>JASDDO010000026.1:186831738-196831738 GCA_030015575.1 Agapanthus africanus | reverse complement strand
AGAACGGTTCCTCGTAATTCATTACATTCACTAACTATCTCTCAAGATACGGACATGTGTTCCTGTTGAAACACAAGTCTAAAGTTTTTGTGAAATTCAAAGAATATAAGAACGAAGTAGAGAACTAAACGGGCAAAAGTATTAAGATCCTTCGATCAGATCGAAGAGGAGAATACTTGAGCAATGAGTTCCTGGACTATCTAAAAGAGAATGGGATTCTCTCTCAGCTTACTCCTCCCTATACACCACAGCATAACGGTGTATCGGAACGGAGGAATCACACCCTATTAGATATGGTGCGCTCTATGATGAGCACTACTGAGTTGCCTATTTCCTTTTGGGGTTATGCGCTTGAGACAGTAGCATACCTATTGAATCAAGTTCCATTTAAATCTGTACCTACCACACCATATGAGATATGAAATGGGAAGAGACCATATTTTAAACGAGTTAAGATATGCGGTTGTCCGGCCTATGTCAAAAGGCAAAGTCCGGACAAGCTCGAGGCACGATCAGTTCTTTGCAAGTTTGTGGAATATCCAAAGAATTCTCAAGGATATATTTTCTACCACGCTGAGGTACAAAAAGTGTTTGTTTCTCAATATGCCACTTTTTTAGAAAAGGAATTTCTTGCGAAGGAAATTAGCGGCAAAGAGGTAGAGCTGGAAGAAGTTCCAGCAGCACAAACTATAACTGATGATTTATTGGAATCAGAGGATTCAGTAGTTCCCGACGAACCCCAGCCTCACCGCCAATCTAGTAGGGTTCCTCACCCACCAGAGAGATACTACGGTTTTCTCATAGATGGTGGGAGCGAGGTTTGCATCAAGGAAGATGATGACCCAACTAGTTTCGAGCAGGCCATCACAAGTGGAGACTCTGTGAAGTGGCTGGATGCAATGAGATCTGAGATGGAATCCATATACACCAACAAACTATGGACTTTGGAAGTTGCTCCTGAAGGGGTAAAACCCATTGGGAGCAAATGGATCTTTAAGAAGAAAGTTGGTGTAGATGGAAAAGTTGAGACTTTCAAAGCTAGACTTGTTGCAAAGGGTTTTCGTCAACAACCAGGTGTGGATTATGACGAAACCTTTTCTCCAGTGGCTATGCTTAAGTCCATCCGGATCCTACTTGCCATTACTGCATACCATGACTATGAAATCTGGCAAATGGATGTTAAGACCGTCTTGCTAAATGGTGATTTAGAGGGGTGCATGTACATGACTCAGCCAGAGGGCTTCGTAGATAGTGGGAGCAGCAGAAAGGTGTGCAAGCTGCTTAAATTCATCTACTGGTTAAAGCAAGTATCGCGGAGTTGAAACATCTGTTTTGATGTGGTAGTCAAAGAGTTTGACTTCATCAAGAATATAGATGAACCTTGTAGTTACAAGAAGGTTGCAGAGAGTAAGGTTGTCTTCCTCGTATTGTATGTGGATGACATACTCTTGATAGGAAATAATGTTCATATGCTGCACTTGGTCAAGCTCTTCTTATCACATAGATTCTCGATGAAAGATCTAGGTGATGCCTCCTGCATTTTGGGAATTAAGATCTATAGAGATAGATCTAAACGGATACTGGGATTGTCCCAATCCAGGTACATTGACACCATACTAAAGAGGTTTAGTATGGAAGAATCCAAGCATGGGAACCAACCCACGATCTCTGGACTCACTCTTTCCAAAGAGATATCTCCCAAGACTGATTTAGAGAGAGCTCGCATGCAAGGGATACCCTATGCTTCGGCAGTAGGCTCTATCATGTACGCGATGCTATGTACCAGACCCGATGTAGCATACTCACTAAGTGTAGTGAGTAGGTATCAAGCAGATCCAGGAGAGAGTCACTGGACAGCTGTGAAGAATATTCTCAAGTACTTGAGAAGGACTAAAGAGATGTTCTTGGTCTATGGTAATGGAGAAATCCAGGTGGAGTCCTTTACCGATTCGAGCTTCCAAAGTGATAAGGATGACTCTAAGTCGCACTCGGGATTTGTCTTCACCCTCAATGGAGGGGCGGTTTGTTGGAAGAGTTCCAAACAGGAAACCGTGGCAGACTCGACGATGGAGGCTGAATACATCGCTGCTAACGATGCTGCCAAAGAGGCTGTCTGGATGAAGAAGTTCATTACTGAACATGGTGTGGTTTTATCCATTGGGCATCCAATACCTTTGTATTGTGATAACAATGGAGCTGTGGCTTTGGCCAAGGAACCCAGGTCCCATCACAGATCAAGATATATGCTGAGGCGGTATCACCTGATCCGGGAGATAGTTGATCGCCGAGAGATCGATGTCAGGAGAGTTGACACGAAGGACAACACTACGGATCCACTCACGAAGGCCATACCCCAGATACAATTTGAAAGACTCTTCGGGATGTTGGGTATGAGATACTATAACAGCTGGCCTTAGTGCAAGTGGGAGATTATTAGTTATATATATGCCCTAGAGGCCATTGTTGTACATATGATGTATATTATAGTGGATGCTTGGATATATATAGAGAGGACTTTCTTGCTCGACATGATAATATGCTATTTTGTTTCACTTTATCTTAATATGTTGACTTGTTTTAGCTTACTGTCTTCCTCTCACATGTTGATAAAGCCCTTAGGATATGTACTCGACTATTAGGACTATGATGCAGATCATACTAGTAGGGCCAGGGTAGTCCAAGAGTACATCCTATAACTGTTCCTAGTCGAGGGAGTATCGAAACAGGGCATCGATACTCCAGAGTAGACTAGCATATACACATCTTGACCCATATGATGGGCGATAGATAATCCCATATCCATCGGTGTTTGACATCAAAGATGGTGAACGGGTGCTCAGTGGAGACTGGGTACACTGAACGGACTCGCCGAGAACTCTTAGATGGTATTATACCTATCGTCAGATAGAAGTTCTCTGGTGACACTGGTACAGGTTAGTCTGTAGACCCGAGATCGTCATAGTGACTTGTGTGATTCCCACCGTACTTTGATTTCCACCTTACCGCGTTCACGAGAACGTGCAAAACGGTGGCTTTTGGGTACAGTCCCGAATCACATGGAGGCAATAAGCGATAGGAAGGGTTTCGTCTCTCCCGGTATTGGGAGTTGATGTTGCGCTGTGTTCGATTGGCTATAACTAGAAGTCCCTGGCCAGGGCTGATATGGAGTGCAACTGGTAATTGTTATCAGTAGTTTCTCGACCCGTTATGAGCCACATATCGACACGACTTATCGGTTACTTGGGTCTGACGTTTACCACCCCTAGACTGGATATGCGACATATCAGACGAAGAGACCGGACTGTTTGGGAGTGTTACTGATTGGATTCACAGTAGAATGTACAAGCTTGCTTGTTGATCTTCTGATTGCTAAATACCTGGGTGGCTGTTATGTTTAACTGACCGCCTGCAGCTTATGGGGGTTTGATATGTGTTGGAGATAGTGCCCTCAGAGTCAATTATTAGGTCACAGGTATGTGATTGCAATGATTGATGGAGGACCTATCCCGGTAGGACAGTCTTACTCGAGATGATAGTATGCTATCTGGTTTACCTTTATCATCGTGTACTGTTTTAGGTGATCTAACAAGTTGCTATTACACGTTGATAGAGCCCCTAGGATTCTTGCTTGACCACCAGCAGTATGAGGGCGATCATATAAGTGGGAGCTGGGGGTCTATAAGCACATCCTTAATAGGTCCCTAGTCATGGGAGATTCGAGACAGGGCATCGATTCTCCAGAGTAGACTAGTGTATACAGTCGAGACCCCGACGAGGGGCAGTGGCCGGTCTCACAAGCCACTGGTGTCAGTTGGATCACCTAAGATGTATACAGGTGCTCATTGGGTTATGAGTACACCGGACAGGACTCGCCGGGAACATGCTAGTTGGTCATATACCAGACGTCAGATGGCAGTTCCCTGGTGACATGTGTGCAGGTTAGTTCATCGACCTGGGGATCGTCATTTGTCTCGTGTGAGTTCCCACTGTACTTTGATTACTACCCTACCACGGCTCAAAGGAGTCGTGCAAACAGGTTTTAGTTGGGTACAGTCCCGAGCCACATGGAGGCAGTGAGCGTATCTTCAGGGGTTCGTCTCTCCCGGTATTGGGGGTGAGGTCGTGCTGTGTCTAGGAGAGCCATTACACGAAGCCCTCGGCCGAGGCAAGGAGATTTACTGGTAGGTATTCCAGTAGTATCTCAGGGTGTTCTGGGCTACACTCCGACATGACTTGTACCGCTTTTGGGGGTCTGACTTTTACCAACCCCCTAGGCCCGCCATGCGATGCTTATAGACGAACGGACCGGACTGTACGGATATTGTCACTGACAGGCTCAATAGGGTTGTCAGGCTGAGTTGGCTCACAGACATCCCTTTTAGTCAATACCTGGTAGCCCGTTACGTATTGGCTTATACCTCTGACGTGCTAGTGGTTAAATCCACAACCAAGGTGTTGACGAGTCTTTAGAGTTCCCCACATTCAGTTACTCAAGCTTTCGGGCGAAAGGTTATAGAGGCCGTATGGAGATATGGCATGGTCCGATCAGATACGTGCGGTATTGCACGGATCAGGATCGGACAGTTTGTACTATAGGCCGTATGGATATATGGCAGGGTTCGATCAGATACGTGCGGTATTGCAAAGATCAGGATCGAACAGATATTACTAGCCGGCTTTGGTTTAAGCCGGATCCTAGTATAGTACATTGTAGATTTTGTCTCATTGCATTTGTATTTCGGTCGAAATACAGATGCGGGTGTGTATGCACAGTATCGGGGTTTTCCTGTAATTTATTACGGGACCAGTTTTCTGGAGTTGCCAGTTTGCTTTCCGTTTCGGCCGATTTCCATTGTTCCGTTCATTGGCCGAAGATTGGTGGAGGAGGGCTTATTTGCATTGTTGCAAATAAGTATTTATGGAGGGGGTCTTTGCTTATTGGTTGGATCATGATGGTTGCTCCATTGACCTTGACTTCTTGACTTCTTCATGATGGCTTGACCATTTGGAGTCATCATGGTTGCTTTGGAGTGTTTGTTTTTGTTTGTGATGATATTGTTTTGATCATCACTCATTATTCTTCCTTGCATGATAGCTCACCCACTCCCTTGTCTTTCATTTGACTTCACTCCATTCCCACCTACCACCATCATGCTTGGCCGGCCACTAGTGAGGGTGGGGGCTTTTCTTTTGGTAGTGAGAAAAAAAATGTCAATTTCATTCTTTGCATGATACATTTTTCCTCACCTCTCTCCAAGTTCTTTTTCCTCCACCACAAAGGCATCTCCATGAACCCCAAATGAGACTTGAGGACTACATATTCTACAGCGAATCTTGGGCACGTCGAGTAGCCGGCTTCGTGCCCGAGTTGCCTAGGCATTGAGGTGGGAGCCCGTAAAAGAAGTAGGCGATGTGGTGCACTTCCGGCGACGAGGAGGAGACGGGACATTCCGCATGAGATCGGGACGATGACGAGAAGACCGGAGGACTTGGATCGTCGGTATATCTCTTTCCCATCTTGTAGATAGCTAGGACTAGTTAATGGTTCGATCCGGGTATTAGTGCGCGGCGGTTTGCCAGTTCAAGAAAATTAAAGTTTATCACCGCTTCCGCATTTGGCCGTCGGATTGACGGCCGGGGCGCCGCCGTGCACTTACAGTGGTATCAGAGCCTCGCCATTAACTTCGTCTAGCTTCGTTTGATGTGTTTTTCAGTTCCGATCGACCAAAATTCCAAAAACCCAATTTTAGTTCACATCAGTTTTCTGTTAAGATTTTTTGGTGTCCAAAAATTTTTCAGGTTACAGAAAAGTGATCTACCAAAAGGTATAAGAATTCTGCAGAAATACGATAAAGTGATTCCTCTGTCAGAGCGCGGAACCGCGGCCAAAACCCCCATTGGGCCGCGGTTCCGCCGCACTGTAGCGAGATCATGTTATCATGTTTCTTCAGTTTCTTTCTGGAATCAAAATAGGGGTTTTGGAAAAATAATTTTGGGCCCAGAATTTCTGTGAGTGCTACAGTATTGCTTTGGGGCCCACTTGTTAATTTTTGGTCAATCGGAAAATTTTAAACACATTTTTCACAGTATTTACATTATATCTGCGACCGTGAATGTCACTTGATCGGTAAATCCGGTCTAACTGCTATAGCCCGGTTAGACGGATTTGCGAACGTGACTTTCACGTTGATGTTCTGTTTTTGCTGTGATGTTGCGGATCGGTCGTGGGGGATAGCCTGGATGCAATGCTAGTACAGTTGTGGTTGTATTATGTACATTTGATATTGCGGGGCGAGCGTCCGACATGTGGACTGCCGTCACTGCCTGTTTGTATTATTATTTTGGGGCACGGCCAGGTTGCGGTCGATGTACCCGGTGTATGTATATTTTACTTTCTGTACTAGGATTGCCCCGCGGAGGGGTGCACGGATAGCCGGGTTCTAGAGGGCAACAAGCCCGCATCTCATGGCATTGAGACGGAGGGGGCTTCACTCTAGAATTGGCGGGCTATTCGCCGCACTCGTAGGGGGTACAGGTTGACCCAGGAGGGGTGCCCAAGTTACCGGATTCCGTGAAGTGCTGGGTGGTCCATTCACGGCGCTGAAGGGGGCTGCCTCGCTTCAGGTTTTGGCGGGTGACTTGCCGCGCCCGTAGGGGTCTAGGTTCTCATTGCAAAGGATATCCACACGACCAGGGGAACGTCGGGTTTCAGTAGTGGCTCTGTGAAACCCGGGGATCCCAGATATCTGTATTGTTTCTGTGATGCTGTACATTTTCTGTGATGTTGCATTTTATCACGCCTTGAGCGAATATAATATATTAGTATATATATTAGTAGATGTTGTATATGTTTTGCATCCGCGCTAGTCCAGTCCCCGCTCTGTCGTTAGTTAGCTAACCTAACGGGTAATGACGGGACCCAGTGGCGAATGCGGATAGCATATACGTACAGCAGTATATTTTCGTTCTTTTTGGTGTGATCAATTGATGGGACTGCGTTGATTCGGATCAATGCAAGTTAAAACAAACCTAATCTGATGTTGTTGGAACACTTTTCAAAAAGCTGTTATTGCAGGGACGTTCACTTTTGTTTAGCATCGTGGTATTCAGTTGGAATATCCTGCTCCTCAGTCGACGAGGCAAGGGCCGAGATCCCTTCACCGGGAGTGATCCCTTGGACAGAAGTTTGCGTCAGGGCATTAACTTCACTATAGCCGATTACTTTTGCTTTGCACCGTGGTATTCAGTTGGAATATCCTGCACCTCATTCTACGGGGAAACAGCCGAGATCCCTTCACCGGGAGTGACCTCTTTAGCAACGGTTTTCATTATATTTTCAAAAAGCTATCCGTTCCTTCAACGATATCAAGTTCATTACGTTAAAGGTTTTCGCCAGAAACCATTCGTAGCCCTCCGTCGTTTCAGACGGGTAGCACGTAGTATTCATGCTGTGTTTGTTGACCTTCGTCAAGGCATAGTGTATGGTAGCTGCTTGTTACCTTTCTGCTGCATAGATAGATGCGTTGGTTTGGGACAGTCGTATAGCCTTGTTGGCCTTCGTCAAGGGCTTGTACGGGTGGATTCAAATTAACCTGGATAATGACGGGTAGAACTTGACATGTGACTTATGATTTGTTGACCTTCGCCAAGGTCATAAGAGCATGGGGCAGAAATCACATCGGGAGTTTCAAAAGAACTGAAACTTGCCAGATATGCGCATACCTTCTGGAGTGTGATGACGTGAGCGGATTCCGTCACGTTATCATGCGATGAGAGTTGGATCCCGATTCCCACTGATGAGTTAGTATACTCCTCGGCTAATCCCGACTAATTCTTCTTTCAGGTTTGGAGGAGAATTTGAGGTACAGTGGGAGGTTTCCAGATTAGATAAATTGGTAACCATTCTGATCTAGGTTAGAGTGCACGCTGAGTGTTTCTTTTCTCTCTCTCTTTGGCAGCGACCATTGACCCGACCCTAAGACTATGACTCAGTGACCAAGTTGACCGAACCTTCTTAACACTGGCTTTTGGATTGTCAGAGTTGCAAACCTCATTGCCACTCCTACTTTTACCCTTTTCTCCAGGACACCCCGTATTACTACGAACGTCCACTTCCATTGGACAAAACCATCGTATGGTTAGATACGAACTCGAAGGAATTTATTCGAGGATGGTTTCAGGTTCTGGAGAAAACGGATAGGATTATTCAGTTGTCTTTTCCTTTTACCTTCTCTCAAGTTGTGAGTACTCCTTGGTTTAGGAGATAGTACACCTATTACGCAAATTGGATAGTCTTCTTCCAAACCATAGGCAGGTGCCGACCGGTAGGGAATGAAGAAAACCAATTAGCATAACGATGGTGTGCAGAAGGTATTAAGTTCAGACAAAGTAAGGGATTAGTAAGAGGGCAAAGTAAATTGCGACTGCTATTCACGATCAAACCAAGTATTCCTTCGCCAATCCTAAATCACCTTTGTATTTCTCCAGGACACTCCGTATCACTACGAAGATCCACAGTTTATTTGGATACTCCATCGTATGGTTATATACGAACTCGAAAGGAACTTGTTCCAGTTCGGGGATGGATTCTGGTTCAGGAGAAATAGGAATAAGTTTTATTCAGGTGTCTTTTATCTTCACCTTCTCTCGCATTGCGAGTGTTCCTAGGATTGGGACAGTACACCCATTATGCTTATTGGATAGTCTTCTTCCAAACCATAGGCTGGTGCCGAACGGTAGGGAAGGAAGAAAACCATTTGGCCTAAAGGGTGTGCAGAAGGTAAAGACTAAAGACATATGAAGGGATTTGGAGAGGTGGCAAAGAATTACACGGTTACAGTTGTGAATCTGGATAATGGAAGAGGCATTACTAGGAATACCAGGATACCCCATCGAAACATTTCGATGTTTCAGTCTCACTGTGTACTGTTAAAGGAAAACTGATTTCCCGATTAGACACTTGCTCCAGGGTATGTATTTACCAGGTATGATTCTCACATCTGTATGGTTTTACAGATGATGAGTGGGAGTAGGTTATTGGGAATTGGGTGATCATCCTCATTATATCGGGATTCGTTACAATCGGTGATATTTGAGGAAATCACCTGGGTAGTTTGCCGGTCGGCAAATTTTTGGTTTTGAATATCCGCTGTTATGCACCAATTTCAAATTGATATATCTGTACGTCTATTTTCATAGAGTGAGATATACCTTTCTGAAATTATGTCTACGACATTTACCTATATCAGTGGATGGTTAGGTAAGGAGCATTAAGCAGCGGTGTAATTCTTCTTGACCATAAGAACAGTTTTCAACCTACGACACACAGTGAATGAGTTATCAGACTCAAGGGACTTATACAGAGTATTGTATGTTGTCCAGGGTCCATCAGGACAGAGGGGTTGGTCCTCGTACTATATTCGGTTTACTTATGACTTCTCTAGTTTTTAGACAGGTGTTTCGTGGAAACACAGGATCTGAATTTTGAGAAGTTATAGGTATTTGAATAGAGTAGAGAACCAGGTATAGCAAGTATCGGGATTCTTCAAAGAGATCGAAGATGTAGATACTTGACAATGGTATTCAGTTGCTAGTAATGATAAAGAGATCTTGCTTCTCTTTCAGGTTACTCATAATTGGAAGCATTCCTGAGTTGAGTAACGCTGATCCGTCTCCTTCCATTTAGTTGACATGCACTGGAGATAGTTGCATGATTTGGATCTGGTTCAATTAAATCAGTGCCTCTGGTTCTATATTGGATATAGAACAGTTCATATCTTAACAATGTTAAGGTACGGGGAGTTGTCCGGTTTATGATTAAAACCAGACACTGGACAACTCAAGGCACGTTTCTGTAATGGCTGTTTGTGGGTTGACCCAGGCTATGACGAGGGTTGACTTTCTACCATCCGGATGAACAATAGCAATATTGTTCCAGACTCGCCACAGTTTTATTAAAAATGGATTTTTTCAGAAAACAGTAGTGGGAGTATGGTAGAACTGGAAATGATTCCAGAACCACAAACGATTACTGAAGATTTGATAAGGAACCTAAAGATTCAATCTGGATTGACATTCCATTGGCCACTCCGCAGATAAGGTGGGTAACTTCAGGCACCCGAGAGGTACTCCGGTAGCCTCAAGGACGGTGACAGGGAAGTTCTTGTTTACCCACAATTACCATTGCTGTTGTTCCAGACTGTGAGACCCGGCAGGAGGATGAGTATAGCGTCTTTCTAAACTAGTTTTAGAAATGTACGTGTATATGACTCTGCCAGAGGGTTGTCGTAGTCAGTGGGAGCAGCGGAAGCATTGGTAGAAAGGTAGCTTATGTCTATTTATAGACTGAAGCACCAGTAGCGGAGATAGATCATCTATTTCTGACGTGACAGTCATAGGTTTGACTTCACCAGAATAGGGGATGGATCTGTTGAGAAGGTAGTAGGGTGTGATATCCTGGTATTCGGATGACATACACAGAGTAGGGAAGGAAACTCCTATACTACAATCGGTTATACTTTGGTCGTCACACAGTGGTTTCTCCACAAAGGAAATGGATTTTGTATCAGACATACTGGTTACTAGATCTATGGTTTTAGATCTAGATTTGGGTGGTTTCCCAATCTGGGTACTTAGACAGCATTCTAAGAGTATTTAGAATGGACGACTCCTGGCACGGTAGTGTACCTGCAGGTAATGGAGTCACCCTCTCTAAAGGTGTCTTACAGACTAATGGGGAGAGGGATGTGCATGATTGGCAGATCACTTGCTCAGGCAATTGAGTCAATCATGAGATGTCAAGTACCACACCAGATGTTGTTCTTGCACTAGATGCAATAAGTTTACATTGATCCAATCCTGGAGAAACAGTCGGAAGCAGTTTAAGAACATAAGTGGATGTTCTAGGGATATGATAACGATAGCCTCATGCAGGAAACAGTTATCAATCCAGGCTTCCAAGGTGACATGGACGACAAGGAGGTTGTCAGAGTGATATTTTTCCTTCTGATGAGGGGCAGTATTTTGGACAGGTGGTCCAAGGCAATACTGAGGGAGGCATGGCGCAGGATACTGATTAAGTTCAGTTGACGATACAGTCTAAGAAGTTTGGATTTGGAGTTCATTTATGATTTGGAGTTCATTTATGAGCTAGGTCCCATCAGACATCCAGACATTCTAAGACAGGTATTACTCTTTTCGGGAGATGGCTTTCTCCGCGAACTTGAGATATAGAGAGACATAGAAAGAAACATCATGGCGGATCCACTCACTGAGGCTATTCCTCGAACGCAATAGTTTCGCAAACGAGCTTTGTGAGACTGACTAGTAGAGGAGTTGGGTGTTCGGTATCACACGGGTTGTGAGTATGCGACATCGCAATAATTAGCCTTGAGTGCAAGTGGGAGATTGTTGGAGATAGTGCCCTCAGAGTCAATTATTAGGTCACAGGTACGTGATTGCAATGATTGATGGAGGACCTATCCCGGTAGGACAGTCTTACTCGAGATGATAGTATGCTATCTGGTTTACCTTTATCATCGTGTACTGTTTTAGGTGACCTGACAAGTTGCTATTACACGTTGATAGAGCCCCTAGGATTCTTGCTTGACCACCAGCAGTATGAAGGCGATCATATAAGTGGGAGCTGGGGGTCTATAAGCACATCCTTAATAGGTCCCTAGTCGTGGGAGATTCGAGACAGGGCATCGATTCTCCAGAGTAGACTAGTGTATACAGTCGAGACCCCGACGAGGGGCGGTGGCCAGTCTCACAAGCCACTGGTGTCAGTTGGATCACCTAAGATGTATACAGGTGCTCATTGGGTTATGAGTACACCGGACAGGACTCGCCGGGAACATGCTAGTTGGTCATATACCAGACGTCAGATGGCAGTTCCCTGGTGACATGTGTGCAGGTTAGTTCATCGACCTGGGGATCGTCATTTGTCTCGTGTGAGTTCCTACTGTACTTTGATTACTACCCTACCACGGCTCAAAGGAGTCGTGCAAACAGGTTTTAGTTGGGTACAGTCCCGAGCCACATGGAGGCAGTGAGCGTATCTTCAGGGGTTCGTCTCTCCCGGTATTGGGGGTGAGGTCGTGCTGTGTCTAGGAGAGCCATTACACGAAGCCCTCGGCCGAGGCAAGGAGATTTACTGGTAGGTATTCCAGTAGTATCTCAGGGTGTTCTGGGCTACACTCCGACATGACTTGTACCGCTTTTGGTGGTCTGACTTTTACCAACCCCCTAGGCCCGCCATGCGATGCTCATAGACGAACGGACCGGACTGTACGGATATTGTCACTGACAGGCTCAGTAGGGTTGTCAGGCTGAGTTGGCTCACAGACATCCCTTTTAGTCAATACCTGGTAGCCCGTTACGTATTGGCTTATACCTCTGACGTGCTAGTGGTTAAATCCACAACCAAGGTGTTGACGAGTCTTTAGAGTTCCCCACATTCAGTTACTCAAGCTTTCGGGCGAAAGGTTGTAGAGGCCGTATGGAGATATGGCATGGTCCGATCAGATACGTGCGGTATTGCACGAATCAGGATCGGACAGTTTGTACTATAGGCCGTATGGATATATGGCAGGGTTCGATCAGATACGTGCGGTATTGCACAGATCAGGATCGAACAGATATTACTAGCCGGCTTTGGTTTAAGCCGGATCCTAGTATAGTACATTGTAGATTTTGTCTCATTGCATTTGTATTTCGGTCGAAATACAGATGCGGGTGTGTATGCACAGTATCGGGGTTTTCCTGTAATTTATTACGGGACCAGTTTTCTGGAGTTGCCAGTTTGCTTTCCGTTTCGGCCGATTTCCATTGTTCCGTTCATTGGCCGAAGATTGGTGGAGGAGGGCTTATTTGCATTGTTGCAAATAAGTATTTGTGGAGGGGGTCTTTGCTTATTGGTTGGATCATGATGGTTGCTCCATTGACCTTGACTTCTTGACTTCTTCATGATGGCTTGACCATTTGGAGTCATCATGGTTGCTTTGGAGTGTTTGTTTTTGTTTGTGATGATATTGTTTTGATCATCACTCATTATTCTTCCTTGCATGATAGCTCACCCACTCCCTTGTCTTTCATTTGACTTCACTCCATTCCCACCTACCACCATCATGCTTGGCCGGCCACTAGTGAGGGTGGGGGCTTTTCTTTTGGTAGTGAGAAAAAAAATGTCAATTTCATTCTTTGCATGATACATTTTTCCTCACCTCTCTCCAATTTCTTTTTCCTCCACCACAAAGGCATCTCCATGAACCCCAAATGAGACTTGAGGACTACATATTCTACAGCGAATCTTGGGCACGTCGAGTAGCCGGCTTCGTGCCCGAGTTGCCTCGGCATTGAGGTGTGAGCCCGTAAAAGAAGTAGGCGATGTGGTGCACTTCCGGCGACGAGGAGGAGACGGGACATTCCGCATGAGATCGGGACGATGACGAGAAGACCGGAGGACTTGGATCGTCGGTATATCTCTTTCCCATCTTGTAGATAGCTAGGACTAGTTAATGGTTCGATCCGGGTATTAGTGCGCGGCGGTTTGCCAGTTCAAGAAAATTAAAGTTTATCACCGCTTCTGCATTTGGCCGTCGGATTGACGGCCGGGGCGCCGCCGTGCACTTACAATATGATCATCACCTACCGCCGGCGTATTGACGATTCTTTAGAGTCCTACACAGAGGTTTCCTGGCTCAGGCAAAACGGAGTAGGGGCAGATATGTGATATGTGCGGGAACGAGATTAATACGATATGAAATACCATATTTGATTCTCACGATATGTGATATCGGCTGGGTATATGTGATATAGCCGGGTCATCGGATCAAGTGTTGATTCGATGAACTGGTATAGATTATATTAGTCGGTTATTTGCAAAATAGCCGGATTATCGGATCAAGTGTTGATTCGATAATTTAATTTATAATTATATATTTGATATATTACATTATATTAACTAATATAAGCTCACTTAAATATTCTTTTTCTCACTTGATGATACATTGATGTATATGTGATATATGCTAATTGTATTAGTATCTTTTGTTACAAAATATATATTATATATGTGATATATAATATTTTAACTTGTTAGGATTACAATTGCATCTAGGGTTTTGAGATTAAACCATACAAGGGTTTGGATTAGGGTTAATGGTTTGGATTATGTTATGAAAGAACTTTGAGGAAGCTTCATGACACACTGACTTTGTCCACCCTCTTTGTTTTATCCTTGATATTTTGCTAGATATTTATTAACCTAAACCCTAACCCTATTCCATGGTTAAGTCTCTACAAGGGTTAAGTATGACAGGGTTAACCCTTGGTTGCAATTCTAACCTCAACAATAATTCATTCATCACTTCTTCATCTTCCTCTTGCTCTTGAAAAAGCTTTCTAGCTTTTTTTTTTGTGATGAATGTTTGAGAGAAAAAGAAATATAAAGAGAGCAAAATTCCTACTTCATCATCCTCATCTATTCTAGCCACTTTGATTAGGGTGTTTACTTCACTAATACATCATTAGAGAAGTGTGAGCTTGGGTTAGAGTTTCCTCAAGGTAGATCATCTTGGATCTTGAAGATTACTAGCAAAGATACATCATTCTCTTCGTGGAGCCTCTCTAGAGTTTGGGAGTATGATGATCGCAGCGAAGGGACTTCAACCCAGAGCTTATGAAGCGAAAGAATGGACTACAAAGGTTGTAATCCCTAACTATTAGAAGTAAAGTTGTTTACTTGCAAGTTATGTTTGATTCTCTAGTTAAGATCCTAAGTTTAGGGTTATCTGTAATGGCAAAATTTGAAATTGGCATGTGAGATGCCACTCGAAACCTTGCTGCCGTTGTTGGTAACCCAACTGTAGGGTTCCTAGGCACTCTGATGAGGTCTCACAAGGCATCAACCATGCCAATTTCAAAAATTACGGTGCCGAGAAACCCTAGACTAGATCGTTGGCTAGAAGTTTAGGCGAAAAAGAAACTAGTTAACAACTTAACTATGTGTAAACGGAAATACAACCTTTGTAGATCTGGTTCTCCACCTCCATGGCTCCGTGATGAAGTCTCCTCGCTGTACAAATCGGATCTTGGGCTCTAGCGTCGGCTTCATCGTAGAAAAAGCGGGCTAGGTCATCGACGACGTGCCGAAGATGATCTACGTCGAGGCATCACTAGATCAAGCTCCCACTTCACCAAGTCATGAAACTTGTGAAGAGAACACCCTATACTACTTGGCAAGAGGTAGAGGATGAAGAAATAGGAGGTGGGTTCACTTTAGATTTGGATTTCTCACTCTTTTTCATCAATCACCATTGATGAAGATTAGCTTTCTTCATTGAAGAAGATGAAGAAGAAGAAAGAAAGAATATGATAAGTGTTAATTAAAAATGGAAAAGAAAATCAATACTTATCATATTCAAACCATGGTTAAGTGTAGAGACTAAACTAGGGTTAGTAGGAATGGTTAGGGTTAAGCATGAGACAAAATGGTCACTTAGTCAAACCTTCAAGAAACTTCAATGTCAAACAAAGAAAGCCACCATTTTCTCTCATTTCCAAAATGAATAAAATAAATAAATAAATAAAGAAAATGAAAACCCTTAACCATTTCACAACCATGGTTTAATCTTTACACAAACCCTAATGAGCATGCATCATCAAACATGATACAAACTAGTGTACAAAAGTATATCACATATACAATGTGCACAAAAAGTGAGAAAATCCATTTAAAGTGAACCAATACTAGTTAATGCAAAGTAATATATCAAATATATAATTATGCATTAAATCATCAAATCAACACTTGATTTAACGATCCGGTCATATCGCATATAACCGACTAGTATTCAATGTATCGGCTTATCGAATCAACCTTCGATTCGATAACTAGGTTATATCGCATATAACCATTCGATACATTCATCGCGAGAATAGAATATGGTATCACATACATGCATTATTCTCGGTCCCGCACATATCTCATATGCGCTCCTATTTCGTTTCGCTTGAGCCAGGAAACCTCTGTGTAGGACTCTAAAGACTCGTCAATACGCTGGCAGCAGGTGATGATCATATCAAACACCCACAAGCCGCAAGCGGTCTGCTAAACGTAACGGCCACCCGGGTATTGAGCGATCAGAAGATCGACGAGCAAGCCCGCTCACACTCCAGTGAATCCAACCAGTAACACTTACCGTACAGTCCGGTCTGTTCGTCTGATATGTCGCATATCTCGCCTAGGGGTGGTAAACGTCAGACCCCAATAGCTCGATAAGTCGTGTCAATATGAGGTCTATAACAATTCGAGAAACTACTGGTAACACTTACCAGTAAATCTCAGCAACCCTGGCCAGGGATTTCCGGTTATAGCCAATCGAACACAGCGCAACATCAACTCCCTATACCGGGAGAGACGAATCCCCTCTTATCGCTCATTGCCTCCATGTGACTCGGGACTGTACCCAAAAACCACCGTTTTGCACGCCCTCTTGGATGTGGTAAGGTGGAAATCAAAGCACAGTGGGAACCACACAAGACTCTATGATGATCTCGGGTCAACAGACTACTCTGTACCAGTGTCACCAGAGAACTGCCATCTGACGTAAGGTATAATACCATCTGGGAGTTCTCGGCGAGTCCGTCCAGTGTACCCAGTCTCCACTGAGCACCCGTGTATCATCTCTGATGTTAAACACCAATGGATATGGGATCATCCATCGCCCATCTGTATGGGTCGAGAAGGTATACGCTAGTCTACTCTGGTATATCGATGCCCCGTCTCGATATACCCACGACTAGGGACTTTGAAGGATGTACTTATGGACTACCATGTCCCCACTAGTATGATCCGCATCATAGTCCAGGCAGTCAAGTACACATCCTAAGGGCTTTACCAACATGTAACAGAGAGACAATCAGTGTACACGTTAAGGTAAAGAGTAACCAGATAGCATACTATCATGTTGAGCAAGAAAGTCCTCCCTATATATGTCCAAGCATCCACTACAATATACATCCTATGTATAGTAATGGCCTCTAGGGCATATATATAACTAACAATCTCCCACTTGCACTACGGCCATCTGTAGCAGTGGTTGTAGTATCTCATACTCAACCATCCCATAATGGTCTCTCTCTGGGAATAGGCCTTCGTGAGTAGATCCGCCGTGTTGTCTTCTGAGTCTACTCTCCTAACCTCGATCTCCTTGGAGATCAACCATCTCCATGATCAGGTGATACTGCCTTAGAATATGTCTGGATCACTGATGGGACGGACGTTCCTTGGCATAAGCCACAACTCCATTGTCTCACAATGGTAGGAACGTAGTTCATCTCATGAACCAATATACACCCAGACTTCCTCTTTGGTAGCATCTTAAGTAGCGATGTATCCTGCCTTTATCGTCTAGTATGCCACGGTATCTAGCTTGGAACTCTTCCAACATACCGTCCCTCCACTGAGGGTAAAGACAATGCCTGTGACTGACATTCAGTCGTCTTTATCACTCTGGAACACTTCCAGTGATTCTCCCCAGGATCGGTTGATACCGTCTCACTACAACTAGTGAGAATCCTAACATCCATTTAGACCTATCTCATAGATCCAAAAACCCAGGATTTAGTAGGTATTACTTTGATCCTATTGGAGAATCTTTGTGATAAGCGGAGATTGATCGAGCGTAGCATAGGAAACTCCTTTCTTATCAAGAGTATGACATCCACGTACTCTACGAGGATCACCACCATACTCCCTACTACCTTTTTGTTTATACAAGGTTCATCTACCATTTTGATGATGTCAAACTCTTTGACTAATCCATCAAAACAGATGTTCCAACTCCGCGATGCCTGCTTTATCCTATAAAGCATCTTGTCCACGTTTCCGCTGCTCCCACTGTCTACGAAGCCCTCTGGCTGTGTACTTATAGACGCTCTCTTCTAAAACATCATTTAGAAAAGCTGTCATGACACCCAACCGCCAGATATCGAAGTCATGGTACGTAGCCGTGGCAAGTAGTATCCGGATGGACTTAAGCATAGGCACTGAAAAAGGTTTCATCATTATCCATGCCTGGTTGATCACGAAAGCCTTTAACAAGTCTTGCTTTGAAAGTCTCAACCTTTCCATCTACACCAAGTAATCTTCTCAAGATATACTTGCTCCTGATGGGGATTTAACCCTTCAGATATAGCAACCAAAGTCCATACTTTGTTGGTGTACATGGATTCCATCACAGATCACTAAGCATCCAGCCATTCTTACAGAGTCCCTACTCTCGATGGCCTGCTCGAAACTAGTTGGGTCATCATCTCATGATGCAATCCTCGCTCCCACTGTCATAGAGAAACCAAAGTATCTCTCAGGTGGGTGAGGAACCCTACTAGATTGGCGGAGAGGCTGAGGTTCGTTGGTTACTATTGAATCCTTCGGTTCTTTCAAATCATCAGCTGCAGTTTGTATAGCTGGAACTTTTCCAGTTCTACATTACAGTCTTTGCCTTGAGGTTGTCCGGATTTTGCTTTTAGGACATAGGCTGGACAACCCCAAATCTTAACTAACTTAAGATATGGACTCTTCCCTTTCCATATCACATATGAAGTGGTAGGCAACTGATTTGATTTGAACCCTATTCAATAGGTATGCAGCTTCTCAAGTGCATAACTCCCAGAAGGAAATAGGTAACTCAGTAGTACTCATCATAGAGCACACCATATCATATAGGGTGTGATTGCTCCGCCCCGATATACCATCGTGCTATGGTGTATACGGAGGAGTAATGCTGAGAGAGAATCTCATTCTCCTTTAGAATAGTCCAGGATTTCCGTGCTCAAGTATTCTCCTCCTTGATCACATCAAAGGACATAATACTTATACCCTTATTGGTTCCCTACTTCTAGCTTATATTCTGTGAATATCTCAAAAGGTTCGGACTCATGTTTCAACAGGAACATAGGTCTGAATCTTGAAAGATCATCAGAGAATGTAATGAAGTATAAAGAACCGGTCTTGGCAAGTGTAGACAGGGGACCTACATACATCATCATGTATCAGTCCCAAGAGTTCACTAACTCTTTCTCTGTTTCCAATAAACAGAGCTGGTGTCATTATATCTTTGTGACATGACTGGCAAGTTTCACAAGATGTAAATTCAAACTGATTTAAATATGCATCTAAATGTAACTTCAGCTAGTCGGGTCGCATTGATATGACCTAGTCTACAATACTTCAAGAAGGATCCGTTCATTTCTGAACTCTTCCTCATGTGTGTGTTCCGTATACTACGAACTGTAGTTTGATTTAGAACATCAATGCTTTTAGATAACGTGCCTGAACCGATCAACTTTTGATATAGGAAATGTTCAAAACATTATCCAACAATACAAAATTTTACCGTTTCTTTACTAATAAAGAGACTGATATGATTTTGTATATCAGGTTCGGTATCTAATAACATTCGTTCAGAATCAATGTATTGGTAATACAGGGTGACAGTGACCAACAGACTTGGCTGCAACTCTTGCCCCGTTTTCTGCCTCATGAAACTTATCACCCGTTCTCAGTTCTCTACTTTTCTGTAGCCCTATGTAACAGATTACATATCTGGGATCCTGATCTGGTATCACATACTCAGGACGTAGAGGATACAGAGAAACAGTTCTTTGTAATGAACACACCCGAAGATGATGCATCAGCATGCACTCTCTTCGTTTGGACGGCACGGGAAATCTGGTATTCCCCAATTTCCTGCTCTGTCTTATAACAATTATAAGGTGGAGCGGGACCAACGTTCCCCAGCTCAGTATAACAAGCGGGTTCGGTCAATATTCCGTATTATTATCTTGATTAAGGCGTGATATGGTCGCTACCTGAAGAGAGAGAGAAGAAAACACTCAGCGTGCGCTCTTGCAAGAATAGATTGGTTATTATTTTATCTAATCAGGATGGCTCCCACTGCTTTTTATCAAATCTTCCTTCAAACCCTAAAAGGAAAGACTAGCCGGGATTAATTACACACTACAAGTTCGCCAATCTTTCAGCCAGGCCAGTGTCGGTACATTGAGGGAGGTCCCCCGTGCTTTCGTACGAACCTAATTAATGTAAACCTCATTTTCCCAGAGGCGTAACCTCGTTAACACCTTTCTAGACACCTACTTGATCGGCTAATTGTAATGCGTAAAACTCTCCCAGGAGTAACTCTTACTCGCAGCGGGTATCGGGATCCAACTATCTCATAGAAAGTATGCAATCTCATTACAAATTTCAATACTTGAAATTCCCGATAATATTTTGCCCCGAACGATCTATGACCTTGACAAGGTCAACAAACCATAGACCGCAAGTCAAGTTCAACCCGTCATTTCTTGATTGAATCAAACCCACCCGCACGACCCTTGACAAGGTCAACAAGGCCGCACGACTACCCTAACCCAATCTGCATCATATGCATAAGCAGATAAATACTGGTCAGCTACCGCACACTGCGCCTTGACAAGGTCAACAAACGCAGCACGAATACTAAACAGGACTTATCTGAAATGACGGAGGGCTACGACAGGTTTTTCTGAAAACCTATTGCGTAATGAACTTGATATCGTTGTAGAATCAAATGATTTTAAAAATGGAGTGCTTTTGAGGCTTTTCTAGTTTTGCTAAAGGAGTCACTCCTGGTGAAGGGATCGTCGGTCCTTTCCTCGTCGAATGAGGTGCGGGATATATTATATATATATCACTGTACAAAGCAGAAACTATAGAAGCAATCAAAAGACAAACCGAGAGTTGTAGCATCTGCCAGTTATTGCTAAAGGAGTCACTCCCGGTGAAGGGATCTCGGTCCTTTCCTCATCGAATAAGGTGCAGGATATATATCATATATACCGCTGTGCAAAGCAAGAACTGTAGCTACCTGTTTTATTTTGAAATTCGATTCTACAACATCTTAGGTTTCTTTTATTTCATTAATCACATTAATGAAGTCCCATCATTTAAATACCTAAACATCACAGATAAATACGACGTACACTTATGCCATCCGCATTCGCCTCGATGTCCCCTCGTGCACCGTTAGGTTAGGTAACTAACGGCAGAGCGGGGCAGGGCTAGCGCGGGTGTAAAACATAAGTAACGCCTATATAATATATCATATATACTATATACAGTATCTATCACAGAACATCACATGATCACATCACTGATATCGCAGCAGAAGAAACATATGAAATATTGGATATACTAGGACGTCCGTGTTTTCAATACGAGCCAGTATAAAACACGGATTCCACGGTCGCGATGAATAGCCAAACCAACACCCCTAGACCCCTACGAGAGCGGCAAGCAACCCTACCAATTCTAGGGTTAGGAGACCCGGACTTGACTCCTCGAGTTGGTCTCCCACTGGACTCCAGAACCCGGTTACTTGTGCTCCCCTCCTTGAGTCTATCCTAGTGCAGAAAAGTAAATAATATACAAACGGTGACACCTTCCGCAACCTGGAAGTGCCCCAATAAAAGAATATTACATACAAATTTTTACATAAATGAAAATGGAAAACACTCATCTCACATAAAAAAACCCGGCTATTCAAACACGACGATCCAATATAACATATCCAGCAACACATAACATCACATGTCATCAACGTAAGTAAATATGTCCATCCTAAATGTCGTTGACATATAGCAACGAAACCGGCGATATCACATATTACACTTACGGTCACAGAAAAGAAAGTGTAAAACTACAACAGTTGGAATCCACAACCTCCAAAGACATCGCATGCCTAATCAAATGAAATACTTAGACATCACATTCCTAACAATTATAAACCCCGCATTTTAGTCTCATTATCGAAAACTCTTTTCAATATCAAGTCGGGCAATTCAACAAGATTCCCGACATCCTGATCAAATCCTCGTCACAAACTTCAGTAGGCGGCCGCACCCCCGACGCCGTCGACGAAGTGCACCAAAGCGGAACACCGCTACCGCGAGCACCCAAACGGATGCTTTCGGCGACGGGGTTCTCCTACAGTCACTTGGTCGGGGCTATGGAGTGAGGCTGTCTATTAAGTTTACCCGGCGAGTATCCGCGTACGCTACGTGATTGCGACGGACTTTTGATGACATCAAAATTCCGTGGCAACCGATCAAGTGAGACTAAACCGCTAGATTTATAACATTCATTCAGTTATCTCATAACTGCTTGTGAATTCCAATTATTGTATCACATTCCAGATAATTAGAAAATGTTAAACTTTCCGATCGAACATTCAAACACCCAAGTTTTCCCGATACAGATCAACACATGAAACAAGTCTAAAAACATTCAGTTCGTGCCTCAGTACCAACGGTCCAGCCGTAGAAGGGTCAAGCTAACGCCTCACATGTGGCACGCCGTACTGCCCCAAACCCTAAGGTTCAAAGGGCAGTTCAAGATGGTCACATAATCGAGTTAAGGTTTGTTGTCTTCTAGAGGGACCATCGCGTTACTTGCACTACTTAGAACGTCTTTAAACTACGGAAAGATCCAACACTTGGAAATTTTCCGGCAGGGGAAAGATTGGGTATTTATATCCGGTCGAACTTTTTAACATATTCAAAAATTATCCGGAAAGCCACACAGACAAAATTTGATAATCCGATCGAACAGTCGAATCCCCAAAACAACCCAGAAATTCAACTCTTGAAAAAATATTAAAAATTCCCAGGAAAACCAGCACTGCAAGATAAGAATTACTGTGCAAAATTGAACGCAAGAAGAGACCACTTGGCCGCGGAACCGCCGCATTAGGCATGCTAATGCCGTGGTTCCGCCGCACTTTGGTGGATTAATGGGTACGGGCTTCACAGTAATTCTTACAATTCCCTGCTGATTTTTCTACATATTTTTAATATCGAAAAACTCCAGATTTTGGAAAAAGTCCAGAGAGCATGTTTGTGTTAGGGTTTCGGGTTCGTTCGGGTTTCAAACTTCGTCTACACATCGCCTAAGGCTCTAGCTAGGCTCTGATACCACTGTAGGGTTCCTAGGCACTCTGATGAGGTCTCACAAGGCATCAACCATGCCAATTTCAAAAATTACGGTGCCGAGAAACCCTAGACTAGATCGTTGGCTAGAAGTTTAGGCCAAAAAGAAACTAGTTAACAACTTAACTACGTGTAAACCGAAATACAACCTTTGTAGATCCGGTTCTCCACCTCCATGGCTCCGTGATGAAGTCTCCTCGCTGTACAAATCGGATCTTGGGCTCTAGTGTCGGCTTCATCGGAGAAAAAGCGGGCTAGGTCATCGACGACGTGCCGAAGATGATCTACGTCGAGGCATCACTAGATCAAGCTCCCACTTCACCAAGTCATGAAACTTGTGAAGAGAACACCCTATACTACTTGGCAAGAGGTAGAGGATGAAGAAATAGGAGGTGGGTTCACTTTAGATTTGGATTTCTCACTCTTTTTCATCAATCACCATTGATGAAGTTCATCTTCCTTCATTGAAGAAGATGAAGAAGAAGAAAGAAAGAATATGATAAGTGTTAATTAAAAATGGAAAAGAAAATCAATACTTATCATATTCAAACCATGGTTAAGTGTAGAGACTAAACTAGGGTTAGTGGGAATGGTTAGGGTTAAGCATGAGAAAAAATTGTCACTTAGTCAAACCTTCATGAAGCTTCAATGTCAAACAAAGAAAGCCACCATTTTCTCTCATTTCCAAAATGAATAAAATAAATAAATAAATAAAGAAAATGAAAACCCTTAACCATTACACAACCATGGTTTAATCTTTACACAAACCCTAATGAGCATGCATCATCAAACATGATACAAACTAGTGTACAAAAGTATATCACATATACAATGTGGACATAAAGTGAGAAAATCCATTTAAAGTGAACCAATACTAGTTAATGCAAAGTAATATATCAAATATATAATTATGCATTAAATCATCAAATCAACACTTGATTTAACGATCCGGTCATTTCGCATATAACCGACTAGTATTCAATGTATCGGCTTATCGAATCAACCCTCGATTCGATAACTAGGTTATATCGCATATAACCATTCGATACATTCATCGCGAGAATAGAATACGGTATCACATACACGCATTATTCTCGGTCCCGCACATATCTCATATGCGCTCCTATTTCGTTTCGCTTGAGCCAGGAAACCTCTGTGTAGGACTCTAAAGACTCGTCAATACGCCGGCAGCAGGTGATGATCATATCAAACACCCACAAGCCACAGGCGGTCTGCTAAACGTAACGGCCACCCGGGTATTGAGCGATCAGAAGATCGACGAGCAAGCCCGCTCACACTCCAGTGAATCCAACCAGTAACACTTACCGTACAGTCCGGTCTGTTCGTCTGATATGTCGCATATCTCGCCTAGGGGTGGTAAACGTCAGACCCCAATAGCTCGATAAGTCGTGTCGATATGAGGTCTATAACAATTCGAGAAACTACTGGTAACACTTACCAGTAAATCTCAGCAACCCTGGCCAGGGATTTTCGGTTATAGCCAATCGAACACAGCGCAACATCAACTCCCTATACCGGAAGAGACGAATCCCCTCCTATCGCTCATTGCCTCCATGTGACTCGGGACTGTACCCAAAAACCACCGTTTTGCATGCCCTCTTGGACGTGGTAAGGTGGAAATCAAAGCACAGTGGGAACCACACAAGACTCTATGACGATCTCGGGTCAACAGACTACTCTGTACCAGTGTCACCAGAGAACTGCCATCTGACGTATGGTATAATACCATCTGGGAGTTCTCGGCGAGTCCGTCCAGTGTACCCATTCTCCACTGAGCACCCGTGTATCATCTCTGGTGTCAAACACCAATGGATATGGGATCATCCATCGCCCATCTGTATGGGTCGAGAAGGTATACACTAGTCTACTCTGGTATATCGATGCCCCGTCTCGATATACCCACGACTAGGGACTTTGAAGGATGTACTTATGGACTACCATGTCCCTACTAGTATGATCCGCATCATAGTCCAGGCAGTCAAGTACACATCCTAAGGGCTTTACCAACATGTAACAGAGAGACAATCAGTGTACACGTTAAGGTAAAGAGTAACCAGATAGCATACTATCATGTTGAGCAAGAAAGTCCTCCCTATATATGTCCAAGCATCCACTACAATATACATCCTATGTATAGTAATGGCCTCTAGGGCATACATATAACTAACACCAACAAGTACTACCTACTCACAGTGGGAATCAGAACCTAACCATCATCATGTGATAACGTTGATGGAATCCACTCAAGTCACCACACTCCAAAAGGTATCTACTCACCTTGCAAGTTTCCCTTATATATGAAACTCCCGATATAACTTTTACCTTTAGGAACCTAGTGATCTTGACGAGTAATCAAAAGTTCCTAGTCAAGTTCAACCCGTCATTATCCATGATTTTATTAGACCCACCCGCATGACCCTTAACGAATAATCAACAAAGTCATACGACTGTCCTAACCAATCGCATCGCCTATACAACAGATAATCACTACTTAGCTACCGTATATTACGTCTTGACGAATAATCAACAAATGCAACACGAATACTAAATACTAATTATCTGAAATGACGAAGGGCTACGGCTGGTTTTTGGCAAAAAATCTTTAACGTAATGTACTTGAAATCGTTGAAGGAATCTAGTGATTTCGAAACGAGTGGTTCAATCTCAACTTTGAAAACATTTGGTTTTGTGAAAAACCAAGTGGTTTTGAAAACAACCGAATGCTTTTGAAATTTGATTCCAACATCGTATTAGGTTTATTTTCTTGCATTAATTAGACTTAATACGGTCCCATCATTTAGGTTCATATGTATTCCAGAAACAACCATATTAAAATGCTTTCTATGCCATCCGAATTCACCATGGGGTCTCGGGTCTTCATCTTAAGGTTACTTAACTTACGGCAGAGCAAGGATAAAGCTAGCGCGAATGCAAAACAAATAAACACATTTATAATATAGCATCATCACAGACAGGTAATTAACATCACAGGCATGCGATAATCAATATGGAATAGCGGATAAATTAGGAGCCCTGTCTTTCGTTCGAGCTGCAAACGAAAACCAACGTTCCATGGTCGTGTGGATAACTCGAACATCACTTAAAACAAAGACCCCTAAGAGCACGACAAGCTACCCGTCAATTTTAAAAGTGAGGTTACCAACACTCAATATCATGAGTGGGCCATCCGGCACTTCATGGAATTCGGTAACTTGAGCACTCCATCGTGGGTCAATCCTAAAACTCCTACAAGTGCGGCGAATAGCTCGACAATTCTAGAGCGAGGCAGCTCGAACCCATCACTATAAAATGACCACCTAACGCACTCTAAAACCAAGCTATTTGAGTACTTCTCCGTGGGTTTATCCTAATACATGAGTGAATAATATACAATGGTGACATTAACCTCAACCCGGATGTGTCCTAATAAAATAATATACATCGAGCGGTAACGACGATCACAATCTAGCCGCTCGCTCCTAATAAACAAATATACATAGAATCTACGATGAAGGGCTATCCACTATGACAATCCGGCTAAACCATCATTAGATATATATCAACCACAAAACAAGAAAATATGTACAACCCCGTCTAATCGACCTATAGCAATTAGAAAACGTTTACAAACTCATACATTAACACGAAGATAATCAACGATGCTAAAGTTTCGATTTTAAAACTTCCCGTATTTCCCGTTTTCAAAGATAACAGTAAATGAAATCTGAGCCAAAACAAATATTACCAGAAATCCTAATTCCTTGAACCCAAGCCACCAAATGAATACGAGGCCAAACAGAGCAAGTGTAGTGGCCATTTTTGGCCAAATGGAAATTTATGGCGGCCAGAGTATCTATGATATATCTCATTTTCATTTGGTTTTCATATCAAGTGAAGATATTTCTTCTGCAATACTTTAAAATTTTTTGAGAGATTGTTTTAAAACATGGACAGAAACTAGGTATCGGGATTTAAAATTCGGAAAATTTTGTATTCGAAATGTAAATATAGTATAATACTAGTTTAAGTGTTTAGGTGGCTCTGATGCCATGTAAGTAGATACTTATGCTCGTGCCGCTAACTTGCGGCCAAGGCGGAATGCAAAACGAAAATTTTAAAAGAAAGCACAATCTTCTACGACCTAGCGATCGATACCAAATACTAAACTAGCTAACAAGAAGGAGTTTAACTACTTAGTTAGCGTTAAAAACCTTTTTAATCGTGTCCTTCTTTTCCACTTCGTAATCTCCTAGGTCCGCCGGGAATAAGCTTAGATGTCGGTCTTTCTTTTCGAAAATGATCCACCTGACAGAACCCTAACTCAAGCTATAGCTTCACTTAAGAACACAAAGTGAAGCAATTTGTGAACAAAACTTGCTAGGAATTGATCACAAGGATGTAGTAGTGGTTAATCTCTACGTTTTCTCTATTTTTCTTTTTCTTTTCTTAGCTTTCAAAACTCAAAGTAGGAAAATGAAGAAGCAAGCATGGCTAATAATCTTATCTCATTCTTTTCTCTCTTTTTCTTTTTAGAATTTCTTGAGTGGAATTGCCACTCAAAACTGTGAGTAAAAAGTCCACACAATTATAAAACGAACATGAAGAGAACAGAGGAGAAGAGAAGCCACCTCATTTGTACACACACACATATAAAAACAAACATACATACACTAATACAAGTATATGCTACAAATACATACATCCGTAATCGTATCAAAATACATATACCTGTATTCTTGTAAAATACGAATACCCGTATTTGTATTAAGATACAAATACCCGTATTTATATCAAGACACAAATACCCCTATTTATACAAATACTCGTGTTCGTATAAATACAGCATTCGTGTCCTAATACAAATACCAAAAGAGAGATACCAAAAGAGATATAATACTAGCTCACATTTCATCTAAATATGATAATCTGACTATCTTTCAAACCGGCTAGTATTAACAAAATGTACGATTAAAAGTACGTGTACAAAAACATGTATTTAATCGAACCTCCATACGTATCAAAATACACACACTACATCGTTTCACCTGAGCCAGGAAACTCTCTGCATGGGACTCTAAAGAATCGACAATACACTGGCAGTGGGTTTAACCACAATCACGTTAGTGACACTAGTTGTATGTAACGGCTATCCAGATATTGAATGAAAGGAGGGTCGGTCGAAAAGAAAACTCCTTCGTATCCCTACTAAGCCTGAAAGTGACAATCTCCATATAATCCGGTCTCTACGTCTGAAAGTGTCGCATATCGGGTCTAAGGGGTGGAAAACGCCAGACCCCTGATAACCTGATAAGTCGTGTCGATGTGGCTCAAAACCATCTCGAGAAACTACTGATCTCACTATTAGTAAATCCAATCTGCCTTGGCCAGGGTCTTATGGCGATGGCCAATCGAACACTGTGCGACATCGACTCCCTATACGAGGAGAGATGAATTCCTTCTATCGTTTACTGTCCCCTAGTGCTTCGAGACTGTAACCAACTAAAACCTGTTTTCACGACTCTTTAAAGCTGTAGTAGGGTAGTAATTTAAGTACAGTGGGAACACACTTGAGATAAATGACGATGTTAGGTCTAAAGAATAACCTGTACCTATGTCACTTGAGAACTTCAATCTGACGATATGTATATTATCATCCCGAAGTTCTAGGCGAGTCCGGCCAGTGTAACTCATAACCTAAAAAGCACCTGTATACAATCTTTGGTGCTATACACCAATGGTTGTAGGACCAACCATCACCCCTCGTCGGAGTTAAGAAATGTATACATTTGTCTACTCTGGAATATTGATGCATATTCTCGATACTCATACGACTAAGGAAATTTAAGAATGTGTACCCAGCCCCCACAAGTATGATCGCCCTAATAACATTGGTAGTCAAGTAAATATCTTATGGGCTTTATTACCATGTACCAAAGATATGTAATAACTAGTAAAAGATACATGTTAAGATAAAGACAAACCAAATAGCATAGGATCATATCGAGCATGATTGTCCTGTACATACATATCCCTAGTTTCCTATACAATAAAGGCCTCTGAGGCATACATATCCAACATAAATATCAATGAAAAATTAAAAGTGAAAGCTTGAATTGAATCCAATTGTCATATTGCATACAAAAATGTCAGTGTCAAAAGAAATGATGATAGGTTTCATAAAATTATTCAAGATGAACCTCAAGATATAGTTGCTAAACTTTATTCTGATTGCACATATGAGCAAAAGTCCTTCACTAGCCAAGCCTTCGTCTCCTTACATAGTGCAACTACATATTGAGTGCTCAAATCGAATTCCTCCATTCCTAATGAATCTAAGAACACTTCTTTTTCATTGATATCTCAATTCACGGAGAATGTCTCTTCTCTAGAGCATTACCCTAACAACGGGTTCAATTCAAAATTTCCATCTCAAAATCAACATTCATCAAAGGTACTTCTCACTGCTTTGGCCCACACAATGGTGCATAACCCCCCTTAATCCGAAGTAGGGGCTCACATTTTTTATTTAACTCAGAAGAATGTTTTAGATCTTATACAGGAACATGTAAGAACTAAGATTTATAGGTACAAGACTTGTAACAACTTCTACAGGACTCCAGATTTTGTGTTCCCTGGTGGTTTCAAATACCCTCGCATTCCTGAAAATAAAGGAGATTCTGATCCTGACATTTGGCTATACACATTTTGCGAGATGGCTCAATCCTACGCTTCAAATTGCGGGCTTGTGATTTATTTGTTTCAACGAGCGCTTGATGGAAATGCACAAAAATGGTTCTCAAACGTCGATTGAGAAACACTTAATGACTTCGACATGCTGATGAACGCATTTAGATTGCGGTTCTGTAACCATGTTGAATACATTCCCACTCTCGTAGATCTCATGAAAACAAAGAAAGTGAAGAATGAAGACTTCATAGTGTATGTCACAAGATGGCAAGACCAATACTTCAGATCTGGTCTCAATATTGTAGAAAAAGAAGTGGTTAACAGCATCATAAACCTTTCAAAACAATGTTACGCATATCAAGGTGCAACACATACGCCAAGCTCTATGAACAAGGGCCCGCAATGCAAAGGCTTGTTTGGGAAAGGACAACAATAGATCCTCAACTGATTGCACCACCCACGATCCACCGTTGAAACTTAGCATCATTAGCTTTGATGTTAAGTTTGGTTATGGCTTTAAGGTCTTGGTGAATACCATCTTTTTTTTCTTTTTTATGGACTGTATTTTTGGGAATGTAAGAGAAATGGTCTCGTTAGTAAAATGACGGGAGGTTAAACAAGTTAATCACAAGATTCGGGAAAATGTATGTTGTTTATCGAAAACTAAACTAAGAAATCGGAGTCTTAAAGTTCTACAAAGCCTGGGTTGCAATCATATATGAGAATGGAGGAAAAGGCATGCAAAGGGAGTGAGCTGTGGTATTTTGTAGGTTACAAGAAAGAAAGCTTTGACATTTTGAAAGCAATGATAGGTCAATTTACGATCTCCTTTAACCTAGTTCGTAGGGAGGATGGTTGGACATATAAATTCAGCGGAGTCTATGGTTCTAGTCGTAAAGAAGGAAGAGGAGAGTTTTGGGTTGAACTAATAACGATCAGAGCTAGATGGAACTACTATGGATCGTCAGGGAGGTTAACGTCATCCGATGTTCTGATGAACGAAAATGAAGTCTTGAAAATAGAAAGGATAGGGATAAGTTTAATCAAGTTATCTCTGCACTTAATTTAATCGAAACCCAGATCATAGATAAGAAGTTTACATGGTCAAGCTATAACTTTAAAGCAAGACCGGCCAAGCTGGACAAGATCCTAGGACCCCCGATTTGGAAAGGAAATTCCTTATTGTTCATGCCCGCAATGAAAGAAAGTTAACTTCGGATCACATTCTTATCTTGTTGTCCGATGGTACAGGAAGGGATGACTGCAAGATTAGAAAATTCCGCTTTGAAAAGTGATTGCTTCATTTTAATGCATATTCTATAGCCATATTTATCTTTATTATGTCACATTTTGTCACGCCCCGCTTCCCAAAATACATAAAATCGGGAACGTAACAAAGTCGACCATGCTATCTATGGTAAGAAAATATCCTTCTATAGTCACATTACAGATATCAATCAGTAATCAAAAACAACAATATAACTATCTATCTCTAAACATGCCCAAATGGCCACAAACGACAATAGGAAATAGTAGCAGAAGCAATAAAAATTCAAGGAATAACTAACCATCAATAAGAGTTGTATCAGTGAGATGGTCCTCACTGATCGGTAGTCCTATCAAAGTACTCACATGCTAATTCAAGTATATAAGCCATGCAAAATCCAGACGTTAGTACGTCATAAATATCTTAATAATAATAACTGAGCAATACACTATATAGGGTGATATGTGCAAAATAAGGTATAATTATGAACAAACAATCGCATGTGATATAACGACAACCTATAAGTATTTCACGTGTATCCTAAAGTCTGTATTTCTAGGTTATCTATCCTAACAGTATTTGAAACTAATTAATGTAATCCTCATCATAACTCAATAGTATCCCGTGCGTGCCCGAGACTACGGTAATGATTCTCGAGGCTGAATCCAAGACATGCCGCTAGGCAGTAAAACAATGTCATGTACATATAAATGATGTCAGCATTATCATTCCGGGGCCCGAAGCCCATATCGACTAATCAGTCTCTGGAAAGTAATGAACTGTTGAGTTACAAATCGGATTTCATTATTAATTACCCCCTTTTCCCCAGGTTTCATGTTCAAGTCAGATATCACTACAATTTCTACCTAATGCCAACATAGGAATAATCGTGAGCAGGTCTTGTCTAGCAAGACAACAAGTCGGGTCAATCAGGATAACAAGTTAATATTGTTGTTATCGGTAAGTATTATAGGCAACATGTATTAACATGATAACAAAAATAGTACAGTCCAGCAGGTTACAAGCATATCAAGTATAACATAATCATATCATGTATAAGACCAAGATAATAGCATTAACAGGGATAGAATATTCAATCTGATTAATAATAATAAAAGTGGTGTTGATTAACCATACATAAGAAAGCTCCGTTCAGAAATTCAGCGTCACCCTGATTTATAAAATAGCTTAGAAATAACAAACGACCTACAAAAGGGACGTGTCACAACCAAAACAAATATAATTCAATAAGGTTTTCATTTTGATAAGTTAAAATATCTTAGGTTGTTCCTACAAAAAATTATGAACTTTCGAAATTGAAAGTTTGCTGCTGGAATTTCACTAGACAACAGTTCAGAGGTACTTTCATTTATAGTTTACATTATTTAAAAAATTTTATTTTGCAATTAAATATTTCACAGGGTTATAGTATTCTGAGTTAGCTTCGTAACGAACTGAAGAACATGTGCTAATGATTTATCTATGATTTATAATGAATTTTATAATGTAAGGTGTACAGTAAATTCTAGATTTGTCGTATCCGCCTGATGACGATATTTTATGTTTAAACTATAACATTTTCAAATTATAATTTGCATAACGTTACAAAATGCAAATTATAAACTAATTAATGATATACGAATTATATAGATATAAACGGTATAATGATAATAAGAAGAAATATTACGACGATATATATATTTATTGATATAATTATAGCATGTCGCAAGTTGTAAACTTGTACTGTGTATATTATAAAAATGATTAATGTTAAATAACTATGGTATATAAATTATATAGATATAGTTATATGATAATGATGATGATGATAATAGTAGTACGACAACATATAAGTAAATTGCATAAACAATAGCATATAGCAAGTTGTATACTTATCTCGAAACAAACGCGATGAACGGAAGCAACACGATACTATACAAATCAATACTAAGTTTTGATGGATTGGTTAAGATTCTAGGATGCGGATGGAGTTGGGTCGGCGAGAATGGGTGTGGTCTTGAAGAACGAATAAGGAGAATATATAAATTGATGAGGGAGAGATTTAGTTAGAGGAGAGAGAGAGAGAGAAAGATATGTTATGTGGAGAGAAAGAGAGAAAGTTTTCGGTTTAATAAAATGTAAAGTATATAATTGTGTGTATGTGCGCGCGCGCGCGCGCGTGTGTGCATAGTATAGTTTATATTAGGTTATAAATATATATTATAGTTTAATACTACTAAAGATAATAACAAACTACACTCCGTCTCCACCAAAATCTCACAAAAATATATTTTGGAAAAATAATACACATACGTAACTTTTTTAACCATAATGTAAGAATATTATTTAAATATCTCATACCCATTGTTTAAGATTTTAAAAAGATTTAAATATGTTTGAGTCTAAGAAATATTTGGTATCCAGATTCCATTAGATTTAAGCGTAATAGATAAAAGTTAAAATAAAACATGGGATGCTTAATCATATGATGGCAGTTAACAAATAAAATTATTTTTAACGTGTGGCTATCAGAAAATATAAGCATATGATTTAGATATTATTTATATACATATATTATATTAGATTCATATGGATTTAGTTTACAGATAAATATTAATAAAATATAACCATAATGGGTTTCACACATGCGGGTCAGGTCGGATAATCATTTCTACTATTCAAATCAATCGCAACCTAAATAAATAAATAAATAAATTTAAAGCAAGATTTAAAATACCGATCAGTGTTGTATGAACGTGCTAGGGTGTTACATTATACCCAATTATAAAAAATTTCATTCTCAAAATTCACGAAAAGGGAAAAGACAAGAACAATACGGATCTAAAGAAAGAGATGTGGAAACTTTTGTCGAATCTCGTCTTCACGTTCCCAAGAAGATTCTCCATGCGAACGATTCCCCCACGAAACGAGTACTAAAGGGATTACTTTATTCTTAAGAACATTTTCTCGTCGATCCACAATAACCATCGGCTGCTCTTCATAAGTCAAATCTTCTCTCACTATCAGTTCCGAGTGATCAAGGACGTGCATCTCATCTTGAACATACTTGCGGAGTTGAGATACATGAAACACGTCATGAACACCCACCAAGGATGGTATTAAAGCAAATAGATAAGCTACCTCTCCAATACGCTCAATGATATCGAAAGCCCTACGAATCGAGGACTAAGCTTACCTCGACTACCAAATCCGATTATGTAACACCTTAGAAAGCGATTAGTGTTAATTAAGTGATAATACGGATTTTTATTAAAAAGTTTAACAAAATAGTTTTCTCATATTTTATAAAAATTAATTAATATTTTATTAATATTTATTTTGGGCTTGCACACACTTGAGCATGTTAACCTAGGATTAATTAGTGGTAACCATGCTTAAGTAGTCAAGGCACATTAACCTTATTTTATTATGTTATATGTAATTAGTTAATTATTTATTTTTTAAATTAAAAGGTTTGAATTTTGGGGTTTGACTTGAGAGAGAGAAAGTTGACATGCATGATGAGAGAGGGGGTAAGCATGGCTTGCATTAAGTGAGGAGAGAGAAGAGGGGGGCATGGCTCATCTAAACACACACCCTCATTCCTTATCCCTCACTCATGCATACAATCTCATTTCCCTCACACCCTCTCATTCTCATTTTCTTCATCTCATTCCTCACACCCTCAACTGAAACCCTCTCTTGTTCTTCACTAAACCAAAGCTAAACCTTCACTAATCACCACAAAACTCACTAAACCCTTCATTAAACTTGATCTAAAACCTATGGTTATCACTTGGAGCATGGAAAGCTAGGATTTTGAGCAAGTGTGGACAGGTAACGATCTCTCACTGTTAATTAGGTGTCTAATATGTTGTGTGGCATGGTAATCGTTAATTAGAACACTAAAAAGATCATTTTGAGCAAATATCGTATTTTTATTGTTGTTTTTGAGTCTCGGCAACCTGCTGTTACCCCGAGTTGTTACTGTAAATTCTAGCAGTATGGCAGTATTGCACTAGAGACCCTGGGTGTTCACCTGAAGCACGAACCCCACCTGAGCGGTTTTGGACGGTGACATAGGGGATAAATCCGGTGAGCTCGGCCATCTTGGTGACTGGGATGTTGTAATTTTTAGGGTAGCTGCCTGTGTTCTATCCTAGGTGCTTGGTACTGCTAGATTTTTAGGTTTTGACGGTGGGTAAAATCTGGGATCAAATTGGTAGTTTTTAGTGATTCGACTAAGTGCGATACAATTGATCCGACGTAGTTTTAGTGTTTTGGGTAGCTTGCTGTCGTGGGTTTGTTTTGGTGATGTCGCCAAACACGTTAGCCGCTAAGCGAACCCTTTTGTAGCTTAAGAGAACCGATTCGTTAAATTGGCATTGTGTTCGTTATTATTCCGTAGTTTGCTAAATCCACGCGTTATTTTGTTTTGTGTTAATAGGAGCAAGTGCGGGGACTTCGGACGCTATGAAGAAAGGGAAACAGGTGGTTGGATTTACCTAGCTCGAGATCCTCGGTGAGTAGATTTAACATCTACGGGGAAATCGCCCGTATGGCGTTATGCGTCAGGGCTAGATATGATATTATAGCCGCATGTTTATATTCATGTATGTGATTATGCACGAGCATCATTGCATACCATTACTTGTTGTGCCTTGACTTAGTACCTAGTGTAAACTGCACCATTACTGACGTTTCATGTTGTACGAGCACTAAATTGCATACTACACCTACACCACCGGTAATTGCGATGACATGCACAACCTATACACATATGCGGTATTGTATTTTTGTTGACATTGATTCTTGTTCTATTGCGCTTATGAAATGCATCGTGCATACATAGGTACATATACACCTTTATATGATGTTGCATTTGATTTTAGAGAAATTGGGAACCGCATGATATATTTAAAAACTGTATTTATTTAAAAGAGCAGTTTTCCCTTGATATGCTCATATTAAGGTTTTATGTTGCATATATCATATTTCATGGAATTACGCATTGAGATACAGATTTCATGTGATTTATGGATTTGAGAACCGTGGGGATATTTTCAAGAAAGCATGCATTGTTTGAAAACCCGGTTTCTCTTGTTATGATATTTCGATACATCCACCATGAGTTTTTTAACAACTCCAATTTTAGTGTACAAAAAAATTTGTTTAAAAATTAATGTATACTTGGGGTATTTGCATTTTCTGTGAGTACCATAAATATTTGTTTTGCTAATTAATTACAAGAAGGAGCTTGTAGCTCATTGGTAATAACTTGCATTGCTGAACCAAGCCACCAGAGTTCAAATCCCATACACCACATTATTTTTAATATTGTTTTATTTTGAATTTTTAGAATACCAAGTGTTTACACGTGCATAACTCACAAAAACCCCCACTACACATGAAAACCAAACAGTACCAGAGGCTACATGTACCGACAAGGGACCCTCCGACCAACCGACTCGGCCGGGATCGTCCGAATCGGCCGGCGACTCGGTCGACTCGGGTCGTCGCTGCCGGCCGGACTCGGCCAGACCGTCGAGTCCCCAACATGAAAAAGTTGGCTTTTCACATTCCCTGCACATCTGTATACTTTATTTCTTCAGACCTGTAACAGAGACACTTTAAAACACCAATTACTCTATTTTATTGCATTTTATTATATTTTAATACATTTTATCACATTTTTTTTCATTTCAACCTTTCACCTACACTAACCCTAGCCTTACCCTATAAATACAACTCTTACACACACACCCATCACTCCAAAATTCTGAACAAAACTCTCAAGAAAATTCCTAGAAGCTTAGTGTACTTTTAGAGTAGCGAAGGGCGAAAGCTTCGGCAATTTTCCGACGACAACCCTAGGAGTTCCCGGCGACGAAACGACGCACCGGTGCCTCATCCCGTCTCCTCTTCCTTATCCCTAACTTCTAAACCCATAAGTCCCCCTCCCTCTTCTCTAATCTTGTTCTAAAAATACGGAATTTCAAAACCCGACGGAATCGGAGTTAAACCGATTTCCGATTCGGTTCTTTCTAAAAATCCAACATTTTCTTAAATACATTCACACAAAACTCTTACATGTTGACTATTAAACATTAATAAACATATTGATCAAGTTTCACTACAATCTAATTCATTTAGTAACTTTTACCGTACTTTTTCACCAAAATACCATATAGATTCATTTCGACATTTAAACATCACAAACTTGCTATACATTTAAATAGATCATGAGGGGATGACCTAGCTCCTCACAACACTCATATACAACATAGCACAATACCTTTCGGGAACATAGAATACGGGAAAACAAAACATTTAAAATAAATACCATGAATTAATAAAACCGTTTTCTAAAGGATTAATTATTTTTTTTATAAATCTTTGCAAAGTGCCGCTACAACCCATTTTGGGGAACCCGACTAGGATGGTGTGAATTATCGCACATCTCTGGGCTTAGTAGTACGAGATGCAGACCTCCACAAGGAGCATACGGTCTCGAGAGATTTAAAATACGAAAATCTTAAGAAAATGAGATTTCTAGAAATATAATATATAGTAAAATTATTTTTATATAAATATATATATATATATATATATATATATATGTATGTATGTATGTATGTATCATTAAAATATCTATTTTGTAATATTATAAATATTCCAATTTTTCTAAAAATCATAAGAATCACTTTACATTAAAATACCATAAATTCCATACAAGTTCAATCTTACAATTAAATACCCTATATTATGAAATTAGGATATTTTCACTAAAATATCACAAATATAAAATCCATATCTATAACAACTCTAAAGATGATAATTAAATACTTGGGGTGTATTTTGAAAATTATACAAAAGTATTTTTACATAAAACCCCCTCAAGTTCTATAAATTACCCTAAGGACTCTAGTAAACATAGGTTTAAGCGGGACCAATCTCTTGAGCCTTAGGGAGCTGGAGAAGTGGGTGCTTTCCTGTTTAAGGTAGACAACTTAATAACGGTGTTATCAACACGGTAATCGTCTTTGAAAAAGACACAAATTCTGCCGCCCATGTGCAGCGATTACCAATAACATAATAACAATCAGGCTTTCAATTTCTTTTCTAATTGTCTGACTCAGACTGAGGCTCATTAATAATCTGACTTGAATATGACTCAAGTACAATCTACAATCTACAATCCAACACGAATCCTTGAATACTTATATTCTATCTATTTAATCTGTATTGACCGAACCGAACCATGGATATACTTCCCTTTACATGATTCTCCAGTTACATCCATTTACTGATATCATGGTTTCGGCAAGTCATCCATATATACAAGACAATACAATTTACAATACAAACACAAACAATACAATACAAGACATCGCGGGGTTTAACGGGTAGATTGGTACGGAAGGTGTTAGAAGTGGCACGAGACTGCAAGATTAAGACACCTAACCTATATTCAGTTGCTGTTGTACCGTGGCATAACGGTCCCTTGTACTTTCTGTTTGCCCTAGTCTCTAGCATATAGAGACTCCTCTCGTATACACTGGCATCCTTCTGTACCAAGCTACAAACAACACCGTTAACTCCAAATACTCATATAACACAACTTTAAAAGCTACCTTCTCTTTTAGTCTATTCTATTTCTCCATTATCCTTGAGACTTACCGAGCGATTTGTTCGCTGACGACATTCTCTTTCTTTCTTCTTCGAATGTCATCAGGTGATTCAGATCTTCCAGAGATCGAGCCTACTAGCGAGGACTTGGACCAGCTTGCATACGATCTGGAGCTCTAGCTACATTATAAACTTTTATTTCAGTACTTATCCTTTTCTGTTCTGCCACTGTTTAGGTATTGTTTTCATCAGATGTATTTACTTTCCATGTATTGTACAAAAGAATGTGAATAAATAAAGTTATTGTTTTATTATATCTTGTCTTTTGTGCATTTATATTTATATTGCTTAGAGAGTAAATACGTAGCGGCCTCGTCACGTCCTCTGCCCGTATACTGGGAAGCGGGGCGTGACAAGTTTTGTTGGTAGCCTATGCAGGTCAGAGTACTATGGAACACTACCATGCAGTTCTGTTCTGCGTGAACAATCTAAGCAATGTAACACAAGAACCAGCAACTTAAACATTCTTTACAATTCATGTTCCTTGAATCTTATCATTTCAAATACTTGAATCTGTCTTAACCTAAAATTTTTTTCTTCAAGGTTATGGATTCCCCAAACAACTCCAGCACCAACTTCAACAACATTCCACCTCCACTACCAATCACACCGGCTGCTCCTGCTGCACCCAATAAGCAAACGGTTCTGCTTGAGGCAATCCACAGCCTCCTAGTGGGACAGCAGCAGCTCTTGAACCGTCCCGAGACTGAAGCATCTGGGGTAAAGCAATTCAGAGCTTTACATCCCAAACAGTTCTCAGGAAAGGGGAGCCTATAGGAAGCTGAGGAATGGGTTCAGAGTATCGAGGATGATCTAGCAGCGGCACAAGTGCCAGAAATAGCTTGGGTTCGTGTTGCAAAATTACAGCACACGGACAATGCACGGAACTGGTGGAAGGCGGAAGAAAGCCGTCTTGAACCACCCATCAAATGGAAGACTTTCCGCGACATGTTCGACGCTAAGTACTTCCCTTAGACTGCCAGGTTCGACATAGAACAGCAGTTCATACATCTGCAATAAGGTTCGATATGGACCAAGTCGGTAGATGAGTATGACGCTGAGTTCACCATGCTCAGTCGGTAAGATATGTCTCAATAATTCGATTTTTCAATATATCACATATTACACAGCTAACACCATACTTTAAATAGATTTGCAGCACACCTGATACCGACGGATGAGATCAGAGCCCGTCGATTTCAACAGAGTTTGGATTCGGAAATCCAGGCTGCACTGGCCACAGGAGTCTTTCCGACTCATGACTCGGCTCTGAAAGCTTCCCGCCGTTATGAGGCAGTAGTAAAGGTGAGGGGAAGACCTCAATCTACTGGATTTAAGCGCCCTGCCAACCAGATGGCAGGAGGAGCCTCATCAAGGCCACCTTTTGTGCCAAAGCGACCGGGAGTACAGAACAACAGTCCTAGCCCAGCTTTTTGTACCTACTGCAAGAGAAATGGGGATGTGATAAAAGACTGCCGGCGAGCCAACCGTCTTTGCTTAATCTGTGGTTCAGCTATTCATGATATTGGGTCTTGTCCCCAAAAACAAAACCTAGTTGCTACACCCAGGTCAGCAATCACCTATATGCAGCGACCAGCTCTTCAGGCACCTGCTCCAAGACTTGCACTACCTGCTCCACCACTTAGAGGACCAAAAGCTGCACCTCCTCCTCGTCAGTTCCATCAAACTCAAAGGAAAGTTCCGAGGAATGCTCCTCAGGCCAGGAGGAATGTACCACGGCGGCAGGCTTTCACGATGACCGTGGAAGAAGCTGAAGCCACTGGCCAAGTTATCACTGGTAACCTTTCTTTCTTAAATTTTCTTTCAATCTTACTACCTATCTATATACCTTTACCTACACCTAAAACATATCCCACATATCTTAGGTACAATATTAGTAGCCTCACTCACTGCACTAGCACTATTTGATACTGGAGCATCTCATTGGTTTATGTCGCAACGGTTAGTCCGAACTCATGCGATTCCAGTCACACCGCTTATATCCAGCTGGAATGTCAGTTCAGGAAATGGCGTTCTAAAGGCAACAATGGGATACAGCTTGTGTCCAATGGTCGTCTGCAGCAGAGAATTCTACGATGACTTCAAAGTGCTGGACATACCGAACTTCGATGTGGTTCTAGGTATGGATTGGCTCGGAACTTTTTATGCTACCATCGACTTTCGTCAAAGGAGGGTAGTATTCAAGATTCCAGACCACCGGTCTTCTATTTCAAAAGTGGAGACCGTACACTGGAGCCAAGTACATACAAAGAGAAGCCAAGGAAGGCAGTGATTGTAGCAACTCAAGCGTAGGAAGAGTCAAGGCCAGAAGCGTTTCGAGAGTTCGACGATGTGTTTCCTGACGATATATCAGGTTTGCCTCCCGATCGAGCTCTTGAATTCAGCATTGATTTAGTACCAGGACCACAACCGGTGATCAAAGCACCTTATCGTTTACGTCCGGAAGGTTTGAAGGAAGTGTGAACACGGTTGGACGAATTATTGGCGAAAGGATGGATTCGTCCCAGCACTTCAAGTTGGGGATCACCAGTACTACTTGTGAAGAAGAAGGAAGGTTCATACAGAATGTGCATCGATTATAGAGCCTTGAACGAAGTAACGATAAAGAAAAAGCATCCACCCCCACGCATCGACGGTTTATTCGATCAGCTAAGTGGATCTTGTGTTTTCTCTAAATTAGATTTTCGTTCAGGTTATCATCAAGTGAAGGTCAAGGAAGCAGATATTCTTAAAACGTCTTTCAGAACTCGTTATGAACATTATGAATTTCTAGTAATGCCATTTGGAGTGACCAATGCACCAGCAATATTCATGAACCTGATGAATCAAGTTTTCCGGGAATACTTAGACAGGTTTATTGTCATCTTCATCGACGGCATCCTTGTGTATTCCAAGAGTCGGAAAGAACTTGCCGAGCACCTACGAATTGTCCTAAAAACTCTACGACAACATCAATTATAGGGTAAGTATAGCAAATGCGAGTTTTGCCTAAATCAAGTGGGTTTTCTTGGACATATCGTATCAGGCGAAGGAATTTCTGTGGATCAAGCGAATGTTTCAGCAGTAAGCGAATGGCCGACACCAAAATCAGTGAAGGACATTCGGAGTTTCTTGGGTTTAGCTGGATATTACAGAAGGTTCATTGAAGGCTTTTCAAAGATAGCAACACCCTTGACCAAGCTCACACGCAAAGATGAAGAATTTGTGTGGTCGGAAGCATGCGAACAAGCTTTCATAGAACTCAAGTCAAGGTTCATATCAGCGCCTATTCTCGTTATACCGGACCAATCTGGATGTTTCGAAGTGCATTGCGATACATCCGGTAAGGGATTAGGATGTATTCTATATCAGCACGGTAAGGTTGTGGCTTATACTTCAAGACAGCTAAAGACTCATAAGCGCAATTATCCGACGCATGATTTGGAATTGGCAGCTGTCATCTTTGCTCTCAAGATTTGGTGCCATTATCTTCTTGGTGAACGAGTGAACATATACATAGATCACAAGAGTCTGAAATATGTGTTTACTCAGAAAGAGTTGAATATGCGGCAGAGACGATGGTTAGAACTCATGGCGTACTTTGACATCAATATTGGGTTACCTACAACGGCAGCAAGGTTTCGGGAGTCATCATCCATGCCAATTTAAAAATTTGCCATTGAAGATAACCCCAAACCTAGGAACTTTAACTAGAGAATCAAACAAAACATCGAAGCAAACAACTTTACTTCTAAGAGTTGGGGATTACAACCTTTGTAGTCCATTCCTTCACTTCATAAGCTCCGTGTTAAGGTCCCTTCGCTGCGATCATCCAGTACCCAGACTCTAGAGAGGCTCCATGAAGAGAAAGATGCAACCTTACTTCCAATCTTCAATAACTAAGATGATCTACCTTGAAGAATCTCAAACCCAAGCTCTTGCTTCACTAATCAAGTATTAGTAAAGCAAACACCCTAATCTATGTGGCTAGAATAGATGAGGATGATGAAGTAAGAAATTTGCTCTCATTTGTTTTCAATTTCTCACTTTAAATCATCACAACACAAAAAGCTAGAAAGCTTTTTCAAGAGGAAGATGAAGAAGAAATCCTTTTGTGATGAATAATGAATTAATTGTGTGAGGTTAGAATTGCAACCATGGGTTAAAGATCACATCCTTAACCCTTATAGAGAATAAACCATGGGTAGAGGTTTGGGTTGGGTTAACAAATATTTTCAGAAAATATCAAAGAATGAGAACAAAAGTGAAAGCTTCAAGAAGCTTCCACAAAGCTCATCCAAAGCTTAACCCTAATCCAAACCCTAACCAGGTTTAAACTCTAAAACCATGTTGCATTTGTAACCCTAACATGTTACAATATTATATATCACATATATAATATATATTGTAACAAAATAAAATAATACAATTAACATATATCGCATATACATCAATGTATTATCCATGTGAGAAAAAGAATCTTTAAGTGAGCTTATATTAGTTAATGTAATATAATATTTCAAATATATAATTATACATTAAATTATCGAATCAACACTTGATCCGATAATCCAGCTATTTCACCAATAACCGACTAATATAACAATTATCAGTTCATCGAATCAACACTTGATCCGATGACCCGACTATATCACATATACCCAGCCGATATCACATATCGCGAGAATCTAATACGGTATCACATACACATATTGTTCTCGGTCCCGCACATATCACATATGTGCTCCTACTCCGTTTTGCCTGAGCCAGGAAACCTCTGTGCAGGACTCTAAAGAATCGTCAATACGCCGGCAGTAGGTGATGATCATATCAAACACCCACAAGCTACAAGCGGTCAGCTAAACGTAACAGCCACCAAGGTATTGAGCAATCAGAAGATCAAAAAGCAAGCCTGTACATTCTCCTGTGAATCTAATCAGTAACACTCCCATACAGTCCGGTCTCTTCGTCTGATATGTCGCATATCTAGTCTAGGGGTGGTAAATGTCAGACCCCAGTAACCGATAAGTCGTGTCGATATGAGGTCCATAACAGTTCGAGAAACTACTGATAACACTTACCAGTAAATCACAGCAACCCTGGCCAGGTATTTCCAGTTATAGCCAATCGAACACAGCGCAACATCAACTCCCAATACCGGGAGAGACGAAACCCCTCCTATCGCTCGTTGCCTCCATATGATTTGGGGCTGTACCCAAAATCCACCGTTTTGCACGTTCTCTTGAATGTGGTAAGGTGGAAATCAAAGCACAGTGGGAATCACACAAGACTCTATGACGATCTCGGGTATACAGACTAACCTGTACCAGTGTCACCAGAGAACTGCCATCTGACGTGAGGTATAATACCATTTAGGAGTTCTCGGTGAGTCCGTCCAGTGTACCCAGTCTCCATTGAGCACCCGTATACTGTCTCTGATGTCAAACACCAATAGATATGGGATCATCCATCGCCCATCTACATGGGTCGAGAAGCTACACGCTAGTCTACTCTGGTATATCGATGCCCTGTCTCGATACACCTACGATTAGGAACATTTGAAGGTTGTACTTAGCGACTACACTATCCCCACTAGTATGATCTGCATCATAGTCTTGATAGTCAAGTACTCATCATAAGGGCTTTATCAACATGTGACATAGAGACAATCAAAGTATATGTTAAGGTAAAGAGCAACCAGATAGCATACTATCATGTCGAGCAAGAAAGCCCTCTATATATATGTCCAAGCATCCACTACAATATACATCGTATGTACAATAATGGCCTTTAGGGCATACATATCACTAACAATCTCCCACTTGCACTAGGGCCATCTGTTGTAGTATCTCATACCCAACAATCAGCTGTGGTTGAAGTATCTCATACTCAACCATCCCATGAAAGTCTCTACTGGGAAATATGCCTTTATGAGTGGATCCGCGCTATTGTCCTCTGTATCTACTCTCCTGACCTCGATCTCCCGGGAGATCATCCATCTCCATGATCAGGTGATACTGCCTAAGAATATGTCTGGATCTCTGATGGGACGGGGGGTTCCTAGGCATAAGCCACTACTCCATTGTCACATAATGGTTGGAACGAAGTTCATCTCATGAACTTATATATATCCAGACCGCCTCTTTGGTAGCATCCTTGGTAACAATGTATCTTGCCATTAATCGTCTAGTTTGCCACGGTATCTAGCTTGAAACTCTTCCAACATACCGTCCCTCCACTGAGGGTAAAGACAATGCCTGTGACTGACATTCAGTCAACCTTACCACCGTGGAAAGTATCCAGTGATTCTCCCCATGATCGATTGATACCATCTTACTACACCTAGTGAGAATCCTAACATCCAATTAGATCTATCTTATAGATCCAAAACCCAGGATTTAGGAGGTATCACCTTGATCCTATATGGAGAATCCTTGTGATAAGAGGAGATTGACCGAGCGTAGCATAGGAAACTCCTTTCCTATCAAGAGTATGTCATCCACGTACTATACGAAGATCACTACCATACTCCATACTACCTTTTTATACATACAAGGTTCATCTACCATTTTGATAAAGTCAAACTCTTTGACTACCACATCAAAACAGACGTTCCAACTCCGCGATGCCTGATTTATCCCATAAAACATCTTGCACACGTTTTCGCTGCTCCCACTGTCTACGAAGCCCTCTAACTGTGTACTTATAGACGCACTCTTCTAAATCACTATTTAGAAAAGCAGTCCTGACACCCAACCGCCAGATATCGTAGTTATGGTATGTAGCAGTGACAAGAAGGATCTGGATGGACTTAAGCATTGCTTTGAAAGTCTCAACTTTTCCATGTACACCAAGTAATCTTCTCAAGATATACTTGCTCCTGATGGGGATTTAACCCTTCAGATAAAACAACCAAAGTCCATACTTTGTTGGTGTATATGGATTCCATCTCAGATCGCTTAGCCTTCAGCCGTTTTCACAGAGTCCCCACTCCTGAGGGCCTGCTCGAAAATAGTTGGGTCATCATCTCATGATGCAATCCTCACTCCCACTGTCATAGAGAAAACCGAAGTATCTCTCAGGTGGGTGAGGAAACCTACCAGATTAGCGGAGAGGCTGAGATTCGTTGGAAACTATTGAATCCTCCGGTTCTACCAAATCATCAGCTACAGTTTGTATAGCTAGAACTCCTTCCAGTTCTACCTTATGACAACTAATTTCTTCATAAGAAATTCCCTTTCCAAAAGGTAGAATGCTGAGAAAACAAAACACCTTTTGTTCCTCAGTTTGGTAGAAGATTTTCCCTTACGAATGCTTGGGATATCCAACAAACTTCCACAGAACTGACCTTGCCTCGAATTTGTCCGGATTTTTCTTTTAACACATGCCGGACAACTCTAAATCTTAACATCCTTAAGAGATGGGTTCTTCCAATACCATATCACATATGGAGTGGTAGGCACCTAATTTGGTTAGAACGATATTCAATAGGTATGCAGCTTCACAAGTGCATAACCCCCAAAAGAAAAAAGGCAATTCAGTAGTACTCATCATAGAGCACACAGTATCACATAGGGTGCGATTGCTCCGCACCGAAACACTGACGTACTGTGGTGTATACGGAGGAGTAATGCTGAGAGAGAATCTCATTCTCCTCTAAAATAGTCCAGGATCTCCGTGCTCAAGTATTCTCCTTCCTGATCACATCAAAAGGACATAATACTTATACCTGTTTTGGTTCTCTACTTCTAAAGTACAAAGAACCGGTCCTGGCATGTGTAGACAGGGGGACCTGACATACATCATCATGTATCAATCACAAGAGTTCACTTACTCTTTCTCTGTTTCTAATAAACGAAGCTATGGTCATGTTTATCTTTGAGACATGACTGGCAAGTTTCACAAGATGTAAATCCAAACCGATTTAAATATGCATCTTTATATAACTTCGGCTAGTCGGGTCGCATTGATATGACCTAGTCTACAATACTTTAAGAAGGATTTGTTCATTTCTGAACTCTTCCTCTTGTGTGTGTTCTGTACGTTAAGAACTGTGGTTTGATTTAGAATGTCTATGCTTTTAGATAACGAGCCTGAACCGATCAACTCTTGATATAGGAAATGTTCAAAACATTATCCAACAATACAGAATTATATCCTTCTTTACTGAATAAAACTACTGAGCTCCTAGGCCTCATATATAGTGATGTATGTAGGCCAATGTCTACACATACAAGGGGCAGTTTTTCTTACTTCATAACTTTTACTGATAATTTCTCAAGATTCGGTCATGTGTTTTTGATAAAGCATAAGTCTGAAGCTTTCGAGAAATTCAAGGAGTACAAACTTGAAGTAGAAAACCAAACAGGAATGAGAATCAAGATACTTCGATCAGATCGAGGTGGAGAGTACTTAAGTACTGAGTTCTTGGACTTCCTAAAAGAGAATGGGATTCTCTCTCAGCTCACTCCCCCTTACACACCACAGCACAACGGTGTGTCAGAGCGACGGAATCATACCCTATTAGATATGGTACGATCCATGATGAGTGATTCTGAGTTACCCCTCTCATTTTGGGGGCATGCATTGGAAACTGCAGCTTTTCTGTTAAACAAAGTTCCAACCAAGACCGTGTCTACCACTCCATATGAGATATGGCATGGGAAGAGACCATCTCTTAAACGAGTTAAGATTTGGGGATGTCCGGCTTTTGTCAAAAAGCAGAATCCAGACAAACTAAAGACACGATCGGTCAAATGTATATTTGTGGGATATCCAAAATATTCGTTTGGGTATCTTTTCTACCACAAGGAGGAACAAAAGGTGTTTGTTTCTCAGTATGCCACATTTTTAGAAAATGAGATTTTTCCAAATGATACTGATGGCAATGTGGTAGATCTACAAGAGGTTCTAGAAACACAAGTTACAAATGACGACTTGGCTGAACCTGATGTTATAACAGAATCTAATGAATCTCAGCCACTCCAAAGATCTGGTAGGACTTCTCGCCCACCGGAGAGATACTACGGTTTTCTCATTGATAGTGATAGAGAAGATTGCATCATGGATGATGATGATCCTGCCAGTTTTCATCAAGCTATCACGAGTGGTGACTCTGTGAAATGGCTGGATGCCATGAGATCTGAAATGGAGTCCATGTACACCAACAAAGTATGAACTTTGGAGGATGTACCCTCCGGGATAAAACCTGTAGGTTGTAAATGGATCTTTAAAAGAAAGATCGGTGTAGATGGACAGGTGGAGACCTATAGGCAAGGTTGGTAGCGAAAGGTTTTCGTCAAAGACCAGGTTTGGACTATGATGAGACTTTCTCTTCTGTAGCCATGCTTAAAACCATTCGGATCCTACTTGTTATTGCTGCTCACTACGACTATGAAATCTGGCAGATGGAGGTTAAAACTGCATTTCTAAATGGTGATTTAGATGAATGCGTTTATATGGATCGGCCAGAGGGCTTCATTGACAGTGGGAGCAGCGGAAAAGCATGTAAGTTGCTTAAATCCATTTATGAATTAAAGCAGTCATCACGGAGTTGGAACATCTGTTTTGATGATCTTATCAAAGAGTTTGATTTCATCAAAAATCCAGATGAACCTTGTGTTTATAAGAAGACTGTAGTGAGATCCGTCGCATTCCTTGTATTGTACGTGGATGACATACTTCTGATAGGAAATGACATTCCTATGCTACAGTCGGTCAAATCATTCTTATCACAAAGGTTCTCCATGAAGGACCTGGGTGATGCCACATACATATTGGGCATACGGATCTATAGGGATAGATCAAAACGGTTATTGGGATTGTCCCAAACCAAGTACATCAACACCATCCTAAAGAGGTTTAGTATGGAAGACTCCAAGCGGGGTGCCTTACCCGCTTGCCACGGAGTCACTCTCTCCAAGGACGATTGCCCAATGTTTGATAAAGAGAAAGCTCGCAAGAGCATTATTCCCTATGCTTCGGCCATAGGATCGATAATGTATGCGATGTTGTGTACACGCCCTGATGTAGCTTATGCACTTAGTGTAGCAAGTAGGTATCATTCAAACCCATGGGAGAATCACTGGACTGCTGTGAAGAACATTCTTAAGTACTAGCGAAGGACTAAAGAATTGTTCTTGGTGTATGGTAACGGGGATCTCCAAATGGAGGCCTTTACCGATTCGAGCTTCCAGAGTGACAAGGATGACATCAAGTTTATTTCCGGGTTTGCATTTACCCTCAATGGAGGGATGGTAAGTTGGAAGAGTTCCAAACAAGATACTGTTGCAGACTCAATGATGGAAGCTGAGTACATTGCTGCAAATGATGCTGCCAAGGAAGCCGTCTGGATGAGGAAGTTCATCTCGGAGCTAGGAGTAGTTCCAACCATTATTGATCCAATACCTTTGTATTGTAACAATAATGGGGCTATGGCGTTGGCCAAAGAGCCCAGGTCCCATCAGAAGTCCAGACACATCCTGAGGCGATATCATCTGATCTGGGAGATAGTTGATCGCCACGAGATCGAGATCAAGAGAGTAGATACAAAGGATAACACTGCGGATCCATTCACCAAGGCCCTCCCTCAGCCTCAGCATGAGCGACTTTTTGAGATGTTGGGTATGAGATACGCCAATAATTGGCCTTAGTGCAAGTGGGAGATTGTTGGATATATGTATGCCCTAGAGGCCATTATATAATAGTGTATGTACTGATGTGTATGTAAATATATATATTCAGAGGACAGTCTTGCTCGACATGATAGTATGCTATATGGTTTTTCTTTATCATATGTTCACTTGATCATGTTTTTTACTCATTTGGTACATGTTGATAAAGCCCTAAGGATATTGGCTTGATTACTGGGATTATGATGTGGATCAGACTAGTGGGACACCTGTAGTTTATAAGCATATCCTTGAAAAGTTCCTAGTCATAGGTATATCGAGACAGGGCATCGATATTCCAGTGTAGACTAGCGTATACCATTCTTGTTCCATATGATGGGCGATGGATGATCTCATATCCATCTGGTGTGCTGACACCAAAGATTGTATACGGGTGCTAAGTGAGACTGGGTACACTAAACGGACTCACCGAGAACTCCTATATGGTATTATATCATACATCGGATAGCAGTTCTCAGGTGACACTGGTACAGGTTAGTCTGAAGACCCGAGATCGCCATAGAGTCTTGTGTGTCCTCCCACTGTATCTTGATCTCCACCCTACTACGGCTCTACTGAGTCGTACAAATAGGTGGATTTTGGGTATAGTCCCGAGGCATATGGAGGCAATGAGCGATAGGAGGGGTTTTGTCTCTCCCGGTATTGGGGGTTGATGCTGTGCTGTGCACGATTGGCTATAACAGGAAGTCCCTGGCCAGGGCTGCTAAGATATTACTGATAAGTGTTATCAGTAGTTTCTCGATCTGTTGTAGACCATATACTGGCATGACTTATTGAGTTATTGGGGTCGACGATTCCATCCCTAGACTCAATATGCAGCATATCTGACGAAGAGGCCGGACTGTACGGTAAGTGTTGCCAGTTGGATTGACGGGAGTTTTGACAGATTCGCTTGTTCTTCTTCTGATCGCTCAATACCCAGGTAGCCGTTACGTTTAGCTGACCGCTTGCGGCTTATAGGTGTTTGATGTAATCATCACCTACTGCCGGCGTATTGACGAGTCTTAGAGTCCCACATAGGAGTTTCTTGGCTCAGGCGAAACGATGTGGTGTACATATGAGATATGTGCGGGAGCTCGATTAAATACGTGTATATGATGCCGTATTTTAATCGGGTGTTTTATATTGGTTGGGTCATATGAGATATGACCAGTTTATTAAATCAAGTGTGTATTTAATATTGACTTTTATCTCATTTAAATAAACCTTTTTCTTTATGATGGATGCATGCATGTATATGTACATGTTGATGTGCATACACACATACATATATGCATTAGTATCATGGTTGATGATACATCAAAGATGGAAATATAAGAAATACATGGAAAGTAATTATATTTGTATATATTAGAATGAGAAAAAGAAAATTGATTATTCATCATTGTTGACTTTTCTTTACTTGACCAAAGTTAAACTATGGTTTCATTTTCCTTTGTTATTTTTCTCATTCTAAAATATCTAGATATTTTATTAACCATGGTTTGAGTTTAGATATTTATGCTTGATATTTATCTCTCTCTCTCTCTCTCATTATCTTTATCATTATCTTTTTCATCCAAAAGAAATGAGTTTCCATCTTCATCTTCCTCTCTCTAGCTCTCTCTTGAGTTTCATAAATTGAGTGAGGTTAAAAGAAAGAAAGGGTTTTCATATGAGAACACAACCATATCATCACACTACACTTCTTTAGCCCCTTGGTATAGTTTGTTTGTTTCATCTTCTTTGTGATCTATTGGAGCTTGGAGGTTTGAGCAAAAGAACTCCGGGTGGATCATCGTGAACGTGGAGGAGGTTCAAGCTAGCTCGTTCAAACCCTAGGAGGTCTACAAAGGTTGTAGTCTCTCCACTTAGTCATAGATTGTTTTTAGTATGTGATACTATATGTGTTACCCTATATTTCTAGTTCGATTCCTAATTAAGTTTGCTTAGCACCTCTTAAAATTTAAATTCTGGCATGTGTGATGCTTCCAAACCCTATATGAGGTGATAAGGAAACCCTATACGGGAATTCTGGTAATCCTCTATTTCCTGCTCGGTCTTATAACAATTATAAGTTGGAGCGGGACCAACGTTCCCTAGCTCAGTATAACAAGTGGTGTCACGACCCAAAATATTAGCTCGTGACCAGCACTTAAATCACGCAACGTCTAGAGGCGTAACGTAATTCAAGTAAGCTAAAACCCAGAAATCTAAACCTCTTTAAGAAAATAAAGGAGGTGAAGTTTTGAAATAAAGGTATAGTGAAATCAAGTTTTCTTAAAATGCATAGAAAAGGAACATGAAAATGCAAGTGGAATTTACTAGTTTAAAAACATGTTTCGTCTTTTAAAAATTTAGGCAGCACCTCCTTTGTATATTTTGATCCAAAACCACATATACAAGATAATGATAAAGGCATCCCCAAGTGGGAGCTAACTCTTCGCCAAACGGCGGATCACAACCACACAAGATAATATATATAAGTATACGACGCCCAACGGTGAAGATCACCACAAAGATAAAGAAAAGCAAAACATAAAAACCACACGTAGCGGAAAACCCTTCGCTCTAAGTCTCGCAACCACAATCCCACTAAGTCTCATTACTTATACAATTTACTAATTTTGATTGATGGAGTTATCTAGATACAATATGAAATATAGATACAAGAGTGGGTATGATACAAATGTCCCACTTACCAAAGCAAAACACCCGAATGCAACTGTGTGCCAGCGATGCCGCTACTGATCCATACGGGCAACCTGCAAGAACTGTGGCACAACAGGGGTGAGTTGCCAACTCGTGAATAGAAATATATCAACAAGTAGAAATCGAATGAATAACGACTCCTAGGTCAACTATATCATAAAGGTAATACTATGATATCTAGGGTGACCGGATCGGTATGTGTGCCAACAAGGTAGTCAATGCCTATAAGCATGTGGATAACATCCAACAGTATAATCGATGCATGTATGCACGTGGATCTCGTCCACCCATATGATTAATGTCTGTATGCACGTAAATATCATAAAAGAGTGTGCATGAAAGTATGAGGATATAAATCAATGGTGTCCCTCGCGAAACATCAAAATCATGGAACCTGGGTGTCCAACATCAACACCCGAAAACATCATGAAACCCGTATCCAGTATCGACACGTAAATCCTCATCTCTTGGGCTCCGTCAGTCCGGATCAGCCCATATCATCTCTCGACTCCGGTCGGTATCCTCCGGATATCCGCTAGGCCCAACCAATCACCGGTAGGTAGTAGTCCCTCTGCCAGGCTCATCGTCATCCACACGAAATCTCTCTCTCGCCCCGGGGTACCATACCGGGTCCACCATGTACCCGCAAACGGAATCATCCGCCTCCTCGAATCGGGTTTCATATGTCACTCTCAGAACCGAGAAAACACATGGTGGACGCACTGAAATATCATATCAAGAGAAACTGGGTTTTTTAAACAGTACATACTTTCGTTTGAAATAGCCACGGTTCTCAAATCATGAAATCTCATGAAAAACAGCATATCCCAATGCGTAAAATCATAAAGCATGATGTATACGACATATGTTTAAAATGTATGCATATCCATATATCATGCAGTATGGAAAAGTGGTATGACGTATTAAGGGAAAACCGCTCTTTTAAATGTTTCCAGTTTATAAAATATAACATGCGGTTCCCAATTTCCCAGTGAAGCCAATTATTTATGTAGGTACAATATGTATATGCGCAAGTATAGATATATCACTATATATGTGCACCAATATGGGTATATAAGTGGTATATACGCAAGCATGAATATACAATATATATGTGCGCCAAAATGGATGTACAATATGTATATGCGCAAGTATAGATGTATCACTATATATGTGCACCAATATGGATGTATAAGTGGTATATACGCAAGCATGAATGTACAATATGTATGTGCGCCAAAATGGATGTACAATATGTATATGCGCAAGTATAGATGTATCACTATATACGTGCACCAATATGGGTGTATAAGTGGTATATACGCAAGCATGAGTGTACAATATGTATGTGCGCCAAAATGGACGTACAATATGCATATCATGATGCAGCAACCCTACTGTGTAGTGACATGGCAATTATCGAAGATGAAGTGTGTGAGCCGGCAGATCTGTGTAAGTGTAACATACGTATCATCGATAATGGTGCAGGTGTACCAGGACAGATATAAGCAATGCAATGAGAATACTGACGGTTATACGTATCTAAATTGATCGAGTCGGTGAATCAATCAATCGGCATCCAGCCACACAATGTCACGTACGGTATAATCCATCGTACGACATCCTCTAGTCAAGAGTATGGATCAATCATAAAATCAAACTCATAATGTACGGAAAAGATCATCGTACGGCGGCATTTAAAACATTAGGGATCCTATCAACCTTTACGACAATGAGGGGGTACGTTCCTAACGTCACGTACGGCATATCACACATGTTCACAACATATATAAATGTAACTATATACCTATATCCCAGGTCACATCCATAACGATCTCATATCAAGGGACTGACAAGGTATCAACCATCTCAATCAACTCATATCCGTATACAAAAACATCATCATATCATCATATCCGTCTTATATTCTTTTATCGCATTTATATCTCACATCAAGTCGAGTTTACATAACATTCTATCTCTACTAAAAGTATAAGTATCTAATCTAACATACACACCCGAACCATACAATCAGAATTTTAAAGTGCGAGTCGTAGATTTTAAAATAGGGGTTACGGTGTTTTTAAGGAAAAGATATCATTTGAAATTCCGTAAGTTCCCTCAAGGTATATGTTTAAAAGATGCATATAACTCTTTAGTTTAGAAATATGTATGGTTCGGATGACACATTTACGTCGAATATCTAGTCCTATATTATCCTAAACGGCAATATCATCAAACATCATCCTCAAATCCCATCATCACATATTAGCCGTATTATATCATTTCTAACTATCCTTAGTTTCTAATATGGTTTCACTAACTATCATTTAACTCTAACCCTAGTTTCCAAATCTAGGTTTCCTTAACCATATTCTATAAATCAGTTTCCATCAAAACTTTGCGGGGGTGCTATACGCCATCCACCTGACTTTCCCGGTAGATATAGATTTACTCACCGTAGTCTTCGCTTGCCGAAGTCGTTGAAGCCACGCTCCATCGTCTCGGAATCCACGCGAGAGTACCTATAATAATAATCCATCGCAATCGCTATTAACATCAAGTCCGGAAACCAATATGGCACATGGATCGCCTATAGGTTAGAACCTATAGCCCACGTATGCAAAACCAACAAATTACCCCTAGTCGTTGATGTACAAACATTCAACAACCAAATACAAAACCAAATATCAAGAATTATCATTTAAAAATACGGAAAACATAGATAAAATCACATTAAACTGCTCCCAGATTTTGACTCAGGTCAAATAAAGCCAAGCAAACAAGTCTAGGGTGATGTATATTGTGTATTTGAGCTACTAGACCAACCCCGAGACCCCAGACAACCAAGTGGCCGGCCCCACCCCTAGAAAATCCAGCAAGCTCAGCCCCCATGCTCAGTTGGGCTTCATCTTGTTATGGTGGTCTCCTCTGGTCTAAAATGGGTCTCTGGTATTGTTTGCTATACTCAAAATTCCCCCAGGTTGCTCCAGATTTCCCTGCACACCCTTATCTCTCACAAAACCGACATGAACTCAAATCCCAATTCCCTATTTTGGGTTGCTACACTAAATCTCAGGTCTTGCACAGCCACAAAAGTTCACTAAAACCATCTTTAAGCCTAAACCTTCTCTAGGGGTTTCTATCTCCATAGCCACCAAACCAATTCAACTTCTAAATTATCACAAACACAAGAAAACTAAAACTAACTAAGTGGAAATGATTGTACCTCATGGATGAGCTCAAGAGAACCCTAGTAGTCCTAATGTTTCTAAAATCCCATATTGTTTGGTTCAAAGTGATGAGCATGAAGAGGGGATCAGTTTTTGTGAAAGGGGTTTAGGGTTTTGGGGATTATTTGGAGACGGATTTCGGGCTTGAAGGTGGAGGGAGATGAGGGTGAGTAAAATGAAGAAGGAGATGAAAATGGTGGAGGAATGAAAATGGAGGAAGCCCCCCCTCAATTATTCTCACTCTCTCTCTCTCTCCAAGTCATCATTATGTTTCCTTTCTCTCTCCTCACTCATCATGACCCCTTTTCTTTCTCTTTTCTCACCAAAACACATACACCCAAATAACACAATACCATGAAATAACATGTAACATGTCATGGTGCACTAGCCATGAAAAACTGTAGAAACGCGGATTTGACTTAATCGCGATTAGCAGTGCACTAATCGGAATTTTATCAAAACTGCATATAATAAATTTTAAAAATGCCAAATCCTTTAAATATATTATTAAATGAATAAATTATTTTAATTTCCATTTATTTCACAATTATTGGTATATATTTATACTCTTTTTCAAAAACCCCAATTTCGCAAATCGAGCAGTTTTCGGGAAAAATATTATTTTAATATTAAATTCCAAAAATAATATTTTATATTTTCTGAAATGTTACAAGCGGGTTCGGTCAATACATCTGTATTATTATCTTGATTAAGGCGTGACATAGTCGCTACCTGGAGAGAGAGAAGAAAACACTCAGCGTATGCTCTTGCAAGATTAGATTGGTTATTAATATATCTAATCAGGATGGCTCCTACTGTTTTGGTCAAATATTCCTTCAAACCCTAAAAGGAAAGACTAATCGGGATTAATTACACCCTACAAGTTCGCCAATTTTTCAGCTAGGCCAGTGCCGGTACTTTGAGGGAGGTTCCCCGTGCTTTCGCACGGACCTAATTAAAATAAATCTCATTTTCCCAGAGGCATAATTCCGTTGACACCTTTCTAGACACCTACTTGATCGGCTAACTGTAATGTGTAAAATTCTCCCAGGAGTAACTCTTACTCTCAGTGGGTATCGGGATCCAACTATCTCATAGGAGGTATGCAATCTCATTACAAATTTCAACACTTGAAATTCCCGATAATATTTTACCCCTAGCAACTTATGACCTTGGCTAAGGTCAACAAATCATAAGTGCTAGCCAAGTTCAACCCGTCATTTCCAGATTGAATTAAACCCACCCGCATGACCCTTGGATAAGGTCAACAAAGTCGCACGAATACCCTAACTCAATCGCATCATATGCTTTGCAGATAAGCACTAATTAACTACCGCACACTACGCCTTGGCTAAGGTCAACAAACGTAGCACGAATACTTACTAGTATTTATCTGAAATGACGGAGGGCTACGACAGGTTTTTAAGAAAACCTTTTGCGTAATGAACTTGATATCGTCGTAGAATCGAGTGATTTTGAAAAGGAGTGTTTTTGAGGCTTTTACTAGTTTTGCTAAAGAGGTCACTCCTGGTGAAGGGATCTCGGCTCTTTCCTTATCGAATAAGGTGTAGGATATTTCACAAATACCACTATGCAAAGCAAAAACTATAAAATCAATCAAAATACAAACCGAGGGTTGTAGCATCTGCTAGTTTCGCTAAAGAAGCCACTCCCGATGAAGGGATCTCGGCTCTTTCCTTATCAAATAAGGTGCTGGATATTCTACAAGGAATACCGCTTTGCAAAGCATGAACTGGAGCTACATGTTTTTGAAAATTCGATTCCACAACATCTTTAGGTTTCTTTTATTTCATTAATCTCATTAATGAAGTCCCATCATTTAAGTTTACCTAAACATCACAGATAAATACAACGTATGCTTATGCCATCCGCATTCGCCTCGATGTCCCTTCCTACACCATTAGGTTAGGTAACTAACGGCAGAGCGGGGCAGGGCTAGCGCGGGTGTAAAATGTAAGCAACGTCTATATAATATTTCACATATACTATATCTTGTATTCATCTCAACAATATATCAAATGATCATATCACATATATCACAGCAGAAGAAACATATGAAATATTGGATATATTAGGAGGTCCGTGTTTTATTGTGAGCCTGTATAAAACACGGATTCCACGGTCGCGATGAATAGCCAATCCCATACCCTTAGACCCCTACGAGAGCAACAAGCAACCCTACCAATTCTAGAGTTAGGAGACCCGATCTCGACTCCTCGAGATGGTCTCCCACTAGACCCTAGAACCCAGTTACTTATTCTCCCCGCCTTGGGTCTATCCTAATCCGGAAAAATAAATAATATACAATGGTGAAATCATCCTCAACCCGGAAGTGCCCTAATAAAAGAATATTATATACAATGAATTTTACATGATTGAAAATAAAAACTCTCATCTCATATAAAAACCCCGGCTATTCAAAACATGACGATCCAATATAACATATCACAACAACACATAACATCAAATGTCATCAACGTAAGTAAATATGCGTATCCCAATTGTCGTTGATGTATAGCAACGAAATCGGTGATACACCACATATTACACTTACGATCGCATAAAAGAAGGTGTAAAACTACAACAGTTGGAATCCGCAACCACCTTAGACATCACATCCATAACAAAATGAATTCCTTAGACATCGCATGCCTAACAATTATAAACCCCGCATTTTAGTCTCGATCTCGAAAACACGTTTCAATATCTATTCGGGCAATTCAACAAGATTCCCGATTTCCTGATCGAATGCTCGTCGAAAACTTTAGTAGACGGCCGCACCCCCGATGCCGTTGACGAAGTGCACTAAGGCGGAACACCGCTGCCGCGAGTATCGAACGGATGCTTTTGGTGATGGGGATCTCCTACAGCTACTTGGTTAAGGCTATGGGGGGTGGCTATCTATTAAGTTTACCCGGCGAGTATCTGCGTACACTGCGTAATTGCGACGGATTTTTGATCGCATCAAAATCCCGTAGCAACCGATCAACTGAGACTAAACTGCTAGATTTATAACATTCAAATTAGTTATCTCATAACTACTTGTGGATCCCAAATATTGTATAACATTACAGAAAAAGTTAGACGACGTTAAACATTCCGATCGAATCAACAAACACCTAAAATTTCCCTATTTGCTCAACACTTGAACTTAGTTTAAAAGCATCCATCACATGCCACAGTACCAATGAACCAGCCGTAGAAGGATCAAACCAACGCCTCACATGTGGCAACGCCGAACTTCCACAAACCCTAGGGTTTAGAGGTGGTTCTGACGGTCACATAATCGAGTTAAGGTTTTGTTCTTCTAGAGGGTCCACCGCGTTACTTGCACGACTTTGAATGTTCTTTAACTAAGCAAAAATCCAACACGTGGAAATTTTCCGACAGGGGAAAAAGTGAGTTATTGATATCCATTCGAACTTTTTAACACTTTCTAAACAATCATGAAACCAAGCTAGAATTGTGAATAAGAAACACTCCGAATTTATAATGCAGTAAATTAACATCACATGTAATTTTAGCAAAAATAAACAACACCACAAGTACCAAACCCCAGAACTTGGAGCACACCACAAACCCCAAACCCTAACCCTAAGCAAAAACTGGGGTCGCCGAAATTGCTAGTCTAGTCGCCGACCCAGAACCGAGCAGGGTGGGTGGATTTTGTGCTATGTTCATATTGCATCACATACAACATTCTGCAACTGTTTGAAAAAAATTTTGACTCCAGAAATAATTCAACAGAAACTAGGGTTTTGCATCGGGTGTTTCGGAGTTGTTTCGATTTCGTAATCCTATAATTATCCGTCTAATTCTCTAGCTAGGCTCTGATACCACTATTGGGTTACCTACAACGGCAGCAAGGTTTCGGGAGGTATCATCCATGCCAATTTAAAAATTTGCCATTGAAGATAACCCTAAACCTAGGAACTTTAACTAGAGAATCAAACAAAACATCGAAGCAAACAACTTTACTTCTAAGAGTTGGGGAATACAACCTTTGTAGTCCGTTCCTTCATTTCATAAGCTCCGTGTTGAGGTCCCTTCACTGCGATCATCAAGTACCCGGACTCTAGAGAGGATTCATGAAGAGAAAGATGCAAGCTTTCTTCCAATCTTCAATAACTAAGATGATCTACCTTGAAGAATATCAAACCCAAGCTCTCACTTCACTAATCAAGTATTAGTAAAGCAAACACCCTAATCTAAGTGGCTAGAATAGATGAGGATGATGAAGTAGGAAATTTGCTCTTATTTGTTTTCAATTTCTCACTTTAAATCATCACAACACAAAAAGCTAGAAAACTTTTTCAAGAGGAAGATGAAGAAGAAATCCTTTTGTGATGAATAATGAGTTAATTGTGTGAGGTTAAAATTGCAACCATGGGTTAAAGATCACATCCTTAACCCTTGTAGAGAATAAACCATGGCTAGAGGATTGGGTTGGGTTAACAAATATCTTCACAAAATATCAAAGAATGAGAACAAAAGTCAAAACTTCAAGAAGCTTCCACAAAGCTCATCCAAAGCTTAACCCTAATCCAAACCCTAACTAGGTTTAAACTCTAAAACCATGTTGCATTTGTAGCCCTGACATGTTACAATATTATATATCACATATATAATATATATTGTAACAAAATAAAATAATATAATTAGCATATATCGCATATACATCAATGTATTATCCATGTGAGAAACAGAATTTTTAAGTGAGCTTATATTAGTTAATGAATATAATATATCAAATTTATAATTATACATTAAATTATCGAATCAACACTTGATCCGATAATCCAGCTATTTCACAAATAACCGACTAATATAACAAGTATCAGTTCATCGAATCAACACTTGATCCGATGACCCGGCTATATCACATATACCCGGCCGATATCACATATCACGAGAATCTAATATGGTATCATATACACGTATTGTTCTCGGTCCCGCGCATATCACATATGTTCTCCTGCTCCGTTTTTCCTAAGCCAGGAAACCTCTGTGTAGGACTTTAGAGAATCGTCAATACGTCGGCAGTAGGTGATGATCATATCAAACACCCACAAGCTGCAAGCGGTTAGCTAAACGTAACAGCCACCCAAGTATTGAGCGATCAGAAGATCAACAAGCAAGCATGTACATTCTTTTGTGAATCCAATCAGTAACACTCCCGTACAGTCTGGTATCTTCGTCTGATATGTCGCAAATCTAGTCTAGGGGTGGTAAACATCAGACCCCAGTAATCGATAAGTCGTGTCGATATGAGGTCCATAACAGTTCGAGAAACTACTGATAATACTTACCATTAAATCTCAGCAACCCTTGCCAGGGATTTCCAGTTATAGCCAATCGAACACAGCGCAACATCAACTCCCAATACCGGGAGAGACGAAACCCCTCCTATCGCTCATTGCCTCTATGTGATTCAGGACTGTACCCAAAAGCCACCATTTTGCACGTTCTCTTAAACGTGGTAAGGTGGAAATCAAAGCACAGTGGGAATCACATAAGACTGTATGACGATCTCGGGTCTACAGACTAACCTGTACCAGTGTCACCAAAGAACTGCCATCTGACGTGAGATATAATACCATCTGGGAGTTCTCAGCGAGCCCGTCCAGTGTACCCAGTCTCCACTGAGCACCCATATACTGTCTCTGATGTCAAACACCAATGGATATGGGATCATCCATTGCCCATCTACATGGGTCGAGAAGCTATACGCTAGTCTACTCTGGTATATCGATGCCCTGTCTCGATACTCCTACGACTAGAAACTTTTGAAGGATGTACTTAGAGACTACACTGTCCCCACTAGTATGATCTGCATCATAGTCCTGGTAGTCAAGTACTCATCCTAAAGGCTTTATCAACATGTGACATAGAGACAATTAGAGTACATGTTAAGATAAAGAGCAACCAGATAGCATACTATCATGTCGAGCAAGAAAGTCCTCCATATATATGTCCAAGCATCCACTACAATATACTTCGTATGTACAGTAATGGACTCTAGGGCATACATATCACTAACAATCAACTTGCAATATCATCCAGGGAAGGTGAATGTGGTTCCAGATGTTTTTAGTCGTCAACCATTAGCAATACATCTCACCGCTCAGTGGAAGCTACAATAAGACTTGCATCAGATGGAGATTGAAGTAGTCATGCCAAGTTTGATGAATTTACAAGTTCAATCAACTATTGTCAATCAGATCAAAGCAGCTCAAGCAAGTGATGCTAAGTAGCAAAAGATCAGAGAACAAGTGGAGAATGAACTCAGAATAGACTTCATCATCCATGAAGACAGATCTTTGAGATACGAAGCAGATTGTGTGTACCAAAAGGTCCTGTTCGGGAAGAGTTAATGAAAGAAGCTCACAGCTCTCCCTACTCAGTACACCCTGGAGGTACAAAGATGTACAAAGATCTACGTCAGAATTACTGGTGGCATGGAATGAAGCGTGAAGTAGCCAGAAGCGTAGCAAAATGTTTGGTGTGTCAGGAAGTAAAGGCTGAACATCACAGGAAAGCTAGATTACTTCAACCGTTATCAATCCCAGAATAGATGTGGCAACACATCACGATGGATTTTGTGACTGCTCTTCCTTGCAGCACAAAAGGTAACGATGTAGTATGGGTCATTGTGGATCGACTCACAATGTCGGCTCACTTAATCCCATTTCGAATTGGCCAATCAGCTGAGACATTAGCAAAGAAGTACATGGAGGTAATAATCTACTTAAGATTTAAACTCTTTAAATATGTACAATCCCTGATACCCATGAACGCATACAGGAAATTGTGAGACTTCATGGAGTAGCAGTCTGCATTGTCTCCGATCGTGACACCAGGTTTCGATCGCAATTTTGGCAGAGTCTGCAAGCAAGCTTGGGAACGAGTCTGAATTTCAACACGGCTTATCATCCACAAACAGATGGTCAGTCTGAGCGAACAATTCAGACCTTGGAAGATATGCTCAGAGCATGTATGTTAGACTTCAAAGGATCATGGGAAGATCACCTACATCTTGTGGAGTTTTCGTACAACAGCTACCAAGCAAGCATAGGAATGGCACCTTTTGCAGCACTGTATGGAAGGAAATGTCGATCGCCATTATGTTGGGACGATATCGGAGATAGGGAACTTCTTAGACCTAAGATGATAGTTGCGACTGTTGATGTGGTTCGTATTATCAAAGAAAGAATGCGCATAGCCCAAGATCGACAGAAACATTGGGCTGATGCAAAGCGACATCACTTGGAGTTCCAGCCAGGAGATCACGTGTTCTTAAAGATATCTCTGAACCGTGGAGTGATCCGATTTGGAAGACGGGGAAAGCTAAGTCCGAGATACATTGGACTGTTCGACATACTCGAACGAGTCGGTGAAGTGGCATACCGCTTAGCACTTCCACCTTCATTGGAAGGAGTGCATAATGTGTTCCACATATCCCAACTCAAAAGGTATGTGAGTGACCCCAGCCGTGTTCTTGATCATTCTGAGCTCACTATACTGCCCGACTTATCTTATGAGCAACAAACTGTGAAGATCTTGGACAGGAAAGTGAAGTCACTTCGGAACAAGGAAGTCAACTTGGTTCGAGTGATGTGGAGAAAAGACACTCCAGGAGAATCAACTTGGGAAAGGAAAGATGAGATGCGTGCAAGATATCCTCACCTCTTTGTAAACTAGTCCTTAAAATAAAAGTTGTAAATTTCGAGAACGAAATTTTTGTAAGGAGGGTAGACTGTAACAACTCCAATTTTAGTGTACAAAAAAAATTTGTTTAAAAATTAATGTATACTTGGGGTATTTGCATTTTCTGTAAATACCATAAATATTTGTTTTGCTAATTAATTACAAGAAGGAGCTTGTAGCTCATTGGTAATACCTTGCACTGCTGAACCAAGCCTCCAGAGTTCAAATCCCATACCCCATATTATTTTTAATATTGTTTTATTTTGAACTTTTAGAATACCAAGGGTTTACACGTGCATAACTCAAAAAAACCCCACTACACATGAAAACCTAACAGTACTAGAGGCTACATGAACTGACAAGGGACCCTTCGACCACCCGACTCGGTCGGGATCAGCCGAATCGGCCGGCGACTAGACCGACTCAGGCCGCCGCCGCCGGCCGGACTCGGCTTGACCGCCGAGTCCCCAACATGAAAAAGTTGGCTTTTCACATTCCCTGCACAACTGTATACTTTATTTCTTCTGACCAGTAACACAGACACTTTAAAATACCAATTACTCCATTTTATTACATTTTAATACATTTTATTTCATTTCAACCTTTCACCTACCCTAACCTTAGCCTTGCCCTATAAATACAACCCTTACACACACACCCCTCACTCTAAAATTCTGAACAAAACTCTCAAGAAAATTCCTAGAAGCATAGTGTACATTTGGAGTAGTGAAGGGCGAAAGCTTCGGCAATTTTCTGACGACAACCCTAGGAGTTGCCGGCGACGAAACGACGCACCGGACCCTCCTCTCATCTCCTCTTCCTCATCCCTAAATTCTAAACCCATAACTCCCCCTCCCTCTTCTCTAATCTTGTTCTAAAAATACGAAATTTCAAAACCCGACGGAATCGGAGTTAAACCGATTTCCGATTCGGTTCTTTCTAAAAATCCAACATTTTCTTAAATACATTCACACAAAACTCTTACATGTTGACTATTAAATATTAATAAACATGCTGATCAAGTTTCACGACAATCTAATTCATTTTGTAATTTTTACCGTACTTTTTCACCAAAATACCATATAGTTTCATTTCGACATTTAAACATCACAAACTTGCTATACATTTAAGTAGATCACGAGTTAAAGACCTACCTCCTCACAACACTCATATGCAATATAGCACAATATCTTTCGGGAACATAGAATACAGGAAAACGAAACATTTCAAATAAATACCATGAATTAATAAAACCGTTTTCTAAAGGATTAAGTATTTTTTTATAAATCTTTGCAAAGTTCCGCTAAAACCCATTTTGGGGAACCCAACTGGGATGGTGCAGATTATCGCACATCCCTAGGCTTACTAGGGCGAGCTGCAGACCTCCGCAAGGAGCATACGATCTCGAGAGACTTAAAATACGAAAATCTTAAGAAAATGAGATTTCTAAAAATATAATATATAGTAAAATTATTTTTATATAAATATATATATATATATATATCATTCAAATATATATTTTGTAATAATATAAATATTCCAATTTTTCTAAAAATCACAAGAATCACTTTACATTAAAATACTATAAATTCCATACAAGTTCAATGTTACAATTAAATACCCTATATTATGAAATTAGGATATTTTCACTAAAATATCACAAATATAAAATCTACATCTATGACAACTCTAAAGACGATAATTAAATATTTGGGGTGTATTTTGAAAATTATATAAAAGTATTTTTACATTAAACCCCCTCAAGTTCTATAAATTACCTTAAGGACCCTTGTAAACATAGGTTTAAGCGGGGCCAATCTCTTGAGCCTCAGGGAGCCGGAGAAGTGGGTGCTTGCCTATTTAAGTTAGACAACTTAACAACGGTGTTATCAACACGGTAATCGTCTTTGAAAAAAACACAAATCCTGCAGCCCATGTACAGCGGTTACCGATAACATCAAAACAATCAGGACTTCAATTTCTTTATTAATTTTCTGACTCAGATTGAGTCTCATTAATAATCTGACTTGAATATGATTAAAGTACAATCTACAATCTACAATCCAACACGAATCCTTAAATACTTATATTCTATCTATTTAATCTGTATTGACTGAACCGAACCATGGATATACTTCCATTTACATGATTCTCCAATTACATCCATTTACTGTTATCATGGTTTTGGCAAGTCATCCATATATACAAGACAATACAATTTACAATACAAACACAAACAATACAATACAAGACATCGAGGGGTTTAGGGGTAGATTGGTACGGAAGGTGTTAGAAGTGGCACGAGACTGCAAGATTAAGACACCTAACCTATATTCAGTTGCTGTTGTACAGTGGCATAACGGTTCCTTGTACTTTCCATTTGCCCTAGTCTCTAGCATATAGAGACGCCTCTCATATACACTGGCATGCTTCTGTACCAAGCTACAGACAATAGCGTTATCACCAATTACTCATATAATACAACTTTAAAAGCTACATTCTCTTTCTGTCTATTCTATTTCTCCATTATCCTTGGGACTTACCGAGCGATTTGTTCGCTGACGACATTCTCTTTCTTTCTACTTTGAATATTGTCAGGTGATTCGGATCTTTCAGAGATCGAGCCTACTAGCGAGGACTTGGACCAGCTTGCATATGATCCTGAGCTCTAGCTACATTGTACACTTTTATTTCAGTACTTATCCTTTTCTTTTATGCCACTGTTTAGGAATTGTTTTCATCAGATGTATTTACTTTCCATGCACTGTATGAAAGAATGTGAATAAATAAAATTGTTGTTTTATTATATCTTTTCTCTTGTGAAATTATATTTATATTTCTTAGATACGTTTAGCGTATTTACTCAGAGTAAATACGTAGCGGCCTCGTCGCGTCCTCTGCCCGTATACTGGGAGGTGGGGCGTGACAAGTTTTCTCGGTTCTGAGATCTTGTGTGAGTATACCCGATTCGAGGAGCAGTAGGCACCGTCTGCGGGTACATGGTAGACTCGGTGAGGTACCCCTGGATAAGAAGACTCGTATAGTTAGTCGGTGAGCCTGACAGGGGAGCACTACCTACTAGTGATTGGTTGGACCTGGCGGTTATCCGGAGGATACCGACCGGAGTCGAGAGATGGATATAGGCCGATCCGGACTGACGGAGCCCGTAGGCCAATCCGGACTGACGGAACCCGAGTTATATGGATTTGCGTGTCGATGTTGGACACGAGTTTTCATGATGTTTTCGAGTGCCGATATTGGGCACTCAGGTTCCATGAGACTTACAGGATATGAGGGCCGATCAGAGTGACGGAGCCTGAGATATTGGGATTTGGGGTGTCGTTGATGGACACCGGTTTTTCAACGAAGATGATTCATTGATAATGATATTTTTTATCCCATACTCAGCATTCATTTGATATGCAGTGCTTCATGTATTTGTAGTACCTAATAGAGTACCTTTCATGATTGTTGCATATCCATATTACCAGATTTAAGCTATCAGATTGCATGTGATAGATTATTGCTGTACGTGCATACCTGCGATTATCTGTACGATATTACTTACTACTCACGAGTTGGCTACTCACCCCTATTGTGCCCAGTGTTTTGCAGGCTTGACCATCAGAGTTGTCGCAGCAGGGCTTCTTATTGTATCTTGTTCAGCGGATACCGCTACGGTTGGTTGTAATCCGTTTTGCTGTAGGTGGGTTGCGGTTATCCGATTTTATATCTATTGTACGTCTTATTGTATCTAGTACTCTCCATCCACCACTCCATGTATTGACTTAGTGACGAGTTGTGAGGACGATATTGTATATTTTGTGACTCTGGATGTCGTGCTCATGTGAGCCGGCTTTATTATGTGGTTTTACCTCTTTTATGTTGTTTTTCATTTATATTGTCTATTTCTTCTCTACGGCGTCGTATATTATGCTTGTGGTGGTTGTTTCCGCCTTTGGGCATGATTTGCTCCCGTTTGGGGATGTTTTACTTATATTATATGTTTGTACATGTTTCGGGGCTAGTTTTTATAAAGGAGGTGCTGCCGAAATTTTTAAGAAAATAAACTCAAGTTTAAAGATTTTTACTTGAGATTTCCAAATGTTTTTAACAATGTCTTTATTATAACTTACTACTTTTGATGGTTTAGATTTCTTGGTTTTCGGCTTACTTAAATTGCATTACGCCTATTGAAGTTACGTTGTTTAAGTGCCGGCCACGTGCCAAATTTTGGGTCGTGACAAAGTTGGTATCAGAGCGCTAGGTTTTACCTTTTGGAGTGTAGGATGACCTTGGTATGATGGAGTAGGTAGCTTAAGCAGAGTGACGTAGCATGTGTATGTTCCGCGGCATACTTACGATACGGTACTCCGCCTAAGTGATCTTAGGACTTGTTGGTTGAAATTCCTTCCATGATTATATACATCCTTGTGATTCGATTTCTATGTTCTTATCGAATTCTATTTTCATTTCCAGCCATTATTCCGCCAAAGACTACAAGGGCGTAGAGAGTGGCCGCTAGAGCCGAGGTCAGAGTTGGCTCGTCTGAGATGAGGACTGACCAGGGCGGTACGCCCGTTGTACAGGAGCAGATTGATCCACCTTCGACAGATTGTATTACTAGGCTAGAGGCCGGTATGCAGGATTTGCGCCAGATGATGGGATTTTTGGTTAAGGCCAGTCGAGCGCAGCGACAGGAGGTTATCCTACCTGTTACGGGGATAGTAATGGTGCCTACTGTTTAGGCAGTTGTACCTACAGCTATGAAGGTTATCGCCGTATCATTATATGAGTTTATAAGGCTGAAGCCTCCGGTCTTCACCGGCACCGATACAACTGAGGATCCGCAGTCGTTTATCGATCAGATGGCCAAGATCTGTCGTTCTTTAAGATGCTCCGACACGAGATGGGTGGAGTTCGCGAGTTTTCATCTGGAGGGTCTTGCCCAGACATGGTGCAAGTCTTTAGAGAGGAGTAAGGCCACAGGTCTTTCTCCTATGACCTAGGCTGAGTTCGTGACGGGTGTGTTTTGCCTGATTTCTTCCGCAGAGCGTCAGGGATGCTCGAGCTCGCAGTTTCAAGTTGTTACGCCAGACTCCGGGTATGACGGTGGCAGAGTACGATGTGCAGTTTACCCAGCTTTCGATGTATACTCCGTATTTGGTAGATACTGAGGAGATGCGAATCAAGAGATTTGTTCGAGGCCAGATTACCCAGTTGTTCCTCGCTATCTGCTCCCAGCATTTTGACACATATGCAGCCGCCGTGGACGCAGCCCTATTGGTATAGGAACGTATTTCGGAGACTTCGGTCATTCCGGAACCAAAAAGGATTCGTAGTGATTTATCAGCACAGAGGCAGTTTGGCAGAGGCCGCGATGGATTCGCTATAGGTCGGGCGGGTAGCCAGAGGGTAAGACGGGGCCATACATATAGTTTATACCCATAGGGTCAGCAGTCGTCGCCTGGATGTTTTGGGGGTGGTAGTCCCCATCACCGCATCAGAGATTGTACTGAGATACGCCAGAGAGAGACAGCGGTCCAACATGTTACCTTATCACCTTCACCTCAGATAGCGTTGTCTCCTACGCTTGTTGATTCTCCGTGTCAGACTTTTGCTCAGAGAGGCCATGATCGCGGCGGTTTTGCCCAGAGGGGACGGGGTGGAAGAGGCAGAGGACAGCCAGTTTCCAGTAGAGAGCAAGCTTGAGTATTTTCTTTGACTCATCAGGACGCGCAGACGTCCAATGCAGTGGTTTCAGATACTTTTTCAGTATGGTCCTTTGATGCACATGTTTTGTTTGATCTGGGATCTACGCATTCGTATGTTTCTACACACTTCGTGCTAAGATTGGGCCGAGGTCATGTTTGCTAGATCAAACACTTGTCGTGACTACTCCTGTTGGCGAGTCATTTGTTGCGCGACATGTGTTTTGGTCGTGTGCCGTCCGTATTGGAGATAGAGAGTCGTCCGTCGACTTGATCCTATTGGAGATGTTGGACTTCGACGTTCACCTGGGCATGGACTGGTTAGCTACTTGCTACACGTCCGTGGACTGCCGTGAGAAGACAATTAGGTTTTGTTTTTTAGGCGAGTTGGTTCTTTTTGTGTAGGGGGCCGTGGTGCTGCCCCTCACAGTTTGATTTCAGCCCTTTGCGCTAGTTGGATTTTGAGGAGAGGATGTCAGGGATTCTTGGCTTTCATACAAGATACTAGAGCCATAGTAGATTCGTTGGACCAGGTTCCTATCGTGAGAGAGTTTCCCGACGTTTTTCCCGATGAGTTACCTGGATTGCCTCCAGAGCGCGAGATTGAGTTTTTCATTGATTTGATCCCCGGCACGGGGCCTATTTCTATACCGCCTTACCGGATGGACCCGGTGGAGCTTAAAGATCAGCTGCAAGAGTTACTTGATGGGGGACTTATACGTCCGAGTGTATCGCCTTGGGGAGCCCCTATTCTGTTCGTCAAGAAGAAGGATGGGCGTTTAAGATTGTGCATTGATTATCGTCAATTGAACCGAATTACGGTGCGGAATAGGTATCTTTTACCTCGCATTGACAATTTGTTTGATCAACTCAAGAGTGCGGGATATTTTTCTAAGATTGATTTGAGATCAGGTTATCATCAGTTGCGGGTTCGGAATGATGATGTTCCGAAGACTGCTTTTCGTACGCGCTACGGGCATTATGAGTTTTTGGTGATATCGTTCGGACTCACCAACACCCCAGCAACGTTCATGGATCTGATGAACCGGATTTTTAGGCCGTTCCTCGAGCAGTTTATTATTGTGTTTATTGATGACATTCTAGTTTATTCCAAGAGTCGAGAGGAGCATGAGCGGCACTTGAGGATTGCTTTGCAGATATTGAGAGAGCACCGGCTGTTTGCTAAATTCTCAAATTGTGCCTTCTGGCTTGATAGTATTGACTTCCTTGGTCATATGATTACGAGAGACGGTATTCCTGTGGACCCAAGAAAGATCGAGGCCGTACAGCTTTGGCCCAGACCTGTATCAGTGACAGAGGTCCGCAGCTTTTTGGAATTAGCCAGTTATTACCGACGTTTTGTGCAGGACTTCTCAAGAATCGTTGCACCGCTGAGCGGACTGACCAGGAAGGGGGTTCCTTTTTTTTTGACTGAAGCATGCGAGCAGAGTTTTCAGCAGTTGAAGACTCGGTTGACGACTGCACCAGTTTTATTTTTGCCTTCTGGATCGGGCGTCTATGTCGTTTACTGTGATGCTTCTCGAGTGGGGCGCAGTTCTGTATTGATGCAGCATGATAGAGTTATCGCTTATGCTTCCCGACAGTTGAATAGGCACGAGCAAAATTATCCCACTCACGATCTTGAGATGGCCACGGTGGTCTTTGCGCTTAAGATTTGGAGGCACTACTTGTACAGGGAGTCGTGTTAGATTTTCACAGACCATAAAAGCTTGAAGTATATCTTCCAGCAGCGGGATTTGAATTTGAGACAGCGCCGTTGGATGGATCTTGTAAAGGATTATGATTGTAATATCTTCTATCACCCGGGCAAGGAGAATGTGGTAGCCGATGCTTTGAGTCGTAGGCCCGGGGGTAGCTTGCCCCAGTTGAGAGCAGTTCAGAAACAGTCTTCTACAGATTGACAGATGTTGTGCAACAGCAGAGTACAGTTTGAGTTCACTTCCGCTTGGGGATAGCTTGCTCACGTTCGTGCCCGTCCACTTCTACTAGATTGTATTCGTGAGGCACAGCCCGCCGATGCCCGTTTTTCTGAGATTTTTCAGCATGTTGGGCAGGGTAGAGATTCGGAGTTCTTGACTGATGACCAGGGTGTGCTACATTTCGGGACTCGTTTGTGTGTACCTGATACTGATGGGTTGAAACGTGAGATCCTAGAGTAAGCACATCAGTCAGCTTATAGTGTTCACCCAGGTTCCACCAAGATATATCATGACTTGAGAGATATCTACTGGTGGGCAGGGATGAAGAGCGATGTTTCGGATTTCGTTTCGATGTGCCAGACTTATTAACAAGTCAAGGCTGAGTATCAAAGACCGGCAGGAGAGTTACAGCCTTTACCCATTCCGGAGTGGAAATGGAAACAGATCTCCATGGATTTCATTGTGGGTCTACCTAAGTCTAGTCGAGGGTATGACTCCATTTGGGTGATTGTTGACCGATTGACGAAAGCGGCTCACTTCCTTCCAGTGAAGACCACTTTCGGTTATGCTCAGTATGCTCAGTTATACGTTTATGAGATTGTGTGTTTGCACGGCGTTCCCACATGCATCGTATCTGACAGGGGCACCCAGTTCACCAGCCGTCTTTGGCAGAAGTTTCAGGAAGCTTCGGGTACCAGTTTGAGTTTTAGCACCGCTTTCGATCCGCAGACCGATGGTCAGTCAGAGCGGACTATATAGACTCTGGAGGATTTGCTTCGTGCATGCATGCTTGATTTTGGTGGCAATTGGGATCGTCACTTGCCATTGATAGAGTTCTCCGACAATAACAGTTATCAGGAGACGATTCAGATGACACCTTTTGAGGCTTTGTATGGTAGAAAGTGTCGATCGCCAGTCTGTTAGACTGAACTCAGTGAGAGCAGGATTTTAGGTCCCCGGCTAGTTCAAGAGACTACGGAGAAAATTCAGTTGATTCAGGATAGGATGAGAGCAGCCCAGTGCAGACAGAAGTCTTATGCCAACCATCGTCGTCGCAGGCTTGAGTTCACAGTGGGGGATCATGTATTCCTACAGATTTCTCCGATGAAGGGCGTGATGAGATTCGGAAAGAAAGGGAAGCTTAGTCCCAGATTTTTAGGTCCTTTTGAGATCCTTGAGCGAGTTGGTACTGTTGCCTATCGTTTGGCACATCCACCCAGTTTTCCGGATATTCACCCCGTATTCCATGTATCGATAGTTCGCAACTACCTTCATGACCCTTCTCACATGATTCAGCACCAGACTGTTCAGCTAGAGCACGATCTTTCGTTCACCGAGCAGCCGGTAGTTATATTGGATCGGCAGGTGAAAAATCTTCAGTCAAGGATCTTGCCATCTGTGAAGGTTCTTTGGCGTAGCCCGAATAGTGAAGAGGTCGCTTAGGAGCCCGAGAGCGAGATGCGGAAGAAATTCCCTCTTTGAAGGAATGCATAGTAAGATTTTTAAATTCGGGGACGAATTTCTTTAAGGGGAGAAGATTGTAACACCTTAGAATGCGATTAGTGTTAATTAAGCGATATTGCGGATTTTTAGTAAAAATTTTACCAAAATAGTTTTCTCATATTTCATAAAAATTAATTAATATTTTATTAATATTTATTTTAGCCTTGCACACACTTGTGCTTGTTAACCTAGGGTTAATTAGTGGTAACAATGCTTAAGTAGTCATGGCACCTTAACCTTATTTCATTATGTTATATGTAATTAGTTAATTATTTAGTTTTTAAATTAAAAGGTTTGAATTTTGGGGTTTGACTTGAGAGAGAGGAGGGTTGACATGCATGATGAGAGAGGGGGTAAGCATGGTATGCATTAAATGAGGAGAGAGAAGAGGGGGCATAGCTCATCTAAACTCATACCCTCATTCCTTATCCCTCACTCACACATACACTCTCATTTCCCTCACACCCTCTCATTCTCACTTTTCTTCATCTCATTTCCTCACACCCTCAACTGAAACCCTCTCTTGTTCTTCAATAAACCAAAACTAAACACTCACTAATCACTACAAAACGCTCTAAACCCTTCATTAAACTTGATCTAAAGCCTATAGTGATCACTTGGATCATGAAAAGCTAGGATTTTAAGCAAGTGTAGATAGGTAACGATCCCTCACTGTTAATTAGGTTTCTAATATGTTGTGTAGCTTGGTAATCATTAATTAGAACACTGAAGAGATCATTTTCAGCAAATATCGTATTTTTATTGTTGTTTTCGAGTCTCAGTAAGCTGCTGTTACCCCGAGTTGTTACTGTAAATTCTAGCTGTGTGGTAGTGTTGCACTAGAGACCCTGGGTGTTCACTTGAAGCACGAACCCCTCCTGAGCAGTTTTGGCCGGCGACATAGGGGATAAATCCGGCGAGCTCAGCCATCTTGGTGACTGGGATGTTGTAATTTTTAGGGTAGCTGCCTGTGTTCTATCCTAAGAGCTTGGTACTGCTAGATTTTTAGGTTTTGACAGTGGGTAAAATCTGGGATCAAATTGCTAGTTTTTATTGTTTCGACTAAGTGCGATACGATTCATCCGACGTAGTTTTAGTGTTTCGGGTAGCTTGCTGTTGTGGGTTTGTTTATGTGATGTCGCCACACTCGTTAGCTGCTAAGCGAACCCTTTTGTAGCTTAAGGGAACCGATTCGTTAAATTGGCGTTGTGTTCGTTATTATTGCGTAGTTTGCTAAATCCAGGCGTTATTGTGTTTTATGTTAATAGGAGCAAGTGCGGGGACTTCGGACCCTACGAAGAAAGGGAAGCAGGTGGTTGGATTTACCTAGCTCGAGATCCTTTGTGAGTAGATTTAACATCTACGGGGAAATCCCCCGTATGACGTTTTGCGTCAGGGCTAGATATGATATTATAGCTGCATATTTATATTCATATATGTGATTGTGCATGAGCATCATTGCATATCATTATTTGTTGTGCTTTGACTTAGTACCTAGTGTACACTGCACCATTATTGACGGTTCATGTTGCACGAGCACTAAATTGCATGCTACACCCACACCGTCGTTAATTGCCATGACATGCACAATGTATACACATATGTGGTATTGTATTGTTATTGACATTGATTCTTGTTCTATTGCGCTTATGAAACGCATCGTGCATACATAGGTACATATACACCCTTATATGATGTTGCATTTGATTTTGGAGAAATTGGGAACCGCATGATATATTTAGAAATTGGATTCATTTAAAAGAGCGGTTTTCCCTTGATATGCTCATATTACTGTTTTATGTTGCATATATCATATTTCATGGATTTACGCATTGAGATACGGATTTCATGTGATTTATGGATTTGAGAACCGTGGGGATATTTTCAAGAAAGCATGCATTGTTTGAAAACCCGGTTTCTCTTGTTATGATATTTCGATGCGTCCACCATGAGTTTTCTCGGTTCTGAGAGCTTGTATGAGTATACCCGATTCGAAGAGCAGTAGGCACCGTCTGCGGGTACATGGTGGACCCGGTGAGGTATCCCGGAGCAAGAAGACTCGTATAGTTAGGCAGTGAGCCTGGCAGGGGAGAACTACCTACCGGTGATTGGTTGGACCTGGCGGTTATCCGGAGGATACCGACCGGAGTCGAGAGATGGATATGGGCCGATCCGGACTGACGGAGCCCGTAGGCCGATCCCGACTGACGGAGCCCGAGTTATGTGGATTTGCGTGTCGATGTTGGACATGAGTTTTCATAATGTTTTCGAGTGCCGATTTTGGGCACTCAGGTTCCATGAGACTTACAGGATATGAGGGCCAATCAGAGTGACGGCGCCTGAGGTATTGGGATTTGGGGTGTCGTTGATTGACACCGGTTTTTCCACGATGATGATTCGTTGATGAAGATATGTTTTATCCTATACTCAACATTCATTTGATATGCATTGCTTCATATATTTGTAGTACCTGATAAAATACCTTTCATGATTGTTGCATATCCTTATTACCAGATTTATGCTATCAGATTGCATGTGATAGATTATCGTTGTACATGGATACCCGCGATTATCTGTACGATATTACTTACTACACAAAAGTTGGAAACTCACCCCCGTTGTGCCACGGTGTTTTGCAGGCTTGACAATCAGAGTAGTCGCGGCAGGGCTTCATATTGTATCTTGTTCAGCGGATACCGCTACAGTTGGCTGTGACCTGTTTTGCTGTAGGTGGGTTGCGGTTATCCGATTTTATATCTATTGTACATCTTATTGTATCTAGTACTCTCCATCTACCACTCCATCTATTGACATAGAGATGAGTTGTGAGGATGATATTGTATATTTGTGACTCTGGATGTCATGCTCATTTGAGCCGGCTTTATTATGTGGTTTTACCTCTTTTATGTTGTTTTTCATTTATATTTTCTATTTCTTTGCTACGGCGTCGTATATTATGCTTGTGGTGGTTGTTTCTGCCTTTGGGCGTGATTTGCTCCTGTTTGGGGATATTTTACTTATATTATATGTTTGTACCCATTCCGGGGGTAGTTTTTACAAAGGAGGTGCTGCCAAAATTTTTAAGAAAATAAATTCAAGTTTAAAGATTTTTACTTGAGATTTCCAAATTTTTTTAACAATGTTTTTTTATCACTTACTACTTTTGATGGTTTAGATTTATGGGTTTTCGGTTTACTTAAATTGCATTACGCCTGTTGACGTTACGTGGTTTAAGTATCGGTCACGAGCCAAATTTTGGGTCACGACAGATAACTCCACAAGTTGGTGATATCTTCAAGAACACAAGATCACCAATAGCAAACTCTAAAGGTCTTCTTCCAGTATCAGCCAAACTTTTCTGTCGATCTTGTGCCACCTTCATATAATCACGTATCATGTTAACTTTCTCCACAATTTGTACAATCAGTTCCGGTCCCAACAATTTTCTTTCTCCAACATCATCCCATCATACTGGCAAGCGACACTTACGACCGTACAATACTTCAAATGAAGCCATCTATATAGTCGCCTTAAAACTGTTATTGTACAAGAACTCCACTAAATATAAATGATCCTCCCACGAACCCTTGAATTCTAACATGCAAGCTCTCAACATATCTTCAAGAGTCTGGATCGTTCTCTCAGACTGTCCATCTGTCTGGGGATGATAGGTCATACTAAAATTCAAGCGAGTTCCTAAACTTTCTTGTAGAATCCTCCAAAAATGAGATAGGAACCAGGTGTCACGATTAGAAACGATACTCATTGGTACTCCATGCAATGTCACAATCTCATGCATGTACCTCTTTGCTAAAGCCTCTATCAACTGTCCAACTCGAAATGGTATAAAATAAGTTGCCTTGGTCAGTCGATCGACAATCACCCAAACTGCATTATTGCCATTGGACTCCGTGGTAAGGCTGGCACGAAATCTATGGTTATATGTTCCCACTTCCACTGAGGAATCAGAAGTGGTTACAAAAAACCAGCTACCCTTTCATGTTCATCCTTGACTAGCTGACACACTAAGCACCTTGACACAAAACGAGCAATCTCTCTTTTCATGCCTTCCCACCAAAAATGTTTTCGTAAATCTCTATATATCTTCGTGCCACATGGATGTACCGAATATTCTAAGCTATGAGATTCCTTCATGACTTTTTCACGAACAGCTCCTTTAGGCACACACAAACGACTCTCATATCTCAAAGAACCATCTTCACTAATCAATAAATCTGTTCGAAGTCCTACCTCTACTTGTCCTCAAAATCACTGCAATCTGTGCAACTGCGCTGCCTTAATGCATCGATCAACGATGACTATACTTGCAACTGCATCAACTGTCCCGAAGAATCTGGTAGTACTATCTTCAACTCGAATCTCTGAAAATCCGCTATAATCTCTTTCTGTGAAGTCAACATCCATATAGTTGGAAACCGACTTAAAACATCCGGCACTACATTAATTTTCCCTAGATGGTATTTTAGATCAAGATCATAGTTGACCATCTGCTCCAACCATCTACGTTGTCTCATGTTGACCTCTTTCTGTGTGAACACGTACCTTAGGATCTTGTGATCGGTGAACACTTCTACCCTTTCGTCCAATAAGTAGTGTCTCCAAATCTGTAGTGCAAAATAACTGATGCTAGCTCTATGTCAAGAGTTGGGTAGTTCTTCTCATAAGTTTTCAATTGCCTCAACGCATAAGCTACAACCATTCCATGCTGCATCAAACACATCCCAAGTCTTTCCCAGATGCGTCGCTGTAAATAACTATTCCTTCGGAACCATCTGTCACTATTAAAAAGGATCGGTTGTCAATCTTTGCTTCAGCACTTCAAAAGCTGAAGTACACTTCCCGGTCCAAACAAACAGTACCTCTTTTCGTGTTAGCTTGGTCAAGGGTTCTCCTATTCGAGCGAAGTTCTCCACAAACCTTCTAAAGTATCCAGCAAGCCTAAGAAAACTACCGATCTCCCCTACATTCTTTGGAATTGGCCAATCATGAACGGCTGTAATCTTTTCGAGGTCAACTGCAATTCCATCTCCGAATACAACATGACCTAAGAACATCACTTCTACGAACCAAAACTCGCACTTGCTCATCTTAGCATATAGCTTTCCTTGTCTCAACATCTGTAGTGTGATTCTCAAGTGTTCTTCATGCTCTTCTTTGCTTCTCGAATAGAACAAAATATCATCAATGAATACCACCACGAATTGATCTAGAAATGGTGAAAAGATCCGGTTCATCAAATCCATAAATATCGCCGGTGCGTTAGTAACTTTAAATGGCATAACTAAATACTCGTAATACCCATATCGAGTTCGGAACACTGTCTTGCAAATATTTTCTGCGTTCACCTGAACTCGGTGATACCCTGATCACAAATCCAGCTTCAAGAATACTCTCATGCCACTGAGGTGATCGAATAATTCGCCTATGCGAGGAATTGGGTACTTATTCTTAATATTCACCCGATTTAACTCTCGATAGTCGATGCACATCCTCCGCGTGCTATCTTTCTTCTTGACTAGAAGAACTAGAGCCCCTCATGGTGAACCACTGCTGCGAATCCAACCCTTCTCTAATAACTCGAAAACTTGTCTCTTTATCTCTTCCAATTCCACCGGTGACATCGGATAAAAGCCTTCAAATTGGCGCTACTACAGGAATGTGATCAATCGTGAACTCCACATCTCATTTTGACGGTAAACTCAAGAAGTTCTTGAACACATCCATGAAATCCGAAACTACCATGAGCGCTTCATCAGCAACTTGTCCACGAACTTCACCTTTGAGTACACACAAACAGTTCCCCTTATTATAAATTTACAAGTTTGTTCTAAGACTTCAGGATTGTTAGCCTACAACACTACCGCTGTGCTACTTAAATAGATTGAGGCAGGCCTGTCAGAACTTATTCAATCAAATATTTTACATCTGATCGGCCTTGAAGCGGTCTGTACCATCTGCCGCTGGGTTTAATCTTGAACTACCGCAATCATCGCATGATTTCCTTTGTTTCTCTTTGTTCTTTGAAATGCAAACGGACTGGTCACTACGGGATAAGAGGAAAGATATATCATGGTCGTTGGATTCAAGTTGGCGATAAGACATAAACTCATAAGCAATGAAACCGAGAGAAGAAAAGCTAGTACCATGAACATAAGTCAAGAAAATGAATCAAAATAGGACTCCAGGATACCTAAATAGAGTACCGCATTGTAACCATACCGCGGTACATAGTTAGAATCACATAACTCCATTCAATTCGCCCAAATCCTACTATTAGAATTGAAAGAATAAGAAGGGAGAAATAATAAGGAATCAGAAGGATTCTAAGCTAAGATGCAAAGTCATTTCCGAATCGTCGAGATAAAAGAGTTTAAGGGAAGGATAAGATTCTAGAATTTGAATGACAAGAAAATAATGTGGCTGGACATGTTCCTAAAATTCTAGGTTTTAAGGACAATGTATTGGGTACCATACCCAACTACAAATTAAACCAGGCCCAGATAACCTAAAACCTAGGCTTTGATACTAACAAAACCTTGTCGCGTCCCGCTTCGCAAAATACATAAAATCGGGAATGTAATAAAACCAACCATGCTACCTAAGGTTAGGAAATATCCTCTCATAGTCACATTACGGCTGTCAATCAATAATCAAGAACAACAATATAACTATCTATCTTTAAACATATCTAAATAGCCACAAACAACAACAGAAAATAGTAGGGGAAGCAATAAAGATTTAAGGAATAACTAACCATCAATAAGAGTTGTATCAGTAAGATGGTCCTCACTGGTTGGTAGTCCTGTCGATGTACTCACGTGCTAAGTCAAGTATCTGGGCCATTCAAAACCCAGACGTCGGTGCGTAATAAATATTATAATAATAATAACTGAGCAATATACTATATAGGGTGATATGTAAAAAATAAGGTATAATTATGAACAAACAATCACAGGTGATATAATGGAAGCCTATAGGTATCTCACCTGTATCATAAACTCTGTGTTTCTAGGTTATCTATCCTAACGGTATTTGAAATTAATTAATGCAATCCTCATCGTAACTTAATAGTATCTCGTGCGTGCTCGGGACCACGTTCATGATTCTCGAGGCTGAATCCGAGACGTTCCGCTTGGCAGTAAAACAATGTCATGTGATTGATATGTTTTAAAGAGAGTGTTTGTAAAGTAAAGTAACTGCAATCAGGACGATATCGCCAGTAGCTAGCCGCGATAAGTATGGGTCGTCCGCAGGGAAACGTGAACCTTTTTCTTGTTTTAGACGAGTTGATTGAAAGATGGGTTGATTGGGTGCAGATCTATTTCAATACGGATGTAGATTTTACAAAGAAGAGGTTTGTAGGGTTCATATGACTTAATAGTAATGGATGACTAATTAAAAATGACTCTTTTTTTCTTTTAATAGTTTAAAACTAGATCAATAGCGATGAATGTAGATTAGGGTTCTTTTGGAAGAAACTAGGCTTTCCCCATTCATAACCCTTGTCCTTGCATTGATCTCTATTCATGTCTAGCTCCTAACAAAACAAGTATTAATCTAATCTCAAATCGTGCTCGAGACTATCAATAAATTGGTAGCGCGCCCGATAAGGATGTTAACATTTGTTTTGCTAAAGTTTATAAACTTTAAAATGTTTAAAAAAAGTTAAAATATTTTATCATCCATTGATCTACTCTAGCCTACGAACCCTAGCAAGTTAGGAATTACTCATGTATGGTTGGAGAAGAAAGGATGAAGAATGAGATTATAATGTAAGATGCAGAAAGTAAGTGCAGAAATTAATTGCAAAAAGACTAATAAAAAATCTACCTTTATTAATCAATTATATCATGTACAAATCCTTTTAAAGTAGAGTACAAGAACCCTAGTTTTTGCTCTCGATCTCTATGTTGTTGGAAGTAGATGAACAGCTGATGATCAACTCGGATGCGTGGATCGTCTTGAACCTCTTAATCTCTTCGGTTGATTGTTTTTTCATATGAAGTTCTTGGTCCATTAAATAGTCGTAGAGACTAGAAACCCTAGTTGCCAGATATTAGGATATGCTGATATGATCTCATATACCAAATCTCCAATCCTATGGCCACAAAAGGGCTGCGGATTCACCGCGAATATATGCGTTTGGCCGCTAAAATGCGGCGGTTTAGTGAAATCATGGCTTAGGATTTCTTGTGGTCTCTGGTGTTGACATGTGGAGATCACTTAGATGTCTATATTCTTCAAATCTTATTCTAAGTCTCTGCTGTTGCTAGATCTTGTGATTTGCTTCAATATTTCGGCAGATTTGATTCCGACATCTCGGATCTCCTAATCTCCATATCTGAGCTAATATCTGCACAATATCTCAAGTCATAGTGTTAGTAATATTTGTTATTATTTTGAGATACTATCCTAACTATTTGTATAATACAATATTTTAAGAATATTGATTAGAATTATTTGATATGATATGCATATTTTAATTACTAATATTTTATATAAATATTATATGCATGTATTTTCCGTCATTATGTTAATTATAATGTAGAAACATATGATAATAAACTTTTTACACATAAACCCTCATATGTTTTATAATTATAATAAACACCTTTTAGAACTTAACAATAGTAGGGAAAATAATTATTCAAATGTGAAATATTTTCAACTAATCAAATACCTCCAAACTTAATTTTGATCATTTCGAGCAAACTAATTATTAAAGAGGAGAAGAAGAAAAAGAAAAACCTAGCACACTTTCGCAGGCAACACGATTGCACTGCGCACGTGCAACAAGCTTTTAAACCTCTAGATGTTTCTAGTAGAAGGAGTGTTGTCTCCTAAGGGTTTTCAGAGGATTACACCCATAAAATCCCATAATAAAAGAGAAAAGATGAAAGTTACATACAAAGATATGGAGCATTTAAAAGAAAGAACTTGAAAATAAGAGTTTCAAACTACACAAGCTTTTTAGTTGCCATGAGCCCTATCTTAATAGTCATGAAAAGATGTTAGAAATCATATCATCCCTCAATAAAATATCGCCTTTAGTCTTCCCCCTACCTTTCTTCCAAACATCGATCATATACCCCTACGTGTGTGTAAAAAACATACTTACACTTAGAGAATTCAATTCAAGCTATCATACTCTTGTCCATCTTCCTTAGTACTTTTTAGTCGGTGAATATTTCAGATGGAATTGCTCACACATTCTTCATGCGACCGTTAATACTTCTTAAGGTACTAACCAATCGATTACCGAATATGCTTACTTATTAAGGCGTAATTAGCAATATTCTCGTCTTACAACACCTAAGACTTAGCAGTGGCTCCCAAACCAGTTGGTCTAAGGCACTAGGTGATAAAGCACTCTCGCTATATTTTTTTTATGCTGCCTTAAGTAATTACAAAACCAGTGTTCATTTTTCTCACCATTTTTTTCATTTATATATTTATTTTCCTTCATACTAAGGCTTTTAGACAAGAGCATTTCAAGATATCCTCTATTATCCCAAGTTTCAAGATGTGTGCAAGTGTGTATAGTCGGATATCAACGTTTAGATGTTTGGACTCAAGAATGGAGACTATTTTTTAGACTCAATTCTATTCTCAGATTAGTGATTTCCTTCATCTTACTAACCCTTGAGACAACAACTCAGGACTATCTATTACTAGCTTCATTATAAAACATCTAATTTTCTTGCTTTTCTTAAACTTTTCCTTCCTATCAAATGTATTTTTCACTTTCTAACTTACATTAAAAAAAAATTGTGCTTTTATTTAGTATAATGCAAAAAATGATCTGTGAATAAGCACAAACCTCCTCCAAAACCTATTTGCAGCAATGTCCTCACTAATATCATCTGTTAAGCTTAAAACCTGTAGAGTTGGGAGAAAAAGTTAGTAACGGGGACAAGAATTAATGACAGTGAAATCCTTTCCCAAACCTATTTTTGGCTCACAATTTTGTAAAAATTTGTTTTTCTTTCAAAAGCCAAAATATTTTTCTCCCCCCGCCCCAAACTTGAGTAAAATAGTATTAAACATTTAAAATTATGAGAGGGGTAAAGTTATTGGTCTATGCAAATCTACAGAGACAAAAAGTCAACACCAATCATTCGAATATTTTATCAATGTAACACCATGGTTAGTGGAAGATCATAGATGTTCAGAAATGGGGAGATAGGAGGTGGAATCGATCAAGTTTACATCTCGGTTGGTATAGACGAAACAGTGATGGTGCACTACTCGCATTTTCGATCTTGATAAGAAGAAGGGGTGGCGGTTCGACTTCTTTAGGTGGTTGATTCATTAGAACTCCCATATCTTCTAGGAATGCGAGTTCTTAAGCAAAAATATCTTCAAAACTTTCATCAAGATTCCGAATGATAATCTCATCGGAAAGGGAGTTATGAAACTAGGATAGCTCGACTAAATCATTCGACAAGTCAAAGGTTTCGGATTTAGGTGTGGACTTGTCGACAGAAGGGTCTTCACGTGTATAATAAATAGTAGGATCAAACCCTAACGCACTAGTGGTGTCGAGATCAGAATTATGAAGCTCTTCAAATTCACAACTGTCGGAAGCTATCTTTTCGACAGAATAAACATGAGCATGGGGTTCTGATGGTTGACTTCCTAGCTTGTAGTTGTTAAGCTCAATTGTCATCTCCCAAAGGACAGGTTCATTGAACTGTTACGACAATTGATTATCGCGTTTGAAGTTGCTAGAAAACGTCGACCAAGAATCATCGGAATTTGGTTCTGTGGGTTCGCTACAGACTGTGTATCTATAACTATAAAGTCCACAAGGAATATAAATTCCCTGACTTTTATTAACACATCCTCTACCTCTCACCAAGATTGGGTGATAGATCGATAGGCCATCTAGAGAGTGCAATGCTAGGTTTCAACTTTCGTATCTTTAATTGCTCATAAACAGAATATGGAAATAAGTTAACACTAGCACCTAAATCGAGTAGAGCACGATTGATATTTTTACCCCCAATAGTTATAGATATTGTAGGACATCCGGGGTCCTTACGTTTCGTGGGCACCAATTGGGTAAGAGAATTGCTCATATTACTCGCTAAGAAAACCTTTTTAAGTACTTGAGTTTTCCTCTTCCTAGTGCACAAGTCCTTTAAAATTTTCGTATAGGACGGAACTTGTTTGATTGCATCTAGAAGAGAGATATTTATGTTAACTTGCTTTAAAATGTCCACAATCTTCTCCATTTTGGGACTTAGTTTGGTGGCCCTCAACCTATGTGGAAAAGGAACTTTATCAATAATGGTTATGTCTAACTTTTGAGGAAAAGTTTGTAAGGATGGAATGGATCCCAAAATTGGATTTTGGATGGTTGTAGATAGTAATTCCTTCAAGGAAGTAGGATGAGGGTTCGAGCCTAGTGGAAAACGGAGAATAGGCTCGGAAGAAGATGGTGGACTAGACAAAGTAGGATTAGAAGTAGTAGCCGGGGTTTCATCTGATTCATTCTCAATAACTTGTTTTCCAACATTGTTGTTCAGCACTCTTCCTGATCTTAATGTGGTTACGGCACTCACATTATGACTTTGTGAGTGGTCAGGATTCGGTAGAGGTTGAGATGGAAGTTTCCCTTTCTCTCTTTCTCTCTCACTCATCGCGGCATTTAACTGTGCAAGTTGTGCTTCTATCGATTTTATGCTTTCACCATGGGAAGCGGTGTGCTGCACTAATGTTTGGAGAGATGATGTTAAATTAGCCATCGTTTGTTTGGAATGTTTAATAAACATTTCCAAGTTTCATTCGAGTGTAGAGGATTTTTCGGTACCGGTCATTGGGAAAGAATTATTATAAGGTGCAAAATTGTTGGCCGGATTTTGCAAAGATTGTGGTTGAAATGGATGTTGACTTTATTGTGGTGGTTGTTGTTGCTGTGGAGGAGGCCATTAATAGTTATTTTGGCTTGGGAATGGATTTTGAGTTTGAGTTTGGTTTTGGTTCCAAGCAAAATCAGGATGATTCCTTCATCCCTAATTGTATGTGGAAGAATAAGAATCGTTTCTAGCTCGTTGCTGAAAAGCAGCATTAGTTTGTTCTTGACCTTGAAACGGAGGGTTCAAAGGACATTCTTCCGTTAAGTGTGATGGGTCAGAACAGCAACCACACACGGTTTTTAGGAGCGTAACTTGGTTTAGGGAGGCTGATGAGAATTTGTTTTCCATAGCTTTGAGTTTCTTTTGTATCGCTTCCATTTCGGCTTTCACTGCAATGGAAATATCGAGCTGATGGATGCCTGCCCTAGATGAAGTTGGTCTAACGCTTTTCCACTGTAAGGTTTGTTCGGCGAGATCTTCCAAGAATTGCCAAGCTTCGGCATCGTATTTTGACATGAAATGGTATTGACAAATGGTTTCAAGCATCAGTTTCGTGGTAGGATTAAAACCCTCATATATAATTCGGCAAAGTTGCCATCTATCGATTCCGTGATGGGGGCATTATAGAAGAAGATCCTTAAACCGCTCAAAGCATTTCCAGAATGGTTCGTTGGGAAGTTGGGTAAATTGGTTAATCTCGCTTCGAACATGGGCAGTTTTGTGATTGGGATAAAATTTCTTAAGGAATGTTATAACAAATTCGTCCTATTTGGCGATAGAATGTGAGGCAGTGCTATAAAACCACGTAATCGCATATCATCCCCTGAAAGTTGGGTTGTGCCCATCATTGCGCATACGTTTTCGAATTTGGTTATAAAAACGTATGCGTCTTTGGATTCAAGCCCGTGAAATTAGGGCAACAAGTTGATGGACAGGGGTTTAATTTCGAAATTATCCCTATTGGCCGGTGGAAGAGACAGACAAGTAGGAAGGGGTCCACGCATAAGGTAGCATCTTTCTTGGAGAAAGATTCTGTTCACCTACGGGTGGTGGCAGGGTGGCATCATGAAATTCCGATGGATATCCGTCCATTTCGAGAGATGTGTTGGGTGGAGGGGAAATAGAAGATGAAGAAGTACCAACTTCGGAGTCGATAGCAAAGACGCGGACAAGACGGTCACTAGAATCCCATGTCCAGCCGATCATGCACTAAGCGGATATAGCGCACGTGGCAGCGTGTATGAGAATGATTTCAAAAGGTTTGTTTTGAAAAACTGTCGGACGTGAAGCTTGACTCGACAAATTACAAAATGCACAATCAACCCTAGAACTAAGGTCACCTAGGTCAAGCACTAGACCACTCCTAGACTTCCAAAGGACAAGTCGCAGGATCAATCCTCTACCACCTCTTTATCAATTTTGTGGCCAGGAAAGTGCCAGGTAAGTGGGAGGTATATGCTATACGAATCACCGAAAATAGTGGGCCTAATTAAGTAACCACTTTCCTTAGTCACACTTGCCTAGACACCACAAGAGAGATGCGGATAAGCGATAGATTACATACGACCCGCCTCTATCCTAATTGAGCACGACGGTCCTTAGAGGCTTGGTCTAGATATTTTTTAATTAATGTTGGGTGAAAGTGTGCTCGTTTTGTGATTTGTGGGGCCTAGGAAGGGTGATAAAATCCCCACTTAATCTGGATTTGGGTTATTGCCCTTTAATGTCCGGTTAAGATATGCACAAACAAACCAATATCAAAACACGCAAAAAGATTTTTGAGCGGCGCTTTTTGCAAAGAATCCTGCAAAAAAATCAGATTATTGGATCTCAGAGGAGAGAGGAAGATCAAAGAAAGATACCAGAGGATTTTGGCGACGCAACTCCACCAAGCCGCCGTGCTTCTGCCGCAAAGTCCTTGATTAGCCGTGGTTCCGCCGCATTATGGTGCGTTCATCTGCTGATTTTTCTTCAGTGCCCTCTAATTCTCCTCTGGTCCTCGTTGAAGGTCTCTAAATCTCTATTTTCTCGCTCCAGTTACTCAAGATTCCCTTGCAAAATTCGCACACTAATTGTTAAACACACAAGATGTGGTTTTATTTATTTTATGATATGGATTAATAAGAATTCAACCCGAACAGCAAGAAAAAAATTACAGCCGTTTCTCCAGCAACGGCGCCATTTGATTGATCTATTTTAAAGAGAGTGTTTGTAAAGTGAAGTAACCGCAATCAGGACGGTATTTCTAGTAGCTAGCCACGATGAGTACGGGTCGTCCGCGGGGAAACGTGAATCTTTTTCTTGCTTTAGACGAGTTGATTGAAAGATGAGTTGATTGGTTGTAGATCTATTTCTATACGGATGTAGATCTTATAAAGAAGAAGCTTGTAGTGTTCATATGACTTAGTAGTAATGGATGACTAATTAAAAATGACTTCTTTTATCTTTTAATAGTTTAGAAGTAGACTGATAGTGATGAATGTAGATTAAGGTTCTTTTGGAAGAAACTATGGTTTCCCCACTCTTAACACTTGTCCTTCCATTGATCTCTATTCATGTCTAACCCCTAACAAAACAAGTGTTAATCTAATTGCAAATCGTAGTCGAGACTATCAATAAATTGTTAGCGTGCCCGATAAGGATGTTAACTTTTATTTTGCTAAAGTTTATAAACTCTAAAATGTATAAAAGAAATTAAAATATTTTATCATCCATTGATCTACTCTAGCCTATGAACCCTAGCAAGCTAGGAATTACTCAAGCATGGTTGGAGAAGAAAGGATGAAGAATGAGATCATAATGTAAGATGCAGAAATTAAGTGCAGAAATTAATTACGAAAAGACTAATAAAAATTCTATCTTTATTAATCAACTATATCATGTACAAATCCTTTTAAAGTAGAGTACAAAAACCCTAGTTTTTGCTCTCGATCTCTATCTTGTTGGATGTAGATGAACAGCTGATGATCAACTCGGATGCGTGAATTGTCTTGGACCTCTTAATCTCTTCGGTTGATTATTTTTTCATGTGAAGCTCTCAGTCCTTTAAATAGTCACAGAGACTAGGAAGCCTAGTTTCCAGATGTTAGGATATACTGATACGATCTCACACACCAAATCTCAAATCATACAGCCATAAAAAGGTCGCGGATCCACCGCGAATATATGCATTTGGCCGCTAAACCGCGGCGGTTTAGTGGAATCATGGCTTAGGACTTCTTGTGGTCTCTAGTGTTGACGTGTGGAGATCACTTAGATGTTTATATTCTTCAAATCTTATTCTGAGTCTCTGTCATTGCTAGATCTTATGATTCGCTTCAATATTTCAGCAGATTTGATTCCGACATCTTGGATCTCCTGATCTCCAGACCTGAGCTAATATCTGAACAATATCTCAAGTCATAGTATTAGTAATATTTGTTATTATTTTGAGATATTATCCTAACCGTTTGTATGATACAATATTTTGATATATTATCCTAACCACTTGTATGATACACTATAAAGGCCCCATATTCAAGGAGCCCAAACTATGTAACCGAATAAATCCTCCTATATCTATTGCGGGTCGAGGGCCTCTTCCCCTTCTTCAAACTTAAGAATATTGATTAGAATTATTTGATATGATATGCATATTTTAATTACTAATATTTTATATAAATATTATATGCATATTTTTTCCCTCATTATGTTAATTTAATATAGAAACATATGATAATAAACTTTTTACACATAAACCCTCATATGTTCTATAATTATAATAAACACTTTTTAGAACTTAACAATAGTGGGGAAATTATTCATACAATTGTGCAATATTTTCAACTAATCATCATGTACAGATGAATGATGTCAGCATCATCATTTCGGGGCCCGAAGCCCGTATCAACTGATCAGTCTCTGGAAAGTAGTGAACTGTTGAGTTACAAGTCGAGTTTAATTATTGATTTTCCCATTTTCCTCAGGTTTCGTGTTCAAGTTAAGTATCACTAGAATGTCTACCTAATACCAACACAAGAATAATCGTGAGCAGGTCTTGTCTAGCAAGACAAAAAGTCGGGTCAATCAGGATAACATGTCAATATTGTTGGCATCGGTAAGTATTATAGGCAACATGTATTAACATGATAACAAAAATAGTACAGTCCGGCAGGTTACAAGTATGTCAAGGATAACATAATCATATCATGTACAAGACAAAGATAATAGTATTAACAGGGGTAGAATATTTAATCTGATTAATAATTATAAAAGTGGTGTTGATTAACCATATATAAGAAAGCTCCGTTCAGAAATTCAGTGTCACCCTGATTTGTAAAATAGCTTAAAAATAACAAACGTCGTCTAAAAGGGATGTTTCATAACCAAAACAAATCTAATTCAATAAGTTTTTCATTTTTATAAGTTAAAGTATCTCAAGTTGTTCCTATATAAAATTATGAACGTTCGAAATTGAAAGTTTGATGTTGGAATTTACCTGGACAGTAGTGTTAGGAATATGTTTGCCCTAGAGGCAATTTTTTTATGATATAGTGGATGCTTGGACATATATATAAAGGACTTTCTTGCTCGACATGATACTATGCTATCTAGTTGCTCTTTATCATAACATGTATACATGTATTGTTATACTGTCTCTCTGATATATGTTGATAAAACCCTTAGGATGCTGACTTGACTACCAGGACTATGATGCAGATCATACTAGTGGGGTTTGTGTAGTCTACAAGCACATCCTTTAACAGTTCCTAGTCGAGGGGATATCGAGACAGGGCATCGATATTCCAGAGTAGACTAGTGTGTACGTTTCTTGACCCTGTATGGAGCGATGGTTGATCCCACAACCATTGGTGTTTGACATCAAAGATTATACACATGAGCTAATTAGAGAATGAGTACACCGAACAGGACTCGCTGAGAACTCCTAGTTGGTACCATACCTATCGTCAGATAGCAGTTCTCAGGTGACACTTGCACAGGTTAGTCTGTAGACCCGAGATCGCCATAGAGTCTTGTGTGGTTCCCACTGTGATTTGATTTCCTTCCTACCATGGCTCAAAGGAGTCATGCAAACTGGTGGATTTTGGGTACAGTCCCGATTCATATGGAGGCAATGAGCGATAAGAGGAGTTTTGTCTCTCCCGGTATAGGGAGTTGATATAGCGCTATGCTCGATTAGCTATAACAGCAAGTCCCTGATCAGGGCTAATGAGATTTACTGGTAAGTGTTATCAGTATTTTCTCGAACGGTTACGGCATGACTTATCAAGTTACTGGGGTCTGATGATTCCACCCCTAGAATCAATATGCGACATATCAAATGAAGAGACCGGACTGTACGATAAGTGTTGCATATAGGCTTTGCGGGTGTTTGGAAAAGCTTGCTTGTTGATCTTCTATTCGTTTAATACTTGGGTAGCCATTACGTCGAGCTAGTACCAATGACAGCTTGTGGGTGAGTTATATGATCATTACCTACTGCTGGCGTATTGACAAGTCTTTAGAGGCCCACACAGTGGTTTCCTAGCTCAAGCAAAACGAAGTAAAGCACACATGCTGATATGTGCGGAAGCTTGATTAAATACGAGAATGTGATCTCGTATTCTAATCTCACGATATTTGATATCGGTTAGGCTATATGTGATATAACTGGATTGTTGAATCAAGTGTTGATTCAATGATAGGTTCTATGTATTATAACCGGATTATTGAATCAAGTGTTGATTCAATGGTATATGTATATTTTGTTAATATATATTTGATATATATTTATGTATTTGATATTAGCCGGATTATATTTGATATAGCTGGATTATTAAATCAAGTGTTGATTTAATAATTTAATATATATATATATTATATTGACTAGTATTGAATATTAGACGGTTATATGTGATATAACCGGATTATTGAATCAAGTGTTGATTTAATAATGTGATATACATATAAATAAGATATTAGTCGGTAATATATGATATAACCGGATTATTGAATAAAGTGTTGATTTAATAATTTAATACATATATATATATATATTAACTAATATTAGCTCACTAAACATTTTCTTCTCATTATACATATTAATATATATGTGATATATGAATATGTGTGCGTGTGTGTATTATGTATCATGGTCAATGATACATAGAACCAGGATATATGAGAATCACATGAGAATTGTGATGAGTTGGAAATGGATTTATTTGTGAATTAAAAGAAAATGGAAAATGAGTCATTGGACTTGGATGCTTATGAAAGTTTTGAGAAGCAATGACTCACTCCATTCTCTTTGTTTTTATTCATAGATATTTCCACACCATCTCATCACTTCACTTCATGGCTCTCTCTCTCTCCTTCTAAGTTCATCCTCATCTTCATCTTCATCTCCTCTCTAGTTTTTCTTAAGGTGAAAAAGAAAAAGAAAAAGAAAAAAATATTGTGATCAAAATTCCTACTTTATCAACTTACACTTTACTAGCCCTTTAGTATAGGTTGTCTGATTTACTAATAATTTGATTAGTGAAGAGTGAGCTTGAGTGAGAGAGACTTCAAGGTGGATCATCTTCGGCCTCGAGGACGACGTAGCAAGCTCATTCCTTTCACTAAATGGAGCCTAAGAAGGGTTCTAGGAACTACTACTTGAAGCTTTAGAAGTGAAGGACCGGTCTACAAAGGTTTTATTCACGTTTCGCTTAGTGTAGAACTTGTTTACTTAGTATAAAACCCCAATTCTCTAGTTCGATTCTAGGTTAGTGTAGCTTATGTTAGTTATATGTATGCCCGAGAGGCCATTACTATACATAGGATGTATATTGTAGTGGATGCTTGGACGTATATAAGGAGGACTTTCTTGCTCGACATGATAGTATGCTATCTGGTTGCTCTTTACCTTAACGTGTATACTGATTGTCTCTCTGTTACATGTTGGTAAAGCACTTAGGATGTGTACTTGACTACCTGGACTATGATGCGGATCATACTAGTGGGGACATGGTAGTCCATAAGTACATCCTTCAAGGTCCCTAGTCGTGGGTGTATCGAGACGGGGCATCGATATACCAGAGTAGACTAGCGTATACCTTCTCGACCCATACAGATGGGCGATGGATGATCCCATATCCATTGGTGTTTGACATCAGAGATGATATACGGGTGCTCAGTGGAGACTGGGTACACTGGACGGACTCACCGAGAACTCCCAGATGGTATTATACCTTACGTCAGATGGCAGTTCTCTGGGGACACTGGTACAGGTTAGTCTGTAGACCCGAGATCGTCATAGAGTCATGTGTGATTCCCACTGTGCTTTGATTTCCACCTTACCACGTCCAAGAGGGCATGCAAAACGGTGGTTTTTAGGTACAGTCCCGAATCACATGGAGGTAATGAGCGATAGGAGGGGATTCGTCTCTCCCGGTATAGGGAGTTGATATTTCACTGTGTTCGATTGGCTATAACCAGAAATCCCTGGCCAGGGTTGCTGAGATTTACTGATAAGTGTTACCAGTAGTTTCTCGAACTGTTATAGACCTCATATCGACACGACTTATCGAGCTATTGGGGTCTGACGTTTACCACCCCTAGGCGAGATATGCGACATATCAGACGATCAGACCGGACTGTGCGGTAAGTGTTACTGGCTGGATTCACAGGAGTGTGAGCGGGCTTGCTCGTCGATCTTCTGATCGCTCAATACCCGGGTGGCCATTACGTTTAGAAGACCGCTTGCGGCTTGTGCGTGCTTGATATGATCATCACCTGCTGCCGGCGTATTGACGAGTCTTTAGAGTCCTACACAGAGGTTTCCTGGCTCAAGCGAAACGAAATAGGAGCGCATATGAGATATGTGCGGGACCGAGAATAATGCGTGTATGTGATACCGTATTCTATTCTCGCGATGAATGTATCGATTGGTTGTATGCGATATAACCTAGTTATCGAATCGATGATTGATTGGATAAGTCGATACATTGGATATTAGTCGGTCATATGCGATGTGACCGGATCGTTAAATCAAGTGTTGATTTAATGATTTAATATAAAATTTTATATTTGATATATTACTTTACATTAACTAATATTGGTTCACTTAAGATGTTTTTCTCACTTGTTTGTTCACATTGTATATGTGATATATTTTTGTGCACAAGATTGTATCATGTTTGATGATACATGCAAACTTGGGTGTATGTTTGATTTAAACCATGTTTGGTTAATGGTTAGGGTTTCCTTTGCCTTATTTATTTATTTCATTTATTTACTTTTGGCAAGAAACAAAAACAAAAGGTGGTGGCTTTTCACACTTTGGCTTGAAGCTTCATGAAGCTTCATAGCACCTTTGACAAAGTCTAAGCCTTTTGTTTTATTCTTAACCTAACCATTCACCTAACCCTAGTTTATTCTCTACACTCAACCATGGTTGGAAAATGATAAGAATCACTTAGATTTTCTTTTTGAATTAATTCTTTTTCTATCATCTTCTTCTTCTTCTTGATGGAGAAAAAGAAAAGCTTGCTTGAAAATGTCTAAGTGATGATTCGAAGTGAGAAATCCAAATCCAAAGTGAACCCACTTCCTATTTCTTCATCCTCTACCACTTGCCAAGTAGTATAGGGTGTTTTCTTCACAAGTTTCATGACTTGGTGAAGTTGGAGCTTGATCTTGAGTTGCCTCGACGTAGATCATCTTCGGCATGGAAGTCGACGACCTAGCCCGATCATTTCTTCGACGAAACCATCGCTAGAGTCCGGGATCCGATGATCGCAGCGGAGGGACATCATCACGGAGCTAAGGAAGTGGAGGACCGGATCTACAAAGGTTGTAGCCCCTTTCACTTAGCAGTAAAATTGTTTACTAGCTTGTAGTTTCGCCTATTCTCTAGTTAACGATCTAGTTTAGGGTTTCTCGGCACCGGAAAATTTTGAATTTGGCATGGTTGATGCCATGTGAGATCTCATTAGTGTGCCTAGGAACCCTACAGTGGTATCAGAGCCTAACTAGAGTTTTAGGCAAAGTGTAGACCAAGTTAGAAGTCCAATCGAACCCGTAAACCCCGACAAAACCCTTCTCTGTACATTTTTCAAAACAGTGGATTTTTGTGAATTAAAAATTCTCAGAAAAACAAGCAGGAAAAACTAAGAATTACTATGAAGTACGGTCCACTAAGTCAATAATTTGATCGCGGAACCGCGGTGAAACCAAGGGTTTGGCGGCGGTTCCGCGGCCAAAATTTGGACTTAGTCCCTGAAATTTCATATATTTATTCTTAGGTCCTTTCTTGGCAATTTTTTATGGGAATTGTTTAATTCCACTCAAGTGTTGAGTTTTCTAGGGTTTTATTGGGGACTCGTTAATTTGATCGGATAATTTAACTTTGTTTATGTTTTTCCGGATATTTTAGAAACTGTTAAAAAGTTCGACCGGATATAAATACCCACTTTTTCCCCTGCCGGGAAATTTCCAAGTGTTGGATTTTTTCATAGTTTAAGAATGTTCTAAGTAGTGCAAGTAACGCGATGGACCCTCTAGAAGACAACAAACCTTAACTCGATTATGTGACCATCTTGAACTGCCCTTTGAACCTTAGGGTTTGGGGCAGTACGGCGTGCCACATGTGAGGCGTTGGCTTGACCCTTCTACGGCTGGACCGTTGGTACTGAGGCATGAAGTGAATGTTTTTAAACTTATTTCATGTGTTTGTTAGTTATATGTATGCCCTAGAGGCCATTACTGTACATTGGATGTATATTGAAGTGGATGCTGGGACATATATAGGTAGGACTTTCTTGCTCGACATGATAGTACGCTATCTGGTTGCTCTTTATCTTAACATGTATACTCTCTGTCTCTCTGATTACATGTTGATAAAGCCCTTAGGATGTGTACTCGACTTCCAAGACTATGATGCAGATCATACTTGTGGGGCCTGGGTAGTCCATGAGTACATCCTTCAATGTTCCTAGTCGAGGGAATATCGAAATGGGGCATCGATATTCCAGAGTAGACTAGCGTATATCTTCTCGACCCATACGATGGGCGATGGATGATCCTATATCCATTAGTGTTTGACATCAGAGATGGTATACGGGTGCTCAGTGGATTCTGGGTACACTGAACGGACTCGCCGAGAACTCCCAGATGGTATTATACCTCACGTCAGATGGCAGTTCTCTGGTGACACTGGTACAACTTAGTCTGTTGACCCGAGATCGTCATAGAGTCTTGTGTGTCTCCCACTGTGCTTTGATTTCCACCCTACCACGGCTCTACTGAGTCGTGCAAACAGGTGGTTTTTGGGTACAGTCCCGATTCACATGGAGGCAATGAGCGATAGGAGGGGATTCGTCTCTCCCGGTATTGGGGGTTGATGTCGCGCTGTGCACGACTGGCCATAAGAGGAAATCCCTGGCCAGGGTTGCAGTGATCTACTGGTAAGTGTTATCAGTAGTTTCACACATGTTATGGACCTCACGTCGGCATGACTTATTGAGCTATTGGGGTCTGACGTTTACCACCCCTAGGCGAGATATGCGACATATCAGACGAACAGACCGGACTGTACGGTAAGTGTTACTGGTTGGATTCACAAGAGTGTGAGCGGGCTTGCTCGTCGATCTTCTGATCGCTCAATACCCGGGTGGCCGTTACGTTTAGCAGACCGCTTGCGGCTTGTGGGTGTTTGATATGATCATCATCTGCTGCCGGCGTATTGACGAGTCTTTAGAGTCCTACACAGAGGTTTCCTGGCTCAAGCGAAACGAAATAGGAGCGCATATGAGATATGTGCGGGACCGAGAATAATGCGTGTATGTGATACCGTATTCTATTCTCACGATGAATGTATCGAATGGTTGTATGTGATATAACCTAGTTATCGAATCAAGGATTGATTCGATAAGTCGATACATTGGATATTAGTCGGTTATATGCGATATGACCGGATCGTTAAATCAAGTATTGATTTAATGATTTAATGCATAATTATATATTTGATATATTACTTTGCATTAACTAATATTAGTTCACTTTAAATGGATTTTCTCACTTGAAATGCACATTGTATATGCGATATATTTTAGTGCACTAGATTGTATCATGTTTGATGATACATGCTCACTTGGGTTAGTGTAAAGAATTAAACCATGGTTATATGAGTGGTTAGGGTTTTGTTTATTTACTTATTCATTTATTTATTTATTATTCTTTTTGAAATGATAAAGAAAAGAATGGTGGCTTATTTTGTTTGTTTGTTGCAACTTCTTGAAGCTTTGAACAAGTCCACCATTCTTGTCTCATGCTTAACCCTAACCATTCAACTAACCTTAGTTTATTCTCTACACCTAACTATGGTTGCTATATGATAAGTATTCATATGATTTTCTATTTTAGAAAATATATCATATTATCTTCTTCTTCTTCTTCCTTCTTCAACATGAAGAAACTATGCCACCAACAATGGCAACTTGAGCAAATGAGTGAGAAATCCAATTCTAAAGTGAACCCACCTCCTATTTCTTCATCCTCTACCTCTTGCCAAGTAGTATAGGGTATTTCCTTCACAAGTTTTCATGGCTTGGTGAAGTTGGAGCTTGATCTTGTGATGCCTCGACGTAGATCATCTTCGGCATCGAAGTCGACGACCTAGCCCGCCCTTTTCTTCGATGAAGCCGATGCAAGAGTCCAAGATTCGATTTGGACAGCGGAGGGACGTCATCACGGAGCCTAGGAGGTGGAGGACCGGATCTACAAAGGTTGTAGCTTCTTTCCTTTTAGATAAATTCGTTTATTTGCATTGCATCGCCAATACATCTAGTTAACGATCCGTATTAGGGTTTCTCGGCACTTGTAAAATTTCAATTGGCCATGTTTGATCACTTGTGGGACTTCATTAGTGTGCCTAGGAACCCTACAGTGGTATCAGAGCCTAGCTAGAGCCTTAGGCGATGCGTAGACGGAGTTAGAAATCCGATCGAACCGAAACCCCATTGCAAAATCGCTCTCTGTACATTTTTCAAAACTGTTGAATTTTGTGAATTAAAAATATGCAGAAAAGTAAGCAGGAAAAACTAAGAATTACTGTGAAGTTTGGGCCCCTAATTCCATAATTCGACCGCGGAACCGCGGCCAAACCAGGGGTTTGGCGGCACTTCCGCGGCCCAAATTTGGACTTAGTCCCTCAAATTTCATATATTTATTCTTAGGTGCTTTCTTGGCAATTTTTTATGTGAATATTTTAATTCCACTCAAGTGTTGAGTTTTCTAGGGTTTTATTGGGGATTCGTTAATTTGATCGGATAATTTAACTTCGTTTATGTTTTTCCGGATATTTTAGAAACTGTTAAAAAGTTCGACCGGATATAAATACCCACTTTTTCCCCTGCCGGGAAATTTCCAAGTGTTGGATTTTTTCCATGGTTTAAAGACGTTCTAAGTAGTGCAAGTAAAGCGATGGTCCCTCTAGAAGACAACAAACCTTAACTCGATTATGTGACCGTCTTGAACTGCCCTTTGAACCTTAGGGTTTGGGGCAGTACGGCGTGCCACATGTGAGGCGTTGGCTTGACCCTTCTACGGCTGGACCGTTGGTACTGAGGCACGAAGTGAATGTTTTTAAACTTATTTCATGTGTTGATCTGTTTCGGAAAACTTGGGTGTTTGAATGTTCGATCGGAAAGTTTAACATTTTCTATTTATCTGGAATGTGATACAATAATTGGAATTCACAAGTAGTTATGAGATAACTGAATGAATGTTATAAATCAAGCACTTTAGTCTCACTTGATCGGTTGCCACGGAATTTTGATGTGATCAAAAGTCCGTCGCAATCACGTAGCGTACGCGGATACTCTCCGGGTAAACTTATTAGACAGCTACATCCCTTAACCCCGACCAAGTGACTGTAGGAGAACTTCGTTGCCGAAAGCATCCGTTCGGGTGCTTGCGGTAGCGGTGTTCCGCCTTGGTGCACTTCGTCGACGGTATCGGGGGTGCGGCCGTCTACTGAAGTTTGCGACGAGCATTCGATCAGGATGTCGGGAATCTTGTTGAATTGCCCGACTCGATATTGAAAAGAGTTTTCGATAATGAGACTAAAATGCGGGGTTTATAATTGTTAGGCATGCGATGTCTAAGGAATTCATTTGATTAGGCATGCGATGTCTAAAGAGATTGCGGATTCCAACTGTTGTAGTTTTACACTTTCTTTTCTGTGACCGTAAGTGTAATATGTGATATCGCCGGTTTCGTTGCTATATGTCAACGGCAATTGGGATGCGCATATTTACTTACGTTGATGACATGTGATGTTATGTGTTGCTGGATATGTTATATTGGATCGTCGTGTTTGAATAGCCGGGGGTTTTATGTGAGATGAGTGTTTTTCCTTTTCATTCATGTAAAAACTTGTATGTAATATTCTTTTATTGGGGCACTTCCAGGTTGCGGGAGATGTCACCTTTTGTATATTATTTATTTTCCGCATTAGGATAGACCCAAGGAGGGGAGCACAAGTAGCCGGGTTCTAGGGTCCAGTGGGAGACCATCTCGAGGAGTCGAGTCCGGGTCTCCTAACCCTAGAATTGGTAGGGTTGCTTGCCGCTCTCGTAGGGGTCTAGGGGTGTGGGATTGGCTATTCATCACGACCGTGGAACCCGTGTTTTATACTGGCTCGTATTGAAAACACGGACGTCCTAGTATATCCAATATTTCATTTGATATTTTCTGTTGCGTTATCTGTGATGTGATCATGTGATGTTCTGTGATAGATATAGTATATAGTATATATGATATATTATATAGACGTTGCTTATGTTTTACACCCGCGCTAGCCCTGCCTCGCTCTGCCGTTAGTTACCTAACCTAACGGTGCAGACGGGACATCGAGGCGAATGCGGATGGCATAAGCGTACGTTATATTTATCTGTGATGATTAGGTGGACTTAAATGATGGGATATTCATTAATGAGATTAATGAAAGAAAATAAACCTAAAAGATGTTGTGGAATCGAATTTCAAAATAAAACAGGTAGCTACAGTTCTTGCTTTGCATCGCGGTGTTCCTTGTAGAACATCCTGCACCATATTCGATGAGGAAAGGACCGAGATCCCTTCACCGGGAGTGACTCCTTTAGCAATAACTGGCAGATGCTACACACTCGGTTTGTCTTTTGATTGCTTCTATAGTTTTTTCTTTGCACAGTGATATATATGATATATCCTGCACCTCATTCGATGAGGAAAGGGCCGACGATCCCTTCACCGGGAGTGACCCCTTTAGCCAAACTAGAAAAGCTTCAAAAACATTCCATTTAAAAACCATTTGATTCCGCAACGAGATCAAGTTCAAAGCGTTAAAGGTTTTCTTAAAAACTATTCGCAACCCTCCGTCATTTTAGGAAGTAGAGTACTTAGTATTCGTGCTACGTTTGTCGACCATAGCCGAGGCGTAGTGTGCGGTAGCTAAGTGATGTCTTCCTACACAGCATATGATGCGATTAGTTAGGACAGTCATGTGGCTTTGTTGACCTTAGCCAAGGGTCATGTGGGTGGGTCTAATTAATCACGAAATGACGGGTAGAACTTGACTAGTACCTATGATTTGTTGACCTTAGCCAAGGTCATAGGTGCTAGGGGTAAAAACCATTATCGGGAGTTTCAAGTGTTGAAACTTGCAATGAGATTGCATAACTTCTATATGATAGTTGGATCCCGATGCCCACTGCGAGTAATTGTTACTTCTGGGAGAGTTTTGCACTTTGCAATTAGCCGATCAAGTAGGTGTCTAGAAAGGTGTCAACGGGGTTACGCCTCTGGGAAAACGAGGTTTACTATAATTAGTTCCGTGCGAAAGCACGGGGAACCTCCCTCAAAGTACCGACACTGGCCTGGCTGAAAGATTGGCGAACTTGTAGAGTGTAATTAATCCCGGCTGGTCTTTCCTTTTAAGGTTTGAAGGAAGATTTGATAAAAACAGTGGGAGCTATCCTGATTAGATAAAATAAATAACCAATCTGATCTTGCAAGAGCGCACGCAGAGTGTTTTCTTCTCTCTCTCTCCAGGTAGCGACCATATCACGCCTTAATCAAGATAATAATACGGATTATTGACCGAACCCGCTTGTTATACTGAGCTGGGGAACGTTGGTCCCGCTCCAACTTATAATTGTTATAAGACAGAGCAGGAGATAGGGGAATACCAGAATTCCTATGCCGCCCAAACGAAGAAAGTGCATATGATGCATCTCCTTCGGGTATGTTCATTACAAAGAACTGTTTCTCAGTTTCCTTTGCATCCTGGGTATATGATACCAGATCAGGATCCCAGATATGTAATTTGTTACATAGGGCAACAGAAAGGCAGAGAACTGAGAACGGGTGATAAGTTTCATGAGACAGAAAACGGGACAAGTGTTGCAGCCAAGTCTGTTGGTCACTGTCACCCTGTATTACCAATACATTGATTCTGAACAAATGCTATTAGATACCGTACCTGATATACAAAATCATATCAGTCTCTTTATTAGTAAAGAAACGATAAAATTTAGTATTGTTGGATAATGTTTTGAACATTTCCTATATCAAAAGTTGATTGGTTCAGGCACGTTATCTAAAAGCATTAATGTTCTAAATCAAACTACAGTTTTTTGTATACAGAACACACACAAGAGGAAGAGTTCAGCAATGAACGAATCCTTCTTAAGGCATTGTAGACTAGGTCATATCAATGCGACCCGACTAGCTGAAGTTACATGTAGATGCATATTTAAATCAGTTTGAATTTACATCTTGTGAAACTTGCCAGTCATGTCACAAAGATATAATGACACCAGCTCTGTTTATTGGAAACAGAGAAAGAGTTGGTGAACTCTTGGGATGATACATATTGATGTATAAAGGTCCCCTGTCTACACATGCCAGGACCGGTTCTTTGTACTTCATTACATTCTCTGATGATCTCTCAAGATTCAGTCATATGTTCCTGCTGAAACATAAGTCCGAACCTTTTGAGATATTCACAGAATATAAGTTAGAAGTAGAGAACCAATACGGGTATAAGTATTATGTCCTTTGATGAGATCAAGGAGGAGAATACTTGTGCATAGAATTCCTGAACTATTCTAAAAGAGAATGAGATTCTCTCTCAGCATTACTCCTCCGTATACACCATAGCACGATGGTATATCGGGGCGGAGCAATAACACCCTATATGATATGGTGTGCTTTATGATGAGTACTACTGAGTTACCTATTTCCTTTTGGGATTTATGCACTTATGAAGCTGCATACCTATTGAATTGGGTTCGATTCAAATCAGTGCCTACCACTCCATATAAGATATGGTATGGGAAGAGCCTATCTCTTAAGTAAGTTAAGATTTGGGATTGTCCGGCCTATGTCAAAAGCAAAATCCGGACAAGATTGTGGCAAGGTCAGTTCTGTAGAACTGGAAAGGTTCCAGCTATACAAAACTGCAACTGATGATTTGACAGAACCAAAGGATTCAATAGTTTCTGATGAACCTCAGCCTCTCCGCCGATCTAGTAGGGTTCCTCACCTGCCTGAGAGATACCTCGGTTTCTCGATGACAGTGGGAGTGAGGAATGCATCATGAGATAATGACCCAACTAGATTCGAGCAGGTCATCGAGAGTAGGGACTCTGTAAGAATGGCTGGATGCTTAGCGATCTGAGATGGAATCCATGTACACCAACAAAGTATGGACTTTGGGTGCTATATCTGAAGGGTTAAATCCCCATCAGGAGCAAGTATATCTTGAGAAGATTACTTGGTGTAGATGGAAAAGTTGAGACTTTCAAAGCTAGACTTGTTAAAGGTTTTCGTCATTGACCAGGCACGGATAATGATGAAACCTTTTCCAGGGACTATGCTTAAGTCCATCCAGATCCTACTTGCCACTGCTACATATCATAACTGAGATATCTGGTGGTTGGGTGCTATGACTACTTTTCTAAATAATGATTTAGAAGAGAACATCTATAAGAACACAGCCAGAGGGCTGCGTAAACAGTGGGAGCAGCGGAAACGTGTGCAAGATGTTTTATGTAATGAAGCAGGCAACGCGGAGTTGGAACGTCTGTTTTGATGTGATAGTCAAAGTGTTTGACATCATCAAAATGGTAGATGAACCTTGTATATACAAAACGGTAGTAGAGAGTAAGGTGGTCATCCTCGTATTGTACGTGGACAACATACTCTTGATAGGAATGGGATTTCCTATACTACGCTCGGTCAATCTCCGCTTATCACAAAGATTCTCCAATAGGATCAAAGTGATACCTCCTAAATCCTGAGTTTTCATCTATGAGATAGATCTAATTGGATGCTAGAATTCTCACTAGATGTATATTGTAGTGAGATGGTATCAATCGATCCTGGGGAGAATCACTGGAAGTGTTCCAGGGTGATAAGGACGACTGAATGTCAGTCACAGGAATTGTCTTTACCCTCTATGGAGGGACGGTATGTTGGAAGAGTTCCAAGCTAGATACCGTGACATACTAGACGATTAAAGGCAAGATACATCACTACTTAAGATTCTACCAAAGAGGCAGTTTGGGTGTATATTGGTTCATAAGATGAACTAGGTTCCTACCATTGTATGACAATGGAAGTGTGGCTTTGGCCAAGGAACTTTGGTCCCATCAGTGACCCAGATATATTCTGAGGCAGCATCACCTGATCATGGAGATAGATGATCTCCAGGATGATCGAGGTTAGGAGAGTAGACTCAGAGGACAACACGGCGGATCCACTCACAAAGGCCTTTTTCCCAAAGAGAGACTTTTAGGGGATGGTTGAGTATTAGATACTACAACTACTGCTACAGATGGCCCTAGTGCAAGTGGGAGATTGTTAGTTATATGTATGCCCTAGAGGCCATTACTGTATATTGGATGTATATTGTAGTGGATGCTGGGACATATATAGGTAGGACTTTCTTGCTCGACATGATAGTACGCTATCTGGTTGCTCTTTATCTTAACATGTATACTCTCTGTCTCTCTGATTACATGTTGATAAAGCCCTTAGGATGTGTACTCGACTTCCAAGACTATGATGCAGATCATACTAGTGGGGCCTGGGTAGTCCATGAGTACATCCTTCAATATTCCTAGTCGAGGGAATATCGAGACGGGGCATCGATATTCCAGAGTAGACTAGCGTATATCTTCTCGACCCATACGATGGGCGATGGATGATCCCATATCCATTAGTGTTTGACATCAGAGATGGTATACGGGTGCTCAGTGGAGACTGGGTACACTGAACGGACTCGCCGAGAACTCCCAGATGGTATTATACCTCACGTCAGATGGCAGTTCTCTGGTGACACTGGTACAACTTAGTCTGTTGACCCGAGATCGTCATAGAGTCTTGTGTGTCTCCCACTGTGCTTTGATTTCCACCCTACCACGGATCTACTGAGTCGTGCAAACAGGTGGTTTTTGGGTACAGTCCCGATTCACATGGAGGCAATGAGCGATAGGAGGGGATTCGTCTCTCCCGGTATTGGGGGTTGATGTCGCGCTGTGCACGACTGGCCATAACAGGAAATCCCTGGCCAGGGTTGCAGTGATCTACTGGTAAGTGTTATCAGTAGTTTCACACATGTTATGGACCTCACGTCGGCATGACTTATTGAGCTATTGGGGTCTGACGTTTACCACCCCTAGGCGAGATATGCGACATATCAGACGAACAGACCGGACTGTACGGTAAGTGTTACTGGTTGGATTCACAAGAGTGTGAGCGGGCTTGCTCGTCGATCTTCTGATCGCTCAATACCCGGGTGGCCGTTACGTTTAGCAGACCGCTTGCGGCTTGTGGGTGTTTGATATGATCATCATCTGCTGCCGGCGTATTGACGAGTCTTTAGAGTCCTACACAGAGGTTTCCTGGCTCAAGCGAAACGAAATAGGAGCGCATATGAGATATGTGCGGGACCAAGAATAATGCGTGTATGTGATACCGTATTCTATTCTCGCGATGAATGTATCGAATGGTTGTATGTGATATAACCTAGTTATCGAATCAAGGATTGATTCGATAAGTCGATACATTGTATATTAGTCGGTTATATGCGATATGACCGGATCGTTAAATCAAGTATTGATTTAATGATTTAATGCATAATTATATATTTGATATATTACTTTGCATTAACTAATATTAGTTCACTTTAAATGGATTTTCTCACTTGAAATGCACATTGTATATGTGATATATTTTAGTGCACTAGATTGTATCATGTTTGATGATACATGCTCACTTGGGTTAGTGTAAAGAATTAAACCATGGTTATATGAGTGGTTAGGGTTTTGTTTATTTACTTATTCATTTATTTATTTATTATTCTTTTTGAAATGATAAAGAAAAGAATGGTGGCTTATTTTGTTTGTTTGTTGCAACTTCTTGAAGCTTTGAACAAGTCCACCATTCTTGTCTCATGCTTAACCCTAACCATTCAACTAACCTTAGTTTATTCTCTACACCTAACTATGGTTGCTATATGATAAGTATTCATATGATTTTCTATTTTAGAAAATATATCATATTATCTTCTTCTTCTTCTTCCTTCTTCAACATGAAGAAACTATGCCACCATCAATGGCAACTTGAGCAAATGAGTGAGAAATCCAATTCTAAAGTGAACCCACCTCCTATTTCTTCATCCTCTACCTCTTGCCAAGTAGTATAGGGTGTTTCCTTCACAAGTTTTCATGGCTTGGTGAAGTTGGAGCTTGATCTTGTGATGCCTCGACGTAGATCATCTTCGGCATCGAAGTCGACGACCTAGCCCGCCCTTTTCTTCGATGAAGCCGATGCAAGAGTCCAAGATTTGATTTGGACAGCGGAGGGACGTCATCACGGAGCCTAGGAGGTGGAGGACCGGATCTACAAAGGTTGTAGCTTCTTTCCTTTTAGATAAATTCGTTTATTTGCATTGCATCGCCTATACATCTAGTTAACGATCCGTATTAGGGTTTCTCGGCACTTGTAAAATTTCAATTGGCCATGTTTGATCACTTGTGGGACTTCATTAGTGTGCCTAGGAACCCTACAGTGTTGAGCTATTTCAGGAAAACTTGGTTGTTTGATTGTTCGATCGGAAAGTTTAACATTTTCTATTTATCTGGAATGTGATACAATATTTGGAATTCACAAATAGTTATGAGATAACTAATATGAATGTTATAAATATAGCACTTTAGTCTCACTTGATCGGTTGCCATGGAATTTTGATGCGATCAAAAGTCCGTCGCAATCACGTAGCGTACGCGGATACTCGCCGGATAAACTTAATAGACAGCTACACCCCATAGCCCCGACCAAGTGACTGTAGGAGAACCCCGTCGCCGAAAGCATCCATTCGGGTGCTCGCGGTAGCGGTGTTCCGCCATAGTGCACTTCGTCGACGGCATCGGGGGTGCGACCGTCTACTGAAGTTTGCGACGAGCGTTCGATCAGGATGTCGGGAATCTTGTTGAATTGCCCGACTTGATATTGAAAAGAGTTTTCGATAATGAGACTAAAATCCGGGGTTTATAATTGTTAGGCATGCGATGTCTAAGGAATTCATTTTATTAGGCATGCGATGTCTAAAGAGTTTGCGGATTCGAACTGTTGTAGTTTTACACTTTCTTTTCTGTGACCATAAGTGTAGTATGTAGTGGTATTGCCGATTGTCGTTGCTATACGTTGACGACAATCGGTGTATGCATACTTACTTACGTTGATGACATGTGATGTTATGTGTTGCTGGATATTGTTAGTGTATATGCCCTAGAGGCCATTACTGTATCAAACTAGTTTGTATATTACTTGATGGAAGCTTGGGATATTCACAATTGTATAAACAATCTTGCTCGAAATGGTAGTATGCTACTTGGTTTGTCTCTGCTTTAATATGTGCATGTGTTTCTTTTAGCATATCGCTGATATACATATTAGTAGAGCCCTTAGGATCTTTGCTTGATTATCAGCGTTGTGATGGCGCTCACACTCGTGGGGGATGGGTAATCCATAAGCACATCCTTATACAGGTCCCTAGTCGATGGACTATCAAGACAGGGAATCGATACTCCGGAGTAGACTAGCGTATGCGCTTCTCATCCCAGCGTGGGAGACGGTCTGTCCCACAGCCGTCAGTACGTCGTACTTGAGATAGCATGCGGGTGCTCGTTAGGTTACGAGTACACTGGACAGGACTCGTCAGGAACTGTTGGTTGGTATTATACCTATCGTCAGTTATCAGTTCCCAGGCGACATGAGTACAGCTTAGTCCGCTGACTTGACACTGTCACTTCGCCTCGAGTGTGTTCCCACTGCACTTTGATTACTACCCTACCACGGCTCAAAGGAGTCGTGCAAACAGGTAGTTTTTGGGTGCAGTCCTGAAGCACATGGAGGCAGTGACGGTTAGACAGGATTCGTCTCTCCCGATATTGGGGGTTGATATCGCGCTGTGTCCAGGAGAGCCATTACACGGGTAGTCCCTGGCCAGGGCAAGCGAGATATACTGGTAGGTTTCCAGTGTTATCTCAGGGTGTTCTGGGCTACACTCCGACACGACTTGTACCGCTATTAGGGGACTGACGTTCACCGCCACCCTAGGCCCGCCATGCGATGTATCAGACGAACAGACCGGACTGTACGGAGACTGTCACATACAGGCTCAGTAGGAGTTCAGATGGGGTTACATCGTCAGTCTTCTTATCGGCATCTACCTGGGGACCGTTACGCATAGCTAGTGCCGCTTGCGGTCTGTGGTTAAACCCACTGCCAGCGTAGTGTCGAGTCTTTAGAGTCCCACACAGAGAGCTATTCGCCTTTAGGCAAAATGAGTAGAGGTCGCTTGGTTTTGCGACAGGGTTCGTTCACATCCACGCACTTGTGCACGTTTGCTGTCCGGACAGCTTATACTAGAGGGCTTTGGTTTAAGCCGGATCCTAGTATATGATTTGGGATTGGTTTTATCTCATTGTATTCGTGTTCCTCGGATCACGAATACGGGTGCGTATGCACAGTTGCTTGAGACAGAGAGAGAGGACTTTGATTAGGGTTAATGACAATTGTCATTTTATTAACCCTAATGCTTATGTGTGTATTATGGTTAATTGATATTAGTTTAATATAATTGTGCATGGTTATGGTTGTTGACCATTTGACATTCTTGACTTTTTGACCTAGGTTGACACTTTGACCATCATCATTTCATTTGGAAGATGCTCTTTGATCCTTGCAATTTGCATTAAAAATGAAATGATAATGGTCATGTCTTGATTAAGCCATGACAATTATCTCACTAATTATCTAATTACAATAATTCACACATATATGTGAGAATGGCTTATTATTCTCTCATTCTATCATTCACTTTCTCTCTCTTGTTCTTCCTCTCCCTCAAGCTCTCCCCTCTCATGTGTTGAGAAACACTTGAGTTTGAGAAAAACCTCTTCTTGATAATCTTTACTCTCATCTAGGGTTCTAGGACTAGCACTTCTAGCACCCTAGTTACTTCTAGCTTGAAGTTGAAGCCAAAGGTTGAGGCATTCGGGTGGATCCTTCTTCGACTCAAGAAGACGACAAAGGTGATCCCTTTCTACTACTCCAAGGAGCAAGGAGAGAAGGACATAAAGCCCTAGGTATAACCATTCTACTCCTTAACTAGTTTCTAGTTAGCTTTAGCAAGTTTTTGTTTAGCAAAGATCCGACTTTGTCTAGTCCATGTTGCCTAGAGTAGTAAAAATCCGATTTTTATTCCGTTTTCCGCCTCCCCGCAAGCACCGGGATGGGCAACGTGGACTCACAGTGGTATCAGAGCCTAACTAAACATAAACTAGCTAGGTAGTAAAGTGTATGGAAATTCAATCGGAAAAAATCGCAAAACCGAGTTTACAAAAACCCAAGTTTCTGTTAAAATTTTTTCTGTTCAAAATAAAATAAATTATACGTCAAAAATCATCTCAGGGTTTCGTGAAGAAAGCCACCAAAAACGATCCAGAGATTCGTTCAAAGCGCCGCGGTTCCGCGGCAATAGCAAGCTATTGCTGCGCAACCGCGGCCGTTTTGGTTCGATTCTGGGTCGAGTTTGGTGCAGTGTTCTTCTGGCATGGTTTTGGGATTTTTAAGATGGTTTATTTGTGCCCAGGTTTTCCAGAAAATAAATTTGTTTTTGGGGGCCTATAAATCCATATTTCTTGATCGAACTTCACTACACTTTGACTAAAGGGTTATATCTGTGATGTATATATGTATTGAACGTCGGCTAATCGCTATAAGTCGATTAGTGGGGGTTATACATATCTGTGATCTGTGTTTGATGATGGTATGTGTATATGAATGCGTTGGATTGTCGCGGATGAATAGCCGGGGTGGATGTGAGATGAGTGTTTCTTTTTCTTTCATTCATGTAATATGTAAATTGATGTATTATTATTTGTATGGCCGCACAACCGGGTCGGGGTTGTAGCCGTCATTGTATAATTCTTTTTACTGTTTTTGCTCCTAGGATAGACCCATGGAGGGGGTGCACAAACTACCGGGTATCTCGAAGTGCCGAGTGGCCTACTCACGGTGTTGAGGGAGGTTGCTTCGCTTCGGGTGCTTGGCGGGTAGTTTGCCGCATCCGTAGGGGTCTTGGGTGGGGTATTTGGCTAATCACCGCGACCGTTGTAATCCGCTTTTCGTTGCAGGCTCGAACGGATCGCGGATTCCTAGTATATCCAATGTATTCATCTGTGATCTGTAATGTCTATCATTGCTATATATTTATATATTATAACTATTTAGGCGTTGCTTATGTTTTACAGCCGCGCTAGCCCAGCCCCTGCTCTGTCGTTAGTTAAGTAACCTAACGGGTGATGACGGGGCCCCGTGGCGAATGCGAATGGCATAAGCGTACGTCATATTTTGGTTGTTTTCTGCAACGGTAGGATTAAATGATGGGACGCATTAAAAGAACTAATGCAAGAAAATAAACCAAGTAAAAGTCGATTGGAACACTTTGAAAACCACTCGGTTCTTTTCAAAACTAAACTTTTAAACGCGGAGCTTGAACCACTCCTTTTAAAAGCTATATCGTTCCATCGATTATATCAAGTTCACTACGTTCACGGTTTCGCCAAAACCATTCGTAGCCCTCCGTCATTCCACATGAATGGTCAAAAAGTATTCAAGCTATGTATTTTGGCCAAAGTCAAGGCATAGTGATTGGTAGCTATTGGATATTCATGTGCAGCATAGATAGATGCGTTGGTTTGGGACAGTCGTGCTGCCATTTTGGCCAAAGTCAAGGGTAGGTACAGGTGGGTCCAAATTAACCAGGAGAATGACGGGTAGAACTTGACATGTGACTTATGATATTTTGGCCAAAGTCAAGGTCATAAGAGCATGGGGCAAAAATCCACATCGGGAGTTTCATAAGTACTGAAACTTGCTAGCGCTGCATACCATTTGGAGTGTGATGATTCTGGTAGGATTCCTTCGATTTTATCACAGGATGATATTTGGATCCCGATCCTACTGTGAGTATATGCTACTCCTCGGGAAAACTCTCACTTAACGATCAATGCTATAAACCTAGTAGGTGTCTAGAAAGGTGTTAGCGGGGCTACGCCCACAGGGAAAAGAGGTTACTTAATTAAGAAACTTCGCGAAAGCATTGGAAAACCTCCCTCGATGTACCGACACTGGCCTGGCTGAACGGTTAAGCAAGTATTGTACGGTGAGATTGATCCCGACTAATCCTTTCTTTACGGTTTGAGAAAGGATTCGAGAGACAGTGGGAGCCATCCTGTTTAGACAAACTAAAAACCACTCTAAACTTGCAAGAGCATCATGCTAAAGTGTTTCTTTTCTCTCTCCTAATTGTAGCGACCATTCAACATGACCGGACTTAAGTTATTACTAGATAAAAACATACTGACAGGGCCAAACTACAAAGATTGGCTCAGGAATGTCAAGATGGCAATCACTTACGATAAGCTGGGGTATCTCCTTACCACCAAAGCTCCCCTTGTCCCAGGTCCCAAAACCAGTGTCGTAGATAGGGAAATCTATAAGACCTGGGAAATTGATTGCGCGAAGGCCAAATGCCTCGTACTTGCCTCGATGAACAACGAACATCAGAGGAGGCGTGAGAATATGGACCTAGAGTCCATATTTCTTCATACAAAAGAACTGTATGGAGAGCAGTCTCGTATCGCTAGATACGAAGTGTCGAAGAAGTTGTTTTCGGCAAGGTTGGCCGTCGGATCATCGGTAGCGGAACACGTGCTTAAGATGATTGGCTACATAGAGGAGCTCGCGGATCTTGGGACCACATTGGAGAATGAGCTCTATACGGACTTGATTCTCCAGTCCCTTCCTTCCACTTACGCCCAGTTCATCCTGAACTTCAACTTACAGGAAAAGGAAGTTGAACTTTCAGAGCTCCTCAACATGCTGAGGAGTGCAGAGGGCACCCTACAGAAAGGTAGGGAGACATCCACTTTGTTTGTAGGAGGATCTTCCTCTTCAAGATCCAGGGCGAAAGCCAAGGGTAAGAAGAAGAAAGCCCCCGCCAAACCAAGAGGCGGTGTCAGTAAAGTGGATACGAAGAGAAAAGGAAAAGCAACAAAGGTAGCGGGAAAGCTGGTGGGGAAGGAAGAATGCTTCTACTGTCACAAAAGTGGTCACTGGAAACAGGATTGCAAGGCTTAGAAGGCCAGAACACAGGATTTGAAGCGAGTTGCGGCTTCAGCTTCAGGTGTGTATGTTATTGAAAACTGTCTATCAATAAACTCTACATCCTGGGTATTGGATATCGGATCAGGATCTCATATCTGTAATTCTTTGCAGGCGTTGAGAAACCGTAGAGTTTTGAAGGAAGGTGACATGACCCTCAGAGTTGCAAATGGTGCTAGCATGGATGCTGAGGCTGTGGGGGACTATCACCTGGGACTGTCAGATGGACACTTTTTGGTTTTGCGAAGTTGTTATTATGTACCAAATGCAACCTGTAATATCATTTCTATATCTTTATTATCTAAAGAAGGTTATGAATTTGCATTTGTAAGTAATGTAGTGAACATTCACCTTAATCAAGTTTTGATTGGGTCAGGTACATTGAACAACGGTATATACGTATTAAACCAACCACAGATTTTCAATGTCCAGAATACACACAAAAGAAAGTCTCCAGAAATCAATAAAACTTTCTTATGCCATTGTAGACTGGGTCACATCAATGAGAGAAGGTTGACTAAGTTACATACAGAAGGATATTTGGATCCGTTCGAATATCAATCGTATGCAACTTGTCAATCCTGTCTCAAAGGAAAGATGACAAAGACTCCGTTCACTGGACACGGAGTAAGAGCGAGCGAGCTCTTGGGACTCGTACACAGCGACGTGTGCGGTCCAATGTCTACACATGCACGAAGCGGTTATTCTTACTTCATTACTTTTACGGATGACTTTTCAAGGTACGGTTATGTCTTCTTAACGAAACATAAATCCGAGGCTTTTGAAAAATTCCAGGAATATAAGAATGAAGTAGAAAAACAAACAGGCAAAAGTATCAAGGCACTGAGATCTGATCGAGGTGGTGAATACTTGAGTGCCGAGTTCCTGGGTTACTTAAAAGAGAATGGAATTCTCTCTCAGCTTACTCCTCCATACACTCCGCAACATAACGGTGTATCGGAGAGACGGAACCGAACCCTATTGGATATGGTATGGTCCATGATGAGTAACGCTGAGTTGCCGCGATCGTTCTGGGGATATGCGTTAGAATCAGCTGCATACCTTTTGAACCGAGTGCCAACTAAGACTGTGCCTACTACACCATATCAGATGTGGTGTGGGAAGAGACCCTATCTTAATCACATTAAGACATGGGGATATCCAGCTTTTGTGAAAAAGCAGCATGCGGACAAGCTCGAGGCACGCTCAGTACAGTGCAAGTTTGTGGGACATCCAAAGAACTCCAAGGGATATTTCTTCTATTGCCAAGAGGAACAAAAGGTTTTTGTTTCTCGCCATGCCCACTTTCTAACACCAGTTCATAGAAAAAGAAATAAGTGGGAACGTAATAGAACTGGAAGAAATTCCAGAACCACGAGCTATTACTGAAAGCTTAATAGAACCAGAGGGTTCGAAAGATCAGGACATTCCCACGCCACTCCGCAGGAGTAGTAGGCAGTCACATCCGCCCGAGAGATAGTACGGTTTTCTCATTGACGGGGATAAAGAGGATTGCATCATAGATTGTGATGAACCTACTAGCTTCCAGCAAGCCATTCAGAGTGTCGACTCGGTAAAATGGCTGGATGCAATGCGAACCGAAATAGAGTCCATGTACACCAACAAAGTATGGACGTTGGACATTGCTCCAGATGGGGTAAAACCCGTAGGATGCAAGTGGATCTTCAAAAGGAAGATTGGTGTAGATGGACAGGTTGAGACCTATAAAGCTAGACTGGTTGCAAAGGGTTTTCGTCAGCGACCTGGTTTGGACTATGACGAAACCTTTTCTCCAGTAGCTATGCTGAAATCCATTCGGATCCTTCTTGCCATTACTGCCTTCCACGATTATGAAATTTGGCAGATGGACGTAAAGACCTCTTTTCTAAATGGACATTTAGAGGAGTGTGTCTATATGGAACAGCCAGAGGGTTTCATTCAGAGTGGGAGCAGCGGAAAAGTGTGCAAGTTGCTTAAGTCCATTTATGGACTGAAGCAGGCATCGTGGAGTTGGAACATCTGTTTTGATGAGACGGTCATGGAATTTGGCTTTATCAAAAATCCAGATGAACCATGCATCTATTGTAGATTTGTAGCGAGAACTGTAGTATTCCTCGTTTTATACGTGGATGACATTCTCTTAATAGGAAATGACATTCCTATGCTACAATCTGTCAAGGGGTTCTTGTCACACAGGTTCTCCATGAAAGACCTGGGTGATGCCTCATACATTCTGGGTATCCGGATCTACCGTGACAGATCCAAGAGGATATTAGGACTTTCACAGTCCAGGTACATCGACACCATACTGAAAAGATTCAGTATGGAAGATTCCAAGCGCGGTAATCTACCGGCTTGTCACGGGATCACCCTCTCCAAAGAGATGTCTCCCAAGACTGATTTGGAGAGGGATCGCATGTCTATTATACCCTACGCTTCTACGGTAGGCTCTATAATGTATGCGATGTTGTGTACCAGATCAGATGTGGCTTATGCACTAAGCGTGGTAAGCAGGTATCAGTCAAACCCTGGGGAGAAACATTGGATAGCAGTAAAGAACATTCTCAAGTACCTGAGAAGGACTAAGGAGATGTTCTTGGAGTATGGCGGAAAAGACCTCCAGATTGAGGCCTTTGCTTACTCCAGCTTCCAGAGTGACAAGGATGATTCCAAGTCCATGTCGGGTTTTGTCTTTACCCTCAATGGAGGGGCGGTGTGTTGGAAGAGCTCCAAACAGGAAACCGTTGCTGACTCGACTATGGAAGCGGAATACATCGCTGCATCTGATGCCGCAAAAGAAGCTGTCTGGATGAGGAGGTTCTTGAAAGAACTTCAGGTGGTTCCGTCCATTGTTGACCCAATACCTCTGTATTGCGACAACAACGGGGCTATAGCATTAGCGAAGGAACCCAGGTCCCATCAGAAATCCAGACACATCTTGAGGCGGTATCACCTGATCAGGGAGATCGTGGATCGCCAGGAGATCGAGGTTCGGAGGGTTGCTTCAGAAGATAACACTGAAGATCCATTCACCAAGGCCTTGCCCCAGACTCAGTTCGAGCGGCTGATCGAGATGATAGGTCTTCGATACGCCAGTATATGGCCTTAGTGCAAGTGGGAGATTGTTAGTGTATATGCCCTAGAGGCCATTACTGTATCATACTAGTTTGTATATTACTTGATGGAAGCTTGGGATATTCACAGTTGTATATACAATCTTGCTCGAAATGGTAGTATGCTACTTGATTTGTCTCTGCTTTAATATGTGCATGTGTTTCTTTTAGCATATCACTGATATACATATTAGTAGAGCCCTTAGGATCTTTGCTTGATTACCAGCGTTGTGATGGCGCTCACACTCGTGGGGGCTGGGTAATCCATAAGCACATCCTTATACAGGTCCCTAGTCGATGGACTATCGAGACAGGGCATCGATACTCCGGAGTAGACTGGCGTATGCGCTTCTCATCCCAGCGTGGGAGACGGTCTGTCCTACAGCCGTCAGTACGTCGTACTTGAGATAGTATGCGGGTTCTCATTAGGTTACGAGTACACTGGACAGGACTCGTCGGGAACTGTTGGTTGGTATTATACCTATCATCAGTTATCAGTTCCCAGGTGACATGAGTACAGCTTAGTCCGCTGACTTGACACTGTCACTTCGCCTCGAGTGTGTTCCCACTGCACTTTGATTACTACCCTACCACGGCTCAAAGGAGTCGTGCAAACAGGTAGTTTTTGGGTGCAGTCTCGAAGCACTTGGAGGCAGTGACGGTTAGACAGGATTCGTCTCTCCCGGTATTGGGGGTTGACATCGCGCTGTGTCCAGGAGAGCCATTACACGAGTAGTCCCTGGCCAGGGCAAGCGAGATATACTGGTAGGTTTCCAGTGTTATCTCAGGGTGTTCTGGGCTACACTCCGACACGACTTGTATCGCTATTAGGGGACTAACGTTCACCGCCACCCTAGGCTCGCCATGCGATGTATCAGACGAACAGACCGGACTGTACGGAGACTGTCACATACAGGCTCAGTAGGAGTTCAGATGGGGTTACCTCGTCAGTCTTCTTATCGGCATCTACCTGGGGACCGTTACGTACAGCTAGTGCCGCTTGCAGTCTGTGGTTAAACCCACTGCCAGCGTAGTGTCGAGTCTTTAGTGTCCCACACAGAGAGCTATTCGCCTTTAGGAAAAATGAGTAGAGGTTGCTGTAGGGTTCCTAGGCACGCTAAGGAGGTCTCACAAGGCATCGAACATGCTAATATAAAATTTTACGGTGCCGAGAAACCCTAAACTACGGATCGTTTGCTAGATTTCTAGGCGAAAAAGCTAACTAGTTAACACTTAACTATGAGATACGGATATACAACCTTTGTAGATCCGGTGCTCCACCTCCATAGCTCCACAACGAAGTCGTCTCCGCTGTCTAAAAAGAATCCGGGCTCTAGTGTCGGCTTCGTCGGAGAAATGGCGAGCTAGGTCATCGATGTCCATGCCGAAGATGATCTACGTCGAGGCATCGCTAAATCAAGCTTCGACTTCACCAAGTCAAGAAACTTGTGAAGAAAACACACTCTACTACTTGGCAAGAGGTAGAGGATGAAGAAATAGTAAGTGGGTAGACTTTAGTTTTGGATTTCTCACTCATTTCCATCACTTGCCATTGATGGGGCAAGCTTTCTTCACTTGAAGAAATGGAAGAAGAAGAAGGAAATTGTTATGATAAGTTAATTAGAAAATAGAAAATAAAAGAATACTTATCATCAACAACCATGGTCAAGTGTAGAGATTAAACTAGGGTTAATGGAGTGGTTAGGGTTAAGCATGAGACAAAATGGTCACTTTGGTCAAAGTCTTCATGAAGCTTCAACAAGCTTCCAAATAAAGCCACCATTTTGCTTTATGTTTATCATTTTCCAAAATGAATAAACAAATAAATAAATAGATATGAAAATGAAAACCCTAACCATTACATAACCATGGTTTAAACTTTACACAAAACACAAGTTAGCATGCATCATCAAACATGATACATACAAGTGTACAAAAGTATATCACATATACAATGTGCACAAAACAAGTGAGAAAATCCGTTTAAAGTGAACCAATACTAGTTAGTGCAAAGTAATATATCAAATATATAATTATGCATTAAATCATTAAATCAACACTAGATTCAATGATCCGGTCATGTCGCACACAACCGACTAGTATTCAATGTATCGGTTTATCGAATCAACGCTTGAATCGATAACTAGGTTATATCGCATACAACCTTTCCGATACATTCATCGTGAGAATGGAATGCTGCATCACATACACGCATTATTCTCGGTCCCGCACATATCTCATATGCGCTCCTATTTCGTTTCGCTTGAGCCAGGAAACCTCTGTGTAGGACTCTAAAGACTCGTCAATACGCCGGCAGCAGGTGATGATCATATCAAACACCCACAAGCCGCAAGCGGTCTGCTAAACGTAACGGCCACCCGGGTATTGAGAGATCTGAAGATCGACGAGCAAGCCCGCTCACACTCCAGTGAATCCGACCAGTAACACTACCGTACAGTCCGGTCTGATCGTCTGATATGTCGCACATCTCGCCTAGGGGTGGTAAACGTCAGACCCCAATAGCTCGATAAGTCGTGTCGATATGAGGTCTATAACTGTTCGAGAAACTACTGGTAACACTTACCAGTAAATCTCAGCAACCCTGGCCAGGGATTTCCTGTTATAGCCAATCGAACACAGCGCAACATCAACCCCCTATACCGGGAGAGACGAATCCCCTCCTATCGCTCATTGCCTCCATGTGACTCGGGACTGTACCCAAAAACCACCGTTTTGCACGCCCTCTTGGACGTGGTAAGATGGAAATCAAAGCACAGTGGGAACCACACAAGACTCTACGACGATCTCGGGTCAACAGACTACTCTGTACCAGTGTCACCAGAGAACTGCCATCTGACGTGAGGTATAATACCATCTGGGAGTTCTCGGCGAGTCCGTCCAGTGTACCCAATCTCTACTGAGCACCCGTATATCATCTCTGATGTCAAACACCAATGGATATGGGATCATCCATCACCCATCTGTATGGGTCGAGAAGGTATACGCTAGTCTACTCTGGTATATCGATGCCCCGTCTCGATACACCCACGACTAGGGATTTTGAAGGATGTACTTATGGACTACCATGTCCCCACTAGTATGATCCGCATCATAGTCCAGGTAGTCAAGTACAGATCCTAAGGGCTTTACCAACATGTAACAGAGAGATAAACAGTATACACGTTAAGGTAAAGTTCAACCAGATAGCATACTATCATGTCGAGCAAGAAAGTCCTCCCTATATACGTCCCAGCATCCACTACAATATACATCCTATGTACAGTAATGGCCTCTAGGGCATACATATAACTAACAATCTCCCACTTGCACTAGGGCCATCTGATAGCAGTGGTTGTAGTATCTCATACTCAACCATCCCATAAAAATCTCTCTCTGGGAACAGGCCTTTGTGAGTGGATCCGCTGTGTTGTCCTCTGAGTCTATTCTCCAAACCTCGATCACCCTGGAGATCAACCATCTCCACGATCAAGTGATACTGCCTTAGAATATGTCTCGATCACTGATGGGACGGGTGTTCCTTGGCATAAGCCACAACTCCATTGTCACACAATGGTAGGAACGTAGTTCATCTTATGAACCAATATACACCCAAACAGCCTCTTTGGTAGCATCTTAAGTAGCGATGTATCCTGCCTTCATCGTCTAGTATGTCACGGTATCTAGCTTGGAATTCTTCCAACATACCTTCCCTTTACTGAGGGTAAAGACAATGCCTGTGACTGACACTCAGTCGTCTTTATCACCCTGGAACACTTCCAGTGATTCTCCCCAGGATCGATTGATACCATCTCACTACAACTAGTGAGAATCCTAACATCCAATTAGATCTATCTCATAGATCCAAAACCCAGGATTTAGGAGGTATCATCTTGATCCTATGTGGAGAATCCTTGTGATAAGCGGAGATCGACCGAGCGTAGCATAGGAAACTCCTTCCCTATCAAGAGTATGTCATCCACGTACTCTACGAGGATCGTCATCATACTCCCTACTACCTTTTTGTTTATACAAGGTTCATCTACCATTTTGATGATGTCAAACTCTTTGACTAACACATCAAAACAGATGTTCCAACTCCGCGATGCCTGCTTTATCTTATAAAGCATCTTGCACACGTTTCCGCTGCTCCCACTGTCTACGAAGCCCTCTGGCTGTGTACTTATAGACGCTCTCTTCCAAATCATCATTTAGAAAAGCAGTCAAGACACCCAACCACCAGATATCGTAGTCATGGTATGTAGCCGTGACAAGTAGGATCTGGATGGACTTAAGCATAGATCCTTAGAAAAAGTTTCATCATGATCCACACCTGGTCAATGATGCAAACCTTTAACAAGTCTAGCTTTGAAAGTCTCAACTTTTCCATCTACACCAAGTAATCTTCTCAAGATATACTTGCTCCTGATGGGGATTTAACCCTTCAGATATAGCAACCAAAGTCCATACTTTGTTGGTGTACATGGATTCCATCTCAGATCGATAAACATCCAGCCATTCTTACAGAGTCTTACTCTTGATGGCCAGCTCGAAACTAGTTGGGTCATCATCTCATGATGCAGTCCTCGCTCCCACTGTCATAGAGGAACCGAAATATCTCTCAGGTGGGTGAGGAACCCTACTAGATCGGCGGAGAGGCTGAGGTTCGTTGGTATCTATTGAATCCTTTGGTTCTGTCAAATAATCTTCTGTAGTTTGCATAGCTGGAACCTTTCCAGTTCTACATAACTAACCTTGCCTCGAGTTTGTCCGGATTTTGCTTTTAGACATAGGCCGGACAACCCCAAATCTTAACTAACTTAAGACATGGGCTCTTCCCTTTCCATATCACATATGAAGTGGTAGGCATTGATTTGATTCGAACCCTATTCAATAGGTATGCAACTTCTCAAGTGCATAACACCCAAAAGGAAAAAGGTAACTCAGTATTACTCATCATAGAGCACACCATATCAAATAGGGTGTATCTGCTCCGCCCCAATATACCATCGTGCTATGGTGTATACAGAGGAGTAATGCTGAGAGAGAATCTCATTCTCCTTTAGAAAAGTCCAGGATTTCTGTGCTCAAGTATTCTCCTCCTCGATCACATCAAAGGACATAATACTTATACCCGTATTTTGGTTCTCTACTTCTTGCTTATATTCTGTGAATATCTCAAAAGGCTCGGACTCATGTTTCAACAGGAACATATGTCTGAATCTTGAGAGATTATCAGAGAATGTAATGAAGTACAAAGAACCTGTCCTGGCATGTGTAGACAGGGGACCTTACATACATCAACATGTATCATCCCAAGAGTTTACTAACTCTTTCTCTGTTTCCAGTAAACGGAGCTATGGTCATCTTATCTTTGTGACATGACTGGCAAGTTTCACAAGATGTAAATTCAAACTGATTTAAATATGCATCTACATGTAACTTCAGCTAGTCGGGTCGCATTGATATGACCTAGTCTACAATGCCTCAAGTAGGATTCGTTCATTTCTGAACTCTTCCTCTTGTGTGTGTTCCATATACTAAGAACTGTAGTTTGATTTAGAACATCAACGCTTTTAGATAACGTGCCTGAACCGATCAACTTTTGATATAGGAAATGTTCAAAACATTATCCAACAATACAAAATTTTATCATTTCTTTACTAATAAAGAGACTGATATGATTTTGTATATCAGGTTCGGTATCTAACAACATTCGTTCAGAATCAATGTATTGGAATACAGGGTGACAGTGACCAACAGACTTGGCTGCAACACTTGCCCCGTTTTCTGCCTCATGAAACTTATCACCCGTTCTCAGTTCTCTACCTCTCTGTAGCCCTATGTAACAGATTACATATCTGGGATCCTGATCTGGTATCACATACCCAGGACGTAAAGGATACTGAGAAACAGTTCTGTATAATGAACACACCCGAAGAAGATGCATCAGCATGTACTCTCTTCGTTTGGGCGGCACGGGAATTCTGGTAATCCCCAATTTCCTGCTCTATCTTATAACAACTATAAGTTGGAGCGGGACCAACGTTCCCCAGCTCAGTATAACAAGCGGGTTCGGTCAATATTCCGTATTATTATCTTGATTAAGGCGTGATATGGTCGCTACCTGGAGAGAGAGAGAAGAAAACACTCAGCGTGCGCTCTGTCAAGAATAGATTGGTTATTATTTTATCTAATCAGGATGGCTCCCACTGCTTTTTATCAAATCTTCCTTCAAACCCTAAAAGGAAAGACTAGCCGGGATTAATTACACACTACAAGTTCGCCAATCTTTCAGCCAGGCCAGTGTCGGTACTTTGAGGGAGGTCCCCCGTGCTTTCGCACGAACCTAATTAATGTAAACCTCGTTTTCCCAGAGGCGTAACCCCGTTGACACCTTTCTAGACACCTACTTGATCGACTAATTATAATGTATAAAACTCTCCCAGGAGTAACTCTTACTCGCAGCGGGTATCGGGATCCAACTATCTCATAGAAGGTATGCAATCTCATTGCAAATTTCAACACTTGAAATTCCCGATAATATTTTGCCCCTAGCTCGCTATGACCTTGACGGAGGCCAAACAACCCATAGTCTGCTAGTCAAGTTCAACCCGTCATTTCCTGATTGAATTAAACCCACCCGCACGACCCTTGACGAAGGCCAAACAACGCCGTACGAATACCCTAATCCAATCGCATCATATGCTAGCAGATAAGCACTAGTTAGCTACCGTACACTACGCCTTGACGGAGGCCAAACAACCGCAGCACGAATACTAACTAGTACGTATCTGAAATGACGGAGGGCTACGACAGGTTTTTCTGAAAACCTATTGCGTAATGAACTTGATATCGCTGTAGAATCAAATGATTTTAAAATGGAGTGCTTTTGAGGCTTTTCTAGTTTTGCTAAAGGAGTCACTCCCGGTGAAGGGATTGTCGGTCCTTTCCTCGTCGAATGAGGTGCGGGATATATCATATATATCACTGTGTAAAGCAGAACTCTTAAAAGCAATCAAAAGACAAACCGAGTGTGTAGCATCTGCCAGTTATTGCTAAAGGAGTCACTCCCGGTGAAGGGATCTCGGTCCTTTCCTCATCGAATAAGGTGCAGGATATATCACATATACCTCTGTGCAAAGCAAGAACTGTAGCTACCTGTTTTATTTTGAAATTCGATTCTACAACATCTTATGTTTCTTTTATTTCATTAATCACATTAATGAAGTCCCATCATTTAAGTACCTAAACATCACAGATAAATACGACGTACACTTATGCCCCCTCGTGCACCGTTAGGTTGGGTAACTAACGGCAGAGCGGGGCAGGGCTAGCGCGGGTGTAAAACATAAGTAACGTCTATATAATATATCATATATACTATATACTGTATCTATCAGAGAACATCACATGATCACATCACAGATATCGCAGCAGAAGAATCATATGAAATATTGGATATACTAGGACGTCCGTGTTTTCAATACGAGCCAGTATAAAACACGGATTCCACGGTTGTGATGAATAGCCAAACCCACACCCATAGACCCTTACGAGAGCGGCAAGCAACCCTACCAATTCTAGAGTTAGGAGACCCGGACTCGACTCCTCGAGTTGGTCTCCCACTGGACTCCAGAACCCGGTTACTTGTGCCCTCCTCCTTGGGTCTATCCTAGTGCGGAAAAGTAAATAATATACAAACGGTGACAACTTCCGCTACCTGGAAGTGCCCCAAGTAAAAGAATATTACATACAAGTTTTTACATGAATGAAAATGAAAAACACTCATCTCACATAAAAACCCCCGGCTATTCAAACACGACGATCCAATATAACATATCCAGCAACACATAACATCACATGTCATCAACGTAAGTAAATATGCGCATCCCAATTGTCGTTGACATATAGCAACGAAACCGGCGATAGCACATATTACACTTACGGTCACAGAAAAGAAAGTGTAAAACTACAACAGTTGGAATCCGCAACCACCTCAGACATCGCATGCCTGACCAAATGAATTACTTAGACATCGCATGCCTAACAATTATAAACCCCGCATTTTAGTCTCAGAATCGAAAACACTTTTCATTATCAAGTCGGGCAATTCAACAAGATTCCCGACATCCTGATCGAATGCTCGTCACAAACTTCAGTAGACGGCCGCACCCCCGATACCGTCGACGAAGTGCACCAAGGCGGAACACCGCTGCCGGGAGCACCCGAACGGATGCTTTTGGCGATGGGGTTCTCCTACAGTCACTTGGTCGGGGCTATGGGGTGAGGCTGTCTATTAAGTTTACCCGGCGAGTATCCGCGTATGCTACGTGATTGCGACGGACTTTTGATCACATCAAAATTCCGTGGCAACCGATCAAGTGAGACTAAAGTGCTATGTTTATAACATTCATTCCGTTATCTCATAACAATTTGTGAATTCCAATTATTGTATCACATTCCGGATAAATAGAAAATGCTAAACTTTTCGATCGAACAATCGAACACCCAAGTTTTCCCGATACAGCTCAACACATGAAATAAGTCTAACAACATTCCGTTCGTGCCTCAGTACCAACGGTCCAGCCGTAGAAGGGTCAAGCCAACGCCTCACATATGGCATGCCGTACTGCCCCAAACCCGAAGGTTCAAAGGGCAGTTCAAGACGGTCACATAATCGAGTTAAGGTTTGTTGTCTTCTAGAGGGACCATCGCGTTACTTGCACTACTTAGAACGTCGTTAAACTACTGAAAAATCCAACACTTGGAAATTTCCCGACAGGGGAAAAATTGGATATTTATATCCGGTCGAAATTTTTAACATATTCTAAAATTTATCCGGAAAGCCACATAGACAAAATTTGATACTCCGATCGAAACATCGAATCCCCAAATCAACTCCAGAAAATTCAACTCTTGAATAAATATTAAAAATTCCCAGAAAACTCAGCTCTTTGAACTAGGAATTACTGTGCAAAGGAACAGGGCTGACGTCATCAAGGGGCCGCTGATCCGCCGCAGAAGCCATGCTTCTGCCGCGGATCCGCCGCGAAATTTACTGTTCACCAGAAACTTTTTGCACCGTAATTCTTATTTTTCCCTGCTGAATTTTTTAGCAATTTTTAATTTGGAAAAACTCACTGTTTTCAAAAAAGTACAGAGAGCAAGATTGATTTGGTGTTTCGGGTTCGATCGGGTTTCAAATTCCGTCTAGACTTCGCCTAAGGCTCTAGCTAGGCTCTGATACCACTTTAGGGTTCCTAGGCACACTAAGGAGGTCTCACAAGGCATCGAACATGCCAATATAAAATTTTACGGTGCCGAGAAACCCTAAACTACGGATCGTTTGCTAGATTTCTAGGCGAAAAAGCTAACTAGTTAACACTTAACTATGAGATACGGATATACAACCTTTGTAGATCCGGTGCTCCACCTCCATAGCTCCACAACGAAGTCGTCTCCGCTGTCTAAAAAGAATCCGGGCTCTAGTGTCGGCTTCGTCGGAGAAATGGCGAGCTAGGTCATCGATGTCCATGCCGAAGATGATCTACGTCGAGGCATCGCTAAATCAAGCTTCGACTTCACCAAGTCAAGAAACTTGTGAAGAAAACACACTCTACTACTTGGCAAGAGGTAGAGGATGAAGAAATAGTAAGTGGGTAGACTTTAGTTTTGGATTTCTCACTCATTTCCATCACTTGCCATTGATGGGGCAAGCTTTCTTCACTTGAAGAAATGGAAAAAGAAGAAGGAAATTGTTATGATAAGTTAATTAGAAAATAGAAAATAAAAGAATACTTATCATCAACAACCATGGTCAAGTGTAGAGATTAAACTAGGGTTAATGGAGTGGTTAGGGTTAAGCATGAGACAAAATGGTCACTTTGGTCAAAGTCTTCATGAAGCTTCAACAAGCTTCCAAATAAAGCCACCATTTTGCTTTATGTTTATCATTTTCCAAAATGAATAAACAAATAAATAAATAGATATGAAAATGAAAACCCTAACCATTACATAACCATGGTTTAAACTTTACACAAAACACAAGTTAGCATGCATCATCAAACATGATACATACAAGTGTACAAAAGTATATCACATATACAATGTGCACAAAACAAGTGAGAAAATCCGTTTAAAGTGAACCAATACTAGTTAGTGCAAAGTAATATATCAAATATATAATTATGCATTAAATCATTAAATCAACACTTGATTCAATGATCCGGTTATGTCGCACACAACCGACTAGTATTCAATGTATCGGTTTATCGAATCAACGCTTGAATCGATAACTAGGTTATATCGCATACAACCTTTCCGATACATTCATCGCGAGAATGGAATGCGGCATCACATACACGCATTATTCTCGGTCCCGCACATATCTCATATGCGCTCCTATTTCGTTTCGCTTGAGCCAGGAAACCTCTGTGTAGGACTCTAAAGACTCGTCAATACGCCGGCAGCAGGTGATGATCATATCAAACACCCACAAGCCACAAGCGGTCTGCTAAACGTAACGGCCACCCGGGTATTGAGCGATCTGAAGATCGACGAGCAAGCCCGCTCACACTCTAGTGAATCCGACCAGTAACACTACCGTACAGTCCGGTCTGATCGTCTGATATGTCGCACATCTCGCCTAGGGGTGGTAAACGTCAGACCCCAATAGCTCGATAAGTCGTGTCGATATGAGGTCTATAACTGTTCGAGAAACTACTGGTAACACTTACCAGTAAATCTCAGCAACCCTGGCCAGGGATTTCCTGTTATAGCCAATCGAACACAGCGCAACATCAACCCCCTATACCGGGAGAGACGAATCCCCTCCTATCGCTCATTGCCTCCATGTGACTCGGGACTGTACCCAAAAACCACCGTTTTGCACGCCCTCTTGGACGTGGTAAGATGGAAATCAAAGCACAGTGGGAACCACACATGACTCTATGACGATCTCGGGTCAACAGACTACTCTGTACCAGTGTCACCAGAGAACTGCCATCTGACGTGAGGTATAATACCATCTGGGAGTTCTCGGCGAGTCCGTCCAGTGTACCCAGTCTCTACTGAGCACCCGTATATCATCTCTGATGTCAAACACCAATGGATATGGGATCATCCATCGCCCATCTGTATGGGTCGAGAAGGTATACGCTAGTCTACTCTGGTATATCGATGCCCCGTCTCGATACACCCACGACTAGGGACTTTGAAGGATGTACTTATGGACTACCATGTCCCCACTAGTATGATCCGCATCATAGTCCAGGTAGTCAAGTACAGATCCTAAGGGCTTTACCAACATGTAACAGAGAGATAAACAGTATACACGTTAAGGTAAAGTTCAACCAGATAGCATACTATCATGTCGAGCAAGAAAGTCCTCCCTATATACGTCCCAGCATCCACTACAATATACATCCTATGTACAGTAATGGCCTCTAGGGCATACATATAACTAACAGTTGCATGGTTTTGCGACAGGGTCGTTCACATCCGCACACTTGTGCACGTTTGCTGTCCGGACAGCTTATACTAGTGGGCTTTGGTTTAAGCCGGATCCTAGTATATGATTTGGGATTGGTTTTATCTCATTGTATTCGTGTTCCTCGGATCACGAATACGGGTGCGTATGCACAGTTGCTTGAGATAGAGGGAGAGGACTTTGATTAGGGTTAATGACCATTGTCATTTTATTAACCCTAATGCTTATGTGTGTATTATGGTTAATTGAAATTAGTTTAATATAATTGTGAATGGTTATGGTTGTTGACCATTTGATATTTGATTGAAACGAATTCTCGTTGTGTATATTTGAGAAAATTGTAAAGAAATCACAACCAAAAATTATTTGACCGCAATCAACTACGGTGTCGGATGTAGATTGTAAGTGAGTGCGGATCGTCCACAGGAAAAGTGTAATCGTTCGTCTTTCGAATTAGATGAGTCGAAACTTTAAGAAAAGAAAACAAAACAATTCATGATTTAAATTTTGTATTTCAAGAAAAAGAAAATATCTAGATCTAAAAAAAGTAAAAGATAGAATCAAGAATTGATCGTTTGATGATTTTTCCAAACCAAATATCAAGAATCGAAATGAGGCTCGTAGGAATCGATCGGATCTATAGATGTGATGTAATCTTACGATGACGTATTCTTATCCTTCGATGAATTGATACTAGATCGATGATGATCGATCGAGAATTAGGGATTTCTTGTGAAACTAGGGTTTCATCTTATCCCTTGTTCTTTCGTCGATATCATTCATATTCTAGCCTCTAGTAAATTCAAGAAACGATCGTAGATCCCTAATTTCGAGCGATCACAATCAAGATAGCATCGCTACGAAACTAGGTCATCGATTCTTGAACTTGCTAGGGTTTACAAAACTCATAGGAATTAAAAATCGTATTAAGATTTGTTACATCATCATTCTACAATCGTCTCGACTCCTTTACGAGCGGAGTTTTACTCAAACATCACAACAAGAACAACAATTACAAATTGAGATCTAATCATGATGCAAGAATTAAAAGAAAGCAAGATTAAAGAATTTCACCTTTTATTTATATCAACAATTTAGTTACATTCGCTCAAGAACTACAAGAGGAAGAACTTGATCGTCGATTTGGCTTCGCTCGTCTCCGTGGATCGCGGATCGGCTTGGATCACTTGCCCGATTGAAGATCGGCTCGGCTCCTAAAAGGTTGAAGGCTTCTCACTTGATTTGGTACTCAAGATCTTGGATTTGGAGTGGAATTAGGGTTAGGGTTTCGCACAAGCCTTGTCACTAGACTTGTGGAAGAAGATGATGAAAGAGGGAATGAGAGATTATTTAACTAATGAAGATTCCCTCAAGATTGATTAGCCTTTAACCCTAGGTCTAGGTTCCTATTTATAGATAACTAAACCCTAGATCTAGGATTTCAAATTCTAAGTTTCCCTCCTAAAGTTTGTTGAGGAAATTCAAATTTCCCTCCAAAAGTTAGTTAGGGGAGAAGCTTCTAGATGTGATTAGTTAGGAGGGAGCTTCTAGAAGAGGATTAATTGGGAGCTTAATTAGGATTAGCCTTGCTTAATCTTCTTTGCTGATCTGGCAGTATCTTCGAGGGTATTCTGGAACTTGACATATCAGAAAGGAATGTGGCCCCAGAGATTGAGATTCTGCACTGAATTTGGACGGCTGACGTGGCCTAAGCGCGGCGGATCCGCGGCGCAAACAGGCTCCCGCCGCGGATCCACGGCGCCTTTGGTGAGTTGGGGCTTGGGCTCTCTGGTGTGGTCTTGGGCTGTTGTGTGGGCCTTGGTTTGATATATAGAATTGTATAATCCTTCTGAATTGCTACCAGATCTGAAATGATTTAGTTGGCGTATTTTTGATCAGCTCTTTTGCTTTTCTTCCGTATTTCCTGCACAGACTCAAGACAAGTGTTGCGCAAATACAGAAATGATGCGATGCCATGAAATACGGTTAATTTCCCTTAAAGTGTCGGTTTAAAAGTCTAATACATGCAATCTGGTATTTTACGATTGATTTGCTAATATGTGAAATATGAATACCGAACACTTCTAAATGTATGCAAAAGATGGGGAAATTGCCGGCTAAAATATACAATATTTTCGACTGATCAAATACCTCCAAACTTAATTTTGATCGTCTCGAGCGAATGTTTTATTAAAAAGAGAAGGAGAAAATAAAGAAATAGAAAAACTAACTAGCACACTTTCGTAGGCAACACGATTGCACTGAGCACGTGCAACAAGCCTTTAAACCTCTAGGTGTCCCTAGTAGGAGGAGTGTTGTCTCCTGAGGGTTTTCAGCGGATTGCACCCACAAAATCCAATAATAAAAGGAAGATCATGAATATTACATTTAAAGACAAGAATTGTAAAAGAAAAGCCTTGAAAATTAGGGTTTCCAACTAAGCTAGCTTTTCGGTTGTCATGAGCCCTATCTTAATGGTCATGAAAAGATGTCAGAAATCACGTCCTCCCTCAATAAAACATCATCTTATTCTTCATTCCTATCTGTATTCCAAACATCGATCATATAACCCTGCGTGTGTGTAAAGGACATCCCTACACCCGGAGAATTCAATTCAAGCTATCATACTCTTGCCCATCAGCCTCAGTACTTTTTAATTAATGAATATTTAGATGAAATTGCTCACACACTTTCATGCGACCGTTAATACTTCTTGAGGTACTAACCGACCGATTACTCATGTGCTTGCTTACTTGGTGTATTTTCCTCGTCTTGCACCACCTCAGGCATAGCAATGACTCCCAGACCAGTTGGCCTTAGGGCACTAGGTGAAGAAGCACCCTCGCTATATATTTTTTTATTGCCCTCGGTGATAACAAAACCAATGTTCATTTTTCTCACCACTTTATATTTTCTTCATTTTTTTTTTTTTTAATTTATTTCCTTCATACTTTTGGCTTTAAGACAAGAGCATTTTAAGGTATCCTCTACTATCCCAGCCTTTAAGACGTGTGTAAGTGCGAATAGCAGGGTAGCAACGTTCAAAATGTTTGGCTTCCAGAATAGAAACTATTTTTCAGACTTATTTTTATCCTCAGATTAGTGACGTCCTTCATCTTACTAACCCTTGGGACAACGGCTCATAACTACTTATTACTAGTTCGTATAAGAAAACTTCTAATTTTCTTAGTTTTCTTAAATTTTTCTAATCTCATGGATATAATTTTTCACTATCTAAACTTTTATTATCTTATTTATGTACAAAAAATATTTTTATAGTTTTGAAATTTTTTAAATTTTTATAGGTTTTCAAAAAAAATGTTTTGTGCTTATGCAAATGATATGCAAATGATGCGAAAATAAGCACAAACCTCCCCCAAACTTGTTTTCAACAGTGTCCTCACTGTTGCCTTCCGCTAAATCTCGAAAAACCTGTAAGCTTGGGAGGAATTTATTAGTGGGGGCAAAATATTTAAGTGAAGATCCTCCCCCAAACTTATTTTTGGCTCATCATTTTGTAAAAATTTTCTTTTCAAGAGCCAGAAAAAATATCCTCCCCAAACTTGAGTTATGCAATGTTAAACTTTGAAAATCACAAGTGGGGGTCAAAAATCAGTGGTCGATGCCAAGCTTTGCAAAGACCGAATGTCAACACCAACCATTCAAAAAATTTATCAATGCAGTGCTCTGGTTGGTGGAAGAAGAAGTGGGGAAAGGTTAAGTGGTGGAATAGAATGTGTGTGCGTCTCATTTTGGAGAGACGATGCAGTGAATGTGATGGATTACTCGCATTCTTTATACAGTTCAAAAGAAGGGGTGGAGGTTCAATTTCATTGAGTAGGACATGATTCATCTCAACACCCGTGTCATTCAAAAATGCGAGTTCATCAGCGAAGATTTCCTCAAAAGTTCCATAAATACCCCGGTGAATAATATCATCACAAAGTGCGGGGTGATCTTCAGACTCTAAGAACAGTTCATAATCCGTGTTAATTGTTGACCCGGACCTCTCGGTGGAAGAGTCCGTATGTGTATGATACATAGTTGGGTCAAACAATAACGTATGAAAAGAGTCAAGATCGATAACAGGAGGATCATCAAATTCGCTGCTGTCGACATCCATTAAGTCGACAGAACATACTTAAGCAATAGGTTCGGAGGGTACACTTCCCAACTTGTAAATGTTCAGCTCTATTGACCTATTCCCGAAAGATAGGGTCATAGAACAGTTACGACAGTTGATAATAGCATTGGAAGTGGCCAAAAAGGGGCGACCTAAAATCACCGGAATTTGATTCCGTGGGTTCGCTACAGGTTGTATATCAATTACAATAAAATCTACCGGGAATATGAATTCTCCGATTTTTATTAACACATCCTCCAGTTCACCCCTAGGTTTGGTGATTGATCGGTCAGCCATCTGGAGAGTGCAATTGGTTGGATTCAACTTTCCGATCCCTAACTGCTCATAGACAGAGAAAGGAAGCAAGTTAACACTAGCGCCCAGATCTAGTAGAGCACGGTTAATGTGTTTTTCCCCAATAGAAACGGAAATAGTAGGATATCCTGGATCCTTACGTTTCCTCGGTAGTTGTTGGGGGAAAGCCGTGTCTATTGTCTTTTCCATGAATATCTTCTTGGGCACATGAGTCTTCCTCTTCCTAGTGCACAAGTTCTTAAGAGTTTTCGCATAGGACGGAACTTGTTGGATGGCATCTAGGAGAGGGATGTTGGTGTTTACTTGCTTAAAAATGTTCATAATCTTCTCCATATGTGGACCCGGTGTGTTAGCCCTTAACCGATTAGGATAAGGTGCTTTAGCAATAAGCGCTGGGTCCATCATAGGAGAAGGAAGTAGGTGTGGAACCGATCCCAGTATAGAAGTGGGGATCGTCCGTGGAGGGGTAAAAGAGGTGGGCTGTAGTGGCGAGCCTTTTGGGAAACGAAGAATAGGCTCGGAAGAAGATGGTGGGGTAAAAGAACTGGGGTCAGAAGTGTGTGTGTGAGGAAAGGTCTCAGCCGGGGTTTTATTGATTGATTTATCGGTATCATCAAACTCTTCCCCAACGTGAGTGTCAAGCACTCTTCCAGATCTCAACGTGATTGCATCCACATCAAGTGAATAGCTAGGATTGGGTAAAGGTTGAGCTGAAAGTTTCCCTTTCTCCCTTGCACTCATCTCGGCTTTTAGTTGTGCAATTTGTTCTTCCATCGATTTGATGTTCTCATTTTGAGAGATAATGATCTTCATTACATTCTCGACGGAAGATTGCAAACTTGCCGTCCCTTGGATGGATTGTTTCATGAAAGTATCCAAGGTTTGTGCTAGTGCAGAGGTATTATCTGTACCGGTCAATTGCAAAAAAATTTCATGTGGTGCAAAAGTGTTGGCCGGATTTTGGAAATTTTGTGCTTGGAAGGGGTGCTGACTCAATTGAAGTTGTGGTTGCTGTTGTGGTGGAGGGACCCCTTGGAAATTGTTTTGGGTTGGAACCGTGTTTTGAAATTGGGATTGGTTCCAATCAAAGTTAGGGTGATTCCTCCAACCCTGATCATATGTGGAGGAAGATGGATTGTTTCTAGGTCTTTGAAATGCGGCATTGGTATGCTCATGACCTTGAAACGGGCATTCTTCCGTCAAGTGAGACGGATCAGAACAACATCCACATACAGTTTTGGAGAGTGATATTTGACTTAGGGCGGCAGCTAAAAATTTATTTTCCATATTCTCGAGTTTCTTATTGATAGCTGCAATGTCAGCTCTAACTCCTATAGAAATATCATTGCCATCCCTAGATGATTGACTCACACTCTCCCACTGTAAAGATTTTTCAGCGAAATCTTCTAGGAATTCCCAGGCTTTCCTATCATCTTTGGTCATAAAGTTGCCTTGACACATGGATTCAAGGGTCTGTCTTGTGTAAGGAGTAATGCCCTCATAAATGATTCGGCATAATTCCCATTTCGGGATGCCGTGATGTGGACATTGGACTAACAGATCCTTGAAACGTTCAAGACATTTTGAAAATGTTTCATTTGGAAGCTGGGTGAATTGATAGATTTCGCTGCGGACTCGAGCTGTTTTTTGATGTGGGTAGAATTTCTTAAGGAATGCTTTAACGAATTCGTCCCAATTTGAAATGGAATGTTTGGTAGTGTTATATAGCCACTTCTCGGCTAAATCGCACAAGGTGAATGGGAGAAGACGAAGACGTAAAGCATCACAGAAAGCTGTGAAGTACCCATCATTGCGCATACATTTTCAAATTTCGTGATAAACACGTATGCGTCTTCAGACTCGAGACCGTGAAATTTTGGTAGAAGGTTGATGTATTGGGGTTTTATTTGAAAATTTTCCCCGTTGGCTGGTGGAATGGAAAGACAGGTGGAAAGTGGGCCTCGTGTAGGATAGCATCTCTCTTGGAGAGAGATGCGAGGTGGATTCTGCGCACCAACGGACGGCGGCAGGGTAGTGGAAAAGAAGTTCGATGGAGATGGATCCATCGATGTGGGTGTGGTGGTGGGTAAAAGAGAGGTAAATGTAGAAATACCGACTTTTGGGTCGATGAGGGGACGCGGACTAAACAGGCACTAGAATCCCGTTGTCCAGACTATCTTGTACTAAAAAGGGTTAGTACAAGTGGCAGCGTAAATTTATAATTAGGGGAATGAATGAATGTGATTGGTGTTTGTTTTGAAAAATGATACGGATTTTGAAAATATGATGCAACACAACAAATGCAACAACAAAAACCCTAGAATCTAGTGGTCACCTAGGTCCGGCTCTAGACCGCTCCTAACTGCCAAAAGACAAGTCGCAGGATAGAATCCTCCACTGCCTCTTTGTCCCCCTGTGGCCGGATAAGTGCCAGGTAAGTGGAAAGGTACTCCACTACGTAAGTAGTGGGCCTAATTAAAAACCACTAGCCTTAGACACACTCGCCTTAGGCACCACAAGAAAACGCGGATAAGCAATGAATTACCCACGGCCTTCTTCTGTCCTAATTGAGCGCGACGGTCCTTAGAGTCATCTCTAGATTTCTTTTAATTAATGAGGGTAAATGCGGATGCAAGTTTGTGATTTTCGGGGCTTAGGAAGGGTAATGAACTCCCCACCTAATCTGGATTTGGTCGTGCCCCTTAATTTCCGTATTAATATGCAAACAACCAAAAGAATCAAAAACACGCACAAATTTTATTTTGCTTTTTGCGCGCTGCGATTTATTTGCAAAGAAACCTGCAGCAAATTGTTATTTGGAGCAGATGAGGTAAGAGATAAGAAAGATAGAGACTCACAGAGCAAAATTGATGCAGAGAGGAGCTAGTACTGCGGCGGATCCGCCACGGATGAGCCCTAATGCCGCGTTTCCGCCGCGGTATGTTGGGATCAGTGCACAAAAATTTGTGCACAAGCTTCTGTTCACCTACACAGCTCTCTGGATGTTTCAGAAAAAATTTTCTCCAGCTCCAATGATTCCAGATTTTCTCACAACAAATCACAACACACGTATTAGGGTTTGTACTAGTTTAGATCTAAAAATTATGATGAAATAAAATTTTCAACTCAAATTTCAAAATACGAACTATTAGCGCACTATCCCCGGCAACGGCGCCATTTGATTGAAACGAATTCTCGTTGTGTATATTTGAGAAAATTGTAAAGAAATCACAACCAAAAATTATTTGACCGCAATCAACTACGGTGTCGGATGTAGATTGTAAGTGAGTGCGGATCGTCCACAGGGAAAGTGTAATCGTTCGTCTTTCGAATTAGATGAGTCGAAACTTTAAGAAAAGAAAACAAAACAATTCATGATTTAAATTTTGTATTTCAAGAAAAAGAAAATATCTAGATCTAAGAAAAGTAAAAGATAGAATCAAGAATTGATCGTTTCATGATTTTTCCAAACCAAATATCAAGAATCGAAATGAGGCTCGTAGGAATCGATCGGATCTATAGATGTGATGTAATCTTACGATGACGTATTCTTATCCTTCGATGAATTGATACTAGATCGATGATGATCGATCGAGAATTAGGGATTTCTTGTGAAACTAGGGTTTCATCTTATCCCTTGTTCTTTCGTCGATATCATTCATATTCTAGCCTCTAGTAAATTCAAGAAACGATCGTAGATCCCTAATTTCGAGCGATCACAATCAAGAAAGCATCGCTACGAAACTAGGTCATCGATTCTTGAACTTGCTAGGGTTTACAAAACTCGTAGGACTTAAAAATCGTATTAAGATTTGTTACATCATCATTCTACAATCGTCTCGACTCCTTTACGAGCGGAGTTTTACTCAAACATCACAACAAGAACAACAATTACAAATTGAGATCTAATCATGATGCAAGAATTAAAAGAAAGCAAGATTAAAGAATTTCACCTTTTATTTATATCAACAATTTAGTTACATTCGCTCAAGAACTACAAGAGGAAGAACTTGATCGTCGATTTGGCTTCGCTCGTCTCCGTGGATCGCGGATCGGCTTGGATCACTTGCCCGATTGAAGATCGACTCGGCTCCTAAAAGGTTGAAGGCTTCTCACTTGATTTGGTACTCAAGATCTTGGATTTGAAGTGGAATTAGGGTTAGGGTTTCGCACAAGCCTTGTCACTAGACTTGTGGAAGAAGATGATGAAAGAGGGAATGAGAGATTATTTAACTAATGAAGATTCCCTCAAGATTGATTAGCCTTTAACCCTAGGTCTAGGTTCCTATTTATAGATAACTAAACCCTAGATCTAGGATTTCAAATTCTAAGTTTCCCTCCTAAAGTTTGTTGAGGAAATTCAAATTTCCCTCCAAAAGTTAGTTAGGGGAGAAGCTTCTAGATATGATTAGTTAGGAGGGAGCTTCTAGAAGAGGATTAATTGGGAGCTTAATTAGGATTAGCCTTGCTTAATCTTCTTTGCTGATCTGGCAGTATCTTCGAGGGTATTCTGGAACTTGACATATCAGAAAGGAATGTGGCCCCAGAGATTGAGATTCTGCACTGAATTTGGACGGCTGACGTGGCCTAAGCGCGGCGGATCCGCGGCGCAAACAGGCTCCCGCCGCGGATCCGCGGCGCCTTTGGTGAGTTGGGGCTTGGGCTCTCTGGTGTGGTCTTGGGCTGTTGTATGGGCCTTGGTTTGATATATAGAATTGTATAATTCCTTCTGAATTGCTACCAGATCTGAAATGATTTAGTTGGCGTATTTTTGATCAGCTCTTTTGCTTTTCTTCCGTATTTCCTGCACAGACTCAAGACAAGTGTTGCGCAAATACAGAAATGATGCGATGCCATGAAATGCGGTTAATTTCCCTTAAAGTGTCGGTTTAAAAGTCTAATACATGCAATCTGGTATTTTACGATTGATTTGCTAATATGTGAAATATGAATACCGAACACTTCTAAATGTATGCAAAAGATGGGGAAATTGCCGGCTAAAATATACAATATTTTCGACTGATCAATATTCTTGACTTGTTGACCTAGGTTGACACTTTGACCATCATCATTTCATTTGGAAGATGCTCTTTGATCCTTGCAATTTGCATTAAAAATGAAATGATAATGGTCTTGTCTTGATTAAGCCATGGCAGTTATCTCACTAATTATCTATTTACAATAATTCACACATATATGTGAGAATGGCTTATTATTCTCTCATTCTATCATTCACTTTCTCTCTCTTGTTCTTCCTCTCCCTCAAGCTCTCCCCTCTCATGTGTTGAGAAACACTTGAGCTTGAGAAAAACCTCTTCTTGATAATCTTTACTTTCATCTAGGGTTCTAGGACTAGCACTTCTAGCACCCTAGTTACTTCTAGCTTAAAGTTGAAGCCAAAGCTTGAGGCTTTCGGGTGGATCCTTCTTCGACTCAAGAAGACAACAAAGGTGATCCCTTTCTACTACTCCAAGGAGCAAGGAGAGAAGGACATAAAGCCCTAGGTATAACCATTCTACTCCTTAACTAGTTTCTAGTTAGCTTTAGCAAGTTTTTGTTTAGCAAAGATCCGACTTTGTCTAGTCCATGTTGCCCAGAGTAGTAAAAATCCGATTTTTATTCCGTTTTCCGTCTCCCCGCAAGCACCGGGGTGGGCAACGTGGACTTACAGATATGTTATATTGGATCGTCGTGTTTGAATAGCCGGGGTTTTTTTTATGTGAGTTGAGTTTTTTTTCATATTCATTCATGTAAAAAAACTTGTATGTAATATTCTTTTATTGGAGCACTTCCAGGTTGCGGAAGATGTCACCATTTGTATATTATTTACTTTTCCGCACTAGGATAGACCCAAGGAGGAAGGCACAAGTAACCGGGTTCTGGAGTCCAGTGGGAGACCAACTCGAGGAGTCGGGTCCGGGTCCCCTAACTCTAGAATTGGTAGGGTTGCTTGCCGCTCTCGTTGGGGTCTAGGGGTGTGGGTTTGGCTATTCATCACGACCGTGAAATCCGTGTTTTATACTGGCTCGTATAAAAACACGGACGTCCTAGTATATCCAATATTTCATATGACATTTTCTGCTGCGTTATCAGTGATGTGATCATGTGATGTTCTGTGATGGATACTATATATAGTATATATGATATATTATATAGGCGTTACTTATGTTTTGTTAGTTATATGTATGCCTTAGAGGCCATTACTATACATAGGATGTATATTGTAGTGGATGCTTGGACATATATAGGGAGGACTTTCTTGCTCGACATGATAGTATGCTATCTGGTTACTCTTTACCTTAACGTGTACATTGATTGTCTCTGTGTTACATGTTGGTAAAGCCCTTAGGATGTGTACTTGACTACCTGGACTATGATGCGGATCATACTAGTGGGGACATGGTAGTCCATAAGTACATCCTTTAAGGTCCCTAGTCGTGGGTGTTTCGAGACGGGGCATCGATATACCAGAGTAGACTAGCGTGTACCTTCTCGACCCATACAGATGGGCGATGGATGATCCCATATCCATTGGTGTTTGACATCAGAGATGATATACGGGTGCTCAGTAGAGACTGGGTACAATGGACGGACTCGCCGAGAACTCCCAGATGGTACTATACCTTACGTCAGATGGCAGTTCTCTGGTGACACTGGTACAGAGTAGTCTGTTGACCCGAGATCGTCATAGAGTCTTGTGTGGTTCCCACTGTGCTTTGATTTCCACCTTACCAAGTCCAAGAGGGCGTGCAAAACGGTGGCTTTTGGGTACAGTCCCGAATCACATGGAGGCAATGAGCGATATGAGGGGATTCGTCTCTCCCGGTATAGGGGGTTGATGTTGCGCTGTGTTCGATTGGCTATAACCGGAAATCCCTGGCCAGGGTTGCTGAGATTTACTGGTAAGTGTTACCAGTAGTTTCTCGAATTGTTATAGACCTCATATCGACACGACTTATCGAGCTATTGGGGTCTGACGTTTACCACCCCTAGGCGAGATATGCGACATATCAGACGGACAGACCGGACTGTACGGTAAGTGTTACTGGTTGGATTCACAGGAGTGTGAGCGGGCTTGCTCGTCGATCTTCTGATCGCTCAATGCCCGGGTGGCCGTTACGTTTAGCAGACCGCTTGCGGCTTGTGGGTGTTTGATATGATCATCACCTGCTGCCGGCGTATTGACGAGTCTTTAGAGTCCTACACAGAGATTTCCTGGCTCAAGCGAAACGAAATAGGAGCGCATATGAGATATGTGCGGGACCGAGAATGATACCAGTATGTGATACTGTATTCGATTCTCGCGATATGTGACATTGATCGGTTATATGCGATATAGCCGGGTTATCGAATCAAGTGTTGATTCGATAAGTTGTTACTGTTGATATTAGTCGGTTATATGCGATATGACCGGATCATTAAATCAAGTGTTGATTTAATGATTTAATGCATAATTATATATTTGATATATTACTTTGCATTAACTAGTATCGGTTCACTTAAGATGGATTTTCTCACTCGGATGTGCGCATTGTATATGCGATATATTTTTGTGCACTTGATTGTATCATGTTTGATGATGCATTCAAAATTGGTTTGTGTAAAGAATTAAACCTAGGTTAAGTAAATGGTTAAGGTTTCTATTTATTTGTCCATTCATTTATCTTTTTATTTTGGATTAAAATGAAATGACAAAAGAAAACAAAATGGTTTCATTCTTTCTTTCTTTCTTTCATGAAGCTTGATGAAGCTTCATGAAGCTTTGACCATATGACCATTTTGTCTTCAAGCTTAACCCTAACCATTCTTTTAACCTTAGTCATTTCTCTACACCTAACTATAGTTAATGTTATGATAAGTATTCTTTTTCTTTTCTATTCTAAAAAACTTATCATAATATACTTCATCTTCTTCTTCTTCTTCTTCTTCAAGAAGAAGCTTGCCTCCATCAATGGCAACTTGGGAAAATGAGTGAGAAATCCAATTCTAAAATGAACCCACTTCCTATTTCTTCATCCTCTATCTCTTGCCAAGTAGTATAGGGTGTTTCCTTCATAAGTTTTCATGGCTTGGTGAAGGTGGAGCTTGATCTAGTGATGCCTCGACGTAGATCATCTTCGGCATCGTCGTCGATGACCTAGCCCGCTTTTTCTCCGATGAAGCCGATGCTAGAGTCATGGTTCGATTTGGACAGCGGAGAGGACTTCATCATGGAGCTATGGAGGTGGAGAAACGGATCTACAAAGGTTGTATTTCCGTTCTTTTAGTTTAGTTGTAAACTAGTTTCATTGTTTCGCCTATATATCTAGTTAACGATCCGTATTAGGGTTTCTCGGCACGGATAATATTTGAAATTGGCATGGTTGATGCCTTGTGAGACCTCATTAGAGTGCCTAGGAACCCTACAGTGGTATCAGAGCCTTGCTAGAGCCTTAGGCGATGCATAGACGAAGTTTGAAACCCGAACGAACCCGAAACCCTAACACAAACATGCTCTATGGACTTTTTCCAAAATCTGGAGTTTTTCGATATTAAAAATATGCAGAAAAATCAGCAAGCGATTATAAGAATTACTGAGAAGCCCGTACCCCTGAATCCACTGAAGTGCGGCGGAACCGCGGCATTAGCATGGCTAATGCGGCGGTTCCGCGGCCATGTGATCTCTTCTTGTGTTTAATTTTGCACAGTAATTCTTAGTTTTCAGTGCTGGTTTTCCTGGGAATTTTTAATATTTATTCAAGAGTTGAATATTCTGGGGTTGTTTTGGGGATTCGATGATTCGATCGGATTATCAGATTTTGTCTATATGCTTTCCGGATATTTTAGAATATATTAAAAAGTTCGACCGGATATAAATACCCAATCTTTCCCCTACCGGAAAAATTTCCAAGTGATGGATTTTTCCGTGGTTTAAAGACGTTCTAAGTAGTGCAAGTAACGCGATGGTCCCTCTAGAAGACAACAAACCTTAACTCGATTATGTGACCGTCTTGAACTGCCCTTTGAACCTTCGGGTTTGGGGCAGTACAGCGTGCTACATGTGAGGCGTTGGCTTGACCCTTCTACGGCTGGACCGTTGGTACTGAGGCACGAACTGAATGTTTTTAGACTTATTTCATGTGTTGAGCCGTTTCGGGAAAACTTGGGTGTTCTATTGTTCGATCGGAAAGTTTAACATTTTCTATTTATCCGGAATGTGATACAATAATTGGAATTCACAAAAGTTATGAGATAACTGAATGAATGTTATAAATCTAGCAATTTAGTCTCACTTGATCGGTTGCCACGGAATTTTGATGTGATCAAAAGTCCATCGCAATCACGTAGCGTACGCGAATACTCGCCGGGTAAACTTAATAGACAGCCTCGCCCCATAGCCCCGACCAAGTGACTGTAGGAGAACCCCGTCGCCGAAAGCATCCGTTCGGGTGCTCGCGGCAGCGGTGTTCCGCCTTGGTGCACTTCGTCGACGGTATCGGGGGTGCGGCCGCCTACTAAAGTTTGCGACGAGCATTCGATCAGGATGTCGGGAATCCTGTTGAATTTCCCGACTTGATATTGAAAAGTGTTTTCGATAATGAGACTAAAATGCGGGGTTTATAATTGTTAGGCATGCGATGTCTAAGTAATTCATTTGATTAGGCATGTGATGTCTATGGAGATTGCGGATTCCAACTGTTGTAGTTTTACACTTTCTTTTCTGTGACCGTAAGTGTAATATGTGATATCGCCGGTTTCGTTGCTATATGTCAACGACAATTGGGATGCGCATATTTACTTACGTTGATGACATGTGATGTTATGTGTTGCTGGATATGTTATATTGGATTGTCGTGTTTGAATAGCCGGGGTTTTTTATGTGAGATGAGTGTTTTTCATTTTCATTCATGTAAAAACTTGTATGTAATATTCTTTTATTTGGGGCACTTCCAGGTTGCGGAAGATGTCACCCTTTGTATATTATTTACTTTTCCGCACTAGGATAGACCCAAGGAGGAGAGAACAAGTAACCGGGTTCTGGAGTCCAGTGGGAGACCAACTCGAGGAGTCGAGTCCGGGTCTCCTAACTCTAGAATTGGAAGGGTTGCTTGCCGCTCTCGTAGGGGTCTAGGGGTGTGGGTTTCGCTATTCATCGCGACCGTGGAATCCGTGTTTTATACTGGCTCGTATTGAAAACACGGACGTCCTAGTATATCCAATATTTCATATGTTTCTTCTTCTGCGATATCTGTGTTGTGATCATGTGATGTTCTGTGATAGATACAGTATATAGTATATATGATATATTATATAGACGTTACTTATGTTTTACACCCGCGCTAGCCCTGCCCCGCTCTGTCGTTAGTTACCTAACCTAACGGTGCACGAGGGGACATCGAGGCGAATGCGGATGGCATAAGTGTACGTCGTATTTATCTATGAGTTTAGGTACTTAAATGATGGGACTTCATTATTGTGATTAATGAAAGAAAATAAACCTAAGATGTTGTAGAATCGAATTTCAAAATAAACTAGGTAGCTACAGTTCTTGCTTTGCACAGCGGTATATGTGATATATCCTGCACCTTATTCGATGAGGAAAGGACCGAGATCCCTTCACCGGGAGTGACTCCTTTAGCAATAACTGGCAGATGCTACACACTCGGTTTGTCTTTTGATTGCTTTTAAGAGTTCTGCTTTGCACAGTGATATATATGATATATCCCGCACCTCATTCGAAGAGGAAAGGACCGACGATCCCTTCACCGGGAGTGACTCCTTTAGCAAAACTAGAAAAGCCTCAAAAGCACTCCATTTTAAAATCATTTGATTCTACAACGACATCAAGTTCATTACGCAATAGGTTTTCAGAAAAACCTGTCGTAGCCCTCCGTCATTTCAGATATGTACTAGTTAGTATTCGTGCTGCGGTAGTTTGGCATTCGTCAAGGCGTAGTGTACGGTAGCTAACTAGTATTTATCTGCTTAAGCATATGATGCGATTGGATTAGGGTATTCGTACGGCGTTGTTTGGCATTCGTCAAGGGTCGTGCGGGTGGGTTTAATTCAATCAAGAAATGTACGGGTTGAACTTGACTAGTGGACTATGGGTTGTTTGGCATTCGTCAAGGTCATAGAACACTAGGGGCAAAATTTTATCGGGAATTTCAAGTGTTGAAATTTGCAATGAGATTGCATACCTTCGATGAGATAGTTGGATCCCAATACCCGCTGCGAGTAAGAGTTACTCCTGGGAGAGTTTTACACATTACAATTAACCGATCAAGTAGGTGTCTAGAAAGGTGTTAACGAGGTTACGCCTCTGGGAAAACGAGGTTTACATTAATTAGGTTCGTGCGAAAGCACGGGGGACCTCCCTCAAAGTACCGACACTGGCCTGGCTGAAAGATTGGCGAACTTGTAGTGTGTAATTAATCCCGGCTAGTCTTTCCTTTTAGGGTTTGAAGGAAGATTTGATGAAAAGCAGTGGGAGCCATCCTGATTAGATAAAATAATAACCAATCCATTCTTGCAAGAGCGCACGCTGAGTGTTTTCTTCTCTCTCTTTCCAGGTAGCGACCATATCACGCCTTAATCAAGATAATAATACGGAATATTGACCGAACCCGCTTGTTATACTGAGCTGGGGAACGTTGGTCCCGCTCCAACTTATAATTGTTATAAGACAGAGCAGGAAATTGGGGATTACCAGATTCCCATGCCGCCCAAACGAAGAGAGTGCATGCTGATGTATCATCTTCGGGTGTGTTCATTACAGAAAACTGTTTCTCAGTATCCTTTACGTCCTGGGTATGTGATACCAGATCAGGATCCCGGATATGTAATCTGTTACATAGGGCTACAGAAAGGTAGAGAACTGAGAACGGGTGATAAGTTTCATGAGACAGAAAACGGGGCAAGTGTTGCAGCCAAGTCTGTTGGTCACTGTCACCCTGTATTATCAGTACATTGATTCTGAACGAATGTTATTAGATACCGAACCTGATATACAAAATCATATCTCTCTCTTTATTAGTAAAGAAAGAATATAATTTTGTATTGTTGGATAATGTTTTGAACATTTCCTATATCAAAAGTTGATCGGTTCAGGCACGTTATCTAAAAACATTAATGTTCTAAATCAAAATACAGTTCTTAGTATACGGAACACACACAAGAGGAAGAGTTCAGAAATGAACAAATCCTTCTTGAGGCATTGTAGACTAGGTCATATCAATGCGATCCGACTGGCTGAAGTTACATTTTAGATGCATATTTAAATTAGTTTGAATTTACATCTTGTGAAACTTGCCAGTCATGTCACAAAGATAAGATGACCATAGCTCCGTTTACTGGAAACAGAGAAAGAGTTAGTGAACTCTTGGGATGATACATGTTGATGTATAAAGGTCTCCTGTCTACATATGCCAGGACTGGTTCTTTTTACTTCGTTACATTCTCTGATAATCTCTCAAGATTCAGACATATGTTCCTGTTGAAACACAAGTCCGAACCTTTTGAGATATTCACAGAATTTGATTTAGAAGTAGAAAACCAAAACACGGGTATAAGTATTATGTCCTTTGATGAGATCGAGGAGGAGAATACTTGAGCACGGAAATCCTGGATTATTCTAATGGAGAATGAGATTCTCTCTCAGCATTACTCCTCCGTATACACCATAGCACGATGGTATATCGGGACAGAGCAATAGCACCCTATGTGATATGGTGTGCTCTATGATGAGTACTGCTGTGTTTCATATTTCCTTTTGGGAGTTATGCACTTGAGAAGCTGCATACCTATTGAATAGGGTTCAAATCAAATCAGTTGTCTACCACTTCATATTTGATATGATAAGGGAAGAGCCCATCTCTTAAGTTAGTTAAGATTTGGGGTTGTCCAGCCTATGTCTGAAAAACAAAATCCGGACAAGCTCGAGGCAAGATCTGTTATGTAGAACTGGAAATGTTCCAGCTATACAAACAACAGCAGATGATTTGATAAAACCAAAGGATTCAATAGTTACCAACGAACCTCAGCCTCTCCGCCGATCTAGTAGGGTTCCTCACCTACCTGAGAGATATTTCGGTTTCTCTATGACAGTAGGAGCGAGGATTGCATCATGAGATGATGACCCAACTAGTTTCGAGCTGGCCATCAGGAGTGGGACTCTGTAAGAATAGCTGGATGCTTAGCGATCTGAGATGGAATCCTTATGCACCAACAAAGTATGGACTTTGGTTGCTATATCTGAAGGGTTAAATCCCCATCAGGAGCAAGTATATCTTGAGAAGATTACTTGGTGTACATGGAAAAGTTGAGACTTTCAAAGCTAGACTTGTTAAAGGTTTGCATCACTAACCAGGTATGGATAATGATGAAACCTTTTCTAAGGAGCTATACTTAAGTCCATTCAGATCCTACTTGCCACGGCTTCATACCATGAATACGATATCTGGTGGTTGGGTGTCATGACTGCTTTTCTAAATGATATTTTGAAAAAGAGCGTCTATAAGTACACAGCCAGAGGGCTTCGTAGACAGTGGGAGCAGCGGAAACGTGTGCAAGATGGTTTATGTGATAAAACAGGCATCGTGGAGTTGGAACATCTGTTTTGATGTGTTAGTCAAACAGTTTGACATCATCAAAATGGTAGATGAACCTTGTATATACAAAAAGGTAGTAGGGAGTATAGTGACGATCCTCGTAGAGTACGTGGATGACATACTCTAGATAGGGAAGGAGTTTCCTATGCTACGCTCGATCAATCTCCGCTTATCACAATGATTCTCCATAAAGGATCAAAGTGATACCTCCTAAATCCTGGGTTTTGGATCTATGAGATAGATCTAATTGGATGTTAGGATTCTCACTAGATGTAGTGAGATGGTATCAATTAATCCTGGGGAGAATCACTGGAAGTGTTCCAGGGTGATAAAGACGACTGAATGTCAGTCACAGACATTGTCTTTACCCTCAGTAAAGGGACGATATGTTGGAAGAGTTCCAAGCTAGATACCGTGGCACACTAGACGATAAAGGCTGGATACATCGCTACATAAGATGCTACCAAAGAGGCAGTCTGGGTGTATAATGGTTCATGAGATGAACTACGTTCCAACCATTGTGAGACAATGGAGTTGTGGCTTATGCCAAGGAACGCCGGTCCCATCAGTGATCCAGACATATTCTAAGGCAGTATCACCTGATCATGGAGATGGTTGATCTCCAGGGTGATCGAGGTTTGGAGAGCAGACTCAGAGGACAACACAGCGGATCCACTCACAAAGGCCTGTTCCAAGAGAGAGATTTTTATGGGATGGTTGAGTATGAGATACTACAACCACTGCTATCAGATGGCCCTAGTGCAAGTGGGAGATTGTTAGTTATATGTATGCCCTAGAGGCCATTACTATACATAGGATGTATATTGTAGTGGATGCTTGGACATATATAGGGAGGACTTTCTTGCTCGACATGATAGTATGCTATCTGGTTACTCTTTACCTTAACGTGTACATTAATTGTCTCTCTGTTACATGTTGGTAAAGCCCTTAGGATGTGTACTTGACTACCGGGACTATGATGCGGATCATACTAGTGGGGACATGGTAGTCCATAAGTACATCCTTCAAGGTCCCTAGTCGTGGGTGTATCGAGACGGGGCATCGATATACCAGAGTAGACTAGCGTGTACCTTCTCGACCCATACAGATGGGCGATGGATGAGACCATATCCATTGGTGTTTGACATCAGAGATGATATACAGGTGCTCAGTAGAGACTGGGTACACTGGACGGACTCGCCGAGAACTCCCAGATGGTACTATACCTTACGTCAGATGGCAGTTCGCTGGTGACACTGGTACAGAGTAGTCTGTTGACCCGAGATCGTCATAGAGTCTTGTGTGGTTCCCACTGTGCTTTGATTTCCACCTTACCACGTCCAAGAGGGCGTGCAAAATGGTAGCTTTTGGGTACAGTCCCGAATCACATGGAGGCAATGAGCGATAGGAGGGGATTCGTCTCTCCCGGTATAGGGGGTTGATGTTGCGCTGTGTTCGATTGGCTATAACCGGAAATCCCTGGCCAGGGTTGCTGAGATTTACTGGTAAGTGTTACCAGTAGTTTCTCGAATTGTTATAGACCTCATATCGACACGACTTATCGAGCTATTGGGGTCTGACGTTTACCACCCCTAGGCGAGATATGCGACATATCAGACGGACAGACCGGACTGTACGGTAAGTGTTACTGGTTGGATTCACAGGAGTGTGAGCGGGCTTGCTCGTCGATCTTCTGATCGCTCAATACCCGGGTGGCCGTTATGTTTAGCAGACCGCTTGCGGCTTGTGGGTGTTTGATATGATCATCACCTGCTGCCGGCGTATTGATGAGTCTTTAGAGTCCTACACAGAGGTTTCCTGGCTCAAGCGAAACGAAATAGGAGCGCATATGAGATATGTGTGGGACCGAGAATGATACCAGTATGTGATACTGTATTCGATTCTCACGATATGTGACATTGATCGGTTATATGCGATATAGCCGGGTTATCGGATCAAGTGTTGATTCGATAAGTTGTTACTGTTGATATTAGTCGGTTATATGCGATATGACCGGATCATTAAATCAAGTGTTGATTTAATGATTTAATGCATAATTATATATTTGATATATTATTTTGCATTAACTAGTATAGGTTCACTTAAGATGGATTTTCTCACTCGGATGTGCGCATTGTATATGCGATATATTTTTGTGCACTTGATTGTATCATGTTTGATGATGCATTCAAAATTGGTTTGTGTAAAGAATTAAACCTAGGTTAAGTAAATGGTTAAGGTTTCTATTTATTTGTCCATTCATTTATCTTTTTATTTTGGATTAAAATGAAATGACAAAAGAAAACAAAATGGTTTCATTCTTTCTTTCTTTCTTTCATGAAGCTTGATGAAGCTTCATGAAGCTTTGACCATATGACCATTTTGTCTTCAAGCTTAACCCTAACCATTCTTTTAACCTTAGTCATTTCTCTACACCTAACTATAGTTAATGTTATGATAAATATTCTTTTTCTTTTCTATTCTAAAAAACTTATCATAATATACTTCATCTTCTTCTTCTTCTTCTTCAAGAAGAAGCTTGCCTCCATCAATGGCAACTTGGGAAAATGAGTGAGAAATCCAATTATAAAGTGAACCCACTTCCTATTTCTTCATCCTCTATCCCTTGCCAAGTTGTATAGGGTGTTTCCTTCACAAGTTTTCATGGCTTGGTGAAGGTGGAGCTTGATCTAGTGATGCCTCGACGTAGATCATCTTCGGCATCGTCGTCGATGACCTTGCCCGCTTTTTCTCCGATGAAGCCGATGCTAGAGTCATGGTTCGATTTGGACAGCGGAGAGGACTTCATCATGGATCTATGGAGGTGGAGAAACGGATCTACAAAGGTTGTATTTCCGTTCTTTTAGTTTAGTTGTAAACTAGTTTCATTGTTTCGCCTATATATCTAGTTAACGATCCGTATTAGGGTTTCTCGGCACGGATAATATTTGAAATTGGCATGGTTGATGCCTTGTGAGACCTCATTAGAGTGCCTAGGAACCCTACATGTTTTACACCCACGCTAGCTCTGCCCCGCTCTGCCGTTAGTCACCTAACCTAACGGTGCACGAGGGGACATCGAGGCGAAGGCGGATGGCATAAGTGTACGTCGTATTTATCTGTGATGTTTAGGTGGACTTAAATGATGGGACTTCATTAATGAAAGAAAAGGAACCTAAAGATGTTGTGGAATCGAATTTCAAAAATAAAACAGGTAGCTACAGTTCTTGCTTTGCATCGCGGTGTTCCTTGTAGAACATCCCGCACCTTATTCGATAAGGAAAGGACCGAGATCCCTTCACCGGGAGTGACTCCTTTAGCAATAACTGGCAGATGCTACAACCCTCGGTTTGTCTTTTGATTGCTTGTATAGTTTTCTCTTTGCACAGCAGTATATGTGATATATCCTGCACCTTATTCGATGAGGAAAGGGCCGACGATCCCTTCACCGAGAGTGACCCCTTTAGCAAAACTAGAAAAGCCTCAAAAACACTCCAATATAAAATTATTCGATTCTACAACGATATCAAGTTCATTATGCAATAGGTTTTCAGAAAAACCTGTCGTAGCCCTCCGTCATTTCAGATAAGTAGTAGTTAGTATTCGTGCTGCGTTTGTTGGCCTTTGTCAAGGCGTAGTGTGCGGTAGCTGACTGGTGCTTATCTGCTTATGCTTATGATGCAGATTGGGTTAGGGTAGTCGTGCGACTTTGTTGGCCTTTGTCAAGTGCCGTGCGGGTGGGTTTAATTCAATCAAGAAATGACGGGTTGAACTTGACTAGCAGCCTATGGTTTGTTGGCCTTTGTGAAGGTCATAGGAGGCTAGGGGCAAAATTATCGGGAATTTCAAGTGTTGAAATTTGCAATGAGATTGAATACCTTCTATGAGATAGTTGGATCCCGATACCCGCTGCGAGTAAGAGTTACTCCTGGGAGAGTTTTACACATTACAATTAGCCGATCAAGTAGGTGTCTAGAAAGGTGTTAACGAGGTTACGTCTCTGGGAAAACGAGGTTTACATTAATTAGGTTCGTGCGAAAGCACGGGGGACCTCCCTCAAAGTACCAACACTGGCCTAGCTGAAAGATTGGCGAACTTGTAGCGTGTAATTAATCCCGGCTAGTCTTTCCTTTTAGGGTTTGAAGGAAGATTTGATAAAAACAGTGGGAGCCATCCTGATTAGATAAATTAATAACCAATCCATTCTTGCACGAGCGCACGCTGAGTGTTTTCTTCTCTCTCTCTCCAGGTAGCGACCATATCATGCCTTAATCAAGATAATAATACGGAATATTGACCGAACCCGCTTGTTATCCTGAGCTGGGGAACGTTGGTCCCGCTCCAACTTATAATTGTTATAAGATAGAGCAGGAAATAGGGGATTGCCAGAATTCCCGTGCCGCCCAAACGAAGAAAGTGCATGCTGATGCATCATCTTCGGGTGTGTTTATTATACAGAACTGTTTCTCAGTATTCTTTACGTCCTGGATATGAGATACCGGATCAGGATCCCACATATGTAATATATTACATAGGCTACAGATAGGTAGACAACTGAGAACGGGTGATAAGTTTCATAAGACAGAAAACAGGGCAAGTGTTGCAGCCAAGTCTGTTGGTCACTGTCACCCTGTATTACCAATACATTGATTCTGAACGAATGTTATTAGATACCGAACCTGATATACAAAATCATATCAGTCTCTTTATTAGTAAAGAAAGGATATAATTTTGTATTGTTGGATAATGTTTTGAACATTTCCTATATCAAATGTTGATCGGTTCAGGCACGTTATCTAAAAGCATTGACGTTCTAAATCAAACCTACAGTTCTTAGTATACAGAACACACACAAGAGGAAGAGTTCAGAAATGAACGAATCCTTCTTGAGGCATTGTAGACTAGGTCATATCAATGCGACCCGACTGGCTGAAGTTACATTTAGATGTATATTTAAATTAGTTTGAATTTACAACTTGTGAAACTTGCCAGTCATGTCACAAAGATTAGATGACCGTAGCTCTGTTTATTGGAAACAGAGAAAGAGTTAGTAAACTCTTGGGACTGATACATGATGATATATGTAAGGTCCCCTGTCTACACATGCCAGGACTGGTTCTTTATACTTCATTACATTCTCTGATGATCTCTCAAGATTCAGACATATGTTCCTGCTGAAACACAAGTCCGGACCTTTTGAGATATTCACAGAATATAAGCTAGAAGTAGAGAACCAATACGGGTATAAGTATTATGTCCTTTGATGTGATCAGGGAGGAGAATACTTGAGCACGGAATTCATGGATTATTCTAAAGGAGAATGAGATTCTCTCTCAGTGTTACTCCTCTGAATACACCACAGCACAACGGTGTATCGGGGCGGAGCAATCGCACCATATTGGATATGGTGTGCTCTATGATGAGTACTACTGAGTTACCTATTTCCTTTTGGGAGTTATGCACTTATGAAGTTGCATACCTATTGAATAGGGTTCCAATCAAATCAGTTGCCTACCGCTTCATATGTGATATGGAAAGGGAAGAGCTCATATCTTAAGTTGGTTAAGATTTGGGGTTGTCCGGGCTATGTCTAAAAGCATAATCCGGACAAGCTCGAGGCAAGGTCTGTTATGTACAACTGGAAAGGTTGCAGCTATGCAAACTACAGCAGATGATTTGGTAGAACCAAAGGATTCAGTAGATTCCAATGAACCTCAGCCTCTCCGCCGATCTGGTAGGGTTCCTCATCCGCCTGAGAGATACTTCGGTTTCTCTATGACAGTGGGAGTGAGGATTGCATCATGAGATGATGACCCAACTAGTTTCGAGCAGGCCATCAAGAGTAGGGACTCTGTAAGAATGGCTAGATGCTTAGTGATCTGAGATGGAATCCTTATACACCAATAAAGTGTGGACTTTGGTTGCTATATCTGAAGGGTTAAATCCTCATCAGGAGCAAGTATATCTTGAGAAGATTACTTGGTGTACATGGAAAAGTTGAGACTTTCAAAGCTAGACTTGTTAAAGGTTTACATCATTGACCAGGTATGGATCATGATGAAACTTTTTTCTAAGGAGCCATGCTTAAGTCCATCCAGATCCTACTTGCCACGGCTACATACTATGACTACAATATCTGGCGGTTGGGTGTTATGACTGCTTTTCTAAATGATGTTTTAGAAGATAAAGTCTATAAGTACACAGTCAGAAGGCTTCGTAGACAGTGGGAGCAGCGGAAACGTGTGCAAGATGTTTTATGTGATAAAGCAGGCATCGCGGAGTTGGAACATCTGTTTTGATGTATTAGTCAAAGAGTTTGACATCATCAAAATGGTAGGTGAACCTTGTATAAACAAAAAGGTAGTAGGGAGTATGGTGACGATCCTCGTAGAGTACGTGGATGACATACTCTTGATAGGGAAGGAGTTTCCTATGCTACGCTCGATCAATCTCCGCTTATCACAATGATTCTCCACATAGGATCAAAGTGATACCTACTAAATCCTGGGTTTTGGATCTATGAGATAGATCTAAGTGGATGTTAGGATTCTCACTAGATGTAGTGAGATGGTATCAATCGATCCTGGGGAGAATCACTGGAAGTGTTCCAGAGTGATAAGGACGACTGAATGCCAGTCACAGGCATTGTCTTTACCCTCAGTAAAGGGACGGTATGTTGGAAGAGTTCCAAGCAAGATACCGTGGCATACTAGACGATTAAGGCTGGATACATCGCTACTTAAGATGCTACCAAAGAGGCTGTCTGGGTGTATATTAGTTCATGAGATGAACTCGGTTCCTCCCATTGTGTGACAATGGAGTTGCGGCTTATGCCAAGGAACGTCCGTCCCATCAGTGATCCAGATATATTCTAAGGCAGTATCACCTGATCATGGAGATGGTTGATCTCCAGGGTGATCGAGGTTAGGAGAGCAGACTCAGAGGATAACACGGCAGATCCACTCACAAAGGCCTTTTCCCAGAGAGAGACTTCTATGGGATGGTTGAGTATGAGATACTGCAACTACTGCTACAGATGCCCTAGTGCAAGTGGGAGATTGTTAGTTATATGTATTCCCTAGAGGCCATTACTATACATAGGATGTATATTGTAGTGGATGCTTGGACATATATAGGGAGGACTTTCTTGCTCGACATGATAGTATGCTATTTGGTTGCTCTTTACCTTAACGTGTATACTGATTGTCTCTCTGTTACATGTTGGTAAAGCCCTTAGGATGTGTACTTGACTACCTGGACTATGATGCGGATCATACTAGTGGGGACATGGTAGTCCATAAGTACATCCTTTAAGGTCCCTAGTCGTGGGTGTATCGAGACGGGGCATCGATATACCAGAGTAGACTAGCGTATACCTTCTCGACCCATACAAATGGGTGATGGATGATCCCATATCCATTGGTGTTTGACATCAGAGATGATATACGGGTGCTCAGTGGAGACTGGGTATACTGGACGGACTCGCCGAGAACTCCCAGATGGTATTATACCTTACGTCAGATGGCAGTTCTCTGGGGACACTGGTACAGGTTAGTCTGTAGACCCGAGATCATCATAGAGTTTTGTGTGAATCCCACTGTGCTTTGATTTCCACCTTACCACGTCCAACAGGGCATGCAAAACAGTGGTTTTTGGGTACAGTCCCGAATCACATGGAGGTAATGAGCGATAGGAGGGGATTCGTCTCTCCCGGTATAAGGAGTTGATGTTGCACTGTGTTCGATTGGCTATAACCGGAAATCCCTGGCCAGGGTTGCTGAGATTTACTGGTAAGTGTTACTAGTAGTTTCTCGAACTATTATAGACCTCATATCGACACGACTTATCGAGCTATTGGGGTCTGACGTTTACCACCCCTAGGCGAGATATGCGACATATCAGACGATCAGACCGGACTGTGCGGTAAGTGTTACTGGCTGGATTCACAGGAGTATGAGCGGGCTTGCTCGTCGATCTTCTGATCGCTCAATACCCGGGTGGCCGTTACGTTTAGCAGACCGCTTGCGGCTTGTGGGTGCTTGATATGATCATCACCTGCTGCCGGCATATTGACGAGTCTTTAGAGTCCTACACAGAGGTTTCCTGGCTCAAGCGAAACGAAATAGGAGCGCATATGAGATATGTGCGGGACCGAGAATAATGCGTGTATGTGATACCGTATTCTATTCTTGCGATGAATGTATCGATTGGTTGTATGCGATATAACCTAGTTATCGAATCGAGGATTGATTGGATAAGTCGATACATTGGATATTAGTCGGTCATATGCGATGTGACCGGATCGTTAAATCAAGTGTTGATTTAATGATTTAATGTATAATTATATATTTGATATATTACTTTACATTAACTAATATTGGTTAACTTAATATGTTTTTCTCACTTGTTTGTGCACATTGTATATGTGATATATTTTTGTGCACAAGATTGTATCATGTTTGATGATACATGCAAACTTGGGTGTATGTTTGATTTAAACCATGTTTGGTTAATGGTTAGGGTTTCCTTTGCCTTATTTATTTATTTCATTTATTTACTTTTGGCAAGAAACAAAAACAAAAGGTGGTGGCTTTTCACACTTTGGCTTGAAGCTTCATAGCACCTTTGACAAAGTCTAAGCCTTTTGTTTTATTCTTAACCTAACCATTCACCTAACCCTAGTTTATTCTCTACACTCAACCATGGTTGGAAAATGATAAGAATCACTTAGATTTTCTTTTTGAATTAATTCTTTTTCTATCATCTTCTTCTTCTTCTTGATGGAGAAAAAGAAAAGCTTGCTTGAAAATGTCTAAGTGATGATTCAAAGTGAGAAATCCAAATCCAAAGTGAACCCACTTCCTATTTCTTCATCCTCTACCACTTGCCAAGTAGTATAGGGTGTTTTCTTCACAAATTTCATGACTTGGTGAAGTTGGAGCTTGATCTTGAGTTGCCTCGACGTAGATCATCTTCGGCATGGAAGTCGACGACCTAGCCCGATCATTTCTTCGACGAAACCATCGCTAGAGTCCGGGATCCGATGATCGCAACGGAGGGACATCATCACGGAGCTAAGGAAGTGGAGGACCGGATCTACAAAGGTTGTAGCCCCTTTCACTTAGCAGTAAAGTTGTTTACTAGCTTGTAGTTTCGCCTATTCTCTAATTAACGATCTAGTTTAGGGTTTCTCGGCACCGGAAAATTTTGAATTTGGCATGGTTGAAGCCTTGTGAGACCTCATTAGTGTGCCTGGGAAACCTACAGCTTAGACATCTAGATTTTTTAAAATTGCATACTTGATGCATGTGGAAGCCTAGTAGAGATGCTAAGACACACTTTCATGGTATCAGAGCCAAGCTAGAGCATTAGGTCATGTCTAAACGACGTTAAAGTGTTCGATCGATGTTCGAAACCAGTAAATTTCATTGTTTCTGTCTAGATTTTCGAAAGTTGATATTTTACAGATTAAAAATATGAAGAAATTCATGCAGGGTATTTAATGGAGCCCCAAGAAATACGAGGGCCCAACTCGACCAAATTCCCGCGGAACCGCGACATAACCTTGGGTTTAGCCGCGGTTCCGCCGCACTTTTGGTGAGTTAGGGACTTGTGTTTCTTGTGCTGCTCCATGTTGATATTTGCCACTTTCTGGGTGTTTTTATTGAGACTCAAGTTGTTGAACTCTCTGTGATTTGTGGGTGTTTGATATATCGATCGAAATGTTTAACATCGTCTGGATTTTAATGATATGTGATACAATTTTTCGAATCCACATTAAATTAGTTTTGTGAAAACTAGTTTATAATTGGTAAATCTAACGTTTTAGTCTCGGTTCATGGATTGCCATGGAGTTTCGATTCGGATCAAAACTCTGTCACAATCGCATATAGTACGCGAACACTCATTGGATAACGCTACTAGATAGCCATATCCCATTGCCCCGACCAAGTGACTATAGGAGAACCTCGTTGCCAAAAGAATCCATTTGTGTGCTCGTGGCCACGATGTTCCGTTTAAGTGCACTTCGTCGACGGCATCGGAGGTGCGTCCATCTACTAAAGTTCCCTACGAGCATTCGATTAGGTAGTCGGGAATCTTGTTGAATTACCCGACTAAGTTATTGAAAAGTGTTTTCAATTTGTGACTAAAATGCAAGGTTTATAGGGTTAGGCATGAAATTCGGAATATGAGATATTCCGGGTTTATGATGTCTAAGGAGTATGCGGATTCTAATTATTGTAGTTTTTCATTTCTTTTCTGCGACCGTAAGTGTAATATGTGGGGTATTCCCGATCTCGTTGCTATATGTCAACGGAATTCGGGATACGCATATTTACTTACGTTGATGACATGTGATATTATGTGTTGCTTGTGATATGTTATATTAGATCGTCGTGATTGAATTGCCGGAGGGTTTTACATGAGATGAGAGGTTTTCTATTTTCATTCATGTAAAAAGTTGTATGTAATATTCTTTTATTGGGACTCTTCCGGGTTGAGGATGATGCCACCATTGATATATATTATTTACTTTTCCGCATTAGGATAGACCCAAGGCGGGAAGCACAAGTAACCGGGTTCTAGAGTCTAGTAGGAAACCATCTCGAGGAGTCGAGATCGGGTCACCTAACTCTAGAATTGGAAGGGTTACTTGCCGCTCTCGTAGGGGTCTAGGGATGTGGGTTTGGCTATTCATCACGACCGTGGAATCCGTGTTTTTAATTACTGGCTTAATTTAAAACACGAATCTTCTAGTATATCCAATATTTCATATGTTTGTTTCTGTTGCTTGAGTTCTGTGATGTGATCATATAACTGCGTGAGACGAATGCTATATATATATGATATATATAATAAACGTTGCTTATGTTTTGCACCCGCGGTAATCCAGCTCCCGCTCTGCCATTAGTTAAGTAACCTAATGGTGCATGACGGGGCCCCATGGCGAATGCGTATGGCAAAAGCATACGTTCTATTTTCGTTTCTTCTATGATGTTTAGGAAACATAAATGATGGGACGTCATTAATGAGATTAATGAAAAGAAAAGAAATCTAAAGATGTTGTAGAATCAAATTTTTCAAAAAGGTAGCTCTAGTTATTGCTTTGCATAGCAGTATTTCTTTATGAATATCCAGCACCTCATTCGATGAGGAAAGAGCCTAGATCCCTTCACTGGGAGTGAACTCTTTAGCAAAACTAGCAAATGCTACAACCCACTCAGATTGTTTTGAAAATTACTCAATTTTAAAAGCGGAGCTTAAACTACTCCATTTCAAATCACTAGATTCTATAACGATATCAAGTTCATTACGCTAAATGTTTTATTCAAAACCAGTCGTAGCCTTCCATTATTTCAGATAAATGCTATTTAGTATTGTTAGTGTATATGCCCTAGAGGCCATTACTGTATCATACTAGTATGTATATTACTTGATGGAAGCTTGGGATATTCACAGTTGTACAGACAATCTTGCTCAATATAGTAGTATGCTACTTGGTTTGTCTCTGCTTTAATGTGTACATGTGTGTTTATTTATTATATCACCTATACGCATTAGTAGAGCCCTTAGGATCTTTGCTTGATTACCGGCGTTGTGATGGCGATCACACTCGTGGGGGCTGGGTAATCTACAAGCACATCCTTATATACGTCCCTAGTCGTGGGAGTATCGAGATAGGGCATCGATACTCCGGAGTAGACTAGCGTATGCGCTTCTCATCCCAGCATGGGAGACGGTCTGTCCCACAGCCGTCGGCACGTCGTACTTGAGATAGTATGCGGGTGCTCGTTGGGTTACGAGTACACTGGATAGGACTCGTCGGGAACTGATGGTTGGTATTATACCTATCGTCTGTTATCAGTTCCCAGGTGACATGAGTACAGCTTAGTCCGCTGACTTGACACTGTCACTTCGCCTCGAGTGTGTTCCCACTGTTCTTTGATTGCCACCCTACCACGTCTCTACTGAGTCTTGCAAACAGGTAGTAGTTGGGAGCAGTCCCGAAGCACTTGGAGGCAGTGACGGTTAGACAGGATTCGTCTCTCCCGGTATTGGGGGTTGACATCGCGCTGTGTCTAGGAGAGCCATTACACAAGTAGTCCCTGGCCAGGGCAAGCGAGATGTACTGGTAGGTTCCAGTATTATCTCAGGGTGTTCTGGGCTTCACTCCGACACGACTTGTACCGCTATTAGGGGACTGACGTTTACCGCCCCCCTAGGCCCGCCATGCGATGTATCAGACGAACAGACCGGACTGTACGGAGATTGTCACATACAGGCTCAGTAGGAGTTCGGATGGGTTTACCTCATCGGCCTTCTTATCGACATCTACCTGGGGACCGTTACGTACAGCCAGTGCCGCTTGCGGTCTGTGGTTAAACCCACTGCCAGCGTAGTGTCGAGTCTTTAGAGTCCCACACAGAGAGTTTCCCTGCACTGAGCGAAACGTGTAGAGGCCGTATGGTTTTACGGCAGGGCTCCGATCACTTACGTACACTTGTGTGCGTATGGTGTTCGGGCAGGCAGTACTAGTAGGCCTTGGTTTAAGCCGGATCTTAGTATTGCACGGATGGATTTGTTTTGTCTTCTGTGCATCCGCATTCTACGAAATACGGATGCAGGTGTTTATGCACAGTTTTTCGGAGTGATGAAGGAGGAGGTGCCTCATTAGGGTTTTGGCAGTTGATTCGGTCAAAACCATTTTGAGGCAGACTCATTAGGGTTTTGACAGTTCGTTTGGTCAAAACCATTATGAGCCGCGAACTTCATTTACTAATCCTATTAGTGATAATCTTATGATGGCTAATTGCGTTGACCATTTGACCCCGTTGACCTCTCTTGACTTTGTTGACCGGTTGACCGGGTTGACCATTGACTTTCAAGAGGGTTCCACACTTTTCTTTTCTTTTCCTTTTTCTTTTGGATTATGATAATGGTCATTTCAAAGTAGCCATCAACTTTATCTTGATGGGATTAGTAATGATGTTGTTTTGCATTATTTGCAACCATGGTTCTTTTTCTTTTGTATCATAATATTATTCTCATTCTCTCTCTTGAAATGAGAAGCTCCATGGTTGCTAACCTTCCTCCTTCTTCTTCCTCCTCTTGATTTCTCCTTTGATCTCATGTGTTGAGAGAAAAAGGATTTCACTTGACAAACACATCCATACATCTCCTCTACATATCCTAGGGCTTCTAGATTAGAAATCTCATTGCCCTAGTTATCTCGGCTTGAGGTAGAGCTCGGTGTACATCTCTCGGGTGGATCGTCTTCGACTCAAGGAGGCCGCGGAGGTGACCAAAGTCCGAATCAACCATTGAGCAAGCAAAGAGAAGAGCAACAAGAAGTGAAGAACAACAAAGAAGAAGAACAACAAGAAGCGAAGGAGTTCAAGTTGAGGTATAACCCCTAACCGAGTAGATTCATCTCTTGTTAGGATGCTAGTGTATTGTTTAGCAAAGATCCGGCTTTTACGGTCCATGTTACAAAGTTTAGAAAAAATTTTGTTTTACCGTTTCCGCAACCCCGAAAGTACCGGGAGAGGTAACGTGGACCTAACAGTGGTATCAGAGCCTAACTAAACACACCCTAGCATGTTAGCAAAGTATTAAGAATATCGACCGGACGAAAAACCGCAAAATCACCCCGAAAAATTCAGTTTCTGCCGATTTTCAGATCTGTTCCAAAATTAAAAATTTATACACTAAAAATCGGCTCAGGCTTTTATTAGAAAACTGCAAAAATTTGATCACCCATCTCGACTAAACCGCCGCGTTTCCGCGGCATAAGCTTGCTTATGCCGCGGAACCGCGGCCAGTTTGGCTCCGTTGGGGGATCTCCTTCTTGCAGTTTTCTTAGATGGGTATTTTGGGATTTTTACAATATGACATTTCTGCTCAGATTTTCCAGAAAGCAAAATTTGTTTTTGGGGCTTAAAAGTCCGTATTTTTGGTCGATGTTCTGTAGACTTTGGCTAATGGTTATATCTGTAATGTTTTATGTGTATTGAACGTCTACTAATCGCTATATGTCGATTAGTCGGGGTTATACATATCTGTGATCTGTGATTGTTGTTGATGGTTTGTGTATATGAACTCGTTGGATTGTCGCGGATGAATAGCCGGGGTGGATGTGAGATGAGAGTTTCTTTTTCTTTCATTCATGTAATAAATTTGTAAATTGATGTAATATTATTTGTATGGCCGCACAACCGGGTCGGGGTTGTAGCCGTCATTGTATAATTCTTTTTACTGTTTTTGCTCCTAGGATAGACCCATGGAGGGGGTGCACAAACTACCGGGTATCTCGAAGTGCCGAGTGGCCTACTCATGGCGTTGAGGGAGGTTGCTTCGCTTCGAGTACTTGGCGGGTAGTTTGCCGCACCCGTAGGGGTCTTGGGTGGGGTATTGGCTATTCATCGCGACCGTGTAATCCGCTTTTCGTTGCAGGCTTGAACGAATCGCGGGTTCCTAGTATATCCAAAGTGTTCATCTGTGATCTGGATTGGCTATCGTTGCAGTATATCTAAATATAATAACTATTTAGGCGTTGCTTATGTTTTACAGCCGCGCTAGCCCAGCCCCCGCTCTGTCGTTAGTTAAGTAACCTAACGGGTGATGACGGGGCCCAGTGGCGAATGCGAATGGCATAAGTGTACGTCATATTTTGGTTGTTTTCTGCAATGATAGGATTTAAATGATGGGACGCATTAAAAGAACTAATGCAAGAAAATAAACCTAAAAGACGTTGTTGGAACAATTTTTCAAAAAGCTGTTATTACAAGGACGTTCATTTTTGTTTTGCATCGCGGTATTCGGTTGTGAATGCCCAGCACCTCAGTCGACGAGGCAAGGGCCGAGATCCCTTCATCGGGAGTGACCCCTTGGACAAAAGTTTGCGTCAGGGTAATAACTTCACTATAGTCGATTATTCTTGCTTTGCATCGAGGTATTCAGTTTGGAGTATCCTGCACCTCATTCGACGAGGAAAGAGCCGAGATCCCTTCACAGGGAGTGACCTCTTTAGCAAAAGTTTTCGCCACTATATTTTCAAAAGTGTATCACGTTCCTTCAACGACATCAAGTTCATTACGTTAACGTGTTTTCGCCAAAACCCAGTCGTAGCCCTCCGTCATTTCGGATTGATATTGCTTAGTATTCGTGCTACGTATTTCGTGCTCAGCCGAGGCGTAGTGTACGGTAGCCATGTAATATCTTTCCGTAGGATACAAAGTGATTGGTTAGGACAGTCGTACGGTCATTTTGGCTCAGTCAAGGACTCGTACGGGTGGGTCTAATGCAGTCAAGATAATGACGGGTTGAACTTGACTAGGATCCTTTGATATGTTGGCTCAGTCAAGGTCACTTGGGTCCTAGGGGCAAAAACCACATCGGGAGTTTCAAAAGTACTGAGACTTGCAGATTTAGCATACCTTCTGGAGTGTGGTGACTAGAGTGGATTCCATCTAGGTCATCACACAATGATAGTTGGATCCCGATCCCACTGATGAGTTGGATTACCTTCGGGAGATTATTTCACTTAACAATCAATGCTATAAACCTAGTAGGTGACAAGAAAGGTGTTAGCGGGGTTACGCCCCCATGGAAAAGAGGTTCTTGAATTAAGGAACTTCGCGAAAGCGTTGGAAAACCTCCCTCGAAGTACCAACATTGGCCTGGCTGAAAGGTTAAGCAAGTATTGTGACGTGAATTAAATCCCGGCTAGTTCTTCTTTTAAAAAGGTTTTAAGAAGAATTTGAGTAAACAGTGGGAGACATCCTGGTTAGATAAATTAATAAACCAATCTAATCCTGCAAGAGCATACGCTGAGTGTTTCTTTTCTCTCTCTCCAGGCAGCAACCTTTTCACGCCCTAATCAAGATAATAAAATGTATCGCTTGACCGATCCGAATTCTTATTCGGGACTGGGGAAAGTTGGTTCAGCTCTAACTTGTGACAACAGTCATGAGTATGAGAATGGGATAGAGGAAAGTATGGATTTCCAGGATACCCAGTTGAAGAAGAAGCATGGTTTTGCATCTACTTCAGGTGTTCTTGTAATTGAGAACTGTTTTACGGTCAGCCCTACCTCCTGGGTACTTGATACCGGATCAGGATCTCATATCTGTAATTTATTGCAGGGACCGAGAAAAAGTAGGAAAGTTGCACCGGGTGATATGTCGCTCAGAGTAGCGAACGGAGCACAAGTTAATGCGGCAGCCGTCGGTGAATATCACCTAGTATTGCCAAATGGCAAGACTATGATTTTGAACGATTGCTATTATGTACCCTCCATGGTTTGCAACATCATATCAGTTTCTTTACTCGATAAAGATGGATATAACTTTGTTCTTGAAAAGAATATCATGAACATTTACCTTCATAAGGTACTGGTTGCAGAGGGTACACTGTGTAATGGTATCTACGTTCTAAATCAGAATACAGTTCTCAATATACAAAACACACGCAAGAGGAAGAATTCAGATACGAATGAATCCTACTTGTGGCATTGTAGACTTGGTCATGTCGGAGAGAAAAGACTGAGTAAGTTGCATAAAGATGGACTCTTGGATGCGTTCGAGTTTTCATCTTATGAAACTTGTCAGTCTTGTCTCAAAGGGAAGATGACCAAATCTCCGTTCACCGGACATGGAGAAAGAGCAGCAGAGCTCTTGGGACTCGTACATAGTGATGTATGTGGTCCGATGTCTATATATGCAAGGGGTGGGTTCTCGTACTTCATCACATTCACGGACGATCTCTCTAGGTTCGGATATGTGTATCTGATGAAACACAAATCTGAAGCTTTTGAGAAATTCAAGGAATTCAGAAACGAAGTAGAGAACCAGACAGGCAAAAGTATCAAGATCCTCCGGTCTGACAGGGGAGGGGAGTACTTAAGCACGGAATTCCTAGATTACTTAAAAGAGAATGGTATTCTCTCTCAGCTTACTCCTCCTTATACACCACAGCACAACGGTGTATCGGAGCGGAGGAATCGTACCCTACTGGATATGGTTCGCTCCATGATGAGTAATGCCGAATTACCTCTTTCATTTTGGGGACATGCGCTCTTGACAGCAGCATATCTGTTGAATGATGTTCCGTCTAAATCTGTGCCTAAGACACCGTTCGAGATATGGAATGGTAAAAAGCCGTATCTTAAACGTATTAAGGTATGGGGTTGTCCGGCCTATGTAAAAGTACAAAATCCGGACAAACTTCAGGCACGTTCAGTTCTATGTAAATTTGTGGGATATCCTAAGAACTCCACAGGATATCTGTTCTACCACACCGAGGAACAGAAGGTGTTTGTATCTCGCCACGCCACCTTTTTAGAGTGGCAATTTCTTGCAAAAGAAACAAGTGGGAGTTCGGTAGAACTGGAAGAAATTCAGCGACCACAAAATGAAACTGAAGATTTGACAGAACCTCAGAATTCAATAACCCCAGAAGAACCTCAGCCACTCCGCAGATCTGGTAGGATTTCTCATCCGCCCGAGAGATACTACGGTTTTCTCATAGACGGGGATCGAGAGGATTGCATCTTGGAAGAAGATGACCCTACCAGTTTCAGGCAGGCCATTATCAGTAGGGACTCTGATAAGTGGCAGGAAGCAATGCAATCCGAAATGGAGTCCATGTACGCCAATAAAGTGTGGACCTTGGATATTGCACCACCTGGGGTAAAACCCGTTGGATGCAAATGGATCTACAAAAGGAAACTTGGTGTAGATGGGCAGGTGGAAACCTATAAAGCTAGACTCGTTGCAAAAGGTTTTCGTCAAAAACCTGGTTTGGACTATGACGAGACTTTTTCTCCGGTGGCTATGCTCAAATCCATTCGGATCCTACTTGCCATTGCTGCCTTCCATGATTATGAAATCTGGAAGATAGATGTTAAGACGGCTTTCCTAAACGGTTGTTTGGAAGAGTGCGTTTACATGGATCAACCAGAAGGTTTCGTAGACAGTGGGAGCAGCGGAAGGGTGTGCAAGTTACTTAAATCCATTTATGGATTAAAGCAGGCATCGCGGAGCTGGAACATCTGTTTTGATGAGGCAATCAAGGAATTTGATTTCATCAAGAACGAAGATGAACCCTGTGTATATAAGAAGATTGTAGGACGAACTGTCATGTTCCTAGTCTTGTACGTGGACGACATTCTTTTGATAGGAAATGATATTCCTATGCTACAATCGGTCAAGCTATTTTTGTCACAAAGGTTCTCCACGAAAGACCTGGGTGATGCCTCGTACATTCTGGGGATCAAGATCTATAGAGATAGATCCAAGAGACTATTGGGACTTTCGCAGTCCAGATACATAGAGACCGTACTAAAGAGATTTAGTATGGAGGATTCCAAGCGCGGTAACATACCCGCATTGCACGGAATTACCCTCTCCAAGAAGATGTCTCCTAAGACTGACGAGGAGAGGGTTCGCATGAGCACTATACCCTACGCTTCGGCGGTAGGATCTATAATGTATGCGATGCTATGTACAAGACCAGATGTAGCTTACGCGCTGAGCGCGGTAAGCCGGTATCAGTCAGACCCAGGGGAGGACCACTGGACAGTAGTGAAAAACATTCTCAAGTACCTGAGAAGGACTAAGGAGATGTTCCTGGTTTACGGTAATGGAGACCTCAGGGTCGAGTCCTTTACCGATTCAAGCTTCCAAAGTGACAAAGATGACAGCAAGTCTGTCTCGGGTTTTGTGTTTACCCTCAACGGAGGGGCGGTATGTTGGAGGAGTTCCAAGCAGGATACCGTCGCAGACTCGACGATGGAGGCTGAATACATTGCTGCAAGCGATGCCGCAAAAGAGGCGGTCTGGATGAAGAAGTTCATTAGTGAACTTCAGATGGTTCCGTCCATTGTTGACCCAATACCTTTGTATTGCGATAACAATGGGGCTATAGCTTTAGCGAAGGAACCAAGGTCCCATCAGAAATCCAGGCACATCTTAAGGCGGTATCACCTGATCAGGGAGATCATTGATCGACAGGAGATCGAGGTGCGGAGAGTGGACACAAAGGACAACACTGCGGACCCATTCACGAAGGCTTTACCCCAGACTCAGTTTGAGCGGCTGATCGAGATGATAGGTCTTCGATACGCCAGTACATGGCCTTAGTGCAAGTGGGAGATTGTTAGTGTATATGCCCTAGAGGCCATTACTGTATCATACTAGTATGTATATTACTTGATGGAAGCTTGGGATATTCACAGTTGTACAGACAATCTTGCTCAATATAGTAGTATGCTACTTGGTTTGTCTCTGCTTTAATGTGTACATGTGTGTTTATTTATTATATCACATATACGCATTAGTAGAGCCCTTAGGATCTTTGCTTGATTACCGGCGTTGTGATGGCGATACTCTCGTGGGGGCTGGGTAATCTACAAGCACATCCTTATACACGTCCCTAGTCGTGGGAGTATCGAGATAGGGCATCGATACTCCGTAGTAGACTAGCGTATGCGCTTCTCATCCCAGCACGGGAGACGGTCTGTCCCACAGCCGTCGGTACGTCGTACTTGAGATAGTATGCGGGTGCTCGTTGGGTTACGAGTACACTGGACAGGACTCGTCGGGTACTGATGGTTGGTATTATACCTATCGTCAGTTATCAGTTCCCAGGTGACATGAGTACAGCTTAGTCCGCTGACTTGACACTGTCACTTCACCTCGAGTGTGTTCCCACTGTTCTTTGATTGCCACCCTACCACGGCTCTACTGAGTCGTGAAAACAGGTAGTAGTTGGGAGCAGTCCCGAAGCACTTGGAGGCAGTGACGGTTAGACAGGATTCGTCTCTCCCGGTATTGGGGGTTGACATCGCGCTGTGTCTAGGAGAGCCATTACACAAGTAGTCCCTGGCCAGGGCAAGCGAGATGTACTGGTAGGTTCCAGTATTATCTCAGGGTGTTCTGGGCTTCACTCCGACACGACTTGTACCGCTATTAGGGGACTGACGTTTACCGCCCCCCTAGGCCCACCATGCGATGTATCAGACGAACAGACCGGACTGTACGGAGATTGTCACATACAGGCTCAGTAGGAGTTCGGATGGGTTTACCTCATCGGCCTTCTTATCGACATCTACCTGGGGACCGTTACGTACAGCTAGTGCCGCTTGCGGTCTGTGGTTAAACCCACTGCCAGCGTAGTGTCGAGTCTTTAGAGTCCCACACAGAGAGTTTCCCTGCACTGAGCGAAACGTGTAGAGGCCGTACGGTTTTACGGCAGGGCTCCGATCACTTACGTACACTTGTGTGCGTATGGTGTTCGGGCAGGCAGTACTAGTAGGCTTTAGTTTAAGCCGGATCCTAGTATTGCACGGATGGATTTGTTTTGTCTTCTGTGCATCCGCATTCTACGGAATACGGATGCAGGTGTGTATGCACAGTTTTTCGGAGTGATGAAGGAGGAGGTGCCTCATTAGGGTTTTGGCAGTTGATTCGGTCAAAACCATTTTGAGGCAGACTCATTAGGGTTTTGACAGTTCGTTTGGTCAAAACCATTATGAGCCGCGAACTTCATTTACTAATCCTATTAGTGATAATCTTATGATGGCTAATTGCATTGACCATTTGACCCCGTTGACCTCTCTTGACTTTGTTGACCAGTTGACCGGGTTGACCATTGACTTTTAAGAGGGTTCCACACTTTTCTTTTCTTTTCCTTTTTCTTTTGGATTATGATAATGGTCATTTCAAAGTAGCCATCAACTTTATCTTGATGGGATTAGTAATGATATTGTTTTGCATTATTTGCAACCATGGTTCTTTTTCTTTTGTATCATAATATTATTCTCATTCTCTCTCTTCAAATGAGAAGCTCCATGGTTGCTAACCTTCCTCCTTCTTCTTCCTCTTCTTGATTTCTCCTTTGATCTCATGTGTTGAGAGAAAAAGGATTTCACTTGACAAACACATCCATACATCTCCTCTACATATCCTAGGGCTTCTAGATTAGCAATCTCCTTGCCCTAGTTACCTCGGCTTGAGGTGGAGCTCGGTGTACATCTCTCGGGTGGATCGTCTTCGACTCAAGGAGGCCGCGGAGGTGACCAAAGTCCGGATCAACCATTGAGCAAGCAAAGAGAAGAGCAACAAGAAGTGAAGAACAACAAAGAAGAAGAACAACAAGAAGAGAAGGAGTTCAAGTTGAGGTATAACCCCTAACCGAGTAGATACATCTCTTGTTAGGATGCTAGTGTATTGTTTAGCAAAGATCCGGCTTTTACGGTCCATGTTACAAAGTTTAGAAAAAATTTTGTTTTACCGTTTCCGCAACCCCGAAAGTACCGGGAGAGGTAACGTGGACCTAACAAGTATTCGTGATGCATTTGTTGGCCTTGTCAAGGCATAGTGTACGATAACTCATTAGTGCTTATCTGCCACATATGATGCCATTGGATTAGGGTAGTCGTACGGCTTTGTTGGCCTTGTTAAGGGTCGTACGGGTGGGTTTAATTCAATCACAAAATGACGGGTTGAACTTGACTAGCACTTATGATTTGTTGACCTTGTTAAGGTCATAAGTTGCTAAGGGTAAAAATAGATATTGGGAATTTCAAGTGTTGAAATTTGCAATTAGATTGCAAACCTTCTATGAGATGGTTGGATCCCGATACCCACTCCGAGTAAGAGTTACTCCTATGAGAGTTTTCTACTTTACAATTAGCTGATCCAGTAGGTGTATAAGAAAAGTGTTAACAGGGTCATGCCCCTGCGGAAAAGAGGTTATTTAATTAGTTCCATACGAAAGCATGGGGAGACTCCCTCGGAGTACCAATACCTGCCTGGCTGACCGATTGACAAACTTGTAGGGTGTAATTAATCCCGACTAATCTTATCTATTAGGGTTTGAAGGAAGATTTGATAAAAACAGTGGGAGCCATCCTGATTAGATAAGATAATAACCAATCTAATCTTGCAAGAGCACACGCAAAAGTGTTTTCTTCTCTCTCTTTCCAGGTAGCGACCATGACACGCCTTAATCAAGATAATAATATGGATGTATTGACCGAACCTGCTTATTATACTGGGCTGGGGAATGTTGGTTTCGCCTTATCTTATGATTGTCATAAGTCTGAGCAAGGAATAGGGGAATATCAGGATTCACATGCCACCCGAACGAAGAAAGAGCATGTTGATGCATCTTATTCGGGTGTGTTCCTAAATGAGAACTGTTTCTCAGTTTTCTCTACCTCCTGGGTATTAGATACCGGATCAGGATCCCATATTTGTAATATGTTACAACGGTTAAGAAGAACTAGAGAACTAGGAAAGGGTGATATGTCTCTCAGAGTAGGGAACGGAGCAATTGTTGCTGCCGAAGCTGTCGACGAATATCATCTTGTATTGCCAAATCGTAATATATTGATTTTGAACGACTGTTATTATGTACCGTCAATGATGTGAAAAATCATATTCGTTTCTTTATTAGATAAAGAAGGATATAATTTTACACTAGAGAAAAATGTTATAAACATTTTCCTAAATCAAGTGTTGATTGGGTTTGGTACGTTGTGTAACGGTATATACGTTCTAAATCAAAACACAGTTCAAAATATACAGAATACACACAAGAGGAAAAGTTCAGAAATGAATGAAGCCTACTTGTGGTATTGTAGACTTGGTCATATCAATACGACAAGACTAGCTAAGTTGTATAAAAATGGATATTTGAATCAGTTTAAATTTACATCTTATGAAACTTGCTAGTCATGTCTCAAAGGCAAGATGACCAAAACTCCATTTACTGGACACGGAGAAAAAGCTACTGAACTCTTGGGACTGATACATAGTGAAGTATGCTGTCCTATGTCTACACATGCCAGAAATGGTTTCTCGTACTTTATTACATTCACCGATGATCTTTCAAGATTCGGACATGTGTTCCTATTGAAACACAAATCTGAAGTTTTTGAGAAATTCAAGAAATATAAGTGCGAAGTAGAAAACCAGATGGGTAAAAGTATTAAAATCCTTCGATCTGATCGAGGAGGAGAATACTTAAGCATGGAATTCCGGGATTATTTAAAAGAGAATGGGATTCTCTCTCAGCTTACTCCTCCGTATACACCACAGCACAATGGAGTATCGGAGCGGAGAAATCGCACCTTATTAGATATGGTGTGCTCTATGATGAGTGTTGCTGAGTTACCTATTTTCTTTTGGGGTTATGCACTTGAATAAGCTGCATACCTATTGAATCAAATTCCATCAAAATCAGTGCCTAAAACACTATATGAGATATGGAGTGGAAAGAGACCATATCTTAAACGAGTTAAGATATGGGGTTGTCCGGCCTATGTTAAAAAACAGAATCCAGAAAAACTCGAGGCACGATCAATTCTTTGCATGTTTGTGGCATATCTAAAGAATTCATATGGATATATCTTCTACCACACTGAGGAACGAAAAGTGTTTGTTTCTCAATAAGCCATCTTTTTAAAAAAAGAATTTCTTGTGAAAAAAATTAGTGGTAATGGAGTAGAACTGGAAGAAGTTCCATCTACACAAACCACAACTGATGATTTGGTAGAACCGGAGGATTCGATAGTCCCCTGACGAACCTCAGCCGCTCCGCAGATCTAGTAGGGTTCCTCATCCACCTGAGAGATACTATGGTTTTCTCAGAGACGGTGGGAGCGAGGATTGCATCATGGAAGATGATGACCCAACTAGTTTCGAGCAGGCCATCACAAATGTAGACTCTGTGAAATGGTTGGATGCTATGCGATCTAAGATGGAATCCATATACAGCAACAAAGTATGGACTTTGGAAGTTGCTCCTGCAAGGGTAAAACCAATTGGGAGCAAGTGGATCTATAAGAAGAAAATTGGTGTAGATGGAAAGGTTGAGACCTTCAAAGCTAGACTTGTTGCTAAAGGTTTACATCAACGACCATGTGTCGATTATGATGAAACCTTTTCTCCAGTGGCTATACTTAAGTACATTAGGATCCTACTTGCCATTACTGTATACCATGACTACGAAATCTGGCAAATGGACGTCAAGACCCATTTTCTAAATGGTGATTTAGAAGAGAGCGTGTACATGATACAGACAGAGGGTTTCGTAGATAGTGAGTGTAGCGGAAAGGTGTGCAAGCTGCTTAAATCAATCTACGGATTAAAGTAGGCATCGCGGAGCTAGAACATCTGTTTTGATGAGGCGGTCAAAGAGATTGACTTCTTCAAAAACGTAGATGAACCTTATATATACAAAAAGGTTATAGAGAGTAAGGTTGTCTTTCTCGTATTGTACGTAGATGACATACTCTTGATAGAAAATGATGTTTTTATGCTACACTCGGTCAAGCTCTTCTTATCACAAAAGTTCTCCATGAAAGATCTGGGTGATGCCTCTTACATCCTGGAGATTAAGATCTATAAAGATAGGTCTAAGAGGATGTTGGGATTGTCCCAATCCAGGTACATTAACACCATACTAAATAGGTTTATTATGGAAGATTCTAAGCGTGGTAATTTACTCACTTGCTCAGGAATCACTCTCCAAAGAGATGTCTCCCAAGACTGATTTGGAAAGGGCTCGCATGCAAGGGATACCCTATACCTCTGCAATTGGGTCAATCATGTATGCGATGTTATGCACCAGACCGGATGTAGTTTACACACTTAGTGTATTAAGTAGGTATCAATAAGATCCATGGGAGAAACACAGGACAGCTGTGAAGAACATTCTTAAGTACTTAAGTAGGACTAAAGAAATATTCTTGGTGTATGGTAACAGAGAACTCCAGGTGGAGTCTCTTACCGATTTGAGCTTTCAGAGTGATAAGGAAGATAGTAAGTCGGTCTCGGGTTTTGTCTTTACCCTCAATGGAGGGGCGGTAAGTTGGAAGAATTCCAAGCAAGATACCGTAGCAGACTCGACGATGGAGGTTGAATACATCGCTGCCAATGATGCTGCCAAAGAGGTTGTCTGGATGAAGAAGGTCATTGTTGTACTTGGTGTGGTTCCATCCATTAACCATCCAATACCTTTGTATTGTGATAACAATGGAGCTGTGGCTTTGGCCAAAGAACCCCGGTCCCATCAGTGATCCAGACATATTCTTAGGCAGTATCACCTGATCCGGGAGATAGTAGATCGCCGGGAGATCGAGATCAGGAGAGTTGACACGAAGGACAACACAGCGGATCCACTCACGAAGGCCCTCCCCCAGGCGCAGTTTGAGAGGCTTTTTAGGATGTTGGGTATGAGATAGTACAACAACTAAACTTAGTGCAAGTAGAAGATTGTTAGAAATATGTATGACCTAGAGGCCATTATTGTATGATATAGTGGATGCTTGGACATATATATATAGGACTTTCTTGCTCGATATGATAGTATGCTATCTGGTTGCTCTTTATCTTAACATGTACACTTGTATTATTATACTGTCTCTCTAATACATGTTGATAAAGCCTTTAGGATGTTGACTTGACTACCAGGACTATGATGCAGATCATACTAGTGGGGTTTGTGTAGTCTACAAGCACATCCTTTAATAGTTCCTAGTCGATGGAGTATCGAGATAGGGCATTGATATTCCAGATTAGACTAGTGTGTATATTTCTTGACCCTGTATGGGGCGATGGTTGATCCCACAACCATTGGTGTTTGACATCAAAGATTGTACACATGTGCTCATTAAAGAATGGGTACACCGAACAAGACTCGCCGAGAACTCCTAGTTGGTACCATACCTATCGTCAGATAGCATTTCTCTGGTGACACTTATACAGATTAGTCTATAAACCCAAGATTGTCATAGAGTCTTGTATGGTTCCCACTGTTCTTTGATTTCCTCCCTACTACGGCTCAAAGGAGTCATGCAAACCGGTGGATTTTGGGTACAGTCCCGAGTCACATGGAGGCAATAAGCGATAGGAGGGGTTTTGACTCTCCCGGTATAGGGAGTTGATGTTGCGCTATACTCGATTGGTTATAATAGCAAGTCCCTGGCCAGGGCTGATGAGATTTACTGGTAAGTGTTATCAGTAGATTCTCAAACGGTTATAGGCCACACATCTGCATGACTTATCAAATTACTGGGATCTGACGATTCCACCCCTAGACTCGATATGCGACATATCAGACGAAGAGACCAGACTGTACGGTAAGTGTTGCTTATAGGCTTTGCAGGAGTTTGGACAAGCTTGCTTATTGATCTTCTATTCGTTCAACACCTAGGTAGCCATTACGTCCAGCTAGTACCGCTGACAGCTTGTGGGTGACTGATGTGATCATTACCTACTGCTGGTGTATTGACGACTCTTTAGAGTCCCACACAGAGGTTTCCTAGCTCAAGCGAAACGGAATAGGGCATATATGCTGATATGTGCGGGAGCTTGATTACATACGAGTATGTGATACCGTATTCTTATCTCGTGATATTTGATATCAGTTAGGTTATATGTGATATAACCGGATTGTTGAATCAAGTGTTTATTCAATGATAGGTTATATGTGATATAACCGGATTCTTAAATCAAGTGTTGATTCAATGGTATATGTATATGTTGTTAATATATATTTGTTATATATTTGTGTATTTGATATTCGCCGGATTATTAAATCAAGTGTTGATTTAATAATTTGATATATATATATATATTAACTAGTATTGAATATTAGACGGTTATATATGATATAACCGGATTATTAAATCAAGTGTTGATTTAATAATGTGATATACATATAAATAAGATATTAGTCGGTTATATATGATATAACCGGATTATTGAATCAATTGTTGATTTAATAATTTAATATATATATTAATATATTTGATATATATATTAACTAATATTAGCTCACTAAACATTTTCTTCTCATTATACATATTAATATATATGTGATATATATTAATATATGTATATATATATATTATGTATCATGGTTGATGATACATAGAACTAGGATGTATCATGAGAATTGTGATGAGTTGGAAATGGATTTATTTGTGAATTATAAGAAAATGGGAAATGAGTCATTGGACTTGGATGCTTGTGGATGTTTTGAGAAGCCATGACTCACTCCATTTTCTTTGTTTTTATTCATAGATATTTCGACACCATCTCATCACTTCACCTCATGGCTCTCTCTCTTTCCTTCTAAGTTCATCCTCATCTTCATCTTTATCTCCTCTCTAGTTTTTCTTGAGGTGAAAAAGAAAAAGAAAAAGAAGAAAATATTGTGAGCAAAATTCCTATTTTATCAACCTACACTTTACTAGCCTTTTAGTATAGGTTGTTTGCTTCACTAATAATTTGGTTAGTGAAGAGTGAGTTTGAGAGAGAAAGACTTCAAGGTGGATCATCTTCGGCCTCGAAGACGACGTAGCAAGCTCATTCCTTTCACCAACTGGAGCCTAAGAAGAGTTCTAGAGACTACTACCTGGAGTTTTAGAAGTGAAGGACCGGTCTACAAAGGTTGTTTTCACGTTTCACTTAGTGTAAAACTTGTTTACTTAGTATAAAACCCTAATTCTCTTGTTCGATTCTAGGTTAGTGTTGTTTAGACCTCTCGATTTTTTAAAATTGCATACTTGATGCATGTAGAAACCTAGTAGAGGTGCTAAGACACACTTTCAAGCAGTTCAGAGGTACTTTGATTTACAATTTACGTTATTTAAAAAATTTCTTTTGCAAGTAAATATTTAACAGGGTTATAGTATTCTGAGTTAGCTTCACAGCGAACTAAAGAACATGTGCTAATAAGTTTTCTATGATTTATAATGAATTTTATAAGGTAAGGTGTACAGTAAATTCCAAATTTGTCGTATCTGCTTAGCGACGACGTTTCATGTGTAAACTATAATATTTTCAAAATATATTTGCATAACGTTATAAAATACAGATTATAAACTAATTAATGATATATAGATTATATAGATATAAACGGTATAATAATAAGAAGAAGAAGAAGAAATATTACGACGATATATATTTATAGATATAATTATAGCATATCGCAAGTTGTAAACTTGCATACATTGTATATTATAAAAATGATTAACGTTAAATAACTATGGTGTATAAATTATATAGATATAATTGTATATGACCCATGGGCACCCAACGGTCGCGTGCAGGGCATATGACCCATGGGCGCTAAGTGCTCACGTGCACCTCATGCAACCCGTGGGCGCTAGGTGCCTACGTGCGCCTCATGCAACCCGCGGGCACCCAGCGGTCGTGTGCTGCGCACGTGACCTGCGGGCGACCAGCACCCACGCGCCTGGCACGTGACCCGCGGGCGCCCAGCACCCACGTGCTATGCATGTGCCTTTAAGATGCTCCTCACCCCTCATTTTCCGTGCACTCCATACCAGAAACACGTCCCCCGTAGTACGCCTGATAAGCGCGTGCGTATTTCTATCTCAATGGTGTGACAAAAAACACCCTACAGATTCTGGAATGCACGGTGGGACCTTATCACTCCTCCCATATTTTGGGTTAAATGTTCATACAAACTCGATCAACATATACGTCGATTGCCTGTACTGAAGTCATTTTTTTGTGTATAGGTTAACAAGTTTTCAGTCACAATCTCGAACTCAGCAATCATTTCTTCCTAGACGAGCTTCGTGTCTGACGTGATTCCGATCTAGTATGTGGTTAAGATCAATGCCTGCGTGGTTCTCCCTGCAAGTCTCAGCCGTCAATGGGAGGAGCCACCTCATCAATTTGGTTCCTTCATCATCTACCGTGTTGGAAGCGCTCATCTGGCAGAGGTCACGGCAAACTAGGAGGCCAAACCGGTGTCAAGGGGCAAGAGGCCGAATGTGGTGATCGCCAAGGCACCATAGCCCAAATGTAAGACGGTGCCCAAACGACTCTCTGGTGCTCCGGCGGGGGGCAAAACTACCGGAACGAAGGGTATCATCGAACGTCGCAGACAAGCATAGGCGTCGCCTCTGACAATTGCAAAATTAGACGTATCTCCAAAACTCTCCATCGCCCGGTCTACGGCGGCTTCTCGAAGAGTCATAGCCAGCCAAGTGCTCAAAACAGAAAGGCCGAGACAGAAGCGGCTGAGGTATCGAGCCAATAAAAAGGCCAGGACTTTGGCCAAGTGGAATCTTATGAGGTTCCAAGAGCAGGGTTACTCCGTGACGACGACTGAGTCGGCTGTAAAAGTCAGCAATTCCTTTGAACCACTAAAGTGGGTTCAGAAAAATGCCATGACCGCCAAAATCATGAGGACATCGGTCCGAACAATGCTACAAAGGGACGTGTCCCAGCCCCAAAAGAGAAAGCATGACACCATATCTTCAAGAGTCTATTAGGCGCTCTGTGCCATGCGAAAGCAGCGAGGTAGATCCAGAGAAGAGGCGCCAGCACCACTCATGAATCCGGTCAGGCCAGCCATCTTCAACCGATTGTCCACTACTAAACAGGAGGGCCGATACGGTGGTCCACAAATTCAGCTGCCAATAATGAAATGATGGCCGGGTATGTTGTCCACACGGTCTATATGGCGGGCACGCGCCCCAGCGACAACCTTCGCAGCAAAAGCAAGGATGGGGCCACCACATCCCAAGTCTGGCTTGAATGTGGTTGCCGCTCCGCAAGAACAGCCGTCTCGGCTAGATGATGAAAACCCTCTCGATGAGGATGATAGGAAGAAAGACCCCTCAGTCCATGTAGAGTCAAGCTCGGACAGCGAGGAAGAACCGACTTTCCGCCCCAGAACCGCAGAGCATTAGCTGCTTCAAGAGCTTCGAAAATAGCTCAAGAGCAAAGATAAAGAAATGACCAATCTTTACACCAAAATCGACGACCTGACAAATGTTGTGATGCAGCTCACGGCTCAAATTGCTCGAGCGCCTTCCAATCAGGTGCATGTCTCTACTCATGAGCCGGGCGATGGCAACCCGAAGCAACCAATGCATGTCCCTTTGGGTCCAAGAATAGGTGAGCCGCACGAAAGCCAGCCGCATTCCACTTCTAAGGACGCCATAGCCCTATATAGCACTATCCCGCTAACACAAGATCGGACAATGGATTTGGTCACTAGCAAGATTAGAACATTGGTAGCCGAAGCCGAAGCTCAGAAAGAAATCGGCAGTAGTGGGCGACCATTGATTTGTTCAAAGAATATTTATAACCGCAATCAAGAACGGCGTCTCTTGGTAGCTAGCCGGTGAGTACAGGTCGGTCCACAGGGATTTTGTGTATTCTCGAATTGTTCTAACGAGTTAATTCCGATTGTTGTCGAATTGATTAAATCTAAAAACTAAGGTTGATTTACACCAGGATTAGAATCTTGCTAGGGTTAGGTTTAGGTTAAGTTTGGAAAGTCAATATTCCTCACCACTTTCTATGCCCTGATTAAGATCTATGAGGTGTTATGGTAATAATTAATAAAGTGGATTAGTACCATCGGGAAGAAACGATGTTTCTTCCTCTAGGTTCGTATCCTTCCTTTCTTAATTCTTACCCTAACCTCCATGGAAAACACGCTCAACCGGTCGTTTAAACTACGGTATCACCGCTAGCTCATGGGATAGGGTGCCGTAGGGAGCGGTGTGTGCATGTATGCATGGAGTCCTATAAAAACGTGTGATGGACAAGAAAGGGGTGAGAGATCTTCATCTCTCAAGCCTTCCCCAAATCTAACCCTAACAAGTGAGGAGACTACTCACTCATTAGGGAATTGATAAACATTTTCTAAACTAATTAACTAGGACAGAGAATAAATCTAAATTAGGGCAGAAAGGAAAATTATACTAGGGCAGATAATAAAATTAACTAGGGCAAGAATAGAAAACTTACTCTAATTTGATGCACTCTTCATACTTTACAAGAATTGAAATTCTGAATTTTTGATAAATACAATGAGGCACAGGAACAGGCACACCCCAAAAGAGGTTTTAGGGTTTCTATTTATAGAACATAGAAACCCTAGGGTTACAATCGACACACATCTGCATTTACAATTTTGCCCCTAAGAAGACTAGTCAACGTACCGCAGCACCGACATGAAACTGCACCGACACGTGCACTATATGGCCGCGGATCCACGACCAAAACCCATGTTTGGCCGTGGTTCCGCGGCCAAATAGAAGGATCTTGAGCTCAATTTTTTATAGCTTATGTCTGTTGCTGTTGTCTTCTGTTTTCTTCAGTTGGTTCTTCAAAATGTCTTCTAGTTCTCTTCCAGATTTCCACAGTGAATAATGTCGTGGACTTTACCGTTTGCTTCGTGTCGAAGTCTTGAACCTTGCGCTGCCTTTGTACTTTGTGAATTTGTTTATTGATCTTCGTTTATTTTCCAACTGTAGGCTTGATCAAGATTCTTCTATTTATCGGTCGTAGTCTCACTTTTGGATCGTCTTTTCATCGTTTTCACTGTTTTTGTTCCGAGAACCTGTAACCTGCAACTATGTAGTAGACATGGATCAAAAGCACCTATTTATTTGTCAAATGAATAAGAATGGGGAATATAATAATGCAAAATTATGATATGAACAAATACCCCCAAACTTATCTTTTGCTCGTCCTCGAGCAAAACTAGTTTATTCTCGAAAAAACCTAACCTCACTTTCGCAGGGAAATGCGATTGCACTGAGCTCGTGCAACAAGTCGTTAAACCTCTAGGTGTCCCTAATAGGAGGAGTGTTTTCTCCTGAGGGTTTTCAGCGGAATCTACCCACAAAATCCTATCAATTCAGCATATTGACTTTTATTCTCCAATTAGGTTTTCCAACAAGGAATTCTATTATCTTCAACTTAGAAATTATCCACCCGTATTTTTCACGCTTCCTTATCATTTAATTTAAAATTATATATATTCTTGTGAATTTACTTAGCTTTTGGCATCTTTTAAGTTTTCTTTCTTGGGTTCTATCTCAACTTAGGAATTTTTATCATCTCCATTAAAGATATAAGTCCTATTTTCATTCCTATCTCTTATCTAAACCCCAATTACATACTTCTACATGTGTATATGTATCACCCCTACACTTGGAAATTCAATTCAAGCTCTTATACTCTTATCCATTGTCCAAAGTATTTTTCAATTGGTGAATTTTAGATGAAATTGCTCGCACATTCTTCATGCGACCATTAATACTTCTTGAGGTACCAATGACCGATTACAAAATGTGTTTGCACATTAAAGCGTAATTCCTAGTCTTGTAACACCTAAGGCTTTAGCGGTGACTCCCAAACCAGTTGGTCTAAGGCACTAGGTGATGAAGCACCCTCGCTAAATATTTTTCTATTTATGTAGCCTTAAATAATTACAAAAACTTGTGTTCATTTTTTATTATCTCTTTATTCACGCTTGTATTTTTTATGTTATTTTCCTTCATACTAAAGATTTTAGACAAGAGCATTTCAAGGTCTCTTCTACTATTCCAAGTTTCAAGGTTCGTGTTTGTGCAATTTGTAGGGTATATATTTTCAGAATTTAGACTTAAGCTAGGAATTATTCTTCAGACTTATACTTTAATAAAAATATCAATACTATTCCTTTATCTTGACTTAGCCTAAGAAATCAACTCAAAATTTGCCTATTTCTAAATAAACTACAAAGACATATACTTTCTACCGTTAAATTTTAAGAAAGGTTATTTTTAGGGTTTTTAATTTACTATGTCTAGGATCTAGTTTTTCCTCTAGCTAGTTAACCTTCTTGTCAAACTCAAGTCGATTAAGGCAAAAATTGAATGTTTTAATTTTTATAATTTTTAAAATTTTGCAAGTTTTTATGGGTTTTTAAAATAAGTATGAAAATGCAAAAATATACATATGAATGCGAAGGAAGAAGGCTTACCGAGCACACCCCCAAACTTAAACTTGATAGTGTCCTCACTGTCAGGCAATACCAAGAGGGTCAAAATGTCGGCATTCCCCTGTTTATTTATTTATAGTTTTTTTTATTTATAATTTTTATAATTTTTATGGGTTTTTAAAAAAAAATAGAATAAAAATATATACAAAAAGGTCCCCCCCAAACTTAAGTGAGACGGTGTTTCCATTGTTTTAAGCGTTAAAGTTCATAATTAGGGAGGAGAAAAATCAAACTATACAAGGCCTTACACAGACCAAAGGTTAGCACCAACCATTCTAAAATTCTATCGTGATAATGGTAGGGTTGGTGGAAGAATGGAGTGTAGAGAAAGGAGTTGAGAAACACACGAGACCGTATAGGAAGAAGGGTGGAATATGGTCTCGGTGGAGGAGAAGAATGGCGGAAAAGAGAAAGAAGTGTAGTACGAACTTGAGGGTGTAAATCGAGTGAATAAATTAGCGCAATTTGTGATGACCGATGTGTTAAAAGCGCTTATGCTAATCTATCAACCCGTCGAGAAATAGGGTCAAATCCCTCAAGGTTCGCGAGAAAACATGGGTACATTGAACTTGGTAAACCATCCATTGAAAAGCGTAAACGCGACGGGTTCTTGCGTGGTCGAAACGATAGGAAGGACGAAAGGGAGTGATTTAGGGATAGTCTCACTAGTAAAATAGGGGGTTGCCCCTACGGATGGAAATATCCGTAGGGGCATATTTAACTTGGCCCTACGGATTAATCCGTAGGGCTAAAAGGTTGCCCCTACGGGTACTGACGTCCAAGAATAAAAATATTAATTCTTAATTTGGTGTTTGCCCCTACGGAGCCGCAAACAAAGGACCTACGGGTATATCCGTAGGGGCAAGTAAATATCGTTTTAAAATAAAGCCAGATCGAAAAGCCTACGCTCATTTTCTCTCTCTCCCTCAAACGCGCGCGAAAAACCCCAAATCGCCACCGTCGCATCGCCACCGTCGTTGGGCAGAGTCGCCACCGTCGTCGCCACCGCCGATTTCGTCGCCACCGTCGTCGCCACCGCCGGTTTCGTCGCCACCGTCGTCACCACCGCCGGTTTCTTCGCCAATTCGCCACCGTCGTCGCTCCAGCCCACCAGCGCACCCGTTCAGGTATAAATCTCGAGGTAAATTAAAGCATTTTTGGATTATTCATGGCTGGGTCTGGGTTGCGCGCGCGAGAGTTGGGTTTGGGCAGGGGCGCGGTGGCGGTCGGGGTCGGGGTCGGGGTCGGGGTAGGGTTAGGGTTGGGGTTCGGCTGCTGCTGGGGTGGGGCAAGGGTTAGGGTTACGGTGGGGCTGGGGTTAGGGTTACTGTGGGGCTGGGGTAGGGTTACGGTGGGCTGGGGTTAGGGTTGGGGCTGGGGTTAGGGTTACTGTGGGGCTGGGGTTAGGGTTATGAGAGGCATGTCAGCATATTTATGTGTAATAATTGAGAGGATCAAGCTAAGTTCTATGCAAGCAGTCCCTCAGAATACATAGATAGCTAGCCTTACATTTTAAATTAACATATTCCATAGTTGTCTTAATGGTAAGGCAGATACCCATATTGTGTAAGAGCTGACATTAATACAACCATAGGGAGCTGACAGATTATACATCTCATGTGGCATTAAAATCTATAAATGGACATACGAGATAATGCAAAGAAAGAGCAATAGATCAAGACTCAATCAACTTTCCTATGCTTTATGATTTCAGCGGATAGCTCAAGTTTAGTTTCAACTTTATATTCTTATTTTTCTCTCTTTTTTCTTTAGTGCTTCTTCCTCCATTTCTTTGAAGAGTTTCTCACAGCGAAATACACTCCAATTGCTGTTGAAGATTTTAGAATGTATCCAGAATTTAAGAAAAAAATGTTGTGCCCCTTATGCTTTTGTTATTCAACTCCTTCCATACACTCTGGACTTCTCAAATTTAAAAACTATTAGAAGTGTACTTGTTTATCATACATTGAACACACCATGCATGCTATTTCTTTCACTCTCTTGTGGCATGATATTGATAGTTTATGTGAGAGTAAGACCATAACAAACAGAAAATATTTCAACTAAGATATGAGAGACCGCTCCTAAAGAAAAACTAAAAGAGGTTAACAATGTAAAGATCAATTCCTATTCATTCTTTCCAATGTATAAAAAAAAATCACATTTTTTTAACATTACAAATCTTTGCACAAGCGTGCGGCCGCACACAAATAGCCGTGTCCCTAACTAATATGTAACCATGACACATGGCAGATGAGGTGTCTCATAACTCAATATTAGCGATTTCCATGATCACAACACGTGGCAGATGAGGTGTCTCATAACGCTTTATGATATCAGTATCCTATATTTATAGTTTTAATTGTTGATTGTTATAGATGTATACCATTGCAATAATAGTTTTTGGTTGATGAATGCTATTGCAATGTAGGATGATCAGTTCTATCAATCTTGATCTCAATGGTTTAAAATCATGTTACACATACAACACGAATGCACAACAAACGCATAATTAGAGAGCGACTCGAGATATTCGGGTTAAAACCAATATATGATACTCGATGATGATATGAAACCTTCATATTCCCATCGATACCCGTATATGAAACTAAAAGCGCCACTTAGTCCCCGTCTATCGGTTAACATACGTGCGATGCTCGTCGTGACCTAGAACTATACGAAGGTTGTTACATATCGGACAGTATAGCTCGATACTAACAACCGTCGTATAGTCTACGCGACGAGAAAATTCAATCGTATGGTAACCCATAGATTTGTCCCGTGTGGACAAGTTAAAAATGTATAAAGCAAACGCCTTCATTCACTTGTGTTTTCATCCGTTTCGAGATATTTCGTCGGTACCTTTCCGCTGGTTCTCCGTGTACAAAGATAGATTAGATGTTCATTTCAACGTTGTTTCACAGCTTTGAAATGATTATCTATTCTATTACAGTGTACTCGGAGAACAGCGGGGAGGTGCTGCCGAAATTTACTCGAAACGGTTGAAAGCACAAGTGATGGGCGTTCGCTCTATACATTCTTAATGGGATAGAAGCCTACCCCCGACAGCCGGAACACATACATACAAACGCATAATTAAAGAGCGATTCGAGATGTTCGGGTTAAAACCAATATATGATACTCGATGATAATATGAAACCTTCATATTCCCATCGATACCCATATATGAAACTAAAAGCGCCACTTAGTCCCCGTCTATCGGTTAACATACGTGCGATGCTCGTCGTGACCTAGAACTATACGAAGGTTGTTAAATATCGGACAGTATAGCTCGATACTAACAACCGTCATATAGTCTACGCGACGAGAAAATTCAATCGTATGGTAACCCATAGATTTGTCCCGTGTGGACAAGTTAAGAATGTATAAAGCAAACGCCTTCATTCACTTTTGTTTTCATCCGTTTCGAGATATTTCGTCGGTATCTTTCCGCTGGTTCTCCGTGTACAAAGATAGATTAGATGTTCATTTCAACGTTGTTTCACAGCTTTGAAATGATTATCTATTCTATTACAGTGTACTCGGAGAACAGCGGGGAGGTGCTGCCGAAATTTACTCGAAACGGTTGAAAGCACAAGTGATGGGCGTTCGCTCTATACATTCTTAATGGGATAGAAGCCTACCCCCGACAGCCGGAACACATACATACAAACGCATAATCAGAGAGCGATTCGAGATGTTCGGGTTAAAACCAATATATGATAATATGAAACCTTCATATTCCCATCGATACCCATATATGAAACTAAAAGCGCCACTTAGTCCCCGTCTATCGGTCAACATAACGTGCGATAATTTATTCTTTTCAACGACAAACGCACACACAAAGCATATACATGGATTTTCTCCTTTGTCAGTAACTATCCCGTTCTTATATTTCTCAATATAGTCAGCATAACCTACAATTTATATGTTATTCAGTCTAACATGGCCCATGAGTACGTCAGAGTTAAGGACTGGATGTATATGGATTGGAAACAACGTATGCAACCTAAGTTTGTCGCAGGAGTTGCTGCTTTCCTTGAATTTGCACGAGCATATAATAAGATCATAATAGAGAAGATTCTCTGTCCGTGCGATAGATGTGGTAATAAGTACTGGCAGAAGGTAGAATTGGCAGAGCTTCATATTGTAAAACATGGGTTTACTAGACTTTATTCAACTTGGAAATATCACGGGAAAGGAGAAGAATGCAGTACTGCGGTAGAAGAAGGAGAACACGATAATGCGGCAGGAGAAGAAGAAGAATTCGGTAATACGGCAGGATACGGAAATTTATTTCCATCAGAAGAAATGGAGGATATGGTAGAGGCTGCCCTAGGTGAATCTATTCGTACCGAAGATGACATTCCTTCCGGTCAAGGACCGCGTGCGGATAAATATGAAAATTTCATGAATGATGCTAGGAAACCAATTTATGAGAATGCGAAGTATTCCACCCTCTCATGGTTCGTCCAACTTTTCCAAATTAAGTGCCTAAATGGATGGAGCAACAAGTCATTCACAATGCTTCTTTCGTTCTTGAAAGATTCTATGCCTCCGGGAAATAATGTGCCCGAAAGCTGGTACGAAGCCCAGAAAATGATGTCTGATTTGGGTCTAAAGTGCGAGAAGATTCAAGCATGTCCTAAAAATTGCGTGTTGTACCGGAAAGAGAATTCAGATTTGAAAGTGCGTCCAACATGCGGAGAGGCCAGGTATAAGCCGAAAGATTCTGATAAGAAGCCTGATATACCTGTGAAGATAGCACGATATTTTCCCATAACACAGAGGCTACAGAGGCTATTCAGGTGCAAGAAAACAGCCGAGGCAATGATTTGGCATCACCGTGCTCCTCCAAGCGAAAATGGAAAGATGAGCCATCCAAGAGATTTACCGGCATGGAAGGATTTCGATAGGAGGCACGCAATATTCAGTAGCGATCCTCGCAATGTCCGGCTCGGACTGGCTGCCGATGGCTTCTGCCCATTCAACTATATGGCTGGAAGTCACGGTACATGGCCCGTTGTAATGATAATTTATAATCTGTCGCCTTGGTTGGCTATGGACCAATCATACTTTATGATGCCTCTTCTTATCGACGGACCAAACTCACCGGGGAACAATATCGACGTCTATCTCCGACCTCTGATTGAGGAGCTGAAAACTTTGTTCATTGATGGTGTAGAGACATATGATTCAAACACAAATACAACCTTCATACTGCGTGCGGCTTTAATGTGGACAATTAATGACTTTCCTGCGTATGGAATGCTTTCAGGTTGGTCCGTACATGGTCACAAAGCATGTCCTCATTGCCATGAACACACAACATCAAAATTTTGAATTTTAGCAGGTAGGTTTGTTATTGCGGCCATCGACGTTTTCTGCCTCCAGACCACCCCTATAGGTTAGACACTGTTCACTTTGATGGTCATCAGGAGCTTCTTGGGCCTCCATCCCCATTGTCCGGAGAGGACGTGACTGCTAAATGGGATGGTTACAATAACGTGACCTTCGGAATGGATCCGACGAGACAGGTCAAACCACAATATTGGAACAACTTAAGCATTTTCTTCGAGCTTCCGTACTGGTCTACAAATTCAGTGCGTCATTGTCTGGACGTCATGCATATAGAGAAGGGAGTATCAGAGCACATACTTAACTTGCTTCTGTGTAAAGACGGGAAATCGAAAGACAACATGAATGCCCGGATGGATCTACAAGAGTGGGGAATAAGAAGTGAACTGCACCCTAAACCGGTAGCGGGTAAACCGGGCAAGTTTGTACTTCCCAATGCCGCTTATCATATGTCACAACCGGAGAAGAAAAGATTCCTGCAGGTGTTGCATGATTTGAAAGTCCCCACAGGTTTCTCAGGATCATTCAGCAAGAAAATAAAAATTGTGAAGAGCAAGATCGATGGGCTGAAAAGTCATGACCACCATGTTATCGTGGAGCACCTTCTTCCATTAGCCCTCAGGACTTCTCTCCCCGACTCGGTTGGTCTAGTAATCAACGATCTATGTTTTTTTTCCAGGGAGTTGTGTGCTAAAACGCTGGAGGTTGCGACGCTGGATAAACTAGAAAATTCTATTGCGTTGATACTTTGCAAGTTTGAGCGTATTTTCCCACCGTCATTCTTCGATATCATAATACACTTGACGGTTCATCTTGCAACTGAGGCGAAGTTAGCCGGACCGGTACAATATCGATGGATGTATCCCGTCGAGAGGTACGTGTAATTTTTCGTTTCGCGCAATTTATAAATTTATTTTTGTCATGTATGCCCGTGTTTATTTATTCAACATATTCTCATTAGGTACCTTTACACTCTTAAGAAGTATATACGCAATAAAAATCGACCAGAGGGTTCTATCATGCAAGGTTATCTTCTTGATGAAGCAACCACATTTTGTTCCCGCTATCTGGACGAGAACATTGAGACAAGGCTTAACCGACCACGAAGAATTCAAGACGGGCCATATGGTAAAGCCGAGTATAAGAGGGTAGACACTATGTTTATCAACAAGATATACCGGTTTATCTTGCTTAATTGCGTATGTCTTGAACAAATTAGAGAGTAAGTTCTTTTGGATTAATTGTTATATCTGTGTTTGTGTATGTATGAAATGACATAATATTAATGTCACAATTATTTGTCAAAAACAGAACTCATTTTAACGAGTTACGTGAGGGGCATCCTGATTGGAACGAAGAGCGTTTGGAAAAATACCATCAGGATAATTTTTGTGATTGGGTCACAGAGCATGTAAGTTATTCGAATTACATTTTATTGCTATCAGTTTTAATCTAAACTTGTATCGTTATGTATTTATCGTAAAATTTGTTTTGTTAGATCCACGATCCGAACTTGTCTGCATCATTTGAGAGTGATTCAAGATGTTTAGCTCAATTTCCTAGTATGGAGGTTGCACATTACAAAGGATTTGGTGTCCTTGGATACAAATTCGAAGTTAAGGACATAGAAACATCTAGAATCACTCAGAATAGTGGGATTGCGACGGTAGGATCGGACGGTGCGATTTACTATGGGTACTTAAATTGTATACTCGGCATCCACTATCCCGGACGATCAGAACCCTTTTATATATTCCACTGTACTTGGTACGATCCGCGAACCGATACAGACAGGTGGAGAAGCAGTCTTGGGACTTGGAAAGATGAATATGGATTGACCAGTGTGAACACACTTCGATTTTACGGTCAGGACGATCCGTTTATCTTTCCGAACCAAGCGTTCCAAGTATACTACTCACAGTGTTTGAAGCATCCGGGGTGGAGTGTTGTATGCCGATGGAAACCTAGAGATGTCTACGATGTCCCAGAATACGAGGACAGCGATGAGGACGAAGAAGAGAGAAGGCTTAAAGTGCTCCGACCGTCTGTTTCGAAGGACGGGTTGTCTTCGACCGATCATGAAGTTACGTGGGTTAGAAATGACATCGACGATGAAATCCAAGTAGATATGTATGATGCGCCCACGAAACGAAAAAGGTTATCAGTAATGTTATATTATTACTTCACATTTTACGCTCTAGATCATATATAGTCAATACTTTTAATGATAGTCTAATGCGTCCACGAACCGTTTATCTAGATTTGATGACGATGTCGGGAGCAGCGAGGGGCGGCAGGAGCTCCAGCCGCGGCAGAGGCAGAGGCAGAGGCAGAGCGGTTCTGCCGCCCGGAGAGCTCCGTAGGGAGCTTCAGAGGGCCGGTCTTGCACCCAGATCGGAGACCCCTTCGGATGCCTCCTTCCGTGTGGATTTTGCCACACCTCCAGGTATACTGCACGCATATCCATTTTCAATGTAATATTACAGATATTCATGCATGTTTATGTCAAAATTACTTATATTGTCAATGTTTGATTGTCTAGTTGTTGGTCCTGCGTCCACATCTGGGACAGAGGCCACCCCCGCTCCTCCAGGTATGTTTATATATCATATAGTGTATGTATATTGATTTAGAATGCTATATCATAAATATACACATTCCTTTTGCTCTTACTTAGCAATTTTTATTATTGTCTAGCTGTAGGTGGTGACACCACCGCACCTGCGGGTATGTTTATATGTCCTATAGTGCATGCATATTGATTTAGAACGTTATATTATTGATCTACACATTCTTTTTGCAATTACTTATAAAATCTATTTTTAATTGTCTAGTTGTTGGTCCTGCGTCCACATCTGGGACAGAGGCCACCCCCGCTCCTCCAAGTATGTTTATATATCATATAGTGTATGTATATTGATTTAGAATGCTATATCATAAATATACACATTCCTTTTGCTCTTACTTAGCAATTTTTATTATTGTCTAGCTGTAGGTGGTGACACCACCGCACCTGCGGGTATGTTTATATGTCCTATAGTTCATGCAGATTGATTTAGAACGTTATATTATTGATCTACACATTCTTTTTGCAATTACTTATAAAATCTATTTTTAATTGTGTAATTATAGGTGGTGCGTCCACACCTTCCACAGGGGCCACTCCTGCCGCTTCCATACCCTCCGCATCGTCTGCAGGTTAGTATGAATAAATTTAAAATATTTATTTATTTTACTTATGCTATATAGAATAAATATGAACTTCATGGAGATTTAGCGTCGATGTTTATTTTATAGTTGGAGGGGATGCGTCCGGGTCCGGGACCCCGGTTGTTCCTCACCGGAGGAACTATCGTCCCGCTCGTGCTGCTGCTCGGGCCCAGGCTCGTGCGCTAATCACCGGAGGTATATATCACACTTGAATTTTTGTTTAACCTTGATTTCTTAATACAACTTTGTCTTATTATTGATTGTCTTGATATTTCGTGCAGACGTAGGGCCTCTCCATCCCCAGAGGGGGACTCGAGGCCCGAATCAGTCCCATAGGCTGAGGCCTGATAGAGCTAGGGGGGAGGAAGCATTCCCCCTATTTTTTACCCTTGACTATCGCTATACCGGTCCTCATGCCGAGAGGTTCGGCCGGTATTTGGGGGACGAGAGCCGGATCGTGAAGAACTATCCACTTCACGTTGAGTGGGGCGAGCAGCACCAGCGCTCATTCGCCCTCTTCTTTGATCAGGCTCGGGTATGTATTAATATATATTTTCATTTGATCTATCCAATATATTTATTATTAACACTTGCAATCTAATAACAATGTTTTTTTTTGTATTTTCAGTTGGATTACGATTTTCAGCCTGTAGCCGACCCTGATCACTCGGGGAGGGTGCTCGACCTTCATGCTCTGTACAATGGCCTGATGAAGAACATGCAGGCCAAGGTCCGATACAACAGGAATGAGCTGAAGGCCGACTGCTACTCCCTGTGGATAGCGACCCCCGAGGTAGAGAGAGCGGCCCTCCTATCTACTCCGGCGTTTGCGAGAGTCGACGTAGAGACATGGCCTCTATTGTGCGCTTATTTCGACTCCGAACGCAAACAAGTATGTATTTTAAATTTAATTCATTATTTATGATATAATTTATTTCTTTGTGTTTCTTAATTAGAAAACTAAATGTTAATGCGTTGTGCAGAAACAGGCCGCTCAGAATACGGAGAACAGGAAGTCGACGAAGAGGGGTCGCCCCACTTACACAGGTGGCTCGAGGAACATTACTCGAGCCATCGAGTTATCGGTAAATTAAGAGTTATTCTCTAATATTCTGCAATATTAAGAGTTATTCTCTAATATTTCTAATATTAAGAGTTACTTTCTAATATTGCAGACATCTCGGACCGTGGCGTCAGGTGGTACACCGAGCGTGCTGTCCGCATATCTTGCCGTCCACGGCACCTCGACAGATCCCGCCACGGGCGAGCTTCGATGTCCCGACGTCGCTACCCAGGAGTACTGCGTAAGTGTTAATATTTTTTCTACCCAAATTTGAAATTTTAGTTTTCGAAGGTTCAAGTTTAAATTTTATACTTATACTTTACTGCTTAATGTGGGTGTAGGAGCGGGTGGTTGAGCAGGCCCAGGCCTCGGGGATCGATTTTACCGGACAGAACGATCCGAGGCTGCTGACCCCAGTTCTGGACACCGCACACGGAGGGCACCATGGAGGTTGGGAGAGAGGCCGGGGATTGGGCCCTAGCAGGGCCCATATGAGGTTGGACTCCACCCCGGCGGTTACTTCCTCCGTCTCCAGTGACCGGCATGTCCATCAGGAACTGGATAGCTTGAGGGCCACCGTTCAGGAGTTGAAGGAGATGCTGGTATGTATACTACTTTATAGTAAAATATCATTTCATATTATATACATATCAACATATCCATAATTAGTACGTAGCTTGAGCTTATTTGGTTTTAGACTTAAGTTTGATTAATCATACATACATATGTAATTAAAATAAACAACTCTTTTCCAAACTAGATATCCAAACAGGGTTTCGAAATAACTTAATAATGAAACGAATTCGAATAATACACAGTTCTTACACGCTTCTTACACACGTTATGTACAGACGCGACAGGGTAGATCGGCCGAGCCTCCACATGCATCTCCTTCGGCTGCGGCTCCGCAAGCTACTACATCGACTGCGGTTCCGCAGAAGCTCCTGTAGCTCCACCGCCCACTCAGACTCCCGCAGCCGCGGCTCCGCAAGCGACTACCTCGACGGCGGCTGCGCAGACCACATCGCCAGCTCCACATGCCGTTCAGACTCCCTTATATGTAGCATTGCAGAGTGTATTGACCGAGGAGAAGGCGCGCGTTATTCTAACGTTATTCGGAGGTGGAGCTGGACCGAACTAGGGTAGCTTTTTGGTTCTTATTTTTTGAAACATGTATTTATATCACATTGTACTACATTTTGAAACGATATTGATATTGGTTTGTATTTATATCATATTCAGTTTTTGGGTTTCTTTTGTATATTATATATATGCGTGAGATGTGATTATGAATACTGCAATATATGATTTGATTGATGTATATAGTATTGTGCACAGGGCGGGAAAAAATCAAGCAGCCCATTTTTTAAAAAAAAACACAGACAATATGTACCTACGGATTAAGCCGTAGGTATATATGTTGCCCCTACGGACATCTCCGTAGGGGCAAACTATCAGGAAACCTGATATTTTCCCACCTGATATCAGTGCAGGGTGTTGGGGGTGCCCCTACGGATATGTCCGTAGGGGCCACTGTTTATCCCCTACGGATAAATTCGTAGGGGCAAAATATCAGGTTTCTGATATTTTTCACCCCGATCTCAGTGCAGGGTGTTGGGAGTGGCCCCTACGGACTTATCCATAGGGGCTACTTTATATCCCCTACGGAGGTATCCGTAGGGGTAGAAAAAGGACCTACGGATATATCCGTAGGTATATACAATATATTCAAAAAAAAAATTACATATATGATTTTATTACCCCTACGGGGTACTCCGTAGGGGCCATAACACCTACCGAGATATCCGTAAGGGCATGAATTTATCCGTAGGGGCAAGTTCAGGGCCTCAACTTGCACCTGCGGCCTTTGCACCTACGGGGTCTTTTTTCGCCCCTACGTATATATCCGTAGGGGCAGTGGGTTGCCCCTACCGATAAATCCGTAGGGGCAACCCTTATTTGTAGTAGTGTCTTATTCTCACCTAAGTAATCTGTCTCGAACTTGAAGGATTCCATCAATGGTTTGAAATAATTGTAAGCAACCGAGTCTGATGGTTCAACTAACTCATCTGAAAATTCAAAGGACTCAAACTCGGGCGGTGAGTCTTCAAAATCGTCCGAAAAAGTGAAACACTCATAATCGTTATCAGCTGTGAGAACTGTGTCAGATTCAAAGAGGAACGCACTAGTGGCGTCCAAACTGATGTGATCGAACAGAAATTTTTCGAGCTCACAGTCCTCCTCCGTGATCTTTTGCGTGGTCAGAACGATGGAAAGGAGGGAAGGTGATTTAGGAAGTATAACAGTTAAAGGTTCAGGAGGATGAATTGGAAAATCCGACTCATCAAACAAAAATGGTTCATCCTCAATACTATCCTCAATACTCTCCTCAATACTATCCTCATAATTCTCCTCAAAAATTATCTCATCCATGCAATTATCATCAAAATCAAGACGCATATGAAGTTCGGGAGAAACATTTAATGACTCGGGATGATGAATTGGAGATAGAATTTCAGTTAAATTTACGGGTTCATCATCCAAAATATTCCCGGCGTCAATATCCTTAATCAAGTGAAAATCAATTTTTTCTGACACCTCATCAAAAGCATGGATATTTATCAATTCAGGTACTAAATTGGAGGTGTAAAGGTCGAAAGGATTGGTGACGGTTTCACTCGAAAAGGGCTCTTCACAATCAGGTAAATCAAACACTACAAAGTCGCATAACTCATTACACGTTTTATTTTTAACTAGTGAATCATTTGGGAAACTTGTTTGAAAACTGGAGTTGTGGGATTCAATTGAGGAAGGGTAGGTTTGATTTGGAAGTGTGTAGAACTCACTCTCACCACTCAAATTCTTAATCTGTCCAACCGCCTCATCATACATTGGAATTTTTGGAGCTAGTTGGAAACTGGCTACCGGTTCACTAGGTTGTAGAAGGGCGGCCATGGACGCATCCACATTTCTCATCATTTGGTTTGTCTCTACCATATAAGCTTCCAACGACTGTTCCAGACTAGACATGGGTTGTGAAGGGGTTTCAGTAAAAGGATCAAACTTGTTTGGATTCTGGAAACTCCCAAATGGCTGTGTAGAAGCAATGTCTAGGGAAGGTGTGAAAGTCGGGTAGGACTGGTAGGAATTGAATGGTTGGACAGGAGTAGGATCAACATTTGGATAAAAAGATGAATGGACTTGTTGATCCCAAGAACTGGAAGTGTTGAAAGGAGTGAAAGATCGGTTACGAGATTGTTCAATATGTTCAGCAATAGACATGGGTTTCGGAGTTACAACAGGACTCGAAAAAAGAGTATCAACGTAAGAAGGTAGTGAAGGTTGAAATGGTTGATACAAAGTGGATTGCGGAGTCGAACTGTTTCTCTTAGACGCTTCTATTCGATCTTTCAAAGAAATTTTGGGCATGGAGGGGTCGTCCGTAATTCGACCAAAACAATTCGCGTAGGAAGCAATGTTTGGATGAAGGTACCAAAGTTCTGCAAGAGTTTTATAAGGTGGGGTACCCATGACATAAGAAAGGGGAAGAAAAAGAATGTAGGGTGCACTGATTTCTTAGCGACAAGTTGCAAGTTTTTGTAAAAAAAAATTTCCTTTTTTTGTTTTTTTTCATTTTGTGTTTTTTTTTATGTGGAGCTTTTTTTTTGTGCAAAAAAGATTTTCGATAAAAGCCTTAGACACACGTTCAATCAATCACAAATGCACAATCAAGCCTAGATCTAGGGTCACCTAGGTCAGCTAGACAGCTCCTAACTGTTCCAAAGGGCAAGAAGTAGGACCTCAAACCGCCTCTTCACCGCCAATTGTGGCCAGGTAAGTGCCAGGTAAATGGGAGGTTCTCCACTATGTAAGCAGGTTAGGACCAACGGTCGATGCCTACAACTATTCCTTTGTCCTATTGAGCGCGAAGTCCTTAGAGCCGAGTCTAACCTTTTTTAATTAAATGATGGTCAATGCAATATGCCTTGTGTGATTTCTGGGGTCCTGGGAAGGGTGATGAAATCCCCACCCAATTTGATTGGTGTTCAAGCCCCTTAATGTCAATTTAAATATGCAAAACAGTAAACATAATCAAACACTTGCAAACAATTTTTTAAGCGCAGCGCAAAGAATCCTGCATAAGATCAAGTTATTGAGAAGGGAAGAAATTTTTGGCGCAAAGAACCCTGTAGGAAATATTTTTTTTTAGAGGAGTTTATGGGGTTACAGAGAAGAAAAGAAGGCTTACAGAGAAAAATTTTCTTGCTGACGTCAGCAACGCACCGTGCTTCCGCCGCCAGATGCCCCTTGTTGCCGCAGTTCCGCGGTTGACTCGTTGACTCAAGCCTCCCAACTTCTTCTGTTTTCTGTTGCGGTCTTCCTCTGTTTGTTCAGATCTACGTTTTTCTGTTTTGCTCTCTGGATTTTTCCAGATCTGAATTTGTTCTTTGATCCTGCACAATTCAAACGAAAATACCCTTCACAAAATAACAAGATGATAAATTTTTTTTATAATTTTGTTATTTTTCAGTTTTTATGAGTTTTATGATTTTATATTAACCCGAAATTGAAAAAAGAAAATAACATGCCATCCCCGGCAACGGCGCCATTTGATTTGTGTGAAATTTAGCGTGCTTGCGCTTTCAAAAGATAGATCGAAGAATATTTGTTAACCGCAATCAAGAACGGCGTCGCTTGGTAGCTAGCCGCTGAGTACGGGTCGGTCCACAGGGATTTTGAGTATTCTCGAATTGTGCTAACGAGTTAATTCCGATTGTTGTCGGCTTGATTAAATCTAAAAACTAGGGTTGATCTACACTAGGATTAAAATCTTGCTAGGGTTAGGTTTAGGTTAAATTTGGAAAGTCAATATTCATCACCGCTTTCTATACCCTAATTAAGATCTATGAGGTGTTATGGTAATAATTAATAAAGTGGATTAGTACCATCGGGAAGAAACGACGTTTCTTCCTCTAGGTTCTTGTCCTTCCTTTCTTAATTCTTACCCTAAGCTCCATAGGAAACACGCTCAACCGGTCGTTTAAACTACGGTATCACCGCTAGCTCGTGGGATAGGTGCCGTAAGGAGCGGTGTGTACATGTATGCATGGAGTCCTATAAAAACGTGTGATGGGCAAGAAAGTTGTGAGAGATCTTCATCTCTCAAGCCTTCCCCAATTCTAACCGTAACAAGTGAGGAGACTACTCACTCATTAAGGAATTGATAAACATTTTCTAAACTAATTAACTATGGCAGAGAATAAAATCTAAATTAGGGAAGAAAGGAAAATTATACTAGGGCAGATAATAAAATTAATTAGGGCAAGAATAGAAAACTTACTCTAATTTGATGTACTCTTCATACTTTACAAGAATTGAAATTCTGAATTTTTGATAAATACAATGAGGCACAAGAAGAGGCATACCCTAAAAGAGATTTTAGGGTTTCTATTTATAGAACATAGAAACCCTAGGGTTACAATTGACACACATTTGCATTTACAATTTTGCCCCTAAGAAGACTAGTCAACGCACCGCCGCACCGACACGAAACTGCACCGACACGTGCACTATATGGCCACGGATCCGCGGCCAAAACCCATGTTTGGCCGCGGTTCCGCGGCCAAATAGAAGGATCTTGAGCTCAATTTTTTATGGCTTATGTCTGTTGCTGTTGTCTTCTGTTTTCTTCAGTTGGTTCTTCAGAATGTCTTTTAGTTTTCTTCCAGATTTCCACAGTGAATAATGTCGTGTACTTTACCGTTTGCTTCGTGTCGAAGTCTTGAACCTTGCGCTACCTTTATACTTTGTGAACTTGTTCATTGATCTTCGTTTATTCTCCAACTGTAGGCATGATCAAGATTCTTCCATTTATCGGTTGCAGTCTCACTTTTGTATCGTCTTTTCATCGTTTTCACTGTTTTTGTTCCGAGAACCTGTAACCAGCAACTATGTAGCAGACATGGATCAAAAGCACCTGTTTATTTGTAAAATGAATAAGAATGGGGAATATAATAATGCAAAATTATAATATGAACAGCCATATCCCGCAAAGTACGATCTGATCGAGTTCCCGAGTGGCTACGTCATTCCTAAGTTCGGAAGATTTGATGGGACGGGAAATGTAAATTAGCACGTCACCCACTTTAAAGCATCATGCGGAAACACAGGGGAAATGACGCGCTCCTTCTTCGTCAGTTTGTCAACAGCCTGACCGGTGTCACTTTCGACTGGTACGCGAGTATACCAGACGGTTCCGTCATTACCTTTGCCTAAATGGAGTCTCTGTTTCGGCAAAGGTTCATGAGTGTCAATGATAAAATCTCCATTGCTGACCTTGTGAGGACCAAGCCGGGGAAGAATGAAAGCAACACCAACTTTATCGCCCGATGGAGTAATCTCACAGTCAAGTGCGAACCGCCGCAGGAGCAGGACCAGTACGTCGGCCTTCTCATTGGGAACCTCAACAATTGGATGGTCCCATTCTTGTGTACCGCAGGCCTCAAGATGTTTCAGGAGCTAACCAAGAAGGTCCAAATACTAGAACGCTCGAAGCAAGAGTCTGCCCCAGACTCTCCGAAAGACAAGACTTGGAAAAGCAAGATGGAAGACAACCGTAGAAGAGGGAATTCCAGCAGTACCAACGTCTTCAATGCGTCTGATAATGAAGACAAGCGAAAGGCAGGCAATGCCAAAACCGACCGGACTCGAAAGCCATTGCTGGGGGGAGAAGGGCTTTCCTTAAAAGAGAAAAAGAACAAGCTTTACTCTTTTAGATAGGACAAGGTCCGCAAGATATTCAAAGATGTGTTGAACAATGCTTTATAATTGCCGGAGTCGAAGAGACCCCACGAAGCAAAAATGACCGACAATCCCTTGTATTGCCCGTACCACCGAGTAGTAAGCCATGCGATCGAGGATTACTATATCTTCAAAGACTGGGTCGAGAAGTAGTACAAGGCTGGAGAGATTGAGCTGTCCAAGAGTGTGTTGGTAAACAACCAAGCTGCAACCACCAACTTCATACAGACACAAGCTGAAGCCTTCTGGGAGCAGACAGCTCAACCCGCTGCCATGAGAAATGAAACTGACCCACCGCAGGCTCCATGGAGTACGCACATATCTAATAAGACGAAGAAGATGCTAAAGCTACTTCGGAAAGAGACTATAACGGAATGGAAAGGGCAGAAGAAGCCTACCATTCTAGTTGCCAATTCGGCTCTATCGGGCTCAAAATCCAAAAATCTTAAGAAGAAGAAAAGTGCAGCTCGACGCGAAAAAGAGTCTGCAGGGAGATTGAGCATTCAAAAATATATCGATTCTCTCGAAGACTATGAACAAAATGAAAGAACTCTAATTCAATTGAAGGAGTTCTTCCCTGTAGAAGCAGCTAAGATTCTGGAGGAGCTAGAAGAAAACTCCAATGAAGAGATCCTTATAGTGATCTGCTACGCCATTCATCCTGGCAGCGACTCTGAAAAAGAGCTCTATTTTCCCGAAGAGGATGAGAAGCCCGCCACAAAGGCCAACCAAATCCAGCTTAGAAGCGGTAGGGATCTACCGCCAAATTAGGGCAACGCCCCAAAAGGAAAGGAAAAACAGGTTGCTAATGAGGAAGATGGCAGAGAAACGGCTAATGAAAACTCAAGTCCTTCCTTAGTGGACTACAATGTCTTGGCTCATCTCCGGAAGCTTCCGTCTCTCCCGAGCATCTATGATGCCTTGGTCCTCTCTAAAGAGCTTAAAGATGCTCGCATTCATGCTCTACAAAACCCTGAGCGGTATCAGGCTCGCTTTATGGAAATTAATATGAAAGAAGCCCAGTACAACCTCCATACCACCGCGGTCACGTTTAAGGACGAAAACTTGCTACTGGGAACAGCTGAGCATAACAGACCGCTTTATGTGACAGGGTACAACGACGGAGATCGGATTAATCTCATATTGATTGATCCGGGATCCTCGGTGAACATCATGAACTTGCGGACTCTGAAGAGTTTTTCAATGGACGTCCGACACCTGTCAAGGGAAAGGATTGTCATTCAAGGCTTCAATCAAAACTGCCAGCAAGTTCGGGGTCTATAGCTCTGCCAATCAAATTTGGGGATCTGCAAGCCGAAGTTAAGATATACGTGATCGATACTGACACGTCTTATAAGATTCTCTTAGGACGGCCGTGGCTCCACGATTACGGCATCGTTCCGTCAACTCTCCATCAGTGCAAGAAATATACCAAAAACGGAGAAGAAAGACGCATTAATGGAGACATCCAGCCGTTTGGTGTTCATGAAGTCCGATAAGAAGATTCTCGGTACTTTGTGAATCTCCAAAGTGCTGATCCACAGCTGACCAAAGACAGAACAGTCCTGAAACTCAAAGGCAAATCTGAGCCGGCTGTCACTTTCAAAAGCAAAAACCCCCAAGTGCGTCCGCATTTTGGCAGTGACACTGATGAGTCCGACACTGGAAGTCCGTCCTTCCGTAAAACCCGCCCTCACTTCGGTAGCGATACGGACGAGTCTGATACTGAAGGCCTATCCGGCAGCAAAATTCGCTCTCGTTTAGGTAGTGACACTGAAGAATCATAAGAAGAGGATCCGTCTTGCAACAACTATGCAGATTGGGCCCTCATGCAAAAAGTGAAGCTAAGAGAAACCTTCAAGACTACAGAAAAATCCATAGCTGTCACAAGGGTGCCGGAGCAGATGTGCAAAGAGCTCGATGTATTGTCAGTCTCCACCATGGACCAACTAAAAACTTTCTACGTTCTCGGAAGGAAAAGTGGACAGAAGGGCATTCTGTTTTATGGGTCAAATCCTGTTGTGCACCAGGATGATTTTTCTGTCGCATGCCTTTCCTATAAGAGAGGCAAAAGAGCCGTCCTCAATCCCAAATACTATGCGCCTGAGATGCGGGAATATTTCAAAATGTGCGGATGCCGGTTATATCAAATAGAGTCCGAAGCAATGTTTTATGAAGGGCTATGGCATCCGCCTCAGGTCCGAGCACTCATCGATGGACTGATTCCAGATAGATGGGGCATAGGTTTCATCCAGCCTGATTCCAAAGCATGCTACATAATCCATGTTGGTAAAGCCAACGAAAGGTCAAATGATAATAATGAGATAGCCGAGCCAGAAGAAGCCCCTCAAGAGTTCGAAGATGGGGGACAAGCAACCTTCGATGAGCTAACCGAGGTTGATTTGGGAACGCCCGATAATCCAAGGCTGACCTACATCAGCTCACTCTTGTCAAAGGAAATGAAAGAGCAGATAATTTCCCTGCAGCATGAGTTCACCGACTGCTTCGTATCGACATACAAAGAAATTCCTGGCCTCTCTCCTAAAGTCGTCGTCCATAAGCTGGCTATATCTCCTGATGCCAGGCCTGTCAAACAAGCTCCTCGAAGAATGAGAAGGGAACTGGAAGAAAAGGTCATCGAGGAAACCAAGAAACTCATCGATGCCGGCTTCATCAGGGAAGAGAAATATGCGAACTGGATCGCGTGCATCATCCCGGCGAAAAAGACGAACGGGAAGATACGAATTTGCATCGATTTCAGGGACCTTAACAAAGCATACCCTAAAGATGATTTCCCACTTCCAGTCACGGAAATGATGGTCGATGACACCTTAAATTACGAGCTGTTCACCTTCATGGACGGTTCGTCTGGGTACAATCAGATAAAAATGTCTCCCGAGGACGATAAGCATACAGCATTTCGAACCCCGATCGGCATATACTGTTACAAAGTGATGCCATTGGGACTGAAGAACGCAGGTGCTACATATCAAAGGGCAATGACCAATATCTTTGATGAACTAATCCATAAAGCCGTCGAATGTTATGTTGATGATTTGGTCGTCAAGACTAAAGCCAAGACCGATCACATCCAAGATCTTAGGACCATTCTCACTAGACTGCGGGAATACGATCTGAAAATGAATCCTCTGAAGTGCACTTTTGGCGTGTCATCGGGAAAATTCCTGGGATTTATAGTCCGACATCGAGGGATCGAAGTTGACCCATCAAAGATAAAGGCCATCATGGAGATGCCCCTCCAAAGAGTTTGACGCAGCTAAGATCTTTTTAAGACAAGCTTGCTTATATACGAAGGTTTATCTCAAATTTATTGGGGAGATGTAGGCTTTTCTCAAAGCTCATGAAGAAAAGAGCTCCTTTTGTCTGAAATGCCGAATGTCAAGAAGCGTTCGAAAGCATCAAAGAGTACTTGTTGCACCCTCCAGTGCTGGCCACTCCCATTCTAAATAAACTGCTGATTCTCTACATTGCCGCGCTTGATGAATCACTCGGTGGACTTCTTGCCCCGAACAATGAGGAAGGAAAAGAAAATGCCCTCTACTAGCTCAGTCGAACTTTAATTGGGGCAGAACACAACTATTCTCCAATCGAAAAGTAATGCCTAGCTCTGATATTCGCTGTGAAGAAGCTGAGGCACTATCTTCTTGCTCATCGGGTTATGCTGATCTCCAAGGTCGATCTGCTCAAACATTTAATTACCAAAGCAAGCTTAGCCGGTAGAATGGCAAGATGAGCTGTCATGCTACTTGAGTTTGACATAGTTTATACCCCTCAGAAAGTAGTAAAAGGGCAAGCTCTTGCAGACTTCCTTGCTGGTCATCCCGTACTAGAAAGGTGACTGCTCAATTGTGAGTTACCCGACGAACAAGTGTTGCACCTCGAGGAAGATGAGCCGTATTGGGAGCTCTACTTCGATGGAGACTCATCAATAAGGAGCTCAGGCAAATCAAGCACCCCGCAGATAAAAGCAGGGATAGGATTGGTGTTTATCACGCTATCGATGGGAATCCTACGACGTTCTTTTGCTCTCACCGAGCCTCGCACAAACAACGAGGCTGAGTACGAAGCTCTGATAGCTGGTCTGGAGCTCGCCAGAGAAATGGAAATCCTGCGGCTATGAGTCTACGGTGATCCCAGCTTGTCGTCAACCAAGTAAGCGGCGACTATAAGATATACAAAACCGAGTTAGCTTGGTACAGAATCCGGTTGGTGGAGCTTATAAAACAGTTCACCCATATTGAACTAATGAGAGTTCCTAGGGCGTTTAATGGAAAAGCCGACGTACTCGCTCGCTTAGCCAAGGAGCTGGCTGATCCTGACATGGAAGTAATTATGATCACAGTCAGAAACTGGCAAATTCTATCTCCAGTCTCTTTGCGTGAAGAAGAAGCGTAGAACAAGAGAATAATCCTGCCTCGATCATTCAAGATGAGCCTGATTGGAGAGAACCCTTCATAGAGTACCTCCGATACGACAAGCTGCCCCAAAGAAAAATTTGCGAGGATTCAGCTGAAGAAGAGAGCTCTCCGATACATGTTTGTAAATAATACGCTATACCGTAGATCATATGACCAACTCTGGCTCAGGTGCCTATCATGGGCCGAAGCCCAAAAAGTCATGAAAGAAGTTCACTCAGGTGCCTGCGGAGCTCACCAATCTGGCCCCAAAATGCCTCTTCAAATTAAACGACATGGGTATTACTGGCCTACCATGATAAGAGATTGCGAAGAGGTGTCATCTCTGCTAAATTCATGGTGACTTCATTCATAAGCATCCCAATCTGCTGCATCCTACGGTGGCGTCATGGCCCTTCGATGTTTGGGGCACTAACATAGTTGGTCCAATTTATCCTCCGTCATCCGAAGGCCACCACTTCATACTGGCTGCAACAGACTACTTCTCCAGATAGGCTGAAGCTATCACGCTAAAAGAAGTCAAGACAGAAGATATTCTGACATTCTTCCGGCATAATATTCTATACAGCTTCGGTACACAAAGAAGAATCATTTCTGACAACGGGCCTTCTTTCAAGAGCTTCAAAATCTCAAGGTTCGCTACTCAACATAAGATAGACCGGAGATATTTCTCCATCTATAACCCAAGAGCCAATGGGCTAGCCGAAGCCTTCAATAAGACTCTATGCAAGCTCCTGAGGAAAAATACTTCGGCCAACAAGAGAGACTGGAATCTCAAGCTTCACAAGGCGTTGTGGGCATATCGTACTACGCACCATACTCCAACTCAGTCCACTCCATACTCATTACTCTTCGGAGTCGAGGCGATCCTCCCCCTCGAAGTCGAAGTTCCAAGCTTAAGAATGGTTATTCAGCATGAGTTGACGGATAAGGAAAACGTGCTCCTTCGTCTCGAAGAGTTCGACGCACTCGAAGAAAAGAGGCTTGCAGTACGGAAAAATCTAGATCTGTACCGAGCCTAAATATCATGGGCCTATGACAAGATGACTCGTCTCCGCGCTTTCAAGAAAGGAGAATTGTTGTTGGTCCTCAAAAGACCAATCATACCCAATCGACATGCCAAGAGAAAATTCGAGCCAAACTGGGAAGGACCATACGCCATCGAGAAAGTGTATGATGGAGGATCCTACTAGCTGATAAATGCCATGGGAGAAAGGCCCATGCCACCCATCAATAGCCGATATCTCAAGAAATACTACGCGTGAATGCTCCAAGTCGCAGGCGAATTGAGCACACCGGCCCTACAGTCTAGATCATACATCCTATAAAACCGTATACAATCCATAAGCATAAACGACCCATATCTCTCCCAAGTCCTACCGGCGAGACTACATTTAAAGTCTCACCAGTAATGAAGATGCGCCAATGTAAAAAAAAAAGTATGTCCACAAGAAAAATGGGCACGGATGAAAACCCGAAAGGGCTCTGTGAGTAAAAACAGCAGGACGGCCGGTGAGTTTGTGAAAACCCGAAAGGGCGCAAACTCGTAAAAAAGAGATGAAATACACTCACAAAGTCCTCTCGACCTTGTGAGGAGAAAATCCTCGCGTGAGATCCTTACGACTCACAAAGGAGCAACACACTTAGGAATCCTCACGATTCCTAGGGAGAAATACACCTGCGAGATCCTCTCGACTAATAAGGAGATAATGATTTTATGGGACCATTACGACTCATAAAATTGAAAAGCCTTAGGTGATAGAGATCTAAACCTGTCTCCTAAGACATCGCTCCCCAACGGGTAACGGCAAATGATGAGTTCCTCCTAGCATTGCTTCAGTGTTAGCGGTGCTGATGCCGACCCAAATCCTAAATCCCAAGTTTTCCCAACAGCAAATGATGAGCCGCTCCTGGCATTATTCCAGTGCAGCAATGCTGATGCCGACCCAAAAATTAAATCCCAAGTCCTCCTGGGGAAAATAATGAGTTGCTCCTGGCATTATTCCAGTGCAGTAATGCTGATGCTGACCCAAAAACCAAATCCCAAGTCCTCCCAGGGCAAATGATGAGTTGCTCCTGGCATTATTCCGGTGCAGCAATGCTGATGCCCAACAAAATCCAAATTCCAAGTTCCCCTCAAATTCAAATGTTCCGCTAAATAAGGCAGAGATCAAACAGATCAAATTAATGTCCCACACAGTAGCGCTTCTAAGCTCAAAAGTCTCGCTAGACGGGTGGGGAACTCCTAAAATAAATCAAATCAAATAAATCAACCCTGACACCATAGAAAGCGGAGCAAGTCAATTTCAACCCCGACACTGCAGAAAGCGGAGCAAGTCAAATCAAATCCTGACACCGCAAGAAGCGGAGCAAGCACCGACCGTCTAAGTCGCAAAAAGGGCAGAACCGACCGTCCACGTCGCTAAAATGGCAGCACCGACCATCCACGTCGCTAAAATAGCAGCACCGACCGTCCACGTCGCTAAAATGGCAGCACCGACCGTCCACGTCACTAAAATGGCAGCATCGACCGTCCACGTCGCAAAAAGGGCAGCACCGACCATCCAAGTCACAAAAAGGGCAGCACCGACCGTCCAAGTGGAAAAAATGGCAGCACCGACTGTCCACGTTGCTCAAATGGCAGCACCGACCGTCCAAGTCGCAAAAAGGGCAGCACCGACCGTCCAAGTTGTAAAAATGGCGGCACCGACCGTCCAAGTGGCTAAAAGGGCAGCACCGACCATCCACGTCGCTAAAATGGAAGCACTGACCGTCCAAGTCATTAAAAGGGTAGAACCAACCGTCCACGTCACAAAAATGGCAGCACCGACCGTCCACGTCGCAAAAAGGGAAGCATCAACCTATATGTCGTCAAAACAAGAACCAGATTAAATCAACCTCCACGCGAAAGAAGATCCATCAATTTCATGCACACAACCCACATATGTGGTGTGCATTTATTGATTGGGGCAATTTGTTGGGGTCAAAATTTACACCCCGATTGACCTAGTCAAAATTAAAGTCAACCCCAAACCAAGTGGGCCCAAACCCAGGTCAAAACTGAGCATGGAAGGGTCCGGCCCCATGATAAAAGGAATGAAGCCATAAATTAGTTTTAATGTGATTCTTTTTTAAGAAATAAATGTTTGTAAATGGGTAGAAAGGCAAAATTTTGTAAAACCCATGGCTTATGTGCAAAAAGAAACAAGCATATAAAGCATGAGGTGGCACAAGCGCTATTTGGCAAAGCCCAAGGGGCTATATGTAAAGTGTGCAGCCTATAAAGGCAAAGATGATGAAAATATCTCAACAACTTTTCCTTTCTAAAATTCTAGGGTTTGTACCTCCTCCTCCTTCCTCAAGGTTCTAAACTTTCTTCTTTCATTTTGAATTAAATCAATTGTTTAAATCTTCTTTTTCCAAAAATAAATAACTTTTCACCATAAAACCTTTGAAGGGGAGCTCGGATCAGCCATCAAAACCCTAAAAGAGGATATTTATGTCTCACCTGCCCTTTTTCCCCTAAGATCCAGCCAACAGAGAGGGAGAAGAAAGACACCCATCTATAAAAATCTCATTCCGGGAGGATCCGAGACTCAAAAGAAAATCCAAAGATCTCTAGGAGTTTAACTCCATTCAAGATCTATTGGAGTTTAACTCCAAATCTATACATAATCCCTATTAGGAGTTCAACTCCAAAGCCCCTTGAAAGTTCAACTCCTAACCCAGGGGCTAATCCCTTTTTCCGCTGGTGTTTCCAGCGGTCGCGTGACATGCATGTGACCCACAGGCGTCCGGCGCCCAGGTGCCTGGCACGTGATTCCCGGGCGCCCTGCGCCCATGTGCCTGGCACGTGACCCGCAGGTGCCCAGCGCCCACATGCCATGCACGCGTCTTTAAGATGCTCCTCACCCCTCATTTTTCGTGCACTCCACACCAGAAACACATCCCCCGTTAGGAAAATTTTTCTAACGGGGTGCTGCCCCGCACCTCGCAAGGGGGCTGCTAGCCTTCTTGACCTCCAGCCTGCTATCCGGGTAGCAGGACCCCCGTAAACTCTGCGAGGCCCTCGATATATCCAAAACCCCCTTTCAAAACATAACACGCGCACACTGCACATTGAGTTCGCATGACAAGTTTGACCAGTTAATCGGAGGTTCTTTCGCTCCAAAGGCAAAGGGTAATTAACGGCATCTTTGTCCGAGGCTGCCGGAGATTCGGATCCCTGTTCATACCATAATATTGCATTATTATATTCCCCATTCTTATACGTTTCATAAATAAACAGGTGCTTTTGACGCATGTCTTCTACATATTACAGGTTACAAGTTCTTGGATCTAAAACAGTGAAAACAATGAAAATACGATGCAAAAGTGGAACTACAACCAGTAAACAGAAGGATCTTGATAAAGCCTACACAAAGATCAGTTTACAAAGTACAAAGGCAGCGCAAGGTCCAAGATTACAAAGCGAACGGTTAAAAGTCCACGGCAAATATTCACTGGGAGATCTGGAATAAACCTAAAAGTCAATGTGAGAAAAGTACTGAAGAAACAGGAATTACAAGTAAAGCAGAGCCAGCACACCAACTCTGATGAGCCATCTCTCCTGTTTGGCCGCGGAACCGCAGCCAAACCATGCCTCGGGCCGCGGTTCTGCGGCAATGTTAAGGAAATAAAAAATAAATTTTTTACCAAAATGTGTGCGGATATTTGACTAGGTCTTTTCTTAAAGGGTATTTTTGTAATAGCAGATGTGCGAGTCAATTGTAATCCTAAGGTTTCTATGTCCTATAAATAGAGACCCTAATACCTCTTTTGAGGTATGCCTCCCTTCATTAATAAATTTTACAATTCTTTTGGAGAGCATCGGTGCCTCTTTTCAATTCATGAATCCAGATCTGACAACCCTGTGTTGATGTTTGGAGAGAGTCATCTGTAAGTAGTTTTATTTAATTGTTCTAGTTTAGATTTTAATTCCTTGCCTTAGATGTTAGCTTTGGGAAAGGCTTTTGAGAGATGAGATCTCTCATCCCTTTCTTACCATCACATAGAATCTATAGGACTCCATGCATACACGCACACACCGCGCCCTACGGCACCCTATCCCTCGAGGTAGTGGTGATACCGTAGTATAAAGGCCCGGTTGCGCGCGTTTTCCATGGAGGTTAGGGTAAGGATCTCTAAAGGAAGGACAAGAACCTAGAGGAAGGAACACCTTCCCGAATGGATCTAATCCCCTTTATTGATAATTACCACAACTCTTTACATTTCCAAACCATTCCTAAACCTAACCCTAGCAAGATTTAGATCTAGATAATTTTAGTATAGAATAATTTAATTTTTAGATTTAATTAATCTATTCACACTATTCAGAATTAACTCATTAGCGCGATTTGGAAAACACAACATCCCTGTGGACCGACCCGTACTCACCGGCTAGCTACATGCGACGCCGTTCTTGATTGCGGTTATAGATAGTTTTTGAGAATCAATCAAATGGCGCCATTGCCGGGGATGGCGTTTTATTTCCTTTTTGCAATTTTGGGTTAATCAAAATTAAAAAATTCAGAAAAATCTGAAAAATCAAAAAAAAATTATAAAAATATATCATCTGTTATTTTTGAAAAGGGTATATTTGTAAGAATTTTGCAGGATCTACAAACAACTTCGGATCTGGAAATTTCCAGAAGGCGAAACAGAAATCAGAATTTCAGAACAGAGGAGGATTTTCAAAACAGAACAGTGGAATTTTTCCCGCACCCTGAACCCTCCACCGCGCCGCTAAACCGCCGTGCTAACCCACTTCGGACCGCGGAACCGCCGCCGTCTAGTCAACTCAGAACGTCAGAAAAATTCTTGGGACTCGTGCCGACTACCCCGCCGCGGAACCGCGGTGGGAACCTGCCTCCGGCCGCGGAAGGGCGGCGCCTTCGTGACATTATACTCTGGAATTTGCACTGTATGCTTCACTTTTCTCTTCTCTGCAAATCTCGATATATATCTTCTGAAAACTGCCTGCAGAATTATTTGCACCTTAAAAATCTTTTCCCTTCCAAATAACAAATCTTATGCAGGATTCTTTGTGATATGCTTAAAATAATAACTGATTGCAAGTTATCATTTCTGATTTGCATATCCTTAATCTTTTTGCTAAAAATTTTTTCCAAATAAAGAGAAAAAAAAGGAAATTTTTTTATAAAAACTTGCAAAATTTTGTCACTAAGAAATCCTTGCACCCCACTTACACCCACCTTCTTTCTCTTCTCATTCTTCTATCATGGGTACCCCACATCATAAATCACTTTCCGAACTTTGGTATCCCGAACCTAACTTTGCCTCGTATGTCAATTGTTTCGGTCGATTTAAGGAAAATCCCTCCATGCCCAAAATTTCTTTGAAAGATCAAATAGAAACGTCTAGGAGAAACAGTTCGACTTTGCAACTCACTTTGTGTCAACTATGTCAACCTTCACCACCTTCGTATGTTGATACCATTTTTTCGAGTCCTGCTGTAACTCCTAAACTGATGTCCATTGCGAGCATATTGCTCAATCTCGTAGCCGATCTTTCACCCCTCTCAACTCATCTAGTTCTAGGAATCAACAAGTCCATTCGCCTTTTTATCCACATGTTGACCCTATCCCTGTCCAACCATCCAATTCCTACCAGTCCTACCCGACTTTCCACCTTCACTAGACATTGCTTCCACACAGCCATTTGGGAGTTTCACATATCCAAACAATTTCGAATCTTTTACCGAAACCCCTTCACCACCCATGTCTAGTTTGGAACAGTCGTTGGCAGCTTATATTGCAGCAACAAACAAAATGACTAGGAATGTGGAAGCGTCCATGGCCGCCCTTATGGAACCTAGTGAACAGGAAGCTAGTTTCCAACTAGCTCCAAATTTTTCAATATATAAGGAGGCGATTGGACAGAGTGAGAATATGAGAGGATTTCTAAATCAAACCTACCCTTATCCAATTGAAAACCACAACTCCGGTTTTCCATCGATTGCCCTAAATAGTTCACCAGTTGAAAATAAAAACGAGTTGTGTGATTTTGTAGTGCTTGATTTGCCAAATTGTGAAGAACACCTTTCGAGTGAAACCACACTTAATCCTTTCGATCTTTACACCTCCAATCTAGAATCTGAATTGATAAATATCCATGCTTTTGATGAGGTGTCAGAAAAATTTAATTTTCACTTGATTGAGGATATAGATGCCGAGAATATTTTGGATGATGAACCAGTAGATTTGATTGAAATTTTATGTCCAATTCATCATCCCGAGTCATTAAATGTTTCTCCCGAACTTCATATGTCTCTTGATTTTGATGATAATGGCATGGATGAGTTAACTATTGAGGAGACTTATGAGGATAGTATTGAGGAGAGTCTTGAGGATAATATTGAGGTTGAACCATTTTTGTTTGATGTGTCGGATTTTCAAATTCATCCTCCCGAACCTTTAACTGTTATATCACCCTCCCTCCTTTCTATCGTTCTAACCATGCACAAGATCACGCTTGACGACTGTGAGCTTGAAAACTTTTCCTTTGAATCTGACACAGTTCTCACAGCCGAGACACTTACGAGTGTTTCACTTTTTGGGACGATGTTGATAACTTACCGCCCGAGTTTGAGTCCTTTGAATTTTCAGATGAGTTAGTTAAACCATCAAACTCGGTTGCTTATAGTCATTTCGAACCATTGATGGAATCTTTCAAGTTCGAGACAGTTTACTACGGTGAGAATGAGACTATCCCTAATTCACTCCCTTTCGTCCTTCCTATCGTTCCGACCGTACAAGAGACCGTTACGTTTTCATCTCCTATACCAAGTTTGACGTACCCATGCTTTCTTGCGAATCTTGATGAATTTGACCCCATTTCTAGACGGGTTGATAGATTAGTACAATCGCTTTTAACATATCGGTCATCATAAATTACGCTAATTTATTCACTCGATTTACACCCTCAAGATCGTGCTACCCTTCTTTCTCTTTTCCGCCCTTCTTCTCCTCCACCGAGACCATATTCCACCCTTCTTCCCATTCGGTCTCGTGTGCTTCTCACTTCTTTCCTTTACACCCCAGTCTTTCACCAGCCCTACCATTACCACGATAAGATTTTTGAATGGTTGGTGCTAACCTTTGGCTTGTGTAAGGCCAAGCTTAAGTTTGGGGGGAACCTTGTTGTATACATGTATATATATTTTTGTTTTCTTTTTCTATAAAAAAATAAAAATAAATAAAAAAAATAAAAATTATAAATAAATAAACAGGGGCGTGCCGACATTTTGACCCTCTTGGTGTAGCATGACAGTGAGGACACTATCAAGTTTAAGTTTGGGCGTATGCTCGGTAAGTCTTCGTCCTTCGCATTCATATGTCTATTTTTGCATTTGCACACTTATTTTAAAACCCATACAAATTGAAAAAATTATAAAAATTATAAAAATTAATGTATTCAATTTTGGCATATTTGATTTAAGTTTGACAAATAGGTTAACCGGTTAGGAACAACTAGATCTTAGATTTAGTAAATTAAAAATCCTAAAAATAACCTTCCTTTAATTTTAACGGTAGAAAGTATATGCCATTGTAGTTTATTTAGAAATAGGCAAATTTTGAGTTCAATTCTTGGGCTAAGTCAAAACAAAGGAAAAGTATTGATATTTTTAATAGAGTATAAATTTGAAAAATAATTCCTAGCTTAAGTCTAGATTCTGAAAATATATACCCAACAATTTGCACAATCACGCACTTTGAAACTTGGAATAGTAGAGGAGACCTTGAAATGCTCTTGTCTAAAGTCCTTAGTACGAAGAAAATAAAAGAATAAAAGTGAATAAAGAGAAAGAAATGAACACTGGTTTTTGTGATTTCTTAAGGCTGCATTAATGAAAAAATATTTAGCGAGGGTGCTTCATCACCTAGTGCCTTAGACCAACTGGTTTGGGAGACACTGCTAAAGCCTTGGGTGTTGCAAAACTAGGAATTACGTTTTAATGTGCAAACACATCTTGTAATTGGTTGTTGGTACCTCATGAAGTATTAACGGTCGCATGAAGGATATGTAAGCAAAATTCATTTAAAAATTCACCAATTAATAAGTACTTTGGACAACGGACAAGGGTATGATTGCTTGATTTGAATTTCCAAGTGTAGGGGTGATATTTACACACACGTAGGGGTATGTGATTGGGATTTAGATAAGAGAGGGGAATGAAGAATAGAACTTGTATCTTTAGTAGAGTTGATAGAAATTCCTAAGTGGAGATGGGACCCTAGAAGGAAAACTTAAGAAATGCCGAAAGCTAAGTAAGTCTATAGAACATATATAATCCTAAGTTAAATAATGAGGAAGTGTGAAGAATATGGGTGGATAATTTACGGGTCGACGATAATAGAATTCCTTGTTAAAAAACCTAATTGGAGAACAAAAGTCGAATAGCCAAATTGATAGGATTTTGTGGGTGGTATCCGCTGAAAACCCTCATGAGACAACACTCCTCCTACTAGGGACAACTAGAAGTTTAACGGCTTGTTGCACGAGCTCAGTGCAATTGCGATTCCCTGCAAAAGTGAGGTTAGGTTTTTGTCGAGAATAAAACTAAGTTTGCTCGAGAACGAGCAAAAGATAAGTTTGGGGGTATTTGTTCATACCATAATATTGCATTATTATATTCCCCATTCTTATTCGTTTCATAAAGAAACAGGTGCTTTTGACGCATGTCTGCTACATATTACATGTTACAGGTTCTTGGATCTAAAACAGTGAAAACAATGAAAATACGATGCAAAAGTGGAACTACAACCAATAAACAGAAGGATCTTGATAAAGCCTACACAAAGATCAGTTTACAAAGTACAAAGGCAGCGCAAGGTCCAAGATTACAAAGCGAACGGTTAAAAGTCCATGGAAAATATTCACTGGGAGATCTGGAAGAAACCTAAAAGTCAATGTGAGAAAAGTACTGAAGAAACAGGAATTACAAGTAAAGCAGAGCCAGCACACCAACTCTGATGAGCCATCTCTCCTGTTTGGCCGCGGAACAGCGGCCAAACCATGCCTCGGGCCGCAGTTCTGCGGCAATGTTAAGGAAATAAAAATTAAATTTTTTACCAAAATGTGTGCGGATATTTGACTAGGTCTTTTCTTAAAAGGTATTTTTGTAATAGCAGATGTGCGAGTCAATTGTAACCCTAGGGTTTCTATGTCCTATAAATAGAGACCCTAATACCTCTTTTGAGGTATGCCTCCCTTCATTAATAAATTTTAGAATTCTTTTGGAGAGCATCGGTGCCTCTTTTCAATTCATGAATCCAGATCTGACAACCTTGTGTTGATGTTTGGAGAGAGCCATCTGTAAGTAGTTTTATTTAATTGTTCTAGTTTAGATTTTAATTCCTTGCCTTAGATGTTAGCTTTGGGAAAGGCATTTGAGAGATAAGATCTCTCATCCCTTTCTTACCCATCACATAGAATCTATAGGACTCCATGCATACACGCACACACCGCGCCTTACGGCTCCTTATCCCTCGAGGTAGCGGTGATACCGTAGTATAAAGGCCCAGTTGCGCGCATTTTCCATGGAGGTTAGGGTAAGGATCTCTAAAGGAAGGACAAGAACCTAGTGGAAGGAACACCTTTCCGAATGGATCTAATCCCCTTTATTGATAATTACCACAACTCCTTTTAGATCTTAATTTGGGTATAGAAAGCAATGAGATTTATTTACATTTCCAAACCATTCCTAAACCTAATCCCAGCAAGATTTAGATCTAGATAATTTTAGTATAGAATAATTTAGTTTTTAGATTTAATTAATCTATTCACACTGTTCGGAATTAACTCGTTAGCGCGATTAGGAAAACACAACATCCCTGTGGACCGACCCATACTCACCGGCTAGCTACATGCGACGCCGTTCTTGATTGCGGTTATAGATAGTTTTTGAGAATCAATCAATCCCACAATCAATAAAACCCCGCCTACCCTAGGCAAAGAGGAATCTGTAGTACGCATGACAAGCGCGTGCGTATTCCCATCTCAATGGGGTGACAATAAACACCCTATACTAGGTACAAAAAATCCAACGAATGTGAACATGTCCTTGCCGGAAAAATGGTGGTGAAGGTGGGCAGCACAGAAGGAGACCGGATGGATCAAGACTATCAGAGCTGCTTAAACCGGCATCTTGAATGCTACGTGTAAGAACATGGACTTGGCGTCAGGGTTTTGGAAAGGTATTTATTCAGTTAGAAAGGCATTTTGAAAGGTCAGACGTTTAATCTAGAATGTGGCAGACACATTAATTTCTAGCAGGATTACTTGTGTGGAGATCTGAACCTCCAGAAAAGGTACCCACATTTATATTCTCTGGCCTAGATTCCGAACGTGTAGGTAGCACAATAGTGGAAGACAGAAAAATGGTGGCTAGCTTTTAAGAGTATGAACAGCGGAAAGGAGGGAACACTGGAATTTAGTCAGCTATCTATTTGGATGGAAACCGATAGAAGAAGAAGTCTAAGTCAGATGAATTGGAGATAGGGATCTCATAACATCATCTCAGTCAAGCCCTTCAACCGAGTGCTTAATTATGGAGGGTTGGATAGCTACTTCGCATCGATACTTTGGAAGATCAAAGTCCCGCTGAAAGTCAGTCATTTTATAGGAATATAAAAATGCAATATTAACCAGGGAAAACCTATGTAGGAAGAAATGGACTAGAGTATTGTTAGTCCACGTTGCCTACCGCGGTTCTTATGGGGAGGCGGAATAGGTAAAAAACGATTTTTTATACAAGGCAACATGGACTAGAAACAAAGGATCTTTGCTAAACAAGAACCTAGCAAACTAACTACAAGTTTAGCTACTCGGTTAGTGGGTTATACCTAAGTCTTGAACTCCTTCTCTTCTTGCTCCTTGGAGTGGTTTAAACGGCTCCTCCTCGTAGTCTTCTCTTTGTCGAAGAAGGATCCACCCGAAGGCCTCTACCTTGAGCTTTTACCTTAACCTAGAGGTAACTAAAGTGCTTGGCTTGCTAAACCTAGAACCCTAGAATGAGTAGAGAGGAGTTATGGTGGTTTTATCTCAAGAGCTCATGATTCTCAACTCATGAGAGATGAGAGCTTAGAGAGAGAGGAAGAGGATGAACTAAAACTATGAGAGAGAAAGTGCAAGAAAGAATGAGGATCTTTTACAACCATGCTCTCATATTTGGAATAATGATAATAATAATAATTAAGAAATTGTGATGGTTAGTCTATGAATGACCATTATTATTTCATTCATTTAATGCAATTGCAAGAAACAAGAAGCATCTTTGAAATGAAATGATGATGGTCAACAAGTCAACAATGGTCAACCGATCAACAAAGTCAACAAGTCAACAAAAGTCAAATGTTCAACTCAACCATGACACAATAATCCTTAATTAATATTATTAATCATATTTCTCATTCTCATTAGAGTTTAGAAAAAGTCAACGGTCAACAACCTTAATGCGAATCCTCTGCCTCTGCCTCTGTCAACTGTGCATACACACCCACATCCGTGTTCCGAGGAACATGAATACAATGAGATAAAACCAATCACAAAACATATACTAGGATCTGGCTTAAACTAAAGCCCGCTAGTAATAACTGCCCGGACACCAAACGTGCACAAGTGCGCGGATGTGAACGAACCCCGTCGCAAAACCATGCGACCTCTACTCTGTTTTACCCAAAGGCTTATAGCCCTCTGTGTGGGACTCTAAAGACTCGACACTACGCTGGCAGTGGGTTTAACCACAGGCCGCAAGCTGTACTAGCTGTACGTAACGGTCCCCAAGTAGATGCCGATAAGAAGACTGATGAGGTGAACCCATCCGAACTCCTACTGAGCCTGAATGTGACAATCTCCATACAGTCCGGTCTGTTCGTCTGAGAGTATCGCATGGCGGGCCTAAGGGGCGGTAAACGTCAATCCCCTAATAGCGGTACAAGTCGTGTCGGAGTGTAGCCCAGAACACCCTGAGATAACACTGGAAACGCTACCAGTATATCTTGCTTGCCCTGGCAATGGACTTTATGCAATGGCTCTCCTAGACACAGCGCGATATCAACCCCCAATACCGGAAGAGACGAGTCCAGTCTAACCGTCACTGCCTCCAAGTACTTCAGGACTGCACCCAACTGCTACCTGTTTGCACGACTCATTTGAGCCGTGGTAAGGTAGCAATCTAAGAACAGTGGGAACACACTCGAGGCGAAGTGACAGTATCAAGTCAGCGGAGTAAGCTGTACTCATGTCACCTGGGAACTGATAACTGACAATAAGTATAGTACCAACCAACAGTTCCCAACGAGTCTTGTCCAGTGTACTCGTAACCTAACGAGCACCCGCATACTATCTCAAGTACGACGTGCTAATGGCTATGGGACAGACCATCTCCCCTGCTGGGATGAGAAGCGCATACGCAGTCTACTCCGGAGTATCGATACCCCGTCTCGATAATCCAATGACTAGGGACCTGTATAAGGATGTGCTTGTAGATTACCCAGCCCCCACTAGTGTGACTGCCATCACAACGCTGGTAATCAAGCAAAGATCCTAAGAGCTCCACTAATGTGTATAGGCGATATGCTAAAAGAAACACATGCACACATTAAAGTAGAAACAAACCAAGTAGCATACTACCATTTCGAGCAAGATTGTCTATACAACTGTGAATATCCCAAGCTTCCATCAAGTAATATACAAACTAGTATGATACAGTAATGGCCTATAGGGCATATACACTAACAATCTCCCACTTGCACTAAGGCCATGTACTGGCGTATCGAAGACCTATCATCTCGATCAGCCGCTCGAACTGAGTCTGGGGTAAGGCCTTCATGAATGGATCTGTAGTGTTATCTTCTGTAGCAACCCTCCGAACCTCGATCTCCTGGCGATCCACGATCTCCCTGATCAGGTGATACCGCCTCAAGATGCGTCTGGACTTCTGATGGGACCTAGGTTCCTTCGCTAAAGCTATAGCCCCGTTGTTGTCACAATACAGAGGTATTGGATCAACAATGGACGGAACCACCTGAAGTTCTGTCAAGAACTTCCTCATCCAGACGGCTTCTTTTGCGGCATCAGATGCAGCGATATATTCCGCTTCCATCGTCGAGTCAGCAACGGTTTCCTGTTTGGAACTCTTCCAATACACCGCCCCTCCATTGAGGGTAAAGACATAACCCGACATAGATTTGGAGTCATCCTTGTCACTCTGGAAGCTGGAGTCAGCAAAGGCTTCCATCTGGAGGTCTTTTCCACTGTAAACCAAAAACATGTCCTTAGTCCTTCTCAGGTACTTCAGAATGTTCTTTACCGCTATCCAGTGCTTCTCCCCAGGATTTGACTGATACGGGCTTACCACACTCAGTGCATAAGCTTCATCTGGTCTGGTACACAACATCGCATACATTATAGAGCCTACCGCAGAAGCGTAGGGTATAATAGACATGCGATCCCTTTCCAAATCAGTCTTGAGAGACATCTCTTTAGAGAGGGTGATCCCATGACAAGATGGTAAATTACCGCGCTTGGAATCTTCCATACTGAATCTTTTCAGTATGGTGTCGATGTACCTGGACTGCGAAAGTCCTAATATCCTCTTGGACCTATCACGATGGATCCGGATCCCCAGAATGTAAGAGGCATCACCCAGGTCTTTCTTGGAGAACCTGTGTGACAAGAATCCTTTGACATATTGTAGCATAGGAATGTCATTTCCTATCAAGAGAATGTCATCCACGTATAAAACGAGGAATAAGATAGTTCGTGCTACAATTTTACTATAGATGCATGGTTCATCTGGATTTTTGATAAAGCCAAATTCTTTGACCGTCTCATCAAAACAGATGTTCCAACTCCGCGATGCCTGCTTCAGTCCATAAATGGACTTAAGCAACTTTCACACCTTCCCGCTGTTAGATATATGTATGCCCTAGAGGCCATTATATGTATAGTGGATGCTTGGACATGTATATATGATTTTAGATGACTTTCTCGCTCAACATGATAGTATGCTATCTGGTTTACTTTATCTTGACATGTTGATTTGATCATGCTTTTATTCATTTGCACATGTTGATAAAGCCCTCAGGATATTTGCTTGGCTACTGTGACTATGATGTAGATCATACTAGTGGGGCATGTGTAGTTTATAAGCATATCCTTAAACTGTTCCTAGTCGTGGGTATATCGAGACGGGGCATCGATATTCCAGAGTAGACTAGCGTATACTATTCTTGTCCCATATGATGGGCGATGGATGATCCCATATCCATCTGGTGAGGTGACACCAAAGATTGTATGCGGGTGCTCAGTGGAGACTGGGTACACTGAACGGACTCACAGAGAACTCCTATGTGGTATTATATCTATCGTCGGATAGCAGTTCTCAGGTGACACTGGTACAGGTTAGTCTGTAGACCCAAGATCGTTATAGAGTCTTGTGTGTCCTCCCACTGTACTTTGATATCCACCCTACCACGGCTCTACTGAGTCGTGCAAACAGGTGGACTTTGGGTACAGTCCCGAGGCACATAGAGGCGATGAGCGATAGGAGGGGTTTCGTCTCTCCCGGTATTGGGAGTTGATGTTGTGCTATGCTCGATTGGCTATAACAGGAAGTCCCTGGCCAGGGCTGCTAAGATTTACTGATAAGCGTTATCAGTAGTTTCTCGATCTGTTATGAGCCATACACCAGCATGACTTATTGAGTTATTGGGGTCGACGATTCCATCCCTAGACTCGATATGCAACATATCTGACGAATAGACCGGACTGTACAGTAAGTGTTGCAAGTTGGCTCGACGGGAGTATTGACAGCTTCGCTGGTTTTCTTCTGATCGCTCAATATCCCGGTGGCCGTTACGTTTAGCTGACCGCTTGCGGCTTGTAGGTATTTGATATGATCATTACCTACTGCCGGCGTATTGACGAGTCTTAGAGTCCCACAATGAAGTTTCCTGGCTCAGGCGAAAAGATGTGGTGTGCATATGAGATATGCGCGGGGACCCGAACAAATACGGATATGTGATACCGTATATTAATCGGGCATTTTCTATTGGTCGTGTCGTATGTGATATAACCGGTTTACAAAATTAAGTGTTGATTTAACAAATGACTTTTAGATTAATTCTTTAATTAAACCCTTTTTCTATTTTTGTATGCATGTATGTATGCACATGATGATGTGCATGGACACAAACATACATACATTGTATCATGGTTGTTGATACATATTTGGTGGCAATGCAAGACTCATATTGTAGTAATTACATATATATTTATAATTTTGAGTAAATAGAAAGGATAATTCACTCATGGTTGATGTTTATCATCTTTGACTAAACTTCACCTAACATTTAACCATGAGTTAATTCTCCTTTGGAATTTAACTCAATAAGTAAATATCTAAGTAATTACTAACTATGGTTGAAGTTAGAAGGATTAATATGGATTATTTTTTCTCATTTCAATAATTCACTCATATCATTGTCTTTTAAGCTCAAGCTTAGACACCATTTTCTTCTTCCTCTCTTGAAAATTTCTTTGAGTGAGGGTGATAAAAAATAAAGGGTTTTGATTATAGAATACAAACCACATCATCATACTACACACATCTAGCCCATTTGTGTAGGGTGTTTGCTCTACTTCATTCACATATCAAGTAAAGCAAGGAGCTTTGGGCAAAGAGACTTCGGGTGGATCTTCGTGGACTAGGAAGGCTTCCATCGATCCGTTCCAAACTCTTAAAGTGCCAAGGAGTCACCAAGGGAAGTCTACAAAGGTTGTAATCTCTACTCTTAGTGATACTTTTTCTTTTGCATGTGATACTTAGTCAAAAGAAACCCTAAATTTCTAGTTATGATTCTTTGCAAGATCACTTAGCACCTTAAAAATTTGATTTTGGCATATGTGATGCTTCTAAACCCTTGATGAGGTGCTAGGTAAACCCAACACCTGCTGCTCCCACTCTGAATGAAACCCTCTGGCTGGTCCATATAGACACACTCCTCCAAATTTCCATTTAGAAAAGCGGTCTTTACGTCCATCTGCCAAATCTCATAATCGCGGAAGGCAGCAATGGCAAGAAGGTTCCGAATGGATTTGAGCATAGCCACTGGAGAAAAGGTTTCGTCATAGTCCAAACCAGGTCTTTGACGAAAACCCTTTGTAACAAGTCTATCTTTATAGGTTTCAACCTGTCCATCTACACTAATCTTCCTTTTGAAGATCCATTTGCAGCCTACGGATTTTACCCCTTCTGGAGCAACGTCCAAAGTCCATACTTTGTTGGTGTACATGGACTCCATTTCGGTTCGCATTGCATCCAGCCATTTTACCGAGTCAGCTCTCTGAATGGCCTGCTGGAAGCTAGTTGGCTCATCATTATCAATGATGGAATCCTCTCTATCCCCGTCTATGAGAAAACCATAGTATCTCTCGGGCGGATGAGACTGCCTACTACTTCTGCGGAGCGGCGCAGGAATGTCCTGTTCTTTCGAACCCTCTGGTTCCACTAAACTTTCAGTAATAGGTTGTGGTTCTAGAATTTTCTCCAGTTCTATTACGCTCCTACTTATCTGATTTTCCAAAAATTCAGTTTCCAAGAAGTAGGCATGACGAGAAACAAAAACCTTTTGTTCCTCTGCGCAATAGAAGAAATATCCCTTGGAGTTCTTTGGATATCCCACAAACTTGCACTGTACTGAGCGTGCCTCGAGTTTGTCCGCATGCTACTTTTTGACAAAAACTGGACATCCCCATGTCTTAATGTGCTTAAGATTGGGTTTCTTCCCACTCCATATCTGATATGGTGTGGTAGGCACTGTCTTAGTTGGAACTCGGTTCAAAAGGTATGCAGCTGATTCTAGTACATATCCCCAGAATGATCGCGGCAACTCAGCGTTACTCATCATGCAACGTATCATATCCAATAAGGTTCGGTTCCGTCTCTCCGATACACCATTATGTTGTGGGGTGTATGGAGGAGTAAGTTGAGAGAGAATTCCATTCTCTTTTAGGTAACCCAGGAACTCGGCACTCAAGTATTCACCAGCTCGATCAGATCTCAGTGACTTGATACTTTTGCCTGTTTGTTTTTCTACTTCATTCTTGTATTCCTGAAATTTTTCAAAGGCTTCAGATTTATGTTTCATTAAGAAGACATATCCGTACCTTGAAAAGTCATCCGTAAAAGTAATGAAGTAAGAATAACCACTTCGCGCATGTGTAGACATTGGACCGCACACATTGCTGTGTACGAGCCCCAAGAGTTCACTCTCTCTTACTCCGTGTCTAGTGAATGGATTCTTTGTCATCTTTCCTTTGAGACATGATTGACAAGTTGCATATGATTGATATTCGAACGGATCCAAATATCCTTCTTTATGCAACTTAGTTAACCTTGTCTCATTGATGTGACCCAGTCTACAATGCCATAAGAAAGCATGATTTATTTCTGGAGACATTCTTTTGTGTGTATTCTGGACATTGAAAATCTATGGTTGGTTCAAAACGTATAGACCGTTGCTTAATGTACCCGACCCAATCAGAACATGATTAAGGTGAATGTTTACAACATCGCTTACAAATGCAAAATCATAACCTTCTTTAGACATTAAAGATACAGATATGATATTACAAGTCGCACTGGGTACAAAATAACAGTCACGCAAAACCAAAACATGTCCATCTGAAAATCCCAAGTGATAGTCCCCCACGGACTCAGCATCCATGCCAGCTCCGTTTGCAACTCTGAGGGTCATATCACTTGCCTTCAAAAGCCTACGCTTTCTCAGTGCCTGCAAAGAATTACAGATATGAGATCCTGATCCGGTATCCAATACCCAGGACGTAGAGTTTACTGAAAGACGGTTTTCAATAACATACACACCTGAAGCCGAAGCCATAACTTGCTTCGGGTCCTGGTTCTTAGCCTTCCAAGCCCTGCAATCCTTTTTCCAGTGTCCTTTCTTATGACAATAAAAGCACTCTTCCTTCCCCACAAGCTGTCCCGCTACCTTTGCCACCTTTGCCTTTTCCTTGGTTTCCACTTTACTAACACAGCCCCTTGGTTTGGTGGGGTTCTTCTTCTTCTTTCCCTTGGCTTTCGCCTTGGACCTAGAAGAGGAAGGTCCTCCAACAGACAAAGTGGATGTTTCCCTTACTTTCTGTAAGGTGCCCTCTGCACTCCTCAACAAGTTGAGGAGTTCCGGAAGTTCAACTTCTTTTCCTTGCATGTTGAAGTTCAGGATAAACAGGGCGTAAGTGGAAGGAAGGGACTGGAGAATCAAGTCAGTGTAGAGCTCATTCTCTAACGTGGTCCCGAGGTCCGCGAGCTCTTCAATGTAGCCAATCATCTTAAGCACATGTTCCGCTACAGATGATCTGACGGCCAATCTCGTCGAAAATAACTTTTTCGAGACTTCGTATCTGGCGATACGGGATTGTTCTCCATAAAGATCCTTTGTGTGCAGAAATATGGATTCAAGATCCATATCCTCGTGCCTCCTCTGATGTTCGTTGTCCATAGAGGCAAGCATGAGGCACTTGGCCTTCTCGCAATCAATCTCCCAGGTCTTACGGATTTCCTTATCCGCGACGCTGGATTGAGGACCTGGGACAGGGGGAGCTTTGATGGTAAGAAGATACCCCAACTTGTCATAAGTGATTGCCATTTTGACATTCCTGAGCCAATCTTTGTAGTTTGGCCCTGTCAGTATGTTTTTATCTAGTAGTAATTTAAGTCCGGTCATGATGTTTGGACGCTGCAATTAGGAGAGAGAGAGAAGAAACACTTTAGCACGATACTCTTGCAAGTTTAGAGTGGTTTTTAGTTTGTCTAAACAGGATGGCTCCCACTGTTTCTTGAATCCTTCCTCAAACCAAAAAAAAGAAGAATTAGTCGGGATCAATCTCATCGTACAATACTTGCTTAACCGTTCAGCCAGGCCAGTGTTGGTACTTCGAGGGAGGTTTTCCAACGCTTTCGTGAAGTTCCTTAATTAAATAACCTCTTTTCCCTGTGGGCGTAGCCCCGCTAACACCTTTCTAGACACCTACTTGGTTTATAGCATTGATCATTAAGTGAGAAAGTTCCCGAGGAGTAGCATATACTCACAGTAGGATCGGGATCCAAATATCATCGTGTGATAAAACTGAAGGAATCCTACCAGAATCATCATACTCTAAATGGTATGCAGCACTAGCAAGTTTCAGTTTCTTTAGAAACTCCCGATGTGGATCTTTGCCTCATGCTCTTATGACCTTGACTTTGGCCAACAAATCATAAGTCACATGTCAAGTTCTACCCGTCATTTTCCAGGTTAATTTGAACCCACCCGCACCTACCCTTGACTTTGGCCAACAAGGCAGTACGACTGTCCCAAATCAACGCATCTATCTATGCTACATATGAATATCCAATAGCTACCAATCATTATGCCTTGACTTTGGCCAACAAACACAGCTTGAATACTATTGACTATCCATATGAAATGACGGAGGGCTACGAATGGTTTTGGCGAAACCGTGAACGTAGTGAACTTGATATAATCGAAGGAACGTGATAGCTTTTAAAAGGAGTGGTTCAAGCTCCGTGTTTTAAAAGTTTTCTGTTTTGAAAAGAAACCGAGTGGTTTTGAAATTGTTCCATCGACTTAACTTTGGTTTATTTTCTTGCATTAATTTAATGCGTCCCATCAATTAATCCTACCATTGCAGAAAACAATGAAAATATGACGTACGCTTATGCCATCAGCATTCGCCACGGGGCCCCGTCAACACCCGTTAGGTTACTTAACTAATAACAGAGCGGGGGCTGGACTAGTGCGGATGCAAAACATAAGCAACGCCTACTAGATATCATATATAGATATATACATTCGTCAAATGCAATGATAGCCATTCCAGATCACAGATGAACACATTGGATATGCTAGGAATCCGCGTTTCGTTCGAGCCTGTAACGAAAGACGGATTACACGGTCGCGATGAATAGCTAAAACCCCACCCTAGACCCCTACGGGTGCGGCAAACTACCCGCCAAGTACCCGTAGTGAAGCAACCTCCCACAACAACATGAGTAGGCCACTCGGCACTTCGAGGTACCCGGTAGTTTGTGCACCCTACCTTGGGTCTATCCTAAGAGCAAAATCAGTAAAAGAAATAATATACAATGGCGGCTACAACCTCATCCCGGATGTGCGGCTATATAAATAATATTAAATCAATTTACATATTACATCAAATGAAAGATAAAGAAAACTTTAATCTCACAAACCCCGGCTATTCATCCGCGACAATCCAACGAGTTCATATACACAATCCAACAACATTACAGATCATAGATATGCACAACCCCAACTAATCGACTTAGTTGACGTTCAGTGCATATATCACATCACAGATATAACCAATTAGCTAAAGTCTACAGAACTTCGATCAAAAATATGGATTTGTAACTACCCCAAACACAACTTTGTTCTCTGGAAATTCTGGGCAGAACAAAATACTTTAAAAATCCCAAAACAGAACACTGAACACACTGCAGCAAACCCGAGTCACGGCCGAGTCAACTCGGCCGCGGATCCGCGGCGAAATGCGTGGTTTCGCCGCGGTTCCGCGGCGCGTTGACCGAGTCAGGGGCTCATTTTTGCTGCATGTTCTTAGAAAACCCTGAACCGATTTTTAAGGTATGTGGAATTATTTTTGGAGCAGTTTTAAAAATCGGCAGAAACTTGAGGATTTTGACGTGTTTTGCGATTTTTTCTCGGATCGAAATTCTAAATACTTTGCCAACATGGTAGTTGTTGTTTAGCTAGGCTCTAATACAATTGTTAGTCCACGTTGCCTACCCCGGTTCTTATGGGGAGGCGGAATAGGTAAAAAATGATTTTTTATACAAGGCAACATGGATTAAAAACAAAGGATCTTTGCTAAACAAGAACCTAACAAACTAACTACAAGTTTACCTACTCGGTTAGGGGGTTATACCTAAGTCCTGAACTCCTTCTCTTCTTGCTCCTTGGAGTGGTTTGAACGGCTCTTCCTCGTAATCTTCTCTTTGTCGAAGAAGGATCCACCTGAAGGCCTCTACCTTGAGCTCCTATCTCAACCTAGAGGTAACTAAAGTGCTTGACTTGATAAACCTAGAACCCTAGAATGAGTAGAGAGAAGTTATGGTGGTTTTATCTCAAGAGCTCATGATTCTCAACTCATGAGAGATGAGAGCTTTGAGAGAGAGAAAGAGGATGAACTAAAACTATGAGAGAGAAAGTGCAAGAAAGAATGAGGATCTTTTACAACCATGCTCTCATATTTGGAATAATGATAATAATAATAATAATTAAGAAATTGTGATGGTTAGTTTATGAATGACCATTTTCATTTCATTCATTTAATGCAATTGCAAGAAACAAGAAACATCTTTGAAATGAAATGATGATGGTCAATAAGTCAACAATGGTCAACCGGTCAACAAAGTCAACAAAAGTCAAATGTTCAACTCAACCATGACACAATAATCCTTAATTAATATTATTAATCATATTTCTCATTCTCATTAGGGTTTAGAAAAAGTCAACGATCAACAACCCTAATGAAAATCCTCTACCTCTACCTCTTTCAACTGTGCATACACACCCGCATCCGTGTTCCGAGGAACATGAATACAATGAGATAAAACCAATCCCAAAACATATACTAGGATCTGGCTTAAACCAAAGCCCGCTAGTAATAACTGCCCGGACACCAAACGTGCACAAGTACGCGGATGTGAACGAACCCCGTCGCAAAACCATGCGACCTCTACTCTGTTTTGCCCAAAGGCGAATAGCCCTCTGTGTGGGACTCTAAAGACTCGACACTACGCTGGCAGTGGGTTTAACCATAGCCCGCAAGCGGTACTAGCTGTATGTAACGGTCCCCAGGTAGATGCCGATAAGAAGACTGATGAGGTGAACCCATCCGAACTCCTACTGAGCCTGAATGTGACAATCTCCGTACAGTCCGGTCTGTTCGTCTGACAGTATCGCATGGCGGGCCTTGGGGGCGGTAAACGTCAGTCCCCTAATAGCGGTACAAGTCGTGTTGGAGTGTAGCCCAGAACACCCTGAGATAACACTGGAAACGCTACCAGTATATCTCGCTTGCCCTGGCCAGGGACTTTATGTAATGGCTCTTCTAAACACAGCGCGATATCAACACCCAATACCGGGAGAGACGAATCCTGTCTAACCGTCACTGCCTCCAAGTGCTTCGGGACTGCACCCAACTGCTATCTGTTTGCACGACTCATTTGAGCCATGGTAGGGTAGCAATCTAAGAACAGTGGGAACACACTTGAGGCAAAGTGACAGTGTTAAGTCAGCAGACTAAGCTGTATTCATGTCAACTGGAAGCTAATAACTGACGATAGGTATAGTACCAACCAACAGTTCCCAACGAGTCCTGTCTAGTGTACTCGTAACCTAACGAGCACCCGCATACTATCTCAAGTACGACGTACTAATGGTTGTGGGACAGACCATCTCCCCTGCTGGGATGAGAAGCGCATATGCTAGTCTACTCCGGAGTATCGATGCCCCGTCTCGATAATCCAACGGCTAGGGACCTGTATAAGGATGTGCTTGTAGATTACCCAGCCCCCATTAGTGTGACTGCCATCACAACGCTGGTAATCAAGCAAAGATCCTAAGGGCTCCACTAATGTGTATAGGCGATATGCTAAAAGAAACACATGCACACATTAAACTAGAAACAAACCAAGTAGCATACTACCATTTCGAGCAAGATTGTCTATACAACTGTGAATATCCCAAGATTCCATCAAGTAATATACAAACTAGTATGATACAGTAATGGCCTCTATGGCATATACAATAACAAGTATCTCATTAGGTGTTTAGTGTCTGTGCTGATTTGAGACAGCAGATCATTTTCTCATTAGGTGTCTAGTGTCTGTGCTGATTTGAGATGAGTCCCTAAAGCCTTAGGCAGCATGCGTTACCTAATACCTTCCATATCCTTTAGAGGCATGGATGGTTCAATCCATAAGTTATATAGATCTCTCTTTTTTGCGATTTATGGGCATCAGCTGTTTGTTGGCTGATTTGGAAAGAAAGAAATAATAGAATCTTCAATAATAAACTAGAACCATTAATAGGATTGGTAGTTGGATTGACATAATAACTCTATTCTGGACAGAGTCGACATCAGAAGGTGATGGGGGTCCTTTTCGGGCCTCCGTCAAATGTTTTCTTCCGTTGATCTCGCGGTGAACTTAGCTAATTATCCTTCATTGCATGTGGGTCTCAATGGGCTTTTGGAGGAAGAGGTGTGGTGAGAAAGCTGTTGCCGAGTACCTGCAGGGAAGTCCCGGGGTGGTTTGGTACCACCGTGGACCCTCCGACGCTCAAGTTAGTGATGAGATTCGAGCAGAGTAACGGCATAAAAGTGTAAAAAAATGGCTTACTTGACCCCTCTGTGATGGGGGTTTATATAGCGGCGGCGGCACGCAGCAGCAGGCGCGGGAATCTCGCCAGCAGTTACGCTCCTGAGGTCATGCCCTCGTAAAGAGCGGATCGCCCATTAATGGGGATCGTGATGGCTTAGAACGTGGGACGTTGCTGGCGGAGAATCTGCGCATGGCGGGATTTGCAGAGCGGCGGTTACGTCTGTGAGTGGTGGAGTCGGTCGGAGGGACCGAGGAAGACGACCTCGGCTGGGGAGCTCGGAGACGAGCAAGAGGGCCGAGAGAGCCGAGGTGTCTTGGTCTTGTGGCAGCTCAGGGCGAGCTGAGAGGCCGAGGAGGCCAATTTGCAGGGTACCCAAGGGGGGCCAGCTTGGGCTTGTTGGTCGGGCATTGGGTGGCCTTGTCGGCCCCTGCGAGCCCATTCTTCTGAGTTCTGGGACATGTCACCTGCCACGAGTCATGATCTTCAGGGTCGCCAATATCGAGCACTATCATTAGCCCCCCACTCTTGTCCCGACCAGATAGTGGTCGGGTCAGGAGTGAATTGCCGGGCCTCCCAAGGTGAGATCCCTTCTATGGTTTCGTCAGGGCGAGCCCTCGGGCCGTCGGTTGTCCTTTCCTCTAGCGAATCAGGGTGAGATCTTTGCATATAAAGAAGGTGCACCGGTTCGTGCACTCTGTAGTCGAAGCGACGGCCCATGTGTCGAGCGTCGATTAGCCGATGCGACGTGCGCAGGTCTACGGCGTCTGATGGGACTCGGTCCAGCGCTGGGCCGCCACGTGGAACGATCGGAGACGCTGGGCGCGAGGAGCCCTTTCGGCGGGAGAAGATGGGCGCCGTTGGATGCGGAATTAAATAAGGGTGGGGTCCGCCTTAGGGCCCTTACTCTTTCATATTTTTCTCTCTCAAGCCTCAGCTGCTCGGTGTTCGTCTCCCCTCTTTCATTTCCAACCTTTGAAGAGTTTCATTTCCCAGGTTAGATGTCTTCCTCTGTAGAATCAGTAGATGTTGTTGGAGTAGATGCTAGGATCTCTTTAGTTGTTTCTGAGTCTTCTCGTAGAGCAGGGGCTGGGCCCTCTTCCCGGGGCCGTGAGGCAGGGGCCGCCTCCAGGGAGGCGGCGGCAGATGTGGCCCCCAGCACCTCGTACTGGGTGAGGCATAAGGACGAGCTCGCTAGCGCTCGAGCTCGCTTCCACATTCCCCCGCGCTATACGCTCCGTCTAGCCGAGGAAGGAGAGAGGGCAGAACAGGTACGGGGCAGGGAGATTGCCCTGTATTTGGAAGCTTTTTGGGGTGGAATGCGCCTGCCCTTCTCTCCTGAGGTCATCGCCGCTCTGAATTTCTTCAGTTTGGCCCCCGGCCAGTTAGTGCCGAACGCGTGGAGGATCCTCCTTGGGTTCTTGATCCGCCTGAGGCTGCAGGTGGTTCCTTTCAGTCTCTCCCTTCTTGATTCCTCCCTCGCTTTCAAGAGTCACCCTGGCGGTCGAGCTGGCGACCCGGGATGGGTTTACTTTACTTTTCGGAAGCGGCCCGGGGTCGCTGCTGGGACCGGGGTCATGGCTTTGCCCTCCTCCATCCATGATTGGAAAAAGAAATTTTTCTTCGTTTCCCTTCCCGAGGGCGAGGACTGGCCGGTGCTCACCAAGTGGTCGAGGGAGAAGTGTCTGCCGGGGAGCCTGTCCGATAACCCCACCGCGGTGAGGGTGGCGTCATGGGAGATCGCCCCTCGACATGACGTGCTGCTGTTCGAGAAGGTTTTGAGTTGGGCCGGACATAGCCCCGTCAAGTTCGCCGGTAAGTTAGGCTTGCTTTTTGGGCTTACATTTTACTCATGTTGTTGATCTGTTGGGTGTTCGTTTCATGCAGGATCCATGGACTTCGGCTCTCTCCGAGATGCTATGCGCCATCCGAGGCAGCCTGCTAGGACTGGGGGTGCCCGCTCTTCTCGGGCTCAGCCCGCTCCGGCTCCCACTGCCCCGGAGGCGGCGCCTCGAGGACGCTTGGTAGCGGATCCCCCCCGGACCCCAGCAGAGCATCGGGTCGGAAGCGGGCCCTGATTCTGGAGGATATGGCTTCGGAAGAGGAGATTGTCTCTCCCTCGGAGCCGCTCAAGAAGAGTTCCCGGAGACCCTCCCGGGACCGGTCCTCGCCGACCGTAGTGGAGGAAGGGGGCTCCGGTTCGCGGTGCCGTCGGGGCTGTTGGTCGTTGACAGCCTCCTGCACGAAATAGAGACCTCGGCCGGGGGTCGAGTTCCTGGAGGGACCCTCAGGGCCCAGCTGGCATCGATCGCTCAGGAATCTGTGCAGGTAAGCCGCCAGTCTAACGTGAGGTTTGGTGCCCTTTTCTGTTTTCTGACCTTTCTGTGTCTTCCCAGGTTCTCCAGCACGTGGCCATTGCCCTCCGCATGGAGACCGAGGTGGTAGCTCCGGCGTTGGAGGCCACAGGTCTGCTCGCCTCGCTGCAAGAGAGCTCCAGGCGGGAGCAGGAGACAATGTCGGCGAAGATCGCCGCCCTGGAGGGCGAGGTGGTTGCCCGGCATCACGAGGCCGCCGTGATCGCCGAGGGCAAGCTCGAGGACTCCCAGGTTCTTGCCGGCAACCTGAAGAGGACGGTGAAGGCCCTCCGAAAGGAGCTGAGGGCGGTGGCCGAGGCGTTTAAGTCGGCTGAATCGAGAGCCGTTGCGAGCTATAAGGGGTAGAAGGATTTTTATAATGACCTGGCCATGGCCACGACTCGCATTTGGCACGACGCCCTCGATGCCGTTAAGTCCCGGATGCCGGGGTTCGACGACGCGGATCTCCGGGCAGAGTTCCCCCTCGTGGGCGCCGACGAGCAAGGGGAAGAAGTTCCCGGCGAGGAGGCGGCCGAGGACCCAGCGCATCAAGTGGTGGAGGTCGAGGACCCCGGGGTCACGCCCGGCCCAGAGGCGTAGAGCCCCCGTTCTCCCATCTTCAATTTGTTTTTCTTTTGAATTTTGTAAGGCTGGGGAGCCCAAAAAATACCCTTTGTAAAAAAGACTTTTGTCTTTGGCAGTAGTAATGAAGTTTCTTTTTTCTCAGCTCCATAGAATTGTGTTCTGCCATCTATTTTGTGAAGAATGTTCATGGAATATTTTTTGTCTGTGTCGTTGTGCTTTTACGTCAGGTTGGCCATCTGTCTAGCGATCGTCTATCGAGTTGTCTGCAATCACTTGCCGACGAGCGCTTCTGAGGAGGTATCTCCCTGGGCCCCGGAGTCAAGGGAAGATCGTTTAGACTTGGACAGACCTAATGCCCTTTGCTGGGGTCTCGGGTCCACGGCCACAGAGCATCTCTGATTTCGAGCATTGGTTGCCATCCGGGGTTGACTGGGCAGGGTAGCTGCCCTGTCACCTCCTGCAAAGGCTTTATGCTTCCTGGCGCGGTGGTAGGGGAGTAGCCCACCAAGGATGGCCGAGCAGGGTAGCTGCTCCTTTGCCCCTTGCGAGGGCTTGGCTCTCTAGCGCTTGAGGGGCTGTACGAAGCCCACTAAGGATGTCCGGGCAGTGGAGCTGCGCGGCGGCCTCTGGGCGAGGGCTTTGACATCTGGCGCCGTGGGTAGGCAACTACCAGCCTGGAATTAACGAGCGGAGCAGCCGCTTCTATCCTGGCGTCGCGGGTGGGGAGCTACCAACCGGAGTATTTACTGAGCAGGGTAGCTGCTCGGTTGCCTCTTGCGAGGGCTTTGATCCTTCAGGACGGGGACCGAGCAGGGTTACTGCTCGGTGCCTCTTGGCGAGGACTTTGATCCCTGTCGGTTGTGGTAGGAAGCTACCAGCCGGGGATAGCCAAGCGAAGGCCCGACTGCCTCTGGGAGGACTTTGGTCCTGGACGCGGGAAGAGCTATAAGGAGGTAAGAAGCCTGCCGAAGACCCTTGGCTGGGCAGGGTTACTGCCCGGTGCTTCTTGGCGAGGGCTTTTATCCTGAAAGATAGCCGAGTGAGGGAACCTTAGGCTCGACTGCCTCTGAGAGGGCTTTTTGATCCTCGGCGTTGCGGCAGGGAAGCTGCCCGCAAGGGATAGCTGAGCGAGGGGACCTCGGACTCGACTGCCTCTGGGAGGGCTTTGTGATCCCGGCGTTGCGGCAGGGAAGCTGCCTGCTGGGGATAGCCGAGCGAGGGAACCTCGGGCTCGACTGCATCTGAGAGGGCTTTTTGATCCCCGGCGTTGCGTCAGGGAAGCTGCCCGCTGGGGATAGCCGAGCGAGGGAACCTCGGGCTCGACTGCCTCTGGGAGGGCTTTTTGATCCCGGCGTTGCGGCAGGGAAGCTGCCCGGTGGGGACGACCGAGCAGGGAAGCTGCTGGGCTGAATCTTGTTATGGTGTATCCCGACCGTTCAGCTGCAGGTGCGGGGAATGGGAACGGTCGGGGCAACGGCGCGCGTAGATAGCCTATTGAATGTGAGGGAAGGCGAAGCGCTAGGGACGCGCCGTTTCGATTCCACCGGAGAAGGCTTGATGGTTGTCGCGTGGCAGCGATTCCCTGGGCGAGAGGGTGTGACGGTTAGGCTGCGCATTGGGCTATATAAGGCTGAAGGGGTACTGGTCTTTTCATCCTTCATAAACAGATCGCCGAGAATGCAGGACTTCCCGTTCACCATTCCCGACATCGTCCGCTTCGAAGACGTGTACCTCTACGACCCGTACTGCACCGAGGACACGATGCAGCTGGTCTTCGGGAGCATCGAGGACCATTTTAGCCGGCTGCTCCCCCGACGCTCCTTCCTGCTGTAGTTGCTGATGTACTCCATCTGGAGGGCATCGCCGGGGCTTTTCAACTCCCTGTCGGAGCTGCTTTTTGACGAGGCCGTGGGCAAGCTGCAGTCTTTGAGGCGCTTCGGCTTAATTTCCGCGAACCGGCTGGCCCACTCGGAGGCGCTCGTCCGCGAATGCTACGAGCTGAGGCTCGGGGTTGATGCCTGCTGGGGGAACCAGGGACAGAGGTTAGAACTGGCGAGGCCCCAGCTTGCGGAGATTTTTACCGAGTACCACGAGCAGTGTTCGCTGCACCCCCTTCCCCCGCTATTGTAATTTTCTTTTCTTTTTGCATGTACGGCTGATGAGCCCATAATACCCTTTGAATAAACAAAGCTCTTTTTCTTTTTCGCAACGCTCCATTGATCTTTATTAAATTAACAATAGATCCTAGGAAGAATCTACATTGCTTTAAAAGAAGGGTACAGGCTAGAAGATGACTTTATTGGCTGGGGCCGAGCTCCCCGAAGGGCTGTCTGCCCTTGCGCTTGGCATAGGGCATGGGGCTCCCTGAGCTCCGGGTTCCCCGTCCGCTGAAGCAAGCATGATCTGACCGATGGTCAGGTCGGCGGGAGGGCGATGCTGCTCCTGCTCACGGTCGGTCTGCCGCTTGTCCCTCAGGTAGGCGGCGAGGTGTCCAGACCGGATGAGTTCTTCGATGTAGTCCCTCAGTTGTTTGCCGTCCTCCGTGGCGTGGCCCAGTACCCGGTGGAAAGCGCAGTAGGGGCCCCGGGTTAGCTTCGCGGCCTGACGCGGGACCGGAGGGAACTTGAAGAACCCCTCATTCTGGGCCTCCTCTAGCAACACCGCGAGAGAAACGTTGAGGGGGGTATACTCCTGGAACTTTGGATGGTAGGGCTGCTGACGCTCCGGCATCTCCTCCCGAGCCCTCTGTAAGTGCACGGCGGCGCCCCGGTCGTCGATCCGACGCCGGAATGCGAAAGCGGTGATTTTCTTTAACTTTTCAAACCGGCACCACCGCGCACTATAAACCCGGATCGTGCCATTAAACTAGTCCTAGCTAAACTAGAGAAGGGGGAAGAAAGATATACCGAGCTATCCGTGTCCTCCGGTCTTCTCGTCGTCGTCCCGGTCTCCCGCGGAGTGTCTGGTCTCCACCTCCTCGCCGGAAGGGCACCACGTCGCCTGCTTCTTTTACAGGCTCCCACCTCTGGACCGAGGCAACTCGGGCACGAAGTTGGCGAGTCGACGTGCCCAAGATTTGCTGTAGAATAAAGTGTAGAAAGCTATGTCTTATTTGGGGTATTGGAAGTTGCCCTTTTAGTGGAGGTAATGAAGTGAGGAATTTTGTGGATGAACTTGGGGATTTTGCAAACATGAAGAGAACCAAAATCCCTTACCCAAAAAATTTCAGCCCCTTCCCTCTTCGAGTGGCCGGCCAAACAAGAGAATGGAATTGGAGAGAAAAGCCAAGGGGTGTGTGTGTATCAATCACGCAAGAGAGAAAGTGATCATAAAAGGAAATCATCACCAATCAAAACCAACACTCCACCAACCTCATCATAACCCATCACCAACAACCATGATGAACCAAAAGTCAAGTCATGATGAAAAGAATAAGTCAAAAGGTGGAGGAAATATCATGATAGTTCAACTTTGCAAGTAACACCCTCCACAATGCTTATTTGCACAAATGCAAATAAGCCCTCCTCCACCAATCTTCGGCCAATGAAAGATAAAAGGAAAATTGGCCGAAACGGAAAACAAACTGGCAACTCCAGAAAACTGGTCCCGTAATAAATTACAGGAAAACCCCGATACAGTGTATACACACCCGCATCTGTATTCCGACGAATACAAATGCAATGAGACAAATCTACACTGTCCAATACTAGGATCCGGCTTAAACCAAAGCCCGCTAGTATTAACCGTCCGATCCTGATCCGTGCAATACCGCACGTATCTGAACGAACCCTGCCATATCTCCATACGTCCTCTACAGCGTTTCGCCCGAAAACTTGAGCAACTGAATGTGGGGACTCTAAAGACTCGTCAATACTATGGCTGTGGATTTAACCACTAGCACGTCAGAGGTATTAGCCATACGTGACGGGCTACCAGCTATTGACCAAAAGGGACGTCGATGAGCGAACTCATCCTGACACCCTAATGAGCCTGTTAGTGACAATATCCGTACAGTCCGGTCCGTTCATCTATGAGCATCGTATGGCGGGCCTAGGGGGTCGGTAAAAGTCAAACCCCCAAAAGCGGTACAAGTCGTGTCGGAGTGTAGCCCAGAACACTCTGAGATACTACTGGAATACCTACCAGTAAATCTCCTGCCTTTGCCAAGGACTTCCTGTAAGGGCTCTCCTAGACACAGCGCGACCTCACCCCCAATACCGGGAGAGACGAACCCCTGAAGATCCGCTCACTGCCTCCATGTGGCTCGGGATTGTACCCAACTAAAACCTGTTTGCATGTCTCCTTTGAGCATGGTAGGGTAGTAATCAAAGTACAGTGGGAACTCACACGAGACAAATGACGATCCTCAGGTTGATGAACTAACCTGTACACATGTCACCAGGGAACTGCTATCTGACGTCAGGTATAAGACCAACTAGCATGTTCCCGGCGAGTCCTGTCCGGTGTACTCATAACCCAATGAGCACCTGTATACATCTTAGGTGAACTAACTGACACCAGTGGCTTGTGAGACCGGCCACCGCCCCTCGTCGGCGTCTTGACTGTATACACTAGTCTACTCTGGAGTATCGATGCCCTGTCTCGAAACTCCCACGACTAGGGACCTTTTAAGGATGTGCTTGTAGACTACCAACTCCCACGTATATGATCACCCTCATACTGCTGGCAGTCAAGCACGAATCCTAGGGGCTCTATCAACGTGTAATAGCGACCTGTCAGGTCACCTAAAGTAGTACACGATGATAAAGATAAACCAGATAGCATACTATCATCTTGAGTAAGACTGTCCTACCGGGATAAGTCCTCCCTCAATCATTGCAATCACGTGCCTGTGATCCAATAATTGACTCTGAGGGCACTATCTCCAACAATCTCCCACTTACACTCAAGGCTAATTATTGCGATGTCACATACTCACAGCCCGTGTGATACCGAACACCCAACTCCCCTACTAGTCAGTCTCACAAAGCTCGTTTGCGAAACTATTGCGTTCGAGGAATAGCCTCAGTGAGTGGATCCGCTTTGATGTTTCTTTCTATGTCACTCTATATCTCAAGTTCGCGGAGAAACCCATCTCCCGAAATGAGCAATACCTGTCTTAGAATGTGTCTGGATGTCTGATGGGACCTAGCTCATAAATGAACTCCAAATCCAAACTTCTTAGACTGTATCGTCAACTGAACTTAATCAGTGTCCTGCGCCATGCCTCCCTCAGTATTGCCTTGGACCACCTGTCCAAAATACTGCCCCCGTCAGAAGGAAAATTATAACTCTGACAACCTCCTTGTCGTCCAGGTCACCTTGGAAGCCTGGAATGATAACTGTCTCCCGAATGAGGCTGTTGTTATCATATCCCTAGAACATCCACTTATGTTCTAAAACTGCTTCTGATCGTTTCTCCAGGATTGGATTAATATCAATATATTGCAACTACCGCAAAAACAACATCTGGTGTGGTACTTGACAACTCACGATTGACTCAGTTACCTAAGCAAGTGATCTGCCAATCATGCACATCCCTCTCCCCTTTAGTCTGTAAGACAGCTTTAGAGAGGGTGACTCCATCACCTGCAGGTACACTACCGTGCCAGGAGTCGTCCATTCTAAATACTCTTAGAATGTTGTCTAAGTACCCTGATTGGGACACTTCCCAAATCTAGATCTAAAACCATAGATCCAGTAACCAGAATGTCTGATATTATATCCAAGTCCTATGTAGAGAAACCACTGTGTGACGACCAAAGTATAACCGATCGTAGTATAGGATTATCACTTCCTACTCTGTGTATGTCATCCAAATACCATGACATCACACCCTACTACCTTCTCAACAGATCAATCCCCTATTCAGATGAAGTCAAACATATGACTGTTACATCAGAAATTGATGATCTATCTCCGCTATATCTGCTTTAGTCTATAAATAGACATAAGCTACCTGTCCACCAATACTTCCGCTGCCCCCACTGACTACGACAACCCTCTGGCAGAGTCATATAGACGTACACTTCTAAAGCTAGTTTAGAACGACGCTATACCCATCCTCCAGCCGGGTTTCACAGTCTGGAACAACAGCAATGGCAAGTATGGGTAAACAAGAACTTCCCTGTCACCGTCCTTGAGGCTACCGGAGTACCTCTCGGGTGCCTGAAGTTACCCACCATATCTGCGGAGTGGCCAATGGAATGTCAAACCAGATTGAATGTTTAGGTTCCTATCAAATCTTCAGTAATCCTTTGCGGTTCTGGAATTACTTCCAGTTCTACCATACTCCCACTACTGTTTTCTGAAAAAAAAACCATTTTTATTAAAACTGTGGCGAGTTTAGAAAAATATCACTATTGATCTTCCAGATGGTTGAAAGTCAACCCTCATCATAGCCTGGGTCAACCCACAAACAGCCATTACAGAAACGTGCCTTGAGTTATCCAGAGTCTGGTTTTAAGCATAATCCGGACAACTCCCCGTACCTTAACATTGTTAAGATATGAACTGTTCTATATCCAATACAGAAACAGAGGCACTGATTTAATTGAACCAGATTCAAATCATGCAGCTGTCTCTAGTGCATGTCAACTAAATGGAAAGAGGCCGATCAGCGTTACTCAACTTAGGAATGCTTCCAATTATGAGTAACCTGAAAGAGAAGCAAGTTCTCTTAAACATTACTATCAACTGAATACCATCCACAAGTATCTATATCTTCGATCACTTTGAAGAATCCTGATACTTGCAATACCTGGTTCTTTACTTTATTCAAATACCTATAACTTCTCAAAACTTGGACCCTGTGTTTCTACGAAACACCTGTCTAAAAACTAGAGAAGTCATAAGTAAACCGAATATAGTACGAGAACCAACCCCTCTGTCCTCATGGACGCTGGACAACATACAATACTCTGTATAAGTCCCCTGAGTCTAATGACTCAAACCTTGTGTGTCGTATGTTGAAAACTGTACTTATGGTTAAGAAGAATTACACCGCTGTTTAATGCTCCTTACCTAACCATCCACTGATATAGGTAAATATCATCGACATAATTTCAAAAAGGTATATCTCACTCTATAAAAAATAGACGTACGGATATATCAATTTGAAATTGGTGCATGACAGCGGATATTCAAAACCAAATATTTGCCGTCCGGCAAACAACCCAGGTGACTTCCTCAAATATCACCAATTACAACGAATTCCGATATAATGAGGATGATCACCAAATTCCCAATAACTTACTCCCACTCATCATCTGTAAAACCATACAGATGTGAGAATCATACCTGGTAAATACATACCCTGGAGTAAGTATCTAATCGGGAAATCAGTTTTCCTTTAACAGTACACAGTGAAACTGAAACATTGAAATGATTCGATGGGGTATCCTGGTATTCCTAGTAATGCCTCTTCCAGATTAACAACTGTAACCGTATACTTCTTTGCCATCTCTCCAAATCCCTTTATATGTCTTTAGTCATTACCTTTTGTACACCCTCTTAGGCTAAATGGTTTTCTTCCATCCCTACCTTTTGGCACCAGCCTATGGTTTGGAAGAAGACTATCCAATAAGCATAATGGGTGTACTGCCCTAATCCAAGGAACACTCGCAATGCGAGAGAAGGTGAAGATAAAAGACAACCGAACAAACCTTATTCCTATTTCTCCTGAACCTGAATCCATCCCCGAACTGGAACAAGTTCCTTTCGAGTTCGTATATAACCATACGATGGAGTATCCAATAAACTGTGGATCTTCGTAGTGATACGGAGTGTCCTGGAGAAATACCAAGGTGAAGTGGAGTGGTAATGAAATACCTGGTTTAGTCGTGAATATCAGTTGCAATTTACTTTGCCCTCTTACTAATCCCTTGCTTTGTCTTAACTTAATACCTTCTGTACACCATCGTTAGGCTAATTGGTTTTCTTCATTCCCTACCGGTCGGCACCTGCCTATGGTTTGGAAGAAGACTATCCAATTTGCGTAATAGGTGTACTATCTCCTAAACCAAGGAGTACCCGCAACCTGAGAGAAGGTAAAAGGAAAAGACAACTGAATAGTCCTATCCGTTTTCTCCAGAACCGGAAACCATCCTCAAATAAATCCCTTCGAGTTCGTATATAACCATACGATGGTTTTGTCCAATGGAAGTGGACGTTCGTAGTAATACGGGGTGTCCTGGAGAAAAAGGGTAAAAGTAGGAGTGGTAATGAGGTTTGCAACTCTGACAATCCAAAAGCCATTGTTTAAGAAGGTTCGGTTAATATTGGTCTCTGAGTCATAGTCTAGGGTCGGGTCAATGGTCGCTGCCAAAGAGAGAGAGAAAAGAAACACTCAGCGTGCACTCTAACCTAGATCAGAATGGTTACCAATTTATCTGATCTGGAAACCTCCCACTGTACCGTCAAATTCTCCTCCAAACCTAAAAGAAGAATTAGTCGGGATGTCCCGAGGAGTAAACCAACTCATCAGTGGGAATCGGGATCAAACTATCACCGCATGATAACGTGACGGAATCCGCTCATGCTATCATACTCCAGAAGGTATGCGCATATCTGGCAAGTTTCAGTTTCTTTTGAAACTCCCGATGTGATTTTTGCCCCATGCTCTTATGACCTTGACTAAGGCCAACAAATCATAAGTCACATGTCAAGTTCTACCCGTCATTGTCCAGGTTGATTTGAACCCACCCGTACAAGCCCTTGACTAAGGCCAACAAGGCTATACGACTGTCCCAAACCAACGCATCTATCTATGCTACATATGAACACCCAATAGCTACCAAACACTGTGCCTTGACTATGGCCAACAAACACAGCTTGAATACTATTGACTATCCATATGAAACGACGGAGGGATACGAATGGTTTCTGGCGAAAACCTTTAACGTAATGAACTTGATATCGTTGAAGGAACAGATAGCTTTTATGAAAATATAGTGACGAAAACTTTGGCTAAAGAGGTCATTCCCGGTGAAGGGATCTCGGCTCTTTCCCCGTAGAATGAGGTGCAGGATATTCCAACTGAATACCACGGTGCAAAGCAAAAGTAATCGGCTATAGTGAAGTTATTGCCCTGACGCAAATTTCTGTCCAAGGGGTCACTCCCGGTGAAGGGATCTCGGCCCTTGCCTCATCGACTGAGGAGCAGCATATTCCAACTGAATACCACGATGCAAAACAAAAGTGAACGTCCTTGCAATAACAGCTTTTTGAAAAATGTTCCAACAACATCAGATTAGGTTTGTTTTTAACTTGCATTGATCCGAATCAACGCAGTCCCATCAATTGATCACACCACAAAGAACGAAAATATACTGATGTACGTATATGCCATCCTCATTCGCCACTGGGTCCCGTCATTACCCGTTAGGTTAGCTAACTAACGACAGAGCGGGGACTGGACTAGCGCGGATGCAAAACATATACAACATCTACTAGCATATATATAATATATAATATTTCGCTCAAGGCGTGATAAAATGCAACATCACAGAAATGTACAGCATTACAGAACAATACAGATTTCTGGGATCCCCGGGTTTCACAGAGCCGCTACTGAAACCCGACGTTCCCCTGGTCGTGTGGATAGCCTGTGCAATGAAATCCTAGACCCCTACGGGCGCGGCAAGTTACCCGCCAAAACCTGAAGCGAGGCAGCCCCCTTCAGCAACGTGAATGGACCACCCAGCACTTCACGGAATCTGGTAACTTGGGCACCCCTCCTGGGTCAACCTGTACCCCTACGAGTGCGGCGAATAGCCCGCCAATTCTAGAGTGAAGCCCCCTCTGTCTCAATGCCATGAGATGCGGGCCCGTTTCCCTCTAGAACCCGGCTATCCGTGCACCCCTCCGCGGGGTAATCCTAGTACAGAAAGTAAAATATACATACAACGGGTACATCGACCGCAACCTGGTCGTGCCCCAAAATAATAATATACAGGCAGGCAGTGACGGCAATCCACATGTCAGATGCTCGCTCCGCAATATCAAATGTACATAATACAACAAAAAACTGTACTAGCATTGCAACCAGGCTATCCCCCACGACCGATCCGCAATCATCACAGCACAACACAGAACATCAATGTGAGTGTCACGTTTGCAAATCCGTCTAACCGGGCTATAGCAGTTAGACAGGATTTACCGATCGAGTGACATTCACGGTCGCAGATATAATGTAAATACTGTGAACTAATGTGTTTAAAATATTCGATCGATCAAATTTTACCAAGTGGGCCCCAAGCATTACTGTAGCAGATAATGAAATTCTGGGCCCAAAAAGAATGTTCCAAAACCCCTATTTCCCTGCAAAAAGATCACTGTGAAAAATTGGTACACTGAAGGCACTGTACTACGGCGGAACCGCGGCAAGAAGGGGGGTTTGGCCGCGGTTCCGCGGTCATCCTACAGTATCAGCTTACCAAATTTTCACAGAAGTCTTATCTTTCTCTGTACATCATTCTGCAACTACCCGAAAAAATTTTCGAGACAAAAAAATTTCGACAGAGAACTGTTGCATGGAAAAACACGGTTTTGGAATATTTGTTCGATTGGAAATGTAAACACACTAAACAAAGCAAGACTAGGTTAATGGCGAGGCTCTGATACCACTGTAAGTGCACGGCGGCGCCCCGGCCGTCGATCCGACGCCGGAATGCGGAAGCGGTGATTTTCTTTAACTTTTCAAACCGGCACCACCGCGCACTATAAACCCGGATCGTGCCATTAAACTAGTCCTAGCTAAACTAGAGAAAGGGGAAGAGAGATATACCGAGCGATCCGTGTCCTCCGGTCTTCTCGTCGTCGTCCCGGTCTCCCGCGAAGTGTCCGGTCTCCACCTCCTCGCCGGAAGGGCACCACGTCGCCTGCTTCTTTTACGGGCTCCCGCCTCTGGACCGAGGCAACTCGGGCACGAAGTTGGCGAGTCGACGTGCCCAAGATTTGCTATAGAATAAAGTGTAGAAAGCTATGTCTCATTTGGAGTATTGGAAGTTGCCCTTTTAGTGGAGGTAATGAAGTGAGGAATTTTGTGGATGAACTTGGGGATTTTGCAAACATGAAGAGAACCAAAATCCCCTACCCAAAAAATTTCAGCCCCTTCCCTCTTCAAGTGGCCGGCCAAACAAGAGAATGGAATTGGAGAGAAAAGCCAAGGGGTGTGTGTGTATCAATCATGCAAGAGAGAAAGTGATCATGAAAGGAAATCATCACCAATCAAAACCAACACTCCACCAACCTCATCATAACCCATCACCAACACCCATGATGAACCAAAAGTCAAGTCATGATGAAAAGAATAAGTCAAAAGGTGGAGGAAATATCATGATAGTTCAACTTTGCAAGTAACACCCTCCACAATGCTTATTTGCACAAATGCATATAAGCCCTCCTCCACCAATCTTCGGCCAATGAAAGATATAAAGAAAATTGGCCGAAACGGAAAATAAACTGGCAACTCCAGAAAACTGGTCCCGTAATAAATTACAGGAAAACCCCGATACTGTGTATACACACCCGCATCTGTATTCCGACCGAATACAAATGCAATGAGACAAATCTACACTGTCCAATACTAGGATCCGGCTTAAACCAAAGCCCGCTAGTATTAACCGTCCGATCCTGATCCGTGCAATACCGCACATAACTGATCGAACCCTGCCATATCTCCATACGGCCTCTACAGCGTTTCGCCCGAAAACTTGAGCAACTGAATGTGGGGGACTCTAAAGACTCGTCAATACTATGGCTGTGGATTTAACCACTAGCACGTCAGAGGTATTAGCCATACGTGACGGGCTACCAGCTATTGACCAAAAGGGACGTCGATGAGCGAACTCATCCTGACACCCTACTGAGCCTGTCAGTGACAATATCCGTACAGTCCGGTCCGTTCGTCTATGAGCATCGCGTGGCGGGCCCAGGGGGTTGGTAAAAGTCAGACCCCCAAAAGCGGTACAAGTCGTGTCGGAGTGTAGCCCAGAACACCCTGAGATACTATTGGAATACCTACCAGTAAATCTCCTGCCTTGGCCAAGGACTTCGTGTAAGGGCTCTCCTAGACACAGCGCGACCTCACCCCCAATACCGGGAGAGACGAACCCCTGAAGATCCGCTCACTGCCTCCATATGGCTCGGGACTGTACCCAACTAAAACCTGTTTGCATGTCTCCTTTGAGCGTGGTAGGATAGTAATCAAAGTACAGTGGGAACTCACACGAGACAAATGACGATCCTCAGGTCGATGAACTAACCTGTACACATGTCACCTGGGAACTGCTATCTGACGTCAGGTATAAGACCAACTAGCATGTTCCCGGCGAGTCTTGTCCGGTGTACTCATAACCCAATGAGCACCTGTATACATCTTAGGTGAACTAACTGACACCAGTGGCTTGTGAGATCGGCCACCGCCCCTCGTCGGGGTCTCGACTGTATGCACTAGTCTACTCTGGAGTATCGATGCCCTGTCTCGAAACTCCCACGACTAGGGACCTTTTAAGGATGTGCTTGTAGACTACCGGCTCCCACGTATATGATCGCCCTCATACTGCTGGCAGTCAAGCACGAATCCTAGGGGCTCTATCAATGTGTAATAGCGACCTGTCAGGTCACCTAAAGCAGTACACGATGATAAAGATAAACCAGATAGCATACTATCATCTTGAGTAAGACTGTCCTACCGGGATAGGTCCTCCCTCAATCATTGCAATCACTTGCCTGTGATCCAATAATTGACTCTGAGAGCACTATCTCCAACACCCTCTTCTTCTGGTCGGGCCGTTCTGCCCGGGGAAGGTTAGCGTTCACCTCGGTTTCCAGCTGGACCTCACGCTCGGTCTACGCCTTGACCTCGGCCATGGTTTTAGGTTGCGCCAGTGCGAAGGAGCGCAACCATTCCTTATGCCTCAGACCGGATCTGAGTGCCGTTATGACGGTTTTGTCTCGGTGCTCAGGCACCTCGAGGAGGGCGTTGTAGAAACGGGTAATGTATGCCTTGAACGTTTCCTTATCCCCACTTTTAACCGTGAAGAGGTAGTCGGCCGTGCGCTTTTGTCGACGGTTCCCCACGAAATGGCCGAGGAACTGAGTAGCCAGCTCGTCAAAGGTCGAAATTGAGCGGGGCTCGAGCCCCCGGAACCAGTCCCGACGTGTGCAGATGAGGGTGGCCGGGAAGGCCCTGCACTGGGCGGCGTCGGAGTGATCCTGAAAGCTCATCCCTACGATGAAAGCGTCCAAGTGGTCCTTCGGGTCGGTTTTCCCGTCAAACAGAGAGACCTTAGGGGGCTTGTTGCGCGAGGAGACGTGGACGGCGAGCAGTTCCTCGGTGAATGGCTTCTTGAGCGAGTCGGAGGCGTACTTAGCTCCGTCGCTCGAGAGGTGAGCTTCTCGGCGCATGCCCTCGATCTTCTTCTCGAGGGCGTCTAGCCGACCGTGGTACCCCGGGGATTCGTTGCCTCGGGATCTTTAGCCCCCGCTATGGGTGACCTGCGTCTGGGAGCGTCCCCGGTTCTTCTTAATGAGGTGCCTCAGGTCTCGGGGCGAGGTAGCTCTTGAGCCGCCTGGGCGGACCTCTTCTGTGCGGCCCTGCCGATGGTAGTCTGGCCGACCACGCCCATGGACAGGCAAGGTGACTGACATCTCCTCAGGGGGATAGGGGTCATGAGGAGGCTCGAGGCGAGGCGCCGTGGCGGCGGATCTCGGTGTTGAGCCCTGGGGTACCCAACGGGCCTCAGGGAGCACCGGTTCGAGAGACCGGTGGCTGGGGGACGCGGCTTGTCGGTGATCGGCCATCCAGACAAGGACAGAGCCTTCTGGAGGCGGTGGAACGGGCGATCTGGGGCCCGGGCGCGGCCGTTTGGGTGCGGACGAGGGCCTCCACGAGGGATTGTAGGCGATCTATCCGGCCTGCGAGGGCGTTGATAACCGTCATGGGAGGAGATTTTTCCCCACCTTCAGTGAGTGGAGGACGGCGGCTGGTACCGAGATCTCCAGAATGGTCGTGCCATGAGGGTGGAGATGGGAAGGCCAACTTTGTATTTTGTGGAGTTATGTTCCCACAGACGGTGCCAACTGATGGAGGTCCTTTTCGGGCCTCCGTCAGATGTTGTCTTCCGTTGATCTCGCGGTGAACTTAGCTGATTATCCTTCATTGCATGTGGGTCTCAATGGGTTTTTGGAGGAAGAGGTGTGGTGAGAAAGCTGTTGCCGAGTACCTGCAGGGAAGTCCCGAGGTGGTTTGGTACCACCGTGGACCCTCCGACGCTCAAGTTAGTGATGAGATCCGAGTAGAGTAACGGGATAAAAGTGTAAAAAATGGCTTACTTGACCCCTCTGTGATGCGGGTTTATATAGCGGCGGCAGCACGCAGTAGCAGGCTCGGGAATCTCGCCGGCAGTAACGCTCCCGACGTCACGCCCGCGTAAAGAGCGGATCGCCCATTAATGGGGATCGTGATGGCGTAGAACGTGGGACGTTGCTAGCGGAGAATCTGCGTGTGGCGGGATTTGCGGAGCGGCGGTTACGTCTGTGAGTGGTGGATTCGGTCGAAGGGACCGATGAAGATGGTCTCAGCTGGGGAGCTCGGAGACGAGCAAAAGAGGGCCGAAAGGGCCGAGGAGTCTTGGTCCTGTGGTAGCTCTGTAGGGTTCCTAGGCACACTAGTGAGGTCTCACAAGGCATCAACCATGCCAATTTCAAAAATTATGGTGCCGATAAACCCTAATACGGATCGTTGGCTAGAAGTTTAGGCGACAAAAGCAACTAGTTTACAACTAAACTAAAAGAACGGAAATACAACCTTTGTAGATCCGGTCCTCCACCTCCACGGCTCCGTGATGAAGTCCTCTCCGCTGTCCAAATGAAATCCCGGGCTCAAGCGTCGGCTTCATCGGAGAAAAGGCTGGCTAGGTCATCGACGACGATGCCGAAGATGATCTACGTCGAGGCATCGCTAGATCAAGCTCCAACTTCACCAAGTCATGAAACTTGTGAAGAAAACACACTCTACTACTTGGCAAGAGGTAGAGGATGAAGAAATAGGAAGTGGGTAGACTTTAGAATTGGATTTCTCACTCTTTTTCATCAATCACCATTGATGAAGAAAGGTTTTCTTCATTGAAGAAGATGAAGAAGAAGGAGATAATTATTATGATAAGTTATAAAAAATGGATATAAAAGGAATACTTATCATAATAATAACCATGGTCAAGTGTAGAGACTAAACTAAGGTTAAGTGAATGGTTAGGTTAGGTATGAAGACAAAAATGGTGACTAAGTCAAAGCTTCATGAAGTTTCAACAAGAATACAAATCAAGCCACCATTTTTTTTCATGCCTTTCATTTTCCAAAAGCAATAGATAAATAAATAAGTGAATAAAACAAAACCCTAACCATTAACATGTAACCATGGTTTGATCTTTACACAAAAACCCTAGCAATCATGCATCATCAAACATGATACAATCAAGTGCACAAAAATATATCGCATATACAATGCGCACATCCGAGTGAGAAAATCCATCTTGAGTGAACCGATACTAGTTAATGCAAAGTGATATATCAAATATATAATTATACATTAAATCATTAAATCAACACTTGATTTAACGATCCGGTCATATCGCATATAACCGACTAGTATCAATAGTAACAACTTATCGAATCAACACTTGATCCGATAACTCGGCTATAACGCATATAACCGATCAATGTTACAAATCGCGAGAATCGAATACAGTTGTAAGTCCATATTGCGACCCCCGGTTCTTACGGGGAGGCGGAAACGGTATAAAAAACGAATTTTTATCGCAAGAGGCAACATGGACTAAACTATGGTCGGGATCGTTACCTAAACTAAAACTAGCATACTAAGCTAAAGATATTTAGCTACTCGGATAGAGATGGTTATACCTAAACTTGAACTCCTTCTCTTCAAGCTCCGGTGGTGGTCCGATGGCTCCTTCCCGTCGTCTCCGTACGCCGAAGATAGATCCACTTGAAAGCTCCAACCTTTAGCTCCTTCTTCGGTCTTTGAAGAAACTAGTTCACTTGGTTTGCTAAACCTAGTGAACTAGAATGAGTAGAGAGGAAAATAGAATGGGATTGTATCTATGGTTCTTGATTCTCAACTCATGAGACAAGAGAACCATAGATCAAGAGAGGGAGCAAGAGGTCGAGGGTGAGAGCAAGGGGAGAGCTCAAGAACAAGAGAGAGAATGAGCAAGAAAGAATGAGGCTCTCTTTTCTCTCTCACCCTCTCATAATCCAAAGTGATCATAACTCATCATATCAAAAAAGTCTTTTGGTGATGGTTAGAAGCAACCATAAGGTTATCATATCATGCACTCATTTTACTCAAAAAGCAAGCAAGAAAAAAAGTCTTTGGCATGAAATGATAACCATGGTTATCATGATGGTCAACTAGTCAAGCCTAGTCAACCGGTCAACAAGTCAACAAAAGTCAACAAGTCACCAAAGTCAACAAGTCAACAAAAGTCAACAAGTCAACAACCATATCACCATAATACTTAATTAATATAATAGTTAATCACATATCATATTCTCATTAGGGTTGAGCAAAAAGTCAAAAGTCAACGGTCAACTGTCAACAACCCTAATGAGAATCCACTGCCTCTGCCTCCCTGTCAACTGTGCATACACACCCGCATCCGCGTTCCGAGGAACACGAATGCAAACTGGATAAATCCAATCCCATAAGGTACACTAGGATCTGGCTTAAACCAAAGCCCGCTAGTGTAAACTGTCCGGACACTGTACGTGCACAAGTGCACGGATGTGACCGAACCCTGTCGCAAAACCATGCGACCTGTCGCAATACCATGCGACCTCTACTCTTTTGCCTAAAGGCGAAAAGCTTTCTGTGTGGGACTCTAAAGACTCGACACTACGCTGGCAGTGGGTTTAACCACAGACCGCAAGCGGCACTAGCTGTGCGTAACGGTCCCCAGGTAATGCCGACAGGAAGACCGACGAGGCGAAACCCATCTGAACTCCTACTGAGCCTGAGTGTGACATTCTCCGTACAGTCCGGTCTGTTCGTCTGATACATCGCATGGCGGGCCTAGGGGGCGGTAAACGTCAGTCCCCCAATAGCGGTACAAGTCGTGCCGGAGTGAAGCCCAATACACCCTGAGATAACACTGGAAACCTACCAGTATATCTCGTTTGCCCTGGCCAGGGACTACTCGTGTAATGGCTCTCCTAGACACAGCGCGATGTCAACCCCCAATACCGGGAGAGACGAATCCTGTCTAACCGTCACTGCCTCCAAGTGCTTCGGGACTGCACCCAACCACCACCTGTTTGCACGACTCCTTTGAGCCGTGGTAGGGTAGTAATCAAAGTACAGTGGGAACACACCCGAGGCGAAGTGACAGTGTCAAGTCAGCGGACTAAGCTGTACTCATGTCACCTGGGAACTGATAACTGACGATAGGTATAATACCAACTAGTCAGTTCCCGACGAGTCCTGTCCAGTGTACCCGTAACCTAACGAGCACCCGCATACTATCTCAAGTACGACGTACTGACGGCTGTGGGACAGACCGTCTCCCACACTGGGATGAGAAGCGCATGCGCTGGTCTACTCCGGAGTATCGATGCCCTGTCTCGATAGTCCTGCGACCAGGGACCTGAATAAGGATGTGCTTATAGATTACCCAGCCCCCACTAGTGTGACTGCCATCACAACGCTGGTAATCAAGCAAAGATCCTAAGGGCTCCACTAATGCGTATAAGTGATATACTGAAATAAACACAAGTACACATTGAAGTAGAAACAAACCAAGTAGCATACTACTATTTTGAGCAAGATTGTATATACAAGGTGAATATCCCAAGCATCCATTAAGTAATATACAAACTAGTATGATACAGTAATGGCCTCTAGGGCATATACACTAACAATCTCCCACTTGCACTAAGGCCATGTACTGGCGTATCGAAGACCTATCATCTCGATCAGCCGCTCGAACTGAGTCTGGGGCAAGGCCTTGGTGAATGGATCTGCAGTGTTATCTTCTGAAGCGACTCTCCGAACCTCGATCTCCTTGCGATCCACGATCTCCCTGATCAGGTGATACCGCCTCAAGATGTGCCTGGATCTCTGATGGGACCTGGGTTCCTTCGCTAATGCTATAGCCCCGTTGTTGTCGCAATACAGAGGTATTGGATCAACAATGGACGGAACCACCTGAAGTTCTTTCAAGAACTTCCTCATCCAGACAGCTTCTTTTGCGGCATCAGATGCAGCGATGTATTCCGCTTCCATCGTCGAGTCTGCAACGGTTTCTTGTTTGGAACTCTTCCAACACACCGCCCCTCCATTGAGGGTAAAGACAAAACCCGACATGGACTTGGAATCATCCTTGTCACTCTGGAAGCTGGAGTCAGCAAAGGCCTCGATCTGGAGGTCTTTTCCGCCATACACCAAGAACATCTCCTTAGTCCTTCTCAGGTACTTGAGAATGTTCTTTACCGCTATCCAGTGTTTCTCCCCAGGGTTTGACTGATACCGGCTTACCACACTCAGTGCATAAGCTACATCCGGTCTGGTACACAACATCGCATACATTATAGAGCCTACCGCAGAAGCGTAGGGTATAATAGACATGCGATCCCTCTCCAAATCAGTCTTGGGAGACATTTCTTTAGAGAGGGTGATCCCGTGACAAGCTGGTAGGTTACCACGCTTGGAATCTTCCATACTGAATCTTTTCAGTACGGTGTCGATGTACCTGGACTGAGAAAGTCCCAATATCCTCTTGGATCTATCACGATGGATCCGGATCCCCAGGATGTATGAGGCATCACCCAGGTCTTTCATGGAGAACCTTTGTGACAAGAACCCCTTGACAGATTGTAGCATAGGAATATCATTTCCTATTAAGAGAATGTCATCCACGTATAAAACGAGGAATACTACAGTTCTCGCTACAAATCTACTATAGATGCATGGTTCATCTGGATTTTTGATAAAGCCAAATTCTTTGACCGTCTCATCAAAGCAGATGTTCCAACTCCGCGATGCCTGCTTTAGTCCATAGATGGACTTAAGCAACTTGCACACCTTTCCGCTGCTCCCACTCTGAATGAAACCCTCTGGCTGGTCCATATAGACACACTCCTCTAAATTTCCATTTAGAAAAGCTGTCTTTACGTCCATTTGCCAGATCTCATAATCGTGGAAGGCAGCAATGGCAAGAAGGATCCGAATGGATTTCAGCATGGCTACTGGAGAAAAGGTTTCGTCGTAGTCCAAGCCAGGTCTTTGACGAAAACCCTTTGCTACCAGCCTAGCTTTATAGGTCTCAACCTGTCCATCTACACCAATCTTCCTTTTGAAGATCCACTTGCATCCTACGGGTTTTACCCCGTCTGGAGCAATGTCCAACGTCCATACCTTGTTGGTGTACATGGACTCCATTTCGGTCCGCATTGCATCCAGCCATTTCACTGAGTCAACGCTCTGAACGGCCTGCTGGAAGCTAGTAGGCTCATCATAATCTATGATGCAATCCTCTCTATCCCCGTCTATGAGAAAACCGCAGTATCTCTCGGGCGGATGAGACTGCCTACTACTCCTGCGGAGCGGCGTAGGAATGTCCTGTTCTGTTGAACCCTCTGGTTCCACTAACCTTTCAGTAATAGTCTGTGGTTCTGGAATTTCTTCTAGTTCTACTGCGCTCCCACTAATTTCCTTTTCCAAGAACTGGTGTTCTAGAAAGTGGGCATTACGAGAAACAAGGACTTTTTGTTCCTCTGCGTAGTAGAAAAGATACCCCCTGGTGTTCTTTGGGTATCCCACAAACTTGCACAGTACTGAGAGTGCCTCAAGTTTGTCCGCATGCTGCTTTTTGACAAAAGCTGGACATCCCCAGATCTTCAGATATTGAAGATAGGGTTTCTTCCCACTCCACATTTCATATGGGGTGGTAGGCACAGTCTTAGTCGGAACTCGGTTCAAAAGGTATGCTGCTGATTCTAGCGCATATCCCCAGAATGATCGCGGCAACTCAGCGTTACTCATCATGGACCGCACCATATCCAATAGGGTGCGGTTCCGTCTCTCCGATACACCGTTATGTTGCGGGGTGTATGGAGGAGTAAGCTGAGAGAGAATTCCGTTCTCTTTTAAATAGTCCAGGAATTCGGCACTTAAGTATTCTCCACCTCGATCCGATCTTAGAATCTTAATACTTTTGCCGGTCTGTTTCTCTACTTCATTCTTATACTCCTGGAATTTTCCAAAGGCCTCGGACTTATGTTTCATTAAGAAGACATAACCGTACCTTGAGAAGTCATCCGTAAAAGTAATGAAGTAAGAATGTCCGCTTCGGGCATGTATAGACATTGGACCGCACACGTCACTATGTACGAGTCCCAAGAGCTCGCTCGCTCTTACTCCTTGTCCAGTAAATGGAGTCTTTGTCATCTTTCCTTTGAGACAAGATTGACAAGTGGCATACGATTGATATTCGAACGCATTCAAATATCCTTCTGTATGTAACTTAGTCAACCTTCTCTCATTGATGTGACCCAATCTACAATGCCATAAGAAAGTCTGATTTATTTCTGGAGACTTTCTTTTGTGTGTATTCTGGACGTTGAAAATCTGTGGTTGGTTTAACACGTATATACCATTACTCAATGTACCTGACCCAATCAAAACTTGATTAAGGTGAATGTTTACAACATTACTTACAAACGCAAATTCATAACCTTCTTTAGAAACTAAAGATACAGAAATGATATTACAAGTTGCGTTGGGTACAAAAAAGCAATTACGCAAAACCAAAACATGTCCATCTGACATTCCCAGGTGATAGTCCCCCACGGCTTTAGCATCCATGCTAGCTCCGTTTGCAACTCTGAGGGTCATGTCACCTGCTTTCAAAACACTACGGTTTCTCAACGCCTGCAAAGAATTACAGATATGAGATCCTGATCCGGTATCCAATACCCAGGAAGTAGAGTTTATTGAAAGACAGTTTTCAATAACATACACACCTGAAGCTGAAGCTGCAACCTGCTTCAATTCCTGTGTTCTGGCCTTCCAGGCCCTGCAATCATTCTTCCAGTGTCCTTTCTTATGACAATAGAAGCATTCTTCCTTATCCACAAGCTTCCCCGCTATCTTTGTTGCTTTGCCTTTTCCCTTCGTATCCACTTTACCAACACCGCCCCTTGGTTTGGCGGGGGCCTTCTTCTTCTTTCCCTTGGCTTTCGCCTTGGACCTAGAAGAAGATGATCCTCCTACAAACAAAGTGGATGTTTCCCTACCTTTCTGTAGGGTGCCCTCTGCGCTCCTCAGCATGTTGAGGAGCTCTGATAGTTCAACCTCTTTTTCTTGTAGGTTGAAGTTCAGTATAAACTGGGCGTAAGTGGAAGGAAGGGACTGGAGAACTATATCCGTATATAGCTCACTCTCCAATGTGATCCCTAGGTCAGCGAGCTCCTCAATGAAGCCGATCATCTTTAGCACATGCTCGGCTACTGATGATCCGACGGCCATTCTTGTCGAAAACAACTTTTTCGACGCTTCGTATCTTGCGATACGTGATTGCTCTCCATACAGTTCTTTTGTATGGAGCAATATGGACTCCATGTCCATATTCTCATGCCTCCTCTGATGTTCGTTGTCCATCGAGGCAAGCAGGAGGCATTTGGCCTTCGCGCTATCAATCTCCCAAGTCTTACGGATTTCCTTATCCGCGACGCTGGAAGTTGGACCAGGGACAGGGGGAGCTTTGGTGGTAAGAAGATACCCCAGCTTGTCATAAGTGATTGCTATCGTGACATTCCTGAGCCAATCTTTGTAGTTTGGCCCTGTCAGTTTGTTTTTATCTAGGAGTAACTTAAGTCCAGTCATGTTGATTGGTCGCTGCAATTAGGAGAGAGAAGAAGAAACACTCAGCATGATGCTCTTGCAAGTTTAGAGTGGTTTTTAGTTTGTCTAAACAGGATGGCTCCCACTGTTTCTCGAATCCCTCCTCAAACCATAAAGGAAGAATTAGTCAGGATCAATCCCACCGTACAATACTTGCTTAACCGTTCAGTCAGGCCGGTGTCGGTACTTCGAGGGAGGTTTTCCAACGCTTTCGCGAAGTTCCTTAATTAGAGAACCTCTTTTCCCTGGGGGCGTAGCCCCGCTAACACCTTTCTAGGCACCTACTAGGTTTATAGCATTGATCGTTAAGTGAGAAATTTCCCGAGGAGTAGCATATACTCACAGTAGGATCGGGATCCAAATATCATCGCGTGACGAAACTGAAGGAATCCTACCAGAATCACCACACTCCAAATGGTATGCAAATCTAGCAAGTTTCAGTACTTATGAAACTCCCGATGTGGATTTTTGCCCCATGCTCTTATGACCTTGGCGTGAGGTCAAAATGTGATAAGTCACATGTCAAGTTCGTCCCATCATTATCCAGGTTAATTTGAATCCACCCGTACATACCCTTGACGTAGGCCAAAATGGCAGTACGACTGTCTCAAACCAACGCATTCTATCTATGCAACAGATAAATATCCGGCAGCTACCAATCACTATGCCTTGGCGTGAGGTCAAAATACATAGCTTGAATACTACCGAATATTTAACTGAAATGATGGAGGGCTACGGATGGTTTTGGCAAAACCGTGAACGTAGTGAACTTGATTTGGTCGATGGAACGAGATAGCTTTAAAATGGAGTGGCTCAAACTCCGTATTTTAAAAGTTTGTTTTGAAAAGAACCGAGTGGTTTTTCGAAAGTGTTCCAACGACTTTAACTTGGTTTATTATCTTGCATTAGTTCTTTTAATGCGTCCCATCATTTAATCCTACCATTGCAGAAAACAACCAAAATATGACGTACGCTTATGCCATTCGCATTCGCCACTGGGCCCCGTCATTACCCGTTAGGTTACTTAACTAACGACAGAGCGGGGGCTGGGCTAGCGCGTCTGTAAAACATAAGCAACGCCTAAATAGTAAGCAATGATAGACATTACAGATCACAGATGAATGCATTGGATATACTAGCAATCCGCAATCCTTTCGAGCCTGAAACGAAAAGCGGATAACACGGTCGCGGTGAATAGCCAAATACCCCACCCAAGACCCCTACGGGTGCGGCAAACTACCCGCCAAGTACTCGGTAGTTTGTGCACCCCTCCATGGGTCTATCCTAGGAGCAAAAACAGTAAAAAGAATTATACAATGACGGCTACAACCCCGACCCGGTTGTGCGGCCAAACAAATAATATTATTACATCAATTTACATTTACAATGAATGAAAGAAAAACAAAAGCTCATCTCACATCCACCCCGGCTATTCACCCGCGACAGTCCAACACATTCATATACACATTCCAGCACATTACAGATCATGTATAACCCCGACTAATCGACTTATAGCGATTAGCCGACGTTCAATACATGCAAGCATCACAGATATAACCATCATAGTCAAAGTGCAGTGAAGTTCGGAAAAAATACGGAATTATAGGACCCCAAAAGGAAATTTCTTTTCTGTAAAATCTGGGCACATATAATATATCTCAAAAATCCCAAAACCAACACAGACACACACTGCACGAAAAACGACGCACTAAAGACAACAAATCGCGGCGCTTCCGCGGCGACCAAGAAGGGTCACGCGGCGGAAGCGCGGCGGTTTAGACGAATTGGTGAATCGTTTTTCATGGGTGTTCACACAAAACCCTGAGCCGAATTTAGGAGTATAAAGTTTTTCATTTTGACCAGGAAAAATTTCAACAGAAACTCAGATTTTGTAAAGTTTGATTTTTGGATTTTTCCGGTTCCGAACTTCGTTACACTTCACTACCAAGCTAGTTTAAGTTTAGTTAGGCTCTGATACCACTGTAAGTCCATATTGCGACCCCCGGTTCTTACGGGGAGGCGGAAACGGTATAAAAAACGAATTTTTATCGCAAGAGGCAACATGGACTAAACTATGGTCGGGATCGTTACCTAAACTAAAACTAGCATACTAAGCTAAAGATATTTAGCTACTCGGATAGAGATGGTTATACCTAAACTTGAACTCCTTCTCTTCAAGCTCCGGTGGTGGTCCGATGGCTCCTTCCCGTCGTCTCCGTACGCCGAAGATAGATCCACTTGAAAGCTCCAACCTTTAGCTCCTTCTTCGGTCTTTGAAGAAACTAGTTCACTTGGTTTGCTAAACCTAGTGAACTAGAATGAGTAGAGAGGAAAATAGAATGGGATTGTATCTATGGTTCTTGATTCTCAACTCATGAGACAAGAGAACCATAGATCAAGAGAGGGAGCAAGAGGTTGAGGGTGAGAGCAAGGGGAGAGCTCAAGAACAAGAGAGAGAATGAGCAAGAAAGAATGAGGCTCTCTTTTCTCTCTCACCCTCTCATAATCCAAAGTGATCATAACTCATCATATCAAAAAAGTCTTTTGGTGATGGTTAGAAGCAACCATAAGGTTATCATATCATGCACTCATTTTACTCAAAAAGCAAGCAAGAAAAAAAGTCTTTGGCATGAAATGATAACCATGGTTATCATGATGGTCAACTAGTCAAGCCTAGTCAACCGGTCAACAAGTCAACAAAAGTCAACAAGTCACCAAAGTCAACAAGTCAACAAAAGTCAACAAGTCAACAACCATATCACCATAATACTTAATTAATATAATAGTTAATCACATATCATATTCTCATTAGGGTTGAGCAAAAAGTCAAAAGTCAACGGTCAACTGTCAACAACCCTAATGAGAATCCACTGCCTCTGCCTCCCTGTCAACTGTGCATACACACCCGCATCCGCGTTCCGAGGAACACGAATGCAAACTGGATAAATCCAATCCCATAAGGTACACTAGGATCTGGCTTAAACCAAAGCCCGCTAGTGTAAACTGTCCGGACACTGTACGTGCACAAGTGCACGGATGTGACCGAACCCTGTCGCAAAACCATGCGACCTGTCGCAATACCATGCGACCTCTACTCTTTTGCCTAAAGGCGAAAAGCTTTCTGTGTGGGACTCTAAAGACTCGACACTACGCTGGCAGTGGGTTTAACCACAGACCGCAAGCGGCACTAGCTGTGCGTAACGGTCCCCAGGTAATGCCGACAGGAAGACCGACGAGGCGAAACCCATCTGAACTCCTACTGAGCCTGAGTGTGACATTCTCCGTACAGTCCGGTCTGTTCGTCTGATACATCGCATGGCGGGCCTAGGGGGCGGTAAACGTCAGTCCCCCAATAGCGGTACAAGTCGTGCCGGAGTGAAGCCCAATACACCCTGAGATAACACTGGAAACCTACCAGTATATCTCGTTTGCCCTGGCCAGGGACTACTCGTGTAATGGCTCTCCTAGACACAGCGCGATGTCAACCCCCAATACCGGGAGAGACGAATCCTGTCTAACCGTCACTGCCTCCAAGTGCTTCGGGACTGCACCCAACCACCACCTGTTTGCACGACTCCTTTGAGCCGTGGTAGGGTAGTAATCAAAGTACAGTGGGAACACACCCGAGGCGAAGTGACAGTGTCAAGTCAGCGGACTAAGCTGTACTCATGTCACCTGGGAACTGATAACTGACGACAGTATCACATACTTGTATCATTCTCGGTCCCGCACATATCTCATATGCGCTCCTATTTCGTTTTGCTTGAGCCAGGAAACCTCTGTGTAGGACTCTAAAGACTCGTCAATACGCCGGCAGCAGGTGATGATCATATCAAACACCCACAAGCCGCAAGCGGTCTGCTAAACGTAACGGCCACCCGGGTATTGAGCGATCAGAAGATCGACGAGCAAGCCCGCTCACACTCCAGTGAATCCAACCAGTAACACTACCGTACAGTCCGGTCTGATCGTCTGATATGTCGCATATCTCGCCTAGGGGTGGTAAACGTCAGACCCCAATAGCTCGATAAGTCGTGTCGATATGAGGTCTATAACAGTTCGAGAAACTACTGGTAACACTTACCAGTAAATCTCAGCAACCCTGGCCAGGGATTTCCGGTTATAGCCAATCGGACACAGCGCAACATCAACTCCCTATACCGGGAGAGAAGAATCCCCTCCTATCGCTCATTGCCTCCATGTGACTCGGGACTGTACCCAAAAACCATCGTTTTGCATGCCCTCTTGGACGTGGTAAGGTGGAAATCAAAGCACAGTGGGAACCACACAAGACTCTATGACGATCTCGGGTCAACAGACTACTCTGTACCAGTGTCACCTGAGAACTGCCATCTGACGTAAGGTATAATACCATCTGGGAGTTCTCGGCGAGTCCGTCCAGTGTACCCAGTCTCCACTGAGCACCCGTATATCATCTCTGATGTCAAACACCAATGGATATGGGATCATCCATCGCCCATCTATATGGGTCGAGAAGGTATACGCTAGTCAACTCTGGTATATCGATGCCCCGTCTCGATATACCCACGACTAGGGACTTTGAAGGATGTACTTATGGACTACCATGTCCCCACTAGTATGATCCGCATCATAGTCCAGGTAGTCAAGTACACATCCTAAGGGCTTTACCAACATGTAACAGAGAGACAAACAGTATACACGTTAAGGTAAAGATCAACCAGATAGCATACTATCATGTCGAGCAAGAAAGTCCTCCCTATATATGTCCAAGCATCCACTACAATATACATCCTATGTATAGTAATGGCCTCTAGGGCATACATATAACTAACAATCTCCCACTTGCACTAGGGCCATCTGATAGCAGTGGTTGTAGTATCTCATACTCAACCATCCCATAAAAATCTCTCTTTGGGAACAGGCCTTTGTGAGTGGATCCGCTGTGTTGTCCTCTGAGTCTACTCTCCTAACCTCGATCCTTTAGAGATCAACCATCTCCATGATCAGGTGATACTGCTTTAGAATATGTCTGGATCACTGATGGGACCTGCGTTCCTTGGCACAAGCCACAACTCCATTGTCTCACAATGGTTGGAACGTAGTTCATCTCATGAACCATTATACACCCAGACTGCCTCTATGGTAGCATCTTAAGTAGCGATGTATCCAGCCTTTATCATCTAGTATGCCACGGTATTTAGCTTGGAACCTTTCCAACATACCGTCCCTTTACTGAGGGTAAAGACAATGCCTGCGACTGACATTCAGTCGTCATTATCACCCTGGAACCCTTCCAGTGATTCTCCCCAGGATCGATTGATACCATCTCGCTACAACTAGTGAGAATCCTAACATCCAATTAGATCTATCTCATAGATCCAAACTCAGGATTTAGGAGGTATCACTTTGATCCTATAGAGAATCATTGTGATAAACGGAGATTGGCCGAGCGTAGCATAGGAAACTCCTTTCTTATCAAGAGTATGTCATCCACGTACTCTACGAGGATCAGCACCATACTCCCTACTACCTTTTTGTTTATACAAGGTTCATCTACCATTTTGATGATGTCAAACTCTTTGACTACTACATCAAAACAGATGTTCCAACTCCGCGATACCTGCTTTATCTTATAAAGCATCTTGTACACGTTTCCGCTGCTCCCACTGTGTACGAAGCCCTCTGGCTGTGTACTTATAGACGCCCTCTTCTAAAACATCATTTAGAAAATATGTCATGACACCCAACCACCAGATATCGTAGTCATGGTATGTAGCCGTGGCAAGTAGGATCTGGATGGACTTAAGCATAGGCACTGGAAAATGTTTCATCATTATCCACGCCTGGTCGATGACGAAAACCTTTAACAAGTCTAGCTTTGAAAGTCTCAACTTTTCCAAGTACACCAAGTAATCTTCTCAGGATATACTTGCTCCTGATGGGGATTTAACCCTTCAGATATAGCAACCAAAGTTCATACTTTGTTGGTGTACATGGATTCCATCTCAGATCGCTAAGCATCCAGCCATTCTTACAGAGTCCCACTCCTGATGGCCAGCTCGAAACTAGTTGGGTCATCATCTTATGATGCAATCCTCGCTCCCACTGTCATCGAGAAACCGAAGTATCTCTCTGGCGGATGAGGAACCCTACTAGATCGGCGGAGAGGCTGAGATTCTTTGGAATCTACTGTATCCTTTGGTTCTATCAAATCATCAGCTGCAGTTTGTATGGCTGGAACATTTCCAGTTCTACATAACAGACCTTGCCTCGAGCTTGTCCGGTATTTCGCTTTTTAGACATAGGCCGGACAACCCCAAATCCTAACTAGCTTAAGACATGGGCTCTTCCCTTTCCATATCACATATGAAGTGGTAGGCACTGATTTGATTCAAACCCAATTCAATAGGTATGCAGCTTCTCAAGTGCATAACTCCCAAAAGGAAATAGGTAACTCAGTTGTACTCATCATAGAGCACACCTTATCATATAGGGTGTGATTGCTCCGCCCCGATATACCATTGTGCTATGGTGTATACGGAGGAGTAATGCTGAGAGAGAATCTCATTCTCCTTTTAGAATAGTCCAGGATTTCCGTGCTCAAGTATTCTCCTGCTCGATCTCATCAAAGGACATAATACTTATACCCGTATTGGTTCTCTACTTCTAAATCATATTCTGTGAATATCTCAAAAGGTTCGGACTCGTGTTTCAACAGGAACATATGTCTGAATCTTGAGAGATTATCAGAGAGTGTAACGAAGTACAAAGAACCAGTCCTGGCATATGTAGACAGGGGACCTTTCATACATCAACATGTATCATCCCAAGAGTTCACTAACTCTTTCTCTGTTTTCAGTAAACGGAGCTATGGTCATCTTATCTTTGTGACATGACTGGTAAGTTTCATAAGATGTAAATTCAAACTGATTTAAATATGCATCTTTATGTAACTTCAGCTAGTCGGGTCGCATTGATATGACCTAGTCTACAATACCTCAAGAAGGATTCGTTCATTTCTGAACTCTTCCTCTTGTGTGTGTTCTGTATACTAAGAACTGTAGTTTGATTTAGAACATCAACGCTTTTAGATAACGTGCCTGAACCGATCAACTTTTGATATAGGAAATGTTCAAAACATTATCCAACAATACAAAATTTTATCATTTCTTTACTAATAAAGAGAGTGATATGATTTTGTATATCAGGTTCGGTATCTAATAACATTCGTTCAGAATCAATGTATTGGTAATTCAGGGTGACAGTGACCAACAGACTTGGCTGCAACACTTGCCCCGTTTTCTGTCTCGTGAAACTTATCACCCATTCTCAGTTCTCTACCTTCCTGTAGCCCTATATAACATATTACATATGCGGGATCCTGATCCGGTATCATATACCCAGGACGTAAAGGACACTGAGAAACAGTTCTGCATAATGAACACACCCGAAGATGATGCATCAGCATGCACTCTCTTCGTATGGGCGGCATGGGAAATCTGGTATTCCCCTTATTTCCTGCTCTGTCTTATAACAATTATAAGTTGGAGCGGGACCAACGTTCCCCAGCTCAATATAACAAGCGGGTTCGGTCAATAATCCGTATTATTATCTTGATTAAGGCGTGATATGGTCGCTACCAGGAGAGAGAGAAGAAAACACTCAGCGTGCGCTCTTGCAAGAATAGATTGGTTATTATTTTATCTAATCAGGATGGCTCCCACTGCTTTTTATCAAATCTTCCTTCAAACCCTAAAAGGAAAGACTAGCCGGGATTAATTTCATACTACAAGTTCGCCAATCTTTCAGCCAGGCCAGTGTCGGTACTTTGAGGGAGGTCCCTCGTGCTTTCGCACGAACCTAATTAATGTAAACCTCGTTTTCCCAGAGGCGTAACCCCGTTGACACCTTTCTAGACACCTACTTGATCGGCTAATTGTAATGTATAAAACTCTCCCAGGAGTAACTCTTACTCGCAGCGGGTATCGGGATCCAACTATCTCATAGAAGGTATGCAATCTCATTGCAAATTTCAACATTTGAAATTCCCGATAATATTTTTCCCCTAGCGTCCTATGACCTTGACGGAGGCCAAACAACCCATAGTCCGCTAGTCAAGTTCAACCCGTCATTTCCTGATTGAATTAAACCCACCCGCACGACCCTTGACGGAGGCCAAACAACGCCGTACGAATACCCTAATCCAATCGCATCATATGCTAGCAGATAAGCACTAGTTAGCTACCGTACACTACGCCTTGACGGAGGCCAAACAACCGCAGCACGAATACTAACTAGTACGTATCTGAAATGACGGAGGGCTACGATAGGTTTTTCTGAAAACCTATTGCGTAATGAACTTGATATCGTTGTAGGATCGAATGAATTTTGAAATGGAGTGTTTTTGAGGTTTTTCTAGTTTTGCTAAAGGAGTCACTCCCGGTGAAGGGATCGTCGGTCCTTTCCTCGTCGAATGAGGTGCGGGATATATCATATATATCACTGTGCAAAGCAAAAACACTTAAAAGCAATCAAAAGACAAACCGAGTGTGTAGCATCTGCAAGTTATTGCTAAAGGAGTCACTCCCGGTGAAGGGATCTCGGTCCTTTCCTCATCGAATAAGGTGCAGGATATATCACATATACCTCTGTGCAAAGCAAGAACTGTAGCTACCTATTTTATTTTTGAAATTCGATTCTACAACATCTTAGGTTTCTTTTCTTTCATTAATCACATTAATGAAGTCCCATCATTTAAATACCTAAACATCACAGATAAATACGATGTACACTTATGCCATCCGCATTCGCCTCGATGTCCCCTCGTGCACCGTTAGGTTAGGTAACTAACGGCAGAGCGGGGCAGGGCTAGCGCGGGTGTAAAACATAAGTAACGCCTATATAATATATCATATATACTATATACTGTATCTATCACAGAACATCACATGATCACATCACAGATATCGCAGCAGAAGAATCATATGAAATATTGGATATACTAGGACATCCGTGTTTTCAATACGAGCCAGTATAAAACACGGATTCCACGGTCATGATGAATAGCCAAACCCACACCCCTAGACCCCTACGAGAGCGGCAAGCAACCCTACCAATTCTAGAGTTAGGAGACCCGGACTCGACTCCTCGAGTTGGTCTCCCACTGGACTCCAGAACCCGGTTACTTGTGCTCCCCTCCTTGGGTCTATCCTAGTGCGGAAAAGTAAATAATATACAAACGGTGATATCTTCCGCAACCTGGAAGTGCCCCAATAAAAGAATATTACATACAAGTTTTTACATGAATGAAAATGAAAAACACTCATCTCACATAAAAACCCCCGGCTATTCAAACACGACAATCCAATATAACATATCCAGCAACACATAACATCACATGTCTCAACGTAAGTAAATATGTCCATCCCAATTGTCGTTGACATATAGCAACGAAACCGGCGATATCACATATTACACTTACGGTCACAGAAAAGAAAGTGTAAAACTACAACAGTTGGAATCCGCAACCACCTCAGACATCGCATGCCTGACCAAATGAATTTCTTAGACATCGCATGCCTAACAATTATAAACCCCGCATTTTAGTCTCAAAATCGAAAACACTTTTCAATACCAAGTCGGGCAATTCAACAGGATTCCCGACAGCCTGATCGAATGCTCGTCGCAAACTTCAGTAGACGGTCGCACCCCCCTGATGCCGTCGACGAAGTGCACCAAGGCGGAACACCGCTACCGCGAGCACCCGAACGGATGCTTTCGGCGACGGGGTTCTCCTACAGTCACTTGGTCGGGGCTATGGAGTGAGGCTGTCTATTAAGTTTACCCAGCGAGTATCCGCGTACGCTACGTGATTGCGACGGACTTTTGATCACATCAAAATTCCGTAGCAACCGATCAAGTGAGACTAAACTGCTATGTTTATAGCATTCATTCAGTTATCTCATAACTTCTTGTGAATTCCAATTATTGTATCCCATTCCGGATAAATAGAAAATGTCAAACTTTCCGATCGAACAATCGAACACCCAAGTTTTCCCGATACAGATCAACACATGAAACAAGTCTAAAAACATTCAGTTCGTGCCTCAGTACCAACGGTCCAGCCGTAGAAGGGTCAAGCTAACGCCTCACATGTGGCACGCCGTACTGCCCCAAACCCTAAGGTTCAAAGGGCAGTTCAAGACGGTCACATAATCGAGTTAAGGTTTGTTGTCTTCTAGAGGGTCCATCGAGTTACTTGCACTACTTAGAACGTCTTTAAACCACGGAAAAATTCAACACTTGGAAATTTCCCGACAGGGGAAAAATTGGGTATTTATATCCGGTCGAATTTTTTAACATATTCTATAATTTATCCGGAAAGCCACATAGACAAAATCTGATACTCCGATCGAAACACCGAATCCCCAAAACAACCCCAGAAAATTCAACTCTTGAATAAAATATAAAAATTTCCAGAAGACTCATCTCTTTGACACAAGAATTACTGTGCAAGACACGTGACCTAAATCACCAACATGGCCGCGGAACCGCCGCGGAACCCAGGGTGGGGCCGCGGTTCCGTGGCTCTTTGGTCGATTTACAGTCACGTGCTTCACAGTAAATCATAGGATTCCCTGCTGAATTTTTTGGCAATTTTTAATTCACAAAAATCCATGTTTTTGAAAAAAGTCCAAAGAGCATGTTTCGAGTTCGGGTTTTGGTTCGATCGGACTTCAAATTGCGTCTACGCATCGCCTAAGGCTCTAGCTAGGCTCTGATACCACTGTAGGGTTCCTAGGCACACTAGTGAGGTCTCACAAGGCATCAACCATGCCAATTTCAAAAATTATGGTGCCGAGAAACCCTAATACGGATCGTTGGCTAGAAGTTTAGGCGACAAAAGCAACTAGTTTACAACTAAACTAAAAGAACGGAAATACAACCTTTGTAGATCCGGTCCTCGACCTCCACGGCTCCGTGATGAAGTCCTCTCCGCTATCCAAATGAAATCCTGGGCTCAAGCGTCGGCTTCATCGGAGAAAAGGAGGGCTAGATCATCGACGACGATGCCGAAGATGATCTACGTCGAGGCATCGCTAGATCAAGCTCCAACTTCACCAAGTCATGAAACTTGTGAAGAAAACACACTCTACTACTTGGCAAGAGGTAGAGGATGAAGAAATAGGAAGTGGGTAGACTTTAGAATTGGATTTCTCACTCTTTTTCATCAATCACCATTGATGAAGAAATGTTTTCTTCATTGAAGATGAAGAAGAAGGAGATAATTATTATGATAAGTTATTAAAAATGGATATAAAAGGAATACTTATCATAATAATAACCATGGTCAAGTGTAGAGACTAAACTAAGGTTAAGTGAATGGTTAGGTTAGGTATGAAGACAAAAATGGTGACTAAGTCAAAGCTTCATGAAGTTTCAACAAGAATACTAATCAAGCCACCATTTTTTTTCATGCCTTTCATTTTCCAAAAGCAATAGATAAATAAATAAGTGAATAAAACAAAACCCTAACCATTAACATGTAACCATGGTTTGATCTTTACACAAAAACCCTAGCAATCATGCATCATCAAACATGATACAATCAAGTGCACAAAAATATATCGCATATACAATGCGCACATCCGAGTGAGAAAATCCATCTTGAGTGAACTGATACTAGTTAATGCAAAGTGATATATCAAATATATAATTATACATTAAATCATTAAATCAACACTTGATTTAACGATCCGGTCATATCGCATATAACCGACTAGTATCAATAGTAACAACTTATCGAATCAACACTTGATCCGATAACTCGGCTATAACGCATATAACCGATCAATGTTACAAATCGCGAGAATCGAATACAGTATCACATACTTGTATCATTCTCGGTCCCGCACATATCTCATATGCGCTCCTATTTCGTTTTGCTTGAGCCAGGAAACCTCTGTGTAGGACTCTAAAGACTCGTCAATACGCCGGCAGCAGGTGATGATCATATCAAACACCCACAAGCCGCAAGCGGTCTGCTAAACGTAACGGCCACCCGGGTATTGAGCGATCAGAAGATCGAAGAGCAAGCCCGCTCACACTCCAGTGAATCCAACCAGTAACACTACCGTACAGTCCGGTCTGATCGTCTGATATGTCGCATATCTCGCCTAGGGGTGGTAAACGTCAGACCCCAATAGCTCGATAAGTCGTATCGATATGAGGTCTATAACAGTTCGAGAAACTACTGGTAACACTTACCAGTAAATCTCAGCAACCCTGGCCAGGGATTTCCGGTTATAGCCAATCGGACACAGCGCAACATCAACTCCCTATACCGGGAGAGACGAATCCCCTCCTGTCGCTCATTGCCTCCATGTGACTCGGGACTGTACCCAAAAACCATCGTTTTGCATGCCCTTGATTAGTAGAGATTTTACGATCAAAAATATTAATACCGCAATCAGAAACGGCGTCGCTTCGCAGCTAGCCGGTGAGTACGGGTCGATCCACAGAGACGGGTAAATTTCTTTAAAGTGTTTTAACGAGTTGATTCTATTTGTAGTTTTGGTAGGTTTATAAAAATCTAAAGACTGGATCTAATTAATCTAATTAAGAATCTTGCTAGGGTTAGGATTAGGGGAAGTTTTTGGAAATTAATATTTTTCCTCACCGCTTTCAATACCTTCCTTTTTTAGATCTATTAGATGTTAAGTTAATTATCAATAAAGTGGATACAAATCTTTTGGGAAGATGTTTCTTCCTCTAGATTTGTACCCTACCTTTGTTGATAATTATCCTAACCCTTACGGAAAACGCGCGGAACCGGCCCTTTATACTACGGTTCATCGCTACCTCGAAGGGTAGGATGCCGCAGGGAGCGGTTGTGCTCGTATGCGTGAAGTTCTAATTCATTAGGTGAAGGTGGCATTGAAAGGGGCGAGAGATTTAATCTCTCAACCCTTTCCCTAAGGCTAACCCTAACAAGCGAGGAGACTACTCGCTCATTAGGGGATGAGAAGACATTATAATTAAAAGAAATAAAAGACTTACTAGTTGACGGCTCCCTCCAAACAAGAAGAACAGATCTGAATTTTGCTCTCAGAAAATCTGAATTTTATTGATTGAAAAGAGGCATGAGAAATTACAAGGTCTTGGGTTCTATTTATAGGACATAGAAACCCTAGGGTTTACAATTGCACCGCATGTCAAAAGTTACAAATATACCCCTAGAAAATCTTTCCATAGCTGTCACGAAAATTTGGTAAAATTTGATTTGCGCACGGGCTTCAAGTAGCCGCGGATCCGCGGCCTTGGTGGGCTTTGGGCCGCGGATCCGCGGCCCAATAGTGAGATCAATTAATTATTTTTTCTGGGCTTCTGTATAATTCTTTGGACTTCCAGGTTCTTCATTCCTATTTTCAATTAGGCTTCTTCAGTGATACCAGATCTTCAGCGAACACTTTGCAATGGATCTTCTAACCGTCTTCTTGCAAATTTGGATCTTTTGTTGCCTTTTTGATGGTGAACCGTTCTTTTGCTGGGCTTTACTAAGATCTTCCTATTTGTTGGTCAAAAATCCTTCTTTTGTGTCGCCTTTTGTGTTTTTCACTGTTTTCGCGCCAAGAACCTGTAACCTGTAACATGTAGCAGACATGGGTCAAAAGCACCTGTTTTTATTGTAAAATGCATAAGAATGGGGAATACAAAATGCAATATTATGTTATGAACAAATACCCCCAAACTTATCTTTTGCTCGTCCTCGAGCAAACTTATTGTTTTATTCTCTACAAAAAAAACTAACCGCACTTTCGCAGGGAAACGCGATTGCACTGAGCACGTGCAACAAGCCGTTAAACCTCTAGGTGTCCCTAGTAGGAGGAGTGTTGTCTCCTGAGGGTTTTCAGCGGATTACACCCACAAAATCCTATCAATTTGGCCCATTGATTTTTTTTCTCCAATTAGGTTTTCTAACAAGGAATTCTATTATCTTTTGACTCGTAAATTATCCACCCATATTCTTCACACTTCCTCATCATTTAACTTAAGATTATATATATCCTACAGATCTACTTAGCTTTCGGCATTTCTTAAGTTTTCCTTTTAGGGTTTTATCTCCACTTAGGAATTTCTATCAACTCTATTAAAGATACAAGTTCTATTCTTCATTCCTTTCTCTTATCTAGATTCCAATCACATACCCCTACGTGTGTGTATAGATCACCCCTACACTTGGAAATTCAAATCAAGCAATCATACTCTCGTCCATTATCCAAAGTACTAATTAGTTGGTGAATGAAATTTGCTTACACATCCTTCATGCGACCGTTAATACTTCTTGAGGTACCAACGACCGATTACAAAATGCGTTTGCACTTTAAAGCGTACTTCCTAGTCTTTGCAACACCCAAGGCTTTAGCAGTGACTCCCAAACCAGTTGGTCTAAGGCACTAGGTGATGAAGCACCCTCGCTAAATATTTTTCTATTTTTGCAGCCTTAAGTAATCACAAAAACCAGTGTCCATTTTTTTTCTTTATTCACTTTTTTTTTCTTTTTATTTTCATTGTACTAAGGACTTTAGACAAGAGCATTTCAAGGTCTCCTCTACTATTCCAAGTTTCAAGGTGCGTGATTGTGCAAATTGTAGGGTATACGTTTTCAGAATCTAGACTTAAGTTAGGAACTATTTTTCAAACTTATACTCTAATAAGAACATTAATACTCTTCCCTTGTTTCGACTTAGCCCAAAAAGTGAACCCAAAATTTGCCTATTTCTAAATAAACTACAAGGCATATACTTTCTACCGTTAAACTTTAAGGAAGGTTATTTTTAGGGTTTTTAATTTACTAAGTCTAAGATCTAGTTGTTCCTAGCCAGTTAACCTATTTGTCAAATTCTAGTCAATTAGCCAAAATTGAATACATTTATTTATAATTTTTTTTTGAAAATTTTCAAATTTTTATAGGTTTTCAAATAAGTATGCAAATGCAAAAATATGTACAAATGAATGCGAAGGAAGAAGACGTACCGAGCATACCCCCAAACTTGAACTTGACAGTGTCCTCACTGTCATACTAAACCAAGAGGGTCAAAATACCGGCACTCCCCTGTTTATTATTATTTTTTTTTATTTTTAATATTTTGAAATTTTTATTTTTATTTTTTAGAGAAAAAGAAAACAAAAATATATACAAAAAGACCCTCCCCCAAACTTCAATTAAACTATGTTAGACAATACTGCCCAACTTTGCATCGGCCAAAAGTCAACACCAACCATTTGAAAAATTTATCAGTAAAGAATATTGATGGGTGAAAAAATAAGTTGTGGTGGTCCGCAAAGAATTGGGGAAGATAGAAGTAATGGAATGGGAGGTGTGGAGGTGAATATACAGGTGATGGTGATGCATCGATACGAGAATGTAAATGATCAGCAATCAGTGCAGTGTGGGCATTCTCGTACCTAATTAAAAGAAATGGGGGTATTTCCACTTCTAAGGGAGGAAGTCGTCTTACCACAATACCCCCAAGCTGTTCCTGTGGGTCCTCTATTGACATGGCATCATCCATCAATTGTGTATGATATTCACTTATGAGGAAACCGATCTCCTCGATGTCCGCCATAGTCCAACTGAAAACTTGCCGCCTATCTTGTAAGACTTTTAAAATAGCGTTCTCTTGCTCGAAGGCTAGAGAGGCTGATATGATAATGGGAAAAGTCTCATTCTCACCTATGTAAGCATATCTACGGTGAGACGGCAAGGGCATGAGTTCGAATTTCTGAGGCGAAAGAATCATTGCGGAATCTACCTCGAACTCAAAGGACTCTAACACAGGTTCGAAATCACTGCAAACAACCGATTCGGATGGTTCGACTGACTCATCCAAAAATTCAAACGACTCATATTCGGGCTGTGAGTCGTCATCATCCAAAAAAGTGAAACATTCATAATCAACATCGGTTGTGTCAACGGTGGTAGGCTCAAGGAGGGACGCACTAGTGGCGTCAAAACTGTTTTCATCAAATAGAAATCTTTCAAGCTCGCAGTCCTCCTGCGTGATTTCGTGAATAGAGCAAACTTCTCGTGTACTACTTTTAGGTACGGGGGGTAGACTTCCCATCTTATAAATATTGAACTCACTAGACCTCTTTCCAAAGGAGAGAGTCATGGAGCCATTGCGACAATTTATTATGGCATTGGAAGTGGCCAAAAATGGTCGACCAAGAATCACCGGAATTTGGTTTCTTGGGTTAACAACAGGTTGTGTATCCATAACGATAAAATCAACGGGGAATATGAATTCCCCGACTTTGATCAACACATCCTCTAGTTGACCCCTTGGATAGGTGATTGATCGATCAGCCATTTGGAGAGTGCAACGAGTGGGTTTCAACTCTCCAACCCCTAATTGTTCGTACACGGAGTAAGGAATCAGGTTAACACTAGACCCAAGATCCAAAAGTGCTCGATTAATTTGCTTATCCCCAATTGTGATGGAAATCGTAGGACAGCAGGGGTCCTTTCGTTTTTGAGGGTAAGGTTTGATGGTGGTTAATAGCATTGCTCACTGCACTAGCCACTAGCACTTTCTTGGGTACTTAAGATGCCTTTCTCTTCGAGGTGCACAAGCCCTTTAAGATTTTCGCGTATGAAGGGACTTGTTGGATAGCATCCAAGAGAGGTATATTTATGCTAACCTGCTTAAAGATCTCCACAATCTTCTCCACTTGTGCATTTGGTTTATTAGGACTCAACCTGTTTGGAAATGGTGCATTTTGAAAATTTGTTGAGTCACAAGTCTGTGGAGTAGAATGTGGAATAGGAACGGATCCCAGTGTGGATGTGTTCGTGTTGTTAGAAATGGGTCCGTTCGAGTCAGAAGAAGTAGAGCCGTGTGAAGGGTGGAGAATAGGCTCTAAAGAAAAAGGTGAAGAAGGAAGTGAAGAAAATGAAGAAGGGGAAGAAGAACCACCGGCGGGGATGTCATCACTAGTTTCCACATTATTTTGCAACTCTCTTCCGGATCTCAACGTGGTCACCGCATTTATATTGTGATTGTGATATGCATTTTGTGGGTGACCGGGATTGGGCAATGGTTGAGATGGAAGCTTTCCCTTTTCTCTCTCGCTCAACGCAGCAGTTAATTGTGCAATTTGTGCCTCAATAGATTTGATACTTTGATCGTGTGAGGCATTGTTATTCATTAAAGATTGCACATAACTTTCAAATCTTGCTGCGGATTCTGTTGTTTGCTTGAGAAATGCTTCAAGACTTTTCTCGAGCGAGCTAACCTTATCATCATTAGGTTGAACCAAATTGTTCGTTTGATTTGTATAAGGTTGTTGTTGGAAAGGTTGCTGGTTTTGAGTTTGTAAGGGTGCTTGTTGTTGTTGTGGAGGAGCTCTTTGAAAATTGTTATTCCCTTGGACTTGTTGATTTTGGTTCCAAGCGAAATTTGGGTGACTCCTCCACCCCTGATTGTTTGTCGAAGAGTACGGATCGTTTCTTTGTCGTTGCTAAAATGCAGCATTGACTTGATCCTGTCCTTGAATAGGTGCATTATAAGGACACTCTTCAGTTAAATGCGATGGGTTCGAACAACAAGCACAAACAGTTCGTGTGGGTAGAGTAGGGGCAGGAGAAGACGATGAGATTTTGGTCTCAATGGCTTCTAGCTTTTTCATAAGTGAGGCCATCTCGGCCTTCATAGCTATCGACATATCTATTTGATGTATGCCTGCCCTAGATTGACCAACTGAAGAAGATGATGTGGTCTTGGTACTCTCCCATTGAATTGTTTGCTCACTTAGATCCTCAAGAAACTGCCAAGCTTCGTCGCTAGACTTGGAGAGAAAATGACCTTGACATATTGTTTCTAGCAACTGCTTCGTTGCTGCGTTCAATCCCTCGTATAATATTTGGCAAAGTTGCCAATTTTCTATCCCATGATGAGGGCATTGAACAAGTAGGTCTTTAAATCTCTCGAAGCATTTCCAGAATGGTTCGGACGGAAGCTGTGAAAATTGTATGATCTCGTTTCGGATTCTAGCAGTTTTATGATGAGGGTAGAACTTTTTCAGAAAAGCTCTCACAAACTCGTCCCAATTTCTAATGGAATGTGATGCGGTGCTGTATAGCCACTTCTCGGCTAGGTCACATAAGGTAAAAGGAATGACCCTTAGCCTTATTGCGTCATCACTTAATTGGGTTGTCTTCATCATGCCGCAAACGTTTTGGAATTTATTAATAAAAATATATGCATCTTCGGATTCCAAACCATGAAACTTAGGCAGCTTATTGATGAAATGTGGTTTTATTTCAAAATTATCCCCATTCGCCGGTGGGGGTGAAAGACATGTGGGTAAAGAAGTGCGGACGGGGTAGAAGAGATCCTGGAGCGCGACTCGTGCGGGCGCTACAACAGGCGGAAGATTCGGGTTATTCGCACCTGGCGGAGGTGGAATCATTCCCGTCGTTAAGGTATCGTTGGGGTTGAATCCCGACATACCTTCGAAAGAAGAATTTGAATGTGGAGGTAAGGAAGTGGACGGAATGTCGACGAAGGGTTCGTCGAAGGGTTCGTTGGTCGGTACCAACGAAACACGGACTAATCGGGCGTTAGTATCCCTAGTCCAAGATGACATACACTAAAGGGTAGTGCAGTCAGAAAAAAGAGAAAAACAGAATGTGGGGGTAAGATAACGTCAGTGAGAAGAAGTGGTGGAAGTGAGTTTCAAGTTTCTTTAGCGGCAAGTTGCAAGTTTTGAAAAGATTTTTTATTTTTTTTTATTTTTTTATTTTTGTGAGTTTTGCGAGGAGGTTTTTGAAAACGGACTCGTGACACAACTGACTCAACCACACATGCACAATCAGGCCTAGATCTAGGGTCGCCTAGGTCTGCTAGATAGCTCCTAACTAGGGCTAGAAATAGACCTCAAACCGCCTCTTCACGGACAAATACGGCCAGGTAAGTGGGAAGGAACCACCACTACAGTGGGCCTAATTAAAAACCACTAGCCTAGACACCGCAATGTCGGTTAGAATAAACGGCCGATGCCTACCCTAGTCCTTTTCCTATTGAGCTCGCTGTCCTTAGGTCTGAGTCTAATCTTTTTTTAATTAAAGGTGGTTGATGCAAAATGCTTAGGTGTTTTCTGGGGTCCTGGGAAGGGTGATGAAATCCCCACTCAATCTGAGTTTGGTCAAATAGCCCCTTAGAATCCGGTTAAATTATGCAAAACAAATAAAATTTCACTTGCAATCAGAATTTTTAAGCGCGGCGCAAAGAAACCTGCAGAGATCTGTTATTTAGAAGGGGGAGAAAGACTCTTTACGCAAAGAAATCCTGCAGAAAACTTTTTACAGAGAGATATATGGGAGATTACAGAGAGGAGAGAGAGATATCAAACCAGAAAATTTTTCAGGTGCTGACGTGTCAATGAAAGCGCGGAAGCGCGGCGGGAGGCCCCTAAATTTTCAAATTTTTATACTATTCGTTGTAGTATAGTGGTGAGTATTCCCGCCTGTCACGCGGGTGAACCGGGTTCGATCCCCGGCAACGGCGCCATTTGATTAGTAGAGATTTTACGATCAAAAATATTAATACCGCAATCAGAAACGGCGTCGCTTCGCAGCTAGCCGGTGAGTACGGGTCGATCCACAGAGACGGGTAAATTTCTTTAAAGTGTTTTAACGAGTTGATTCTATTTGTAGTTTTGGTAGGTTTATAAAAATCTAAAGACTGGATCTAATTAATCTAATTAAGAATCTTGCTAGGGTTAGGATTAGGGGAAGTTTTTGGAAATTAATATTTTTCCTCACCGCTTTCAATACCTTCCTTTTTTAGATCTATTAGATGTTAAGTTAATTATCAATAAAGTGGATACAAATCTTTTGGGAAGATGTTTCTTCCTCTAGATTTGTACCCTACCTTTGTTGATAATTATCCTAACCCTCACGGAAAACGCGCGGAACCGGCCCTTTATACTACGGTTCATCGCTACCTCGAAGGGTAGGATGCCGCAGGGAGCGGTTGTGCTCGTATGCGTGAAGTTCTAATTCATTAGGTGAAGGTGGCATTGAAAGGGGCGAGAGATTTAATCTCTCAACCCTTTCCTTAAGGCTAACCCTAACAAGCGAGGAGACTACTCGCTCATTAGGGGATGAGAAGACATTATAATTAAAAGAAATAAAAGACTTACTAGTTGACGGCTCCCTCCAAACAAGAAGAACAGATCTGAATTTTGCTCTCAGAAAATCTGAATTTTATTGATTGAAAAGAGGCATGAGAAATTACAAGGTCTTGGGTTCTATTTATAGGACATAGAAACCCTAGGGTTTACAATTGCACCGCATGTCAAAAGTTACAAATATACCCCTAGAAAATCTTTCCATAGCTGTCACGAAAATTTGGTAAAATTTGATTTGCGCACGGGCTTCAAGTAGCCGCGGATCCGCGGCCTTGGTGGGCTTTGGGCCGCGGATCCGCGGCCCAATAGTGAGATCAATTAATTATTTTTTCTGGGCTTCTGTATAATTCTTTGGACTTCCAGGTTCTTCATTCCTATTTTCAATTAGGCTTCTTCAGTGATACCAGATCTTCAGCGAACACTTTGCAATGGATCTTCTAACCGTCTTCTTGCAAATTTGGATCTTTTGTTGCCTTTTTGATGGTGAACCGTTCTTTTGCTGGGCTTTACTAAGATCTTCCTATTTGTTGGTCAAAAATCCTTCTTTTGTGTCGCCTTTTGTGTTTTTCACTGTTTTCGCGCCAAGAACCTGTAACCTGTAACATGTAGCAGACATGGGTCAAAAGCACCTGTTTTTATTGTAAAATGCATAAGAATGGGGAATACAAAATGCAATATTATGTTATGAACAAATACCCCCAAACTTATCTTTTGCTCGTCCTCGAGCAAACTTATTGTTTTATTCTCTACAAAAAAAACTAACCGCACTTTCGCAGGGAAACGCGATTGCACTGAGCACGTGCAACAAGCCGTTAAACCTCTAGGTGTCCCTAGTAGGAGGAGTGTTGTCTCCTGAGGGTTTTCAGCGGATTACACCCACAAAATCCTATCAATTTGGCCCATTGATTTTTGTTCTCCAATTAGGTTTTCTAACAAGGAATTCTATTATCTTTTGACTCGTAAATTATCCACCCATATTCTTCACACTTCCTCATCATTTAACTTAAGATTATATATATCCTACAGATCTACTTAGCTTTCGGCATTTCGTAAGTTTTCCTTTTAGGGTTTTATCTCCACTTAGGAATTTCTATCAACTCTATTAAAGATACAAGTTCTATTCTTCATTCCTTTCTCTTATCTAGATTCCAATCACATACCCCTACGTGTGTGTATAGATCACCCCTACACTTGGAAATTCAAATCAAGCAATCGTACTCTCGTCCATTATCCAAAGTACTAATTAGTTGGTGAATGAAATTTTCTTACACATCCTTCATGCGACCGTTAATACTTCTTGAGGTACCAACGACCGATTACAAAATGCGTTTGCACTTTAAAGCGTACTTCCTAGTCTTTGCAACACCCAAGGCTTTAGCAGTGACTCCCAAACCAGTTGGTCTAAGGCACTAGGTGATGAAGCACCCTCGCTAAATATTTTTCTATTTTTGCAGCCTTAAGTAATCACAAAAACCAGTGTCCATTTTTTTTCTTTATTCACTTTTTTTTTCTTTTCATTTTCATTGTACTAAGGACTTTAGACAAGAGCATTTCAAGGTCTCCTCTACTATTCCAAGTTTCAAGGTGCGTGATTGTGCAAATTGTAGGGTATACGTTTTCAGAATCTAGACTTAAGTTAGGAACTATTTTTCAAACTTATACTCTAATAAGAACATTAATACTCTTCCCTTGTTTCGACTTAGCCCAAAAAGTGAACCCAAAATTTGCCTATTTCTAAATAAACTACAAGGCATATACTTTCTACCGTTAAACTTTAAGGAAGGTTATTTTTAGGGTTTTTAATTTACTAAGTCTAAGATCTAGTTGTTCCTAGCCAGTTAACCTATTTGTCAAACTCTAGTCAATTAGCCAAAATTGAATACATTTATTTATAATTTTTTTTTGAAAATTTTCAAATTTTTATAGGTTTTCAAATAAGTATGCAAATGCAAAAATATGTACAAATGAATGCGAAGGAAGAAGACGTACCGAGCATACCCCCAAACTTGAACTTGACAGTGTCCTCACTGTCATACTAAACCAAGAGGGTCAAAATACCGGCACTCCCCTGTTTATTATTATTTTTTTTTATTTTTAATATTTTGAAATTTTTATTTTTATTTTTTAGAGAAAAAGAAAACAAAAATATATACAAAAAGACCCTCCCCCAAACTTCAATTAAACTATGTTAGACAATACTGCCCAACTTTGCATCGGCCAAAAGTCAACACCAACCATTTGAAAAATTTATCAGTAAAGAATATTGATGGGTGAAAAAATAAGTTGTGGTGGTCCGCAAAGAATTGGGGAAGATAGAAGTAATGGAATGGGAGGTGTGGAGGTGAATATACAGGTGATGGTGATGCATCGATACGAGAATGTAAATGATCAGCAATCAGTGCAGTGTGGGCATTCTCGTACCTAATTAAAAGAAATGGGGGTATTTCCACTTCTAAGGGAGGAAGTCGTCTTACCACAATACCCCCAAGCTGTTCCTGTGGGTCCTCTATTGACATGGCATCATCCATCAATTGTGTATGATATTCACTTATGAGGAAACCGATCTCCTCGATGTCCGCCATAGTCCAACTGAAAACTTGCCGCCTATCTTGTAAGACTTTTAAAATAGCGTTCTCTTGCTCGAAGGCTAGAGAGGATGATATGATAATGGGAAAAGTCTCATTCTCACCTATGTAAGCATATCTACGGTGAGACGGCAAGGGCATGAGTTCGAATTTCTGAGGCGAAAGAATCATTGCGGAATCTACCTCGAACTCAAAGGACTCTAACACAGGTTCGAAATCACTGCAAACAACCGATTCGGATGGTTCGACTGACTCATCCAAAAATTCAAACGACTCATATTCGGGCTGTGAGTCGTCATCATCCAAAAAAGTGAAACATTCATAATCAACATCGGTTGTGTCAACGGTGGTAGGCTCAAGGAGGGACGCACTAGTGGCGTCAAAACTGTTTTCATCAAATAGAAATCTTTCAAGCTCGCAGTCCTCCTGCGTGATTTCGTGAATAGAGCAAACTTCTCGTGTACTACTTTTAGGTACGGGGGGTAGACTTCCCATCTTATAAATATTGAACTCACTAGACCTCTTTCCAAAGGAGAGAGTCATGGAGCCATTGCGACAATTTATTATGGCATTGGAAGTGGCCAAAAATGGTCGACCAAGAATCACCGGAATTTGGTTTCTTGGGTTAACAACAGGTTGTGTATCCATAACGATAAAATCAACGGGGAATATGAATTCCCCGACTTTGATCAACACATCCTCTAGTTGACCCCTTGGATAGGTGATTGATCGATCAGCCATTTGGAGAGTGCAACGAGTGGGTTTCAACTCTCCAACCCCTAATTGTTCGTACACGGAGTAAGGAATCAGGTTAACACTAGACCCAAGATCCAAAAGTGCTCGATTAATTTGCTTATCCCCAATTGTGATGGAAATCGTAGGACAGCAGGGGTCCTTTCGTTTTTGGGGGTAAGGTTTGATGGTGGTTAATAGCATTGCTCACTGCACTAGCCACTAGCACTTTCTTGGGTACTTAAGATGCCTTTCTCTTCGAGGTGCACAAGCCCTTTAAGATTTTCGCGTATGAAGGGACTTGTTGGATAGCATCCAAGAGAGGTATATTTATGCTAACCTGCTTAAAGATCTCCACAATCTTCTCCACTTGTGCATTTGGTTTATTAGGACTCAACCTGTTTGGAAATGGTGCATTTTGAAAATTTGTTGAGTCACAAGTCTGTGGAGTAGAATGTGGAATAGGAACGGATCCCAGTGTGGATGTGTTCGTGTTGTTAGAAATGGGTCCGTTCGAGTCAGAAGAAGTAGAGCCGTGTGAAGGGTGGAGAATAGGCTCTAAAGAAAAAGGTGAAGAAGGAAGTGAAGAAAATGAAGAAGGGGAAGAAGAACCACCGGCGGGGATGTCATCACTAGTTTCCACATTATTTTGCAACTCTCTTCCGGATCTCAACGTGGTCACCGCATTTACATTGTGATTGTGATATGCATTTTGTGGGTGACCGGGATTGGGCAATGGTTGAGATGGAAGCTTTCCCTTTTCTCTCTCGCTCAACGCAGCAGTTAATTGTGCAATTTGTGCCTCAATAGATTTGATACTTTGATCGTGTGAGGCATTGTTATTCATTAAAGATTGCACATAACTTTCAAATCTTGCTGCGGATTCTGTTGTTTGCTTGAGAAATGCTTCAAGACTTTTCTCGAGCGAGCTAACCTTATCATCATTAGGTTGAACCAAATTGTTCGTTTGATTTGTATAAGGTTGTTGTTGGAAAGGTTGCTGGTTTTGAGTTTGTAAGGGTGCTTGTTGTTGTTGTGGAGGAGCTCTTTGAAAATTGTTATTCCCTTGGACTTGTTGATTTTGGTTCCAAGCGAAATTTGGGTGACTCCTCCACCCCTGATTGTTTGTCGAAGAGTACGGATCGTTTCTTTGTCGTTGCTGAAATGCAGCATTGACTTGATCCTGTCCTTGAATAGGCATCGCTAGATCAAGCTCCAACTTCACCAAGTCATGAAACTTGTGAAGAAAACACACTCTACTACTTGGCAAGAGGTAGAGGATGAAGAAATAGGAAGTGGGTAGACTTTAGAATTGGATTTCTCACTCTTTTTCATCAATCACCATTGATGAAGAAAGGTTTTCTTCATTGAAGAAGAAGGAGATAATTATTATGATAAGTTATTAAAAATGGATATAAAAGGAATACTTATCATAATAATAACCATGGTCAAGTGTAGAGACTAAACTAAGGTTAAGTGAATGGTTAGGTTAGGTATGAAGACAAAAATGGTGACTAAGTCAAAGCTTCATGAAGTTTCAACAAGAATACAAATCAAGCCACCATTTTTTTTCATGCCTTTCATTTTCCAAAAGCAATAGATAAATAAATAAGTGAATAAAACAAAACCCTAACCATTAACATGTAACCATGGTTTGATCTTTACACAAAAACCCTAGCAATCATGCATCATCAAACATGATACAATCAAGTGCACAAAAATATATCGCATATACAATGCGCACATCCGAGTGAGAAAATCCATCTTGAGTGAACCGATACTAGTTAATGCAAAGTGATATATCAAATATATAATTATACATTAAATCATTAAATCAACACTTGATTTAACGATCCGGTCATATCGCATATAACCGACTAGTATCAATAGTAACAACTTATCGAATCAACACTTGATCCGATAACTCGGCTATAACGCATATAACCGATCAATGTTACAAATCGCGAGAATCGAATACAGTATCACATACTTGTATCATTCTCGGTCCCGCACATATCTCATATGCGCTCCTATTTCGTTTTGCTTGAGCCAGGAAACCTCTGTGTAGGACTCTAAAGACTCGTCAATACGCCGGCAGCAGGTGATGATCATATCAAACACCCACAAGCCGCAAGCGGTCTGCTAAACGTAACGGCCACCCGGGTATTGAGCGATCAGAAGATCGACGAGCAAGCCCGCTCACACTCCAGTGAATCCAACCAGTAACACTACCGTACAGTCCGGTCTGATCGTCTGATATGTCGCATATCTCGCCTAGGGGTGGTAAACGTCAGACCCCAATAGCTCGATAAGTCGTGTCGATATGAGGTCTATAACAGTTCGAGAAACTACTGGTAACACTTACCAGTAAATCTCAGCAACCCTGGCCAGGGATTTCCGGTTATAGCCAATCGGACACAGCGCAACATCAACTCCCTATACCGGGAGAGACGAATCCCCTCCTATCGCTCATTGCCTCCATGTGACTCGGGACTGTACCCAAAAACCATCGTTTTGCATGCCCTCTTGGACGTGGTAAGGTGGAAATCAAAGCACAGTGGGAACCACACAAGACTCTATGACGATCTCGGGTCAACAGACTACTCTGTACCAGTGTCACCTGAGAACTGCCATCTGACGTAAGGTATAATACCATCTGGGAGTTCTCGGCGAGTCCGTCCAGTGTACCCAGTCTCCACTGAGTACCCGTATATCATCTCTGATGTCAAACACCAATGGATATGGGATCATCCATCGCCCATCTGTATGGGTCGAGAAGGTATACGCTAGTCAACTCTGGTATATCGATGCCCCGTCTCGATATACCCACGACTAGGGACTTTGAAGGATGTACTTATGGACTACCATGTCCCCACTAGTATGATCCGCATCATAGTCCAGGTAGTCAAGTACACATCCTAAGGGCTTTACCAACATGTAACAGAGAGACAAACAGTATACACGTTAAGGTAAAGATCAACCAGATAGCATACTATCATGTCGAGCAAGAAAGTCCTCCCTATATATGTCCAAGCATCCACTACAATATACATCCTATGTATAGTAATGGCCTCTAGGGCATACATATAACTAACAATCTCCCACTTGAACTAGGGCCATCTGATAGCAGTGGTTGTAGTATCTCATACTCAACCATCCCATAAAAATCTCTCTCTGGGAACAGGCCTTTGTGAGTGGATCCGCTGTGTTGTCCTCTGAGTCTACTCTCCTAACCTCGATCCCTTAGAGATCAACCATCTCCATGATCAGGTGATATTGCCTTAGAATATGTCTGGATCACTGATGGGACCTGCGTTCCTTGGCACAAGCCACAACTCCATTGTCTCACAATGGTTGGAACGTAGTTCATCTCATGAACCATTATACACCCAGACTGCCTCTATGGTAGCATCTTAAGTAGCGATGTATCCAGCCTTTATCATCTAGTATGCCACGGTATTTAGCTTGGAACCTTTCCAACATACCGTCCCTTTACTGAGGGTAAAGACAATGCCTGCGACTGACATTCAGTCGTCATTATCACCCTGGAACCCTTCCAGTGATTCTCCCCAGGATCGATTGATACCATCTCGCTACAACTAGTGAGAATCCTAACATCCAATTAGATCTATCTCATAGAACCAAACTCAGGATTTAGGAGGTATCACTTTGATCCTATAGAGAATCATTGTGATAAACGGAGATTGGCCGAGCGTAGCATAGGAAACTCCTTTCTTATCAAGAGTATGTCATCCACGTACTCTACGAGGATCAGCACCATACTCCCTACTACCTTTTTGTTTATACAAGGTTCATCTACCATTTTGATGATGTCAAACTCTTTGACTACTATATCAAAACAGATGTTCCAACTCCGCGATACCTGCTTTATCTTATAAAGCATCTTGTACACGTTTCCGCTGCTCCCACTGTGTACGAAGCCCTCTGGCTGTGTACTTATAGACGCCCTCTTCTAAAACATCATTTAGAAAAGATGTCATGACACCCAACCAGCAGATATCGTAGTCATGGTATGTAGCCGTGGCAAGTAGGATCTGGATGGACTTAAGCATAGGCACTGGAAAATGTTTCATCATTATCCATGCCTGGTCGATGACGAAAACCTTTAACAAGTCTAGCTTTGAAAGTCTCAACTTTTCCAAGTACACCAAGTAATCTTCTCAAGATATACTTGCTCCTGATGGGGATTTAACCCTTCAGATATAGCAACCAAAGTCCATACTTTGTTGGTGTACATGGATTCCATCTCAGATCGCTAAGCATCCAGCCATTCTTACAGAGTCCCACTCCTGATGGCCAGCTCGAAACTAGTTGGGTCATCATCTTATGATGCAATCCTCGCTCCCACTGTCATCGAGAAACCGAAGTATCTCTCAGGCGGATGAGGAACCCTACTAGATCGGCGGAGAGGCTGAGGTTCGTTGGAATCTACTGAATCCTTTGGTTCTATCAAATCATCAGCTGCAGTTTGTATGGCTGGAACATTTCCAGTTCTACATAACAGACCTTGCCTCGAGCTTGTCCGGTATTTCTCTTTTTAGACATAGGCAAGACAACCCTAAATCCTAACTAGCTTAAGACATGGGCTCTTCCCTTTCCATATCACATATGAAGTGGTAGGCACTGATTTGATTCAAACCCAATTCAATAGGTATGCAGCTTCTCAAGTGCATAACTCCCAAAAGGAAATAGGTAACTCAGTTGTACTCATCATAGAGCACACCTTATCATATAGGGTGTGATTGCTCCGCCCCGATATACCATCGTGCTATGGTGTATACGGAGGAGTAATGCTCAGAGAGAATCTCATTCTCCTTTTAGAATAGTCCAGGATTTCCGTGCTCAAGTATTCTCCTGCTCGATCTCATCAAAGGACATAATACTTATACCCGTATTGGTTCTCTACTTCTAAATCATATTCTGTGAATATCTCAAAAGGTTCGGACTCGTGTTTCAACAGGAACATATGTCTGAATCTTGAGAGATTATCAGAGAGTGTAACGAAGTACAAAGAACCAGTCCTGGCATATGTAGACAGGGGACCTTTCATACATCAACATGTATCATCCCAAGAGTTCACTAACTCTTTCTCTGTTTTCAGTAAACGGAGCTATGGTCATCTTATCTTTGTGACATGACTGGCAAGTTTCATAAGATGTAAATTCAAACTGATTTAAATATGCATCTTTATGTAACTTCAGCTAGTCGGGTCGCATTGATATGACCTAGTCTACAATACCTCAAGAAGGATTCGTTCATTTCTGAACTCTTCCTCTTGTGTGTGTTCTGTATACTAAGAACTGTAGTTTGATTTAGAACATCAACGCTTTTAGATAACGTGCCTGAACCGATCAACTTTTGATATAGGAAATGTTCAAAACATTATCCAACAATACAAAATTTTATCATTTCTTTACTAATAAAGAGAGTGATATGATTTTGTATATCAGGTTCGGTATCTAATAACATTCGTTCAGAATCAATGTATTGGTAATTCAGGGTGACAGTGACCAACAGACTTGGCTGCAACACTTGCCCCGTTTTCTGCCTCATGAAACTTATCACCCGTTCTCAGTTCTCTACCTTCCTGTAGCCCTATGTAACATATTACATATGCGGGATCCTGATCCGGTATCGTATACCCAGGACGTAAAGGACACTGAGAAACAGTTCTGCATAATGAACACACCCGAAGATGATGCATCAGCATGCACTCTCTTCGTATGGGCGGCATGGGAAATCTGGTATTCCCCTTATTTCCTGCTCTGTCTTATAACAATTATAAGTTGGAGCGGGACCAACGTTCCCCAGCTCAATATAACAAGCGGGTTCGGTCAATAATCCGTATTATTATCTTGATTAAGGCGTGATATGGTCGCTACCAGGAGAGAGAGAAGAAAACACTCAGCGTGCGCTCTTGCAAGAATAGATTGGTTATTATTTTATCTAATCAGGATGGCTCCCACTGCTTTTTATCAAATCTTCCTTCAAACCCTAAAAGGAAAGACTAGCCGGGATTAATTTCATACTACAAGTTCGCCAATCTTTCAGCCAGGCCAGTGTCGGTACTTTGAGGGAGGTCCCCCGTGCTTTCGCACGAACCTAATTAATGTAAACCTCGTTTTCCCGGAGGCGTAACCCCGTTGACACCTTTCTAGACACCTACTTGATCGGCTAATTGTAATGTATAAAACTCTCCCAGGAGTAACTCTTACTCGCAGCGGGTATCGGGATCCAACTATCTCATAGAAGGTATGCAATCTCATTGCAAATTTCAACACTTGAAATTCCCGATAATATTTTGCCCCTAGCGTCCTATGACCTTGATGGAGGCCAAACAACCCATAGTCCGCTAGTCAAGTTCAACCCGTCATTTCCTGATTGAATTAACCCACCCGCACGACCCTTGACGGAGGCCAAACAACGCCGTACGAATACCCTAATCCAATCGCATCATATGCTAGCAGATAAGCACTAGTTAGCTACCGTACACTACGCCTTGACGGAGGCCAAACAACCGCAGCACGAATACTAACTAGTACGTATCTGAAATGACGGAGGGCTACGACAGGTTTTTCTGAAAACCTATTGCGTAATGAACTTGATATCGTTGTAGGATCGAATGAATTTTGAAATGGAGTGTTTTTTAGGCTTTTCTAGTTTTGCTAAAGGAGTCACTCCCGGTGAAGGGATCGTCGGTCCTTTCCTCGTCGAATGAGGTGCGGGATATATCATATATATCACTGTGCAAAGCAAAAACACTTAAAAGCAATCAAAAGACAAACCGAGTGTGTAGCATCTGCCAGTTATTGCTAAAGCAATCAAATGCCCGTCGTCTCCTTGCGCCGAAGATCGATCCACCTGAAAGCTTCTACCTTTGGCTTCTTCTTCGAACTTTGAAGAAACTAGTTCACTCGGTTTGCTAAAACTTGTGAACTAGAGTGAGTAGAGGAGAGTGTGTTGGGATTTTTCTCTATGGTTCTTGCTTCTCAACACATGAGACAAGTGAACCATAGACTAGAGAGAGGGAGAGCAAGAGGAAGAAGATGAGAGCTCAAGAACACAAGAGAGAGAAAGGAAATGAAAGAATGAGCAAGACTTCTCCCTCTTGGCTCTCATAATCCAAAACCATCATAACAAATAATAGCAATCAAGTATTAGTGATGGTTTAAGCTACAATAGCCATATCATTTCATGCACTCATTTTGAACAAGAGAACAAGCAAGCAAAAGTCTTTGCCATGAAATGATAGCCATTGTCATCATGATAGTCAACTAGTCCAACCTAGTCAACCGGTCAACAAAGTCAACAAGTCAACAAAGTCAACCCCTCAACAACCATGTCACTATAATACTTAATTAATATTATTGTTAATTACATATCATATTCTCATTAGGGTTGAGCAAAAAGTCAACAGTCAATGGTCAACAACCCTAATGAGAATCCTCTGCCTCTGTCTCTCCGTCAACTGTGCATACACACCCGCATCCGCGTTCCGAGGAACACGAATACATACTGGATAAAATCAATCCCAAAACGTACACTAGGATCTGGCTTAAACCAAAGCCCGCTAGTGTTAACTGTCCTAACACTGTACGTGTACAAGTGCACGGATGTGACCGGACCCTGTCGCAAAACCATGCGACCTGTCGCAAAACCATGCGACATCTACTAATTTGCCTAAAGGCGAATAGCTTTCTGTGTGGGACTCTAAAGACTCGATACTACGCTGGCAGTGGGTTTAACCACAGACCGCAAGCGGCACTAGCTGTGCGTAACGGTCCCCAGGTAGATGCCGAAAAGAAGACTGACGAGGTGAAACCCATCTGAACTCCTACTGAGCCTGAATGTGACAGTCTCCGTACAGTCCGGTCTATTCGTCTGATACATCGCATGGCGGGCCTAGGGGGCGGTAAACGTCAGTCCCCTAATAGCGGTACAAGTCGTGTCGGAGTGAAGCCCAATACACCCTGAGATAACACTGGAAGCCTACCAGTATATCCCGCTTGCCCTGGCCAGGGACTACTCGTGTAATGGCTCTCCTAGACACACCGCGATGTCAACCCCCAATACCGGGAGAGACGAATCCTGTCTAACCGTCACTGCCTCTAAGTGCTTCGGGACTGCACCCAAAAACTACCTGTTTGCACGACTCCTTTGAGCCGTGGTAGGGTAGTAATCAAAGTACAGTGGGAACACACTCGAGGCGAAGTGACAGTGTCAAGTCAGCGGACTAAGCTGTACTCATGTCACCTGGGAACTTATAACTGACGATAGGTATAGTACCAACCATCAGTTCCCGACGAGTCTTGTCCAGTGTACTCGTAACCTAACGAGCACCCGCATACTATCTCCAGTACGACGTACTGATGGCTGTGGGACAGACCATCTCCCACACTGGGATGAGAAGCGCATACGCTAGTCTACTTCGGAGTATCGATGCCCTGTCTCGATAGTCCTGCGACTAGGGACCTGCATAAGGATGTGCTTATAGATTACCCAGCCCCCACTAGTGTGACTGCCATCACAACGCTGGTAATCAAGCAAAGATCTTAAGGGCTCCACTAATGTGTATAGGTGATATACTAAAATAAACACATGTACATATTGAAGTAGAAACAAACCAAGTAGCATACTACTATTTTGAGCAAGATTGTATATACAAGGTGAATATCCCAAGCTTCCATTAAGTAATATACAAACTAGTATGATACAGTAATGGCCTCTAGGGCATATACACTAACAATCTCCCACTTGCACTAAGGCCATGTACCGGCGTATCGAAGACCTATCATCTCGATCAGCCGCTCAAACTGTGTCTGGGGCAAGGCCTTGGTGAATGGATCTGCAGTGTTATCTTCTGAAGCAACCCTCCGAACCTCGATCTCCTGGCGATCCACGATCTCCCTGATCAGGTGATACCGCCTCAAGATGTGTCTGGATTTCTGATGGGACCTGGGTTCCTTCGCTAAAGCTTTAGCCCCGTTGTTGTCGCATTACAGAGGTATTGGATCAACAATGGACGGAACCACCTGAAGTTCTTTCAAGAACTTCCTCATCCTGATGGCTTCTTTTGCGGCATCAGATGCAGCGATGTATTCCGCTTCCATCGTCGAGTCTGCAACGGTTTCCTGTTTGGAACTCTTCCAACACACCGTCCCTCCATTGAGGGTAAAGACAAAACCCGACATGGACTTGGAATCATCCTTGTCACTCTGGAAGCTGGAGTCAGCAAAGGCCTCGATCTGGAGGTCTTTTCCTCCATACACCAAGAACATCTCCTTAGTCCTTCCCAGGTACTTGAGAATGTTCTTTACCGCTATCCAGTGTTTCTCCACAGGGTTTGACTGATACCGGCTTACCACACTCAGTGCATAAGCTACATCCGGTCTGGTACACAACATCGCATACATTATAGAGCCTACCGCAGAAGTGTAAGGTATAATAGACATGCGATCCCTCTCCAAATTAGTCTTGGGAGACATCTCTTTAGAGAGGGTGATCCCATGACAAGCCGGTAGGTTATCGCGCTTGGAATCTTCCATACTGAATCTTTTCAGTATGGTGTCGATGTACCTGGACTGTGAAAGTCCTAATATCCTCTTGGATCTATCACGATGGATCCGGATCCCCAGGATGTATGAGGCATCACCCAGGTCTTTCATGGAGAACCTGTGTGACAAGAACCCCTTGACAGATTGTAGCATAGGAATGTCATTTTCTATTAAGAGAATGTCATCCACGTATAAAACGAGGAATACTACAGTTCTCGCTACAAATCTACTATAGATGCATGGTTCATCTGGATTTTTGATAAAGCCAAATTCCTTGACCGTCTCATCAAAGAAGATGTTCTAACTCCGCGATACCTGCTTTAGTCTATAGATGGACTTAAGCAACTTGCACACCTTTCCGCTGCACCCACTCTGAATGAAACCCTCTGGCTGGTCCATATAGACACAGTCCTCTAAATTTCCATTTAGAAAAGCGGTCTTTACGTCCATCTGCCAAATCTCATAATCGTGGAAGGCAGCAATGGCAAGAAGGATCTGAATGGCTTTCAGCATAGCCACTGGAGAAAAGGTTTCGTCATAGTCCAAACCAGGTCTTTGACAAAAACCCTTTGCAACAAGCCTAGCTTTATAGGTCTCAACCGGTCCATCTACACCAATCTTCCTTTTGAAGATCCACTTGCATCCTACGGGTTTTACCCCATCTGGAGCAATGTCCAACGTCCATACTTTGTTGGTGTACATGGACTCCATTTCGGTCCACATTGCATCCAGCCATTTTACCGAGTCAACGCTCTGAATGGCCTGCTGGAAGCTAGTCGGCTTATCATAATCTATGATGCAATCCTCTCTATCCCCGTCTATGAGAAAACCGTAGTATCTCTCGGGCGGATGAGACTGTCTACTACTCCTGCGGAGCGGCGTAGGAATGTCCTGTTCTTTTGAACCCTCTCGTTCTACTAAGCTTTCAGTAATAGTCTGTGGTTCTGGAATTTCTTCCAGTTCTACTGCGCTCCCACTAATTTCCTTTTCCAAGAACTGGTGTTCTAGAAAGTGGGCATTACGAGAAACAAGGACTTTTTGTTCCTCTGCGTGGTAGAAAAGATACCTCCTGGTGTTCTTTGGGTATCCCATAAACTTGCACAGTACTGAGCGTGCCTCGAGTTTGTCCGCATGCTGCTTTTTGACAAAAGCCGGACATCCCCAGATCTTCAGATATTGAAGATAGGGTTTCTTCCTACTCTATATTTCATATGGTGTGGTAGGCACATTCTTAGTCGGAACTCGGTTCAAAAGGTATGTAGCTGATTCTAGCGCATACCCCCAGAATGATCGTGGTAACTCAATGTTACTCATCATGGACCGTACTATATCCAATAGGGTTCGGTTCCGTCTCTCCGATACACCGTTATGTTGCGGAGTGTATGGAGGAGTAAGCTGAGAGAGAATTCCATTCTCTTTTAAATAGTCCAGGAACTCGGCACTCAAGTATTCACCACCTCGATCCGATCTTAGAATCTTGATACTTTTGCCGGTTTATTTTTCTACTTCATTCTTATATTCCTGGAATTTTCCAAAGGCTTCGGACATATGTTTCATTAAGAAGACATAACCGTACCTTGAAAAGTCATCCGTAAAAGTAATGAAGTAAGAATAACCGCTTCGCGCATGTGTAGACATTGGACCGCACACGTCGCTGTGTACGAGTCCCAAGAGCTCGCTCGCTCTTACTCCGTGTCCAGTGAACGGAGTCTTTGTCATCTTTCCTTTGAGACAGGATTGACAAGTGGCATACGATTGATATTCGAACGGATTCAAATATCCTTCTGTATGTAACTTCGTCAACCTTCTCTCATTGATGTGACCCAGTCTGCAATGCCATAAGAAAGTCTGATTGATTTCCGGAGATTTTCTTTTGTGTGTATTCTGGACATTGAAAATCTGTGGTTGGTTTAATACGTATATACCATTGCTTAATGTACCTGACCCAATCAGAACTTGATTAAGGTGAATGTTTACAACATTACTTACAAACGCAAATTCATAACCTTCTTTAGAAGTCAAAGATACAAAAATGATATTACAAGTTGCGTTGGGTAAAAAATAGCAATTACGCAAAACCAAAACGTGTCCATCTGACAACCCCAGGTGATAGTCCCCCACAGCCTTAGCATCCATGCTAGCTCCGTTTGCAACTTTGAGGGTCATGTCACCTGCCTTCAAAACACTACGGTTTCTTAACGCCTACAAAGAATTACAGATATGAGATCCTGATCCGGTATCCAATACCCAGGAAGTAGAGTTTATTGATAGACAGTTTTCAATAACATACACACCTGAAGCTGAAGCCGCAACTTGCTTCAGTTCCTGTGTTCTGGCCTTCCAAGCCCTGCAATCATTCTTCCAGTGTCCCTTCTTATGACAATAGAAGCATTCATCTTTATCCACAAGCTTCCCCACTTTCTTTGTTGCTTTTGCTTTTCCCTTCGTATCCGCTTTACTAACACCGCCCCTTGGTTTGGCGGGGGCTTTCTTCTTCTTTCCCTTGGCTTTCGCCTTGGACCTAGAAGAGGAAGATCCTCCTACAAACAAAGTGAATGTTTCCCTACCTTTCTGTAGGGTGCCCTCTGCGCTCCTCAGCATGTTGAGGAGTTCTGAAAGTTCAACTTCCTTTTCTTGTAAGTTGAAGTTCAGGATTAACTGGGCGTAAGTGGAAGGAAGGGACTGGAGAATCAAGTCCGTATAGAGCTCATTCTCCAACGTGGTCCCAAGGTCCGCGAGCTCTTCTATATAGCCAATCATCTTAAGCACGTGTTCCGCTACCGATGATCCGACGGCCAACCTTGCCGAAAATAACTTCTTCGACACTTCGTATCATGCGATACGAGACTGCTCTCCATACAGTTCTTTTGTATGGAGAAATATGGATTCGAGGTCCATATTCTCGTGCCTCCTCTGATGTTCGTTGTCCATAGAGGCAAGCACGAGGAACCTGGCCTTCGCGCAATCGATCTCCCAAGTCTTACGGATTTCCTTATTCGCGACGCTGGAGTTGGGACCTAGGACACGGGGAGCTTTGGTGGTAAGAAGATACCCCAGCTTGTCGTAAGTGATTGCCATCTTGACATTCCTGAGCCAATCTTTGTAGTTTGGCCCTGTCAGTATGTTTTTATCTAGAAGTAACTTAAGTCCAGTCATGTCGATTGGTCGCTGCAATTAGGAGAGAGAGAAGAAACACTCAGCATGATGCTCTTGCAAGTTTAGAGTGGTTTTTAGTTTGTCTAAACAGGATGGCTCCCACTGTCTCTCGAATCCCTCCTCAAACCAAAAAGGAAGAATTAGTCAGGATCAATCTCACCGTACAATTCTTGCTTAACCGTTCAGCCAGGCCAGTGTCGGTACTTCGAGGGAGGTTTTCCAACGCTTTCGCGAAGTTCCTTAATTTAAGAACCTCTTTTCCCTGGGGGCGTAGCCCCGCTAACACCTTTCTAGACACCTACTTGGTTTATAGCATTGATCGTTAAGTGTGAAATTTCCCGAGGAGTAGCATATACTCACAGTAGGATCGGGATCCAAATATCATTGCGTGACGAAACTGAAGGAATCCTACCAGAATCATCACACTCCAAATGGTATGCAACACTAGCAAGTTTCAGTTCTTTTGAAACTCCCGATGTGGATATTTGCCCCATGCTCTTATGACCTTGGCGTGAGGTCAAAATGTCACAAGTCACATGTCAAGTTCTTCCCATCATTATCCAGGTTAATTTGAACCCACCCGTACCTACCCTTGACGTAGGCCAAAATGGCAGTACGACTGTCTCAAACCAACGCATTCTATCTATGCAACAGATAAATATCCCGCAGCTACCAATCACTATGCCTTGGCGTGAGGTCAAAATACATAGCTTGAATACTACCGAATATTTAGCTGAAATGATGGAGGGCTACGGATGGTTTTGGCAAAACCGTGAACGTAGTGAACTTGATATAATCGATGGAACGAGATAGCTTTTAAAAGGAGTGGCTCAAGCTCCGCATTTAAAAGTTGGTTTTGAAAAGAACCGAGTGGTTTTTCCAAAGTGTTCCAACGACTTTTACTTGGTTTATTTTCTTGCATTAGTTCTTTTAATGCGTGATATTCTTGCATTAGTTCTTTTAATGTGTCCCATCATTTAACCCTACCATTGCAGAAAACAACCAAAATATGACTTACGCTTATGCCATTCGCATTCGTCACGGGGCCCCGTCATTACCCGTTAGGTTACTTAACTAACGACAGAGCGGGGGCTGGGCTAGCGCGGCTGTAAAACATAAGCAACGCCTAAATAATATCATATATAGATATATTGCAATGATAGCCATTTCAGATCACAGATGAACACATTGGATATACTAGGAACTTGCAATTCGTACGAGCCTGTAACGAAAAGCAGATTACACGGTCGCGGTGAATAGCCAATACCCCACCCAAGACCCCTACGGGTGCGGAAAACTACCGGCCAGTACCCGAAGCAAAGCAACCTCCCTCAACTCCGTGAGTAGGCCACTCGGCACTTCGGGATACCCGGTAGTTTGTGCACCCCCTCCATGGGTCTATCCTAGGAGCAAAAACAGTAAAAAGAAATTATACAATGACGGCTACAACCCCGACCCGGTTGTGCGGCCATACAAATAATTATTAAATCAATTTACAAATTTACATGAATTGAAAGAAAAGAAAACTCTCGTCTCACAACCCCCGGCTATTCACCCGCGACAATCCAATGAATTCATATACACATTCCAATGACATTACAGATCACAGATTTGTATAACCCCCACTAATCGACATATAGCGATTAGCAGACGTTCAATACAAATATCACATCACAGATAAAAACCCGTCAGCTTAAGTCTTTAGAAGTTCGATCAAAAATACGGATTTTTAGGCCCCAAACACAAAATTTTCTTTCTGGAAAATCTGGGCTGAATAGACATATTCCAAAAATCCCAAAACAACCCCAGAAACACACTGTACAAAATTTGGACCTCGGCCAAGTCAACTCGGCCACGGAACCGCGGCGGGAGCGTGCTCCCGCCGCGTTTCCGCGGCGCTTTGATCGGTTCGTGGGACCAAATTTTGTGGGCGTTTAATAAAAAGCCTGAGCCGATTTTTAAGATGAAATTTATCAATTTTTGAACAGAAATAAAATCGGCAGAAACTTGACATATCGGGTTCGTTTCGCGACTTTTTCTTTGATCGATCTTCTAGTTACTTTACTAATATGTTAGATAGAGTTTAACTAGGCTCTGATACCACTGTAAGTCCATGCTACCTCTCCCGGTACTTTCGGGCATGCGGAATTTGGTGAAAAACAATTTTCTAGAGGCGGTAACATGGACTCAAAACCGGATCTTTGTTAAACATCTAACTAACAACCTAACTAGGTGTTGTTAACTACTCGGTTAGGGGGTTATACCTTTCTTTCTTGAACTCCTTCGTCTTCAAACCTCGATGGTTTTCCGGATCGGCTTCACCCCGTCGTCTCCTTGCGCCGAAGATCGATCCACCTGAAAGCTTCTACCTTTGGCTTCTTCTTCGAACTTCGAAGAAATTAGTTCACTCGGTTTGCTAAACCTTGTGAACTAGAGTGAGTAGAGGAGAGTATGTTGGGATTTTTCTCTATGGTTCTTGCTTCTCAACACATGAGACAAGTGAACCATAGACTAGAGAGAGGGAGAGCAAGAGGAAGAAGATGAGAGCTCAAGAACACAAGAGAGAGAAAGGAAATGAAAGAATGAGCAAGACTTTTCCCTCTTGGCTCTCATAATCCAAAACCATCATAACCAATAATAGCAATCAAGTATTAGTGATGGTTTAAGCTACAATAGCCATATCATTTCATGCACTCATTTTGCACAAGAGAACAAGCAAGCAAAAGTCTTTGCCGTGAAATGATAGCCATTGTCATCATGATGGTCAACTAGTCCAACCTAGTCAACCGGTCAACAAAGTCAACAAGTCAACAAAGTCAACCCCTCAACAACCATGTCACTATAATACTTAATTAATATTATTGTTAATTACATATCATATTCTCATTAGGGTTGAGCAAAAAGTCAACAGTCAACGGTTAACAACCCTAATGAGAATCCTCTGCCTCTGTCTCTCCGTCAACTGTGCATACACACCCGCATCCGCGTTCCAAAGAACACGAATACATACTGGATAAAACCAATCCCAAAACGTACACTAGGATCTGGCTTAAACCAAAGCCCGCTAGTGTTAACTGTCCGGACACTGTACGTGCACAAGTGCACGGATGTGACCGGACCCTGTCGCAAAACCATGCGACCTATCGCAAAACCATGCGACCTCTACTCATTTTCCTAAAGGCGAATAGCTTTCTGTGTGGGACTCTAAAGACTCGACACTACGCTGGCAGTGGGTTTAACCACAGACCGCAAGCGGCACTAGCTGTGCGTAACGGTCCCCAGGTAGATGCCGACAAGAAGACTGACGAGGTGAAACCCATCTGAACTCCTACTGAGCCTGAATGTGACAGTCTCCGTACAGTCCGGTTTGTTCGTCTGATACATCGCATGGCGGGCCTAGGGGGGCGGTAAACGTCAGTCCCCTAATAGCGGTACAAGTCGTGTCGGAGTGAAGCCCAATACACCCTGAGATAACACTGGAAGCCTACCAGTATATCTCGCTTGCCCTGGCCAGGGACTACTCGTGTAATGGCTCTCCTAGACACAGCGCGATGTCAACCCCCAATACCGGGAGAGACGAATCTTGTCTAACCGTCACTGCCTCCAAGTGCTTCGGGACTGCACCTAAAAACTATCTGTTTGCACGACTCATTTGAGCCGTGGTAGGGTAGTAATCAAAGTACAGTGGGAACACACTCGAGGCGAAGTGACAGTGTCAAGTCAGCGGACTAAGCTGTACTCATATCACCTGGGAACTGATAACTGACGATAGGTATAGTACCAACCATCAGTTCCCAACGAGTCATGTCCAGTGTACTCGTAACCTAACGAGCACCCGCATACTATCTCCAGTACGACGTACTGATGGCTGTGGGACAGACCATCTCCCACACTGGGATGAGAAGCGCATACGCTAGTCTACTCCGGAGTATCGATGCCCTGTCTCGATAGTCCTGCGACTAGGGACCTGCATAAGGATGTGCTTATAGATTACCCAGCCCCCACTTGTGTGACTGCCATCACAACGCTGGTAATCAAGTAAAGATCCTAAGGGCTCCACTAATGTGTATAGGTGATATACTAAAATAAACACATGCACACATTGAAGTAGAAACAAACCAAGTAGCATACTACTATTTTGAGCAAGATTGTATATACAAGGTGAATATCCCAAGCTTCCATTAAGTAATATACAAACTAGTATGATACAGTAATGGCCTCTAGGGCATATACACTAACAATGTATATGGTTTGTTCCTCGGATTTTCGGACTTGGTTTGTATGGGGTCCGTTTCCAATCTTTTTGCATATTTCCTTACATTTTCCTTTTCTTGTTGTTTCGTTAAAACTCCTTTAATGAAACGTGGGTGCTCCGTGCTTTCGCTTAACCCAAAATCTATAAACTTATACTAATGTACACTTGATATTACTTCGGTATCTACTTATTCTCGAAATGGTAGTGTACCATAATAAATATAATTTGTTTCCTATTTTCCACTATGTTTTCTTTTATTTGCATTCTAATGAAATTATGTCTTAAATAGCATTAAAAACATATTAAGACAAATAGTACTGAACATAAAAAAGCACTGATAAACACACAATTATTTTCACTTTTAGAAATACTTAGGAATAGGATTAGATTTGATAATATTATTTTATTATCTATTTATAAGGCCAAGATGCATGTTTAAATATATTTAATATTTTATAATTTTGATAAATCGGTCTAATACTCGTTTTTCCAAGCAGTTTGATGGAAAGGTTAGATAGAACTATGGAAGTAACCACCACCATCACCATCACCACGATCACCATCATTATTAAACGAAGGCAAACCGTCTCCGTGTTTCATTAAAGTTAATTAACGAAACTGCATCAAGTCAAATAAAAACAACTACAGAATACAACACCCCTCTCAAACAAAAATAAGTCACCTGTTCTACCTCAAAACGGTCATAAAGATCAACCCTCAAAGTGCAGCGCCTTGCCTCCCTCCATCAAGCCTCTCTGTGGACTCCGACCAATCTGCGTGATCTGTTACGCCGTGACCCTCCTCGCCTATGCTCTCCCGTGGGATCAGTCCGGCTCTCTTCTACGCCTTGATCGAAGCCACATCTATATACAGTGAAATGTGTCATTTCAGTACAACAGATCGACCCTATTTTTTTCCTCGAAACGGCTCAGATCGCACTGTGAGCAAAGCGGGCAAAGGGGAGGAAAAGAAAAGGCGGGACCCATTCCTCAACAAGGGAACAAAAACCACACCAGTGCATTATACAATCCCACGCTTCCTAAACTCTCCACAAACGTGACACACATAACTTCAAGCTTATCAATAGAGCCGAGCCCCACTTATTTCCCTTTCAGTCTGTCCTTTCTCGTCTCAATAATTGACTAGAGTATCTCCCCTCGCACGTGTGAACTGAATCCCCTCTGGGACCTAATCCATGAGAGTTTTTTAATCTTTAACAAGATTAGTTTTATATATTACCAAGGTCTAAGAAATAAAAATATTCTCTTTAGAATGAATGATTGCGGTTGGATTCATAGGGATGCAATTTAAATTGTTTATATATTATTAACATATATGGCATACTTTGTTATGCTTTGTATTTGGATAAAATAATGTTATACCACAAGCTTCGAATCGGCACGGTGAACCTCAAAAATATCACACAAGCCCAAAGCAAATAGATGATACGGCCCAACAGAAACAACACATAATCATGTGCTTCAAAAAGAATGAAAAAGTACATCGACGTCACACAACAGACGAATAGAAAAACACACCAAACAACCAAGAACACAACAATATACCGTGATTCGGTGTAAACTCACACTTAATCCTGCATCCATAACTGCATCCATGACGAGAACCTTCCTCCAGAGTAAGGATTACACCACAAACAAAAATTTCCCACCAGCCCAATACAAGATCATTCCAAATCTCTCTTAAAAGTCCTCTCCTTTCCGCATCAAACTCTATATTTTAATGGCTGCCTCATTTTGATGTAAATAACAGATTAGGCGCCATTAAACCATAGCTAAAACTTGCTGTTTATAGCTTAGAGAACAATTAACTCCAACTGATTCGGAAATCCAAATTGTGCAAAAAACCCAACCTGTTCCCATCTATCGCTTCAGCGAACCTGCTGAGAAAGGTGGAGTCGTTGGGATCTCGCCACGTGGCGAAGATCCGTGCACTCCCGCTCGAGAACGAGCTCTCTAGCTCTCGCGTCACGACGCATGTTATCCACGTCGCTTAGTAAGTCCGTATTATTGAATGCAAAGCAATTAAGAATCAAAAATCTAAAACACATAAATTTTTATTTTTTGCAGCGCAACTGCAAAGAATTCTGCACAATAAAACAGTTTATTGGATCAACAGAGGGTGTTTAGAGCAGATAGGAAGCTTACAGAGAAGTTTGAGAGATAGATCTCACTGTTTGCCGCATTTTAGTGATCGGCCAAGAATAAATGGCCGTGACTTAGCGGTCCTAATTGGGCCAAACTGCCAAAAAATTTGGCTATGTGCTTCTATCCTCCTAAGCTTCTAGTTCCAGTCTCCAGACTCTCTGTTTGACCATCGTAATTATTCCAGATTTTTGCACACTTAACAAAACCGTCAAAAATAACAAAATGGGTGTTTTATTTTTATTTTTTATGGTTTTTAGTTTTGAAATATGTTTTTATGGTTTTATGGTTTTGAAATGTTTTTTTTTGTTTTAAGGTTCTGAAATATTCACATGAATAACCCGAATTACTAAAAGTTTAACTAAAAGTTTAACTATATCGTTTCTATGGCAACGATGCCATTTGATTATTATGAAATATGTGAAGGGAAAGTGTTTATAGACCGTAATCAAGACGGCGTCGCTAAATAGCTAGCCGAGGTGAGTCCGGGTCTTCTACGGAAAAACGGTTAATTCTGCTTCTTGTCTTAGACGAGTTATGCACAAGATGTGAGTTCTTTTTGTTCGTTTTTATTTATGTGATATGTCCAATATGAAAGGAACTTGTTAGGATCTTCGATTAGGTAGTTAAGCAAAGGAATTGCTTATTCTCTTCTTTGAGCTTCTCTTTGAGTTGATACTAAAGTAATCGCAACAACGTGGATTAGGTTTCTTAAGAAGGGTACTTGCGAGTATAGATAATGCCTTCCAAGCGCTAAGCCTTTTCTATCGACCTTTGTCCTTATGTTCTTCACTCCTAACACTAGCTCCCGGTTAAACAACTTAATCTCGATATTGGGTCGCAACTATCATGAAGGAATAGTGTGCCCAACAAGAGAGGTTTATGCCGTCTTGGCCGAAGTTCAATACAATGATGTGGAATAATGTGATGTATATGGAATTTTACCATTCCTCACACTATCCTCTCTTAAATCTTAACAAGTGAGAAAACTATTCACTCGTTATTAAAAGAAAACGAAACAAGAAAGGGAGAAAAGAGGTGACAATAATGAAAGAAAGCTAGCTACTTGGGCCCTCTCCAAGATAAAGAGCATCCATTGAGTATCATAGCTTAAAAAAAGAGGAGAAGTTAAGAGAATAACAAGAAACTTCAAATAAAAACTTATCTAGCTATTACAAGAAAATAGAAGTTACTACAATTAATATAATAAAATAAAAGACAAAGCAAGATAATAAAAGAGGAAATTTTCATTCATATACTTTAAGTTTACTATAAATTTTAATGGTTATTTACAAATGAAGAAGAAGGCTACCTACTCTTATCTACTTCTATTCTAGATAAAAACTAATGGATCTTAAGCTGTTGATCCGTTGCTTATATAGGGGCTAGAGGTGAAACCCTAAGAGTATTCAGGAAGCATTTAAAAAGACGAGATTGCCCCTAAAATCCTAACACATGAGCCATTAGTTTGGTGATTGGTAGAGATTCTGCGTGTTCAAGTTTAGTTAATTACCGCAATCAAAACGGTTTCGCTTGTAGCTAGCCGGTTGAGTACGGGTCGTCCGCAGGGAGATGTGAATCTTTTTCTATGTGCTTTAACGAGTTAAGTCCGAAAGTCCAGATTTGTTTGTGATTATATAAGTGTTAAAATGATATGTAAAGAGAGCTTGTTAGGGTTAGGGTTAGGGTTAGGTTAGTTTGAGTTAGGAGTCGCTCACTTCTTTCGTTGCCACTCTTAATATCGGTGTTACGGTAATCGGCAACAACGGGGATTAGCACGACTAGGAAGGAACTTGCGAGTATAAGCTAGGCTTTCCAACGCTTAAGTTCTTCCTTTTGGTGCTTGTCCGTCCGTTCTTGGCTCTTAGCCATAACCTCCGGTTAATTCAACCACAACCGGTCTCACTACGGAATCACCGCTATCATGTAGGATAGGGTGCCGTAGGGAGCGGATTGTGGTTCAATTAACGGGAGTCGATTTAAGATGTTGGGCAAGGAAAGAGTGAGAGAGATTTCCTTCTCTCAAACTTCCCTTATCCTACCCTAACAAGTATGGAAACTACTCACACATCATAATGAAAAGAAAACAAAACAAAGAGGAAGATAGAAAGAAAGAGATTAGAAGATAACAACTAGCTATTTGCGACCTCACCTTGGCAAGGATCAAGCGTAAGCATCATGGTTGTTTTAAGGATAAAGAAAAAGAGAAAGAAAGAAACAACAAGAAATAACAACAACTACTTAACAAATGAAAATTACAAGCAATAATAAGAGAACAAGACAAGTATAATAACAAAAGGAACTTCTTTATTCATCATTCTTCACTCACAAAAGCTCACTACAAGTTTTTCAATGGAGAAGAGATGAGAAGAGGAAGAAGAAACAAGTATTCTAAACCTAGAAAAATACAAGATTATGCATCCTTGGCTTCACAAGGTTCTGGGCTATTTATAGGCAGGGAAAAGGAAATCTAGGGCTACAATCAGAACAAGTATGAAAAGACCAATCTGCCCCTGAAAATTGGTCGGCTGATGCCACCATACGGCCGCGGAACCGCTGCCTAGACCCCCTATTGGCCGCGGTTCCGCGGCCGTATAGATGAGTTGGGTCCTCCGGTTTCTTGTGGTCCCATGGTTTGCTTTTCTCTGTAGTTTGGCATATGATTTTTCTGATAAACTTTCCACATTTCTTCCAGAATTTTTGTTGATCAAAAGGTGATTGAAAGTGGATCTTTTGCCATGATTTCCTCGAGCTCCGCGTAGATTTCTTGGATCTTGTGTTGCCATTGAGCCTTGTGCATGAAAATGACATCGATTTGCCATTTTGTCTCTTAAACTGGTGTGTGGCAACAGACGGATAAAGAGCGGAGATCCGTGTTTTATCTGTGGTTGGCAGGAATCCGGGTTTTGTCGTGTTTTTCCATGAATTTCATCGTTCAGAGCCGAAAACCTGTATCCTGCAATTGACTAGCAAACACGGCTCAAGAGTACCTACCGATATGCAATGTGATAAAAAATGGGCGGTATGAAAATGCAAAAATCCGATATGAACAAATACCCCCAAACTTATCATTTGCTCGTCCCGAGCAAAGCCAATTTATTCACAAAAAATTTCCTAACCTCACTTTCGCAGGGAACGCGATTGCACTGAGCATGTGCAACAAGCCGTTGAAACCTCTAGGTGTCCCTAGTAGGAGGAGTGTTGTCTCCTGAGGGTTTTCAGCGGATACTACCCACAAAATCCGGTCAAGCTAGTTTTGCAAAATAACTATGATTCAAACCCTAAAGTTTTGTTTCAGAAAATAACAATTCTATTATCCTAAGTCTAGACCATCGAACCTTTATTTTTCACACCTCGCTTCTTATTTAACTACAGCTTTTATATGTCTTCACGTGCAGTGCAAATAGTGTCGTTAAGTTCCAGAAAGGTCGAATAAAGTCCTCATAATAAAGCCCGGATAAGAATTTTGAAAGGATCACATAAGTTTTATAAAGAGTTAAGCATTTTTCAAGTTTCGTTTTCCAGTAAGGTTTCAACTTCAGAATTTCTATCTTCCTTAACAGGAAACTAGGCCTTATTTTTCACTCCACCTTTTTCTTGTTTTCATTTCATACACACCTCTGTGAACGTGCAATAGTCTTTATCATGGAATAAAACCTTCATATCTCCGCTAAAATTTTTATAAAAGCCTGTCTTTTATCAAGATTATTCTCACATAAAGAACCGTTAGGAATTTTAACTCGGAGAGAACACTTGCTTGACTTTGTTTTAATCTGGACTTTCTAGGCTTCTTAGCGAGTTTTGGGCCAATGCACCCAAACCAGTTGGCCTTAGGGCATTAGGTGTAGAAACACCCCAGCGGACTTAATTACTCATGTTACCTAGGTCCAAAAACAAAAGACAGTTTGGCGTGAAAATCATGATGATTCAATACGAACGGAGATATAACCGGCAGTTCAATTATTTTTTGGATAAAAGACGTGTTTAGTGGGTTTTGGTGTGTAATCATTCCAATCAAGTTTCGGATGGGTTATTTTTCAGACTTAGTTCCAATTAAGGCATCAATAACATTCCTTCATATTCACTTTACTTCATAAACTATTCTTGATATTACTTATTTCAGAACAAACCTATTTGATCCTCAGAAAATCATTTATCCATTTAAAAGTTTTCAGACAGAAAAAGACTTGTCATCTAATTTCCAAAACTCACGACACGTGTAGTGTGATGTAAAGACGTATATCAGCTATAGTTAACTTTAAAGGAGAGTTATCTTTCAGTTTTTCAAAATCTAAAAATAAGATTTAGTTATTTTTATTTTATCAAACAAAACCGTCGAAATGTTGAATCAGAGTCCTCCCACTAGTTAACTTGACAGAAAAGTTTTTATATTTTAAGAAAAATTTTAGATTTTTATGGATTTTATGGATTTTAATATGCAGATGCAAAATATACATATGAATGCGAAGGTTAGAAATGCGTACCGAGCGTACCCCCAAACTTAAACTGGACAGTGTCCTCACTGTCATTGCATGAAGAGATCATTTGAGGGGTCAAAATTGTCGGTTAGATATACACAAAATTTATTTATTTATTTATTTTTTTGTGTTTTTGTTTTTAAAGAAAAGAAAAAGAAAAAGAATATTCACAAATATATACAAAATGGTATATACATACCCCCAAACTTATTTGGAACAGTGTCCACTGTTCTTGGCTGGATAACCGAAGTTTGGTGGTAGGCAGAGGAAGATTATGCAGGGTAAACCGGCTCCTGTAAGACCAGGAGCTCCTCTGTTGGTTCGGCGCTAAGGTACGGTTTTAGTCGGTGTCCGTTCACTTTGAAAAATGAACCGTCCTTTGGATTCTCCAAATCCACAGCGCCCTGCGGATACACATTCCGCACAAAATACGGCCCTTTCCAGCGAGATCTGAGCTTTCCTAGATGGAAGTGAAGTCGGGTGTCGTAAAGCAGTACCTGCTGACCAGGGACGAAAGTTTTGCGCAAAAGGTGTTTATCGTGAAACACCTTCGTTCGGTTCTTAACGACAACCGCGTTATCGTAAGCCTCATCCCTAAGCTCGCTCAATTCATTCAACTGCAGCTTCAGATGGCTGCCCGCATCTTCGAGAGACAGATTCAGCTCCTTTATCGCCCAAAATGCGCGATGCTCTATTTCGACAGGTAGGTGGCAGGCTTTTCCGTACACAAGCCGATAGGGAGACATGCCAAGGTCGGTCTTATAAGCGGTTCGAAATGCCCAAAGGGCATCAGTGAGTTTCAGCGACCAATCCTTACGGTTTTTGGAAACCATCTTTTCCAGTATCTGCTTGATTTGCCGATTTGAAACTTCGGCCAGCCCGCAGGTTTGGGGGTGGTAGGGCGTAGAGAGCTTATGATTAATGGAATATTTTCGCATCAAGGCCTCGAAAGTCTTGTTGCAGAAATGACTTCCATTGTCGCTAATGTTCGCTCGGGGGTGCCCAAAACGGGAGAAAATGTTTTCTTTAAAAAACCTAACGACAACCTTGTTGTCGTTAGTCCGGCTGGGCACAACCTCGACCCATTTAGAGACGTAATCAACAGCGAGAAGAATGTACAAGTTCCCGAAAGAGCTGGGAAACGGCCCCATGAAATCTATCCCCCAAACGTCGAAAATCTCCACAACCAAGATCGGTTGGAGCGGCATCTCGTTCCTCCGGGATATCCGGCCCAAGTGTTGGCACCGGGAGCAAGTCTTGCAATAGTCATGAGCGTCTTTGAAGAGTTGTGGCCAGTAGAAACCACATTGCAAGATCTTCTCAGCTGTCTTTCTGGGGCCAAAATGCCCGCCACACGCTTGATCGTGGCAAAATGACAGCACACTCTTGAATTCCTCGTCAGGGACACACCGATGAATAATCTGGTCGGGACAGTACTTGAACAAATAGGGTTCGTCCCAGTAAAAGTGTTTTACTTGGGATAAGAAGCGAAGTCTGTCCTGACTTGACCGTTCAGTCGGTAGTAATCCTGTGGCCAAATAGTTCACAATATCTGCGAACCAGGGTTCGCAAGATACTGTCAAGAGCTGTTCATCCGTGAAAACGTCATTGATTGGAATTGGAAGCGAAGGCGAAGAAGGAAGTCGTGAGAGATGGTCGGCAACTACGTTTTCACATCCTCGTTTGTCCTTAATGACAAGGTCAAACTCTTGAAGCAAGAGGATCCAACGTATTAGCCGAGATTTTGCATCTTTCTTCGCAAAAAGATGGCGCAGAGCAGAATGGTCTGTGTAGACGATGACTGGAGAGCCGATGAGGTAGGGCCTGAACTTTTCTAAAGCAAATACAACAGCCAAGAATTCCTTCTCAGTTGTTGTATAATTGAGTTGGGCATCGTTCAGGGTTCGGCTTGCATAATGGATTACGTGCGGCATCTTGTTGATGTGTTGTCCAAGGACAGCACCAATGGCAAAGTCGGATGCATCGCACATAATCTCAAATGGGTGCGTCCAGTCAGGCGAAGAAAGAACGGGAGCAGAAGTGAGTGAGCTTTTCAATGACTCTAATGCAGTCACACAGCTCGAGTTGAAGTCGAATGGCGTATCCTTGGCCAGCAAAAGAGTCAAGAGCCTAGCAATCTTGCTAAAGTCCTTGATGAACCGTCTATAGAAACCGGCATGGCCAAGGAAGGCTCGGATATCTCTGACGCATCGGGGAGGAGGTAGATTGGAAATGACCTCAATCTTTGCTTTGTCAACCTCTATGCCATTTTGCGAGATGATATGTCCTAAGACAATACCTTCGCGCTCCATGAAGTGGCACTTCTCCCAATTCAAAGTGAGATTCTTGTCCTTACATCGGGTAAGGACAGCGTCAAGATGCAGCAAACACTCGTTGAAGGAATCGCCGAAGATGGAGAAATCATCCATGAAAATCTCCAGAAATTTTTCCACCATGTCTGAGAAGATTCCCATCATACACCGCTGGAAGGTAGCGGGCGCATTGCATAACCCAAAGGGCATGAGACGATATGCAAACGTGCCGAAAGGACAAGTGAAAGTGGTCTTGTCCTGGTCTTTTTCGGCGATGGGAATCTGATTATAGCCGGAGTAGCCATCAAGAAAGCAGTAGTACTCGTGTCCGGCCAATCGTTCAAGCATCTGGTCAATGAAAGGTAGCGGAAAGTGGTCTTTCCGCGTTGCGGCGTTGAGTTTTCTGTAATCGATGCATACTCGTCACCCAGTTTGGGTGCGAGTAGGGATTAACTCGTTCGCCTCGTTGGTTATGACCGTGATGCCCGACTTCTTGGGGACAACATGAATGGGGCTAACCCACTGGCTATCAGAGATAGGGTAAATGATACCACTATCTAGACATTTTACGATCTCCTTCTTCACAGCCTCTTTCATGACTGGATTGAGACGTCTTTGTGGATCCCGGGCTGGTTTGGCATCATACATCAGATGAATGTGATGCTCAACGATCAGGGGACTAATCCTTTTGATGTCTGCCATGGACCAGCCAAAACCTTGCCTGTTGCTGTGCAAGACCGCGAGAAGGGCTTTCTCTTGCTCTGGAGCTAGAGAAGCCGAGATGATGATAGGGAGGGTCTCGTTCTCACCTAAATAAGCGTACTTAAGGTGAGACGGCAAAGGCTTGAGTTCGAGCGTTGGAGGTGAAACGATGGAAGGCAAGATTGGTGAAACGGTCTCGAACTCAAAAGATTCCAGCAAAGGTTCAAAACGAGTGTAAGCGACCGAGTCGGATGGTTCAGGTAACTCATCCGGAAATTCGAAGGATTCAAACTCGGGTTGCGAGCGGCTAAGATCGTTCAAGAATGTGAAACACTCATAGTCGTTGTCGGGCGCAGAAACAACAGCAGGTTCGAGGAGGAACGCACTAGTGGCGTCAAGATTATCGTGATCAAACAGAAACTCCTCGAATTCACATTCTTCTGGGGTCATCTCCTGGATCGAGCAGACGTCCAGTATATGAGCATTAGGTTCGGAGGGCTGATTCCCCAACCTAAAAATGTTGAGTTCAATCGTCATGTTTCCAAAAGAGAGGTTCATCGAACCATTGCGACAATTGATCACAGCATTTGAGGTTGCAAGGAATGGGCGACCGAGTATCACCGGAATTTGATTCCGGGGGTTAGCTACAGGCTGTGTGTCTAATACAATGAAGTCAACGGGGAATATGAAGTCCCCAACTTTGATTAACACATCCTCTAGCTCACCCCTAGGATGGGTGATCGATCGGTCGGCCATTTGGAGAGTGCAGTGCGTGGGTTTCAGCTCTCCTACGCCTAATTGGTCGTATACTGAGTATGGAAGCAGGTTAACACTGGCACCAAGATCTAATAGTGCGCGGTTGATGTTCTTATCCCCAATGGTAATAGAAATCGTAGGACAGCCAGGGTCCTTCCGTTTTTGTGGTAAAGATTGGGTAAGAGCATCACTCACAGCACTAGCCAAGAAAACTTTCTTTGGTACCTGAGACTTCCTCTTTTTCGTGCACAAGTCCTTTAAGATTTTCGCGTAGGATGGGACTTGTTGGACGGCATCTAAAAGAGGAATGTTAATGTTAACCTGCTTAAATAACTCCAGAATCTTCTCCATTTGAGGATTTTGTTTATTAGACCTCAACCGGTTTGGAAATGGGACGTTTTTAAAATTGGTTGAGTCTAATGCTTGTGGAGGAGATTGTGGAGTTGGAACGGATCCCAGAACAGGTGTTTTCGTGGAGTGAGAAGCGGGTCCGTTCAGAGCAGAAGAAGAAGAAGAAGGAGAGCCTTTTGAAGAATGGAGAATAGGCTCAGAAGACGAAGAAGCAGGAGAAGAAAGAGAAGAAGAAGTAGAAGAAGAAGCGGCCGGGGTGTCATCATTGATCCGTGTGCCGATGTTGTTTTGCAGCATCCTTCCCGATCTCAATGTGGTCACGGCACTCACATTATGATTTTGTTGTTCAAGAGCAACATGTACATTCTGTGGGTGACCGGGATTTGGGAGTGGCTGGGACGGGAGCTTCCCCTTCTCTCGCTCGCTTAAGGCCGCATTCAGTTGTGCAATCTGGGCCTCAATGGTTTTGATGCTTTGCCCGTGAGCGGCAGTGTGTTGCACTAAGGACTGAATGGAAGACTGGATGTTGGCAGTGGATTGAGTCGATTGTTTAACGAACGCCTCCAGACTTCGTTCGAGCGAGGAAACCTTATCGTTGTTTGACGGAACAAAGTTGTTTGGTGGAAAAGAATTGTTGGGTGCAAAGTTGTTCGTCTGATTTTGGAAAGGTTTGGGTTGGAAGGGTTGCTGAAACTGCTGTTGAGTTTGTTGTTGCGCTTGTTGTTGCGGCGGAGGGGCCCTTTGGAAATTGTTGCCTTGGAATTGATTCTGATTCTGATTCCAGGCGAAATTGGGGTGGTTCCTCCAACCGGGATTGTAGGTGGAAGAGTATGGATCATTCCTCGGTCTTTGCTGGAATGCAGCATTAACCTGATCCTGTCCTTGCGATGGTGGATTGTAAGGACACTCTTCGGTTAAGTGAGAAGGATCGGAACAACAAGCGCAGATGGTACGAAGGGGAAGAACAGGGGTAGGAGCAGGAGAAGAAAATTTGCTCTCTATTGCTTCAAACTTTCTCGTTATTGCGGCCATTTCAGCTTTCATCGCAATAGAGATGTCAAGTTGGTGAATTCCTACCCTAGACTACCCTAGACTGACCGGTAGAAGTGGAGGTAGAAGAAGAAGTCGTCGGTCTGGTGCTCTCCCATTGTAGCGTTTGCTCCGCAAGGTCGTCAAAGAATTGCCACGCTTCCTCGTCAGATTTGGATAGGAAGTGGCCTTGACAGATGGTTTCCAACAACTGCTTCGTTGCTGGGTTCAGGCCCTCGTATAAGGTTTGGCAAAGTTGCCATTTCTCTATACCGTGGTGAGGACACTGAACAAGAAGGTCTTTGTACCGGTTAAAGCACTTCCAGAACGGTTCAGAAAGAAGCTGAGAGAATTGGTTGATTTCATTGCGGATCCTTGCGGTTTTATGATTCGGATAAAATTTCTTTAGAAACGCTTTTACAAACTCGTCCCAACTGGTTATGGAATGGGAAGCGGTGCTATACAGCCATTTTTCAGCAAGATCGCATAAAGTGAACGGAATGACCCGTAGGCGTATAGCATCGTCCGACAGTTGGGTAGTCTTCATCATGGCACAAACGTTTTGAAATTTATTGATGAAGATATAGGCATCTTCAGATTCAATCCCATGAAATCGTGGAAGCATGTTGATGAAGTGAGGCTTAATTTCAAAATTATCCCCATTGGCCGGTGGAAGAGAAAGGCAGGTGGGAAGTGCAGAACGGGTGGGATAGAAACAATCCTGGAGCGCGATTCGCTGCGGCGCTACAACAGGCGGTGGTGGTGGGTTATTGGTCTCCGTAAGAGGTGGAGCCAATCCAGGGGTAGTCAAAGAGATGTTCGGATTAAATCCTGACATCGCGGAAGAAGAGGTTGGTGATGGTGAAGGTGAAGATGTATGAACAGAATTCCAGTCAACGTCGGAGTTGGCCGGCAAAGGTAAAGGTGAAAGAGGAGTGGACGGAGTTTCGACGTCTGAGTCGATCGCGTAGTCGGTAGCGACTAACGTAACGCGGACTAGGCGGGCGCTAGTGTCCCGAGTCCAAGCGGACATACACTAAACGAGTTTAGTATAGTCAAAGCGGAGAAGGTGAGGGTAAGAAAACGTCAATGGAGAAAGGCGATGGGTGGTGTGTGAAAAATGGATTTTGGCGACAAAGGGCAAGTTTTTATAAAAGTTTTTGATTTTTTTTGATTTTTAGAAAGAGCTTTACAGAAAAATGTACGGATTTACGGCTTTAAGCAATCACAAACAAGATATGCACAATCACACCTAGATCTAGGGTCACCTAGATCAACTAGACAGCTCCTAACTGTTCCAAAGAACTAGAAACAGGACCTCAAACCGCCTCTTCTCCGCCAATTGCGGCCAGATAAGTGCCAGGTAAGTGGGAGGTTGTCCAACGCTTTCGCGAAGTTCCTTAATTAAATAACCACTTGCCTTCGTCACACTTGCCTAGACACCGCAAAGTCAGGATAGGATAAACGGCCGATGCCTGTAATTAGTCCTCTGTCCTATTGAGCGCGAAGTCCTTAGGGCTAAGTCTAGTATTTTTTAATTTAACAATGGTCAATGCATATGCTTTTTGTGATTTCTGGGGTCCTGGGAAGGGTGATGAAATCCCCACCCAATCTGAATTGGTTTCAAGCCCCTTAAGTCCGTATTAATGAATGCAAAGCGATAACAAATCAACTGCAAACAATTTTTTATTTTGAGCGCGGCGCAAAGAATCCTGCACAAGAACAGTTTATTGGAAGGGGGAAGAGAATTTGCGCAAAGAAGGTTGCAGAAAACACAGTTTATTGGAGTCCAGAGGAGTGGGAGAGAGAAGAGAGGAGCTCACAGAAAGTTTGGCAGCCCTAAGGCACCAAATGGCCGCGGTTCCGCGGCCTAAGCCTCCTTATGCCGCGGTTCCGCGGCGGTTTGTTGGAGTTGGGCTGCGGAAATTTTTGGGTGTGCTCTTTTGGGTGTCCTCTGTTTGTCTGGATGTGCTGAATTTTGACTTGCTTACTGTATCTGCTCCAGATTTTTACAGTAGACCGTTTGCTTCGTTTTGATCCGTCGCGGTGTAGCCGCGAAATGTGGGTCTATCTTCCCACGTCTTTGGCACTGAACTTGAATTTCGAATATCCCACGTCTTTGGTACTGAACTCGAATTCCGTATTATCCTGCACACTTGCACAAAAACTAATCAAAAATAACAAAATGGTTTTTTTACAATGTATATTTTTTTGTTTTGTTTTTCGGTTATATTTATATTCACAAGTTAACCCGAAATTACACAAAGAAATAAACTACCGTCTCCCCGGCAGCGGCGCCATTTGATTGGTAGAGATTCTGCCTGTTCAAGTTTAGTTAATTACCGCAATCAAAACGGTTTCGATTGTAGCTAGCCGGTTGAGTACGGGTCGTCCGCAGGGAGATGGGAATCTTTTTCTATGTGCTTTAACGAGTTAAGTCCGAAAGTCCAGATTTGTTTGTGATTATATAAGTGTTAAAATGATATGTAAAGAGAGCTTGTTAGGGTTAGGATTAGGTTAGTTTGAGTTAGGAGTCGCTCACTTCTTTCGTTGCCACTCTTAATATCGGTGTTACGGTAATCGGCAACAACGGGGATTAGCACGACTAGGAAGGAACTTGCGAGTATAAGCTAGGCTTTCCAACGCTTAAGTTCTTCCTTTTGGTGCTTGTCCGTCCGTTCTTGGCTCTTAGCCATAAGCTCCGGTTAATTCAACCACAACCGGTCTCACTACGGAATCACCGCTATCATGTAGGATAGGGTGCCGTAGGGAGCAGATTGTGGTTCAAATAACGGGAGTCGATTTAAGATGTTGGGTAAGGAAAGAGTGAGAGAGATTTCCTTCTCTCAAACTTCCCTTATCCTACCCTAACAAGTATGCAAACTACTCACACATCATAATGAAAAGAAAACAAAACAAAGAGGAAGATAGAAAGAAAGAGATTAGAAGATAACAACTAGCTATTTGCGACCTCACCTTGGCAAGGATCAAGCGTAAGCATCATGGTTGTTTTAAGGATAAAGAAAAAGAGAAAGAAAGAAACAACAAGAAATAACAACAACTACTTAACAAATGAAAATTACAAGCAATAATAAGAGAACAAGACAAGTATAATAACAAAAGGAACTTCTTTATTCATCATTCTTCACTCACAAAAGCTCACTACAAGTTTTTCAATGGAGAAGAGATGAGAAGAGGAAGAAGAAACAAGTATTCTAAACCTAGAAAAATACAAAATTATGCATCCTTGGCTTCACAAGGTTCTGGGCTATTTATAGGCAGGGAAAAGGAAATCTAGGGCAACAATCAGAACAAGTATGAAAAGACCAATCTGCCCCTGAAAATTGGTCGGCTGATGCCACCATACGGCCGCGGAACCGCGGCCTAGACCCCCTATTGGCCGCGGTTCCGCGGCCGTATAGATGAGTTGGGTCCTCCGGTTTCTTGTGGTCCCCTGGTTTGATTTTCTCTGTAGTTTAGCATATGATTTTTCTGATAAACTTTCCACATTTCTTCCAGAATTTTTGTTGATCAAAAGGTGATTGAAAGTGGATCTTTTGCCATGATTTCCTCGAGCTCCGCGTAGATTTCTTGGATATTGTGTTGCCATTGAGCCTTGTGCATGAAAATGACATCGATTTGCCATTTTGTCTCTTAAACTGGTGTGTGGCAACAGACGGATAAAGAGCGGAGATCCATGTTTTATCTGTGGTTGGCAGGAATCCGGGTTTTGTCGTGTTTTTCCATGAATTTCATCGTTCAGAACCGAAAACCTGTATCCTGCAATTGACTAGCAAACACGGCTCAAGAGCACCTACCGATATGCAATGTGATAAAAAATGGGCGGTATGAAAATGCAAAAATCTGATATGAACATTTGGCCGTGACTTAGTGGCCAAATGAACTAGCTTGGCAACGACTTAGAGGCCAAATCAGAGAGTTAGGGCTTTGGATTTCTTGGGGCTTCTTCTGGGATTTATGTAAGTCCATGCTACCTCTCCCGGTACTTTCGGGCATGCGGAATTTGATAAAAAACAATTTTTCTAGAGGTGATAACATGGACTCAAAACCTGATCTTTGTTAAACATCTAACTAACAACCTAACTAGGAGTTGTTAACTACTCGGTTAGGGGGTTATACCTTTCTTTCTTGAACTCTTTCGTCATCAAGTCTCGATGGTTGTCCGGATCGGCTTCACCCCGTCGTCTCCTTACGCCGAAGATCGATCCACCTGAAAGCTTCTACCTTTGGCTTCTTCTTCGAACTTTGAAGAAACTAGTTCACTCGGTTTGCTAAACCTTGTGAACTAGAGTGAGTAGAGGAGAGTGTGTTGGGATTTTCTCTATGGTTCTTGGTTCTCAACACATGAGACAAGTGAACCATAGAATAAAGAGAGGGAGAGCAAGAGGAAGGAGATGAGAGCTCAAGAACACAAGAGAGAGAATGAAAATGATAGAATGAGCAAGACTTTTCTCACTTGGCTCTCATAATCCAAAACCATCATCACAAAAATAGTAATCAAGTATTGTGTAAATGGTTTAAGTCAAAATGGCTATATCATTTCATGCACTCATATTGCACAAGAGAACAAGCAAGTAAAAAGTCTTTGCCATGAAATGATAGCCATTGTCATCATGATGGTCAACAAGTCCAACCTAGTCAACCGGTCAACAAAGTCAACAAGTCAACAAAGTTAACCCCTCAACAACCATGTCAGCACAATACTTAATTAATATTATTGTTAATTACATATCATATTCTCATTAGGGTTGAGTAAAAAGTCAATAGTCAACAGTCAACGGTCAACAACCCTAATGAGAATCCTCTGCCTCTGTATCTCCGTCAACTGTGCATACACACCCGCATTCGCGTTCCGAGGAACACGAATACATACTGGATAAAACCGATCCCAAAACGTACACTAGGATCTGGCTTAAACCAAAGCCCGCTAGTGTTAACTGTCCGGACACTGTACGTGCACAAGTGCACGGATGTGACCGGACCCTGTCGCAAAACCATGCGACCTGTCGCAAAACCATGCGACCTCTACTCTTTTGCCAAAAGGCGAATAGCTTTCTGTGTGGGACTCTAAAGACTCGACACTACGCTGGCAGTGGGTTTAACTACAAACCGCAAGCGGCACTAGCTGTGCGTAACGGTCCCTAGGTAGATGCCGACAAGAAGACTGACGAGGTGAAACCCATCTGAACTCCTACTGAGCCTGAATGTGACAATCTCCGTACAGTCCGGTCTGTTTGTCTGATACATCGCATGGCGGGCCTAGGGGGGCGGTAAACGTCAGTCCCCTAATAGCGGTACAAGTCGTGTCGGAGTGAAGCCCAATACACCTTGAGATAACACTGGAAGCCTACCAGTATATCTCGCTTGCCCTAGCCAGGGACTACTCGTGTAATGGCTCTCCTAGACACAGCGCGATGTCAACCCCCAATACCGGGAGAGACGAATCCTGTCTAACCGTCACTGCCTCTAAGTGCTTCAGGACTGCACCCAACTACTACCTGTTTGCACGACTCCTTTGAGCCGTGGTAGGGTAGTAATCAAAGTACAGTGGGAACACACTCGAGGCGAAGTGACAGTGTCAAGTCAGCGGACTAAGCTGTACTCATGTCACCTGGGAACTGATAACTGACGATAGATATAATACCAACCGGTCAGTTCCCGACGAGTCCTGTCCAATGTACTCGTAACCTAACGAGCACCCGCATACTATCTCCAGTACGACGTACTGATGGCTGTGGGAAAGACCATCTCCCACTCTTGGATGAGAAGCGCATGCGCTAGTCTACTCCGGAGTATCGATGCCCTGTCTCGATAGTCCTGCGACTAGGGACCTGCATAAGGATGTGCTTATAGATTACCCAGCCCCCACTATTGTGACTGCCATCACAACGCTGGTAATCAAGCAAAGATCCTAAGGGCTCCACTAATGTGTATAGGTGATATACTAAAATAAACACAAGTACACATTGAAGTAGAAACAAACCAAGTAGCATACTACTATTTTGAGCAAGATTGTATATACAAGGTGAATATCCCAAGCTTCCATTAAGTAATATACAAACTAGTATGATACAGTAATGGCCTCTAGGGCATATTCACTAACAATCTCCCACTTGCACTAAGGCCATGTACTGGCGTATCGAAGACCTATCATCTCGATCAGCCGCTCGAACTGAGTCTGGGGCAAGGCCTTGGTGAATGGATCTGCAGTGTTATCTTCTGAAGCAACCCTCCGAACCTCGATCTCCTGGCGATCCACGATCTCCCTGATCAGGTGATACTGCCTCAAGATGTGTCTGGATCTCTGATGGGACCTGGGTTCCTTCGCTAAAGTTATAGCCCCGTTGTTGTCGCAATACAGAGGTATTGGATCAACAATGGACGGAAACACCTGAAGTTCTTCCAAGAACTTCCTTATCCAGACAGCTTCTTTTGCGGCATCAGATGCAGCGATGTATTCCGCTTCCATCGTCGAGTCTGCAACGGTTTCCTGTTTGGAACTCTTCCAACACACCGCCCCTCCATTGAGGGTAAAGACAAAACCCGACATGGACTTGGAATCATCCTTGTCACTCTGGAAGCTGGAGTCAGCAAAGGCCTCGATCTGGAGGTCTTTTCCACCATACACCAAGAACATCTCCTTAGTCCTTCTCAGGTACTTGAGAATGTTCTTTACCGCTATCCAGTGTTTCTCCCCAGGGTTTGACTGATACCGGCTTACCACACTCAGTGCATAAGCTACATCTGGTCTGGTACACAACATTGCATATATTATAGAGCCTACCGCAGAAGCGTAGGGTATAATAGACATGCGATCCCTTTCCAAATCAGTCTTGGGAGACATCTCTTTAGAGAGGGTGATCCCGTGACAAGCCGGTAGGTTACCGCGCTTGGAATCTTCCATACTGAATCTCTTCAGTATGGTGTCGATGTACCTGGACTGTGAAAGTCCTAATAAATTCTTGGATCTATCACGATGGATCCGGATCCCCAGGATGTATGAGGCATCACCCAGGTCTTTCATGGAGAACCTTTGTGATAAGAACCCCTTGACAGATTGTAGCATAGGAATGTCATTTCCTATTAAGAGAATGTCATCCACGTATAAAACGAGGAATACTACAGTTCTCGCTACAAATCTACTATAGATGCATGGTTCATCTGGATTTTTGATAAAGCCAAATTCCTTGACCGTTTCATCAAAACAGATGTTCCAACTCCGCGATGCCTGCTTTAGACAATAGATGGACTTAAGCAACTTGCACACCTTTCCGCTGCTCCCACTCTGAATGAAACCTACTGGTTGGTCCATATAGACACACTCCTCTAAATTTCCATTTAGAAAAGCGGTTTTTACGTCCATTTGCGAGATCTCATAATCGTGGAAGGCAGCAATGGCAAGAAGGATCCGAATGGATTTCAGCATAGCCACTGGAGAAAAGGTTTCGTCATAGTCCAAACCAGGTCTTTGACGAAAACCCTTTGCAACAAGTCTAGCTTTATAGGTCTCAACCTGTCCATCTACACCAATCTTCCTTTTGAAGATCCACTTGCATCCTACGGGTTTTACCCCGTCTGGAGCAATGTCCAACGTCCATACCTTGTTGGTGTACATGGACTCCATTTCGGTCCGCATTGCATCTAGCCATTTTACCGAGTCAACGCTCTGAACGGCCTGCTGGAAGCTAGTAGGCTCATCTTAATCTATGATGCAATCCTTTCTATCCCCGTCTATGAGAAAACCGTAGTATCTCTCGGGCGGATGAGACTGCCTACTACTCCTGCGGAGCGGCATAGGAATGTCCTGTTCTTTTGAACCCTCAGGTTCCACTAAGCTTTCAGTAATAGTCTGTGGTTCTGGAATTTCTTCTAGTTCTATTTCGCTCCCACTTGTTTCCTTTTCCAAGAACTGGTGTTCTAGAAAGTGGGCATTACGAGAAACAAGGACTTTTTGTTCCTCTGCGTGGTAGAAAAGATACCCCCTGGTGTTCTTTGGGTATCCCACAAACTTACACAGTACTGAGCGTGCCTCGAGTTTGTCCGCATGCTGCTTTTTGACAAAAGCCGGACATCCCCAGATCTTCAGATATTGAAGATAGGGTTTTTTCCCACTCCATATTTCATATGGTGTGGTAGGCACAGTCTTAGTCGGAACTCGGTTCAAAAGGTATGCAGCTGATTCTAGCGCATACCCCCAGAATGATCGCGGTAACTCAGTGTTACTCATCATGGACCGTACCATATCCAATAGGGTTCGGTTCCGTCTCTCCGATACACCGTTATGTTGCGGAGTGTATGGAGGAGTAAGCTGAGAGAGAATTCCGTTCTCTTTTAAATAGTCTAGGAACTCGGCACTCAAGTATTCACCACTTCGATCCGATCTTAGGATCTTGATACTTTTGCCGGTTTGTTTTTCTACTTCATTCTTATATTCCTGGAATTTTCCAAAGGCTTCGGACTTATGTTTCATCAAGAAGACATAACCGTACCTGGAAAAGTCATCCGTAAAAGTAATGAAGTAAGAATAACCGCTTCGCGCATATGTAGACATTGGACCGCACACGTCGCTGTGTACGAGTCCCAAGAGCTCGCTCGCTCTTACTCCGTGTCCAGTGAACGGAGTCTTTGTTATCTTTCATTGGAGACAGGATTGACAAGTGGCATACGATTGATATTCGAACGGATTCAAATATCCTTCTGTATGTAACTTCGTCAACCTTCTCTCATTGATGTGACCCAGTCTACAATGCCATAAGAAAGTCTGATTTATTTCCGGAGACTTTCTTTTGTGTGTATTCTGGACATTGAAAATCTATGGTTGGTTTAATACGTATATACCATTGCTTAATGTACCTGACCCAATCAGAACTTGATTAAGGTGAATGTTTACAACATTACTTACAAACGCAAATTCATAACCTTCTTTAGAAGTCAAAGATACAGAAATGATATTACAAGTTGCGTTGGGTACAAAATAGCAATTACGCAAAACCAAAACGTGTCCATCTGACAACCCCAGGTGATAGTCCCCCACGGCCTTAGCATCCATGCTAGCTCCGTTTGCAACTTTGAGGGTCATGTCACCTGCCTTCAAAACCCTACGGTTTCTCAACGCCTGCAAAGAATTATAGATATGAGATCCTGATCCGGTATCCAATATCCAGGAAGTAGAGTTTATTGAAAGACAGTTTTCAATAACATACACACCTGAAGCTGAAGCCGCAACCTGCTTCAGTTCCTGTGTTCTGGCCTTCCAAGCCCTGCAATCATTCTTCCAGTGTCCCTTCTTATGACAATAGAAGCATTCTTCCTTATCCACAAGCTTTCCCACTTTCTTTGTTGCTTTTGACTTTCCCTTCGTATCCACTTTACTAACACCGCCCCTTGGTTTGGCGGGGGCTTTCTTCTTCTTTCCCTTGGCTTTCGCCTTGGACCTAGAAGAGGAAGATCCTCCTACAAACAAAGTGGATGTTTCCCTACCTTTCTGTAGGGTGCCCTTTGTGCTCCTCAGCATGTTGAGGTGTTCTGAAAGTTCAACTTCTTTTTCTTGTAAGTTGAAGTTCAGGATAAACTGGGCGTAAGTGGAAGGAAGGGACTGGAGAATCAAGTTCGTATAGAGCTCATTCTCCAACGTGGTCCCAAGGTCCGCGAGCTCTTCTATGTAGCCAATCATCTTAAGCACGTATTCTGCTACCGATGATCCGACGGCCAACCTTGCCGAAAATAACTTCTTCGACACTTCGTATCTTGCGATACGAGACTGCTCTCCATACAGTTCTTTTGTATGGAGAAATATGGATTCGAGGTCCATATTCTAATGCCTCCTCTGATGTTCGTTGTCCATAGAGGCAAGCACGAGGCACTTGGCCTTCGCGCAGTCGATTTCCCAGGTCTTACAGATTTCCTTATCCGCGACGCTGGTTTTGGGACCTGGGACAGGGGGAGCTTTGGTGGTAAGAAGATACCCCAGCTTGTCGTAACTGATTGCCATCTTGACATTCCTGAGCCAATCTTTGTAGTTTGGCCCTGTCAGTATGTTTTTATCTAGAAGTAACTTAAGTCCAGTCATGTCGATTGGTCGCCGCAATTTAGGAGAGAGAAGAAACACTCAGCATGATGCTCTTGCAAGTCTAGAATGGTTTTTAGTTTGTCTAAACAGGATGGCTCCCACTGTTTCTCGAATCCCTCCTCAAACCAAAAAGGAAGAATTAGTCAGGATCAATCTCACCGTACAATACTTGCTTAACCGTTCAGCCAGGCCAGTGTCGGTACTTCGAGGGAGGTTTTCCAACGCTTTCGCGAAGTTCCTTAATTAAATAACCTCTTTTCCCTGTGGGCGTAGGCTCGCTAACACCTTTCTAGACACCTACTTGGTTTATAGCATTGATCGTTAAGTGAGAAATTTCCCGAGGAGTAGCATATACTTACAGTAGGATCGGGATCCAAATATCATCGCATGACAAAACTGAAGGAATCTTACCAGAATCATCACAATCCAAATGGTATGCAACACTAGCAAGTTTCAGTTCTTTTGAAACTCCCGATGTGGATTTTTGCCCCATGCTCTTATGACCTTGGCGTGAGGTCAAAATGTCATAAGTCACATGTCAAGTTCTTCCCATTATTATCCAGGTTAATTTGAACCCACCTGTACCTACCCTTGACGTAGGCCAAAATGGCAGTACGGCTGTCCCAAACCAACGCATTCTATCTATGCAACAGATAAATATCCGGCAGCTACCAATCACTATTCCTTGGCGTGAAGTCAAAATACATAGCTTGAATACTACCGAATATTTAACTAAAATGATGGAGGGCTACGGATGGTTTTGGCAAAACCGTGAACGTAGTGAACTTGATATAATCGATGGAACGAGATAGCTTTTAAAAAGGAGTGGCTCAAGCTCCGCATTTAAAAGTTGATTTTGAAAAGAACCGAGTGGTTTTTTGAAAGTGTTCCAACGACTTTAACTTGGTTTATTTTCTTGCATTAGTTCTTTTAATGCGTGATATTCTTACATTAGTTCTTTTAATGCGTCCCATCAATTAATCTTACCATTGCAGAAAACAACCAAAATATGACGTACGCTTATGCCATTCGCATTCGCCACGGGGCCCCGTCATTACCCGTTAGGTTACTTAACTAACGACAGAGCGGGGGCTGGGCTAGTGCGGCTGTAAAACATAAGCAACGCCTAAATAATATCATATATAGATATATTGCAATGATAGTCATTTCAGATCACAGATGAACACATTGGATATACTAGGAATCCGCAATTCGTACAAGCCTGTAACGAAAAGCAGATTACACGGTCGCGGTGAATAGCCAATACCCCACCCAAGACCCCTACGGGTGCGGCAAACTACCCGCCAAGTACCCGAAGCGAAGCAACCTCTCTCAACTTCGTGAGTAGGCCACTCGGCACTTCGGCATACCCGGTAGTTTGTGCACCCCTCCATGAGTCTATCCTAGGAGCAAAAACAGTAAAAAGAAATTATACAATGACGGCTACAACCCCGACCCGGTTGTGCGTCCATACAAATAATTATTACATCAATTTACAAATTTACATGAATTGAAAGAAAAAAAAACTCTCGTCTCACAACCCCCCGGCTATTCACCCGCGACAATCCAATGAATTCATATACACATTCCAATAACATTACAGATCACAGATTTGCATAACCCCCACTAATCGACATATAGCGATTAGCAGACGTTCAATACAAATATCACATCACAGATGAAAACCCGTCAGCTTAAGTCTTTAGAAACTCGATCAAAATACGGTTTTTCAGGCCCCAAACACAAAATTTTCGTTCTGGAAAATCTGGGCAGAAAATACATATTTCAAAAATCCCAAAACAACCCCATAAAAACACTGCACAAAATTTGGACCTCGGCCGAGTCAACTCGGCAGCGGAACCACGGCGGGAGCGTGCTCCCGCCGCGTTTCCGCGGCGCTTTGACCGATTCGTGGGACCAAATTTCGTAGGTGTTCAATAAAAACCCTGAGCCGATTTTTAAGATGAAATTTATCAATTTTACAGAACTTTAAAAATCGACAGCAACTTTGAATTTCGGGTTTATTTCGGGACTTTTTCTCCGATTGAATTTCTAGCTACTATGCTAACATGTTAGATAGAGTTTAACTAGGCTCTGATACCACTGTAAGTCCATGCTACCTCTCCCGGTACTTTCGGGCATGCGGAATTTGATAAAAAACAATTTTTCTAGAGGTGGTAACATGGACTCAAAACCGGATCTTTGTTAAATATCTAACTAACAACCTAACTGTAGGGTTCCTAGGCACCCTAATAGAGTCTCACAAGTGATCAAACATGCACAAATCAAATTTTACGGGTGCCTACAAACCCTAATACGGATCGTTTACTAGATATCTAGGCGAAACAAGCAAGTAAATGGAAATGTATCTAAAGGAAAGGGGCTACAACCTTTGTAGATCCGTTCCACCACCTCCTAAGCTCCGTGATGAAGTCCCCTCGCTGTCCAAATCATATCTTGGGCTCTAGCGTCGGCTTCATCGGAGAAAAACGGGCTAGGTCATCGACGACGATGCCGAAGATGATCTACGTCGAGGCATCGCTAGATCAAGCTCCAACTTCACCAAGTCAAGAAAACTTGTGAAGGAAACACCCTATACTACTTGGCAAGAGGTAGAGAATGAAGAAATAGGAAGTGGGTAGATTTTAGATTTGGATTTCACACACTTTTTCATCAATCACCATTGATGTAGCAAGCTTTCTTCTCATGGAGGAAGAAGAAGAAGATGAATAATAAAATATGATAAGTATTATGTAAATGATAAATAAATCAATACTTATCATTTACTAACCCTTGGTTAGTTGTAGAGAATGGACCATGGTTAATTAGAATGGTTAGGGTTAAGTATAAGACAAGGATGGTGGACTAATTCAAAGCTTCAAGAATGTTCAACTAGCAAACAAAAAAAGCAACCATTCTTATCTCATCTTTTTCCAAAATAAATAAATAAATAAATAAGAAAAAAGAAAACCCTAATCATAATCTTAACCATGGTCTAATTCTTTACACTAACCCTAGCTTGCATGTATCATCAAACATGATACAATCATGTGCACAAAATATATCACATATGCAATGTGCACAAAACAAGTGAGTAAATCCATTTAAAGTGAACCAATACTAGTTAATGCAAAGTAATATATCAAATATATAATTATACATTAAATCATTAAACCAGTAAATCAACACTTGATTTAACGATCCGGTCATATCGTATATAACCGACTAGTATCCAATGTATCGGCTTATCGAATCAATCCTTGATTCGATAACTAGGTTATATCGCATATAACCAATCGATACATTCATCGCGAGAATAGAATGCAGTATCACATACACGCATTATTCTCGGTCCCGCACATATCTCATATGCGCTCCTATTTCGTTTCGCTCGAGCCAGGAAACCTCTGTGTAGGACTCTAAAGACTCGTCAATACGCCGGTAGCGGATGATGATCATATCAAGCACCCGCAAGCCGCAAGCGGTCTACTAAACGTAACGGCCACCCGGGTATTGAGCGATCAGAAGATCGACGAGCAAGCCCGCTCACACTCCTGTGAATCCAACCAGTAACACTTACCGTACGGTCCGGTCTGTTCGTCTGATATGTTGCATATCTCGCCTAGGGGTGGTAAACGTCAGACCCCAATAGCTCGATAAGTCATGCCGACTTGAGGTCCATAACATTCGTGAAACTACTGATAACTCTTACCAGTATATCACTGCAACCCTGGCCAGGGATTTCCTGTTATGGCCAGTCGAGCATAGCACAACATCAACCCCCAATACCGGGAGAGACGAATCCCCTCCTATCGCTCATTGCCTCCATGTGAATCAGGACTGTAACCAAAAACCACCTGTTTGCACAACTCAGTAGAGCCGTGGTAGGGTGGAAATCAAAGCACAGTGGGAGACACACAAGACTCTATGACGATCTCGGGTCAACAGACTAAGCTGTACCAGTGTCACCAGAGAACTGCCATCTGACGTGAGGTATAATACCATCTGGGAGTTCTCGGCGAGTCCGTTCAGTGTACCCAGTCTCCACTGAGCACCCGCATACCATCTCCGATGTCAAACACCAATGGATATGGGATCATCCATCGCCCATCGCATAGGTCGAGAAGATATGTGCTAGTCTACTCTGGAATATCGATGCCCCGTCTCGGTATTCCCTCGACTAGGAACATTTCAAGGATGTACTCATGGACTACTCAGGCCCCACTAGTATGATCTACATCATAGTCCTGGAAGTCGAGTACACATTCTAAGGGCTTTATCAACATGTAGCAGAGAGACGAAAAGCATACACGTTAAGATAAAGAGCAACCAGATAGCGTACTATCATGTCGAGCAAGAAAGTCCTTCCTATATATGTCCCAGCATCCACTACAATATGCATCCAATGTACAGTAATGGCCTCTAGGGCATACATATAACTAACAATCTCCCACTTGCACTAGGGCCATCTGTAGCAGTGGTTGCAGTATCACATACTCAACCATCCCCCAAAAGTCTCTCTTTGGGAAAAAGGCCTTCGTGAGTGGATCCGCCGTGTTGTCCTCTGAGTCTACTCTCCTAACCTCGATCACCCCGGAGAACTATCTCCATGATCAGGTGATGCTTCCTCAGAATTTGTCTGGGTCACTGATGGGACCAGGGTTCCAGGGCCAAAGCCACACTTCCATTGTCATACAATGGCAGGAACCTAGTTCATCTTATGAACCAATATACACCCAAACTTCCTCTTTGGTAGTATCTTTCAATAGCGATGTTACCAGCCTTTATCGTCTAGTTTGCCACGGTATCGAGCTTGGAACTCTTCCAACATACCGTCCCTTTACTGAGGGTAAAGACAGTGCCTGTGACTGACATTCAGTCGTCTTTATCACCCTGGAACACTTCCAGTGATTCTCCCCAGGATCGATTGATACCATCTCACTACATCTAGTGAGAATCCTAACATCCAATTACATCTATCTCATAGATGAAAACTCAGGATTTAGGAGGTATCACTTTGATCCTATTTGGGGAATCCTTGTGATAATAGGAGATTGACCGATCGTAGTATAGGAAACTCTTTTCCTATCAAGAGTATGTTGTCTACGTACAATACGAAGATGACCACCTTACTCTCTACTACCCTTTTTTATATACAAGGTTTGTCTACCATTTTGATGAAGTCAAACACTTTGACTATCACATCAAAACAGACGTTCCAACTCCGCGATGCCTGCTTCATTATGTAAAGCAACTTGCACACGTTTCCGCTGCTCCCACTGTTTACGAAGACCTCTGGCTGTGTTCTTATAGACGTTCTCTTCTAAATCAGTATTTAGAAAAGCAGTCATGGCACCCAACCGCCAGATATCGTAGTCATGGTATGTAGCCGTGGTAAGTAGGATCTGGATAGACTTGAGCATAGCTACTGGAAAAAGGTTTCATCAATATCCACGCCTGGTCGATGACGAAAACCTTTAACAAGTCTAGCTTTGAAAGTCTCAACTTTTCCATCTACACCAAGTAATCTTCTCAAGATATACTTGCTCCTGATGGGGATTTAACCCTTAAGATATAGCAGCTAAAGTCCATACTTTGCTGGTGTATGTGGAGTCCATCTCAGATCGCTAAGCATCCAGCCATTCTTACAGAGTCCCTACTCTTGATGGCCTGCTCAAAACTAGTTGGGTCATCATCTCATGATGCTATCCTTGCTCCCACTGTCATCGAGAAACCGAGGTATCTCTCAGGCGGATGAGGAACCCTACTAGATCGGCGGAGAGGCTGAGGTTCGTCGGGAACTATAGAATCTTATGGTTCTGTCAAATCATCAGCTGTAGTTTCGTATAGCTGGAACCTTTCCAGTTCTACAGAACTGATCTTGCCTCGATCTTGTCCGGATTTTGCTTTTGACATAGGCCGGACAATCCCAAATCTTAACTTACTTAAGAGATAGGATCTTCCCATACCATATCTCATATGGAGTGGTAGGCATTGATTTGATTCAAACCTAATTCAATAGGTATGCAGCTTCTCAAGTGCATAACCCCCAAAAAGGAAATAGGTAACTCAGTAGTACTCATCATAGAGCACACCTTATCATATAGGGTGTGATTGCTCCGCCCCGATATACCATCGTGCTATGGTTTATACGGAGGAGTAATGCTGAGAGAGAATCTCATTTTCTTTTAGAATGGTCCAGGAATGCTATGCACAAGTATTCTCCTCCCTGATCTCATCATAGGACATAATACTTATACCCGGTTATTGGTTCTCTAATTCTAACTTATATTCTGTGAATACCTCAAAAGGTTCGGACTTATGTTTCAACAGGAACATATGACTGAATCTTGAGAGATTATCAGAGAATATAATGAAGTATAAAGAACCAGTCCTGACATGTGTAGACAGGAGACCTTATATACATCATCATGTATCAGTCCCAAGAGTTTACCAACTCTTCCTCTGTTTCCAGTAAACAGAGCTGGTGTCATTATATCTTTGTGACATGACTGGCAAGTTTCACAAGATGTAAATTCAAACTGATTTAAATATGCATCTAAATGTAACTTCAGCTAGTCGGGTCGCATTGATATGACCTAGTCTACAATACCTCAAGAAGAATTCGTTCATTTCTGAACTCTTCCTCTTGTGTGTGTTCTGTATACAAGGAACTGTAGTTTGATTTAGAACGTCAATGCTTTTAGATAACGTGCCTGAACCGATCAACTTTTGATATAGGAAATGTTCAAAACATTATCCATCAATACAAAATTATATCCTTTCTTTACTAATAAAGAGACTGATATGATTTTGTATATCAGGTTCGGTATCTAATAGCATTTGTTCAGAATCAATGTATTCGTAATACAGGGTGACATTGACCAACAGACTTGGCTGCAACACTTGCCCCGTTTTCTGTCTCATGAAACTTATCACCCGTTCTCAGTTTTTCTACCTTTTTGTAGCCCTATGTAACAGATTACATATCTGGGATCCTGATCCGGTATCATATACCCAGGATGCAGAGGACACTGAGAAACAGTTCTTTGTAATGAACACACCCGAAGGAGATGCATCATATGCATTTTCTTCGTTTGGGCGGCATAGGAATTCTGGTATTCCCCTATTTCCTGCTCTGTCTTATAACAATTATAAGTTGGAGCGGGACCAACGTTCCCCAGCTCAGTATAACAAGCGGGTTCGGTCAATACATCCGTATTATTATCTTGATTAAGGCGTGATATGGTCGCTACCAGGAGAGAGAGAGAAGAAAACACTCTGCGTGCGCTCTTGCAAGATCAGATTTGGTATATATTTTATCTAATCAGGATGGCTCCCACTGTTTTTATCAAATCTTCCTTCAAACCCTAAAAGGAAATACTAGCCGGGATTAATTACACTCTACAAGTTCGCCAATCTTTCAGCCAGGCCAGTGTCGGTACTTTGAGGGAGGTTCCCCGTGCTTTCGCACGGACCTAATTACAGAAAACCTCATTTTCCCAGAGGCGTAACCCCGTTGACACCTTTCTGGACACCTACTTGATCGGCTAATTGCAAAGTGCAAAACTCTCCCAGGAGTAACAATTACTCGCCGTGGGTATCGGGATCCAACTATCACATAGAAGGTATGCAATCTCATTGCAAATTTCAACACTTGAAACTCCCGATAAAGGTTTTTACCCCTAGCACCTATGACCTTAACTATGGTCAACAAATCATAAGTACTAGTCAAGTTCTACCCCTCATTTCGTGATTAATTAGACCCACCCACATGACCCTTAACTAAGGTCAACAAAGTTACGCGACTGTCCTAACTAATCGCATCATATGCGGTGTAGGAAGACATCACTTAGCTACCGTACACTGTGCCTTGACTATGGTCAACAAACATAGCACGAATACTAAGTACTCTACTTCCTAAAATGACGGAGGGTTGCGAATGGTTTTTGTGAAAACCTTTAACGCTTTGAACTTGATCTCGTTGCGGAATCAAATGGTTTTTAAATGGAATGTTTTCGAGGCTTTTCTAGTTTTGCTAAAGGGGTCACTCCCGGTGAAGGGATCGTCGGCCCTTTCCTCGTCGAATGAGGTGCGGGATATATCTTATATATCACTGTGCAAAGCGGAAACTATAGAAGAGAACAAAGAAAAACCGAGGGTTGTAGCATCTGCCAGTTATTGCTAAAGGAGTCACTCCCGGTGAAGGGATCTCGGTCCTTTCCTCATCGAATAAGGTGCAAGATGTTCTATAATGAACACCGCGATGCAAAGCAAGAACTGTAGCTACCTGTTTTATTTTGAAATTCGATTCCACAACATCAATTAGGTTTATTTTCTTTCATTAATCTCATTAATGAATATCCCATCATTTAAGTCCACCTAACCATCACAGATAAATATAACGTACGCTTATGCCATCCGCATTCGCCTCGATGTCCCGTCTGCACCGTTAGGTTAGGCAACTAACGCCAGAGCGAGGCAGGGCTAGCGCGGGTGTAAAACATAAGTAACGTCTATATAATATATCATATATACTATAATATCTGTCACAGAGCACAGAACATCGCATGATCACATCACAGATAACGCAGCAGAAAAAAAAATCATATGAAATATTGGATATACTAGGACGTCCGTGTTTTCAATACGAGCCAGTATAAAACACGGATTCCACGGTCGTGATGAATAGCCAAACCCACACCCCAAGACCCCTACGAGAGCGGCAAGTAACCCTACCAATTCTAGAGTTAGGAGACCCGGGCTCGACTCCTCGAGTTGGTCTCCCACTGGACTCCAGAACCCGGTTACTTGTGCCCTCCTCCTTGGGTCTATCCTAGTGCAGAAAAGTAAATAATATACAAACGGTGACTACTTCCGCAACCTGGAAGTGCCCCAATAAAAGAATATTACATACAAGTTTTTACATGAATGAAAATGAAAAACACTCATCTCACATAAAAACCCCCGGCTATTCAAACACGACGATCCAATATAACATATCCAGCAACACATAACATCACATGTCATCAACGTAAGTAAATATGCGCATCCCAATTGTCGTTGACATATAGCAACGAAACCGGCGACATCACATATTACACTTACGGTCACAGAAAAGAAAGTGAAAAACTACAACAGTTGGAATCCGCAACCTCCTTAGACATCGCATGCCTGACCAAATGAAATACTTAGACATCGCATGCCTAACAATTATAAACCCCGCATTTTAGTCTCAAAGTCGAAAACACTTTTCAATATCAAGTCGGGCAATTCAACAGGATTCCCGACATTCTGATCGAATGCTCGTCGCAAACTTTAGTAGGCGGCCGCACCCCCGACGCCGTCGACGAAGTGCACCAAGGCGGAACACCGCTGCCGCGAGCACCCGGACGGATGCTTTCGGCGACGGGGTTCTCCTACAGTCACTTGGTCGGGGCTATGGGGTGAGGCTATCTATTAAGTTTACCCGGCGAGTATCTGCGTACACTACGTGATTACGACGGACTTTTGATCACATCAAAATTCCGTGGCAACCGATCAAGTGAGACTAAAGTGCTATGTTTATAACATTCATTCAGTTATCTCATAACTATTTGTGAATTCCAATTATTGTATCACATTCCGGATAAATAGAAAATGTTAAACTTTCCGATCGAACAATCGAACACCCAAGTTTTCCCGATACAGCTCAACACATGAAATAAGTCTAACAGCATTCAGTTCGTGCCTCAGTAGCAACGGTCCAGCCGTAGAAGGGTCAAGCCAACGCCTCACATGTGGCACGCCGTACTGCCCCAAACCCGAAGGTTCAAAGGGCAGTTCAAGATGGTCACATAATCGAGTTAAGGTTTGTTGTCTTTTAGAGGGTCCATCGCGTTACTTGCACTACTTAGAACGTCGTTAAACTACGGAAAAATCCAACAATTGGAAATTTCCCGGCAGGGGAAAAAGTGGGTATTTATATCCGGTCGAACTTTTTAACATATTCTAAAATTTATCCGGAAAGCCACATAGACAAAATTTGATAATCCGATCGAACATTCGAATCCCCAAAACAACCCAGAAAATTCAACTCTTGAATAAAATTTAAAAAATACCCAGAGAACTCAGCACAGTTAAATAGGAATTACTGTGAAAATAGGAGTCAAAGAGTCAACAGTGTTGCCGCGGAACCGCCGCGCCACGTGGGCTTAGGCCGCGGTTCCGCGGCGTTATGACGGAGTTAGGTCTCCGTTTATCACAGTATTTCATAAAAAACCCTGCTTGATTTTCTGGATATTTTTAATATGGAAAAATGCACTGTTTTTAAAAAAGTACAGAGAGCATGGGAAAAATGGGGTTTCGGGTTCGATCGGGATTCAAACATCGTCTAGACTTCGCCTAAGGCTCTAGCTAGGCTCTGATACCACAGTAGGGTTCCTAGGCACCCTAATAGAGTCTCACAAGTGATCAAACATGCACAAATCAAATTTTACGGGTGCCTACAAACCCTAATACGGATCGTTTACTAGATATCTAGGCGAAACAAGCAAGTAAATGGAAATGTATCTAAAGGAAAGGGGCTACAACCTTTGTAGATCCGTTCCACCACCTCCTAAGCTCCGTGATGAAGTCCCCTCGCTGTCCAAATCATATCTTGGGCTCTAGCGTCGGCTTCATCGGAGAAAAACGGGCTAGGTCATCGACGACGATGCCGAAGATGATCTACGTCGAGGCATCGCTAGATCAAGCTCCAACTTCACCAAGTCAAGAAAACTTGTGAAGGAAACACCCTATACTACTTGGCAAGAGGTAGAGGATGAAGAAATAGGAAGTGGGTAGACTTTAGATTTGGATTTCACACACTTTTTCATCAATCACCATTGATGTAGCAAGCTTTCTTCTCATGGAGGAAGAAGAAGAAGATGAATAATAAAATATGATAAGTATTATGTAAATGATAAATAAATCAATACTTATCATTTACTAACCCTTGGTTAGTTGTAGAGAATGGACCATGGTTAATTAGAATGGTTAGGGTTAAGTATAAGACAAGGATGGTGGACTAATTCAAAGCTTCAAGAATGTTCAACTAGCAAACAAAAAAAGCAACCATTCTTATCTCATCTTTTTCCAAAATAAATAAATAAATAAATAAGAAAAAAGAAAACCCTAATCATAATCTTAACCATGGTCTAATTCTTTACACTAACCCTAGCTTGCATGTATCATCAAACATGATACAATCATGTGCACAAAATATATCACATATGCAATGTGCACAAAACAAGTGAGTAAATCCATTTAAAGTGAACCAATACTAGTTAATGCAAAGTAATATATCAAATATATAATTATACATTAAATCATTAAATCATTAAATCAACACTTGATTTAACGATCCGGTCATATCGTATATAACCGACTAGTATCCAATGTATCGGCTTATCGAATCAATCCTTGATTCGATAACTAGGTTATATCGCATATAACCAATCGATACATTCATCGCGAGAATAGAATGCAGTATCACATACATGCATTATTCTCGGTCCCGCACATATCTCATATGCGCTCCTATTTCGTTTCGCTCGAGCCAGGAAACCTCTGTGTAGGACTCTAAAGACTCGTCAATACGCCGGTAGCGGATGATGATCATATCAAGCACCCACAAGCCGCAAGCGGTCTGCTAAACGTAACGGCCACCCGGGTATTGAGCGATCAGAAGATCGACGAGCAAGCCCGCTCACACTCCTGTGAATCCATCCAGTAACACTTACCGTACGGTCCGGTCTGTTCGTCTGATATGTTGCATATCTCGCCTAGGGGTGGTAAACGTCAGACCCCAATAGCTCGATAAGTCATGCCGACTTGAGGTCCATAACATTCGTGAAACTACTGATAACTCTTACCAGTATATCACTGCAACCCTGGCCAGGGATTTCCTGTTATGGCCAGTCGAGCATAGCACAACATCAACCCCCAATACCGGGAGAGACGAATCCCCTCCTATCGCTCATTGCCTCCATGTGAATCGGGACTGTACCCAAAAACCACCTGTTTGCACAACTCAGTAGAGCCGTGGTAGGGTGGAAATCAAAGCACAGTGGGAGACACACAAGACTCTATGACGATCTCGGGTCAACAGACTAAGCTGTACCAGTGTCACCAGAGAACTGCCATCTGACGTGAGGTATAATACCATCTGGGAGTTCTCGGCGAGTCCGTTCAGTGTACCCAGTCTCCACTGAGCACCCGCATACCATCTCCGATGTCAAACACCAATGGATATAGGATCATCCATCGCCCATCGCATGGGTCGAGAAGATATGCGCTAGTCTACTCTGGAATATCGATGCCCCGTCTCGATATTCCCTCGACTAGGAACATTTCAAGGATGTACTCATGGACTACTCAGGCCCCACTACTATGATCTACATCATAGTCCTGGAAGTTGAGTACACATCCTAAGGGCTTTATCAACATGTAGCAGAGAGACGAAAAGTATACACGTTAAGATAAAGAGCAACCAGATAGCGTACTATCATGTCGAGCAAGAAAGTCCTTCCTATATATGTCCCAGCATCCACTACAATATGCATCCAATGTACAGTAATGGCCTCTAGGGCATACATATAACTAACACTAACTAGGAGTTGTTAACTACTCGGTTAGGGGGTTATACCTTTCTTTCTTGAACTCCTTCGTCTTCAAGCCTCGATGGTTGTCCGGATCGGCTTCACCCCGTCGTTTCCTTGCACCGAAGATCGATCCACCTGAAAGCTTCTACCTTTGGCTTCTTCTTCGAACTTTGAAGAAACTAGTTCACTCGGTTTGCTAAACCTTGTGAACTAGAGTGAGTAGAGGAGAGTGTGTTGGGATTTTCTCTATGGTTCTTGGTTCTCAACACATGAGACAAGTGAACCATAGACTAAAGAGAGGGAGAGCAAGAGGAAGGAGATGAGAGCTCAAGAACACAAGAGAGAGAATGAAAATGATAGAATGAGCAAAACTTTTCTCACTTGGCTCTCATAATCCAAAAACATCATCACAAAAAAAATAATCAAGTATTGTGTAAATGGTTTAAGTCAAAATGGCTATATCATTTCATGCACTCATATTGCACAAGAGAACAAGCAAGTAAAAAGTTTTTTCCATGAAATGATAGCCATTGTCATCATGATGGTCAACTAGTCCAACCTAGTCAACCGGTCAACAAAGTCAACAAGTCAACAAAGTCAACCCCTCAACAACCATGTCACCACAATACTTAATTAATATTATTCTTAATTACATATCATATTCTCATTAGGGTTGAGCAAAAAGTCAATAGTCAACAGTCAACGGTCAACAACCCTAATGAGAATCCTCTGCCTCTGTCTCTCCGTCAACTGTGCATACACACCCGCATTCGCGTTCCGAGGAACACGAATACATACTGGATAAAACCAATCCCAAAACGTACACTAGGATCTGGCTTAAACCAAAGCCCGCTAGTGTTAACTGTCCGGACACTGTGTTAGTTATATGTATTCCCTAGAGGCCATTACTATACATAGGATGTGTATTGTAGTGGATGCTGGGACATATATAGGGAGGACTTTCTTGCTCGACATGATGGTATGCTATCTGGTTGAACTTTACCTTAACGTGTATACTGGGTGTCTCTCTGTTACACGTTGGTAAAGCCCCTAGGATGTGTTCTTGACTACCTGGACTATGATGCGGATCATACTAGTGGGGACATGGTAGTCCATAAGTACATCCTTCAAAGTCCCTAGTCGTGGGTGTATCGAGACGGGGCATCGATATACCAGAGTAGACTAGCGTATACCTTCTCGACCCATACAGATGGGCGATGGATGATCCCATATCCATTGGTGTTTGACATCAGAGATGATATGCGGGTGCTCAGTGGAGACTGGGTACACTGGACGGACTCGCCGAGAACTCCCAGATGGTATTATACCTTTCGTCAGATGGCAGTTCTCTGGTGACACTGGTACAGAGTAGTCTGTTGACCCGAGATCGTCATAGAGTCTTGTGTGGTTCCCACTGTGCTTGATTTCCACCTTACCATGTCCAAGAGGGCGTGCAAAACGGTGGTTTTTGGGTACAGTCCCGAATCACATGGAGGCAATGAGCGATAGGAGGGGATTCGTCTCTCCCGGTATAGGGAGTTGATGTTGCGCTGTGTTCGATTGGCTATAACCGGAAATCCCTGGTCAGGGTTGCTGAGATTTACTGGTAAGTGTTACCAGCAGTTTCTCGAATTGTTATAGACCTCATATCGACACGACTTATTGAGCTACCGGGGTCTGACGTTTACCACCCCTAGGCGAGATATGCGACATATCGGACGATCAGACCGGACTGTACGGTAAGTTTACTGGTTGGATTCACAGTAGTGTGAGCGGGCTTGCTCGTCGATCTTCTGATCGCTCAATACCCGGGTGGCCGTTACGTTTAGCAGACCGCTTGCGGCTTGTGGATGATTGATATGATCATCATCTGCTGCCGGCGTATTGACGAGTCTTTAGAGTCCTACACAGAGGTTTCCTGGCTCAAGCGAAACGAAATAGGAGCGCATATGAGATATGTACGGGACCGAGAATGATACCAGTATGTGATACTGTATTCGATTATCGCGATCTGTGACATTGATCGGTTATATGCGATATAGCCGGGTTATCGGATCAAGTGTTGATTCGATAAGTTGTTACTGTTAATATTAGTCGGTTATATGCGATATGACCGGATCATTAAATCAAGTGTTGATTTAATGATTTAATGCATAATTATATATTTGATATATTACTTTGCATTAACTAGTATTGGTTCACTTTAAATGGATTTTCTCACTTGGATGTGCACATTGTATATGTGATATATTTTGTGCACTTGATTGTATCATGTTTGATGATACATGTTAACTTGGTCAAGTGTAAAGATTAAACCATGGTTAGTTAATGGTTAGGGTTTTCATTTATTCTTTCATTTATCTTTTAATTTGGATTAAAAGAAATGAAAAGAGAAAAGAAAAACAAAAGGGTTTCTTTCATGAAGCTTGTTGAAGCTTCATGAAGCTTTGACCAAAGAAACCCTTTTGTCTTCATCTCATTAACCCTAACCATTCATTTAACTATAGTTTGCTCTCTACACTTTACCATGGTTACAATTATGATAAGAATTCATTTTCCTTTCTATTTTTAAATAACTTATCATATTCTTTGCTTCTTCTTCTTCTTCTTCTTCTTCGAGAAGAAAACCTAGACTTCATCAATGGTGGATTGATGAAATGAGTGAGAAATCCAATTCTAAAGTGAACCCACTTCCTATTTCTTCATCCTCTACCTCTTGCCAAGTAGTAGAGTGTGTTTTCTTCACAAGTTTCATGACTTGGTGAAGTGGGAGTTTGATCTTGTGATGCCTCGACGTAGATCATCTTCGGCACGAAGCCGACGACCTTGCCCGCCCATTTCTCCGATGAAGCCGACGCTAGAGCCCGGATTTTGATTTGGACAGCGGAGAGGACTTCATTACGGAGCCGTGGAGGTAGAGGACCGGATCTACAAAGGTTGTATTTCCGTACTCTTAGTTAAAGTAGTTAACTAGTTGCTTTGTCGCCTAAACTTCTAGCCAACGATCCGTAGTCGGGTTTCTCGGCACCTCTAATATTTGAAATTGGCATGGTTGATGCCTTGTGAGACCTCCTTGGGGTGCCTAGGAACCCTACAGTGGTATCAGAGCCTAGCTAGAGCTTTAGGCGAAGTGTATACGAAGTTAGAAGTCCGATCGAAGCCGGAATCCCCCGATTATACCCTTCTCTGTACATTTTTACAAACTGTGGCTTTTTCCAAATTAAAAATTCTCAGAAAATTATGCAGGAAAAACTAAGAATTACGGTGAAGTTTGGACGTCTAATTCAACAATTTGACCGCGGAACCGCGGCGAAACCTGGGGTTTTGCGGCGGTTCCGCGGCCAAAATTGTGGCTTAGTCCCTGAAATTTCATGTAATTATTCTTAGGTCCTTTATTGTTAATTTTTTAATTCCACTCAAGTGTTGAGTTTTCTAGGGTTTTATTGGGGATTCGTTAATTTGATCGGATAATTTAACTTCGTTTATGTTTTTCCGGATATTTTAGAAACTGTTAAAAAGTTCGACCGGATATAAATACCCAACTTTTCCCCTGTCGGGAAATTTCCAAGTGTTGGATTTTTCCGTGGTTTAAAGACGTTCTAAGTAGTGCAAGTAACGCGATGGACCCTCTAGAAAACAACAAACCTTAACTCGATTATGTGACCGTCTTGAACTGCCCTTTGATCCTTCGGGTTTGGGGCAGTACGGCGTGCCACATGTGAGGCGTTGGCTTGACCCTTCTACGGCTGGACCGTTGGTACTGAGGCACGGACTGAATGTTGTTAGACTTATTTCATGTGTTGATCTATATCGGGAAAACTTGGGTGTTCGACTTTTCGATCGGAAAGTTTAACATTTTCTATCTTATCCGGAATGTGATACAACAATTGGAATTCACAAGTAGTTATGCGATAACTGAATGAATATTATAAACATAGCAGTTTAGTCTCACTTGATCGGTTGCCACGGAATTTTGATGTGATCAAAAGTCCGTCGCAATCACGTAGCGTACGCGGATACTCGCCGGGTAAACTTAATAGACAGCCTCACTCCATAGCCTCGACCAAGTGACTGTAGGAGAACCCCGTCGCCGAAAGCATCTGTTCGGGTGCTCACGGCAGCGGTGTTCCGCCTTGGTGCACTTTGTCGACGGCGTTGGGGGTGCGGCCGCCTACTAAAGTTTGCGACGAGCATTCGATCAGGATGTCGGGAATCTTGTTGAATTGCCCGACTTGGTATTGAAAAGTGTTTTCGATAATGAGACTGAAATGCGGGGTTTATAATTGTTAGGCATGCGATGTCTAAAGAATTCATTTGATTAGGCATGTGATGTCTAAAGAGATTGCGGATTCCAACTGTTGTAGTTTTATACTTTCTTTTCTGTGACCGTAAGTGTAATATGTGATATCGCCGGTTTCGTTGCTATATGTCAACGACAATTGGAATGCGCATATTTACTTACGTTGATGACATGTGATGTTATGTGTTGCTGGATATGTTATATTGGATCGTCGTGTTTGAATAGCCGGGGGTTTTTATGTGAGATGAGTGTTTTTCATTTTCATTCATGTAAAAACTTGTATGTAATATTCTTTTATTGGGGCACTTCCAGGTTGCGGAAGATGTCACCTTTTGTATATTATTTACTTTTCCGCACTAGGATAGATCCAAGGAGGGGAGCACAAGTAACCGGGTTCTGGAGTCCAGTGGGAGACCAACTCGAGGAGTCGAGTCCGGGTCTCCTAACTCTAGAATTGGTAGGGTTGCTTGCCGCTCTCGTAGGGGTCTAGGGGTGTGGGTTTGGCTATTCATCGCGACCGTGGAATCCGTGTTTTATACTGGCTCGTATTAAAAACATGGACATCCCAGTATATCCAATATTTCATATGATTCTTCTGCTGCGATATCTGTGATGTGATCATGTGATGTTCTGTGATAGATACTGTATATAGTATATATGATATATTATATAGATGTTACTTATGATTTACACCCGCGCTAGCCCTGTCCTGCTCTGCCGTTAGTTACCTAACCTAACGGTGCACGAGGGGACATCGAGGCGAATGCGGATGGCATAAGTGTACGTCGTATTTATCTGTGATGTTTAGGTGTTTAAATGATGGGACTTCATTAATGTGATTAATGAAATAAAAGAAACCTAAGATGTTGCAGAATCGAATTTCAAAGTAAAACAGGTAGCTACAGTTCTTGCTTTGCACAGCAGTATATGTGATATATCCTGCACCTTATTCGATGAGGAAAGGACCGAGATCCCTTCACCGGGAGTGACTCCTTTAGCAATAACTGGCAGATGCTACACACTCGATTTGTCTTTTGATTGCTTTTAAGAGTTTTTGCTTTGCACAGTGATATATATGATATATCCCGCACCTTATTCGACGAGGAAAGGACCGACGATCCCTTCACCGGGAGTGACTCCTTTAGCAAAACTAGAAAAGCCTCAAAAACACTCCATTTCAAAATTCATTCGATCCTACAACGATATCAAGTTCATTACGCAATAGGTTTTCAGAAAAACCTGTCGTAGCCCTCCGTCATTTCAGATAAGTCCTATTTAGTATTCATGCTACGTTTGTTGACCTCCGTCAAGGCGTAGTGTGCGGTAGCTAACTAGTATTTATCTGCTTATGCATATGATGCAGATTGGATTAGGGTAGTCGTGCGGCCTTGTTGATCTCCGTCAAGGGTCGTGCGGGTGGGTTTAATTCGATCAAGAAATGACGGGTTGAACTTGACTAGTAGCCTATGGTTTGTTGACCTCCGTCAAGGTCATAGGGTGCTAGGGGCAAAATTATCGGGAATTTCAAGTGTTGAAATTTGCAATGAGATTGCATACCTTCTATGAGATAGTTGGATCCCGATACCCGCTCCGAGTAAGAGTTACTCCTGGGAGAGTTTTACACATTACAATTAGCCAATCAAGTAGGTGTCTAGAAAGGTGTTAACGAGGTTACGCCTCTGGGAAAACGAGGTTTACATTAATTAGGTTCGTGCGAAAGCACGGGGGAACTCCCTCAAAGTACCGACACTGGCCTGGCTGAAAGATTGGCGAACTTGTAGTATGTAATTAATCCCGGCTAGTCTTTCCTTTTAGGGTTTGAAGGAAGATTTGATAAAACCAGTGGGAGCCATCCTGATTAGATAAAATAATAACCAATCTATTCTTGAAAGAGCGCACGCTGAGTGTTTTCTTCTCTCTCTCTCCAGGTAGCGACCATATCACGCTTTAATCAAGATAATAATACGGATTATTGACCGAACCCGCTTGTTATACTGAGCTGGGGAACGTTGGCCCCGCTCCAACTTATAATTGTTATAAGCCAGAGCAGGAAATTGGGGAATACCAGAATTCCCGTGCCGCCCAAACGAAGAAAGTGCATGAGATGCATCATCTTCGGGTGTGTTCGTTACAAAGAACTGTTTCTCAGTATCCTCTGCGTCCTGGGTATTTGATACCAGATCAGGATCCCAGATATGTAATCTGTTACATAGGGCTACAGAAAGGTAGAGAACTGAGAACGGGTGATAAGTTTCATGAGGCAGAATACGGGGCTAGTGTTGCAGCCAAGTCTGTTGGTCACTGTCACCCTGTATTACCAATACATTGATTCTGAACGAATGTTATTAGATACCGAACCTGATATACAAAATCATGTCTATCTCTTTATTAGTAAAGAAATGATAAAATTTTGTATTGTTGGATAATGTTTTGAACATTTCCTATATCAAAAGTTGATCAGTTCAGGCATGTTATCTAAAAGCATTGATGTTCTAAAACAAACTACAGTTCTTTGGTATACGGAACACACACAAGAGGAAGAGTTCAGAAATGAACAAATCCTTCTTGAGGCATTGTAGACTAGGTCATATCAATGCGACCCGACTAGCTGAAGTTACATTTTAGATGCATATTTAAATCAGTTTGAATTTACATCTTATGAAACTTGCCAGTCATGTCACAGAGATAAGATGACCACAGCTCTGTTTATTGGTAACAGAGAAAGAGTTGGTAAACTCTTGGGATGTTACATGTTGATGTATGTAAGGTCCCCTGTCTACACATGCCAGGACCGGTTCTTTATACTTCATTACATTCTCTGATGATCTTTCGAGATTCAGACCTATGTTCATGTTGAAACACAAGTCCGAACCTTTTGAGAAACTCACAGAATATAAGTTAGAAGTAGAGATCCAAAATACGGGTATAAGTATTATGTCCTTTGATGAGATCGAGGAGGAGAATACTTGAGCACGGAAATCCTGGATTATTCTAAAGGAGAATGAGATTCTCTCTCAGCATTACTCCTCCGTATACACCATAGCACGATGGTATATCGGGGCGGAGCAATAGCACCCTATGTGATATGGTGTGCTCTATGATGAGTACTACTGAGTTACCTTTTTCCTTTTGGGAGTTATGCACTTGAGAAGCTGCATACCTATTGAATAGGGTTCAAATCAAATCTGTTGCCTACCGCTTCATATGTGATATGGAAAGGGAAGAGCCCATATCTTAAGATGGTTAGGATTTGGGGTTGTCTGGCCTATGTCTAAAAGCAAAATCCGGAGAACCTCGAGGCAAGGTCTGTAATATAGAACTGGAAAGGTTCCAGCTATACAAACTGCAGCTGATGATTTGATAGAACCAAAGGATTCAGTAGAGACCAACGAACCTCAGCCTCTCCGCCGATCTAGTAGGGTTCCTCACCCACCTGAGAGATATTTCGGTTTCTCGATGACAGTGGGAGCGAGGATTGCATCATGAGATGATGACCCAACTAGTTTCGAGCTGGCCATCGGGAGTAGGACTCTATAAGAATGGCTGGATGCTTAGCGATCTGAGATGGAATCCATGTACACCAACAAAGTATGGACTTTAGTTGCTATATCTGAAGGGTTAAATCCCCATCAGGAGCAAGTATATCTTGAGAAGATTACTTGGTGTAGAAGGAAAAGTTGAGACTTTCAAAGCTAGACTTGTTAAAGGTTTTCGTCATTGACCAGGCGTGGATAATGATGAAACCTTTTTCCAGTGGCTATGCTTAAGTCCATCCAGATCCTACTTGCCACGGCTACATACCATGACTACGATATCTGGCGGTTGGGTGTCATGACTGCTTTTCTAAATGATGTTTTAGAAGAGGACGTCTATAAGTACACAGCCAGAGGGCTTCGTAGACAGTGGGAGCAGCGGAAACGTGTGCAAGATGCTATATAGGATAAAGCAGGCATCGCAGAGTTGGAACGTCTATTTTGATGTGTTAGTCAAAGAAGTTGACATCATCAAAATGGTAGATGAACCTTGTATAAACAAAAAGGTAGTAGGGAGTATAGTGACGATCCTCGTAGAGTGCGTGGATGTCATACTCTTGATAGGGAAGGAGTTTCCTATGCTACGCTCGGTCAATCTCCGCTTATCACAATCATTCTCCAGATAGGATGAAAGTGATACCTCCTAAATCCTGGGTTTTGGATCTATGAGATAGATCTAATTGGATGTTAGGATTCTCACTAGTTGTAGTGAGATGGTATCAATCGATCCTGGGGAGAATCACTGGAAGGGTTCCAGGGTGATAAAGACGACTGAATGTCAGTCACAGGCATTGTCTTTACCCTCAGTAAAGGGACGGTATGTTGGAAGTGTAGGGTTCCTAGGCACCCTAATAAGGCCTCACAAGGCATCAACCATGCCAAATTAAAATTTTAACGGTGCCGAGAGACCCGACTACGGATCGATAACTAGATGTCTAGGCGAAAAAGAACTAGTTAACAAATTAACTAATGAGAATACGGAAATACAACCTTTGTAGATCCGGTGCTCCACCTCCATAGCTCCGCAACGAAGTCGTCTCCGCTGTCCAAAAGGAATCCGGGCTCTAGCTCCGTCTTCGTCGGAGAATGGGCGGGCTAGGTCGTCGATGTCCAAGCCGAAGATGATCTACGTCGAGGCAACGATGAATCAAGCTCCACCTTCACCAAGTCATGAAACTTGTGAAGGAAACACACTCTACTACTTGGCAAGAGGTAGAGGATGAAGAAATAGGAAGTGGGTAGACTTTAGAATTGGATTTCTCACTCATTTCCATCACTTGCCATTGATGGGGCAAGCTTTCTTCACTTGAAGAATGAAGAAGAAGAAGGAAATAGTTATGATAAGTTAATTAGAAAAAGAAAAGAATAATCAAAACTTATCATGACTAAACCATGGTAAAGTGTAGAGTATTAATCATGGTTGAAGCAATGGTTAGGGTTAAGCTAGAGACAAAATGGTCACTTAGTCAAAATGTTCATGAAGCTTCATGAACAAAACAAAACCAAGCCACCATTTTCTCATTTGAATTTCTTTTATCCATTTATCAAAAAGAATAAATGAATAATTAAGAAAATAAAACCCTAAACATAAACACAACCATGGTTCAAACTTTACACTTAACCAAAGTGGTATGCATCATCAAACATGATACAAACATGTGCACATAATCATATCGCATATGCAATGCGCACACCCGAGTGAGAAAATCCATTTTAAAGTGAACCGATACTAGTTAATGCAAAGTAATATATCAAATATACAATTATGCATTAAATCATTAAATCAACACTTGATTTAACGATCCGGTCATGTCGCACATAACCGACTGGTACCATTAGTAACATCTTATCGAATCAACACTTGATCCGATAACCCGGCTATATCGCATATAACCGATCAATGTCACATCGCGAGAATCGAATACAGTATCACATATTCGTATTATTCTCGGTCCCGCACATATCTCATATGCGCTCCTATTTCGTTTCGCTTGAGCCAGGAAACCTCTGTGTAGGACTCTAAAGACTCGTCAATACGCCGGCAGCAGATGATGATCATATCAAGCATCCACAAGCCGCAAGCGGTCTGCTAAACGTAACGTCCACCCGGGTATTGAGCGATCTGAAGATCGACGAGCAAGCCCGCTCACACTCCAGTGAATCCGACCAGTAACACTACCGTACAGTCCGGTCTGATCGTCTGATATGTCGCATATCTTGCCTAGGGGTGGTAAAACGTCAGACCCCAATAGCTCGATAAGTCGTGTCGATATGAGGTCTATAACTGTTCGAGAAACTACTGGTAACACTTACCAGTAAATCTCAGCAACCCTGGTCAGGGATTTCCTGTTACAGCCAATCGAACACAGCGCAACATCAACCCCCTATACCGGGAGAGACGAATCCCCTCCTATCGCTCATTGCCTCCATGTGACTCGGGACTGTACCCAAAAACCACCGTTTTGCACGCCCTCTTGGACGTGGTAAGATGGAAATCAAAGCACAGTGGGAACCACACAAGACTCTATGACGATCTCGGGTCAACAGACTACTCTGTACCAGTGTCACCAGAGAACTGCCATCTGACGTGAGGTATAATACCATCTGGGAGTTCTCGGCGAGTCCGTCCAGTGTACCCAGTCTCTACTGAGCACCCGTATATCATCTCTGATGTCAAACACCAATGGATATGGGATCATCCATCGCCCATCTGTATGGGTCGAGAAGGTATACGCTAGTCTACTCTAGTATATCGATGCCCCGTCTCGATACACCCACGACTAGGGACTTTGAAGGATGTACTTATGGACTACCATGTCCCCACTAGTATGATCCGCATCACAGTCCAGGTAGTCAAGTACAGATCCTAAGGGCTTTACCAACATGTAACAGAGAGACACCCAGCATACACGTTAAGGTAAAGAGCAACCAGATAGCATACTATCATGTCGAGCAAGAAAGTCCTCCCTATATATGTCCCAGCATCCACTACAATATACATCCTATGTACAGTAATGGCCTCTAGGGCATACATATAACTAACAGGAAGAGTTCCAAGCTAGATACCGTGGCATACTAGAAGATAAAGGCAGGATATATCGCTACTTAAGATGCTACCAAAGAGGTTGTCTGGGTGTATATTAGTTCATGAGATGAACTACGTTCCAACCATTGTGAGACAATGGAGTTGTGGCTTATGCCAAGGAACGCCGGTCCCATCAGTGATCCAGACATACTCTGAGGCAGCATCACCTGATCATGGAGATAGTTGATCTCCAGGGTGATCGAGGTTAGGAGAGTAGACTCAGAGGACAACACGGCGGATCCACTCACAAAGGCCTTTTCCCAGAGAGAGACTTTTATGGGATGGTTCAGTATGAGATACTACAACCACTGCTATCAGATGGCCCTAGTGCAAGTGGGAGATTGTTAGTTATATGTATTCCCTAGAGGCCATTACTATACATAGGATGTGTATTGTAGTGGATGCTGGGACATATATAGGGAGGACTTTCTTGCTCGACATGATAATATGCTATCTGGTTGAACTTTACCTTAACGTGTATACTGGGTGTCTCTCTGTTACATGTTGGTAAAGCCCCTAGGATGTGTACTTGACTACCTGGACTATGATGCGGATCATACTAGTGGGGACATGGTAGTCTATAAGTACATCCTTCAAAGTCCCTAGTCGTGGGTGTATCGAGACGGGGCATCGATATACCAGAGTAGACTAGCGTATACCTTCTCGACCCATACAGATGGGCGATGGATGATCCCATATCCATTGGTATTTGACATCAGAGATGATATGCGGGTACTCAGTGGAGACTGGGTACACTGGACGGACTCGCCGAGAACTCCCAGATGGTATTATACCTTTCATCAAATGGAAGTTCTCTGGTGACACTGGTACAGAGTAGTTTGTTGACCCGAGATCGTCATAGAGTCTTGTGTGGTTCCCACTGTGCTTTGATTTCCACCTTACCACGTCCAAGAGGGCGTGCAAAACGGTGGTTTTTGGGTACAGTCCCGAATCACATGGAGGCAATGAGCGATAGGAGGGGATTCGTCTCTCCCGGTATAGGGAGTTGATGTTGCGCTGTGTTCAATTGGCTATAACCGGAAATCCCTGGCCAGGGTTGCTGAGATTTACTGGTAAGTGTTACCAGCAGTTTCTCGAATTGTTATAGACCTCATATCGACACGACTTATCGAGCTACTGGGGTCTGACGTTTACCACCCCTAGGCGAGATATGCGACATATCGGACGATCAGACCGGACTGTACGGTAAGTGTTACTGGTTGGATTCATAGTAGTGTGAGCGGGCTTGCTCGTCGATCTTCTGATCGCTCAATACCCGGGTGGCCGTTACGTTTAGCAGACCGCTTGCGGCTTGTGGGTGATTGATATGATCATCATCTGCTGCCGGCGTATTGACGAGTCTTTAGAGTCCTACACAGAGGTTTCCTGGCTCAAGCGAAACGAAATAGGAGCGCATATGAGATATGTACGGGACCGAGAATGATACCAGTATGTGATACTGTATTCGATTCTCGCGATCTGTGACATTGATCGGTTATATGCGATATAGCCGGGTTATCGGATCAAGTGTTGATTCGATAAGTTGTTACTGTTAATATTAGTCGGTTATATGCGATATGACCGGATCATTAAATCAAGTGTTGATTTAATGATTTAATGCATAATTATATATTTGATATATTACTTTGCATTAACTAGTATTGGTTCACTTTAAATGGATTTTCTCACTTGGATGTGCACATTGTATATGTGATATATTTTGTGCACTTGATTGTATCATGTTTGATGATACATGTTAACTTGGTCAAGTGTAAAGATTAAACCATGGTTAGTTAATGGTTAGGGTTTTCATTTATTCTTTCATTTATCTTTTAATTTGGATTAAAAAAAATGAAAAGAGAAAAGAAAAACAAAAGGGTTTCTTTCATGAAGCTTGTTGAAGCTTCATGAAGCTTTGACCAAAGAAACCCTTTTGTCTTCATCTCATTAACCCTAACCATTCATTTAACTATAGTTTGCTCTCTACACTTTACTATGGTTACAATTATGATAAGAATTCATTTTCCTTTCTATTTTTAAATAACTTATCTTATTCTTTGCTTCTTCTTCTTCTTCTTCTTCAAGAAGAAAACCTAGACTTCATCAATGGTGGATTGATGAAATGAGTGAGAAATCCAATTCTAAAGTGAACCCACTTCCTATTTCTTCATCCTCTACCTCTTGCCAAGTAGTAGAGTGTGTTTTCTTCACAAGTTTCATGACTTGGTGAAGTGGGAGCTTGATCTTGTGATGCCTCGACGTAGATCATCTTCGGCACGAAGCCGACGACCTTGCCCGCCCATTTCTCCGATGAAGCCGACGCTAGAGCCCGGATTTTGATTTGGACAGCAGAGAGGACTTCATTACGGAGCCGTGGAGGTGGAGGACCGGATCTACAAAGGTTGTATTTCCGTACTCTTAGTTAAAGTAGTTAACTAGTTGCTTTGTCGCCTAAACTTCTAGCCAACGATCCGTAGTCGGGTTTCTCGGCACCTCTAATATTTGAAATTGGCATGGTTGATGCCTTGTGAGACCTCCTTGGGGTGCCTAGGAACCCTACACACTGTACGTGCATAAGTGCACAGATGTGACCGGACCCTGTCGCAAAACCATGCGACCTGTCGCAAAACCATGCGACCTCTACTCATTTGCCAAAAGGCGAATAGCTTTCTGTGTGGGACTCTAAAGACTCGACACTACGCTGGCAGTGGGTTTAACCACAGACCGCAAGCGGCATTAGCTGTGCGTAACGGTCCCCAGGTAGATGCCGACAAGAAGACTGACGAGGTGAAACCCATCTGAACTCCTACTGAGCCTGAATGTGACAATCTCCGTACAGTCCGGTCTGTTCGTCTGATACATCGCATGGCGGGCCTAGGGGGCGGTAAACGTCAGTCCCCTAATAGCGGTACAAGTCGTGTCGGTGTGAAGCCCAATACACCCTGAGATAACACTGGAAGCCTACCAGTATATCTCGCTTGCCCTGGCCAGGGACTACTCATGTAATGGCTCTCCTAGACACAGCACGATGTCAACCCCCAATACCGGGAGAGACGAATCCTGTCTAACCGTCACTGCCTCCAAGTGCTTCGGGACTGCACCCAACTACTACCTGTTTGCACGACTCCTTTGAGCCGTGGTAGGGTAGTAATCAAAGTACATTGGGAACACACTCGAGGCGAAGTGACAGTATCAAGTCAGCGGACTAAGCTGTAGTCATGTCACCTGGGAACTGATAACTGACGATAGGTATAATACCAACCGGTCAGTTCCCGACGAGTCCTGTCCAGTGTACTCGTAACCCAACGAGCACCCGCATACTATCTCCAGTACAACGTACTGATGGCTGTGGGACAGACCATCTCCCACTCTTGGATGAGAAGCGCATGCGCTAGTCTACTCCGGAGTATCGATGCCCTGTCTCGATAGTCCTGCGACTAGGGACCTGCATAAGGATGTGCTTATAGATTACCCAGCCCCCACTAGTGTGAATGCCATCACAACGCTGGTAATCAAGCAAAGATCCTAAGGGCTCCACTAATGTGTATAGGTGATATACTAAAATAAACACAAGTACACATTGAAGTAGAAACAAACCAAGTAGCATACTACTATTTTGAGCAAGATTGTATATACAAGGTGAATATCCCAAGCTTCCATTAAGTAATATACAAACTAGTATGATACAGTAATGGCCTCTAGGGCATATACACTAACAATTTATTGGGGTCTTCTAGCACTTGAAACCTTGAAGTTGAGGACTTGGACTTCTACAGGGTTTGACTTTTGACTGTTGACTTTGACTTGGTCCAGTTTGCATCGTTTTGAGCTTGAAAATCCATCTATTGCTCCAATACCTGTTTCCTGTACTTATGTAGCACACACGGATCAAATAGCATTTATTTATATACACAAGACTAAGAATGAGTGGTATTAAAATACAATAAATCATGATGAACAAGCAACTAGATCCCACATATCATTTCGGTGAAGAGATTCCATCTCATTCTCTATCGCAACCCTCCAAACAGGAAAGTAGCATGACTACACAACCTCTCTATAACTGGATGGTTTCTCATTCTCCATGGTCAGCGCATACATTGCCATGTCATCGAAACTAGCTGCAGTCATGTTCTCAAAAGCGTATATGATCGACATGCATCTAGCTCTTATAGACCTTCGCTCCTCGGCCTGTACTGGATCCTTCACGTGAGTCTGAGTATTATCCACCTCATCACTCCTCATATTCAAGACTGGAAAGTCGATCTCCACCTTGCACAGTGGAGCTTCTGTTCTTGGTTCACCATCTGTCCAAGTCTGTTATCGACGAAGCTTGCAGACTTATCGAAAGTAACGTGTCGGATGATCACTACCTTCTGGATCTTAGGACACTACAGCTTGTATCCTTTGGCTTCACTTTTGTAGCCGAGCAAGATGCATTTCCTATCTTTCGCTTCTAGCTTATCATTCCTCTCATCAACGTAAGCCGGACACCTAAATATCTAAAGACTCGAGTAATCTCCAACCTTTCCAGTCTATACTTTCTCGAGAATCTTCTTATTTATCGTCATTGATGGTGATTAATTAATGAGGTAAACGGCGGCAGATAGGGCCTTAGCCGAATCCTTCGATGCCCTGCTGTAAGCAGTGTTGGATTCATTCGCTTTGCAACGCCGTTAGATTGAGGGTCTCCTGAAATAATGAAATGGCGCACGATCTCCTCCGACTTGCAAAACTCTGCGAACTCATATGAAGTGGACTCTCCACTGTTGTCGGAACAAAGAACCTTTATAGGCCTACCAGTCTGCTTTTTCATCATAGCCCTTCATGTTTTGAACTTCTTAAAAGTCTCGGCCTTAGAATTGAGAACGTACACACATAACTTTCTCCAGAAGTCATTGATGAAGGAAACAAAGTATCTGGCTCTAACTCAAGAAAGAACCGGTGTCTGGCCTAAAATTTTTGTGTGGGCATAGTCTAAAATACCCTTGGTATCAAGAATTGTTGTCCGGAACTTCAACATCGTCTGTTTTCCTAAAACACAATCATGACAGAAATCGAGCCTGTCGTATCTACATGACAGAAATCATGACAGAAACCGAACTTCAACATCGTCTATTAGAATCACCTCAAAACCCATTGATTGATGTGAAAATTAAAATACAAATTGCAATCAAGACGATGTTGCAATGAAGCTAGCTGGTTAAATACGGGGTCGATCTCATGAGGATGTTGGCTTCTAAATGGACTTGATTAAGGCAAGCTAAATGAAAAAGGAGATTGAGATAATGGTCGTCACAAAGTGAGGAGTGTAAAATAAAGAAATCTTGCTCGTGACTTTAGATTGGATAGAGTTAAAAAGCAAAACCAACTTAACTACTCATTCGATCCTTTGCCTTGCTAAATATGAATGGTTTGCGAAGAGCACGGAATATCAATCACGCACTACTATGGTGGTGGAGCATAAACCGTCAAAAAAACAACCCCGTTCACATCTAGAAAGGTTTCTGATCCTATCTAGATCCTAGTCTAGTGTGATGTGCACGGATTGTCAAGACGCCATATTCTACACCAAAACTAGCAACTAACTCGAGTGAATTGTGATAACACCAATGTGAGAGGATGTCAATTAAGGAATTTGGCAGAATCACTTGAGAGAGGTGGCAAAGCCTTCCATGTTCAAGCTGAAAGGTTATGCTAATGCCCTGGCCATCAACCGAGATCAATCGCGAAACAAATTTTTTTCTAACGATGTAAACTTTGCGCTTGAATAACCCTAAACTGGATCTACCATGAACCTAACTAGAAACTAAAGAAGCTATCTGTTAGTGTAATATGTCTTGGAGGCCATTATTGTATAGTACTAGTTTATATATTACATTTTGGAAGCTTTGGATATATACACGGATTTATGACAGTCTTGCTCGATATGGTACTATGCTACTTGGTTTGTATCTATGTTAATATGTATATATATTTCTCTTGACAAATCGCTAATACATATTGGTAGAGCCCTTAGGATTTTTGCTTGACTAGCAGCGTTGTGATGACAGTCACACTAATGGGGGCTGGGTATTTGTTCATATCAGATTTTTGCATTTTCAACCATTTCAACCTTCACCACCTTCTTACGTTGATACTCCTTTCTCGAGTCCTGTTGTAACTCCGAAACCCATGTCTATTGCTGAACATATTGAACAATCTCGTAACTGATTTCACTCCTTTCACCACTGCGAATTCTTTGGATCAACAATTCTATTCATCTTCTTATCCAAATGTTGATCCTACCCCTATCCAACCATTCTATTCCTATCCATCCTACCCAACTTTTACACCTTCCTTGGACATTGCTTCTATACAGCTATTTGGGAGTTTCCTGTATCCAAACAACTTTGAATCTTTTACTGAAACTCCTTCACCACCCATGTCTAGTTTGGAACAGGCGTTGGAAGACTTTAGGATAGCGTCATGCCAACAGATGATGGATTTGAATGCGTCCATTGCCGCCCTTATACAACCTAGTGACCCGGTAGCTGGTTTCCAACTAATTCCAAATTTTCCAATGTATGATGAGGTGGTTGGACAAATTGAGAATTTGAGTGGTGAGAGTGAGCTGTACACCCTTCCAAATCAAACCTACCCATCCCCAATTGAATCCCACAACTCCGGTTTTGAATGTCTATCAAGTGTTCCAAATGATTCACCAGTTGAAGATAAAATGTTTAATGAGTTGTGCGACTTTGTAGTGTTTGATTTACCTGATTGTGAAGGGTCCCTTTCGAGCGAAACCATCACCAATCCTTTTGACCTCTACACCTCCACTCTAGAATCTAAATTGATTGATATCCATGCTTTTGTTGAGGTGTTTGAGAAAATTAATTTTCACTTGATCAAGGATATTGACGCAGGGAATATTTTGGATGATGAACCAGCAGTTTTGGATGAGCTTTTATTTCCAATTCATCATCCCGAGACATTAAATGTTTCTCCCAAACTTCATACGCGTCTTGATTTTGATGAGAATTGCATGGATAAGCTAAATTTTGAGAAGAGTATTGAGGAAATTATTGAGGATGGAGTAGTTTTACTTGAGGAGTCGGATTTTCCAATTCATTCTATCCCTTTCATTGACTACGCACACCCTCCTGAATCTTTAACCGATACCCTTCCTCAATCACTTCCCTTCATCCTCGTTCCGACCTTGTAAGAAACCGTTACACTTTCATTTCCAATGTCTGGTTTACCAAGTTCGACGTACCCATGTTTTCTCACAAATCTTGAGGGATTTGACCTCAATTCTCAGTGGGTTGATAGATTAGCACAATCGCTTTTTACATATCGGTCATTACAAATTGTGCTAATTTATACACTCCATTTCCACCCTCAAGTTCGTATTCCACTTCTTTCTCCCACTTTCTCTGGTTCTTCTTCTAATCTTCCTTTAATGATAGCGAGTGTTAATGAATCACAATCCGATATTTTGAGTTCGATAATTCTAGAAAAACAATCCATAGGGAGAAGAAATCCTTTTCTTTTACACCACTTATCTCTTCCCCACTTCTTCCTGGCTCCATACAACATGTTCTTCCACCAACCGGTACGTTTCACTGATAAATTCTTCGAATAGTTGGTGTTGATTTTTGGTCTTTGCAAAGCTTGGCATTGACCAATAACTTTGAACCCCTTCTTTAAAAAGCTTAACATTGTTTAACTCAAGTTTTAGGGGGGGGGCGGGTTTTATAATTTGGCTCTTGAAAATAATTTTTTTTAACTCAAAGAGGTGAGCCAAAAATAATTTTGTGGGAGATTTTCACGACCATATTTCATGTCTCCGTTAATAAATTTTTCCTCCCAAGTTTACAGGTTTATGAGATTTAAAAAATAAATAAATGGCAAAAGTGGAAACACTATTTCACTTAAGTTTGGGAAGGACCTTTTTGTGTATATATATTTTGTTTTTTTTTTCTGTTAATAATAAAAAGAAAAAAAATAATAATAAATAAACAAATAGGGGAGTGCCGACAATTTTGACCCTCTTGGTGTAGCCTGACAGTGAGGACACTGTCAAGTTTAAGTTTGGGGGTGTGCTTGGTAAGATTTCTACCATCGCATTCATTTTGCATTTGCATACTTATTTTAAATTCCATAAAAATTGAAAATTTCAATTTTGGCCATATGTGACTCAAGTTCAACATGACGGTTGACTAGTTAAGAAAAACTAGATCCTAAACTTAGTAAATTAAAAAACCTAAAAATAACCTTTTTTAAAATTTAATTGTAGAAAATATACGTACTTATAGTTTATTTAGAAATAGGCAAATTTTGAGTTCAGTTCTTGGGCTAAATCGAAATAAGGGAAGAGTATTGAAAGCTTTATTTAAAGTATAAGTCTGAAAAATAATTCTGAACCTTAAGTCCAAATTCTGAAAATATATACCCTACTTTACGCACTCACACACATCTTTAAACTTGGGATAGTAGAGGATACCTTGAAATGCTCTTGTCTAAAATCCTTAGTATGAAAGAAAATAAAATAAAAGTATAAGAGGTGAATAAAGAGATAAAAAAATGAACACTGGTTTTATAATTACTTAAGGCAGTATAAATAAAAAATATAGCGAGGGTGTTTTATCACGTAGTGTCTTAGACCAACTGGTTTGGGAGTCACTGCTAAGCCTTAGGTATTGCAAGATGAGGAATTACGCTTAAATGCGCAAGCACATTTTGTAATCGGTCGTTTAGTACCTCAAGAAGTATTAACGGTCGCATGAAGGATGTGTGAGCAATTTCATCTAAAATTTACCAACTAAAAGTATTTTGGAAGATGGACAAGAGTATGATAACTTGAATTGAATTTCCAAGTGTAGGGGTGATAATTACACACATGTAGGGGTATATGATTGGAGTTTGGAGGAGAGATAGGTATAAAAGATAGGGCTTATATCTTCAGTAGAGATGATAAAAATTCCCGAGTTAAGATTGCACCTTAGAAGAAAAACTTAGGAGATGCTGAAAGCTTTATATGATCTTAAGTTAAATGAAAAGGAAGCGTAAAAATTACGGGTTGATGATTTCTAAGTTGAAGATAATAGAATTTCATGCTAGAATACTGAATTGAAGAATTAGAGTCAACGGCCAAATTGATCGGATTTTGTGGGTAGTATCCGCTGAAAACCCTCAGGAGATAACACTTCTCCTACTAGAGACACCTAGAGGTTTAACGGCTTGTTGCATGAGCTCAGTGCAATCGCGTTCCCTACGAATGTGAGGCTAGTTTTTTTCGAGAATAAAATTGGTTTTGCTCAGGACGAGCAAAAGATAAGTTTGGGGGTATTTGTTCATATCAGATTTTTGCATTTTTATACCGCCCATTCTTAATCACATTGCATATAAATAGGTGCTTTTGATCCATGTCTAGTTGCAGGTTACAGGTTCTCAGCTCGTTACAGTGAAATTCAAGAAAAGTCGCTACAACTGTAAGACTACGACCAACATCAGATGAATCCGTATAATGCCGCCTACCAGTTCACGGAACAAATGGAAAATCATTGAGCATTTCAATGCAAAAAGCACAAGAGCAGCACAAGATCCAAGACTTCAAACGCGGAGCTCAAGGCAAACGTCCACTGTTGAATATCTGGAAGAGAACTGAAGAGATTATGAGAAACCAAGTAAAGAAAACAGAAGATAAAAGCAACTTGAAGAAACCCTAAAATAATGAGCCCATGAACCCACCAAATGGCCGCGGAACCGCGGTCAAACAGGCTATTCTGCCACGGTTGAACTGCGACCGTGCTCTGCACATGTCGGTGGGGTGTCGGTGCTTTGACTCAATGTTTGGGCTTGTTTTGTAATTTCATGTATGGATCAAAATGTAAACCTAGGGTTTTTCCTATATATAAATAGGAGAGCTCAAGGCTGCTTTTAGGGTGCCTTTCTTAGGATGCCTCTCTTTAGTTTTTACTCTTTTTAATTCTTAGATCTAAATTTTAATTCCAATTGTAATGCATTGTTGAGAGGTCATCAATAAAGTAAGTTTTTTTTATCTCGCAGTCTTTTTATCTGAATTTTAATTCCTGCAATTTTTTATCTGTTCTTTTATTATCTGCAATTTAGTTCATCTATTAAAATAAAAAAATGAATTTTATTGTTATCTTCCTAATGAGTGAGTAATTCCTCACTTGTTAGGATTATGATAGGGAAGGTTTGAGAGAAGGAAATCTCTCTCACTCCTTTCTTTGCCCAAATAATTTTAATTAAGGACTCTCTTTAAATCAACCATAATATGCTCACTACGGCACCCTATCATACATGATAGCAGTAAATCCCTAGTTAGACCGGTTGTGGTTGAATTAACCGAAGGTTACGGCTAAGAGCCAAGAACGGACGGACAAGGACCAAAAAGAAGAAACTATGTTTCTTCCTAGTCGTGCTAATCCCCATTATTGACTATTACCCTAACACCTATATTTTTTACCAAGGCAATTGAAAGAAGTGAGAAGAATCCCTATTTCTAACTAACCTAATCCTAACCTTAGCAAGCCTTTATATCAATTTATTCTCATTCTTAGATCTTAAAACAAAACCTACCAAAGTTAGGACTTAACTCATTAGAACTTAAAGAAAAGAACAACATTTCCCTGTGGATCGACTCGTACTCAACCGGCTAGCTACTAAGAGACACCGTCTTGATTGTGGTATTTTTAAATTTAAAACGCATACAAAATCTAACACCAATCAGTAGTCTACAAGCACATCCTTATGAAAGGTCCCTAGTCATAGGATTATCGAGACAGGACATCGATACTCTAGAGTAGACTAGTATATACGCTTCTCATCCCAACAGGGGAGATGGTATATCCTACAGCTATCAGTACGTCGTACTGGAGATAGTATGCAGGTGCTCATTGGGTTATGAGTTACAGTTCCCAGGTAGGGAACTACTGGTTGGTACTATACCTATCGTCAGGTAGCAGTTCTCAGGTGACATGAGTACAGCATAGTCCGTTGAATTGACACTGCTACTTCGCCTCAAGTTTGTTCCCACTGTTCTTAGATTACTACCCTACCACGGCTCTATTAAGTCGTGCAAACAGGTAGTAGTTGGGTGCAGTCCCGAAGCGCTTAGAGGCAGCAGCGGTTAGATAAGATTCGTCTCTCCCGGTTTTGGGGGTTGATGTCACGCTGTGATTCGGAAAGCCATTACACAAAGTCCCTGGCTAGGGCAAGCGAGATTTGCTGTTAGGGATTCTAGTAGTTTCTCAGGATGTTTTTGGCTGCATTCCGACACGACTTATTGTGCTTTTAGGGGTCTGACGCTTGCCGCCCCTAGGCCAGATATGTGATACTCTACCGGACTGTACGGAGATTGCAACAGACAGGATCAGTAGGGATACAGATGAGTTTGCTCGTCGTCCTTCTTATCGATAGATGCCTGGGTAGCCGTTACGTGCAGTTAGTACCGCTGACGCGCTTATGGTTAAACCACTGCCAGCGTACTGTCGAGTCTTTAGAGTCCCACACAAAGAGTTTCCCTGCTTCGGGTGAAACGAGTAGAGGTCGTATGGTTTTACGATAGGGTTCGATCATACAAGTGTACTTGTACGCATATGATGTTCGGACGGACAATACTAGTGGGCTTTGGTTTAAGCCGGATCCTAGTATTTGCTTATTGGATTAGTTATGTCGCATTGTATTCATGTTTCTCGAAATACGGATATGGTAGAAACGAGGGGGCATTCTTGTAATTATTCAAGTTTGCTTTAAGATGATTAAACCTCATTATTTGTTTTAGCATTTTAGGTTAAATGCTTAATGAGGTGGATATTTGAGAAGAGAAAACTTCATGGTATTTTAGTGAAATTGAGCATGGCTTTATATTGACTCTTGTGACAATAGAAGACTTAGATATTTTGAGATATTTGTGAGATATTTTTCTTTTGCATTAGAGTTAAAATAGATGCTATGCTCAAGAGTTTAGATCATTATCACAAACACATTCTCTCTCCTCTCAAGCTCTCTCTTCATCTTCCTTAAAGAAACCCTAATTGTATCATGAGTTGAGAATCCTAGGGTTTGTGACATAACTAAATCCAATAACACTCTCTACTCTCTCTAGGTGACTTAGTTTAGCACACCAAGTGACCTAGTTGCCTCATCCTAGAGGAGAAAGCTCAAGGTAGACACTCTCGGGTGGATCTTTTTCGATTTGGAGAAGCCGATAAGGAGGCGCGATTTGTTCTCACTTCGAGGAGCTCACGACGAGGAGAAGGACAGTGGGGCGAAAAAGGACAGCGAGAACTTGAGGTATAGCATTCTCACATAGTAGTTAAACCTCCGATTAAGTTTGTTAGTTAGGGTTTAGTATCGATCCTGGAGTTTAGTCGATATTATGAAGCACTTAAAAATCATTTTTTGCAAACTCCGCCTCCCCGCGAACACGTGGGGTGCGTGGCATCGACTTACAGTGGTATCAGAGCCGACTAAACCATAACTAATAGTTTAAACGACAAGTAAAACTATGAAACCAAAATAACCCCAAAACATCGAAGCATAGATCCTAGTTTCTGTTGATTTTTTACGAGGCTTTAAATTTTTTTTTTAGCAATTGCAGAGTACTCTTTTACTTGTAAAGTGAACACACACAAAGAACGAGACACTTCCCTCTGAAATGGACCGGCCACAAAGCCAAAATGTCCGGCCTCACCGGTTTTATAGTAGGGAATAGCATCGTGTTTTGTACTGTGCTTTTGTTACTTGGATCTAGGGTTTCAGGAGTTGTTTGTTTTTTCAAATTTTGAATATGCTGTCGATTCTTTACTGTAAGCCGAGAGAGTATCACATTCTCCTTTTAGAAATTCCAGGAACTCCATGCGCAAGTATTCTACTCCTTGATCACATCGAAGGACTTAATACTTCTACCCGTCTGGTTCTTAAACTTCAAGCTTATATTCTTTGAATTTCCAAAAGTTTCTGACTTGTGTTTCAACAAGAACATATGTCTGAATCCTGAAAGAAGATCAGTGAATATAATGAAGCACTAAGAACCAACCTTGGCATTTATAATCATAGGACCGTATACATCATCATGTATCCATCCCAAGAGTTCACTAACTCTTTCTCTGTTTCCATTAAAGCGAGTATTGGTCATTTTACTTTTGAGACAAGACAGGTAAGTATCATAAGATGAAAACTCGAACAGATTCTCATATTCATCCTTATATAACTTAGCTGGTCGTGTCGCATTGATATGACCTAGTCTATAATGTCACAAGAAGGATTCGTTCATTTCTGAATTACTCCTCTTGTGTGTGTTCTATATACTCTGAACTGTAGTTTGATTTAGAACGTATATGCTATTATCTAACATGCCTGATCGAATAAACTCTTGATTCAGGAAAATGTTCATAACGTTATCCTCCAATACAGAATTATATCCTTCTTTAACTCAGTAAAGAACATGATATAATGTTGTATATCAGGTTCGGTATGTAATAACATTTGTTCAGAATCAATGTATTTAATACAAGGTGATATCTGCCAACAGACTTGGCTGCAACAATTGCATCATTCTCTAACACTTAGAGACATATCACCCGTTCTCAGTTCTCTACCTTTCTGTGGCCCATGTAACATATTACATATGCGGGATCCTGATCCGGTATCACATACTTAGGACGTAGAGGATACTGAGAAACAGTTCTCGGCAACGAACACACCCGAACAATATGCATCAACATGCTTAATCCTCGATTGAGTGGCATGGGAATCTGGATATTCCCCTATTTCCTGCTCGGACTTATAACAATTATAAGTTGGAGTGGAACCAAAGTTCCCTAGCTCTGTATAATTAGAAGGTTCGGTCAATGCATCCATATTATTATCTTGATTAAGGCATGACATGGTAGCTACCAGGAGAGAGAGAGAGAAGAAAACACTCTGCGTGCGCTCTTTCAGGATTAGATTGGTTATTATTTTATCTAATCAGGATAGCTCCCACTGTTTTAGTCAAATCTTCCTTCAAACCCTAAAAGGTAAGACTAGCCGGGATTAATTACACCCTACAAGTTCGCCAATCTTTCAGCTAGGCCAAGGCCGGTACTTTGAGGGAGTTTCCCCATGCTTTCGCACGGACCTAATAAAAATAAACCTCATTTTCCCAGGGGCATAACCCCGTTAACACCTTTCTAGACCCCTACTTGATCGGCAAATTGTAATGTGTAAAACTCTCTCAGGAATAACTCTTACTAGCAGTGGGTATCGGGATCTAACTATCTCATATAAAGTATGCAATCTCATTGCAAATTTCAACACTTGAAATTCCCGACAATATTTTGCCTCTAACCTCCTATGAACTTGACAAAAGCCAACAAATCATAGGATGCTAGTCAAGTTTAACCCGTCATTTCCTGATTGAATTAAACCCACCCGCACGACCCTTGACAAAGGCCAACAAGGTCGTACGACTACCCTAATCGAATCGCATCATATGTTTAAGCAGATAAGCACTAGTCAGCTACCGAACACTACGCCTTGACAAAGGCCAACAAACGCAGCACGAATACTAAATACTACTTATCTGAAATGACGGAGGGGTACGACAGGTTTTTAAGAAAAACTTTTGCGTAATGAACTTGATCTCGTTGTAGAATCGAGTGATTTTAAAAGGAGTGTTTTTGAGGCTTTTACTAGTTTTGCTAAAGAGGTCACTCCCGGTGAAGAGATCTCGGCTCTTTCCTTATCGAATAAGGTGTAGGATATTTCCCAAATACCACTATGCAAAGCAAAAACTATAGAAGCAATCAAAAGACAATCCGAGTTTGTAGCATCTTCTAGTTTCGCTAAAGAGGTCACTCCCGGTGAAGGGATCTCGGCTCTTTCCTTATCGAATAAGGTGCTGGATATTCTATAAGGAATACCGCTATGCAAAGCAAGAACTAGAGCTACCAGTTTATAAAATAAGTTTCTACAATATCTTTTAGGTTTCTTTTATTTCATTAATCTCATTAATGAAGTTCCCATCAATTTTATGCTTCCCAAGCATCACGGAAGAAATGAAAGCGGCAATATTTATTATATCTCATATATATAATATAGGCATTCGTCTTAGAACATATTAAGTGATCACATCATAGAATATCAGTAGCGGAAGAATCACATATGAAATATTGGATATATTAGGAATTCCGTGTTTTATTTAAGCCAGTATAAAACACGGATTCTATGGTCGCGATGAATAGCCAAACCCACATCCATAGACCCCTACGAGAGCGGCAAGCAACCCTACCAATTCTAGAGTTAGAAGACCCGGTCTCGACTCTTCGAGATAGTCTCCCACTGGACCCCAGAACCCGGTTACTTGTGCTCCCCGGCTTGGGTCTATCCTAATGCGGAAAAGTAAATAATATACATCAATGGTGACATCATCCTCAACCCGGAAGTGCCCTAATAAAAGAATAGTACATATAAGCTTTTACATGAATGAATATGAAAAACTCTCATCTCACATAAAAACCCGGCTATTCGAAACACGACGATCCAATATAACATATCACAGCAACACATAACGACACATGTCATCAACGTAAGTAAATATACGTATCCTAATTGTCGTTGACGTATAGAAACGAAACCAGCGATATACCACATATTACACCTACGGTCGCAGAAAAGAAAGTGAAAAACTACAACAGTTGGAATCCGCAATCACCTTAGACATCATAAACCCAATGTATCACAAATTTTGGATTTCATGCCCAACCAAATGAATTCCTTAGACATCACATGCCTAATAATTATAAACACCGCATTTTAGTTATGATATTGAAAACGCTTTCCAATAACCTGTCGGGTAATTCAACAAGATTTCCGATAACCTGATCGAATGCTCACCGGAAACTTTATTAGACGGCCGCACCCCCCGATGCCATCGATGAAGTGCACTAAGGCGGAACACCCCTGTCGTGAGCACCCGAACGGATGCTTTTGGCGCCGAGGTTCTCCTACAGTCACTTTGTCAGGGCTATAGGGCGTGGCTATCTAGTAAGGTTACCCGGTGAGTATCCGCGTACACTACGTAATTGCGATGGACTTTTGATCCACAACCAAATTCCATGGCAACCGATCAAATGAGACTAAACTGCTAGATTTATAAAATTCAAACTAGTTATCACATAACCAATTTTGTGGATTCGAAATATTGTATCATAATCATAGATAGCCGGACGATGTTAACTTTTCGATCGAATAAGTAAGTACCCAAAAATTCCCAACAAGCTCAACACTTAGCGGAGTCTAAAAAAGCACGCAGAACATGCCACAACACCTATGAACCAGCCGTAGAAGGGTCAACCAATGCCTCACCTGTGGCACCATGAAAACCAATATCGCGCTAGCGCTACCACAAACCCTAAGGTTTAGTGGCGGTTTTGATGGTCACAGAATCGAGTTAAGCTTTCGTTTTTCTAGAGGGTCCACAGAATCACCTGCATGATTTTCTGGATATTTTAAACTCGGAAAAAATCCAACTCTTGAAAAATTTCCAGCGGGGAAAAATTGGGTTATTGATATCCGATCGAACTTTTTAACATCGTCTAAATAATCCGAATACATGTTAGAATTACGATTACGAAACACACCGAGTTGCTTTTGCAGAAAATTAACATCACATGAAAATTTAGCAAAAACAAACAACACCTCAAACACCAAAACCCAGAGACTGGAACACCCCGAAAATTTGAAGTCAAAACTCCAAATTTGGGCCGAGGAGGCTGGTTTTTCTCCTTATGTGGCTGGCCATATTTACACAAAACCCCCTCAAATTTTCATGGTGTTCATGTCATATCTCATATAACATTCTGAAGTTGTTTAAAAAAAATTTTGAAAACTTTTTAAATTTGACAGAAACCAAGTTTTCGTATCGGGTGTTTCGGAGTAGTTTCGGTTTCGTAATCCTAGCAAACATCATCTAATTTTCTAGCATGGATCTGATACCACTGTTGGGTTACCTAGCACGGCAGCAAGTTTTCGGGAGGCATCGTCCATGCCATTTTTAAAAATTTGCCGTATTAGATAACCCTAACCCTAGAATCGATACTAGAAAATCCAACGAAACGATATGTAAACACATTACAACTAAGTGAACGAGGGAATACAACTTTTGTAGACCGGTCTTCACTTCTAAAGCTCCATGATATAGTCCCTTCTCTGTGAATGGTGAACTCCCGGACTCTAGAGAGGGTTCACTTGAAGAAACGAACATGCTTGCTCAATGTCTTCGAGGCCGAAGATGATCAACGTCGAGAAGACTCGAGCTCATGCTACCTCTTCACTAATGGTGAGAATAGTGAAACAAACACCCTAAACTAAATGGCTAATAGTAGAGGATGATAAAGTAGGAAGTGGGCTCACTTTAGTTTTATTTTTCTCACAAGATTTCATCACTTAGAAAAAAACTAGCAAGCCTTTTCTCTTGAGGAAGAAGAAGTGATGAAGAAAATGAATGAGAGAGTGAGGTTAGAATTGTAACCATGGTGAGTTAGTGTCATGCCTAACTCATGTAGAGAATAAACCATAGTAAAAGGTTAAGGGTTGGGTTAACAAATATCTTAAGCAAGACAAAGAAGTGGACTAAGTCAATGGAGACCACAAGCTTCTACAAGCTTTGAACCATGACAAATATCTCCACAATTTTGAATTTGCTTGAAATAAATATAAACCCTAACTTAACCCTAGTATGGTGTGAGTCTCATACATACATGTTGCAAGTGTAACCTAGCATGACACAACAATATATATCACATACATATTTTGTGTATAAAAAGAAAATAATACAATTAACATATATCACATATATATCAATGTATCATCAAGTGAAAAAAAGTAATACTTAAGTGAGCTAATATTAGTTAATGTAACGTAATAAATCAAATATATATAATCATACATTAAATTTTTAAATCAACTGTTGATTTAATAATCCGGCTATATTACATATAACCGACTAATATCTAATGTAACAACTTATCAAATCAACACTCGATCCAATAACTTGGCTATATCACATATAACCGACGAATGTCAAATATCGCGAGCATAGAATGCGGTATCAAAAACTCGCATTAATCTCGGTCTCGCACATATCACATATGTGCTCCTACTCCGTTTCGCATGAACCACGAAACCTCTGTGTACGACTCTAAAGACTCGTCAATACACCGGTAGTAGGTGATGATCATATTAAACACCTACAAGCTGCAAGCAGTCTGCTAAACGTAACGGCCACCTGGGTATTGAGCGATCAGAAGATCAACAAGCAAGCCTGCTCGTACTCTTATGAATCCAATCAGTAACACTACCGTACAGTCTGGTCTGTTCGTCTGATATATCGTATATCACATCCTGGGGGTGGTATAACGTTAGACCCCAATAACCTGATAAGCTATGCCGATGCAAGGTTCATAACGGTTCGAGAAACTACTGATAACACTTACCAGTAAATCTCATCAACCCTAGCTAGGATTTCCTGTTATAGCCAATCGAGCATAGCGCAACATCAACTCCTAATACCGGGAGAGACGAAACCCCTCCTATCGCTCATTGCCTCCATATGACTCAGGACTGTACCCAAAAACCACCTTTTTATACGATCTCTTGACCGTGGCATGGTGGAAATCAAAGCACAGTAGGAATCACACAAGACTCTATGACGATCTCGGGTCTGCAGACTAACCTGTACCAGTGTTTCCAGAGAACTGCTATCCGACGATGGGTATAATACCGTCTAAGAGTTCTTGGCGAGTCCGTTCAGTGTACCCAGTCTTCACTGAGCACCCGTATACCTTCTCTGATGTGAAACACCAGGATATGGGATCATCCATCGCCCATCACATGGGTCAAGAAGCGTATACGCTAGTCTACTCTAGAGTATCGATGCCCTGTCTCGATACTCCCACGATTAGGAACAATTATAGGGTGTACTTGTGGACTACCCTTGGCCCCACTAGTATGATCTCCATCATAGTCCTGGTAGTCAAGTACACATGCTAAGGGCTTTATCAACATGTGAGAGCAAGACAGTATTACGTATACAAGTCAACATGTTAAGATAAAGAGCAACCAGATAGCATACTATCATATTGAGAAAGAAAGTCCTCCCTACATATGTCCAAGCATCCACTACATTATACATCCCATGTACAGTAATGGCCTCCAGGGCATACATATAACTAATAATCTCCCACTTGCACTAAGGCCATCTGATGTAGTATCCAATACCCAACAATATAGCAGTGGTTGTAGTATCCTATACTCAACCATCCGAAAATCTCTCAAATAGTATTTGGGGAAGCAGGCCTTGGTGAGTGGATCCGCCGTGTTAACATCAAAATCTACTCTCCTTATCTCGATCCCTTGGAGATCAACCATCTCTCTGATCAGGTGATACTTGCCTCAGAATATGTCTGGAACGCTGATGGGAACAGTGTTCCTAGGCCAAAGCCACAACTCCATTATTTTCACAATAACAGTTATTGGACACTCAATGGTAGGAACCTTGTTCATCTTATGAACAAGAAATGCCCAGACAGCCACTTTGGCAACATCATTGGTAGCAATGTATTCAGCCTTTATCGTCTATTATGTCACGGTATCTAGCTTGGAACTCTTCCAACATACCGTCCCTCCACCGAGGGTAAAGACAATGCCTATGACTGACTCTCAGTCAAACTTATCACTCTCGAAGCTGGAACCAAGAACTTTCTTTAAGTGCTTCTCAAGTACTTTAAGAATGTACTCCACAGCTTCCAGTAATTCTCCCAAGATCTGATTGATTCCTAATCACTACACCTAGTGAGTCAGCTATATCTGGTCTGGTACATAACATCGCATACTCTGATAGAGCCTACTGCCGAAGCATAGGGTATTCTTTGCACGCGAGCTCTTTCCAAATCAGTCTCGGAAGACATCTTTTAGGAGAAAGTTATTCCTGAGGTAGTGGGCGAACCACCATGCTTAGAATCCTCCATACTAAACCCCTTTAGTATGGTGTTAATGTACCTGGATTTGGCACACTCCCAACATCCACTTAGATCTATCACCATAGATCATAATCCATAAGATGTAGTAGGTATCATCCAAATCTTCTATTGAGAATCCCCATGATAAGTGGAGCTTGATCGAGTGTAGCATAGGAAACCATTTCCTATCAAGAGTATGTCATCTACGTACAATACATGGAAGGCAACCTTACTCTCTACAACCTTTTTATATATACAAGGTTCATCTATCTTTTTGATGAAGTGAAACTCTTTGACTGCCATATCAAAACAGATGTTCTAACACCACGATGTGCGCATTGATTCTGATAGACTTAAGCATAGCTTTGAAAGTCTTAACTTTTCCATCTACAACAAGAATCTTCTCAAGATCCATTTGCTCTCAATGGGTTTTACCCTTTCAGGTGCAACATGCAAAGTCATACTTTGTTGGTGTATATGGATTCCATCTTTGATAGCATAGCATCCAGCCTTTTCATAGAGTCGCCACTCATGATGGCCTGCTTGAACCTAGTTGGGCCATCATCAACCATGATGTGATCCTCGCTCCCACTGTCACCGAGAATACCGTAGTATCTCTCAAGGAACCCTACCAGATTCACGGAGAGGCTGAGGTTCGTTGGAAACTATTGAATCCTTTAGTTTCACCAAATCATCAGCTGTTAGTTTTTCTAGCTGGAACTCCTTCCAGTTCTATCTCATGACCACTAATTTCTTCACAAGAAATTCCTTTTCTAAAAAGGTGGCATGCTGAAAAGGTGTCACAAGAAGGATTCGTTCATTTCTGAACTACTCCTCTTGTGTGTGTTCTATATACTCTGAACTGTGGTTTGATTTAGAACGTATATGCTATTATCTAACGTGCCTGATTGAATCAACTCTTGATTCAGGAAAATGTTCACAACATTATCCTCCAATACAGAATTATATCCTTCTTTAACTCAGTAAAGAACATGATGTAATGTTGTATATCAGGTTCGGTATGTAATAACATTTGTTCAGAATCAATGTATTTAATACAAGGTGATATCTGCTAACAGACTTGGTTGCAACAATTGCACCATTCTCTAACACTTAGAGACATATCACCCATTCTCAGTTCTCTACCTTTCTGTAGCCCATGTAACATATTACATATGCGGGATCCTGATCCGGTATCACATACCTAGGACGTAGAGGATACTGAGAAACAGTTCTCGGTAACGAACACATCCGAAGAATATGCATTAACATGCTTAATTCTCGATTGGGTAGTATGGGAATCCGGATATTCCCATATTTCCTGCTCGGACTTATAACAAATATAAGTTGGAGTGGAACCAACGTTCCCTAGCTCTGTATAATTAGAAGGTTTGGTCAATGCATCCATATTATTATCTTTATTATCTTGATTAAGGCGTGATATAGTCGCTACCACGAAAGAGAGAGAAGAAAGCACTCTGCGTGTGCTCTTGCAGGATTAGATTGGTTATTATTTTATCTAATCAGGATGGCTCCCACTGTTTTAGTCAAATCTTCTTTCAAACCCTAAAAGGTAAGACTAACCGGGATTAATTACACCCTACAAGTTCTTCAATCATTCAGCCAGGCCAGTGCCGGTACTTTGAAGGAGGATCCCCATGCTTTCGCACGGACCTAATTAAAATAAACCTCGTTTTCCCAGGGGCATAACCCCGTTAACACCTTTCTAGACAACTACTTGGTCGGCTAATTGTAATGTGTAAAACTCTCCAAGGAGTAACTATTACTCGCAGTGGGTATCGGGATGCACCTATCTCATAGAAGGTATGCAATCTCATTGCAAATTTCAACACTTAAAATTCCTGATAATATTTTTCCCCTAGCCTCCTATGACCTTGACAAAGGCCAACAAACCAAAGGATGCTAGTCAAGTTCAACCCGTTATTTCCTGATTGAATTAAACCCACCTGCACGACCCTTGACAAAGGCCAACAAGGTCGTACGACTACCCTAATCCAATCACATCATATGCTTAAGCAGATAAGCACTAGTCATCTACCGCACACTACGCCTTGACAAAGGCCAACAAACGCAGCACGAATACTAAATACTACTTATCTGAAATGACGGAGGGCTACGACAGGTTCTTAAGAAAACCTTTTGCGTAATGAACTTGATCTTGTTGTAGAATCGGGTGATTTTAAAATGAGTGTTTTTGAGGCTTTTACTAGTTTTGCTAAAGAGGTCACTCCTGGTGAAGGGATCTCGGCTCTTTCCTTATCGAATAAGGTGCAGGATATTTCACAAATACCACTATGTAAAGCAAAAACTATAAAAGCAATCAAAAGACAATCCGAGTTTGTAGCATCTGCTAGTTTCGCTAAAGAGTTCACTCACGGTGAAGGGATCTCGGCTCTTTCCTTATCGAATAAGGTGCTGGATATTCTACAAGGAATACCGCTAAGCAAAGCAAGAACTAGAGCTACCAGTTTTTAAAACAAGTTTTTACAACATCTTTTAGGTTTCTTTTATTTTATTAATCTCATTAATGATGTTCCCATCAATTTTATGCTTCCCAAGCATCACGGAAGAAACAAAAGAAGCGATATTTATTATATCTCATATATATAATATAGGCATTCGTCTCAGAACATATCAAGTGATCACATCACAGAATATCAGCAGCAAAAGAATCACATATGAAATATTGGATATACTAGAAATTCCGTGTTTTATTTAAGCCAGTGTAAAATACGGATTCCACGGTCGCGATGAATAGCCAAACCCACATTCCTAGACCCCTGTTACAGCGGCAGGCAACCCTATAAATTCTAGAGTTAGGAGACCTGGTCTCGACTCTTCAAGATGGTCTCCAACTGGACCCCAGAACCCAGTTACTTGTGCTCCCCGCCTTGGGTCTATCCTAATGCGGAAAAGTAAATTATACATCAATGGTGACATCATCCTCAACCCGAAAGTGCCCCAATAAAAGAATATTACATACAAGCTTTTACATGAATGAAAATGAAAAACTCTCATCTCACATAAAAACCCGGCTATTCAAAACACGACAATCCAACATAACATATCACAGCAACACATAATAACACATGTCATCAACGTAAGTAAGTATGCGTATCCCAATTGTCGTTGATGTATAGCAACAAAACCGGCGATACACCACATATTACTTTTACGGTCGCAGAAAAGTGTTGGGTTTCCCTTGCACCTAGTCTAGGGTTTGGTAGCATCACTCATGCCACTTTAAAAATTAGAGAGGTGCAAAGCAAACAAACCATGAATCTTTGCTAGAAATATTAGGGTAACAAGTTTGTATCATATACAAAGAACTATCTATCACATAGAGTTTAGGATTACAACCTTTATAGTCCGTTCCTTCGCTTCATAAGCTCCGTGTTGAGGTTCCTTCGCTGCGATCATAAAGAACTCTGACTCTAGAGAGGCTCCATGAGGTGAATGAGGCATCTTGCTTGTAGTCTTCATAATCTAAGATGATCTACCTAGAAGAATCTCTAACCCAAGTTTACACTTCACTAATGAAGTAATTAGAGAAGTGAACACCATAATCTAAGTGGCTAGAATAGATGAGGATGATGAACTAGGAATATTACTCTCTTTTGTTTTCAATTTCTCACTATTAATCACTACAACTCAAAAAGCTAGCAAGCTTTTTCAAGAGCAAGAAGAAGAAAACCTTTTGTGATGAATATGAATTATTGTTGTGGTTACAATTGCAACCATGGGTTAAGAATGAAAGTCTTAACCCTTGTAGAGAATAAACCATAGTTTAAGGGTTTGGGTTGGGTTAACAAATATCTTCATAAAATATCAAAGTAAGATGACAAAGCCAAAGCTTCATGAAGCTTCCACAAAACTCATCTAAACACTTAACCATAATCCAAACCCTAACTAGGTTTAAAATCAAAAACTTTGTTGCATTTGTAACCCTAACTTATTACAATATTATATATCACATATATAATATTTTGTAACAAAAGAAAATAATACAGTTAACATATATCGCATATACATCAATGTATTATCAAGTGAGAAAAAAAATCAATAAAGCGAGCTTATATTTGTTAATGTAACGTAATATATCACATATATAATTATACATTAAATTATCGAATCAACACTTGATCCGATAATCCGGCTATATTACATATAACCGACTAATATAACATGTACCAATTCATCGAATCAACACTTGATCCGATGACCCAGCTATATCACATATACCCGGCCGATAACACATATCGCGAGAATAGAATACGGTATCTCATATCGTATTATTCTCGGTCCCGCACATATCATATATGTGCTCCTACTCCGTTTTGCCTGAGCCAGGAAAGCTCTGTGTAGGACTCTAAAGAATCGTCAATACGCCGGTAGCAGATGATGATCATATTAAACACCCACAAGCTGCAAGCAGTCAGCTAAATGTAACATCCACCCAGGTATTGAGCGATCAGAAGATCAACAAGCAAGCCTGTACATTCTCCTGTGAATCCAATCAGTAACACTACCGTACAGTCCGGTCTCTTCGTCTGGTATGTCACTTATCAAGTTTAGGGGTGGTAAACGTCAGACCTCAGTAACCGATAAGTCGTGTCGATGTGAAGCTCATAACAGATCGAGAAACTACTGATAACTCTTACCAGTAGCACTCCATATCAGCCCTGGCCAGGGACTTCCAGTTATAGCCAATCGAACACATCATAACATCAACTCCCTATACCGGGAGAGACGAAACCCCTCCTATCGCTCATTACCTCCATATGATTCAGGACTGTACCCAAAAGCCACGGTTTTGCACGCCCTCTTGGACATGGTAAGGTGGAAATTAAAGCACAGTGGGAATCACATAAGACTCTATGACGATCTCGGGTCTACAAACTAACCTGTACCAGTGTCACCGAAGAACTGCTATCTAACGATAGGTATAATACCATCTAGGAGTTCTCGGCGAGTCCGTTCAGTGTACCCAGTCTCCATTGAGCATCCGTACACCATCTTTGATATCAAACACCAATAGATATGGGATCCATCGCCCAACATATGGGTCAAGATGCGTATACGCTAGTCCACTCTGGAGTATCGATGCCCTGTCTCGATACTCCCTTGACTCGGAACAGTTATAGGATGTATTCTTTGACTACCCTGGCCCCACTAGTATGATCTGCATCATAGTCCTAGTAGTCGAGTACATATCGTAAGGGTTTTATCAACATGTGAGAGCAAGACAGTAAACCAATACAAGTCAACATATTAAGATAAAGTGAAACCAAATAGCATACTATCATGTCGAGCAAGAAATTCCTCTATATATATATCCAAGCATCTACTGTAATATACATCGTATGTACAACAATGGCCTCTAGGGCATATATACAACTAACAATCTCCCACTTGCACTAAGACCAGCTGTTGTAGTATCTCATACCCAACATCCTTAAGAGTCTCTCAAATTGTATCTGGGAATGGCCTTTGTGAGTGGATCCGCAGTGTTGTACTTCGTATCAACTCTCCTGACCTCGATCTCATGGCGATCAACTATCTCCCGGATCAGGTGATACCGCCTCAGAATATGTCTGGACTTCTGATGGGACCTTGGTTCCTTGGCCAAACCCACAACTCCATTGTTATCACAATACAAAGGTATCGGATGCTCAATGGACGGAACCACACTAAGTTCAGTGATGAACTTCTTCATCCAGACAGCCTCTTTGGCAGCATCGTTGGCAGTGATTTATTCAGCCTCCATCGTCGAGTCTGCCACGGTTTCTTGCTTGGAACTCTTCCAACAAACCGCCCCTCCATTTAGGGTAATGACAAATCCTGAGTGCGACTTAGAGTCGTCCTTATCACTGTGGAAGCTTGAATCGGTAAAGGACTCCACCTGGAGTTCTCCGTTACCTTATAACAAGAACATCTCCTTAGTCCTTCTCAAGTACTTGAGAAGGTTCTTCACAGCTGTCCAGTGACTCTCTGCTGGATCTGCTTGATACCTATTCACTACACTTAGTGAGTATGCTACATCGGGTCTGGTACAAAGCATCGCGTACATGATAGAGCCTACTGCTGAAGAATAGGGTATCCCGTGGATGTGAGCTCTCTCCAAATCAGTCTTGGGAGACATCTCTTTGGAGAGAGTGAGTCCAGAGATCGTGGGTTGGTTCCCACTCTTGGATTCTTCCATACTAAACCTCTTTAGTATTGTGTCAATGTACCTGGATTGGGACAATCCTAGTATCCATTTAGATCTATCTCTATAGATCTTAATTCTCAAAATGCAGGAGGCATCACCTAGATCTATCATTGAGAATCGATGTGATAAGAAGAGCTTGACCGAGTGCAGCATAGGAACATCATATCCTATCAAGAGTATGTCATCCACGTACAATACGAGGAAGACGACCTTACTCTCTGCAACCTTCTTGTATATACATGGTTCATCTACATTCTTGATGAAGTCAAACTCTTTGACTACAACATCAAAATAGATGTTCCAACTCTGCGATGCCTGCTTTAACCCGTAGATGGATTTAAGCAGCTTGCACACCTTTCCGCTGCTCCCACTATCTATGAAGCTCTCTGGCTGAGTCATGTACACGCACTCCTCTAAATCACCATTTAGAAAGGTGGTCTTAACATCCATTTGCCAGATTTCGTAGTCATGCTATGCAACAATGGCAAGTAAGATCCGGGTGGACTTAAGCATAGCCACTGGAGAAAAGGTTTCGTCATAATCCACACCTGGTCGTTGACGAAAACCCTTTGCAACAAGTCTAGCTTTGAAAGTCTCCACTTTTCCATCTACACCAAGTTTCTTCTTAAAGATCCACTTGCTCCCAATGGGTTTTACCCCTTCAGGAGCAACTTCCAAAGTCCATACTTTATTGGTGTACATGGATTCCATCTCAGATCGCATTGCATCCAGCCACTTTACAGAGTCCTCACTCAAGATGGCCTGCTCGAAGCTAGTTGGGTCATCATCTTCCATGATGCAATCTTCGCTCCCACCATCTATGAGAAAACCGTAGTATCTCTCAGGTAGATGAGAAACCCTACTAGATTCACAGAGAGGCTGGGGTTCGTCGGGTACTACTGAATCCTCTGGTTCTAGTAATCATCAGTTGTAGTTTATGGTGCTGGAACCTCTTCCAGCTCTACCTCTTCGCCACGAATTTCTTTAACAAGAAATTCCTTTTCTAAAAAGGTGGCATGTTGAGCAACAAACACCTTTTGTTGTTCACCATGGTAGAATAGATATCCATACGAGTTGCTTGGATATCCCAAAAACTTGCAAAGAATCTTGCCTCGAGCTTGTCCGGATTTTGCTTTTTAATATAGGCCGGACAACCGTATATCTTAACTCGTTTAAGAGATGGTCTCTTCCCATTCCATATCTCATATGGAGTGGTAGGCACCGATTTGGTTGGAACTCTATTCAATAGGTATATGGCTGTCTCAAGCGCATGCCGCTAGAAGGAAATAGGTAACTCAGCAGTGCTCATCATAGAGCGCACCATATCTAATAGGGTGCAATTCCTCCGCTCCTATACACCGTTGTGCTGTGGTGTATAAGGAGGAGTAAGCTGAGAGAGAATCCTATTCTCTTTTAGATAATCAACGAACTCATTGCTTAAGTATTCTCCTCCTCGATCTGATCGAAGGATCTTAATACTTTTACTCGTTTGGTTCTCTACTTCGTTCTTATAATCTCTGAATTTCTCTAAAGCTTCAGACTTGTGTTTCAACAGGAACAAATGTCCTTATCTTGAGAGATCGTTAGTGAATGTAATGAAGTAGGAAGATCTATTCCTGGCATGTGTAGACATGGGACCACATACATCACTATGTATCAGTCCCAAGTGTTCTGTAACTCTTTCACCGTGTCCACTAAACGGAGTTTTGGTCATCTTGCCTTTGAGACATGACTGGCAAGTGTCATAAAATGAAAATTCGAACGGATTCAAATATCCATCATTATGTAACTTAGCTAGCCATGTCGCATTGATATGACCTAGTCTATAATGCCACAAGAAGGATTCATTCATTTCTGAACTCTTTCTCTTGTGTGTGTTTTGCACATTAAGTACTTTAGTTTGATTGAGAATGTATATGGCATTATTTAACAAGCCTGATCCAATCAACTTTTGATTCAGGAAGATGTCCATAAAATTATCCTGTACTACAAAATTATATCCCTCTTCACTCAATAAAGAAACTGATATAAGATTGCATATCAGGGTCGGAATATAATAGCATTCATTCAGAATCAATGTATTACCATTTGGTAACACAAGGTGATATTCGCCAACTGCTTTGGCTGCAACATTTGCATCATTCCCAACCCTTACGGAATGATCACCCTCTCCCAGTTCCCTATCTTTTCGTAGCTGTAACATTTCAAAATAATAAAATATTATTTTTGGGGAATTTTTATAATTTAATAATAATTATAATGAATATTTTAATATTTCGGTATAATTAAATACCGATAAATGGGGAAAATTTTTGGAAAATTATAGAAATTACTAAAAGAGAGTGTTTTATGTGAATTATACAAATTTTAAGTTTTTATGTTTAATTATATGCTAAATTAATGTTAATCGTGATTAAAAATCGCTAATCGGATTTTTAGCATATTTGTGCAAAACATGCACCATATCTTTTTTCACTTGTTATATATTTTTCCATGACTTTCCTACATGTTTTATTATGGCATTCTTGCATGGTTGTCAATTAGAGAGAATGAGAAAAAGAAAAGAAAAGAAAAAGGGAAAGAATAGAATAATGGGTATGGGTGAGAGAGAGAAAGGTGAGGGTGTGTTGACTTGGCCATTCCTCTTCATTCTTCACTCATTCTTCTCCCCTCCATCTCCACATGCTGCTGCTGCTGCTGCCCCTCTCTCCCCTCTTCATCTTCCCAAAAACTCCATGTTAAACACCTCAAAACCCTATCCCCATTTTACAAAAGTTGTGCATAAGCTCAAGGGAATCACATTGGACTAAGAAAGGAAAGGTTTTGGACACTTGGGGCAACTTAAGAATTTTCTTGAGTTGCCAAATGAGGTATTTTCTGAAGCACTAGCTTAGTTTTCCTATTGCTTTCAAATCCATGTTAACTTTAAACCGATATAGTGATGTTTAGTGAGGGTATGAAAATTCTAGTTTGTAAGTCCACGTTGCCCACCCCGGTGCTTGCGGGGAGGCGGAAACGTTATGAAAAATTCGATTTTTACAACACTAGGCAACATGGACTACACAAAAGGAGGGATCTTTGCTAAACATAAACTAACAACAAAGCCAAAAGAGTTAGCTACTCGGTTAAGGGGTTATGCCTAAGTCTTGAAGTCCTTCTCTTCTTTCTCCTTGGAGTGTGATGAATGGGTTCTCATCGTCGCCTTCTCTTGCCGATGAAAGATCCACCCGAGGGCCTCTACCTTTGGCTCCAACCTCAAACTAGAAGTAACTAAGGTGCTTGGTGTGCTAAACCTAAAACCTTAGAAAGCGTAGAGAGTAATTTTAAGGGATTTATCTCAAGCTCAATGGTTCTCAACTCATGAGAGGGGAGAGCTTTGAGAGAGAGGAAGAGGATGAGAGAGAATGAGAAGAATAATGCCAACCTTCTCACATATATGTGAATTATGATAAATAAACAATTAGCTAAAGATAATTGTGATGGTTAATCATGAAATGACCATTATCATTTCACATTAAATGCTTTTGCAAGGATCAAAAAGCATCTTTCATATGAAATGATGATGGTCAAATTGTCAACATAGGTCAACATGTCAACCATAGTCAAAAGGTCAACAACCCTAACCATAACACAATTATAATTAACTAATATTAATAATCATATTTCACACATAAACATTAGGGTTAAGAAAAAGACAATGGTCATCAACCCTAATGAAAGTCCTCTGCCTCTGCCTCAGTCAACTGTGCATACACACCTGTTTCCCGCAATCAGAACGAAACTCTATTTCTAAGACTGAAAAGTAAAGCACTGCTTCATAAAAAACGACTAAACACCGATGGCAATTTATCCTTGCGAGAATCACATGCACCTAATAATAGAAAATTAAATCATACAATGCACAAGCATAACAGAGAGCTAAAATAAAAGAACCCTTGACACATAATGAAATACTTGATTAAAAAGAAAAATACTTGTTCATTATTATTATTGTTATTACATTTAAAAAAGATCACCAAATATGGGATCGGAAGGACAAGGGTTCGCAAAGATAAGAAGAAGATTCTCCAGTTCCCTTTCTGTCTTCTCCACCACGTTGAAGCGGCGGTCCTTCTGAGAGGTAGACGCCCAACGATCATCGCCACATTCATCAGAAAAGGTAGCGATGACAACCCGGCGAGCCCGTATCTGGCTCAGCAAGTGGAAAGAGCAGTCCCTCAGGGCTTTGGTGATCAAGTGCGCTTCAAAGAAGCACTCGATCTTATCCTCAGCGGCGTCAAGCATTGCCGAGGACATCTCTACTGGAGGAGGGGGAAGATCGGCGAGCACTGAGGCAAGGATCATCCGGAGCCAAGTGGAGTGCGGAGGAAGAGGAGACCCCACACGAGTCAAAAGCTCGTACATTGCAGCATCGCACTGCTCGTCCGTAAGAGAAGGGTCCACCAAGCGCGCAGCAAAACGAGGAATGATGTCTCGAATTGGCACTTCCCATGGTTGTCGGCGGGCATGAGGACGGTTTCAAGCCATGATCAAAAAAGTTCTCTGAAGATGAGAGAAGAAAAGGCTCGGCTTTGAGTTATATATAGGCCAAGCACGGGAAATTCTGTGCACAATGGAATTATTCCCAAGACTCGGGAAATGAAGATTTTGGGAAGATGAAAAGACATCTCAAGTGAAGCAACGCTTCCGATTCCTCCAATCAGAGCAAAGCTCTACTTTGAAAATTTAAATTTTAATAAATGAAGCGACGTTTCAGATCCTCTGCGCTGTGCGCAGGATGCCACGTGCCGAAATCTGGCACACCAGCACGAAGAGCGCAGCGCCCGAGGCAGCGCGCCCGATCAGAGCAAAGCTCTATTTAAAACAAAATTAAAGGAAGCAACGCTTCAGTTGCGCAAGCGCTGCGCTGCGCGACACGTGTCAGCGCAGTTGCGCTGCGCTGCGCGCTGCGCGACACGTGTCAGCGCAGTTGCGCTGCGCTGGGACTGTGTGACACGTGTCACGCGCTGGGGCATATGCGCCAAACAGAATTAAAATTTTAATGAAATCTTTCTGTTCTTGTTAAAACAAGAAAATTTTCTTCTGTAAAACAGGAGCCTTTGTATCAAAGATCCAACGGTGGAGAAAATTCTCCAAATCACTCAGAGAAAGATCTTTCTAACAAATTTTAACAAATTTATGGGCACTATATAAAGGCCCCTAGACCCCAAATCAAAAAAATAAACATTGTGAGAAATCAAGAACTTCAAACAGAGAGAACTCTGAAGAAATTTCAAGAAAAAAAAGGTAAAACCTTTAAAATAGAAGAATTTCTTCTAATAGATCATTGATCTAAGAACAAGATCAATGATTTTCAATAAAAAACAAAATAAAAATAGTGTTTGCACTTATGAACCATTGGTTCTCTGAGATCAAGAAAAAACAAGAAATACTTGTTTTCTTTGATCTAAATTAGATCAGGAAATCAAATAGTGCTTTGCACTTTTTTATGAATCATTGGTTCTGGAATTTAAAAGATTCTCAAGTTAATAGTGCCTTGCACATGCAAAACTGCACTGTTGCGCTCTTAGGTTGGCGCAAGCCACCAGAGAGCGCCACGTGTCAGCACCAGAACCACTTACGCTCTGTGCTTTTAAGATAGAGCATTGCTCTCTTAGATTGGCGCAACTCACCAGAGCGCGCCACGTGTTAGCAGCGCAACAACGCAGCGCACTAGCGCAGCGTACTGCGCTGTTGCGCTCACCAGAGCATGACACGTGTCACCTCCATATGCACTTGCGCTCAATAATTGGCGCAAAGCGCCTGACAAATGCATTGCATTATTTACTGAAGGGCCAAGCCCAATTAAAAAGGGCCTAACAGGCCAAATAAAATGCTATGCAAAGCAGATGCTGTGCATCATTTAAAAGGGGCAGAGCCCAAACAAAGGTCCAACAGAGACCAAGATTAATGCTGTGCATTATCAAATAGGAGCAAAGCCCTAGCACAGGTCTAATAGGCCAAAAATAAGAAATAACGTTGAATATTCTCAACTGGACTTAGCCGAATCATGGCCATAAGTCCTCAAACTAAATTGACGGAGCACGGCTGCTCTCTTAAAAATCAATTTACATCCGGTTCGAGGGTACATCTCCGAACTCCTTTGACTCCTATCGTTGTAATCCTTCAACGACGTCAGAGAGGTGACGAGTCCCGACAACCACACATCAACACGGACTGTGGGGTCCTTAAACTCATGGACTTAAGCGTCCTTAAACCAAAAGACGGATTGTGGGATCCTTAAACCCGCGGACTTATGCGTCCTTAAACTAAAACACGGACTATGGGGTCCTTAAACCCACGGACTTAAGCGTCCTTAAACTACCTATGGACCCCTATGTCCCTAAACTGGAATACGGACCATCATATCCCTAAACTGGCAATGGACCGCAATGTCCTTAAACTACTTATGGACCACTACGTCCCTAAACTAGAACAATAGAGCCCCCAAACGCTCTCTTGTCGGATCCAAAACGATCCCGTTAAGTTGATCTTAGTCTCAAATCAGACTAACGTATCCTTAACGAACGTTTAAGTTGATCTTAGCCTAAATATGGTTAACGTATCCTTAAACTAAAACACCAAACCCAAATCAAAGTAAATACGGATTTGGACTAATCCACGTCCTACGGGCGATGGCACCACTTAGTCTCCGTATACAATCCACGGGCATCCACAAACAAAACAAACACACACGACACGAAGTGAAATTCTGGAGAAGGAGAAAGTGGCTACCGCGATGCGGTAGCGTAATTAACTGTAGGGGCTTGCGCCTGCAGGGAAGAGCGTCCCTACAATCAAAAACCCTTCAAACGAGGGAGAATCTGACGAAGTCCGCTACATCGGCCGCATCCGACTAAACCTTCGATACAAGGTGCCATAAATCAACTTGGCATCTTCGGAGAAGTGGACGGGTAAAACCATATAGCATCTGCCCCGAATCTCAGGCAAGGCGTCCTCACGTCTCGGCCGCTATTCAGAGGGGAACAGATTCTGGCACGCCCGGTGGGACCTTTTCCTCTTTCCACTCCACACTTCGTGTGTCGTATTCGCGAACGAATCACGGTTTGTTAATGGTTGCCTTCGGATTTTAAGTTACTAAGATTTGGTCTTTTGCCTGGCGCAGAAATCAAGCATTGATGGCCTCTACCTTTTCGAAGTGCTCCAACTGTAGCTGCAGCTCGTGTCCGGCCTCAACTGGGGGCATAACTTACGGGCCCCAAGCTGCCTCTTTGTTCACCATGCCCGTGGAGCAGATTACTCAAGCCACCACGGGGTTGTTTTTCGGAACTATGCTTCCACCGACAAGCTTCAGCACCCCCGTGCCCGTACAAGAAGCTCCTAAGAAGTCGGTCTTCGATCGACTTTCAGTTACTGTGGCCCCTCTTAATGGGTCGCCTAACACCAGCGCCTTGGTCTTCTCCAGACTCGGCCAAAACTCCTACGGGCCCACAATGAAGCTTGCGGTCCCAGAAAAGGTTATTCCAAAAAGAGTAACCAAACCTGCTCCTAAGTTCGTCGAGGCGGCTTCTCCTGCTAAGAGATCGGTCTTTACAAGACTGACCATCCCAACTCCTACTCCTGCTCCTGCTGCTCAAAAGACATCAGTCTTCAATAGGCTGACGCCGGCAACAGCCCCACACCTGAACAGGGGGCAAGAAGAAGTTGTTTCTGTCTCTGAGCCAATACCGACGACTCGTCGTGCCCGAAGACGCCACTGGCGCCCGGTAAGGAAGACCGGGGGCAACTCCCCTTCTGGGATGACTCCGCCAGCTCCAACAGTGGAAGTTAACGCTGCTATTCTAACTGGGAACAGCTTCGAGTTACTGAACAGGGTACGCAGAAACTCGACAACTGCAGTCCTTAAAAGATCTCCTCCACCGGTAGAGACCGTCGTGGAAGAAGAAAAGCCGGAGCAGCCTCCTCAATCGCTGTCCTCCAGGATTTACAAGACATGGCGACGAGTCCGAGAATCTGTCGTTGATCCTAACTTCTCTCGCCAACAGAAGAAGTCGAAAGGTCGGCAAGAAGAAAATCCCCCGGTCAAGCAACGAAAGGTGACGACCGCTTGGGTGCCCAAAGCAACGGCCCCCTCAACTTCTACGGCCCATAAAAGAAGAAGGCCGGAGAAAGTGCCAACTCCGACGACGAATATCAAAGGTGGTGAACCCAAACGCCCTAAGTCAGGGGGCATTGCAGTTCATACCGTCTACGTGGTGTCTGGTAAGGAGGACAGTCGCATATCTACGGGTCATCGACCGCTTACGCGATCAATGACCAAAGCGTAGGAGCAGCAGCAGAAGCTGTAAGAGATGATGAACTCTATGTCCGCACTTACTGGGCCAAAAGAAAACCCTGAAACGTCCTCGGATGAACGCAAGGAGGAAGAAACCGACGCCGAATTCCTTCGTCGAATATTGGAGAAGAAGGACAAAGAGGCTGCTGAACAAGAAGCCAACATAAAGCGTATGGGCCTCCTGTTCCAAGACATGGTGGGGATGATGATCCAACAAGATCCTCCGGCCGAAGATCCCCCGATCGTCCTTGAAGACGATAGGGGAGAGACGTCAAATCCTCCGCCAGCTCTGTCAACAGCTAAGGAGGAGACAATCTCCAAAGCTGATTTGGACGGATACATAGCCCAACAAATATGGGTTCATCATGCGACTGAATCAGCCGGCCAGGTCGTAAAAACAGGACGACCATATCCAAGTTGGTACGATCAAATCAAGTACCCGCCCGGCTACACAATTCCCAAATTCCATGTTTACAAGGGGACGGGCAATCCTCACCAGCATGTTGCTCAGTTCAGGGCGCTCTGCGGCAACACCGGCGGTGATGAAAAGCTGTTGCTTCGCCAGTTTGTTGGAAGCTTATCAGATACAGCGTTCGAGTGGTACTCTGAGCTCCCGAACGACTCTATTAAAACCTTCACGGAGATGGAGCTGTTGTTTACTCAGCGTTTTGCAAGCGCCAGTGAACGTACCCCGACGACGGCACTGATTAATGCCAGGGTAAAGACAGGCGAGATATAGGTTCGATATGCTATACGGTGGAGGAACTTATGGTCAAAGTGCGAGCAGCGCATTGAAGAAGCTCCCGCAATGGGTATGTTTGTGGGAACCCTTGATCCGCAAGCAACCATCTCACAATTTGTGATGTTTTTCAAGCCGACTACCTTCCAGGCCTTGATTGACAAGCTAGCGCAAATGGATCAGATGGGCCATAAACCCCCTCTTCCAAAGCCGGACTCCCGAAATGACAAGGTGAAGGGAAAAGCGATCTTTGTCGCTAATGCTCAACAACAACCGAGCAATTCAAAGCCGGTTGTTCGTCAAAATAATATGCGCCCATACTTAGCCCTTGAGGAGAGGCTAGGACATCCTTACTCATTTCCCCGAGATAAAACAAGAAAGTTATTCGAGCTGGCGTTGCGCAACTGACTCATGAATTTGCCGGATCCAAAATGTCCGTCACAACCAAATGATGTCAATGAGCCCAACCACTGTCCTTATCATCGAGTACTGGGTCATCCGATCGAAGATTGCTACGTCTTCAAAAATTGGCTTGAAGACCAGTACCAACAGGGCAAGTTCGCGTTATCTGACAAATGGAAGGTGAATCCCCCGTAGCCCCACACCTCTAAGAGGATGAATACGCCGGGGGCAACATGCTCTGTCGTTGAAGAAGCTCCTTGGGAGGTTGAATTATCAGCCAGGACAAAGAGGATGCTAAACGATCTTTAAACATGCCCAGCAATTAGATGGAAGAACCCGTTGGAACCTCAAATTATTGAAGGAATGTTGAAGCCGCATCCAACTCAAATGATCAATGGAGGTGGCCCAAGCATTCACAACCAGCCGTCGAAATTTTCAAAGAAGAAGAAAAAGAAATCAAAGATGCCCATGAAGCTTGGCGACAAGCGCACAGATTTGCAAAAACAAATTGACGCGCTGGAGGAATACAACCAGAAGGCACAGACTCCCATTACATTCCAAGAGTTCCTCAATCAAGTCTTTCAAGAGGAAGATGAGGGAGAAAGTTCATCAGATGAATCTGAAGAATACGTGGCGAGCTGTCATGTGATTTCCCATTCGTTCATGGACGATGAGGAGACTCCTTGTACTGAAACGCTGGGGGCAGATCCTGAACCAAAAATTCTGGGGCCATCAGATGAGATAATTGACGCATTCCTCAATGAAGCTCTCTTAAAGAGTAAAGCTGATCGGGAACGCGAGGCGGTCATATTTGAAAGGGCCAAGCGCCAGCGACTCGATGAAAAAGATGAGACGCTCCCGCTGGAGCAAAATACCTTCACTACCGACAAAAGCCAATTCAAGATGAGGAAAAGGTTTGCTAAGGCCATATCAATGGGCATGAAACTACCATCCTCCGAAGGAAACATTACTGGTGAAATGGAAATGCACCCCTCCTATTGCTTATATCATCAGAAGGTTTCGCACCCCACTCAAGAGTGCAAAGCTTTCGATAGATGGTTGCAAGGATATGTTGCTCATCGACAACATTTTAAGCAGGAGAAACGTAAAACTCGTCGGGAGCGGAAAAATATGACCGAAGGGTTTAACAGAACTACCGGTGATTGTCGCATGGTTAACGCCGGGGGATCACCGGTGCCTACATTCGGGAGCGATTCTGATGAGGAGCTGGAGCTTGCCCCTCTCTTTAAAGAGTCCACCTCGGGAAAAGAAGAAGAGCCGAAGGTCTGCGAAAATATCCGGCTACGTAATCGCACGCTCCCCGAAAAGAATCTCGGACCCTCAAATAAGAAAGATAAGGGAAAAGAGAAGGTCCCTGAAGATATCGTCTTAGATGACCAAGTTATGGAGGAGCTAAGTGCCAAGGACCCTCCGAAGAGAGATAAGATGGATTACAACGTCTTAGCGCATCTGAGAAAGCTACCCTCACAGCTCAGCATTCTTGACGCCCTTTTGTTATCAAAGGAGGCGAGAGATTCATTAATCAAGGTGCTACCGGATCCGGAGCAATTCCAAGCTTTCCTGGCCGAGGAAAAGATGAAGGATTAGTTGGAGGAAGTGCACACGGCCGATGTCGCTTTTGGTGATGAAGACCTTCTCCTTGGGACGTGCGAACACAATCTCCCCCTTTATGTCTCAGGATACTGTCACGATATAAAAATAGGCAAAATCCTGATCGACAATGGATCCTCCGTTAACCTCCTCAATGTGCGGGTGTTAAAAGAAATCTGCATGAGCATCCAGCACCTTGGTCGGGACAAGATCACTATCTCCGGGTTCGACTCCCAGTCATCAAGAACTCTTGGGTCTGTGATACTGACGCTACGCTTCGAACTACTCGTCACGGACATTAAGTTCCACGTCATACACGCCAAGACATGCTACAACGCTCTGCTAGGCCGATCATGGTTACACGAGTACAACATCATCCCTTCTACACAACATCAGTGTATGAAGTATTCTAAGGATGGTCTTGAGTATACCGTGGCAGGAGAACTGAACCCGTTCTTCGTGAACGAAGTCCGTAAATATGAAGATGCCAAATACTTCTTACCGGATTTCAAAGATACGGAAAGGTGTCACAAGTCGGAGAATAAAGCTAATGCCACTATCCCTGTCTTCGGCAGTGATACCGAGGAGGAAGAGGAGATAGTTTATTCGGGTCCGTCTCGACACAGCAAGCCAGGACCATCCGCTCCTACATTGATCTTTGGTAGCGACTCAGAAGATGAGGTCTATGCTGTATTCTCTGCTCGGCCTTCAATACGAACGTCCGCTGACGAAGAAAAAAGTCTACAAGTCGCCATGGTGCCGCTTAAACACCATAAGGAACTGGATGCACTTGATGTTTACAATGTAAAAGAGCTGCAAACGTTCTATATCCCTCCCAGGCGAGAAAAAGAAAAAGCAATTCTATTCTACCGCTCTGAAGAAACCAGAGTGGAGAAAGAAATCTGGCATGGCGCGGATCCTACGGTTGATAGGCTTCAGCCCATCCGTCTCCCCAGATATTATACAGAAGGCTTGAAAAGGTTGCTAAAACGACAAGGGATATCCTTCAAGCAGACCGTTCGAAAAGCCAAGTTCTATGACAAAGTCTGGAACGTTCCCGGGACTCAACGCAAACTGCCTAATGGGAGAATGGAAAAAAAAGGGCTTGGATATATCCGGTCAAAGAAACGAGAGCTACTACACGGTTGCTACGTTGTGTATGACTTCAATGAAGAAGCGGATGCTCAACTGGAGGACGCTAATCCTGAACCAGTAAAAGTTCCAAATGCAAAAGTGCCCAGTCCGTCGTTCGAAGAAAAATTGGACAAGCTTATAAGGGAAGCTGGTCAAAAAGTCCGAGACGACCATAACCACGAAATGGCCATCTACGAGAAAGCCAAAATGCAATGCCTCCTCCAACAGGCTGTGAAAAATGAAGATGCCGGTCCTTGTCAACCCATTATAAAGAAGGCTCCATGCAGAGGCAGAAATAAGTCGAAACGCGAAAAAGGCGCTCCACAGCAACGAAGCGGGGCTAAGAGGCCACGCAAGCGGGAACCGAGCGGTTCCGATCTATCCCTTATGAGAAAAATGGGTCGAGCATACTCTTTTCCTCGGGACAAGACCAAGAAAATACTTGACCTCGCTCTAAAACATCAGATGCTTACACTGCCGGAGTCTAAACACCCCGAACAAGCAGGCGAAGTCTCACACCCAGACTATTGCTTCTATCACCGAGTGGTAGGGCATCCTCTCGAAGACTGCTTCACCTTCAAGAATTGGGTCGAAGATCAGTATCAGCTTGGCAAGTTCGCTCTGTCCGACAAGTGGAGGGTAGCGCCGCCACAGAAGCACGAACCCAAGGCCACGGAAGAAGAACCAGTCCCACATTGGGATTGGAAGCGAATTTGTACTTGTCGCATGATAACAATATCAAAAGAAAAGCCCGAGAACATTGATGACCTTCCCTGGTGCTTCGAAAACAGCAACGATGAGGTAATCTCAGAATTCCCACCAGCGCCACAAGAGCTGGAAGATGGAATTCATACCACCGCAGATAACCTCAAGAAAATTAAGTTGGGAACTGCGAACGATCCGCGACCGACATTCATTAGTGAGCTGCTGTCTGAAGAGAAGATGGCTTCATTAAAAGACCTGCTTATGCAGCACAAAGATTGCTTCGCATGGAACTATTCCGAAATGCCGGGACTAGATCCAGAAATTGCTGTGCACAAATTGGCAATATCCCCGGACGTCAAGCCGGTCAAGCAGGCACCAAGAAGAATGCGGCTCGAGCTTGAGATGAGCATCAACGCCGAGGTCAAGAAGCTGATCGGCTCCGGCTTTATCCTGGAGGTTCAATATACCGAATGGATCTCCAACTTCGTCCCGGTGATGAAGAAAAATGGGACAGTGCGCATATGCGTAGACTTCCGGGATCTCAATAAAGCATGCCCGAAGGACGATTTCCCAGTGCCAGTCACCGAACTGATGATAGATAACACGTCCACGCACGAGGTTTTCTCCTTCATGGACGGCTTGTCAGGGTATAATCAGATCAAGATGCATCCCGAAGACCAGAAGCACACCGCCTTCAGGACTCCTTTAGGTATATTCTGCTACAAGGTGATGCCCTTCGGTCTAAAGAACGCCGATGCTACCTATCAGAGGGCCATGACGAAGATCTTCGATGACCTCATACATGAAATCGTCGAGTGCTATATCGACGACCTCGTGGTGAAAAGCAAATCATACGAGGAGCATCTCGAGCATCTGAAGACCGTATTTCAACGCCTTCGACGATACAACTTGAAGATGAACCCTCTCAAGTGTGCATTTGGAGTTTCCTCGGGCAAATTCCTAGTATTCATCGTCCGACACCGAGGTATCGAAATAGATCCGTCAAAGATCAAGGCGATCATGGAAATGCCTCCGCCAAAGACTCTTAAAAAGCTGCGGTCTCTCCAAGGGAAGCTCGCGTATATACGGCAATTTATAGCCAACCTTTCAGGCAAGTGCCGTCCTTACAACCACCTGATGAAGAAGGGAACCCCGTTCGTCTGGGACCAAAAATGCCAAAGCGCGCTAGACGAGATCAAGCAATACCTGCAGAACCCGCCGGTATTGGCTGCTCCGGTCAAGGGAAAACCTCTCATTCTCTATACAACCACCCTCGAAGGTTCCTTAGGCGCATTATGGGCACAAGAGAACGATCAAGGGAAGGAGAGAGCTCTCTATTACTTAAGTTGAGTTCTACTACGGGCAGAAAGCAACTACTCCCCCATTGAAAAACACTGCCTGGCGTTGATCTTGGCGATAACAAATCTCAGACACTATGCGTTGGCGCATGAGGTCCGTCTCATTTCGAAGGTGGACCCTCTTAAATATTTAATGTCAAAGGCCATATTGACGGGACGTCTTGCTAAATGGGCCCTGCTCTTGATGGAGTTCTCGTTAACATATCAACCTCTCAAAGCAGTGAAAGGTCACGCCATCGCCGATTTCCTCGCTGAGCATCCGATATCCGCCGATTCTCCTTTGAATTGCGATCTTCCAGATGAACATGCGTTTGATGCGATCAACAGGGGTGATACCCGATGGGAGCTTTATTTCGACGGAGCATCCTCCGTGAAGAAGCGCAAACAAAGTACCCCTATAATCAAATCGGGGGTAGGACTCATCTTTGTAACTCCACAAAGAGGGATAATGCGTTTTGCTTTCTCCCTAACAGAGCCGAGGACAAACAATGAAGCTGAATACGAGGCTCTAATAGCAGGTCTCGAGATCGCCATCGACATGGGAATTGAAAACCTCTTCATATACGGAGACTCCCAGCTGGTCATTAGTCAAGTAAATGGCGACTATCAAACGTGCAAACCAGAGCTGGTGAAGTACGAAGAGAAGGTGCAGCAACTGTTGACCCAAATTCCCTCCTATACTTTGGAAAACATACCGCGCGTGGAAAACAACAAAGCGGACGCATTGGCCAAACTCGCTAAGGAACTGGCTGATGAAAACCTCGATGACGTAAGAATCGTGGTACAAAGCCGTCGCGTGCTTGCCCCAACAGAAATATCTCCGGAATCATCAGAAGGAAAAGGAGCGAGTGAGCAAACGACCCTGCAAATAAAAGATCGGGAAAATACCGAGGATTGGAGAGAAGTCTTTATAGACTATTTCAAATACCGTCGGACGCCCGAAGATGTGTTCTCAAGACATCAGCTTATGAAACGAGCTCTGCCTTTCGCCTTCATCAATGATACTCTGTACAAGAGGTCATTTGATTCTCTGTGGTTGAGATGTTTGGGACCTGAAGAAGCAAAAAGAGTCGCTCAGGAAGTTCATGACGGACTCTGTGGTTCTCACCAAGCAGGCCCAAAGATGAAGTTGAAGATCAAGCGGATGGGCTACTACTGGCCCACGATTATTCAAGACTGCCTTGAGTATGCGAAGCAGTGCCACTCATGCCAAATTCATGGGACTTCATCCATCAACACCCAAATCCTCTACACCCGACAGTGGCTAGCTGGCCATTCGAAATGTGGGGAACTGACATAGTCGACCCCATCGAAGCAGCATCGTCCAGGGGACATCGTTTCATCCTGGCGACGACTGACTACTTCTCTAAATGGGCAGAGGCAATACCGCTGAGGGAAGTGAAGACGGAGAATATCCTCCATTTCTTCAAGATGCACGTCATATATCGGTTTGGAACTCCGCGACGGATCATCTCCGATAATGGGCCAGCTTATAGAAGCCACAAGATCAGTCGCTTCGCGCAACAACACAATATAGACTGGAGATATTCCTCGGTTTATAATCCGCGAGCCAACGGTCTAGCTGAAGACTTCAACAAAACCTTGATAAAGATCATGAAGAAAATGGTGTCCCGAAATAAGAAGGACTGGCATGAGATGTTGGATATATGTATGCCCTAGAGGCCATTATGTGATAGTGGATGTATCTATACATGTATATATATTCAGTTTGCATTCTTGCTCGACATGATAGTATGCTATCTGGTTCTTCTTTATCTGACATGTTGATTTGATCATGCTTTTATTCATTCATACATGCTAATAAAGCCCTGAGGATATCGGCTTGACTACTCTGATTATGATGGAGATCATACTAGTGGGACATCTGTAGTCTATAAGCATATCCTTGAACGTCCCTAGTCGTAGGTGTATCGAGACGGGGCATTGATATACCAGAGTTGACTAGCGTATATGATACTAGACCCATACGATGGGCGATGGATGTTCCCACATTCATCGATGTTTGACATCAAGATCACATACGGGTGCTCAGTGGTGACTGAGTACACTGGACGGACTCACCGAGAACTCCTATATGGAATTATATCTATCGTCGGATAGCAGTTCTCAGGTGACACTGGTACAGGTTAGTCTGTAGACCCGAGATCGTCATGGAGTCTTGTGTGTTCTCCCACTGTACTTTGATTGCCACCCTACCACGGCTCTACTGAGTCGTGCAAACAGGTGGCCGTTGGGTACAGTCCCGAGAAACACGAAGACGATGAGCGATAGGAGGGGTTTCATCTCTCCCGGTATTGGGAGTTGATGCTGTGCCGTGCCCGACTGGTTATAACAGCAAGTCTCTGGCCAGGGCTGCTGAGATTTGCTGATAAGTGTTATCAGTAGTTTCTCGATCTGTTATAGACCATTCACCGGCATGACTTATTGAGTTATTGGGGTCGACGTGACCATCCCTAGGCTCGATATGCAGCATATCTGACGAAGAGACCGGACTGTACGGTAGTGTTGCCGGATGGCTCGACGGGAGTTGTAGCAGGTTCGCTTGTTGTCTTCTGATCGCTCAATACCCGGGTGGCCGTTACGTTTAGCTGACCGCTTGCGGCTTGAGGGTACTTGATATGATCATTACCCTCTGCCGGCGTATTGACGAGTCTTAGAGTCCCACAAAGGAGTTACCCAGTCCAGGCGAAACGTTGTGGTGCGCGTATGCGATATGCGCATGCACCCGATTGAAATGTGAGTATATGATACCGAACATTGATCGGGTGAACTGCTTTTGGTGGGGTCATATGAGATATGACCGGATTGATAAATCAAGTGTTGATTTATCATTTAACCATTAGTTTTCTCACTTAAAACCTTTTCTTGGATGATGGATGTGTGCATGCATGTGTGCTTTTCTTTCTTTCTTTCATGCTAGTTTCATGCACATGTGGATGTGCATACATGCACACATACATACACTCATCCATCATGGTTGTTAGCATATGGAAATGGTGGCAATATAAGACTCACACCATGAATTATATAATGGATTATTATTTGATTTTGGATTTAAAAGAAAATGAAAAGGAAAGGATAATCATTCTTGCTTCTACATTCTTCCTTTGACCTAACCATGCTCAACTACCACTAACCTAGGGTTATCCTTCTCTTTATCATTTAAAACTCAAGTTAAATAATGTCTCCATCACTTTAACCATGGTTCATAGTGAGAAGAAATAAAATATATATTGATATATTTCTTTTTCTTCTCATGAGTTATCTTTTTACCTCTTGTTAAAAATTGCCACCATCTTCTTCCTCTTTCTCTTTTGCTCTCTAGTTTTTTCTAGTGAGCAAATACCACTTAAAGATAGGTTTTTGAAGTGAGAAACTTAACCACAACTTCATTCTACACAAGCTTAGCCGTTTTGTTTAGAGTGTTCTCTTCGGTTTTACGAAGTTGCGAGCTTGGACGGAGATCTCCGTGGTGGATCGTCGTGGACACAAGAGGACTTCAAGAGGACCTCCGTTCAACACCCTAGAGACCAAGGAGTCCAGCGAAAGGGAGCTACAAAAGTTGTAGTCTCAAAACCCTAGATTAGTTCGCTTTATATTTCGAAACCCTAATTTTCTAGGATCGATTCCTTTGCCTGTTCGTTTAGCACCATAAAAATTTAAACTTTGGGTCATGTGATGCTTCAAAACTCTTCATAGGGTGCTACACAAACCTTACATTGGTATCAGAGCCGACCTAGAACATTAGGCGACCTTTTTACGAAGTTAAAACTCCGATCGAACCGAAATACGACTTTTTAGGGTGCTCTCTGGAAATTTTCTAAAAATTGACTTTTTTCAGAATTAAAAATATGTAAAAAATACAGCAGGAAAAAATAAGGGTTACGGTACAAAAATTATTCCATGAACAGTGATTCTCGCCGCGGAAACGCGGCCTAAGCTTGCTTAGGCCGCGGTTCCGCAGCCGTATATATGAATTGATGAATTCTTTTTGTACAGTAATTCATGAATCTGCTTGTATAAATTTTTGGATATTTTTAATCTGTATTTGGTTTTGAAAAATTCTGGAGATGGTTTTGGACTCGTCATTTCGATCGGGATTTTTATTTCGTAGCTTTTCCGGGTAAATTAGAAAGTATTGAAGTGTTTGAACGAGTATCATTTACTCACTATTCACGGGGTTTAAATACTTTGGAGATACGTGCAAGTCTTTTTGCGGTGGTCCCTCTAGAAGACAACAAACCTTAACTCGATTATGTGACCGTCTCGAACTGCCCTTTGAACCCTAGGGTTTGGGGCAGTACGGCGTGCCACATGTGAGGCGTTGGCTTGACCCTTCTACGGCTGGACCGCTACTACTGTGTCACACTCCGGATTTTTGAACCCTGCTCAAGTGTTGAGCTTTAGTGAATCTTGGGTGCTTGATCGTTCGTTCGAAAACTTTAATACTGTCTGTTTGTCTGGAATGTGATACAATATGTGGAATTCATATGGTTTAGGCATGAAATACGAAATATGTGATATTTCGCATTTATGATGTCTAAAGAGAATCTGGATTCCAAATATTGTAGTTTTACACTTTCTTTTCTGTGACCGTAAGTGTAGTATGTACGATATCGCCGGTTTCGTTGCTATACATCAACGACAATCGGGGTACGCATACTTACTTACGTTGATGATATGTGATATTATGTGTTGCTGAGATATGATGTGCAGGATTTTCGCGATCGAATAGCCGGGGGGTTTTTGTGAGATGAGAGTTTTATATTTTCATTCATGTAAATTCAAATGTAATGTAATATTCTTTTATTTGGGGCACTTCCAAGTTGAGGTTGTGTCACCAGTGTTGTATATTATTTACTTTTTCGCATTAGGATGGACCCAAGGAGGGGAGCACAGGTGACCGGGTTCTGGGGTTTCAGTGGGAGGCCATCTCGAGGAGTCGAGACCGGGTCTCCTAAACTCCAGGATTGGTAGGGTCACTTGCCGCTCTCGTAGGGGTCCAGGGTATGGGCTTGGCTATTCATCGCGACTGTGGAATCCATATTTTCTATTCTGGCTAAATACTAAATACGGACGTCCTAGGATATCCCACGTTATATCTATGTTTCTGCTTCCTGTGTTCTGTGATATCTGAGACGAATGACATATTATATATATGATATATAGTAGACGTTGCTTATGTTTTACACCCGCGCTAGTCCCGTCCCGGTATGCCGTTAGTTAAGTAACCTGACGGTGCATAACGGAACATTGCGGCGAATGCGGATGGCATAAGCGTACGTGTTATTTTCGTTTCTTTTCTGTGATTGGCTTAAGGACTTAAATGATGGGATTACATTAATGTGATTAATGTAAAGAAAATAAACCTAAAAAGATGTTGTAGAATCGGATTTAAAAACTACTCGGCTATTTATGAAAAAGCTATATTTCAAAACTGCGGAGCTTAAGCCACTCCTTTTGAAAACTGTTTGATTCTACAACGATATCAAGTTCAAAGCGTTAAAGATTTTCTCAAAAATCATTCGCAACCCTCCGTCATTTTAGGAAGTAGAGTACTTAGTATTCGTGCTACGTTTGTTGACTTTAGTTAAGGCGTAGTGTACGGTAGCTAAGTGATGTCTTCCTACACTGCATATGATGCAGATTAATTAGGACATTCATGCGACTTTGTTGACCATAGTTAAGGGTCATATGGGTGGGTCTAATTGATCAAGAAATGACGGGTAGAACTTGACTGGTACTTATGATTTGTTGACTATAGTTAAGGTCATAAGTACTAGGGGTAAAAATTACATCGGGAATTTCAAGTGTTGAAATTTGCAATGAGATTGCATACCTTCCATGTGATGGTTGGATCCCGATCCCACTGTGGGCAATAGTTGCTCCTAGGAGAGTTTTACAGTTTACAATTAGCTAACTCATTAGGTGTCTAGAAAGGTGTTAACGGGGCTCCGCCTCTGGGAAAACGAGGTTTACTCTAATTAGGTCCGTGCGAAAGCACGGGGAACCTCCCTCAAAGTACCGACACTGGCTTGGCTGAACGGTTAGCGAAGTTGTAGACTGTAATTAATCCTGGCTAGTTTTTCTTTTTAAGGTTTGAAAGAAAAACTTGATAAAAAGCAGTGGGAAACATCGATTAGACAAGATAATAAACCAATCTAATCTGTGCAAGAGCTTTCGCTGAGTGTATTCTTTTCTCTCTCTTAATGGCAGATACCAATGACTGGATATAAGCTTCTACTAGATAAAAACAAACTGAATGGGACCAACTATAAAGACTGGCTGAGGAATCTGAAGATCGCCTTGACTTATGATAAAGTATCATATGTCCTCACGGCTTCAGCCCCGCCCATCCCAGGTCCAAAATCCTCAGTTGCGGACATTGAAGTCCGCAAGACATGGGACGCTGACTGTGCCACGGTAAAATGCCTCGCGCTTGCATCGATGGACAACACACATCAAAAGCAGCACGAGGACATGGACATTCACGGTATATTGCTCCATACAAAGGAGTTGTATGGGGAGCAATCCCGCGTATTACGATACGAAGCATCAAAGAAACTGTTTCAGATGCGAATGGCCCCTGGCACACCAGTAGGAGACCATGTTTTGAAGATGATAGCTCTTATAGAAGAGCTTGAGGACCTTGGATGGACAATGGACAATGAACAATATATAGATATTATTCTGCAGTCCCTCCCCTCCACCTTTGCTCGGTTCATAGTGAACTTTAACATGCATGGCATAGAGAAGGAACTCCCTGAACTCCTCAATATGTTAAGGAGTGCAGAGAGCACTATGAAGTCAGTAAAGACTCCCGTTATGACCATTGGACAGTCTTCTTCTTCTCGCCCGAAAGCTAAGGCCAAGGGAAAGAAAAAGAAGAAACCCACTAATCCTAAGGGCGGAGTTAAAAAGGTGAAGGGAAAGGGAAAGTCCACAGCTGGAGACCCGGGAAAAGGCGAGTGTTTTCATTGCCACAAGACAGGACATTGGAAGCGCAATTGCACGGAGTACCTAAGTCTCAAGAAGAAGCATGGTGATGCTTCTGCTTCAGGTGCGTTTGTGACGGAAAACTGTTTTTCTATAAACTCTGCTTCCTGGGTATTGGATACCGGTTCAGGTTCTCACATTTGCAATTCTATGCAGGGGCTGAGAAATAGCAAGGTTTTGAAGACAGGTGACCATACTCTCCGCGTTGGAAATGGTTCCAATGTACATACAGTCGCAGTGGGAGAGTATCACTTGGGATTGCCATCTGGATGTATTTTGATTTTGAATCCATGTTATTTTGTACCAAGTATGCTATGTAATATAATATCCGTTTCTTTGTTGGACAATGAAGGATATAATTTTGTGTTGCAGAACAATGTTATGAACATTCACCTAAATCAAATGTTGGTTGGGTATGGTACGCTTAATAACGGAATATATGTCCTAAATCAACACACAGTTTTCAGTATACAACACACTAATAAAAGAAAACTTTCAGAATTAAATGAAGCTTTTCTTTGGCATTGTAGACTTAGTCATATTAACGAAACAAGACTAAACAGGTTACACAAAGATGGATATTTAAACTCTTTTGAATATAAATCTTATGCGACTTGCCAGTCTTGTATCAAGGGTAAAATGACCAAAACTCCGTTTACCGGACACGGAGAAAGAGCTACTCAGCTCCTTGGCCTCATACATAGTGATGTATGTGGGCCAATGTCTACACAGGCTAGAGGTGGTTTTTCATACTTCATTACATTCACCGATGATTTCTCAAGATTCGGTCATGTATTTTTATTAAAGCACAAGTCCGACGCTTTCGAGAAATTCGTTGAATATAAACAAGAAGTAGAAAAACAAACCGGCTTGAGTATTAATATGCTTCGATTAGATCGAGGTGGAGAGTATCTCAGTACAGAATTTGCAAACTTCCTAAAAGAGAATGGGATTCTCTCTCAGCTCACTCCTCCTTACACACCACAGCACAACGGTGTGTCAGAACGACGGAATAGGACCCTATTAGATATGGTCCGGTCCATGATGAGTGACGCTGAGTTACCAGTCTCGTTTTGGGGGCATGCATTGGAGACTGCAGCGTTTCTGCTAAACAGGGTTCCAACCAAAGCCGTGTCTACCACGCCATATGAGATATGGAATGGGAAGAGACCATCGCTTAAGAGAATTAAGATTTGGGGTTGCCCGGCCTATGTTAAAAAGCAGAATCCGGACAAACTCGAGACACGGTCAGTCATGTGTAACTTTGTGGGATATCCAAAGAATTCTTATGGATATCTGTTCTACCACAAAGAGGAACAAAAAGTGTTTGTTTCTCAGTATGCCACATTCTTGGAAAAAGAGTTTTTCACAGATAAAGATGATGGCAAGGTGGTAGATCTAGAAGAGGTTCTGGAGACACAAACTACAAATGACGATTTGGTTGAACCGGCTGTTGCAACAGGAACTGAAGAACCTCGGCCACTTCGTAGGTCTGGTAGGACTTCTCGCCCACCGGAGAGGTACTACGGTTTCCTCATTGATGGTAACGGAGAAGATTGCATCATGGATGATGATGATCCTACCAGTTTTCAGCAAGCTATCACGAGTGGTGACTCTGTGAAGTGGCTGGATGCCATGAGATCCGAAATGGAGTCTATGTACACCAACAAAGTATGGACTTTGGACGTTGTACCCCCTGGGGTAAAACCTGTAGGGTGCAAATGGATCTTTAAAAGAAAGATTGGTGTGGATGGGCAGGTAGAGACCTATAAGGCAAGACTTGTGGCGAAAGGTTTTCGTCAAAGACCAGGTTTGGACTATAACGAAACTTTTTCGCCCGTAGCCATGCTTAAATCCATTCGGATCCTACTTGCTATTGCTGCTCACTACGACTATGAAATCTGGCAGATGGACGTTAAAACAGCATTTCTAAATGGAGATTTAGAAGAATGCGTTTATATGGATCAGCTAGAGGGCTTCATTGACAGTGGGAGCAGCGAGAAAGCATGTAGATTGCTTAAATCCATATATGGGTTAAAGCAGGCATCTCGGAGTTGGAACATCTGTTTCGATGATGTTATCAAAGAGTTTGATTTCATCAAAAATCCAGATGAACCTTGTGTTTATAAGAAGGCTGTAGGAAGAGCTGTCACATTCCTCGTATTGTACGTGTATGATATTCTTCTGATAGGAAATGATATTCCTATGCTACAGTCGGTCAAATCATTCTTATCACTAAGGTTCTCCATGAAGGACCTGGGTGATGCCACATACAACCTGGGCATAAGGATCTATAGGGATAGATCCAAAAAGTTATTGGGATTGTCCCAAACCAGGTACATCAACATCATCCTAAAGAGGTTTAGTATGGAAGACTCCAAGCGGGGTGCCTTACCCGCTTGCCATGGAGTCACTCTCTCCAAGGATTCTTGTCCAAAGACCGATGAAGAGAGAGCTCGCATGAGCATTATACCTTATGCTTCGGCAGTAGGGTCTATAATGTATGCGATGTTATGTACACGCCCAGATGTAGCTTATGCACTTAGTGTTGTAAGCATGTATCAATCCAACCCAGGGGAGAACCACTGGACAGCTGTGAAGAACATTCTTAAGTACTTACGAAGGACTAAAGAATTGTTCTTGGTGTATGGTAATACAGATCTCCAAATGGAGGCCTTTACCGATTCGAGCTTCCAGAGCGATAAGGATGACAGCAAATCTATCTCAGGGTTTGTATTTACCCTCAATGGAGGGGCGGTAAGTTGGAAGAGTTCCAAACAAGATACCGTTGCAGACTTTACGATGGAAGCTGAGTACATTGCTGCAAATGATGCCGCCAAGGAAGCCGTCTGGATGAAGAAGTTCGTCTCGGAGCTAGGAGTAGTTCCAACCATTATTGATCCAATACCTTTGTATTGTGACAATAATGGGGCGATGGCGTTAGCCAAGGAGCCCAGATCCCATCAGCGGTCCAGACATATCCTGAGGCGCTTTCATTTGATCCGGGAGATTGTAGATCGCCGCGAGATCGAGATTAAGAGAGTAGATACAAAGAACAACGCCGCGGATCCACTCACCAAGGCCCTCCCTCAGCCACAGCATGAGCGACTTTTTGAGATGTTGGGTATGAGATACGCCAATAACTGGCCTTAATGCAAGTGGGAGATTGTTGGATATATGTATACCCTAGAGGCCATTATGTGATAGTGGATGTATCTATACATGTATATATATTCAGTTTGCATTCTTGCTCGACATGATAGTATGCTATCTGGTTCTTCTTTATCTGACATGTTGATTTGATCATGCTTTTATTCATTCAAACATGCTGATAAAGACCTGAGGATATCGGCTTGACTACTCTGATTATGATGGATATCATACTAGTGGGACATCTGTAGTCTATAAGCATATCCTTGACCGTCCCTAGTCGTAGGTGTATCGAGACGGGGCATTGATATACCAGAGTAGACTAGCGTATATGATACTAGACCCATACGATGGGCGATGGATGTTCCCACATTCATCGATGTTTGACATCAAGATCACATACGGGTGCTCAGTGGTGACTGAGTACACTGGACGGACTCACCGAGAACTCCTATATGGAATTATATCTATCGTCGGATAGCAGTTCTCAGGTGACACTGGTACAGGTTAGTCTGTAGACCCGAGATCGTCATGGAGTCTTGTGTGTTCTCCCACTGTTCTTTGATTGCCACCCTACCACGGCTCTACTGAGTCGTGCAAACAGGTGGCCGTTGGGTACAGTCCCGAGACACACGAAGACGATGAGCGATAGGAGGGGTTTCGTCTCTCCCGGTATTGGGAGTTGATGCTGTGCTGTGCCCGACTGGTTATAACAGCAAGTCCCTGGCCAGGGCTGCTGAGATTTGCTGATAAGTGTTATCAGTAGTTTCTCGATCTGTTATAGACCATTCACCGGCACGACTTATTGAGTTATTGGGGTCGACGTGACCATCCCTAGGCTCGATATGCAGCATATCTGACGAAGAGACCGGACTGTACGGTAGTGTTGCCGGATGGCTCGACGGGAGTTGTAGCAGGTTCGCTTGTTGTCTTCTGATCGCTCAATACCCGGGTGGCCGTTACGTTTAGCTGACCGCTTGCGGCTTGAGGGTACTTGATATGATCATTACCCTCTGCCGGCGTATTGACGAGTCTTAGAGTCCCACAAAGGAGTTACCGAGTCCAGGCGAAACGTTGTGGTGCGCGTATGCGATATGCGCATGCACCCGATTGAAATGTGCGTATATGATACCGAACATTGATCGGGTGAACTGCTTTTGGTGGGGTCATATGAGATATGACCGGATTGATAAATCAAGTGTTGATTTATCATTTAACCATTAGTTTTCTCACTTAAAACCTTTTCTTGGATGATGGATATGTGCATGCATGTGTGCTTTTCTTTCTTTCTTTCATGCTAGTTCCATGCACATGTGGATGTGCATACATGCACACATACATACACTCATCCATCATGGTTGTTAGCATATGGAAATGGTGGCAATATAAGACTCACACCATGGATTATATAATGGATTATTATTTGATTTTGGATTTAAAAGAAAATGAAAAGGAAAGGATAATCATTCTTGCTTCTACATTCTTCCTTTGACCTAACCATGCTCAACTACCACTAACCTAGGGTTATCCTTCTCTTTATCATTTAAAACTCAAGTTAAATAATGTCTCCATCACTTTAACCATGGTTCATAGTGAGAAGAAATAAAATATATATTGATATATTTCTTTTTCTTCTCATGAGTTATCTTTTTACCTCTTGTTAAAAATTGCCACCATCTTCTTCCTCTTTCTCTTTTGCTCTCTAGTTTTTTCTAGTGAGCAAATACCACTTAAAGATAGGTTTTTGAAGTGAGAAACTTAACCACAACTTCATTCTACACAAGCTTAGCCGTTTTGTTTAGAGTGTTCTCTTCGGTTTTACGAAGTTGCGAGCTTGGACGGAGATCTCCGTGGTGGATCGTCGTGGACACAAGAGGACTTCAAGAGGACCTCCGTTCAACACCCTAGAGACCAAGGAGTCCAGCGAAAGGGAGCTATAAAGTTTGTAGTCTCGAAACCCTAGATTAGTTCGCTTTATATTTCGAAACCCTAATTTTCTAGGATCGATTCCTTTGCATGTTCGTTTAGCACCATAAAAATTTAAACTTTGGGTCATGTGATGCTTCAAAACTCTTCATAGGGTGCTACACAATCCTTACACGAGAGACTGCAAGAAGCTCTCTGGGCGTATCAGACTACGTTCAAGACGGCCACGAACACAACGCCATATGCGTTGGTATTCGGTACAGAAGCAGTGCTCCCCCTCGAGATAGAATTACCCTCTCTACGAGTGGCGGTCTACTACGAGCTGACAGATGAGGAGAATGCTCACCTTCGGCTTGAGGAGCTTGATGCCCTCGATGAGACCCGGCTCATAGCGCAACAAAATATGGAATCCTATAAGGCAAAGATGACGCGCTCATATGAGAGATTGACCCGACCAAGGACATTCCGCCAAGGCGAACTCGTGCTGGTGGTCAAAAGACCTATGATCCCCAATCGAGCCAAGCGAGGAAAATTTGAGCCGAACTATGAAGGCCCGTACATCATAGATAAGGTCTACCAAGGTGGAGCCTATCTACTTCTGGATATGCACGGTGAAAGGCCTTTCAGGCCAATAAATGGTCTCTTCCTAAAGAAATACCACGCTTAATGAGTTACTGCCTAGGTCAATGATAGATGACGACGACTATGTCCGCTCGCTATCTTCCTAAGCTCAAAATTTATAAGCAGTGGCCAGCCTTCTCCTGACCGGACCGAAACGTCCTTAAACTAATGGAGGACCGAAACGTTCTTAAACTAATGAAGGACCGAAACGTCTTTAAACTACTACCACAACATCCTTAGGCTGATGAGATGAATAAATAAAATGAAGAAAAAGAAAAAAAAATGAATGATAAAAACGGTATGTCCATAAGCAAAAAGGGCACGGATGAAAACCCGAAAGGGTTCCGTGAGTAAAAACAGTAGGTCTACCAGCGAGTGTCCGTGAAAACCCGAAAGGGCGCGACCTCGTAAAAAAAAGTAAATAAAAATAAAAAGAATAAAAAAAAAGGAAGGTATGTCCATAAGCAAAAAGGGCACGGATGAAAACCCGAAAGGGCTCCGTGAGTAAATACAGCAGGACTACCGGTGAGTGTTTGTGAAAACCCGAAAGGGCGCAATCTCATTAAAGGACACTTACAGGGTCCTCTCGACCTTGTAAAGAGAAACCACCCGTGTGAGATCCTTACGACTCACAAGGGAGTAACACACTTAGGGATCCCCACGATTCCTAAGGAGAAAATACACTTACGAGATCCTTACGACTCGTAAGGAGAACTCTCTTATGGGACCCTCACGGCTCATAAGATTTGAAAGTCTTAAGTTACAGAGACCTAAACCTGTGCTTAAGCAAACGCCCCACAACCTGCGATAATGCCCTACAAGTGGCTCAATACTGACCCTTGTATACAATCCACGGGCGCGAATAAACATTTCCTTAACCAAATTTCATCCGTGACTGGGGATATGTATGCATGATGGACAACCTTTGTAAGTTCTCTCGACTTACAAGGAGAAAACCCTCTTGAAGGATCCTTACGACTTACAGAGGAACATACACTTAAGAATCCTCACGAATTTTAAGGAGAAAATACACCTACAAGATCCTCACGACTTGTAGGGAGAAATACCTTTGTGCCCTTACGGCTCATGAAGTTAAAAGCCTTAGTCGGCAGGACCTTAACCCTTTTCGCTAAGCCACCTTTGTTCGACATCGACAGAGGCAAATGATGATTCGCTCCTGGCAATATCCCAGTTGCAGCGGTGCTGATGCCGAAATCGGTGTCTAATTTCAGGTTTACGGTGAAAAGCCGGTAGGCCGCACATGCATACGAAATAGCCGAGATGATGGGGCAACTTGCAATAAAAAGCAGCAAGAAGAAACGTATGCATACAAAATAGCCGAAATGATAGGGCAACTCGCAATAAAAAACAGCTAGTAAAAATAAAATAAAATAGCCGAAATGAATGGGCAACTCGCAATAAAAAGCAGCGAGTGAAAGTAAAATAAATAGCCGAAATGATTGGGCACCGCGAAAAATAGCCGAAATGGTTGGGCAATCGCGACCTTCGCGATATAAAAGCTGAAAAGATAGAGCATCGCGGAAATAAAACAAAAAAAAGAAAATGATAAAACTTTAGCCCTACAGTTGAGATCCCATCGATCCCTGTATACAATCCAAAGGCGCAAACAAGGAGGGAACCATACTTCCCCAACAGGCTCCGCCAGAAAACGAAGCCAAATCTCGACGGTTCATCCCAACTACGAAGAAACCAATGTCTTCGGCAAATCTTTTAACTCGAGGAAACAAGTGTCCTTGACGAAGAAAATCCTGATTCGCGTCGACTCGCAGAGAAGCCAGTGTCTCCGCGGCAAATTCTCGATTCGTTTCAATACCAGGGAAACAAATATCCTTGGCAAATACCTCAATTTAGGGAAACAAGCGTCCTTGATGAGAGCCTCCTGATTCGCGTCGACTCGCAGAGAAACCAGTGTCTCCGCGGGAAATTCTCGATTCGTTTCAACACCAGGGAAAAAAATATCCTTGGCAAATACCTCAATTCAGGGAAACAAGCGTCCTTGATGAGAGCCTCCTGATTCACGTCGACTCGCAGAGAAACCAGTGTCTCCGCGGGAAATTCTCGATTCGTTTCAACACCAAGGAAACAAATATCCTTGGAAAATACCTCAACTCAGGGAAACTAGCGTCCTTGATGAGAGCCTCCTGATTCGCGTCGGTTCGCAGAGAAACCAGTGTCTCCGCGGGAAATTCCCGATCCGTCTCAACCCCGAAGAAACCAGTGTCTTCGGCAAATCCTTCGACTCGAGGAAACAAGTGTCCTTGACGAAGAAAATCCTGATTCGTGTCGGCTCGCAGAGAAACCAGTGTCTCCACGGGAAGTTCTCGATTCGTTTCAACACCAGGGAAACAAATATCCTTGGCAAATACCTCAATTTAGGGAAACAAGCGTCCTTGATGAGAGCCTCCTGATTCGCGTCGGCTCGCAGAGAAACCAGTGTCTCCGCGGGTAATTCCCGATCCATCTCAACCCCGAAGAAACCAGTGTCTTCGGAAAATCCTTTGACTCGAGGAAACAAGTGTCCTTGACGAAGAAAATCTTGATTCGCATTGACTCGCAGAGAAACCAGTGTCTTCGCGGGAAATTCTCGATTCGTTTCAACACCAGGGAAACAAATATCCTTGGCAAATACCTTAATTCAGGGAAAAAAGCGTCCTTGATGAGAGCCTCCTGATTCGCGTCGGCTCGCAGAGAAACCATTGTCTCCGCGGGAAATTCCCGATCCGTCTCAACCTCGAAGAAACCAATGTCTTCGGCAAATCCTTCGACTCGAGGAAAAAGTGTCCTTGACGAAGAAAATCCTGATTCGCATCGACTCGTAGAGAAACCCATGTCTCCGCGGGAAATTCTCGATTCGTTTCAACACCAGAGAAACAAATATCCTTGGCAAATACCTCAATTCAGGGAAACAAGCGTTCTTGATGAGAGCCTCCTGATTCGCGTCGGCTCGCAGAGAAACCAATGTCTCCGTGGGAAATTCCTGATCCGTCTCAACCCTGAAGAAACCAGTGTCTTCGGCAAATCCTTCGACTCGAGGAAAAAGTGTCCTTGACGAAGAAAATCCTGATTCGCATCGACTCGTAGAGAAACCCGTGTCTCCACGGGATATTCTCGATTCGTTTCAACACCAGAGAAACAAATATCCTTGGCAAATACCTCAATTCAGGGAAACAAGCGTCCTTGATGAGAGCCTCCTGATTCGCGTCGGCTCGCAGAGAAACCAATTTCTCCATGGAAAATTCCCGATCCGTCTCAACCCCGAAGAAACCAGTGTCTTCGGCAAATCCTTCGACTCGAGGAAACAAGTGTCCTTGACGAAGAAAATCCTGATTCGCATCGACTCGCAGAGAAACCAGTGGCTCCGCGGGAAATTCTCGATTCGTTTCAACACTAGGGAAACAAATATCCTTGGCAAATACCTCAATTCAGGAAAAAAAAGCGTCCTTGATGAGAGCCTCCTGATTCGCGTCAGGCTCGCAGAGAAACCAGTGTCTCCGCGGGAAATTCCCGATCCGTCTCAACCCCGAAGAAACCAGTGTCTTCGGCAAATCCTTCGACTCGAGGAAACAAGTGTCCTTGACGAAGAAAAGCCTGATTCGCATCGACTCGTAGAGAAACCAGTGTCTCCGCGGGAAATTCTCGATTCGTTTCAACACCAGGGAAACAAATATTCTTTGCAAATACCTCAATTCAGGGAAACAAGCATCCTTGATGAGAGCCTCCTGATTCGTGTTGGCTCGCAGAGAAACCAGTGTCTCCGCGGGAAATTCCCGATCCGTCTCAACCCCGAAGAAACCAGTGTCTTCGGCAAATCTTTCGACTCAAGGAAACAAGTGTCCTTGACGAAGAAAATCCTGATTCGCATCGACTCGCAGAGAAACCAGTGTCTCCGCGGGAAATTCCCGATTTGTCTCAACTTGCAAGATGAAGCCTTAGGCAGCAGGGATTAAAAACTTGTTTCGTGAACAATGGGACCCTGTAAGTCAGTTTAAAACGGTCTCTTGCATACTATTCACGGGTCTCACTCTCCAAAGTCGAATTTCGACAAGGAGGGAAACAACCGCTTACGGGTCCTCTTGACTCGTAAGGGGGAAAAATTCTCTTATAAGATCCTTATGACTTATAAGAGAAAACGCGCTTAGGAATCCTCACGATTCCTAAGGAGAAAACACACCTACGAGATCCTCTCGATCCGTAGGGAGAAAAGTCTCTATCAGGCCCTCACAGCTCATAGAGTTGAAAGGTCAGAACGAGAAATAAGACAAGCTGAAATAGAAATTTTCCATTCATATTGCAAAGGGTTCTTACAATCATAAGGAAACTAAGCAAAGACATTGTCCAAATGATTACAATGGAAAGACCTCAAATCCTGGACAGGGATTGAGGAACTCAAAAGTAACCTTGTCCAAAACTTTCCAAGCCTGGCGAACCATCCTAGTATGCTTCCTTTCGCGAGCACGAGCGTCGGGATCCCCACTGATGTCCTCCTCCCTCCGATAAGTAGCAAGTATTGCAGATTGTTGAAAAACTTGGTGCAGAAGATCGATAAGATTATGTCGCCTCCTCTTTGAGATTAGGCTCATCAGATACACCGAGTGCACCTTATCCTCGGCGGCGTCCAATGCCCCAAGTGGCACACCAACGCAGAATAGAGGAAGCGCTTCCCAAATTGCTCCCACAATAAGCTTCTGGAGAGAGGAGCGCCGAGGAAGCACTTGGCCGTTGTATGCATCGAAGCGATTCATGATTTCGGCACACTCGGCGTTGGTAAATTCTCGGTTCTGAGAATGGCCGAGTCGACGGATGTCCTCGTAAGAAATGATCTCGTTAAGATCATACATGTGGGCGTCCATCACTCCTATAAAAGAAGATTGACAAAAATAAGCAACTCTTAAAAGTTCTGCTATGTAATTTAAAAGGAGCATAGCTCCATTAATGAATCTAGAAATTATAGATGAAATCTTTCAGAGAGCGAAACCCTATTGATAGAATCCTAACAGGGTTCTCTTTAGTTCCCTTTAGATCCTTTTAAAGCAAAGCTCTGATAAGTGAAACCCTAAAATTGGTTTTTTTTAGATCAGGGATCTATTGAACAAGGCTCTATCAATAAAAATTGATCTAATTAAAAAAAATTTTACCTAAAAGGTGCTTTCTAAAGAAATTCTAACTCTTGGAGTTCTTGAAGGCAAGAGCAAGGCTCTGAAGTTTTGAAAGTAAAATTTTTAAAAGATGATAATCATCTGTGAAGGACCAAAGGTCCTATTTATAGGCATCAAGTGCCCTTTCAACTTCTAAAGGTTGCCACAACGGTTGGAATTCTACCACCGTTGCGCTCGTGTTTGGAACCACGCAAGTGTAACGGTGGGGGGGCATTTGTTTCCCCCAATCAGAACGAAACTTTATTTCTATGACTGAAAAGTAAAGCACTGCTTCATAAAAAAGACAAAACACCGAAGGCAATTTATCCTTGCGAGAATCACATGCACCTAATAATAGTAAATTAAATCACACAATGCACAAGCATAACAGAGAGCTAAAATAAAAGAACCCTTGACTGATAATGAAATACTTGATTAAAATGAAAAATACTTGTTCATTATTATTATTGTTATTACATTTAAAAAAGATCACCAAATATGGGATCGGAAGGACAAGGGTTCCCAAAGATAAGAAGAAGATTCTCCAGTTCCCTTTCTGTCTTCTCCACCATGTTGAAGCGGCGGTCCTCCCGAGAGGTAGACGCCCAACGATCATCGCCACATTCGTCAGAAAAGGTGGCGATGACAACCCGGCGAGCCCGTATCTGGCTCAGCAAGTGGAAAGAGCAGTCCCTCAGGGCTTTGGTGATCAAGTGCGCTTCAAAGAAGCACTCGATCTTATCTTCGGCGGTGTCAAGCATTGCCGAGGACATCTCTACTGGAGGAGAGGGACGATCGGCGAGCACCGAGGCAAGGATCATCCGGAGCCAAGTGGAGTGCGGAGGAAGAGGAGACCCCACACGAGTCAAAAGCTCGTACATTGCAGCATCGCACTGCTCGTCCGTAAGAGAAGGGTCCACCAAGCGCGTGTTGGAGATAGTGCCATCATAGTCAATTATTGGATCGCAGGTACGTGATTGCAATGATTGTGGAGGACCTATGCCGGTAGGACAGTCTTACTCGAGATGATAGTATGCTATCTGGTTTGCCTTTATCAGTCGTGTACATGTTCAGGTGACTGATTACATGTTACACTTTGATAGAGCCCTTAGGATCTTGCTTTACCACCAACAGTATGATGGCGATCATATACGTGAGAGTTGGGTGGTTTATATGCATATCCTTAATTGTGGTCCCTAGTCGTGGGAGTTTCGAGACAGGGCATCGATACTCCGGAGTAGACTAGTATGTACAGTCGAGACCCCGACGAGGGGCGGTGGCCGGTCTCACAAGCCACTGGTGTCAGTTGGATCACCTAAGATGTATACAGGTGCTCATTGGGTTATGAGTACACCGGACAGGACTCGCCGGGAATCTGCTAGTTAGTACTATATCTATCGTCAGATAGCAGTTCCCTGGTGACATGTGTACAGGTTAGTTCATCGACCTGAGGTCGTCATTTGTCTCGGATGAGTTTCCACTGTGCTTTGATTTCTACCCTACCACGGCTCAAAGGAGTCGTGCAAACAGGTAGTTTTTGGGTACAGTCCCGAGCCATATGGAGGCACGTGAGCGGATCGGCAGGGGATTCGTCTCTCCCGGTATTGGGGGCGAGATCGTGCTGTGTCTAGGAGAGCCATTACACAAAGTCCATGGCCATGGCAGGAGATTTACTGGTAGGTACTCCAGTAGTATCTCAGGGTGTTATTGGGCTTCACTCCGACACGACTTATACTGCTATTAGGGGTCTGACGTTGCTAGCCCCCTAGGAAGATATGCAATACTCATAGACGAACAGACCGGACTGTATATACATTGTTACTGTTAGGCTCAGTAGGGTTTCTGGATGAGTTCGCTCATCAGCCTCCCTTGAGGTCAGTCCATGGGTAGCCGTTACGCATAGCTAGTGCCGCTGACGGTTTGTGGTTAAACCTACTGCCAGGGTACTGACGAGTCATTAGAGTCCCCCACAGACAGTTTCCCAAGTTCGGGCGAAACGTTGTAGAGGCCGTATGGTTTTATGGCAGGGTTCGGAAAATGCACGTGCGTTTACGCACGTATTATTTTTCGGGCAGATGATACTGGTCGGCTTTGGTTTAAGCCGGATCCGAGTATTGTATTGAGTAGATATAATATCTTTGTCTCAGTTGCATTTGTATTCGGTCGTAATACAAATGCGGGTATATTTATACAGTTACGGGGTTATCCTGAAAGTCGTTTCAGGATCACTTTTGGAAGTTGCCAGTTTCCAGTTTTCTATCAGCCGTCTTTTAACATTCGGTTAAAGACGGATTTGTCTTTTCTTGAGATGAGTGTGGATTCTTCTAGAAGTTTCTAGAAGTGGTGAGGTGTTTAGTGACTCATGGTTGCATTAATGGTTCAATTAATGCTTATGGTGACTAGGTTATTAGATTCATTGTATCTTAGTGACTCATTGTTTTCATTAATGATCAAGATAAGCTTCATCCTCTTATGGTTACCATCCCCTCCTCCTACACTCACCCTCCTCCTTCTCTTTATAAGGCCGGCCCCTCCCCTCTCTCATTTGGTTGCTTGATTCATTTGTAAAAAGATTATGATAGCATTTAGGGTGCATGGAATTTCACAGCTCATTTCATTCCATCACCCGATTCGAGTGGCAACTTCATTAACCGATCGTCCACGGCTTTGGACGAAGAGAGACAAAGTCATCTACTCATTCCCTACATCATTCTTGGTCGTCTCTTTTGGCAAACTTGACGACCGAGTTGCCTCGAGTCAGAGGCGGGAGCCCGTTTAAAGAATCGTCGACGTGGTGCCACCTCGACGAGCAGATCGGAGATCGAAGAGATCGGAGAAGCCGCAACGGAGCGTGGGATGATGGTTAAAGAACGAAGGACTCGGATCGTTCGGTATAACCTTTCTACACTCTTTACAGTTTGTTAGTTTAGCAATAATGGCATATCCGGGTTAAAGTATACGATAGTGACAGTTAAAAAGTTTTTGTTCCGCATTTGGCGTTTGTAGACGGCCGGGGCGCTAACGTAGACTTACAGTGGTATCAGAGCCTAACCATTTTGCTATACTAACTTGTGCTAACGCGTTTAAAATATCGATCGAACCGGAAATCAAAAACCGCATTTTTTCAATTTGACAGTTTCTGTTGATTTTAAATGGTGTCCTAAAAATATTCCACATATCATAGAAATCTGTGCAGGGTTTTATAAGAGCACCGACAAAATTTGGGCACGTGATTCCACCAAACCGCGGCGGAAACGCGGCCAAACCCATGGTTTGGCCGCGCATCGGCGGCCATTTGGTAAGATCATGCTCCCAAATTTGTACAGTGTGTTCTCCTCTTGAAATTGGGGTTTTTGGTATATATCTTTTGGGCCCAGATTTTGTTACTGTTCAGCAGATTTGCGTGGGGCCCACTTTGTGATATTTTGTCGATCGAAATTTAAACACGTTGGTTTACAGTGCTTACATTATATCTCCGACCGGGAATGTCATTTGATCGGTAAACCGCGTCTGATTGCTATAGTTCTTTTAGACGGGTTTGCGAACGTGACATTCGCGTTGATGTTCTGTGTTGTGCTGTGATGTTGCGGTTTTGTCGTGGTGGATAGCAGTGTGCAATGGTAGTGCAGTTTGAGTTTATTTGTACATTTGATATTGCGGGGCGAGCGTCCAACTTGTGAACTGCCGTCACTGCCTGTTGTATAATATTCTTTTAGGGCACGACCAGGTTGCGGTCGATGTACCTGTTGTACTATTTTTCATTACTGTGCTAGGTTTTACCCCGCGACGGAGTGCACGGATAGCCGGGTTCTGGGGCGCAACGAGTCCGCATCTCATGGCTTTGAGAGGCAGAGGGGCCCCACTCTAAAATTGGCAGACTATTCGCCGCACTCGTAGGGGGTACAGGTTGACCCAAGGAGGGGTGCCCAAGCTTACCGGATTCCGTGAAGTGCTGGGTGGTCCATTCACTTTACTGTAAGGGGCTGCCTCGCTTCAGGTTTTGGCGGGTGACTTGCCGCACCCGTAGGGGTCTAGGTTTCATTGCACTGGCTATCCACACGACAGGGGAACGTCGGGTTTCAGCAGCGGCTCTGTGAAACCCGGGGATCCCAGAATATCTGTATTGTTCTGTGATGCTTATTACTTTTCTGTAATGTTGCATATTATCACGCCTGGAGCGATTATTGTATATTGGTTTATATACTATTAGATGTTGTATATGTTTTACACCCGCGCTAGTCCAGTCCCCGCTCTGTCGTTAGTTAAGTAACCTAACGGGTGATGACGGGACCCAGTGACGAATGCGGATGGCATATACGTATATTTTATTTTCGTTCTTTTCTGGTGTGATTATTGATGGGACTGCGTTGATTCTGATCAATGCAAAGTAAAAAAAACTTGTTTACAGTTGTTGGAACAAATTTAAAAAAGTGTTATTGCAAAGGCGTTTCCTTTTGTTTTGCATAGCGGTATTCAGTGGAATATCCTGCACCTCATTCGACGGGGCAAGGGTTGATATCCCTTCACCGGGACTGACCCCTTGGGCAGAAGTTTGCGTCAGGGTAATAACTTCACTATAGTCGATTACAAGTTGCTTTGCACCGCGGTATTCAGTGGAATATCCTGCACCTCATTCCACGAGGAAAGAGCCGAAATCCCTTCACCGGGAGTGACCTCTTTAGCAAAAGTTTTCGCCACTATATTTTAAAAAGCTATCAGGTTCCTTCAGCGATATCAAGTTCACTACGTTAAAGGTTTTTCGCCAAAAACCAGCCGTAGCCCTCCGTCACTTCTTTTGAGTATTCAGTAGTATTCAAGCTATGTATTTTAGCCAAAGTTAAGGCATAGTGTTTGGTAGCTGCTGGGTATTCAATTGTTGCATAGATAGATGAGTTAGTTTGGGACAGTCGTTCTGCCGATTGGCCAAAGTCAGGGGCATGTGCGGGTGGGTTCAAATTGACAAGATAGTGACGGGTAGAACTTGGCATGTGACTTATGACATTTTGACCAAAGCCAAGGTTATAAGAGCATGGGGCAAAAATCTTATCGGGAGTTTCTAAAGAAACTGAAACTTGCCAAGTATGCGCATACCTTCTGGAGTATGAGTAACGTGGATGCATTCCATCACGTTATCATGCGATGAGAGTTGGATCCCGATTCCCACTGATGAGTTGGTTTACTCTTCGGGTGATCCTGATTGATTCTTCTTTCAGGTTTGGAGGAGAATTTGACAGGACAGTGGGAGGTTTCCGGATTAGATAAAGTGATAACCATTCTGATCTAGGTTAGAGTGCACGCAGAGTGTTTCTTTTCTCTCTCTCTTTGGCAGCGACCTTTGACCGACCTTAGACTATGACTCAGTGACCAGGTTGACCGAACCTTCTTAAAATACTGGCTTTTGGATTGTCTATGTTGCATAAGTCATTGCCACTCCTTCTTTTACCCTTTGCATTTCTCAGAACACCCGTTTTACTACGGATATCCACTTCCATTGGATAGATCCATCGTATGGTTATTTACGAACTCGAAAGGACTTCTTCGAGGATGGATCCAGGTTCAGGAGAAATAGAATTGGTTTATTCAGTTGTCTTTTATTATCACCTTCTCTCAGGTTGCGAGAGCTCCTTGGTTTAGGAGAGTACACCTATTACGCTTATTGGATAGTCTTATTCCAAACCATAGGCAGGTGCCGAAAGGTAGGGAATGAAGAAAACCAATTAGCCTAAGTTGGGTGTGCAGAAGGTAATATGTAAAGACAAAATAAAGGGATTAGAAAGAGGGCAAAGTAAATTGCGACTGATATCATTCACGACCAAAACCGCGTACTTCATCGCCACTCCTATTTCACCTTTAAAGGAATAAGGTATTATTCAGTTGTCTTTTATCGTCACCTTCTCTCAAGATACGAGTACTCCTTGGTTTAGGAGGGTACACCTATTATGCTTACTGGATAGTCTTCTTCCAAACCATAGGCTGGTGCCGAACGGTAGGGAAAGAAGAAAACCATTTAGCCTAACGATGGTGTACAGAAGGTAACGACTAAAGACAAATAAAGGGATTTGGAGAGATGGCAATAAAATATACGGTTGAAGTCATGAATTGGATTATGGAAGAGGCATTGCTATGAATACCAGGATACCCCTACGAAACATTTTCATGTTTCAGTGCATTGTTAAAGAAAAACTGTTTTCCCGATTAGACACTTACTCCAAGGGTATGTATTTACCAGGTTTCATTCTCATATCTGTATGGTTTTACAGATGATGAGTGGGAGTAAGTTATTGGGAATTAGGTGATTATCCTCATTATATCGGAATTCGTTGTAATTGGTGATATTTGAGGAAATCGCCAGGGTACAGTTTTCAACCTACGACGCACAGATTTTGAGTTGTTTAACTCAGCGGACTTATACAGAGTATTGTATGTTGTCCAGTGTCCATTAGGACATAGGGGTAGGTCCTCATACTATGTTCTATTTACTTAAAACTTCTCTAGTATTTGGACAAGTGTTTCATAGAAATACAAGGTCTAAGTTTTGAGAAGTTATGGGTATAAGAATAAAGTAGAGAACCAGGTGTCACAAGTGTCGGGATTCTTCAAAGAGATCGAAGATGTAGATTCTTGTGATTGGTATTCAGATGATAGTGATGGTTTTGAGAAACGTGTTTCTCTTTCAGGTTACTCATAATTGGATGGATTCCTAAGTTGAGTAATGCTGATCAGCCTCTTTCCATTAAAGATGATATGCACTGGAGACAGCTGCATGATTTGAATATGGTTCCAATTAAATAAGTGCCAAAGTTTCTATATGGGATATAGAATAGTTCGTACCTTAAAAGATGTTAAGGTACGGGGAGTTGTCCAGCTTATGCTTAAAACCAGACTCTGGATAACTCAGGGCACGTTTCTGTAATGGCTGTTTGTGGGTTGACCCTGGCTATGACGAGGGTTGATATTCTACCATTTGGAAGATCAATAGTGATATTGTTCTTGACTCGCCACAGTTTTAGTAAAATGGATCTTTTTCAGAAAACAGTAGTGGGAGTATGGTAGAACTGGAAGTGATTCCAGAACCGCGAACGATCACAGAAAATTTAATAGGACCTATATATTCATTCAGGTTTGACATTCCATTAGCCACTCCGCAGATATGGTGGGTAACCTCAGACACCCGAGAGGTACTTCGGTAGGCTCAAGGACGGTGACAGGGAGGTTCTTATCTACCCAGACTTGACACTACTGTTGTTCCAGGCTATGAGACCCGGTAGGAGGGTTGTCGTAGTTAGTGGGAGCATCGGAAGAATAATGGGCAAGTAGCTTATGTCTATTTATAGACTAGAGCAGTTATAGCGGAGATAGATCATCTAATTTTGATGTGACAGTCATGGGTTTGACTTCATTCAGAATAGGGGATGGATCTGTTAAGAAGGTAGTAGGGTGTGATGTCATGGTATTTTGATGACATACACAAAGTAGGAAGTAAAATTCCTATACTATGATCGGTTGTACTGTGGTCGTCACACAGTTGTTTCTCCAGACAGGATATGGATATAATATTTGACATTCTGGTTTCTGGATCTATGGTTTTAGATCTGGATTTGGGTAGTTTCCCAATGTGGATACTTTGACAGATATTCTAATGGTTTTTAGAGTAGTTGACTCCTAGCATGGTGGTGTACCTGTAGGTGATGGAGTTACCCTCTCGAAAGGTGTCGTATAGACTAAAGGGGAGAGGGATGTGCATGATTGACAGATCACTTGCTTAGGCAATTGAGTCAATCGTGAGATGTCAAGTACCACACCAGATATTGTTTTTGCACTAGATGCAATAAGTTTGTATTAATCCAATCCTGGAGAGACATAAGGAAGCAGTTTTAGAACATAAGTGGATGTTCTACGGATTTGATGACGGCAGCCTTCTTCGGGAGACGATTATCATTCCAGGCTTCAAAGGTGAGGTGGATGACAGAGTGATTGTCAGAGTTTTAGTTTTTCCCTCTGACGAAGAGGGACAGTATTATGGACAGGTGGTCCAAGAGGATACTGTGGGTGGCATGGTGCCGGATACTGATTAGGTTCAGTGATCGATACAGTCTAAGAAGTTTGGATTTGGAGTTCATTTATGAACTAGGTCCCATCAGATATCCAGACATATTCTAAGACAGGTATTACTCGATTCGGGAGATGGCTTTCTCCGCGAACTTGAGATTTAGAGAGATATAGAAAGAAACATCTAGGCGGATCCACTCACTGAGGCTATTTCTCGAACACAATAGTTTTACAAACGGGCTATGTGAAACTGATTAGTAGAGGAGTTGGATGTTCGTTTTCACACGGGCTGTGAGTAGTCGACATTGCAATAATTAGCCTTGAGTGCAAGTGGGAGATTGTTGGAGATAGTGCCCTCATAGTCAATTATTGGATCGCAGGTACGTGATTGCAATGATTGCGGAGGACCTATGCCGGTAGGACAGTCTTACTCGAGATGATAGTATGCTATCTGGTTTGCCTTTATCAGTCGTGTACATGTTCAGGTGACTGATTACATGTTACACTTTGATAGAGCACTTAGGATCTTGCTTTACCACCAACAGTATGATGGCGATCATATACATGAGAGTTGGGTGGTTTATATGCATATCCTTAATTGTGGTCCCTAGTCGTGGGAGTTTCGAGACAGGGCATCGATACTCCGGAGTAGACTAGTGTGTACAGTCGAGACCCCGACGAGGGGCGGTGGCCGGTCTCACAAGCCACTGGTGTCAGTTGGATCACCTAAGATGTATACAGGTGCTCATTGGGTTATGAGTACACCGGACAGGACTCGCCGGGAATCTGCTAGTTAGTGCTATATCTATCGTCAGATAGCAGTTCCCTGGTGACATGTGTACAGGTTAGTTCATCGACCTGAGGTCGTCATTTGTCTCGTATGAGTTCCCACTGTGCTTTGATTTCTACCCTACCACGGCTCAAAGGAGTCGTGCAAACAGGTAGTTTCTGGGTACAGTCCCGAGCCATATGGAGGCACGTGAGCGGATCGGCAGGGGATTCGTCTCTCCCGGTATTGGTGGCGAGATCATGCTGTGTCTAGGAGAGCCATTACACAAAGTCTATGGCCATGGCAGGAGATTTTCTGGTAGGTACTCCAGTAGTATCTCAGGGTGTTATTGGGCTTCACTCCGACACGACTTATACTGCTATTGGGGGTCTGACGTTGCTAGCCCCCTAGGCAGATATGCGATACTCATAGACAAACGGACCGGACTGTATATACATTGTCACTGTTAGGCTCAGTAGGGTTCTGGATGAGTTCGCTCATCAGCCTCCCTTGAGGTCAGTCTATGGGAAGCCGTTACGCATAGCTAGTGCCGCTGATGGTTTGTGGTTAAACCCACTGCCAGGGTACTGACGAGTCATTAGAGTCCCCCACAGACAGTTTCCCAAGTTCGGGCGAAACGTTGTAGAGGCCGTATGGTTTTATGGCAGGGTTCGGAAAATGCACGTGCGTTTACGCACGTATTATTTTTCGGGCAGATGATACTGGTCGGCTTTGGTTTAAGCCGGATCCGAGTATTGTATTGAGTAGATATAATATCTTTGTCTCAGTTGCATTTGTATTCGGTCGTAATACAAATGCGGGTATATTTATACAGTTACGGGGTTATCCTGAAAGTCGTTTCAGGATCACTTTTGGAAGTTGCCAGTTTCCAGTTTTCTATCAGCCGTCTTTTAACATTCGGTTAAAGACGGATTTGTCTTTTCTTGAGATGAGTGTGGATTCTTCTAGAAGGTTCTAGAAGTGGTGAGGTGTTTAGTGACTCATGGTTGCATTAATGGTTCAATTAATGCTTATGGTGACTAGGTTATTAGATTCATTGTATCTTAGTGACTCATTGTTTTCATTAATGATCAAGATAAGCTTCATCCTCTTATGGTTACCTTCCCCTCCTCCTACACTCACCCTCCTCCTTCTCTTTATAAGGTCGGCCCCTCCCCTCTCTCATTTGGTTGCTTGATTCATTTGTAAAAAGATTATGATAGCATTTGGGGTGCATGGAATTTCACAGCTCATTTCATTCCATCACCCGATTCGAGTGGCAACTTCATTAACCGATCGTCCACGGCTTTGGACGAAGAGAAACAAAGTCATCTACTCATTCCCTACATCATTCTTGGTCGTCTCTTTTGGCAAACTTGACGACCGAGTTGCCTCGAGTCAGAGGCGGGAGCCCATTTAAAGAATCGTCGACGTGGTGCCACCTCGACGAGCAGATCGGAGATCGAAGAGATCGGAGCAGCCGCAACGGAGCGTGGGATGATGGTTGAAGAACGAAGGACTCGGATCGTTCGGTATAACCTTTCTACACTCTTTAGAGTTTGTTAGTTTAGCAATAATGGCAGATCCGGGTTAAAGTATACGATAGCGCAAGTTAAAAAGTTTTTGTTCCGCATTTGGCGTCTGTAGACGGCCGGGGCGCTAACGTAGACTTACAGCGCGCAGCAAAACGGGGAACGATGTCTCGAATTGGCACTTCCTATGGTTGTCGGCGGGCATGAGGACGGTTGCAAGCCATGATCGAAAAAGTTCTCTGAAGAGGAGAGAAGAAAAGGCTCGGCTTTGAGTTATATATAGTCCAAGCACGAGAAATTCTGTGCACAATGGAATTATTCCCAAGACCCGGGAAATGAAGATTTTGGGAAGATGAAAAGTCATCTCAAGTGAAGCAACGCTTCCGATTCCCCAAATCAGAGCAAAGCTATACTTTGAAAATTTAAATTTTAATAAATGAAGCGACGCTTCAGATCCTCTGCGCTGTGCGCAGGATGCCATGTGCCGAAATCTGCCACGCCAGCGCGGAGAGCGCAGCGCCCGAGGCAGCGCACCCAATCAGAGTAAAGCTCTATTCAAAACAAAAGTAAAGGAAGCAACGCTTCAGTTGCGCAAGCGCTGCGCTGTGCGACACGTGTCAGCGCAGATGCGCTGCGCCGTGCGCTGCGCGACACGTGTCAGCGCAGATGCGCTAGCGCAGTTGCGCTGCGCCGTGCGCTGCGCTACACGTGTCAGCGCAGTGTCGCGCGCTAGGGTATTTGCGCCAAACTGAATTAAAATTTTAAAGAAATCTTTCTGTTCTTAGTAAAACAAGAAAAAAAATTTCTGTAAAACAGGTGCCCTTGGATCAAAGATCCAACGGTGGGGAAAATTCCCCAAATCACTCAGAGAAAAATCTCTCTAACAAATTTTAACAAATTTATGTGCACTATATAAAGGCCTCTAGACCCCAAATCAAAAAAATAAACATTGTGAGAAATCAAGAACTTCAAACAGAGAGAACTCTGAAGAAATTTTAAGAAAAAAAAGGTAAAAACCTTTAAGATAGAAGAATTTCTTATAATAGATCATTGATCTAAGAACAAGATCAATAATTTTCAATAAAAATAAAAATAAAAATAGTGCTTTGCACTTATGAACCATTGGTTCTCTGCGATCAAGAAAAAAAAAGATATACTTGTTTTCTTTGATGTAAATTAGATCAAGAAATCAAATAGTGCTTTGCACTTTTTTATGAACCATTGGTTCTGGAATCTAAACGATTCTCAAGTTAATAGTGCCTTGCACTTGCAAAACTGCACTGTTGCGCTCTTAGGTTGGTGCAAGCCACCAGAGAGCGCCACGTATCAGCACCAGAACCACTTGCGCTCTGCGCTTTTAAGATAGAGCATTGCTCTCTGAGATTGGCGCAACTCACCAGAGCGTGCCACGTGTCAGCAGCGCAACAACGCAGTGCACTAGCGCAGCGCACTGCGCTGTTGCGCTTGCGCTCACCAGAGCATGACACGTGTCACCTCCACATGCGCTTGCGCTCAATAACTGGCGCAAAGCGCCTGACAAATGCATTGCATTATTTACTGAAGGGCCAAGCCCAATTAAAAAGGGCCTAACAGGCCAAATAAAATGCTATGCAAAGCAGATGCTGTGCATCATTTAAAAGGGGCAGAGCCCAAACAAAGGTCCAACAGAGACCAAGATTAATGCTGTGCATTATCAAATAGGAGCAAAGCCTAGCACAGGTCTAATAGGCCAAAAATAAGAAATAACGTTGAATATTCTCAACTGTACTTAGCCCAATCATGGCCGTAAGTCCTCAAACTAAATTGACGGAGCACAGCTGCTCTCTTAAAAATCAATTTACATCCGGTTCGAGGGTACATCTCCGTACTCCTTTGACCCCTATCGTTGTAATCCTTCAACGACGTCAGAGAGGTGACGGGTCCCGACAACCACACATCAACACGGACTGTGGGGTCCTTAAACTCATGGACTTAAGCGTCCTTAAACCAAAAGACGGATTGTGGGATCCTTAAACCCACGGACTTATGCGTCCTTAAACTAAAACACGGACTGTGGGGTCCTTAAACCCACGGACTTAAGCGTCCTTAAACTACCTATGGACCCCTATGTCCCTAAACTGGAATACGGACCATCATATCCCTAAACTGGCAATGGACCGCAATGTCCTTAAACTACTTATGGACCACTACGTCTCTAAACTAGAACAATAGAGCCCCTAAACGCTCTCTTGTCAGATCCAAAACGATCCCGTTAAGTTGATCTTAGTCTCAAATCAGATTAATGTATCCTTAAGGAACGTTTAAGTTGATCTTACCCTAAATATGGTTAACGTATCCTTAAACTAAAACACCAAACCCAAATCTAAGTAAATACGGATTTGGACTAATCCACGTCCTACGGGTGACGGCACTACTTAGTCTCCGTATACAATCCACGGGCATCCACAAACAAAACAAACACACACGACACGAAGTGAAATTCTGGAGAAGGAGAAAGTGGCTACCACGATGCGGTAGCGTAATTAACTGCAGGAGCTTGCGCCTGCAGGGAAGAGCGTCCCCACAATCAAAAACCCCTCAAATGAGGGGGAATCTGACGAAGTCCGCTACATCGGCCGCATCCATCTAAACCTCCAATAAATGGTGCCATAAATCAACTTAGCATCTTCGGAGAAGTGGACGGGTAAAACCATATAGCATCTGCCCCGAATCTCAGGCAAGGCGTCCTCACGTCTCGGTTGCCATTCGGAGGGGAACAACACCCGTATCCGTGTTCCGAGGAACACGAATACAATGAGATAAGACCAATTCCAAAACATATACTAGGATCTGGCTTAAACCAAAGCTTGCTAGTATAAGCTGTCCGGACACCAAACGTGCACAATTGCACGGATGTGAACGAACCCCGTCACAAAACTATGCGACCTCTACTCATTTTGCCTAAAGGCGAATAACCCTCTATGTGGGGACTCTAAAGACTCGACACTATGCTGGTAGTGGGTTTAACCACAGACCGCAAGCGGCACTAGCTGTACGTAACGGTCCCCAGGTAGATGCTGATAAGAAGACTGACGAGTAAAACCCATCTGAACTCCTACTGAATCTGAATGTGACAGTCTCCGTACAGTCCGGTCTGTTCGTCTAAGAACATCGCATGGCGGGCCTAGGGGGGCGGTAAACGTCAGTCCCCTAATAGCGGTACAAGTCGTGTCGGAGCGTAGCCCAGAACACTCTGAGATAACACTGGAAACCTACCAGTCTATCTCGCTTGCCCTGGCCAGAGACTTTGTGTAATGGCTTTCCTAGACACAGCGTGATATCAATCCCCAATACCGGGAGAGACGAATCCTGTCTAACCGTCAATGCCTCCAAGTGCTTCGGGACTGCACCCAACTGCTACCTGTTTGCACGACTCCTTTGAGCCGTGGTAGGGTAGCAATCTAAGAACAGTGGGAACACACTCGAGGCGAAGTGACAGTGTCAAGTCACCGGACTAAGCTGTACTCATGTCACCTGGGAACTGATAACTGACGATAGGTATAATACCAACCAACAGTTCCCGACGAATCCTGTCCAGTGTACTCGTAACCTAACGAGCACCCACATACTATCTCAAGTACGACGTACTTACGGCTGTGGGACGGACCGTCTCCCAAGCTGGGATGAGAAGCGCATACGCTAGTCTACTCCGGAGTATCGATGCCATGTCTCAATAGTCCTATGACTAGGGACCTACATAAGGATGTGCTTATGGATTACCCAGCCCCTACGAGTGTGAATGCCATCACAACGCTGGTAAACAAGCAAAGATCCTAAGGGCTCTACTAATGTGTGAAGGAGATATGCTAAAAGAAACACTTGCACACATTAAAGCAGAAACAAACCAAGTAGCATACTACTATTTTTAGCAAGAATGTCAATACAAGGTGAATATCCCAAGCTTCCATTAAGTAATATACAAACTAGTATGATACAGTAATGGCCTTTAGGGCATATACACTAACAATCTCCCACTTGCACTAAGGCCATGTACTGGCGTATCGAAGACCTATCATCTCGATCAGCCGTTCGAACTGAGTCTGGGGTAAGGCCTTCGTGAATGGATCAGCAGTGTTATCTTCCGTAGCAACTCTCCGAACCTCGATCTCCTGGCGACCCACAATCTCCCTGATCAGGTGATACCGCCTCAAGATGTGTCTGGACTTCTGATGGGACCTGGGTTCCTTCGCTAAAGCTATAGCCCCGTTGTTGTCACAATACAGAGGTATTGGATCAACAATGACGGAACCACCTGAAGTTCTGTCAAGAACTTCTTCATCCAGACGGCTTCTTTTGCGGCATCTGCAGCAGCGATATATTCCGCTTCCATCGTCGAGTCAGCAACGGTTTCCTGTTTGGAACTCTTCCAACACACCGCCCCCCATAGAGGGTAAAGACATAACCCGACATGGACTTGGAATCATCCTTGTCACTCTGGAAACTGGAGTCAGCAAAGGCCTCGATCTGGAGGTCTTTTCCGCCATACACCAAGAACATCTCCTTAGTCCTTCTCAGGTACTTGAGAATGTTCTTTACCGCTATCCAGTGTTTCTCCCCAGGGTTTGACTGATACCGGCTTACCACACTCAGTGCATAAGCTACATCCGGTCTGGTACACAACATCGCATACATTATAGAGCCTACCGCAGAAGCGTAGGGTATAATAGACATGCGATCCCTTTTAAAATCAGTCTTGGGAGACATCTCTTTGGAGAGGGTGATCCCGTGACAAGTCGGTAAATTACCGCGCTTGGAATCTTCCATACTGAATCTTTTCAGTATGGTGTCGATGTACCTGGACTGTGAAAGTCCTAATATCCTCTTGGATCTGTCACGATAGATCCGGATCCCCAGAATGTAAGAGGCATCACTCAAGTTTTTCATGGAGAACCTGTGTGACAAGAACCCTTTGACAGATTGTAGCATAGGAATGTCATTTCCTATCAAGAGAATGTCATCCATATATAAAACGAGGAATACTACAGTTCTTGCTACAAATCTACTATAGATGCATGGTTCATCTGGATTTTTAATAAAACCAAATTCTTTGACCGTCTCATCAAAACGGATGTTCCAACTCCGCGATGCCTGCTTTAGTCCATAGATGGACTTAAGCAACTTGCACACCTTTCCGCTGCTCCCACTCTGAATGAAACCCTCTGGCTGGTCCATATAGACACACTCCTCTAAATTTCCATTTAGAAAAGCTGTCTTTACGTCCATCTGCCAGATCTCATAATCGTGGAAGGCAGCAATGGAAAGAAGGATCCGAAGGGATTTCAGAATAGCCGCTGGAGAAAAGGTTTCGTCATAGTCCAATCCAGGTCTTTGACAGAAACCCTTTGCAACAAGTCTAGCTTTATAGGTCTCAACCTGTCCATCTACACCAATCTTCCTTTGAAGATTCACTTGCATCCTACGGGTTTTACCCCATCTGGAGCAACGTCCAACGTCCATACTTTGTTGGTGTACATGGACTCCATTTCGGTCCGCATTGCATCCAGCCATTTTACCGAGTCGACGCTCTGAATGGCCTGCTAGAAGCTAGTCGGCTCATCACTATCAATGATGCAATCCTCTCTATCCCCGTCTATGAGAAAACCGTAGTATCTCTCGGGCGGATGAGACTGCCTACTACTTCTGCGGAGCGGCGCAGGAATGTCCTGATCTTTCGAACCCTCTGGTTCTACTAAGCTTTCAGTAATAGCTCGTGGTTCTGGAATTTCTTCTAGTTCTATTGCGCTTCCACTTATCTGATTTTTCAAAAACTCAGTTTCCAAGAAGTAGGCATGACGAGAAACAAAAACCTTCTTTTCCTCTTCGCAATAGAAGAAATATCCCTTGGAGTTCTTTGGATATCCCACAAACTTGCACCGTACTGAGCGTGCCTCGAGTTTGTCCGCATGCTGCTTTTTGACAAAAGCTGGACATCCCCATATCTTAATGTGATTAAGATAGGGTCTCTTCCTACACCACATCTGATATGGTGTAGTAGGCACAGTCTTAGTTGGAACTCGGTTCAAAAGGTATGCAGCTGATTCTAGTGCATATCCCCAGAATGATCGCGGTAACTCAGCGTTACTCATCATGGAACGTACCATATCCAATAGGGTGCGGTTCCGTCTCTCCGATACACCGTTATGTTGCTGAGTGTATGGAGGAGTAAGCTGAGAGAGAATTCCATTCTCTTTTAAGTAATCCAGGAACTCGGCACTCAAGTATTCACCACCTCGATCAGATCTAAGTGTTTTGATACTTTTGCCTGTTTGTTTTTCTACTTCATTCTTATATTCCTGGAATTTTCTAAAGGCTTCGGATTTATGTTTCATTAAGAAGACATATCCGTACCTTGAAAAGTCATCCGTAAAAGTAATGAAGTAAGAATAACCGCTTCGTGCATGAGTAGACATTGGACCGCACACGTCGCTGCGTACGAGTCCCAAGAGCTCGCTCGCTCTTACTCCGTGTCCAGTGAACGGAGTCTTTGTCATCTTTCCTTTGAGACAGGATTGACAAGTTGCATACGATTGATATTCGAACGAGTCCAAATATCCTTCTTTATGTAACTTCATCAATGTTCTTTCATTGATGTGACCCAGTCTACAATGCCATAAGAAAGCATGATTTGTTTCCGGAGACTTTCTTTTATGTGTATTCTGGACATTGAAAATCTGTGGTTGGTTTAGTACGTATATACCATTGATTAATGTACCTGACCCAATCAGAACTTGATTAAGGTGAATGTTTACAACATTACTTACAAACGCAAATTCATAACCTTCTTTAGATATTAAAGATACAGAAATGATATTACAAGTTGCAATTACGTAAAACCAAAACATGTCCATCTAACATTCCCAGGTGATAGTCCCCCACGGCCTCAGCATCCATGCTAGCTCCGTTAGCAACTTTGAGGGTCATGTCACCCGCCTTCAAAAACCTACGCTTTCTCAATGCCTGCAAAGAATTACAGATATGAGATCCTGATCCGGTATCCAATACCCAGGAAGTAGAGTTTATTGATAGACAGTTTTCAATAACATACACACCTGAAGCTGAAGCCGCAACTTGCTTCAGATCCTGGGTTCTGGCCTTCCAAGCCCTGCAATCTTTCTTCCAGTGTCCACTCTTGTGACAGTAAAAGCATTCTTCTTTCCCCACAAGCTTTCCCGCTACCTTTGTTGCTTTTGCCTTTCCCTTCGTATCCACTTTACTAACACCGCCCCTTCATTTGGCGGGGGTTTTCTTCTTCTTTCCCTTGGCTTTCGTCTTGGACCTAGAAGAGGAAGATCCTCCTACAAACAAAGTGGATGTTTCCCTACCTTTCTGTAGGGTGCCCTCTGCACTCCTCAGCATGTTGAGGAGTTCTGATAGTTCAACCTCCTTTTCTTGCAAGTTGAAGTTCAGGATAAACTAGGCGTAAGTGGAAGGAAGGGACTGGAGAATTAAGTCCGTATAGAGCTCATTCTCCAACGTGGTCCCAAGGTCCGCGAGCTCCTCTATGTAGCCAATCATCTTAAGCACGTTTTCCGCTACCGATGATCCGACAGCCAATCTCGCCGAAAACAGCTTTTTCGACACTTCGTATTTTGCGATACGGGATTGCTCTCCATACAGTTCTTTTGTATGGAGAAATATGGATTCGAGGTCCATATTCTCGTGCCTCCTCTGATGTTCATTGTCCATAGAGGCAAGCACGAGGCACTTGTCCTTCGCGCAGTCGATTTCCCAGGTCTTACGGATTTCCCTATCCACGACGCTGGTTTTGGGACCTGGGACAGGGGGAGCTTTGGTGGTAAGAAGATACCCTAACTTGTCATAAGTGATTGCCATTTTGACATTCCTGAGCCAATCTTTGTAGTTTGGCCCTGTCGGTATGTTTTTATCTAGTAGTAACTTAAGTCCAGTCATGATATTTGGTCGCTGCAATTAGGAGAGAGAGAAGAAACACTTTAGTATGATGCTCTTGCAAGTTTAGAGTGGTTTTTAATTTGTCTAAATAGGATGGCTCCCACTGTCTCTCGAATCCCTCCTCAAACCATAAAGGAAGAATTAGTCGGGATCTATCTCACCGTACAATTCTTGCTTAACCGTTCAGCCAGGCCAGTGTCAGTACTTCGAGGGAGGTTTTCCAACGCTTTCGCGAGGTTCCTTAATTAAATAACCTCTTTTCCCTGTGGGCGTAGCCCCGCTAACACCTTTCTAGACACCTACTTGGTTTATAGCATTGATCGTTAAGTGAGAAAGTTCCGGAGGAGTAGCATATACTCACAGTAGGATCGGGATCCAAATATCATCGCGTGACAAAACTGAAAGAATCCTACCAGAATCATCACACTCCAAATGGTATGCAGCGCTAGCAAGTTTCAGTTTCTTTTGAAACTCCCGATGTGGATTTTTGCCCCATGCTCTTATGACCTTGACTTTGGCCAACAAATCATAAGTCACATGTCAAGTTTTACCCGTCGTTCTCCAGGTTAATTTGAACCCACCCGCACATACCTTTGACTTTGGACAACAAGGTAGAACGACTGTCCCAAATCAACACATCTATCTATGCTGCACATGAATACCCAATAGCTACCAATCACTATGCCTTGACTTTGGCCAACAAACATAGCTTGAATACTTATTGACTATCCATGTGAAATGACGGAAGGCTACGAATGGTTTTGGCGAAACCGTGAACGTAGTGAACTTGATATAATCGAAGGAACGTGATAGCTTTCAAAAGGAGTGGTTCAAGCTCCGCATTTAAAATTTGGTTTTGAAAAGAACCGAGTGGTTTTGAAAGTGTCCCAACGACTTTTACTTGGTTTATTTTTCTTGCATTAATTTTAATGCGTCCCATCAATTAATCCTACCATTGCAGAAAACAACGAAAATATGACGTACGCATATGCCATCCGCATTCGCCACGGGGTCCCGTCATCACCCGTTAGGTTACTTAACTAACGACAGAGCGGGGGCTGGAATAGCGCGGATGCAAAACATAAGCAACGCCTAAATAGATATCATATATATAGATATATACATTCGTCACATGCAATGATAGCCATTCCAGATCACAGATGAACACATTGGATATATTAGGAATCCGCATTTCGTACGAGCCTGTAATGAAGGGCGGATTACACGGTCGCGATGAATAGCCAAAACCCCACCGTAGACCCCTACGGGTGCGGCAAACTACCCGCCAAGTACCCGAAGTGAAGCAACCTCCCTCAACAATGTGAGTAGGCCACTCGGCACTTCGAGATACCCGGTAGTTTGTACACCCCACCTTGGGTCTATCCTAAAAGCAAAAACAGTAAAAAGAAATTATACAATGACGGCAACAACCCCATCCCAGTTGTGCGGCCATATAAATAATATTACATCAAATTACATATTACAAGAATTGAAAGAATAAGAAAACTCTCATCTCACAACCCCCCGGCTATTCATCCGCGACAATCCAACGAATTCATATACACAAACCATCAACATTACAGATCACAGATATGTACAACCCCCACTAATCGACGTATAGCGATTAGCAGACGTTCAATACATATATCACATCACAGATATAACCCATTGGCCAAAGTCTAAAGAAGTTCGATCAAAATACGGATTTGTGACCACCCCAAAAACTAACTTGTTCTCTGGAAAATCTGGACAGAAACAAACCATCCTAAAAATCCTAAAACAGCAACAGAAGAACACTGCAGGAAAAACGACCCACGACCGAGTCAACTCGACCGCGGATCCACGGCAAGAGCATGCTCTTGCCGCGGTTCCACGGTGAGTTAGTCGACTCACTGGTTCGTTTTTCTTGGGTGTTCTGTAAAAACCCTGAGTCGATTTTTAGTGTATGATTTATTATTTTTAAAGCAGAAATAAAAATAGTCAGAAACTTAGGGTTTTTGAAAAGTGTTTTGCGATTTTTTCCGATCGAAGTTCTAGATACTTTGCTAACTAGTTAGTTTGTGTTTAGCCAGGCTCTGATACCAATGTAAGTCCACGTTGCCCACCCCGGTGCTTGCGGGGAGGCGGAAACGTTATGAAAAATTCGATTTTTACAACACTAGACAACATAGACTACACAAAAGGAGGGATCTTTGCTAAACATAAACTAACAACAAAGTTAAAAGAGTTAGCTACTCGGTTAAGGGGTTATACCTAAGTCTTGAAGTCCTTCTCTTCTTGCTCCTTGGAGTGTGATGAACGGGTTCTCCTCGTCGCCTTCTCTTGCCGAAGAAAGATCCACCCGAGGGCCTCTACCTTTGGCTCCAACCTCAAACTAGAAGTAACTAAGGTGCTTAGTGTGCTAAACATAGAACCTTAGAAAGAGTAGAGAGTAATTTTAAGGGATTTATTTCAAGCTCAATGGTTCTCAACTCATGAGAGGGGAGAGCTTTGAGAGAGAGGAAGAGGATGAGAGAGAATGAGAATGATAGAATGAGAAGAATAATGCCAACCTTCTCACATATATGTGAATTATGATAAATAAATAATTAGCTAAAGATAATTGTGATGGTTAATCATGAAATGACCATTATCATTTCATATTAAATGCTTTTGCAAGGATCAAAGAGCATCTTTCATATGAAATGATGATGGTCAAATTGTCAACATAGGTCAACATGTCAACCATAGTCAAAAGGTCAACAACCCTAACCATAACACAATTATAATTAACTAATATTAATAATCATATTTCACACATAAACATTAGGGTTAAGAAAAAGGCAATGGTCATCAACCCTAATAAAAGTCCTATGCCTCTGCCTCAGTCAACTGTGCATACACACCCGTATCCGTATTCCGAGAAACATGAATACAATGAGATAAGACCAATCCCAAAACATATACAAGGATCTGGCTTAAACCAAAGCCCGCTAGTATAAGCTGTCCGGACACCAAACGTGCATAAGTGCGCGGATGTGAACGAACCCCGTCGCAAAACCAAGCGACCTCTACTCATTTTGCCTAAAGGCGAATAACCCTCTATGTGTGACTCTAAAGACTCGACACTACGCTGGCAGTAGGTTTAACCACAGACCGCAAGTAGCACTAGCTGTACTTAACGGTCCCCAGGTAGATGCCGATAAGAAGACTGACGAGTAAAACCCATCTGAACTCTTACTGCCTGAATGTGACAGTCTCCGTACAGTCCGGTCTGTTCGTCTAAGAACATCGCATGACGGGCCTAGGGGGGCGGTAAACGTCAGTCCCCTAATAGCGGTACAAGTCGTGTCGGAGCGTAGCCCAGAATACCCTGCGATAACACTGGAAACCTACCAGTCTATCTCGCTTGCCCTGGCCTAGGACTTTGTGTAATGGCTCTCCTAGACACAGCGCGATATCAACCCCCAATACCGGGAGAGACGAATCCTGTCTAACCGTCACTGCCTCCAAGTGCTTCGGGACTGCACCCAACTGCTTCTTGTTTGCATGACTTCTTTGAGCCGTGGTAGGATAGTAATCTAAGAACAGTGGGAACACACTCGAGGCGAAGTGACAGTGTCAAGTCAACGGACTAAGCTGTACTCATGTCACCTTGGAACTGATAACTGACGATAGGTATAATACCAACCAACGGTTCCCGACGAGTCCTGTCAAGTATACTCGTAACCTAATGAGCACCCGCATACTATCTCAAGTACGACATGCTTACGGCTGTGGGACAGACCGTCTCCTAAGCTGGGATGAGAAGCGCTTACGCTAGTGTACTCCGGAGTATCGATGCCATGTCTCGATAGTCCTGCGACTAGGGACCTGCATAAGGATGTGCTTTTGGATTACCCAGCCCCCACGAGTGTGACTGCCATCACAACGCTGGTAATCAAGCAAAGATCCTAAGGGCTCCACTAATGTGTAAAGGCGATATGCTAAAAGAAACACATGACCTCATTAAAGCAGAAACAAACCAAGTAGCATACTACTATTTTGAGCAAGAATGTTAATACAAGGTGAATATCCCAAGCTTCCATTAAGTAATATACAAACTAGTATGATACAGTAATGGCCTCTAGGGAATATACACTAACATAGTTAGGGTAATTGGAAATTGAGAGTTGTGGTGAGCAATTAAGCTCAGTAGAGGCCATATAAACCCCCTAGTGCTAGAATTAAGACTCAAACTAGAGACTTGAAACCCGGAATACGGATTTAGAAAGCCGATATCGGAAAAACTATGATTCTGTGAAGGTTAAATGGAATCTGCTATCATCCCGAGACTCTAAAAATCATTTTGTGAACACAGAGAGATGTGCAGGCACCTAGGAAGCTAACCCTAAAACCTCATACCCTAACTCCAAACTATGGTCGCAAATTTAATCCCTCTGGCCGCAATTTGCGGCCAGACCTGGGCCAATCTGCCTCGTATTGGTTCTGTAGCCCCATCTCTAGTAAATTAGACCCCTGGCATGTGCAAAATTGTCCAATTTGACCTAGGGTAGAATCTGGAGCCTTTTTCCTGAGTTGCTGTTTTAATTCGTGTTTTCGTTTTGCGTATTTTAAAGTTCTGGATTTGTATAATTGAGTTTTACCTCGATTACTTGGCGTTTGTACGACGATATCGAGGATTGTTTGATGGTTTTGAAAGCGTAGTCCATAGGTTCTAACCTATAGGTCTAAGCGCGTCGTTTGATTTTCTCGATGTTATTTTAAGGTTTATTTTTGATTGTGTTATCTTGTAGGTACCTTCTCGAGGGCTTCATACGATGAAGAAGATGAAGGCGACATCGACACCGACACGCAGGATGCAAGGTGGGTAGATTATATCTACGGGGGAAGTCGGGTGGATGGCGTATAGCACCCCCGCAGTTCGATATTTAGTATAGTATATATATACTATTTATGATAGCTTATTGTGTGTCGTGGATATTTGAGATGAGATTAGGTGTACTATGATTAGATTAGGACGTAGAAGTAAACTAGTATAGTTCCTAGTTGCGAACCCTAGAATAGGCTTGCACCCACACGCACACACATGCATATTCGTTATACTTATACCTAGATGACGAGGATAGTGGTTGATATTTAGAGATGAGTCGATGATATTGGGCATAGTGCCATGTGATCGGTGATATAATGTGATTCATATTTGGGATACGACATGAGACTTTAGCGGGCCTTTGGACGTGTGTTTACACACACATTTATATAGATGGTATCAGTTGTGCTAGACTTATATCAGTACCCCGGATCATGAGATATGATGATAAGGATAGCAGATAATTGATGAGATGAATGTGATATTGACCCGTACACAGCTTTTGGGATGTCGTACGATGATTTACCGTACGAGCTTTATATTGATGAAAGATCTGCACTCATGACTCGAGGATATCATATGATATTGTATCGTACGCGGTACCTTTGAGGCGGGATCACCGACTATTATATTTACATATATATATTATATCGACTCAGATTTAGATGGTTTCCATACCTCTCCTGATTGACTTGCTAGTTAGAGCTGTAGATTTGCTAGTAGATGTTAGGCTAGGCCGATGTCATATCTATTTCAAAAACTAACGAATCGGGAGTAGTTAAAGACAGGCAAGGGATTCTACGGATATTTTCAAAAGACGTATCTTTTCTTAAAAACACCATAACCCTTATTTTCCTAAAAACCACGATTCGTCTTCTTTCGAATGGCAAAACAGTATGATATGGATGCATTGATGTAGCTTCTACACCGTTGTGTTTATTATTCATTTGCTGCATATGCTTACTGTTTGCATCGCATTGCATGATAAATATGTTTATTGTTATATCAAACCATGCTGTTAGGACACCAGCACCATTATCGATGATGCATATGTTCCACGTACACCTGCTTGCCGGCTCACACACTTTATCATCGATAATTGCCATGTCACTACACTGTAGTACTGTTGCATTCAGGATATGATCCCTTGCATGGTATACTTGTGTACATACCTCTTGTACACCCATATGTGCATACATACTTATTCGCACATATATAGATGATTCTCGCTGGATTTGGAGATTTGGAAACCGCAAGATACTCTTTAAAACTGATTCATTTTAAAAGAGCGGTTTCCCTCAATATGTGCATATTACTATTCCATATTGCATGATATATTGATATGCTTACATTTCTTTTCCATGTCGCATACATCATGCTTTTGATTATACGCATTGAGATATATTGTTTCCATGATATTTCTGGATTTGGGAACCGTGGATATTTCAAAAGAGAGTATATAATTGTTTTGAAAACCCGGTTACCCTTGATATGATATTTCAGTGCGTCCGCCATGTGTTTTCTCGGTGCTGAGAGCGACATGTGAAACCCGATTCGAAGAGGCGGATGAGGCCGATTGCGGGTACATGGTGGGCCCGGTATGGTACCCCGGGGTGAGAACGGATCGCTGTGTTGCAGACAGTGAGCCTGGGAGAGGGGCTACTACCTACCGGTGATTGTATTTGAGCTCGGCGGATATCCGGAAGATACCGACCGGAGTTGAGAGATGATATGGGCCGATCCAGACTGACGGAGCCCGATATATGAGGATTTACGTGTCGATGCTAAGCACAGGTTTCATGATGTTTTCGAGTGTCGATACTTGGCACTAAGGTTCCATGATTTTGATATGTCGCGAGCGACACATGTTGATTTACATCCTCATACTTCCATGCATATGTTTATGATATTTACATGCATGATGCTTATTGTCATTGGGTGACTCGTGGACGATTTCCACATACATATATTGACATTGATGATATTGATCACATAGTTGGATGATATCCACATTTTCATAGACTTCATGATATAGTCGACATTGATCATACCTTATATTTATTATATGTTATTACCTGAGGCACTGGCACGAGCACTTGGCACTACACTCATGTATAGATGTTATATTGCCACTTTATCATGCTTCAGACTTATTCATTTGAGGTTTATATATATATATCTGATCGTATTGACCTAGGATTGTGTCATGCATACGATTTCTGCTCTGTGATGTTTTCTACTCATGAGTTGGCAACTCACCCCCGTTGTGCCACAGTTCTTGCAGGTTTTGCCGTATAGGTTCCATTGCGGCTTTTTTGGCACACTGCTTCCTTTCTGGGTGATTTGCTTTGGTAGGTGGATTCTTTTGCATCAGAATCACCATTGTATATGTATTATTCAGTTGTATCTAGAAATTCCAACAACCAAACTTGTATATTATTTCAGACTTAGAAAACCAGTTATGTATTATTTCGACCTTAGAGTCGTGCGTTGTAGTATTATGGGTTTCATGCTGATTTTGAGTTCTTTTTGAGTTTTGATCCTCGCCCTTTGGCGTTGTATATTATATTGCTTGCGTGGTTATAACCGTCGATTGATGAAGAGCTAGCTCCTGCTTGGGGATGCCTTTTATCATTGTGTATATATTATTCTTGTTGTACCCCGTTCGGGGCCATTATTTACAAAGGAAACTCTGCCGAAATTTTCAGAAAAGAATATAGATTTTAGAAATGCATATTTGGCTTACTTATTTAAAAACCTTGTTTTTAAAATATGTTTTCCTTACTTCTTAAAAATCAGTTTTCTTATTTACTCCTTAAAATGGTTTTAGATTTCTGGGTTTTTGGCTTACTTGAATTAGATGGGGTCCTATAGACTTCATATGATTCAAGTGCCAGTCACGTACTATTTCAGGTCGTGAAAAAATTGGTATCAGAGCGCTAGGTTAACCTTGGTTCCAGTCTAAATTTGACTATACGGAGCCTAGAGCGTTTATATATATACGGAACTTAGGCTTGACCTTACGGAACTTAGACTTAGTCGAGGGGGTATTATACCCGAACTTTCATCGCGTGATGACCCTTGGTTGATGAAGTAGGTAGCTTGAGTAGGGTGACGTATCGTACGTATGTTCCGCGGCATATTTACGATACGCTACTCCGCTTAAGAAACCTTAGGATGTACATTTCCTTGCACAGTATTATATTCATTCCTATGATCTATCCTCATCGGTGTTGGTTATGATTTTGCTGCCATGATTGCACAGGCGGAGAGAGCTACGGCTAGAGTTGTGTCAGCATGAGCTCGTCACGGACGAGGACTGACTAGGGAGTGATTCCAGAGGCATACGATCATGTATAGAGGCGTCGTTTTATTGTGTTTTCACGCCATGAGCGTTTGACTGATTGCTGTTACGAGATTTTTCGGAGGTGCTGATCGGCACCAGAGGATCAGGCTACTGCTAGAGGCCAGCCAGAATGTGATGACCATTGATATATCGCTTATTCATGATGATTGAGGCGATGTTCAGCGTACAGACGAATGAGCCAGTTGTTGCTGCAAATGACGGGATATCGCCCAGATGTTGGAGCTACTGCAGCATAAGTATATACTTAGAGATATGATGGAAGGTCGTTAGTCGCCCAAGGATGAAGGACTAGGACATGTGGTTCGTTCGCTTACCTCGATGCGAGGTCATCAGATAGATTGATTCCAGCTAGAGACAACTTCATGCAGATTTGTTGAGAGTCGATAGAGACGATCGAATGTCAGGAACCCGATTCCAATTTTAAACTATTCGGAAGACAATGCAAGTAATGATATGGACCCTCTAGAAGAATTAAACCCTAACTCGACATAATGACCATGGAACGCCTTCGAACCTTAGGGTTTGCAGCAGTTTAGCGGTGTTATTTGTGAGGATTGGGTTTGCCCTTCTACGGTTGGTCCACAGGTGCTGTAGTATGTACTGGAATACTATTAAACTGTACTCAAGATGTTGATCTCTTAGGGGATTATGTGGTTCTGACGAAGCGATCGGATGGTTCGGCATCATTCGGATATCATGTGATGGGACACATTGCTTGAAAGACTCCAGATACGAGTATAGCCGTTGGAGCGCAGTCCATGCAGCCAACAGAAGACGAGTCCGAATCAGTCGATATTGGAACAGAGTGGAGTAAAGAGTTCGCACGAGATTTCGACGAGATGACGTTCCACTCCGCTGACATCAGAGATGCGATACGCATGCAGAGGCGTTGTATATGGATATACCTTCCAGAAGGAGTCATGACGAGCATACAGCCGTTCCGGAATGAGAAACAGATATAGTAAAGATGATAACTTCCGGGCAATTCGGCAGAAGAAAGATTTGAGAAGACTTCGACGGGACCTTTCTGGAATGCTATACAAGAAGACTTGGACCCAGGAGTGGTCATATTGCGCACACCCAGTAAGCCAGAGTTCGGCATCATCGACGAGATAATTGACTAGGTTCGGATAGAGGGCCTCACCCAGATGCGTTGTGAATTGATCAAGAATGGTCGGGAATAGAGTATATCTCAGCAGGTTGGGACGAGTTCCCGAGGACGTGTTCAGCTAGATATCTTCCACAGAGTGATGAAGATACCGAGTTCATGATTTCGAGTCCGTATGAGAGACTTCGGATGGACCGTAGCCGAGAACAATTGCAGTGCGCAGATAGAGACGTGACGTCGAAATGGACAATGATACAGACAAGCGAGAAAAGAGGTTCGTGCAAGATGCTGACGAGCTGTTGTTACTCCCTTTTAAGATTAAAGATCGGATATGTCTACAGAGGCATTGGGATGTGACCAGTTTCTGAGGAATATGCTGTGCTGAGAACACAGATGACCAGAGAAGTGCCAGAATGGAATCGTCCCCGTTAGCACACCTGACAGGGCCGATGAGCCGATGGATTGCGAGATACGTAATCTACAGGGAAGATAAGGGTCCAGAGACAGAGGACGCCAGACCGTGAGCGAGAGGCAAGTAGAGATCTTGCTCTGCTAGCATTAAAGGCACTAACACCTTCTCAACTTTGAAGGAGGATATACCGACGACGATGTTTATGATTTGTGATTTTTTGATTTGATTATCACGTATCTGTCACCTTGGATTTCGGTATTTTGGGCGACCTATTCACATGATTTGGTCTTGATGGCTGAGTTCCATGATTTCTGTTTTCATGCACCATGGTTGCACCTACTGGGTATTGATATTTTGCGCATAGTTATTACGCTTAAGGTATTGATTGTGAGTTTATGCCTATTTTATGCCGGTGATTTGATTTACGCTTCCAGCATAATTTTCATGTACTTTTAGTGTTTTGATTTGATTTGTGCACGCTGATGCACATGGTTGTGAATTTATACACCGCGGTATACCTGATTTGGATTGAGCCGTATAGTATACCGTCGATTTTGATTCTGATATTGATGTTGATTTCTTGCACTCCGTGCATTTGAATTGGATTTTCACGCGTGTTAAGCGCATGTTTTGAGATACGATTTGGGTGCACACCAGATGCACTAAATCAGGATTCCTTGTGCATGTCAGATGCACTTGATTTTGCTGTCAGGCACACACGTTGCCTATGACAGATGTTTCGTGCACACCCGTTGCACCTAGATGTTGTTTCTGTGCATATGTATGGCACATATATGGATTTTGATTTCCGTGCGCACCAGACGCACGTATCATTTATATGCACATTTTTGTGATTGATTTCTTATGGAGCAGTACGTTTTTATGATGTTCGCTATATGTTTTCGCATTGAGCAGGACTAGTCAGAGGACAGTACCTGAATATATTTTGCATGCAATGATAGTTTTCGAAGGGATTTCGAAAAAGAGAGCTATAGTCTCAGTATTTACCTACGTATCCGATATGACATGAAACGTTTAAAACAAGGAAACATTTCTAAATTGTTTTCAAAACGGCGGAACGCACATATTAAACAAAAGATATATACGTATATGGTTATTTTCTTATAGCAGACGTCGGCCACTGTGCAGTGTTATGCGCATCGCACAACGACTTAAAAGATTTGGCATGTATTTCTTTCAGCTATTTACATTTATAGATTTGATGTCTACATGTATAGTTCTGATTTATATCATATTGGTTTTGTTTTGGATTTGACAGTGTGTCTGTACCATAACTCCGATGATTGCAGGATGTTTGACGGAGTTTTGTTTTTGAGTGATCTGCTCATTGTTCTTGCACATGCATTGCGCTATGATGCGTTTTATGTATTCAAGATTTCGGAGCGCTGACGACTTGGACTTTTTATTGAAATGTTTTAGAATTTGGGGGTTTAAATTTAAATTCGGGGACCGAATTTCTTTAAGGGGGGAAGATTGTAACATTTCAAAATAATAAAATATTATTTTTGGGGAATTTTTATAATTTAATATTAATTTTAATGAATATTTTAATATTTCGGTATAATTAAATACCGATAAATGGGGAAAAAAATTGGAAAATTATAGAAATTACTAAAAGAGAGTGTTTTACGTGAATTATGAAAAATTTAAGATTTTATGTTTAATTATATGCTAAATTAATGTTAATCGCGATTAAAAATCGCCAATCGGATTTTTAGCATATTTGTGCAAAACATGCACCATATCTTTTTTCACTTGTTACATATTTTTTCATGACTTTCCTATATGTTTTATTATGGCATTCTTGCATGATTGTTAATTAGAGAGAATGAGAAAAAGAAAAGAAAAGAAAAAGGGAAAGAATAGAATAATGGGTATGGGTGTGAGAGAGAAAAGTGAGGGTGTGTTGACTTGGCCATTCCTCTTCATTCTTCACTCATTCCTCTCCCCTCCATCTCCACATGCTGCTGCTGCTGCTGCCCCCCTCTCCTCTCTTCATCTTCCCAAAAACTCCATGCTAAACACCTCAAAACCCTATCCCCATTTCACAAAAGTTGCGTACAAGCTCAAGGGAATCACATTGGACCAAGAAAGAAAAGGTTTTGGACACTTGGGGCAACTCAAGAATTTTCTTGAGTTACCAAATGAGATATTTTCTGAACCAATAGCTTAGTTTTCCTATTGCTTTCACATCCATGTCAACTTTAAACCGATATAGTGATGTTTAGTGAGGGTATGAAAATTCTAGTTAGGGAAATTGGAAATTGAGAGTTGTGGTGAGCAAATAAGCTCAGTAGAGCCCATACAAACCCCCTAGTGCTAGAATTAAGACTCAAACTAGAGACTTGAAACCCGGAATACGGATTTGAAAGCCGATATTGAAAAAACTGTGATTCTGGGAAGGTTAAATGGAATCTGCTATCACCCCGAGACTCTGAAAATCATTTTGTGAACACAGAGAGATGTGCAAGCACCCAGGAAGCTAACCCAAAAACCTCAGACCCTAACTCCAAACTACAGCCGCAAATTTAATCCCTCTGGCCGCAATTTGCGGCCAGACCTAGGCCAATCTGCCTCGTATTGGTTCTGTAGCCTCATCTCTAGTAAATTAGACCCCTGGCATGTGCAAAATTGTCCAATTTGACCTAGGGTAGAATCAGGAGCCTTTTTCCTGAGTTGCTGTTTTAATTCATTTTTTCGTTTTGCGTATTTTAAAGTTCTGGATTTGTATAATTGCATTTTACCTCGATTACTTGGCGTTTGTACGACGATATCAAGGATTGTTTGATGGTTTTGAAAGCGTAGTCCATAGGTTCTAACCTCTAGGTCTTAGCACGTCATTTGGTTTTCTCGATGTGATTTTAAGGTTTATTTTCGATTGTGTTATCTTGTAGGTACCTTCTCGAGGGCTTTATACGATGAAGAAGATGAAGGCGACATCGACACCGACACGCAGGTTGCAAGGTGAGTAGATTATATCTATGGGGAAGTCGGGTGGATGGCGTATAGCACCCCCGCAGTTCGATGTTTAGTATAGTATATATGTACTATTTATGATAGCTTATTGTGTGTCGTGGATATTTGAGATGAGATTAGGTGTACTATGATTAGATTAGGGCATAGAAGTAAACTAGTATAGTTCCTAGTTGCGAACCCTAGAATAGGCTTACACCCACACGCACACACATGCATATTCGTTATACTTATACCTAGATGACGAGGATAGTGGTTTATATTTGGAGATGAGTCGATGAGATTGGGCATAGTGCCATGAGATCGGTGATATGATGTGATTGGTATTTGGGATACGACATGAGATTTTAGCGGGCCTTTGGACGTGTGTTTACACACGCATTTATATTGATGGTATCAGTTGTGCGAGACTTAGATCAGTACCCTAGATCATGAGATATGATGATAAGGATACCCGATAATTGATGAGATGAATATGATATTGACCCGTATCTAGCTTTTGGGATGCCGTACGATGATTTACCGTACGAGTTTTATATTGATGATAGATCCGCACTCATGACTCGAGGATATCATATGATATTGTATCGTACGCGGTACCTTTGAGGCTGGATCACCGACTATTATATTTACATATATATATTATATCGACTCAGATTTAGGTGGTTTCCATACCCCTCCTGATTGACTTGCTAGTTAGAGCTATAGATTTGCTAGTAGATGTTAGGCTAGGCCGATGTCATACCTATTTCAAAAACTAACGAATCGGGAGTAGTTAAAGACAGGTAAGGGATTCTATGGATATTTTCAAAAGGCGTATCTTTTCTTAAAAACACCGTAGCCCTTATTTTCCTAAAAACCACGATTCGTCTTCTTTCAAATGGCAAAACAGTATGATATGGATGCATTGATGTAGCTTCTACACTGTTGTGTTTATTATTCATTTGCTGCATATGCTTACTGTTTGCATCGCATTGCATGATAAATATGTTTATTGTTATATCAAACCAAGCTGTTAGGACACCAGCACCATTATCGATGATGCATATGTTCCACGTACACCTGCGTGCCAGCTCACACACTTCATCATCGATAATTGCCATGTCACTACACTGTAGTACTGTTGCATTCAGGATATGATCCCTTGCATGGCATACTTGTGTACATACCTCTTGTACACCCATACGTGCATACATACGTATTCGCACATACATAGATGATTCTCGCTGGATTTGGAGATTTGGGAACCGCAAGATACTCTTTAAAACTGATTCATTTTAAAAGAGCGGTTTCCCTCAATATGTGCATATTATTATTCCATATTGCATAATATACTGATATGCTTACATTTCTTTTACATGGCGCATACATCATGCTTTTGATTATACGCATTGAGATATGTTGTTTCCATGATATTTCTGGATTTGGGAACCGTGGATATTTCAAAAGAGAGTATGTAATTGTTTTAAAAACCCGGTTACCCTTGATATGAAATTTCAGTGCGTCCACCATGTGTTTTCTTGCTGCTGAGAGCGACATGTGAAACCCGATTCGAGGAGGCGAATGAGGCCGATTGCGGGTACATGGTGGGCCCGGTATGGTACCCCGGGGTGAGAATGGATCGCTGTGTTGCAGACGGTGAGCCTGGAAGAGGGACTACTACCTACCGGTGATTGTATTTGAGCTCGGCAGATACCTTGAGGATACCGACCGGAGTTGAGAGATGATATGGGCCGATCCAGACTGACGGAGCCCGATATATGAGGATTTACGTGCCGATGCTAGGCACAGGTTTCATGATGTTTTCGAGTGTCGATGCTTGACACTCAGGTTCCATGATTTTGATATGTCGCGAGCGACACATGTTGATTTATATCCTCATACTTCCATGCATTTGTTTATGATATTTACATGCATGATGCTTATTGTCAATGGGTGACTCGTGGACGATTTCCACATACATATATTGACAATGATGATATTGATCACATAGTTGGATAATATCTACATATTCATAGACTTCATGATATAGTCGACATTGATCATACCTTATATTTATGATATGTTATTACCCGAGGCACTGGCATGAGCACTTGGCACTACACTCATGTATAGATGCTATATTGCCACCTTATCATGCTTCAGACTTATTCATTTGAGATTTATATATATATCTGATCGTATTGACCTAGGATTGTGTCATGCATACGATTTCTGCTCTGTGCTGTTTTCCACTCACGAGTTGGCAGCTCACCCCCGTTGTGCCACAGTTCTTGCAGGTTTTGCCGTACAGGTTCCATTGCGGCTTTTCTGGCACACTGCTTCCTTTCTGGGTGATTTGCTTTGGTAGGTGGATTGTTTTGAATCAGAACCACCATTGTATATGTATTATTCAGTTGTATCTAGAAATTCCATCAACCAAACTTGTATATTGTTTCAGACTTAGAAAACCAGTTATGTATTATTTCGACCTTAAAGTTACGCGTTGTAGTATTATGGTTTTCATGCTGATTTTGAGTTCTTTTTGAGTTTTGATTCTCGCCCTTTGGCGTTGTATATTATATTGCTTGCGTGGTTGTGACCGTCGATTGACGAAGATCTAGCTCCCGCTTGGGGATGCCTTTTATCATTGTGTATATATTATTCTTGTTGTACCCCGTTCGGGGCCATTATTTACAAAGGAAACTCTGCCGAAATTTTCAGAAAAGAATATAGATTTTTAAAATGTATATTCGGCTTACTTATTTAAAAACCTTGTTTTTAAAATATGTTTTCCTTACTTCTTAAAAACTACTTTTCTTATTTACTCCTTAAAATAGTTTTAGATTTATGGGTTTTTGGCTTACTTGAATTAGATGGGATCCTATAGACTTCATATGATCCAAGTGCCAGTCACGTACTATTTCGGGTCGTGACAGTAGCCCATGTAACATATTACATATAGGGATCCCGATCCGGTATCTAATACCCAGGACGTAGAGTGAATTGAGAAACAGTTCTAGATAACAAACACACCTGAAGAAGATGTATCAATATACTTATTCTTCGTTTGGGCGGTGTGAGAATCCAGATATTCTCCTATTCCCTGCTCGGACTTATAACAATTATAAGTGGGAGCGGGACCAACGTTCCCCTGCTCAGTATAACAAGCGGGTTCAGTCAATACATCTATATTATTAACTTGATTAAGACCTGACAAGGTCGCTACCTGGAGAGAGAGAGAGAAGAAAACACTTTAGCGTATGCTCTTGCAAGATTAAATTGGTTATTATCTTATCTAATCAGGATGGCTCCCACTGCTTTTTATCAAATCTTCCTTAAAATCCTAAAAGGTAAGATTAGCCGGGATTAATTACACCTTACAAGTTCGCCAATCGTTCGGTCAAGCCAGTGTTGGTACTTTGAGGGAGGTTCCTCGTGCTTTCGCACGAACCTAATTAGAATAAACCTCGTTTTTCCAGAGGCATAACCCCGTAAATACCTTTCTAGACACCTACTTGATCGACTAATTGTCATGTGTAAAACTCTTCCAGGAGTAACTCTTACTCGCAGTGGGTATCAGGATCCATATATCTCATAGAAAGTATGCAATCTCATTGCAAATTTCAACACTTGAAATTCCTGATAATACTTTTGCCCCTAGCAACTCATAACCTTGGCTAAGGTCAACAAATCATAAGCGCTAGCCGAGTTCAACCCGTCATTTCTTGATTGAATTAAACCCACCCGTACGACCCTTGGCTAAGGTCAACAAAGTCGTACGGCTACCCTAACTCAATCATATCTTATGTTTTAGCAGATAAATACTAATTATCTACCGTACACTACGCCTTGGCTAAGGTCAACAAACGCAGAACGAATACTAACTAGTCTCTATCTGAAATGACGGAGGGCTACGCAGGTTTTTCAGAAAACCATGAGCGTAATGAACTTGATATCATTATAGAAACAAGTGATTTTGAAAATGAGTGTTTTTGAGGCTTTTCTAGTTTCGCTAAAGAGGTCACTCCCGGTGAAGGGATCTCGGCACTTTCCTTATCGAATAAGGTGCAGGATATTTCACAAATACCGCTGTGCAAAGCAAGAACTATAGAAGCAATCAAAAACTAAATCGTGAGTTTGTAGCAACTGCCATTTTTTCTAAAGAGGTCACTCCCGATGAAGGGATCTCGGCTCTTTCCTCATCAAATAAGGTGCAGGGTATATCACATATACCACTATGCAAAGCCAAAACTGTAGCTACCCTTTTTGAAAATTTGATTCTACAACATTTTTTAGGTTTCTTTTCTTTTATTAATCTCATTAATAAATCCCATCATTTATTCTTTCTATGCATCACAGAAGAAACGAAAATACATCGTACACTTATGCCAACTGCATTCGCCACAATGTTCCGTTATGCACCGTCAGGTTACTTAACTAACAGGATACTGGGACGGGACTAGCGTGGGTGTAAAACATAAGCAACGTTTATTATATATCATATATACAATAATAAAGCATTTTTCTCACGCATATAATATGATCACATCACAGTATATCAGCAGCAGAAGAAACATATGAAATATTGGATATACTAGGAGGTCCGTGTTTTATTTTGAGCCTGTATAAAACATGGATTCCACGGTCGCGATGAATAGACAATCCCATATCCCTAGACCCCTACGAGAGCAGCAAGTAACTCTGCCAATTCTACGGTTAGGAGACCCGATCTCGACTCCTCGAGATGGCCTCCCACTGGACTCTAGAACCCGGTCACTTATGCTCCCCTCTTTGGGTCTACCTAATGCGGAAAAATAAATAATATACAATGGTGACATCATCCTCAACCCAGAAGTTCCCCAATAAAAGAATATTACATACAATGAATTTTACATGAATGAAAATAAAAGCCCTCATCTCACATAAAACCCCCAGAACACGACAATCCAATATAACATATCACAGCAACACATAATATCTCATATCATCAATGTAAGCAAGTATGTATATCCCGATTGTCGTTGATGTATAGCAACGAAGCCGGCAATACCCCAGATATTACACTTACGGTCGCAGAAAAGAAAGTGAAAAACTATAACATTTGGAATCCATAATCTCTTTAGACATCGTAAACCCGAAATATCACATATTACGGATTTCATGCCTAACTATATAAATTCCACATATTGTATCACAATCACAGAATATCAAGATGATGTTTAACGTTTCGATCGAATCAACATACACTCACAAATTACCCGCGTGAGCTCAACACTTGAGCAAAGTTAAAACACTCAAAAACCGTGCCATAGTGTCTATGGACCAGCCGTAGAAGGAGTTAACCAACGCCTCACCTATGACACCATGGAACTACGGCAAACCCAAAGGTTCGAATGCTGTTCCGTGGGCATAGAATCGAGTTAAGGTTATTATAGTCTTCTAGGGGGTCCATAGGGGTACTTGCACGATTTTACGAATATAATCAATTTCGGAAAATTACAACACTTGGAAATTTAAGCGGGGTACAGAATGTAGTGTTTGAAGTTCGATCGAACTGCTAAATATAGTCAAGGTTACCATTACAGTGTTAAATAATACGACTACGAAACACTATGAATTAGCCCCGAGTCAAAATAATAATCACATGAAAATTGGGCTAAGCAAACAATACTAGAAACCCAAAATATAGAAGATAAGAGCACAGGAGGAATATGGAGCCCAGAGAGGGTAGGGGGGCCGGCCAGGACGGAATCCCTAGCCTGGGGATCGGCCAAAATCCGAGCCCTTCTCTCCGTATTTCCCTCATGTTCTTAGGATCTCCCATATAACATTCTGCAATCGTTTGAAAAAATTTTAAAAGACTTTTTACAAAATTTACAGAGAGCAAAATATGGGTTTCATAATACCGTATTTCGGAGTCGATTTCGTTTTTGTATTTGTTTTAACACCGTGTCTAAAATTCTAGCTTGGCTTTGATACCACTGTTGGGTTTCCCTTGCACCTAGTCTAGGGTTTGGTAGCATCACTCATGCCACTTTAAAAATTAGAGAGGTGCAAAGCAAACAAACCATGAATCTTTGCTAGAAATATTAGGGTAACAAGTTTGTATCACATACAAAGAACTATCTATCACATAGAGTTTATGATTACAACCTTTGTAGTCCATTCCTTCGCTTCATAAGCTCCGTGTTGAGGTCCCTTTACCGCGATCATCAAGAACTCCGACTCTAGAGAGGCTCCATGAGGTGAATGAGGTATCTTGCTTGTAGTCTTCATGATCTAAGATGATCTACTTTGAAGAATCTCTAACCCAAACTTACACTTCACTAATGAAGTAATTAGAGAAGTGAACACTCTAATCTAAGTGGCTAGAATAGATGAGGATGATGAAGTAGGAATATTACTCTTTTTTTTCAATTTCTCACTATTAATCACCACAACTCAAAAAGCTAGCAAGCTTTTTCAAGAGCAAGAAGAAGAAGAAAACCTTTTGTGATGAATAATGAATTATTGTTGTGATTACAATTGCAACCATGGGTTAAGAATGAAAGCCTTAACCCTTGTAGAGAATAAAACATAGGTTAAGGGTTTGGGTTAGGTTAACAAATATCTTCATAAAATATTAAAGCAAGATGACAAAGTCAAAGCTTCATGAAGCTTCCACAAACCTCATCCAAACACTTAACCCTAATCCAAACCCTAACTAGGTTTAAAATCAAAAACTTTGTTGCATTTGTAACCCTAACTTGTTACAATATTACATATCACATATATAATAAGTTTTGTAACAAAAGAAAATAATACAATTAACATATATCACATATATATCAATGTATTATCAAGTGAGAAAAAGAATCAATAAAGCAAGCTTATATTAGTTAATGTATCGTAATATGTCACATATATAATTATACATTAAATTATCGAATCAACACTTGATCCGATAATCCGGTTATATTACATATAACCGACGAATATAACATGTACCAATTCATCGAATCAACACTTGATCCGATGACCCGGCTATATCACATATACCCGGCAAATATCACATATCGCGAGAATAGAATACGGTATCTCATATCGTATTATTCTCGGTCCCGCACATATCACATATATGCTCCTGCTCCGTTTTGCCAGAGCCAGGAAAGCTCTGTGTAGGACTCTAAAGAATCGTCAATACGCCGGTAGTAGATGATGATCATATTAAACACCCACAAGCTGCAAGCAGTCAGCTAAATGTAACATCCACCCAGGTATTGAGCGATCAGAAGATCAACAAGCAAGCCTGTACATTCTCCTGTGAATCCAATCAGTAACACTACCGTACAGTCCGGTCTCTTCGTCTGGTATGTCACTTATCAAGTTTAGGGGTGGTAAACGTCAGACCCCAGTAACCGATAAGTCGTGTCGATGTGAAGCTCATAACAGATCGAGAAACTACTGATAACTCTTACCAGTAGCACTCCATATCAGCCCTGGCCAGGGACTTCCAGTTATAGCCAAGCAAACACATCATAACATCAACTCCCTATACCGGGAGAGACGAAACCCCTCCTATCGCTCATTGCCTCCATGTGATTCGGGACTGTACCTAAAAGCCACCGTTTTGCACGCCCTCTTGGACGTGGTAAGGTGGAAATCAAAGCACAGTGGGAATCACACAAGACTCTATGACGATCTCGGGTCTACAGACTAACCTGTACCAGTGTCATCGGAGAACTGCTATCTGACGATAGATATAATACCATCTAGGAGTTCTCGGCGAGTCCGTTCAGTATACCCAGTCTCTACTGAGCACCCGTACACCATCTTTGATGTCAAACACCAATGAATATGGGATCATCCATCACCCATCATATGGGTCAAGATGCGTATATGCGGTCTACTCTGGAGTATCAATGCCCTGTCTTGATACTCTCTCGACTAGGAATAGTTATAGGATGTACTCTTTGACTACCCTGGCCTCACTAATATGATCTGTATCATAGTCCTAGTAGTCGAGTATATATCCTAAGAGCTTTATCAACATGTGAAGGCAAGACAGTAAACCAATACAATTCAACATGTTAAGATGAAGTGAAACCAAATAGCATACTATCATGTCGAGCAAGAAAGTCCTCTCTATATATATCCAAGCATTCACTATAATATACATCGTTTGTACAACAGTGGCCTCTAGGGCATATATACAACTAACAAAAAGAAAGTGAAAAACTACAACCGTTGGAATCCGCAATCACCTTAGACATCATAAACCCAATGCATCACATACTTTGGATTTCATACCTAACCAAATGAATTCCTTAGACATCACATGCCTAACAATTATAAACCCAGCATTTTAGTCTCGATATTGAGAACGCTTTCCAATAACCTGTCGGGTAATTCAACAAGATTCTCGATAACCTGATCGAATGCTCGTCGGAAACTTTATTAGATGGCCGTACCCCCGATGCCGTCGACGAAGTGCACTAAGGCGGAACACCGCTGCCGCGAGCACCCGAACGGATGCTTTTGGCGACGGGGTTCTCCTACAGTCATTTGGTCAGGGCTATGGGCATGGCTATCTAGTAAGTTTATCCGGCGAGTATCCACGTACACTACGTAATTGCGATGGACTTTTGATCCACATCAAAATTTCTTGGCAACCGATCAAATGAGACTAAACTGCTAGATTTATAAAATTCAAACTAGTTATCACATAACCAATTTTGTGGATTCCAAATATTGTATCACAATCATAGATAGCTAGACGAAGTTAAACATTTTGATCAAATAAGCAAGCACCCAAAAATTCCCAACAAGCTCAACACTTGAGCGGAGTTTAAAAAAGCACCCAGAACATCCCACAGCACCTATGAACCATCCGTAGAAGGGTCAACTAATGCCTCACCTGTGGCACCACTAAACTACCACAAACTCTAGGGTTTAGTGGCAGTTTTGACGGTCACAGAATCGAGTTAAGTTTTCGTTCTTCTAGAGGGTCCACAGAATCACCTGCATGATTTTCTGAATATTTTAAACTTGGAAAAAATCCAACTCTTGAATCCAGTGGGGAAAATTGGGTTATTGACATCCGTTCGAACTTTTTAACATCGTCTAAATAACCCGAATACATGTTAGAATTACAATTATGAAACATTCCGAGTTGCTTTTGTAGAAAGTTAACATCACATGAAAATTTAGCAAAAACAAACAACACCTGAAACACCAAAACCCAGAAACTGGAACATCTTGAAAATTTGAAGTCAAAACTCCAAATTTGGGTCGAGGAGGCCGGTTTTTCTCCCTATTTGGCTGGCCATATTTACAAAAAAAACCCTCAAATTTTCATAGTGTTCATGTCATATCTCATACAACATTCTCCAGTTGTTTAAAAAAATTTTTGAAAACTTTTTAAATTCGATAGAAACCAAGTTTTCGTATCAGGTGTTTCGGAGTAGTTTCGGTTTCGTAATCCTAGCAAACATCGTTTAATTTTCTAGCATGGATCTGATACCACTGTTGGGTTACCTAGCACGGCAACAAGTTTTCGAGAGATATTGTCCATGCCATTTTTAATAATTTGCCGTATTAGCTAACCCTAACCCTAGAATCGATACTAGAAAATCCGACGAAACGATATGTAAACACTTTACAACTAAGTGAATGAGGGAATACAACCTTTGTAGACCGGTCCTTCACTTCTAAAGCTCCATGATGGAGTCCCTTCCCTGCGAATAGTGAACTCCCGGACTCTAGAGAGGGTTCACTTGAAGAAACGAACAAGCTTGCTCAATGTCTTCGAGGCCGAAGATGATCTACGTCGAGGAGACTCGAGCTCATGCTACCTCTTCACTAATGGTGAGAATAGTGAAGCAAACACTCTAAACTAAATGGCTAATAGTAGAAGATGATGAAGTAGGAAGTGGGCTCACTTTAGTTTTATTTTTCTCACAAGATTTCATCGCTTAGAAAAAACTAGCAAGCTTTTTCTCTTGAGGAAGAAGAAGAAGTGATGAAGAAAATGAATGAGAGAGTGAGGTTAGAATTGCAACCATGGTGAGTTAGTGTCATGCTTAACTCATGTAGAGAATAAACCATGGTCTACGATTAAGGGTTGGGTTAACAAATATCTTAAGTAAGACAATGGAGTAGATTAAGTCAATGAAGACCACAAGCTTCTACAACCTTTGAACTATTACAAATATCTCCATAATTTTGAATTTGCTTGAAATAAATATAAACCCTAACTTAACCCTAGCATGGTGTGAGTCTCATACATACATGTTGCAAGTGTAACCTAGCATGACACAACAATATATATCACATATATATTTTGTGTACAAAAAGAAAATAATACAATTAACATATATCACATATATATCAATGTATCATCAAGTGAGAAAAAGTAATATTTAAGTGAGCTAATATTAATTAATGTAACGTAATATATCAAATATATATAATCATACATTAAATTATTAAATCAACACATGATTTAATAATCTGGCTATATTACATATTACTGACTAATATCAAATGTAACAACTTATCGAATCAACACTTGATTCGATAACTTGGCTATATCACATATAACCGACGAATGTCATATATCGCGAGCATAGAATGCAGTATCACATACTCGCATTAATCTCGGTCCCGCACATATCACATATGTGCTCCCACTCCGTTTCGCATGAACCAGGAAACCTCTGTGTAGGACTCTAAAGACTCGTCAATACGCCGGCAGTAGGTGATGATCATATCAAACACCCACAAGCCGCAATCGGTCTGCTAAACGTAATGGCCACCCAGGTATTGAGCGATCAGAAGATCAACAAGCAAGCCTGCTTGTAATCCTACGAATCCAATCAGTAACATTACCGTACAGTTCCGTCTCTTTGTCTGATATGTCGCATATCACAGCCTGAAGGTGGTCTAACGTCAGACCCCAATAGCCTGATAAGTCATGCCGATGCAAGGTCCATAACGGTTCGAGAAACTACTGATAACACTTACTAATAAATCTCAGCAACCCTGGCCAGGGTTTTCCTGTTATGGCCGATCGATCATAGCGCAACATCAACTCCCAATACCGAGAGAGACAAAACCCCTCCTATCGCTCATTGCCTCCATATGACTCGGGTCTGTACCAAAAAACCACCTTTTTGCACGATCTCTTAACTGTGGTATGGTGGAAATCAAAGCACAGTGGGAATCACACAAGACTCTATGACGATCACGGGTCTACAGACTAACCTGTACCAGTGTTACCAGAGAACTGCTATTCGACGATAGGTATAATACCATCTAGGAGTTCACAGCGAGTCCGTTCAGTGTACCCAGTCTCCACTGAGCACCCGTAAACCTTCTCTGATGTCAAACACCAATGGATATGGGATCATCCATCGCCCATCACATGGGTCGAGAAGTGTATACGCTAGTCTACTCTGGAGTATTGATGCCCTGTCTCGATACTCCCAAGACTAGGAACAATTATAGGGCGTACTTATGGACTACCCTTGGCCCCACTAGTATGATCTCCATCATAGTCCTGGTAGTCAAGTACACATCCTAAGGGCTTTATCAACATGTGAGAGCAAGACAGTATTACGTATACAAGTCAACATGTTAAGATAAAGAGCAACCAGATAGTATACTATCATATCGAGCAAGAAAGTCCTCCCTATATATGTCCAAACATCCACTACATTATACATCCCATATACAGTAATGGCCACTAGGGCATACATATAACTAACAGGATTGACGTGAATGAATAGCCGGGGATGTGAGGTGTTATATTATTTCATTCAAATGTAAATTGTAATTTGATGTAATATTTTTTCGCGGGGCACATCCGGGTTGAGGTTGTAGCCACCGTTGTATTATTTCATTTACTGTTTATTGCTCCTAGGATAGACCTAAGGTGGGGTGCACAAACTACCGGGTACTTTGAAGTACCGAGTGGCGTACTCACGTTAATGAGGGAGGTTGCTTCACTTTGGGTATTTGGCGGGTAGTTTGCCACACCCGTAGGGGTCTGGGGTGGGGTTTGGCTATTCATCATGACCGTGGAATCCGTCTTTCGTTACAGGCTTAAACAAAACGCGGAATTTCTAGTATATCCAATATATTCATCTGTGATCCGGAATGCCTATTATTGCGTCTGACGAATGGATATTATTATATATATTATATATAATAGGCATTGCTTATGTTTTGCATCCGCGCTAGTCCAGCCCCCAGCTCTGGCGTTAGTTATCTAACTTAACGGTGTAAGACGGGGCCCCATGGCGAATGCGGATGGCATAAGCGTACGTTGTATTTTTCGTCTTTTTCTGCAATGGTAGGTTAATTGATAGGACTGCATTACATTAATGCAAAGCAAACAAACCAAAACTGAATCCTTGGAACAATTTTAAAACCACTCGTTTTTTTAAAACAGTAAAACTTTTAAAATGCGGAGCTTAAACCACTCCTTTTAAAAGCTATCAGGTTCCTTCGATTATATCAGTTCACTACGTTCACGGTTTCGCCAAAACCATTTGTATCCCTACGTCATTTCAGTTGGACATTCAGTAGTATTCAAGCTATATATTTTGACCTTCGCCAAGGCATAGTGATTGGTAGCTGTTGAATATTCATTTGTAGCATAGATAGATGTGTTGGTTTGGGATAGTCGTACTACTATTTTGGCCTTCGTCAAGGGTATGTACGGGTGGGTTCAAATTAACCTGGACAATGACGGGTAGAACTTGACATGTGACTTATGATATGTTGGCCTTCGTCAAGGTCATAAGAGCATGGGGCAAAAATCCACATCGGGGGTTTCTAAAGAAACTAAAACTTGGTAGTGTTGCATACCATTTGGAGTGTGATAATTTTGGTAGGATTCCTTCGACTTTATCACAAGATGATATTTGAATCCTGATCCTACCGTGAGTATATGCTACTGCTCGGGAGAATTTTTCACTTAACGATTAATGCTATAAACCAAGTAGGTGTCTAGAAAGGTGTTAGCGGGGCTACGCCTCCAGGGAAAAGAGGTTATTTAATTAAGGAACTTCATGAAAGCGTCGTAAAACCTCCCTCGATGTACCGACACTAGCCTGGCTGAAAGGTTAAGCAAGTATTGTACGGTGAGATTAATCCTGACTAATTCTTCTTTTATGGTTTGAGGAAGGATTCGAGAAACAGTGGGAGCCATCCTATTTAGATAAACTAAAAACAAATCTAAACTTGCAAGAGTATCATGCTAAAGTGTTTCTTCTCTCTCTCCTAATTGAAGCAACCAAGATGACGGGCCTTATGTTACTATTAGATAAAAATATATTGACAGGGCCAAATTATAAAGATTGGTTCAGGAATGTTAAGATGGTAATCATGTATGACAAATTGGGCTATGTCCTTACTACTAAAGCCCCCGCCATCTCAGGTCCAAAGTCCAGCATCGCGGATAGGGAAATCTGTAAGACCTGGGAGATTGACTGTGCGAAGGCCAAGTGCCTCATGCTGGCCTTTATGGACAATGAGCACCAGAGGCGGCACGAGAATATGGATCTTGAATCCATATTCCTCCATACCAAGGAATTATATGGAGTGCAATCTCGTATCGCAAGATACGAGACCTCGAAGAAGGTATTTCAAGAGAGGTTGGCCATCGGGTCATCTGTAGGGGAATATGTCCTTAAGATGATCGGCTACATTGAGGAGCTCGCAGACCTCGGGACCACGTTGAAGAATGAGCTGTATACAGACTTAATTTTGCAGTCCCTCCCTTCCACCTATGCCCAGTTTACCTTGAATTTTAATATTCAAGGTAAAGAAGTTGAACTTCCAGAACTCCTCAACATGTTGAGGAGTTCTGAGGGCACCCTGCAGAAATCTAGGGAAACATTCGCTCTACTTATTGGTGGAGCTTCCTCTTCTAGATCCATGGCGAAAGACAAAGGAAAGAAGAAGAAGGCCCCCACCAAGCCGAGAGGCGGTGTTAGTAAGGTGGAAGCAAAGGGAAAGACAAAAGTAGCGGGGCCGACAGTAGGAAAGGAAGAATTCTTCTACTGTCATAAGAAGAGCCATTGGAAGAAAGATTGTAGGGCTTGGAAGGTCAAGAACCAGGACCCGAAGCAAGTTGGGTCTTCGGCATCAGGTGTGTTTGTAATTGAAAACTGTCTGTCAATCAACTCTACTTTCTGGATATTGGATACCGGATCAGGATCTTATATATGTAATTCTTTGCAGGCACTGAGAAGCCGTAGGGTTATGAACACTGGTGATATGACCCTCAGAGTTGCTAACGGATCGAGCGTGGATGCTGTATACATAGAGGAATATCACTTAGGGTTGAAAAGTGGACATATTTTGGTTTTGCGCAACTGTTTTTGTGTACCTAGTTTGACTTGTAAAATCATTTATATATCTTTGTTATCTAAAGAAGATTATGATTTTACATTTGTAAGCGATGTCATAAACATCCACCTTAATCATGGCCTAATTGGGTCAGGTACTCTAAACAACGGTATATACGTATTAAACCAATTGCAAATTTTCAATGTCCAGAACACACATAAAAGAAAGACTCCATAATTAAATCAAGCTTTCTTATGGCATTGTAGACTGGGTCACATCAACGAAATAAGGTTGACCAAGTTACATAAAGAGGATATTTGGATCCGTTTGAGTATCAATCTTATGCAACTTGTCAATCATATCTCAAAGGAAAGATGATAAAGACTCCGTTCACTGGACACGGAGTAAGAGCGAGCGAGCTCTTGGGACTCATACCCAGCGATGTGTGTTGTCCAATGTCTACACATGCAAGAAGTGGTTATTCCTATTTCATTACTTTTACGGATGATTTCTCTAGGTATGGACATATTTTCTTGACGAAACATAAATCCGAGGCCTTTGAAAAAATCCGAGAATATAAGAATGAAGTGGAAAAACAAACCGGAAAAGTATCAAGACACTGAGATCTGATCGAGGTGGTGAATACTTGAGTGTCGAGTTCCTGGATTACCTAAAAGAGAATGGAATTCTCTCTCAGCTTACTCCTCCATACACACCACAACACAACGGTGTATCGGAGAGACGGAACCGAACTTTATTGGATATAGTATGTTCCATGATGAGTAACGCTGAGTTACCATGATCATTCTGGGGCTATGCACTAGAATCAACTGCATATCTTTTTACCAAGGTTCCTACCAAGACTGTGCCTACCACACCATATCAGATGTAGAATGGGAAGAAACCTTATCTTCAATATCTGAAGATATGGGGATGTCCAGCTTTTGTTAAAAAGCAGCATGCGGACAAACTCGAGGCACGCTAAGTACTGTGTAAGTTTGTGGGATACCCAAAGAACTCCAGGGGGTATCCTTTCTATTACGCAGAGGAACAAAAGGTTTTTATTTCTCGTCATGCCCACTTTTTGGAACATTAATTTTTTAGAAAAAGGAACTAGTGGGAGCGCAATAGAACTGGAAGAAATTCCAGATCCACAAGCTATTACTGAAAGCTTGATAGAACCAGAAGTTTCAGAAGAACAGGACATTCCCGCGCCACTCCGTAGGAGTAGTAGGTTGTCTCATCCTCCTGAGAGATACTATGGTTTTCTCGTAGACGGGGATAGAGATGATTGCATCATTGATAATGATCAGCCAACAAACTTCCAGCAAGCCATTCAGAGCACAGACTCGGTAAAATGGCTGGATGCAATGGGAACCGAGATGGAGTCCATGTACACCAACAAAGTATGGACTTTGGACATTGCTCCAGAAGGGGTAAAACCCGTAGGCTGCAAATGTATCTTTAGAAAGAAGATTGGTGTAGATGGACAGGATGAAACCTATATGGCTAGACTTGTTGCAAAAGGATTTCGTCAAAGACCTGGTTTGGACTATGATGAAACCTTTTCTCCAGTGGCTATGCTCAAATCCATTCGGATCATTCTTTCCATTTCTTCTTTCCACGATTATGAAATTTGGCAGATGGACATAAAGATCACTTTTCTAAATGGTAATTTAGAAGAGTGCGTCTATATGGACCAGCCAAAAGGTTTCATTCAGAGTGGGAGCAGCGGGAAAGTGTGCAAGTTGCTTAAGTCCATTTATAGACTAAAGCAGGCATCGCGGAGTTGGAATATCTGTTTTGATGAGACAGTCAAAGAATTTGACTTTATCAAAAATCCAGATGAGCCATGCATTTATAATAAGATTGTAGCAAGAACTGTAGTATTCCCCTTCTTGTATGTGGATGACATTCTTTTAATAAGAAATGACATTCTTATGCTACAATCTGTCAAAGGGTTCTTGTCACAAAGGTTCTCCATGGAAGACCTGGGTGATGCCTCTTACATTCCGGGGATCCATATCTATCGTGATATATCTAAGAGGAAATTGGGACTTTCACAGTCCAGGTAAATTGACACCATACTGAAGAGATTCAGTATGGAAGATTCAAAGCGCGGTAATTTACCGGCTTGTCACGGAATCACCCTCTCCAAAGAGATGTCTCCTAAGACTGATTTGGAAAGGGATCGCATGTCTATTATACCCTACGCTCCTACGGTAGGCTCTATAATATATGTGATGTTGTGTGCCAGACCAGATGCAGCTTATGCACTAAGCGTGGTAAGCCGGTATCAGTCAAACCCTGGGAAGAAGTACTGGATAGCAGTAAAGAACATTCTCATGTACCTGAGAAGGACTAAGGAAATTTTCTTGGTGTACGATGGAAAGGACCTCCAGATCGAGGCCTTTGCTGACTCCAGCTTCCAAAGTGACAAGGATGACTCCAAATCCATGTCTGGTTATGTCTTTACCCTCAATGGAAGGGCGATCTGTTGGAAGAGTTCCAAGCAAGAAACTGTTGCTGACTCAACGATAGAAGCGGAGTATAACGCAGCTTCTGATGCCGCAAAAGAAGCAGTCTGGATGCAGAAGTTCTTAACAGAATTTCAGGTGGTTCCGTCCATTGTTGATCCAATACCTTTGTATTGTGACAACAACGGGGCTATAGCTTTAGCAAAGGAACCCATGTCCAATCAGAAGTCCAGAAACATCTTAAGGCGGTATCACCTGATCAGGGAGATCGTGGATCGCCGGGAGATTGAGGTACGGAGAGTTGCTACTGAAGACAACACCACAGATCCATTCACAAAGGCCATCTCATAGACGCAGTTCGAGAGACTATTCGAGATGATAGGTCTGCGATATGCCAGCACATGGCCTTAGCACAAGTGGGAGATTGTTAGTGTAATATGCCCTAGAGGCCATTATTGTATTGTACTAGTTTGTATATTACATTTTGGAAGTTTGGGATATATACACGGATTTATGACAGTTTTGCTCGATATGGTAGTATGCTACTTGGTTTGTATCTATCTTAATATGTGTATATGTTTCTCTTCACGTATCGCTAATATATATTGGTAGAGCTCATAGGATTTTTGCTTGACTACCAGCGTTGTGATGGCAATCACACTAGAGGGGGTTGGGTAGTCTACAAGCACATCCTTATAAAAGGTCTCTAGTCATAGGATTATCGAGACAGGGCATCGATACTCGAGATTAGACTAGTGTATACGCTTCTTATCCCAGCAGTAGAGATGGTATGTCCTACAGCTATCAGTATGTCATACTGAAGAAAGTATGCAGGTGCTCATTGGGTTATGAGTTATACTGGACGGACTCATAGGGAACTGCTGGTTGGTACTATACCAATCGTCAGGTAGCAGTTCCTAGGTGACATGAGTACAGCATAGTCCGTTGACTTGACACTGCTACTTCGCCTCAATGTGTTCCTACTGTTCTTAGATTACTACCCTACCACGGCTCTATTAAGTCATGCAAACAGGTAGTAGTTAGGTTTAGTCCCGAAGCGCTTGGAGCCAGTGGCGGTTAGATAGGATTCGTCTCCCCCGGTATTGGGGGTTGATGTCGCGCTGTGATTCGGAAAGCCATTACGCAAAGTCCCTGGCCAGGGCAAGCGAGATTTGCTGGTAGGGATTCCAGTAGTTTCTCAAGGTGTTTTTGGCTGCACTCCGACATGACTTATTGCGCTATTAGGGGTTTGACGCTTGCCCCCTAGGCCAGATATGCGATACTCTTCGACGAACAGACTGGACTGTACGGAGATTGCCACAGACAGGCTCAGTAGGGGTACGGATGAGTTTGCTCATCGGCCTTCTTATCGACAGATACCTAGATAGCCGTTACGTGCAGCTAGTATCGCTGACGCGCTTGTGGTTAAACCCACTGCCAGCGTACCGTCGGGTCTTTAGAGTCCCACACAGAGAGTTTCCCTGTTTCGGGCGAAACGAGTAGAGGTTGTATAGTTTTACGACGGGGTTCGAGCACACTTGTGTACTTGTGCACATATGATGTTCGGGCGGACAATACTAGTGTGCTTTGGTTTAAGCCGGATCATAGTATTTGCTTATTGGATTGGTTATGTCGCATTGTATTCGTGTTTCTTGAAATACGGATACGGGTATGTATATACGGAAGCGAGGGAGCATTCTTGTAATTATTCAAGTTTGCTTTAAGATGATTAAACCTCATTATTTGTTTTAGCATTTTAGGTTAAATGCTTAATGAGGTGGATATTTGAGAGGAGGAAAACTTCATGGTATTTTAGTGAAATTGAGCATGGCTTTATGTTGACTCTTTTGGACTCTTGTGACAATAGAAGACTTAGATATTTTGAGATATTTGTGAGAGATGTTTTTCTTTTGCATTAGAGTTAAAATAGATGCCATGCTCAAGAGTTTAGACCATTATCACAAACACATTCTCTCTCCTTTCAAGCTCTCTCTCCATCTTCCTTAAAGAAACCCTAATTGTCTCATGAGTTGAAAATCCTAGGGTTTGTGACATAACTAAATCCATTAACACTCTCTACTCTCTTTAGACTACTTAGTTTATCACACTAAGTAACCTAGTTGCCTCATCATAGAGGAGAAAGTTCAAGGTAGACACTCTCGGCTGGATCTTCTTCGATTTGGAGAAGCCGACAAGGAGGCGCGATCCGTTCTCACTTCGAGGAGCTCACGACGAGGAGAAGGAAAGCGGGGCAAAGAAGGACAGTGAGAACTTGAGGTATAACATTCTCACATAGTAGTTAAACCTCCAATTAAGTTTATTAGTTAGGGTTTAGTATCGATCCTGGAGTTTAGTCGATGTTACGAAGCACATAAAAATCATTTTTTGCAAACTCCACCTCCCCGCGAACATGTGGGGTGCATGGCATCGACTTACACTTTATACTATGAAAAGAGTATATACCAAGAGGCTCAAGTCCTTCGGGTCTTCACTCCTCTCCTTTAGCATGCTCCTAGTGACCTCCATGATCGAGCTTGATCGACAGCTTCCTCACGTCAAAGATGATGCACCCAAGAGTGTCTACTTTGAGCTTCTAATTTTAAACTAAGGTAACTAAGATACTTAGTATGCTAATCTAAATAGCCTAGAGGATGTAGAGAATGGTGATGGAATAATTAGTCTCAAGATACCCTAAGTTTTTCAATACATGAGACATTTAGGATTTGAGGTAGAAAAAGAAAGCTTGGAGAAGATGAGTGCGCTGTAGTGAGCAACATAAGAATATAATGAAGAATGGCTAATTCTTGTGACTACTAAAGCAAGCATTCCAAAATAATAATAAAAAATTATCTTCACCATAAAATATCTAGATGCCACCTTACCTCAATAGTAATCCATGACTCACTAAGTGAGTCACCAAGTAGCCATGCTTCATTTAATGAATGATAATACCACACCCTCCACCTCATTAACCATTTAACTAAATGGTTAAAACAAATAATGAGGTTTCTTCCTCTAGAAGTACTCTTGTAACAAATTACAAGAAACCCCTCACCGTATATACATTGTAACAACTCTGTTTTAGTGTACAGAAAATTGTTTAAAAATTAATGTACAAATAGAGTATTTGCAATCCTGAGTATGCTATAAGTATTTGAATTGCTTTTGAACAGCAAGAAAACACTTGTCGCTCGTTGATAAAGCCTTGCACTGCTGTGATATAGTCTCTGTGTTCAAATCCCCCGAGCCACATTTTTTTTTGATTTTCTATTAAATTTTTAGAAGCTCAAAAGTTTATACGTGCAAAACATGTAAAATAAAAAGTCACAACAAAATTAAACATGTGCACTGAGATATATGAGACGATATGGACACGTGGCATCAATCCCAACCCTAACCCCAACCCATCGGATTTGGCCAGCGAGATTTGGAGAAGGGGCCGGCACCGCCGGTCTTGCCCATAGGGAATGCTCTGAATTTTTAACCCTAGCACCACTTGGCCTACCCCACTACCCCTATATTTTTTAATTTCTCTGCAATTATCCAGACAGTGATAATTCCTCTTTTAAAACAATTTTTAATGCACAATTTTAATTCTCAATTCATTACCTTAAACCCTAATTTTTCCTATAAATACCATACTACATTTTACCCCTCCTCATTCAGAAATCTCATACCAAAACTCTCTAAAAATTCTAAGTCTAAAAAGTTGAACAAGTGGAGTTAGCGAAGGTCAAAGTTCCGGCGATGTTTCTGGAAGAATCCGGCGACGAAATGACTCCCCGATGCCTTCCTAAGTTCACACTACCTCTTCCCTTTCATTCTAATCCGTAAGTTCCCTCTTTCCCCCTTCTCTTCTATTATAATGAATTTATTCTTCAAAACTAGTCGGAAGCGGAGTTAATCCGACTTCCGATTCTATTTTAACTAAAAACATAATTTTTCTTTAGAACAAATTCACCATCTTTCTGTATATTATTTAGAAATCATCAAAAAACACATTAGAATAAGTTTCATCTCAAAATAATATGTATTGCAACTTCTATTTCATTTTTACGGTAAAATACCATCATGTTTACATACGACATTGCTTATTCATTTTACCCATATTACCTTTAGAAAACTCATGAGGTAATGACCTATCTCATCACAACACACATTCTTGACATAGCACGATGACTTTTAGAACATTAGTTTGTGGGAAAATATGAGTTTACAATAAAATACCCTAAACATTCAAAAACCATTTTCTTTAAAAGTGTACTATTTAATTCCTTGGAAATACGCCTCTACAACCCATTTTGGGGAACCCCGATCGGGATGGTAGGGGTTATTGCACATCCTCGGGCCTAGTAGAGCGAGATGCAGACCTCCCCACGGAGCATCCGAGCTCGATGGAATTTTTAATACAATTTTTAAGAAAAATGTGATTTCTATTTAATAAATAAGTTCTATTATATATATATATAATCAAAATATCTATTTTAAGTATACAATATATATTTTCCATGTTTTCTAAATCAAAGGAATCACAAATTTCATGAAACTACTATTGCAAATAAATACGATTCCAATATTACACTAAAATACCATATACATTGAAATCTAGGTTATATCCACTAGAATATTTCACTTTATAAAAATTACAATTATGAAAATCCTAAAGAAGATAATTAAATACTTGATGTGTATTCTGAAAATATATCAAAACTATTTTTCATAAAACCCCCTCAAATTATATCAATTTACAATAAAGACCCTAGTAAACATAGGTTTAAGCGGGACCAGTTCTCTTGAGCCTCAGAGAGCCGGAGAATATAGGTGCATACCTATCTACGGTAGACAACCTAATAACGGTGTTATCAATACAGTAATTGTCTTGGAAAAAGACACAAATCCTGCCGTCCATGTGCAGCGGTTACCGATAACATCAAAACTAATTTAGGAATTCAAATTTTTTTAAAGTGTCTGACGCAGACATAGTCTCAATCTAATATGAAATCAATTTGACTTGAATTCAATTCAAGTATAATTACAATACAACATGAATCCATTTATACCAGAATTCAATCTATATCAACATGACTCGACCGAACCGAACCATGGATATACTCTGATTACATGACTATCATTTATATCCATTCCGTTTACATGATATCATGGTTTTGGCAAGTCATCTATTTATTAAACAAAACAATACAATCAATAGAAAAGACATTACGGGGTTTTAAAAGGGTAGACTGGTACGGAATGTGTTAGAAGTGGCACGAGACGATCACTTTAATACACCTAACCTGAATATCTATTGTTGTTGTACCGTGGCTTAACGGTTCCTTGTGCTCCGTATACCTTAGTCTTCGGAATAGTGGGACTCCTCTCGTATACAATGGCATATTCTGTACTAAGGTACAAACAACTGCGTTAACATAATGATTGAAACGATTTCCGATTGTGTCGGTTTTTAGAAAATTGAATATAGAAATCACAATCAAAAATTATTTGACCGCAATCAACTGCGGTGTCGGATGTAGATTGTTAGTGAGTGCGGATCGTCCACAGGGACAGTGTAATAGTTCGTCTTTTGAATTAGATGAGTCGAAACTTTAAAGAAAAGAAAACAAAACAATTCATGATTTATAGTTGAAGTTCAAGAATTAGAAAATCTAGATCTAATAACAAGAAAAAGATAGAATCAAGAATTGATAGTTTGATGATTTTTCCAACCAAATATCAAGAATCTAAATGAGGCTCGTAGGAATCGATCGGATCTATAGATGTGATGTAATCTTACAATTACGTATTCTTATCCTTCGATGAATTGATACTAGATCGATGATGATCGATCGAGAATTAGGGATTTCTTGTGAAACTAGGGTTTCATCTTATCCCTTGTTCTTTCGTCGATATCATTCACATTCTAGCCTCTAGTAAATTCAAGAAAAGATCGTAGATCCCTAATTTCGAGCGATCACAATCAAGAAAGCATCGCTACGAAACTAGGTCATCGATTCTTGAACTTTCTAGGGTTTACAAAACTCGTAGGACTTAAAAATCGTATTAAGATTTGTTACATCATCATTCTACAATCGTCTTGACTCCTTTACGAGCGGAGTTTTACTCAAACATCACAACAAGAGCAACAATTACAAATTGAGATCTAATCATGATGCAAGAATTAAAAGAAAGCAAGATTAAAGAATTTCACCTTTTATTTATATCAACAATTTCATTACATTCGCTCAAGAACTACAAGAGAAAGAATTCGATCGTCGATTTGGCTTCGCTCATCTCCGTGGGTCGCGGATCGGCTTGGATCACTTGCCCGATTGAAGATCAGCTCGGCTCCTAAAAGGTTGAAGGCTTCTTGCTTGATTGGCACTCAAGATCTTGAATTTGGAGTGGAATTAGGGTTAGGGTTTCGCACAAGCCTTGTCACTAGACTTGTGGAAGAAGATGATGAAAGAGGGAATTAGCTAACTAAAAAATTAACAACTAATGATGAACAACCTCAACCCTTAGATCTAGGCTCCTATTTATAGATAACTAAACCCTAGATCTAAGATTTCAAATTCTAAGTTTCCCTCCTAAAGTTTGTTGAGGAAATTTGAATTTCCCTCCAAAAGTTAGTTAGAGGAGAAGCTTCTAGATGTGATTAGTTAGGAGGGAGCTTCTAGAAAAGATTAGTTAGGAGCTTAATTAGGATTAGCCTTGCTTAATGATCTTTGCTGATCTGGTAGAACCTTCGAGAGAATTCTGGAATTTGACATATCATTCTGAGCTGTAGCTACTGAGAGATGAATTTTGCAGCAGAAATGGGGAGCTGAAGCTTTGGAACAGCCGCGGATCCGCGGCCCAAGTAGGCTCCTGCCGCGGATCCGCGGCTCCTTGTGGGCCTTGGGCTTCCATACTTTCAGGTAATTTGCTATATAATATCTGGGCCTTGTTTTGATATGTTGAATTTTATATCTCCTTCTGAAATGCTACCAGATCTGAAATCTTTGAGTTGGCGTAATTTTTGATCAGCTCTTGGTTTTTTCATCCGTATTTTCCTGCACAGACTCAAGACAAGTGTTGCGCAAATACAGAAATGATGCGATGCCATGAAATGTGGTTAATTTCCCTTAAAGTGTCGGTTTAAAAGTCTAACACATGAAATCTGATATTTAACGACTGATTTGCTAATATGTGAAATATGAATACCGAACACTTCTAAATGAGTGCAAAAGATAGGGAAATTGCCGTGTTAAAAATACATTATTTTCGACTGATCAAATACCCCCAAACTTAATTTCGATCGTCTCGAGCGAATGTTTTATTAAAAAGAGAAGGAGAAAATAAAGAAAGAGAAAAACTAACTAGCACACTTTCGTAGGCAACACGATTGCACTGAGCACGTGCAACAAGCCTTTAAACCTCTAGGTGTCCCTAGTAGGAGGAGTGTTGTCTCCTGAGGGTTTTCAGCGGATTACACCCACAAAATCCAATAATAAAAGGAAGATCATGAATATTAAATTTAAAGAAAAGAATCGTAAAAGAAAAGCCTTGAAAATTAGGGTTTCCAACTAAGCTAGCTTTTCGGTTGTCATGAGCCCTATCTTAATGGTCAAGGAAAGATGTTAGAAATCACGTCCTCCCTCAATAAAACATCGTCTTATTGTTCATTCCTATCTTTATTCCAAACATCGATCATATAACCCTGCGTGTGTGTAAAGACATCCCTACACCCGGAGAATTCAATTCAAGCTATCATACTCTTGCCCATCAGCCTCAGTACTTTTTAATTAATGAATATTAGGATTGCTCACACACTTTCATGCGACCGTTAATACTTCTTGAGGTACTAACCGACCGATTACTCATGTGCTTGCTTAATTAGTGTATTTTCCTCGTCTTGCACCACCTAAGGCATAGCAGTGACTCCCAGACCAGTTGGCCTTAGGGCACTAGGTGAAGAGGCACCCTCGCTATACATTTTTATTGCCCTTGGTGATAACAAAACCAGTGTTCATTTTTCTCACCACTTTATAATTTTTTTATTCATTTTTTTTCTTTTCCTTCATACTTTTGGCTTTAAGACAAGAGCATTTCAAGGTATCCTCTACTATCCCAGGCTTTAAGATGTGTGTAAGTGCGAATAGCAGGGTATCAACGTTCAAAATGTTTGGCTTCCAGAATAGAAACTATTTTTCAGACTTATTTTTATCCTCAGATTAGTGACGTCTTTCATCTTACTAACCCTTGGGACAACGGCTCATAACTACTTATTACTAGTTCGTATAAGAAAACTTCTAATTTTCTTGGTTTTCTTAAATTTTTCTAATCTCATGGATGTAATTTTTCACTATCTAAACTTTTATTATCTTATTTATGTACAAAAAATATTTTTATAATTTTGAAAATTTTTAAATTTTTATGGTTTTCAAAAAATGTTTTGTGCTTATGCAAAGTGATATGCAAATGATGCGAAAATAAGCACAAACCTCCCCCAAACTTGTTTTCAACAGTGTCCTCACTGTTGCCTTCCGCTAAATCTCGAAAAACCTATAAGCTTGGGAGGAATTTATTAGTGGGGGCAAAATATTTAAGTGAAGAACCTCCCCGAAACTTATTTTTGGCTCAAAATTTTTGTAAAAATTTTTCTTTTCAAGAGCCAGAAAAAACACCCCCCCAAACTTGAGTTATGCAATGTTAATCTTTTAAAATCACAAGTGGGGGTCAAAAATCAGTGGTCGATGCCAAGCTTTGCAAAGACCAAATGTTAACACCAACCATTCAAAATTTTTATCAATGCAGTGCTCTTGTTGGTGGAAGAAGAAGTGGGGAAAGGTTAAGTGGTGGAATAGAATGTGTGTGCGTCTAATTTTGGAGAGACGATGCAGTGTATGTGATGGATTACTCGCATTCTTTTTACAGTTCATAAGAAGGGGTGGAGGTTCAATTTCATTGATTGGGAGATGATTCATCTCAACACCCGTGTCATTCAAAAATGCGAGTTCATCAGCGAAGATCTCCTCAAAAGTTCCATTAATACCCCGATGAATAATGTCATCACAAATTGCGGGGTGATCTTCAGACTTTAAAAGCAGTTCATAATCGGTGTTAATTCTTGACCCGGACATCTCGGTGGAAGAGTCCGTATATGTATGATACATAGTTGGGTCAAACAATAACATATGAAAAGAGTCAAGATCAGTATTAGGAGGATCATCAAATTCGCTGCTGTCGACATCCATTAAGTCGACAGAACAGACCTGAGCAGTAGGTTCGGAGGGTACACTTCTCAACTTGTAAATGTTCAGCTCTATTGACTTATTCCCGAAAGATAGGGTCATAGAACCATTACGACAGTTGATTATAGCGTTGGAAGTGGCCAAAAAGGGGCGACCTAAAATCACCGGAATTTGATTCCATGGGTTCGCTACAGGCTGTGTATCAATTACAATAAAGTCCACAGGGAATATAAATTCCCCGATTTTTATTAACACATCCTCCAGTTCACCCCTAGGTTTGGTGATAGATCGGTCAGCCATCTGGAGAGTTATGCTCGAGGGCTTTAACACTCCGATACCTAGTTGCTCGTAAACCGAATGTGGAAGCAAGTTAACACTAGCGCCAAGGTCTAGTAGAGCACGGTTGATGTGTTTTTCCCCGATAGAAATGGAAATAGTAGGACAGCCAGGGTCCTTATGTTTCCTTGGTAATTGCTGAGGGAAGGCCGTGTCTACTGTTTTTGTCATGAATATCTTCTTGGGCACTTGAGTCTTCCTCTTCCTAGTGCACAAGTTCTTAAGAGTTTTCGCATAAGACGGAACTTGTTGGATGGCATCTAGGAGAGGGATGTTGATGTTAACTTGCTTAAAAATGTTCATGATCTTCTCCATATGTGGACTCGGTGTGTTAGCCCTTAACCGATTCGGATAAGGTGCTTTAGCAATAAGTGCTGGGTCCATCATAGGAGAAGGAAGTGTGTGTGGAACCGATCCCAAAATAGAAGTGGGGATCGTCCGTGGAGGAGTAAAAGAGGTGGGCTGAAGTGGCGACCCTTTTGGGAAACGAAGAATAGGCTCGGAAGAAGGTGGTAGGGTAGAAGAACTGGGGTTAGAACTAGAAGTGTGTGTGGAAGGAAAGGTCTCAGCCGGGGTTTTATTGACTGATTTATCATTATCATCAAACTCTTCCCCAACATGAGTGTCAAGCACTCTTCCAGATCTCAACGTGATTGCATCCACATGATTTGAATAGCCATAATTGGGTAAAGGTTGAGCTGGAAGTTTCCCTTTCTCTCTTGCACGCATTTCGGCTTTTAGTTGTGCAATTTGTTCTTCCATCGATTTGATGTTCTCATTTTGAGAGATAATGATCTTCATCACATTCTCGACGGAAGATTGCAAACTTGCCGTCCCTTGGATGGATTGTTTCATGAAAGTATCCAAGGTTTGTGCTAGTGCAGAGGTATTATCTGTACCGGTCAATTGCAAAGGACTAGATGGTGCAAAAGTGTCGACCGGATTTTGAAAGTTTTGTGATTGGAAGGGGTGCTGACTCAATTGAAGTGGTGACTGCTGTTGTGGTGGAGGGACCTTTTGGAAATTGTGTTGGGTTGGAACCGTGTTTTGAAATTGTGATTGGTTCCAAGCAAAGTTAGGGTGATTCCTCCAACCCTGATCATATGTGGATGAAGATGGATCGTTTCTAGGTCTTTGAAATGCGGCATTGGTATGCTCATGACCTTGAAACAGACATTCTTCCGTCAAGTGAGGCGGATCAGAACAACAGCCACATACAGTTTTGGAGAGTGATATTTGACTTAGAGCGGCTAAAAATTTGTTTTCCATAGTCTCATGTTTCTTTTGCATAGCTGAAATGTCAGCTCTAACTCCTATGGAAATATCATTGCCTTCCTAGACGATTGACTCTCACCCTCCCACTGTAAAGATTTTTCAGCGAAATCTTCTAGAAAATTCCAGGCTTCCCCATCATCTTTGGTTATAAAGTTGCCTTGACACATGGATTCAAGGGTCTGTCTTGTGTAAGGAGTAATGCCCTCATAAATGATTCGGCACAATTCCCATCTTGGGATGCCGTGATGTGGACATTGGACTAACAGATCCTTGAAACGTTCAAGACATTTTGAGAATGTTTCATTTGGAAGCTGGGTGAATTGATAGATTTCGCTACGGACTCGAGCTGTCTTTTGATGTGGGTAGAATTTCTTAAGGAATGCTTTGACGAATTCGTCCCAATTTGAAATGGAATGTGCGGTAGTGTTATATAGCCACTTCTCGGCTAAATCGCACAAAGTAAATGGGAGAAGACGTAGACGGAAAGCATCCACAGAAAGCTGTGAAGTACCCATCATTGCGCATACATTTTCAAATTTCGTGATAAACACGTATGCGTCTTCAGACTCGAGACCGTGAAATTTTGGTAGAAGGTTGATGTATTGGGGTTTTATTTGAAAATTTTCCCCGTTGGCTGGTGGAATGGAAAGACAGGTGGAAAGTGGGCCTCGTGTAGGATAGCATCTCTCTTGGAGAGAGATGCGAGGTGGATTCTGCGCACCAACGGACGGCGGCAGGGTAGTGGAAAAGAATTTCGATGGAGACGGATCCATCGATGTGGGTGTGGTGGTGGGTAAAAGAAAGGTAAATGTAGAAATACCGACTTTGGGTCGATGAGGGAAACGCGGACTAACGGGCACTAGAAACCCGTGTCCAGCCTATCTTGCACTAAAAAGGGTTAGTACAAGTGGCAGCGTGAATTTATAATTAGGGGAAATGATATGAATGCGGTGTTTGTTTTGAAAAGTGATACGGATTTTTAAAAAAATATGATGCAACACAACAAATGCAACAAGCAAAAACCCTAGAATCTAGTGGTCACCTAGGTCCGGCTCTAGACCGCTCCTAACTGCCAAAAGACAAGTCGCAGGATCAATCCTCCACTGCCTCTTTGTCCCCCTGTGGCCGGATAAGTGCCAGGTAAGTGGGAAGGTACTCCACTACGTAAGAAGTGGGCCTAATTAAAAACCACTAGCCTTAGACACACTCGCCTTAGACACCACAAGAAAACGCGGATAAGCAATGATTTACCCACGGCCTTCTCTTGTCCTAATTGAGCGCGACGGTCCTTAGAGTCATCTCTAGATTTCTTTTAATTAATGAGGGTAAATGTGGATGCAAGTTTTGCGATTTTTGGGGCCTAGGAAGGGTAAAGAAATCCCCACCTAATCTGGATTTGGTCGTGCCCCTTAATTTCCGTATTAATTATGCAAACAACCAAGAATCAAAACACGCACAAATTTTAATTTGCTTTTTGCGCGCTGCGATTATTTGCAAAGAAACCTGCAAGAAATTGTTAATTGGAGCAGATAGAGGAGGAGATAAGAAAGTTAGAAGATACCTGAGAAATTTTGGTGTAATGATGACGTCAGAACGCGGCGGATCCGCCGCAAATGAGCGCTAATGCCGCGGAAGCGCGGTCCCTTGAAGCGATCACTGCACGGAAATATTTGGTATTGTTTCTAATTGTCTCCTGAGCTCTCTGGAATATTCAAAAAAAAAAATTCCACAGCTCCACAAATTCCAGAATTCCTCGCAATCAAATCACAACAACACGTATTAGTGTTTGCGCGAATTTTGATTTAAAATTTTTAATGGAATAAATTTTTCAACTCAAATTTCAAAATATGAACAATTAGCGCACTATCCCCGGCAACGGCGCCATTTGATTTTAAAGAATTTCTGATTGTGTCGGTTTTTAGAAAATTGAATATAGAAATCACAATCAAAAATTATTTGACCGCAATCAACTACGGTGTCGGATGTAGATTGTTAGTGAGTGCGGATCGTCCACAGGGACAGTGTAATAGTTCGTCTTTTGAATTAGATGAGTCGAAACTTTAAAGAAAAGAAAACAAAACAATTCATGATTTATAGTTGAAGTTCAAGAATTAGAAAATCTAGATCTAATAACAAGAAAAAGATAGAATCAAGAATTGATAGTTTGATAATTTTTCCAACCAAATATCAAGAATCTAAATGAGGCTCGTAGGAATCGATCGGATCTATAGATGTGATGTAATCTTACAATTACGTATTCTTATCCTTCGATGAATTGATACTAGATCGATGATGATCGATCGAGAATTAGGGATTTCTTGTGAAACTAGGGTTTCATCTTATCCCTTGTTCTTTCGTCGATATCATTCACATTCTAGCCTCTAGTAAATTCAAGAAAAGATCGTAGATCCCTAATTTCGAGCGATCACAATCAAGAAAGCATCGCTACGAAACTAGGTCATCGATTCTTGAACTTGCTAGGGTTTACAAAACTCGTAGGACTTAAAAATCGTATTAAGATTTGTTACATCATCATTCTACAATCGTCTCGACTCCTTTACGAGCGGAGTTTTACTCAAACATCACAACAAGAGCAACAATTAAAAATTGAGATCTAATCATGATGCAAGAATTAAAAGAAAGCAAGATTAAAGAATTTCACCTTTTATTTATATCAACAATTTCATTACATTCGCTCAAGAACTACAAGAGAAAGAATTCGATCGTCGATTTGGCTTCGCTCATCTCCGTGGGTCGCGGATAGGCTTGGATCACTTGCCCGATTGAAGATCGGCTCGGCTCCTAAAAGGTTGAAGGCTTCTTGCTTGATTGGCACTCAAGATCTTGAATTTGGAGTGGAATTAGGGTTAGGGTTTCGCACAAGCCTTGTCACTAGACTTGTGGAAGAAGATGATGAAAGAGGGAATTAGCTAACTAAAAGATTAACAACTAATGATGAACAACCTCAACCCTTAGATCTAGGCTCCTATTTATAGATAACTAAACCCTAGATCTAAGATTTCAAATTCTAAGTTTCCCTCCTAAAGCTTGTTGAGGAAATTTGAATTTCCCTCCAAAAGTTAGTTAGAGGAGAAGCTTCTAGATGTGATTAGTTAGGAGGGAGCTTCTAGAAAAGATTAGTTAGGAGCTTAATTAGGATTAGCCTTGCTTAATGATCTTTGCTGATCTGGTAGAACCTTCGAGAGAATTCTGGAATTTGACATATCATTCTGAGCTGTAGCTACTGAGAGATGAATTTTGCAGCAGAAATGGGGAGCTGAAGCTTTGGAACAGCCGCGGATCCTCGGCCCAAGTAAGCTCCTGCCGCGGATCCGCGGCTCCTTGTGGGCCTTGGGCTTCCATACTTTCAGGTAATTTGCTATATAATATCTGGGCCTTGTTTTGATATGTTGAATTTTATATCTCCTTTTGAAATGCTACCAGATCTGAAATCTTTGAGTTGGCGTAATTTTTGATCAGCTCTTGGTTTTTTCATCCGTATTTTCCTGCACAGACTCAAGACAAGTGTTGCGCAAATACAGAAATGATGCGATGCCATGAAATGCTGTTAATTTCCCTTAAAGTGTCGGTTTAAAAGTCTAACACATGAAATCTGATATTTAACGACTGATTTGCTAATATGTGAAATATGAATACCGAACACTTCTAAATGAGTGCAAAAGATAGGGAAATTGCCGTGTTGAAAATACATTATTTTCGACTGATCACATAACAAACTCACCAGTAATATTCTTATATTTGTCGATTCATCTGTCTATTCTTACCTATTTTTTGGGACTTACCAAGCGATTGTTCGCTGATGACATTCCTTCTCTTTTTGTTTGGAATGTTGTCAGGTGGATCGGACTCTCTGGAGGTTGAGCCCAGTACTGAAGACTTGGAGCAGTTCGCCATTGACCCAGAGCTCTAGATACATGTATATATTTTCTTTTCAGTTCATGCCATTGTTTAGGCATTGCTTTCCATTCATGTATTTACATTTTCAGTTGTACTTGTAAAGAAATATTTAATAAATAAAAGTTGTTGTTCAGTTACATCTATTGTCATTTTTTCTTGTGTACATTCATTAAATTTCTTAGATACGCTTAGCGTGTTTACTTCTGAGTAAATACATAGCCGGCCTCGTCGCGTCACTTTACCATACACCGGGAAGCGGGGCGTGACAGGTTTTGTTGGCGGCCCATGCAGGTCAGTTCTGCATGGACATGCAGGTCAATTTTGCATGGACATGCAGGTCAATTCTGCATGAAGTCCTATGCAATATAACACAAGAATCAGCAACTAAAAACATTCTTTACATTTCATTTTCCTTGAATCTTACAATTTCATATACTTTGAATCTACTCTAACCCTATTTTTTCTTTCAAGGTTATGGATTCTCCAAACAATATCATCTCCAACTTCAACAACACACCACCAACTCTACCGCTTATGCCTACTGATGCTACTCCGATCAACGAGCAGACGGTATTGCTTGAGGCAATCTGAAGCCTCCTGGAAGGACAGCAGCAGTAGACTGCTATATTACTGAACCGTCCAGAAGCGGAAGGGTCCGGAGTAAAGCAATTCCGGGCATTGCACCCAAAGCAATTTTCAGGAAAAGAGAGCCCTTTAGAAGCTGAAGAATGGGATCAGAACATTAAGGACGATCTGGCAGCAGCACAACTGTCAGAGATCGCTTGGGTATGGTTTGCGAAGCTGCAACTTACAGACAATGCCCGAGTTTGGTGGAAGGCGGAAGAAAGTAGTCTTGACCAGCCGATCGAATGGAAAACTTTTCTCGACATGTTCGACGTGAAGTACTTTCCAGAGATTGCCCGATTTGACATGGAGCAGCAATTCATCGACCTATAATAGGGTTCGATATGGACCAAATCTGTGGATGAGTATGATGCTGAGTTTACCATGCTCAGTAGGTAAGATATGTCTCAATATTTGATTTTCTTATCACATACTACACAGATAACATAAGACCTTAACAGGTTCGCGGCACACTTGATACCGACTGCTGAGATCAGGTCCAGATGATTTCAGCAAGGGTTAGATCCGGAGATCCAAGCTGCCTTAGCTACAGGGGATTTCCCAACCCACGAACCATCTTTGAAAGCTGCCCGTCGATATGAGGAAGTGGTGAAGATGAAAGGCAGGCCCCAATCTGTCGGGATGAAGCGTCCTGCCACCCAGATAACAGGAGAAGCCTCTTCAAGGTCACCTTCTGTGCCCAGGAGACCGGGAGTACCAATCAACCCGCCTAGCCCAGCCTTTTGCACCTACTGCAGGAGGGATGGACACCTGGCGAAGGACTGCCGGCGTGCAAATCGTCTTTTCTTAGTCTGCGGCTCAGCCACACATGATATTGGGTCTTGTCCTCGTAGACTCAATCCAAATGCTGCACTCAGACCAGCAATTACCTATCCGCAGCGGCCAGCTATCCAAGCACCTGCTCCACGACTCGCTCTACCAGCTCCACCACCTCGTGGACCGGCTACACGTCCTCCTCGTCAGTTCTACCATGCTCAAAGGAACTTACCTCAAGGACAATGGAATGGACAGAGGAATGCTCCTCCAGCCAGGAGGAATGTTTTGAGGCGACAAGCTTTCATAATGACTTTGGAAGAAGCTGAAGCCACTGGCCAAGTCATTGCTGGTAACTTTTCAATCTTTCAAAACTATTCAATACTTGTTGTATCCATAAATATTTATCTTATACCTAAAATCGATCCCACATAATTTAGGTACGATCTTAGTAGCCTCACTTCCTGCACTAGCAATCTTCGATACTGGGGCATCTCATTGCTTTATGTCGCAACGGTTCATCTGAACTCATGCGATTCCAGTCAAACCTCTCGTATCTAGCTGGAATGTCAGTTCAGGGAACGACGTTCTAAAGGAAATAATGGGATACGACCTGTGTCCAGTGGTCGTCTGCAGCAGAGAATTTTATGCCGACTTCAAGGTGCTGGACATAATGAATTTGATGTCGTTTTGGGTATGGATTGGCTAGGAACTTTCTATGCTACCGTTGACTGTCGTCAAAGGATGGTGGGGTTCGAGATTCCAGACCATCCGGTCTTTTATTTCAAAAGGAGAGACCGTACCCTGGAGCCAAGCACATACAAAGCAAAACTGAAGAATGCAGTGATTGCAACACTTCAAGCAGAGGAAGGATCGAAGCCATAGGTAGTTCGAGAGTTCGACGATGTATTTTCTGAAGACATATCAGATTTGCCTCCCAATCGAGCTCTTGAATTCAGCATTGATTTAGTACCTGGAGCACAACCGGTGATTAAAGCACCATATCGCCTAAGTCCCGAATGTTTGAATGAGATCCAAACTCAGTTGGACGAATTATTGAAGAAAGGATAGATTCGTCCCAGCACTTCAAGTTGGGGATCGCCAGTTCTACTTGTGAAGAAGAAGGAAAGTTCATACAGAATGTGCATTGATTATAGATCTCTGAACAAAGTAACTATAAAGAACAAGTATCCACTTTCGCGCATCAACGACCTATTCGATCAGCTAAGTGGATCTTGCATTTTCTCCAAGTTAGATCTTCGTTCGGGATATCATCCGGTGAAGGTCAAAGAGTCTGATATTCCGAAGACGGCATTCAGGACTCACTATAGTTATTATAAGTTTCTTGTGATGTCATTTGGAGTGACCAACGCACCAGCTATATTCATGAACCTAATGAATCAAGTTTTCCGAGAGTACCCTGACAGATTTGTTGTCATCTTCATCGACGACATCCTGGTGTATTCTAAGAGTCGGAAAGAACATGCCGAATACCTACGAATTGTCCTGGAGACTTTGCGACAGTATCAACTCTATGCCAAGTACAGCAAGTGCGAGTTTTGGCTCGATCAAGTCTAGTTTCTCGGACATATTTTATCAGGCGATGGAATCTCTGTAGATCCAGCTAAAGTATCGGCAGTAAGCGAATGGCCGACACCAAATTCAGTGAAGGACATTTGAAGTTTCTTAGGATTAGCAGGATATTACAGAAGGATTATTGAAGGATTCTCGAAGATTGCAACACCCCTGACAAAGCTCACGCGTAAAGATGAAGAATTTGTGTGTTCAGAAGCATATAAACAAGCTTTCGTTGAACTTAAGTCAAAATTGACATCAGCACATATTCTCGTAATACCGGACCAATCTGGAGGTTTCATAGTGCATTGCGATCCATCCAGTAAGGGATTAGGATATATTCTATATTAGCACGGTAAAGTTGTAGCTTATGTATCAAGACAACTGAAGATTCATGAGCGCAACTATTCGACGCATGATTTGGAGTTGGCGGCCGTAATCTATGCACTCAAGATTTGGCGCCATTATTTTCTTGGAGAACGAGTGGATATATACACAGACTACAAAATTCTGAAATATGTGTTTACTCAGAAAGAGTTGAATATGCGGCAGAGAAGATGGTTAGAACTTATGGCAGATTTCGACATCAACTTACAATATCATCCAGGGAAGGTGAATGTAGTACCTGATGCACTTAGTCGCCAACCTCTATCAATGAATCTCACCGCACAGTGAAAGCTTCAACAAGATTCGTATCAGATGGAGATAGAAGTAGTCATGCCAAGTAACGCTTCATGTTTGATGAACTTACAAGTTCGGTCTACTATTGTCAATCAGATCAAAGCAGCTCAAGTAAGTGATGCCAAGTTGCAAAAGATCAGAGAACAATTAGAATGTGGACTTAAAACAGACATCATCATACATGACAACGGGTTTTTGAGATACGGAAGCAGGTTGTGTGTACCAAAAGGTTCTGTGCGGTAAGAGTTGATGAAAGAAGCTCACAACTCTTCTTATTCAGTACACCCTGGAGGCACAAAAATGTACAAAGATCTGCGTCAAAATTATTGGCGGCATTGAATGAAGCGTGAAGTAGCCAGAAGCGTCACTAAATGCTTGGTGTGTCAGCAAGTAAAGGCTGAACATCACAGGACAGCTGGTTTACTTCAACCGTTATCTATCTCAGAATGGAAGTGACAACACATCACTATGGATTTCGTAACTGCACTTCCTCGCAGAATGAAAGGTAACGATGCGGTATGGGTTATTGTGGATTGACTCACAAAGTCGGCTCACTTCATCCCATTTCGAGTTGGCCAATCTATTGAGACACTAGCAAAGAAGTACATGAAAGTAAGTATGAATCTAAGTAAGATTTAACTCTTCACAGTGTACTAGTTCTGATACCCATGAACTCATGCAGGAAATCGTAAGATTACATGGAGTACCGGTTTGCATTGTCTCCGATCATGACACTACTACAAATAAGGGTTGCCCCTATGGATTTACCCGTAGGGGCAAACCACTGCCCCTACGGATATATCCGTAGGGGCGAAAAAATAACCTGTAGGTGCAAACACCGTAGGTGCAAGTTGAAGCCCTGAACTTTCCGCTACGGACAAAAACTTGCCCCTACGGAGTTCTGTGTAGGTCCCCTATCCCCTACGGAGTAGGCCGTAGAGGCAAAAAAATTATTTTATTTACGGTTTTCTTAAATATATTAATTGTACCTACGGCGGAATCCGTAGGGCCAACTAATATCCCCTATGGATACATGCGTAGGTACATCTCCGTAGGGGCAAAATATCAGAATCCTGATATTTTGCCCCTACGGATAACGCCGTAGGGACTTTTGTTTGCCCCTACGGAGATATCCGTAAGGGCATAGCTAACCCCCGGATACTGAGATCAGGGGGGAAAATATCAGTTAATTCTGAAATTTGCCCCTACGGGTTAATCCGTAGGGGCAACATGTGTACCTACGGATTAATCCGTAGGTACATATTATCTGTTTTTTTTAAACAGGGCTGCCTGATTTTTCCTCGCCCTGTGCACAATATTATATACATCAATAAAATATAAAATTAATCATCACACAACATATATTGCAGTATTCATAATCACATCTCACGCATATAATATACAAAAGAATCCAAAAAACTGAATATGATATAAATATAAACCAATATCAATATCGTCCAAAATGTTTCAAAATGTAGTACAATATGTATCATATAAATAAATACATGTTTCAAAAAATAAGAATAAAAAAGCTACCCTAACTCGGTGCAGCTCCACCTCTGATAAATGCTAGAATCTGGCGCGCCTGCTCCTCGGTCAATAAACCATGCAATTGGGCGCGTGCGGGAGTCTGAGCGGTCTGTGGAGCTGGCGATGTGGTCTGCGCAGCCGCCGTCGAGGTAGTAGCTTACGGAGCCACGGCTGCGGGAGTTTGAGCGGGCGGTGGAGCTATAGGAGCTGTCCGCGGAACCACAGCCGATGTAGTGGCTTGCGGAGCCGCAGCCGAAGGAGATGCATGTGGAGGCTCGGCCGATGTACCCTGTCGCGTCTGGACCTAACGTGTGTAATAAGCGTGTAAGAACTGTGTATTATTCGAATTTGTATCATTATCAAGTTATTTCGAAACCCCATTTGGATATCTAGTTTGGAAAACCGTAGTTTGTTTTAATTAGATATGTATGTTTGATTAATCAAACCTAAGTCTACAACCAAATAAGCTCAGGCTACGTACTAATTATGGATATGTTGATATCTATAATATGACATGATATTTTACTATAAAGTAGTATATATACCAGCATCTCCTTCAACTCCTGAACGGTGGCCCTCAAGCTCTCCAGTTCCTGCTGGACACGTCGCTCACTGGAGACGGAGGATGTAACCGCCGGGATGGAGTCCAACCTCATATGGGCCCTGCTAGGGCCCAGTCCCCGGCCTCTCTCCCAACCTCCATGGTACGCTCCGTGTGCGGCGTCCAGGACTGGGGTCAGCAGCCTCGGATCGCTCTGTCCGGTAAAATCGATCCCCGAGGTCTCGGCCTGCTCAACCACCCGCTCCTACACCCACATTAAGCAGTAAAGTATAAGTATAAAATTTAAATTTGAACCTTCCAAAACTAAAATTTTAAATATGGGTAGAATAAATATTAACACTTACGCAATACTCCTGGGTAGCGACGTCGGGATATCGATACTCTCCCGTGGCGGGATCTGTCGAGGTGCCGTGGACGGCAAGATATGCAGACAGCACGCTCGGTGTACCACCTTGCGCCAGGGTCTGAGCTGTCTGTAATATTAGAAAATAACTCTTAATATTAGATATATTAGAAAATAACTCTTAATATTGCAGAATATCACAAAGGTTGGTCTATTGTAATTTACCGATAACTCCATGGCTCGAGTAATATTTCTCGAGCCACCTGTGTATGTGGGGCGACCCCTCTTCGCCGACTTCCTGTTCTCTGTATTCTGAGCGGCCTGTTTCTGCACAACGCATTAACATTTAGTTTTCTAATTAAGGAACACAAAAAAATAAATTATATCCTAAACAATGAATTACATTTAAAATACATACCTGTTTGCGTTGGGAGTCGAAATATTCGCACAATAGAGACCATGTCTCTACGTCGACTCTCGCAAACGCCGAAGTAGATAGGAGGGCCGCTCTCTCTGCCTCGGGGGTCGCCATCCACAGGGAGTAGCAGTCGGCCTTCAGCTCATTCGTGTTGTATCGGACCTTAGTCTGCATGTTCTTCATCAGGCCATTGTACAGAGCATGAAGGTCGAGCACCCTCCCAGGGTGATCAGGGTCGGGTACAGGCTGAAAATCGTAATCCGACTGAAAATACAAAAAAAACATTGTTATTAGATTGCAAGTGTTATTAATAAATATATTGGATAAATCAAATGAAAATATATATTAATACGTACCCGAGCCTGATCAAAGAAGAGGGCGAATGAGCGCCGGTGCTGCTCGCCCCACTCAACGTGAAGTGGATAGTTCTTCACGAGCCGGCTCTTATCCCCCATATACAGGCCGAACCTCTCGGCATGAGGACCGGTATAGCGATAGTCAAGGGTAAAAAAGAGGGGGAATGTTGCCTCCCCCCTAGCTCTGTCAGGCCTCAGCCTATGGGACTAATTCGGGCCCCGAGTCCCCCTCTGGGGATGGAGAGGTCCTGCATCTGCAAGAAATATCAAGACAATCAATATTAAGACAAAGTTGTATTAAGAAATCAAGATTAAACGAAAATTGAAGTGTGATATATACCTCCGGTGACTAAAGCACGAGCCTGGGCTCGGGCAGCAGCACGAGTGGGATGATAGTTCCTCCAGTGAGGAACAGCCGGGGTCCCGGATGTGGACGCATCCTCTCCAACTAGAAAATAAACATTGACTCTAAATTTCCATGAAGTTCATATTTATTCTATAGAGCATAAGTAAAATGAATAAATATTTTATATTTATTCATACTAACCTGCAGACGATGCGGAGTGTATGGAAGTGGCAGGAGTGGCCCTGCGTCTGATGTGGACGCACCGCCTATAATTAGACAATTAAAAATAGATTATATAAGTAATTGCAAAAAGAATGTGTAGATCAATAATATAACGTTCGAAATCAATATGCATTCACTATAGGATATATAAACATACCCACATGTGCGGTGGTGTCACCACCTACAGCTAGACAATAATAAAAATTGCTAAGTAAGAGCAGTACGGAATGTGTGTATATTTATGATATAGCATTCTAAATCAATATACATGCACTATATGATATATAAACATACCTGGAGGAGCGGGAGTGGCCTCTGTCCCAGATGTGGACGCATCACCAACAACTAGACAATCAAACATTGACAATATAAGTAATTTTGACATAAACAGGCATGAATATCTGTAATATTACATTCAAAATGGATATGTGTGCAGTATACCTGGAGGTGTGGCAAAATCCACACGGAAGGAGGCATCCGAAGGGGTCTCCGATCTGGGTGCAAGATCGGCCCTCTGAAGCTCCCTACGGAGCTTTCCGGGCGGCAGAACCTGATGACCATCAAAGTGAACCGTGTCTAACCTATAGGGGTGGTCTGGAGGCAGGAAACGTCGATGGCCGCAATAACAAACCTTCCTGCTAAAATTAAAGAATTTTGATGTTGTGTTTTCATGGCAATGAGAACATGCTTTTTGACCATGTACGAACCAACCTGATAGCATTCCATACGTAGGAAAGTTATTAATTATCCATATTAAAGCCGCACGCAGTATAGAGGTTGTATTTGTGTTTGCATCATATGTCTCTACACCATCAATGAACAAAGATTTCAACTCCTCGATCAGAGGTCGGAGATAGACGTCGATATTGTTCCCCGGTGAGTTTGGTCCGTCGATAAGAAGAGCTATCATAAAGTATGATTGGTCCATAGCCAACCAAGGAGACAGATTATAAATTATCATTACAACGGGCCATATGATGTGACTTCCAACCATATAGTTGAATGGGCAGAAGCCATCAGTAGCCAGTCCAAGCTGGACATTGCGAGGATCGCTATTGAATATTGCGTGCCTCCTATCAAAATCCTTCCATGCCGGTGAATCTCTTGGATGGCTCATTTTTCCATCTTCACTTGGAGGAGCACGGTGATGCCAAATCATTGCCTCGGCTGTTTTCTTACACCTGATTAACCTCTGTAGCCTCTGTGTTATGGGAAAGTATCGTGCTATCTTTACAGGTATATCAGGCTTCTTATCAGAATCTTTCGGCTTATACCTGGCCTCTCTGCATATTGGACACTCTTTCAAATCTGAATTCTCTTTCCGGTACAACACGCAATTTTTAGGACATGCTTGAATCTTCTCGCAATTTAGACCCAAATCAGACATCATCTTCTAGGCTTCGTACCAGCTGTCGGGCACGTTATTTTCCGGAGGCATAGAATCTTTCAAGAACGAAAGAAGCATTGTGAATGACTTGTTGCTCCATCCATTTTGGCACTTAATCTGGAAAAGCTGGACGAACCATGAGAGGGTGGAATACTTCGCATTCTCATAAATTGGTTTCCTAGCATCATTCATAAAATTTTCATATTTATCCGCACGCGGTCTTTGACCGGAAGGAATGTCATCTTCGGTATGAATAGATTCACCTAGGACAGCCTCTACCATATCCTCCATTTCTTCTGATGGAAATAAATTACCGTATTCTCCTTCTTTTCCTGCCGCATTACCGAATTCTTCTTCTTCTCCTGCCGCATTATCGTGTTCTCTTTCTTCTTCTGTCGCAATACTGCATTCTTCTCCTTCCCCATGATATTTCCAAGTTGTATAAAGTCTAGTAAACCCATATTTTACAATATGAAGCTCTGCCAATTCTACCTTCTGCCAGTACTTATTGCCACAACTAATGCACGGACAGAGAATCTTCTCTATTATGATCTTATTATGTGCGCGTGCAAATTCAATGAAAGCAGCAACTCCTGCGACAAACTTAGGTTGCATACGTTGTTGCCAATCCACATACATCCAGTCCTTAACTCTGACGTACTCATGGGCCATGTTAGACTGTATAACATATAAATTGTAGGTTATGGTGACTATATTGAGAAATATAAGAACTGGATAGTTACTGACAAAGGAGAAAATCCGTATATATGCTTTGCGTGTGCGTTTGTCGTTGAAAAGAATAAACTATCGCACGTATGTTAACCGATAGACGGGGACTAAGTGGCGCTTTTAGTTTCATATATGAGTATCGATGAGAATATGAAGGTTTCGTATTATCATCGAGTATTATATATTGGTTTTAACTTGAACATCTCAAATCACTCTCTAATTTTGCGTTTGTTGTGTATTCTTGTTGTATGTGTGTGTTCCGGCTGTCGGGGGTAAGGCTTCTATCCCATTAAGAATGTATAGAGCGAACACCCATCACTTGTGCTTTCAACCGTTTCGAGTAAATTTCGGCAGCACCTCCCCGCTGTTCTCCGAGTACACTATAATAGAATAGATAATCATTTCAAAGCTGTGAAACAATGTTGAAATGAACATCTAATCTATTTTTGAACACGGAGAACCAGCGGAAAGGTACCGACGAAATATCTCGAAACAGATGAAAACACAAGTGAATGAAGGTGTTTGCTTTATACATTCTTAACTTGTCCACACGGGACAAATATATCGGTTACCATACGATTGAATTTTCTCTTCGCATAGACTATACGACGGTTGTTAGTATCGAGCTATATCGTCCGATATTTACAACCTTCGTATAGTTCTATGTCATGACGAACATCGCACGTATGTTAACCGATAGACGGGGACTAAGTGGCGCTTTTAGTTTCATATATGAGTATCGATGAGAATATGAAGGTTTCATATTATCATCGAGTATCATATATTGGTTTTAACTTGAACATCTCGAATCACTCTCTAATTATGTGTTTGTTGTGTATTCTTGTTTTATGTGTGTGTTCCGGCTGTCGGGGGTAAGGCTTCTATCCCATTAAGAATGTATAGAGCGAACACCCATCACTTGTGCTTTCAACCGTTTCGAGTAAATTTCGGCAGCACCTCCCCGCTGTTGTCCGAGTATACTATAATAGAATAGAAAATCATTTCAAAGCTGTGAAACAACGTTGAAATGAACATCTAATCTATCTTTGTACACGGAGAACAAGCGGAAAGGTACCGACGAAATATCTCGAAACGGATGAAAACACAAGTGAATGAAGGTGTTTGCTTTATACATTCTTAACTTGTCCACATGGGACAAATCTATTGGTTACCATACGATTGAATTTTCTCATCGCATAGACTATATGACGGTTGTTAGTATCGAGCTATATCATCCGATATTTAACAACCTTCGTATAGTTCTATATCACGACGGACATCGCACGTATGTTAACCGATAGACGGGGAAAAAGTGGCGCTTTTAGTTTCATATATGAGTATCGATTAGAATATGAAGGTTTCATATTATCATCGAGTATCATATATTGGTTTTAACTTGAACATCTCGAATCACTCTCTAATGATGCGTTTGTTGCGTATTCTTGTTGTATGTGTGTGTTCCAGTTGTCGGGGGTAAGTCTTCTATCCCATTAAGAATGCATAGAGCGAACACCCATCACTTGTTCTTTCAACCGTTTCGAGTAAATTTCGGCAGCACCTCCCCGCTGTTCTCCGAGTACACTTTAATAGAATAGATAATCATTTCAAAGCTGTGAAACAACGTTGAAATGAACATCTAATCTATCTTTGTACACGGAGAACCAGCGGAAAGGTACCGACGAAATATCTCGAAACGGATGAAAACACAAGTGAATGAAGGTGTTTGCTTTATACATTCTTAACTTGTCCACACGGGACAAATCTATCGGTTACCATACGATTGAATTTTCTCGTCGCATAGACTATACGACGGTTGTTAGTATCGAGCTATATCGTCCGATATTTAACAACTTTCGTATAGTTCTATGTCACGACGAATATCGCACGTATGTTAACCGATAGACGGGGACTAAGTGGCGCTTTTAGTTTCATATATGAGTATCGATGAGAATATGAAGGTTTCATATTATCATCGAGAATCATATATTAGTTTTAACTTGAACATCTCGAATCACTCTCTAATGATGCGTTTGTTGTGCATTCGTGTTGTATGTGTAACATGATTTTAAACCATTGAGATCAAGATTGATAGAACTGATCATCCTACATTGCAATGGTATTCATCTACCAAAAACTATTATTGCAATAGCATTCATCTATAACAATCAACAATTAAAACTACAAATGTAAGATACTGATATCATAAAGCGTTATACGCAACATATGAATTCACATGACTGAAACATGCATAAAAAAACATGTTCATTCAAAAGAAATGCCACTGTCAACAAATATAGAAAAAGGATTATTATATTAACTATGAAACATATTAGAAAAAGGATAGAAGTTCAAGATGTTAATAATACGATGATAATCAAAGCAGTTGCGTATAGTTGCGAAAACCGAATATGTGACACGATATTCTTGTAAAAATAGACATGTATTAAAAGAGGAGGCGCCCAAGTAAAATCCTTAACTAAATCCCTATCTTGCCCTTCCTTTTCTTCAAATCAGAAATGTGTCTTTTTTTTGCAATTATATATAGCTAAAACAAAGAAGGTCCTACAATTCTAAGCATTTCCAATTACAACGGCCCATCCTTAAAATCCAGAATCTTATGAGCATCTTATGCAATTAGCAAACATATTCAACCGAAAACACCCTCAAAATTTCCACCAGACTACAAATCCTTTGCATACTCAAACTCCAACCAGATCAAATTAAGGGACTATTCAGACCCACAGTTTAAATCAATCAAAAATATCCAAAATCAGACACGGGGTCTTTGGATACCTACCTAATGCCAGGTCCCATGACTCCAAAAACAAAACCCCAACATGCCCAACGGCTAAAAGTTCCACAAAACAGTCTCCGTTTCCAAGAAAATTTGAGAATGACAAATAAAATTATTAATTAAACTGGGCTTTACCCACATTATTAGTCCAGTTTCCAACACCTTCTCAAACTAGACACATTTTCCTCTTATGATCATCAACAACATTTCAATTAACGAGCTTAATGCTAATTAGAATGGAAATTAACTTAGACCCTGAAATCCAAAACCCCAACCCCAACAGCAACCCCCTGCTGAACCCGAACCCCAACAGCAGCCCCAGCCCCAGCCCCAGCCCCAACCCTAACGCTAACAGCAGCCCGAGCCCGACCCCAACTGCGGCCCTAGCAGCAGCCCCAGCCCCAACCCTAGCCCTAGCCCCAGCCCGAGCCCGAGCCCCAGCCCTAGCCCCAGCCCCAGCCCGAGCCCCAATCAAAAATTTGAGTAATTGAAAATTTCCTTACCTGTGCAGAGGCGACGACGAGAACAGAGATGAGCCGGCGCTGGCGATGACAAAAGCAGGCGATGGCTACGACGAATCGGCGGCGCTGGCGACGACGAGAACGACGATCGATCGGTGGGAACGAGGGTTTGGGAATTTTTTCTTCACGCGAAAATTAGGAATAATGAACGTAGGGATCGATCTGAGCTTTTAACTTAAATCCCTATTTAGATTCCCCAACGGATAAGTCCGTAGGTTCTTAGTTTGCGGATCCGTAGGGGCAAACAACAATTTAAGATTTAATAATTTTTAAATAAATATGTAAGGACCGTAGGGGTAGCCTTTTAGCCCGACGGATTAATCCGTAGGGCCAAACTAAAATTGCCCCTACGGATGTCGTTATCCGTAGGGGCAACCCCCTATTTTAGTAGTGTGATACCAGATTCCGATCGTAATTTTGGCAGAGTCTGCAAGCTAGCTTAGGAAAAAGTCTGAACTATAGCACAGCTTACCATCCACAAACAGATTGACAGTCTGAGCGTACCATTCAGATAATTGAAGATATGCTAAGAGCATGTAACCTAGACTTCGGAGGATCGTGGGAAGATCACCTACATCTTGTGGACTTTTCATACAACAACAGCTACCAAGAAAGTATACGAATGGCACCCTTTGTAGCTCTTTATGGTAGAAAGTGTCGATCGCCATTAAGTTGGGACGACATCGGAGATAGAGAACTCCTTGGACCTGAGATGATAGTAGCAACAGTGGATGTGGTTCGCACTATCAGGGAAAGAATGTGCGTAGCCCAAGATCGACAGAAGCACTAGGCTGATGCAAAACGCCGTCACTTGGAGTTCCAACCAGGAGATCATGTCTTTTTGAAGATATCTCCAAACCATGGAGTGATTTGCTTTGGAAGACGGGGTAAGCTCAGTCCGAGGTATATTGGACCATTCGACATACTTGTACGAGTCGGAGAAGTGGCTTATCGTTTGGCACTTCCACCCTCATTGGAAGGAGTGCATAATGTGTTCCACATATCCTAACTCAGAAGGTATGTGAGTGACCCCAGTCATATTCTTGATCACCCCGAGCTCACTGTACAGCCAGACTTATCCTGTGAGCAACAACCTATTGAAATCCTGGATAGAAAGGTGAAGTCACTTCGGAACAAGGAAGTAAACTTGGTTTGAGTGATGTGGAGAAAAGACTCACCAGGAGAATCAACATGGGAACGTGAGGAAGACATCCGTGCAAGATACCCTAACTTGTTTGTAAATTAGTCATTAAAATAAATGTAAATTTTGAGGAAGAAATTTTTGTAAGGAGGATAGAATGTAACAACTCTGTTTTAGTGAACAGAAAATTGTTTAAAAATTAATGTACAAATAGTGTATTTGCAATCCTGCGTATGCTATAAGTATTTGAATTGCTTTTGAATAGCAAGAAAAAACTTGTAGTTCGCCTTGCACTGCCGTGACATAGCTCATGTGTTCGAATCCCCCCAGCCACATATATTTTTTGTTGATTTTCTTTTAAACTTTTAGAAGCTCAAAAGTTTACACGTGCAAAACATGTAAAACGAAAAGTCACAACAAAATCAAACATGTGCACTGAGATATATGAGACGATATGGACACGTGGCATCAATCCCAACCCCAACCCATCGATTTGGCCGGCGAGATTTGGAGAAGGGGCCGGCACCGCTGGTCTTTCTCACAGGGAATGGTCGGAATTTTTAATCCTAGCACCCCTTGGCCTACCCCACTAGCCCTATATTGTTTAATTCCTCTGCAATTATCCAGAGAGTGATAATTCCTCTCTTAAAAACATTTCTAATTCTCAATTAATTACCCTAAACCCTAATTTTCTTTATAAATACCACATTACATTTTACCCCACCTCATTCAGAAATCCCATACCAAAACTCTCCAAAAATTCTAAGCCCAAAAGGTTATATAACTGGAGTTAGCAAATGTCAAAGTTCCGGCGACGTTTCGGGAAGAATCCGGCGATGAAACAACTCCCCGACACCTTCCTAATTTCACACTACCTCTTCCCTTTCTTTCTAATCTGTAAGTTGCCTCTTCCCCCTTCTCTTCTATTAAAATGAATTCATTCTTCAAAACTAGTAGGAAGTGGAGTTAATCCGACTTCCGATTCTATTTTAACTAAAAACACAATTTTTCTTTAGAAAAAATTCACCATCCTTTTGTATATTGTTTAGCAATTATAAAAAGACACATTAGAATATGTTTCATCTAAAAATAATATGTATTGCAACTTTTATTTCATTTTTACGGTAAAATACCATCATGTTTACATACGACATTGCTTATTTATTTTACCCATATTACCTTTAGAAAAATCATGAGGTAATGACCTACCTTATCACAACACACATTCTTGATATAGCACGATGACTTTTAGAACATTAGTTTATAGGAAAATACGAGTTTACAATAAAATACCCTAAACATTCAAAAACCGTTTTCTTTAAAAGTGTACTATTTAATTCCTTGCAAATGCGTCTCTACAACCCATTTTGGGGAACCCTGATCGGGATGGTGTGGGTTATAGCATATCCTCGGGCTTAGTAGAGCGAGATGCAGACCTCCTCACGGAGCATCCGATCTCGATGGAATTTTTAATGCAATTTTTAAGAAAAATGTGATTTCTGTTTAATAAATAAGTTCTATTTTATATATATATATATAATCAAAATATCTACTTTAAGTATACAATATATATATTCCATTTTTTCTAAATCAAAGGAATCACAAATTTCATGAAACTAGCATTGCAAATCAATACAATTCAATTATTATACTAAAATACCATATACATTGAAATCTAGGTTATATCCACTAGAATATTTCACTTTAGAAAAATTACAATTATGAAAACCCTAAAGAGGATAATTAAATACTTGAGGTGTATTTTGAAAATATATCAAAACTATTTTTCATAAAACCCCTCAAGTTATATCAATTTACAATAAGGACCCTGGTAAACATAGGTTTAAGCGGGACCAGTTCTCTTGAGCCTCAGAGAGCCAGAGAATATGGATGCTTACCTATCTAATGTAGACAACTTAAAAACGGTGTTATCAGTACGGTAATTGTCATGGAAAAAACACAAATCCTGCCGTCCATATGCATCAGTTACCGATAACATCAAAACTAATTCAGGACTTCAATTTGTTTTAAAGTGTCTGACTCAGACAGAGTCTCAATCTAATATGAAATCAATCTGACTTGAATTCAATTCAAGTATAACTACAATATAATATGAATCCATTTATACCAGAATTCAATCTATATCAACATGACTCGACCGAACCGAACCATGGATATACTCTGATTACATGACTATCCATTTATATCCATTTCGTTTACATGATATCATGGTTTCGGAAAGTCATCTATCTATAAAACAAAACAATACAATCAATATAAAAGACATTATGGGATTTTAAAGGGGTAGACCGGTATGGATTGTGTTAGAATTGGCATGAGACGGTCACTTTAATACACCTAACCTGAATATCTATTGCTGTTGTACCGTGGCTTAACGGTTCCTTGTGTTCCGTATACCTTAGTCTCCGGAATAGTGGGACTCCTCTCGTATACACTGGCATATTCTGTACTAAGCTACAAACAACTGCGTTAGCATAACAAACTCACCAGTAATATTCTCATATATGTCTATTCATCTGTTTATTCTTACCTATTTTTTGGGACTTACCGAGTTATTATTCGCTGACGACATTCTTTCTCTTTTTCTTTGGAATGTTGTCAGGTGAATCGGACTCTCTGGAGGTTGAGCCCAGTACTGAAAAATTTGAGCAGTTCGCCATTGACCTAGAGCTCTAGATACTTCTATATATTTTCTTTTCAGTTCATGCCATTGTTTAGGCATTGTTTTCCATTCACGTATTTACATTTTCAATTGTACCTGAAAAGAAAAGTTTAATAAATAAAAGTTGCTGTTCAGTTACATCTATTATCATTTTTTCTTGTGTACATTCATTATATTGCTTAGATACACTTAGCATGTTTACTTCTGAGTAAATACGTAGCGGGCCTCGTCGCGTCCCCTTACCATACACCGGGAAGTAGGGCGTGACATACATACCTGTATCCATATTCCGAAAACTACGAGTTCAAAAGACACCAAAATAATCCAACAATATAATACTAGAATCCGGCTTAAACCAAAGCCCGGTAGTATTATCCGCCCGAAAATCATACGTGCACAAGTACACGCATGTGATCAAACCCTGCCATAAAACCATACGTCCTCTACATCGTTTCGCCCGAAACAGAGAAACCCTCTGTGCGGGACTCCAAACACTCAACAGTACGTCGGCAATGCGTTACTGGATAAATCCATAACCACAAGCACGTCAGCAGCACTAGCTGTACGTAACAGCTACCCGGGTACCTGCGAAAAGGAAAGCCGACGAGCAAACTCATCCGGATCCCTACTGAGCCTATCATGACAATATCCGTATAGTCCGGTCTCTTCGTCTAAGAGTATCGCATACCGGATCTAGGGGGTGGTAAGCGTCAGACCTTAATAACCCGATAATTCGTGCTTATTCGGCTCATGACCAATTCGGGAAACTATTGATCAACCTATTAGTAAATCCCAATTGCCTTGTCCAAGGTTTTATGGTCCTGACCAATCGAACACGGTGCGATATCAACTCCCAATACCTGGAGAGATGAATCCCTGACAATCACTCACTGCCTCCATGTGGCTCGGGATTGTATCCAACCAAAATCTGTTTGCACGACACAGTAAAGCCGTAGTAGGGTTATGATCAAAGCACAGTGGGAACTCACACGAGACAAATGACGATCTCAGGTCCAAAGACTAACCTGTACACATGTCATAAGAGAACCGCTATCTGACGATAGGTATAATACCATCTAGAGGTTCCAGTGTACTCACCCCAGTGAGCACCCATATACAATCTTTGGTGATCACACCAATGGTTGTGGGACCATCCACCGCCCCTCGTCGGGGTCTAGAAATGTACACGCAAGTCTACTCTGGAGTATCGATGCCCGATCTCGATACTCCTGCGACTTGGGACATTTAAGGATGTGCTTATAGACTACCCAGCTCCCACAAATATGATCACCATCATAACGCAGGTAGTCAAGAAAGATCTTACGGGCTTTATCAACATATAACCGCAATATGTAATAACATGTATAACATATGCCATGTTAAGAGAAAGTCAAACCATAATAGTATACTACTATATCAAGTCTTTATCAATATGTGCAAGCTGGATAAAGTATCAATAAAAACAAATACACATATCCCGATAAAGACAACTGAAATAATATACTATATAACTGAGCAAGATCGTCCTGTAAATACATATCCCCAGCATCCACATATACAATAATGGCCTCTAGGGCATACATATCCAACACAAGCTCCGTCGCCTAGTTTTCCGTGTCTTTTCATTCCCTAACCTTGTTGCTAACCCCTAAATTCATCAACCACTACTAAATCATGATAGGATCATGGAAACATCCTATCCTCGCCACTCTTGGCTCAGACTAGAGAAGAGACGGCGTCCATCAAGAGATAGTAATGATGATCAAGTTAGGGTCCAATTCTATAATTGGATCAAAGGAGAGGCTAAGGAGAAAAAACCACCCATCAATACCCTCTCCTTATCTCAAGCAAGATGAAGAACTACTCACTAAATATCATCACAAAAAGAAAAGAAAACAAGAAGAGAAAGAGAAGAATCATAAAAAATTGGTTGCAAGCAATTGGGATTCCTATCAAGGGAGAAACACATCTATTATGCATCATTGTAGGAGAAGAGAGAAGACGGGAAACCAAGAAAACATCATCTAACTATTACAAAAAGAAGATTACAATCACAAAGAGAGAATTACATCACAAAGAAGAGAAGAGATTATATCACATAGAAGCAACAACATTACAATTGTATGAAACCCTAATCTAATCCTAAGCTATTACAAGGAAGAAAATGATAATAGCTACTCTAATGCTAATCTTATTAAAATAATAAAACTAAACTAATTCTAATTCTAAGGAAGTAATGCCGATTTTTTTCCTGAGATTCGCTTTATTGATAGTCTTCAAAAATCAGTTCTTGTTATTGGATGGGGTCTTGTTTCCAATGACGAACCCGCACGAGAAAATTCGACCCGATCAATTGCGGTAAGACCGCGAATCCGCGGTCGAAATGAACAGATTTGACCGCATTTCTGTGGTGCAACTAGATCCAAATGAGCTCAAATTTTGTCATAAGAAAGGTGAGGCCAATTGGAGGCCCCACCACCACCGAAGAAGGCTAAATAGCCATCAGGTACGGCTAAATAACCGTTGGGACAGCTCCTTACGGGAGTTAGGTCTCCTGGTTTTAGCACCCACTTCCATGGCTCAGTATCATATCAATTTTGATCCCTAATGTGTTTTAGGCTTTGTGGATTTCTTTGAGATGCTTTGTGACATTTGGGTATGTGTCGGGAAGTCTTTAATTTGCCTCGAATGTATTCATTAAGTGCTCGGCTCCATCTCTAGTTCCTGGAATACCTTATATAATGTAACGGACAGACCTTAGTAGCACTTATTTATATACGAAACTGATAAGAATGGACAATATGATATACAATAAAAACGTGATGAACAAATACCCCCGAACCTATATTTTTCTTATCCCGAGCAAAACTTTATTTTAAAGAAAAGAAAAGGTCCTAGCTCACTTTCGCAGGCGTCGCGGTTGCACTTAGCATGTGCAACAAACCGTTAAACCTCTAAGTTACCCTAGTAGATGAATGTTGTCTCGTGAGTATTTTCAGCAGATTACACCAACAAAATCCCAAGTCAAGTAAGTTTCATAGGGTTACTTTCAATCATACTGCTAATGTTTAGTATCAAGAATCGAAAACTCTATTCACCCAGAGTAGAAACTTCAAACCCTATTTTTCAATCCTTACTCTTAATTTAACTTAAGCTTCAGTACACTTTTGTGCATGTGCAAGTTATCTCTAAGTTAAGGTATTTCCTTTCAAGGCTATCATATTTCCTTCTTTATTTTATTTTAGCTACATGAAACGACATTTTCAAGCGTGATCACATGGGCTTGCTTTGTCCTAAATCGACCGGTTACTCTATGTGTCTCGTTATTTAAGCTTTATCAAATGCCTTTATTCCTTAGCTTCCTATGTGGCAAGTTCTTTCAAACGATGGCTCCAAAACTAGTTGGTTTTGAGGCATTAAGTGAGGAAACACTCCGAAGGCCTAATAGCTCAGGTCACCAATTCTCAAAATAAAGACTTATTATCCTTTAAAGCTTGGTTTTCCTATATAGCAAGTCTTTTGGTTGATGGCTCCCAAACCAGTTGGTTTTAGGATATCAAGTGAGAAAACACTCCGAAGGCCTAATCACTCGAGTTACGAAATCTTTATTTTATTTTATTTTTCTTTTTATTTTTTTATAAGGAGATATTTCAAGCCTATCCTTTTTTTGCTAAAACTAGAGTTATGGTGTAAGTGTCAAATAAAGGTGTATATTTACTACTATTAAATTTCAAGAAGGGTTACTTTCGGGTTTCAATTTCTAATCTTGGGGTTCAATTATTTCTAACCTTTCAAGCTAAACCGTCGTATTTGGATTTTAAACTTACCCTACTAGCTAACTTGACTTGAAAACATGTTTTTATATTTTGATTTTGTTTTCAATTTTTATGGTTTTCTATATATATGTAATGCAGAAATGAAATATGCAATGTAAAAGAAAAATGCAAAAGAAAAGAAAAAATAAAGGGAAACGTGCAATGTAAGGATACAAGAAAAATTAAAAAATCATCGAGCATACCCCCAAATCTAAACTTTACAGTGTCCTCACTGTCATATGAAGTGAAATTCGAGGTGTGGAAACGGGCATGACATAAGTAGAAAAAAAAGAAAAAGGTTATATACAACAAAAAGGAAAAAATTATTTACATATTTACAAGGGAGATTTACAATGTAACTCCTTCACTAGTCCAAATATGAGTACCAATCACTCAAAAATGCCCTAGTATAAGGTGCATAGAAAGGAAGTGAAAAATACGCGAGACTGTCTATTTGTAGTCGGAGTAACAGGTCTCGGTAAGGGTGAACGAAGTGGAGGCGAATGAAATGGAGGAGAACAAAAGTATGAATGAAATAATGAGCGAAAAGGGGAATGAAAGTGAAAGGGTGTACGAAATGATGGGTGAGCATAGTAGTAATCCTAAGATGAAAGTGAGACATCGTCTTGTTCTATGGATATATCAGTGGAAAATATAAGAGGAATGAAATGAGGAATAGTTTCATATGGCTCAAGAGGATGTTCCCAAAAAGTGTACGGTACATGACGAGGTAGTGTATCCAACTCATCTAAAAGTGGGAGGTTATTTTCAAAGATTTCCTCAAAACTCATCTCACAATCCGAATCGGTCAAGTCAAACACTTTGTTTTCAAACACCTCATCAGGAAAAATGAAAGTCTCAAAGTTGATGTCAGATAAATCGGTGTCGAATAGAAACATATCGAAATCACATTTTCTCTCGAACACCTCTTCCGGAAATACAAATTTCTCGCAAGTGATGTCCGAGAAGCCAGTGTCAAATAAAAATGTTACTAAATCACACTTGTCCTCAAACACTTCACCTATGAAACATTCCTCAGTAGGTTTGTTGTGAAGCTCAATAGGTTGGCTCTCAAGATTAAAAGTGTAGAGTTCAATTTGAAAATTATCGGTTTGACTCGGGAAGGTCCTTAGCTCGATCTCACAATCATGATTGGTAGGAAGCAATTGTGGTTTGGGAGAAACAATCAAAGGTTCGGGAAAATTCCTACATTGAATAGGAGGAATGTGATTTTTTATGGAGAACAGCTCATCTAAAATTGCGGGTTCATCTTCAACAATACCCCCAATACTAATCTCTCTAATATCATCAATCAAGTCAACCTCATCAAATGCATTACTCTCAATCAGTGGAGTATAAATATAGATTGGTTTATTTTATGGTTTTGAGATGTAAAGATCAAAAGAAGTGGTGTTGGCTTGGTTTGAAAGGGTTCCTTCACAATCATGATTAGGCAAATCAAACATAGAGGGCTTATACAACTCATTCCTCAATTCGTGGATCACTCAATTTTTTTCAAAATTTGCGATGCAAAATTCAATCAAAGAAGGGTAGATTTAATTTGGAAGGGTGTGTGGCTCTTTCTCACTACTCATGGCATTTATTTGTCCTATTTCCATATCATACATATCTTTAATTGTGTCTTTGTAAGAACTAATTAATTTTTTGGAATATTGCATGAAAGCAGTTAAAGATGATGACAACTCTGTCTCTCTCTCATGATGCTGCTTCGAGATCCGCCAACTCAATCTCAAAGTTGGACATGATTTGTGAAGGAGTTTCAATTAATAAAAGATGTAATTAGAAACATGGGACTCCTAATTTGATGTTCAATGTCATGAGGAGGTGCAAAAGTTGGGTATGATTGGCTATTGATTCTACGTGATTCTCCATCAAAGCTTCCATTGTTGATTTAAACCAGGTACTCCTATCAACATCTAAAGGTGTAAAAGTTTGGTAAGGTTGGATTGAATTAGATGGAGTATCGTAGTATGTGTTTGATGAAGGATTTGGTTATTGGCCAAATCAAAAGCGAGTTTCAATAAAGCGGCCAAATCAGTCTTGAGCGTAGTATTCCTAACAAAGTTATCAAAAAGAGGAGTTGTGAAATTTTGGTTTGGATGATATTAATTGCATGATAGACCAACTTCATAGAATGGAAATGAAGGTTGAAAAGGAGTGGATGGAGGACTAACATCATAGATAGAATTAGAAATAGGATCAACATTTTGATATGAATATGATTGAAATTGTTGTCCTATGAAATTTGGAGTAGTGAAAGTTAGGTCATTTTGAATTGGATATGATGGATGGCCCACAGCGTAAGGGTTTGGTAGGAACTTTAAGCCTAAATCGGCCTGAGGAACTTCTAAATACATGCTTTGATACTAAAAATTTTGTTGGTTCTCGGATCAAAAAATGGACAATTTTCATAATTATGACCCAGGTTTCGACAATTAGTACAAAAGGTATGACGAATTTGTGTCACGCCCCGCTTCTCAGTAGACGAAAACAATGATGTGGCAGGCCGCAACGTATTTACTAAGAAATAATACGTTAAGCGTAACTAACCAATATGTAAATGTACAAGAATGACAAGAGTATTAAAATGCAGCAACTTTATTTACATTCATCTTTACATACAACTATTTGAAAATAAAAGTACAATGATTAAAATAGTGCTTAAACAATGGTATACAAGAAAGTAAGTGCAACGGAACTAGAAGTCAGGTTGTGCGGTAAGCCGGTCCAAGTCCTCCTGGTTAGGCTTGATCTCCTCAGAGTCTGGTCCTCCTGACGAACATTCCAAAGAAAGAAATAGAAAGGAATATCGTCAGGGAACTAGCGCTCGGTAAGTCCCAAAAGAAGAAAGAAAAGATAGTATATAAAGTGAAATAAACAAGTGTAAATGATGGTTCACAGGTATGTGATAGTTATTATAATGTAGTTGTTTGTAATTTGGTAAAGAAGGTATTTATATATACGAGAGGAGTCCATCTTACCTCGTGGACTATGGTAACATGTAGTATAAGGCCCCGTCATAACCCACGGGACAACGACACGAGAATTCATATAGGTGTCTTTTAAGTGACCTCTCGTGCTACGATCTACGTTCCGTACCAATCTACCTCTTTATCCCCGCGTAATATATTGTATAGATTATGTTTACAAGTCTTGCCGAAACCATGGATACAAAATGTTTATGTATTCATGTTCAGGATTTAATCTTTTATTCAAGTAGTCATGTTAAATTCAAGTCAAGTTATAACCATAGTTTGGTCAAGTCAAGTCAAGTATACATGTTTGATATTGATGTTTGAATTCAATTATTCATGTTCATGATCAAGTAGTCGTATTTGATTTTGGATTCAGGTTTGAATTGGACTCAGACTAAGCCAGACACTTGTACCGATTTAACTCTGGAATTCTTAGGTTTGGGAATTATCGGCAACTACTGCACATGGACGACATGATTTGTGTCTTTATCCAAGACAATTGCCATTAATAACTCCTGTTAAGTTTTCTAACCTAAATAGACAAGCAATCACTTTCTCCGGCTCCCTGGGGCTCAACAGAATTGATCCGCTTAAACCTATATTTACTAAAGTCCTTAAAATATTGTTTTTATATAACTCGAGGTGGTTTTATGAAAAAAATATATATTAATATAGATTAAAAATAAAACCTCGAGGGTGATTAGTATTACTTAAGGTTCTTATGAGCATGTATTTTAAGTATTGTGGTATTTTAGTGATAATTACTTAGCTTGGAAAGTTCATGGTATTTTATTCAAAAACTTATCATTTTTGGTATCTTGATGGTATTTTAATGTCATTTGTTAATCTTTCATTTTTAGAAAAATATAGGTTTATTATATTTTGAAAATATGGATTTATAATTTTATATAATTTTGTAAAAATAAATTTTATTTTATTTAGAAATATTCGTATTTCTTTAAAACGTATTTAAATCCTTTCGAGATCGAATGCTCTGTGAGAAGGTCTGCATCTCGCTCTACTAGCCCAAAAATGTACGATAATCCATACCATCTATTAGCGGGGCCTCTAACAAGGGTTGTAGATGCATAATTGCAAAGGAAATGAAATACCGCTTTTAAAAGAAATCCGGTTTTAGAATTATATGGTATTTTATTGTAAATACTATTTTCGAACCAAAAACACATACAACTAGACATCGTGCTATGAAACCAAGTGTGTATGTGGGATAGGTCGTTACCCTGTGAAGTTTTCCTAAAGGTATTGTTAAGCAATTTTGTCGAAAAGATGTGATAACAAAGTTCAAGGTATTTTAATATAAAAGTTCAAATATGACTGTTTTACATGAGATTCTTGATTTAAACTTGATTCTAAACATTGGTATTAAGATTACAAGTAAAGTGGTAAAATTGGTTTGACTAAATGATAACAAAATGGAGTTATAGATTTTAAAAAATATGATATCGGTAATAACTCCACTTTTACCGATTTTGATTAAAAATGAAATTCAATGAAGAGAATGGAAGTTTAGGAGGACTTACGGTTTTGAAACTTCAGAGAAAAGTTAAAGAAGAGGGGATGATCTTCGTGGCATCGCGGGAGCTCCAGAATTGGCTTCGATTTTCGCCGGAACCAACTTGCTCGCTAACTCCACTTGCACTTAGGAACTTTTTAGAGAGTTTTGGCTATAATTTTCAGAATGGTGCTGAGCCAAAGTGTGGGATGGTATTTATAGTGGAGAATTAGAGTCTGGAAATTAAAAATGTGGATTTAAAGTATTAAAATTGTGTTTAATTATGAAATGAACGGTCTCAGTTTGATTGCAGGGAAATCAAACAGTGCAGAGGAGTTAGGGTTAGCTGAAGAGTCATGTGTGCAGAGCACGGGTTTCATTAGGCACCAATTGACCGTCCTCGCCTGTTTTATTTCAAGTTTGGCCGGTCGATCTCGAGGAAAATGCTTCGAGATTCGTGCCACTTGATTTAATCTCTGTTTAAACCATTTTGCACATGTTTGATTTTTTCTGAACTTTCATTTCCCCGTGTATTGCACGTGCAATCTTTTGGGCTTCCAAAAAGTTAAAAAGAAAAATCAGAAAAAATAATTGTGTCAAATGGGAATCGAACACAGGTGCTACATCACAGCAGTGCAGACGCTTTACCAATGAGCTACAAGTGGCTTCTTGCTTTTATTTAAAAAAAGTAACTTATAACTCATACTCAGACTATAATACTCTTTGTATATTAACAGTAAAATTTTCTGTAGCTAGGTGCGGAAGTAAAATCAATCCTTGTTCATACATGGGCTTCTCTGGTATGAAATGAGCCACTTCAAATAGGATCAGATCCGCTAACCCCTTGTCAGCGTCAACGGATATGGCCCTATCTAGCCCGGAACCGAAGCGAGGATCTCATGCTATCATTGATCGGCTACCGAACCGCCATACTCAGTTAAGCGGTCTCAATATGATTTCCCTAATCCTCCCTTTAGAGTCGTTACAATTTGACTGACCGGCGATGTCTAATTTTCAATTTCAAGAGCCTCTATCCTATGGTGGATATTAGTGAAGGTTGTGTCATAGGAAATATTAGCACTCCTACGCTCATTTTTGTCATGGCAAGAACGGATGTATGTATATAGATAACAAAGCTCATAAAGTGTCAGTTGTTTTGGGTCACCCATGATAAAAGAAGTGAAGTGAAAGAGAGTGAAAAGAAGGCGGGGTGAATACGTTTTTATGAATTTTGTGTTTTATGAAAAGAAATGCGAACTAACTGCAACTGTTGGATATAGTGCTCTCAAGGCAATCATTGTAATTGCAGATAGGCAATTATGGTAATTAAGGGAGGACCTATACGGGTTGAACAGTCTTGTTTGAGATGATAGTATACTATCTGGTTTGTCTTTATCATTCATATGTATATGTTTTATTACGTTTTGCTAATACATAATAATAAAGGCCGTAAGATCCTTGACTGACTACCAGTATTATGATAGTGATCATACTTGTGGGAACTGGGTAGTCCATAAGCACATCCTTAAATGTTCCTAATCATGGGAGTATCGAGATTGGACATCGATATTCCGGAATAGACTAGTGTATACATTTCTAGACCCCGACGAGGGGCGGTGGCCGGTCTCACAGCCATTGGTGTGTAGCACCTAAGATTGTATAAAGATGCTCACTAAAGGTGAGAACACCGTAAGGACTCCTAAATTGTATTATATCTATCGTCAGATAGAAATTCTCTAATAACATAAGTACATGATAGTCTTTAGACCTGAGATCGTAATTTTTCTCGTGTGAGTTCCCACTGTACTTAGATTACTACCCTACCACGGCTCAAAAGAGTCATGTAAATAGGTTTTAGTTGGGTACAGTCCCGAGCCACATGAAGGCAGTGAGCAATTAGGAGGGTTTTGTCTCTCCCGGTATAGGGAGTCAATGTCACGCTGTGTTCGGTTGACCATTACCATAAGTCGTGGACCAGAGCGGATGATATTTATTGATAAGAGATCAATAGTTTCTCGGTTGGTCATAAGCTTGATACTGGCACGACTTATTGGGCTGTTAGGGGTTTGACGTTATCTACCCATAGACCCGGTATGCGACACTCATAGAAGAAGAGATCAGAATATACGGAGATTGTCACTTACAGGCTTAATAAGGTACGGACGGTTTGATTGTCGACCTTCCTTTCGACATATACCTCGATAGCCATTAGCTACAGCTAGTGCCGCTGACATGCTTGTGGATATGGATTTTATCTAGTAACTTACTGCCAGTATATTGTTGAGTCTTTAGAATCCCGGACATAGGGTTTTTCCGGTTCAGGCGATACGATATAGAGGCCGTATGTTGATACATGCATGAGTCCAATTAAATACGTATACTCCATACACTGACTTTAGTCAGACATTTGATAATACCAGTCGAATTAGGTTTAAGCCGGATTATTAAATCAAGCATTGATTTAATAATATACATACATACATATATATATCTATATATATTCTAGTATTATATTCACTATTCATTTTCTCTCTCTTTGGCTATTCGTATTTTTATACGGATGCGTGTATATATAAGCGATACATATACCGGGGTATTATGTATATTATACATAGATATTCTAGAAGGAAGGCACCTCATTATTGATTTTCCATTTAGGAAAATCATAAGAAATGAGGTGGAGGGTGAGCTGGCATGGGAGCATGGTAGAAAGGAATGGGCACTTGTTATTATATTATGATATGATTTGTGGTTACTATTGTTCAATGGTTGGTTTTTCCTCTATACACTTATCTCATTTTCTTAGGGAAATTCTCTCTCATCCTCATCTTCTCCTTCTTCTATCTTGAGTTGGATAAATGAGAGAAAAATGATAGTGCAAAATCACTATATCTCTCACACTCTATCCTAGCGATTCTAGAGTGTCTGTTGCTTCCTCAAATTCACTTTGGAGTGAAGCTGGAGCATAGATCGGTTTCTCTCGGGTGTATCATATTCGGCAAGGGCGATCGTTTCTCAAGCTCGTTCCCGATGGCTGAGGAGTTGTTCATATCAGATTTTTGCATTTTCATACCGCCCAATTTTTGTCACATTGCATATCGGTAGATACTCTTGAGCCGTGTTTGCTAGTCAATTGCAGGATACAGGTTCTCGGTTCTAAAACGGTGAAATTCATGGAAAACACGACAAAATCCGGGTTCCTGCCAACCACAGATAAAACACGGTCTCCGCTCTTCATCCGTATGTTGCCAGATACCAGTTTAGGAAGACAAAATGTCAAATCAATGTCGTTTTCATGCATAAGGCTCAATGGCAGCACAAGATCCAAGAAATCTACGCGGAGCTCGAGGCAATCATGACAAAAACATCCACAAAAAGTCCACCTTTCCTCAACAGAAATTCTGGAAGAAATGTGAAAGTATTTTCAGAAAATACATATACCAGACAAGAGGGGACAGAAGACCAGGGAAGTACACAGAAGCCGACACCCCAATTCACCAATAGGGCGGCGGAACCGCGGCCAATAGGGGCCATAGGCGGCGGTTCCGCGGCCGTATGGTGGCTTCAGCCGACCACTTTTCAGGGGTATTTTGGTCTTTGTATTTGGGTTCTGGTGGTTGCCCTAGGTTTTCATTTTTTAGCCTATAAATAGCCCAGAACTTTGTGGAGGAAAGGGTCCATTCTTGTATTTTCATTTTGCTAAGTTTAGTGTGTTTCTTCTTCCTCTTCTCACCTCTTCTCCATTGAAACTTGTAGTAAGCTTATGAGTGAAGAGTGATGAATAAAGAAGAACCATTTATTATCATGCTTGTCTCTTTATCTTGTTAATTGTTGTAATTTTAATTTGTTAAGTAGTTGTTGTTATTTTCTTGTTGTTTCTTTCTTCTCTTTTTTTCTTTATCCTTAATTCGACAATGATGCTTACGCTCGATCCTCGCCAAGGTGAGGTCGCAAATAGCTAGTCGTATTCTTCTAATCTCCTTCTTTCTATCTTCCTCTTTTGTTTTGTTTTATTTTTCCGTATCATGATGTGTGAGTAGTTCATACTTGTTAGGGTAGGATAAGGGAAGTTTGAGAGAAGGAAATCTCTCTCACTCTTTCCTTGCCCAACAGCTTAAATCGACTCCCGTTAATTGAACCACAATCCGCTCCTTACGGCACCCTATCCTACATGATAGCGGTGATTCCGTAGTGAGACCGGTTGTGGTTGAATTAACCGGAGGTTATGGCTAAGAGCCAAGAACGGACGGACAAGCACCAAAAGGAAGGACTTATGCGTTGGAAAGCCTAGCTTATACTCGCAAGTTCCTTTCTAGTCGTGCTAATCCCCGTTGTTGCCGATTACCGTAACACCGATATTAAGAGGGGCAACGAAAGATGAGGAGACTCCTAACTCAAACTAACCTAATCCTAACCCTAACAAGCTCTCTTTAAAACATCAACTTAACACTTAGATAATCACAAACAACTCTGAACTCTCGGACTTAACTCGTTAAAACACATTGAAAAAGACTCCCATCTCCCTGCGGACGACCCGTACTCAACCGGCTAGCTACAAGCGAAACCGTCTTGATTGCGGTATTTAAAACTAAACTTGAACACGCACATACTCTGACAATCAAATGGCGCCGTTGCCGGGGAGACGGTAGTTTATTTCCTTGTGTAATTTCGGGTTAACTTGTGAATATAACCGAAAAACAAAAAAAAATATACTTTGTAAAAAAATCATCTTGTTATTTTTGATTAGCTTTTGTGCAAGTGTGCAGGAAAATACGGAGTTCAAGTTCAGTGCCAAAGACGTGGGAAGATAGACCCACATTTCGCGGCTACACCGCGACAGATTCAAGACGATAAAACGGTCTATTGAAGATTCTGGAGCAGATACAGTGAGCAAATCCAGATTCAGGAGCTCTAGACAAGAAGAGGACAGCTACAGAAGGTCACCCAAATTTTCCAGAGCCCCAATTCCCCAGAACCGCCGCGGAACCGCGGCATAAGCAAGCTTAGGCCGCGGAACTGCGGCCACTTGGTGGAGTCAGGGTACCATCTTCTTTCTGTAAGTTTCTCTTCTTCTCCCCACTCCTCTGGACTCCAATAAACTGTGTTTTCTGCAGCATTCTTTGCGCAAACTCTTCTCCCCCTTCCAATAAACTGTTCTTGTGCAGGATTCTTTGCGCCGCGCTAAAAAATAAATTGTTTGCAGTTGATTTGTTACCGCTTTGCATTCTTTAATACGGACTTAAGGGGCTTGAAACCAATTCAGATTGGGTGGGGATTTCATCACCCTTCCCAGGACCCCAAAAATCACAAAAGCATATGCATTGTCCATTGTAAATTAAAAAATACTAGACTTCAGCCCTAAGGACTTCGCGCTCATTAGGAGAAGATAAACCGTGTTTAGAACCTCGCTTAACGGTATATTGTTTACGGGGTGTCTAGGAAAGTGTTAACGGCGCAACCGCCAAAAGAGAAAGGGTTATTTAATTAAGGAACTTCGCGAAAGCGTTGGAAAACCTCCCCTTATCTCTGCACTTACCTGGCCTCGTGATCAGTGTATCTTAAGCCCGTTTCTCGACACTGTTTAACTTCGACAATCAAGTTCAGGAGCAGGTCTAGTAGACCTAGGTGACCCTAGATCTAGGTGTGATTGTGCTTATCTTGTTTGTGATTACTTAAGCCGTATATCCGTACATATTTCTGTAAATCTCTTTCTAAAAACAAACAAAAAAAAAAGAAAAAAAAAAGAAAAAATCAAAAACTTTTATAAAAACTTGCCCTTTTGTCGCCAAATCCATTTTTCACCATCGTTTTCTCCATTGACGTTTTCTTACCCTCACCTTCTCCGCTTTGACTATACTAAACTCGTTTAGTGTATGTCCGCTTGGACTCGGGACACTAGCGCCCGCCTAGTCCGCGTTACGTTAGTCGCTATCGACTACGCGATCGACTCAGACGTCGAAACTCTGTCCACTCCTCTTTCACCCCTTCCTTTGCCGGCCAACTCCGACGTTGACCGGAATTCTGTTCATACATCTTCGCCTTCACCTTCACTTTCACCGACCTCTTCTTCCGCGATGTCAGGATTTAATCCGAACATCTCTTTGACCACCCCTGGATTGGCTCCACCTCCTACGGAGACCAATAACCCACCACACCCGCCTGTTGTAGCGCCGCCGCGAATTGCGCTCCAGGATCGTTTCTATCCCACCCGTTCTGCACTCCCCACCTGCCTTTCTCTTCCTCCGGCCAATGGGGACAACTTTGAAATTAAGCCCCACTTCATCAACATGCTTCCACGTTTTCATGGGCTTGAATCTGAAGATGCCTATATCTTCATCAACAAATTTCAAAACGTCTGTGCCATGATGAAAACCACCCAGCTGTCGGACGATGCTATACGTCTACGGGTCATTCCGTTCACTCTATGCGATCTTGCTGAAAAATGGCTGTATAGCACCGCTTCCCACTCAATCACCAGCTGGGACGAGTTTGTTAAAGCGTTTCTAAAAAAATTCTATCCAAATCATAAAACCGCAAGGATTCGAAATGAAATCAACCAATTCTCCCAGCTTCCTTCTGAACCCTTCTGGAAGTGCTTTGACCGGTACAAAGACCTTCTTGTTCAGTGTCCTCACCACGGTATAGAGAAATGGCAGCTCTGCCAAACCTTATACGAGGGCCTGAACCCAGCAACGAAGCAGTTGTTGGAAACCATCTGTCAGGGCCACTTCCTATCGAAATCTGACGAGGAAGCTTGGCAGTTCTTTGACGACCTTGCGGAGCAAACGCTACAGTGGGAGAGCACCAGACCGACTTCTTCTTCTTCTACCTCCACTTCTACCGGTCAGTCTAGGGTAGGAATCCACCAACTTGATGTCTCTATTGCGATGAAAGCTGAAATGGCTGCAATAACAAGAAAGCTTGAAGCGATAGAGAGCAAATTTTCTGCTCCTGCCCCCACCCCTGTTCTCCCCCTTCGTACCATCTGCGCTTGTTGTTCCGATCCTTCTCACTTGACCGAAGAGTGTCCTTACAATTCACCCTCGCAAGGACAGGATCAGGTTAATGCTGCCTTCCAGCAAAGACCGAGGAATGATCCATACTCTTCCACCTACAATCCCGGTTGGAGGAACCACCCCAATTTCGCCTGGAATCAGAATCAGAATCAATTCCAAGGCAACAATTTCCAAAGGGCCCCTCCACCGCAACAACAAGCGCCACAACAAACTCAACATCAATATCAGCAGCCCTTCCAACCCCAACCTTTCCAAAATCAGACGAACAACTTTGCACCCAATAATTCTTTTCCACCAAACAACTTTGTTCCGTCAAACAACGATAAGGTTTCCTCGCTCGAACGAAGTCTGGAGGCGTTTGTTAAACAATCGACTCAATCCACCGCCAACATCCAGTCTTCCATTCAATCTTTAGTGCAACACACTGCCGCACACGGGCAAAGCATCAAGACCATCGAGGCCCAGATTGCACAGCTAAACGCGGCCTTAAGCGAGCGAGAAATGGGGAAGCTCCAGTCCCAGCCACTTCCAAATCCCGGTCACCCACATAATGCACATGTTGCTCTTGAACAACAAAACCATAATGTGAGTGCCGTGACCACACTGAGATCAGGGAGGATGCTGCAAAACAACATTGGCAAACAGATCAACGATGACACCCCGGCCGCTTCTTCTTCTTCTTCTTCTTCTGAGCCTATTCTCCGTTCTTCACAAGGCTCCCCTCCCTCTTCTTCTGCTCTGAACGGACCCACTTCTCACTCCACGAAGACACCTATTCTGGGATCCGTTCTAACACCACAATCTCCTCCTCCAGCATTAGACTCAACCAATTTTCAAAATGTTCCATTTCCAAACCGGTTGAGGTCTAACAAACAAAATCCACAAATGGAGAAAATTCTGGTGTTATTCAAGCAAGTTAACATTAACATTCCTCTTTTAGATGCTGTCCAACAAGTCCCGTCTTACGCGAAAATTTTAAAGGACTTATGCACGAAAAAGAGGAAGTCTCAGGTACCCAAGAAAGTTTTCTTGGCTAGTGCTGTGAGTGATGCCCTTACCCAATCTTTACCACAAAAACGGAAGGACCCTGGCTGTCCTACGATTTCAATTACTATTGGGGATAAGAACATCAACCGCGCACTATTAGATCTTGGTGCCAGTGTTAACTTGCTTCCGTATTCAGTATACAAGCAATTAGGCGTCGGAGAGCTGAAACCCACGCACTGCACTCTCCAAATGGCCGATCGATCGATCACCCATCCTAGGGGTGAGCTAGAGGATGTGTTAATAAAAGTCGGGGACTTCATATTCCCCGTTGACTTCATTGTATTAGATACACAGCCTGTAGCTAACCCCTGGAATCAAATTCCGGTGATACTCGGTCGCCCATTTCTCGCAACCTCAAATGCTGTGATCAATTGTCGCAATGGTTCGATGAACCTCTCTTTTGGAAACATGACGATTGAACTCAACATTTTTAGGTTGGGGAATCAGCCCGCCGAACCTAATGCTCATATACTGGACGTCTACTCGATCCAGGAGATCACCCCAGAAGAGTGTGAATTCGAGGAGTTTCTGTTTGATCACGATAATCTTGACGCCACTAGTGCGTTTCTCTTCGAACCTGCTGCTGTTTCTGCGCCCGACAACGACTACGAGTGTTTCACGTTTTCAAACGATCTTAGCTGCGCACAACCCGAGTTTGAATCCTCCGACTTTCCGGATGAGTTACCTGAACCATCCAACTCGGTTTCCTACACTCGCTTTGAACCTTTGCTGGAGTCCTTTGAGTTCGAGACCTTTGCACCAATCTTGCCTTCCATCGTTTCACCTCCAACGCTCGAACTCAAGCCTTTGCCGTCTCACCTTAAGTATGCTTACTTAGGTGAGAACGAGACCCTCCCTGTCATCATCTCGGCTTCTCTAGCTCCCGAGCAAGAGAAAGCCCTTCTCGCGGTCTTGCACAGCAACAGGCAAGCTTTTGGCTGGTCCATGGCGGACATCAAGGGGATTAGTCCCCTGATCGTTGAGCATCACATTCATCTGATGGATGATGCCAAACCAGCCCGGGATCCACAAAGACGTCTCAATCCAGTCATGAAAGAGGCTGTGAAGAAGGAGATCGTAAAATGTCTAGATAGTAGTATCATTTACCCTATCTCTGATAGCCAGTGGATTAGCCCCATTCATGTTGTCCCCAAGAAGTCGGGCATCACGGTCATCACTAACGAGGCGAACGAGTTAATCCCTACTCGCACCCAAACTGGGTGGCGAGTTTGCATTGATTACAGAAAACTCAACGCCGCAACGCGGAAAGACCACTTTCCGCTACCTTTCATTGACCAGATGCTTGAACGATTGGCCGGACACGAGTACTACTGCTTTCTTGATGGCTACTCCGGCTATAATCAAATCCCCATCGCTGAAAAAGACCAGGACAAGACCACTTTCACTTGTCCTTTCGGCACGTTTGCATATCGTCGCATGCCCTTTGGGTTATGCAATGCGCCCGCTACCTTCCAGCGGTGTATGATAGGAATTTTCTCAGACATGGTGGAAAATTTTTTGGAGATTTTCATGGATGACTTCTCCATCTTCGGCGATTCCTTCAACGAGTGCTTGCTGCATCTTGACGCTGTCCTTACCCGATGTCAGGACAAGAATCTCACTTTGAACTGGGAGAAATGCCACTTCATGGTGCGTGAGGGTATTGTCTTAGGACATATCATCTCGCACAATGGCATAGAGGTTGACAAAGCAAAGATTGAGGTCATTTCCAATCTGCCTCCTCCCCGATGCGTCGGAGATATCCGAGCCTTCCTTGGCCATGCCGGTTTTTATAGACGGTTTATCAAGGACTTTAGCAAGATTGCTAGGCCCTTGACTCTTTTGCTGGCCAAGGATACGCCTTTCGACTTCAACTCGAGCTGTGTGACTGCATTCGAGTCACTGAAACGTTCACTCACTTCTGCTCCCGTTCTTTCCTCACCTGACTGGACGCACCCATTTGAGATTATGTGCGATGCATCAGACTTTGCCATTGGTGCTGTCCTTGGACAACACATCAACAAGATGCCGCACGTAATCTATTACGTGAGCCGAACCCTGAACGACGCCCAACTCAACTATACAACAACTGAGAAGGAATTCTTAGCTTTTGTATTTGCTTTAGAAAAGTTCAGGCCCTACCTCATCGGCTCTCCAGTCATTGTCTACACCGACCATTCTGCTCTGCGCCATCTTTTTGCGAAGAAAGATGCAAAATCTCGGTTAATCCGTTGGATCCTCTTGCTTCAAGAGTTTGACCTTGTCATTAAGGACAAACGAGGATGTGAAAACGTGGTTGCCGACCATCTCTCACGACTTCCTTCTTCGCCTACGCTTCCAATTCCGATCAACGACGTTTTCCCGGATGAACAGCTCTTGACAGTATCGTGCGAACCCTGGTTCGCAGATATTGTGAACTATTTGGCCACGGGATTACTACCGACCGAATGGTCAAGTCAGGACAGACTTCGCTTCTTATCCCAAGTAAAACACTTTTACTGGGACGAACCCTACTTGTTCAAGTACTGTCCCGACCAGATTATTCGTCGGTGTGTCCCTGATGCGGAATTCAAGAGTGTGCTGTCATTTTGCCACGATCAAGCGTGTGGCGGGCATTTTGGGCCCAGAAAGACAGCTGAGAAGATCTTGCAATGTGGTTTCTACTGGCCACGACTCTTCAAAGAGGCTCATGACTATTGCAAGACTTGCTCCCGGTGCCAACACATGGGCCGGATATCCAGGAGGAACGAGATGCCGCTCCAACCAATCTTGGTTGTGGAGATTTTCGATGTTTGGGGGATAGATTTCATGGGGCCGTTTCCCAGCTCTTTTGGGAACTTGTACATCCTTCTAGCTGTTGATTACGTCTCTAAATGGGTCGAGGCTGTGCCCAGCCGAACTAACGACAACAAGGTTGTCGTTAGGTTCCTTAAAGAAAACATTTTCTCCCGGTTTGGGCACCCCCGAGCGATCATTAGCGACAATGGAAGTCATTTCTGCAATAAAACTTTCGAAGCCTTGATGCGGAAATATTCCATTAATCATAAGCTTTCTACGCCCTACCACCCCCAAACTTGCGGGCAGGCCGAAGTTTCAAATCGGCAAATCAAGCAGATACTGGAGAAGACGGTTTCCAAGAACCGTAAGGATTGGTCGCTGAAACTCACTGATGCCCTTTGGGCATTTCGAACCGCTTATAAGACCGACCTTGGCATGTCTCCCTATCGGCTTGTGTACGGAAAAGCCTGCCACCTTCCTGTCGAAATAGAGCATCGCGCATTTTGGGCGATAAAGGAGCTGAATCTGTCTCTCGAGGATGCGGGCAGCCATCGGAAGCTGCAGTTGAACGAACTGAACGAGCTTAGGGATGAGGCTTACGATAACGCGGTTGTCGTTAAGAATCGAACGAAGGTGTTTCACGATAAACACCTTTTACGCAAAACCTTCGTACCTGGTCAGCAGGTACTGCTTTACGACACCCGACTTCACTTCCATCCAGGAAAGCTCAGATCTCGCTGGAAAGGGCCGTATTTTGTGCGGAATGTGTATCCACAGGGCGCTGTGGATTTGGACAATCCAAAGGACGGTTCATTTTTCAAAGTGAACGGACACCGACTAAAACCGTACCTTAGCGCCGAACCAACAGAGGAGCTCCTGTTCTTACAGGAGCCGGTTTACCCTGAATGATCTTCCTCTGCCTACCTCCAAACTTCGGTTATCCAGCCAAGAACAGTGGACACTGTTCCAAATAAGTTTGGGGGTATGTACAAACCATTTTGTATATATTTGTGTATATTCTTTTTCTTTTCTTTAAAAACAAAAACAAATAAAAATTTATGTATCGCTAACCGACATTTTTGACCCTTCAAATGATCTCTTCATGCAACGACAGTGAGGACACTGTCCAGTTTAAGTTTGGGGGTACGCTCGGTACGCATTTCTTTCCTTCGCATTCATATGTATATTTTTGCATCTGCATATTAAAATCCATAAAATCCATAAAAATTTGAAAATTTTCTAAAAATATAAAAACCTTTTTGTCAAGTTAGCTTGTGGAAAAACTCTGATTCAAAATTTCGACGGTTTTTGTTTGAAAAGATAGGAATAAATAAATCTTATATTTAGATTTTGAAAACCTGAAAGATAACTCTCCTTTGAAGTTAACTATAGCTGATATACGTCTTTACATCACACTACACGTGTCGTGAATTTTGGGAATTAAATGACAAGTCTTTCATGTTTAAACTTTTAAACAGATAAATGATTTTCTGAGGATCAAATAGGTTTGTTCTGAAATAAGTAATGTCAAGAATAGTTTATGAAGTACAGCGAATATGAAGGAATGTTATTGATGCCGTAATTGGAGCTAAGTCTGAAAAATAACCCATCTGAAACTTGATTGGAATGATTACACACCAAACCCACTAAACACGTCTTTTATCCAAAAAAATAATTGAACTGCCGGTTATATCTCCGTTCGTATTAAATCATCTGATTTTCACGCCAAACTGTCTTTTGTTTTTGGACCTAGGTAACTTGAGTAATTAAGTCCGCTGGGGTGTTTCTACACCTAATGCCCTAAAACCAACTGGTTTGGGTGCATTGGCCCAAAGCTCGCTAAGAAGCCTAGAAAGTCCAGGTTAAAATAAAGTCAAGCAAATGTTCTCTCCGAGTTAAAATTCCTAACGGTTCTTTATGTGAGAATAATCTTGATAAAAGACAGGCTTTTATAAAAATTTTAGCGGAGATATGAAGGTTTTATTCTATGATAAAGACTATTGCACGTTCACAGAGGTGTGTATGAAATGAAAACAAGAAAAAGGTGGAGTGAAAAATACGACTTAGTTTCCTGTTAAGGAAGATAGAAATTCTGAAGTTGAAACCTTACTGGAAAACGAAACTTGAAAAATGCTTAACTCTTTATAAAACTTATGTGATCCTTTTAAAATTGTTGTCTGGGCTTTATTGTGCGACATGACGACTTTAATCGATCCTTCTGGAACTTAACGACACTATTTGCACTGCACGTAAAGACATATAAAATCTGTAGTTAAATAAGAAGCGAGGTGTGAAAAATAAAGGTTCGATAGTCGACACTTAGGATTATAGAATTGTTATTTTCTGAAACAAAACTTTAGGGTTTGAATCATAGTTATTTTACAAAACCTACTTGACCGGATTTTGTGGGTAGTATCCGCTGAAAACCCTCAGGAGACAACACTCCTCCTACTAGGGACACCTAGAGGTTTAACGGCTTGTTGCACATGCTCAGTGCAATCGCGTTCCCTGCGAAAGTGAGGTTAGGAAAATTTTGTGAATAAATGGGCTTTGCTCGGGACGAGCAAATGATAAGTTTGGGGGTATTTGTTCATATCAGATTTTTGCATTTTCATACCGCCCAATTTTTGTCACATTGCATATCGGTAGATACTCTTGAGCCGTGTTTGCTAGTCAATTGCAGGATACAGGTTCTCGGTTCTAAAACGGTGAAATTCATGGAAAACACGACAAAATCCGGGTTCCTGCCAACCACAGATAAAACACGGTCTCCGCTCTTCATCCGTATGTTGCCAGATACCAGTTTAGGAAGACAAAATGTCAAATCAATGTCGTTTTCATGCACAAGGCTCAATGGCAGCACAAGATCCAAGAAATCTACGCGGAGCTCGAGGCAATCATGACAAAAACATCCACAAAAAGTCCACCTTTCCTCAACAGAAATTCTGGAAGAAATGTGAAAGTATTTTCAGAAAATACATATACCAGACAAGAGGGGACAGAAGACCAGGGAAGTACACAGAAGCCGACACCCCAATTCACCAATAGGGCGGCGGAACGTCGGCCAATAGGGGCCATAGGCGGCGGTTCCGCGGCCGTATGGTGGCTTCAGCTGACCACTTTTCAGGGGTATTTTGGTCTTTGTATTTGGGTTCTGGTGGTTGCCCTAGGTTTTCATTTTTTAGCCTATAAATAGCCCAGAACTTTGTGAAGGAAAGGGTCCATTCTTGTATTTTCATTTTGCTAAGTTTAGTGTGTTTCTTCTTCCTCTTCTCACCTCTTCTCCATTGAAACTTGTAGTGAGCTTATGAGTGAAGAGTGATGAATAAAGAAGAACCATTTATTATCATGCTTGTCTCTTTATCTTGTTAATTGTTATAATTTTAATTTGTTAAGTAGTTGTTGTTATTTTCTTGTTGTTTCTTTCTTCTCTCTTTTTCTTTATTCTTAATTCGACAATGATGCTTACGCTCGATCCTCGCCAAGGTGAGGTCGCAAATAGCTAGTCGTATTCTTCTAATCTCCTTCTTTCTATCTTCCTCTTTTGTTTTGTTTTATTTTTCCGTATCATGATGTGTGAGTAGTTCATACTTGTTAGGGTAGGATAAGGGAAGTTTGAGAGAAGGAAATCTTTCTCACTCTTTCCTTGCCCAACAGCTTAAATCGACTCCCGTTAATTGAACCACAATCCGCTCCTTACGGCACCCTATCCTACATGATAGCGGTGATTCCGTAGTGAGACCGGTTGTGGTTGAATTAACCGGAGGTTATGGCTAAGAGCCAAGAACGGACGGACAAGCACCAAAAGGAAGGACTTATGCGTTGGAAAGCCTAGCTTATACTCGCAAGTTCCTTCCTAGTCGTGCTAATCCCCGTTGTTGCCGATTACCGTAACACCGATATTAAGAGGGGCAACGAAAGATGAGGAGACTCCTAACTCAATCTAACCTAATCCTAACCCTAACAAGCTCTCTTTAAAACATCAACTTAACACTTAGATAATCACAAACAACTCTGAACTCTCGGACTTAACTCGTTAAAACACATTGAAAAAGACTTCCATCTCCCTGCGGACGACCCGTACTCAACCGGCTAGCTACAAGCGAAACCGTCTTGATTGCGGTATTTAAACTAAAACTTGAACACGCAGAACCTCTAACAATCAGGAGTCTAGATAGGGTCTTCCACGATTAGGCGGACAAGCTACAAAGTTTGTTTGCTCTCAACCTTGTATGTTTGCTTGTTAGTTTAGTGTTTGGAACGATCTCTTGGTTGCTATTCTAGTGCTCGGATGAAAATTTTTGTTTAGTATTCCGTCTTTGTTTTTCTCTTCTACTGCGCGAGCGCTAAGAACCCAGCAGTGGTATCAGAGCTACCCAAACACATAAACTAGTAGTAGACGATACTTACGTTTCGAAACCAAAATTTTTCCGTATTTCAAATCCAAAAAATCAAGTTTCTGTTCGAACTTGAAAACTTCTCTGAATTTTTTTTTGGTGTATCAAAATGAGTTGGAAATGATCTAAAATTAACCTAGTATGAAGAGGAGCCAGAGCAGAGATGTTCTGGCCAACTAGGATGGACATTTGGCTAACCTGGTTGACCAGAACAGCTTTGTCTGGTCCCGTCTTCATGCAGGGGATTGATTTATGGAATTGGGATTTTTGGTACATATCAATTTGGCCCGAATTTCGTTTTGTGTACTTTGGGTTTTCAGGCTATACGGAAAAGTTTTTGATCGAAACTATAGCATCGTTTATTATTATTTGTATTTGTCGATATATATTGTTAAACATCGTCTAATTGCTATATGTTCAATTCGTCGGGGTTGCACATATGTTGCTTGTTATGTTGGTGTGTGTGTATCATTGGAATGGTTTAGCCGGATTGTCGTGATGGATAGCCCCTCGTATGATGATGTATGTACAGTATTGTTGTATTCGGGATGAGCAACCAGATTGTCGCCATCGTTACCGCTTGATGTATATTCTTTTATTGGGACACGTCCAGGATGCGGGCGTTGTTGCTTTTGTATATATTTCACTACATGTACTAGGACGAACCCACAGAGAATTGCTCAAGTCGTCGAGTTCTAGAGTGCATAAGGTGACCATCTCATGGAGTTGAAACCGGGTCACCTTGCTCTAGAATTGGTGAATTGCTCGCCGCACTTGTAGGGGTTCTAGGATAGACCCAAAGAGGAGCGCTCAAGTTACCGAATTCTAGAAAGCATCGGGTGGACCACTCATGATATTGAGGGCGGGTAGCCCTGTTTCTAGGATTGTCATGCTCGTAGGGGTCTTGGTTTGATGTTTTACGGGTTATCCACATGACCGTGGAACGTCGCGTTTCATTTGGGGCTTAAATGAAACGTAGGGCCCCTAGTTTATCCACTATTCCATATTGTTTGCCGCATGTCTGTGATGTTATTAAATTCCTGTGATGACACACACACACACAGACACACACACACGCATATAGAATAATAGAAGAAAAAGGCCATATGTGGGGATTCTCTTATGGCGTCGAAAAAATGCAACCTCCACCATTTTTTCCGATGATTGGCATCCATCGTCATCATCGTTATCATCTAAGATGTGCATACACCAAATTTCACATGATTCCACCACCTTTTCATCATTGAATTAACGATGTAAAAAGTTCTATTGTCGGTAAACCATTAATTTTGCACCAACTAAATCAACAGTAAAAAACTGGTATAATCACATGAAATTTAGTGTATCCACATCTTAAATGATAAAGATGGAGGTGATGTATGCCGATCGTCGAAAAAAATCATGGAGGGTGCATTTTTCCGACGCCATAGGAGGAAATTCCTTCCTATGACACCTTTCCTCCATTAACCTCATATATATATATATACACATATACATATACATATATACTTATACATATATACACATATACATATATAAGATGCTTCTATATGTTTTGCATCCTCACTAGCTCTGCCTCCGCCCTGCCGTAAGTTTAGTAACCTTACGGTGAAGACCCAAGGCGAATGCAGATGGCATATAAAAGCACGTTATTTTGATTGTTTCTGGTGTGACTAGGAACTTAAATGATGGGACTGTATTATATGTTTAATGTAAAGTAATAAACCTAAACTTATGTTGTAGGAACCAACTTTTTCAAAAGATTTTATAGCTGTATTCTTTTACTTTGCATAGAGCTATTTGGTTAGGAATATCCCGCACCTCATTCGATGAGGAAAGTGCCTTGATCCCTTCACAGGGAGTTCGCTCTTAAGAAAAAGTTTATGTTACTATGAACCACTCGGTTTTCTTTAAAACCACTCGGTTTTCTTCAAAACCACTCGGTTTAAAAACGGAGCCTAAACCACTCCTTTTCAAAACCACTCGGTTCCTTCAACGATATCAAGTTCATTGCGTTAAGGGTTTTCATCCAAACCAGGTGTAGCCCTCCGTCATTTAAGATCAGTAGTACTTAGTATTCGTGTGGTGTTTGTTGACCTTTGCTAAGGCTTAGTGTTCTGTAGCTAAGTATTGCTTTTCTACTCCATGGTGATGTGATTGGTTACAAAAGTCGTATGATTTTTTTTACCTTAGCGGATGGGTCTAAATCAATTATGAAATGACAGATTGAACTTGACTTGTGACTTATGATTTGTTGATCTTTACCAATGTTATAAGCCACACATGGCAAAAACCATATCGGGAGTTTCAAATATTAGGGAAACTTGCTGGGTGTATGCATACTTCTGGAGTTTGGTGACTTCTTGGCTTCCATCAAGGTTATCACACGATGATAGTTAGGTCCGGATTCCTACTGTGAGTATGTATTACTCCCGAGAGATTTTCACTTCACAACTAGCTAACCTATTAGGTGTTTAGAAAGGTGTTAACAAGGTTATCCCTCTGTGGAAACGGGGTTATTAATTAGTTCTGTGCAAAAGCATGGGGAGCCTCCATCAAAGTACCAACACTAGCTTGGTTGAACGGTTAGTGAACTTGTAAGGAATACATGATCTCGACTAGTTCTCCTTTTAGGGTTTGATGGAGAATTAGACGAAACTGTGGGAGACATCATGATTAGATAAATTAATAAACTAATCTAATCTTGTAAGAGCGCACGCTGAGTGTTTATTTTCTCTCTCTGGTTTGCGAACATGATTGACCTTAAACTAAAACTTGTAAACTAAGTTAATCGAACCTTTTCACAATCTAGCTTTGGATTTTCATGTTTCACGACAAACTCACATATATCCTTGGCGCTCCAACACCCCCTTTGCCCTCTACAGAACACTCCATATCACTACGATGATCTATATTACTTGGATAAGCCATTTCATATTGTTACATACAAACTCGAAGAAATTTGTTTCATTCTGAGGATGGCTGGTTCTGGAGAAATTGAATTGGTTAATTATGTTGTCACTTCCCTTTACCTTATCTTAAGTTGAGATCTCCTTGTATTAGGAAATTACACCATTTACGCTTATTGGATAGTCTTCTTCCAAACCTTAGGCTGGTGCAGAAAGGTAGGAAAGGAAGAAAACCAATTAGCAAAAATGTGGTGTATAGATGGTAAGATGTAGAGATATATAAAGGAGTTGAAGCTACTGTCATGAGCCTAGAAAGTGGAAGAGGCATTAGTAGAAATACTCGGCCACCCTTTAAAACATTATTAAGTTTTATTTTTCCTGTGTGGTTGTAATTGAAAACTATTTTTCAATTAGTTCTGGCTCCTGAGTATGTGGATACCAGATAAGAATCCTACATCTGTAGGGCGTTACAGATACTGAGAAGGAGTATATTATTGGGAAATGGTGATTTGATCCTCAATGACAGAATTCATAGCAATTGGTTCTATTGGGGAAAATCATCTGTTTTTCCTAACGGCAAATATTTGGTTTCCGTTGTTGTAGACCATTTTTAAAAAAAACTGATATATCTATCTCTTTATTTTATAAATTGTGATATAATTTTTAAAATATGTTATGAACATTTACCTTTGTTGGGTAAGGTGCATTGGATAACAGTGTAGATATTTTTAACCAAAGTACAGCTTTCGACCTACAACACACAGAATTTGAGTTAGTGAACTCATTGGATTTATACATATTGATGTATGTTGTCCGATTTCCTTCAGGAAAAAGGTTGGTACTCTTACTTCATTCCGTTTTACCTATGACTTCTTTGGTTTTAGACACGCATTCGTTGAAATGCAAAGTCCAAAGATCTTGAGTAGTACTTAGGTATAAGTATAAAGTAGAGAACCAGATGTTGGAAATATCAAGATTGTTCGAAGAGATCCAAGATGAGGATACTCATACTAGGTATTCCGTTGTTGTATAATTGAGAATCTGATTCTCTATTAGATTACTCATACGAGAATGTGCTACTTGATGAGTAATGTTGTATGGCCTTCTTCCATTTTGGTGATATGCACTAAAAATAGATGCTTGTCAATTAAATATGGTTCCATATAAATTTGTGCATGTGATTCTAAATGTGATATAGAATGGTTACATATCTTAAGGTTGCTAAGACATGGAGTTGTCCAGTTTTTTTTAAAAGCAGAATTCGGAAAAACTCAAGACACGTTTCGGTAATGATCAGTTTGTGGGTTATCTTAAGCATCAGCAAGGGTTTAACTTCTACCATTTTCAAGATCAAAAGTTGATTTGTTCTTAACTCGCCATCTTTTTATAAAAGGAGTCTTTTGTAAAATAAATTAGTGGGAGTATTGTAGAACTGGAAGTGATTTCAGAATCACAAACTGTTGCTGAAAATTCAGTAGAATCTAAGAATTCAAATTGACCCAGAAAAACCTTAGCTACTCCGCAGATTTAGTAGGTGAGCTCAGATACCCGAGATATACTTCATTATCCTCGTAGACGGTGACAGGGAGGTTTGCATCATGGTGATGATGACCCTACTAGTTATCAGCATGCCATAGAAAGCGGTAACTTCGGACTATTGGCTGGATTCTATATATCCAAGTTGGACTCCACGCACTCCAGTAAATTATGGACTTTGCTGGATGCTCCTGAAGGTGTAAAAGCCATTAGGAGCAAGTAGATCTTTCGATATCAGTGCAGATGGAAAAGTAGTAACCTAATAGAGATAAACTTATAGTGAATGGTTTTCATCAAATACCCAGCGTGGATCGTGAAGAAACTTTTAATTCAATGTCTGTGTTAAAGTCCATACGGATATAACTTGCCACTACTGGTTTTCCATGACTATGAAATCTGGCAGGTGAATGACTACAACGTCTTTCTAAATAGGAATTTAGAATTGCATGTATATATGGCTCTGCCAGAAGGTTGTCATGGTTAGTGGGAGCAGCGGAAAGTGTGCAAGTTGCGTATGTCTATTTATAGACTAAAACAGGAATAGCGAAGATGGATCATTTGTTTTGATGTGACAATCAAGATTTTTGACGTCATCAAAACAATAGATGAACCTTGTAAGAAGGATGTAGGGAGTACTGTCCTGGTATATAGATGACATACTCTTGATAGGAAGTGATGTTCCTATGCTACAATCGGTCAAACTATGGTTGTCATAGATATTTCTCTACATAGGATATAGAAAATGTATCAAGAATTCTGGTGAGTAGATCTATGTCGATAGATCTAGATTTGGGAAGTGTCCCAATATGAATACTTGGACACCATTCTAAAGGGGTTCAAAATAGACGACTCCAAGAGCGGTAATGTACCCGCTTATGACAGAGTCATCCTCTCTAAAAAGATGTCTTCTAGACTTATGAGGAGAGAAACTCGCAGGAATGACATTCCACTTGCTTTGGCAATTGGGTCAATTATGTGATGTCATGTACCAGACCAGATAAAGCATATTCACTTGATATAGTAAACAGATATTAATCCAATCCAGGAGAAACAGAGGGAAGCAGTGAAGACCATATGAGAATGTTCTTGGTGTATGTTAATGGCAACTTCCTACAGGAGGCAGTTACCGGTTCTGGCTTCCAAGGTGACCTGGATGACAGAGTGGCTGTCAGAGTTATAAGTTTACCCTCTTCTTAGAGGCAGTATATTGGAAAAGGGTTCCAAGTAGAATACTGAGGTAGACATGTTGCATGATGCTGATTATGATCAGCGGAGGATACAGCCTAAGAAATTTGTTGGATTTGTTCATTTATGAACATGGTCCCATCATCTATCTAGATAAATTCTAAGACAGGTATCGCTCAGTTTGGGAGATAGTTGATCTCCGTGAAGTTGAGAAATAGAGAGATAAAATAAGGAACAATGTAGAGGATCCACTCATTGAGGCTATTTCTCGATCACAGTTGTTTCTCAAACATGGTTTGCCAAATTGATTAATATAGAAGTTGGGTGTTCGATAGTACACAAAGCCGTGTATGTGATACCGCAATAATTGATCTTGAGTGCAAGTAGGAGGTTGTTGGATATAGTGCCCTCAAGGCAATTATTGTAATTGCAGGTAGATAATTATAGTAATTGATGGCGGACCTATACAGATAGAACAGTCTTGCTCAAGATGATAGTATGCTATCTAGTTTGTCTTTATCATTCATGTGTATATGTTTTATTACGTGTCGCTAATACATAATGATATGGCCCAAAGGATCCTTGCTTGACTACCAGTATTATGATGGTGATCATACTTATGGAATTAGGGTAGTCAATAAGCACATCCATAAATGTTCCTAGTCGTGAGAGTATCGAGACTGAGCATCGACATTGTGGAGTAAACTAGTGTATACGTTTCTAGATCCCGACGAGGTGTAGTGGACGGTCTCACAAACATTGGTGTATAGCACCTAAGATTGTATACGGTGCGCACTGAAAGTGAGTACACTGAACGGACTCGCCGAGAACTCTTAGATAATATTATACCTATCGTCAGATAGCAGTTCTCTGGTGACATGAGTACAGGGTAGTCTTTAGACCTGAGATCGTCATTTATATCATATGAGTTCCCACTGTACTTAGATTGCTTCCCTACCACGGATTAAAGGAGTTGTGCAAACAGGTTTTAGTTGGGTACAATTCCGAGCCATATAGAGGCTAGAGTGATCGGAAGGGATTTATCTCTCCCGGTATTTATAGTCGATGTCGCGCTGTGTTCGGTTGGCCATCACCATAAGTCCATGGTCGGGACAGAGGAGATTTATTGATAGGAGATCAGTAGTTTCTCGGTTAGTCATGAGCCTGACACCATCATGACTTATCGGGTTATTATGGGTCTGACGTTATCTACCCCCCTATACCCGGGATGAGACATTCTTAGACGAAAAGACCGGACTGTACAGAGATTGTCACTTATAGACTGTCACGTCCCGAAAGTAGGAACATGACCGGCACTTAAACTACGAAACGTCTCGAGGCGTACGTAATCTAAGTAAGCCGAAAACCCAGAAATCCAAACCAAGAAAAGTAGTAGAGTGAAGGAAAAACCAACTTAAAACAAGTAGTTTTAATAGCATAAGCCGAATTATGCGTTTTAAAAACATCAAGTATTTTCTGAAAATTTCGGCAGAGTCTCCTTTGTAAATACTGGCCCCCAAACGGGATACAACATGAATAGTATACGAAATCAATAAAAGGCATCCCCAAGCGGGAGCTAGCTCTTCGTCAATCGACAGTCACAACCACACAAGCAATATAATATACAACGCCCAGGGCGAGGATCAAAACTCAAAAGGAAACTCAAAACAGCAAGAAATCCATAGAAATACAATGCGCGACTCTAAGGTCGAAAGAATAAACATCACTGGCCTCTATCTTTAAAATAAAATACATGTTTGGTTGATGGAACTTCTAGATACAACAGAATAATAGTATACAAGGTATAATGATGGGTGCGATACAAATAAACCCACCTATTAGCAAATCACCAGGAAATGGAAGTAGTACCAGCAAAGCCGTAATGGAACCTGTACGGCAAAACCTGCAAGAATTGTGGCACAACGGGGATGAGTTGCCAACTCGTGAATAGAATACATCTACGAACAGAAATCACATGTATGACGCAATCCTAGGTCATACGATCATAATATATCCTCAAAATATAACCAGCAGCCTATAACCATGGCTAGGGTATACCACTAAATAACAGTAATACCAAGTGCTCGTGTTAGTGCCTCAGATAGCAATATATCATATGGATGACGTAGGAATGCATGAAAATAGAAAACATGTACTGAAGAAACTGCTTTCATAACTTTGTGAGATTACTTTATTTTTAAAGCGAGGTATCATAAATGAAATCAGCATAAACAGTATCTAGCATCGACACAAAACATAAATCCCAATGTCTCAAAAATTCGAGGCTCCGGCTATCCGGACTGGCCTGTATCATCAAATCTCAGTACCTCAATATCTCAAAATCTCAGTATCAATCTCACTATCTAGGGCGCCGTCAGTCCTGACCGGCCCCTACCATCAATCTCAAGACCACGACGGTATCCTCTGGATATCCGACGCGTCGGGTAAAATCACCGGTCGGTAGTGCTCCCCTGCCAGGCTCAACGTCAACAGCACGACCTTCTCGCCCTGGGGTACCGCACCGGGCCCACCATGTACCCGAAACGGTTCATCCAACTCCTCGAATCGGGTCTCGAAATCCATCAGTAAACTCATGGTGGACGACTCATACATCATGGGAAAACCGCACTTTTCATTTAAAAGAGAGAGAAAAGAAGTTTATAAATGTTTTTGCGGTTTTCCCCCAAATCCAGGATATCTCATAAAAATCCGAATCCAAATCCTCAATAGCATGTAAACAGTGAATATAGGCATGAGAATCCATGAATGCGGCATAACAGTGAATAATAAGATGCATGAAGTAGCAGGTAATAACTACAATGTCTGAACTAGCATATAAGGCAAGTACACTAATATCATGTCTAAACTATTAGCTAACAAGCTATGTCACTGTAATAGTATTTTCTATGTGTACGTGACATGGCAATTACCGATGAAGATGTGTGTGAGCCGGCAAGTAAGTGTACGTGGTACATACGTATCATCGGTAATGGTGCTGGTATCCTAACAGCATAATATCAACAATGGCATATGAAATCACAAAATGAATATGCGATGTGGAGCGAACAGCAATAATGTGCGGGAGCAGAATACTAGACACAACGATAACTATAAGTCAAACAATGGTGCATTTTAAAAATAACACAAATCACGGTGTTTTGAAAATAAGGGCTACGGTGTTTTTAAGAAAAGATACGTCTTTTGGAATATCCGTAGAATCCCTTGACTTGTCTTTTAAAATACCCGCGATTCGTTAGCTTTTGAAATAGGTAGGAGTCGAATCTAGTCTACCAACTATACTAAACTATAGGGCTAAGCTAACAGGTTAACTGAAGGAAAGGAAACCGCCTAACATCTGAGTCGATACATATATATATATTAGTCGGTGATCCCGCCTCAATAATATCACATCCGATACTATATCTATAATCAGACATTCCCAAGTCAAGAGTGCGGATCAATCATCAATATATAGCTCGCACGTAAATCCGTCGTACGGCATCCCAAATTTGGGTACGGGTCAATATCACATTCATCATACTATTCATCCGGTATCCTCTTTATCAAATATCATGATCGGGGTACTGATCTATGTCTAGTACAATACTGATACCGCCTAAGTATGTGTGTGTGAAACACTACGTCAAGGACCCGCTACAACGTCATGTCGTATCTCAAATACGAACCCTGCCATATCACCGATCTCATCGACTCATCTCAAATCCCAAGTACTATCCTCATCATCCATGCATGTGTATATGAATGTATATATGCATAGTCCCATACCCACGCGTATATACATATATACACATCCCCATCTACGCACAAGAAAGTAATGTATGCAAGTCTGTGTGTGCGTATATGGGTATAACAACTACTCTAGGGTTTCGCAACTAACCCAAAGCTAATCCATGAACACATAATCATATCGTGAATAAACATTCTCGTATCATAAAACACCTATATAAACATATATATATGAACTATACTACGGACTGCGGGGGTGCTATACGCCATCCACCTAACTTCTCCCCGTAGATATAAATCTACTCACCTGGTCTTCGCTCGCCGGTGCCGACGTCGCCACACGCTTTCTTGTCTTCTCGAAGTCCACATGGGTACCTACATATCATAACGCACCGTATCGCACTAAAACCAAATTTGAAATCGAAACGGCATACGAAAATCAAATCGGCACGCGTATCACGCATAGGTCAAAACCTATCGCCTACACAAGCAAGAATAGCCAAACTAACCCTCGATGTCGATGTACAAACGTCAAACCATCGAGAAAAACCCAAACACTCTCGTTTACGCATTCACGAACACTAATTATAATATAAAATAGGTTAAAATTCACAAAAACCCCAAATTCACGTTAAAAGTCATTTTTCCGAAAATCTAGCAAGCAAAAATTACCCGTTTTAGTACAAAACTCGACGTTTAAACAAATCTAGCAGCCATAATACTTATTAAATATCTTAAATAAGTCATAAAAACAATTTCCATAATTTAATCTCTTTAAATTCCATTAACCCCAAAATTCCAGTTTACAAAATACCCAATTTTAACAATTTTATAGCAAAAATACACAAACAACAATTTAGCTTGGATTTTCATGAACTAAAGGCATTAAACCACACAATATAATATTTATAATGACATGTAAACTTAATTAGAATTTTATCTCACCAAAATATAATTATTTTAAAAACCTAGTTTACAATTTATATAATTATCACAATTAAAATTAACAAAAAAGCAAACTAGCAACTTGATTTGATTTAGCATAACACTAATATGTCAAATACATCACACAACCATAATCTCACAACACAAAACCCCAATTTGAATTCAAACTCCTCTCTTGAATTTCAAATCATGCACTTAGAACTAATTAAAAACCTATTTAAACATATAATTAAGCTAACCTAAAACAATTAAAATCAATTTAAGAAAAAGGTTAGAATTATACCTCATGATCAAGAGATCAAACATGAATCTAGCACCGAAATCTTGGCCTCCAAAATGAAAACTTTTCACTAAGAATCAAATTATAGCAGCCAAGAAATAATGGGTAAGGCTTGGATTTTGAATTAGCTTTGATTTTGCAAGGATTTTGAGGCAAAATTGTGGATTTTTGAGGCAAATTTGTGGGGGATTTTGGGGTAGGGGCTGCTGCTGGAAAGGGGACTGGAATTTTCAGCCATGTGGTGGGGAGAGTGAGGAGAGAGAGAGTGAGGTGGAGAAAGTGTTGAAAAAGTCAAAGTCTAAACTTTTACTTTTATCTTTTTCTTTTCTTTTCTTTTCTTTTCTCTTGAAAGTGAGGTGATTGGAGAGAGAGATAGGGAGGGGCTGTCAAGTGGGGCCGGCCACATGGGGAGGGGAAGAGAGGGTGAGGTGTGGGTGTGTGGGTTAGGGAAAAGATAAATGTATTACCCCAATTCCCATTAACACAATTTCGATAATTAAGCCATTTTTCTTCGATATTTTCTAAACCGTTTTGGCAGACCATTTCATTTCAAAAACCACATGACAAAATTTTGTTTAATGTGTTATGATGCACAAAATATGTTTCAACTCATTTCAATTTATAATTTTCCCTAATTAAATGTATTAGTGACGGTTTAAAATAATATTAAAATAATTAATTTCGGAAAAAATTTCAGAAAATTTGAAATTTTACCAGTGGGTCAATAAACACCAATTAATAGCAATTACATAGCTAGAATATGTATATTTAATTTTATAATAAAGATATTTGTATTTTGACTTTTTACGGAAAACCCCCCTTATTTTACCGATTTTCCGAAATTTCACCGAAACGATATTCAAAACGTTACATAGACTCAGTAGGGTACGGATGAACTTGATTGTCGACTTCCCTTTCGACATATACCTGGGTAGTCGTTACCAACAGCTAGTGCCGCTAACATGCTTATGATTATGGATTTTATCTAATAACTCACTACCAGTGTATTGTCGACTCTTTAAAGTCCCACACAGAGTTTTTTTCCGGTTCAGGCGATATGATTTAAAGGTCGTATGTTGATACGTGCATGGGTCTGACATTTGACAATACCAGCCTGCTTAGGTTTAAGCCGGATTATTAAATCTAGTATTGATTTAATAAACACACACACACACACACACACACATATATATATTTGATATATATATTCTGGTATTATGTTCACTATTCATTTTCTCTCTCTTTGGGTATTCGTATCTTTATATGGGTACACGTATATGTATGCGATACATATACCGAGGTATTATTTATATTATACATAAATATTCTAGAAGAAGGACACCACATTATTGATTTGCCATTTAGGAAAATCATAGGAAATGAGGTGGAGGGTGAGCTTGCATGGGAGCATGGTATAGAGGAATGGGCACTTGTTATTATATTGTGATATGATTTGTGATTATTGTTCATCAAGAAAAACCGCATTTAATACCGCTCATTCGATATCATTTTGTAAATAAACGGTACTATTTAACCCATGTCTACTCAATAAATACAGTATACAGGTATTCATGACAAAACATTAGAAACACGTACAATATGCACGGATACGACATTTGTGAGCCGATATTGCAACCAGAGCGGATAGCCGATCAATATTCAAGAGTTTTACAAAAAATCAAGTGAATACAACAAAAAGAATGCAAATTGTCCAATATGATACAAAGTTGTGCAAGTATTTACTTGTGTGAACACATATGATATGACGATTTTAAGTGTGAACACAAAAAATGGGCATATAGACCCGCAAGGGACAACCATGATCATGATGAAAGTGGGCTTGATGCAAGTGGGCAAGTGGGCATGGTTATGATAAATTTAAAAAGTGTTGATGTGATTGATTTCATGCTAATTCATTTGATCAAGAACTCCAGATTTCAACCTAGAGCAAATTAAAAGAAACAAAGTATACCAGAGTGATGTTAACAATGTCAGAAGATCACACATGATAGATAGGGGCCCACTTCAACTTTCTTGCCGCCAGTTTATTCAAATTAGCCGTTTTGGGTGGCCCCACTTACTCCAGTTGGCCTCATGCTTCTTCTGTGCACTCCTCCTTATCACATCAATCCATTTTTATTGTTTTTTTTGTTGAGATCTCTATAAATACCATAACAGATTGCAAGGAAGGGGTCTAACTTTTGTCCAACTTTGCAGCAAACTTTTATACCATGTACATAGTAGTTTAGTTTCATTTTTGCCTTAGCTTGTATTGGTTTTGAGTTCTTTGCTTTTCTCTGATCTTACAAGCTCTTAAGTGAGCTTACAAGTTTAGATTTTAGTTTTTGAACTCATTAGCTTGTACTTTGGATTGCACTTAAATAAAGCTTTCATTTCATTGCACTTGGTTTCTAGTATTTCTTACACTTTACTTTTCTTTACAATGTTTCTATTGATCTCTTCTCTCTTGTATTTCTTTTTTTTTCATACTATGAATTGTGAGTAGTTTTCTTAAGGAAAAAGAAGGGGAAGTTTGAGTAAGGAAATTCTTTACTTTTTCTTTTGTCTGACACCTTATAGATTAAACTCCGACCAAAACATACACGATCCGCTCCTTTAGGCACCATATCCTTCACGATAGTGGTGATTCTTAATTGAGACTGGTTGTGTTTGGTTTGGCCGGAGGCTATGGATAGGAGATAAGAACGGAGAGACAAAAGTCGATAAGAAGGGATTTAGCGCACAATCGAAAATACCCTGCTTAAGCACCATAATCCATGTTGTTGTTGATTACCCTAGCGTCAATATCAAGAGAGGCACAAAGGAAAGAATACGGATTTTCCTAACTTAAACTAACCTAATCTTTTCCTAACAAGCCCACTTTGAACATAATCCCAACATATAGGATAACAACGAACAAACACTCTGACTTTTGGACTTAACTCATTAAAACAATAACAAAAAACATACCTTCTCTCTGTGGATGACCTGTACTCATCGAGGCCAGCTTCAAGCGACACCGTCTTCATTGCGGTAAATAGAAATTCATATAACACGCGAAAACGAAAAAAATCAAATGGTGCCATTGCCGGGGAGAAGGTAACGTATTTCTTCTTGTTATTTCGGGTTAATTTATGTATAAAACTAACAAATTTTCAGAAAATCAAAACAAAAATTGAAAAAATTTCAAAACCTTGAGCAAAAATCTAACTTTGCTAACTTTTTGTTCTCTGTTATGTTGATCTACTGTAACTCTGAGTTTTATTGAAAAAATTAAAGTATGAAAATGGGACATTGATAGAACATAGAGCACACTGTTAAAATTTGGTATCCTAATTTTTCAACATGGCTACTATTTAATTCCTTCTGGCCACTATTGTCAGCCAAACTTGCTTGGCTTGGTCTAATTTTTTGGTGTTTGCTCTCTTGTTCTGTTATTGATCCATTTTGATAATTTGAATTTCATAATTGTGTTTATGAAGAAGATTGGACATACATATCATTTTTTCGCTAAAAATATCTAGTTTTCCAACATTTCAGATTTGAATGAAATCATGATTGGGGATCTTGTGAAGCAAAGTGAAATTTCAAGAACAAGGTGATAGTGAAGTACAGTGCCAAAAATCCAGATAGTTTGACCTGTGCAAGCGTACCTTTTCAAGCTGTCGGGATCGACTCAACAGGGGTTTCCTAACACATAAAACTTTCAGTGCATATTTTTCTATCTCATTTTCTCTCAAATTCGACGCTCCAATATTCTATTCTTTGCAGGATTTTTTGCAAGTTCGCCGCCAAAAGTCAAAAGTGACTAACCCGTATTTGTTGTAGCGCCATTGCTTAATTTAAAAAATGATTGTTTGATATTTTGAACAACCCGTTTATTGATTTGCGCATTGCATGATTTAATACAGACTTAAGGGCATAGAACTCTAACAAGCTACGGTAAGAGATTTCATCACCCTTCTCTATGGCCCATAAATCATGAAACTGAGTATAAATTTTACCCACATTAATTTAAAAGAAATTTGACTTTCAGCATTTAAGGACTTCACGCTCATTAGGGAAAGTCGACTGAGTTTAGAACGCCGCCTAACGTTATATTGTTCACGGGGTGTCTATGCAAGTGTTTAAGGCGCAACCGTTGAAAGAGAAGGGTTACTCCAAATTAAGGAACTTCGCTTAGGCGTTGGAAAACCTTCCCTTCTCTACACTTACCTGGTTCGTTATTAGTATATCTTGAGCCCGTTTCTCGACACAGTTTTATTTCGATAATCAAGTTCTGGAGCAGGTCTAGTTGATCTTGTTATTTATATATATGCCCTAGAGGCCATTGTTGTACATATGATGTATATTATGATGGATGCTTGGATATATACAGAGAGGACTTTCTTGCTCGTCATGATAGTATGCTATTTGGTTTCACTTTATCTTAACATGTTGACTTGTATTGGTTTACTGTCTTACTCTCACATGTTGATAAAGCCCTTAGGATCTGTACTTGACTACTGGGACTATGATGAGATCATACTAGTGGGGCCATAGTAGTCGATGAGTACATCCTATAACTGTTCCTAGTCGAGGGTATATCGAGACAGGGCATCGATACACCAGAGTAGACTAGCGTATACGCATCTTGACCCATATGATGGGCGATGGATGATCCCATATCTATCGGTGTTTGACATCAGAGATGGTGTACGGGTGCTCAGTGGAGACTGGGTACCCTGTACCAGTGTCACCGGAGAACTGCCATCTGACGTGTTGTATATCACCAACTAGGAGTTCTCGGCGAGTCCGTCCAGTGTACCCAGTCTCCACTGAGCACCCGTACACCATCTCTGATGTCAAACACCGATGGATATGGGATCATCCATCGCCCATCATATGGGTCAAGATGCGTATACGCTAGTCTACTCTGGTGTATCGATGCCCTGTCTCGATATACCCTCGACTAGGAACAGTTATAGGATGTACTCATCGACTACTATGGCCCCACTAGTATGATCTCATCATAGTCCCAGTAGTCGAGTACAGATCCTAAGGGCTTTATCAACATGTGAGAGTAAGACATTAAACCAATACAAGTCAACATGTTAAGATAAAGTGAAACCAAATAGCATACTATCATGACGAGCAAGAAAGTCCTTTCTGTATATATCCAAGCATCCATCATAATATACATCATATGTACAACAATGGCCTGTAGGGCATATACATAACTAACAATCTCCTACTTGCACTAAGGCCAACTGCGGTAGTATCTCATACCTAGCATCCCGAATAATCTTTCAAACTGTATCTGGGGAATGGCCTTCGTGAGTGGATCCGCAGTGTTGTCCTTCGTATCTACTCTCCTGACCTCGATCTCCCAGCGATCAACTATCTCCTGATCAGGTGATACCGCCTCAGAATATGTCTGGACTTCTGATGGGATCTGGGTTCCTTGGCCAAAGCTATAGCTCCATTGTTATCGCAATACAGAGGTATTGGATGTTCAATGGATGGAACCACACCAAGTTCAGTAATGAACTTCTTCATCCAGACAGCCTTTTTGGCAGCATCGTTGGCAGCGATGTATTCAGCCTCCATCGTCGAGTCTGCAACGGTATCCTGTTTGGAACTCTTCCAACATATCGCCCCTCCATTGAGGGTAAAGACAAATCCCGAGTGCGACTTAGAGTCGTCCTTATCACTTTGAAAGCTGGAATCGGTAGAGGACTCCACCCGGAATTCTCCGTTACCATACACCAAGAACATGTCTCTAGTCCTTCGCAAGTCCTTGAGAATGTTCTTCACAGCTGTCCAGTGACTCTCTCTAGGATCTGCTTGATACCGACTCACTACACTTAGTGAGTATGCAGCATTGGGTCTGGTACATAGCATCGCATACATGATAGAGCCTACTGACGAAGCATAGGGTATCCCTTGCATGCGAGCTCTCTCCAAATCAGTCTTGGGAGACATCTCTTTGGAGAGAGTGAGTCCATAGATCATGGGTTGGTTCCCATGCTTAGATTCTTCCATACTAAACATCTTTAGTATGGTGTCAATGTAGCTGGATTGGGACAATCCCAGTATCCTTTTGGATCTATCTTTATAGATCCTAATCCCTAATATGCAGGAGGTATCACCTAGATCTTTCATTGAGAATCTTTGTGATAAGAAGAGCTTGACTGATTGCTGTTAGTTATATGTATGCCCTAGAGGCCATTACTGTACATTGGATGTATATTGTAGTGGATGCTGCGACATATATAGGGAGGACTTTCTTGCTCGACATAATAGTATGCTATCTGGTTGACCTTTACCTTAACGTGTACACTGATTGTCTCTCTGTTACATGTTGGTAAAGCCCTTAGGATGTGTACTTGACTACCTGGACTGTGATGCGGATCATACTAGTGGGGACATGGTAGTCCATAAGTACATCCTTCAAAGTCCCTAGTCGTGGGTGTATCGAGATGGGGCATCGATATACCAGAGTAGACTAGCATGTACCTTCTCGACCCATACAGATGGGCGATGGATGATCCCATATCCATTGGTGTTTGACATCGGAGATGATATACGGGTGCTCAGTAGAGACTGGGTACACTGGACGGACTCGCCGAGAACTCCCAGATGGTATTATACCTCACGTCAGATGGCAGTTCTCTGGTGACACTGGTACAGAGTAGTCTGTTGACCCGAGATCGTCATAGAGTCTTGTGTGGTTCCCACTGTGCTTTGATTTCCATCTTACCACGTCCAAGAGGGCGTGCAAAACGGTGGTTTTTGGGTACAGTCCCGAGTCACATGGAGGCAATGAGCGATAGGAGGGGATTCGTCTCTCCCAGTATAGGGGGTTGATGTTACGCTGTGTTCGATTGGCTATAACAGGAAATCCCTGGCCAGGGTTGCTGAGATTTACTGGTAAGTGTTACCAGTAGTTTCTAGAATTGTTATAGACCTCATATCGACACGATTTATCGAGCTATTGGGGTCTGACGTTTACCACCCCTAGGCGAGATATGCGACATATCAGACGATCAGACCGGACTGTACGGTAGTGTTACTGGTTGGATTCATTGGAGTGTGAGCGGGCTTGCTCGTCGATCTTCAGATCGCTCAATACCCGGGTGGCCGTTACGTTTAGCAGACCGCTTGCGGCTTGTGGGTGATTGATATGATCATCACCTGCTGCCGGCGTATTGACGAGTCTTTAGAGTCCTACACAGAGGTTTCCTGGCTCAAGCGAAACGAAATAGGAGCGCATATGAGATATGTGCGGGACCAAGAATGATACCAGTATGTGATACTGTATTCTATTCTCGCGATATGTGACGTTGATCGGTTATATGTGATATAGCCGGGTTATCGGATCAAGTGTTGATTCGATAAGTTGTTACTGTTGATATTAGTCGGTTATATGCGATATGACCGGGTCGTTAAATCAAGTGTTGATTTAATGATTTAATGCATAATTATATATTTGATATATTACTTTGCATTAACTAGTATCGGTTCACTTTAAATGGATTTTCTCACTCGGATGTGCGCATTGCATATGCGATATGATTTTGTGCACTTGCTTGTATCATGTTTGATGATACATGCCTTTTGGTTAAGTGTAAAGAATTAAACCTTGGTTAATGAAATGGTTAGGGTTTACTTTTTCCTTATTCATTTCATTCATTTATTAATCTTTTTCTTTTTGGAAAAAGGAAAAGATATGAGAAGAAATGGTGGCTTTTATTTGTTTGCACTTGAAGCTTCTTGAAGCTTTCATAAAGTAACCATTTTTGTCTCATGCTTAAACCTAACCATTCCACTAAACCATGATTCACTCTCTACACCTAACCATGGTTCTATTATGATAAGAATGGATTATTCTTTTCTTTTTTAATTAATCTTATCATAACATTCTTCTTCTTCTTCCTTGAACTCAAGAAGAAAACCTTGCACTTCATCAATGGTGGATTGATGAAATGAGTGAGAAATCCAATTCTAAAGTCTACCCACTTCCTATTTCTTCATCCTCTACCTCTTGCCAAGTAGTAGAGTGTGTTTCCTTCACGAGTTTTCATGGCTTGGTGAAGGTGGAGCTTGATCTAGCGATGCTTCGACGTAGATCATCTTCGGCATGGACATCGACGACCTAGCTCTTCTATTCTCCGATGAAGCCGACGCTAGAGCCCGGGATTTATTTTGGACAGCGAGAGGACTTCATTGCGGAGCTATGGAGGTGGAGCACCAGATCTACAAAGGTTGTATTTCCGTATTCTCTTAGTTAAGTGTTAACTTGTTATCTTTTCTCCTAGATTTCTAGCCAACGATCCGTAGTCGGGTTTCTCGGCACCTAGATTTTTTGAAATTGGCATGGTTGATACCTTGTGAGACCTCCTTAGGGTGCCTAGGAACCCTACAGTGGTATCAGAGCCTAGCTAGAGCCTTAGGCGAAGTCTAGACGCAATTTGAAGTCCGAACGAACCCGAAACCCAATTCCAAACATGCTCTCTGTCCTTTTTCTAAAATCTGGGATTTTTCAACATTAAAAATATGCAGAAAAATCAGCAGGAGATTTTAAGAGTTACTGTGAAGTACGAGTGTCTAACTCCATCAACCTGCCGCAGATCCGCGGCACGAGCATGGCTCGTGCGGCGGTTCCGCGGCCGTACGGCCTCATTGTTTAGTGAATCTTACACAGTAACTCCTAATTGATAGTGCTGGATTTTCTGGGAATTTTTAATATTTATTCAAGAGTTGAATTTTCTGGGGTTGTTTTGGGGATTCGGTGTTTCGATCGGAGTATCAGATTTTGTCTATGTGGCTTTCCGGATAAATATTAGAATATGTTAAAAAGTTCGACCGGATATAAATACCCATTTTTTTCCCTGTCGGGAAATTTCCAAGTGTTGGATTTTTCCGTAGTTTAAAGACGTTCTAAGTAGTGCAAGTAACGCGATGGACCCTCTAGAAGACAACAAACCTTAACTCGATTATGTGACCATCTTGAACTCCCCTTTGAACCTTCGGGTTTGGGGCAGTACGGCGTGCCACATGTGAGGCGTTGGCTTGACCCTTCTACGGCTGGACCGTTGGTACTGAGGCACGAACTGAATGTTTTTAGACTTGTTTCATGTGTTGATCTGTATCGGGAAAACTTGGGTGTTCGATTGTTCGATCGGAAAGTTTGACATTTTCTATTTATCCGGAATGGGATACAATAATTGGAATTCATAAGAAGTTATGAGATAACTGAATGAATGTTATAAACATAGCAGTTTAGTCTCACTTGATCGGTTGCCACGGAATTTTGATGTGATCAAAAGTCCGTCGCAATCACGTAGCGTACGCGGATACTCGCCGGGTAAACTTAATAGACAGCCTCACCCCATAGCCCCGACCAAGTGACTGTAGGAGAACCCCGTCGCCGAAAGCATCCGTTTGGGTGCTCGCGGTAGCGGTGTTCCGCCTTGGTGCACTTCGTCGACGGCGTCGGGGGTGCGGCCGCCTACTGAAGTTTGCGACGAGCATTCGATCAGGATGTCGGGAATCTTGTTGAATTGCCCGACTTGATATTGAAAAGTGTTTTCGATTTTGAGACTAAAATGCGGGGTTTATAATTTTTAGGCATGCGATGTCTAAAGAATTCATTTGGTCAGGCATGCGATGTCTGAGGTGGTTGCGGATTCCAACTGTAGTAGTTTTACACTTTCTTTTCTGTGACCGTAAGTGTAATATGTGATATCGCCGGTTTCGTTGCTATATGTCAACGACAATTGGGATGCGCATATTTACTTACGTTGATGACATGTGATGTTATGTGTTGCTGGATATGTTATATTGGATTGTCGTGTTTGAATAGCCGGGGTTTTTTATGTGAGATGAGTGTTTTTCATTTTCATTCATGTAAAAACTTGTATGTAATATTCTTTTTTTTGGGGCACTTCCAGGTTGCGGAAGATGTCACCCTTTGTATATTATTTACTTTTCCGCACTAGGATAGACCCAAGGAGGAGGGCACAAGTAACCGGGTTCTGGAGTCCAGTGGGAGACCAACTCGAGGAGTCGAGTCCGGGTCTCCTAACTCTAGAATTGGTAGGGTTGCTTGCCGCTCTCGTAGGGGTCTAGGGGTGTGGGTTTGGCTATTCATCACGACCGTGGAATCCGTGTTTTATACTGGCTCGTATTGAAAACACGGACGTCCTAGTATATCCAATATTTCATATGATTCTTCTGCTGCGATATCTGTGATGTGATCATGAGATGTTCTGTCACGACCCGAAAATACGGAACATGACCGGCACTTAAACTACGAACGTCCCGAGGCGTACGTAATCCAAGTAAACCGAAAACCCAGAAATCCAAACCAAGAAAAGTAGTAGAGTGCAGGAAAAACCAACTTAAAGCAAGTAGTTTCAATAGCATAAGCCGAATTATGCGGTTTTTAAAAACATCAAAAATTTACTGAAAATTTCGGCAGAGTCTCCTTTGTAAATACAGGCCCCCAAACGGGATACAACATGAATAGTATACGAAATCAAGAAAAAGGCATCCCCAAGCGGGAGCTAGCTCTTCGTCAATCGACGGTCACAACCACACAAGCAATATAATATACAACGCCAACGGCGAGGATCAAAACTCAAAAGGAAACTCAAAACCACCAGAAACATAACGAGCGACTCTAAGGTCAAAAGAATAAACAACACTGGTCTCTATCTCAAAATACATGTTTGGTTGATGGAATTTACTAGATACAACGGAATAATATTATACAAGGTAATATGATGGGTACGATACAAGAAAAACCCACCTACTAGCAAGTCACCCGAATGAAACTAAGCCCGCAAAGCCGTAATTAAACCTGTACGGCAAAACCTGCAAGAAACTGGGGCACAACGGGGGTGAGTTGCCAACTCGTGAATAGAAAAACATCTACGCACAGAAATCGCATAAACAACGCAACCTAGGTCAATGATCATAATATATCCTCAAAAATATACATAACAAGCAGCCTATAACAATGGCTAGGGTAATATCTAACCGAGTGAAATCTCAAGTGCCCGCGTCAGTGCCTCAGGTAGCAATATATCATATGAATGAGGTATGAATGCATAAAAACAGAATACATGTAAATGAAGAAACTGTTTTCATAAATTAGTGAGATTTCCTTCGTATTTTTAAACTGAGGTATCATAATAAAATCAGTATCAACAGTGTCTAGCATCGACACAAAACATAAATCTCACTGTCTCGAAATATCAATGTCTCAATCTCAATATCTAGGGCGCCGTGAGTCCAGGCCGGCCCCTACCATCCATCTCAAGACCACGACGGTATCCTCCGGATATCCGACGCGTCGGGTAATATCACCGGTAGGTAATCTGTCCCCTGCCAGGCTCAACGTCAACACCACATTCATCTTGCCCCGGAGTACCATACCGGGCCCACCATGTACCCGTGACGGTTCCTCCACTCCTCGACACGGATCTCGAAAACCACAGCAAACTCATGGTGGGCGACACTTACATCACTAGAAAACCGCAATTTACATATTTTAAAAGGTTAATAAGTTTAGAAATTTTGCGGCTTTCCCCCGAAATCCAGAAATATCATAAATCTCAAGAAGTCATCACAAGTGCATATGTCAATGATAATGAATGTATATGGTATCAATAACCAAGTTGCAATGTATGATTAATAACTAGGCATGAACAATGGAATTACAGTATGCATGAAGTGACAAGTAATAACTACAATGTCTAAACTGGCATATAACCCAGGTACACTAATATCGTATCAACTACTAACTAACAAGCTAAGCCAAGCAATAGTATTTTCTAAGTGTACGAGACATGGCAATTACCGATGAAGATGTGTGTGAGCCGGCAAGTAAGTGTATGTGGTACATACACATCATCGGTAATGGTGCTGGTGTCCTAACAGCATGATATCAATAATGGAGTATGCAGCAAAATAAGTATGCGGGGCAGAGCGAACAGCAATAATGTGCGGAAGCAGAATACTAGACACAACGATAACTAATCAGTATTAAACTAATATAAGTCCTACAAATGGTGCCTTTTGAAATAACACGAATCATGGGGTTTTGAAAATAGGGGCTACGGTGTTTTTATGAAAAAATACGTCTTTTGAAATATCCGTAGGATCCCTTGGGCTGTCTTTTAAAATACCCACGATTCGTTAGTTTTTTTGAAATAGGTAAGAATCGAATCTAATCTAATAACTAAACTAAACTAAAGGGCTAAGCTAACGAGCTGAACTACAGGTAAGGAAACCGCCTATCATCTGAGTCGATACATATACATACCTGTATATGTATAGTCGGTGATCCCGCCTCAATAATATCATATCCGATACCATATCTATAATCAGGCATCCCAAGTCAAGAGTGCGGATCAATCATCAATATAGCTCGTACGTAAATCCGTCGTACGGCATCCCAATCTGGGTACGGGTCAATATCTCATTCATCATACTATTCACCCGGTATCCTCTTTATCAAATATCATGATCGGGGTACTGATCTACGTCTAGTACCATACTGATACCACCTACGTATGCAGGGACGTGTGTGAAACACTACGTCAAGGACCCGCTACAACGTCATGTCGTATCTAAGATACGAACCCTGCTATATCACCGATCTCACGGCCTCAAATCGAATCTCATCGACTCAGCTCAATCCCAAGTATCATCCTCAATCCGTATGTGAACACATAGTCCCATACCCATGTGAACACATAACTATAAAGAATCCCATGAGCACATATCAATAGGAATGTATGCAAGTATGTATGTGTGTATGTGTGTGTGTATGTGTAGTGCAACACTACCCTAGGGTTCGCAACACTAAAGTAATCCAACACACCAATATCCATCCTAAGCATCGTTATTAATCCCAAATAACATATAATAATTGTTGGTGTGTATACGCATCCGTATACACCACCACGGACTGCGGGAGTGCTATACGCCATCCACCCGACTTCTCCCCGTAGATATAAATCTACTCACCTGGTCCTCGCTAGCCGGTGCCGACGTCGCCACGCGCTTGCTTGTCGTCTCGAAGTCCACATGGGGGTACCTACATATCATAACGCACCATATCTCATTAAAACTAAATTCGAGATCGAAACGGCATACGAAAATCAAATCGGCACGCGTATCACGCATAGGTCCAAACCTATCGCCTACGCATGCAAGAATAGTCAAACCAACCCTCGATGTCGATGTACAAACGTCAAACTATCGAGAAAAATCCAATCACACTCATTTGCACATTCACGAACACTAATTTTAATATAAACTAGGTTAAAACTCACAAAAACCCCAATTTCACTTAAAAGGTCATTTTTCCGAAAATCTAGCAAGCACATTTCGCCGTTTTTATACAAAACATGATGTTTAAATGAATGTAGCGGCCAATATATTTATTAAATATCTTAATTAACTCATATAAACAATTTCCGGAATTTAATCTCATTAAATTCCAAAAACCCTAATATTCTAGTTTACAAAAATACCCTTTTTAACAATTTCAAAGCAAAAATGCACAAACTACAATCTAGCTTAGATTTGCATGATCTAAAGCATTAAACCACACTTAATAAAATTAATGAAGTCATGAAAAACCTAAACACATTTTTAATCCCAAGTATTTAACCAAATTCAAAAATCTAGTAAGCAAATTAGCACATTAACACAATTTTTTTTAAACTAACCATTAGCACTAGCTACTAATCTTGTATTAACATGACAAAAAGCCTAAATATAACATACAACCATACACCAATTTTATAAAACCCTAACTTGCATTCAAATTCATAACTTGAATTCCAAAACTTGCAATTAAACTCACATATCCAAATTAACACTTAATTAAATTAGCTTAAGAAATTAGTAACAAATTAAGCAACAAAAATGTTTAGAATTATACCCAAAACATATGAAGATCCACAAGCATCCATGGCCTCCCAAAATGCCCTCTTTTCTTAAGGATCCATGCTATACGGGCTAAGCTAAAATGGGTAGGAGTCGGATTTGGATTTAGATTTGAATTTTGCATCGATTTTGAAGTGATTTATGGATTTTTTTTGATGAAGAAAAGAGTGGGATTTTGGGGGGGGAGGCTGCTGCTGTTGGGAGGGGGGCTCGGCCTGATTGGGGGTGTGAGGAGAGAGAGGGAGGTAGAGAAAATACAAGGGAGGAAAGTCAAGGTCAAGGTAAGGTCAAAAGTCCACCTAATTCACCCATTTTCTTTTCTTTTCTTTCATTTCTTTTCCTTGAAATCCAAGTAGGGACTTAAGAGGGGGCTGCTGAATTCTTCAAGGGGATAAGTGAATGGGGGTGTGTGGGTGTGGGTACGGGTGTGGGGTGATGAAAAATGATAAATACAATACCCCAAACATCCATTTACGCTAAAAAAAAGCCTTTTTTCTTCAATAATTTCTAAACCGTTTTGGCAAATGATTTCGTTCCAAAAACCATATGATAAAATTTTATTTAATGTTTTATGATGCACAAAATTTGTTTCAACTCATTCCAATTTGTAATTTTCCCTAATTAAATGTATTAGTGACGGCTTAAAATAATAATAAAATAATATTTTTTTTCAGAAAATTTGAAATTTCACCAGCGGCTCAATAAACACCAAATAATAGCAATTACATAGCTAGAATATGTATATTTAATTTTTATAATAAGATATTTGTATTTTGACTTTTTACAGAAAACCTCCTTATTTTACCGATTTTTCGAAATTTCACCGAAACGATTTTCAAAACGTTACATGTTCTGTGATAGATACAGTATATAGTATATATGATATATTATATAGGAGTTACTTATGTTTTACACCCGTGCTAGCCCTGCCCCGCTCTGTCGTTAGTTACCTAACCTAACGGTGCACGAGGGGACATCGAGGCGAATGCGGATGGCATAAGTGTACGTCGTATTTATCTGTGATGTTTAGGTACTTATATGATGGGACTTCATTAATATGATTAATGAAATAAAATAAACCTAATGATGTTGTAGAATCGAATTTCAAAACAAAACAGGTAGCTACAGTTCTTGCTTTGCACAGCGGTATATACGATATATCCTGCACCTTATTCGATAAGGAAAGGACCGAGATCCCTTCACCGGGAGTGACTCCTTTAGCAATATCTGGAAGATGCTACACACTCGGTTTGTTTCTTGATTGCTTTTAAGAGTTTTTGCTTTGAACAGTGATATATATGATATATCCCGCACCTCATTCGACGAGGAAAGGACCGACGATCCCTTCACCGGGAGTGACTCCTTTAGCAAAACTAGAAAAGCCTAAAAAACACTCCATTTCAAAATTCATTTGATTCTACAACGATATCAAGTTCATTACGCAATAGGTTTTCAGAAAAACCTGTCGTAGCCCTCCGTCATTTCAGATAAGTACTAGTTAGTATTCGTGCTGCGGTTGTTTGGCATGCGTCAATGCGTAGTGTACGGTAGCTAAGTAGTGCTTATCTGCTAGCATACGATGCGATTGGATTAGGGTATTCGTACGGCGTTGTTTGGCATGCGTCAAGGGTCGTGCGGGTGGGTTTAATTCAATCAAGAAATGTACGGGTTGAACTTGACTAGCAGACTATGGGTTGTTTAGCATGCGTCAAGGTCATAGCGAGCTAGGGGCAAAATATTATCGGGAATTTCAAGTGTTGAAATTTGCAATGAGATTACATACCTTCTATGAGATAGTTGGATCCCGATACCCGCTGCGAGTAAGAGTTACTCCTGGCAGAGTTTTATACATTACAATTAGCCGATCAAGTAGGTGTCTAGAAAGGTGTCAACGAGGTTACGCCTCTGGGAAAACGAGGTTTACATTAATTAGGTTCGTACGAAAGCACGGGGGACCTCCCTCAAAGTACCGACACTGGCCTGGCTGAAAGATTGGCGAACTTGTAGTGTGTAATTAATCCCGGCTAGTCTTTCTTTTTAGGGTTTGAAGGAAGATTTGATAAAAAGCAGTGGGAGCCATCCTGATTAGATAAAATAATAACCAATCTATTCTTGCAGGAGCGCACGCTGAGTGTTTTCTTCTCTCTCTCTCCAGGTAGCGACCATATCACGCCTCAATCAAGATAATAATACGGATTATTGACCGAACCCGCTTGTTATACTGAGCTGGGGAACGTTGGTCCCGCTCCAACTTGTAATTGTTATAAGACAGAGCAGGAAATTGGGGAATACCAGATTTCCCATGCCGCCCAAACGAAGAGAGTGCATGCCGATGCATCATCTTCGGGTGTGTTCATTATACAGAACTGTTTCTCAGTATCCTCCGCATCCTGGTATATGATACCGGATCAGGATCCCAGATATGTAATCTGTTTCATAGGGCTACAAAAGGGTAGAAAAACTGAGAACGGGTGATAAGTTCCATGAGACAGAAAACGGGGCAAGAGTTGCAGCCAAGTCTGTTGGTCACTGTCACCCTGTATTACCAATACATTGATTCTGAACGAATGTTATTAGATACCGAACCTGATATACAAAATCATATCAATCTCTTTGTTAGTAAAGAAATGATAAAATTTTGTATTGTTGGATAATGTTTTGAACATTTCCTATATCAAAAGTTGATCGGTTCAGGCACGTTATCTAAAAGCATTGACGTTCTAAATCAAACCACAGTTCTAAGTATACGGATCACACACAAGAGGAAGAGTTCACAATTGAACGATTCCTTCTTGAGGTATTGTAGACTAGGTCAGATCAATGTGACCCGACTAGCTAGAGTTACATAAAGATGCATATTTAAATTAGTTTGAATTTACATCTTGTGAAACTCGCCAGTCATGTCACAAAGATATGATGACCATAGCTCCGTTTACTGGAAACAGAGAAAGAGTTAGTAAACTCTTGGGATGATACATGTTGATGTATGTAGGTCCCCTGTCTACACATGCCAAGACTGGTTCTTTATACTTCATTACGTTCTCTGATGATCTCTTTAGATTCAGACATATGTTCTTGTTGAAACAAAAGTCCGAACCTTTTGAGATATTCACGGAATATAAGTTAGAAGTAGAGAACCAATATACGGGTATAAGTATTATGTCCTTTGATGTGATCAAGGAGGAGAATACTTGAGCAAGGAAATCCTGGACTATTCTAAAGGAGAATGAGATTCTCTCTCGGCATTACTCCTCCGAATACACCATAGCACGATGGTATATCGGGGTGGAGCAATCACACCCTATATGATATGGTGTGCTCTATGATGAGTATTACTGAGTTACCTATTTCCTTTTAGGGGTTATGCACTTGAGAAGCTGCATACCTATTGAATAGGTTCGAATCAAATCAGTTGCCTATCACTCCATATGAGATATGGAAAGGGAAGAGCCCATGTCTTAAGCTAGTTAAGATTTGGGGTTGTCCGGCCTATGTCTAAAAGCAAAATCCGGACAAGCTCGAGGCAAGGTCTGTTATGTAGAACCGGAAGTGTTCCAGCTATACAAACTACAGCAGATGATTTGGTACAACCAGAGGATTCAGTAGAAACCAACGAACCTCAGCCTCTCCGCCGATCTAGTAGGATTCCTCACCCACCTGAGAGATACTTTGGTTTCTCTATGACAGTGGGAGCAAGGATTGAATCATGAGATGATGACCCAACTAGTTTCGAGCTGGCCATCAAGAGTGAGACTCTGTAAGAATGGCTGGATGTTTATCGATCTGAGATGGAATCCTTATACACCAACAAAGTATGGACTTTGGTTGCTATATCTGAAGGGTTAAATCCCCATCAGGAGCAGGTATATCTTGAGAAGATTACTTGGTGTACATGGAAAAGTTGAGACTTTCAAAGCTAGACTTGTTAAAAGTTTGCATCATTGACACCAGGTGTGGATAATGATGAAACCTTTTCAAGTAGCTATGCTTAAGTCCATCCAGATCCTACTTGTCACGGCTACATACCATGACTGCGATATCTTGTGGCTGGGTGTCTTGACTGCTTTTCTAAATGATGATTTAGAAGAGAGCGTCTATAAGTACACAGCCAGAGGGCTTCGTAGACAGTGGGAGCAGCGGAAACGTGTGCAAGATGCTTTATAGGATTAAAGCAGGCATCGCGGAGTTGGAACAACTGTTTTGATGGATTAGTCAAAGAGTTTGACATCATCAAAATGGTAGATGAACCTTGTATAAACAAAAAGGTAGTAGGGAGTATGGTGGTGATCCTCGTAGAGTACGTGGATGACATACTCTTGATAGGGAAAGAGTTTCCTATGCTACGCTCGATCAATCTCCGCTTATCACAATGATTCTCCACATAGGATCAAAGTGATACCTCCTAAATCCTGCGTTTTGGATCTATGAGATAGATCTAAATGGATGTTAGGATTCTCACTAGTTGTTGTGAGATGGTATCAATCGATCCTGGGGAGAATCACTGGAAGTGTTCCAGGGTGATAAAGACGACTGAGTGTCAGTCACAGGCATTGTCTTTACCCTAAGTAAAGGGACAGTATGTTGGAAGAGTTCCAAGCTAGATACCGTGGCATACTAGACGATAAAGGCAGGATACATCGCTACTAAAGATGCTACCAAAGAGGCTGTTTGGGTGTATATTGGTTCATGAGATGAACTACGTTCCTACCATTGTGAGACAATGGAGTTGTGGCTTATGCCAAGGAACGCAGGTCCCATCAGTGATCCAGACATATTCTAAGGCAGTATCGCCTGATCATGGAGATGGTTGATCTCCAGGGTGATCGAGGTTTGGAGAGTAGACTCAGAGGACAACACAGCAGATCCACTCACAAAGGCCTGTTCCCAGAGAGAGACTTTTATGGGATGGTTGAGTATGAGATACTACAACCACTGCTACAGATGGCCCTAGTGCAAGTGGGAGATTGTTAGTTATATGTATGCCCTAGAGGCCATTACTGTACATTGGATGTATATTGTAGTGGATGCTGGGACATATATAGGGAGGACTTTCTTGCTCGACATGATAGTATGCTATCTGGTTGACCTTTACCTTAACGTGTACACTGATTGTCTCTCTGTTACATGTTGGTAAAGCCCTTAGGATGTGTACTTGACTACCTGGACTATGATGCGGATCATACTAGTGGGGACATGGTAGTCCATAAGTACATCCTTCAAAGTCCCTAGTCGTGGGTGTATCGAGATGGGGCATCGATATACCAGAGTAGACTAGCGTGTACCTTCTCGACCCATACAGATGGGCGATGGATGATCCCATATCCATTGGTGTTTGACATCGGAGATGATATACGGGTGCTCAGTAGAGACTGGGTACACTGGACGGACTCGCCGAGAACTCCCAGATGGTATTATACCTCACGTCAGATGGCAGTTCTCTGGTGACACTGGTACAGAGTAGTCTGTTGACCCGAGATCGTCATAGAGTCTTGTGTGGTTCCCACTGTGCTTTGATTTCCATCTTACCACGTCCAAGAGGGCATGCAAAACGGTGGTTTTTGGGTACAGTCCCGAGTCACATGGAGGCAATGAGCGATAGGAGGGGATTCGTCTCTCCCGGTATAGGGAGTTGATGTTACGCTGTGTTCGATTGGCTATAACAGGAAATCCCTGGCCAGGGTTGCTGAGATTTACTGGTAAGTGTTACCAGTAGTTTCTCGAATTGTTATAGACCTCATATCGACACGACTTATCGAGCTATTGGGGTCTGACGTTTACCACCCCTAGGCGAGATATGCGACATATCAGACGATCAGACCGGACTGTACGGTAGTGTTACTGGTTGGATTCACTGGAGTGTGAGCGGGCTTGCTCGTCGATCTTCAGATCGCTCAATACCCGGGTGGCCATTACGTTTAGCAGACCGCTTGCGGCTTGTGGGTGATTGATATGATCATCACCTGCTGCCGGCGTATTGACGAGTCTTTAGAGTCCTACACAGAGGTTTCCTGGCTCAAGCAAAACGAAATAGGAGCGCATATGAGATATGTACGGGACCGAGAATGATACCAGTATGTGATACTGTATTCGATTCTCGCGATATGTGACGTTGATCGGTTATATGTGATATAGCCGGGTTATCGGATCAAGTGTTGATTCGATAAGTTGTTACTGTTGATATTAGTCGGTTATATGCGATATGACCGGGTCGTTAAATCAAGTGTTTCTTTAATGATTTAATGCATAATTATATATTTGATATATTACTTTGCATTAACTAGTATCGGTTCACTTTAAATGGATTTTCTCACTCGGATGTGCGCATTGCATATGCGATATGATTTTGTGCACTTGCTTGTATCATGTTTGATGATACATGCCTTTTGGTTAAGTGTAAAGAATTAAACCTTGGTTAATGAAATGGTTAGGGTTTACTTTTTCCTTATTCATTTCATTCATTTATTAATCTTTTTCTTTTTGGAAAAAGGAAAAGATATGAGAAGAAATGGTGGCTTTTATTTGTTTGCACTTGAAGCTTCTTGAAGCTTTCATAAAGTAACCATTTTTGTCTCATGCTTAAACCTAACCATTCCACTAAACCATGATTCACTCTCTACACCTAACCATGGTTCTATTATGATAAGAATGGATTATTCTTTTCTTTTTTAATTAATCTTATCATAACATTCTTCTTCTTCTTCCTTGAACTCAAGAAGAAAACCTTGCACTTCATCAATGGTGGATTGATGAAATGAGTGAGAAATCCAATTCTAAAGTCTACCCACTTCCTATTTCTTCATCCTCTACCTCTTGCCAAGTAGTAGAGTGTGTTTCCTTCACGAGTTTTCATGGCTTGGTGAAGGTGGAGCTTGATCTAGCGATGCTTCGACGTAGATCATCTTCGGCATGGACATCGACGACCTAGCTCGCCTATTCTCCGATGAAGCCGACGCTAGAGCCCGGGATTTATTTTAGACAGTGAGAGGACTTCATTGCGGAGCTATGGAGGTGGAGCACCGGATCTACAAAGGTTGTATTTCCGTATTCTCTTAGTTAAGTGTTTACTTGTTATCTTTTCGCCTAGATTTCTAGCCAACGATCCGTAGTCGGGTTTCTCGGCACCTAGATTTTTTGAAATTGGCATGGTTGATGCCTTGTGAGACCTCCTTAGGGTGCCTAGGAACCCTACAATTGCAGCATAGGAATATCATTTCCTATCAAGAGTATGTCATCCACGTATAATACGAGGAAGACAACCTTACTCTCTGCCACCTTCTTATGGATACAAGGTTCATCTATGTTTTTGATGAAGTCAAACTCTTTGAATACTACATCAAAACAGATGTTCCAACTCCGCGATGCTTGCTTTAACCCATAAATGGATTTAAGCAGTTTGCACACCTTTGCTCTGCTCCCACTATCTACGAAGCCCTCTGGCTGAGTCATGTACACGCACACTTCTAAATCACCATTTAGAAAGGCGGTCTTAACATTCATTTGCCAGATTTCGTAGTCATGGTATGCAGCAATGGCAAGTAAGATCCGGATGGACTTAAGCATAGCCACTGGAGAAAAGGTTTCGTCATAATCCACACCTGGTCGTTGACGAAATCCCTTTGCTACAAGTCTAGCTTTGAAAGTCTCAACTTTTCCATCTACACCAAATTTCTTTTTAAAAATCCACTAGCTCCCAATGGGTTTTACCATTCAGGAGCATTTTCCAAAATCCATACTTTATTGGTGTACATGGATTCCATCTTAGATCACATTGCATCCAGCCATTTCACAGAGTCACCACTCGTGATGGCCTGCTCGAAACTAGTCGGGTCATCATCTTCCATGATGCAATCCTCGCTTCCACCATCAATGAGAAAACCGTAGTATCTCTTAGGTGGACGAGAAACCCTACTAGATCGGCGGAGAGGCTGGGGTTCGTCGGGTACTATCGAATCCTCTGGTTCCACTAAATCTTCAGTTACAGTTTGTGTTGCTGGAACTTCTTCCAGTTCTACCTCAGGGCCACTAATCTCTTTTTCAAGAAATTCCTTTTCTAAAAAGGTGGCATGTTGAGCAATAAACACCTTTTGTTGTTCACTGTGGTAGAAAAAATATCCATTTGAATGTTTAGGATATCCCACAAACTTACATAGAACTGACCGTGCCTCGAGTTTGTCTGGATTTTGCCTTTTGACATAGGCCAGACAACCCCATATCTTAACTCGTTTAAAACATGGTTTCTTCCCACTCCATATCTCATATGGTGTGGTAGGTACATATTTAGTTGGAACTTGATTCAATAGGTATGCTGCTGTCTCAAGCGCATACCCCCAGAAGGAAATAGGTAACTCAGCTGTACTCATCATAGAGCGCACCATATCTAATAGGGTGCGATTCCTCCGCTCCGATACACCGTTGTGCTGTGGTGTATAAGGAGGAGTAAGCTAAGAGAGAATCCCATTCTTTTTTAGATAATCTAGGAACTCATTGCTTAAGTATTCTCCTCCTCGATCAGATCAAAAGATCTTAATACTTTTACCCGTTTGTTTTTCTACTTCGTGCTTATATTCTCTGAATTTCTCAAAAGTTTCAGACTTGTGTTTCATCAGGAACACATGTCCGAATCTAGAGAGATCGTCAGTGAATGTAATGAAATAGGAAGAACCGTTCCTGGCATGCATAGACATGGGACCGCATACATCATTATGTACCAGTCCTAAGAGTTCAGTAACTCTTTCTCCGTGTCCACTAAACGGAGCTTTGGTCATTTTTCCTTTGAGACATGAATGGCAAGTATCATAAGATGATAATTCGAACGGATTCAAATAACCATCCTTATGTAACTTAGCCAGTCGTATCGCATTGATATGACCAAGTCTACAATGCCACAAGTAAGATTCGTTCATTTCTGAACTTTTCCTCTTGTGTGTGTTTTGTATATTGAGAACTGTATTCTGATTTAGAATGAATATGCCATTATGTAACGAGCCTGATGCAATCAACTTTTGATCTAGGAATATGATCATAACATTATCCTTTACTACAAAATTATATCCTTCTTTACTTAATAAAGAGACTGATATAATGTTGCACATCATATTTGGTATATAATAGCACTCATTTAGAATCAGTGTATTACGACTTGGCAATACTAGGTGATATTCGCCAACTGCTTTGGCTGCAATACTTGCACCGTTCCCTACTTGAACGGAATGATCACCTTTTCCCAGTTCTCTACCTTTACGTAGCCCATGTAACAATTTACATATGTGGGATCCTGATCCGGTATCTAATACCCAGGACGTAGGGTGAACTGAGAAACAGTTCTCAATAACTAACACACCTGAAGTAGATGCATCAACATGCATGTTTTTTTGGGCGGCGTGAGAATCCAGATATTCTCCTATTCCCTGTTCAGTCTTATAACTCTTATAAGAAAGAACGGGTCCAACGTTCCCCTGCTCAGTATAATAAGCGGGTTCAGTCAATACATCCATATTATTATCTTGATTATGGCCTGACATGGTCGCTACCTGGAGAGAGAGAGAAGAAAACACTTTAGCGTATGCTCTTGCAAGATTAGATTGGTTATTATCTTATCTAATCAGGATGTCTCCCACTGTTTTTATCAAATCTACCTTCAGACCCTAAAAGGTAAGATTAGCCGGGATTAATTACACCCTACAATTTCGTCAATCTTTCAGCCAGATCAGTGTCGGTACTTGAGGGAGGTTCCCCGTGCTTTCGCACGGACCTAATTAAAGTAAACCTCGTTTTCCCAGAGGCGTAACCTCGTTAACACTTTTCTAGACACCTACTTGATCGACTAATTGTCCTATGTAAAACTCTCCCAGGAGTAACACTTACTCGCAGTGGGTATCGGGATCCAACAATCTCATAGGAGGTATGCAATCTCATTGCAAATTTCAACACTTGAAATTCCCGATAATATTTTGCCCCTAGTGTGCTATGACCTTGACAGAGGTCAACAAACCATAGTGCACTAGTCAAGTTCAACCCGTCATTTCTTGATTGAATCAAACCCACTCGCAAGACCCTTGACAGAGGTCAACAAGGTCGTACGACTACCCTAATCCAATCACATCACATGCTTTACAGATAATTACTAGTTAGCTACCGCACACTACGCCTTGACAGAGGTCAACAAAGGCAACACGAATACTAAATAGTCTTTATCTGAAATGACGGAGGGCTACGACAGATTTTTCTGAAAACCTATTGCGTAATGAACTTGATATCGTCGTAGAATCAAGTGAAATTTTGAAATGGAGTGTTTTTGAGGCTTTCATTAGTTTTGCTAAAGAGGTCACTCCCGGTGAAGGGATCTCGGCTCTTTCCTCATCGAGTAAGGTGCAGGACATATCATATATATCACTGTGCAAAGCAAAACTCTAAAAGCAATCAAAAGACAAACCGAGTTTTGTAGCATCTGCCAGTTTCGCTAAAGAGGTCACTCCCGGTGAAGGGATCTCGGCTCTTTCCTCATCGAATAAGGTGCAGGGTATATCATATATACCACTATGCAAAGAAAAACTGTAGCTACCCTTTTTATAAAGTTTTGATTCTACAACATCTTTTAGATTTCTTTTTTTTTATTAATCTCATTAATAAAAAATCCCATCAGCTTATGCTTCCTAAGCATCACAGATAAATACGACGTACACTTATGCCATCCGCATTCGCCTCGATGTCCCCTCATGCACCGTTAGGTTAGGTAACTAACGACAGAGCAGGGCAGGGCTAGTGCGGGTGTAAAACATAAGTAACGTCTATATAATATATCATATATACTATATACTGTATCCATCATAACATATCAAATGATCACATCACAGATATCGCAGCAGAAACATAGATATAATGTGGTATATATTAGGACGTCCGTATTTAGTATTTAGCCAACAATAGAAAATATGGATTCCACAGCCGCGATGAATAGTCAAGCCCACACCCTGGACCCCTACGAGAGCGGCAAGCGACCCTACAAATTCTGGAGTTTAGGAGACCCGGTCTCGACTCCTCGAGATGGCCTCCCACTGAACCCCAGTACCCGGTCACCTGTGCTCCCTGTTAGTGTATATGCCCTAGAGGCCATTACTGTAACAAACTAGTTTGTATATTACTTGATGGAAGCTTGGGATATTCACAGTTGTATATACAATCTTGCTCGAAATGGTAGTATGCTACTTGGTTTGTCTCTGCTTTAATATGTGCATGTGTTTCTTTTAGCATATCGCTGATATACATATTAGTAGAGCCCTTAGGATCTTTGCTTGATTACCAGCGTTGTGATGGCGCTCACACTCGTGGGAGCTGGGTAATCCATAAGCACATCCTTATACTGGTCCCTGGTCGTTGGACTATCGAGACAGGGCATCGATACTCCGGAGTAGACTAGCGTATGCGCTTCTCATCCCAGCGTGGGAGACGGTCTATCCCACAGCCGTCAGTACGTCGTACTTGAGATAGTATGCGGGTGCTCGTTAGGTTACGAGTACACTGGACAGGACTCGTCGGGGACTGTTGGTTGGTATTATACCTATCGTCAGTTATCAGTTCCCAGGTGACATGAGTACAGCTTAGTCCACTGACTTGACACTGTCACTTCGCCTCGAGTGTGTTCCCACTGCACTTTGATTACTACCCTACCACGGCTCAAAGGAGTCGTGCAAACAGGTAGTTTTTGGGTGCAGTCCCGAAGCACTTAGAGGCAGTGACGGTTAGACAGGATTCGTCTATCCCGGTATTGGGGGTTGACATCGCGCTGTGTCCAGGAGAGCCATTACATGAGTAGTCCCTGGCCAGGGCAAGCGAGATATACTGGTAGGTTTCCAGTGTTATCTCAGGGTGTTCTGGGCTACACTCCGACACGACTTGTACCGCTATTAGGGGACTGATGTTCACCGCCCCCCTAGGCCCGCCATGCGATGTATCGGACGAACAGACCGGACTGTACGGAGACTGTCATATACAGGCTCAGTAGGAGTTCAGATGGGGTTCACCTCGTCAGTCTTCTTATCGACATCTACGTGGGGACCGTTACGTACAGCTAGTGCCGCTTGCGGTCTGTGGTTAAACCCACTGCCAGCGTAGTGTCGAGTCTTTAGAGTCCCACACAGAGAGCTATTCGCCTTTAGGCAAAATGAGTAGAGGTCGCATGGTTTTGCGATAGGGTTCGTTCACATCCACGCACTTGTGCACGTTTGCTGTCCTGACAGCTTATACTAGCGGGCTTTGGTTTAAGCCAGATCCTAGTATATGATTTGGGATTGGTTTTTTTCTCTTTGTATTCGTGTTCCTCGGATCACGAATACGGGTGCGTATGCACAGTTGCTTGAGACAGAGGGAGAGGAATTTGATTAGGGTTAATGACTATTGTCATTTTATTAACCCTAATGCTTATGTGTGTATTATGGTTAATTGATATTAGTTTAATATAATTGTGCATGGTTATGGTTGTTGACTATTTGACCTTCTTGACTTGTTGACCTAGGTTGACACTTTGACCATCATCATTTCATTTGGAAGATGCTCTTTGATCCTTGCAATTTGCATTAAAAATGAAATGATAATGGTCATGTCTTGATTAACCATGATAATTATCTAGCTAATTATCAATTTATAATAATTCACACATATATGTGAGAATGGTTGTTTTATTCTCTCATTCTATCATTCACTTTCTCTCTCTTGTTCTTCCTCTCCCTCAAGCTCTCCCCTCTCATGTGTTGAGAAACACTTGAGCTTGAGAAAAACCTCTTCTTGATAATCTTTACTCTCACCTAGGGTGTTAGGACTAGCACTTCTAGCACCCTAGTTACTTCTAGCTTGAAGTTGAAGCCAAAGGTTGAGGCTTTCGGGTGGATCCTTCTTCGACTCAAGAAGACGACAAAGGTGATCCCTTTCTACTACTCCAAGGAGCAAGGAGAGAAGGACATAAAGCCCTTGGTATAACCATTCTACCCTTTAGCTAGTTTCTAGTTAGCTTTAGCTTGTTTTTGTTTAGCAAAGATCGTTCTTTGTCTAGTCCATGTTGCCTAAAGTGATAAAAATTCGATTTTTATTCCGTTTTCCGCCTCCCCGCAAGCACCGGGGTGGGCAACGTGGACTTACAGTGGTATCAGAGCCTAACTAAACATAAACTAGTTAGGTAGTAAAGTGTATGGAAGTTCAATCGGAAAAAATCGCAAAACCGAGTTTACAAAAACCCAAGTTTCTTTTAAAATTTTTCCTGTTCAAAATAAAATAAATCATACTCCAAAAATCATCTCAGGGTTTTGTGAAGAAAGCCACCAAAAACGATCCAGTGACTCGCTCAAAGAGCCGCGGTTCCGCGGCAATAGCAAGCTATTGCCGCGCAACCGCGGCCGTTTTGGCTTGGCTCTGGGTCGAGTTTGGTGCAGTGTTCTTCTGGCATGGTTTTGGGATTTTTAAGATGGTTTATATGTGCCCAGGTTTTCCAGAAAAGAAATTTGTTTTTGGGGGCCTATAAATCCGTATTTTTGATCGAACATCAATACACTTTGACTAAAGGGTTATATCTGTAATGTTTATATGTATTCAACGTCGGCTAATCGCTATATGTCGATTAGTGGGGGTTATACATATCTGTGATCTGTGTTTGATGATGGTATGTGTATATGAATGCGTTGGATTGTCGCGGGTGAATAGCCGGGGTGGATGTGAGATGAGTGTTTCTTTTTCTTTCATTCATTGTAACATGTAAATTGATGTAATATTATTTGTATGGCCGCACAACCGGGTCGGGGTTGTAGCCGTCATTGTATAATTCTTTTTACTGTTTTTGCTCCTAGGATAGACCCATGGAGGGGGTGCACAAACTACCAGGTATCTCGAAGTGCCGAGTGGCCTCCTCACGGTGGTGAGGGAGGTTGCTTCGCTTCGGGTACTTGGCGGGTAGTTTGCCGCACCCGTAGGGGTCTTGGATGGGGTATTGGCTATTCACCGCGACCGTGTAATCCGCTTTTCATTGCAGGCTCGAACGGATTGCGGATTCCTAGTATATCCAATGTATTCATCTGTGATCTGTAATGTCTATCATTGCTATATATTTATATATTATAACTATTTAGGCGTTGCTTATGTTTTACAGCCGCGCTAGCCCAGCCCCCGCTCTGTCGTTAGTTAAGTAACCTAACGGGTGATGACGGGGCCCCGTGGCGAATGCGAATGGCATAAGCGTACGTCATATTTTGGTTGTTTCCTGCAACGGTAGGATTAAATGATGGGACGCATTAAAAGAACTAATGCAAGAAAATAAACCAACTAAAAGTCGATTGGAACACTTTGAAAACCACTCGATTCTTTTCAAAACTAAACTTTTAAACGCGGAGCTTGAACCACTCCTTTTAAAAGCTATCTCGTTCCATCGATTATATCAAGTTCACTACGTTCACGGTTTCGCCAAAACCATTCGTAGCCCTCCGTCATTCCACATGAATGGTTAAAAAGTATTCAAGCTATGTATTTTGGCCAAAGTCAAGGCATAGTGATTGGTAGCTATTGGGTATTCATGTGCAGCATAGATAGATGCGTTGGTTTGGGACAGTCGTGCTGCCATTTTCGCCAAAGTCAAGGGTAGGTACGGGTGGGTCCAAATTAACCAGGAGAATGACGGGTAGAACTTGACATGTGACTTATGATATTTTGGCCAAAGTCAAGGTCATAAGAGCATGGGGAAAAAATCCACATCGGGAGTTTCATAAGTACTGAAACTTGCTAGCGCTGCATACCATTTGGAATGTGATGATTCTGGTAGGATTCCTTCGGTTTTATCACACGATGATATTTGGATCCCGATCCTACTGTGAGTATATGCTACTCCTCGGGAAAACTCTTACTTAACGATCAATGCTATAAATCTAGTAGGTGTCTAGAAAGGTGTTAGCGGGGCTACGCCCACAGGGAAAAGAGATTACTTAATTAAGGAACTTCGCGAAAGCATTGGAAAACCTCCCTCGAAGTACCGACACTGGCCTGGCTGAACGGTTAAGCAAGTATTGTACGGTGAGATTGATCCTGACTAATCCTTTCTTTACGGTTTGAGAAGGGATTCAAGAGACAGTGGGAGCCATCCTGTTTAGACAAACTAAAAACCACTCTAAACTTGCAAGAGCATCATGCTAAAGTGTTTCTTTTCTCTCTCCTAATTGCAGCGACCATTCAACATGACCGGACTTAAGTTATTACTAGATAAAAATATACTGACAGGGCCAAACTACAAAGATTGGCTCAGGAATGTCAAGATGGCAATCACTTACGACAAGCTGGGGTATGTCCTTACCACCAAATCTCCCCCTGTCCCAGGTCCCAAAACCAGTGTCGCGGATAGGGAAATCCGTAAGACATGGGAAGTAGATTGCGTGAAGGCCAAATGCCTCGTACTTGCCTCGATGGACAACGAACATCAGAGGAGGCACGAGAATATGGACCTAGAGTCCATATTTCTTCATACAAAAGAACTGTATGGAGAGCAGTCTCGTATCGCCAGATACGAAGTGTCGAAGAAGTTGTTTTCGGCAAAGTTGGCCGTCGGATCATCGGTAGCGGAACACGTGCTTAAGATGATTGGCTACATAGAGGAGCTCGCAGAAGTTGGGACCACGTTGGAGAATGAGCTCTATACGGACTTGATTCTCCAGTCCCTTCCTTCCACTTACGCCCAGTTCATCCTGAACTTCAACTTACAGGAAAAGGAAGTTGAACTTTCAGAGCTCCTCAACATGCGGAGGAGTGCAGAGGGCACCCTACAGAAAAGTAGGGAGACATCCACTTTGTTTGTAGGAGGATCTTCCTCTTCTAGATCCAGGGCGAAAGCCAAGGGTAAGAAGAAGAAAGCCCCCGCCAAACCAAGAAGCGGTGTCAGTAAAGTGGATACGAAGGAAAAAGGAAAAGAAACAAAGGTAGCGGGTAAGCTGGTGGGGAAGGAAGAATGCTTCTACTGTCACAAAAGTGGTCACTGGAAACAGGATTGCAAGGCTTGGAAGGCCAGAACACAGGATTTGAAGCGAGTTACGGCTTCAGCTTCAGGTGTGTATGTTATTGAGAACTGTCTATCAATAAACTCTACATCCTGGGTATTGGATACCAGATCAGGATCTCATATCTATAATTCTTTGCAGGCGTTGAGAAAGTGTAGAGTTTTGAAGGCAGGTGACATGACCCTCAGAGTTGCAAACGGTGCTAGCATGGATGCTGAGGCCGTGGGGGACTATCACCTGGGACTGTCAGATGGACAATTTTTGGTTTTGCGTAGTTGTTATTATGTACCAAATGCAACCTGTAATATCATTTCTGTATCTTTATTATCTAAAGAAGGTTATGAATTTGCATTTGTAAGTAATGTAGTGAACATTCACCTTAATCAAGTTTTGATTGGGTCAGGTACATTGAACAACGGTATATACGTTTTAAACCAACCACAGATTTTCAATGTCCAGAATACACACAAAAGAAAGTCTCCAGAAATCAATAAAACTTTCTTATGGCATTGTAGACTGGGTCACATCAATGAGAGAAGGTTGACTAAGATACATGCAGAAGGATATTTGGATCCGTTCGAATATCAATCGTATGCAACTTGTCAATCCTGTCTCAAAGGAAAAATGACAAAGACTCCATTCACTGGACACGGAGTAAGAGCGAGCGAGCTCTTGGGACTCGTACACAGCGACGTGTGCGGTCCACTGTCTACACATGTACGAAGCGGTTATTCTTACTTCATTACTTTTATGGATGACTTTTCAAGGTACGGTTATGTCTTCTTAATGAAACATAAATCCGAGGCTTTTGAAAAATTCCAGGAATACAAGAATGAAGTAGAAAAACAAACAGGCAAAAGTATCAAGGCACTGAGATCTGATCGAGGTGGTGAATACTTGAGTGCCGAGTTCCTGGGTTACTTAAAAGAGAATGGAATTCTCTCTCAGCTTACTCCTCCATACACTCCGCAACATAACGGTGTGTCGGAGAGACGGAACCGAACCCTATTGGATATGGTACGGTCCATGATGAGTAACGCTGAGTTGCCGCGATCGTTCTGGGGATATGCGTTAGAATCAGCTGCATACCTTTTGAACCGAGTTCCAACTAAGACTGTGCCTACTACACCATATCAGATGTGGTGTGGGAAGAGACCCTATCTTAATCACATTAAGACATGGGGATGTCCAGCTTTTGTAAAAAAGCAGCATGCGGACAAGCTCGAGGCACGCTCAGTACAGTGAAAGTTTGTGGGATATCCAAAGAACTCCAAGGGATATTTCTTCTATTGCGAAGAGGAACAAAAGGTTTTTGTTTCTCGCCATGCCCACTTTCTAGAACACCAGTTCATAGAAAAAGAAATAAGTGGGAACGCAATAGAACTGGAAGAAATTCCACAACCACGAGCTATTACTGAAAGCTTAGTAGAACCAGAGGGTTCGAAAGATCAGGACATTCCCACGCCACTCCGCAGGAGTAGTAGGCAGTCTCATCCGTCCGAGAGATACTACGGTTTTCTCATTGATGGGGATAGAGAGGATTGCATCATAGATTGTGATGAACCTACTAGCTTCCAGCAAGCCATTCAGAGCGTCGACTCGGTAAAATGGCTGGATGCAATGCAGACCGAAATGGAGTCCATGTACACCAACAAAGTATGGACGTTGGACATTGCTCCAGATGGGGTAAAACCCGTAGGATGCAAGTGGATCTTCAAAAGGAAGATTGGTGTAGATGGACAGGTTGAGACCTATAAAGCTAGACTGGTAGCAAAGGGTTTTCGTCAGCGACCTGGTTTGGACTATGACGAAACCTTTTCTCCAGTAGCTATGCTGAAATCCATTCGGATCCTTCTTGCCATTGCTGCCTTCCACGATTATGAAATTTGGCAGATGGATGTAAAGACCGCTTTTCTAAATGGACATTTAGAGGAGTGTGTCTATATGGAACAGCCAGAGGGTTTCATTCAGAGTGGGAGCAGCGGAAAGGTGTGCAAGTTGCTTAAGTCCATTTATGGACTAAAGCAGGCATCGCGGAGTTGGAACATCTGTTTTGATGAGACGGTCAAGGAATTTGGCTTTATCAAAAATCCAGATGAACCATGCATCTATTGTAGATTTGTAGCGAGAACTGTAGTATTCCTCGTTTTATACGTGGATGACATTCTCTTAATAGGATATGACATTCCTATGCTACAATCTGTCAAGGGGTTCTTGTTACACATGTTCTCCATGAAAGACCTGTGTGATGCCTCATACATTCTGGGTATCCGGATCTACCGTGACAGATCCAAGAGGATATTAGGACTTTCACAGTCCAGGTACATCGACACCATACTGAAGAGATTCAGTATGGAAGATTCCAAGCGCGGTAATCTACCGGCTTGTCACGGGATCACCCTCTCCAAAGAGATGTCTCCTAAGACTGATTTGGAGAGGGATCGCATGTCTATTATACCCTACGCTTCTGCGGTAGGCTCTATAATGTATGCGATGTTGTGTACCAGACCGGATGTGGCTTATGCACTGTGTGTGGTAAGCAGGTATCAGTCAAACCCTGGGGAGAAACATTGGATAGCAGTAAAGAACATTCTCAAGTACCTGAGAAGGACTAAGGAGATGTTCTTGGTGTATGGCGGAAAAGACCTCCAGATTGAGGCCTTTGCTGACTCCAGCTTCCAGAGTGACAAGGATGATTCCAAGTCCATGTCGGGTTTTGTCTTCACCCTCAATAGAGGGGCGGTGTGTTGGAAGAGCTCTAAACAGGAAACCGTTGCCGACTCGACTATGGAAGCGGAATACATCGCTGCATCTGATGCCGCAAAAGAAGCTGTCTGGATGAGGAAGTTCTTGAAAGAACTTCAGGTGGTTCCGTCCATTGTTGACCCAATACCTCTGTATTGCGACAACAATGGGGCTATAGCTTTAGCGAAGGAACCCAGGTCCCATCAGAAATCCAGACACATCTTGAGGCGGTATCACCTGATCAGGGAGATCGTGGATCGCCAGGAGATCGAGGTTCGGAAGGTTGCTTCAGAAGATAACACAGCAGATCCATTCACCAAGGCCTTGCCCTAGACTCAGTTCGAGCGGCTGATCGAGATGATAGGTCTTCGATACGCCAGTATATGGCCTTAGTGCAAATGGGAGATTGTTAGTGTATATGCCCTAGAGGCCATTACTGTATCATACTAGTTTGTATATTACTTGATGGAAGCTTGGGATATTCACAGTTGTATATACAATCTTGCTTGAAATGGTAGTATGCTACTTGGTTTGTCTCTGCTTTAATATGTGCATGTGTTTCTTTTAGCATATCGCTGATATACATATTAGTAGAGCCCTTAGGATCTTTGCTTGATTACCAGCGTTGTGATGGCGCTCACACTCGTGGGAGCTGGGTAATCCATAAGCACATCCTTATACTGGTCCCTGGTCGTTGGACTATCGAGACAGGGCATCGATACTCCGGAGTAGACTAGCGTATGCACTTCTCATCCCAGCGTGGGAGACGGTCTGTCCCACAGCCGTCAGTACGTCGTACTTGAGATAGTATGCGGGTGCTCGTTAGGTTACGAGTACACTGGACAGGACTCGTCGGGGACTGTTGGTTGGTATTATACCTATCGTCAGTTATCAGTTCCCAGGTGATATGAGTACAGCTTAGTCCGCTGACTTGACACTGTCACTTCGCCTCGAGTGTGTTCCCACTGCACTTTGATTACTACCCTACCACGGCTCAAAGGAGTCGTGCAAACAGCTAGTTTTTGGGTGTAGTCCCGAAGCACTTGGAGGCAGTGACGGTTAGACAGGATTCGTCTCTCCCGGTATTGGGGGTTGACATCGCGCTGTGTCCAGGAGAGCCATTACACGAGTAGTCCCTGGCCAGGGCAAGCGAGATATACTGGTAGGTTTCCAGTGTTATCTCAGGGTGTTCTGGGCTACACTCCGACACGACTTGTACCGCTATTAGGGGAGTGACGTTTACCGCCCCCCTAGGCCAGCCATGCGATGTATCAGACGAACAGACCGGACTGTACGGAGACTGTCACATACAGGCTCAGTAGGAGTTCAGATGGGGTTCACCTCGTCAGTCTTCTTATCGACATCTACCTGGGGACCGTTAGTACAGCTAGTGCCGCTTGCGGTCTGTGGTTAAACCCACTGCCAGCGTAGTGTCGAGTCTTTAGAGTCCCACACAGAGAGCTATTCGCCTTTAGGCAAAATGAGTAGAGGTCGCATGGTTTTGCGACAGGGTTCGTTCACATCCGCGCACTTGTGCACGTTTGCCGTCCGAACAGCTTATACTAGCGGGCTTTGGTTTAAGCCAGATCCTAGTATATGATTTGGGATTGGTTTTTTTCTTTTTGTATTCGTGTTCCTCGGATCACGAATACGGGTGCGTATGCACAGTTGCTTGAGACAGAGGGAGAGGACTTTGATTAGGGTTAATGACTATTGTCATTTTATTAACCCTAATGCTTATGTGTGTATTATGGTTAATTGATATTAGTTTAATATAATTGTGCATGGTTATGGTTGTTGACTATTTGACCTTCTTGACTTGTTGACCTAGGTTGACACTTTGACCATCATCATTTCATTTGGAAGATGCTCTTTGATCCTTGCAATTTTCATTAAAAATGAAATGATAATGGTCATGTCTTGATTAACTATGACAATTATCTAGCTAATTATCAATTTATAATAATTCACACATATATGTGAGAATGGTTGTTTTATTCTCTGATTCTATTATTCACTTTCTCTCTCTTGTTCTTCCTCTCCCTCAAGCTCTCCCCTCTCATGTGTTGAGAAACACTTGAGCTTGAGAAAAACCTCTTCTTGATAATCTTTACTCTCATCTAGGGTTTTAGGACTAGCACTTCTAGCACCCTAGTTACTTCTAGCTTGAAGTTGAAGCCAAAGGTTGAGGCTTTCGGGTGGATCCTTCTTCGACTCATGAAGACGACAAAGGTGATCCCTTTCTACTACTCCAAGGAGCAAGGAGAGAAGGACATAAAGCCCTAGGTATAACCATTCTACCCTTTAGCTAGTTTCTAGTTAGCTTTAGCTTGTTTTTATTTAGCAAAGATCCTTCTTTGTCTAGTCCATGTTGCCTAAAGTGATAAAAATTCGATTTTTATTCCATTTTCCACCTCCCTGCAAGCACCGGGGTGGGCAACGTGGACTTACACTCCCCTCCTTGGGTCCATCCTGATGCGGAAAAGTAAATAATATACAACACTGGTGGCATCAACCTCAACCCGAAAGTGCCCCAAATAAAATAATATTACATTACATTTGAATTTACATGAATGAAAATATAAAACTCTCATCTCACATAAAACCCCCGGCTATTCAATCGCGACAATCCTGCACATCATATCTCAGCCACACATAATATCTCATATCATCAACGTAAGTAAGTATTCATACACCGATCGTCGTCGATGTATAGCAACGACAATCGGCAATACAACTACATACTACACTTACGGTCACAGAAAAGAAAGTGTAAAACTACAATTTTTGGAATCCACAATCACTTTAGACATCGTAAATCCGAAATATCACATACTTCGCATTTCATGCCTAACTCTATGAATTCCACATATTGTATCACATTCCAGATAAATAGACAGTATTAAACTTTTCGAACAGATAATCAAATACCCAAAATTTCCTAAATTGCTCAACACTTGAGCGGAGTTCAAATATTCCGGAATGTGTCACAGTAGTAGCGGTCCAGCCGTAGAAGGGTCAAGCCAACGCCTCACATGTGGCACGCCGTACTGCCTCAAACCCGAAGGTTCAAAAGGCAGTTCAAGACGGTCACATAATCGAGTTAAGGTTTGTTGTCTTCTAGAGGGTCCACCACAAAACTTGCACGCATTTGCAAAATATTTAAACTCGAGAAAAGATTCAACACTTGAAAATTTTTTTGTGTCGGGAAAAATTGAGTTAATGATATCCGTTCAAACATTTTAACAGATTCTAAATATCCGGAAATATTAAAGAATTTAAATTTTCCGATCGAATCTACGATTACAAAATAAACCTCAGAATTCTCAACACTTGAGTCCGATTAAAAATACCCATAAAAATTAAATCACAGAAAGAGGAATAACTGTGCAAAAACTAGTCCTTGATTCCTCAATACTGCCGCGGTTCCGCGGCCCAAGCGAGGTACGGCCGCGGTTCCGCGGCGGTTTGTACGGAACAGGGGCTCGTTTTTCACAGAAGTGCTTATTTTTTCCTGCTGATATTTTTAGGTATTTTTAATTCAAAAAATCCCAGATTTTGAAAAATATCCAGAGAGGGGGTTAACTTTGTCGGTTCGGGTTCGATCGGAGTTTTAACTTCGTAAACACGTCGCCTAATGCTCTAACCTGGCTCGGATACCACTGTAGGGTTGCTAGGCACACTTTTGAAGGTTCATAAAACATCAAACATGCCCGAATAAAATTTTACATGTGCTGAACAACCCAAAGATGGGGTCTTTGCTAGATTATTACGGTTTAGCATGCAAGATAACATCTTTAAAGCTAAGTGTGAGGAATTACAACCTTTGTAGTCCGCTCCTTCGCTTCACAAGCTCCGAGTAGAAGTCCCTTCGCCGCGATCCACGATCTCCCGGACTTAAGAGAGGCTCCATGACTCGAACGATCCATGCTAGCTTGAAGTGTTCCGATTCTCCGATGATCTACGTCGAAGTTGCTATAACCCAAGCTTTCTCACTCTAAAGAGATGAACACCCTAATCTAATGGGCTAGATTAGATGAGGATGATGGAGTAGTATTTATGCTATCTTTTTAATTCACTTTCTCACAAGAAATTATCACAAAAGGAATTTCTAGTGAGTTCTCTTTCAAAAACTAAAGAGAGAAGAAGATGAAGAATGAAAAGAATAATCCTTTTGTGATGAATAGTAGTCAAGAGTATATGATTTATTATAAAACCATGGTCAAGGATGAGAGGCTAAAACTTGTAGAGAATAAACTAGAGTTAGGGTTTGGTTAGGTTAAGGATAAGGATCAACCATAATATCTTAACCAAGACAAAAGAGAATCCTTCTAGAAAGTGCAAGAAAGAGCTAACCCTAATCAAACCCTAATCCCTTTTTATCATCCTTAAACATGTTTCATAATAAATCATATCATGTCACAATAATATATATAACATATATATTATATATTTGCAACAAAAGAAAATAACACAATTAACATATATCGCATAAATATCAATGTATTAATCCGGTGAGAAAATGAAATAATAAAGCGAGCCAATATTAGATAATGTAATACAATATATCATATATATCATTATACATTAAATCATCGAATCAACACTTGATCCGACGATCCGGCTATATCGAATATAACCGACTAATATATCATGTACCGAATCATCGAATCAACACTTGATCCGATGTCCCGATTCATATCTAAAAATCGCGAGAATATAATACGGTATCTCATATCGCATTATCCTCGGTCCTGTACATATCGCATATGTGCCTCTACTCCGTTTTGCCTGAGCCAAGAAAGCTCTGTGTAGGACTCTAAAGAATCGTCAATACGCCGGTAGTAGGTGATGCTCATATCAAACACCCATAAGCTGCAAGCGGTCAGCTAAACGTAACAGCCACCCAGGTATTGAGCGATCAGAAGATCAACACGCTAGCCTATCCGTTCTCCTGTGAATCCAATCAGTAACACTCCCGTACAGTCCGGTCTGTTCATCTGATATGTCACATATCAAGTCTAGGGATGGTATACGTCAGACCCCAGTAACCGATAAGTCGTGTCGATGTGAGGCTCATAACAGGTCGAGAAACTACTGGTAACACTTACCAGTATATCTCTATATCAGCCCTGGCCAGGGACTTCCAGTTATAGCCAATCGAACACAGCACGACATCAACTCCCTATACCGGGAGAGACGAATCCCCTCCTATCGCTCATTGCCTCCATGTGATTCGAGACTGTACCCAAAAGCCACTGTTTTGCACGCTCTCTTGGACGTGGTAAGATGGAAATCAAAGCACAGTGGGAATCACACAAGACTCTATGACGATCTCGGGTCTACACATTATCTAATATTGGCTCGCTTTATTATTTCATTTTCTTACCGGATCAATACATTGATATATATGCGATATATGTTAATTGTATTATTTTCTTTTGTTGCAAATATATAATATATATGTGATATATATTATTGTGACATGATATGATTTATTATGAAACATGTTTAAGGATGATAAAAAGGGATTAGGGTTTGATTAGGGTTAGCTCTTTCTAGAAGGATTCTCTTTTGTCTTGGTTAAGATATTATGGTTGATCCTTATCCTTAACCTAACCAAACCCTAACTCTAGTTTATTCTCTACAAGTTTTAGCCTCTCATCCTTGATCATGGTTCTATAATCAATCATATACTCTTGATTGCTATTCACAAAAGGATTATTCTTTTCATTCTTCATCTTCTTCTCTCTTTAGTTTTTGAAAGAGAGCTCACTAGAAATTCCTTTTGTGATAATTTCTTGTGAGAAAGTGAATTAAAAAGATAGCATAAATACTACTCCATCATTCTCATCTAATCTAGCCCATTAGATTAGGGTGTTCATCTCTTTAGAGTGAGAAAGCTTGGGTTATAGCAACTTCGACGTAGATCATTGGAGAATCGGAACACTTCAAGCTAGCATGGATCGTTCGAGTCGTGGAGTCTCTCTTGAGTCCGGGAGATCGTGGATCGCGGCGAAGGGACTTTTACTCGGAGCTTGTGAAGCGAAGGAGCAGACTACAAAGGTTGTAATCCCTCACACTTAGCTTTAAAGATGTTATCTTGCATGCTAAACCCTAATAATCTAGCAAAGATCCCGTCTTTGGGTTGTTCGGCACATGTAAAATTTTATTCGGGCATGTTTGATGTTTTATGAACCTTCAAAAGTGTGCCTAGCAACCCTACAGACCTAGGTAAATCCTAGACTGATTAGGTGTATGGTTTTGTGTTGTGATTATTTTTGATTTACCTCCTTGTTTGTATAATTTCAATTCATTCTTTTGTTAATAACTAAAATAAAAAAAATAAATAAATTCACCTCCTTTTCCATCCCCTTGTCTATTCATGGGAAACCCAAATTGACCAACTCTTGCAGAGATTTGGTACCCTCAACCAGATATTTTATCATATGGTTCTTGCTTTGGTAGATGTTGGGACTTCACGCGTGCACGCCTATGCGTTTTGAAGGAAAAGGTTATTAGAAATAAGGCGCACGTAAGCTCGGTCTCATTTTAAAATATTAACTACAAGTGCATGGCTCTTTGTAGCTAACCGGCAAGTATGGGTCGATTCACAGAGAATTGATGATTATGTGTTTTTACGTCAAGTTTAAGAGAAAAGAATGAGTTTTTATTGGTTTGTCACAAGAAATACAAAATGAAGTATATAAGAAAAGAAAAGCGGTCGTAGCTCCAGTTCGGATGGTTAAATCGTGATGAAGTCTTTGACGCCCTCTTGATCATGAGTGTTCCTTCCTCTCGTTAAATCCGATCATGAAGTATGGCTTATCAAAGCAGTTGCGAAGCATAAACCATCAAGACGATGCGATATCGCAACATGAGGCATGAAACTATACATTACGTTCTCACTTACCGTTTATATATCCGAGCATGATGTATCAAAACTAAGGACAAGGGTTACCAAGCATACAACATCACAACTAAACAAATCAGCACATGAGAAGTAAAAGTTTGCATTAATCTTGCTAAGTAGGTGGGTGATAGTATAGGGTATATGCTTGATGAAGGATGTCGAGCAACATAAGCAAAATACCATATCTAAATTACCTAGCAAGTTTAACACAAATTTGATTCTAACTTTAACATTGCAAAATGCTGATAATGAGAGAATAGTGTATATGATAAAGATTACAGGTAACCATCAAAATCAAAATACCATATCAAATATATCCATTAAGCAATCTTAAAGTTACAATCCCTTTTTGAGCACTTTAAACATTCACAAGAGAAGAAGGAAGGCAAAGTCATGCATCTTACATTCTCACCATCAACACAACCAAAACGTTACTCAAACATCACAAAAGAGAAAATGAAATACAAGAGAAGAATATGAAAGAGCAAGTAAAGAAAATAGCAAGAAATTAAACAAAAGAGTGCAATTCTTTATTCACAAAATGGAGGGTTTGAGCTACAAAATAGATAGCAACTTCAACTTCCTTAATGAAGCACTCAAATGAGAGCCCAAAGAGAGAAGAAGAAGAAGCTATCAAGTATTACACGCAATTTTTCACTCCAAAATCAAACTCAGAACTTAATCGGTAATCTTCTATATATAGGCAATTCAAAATAAAAAAACAAACAATAAAAATAGACCAACAAAACAACAAGGGACCAACAGAAAGTGCACGAGCCAAAATGGCCAAGTCTGGGCCGCAAATTGCAGCCATAATAATTAAATTTGCAGCCATAAAATGGACAATGGGTCCCATCTTTGTACTGTGATCTTCTACGCTCAATATCATCTCTCTGGTATCTTCTTTTCTTTTAATTCATACTTGGGTGTTATCTGGAGTTAAAGAACAGAGAAGGGGATCATGTAGGCAATGTGTTCACACTTCAAATCATTTCTTTATCAAACACTCATGACCATGCCCATTTGCCTAAGCCACTTGTGCACCCACTTGTATGCATCAAGATGGTGCTTGCCTACTTGATCCATGTCACCTGCACTTGTTCCCACATGATTATGTTCACATCATATTGGACCAAAGTGGGTTATTTTTGTACACATCTTCATTTGTTGCAAACTCTTTAGAACTTGGTCGTTTCTTCGTCACGTTTGCAGTTCTGGCTAAAAATCGTCGTTCTGTGCATATTGTGCATGTTTTTCAGTGATTTTTCCTGTGTACCTATAATCTGTACTAATGAGCAGACATGGATTAAATAGCACTGTTTATTAACAAAATGATAGGAAATAAATGATATTAAAATGTAATTAATCGTGCCAAACAGTAGAAGTTCCAACGATGCATTCGTGTCCAAAATTTCTTTAAGAGATTGGATAAAAACTTCTAGAAACACCAATTGGACAACCTACTCAAATTCCCATCAACCGTATCAAACTGTTCCTCCTTCTTATGTTGATATTCCTCTTAAGGCTAATGTGGCAACTTTTAAACCTATGTCCATTGTGGAACACATTGAAAAAGTCTGTAACCAACAGTTCAACCATTTTCAATCCTACCCAACTTTTACACCGTCTCTAGACATTTCTTCTGAACATGAAATAGGGAGTTCCACGTTTCCAAATAAATTCGAATCTTTTATTGGAACCCCTTAACGAACCATGTCTAGTCTTGAAAGATCATTGGAAGAATTTCGGGTAGTTTCTTGCCGACAGATAGTTGAATTAAATTTATCCATGGCCACACTCGTACAACAAATGAATCATCGGCTAGTTCCCAAATAGCTCAAGATTTCAGAATATATGACGTAGCAACAAGACAAATTGATGATTTGAGTAGTGAAAGTGAGCCATGCACTATTCAAAATTAACCCCTACTCGTTTCCAATTGAACTCCATAGCTCCAATTCTGAAAATCTATCGAGTAAACCAAATAATTCACCAATTGAGGATAGCATGTTTGATGAGTTGTACGACTAAAATGTGTTTGATTTACCCAATTGTGAAGGGACCCGTTTAAGTGAAACCAATACTACTCCTTTTGATCTCTACATCTCCAATTTAGAAAAACAATCAAATGTGATTTGTAATACACCAATTGAAAATCATGCTTTGATGAGGTGTCTGAGAAATTTAAGTTTGACTTGATTGAGGATATCATTGTTGGGGATAATAAAACCACAATTTTGGATGAGTTTTTCTCACCAATTCAACACTTTCCTTCAAATCCGTGTAGGATCATCTTGAACCATTAACTGATTTTCCCGAACCCTATTTGCTTCTTGATATTATTGACGATGATTTGACTGAATGCATGGATAAGCTTAATCTTGAGGGTAATTTTGAGAATATCTTTGAGGATGAACTCGTTTTACTAGATGAGTCAGATTTTCCGATCATCATGTTCCTTCCATTGACTGTGAACATTCTCCTGAACATTTAACCGATACTATTCCTCAATTACTTCCCTCCATCATTTCCATTGATCTATCAAAATTGCAAGATGACTTTTCACCTTCATCTCCCACATCTGTTTAACCAATTTCGGTCGGCCCATGTTTTCTTAAGAATCTTGAGAAGTTTGATCTCATTTCAAAAAATATTGATAAATTAGTACAGTTGGAAAATTCCAAATTGACAGTTCAATCACTAGCAACTGTAATAATTTATTTAATCAATTTAAAAGCTCAAGTTTGTAATCCATTTCATCTACCCACTTCATTTATTTCTCCCCTTTCTTCTTCTCATTTCTATGCACCGAGATTTCATACCATTTCCATCCATACACAGCCTCGCATGCTCTTCACTTCTTTCCTTTACACGTTCTTTCACCAACCCTGGTCTAATCATGATAAAAATTTTGAATGGTTGGTATTGACTTTTGGTCTGTGTAAAGCCTTTTATATACTGATATTATTCCCTTCCCCTAACTTTGAACTTCAATGCGTAACAGCGGAAACACTGTTTCAATTATGTTTTGGGGGCATTTTTGTGTATATATTTTGTCTGCTATTTTAGAATTTTCATTGTAAAAAAAAGAACCGACAATTTTTGACCCTTCAAAACTTTTGAGATCTCTTTATATGGCATGACAGTGAGGGCACTGTCAAGTTTAAGTTTGGGGGTATGCTCGGTAAACTTTCTATCCTTGCATTCATGTGTAAATTCCGCATTTGCATATATATTAGAGAAGTCATAAAAAATTGAAAAATTTCAAAACAGAAAAACTTTGTCGTCAAGTTAGTTAATAGGAAAATTTAGATTCAAAATACCAATGGTTTAGTTTGATAAGAAAGAAACAAATAAATCCTATTTTTAGAATTTGAAAACCCGAAAGATAAGCCTCTTTTGAGTTTAACCGTAGCTAATATACGTATTTGCATCAAACTACATGTTTCATGAGTTTTGAAAATCAAATGACAAGTTTGTAATTTCTTAAAATTTTTAAATTGATAAATTTCTTTAGGATCAAACAAATTTGTTCTTAACTAAGTAATATCCAGAATAGTTCATAAAGCGAAGTGGATATGAAAGAGTATTATTGAAAGCTCTAGTAGAGGCTAAGTCTGAAGGATAACCAATCTGAAACTTGATTGGAGTGATTACATATCTGATCTACACAAAAACGTCTTTAATCTTAAAAATAATATGAACAACTGGCAATGTCTCCATTCACATTAAATTCTTATGATTTTCACGCATAAAATGAGCCTTTTTTGTTTTATGACCTAGGTGACATGGGCAATAAAGTCTGCGGGGGTGTTTCTGTACCTAATGCTCTAAAACCATCTGATTTGGGTTCATTGGCCCTAAGCTCGCTAAGAAACCTAGAAAGTCTGATATAAACAAAGTCAAGCAAGTGTTCTTTTCAAGTTAAAATTCCTCGCGGTTCTTATTGGCTATAGTGCCCTCAAGTCAATTATTGTAATTGCAGGCAAGCAATTATGATGATTGAGTGAGGACCTATACGGGTAGAACAATCTTACTCGAGATGATAGGATGCTATCTGGTTCATCTCTATCATCATGCATATGTATTATGTGGTATTACGGATCATTATTACGTGTTGATAGAGACCGTAGGATTCTTGCTTGACTAACAGGGTTATTGTGGCAGTCACACTTGTGAGAACTGGGTAGTCTATAAGCAAATCCTTAAATATCTCTAGTTGAGGGAATATCGAGACTGGGCATCAACATTCCAGAGTAGACTAGTGTATAAGTTTTCGACCCCGACGAGGGGCGATGGCAAGTCTCACAGCCATTGGTGTTAGTTAGTCACTAAAGATAGTATACAAGTGCTCATTGGGTTATGAGTTACACTGGACGGACCTGCCGGAAACATGCTAGATGGTATTATATATATTGTCAGATAGCTATTCTTAGGTGACATGAGTACAGGTTGGTCTGTTGACCTGAGATCCTCATTTTCTTCATATGAGTTCCCATTGTACTTTGATTACTCCCCTACCATGGCTCAAAGGAGTCGTGCAAACATGTTTTGGTTGTGTACAGTCCCGAGCCATACGGAGGTAGTGAGCAGATCGTCAGGGATTCGTCTTTTCTGGTATTGGGGATAGATGTCGCGCTGTGCATGGGTGGCCATCACCAGAAATCCTTGGGTAAGTTAGACGAAAATTACTGATTTGGATCAGTAGTTTCTCAGTGGGGGCTTCACACCGACACGAATTATCGCGTTATTAGGGGTCTGACTTTATACACTCATCTAGACCCGGTATGCGATACTCATATACAAACATGCCAGACTGTTTGGAGATTGTCACTGACAGGCTCAGTAGGTATACGGATGAGTTTGCTAGTCGGCCTTCCTTTCGCTTAATAGCTGGGTAGCAGTTCCGTACAGCTAGTGCCACTGACATGCTTGTGGTTAAACCCACTGCCAGCGTATTGACGAGTCTTTAGAGTCCCACATAGAAGGTTTTCTTAGTTCAGGCAAAATGATATAGTGGCCATATATTGATACATGCAGGGTTCCGATTAGGTATGCGTGCTAGCTACACGGACTTTAATCGGGCGGTTGATAATACTAGCCGGCTTAGGATTAAGCCGGATTATTAAAACAAGTTTTGATATAATAATTTACATATATATATTTCGATATGTATATTCTAGAATTATATTCATAGTAATTTTCTATCTCTTGAGTATTCGTATTTTGATACGAATACGGGCATGTATTTGCGGAGACGTATTCTTGTATTCATACAAGAATACTTCTAGAAGAAAGACACCTTATTTCTAGGATTTTCTTTTAAAGAAATTGTGAAATGAGATAGAGGAGAGAAATGGCGGAGAGTATGGGCAAATAAATTTTTAACTCATTTGCTTATGACTATTCAAGCATGGTTGCATTTTTAAATGTGAAAAATATTTTGACAAAAGAGAAGAAGCATGCTTGAATTTGTGATGAGTTTTTCATACTACTTATTAGCTTCTCTCTCTTCCATAGCTCTTCCTTTTTCTTCATTATCTTCTACCCTCTCATGAGTTGAGAATCATAAAGATAAAAGAGAAAGAAAAATACTAGAAGATTACACTACATCATAAGCATCCTAGGATTCTTAGTTACTTCATTGATGAAGTTGAAGCTTGAACTCGGATCCCTCGGCTGGATCATCTTCGGCGAAGGAAGACCAGCTTGCAAATGCGAACCGGAGCTCCTGAGAGCTTGCTAGAGTCCAACCCAATTGGAGAAAATGAAGACGCTACAAAAGTTGTGATTTCGGCCCATTGAGTTGCCGCGAAATGCTTCCATTTGTTGCTGATCCGCGTTCAAATTTTTGCTACAGTGCGTCAAATTTTTTTGGGGGCTCTAATACATGGAAATATGATTTTTGGTTTTGGTACATATTTGTTTTTTTACTGGTTTGTACTTTGGGCCAATGCAGAAAGTTTTAATCAGTCGAAATTCCAAATTTGAGTTTTATGTGCATTTGTTTCTGCGACCGTGAATATCATAGCGTGGTATAATCCAACTGCTTGCTATATGTAGAATTAGATGGGTTTACGAACATGATATTCACATTGATGTTCTGTGTTGCTCTGTCCTTATGGTTATGTTGGATTGTCGTGATGGATAGCCCGGTGTTCGTAGTATTAAATAGCTCTGTGATGTTGTGTATATTCATATTGCATGGTAAGCGCCCGACATATGAACTGCCGTCATCGCGGCTTGTATTATTCTTTGGAGCACGTCCTAGTTCTGGATGTAGTCACCATTGTATATCCAGGTTTTCATTACATACACCAGGATTACTCCGCGGCAGAGTGCTCGAGTAGCCTGGTTCTAGAGGACAATGGGCTACCATTTCATGGCGTTGAGACCGGGATGCCCTACTCGGATTGGCGGGCTATTCGCCACACACGCATGGGGTATAGGTTTGACCCGTGAAGGGGTGTCCAAGTCACCAGATTTTAGAAATGACGGGTGGTCCATTCACTTCATTGATTGGGGTTGCCTCGCTTCTGGGATTGGCGGATGGCTTGCCGCACTTGAAATTACATTTCATTTTTGGCTCCATTGAAATGTACTTTTCCTAATTTATCCTCATTTCCATATTGTGTTTACTTCCGCTGTAAATCTATGTTTGCTATATATATATATAAATATATATATATATATATATATATTAGACGCTATATATGTTTTGAGTTCACGCTGGTCCTGTCCCTGCCCTGCTGTAAATTAAGTCACCTTACAGTGAAGACCCTGGATCCTGTGGCGAATGCGGATGGCATATATATGCATACCTATTTTCGTTTCTTTCTGGCATGATATGATTAATTGATGGGACTGCATTATATGTTTAATACATGTAAAAAAAACCTAAATGATGTTGTTGGAACCTCAGTTTTCAAAAACCTTTGTGTAACATTTCAGAAATATAAAATATTATTTTTGGAATTTAATATTAAAATATTATATTTCCCGAAAACTGCTCGATTTGTGAAATTGGGGTTTTCAAAAAATAGGTATAAATATATACCAATATTTATGAAATAAATGGAGATTAAAATGATTTATTCATTTAAAATTATATTTATTGGATTTGGCATTTTTATATTTAATTATATGCAGTTTGGATAAAAACCCGATTAGTGCACTGCTAATCGCGATTAGGCCAAATCCGTGTTTCTACAGTTTTCCATGACTATGCACCATGTCATCTTGCATTTTGATTACATGTTGTTTATTGTGTTGTTTTGAAGTATTATGTGACTTGGTTTTAAAAGAAAAGAAAAAGAAAAGTGAAGAGAGAGAGGGGGGGGGGACCACATCATTACATGAGACATGGCTTATGAGAGAGAGTGAGGTGAGAATAAGAGAGCGAGAAAGAGAGGGTTGCCATCATCCTCCCCCATTTTCTTTCATCCTCATCTCCCTCCACCTCCACCCCAAATTATCACCTCAAAATATTCATCCAAACCCTATACCCCTTTCACAAAAAATGATCACCTCTTCATCCTGTACCCAATGGACCAAGCAAAGTGGGATTTTGAAGACTTGGGAATTCTAGGGTTTCTCTTGAGTTGCATCAATGAGGTATAAATTCTTCCATCAGTTAGTTTTGTGTTTTTGTTGTATCCTAGTCTAGTTAGAGGTTGATTTGGTTAAGTTATGTGATGTATGGAAAATTCTAGAAAAGGGTTTAGGTGTTAGTGTGGATTTGTGATGACTAGTGTCTGTTTACAAGACCCTAGTATGGATTCCTTACCCAAAAATAGAGAATACGAACTTTAGAATCGCCGATATGGGGTTTTTTTTGCGGATTTAGTGAATGTATCTGGGAATCTGGGATGACCCGAGACCCTTGTAAAATAAGTTCCCATGACCATGAGACGTGCAAGCAACCATGAAGCAACACTTGAAACAATAGCCCCTATGGACCTTTCCTGGCCGCAAATAAATCCCTTGTGGCCGCAAATTGCGGTCACACCAGAGTGGAACATAGTGAATTTTGTTCTGAAGCTTCCTTATCAGATATCTAGAGCAACCCAATGTGTAAAACGTTCTAGTTTGGCTTAGGGTGAAATCTGGGAGTGGTTTTCCTATGCTGCTGTTTTCGAATTTTGCGATTCTGAATTCTTGGGTTTGATATTTGGTACTGTATTTGGTTGGTGGGCGTTTGTACATCAACAACAAGGGTTGTTTGGTCGTTTTTGCATGCGCGGGCTATAGGTTCTAACCTATAGGTGATCCGTGTGCCGTTTTGGTTTTCCGGATTCGATTTTAATAGCAATTGTGATATGTGTTGAATTGTAGGTACCTTCACGTGGATTCCGAGACGACGGAGCATGGCGTAATCGACTTCGGCAAGAAAGGATCAGGTGAGTAGATCTATATTTACGGGGAAAGTCAGGTGGTGGCGTATAGCACCCCCACAAGCTTTTGATGGAAACCGATTCATAGAATATGGTTAAGGAAACCTAGATTAGGATACTAGAGATAGAGTAAAGGAATAGTTAGAGAAACCATATTAGAAACTAAAGGATAGATAGAAGTGATATGATGTGATTAATACGTGATGATGAGATTTGAGGATGATGTTCGATGATATTGCCGTATTAGATACTATAAGATTAGATAGCCGACGTAAATGCGTCATCCAAACCATACCTATTTTCCAAACTGTTGAATCGTATGCATCTCTTAAACAGATATCTTGAGGGACGTTATAGATTTTCAAACGATATCTTTTCCTTAAAAACACCGTAGCCCCTACTTTCAAAATTACGATTCGCATCTTTTAAAAAATGATCGTATGGTTCGTGTGTGGATGTTATATTAGATACGTATGCTTATAGTAAAGGTAGAATGTATATATATAAAGATGACTTAATATGATGAAAGGAATATATGATGTAATATGATGACTTGATTATGTTGGTATACAGATGCGAGTCGATATGAGATAATTGATACCTTTGCCGGTCCCCTGATATGATATTGTTATGGATGTGACCTGGGATATAGGTATATAGATATATATGATGTTGTGAATCATGAGTGATATGCCGTACGAGACATTAGGTTCGTAACCTCATCGTCGTAAAGGTTGATAAGATCCCTAATGGTTTATACTGTCGTACGATGATTTTCCGTACGTGATGAGTTTGACTTGATGATTGATCTATACCCTTGACTAGAGGACACCGTACGATGGATTATACCGTACGTGATATTCTGAGGCTAGATACCGATTGATAGATTCACCGACTCGGCCATGTTAGATACGTATACCTTATAGCTTTTAGCTGACGTTTTATTTTATGCTACGTTCATGTCATCCTCATTGCATTACATATACTTGTGCTGGTACACCTACACCATTATCAATGATGCTTATGTTACACTTACACAGATTGGCCGGCTCACACACTTCATCATCGATAATTGCTATGTCACTACACAGTAGAACTGCTGCATCAGGATATGACTCCTTGCATGATATACTTTCTATAGCTACATATTGTACATCCATACTTGAGTACATACATATTGTACATCCATACTTGCGTACATACATATTCATCCATACTTGCGTACATACATATTATACACCCATACTTACGGACATACACATTTGTATGTCCATACTTGCGTACATACACATATGCACCTCTATACGATATTGCATTTGATTTTGGAGATTTGGGAACCACATGATATATTTTAAAACTAGGTTCATTTAAAAGTGCGGTTTTCCCTCGATATGTGCATATTACTGTCCATGTTGCATGATATACGGAAATGCTTACATTTCTGTTATATGTCGCATACATCATGCTTTATGATTATACGCATTGGGATATGTTGTTTTCATGAGATTTCTGGATTTGAGAACCGCGTTCATTTTAAGAAAAAGTATGTATTGTTTTAAAAACCCGGTTTCTCTTTGTTAGTGTATATGCCCTAAGGGCCATTATTGTATCATACTTGTATGTATATTACTTAATGGAAGCTTGGGATATTCGCAGTTGTATATACAGTCTTGCTAAAAATGGTAGTATGCTACTTGGTTTGTGTCTACTTTAATATATGCATATGTTTCTTATAACGTATCACTTATACATATTAGTAGAGCCCATAGGATCTTTGCTTGATTACCAGCGTTGTGATGGCAGTCACACTAGTGGGGGCTGGGTAGTCTGTAAGCAACATCCTATACAGGTCCCTGGTCATTGGATTATCGAGATAGGGCATCAATATTCCAGAGTAGACTAAGTGTGTACGCTTCTCATCCCAATTGGGGAGATGGTCTGTACCACAGCCATCAGTACGTCGTACTGGAGATAGTATACAGGTGCTCGTTAGGTTACGGGTACACCGGACAGGACTTGCAGGGGAACTGATTGGTTGGTATTATACCCATCGTCAGTTAACAGTTCCCAGATGACATGAGTACAGCATAGTCCGCAGACTTGACACTGCTACTTCGCCTCGAGTGTGTCCTACTGTTCTTAGATTGCTACCCTACCACGGCTCAAAGGAGTCATGCAAACAGGTAGCAGTTGGGTGCAGTCCCGAGCACTTGGAGGCAGTAGTGGTTAGATAGGATTCGTCTCTCCCAGTATTGGGAGATGATATCGCGCTGTGTCAGAGAGCCATTACGCAAAGTCCCTGGCCAGGGCAAGCGAGATATACTGGCAGGTTCCAGTAGCTTCTTAGGGTGTAATGGGCTTCGCTCCGACACGACTTATACAGCTATTAAGGGACTGACGCTTGCCGCCCCCTAGGCTTGATATGCGATAGTCTTAGAAGAACAGACCAGACTGTATGGAGATTGTCACATCAGGCTCAGTAGGGGTTCGGATGGTTTTCCTCATCGGCCTTCTTATCGACATCTACCTGGGGACCGTTACGTACAGCTAGTGCCGCTTGCGGTCTATGGTTAAACCCACTGCCAGCGTAGTGTCGAGTCTTTAGAGTCCAACACAGAGAGTTTTCCTGCTCCAGGAGAAACGATATAGAGGTCGTATGGTTTTATGACAAGGGTTCGGACGCATACGTGTGTTTATGCACGTACGACTTTTTCGGACAGTTTTTACTAGTCGGCTTTGGTTTAAGCCAGATTCTAGTATCGGGTTACTGGATTTATACAGTCTAAAGTTTTTCCGTGTTTTTACGGATTGGAGGGGCGTTCTCGTAATTTGTCGGGAAGCTTCTAGAAGAGTGGTGAATAAGGGGTTAAGGTGGCATTGCATTAAATGAGATTAGTGACTCATTTGTGTGATTCATCCAAGTCATTAATGCATCATAAATGCTTAATGACTCATGGGGATGAATCACTCATAGATATTTATGAAGCATGGTTGTTAATTCTATTATTTGATTTTTGGATAAATAATAATGCTTCATATATATTATGATAACATCATTATCTCATTTCATTCTCATCTTCACCTTCTCTCTCCTCAAGCTCACTCTCTCTTCAAACCCTAACCCTAACCTCTCATGTGTTGAGATCAAGGGTTAGCTAGACTAATACATCCATAACCTCACTCTATATCCCCTAGGTAGCTTAGATTAGCACTTTAAGCAACCTAGTTTTCTTAAGTTTGAGATCAAGCTTGGCGTAGGAGCTTTCGGGTGGATCGTCTTTGATTCGAGAAGGCCGTTGAGGTGCCGATGTTCCAAGGAGCCTACGAGGAGTGGAGGACCGCGATGAATACCCGAAGGACAAGTAACGTGAGATATAACTTCGTATCCGAGTAGTTAAACCTCTAGTAGATAGTTAGCAATGGTTTAGATAACGATTCATGCGCTAAAGTCCGTGTTACGAAGCTTTGATAATCGTTTTTCATATATTCCGCCTCCCCGCAAGTTCGTGGGGTGCGTGATATGGACTTACAATGGTATCAGAGCCAACTAAACCATTACTAGCTTCTTAGCAACTGATTAGAAGTTCGATCGACGGAAAACACGAAAACAAAACCCTGAAAATTCTAAGTTTCTGTTAATTTTAAACCTGTCTGAAAAATTATTTGACATACTTTAAAATTCACAGCAGGGTATTTTAAGAATACTGAGAAAAAATGAGCCAGTGAGTCGGCAAAACGGCCGCTGATCCGCGGCAATAGAGAGCTTGTCCCGCGGATCCGCCGCCGAGTCAACGCCGAGTTGACTCGGATTTGCTCAGTAATTCTTATTTTGTTGTTTTCTATTTTCTTGTATGTTCTGTTTCTGCCCAGGTTGCCTCTGTGCTGATTTGGTTTTGGAGTAGACACAGATATAGGTAATCGATCGATGTTCTAAACTATTTGCTAATTGGATCTTTATCTGTAATGTTTAATGTTTTCGTAAACCTCCCCTAGCTGCTAGTATGTCGGTTTGCAGGGGGTTGCACATTTCTGAAATGTTTACTGTTTGTGTATATGAACTTGATTGGGATGTTATGATGATTAGCCGGGGTTTGAGATGTGTTTAATATTCATTCATTCAATGTAAATGTAATTTGATGTAATATTCTTTTGCGGGGCACATCCAGGTTGCGGTTGTAGCCACCGTTGTATTATTTCCTTTTACTGTTTTTGCTCCTAGGATAGACCCAAGGTGGGGTGCACAAACTACCGGGTACTTTGAAGTGTTGACGCAGACCGCTTCACTTCTGGTACTTGGCGGGTAGTTTGCCGTACCCGTAGGGGTCTGGGGTGGGGTAACGGCTATTCATCACAACTGTGTAATCCGTCTTTTATTGCAGGCTCAAAGCAAAATGCGGATTGCTAGAATATCCAATAAAGTTCATCTGTGATCTGGAATGCTTATTATTGCGTCTGACGAATGTACAATATCTATATATAAATAGCTATTAGACGTCACTTATGTTTTACACCCGCGCTAGCCCAGCCCCCGCTCTGTCGTTAGTTAAGTAACCTAACGGGTGATGACGAGACCCCGTGACGAATGCGGATGGCATAAGAGGACGTGGTATTTTCGTTGTTTTCTGCAATGATAAGATTAAAATATGGGACGCATTATTATAATTCAAAGAAAATAAACCAAAGTTTAATCATTGGAACAAATTTAAAAGAAACCACTCGGTTATTTTAAAAGATCAGAATTTTTAAAATTATGGAGCTTTAACCACTCCTTTTAAAAAGTATTAGGTTCCTTCGATTATATCAAGTTCACTACGTTCACGGTTTTGCCAAAACCATTCATAGCCCTCCGTCATTTCATTTGGGTATTCAGTAGTATTCAAGCTATGTATACTTAGCCCTTAGTCAAGACATAGTGTTTGGTAGCTGCTGAGGTATTCATTTGTTGCATAGATAGATGCGTTGGTTTGGGACAGTCGTATTATTTTTCTTGGCCCTTAGTCAAGAGTATATACGGGTGGGTTCAAATTAACCTGGATAATGATGGGTAGAACTTGACATGCGACTTATGACATGTTTGGCCCTTAGTCAAAGTCATAAGAGCATGGGGCAAAAATCCACATCGGGAATTTCTAAAGAAACTGAAATTTGCAGAGAGATGCATACCATTTTGGAGTTTGATGAATGTTGGTAGGATTCCTTCAACATTATCATACGATGATATTTTGGATCCCGATCCTACTGTGAGTACGAACTACTTATTAGGAGATTCGTCACTTAACGATCAATGCTATAAACCAAGTAGGTGCCTAGAAATGTGTCAGAGGGGATAAGCCCCCAAAGAAAAGAGGTTCTTTAATTAAGGAACTTCGCGAAAGCGTTGGAAAACCTCCCTCGAAGTATCGACACTGGCCTGGCTGAACGGTTAAGCAAGTATTGTACGGTGAGAATAGTCCTGAATAATTCTTCTTTTATGGTTTGAGGAAGGATTCGAGAAACAGTGGGAGCCATCCTGTTTAGATACATTAAAAACCAATCTAAATTTGCAACAGCATCATGCTAAAATGTTTTCTTCTCTTTCTCATTGCAGCGACCTTGTGACCATACATAGGTTACATCTAGATAACAATTTGACTGAATCTGACTTATATGACTGGCAAAGGTCTGTCCAGATATCCATTGCTTATGACAAGCTGGACCACCCTATTACTACTCAAGATCCCGCCGTCCCAGGTCCAGTTTCCACTGTCGCGGATATGGATATCCATCAGACAAGGGAAAAAGATAAAGCGAAAGCTAAATGCATCATGTTAGCTTCAGTTAATGGTAGATACCAGAAGCAGCATGAGAAGATGGACTTAGTTTCCATCTTTCTCCATAACAAAGATTTATATATAGAGTAATCTCATATCGCAAGATATGAGACCTCGAACGAATTAATTCAAGCGAGGTTGGCTGACGGGTCATCTGTAAGGGACAACGTCCTTATAATTACTAGCTGTATTGATGAGCTCAAGGACCTAAAGACCACATTGGGAAACAGGTCAGATACTGACTTAATTCTACAGTCTCTACCTTCTACCCTGAAGGAAACCAGGGAAGTTGAAGGAAAGAGAAGGGCAAAAGTTTCAGGACTGAATGTAGTAAAAGAGGGACGTTCCTATTGTTATGGGATTGGTCATTGGCAGAAAGATTGCAGGGCTTTAGAAGCCAGTAGCCAGGATACGAAGCATGTTGTTGCTTCAGCCTCAAATGTGTTTGTAATTGAGAACTGTTTGTCAATAAACTCTACTTCCTGGGTATTTGATACCGGAGTAGGATCTCATATCTGTAATTCATTACATGCTTTGAGAAACAGTAGAGTTATAAAGGTAGGTGATTGGTCTCTCAGAGTTGCAAACGGAATGACAGTGAACGCTGAATCCGTGGGAGAATATCGCCTAGGTTTGACAAGTGGGCATATATTGATTTTACATAACTGTTTTTATGTACCTAGTATGACTTGTAATATCATATCAGTGTCCTCACTTTCGAGAAAGGGATATGATTTTACATTCGTAAGCGATGTAGTTAACATCCACCTAAATCAAGTTCTGATTGGGTCCGGTACATTAGATAACAGTATATACGTATTAAGTCAAGCTCAGGTTTTCAATATCCAGAACACTCTTAAAAGAAAGTCTCTAGAGATAAATCAGGCTTTCTTATGGCATTGTAGACTAGGTCATATCAATGAGAAAAGGTTGACTAAGTTACATAATGAAGGATATTTGAATCCGTTCGAATATCAATCTTATGCTACTTGTGAATCTTGTCTCAAAGGAAAGATAACAAAGACTCCGTTCACTGGACACAGAGTAAGAGCAAGCGAGCTCTTGGGACTCGTACACAGTGACGTGTGCGGTCCAATGTCTACACATGCGCGAGGTGGTTATTCCTACTTCATTACTTTTACGGATGATTTCTCTAGGTATGGATATGTCTTCTTAATGAAGCATAAATCCGAGGCCTTTGAGAAATTCCAAGAATACAAGAATGAAGTGGAAAAACAAACAGGCAAGAGTATAAAGACACTGAGATCTGATCGAGGTGGTGAATACTTAAGTGCCGAGTTCCTAGGTTACTTAAAAGAGAATGGAATTCTCTCTCAGCTTACTCCTCCATACACACCACAACATAACGGTGTATCGGAAAGGAGGAATCGAACCCTATTGGATATGGTTCGTTCCATGATGAGTAACGCTGAGTTACCACGATCATTCTGGGGATATGCACTAGAATCAGCTGTATATCTTTTGAACCAGGTTCCCACCAAGACTGTGCCTACCACACCATATCAGATGTGGAGTGGGAAGAAACCATATCTTTATTATCTAAAGATTTGGGGATGTCCGGCTTATGTTAAAAAGCAGCATGCGGACAAACTCGAGGCACGATCAGTACTATGTAAGTTTGTGGGATATCCAAAGAATTCCAGGGGATATCTATTCTATTACGCAGAGGAACAAAAGGTTTTTGTTTCTCGTAATACCCATTTTCTAGAATATCAGTTTTTAGAAAAGGAAACTAGTGAGAGTGAAATAGAACTAGAAGAAATTCCAGAAGCACAAACTACTACTGAAAGTTTGGTAGAACCAGAAGTTCAAGATGAAAAGGACATCCCGACGCCACTCCGTAGAAGTAGTAGGCAATCTCATCCGCTCGAGAGATACTGCGGTTTTCTCATTGACGGGGATAGAGAGGATTGCACTATTGACTATGATGAGCCTACTAGCTTCCAGCAAGCCATTCAGAGCGGTGACTCAGTAAAATGGCTGGATGCAATGCGGACTGAAATGGAGTCCATGTACACTAACAAAGTATGGACTTTGGACTTTGCTCCAGATGGGGTAAAACCCGTAGGATGCAAATGGATCTTCAAAAAGAAGATTGGTGTAGATGGACAGGTTGAAACCTATAAAGCTAGACTTGTTACAAAGGGTTTCCGTCAAAGACCTGGTTTGGACTATGACGAGACTTTTTCTCCAGTAGCTATGCTAAAATCCATTAGGGTCCTTCTTGCTATTGCTGCCTTCCACGATTATGAGATCTGGCAGATGGACGTAAAGACGACTTTTCTAAATGGAAATTTGGAAGAGAGCGTCTATATGGATCAGCCAGAGGGATTCATTCAGAGTGGGAGAAGCGGTAAAGTATGCAAGCTGCTTAAGTCTATTTATGGACTAAAGCAGGCATCGCGGAGTTGGAACATCTGTTTTGATGATGCTGTCAAAGAATTTGACTTTATCAAAAATCCAGATGAACCATGCATATACAGTAAGATTGTAAGGAGAGCTATAGTATTCCTCGTCTTGTACGTGGATGACATTCTCCTAATAGGAAATGATATTCCTATGTTACAGTCAGTCAAAAGATTCTTGTCACATAAATTCTCCATGAAAGACCTGAGTGATGCCACCTACATTCTGGGGATCCGGATCTATCGTGATAGATTAAAGAGGATGTTGGGACTTTCACAGTCCAGGTACATAGACACCATAGTGAAAAGATTCAGTATGGAAGATTCTAAGCGAGGTAAATTACCGGCTTGTCACGAAATCACCCTCTCCAAAGATATGTCTCCCAAGACAGATTTGGAAAGGGATCGCATGTCGATTATACCCTACGCTTCTGCGGTAGGCTCTATAATGTATGCGATGTTATGTACCAGACCAGATGTAGCATACGCATTAAGCGTAGTAAGACGGTATCAAGCAAACCCAGGGGAGAATCACTGGATAGCAGTAAAGAACATTCTCAAGTACCTGAGGAGAACTAAGGAGATGTTCTTGGTGTATGGCGGAAAAGACCTCCAGATGGAGGCCTTTGCCGACTCCGGCTTCCAGAGTGACAAAGATGACTCTAAATCCATGTCGGGTTATGTCTTTACCCTCAATGGAGGGGCGGTCTGTTGGAAGAGTTCCAAGAAGGAGACCGTTGCAGACTCAACGATGGAAGCGGAGTACATAGCTGCTTGCGATGCCGCAAAAGAAGCTGTCTGGATAAAGAAGTTCCTCACAGAACTTCAGGTGGTTCCTTCCAGTGTTGGTCCAATACCTCTGTATTGTGACAACAACAGCGCTAGAGCTTTAGCAAAGAAACCCAGGTCCCATCAGAAGTCCAGACACATCTTAAGGCGGTATCACCTGATCAGGGAGATCGTCGATCGCCGGGAGATCGAGGTGAAGAGAGTAGAGACGGAGAATAACATTGCTGATCCATTCACAAAGGCCCTTCCTCAGACGCAATTCGAGAGGCTATTCGAGATGATAGGTCTACGATATGCCATCTCATGGCCCTAGTGCAAGTGGGAGATTGTTAGTGTATATGCCCTAGGGGCCATTATTGTATCATACTTGTATGTATATTACTTAATGGAAGCTTGGGATATTCGCAGTTGTATATACAGTCTTGCTAAAAATGGTAGTATGCTACTTGGTTTGTGTCAACTTTAATATGTGCATATGTTTCTTGTAACGTATCACTTATACATATTAGTAGAGCCCATAGGATCTTTGCTTGATTACCAGCGTTGTGATGGCAGTCACACTAGTGGGGGCTGGGTAGTCTGTAAGCAACATCCTATACAGGTCCCTGGTCGTTGGATTATCGAGATAGGTCATCGATATTCTGGAGTAGACTAAGTGTGTAGCTTCTCATCCCAGTTGGGGAGATGGTCTGTACCACAGCCATCAGTACGTCGTACTGGAGATAGTGTACAGGTGCTCGTTAGGTTACGGGTACACCGGACAGGACTCGCAGGGGAACTGATTGGTTGGTATTATACCCATCGTCAGTTAACAGTTCCCAGATGACATGAGTACAGCATAGTCCGCAGACTTGATACTGCTACTTCGCCTCGAGTGTGTCCCACTGTTCTTAGATTGCTACCCTACCATGGCTAAAAGGAGTCGTGCAAACAGGTAGCAGTTAGGTGCAGTCCCGAGCACTTGGAGGCAGTAGTGGTTAGATAGGATTCGTCTCTCCCGGTATTGGGAGATGTTATCGCGCTGTGTCAGAGAGCCATTACGCAAAGTCCCTGGCCAAGGCAAGCGAGATATACTGGCAGGTTCCAGTAGCTTCTCATGGTGTAATGGGCTTCGCTCCGACACGACTTAGACAGCTATTAAGGGACTGACGCTTGCCGCCCCCTAGGCTTGATATGCGATAGTCTTAGAAGAACAGACCGGACTGTATGGGGATTGTCACATCAGGCTCAGTAGGGGTTCGAATGGTTTTCCTCATTGGCCTTCTTATCGACATCTACCTGGGGACCGTTACGTACAGCTAGTGCCGCTTGCGGTCTGTGGTTAAACCCACTGCCAGCGTAGTGTCGAGTCTTTAGAGTTCCACACAGAGAGTTTCCCTGCTCCAGGCGAAACGATATAGAGGTCGTATGGTTTTACGACAAGGGTTCAGACGCATACGTGTGTTTACGCACGTACGACTTTTTCGGATAGTTTTTACTAGTCGGCTTTGGTTTAAGCCAGATTCTAGTATCGAGTTACTGGATTTATACAGTCTAAAGTTTTTCCGTGTTTTCACGGATTGGAGGGGCGTTCTCATAATTTGTCGGGAAGCTTCTAGAAGGGTGGCGACTAAGGGGTTAAGGTGGCATTGCATTAAATGAGATTAGTGACACATTTATATGATTCATCCAAGTCATTAATGCATCATAAATGCTTAATGACTCATAGGGATGAATCACTCATAGATATTTATGAAGCATGGTTGTTAATTCTATTATTTGATTTTTGGATAAATAATAATGCTTCATATATATTATGATAACATCATTATCTCATTTCATTCTCATCGTCACCTTCTCTCTCCTCAAGCTCACTCTCTCTTCAAACCCTAACCCTAACCTCTCATGTGTTGAGATCAAGGGTTAGCTAGACTAATACATCCATAACCTCACTCTATATCCCCTAGGTAGCTTAGATTAGCACTTTAAGCAACCTAGTTATCTCAAGTTTGAGATCAAGCTTGGCGTAGGAGCTTTCGGGTGGATCGTCTTTGATTCGAGAAGGCCGTTGAGGTGCCGATGTTCCAAGGAGCCTACGAGTAGTGGAGGACCGCGATGAAGACCCGAAGGACAAGTAATGTGAGGTATAACTTCGTATCCGAGTAGTTAAACCTTTAGTAGATAGTTAGCAATGGTTTAGATAACGATTCATGCACTCAAGTCCGTGTTACGAAGCTTTGATAATCGTTTTTCATATATTCCGCCTCCCCGCAAGTTCGTGGGGTGCGTGACATAGACTTACACTCTTGATATAATATTTCAGTGCGTCCACCATGCGTTTTCTCGGTTCTAAGACGTGTGATATGTGAAACCCGATTCGAGGAGTTAGATGATCCGTTTGCATGTTCATGGTGGACCCGGTACGGTACCCCGGGGCGAGAAGATCGTGGGGATGACGATGAGCCTGGCAGAGGGACTACTACCTACCAGTGATTGGTTGGGCCTGGCAGTTATCCGGAGGATACTGACCGGGTCGAGAGATGGATATTCGGCCGACCCGTCTGCCAGAGCATGTGGGCCAATCCTGCAGACGGATCCCGAGGGCCGATCCGGACTGTTGGAGCTCGAGATATGAGGATTTCCGTGTCGATGCTGGACACGGGTTTCATGATGTTTCGAGTGTCGATGCTGGGAACTCAGGTTCCATGATTTTGATGTGTTGGGTGGGACACACGTTGATTTATATCCTCATACTTTCATGCATCTTCTTTTATGATATTTACATGCATGATGTTGTTGTGTCATTGGTTGACACGTGGACAGGATCCACAAGCATACATACACTGATGATATGGTTGGACGAGACCCACATGCATACAGACATTGATCACATGGTTGGATGATATTCGCATACATATAGGTCTTGATTACATTGTTGGCACATATACAGATATGGTCACCCTAGGTATCATAGTATCACCTTTATGATATAGTTAACCTAGGAGTAGTTGTTTATTCGGTTTCTTCTTGTTGATGTTTTTCTACTCACGAGTTACTAACTCACCCTCGTTGTGCCACAGTTCTTGCAGGTTGACCGCATGGATCAGTAGCGGCATCGCTGGCACACAGTTGCTTTCGGGTGATTGTTTTGGTAGGTGGGACATTTGTATCGTACCCACTCTTGTATTTATATTTCATATTGTATCTAGTCAACTCCATCAATCAAACTAGTATTTGTATAAGTAATGAGACTTAGTGAGTTGCGAGACTTAGAACGAGGGGTATTCCGCTACTTGTGGTTTTGATGTTTTGCTTATTTCTTTATCTTTTGTGGTGAACATCGCCATTGGGCATCATATACTTATATACTATCTTGCGTGGTTTTGATCCGCCATTTGGCGAAGAGCTAGCTCCCGCTTAGGGATGCCTTTATTATCATTATGTATTTGTGGCTTTAGATCAAAAAAATACAAAGGAGGTGCTGCCCAAATTTTTAAAAGACAAAACATGTTTTCAAACTAGAAATTTTCACTTGCATTTTTAAGTCCCTTTTCTATGCATTAAGAAAACTTGATTTCCTTATACCTTTATTTCAAAACTTCACCTCTTTTATTTTCTTAAAAAGGTTTAGATTTCTGGGTTTCAGCTTACTTGAATTACGTTACGACTTTAGACGTTGCGTGATTTAAGTGCTGGTCACGAGCTAATATTTTTGGTCGTGACACATTGTCGTAGTCTTTTGCTTTGCACAGTGGTATTCGGTCAGGAATATCCAGCATCTCATCCGACGAGCCAAGAGCCTAGATCCCTTCACGGGGAGTGACCTCTTGGGCACTATTTTGCATCATTGTAATAAGTTCACTGTAGTCGATTCTTTTGCTTTTCATCGTGGTATTTAGTTAGGAATATCCAGCACCTCATTCGATGAGGAAAAAGCCTAGATCCTTTCACAGGGAGTGACCTCATTGGTAAAAGTTTGTGCCACTATATATTTGTAAAACTACTCGGTTCTTTCAAAGATATCAAGTTCATTACGTTAATAGTTTTTTCGCCAAAAAACGGCCATAGCCATCTGTCATTTCAGATTAATATTTCTTAGTATTCGTGCTACGTATGTCGATCTTTAGTCGAGGGGTAGTGTTCGGTAGCTCTATAATACTTTTCTGCTGCATGGTGATGCGATTGGTTAGAATAGTTGTATAATAGTTTTGATCTTTAGTCAGGTGTCATGACGGTGGGTTTAATACAATCAAGATAGTGACGGGTAGAACTTGACTAGGACCCTTTGGCATTTTGATCTTTAGTCAAGGTCACTTGGGTCCTAGGGGCAAAAACCATATCGGGAGTTTCAAATATAAGGGAAACTTGCCAGGCATGCGCATACCATCTGGAGTGTGACGACTTGAGTAGCTTCCATCAAGTTATCATGCGATGATAGTTGGGTCCCGATTCCCACTGATGAGTAGGTATTACTCCTCGGGAGATTTTCACTTAACAATTAGCTATCCTATTAGGTGTCTAGAAAGTGTTAACGAGCTTATGCTTTTATGGAAATGGGGTTATTTAATTAGGTCCATGAAAAAGTAAGGGGGACCTCCCTCGGAGTACCAACACTGACCCGGCTAAACGGTTAGAAAACTTGCAAGGTGTTATATGATCCCCAACTAATTCTCATTTTAGGGTTTGAAGGAAAATTCGAGGAAACAGTGGGAGCCATCCAGATTAGATAAAGTGATTAACCAATCAAATCTAGGTTAGAGTGCACGCTGCGTGTTTCTTTTCTCTCTCTGGTTTGTGACTATGACTTACCTTAAACTAAAACTCATGAACCAAGTTAACCGAACCTTCTTACACACTTTGGCTTTTGAATTGTCATGATTCACGAAAAAGTCGCATATATCCCTACCACTCCTACATTACCTTTGCATTTCTCCAGAACACTCCATACCATTACGAAGATCCATATTGTTTGGGTAGCCATCGTATAGTTACCTATGAACTCGAAGAAACTTGTTTCAGTTCGAAGATGGATTCCAGTTTTGGGAAAATTGAATAGGATTATCCAGTTTTCTTTTCTCTTTAATTTCTCTCACGTTGCGAGGGCTCCTAGTATTAGGAGAGTACACCTATTACACTTATTAGATAGTCTTTTTCCAAACATTAGGCAGGTGCCGAAAGGTAGGGAAGGAAGCAATCCAATTAACCTAAGTATGGTGTACAGAAGGTAAGATGTATAGACATAAAGAGATTGAAGTGAGGGCAAAGAAAATTGTGACCAACTGTCATGAATCTGGATAATAGAAATGGTATACTAGGAATACCCGGCACCCCCTCGAAACAATTTCATGTTTCGGTTTAACTGTACGGTGTTAATTGAAAACTGCTTTCCCAATTAGATTCTGACTCCAGGGTATGTATTTACCATACCTGATTCTCACATATGTATGGCATTACAGATGCCGAGTAGGAGTAGAATATTAGGAATTGGGTGATTAGATCCTCAATATTAAAATTCTTTGTAATTGGTGATATTTGAGGAAATCACCAGAATTTTGCCTAACGACAAATTTTTGGTTTTGAATATCCGTTGTTATGCACCAATTTCAAACTGATATATCTATACGTTTATTTTATAAAGTTAGATATAACTTTTTGAAATTATGTTTATGACATCTACCTTTATCAGTTGATGATTAGGTAATGTGCATTCAATAACGGTGTAATTCTTCTTAACCATAATACAGTTTTCAACCTACGACATACATGGTTCGAGTTATTAAACTCAAGGGACTTATACAAAATATTATATATTATCTAATGTCCATTAGGACAAGGGTTTGGTACTCGTACTATATTCCGTTTACTTGTGACTTCTCTGGTTTTAGACACGCGTTTCGTTGAAATATAAGGTCCAAAATTTTGAGAAGTTATAGGTATAAGAATAAAGTAGAGAACCATACGTTGCAAGTATCAGGACTCTTTGAGACAATCGAAGATGTAGATACTTATACTAGGTGTTCCGTCATAAGTAATATATTTGAGAATTTTCTTCTCTCTCAGGTTACTCATACGTGGGTGCGCTTCTTGATGAGTAATGTTGCATGGCATTCTTCTATTTAGTCGATATGCATAGGAAATAGCTGCATGATATTTTAATCTGGTTCTAATTAAATTAGTGATTTTTTTTGTATATTACATATAGAGTGGATTCATATCTTAATGATGTTAAGGTATATAGAGTTGTCCGGCTATGCTTAAAACTAGAATCTGGATAAACTCAATGCATGTTTCTGTAATAGCAGTTTGTGGGTTATCTCGGGCTTTGACAAGGGTTAACATTCTACCATTTGCAGGATCAATTTTTATATTGTTCTTGACTCGCCACCTTTTTAGTAAAATGAATTCTTTTCAGAAAATATTAGTGGGAGGAAGTGATTCCAGAAGCACAAACGGTTACTGAAAATTTAGTAGAACTTAAGGATTAAATTGGATTCGACAATCCATTGCCACTCCGCAGATTTGGTGGGTAACCTCATCCACCCGAGAGATACTTCAGTCTCCTTAAAGACGGTGACAGAGAGGTTTTGATGACCCAAGTTTGCCACTACTGCTGTCCTAGACTATAAGATCTGGCAGGTGGATGACTACGACGTCGTTCTAAATCAACATTAGAAGTGCACGTATATATAACTGTGCTAGAGGGTTGTTGTAGTCAGTGGGAGTAGCAGAAGCGTGGTGGGAAAGTAGCTTATGTCTATTTATAGACTAAAGCAAGTTTAGCGGAGATAAATCATCTATTTTTTATGTGACAGTCATAGAATTTGACTTCATCAGAACAACAGATGGATGTGGTAAGAAGGTAGTAGGGAGTGATGTACTGATATTTTGATTGCGTGCTCCTTATAGTAAGTGATGCTCCTATAATACGATCAGTTATATTGTGGTTGTTACAAGATATTTCTGTACATATAATCTGGATAAAATATCAGCGATTCTGGACAAAATATCAGAGTATCCTAATTTAGGTACTTTGACACTATTCTAAAGTATTTTGGGATGGATGACTCCTGACATGGTGGTGTACCCGCAGGTGATGAAATCACACTCTGTAAAAAGATGTCTTTTAGACTGATAAGGAGAGGAATTTGCATGATTGACATATCACTTGCCTAGGCAATTGAGTTAATCATGAGATGTCAAGTACCATACCAGATATTGCTTTTGCACTAGCTGCAATAAGCATATATTAATCCACTCCTGGAGAAATATTGGAAAGCAGTTATGAATATAAGAGCATGTTCTTGGTATATAGTAACGACAGCCTTCTTAAGGAGGCGGTTATTAATTCAAGCTTCCAAGGTGACCTGGATGACAGAGTGGTCGTCAGAGGTAACAGTTTGCTATCTTTTGAGGTGCAATATGTTGTATAGATTTCCAAGTAGAATACTGAGGTGGTCATAGCGGTGGGTGCTGATTACATCAGCAAATGAAGATGGCCTAATTAGTTGGTTGGATTTGGATGTTCATTTATGAACATGGTCCCAACAGATATCTAGACAGGTTCTACGACATGTATCGCTCATTTCGGGAGATAGTCGTTCTATGCGAAGTTGAGATATAGAGAGATAAAGATAGAAACATTGGAGTGGATCCACTCACTGAGGCTATTTCTCAAACGCAAATATTTCGCAAGCATGCCTTACAAAACTGATTAGTAAAAAAGTTAGGTGATCGATAGCACACGGGCTGTGAGATGTGACATCGCAATACTTAGCCTTAAGTGCAAGTGGGAGATTGTTGACTATAGTGCCCTCAAGTCAATTATTGTAATCGTAGGCAGGCGATTATAATGATTGAGAGAAGACCTATATGGATAGAACTGTCTTACTCGAGATGATAGTATGCTATCTGATTCTTCTCTATCATCATATATATGTATTATGTGGTATTATGGATCATTATTACATGTTGATAGAGCTCATAGGATTCTTTCTTGACTACCAGGGTTATTATGGAGATCACACTTGTAAGAACTGGGTAGTCTATAAGTAAATCCTTAAATGTACCTAGTCGAGGGAATGTCGAGACTGTTGGATATAGTGCCCTCAAAGTCAATTATTGGATCGTAGGTATGTGATTGCAATGATTGAGGAGGACCTATACCGGTAGGACAGTCTTACTCGAGATGATAGTATGCTATCTGGTTTGCCTTTATCAGTTGTGTACAGGTTCAGGTGACTGATCACTATTACACGTTGATAGAGCCCTTAGGATTTTGCTTGACTACCAACAGTATGATGGCGATCATATACGTGAGAGTTGGGTAGTCTATAAGCACATCCTTAATTTTGGTCCCTAGTCGTGGGAGTTTCAAGACAGGGCATCGATACTCCGGAGTAGACTAGTGTATACAGTTGAGACCCCGACGAGGGGTGGTGGCCGGTCTCACAAGCCACTGGTGTCAGTTGGATCACCTAACATGTATACAGGTGCTCATTGGGTTATGAATACACCGGACAGGACTCGTCGGGAACCTGCTAGTTGGTATTATACCTAGCGTCAGATGGCAGTTCCCTGATGACATGTGTACAGGTTAGTTCATCGACCTGAGGTCGTCATTTGTCTCGTGTGAGTTCCCACTATGCTTTGATTTCTACCCTACCACGGCTCAAAGGAGTCGTGCAAACAGGTCTTTTTTGGGTACAGTACCGAGCCACATGGAGGCAAGTGAGTGGATCGGCAGGGGATTCGTCTCTCCCGGTATTGGGGGTGAGATCGCGCTGTGTCTAGGAGAGCCATTACACAAAACCCTCGGCCGAGGTAGGAGATTTACTGGTAGGTACTCCAGTAGTATCTCAGGGTGTTCTGGGCTACACTCCGACACGATTTATACCGCTATTGGGGGTCTGACGTTACTAGCCCCCTAGGCCCGATATGCGATACTCATAGAAGAACGGACCGGACTGTATGTATATTGTCACTGTTAGGCTCAATAGGGTTTCAGGATGAGTTCGCTCATCGGCTTCCCTTGAGGTCAGTACATAAACAACCGTTACGCACAGCTAGTGCCGCTGACAGTTCGTGGTTAAACCACTGCCATGGTAATGAGGAGTCATTAGAGTCCCCCACAGATAGTTTCCCAAGTTCAGGCGAAACGTTGTAGAGGCCGTATGGATTTATGACAGGGTTCGGAAAATGCATGTAGGTTTACGCACGTGTCATATTTCGGGCAGATAATACTGGTGGGCTTTGGTTTAAGCCGGATCCGAGTATTATACTATGTAGATATAATATCTTTGTCTCAATTGCATTTGTATTCGGTCCTAATACAAATGCGGGTATGTTTATACTGTTACGGGGTTATCCTGAAATTCGTTTTGGGATCGCTTTTGGAAGTTGCCAGTTTCCAGTTTTCTATCACCCGTATTAAACATTCGGTTTAATGCGGATTTATCTTTTCTTCACTTGGGTGAGTCATGAGGGTGATGAGTGTGGAAGCTTCTAGAAGTTAGTGAGGTGTTCTTGATTCATTGGTTGAATTAAATGATTGATGACTAGGTTAAGTGAGTCATTCTTTTCCTTTAATACTTTTTGTTCTTGTTAAGATATTTGATTAAGATCTTTTCCTTTGTGGTCCCAACTTTGCTCCTACCCTCACCTCCTTCCTCCTATATTATGGCCGGCCCCTCTTTGAGAAAAGATGAAGGATGTTGATTAAAAAGATGATAAGTTTTTGTTCATGGAAATTAGATTGCTCATTTCTCATTTCATTCCATTCAAAAGGCAACTTCATTAACCGTTCATCCATAGCTTTGGATGTAACGAGACAAAGTGTTCTACTCATTCTCTACATCAATCTTGGTCATCTCTTTTGGCAAACTTGATGACCGAGTTGCCTCGGTCAGAGGCGGGAGCCCGTTTAAAGTTCGTTGACGTGGTGCCACCTGGTCGAGGAGACCGGAGATCGAGTGAGATCGTAGCAGCCGCAACAAAGCGTGGGATGATGGTTAAAGACCGAAGGACTCGGATCGTTCGGTATAACATTTCTACCCATTTTATAGTTTGTTAGTTTAGCGATAATGGCAGATCCGGGTTATAGTATGCGATAGCGCCAGTATAAAAGTTTTTGTTCCGCATTTGGCGTCAGTTTGACGGCTGGGGCGCTACCGTAGACTTACCGTGGTATCAGAACCACGCCATTAAGCTTTACTAACTTGTGCTAACGCGTTTAAAATAACGATCGAAAGGAATTTCGAAAACTACAATTTTCAGTACAAAAGATTTTGTTGATTTTAAATCTGATCTTAAAATTATTTTGGGGATCACAGAAAATTGTGCAGGCTTTTTGAAGCAAACTGGTGAAATTTGGTCACGTGATCCCACAGTGTTGCCGCGGATCCACGGCCCAAACCAGGGTTTGGCCGCGGATCCGCCGCCACTTTGTGGGAACAGTGAGCCAAATTTCTACAGTGTGTTCTTCATGGTAAATTGTGGTTTCTGGAATATTTCCTTTAGGCCTAGATTTTTTTACTGTACAGCAGATGTACGTGGGGCCCACTTCGGGAAGTTTTGTCGATCGAAATTTAAACGTGTTAGTTTACAGTACTTACATTATATCTCCGACCGTGAATGTCATTCGAGCGGTAAATTGCGTCTAATTGCTATAGTTCTTTTAGACAGATTTGCGAACGTGACATTCGCGTTGATGTTCTGTGTTGTGCTGTGGTGTTGCGGATTTGTCGTGGTGGATAGCAGTGTGCAATGGTAGTGCAGTTTGGATTTATTTGTACATTTGATATTGCGGGGCGAGCGTCTAACATGTGGACTGCCGTCACTGTCTGTTTGTATAATATTCTTTGGGGCATGACCGTGCTGAGGTCGATTTACCCGTTGTACATATTTTTCATTTCTGTACTAGGTTTTACCCCGTGACGGAGTGCACGGATAGCCGGGTTCTGGAGGGCAACGGTCCTCATCTCATGGCATTGAGAGGCAGAGGGGCCTCACTCTAGAATTGGCAGACTATTCGCCGCACTCGTAGGGGGTACAGGTTGACCCAAGGTGGGGTGCTCAAGTTACCGGATTCCGTGAAGTGCAGGGTGGTCCATTCACTATGTTGTAGGGGGCTGCCTCGCTTCAGGTTTTGGCGGGTAACTTGCCGCACCCGTAGGGGTCTAGGTTTCATTGCACAGGCTATCCACACGACCAGGGAAACGTCGGGTTTCAGTAGCGGCTCTGTGAAACCCGGGGATCCCAGATTATCTGTATTGTTCTATGATACTTATTACTTTTCTGTAATGTTGCATATTATCATGCCTGGAGCGATTATTGTATATTGGTATATATACTAGTAGATGTTGTATATGTTTTACACCCGCGCTAGTCCAGTCCCCGCTCTATCATTAGTTAAGTAACCTAACGGGTGATGACGGGACCCAGTGACGAATGCGGATGGTATTTACGTACATTTTATTTTCGTTCTTTTCTGGTGTGATTAATTGATGGGACTGCGTTGATTCTGATCAATGCAAAGGAAAACAAACCTATTTGGGTGTTATTGGAACAGTTTTAAAAAGTGTTATTACAAAGACGTTTTTTTTGTTTTGTATAGTGGTATTCGGTTGGAATATTCTGCACCTCATTCGACGAGGCAAGGGCCGATATCCCTTCACTGGGAGTGACCCTTTGGGCAGAAGTTTGCGTCAGGATAATAACTTCACTATAGTCGATTACAAATTGCTTTGCATCGCAGTGTTCAGTTGGAATATCCTGCACCTCATTCCACGAGGAAAGAGCCGAGATCCCTTCACCGGGAGTGACCTCTTTAGCAAAGGTTTTCGTCACTATATTTTTATAAAAAGCTATCAGGTTCCTTCAGCGATATCAAGTTCATTAAGTTAAAGGTTTTTCGCTAAAAACCAGCCGTAGCCCTCCGTCATTTCTTTTGGGTATTCAGTAAAATTCAAGCTATGTATTTTGACCTAACGCCAAGGCATAGTGTTTGGTAGCTGCTGGGTATTCATTTGTTGCATAGATAGATAAGTTGGTTTGGGACAGTTGTTCTGCCATTTTGGCCAAACGTCAAGGGCATGTGCGGGTGGGTTGAAATTGACAAGATAATGATGGGTAGAACTTGGCACGTGACTTATGACATTTTGACCTAACACCAAGGTCATAAGAGCATAAGGCAAAAATCATATCGGGAGTTACTAAAGAAACTGAAACTTGCCAAGTATGCGCATACCTTCTGGAGTGTGAGTAACATGAGTGGATTCCTTCACGTTATCATGCGATGAGAGTTGGATCCCGATTTCCACAGATGAGTTGGTTTACTCTTCGGGAGATCCTGATTGATTCTTCTTTCAGGTTTAGAGGAGAATTTGACAGTACAGTGGAAGGTTTCCTGATTAGATAAAGTGATAACCATTCTGATCTAGGTTAGAGTGCACGCAGAGTGTTTCTTTTCTCTCTCTCTTTGGCAGCGACCTTTGACCGACCCTAGATTATGACTCAGTGACCAAGTTGACCGAACCTTCTTAAAATATTGGCTTTTAGATTGTACGAGTTGCATAAGTCATTGCCGCTCCTTCTTTTTACACTTTGCATTTCTCAGAACACCTCGTATTACTACGGATATCCACTTCCATTGGATAGATCTATCGTATGGTTATATACGAACTCGAAAGGACTTCTTCGAGGATGGATCCAGGTTCAGGAGAAATAGAATTGGTTTATTCAGTTGTCTTTTACTATCACCTTCTCTCAGGTTGCGAGGGCTCCTTAGTTTAGGAGAGTACACCTATTACGCTTATTGGATAGTCTTATTCCAAACCATAGGCAGGTGCCGAAAGGTAGGGAATGAAGAAAACCAATTAGCCTAAGTAGGGTGTACAGAAGGTAATAACTAAAAGAAAAAATAAAGGGATTAGAAAGAGAGCAAAGTAAATTGCGACTGTTATCATTCACGACCAAACCGCGTACTTCATCGCCACTCCTATTTTCACCTTTGCTTTCTTCCCCAGTTCGGGAGAAATAGAATAAGGTATTATTCAGTTTTCTTTTATCATCATCTTCTCTCAAGTTGCGAGTACTCCTTGGTTTAGGAGAGTGCACCTATTATGCTTACTCGATAGTCTTCTTCCAAACCATAGGCTGGTGCCGAACGGTAGGGAAGGAAGAAAACCATTTAGCCCAACGATGGTGTACAGAAGGTAATGACTAAAGACAAATAAAGGGATTTGGAGAGATGGCAAAGAAATATACGGTTATAGTCATGAATTAAATTATGGAAGAGGCATTGCTAGGAATACCAGGATACCCCTACGAAACATTTTCATGTTTCAGTGCATTGTTTTAGGAAAACTGATTTCCCGATTAGATACTTACTTCAGGGTATGTATTTACCGGGTATGATTCTCACATCTGTATGGTTTTACAGATGATGAGTGGGAGTAGGTTATTGGGAATATGGTGATCATCCTCATTATATCGGAATTCGTTGTAATTGGTGATATTTGAGGAAGTCGCCTGAGTTTTTGCCGGACGGTATGTATTTGGTTTTGAGTATCCGTTGTTGTGCACCAATTTCAAAATCATATATCTGTACGTTTATTTTTATAAAGTGAGATATAACTTTTTGAAATTATGTCTGTGACATTTAGCTATATCAGTTGACGATTGGGTAAGGAGCATTGAACAACGGAGTAGTTCTTAACCATAAGTACAGTTTTCAACCTACGATGCACAGGTTTTGAGTTATTCAACTCAGCGAACTTATACAGAGTATTGTATGTTGTTCAGTGTCCATCAGGACAAAGGGGTTGATCCTCGTACTATGTTCTGTTTACTTATGACTTCTCTAGTTTTTAGACAAGTGTTTCGTAGAAATACAAGGTCTAAGTTTTGAGAAGTTATGGGTATAAGAATAAAGTAGAGAACCAGGTGTCGCAAGTATCGGGATTCTTCAAAGAGATCGAAGATGTAGATACTTATGATTGGTATTCAGTTGATAGTAATGGTTTTGAGAAACTTGTTTCTCTTTCAGGTTACTCATAATTGGAAGCATTCCTAAGTTGAGTAATGCTGATCAGGCCTCTCTCCATTAAGTTGATATGCACTGGAGACAGTTGCATGATTTGAATCTGGTTCCAATTAAATAAGTGCTAACGTTTCTATATTGGATATAGAATAGTTCATATCTTAACGATGTTAAGGTACGGGGAGTTGTCCAGCTTATGCTTAAAACCAGACTCTGGACAACTCAGGGCACGTTTCTGTAATGGCTGTTTGCGGGTTGACCCAGGCTACATCGAGGGTTGACTTTCTACCATCTAGAAGATCAATAGTGATATTGTTCTTGACTCGCCACAGTTTTAGTAAAATGGATTTTTTCAGAAAACAGTAGTGGGAGTATGGTAGAACTAGAAGTGATTCCAGAACCGCAAACGATTACGGAAAATTTAGTAGGACCTAAACATTCAATCAGGTTTGACATTCCATTAGCCACTCCCCAGATATGGTGGGTAACCTCAGACACCCGAGAGGTACTCCGGTAGCCTCAAGGACGGTGACAGGGAGGTTGTTGTTTACCCAGACTTGACACTACTATTGTTCCAGGCTATGAGACCCGGCAGGAGGTTAAGTATAGCGTCGTTCTAAACTAGCTTTAGAAGTGCATGTATATATTATTCTGCCAGAGGGTTGTCGTAGTCAGTGGGAGCAGCGGAAGCATAGTGGGCAAGTAGCTTATGTTTATTTATAGACTAGAGCAGATATAGCGGAGATAGATCATCTAATATTGATGTGACAGTCATGGCTTTGACTTCATCAGAATAGGGGATGGATCTGTTGACAAGGTAGTAGGGTGTGATGTCCTGGTATTTGGATGACATACACAGAGTAGGAAGTAAAATTCCTATACTACGATCGGTTGTACTGTGGTCATCACACAGTTGTTTCTCCAGACAGGATATGAATATAATATCAGACATTCTGGTTACTAGATCTATGGTTTTAGATCTAGATTTGGGTAGTTTCCCAATGTGGGTACTTTGACAATATTCTAAAGGTATTTAGGATAGATGACTCCTGGCATGGTGGTGTACCTGCAGATGATGGAGTCACCCTCTCTAAAGGTGTCTTACAGACTAAAGGGGAGAGGGATGTGCATGATTGGCAGATTACTTGCTTAGGCAATTGAGTCAATCATGAGATGTCAAGTACCACACCAGATGTTGTTTTTGCACTAGATGCGATAAGTTTATATTAATCCAATCCTGAAGAAACATAAGGAAGCAATTTCAGAACATAAGTGCATGTTCTAAGGATTTGATTACGGCAGCCTCCTTCGCGAGACGGTTATCATTCCAGGCTTCAAAGGTGACATGGATGACAGAATGATTGTCAGAGTTATAGTTTTCCCTCTGACGAGAGACAGTATTATGGACAGGTGGTCCAAGAGGAAACTGTGGGAGGCATGGTGCTGGACACTGATTAGTTTCAGTTGTCAATACATTCTAAGAAGTTTGGATTTAGAGTTCATTTATGAACTAGGTCCTATCAGATATCCAGACATATTCTAAGACAGGTATTACTCAATTCGGGAGATGGCTTTCTCCGTGAATTTGAGATTAAGAGAGACATAGAAAGAAACATCAGGGCGGATCCACTCACTGAGGCTATTTCTCGAACACAATAGTTTTACAAACGGGCTTTGTGAAACTGATTAATAGAGGAGTTGGATGTTCGGTGTCACACGGGCTGTGAGTATGCGACATCGCAATAATTAGCCTTAAGTGCAAGTGGGAGATTGTTGGATATAGTGCCCTCAAACTCAATTATTGGATCGCAGGTACGTGATTGCAATGATTGAGGAGGACTTATACCGGTAGGACAGTCTTACTCGAGATGATAGTATGCTATCTGGTTTGCCTTTATCAGTCGTGTACAAGTTTAGGTGACTGATCACTGTTACACGTTGATAGAGCCCTTAGGATTTTGCTTGACTACCAACAGTATGATGGCGATCATATACGTGAGAGTTGGGTAGTCTATAAGCACATCCTTAATTTTGGTCCCTAGTCGTAGGAGTTTCGAGACAGGGCATCGATACTCCGGAGTAGACTAGTGTATAAAGTCGAGACCCCGACAAGGGGCGGTGGCCGGTCTCACAAGCCACTGGTGTCAGTTGGATCATCTAAGATGTATACAGGTGCTCATTGGGTTATGAGTACACCGGACAGGACTCGCCGGGAACCTGCTAGTTGGTATTATACCTAGCGTTAGATGGCAGTTCCCTAGTGACATGTGTACATGTTAGTTCATCGACCTGAGGTCGTCATTTTTCTCGTGTGAGTTCCAACTGTGCTTTGATTTCTACCCTACCAGGGCTCAAAGAGTCGTGCAAACAGGTCTTTTTTGGGTACAGTCCCGAGCCACATGGTGGCAAGTGAGCGGATCGGCAGGGGATTCGTCTCTCCCGGTATTGGGGGTGAGATCTGCTGTGTCTAGGAGAGCCATTACACAAAACCCTTGGCCGAGGTAGGAGATTTACTGGTAGGTACTCCAGTAGTATCTCTTGGTGTTCTGGACTACACTCCGACACAACTTATACTGCTATTGGGGGTCTGACGTTACCAGCACCCTAGGCCCGATATGCGATACTCATAGACGAACGGACCAGACTGTATGTATATTGTCACTGTTAGGCTCAGTAGGGTTCCAGGATGAGTTCGCTCATCGGCTTCCCTTGAGGTCGGTACATAAACAGCTGTTACGCACAGCTAGTGCCGCTGACGGTTCGTGGTTAAACCTACTGCCAAGGTACTGAGGAGTCATTAGAGTCCCCGACAGATAGTTTTCCAAGTTCGGGCGAAACGTTGTAGAGGCCGTATGGTTTTATGGCAGGGTTCGGAAAATGCACGTGCGTTTACGCACGTGTCATATTTTGGGCAAATAATACTGGTGGGCTTTGGTTTTAGCCAGATCCGAGTATTATACTGTGTAGATATAATATCTTTGTCTCAGTTGCATTTGTATTCGGTCGTAATACAAATGCGGGTATGTTTATACTGTTACGGGGTTATCCTGAAATTCGTTTCGGGATCGCTTTTGGAAGTTGCTAGTTTCCAGTTTTCTATCACCCGTATTAAACATTTGGTTTAATGCGGATTTATCTTTTCTTCACTTGGGTGAGTCATGAGGATGATGAGTGTGGAAGCTTCTAGAAGTTAGTGAGGTGTTCTTGATTCATTGGTTGCATTAAATGATTGATGACTAGGTTAAGTGAGTCATTCTTTTTCTTTAATGCTTTTTGTTCTTGTTAAGATATTTGATTAAGATCTTTTCCTTTATGGTCACCACTTTTCTCCTACCCTCACCTCCCTCCTCCTATATTATGTCCGGCCCCTCTTTGAGAAAAGATGAGGGATGTTGATTAAAAAGATGATAGATTTTTGTTCATGGAAATTAGATTGCTCATTTCTCATTTCATTCCATTCAAAAGGCAACTTCATTAACCGTTCATCCATAGCTTTGGATGTAACGAGACAAAGTGTTCTACTCATTCTCTACATCAATCTTGGTCATCTCTTTTGGCAAACTTGATGACCGATTTGCCTCGGGTCAGAGGCGGGAGCCCGTTTAAAGATCCGTTGATGTGGTGCCACCTGGACGAGGAGACCGGAGATCGAGCGAGATCGAGCGAGATCGTAGCAAAGCGTGGGATGATGGTTAAAGACCGAAGGACTCGGATTGTTCGGTATAACATTTCTACCCACTTTGTAGTTTGTTAGTTTAGCGATAATGGCAGATCTGGGTTATAGTATGCGATAGCGCCAGTATAAAAGTTTTTGTTCCGCATTTGGCCTTAGTTTGACGGCCGGGGCGCTACCGTAGACTTACAGAGACATGGCATTAATATTCCAAAGTAGACTAGTGTATACATTTTTTGACCACGACAAGGGGCGATGGCTGGTCTCACAGCCATTAGTGTCAGTTAGTCACCAAAAATTGTATACAGGTGCTCATTGGGTTATGAGTTACACGGAATGGACTCACCGGGAATATGCTAGATGTTATTATACCTATTGTCAGATAGCAATTCTCAGGTGACATGAGTACAGGTTAGTCTGTTGACCTGAGATCGTTATTTGTCTCGTGTGAGGTCCCGCTGTGCTTTGATTACTAACCTACCACGGCTTAAAGGAGTCATGCAAACAGGTTTTAGTTGGGTACAGTCCCAAGCTATATGGTGGCAGTGAGCAGATCGTCAGGGGTTCGTCTCTCCCGGTATTGGGGGTTGATGTCGTGCTGTGCATAGGTGGCCGTCACCAGAAATCCTTGGCCATAGTTGATGAGAATTACTGATTTGGATCAGTAGTTTCTCAGTGGGTGATGGGCTTCACACCGATATGAATTATCGTGTTATTAGGGTTCTGACTTTATCCACCCCCTAGACCCGGTATGGATACTCTTAGACGAACAGACCAGACTGTATGGAGATTGTCACAGACAGACTCATTAGGGGTACAGATGAGTTTGCATGTCGGCCATCCTTTTGCTCAATTCCTGGGTAGATGTTACGTACAGCTAGTGTTAGTGTATATGCCCTAGAGGCCATTACTGTATCATACTAGTTTGTATATTACTTAATGGATGCTTGGGATATTCACCTTGTATATACAATCTTGCTCAAAATAGTAGTATGCTACTTGGTTTGTTTCTACTTCAATGTGTACTTGTGTTTATTTCAGTATATCACTTATACGCATTAGTGGAGCCCTTAGGATCTTTGCTTGATTACCAGCGTTGTGATGGCAGTCACACTAGTGGGGGCTGGGTAATCTATAAGCACATCCTTATTCAGGTCCCTGGTCGCAGGACTATCGAGACAGGGCATCGATACTCCGGAGTAGACCAGCGCATGCGCTTCTCATCCCAGTGTGGGAGACGGTCTGTCCCACAGCCGTCAGTACGTCGTACTTGAGATAGTATGCGGGTGCTCGTTAGGTTACGGGTACACTGGACAGGACTCGTAGGGAACTGACTAGTTGGTATTATACCTATCGTCAGTTATCAGTTCCCAGGTGACATGAGTACAGCTTAGTCCGCTGACTTGACACTGTCACTTCGCCTCGGGTGTGTTCCCACTGTACTTTGATCACTACCCTACCACGGCTCAAAGGAGTCGTGCAAACAGGTGGTGATTGGGTGCAGTCCCGAAGCACTTGGAGGCAGTGACGGTTAGACAGGATTCGTCTCTCCCGGTATTGGGGGTTGACATCGCGCTGTGTCTAGGAGAGCCATTACACGAGTAGTCCCTGGCCAGGGCAAACGAGATATACTGGTAGGTTTCCAGTGTTATCTCAGGGTGTATTGGGCTTCACTCCGGCACGACTTGTACCGCTATTGGGGGACTGACGTTTACCGCCCCCTAGGCCCGCCATGCGATGTATCAGACGAACAGACCGGACTGTATGGAGAATGTCACACTCAGGCTCAGTAGGAGTTCAGATGGGTTTCGCCTCGTCGGTCTTCTTGTCGGCATTACCTGGGGACCGTTACGCACAGCTAGTGCCGCTTGCGGTCTGTGGTTAAACCCACTGCCAGCGTAGTGTCGAGTCTTTAGAGTCCCACACAGAAAGCTTTTCGCCTTTAGGCAAAAGAGTAGAGGTCGCATGGTATTGCGACAGGTCGCATGGTTTTGCGACAGGGTTCGGTCACATCCGTGCACTTGTGCACGTACAGTGTCCGGACAGTTTACACTAGCGGGCTTTGGTTTAAGCCAGATCCTAGTGTACCTTATGGGATTGGATTTATCCAGTTTGCATTCGTGTTCCTCGGAACGCGGATGCGGGTGTGTATGCACAGTTGACAGGGAGGCAGAGGCAGCGGATTCTCATTAGGGTTGTTGACAGTTGACCGTTGACTTTTTGACTTTATGCTCAACCCTAATGAGAATATGATATGTGATTAACTATTATATTAATTAAGTATTATGGTGATATGGTTGTTGACTTGTTGACTTTTGTTGACTTGTTGACTTTGGTGACTTGTTGACTTTTGTTGACTTGTTGACCGGTTGACTAGGCTTGACTAGTTGACCATCATGATAACCATGGTTATCATTTCATGCCAAAGACTTTTTCTTGCTTGTTCATTTGAGTAAAATGAGTGCATGACATGATAAGGTTATGGTTACTTCAACCATCACATAAGACTTTTGTTGATATGATGAGTTATCATTGCTTTGGATTATGAGAGGGTGAGAGACAAAATACTTGCTCATTCTTTCTTGCTCATTCTCTCTCTTGTTCTTGAGCTCTCCTCTTGCTCTCACCCTCAACCTCTTGCTCCCTCTCTTGATCTATGGTTCTCTTGTCTCATGAGTTGAGAATCAAGAACCATAGATAAAATCCCATTCTATTTCCTCTCTACTCATTCTAGTTCACTAGGTTTAGCAAACCAAGTGAACTAGTTTCTTCAAAGAACGAAGAAGGAGCTAAAGGTTGGAGCTTTCAGGTGGATCTGTCTTCGGCGTACGGAGACGACGAGAAGAAGCCATCGGACCACCATCGGAGCTTTGAAGACGAAGGAGTTCAAGACAAGCTAGGTATAACCATCTTCATCCGAGTAGCTAAATATCTTTAGCTTAGTTTGCTAGTTTTAGTTTAGGTAAAGATCCCGACCTAGCTTAGTCCATGTTGCCTCTTGCGTTAAAATTTTGATTTTATACCGTTTCCGCCTCCCCGTAAGAACCGGGGGTCGCAACGTGGACTTACAGTGGTATCAGAGCCTAACTAAACTTAAACTAGCTTGGTAGTGAAGTGTAACGAAGTTCGGAACCGGAAAAATCCAAAAACCAAACTTTTACTAAAACTGAGTTTCTGTTGAAATTTTTTCTGGTCAAAATGAAAAACTTTATACTCCTAAATTCGGCTCAGGGTTTTGTGAGAACACCCAAGAAAAACGATGCAGTAATTCCTCTAAACCGCCGCCCATCCGCCGCGTGAGCCTGGTATCCGCCGCGGAAGCGCCGCGCGTTGTAGTCCTCTGTGCATCGTTTTTCGTGCAGTGTGTGTCTGTGTTGGTTTTGGGATTTTTGGAATATATTATATGTGCCCAGATTTTCCAGAAAAGAAATTTCCTTTTGGGGTCCTATAATTCCGTATTTTTTCCGAACTTCACTGCACTTTGACTATGATGGTTATATCTGTAATGTTTGCATGTATTGAACGTCGGCTTATCGCTATAAGTCGATTGGTCGGGGTTATACATGATCTGTAATGTGCTGGAATGTGTATATAAATATGTTGGATTGTCGCGGGTGAATAGCCGGGGGTTGTGAGACGAGAGTTTTCTTTTCTTGCAATTCATGTAAATTTGTAAATTGATGTAATAATTATTTGTATGGCCGCACAACCGGGTCGGGGTTGTAGCCGTCATTGTATAATTTCTTTTTACTGTTTTTGCTCCTAGGATAGACCCATGGAGGGGTGCATAAACTACCGGGTATGCCGAAGTGTCGAGTGGCCTACTCATGGAGATGAGGGAGGTTGCTACGCTTCGGGTACTTGGCGGGTAGTTTGCCGCACCCGTAGGGGTCTTGGGTGGGGTTTTGGCTATTCACCGCGACCGTGTTATCTGTTTTTGTTACAGGCTCGTACAAATTACAGATTGCTAGTATATCCAATGTATTTATCTGTGATCTGAAATGTTTATCATTGCAGTATATCTATATATGATATTATTTAGGCGTTGCTTATGTTTTACAGACGCGCTAGCCCAGCCCCCGCTCTGTCGTTAGTTAAGTAACCTAACGGGTAATGACGGGGCCCCGTGGCGAATGCGAATGGCATAAGCGTACGTCATATTTTGGTTGTTTTCTGCAATGGTAGGATTAAATGATGGGACGCATTAAAAGAACTAATGCAAGAATATCACGCATTAAAAGAACTAATGCAAGATAATAAACCAAGTTAAAGTCGTTGGAACACTTTCGAAAAACCACTCGGTTCTTTTCAAAACAACTTTTAAATACGGAGCTTGAGCCACTCCTTTTAAAAGCTATCTCGTTCCATCGACCAAATCAAGTTCACTACGTTCACGGTTTTGCCAAAACCATCCGTAGCCCTCCGTCGTTTCACATGAATAGTCAATAGTATTCAAGCTGTGTTTGTTGGCCAAAGTCAAGGCACAGTGATTGGTAGCTATTGGGTATTCATGTGCAGCATAGATAGATGCGTTGGTTTGGAACAGTCGTACTGCCTTATTGGCCAAAGTCAAGGGTAGGTGCGGGTGGATTCAAATTAACCTGGAGAACGACGGGCAGAACTTGACATGTGACTTATGATTTGTTGGCCAAAGTCAAGGTCATAAGAGCATGGGGCAAAAATCCACATCGGGAGTTTCATAAGTACTGAAACTTGCTAGATTTGCATACCATTTGGAGTGTGATGATTCTGGTAGGATTCCTTCAGTTTCGTCACGCGATGATATTTGGATCCCGATCCTACTGTGAGCATATGCTACTCCTCGGGAAATTTCTCACTTAACGATCAATGCTATAAACCTAGTAGGTGCCTAGAAAGGTGTTAGCGGGGCTACGCCCCCAGGGAAAAGAGGTTCTTTAATTAAGGAACTTCGCGAAAGCGTTGGAAAACCTCCCTCGAAGTACCGACACCGGCCTGGCTGAACGGTTAAGCAAGTATTGTACGGTGGGATTGATCCTGACTAATTCTTCCTTTATGGTTTGAGGAGGGATTCGAGAAACAGTGGGAGCCATCCTGTTTAGACAAACTAAAAACCACTCTAAACTTGCAAGAGCATCATGCTGAGTGTTTCTTCTTCTCTCTCCTAATTGCAGCGACCAATCAACATGACTGGACTTAAGTTACTCCTAGATAAAAACAAACTGACAGGGCCAAACTACAAAGATTGGCTCAGGAATGTCACGATAGCAATCACTTATGACAAGCTGGGGTATCTTCTTACCACCAAAGCTCCCCCTGTCCCTGGTCCAACTTCCAGTGTCGCGGATAAGGAAATCCGCAAGACTTGGGAGATTGATAGCGCGAAGGCCAAGTGCCTCCTGCTTGCCTCGATGGACAACGAACATCAGAGGAGGCATGAGAATATGGACATGGAGTCCATATTGCTCCATACAAAAGAACTGTATGGAGAGCAATCACGTATCGCAAGATACGAAGCGTCGAAAAAGTTATTTTCGACAAGAATGGCCGTCGGATCATCAATAGCCGAGCATGTGCTAAAGATGATCGGCTTCATTGAGGAGCTCGCTGACCTAAGGATCACATTGGAGAGTGAGCTATATACGGATATAGTTCTCCAGTCCCTTCCTTCCACTTACGCCCAGTTTATACTGAACTTCAACCTACAAGAAAAAGAGGTTGAACTATCAGAGCTCCTCAACATGCTGAGGAGCGCAGAGGGCACCCTACAGAAAGGTAGGGAAACATCCACTTTGTTTGTAGGAGGATCATCTTCTTCTAGGTCCAAGGCGAAAGCCAAGGGAAAGAAGAAGAAGGCCCCCGCCAAACCAAGGGGCGGTGTTGGTAAAGTGGATACGAAGGGAAAAGGCAAAGCAACAAAGATAGCGGGGAAGCTTGTGGATAAGGAAGAATGCTTCTATTGTCATAAGAAAGGACACTGGAAGAATGATTGCAGGGCCTGGAAGGCCAGAACACAGGAATTGAAGCAGGTTGCAGCTTCAGCTTCAGGTGTGTATGTTATTGAAAACTGTCTTTCAATAAACTCTACTTCCTGGGTATTGGATACCGGATCAGGATCTCATATCTGTAATTCTTTGCAGGCGTTGAGAAACCGTAGTGTTTTGAAGGCAGGTGACATGACCCTCAAAGTTGCGAACGGAGCTAGCATGGATGCTAAAGCCGTGGGGGACTATCACCTGGGAATGTCAGATGGACATGTTTTGGTTTTGCGTAATTGCTTTTTTGTACCCAACGCAACTTGTAATATCATTTCTGTATCTTTAGTTTCTAAAGAAGGTTATGAATTTGCGTTTGTAAGTAATGTTGTAAACATTCACCTTAATCAAGTTTTGATTGGGTCAGGTACATTGAGTAATGGTATATACGTGTTAAACCAACCACAGATTTTCAACGTCCAGAATACACACAAAAGAAAGTCTCCGGAAATGAATCAGACTTTCTTATGGCATTGTAGATTGGGTCACATCAATGAGAGAAGGTTGACTAAGTTACATACAGAAGGATATTTGAATGCGTTCGAATATCAATCGTATGCCACTTGTCAATCTTGTCTCAAAGGAAAGATGACAAAGACTCCGTTTACTGGACAAGGAATAAGAGCGAGCGAGCTCTTAGCACTCATACACAGTGACGTGTGCGGTCCAATGTCTACACATGTCCGAAGCGGACATTCTTACTTCATTACTTTTACGGATGATTTCTCAAGGTACGGTTATGTCTTCTTGATGAAACATAAGTCCGAGGCCTTTGGAAAATTCCAGGAGTATAAGAATGAAGTAGAGAAACAGACCGGCAAAAGTATTAAGATTCTAAGATCGGATCGAGGAGGAGAATACTTAAGTGCCGAGTTCCTGGACTATTTAAAAGAGAACGGAATTCTCTCTCAGCTTACTCCTCCATACACCCCGCAACATAACGGTGTATCGGAGAGACGGAACCGCACCCTATTGGATATGGTGCGGTCCATGATGAGTAACGCTGAGTTACCGCGATCATTCTGGGGATATGCGCTAGAATCAGCCGCATACCTTTTGAACCGAGTACCTACTAAGACCGTGCCTACTACACCATATGAGATGTGGTGTGGGAAGAGACCCTATCTTAAGCACATTAAGACATGGGGATGTCCGGCTTTTGTCAAAAAGCAGCATGCGGACAAGCTCGAGGCACGCTCAGTACAGTGCAAGTTTGTGGGGTATCCAAAGAACTCAAAAGGATATTTCTTCTACTGTGAAGAGGAACAAAAAGTTCTTATTTCTCGTCATGCCTACTTCTTGGAAACTGAGTTTTTGGAAAACCAGATAAGTGGGAGCACAGTAGAACTGGAAGAAATTCCAGAACCACGGACTGTTACTGAAAGTTTAGTGGAACCAGAAGGTTCGGAAGAACAGGACATTCCTACGCCGCTCCGCAGAAGTAGTAGGCAGTCTCATCCGCCTGAGAGATACTACGGTTTTCTCATAGACGGGGATAGAGAGGATTGCATCATAGATTATGATGAGCCTACTAGCTTCCAGCAGGCCGTTCAGAGCGTTGACTCAGTGAAATGGCTGGATGCAATGCGGACCGAAATGGAGTCCATGTACACCAACAAGGTATGGACGTTGGACATTGCTCCAGACGGGGTAAAACCCGTAGGATGCAAGTGGATCTTCAAAAGGAAGATTGGTGTAGATGGACAGGTTGAGACCTATAAAGCTAGGCTGGTAGCAAAGGGTTTTCGTCAAAGACCTGGCTTGGACTACGACGAAACCTTTTCTCCAGTAGCCATGCTGAAATCCATTCGGATCCTTCTTGCCATTGCTGCCTTCCACGATTATGAGATCTGGCAAATGGACGTAAAGACAGCTTTTCTAAATGGAAATTTAGAGGAGTGTGTCTATATGGACCAGCCAGAGGGTTTCATTCAGAGTGGGAGCAGCGGAAAGGTGTGCAAGTTGCTTAAGTCCATCTATGGACTAAAGCAGGCATCGCGGAGTTGGAACATCTGCTTTGATGAGACGGTCAAAGAATTTGGCTTTATCAAAAATCCAGATGAACCATGCATCTATAGTAGATTTGTAGCGAGAACTGTAGTATTCCTCGTTTTATACGTGGATGACATTCTCTTAATAGGAAATGACATTCCTATGCTACAATCTGTCAAGGGGTTCTTGTCACACAGGTTCTCCATGAAAGACCTGGGTGATGCCTCGTACATTCTGGGTATCCGGATCTACCGTGACAGATCCAAGAGGATATTAGGACTTTCACAGTCCAGGTACATCGACACCATACTGAAGAGATTCAGTATGGAAGATTCCAAGCGCGGTAACCTACCGGCTTGTCACGGGATCACCCTCTCTAAAGAGATGTCTCCCAAGACTGATTTGGAGAGGGATCGCATGTCTATTATACCCTACGCTTCTGCGGTAGGCTCTATAATGTATGCGATGTTGTGTACCAGACCGGATGTAGCTTATGCACTGAGTGTGGTAAGCCGGTATCAGTCGAACCCTGGGGAGAAACACTGGATAGCGGTAAAGAACATTCTCAAGTACCTGAGAAGGACTAAGGAGATGTTCTTGGTGTATGGCGGAAAAGACCTCCAGATCGAGGCCTTTGCTGACTCCAGCTTCCAGAGTGACAAGGATGATTCCAAGTCCATGTCGGGTTTTGTCTTTACCCTCAATGGAGGGGCGGTGTGTTGGAAGAGTTCCAAACAAGAAACCGTTGCAGACTCGACGATGGAAGCGGAATACATCGCTGCATCTGATGCCGCAAAAGAAGCTGTCTGGATGAGGAAGTTCTTGAAAGAACTTCAGGTGGTTCCGTCCATTGTTGATCCAATACCTCTGTATTGCGACAACAACGGGGCTATAGCTTTAGCGAAGGAACCCAGGTCCCATCAGAGATCCAGGCACATCTTGAGGCGGTATCACCTGATCAGGGAGATCGTGGATCGCCAGGAGATCGAGGTTCGGAGAGTCGCTTCAGAAGATAACACTGCAGATCCATTCACCAAGGCCTTGCCCCAGACTCAGTTCGAGCGGCTGATCGAGATGATAGGTCTTCGATACGCCAGTACATGGCCTTAGTGCAAGTGGGAGATTGTTAGTGTATATGCCCTAGAGGCCATTACTGTATCATACTAGTTTGTATATTACTTAATGGATGCTTGGGATATTCACCTTGTATATACAATCTTGCTCAAAATAGTAGTATGCTACTTGGTTTGTTTCTACTTCAATGTGTACTTGTGTTTATTTCAGTATATCACTTATACGCATTAGTGGAGCCCTTAGGATCTTTGCTTGATTACCAGCGTTGTGATGGCAGTCACACTAGTGGGGGCTGGGTAATCTATAAGCACATCCTTATTCAGGTCCCTGGTCGCAGGACTATCGAGACAGGGCATCGATACTCCGGAGTAGACCAGCGCATGCGCTTCTCATCCCAGTGTGGGTGACGGTCTGTCCCACAGCCGTCAGTACGTCGTACTTGAGATAGTATGCGGGTGCTCGTTAGGTTACGGGTACACTGGACAGGACTCGTAGGGAACTGACTAGTTGGTATTATACCTATCGTCAGTTATCAGTTCCCAGGTGACATGAGTACAGCTTAGTCCGCTGACTTGACACTGTCACTTCGCCTCGGGTGTGTTCCCACTGTACTTTGATCACTACCCTACCACGGCTCAAAGGAGTCGTGCAAACAGGTGGTGGTTGGGTGCAGTCCCGAAGCACTTGGAGGCAGTGACGGTTAGACAGGATTCGTCTCTCCCGGTATTGGGGGTTGACATCGCGCTGTGTCTAGGAGAGCCATTACACGAGTAGTCCCTGGCCAGGGCAAACGAGATATACTGGTAGGTTTCCAGTGTTATCTCAGGGTGTATTGGGCTTCACTCCGGCACGACTTGTACCGCTATTGGGGGACTGACGTTTACCGCCCCCTAGGCCCGCCATGCGATGTATCAGACGAACAGACCGGACTGTATGGAGAATGTCACACTCAGGCTCAGTAGGAGTTCAGATGGGTTTCGCCTCGTCGGTCTTCTTGTCGGCATTACCTGGGGACCGTTACGCACAGCTAGTGCCGCTTGCGGTCTGTAGTTAAACCCACTGCCAGCGTAGTGTCGAGTCTTTAGAGTCCCACACAGAAAGCTTTTCGCCTTTAGGCAAAAGAGTAGAGGTCGCATGGTATTGCGACAGGTCGCATGGTTTTGCGACAGGGTTCGGTCACATCCGTGCACTTGTGCACGTACAGTGTCCGGACAGTTTACACTAGCGGGCTTTGGTTTAAGCCAGATCCTAGTGTACCTTATGGGATTGGATTTATCCAGTTTGCATTCGTGTTCCTCGGAACGCGGATGCGGGTGTGTATGCACAGTTGACAGGGAGGCAGAGGCAGCGGATTCTCATTAGGGTTGTTGACAGTTGACCGTTGACTTTTTGACTTTATGCTCAACCCTAATGAGAATATGATATGTGATTAACTATTATATTAATTAAGTATTATGGTGATATGGTTGTTGACTTGTTGACTTTTGTTGACTTGTTGACTTTGGTGACTTGTTGACTTTTGTTGACTTGTTGACCGGTTGACTAGGCTTGACTAGTTGACCATCATGATAACCATGGTTATCATTTCATGCCAAAGACTTTTTTTTGCTTGTTCATTTGAGTAAAATGAGTGCATGACATGATAAGGTTATGGTTACTTCAACCATCACATAAGACTTTTGTTGATATGATGAGTTATCATTGCTTTGGATTATGAGAGGGTGAGAGACAAAATACTTGCTCATTCTTTCTTGCTCATTCTCTCTCTTGTTCTTGAGCTCTCCTCTTGCTCTCACCCTCAACCTCTTGCTCCCTCTCTTGATCTATGGTTCTCTTGTCTCATGAGTTGAGAATCAAGAACCATAGATAAAATCCCATTCTATTTCCTCTCTACTCATTCTAGTTCACTAGGTTTAGCAAACCAAGTGAACTAGTTTCTTCAAAGAACGAAGAAGGAGCTAAAGGTTGGAGCTTTCAGGTGGATCTGTCTTCGGCGTACGGAGACGACGAGAAGAAGCCATCGGACCACCATCGGAGCTTTGAAGACGAAGGAGTTCAAGACAAGCTAGGTATAACCATCTTCATCCGAGTAGCTAAATATCTTTAGCTTAGTTTGCTAGTTTTAGTTTAGGTAAAGATCCCGACCTAGCTTAGTCCATGTTGCCTCTTGCGTTAAAATTTTGATTTTATACCGTTTCCGCCTCCCCGTAAGAACCGGGGGTCGCAACGTGGACTTACAGCTAGTGCCGCTGACGTGCTTGTGGTTAAATCTACTGCCAGCGTATTGGAGTCCCACACAGAGGGTTTTCTCGGTTCAGGCAAAATGATATAGTGGCCATATATTGATATATGCAGGGTTTCGATTAGGTATGCGTGCTAGCCACACGGACTTTAATCGGGCGGACGATAATACTAGCCAGCTTAGGATTAAACCGGATTATTAAATCAAATTTTGATTTAATAATTTACCTATATATATATATTTCGATATGTATATTCTAGTATTATGTTTATTATGATACGAATACGGGCATGTATTATATTTCGATATGTATTTTGATATGAACACGGGCATGTATTTGCGGAGACGTATTCTTGTATTCATACAAGAATACTTCTAGAAGGAGGACACCTAATTTCTATGATTTTCTTTTAAAGAAATTGTGAAATAAGGTGGAGGAGAGAAATTGTGGAGGGTATGGGCAAATGAATTATTAATTCATTTGCTTATAACTATTCAAGTATGGTTGCATTTTTAAATGTGAAATATTTTGACAAAAGAGAAGAAGCGTGCTTGAATTTGTGATGAGTTTTTCATTCTACCATTTAGCATGTATCTCTTCCATGGCTCCTTCTTCTTCTTCATTATCTTCTACCCACTCATGAGTTGAGAATCATGAAGATAAAAGAGAAAGAAAAATACTAGAATGCTACACTGCAATCTAAACATCCTAAATTAGCATCCTATACACTATATTCTAAGCATCCTTGATTAGCATCCTAGGATCCTTAGTTGCTTCATTGATGAAGTTGAAGCTTGAACTTGGTTCTTTCGAGTGGATCTTCTTCGGTGAAGGAAGACTGGCTTACAAGCGCGATTTTGGAGCTCTTGAGAGCATGTTAGAGTCCAACCCAATTGGAGAAAATAAAGACGCTAAAATGGTTGTGATTTCTACCTTGTTGTTTTTCTAGTTTAAGTGTTTGGAGTAGATTCCTGGGTTTAGCTTTCTAGTGCCATCAAATTTTTTTTTTTTGGATTCCGCTTTGGCCACGGGTTAGTGATGAGGGCACTCGGAACTTTCAGTTCTGATGATTTCGTGCACCCCCGATGTACTTGATTTTGATTTCGTGCACGTTGTATGCAACTGATTTTGATTCGTGCACTCTAGATGTGCTTGATGTTGTTTACATGCACATTCGATGCATTAATGTGGTTTTCGTGCATACCAGTTGCACATATAGATGTTTTCGTGCATCTAGTTGCACTTGATATTAATTTTCGTGCACCCTATTGCACTAGATGCTTTTGTGCTGACTTGATAGACTTGAGGATTTCCGTGTATATCAGTTACACTTGATTGATATTTTCGTGCACTCTAGATGCACTTGATTTTATTGTCGTGCACACCCGTTGCACTTGACAGATGCTTTCGTGCATAGCCGTTGCACTCAGTTTTCGTTTTTGTGCACATTTGTTGCATTTGGTTTTGATTTCGATTTCCGTGTGCACCAGTTGCACGTAGGTTGCTTTTCACACGCACCTGTTAATCTTGATTTCTATTTTGAGCATCACATTTTTATAGATATATTATGTTATATAGTAGCCGAAAAAAACTGGTTTGAGACACAGTACCAGAATGTTTTTGCATATACCGATATATACAAAAGAGGTTTTCAAAAGAGCTATAGTCTGATTATTTTCATACGTGTCTATGAGCGACACAAGATCTTGTAAAAGAAAAACTTTCTAAATTATTTTCAAATGGCGGGACGTATATCTTAAGCGAAACGTGTGTGTGTATTTAATCATAAATGAACGTCCGCTATTTTTGCTGCGCATCATACGGCTACATTGAAACGATTTTTGATACATACATTTTTCAACTGCTTAGATGATTTTACATAGATGCGTACTATATATATATATATATATATATTGTATCCTTAAGTATATTTGTGCGTGGTCGTGTAGTTGGTTTGAAACAGTTGATTTCACACTTTACACTTTGAATCCTATTCTGTACAATTCTCATAGCACTTGTTAGAGTTTCTGTTATTTAAAGTTTGACGTTTTTGTTTTCATGCGCACATGTAGTGTTGGATTACGGCAGCGTCCCGGCCATCAAACCGTGGCCAAAATACGGAACAAAAATTTTCTAAACTGGCGCTACCATTACCCGATGCCCGGATCTACCCAAAACCGTAAACTAGCAAGCTAATAAAAGAGATAGGAATGGTTATACCGAGTTGATCCATGTCCTTCGGTCTTGAATCCTTATCCCAAGCTCCTAGAGGCTCCTTGATCGAATTTGGTTGCCGGTCTTCCTCCATTTACGATTATCCACCTGAGAGAAACGGCGCAAGCTCCAGTCCAACCAAGCGAGGCAACCGACGGTCCAAGGTTGCTAGCAATGGAGAGTGGAGGTGTAGAAATGTGTCACTATAATTTTCCTCTCATCACAATGCTCAAAAGAGCAACTCAAGAAGATGAAGGAGGTGAGGAAACTTGTGGCATGAGCAACTCAAGAATGGCTAAGTGTTTTCAAGAGAATGAGAATGGATCCATGAAGCGAGTGTAACATTTTGGAAAATTATAAATATTAATTTATAATTTTATATATAAAAATAATCAGTTTATAAAAGTGATATCACATAAAACTTTTGGTATCGGAATTATATCCGTAAAATGGGGTTATTTCGGAAGAATGTGAATAAAGGTGTGTGATATCATAAAAATGATATATTTAATTATTTTAACATGATATTGAATTCTTCATATGAAGATAGAATATTTAAGTATCATGACAAGTATTTCATTTTGTAGATTTTACACAAAATGGGTTTTCTTTCTTTTTGTTGTTTTAAATTAATTTGTAAAAGGTTGACATATCTTAACCTAAGTTTAAACCCTCACCCTCAACATACACTCACCCTTGTTCATAACTCTACACATCCTCCTTGTATGAACACAACACCTCACTTCAAGTGTGACACCTTCTCCTTCCTCTCATGCCACCTCCATCTCACCCCTACACCTCATGCTTTCTCTACATCACATAACATAGTGATCTCTTTAGCCTCTTCAACCTGAACACAACACATTCTTCAGCTCCCAAACTAAAATTTCTAAGTGTTCGTATCACAAGAGAGAAGACATGAATTTCCTTCACCAATTTTGCTCATACTATCAACCTAGAAACCATTACAAACCCCTAGATGATTCTACAAGCCCTTCATGAGCTGGTGTTCCATTGTACACAATCTCCATAGGTATATCTTCTTCTCTTTTCACTTAATCATTTCTGTTCAAAATCAATTTTAGTGTGCTGTATAGGAAAACAATATATTTTGTGATATTTAGTTTACGGTAATTGAATCTAGAACTAACAGGTACAACTAATAGAAAAACTAGCAAGACCAAAACTATAATGAGACCACTAGGAGACACCACTTAAAACCCGAGCCCCAAAATCCCTATTCCATCCGGCGACATACGCCTAAATTCCGGTGATGTCGGCCCCCTTGTGGGTTTTGGTGTTGGTTTTTCTCCTGTAACTTTGTGTTAATATTTTATAAGTTTCTGTATTCTTTAAATATTTACACAGTAAAATCAGGGAATGTTTAGTAAAGGTTTTATCAAATTTCCGATATTACGATACGGGTTTTGCGTATTTCGTACTGCGACTAAAACATCGACGTTCATATGTAGATTTCAGTAGCATATTATTGTTTTTGGGTTAAGTATACTGTAGGTTCTAACCTATGGGTGCCTATCTCGTTGTTTTGGATTTCAATATGATATTTACATCGATATGGTTTTAAATACGATTATAGGTGCCGTCGCGAGGATTTCCGAGACGGAGTTGGCGGATATAGCAGCGTGGATTTCAGCAAGCGTATTAAGTTAATGAGTAGATTTATATCTACGGGGGAAGTCGGGTGGATGGCATATAGCACCCCCGTAACCTTATAAATATTATTATGATATCTAGTTAATTTAGTAGTTATTCAAGGTATTGATATAGTATCACATCTAGTACGTCCTTCATTTGCATATAGTTTCATGCATAGTTTTAATGATATATGTATGTGACGTTAGATCCATATGACATGGATATGGTTTGATGGACTTGTACGAGGGATCATACCGTACTTGAGACGATACAGATATAGTGATACGATGAGGTATTATACGAGAAATTATATGTATTGGAAATGATGAGATTCATATGCCGAATAACGGCCAAGTTTCCCTTTTGGCTCGTAGAGTTAGATTATATCCCGTTTTAGAATGTAATACTTGTGTGAGCTATACTCTTTTAAAAACTATGATTCGCTCCTCTTTTAAATGATAAAATACAAGGATGCGATGCCCACTTCCAAAACAAATATCTATTATAAACTAAGGCGGCTTCCTTATCTCAGAACCAATGTTTCGTTCCTTTTTCAAAGATAATGGTATAGCTCATAGCAAGTAATTATAGTTATCAGTCACGCTTAGATTTACTTTACATGTTAGCGTTATATTATCGATATTATACATTTCTACGATACGAACACTCTGATAGAACACTGCACAACTACCAATGAGTATTATGCTGCACAAATACGTATACCTATGTCATACTACATCTCATTGGTACTGCCATGTCACTGTAGGACCGTTATGATATATTGCATATCTAGATATCGATATGAGTAGGCTATTACACTTTTAGAACACTTGCACAAATACTAATGATTGCCATGCTGCACGAGCACAGACGCGTATGTTACACTACACATCATTAGTATTGCTATGAAACGTCTCGAGGCTTACGTAATCTAAGTAAACCAAAACCCAGAAATCCAAGCAACCTAAAGCAGTAGAGTGAAGGAAAAACAAATTTAAATCAAGTAGTTTAACAACATAAGACGAAATATGCATTTTTAAAATTACAAGTCCTTCCTAAAAATTTCGGCAGAGTTTCCTTTGTAAATACTGGCCCCAAACGGGGTACAACATGATAAATATATACATAATGATAAAAGGCATCCCCAAGTGGGAGCTAGCTCTTCGTCAATCTACGGCCACAACAACGCAAGCAAAATAATATACAACGCCGAAGGGCGAGGATCAAAACTCAAAAGGAAACTAAAAACAACATAAAAAGCATAATAATACAACGCGCGACTCTAGATCGAAAGAATATACATGTCTGGTTGATGGAGTTTCTAAATACAACTGAATAAAATAAGTACAACGGTGGTCACGATGCAAGTGAACCCACCTACCAAAGCAAATTACCCGGAATGGAAGCAGTGTGCCAGCAAAGCCGTAACGAAACCGGTACGGCAAAACCTGCAAGAAACTGTGGCACAGCGGGGGTGAGTTGCCAACTCGTGAGTAAAGAACATCTACGAGAAGAAATCGTATGTATGACACAATCCTAAGTCAATACGATCAATAAATAAGCTCAAATGATAAGTCTGAAGCAAGGAAAGGTGGTAAGGGTAAACATCTATACATAAGTGTAATCCCATGTGCTCGTGTCAGTGCCTCAGGTAGCAACATATCATATGAATGAGGTATGAATGCTTGAAAACAGAATACATGTAAATGAAGAAGTTGTTTCATAACTTAGTGAGATTTCTGTATATTTAAAAGGAGATATCATCAATGAAATCAACATAAACAGTGTCTAGCATCGACACAAAACATAAATCTTAATATCTCAATATCTCAGGTTCCGGCTATCCGGACTTGCCTGTATCATCAAATCTCAATAGCTCAATATCTCAAAATCTCAGTGTCTCAAATCTCACTATCTAGGGCTCTGTCAGTCCGGATCGGCCCCTGTCATCAATCATACGATCACGAACGGTATCCTCCGGATATCCGACGCGTCAGGTAAAATCACCGGTAGGCAGTATGCCCGCCGGGCTCATCGTTTACACCTCAATCTTCTTGCCCCGGGGTACCTTACCGGGTCCACCATGTACCCGCAGACGGTTCATCCAACTCCACGAATCGGGTCTCGAAATCCATCTCATTACCGATAAAACGTCATGGTGGACGACTCATACATCACGAGAAAAACGAACTTTTCATTTTAAAAAGAGAGAGGGAGAGAGAGAGAAGTTTATATATATTCATGCGGTTTTCTTCCAAATCTAGGAAATCTCATGAAAATCCGAAATCCAATCATCAATAGCACGTAAACAGTGAATATCGGCATAAAACTCCATAATACTGCATAACAGTGAATAATAATATGCATGCAGCAAGTAATAACTGGAATGTCTAAACTAGCATATAAAGACTAGTACGCTAATACCATGTCGAACTATCAGTTAACAAGCTATGTCAATGAGTAATATTCTCTAAAGTGTTCGTGACATGGAAATTACCGATGATGATGTGTGTGAGCCGGCAAGTAAGTGTATGTGGAACATACGCATCATCGGTAATGGGGCTGGTGTCCTGACAGCAGGATCTCAATAATGGCATATGAACATACAATATAAGCATGTGATGTGATGCGAAAAGCAAGAATATGCGGGAGCTGAACAATACTATAATGATATCTAATCTGCATTTATATAAATATGAGCCATACAGTTTTGCCATTTGAAATAACACGAACCGTGGTGTTTTGAAAATGAGAGATACGGTGTTATAAGAAAAGATATGTCCTTTGAAATATTCGTAGAATCTCTTGGCCTGTCATTAAAATACTCACGATTCGTTAGTTTTGAAATAGGTATAACACGAGTCTAATCCATCATTTACAAGTAAACTACCGGGCTAAACTAACAGGCTGATCGAAAGGTAAGGAAACCGCCTAACATCTGAGTCGATACATATATATAATAATAGTCGGTGATCCCGCCTCAATAATATCCCATACGATACCCTAATACAATATGACATTCTCGAGTCAAGAGTGCGGATCTAACATCAATATAGCTCGTACGGTAAATTCGTCGTGCGACATCCCAAATCTGGATACGGGTCAATGTCACATCAATCACATTATTCATCTGGTATCCTCTTTATCAAATATCATGATCGGGGGTACTGATCTATGTCTAGTACAATACTGATACCATATATGTATATGCATGCGTGTGTCTGAAAACACCACGTCGAAAGGACCCGCTAAAACATCGCGTCGTATCTCAAATACGAAGCATATCACATCACCGATCTTACGGCCTCAAGTCCAATCTCATCGACTCATCTCCAATCTCAAGTATTATCCTCAAAATCCGTGTATATGTATACGTGTTTATATATACATATTCCCAAACCCATGTGTATATATATATATATACATATCCCCATATACGCACAGGTAATAAAATGAATGCAGGTGTGTGCGTGTGGGTGTAAACTTATTCTAGGTTTCACGACAAAGAAGCTATACTAGTTCACTTCTAATAACACCAAACTAACCATGAATCACATAATCATATCTTGATAATCATCCACGTATCATAAACCACATATATATCCATATATAACAACTGTACTACGAACTGCAGGGGTGCTTTACGCCGTCCACCCGACTTCCCCCGTAGATATATATCTACTCACCTTGCTTCTTGTGTGCCGATGCCGATGTCACCATCTCCATCTTCAACATCTCGACATCACGTGGGGTACCTACACATATAATCTAGTCGCAAATGCGTATTAAAATCCAATCGGAAAAACCAAAAACGGCACACGCTACGATCATAGGTAAAAACCTATATCCTCGCATGCAAACACGACCAATAACCCTAGTCGTTGACATTCAAACGCCACACCACGGAAATAAATTATCAAATACCAAAAACCATGCTAAAACAAGTCGTAAAACAATGCCCCAACATAAGAAAATGATCCCAAATTTTACCCTAGGTCAAAACAGCCAATTTTGCATATGCCAAGGGTCTAATTTACCGGAGATAAGGCCCTGGAACAAAAACAAGTCACTTCCTCACTGCTGTGGCCACAAATTGCAGCCAGAATGAAATAATTTGCGGCCTGGGTTGAGGGTTAGGGGCTAGGGTTTTGGTGGTACACTCCAGGTTGCCTGCACATCACTCCGTGTTCACTAAATAATTTTCAGGTCCCCCAGGTGTTACCAGATTTCAATACACACACACAGAATCCACAATTCTTCTAATATCGGGTTTCTATGTCCGCTAAAATGGGTTCTAGACTCTGGTTTAGGTATCCAATCAATCACCACAGGGGTTGTGTATCCTCTACTAGCCTTAATTTACCTTTTGGGTTCAACTCAAACCCTAATCCTCAACATAATGTTTTCAAAGTCCCCAAAACCACACAATATCGATTCTAATTTGACATGGATGCTAGAGCAATGGAAATTTTACACTAATGATGAAATAATTACCACATTTTGCACTCATGAATTCTCTACAGCGCCAAAACTCCAACTTTCTTGGTCCAAAGGGTTGCTTGAGAGCTTGTGCACATTTTTTGTGAAGTAGGAGTGGGGTTTTGGGTTTGTTTTGGAGATGAAGTGGGGTGATTTGTGGAGGGGGAGATGAGGGCAGCAGCTCAAGAGGAAATGGGGGAGAAATGATGAAGGAAGAAGAGGGGAACAAGTGGGCATAGCTTTCTCTTGACCTCTCACTTTCTCCCACTTGCCCATACCTCATTATTATACCATTCCTTTTTCTTTTCTTTTCTTTTCTTTCCTTTTCTTTTCTTCTCTTCTCTTTGCAATAGTAAACCCAAAACAATAACCATACACCCAAAAATCACGTGGAAAAATGCAACAAGTGTTAAAATGACTTGTGCATGTCATGTGTATAAAACACGATTAAAGCCCGATTAGCGATTTTTAATCGCGATTCGCACAAAATTAGTTTATAATAAATCGTAAAATTTCATAATTTGCATAAATCACATAAAGCACCCTCTTTTTAGTAATTTCCATAATTTTCCAAATTTTTTCTAATTTATCGGTATTTAATTATACCGCCTTATTAAAATATTCAATATTTAATTATTTAATTATAAAAATTCCCAAAAATAATATTTTATCTTTTTGAAATATTACAATCTTCCCCCCTTAGAGAAATTCGGTCCCCGAATTAAATTTAAACCCCTCAATACTAAAACATTTCAATATAAAGTCCAAGTCATCGGGGTTCCGAAATCATCAATACATAAAACGCATCATAGCGCAATGCATGCAAATGAACAATGAGCAGATAACTCAAAAATGAAACTCTATCAAGCATCCCGCAATCATCGGAGTCAAGGGAAAGACATCAATGTCTAAATCCAATACGAAAACCAATATGATATACATCAACACTATATATATAAACACCTGAAGGAAATGCATGCCAAACCTTATTAAGTCGCTGTGCGATGCGCATAACACTGCACAATGGCGGACGTCTCTAGTAAGAAAATAACTCTCTTATATATATATATATATAAATATATATAAATAAATATATATATATATATATATATATATATATATATATATATTCTTTAATTTGCATGTCCCGCCGTTTTTGAAAACAATTTAGAAGGGTTCCCTTGTTTTAAACGTTTCATGTTATATCAGAAACGTAGGTAAATACTGAGACTATAGCTCTCCTTTTGGAAATCACTCCGATAACTATCAATGCATGCAAAATATATCCAAGTACTGTCCTCTGACCAGTCCTGCTCAGTACGAAACAATAGTAAATATCATAAAAATGTACTGCTCCATGAGAAATCAATCCCAAAATCTGCATATGAATGCTACGTGCGTCTGGTACATACGGAAATCAAAATCCATATATGTGCCATACATGTGCACAAAAACAACATTTATGTGCAACGGGTGTGCACGAAACACCTGTCAGAGGCAACGTGTGTACCTGACAGCAAAATCAGGTGCATCGGATATGCACAAGGAATCCCGATTTAGTGCATCTGGTGTGCACCAAAATCGCATCTCATAACATGCGCCCAACATGCGCGAAAATGTAAATCAGGTGCATCCATCATGCATAAATAAAATCTAAATCGTATGCATCCAACATGCATGAAATCATGTAATCCAATATTAAGCGCTGAACATGCGCAAAAATCCAATCCAAGCGCGTCAAATATGCGCAAAAATCCAATCAGGTGCACAAGGTGAACAAAACGAATATCGTGTATCACAATCGAAATCCATGAAGTCATAAACATGTGCAGCCAAGGCACAAAATGACATCAAGTGCAATAACTGTGCACAAATCATAAATACCCAGTGGGTGCAATCATGGTGCACGAAAACAAATATCATGAAATTCGGTCATCAACACTCAATCATGCGAATAGATCGTCGAAATACCGAAATCAAGTATGGAAGAATAGTCCCGCTCAAGCACATCCTCTAAAAATCTCTGGCCAACTGTCGTGATCACTCATAACATGTCTCGTCGACGATGCCGAACTCTGGCCTGCTGGGTATGCGTAAAATGACCATTCCTGGGTCTAAGTCTTCTCGTAATTTATTCCAGAAAGGTCCTGTCGAGGTCTCACCCAAATCTCATCTCTGCCGAACTGTCCGGAAGTTATCACCCTTCACTAAATCTTTTTCTTGTTCCAGAACAGCTGCATACTTATCGCGACTCCTTCTAGAAAATATATCCATATACAATGCCTCTGCATGCGCATCACATCTCTGATGTCGGCGGAGTGGAACGTCATCTCATCAAGATCTCGTACGAACCTCTTACTCCACTTTTATCTAATGTCGACTGCTCCGGTCTCGTCTCTTCGTGGCTGCATGGACTGTGCTCCAATGGCTATACTCGTATCTGGAGTCTCCCAAGAAATGCATCTCACCACATAGCATCCGAATGAAATCGAACCATTCGATCGATTTGTCAAAACCTCATAATCCCCCAAGAGCTCAACATCTTGGATACGTTTTAATAGTATCGAGTACATACCACAGCATCGGTGGACCAGCCGTAGAAGGGCAAACCCAAGCCTCACTAATGGCACCGCGGAACTGCCCCAAACCCTAAGGTTCAAAGGCTTTCACACGGTCATTATGTCGAGTTAGGGTTTCATTCTTCTAGAGGGTCCATAGAATTTCTTGCATGTTTTTCCGAATACTTTAAACTTAGAACATGGATTTCTGACATTCGATCGCCTCTATCGACTCTCAACGTACTGGCGTGAAGTCGTCTCTAGCTGAAATCAATCTATATGATGACCTCGCATCGGGGTAAGCAAACGAACCACATGTCCCAGTCATTCATCCTCAGGTAACTAGCAACCTTCCATCATATCTCTAAGTATATACCCGTGTTGTAGTAGCTCCAACATCTGGGGCAATGTCTCGTCGTCCGCAGCAACAACTGGCTCATTCGTCTGCACGCTGAACAGTGCCTCAATCATCATGAATAAGCGATACATCAATGGTCATCACATTCTTGCTGGCCTCTATCAGTGGCTCAATCTTCTAGTGCAATTCTGCACGCCCGAGAATTCTAATACAACGATCCATCAAACGCTCATGGCACGAAAACGCAATAAAACGACACCGCTCTATGTAATTGTATGTCCCTGGAATCACGCCCTGTTCAGTCCTCGTCCGTAACGAGCTCGTGCTGACCGCAACTCTAGCCATAGCTCTCTCTGCCTGTAATCGTGGTAGCAAAACCATAAACTGGTGTAGATGAGGATAGGTCATAGGAATGAATATGATACTGTGCAAAGAAATGTACATCCTAAGATTTCTTAAGCGGAGTATCGTAACGTAAATATGCCGCGGAACATACGTACGGTACGTCACTCTACTCAAGCTACCTACTCAATCAATGAAGGGTCATCCTACACTCCGAAGGTAAAACCTAACGCTCTGATACCAATTTTGTCACAACCCAAAAAGTACAGAACATGACCGGCACTTAAACTACGAAACGTCTCGAGGCGTACGTAATCTAAGTAAACCAAAACCCAGAAATCCAAACCAAGTAAAGCAGTAGAGTGAAGGAAAAAGCAATTTAAATCAAGTAGTTTAACAACATAAGCCGAAATATGCATTTTTAAAATCATAAGTCCTTTCTAAAAATATCGGCAGAGTTTCCTTTGTAAATACTGGCCCTGAATGGGGTACAACATGATAAATACATACATAATGATAAAAGGCATCCCCAAGCGGGAGCTAGCTCTTCGTCAATCGACGGCCACAACAACACAAGCAAAATAATATACAACGCCGAAGGGTGAGGATCAAAACTCAAAAGGAAACTAAAAACAACATGAAAACCATAATAATACAACACGCGACTCTAGTTCGAAAGAATATACATGTCTGGTTGATGGAGTTTCTAGAAACAAATGAATAAAATAAGTACAACGGTGGTTACGATGCAAGTGAACCAACCTACCAAAGCAAATCACCCGGAATGGAAGCAGTGTGCCAGCAAAGCCGTAACGAAACCTGTACGGCAAAACCTGCAAGAAACTGTGTCACAACGGGGGTGAGTTGCCAACTCGTGAGTAGAAAACATCTAAGAGAAGAAATCGTATGTATGACACAATCGTAGGTCAATACGATCAATATATAACCTCAAATGATAAGTCTGAAGCAAGAAAAGGAGGCAAGGGTAAACATCTATACATAAGTGTAATCCCATGTGCTCGTGTCAGTGCCTCATGTGGCAACATATTATATGAATGAGGTAAGAATGCATGTAAACAGAATACATGTAAATGAAGAAGCCGTTTCATAACATAGTGAGATTTCTTTATATTTAAAACGAGATATCATCAATGAAATCAACATAAACAGTGTCTAGCATCGACACAAAACATAAATCCCAATATCTCAATATCTCATGTTCCGGCTATCTGGACTTGCCTGTATCATCGAATCTCAATACCTCAATATCTCAAAATCTCACTATTTAGGGCTCCGTCAGTCCTGATCGGCCCCTGTCATCAATCATACGACCACGAATGGTATCCTCCGGATATCTGAAGTGCCAGGTAAAATCACCGGTAGGCAGTCTGTCCCTGCGGGGCTCATCGTCTACACCTCGATCATCTTGTCCCGGGGTACCTTACCGGGTCCACCATGTACCCGCAGATGGTTCATCCAACTCCCCGAATCGGGTCTCGAAATCCATCTCATAACCGAGAAAACGTCATGGTGGACGATTCATACATCACGAGAAAACCACACTTTTCATTTTAAAAAGAGAGAGGGAGAGAGAGAGAGAAGTTTATATATATTCATGCGGTTTTCTCCTAAATCCAGGAAATCTCATGAAAATCAAAAATCCAATCATCAATAGCACGTAAACAGTGAATATCGACATATAACTCCATAATACTGCATAACAGAGAATAATAATATGCATGCAGTAGCAAGTAATAACTGCAATGTCTAAACTAGCATATAAAGACGAGTACGCTAATACCATGTCGAACTATCAATTAACAAGTTATGTCAATGAGTAATATTCTCTAAAGTGTTCGTGACATGGCAATTACCGATGATGATGTGTGTGAGCCGGCAAGTAAGTGTATGTGGAACATACGCATCATCGGTAATGGGGCTGGTGTCCTGACAGCAGGATCTCAATAATGGCATATGAACATACAATATATGCATGCGATATGATGCGAACAGCAAGAATATGCGGGAGCTGAACAATACCATAATGATATCTAATCTGCATTTATATAAATATGAGTCATACAACTTTTCCATTTGAAATAACACGAATCGTGGTGTTTTGAAAATGAGAGCTACGGTGTTATAAGAAAAGATGCGTCCTTTGAAATATCTGTAGAATCTCTTGGCCTGTCTTTAAAATACTCACGATTCGTTAGTTTTGAAATAGGTATAATTCGAGTCTAATCCATCATTTACAAGTAAACTACCGGGCTAAACTGACAGGCTGATCGAAAGGTAAGGAAACCGCCTAACATCTGAGTCGATACATATATATAATAATAGTCGGTGATCCCGCCTCAATAGTATACCATACGATACCCTAATACAATATGACATCCTCGAGTCAAGAGTGCGGATCTAACATCAATATAGCTCGTATGGTAAATCCGTCGTACGGTATCCCAAATTTGGGTACGGGTCAATGTCATAACAATCACATTATTCATCTGGTATCCTCTTTATCAAATATCATGATCGGGGGTACTGATCTACGTCTAGTACAATACTGATACCATATATGTATATGCATGCGTGTGTCTGAAAATACCACGTTGAAAGGACCCGCTAAAACATCACGTCGTTTCTCAAATACGAACCATATCAAATCACCGATCTCACGGCCTCAAGCCCAATCTCATTGACTCATCTCCAATCCCAAGTATTATCCTCATAATCCGTGTGTATACACACACACACACACACACAGTCCCATACCCATGTGTGTGTATATATATATATGCATATCCCCATATACGCACAGGTAATAAAATGAATGCAGGTGTGTGCATGTGGGTGTAAACTTATTCTAGGTTTCGCGACAAAGAAGCTATGCTAGTTCACTTCTAATAACACCAAACTAACCATGAAACACATAATCATATCTTGATAATCATCCATGTATCATAAACCACATATATATCCATATATAACAACTGTACTACGAACTGCGGGGGTGCTATATGCCATCCACCCGACTTCCCCCGTAGGTATATATCTACTCACTTTGCTTCTTATGTGCCGATGCCGATGTCACCATCTTCATCTTCAATGTCTCGACATCACGTGGGGTACCTATACATATAATCCAATCGCAAATGCGTATTAAAATCCAATTGAAAAAACACAAAACGGCACACGCTACGCTCATAGGTAAAAACCTATAGCTTCGCATGCAAACACGACCAATAACCCTAGTCGTTGACGTTCAAACACCACACGACGGAAAAAAATTATGAAATACCAAAAACCATGCTAAAACAAGTCCTAAAACAATGCGCCAACATAAGAAAATGATCCCAGATTTTACCCTAGGTCAAAACAGCCAATTTTTCATATGCCAAGGGTCTAATTTACTGGAGATAAGGCCCTGGAACAAAAACGAGTCACTTCCTCACTGCTCTGGCCATAAATTACAGCCAGAATGAATTAATTTGCGGCCTGGGTTGAGGGTTAGGGGCTAGGGTTTTGGTGGTACACTCCAGGTTGCCTGCAGATCACTCCGTGTTTGCTAAATAATTTTCAGGTCATCCGGGTGTTACCAGATTTCAATACACACACACACAGAATCCACAATTCATCCAATATCGGGTTTCTATGTCCACTAAAATGGGTTCTAGTCTCTAGTTTAGGTATCCAATCAATCACCATAGGGGTTGTGTATCCTCTACTAGCCTTAATTTACCTTTTGGGTTCAACTCAAACCCTAATCCTCAACTTAAAGTTTTTAAAGTCCCCAAAACCACACAATATCGATTCTAATTTGACATGGATGCTAGAGCAATGGAAATTCTACACTAATGATGGAATAATTACCTCATTTTGCACTCATGAATTCTCTACAGAGCCAAAACTCCAACTTTCTTGGTCCAAAGGGTTGCTTGAGAGCTTGTGCACATTTTTTGTGAAGTGGGAGTGGGATTTTGGGTTTGTTTTGGAGATGAAGTGGGGTGATTTGTGGAGGGGGAGATGAGGGCAACAGCACAAGAGGAAATGGGGGAGAAAATGATGAAGGAAGAAGTGGGGAACAAGTGGGCATGGCTCTCTCTTGACCCCTCACTTTCTCTCACTTGCCCATACCTCATTATTATATCATTCCTTTCTCTTTTCTTTTGTTTCCTTTTCTTTTCTTTTTCTTGCAATTGTAAACCCAAAACAATAACCATACACCCAAAATTCATGTAGGAAAAATGTAATAAGTGTTAAAATGACATGTGCATGTCATGTGCACAAAACACGCATAAAACCCGATTAGCGATTTTTAATGGCGACCAGCACAAAATTAGTGTATAATAAATCGTAAAATTTCATAATTTGCATAAATCACATAAAGTGCCCTATTTTTAGTAATTTCCATAATTTTCCAAATTTTTCCTAATTTATCGCTATTTAATTATACCGCCTTATTAAAATATTCAATATTTAATTATTTAATTATAAAAATTCAAAAAATAATATTTTATCTTTTTAAAATGTTACAGTTTATTTGCTTGTATGTTTTATTTATGCACTGTCCCTTATTATCTGTTAAGCATTATGAACACCAGTACTATGAATGTTATATTTGGTTTTATGAGTTTTCTGGAGGTTTTATGAGTTTTCTGGAAGTTTTACTTTTGATGATATATATCAGTAGTATGAAACGCTGTTATATATGTATATATATAATATATCATCAGTATAATCTATGCAAGTATTCTTTTTCTTTACTTGATATTTTTGGATATGAAGAGTTGGAGTCCATCATGAGTTTTATGTTTTCTGAGTTTTATTCCAAACCGAGTGGGGTAGCTATACGGTTTCGGATGTGTGACTTATCCGTACTGAGTGGGGAGGCTATACAGCGGGATACATGGTGGACCCGGTTCGAGGCCGAAGGGCAGGATAGCCACATTATAGGTGGGGAGCCTAACGAGAATACTCGATACCGGAGATAGAGATGAGCACAGCAGATATCCAAGGGATACTGACCGTGTTCGATTGGGCTCGGCGGATATCCAGGGGATACCGACCGGGGCTTTGGATATCGGGTGGTGATCATCTGTTGAGATGGTGTCGACGATATCTGCATTTACGTGTCGGTGCTGGACACGAGAGATTTCTGATTTTTGGGTGTCAATGCTGTACATCCATATATATTGATATGATTGCTATCATGAGGTACATAGTAGATTATAGTAGTGTAGCCGACCAAGACTAATCCGGGGGACAATACACGCATAACTTTTTATGAGTAGTTGCATATAAAAAGGATTTCAAATCGAGCTATAGCCTCATTATTTTGACGTGTATGATATGACTCTGAAATCTTTTAAATTGTAAACCTCTTAACACTATTCATTTAAATAGCAGGACGTATATCTTAAATAAGATATCTATTATATTTCATACTATCACGTTTGCTTTATGCCGGGACATATCTATTCCGCGGCTATTTTAAAGAAGGGGTTTATATGTATATATTTTCGGTTACATTGGGCTCATACCAAGATATAGGTTATTTGCATTGAGATATTCTACTTGGGACTGCATGATAGTTAGTGTTGCATTATGATACATATGCATATCATATTGTATATTGTACAGATTATGATAGTACTGTACTTATGACCTAGGTATCGTCATGCATTTCTATTTCTACCTTTAGATGTACTTCTATTCACTGAGTTGGCAACTCATCCCCGTCGTGCCACAGTTTTCTTGCAGGTTTTACCGCTTGGATTATCACCAGCTTGGGCACACCTTCTTTGTGGTGAATTATTGGTAAGTGGGTTACTATTGTATCGTACTCACACTTGATTATCAATATATTCTTGTATCTAGTAAAAACTCCATCAACTTAGAAATGGTATATTATGGACTTAGAAGCGAGACTTAGAGTTTGTATGTGGTGATGTCGCACTCTTTGGAGTCGACTTCTGATATAGATTGTTGGTTGCTCCATCGTTTGGACGTGGAGGCTAGCTCCCGTTGGGATGCTATTTATATTATTATGTTGTATCGGCTTATGCAAAATTGCAAAGGAGGTGATGTCGAATTTCAAAACGTCATAGATGTTTTTCAAATATACTTAGTTAAATTAAAATGTTATTTTAAACTAATTCCATCTGATGATTATTTTAAACTTCACCTCTAATATTTTCAAAAAGGGTTTAGATTCCGGGTTTCGGCTTACTTGAACCGCGTCGACGTCTTTAGATGTCACGTGATTTGAGTGCCAGTCACGTGCCACATTTAGGTCGTGACAGAAAGTGAAGTATCAAGAGAACAAAAGAAATGAGCATGGCTGATTTGGTAAAAAAAGAATAGGTAGTAATAGTAACCGCAATCAATAACGGTATCTCTTGTAGCAAGCATTAGTGAGCATAGGTCGTCCTGTAGGATTCGAGGAATTCGTAAATTCTTGCTTTAGATGTGTCGAAAGATCCAGTAAAGAAATTCAAGAAATTGTTTAAAGTTTAGTTGAAGTAATAGTTTCAAGAAAATCAAGAAATCGTTTTCTAGAAAGGAAATCAAGAAAAAATGTTCAATATTTAATTATCAAGAAAATATGAAGAAGGCTTGTAGGATTCGATCGGATTTAGTAGCCATGGATGACTAATAAAGGTAACTCATCTTTTCTATTAACATTTTAACGCTAGATTGATGGCGAAGAATGCGGATTAGGGTTTTTTTAGAAGAAACTAGGGTTTCATCACCCTTGTCCTTTCATTAATCCCATTCATTTTCTAACCCTTCACAAAAAGATCGTTAATCTTATCTCACATCGTGATCAAGATAATCAATAATTTGATATTGTACCCAATGAGGATGTTAACGATTCTTTTACGAAGGTTTGTAAACTTCATCAGACTAAAGAAAAGTATAGAATTCTATCATCCATCGATCTACCCTAATCCTACGAATTCTATCAAGCGGAGATTTACTCGCACATCCTGATAATAGAAGAAAGATTAGAAAAAGAACTCATAATGCGGAATTTAATAGAAGAGCGAAATCGAAACTAATTATCACCTTTACTATTCAACTTCAAATTACAACTTCTTCAATCCGAGATTACAAGAAGAATTGCTCTCGATCACTCCCTTGAAGAGGTAATTTTTCCGTCAATCTTCACATCACTCGATCACCGTGAGTCTTGGACGTGTCGTGGATCACGTGCTCGTTGATAACGATCGGCTTCGTCTAAAGGATCTTTTATTGAATCGCTTAATGAACTTTTCGATGATTCTTGATTTTGGATCTTGGATTTGATGTTGTTCTTGGATTTGTGTTGAATTGGATAAATGAATTTAGGGGAAAATTCCAAGCCCTTCAATGTAGCTTTTAGGTCCTTTTTATAGCCCCTAATCAAGCTTCCCCAACAAGTTAGGTTGTTATATAGAAGTTTTCAGAACAAGGTTGTTACAACGAGGCTTCCCTAACAAGCTAGGACGTTGAGAAGAAGTTTCCAAACAGTTCCCGACCCCGAAGCCCACGAATCGGCCGCGGATCCACGGTGACTCAGCCTGACTCGGCCGCGGTTCCGCGGTCGATTGGTGAGCTCGTTGCTTCAAAATTCTGTGGTCTTATTCTGTTGATCTCTGGGTCTTTATATGATATCTGGAATCTTTTTATTTCTTCTGAATTTCTGCCAGTATTTAATTCTCCGGCTCTCTTGAATTTTATCACCAGATTCCTGATTCCTGATATCTGACCTGAGCTAATCTTGCACAAGATCTCAATGAAGAATGTGAGATACAAAAAATATTATGCGTAAAAATATTAAACATACAATTTTCTTCATAATGTTGATTATAATGTATAACACATGGTAAATGATATTTTGCAGATGAACTTCTAATATGTGTTATATTTATAGCAAATACCTTTAGATGATTAGAAAACGTAAGGAAGTTGTCATGTTAAAAATGCAATAATTTCGACTGAACAAATTCCCCTAAACTTGACTTTGATCGTCCCGAGCAAACTTTATTTATTCAAGAGAAGGAGAAAAAAAGAAAGAAAGAGAAAAAACTAGCTAGCATACTTTCGTAGGCAATACGCTTGCACTGAGAACGTGCAACAAACCTTTAAACCTCTAGGTGTCCCTAATAGGAGGAGTGTTGTCTACTAAGGGTTTTTAGCGGATTGCACCCACAAAATCCCATAATAAAAGAAAGACTGTGAAAGTTACATATAAAGATAAAAATTATAAAAGAAAGAACTTGAAAATCAGAGTTTTCAACTACACTAGCTTTTCGGTTGTCATGAGCCCTATCTTAATAGTCATGAAAAGATGTTAGAAATCACATCATCCCTCAATAAAACATCGTCTTCAGTCTTCCTCCCTACATATCTTCCAAACACCGATCATATACCCCTTCGTGTGTGTAAAAGACATCCCTACACCTGGAGAATTTAAATCCAGCTATCATACTCTTGTCCATCTACCTCAATACTTTTTAGTCGGTCAATATTTTAGATGGAATTGCTCACACATTCTTCATGCGACCGTTAATACTTCTTGAGGTACTAACCGACCGATTACTAAATATGCTCACATATTAGGCGTAATTAGCAAGTTTCTCGTCTTGCAACACCTAAGGCTTCGCAGTGACTCCCAAACCAGTTGGTCTAAGGCACTAGGTGATGAAGCACCCTTACTACATTTTTTTATGCTGCCTTGGTGATTACAAAACCAGTGTTCATTTTTCTTCACCATTTTATACTTTTATGCTTCATTTAAATTTATTTTCTTCGTAGTTTGGCTTTTAGACAAGAGCATATCAAGGTATCCTCTACTATCCCGAGTTTCAAGACGTATGTAAGTGCGTATAATAGGATATCAACGTTCAGATGTTTGGCTTCCAGAGTAGGAACTATTTTTCAGACTTATTTTTATCCTCAGATTAGTGACTTCCTTCATCATACTAACCCTTGGGATAACGGCTCATAACTACTTATTATTATTTTCGTTTAAGAAAACATCTAATTTTCTTGGTTTTCTTAAATTTTTCCAATTTTTCAAATGTTATTTTTCATATTCTAATCTTTCATTATAAAAGAAAAAATTTAAATTTTTTGTGCTTATGCAAAGTGTATAATGCAAAGTAATGCGTAAATAAGCACAAACCTCCCTCAAACCATTTTACAGAGGTGTCCTCACTGTTGTCATCTTTCAAATCTCAAAAACCTGTAGACTTGGGAGGAAAAGTTATTAACGGGGACAAGAATAAGTGAAAGTGAAAATCTCCCCCAAACTTATTTTTGGCTCACAATTTTGTGTAAAATTTTTATTTTCAAGAGCCAAAAATATACCCCCCCAAACTTGATTTAAACAATATTAGGCTTTTAAAATTATATGAGGGGGTTAAAATTATTGGTCAATATAAAACTTTACAAAGACCAAAAGTTAATACCAACAATTCAAAGATTTTATCAATATAATGCACTGGTTAGTAGAAGAACACGTCACCTATCGACGTGAAGAAGTGGGGAAGAGATAAGTGATGGTATGGAAAGTGTTTGAATCTCAGTTTGTTGAGATGACTTAATGATGATGGATAAAAAAGAGAATGTGAATGATTAGAAATATTTGCATTCTCGTATTTTATAAGAAAAAAAGGGTGGTGGTTCAACTTCTTTAGGTGTAGGTTAATTAATCACAAAATCCATGTTGTTTAGGAATGCGAGTTCGTCGGCAAAAATTTCTTCAAAGTTTTCATCGATATCTTCTAAACTTTCATCGATGGTGTGATTGAACGTTTCACTTGAATGGTTACCCTAGTGCCCCGTCCAACTTCCGTGGCCAAATGCGGAACAAAAATTTTCTTGCGAACAAAAACTTGGCACTAGAATAAAACTTAACCGGATCTTTCCATAAAACTAACTAGCTTACTAGGAGAGCTATCTACTATGATGTGGAATTCTTACCGAACGAACCAAGTCCTTCGGTCTTCGTTCTTCATCCTTAGCTCCTACTAGCCACCTTGAACTTGCTTGATCTTCTTTCCTTGCTCCGTCGGTTCTCCGGGATCGAGCTTGTTCTCCGGTTTTCCTTGGTCCTTGATGATCCACCCGGGGAGTATGATCCATAGCTCTAGCTTCTAACTATGTAACAAAAGGAGCAACTAGAAAACTTTGTTTGCTAAACCAAGTAGTTTAGGATGTAGTGAAGGTGTCTAAGTATTTTCTAACACTTTTCTAACCTCTTCACTTGTTTCTCAACTCATGTGATTGTTAGTGAAGAGGAAGAAGATGAAGGTGGATCAAAACAAGAGGAGAGAGGAGAAGAGAGCAAAAGAGAGCTCAAGGAAAATAATGAATCAATCATGAAAGAGAAAATATACACAATGGTTTTGTATATCAATTCTTTCATTAAACAATTAGCAACCATGCTTCAATAGTAAACCCAAAATGAATTGTAAATTCATTTGACTACTATTGAAGCTTGGTCACTTCTTTTCCTCCCATACTCTTACTTTACACCTCATTTCCATTTATGAAATAAATGGAAAAAACAAAATGAGGAGGCCACCTTCTAGAAGGATTACTGTAATAAATACGGATTTCCAACTACCGTACAAATATACTAGCAATCAGATAAAAATCCGAACGCCCAAAAGAGATAGATTAACATGAAAAACGTAATACCAGAATATATATATCGAAATACATATACGTAAATTATTAAATCAATACCTGATTTAATAATCCGTCTCAAACCCGAGCCGGCTAGTATTACAAACTGTCCGATCGAAAATCCGAATACCAAGTACATCAATCGATCGAACCCAGCACGTATCTAATACGGTTATTACATCGTTTTGTCTGGATCAGGAAAACCCTCTGTGTAGGACTCTAAAGACTAGACAGTACTCTGGCAGTAGGTTTAACCACAAGCACGTCAGCGGCAATAGCTGTGCGTAACGGCTGCCTAGGTACCTGTCGAAAAGGAAAGCCGACGAGCAAGCTCGTCCAAACTCCTACTAAGCCTATCCGTGACAATATCCATACAGTCCGGTCTCTTCATCAAAGAGTATCACATACCGGGTCTAGGGGATGGTGAACGTCAGACCCTAACAACCTGATAAGTCATGCCGATGTGGCTCAGGACCAATCCGAAAAACTACTGATCAGCCTATCAGTAGATCCCAACTGCCTTGGCCAAGGTCTTATGGTCCTGACCAATCGAGTCACAGTGCGATATCGACTCCCTATACCGGGAGAGATGAATCCCCGACAATCGCTCACTGCCTCCATGTGGCTCGGGACTGAACCCAACCAAAACCTGTTTGCACGACTCAGTAGAGCCGTGGTAGGGTAGTGATCAAAGTTCAGTGGGAACTCATACGAGACAAATGCCAATCTCAGGTCCAAAGACTAACCTGTACACATGTCACCTGAGAACTTCCATCTGACGATAGGTATAGTACCATATGGAAGTTCTCGGCGAGTCCGTCCAGTGTACTCACACCCAGTGAGCACCTATATACGTTCTTAGGTGCATCAGACCAATGGCTGCGGGACCAACCATCCCCCTATGGGGTAGAAACGTGCACACTAGTCCACTCTGGAGTATCAGTGCCCAGTCTTGATACTCACGCGACTAGAGACCATTTAAGGATGTGCTTATGGACTACCCTGCTCCCATAAGTATGATCGCCATCACAACGCGGGTAGTCAAGCAAGATCCTAGGGGCTTTATAAACATGTAACCGCAATATGTAATAACGAGTATGACATATGCCATGTTAAGATAAAGACAAACCACAACAGTATACTACCGTATCGAGTCTTTATCAATAAGTGCAAACCAGATATAATAACAATAAATACACATATCCCGATAAAGACAAGTCAAATAATATACTATAAAACTGAGCAAGATTGTTCTGTACATATATATCCCTAGTATCCATATGTATACATATACAATACTGGCCTCTAGGGCATATACATCCACCAATCTTCCATTTGCACTAAAGGCCAGTGATTGGCGTACCGAATACCCAACGTCTGCTCTAAGGCCAGCTGCTGGCGTACCGCATACCTAACATCCCAAAAAGTCGCTCGAACTGCGCTTGAGGGAGGGCCTTTGCAAATGGATCAGTCGTGTTGTCCTTCGTATCTACTCTCCGGACCTCGATTTCCTGGCGATCTACGATCTCCCTGATCAGGTGATACCGCCTTAAGATGTGCCTAGATTTCTGATGTGACCGTGGTTCCTTCGCTAAAGCTATAGCCCCATTGTTATCACAATACACTGGTATCGGATCAACAATGGACGGAACCACCTGAAGATCAGCTATGAACTTCTTTATCCAGACCGCCTCTTTTGCGGCATCGCTTGCAGCAATGTATTCAGCCTCCATCGTCGAGTCTGCGACGGTATTCTGTTTGGAACTCTTCCAACATACCGCCCCTCCGTTGAAGGAAAACACAAAACCCGAGACAGACTTGCTGTCATCCTTGTCACTCTGGAAGCTTAAGTCGGTAAAGGACTCGACCCTGAGGTCTCCATTACCGTAAATCAGGAATATCTCCTTAGTCCTTCTCAGGTTCTTGAGAATGTTCTTTACTGCTGTCTAGTGGTCCTCACCTGGGTCTGACTGATACCGGCTCACCACGCTTAGCGCGTAAGCTACATCTGGTCTTGTACATATCATCGTATACATTATAGATCCTACCGCCGAAGCGTAGGGTATAGTGCTCATGCGAACCCTCTCCTCATCAATCTTGGGAGACATCTCCTTGGAGAGGGTGATTCTATGCAATGCCGGTATGTTACCACGCTTGGAATATTCCATACTAAATCTCTTTAGTACAGTCTCTATGTACCTGGACTGTGAAAGTCCCAATAGTCTCTTGGATCTATCTCTGTAGATCTTGATCCCCAGAATGTACGAGGCATCACCTAGGTCTTTCATAAAGAACCTTTGTGATAAGAATAGCTTGACCGATTGTAGCATAGGAATGTCATTTCCTATCAAAAGAATGTCGTCCACGTACAAGACTAGGAACACGACAGTTCGTCCTACAATCTTTTTATAAATACAAGGCTCATCTTCATTCTTGATGAAGTCAACGTCCTTGAATGTCTCATCAAAACAGATGTTCCAGCTCCGCGATGCTTACTTCAATCCATAAATGGATTTTAGTAACTTGCACACCTTCCCGCTGCTCCCACTGTCTACAAAACCTTCTGGCTGATTTATATAAACGCACTTTTCTAAACTTCCGTTTAGAAAAGCCGTTTTTACGTCCATCTGCCAGATCTCATAGTCATGGAAGGCAGCAATGGCAAGCAGGATCGTAATGGATTTGAGCATAGCCACTGGAGAAAAGGTTTCGTCATAGTCCATGCCTGGTCTTTGACGAAAACCTTTTGCAACGAGTCTAGCCTTATAGGTTTCCACCTGCCCATTTACACCAAGTTTCTTCTTGTAGATCCATTTACATCCAACAGGTTTTACCCCAGTTGGAGCAACTTCCAGGGTCCACACTTTATTTGTGTACATGGACTTCATTTCAGATTGCATAGCATCCAGCCACTTATCAGAGTCCCTACTGATAATGGCCTATCTGAAACTAGTAGGATCATCTTCTTCCAAGATGTAATCCTCTCGATCCCCATCTTTGAGAAAACCGTAGTATCTCTAGGGCGGATGAGAAATCCTACTATATCTGCGGAGTGGCTGAGGTTCGTCCAGGGTTATTGAATCCTGAGGTTCCACCAAATCTTCAGTTGCAGTTTGTCCCTCTGGAATTTCTTCCAGTTCTACCGTACTCCCACTAATTTCTTTTGCAAGAAACTGCCACTCTAAAAAGGTGGCGTGCTGAGCAACAAACACCTTTTGTTCCTCGGTGTGGTAGAACTGATATCCATAACTGTTCTTAGGATATCCTACAAACTTACACAAAACTGACCGTGCCTCCAGTTTATCCGGATTGTGCTTTTTAACATAAGCCGGACAACCCCATATCTTAAATCTTTTAAGATACGGCCTTTTTCCATTCCACATCTCGAATGGTGTCTTAGGCACGGATTTGGATGGAACATCATTCAACAGATATGCTGCTGTTAAAAGCGCATGTCCCCAAAATGAAAGAGACAACTCAGTACTACTCATCATGGAGCGAACGATATCCAATAGGGTACGATTCCTCTGCTCTGATACACCGTTGTGCTGTTGTGTGTACGGAGGAGTAAGCTGAGAGAGAATTCCATTCTCTTTTAGGTAATCCAGAAATTCCGTGCTTAAGTACTCCCCTCCTCTGTCAGATCGGAGGATCTTAATACTCTTGCCAGTCTGATTCTCTACTTCGTTTCTATATTCTTTGAATTTCTCAAAAGCTTCAGATTTGTGTTTCATGAGATACACATATCCGAATCTAGAGAGATCGTTGATCAGTCGAAAATACTGCATTTCTAACACGGCAATTTCCCTATCATTTGCACTCATCTAGAAGTGTTCGGTATTCATATTGCACATATTACCAAATCATCTCTAAAATACCAGATTGCATGTGTTAGACTTTTAAACCGGCACTTTAAGGGAAATTGACTGTATTTCATGGCATCGCATTATCCTTGTATTGCGCAACTCTTGTCTTGGGGTCTAATGCAGGAAATTCCAGAAGCAGAGCCCAAATTGGGAAAAGAGCTGATAAAAAATACGCCAACTCAATGATTTCAGATCTGGTAGTAATTTAGAGGGAAATATAAAAATCAACATATCAGAAAAATGCCCACATTTCAGCCCAAGACCACAAAAGAAGACCCAAGCCCTGAAGCCTCCAAAGCGCCGCGGTTCCGCGGCGGGAGCTGGCTTAAGCCGCTGAACCGCGGCGGTTTGATGACGTCAGCGGCTCAATTTTTCCCATGTGCCTATTAATAACTGCCAAAGCTTCCAGAAGACCCCAGAAGCTCCACGTGGCGCATCTAGAAGGCTCGGCTTAACAAACTATTTCTAGAAGGCTCTCTTAACAAACTTTTGGAGGGAAATTCAAATCTTGTGCTAACTAACTTATGGAGGGAAAATTCAAATTTCAATCCTAGATCTGGAATTTTGAGGTCTATATAAGAGAGCTTAGATCTAGGGTGAAGTTTTGTTCAAGAATCACCATCATCTTCTACCCACAAGTCGAGTGACACGACTTGTGTCAAACCCTAATTCAAAATCAAGATCAAGATCCCGAGAGAAATTCAAGCAAGAGAGCCTTCAACCTTTAGAAGCGACGCCGGATTCCAACGGAGCAAGAGATCCACGCCGAGCCGCGACTCAAGGAGCCGAGCGAAGCCGAAATCGACGATCTAGTTCCTTCCTTTTGTAAATTCAAGAGAGTTGTAATGAAATTTGTTGATAAATAAAGGTGAATTTTCTATATTCTTGCTTATCTTTTAATTCAAGCATAATGATTAGATCTCAATTTATGATTGTGTTTGTGATCATGATGTTTGAGTAATCTCCGCTTGTGTAGGAGTTGTGACGATCTTTAGATGATGATAATTTAGATATTTTTACAATTCTTAAATCCTATAATGTTTGGAAATTCTAGTGAATCAAATGATTAATGACCTAGTTTCGAGATGATGCTTTCTTGATCGTGTTCACTCGAAACTAGGGAACAACTATTGACCATTTGATTAACTAGAAGCTAGAATTTAAATGCGATCCATCGAAAGGATAAAGGATGAGTTGCGAAATCCCTAATTTCCTTGCAAGATCCTTAAACCTCGATGAATTTGCATCGATCTAGTATCAATTCGTTAATGGATAAGAATAAGTAATTATTAGATCTCATCACATCTATAAATCCGATCTACTCCTACGAGCCATACTTCTAATCTTGATTGTTGGTTGGAAATTATCACACATCTCAATTCTTGATTTTAATGTTTCTTTAAGATCTAGATTTTTCTTATTCTTGATCTTCAATTACAAATCATGAATTGTTTTCTTTTCTTTGCCTTAAATTTTCAACTCATCTAATTCAAAAATTGAACGGATCTCACTTTCCCTGTGGACGATCCGCACTCGCTAACGCGCTACATCCGACACCATTATTGATTGCGGTCAAAATATTTTTGGTTGTGATTTCTATATTCAATTTTCCAACTACACAATCCGAAATCGTATTCAATCAATCGTCAGTGAATGTGATGAAGTACGAGAACCCACCCCTTACATGTATAGATATTGGACCACATACATCACTGTGTATGAGTCCCAAGAGCTCTGCTGCTCTTTCTCTATGCCCGGTGAACGGAGATTTGGTCATCTTTCCTTTGAGACAAGACTGACAAGTTTCATAAGATGAAAATTCGAACGTATTCAAAAGTCCATCTTTATGTAACTTACTCAATCTTTTCTCTCCGATATGACCATGTCTACAATGCCACAAATAGGATTCGTTCGTATATGAACTCTTCCTCTTACGTGTGTTTGTATATTGAGCACTGTATTTTGATTTAGAACATAGATACCATTACACAGTATACCTTCTGCAACCAGTACCTTATCAAAGTAAATGTTCATGATATTTCTATGAAGAAAAAAATTATATCCATCTTTATCAAGTAAAGAAACTGATATGATGTTGCAAAGCATAGAAGGTACATAGTAGCAATTGTTCAAAATCATAGTATTGCCATTTGGCAACACTAGGTGATATTCACCGACGGCTGCAGCATTAACTTATGCTCCGTTCCCTACTCTGAGGGACATATCACCCGGTCTAACTATCCTACTTTTTCTCAGTCCCTGCAATAAATTACAGATATGAGATCCTGATCCGGTATCGAGTACCCAGGAGGTAGGATTGACCGAAAAACAGTTCTCAATAACAAGAACACCTGAAGAAGACGCAACAGTATGTTTCTTCTTCGATGGGGTTATCAAGGAGTTCAAACTTTCCTCTTTCTTATGCCCATACTTATGACTGTTGTCGTAAGTTAGAGCCGAACCAACGTTCCCCAGTCTCGAATAAGAATTCGGATCAGTCAAGCGATACATTTTATTATCTTGATTAGAGCGTGAAATGGTTGCTACCTGGAGAGAGAGAGGGAAAACACTCATCGTGCACTCTTGCAAGATTAGATTGGTTATTTTTATCTAACCAGGATGGCTCCCACTATTTCCTCAAATTCTTCTTCAAACCCTAAAAGAAGAACTACTCAGGATTAATCACACGTCACAATACTTGCTTAACCTTTCAACCAGGCCGGTGTTGGTACTTCGAGGGAGGTTTTCCAACGCTTTCGCGAAGTTCCTTAATTATCTAACCTCTTTTCCCTAGAGGCGTAGTCCCGCTAACACCTTTCTAGACACCTACTTGGTTTATAGCATTGATTGTTAAGTGTGATAATCTCCCGAGAGTAATCCTACTCATCAGTGGGATCGGGATCCAACTATCATTGTGTGATGCACTAGATGGAATCCACTCTAGCCACCACACTCCAGAAGATATGCTAAATCTGCAAGTTTCCTGTATATTTGAAACTCCCGATGTGGTTTTTACCCCTAGTGGTTTATGACCTTGACTAGGTCAACATATCATAAGCCGCTAGTCAAGTTCAACCCGTCATTATCGTGGATTAACTTAGACCCATCCGTATATACCCTTGACTAGGTCAAAATGGTCATACGGCTGTCTTAAATAATCACAATACATGCAACAAACAAGCATTACTTAGCTACCGAACACTACGCCTTGACTAGGTCAAAATACGCAGCATGAATACTAAGCAACACTTGTAAGAAATGATGGAGGGCTATGACTGGGTTTTTGGCGAATAACCCGTTAACGTAATGAACTTGATATAGTTGAAGGAACCTGAGTGGTTTTAGAAATATATAGTGGTGAAAACCTTTGCTAAAGAGGTCACTCCCTGTGAAAGGATCTCGGCTCTTTCCTCGTCGAATGAGGTGCAGGATATTCCAAAATGAATACCACGATGCAAAACAAAAATAGTCGACTATACTGAAGTTATTACCCTGACGCAAACTTTTACTCAAGGGGTCATTCCCGGTGAAGGGATCTCGACCCTTGCTTCGTCGAATGAGGTGCTGGATATTCCAAACTGAATACCACTATGCAAAGCAAAAGAGAACGTCTGTAATTTCAGTTTTTAAAGCTCGGTTTCAACAACATCTTTTAGGTTTATTATCTTGCATTAATCAAAATTAATGCGGTCTTATCAATTTGTAACCTATCACACCAGAAAAGAATGAAAATACGATGTACGTATATGCCATCCGCATTTGCCACTGGGCCCCGTCATTACCTGTTAGGTTACTTAACTAACGACAGAGCGGGAGCTGGACTAGCGCGGGTGTAAAACATATACAACATCTACTAGTATATATATAAGTATATATAACATTCGTCCCAGGCATGATAATAAACAACATCACAGATAACAATACAGAATGGTGGATAATCTTTGAGCCCCGGGTTTCATTTAAGCCACAAATAAAACCCGACATTCCCGTTCGTGTGGATAGCCTGTGCAATGAAAAAACTGTACCCCCTACGAGTGCGGCGAATAGCCCGCCAGTTCTAGAATGAAGCCTCCTCCGTCTTAGCGCCTTGAGATGCGGGCTTGTTGACTTCTAGAACCCGGCTATTCGTGCACCCCATCGCGGGGTAATCCTAATATAGAAAATGAAAATAATATATACAAGCTGTGACATCGACCTCATCCCGGTCGTGCCCCAAAATAATATACAACCCGGCAAAGACGACAGTCCACATGTCGGACGTTCGCCCCGCAATAACAAATGTACAAATGAATGTAAACTGTATTTCTAACATTGCACCACATGCTATCCACCACGACAATCCAACCACAATCACCGCACAAGCACACAACATCAACGCGAATGTCACGTTAGCAAAACCCGTCTAAAAGAACATATAGCAATCAGACGAGTTTTACCGATCGAGTGACATTCCCGGTCGCAAATAAAAGTGAATGTACTGATAATAAAACACGTACCTTAAAATTACGATCGACTAAACTTTCCAAGTGGGCCCCAAGTATTAAACCAACACTATAACAAATCTGGGCTCAAAAAGTAATTATTCCAGAAACCACAATTTCCAAAAAATGAGGCCCAGAAGAAAATTTGACCACGTGGGCCCCAAAACGGTCGCGGATCCGCCGCCAATAGGGGGTTTGCGCGGTGGCTCCGCGGCGGTTTAGAGGGATCACGTGACAGTTTTTCTTCCGTGGTCTTAAAAAAGCCTGCATGATTTTCTGAGAGCAAAATATTGATTTTTCGAGCACTTTTGAAATCGACAGAAAACCCATGATTTGAAAAGAAGTTTTTGAAATTTTCGGTCGATCATTATTCTAAACACGTTTAAACAAGCTAGTATAGGTTTTATGGGTGGCTCTGATCCCATGAAGGGTTACCCTAGTGCCCCAGCCAACTTCCGTGGCCAAATACGGAACAAAAATTTTCTTGCGAACAAAAACTTGGCACTAGAATAAAACTTAACCGGATTTTTCCATAAAACTAACTAGCTTACTAGGAGAGCTATCTACTATGATGAAGAATTCTTACCGAACGAACCAAGTCCTTCAGTCTTCGTTCTTCATCCTTAGCTCCTACTAGCCACCTTGAACTTGCTTGATCTTCTTTTCTTGTTCCGTCGGTTCTCCGGGATCGAGCTTGTTCTCCGGTCTTCCTTGGTCCTTGATGATCCACCCGGGAAGTATGATCCATGGCTCTAGCTCCTAACTATGTAACAAAAGGAGCAACTAGAAAAATTGGTTTGCTAAACCAAGTAATCTAAGATGTAGTGAGGGTGTCTAAGTATTTTCTATCTCTTTTCTATCCTCTTCACTTGTTCTCAACTCATGAGAATGTTAGTGAAGAGGAAGAAGATGAAGGTGGATCAAAACAAGAGGAGGGAGGAGATGAGAGCAAAAGAGAGCTCAAGGAAATAATGAATCAATCATCAAAGAGAAAATATACACAATGGTTTTGTATATCAATTCTTTCATTAAACAATAAGCAATCATGCTTCAATAGCAAACCCAAAATGAATTATAAATTCATTTGACTACTATTGAAGCATGGTCACCTCTTTTCCTCCCATACTCTTATTTTACACCTCATTTCCATTTATGAAATAAATGGAAAATAGAAAATGAGGTGGCCACCTTCTAGAAGGAAAACTGTAATAAATACGGATTTCCAACTACTGTACAAATACACCGGCAATCAGATAAAAATCCGAACGCCCAAAAGAGATAGAATAACACGAAGAACGTAATACTAGAATATATATATCGAAATACATATACGTAAATTATTAAATCAATACCTGATTTAATAATCCAGCTCAAACCCGAGCCGGCTAGTATTACAAACTGTCCGATCGAAAATCCGAGTACCAAGTTCATCAATCGATCGAACCCTGCACGTATCCAATACGGCTATTACATCGTTTTGCCTGGATCAGGGAAACCCTCTGTGTGGGTCTCTAAAGACTCGGCAGTACTCTGGCAGTGGGTTTAACCACAAGCACGTCAGCGGCACTAGCAGTACATAACGGCTGTCCAGGTACCTGTCCAAAAGGAAGGCCGACGAGCAAGCTCGTCCGAATTCCTACTGAGCCTATCCGTGATAATATCCGTACAGTCCGGTCTCTTCGTCAAAGAGTATCACATACCGGGTCTAGGGGATGGTGAACGTCAGACCCTAACAACCTGATAAGTCGTGCCGATGTGGCTCAGGACCAATCCGGAAAACTACTGATCAGCCTATCAGTAGATCCCAACTGCCTTAGCCAAGGTCTTATGGTCCTGACCAATCGAATCACTATGCGATATCGACTCCCTATACCGGGAGAGACGAATCCCCGACAATCGCTCACTGCCTCCATGTGGCTCGGGACTGAACCCAACCAAAACCTGTTTGCATGACTCAGTAGATCCATGGTAGGGTAGTGATCAAAGTTCAATAGGAACTCATACGAGACAAATGCCGATCTCAGGTCCAAAGACTAACATGTACACATGTCACCTGAGAACTTCCATCTGACGATAGGTATAGTACCATATGGAAGTTCTCGGCGAGTCCGTCCAGTGTACTCACACCCAGTGAGCACCTGTATACGATCTTAAGTTCATCAGACCAATGGCTGCGGGACCAACCATCCCCCGACGGGGTAGAAACGTACACACTAGTCTATTCTTGAGTATCAATGCCCAGTCTTGAAACTCACACGACTAGGGACCATTTAAGGATGTGCTTATGGACTACCCTGCTCTCATAAGTATGATCGCCATCACAACTCGGGTAGTCAAGAAAGATCCTAGGGGCTTTATCAACATGTAACCGCAATATGTAATAACGAGTACGATATATGCCATGTTAAGATAAAGACAAATCACAAAAATATACTACCGTATCGAGTCTTTATCAATATGTGCAAACCAGATATAATAACAATAAATACACATATCCCGATAAAGACAAGTCAAATAATATACTATAAAACTGAGCAAGGTTGTTCTGTACATACATATCCCTAGTATCCATATGTATACATATACAATACTGGGCTCTAGGGCATATACATCCAACATCACTGTCAATAAGTGTTGGATATAGTGCCCTCAAAGTCAATTATTGGATCACAGGTACGTAATTGCAATGATTGAGGGAGGACCAATACCGAATGGACAGTCTTGCTCGAGATGATAGTATGCTATCTGGTTTGTCTTTATCATCAGATATATGCTTTAGTTCACTATTACATGATGATAGAGCCCATAGGATTCTTGCTCGACTACCAGCAGTATGATGGTGATCATATACGTGGGAGCTGTGGTCTATAAACACATCCTTAAAGTGTCCCTAGTCGTGGGAGTTTCGAGACAGGGCATCGATACTCCAGTGTAGACTAGTGTATACAGTCGAGACCCCGACGAGGGGCGGTGGCTGGTCTCACAAGCCATTGGTGTTAGTTAGTTCACTTAAGATGTATACAGGTGCTCATTAGGTTATGAGTACACCGGACAGGACTCGCCGGGAACCTGCTAGTTGGTATTATACCTAGCGTCAGATAGCAGTTCCCTGGTGACATGTGTACAGGTTAGTTCATCGACCTGAGGTCGTCATTTGTCTCGTGTGAGTTCCCACTGTGGTTTGATTTCCACCCTACCACGGCTCAAAGGAGTCGTGCAAACAGGTCTTTTTTGGGTACAGTCCCGAGCCACATGGAGGCAAGGTAGCGGATCGACAGGGGATTCATCTCTCCTGGTATTGGTGGTGAGATCGCGCTGTGTCTAGGAGAGCCATTACACAAAGCCCTCGGCCAAGGCAGGAGATTTACTGGTAGGTACTCCAGTAGTATCTCAGGGTGTTCAGGGTTACTCTCTGACACGACTTATACCGCTATTGGGGGTCTGATGTTACTAGCCCCCTAGGCCGATATGCGATACTCATAGACGAACGGACCGGACTGTACGTATATTGTCACTGTCAGGCTCAGTAGGGTTTCTGGATGAGTTCGCTCATCAGCTTCCCTTCCAATCAATACATAGGCAACCGTTACGTACAGCTTGTACCTCTGACGTGCTAGTGGTTATACCCAGTGCCAGTGTGTTGATGAGTCATTAGAGTCCCCCACAGACCGTTTCCCAAGTTCGGGCGAAACGTTGTAGAGGCCGTATGGTTTTAAGGCAGGGTTCGGAAAATTCACCTGCGTTTACACACGTGTCATATTTTGGATAGATAATACTGGTGGGCTTTGGTTTAAGCCGGATCCGAGTATTATATTGTGTAGATATAATATCTTTGTGTCAGATGCATTTGTTTTCGGTCGTAATACAAATGCGGGTATGTTTATACCATTATGGGGTTATCCTGAAATTCGTTTCGGGATCGCTTTTTGGAAGTTGCCAGTTTCCAATTTTCTATCACCCGTATTTAACAATCGGTTAAATGCGGATTTATCTTTTCTTGATGAGTGTGGAAGCTTCGAGATGATGACTAGGATGATGAGGTGGCTAGTGAGTCATTAGTTCATTAATGGTTGCATTTAATGAGAGGATGACTAGGTTAATGCATCTTCTTTTGCATTAATGGTTTTTTAGTGTGTCATCCTTTTCATTTAATGTTATGATAAGCTTCATATTCTTATGGTCACCTCTTCCACTCCTACACTCACCCCTCCTCACTTATAAGTGGCCGGACCTTCTCGCTAGAAAAAAAGATGGTTGTTCATTTGGAAGAAAATATTATAGTTTTGGTGTATGGAAATTTCATAGCTAATTTCATTCCATCACAGTTTTCAAAAGGCAACTTCATTAACCGTTCGTCCACAGCTTTGGACGAAGTGAGACAAAGTGTTCTGCTCATTCTCTGCATTAATCATGGTCATCTCTTTTCGCAAACTTGATGATCGAGTTGCCTCGGTTCAGAGGCGGGAGCCCGTTTAAAGATCCGTCGACGTGGTGCCACCTGGATGAGAAGACTGGATATTCAGGAGATCGGAGCAGCCACAACAAAGCATGTGATGATGGTTGAAGACCGAAGGAATCGGATCGTTCGGTATAACATTTCTACCCACTTTGTAGTTTGTTAGTTTAGCTTTAATGGCAGATCCGGGTTATAGTATACGATAGCGCCAGTTGTAAAAGTTTTTGTTCCGCATTTGGCGTCTGTTAGACGGCCGAGGCGCTACCGTGTACTTACAGTGGTATCAGAGCCTCACCATTAAGCTATACTAACTTGTGCTAACACGTTTAAAACATCGATCGAACGGATTTTCAAAAACTACAATTTTTCTGTTCAATGTTTCTGTCGATTTTTAATCTGGTCTAAAAATAATTTTGCATATCACGGAAAATTGTGCAGGCAATTCTAAGCAAACTGGTGAAATTTGGTCACGTAATCCCACAATATGGCCGCGGATCCGCCGCCCAAACTAGGGTTTGGCCGCAGATCCGCCGCGCTTTTGTGAGAACGGTGAGCCAAATTTCTACAGTTTGTTTTACATGATAAATTGTAGTTTTTGGAATGTTTCTTTTGGGCCCATATTTTGTTACTGTACAGCAGATGTTTGTGGGGCCCACTTCGGGAAGTTTTGTCGATCGAAACTTTAAACTTGTTAGTATGCAGTATTTACATTATATCTCCGACCGTGAATGTCATTCGAGCGGTAAATTGCGTCTAATTGCTTTAGTCCATTTAGACGGATTTGCGAACGTGACATTCGCGTTGATGTTCTGTGTTGTGCTGTGATGTTGCGGATTTGTCGTGGTGGATAGCAGTGTGCAATGGTAGTGCTGTTTGGATTTATTTGTATATTTGATATTGCGGGGAGAGCGTCCAACATGTGGACTGCCGTCACTGCCTGTTTGTATAATATTCTTTTGGGGCACGACCGGGCTGAGCTCGATGTACCCGTTGTACATATTTTTATTTCTGTACTAGGTTTACCCCGCGACGGAGTGCACGGATTGCCGGGTTCTGGAGGGCAACGGGTCCGTATCTCATGGCTTTAAGAGGCAGAGGGGCCTCACTCTAGAATTGGCAGACTATTCGCCGCACTCGTAGGGGGTACAGGTTGGCCCAAAGAGGGGTGCTCAAGTTACCGGATTCCATGAAGTGCCGGGTGGTCCATTCACTTTATTATAGGGGGCTGCCTCACTTCAGGTTTTGGCGGGTAACTTGGCACACCCATAGAGATCTAGGTTTCATTGCACGGGCTATCCACACGACCAGGGGGACGTCGGGTTTCAGTAGCGGCTCTGTGAAACCCGGGGATCCCAGATTATCTGTATTGTTCTGTGATGCTTATTACTTTTCTGTAATGTTGCATATTATCACGCCTGGAGCGATTATTGTATATTGGTATATATACTATTAGATATTGTATATGTTTTACACCCGCGCTAGTCTAGTCACCGCTCTGTCGTTAGTTAAGTAACCTAATGGGTGATGACGGGACCCAGTGACGAATGCGGATGGCATATACGTACATTTTATTTTTGTTCTTTTGTTGTGTGATTGACTGATGGGATTGTGTTGATTCTGATCAATGCAAGGATAAAACAAACCTATATTTGATGTTGTTGGAACAGTTTTAAAAGTTGTTATTACGAAGACGTTTCCTTTTGTTTTGCATAGTGATATTCAGTTGGAATATCCTGCACCACATTCGACGAGGCAAGGGCCGAGATCCCTTCACCGGGGGTGACCCCTTGGGCAGAAGTTTGCGTCAGGGTAATAACTTCACTATAATCGATTACAAGTTGCTTTGCATTGCAGTATTCAGTAAGAATATCCCGCACCTCATTCCACGAGGAAAGAGCCGAGATCCCTTTACCGGGAGTGACCTCTTTAGCAAAAGGTTTTCGCCACTATATCTTTATAAAAAGCTATCAGGTTCCTTCAACGAGATCAAGTTCATTACGTTAAAGGTTTTTCGCCAAAAACCAGCCGTAGGCCTCCGTCATTTCTTATGGATGGTCAGTAGTATTCAATCTATGTATACTTGGCCCTTAGTCAAGACAAAGTGATTGGTAGTTGCTGGGGTATTCACATGTTGCATAGATAGATGCGTTTTTTTGGGACAGTCGTATTACTGTTTTTGGCCCTTAGTCAAGAGTATGTACGGGTGGGTTCAAATTGACCTGGATAATAATGGATAGAACTTGACATGTGACTTATGACATTTTGGCCCTTAGCCAAGGTTATAAGAGCATGGGGCAAAAATCATATCGGGAGTTTCTAAAGAATCTGAAACTTGCCAGGCATGCGCATACCTTCTGGAGTGTGATAATCTGAGTGGCTTCCATCAAGTTATCATGCGATGAGAGTTGGATCCCGATTCCCACTGATGAGTTGGTTTACTCTTTGGGTGATCCCGATTGATTCTTCTTTTTGGTTTGGAGGAGAATTTGACGGTATAGTGGGAGGTTTCCTGATTAGATAATTGATAACCATTCTGATCTAGGTTAGAGTGCACGCAGAGTGTTTCTTTTCTCTCTCTTTTTGGCAGCGACCTTTGACCGACCCTAGACTATGACTCAGTGACCAAGTTGACCGAACCTTCTTAAAATACTGGCTTTTGGATTGTCTAAACTTGCATAAGTCATTGCCGCTCCTTCTTTTACCCTTTGTATTTCTCAGAACACCCCGTATTAATATAGACATCCACTTCCATTGGATAGATCCATCGTATGGTAATATACGGACTCGAAGGGACTTCTTCGAGGATGGATCCAGATTCAGGAGAAATATAATTAGTTATTATTCAGTTGTCTTTTATTATCACCTTCTCTCAGGTTGCCAGGGCTCCTTAGTTTAGGAGGGTACACCTATTACGCTTATTGGATAGTCTTATTCCAAACCATAAGCTGGTGCCGAAAGGTAGGGAATGAAGAAAACCAATTAGCCTAAGTAGGGTGTACAGAAGGTGATAACTAAAGACAAAATAAAGGGATTAGAAAGAGGGCAAAGTAAATTGCGACTGTTATCATTCACGACCAAACCGCGTACTTCATCACCACTCTTATTTCACCTTTAATAGAATAAGGTATTATTCATTTGTCTTTTATCATCACCTTCTCTCAAGCTGCGAGTACTCCTAGGTTAAGGAGGGTACACCTATTATGCTTACTGGATAGTCTTCTTCCAAACCATAGGCTGGTGCCGAACGGTAGGGAAGGAAGAAAACCACTTAGCCTAACAATGGTGTACAGAAGGTAACGAATAAAGACAAATAAAGGGATTTGGAGAGATGGCAAAGAGATATACGGTTAAAGTCATGAATTGGATTATGGAAGAGGCATTGCTAGGAATACCAGGATACCCCTACGAAACATTTTCATGTTTCAGTGCATTGTTAAAGGAAAACTGATTTCCCGATTAGATACTTACTCCAGGGTACGTATTTACCAGGTATGATTCTCACATCTGTATGGTTTTACAGATGATGAGTGGGAGTAAGTTATTGGGAATTAAGTGATCATCCTCATTATATCGGAATTCGTTGTAATTGGTGATATTTGAGGAAATCGCCTGGGTACAGTTTTTAACCTACGACGCACAGGTTTTGAGTTATTCAACTCAGCGGACTTATACAGAGTATTGTATGTTGTCCAGTGTCCATCAGGACAAAGGGGTAAGTCCTCATACTCTGTTCTGTTTATTTGTAACTTCTCTAGTTTTTAGACAGGTGTTTCGTAGAAATACAATGTCTAAGTTTTGAGAAGTTGTGGGTATAGGAATAAAGTAGAGAACCATGTGTCGCAAGTATCGGGATTCTTCAAAGAGATCGAATATGTAGATTCTTGTGATTGGTATTCAGATGATAGTAATGGTTTTGAGAAACTTGTTTCTCTTTCAGGTTACTCATAATTGGATATATTCCTAAGTTAAGTAATACTGATTAGCCTCTCTCCATTAAGTTGATATGCACTGGAGACAGCTGCATGATTTGAATCTGGTTCCAATTAAATAAAGTGCTTCTATTTCTATATTGTATATAGAATAGTTCATATCTTAACGATGTTAAGATACGGGGAGTTGTCCGGCTTATGCTTAAAACCAGACTCTGAATAACTCAAGGCATGTTTCTATAATGGCAGTTTGTGGGTTGACCCGGGCTATGTCGAGGGTTGATTTTCTACCATCTGGCAGATCAATAGTGATATTGTTCTTGACTCGCCACAGTTTTAGTAAAATGGATTTTTTCAGAAAACAGTTGTGGGAGTATTGTAGAACTGGAAGTGATTCCAGAACCGCAAACGATTACGGAAAATTTAATAGGACCTATATATTCAATCAGGTTTGACATTCCAATAGCCACTCCGCCGATATGGTGGGTAATCTCAGACACCCGAGAGATACTCCGGTAGTCTTAAGGACGGTGACAGGGAGGTTCTTGTTTACCCAGACTTGACACTACTGTTGTCCCAGACTATGAGACCCGGCAAGAGGATAAGTATAACGTCGTTCTAAACTAGCTTCAGAAATGTACGTATATATTATTCTGCCAGAGGGTTGTCATAGTCAGTGGGAGCAGCGGAAGTATAGTGGGTAAGTAGCTTATGTCTATTTATAGGCTTGAGCAAATATAGCGGAGATAGATCATCTAATTTTGATGTGAGAGTCATGGGTTTGACTTCATCAGAATAGGGAATGAATCTATTGAGAAGGGAGTAGGGTGTGATGTCCTCGTATTTGGATGACATACAAGAAGTTGGAAGTAAAGTTCCTATACTATGATCGGTTGTACTTTGGTCGTCACACAGTTGTTTCTCCATAAAGGATTTGGATATAATATCATATATTCTGGTTACTAGATCTATAGCTTTAGATCTAGAATTGGGTAGTTTCCCAATCTGGGTACTTTGACAGTATTCTAATGGTATTTTAGAATAGATGACTCCAGGCATGGTGGTGTACCTACAGGTGATGGAGTCACCCTCTCTAAAGTTGTCTTACAGACTAAAGAAGAGAGGGATGTGCATGATTGGCAGATCACTTGCTTAGGCAATTGAGTCAATCATGAGATGTGAAGTACCACACCAGATGTTGTTTTTGCACTAGTTGCGATATGTTTATATTAATCCAATCCTGAAGAAACAGAAGGAAGCAGTTTTAGAACATAAGTGCATGTTCTACGGATTTGATGACGGCAGCCTCCTTCGGGAGAAGGTTATCATTCCAGGCTTCAAAGGTGACATGGATGACAGAGTGATTGTCAGAGTTATAGTTTTCCTTCTGACGAGGGACAGTATTATGGACAGGTGGTCCAAGAGGATACTGTGGGAGGCATGGTGCTGGATACGGATTAGGTTCAGTTATCGATACAGTCTAAGAAGTTTGGATTTGGAGTTCATTTATGAACTAGGTCCCATCATATATCCAGACATATTCTAAGACAGGTATTACTCGATTCGGGAAATGGCTTTCTCCGCGAATTTGAGATTTAGAGAGATATAGAAAGAAACATCGGGGCAGATCCACTCAATGAGGCTATTTCTCGAACACAAGAGTTTTACAAACTAACTTTGTGAAACTGATTAGTAGAGGAGATGGATGTTCGGTATCACACCGGCTAAGAGTATGCGACATCGCAATAATTAGCCTTAAGTGCAAGTGGGAGATTGTTGGATATAGTGCCCTCAAAGTCAATTATTGGATCACAGGTACGTGATTGCGATGATTGAGGGAGGACCAATACCGAATGGACCTTCTTGCTCGAGATGATAGTATGCTATCTGGTTTGTCCTTATCATCAAATATGAGCTTTAGTTCACTATTACATGATGATAGAGCCCATAGGATTCTTACTTGACTACCAGCAGTATGATGGCGATCATATACGTGGGAGCTGGGGTCTATAAGCATATCCTTAAAGTGTCCCTAGTCGTGGGAGTTTCGAGACAGGGCATCGATACTCCAGTGTAGACTAGTGTATACAGTCGAGACCCCGACAAGGGGCGGTGGCCGGTCTCACAAGCCATTGGTGTCAGTTGGTTAACCTAATATGTATACACGTGCTCATTGGGTTATGAGTACACCGGACAGGACTCGCCGGGAACCGGCTAGTTGGTATTATACCTAGCGTCAGATAGCAGTTCCCCGGTAACATGTGTACAGGTTAGTTCATCGACTTGAGGTCGTCATTTGTCTCGTGTGAGTTCCCACTGTGCTTTGATTTCCACCCTACCACGGCTCAAAGGATTCTTGCAAACAGGTCTTTTTTGGGTACAGTCCCGAGCCATATGGAGGCAAGTGAGTGGATCGACAGGGGATTCTTCACTCCCGGTATTGGGGATGAGATCACGCTGTGTCTAGGAGAGCTATTACACAAAGCCCTCGGCCGAGGCAAGAGATTTACTGGTAGGTACTCCAGTAGTATCTCAGGGTGTTCTGGGCTACTCTCTGACACGACTTATACCGCTATTGGGGGTCTGACGTTACCAGCCCCCTAGGCCGATATGCGATACTCATAGACAAACGGACCGGACTGTACGTATATTGTCACTGTCAGGCTCAGTAGGGTTTCTGGATGAGTTCGCTCGTCAGCTTCCCTTCCAATCAATACATAGGCAACCGTTACATACAGCTTGTACCTCTGACGTGCTAGTGGGTATACCCAGTGCCAGTTTGTTGATGAGTCATTAGAGTCCCCCACAGACGTTTCCCAAGTTCGGGCGAAACGTTGTAGAGGCCGTATAGTTTTATGGCAGGGTTCGGAAAATGCACGTGCGTTTACGCACGTGTCATATTTCGGGCAGATAATACTGGTGGGCTTTAGTTTAAGCCGGATCCGAGTATTATATTGTGTAGATATAATATCTTTGTCTCAGATGCATTTGTATTCGGTCGTAATAAAAATGCGGGTATGTTTATACCATTACGGGGTTATCCTGAAATTCGTTTCGGGATCGCTTTTTGGAAGTTGCCAGTTTCCAGTTTCCTATCACCCGTATTTAACAATCGGTTAAATGCGGATTTATCTTTTCTTGATGAGTGTGGAAGCTTCTAGATGATGACTAGGATGATGAGGTGGCTAGTGAGTCATTAGTTCATTAATGGTTGCATTTAATGAGAGGATGACTAGGTTAATGCATCTTCTTTTGCGTTAATGGTTTTTTAGTGTGTCATCCTTTTCATTTATTGTTCTGATATGCTTCATATTCTTATGGTCACCTCTTCCACTCGTACACTCACCCCCTCATCACTTATAAGTTGCCGGCCCCTCTTGCTAGAAAAAAAGATGGTTGTTCATTTGGAAGAAAATATTATAGTTTTGGTGTATGGAAATTTCATAGCTCATTTCATTCCATCACAGTTTTCAAAAAGCAACTTCATTAACCGTTCGTCCACAGTTTTGGACGAAGTGAGACAAAGTGTTCTACTCATTCTCTACATCAATCTTGGTCATCTCTTTTAGCAAACTTGATGATCGAGTTGCCTCGGTTCAGAGGCGGGAGCCCGTTTAAAGATCCGTCGGCGTGGTGCCACCTGGACGAGAAGACTGGAGATTTAGAAGATCGGGGCAGCCGCAACAAAGCGTGGGATGATGGTTGAAGACCGAAGGACTCGGATCGTTCGGTATAACATTTCTACCCACTTTGTAGTTTGTTAGTTTAGCTTTAATGGCATATCCGGGTTATAGTATATGATAACGCCAGTTGTAAAAGTTTTTGTTCCGCATTTGGCGTCTGTTAGACGGCCGGGGCGCTACCGTGTACTTACAATAAGTGTTGTGCCAGAATTTAACATACTTAGTTTGTCAAAAATTATGGAGGTAATAGACTCGAAAAACTCCTCTACCTCATTCCCAAAAGTATCTAAATAATATTGGCTTTCTAGAATTATCGAACTCGAAATATCGAATTGTGATTCATCAATACTCGCTAAACTTAAAGGAAGAATAGAAGAACCAGAGAAAGTGGGAGATGAAATGGGTAAACAAATTGGTGCGTCCAGTATCGCTATACCAAATGTGGGAAATGAAAGATGAATTTCGGTCTACCTTTCGGTTATACAATTATCATCAACTTCAAGACGCATATGGGGTTCGGGAAGAATACTTAAAGGCTCGAGATGATGACCGCACGAGAGTGAAAGGACCTGATGAATTGGTGGGAAAAATTCATCCAAAATTTCGGGTTCATCATCCAATATATCCCCAACGTCAATCTCATTCAAGTGAAGGTTAGAAGTCTCAGACATCTCATCTAAAGTATGGTTTTCAATAAATTTCGGCTCTAGAGTGGAGGTGTGGAGATCACAAGGATTGGGTGTGGTTTCACTTGGAATGGACCCTTCACAATCGGGTAAATCAAACACTACAAAGTCACACAACTTATTAGACATTCTATCTTCAATTGGTGCACTCGATAGATCAGTGAAACTAGAGTTATGGATTTCAATTTGGGATGGGTAGGTTTGATTAGGAAGGGTGTATCGTTCTCTCTCACTACCCAAATTCTCAATTTGTCCGATGGCCGTATCATACATTGAAAGATTTTGAGCTGGTTCGAAACTAGTTGCTTATTCTTTTTGTTTATTGAAGACGGCCAGGGGCTCCTTCAATTCCTTTCTGATGCGGCTCCTAACTACCACATATTCTTCTAATGTCCGCTCAAGACTAGACATGGGTCGAGAAGGGGTTTCATCATAAGATTGAAATTCTTGTGGATAGGTAAAACTCCCAAATGACTGATTAGAAGGACTATCTAGAGAAGGTGTAGAAGTCGGGTAGGATTGATAGGAATTGAATGGTTGTGAAAATTAGGTAGGAGTTGGATCAACATTGTAATAAGAAGAATATTGATATTGGTTGGTTGGTTGGCGATTTTCAACAGACGTCATATACGCCACAAACCGAGTATGAAAATCTTCTTTAGAAAATGGTGGTGTTTGCTATCCTAAAGGTTTGACTGGATTGAAATTTTGGCCATTAGCCCTCGCTATATGCTCAGCGATGGACATGCGTTTAGGAGTTTCCTCACTCGAAGTATCAACATAAAAAGATGTAGAATTAGGATGCAGTTGATAGGACCTGGACTGATGTGGCCAGTTGTTTCTATCCGCTTGTTCTATCCGATCTCTTAAGGACTCGGGAGAGTCGGATGGTATACCGAAGGGATTACGAAAACAAGAAATATCTGGTTTTGGATAGCAAAGCTCAGCAAGAGTTCATCTACTTGGGTTACCCATTATAAGAAGAAAATAGGTGGGAGGGTAAAAAGGAAAAAAAAATTTAAGATCTAGTTGGTTTGTTTTACTTTGAAAGTGGGACTTGAGGGTTGACTCACAAAATCACAAAAGTGCACAAACAACCCTAGAACTAAGGTTACCTAGGTCAAGTCACTAGATAGCTCCTAGACTTCCACGGGACAAATCGCAGGATCAATCGTCTACTACCTCTTGATCTCTCTTATGGCCAGGTATGTGTCAGGTAAGTGGGAGGTATCCGCTATATGAATCACCGTAAATTGTGGGCCTAATTAAGTAACCACTTGCCTTAGACACACTTACCTAGACACCACAAAAGAAATGCGGATAAGCAGTAGATTACCCACGACCTTCCTCTGTCCTAATTGAGCGCGACGGTTCTTAGAGTCTTGGTCTAGATATTTTTTAATTAATGAAGGGTGATGCGGATGCTAGTTTTGTAATTTGCGGAGCTTAGGAAGGGTAATGAAATCTCCACCTAATCTAAATTTGGTCTTTGCCCCTTAATTTTCCGTATTACAATATGCAACAACAAAACCAATATCAAGTCACGCAACAAGAATTTTTTAAGCGGCGAATTTTTGCAAAGAATCCTACAGAGAAATGGTTATTGGACTTTTTCAGAGGAGAGAGGAGAAGATAGGAAATATACCAGAGAAAGATGAAGCCAAGAATCGACCAAACCGCTGCTGTTCCACGGTAAGAATAAGGTTATTGTTACGGTTCCGCGGCCAACTTGATGAATCTTGAAAATATTTCTTCTACAGTTGCTTGCCTTTCTCCTCTGGTCTTGATGAATGCTTCTGAATCTTTATCTCCTCAATACAGTGCTTCCAGATTCCCTCAAAAAAGTTCAAACACTAATCGTTAAGCATATGACGCGTTCTTGATTTTTATTTTGATGGAATAATAATATTTCAACCCAAATAGCAAGAAAGAACAAATTACGCACGTATCCCCAGCAACGGCACCATTTGATTTGGTCAAAAAAAGGTAGTAATAGTAACCGCAATCAATAACGGTATCGCATGTAGCGAGCGTTAGTGAGCACGGGTCGTCCTCTGGGATTTGAGAAATTCATAAATTCTTGGTTTAGATGAGTCGAAAGAACCAGTAAAGAAATTCAAGAAATTGTTTAAGATTTAGTTGAATTAATTGTTTCAAGAAAATCAAGAAATCGTTTTCAAGAAAGGAAATCAAGAAAATGTTCTAGATCTAATTATCAAGAAAATATGAAGAAGGGCTGTAGGATTCGATCGGATTTAGTAGCCATGGATGACTAATAAAGGTAAATCATCTTTTCTATTGACAGTTCAACGCTAGATTGATGGAGAAGAATGCGGATTAGGGTTTTTTGGAAGAAACTAGGGTTTCTTCACTATAGTCCCTTATCCTTTCATTGATCACATTCATTTTCTAACCCTTCACAAAATGATCGTTAATCTTATCTCACATCATGGTCAAGATAATCAATAATTTGATATCGTACCCAATGAGGATGTTAACATTTCTTTTGCGAAGGTTTTTAAACTTCATAATACTAAAGAAAAGTATAAAAATCTATCATCCATCGATCTACCCTAATCCTACGAATCCTATCAAGTGGCGATTTACTCGCGCATCCTGAAAAAAGAAGAAAGATTAGAAAAAGAACTCATAATGCGGAATTTAAAAGAAAGCGAAATCGAAACTAATTATCACCTTTATTATTCAACTTCAAATTACAACTTCTTTAATCCGAGATTACAAGAAGAATTGCTCTCGATCGCTCCCTTGAAGAGGTAATTTTTCCGTCAATCTTCACGTCGCACGATCACCGTGAGTCTTGGACCTATCATGGATTACGTGCTCGTTGATGACGATCGGATTCGTGTAAAGAATCTTTTGTTGAATCGCTTGATGAACTTCTCAATGATTCTTGATTTTGGATCTTGGATTTCATGTTGCTCTTGGATTTGTGTTGAATTGGATGAATGAATGTGGGGAAATATTCCAACCAATTGGGAACTAATTAGGAACTTCTCTCTTCATGACCTTGGTCCTTTTTATAGCTCCCTCTTTAAGCTTCCCCAACAAGCTAGGTTGTTAGAGAGAAGTTTTCAGAACAAGATTGTTACAACGAGACTTCCCCAGCAAGCTAGGATGTTGATAAGAAGTTTCCAGAGAGTTCCCTACCCCGAAGCCCTTGAATTGGCCGCGGATCCACGGCAACTTGGCCTTACTCGGCCGCGGTTCCGCGGCCAATTGTTGGCTTCATTGGTTGAAACTTCAGGTGTTTTCTTCTGTTGGTCTTTGGGTCTTCTTGTGATATCTGGAATGTTCTAATCGTTTCTGAGTCTCTGCCAGAATTTAATTCTTCGGTTTCCTGTATTTTTTCGGCAGATTTCTGATTCCCGATATCTGACCTGAGTTAACTTTGCACAAGATCTCAATGAACAAAGTGAGATACAAAATATTATGCGTAAAAATATCAAACATACAATTTCCATCATAATGTTGATTATAATGTATAACACATGGTAAATGATATTTTGCAGATGAATTTCTAATATGTGTTATATTTATAGCAAAAACCTTTAGATGATTAGAAAAAGTAAGGAAGTTGTCATGTTAAAAATGCATTAATTTCGACTGAACAATGGACAAGTCAAGAATGTTGGCTGCCCCCTCACTCTCTTAATCACACACTCAAAAATATCTCAACTCATTTTACAATAAATAATTCCAATGCCCATACCACTCTACATGTCTCACCATGCTCTTGCCAACTCACCTCCCACCTCATTTCCAAATTGATTTTATAAAAAGAAAATCATTTAATGAGGTGGACATCTTCTAGAAACCATTCCATATAAATACGGAATTCAACCTGGTATACGTATTGAAATACATATACGCGTATTCGTACCAAAATACGAATAGCCAAGAGAGAAAATGAATAGTGAACAATAATACTAGAATACATATATATAAATACATATATATATGTATAAATTATTAAATCAAAACCTGATTTAATAATCTGGCTTAATCCTAAGCCGCTAGTATTATCAATCGTCCGATTAAAGTCTGTGCAGCCTGTACACATATTTAATCGGACACCTGTATGTACCAACATACGTCATCTACACCATATCGCCGGAACCGTGAAAACCCTCTGTGTGGGACTCTAAAGACTCGTCAATACGCTGCCAGTGGGTTTAACCACAAGCACGTCAACGGCACTAGCTGTACGTAACAGCTACCCAGGTATTGAGCAAAAGGAAGGCCGACGAGCAAACTCATCCAAACCCCTACTGAGCCTAACAGTGACAATATCCGTACAGTCCGGTCTGTTCGTCTAAAAGTATCGCATATCGAGTCCAGGGGGTGGATAAAGTCAGACCCCTAATAACGCGATAATTCGTGTCGGTATGAAACCCATCACCACCTGAGAAACTACTGATCCTAGATCAGTAATTCTCGACTACCTTGGCCAAGAATTTCTGGTGATGGCCACCCGTGCACTGCGCGACATCAACCCCCAATACCTGGAGTGACGAATCCCCGATAAGCCGCTCACTGCTTCGATGTGGCTCGGGACTATACCTAACTAAAACCTGTTTGCACGACTCCTTTGAGCCGTGGTAGGGTAGTAATCAAAGCACAGTGGGAACTCACAAGAGAGAAATGACGATCTCAGGTCGACAGACTAACCTATACACATGTCACCTGGAAACTGCTATCTGAAAATAGGTATAATACCAACTAGCACGTTCCCGGCGAGTCCGTTCAGTGTACTCATAACCCAATGAGCACCTGTATACTATCTTAGGTGAACAAACCAACACCAATGGTTTGTGGGACCTGGGCACCGCCCCTCATTGGGGTCTCAATCAGTATACACTAGTCTACTCTGGAGTATCGATGCCCAGTCGCGAAACTCCCACGACGAGGGACATTTAAGGATGTGCTTATAGACCACCGGCTCCCATGTATATGATCGCCATCATAATGCTGGTAGTCAAGCAAGAATCTTATGCGCTCTATCAACATGTAATGGTGATGGTAAAGACAAACCAGATAGTATATTATCATCTCGAGTAAGACTGTTCTACCGGTATAGGTCCTCCCTCAATCATCATAATCACCTGCCTGCGACTACGATAATTGCCTTGAGGGCACTATAGCCAACAATCTCCCACTTTCACTTAAGGCCAATTATTGCGGTGTCGCATACTCACAGCTCGTGTGATATCGAACACCCAACTTCTCTACTAATCAGTTTCACAAAGCTCATTTGTAAAACTATTGCGTTCGAGAAATAGCCTCTGTGAGTGAATCCGCTCCAATGTTTCTTTCTATGTCTCTCTTTATCTCAAGTTCGCAGAGAAAGCTATCTTCCGAAATGAGCAATAACTATCTTAGAATATGTCTGAATATCTGATGGGACCTAGCTCACAAATGAACTCCAAATCCAGCAAACTTCTTAGACTGTATCGTCCACCGAATTTAATCAGTATCCTGCACCCCGCCTCTCTCAGTATCCGCTTGGACCACCTGTCCAAACAACTGCCCCTCGTTAAGAGGGAAAACTTATAACTCTGACAGTCACTCTGTCCTCCAGTTCACCTTGGAAGCCTGGAATGATAACCATCTCCCGAAGGAGGCTGTCGTTATCATATCTCTAGAACATCCATTTATGTTCATAAACTGCATCCGAACATTTCTCCAGGATTGGATTAATATATAAACTTATTGCAGCTAGTGCAAAAGCAACATTCTCTGTGGTACTTGACATTTCATGATTCACTCAATTGCCTAAGCAAGTGATATGCCAATCATGCACATCTCTCTCCCCTTTAGTCTGTAAGACACCTTTAGAGAGGGTGACTCCATCACCTGCAAGTATACTACCATGCCAGGAGTTGTCCATTCTAAAACACCTTTAGAATAGTGTCAATGTACCCAGATTGCGAAACTACCCAAATCTAGATCTAAAACCATAGATCTAGTAACCAGAATGCCTGATATAATATCCATATCCTATGTGGAGAAACCACTGTGTGATAACCAATGTATAACCGATCGTAGTATAGGAATTTCACTTCCTACAAAGTGTATGTCATCCAAATACCAGGACATCACACCCTTCTACCTTCTTACCAGATCCATCTCCTATTCTGATGAAGTCAAAGCCTATGACTGTCACATCAAAAATAGATGATCTATTTCCGCTCTACCTGCTTTAGTCTATAAATAGACATAAGCTACTTGCCCACCATGCTTCCGCTACTTCCATTGACAACAACCATCTGGAAGAGTTATATACACGTGCAATTCTAAAGCTAGTTCAGAACGACGCTATACTTATCCTCCTGCCGGTTCTTATAGTCTAGAACAGCAGCAATGGCAAGTCTGGGTAAACAAGGACCTCTCTATCACCGTCTCTGAGAAGACCGAAGTACCTCTCGGGTGCCTGAGGTTACCCACCAAATCTGCGGAGTGGCTAATGGAATGTCAAATCCAATTGAATCCTCAGGTTCTATTAAATCTTCAGTGATCGTTTGTGGTTCTGGAATCACTTCCAGTTCTGCCATACTCCCATTTTTTTCTGAAAAAATCCATTTTACTAAAACTGTAGCGAGTCAAGAACAATATCACTATCGATCTTCCTGATGGTAGAAATTTAACTCTCATCAAAGCCCCGGATAATCCACAAACTGCCATTACTGAAACGTGCCTCGAGTTTATCCAGATTCTGGTTTTAAACATCAGCCGAACAACTCCCTATACCTTAACATCGTTAAGATATAAATTGATTCTATATATATCCAATATAGAAACAAAAACACTAATTTAATTGGACCAGATTCAAAATCATGCAGCTGTCTCCAGTGCATATCAACCAAATGGAAAGAGGCCAATCAACATTACCTATCTAGGAGTGCATCCATATATGAGTAACCTGAAAGAGAAACAAGTTCTCAAAAACATTACTATCAACGGAATACTATAGCAAAAGTATCTACATCTTCGACTACCTCGAAGAATCCTGATGCTTCCAACAAATAGTTCTCTGCTTTATCCTTATACCTATAACTTCTCAAAATCTGGACCTTGTCTTTCAACGAAAAGCTTCTCTAGAACTGGAGAAGTCATGAGTAAACAGAATATAGTACGAGAACCAATCTCATTGTCCTAATAGACCCTGGACAACATACAATACTTTGTATAAGTCCCCTGAGTTCAATAACTCAAACCTTGTGCGTCGTAGGTTGAAAACAGTACTATGGTTAAGAAGAATTACACCACTGTTGAATGCACCTTACTTAACCATCAATTGATATAGTTAAATGTCACAGACATAATTTCTAAATGTTATATGTCACTTTATAAAATAAATGTACAGATATCAGTTTGAAATTGGTACATAACAACAGATATTCAAAACCAAATATTTACCATCCGATAAAAACCCAGGCGATTTCCTCAAATATCACCAATTACAACGAATTCCGATATAATAAGGATCTAATCACCCAATTTCTAATATCTTACTCTCACTCACCATATGTAATAACATATAGATGTGAGAAACTGATATCGTAAATACATGCCATGGAGTTAGATTCCAATAGGGAAAACAGTTTTCAATTAACATCGCAAAGTGAAACTGAAATATGAAAATGTTTCAAATGGGTTAACGGGTATTCCTAGTAAGGCTTCTTCCACTATCCTGATTCATTACTGTAATCGTATAGTTCCATACCCTCACTCCAATCACTTTATATGTCTTTACTTATTACCTTCTGTATACCACCTTTAGGCTAATTGGTTTTCTTCCTTCCCTACCTTTCGGCACCAGCCTATGGCTGGGAAGAAGACTATCCAATAAGAGCAATAGGTGTACCCTCCTAGTCCTAGGAGCCCTCGCATCCTGATAGAAGGTAAAGGGAAAAGACATCAGAATAATCCTATTCTATTTCTCCTAAACCGGAAACCAACCTCGAATCTAGAACGAATTCCTTCGAGTTCGTATGTAACTATACGATGGCATGTCTAAGAATTATGGACGTTCGTAGTGATACGAAGTGTTCTGGAGAAATCCAAAGTGGGTGTAGCAGGGGTATACCCGGTTTTGTCGTGAATGATAGCAGTCGCAATTTTCTTTGTCGTTATTCTAATCCCTTTATATGTCTTTACTTATTACCTTCTGTACACCATCGTTAGGCTAATTGGTTTTCTTCCTTCCTCACCTTTCGGCACCTGCCTATGGTCTGGAGGAAGACTATCTAATAAGCTCAATAGGTGTACTCTCTCCTCATCCTGGGAGCCCGCACAACCTGCGAGAAGATAAAGGGAAATGACAACCGAATAATCCTATTCAATCTCTCCAGAACCAGAATCCATCCTCGAATCTGAAATAAGTTCCTTCGAGTTCGTATGTAACTATACGATGGATTATCCAATAGGAGTGGATCTTCGTAGTGATACGGGGTATTCTGGAGAAATGCAAAGGTGATATAGAAGTGGCAATGATATACGCGACACCGTGACATTCTAAAAGCCAAAGTGTTTTAAGAAGGTTCGGTTAATTTAGTTTATGAGTTTTATTCAACGGTCAGGCCATGGTCGTTGCCAAAGAGAGAGAGAGAAGAAACACTCAGTATGCACTCTAATCTAGATCAGAATAGTTAATCACTTTATCTAATCAGGATGGCTCCCACCGTTTCCTTGAATTCTCTTCCAAAACGAAAGGAGAATTAGTCGGGATCATCTAAAATCACCCGAGGAGTAATCCTACTCATCAGTAGGAATCAGGATCCAACTATCATCGCATGATAACTTGATGGAATACACTCAAGTTACCACACTCCAGAAGGTATGCGCAAGACGGACAAGTTTCCTGTATGTTTGAAACTACTGATGTGATTTTTGCCCCAAGCGGCTTATGACCTTGACAGAGGTCAACATATTATAAGTCACAAGTCAAGTTCAACCCGTCATTATCCTGGATTAACTTAGACCCACCCACACAAGCCCTTGACAGAGGTCAACATGACCGCGCGACTGTCCTAAATAATTGCATATCTATACAAAAGACAAGCATTACCAAGCTACCAAGCACTGTGCCTTGATAGAGGTCAACATACACAGCATGAATACTAAGTAATACCTGTAAGAAATGACGGAGGGCTACGACTGGTTTTTGGCGAAAAACCTTTAACGTAGTGAACTTGATATCGTTGAAGGAATCCAAGTGGTTTTACAAATATATAATAGCGAAAACTTTTGCTAAAGCGGTCACTCCCTGTGAAGGGATCTCGGCTCTTTCCTCGGCGAATGAGGTGCAGGATATTCCAAACTGAATACCACGATGCAAAGAAAAAATAATCGACTACAGTAAAGTTATTACGTTGACGCAAAATTTTATCCAAGGGGTCACTCCTGATGAAGGGATCTCGGCCCTTTCCTCGTGGAGGTGCTGGATATTCATAACCGAATACCACTGAGCAAAGCAAAAGAAAACGTCTGTAATGTCATTTTTAAAAACTTGGTTCCAACAACATCAAATAGGTTTGTTTTCCTTGCATTGATAAGAATCAACATAGTCCCATCAATTAATCACACCAGAAAAGAATGAAAATATATGATGTACGTATTTGCCATCCGCATTCGCCACTGGGTCCTGTCATCACCCGTTAGATTACTTAACTAATCATAGAGCGGGGACTAGACTACCGCGGGTGAAAAACATATATAACATCTACTAGTATATATATAAATATATACAATAATCGTCTCAGGCATGATATAAAGCAACATCACAGAAGAACAACAGAATGGTGGATAATCCTGTAGCCTCGGGTTTCACTTGAGCCGCAAATGAGAACCGACGTGTAAGTCGATGTAGCACACCCTACGTGTTCGCGGGGAGGCGGAATTTGCAAAAAATGATTTTTACGGGCTTCGCAACACCGACTAGAACCAAGGATCGTCCATAAACCCTAGCTAGCAAACTACATGAGGGTTAACTACTCAGAAAGAATGTTATACCTCATGATACAAGTCCTTCGGGTCTTCTCCGCTGTCCTCCTCATCGTCGTAGGCTACAAAGATCGATCCGGAACGTAGCTTCTTCGACGGCCTCCTCGAATCAAAGACGATCCACCCGAGAGTCTATAGTCTGAGCTCCACCTCAAAACCGAGGTAACTAGGGCAACAAGCTTGCTAAACTAGAAGGCCTAGGTGATGTAGAGTATGAAGATGTATTTATTTGTCTCTTGAAACCCTAGGATTCTCAACACATGAGAGTTTTTAGGGTTTTGATGTGAGGAAGAAGAAGAGAGCTAGCTTGAGGAAAGAGAAATGATTTTTGATAATGATAATGATAAAGTGAGATGTCTAACTTGACTTGACTATAAGCATGGCATGAAAAATATCTTATCCAAAATATCTAGTGCCACAAAATATCTCACAAGAAATATCTAGTCAAAGAGTCAAACCAAGTTAAGGGGTCAAACCTAATCAAATGGTCACACTAAGTCAAATGGTCATACAAAGTTAAGTAGTAAAAACGAGTAGCCATGCCTCAATTATCATTTAAAAAAATAACAAATACTTTCCTCCACCTCATAATTGTTTTAATCAAGTAAATGGTCAAAACCCTAATGAGGTGTCTTCTTCTATGCCCCTCTCATCCGTATATACAAACCTGCATTCGAGTTCCGAGAAACATGAATACAAAGAGACGAAACCGATCCATCAATATAATACTAGGATCCGAAATAAACCAAAGCCCACTAGTATTATCCGCCCGAACATCATACGCGCACAAGTGCACGTAAGTGATCGAAGCCCTGCCGTAAAACCATACGGCCTCTACACCTTTTGCCCGGTGCAGGGAAACTCTCTATGTGAGACTCTAAAGACTCGACACTATACTGGCAGTGGGTTTAACCATAAGCCGCAAGCGGTATGAGCTGCACGTAACGGTCCCCAGGTAGATGTCGATAAGAAGGCCGATGAGGAAAACCCATCCGAACTCCTACTGAGCCTGAATGTGACAATCTCTGTATAGTCCGGTATGTTCGTCTAAGAGTATCGCATATCGGGCCTAGGGGGCGGTAATCGTTAGACCCTTAATAGCGCAGTAAGTCATGTCGGAGAGTATCCCAATACACCCTGAGAAACTACTGGAATACCTGCCAGTAAATCTCGCTTGCCTTGACCAAGGACTTTGTGTAATAGCCTTCCGAACACAGTGTGATATCAACCCTTATTACCGGGAGAGATGAATCCTATCTAACCACCATTTCCTCCAAGTGCTTCGGAACTGCACACAACTACTACATGTTTGCATGACTCCTTTGAGCCGTGGTAAGGTAGTAATCAAAGTACAGTGGGAACATACTCGAGTCGAAGTAGTAGTGTCAAGTCGACGGACTAAGCTGTACTCATGTCACCTAGGAACTGCAACCCGACTGTTGGATATAGTGCCCTCAAAGTCAATTATTGGATCGCAGGTACGTGATTGCAATGATTGAGGGAGGACCTATACCGATAGGACAGTCTTGCTCGAGATGATAGTATACTATCTGGTTTGTCTTTATCATCGTATACATGCTTTAGTTCACTATTGCATATTGATAGAGCCTATAGAATTCTTGCTTGACTGCCAGCAGAATGATGGCGATCATATACGTGGGAGCTAGGGTCTATAAGCACATTCTTAAAGTGTCCCTAGTCATGGGAGTTTCGAGACAGGGCATTGATACTCCAGAGTAGACTAGTGTATACAGTCGAGACCCCGACGAGAGGCGGTGGCTGGTCTCACAAGCCATTGGTGTCGGTTGGTTCACCTAAGATGTATACAGGTGCTCATTGGGTTATGAGTACACCGGTCAGGACTCGCCGGGAACATGCTGGTTGGTATTATACATATCGTCAGATAGCAGTTCCCAGGTGACATGTGTACAGGTTAGTCTGTCGACCTGAGATCGTCATTTTTCTCATGTGAGTTCCCACTGTGCTTTGATTACTACTCTACCACAGATCAAAGGTGTCGTGCAAACAGGTTTTAGTTGGGTACAGTCTCGAGGCACATGGAGGCAGTGAGCGGATCATCAGGGAATCGTCTCTCCCGGTATTGGGGGTGAGATCACGCTGTGTTTAGGAGAGCCATTACATGAAATCCCTGGCCAGGGTAATCGAGATTTACTGGTAGGTATTCCAGTAGTTTCTCAGGGTGTTCTGGGCTTCATTCCGACACGACTTATACCGCTATTGGGGGTCTGACGTTTACCGACCCCCTAGGCCCTATATGTGATACTCATAGACAAACGGACCGGACTGTATGGATATTGTCACTGTCAGACTCAGTAGGGTTTCAGGATGAGTTCGCTCATCAGCTTCCCCTTCTTTCAATACATAGGCAACCGTTACGTACAGCTAGTATCTCTGATGTGCTAGTGGTTATACTCAGTTCCAATGTATTGATGAGTCATTAGAGTCCCCCACAGATAGTTTCCCAAGTTCGGGCGAAACGTTGTAGAGGCCGTATGGATATATGGAGGGGTCCGATCATATCCGTGCACTTGTGCACGGATCATGATCGAACAGATAATATTAGCGGGCTTTGGTTTATGCCGGACCCTAGTATTATTTTGTGTTGGGATATTTTTGTCTCTTTGCATTTGTATTCGGTCGGAATACAAATACGGGTATGTATTTACCGTTGAGGTGTAATCTCGTAATTCGTTATGGGATTATTTTAGAAGTTACCAGTTTTCTTTTTCCGTCTTATCTTCATCCTCTATGTTTAATACATGTGAGCATTGATCATTGACTCTTTTCCCTTGACCTTTCCTTTTTCCCACCATTTCCTGCTACTGCGTGGGTGTCACGACCCGAAAGAGCACGTGACTGGCCCTTGAACCATATGAAGTCTATAGGACTTAATCTGATCCAAGTAAGCCAAAAGCCCAGAAATCTAAAACCATTTTAATAGTAAATAAATAAAAACTAGTTTAAGGAAGTGAAGAAAACATGTTTTGAAGTCAAGGTTTTTAAATAACTAAGCCGAATATGCATTTTTAAAATATATAGTCTTTTCTAAAAATTTCGGCAAAGTTTCCTTTGTAAATACTGGCCCTGAACGGGGTACAACAAGAATAATATATATACAATGATAAAAAGTATTCCCAACCGGGAGCTAGCTCTTCGTCAATCGACGGTCACAACCACGCAAGCAATATAATATACAACGCCGAATGGTGAGGATCAAAACTCAAAATAAACTCAAATAAACATGAAAACCGTAATACTACTATACGCGACTCTAAGGTCGAAATAATACATAGCTAGTGTCTAAGTCTGAAACAATATACAAGTTTTGGTTGATGGAATTTCTAGATACAAAGGAATAATACATGTACAATGGTGATTCTTGATGCAAAAGAACGCACCTACCCAATGCAATTCACCCGCAAGGAAGCAGTGTGCCAGAAATGCCGCTATGGAACCTGTACGGCAAAACCTGCAAGAAGCTGTGGAACAACGGGGGTGAGTTGCCAACTCGTGAATAGAAAATATCTACAAGCAGAAATCGAATGCATGACATAATCATAGGTCAATACGATCAGATATAATAATAACCTCAAAAAATAAGTCTGAAGCATGATAAGGTGATAATGTAACATCTAATCGTGTATGTTGTGTCAAGTACTCGTGCCAGTGCCTTAGGTAATAACATGTCATAAATATAAGGTATGTCTACATGAAGTAAATATGATGAAGTATCAAACTGGATATCAATACACATATATTAGCGTCCCATTCCACTAATATTGGTGTAAGGGTATATATAACAGCGCCCTCATGCCCTGTTATATATACAAATGAAGTATGATCAATGTAATAAAAGTCTGTATGTGATCAATATCTGTATATATGTGGATCCCGTCCACCTGTCACCCAATGACAATAAGCATCATGCATGTAAATATGAGGATATAATCAAAATCATGGAAAACATCATGAAACCCATGCCTAGTATCGGTACGTAAATCCTCATCTATCAGACACTGTCACCAAGACTAGCCTTGATAGGTACGTATCATACGCTCCCTCGAAACCCGAGTGCCCAACTTCGACCCTCGAATTTCGACGTATCATACGCACATAACTCCGGTCGGTATCCCCAAGATAACCGCTGAGTAAAAGGTAATATTACCGGACAGTATGGTTCCACAGCCGGGCTCATCGGCTCATAGCACATCGACATCCCTTTCTTGCCCCGGGATACTCCGGGCCCCACCATGTACCCTCATACGGCCTCGACGCCTCCTCGTAGGGGTATATATATCAGAACCGATAAAACTAATGGTGGAAGCTGAAATATCATATCAAGGGTAACCGGATTTTAAAACATTTACATAATCTCTTGAAATACCCACGGTTCCCCAAATCGAGAAATATCATGAAAACATATATCCCAATGCGCATAATCAGAAAACATGATGTATGTGACATATAATGAAATGCAAGTATAACAGTATATCATGCAACATGGAATTATAGTATGCATATACAAGGTCATATCCTGATACAATAATACTACTGTGTAGTGACATGGCAATTATCGATGATGAAGTGTGTGAGCCGGCAAGGAAGTGTACGTGGAACATACGCATCATCGATAATGGTGCTGGTGTCCTAACAGCATGATGATAATATAGCAGTAAACACATTTACACATGCAAAGCGATGTGAAAAGCATGAATATGCGGAAATCGAATAATCAACGCAACAATGAAGAATCTACATCAATATGTATATGTCATACAGTTATGCCATTTGAAATAAGAAAAATCAGGATTTTTAGTAATTTAAGGGCTACGGTGTTTTTAAGAAAAGATGCGCCTTTTTAAAGTATCCGTAGAATCCCTTTTTTCTGTCTTTAAAATATTCCCGATTCGTTAGTTTTTGAAATAGGTATGACTCGGGTCTAGTCCAATATCTACTATACTAACTACAGATCTAACTATCAAGTCAATCGGGAGGGGTATGGAAACCACCTAAATCTGAGTCGGTATATATAAATATAAATATAAGAGTCGGTGATCCCGCCTCAATAGTATCGCGTACGATACCGTATATCATCTGACATCCTCGAGTCATGAGTGCGGATCAATCATCAATATATGGCTCGTACGGTAAATCATCGTACGGGATCCCAATAGTTAGGTACTGGTCAATATCACATTATCTCATCAATTATCTGGTATCCTTATCATCATATCACATAATCTGGGGTACTGATCTAAGTCTAGTACAAATCGATACCATCTATATAAGTATGAATGCGTGTGTGAAACACACATCCAAAGGCCCGCTAAAATCACATGTCGTATTCCAAATACGAATCATATCAAATCACCAATCTAGGATCGATTCCTTTGTATGCTTGCTTAGCACCATAAAAATTTAAACATTGTGACATGTGATGCTTCCAAACTCTACATAGGGTGCTAGGCAAACCTATCATTGGTATCAGAGCTGACCCAGAACATTAGGCGACACTTTTACGAAGTAAAAATCCCGATCGGACAAAAATACGACTTTTTGAGACCCTCTCTGGACAAATTTTGAAATCAGACATTTTTCAGAATTAAAAATACTTAAAAATTACAGTAGAAAAAAATAAGAAAAACAGTGAAATTCGAAGTCCTGAACCGTACAAAGTGCCGCGGAACCGCGGCAATTCCTTGCTTAGGCCGCGGCTCCGCGGCCGTACAGAGGTATCATTGCTTTAAATTTGTACTGTAATTCTTATATCTGCTTGTAGAGTGTTTTGGGTATGTTTAAACTGAATATAGTACTGTATTTTCTGGAGATGGTTTTGGACTCGTAAATTCGATCGGAATTTTCATTTCGTTGCTTTTCCGGGTAAATTAGAAAGTATTGAAGTGTTTGAACGAGTACCATTTGCTCACTATTCACGGGGTTTAAATACTTTGGAGATACGTGCAAGTCTTTTTGTGATGGACCCTCTAGAAGACAACAAACCTTAACTCGATTATGTGACCGTCTTGAACTGCCCTTTGAACCTTAGGGTTTGGGGCAGTACGGCGTGCCACATGTGAGGCGTTGGCTAGACCCTTCTACGGCTGGACCGCTACTATTGTGTCACACTCCGGATTATTTAACCCTGCTCAAGTGTTGAGCTTTAGTGAATCTTGGGTACTTGATCCTTCGTTCGAAAACTTTAATACTGTCTTTTTATCTGGAATGTGATACAATATGTAGAATTCATATAGTTTAGGCATGAAATACGAAGTATGTGATATTTCGCATTTATGATGTCTAAAGAGAATGTGGATTCCAAATATTATAGTTTTACACTTTCTTTTCTGTGACCGTAAGTGTAGTATGTTCGATATCGCCGGTTTCGTTGCTATATATCAACGACAATTGGGGTATGCATACTTACTTACGTTGATGATATGAGATATTATGTGTTGCTGAGATATGATGTGCAGGATTGTCGCGATTGAATAGCCGGGGGTTTTTATGTGAGATGAGAGTTTTATATTTTCATTCATGTAAATTCAAATGTAATGTAATATTCTTTTATTTGGGGCACTTCCGGGTTGAGGTTGTGTCACCGGTGTTGTATATTATTTACTTTTCCGCATTAGGATGGACCCAAGGAGGGGAGCACAGGTGACCGGGTTCTGGAGTTCATTGGGAGGCCATCTCGAGGAGTCGAGACCGGGTCTCCTAAACTCCAGAATTGGTAGGGTCACTTACCGCTCTCGTAGGGGTCCAGGGTGTGGGCTTGGCTATTCATCGCGACTGTGGAATCCGTATTTTCTATTCTGGCTAAATACTAAATACGGACGTCCTAGTATATCCTACGTTATATCTATGTTTCTGCTGCCTGTGTTCAGTGATATCTGAGACGAATGACATATTATATATATGATATATAGTAGACGTTGCTTATGTTTTACACCCGCGCTAGTCCCATCCCGGTATGCCGTTAGTTAAGTAACCTAACGGTGCATAACGGAACATTGCGGCGAATGCGGATGGCATAAGCGTACGTGTTATTTTCGTTTCTTTTCTGTGATTGGCTTAAGGACTTAAATGATGGGATTACATTAATGTGATTAATGTAAAGAAAATAAACCTAAAAAGATGTTGTAGAATCGGATTTGAAAACCACTCGGCTATTTATGAAAAAGCTATATTTCAAAACTGCGGAGCTTAAGCCACTCCTTTTGAAAACCATTTGATTCTTCAACGATATCAAGTTCAAAGCGTTAAAGATTTTCTTAAAAATCATCCGCAACCCTCCGTCATTTTAGGAAGTAGAGTACTTAGTATTCGTGCTACGTTTGTTGACTATAGTTAAGGCGTAGTGTACGGTAGCTAAGTGATGTCTTCCTACATTGCATATGATGCAGATTAATTAGGACATTCTTATGACTTTGTTGACCATAGTTAAGGGTCATATGAGTGGGTCTAATTAATCAAGAAATGACGGGTAGAACTTGACTGGTACTTATGATTTGTTGACTTTAGTTAAGGTCATAAGTACTAGGGGTAAAAACAACATCGGGAATTTCAATAGTTGAAATTTGCAATGAGATTGCATACCTTCCATGTGATGGTTGGATCCCGATCCCACTGTGGGCAATACTGCTCCTAGGAGAGTTTTACAGTTTACAATTAGCTAACTCATTTGGTGTCTAGAAAGGTGTTAACGGGGCTCCGCCTCTGGGAAAATGAGGTTTACTCTAATTAGGTCCGTGCGAAAGCAAGGGGAACCTCCCTCAAGTACCGACACTGGCCTGGCTGAACGGTTAGCGAAGTTGTAGACTGTAATTAATCCTGGCTAGTTTTTCTTTTTAAGGTTTGAAAGAAAAACTCGATAAAAGCAGTAGGAAACATCGATTAGACAAGATAATAACCAATCTGATCTATGCAAGAGCTTTCGCTGAGTGTATTCTTTTCTCTCTCTTAATGGCAGATACCCATGACTGGACTCAAGTTTCTACTAGATAAAAACAAACTGAATGGAACCAATTATAAAGACTGGCTGAGGAATCTGAAAATAGCCTTGACTTATGATAAAGTATCATATGTCCTCACGACTTCAGCCCCGCCTGTCCCAGGTCCAAAATCCTCAATTGCGGACATTGAAGTCCGCAAGACATGGGACGCTGACTGTGCCACGGCAAAATGCCTCGCGCTTGCATCGATGGATAACACACATCAAAAGCAGCACAAGGATATGGACATTCACGGTATATTGCTCCATACAAAGGAGTTGTATGGAGAGCAATCCCGCGTATTACGATACGAAGCATCAAAGAAATTGTTTCAGATGCGAATGGCCCCTGGCACATCAGTAGGAGACCATGTTCTGAAGATGATAGCTCTTATAGAAGAGCTTGAGGACCTTGGATGGACAATGAACAATATATAGATATTATTCTGCAGTCCCTCCCCTCCACCTTTGCTCAATTCATAGTGAACTTCAACATGCACGGCATGGAGAAGGAACTCCCTGAACTCCTTAACATGTTAAGGAGTGCAGAGAGCACTATGAAGTCAGCAAGAACTCCCGTTATGACTGTTGGACAGTCTTCCTCTTCTCGTCCGAAAGCTAAAGCCAAGGGAAAGAAAAAGAAGAAGCCCACTAATCCTAAGGGTGGAGTTAAAAAGGTGAAGGGAAAGGAAAAGTCCAAAGCTGGAGACTCGGGGAAAGGCGATTGTTTTCATTGCCACAAGACAGGACATTAGAAGCGCAACTGCACGGAGTACTTAAATCTCAAGAAGAAGCATGGTGATGCTTCTGCTTCAGGTGTGTTTGTAACAGAAAACTGTTTTTCAATAAATTCTGCTTCCTGGGTTTTGGATACCGGTTCAGGTTCTCACATTAGCAATTCTATGCAGGGGCTGAGAAATAGCAAAGTTTTGAAGACATGTGACCATACTCTCCGCGTTGGAAATGGTTCCAATGTACATACAGTCGCAGTGGGAGAGTATCACTTGGGGTTGCCATCTGGATGTATTTTGGTTTTGAATCCTTGTTATTTTGTACCCAGTATGCTTTGTAATATAATATCCGTTTCTTTGTTAGAAAATGAAGAATATAATTTTTTATAGCAGAACAATGTTATGAACATTCACTTGAATCAAATGTTGGTTGGGTATGGTACGCTTAATAACGGAATATATGTCCTAAATCAACACACAGTTTTCAGTATACAAAACACTAATAAAAGAAAGCTTTCAGAATTAAATGAAGCTTTTCTTTGGCACTGTAGACTTGGTCATATTAACGAAACAAGACTAAACAAGTTACACAAAGATGGATATTTAAACTCTTTTGAATATAAATCTTATGCGACTTGCCAATCTTGTATCAAGGGTAAAATGACCAAAACTCCGTTTACCGGACACGGAGAAAGGGCTACTGAGCTCCTAGGCCTCATACATAGTGATGTATGTGGGCCAATGTCTACACAGGCTAGAGGCGGTTTTTCATACTTCATTACGTTCACTAACGATTTCTCAAGATTCGGTCATGTATTTTTATTAAAGCACAAGTCCGAAGCTTTCGAGAAATTCAATGAATATAAACAAGAAGTAGAAAAACAAACCGGCTTGAGTATCAAGATGCTTCGATCAGATTGAGGTGGTGAGTATCTCAGTACAGAATTTGCAAACTTCCTAAAAGAGAATGGGATTCTCTCTCAGCTCACCCCTGCTTACACACCACAGCACAACGGTGTGTCAGAACGACGGAATAGGACCCTATTAGATATGGTCCGGTCCATGATGAGTGACGCTGAGTTACCCGTCTCGTTTTGGGGGCATGCATTGGAGACTGCAGCGTTTCTACTAAACAGGGTTCCAACCAAAGCCGTGTCTACCACGCCATATGAGATATGGCATGGGAAGTGACCATCTCTTAAGAGAATTAAGATTTGGGGTTGCCCGGCCTATGTTAAAAAGCAGAATCCGGACAAACTCGAGACACGGTCAGTCATGTGTAACTTTGTAGGATATCCAAAGAATTCTTATGGATATCTATTCTACCACAAAGAGGAACAAAAAGTGTTTGTTTCTCAGTATGCCACATTCTAAGAAAAAGAGTTTTTCACAGATAAAGATGATGGAAAGGTGGTGGATCTAGAAGAGGTTCTAGAAACAAAAACTACAAATGACGATTTGATTGAACCGGCTGTTGCACTAGAAACTGAGGAACCTCGGCCACTCCGTAGGTCTGGTAGGACTTCTCGCCTACCGGAGGGGTACTACGGTTTCCTCATTGATGGTGACAGAGAAGACTGTATCATAGATGATGATGATCCTACCAGTTTTCAGCAAGCTATCGCGAGTAGAGACTCTGTGAAGTGGCTGGATGCCATGAGATCCGAAATGGAGTCTATGTACACCAACAAAGTATGGAATTTGGACGTTGTACCCCCTGGGGTAAAACCTGTGGGGTGCAAATGGATCTTTAAAAGAAAGATTGGTGTAGATGGGCAGGTGGAGACCTATAAGACAAGACTTGTGGCGAAGGGTTTTCGTCAAAGACCGGGTTTGGACTATGACGAGACTTTTTCTCCCGTAGCCATGCTTAAATCCATTCGGATCCTACTTACTATTGCTGCTCACTACGACTATGAAATCTGGCAGATGGACGTTAAAACCGCATTTCTAAATGGAAATTTAGAAGAATGCGTTTATATGGATCAGCCAAAGGGCTTCATTAACAGTGGGAGCAGCGGGAAAGCATGTAAATTGCTTAAATCCATATATGGGTTAAAGCAGGCATCACGGAGTTGGAACATCTGTTTCGATGATGTCATCAAAGAGTTTGATTTCATCAAGAATCCAGATGAACCTTGTGTTTATAAGAAGGTTGTAGGGAGAGCTGTCACATTCCTCGTATTGTACGTAGACGACATTCTTCTGATAGGAAATGATATTCCTATACTACAGTCGGTCAAATCTATCTTATCACTAAGGTTCTCCATGAAGGACCTGGGTGATGCCACATACATTCTGGGCATAAGGATCTATAGGGATAGATCCAAAAGGTTATTGGGATTGTCCCAAACCAGGTACATTGACACCATCCTAAAAAGGTTTAGTATGGAAGACTCTAAGCGGGGTGCCTTACCCGCTTGCCATGGGGTCACTCTCTCCAAGGATTCTTGTCCAAAGACCGATGAAGAGAGAGCTCGCATGAGTGTTATACCCTATGCTTCGGCAGTAGGATCTATAATTTATGCGATGTTATGTACACGCCCAGATGTAGCTTACGCACTTAGTATTGTAAGCAGGTATCAATCTAACCCGGGGGAGAATCACTGGACAGCTGTGAAGAACATTCTTAAGTACTTACGAAGGACTAACGAATTGTTCTTGGTGTATGGTAATGGAGATCTCCAAATGGAGGCCTTTACCGATTCGAGCTTCCAGAGCGATAAGGACGACAACAAATCTATCTCAGGGTTTGTATTTACCCTCAATGGAGGGGCGGTGAGTTGGAAGAGTTCCAAACAAGATACCGTTGCAGACTCTACGATGGAAGCTGAGTATATTGCTGCATATGATGCCGCCAAGGAAGCCGTCTGGATGAAGAAGTTCGTCTCGGAGCTAGGAGTTGTTCCAACCATTATTGATCCAATACCTTTGTATTGTGATAATAATGGGGCTATGGTGTTAACCAAGGAGCCCAGATCCCATCAGCGGTCCAGACACATCCTGAGGCGTTTTCATTTGATCCGGGAGATTGTAGATCGCCTCGAGATCGAGATTAGGAGAGTAGACACAAAGAATAACGCCGCGAATCCATTCACCAAGGCCCTCCCTCAGCCGCAGCATGAGCGACTTTTTGAGATGTTGGGTATGAGATACGCCAATAACTGGCCTTAGTGCAAGTGGGAGATTGTTGGATATATGTATGCCCTAGAGGCCATTATATGATAGTGGATGTATCTATACAAGTATATATATTCAGTATGCATTCTTGCTTGACATGATAGTATGCTATCTGGTTCTTCTTTATCTGATATGTTGATTTGATCATGCTTTTATTCATTCATACATGCTGATAAAGCCCTGAGGATATCGGCTTGACTACTCTGATTATGATGGAGATCATACTAGTGGGACATCTGTAGTCTATAAGCATATCCTGGAAAGTCCCTAGTCGTAGATATATCGAGACGGGGCATTGATATACCAGAGTAGACTAGCGTATATGATACTAGACCCATACGATGGGTGATGGATGTTCCCACATTCATGGATGTTTGACATCAAGATTATATACGGGTGCTCAGTGGTGACTGGGTACACTGGACGGACTCACCGAGAACTCCTATATGGAATTATATCTATCGTCGGATAGCAGTTCTCATGTGACACTGGTCCAGGTTAGTCTGTAGACCCGAGATCGTCATAGAGTCTTGTGTATTCTCCCACTGTACTTTGATTGCCATCTTACCACGGCTCTACTGAGTCGTGCAAACAGGTGGCCGGTGGGTACAGTCCCGAGACACATGAAGGCAATGAGCGATAGGAGGGGTTTCGTCTCTCCCGATATTGGGAGTTGATACTGTGCTGTGCCCGACTGGTTATATCAGTAAGTCCCTGGCCAGGGCTACTGAGATTTGCTGATAAGTGTTATCAGTAGTTTCTCGATCTGTTATAGACCATTCACCGGCACGACTTATTGAGTTATTGGGGTCGACGTGACCATCCCTAGGCTTGATATCCAGCATATCTGACGAAGAGACCGGACTGTACGGTAGTGTTGCCGGTTGGCTCGACGGGAGTTCTAGCAGGTTCGCTTGTTTTCTTCTGATCGCTCAATACCCGGGTGGCCGTTACGTTTAGCTGACCGCTTGTGGCTTGGGGGTTCTTGATATGATCATCACCCACTGCCGGCGTATTGACGAGTCTTAGAGTCCCACAAAGGAGTTACCTAGTCCAGGCGAAACGTTGTTGTGCGCGTATGCGATATGCGCATGGACCCGATTAAAATGCGCGTATATCATATCGTATATTGATCGGGCGGCTTGCTTTTGGTAGGGTCATATGTGATATGGCCAGATTGATAAATCAAGTGTTGATTTATCATTTAACCATTAGTTTTCTCACTTAAAACCTTTTCTTGAATATGATGGATGTATGCATGTATTTTTTTCTTTCTTTCTTTCTAGTTTCATGCACATATGGATGTGCATACATATATACATACATACACCATCTATCATGGTTGTTTACACATGGAAATGGTGGCAATATAAGACTCATACCATGGATATATATATGGATTATTATTTGATTTTATGTTTAAAAAAAATAGAAAAGAAAAGGATAATTCTTGCTTAGCTTCTACACTCTTCTTTAAACCTAACCATGCTCACCTACTTCTAACCATGAGTTATCCTTCTCTTTGTGTTTTAAACTCAAGTTAAATAATGTCTCCATCATCTAACCATGGTTTGAGATGAGGATTAGAAAATATATATACATATATTTTCTTTTTTCTTTACAAGGGTTATCATTTTACGCTTGTTAAAAGAAAGCTATCATCTTCCTCCTCCTTCTTCCTTTGCTCTCTAGTTTCTTCTAGTGAGTAAAACACACATAAAGAAAGGTTTTTGAAGTGAGAATCATAACCACAACATCATTCTACACAAGTTTAGCCAACTTGTTTAGAATGTTCTCTTCATTTCTCATCTTGAAAAGTGAAGTTGCGAGCTTGGACGAGGAATTTCGGGTGGATCGTCGTGGACGCGAGAAGACTTCAAGAGGACCTTCTTCCAACACCCAAGAGGCCAAAGAGTCTAGCGAAGGGAGCTACAAAGGTTGTAGTCTCGAAACTCTAGTCTTTATTGCCTTTATCTTTTGAAACCCTAATTTTCTAGGATCGATTCCTTTGTTTGCTTGCTTAGCACCATAAAAATTTAAACTTTGTGACATGTGATGCTTCCAAACTCTACATAGGGTGCTAGGAAAACCTATCACGTATTACAGTCACGTGCTTCACAGTAACCCTTGTAGTTGCCTACTGATATTTTTGAGAATTTTTAATTTGGAAAAATCCACTGTTTTAAAATTTGTACCGAGAGGGGTTTCGATTGGGGTTACGGGGTTCGATCGGGTTTCTAACTTCGTCTACACTTCGCCTAAACCTCTAGCTAGGCTCTGATACCATTGTAGGGTTACTAGGCACACTCAAGAGGTTCCACAAGGCATTTATCATGCCAAATTCAAATTTTTAGGTGCCGAGAAACCCTAATATAGATCGTTAACTAGAGGATAGGCGAAACTATAAGCTAGCAAACAACTTTACTAGTAAGTGAAAGGGATTACAACCTTTGTAGATCCGGTCCTCCACTTCTTTAGCTCCGTGTTGACTTCCCTCCGCTGCGATCATCGGAATCGTGGACTCTAGTGATTGTTTCGTCGGAGAAATAATCGGGCTAGGTCATTGACTTCGAGGCCGAAGATGATCTACGTCGGGGAGACTCAAGCTCAAGCTATTCCTTCACTTGGTCAAAAACTTTGTGAAGAGAACACCCTATGCTACATGGCAAGTAGTAGAGGATGAAGAAATAGGAAGTGGGTTCACTTTAGAATTGGATTACTCGCTCTTTTTCTCATGGCACCATTGGATCTAGCAAGCTTTTGTGGAGCTTGATGATGAAGAAGAAGAAGAAAAAGAATCAATAGAATAAATATCCAAATGAAACTTAGCCTTTCAATTATGGCACCATGGTTGAGTTAAGCCCTCATGCTTAACTCATGTAGAGAATTAACCAAAGTATTAGCTTAAAGGTTGGGTTAACTAATATCTTAAACAAATGACAAATAAGTTGACTTTGTCAATGTTTATCAAGCTTCATGAAGCTTGATAACTTTGACCAAAGTCTCATTTCTTTTGTTATTTGCAAGGAAAATAGTAAACCCTAATTTAACCTTTATTTGGTTTAGTTCTCATACACACAACTTGTATGTATCATCAAGCATGATACAAACTTGTACACTTGCATATATCACATATAAACAATGTGCACATTCAAGTGAGAAAATCAATCTTAAGTGAACCAATACTAGTTAATGTAAAGTAATATATCAAATATATAATTATACATTAAATCATTAAATCAACACTTGATTTAACGATCCGGTCATATAGCATATAACCGACTAATATCAATAGTAACAACTTATCGAATCAACACTTGATCCGATAACCCGGCTATATCGCATACAACCGATCAATGTCACAAATCACGAGAATAGAATACAGTATCACATACTGGTATTATTCTCGGTCCCGCACATATTTCATATGTGCTCCTATTTCGTTTCGCTTGAGCCAGGAAACCCCTGTGTAGGACTCTAAAGACTCGTCAATACGCTGGCAGTAAGTGATGATCATATCAAACACCCACAAGCCGCAAGTGGTCTGCTAAACGTAACGGCCACCCGGGTATTGAGCGATCAGAAGATCAACGAGCAAGCCCGCTCACACTCCAGTGAATCCAACCGGTAACACTTACCGTACAGTCCGGTCTGTTCGTCTGATATGTCGCATATCTCGTCTAGGGGTGGTAAACGTCAGACACCAATAACTCGATAAGTCGTGTCGATATGAGGCTCATAACGGGTCGAGAAACTACCGGTAACACTTACCAGTAAATCCCTAAAGCAGCCTTGGCCAAGGACTTCCTGTTATAGCCAATCGAGCACAGCGCAACATCAACTCCCTATACCGGGAGAGACGAAACCCTTCCTTTCGCTCATTGCCTCCATGTGATTCGGGACTGTACCTAGAAGCCACCTTTTTGCACGCCCTCTTGGACGTGGTATGATGGAAATCAAAGCACAGTGGGAATCACACAAGACTCTATGACGATCTCGGGTCTACAGACTAACCTGCACTAGTGTCACTAGAGAACTGCCATCTGACGTAAGGTATAATACCATCTGGGAGTTCTCGGCGAGTCCGTCCAGTGTACCCAGTCTACACTGAGCACCCGTATATCATCTCTGATGTCAAACACCAATGGATATGGGATCATCCATCGCCCATCTATATGGATCGAGAAGGTACACGCTAGTCTACTCTGGTATATCGATGCCCCGTCTCGGTACACCCACGACTAGGGACTTTGAAGGATCTACTTATGGACTACCACGTCCCTACTAGTATGATCCGCATCATAGTCCAGGTAGTCAAGTACACATCCTAAGGGCTTTACCAACATGTAACAGAGAGACAATAAGTGTACACGTTAAGGTAAAGAGTAACCAGATAGCATACTATCATATCGAGCAAGAAAGTCATCCCTATATATGTCCAAGCATCCACTACAATATACATCTTATGTATAGTAATGGCCTCTAGGGCATACATATAACTAATAGTTTGTTGCATAAATGTGATTGGTTAGGACAGTCGTGCGGCCTTGTTGACTCCGTCAAGGGCACGTACGGGTGGGTTTAATGCAATCCAGATAATGACGGGTTGAACTTGACTAGGACTCTTTGATTTGTTGACTCCGTCAAGGTCACTTGGGTCCTAGGGGTAAAAACACACATCGGGAGTTTCTAAAGAAACTGAAACTTTCCAGATATGCGCATACCTTCTGGAGTGTGATAACGTGAGTGGATTCCATCACATTATCATGCGATGATGGTTGGATCCCGATTCCCACTGATGAGTTGGTTTACTCCTCGGCTGAACCCGACTAATTCTTCTTTCAGGTTTGGAGAAGAATTTGACGTTACAGTGGGAGGCTTCCTGATTAGATAAATCGATAACCATTCTGATCTAGGTTAGAGTGCACGCTGAGTGTTTCTTTTCTCTCTCTCTTTGGCAGCGACCATGACCCGACCCTTGACCATGACTCAGTGACCAAAATTAACGGAACCTTCTTGAACACTGGCTTTTGGATTGTCAGAGTTGCATACCTCATTGCCACTCCTACTTTTACCCTTTTCTCCAGAACACCCTGTATTACTACGAACGTCCACTTCCATTGGATAAAACCATCGTATGGTTATATACGAACTTGAAGGAATTTATTCGAGGATGGTTTCCGGTTCTGGAGTGAACGGATAGGACTATTCAGTTGTCTTTTCCTTTTACCTTCTCTCAGGTTGCGAGTGCTCCTTGGATTAGGGGATAGTACACCTGTTACGCAAATTGGATAGTCTTCTTCCAAATCATAGGCAGGTGCCGACCGGTAGGGAATGAAGAAAACCATTTAGCCTAAAAGGTGTACATAAGGTATTAAGTAAAGACAAATAAAGGGATTAGTAAGAGGGAAAAGTAAACCACGACTGCTATTCACGACCAAACCAAGTATTTCATTACCACTCCCACTTCACCTTTGTATTTCTCCAGAACACTCCGTATCACTACGAAGATCCACAGTTATTTGGATACTCCATTGTGGCTATATACGAACTCGAAAGGAACTTGTTCCAGTTCGGGGATGGTTTCTGGTTCAGGAGAAATATGAATAAGGATTATTCAGGTGTCTTTTATCTTTACCTTCTCTCGTGTTGCGAGTGCTCCTAGGATTAGGACAGTACACCCATTATGCTTATTGGATAGTCTTCTTCCAAACCATAGGCTGGTGCCGAACGGTAGGGAAGGAAGAAAACCATTTGGCCTAAATGGGTGTGCAGAAGGTAACGACTAAAGACATATAAAGGGATTTGGAGAGATGGCAAAGATTTATACGGTTACAGTTGTGAATCTTGATAATGGAAGAGGCATTACTAGGGATACCCGGATACCCCTTCGAAATATTTACATGTTTCAGTTTCACTGTGTACTGTTAAAAGAAAACCGATTTTCCAATTAGACACTTTCTCCAGGGTATGTGTTTACCAGGTATAATTCTCACATCTGTATGGTCTTACAGATGATGAGTGGGAGTAAGTTATTGGGAATTTGGTGATCATCCTCATTATATCGGAATTCGTTGTAATTGGTGATATTTGAGGAAATCGCCTGGGTTGTTTGCCGGACGGCAAATATTTGGTTTTGAATATCCGTCGTTGTGCACCAATTTCAAATTGATATATCTGTACGTCTATTTTTATAGAGTGAGATATACCTTTTTGAAATTATGTCTATGACATTTACCTATATCAGTAGATGGTTAGGTAAGGAGCATTAAACAGCGGTGTAATTCTTCTTAACCATAAGTACAGTTTTCAAACTACGACACACAGGGAATGGGTTATTAGACTCAGGGGACTTATACAGAGTATTGTATATTGTCCAGTGTCCATTAGGACAGAGGGGTTGGTACTCGTACTATATCCTGTTTACTTGTGACTTCTCTAGTTCTTAGACATGTGTTTCATAGAAATACAGGTTCTAAGTTTTGAGAAGTTACAGGTATATGAATAAAGTAGAGAACCAGGCATTGCAAGTATCAGGATTCTTCAAAGTGATCGAAGATGTAGATACTTGTGCATGGTATTCAGTTGATAGTAATGATTAGGAGAACATGCTTCTCTTTCAGGTTACTCATAATTGGAAGCATTCATAAGTTGAGTAACGCTGATCGGCCTCTCTCCATTTACTTGACATGCACTGGAGACAGCTGAATGATTTGAATCTGGTTCAATTAAATCTGTGCCTCTATTTCTATTTTGGATATAGAATAGTTCATCTCTTAACTATGTTAAGGTGCGGGGAGTTGTCTGGCTTATGCGTAAAACCAGACTCTGGATAACTCAAGGCACGTTTCTGTAATGGCTGTTTGTGGGTTGACCCGGGCTATGACGAGGGTTGACTTTCTACCATCTGGAAGATCAATAGTGATATTGTTTTTAACTCGCCACAGTTTTAATAAAAATGGATTTTTCAGAAAAAAGTAGAGGGAGTATGGTAGAACTGGAAGTGATTCCAGAACCGCAAACGATTACTGAAGATTTGATAAGAACCTAAAGATTCAATCTGGTTTGACATTCCATTAGCCACTCCGCAGATATGGTAGGTAACCTCAGGCACCTGAGGGTACTCCGGTAGCCTCAAGGACGGTGACAGGGTGGTTCTTGTTTACCCAGACTTGCCATTGCTGTTGTTCCAGGCTGTGAGACCCGGCAGGAGGATAAGTATAGCGTCGTTCTGAACTAGCTTTAGAAGTGTACGTGTATATGAATCTGCCAGAGGGTTGTCGTAGTCAGTGGGAGCAGCAGAAGCATAGTGGACAAATGGCTTATGTCTACATATAGACTAAAGCAGATATAGCGGAGATAGATCATCTATTTCTGATGTGACAGTCATAGGTTTGACTTCATCAGAATAGGGGATGGATCTGTTAAGAAGATAGTAGGGTGTGATGTCCTGGTATTTGGATGACATACACAGAGTAGGAAGTGAAATTCCTATACTACGATCGGTTATACTTTGGTTGTCACACAGTGGTTTCTCCATATAAGACATGGATATTATATGAGACATTCTGGTTACTAGATCTATGGTTTTAGATCTAGATTTGGGTAGTTTCCCAATTTGGGTATATAGATAGCATTCTAAAGGTATTTAGAATGGACGACTCCTGGCACGGTAGTGTACCTGCAAGTGATGGAGTCACCCTCTCTAAAGGTGTCTTACAGACTAAAGGGGAGAGGGATGTGCATGATTGGCAGATAACTTGTTTAGGCAATTGAGTCAATCATGAGATGTCAAGTACCACACCAGATGTTGTTTTTACAGTAGATGCAATAAGTTGATATTAATCCAATCCTGGAGAAACATTAGGAAGCAGTTTTAGAACATAAGTGGATGTTCTAGGGATATGATAACATCAGCCTCATTTAGGAGACGGTTATCATTCCAGGCTTCCAAGGTGACCTGGACGACAGGGTGGCCGTCAGAGTTATAGTTTTCCCTCTGACGAGGGGCAATATTTTGGACAGGTGGTCTAGGCAGATACTGAGGGAGGCATGGCGCAGGATACTGATTAAGTTCAGTTGACGATACAGTCTAAGAAGTTTGGATTTCGAGTTCATTTATGAACTAGGTCCCATCAGATATCCAGACATATTCTAAGACAGGTATTGCTCATTTCGGGAGATGGGTTTCTCCACGAAATTGAGATTAAGAGAGATATAGAAAGAAACATTAGAGCGGATACACTAACTGAGGCTATTCTTCGAACGCAATAGTTTCGCAAACGAGCTTTGTGAGACTGATTAGTAGAGGAGTTGGGTGCTCGGTATCATACGGGCTGTGAGTATGCGACATCGCAATAATTAGCCTTGAGTGCAAGTGGGAGATTATTGGATATAGTGCCCTCAGAGTCAATTATTGGATCACAGGCACGTGATTGCAATGATTGAGGGAGAACCTATGCCGGTAGGACAATCTTACTCGAGATGATAGTATGCTATCTGGTTTATCTTTATCATCGTGTACTGCTTTAGGTGACCTTACAGGTCGCTATTGCACGCTGATAGAGCCCTTAGGATTCTTGCTTGATGACCAGCAATATGATGGCGATCATATACGTGGGAGCTGGGGTCTATAAGCACATCCTTAAAAGGTCCCTAGTAGTGGGAGTTTCGAGACTGGGCATCGATACTCCATTAGTAGACTAGTGTATACAGTCGAGACCCCGACGAGGGGCGGTGGCCGGTCTCACAAGCCATTGGTGTCAGTTGGTTCGCCTAAGATGTATACAGGTGCTCATTGGGTTATGAGTACACCGGACAGAACTCGCCGGGAACATGCTAGTTTGTATTATACCTGACGTTAGATAGCAGTTCCTTGGTGACATGTGTACAGGTTAGTTCATCGACCTGAGATCGTCATTTGTCTTGTGTGAGTTACCACTGTGTTTTGATTACTACCCTACCACGGCTCAAAGGAGTCGTGGAAACAGGTTTTAGTTGGGTACAGTCCCGAGCCACATGGAGGCAGTGAGCGGATCTGCAGGGGTTCGTCTCTCCCGGTATTGGGGGTGAGGTCGCGCTGTGTCTAGGAGAGCCATAACACAAAGCTCTCGGCCGAGGCAGGAGATTTACTGGTAAGTATTCCAGTAGTATCTCAGGGTGTTCTGGGCTACACTCCGACACAACTTATACCGCTTTTGGGGGTCTGACTTTTACCAACCCCCTAGGCCCGCCATGCGATGCTCATAGACGAACGGACCGGACTGTACGGATATTGTCACTGACAGGCTCAGTAGGGTGTCAGCATGAGTTCGCTCACAGACGTTCCTTTTGGTCAATACCTCGTAGCCCGTTACGTATCGGCTAATACTTCTGACGTGCTAGTGGTTAAATCCACAACCAAACTATTGACGAGTCTTTAGAGTCCCCCACAGACCAGTTTCTCAAGTTTCGGGCGAAACGCTGTAGAGGCCGTATGGAGATATGGCAGGGTTCGATCAGATACGTGCGGTATTGCACGGATCATGATCGGACGGATTTTACTAGCGGGCTTTGGTTTAAGCCGGATCCTAGTATTGTACAGTGTAGATTTTGTCTCTTTGCATTTGTATTCAGTGGGAATACAAATGCGGGTATGTATATACAGTCGCGGGGTTTTCCTGTAATTTATTACGGGATCAGTTTTCTGAAGTTGCCAGTTTGTATTCCGTTCCGGCCAATTTTCTTTTGTTCCTTCATGGCCGGATTTTTCCGATGGAGGGGTTATTTGCATATTTGCAAATTAGCATTGTGGAGGGGGTTTCTTGCATTTGAGGGATTATGATGGTTTAAGCATCTTTGCTTTTTCATTCATCATGGTTTGCATTTAATGTGATGGTATTTGGATTAGATATGGGGGTGACCATTTTATCTTGTGATCACACATTTTTCTTTCCCTCTTGTTTTTCTCTCTCCTCCCTCATCTCATAGATTGGCTGGCCACTAAATGGTGGGAGTGATATACATATTGGTGTGAGGATTTTTTGGTTCATATTCATTGCAAAAGGAAAAATCCTCAAGCTCATTTTTCATCTTGGTCATTTTTCCTCTTCCCTCCATCGTCAAAGGCAACTTCACTACCCGTAAGAGACAAAGCATTCTACACTGATCCTACAGCACCCTTGGGCACGTCGGCTCGCCAACTTCATGCCCGAGTTGCCTCGGTCCAGAGGTGGGAGCCTATAAAAGAACCCGGCGATGTGGTGCCCGTTCCGACGAGGAAATGAAGACCGGAGATTCCGCGAGGAGATCGGAGTGGAGGCCGAAGACCGAAGGACAAGGATCGCTCGGTATAGCTCTCTACCCTCTCTCTTGATAGCTAGGTTTAGGTTAATGGTTCGATCCGGGGTTTTAGGATACGGTAGTGCCGGTTTCTAGTTTGAGAAAAAATTTCGTTTCTGCATTTTAGCCGAGGAAAGACGGCCGGGGCGCTACCGTAGTCCTACACCAATATCATCGACTCATCTCCAATGTCATCAATTATCATCATCAACACAATGTAAGTTTAATGAATATGCAAGGGTGTGCGTGTGGGTGTAAATCTATTCTAGGTTTCGCGACTATGAACTACACTAGTTTACTTCTAACCCTAAACTATCCATAGTACACCTAACACAATATCCATAACACACTATAAACTATCATATATATAATATATATATATAAGGTATACCAACTATGGACTGCGGGGGTGCTATACGCCATCCACCCGACTTCCACCATAGATATAATTTACTCACCTTGAATCCTGCGTGTCGGTGTCGATGTCGCCATCATCGTCTTCATCGTCTCGAATCGTCATGGTATACCTACATATCACATGTATCGTATCGCATTAAAACTAAATCAAAACTAAAATGACACATGAAAACTTAACGACACGCTTAAAGGCCTATAGGTTAGAACCTATGGGTACGCCTTTAGAACCATCGAACAATACTCGATATCGCCGTATAAACGCTAAGCATTCGAGGTAAAACATAGATACACAATTCCAGAAATTAAAATACGAAATACGGAAACAAGAATCAAAACAGCAACTTAAGAAAAAGGCTCCAGATTTTGCATAGGGTGAAAACAATGTAAGCAAACAACACTAGGGTGATATATAGGGTATATGTGACTTACAGAAGAAACCCGGGCACCTACCCTCACCATGTGGCCGAGCCCCCCTAAAGGAAAATCCGACCAGGCCTGCTCTGCCTTGTCCAAAGGGGCTCGTCTGCATAGGGTGGTCTGCTGGTGGTCTAACTAAGCTCCTAGTGTTGTTTATTTGTCTCAGAAACTCCCCGGGTCAACCCAGATTCACCTGCACATCCTAATCACTCACAAACCGACATGAAAGTTCCGTAATTCTGTATTTTGGGTTTCCAGTAGGGTTCGTCTGGTTTTTCTAGCACTAGGGTGTTTGTATGGCCTCAACTGAGCTCAATTGCTCACCACAACTCACAATTTCCTCAAACCCTTACTAGGTTTTCCTAAATCCACAAAATCACACGATATCGATTCTAATATCAACATGGGGGTATAAGTATGCAAAAACTACGCTAATGGTCCAGAAAAATACCTCATTTGGCAACTCAATAATTTTCTTGAGTTGCCCCTAATGGCCAAAATCCTTGCTTTCTTGGTCCAATGTGTAGATCTTGAGCTTGTGCACAATTTTAGTGAAATGGGAGTGGGGTTTTGGAGTTGTTTTCATGGTGATTTGAGGAGTTAAAGATGGGAGGGAGGAGGAGCTAGGGCAGCAGCTGAGAATGGAGAGGGAGAAGAATGAGTGAAGTGAGGGGGAAAATTGCTAAGTCCTTAGGTCAAAAGAAGACCATACCTCTCTCTCTCTCTCACCATACCTGTTCTAATAATCCTTTTCCTTTTCTTTTCTTTTCTTTTTCTCTTCAAATTCCTTCTCACTCAAATAATAACCCCAAAAGAAACATGATAGAAAATGCACAAGTGTAGAGAAAAAAGATATGTGCATGTTTTTGCACAAAATTGCTAAAAAACCGATTAGCGATTTTTAATCGCGATTAGCACTAAGTTAGAATATAATTAATCATCAAAACTTAAAAATGGCATAATTCCATAAAATACCCTATTTTAGAATTTTGACTATTTTTTCCAAATATTTTTTTTCCATTTATCTGTATTTAATTATACCAAAATATTAAAATATTCAATAAAATAATATTAAATTATAAAAATTCCCAAAAATAATATTTTACCTTTTTGAAATGTTACAATCTTCGCCCCTTAAAGAAATTTGGTCCCCGAATTTAAATTTTAACCCCATAGTACTAAAACATTTCAGTAAATATCTAAGTCGTCGAGGCTCCGAAACCATCAATACCTAAAACACATCATAGCGCAATGCATGCGTATAGGTAATGAGCAGATAACTCAAAATCCGTCAAGTAGCTCGCAATCATCGGAGTCATGGTAAAGACACAAATGTCAAGTCCAAAATAAAACCAATATGATGTACATCAAAGTTATACATGTATATATGAAAGCTATATATGTAAATAACTAAAGGAAATGCGTGTAAGATATGTTCAGGTACTTTCCTCTGACTAGTCCTGCTCAGTACGAAAACACATAGCAAATATCAAAAAAGTGTACTGCTCCATAAGAAATCAATCCCTAAAATATATATAAGACTACTCTGTGAGTCTAGTGCGCACGAAAATCAAAATCCATATATGTGCCATACATGTGCACAAAACAACATCTAGGTGCAACGGGTGTGCACGAAACATCTGTCATAGGCAACGTGTGTGCCTGACAGCAAAATCAGGTGCATCTGGCATGCACGAAGAATCTCGATTTAGTGCATCTGGTGTGCACCAAAATCGTACCTCAAAGCATGCGCTCAACACGCGCGGAAATCCAATCAAATGCACAGAGGGCAAGAAATCAACATCAATATCAGAATCAAAATCGACGGTATACAATACGGCTCAATCAAGATCAGGTATACCGCGTGTATAATCTCACAACCGTGTGCATTAGCGTGCACAAATCAAATCAAAACACTAAAAGTGCATGAAAACTATGCTGGAAGCGTAAATCAAATCACTGGCATAAAATAGGCATGAAATCACAATCAATACCTCAAATGTAATAACTATACGCAAAATATAAATACCCAGTGGGTGCAACTATGGTGCATAAAAATAAATATCATGAAACTCAGCCATCAAGACAAAATCATGAAAACATAACGCCCAAAATACCGAAATCCAAGATGACGGATATGTGATAATCGAATCACAAAATCACAAATCATAAATACCGTCGTCGGTAGTCCCTCCTTCAAAGTTGAGAAGGTGTCGGTGCATCCAATGCTAGCAGCGCAAGACATTTACTTGCTTCTTTCTCACGGTCTGGCATCCTTTGTCTCTGGGTCCTTATCTTCTCTGCGGATTACCAATCTCGCAATCCATCGGCTCATCGGCCCTGTCAGGTGTGCTAACGGGAACGATTCCGTCCTGGCACTTCTCTGGTCATCTCTCGGTCAATCCTCATGACCATTCGTAAAACAGCACGTCACTGGCGCCGACCTCTGGTCCTCTGAATGAACATCATACTTCTGCACCCGGGTGCAAATCTTATAGCAGCAGTGTCCTGGAAGGAATCCTGCTCAAGGTCTTTTCCAATCTCGCCTAAGCCGAACTGTACGGAGGCTGGTACTCGTGCACCATCTTTTCTTGCTCTCTGGACATCTGCATCCTTAGCACAGAATTTTCTCAGAAATTGGTCGCATCCCAACGCCTCTGTATGGGTATCGCATCTTTGATGTCAGTGGAGTGGAACGTCATCCCGTCGAAATCTCGTGCGACTTTTTACTCCACTGGTTCTAATGTCGACTGATTCGGACTCGTCTCATCGTGGCTGCATGGACGGCGCTCCAACGGCTTTACTCGTATCTGGAGTCTCCCAAGCAGTGTATCCTATCACATGATATCCGAAAGATGTCAAACCATCCGATCGATTTGTCAAAACCTCATAATCCCCCAAGAGATCAACATCTTGGGTACAGTTTAATAGTATCGAGTACATAACACAGCATTAGTGGTCCAGCCGTAGAAGGGCAAACCTAAGCCTCACTAATGGCGCCGTGGAACTGCCGCAAACCCTAAGGTTCAAAGGCTTTCACACGGTCATTAAGTCGAGTTAGGGTTTCATTCTTCTAGAGGGTCCATAGAATCGCTTGCATGTCTTTCCGAATACTTCAAACTTGGAAAATGGGCTCCTGACATTCGATCGACTGTATCGACTCTCAACGAACCTGCGTGAAGTCGCCTCTAGCTGGAATCAATCTATCTGATGACCTCGCATCGAGGTAAGAGAACGAACCACATGTCCTAGTCATTCTTCCTCGGGGGACTAGCGACTCACTATCATATTTCTAAGTATATACTCATGCTGCAGTAACTCCAATCATCTGGGCGATATCTCGTCATTTGCAGTAACAACTGGCCCATTCTTCTGTACGCTGAACAGCGCCTCAATCATCATGAATAAGTGATATACCAATGGTCATCACATCTGGCTGGCCTCTAGCAATAGCCTGATCCTCTGGTACCAATCGGCACGTTCAAGAAATCTCGTGAAAGCGATCTGTCAAACGCACATGGCGCGAAAACACAATAAGACGACGCCTCTCAATGCAATCGTATGTCCTTGGAATCATGCCTTGGTCAGTCTTCGTCTGCGACGAGCTCAAGCTGACGCAACTCTAGCCGTAGCTCTCTCTGCCCGTGTGACCGTGGCAGCACAATCACAACCAGTATCGATGAGGATAGATCATAGAAAGGAATATAATACTGTGCAAGGAAATGTACATCCTAAGGTTTCTTACGCGGAGTAGCGTATTGTAAATATACCGCGGAACATACGTACGGTACGTCACTCTACTCAAGCTACCTACTCCATCAACTAAGGGTAATCCTGCGTGACGAAAGTTCGGGTATAATACCCCCTCGACTAAGTCTAAGTTCCATAAGGTCAAGCCTAAGTTCCGTATATATATAGACGCCCTAGGCTCCACATAGTCAAACTTAGACTCGAACCATGGTTAACTTAGCGCTCTGATACGAACTTTGTCACGACCCGAAAGAGCACGTGACTGGCCCTTGAACCATATGAAGTCTATAGGACTCCATCTGATCCAAGTAAGCCAAAAGCCCAGAAATCTAAAACCGTTTTAAGAGTAAATAAAGAAAACTAGTTTAAGGAAGTGAAGAAAACATGTTTTGAAGTCAAGGTTTTTTTAAATAACTAAGCCGAATATGCATTTTTAAAATATATAGTCTTTTCTAAAAATTTCGGCAAAGTTTCCTTTGTAAATACTGGCCCCGAACGGGGTACAACAAGAATAATATATATGCAATGATAAAAGGCATCCCCAAGCGGGAGCTAGCTCTTCGTCAATCGACGGTCACAACCACGTAAGCAATATAATATACAACGCCGAATGGCGAGGATCAAAACTCAAAAGAAACTCAAATAAACATGAAAACTGTAATACTACTATACGCGACTGTAAGGTCGAAATAATACATAGCGAGTGTCTAAGTCTGAAACAATATACAAGTTTTGGTTGATGAAATTTCTAGATACAAAGGAATAATACATGTACAATGGTGGTTCTTGAAGCAAAAGAACCCACCTACCCAATGCAATTCACCCGCAAGGAAGCAATGTGCCAGAAATGCCGCTATAGAACCTGTACGGCAAAACGTGCAAGAAGCTGTGCCATAACGGGGGTGAGTTGCCAACTCGTGAATAGAAAATATCTACAAGCAGAAATCGAATGCATGACATAATCCTAGGTCAATACGATCAGATATAATAATAACCTCAAAGAGTAAGTCTGAAGCATGATAAGGTGGCAATGTAACATCTAATCGTGTATGTAGTGTCAAGTACTCATGTCACTGCCTCAGGTAATAACATGTCATAAATATAAGATATGTCTGCATGAAGTAAATATGATGAAGTATCAAAATGGTTATCAATACACATATATTAGCGACCCATTCCACTAATATTGGTGTAAGGGTATATATAACATCGCCCTCATACCCTGTTATATATACAAATGAAGTATGATCAATGTAATAAAAGTCTGTATGTGATCAATGTCTGTATATATGTGGATCCCGTCCACCTATCACCCAATGACAATAAGCATCATGCATGTAAATATGATGATATAATCAAAATCATGGAAAACATCATGAAACCCGTACCTAGCATCGGCACGTAAATCCTCATCTATCAGGAACTGTCACCAAGACTAGCCCTGATAGGTACGTATCATACGCTCCCTCGAAACCCGAGTACCCAGCTTCGACCCTCGAATTTCGTATCATACGCACATAACTCCGGTCGGTATCCCCAAGATAACCGCCGAGTAAAAGGTAATATCACCGGACAGTATGGTTCCCCAGCCGGGCTCATCGGCTCATAGCACATCTGTAAGTCCACGGTAGCGCCCCGGCCGTCTAACAGACGCCAAATGCGGAACAAAAACTTTTTACAACTGGCGCTATCGTGTTCCGTAACCCGGATCTGCCATTAAAGCTAATTAACAAACTACAAAGTGGGTAGAAGTGTTATACCGAACAATCCGAGTCCTTCGGTCTTCAACCATCATCCCACACTTATTGCGGCTGCTCCGATCTCCTGAATCTCCGGTATTCTCGTCCAGGTGGCACCACGTCGACGGATTTTTAAACGGGCTCCCGTCTCTGAACCGAGGCAACTCGATCGTCAAGTTTGCTAAAATAGACGACCAAGATGAAGTAGAGAATGAGTTGAACACTTTGTCTCGTTTCGTCCAAGGTTATGGACGAACGGTTAATGAAGTTGCCTTTTGGAATCGGGTGAAATGAGAAATGAGGCTTATCTAATTTCCCTGAGTCCAAAACAATACCAATCTTTTTCTAGCAACCATAATGAATCCTCAAGGGGGTGCCCGACAACTTATAGGAGAGGAGGGAGGTGAGTGTAGGAGCTAGGAGGTGACCACAAGATTATGAAGCTTATCATAACCTAAATACAAAGAATGAGTCATGCAACAACTAGTATGAACACAATAATGTAAAGCATGACTCATTAACCTTAGTCACCAAAACATTAATGGAACAATTAATGCTAACAATGAATCATCAAGCCTTGTCACCAAATCTAGAATCTTCTAGAACCATGACTCACCCTCATCAAGAAAAGATAAATCCGCATTTAACCGAATGTTAAATACGGCTGATAGAAAACTGGAAACTGGCAACTTCCAAAAGTGATCCTGAAACGAATTTCAGGATAACCACGTATCAGTATAAACATACCCGCATTTGTATTACGACCGAATACAAATGCAACTGAGACAAAGATATTATATCTACACAGTATAATACTGGGTTCTGGCTTAAACCAAAGCCTACCAGTATTATCTGTCCGAAAAACGACACGTGCGAAAGCGCACGTGCTTTTTCCGAACCTTGCCATATCACCATACGTCCTCTACAACGTTTCGCCCGAACTTGGGAAAGTGTCTATGGGGGACTCTAACGACTCATCAACACACTGGCACTGGGTATAACAACTAGCACGTCAGAGGTACAAGCTGCACGTAACGTTTTGCTTATGTATTGATTGGAAGGGAAGCTGACGAGCGAACTCATCTATAAACCCTACTGAGCCTGACAGTGACAATGTATATACAGTCCGGTCCATTCGTCTAAAGAGTATCGCATATCGAGTCTAGTGGGGTGGATAAAGTCAGACCCCTAATAACGCGATAAATCATGTCGGCATGAAGCCCATCACTACCTGAGAAACTACTGATCCAAATCAGTAATTATCCATTACCTCGGACGAGGATTCCTAGAGATAGCCACCCGTGCACTGCGCGACATCAACCCCCAATACCGGGAGAGACGAATCCCCGATGATCCGCTCACTTGCCTCCAATGTGGCTCGGGACTGTACCCAACAAAAACCTGTTTGCACAACTCCTTTGAGCGTGGTAGGGTAGTAATCTAAGCACAGTGGGAACTCACACAAGACAAATGACGATCTCAGGTCGATGAACTAACATGTACACATGTCACCAGGGAATTTCTATCTGACGATATGTATAATACCAACTAGCAGATTCCCGGCGAGTCCTGTCCGGTGTACTCATAACCCAATGAGCACCTATATACATCTTAGGTGATCAAACTGACACCAATGGCTTGTGAGACCGGCCATTTCCCCTCGTCGGGGTCTCGACTATATACACTAGTCTACTCTGGAGTATCGATGCCCTATCTCGAAACTCCTACGACTAGGGACACATTAAGGATGTGCTTACAGACCCCAGCTCCCACGTATATGATCGCTATCATACTGCTGGTAGTCAAGCAAGAATCTTATGGGCTCTATCATCATGCAATAGTGAACTAAAGCATGTATACGATGATAAAGACAAACCAGATAGCATACTATCATCTCGAGAAAGACTGTCATATCGGTATAGGTCCTGCCGCAATCATTGCAATCACATACCTGCGATCCAATAATTGACTTTGAGGGCACTATCTCCAACAATCTCCCACTTGCACTCAAGGCTAATTATTGCGATGTCGCATACTCACAGCCCGTGTGACACCGAACATCCAACTCCTCTACTAATCAGTTTCACAAAGCTAGTTTGTAAAACTCTTGCGTTCGAGAAATATCCTCAGTGAGTGGATCCGCCCTGATGTTTCTTTCAATGTCTCTCTTAATCTCAAGTTCGCGGAGAAAACCATCTCCCGAATCGAGTAATACCTGTCTTAGATTATGTCTGGATATCTGATGGGACCTAGTTCATAAATGAACTCCAAATCCAAACTTCTTAGACTGTATCGATAACTGAACCTAATCAGTATCCAGCACCATGCCTCCTACAGTATCCTCTTGGACCACCTGTCCATAATACTGTCCCTCGTCAGAGGGAAAACTATAACTCTGACAATCACTTTGTCATCCATGTCACCTTGGAAGCCTGGAATGATAACCGTCTCCCGAAGGAGGCTGCCGTCATCAAATCCGTAGAACATGCACTTATGTTCTAAAACTGCTTCCTTATGTTTCTTCAGGATTGGATTAATATAATCTTATTGCATCAAGTGCAAAAACTACATCTGGTGTGGTGCTTGACATCTCATGATTGACTCAATTGCCTAAGCAAGTGATCTGCCAATCATGCACATCCCTCTCTCCTTTAGTCTCTAAGACACCTTTAGAGAGGGTGACTCCATCACCTGCAGGTACACCACCATGCCAGGAGTCATTTATTCTAAAATACTATTAGAATATTGTCAAAGTACCCACATTGGGAAACTACCCAAATCTATATCTAAAACCATAGATCTAGTAACCAGAATGTCTGATATTATATCCATATCCTTTGTCGAGAAACAACTGTGTGACGACCAAAGTACAACCGATCATAGTATAGGAATTTTACTTCCTTCTCTGTGTATGTCATCTAAATTCCAGGACATCACACCCTACTACCTTCTTAACAGATCCATCCCCTATTCTGATGAAGTCAAACCCATGACTATCACATCAAAATAAGATGATTTATCTCCGCTATAACTGCTCGAGTCTATAAATTGACATAAGCCTCTTGTCCACTATGCTTCCGCTGCTCCCACTGACTACGACAACCCTCTGGCAGAATAATATCTACGTATACTTCTAAAGCATGTTTAGAACGATATTATACTTATCCTCTTGCCGGGTCTCACAGTCTGGAACAACAGTAGTGTCAAGTCTGGGTAAACAAGAACCACCCTGACACCGTCCTTGAGAGTACCGGAGTACCTTTCGGGTGTCTGAGGTTACCCACCATATCTGCGGAGTGGCTATTGGAATGTCAAACCTGATTGAATATATAGGTCCTATTAAATTTTCCGTAATCGTTTGCGGTTCTGAAATCACTTCCAGTTCTACCATACTCCCACTACTGTTTTCTGAAAAAATCCATTTTACTAAAACTGTGGCGAGTCAAGAACAATATCACTATTGATCTTCCAGATGGTAGAAATGTCATCCCTCGTCAAAGCCAGGGTCAACCCACAAACAGCCATTACAGAAACGTGCCTTGAGTTATCCAGTGTCTGGTTTTAAGCATAAGCTGGAAACTCCCCGTATCTTAACATCGTTAAGATATGAACCATTCTATATACAATATAGAAACAAAAGCACTAATTTAATTGGAACCAGATTCAAATCATGCAGCTGTCTCCAGTGCATAACAACTTAATGGAGAGAGGTTTATCAGCATTACTCAACTTAGGAATCCATCCAATTATGAGTAACCCGAAAGAGAAACAAGTTTCTCAAAGCCATTACTATCAGCTGAATACTATCACAAGAATTTATATCTTCGATCTCTTTGAAGAATACTGATACTTGTGATACCTGGTTCTCTACTTTATTCTTATACCCACAGCTTCTCAAAACTTAGACATTGTATTTCTACGAAACACTTTCCTAAAAACCAGAAAAGTCATAAGTAAACAGAACATAGTACGAGAACCTACCCCTTTTTCCTGATGGATACTGGACAACATACAATACACTGTATAAGTCCGCTGAGTTGAATAACTCAAAACCTGTGCATCGTTGGTTGAAAACTGTACCCAGCTGATTTCCTCAAATATCACCAATTACAACGAATTCCGATATAATGAGGATGATCACTTAATTCCTAATAACTTACTCCCACTCATCATCTGTAAAAACCATACAGATATGAGAATGAAACCTGGTAAATACATACCTTGGAGTAAGTATCTAATTGGGAAAACAGTTTTCTTTTAACAATGCGCAGTAAAACTGAAACATAAAAATGTCTTGTAGGGGTATCCTCGTATTCCTAGTAATGCCTCTTCCATAATCCTATTCATGACTGTAACCATATATTTCTTTGCCATCTCTCCAAATCCCTTTATTTATCTTTAGTCATTACCTTCTGTACACCATCATTAGGCTAAATGGTTTTCTTCCTTCCCTACCGTTCGGCACCAGCCTATGGTTTGGAAGAAGACTATCCAGTAAGCATAATAGGTGTACTCTCCTAATCCTAGGAGTACTCGTAACTTGAGAGAAGGTGATGATAAAGACAACTGAATAATACCTTATTCTTTTAAAGGTGAAATAGGAGTGGCGATGAAGTACGCGGTTTGGTCGTCAATGATTACAGTCGCAATTTACTTTGCCCTCTTTCTAATCCCTTTATTTTGTCTTTACATATTACCTTCTACACATCCTACTTAGGCTAATTGGTTTTCTTCATTCCCTACCTTTCGGTACCAGCCTATGGTTTGGAAGAAGACTATCCAGTAAGCATAATAGGTGTACTCTCCTTAACTAAGGAGCCCTCGCAAGCTGAGAGAAGGTGATAATAAAAGACAACTGAATAAACTAATTCTATTTCTCCTGAACCTGGATCCATCCTCGAAGAAGTTCCTCCGAGTTCGTATAAAACCATACGATGGATTTATCCAATGAAAGTGGATGTCCGTAGTAATACGGGGTATTCTGAGAAATACAAAGGGTAAAACAAGGAGCGGCAATGACTTATGCAACTCAGACAATCCAAAAGCAAGTATTTTAAGAAGGTTCGGTTAATTTGGTCACTGGGTCATAGTCTAGGGTCGGTCAAAGGTCGCTGCCAAAGAGAGAGAGAGAGAAAAGAATCACTCTGCATGCACTCTAACCTAGATCAGAATGGTTATCACTTTATCTAATCAGGAAACCTCCCACTGTAATCTCAAATTCTCCTCCAAAGCTGAAAGAAGAATTAGTCGGGATCACTCTAAGAGTAAACGAACTCATCAGTGAGAATCGGGATCCAACTATCATCGCATGATAACTTGATAGAAGCCACTCAAGTTATCACACTCCAGAAGATATGCGCATGCCTGGCAAGTTTCCTGTATGTTTGAAACTCCCGATATGATTTTTGCGTCATGCTCTTATGACTTTGACTTTAGTCAACAAATCATAAGTCACATGTCAAGTTCTACCCGTCATTGTCCAGGTTGATTTGAACCCATTCGTACATACCCTTGACTTTAGTCAACAAGGTAATACGACTGTCCCAAACCAACGCATCTATCTATGCAACAAATGAATAACCAGCAACTACCAAACACTATGCCTTGACTTTGTCAACAAACATAGCTTGAATACTACTGACCACCCATAAAAAATGACGGAGGGCTACGGCTGGTTTTTGGCGAAAAACCTTTAACGTAATGAACTTGATTTCGTTGAAGAAACCTGATAGCATTTTATAAAAAAATATAGTGACGAAAAAACCTTTGCTAAAGAGGTCACTCCCGGTGAAGGGATCTCGGCTCTTTCCTCGTGGAATGAGGTGCAGGATATTCCAACTGAATACCGCGATGCAAAGCAACTTGTAATCGACTATATTTGAAGTTACTACCCTGACGTAAACTTATGCCCAAGGGGTCACTCCCGGTGAAGGGATCTCGGCCCTTGCCTCGTCGAATGAGGTGCGGGATATTCCAACTGAATACCGCTATGCAAAATAAAAGGAAACGTCTTTGTAATAACACCTTTTAAAATTTGTTCCAACAACATCAAATATAGGTTTGTTTTATCCTTGCATTGATAAGAATCAATGCAGTCCTATCAATCAATCACACCAGAAAAGAACGAAAATATAATGTACGTATATGCCATCCGCATTCGCCACTGGGTCCCGTCATCACCCGTTAGGTTACTTAACTAACGACAGAGCGGGGGCTGGACTAGCGCGGGTGTAAAATATATACAACATCTAATAGTATATATACCAACATACAATAATCGCTCCAGGCGTGATAATATGGAACATTACAGAAAAGTAATAAGCATCACAGAACAATACAGATATTCTGGGATCCCCAGGTTTCACAGAGCCGCTGTTGAAACCCGACGTTCCTCTGGTCGTGTAGATAGCCTGTGCAATGAAACCTAGACCCCTACGGGTGCAGAAAGTTACCCGCCAAAACCTGAAGCGAGGTAGTCCCCCACAGCATAGTGAATGGAACACCCGGCACTTAACGGAATCCGGTAAATTGAGCACCCCACCTTGGGTCAACCTGTACCCCCTACGAGTGCGGCGAATAGTCTGCCAATTCTAGAGTAAGGTCCCTTTGCCTCTCAAAGCCATGAGATACGGACCCGTTGCCCTCCAGAACCCGGCTATCCGTGCACTCCTTCGCGGGATAAACCTAGTACAGAAATGAAAAATATACAACGGGTACATCGACCTCAACCTGGTCGTGCCCCAAAAGAATATTATACAAACAGGCAGTAACGGTAGTCCACATATTGGACGCTCGCCCCGCAATATCAAATGTACAAATAAATCCAAACTGCACTATCATTGCACCCTGCTATCCACCACGACATATCCGCAACATCACAGCACAACACAGAATATCAACGCGAATGTCACGCTCGCAAACCCGTCTAAAAGAACTATAGCAATCAGACACGGTTTACCGATCAAATGACATTCCCGGTCGGAGATATAATGTAAATACTGCATACTAACAAATTTAAAATTTCGATCGACTAAATTTCTCGAAGTGGGCCCCACGAACTTCTGCTGTACAGTAACCAAATATGGGCCCAAAAGAAACATTCTAGAAACCACAATTCACTGTGTAGAAGCTACTGTAGAAAATTGGAGTACCAATCTCACAAAACGGCGGTGGATCCGCGGCCAAACTCTTGTTTGGGCCGCGGATCCGCGGCGTTACTGTTGAGTTGGGCCACCAAATTTCACCAGTATTCTTATAAAAGCCTGCTTTTTTTTCTTTGATGCTCAAAATAATTTTTAGACCCTTTTAAAAATTGACAGAAACTTTAATGCAGATAATTGTAGTTTCGGAAATTCCGTTCGATCGATATTTTAAAATCGTTAGCACAAGTTAGTATAGCTTAATGGTGAGGCTCTGATACCACTGTAAGTCCACGGTAGTGCCCCGGCCGTTTAACAGACGCCAAATGAGGAACAAAAACTTTTTACAACTGGCGCTATCGTGTACCGTAACCCGGATCTGCCATTAAAGCTAAACTAACAAACTACAAAGTGGGTAGAAGTGTTATACCGAACGATCCGAGTCCTTCGGTCTTCAACCATCATCCATCGCTTGTCGCGGCTGCTCCGATCTCCTGAATCTCCGGTCTTCTCGTCCAGGTGGCACCAGGTCGACGGATCTTTAAACGGGCTCCCGCCTCTGAACCGAGGAAACTCGATCGTCAAGTTTGCTAAAAGAGACGACCAAGATGAAGTAGAGAATGAGTAGAACACTTTGTCTCGTTACGTCCAAGGCTATGGACAAACGGTTAATGAAGTTGCCTTTTGGAATCGGGTGAAATGAGAAATGAGGCTTATCTAATTTCCATGAGTCCAAAACAATACCAATCTTTTTCTAGCAACCATAATGAATCCTCAAGAGGGTGGCCGGCCACTTATAGGAGAGGAGGGAGGTGAGTGTAGGAGCTAGGAGGTGACCACAAGATTATGAAGCTTATCATAACCTAAATACAAAGAATGAGTCATGCAACACCTAGTATGAACACAATAATGTAAAGCATGACTCATTAACCTTAGTCACCAAAACATTAATGGAATAATTAATGCTAACAATGAATCATCAAGCCTTGTCACCAAATCTAGAATCTTCTAGAACCATGACTCACCCTCATCAAGAAAAGATAAATCCGCATTTAACCGAATGTTAAATACGGCTGATAGAAAACTGCAAACTGGCAACTTCCAAAAGTGATCCGGAAATGAATTTCAGGATAACCCCGTATCAGTATAAACTTACCCGCATTTGTACTACGACGGAATACAAATGCAACTGAGATAAAGATATTATATCTACACAGTATAATACTGGGTTCCGGCTTAAACCAAAGCCTACCAGTATTATCTACCCGAAAAACGACACGTGCGAAAGCGCACGTGCTTTTTCCGAACCTTGCCATATCACCATACGGCCTCTATAACATTTCGCCCGAACTTGGGAAAGTGTCTATGGGGGACTCTAACGACTCATCAACACACTGGCACTGGGTATAACAACTAGCACGTCAGAGGTACAAGCTGCACGTAACGTTTTGCCTATGTATTGATTGGAAGGGAAGCTGACGAGCGAACTCATCTATAAACCCTACTGAGCCTGACAGTGACAATGTATATACAGTCCGGTCCATTCGTCTAAAGAGTATCGCATATCGAGTCTAGGGGGTGGATAAAGTCAGACCCCTAATAACGCGATAAATCGTGTCGGCATGAAGCCCATCACCACCTGAGAAACTACTGATCCAAATCAGTAATTGTCCACTACCTCGGCCGAGGATTCCTAGTGATGGCCACCCATGCACTGCGCGACATCAACCCCCAATACCGGGAGAGACGAATCCCCGACGATCCGCTCACTTGCCTCCAATGTGGCTCGGGACTGTACCCAACTAAAACCTGTTTGCACAACTCCTTTGAGCGTGGTAGGGTAGTAATCTAAGCACAGTGGGACTCACATGAGACAAATGACGATATCAGGTCGATGAACTAACCTGTACACATGTCACCAGGGAATTGCAATCTGACGATATGTATAATACCAACTAGCAGATTCCCAGCGAGTCCTGTCCGGTATACTCATAACCCAATGAGCACCTGTATACATCTTAGGTGATCAAACTGACACCAATGGCTTGTGAGACCGGCCATTGCCCCTCGCCGGGGTCTCGACTGTATACACTAGTCTACTTTGGAGTATCGATACCCTGTCTCGAAACTTCCACGACTAGGGACACATTAAGGATGTGCTTACAGACCCCAGCTCCTACGTATATGATCGCCATCATACTGCTGGTAGTCAAGCAAGAATCTTATGGGCTCTATCATCATGCAATAGTGAACTAAAGCATGTATACGATGATAAAGACAAACCAGATACCATACTATCATCTCGAGCAAGACTGTCATATCGGTATAGGTCCTGCCGCAATCATTGCAATCACGTACCTGCGATCCAATAATTGACTTTGAGGGCACTATCTCCAACAACATCGACATCCCTTTCTTGCCCCGGGATACCCCGGGCCCCACCATGTACCCTCATACGGCCTCGAAGCCTCCTCATAGGGGTATATATATCAGAACAGATAAAACTCATGGTGGAAGCAGAAATATCATATCAAGGGTAACCAGGTTTTAAAACATTTACATAATCTCTTGAAATACCCACGGTTCCCTAAATCCAGAAATATCATAAAAACAAATATCCTAATGCGCATAATCAGAAAACATGATGTATGTGACATATAATGAAATGCAAGTATAACAGTATATCATGCAACATGAAATTATAGTATGCACATACAAGGTCATATCCTGATGTAATAATACTACTGTGTAGTGACATAGCAATTATCAATGATGAAGTGTGTGAGCCGGTAAGGAAGTGTACGTGGAACGTACGCATCATCGATAATGGTGCTGGTGTCCTAACAGCATGATGATAATATAGCAGTAAACACATTTACACATGCAAAGCGATGTGAAAAGCATGAATATGCGGAAACCGAATAATCAACGGAACAGTGAAGAATCTACATCAATATGTATATGTCATGCAGTTATGCCATTTGAAATAAGACGAATCGGGATTTTTAGTAATATAAGGGCTACGGTGTTTTTAAGAAAAGATGCGCCTTTTTAAAGTATCCATAGAATCCCTTTTTTCAGTCTTTAAAATATTCCCGATTCGTTAGTTTTTGAAATAGGTATGACTCGGGTCTAGTCTAATATCTACTATACTAACTACAGATCTAACTATCAAGTCAATCGGGAGGGGTATGGAAATCACCTAAATCTGAGTCGATATATATAAATATAAATATTAGAGTCGGTGATCCCGCCTCAATAGTATCGCATACGATACCGTATATCATCTGACATCCTCGAGTCTTGAGTGCGGATCAATCATCAATATATGGCTCGTACGGTAAATCGTCGTACGGCATCCCAATAGCTGGGTACGGGTCAATATCACATTATCGCATCAATTATCTGGTATCCTTGTCATCATATCACATAATCTAGGGTACTGATCTAAGTCTAGTACAAATCGATACCATCTATATAAGTATGAATGCGTGTGTGAATCACACGTCCAAAGGCCCGCTAAAATCACATGTCGTATTCCATATACGAATCATATCAAATCAACGATCTCACGGCACTATGCCCAATATCACCGACTCATCTCCAATGTCATCCAATATCATCATCAACACAGTGTAAGTATAATGAATATGCAAGGGTGTGTGTGTGGGTGTAAATCTATTCTAGGGTTCGCGACTATGAACTACACTAGTTTACTTCTAACCCTAAACTATCCATAGTACACCTAACACAATATCCACGACACACTATAAACTATCATATATATATAATATATATATAAGGTATACCAACTACGGACTGCGGGGGTGCTATACGCCATCCACCCGACTTCCCCCTGTAGATATAATCTACTCACCTTGAATCCTACGTGTCGGTGTCGGTGTCGCCATCATCGTCTTCATCGTCTCGAATCGTCATGGTATACCTACATATCACATGTATCGTATCGCATTAAAACCAAATCAAAACTAAGACGACACACGAAAACCTAACGACACGCTTAAAGGCCTATAGGTTAGAACCTATGGGTACGCCTTTAGAACCATCGAACAATACTCGATATCGCCGTATAAACGCTAAGCATTCGAGGTAAAACAAAGATACACAATTCCAGAAATTAAAATACGAAATACAGAAACATGAATCAAAATAGCAACTTAAGAAAAAGGCTCCAGATTTTTTATAGGGTGAAAACAATGTAAGCAAATAACACTAGGGTGATATATAGGGTATATGTGACCTACAGAAGAAACCCGGTCACCTACCCTCACCAAGTGGCCGAGCCCCCCTAAAGGAAAATCCGGCCAAGCTGGCCCTGCCTTGTCCAATTGGGTTCGTCTGCATAGCGTGGTCTCCAGGTGGTCTAACTAAGCTCCTAGTGTTGTTTATTCGTCTCAGAATCTCCCCGGGTCAACCCAGATTCACCTGCACATCCTAATCACTCACAAACCGACATGAAAGCTCCGTAATTCCGTATTTTGGGTTTCCAGTAGGGTTGGTCTGGGTTTTCTAGCACTAGGGTGTTTGTATGGCCTCAACTGAGCTCAATTGCTCACCACAACTCACAATTTCCTCAAACCCTTACTAGGTTTTCCTAAATCCACAAAATCACACGATATCGATTCTAATCTCAACATGGGGGTATAAGTATGCAAAAACTAAGCTAATGGTCCAGAAAAATACCTCATTTGGCAACTCAATAATTTTCTTGAGTTGCCCCTAGTGGCCAAAATCCTTGCTTTCTTGGTCCAATGTGTAGATCTTGAGCTTGCGCACAATTTTATTGAAATGGGAGTGGGGTTTTGGAGTTGTTTTCATGGTGATTTGAGGAGTTGAAGATGGGAGGGAGGAGGAGCTAGGGCAGCAGCTGAGAATGGAGAGGGATAAGAATGAGTGAAGTGAGGGGGAAAATGGCTAAGTCCTTGGGTCAAAAGAAGACCATACCTCTCTCTCTCTCACCATACCTCATATAATAATCCTTTTCCTTTTCTTTTCTTTTCTTTTTCTCTTCAAATTCCTTCTCACTCAAATAGTAACCCCAAAAGAAACATGATAGAAAATGCACAAGTGTAGAGAAAAAAGATATGTGTATGTTTTGCACAAAATTGCGAAAAAACCGATTAACGATTTGTAATCCCGATTAGCACTAAATTAGCATATAATTAATCTTAAAAACTTAAAAATGGCATAACTCCATAAAATACCCTATTTTAGAATTTTCCATAATTTTTCCAAATATTTTTTTTTCCATTAATCTTTATTTAATTATACCAAAATATTAAAATATTCAATAAAATAATATTAAATTATAAAAATTCCCAAAAATAATATTTTATTTTTTTGAAATGTTACAATCTTCCCCCCTTTAAGAAATTCGGTCCCTGAATTTAAATAGAAACCCCAAGTACAAAAACAGTTCAGTAAATATCCAAGTCGTCGGGGCTCCAAAATCATCAATACCTAAAACACATCATAGCGCAATGCATGCGCATAGGTAATGAGAAGATAACTCAAAATCGAAACTCCGCCAAGCAGCTCGCAATCATCAGAGTCATGGTAAAGACACAAATGTCAAATCCAAAATAAAACCAATATGATGTACATCAAAATTATACATGTATATATGAAAGCTATATATGTAAATAACTAAAGGAAATGCGTGTAAGATATGTTCAGGTATTGTCCTCTGACTAGTTCTGCTCAGTACGAAAACACATAGCAAATATCATAAAAGTGTACTGCTCCATAAGAAATCAATCCCTAAAATGTATATAAGACTACTCTGTGTGTCTGGTGCGCACGGAAATCAAAATCCATATATGTGCCATACATGTGCACAAAACAACATCTAAGTGCAATGGGTGTGCACGAAACATCTGTCATAGGCAACGTGTGTGCCTGACAGCAAAATCAGGTGCATCTGGCATGCACGAAGAATCTCGATTTAGTGCATCTGGTGTGCACCAAAATTGTACCTCAAAGCAAGCGCTCAACACGCGTGGAAATCCAATCAAATGCACAGAGGGCAAGAAATCAACATCAATATCAGAATCAAAATCGATGCTATACAATACGGCTCAATCAAGATCAGGTATACCACGTGTATAAGCTCACAACCGTGTGCATCAGCGTGCACAAATCAAATCAAAACACTAAAAGTACATGAAAACTATGCTGGAAGCGTAAATCAAATCACTGGCATGAAATAGGCATGAAGTCATAATCAATATCTCAAATGTAATAACAATGCACAAAATATAAATACCCAGTGGGTGCAACAATGGTGCATAAAAACAAATTATTGGATATATATGCCCTAGAGGCCTTCATTGTATAGGATGCTAGGGATATGTATGTACATGACAGTCTTGCTTAATATGATAGTACGCTATTTGGTTTGTCTTTATCTTAACATATAATATGTTTTGCGTAGTATTCATAAATATATACAAGTTGATAAAGCCCATAGGGTGTTTGCCTGACTACCGGCGTTGTGATGGCAGTCATACTTGTAGGAGCTGGATAGTCAATAGGCACATCCTTAGATGTCCCTGGTCGCAGGAGTATCGAGACTGGGCATCGATACTCCGTAGTAGACTAGTGTATACATATCTAGACCCTGAGGAGGGCGATGGATTGGTCCCGCAGCCATTGGTGGAGTGCACCTAAGATTGTATACAGATGCTCCCTGGGTGTGAGTACACCGGACAGGACTTGCCGAGAACTGACTGGATGGTATTTATACATAACGTCAGATAGCAGTTCTCAGGTGACATGTGTGCAGATAGTGCGTTGACTTAAGGTCGTCATTTGTCTCGTGTGAGTTCCCACTGTGCTTTGATTACTATCCTACCACGGTTCAAAGGAGTCTTGCAAACAGGTTTTAGTTGGGCACAGTCCCGAGCCACGTGGAGGCAGTGAGTGACTGTTAGGGATTCTTCTTTCTCGGTATAGGGAGTTGATATCGCACGGTGATCGGTTGGTCATTACCATAAGTCCCTGGCCAAGGCTGATTGAGAATTACTGATGGACTGATCAGTAGATTCTCGGATGGTCTTGAGCCATGCCGACACGACTTGTACGGTTATTAGGGGTATGATGTTTACCACCCCCATAGACCATACATGCGATACTCTTAGATGAACAGATCGGACTGCGCGGATATTTTCATGGACAGGCTCAGTAGGAGTTCGGATGGGTTTCTTCATCGGCCTTCTTATCGACATCTACCTGGGGACCGTTACGTACAGCTAGTGCCGCTTGCGGTCTGTGGTTAAACCCACTGCCAGCGTAGTAGTCGAGTCTTTAGAGTCCCACACAGATATTTCCTAACTCCAGGCGAAACGATATAGAGGTCGTATGGTTTTACGACAAGGGTTCGGACGCATACGTGTTTAAACGCACGTACGACGTTCGGACAGTTTTTTCTAGCTGGCTTTGGTTTAAGCCAGATTCTAGTATCGGGTTATTGGATTTATACAGTCTAAAGTTTTTCCGTGTTTTCACGGATAGGAGGGGCGTTCTCGTAATTTTGCGGGAAGATTCTAGAAGCATGGTGACTTGAGGGTTTAGGTGGCATTTTCATTAAATGCAATTATGACTCATTTTGTGTGATTCATCATATCATTAATGCATCATTAAATGCTTAATGACTTATATAGTGAATCACTCATATTGAATTAATGAAGCATGATGAATAATCATATTTATTCATTTATTTGATAATTCATTATGCTTCATATATATTCAAGTGAGAAGCAATTCCATGATCATTATCTTGTTCACCTTCTCTCTCCTCAAGCTCACTCTCTCTTCAAACTCTAATCCTACCACTCATGAGTTTAGATCAAGGATTAGAATAGACTAAACACTCCATAACCTAACTTTATATGATCTAAGTTCCTTTGATTAGCAACTAGAGAAACTTAGTTACCTCAAGTTTGGAAGTGAAGCATGGATTAGGGTTCTCGGGTGGATCATCTATCACTTCGAGGAGGACGAGGAGGACGTAGAGATCGAAAAGTTGAAGGACACGATTCACTAGGTATAATCTCTTTACATAGTAGCTAAGAACTTCTATGGTTGTTGTTAATTATAGTTTAGCAAAGATCTTCGGTTAGTCGATGTATGCTTAAAGAACAAGATCGTTTTTCATATTTTCGCCTCCCTGCAACTCGTGGGGTGTCGCACATCGACTTACAGTGGATCAGAGCCTCACTAAACAATAATTAACTCATTTGCAAAGTCGTATGAATTTCGAATGCAAAACGAACCGGAAAATAGCCCGATATCACATAGCTTCTGTCGATTTTAAAATGAGGCCCAAACATTTTTCAGGGACCTCCAGAATAAGCCATATGAAATTATAAGAACACACAGAAAAAATGGGCTCCTGAAACAGCCACTGAGCCGCGGAACCGCGGCCGATCCCACCGATCCGCCGCGGATCCGCGGCCGAGTTGGAGCCGATTCAGCCCAGTTTTTCCCTGTGCATCTTCTGTGATATTTTGTCTTTTCTGGTGTGATTTATTTTCTGCTCAAGTTTCAGATTTACAGAGAAGTTTTGGAGTAGAATCTAAAGGGTTTGATCGATCGAAATTATACTGTAGGGTTCCTAGGCACTCTCAAGAGGTCTCACAAGGCATCAACCATGCCAATTTCAAAAATTACGGTGCCGAGAAACCCTAATACGGATCGTTGGCTAGAAGTTTAGGCGAAAAAGAAACTAGTTAACAACTTAACTAAATGGTAAACGGAAATACAACCTTTGTAGATCCGGTTCTCCACCTCCATGTCTCCGCGATGATGTCTCCTCGCTGTACAAATCGGATCTTGGGCTCTAGCGTCGGCTTAATCGGAGAAAAAGCGGGCTAGGTCATCGACGACGATGCCGAAGATGATCTACGTCGAGGCATCGCTAGATCAAGCTCCAACTTCACCAAGTCATGAAACTTGTGAAGAAAACACACTCTACTACTTGGCAAGAGGTAGAGGATGAAGAAATAGGAAGTGGGTTCACTTTAGAATTGGATTTCTCACTCATTTCATCAATTCACCATTGATGAAGTCAAGCTTTCTTCATTGAAGAAGATGAAGAAGAAGAAGAAAGAATATCATAAGTATTTTCAAAATAGAAAATAATAATGAATACTTATCATATCCTAACCCTGGTTAAGTGTAGAGAATAGACCATGGTTTTTTTAAATGGTTAGGGTTAAGCATGAAGACAAAAAAGGTTACAAAGTCAAACCTTCATGAAGATTCAACTACAAACAAAGAAAGCCACCATTTTCTCTTTATTCTTTCCAAAATAAATAAATAAATAAACAAGAAAGAAAAGCAAAACCCTAATCATTAACTTAACCATGGTTTAATCTTTACACTTAACCAAGTTAACATGTATCATCAAATATGATACAATCAAGTGCACAAAAGTATATCACATATACAACTTGTGAACTTCTAGTGAGAAAAGCCATTTAAATGAACCTATATTAGTTAATGTAAAGTGATATATCAAATATATAATTATACATTAAATCATTAAATCAACACTTGATTTAACGACCCGGCCATATCGCATATAACCGACTAATATCAATAGTAACAACTTATCGAATCAACACTTGATCCGATAACCCGGCTATAATGCATATAACCGATCAATGTTACAAATCACGAGAATCGAATACAATATCACATACTGGTATCATTCTCGGTCCCGCACATATCTCATATGCGCTCCTATTTCGTTTCGCTTGAGCCAGGAAACCTCTGTGTAGGACTCTAAAAACTCGTCAATACGCCGGCAGCAGGTGATGATCATATCAAGCACCCACAAGCCGCAAGCGGTCTGCTAAACGTAACGGCCACCCGGGTATTGAGCGATCAGAAGATCGAAGAGCAAGCCCGCTCACACTCCAGTGAATCCAACCAGTAACACTACCGTACAGTCCGGTCTGATCGTCTGATATGTCGCATATCTCGCCTATGGGTGGTAAACGTCAGACCCCAATAGTTCGATAAGTCGTGTCGATATGAGGTCTATAACAGTTTGAGAAACTACTGGTAACACTTACCAGTAATTCTCAGCAACCCTGGACAGGGATTTCCGGTCATAGCCAATCGAACACAGCGCAACATCAACTCCCTATACCGTGAGAGACGAATCCCCTCCTATCGCTCATTGCCTCCATCTGATTCAGGACTGTACCCAAAAACCACCATTTTGCATGCCCTCTTGGACGTGGTAAGGTGGAAATCAAAGCACAGTGGGAACCACACAAGACTCTATGACGATCTCGGGTCAACAGACTACTCTGTACCAGTGTCACCAGAGAACTGCCATCTGACGTAAGGTATAATACCATCTGGGAGTTCTCGGCGAGTCCGTCCAGTGTACCCAGTCTCCACTGAGCACCCGTATATCATCTCTGATGTAAAACACCAATGGATATGGGATCATCCATCGCCCATCTGTATGGGTCGAGAAGGTATACGCTAGTCTACTCTGGTATATCGATGCCCCGTCTCGATATACCCACGACTAGGGACCTTGAAGGATGTACTTATGGACTACCACGTCCCCACTAGTATGATCTGCACCCCACTAGTATGATCTGCATCATAGTCCAGGTAGTCAAGTACACATCCTAAGGGCTTTACCAACATGTAACAGAGAGACAATGAGTATACACGTTAAGGTAAAGAGTAACCAGATAGCATACTATCATGTCGAGCAAGAAAGTCCTCCCTATATATGTCCAAGCATCCACTACAATATACATCCTATGTATAGTAATGGTCTCTAGGGCATACATATAACTAACAATCTCCCACTTGCACTAGGGCCATCTGATAGCAGTGGTTGTAGTATCTCATACTCAACCATCCCATAAAAATCTCTCTCTGGGAACAGGCCTTTGTGAGTGGATCCGCTGTGTTGTCCTCAGAGTCTACTCTCCAAACCTCGATCACCCTGGAGATTATCCATCTCCATGATCAGGTGACACTGCCTTAGAATATGTCTGGATCACTGATGGGACCGGCGTTCCTTGGCATAAGCCACAACTCCATTGTCACACAATGGGAGGAACAAAGTTCATCTCATGAACTAACATACACCAGGACTGCCTCTTTGGTAGCATCTTAAGTAGTGATATATCCAGCCTTTATCGTCTAGTATGCCACGGTATCTAGCTTGGAACTTTTCCAACATACCGTCCCTTTACTGAGGGTAAAGACAATGCCTGTGACTGACTTTCAGTCGTCCTTATCACTCTGGAACCCTTCCAGTGATTCTCCCCAGGATCGGTTGATACCATCTCACTACAGCTAGTGAGAATGCTAACATCCAATTAGATCTATCTCATAGATCCAAAACCTAGGATTTAGGAGGCATCACTTTTATCCTATATGGAGAATCATTGCGATAAACGGAGATTGACCGAGCGTAGCATAGGAAACTTCTTTCTTATCAAGAGTATGTCATCCACGTATTCTACGAGGATCGTCACTATACTCCCTACTACCTTTTTGTTTATACAAGGTTCATCTACCATTTTGATGATGTCAACTTCTTTGACTAATCCATCAAAACAGATGTTCCAACTCCGCGATGCCTGCTTTATCTTATAAAGCATCTTGTACACGTTTCCGCTGCTCCCACTGTCTACGAAGCCCTCTGGCTGTGTACTTACAGACGCACTCTTTTAAATCAATATTTAGAAAAACAGTCATGACACCCAACCGCCAGATATCGTAGTCATGGTATGTAGCCGTGGCAAGTAGGATCTGGATGGACTTAAGCATAGATCCTTAGAAAAGGTTTCATTATGATCCATATCTGGTCAATGATGCAAACCTTTAACAAGTCTAGCTTTGAAAGTCTTAACTTTTCCATGTACATCAAGTAATCTTCTCAAGATATACTTGCTCCTAATGGGGATTTAACCCTTCAGATATAGCAACCAAAGTCCATACTTTGTTGGTGTATAAGGATTCCATCTCAGATCACTAAACATCCAGCCATTCTTACAGAGTCTCACTCCTGATGGCCAGCTCGAAACTAGTTGGGTCATCATCTTATGATGCAATCCTCGCTCCCACTGTCATAGAGAAACCGAAGTATCTCTCAGGTGGGTGAGGAACCTTACTAGATCGGCGGAGAGGCTGAGGTTCGTTGGTTTCTACTGAATCCTTTGGTTGTACCAAATCATCTGCTGTAGTTTGCATAGCTGGAACCTTTCCAGTTCTACATAACTAACCTTGCCTCGAGCTTGTCCGGATTTTGCTTTTAGACATAGGCCATACAACCCCAAATCTTAACTAACTTAAGATATGGGGTCTTCCCTTTCCATATCACATATGAAGTGGTAGGCAACTGATTTGATTTGAACCTAATTCAATAGGTATGCAGCTTCTCAAGTGCATAACTCCCAATAGGAAAAAGGTAACTCAGTACTCATCATAGAGCACACCTTATCATATAGGGTGTGATTGCTCCGTCCCGATATACCATCGTGCTATGGTGTATATGGAGGAGTAATGCTGAGAGAGAATCTCATTCTCCTTTAGAATAGTTCAGGAATTCCGTGCTCAAGTATTCTCCTCCCTGATCACATCAAAGGACATAATACTTATACCCGTATTTTGGTTCTCTACTTCTAACTTATATTCCGTGAATATCTCAAAAGGTTCGGACTTGTGTTTCAACAGGAACATATGTCCGAATCTTGAGAGATCATCAGAGAATGTAATAAAGTATAAAGAACCATTCCGGGCATGTGTAGACAGGGGACCTTACATACATCAACATGTATCATCCCAAGAGTTTACTAACTCTTTCTCTATTTCCAATAAACAGAGCTGGTGTCATTATATCTTTGTGACATGACTGGCAAGTTTCACAAGATGTAGATTCAAACTGATTTAAATATGCATCTACATGTAACTTCAGCTAGTCGGGTCACATTGATATGACCTAGTCTACAATGCCTCAAGAAGGATTCGTTCATTTCTGAACTCTTCCTCTTGTGTGTGTTCTGTATACTAAGAACTGTAGTTTGATTTAGAACATTAATGCTTTTAGATAACGTGCCTGAACCGATCAACTTTTGATATAGGAAATGTTTAAAACATTATCCAACAATACAAAATTATATCCTTTCTTTACTAATAAAGAGATTGATATGATTTTGTATATCAGGTTCGGTATCTAATAACATTCGTTCAGAATCAATGTATTTGGAATACAGGGTGACAGTGACCAACAGACTTGGCTGCAACACTTGCCCCATTTTCTGCCTCATGAAACTTATCACCCGTTCTCAGTTCTCTACCTTTCTGTAGCCCTATGTAACAGATTACATATCTGGGATCCTGATTTGGTATCACATACCCAGGACGTAAAGGATACTGAGAAACAGTTCTCTGTAATGAACACACCCGAAGATGATGCATCAGCATGCGCTCTCTTCGTTTGGGTGGCATGGGAATTCTGGTAATCCCCAATTTCCTGCTCTGTCTTATAACAATTATAAGTTGGAGCGGGACCAACGTTCCCCAGCTCAGTATAACAAGCGGGTTCGGTCAAATATCCGTATTATTATCTTGATTAAGGCATGATATGGTCGCTACCTGGAGAGAGAGAGAAGAAAACACTCAGCGTATGCTGTTGAAAGAATAGATTGGTTATTACTTTATCTAATCAGGATGGCTCCCACTGCTTTTTATCAAATCTTCCTTCAAACCCTAAAAGGAAAGACTAGCCGGGATTAATTACACATTACAAGTTCGCCAATCTTTCAGCCAGGCCAGTGTCGGTACTTTGAGGGAGGTCCCCCGTGCTTTCGCACGTACCTAATTAATGTAAACCTCGTTTTCCCAGAGGAGTAACCTCGTTAACACCTTTCTAGACACCAACTTGATCGGCTAATTGTAATGTATAAAACTCTCCCAGGAGTAACTCTTACTCACAGCGGGTATCGGGATCCAACTATCTCATAGAAGGTATGCAATCTCATTGCAAATTTCAACAGTTGAAATTCCCGATAATATTTTGCCCCTAACGTGCTATGACCTTGACGCATGCCAAACAACCCATAGTCCGCTAGTCAAGTTCAACCCGTACATTTCTTGATTGAATTAAACCCACCCGCACGACCCTTGACGCATGCCAAACAACGCCGTACGAATACCCTAATCCAATCGCATCGTATGCTAACAGATAAGCACTAGTTAGTTACCGTACACTACGCCTTGACGCATGCCAAACAACCGCAGCACGAATACTAACTAGTACTCATCTGAAATGACGGAGGGCTACGACAGGTTTTTCTGAAAACCTATTGCGTAATGAACTTGATATCGTTGTAGAATCAAATGAATTTTGAAATGGAGTGTTTTTGAGGCTTTTCTAGTTTTGCTAAAGGAGTCACTCCCGGTGAAGGGATCGTCGGTCCTTTCCTCGTCGAATGAGATGCGGGATATATCATATATATCACTGTGCAAAGGAAAAACTCTTAAAAGCAATCAAAAGACAAACCGAGTGTGTAGCATCTGCCAGTTATTGCTAAAGGAGTCACTCCCGGTGAAGGGATCTCGGTCCTTTCCTCATCGAATAAGGTGCAGGATATATCATATATACCGCTGTGCAAAGCAAGAACTGTAGCTACCTGTTTTATTTTGAGATTCGATTCTACAACATCTTAGGTTTCTTTTATTTCATTAATCACATTAATGAAGTCCCATCATTTAAGTACCTAAACATCACAGATAAATACGACGTACACTTATGCCATCCGCATTCGCCTCGATGTCCCCTCATGCACCGTTAGGTTAGGTAACTAACGGCAGAGCGGGGCAGGGCTAGCGCGGGTGTAAAACATAAGTAACGCCTATATAATATATCATATATACTATATAAAGTATCCATCACAGAATATCACATGATCACATCACAGATATCGCAGCAGAAAAATCATATGAAATATTGGATATTCTAGGACGTCCGTGTTTTCAATACGAGCCAGTATAAAACACGGATTCCACGGTCGTGATGAATAGCCAAACCCACACCCCTAGACCCCTACGAGAGCGGCAAGCAACCCTACCAATTCTAGAGTTAGGAGACCCGGACTCGACTCCTCGAGTTGGTCTCCCATTGGACTCCAGAACCCGGTTACTTGTGCTCCCCTCCTTGGGTCTATCCTAGTGCGGAAAAGTAAATAATATACAAACGGTGACATCTTCCGCAACCTGGAAGTGCCCTAATAAAAGAATATTACATACAAGTTTTTACATGAATGAAAATGAAAAACACTCATCTCACATAAAAACCCCCAGGCTATTCAAACACGACGATCCAATATAACATATCCAGCAACACATAACATCACATGTCATCAACGTAAGTAAATATGCGCATCCCAATTGTCGTTGACATATAGCAACGAAAACGGCGATATCACATATTACACTTACGGTCACAGAAAAAAAAGTGTAAAACTACAACAGTTGGAATCCGCAACCACCTCAGACATCTCATGCCTGACCAAATGAATTACTTAGACATCACATGCCTAACAATTATAAACCCCGCATTTTAGTCTCATTATCGAAAACTCTTTTCAATATCAAGTCGGGCAATTCAACAGGATTCCCGACATTTTGATCGAATGCTCGTCGCAAACTTTAGTAGGCGGCTGCACCCCCGACGCCGTCGACGAAGTGCACCAAGGCGGAACACCGCTGCCGCGAGCACCCGAACGGATGCTTTCGGCGACGGGGTTATCCTACAGTCACTTGGTCGGGGCTATGGAGCGAGGCTGTCTATTAAGTTTATCCGGCGAGTATCCGCGTACGCTACGTGATTGCGACGGACTTTTGATCACATCAAAATTTCGTGGCAACCGATCAAGTGAGACTAAACCGCTAGATTTATAACATTCATTCAGTTATCTCATAACTATTTGTGAATTCCAATTGTTGTATCAAATTCCATATAAAATAGAAAATGTTAAACTTCTGGATCGAACATTCAAACACCCAAGTTTTCTCGATACAGATCAACACATGAAACAAGTCTAAAAACATTCAGTTCGTGCCTCAGTACCAACGGTCCAGCCGTAGAAGGGTCAAGCCAACGCCTCACATGTGGCACGCCGTACTGCCCCAAACCCGAAGGTTCAAAGGGCAGTTCAAGACGGTCAGATAATCGAGTTAAGGTTTGTTGTCTTCTAGAGGGACCATCGTGTTACTTGCACTACTTAGAACGTGATTAAACCTCGGAAAAATCCAACACTTGGAAATTTTCCGGCAGGGGAAAAGTTGGGTATTTATATCCGGTCGAACCTTTTAACATATTCAAAAATTATCCGGAAAGCCACACAGACAAAATCTGATAATCCGATCGAATCTTTGATTCCCAATACAACCCCAGAATACTCAATTGTAAAGTCAGAATAAAAATTCCCAGAAAATATAGCATTCAATTATATGAATTACTGTGCAGAGATCATTGGACAAGAAGACAGAACGGCCGCGGAACCGCCGCACTTGCAGGCTTGTGCCGCGGTTCCGCGGTGGAATATTCGAATTAGACCCTCGTTTTCACAGTAATTCAAATAAGACCCTGCTTAATTTTCTGCATATTTTTAATTCACAAAAATCCAAATTTTCAGAAAATTTCCAGAGAGCATTTTGGAGTTAGGTTTTCAGGTTCGTTCGGATTTCAAACGTCGTCTAGACTTCGCCTAAGGCTCTAGCTAGGCTCTGATACCACTGTAGGGTTCCTAGGCACTCTCAAGAGGTCTCACAAGGCATCAACCATGCCAATTTCAAAAATTACGGTGCCGAGAAACCCTAATACGGATCGTTGGCTAGAAGTTTAGGCGAAAAAGAAACTAGTTAACAACTTAACTAAATGGTAAACGGAAATACAACCTTTGTAGATCCGGTTCTCCACCTCCATGGCTCCACGATGATGTCTCCTCGCTGTACAAATCGGATCTTGGGCTCTAGCGTCGGCTTAATCGGAGAAAAAGCGGGCTAGGTCATCGACGACGATGCCGAAGATGATCTACGTCGAGGCATCGCTAGATCAAGCTCCAACTTCACCAAGTCATGAAACTTGTGAAGAAAACACACTCTACTACTTGGCAAGAGGTAGAGGATGAAGAAATAGGAAGTGGGTTCACTTTAGAATTGGATTTCTCACTCATTTCATCAATTCACCATTGATGAAGTCAAGCTTTCTTCATTGAAGAAGATGAAGAAGAAGAAAGAATATCATAAGTATTTTCAAAATAGAAAATAATAATGAATACTTATCATATCCTAACCCTAGTTAAGTGTAGAGAATAGACCATGGTTTGTTTAAATGGTTAGGGTTAAGCATGAAGACAAAAAAGGTTACAAAGTCAAACCTTCATGAAGATTCAACTACAAACAAAGAAAGCCACCATTTTCTCTTTATTCTTTCCAAAATAAATAAATAATTAAATAAGAAAGAAAAGCAAAACCCTAATCATTAACTTAACCATGGTTTAATCTTTACACTTAACCAAGTTAACATGTATCATCAAACATGATACAATCAAGTGCACAAAAGTATATCACATATACAACTTGTGAACTTCTAGTGAGAAAATCCATTTAAATGAACCTATATTAGTTAATGTAAAGTGATATATCAAATATATAATTATACATTAAATCATTAAATCAACACTTGACTTAACGACCCGGTCATATCGCATATAATCGACTAATATCAACAGTAACAACTTATCGAATCAACACTTGATCCGATAACCCGGCTATAATGCATATAACCGATCAATGTTACAAATCGCGAGAGTCGAATACAGTATCACATACTGGTATCATTCTCGGTCCCGCACATATCTCATATGCGCTCCTATTTCGTTTCGCTTGAGCCAGGAAACCTCTGTGTAGGACTCTAAAGACTCGTCAATACACCGGCAGCAGGTGATGATCATATCAAGCACCCACAAGCCGCAAGCGGTCTGCTAAACGTAACGGCCACCCGGGTATTGAGCGATCAGAAGATCGACGAGCAAGCCCGCTTACACTCCAGTGAATCCAACCAGTAACACTACCGTACAGTCCGGTCTGATCGTCTGATATGTCGCATATCTCGCCTAGGGGTGGTAAACGTCAGACCCCAATAGTTCGATAAGTCGTGTCGATATGAGGTCTATAACAGTTTGAGAAACTACTGGTAACACTTACCAGTAATTCTCAGCAACCCTGGCCAGGGATTTCCGGTCATAGCCAATCGAACACAGCGCAACATCAACTCCCTATACCGTGAGAGACGAATCCCCTCCTATCGCTCATTGCCTCTATGTGATTCGGGACTGTACCCAAAAACCACCGTTTTGCACGCCCTCTTGGACGTGGTAAGGTGGAAATCAAAGCACAGTGGGAACCACACAAGACTCTATGACGATCTCGGGTCAACAGACTACTCTGTACCAGTGTCACCAGAGAACTGCCATCTGACGTAAGGTATAATACCATCTAGGAGTTCTCGGCGAGTCCGTCCAGTGTACCCAGTCTCCACTGAGCACCCGTATATCATCTCTGATGTCAAACACCAATGGATATGGGATCATCCATCGCCCATCTGTATGGGTCGAGATGGTATACGCTAGTCTACTCTGGTATATCGATGCCCCGTCTCGATATACCCACGACTAGGGACCTTGAAGGATGTACTTATGGACTACCACGTCCCCACTAGTATGATCTGCATCATAGTCCAGGTAGTCAATTACACATCCTAAGGGCTTTACCAACATGTAACAGAGAGACAATGAGTATACACGTTAAGGTAAAGAGTAACCAGATAGCATACTATCATGTCGAGCAAGAAAGTCCTCCCTATATATGTCCAAGCATCCACTACAATATACATCCTATGTATAGTAATGGTCTCTAGGGCATACATATAACTAACATATACGATCTTTGCTTATTTGATTATATCTGTGAACTGTATTATGTGTTCGTAAACATCCCCTAACTGCTAGTATGTCGGTTGGCATGGGGTTGCATATATCTGTAATGTTTTAACTGTTTGTGATTATGAACTGTATTGGATTGTTGTGATGATTAGCCGGGGTTTTGTGATAGGTTATTGTATTAATTCATTCGATGTAATTGTAATAAGTTGTAATATTATTTTGCGGGGCACATCCAGGTTGCGGTTGTAGCCACCGTTGTATTATTTCTTTTTACTGTTTTTGCTCCTAGGATAGACCCAAGGTGGGGTGCACAAACTACCGGGTATTTCGAAGTGTTTAGTAGCCTACTCACGTCGTTGAGGGAGACCGCTTCACTTCGGGTACTTGGCGGGTAGTTTGCCGTACCCGTATGGGTCTGGGGAGGGGTAATGGCTATTCATCACAACTGTGTAATCCGTTTTTCGTTGCAGGCTCAAAAGAAACGCGGATTGCTTGCATAATCCAATAAAGTTCATCTGTGATCTGGAATGCCTATTATTGCGTCTGACGAATGTACAATATCTATATATGATAACTATTTAGACGTCACTTATGTTTTACACCCGCGCTAACCCAGCCCCCGCTCTGCCGTTAGTTAAGTAACCTAACGGGTGATTACGGGACCTCGTGGCGAATGCGGATGGCATAAGAGGACGTTGTATTTTCGTTGTTATCTGTAATGATAGGTTAATGATGGGACGCATTATTTTTAATGCAAAGAAAAATAAAACCTAAACTGAATCGTTGGAACAATTTCAAAACCACTCGGTTTTCTTCAAAAAGCAAATTTTAAATGCGGAGCTTAAACCACTCCTTTTAATAAAGGCTATCATGGTTTCTTCGATCATATCAAGTTCACTATGTTAATTGTTTTTTGCCAAAAACCAGCCGTAAACCTCTGTCGTTTCAAATAGACAGCACATCGTATTCATGCTATGCTTGTTGGCCTACGTCAAGGCATAGTGGATGGTAGCAGTGTGGTTTGCTTATTTGTTGCATAAATAGATGCATTAGTATAGGACAAACGTACAGCCTTGTTGGCCTACGTCAAGGGCATGTACGATGTACCTAAATTAATCAGGTCAACGACGGGTAGAACTTGACTTGCGTCTTATGATTTGTTGGCCTACGTCAAGGTCATAAGAGCTTGGGGTAAAAATCATATCGGGAGTTTCAAACATAAAGGAAACTTGCAGATTTAGCATACCTTCTGGAGTGTGGTGACTAGAGTAGCTTCCATCTAGTACATCATACAATGATTGTTGGATCCCGATCCCACTGATAAGTAGGATTAATCTCGGGAAACTTTCTCACTTAACAATCAAAGATATAAACCAAGTAGGTGTCCGGAAAGGTGTTAGAGGGGCTACGCCTCCAGGGGAAAGAGGTTATTTAATTAAGGAACTTTGCGAAAACGTTGGAAAACCTCCCTCGAAGTACCAACACTGGTCTGGCTGAAAGGTTAAGCAAGTATTGTGACGTGTGATTAAATCTTGACTAATTCTTCTTTTAGGTTTTGAAGAAGGATTTGAGGGAACAGTGGGAACCATCCTGTTTAGATAAATTAATAACCAATCTAAACTTGCAAGAAGCATATGCTAAGTGTTTTCTTTTCTCTCTCTCTAGCAGCTACCATGACAGGACTAAAACTATTACTTGAAAAAAATATACTGACCGGGCAGAACTATAAAGATTGGCTAAGGAACGTCAACATTGCACTGACTTATGACAAAGTAGCATATGTTACCACCGCTGTTCCTCCCCTTATCCCAGGACCAGATTCCTCAGTTGTTTACAAGGAAGTTCGCAAAACCTGGGATCTAGACTGTGAGCGAGCTAAGTGTATCGTGCTGGCGTCCATGAACAATGAATTCCAGAAACAGCACGAGAGTATGGATATTATATCCATCTTTCTCCATTGCAAAGAATTGTATAGGGAGCACTCCCGTATCGCTAGGTACGAGACCTCAAGGAAACTATTCCAGATGAGGTTAGCTCCAGGATCGCCTGTAGGAGAGCACGTCCTCAAAATGATCAGCCTCATTGAGGAACTCGAAAACCTGGGATGCGTTCTAGAGAATGATTTGTATATCGACTTGATTTTGCAGTCCCTTCCCCACACCTTCTCTCAGTTCGTGCTTAGCTTCAACATGCACGAAATGGAAGCTGATCTTCCAAAGCTCCTCAACATGTTGAGGGTGGCAGAGACCTCCTTGAAAAAGGAGAAGACCCCCGTTCTGTATGTTGGCCAAGTATTCTCTTCTAAATCTAAAGCGAAAGCTAAAGGGAAGAAGAAGATGAAAGCCACCAAATCGAAAGGCGGGGTCAAGAAGGTGCAGGGAACGAACAAGGCAGGAAGGGTGAAAGAGGATATAAACGAATGCTTTTATTGTCACAAGCAAGGGCACTGGAAGAAGGACTGTATGGCCTTCAAAGCCAAGGACAAGAAGCAAGCTGTTGCTTCTGCTTCAGGTGTGTTCGTAATCGAAAATTGTCTTTCAGTAAACTCTACATCATGGGTACTTGATACTGGTTCTGGTTCTCACATCTGTAATTCATTGAAGGATCTGAGAAATAGTAGAGTACTGGGGACAGGTGATATGACTCTCCGGATAGGCAATGGAATGCATGTAGATGCTATTGCAATAGAGGAATATCACCTAGGGTTGACTAGTGGGCACATTTTGGTGTTGTACAGCTGTTTTTTAATTCCCACTATGTTGTGTAATATTATATCAGTATCTTTGTTATCTAATGAAGGATATAATTTTGCGGTTGAAAGAAATGTCATGAACATTCTCCTAAATCAAGAACTGAATGGGTATGGCACACTGGAAAACAACATATACATACTTAATCAACCTCGAATTTTCAATATTCAAAACACACTTAAAAGAAAGGCTCCAGATTCAAATCAAGCCTTCCTATGGCATTGTAGACTTGGTCATATAAACGAAACAAGATTGACTAAGTTACATAAAGATGGATATCTAGATTCGTTTAAATATTCATCATATGCAACTTGTCAATCATGTATCAAAGGAAAAATGACCAAATCTCCGTTCACCGGACATGGAGAAAGAGCCACAGAACTCTTGGGACTTGTACATAGTGATGTATGTGGTCCAATGTCTACACATGCGAGAAGCAGTCACTCCTACTTCATCACTTTTACTGATGACTTCTATAGGTATGGACATGTGTTCTTAATGAAACATAAATCCGAGGCCTTTGAGAAGTTTAAGGAGTATAAAAATGAAGTAGAGAAACAAACTGGTAAAAGCATCAAGACACTTCGATCTGATCGAGGTGGAGAATACTTAAGTACCAGTTTCCTTGAATGCTTAAAAGAGAATGGAATTCTCTCTCAGCTTACTCCGCCTTATACACCTCAGCATAATGGTGTACCAGAAAGGAGGAATCGCATGCTATTAGATATGGTGCGTTCAATGATGAGTAGTGCTGAGTTGCTACTTTCCTTCTGGGGATTTGCTCTAGAATCGGCAGCATACTTATTGAATAGAGTTCCAACTAAGTCTATGCCTACCACTCCATATGAAATGTAGAGCAGGAAGAGACCATATCTCAAGTATATCAAGATATGGGGGTGTCCGGCATATGTTAAAAAGCGTAGTCCGGACAAGCTCGAGGCACGATCGGTTTTGTGCAAGTTTGTAGGATACCTCAAACATTCAAGGGGTACATGGTCTACCACACTGAAGAACAAAAGGTGTTTGTCGCTCGCCACATTGTCTTCTTAGAGAGCGAATTTCTTGCAAAAGAAATTAGTGGGAGCGCGGTAGAACTGGAAGAAATTCCAGAACCTCAAACTGCTACCGAGGACTTAGTAGAACCTCAGATTTCAATAGAACATGACGAACCAATGCCACTCCGCAGATCTAGTAGGCTTTCTTATCCTCCTGAAAGATACTATGGTTTTCTTCTAGATGGGGATCGAGAGGATTGCATCATCGATGATGATGAGCCTACTAGTTTTCAGCAGGCTATCGCGAGTATTGACTCGGTGAAGTGGCTGGATGCTATGAGATCCGAAATGGAATCCATGTACACAAATAAAGTATGGACTTTAGAAGTTGCTCCTCCTAGGGTGAAACCAGTTGGATGCAAATGGATCTTCAAAAAGAAGATTGGTGCACTTGGACAAGTGGAAGCCTACAAAGCTAGACTTGTTGCAAAAGGTTTTCGTCAAAGACCAGGATTGGACTATGATGAAACCTTTTCACCTGTTGCTATGCTTAAATCCATTCGGATCCTGCTTGCCATTGCTGCCTTCCATGACTATGAAATCTGGCAAATGGACGTAAAAACGGCTTTTCTAAATGAACATTTAGAAGAGAGTGTTTACATGAATCAACCAGAAGGTTTCTTAGACAGTGGGAGCAGCGGAAGAGTGTGTAAGTTGCTTAAATCCATTTATGGATTAAAGCAAGCATCGCAGAGTTGGAACATCTGATTTGATGAGACAGTCAAAGAATTTGACTTTATCAAAAATGTAGATGAGCCATGTATTTATAAGAAGATTGTAGAAGGAGCAGTAGTCATTCTCGTTTTGTACGTCGATGACATACTACTGATAGGGAATGATGTCCATATGCTGCAATTAGTAAAGCTCTTCTTGTCACAGAAATTCTCCATGAAAGACTTGGGTGATGCAAGCTACATTTTGGGCATTAAGATCTATCGTGATAGATCTAATAAAATGTTGGGACTTTCACAGTCCAGGTATATTGACACTATACTAAAGAGATTTAGTATGGAAGATTCCAAGCGCGGTAATATGCCCGCTTGTCACGGGATCACCCTTTCAAAAGAGATGTCTCCAAAGACTGATGAAGAGAGGGCTCGCATGGGCATTATACCCTACGCTTTGGCAGTAGGATCTATAATGTATGCGATGTTATGTACAAGACCAGATGTAGCTTACGCACTTGGTGTGGCAAGCAGGTATCAATCTGACCCAGGTGAGAAATATTGGATAGCAGTAAAGAACATTCTCAAGTAGCTGAGAAGGACTAAGGAGATGTTCTTAGTTTACGGTAATGGGGACCTCCAAGTAGAGGCTTTTACCGACTCTAGCTTCCAAAGTGACAAAGATGATTCTAAATCCATTTCGGGTTTTGTGTTTACCCTCAATGGAGGGGCGGTATGTTGGAGGAGTTCCAAACAAGATACCGTCGCAGACTCAACTATGGAGGCTGAGTATATAGCTGCTAGTGAAGCCGTAAAAGAGGCTGTCTGGATGAGGAAGTTCATCTCTGAACTTCAGGTGGTTCCGTCCATTGCCAATACAATACCTTTGTATTGTGATAACAATGGGGCTGTAGCATTAGTGAAGGAACCGAGGTCCCATCAAAAATCAAGGTATATCATAAGGCGGTTTCACCTGATCAAGGAGATCGTGGATCGTCGGGAGATCGAGGTACGGAGAGTGGACACAAAAGACAACATGGCAAATCCATTCACCAAGGCCATCCCTCAACTCCAGTTCGAGAGGCTGTTTGAGATGTTGGGCATGCAGTACGCCAGCAACTGGATCTAGTGCAGACAGTGGGTACTCATTGCACCAATTATAGGCCTTAGTGCAAGTGGGAGATTGTTGGATATATATGCCCTAGTGGCCTTCATTGTATAGGATGCTAGGGATATGTATGTACATGACAGTCTTGCTTAATATGATAGTACGCTATTTGGTTTGTCTTTATCTTAACATATGATATATTTTGCGTAGTATTCATAAATATATATATGTTGATAAAGCCCATAGTGTGTTTGCCTGACTACCGGCGTTCTGATGGCAGTCATACTTGTAGGAGCTGGATAGTCAATAGGCACATCCTTAGATGTCCCTGGCCGCAGGAGTATCGAGACTGGGCATCGATACTCCAGAGTAGACTAGTGTATACATATCTAGACCCTGAGGAGGGGCGATGGATTGGTCCCGCAGCCATTGGTGGAGTGCACCTAAGATTGTATACAGATGCTCATTGGGTGTGAGTACACCAGACAGGACTCGCCGAGAACCGACTGGATGGTATTTATACCTAACGTCAGATAGCAGTTCTCAGGTGACATGAGTGCAGATAGTCCATTGACTTAAGGTCATCATTTGTCTCGTGTGAGTTCCCACTGTGCTTTGGTTACTACCCTACCACGATTCAAAGGAGTCGTGCAAACAGGTTTTAGTTGGGCACAGTCCCGAGCCACGTGGAGGCAGTGAGTGACTGTTGGGGATTCGTCTCTCCCGGTATAGGGAGTTGATATCGCACGGTGATCGGTTGGTCAATACCATAAGTCCCTGGCCAGGGCTGATTGAGAATTACTGATGGACTGATCAGTAGATTCTCGGATTGTCTTGAGCCAAGCCGACACGACTTGTACGGTTATTAGGGGTCTGACGTTTACCACCCCCCTAGACCATACATTCGATACTCTTAGACGAACAGACCGGACTGCGCGGATATTGTCACGGACAGGCTCAGTAGGAGTTCGGATGGATTTCCTCATCGGCCTTCTTATCGACATCTACCTGGGGACCGTTACGTACAGCTAGTGCCGCTTGCGGTCTATGGTTAAACCCACTGCCAGCGTAGTAGTCGAGTCTTCAGAGTCCCACACAGAGATTTCCTAACTCCAGCCGGAACGATATAGAGGTCGTATGATTTTACGACAAGGGTTCGGACGCATACGTGTTTAAACGCACGTACGACGTTCGGACAGTTTTTACTAGTCGGCTTTGGTTTAAGCCAGATTCTAGTATCGGGTTTTTGGATTTATACAGTCTAATGTTTTTCCGTGTTTTGACGGATAGGAGGGGCGTTCTCGTAATTTTGCGGGAAGCTTCTAGAAGCATGGTGACTTGGGGGTTTAGGTGGCATTTTCATTAAATGCAATTGTGACTCATTTTGTGTGATTCATCATATCATTAATGCATCATTAAATGCTTAATGACTCATATAGTGAATAACTCATATTGAATTAATGAAGCATGATGAATAATCATATTTATTCATTTATTTGATAATTCATTATGCTTCATATATATTCAAGTGAGAAGCAATTCCATGATCATTATCTTGTTCACCTTCTCTCTCCTCAAGCTCACTCTCTCTTCAAACTCTAATCCTACCACTCATGAGTTGAGATCAAGGATTAGAATAGATTAAACACTCCATAATCTAACTCTATATGATCTAAGTTCCTTTGATTAGCAACTAGAGAAACTTAGTTGCCTCAAGTTTGGAGGTGAAGCTTGGATTAGGGTTCTCGGGTGGATCATCTATCACTTAGAGGAGGCCGAGGAGGACGTAAAGATCGAAAAGACGAAGGACACAATTCACTAGGTATAATCTCTTTACATAGTAGCTAAGAACTTCTATGGTTGTTGTTAATTATCGTTTAGCAAAGATCTTCGGTTAGTCGATGTATGCTTAAAGAACAAGATCGTTTTTCATATTTCCGCCTCCCCGCAATTCATGGGGTGTTGCACATCGACTTACACAAATATCACGAAACTCAGCCATCAAGACTAAATCATGAAAACGGAACGCCCAAAATACCGAAATCCAAGATGATGGATACATGATAATCGAATCACAAAATCACAAATCATAAATACCATCGTCGGTAGTCCTTCCTTCAAAGTCGAGAAGGTGTCGGTGCATCCAATGCTAGCAGCGCAAGACATTTACTTGCTTCTTGCTCACGGTCTGGCATCCTCTGTCACTGGGTCCTTTTTTTCTCTGTGGATTACCAATCTCGTAATCCATCAGCTCATCGGCCCTGTCAGGTGTGCTAACGGGAACGATTCCGTCCTGGCACTTCTCTGGTCGTCTCTCGGTCAATCCTCACGACCATTCGTAAAACAGCACCTCAGTGACGCCGACCTATGGTCCTCTGAATGCACATCATACTTCTGTGCCCAGGTGCAAATCTTATTGCAGCAGTGTCCTGGAAGGAATCCTGATCAAGGTCTTTTCCAATCTCGCCTAAGCCGAACATGTACGGAGGCTGGTACTCTTGCACCATCTTTTCTCGCTCTCTGGACATCTGCGTCCTTAGCACAGCATTTTATCAGAAACTGGTCGCATCCCAACGCCTCTGTATGGGTATCTCATCTCTGATGTCAGCGGAGTAGAACGTCATCTCGTCAAAATCTCGTGCGAACTTTTTACTCCACTGGTTCCAATGTCGACTGATTCGGACTCATCTCATTGTGGCTGCGTGGACGGCGCTCCAACGGCTATACTCGTATCTGGAGTCTCCCAAGCAGTGTATCCCATCATATGATATCCAAAAGATGTCGAACCATCCGATCGATTTGTTAAAACCTCATAATCCCCCAAGAGATCAACATCATGGGTACAGTTTAATAGTATCGAGTACATACCACAGCATCAGTGGTCCAGCCGTAGAAGGGCAAACCCAAGCCTCACTAATGGCGCCGCGGAACTACCGCAAACCCTAAGGTTCAAAGGCTTTCACACAGTCATTAAGTCGAGTTAGGGTTTCATTCTTCTAGAGGGTCCATAGAATCGCTTGCATGTCTTTCCGAATACTTTAAACTTGGAAAATAGGCTCCTGACATTCGATCGTCTCTATCGACTCTCAACGAACCTGCGTGAAGTCGCCTCTAGCTGGAATCAATCTATCTGATGACCTCGCATTGGGGTAAGCGAACGAACCACATGTCCTAGTCATTCTTCCTCGGGTGACTAGCGACTCACTATCATATCTCTAAGTATATACTCATGCTGCAGTACCTCCAATCATCTGGACGATATCTCGTCAATTGCAGCAACAACTGGCTCATTCTTCTGTACGCTGAACAGCGCCTCAATCATCATGAATAAGCGATATACCAATGGTCATCACATCTGGCTGGCCTCTAGCAGTAGCCTGATCCTCTGGTACCAATTGGCACGTTCGAGAAATCTCGTGAAAGCGATCTGTCAAATGCTCATGGCGCGAAAACACAATAAGACGACGCCTCTCAATGCAATCGTATGTCCCCGGAATCACGACTTGGTCAGTCTTCATCTCCGACGAGCTCAAGCTGACGCAACTCTAGCCGTAGCTCTCTCTGCCCGTGTGATCGTGGCAGTACAATTACAACCAGTATCGATGAGGGTAGATCATAGGAAGGAATATAATACTGTGCAAGGAAATGTACATCCTAAGGTTTCTTAAGCGGAGTAGCGTATCGTAAATATGCCGCGGAACATACGTACAGTATGTCTCTAATCAAGCTACCTACTCCATCAACCAAGAGTCATCCTACACGACGAAAGTTCGGGTATAATACCCCCTCGACTAAGTCTAAGTTCCGTAAGGTCAAGCCTAAGTTCCGTATATATATAGACGCCCTAGGCTCCACATAGTCAAACTTAGACTCGAACCAAGGTTAATCTAGCGCTCTGATACCAACTTTGTCACGACCCGAAAGAGCACGTGACCGGCCCTTGAACCATATGAAGCCTATAGGACTCCATCTGATCCAAGTAAGACAAAAGCCTAGAAATCTAAAACCATTTTAAGAGTAAATAAAGAAAACTAGTTTAAGGAAGTGAAGAAAACATGTTTTGAAGTCAAGGTTTTTAAATAACTAAGCCGAATATGCATTTTAAAAATATATAGTCTTTTCTAAAAATTTCGGTAAAGTTTCCTTTGTAAATACTGGTCCCGAACGGGGTACAATAAAAATAATATATATGCAATGATAAAAGGCATCCCCAAGCGGGAGATAGCTCTTCGTCAATCGACGGTCACAACCACGCAAGCAATATAATATACAACGCTGAATGGAGAGGATCAAAACTCAAAAGAAACTCAAATAAACATGAAAACCGTAATACTACTATACGCGACTGTAAGGTCGAAATAATACATAGCTAGTGTCTAAGTCTGAAACAATATACAAGTTTTGGTTGATGGAATTTCTAGATACAAAGGAATAGTACATGTACAATGATGGTTCTTGATGCAAAAGAACCCACCTACCCAATGCAATTCACCCGCAAGGAAGCAGTGTGCCAGAAATGCCGCTATGGAACCTGTACGGCAAAACCTGCAAGAAGCTGTGGCACAACGGGGGTGAGTTGCCAACTCGTGAATAGAAAACATCTACAAGCAGAAATCGAATGCATGACATAATCCTAGGTCAATACGATCAGATATAATAATAACCTCAAAGAGTAAGTCTGAAGAATGATAAGGTGGCAATGTAACATCTAATCGTGTATGTAGTGCCAAGTACTCGTGCCAGTGCCTCAGGTAATAACATGTCATAAATATAAGGTATGTCTGCATGAAGTAAATATGATGAAGTATCAAAATGGAGATCAATACACATATATTACCGTCCCATTCCACTAATATTGGTGTAAGGGTATATATAACAGCGCCCTCATACCCTATTATATATACAAATGATGTATGATCAATATAATAAAAGTCTGTATGTGATCAATGTCTGTATATATGTGGATCCCGTCCACCTGTCACCCAATGACAATAAGCATCATGCAGGTAAATATGTGGATATAATCAAAATCATAGAAAACATCATGAAACTCGTGCCTAGCATCGGCACGTAAATCCTCATCTATCAGGCACTGTCACCAAGACTAGCCCTGATAGGTACGTATCATACGCTCCCTCGAAACCCGAGTGCCCAGCTTCGACCCTTGAATTTCGACGTATCATACGCACATAACTCCGGTCGGTATCCCCAAGATAACCGCCGAGTAAAAGGTAATATCACCGGACAGTATGGTTCCCCAGCCGGGCTCATCGGCTCATAGCACATCGACATCCCTTTCTTGCCCCGGGATACTCCGGGCCCCACCATGTACCCTTATACGGCCTCGACGCCTCCTCGTAGGGGTATATATATATATCAGAACCGATAAAACTCATGGTGGAAGCTGAAATATCATATCAAGGGTAACCGGGTTTTAAAACATTTACATAATCTCTTGAAATACCTACGGTTCCCCAAATCCAAAAATATCATGAAAACAAATATCCCAATGCGCATAATCAGAAAACATGATGTATGTGACATATAGTGAAATGCAAGTATAGCTGTATATCATGCAACATGGAATTATAATATGCACATACAAGGTCATATCCTGATGTAATAATACTATTGTGTAGTGACATGGCAATTATCGATGATGAAGTGTATGAGCCGGCAAGGAAGTGTACGTGGAACATACGCATCATCGATAATGGTGCCGGTGTCCTAACAGCATGACGATAATATAGCAGTAAACACATTTACACATGCAAAGCGATGAGAAAAGCATGAATATGCGGAAATCGAAAAATCAACGCAACAGTGAAAAATCTACATCAATATGTATATGCCATGCAGTTATACCATTTGAAATAAGACGAATCAGGATTTTTAGTAATATAAGGGCTACGGTGTTTTTAAGAAAAGTTGTGCCTTTTTAAAGTATCCGTAGAATCCCTTTTTCTGTCTTTAAAATATTCCCGATTCGTTAGTTTTAGAAATAGGTATGACTCGGGTCTAGTCTAATATCTACTATACTAACTACAGATCTAACTATCAAGTCAATCGGGAGGGGTATGGAAACCACCTAAATCTGAGTCGATATATATAAATATAAATATAAGAGTCGGTGATCCCGACTCAATAGTATCGCGTACGATACCGTATATCGTCTGACAACCTCGAGTCATGAGTGCGGATCAATCATCAATATATGGCTCGTACGGTAAATCGTCGTACGGCATCCCGATAGCTGGGTACGGGTCAATATCACATTATCTCATCAATTATCTGGTATCCTTATCATCATATCACATAATCTGGGTTACTGATCTAAGTCTAGTACAAATCGATACCATCTATATAAGTATGAATGCGTGTGTGAAACACACGTCCAAAGGCCCGCTAAAATCACATGTCGTATTCCAAATACGAATCATATCAAATCACCAATCTCATGGCACTATGCTCAATATCATCGACTCATCTCCAATGTCATCCAATATCATCATCAACACAGTGTAAGTATAATGAATATGCAAGGGTGTGCGTGTGGGTGTAAATCTATTCTAGGGTTCGCGACTATGAACTACACTAGTTTACTTCTAACCCTAAACTATCCATAGTACACCTAACACAATATCCACGACACACTATAAACTATCATATATATATATATAAGGTATACCAACAACGGACTGCGGGGGTGCTATACGCCATCCACCCGACTTCTCCCCGTAGATATAATCTACTCACCTTGAATCCTGCGTGTCGGTGTCGATGTCGCCATCATCGTCTTCATCGTCTCGAATCATCATGGTATACCTACATATCACATGTATCGTATAGCATTAAAACCAAATCAAAACTAAAACGACACACGAGAACTTAACGACACGCTTAAAGGCCTATAGGTTAGAACCTATGGGTACGCCTTTAGAACCATCGAACAATCCTCGATATCGCCGTATAAACGCTAAGCATTCGAGGTAAAACATAGATACACAATTCCAGAAATTAAAATACGAAATACGGAAACATGAATCAAAACAGCAACTTAAGAAAAAGGCTCCACATTTTGTATAGGGTGAAAACAATGTAAGCAAATAACACTAGGGTGATATATAGGGTATATGTGACCTACAGAAGAAACCCGGGCACCTACCCTCACCAAGTGGCCGAGCCCCCCTAAAGGAAAATCCGGCCAGGCCGGCCTGCCTTGTCCAAAGGGGTTCGTCAGCATAGGGTGGTCTCCTGGTGGTCTAACTAAGCTCCTAGTGTTGTTTATTTGTCTCAGAAACTCCCCGGGTCAACCCAGATTCACCAGCACATCCTAATCACTCACAAGCCGACATGAAAGTTCCGTAATTCCGTATTTTAGGTTTCCAGTGGGGTTGGTCTGGGTTTTCTAGCACTAGGGTGTTCGTATGGCCTCAACTGAGCTCAATTGCTCTCCACAACTCACAATTTCCTCAAACCCTTACTAGGTTTTCCTAAATCCACAAAATCACATGATATCGATTCTAATCTCAACATGGGGGTATAAGTATGCAAAAACTAAGCTAATGGTCCAGAAAAATACCTCATTTGGAAACTCAATAATTTTCTTGAGTTGCCCCTAGTAGCCAAAATCCTTGCTTTCTTGGTCCAATGTGTAGATCTTGAGCTTGCGCACAATTTTAGTGAAATGGGAGTGGGGTTTTGGAGTTGTTTTCATGGTGATTTGAGGAATTGAAGATGGGAGGGAGGAGGAGCTAGGGCAGCGGCTGAGAATGGAGAGGGAGAGGAATGAGTGAAGTGAGGGGGAAAATGGCCAAGTCCTTGGGTCAAAAGAAGACCATACCTCTCTCTCTCTCACCATACCTCATATAATAATCTTTTTCCTTTTCTTTTTCTCTTCAAATTCCTTCTCACTCAAATAGTAACCCCAAAAGAAACATGATAGAAAATGCACAAGTGTAGAGAAAAAAGATATGTGCATGTTTTGCACAAAATTGCCAAAAAACGACTAGCGATTTTTAATCGCAATTAGCACTAAATTAGCATATAATTAATCATCAAAACTTAAAATGGCATAATTCCATAAAATACCCTATTTTAGAATTTTCCATAATTTTTCCAAATATTTTTTTATTTATCTATATTTAATTATACCAAAATATTAAAATATTCAATAAAATAATATTAAATTATAAAAATTCAAAAAAATAATATTTTATTTTTTTGAAATGTTACAGTGGGCTGCACATTGAAGGGGGTGCCTCATTTAATGAGGCATGGGTGTAGGGATTATTATATAAAGCATGGGTTTTAGTTTTGGTGGCTGGTTTTTGTGATGGGGGGTTTCCTGCAATTTCGCCATGCTCTTGTATTGCCAGAGGGTTTACCGTGGTGGAGGAAATGTGTTGGAAAAAGGTTTTATTTTTTGTGGTGATGGCTGGGCCCCTTTTGAGTGCTGAAGCATTTTTGATGAGGGGTTAATTGCAACTTGGTTTTTCTTGTGTTGTGTAATTCATTCTTTGACTCACCATCTTTATATGAATATTCACAACACTACTTAGGATTTCCACACTCTCTCTCCAATAAAAAATTCCAGTAAGCATTTCCTGCTATGCAGCCGAGCCCCATTTCCTTGGCTTCTCAAGTTTTTTCATATGCTCACATTGTTTCACTTAAAGTGGCAACTCCAATTTACCTCCACCCAATACTTGGGTATCTTGAGACAAATTATTCTAGACTATCTCTACTTCATTCTTGGACATGTCGGCTAGCAAACTTCATGCCTGAGTTGCCTCGGTTCGAGGCGGGAGCCCGTATAAAGATTCAATGACGTGGTGCCACATCGGCGAGCGAGATCGGGGAGCGAACTTCGTCGGCGCAACAGCGGGGAGCTTGGCACGGAGATTAAAGACCGAAGGACACGGATCGATCGGTAATCTTTCTGAACTCAATTTAAATTTAGCTAGTTTACGGTTAATGGAACGATCCGGGTATTTGGGCTGCAGTGGCGCCAGTTTCATAAAAAGTTTTTGTTCCGTATTTGGCGTCGGTTTGACGGCCGCGGCGCCGCCTGATTAGTCAAAAATATTGCATATTTTAGCCGGCAACTTCCTCATCATTTGCATTCATATAGAAGTGTTCGGCATTCATAATTCACATATTAGCAAAACTGTCGCAAAATATCAGATTGCATGTGTTAGACTCTAAAACCGGCACTATAAAGGAAATTGACTACATTTCATGGCATCGCATCATCCCTATATTGCGCAACACTTGTTTTGAGATCTGTGCAGGAAAATCCCGAAGAAAGGCCGAAATTTATACGGTACCGATCAAATATTACGCCAACTCAATGATTTCAATTCTGGTACCAATCCAAAAGGCAAAACAAAAATCAACATATCAAATAAAGGCTCAAATGTCAACCCAAGACCACTGCAAAGAGCTCAAGCCCCAAGGATCCAACATGGCCGCGGAACCGCGGCTGGAGCCTGCTTGCGCCGCAGTTCCGCGGCTGTTTTGCCACGTCATCCACCAAATTTTGGGCCATAATGCTTCTCTAAGGGTCTACACTTCAGCAAGACATGTTAATTTCCAGAAGACTCCAGAGAGTTCTGCCAGATCAGCAAACCCTTGTTCCTACACTAAACTTAGCCTTGTATTCTAGAAACTTCTTCTTAAACCCTAGGTTAAACCCTAAGCTAAGCCTAACAAACTCTTTCTAGAAGTCTTTCAACAAACTTTTGGAGGGAACTCAAAGACTTAGGGTTTGGGTGCTCTATAAATAAGACCCTAGGCTCACTTGTAAAAGGGACTTGATCCTTGACTAGTTCATTTAGCCAATTTAGATCCATTCACTCTCTTTCTTCATCTTCTTCTTCCACAAGTCTAGTGAGAAGGCTTGTGTGAAACCATAACCCTAATTCCAATCAAAAGCCAAGATCCCGAGTACCCATCAAGCAAGAAGCCTTGCAACCTTTTATGAGCCGAGCCGATCTTCAACGGAGCAAGTGGTCCAAGCCGATCCACGACTCACGGAGCCGAGCGACGCCAATTCAACAATTTAGTTCTTCCTCTTGTAGTTCTTGAGCGACTGTAATCAAAATGTTGATATAAATAAAAGGTGATATTCTTTTATCTTGTTTTCTTTAAATTCTCGCATCATGATATCTTTTCAATTCTTGAATACTTTCTGTGTGATGATGTTTGAGTAATACTCCGCTCGTCTAGGAGTCGAGACGATAAATAGAATGATGATGTAATATATCTTAAATCGATTCTTGAATCCTACGAGTTTTGTAAACCCTAGCAAGTTCAAGAATCGACGACCCAATTCGATGCGATGCTTTCTTGATTGATATCGCTCGAGATTGGGGAGTTACGATCGTTTCTTGAAATTGTTAGAGGCTAGAATGTGAATGATATCGATGAAAGAACAAGGGTTAAACGATGAAACCCTAGTTTCATCAAGAAAGCCCTAACTCTCATCGATCATCATCGATCTAGTATCAATCCTTCGAAGGACAAGAACACGAAATCTTGAAATCACATCACGTCTATAGATCCGATCGATTCCTACGAGCCTCATTTAGATTCTTGGCATTTTGGTTGGAAATATTATCGAAACCCAATTCTTGATTGTTTATCAGTTTCTTGATTCTTGATTAAACATCGTGACACCAGAATCAATAGATAAATTCTTGAATCGTGTTTTTTTCTTTTCAATTAACTTTTCGATTCAAACAAAGCAAATATAAAAACGAATCGCACAATCCCTGTGGACGATCCGCACTCGCTTACGATCTACAACTGACACAGTAGTTGATTGCGGTCAAATATAATTCTTTGATAGTGAGTTCTTTATACAATTTTCTAAATACTGATACAAGATACTATTATCGATCAAATGAAACCGTTATCGGGAAACAATTGATTCGATACTTGCTTTTTACAAACACATCCAAGAAATACACTAAATCAAATGGCGCCGTTGCCGAGGATCGCGCGCTAATTCGTTTCATATTATAGTTTGAATTGAAAGAATTATTCCATTGTTGTTTTTGAGATCAAAATTCGTGCAAACCCTAAACGATTTGCTGTTGTTCATTGCAAGGAAATCTGGAGCTGTTTGGAAATTGAAGAAAATATTTGGGATATACCAGAGAGCTGAGGGAGTCTACAGAAGCTCCCTGGTGAAGTTTTGTGCATTGATCCCATTGTTCAACCGCGGAAGCGCGGTGGGAGTGCCCAAACGCGGCGGAAACGCGGCTTGGTTGAGGGTTCTCTGTACAATTTTTCTTCAGGTGATTTCTTACCTCCTTCTCTCTCCTCTTTTTAGCTCCAACTAACAATTTTCTGCAGGCTTCTTTGCAAATAATCGCAGCGCCGCAAAAGCAAAATTAAATTTGTGCGTGATTTTAATTTCTTGGTTGTTTGCATTCTAAATACGGAAATTAAGAGGCACGGCCAAATCCAAATTAGGTGGGGATTTCATTACCCTTCCTGGGCCCCGAAAATCACAAAACTTGCATCCGCGTTGACCCACATTAACTAAAAGAAATCTAGAGAAGACTCTAAGGACTGTCGCGCTCAATTAGGACAAGAGAAGGCCGTGGGTAATTCATTGCTTATCCGCGTTTTCTTGTGGTGCCTAAGGTGAGTGTGTCTAAGGCTAGTGGTTTTTAATTAGGCCCACTACTTACGTAGTGGAGTACCTTCCCACTTACCTGGCACTTATCCGGCCACAGGGGGACAAAGAGGCAGTGGAGGATTCTATCCTGCGACTTGTCTTTTGGCAGTTAGGAGCGGTCTAGAGCCGGACCTAGGTGACCACTAGATTCTAAGGTTTGTGTGCTACATTTGTTTTGTCGCATCATTTTTTCAAAAATCCGTCCCTTTTTCAAAGCAAACACCGCATTCATTACCCCTAATTATAAGTCAACGCTGCCACTTGTACTAACCCATTTTAGTGCAAGATAGGCTGGACACAGGATTCTAGTGCCCGTTTAGTCCGCGTACCCTTTATCGACTCCGAAGTCGATATTTCTCCATTTACCTTTCCTTTACCCACTACCACACCCACACCGATGGATCCGAATCCATCAAACTTCTTTAACCCTAATCTGCCACCGTCCGTTGGTGCGCAGAATCCACCCCGCATCTCTCTCCAGGAGTGGTGCTACCCTAATCGAGGTCCTCTTTCGACCTGTTTATCCACACCACCAGCCAATGGGGATAACTTTGAGATTAAGCCCCAGTATATCAATCTTTTACCCAAATTCCACGGACTCGAGACTGAGGACGCTTACGTTTTCATTACCAAATTTGAAAACGTATGCGCAATGATGGGTACGTCACAACTTTCAGTGGATGCTATGCGTCTACGACTTCTTCCATTTACTTTGTGCGATATAGCCGAGAAGTGGCTATATAACACTACCGCACACTCTATTACGAATTGGGAAGAATTCGTACCTGCATTCCTTAAGAAATTTTACCCAATAGAAAAGACAGCTCGAATCCGTAGCGAACTGAATCAATTTGCCCAGCTCCCTGCTGAACCATTTTCAAAATGCTTTGAACGTTTCAAGGATCTATTGGTTCAATGTCCTGATCACGGCATCCCGAGATGGGAATTGTGCCGAATCATTTATGAGGGCATTAATCCAAGCACTAAACAGAGCCTTGAAAACTTGTGTCAAGGTACTTTTATGACCAAAGATGATGGGGAAGCTTGGAAGTATTTAGAAGAGTTCACTAAAAAATCACTACAGTGGGAGAGTGGAACCCAACCATTGAATAGGGGTGGCGTACACCAAATAGATGTGTCCATAGGTGTTCGAGCTGAGATAGCAGCAATGCAAAAGAAGCTCGACGCTATGGAACACAAATTTGCAGCAGCCTCCCTAAACCCAGTGTCACTCCCCAAAACTGTTTGTGGGTGCTGTTCTGATCCGTCTCATTTAACGGAAGAATGTCCATTAAACTCTGCGTTTCAAGGTCACGAGCATTCTAATGCCGCATTTCAAAGACCTCGAAACGATCCTTATTCTTCTACGTACAATCAGGGTTGGAGGAATCACCCGAATTTCGCTTGGAACCAAAATCAATCTCAAAACACGGTTCCAAACACGAATAATTTTCAAAGGGCTCTTCCTCCACCACAACAGCAACCCCTTCAACTCACTCAGCACCCCTATCAGTCACAAAATTTCCAAAATCAGGGCAACACTCCTGCACAGTCTAATCCTATGCAGTCCTGTTCTGACGAGTTCTCTCAATTCACTCAAACCATGAAATCACTTTTGTCAAATTTCATAGAGGTTTCGACTGAGGTTAGATCTTCCGTCGGTGAGATAAAGAAAAACTCAGCGTCCCAAGCTGAGAGTATCAGAACGATGGAAGCTGAAATCGCACGGCTCAAAGCCGAAATGAGTGCGAGAGAAAAAGGGAAACTTCCCTTTCAACCCCTACAGAATCCTGGGCATTACAATATAAATGCCGTCACAACATTGAGATCGGGAAGAGTGCTGAACAATCATGTCGGGGAAGGTATTGATGATACTGAAAATCATATCAACACCCCGGCTGAGACCTTTCCGCACACACACACTTCTCCTTCTGATCCTTCTTCTTCTACCACACCATCTTCTCGCGAACCTATTCTCCATTTCCCACTAGGCTCGACACCTTCTCCCAACCCTTATAGTTCTCCACAGACGGTCCCCACACCTCTTTTGGGACCACGTCTACCCCCTCTTCCTTCTCCTATGATGGACCCTGCGCTTATTGCGAAAGCTCCTTACCCGAACCGGTTAAGGGCTAATAGAACGAGTCCTCATATGGAGAAAATTTTGGAAATGTTCAAACAGGTTAACATCAATATCCCTCTTCTAGATGCGATTCAACAAGTCCCCGCTTATGCGAAAATTCTTAAGGACTTGTGCACTAGGAAGAGGAAGACTCAAGTGCCGAAGAAGGTCTTCATGTCTAATAATATTAGCACTGCTTTTATACCCCAACTTCCAAAGAAAAGAAAGGACCCAGGATGTCCTACAATATCGATTTCGATTGGGGGTAAAAACATAAATCGTGCTCTTTTAGACCTTGGCGCAAGTGTTAACCTGCTCCCTTATTCTGTCTATGAGCAATTAGGGATTGGAGAGCTGAAACCTGCTCACTGCACTCTCCAGATGGCAGACCGATCTATCACCAAACCAAGGGGTGAATTAGAGGATGTATTGATAAAGGTCGGGGAATTTGTTTTCCCTGTAGACTTCATTGTGCTCGATACACATCCTGTAGCAAACCCCCGGGGCCAAATTCCGGTGATTCTGGGTCGTCCTTTCCTTGCCACTTCCAACGTTGTTATAAACTGTAGAAATGGTTCAATGAACTTATCATTTGGAAATATGACCATTGAACTAAATATCTACAAAGTCGGAAGTCAGCCATCAGAACCCTCTGCTCATATTTTCGATGTGTGCTCTGTCCATGAGATCGCTCCCGATAGTCGTGGAGCTGAGGATCTTTGCTTGCTAGATCTCGACGACATTAACACATCTCTGCTTGATTTCACACATGATCTTAGTGAGGACACTTTCTCTACACCTGAGTCCTGCACTTCTGACTTTTCTCCACCCGAGTCTGTATCTTTCACAGGCTCTGAGCTTCTTTGTAAATCCAAAAATCACTCAATGATCCCTCCTTCTATCATTTCTCCGCCTGAGTTAGATCTCAAAATTTTACCTTCTCACCTCAAATATGCATATCTAGGTGAGAATGAGTCTTTACCGGTTATCATATCCGCTTCTCTTGCATCAGAGCAAGAGAATGCACTTTTATCGGTATTGAGATCTAACAAAGAGGCGTTTGGTTGGAGTATGGCGGATATCAAAGGGATTAGTCCCTTGATAGTCAAACATCATATACATGTGATGGATGATGCCAGACCGACCCGAGAACCACAGAGACGGTTAAATCCCGTCATGAAGGAAGCGGTCATGAAAGAGATCGTCAAATGCTTAGATAATGGTATTATATACCCCATCTCCGATAGCCAGTAGGTGAGTCCTATACATGTCGTTCCTAAGAAATCCGGCATCACTATTATAACCAATGAAGCAAATGAGTTGATTCAGACACGCGCCCAAACTGGGTGGCGTGTATGTATTGATTATAGAAAACTCAATGCTGCCACGAGGAAAGACCACTTTCCTCTACCATTCATTGATCAGATGCCGGAACGCTTAGCGGGACGAGAGTATTATTGTTTTATGGATGGTTACTCAGGCTATAATCAGGTCCCCATCGCCAAAAAGGATCAAGATAAAACCACTTTTACTTGTCCTTTTGGTACCTTTGCTTACAGTCGCATGCCCTATGGGTTATGCAATGCTCCCTCTACCTTTCAGCGGTGTATGATGGGGATATTCTCTGATATGGTAGAGAATTTTTTGGAGATCTTTATGGACGATTTCTCGATTTTTGGAGACTCTTTTTCCGATTGCCTAGCGAATCTTGACGCTGTTCTTACTCGTTGCAAACTGAAGAACTTGACTTTGAACTGGGAAAAATGCCATTTTATGGTCCAAGAAGGAATAGTACTTGGACATGTCATTTCACAGAAAGGCATTGAGGTTGACAGAGCTAAGATAGATGTCATTCAAAACCTACCTCATCCCAAAAGCGTCAAAGATATTCGATCTTTCCTTGGCCATGCGGGCTTTTATAGGAGATTCATTAAGGACTTTAGCAAAATTGCTAGACCTTTAACTCTTCTCCTGGCCAAGGATGCAACCTTCCATTTTGACTCGGACTGCGAGACAGCTTTCGACTCACTTAAACACTCACTCACTTCAGCCCCCGTTTTATCATCACCAAACTGGGACTACCCCTTTGAGCTGATGTGTGACGCATCTGATTTTGCAGTGCGTGCAGTCTTAGGACAGCACATTGAAAAGATGCCACACGTAATATACTATGCAAGTAAGACCCTGAATGATGCGCAAATCAATTATACAACCACAGAAAAAGAACTCTTAGCGGTTGTATTTGTATTAGAAAAATTCAGGCCTTACTTAATTGGCTCACCTATAGTTGTGTATACTGACCATTCCGCTTTAAAACATCTTCTGGCGAAGAAAGATGCAAAAGGTCGACTAATACGTTGGATCCTTCTGTTACAAGAATTCGATCTTGTTATCAAAGATAAGAAAGGATGTGAAAACGTAGTAGCTGACCATCTTTCACGCATCATTTCTTCTCCTGTGACCCTGCCGATCAATGATTCATTCCCTGACGAACAACTCTTGAGCATATCTGCTGACCCATGGTTCAGAGATATTGTGAACTATCATGCCACGGGACTGATACCGAGCGATTGGTCAAAACAGGACAAATATCGTTTTCTTTCCCAAGTAAAACACTTTTACTGGGACGAGCCCTATTTGTTTAAATATTGTCCTGATCAGATCATTCGCCGGTGTGTCCCGAATGAAGAGTTCAAGAGTGTTCTTTCATTTTGTCATGATCAGGCTTGTAGGGGTCACTTTGGTCCTAGAAAGACAGCGGAAAAGGTTTTGCAATGTGGATTTTATTGGCCGACCTTATTCAAGGACGCATTTGACTATTGCAAAACCTGTACACAATGTCAGTACACGGGTAGAATATCCCAGAGGAATGAAATGCCTCAGCAACCCATCTTGGTTGTTGAAATATTCGATGTTTGGGGCATTGATTTTATGGGTCCTTTTCCCAACTCCTTTGGGAATTTGTACATTTTGCTGGCGGTTGATTATGTCTCAAAGTGGGTAGAAGCCATTCCATGTCGCACTAATGACAAGAAAGTTGTCATTAAGTTCTTAAAAGAGAATATCTTCTCGCGATTTGGACACCCACGCGCTATCATTAGCGATAATGGGACACACTTCTGCAACAGGTCTTTTGAGACTCTGATGCGAAAATACTCAATCAACCACCGACTTTCTACACCCTATCATCCCCAAACAAGCGGGCAGGCTGAAATCTCAAACAGACAAATCAAACTTATCCTGGAGAAAACTGTTGCTAAAAATAGAAAAGACTGGTCGACCAAACTGACGGATGCTCTTTGGGTATTCAGGACTGCATTTAAGACCGACCTAGGAATGTCTCCATATAGGATAGTGTTTGGAAAAGCATGTCATTTACCCGTCGAGATAGAGCATAAAGCATTGTGGGCTATAAAAGAAATAAATTTTGATCTAAACCTTGCTTGCAACTTTCGAAAGCTGCAACTTAATGAGCTAAGCGAACTCCGCGATGAAGCTTATGATAACGCTGTAATCACAAAGAATAGGACTAAGGTTTTTCACGATAAAAACATCTTGAGGAAAACATTTTCACCTGGTCAACAAGTCCTTCTTTATGATTCACGATTACACCTTCACGCGGGTAAGCTCCGATCTCGATGGAAGGGACCTTTTGTTGTGCGGTCTGTATATTCGCACGGGGCAGTAGAAGTAGAAAATGTTAAAAACGGCACCTTTTTCAAAGTAAATGGACATAGACTTAAGCCGTATTTTTCCACTGACCCCACGGAGGAGCTCTTGTTCTTACAAGAGCCAGTTTATGTGGATTAAATTTTCCTCCGTCTCACCTTCATATCCTGTATATCACTGTATCATGTTTTGAATGAAGGTAAGTGAAAAGAGTAAGTTTGGGGGAAGTTCTTCACTTATATATTTTGCCCCCACTAATAATTCCCCCCAGGCTTACAGTTTTTGTAGGTATAGCATTTGGCAACAGTGAGGACACTGTTGAAAACAAGTTTGGGGGAGGTTTGTGCTTATTTTCTTATTTTCGCATCATTTGCATATCATCTGCATAAGCACAAAACATTTCTTTTAAAATCTAGAAAAATTGAAAAAATTTCAAAACCCTTAAAAATTTAAAAATTTTCAAAGTATAAAAATAATTTTAATATTTACACTTTTTGTACATAAATAAGATAATAAAAGTTTAGATAGTGAAAAATTACATCCATGAGATTAGAAAAATTTGAGAAAACTAAGAAAATTAGAAGTTTTCTTATACGAACTAGTAATAAGTAGTTATGAGCCGTTGTCCTAAGGGTTAGTAAGATGAAGGACGTCGCTAATCTGAGGATAAAAATAAGTCTAAAAAATAGTTTCTATTCTGGAAGCCAAACATTTTGAACGTTGATACCCTGCTATTCGCACTTACACACGTCTTAAAGCCTGGGATAGTAGAGGATACCTTGAAATGATCTTGTCTTAAAGCCAAAAGTATGAAGGAAATAAAAAAAAAGAAAGAAGTGAATAAAAAAAATATATAAAGTGGTGAGAAAATTGGACATTGGTTTTGTTATCACCAAGGGCAATAAAAATGTATAGTGAGGGTGCTTCTTCACCTACTGCCCTAAGGCCAACTGGTCTGGGAGTCACTGCTATGCCTGAGGTGGTGCGAGACGAGGAAAATACACCAAATAAGCAAGCACATGAGTAATCGGTCGGTTAGTACCTCAAGAAGTATTAACGGTCGCATGAAAGTGTGTGAGCAATCTCATCTAAATATTCATTAATTAAAAAGTACTGAGGCTGATGGGCAAGAGTATGATAGCTTGAATTGAATTCTCCGGGTGTAGGGATGTCTTTACACACACGCAGGGTTATATGATCGATGTTTGGAATAAAGATAGGAATGAAGAATAAGACGATGTTTTATTGAGGGAGGACGTGATTTCTAACATCTTTTCATAACCATTAAGATAGGGCTCATGACAACCGAAAAGCTAGCTTAGTTGGAAACCCTAATTTTCAAGACTTTTCTTTTACAATTCTTGTCTTTAAATGTAATATTCATGATCTTCCTTTTATTATTGGATTTTGTGGGTGCAATCCACTGAAAACCCTCAGGAGACAACACTCCTCCTACTAGGGACACCTAGAGGTTTAAAGGCTTGTTGCACGTGCTCAGTGCAATCGTGTTGCCTACGAAAGTGTGCGAGATAGTTTTTCTCTTTCTTTATTTTCTCTTTCTCTTTTTAATAAAACAGTTCGCTCGAGACGATCGAAATTAAGTTTGGGGGAATTTGATTAGTCAAAAATATTGCATATTTTAGCCGGCAACTTCCTCATCATTTGCATTCATATAGAAGTGTTCGGCATTCATAATTCACATATTAGCAAAACTGTCGCAAAATATCAGATTGCATGTGTTAGACTCTAAAACCGGCACTATAAAGGAAATTGACTACATTTCATGGCATCGCATCATTCCTATATTGCGCAACACTTGTTTTGAGATCTGTGCAGGAAAATCCAGAAGAAAGGCCGAAATTTATACGGTACCGATCAAATATTACGCCAACTCAATGATTTCAATTCTGGTACCAATCCAAAAGGCAAAACAAAAATCAACATATCAAATAAAGGCTCAAATGTCAACCCAAGACCACTGCAAAGAGCTCAAGCCCCAAGGATCCAACATGGCCGCGGAACCGCGGCTGGAGCCTGCTTGCGCCGTGGTTCCGCGGCTGTTTTGCCACGTCATCCACCAAATTTTGGGCCATAATGCTTCTCTAAGGGTCTACACTTCAGCAAGACATGTTAATTTCCAGACGACTCCAGAGACTTCTGCCAGAACAGCAAACCCTTGTTCCTACACTAAACTAAGCCTTGTATTCTAGAAACTTCTTCTTAAACCCTAGCTTAAACCCTAAGTTAAGCCTAACAAACTCTTTCTAGAAGTCTTTCAACAAACTTTTGGAGGGAACTCAAAGACTTAGGGTTTGGGTGCTCTATAAATAAGACCCTAGGCTCACTTGTAAAAGGGACTTGATCCTTGACTAGTTCATTTAGCCAATTTAGATCCATTCACTCTCTTTCTTCATCTTCTTCTTCCACAAGTCTAGTGAGAAGGCTTGTCTGAAACCCTAACCCTAATTCCAATCAAAAGCCAAGATCCCGAGTACCCATCAAGCAAGAAGCCTTGCAACCTTTTATGAGCCGAGCCGATCTTCAACGGAGCAAGTGGTCCAAGCCGATCCACGACTCACGGAGCCGAGCGACGCCAATTCAACAATTTAGTTCTTCCTCTTGTAGTTCTTGAGCGACTGTAATCAAATTGTTGATATAAATAAAATGTGATATTCTTTTATCTTGTTTTCTTTAAATTCTCGCATCATGATATCTTTTCAATTCTTGAATACTTTCTGTGTGATGATGTTTGAGTAATACTCCGCTCGTCGAGGAGTCGAGACGATAAATAGAATGATGATGTAATATATCTTAAATCGATTCTTGAATCCTACGAGTTTTGTAAACCCTAGCAAGTTCAAGAATCGACGACCCAATTCGATGCGATGCTTTCTTGATTGATATCGCTCGAGATTGGGGAGTTACGATCGTTTCTTGAAATTGTTAGAGGCTAGAATGTGAATGATATCGATGAAAGAACAAGGGTTAAATGATGAAACCCTAGTTTCATCAAGAAAGCCCTAACTCTCATCGATCATCATCGATCTAGTATCAATCCTTCGAAGGACAAGAACACGAAATCTTGAAATCACATCACGTCTATAGATCCGATCGATTCCTACGAGCCTCATTTAGATTCTTGGCATTTTGGTTGGAAATATTATCGAAACCCAATTCTTGATTGTTTATCAGTTTCTTGATTCTTGATTAAACATCGTGACACCAGAATCAATTGATAAATTCTTGAATCGTGTTTTCTTTTCTTTTCAATTAACTTTTCGATTCAAACAAAGCAAATATAAAAACGAATCGCACAATCCCTGTGGACGATCCGCACTCGCTTACGATCTACAACTGACACCGTAGTTGATTGCGGTCAAATATAATTCTTTGATAGTGAGTTCTTTATACAATTTTCTAAATACCGATACAAGATACTATTATCGATCAAATGAAACCGTTATCGGGAAACAATTGATTCGATACTTGCTTTTTACAAACACATCCGAGAAATACACTAAATCACCGCCGTACCCCAACATGGTATCAGAGCCAAACTATTAACCGCTTACTAGCTTGTTCTAACACATTTAAAAGCCCGAGCGAACAAAATTTCCGAAACCGCAATTTCAATAATAAGTTTCTGTCGAATTTTTAAACTGGTCGAAAAATTATTTTGAGTGTTTTAGAATATCAGGTAGGCTTTTTGAAGACACTAGAAGAAATTTGGTAGCACAAACTCACCACTAGAACACGGAACCGCGGCCAAACGTCCATGTTTGCTGCGGTTGCGCGGCGCTTTGGTGGGTTCGCTGCACCAATTTTCTTCTAGGGGACTTCAACTTGGAAATGTGGTTTTTGGAACGTTTATTTTTGGCCCAGATTATTTTGAGTACTGGATTTGTACTTAGGGCCCACTTCGGGAAGTTTTATCAATCGAGATTTTAAATGTGTTAGTTTACAGTGCTTTACATTTGTCACAACCCGAAAGTACGGAACGTGACTGGCACTTAAATTACGCAACGTCTAGAGGCGTGACATAATCTAAATAAGCCATGTCCCAGAAATCTAAACCAAATACTGAAATAGAGTGAAAGAAATCTTATTTAAAGAAAGTTATTTAGACCAAATAAGTCGCATTAAATAATTTAAAAGCATCAAAATTTCCCGAAATTTCGGCAGAGTCTCCTTTGTAAATACTGGTCCCGAAACGGGTACAAAGCAAGAAAATAAAAAAAAAGAATAAAGGAATCCCCAAACGGAAGCTAGCTCTTCGCCAAATGGCGGAAACAACCACACAAGCAATATAAAATACAACGCCAAAGGGCGAGCATCAAAACTAAGAAAGGAAAGGACACTAGCATCATCAAGAAAACCAGAAAACTATAACAATAAAACAGCGCGACTCTAAGGTCGAAAAAATATAAAACCAGTTTCCAAATTTAGCAAATGTACAATGTCTGGTTGATGGAGCTTACTAGATACAACTGAAATAATGAAAATACAATAGTGGTCACGATGCAAGTGAACTCACCTACCTAGCAATCGCTCTGAATGAAGTGGTGTGCCAGCAAGCCTCCAAGGAAACCTGTACACCTGATCCTGTAAGAAATGACATAACGGGGGTGAGTTGCCAACTCGTGAGTAGAAGACATCTACGAGTAGAAATCGCGTGCACGAAGCTTTCCTACGTCATATAATATACTCAACATAACACTAGACATCTAGTAATGATATGGTAATAAACTATACACAAGGGTAATACTCGGTGCTCGTGTCAGTGTCACTAAGTGGTACCATGTCATGTATGTATATGCATGCATCATGAATGAAAAACAATCAACTACAAAATCTGGGTATATCTGTAGAAGAAAATCTTTACTTTTATCATAGAAAAGATTCTTCTGAAATAACCGAAGTATCATCAATGAAATCCACGAAAATCCGTGTCAAGCATCGACACAAAACATATATATCACAATGTCTCAATATCTCAAAGTCTCAATATCTCGGGCTCCGTCGGTCCGGATCGGCCCATATCATCAAATCTCACGACAACGGTCGGTATCCTCCGGATATCCGCCGCGCCAGACATCACCGGTAGGTAGTCTTCCCCTGCCAGGCTCATCGTCTACAACTCGATCTTCTTGCCCCGGGGTACCATACCGGACCCACCATGTACCCGAGACGGTTCATCCACTCCTTGAATAGGGTCTCCAAATCCAACAGAAAACATGAAATCTCATGGTGGACGACACATACATCATGAGAAAACCGCAGCTTATATTTTAAAAAGAGAGGAGGAGAGAGAGAAATTTATATATATACTCTTACGGTTTTCCCCAAAATCCAGAAATCTCATAGAATTCCAAAATCCCAAAATCATGAGTAAGTAATTGATAAGTGTCGGCATAAGCCCCACAATACTGCATGATAACATGAAAATGTGAATGCATGAAATGTCTAAGTAATAAATGCCATGTCTAGACTAATACCTGAGAATAATCGCAATATTATATCGATCTAGCCTCTAGCTGATTCTATCAATAAAAGATAATATGTTCTAAAGTGTACGTGACATAGCAATTACCGATGATGTGTTTGAGCCGGCAATAAGTGTGTGTGGAATATGCGCATCATCGGTAATGGTGCTGGTGTCCTAACAGGCAGAGTTTCATACTGATTATAAAAACATATGTATGAGCATGCAACATGATGATTACGGTCTGAAAGTAAAGACGGATGTGTATTAACCACTCATTTGTAATATACAAGTCTAACTACAACTATATGACTCGAGCTTAAACTAGTGTCCATCTAACCCCTAAGGAACTAAACCTAAGAAACTAGTCGATAAGAAATAAGAGTCCTCCTAAGGTCTAAAGTCTATATTTCTAATAGTCGGCGATCCAGCCTCAATAGCGTCACGTACGTAGTACGGCTTCCTCGAATCAACAGTGCGGATCAATCATCACATTTATGCCTCGTACGGTAAAATCCATCGTACGGCATCCCAATACCGGGGTACGGGTCAAGTATCACCTACATAAATCATCATTCGTATAATATCATCATCAATAATGTCATGATCAAGGTATTGTACTGTAATCGCATACATCAATCATATATCATTGCCAGCATAAATATACATCGTCAATTTATCCTCAGAAATATCATGTCACATATATCATATCGTGATTAAGCCATACTTATATCATATCATATCATGTCACACCTATATGACATCGCAGCCAAGTCACACATACATCATCTCGTGATTCAGTCATAGCTTACAGTTCGGGTTCCATTTTAGAGTCTCATGTACCTTAATATCATCACCACCCATTATTATTTATGTACACCTATTCTTTATCTCATTTTCTAATGATCCGCTAACATTATAATACGACTGTATAGCCAAGAATCACGGCATCAAACCCAGTTATATTGTTTTATCCCCATGTATCATATCACATCCATGTATCACATATACATGTTGTGTATATATATACATACACCTAGTCCTACATATATACACATACATGTATACACCACGTCGAGTTTCTGTGTGTGCGTATGTGTATCTACCTGAAACCTACGAATCTCCTCCAAGATATTCATCCTCTGGTAAGGTCTTTCTAAATCAATCTAGTCCAACCTAAGGTCACTACTCGCCAAGATTCTAAAGTCACGTCTGACTTCCTAATGATAAAAAGTGCTATTCCTATTCTACGTTTGTGGGGGTGCTAAACGCCATCCACCCGATTTCCCTCGTAGATATACATCTACTCACCTGGTCACTGTCTGCCGAAGACGATGTCGCCCTCCTCTTCTTCTTCGTCCGAAGTCCACGTAAGTGGTACCTATACGCACACATATATAATATCGTAAACTGAATCACGGACAAAACTAAAACAACACACGAAACGCACATAGGTTAAAACCTATGACCCTCTCATGCAAAAGAACCAAATATCGCTCGATATCGGCGTACAAACGCCGATTAATCGAGAGAATACACCAACAGACAACTTGTAGTTTCAAAACTCATTATTTATAATATAAAACATGGTTTTATTGAAGATATATTTGATTTCTGGTACAATAGTACTCAGTATGCAGAGATATCAAAATGGCTTCCACATATAATTAATTGGAATATATGGAAAATTCGATGCAAATACAAGTATCAGCAGGACAATCATATTGACAGCTCTACAAACTCTACAGAATCTATTGAAGCTATTAATACATCTGTATTGTATCAAGTTATGGCAGATTTAAGAAGAATGGTGATAGCTTATAAAACCAGCATCAAATCAAATCGTCGTCTAGAAATCTTATCTCAGTTGGGTATTTAGGACTAGATTAACTTGGAGCAAGGGATATATAAAATAATTTTTTACCTCCTGGGAAAGGCCTAATGTGAATCGACACAAGTTAAGTCCTATATATATACACAACATGTATATGTGATACATGGATGTGATATGATACATGGGGATGAAACAATATAAATGGGTTTGATGCCGTGATTCTTGGCTATACAGTCGTATTATAATGTTAGTGGATCATTAGAAAATGAGATAATGAATAGGTGTACATAAATAATAATGGGTGGTGATGATATTAAGGTACATGAGACTCTAAAATGGAACCCGAACTGTAAGCTATGACTGAATCACGAGATGATGTATGTGTGACTTGGTTGCGATGTCATATAGGAGTGACTTGATATGATATAATATAAGTGTGGCTTAATCACGATATGATATATGTGACATGATATTTCTGAGGATAAATTGACGATGTATATTTATGCTGGCAATGATATATGATTGATGTATGCGATTACAGTACAATACCTTGATCATAACATTATTGATGATGATATTATACGAATGATGATTTATGTAGGTGATACTTGACCCATACCCCGGTATTGGGATGTCGTACGATGGATTTTACCGTACGAGGCATAGATGTGATGATTGATCCGCACTCTTGATTCGAGGAAGCCGTACTACGTACGTGAGGCTATTGAGGCTGGATCGCCGACTATTAGAAATATGGACTTAGACCTTAGGAGGACTCTTATTTCTTATCGACTAGTTTCTTAGGTTTAGTTCCTTAGGGGTTAGATGGACATTAGTTTAAGCTCGAGTCATATAGTTGTAGTTAGACTTGTATATTACAAATGAGTGGTTAATACACATCCGTCTTTACTTTCAGACCGTAATCATCATGTTGCATGCTCATACATATGTTTTTATAATCAGTATGAAACTCTGCCTGTTAGGACACCGGCACCATTACCGATGATGCGCATATTCCACGCACACTTATTGCCGGCTCACACACATCATCGGTAATTGCTATGTCACGTACACTTTAGAACATATTATCTTTTATTGATAGAATCAGCTAGAGGCTAGATCGATATAATATTGCGATTCTTCTTAGGTATTAGTCTAGACATGGCATTTATTAGTTAGACATTTCATGCATTCACATTTTCATGTTATCATGCAGTATTGTGGGGCTTATGCCGACACTTATCATTTACTTACTCATGATTTTGGGATTTTGAATTTCTATGAGATTTCTGGATTTTGGGGAAAACTGCAAGAGTATATATATAAACTTCTCTCTCTCCTCCTCTCTTTTTAAAATATAAGTTGTGGTTTTCTCGTGATGTATGTGTCGTCCACCATTAGATTTCATGTTTTCTGTTGGATTTCGAGACCCGATTCGAGGAGTGGATGAACCGTCTCGGGTACATGGTGGGCCCGGTATGGTACCCCGGGGCAAGAAGATCGAGTTGTAGACGATGAGCCTGGCAGGGGAAGACTACCTACCGGTGATGTCTGGCGCGGCGGATATCCGGAGGATACCGACCGTTGTCGTGAGATTTGATGATATGGGCCGATCCGGACCGACAGAGCCCAAGATATTGAGACTTTGAGATATTGAGACATTGAGCTATATATGTTTTGTGTCGATGCTTGACACAGATTTTCATGGATTTCATTGATGATACTTCGGTTATTTCAGAAGAATCTTTTCTATGATAAAAGTAAAGATTTTCTTCTACAGATATACCCAGATTTTGTGGTTGATTGTTTTTCATTCATGATGCATGCATATACATACATAACATGATACCACTTAGTGACACTGACACGAGCACCGAGTATTACCCTTGTGTATAGTTTATTACCATATCATTACTAGATGTCTAGTGTTATGTTGAGTATATTATAAAACCTAGGAAAGCGTCGTGCACGCGATTTCTACTCGTAGATGTCTTCTACTCACGAGTTGGTAACCCACCCCCGTTATGCCATTTCTTACAGGATCAGGTGTACAGGTTTCCTTGGCGGCTTGCTGGCACACCACTTCATTCAGGGCGATTGCTAGGTAGGTGAGTTCACTTGCATCGTGACCACTATTGTATTTTCATTATTTCAGTTGTATCTAGTAAGCTCCATCAACCAGACATTGTACATTTGCTAAATTTAGAAACTGGTTGTATATTCTTTCGACCTTAGAGTCGCGCTGTTTTATTGTTATGGTTTTCTTGTTTTCTTGATGATGCTAGTGTCCTTTCCTTTCTGAGTTTTGATGCTCGCCCTTTGGCGTTGTATTTTATATTGCTTGTGTGGTTGTTTCCGCCATTTGGCGAAGAGTTAGCTTCCGTTTGGGGATGCCTTTATTCTTTTTTTTTTTATTTTCTTGCTATGTACCCATTTCGGGGCCAGTATTTACAAAGGAGACTCTGCCGAAATTTTCGGGAAATTTTGATGCTTTTAAATTATTTAATGCGACTTATTTGGTCTAAATCACTTTCTTTAAATAATATTTCTTTCACTCTATTTCAGTATTTGGTTTAGATTTCTGGGCCTGGGCTTACTTAGATTACGTCACGCCTCTAGACGTTGCGTAATTTAAGTGCCAGTCACGTTCCGTACTTTCGGGTTGTGACAAAGTTGGTATCAGAGCGCTAGGTTTAACCCTTGCCTATGTCTAGGTTGACCTTGGTTGATAGAGTAGGTGACTTAGGTAGAGTGACGTACCGTGGGTATGATCTGCGGCATACTTACGATACGCTACTCTGCTTAAGAAGCCTTAGTATATACATTCCTTTGCACCGTATTCTATTCGTTCCTTGGTCTATCTTCGTCGATATCGGATGGTGGTTTATGTTACCACGGTCGCACGGGCAGAAGAAGCTGCGAGTCGAATGCATTGACCGTAGGGTATCGTTTATTCTTGAGGATGGAAGCATTGTTTAGCAAGCGGATGAAGGGTATTCATATGCCGTCCAGACGAAGTTAAATGGTTCGAACGTTTGTCAGAAACCCATCTTCCCAAGTTTAAGGTATTCGGAAGAACATGCAGGTATTTCTATGTACCCTCTAGAAGAATGAAACCCTAACTCGACATAATGACCACGAGAACGCCTTTGAACCTTAGGGTTTACGGCAGTTCCGCGGTGCCATTAGTGAGGCTTGGGTTTGCCCTTCTACGGCTGGTCCGCAGATGCTGGGGCATGTACTGGATTATTTTAAACTGTACTTGGGTGTTGAGCTCTCGGGGAATTATGGATTTTGATGAATCGATCGAAAAGTTTAACGTAGTCCGGATATTAGGTGAAGGGATAGATTACGTGGGAGACTCTCGAAATGAGCATAGCCGTTTATAGCGCAGTCAGCACAGCGATGAGGAGACGAGTCCGAATTAGTCGACATTAGAAAAGGCGCACAATGACGATAGTGTTTACGATTGTGATTTGGTGATTTGAATTTCATATTTCCGTTGTTTGGATTTTGGTATTTTGAGGATTTTGTTTTATGATTGGTATTTCCTATGTGTACATTCATTACACTCTATTCATGTTTCATATATCAGTGGTATTGATGTTGTTTTGTGCATACCCAGTGCAATCGAATCGGTTTTATACATTTTAAGATATTGATTTGATTTCGTACATATGGGTTGCACATGATTTTGACGTATGCTTCGGCATAGTTTTCATGCACTTTTCGTACTGTGATTTCGATTTTGATATTCGGTACATGTTTTCGTGCACCAGGTGCACTTGATTGAGATTCTTGCGCACACTTGCCGCACTTGATGCGATTTCATGCACACCAGATGCATTAAATCGAGATTTTGTGCACATTAGATGCACCTGATATTTTTGTCATACACGCCTGTTGCACTTGACAGATGTTTTTGGTGCACACCCATTGCACTTAGGTTTTGTTTTTGTGCACTTTTGTGGCATCAGTATTTGGTTTCGATTTTCGTGCATACCGGACGCACGTGGTATTTTGTATGCTGTATTTGAGATTGATTTCATTCTGAGCGTCACATTTTTATGATACATACTATAGGGTATAGTAATTGAGCAGGACTAGTCTGAGGACAGTACCTGAATATGTTTTTGCATACATTGGTAGCTACCGAAGGGATTTCCAAAACAAGCTATAGTCTCACTATTTTTCTACGTGTCCGAGATGACACGAAACATTTTACAAAGGAAACCCTTCTAAATTATTTTCAAAAAAAAAGGGCGGTACGTGTATGTTAAATAAAAGGTATTATATATGTATAGCTATTTCCTTAAAATGAACGTCCGCTACTTGTGCCGTGATACGCGCATCACCCGGCGATTTGAAAAAGGTTTTGCATGCATTTCTTCTCCGATGTTGGATGATTTTTACAACGATGCGTACCATATACATGTTATAGTTTTGAGTATATCATATTGGTTTTTCATATTGGATTTTGACATTTGTATTATTACCATAACTCCATTGATTGCGTGACAAAGTTGATTGCGTGACTTGACGGAGTTTTGCTTTTGAGTTTGACCCTCATCTTCATGCGCATGTATTGCGCTAGGATATGTTTTGTGTATTCATGATCTTGGAGCCCCGTTGATATGATTTACTGGCCAAAATGTTTTAGTATTTGGAGGAGTTTTAATTTAAATTCGGGGACCGAATTTCTTTAAGAGGGGAAGATTGTTACTTTGTAGAAAATAAAATATTATTATTTTTTTCTTGAGAATTTAAAATAATAAAATAATGAGCTTGTGTAAAATAATAAAAAAAAATAACTTCAGCGATTGGCCTAAAAATATTTGTGCTGAGGAGTTTGTCACAAATTGGTATTGTTGTAGCATGTATATATATATATATATATATATATATATATATATATATATAAACCAATGGGTGTGTAAATTTATATGGTATGGTTGGAGTTATCACCATTATCCCTTAGTTCCCTTATTTCCCCCTTAATTATTCCTGGGTTACCCCATTTCTTTCCTCCCCCACTCTGGAAAATTCCAACAAAAAAAGGGGGGGTTCCCATCTCACCTTCGATCGAGAGAGAGAGAGAGAGCCCTGGGATCGGCGATCTCGCGATGCACAGCCCCGCCGTCGTCAACTTCTCCGTCTCTTCCCCCAAATTCAAACCCTAACCCTATTAATGGCATGTGCGGCATCTCCTCCCCTAAGCCAAGCACGCTTCCTATTCTTCTCCGATGACGTCGTCTTCAACGTCGTAGCCAAGATGGAGGCGGATCCTCACGAATGGGCGTGCCTCTCCCGCGTCTCCACTCGCTTCGCCCTCCTCATCGCCACCTGCTGCTTCCGATCGAGATGCCCTTCCTCCGTCTTCGATCTTGTCGCTTGCTCCTAATCATCGTAGCTCTCGTCTTCTCTTTCTCCTCAACAAGCTCCCAATTGTCATCGACGCCACCTACGACGACATCCCGAATCTCGCAGCGTTTTCCCCTTGGCCGTGTTCCAGTGGGTCGCCGCCAACGTCTCGCCCTTCGTCCCTACATTGAGGATCTCAGTCATCGCTGTCGGGAATGAAGTGCTCAAGTCGAACGACGCGGGGCTGGCGTCTCCGCTGCTGCCGGCGATGCCGTCTTCCCGTAGGTATACTTCATGTTTTCTTGGCATATGCCGAAATTGCTGTGCTTAGATCTCAATGTTGGTCTAGAAGAGGAATATTGCATTGTTGGCTATTGGGAACTTCTGTAACTTTCAATTTGAGTTGTTGCTGCCAAAAAAATTTGCTACCTCATTATTCTATCTGTAAGTATGAGTGAAAGTAGCTTCTGTTTCATTTGCAAGATATTGAATGGCTTGTATGTGGTAGTATAGAGACCATGATTCTGCTGTTGCTGAAATTAATAATAGTTTGAGAGTCAGAATCAACTGCAACTCTTTTGATATTCTTAAGCTTACATTGTAACTGTCCATCCAATCCAATACTGCTCTGCATTCATCCTCCTGAACATCCCAACCCAATAAAAGAACTTTGTTGCAAAAACTATTTTTCCTTTATCATTTCTTAATACAACACCTCCAGAAGTAACTTTGCTTCTAGTATTCATAGTCCATAAGTATTTAACTTGTGTCGATTCACATTAGGCCTTTCCCAGGAGGTAAAAAATTATTTTATATATCCCTTGCTCCAAGTTAATCTAGTCCTAAATACCCAACTGAGATAAGATTTCTAGACGACTATTTGATTTGATGCTGGTTTTATAAGCTATCACCATTCTTCTTAAATCTGCTATAACTTGATACAATACAGATGTATTAATAGCTTCAATAGATTCTGTAGAGTTTGTAGAGCTGTCAATATGATTCTCCTGCTGATACTTGTATTTGCATCGAATTTTCTAGATATTCCAATTAATTATATGTGGAAGCCATTTTGATATCTCTGCATACTGAGTACTATTGTACCAGAAATCAAATATATCTTCAATATTAACCATGTTTTATATTATAAATAATGAGGTAGCAAATTTTTTTGGCAGCAACAACTCAAATTGAAAGATACAGAAGTTCCCAATAGCCAACAATGCAATATTCCTCTTCTAGACCAACACTGAGATCTAAGCACATCAATTTCGGCATATGCCAAGAAAACATGAAGTATACCTGCAGGAAGACGGCATCGCCGGCAGCAGCGGAGACGCCAACCCCACATCGTTCGACTTGAGCACCTCGTTCCCGACGGCGACTACTGAGATCCTCAATGTAGGGACGAAGGGCGAGACGTTGGCGGTGACCCACTGGAACACGGCCAAGGGGAAAACGCTGCGAGATTCGGGATGTCGTCGTGGGTGGCGCCGATGACAATTGGGAGCTTTTTGAGGAGAAAGAGAAGACGAGAGCTGCGATGATTAGGAGCAGGCGACGAGATCGAAGACGGAGGAAGGGCATCTCGATCGGAAGCAGCAGGTGGCGATGAGGAGGGCGAAGCGAGTGGAGACGCGGGAGAGGCACGCCCATTCGTGAGGATCCGCCTCCTTCTTAGCCACGACGTTGAAGACGACGTCATCGGAGAAGAATGGGAAACGCGCTTGGCTTAGGGGAGGAGATGCCGCACACGCCATTAATAGGGTTAGGGTTTGAATTTGGGGGAAGAGACGGAGAAGTCGACGGCGGCAGGGTTGTGCATCGCGAGATCGCCGATCCCAGGGCTCTCTCTCTCTCTCTCGATCGAAGGTGAGATGGGAACCACCCTTTTTTTGTTGGAATTTTCCAGAGTGGGGGAGGAAAGAAATGGGGTAACCCAGGAATAATTAAGGGGGAAAAAAGGGAACTAGGGGAAAATGGTGATAACTCCAACCATACCATATAAATTTACACACCCATTGGTTTATATATATATATATATATATATATATATATATATACACACACATGCTACAACAATACCAATTTGTGACAAACTCCTCAGCACAAATATTTTTAGGCCAATCGCTGAAGTCAATTTTTTTTTATTGTTTTACACAAGCTCATTATTTTATTATTTTAAATTCTCAAGAAAAAAAATAATATTTTATTTTCTACAAAGTAACAACATTACTATCTGTGACCGTGAATGTCATTTGATCGGTAAAACTTGTCTGATTGCTATAGTCCTTTTAGACGGGTTTTGCAAACGTGACATTCACGTTGATGTTCTGTATTGTGCTGTGATATTGCGGATTTGTCGTGGTGGATAGCTTGTGTGCAATGGTAGTGCAGTTTGGATTTATTTGTACATTTGATATTGCAGGGCGAGCATCCGACATGTGGACTGCCGTCACTACCTGTTTGTATATTATTCTTTTGGGGCGCGACCGGGATGAGGTCGATATACCCGTTGTATATATTTTCTTTTTTGTACTAGGATTATCCCGCGGTGGGGTGCACGGATAGCCGAGTTTTAGAGGGGCAACGGGCCCGCATCTCATGACGTTGAGATGGAGGGGGCTTCACTCTAGAATTGGCGGGCTATTCGCCGCACTCGTAGGGGGTATAGGTTGACCCAAGGAGGAGTGCTCAAGCTACCGGATTCCGTGAAGTGCTGGGTGGTCCATTCACTTTGCTGAAGGGGGCTGTCTCGCTTCAGGTTTTGGTGGGTAACTTGCCGCGCTCGTAGGGGTCTAGGTTTTCATTGCACAGGCTATCCGCACGACCAGGGGAACGTCGGGTTTCATTTGTGGCTCTATGAAACCCGGGGATCCCAAATTATCTATATTGTTCTGTGATGCTTATTACTTTTCTGTGATGTTGCATTTATCATACCTGGAGTGATTATTATATATTGATATATATACTAGTAGATGTTGTATATGTTTTGCACCCGTGCTAGTCCAGTCCCCGCTCTGTCGTTAGTTAAGTAACCTAACGGGTGATGACGAGACCCAGTGGCGAATGCAGATGGCATATACGTACATCATATTTTCGTTCTTTTCTGGTGTGATCAATTGATGGGACTGCGTTGATTATTATCAATGCAAGGAAAACAAACCTATATTTGATGTTGTTGGAACCATTTTTTTCAAAAGCTGTTATTACAAGAGCGTTCTCTTTTGTTTTGCGCAGTGGTATTCGGTTATGAATATCCAGCACCTCATTCGACGAGGCAAGGGCCGAGATCCGTTCATCGGGAGTGACTCCTTGGACAGATGTTTGCGTCAGGGTAATAATTTCACTATAGTCGATTACTTTTGCTTTGCATCGTGATTCAGTTTTGAATATCCTGCACCTCATTCGACAGGGAAAGAGCCGAGATCCCTTCACCGGGAGTGACCTCTTTAGCAAAAGTTTTCGCTACTATACTTTTATAAAACCACTTGGATTCCTTCAACGATATCAAGTTCATTACACTAGAGGTTTTTTGCCAAAAACTAGCCATAGCCCTCCGTCAATTTAGACAGGTATTGCTTAGTATTCGTGCTACGTATGTTGACCTAGTCAAGGCGTAGTGTTCGGTAGCTCTGCAGTACTTTTCTGTTGCATGGATATGCGATTGGTTTGGATAGTCATACGGTCATGTTGACCTAGTCAAGGACTCGTACGGGTGGGTCTAATTAATCCAGGATAATAACGGGTTGAACTTGACTTAAGACTTATGATATGTTGACCTAGTCAAGGTCATAAGCCGCTTGGGGTAAAATCATATCGGGAGTTTCAAACATACAGGAACTTGCCAAGCTTGCGCATACCTTCTGGAGTGTGATGACGTGAGTGGCTTCCATCACGTTATCATGCGATGATACTTGGATCCCGATTCCCACTGATGAGTAGTATTACTCCTCGGGTGATTCCGGCTAATTCTTCTTTCAGGTTTGGAGGAGAATTTGATATAACAGTGGGAGGTTTCCTGATTAGATAAAGTGATTAACCATTCTGATCTAGGTTAGAGTGCACGCAGAGTGTGTCTTTTCTCTCTATCTCTTTGACTGCGACCATGGCCCGAACCTAGACTATAGCTCAGTGACCTTGTTAACCGAACCTTCTTTAAACACTGGCTTTTGGTTTGTCTGAGTTGCATACATCATTGCCACTCCTTTTCTTACCCTTTGCATTTCTCCAGAACACCTCATATCACTACGAACATCCACTTCAATTGGATAAATCCATCGTATGGTTATATACGAACTCGAATGAATTTCTTCGAGGATGGATTCTGGTTCTGGAGAGATTGAATAGGACTATTCAGTTGTCTTTTCCTTTTACCTTCACTCAGGTTGTGAGGGCTCCTAGGATTAGGAGATGGTACACCTATTAGGCTTATTGGATAGTATTCTTCCAAACCATAGGCAGGTGCCAAAAGGTGGGGAATGAAGAAAACCAATTAGCCTAAGTTGGGTGTACAGAAGGTAATAAGTAAAGACAAATAAAGGGATCAGAAAGAGGGCAAAGTAAATTGTGACTGTTATCATTCACGACCAAACCACGTATTTCATCGCCACTCCTACTTAACCTTTATATTTCTCTAGAACACCCTGTATCCCTACAAATATCCAATTCCATTGGATAAATCCATCGTATGGTTGTATACGAACTCAAAGGAACTTTTTCGAGGATGGATTTTGGTTCAGGAGAAATAGGAATAAGGTTTATTCAGTTGTCTTTTATCCTTACCTTCTCTCAGGTTGCGAGTGCTCCACGATTAGGATAGTACACCTATTATGCTTATTGGATAGTCTTCTTCCAAACCATAGGCTGGTGCCGAACAGTAGGGAAGGAAGAAAACCACTTAGCCTAACGATGGTGTACAGAAGGTAATGAGTAAAGACAAATAAAGGGAATTGGAGAGATGGCAAGGAGATATACGGTTACAGTCATGAATCTGATATTGGAAGTGGTGTTACTAGGAATACCCAGATACCCCTTCGAAACATATTCATGTTTCAGTTTCACTGTGCATTATTAATTGAAAACTGATTTCCCAATTGGACCCTTACTCCAGGGTTTGTATTTACCAGGTATGATTCTCACACCTGTATCGATTTACAGATGATGAGTAGGAGTAAGTTATTGGGAATTAGGTGATCATCCTCATTATATCGGAATACGTTGTAATTGGTGATATTTGAGGAAATCGCCCGGGTACAGTTTTCAACCTACGATACACAGAGTTTGAGTTATTCAACTCAGGGGACTTATACAAACTATTGTATATTGTCCAGTATCCATTAGGACAAAGGGGTTGGTCTTCGTACTGTATTCTGTTTACTTGTGACTTCTCAAGTTTTAGACAAGTGTTTCGTAGAAATACAAGGTCGAAGTTTGAGAAGTTATAGGTACATGAATAAAGTAGAGAACTATGTGTTGCAAGTATCGGGATTCTTCAAGGTGATCGAAGATGTAGATACTTGTGTCTGGTATTCACTTGACAGTAATGGTTTTGAGAAACTTGTTTCTCTTTCAGGTTTCTCATAAGTGGACGCACTCCTAAGTTGAGTAATGCTGATCGGCCTCTCTCTATTTAGTTGACATGCACTGGAGACAGCTGCATGATTTGAATCTGGTTCCAATTAAATCAGTGCCTCTATTTCTATATTCTATATAGAATGGTTCATATCTTAACGATGTTAAGGTACGGGGAGTTGTCCGGCTTATGCTTAAAACCAGACTCTGGATAACTCTAAGGCACGTTTCTATAATGGCAGTTTGTGGGTTAACCCGAGCTTTGACAAGGGTTAATTTTCTACCATCTGGAAGATCAATAGTAATATTGTTCTTGACTCGCCATATTTTTAGTAAAATGGATTTTTTCAAAAAACAGCAGTGGGAGTATGGTAGAACTGGAAGAGATTCTAGAACTGCAAACGATTACGGAAAATTTAATATGACCTAAAAATTCAATCAGGATTGACATTCCATTAGCCACTCCGCAGATATGGTGGGTAACCTCAGGCACCCGAGAGGTACTTCGGTATCCTCAAGAACGGTGATAGGGAGGTTCTTGTTTACCCAGACTTGCCATTACTGCTGTTCCAGACTATGAAACCCGACAGGAGGATGAGTATAGCATCGTTCTAAACTAACTTTAGAAGTTCACATGTATATGACTCTGCCAGAGGGTTGTTGTAACCAGAGAGAGCAGCGGAAGAATAGTGGATAAGTAACTTATGTCTATTTATAGACTAAAGCAGATATAACGGAGATAGATCATCTATTTTTGATGTGACAGTCATTGGTTTGGACTTCATCAGAATAGGAGATGGATCTGTTAAGAAGGTAGTAGGATATGACGTCCTGGTACTTGGATGACATACACATAGTAGGAAGTGAAATTCCTACACTACGATCAGTTATACCGTGGTTGTCACACAGTAGTTTCTCCACATAGGATATAGATATAATATCATATGTTCTTTTTTGCATTAGATGGAATAGATAGATATATTATTCCAATCCTGGAGAGATGTTCGGAAGCAGCTTATGAACATAAGTGGTTGTTCTAGGGATTTGATAACGACAACCTTCTTCGGGAGACAGTTATCATTCGAGGCTTCCAAGGTGACCCGGATGACAGAGTGACTGTCAGAGTTATAGTTTTCCCTCTAACGAGAGGCAGTAGTTTGGACAGGTACTCCAAGCGGATACTGAGGGAGGCATGGTGCAGGATACTGATTAAATTCAGTTGACGATACAGTCTAAGAAGTTTGCTGGATTTGGAGTTCATTTATGAACTGGGTCCCATCAGATATCCAGACATATTCTAAGATAGGTATTGCTTATTTCGGGAGATGGCTTTCTCCGCGAATTTGAGACAAAAAGAGATATAGAAAGAAACATCAGGGCGGATCCACTCACTGAGGCTATTTCTCGAACGCGATAGTTTTACAAACGTGCTTTAAGAAACTGATCAGTAGAGAAGTTGGATGTTCGGTATCACATGAGCTGTGAGTACGCGACATCGCAATAATTAGCCTTAAGTGCAAGTAGGAGATTGTTAGATATAGTGCCCTCAAAGTCAATTATTGGATCGCAGGTACGTGATTGCAATGATTGAGGGAAGACCTATACCGATAGGACAGTCTTGCTCAAGATGATAGTATGCTATCTGGTTTGTCTTTATCATCGTATACATGCTTTAGTTCACTATTGCATATTGATAGAGCCCATAGGGTTCTTGCTTGACTGTCGGCAGTATGATGGCGATCATATACGTGGGAGCTGGGGTCTATAAGCACATCCTTAAAGTGTCCCTAGTCGTGGAAGTTTCGAGACAGAGCATCGATACTCCAGAGTAGACTAGTGTATACAGTCGAGACCCCGACGAGGGGCGGTGGCCGGTCTCGCAAGCCATTGGTGTCAGTTGGTTCACCTAAGATGTATACAGGTGCTCATTGGGTTATGAGTACACCGGACAGGACTCGCCGGGAACATGCTGGTTGGTATTATACATATCGTCAGATAGCAGTTCCCAGGTGACATGTGTACAGGTTAGTCTGTCAACCTGAGATCGTCATTTATCTCGTGTGAGTTCCCACTGCGCTTTGATTACTACCCTACCACGGCTCAAAGGAGTCGTGCAAACAGGTTTTAGTTGGGTACAGTCCCGAGGCACATGGAGGCAGTGAGCGGATCGTCAGGGATTCGTCTCTCCCGGTATTGGGGGTGAGATCGGGCTGTGTTTAGGAGAGCCATTACACGAAATCCCTGGACAAGGTAATCGAGATTTACTGGTAGGTATTCCAGTAGTTTCTCAGGGTGTTCTGGGCTTCACTCCGACACGACTTATACCGCTATTGGGGGTCTGACGTATACCAACCCCTTAGGTCCTATATGCGATACTCATAGACGAACGGACCGGACTGCACGGATATTGTCACTGTACTACTCAGTAGAGTTTCAGGATGAGTTCGCTCATCAGCTTCCCCTTCTTTCAATAAATAGGCAACCGTTACGTACAGCTAGTGGTTATACTCAGTGCCAATGTATTGATGAGCCATTAGAGTCCCCCACAGACAGTTTCCCAAGTTCGGACGAAACGTTGTAGAGGCTGTATGGATATATGGCAGGGTCCGATCATATCCGTGCACTTGTGCACGGATCATGATCGGACGGATAATACAAGCGGGCTTTGGTTTAAGCCGGACCCTAGTATTATTTTGTTTTGGGATATTTTTGTCTCTTTGCATTTGTATTCGTTCGGAATACAAATGCGGGTATGTATTTACCGTTGAGGTGTAATCTCGTAATTCGTTATGGGATTATTTTTGGAGTTGCCAGTTTTCTTTTTCCGTCTTATCTTCACCCTCTATGTTTAATACATGTGAGCATTGATCATTGACTCTTTTCCCTTGACCTTTCCTTTTTCCCACCATTTCCAGCTACCGTGTGGGCTGCACAGTGAAGGGGGTGCCTCATTTAATGAGGCATGGGTGTAGGGATTATTTTATAAGGCATGGGTTTTAGTTTTGGTGGCTGGTTTTTGTGATGGGGGGTTTCCTGCAATTTTGCCAAGCTCTTGTATTGCCAGGGGGTTTACTGTGGTGGAGGAAATGTGTTGGAAAAAGGTTTTATTTTTTGTGGTGATGGCTGGGCCCCTTATGAGTGCTGAAGCGTTTTTGATGAGGGGTTAATTGCAACTTGGTTTTTCTTGTGTTGTGTAATTCATTCATTGACTCACCATCTTTATATGAATATTCGCAACACTACTTAGGATTTCCACACTCTCTCTCCAATAAAAAAATTCCAGTAAGCATTTCCTGCTATGCACCGAGCCCTACTTCCTTGGCTTCTCAAGTTTTTTCATATGCTCACATTGTTTCACTTAAAGTGGCAACTTCAATTTACCTCCACCCAATGCTTGGGTATCTTGAGATAAATTATTCTAAACTATCTCTACTTCATTCTTGGACATGTCAGCTAGCAAACTTCATGCCCAAGTTGCCTCGGTTCAAGGCGGGAGCCCGTATAAATATTCAATGACGTGGTGCCACATCGGCGAGCGAGATCGGGGAGCGAACTTCGTCGGCGCAACAGCGGGGAGCTTGGCCCGGAGATTAAAGACCGAAGGACACGGATCGATCGGTATAATCTTTCGGAACTCATTTTACATTTAGCTAGTATACGGTTAATGGAACGATCTGGGTATTTGGGCAGCGGTGGTGCCGGTTTCGTAAAAAGTTTTTGTTCCGCATTTGGCATCGGTTTGATGGCCGGGGCACCGCCGTACCCAACACCGACGACAGGTATAATACCCACAACAGTTCCCGACGAATGCTTTCCAGTTTACTCATAACCTAATGACCACCTGCATATTATCTCCAGTACGACGTACTGATGGCTATGGGACAGAGCATCTCCCGTGCTAGGATGAGAAGCGTATACACTAGTCTACTGTGGAGTATCGATGCCCCGTCTCGATAATCCTATGACTAGGGATATGTATAGGATGTGCTTATAGACTACCCAGTCCCCACTAGTGTGACTGCCATCACAACGCTGGTAATCAAGCAAAGATCCTAAGGGCTCTACCAATATGTATAAGAGATATGCTAAGAAAACACATGCACATATTGAGGTATAAACAAACCAGGTAGCATACTACCATTTCGAGCAAGACTGTTACTATATCCGTGTATATCCCAAGCTCCCATTAAGTAATATACAATCCAGTATGATACAATAATGGACTCTAGGGCATATATCACTAACAATCTCCCACTTTCACTATGGCCATATACCGGCATATCGTAGACCAAAGATCTCGAATAGCCTCTCGAACACTGTCTGAGAGATGGCCTCTGTGAGTGGATCTGCAGTGTTGTTCTCCAAATCTACTCTCCTCACCTCGATCCCCTGGAGATCAACGATCTCCCTGATCAGGTGGTACCGCTTCAAGATATGTCTGGATCTCTGATGGGATCTGGGTTCCTTCCCTAAAGCTATAGCTCCATATGTTGTCACAATACTAAAGTATTGGACCTACAAATGGAAGAAACCTCCTGAAGTTCAATTAAGAACTTCCTCATCCAGACTTCCTCTTTTTCGGCGTCTCATGCAGCGAGCTACTCCGTTTCCATCGTCGAGTCTGCAACGGTGTCCTTCTTGGAGCTCTTCCAACAGACCGCCCCTCCACTAAGGGTAAAGTCATAACCCAATATGGACTTGGAGTCATTCTTATCGCTCTGGAAGCTGGAGTTAGCAAAGGCATCTATCTGGAGGTCCTTTTCCGCCGTTCACCAAGAACATCTCTTTAGTCCTTCTCAGGTACATTAGAATGTTCTTTACTGCTTCCCAGTGCTTCTCCCGTGGGTTTGAATTGTTGGTTGTATATATGCCCTAGAGGCCATTGTTGTACATATGACGTATATTATAGTGGATGCTTAGATATATATAGAGAGAACTTTCTTGCTCGATATGATAATATGCTATCTGGTTTCACTTTGTCTAAACACGTTGACTTGTAATGGTTTACTGTCTTGCTCTCACATGTTGATAAAGCCCTTAAGATATGTACTCGACTACTAGGACTATGATGCAGATCATACTAGTGGGGCCAGGGTAGTCCAAGAGTACAACTTATAACTTTTCCTAGTCGAGAATGTATCGAGACAGGGCATCGATACACCAGAGTAGAATAGCGTATATGCATCTTGACCCATATGATGGGTGATGGATGATCCCATATCCATCGGTGTTTGACATCAAAGATGGTCTGCGGGTGCTCAGTGGAGACTGGGTACACTGAACGGACTCGCCGAGAACTCCTAGATGGTATTATACCTATCGTCAGATAGCAGTTCTCTGGTGACACTGGTACAGATTAGTCTGTAGACCCGAGATCGTCATAGAGTCTTGCGTGATTCCCACTGTGCTTTGATTTCCACCTTACCACGTTCAAGAGAACGTGCAAAACAGTGGCTTTTGGGTACAGTCCCGAATCACATGGAGGCAATGAGCGATAGGATGGTTTCGTCTCTCCCGGTATTGGGGGTTGATGTTGCGCTGTGTTCGATTGGCTATAACTAGAAGTCCCTGCCCAGGGCTGATATGGAGATCTACTGGTAAGTGTTATCAGTAGTTTCTCGACCCGTTATGAGCCTCACATCGATATGACTTATCGGTTACTGGGGTCTGACATTTATCACCCCTAGACTGTATATGAGATAAAGAGACCGGACTGTACGGTAGTGTTACTGATTGGCTCGACGGGTGTTTTGACAGTTTCGCTGGTTTTCTTCTGATCTCCCAAAACCCAGCTAGCCATTACGTTTAGCTGACCGCTTGCGGCTTGTAGGTGTTTGATATGATCATTACCTATAGCGAGCGTATTGACGAGTCTCAGAGTCCCATACAGGAGTTTCCTAGCTCAGGCGAAACGATGTGGTGTGCATATGAGATATACGCGGGACCCGATTGAATGCGGGTATGCAATACCATATGTTAATCGGGCGTTTTTCTATTGGTCGAGTCGTATGTGATATGACCGGTTTGTTAAATTAAGTGTTGATTTAACAATTGACTTTTAGTATAATTCTCTAAATAAACCCTTTTCTTTGTTGAAGATGTAAGCATGCATGTATGCACATGTTGATGTGTATGGACACATACATACATACATACATACATACATACAAAGTGTCATGGTTGATGATACACTAATGGTGGCAATGCTAGACTCACATGGTTCAATAATATGTGTGTGTGTGTGTGTGTGTGTGTGTTTGTGTGTGTGTGTGTGTGTTGTATTTAGATTAAAAGAGGAAAATGGAAATTAAATCATTAATGGGTTCTTCTACACTCTTCTTTGGTTTGACCTTTCTTTAACCCATGGTTTAGTTTTCATTTGGACTTTAACCCAAATGAAAAATATCTAGATATTATTGTACCATGGTTTGCGATGAGAGAATGAAAATATATATACTTTCTTTTCTCATTTATTCATCAAAAAAAAGTTTTTATCATTATCTTTTGACAAAAGCTTTAGCCACCATTATCTTCTTCTTCCTCCAAGCTCTCTTGAGTTTTCATTTTAGTGAGCTTGATAAAAAGAAAGGGTTTTGATTATAGAATACAAACCACCTCATCATTCTACACACATCTAGCCCATTTGTGTAGGGTGTTTGCTATACTTCATTCACAGATCAAGAAAAGCAAGGAGCTTTAGGCAAAGGGACTTCGGGTGGATCATCATGGACAAAGAAGGTTGCTAGCGATCCGTTCCAAACTCTCAAAAGTCCAAGGAGTCACCAAGGGAAGACTACAACGGTTGTAATTTCTTCACTTAGTGATAGAATGTAATTTGTATGTGATACAATTGTTTTTATCCTAAATATTCCAGTTAAGATTCATAGTTTGTTTGCTTTGCACCTCTCTAAATTTTAATGTGGCATGTGTGATGCTTCCAAACCCTAGACTAGATGCAAGGGAAACCCAACATGACTGATACCGGCTTACCACACTAAGTGCGTAAGCAACATCTGGTCTGGTACATGACATCGCATACATTACAGAGCCCACCACAGAAGCATAGGGTATATATATAATGCGAGCCCTTTCCAAATCAGTCTTGGAAGACATCTCTTTGGAGAAGGTGATTCAGTGACAAGTCGGTAGACTACCGCGCTTTGAATCTTCCGTACTAAATATTTTTAGTATAGTGTTGATGTACCTTGACTGTGAAAGTCCCACCATCTTCTCTGATCTATCGTGATAGATCTGGATCCCCAGAATGTAGTTGGTATCACCCAGGTCTTTCATAGAGAATCTCTGTGACAAAATCCTTTGACTAACAGTAGCCTAGGAATGTCATTTCCTTTCAAGAGAATGTCATCCACATATTCAACGAGGAATCCCACAGCTCTCGCTACAGTCTTACTATAAATGCATGGTTTATCTGGATTTTTGATAATGTTGAATTCTTTTGACCGTCTCAATAAAACAGATGCTCCAACTCCGCGATGCCTGCTTTAATCCATAAATGGACATAAGCAACTTGCACACTGTCCCGCTGCTCCAACTCTGATTGAAACCCTCTGGCTGATCCAAATAGGCGCACTCTTCCAAATCACCATTTAGAAAAGCCGTCTCTACGTCCATCTGCCGGATCTCAAATCTTGGAAGGCAGCAATGGCAAGAAAGATCCGAATGGATTTGAGCATAGACAGTGGAGAAAAGGTTTCATCATGGTCCAAACCAGGTCTTTGACGAAAACCTTTTGCAACAAGTCTAGCCTTATAGGTTTCAACCTATCTATCTACACCAATCTTCTTTCTGAAGATCCATTTGCATCATACGGGTTTTACCCTTTCTGGGGCAATGTTCAAAGCACATACATTGTTGGTGTAAATGGACTCCATTGCGGTCCGCATTGCATCCAACCATTTTACCGAGTTACCACTCTGAATAGCTTACTGGAAGCTAGCTGGCTCATCATTGTTAATGATGCAATCCTCTCGATTCCCGTCTATGAGAAAACCGTAGTATCTTTTGGGCGGATGAGACTGCTTACTAGTTATGCGGATTGGCACAGGGATGTCCGGTTCTTTTGAAACCTCTAGTTCTACCATACTTTCAGTAATAGTTTTTGGTTCTGGAATTTCTTCCAGTTCTATTGCGCTCCGACTATTTCCTTTTACAAAAAAATGATTTTCTAAGAAATGGGCATAACGAGGAACAAAAACCTTTTGTTCCTCTGCGTAATAGGAAAGATACCCCTTGGAGTTCTTTGGGTATCCCACAAACCTATACAGTATTGAGCGTGCCTCGAGCTTGTCCGCATACTGCTTTTCAACAAAAACTGGACATCCATATATCTTCAGATACTAAACATAGGGTTTCTTCCCACTCCACATCTGATATGGTGTGGTAGACACAGTCTTAGTAGGAACCTTATTCAAAAGATATGCAGCTTATTCTAGTGCATAACTTCAGAAGGATTGCGGCAACTCAGCGTTACTCATCATGGAACGAACAATATCTATTTGGGTACTGTTTCTTCTTTCTTATACACCGTTGTGTTGTGGTGTGTATAGAGGAGTAAGCTGAGAGAGAATTCTATTCCCTTTTAGGTAATCCAGGAACATGGCAATTTAAGTATTTACCACGTCGATCAGATCTCAGTGTCTTGATACTTTTGCCTGTTTGTTTTTCCACTTCATTCTTATATTCCCAGAATTTTTCAAAGGGTTCAGATTTATGCTTTCACAAGAAGACATGTCCTAACCTAGAGAAATTATCTGTAAAAGTAATGAAATAGGAATAACCACTTCGTGCATCTGTAGATATTGGACTACACATGTCGCTGTGTGTGAGTCCTAAGAGCGAGCTCGCTCTTACTCCGTGTCCAGTGAATAGAGTCTTTGTCATCTTTCCTATGAGACAAGATTGACAAGTTGTATAAGAATGATATTCGAAAAGATCCAAATATCCCTATCTATGTAACTTCGTCAACCGTGTTTCATTGATGTGACCCAGTCTACAATGCCTTAAGAGAGCCATATTTAATTCTGGAGATTTTCTTTTATGTGTGTCCTGGACACTTGAAAACATGAGCTTGATTCAATATATACTGTCCTCTGGTGTACTTGACCCTATCAAACTTTGATTTAGGTGGATGTGAACCACATCGCTTACAAACTAGACTTAATATACACAAACAGTTACGTAGAATCAATATCTGCCCACATGTCAATTCTAGGTGATATACTCTACGGATACAGCGTCCATGCTCATTCCGTTAGCAACCCTGAGAGTCATATCACTTGCCCTGATAACTCTACGATTTCTCAAAGCCTGTAATGAATTAAAGATATGAGATCATGATCCGGTATCTTGTACCCAGGAAGTAGAGTTAATTGACAGAGTGTTTTCAATCTCAAACACATCCGAAGTCGAAGCCACAACATGCTTCGGATCCTGGATACTGGTTTTCTAAGCCCTGCATCCCTTCTGCCAATGCCCTTTCCCGTGACAATAGGAACATCCCTCCTTTCCTACTGTTAACCCTGAAACTTTTGCCCTTCCCTTTTCTTCTACCTTACTGACACCGCCTATCGGCTTTATGGAGGTCTTCTTCTTCTCACCCTTAGCATCCTCCTTAGATCCAGAAGAGGAAGATTGACTAATAAGAAGAGCGGGCGTCTCCCTGGTTTCCTGCAGGGTGCCCTCATCTGGAAGTATAACTTTCTTCCCCTGGACGTAAGTAGTGGGTAGGGACTGTAGAATCAAGTCAGCATATGACTCATTCTCCAACGTAGTCTCCAGGTCCGTGAGATTTTTAATATAGCTAATCATTGTAGGGACGTGGTTCCCTATAGATGACTCGACAGCCAACCTCGCTTGAAGCAATTCTTTCGAGGTCTCATATCTTGCGATACGAGATTGCTCTCCATATAAAACATTGCTATGGAGGAAAATGGAAACTAAGTCCATCTTCTCGTGCTGTCTCTGGTATACACCATCAACTGAGGCCAACACAAAGCACTTGGCATTCACACTGTCCTTTTCCCTTGTCTTACGGATATCCTTATCTGCGACGGTGGAAACTGGACCTGGGACGGCGAGGGGTATGAGTAGTAATGAGGTGGTCCAGCTTGTCATAGCTAATGGACATCTGGAAAAACCTTTGCCAGTCAATATAGTATAACTCAGTCATTTTATTATCTATCTGTAACCTAATCTGGTCACCTTGTCGCTGCAATTTAGGAGAGAGAGAAGAATACACTCAGCATGATACTCTTGCAAGTTTAGATCGGTTTTTAATTTATCTAAACAGGATGGCTCCCACTGTTTCTCGAATCCTTCATCAAACCATAAAAGAAGAATTAGTCAGGATTAATCTTACCGTATAATACTTGCTTAAACGTTCGGTCAGGCTAGTGTCGGTACTTCGAGGGAGGTTTTACGACACTTTCACGAAGTTCCTTAATTAAAAAACCTCTTTTCCCTGGACGCGTAGCCCCGCTAACACTGTTCTAGAAATCTACTTGGTTTATAGCATTGATCGTTAAATGAAGAATCTCCCGAGAAGTAGTGGATACTCACAGTAGGATCGGGATCTAAATATCATTGTGTGATAATCCTTAAGGAATCTTACCAACATTATCACACTTCAAATGGTATGCAACACTAGCAAGTTTCAGTTTCTTTAGAAACTCCCGATGTGGATTTTTGCCCCATGCTCTTATGACCTTGACGAAAGTCAAAAAATCATAAATCACATGTCAAGTTCTATCCATCATTGTCCAGGTTAATTTGAACCCACCCGTATATACCCTTGACGAAGGTCAACAAGGTAATACGACTGTCCCAAACCAACACATCTATCTATGCTACATATGAACACCCAGCAGCTACCAATCACTATGCCTTGACGAAGGTCAACAAAGATAGCTTGAATACTATTGAATATTCATATGAAATGACGGAGGGCTACGGATGGTTTTGGCGAAACCGTGAACGAAATGAATATGATATAATCAAAGGAACCTGATAGCTTTTAAAAGGAGTGGTTTAAGCTCCGCATTTAAAAGTCTGCTGTTTTAAAATAACCGAGTGGTTTTAAAATTTATTCCAACGATTCAGCTTTGGTTTTTTTGCTTTGCATTAATTTAATGCAGTCCCATCAATTAACCTACCATTGCAGAAAACAACGAAAATACAACGTACGCTTATGCCATCCGCATTCGCCACTGGGCCCCGTCATCACTTGTTAGGTCACTTAACTAACGACAGAGTGGGGGCTGGATTAATGCGAATGCAAAACATAAGCAACGTATATTATATAATACATATATAATAATATCCATTCGTCAGACGCAATGATTGGCATTCCAGATCATAGATGAACATATTGGATATACTAGGAATTCCGCGTTTCGTTTGAACCTGTAACTAAAGACAGATTCCACGGTCGTAATGAATAGCCAAACCCCACCCTAGACCCCTACGGGTTCGGCAAACTACACGCCAAATACCCGATGTGAATCAACCTCCCTCAACAAAGTGAGTAAGCCACTCAGCACTTCAAAGTACCCGGTAGTTTGTGCACTCCACCTTGGGTCTATCTTAGGAGCAAAAACAGTAAAACAAATAATACAATGGTGGTTACAATCTCAACCCGGATGTACCCCACAAAAATAATATTACATCACTTTACAAATTTTACGTCGAATGAAAGAATGAAAACCCTTATCTCACATCTCCGGCTATTCATCGACGACGATCCAACAAGTTCATATACACAAACCATCATAACAACATCATAGATATATGCAACCCCGACTGATCGACGTATAGCAATTAGTCGACGTTTCAAAACATATATATACATTAAAAAGTTTTTAAAGTAATTACGACATTAGAATTCCGCATGCAATTAGCAAACTTAAACAATTTTCCAAGACATGAAAATCCAGTGAACTAAAGTTCTAAAACCGATAGTTTGGAGCCAATCCGGGAGTCGAAACGAACTCGAAACCCGCCCGAACCTTCGTGGTAAGTTAGAGCACGAAATTAACTTTGAGTTGGGGGCCTAAAGGGTGTACCCCACCCTTGAAGCCAGCATTAGGTGGCCAGGGGGTGAGGCAGACCCGAAACTGCCCAAGGTGGGGCAGTTTTGGGTCCCCACCGCCAAGACCACCTTGTGGTGGTCTTGGGGAGTGGGCCCAGCCATTTGCCCCCTCCTCAAAAGGTCCCCGGGGTGCGCACGATCCACTCCGTGGCTTCTCAGTTAAAACCGTGAGCCCGTGGGGTGTGCAAACAACTCAAAACATCAATTTTGGAAATTGTTTTTTTGACTGTTTTTGCGCGACAAAAATCGGCGGAATTCTAACGTCGCTACAAGATATCTAAGCTTTATGAGAGGCTCTGATACCACTGTAAGTCGATGTCACGTACTCCACATTTTCGCGAAGAGGCAGAATTTGCAAAAATGATTTTTACGGGCTTCGCAACACCGACTAGAACCAAGGATCGTCCATAAACACTAGCTAGCAAACTACATGAGGGTTAACTATCGGAAAGAATGTTATACCTCATGATACAAGTCCTTCGGGTCATCTCCGCTGTCCTCCTCATCGTCGTAGGCTCTAAGGATCGATCCGGATCGTAGCTTCTTCGACGGCCTCCTCGAGTCAAAGACGATCCACCCGAGAGTCTATAGTCCGAGCTCCACCTCAAAACCGAGGTAACTAGGGCAACAAGCTTGATAAACTTGATAGCCTAGGTGATGTAGAGTATGAAGATGGATTTATTTATCTCTTGAAACCCTAGGATTCTCAACACATGAGAGCTTTTAGGGTTTTGATGTCAGGGAGAAGAAGGGAGCTAGCTTGAGGAAAGAGAAATGATTTTTGATGATGATAAAGATAAAGTGAGATGGCTACCTTGACTTGACTACAAGAATGGCATGAAAAATATCTCATCCAAAATATCTACTGCAATAAAATATCTCACAAGAAATATCTAGTCAAAGAGTCAAACTAAATCAAGTGGTCAAACCTAGTCAAATGGTCATACCAAGTCAAATGGTCATACAAAGTCAAGTAGTCAAAACAAGTAGCCATGCCTCAATTATCATTTACAAAAATAACAAATAATTTCCTCCACCTCATAATTGTTTTAGTCAAGTAAATGGTCAAAACACTAATGAGGTGTCTCCTTCTATGCCCCTCTCATCCATATATACATACCCGCATTCATGATCCGAGAAACATGAATACAAAGAGACGAAACTGATCTATCAATACAATACTAGGATCCAGCTTAAACCAAAGCCCACTAGTATTATCCGTCCGAACATCATACACAGCCAAGTGCACGTAAGTGATCGAAGCCCTGCCGTAAAACCATACGGCCTCTACACCTTTTGCCCGGTGCAAGGGAACTCTCTATGTGGGACTCTAAAGACTCGACACTACGCTGGCATTGGGTTTAACCACAGGCCGCAAGCAGTACTAGCTTCCCGTAACGGTCCCTAGGTAGATGTCGATAAGAAGCCCGATGAGGAAAACCCATCTGAACTCCTACTGAGCCTGAATGTGACAATCTCTATACAGTTCGGTCTGTTCGTCTAAGCGTATCGCATATCAGGCCTAGGGGGCGGTAATCGTCAGCCCCTAATAGTGTAATAAGTCATGTCGGAGAGTAGCCCAATACACTCTGAGAAACTACTGTAATACCTACCAGTAAATCTCTCTTGCCTTGGACAAGGACTTTGTGTAATGGCCTTCCGAACACAGCGCGATATCAACCCCCAATACCGGGAGAGACGAAGCATATCTAACCGCCACCGCCTCCAAGTGCTTCGAGACTGCACCCAACTACTACCTGTTTTCATGACTTCTTTGAGCCATGGTAGGGTAGTAATCAAAGTATAGTGGGAACACACTCAAGGCGAAGTAGCAGTGTCAAGTCGACGGACTAAGCTGTACTCATGTCACCTTGGAATTGCTACCCGACGACAAGTATAATACCCACCAACAGTTCCTGACGAGTCCTGTCCAGTGTACTCATAACCTAATAAGCACCTGCATACTATCTCCAGTACGACGTACTGATGGCTGTGGGACAGACCATCTCCCCTGCTAGGATGAGAAGCGTATACACTAGTCTACTGTGGAGTATCGATGCCCCATCTCGATAATCCTATTACTAGAGACCTGTATAGGATGTGCTTATAGACTACCTAGCCCCACTAGTGTGACTGCCGTCACAACACAGGTAATCAAGCAAACATCCTAAGGGCTCTACCAATATGTATAAGAGATATGCTAAGAAAACACATGCACATATTGAGGTAGAAACAAACCAGGTAGCATACTACCATTTCGAGCAAGACTGTTACCATATCCATGAATATCCTAAACTCCCATTAAGTAATATACAATCCAGTATGATACAATAATGGCCTCTAAGGAATATATCACTAACACGGCGTTCTTTATCGTGTGGATAGCTTGTGCAATGAAAACCTAAACCCCTACGAGCGCGGAAAGTTACCCGCCAAAACCAGAAGTGAAGCAACCCTCTTCAACAAAGTGAATGGGCCACCCGTCACATCACGGAATCCGGTAACTTGAGCGCCCCTCCGTGGGTCATCCTATACCCCTACGAGTGCGGTGAATAGCCCGCCAATTCTAGAGTAAGGTCCCCTCCGTCTCAACGCCATGAGATGCGGACCCGTTGCCCTCTAGAACCCGGCTATTCATGCACTCCGCTGTGGGGTAATCCTAGTACAGAAAAGAAAATAATATGTACAAAGGTGACATCGACCTCAACCCGTCCGTGTCCCAAATAAATAATGTACAAATTGGCAGTGACGGAAGTCCAAATATCGAACGCTCGCCCCGCAATATCAAATGTACAAATGAGACTAAACTGTACTAACATTGCACCCAAGCTATCCACCATGACGATCCAACCACAATCACAGCACAACACAGAACATCAACGTGAATGTCACGTTCGCAAACCCATCTAAAAGAACATATAGCAATTAGACGAGTTGTACCGCTCGAATGACATTCACGGTCGCAGATAGTAATGGATGTGCTGATAAACATTTAAATAGTGTTAAATTATCGACTTCGAAACATCCGGAATTGCCCCTGAAGATAACAAAATACCCAAACTGGGCCAAACAAGCAATACCACTGAACCAATATTCCAAAGACCAAACCACACACAAAATACGAAGACCAAAGTCCCTTCCTATACCGGCCAGCTCAGAAATTTTGAGCATATGCTCGGGAGAAAACAGGTGAAATGGGTTAGTATTTGGTGTGTGCTCTTGTGGTCATACAAGTAGTCTTCTGCAGTTGCTTAAAAAAATTTTAAAGACTGAAATTTCGACAGAAATTGAAATGTGTAGTGCACTGTTTTGGGGTTGTTTTGATTTTGATACTTTAACATTGTTTAAAACTGCTAGTAAGGGGTTTACGGGTTGGCTTTGATACCATGTTGGGTTACGGCAGTGCCCCGGCCATCAAATCATGGCCAAAATGCAGAACAAAATTTTTCTAAACTGGCTCTACCATTACCCGATGCCCGGATCTACCCTAAACCTTAAACTAGCAAGCTAATAAAACAGATAGGAATGGTTATACCAAGTTGATCAATGTCCTTCGGTCTTGAACCATCATCCCAAGCTTCTAGTGGCTCCTTGATCGAATTTGGTTGCCGGTCTTCCTCTATCTATGATGATCCACCTGAGGGAAACGGCGCAAGCTCCAGCCTCGCCAAGCGAGGAAACCGACGCTCCAAGGTTGCTAGCAATGGAGAGTGGAGATGTAGGAATGTGTCACTATAATTTTCCTCTCATCACAATGCTCAAAAGAGCAACTCAAGAAGATGAAGGAGGTGAGGAAACATGTGGCATGAGCAACTCAAAAATGGCTAAGTGTTTTCAAGAGAATGAGAATGGAGCCATGAAGCAAGTGAAGTATCAACAGAAGAAAAGAAATGAGTATAGCTAAGTCAAGAATGTTGGCTGTCCCATCACTCTCTCAATCACACACTCAAAAATATCTCAACTCATTTTACAATAAATAATTCCAATGCCCTTACCTCTCTACATGCCTCACCATGCTCATGCCAACACACCTTCCACCTCATTTTCAAATTTATTTTCTAAAAAGAAAATCAATTAATGAAGTGGAACTCTTCTAGAAACCATTCCGTATAAATACGGAATTCAACCTGGTATACGTATCGAAATACAAATACGCGTATTCGTACCAAAATACGAATAGCCAAGAGAGAAAATGAATAGTGAAAAATAATACTAGAATACATATATATAAATACATATATACATACATACATATATATATATATATAAATTATTAAATCAAAACCTGATTTAATAATCTGGCTTAATCCTAAGCCGCTAGTATTATCAACCGTCCAATTAAAATCTGTGCAGCCTGTACACATATTTAATCGGACAACTTTATGTACCAACATACGTCATCTACACCATATCGCCTGAACCGTGAAAACCCTCTGTGTGGGACTCTAAAGACTCGTCAATACGCTGGCAGTGGGTTTAACCACAAGTATGTCAGCGGCACTAGCTGTACGCAACGGCTACTCAGGTATTGAGCGAAAGGAAGGCCGACGGGCAAACTCATCCAAACCCCTACTGAGCCTGACAGTGAAAATATACGTAGGGTCCAGTCTGTTCGTCTAAGAGTATCGCATATCGAGTCTAGGGGATGGATAAAGTCAGACCCCTAATAACGCGATAATTCGTGTCGGTATGAAACCCATCACCACCTGAGAAACTACTGATCCTAGATCAGTAATTCTCGACTACCTTGGCCAAGGATTTCTGGTGATGGCCACCCGTGTACTGTGCGACATCAACCCCCAATACCGGGAGAGACGAATCCTTGACAATCCGCTCACTGCCTCCATGTGGCTCGGAACTGTACCCAACTAAAACCTGTTTGCACGACTCCTTTGAGCCTTGGTAAGGTAGTAATCAAAGCACAGTAGGAACTCACATGAGACAAATGACGATCTCAGGTCGACAGACTAACCTGTATACATGTCACCTGGAAACTGCTATCTGACAATAGGTATAATACCAACTAGTATGTTCCCGGCGAGTCCGTCCATTGTACTCATAACCCAATGAGCACCTGTATACTATGTTAGGTGAACAAACCAACACCAATGGCTCGTGGGACCTAGGCACGGCCCCTCATCGGGGTCTCGATAAGTATACACTAGTCTACTCTGGAGTATCGATGCCCAGTCTCCGAACTCCCACGACTAGGGACATTTAAGGATGTGCTTATAGACCACCAGCTCCCACGTATATGATCGCCATCATAATACTTGTAGTCAAGCAAGAATCCTATGGGCTCTCTCAATATGTAATAGTGATGATAAAGACAAACCAGATAGCATACTATCATCTTGAGTAAGACTGTTCTACCGGTATAGGTCCTCCCTCAATCATCATAACCACCTGCCTGCGACTACGATAATTGCCTTGAGGGTATTATAGCCAACATGTAGCGCTATAGTATCTATAGCTAGTCGGATTTCGGAGCTCCGTTGATTTGGTTTACTGAAATGTTTTAAGACTTAGGGGTTTAAATTTAAATTCGAGGACCGAATTTATTTAAGGGGAAATATTGTAACATTTCAGAAAAAATAGTAAACATTATATTGTAACATTTCAGAAAAATGGTAAATATTATTTTGGAATTTAAATAATAATATTTTGGATTTTACAAATATATACCGGGTATGGATTTATGTTTTCATAGATTGGTATAATTATATACCTCTACTTTGGGAAGTAATTGGAATTAAAATGAATTTATAATTATGAGAGCATTTATTTAATTGGTATTTTCATAAATTAGCATATAATTATATTCATATAAGTTTAATATTAAAATTAATTAGTGTTTTTCTAGTTACTATACTAAACCATGTTTTATTTTTGTTTAATCATGCTTAGGCTGCCATGATATGTTAATGAGAGGGTTAACATTTTCATTTGTGTTTCTATAAATGAATTTATTCTTTTCATTTGTGTTATTTGATTATTTTCTTTTTTTTAAATGAATGATAAAGAGAGGGAGACATGGAAGCATGGGAGATAACATTATATTGGGAGTGGGCAAGAGAGAAAGGGAGGAGGCCGCCATATGTTTCATATTTCCCTTCACCCATATTTCGTCATATCATTCCTTTTCTTCTTCTTCTCTTCCACCTCCTCAACCTTCAACTTCTAAACCATAAATGCCCACACATATCCCTTCAATTCACCGTGAAGCCTTGATTAAAAATGTTCATATTCTCGACCTACACTTGATGTGGTGATCAAGTCTTCAACTTGAGACCCTTTGTAAGCTTGGAACTCTCTTTAATCCCTACCTAGAGGTAAAATTCTCTCTTTAATCAAGTTTTAAGTACACTTGCCATGACAAACTAGTTTTAGAGTTAAAAATGCATGTTTTCTTAGTTGTGAGATTTGAAAAGTGAGTTTTTGTGGATACAATTAGTAGTGGTGGTATAGTAGAGGGTTAATTAGTTATCACAATCTAATTAGTGATAGATGAGTGTATTTTAAGTATCATTGATTTTAAAGAGTTTTAAAGTTCCAAACCATGGTTTTTCATTGAGTTTTGAAGTTGAAATGAATCTGGAACCATTTGGGATCTCTGAAAAATATTTTGCATATAAATTAGACCCATTTAGACCACCAGGAGACACCACAAAGTGCACGAGCCCCAACAACCTTGACCTAACCGCAAATTGCGGCCGAGATGATTAAATCTGTGGCCCCCCTGTTGGTTTTGTGTCGGGGTTTGGTCAGTAGATGTTTTATACTATATACAAACCTATTTTATATGCTAAATTGTCCCAAATTCTCTGAGTCAAAATCTAGAGTTGTTTTACTTAGCGTTTTGACGATATCTTACGGTTTCTATGAAAGTATGTCTTAGCACTTCTACTATGTTTTTATGAGTATCAAATATGAAATTTTAAAAAGTTAGAGGTCTAAGTATACTAAACAAGATCGAACTAGAGAACTAGGGTTTTAAATTTAGAAAACTACATTCTAAACTAAGTGAAGAAAGTCTACAACCTTTGCAGTCTACTCCCTCACTTCTAAAGCTCCAAGTAGTAGTCCCTAGAATTCTTCTTTGACTCCACTTGAAGAAAGGATCGAGGTTGCTTGTAGTCTTCGTCATCGAATGATCCATCTTGAGGAAACTCTCACTCAAGTTCACACTTCACTAATCAATGTATTAGTGAAGTTAACAACTTATACTAAAGGGTTAGAGTAGTGTAGGTTCATGAAGTAGGAATTTTTCTCACTTGAAATATTTCTTTCTCTTTTCTTTTTCTCAACTCAAGAAAATTAATGAAGAGATGGAGAACAAGAATGAGTGTGAACCATGAGCTCAAGTGATGAGATGCGATAAGAATGAGAGAGATAAATATCTATGAATAATCCAAGAATAGAAGATGAGTCATGGCTTCTCAAAGCATCTCAAGCCATGACCCATTCTTTAATTCTTTTAATTCACAAATGTTTATCATTATCCTTTCTCAATATGATTCTCACACATCTAGTTTCTTGTATCATCAACCATGATACAATATAAATACATACATATATATATATTTATAAATATATATAAAGAGAAGAAAATCTTAAGTGAGCTTAATATTGGTTTATATATATATATAAATATATATATATATCCAACTTAAAAATATATATAAATTATTAAATCAACACTTGATTCAATAAACCGGTTATATCATATATAACCCGGCTAAAATCAAATATATATGTATATCAAAACATAAAATCAACACTTGATTCAATAATCCGGTTATATCACATATAACCGGCTAATATTTAATATTAGTTTATATATATATATATATCAAATTATTAAATCAACACTTGATTCAATATATATATATATACAAAGTGATACCGCCTCAGAATATATCTGGATTGTTGATTCAACATTAAATCAACACACACACACACACACACATATAAAGTGAAGAAAATCTTAAGTGAGCTTAATATTAGTTTATATATATATATTAATAAATCAACACTTGATTCAATAGTCCGGTTATATCATATATAACCCAGCTAATATCCAATATATATGTATATCAAAATATTAAATCAACACTTGATTCAATAATCCGGTTATACCACATATAACCGGTTAATATTTAATATTAGTTTATATATATACATACATACATACATACATACATATATAAAATTATTAAATCAACACTTGATTCAATAATCCGGTTATATCATATATAATCCGGCTAATATCAAATATATAAACATATATATAAATCATATCATTGAATCAACACTTGATTCAATAATCTGGTTATATCACATATAACCGGCTGATATCAAATATCGTTACATTAGAATACGGTATCATACTCGTATTTAATCAGCCTCCGCACATATCTCCATACATGCCCTACTTCGTTTCGCTTGAGCTAGCAAACCTCTATGTGGGACTCTAAAGACTCGTCAATATGCCAGCAGTAGGTATTGATCACATCAGATACCCACAAGCCATCAGCGGTACTAGTTGGACGTAACGGCTACCCAAGTATTGAACGAATAGAAGATCGACAAGCAAACTTGTCCAAACTCGCATAGAGCCTATAAGCAACACTTACCGTACAGTCCAGTCTCTTCGTCTGATATGTCACATATCGAGTCTGGTGGTGGAATCATCAGACCCCACTAACTCAATAAGTCATGCCGATGTGTGGCCTATAACATTTCGAGAAACTACTGATAACACTTATCAGTAAATAGCATCAGCCCTGACCAGGGACTTACTTTTATAGCCAATCGAGTATAGCGCAACATCAACTCCCAATACCAGGTGAGACAAAACCCCACATATCGCTCACTGACTCCATATGACTCAGGACTGTACCCAAAATCCACCTGTTTTCATAACTCCTTTGAACCGTTGTAGGGAGGAAATCAAAGCATAATGGGAACCACACAAGACATTATGACAATATCGGGTCTATAGACTAACCTGTACAAGCGTCACCAGAGAACTGCTATCAGACGATAGGTATGGTACTATCTAGGAGTTCTCGATGAGTCATGTTCGGTGTACCCATTCTCTGAAGAGCACCTATGTACAATCTTTTATGTTAAACACTAATGGTTGTGGGATCAACCAATGCCCCATACAAGGTCAAGAAACATACACACTAGTCTACTCTGGAATATCGATACCCTGTCTCGATACTCCCTTGACTAGGAACTGTTAAAGGATGTGCTTATGGACTACATAAGCCCTACTAGTATGATCTGCATCATAGTCCTGATAGTCAAGCCAACATCCTAAGGGTTTTATCAACATATATCAAAGAGACAGTAAACTAAAATAAGTGTACATGTTAAGATAAAGAACAACCAGATAGCATACTATCATGTGGAGCAAGAAAGTCCTCTATATATATGTCCAAGCATCCACTATAATATACAATAATGGCATCTAGGGCTTACATATTTCAAACAATCTCCCACTTGCACTAAGGCCAGTTTTTGTAGTATCGCATACCCAACATCCCAAAAAGTCTCTCAAACTGCGTCTGGGGGAGGGCCTTCGTGAGTGGATCCGCCGTGTTGTCCTTCGTTTCTACTCTGCTGACCTCGATCTTGCGGTGATCAACTATCTCCTGGATCAAGCGATACCGCCTCAGAATATGTCTGGGTTGTTGATGGGACCGGGGTTCCTTGGACAAAGACATAGCTCTATTGTTATCACAATATAAAGGTATTGGATCTTCAATGGATGGAACCACAACAAGTTCAATAATGAACTTCTTCATCAAAACAGCCTCTTTGGCAGCATCGTTGGCAACGATGTATTCAGCCTCTGTCGTCGAGTCTGCAACAGTATCTTGCTTGGAACTCTTCCAACATACCATCCCACTATTGAGGGTGAAGACAAACCCCGAGATAGACTAGTTGTCGTCCCTATCACTTTGGAAGCTTGAATCGGTAAAAGACTCCACTTAGAGTTCTTCGTTACCATACACCAAGAACATCTCTTTAGCCTTTCTAAAGTACTTAAGAATGTTCTTCACAGCTGTTTAGTGCTTCTCCCCTGGGTCTGATTGATACCTACTTACCACACTATGTACGTAAGCTACATCCAGTCTTGTGCATAATATCGCGTACATGATAGACCCAACTGCAGAAGCATAGGGTATCACGTTCATGTGAGCCCTTTCCAAATCAGTCTTGGGAGGCATCTCTTTGGAGAGAGTGATTCCTGAACAAGCGGGTAAATTACTATGTTTAGAATATTCCATACTAAACCACTTTAGTATGGTGTCTATATACTTGGATTGGGACAATCCCAACAACCTTTTAGATCTATCTCTATAGATCTTTATTCCCAGAATGTATGAGAAATCACCCAGATCTTTCATGGAGAACTTCTGTGATAGGAAGAGTTTGACCGAGTGCAGCATAGGAAAATCATTTCCTACCAAGAGTATGTCATCCACGTACAATACGAGGAAGAAAACCTTACTTACTACAACCTTTTTGTATATACATGGTTCATCTATATTTTTGATGAAGTCAAACTCTTTGACTGCCACATCAAAACAGATGTTCCAGCTCCGCGACGCTTGCGTTAATCCGTAGATTGATTTAAGCAGCTTGCACGCCTTTTCGCTGCTCCCACTGTCTACGAAGCCCTTTGGCTGTATCATATACATGCTCTCTTCTAAATCACCACTTAGAAAAGCGGTCTTGACGTCCATCTGCCAGATTTCATAGTCATGGTATGCAGCAATGGCAAGTAGGATTATGATGGACTTAAGCATAGCCACTGGAGAAAATGTCTCATCATAGTCAACACCTGGTCGTTGACGAAAATATTTTGCTACAAGTCTAGTTTTGAAGGTCTCAACCTTTCCATCTACACCAATTTTCTTCTTAAAGATCCACTTGCCCCCAATGAGTTTTACCCCTTCAGGAGCGACTTCCAAAGTCCATACTTTGTTGGTGTACATAGATTCCATCTCAGATCGCATAGCATCCAACAATTTCACAGAGTCCGCACTTGTGATTGCCTACTCGAAACTAGTTGGGTCATCATCTTCCATGATGTAATTCTCACTCCCACCGTCTATAAGAAAACCATAGTATCTCTCAGGTGGATGAGAAACACTACTAGATCTGCGGAGTGGTTGAGAATCGTCGGGGACTATTGAATCCTCCGGTTCTACCAAATCTTCAGTTGTAGTTTGTGTATCTGGAACTTCATCCAGCTCTACCTCATTACCACTAATTTATTTTATAAGAAATTTCTTTTCTAAAAAAGTGGCATGTTGAGCAACAAACACCTTTTATTCCTCGGTGTGGTAGAATATATACCCTCGCGAATGTTTGGGATCTCCAACAAACTTACATATAATGGACCTTGCCTCAAGATTGTTCGGATTTTGCTTTTTAATATAAACTAGACAACCCTATATCTTAATGAAATTAAGACATGGTCTCTTCCCTTCCTATATCTCATATGGAGTGGTAGGTGTAGATTTGGTAAGAACACTATTCAATATGTATGCAGCTGTCTCAAGTGCATAACTCCAAAAGAAAATAGTTAACTCAGCAACACTCATCATAGAGCGCACCATATCTAATAGGGTGCGATTCCTCCGCTTTGATACTCCATTGTGCTGTGGTGTATACGGAGGAGTTAGCTGAGAGAGAATCTCATTCTCTTTTAGATAATCTCAGAATTATGTACTTAAGTATTCTCCTCCTTGATTAAATAGAAGGATTTTAATACTTTTACCCGTCTGGTTCTCTTCTTCGCTCTTATATTCCTTGAATTTCTCAAAATCTTCAGATTTGTGTTTCAACATGAACACATATCCGAATCTTGAGAGATTATCGGTGAATATAATAAAGTACGAGAAACCATTCCTGGCATGTGGAGACATAGGACCGCATACATAACTATGTATCAGTACCAAGAGTTCAGTAGTTCTTTCTCCGTGTCCTGTAAACGGAGTTTTGGTCATCTTTCCTTTGAGACATGACTAACAAGTTTTATAAGATGTAAATTCGAACATATTCAAATATCCATCTTTATACAACTTAGCTAGTCTGGTCGCATTGATATGACCAAATTTATAATGCAACAAGAAGGCTTCGTTCATTTCTGAACTTTTCCTCTTGTGTGTGCTTGTATATTTAGAACTGTATTTTAATTTAGAACGTATATACCATTACACGATGTACCAAACCCAATCAACACTTGATTTAGGAAAATGTTCATAAAATTTTTCTCTAATGCAAAGTTATATCCCTCTTTATCTAATAAAGAAATGGATATTATATTGTACATCATCGACGGTACAAAATAACGGTCTTTCAAAATCAATGTATTACCATTTGGCAATACTAGGTGATATTCGCCGACAACTTCAACAGCAACAATTGCTCCATTCTCTACTCTTATATCACCCTTTCCTAGTTCTCTACTTTTCTTTAACCCTTATAACAGATTACAAATGTAGGATCCAGATCTGGCATCCAATACCCAGAACGTACAGCGGACTGAGAAACAGTTCTCAATAACTAACACACCCAAAGAAAATGCATCAGAATGCTCTTTCTTCATTCGGGTTGTGTGGAAATCCTTGCATTCCCCTATTCCTTGCCGAGACACATAACTGTTGTCATAAGATAGGGCAGAACAAACGTTCCCCAGCCCAGTATAATAAGAAGGTTCGGTCAATACATCCATGTTATTATCTTGATTAAGGCGTGACATGGTCGCTATCTGGAGAGAGAGAGAGAGAAGAAAACACTTTAGCGTGCGCTCTTGAAAGATTAGACTGGTTATTATCTTATCTAATTATGATGACTCCCACTGTTTTTATCAAATCTTCCCTCAAACCCTAAAAGTTAGGATTAACCAAGATTAATTACACCCTACAAGTTCGCTAATCGGTCAGCCAGGAAGGTGTTGGTACTCCGAGAGAGTCTCCCCGTGCTTTCACATGGAACTAATTAAATAATCTCGTTTCCGTAGGGGCATAACCCTGTTAACACCTTTCTTAGACACCTATTGGATTAGCTAATTGTAAAGTAGAAAACTCTCCCATGAGTAACACTTACTCGCAGTAGGTATCCGGGTCCAACTATCATATAGAAGGTATGCGATCTCATTGCAAATTTCAACACTTGAAATTCCCAATATCTATTTTTACCCCTAACGACCTATGACCTTGACGGAGGTCAACAAACTATAGGCCGACAGTCAAGTTCGACCCGTCATTTCTTGATCGATTTGAACCCACCTACACAAACCCTTGACGGAGATCAACGAGGATGTGTGACTGCCCCTCTCGATCGCATCAACATGCTGCAGATAAGTATTACCCAGTTACCGTACAGTGTGCCTTGACGGAGGTTAACAAACACAACACGAATACTAAATACTACATATCTGAAATGATGGAGGGTTACAGCTGGTTTTGAAAAAAACTTTAACGTAATGAACTTGATATCGTTGTAGAATCTAGTGATTTGAAAAAGGAGTGGTTTAAGCCCCTCTTTAAAATTGAATAGTTTTCAAAACAAACCGAGTGGGTTGTAGCATATGCTACATTTTGCTAAAGAGGACATTCCTGGTGAAGAGATCAAGGCTCTTTTCTCATCGCATGAGATGCTGGATATTCATAATGGAATACCTCTATGAAAAGCAAGAACTAGAGCTACCTTTTTTAAAAAATTGATTCTACAACATCTTTTAGATTTCTTTTCTTTTCATTAATCGTATTAATGGCGTCCCATCAATAATGTTTCCTAAACATCTAAGAAGAAATGAAAATAAAATACACTTATATGACATCTGCATTCTCCACAGGGACATGGGTCTTCACCGTAAGGTTACTTAACTTATGGCAGGATGGGGTCAGGAATAGCGTGGATGCAAAACACATATAGTGTCTACTAATATATCATATATATATGTGGCATTCATTTCAGACAGTTATATGATCACATCACATCACAGAAGCAGCAGAAGTAGATATATGAAATATAGGATATACTAGGAGGTCGCCAGTAGCGAAAAACACAGATTCCACGGTCGTGATGAATAGCCAAGCCCACCCCCCTAGACCCTTACGAGAGCGGCAAGCAACCTTTCCAATTCTAGAGTTAGGCGAACGGTCTCGACTCCTCAAGATGGCCTCCAACTGGACTCTAGAACCCGGTTACTTGTGCTCCCCGCCTTAGGTCTATCCTAATACGAAAAAGTAAATAATATATATCGAATGGAGACAACAACCTCAACCTGGAAGTGTCTCGATAAAAGAATATTACATACAAATATTTACATGAATGAAAATTGAAAAACTCTCATCTCACTTAAAAACCCCCGGCTATTCAATCACAATGATCCAATATAACATATCGATAGCAACACAATAACATCACATGTCATCGACGTAAGTAAATATGTGTATCCCTAATTTCGTTGTCGTATAGCAACGAACTCAGGGATACTGCAATATATTACACTTATGGTCGCAGAAAAGAAATGAAAACTACAATAATTAGAATCCGCATCATCTTTAGATATCATAAACCCGGATTATCACATATTCCGAATTTCATGCCTAACCCTATAAACCTTGCATTTAAGTCTCGAATTGAAAAAACTTTTCAAAAATTAAGTCGGGCAATTCAATAAGATTTCCAATTAAAAGATCAAATGCTCGTTGGGAACTTTAGTAGATAGCCGCACCCCCGAGGCCGTAAACGAAATGCACTTGGGCGGAACACCGTGGCTGCGAGTATTTCGATCGATATTTCAAACAACACCAATTCACAGAGACATCAACCACTTGAGCCACAATATTAATATCCAGAAAAATCAAAAATATCAACATGAAGCGGCAAAAGAAGAACGATCCCCTAATTCCTCAAGTCGGCGGCGAAACTACGGCCAAGACATGGTCTAGGCGGCGGTTCCGTGACCACTTAGAGGAATTAGGACCTCATTTTTCTTGTGCCTCCTTAGTTTTACCTGCATGATTTTCTGAGCATTTTTAATTGTGAAAATCTCAACGTTTAAAAAAATGGACAAAAAGTAGTAAAAACGGAGTTTAAAACGTCGATCGAACACTTTAACTTCGTCTAAACTATTCCAAAAACTCTTGCTTGGCTCTGATACCATGAAAGTATGTCTTAGCACCTCTACTATATTTCTATGAGCATCAAGTATGCAATTTTAAAAAATTAGAGGTCTAAGTATAATAAACAAGACTCGAACTAGAGAATTAGGGTTTTAAAGTTAACAAACTACATTCTAAACTAAGTGAAGAAAGTCTACAACCTTTGTAGTCTAGTCCTTCACTTCTAAAGCACCAACCAATAGTCCCCAGAACTCTTCTTTGACTCCACTTGAAGAAAGGATCGAGCTTACTTGTAGTCTTCGTCGTCGAAGATGATCCACCTTGAGGCAACTCTTACTCAAGCACACACTTCACTAATCAATATATTAGTGAAGTTAACAACCTATACTAAAGGGCTAGAGTATTGTAGCTTGATGAAGTAGGAATTTTGCTCACTTGAAATATTTCTCTCTTTTCTTTTTCTCAACTTAAGAAAATTAGTGAAGAGATGTATAAGATGATGAACAAGGATGAGTGTGAACCATGAGCTCAAGTGATGAGATGAGATAAGAATGAGAGAGATAAATATCTATGAATAATCCAAGAATAGATGATGAGTCATGGCTTCTTAAAGCATCTCAAACCATGACCCATTCTTCAATTCTTTTAATTCACAAATGTTTATCATTATCCTTTCTCAATGTGATTCTTACACATCTAGTTTCTTGTATCATCAACCATGATACAATATAAATACATACATATATATAAATATATATATATTTATAAATATATATTAAGAGAAGAAAATATTAAGTGAGCTTAATATTGGTTTATATATATATATATATATATCAAACATAAAAATATATATAAATTATTAAATCAACACTTGATTCAATAAACCGGTTATATCATATATAACCCGGCTAAAATCAAATATATAAGTATATCAAAACATTGAATCGTCACTTGATTCAATAATCCGGTTATATCACATATAACCAGCTAATATTTAATATTAGTTAATATATATATATATATATATATCAAATTTTTAAATCAACACTTGATTCAATAATCCGTTTATATCATATATAATTCGGCTAATATCAAATATATAAACATATATATAAATCAAATCATTGAATCAACACTTGATTCAATAATCCGATTATATCACATATAACTGGCTGATATCAAATATCGCTAGATTAAAATACGGTATCGTATACTCGTATTTACTCAAGCTCCCCCACATATCTCCATACGTGCCCTACTTCGTATAGCTTGAGCTAGGAATGTTCCCCCAATATTTGAACGTAACTGAAAAACTAAGTTCTATTAAAATTTAATTAGGCAGCGCATCACGTGCCCCCCACGAGGACACCCGCGCCAGCGCCAGCGCCAACCCCTCAGATTAAATCCTATGGTGGCGCCGCACGTGAAGCTCATGTGAGCGCCAATGTGCAAAGCACAGGAGCGCTTAGAATAAAATTCTTAAATGGAGCCCAGGTGTATGACACGTGAGCGCCGACGCCTAAGTTAAAATCGGTAGAATTAAATTTTACAGGAGGATATTTCCCTAAGAACTAGGATACTCTCTGTTAAACAGAGCCAATGGATAAAAAATCCAATGGAGATGATAAATCATCAGAATATAGAATAAAATTCTATTAGGAGAAAATATCTCCTAAATCTTTCTAAGTGAGAAAGATACTCTAGGTTGGATCAAAGATCCAATGATAGAATAAAATTATATTTTGGGAATATATTTTCTCAATCTTTACAAAAAAAAATATGGCTCTCTGTAAACAGGGTGCCCTTCGATTAAAAATGCATTGGTAATTAAAAATCACCGTTTTATAGAATAAAATGTTGTACATGGGTTAATATTTTTCCAATCTTGTTATAAACATGAAAATATATTCTGTAAAAAAGAAATCATTGGATCAAAGATCCAACGGTGGGTAAAATCTCCTAAACAATTTGGAATCACTGAATGAGATATTTTCTCAAAATTAATTAACAAACTTGCCTCTACTATATAAAGGACCCGAGACTTCAAGTCTCAGATAGAGAGAACCCCCATAAGTTTCTGCAAAAAATACAGAAGGCTCTAAAAAACAATAGAGAATTTAATTCTCAATAGAGAAGAAGATCTTCCTCCTCTCAAACCCTAGGTAAAAAAACCACAGAGATCAAAACGTCTCTTTTACCTATTATATCATATCTAGGGTTTAACCCTTCTCAAAAACATTGTTCTTTCTCTGAATGTGAAATCAACAAGACAAGTCTCCAAGAAATTGAGAATTTAATTCTCATCGGGAATATCTTATTCTTGAGAATCAAAGATTAAGAAAAGAACTAGAACCTATCCCATAGGAATTCAATTCCTCTAAAAATAGGGTTTAACCCTAAAAAGAAACTTAGTTCTTACAAAAGAAAAAAACATAAGAACTTATTTCTTAAAGGAAACTTGATCCCAGATCATCAAAAAAAACTAAGGTCTTGGTGATCGTTAATGGTCAAAATACCATTAATAGACATTCAATTTCTAAAAAGGAAAAAACATTAGCGTCGCACGTGCTTCCCACATGGGTGTCTTCAACAGATTCCCAAAACAAAAGGAAATCAGTGCCTCACGTGAAAAACACATGGGCGGCCAAAATAGAAGACCAGCGCCTCACGTGAAATACACATGAGCGCTGAGTAAAGTGCTTAGCACTTCATACGCAGCCAAAACGGCTGATTGCTTAGCACTGATTGGGTAGCGCCCAGCACCTCACGTGAAAAACACGTAGCGCCCAAAACAGAAGGCTAGCGTCTCACGTGAAATACACGTGAGTGCTATGTAAAGTGCTTAGCACTTCATAAGCAGCCAAAACGGCTGAGTGCTTAGCACTGATTGGGTAAAGCCCAGCACCTCAAGTGAAACACATGTGGGCGTCCAGCAAAATAAATGAGATAGCACCGCACGTACTCCTCATGTGGACGCGATACAAAAAGTGCTTAGTACTATATATTCAGTCAAAATGACTGAGTGCTTAGCGCCCATAACAGAAGGCTTCATATGATACCCATGTGAGCGCCAGAGCTTCAAACAAGTGCTTAGCAATTTTGCAAAAAAGAAAAGGGCTGAACAAGCAGAGCCCAAATAAGTGCTTGGCACTTTTGGAAAAAAAAGACTGAGCAGACTAAGACCAAATTGGTTTAGTCTCTCTGAAAAGTTTTCTTATATCTGAGCCCAAATGCTCTGTTGTTGGATCTTACATAAAATGTTCCTTAAAATTTTGCTAAGTTAATCTTAGTCTCAAATAAAACTAACGCATCCTTAGCTAAGATTAATTGAGCCCAAATGCTCATATATTTAAGTTGATCTTAATTTCAAATTAAATTAACGGTGCTTAAATAAAACAAACCCAAATCTAAAATATACAGATTTAGACTAATCCGCGCCCTACGGGCGGCGACATAAAATAGTCTCCATATACAATCCACGAGCAACCCAAAATAAAACAAACAACACATGACACGAACTGAACTGCTGGAGTAGGAGAAAATGGTTATTAAAATGCGGTAACGTAATTAACTACAGAGGCTTGTGCCTATAGGGAAGAGTATCCCCATAATCAAAAACCCCTCACAAATGAGGGGGAATCTAATGAAGTCTGCTTCAACGGTCGCATCTATCCAAACCTCCGATATACGGTGCCATAAATCAACTTAGCATCTTCGGAGAGGTGGTTGGATAAGTTCAAATAGCATCTGCCCTAAATTCAGGCAAGACGATCCATCCCAGTTCATCTCTGTTTTCGGCGGTGACTAGATTCTGGCACGCTCGGTGGGACCTTTTCCTCTTTCCACTCCACACTTAATGTGTCGTAATTCTCGAACAAAATCGCGGTTCGCTATGATTGTCCAGTGGGAGACCATCTCGAGGAGTCGAGACCGGGTCTTCTAACCCTGGAATTGGCAGAGTTACTTACCGCTCTCGTAGGGGTCTAGGGATGTGGGTTTGGCTATTCATCGCGACCGTGGAATCAGTGTTTTATAAAGGCTCGTACTGAAAACACGGACGTCCTAGTATATCCAATATTTCATATAAGTTCTTCTGCTGCAATGTTCTGTGATGAGTGCCTGAGATGAATGTTTATATTATATATATGAGATATATGTTATATTGCAGATTTCGTTTCAAAAGTGATGCTTATGATGCACAATAAAAATGGGACTTCATTAATGAGATTAATGAGATAAAAGAAACCTAAGATGTTGTAGAAACTTGTTTAAAAACTGGTAGCTCTAGTTCTTGCTTTGCATAGTGATATTTGTGAAATATCCTGCACCTTATTCGATGAGGAAAGGGCCGACGATCCCTTCACCGGGAGTGACCCCTTTAGCAAAACTAGAAAAACCTCAAAAACACTCCATTTAAAAATCACTCGATTCTACAACGATATCAAGTTCATTACGCAAAAGGTTTTCTTAAAAACCTGTCGTAGCCCTCCGTCATTTCAGATAAGTACTGATTAGTATTCGTGCTGCGTTTGTTGACCTCTGTCAAGGCGTAGTGTGCGGTAGCTGATTAGTGTTTATCTGTATAAGCATATGATGTGATTGATTTAGGGTAGTCGTGCGACCTTGTTGACCTCTGCCAAGGGTCGTGCGGGTGGGTTTACTTCAATCAGGAAATGACGGGTTGGACTTGACTAGCAGCCTATGGTTTGTTGACCTCTGTCAAGGTCATAGGACGCTTGGGGCAAAATATTATTGGGAATTTCAAGTGTTGAAATTTGCAATGAGATTGCATACCTTCTATGAGATAGTTGGATCTCGATACCCACTGCGAGTAAGAGTTACTCCTGGGAGAGTTTTACACATTACAATTAGCCGATCAAGTAGGTGTCTAGAAAGGTGTTAACGGGGTTACGCCTCTGGGAAAACGAGGTTTACTTTAATTAGGTTCGTGCGAAAGCACGGGGGACCTCCCTCAAAGTACCGACACTGGCCTGACTGAAAGATTGGCGAACTTTTAGCGTGTAATTAATTCCGGCTAGTCTTTCCTTTTAGGGTTTGAAGAAAGATTTGATTAAAACAGTGGGAGACATCCTGATTAGATATATTAGATAACCAATCTAATCTTGCGAGAGCATACGCTGAGTGTTTTCTTCTCTCTCTCTCCAGGTAGCGACCATATCACGCCATAATCTAGATAATAATACGGATGTATTGACCGAACCCGCTTGTTATACTGAGCTGGGGAACGTTGGTCCCGCTCCAACTTATAATTGTTATAAGACAGAGCAGGAAATTGGGGAATAACAGATTTCCCATGCCGCCCAAACGAAGAAAGTGCATGCTGATGCATCATCTTCGGGTGTGTTCATTACAGAGAACTGTTTCTCAGTATCCTTTACGTCCTGGGTATGTGATACCGGATCAGGATCCCGCATATGTAATCTATTACATGGGCTACAGATAGGTAGAGAACTGAGAACGGGTGATAAGTTTCATGAGATAGAAACGGTGCAAATGTTGCAGCCAAGTCTGTTGGTCACTGTCACCCTGTATTACTAGAATACATTGATTCTGAACAAATATTATTAGATACCGAACCTGATATACAACATCATATCAGTCTCTTTATTAGTAAAGAAGGATATAATTTTGTATTGTTGGATAATGTTTTGAACATTTCCTATATCAAGAGTTGATCGGTTCAGGCACGTTATCTAAAAGCATTGACGTTCTAAATCAAACTACAGTTCTTAGTATAAAGAACACACACAAGAACAAGAGTTCAGAAATGAATGAATCCTTCTTGAGGTATTGTAGACTAAATCATATCAATGCGACCCGACTAGCTGAAGTTACATATAGATGCATATTTAAATTAGTTTGAATTTACATCTTATGAAACTTGCGGTCATGTCACAAAGATAAGATGACCATAGCTCTGTTTATTAAAAACAGAGAAAGAGTTAGTGAACTCTTGGGATTGATACATGCTGATGTATGAAAGTCCCCTGTCTACACATGCCAAGACCAGTTCTTTGTACTTCATTACATTCTCTGATGATCTCTCAAGATTCTGACATATGTTCCTGTTGAGACACAAGTCCGAAGCTTTTGAGATATTCACGGAATATAAGTTAGAAGTAGAGAACCAAAATATGGGTATAGGTATTATGTCCTTTGATGAGATCAAGGAGGAGAATACTTAAGCACGGAATTCCTGAACTATTCTAAAGGAGAATGAGATTCCCTCTCAGCATTACTCCACCGTATACACCACAGTACGTCGGTGTATCGAGGCGGAGCAAGAAACACCCTATGTGATATGGTGTGCTCTATGATAAGTACTACTGCGTTGCCTATTTCCTTTTGGGAGTTATGCACTTGAGAAGCTGCATACCTATTGAATAGGGTTCAAATCAAATCAGTTGCCTACCACTTCATATATGATATGGAAAGGGAAGAACCCATATCTTAAGTTTGCTAAGATTTGGGGTTGTCCGGCCTATGTCTAAAAGCAAAATCCGGACAAGCAAGGTCTGTTATGTAGAACTGGAAATGTTCCAGCTATACAAACTGCAGCTGATGATTTGGTAGAAACAAAGGATACAATAGTTTCCAACGAACCTCAGCCTCTCCGCCGATCTAGTAGGGTTCCTCACCCACCTGAGAGATACTTTGGTTTCTCTATGACAGTGGGAGCGAGGATTCAATCATGAGATGATGACCCAACTAGTTTCGAGCTGGCCATCGGGAGTGGGACTCTGTAAGAATGGCTGGATGCTTATCGATCTAAGATGGAATCCCAATACACCAACAAAGTATGGACTTTGGTTTCTCTATCTGAAGGGTTAAATCCCCATCAGGAGCAAGTATATCTTGAGAAGATTACTTGGTGTACATGGAAAAGTTGTGACTTTCAAAGCTATGCTTAAGTCCATCCAGATCCTACTTGCCACGGCTACATACAATGACTACGATATCCGGTGGTTGGGTGTCATGACTGCTTTTCTAAATGATGTTTTAGAAGAGAGCGTCTATAAGTACACAGCCAGAGGGCTTCGTAGACAGTGGGAGCAGCGGAAACGTGTGCAAGATGCTTTATAGGATAAAGCATGCATCGCGGAGTTGGAACATCTGTTTTGATGTGGTAGTCAAAGAGTTTGACTTCATCAAAATGGTAGATGAACCTGGTATATACAAAAAGGTAGTAGAGAGTATGGTGGAGATCCTCGTAGAGTACGTGGATGACATACTCTTGATAGGGAAGGAGTTTCCTATGCTACGCTCGGTCAATCTCCGCTTATCTCAAGGATTCTCCATATAGGATCAAAGTGATACCTCCTAAATCCTGGGTTTTGGATCTATGAGATAGATCTAATTGGATGTTAGGATTCTCACTAGATGTAGTGAGATGGTATCAATCGATCCTGGGGAGAATCACTGGAAAGGTTCCAGGGTGATAAGAACGACTGAATGTAAGTCCCAGGCATTGTCTTTACCCTCACTGGAGAGACGATATGTTGGAAGAGTTCCAGGCTGGATACCATGACTTACTAGACGATTAAAGGCAAGATACATCGTTACCAAAGATGCTACCAAAGAGGCAGTCTGGATATATATAAGTTCATGAGATGAACTTCGTTCCTACCATTGTGTGACAATGGAGTTGTGGCTTTAGCCAATGAACTACCGTCCCATCAGAAATCCAGATATAATTCTTAGGCAGTATCACCTGATCATGGAGATGGTTGATCTCCAGGGAGATCGAGGTTAGGAGAGTAGACACAGAGGACGACAGCGCGGATGCACTCAAAAAGGCCTTTTTCCCAGTAGAGACTTTTATGGGATTGTTGAGTATGAGATACTTCAACCGCAGATAATTATTGGGTAAGCGATACCACAACAGATGGCCCTTGTGCAAGTGGGAGATTGTTAGTTATATGTATGCCCTATAGGCTATTACTGTACATACGATGTATATTGTAATGGATGCTTGGACATATATTGGGAGGACTTTCTTGCTCGACATGATAGTATGCTATCTGGTTGTACTTTATCTTAACATGTACTCTGATTGTCTCTATATTACTTGTTGATAAAGCCCTTAGGATATGTACTCGACTACTGGGACTATGATGAGATCATACTAGTGGGGCCACGGTAGTCGACTCGTACATCCTATAACTGTTCCTAGTCGAGGGTGTATCGAGACAGGGCATCGATACACCAGAGTAGACTAGCGTATACACATCTTGACCCATCTGATGGGCGATGGATGATCCCATATCCATCGGTGTTTGACATCAAGGATGGTGTACGGGTGCTCAGTGGAGACTGGGTACACTGGACGGACTCGCCGAGAACTCCCAGATGGTATTATACCTCACGTCAGATGGCAGTTCGCCGGTGACACTAGTACAAAGTAGTCTATTGACCCGAGATTGTCATAGAGTCTTGTGTGATTCCCACTGTGCTTTGATTTCCATCATACCATGTCCAAGAGAGCGTGCAAAAAGGTGGCTTTTGGGTACAGTCCCGAATCACATGGAGGCAATGAGCGATAGGAGGGGATTCGTCTCTTCCGGTATAGGGAGTTGATGTTGTGCTGTGTTCGATTGGCTATAACCGGAAATCCCTGGCCAGGGTTGCTGAGATTTACTGGTAAGTGTTATCAGTAGTTTCTCGAACTGTTATAGACTTCATATCGACACGACTTATCAAGCTACTGGGGTCTGATGTTTACCACCCCTAAGCGAGATATGCGACATATCAGACGACGAGACCGGACTGTTCGGGAGTGTTACTGTTTGGATTCACAGGAGAATGTACAGGCTTTCTTGTTAATCTTCTGAGCGCTCAATACCTGGGTAGCTGTTACGTTTAGCTGACCGCTTGCAGCTTGTGGGTGTTTGATGCGATCATCAACTACTGCCGGCGTATTGACGATTCTTTAGAGTCCTACACAGAGGTTTCTTGACTCAGGCAAAACGGAGTAGGGGCACGTATGTGATATGTGCGGGACCAAGGATAATACGATATGAGATACCGTATTTTATTCTCGCGATATATGATATCAGCCGGGTCATCGGATCAAGTGTTAATTCGATGAATCGGTACGGATAAATATTAGTCGGTTATATGCGATATAGCCGGATTTTCGGATCAAGTGTTGATTCGATAATTTAATGTATAATAATATATATGATATATTAAATTACATTAACTAATATTTTCTCACTAAAAGATTTTTTTTCTCACTCGGGTAATAGATTGATATATATGCGATATATGTTAAATGTATTATTTTATTTTGTTACGATAAATATTATATATGTGATATATAATATTGTAACATGATATGATTACTAATGCAACAGGTTTAGTAGAGATTAAACATTGTTAGGGTTTGATTAGGGTTAAACCTTTCTAGATGTTTCTAGAAGATTTCTTTTTGTTTTGTGCAAAGATATTTGTTTAGATATTTTTGCATGATATTTCTTAACCCAACCACACCCCTTAACCCTAGTTAAATCTCTACAAAGGTTACTTAACCATGGTTTCATAATTCATCATTATCATCTTTTCATTATTCATCACAAAAGGATTATTGATTTTTCATCATCTTCTTCCTTCTTCTTTTTTGCTTGCAAAGCTTTCTAGGTTTAATCTTTGTGATGAAAATGAGTGAGAAATAGAAAACAAATGAGAGCAAAAATCCTACTTCATCATCCTCATCTATCCTTGCCATTTAGATGAGGGTGTTCACATCATTTCATGTTTATTAGCTTGTGTTAACGAAACTTCAAGGTAGATCATCTTTGTATCGAAGATCGGAAGCAAAGGTTGCATCATTCTCTTGGTGGACCCTCTCGAGAGTCCGGAACACGATGATCGCAGCGAAGGGAGTCAACACGGAGCTTAATATGTGAAGGACCGGATCTATAAGGGTTGTAATCCCTCTCACTTAGTGTTAAAGTGTTTAACATATTAGTTTTCACCTAATCTCTAGTTTAAAGATCTTGTATCGGGTTGTTCGGCACGGCTAATTTTTTAATCGGGCATGGTTGATGCCTCGTAGATCCTTGTGCGTGTGCCTAGCAACCCTACAGTGGTATCAGAGCCAAGCTAGAGCTTTAGGCGAAATCTAGACGAAGTTTAAAGTCCGATCGAACCCGAGAACCCCGATAAAACCCCTTCTCTGGAAATTTTTCAAAAACTGTGATTTTTCCATATTAAAAATACTCAAAAAAAATCAGCAGGGAATTACATAAGTTACTGTGAAGCACGTGCCTCCAATTCATCTAAAGCGCCGCGGAACCGTGGCCGTACCATGGTATTGGCGGTGGTTCCGCGGCCAAAAAGTTGCCTCTTGTTTTCAAATTAGCACAGTAACCTCCGTATGTGATTCCTGATTCTTCTGGGAATTTTTAATTTTACTCAAGTGTTGAGTTTTCTGGGTTGTATTGGGGACTCGTTGTTTCGATCGGATATTTTAACTTTGTTTAGTTTGTCCGGGTAATTTTTAGAAACTGTTAAAAAGTTCGAACGGATATCAATAACTCACTTTTTCCCCTGTCGGAAATTTTTTTAAAATTTTGATTTTTTCTCGAGTTTAAGAATGTTCTAAGTCGTGCAAGTAACGCGGTGGACCCTCTAGAAGAAAACAAACCTTAACTCGATTATGTGACCGTCTTGAACTGCCTCTAAACCTTAAGGTTTGCGGCAGTACGGCGTGCCACATGTGAGGCGTTAGCTTGACCCTTCTACGGCTGGACCATTGGTACTGTGGCATGTGATGGATGTTTTTAAACTGATTTCAGGTGTTGAGATAAATTGGGGAAATCTTGGGTGTTTGATTATTCGATCGGAAGTTTAACATTGTCTATTTATCTGGACTGTGATACAATATTTGGAATCCATAAGTAGTTATGAGATAACTAATTTGAATGTTATAAATCTAGCAGTTCAGTCTCAAATGATCGGTTGCCACGGAATTTTGATGTGATCAAAAGTCCGTCGCAATCACGTAGCGTACGCGGATACTCGCTGGTTAAACTTAATAGACAGCTACGCCCCATAACCCCGACCAAGTGACTGTAGGAGAACCCCGTCGCCAAAAGCATCCGTTCAGGTGCTTGCGGCAGCGGTGTTCCGCCTTAGTGCACTTCGTCGACGGCATATAGGGGTGTGGCCGTCTACTAAAGTTTGCGATGAGCATTCGATCAGGTTGTCGGGAATCTTGTTGAATTGCCCGACTTGATATTGAAAAGTGTTTTCAATAATGAGACTAAAATGCGGGATTTATAATTGTTAGGCATGCGATGTCTAAGGAATTCATTTGGTTGGGCATGCGATGTCTAAAGAGGTTGCGGATTCCAACTGTTGTAGTTTTACACTTTCTTTTCTGTGACCGTAAGCGTAGTATGTGGTGTATCACCGGCGTCGTTGCTATACATCAACGACAATCGGGATACGCATACTTGCTTACGTTGATGATATGAGATATTATGTGTTGCTGTGATATGTTATATTGGATCGTCGTGATCTGAATAGCCGGGGGTTTTATGTGAGATGGGAGTTTTTTCTTTTTCATTCATGTAAAATTCAATTGTATGTAATATTCTTTTATTGGGGCACTTCCGGGCTGAGGATGATGTCACCGTTGTATATTATTTACTTTTCCGCATTAGGTAGACCCAAGGCGGGGAGCACAAGTAACCGGGTTCTGGGGTCCAGTGGGAGACCATCTCGATGAGTCGAGACCGGGTCTCCTAACCCTGGAATTGGCAGAGTTACTTGCCGCTCTCGTAGGGGTCTAGGGATGTGGGTTTGGCTATTCATCGCGACCGTGGAATCCGTGTTTTATACAGGCTCGTATTGAAAACACGGACGTCCTAGTATATCCAATATTTCATATATGTTCTTCTGCTGCAATGTTCTGTGATGAGATCATATTACTGCCTGAGATGAATGTTTATATTATATATATGTTATATTGCAGATTTCGTTTCAAAAGTGATGCTTGTGAAGCACAATAAAAATGGGATTTCATTAATGAGATTAATGAAATAAAAGAAACCTAAGATGTTGTAGAAACTTGTTTAAAAACTGGTAGCTCTAGTTCTTGCTTTGCATAGTGATATTGTGAAATATCCTGCACCTTATTCGATGAGGAAAGGGCCGACGATACCTTCACCGGAGTGATCCCTTTAGCTAAACTAGAAAAGCCTCAAAAACACTCCATTTAAAAATAACTCGATTCTACAACGATATCAAGTTCATTACGCAAAAGTTTTCTTAAAAACCTGTCGTAGCCCTCCGTCATTTCAGATAAGTACTGATTAGTATTCGTGCTGCGTTTGTTGACCTCTGTCAAGGCGTAGTGTGCGGTAGCTGATTAGTGCTTATCTGTATAAGCATATGATGTGATTGATTTAGGGTAGTCGTGCGACCTTGTTGACCTCTGTCAAGGGTCGTGCGGGTGGGTTTACTTCAATCAGGAAATGACGGGTTGAACTTGACTAGCAGCCTATGGTTTATTGACCTCTGTCAAGGTCATAGGACGCTTGGGGCAAAATATTATTGGGAATTTCAAGTGTTGAAATTTGCAATGAGATTGCATGCCTTCTATGAGATAGTTGGATCCTGATACCCGCTGCGAGTAAGAGTTACTCCTGGGAGAGTTTTACACATTACAATTAGCCGATCATGTAGGTGTCTAGAAAGGTGTTAACGGGGTTACGCCTCTGGGAAAACGAGGTTTTCTTTAATTAGGTTCGTGCGAAAGCACGGGGGACATCCCTCAAAGTACCGACACTGGCCTGGCTGAAAGATTGGCGAACTTGTAGCGTGTAATTAATTCCGGCTAGTCTTTCCTTTTAGGGTTTGAAGGAATATTTGATTAAAACAGTGGGAGACATCCTGATTAGATATATTAGATAACCAATCTAATCTTGCAAGAGCATACGCTGAGTGTTTTCTTCTCTCTCTCTCCAGGTAGCGACCATATCACGCCTTAATCAAGATAATAATACGGAAGTATTGACCGAACCCGCTTGGTATACTGAGCTGGGGAACGTTGGTCCCGCTCCAACTTATAATTGTTATAAGACAGAGCAGGAAATTGGGGAATACCAGATTTCCCGTGCCGCCCAAACGAAGAAAGTGCATGCTGATGCATCATCTTCGGGTGTGTTCATTACAAAGAACTGTTTCTCAGTATCCTTTACGTCCTGGGTATGTGATACCGGATCAGGATCCCGCATATGTAATCTGTTACATGGGATACAGATAGGTAGAGAACTGAGAACGGGTGATAAGTTTCATGAGATAGAAACGGTGCAAATGTTGCAGCCAAGTCTGTTGGTCACTGTCACCCTGTATTACCAGAATATTTTGATTCTGAACAAATATTATTAGATACCGAACCTGATATACAACATCATATCAGTCTCTTTATTAGTAAAGAAGGATATAATTTTGTATTGTTGGATAATGTTTTGAACATTTCCTATATCAAAAGTTGATCGGTTCAGGCACGTTATCTAAAAGTATTGACGTTCTAAATCAAACTACAGTTCTTAGTATAAAGAACACACACAAGAACAAGAGTTCAGAAATGAATGAATCTTTCTTGAGGTATTGTAGACTAGGTCATATCAATGCGACCCACTGGCTGAAGTTACATATAGATGCATATTTAAATTAGTTTGAATTTACATCTTATGAAACTTTCCGGTCATGTCACAAAGATAAGATGACCATAGCTTTGTTTAATGGAAACAGAGAAAGAGTTAGTGAACTCTTGGGATTGATACATGCTGATGTATGAAAGTCCCCTGTCTACATATGCCAAGACCGGTTCTTTGTACTTCATTACATTCTCTGATGATCTCTTAAGATTCAGACATATTTTCCTGTTGAGACACAAGTCCGAAACTTTTGAGATATTCACGGAATATAAGTTAGAAGTAGAGAACCAAAATACGGGTATAGGTATTATGTCCTTTGATGAGATCAAGGAGGAGAATACTTGAGCACGGAATTCCTGGACTATTCTAAAGGAGAATGAGATTCTCTCTCAGCATTACTCCTCCGTATACACCACAGTACGTCGGTGTATCGAGGCAGAGGAAGAAACACCCTATGTGATATGGTGTGCTCTATGATAAGTACTACTGAGTTGCCTATTTCCTTTTAGGAGTTATGCACTTAAGATGCTGCATACCTATTGAATAGGGTTCAAATCAAATCAGTTGCCTACCACTTCATATGTGATATGGAAAGGGAAGAACCCATATCTTAAGTTTGTTAAGATTTGGAGTTGTCCGGCCTATGTCTAAAAGCAAAATCCGGACAAGCAAGGTCTGTTATGTAGAACTGGAAATGTTCCAGCTATACAAACTGCAGCTGATGATTTGGTAGAAACAAAGGATTCAATAGTTTCCAACGAACCTCAGCCTCTCCGCCGATCTAGTAGGGTTCCTCACCCACCTGAGAGATACTTTAGTTTCTCTATGATAGTGGGAGCGAGGATTGCATCAAGAGATGATGACCCAACTAGTTTCGAGCTGGCCATCGAGAGTGGGACTCTGTAAGAATGGCTGGATGCTTATCGATCTGAGATGGAATCCTTATACACCAACAAAGTATGGACTTTGGTTGCTCTATCTGAAGGGTTAGCAAGTATATCTTGAGAAGATTACTTGGTGTACATGGAAAAGTTGAGACTTTCAAAGCTATGCTTAAGTCCATCCAGATCCTATTTGCCACGGCTACATACCTTGACTACGATATCCTGTGGTTGGGTGTCATGACTGCTTTTCTAAATGATGTTTTAGAAGAGAGCGTTTATAAGTACACAGCCAGAGGGCTTCGTAGACAGTGGGAGCAGCGGAAATGTGTGCAAGATGCTTTATAGGATAAAGAAGGCATCGTGGAGTTGGAACATCTGTTTTGATGTGGTAGTCAAAGAGTTTGACTTCATCAAAATGGTAGATGAACCTTGTATATACAAAAAGGTAGTAGAGAGTATGGTGGAGATCCTCGTAGAGTACGTGGATGACATACTCTTGATAGGGAAGGAGTTTCCAATGCTACGCTCGGTCAATCTCCGCTTATCACAAGGATTCTCCATATAGGATCAAAGTGATACCTCCTAAATCCTGGGTTTTGGATCTATGAGATAGATCTAATTGGATGTTAGGATTCTCACTAGATGTAGTGAGATAGTATCAATCGATCCTGGGGAGAATCACTGGAAAGGTTCCAGGGTGATAAGGACGACTGAATGTAAGTCGCAGGCATTGTCTTTACCCTCAGTGGAGGGACGGTATGTTGGAAGAGTTCCAGGCTAGATACCATGACTTACTAGACGATTAAAGGCAAGATACATCATTACCAAAGATGCTACCAAAGAGGCAGTCTGGATATATATAAGTTGATGAGATGAACTTCGTTCCTACCATTGTGTGACAATGGAGTTGTGGCTTTAGCCAAGGAACTACCGTCCCATCAAAAATCCAGATATAATTCTTAGGCAGTATCACCTGATCATGGAGATGGTTGATCTCTAGGGAGATCGAGGTTAGGAGACTAGACACAGAGGACGATAGCGCGGATCCACTCACAAAGGCCTTTTTTCCAGTAGAGACTTTTATGGGATGGTTGAGTATGAGATACTTCAACCGCAGCTAATTGTTGGGTATGCGATACCACAACAGATGGCCCTAGTGCAAGTGGGAAATTGTTAATTATATGTATGCCCTAGAGGCCATTACTGTACATACGATGTCTATTGTAATGGATGCTTGGACATATATTGGGTGGACTTTCTTGCTCGACATGATAGTATGCTATCTGGTTGTACTTTATCTTAACATGTACTCTGATTGTCTCTATATTACATGTTGATAAAGCCCTTAGGATATGTACTCGACTACTGGGACTATGATGAGATCATACTAGTGGGGCCATGGTAGTCGACGAGTACATCCTATAACTATTCCTAGTCGAGGGTGTATCGAGACAGGGCATCGATACACCAGAGTAGACTAGCGTATACGCATCTTGACCCATATGATGGGCGATGGATGATCCCATATCCATCGGTGTTTGACATCAAGGATGGTGTATGGGTGCTCAGTGGAGACTGGGTACACTGGACGGACTCGCCGAGAACTCCCAGATGGTATTATACCTCACGTCAGATGGCAGTTCTCCGGTGACACTAGTACAAAGTAGTCTATTGACCCGAGATCGTCATAGAGTCTTGTGTGATTCCCACTGTGCTTTGATTTCCATCATACCATGTCTAAGAGGGCATGCAAAAAGTTGGCTTTTAGGTACATTCCCGAATCACATGGAGGCAATGAGCGATAGGAGGGGATTCGTCTCTCCCGGTATAGGGAGTTGATGTTGTGCTGTGTTCGATTGGCTATAACCGGAAATTCCTGGCCAGGGTTGCTGAGATTTACTGGTAAGTGTTATCAGTAGTTTCTCGAACTGTTATAGACCTCATATCGACACGACTTATCAAACTACCGGGGTCTGACGTTTACCACCCCTAGGCGAGATATGCGACATATCAGACGACAAGACCGGACTGTACGGGAGTGTTACTGTTTGGATTCACAGGAGATTGTAAAGGCTTGCTTGTTGATCTTCTGAGCGCTCAATTCCCGGGTAGCTGTTACGTTTAGCTGACCGCTTGCAGCTTGTAGGTGTTTGATATGATCATCACCTACTGCCGGCGTATTGACGATTCTTTAGAGTCCTACACAGAGGTTTCTTGACTCAGGCAAAACGGAGTAGGGGCACGTATGTGATATGTGCGGGACCGAGGATAATGCGATATGAGAAACCGTATTCTATTCTCGCGATATATGATATCAGCCGGGTCATCGGATCAAGTGTTGATTCGATGAATCGGTTCGGATAAATATTAGTCGGTTATGTGCGATATAGCCGGATTTTCGGATCAAGTGTTGATTCGATAATTTAATGTATAATAATATATATGATATATTAAATTACATTAACTAATATTTGCTCGCTAAAAGATTATTTTTCTCACTCGGGTAATACATTGATATATATGCGATATATGTTAAATGTATTATTTTATTTTGTTACGATAAATATTATATATGTGATATATAATATTGTTACATGATATAATTACTAATGCAACAAGTTTAGTAGAGATTAAACATGGTTAGGGTTTGATTAGGGTTAAACCTTTCTAGATGTTTCTAGAAGATTTCTTTTTATTTTGTGCAAAGATATTTGTTTAGATATTTTTGCATGATATTTCTTAACCCAACCACACCCCTTAACCCTAGTTAAATCTCTACAAAGGTTACTTGACCATGGTTGCATAATTCATCATTATCATCTTTTTATTATTCATCACAAAAGGATTATTGATTTTTCATCATCTTCTTCTTTCTTCTTTTTTGCTTGCAAAGCTTTCTAGCTTTGATCTTTGTGATGAAAATGAGTGAGAAATAGAAAACAAATGAGAGCAAAAATCCTACTTCATCATCCTCATCTATCCTTGCCATTTAGATGAGGGTGTTCACATAATTTCATGTGTGTTAGCTTGTGTTAACGAAACTTCAAGGTAGATCATCTTTGTATCGAAGATCGGAAGCAAAGGTTGCATCATTCTCTTCGTGAACCCTCTCGAGAGTCCGGAACACGATGATCGCAGCGAAGGAACCTCAGCACGGAGCTTAAGAAGTGAAGGACCGGATCTACAAAGGTTGTAATCCCTCTCACTTAGTGTTAAAGTGTTTAACATGTTAGTTTTCGCCTAATCTCTAGTTTAAAGATCTTGTATCGGGTTGTTCGGCATGGCTAATTTTTTAATCGGGCATGGTTGATGCCTCGTAGACCCTTGTGCATGTGCCTAGCAACCCTACATTAATAACCAATCTAATCTTGCAAGAGCGCACGCTAAAGTGTTTTCTTCTCTCTCTCTCCAGGTAGAGACCATGACACACCTTAATCAAGATAATAATATGGATGTATTGACCGAACTCATTTATTATACTGAGCTGGGGAATGTTGGTTCCGATTTTTCTTATCATTTTCATAAGTCTAAGCAAGGAATAGGGGAATATCTAGATTCCCACGCAACCCGAATGAAGAAAGAGCATGATGATGCATCTTCTTCGGATGTGTTCGTTACCAAGAACTATTTCTCAGTATGGTCTAAGTCCTGGGTATTGGATACCGGATCAGGATCCCACGTTTGTAATATGTTACAAGGGTTAAGAAGAAATAGAGAACTGGGAAAGTGAGATAAGTCTCTTGTAGTAGGGAATGGTGCAATTGTTGCAGCCAAAGCAGTTGGCGAATATCACCTTGTATTAGAAAATGGTAATACATTGATTTTGAACGACTGTTATTTCGTACCAAAAATGATGTGCAATATAATATCAATTTCTTTATTAGATAAAGAAGGAATTAATTTTGTATTAGAGAAAAATATTATGAACATTTTCTTAAATCAAGTGTTGATTGGGTTTGGTATATTGTATAACGGTATATACGTTCTAAATCAAACTACAGTTCTAAATATACAGAACATACAAAGGAGGAAAAGTTTAGAAATGAACGAATTCTTCTTGTGGCATTATAGACTTGGTCATATCAATGCGACAAGACTAGCTAAGTTGCATAAAAATGGATATTTGAATCAATTTGAATTTACATCTTATAAAACTTGTGAGTCATGTCTCAAAGGTAAGATAACCGAAACTCCATTTACTGGACATGGAGAAAGAGCTACCGAACTCTTGGAACTGATACATAGTGATGTATATGGTCCTATGTCTACGCATGCTAGGAATGGTTCCTATACTTTATTACATTCACCGATGATCTCTCAAGATTCAAACATGTGTTCTTGTTGAAATAAAAAACTGAAGCTTTCGAGAAATTCAAGGAATACAAGTACGAAGTTGAGAACCAGACGAGTAAAAGTATTAAAATCCTTCGATCTGATCTGGGAGGAGAATACTTCAGCACGGAATTCCGTGACTACTTAAAAGAGAATGGGAATTACTCTCAGCTTACTCCTCCGTATACACCACAGCATAATGGAGTATCGGAGTGGAGGAATCGCACCCTATTAGATATTGAAAGGTTATGCTAAAGCCCTGGCCATCACCCGTGGCCGATTGCAGAACAAAAATTTTTAAACGATTCAAAACTGGCGCTAGAATAACCCTAGGCCGGATCAATGCTAAACCCTAACCAGCAAACATGCAAGAGGTTAACTACTCGGAAAGAAGTTTATACCTCTTGATTTCAAGTCCTTTGGATCTTCTTTATCGATGTCCTCTAACTCGTCATATGCTCCAAGAATCGTAACAAATCAGCGCTTCCTCGTCGGCCTCCTCGAGTCGAAGATGATCCACCCGAGAGTCTGTAGATCGAGCTCCCACCTCAACTGAAGTAACTAGGGTACCAAGCTCGCTACACTAGATGTCGTAGATGACGTAGAGAATATAGATGGAATGATTTATCTCTCATAGCCATAGGATTCTTAACTCATGACAAGAATGGCTTGAGGTAGAAGAAGAATATTTGAGGAGAATGCTAGCGTAGTTTTTGCATAAGCTTAGAGAATGAACTCTCTTGTGTCTAAACTGAACCATACCTTTCATTAATATGAATAATCCATATTAGAAAATGAAATAAGGTTCATTTTCAACTTGGTGAGTCATGGGTTGAAAACCCTACATGTGTCACTAAAAGCCAAGCTCTAATTTATGCAAAATACACCTCATTTCCTCCAGCTCAAAAAATGAATAATCATTTAAAATAAAATGATAAATACAATTATGAGGTGTCTCTTCTAGAAGCATCTTTGAACAAATTACAAAAATGCCCCTCATCCGTATATACATACCCATATCCGTATTCCGAAAAATACGAATACAAAGAGAAGAAAACAATTCATCAGTATATTACTAGGATCCGGCTTAAACTAAAGACCACTAATATTATATGTCCAAATCATCATCCGTGTATACGTATACGTACACGATCGAACCCTGTCATAAAACCATACGACCTCTACAACTTTTGCTCGATACAGGGAAACCCTCTGTATAGGACTCTAAAAACTCGACACTGTGCTGGCAGTAGGTTTAACCACAAGCCGTCAGCGGTACTAGCTGTGTAACGGCTGCCCAGGTATATGTCGATAAGAAGGCCGATGAGCAAACTCATCCGAACTCCTACTGAGCCTATCTGTGACAATCTCCGTACAGTCCAGTCTTTTCGTCTAAGAGTATCGCATACCGAGTCTAGGGGGTGGTAAACGTCAGACCCTAATGATCCGATAAATCATTCTGATGTGGCTCAGAACCAATCCGGGAAACTACTGATCAACCTATCAGTAAATCCCAACTGCCTTGGCCAAGATCTTATGGTCCTGACCAATCGAACACAGTGCGATATCGACTCCCAATACCGGGAGAAACGAATCCCCAACAATCACTCACTGCCTCCACGTGGCTCAGGACTGTGCCCAACCAAAACCTGTTTGCACGACTCAGTAGAGCCGTGGTAGGGTAGTGATCATAGCACAGTGGGAACTCACACGAGACAAATGATGATCACAGGTCCGAAGACTAACATGTACACATGTCACCTGAGAACTTCCATCTGACGATAGGTATAGTGCCATCTGGAAGTTCTCCGCGAGTTCATACAGTGTACTCACACCCAGTGAGCACCTGTATACGATCTTAGGTGCATCTGACCAATGGCTGCGGGACCAACCACTACCCCTTGTCGGGGCTAGAAACGTATATACTAGTCTACCTTGGAGTATTAATGCCCAGTCTCGATACTCATGCGACTATGGACCATTTAAGGATGTGCTTATGGACTACCCTGCTCCCACAAATATGATCGCCTTTACAATGCAGGTAGTCAAGCAAGATCCTATGGGCTTTATCAACATGTAACTGCAATATGTGTATGACATATACCATGTTAAGATAAAGTCAAACCATAATAGTATACTATTGAATCATGTCTTTATCAATATGTGTAAGCTGGATAAAGCAACTATATAACTGAGCAAATACACATATCCTGATAAAGACAACAGAAACAATATACTATATAACTGAGGAAGAATGTCATGTACATATATATCCCTAACATCCATATGTATACATATACAATAATGGCCTTTAGGGCAAACATATCCAACAATCTCCCACTTGCACTTAAGGCCAGTAATTGGTATACCGAATACCCAACATCTGCACAAAGGCCAGCTGCTGGCGTACCGCATACCCAACATCTTAAAAAGTTGCTCGAACTGTGCTTGAGAAAGGGCCTTTTGTAAATGGATCCACTGTGTTTTCTTTAGTGTCCACTCTCCGCACCTCGATCTCCTGGCGATCAATAATCTCCCTGATCAGGTGATACCGCCTTAAGATGTGTCTGGATTTCTAATGGGACCGTGGTTCTTTCGGTAAAGTAATAGCCCCATTGTTATCCCAATACAAAGGTATCGGATTGACAATGGATGGAACCACCTGAAGTTCATCAATGAACTTCTTCATCCAGACCGCTTCTTTTGCGGCATCGCTTACTGCAATGTATTCAACCTCCATCGTTGAGTCTGCGACGGTGTTCTGTATGGAACTCCTCCAACACACCGCCCATCCATTGAGGGTAAACACAAAATCCGAAATAGACTTGCTGTCATCCTTGTCACTCTGAAAGCTGGAATTGGTAAAGGACTCGACCCTGAGGTCTCTATTACCGAACACTAAGAACATCTCCTTAGTCCTTCTCAGGTACTTGAGAATGTTCTTCACAGCCGTCCAATGATCCTCACCTGGGTTTGACTGATACTGGCTCACCATGCTGAGCGCGTAAGCTACATCTGGTCTTGTACATAGCATCGCATACATTATAGATCCTACCACCGAAGCGTAGGGTATAGTGCTCATGCGAACCCTCTCCTCGTCAGTCTTAGGAGACATCTCCTTGGAGAGGGTGATTCCGTGCAGTGCGGGTATGTTACAGCGCTTGGAATCTTCTATACTAAATCTCTTTAGTACAGTCTCTATGTACCTGGACTGCGAAAGTCCCAATAATCTCTTGGATCTATCTCTGTAGATCTTTATCCCCAGAATGTACGAGGCATCAACCAGTTCCTTCACGGAGAACCGTTGTTACAAGAATAGCTTGACCGATTGTAGCATAGGAATGTCATTTCCCATCAAAAGAATGTCGTCCATGTACAAGACTAGGAATACGACAGTTCGTCCCACAATCTTCTTATAAATACATGGCTCATCCTCGTTCTTGATGAAGTCAAATTTCTTGACTGTTTCATCAAAACAGATGTTCCAGCTCCGCGATTCCTGCTTCAATCCATAAATAGATTTGAGCAACTTGCATATCTTCCCGCTGCTCCCACTGTCTATAAAACCTTCTGACTAATCCATATAAATGCACTATTCCAAACTTCCGTTTAGAAAAGCCGTTTTTACGTCCATCTGCCAGATCTCATAGTCATGGAAGGCAGCAATGGAAAGTAGGATCCAAATGTATTTGAGCATAGCTACTGGAGAAAAGGTTCGTCATAGTCCACACCTGGTATTTAACGAAAACCTTTGCAACGGGTCTAGCCTTATAGGTTTCCACCTGCCCATCTACACTAAATTTCCTTTTGTAGATCCATTTGCATCCAACGGTTTTTACCTCAGGTGGAGCAATGTCCAAGATCCACACTTTATTGGTGTACATGGACTCCATTTCGGATCGCATAGCATCCAGCCACTTATTAGAGTCCCTACTGATAATGGCCTATCTGAAACTAGTGGGATCATCTTCTTCTAAAATGCAATCCTCTTGATCCCCGTCTATAAGAAAACCGTAGTATCTCTCGGGCGGATGAGAAATCCTACTAGATCTGCGGAGTGGCTGAGGTTCATTTGGGGTTACTGAATCTAGTGGTTCTACCAAATCTTCTGTTACATTTTGTGGTTCAGCAATTTCTTCCAGTTTTACCGTACTCCTACTAACTTCTTTTGCAAGAAGTTCCCTTTCTAGAACGATAGCATGGCAAGATACAAATACCTTCTGTTGCTCAGTGTGGTAGAATAGATATCCTAGTGAATCCTTAGGATATCCCACAAATTTACATATTACTGATCGTGCCAGAAGTTTGTCAGGTTTCTGTGTTTTCACATAGGCCAGACAACCCCATATCTTAAATCATTTAAGATATGGATTTCGTCCACTCCATATTTCATATGGAGTCTTAGGCACAGATTTGGATGGAATGTAATTTAGTAAGTATGCTGCTGTCTGAAGCGCATATCCCCAAAATGAAAGAGGCAACTCAGCACTACTCATCATGGAGCGAACCATATCCAAAAGAGTACGATTCCTCCGCTCTGATACACCGTTATGCTGTGGTGTATAAGGAGGAGTAAGCTGAGAGAGAATACCATTCTCTTTTAGAAAGTCCCGAAATTCCGTACTTAAGTACTCCCCTCATCTATCAGATCGGAGGATCTTGATACTTTTGCCAGTCTGGTTCTCTATTTCATTTCTGAATTCTTTGAATTTCTCAAAAGCTTCCGATTTGTGTTTCAAAAGATACACATATCCGAACCTAGAGAGATCGTCAGTGAATGTGATGAAGTATGAGAACCCACCCCATTCATGTATAGACATTGGACCACATACATCACTATGTATGAGTCCCAAGAGCTCTGCTGCTCTTTCTCCATGTACGGTGAACGGAGATTTGGTCATTTTTCCCTTGAGACAAGACTAACAAGTTTCATAAGATGAAAATTCGAACGTATTCAAATGTCCATCTTTATGCAACTTACATAGTCTTTTCTCTCCGATATGACCAAGTCTACATTGCCACAAGTAGGATTCGTTCATTTCTGGACTCTTCCTCTTGCATGTGTTTTGTACGTTGAAAACTGTATTTTGATTTAGAACATATATACCATTACACATTGTACATTCTACAACCAGTACCTGATTAAGGTAAATGTTCATAATATTTCTATCAAGAACAATCTTATATCCATATTTATCAAGTAAAAAACTGATATGATGTTGCAAACTATGGAAGGTACATAGTAGCAATTATTCAAAATGATAGTGTTGCCATTAGGCAACACAAGGTGATATTCACCGACGGCTGCAACATCAACTTGTGCTCTGTTCCCTACTCTGAGGGACATATCACCAGGTCCAACCATCCTACTTTTCCTTAGTCCCTGCAATAAATTACAGATATAAGATCCTGATCCGGTATCTAGTACCCAGGAGGTAGGACTGACCGAAAAACAGTTCTCAATAACAAGAACACCTGAAGAAGACGCAATAAAGTGCTTCTTCTTTGTTGGGATCATCAAGGAATTCATGCAATCCTCTTTCCCTTGCTCATACTCATGACGGCTGCCATAGTTTAGAGCCGCACCGATGTTCCCCAGCCCCGAATAAGAATTCAGATCGGTCAAGCGATACATTTTATTATCTTGATTAGGGCGTGAAATGGTTGCTACCTGGAGAGAGAGAGAGAGAAAAAACACTTAGCGTGCGTTCTTGCAAGATTAGATTGGTTATTAATTTATCTAATCAGGATGGCTCCCACTGTTTTCTCAAATTCTTCTTCAAACCCTAAAATAAGAACTAGTGAGGATTAATTGCACGTCACAATACTTGCCTAACCTTTCAGCCAAGCTAGTTTCGGTACTTCGAGGGAGGTTTTCCAACGCTTTCGGGAAGTTCCTTAATTATATAACCTCTTTTTCCTGGAGGTGTAGCCCCGCTAACACCGTTCTAGACACCTACTTGGTTTATAGCATTGATTGTTAAGTGAAATAATCTCGCGAGAGTAATCCTACTCATCAGTAGGATCGGGATCCAACTATCATTATGTAATGACCTAGATGGAATCCACTCTAGTCACCATGTTGGTTATAGTGCCATCAAGTCAATTATTGGATCGCAGGCACGTGATTGCAATGATTGAGGGAGGACCTATACCTGCAGAACAGTCTTACTCGAGATGATAGTATGCTATCTAGTTTGTCTTTATCATCGTGTACATGCTTCAGGTGACATTACAGATCACTATTACATATTGAAAGAGCCCTTAGGATTCATGCTTGACTACCAGCAGTAGGATGGCGATCATATACGTGAGAGTTGGGTGGTCTATAAGCACATCCTTAAAGTGTCCCTAGTCATAGGAGTTTCGAGACTGGGAATCGATACTCCAGGAGTAGACTAGTGTATACGGATCGAGACCCCGACGTGGGGCGGTGGCCAGTCTCACAAGCCATTGGTGTTAGTTAGTTCACCTAAGATGTATACAGGTGCTCATTGGGTTATGAGTACACCGGACGGACTCGCCGGGAACATGCTAGTTGGTATTATACCTAGCGTCAGATAGCAGTTCCCAGGTGACATATGTACAGGTTAGTCTATCAACCTGAGATCGTTATTTTTCTCGTGTGAGTTCCCACTGTGCTTTGATTACTACCCTACCATGGCTCAAAAGAGTCGTGCAAACAGGTTTTAATTGGGTACAGTCCCGAGCCACATGGAGGCAGTGAGCGGATCGTCAGGGGATTCGTCTCTCCCTGTATTGGGTGTTGATGTCGCGGTGTACACGGATGGCCATCACCAGAAATCCTGGGCCCGGGTAGACGAGAATTACTGATTCGGATCAGTAGTTTCTCAGTTGGTGATAGGCTTCATTCCAACACTAAATGTCAAGTTATTAAGGGTCTGACTTTATCCACCCCTTAGACTCGATATGCGATACTCATAGACGAACGGACCGGACTGTACGGATATTGTCACAGTCAGGCTCAGTAGGGTTTCAGGATGAGTTTGCTCGTCGGCCTCCCTTTCGCTCAATACCTGGGTAGCCGTTACGTACAGCTAGTGCCACTGACATGCTTATGGCTAAACCCACTGCCAGCGTATTGACGAGTCTTTAGAGTCCCACACAGAGGGTTTCCCTGGTTCGGGCGAAACGTTGTAGAGGCCGTATGGTTTTTTGGCAGGTTTCGACCATATACGTGCACTTGTGCACGGATCATGATCGGACGGATAATACTAGTGGGCTTTGGTTTAAGCCGGATCATAGTATTATATTGTTGGATTACTTTCGTCTCGTTGTATTCGTATTCAGTCGGAATACGGATGCAGGTATGTATATACGGATGAGGGGTATTCTTGTAATTCGTTACAAGATAACTTTAGTTGATGCCATTTCTCTTTTTGGATTAAAAGTTTTGGTTTAAATGTTTAATGAAGGAAATTGTGACTCATTCTTGGCATGGCTAGACTTTTGTCTTGGCTAAGATATTTGTGCATAGTGTTGTGAGATATTTTGTGAAGGCATGTGAGATCCTTTTAGTGTGGCTTTTCTTTTGTAGCCAACACAATATCACACAATACACACACACAAGTAATGAGCAGCCATCTCATTTTCTTTTCTTGGCTTGCTCACTTGCTTTTTCTTTGAGCTTCACATTTTCCATCCATGGGCATCTTCTTCAACCTCCACCCTATCCTTCTCATGTATTGAGAATCCTAGGGTGTTTTTGAGACAAAGTATTCACACACTATCTCTACTTCATCTTGGGCATCTAGGCTAGCAAACTTGTTGTTCGAGTTGCTTCGGTTTTGAAGTGGGAGCCCGTATAAAGAAACCACGACGTGGATCTTCTTCGATGAAGGGAGACCAGAGAGCAAATTTGATCCGGGAAGCCGCGAGGAGCTTGGGACAAAGGTAGAAGACCGAAGGACACGGATCAATCGGTATAACCTCTCTAAACTCCTTTATGTTAACTAGTATAGTGTTAATGGTACGATCCGTTGTTTAGGGTTACGTTAGCGCCGAATTTTAAAAGTTTTTGTTCCGCATTTGGCCATGGATTGATGGCCGGGGCGTTGCCATAGCCTTACATGGTATCAGAGCCAACACATTAACCGCATACTAGTTGGTTTAGACGATGTTAAAGTATCGAAACCGAAACAACTCCAAATCAATATCCAGCACATTTCAGATTCTGTCAAATTTTTTATGGTCTTCAAAAATTATTTTAGCAACAGCAGAAGACTACTTGTATGACCAATAGAGCACACACCTGTAAGTGCACGGCGGTGCCCCGGCCGTCAATCCGACGGCCAAATGCGGAAGCGGTGATAAACTTTAAATTTTACTTGAACTGGCAAACCGCCGCGCACTAATACCCCGGATCGAACCATTAACTAGTCCTAGCTAACTACAAGATGGGGAAGAGAGATATACCGACTGATCCAAGTCCTCCGGTCTTCTCATCGTCGTCCCGATCTCCTGCGGAAGCTCCGGTCTCCACATCGTCGCCGGAAGTGCACCACATCGCCTACTTCTTTTACGGGCTCCCACCTCAATGCCGAGGCAACTCGGGCACGAAGCTGGCTAGTCGACGTGCCCAAGATTTGCTGTAGAATGTGTAGTACTCAAGTCTCACTTTGGGGTTCATGGAGATTGCCATTTTGGTAGAGGGATGATACAAGAACTATGTGGAGGGACTTGGGGATTTTTGGAGCATGAAATGAAGCAAAAACCCACTCCCAAAAATTTGGACAGCCCCTTGCCATGTCTTGGCTGGCCATGACATTATGGTGGAGAGAATGAGAGAGTGACAAAAATAATGGGAGCCAAACTCATATCATGCAAGAGAGAGAGAGGAATCAAATGTGATCATGAAAGAACATGATTACCAAGAAACACCAACACTCAACAACTAAATCATCTCCTATCATCAACACAAAGTCAAGGTATGGTCCACCCATCATTAACCATCATGAAGTCAAAAGGTCAAAGAAGAGTTGTCATGATAAAACAATATGCAAAGGCCCCCTCCACAAATACTTATTTGCAACAATGCAAATAAGCCCTCCTCCACCAATCTTCGGCCAATGAACGATACAAAGGAAATTGGCCGAAACGGAAAGCAAACTTGGCAACTCCAGAAAACTGGTCCCATAATAAATTACAGGAAAACCCCGATACTGTGTATACACACCCGCATCTGTATTCCGACCGAAATACAAATGCAATGAGACAAAATCTACACTGTACTATACTAGGATCCGGCTTAAACCAAAGCCGGCTAGTAATATCCGTTCGATCCTGATCCGTGCAATACCGCACGTATCTGATCGAACCCTGCCATATATCCATACGGCCTGTAGTACAAACTGTCCGATCCTGATCCGTGCAATACCGCACGTATCTGATCGGACCTTGCCATATCTCCATACGGCCTCTACAACTTTTCGCCCGAAAGCTGTGTAACTAAATGTGGGGGACTCTAAAGACTCGTCAACACCTTGGTTGTGGATTTAACCACTAGCACGTCAGAGGTATAAGCCAATACGTAACGGGCTACCAGGTATTGACTAAAAGGGACGTCTGTGAGCGAACTCAGCCTGACAACCCTACTGAGCCTGTCAGTGACAATATCCGTACAGTCCGGTCCGTTCGTCTATGAGCATCGCATGGCGGGCCTAGGGGGTTGGTAAAAGTCAGACCCCCAAAAGCGGTACAAGTCATGTCGGAGTGTAGCCCAGAACACCCTGAGATACTACTGGAATACCTACCAGTAAATCTCCTTGCCTCGGCCGAGGGCTTCGTGTAATGGCTCTCCTAGACACAGCGCGACCTCACCCCCAATGCCGGGAGAGACGAACCCCTGAAGATACGCTCACTGCCTCTATGTGGCTCGGGACTGTACCCAACTAAAACCTGTTTGCACGACTCCTTTGAGCCGTGGTAGGGTGGTAATCAAAGTACAGTGGGAACTCACACAAGACAAATGACGATCCCCAGGTCGATGAACTAACCTGTACACATGTCACCAGGGAACTGCCATCTGACGTCTGGTATATGACCAACTAGCTGTTCCCGGCGAGTCCTGTCCGGTGTACTCATAACCCAATGAGCACCTGTATACATCTTAGGTGATCCAACTGACACCAATGGCTTGTGAGACCGGCCACCGCCCCTCGTCGGGGTCTCGACTATATACACTAGTCTACTCTGGAGTATCGATGCCCTGTCTCGAAACTCTCACGACTAGGGACCATTTAAGGATATGCTTATAGACTGCCAGCTCCCACTTATATGATCGCCCTCATACTGCTGGTGGTCAAGCAAGAATCCTAGGGGCTCTATCAACGTGCAATAGTGACCCGTCAGGTCACCTAAAGCAGTACACGATGATAAAGGTAAACCAGATAACATACTATCATCTCGAGTAAGATTGTCCTACCGGGATAGGTCCTCCATAATCATTGCAATCACGTGCCTGTGACCCAATAATTGACTCTGACGGCACTATCTCCAACAATCTCCCACTTGCACTCAAGGCTAATTATTGCGATGTCGCATACTCACAGCCCGTGTGATACCGAACACCCAACTCCTCTACTAGTCAGTCTCACAAAGCTCGTTTGCAAAACTATTGCGTTCAAGGAATAGCCTTAGTGAGTGGATCCGCTTTGTTGTCTCTTTCCATGTCTCTCTATATATCAAGTTCGCGGAGAAAACCATCTCCCGAAATGAGCAATACCTGTCTTAGAATGTGTCTGGATGTCTGATGGGACATAGATCATAAATGAACTCCAAATCCAAACTTCTTAGACTGTATTGTCAACTGAACTCAATCAGCATCCTGCGCCATGCCACCCTCAGTATTGCCTTGGACCACCTGTCCAAAATACTGCCCCTCGTCAGAAGAAAAAACTATAACTCTGACAACCTCCTTGTTGTCCGGGTCACCTTGGAAGCCTGGAATGATAACTGTCTCCCGAATGGGGCTGTCGTTATCATATCCCTAGAACATCCACTTATGTTCTAAAACTTCTTCCGACTGCTTCTCCAGGATTGGATCAATATCAACTTATTGCATCTAGTGCAAGAACAACATCTGGTGTGGTACTTGACATCTCATGATTGACTCAATTGCCTAAGTAAGTGATCTGCCAATCATGCGCATCCCTCTCCCCTTTAGTCTGTAAGACACCTTTAGAGAGGGTGACTCCATCATCTGCAGATAGACTACCGTGCATGGAGTCGTCCATTCTAAATACCCTTAGAATGCTGTCTAAGTACCCAGATTGGGAGACTACCCAAATCTAGATCTAAAACCATAGATCTAGTAACCAGAATGTCGGATATAATGTCCAAGTCCCATGTGGAGAAAACACTGTGTGACGACCAAAGTATAACCGACTGTAGTATACGAGTTTCTTTTCCTATTCCGTGTATGTCATCCGAATACCAGGATATCACACCCTACTACCTTCTCAACAGATCCATCCCCTATTCTGATGAAGTCAAACCCATGACTGTCACGTCAGAAATAGATGATCTATCTCCGCTACATCTGCTTTAGTCTATAAATAGACATAAGCTACCTGTCCACCAATGCTTCCGCTGCTCCTACTGACTACGACAACCCTCTGGCAGAGTCATATACACGTACACTTCTGAAGCGAGTTCAGAACGACGCTATACTCATCCTCCTGCCGGGTCTCACAGTCTGGAACAACAGCAATGGCAAGTGTGGGTAAACAAGAACTTCCCTGTCACCGTCCTTGAGGCTACCGGAGTACCTCTCGGGTGCCTGATGTTACCCACCGTATCTGCGGAGTGGCCAATGGAATGTCAAACCAGATTGAATCTTTAGGTTCCCATGAAATCATCGGTAATCGTTTGTGGTTCTGGAATCACTTCCAGTTCTACCATACTCCCACTACTGTTTTCTGAAAAAATCCATTTTATCTAAAACTGTGGCGAGTCAAGAACAATATCGCTATTGATCTTCCAGATGGTAGAAAATCAACCCGCGTCATACCCTGGGTCAATCCACAAACAGCCATTACAGAAACATGCCTTGAGTTGTTCAGTGTCTGGTTTTAAGCATAAACTGGATAACTCCCCGTACCTTAACATCGTTAAGATACGAACTGTTCTATATCCCATATAGGACCAGAGGCACTGATTTAATTGAACCAGATTCAAATCATGCAGCTGTCTCCAGTGCATGTCAACTAAATGGAGAGAGGCCGGTCAGCGTTACCCAACTTAGGAATACTTCCAATTATGAGTAACCTGAAAGAGAAACAAGTTCTCTTAATCATTACTATCAACTGAATACCATTGACAAGTATCTACATCTTCGATCACTTTGAAGAATCCCGATACTTGCTACACCTGGTTCTCTACTCTATTCAAATACCTATAACTTCTCAAAATTCGGACCCTGTGTTTCCACGAAACACCTGTCTAAAAACTAGAGAAGTCATAAGTAAACCGAATATAGTACGAGGACCAACCCCTCTGTCCTGATGGACCCTGGACAACATACAATACTCTGTATAAGTCCCTTGAGTCTGATAACTCATTCACTGTGTGTCGTAGGTTGAAAATTGTACTTATGGTTAAGAAGAATTACACCACTGTTTAATGCTCCTTACCTAACCATCCACTGATATAGGTAAATGTCGTAGACTTAATTTCAAAAAGGTATATCTCACTCTATGAAAATAGACGTACAGATACATCAATTTGAAATTGGTGCATAACAGCGGATATTCAAAACCAAATATTTGCCGACCGGCAAACAACCCAGGTGACTTCCTCAAATATCACCGATTACAACGAATCCCGATATAATGAGGATGATCACCCAATTCCCAATAACTTACTCCCACTCATCATCTGTAAAACCATACAGATGTGAGAATCGTACCTGGTAAATACATACCCTGAGTAAGTATCTAATCGGGAAATCAGTTTTCCTTTAACAGTACACAGTGAAGCTGAAACATTGAAATGTTTCAATGGGGTATCCTGGTATTCCTAGTAATGCCTCTTCCAGATTCACGTCTGTAACCTTGTAATTCTTTGCCACCTCTCCAAATCCCTTTATATGTCTTTAGTCATTACCTTCTGCACACCCCTTTAGGCCAAATGGTTTTCTTCCTTCCCTACCGTTCGGCACCAGCCTATGGTTTGGAAGAAGACTATCCAATAAGCATAATGGGTGTACTGTCCTAATCCTAGGAACACTCGCAATGCGAGAGGAGGTGAGGATAAAAGACACCTGAATAAATCTTATTCCTATTTCTCCTGAACCAGAATCCATCCCCGAACTGGAACAAGTTCCTTTCGAGTTCGTATATAACCATACGATGGAGTATCCAAATAAACTGTGGATCTTCATAGTGATACGGAGTGTCCTGGAGAAATACAAAGGTGATTTAGGATTGGCGAAGGAATACTTGGTTTGGTCATGAATAGCAGTCGCAATTTACTTTGCCCTCTTACTAATCCCTTGCTTTGTCTGAACTTAATACCTTCTGCACACCATCGTTATGCTAATTGGTTTTCTTCATTCCCTACCGGTCGGCACCTGCCTATGGTTTGGATGAAGACTATCCAATTTGAATAATAGGTGTACTACCCCTAAACCAAGGAGTACTCGTAACCTGAGAGAAGGTAAAACGAAAAGACAACTGAATAGTCCTATCCGTTTCCTCCAGAACCTGAAACCATCCTCGAATAAATTCCTTCGAGTTCGTATCTAACCATACGATGGTTTTGTCCAATGGAAGTGGACGTTCGTAGTAATACGGGGTGTCCTGGAGAAAAGGGTAAAAGTAGGAGTGGCAATGAGGTTTGCAACTCTGACAATCCAAAAGCCAGTGTTTAAGAAGGTTCGGTCAACTTGGTCACTGAGTCATAGTCTTAGGGTAGGGTCAATGGTCGCTGCCGAAGAGAGAGAGAAAAAAAACACTCAACGTGCACTCTAACCTAGATCAGAATGGTTACTAATTTATCTAATCTGGAAACCTCCCACTGTACCTCAAATTCTCCTCCAAACCTGAAAGAAGAATTAGTCGGGGTCACCCGAGGAGTAAACCAACTCATCAGTGGGAATCGGGATCCAACTCTCATCGCATGATAACGTGACGGAATCCACTCACGGTATCACACTCCAGAAGGAATGCGCATATCTGGCAAGTTTCAGTTCTTTTGAAACTCCCGATGTGATTTCTGCCCCATGCTCTTATGACCTTGACTTTGGCCAACAAATCATAAGTCACATGTCAAGTTCTACCCGTCATTCTCCAGATTAATTTGAGTCCACCCGTACCTACCCTTGACTTTGGCCAACAAGGTAGTACGACTGTCCCAAACCAACGCATCTATCTATGCTGCATATGAATACCCAACAGCTACCAAACACTGTGCCTTGACTTTGGCCAACAAACACAGCTTGAATACTATTGACCACCCATATGAAACGACGGAGGGCTATGAATGGTTTCTGGCGAAAACCTTTAACGTAAAGAACTTGTTATCGTTGAAGAAACGGATAGCTTTTAAAAAATATAGTGATGAAAACCTTTGATAAAGAGGTCACTCCCGATGAAGGGATCTCGGCTCTTTCCCCGTAGAATGAGGTGCAGGATATTCCAATTGAATACCACGGTGCAAAGCAAAAGTAATCGGCTATAGTGAAGTTATTGCCCTGAAGCAAACTTTTTGTCCAAGGGGTCACTCCCGGTGAAGGGATCTCGGCCCTTGCCTCGTCGACTGAGGAGCTGGATATTCATAACCGAATATCACTGTGCAAAACAAAAGTGAACGTCCTTGCAATAACAGCTTTTTGAAAAAGTGTTCCAACAACATCAGATTAGGTTTGTTTTTAACTTGCATTGATCCGAATCAACGCAGTCCCATCAATTGATCACACCACAAAGAACGAAAATATACTGATGTACGTATATGCCATCCGCATTCGCCGCTGGGTCCCGTCATTACCCGTTAGGTTAGCTAACTAACGACAGAGCGGGGACTGGACTAGCGCGGATGCAAAACATATACAACATCTACTAATATATATACCAATATATTATATTCGCTCAAGGCGTGATAAAATGCAACATCACAGAAAATGTACAGCATCACAGAAACAATACAGATATCTGGGATCCCCGGGTTTCACAGAGCCACTACTGAAACCCGACGTTCCCCTGGTCGTGTGGATAGCCTGTGCAATGAAAACCTAGACCCCTACGGGCGCGGCAAGTCACCCGCCAAAACCTGAAGCGAGGCAGCCCCCTTTAGCAACGTGAATGGACCACCCAGCACTTCACGGAATCCGGTAACTTGGGCACCCCTCCTGGGTCAACCTGTACCCCCTACGAGTGCGGCGAATAGCCCGCCAATCCAAGAGTAAAGCCCCCTCCGTCTCAATGCCATGAGATGCGGGCCTGTTGCCCTCTAGAATCCGGCTATCCGTGCACCCCTCCGCGGGGTAATCCTAGTACAGAAAGTAAAATATACATACAACGGGTACATCGACCGCAACCTGGCCGTGCCCCAAAATAATAATACAAACAGGCAGTGACGGCAGTCCACAAGTTGGACGCTCGTCCCGCAATATCAAATGTACATAATACAACAAAAACACTGTACTAGCATTGCACCCAGGCTGTCCCCCACGACCGATCCGCAACATCACAGCAATACACAGAACATCAACGTGAAAGTCACGTTTGCAAATCCGTCTAACCGGGCTATAGCAGTTAGACCGGATTTACGGATCGAGTGACATTCACGGTCGCAGATATAATGTAAATACTGTGAACTAATGTGTTTAAAATATCCGATCAATCAAATTTTAACAAGTGGGCCCCAAAGCATTACTGTAGCAGATCAAGAAATTCTGGGCCCAATGTTATTATTCCAAAAACCCAATTTTCACCCCAGAAAGATACTGTAGAAATTTGGTGCAGGGAACCCAACAGTGTGCGGCGGAACCGCGGCCCAAAAGGGGGTTTGGCCGCGGTTCCGCCCTCCTACTGTGGAGTTGTTGAATCGAATTTTTACAGAATTCTTATTTTTTCTAGTAGATCACTTTTCTGTAACCTGAAAAAAATTTCGACACCAAAAATTTTCAACAGAAAACTGATGCAAGCAAAAATGCGGATTTTGGAATTTTGGTCGATCGGAAATGCAAAACACATTAAACCAAGCTAGACTAAGTTAATGGCGAGGCTCTGATACCACTGTAAGTGCACGGCGGCGCCCCGGCCGTCAATCCGACGGCCAAATGCGGAAGCGGTGATAAACTTTAAATTTTACTTGAACTGGCAAACCGCCGCGCACTAATACCCCGGATCGAACCATTAACTAGTCCTAGCTAACTACAAGATGGGGAAGAGAGATATACCGACTGATCCAAGTCCTTCGGTCTTCTCATCGTCGTCCCGATCTCCTGCGGAAGCTCCGGTCTCCACATCGTCGCCGGAAGTGCACCACATCGCCTACTTCTTTTACGGGCTCCCACCTCAATGCCGAGGCAACTCGGGCACGAAGCTGGCTAGTCGACGTACCCAAGATTTGCTGTAGAATGTGTAGTACTCAAGTCTCACTTTGGGGTTCATGGAGATTGCCATTTTGGTAGAGGGATGATACAAGAACTATGTGGAGGGACTTGGTGATTTTTGGAGCATGAAATGAAGCAAAAACCCACTCCCAAAAATTTGGACAGCCCCTTGCCATGTCTTGGCCGGCCATGACATTATGGTGGAGAGAATGAGAGAGTGACAAAAATAATGGGAGCCAAACTCATATCATGTAAGAGAGAGAGAGGAATCAAATGTGATCATGAAAGAACATGATTACCAAGAAAAACCAACACTCAACAACCAAATCATCTCCCATCATCAACACAAAGTCAAGGTATGGTCCACCCATCATGAACCATCATGAAGTCAAAAGGTCAAAGAAGATTTGTCATGATAAAACAATATGCAAAGGCCCCTCCACAAATACTTATTTGCAACAATGAAAATAAGCCCTCCTCCACCAATCTTCGGCCAATGAACGATACAAAGGAAATTGGCCGAAACGGAAAGCAAACTTGGCAACTCCAGAAAACTGGTCCCGTAATAAATTACAGGAAAACCCCGATACTGTGTATACACACACGCATCTGTATTCCGACCGAAATACAAATGCAATGAGACAAAATCTACACTGTACTATACTAGGATCCGGCTTAGACCAAAGCCGGCTAGTAATATCCGTTCGATCCTGATCCGTGCAATACCGCACGTATCTGATCGAACCCTGCCATATATCCATACGGCCTGTAGTACAAACTGTCCGATCCTGATCCGTGCAATACCGCACGTATCTGATCGGACCTTGCCATATCTCCATACGGCCTCTACAACTTTTCGCCCGAAAGCTGAGTAACTAAATGTGGGGGACTCTAAAGACTCGTCAACACCTTGGTTGTGGATTTAACCACTAGCACGTCAGAGGTATAAGCCAATACGTAACGGGCTACCAGGTATTGACTAAAAGGGACGTCTGTGAGCCAACTCAGCCTGACAACCCTACTGAGCCTGTCAGTGACAATATCCGTACAGTCCGGTCCGTTCGTCTATGAGCATCGCATGGCGGGCCTAGGGGGTTGGTAAAAGTCAGACCCCCAAAAGCGGTACAAGTCATGTCGGAGTGTAGCCCAGAACACCCTGAGATACTACTGGAATACCTACCAGTAAATCTCCTTGCCTCGGCCGAGGGCTTCGTGTAATGGCTCTCCTAGACACAACGCGACCTCACCCCCAATACCGGGAGAGACGAACCCCTGAAGATGCGCTCACTGCCTCCATGTGGCTCTGGACTGTACCCAACTAAAACCTGTTTGCACGACTCCTTTGAGCCGTGGTAGGGTGGTAATCAAAGTACAGTGGGAACTCACACAAGACAAATGACGATCCCCAGGTCGATGAACTAACCTGTACACATGTCACCAGGGAACTGCCATCTGACGTCTGGTATATGACCAACTAGCATGTTCCCGGTGAGTCCTGTCCGGTGTACTCATAACCCAATGAGCACCTGTATACATCTTAGGTGATCCAACTGACACCAATGGCTTGTGAGACCGGCCACCGCCCCTCGTCGGGGTCTCGACTGTATACACTAGTCTACTCTGGAGTATCGATGCCCTGTTTCGAAACTCTCACGACTAGGGACCATTTAAGGATATGCTTATAGACTGCCAGCTCCCACTTATATGATCGCCCTCATACTGCTGGTGGTCAAGCAAGAATCCTAGGGGCTCTATCAACGTGCAATAGTGACCCGTCAGGTCACCTAAAGCAGTACACGATGATAAAGGTAAACCAGATAGCATACTATCATCTCGAGTAAGATTGTCCTACCGGGATAGGTCCTCCATAATCATTGCAATCACGTGCCTGTGACCCAATAATTGACTCTGAGGGCACTATCTCCAACAACACCAAATACGAGAGCATTCCATCCAAGTAGGACCGGCCACAATGCACAAAAATCCAATCTGGCCGGCCCAGAACTTGAGTTTGGAGTTCGTGTTTTGTTTGTGGTCTGGTCTATAGAATGTTGGTTCAGTGGTATTGCTAGTTTAGCCCAGTTTTGATATGGTTTTATCTAGTTGTTTGGGGCTATTCAGGGTTATTTCGAACTCGATATTTTCTAACATTGTTTAAAGTTTACAGTACATGCATTTCTATCTGCGACCGTGAATGTCATTCGAGCGGTACAACTTGTCTAATTGCTAGAGTCCTTTTAGACGGGTTTACGAACGTGACATTCACGTTGATGTTCTGTGGTGTGCTGTGTTGTTGCGGATTCGTCGTGGTGGATTGCTTGCGTGCAATGTTAGTACAGTTTAGTTTTATTTGTACATTTGATATTGCAGGGCGAGCGTCCAACATATGGACTGCCGTCACTGCCTGTTTGTATATTATTTTTTTGGGGTACGACCGGGTTGAGGTCGATGTCACCGTTGTACATATTTTCTTTTCTGTACTAGGATTACCCCGTGATGGAGTGTACGGATAGCCGGGTTCTGGAGGGCAACGGGTCCGCATCTCATGGCATTGAGAAGGAGGGGGCCTCACTCTAGAATTGGTGGGCTATTCGCCGCACTCGTAGGGGGTACAGGTTGACCTAAGGAGGGGTGCTCAAGTTACCGGATTCCGTGATGTGTTGGGTAGCCCATTCACTTTGTTGAAGGGGGCTGCCTCGCTTCTGGTTTTGGCGGGTAACTTGCAGCACTCGTAGGGGTCTAGGTTTTCATTGCACAGGTTATCCACACGACCAGGGGAATATCGGGTTTCACTTGTGGCTCAAAGGAAACCCGGGGCTCCCACATTATCTGTTTTGTTCTGTGATGTTCATTGCTTATCTATGATGTTGCATCTATCACGTCTGGAGTGATTATTATATATTGTGATATATATACTAGTAGATTTTGTATATGTTTTACACCCGCGCTAGTCCATTCCGCGCTCTATCGTTACTTAAGTAACCTAACGGGTGATGATGGGACCCAGTGGCGAATGCAGATGGCATATACGTACATCATATTTTTGTTCTTTTGTGGTGTGATTAATTGATGGGACTGCGTTGATTCAGATCAATGCAAGGAAAATAGACCTAATCGATGTTGTTGGAACATTTTTAAAAAGCTGTTATTTCAAGGGCCTTTTCTTTTGTTTTGCACATCGGTATTCCGTTACGAATATCCAGCACCTCATTCCACGAGGCAAGAGCTGAGATCCCCTCACCGGGAGTGACCTCTTGGTTAGAAGTTTGCGTCAGGGTAATAACTTCACTATAGTCGATTACTTTTTTGCTTTGTGTCGTGGTATTCAGTTGGAATATCCTGCACCTCATTCCACGAGGAAAGAGCCGAGATCCCTTCAGCGGGAATGACCTCTTTAGCAATGGTTTTCGCCACTATATATTAGTAAAAAGCTATCTGGTTGCTTCAACGATATCATGTTCATTACGTTAAAGGTTTTTCGCCAAAAACCATTTGTAGCCCTCCGTCATTTCAAACGGGTAGCACTTAGTATTCATGCTAGGTTTGTTAGCCTTCATCATGGCATAGTGTATGGTAGCTGCTTGTTACTTTTCTGTTGCATAGATAGATGCGTTAGTTTAGGACAGTCGTACTTCTATTTTAGCCTTCGTCAAGGGTATGTATGGGTGGGTTCAAATTAACCTGGACAATGACGGGTAGAACTTGACATATGACTTATGATATGTTGGCCTTCGTCAAGGTCATAGGAGCATGGGGTAGAAATCACATCGGGAGTTTCAAACATACAGGAAACTTGCCAGGCATGCACATACCTTCTTGGAGTGTGATAACTTGAGCGGATTCCATTAGGTTATCATGCGATGATAGTTGGATCCCGATCCCACTGATGAATTGGTTTACTCATCGGGTGATTTTAGATGATCCTGACTAATTCTTCTTTCAGGTTTGGAGGAGAATTTGAGGATAAAGTGGGAGACATCCTGATTAGATAAAGTGATTGACCATTCTGATCTAGGTTAGAGTGCACGCTGAGTTTTTCTTTTCTCTCTCTCTTTGGCGGCGACCATGTCCCGACCCTAGATTATAACTCAGTAACCAAGATAACCAGACCTTCTTATAACATATTGACTTTTGGATTGTCTGAGTTGCATACATCATTGCCACTCCTACTTTTACCCTTCGTTTTTCTCCAGAACATTCCGTATCACTACAAAGATCCATATTTATTGAATATGACCATCGTATAGTTACATAAGAACTCGAAGAAACTTGTTTCAGATTCGAGGATGGTTTCCAGTTCTGGGGAAATTGAATAGGACTATTCAGTTGTCTTTTCCTTTTACCTTCTCTCAGGATGTGAGGGCTCCTAGGATTAGGAGAGGGTACACCTATTCCGCTTATTGGATAGTCTTCTTCCAAACCATAGGCAGGTGCCGAAAGGTGGGGAAGAAAGAAAACCAATTAGCTTAAGTCTAGTGTACAGAAGGTAATAAGTAAAGACAGATAAAGGGATTAGAAGAGGGCAAAGTAAATTGAGACTGCTATCATTCATGACCAAACCGCGTAGTTCATCGCCACTCCTGCTTCACCTTTGAATTTCTTCGGTTCAGGAGAAAATAGAATAAGGTTTATTCAGTTGTCTTTTATCTTTATCTTCTCTCAGGTTGCGAGTACTCCTAGGTTTAAGAGAATACACCTATTACGCTTATTGGATAGTCTTCTTCCAAACCATAGGCTGGTGCCGAACGGTAGGGATGGAAGAAAACCATTTAGCCGAAGGTTGGTGCATAGAAATTAATGAATAAAGAAAAATAAAGGGATTTGGAGAGATGTCAAAGAAATATACGCTTACAGTCATGAATATGGATAATGGAAGAGGCATTACTAGGAATATCCGAATACCCCTTCGAAACAATTTAATGTCTCAGTTTCATTATGCGTTGTTAATTGAAAACTGATTTCCCAATTAGATCCTTACTCCACGGTATGCATTTACCAAGCATGATTCTTACATCTGTATGGTTTTACAGATGATGAGTGGGAGTAAGTTATTGGGAATCAGGTGATTATATCCTCATTATATCGGAATTCGTTATAATTGGTGATATTTGAGGAAATCACCTGGGGTTTTGCCTAACGGCAAATATTGGTTTTGAATATCCGTTGTTATGCACAAATTTCAAACTGATATATATGTACGTTTATTTTATAAAGTGAGATATAACTTTTTGAAATTATGTCCATGACATTTACCTATATCAATTGATGGTTAGGTAAGAAGCATTAAACAGCGGTGTAATTCTTATTAACCATAACTACAGTTTTCAACCTACGACGCACAAGGTTTGTGTTATCGAACTCAGGGGATTTATACAAAATATTGTATATTATCCAGTGTTCATTAGGACAGAGGGGATGGTACTCGTACTATATTCTGTTTACTTGTGACTTATCCAGTTTTAGACAAGTGTTTCGTAGAAATACAAGGTCCAAGTTTTGAGAAGTTATAGGTACAAGAATAAAGTAGAGAACTATTTGTTGCAAGCATCAGGATTCTTCAAGGTAATCGAAGATGTAGATACTTGTGTTTGGTATTCAGTTGATAGTAATGGTTTTGAGAAACTTGTTTCTCTTTCAGGTTACTCATATCTAAATGCAATCCTAGTTGAGTAATGCTGATCGGCCTTCTTCCATTTAGTTGACATGCACTGGAGACAGCTGCATGAGTTGAATCTGGTTCCAATTAAATCAGTGCCTCTGTTTCTATATTGTATATAGAATTGTTTATATCTTAACTATGTTAAGGTATATGGAGTTGTCCGGCTTATGCTTAAAACCAAACTCTGGATAACTCAAGGCACGTTTCTGTAATGGCAGTTTGTGGGTTATCCCAGGCTATGACAAGGGTTAACTTTCTACCATCTGGAAGATCAATAATGATATTGTTCTTAACACGCCACAATTTTAGTAAAATGGATTTTTTCAGAAAACAGTAGTGGGAGTATGGTAGAACTTGAAGTGATTTCAGAACCACAAACGATTACTGAAAATTTAATAGAACATAAAGATTCAATCAGGGTTTGACATTCCATTAGCCACTACGCAAATATGGTGGGTAACCTCAGGCACCCGAGATGTACTTCGGTATCCTCAAAGACGGTGACAGGGATGTTCTTTTTTACACAAACTTGACACTACTGTTTTTCCAGACTATGTGACCATGCAGGAGGATGAGTATAGCATCGTTCTAAACTGGCTTTAGAAGTGCACGTGTATATGACTCTGCCAGAGGGTTTTTGTGTTGGATATATGTATGCCCAAGAGGCCATTATATGTATAGTGGATGCTTAGACATGTATATATGTATATTTATATACATGACTTTCTTGCTCGACATGATAGTATGCTATCTGGTTTTACTTTATCTGACATGTTTACTTGATACTGTTCATTTGATACATGTTGATAAAGCCCTGAGGATATTTGCTTAACATCCATGGCTATGATGGAGATCATACGAGTGTGGCAGGTGCGGTCTATAAGCATATCCTTAAATGTTCCTAGTCGTAGGTATATCGAGACAGGTCATCGATATTCCAGAGTAAACTAGCGTATACGTTTCTTGACCCATATGATGGGCGATGGATGATCCCATATCCATTGGTGTTGTGACATCGAAGATTGTATACGGGTGCTCAGTGGAGACTGGGTACACTGAGCGGACTCACCAAGAATTCCTATATGGTATTATATCTATCGTCGGATAGCAGTTCTCTGGTGACACTGGTACAGGTTAGTTTGTAGACCCGAGATCGTCATAGAGTCTTGTGTGTTCTCCCACTGTACTTTGATTTCCACCCTACCACATCTCTACTGAGTCGTGCAAACAGGTGGCTTTTGGGTATAGTCCTAAGACACATAGAGATAGTGAGTGATAGGAGGGGTTTCGTCTCTCCCGGTATTGGGAGTTGATGTTGTGCAATGTGCGATTGGCTCTGACTTGAAATCCTTGGCCAGGGCTGATGAGATTTACTGATAAGTGTTATCAGTAGTTTCTCGACCGGTCATAGTTCATATCAACATGACTTATTGAGTTATTATGGCTCGACGATTCCATCCATAGACTTGATATGCAACATATCAGACGAAGAGACCGGACTGTACGGTAAGTGTTGCCAATGGCTCGACGGGAGTTTTGACTGGTTCGCTTGTTTTTCTTCTAATCGCTCAATACCCGGGCGGCCGTTACGTTTAGCTGACCGGTTGCAGTTTGTAGGTGTTTTGATATGATCATCACCTACTGCCGGCGTATTGACAAGTCTTAGAGTCCCAGACAGGATTTTTCTAGCTCAGGCGAAATGATGTGGTGTGCATATGTGATATGCGGGAGCTCGATTAATTACGAATATGTGATACCGTATTTTAGTCGGGCGTTCACTATTTGTTGGGTCGTATTTGATATGACCGATTTATTAAATAAAGTGTTGATTTAATATTTTCTTTTAGCTCACTTTTAATTAACCCTTTTTCTTTTGGATTATGCATGTACGTTTACACATACACATGATGACGTGCATGCATACATACACACATACATATGTGTCATGGTTGATGATACAAAAGAGATAGCAATGCAAGACTTACATGGTTGATAAATATCTAGATTTTGTTAATGATTTAAAGAAAAGGAAATTAGCTATAATGACTCATTTTTTTACACACTTCTTCTTTGACCATTGACTTTAACTATGGTTATATTTCCTTTGTTCTTTAACCCATCCAAATAATATCTAGATATTTAGCCAACCATGGTTATATTTGAGAGTGTCTCATATATAATCTTTTCTTTTCAATTATTGAAAATAAGTTTTTCATTATATTCACAAAAGTTTTTACCATCTTCATCTTCCTCCTCTCTCTAGCTCACTTGAGTTTGTTAAAAGGGTAAGGAACTAAAAGAATGGGTTTTTTAAGTGAGTTTACAAACCACATAACCATTTTACACTACCCTAGCCCTATTGAGTGTTTGCTTCACTTCATCTTGATTTTGTGAACAAAAGAGCTTGACCTAGAAATCTCCGGGTGGATCTTCATTGACGACGAAAGACCTCTAGCGGAGTTGATCCAAGCTTCGAGCAAAGCCATAGGAGTACATAAGAGTGAAGGAGTTGGCTACAAAGATTGTATTCTCTTTTCCTTTAGCTTAGACTTCCTATATTGTTGTTATTACCTTAAACTCTAGTTACGATTCGTATTTCATTTGTAATAGCCCTCTAAAATTGAAAAGTTCACTACTTTATGATGTTGTAACCTAACTAGAAGTGCTACTACACACCAACATGGTATCAGAGCCTAGCTAGAGCTTTAGGGTAAACTAGACAACGTTTAAAAACTCAATCGAACATAAAATTTGATTTTTATACATGCTCACCGGAAATTTTTTCAAAAGTTGGAATTTTTGTAATTAAAAATATTCAGAAAATATAGCAGGGTTTTCTATGGATCCCCAAGAAAAACGAGCGCCTAACTCGACACAACGACGGCAGAACCGCAGCCAAATAAGGGTATTTGCGGCGGTTCCGCGGTGTCATTGGTGAGGCTTGAACCGTGCGTTCTTGCGTTGATCCGTAGGTATTATATATGCTCTCTGGGAATTTTTATGCAGGTTCAAGTATTGAGATCTATTACAACAGTGGGTATGTTGATGTGTTGATTGATATATTTTAACGTCATCTATGCTTTTCAATTGTTGATGTGATATGATGTATAGGATCGTCGTGATCGAATGTCTGGGGGTTTTATGTGAGACGAGAGTTTATCTTTTCATTCATGTAAAATTCATTGTATATATTATTCTTTTATTGGGGCACATCCGGGTTGAGGATGATGTCTCCATTGATGTATATTTTACTTTTCCGCATTAGGACAGACCCAAGGAGGGGAGCACGAGTGACCGGGCTCTGGAGTTCTGTGGGATGCCATCTCGAGGAGTCGAGACCGGGTCTCCTAAACTCCAGAATTGGAAGAGTCACTTGCCGCTATCGTAGGGGTCTAAGGGTGTAGTCTTGGCTATTCATCACGACCATGGAATCCGTATTTTCTATCGTAGGCTAAATATAAAATACGGAGTTCCTAGTATATCCTATATTTTCATATATGTGTTTCTGCTACTGATTATTCTGTGATGTGATTGCTTAATATCTAAGACGAATGTAATATTGTTATATATGTGATATGTAATACCGTTTTTCGTTTCTTTCTGTAATGGCTTAGGAACTTAAATGATGGGAATACATTAATGAGATTAATGTAAAAGCAAAGAAACATAATGATGTTATAGAATCGGATTTGAAACTCACTCGGCTCCTTTTTATGAAAAAACAAGTTTCAAAAGATGTGGAGCTTAAGCCACTCCTTTTCTAAAAACTATTTAGATTCTACAACGAAATCAAGTTCAAAGCGTTAAAGGTTTTCATAAAAAACCATCCGTAGGCCTTCGTCATTTTTGGAAGCAAAGTACATACTATTCGTGCAACGTATGTTGATCATAGTCAAGGCATAGTGTACGTTAGCTAAGTGATGTCTTCCTACAAAGCATATGACGCGATATGTTAGGACATTCATGTGATTATGTTGATAATAGTCAAGGGTCATATGGGTGGGTCTAGTTAATCACGAAATGACGGGTAGAACTTGACTAGTGCTTATGATATGTTGACCATAGCCAAGGTCATAAGTATCTAGGGGTAAAAACTATATCAGGAATTTCAAGTGTTGAAATTTACAATGAGATTGCATACCATCTATATGATAGTTGGATTCCGATCCCACTGTGAGTATGAGTTACTCACAGGAGAGTTTTGCACTTTACAATTAGCTAATCCAGTAGATAGAAAGGTGTCAACGGGGTTTGACCTCTGAGAAACGAGGTTTATTTTAATTAGGTCCATGCGAAAGCACGGGGAACCTCCCTCAAAGTACCGACACTGGCCTGGCTGACCGGTTAGCGAAACTGTAAAGTGTAATTAATCCTGGCTAGTTTTCTTTTTGAGGTTTTAAAAAAATTTGATAAAAGCAGTAGGAGACATCGATTAGAAATGATAATAACAATCTGATCTTTGTAAGAGCATTTCGCTGAGTGTATTCTTTTCTCTCTCCTAATGGCAGATACCGATGACGGGACTTAAGCTTCTTAACAAACCGACTGGACCGAATTATAAAGAATGGTTGAGGAATTTTAACATTGCACTAACATATGATAAAGTATCATATGTCCTCACTACCAAAGCCCCACCCATCCCACGACCTGAATCATCTGTTTCGGATAAGGAGATCCGAAAAACATGGGATATTGATTGCAACATGGCCACGTGCCTCGCGCTTGCTTCTATGGACAGTATCCATCAGAAAAAGCATGAGAAGATGGATGTACAATCCATCTTTCTTTATACAAAGGAGTTGTATGAAAAGCAATCTCGTACTTTACGATACGAGGCATCTTGAAAGTTGTTTCAGATGCTGATGGCCCCCAGCGCATCAATAGGAGACCATGCTCTGAAGATGATTGGTCTTATAGAAGAACTTGAGGAACTGGGATGGACTATGGATAATGAGCAATATACAGATATTGTTCTGCAGTCTCTCTCCCTCGCCTTTGGTCCGTTCATAGTGAATTTCAATATGAACGATTTGGAGAAATCATTGCCTGAACTTCTTAATATGTTGAGAAGTGCAGAGAGCACACTTAGGATAGAGAAAACTCCCGCTTTTCTTTATGGGCCATCTTCCTCTTCAGTCCCGAAAGCCAAGGCCAAGGGAAAGAAGAAGAAGAATCCCACCAAGCCAAGAGGTGGAGTTGAATAGGCGAAGGGGTAAGACAAGTCTGGGACCGCGGGAAGTGGAAAAGGAGAATGTTTTTACTGCCACAAGTCGGGACATTGGAAACGCAATTGTGCTCTGTACCTTGCTGATCTCAAGAAGAAGAAGCATACTGATGCTTCCGCTTCAGGTGTGTTTGTAACTGAAAACTGTTTTTCATTAAACTCTGCATCTTGGGTATTAGATACCGGTTCTGGTTCTTACATCTGTAATTATGTGCAGGGATTGAGAAACAGTAAAGTTTTGAAGACTGGGGACCACACTCTGCAGGTTAGAAATGGTTCCAATGTACATGCTGTATCCGTAGGGGAGTATCATCTGGGGTTGCTTTCAGGATGTATTTTTGTTTTGAACCCATGTTATTTTGTACCTGGTATGCTATGTAATATAATATCTGTATCTTTGTTGGACAATGAAGGATATCATTTTGTGTTGCAAAATAATGTTATGAATATTAACTTGAATCAACAGTTGATTGGGTATGGTACACTAAGTAACGGAATTTACGTCCTAAACCAACACGCAGTTTTCAATATACAACATACAAATAAAAGAAAGATTTCAGATATAAATGAATCTTTTCTTTGGCATTGTAGACTTGATCAAATTAATGAAACAAGACAAAACAAGCTACATAAAGATAGATATTTAAAACCTTTTGAATATAAATCTTATGCGACTTGTCAGTCTTGTATCAAAGATAAAATGACCAAAACTCCATTTATAGGACACAGAGAGAGAGCCACAGAACTCTTAAGCCTCATACATTGTGATGTATGCGGATCAATGTCTACACATGCTAGAGGCGGTTTTTCATACTTCATCACTTTTACTGATGATTTCTTAAGATTCGGATACGTGTTTTTATTGAAGCATAAATCAGAAGCTTTCAAGAAATTTAAGGAGTACAAACTTGAAGTAGAAAAATAAACTGGCTCGAGTATCAAGAAATTTCGATCAGATCGAGGTGGAGAGTATTTAAGCACTGAGTTTTCAGACTTCTTAAAAGAGAATGGGATTCTCTCTCAGCTCACTCCTCCTTACACACCACAGCACAACTGTGTGTCAGAACGGAGGAATCATACCCTATTAGATAATTCTTATCACAAAGGTTCTCCATGAAGGACCTGGATGATGCCTCGTGCATTTTGGGCATAAGGATCTATAGAGATAGATCCAAGAGATTATTGGGATTGTCCCAATCCAAGTACATTGATACCATCCTTAAAAGGTTTAGTATGGAAGATTCCAAGCGTGGTGCCTTGCCCGCTTGCCATGGATCAACCTTACTAAAGACTTCTGTCCGAAGTCTGATGAAGAGAGAGCTCGCATGAGCATTATACACTACGCTTCAGCCGTAGGTTCTATAATGTATGCGATGATATGTACTCGCCCTGATGTAGCTTATGTACTAGCTGTAGTGAGCAGGTATCAATCCAACCCAGGGGAGCAACACTGGATAGTGTTCATAACATAATATTGCATTTTGTATTCCCCATTCCTATACATTTTACAATGTAAACAGGTGCTTTTGACCCATGTCTGCTACATGTTACAGGTTACAGGTTTTTGGAGCGAAAACAGTGAAAAAGACAAAAGACGACAGAAAAAGGGACTTTTGACCAACAAATAGAAGGATCCCAGTCAAACCTAGACAAGGCAATGCAAGGTCCAAAAAACGTCAAGGTAAACGGTTAAAAGACCACCACAAATTGTTCATTGAAGATCTGAAACCAACGTAGAAGCCCAATTGATAAAAGTTCCAAAGAATATATAATCCCAGGAAGCCACAAACAAGCACACAAAATTTCAGCATCTAAGCTCACCAAAGGGCCGCGGAACCGCGGCCCAAGGCCTACCCATGCCGCTGTTCCGCGACCGTCCTATGCCCGTATGCGGTGAAAATTTTACCAAAATGTGTTGGCGGCGCTGAAAAGATTTCCTGAGGGTATATTTGTAATTGTAGACATGCGTATCAACTGTTGCCCTAGGGTTTCTATGTCCTATAAATAGAACCCAAACCCTTGTATTTTCTCATGCCTCTATTCATCAATAAAATTATGTTTTCTTTGATGTTGGAGTGCATCAATCGTAAGTAGGTATTTTTTCTTGCCCTAATTCTAGTTTTTATATCTGCCCTAGGTAAATTCTTTACTTGCCCTAGTTTAATTTAGTTTAGAATTTTATTAATTTGCAATAGATGTTTCTTCTCTTTAATAAAACAAAACAAAAATTATGTCTCTCTTAATTCCCTCAATGAGCGAGTAGTTTCCTCGCTTGTTGGGGTTAGGAATAGGGAAGGGTTTGAGAGATGAAGATCTCTCATCTCTTTTCTTTGCTAATCTATTATGAATATTAGGACTCCATTCATACTCTCATCTTCCGCTCCCTACGGCACTCAACCCTTGAGGTAACGGTGATTCGTAGTATAAAAGACCGGAGTTGTGAGTTTTCCATGGAGGTTAGGGTAAAGGTTAAGAAAGGAAGGACAAGGATCTAGAGGAAGAACATCTTCCCAATCATCTTAATCCCCTTTATTAAAATTTACCATAACCCCTAAAATCAAATCTAAATTAAGGCATTGAAAAGAGATGTAGATCTTTGTTTACCAAACTTTACCTAAACCTAATCCTAGCAAGTTTCTAATCCTAGTATCACACAACTTCAATTTTTAGGTTTAATTAAAAGACCAAACACCATTTAGAATTAACTCGTTAGCGCGACTAGGAAATTCACAACATCCCTGTGGACCGACCCGTATTCACCGGCTAGCTTCATGCGACGCTGTTCTTGATTGCGGTAAATATTTTTTGATCGATAAAACCTCTCTAAATCAAATGGCGCCGTTGCCGGGGATCAAACCCGGGTCACCTGCGTGACAGGCGGGAATACTCACCACTATTTTACAACGAAGATGCATATATCTTTATCAACAAATTCCAAAATATTTGCGCAATGATGAAAATTACCTAATTAAGTGATGACGCTATAAGGCTAAGGGTTATTCCTTTCACCTTATGTGACTTAGCCGAGAAGTGGCTATACAGCACAGTATCACATTCAATTAGAAATTGGGACTAGTTTGTGAAAGCTTTTCTTAAAAAGTTCTATCCTCATCACAAAACTGCTAGAATCCGTAACGAGATTATACAATTTTCTCAGCGTCCGTCGGAACCATTTTGGAAGTGTTTTGAAAGATTCAAAGACCTACTTTTTCAATGCACTCATCATAGGATCGGAAGTTGGCAACTCTGCCAAACATTATATGAGGGATTGAACCCGGCAACGAAGCAGTTGCTAGAAACCATCTGTCAAGGTCACTTTCTAACCAAATCAAGTGAGGAAGCGTGGCAGTTTCTTGAGGACCTTAGTGAACAAACAATTCAGTGGGAGAGCACCAAGACCACATCATCTTCTTCTAGTGGTCAATCTAGGGCAGGCATACATCAATTAAATATATCAATTGCTATGAAGGCCGAGATGGCCGCTCTTACGAAAAAGCTGGAAGCGCTTGAGACCAAAATCTCATCGCCTTCTCCTGCCCCCGTTGCGCTTCCACGAACTGTTTGTGCTTGTTGTTCGGATCCATCACATCTCACCGAAAAGTGTCCTCACACTACATCTACTCAAGGACAAGATCAAGTCAATGCTGCCTTTCAGCAACGACAAAGAAATGATCCATACTCTTCGACATACAATCCGGGTTGGAAGAGTCACCCAAATTTCGCTTGGAACCAAAATCAACAATCCCAAGGAAACAACAATTTTCAAAGGGCTCCTCCTCCACAACAACAAGCACCTCCACAAAATCAATTTCAGCAACCTCTCCAACAGCAACCTTACCCTAATCAAATGAACAATTTTATACCCAACAATTTTGTTCCCCCTCAAAATGTTGTTAGCTCGCTCGAAAGAAGTCTAGAAGCATTCCTAAAGCAATCTGCACAGTCCACAGCTAGGATAGAGACTTCTATCTATCTTTGGTGCAAAACAGTGCCTTACACGATCAAAGTATCAAATCTATTGAGGCACAAATTGCACAACTCAACGCAGTATTGAAAGAGCGAGAGAAAGGAAAGCTTCCGTCTCAACCACTCCCCAATCCCGGTCACGCACATGTTGCATATGAACAGCAGAATCATAACGTAAATGCTGTGACCACGTTGAGATCCGGAAAAGTGCTGCAAAACAATGTGGGTATTAACCATGGCACCCCTGCCGGTGGTCCTTCTTCATCCTCTTCACCTTCTTCTTCTTCTTCTTCGTTAGAGCCTATTCTCCGTCCTTCATATGGCTCTACTTCTTCTAGCTCTAACGGACCCACTTCTCACAACACAAACACATCTACACGGGGTTCCATTCCAACTCAACAATCTGATCCGCAAAAATTGTTCTCAACAACCTTTCAAAATGTTCCTTTTCCAAATCGGTTGAGATCCAATAAACCAACTCCACAGATGGAGAAGATTGTAGAGTTTTTCAAACAGGTTAGCATAAGTATCCCTCTTTTGGATGCAATCCAACAAGTTCATTCATATGCAAAAATCTTAAAGGACTTATGCACCAAAAAGAGGAAGCCACAAGTACCAAAGAAAGTTTTTGTGGCTAGTGCTGTTGGTGATGCTCTTGTCAATTCTTTACCCCCAAAGCACAAGGACCCCGGTTGTCCTACTATTTCGATCACAATTGGGGACAAGAACATCAATAGAGCACTATTAGATCTTGGTGCTAGTGTCAATTTGCTACCTTATTCGGTGTATGAACAATTAAGCGTTGGAGAGCTTAAGCCCATTCATTGTACTCTCCAAATGGCCGACCGATCAATCACCCATCCTAGGGGAGAGTTGGAGGATATGTTAATTAGAGTAGGGGATTTCATTTTCCCCGTTGACTTTATTGTTATGGATACACAACTTGTCGCTAAACCCCGTAATCAAATTCCGGTGATACTTGGTCGACCATTCCTCACGACTTCTAACGCGGTAATCAACTGTCGTAACGGTTCAATGAATCTATCTTTTGGCAATATGGCAGTTGAACTCAACATTTTCAAGTTAGGAAGTCAGCCTTGCGAGCCTAATTCTAGCGTACTTGATGTTTGCTCGATCAATGAGATCGCAGAGGAGGACTGTGAGTTCGAAAATTTTATGTTTGATCACAGCAATGTTGACGCCACTAGTGCGTTCCTCCTAGAATCCGACACAGCTTTCACGACGGACAAAGATTATGAGTATTTCACCTTTGTAGATAATTTTGAAGAATCTCCACCCGAGTTTGAGTCTTTTGCTTTTTCGGATGAGTTAGTTGAACCATCCGACTCGGTAGTGTACACTCGATTTGAACCTTTGATGGAATCCTTCGAGTTTGAAACAGTTACTCCATTATTACCATCTATTGTTTCACCACCTAAACTCGAACTAAAGCTTTTGCCGTCGCACCTAAAATATGCTTATCTTGGTGAGAATGAGACCTTACCCGTTATCATATCTGCCTCTCTATCTCTCGAACAAGAGAAGGCTCTTTTAATGGTCTTACACAATAATCGGCAAGCTTTTGGCTGGTCTATGGCGAACATCAAGGGGATTAGTCCCCTCATAGTCGAACATCATATACACTTGATGGATGATGCCAAGCCGGTAAGGGATCCACAAAGACGCCTCAACCCCATTATGAAAGAGGTGGTCAAGAAGGAGATTGTTAAATGTCTTGATAGTGGTATCATTTACCCTATCTCGGATAGTCAATGGGTTAGCCCCATTCATGTCGTGCCAAAGAAATCGGGCATCACGGTCATTACCAATGAGGCAAACGAGTTAATTCCTACTCGCACCCAAACAGGATGGCGAGTTTGCATCGATTACCGAAAACTCAATGCCGCGACAAGGAAGGACCACTTTCCTTTACCTTTCATTGACCAAATGCTAGAACGATTGGCGGTGCACGAGTTCTACTGCTTTTAAGATGGCTATTCCGGCTATAACCAAGTCCCCATCGCCAAAGAGGATCAAGACAAGACCACATTTACTTGTCCCTTTGGCACATTTGCTTATCGTCGCATGCCCTTTGGGTTATGCAATGCACCCGCTACATTTCAGCGGTGTATGATGGGGATCTTTTCGGACATGGTGGAGAAGTTTTTTGAAATCTTTATGGATGATTTCTCCATTTTTGGTGACTCCTTCGACGAGTGTTTACGACATCTTGACGCAGTTCTTACCCGCTGTAGGGATAAGAACCTAACTTTGAATTGGGAGAAATGCCACTTTATGGTACGAGAACGCATTGTTTTAGGACATGTCATCTCGCAAAACGGCACAGAGGTTGATAGAGCCAAAATTGAAGTCATTTCTAATCTTCCTCCTCCTAAATGCGTCAAAGATATCCGAGCTTTCCTTGGCCATGCCGGTTTTTATAAACGGTTCATCAAGGATTTTAGAAAGATTGCTAGACCCTTGACTCTCTTATTGGCCAAGGACATAACTTTTGATTTCGACTCAACTTGCATGGAAGCGTTCGAGTCTTTGAAACACTTTCTCATTTCTGCGCCCATTCTTTCATCTCCAGACTGGACGCACCCTTTCGAAATCATGTGCAACGCATCAGATTTTGCCATTGGTGCTGTTCTTGGACAGCACATTAATAAGATGCCTCACGTGATTTATTACGCTAGCCGAACATTATAATGAGGCCCAATTAAACTACACAACAACAGAAAAAGAGTTTTTAGCAGTTGTGTTTGCACTTGAGAAATTTCGGCCTTATTTAATCGGCTCTCCAGTTATTGTGTACACTGATCATTCAGCTCTTCGCCACCTTTTTGCGAAGAAGGATGCTAAATCGAGGCTAATACGTTGGATCCTTTTGCTACAAGAGTTTGACCTTATTATAAGGGACAAAAAAGGATGTGAAAACATAGTGGCCGATCACCTTTCACGACTTCCTTCTTCGCCTACACTTGAACTTCCAATCACTGATGCTTTCCCCGATAAGCAACTCTTGACCGTTTCTTGCGAACCATGAATCACCGATATTGTAAACTACTTAGCCACCGGCTTGATACTAAAGATTGGTCGAAACAGGATAAACTTCGATTCTTGTCCCAAGTAAAGCATTTTTACTGGGATGAACCTTATCTTTTTAAATACTGTTCCGACCAAATCATTCGTCGGTGTGTGCCGGAAAATAAGGTTAAGAGTGTGCTGTCTTTTTGCCACGATCAAGCATGTGGTGGGCACTTTGGCCCAAAGAAGACAGCCGAGAAATTTTTGCAGTGTGGTTTCTATTGCCCACGACTCTTCAAGGATGCATATGAATACTGCAGGACTTGCTCCCGGTGCCAACACTTGGGCCGGATATTGCGGAGAAACGAAATGCCGCTCCAACCAATTTTGGTTGTGGATATTTTTGATGTTTGGGGTATAGACTTCATGGGACCTTTTCCTAACTCTTTTGGAAATGTGTATATTCTTTTGGCTGTTGACTACGTTTCAATGTAGGTCGAGGCTGTGCCCAGTCGAACGAATGACAACAAGATTGTCGTTCGATTTCTTAAAGAACACATCTTTTCTCGATTTGGGCACCCTCGCGCGATAATAAGTGATAATAGTTTTCACTTTTGCAATAGGACTTTTGAGTCCTTAATGCACAAATATTCTATCACCCATAAGCTATCGACGCCATACCATCCCCAAACATGTGAGCAAGCCGTGGTCTCTAATCGGCAAATTAAGCAAATCTTGGAGAAAACGATTTCTAAAAACCGTAAAGATTGGTCACTCAAATTGATCGATGCACTATGGGCTTTCCGTACTTCATACAAGACCGATCTTGGCATGTCTCCATACCGGCTTGTTTACGGGATGGCTTGCCGCCTCCCAGTAGAAATTGAGCACAAGTCATTTTGGGCTATCAAAGAGCTGAATTTATCTTTAGGAGATGCGGGCAGCAACCGAAAGCTGCAGTTGAATGCACTAGAAGAGCTGCGGGATGAGGCATATGATAATGCCGTAATTGCTAAAAACCGAGCTAAGGTGTTCCACGATTAACACCTTTTGCGAAAAACATTTAAACCTGGTCAACAGGTTTTACTCTATGATACTCGGTTACATTATCACCCCGGCAAGCTCCGTTCTAGATTGAGGGGACCTTTTATTGTCCGCACCGTTTATCCGCACGGTGCGGTTGATCTTGAAAATCTAGAGGACGGTACTTTATTCAAAGTGAATGGGCATCGATTGAAACCGTTCCCACAGCAGATCCATCGGAGGAGCTCCTGTTTTTGCAGGAGCCGATCTACACTGATTAATTTTCCTCCACTCTCACCCCCGAATTTCCAATCAATTTTTTTCAAAACATTGTTTCAAATAATTTTGGGGGTGTGTATAATATGTAAATATAATTGCCGACATTATCGACCCACTTGGTGCAGCATGACAGTGAGGACACTGTCCAGTTTAATTTTGGGGGTATGCTCGGTAAGTTCTCTTTCTTCGCATTCATATGTATACTTTTCATTGCACCTTTATATAAAAATCATAAAAATTTGAAAAATTTGAAAAATTTAAAAAATAAAAAAAAATTAGAAAATGAAAAAAAACCATAAAAATTGAAAAAATTCTTAAATTATAAAATTAATGTATTCAATTTTGGTTAATTGACTTGAGTTTGATAAATAGGTCAACTGGCTAGGAAAAACTAGATCTTAGACTTAGTAAATTAAAAACCCTAAAAATAACCTTCCTTAAAATCTAACGGTAGAAAGTATATGTCTTTGTGGTGTATTTAGAAATAGGCAAATTTTGGGTTCACTTCTTGGGCTAAGTCTAAACGAAGGAAAAGTATTGATGTTCTTATTAGAGTATAAGTTTGAAAAATAGTTCCTAGCTTAAGTCTAGAACTCTGAAAATGTATACCCTACAATTTGCACTATCACGCATCTTGAAACTTGGAATAGTAGAGGAGACCTTGAAATGCTCTTGTCTAAAGTCCTTAGTACAATGAAAATAAAAGGAAAAAAAAGTGAATAAAGAAAAAAACATGGACACTGGTTTTTGTGATTACTTAAGGCTAAAAAAATAGAAAAATATTTAGCGAGGGTGCTTCATCACCTAGTGCCTTAAACCAACTGGTTTGGGAGTCACTGCTAAAGCCTTGGGTGTTACAAGACTAGGAAGTACGCTTTAAAGTGCTAACGCATCTTGTAATCGGTTGTTGGTACCTCAAGAAGTATTAACGGTCATATGAAGGATGTGTAAGCGAAATTCAATAATTAATAAGTGCTTTAGACAATGGACAAGGGTATGATTGCTTGATTTGAATTTCCAAGTGTAGGGGTGATATTTACACACACGTGGGGATATGTGATTAGAGTTTAGATAAGAGAATGGAATGAAGAATAGAACTTGTATCTTTAGTAGAGTTGATAAAAATTCCTAAGTTGAGATGGAACCCTAGAAGGAAAACTTAAGAAATGCCGAAAGCTAAGTAGGTCTGCAGGATATATATAATCTTAAGTTAAATGATGAGGAAGTGTGAAGAATATGGGTGGATAATTTACGGGCCGACGATAATAGAATTCCTTGTTAGAAGACCTGATTGGAAAACAAAAGTCGAAAAACCGAGTTGATAGGATTTTGTGGGTAGTATCCGGTGAAAACCCTCAGGAGACAACACTCCTCCTACTAGGGACACCTAGAGGTTTAACTAGTAATTGCAAGTGCTCAGTGCAATCGCGTTTCCCTGCGAAAGTGCGGCTAGGTTAGATTTTTATCGAGAATAAAAAATAAGTTTGCTCGAGGACGAGCAAAAGATAAGTTTGGGGGTATTTGTTCATAACATAATATTGCATTTTGTATTCCCCATTTTTATGCATTTTACAATGAAAACAGGTGCTTTTGACCCATGTCTGCTACATGTTACAGGTTACAGGTTTTTGGAGCGAAAACAGTGAAAAAGACAAAAGACGACAGAAAAAGGGACTTTTGACCAACAAATAGAAAGATCCTAGTCAAACCTAGACAAGGCAATGCAAGGTCCAAAAAACGTCAAGGCAAACGGTTAAAAGACCACCACAAATTGTTCACTGAAGATCTGGAACCAACGTAGAAGCCCAATTGATAAAAGTTCCAAAGAATATATAATCCCAGGAAGCCACAAACAAGCACACAAAATTTCAGCATCTAAGCTCACCAAAGGGCCGCGGAACCGCGGCCCAAGGCCTACCCATGCCGCGGTTCAGCGACCGTCCTATGCCCGTATGCGGTGAAAATTTTACCAAAATGTGTTGGCGGCGCTGAAAAGATTTCCTGAGGGTATATTTGTAATTGTAGACATGCGTATCAACTGTTGCCCTAGGGTTTTCTATGTCCTATAAATAGAACCCAAACCCTTGTATTTTCGCATGCCTCTATTCATCAATAAAATTCTGTTTTCTTTGAAGTTTGGAGTGCATCAATCGCAAGTAGGTATTTTTTCTTGCCCTAGTTCTAGTTTTTATATCTGCCCTAGGTAAATTCTTTACTTGCCCTAGTTTAATTTAGTTTAGAATTTTATTAACTTGCAATAGATGTTTCTTCTCTTTAATAAAAACAAAACAAAAATTATGTCTCTCTTAATTCCCTCAATGAGCGAGTAGTTTCCTCGCTTGTTGGGGTTAGGAATAGGGAAGGGTTTGAGAGATGAAGATCTCTCATCTCTTTTCTTTGCTAATCTATTATGAATATTAGGACTCTATGCATACTTTCATCTTCCGCTCCCTACGGCACTCTACCCTTGAGGTAACGGTGATCCGTAGTATAAAAGATCGGAGTTGTGAGTTTTCCATGGAGGTTAGGGTAAAGGTTAAGAAAGGAAGGACAAGGATCTAGAGGAAGAACATCTTCCCAATCATCCTAATCCCCTTTATTAAAATTTACCATAACCCCTAAAATTAAATCTAAATTAAGGCATTGAAAAGAGATGTAGATCTTTGTTTACCAAACTTTACCTAAACCTAATCCTAGCAAGTTTCTAATCCTAGTATCACACAACTTCAATTTTTAGGTTTAATTATAAGACCAAACACCATTTGGAATTAACTCGTTAGCACGACTAGGAAATTCACAACATCCCTGTGGACCGACCCGTATTCACCGGCTAGCTTCATGCGACGCCGTTCTTGATTGCGGTAAATATTTTTTTATCGATAAAATCTCTCTAAATCAGATAGCCGTGAAGAACATTCTTAAATACTTACGAAGGACTAAAGAATTGTTCTTGGTGTATGGTAATGGGGATCTCCAAATGGAGGCCTTTACTGATTTTAGCTTCCAAAGTGATAAGGATGACAGTAAATCTATCTCAGGGTTTGTATTTACCCTCAATAGAGGGGCAGTATGTTGGAAGAGTTCCAAACAGGATACCGTTGCAGACTCCACGATGGAAGCTGAGTATATTGCTGCAAATGATGGTGCCTAGGAAGCCGTCTGGATGAGGAAGTCCGTCGTGGAGCTAGGAGTAGTTCCAACCATTATTAATCCAATACCATTGTATTGTGATAATAATAGAGCTATGGCATTGGCCAAAGAACCCAGATCCCATCAAAAGTCCAGACACATCCTCAGGCGATATCATTTGATCCGGGAGATAGTTGATCACTAAGAGATCGAGATTCAGATAGTAGATACAAAGAATAACACCGCGGATCCACTCACCAAGGCCCTTCCACAGCCGCAACATGAGCGACCTTTTGAGATGTTAGGTATGAGATACGCCAATAATTGTCCTTAGTGCAAGTGGGAGATTGTTGGATATATGTATGCCCTAGAGGCCATTATATGTATAGTGGATGCTTGGACATGTATATATGTATATTTATATATATATGACTTTCTTGCTCGACATGATAGTATGCTATCTGGTTTTACTTTATCTGATATGTTTACTTGATACTGTTCATTTGATACATGTTGATAAAGCCCTGAGAATATTTGCTTAACTTCCATGGTTATGATGGAGATCATACTAGTGGGGCATGTGTGGTCTATAAGCATATCGTTAAATGTTCCTAGTCGTAGGTATATCGAGACAGGGCATCGATATTCCAGAGTAGATTAGCGTATGCGTTTCTTGACCCATATGATGGGTGATGGATGATCCCATATCCATTGGTGTTGTGACATCGAAGATTGTATACGGGTGCTCAGTGGAGACGGGGTACACTGAACGGACTCACCGAGAATTCCTATATGGTATTATATCTATCGTCAGATAGCAGTTCTCGGGTGACACTGGTGCAGGTTAGTCTGTAGACCCGAGATCGTCATAGAGTCTTATGTGTTCTCCCATTGTACTTTGATTTCCACCCTACCACAGCTCTACTGAGTCATGAAAACAGGTGGATTTTGGGTATAGTCACGAGACACATGGAGACAGTAAGCGATAGGAGGAGTTTCATCTCTCCCGGTATTGGGAGTTGATGTTGTGTAATGTGCGATTGGCTCTGACTTGAAGTCCCTGGCCAGGGCTGATGAGATTTACTGATAAGTGTTATCAGTAGTTTCTCGACCGGTCATAGTTCATATCGACATGACTTATTGAGTTATTAGGGCTTGATGATTCCATCCCTAAACTTGATATGCAGCATATCAGACGAAGAGACCGGACTGTACGGTAAGTGTTGCCAATGGCTCGACGGGAGTTTTGACGGTTTCGCTTGTTTTTCTTCTAATCGCTCAATACCCGGGTGGCCGTTACGTTTAGCTGACCGCTTGCGGTTTTTAGGTGTTTTGATATGATCATCACCTACTGCCGGCGTATTGACGAGTCTTAGAGTCCCACACAGGATTTTTCTAGCTCAGGCGAAATGATGTGATGTGCATATGTGATATGCGGGAGCTCGATTAAATACGAATATGTGATACCGTATTTTAGTCGGGCGTTCACTATTAGTTGGGTCATATTTGATATGACTGATTTATTAAATCAAGTGTTGATTTAATATTATCTTTTAGCTCACTTTTAATTAACCCTTTTTCTTTTGGATGTATGCATGTATGTTTACACATACACATGATGATGTGCATGCACACATACACCCATACATATGTGTCATGGTTGATGATACAAAGGAGATGGCAATGCATGATTTACATGGTTGATAAATATCTAGATTTTGTTAATGATTTAAAGAAAAGGAAATTAGCTATAATGACTCATTTTTTTCTACACACTTCTTCTTTGACCATTGACTTTAACTATGGTTATATTTTCTTTATTCTTCAACCCATCTAAATAATATCTAGATATTTAGCCAACCATGGTTATATTTGAGAGTGTCTCATATATAATCTTTTCTTTTCAATTATTGAAAATAAGTTTTTCATTATATTCACAAAAGCTTTTGCCATCATCATCTTCCTCCTCTCTCTAGCTCACTTGAGTTTGTTAATAGAGTAAGGAACCAAAAGAAAGGGTTTTTTTAAGTGAGTTTACAAACCACGTAACCATTCTACACTACCCTAACCCTTTAGTGTAGAGTGTTTGCTTCACTTCTGTAGGGTTACTAGGCACTGTCACAAGGGTCTATAAGGCATCAACCATGCCGTATTTAAAATTTTCATGTGCCGAACAACCTAAAGCGAGGATCTTTGCAAGATAATTAGGGTTAACAAAGCATGTAAACATCTTTACATCTAAAAGAAAGGGATTACAACCTTTGTAGTCCATTCCTTTGCTTCATAAGCTCCGAGTAGTAGTCCCTTCGCCGCAATCCATGATCTCCCGGACTCAAGAGAGGCTCTACAAGTCGAATAATCCATTCTTGCCTGAAGTCTTCCTTTTCAAAGATGATCTACCTTGAAGAATCTTAAACTCAAGCTCTCACTTCTCTAATCAAGTATTAGTGAAGTGAACACCCTAATCTAAGTGGCTAGAATAGATAAGGATGATGAAATAGGAATTTATCTCTCTTTTATTATCAATTTCTCACACTAAATCATCACAAAACCAAAAGCTAGTAAGCTTTTCAAGGAGGAAGAAGAAGATGAAGTCTTTTGTGATGAATAATGAATTATTATCTATGGTTACAAGTCAACCCTTGGTTAAGTAAGAAGGGCTTAACCCATATAGAGAATTAACCTTGGTAAAGGGTTTGGGTTGGGTTAGAAAATATCAACACAAAATATCAATCAAAAGATCTAAGCATAAAACAAAAGTAAAGCTTCTAGAAGCTTCATGAAAATGATAACCCAAATCAAACCCTAACCATGTTTAATCTCCACAAATCATGTTGCATTTGTAATCATAACTTGTTACAATATTATATATCACATATATAATATATATTTGTAATAAAAGAAAATATATAATTAACATATATCGCATATGTATCAATGTATTATCTGGTGAGAATATGAATCAATAAAGCAAGCTTATATTAGATAATGTAATGTAATATATCACATATATAATTATACATTAAATCATCGAATCAACACTTGATCCAACAATCCGGCTATATCGCATATAATCGACTAATATAACATGTACCGATTCATCGAATCAACACTTGATCCGATGACCCGGCTATATCACATATACCCGGTCGATATCATATATCGCGAGAATAGAATACGACATCTCATATCGTATTATCCTCAGTCCCGCACATATCACAAATGTGCTCCTACTCCGTTTTGCCTGAGCCAAGAAACCTCTGTGTAGGACTCTACAGAATCGTCAATACGCCGACAGTGGGTGATGATCATATCAAACACCCACAAGTTACAAGCTGTCAGCTAAACGTAACAACCACCCAGGTATTAAGCGATCATAAGATCAACAAGCAAGCTTGTACATTCTCCTGCGAATCCAATCAGAAACACTACCGTACAGTCTCTTCGTCTGATATGTCGCATATCCAGTCTAGGGAACGTCAGACCACAGTAACCGATAAGTCATGTCGATGTGAGGCTCATAACAGGTCGAGAAACTACTGATAACACTTACCAGTAGCACTCCATATCAGCCCTGGCCAGAGACTTCCAGTTATAGCCAATCGAACACAGCACACATCAACTCCCTATACCGGGAGAGATGAAACACCTCCTATCGCTCATTGCCTCCATGTGATTCGGGACTGTACCCAAAAGCCACCGTTTTGCATGCCCTATTGGACGTGGTATGATGGAAATCAAAGCCCAATGGGAATCACACAAGACTCTATGATGATCTCGGGTCTACAGACTAACCTGTACTAGTGTCACCAGAGAACTGCCATCTGACGTGAGGTATAATACTATCTAGGAGTTCTCGGCAAGTTCGTCAAGTGTACCCAGTCTCCACTTAGCACCCGTACACCATCTCTGATGTCAAACACCAATGGATATGGGATCATCCATCGCCCATCATATGCGTCAAGATGCGTATACACTAGTCTACACTGGTGCATCGATGCCCTGTCTTGATACACCCTCGACTAGGAACAGTTATAGGATGTACTTGTTGACTACCCTAGCCCCACTAGTATGATCTCATCATAGTCCCAGTAGTCGAGTACATATCCTAAGGGCTTTATCAACATGTAAGAGCAAGACAGTAAACTAATACAAGTCAACATGTTAAGACAAAGTGAAACCAAATAGCATACTATCATGTCGAGCAAGAAAGTCCTCTCTATATATATCCAAGCATCCACTATAATATACATCATATGTATAACAATGGCCTCTACGGCATATATATAACTAACAATCTCCCACTTGTACTAAGGCCAGCTGTTGTAATATCTCATACCCAGCATCCCGAAGAGTCTCTTAAAATGTATCTGAGGTATGGCCTTCGAGAGTGGATCCGTAGTGTTGTCCTTCATATCAACTCTCCTGACCTCGATCTCTCGGCGATCAACTATCTCTCGGATCAGGTAATACCGTCTCAGAATATGTCTGGACTTCTGATGGGACCTGGGTTCCTTGGCCAAAGTCACAGCTCCATTGTTATCGCAATACAAAGGTATTGGATGTTCAATGGACGGAACCACACCAAGTTCAGTGATGAACTTCTTCATCCAGACCGCCTTTTTGGCAGCATCGTTGGCAGCGATGTATTCAGCCTCCATCGTTGAGTCTGCAATGGTTTCTTGTTTGGAACTCTTCCAACACACCGCCCATCCATTGAGGGTAAAGACAAATCCCGAGTGCGACTTAGAGTCGTCCTTATCACTTTGGAAGCTCGAATCGGTAAAGGACTCCACCTGGAGTTCTCCGTTACCATACACCAAGAACATCTCCTAAGTTCTTTTCAAGTACTTAAGAATGTTCTTCACAGCTATCGAGTGACTCTCTCCAGGATCTGCTTGATACATACTCACTACACTTAGTAAGTATGCTACATCTGGTCTGGTACATAGCATCGCGTACATGATAGAGCCTACTGCCGAAGCATAGGGTATCCCATGCATGCGAGCTCTTTCCAAATCAATCTTGGGAGACATCTCTTTGGAGAGAGTGAGTCCAGAGATCGTGGGTTGGTTCCCACGCTTGGATTCTTCCATACTAAACCTCTTTAGTATGGTGTCAATGTACCTGGATTTGGACAATCCAAGTATCCGTTTAGATCTATCTCTATAGATCATAATTCCCAGTATGCAGGAGGCATCGCCTAGATCTTTCATTGAGAATCTTTGTGATAAGAAGAGCTTGACCGATTGAAGCATAGGAACATCATTTTCTATCAAGAGTATATCATCGACGTACAATACGAGGAAGACAACCTTAGTCTCTGCAACCTTCTTATATATACAAGGTTCATCTACGTTTTTGATGAAGTCAAACTCTTTGACTACAACATCAAAGTAGATGTTCTAACACCGTGATGCCTGCTTTAACCCGTAGATGGATTTAAGCAGCTTGGACACCTTTCCACCGCTCCCACTATCTACGAAGCCCTCTGGCTGAGTCATGTACACGCACTCCTCCAAATCACTATTTAGAAAGGCGGTCTTAACATCCATTTTCTAGATTTCATAGTCATGGCATGCAGCAATAGCATGTAAGATCCGGATGGACTTAAGCATAGCCACTGGAGAAAAGGTTTCGTCATAATCCACACCTGGTCGTTGACGAAAACCCTTTGCAACAAGTCTAGCTTTGAAAGTCTCAACTTTTCCATCTACACCAAGTTTCTTCTTAAAGATCCATTTGCTCCCAAAGGGTTTTACCCCTTCAGGAGGAACTTCCAAAGTCCATACTTTGTTGGTGTACATGGATTCCATATCAGATCGCATTGCATCAGCCACTTCACAGAGCCCCCACTCGTGATGGCCTGCTCGAAACTAGTCAGGTCATCATCTTCCATGATGCAATCCCCGCTCCCACCATCTACGAAAAAACCGTAGTATCTCTCAGGTGGATGAGAAACCCTACTAGATCGGCGGGGAGGCTGGGGTTCGTTGGGAACTACTAAATCCTCTGGTTTTACCAAATCTTCTATTACAGTTTGTGTTTCTGGAACTTCTTCCAGTTCTACCTCCTTGCCACTAATTTCCTTTGCAAGAAATTCCCTTTCTAAAAAGGTAGCATGCCGAGAAACAAACACTTTTTGTTCCTCGGTGTGGTAGAAGATATACCCGCGCGAATGTTTGGGATATCCAATAAACTTACACCGAATAGACCTTGCCCCGAGATTGTCCGGATTTTTTGTTTTCACATATGCCGGACAACCCCATATCCTAACATAATTAAGATATGGTCGCTTTCCTTTCCATATCTCATATGGAGTGGTTGGCATAGATTTGTTGCGAACCATATTCAATAGGTCTGCAGCTGTCTCCAGTGTATATCCCCAGAAGGAAATAGGCAAGTCAGCAGTACTCATCATGGAGCACACCATATCTAATAGGATGCGATTCCTCCGCTCCGATACACCGTTGTGCTGTGGTGTATAGGGAGGAGTAAGCCGAGAGAGAATCCCATTCTCTTTTAGATAGTTTAGGAACTCATTGCTTAAGTATTCTCCTCCTCGATCAGATCGAAGGATCTTAATATTTTTGCCCGTTTGGTTCTCTACTTCGTGCTTATATTCTCTGAATTTCTCAAAAGCTTCAGACTTATGTTTCATCAGGAACACATGTCCGTATCTTGAGAGATCGTCAGTGAATCTAATAAAGTAAGAAGAACCATTCCTGGCATGTGTAGACATGGGACCGCATACATCACCATGTACCAGTCCTAAGAGTTCCTCAACTCTTTCTCCGTGTCCACTAAACGGAGTTTTGGTCATTTTGCCTTTGACACATGAATGACAAGTTTCATAAGATGATAATTCGAACGGATTCAAATATCCATCCTTATGTAACTTAGCTAGCCGTGTAACATTGATATGACCAAGTCTACAATACCATTAGTAGGATTCATTCATTTCTGAACTCTTCCATTTGTGTGTGTTCTGTATATTAAGAACTGTTGTTTGGTTGAGAACGTATATGCCATTATTTAACAATCCTGATGCTATCAACTTTTGATTCAAGAATATGTTCATAAAATTATCCTGTACTACAAAATTATATCCTTCTTTATAAAGAAACCGATATAATATTGCATATCAGGGTCGGAATGTAATAGCACTCGTTCAGAACCAATGTATAACCATTTGGTAACACAAGGTGATATTCGCCAACTGCTTTGGCTGCAAGATCTGCACCATTCCCTACTCTTATGGAATGATCACCCTCTCCCAGTTACCTACCTTTTCGTAGCCCATGTAACATATTACATATGTTGGATCCTGATTCGGTATCTAATACCCAGGACGTAGAGTGAACTGAGAAACATTTCTCGATAACTAACACACCTGAAGAAGATGCATCAACATGCTTATTCTTCGTTTGGGCGGTATGGGAATCCAGATATTCTCTTATTTCCTGCTCAGTCTTATAACACTTATAAGAAAGAACGGGACCAACGTTCCCCTGCTCAGTATAATAAGCGGGTTCAGTTAATACATCCATATTATTATCTTGATTAAGGCCTGACTTAGTCGCTACCTGGAGAGAGAGAGAAGAAAACACTTTAGCGTATGCTCTTACAAGATTAGATTGGTTTATTATCTTATCTAATCAGGATGTTTCCCACTGTTTTTATCAAATCTTCCTTCAAACCCTAAAAGGAAAGACTGGCTGGGATTAATTACACCTTACAAGTTCACAAATTTTTCATCCAGATCAGTGTAGGTACTTTGAGGGAGGTTCCCTGTAACGTTTTGAAAATCGTTTCGGTAAAATTTCGAAAAATCGGTAAAATAAGGGGGTTTTCTGTAAAAAGTCAAAATACAAATATCTTATTATAAAAATTAAATATACATATTCTAGCTATGTAATTGCTAGTATTTGGTGTTTATTGAGCCACTGGTGAAATTTCAAATTTTCTGAAAAAAAATTATTTTATTATTATTTTAAGCCGTCACTAATACATTTAATTAGGGAAAATTACAAATTGAAATGAGTTAAAACAAATTTTGTGCATCATAAAACATTAAATAAAATTTTATCATATGGTTTTTGAAACGAAATCGTTTGCCAAAACGGTTTAGAAAATATCGAAGAAAAATGCTTTTTTCGGTGAAATTAGTGTTAATGGGAAATTGGGGTTTAGCATTTATCTTTTTTCCTAACCCACACACCCACACCTCACCCTCTCCCCATGTGGCCGGCCCCACCATGACAGCCCTCCCCCTCTCCCTCTCTCCAATCACTTCTTTTTTCAAAAGAAAAGAAAAAGAAAAGAGTAGAAAATGATAGAATTAGAGTGGACTTTGACTAGAGTGGACTTTCCCCACCTCTCTCTCCTCCCTCACCCAATCCCCACTAATTCTGGCCAAAACCTGAACCCACAACAGCCCCTTCATTCTTCATCTCCTTCTCTTTAAAAAAGTTCATCAAAAATGCTTGAAAAATCCACAAAAAATCAAACAAAAATCCAAATCAAAATCCACCTCCTACCCATTTTCCCTTGGCTACCATAGCATGGTTCTAGGGATTTAGATTTCAATTTGGAAGGCTAAGTGTGCTTGTGGGATCTTCAAATTATTTTGGTATAAATTCTAACCTTTTTGCTTAATATGTTGTTAATTGCTTAGGTTAGCTTAATTAGGTGTTTAATTAGGTTTTTAATTAGTTCTAAGTGCATGATTTAAAATTCAAGAGAGGGGTTTGATTTCAAATTGGTATTTTGTATTGTGAGATTTAGTTTATATGATATAATTGACATATTAATGTTATGCTAAATCCAATTTAAGTTGCTAGTTTGCATATTTGTTGATTTAGAAATGATAATTACATAAATGGTAAACTAGGTTTTGGAAATAATTATATTCTTGTGAGATAAAATTCAAATTTAGGTTTCATGTTATTATAAAGATTATATTGAGGGGTTTAATGCTTTTAGTTCATGAAAATCCAAGCTAGATTGTACTTTGTGCATTTTTGCTATAAAATTGTTAAAATTTAGGTATTTTGTGAACTAGAAATTTAAGGTTTATGGAAATTAATGAGATTAAATTATGGGAATTTTTTTTATGACTTAATTAAGATATTTAGTGAATATTGTGGCCGCTAGATTCGTTTATACATCGAGTTTTGTACTAAAACGGTGATTTGTGCTTGCTAGATTTTCGGAAAAATGACTTTTTAAGTGAAATTGAGGTTTTTGTGAGTTTTAACCTATTTTATATTAAAATTAGTGTTCGTGAATGTGCAAATGAGTGTATTTGGGTTTTTCTCGATGGTCTGGCGTTTGTACACCGACATCGAGAGTTTTGGGTTGATTTGTGAAAGCAACCATAGGTTTTGACCTATGTGGGATTTGTGTGTCGTTTTGGTCATGAGTCGGATTTTAATGCGATACGATGCGTTGTGATATGTAGGTACCCCCATATGGACTTCGAGACGACAAGCAAGTGCGTGGCGACGTCGGCACCGGCTAGCGAGGACCAGGTGAGTAGATTTATATCTACGGGGAGAAGTCGGGTGAATGGCGTATAGCACCCCCGCAGTCCGTAGTGTAGCGTATATATATATATTTATATAGGTGTTTTATGATACGAGAATGTTTATTCATGTTATGATTATGTGTTCATGGATTAGCTTTGGGTTAGTTGCGAAACCCTAGACTAGTTGTTATAGCCACATACGCACACACAGACTTGCATACTTTACTTTCTTGTGCGCAGATTGGGATGTGTATACATGTATATATGCGTGGGTATGGGACTATGCATATGTACATTCATATACGCATGCATGGATAATGATGATAGTACTTAGGATTTATGATGAGTCGATGAGATTTGATTTGAGGCCGAGAGATCGGTGATATAGCAGGGTTCGTATTTGAGATACGACATGACGTTGTAGCGGGTCCTTGACGTAGTGTTTCACACACGTGCATGCATACTTAGGCGGTATCAGTATTGTACTAGACGTAGATCAGTACCCCGATCATGATATTTGATAGAGAGGATACCAGGTGAATAGTATGATGAATGTGATATTAACCCGTACCCAGATTTAGGGATGCCGTACGACGGATTTTCGCACGAGTTATATTTTGATGATTGATCCGCACTCTTGACTTGGGATGCCTGCTTATAGATATGGTATCGGATATGATATTATTGAGGCGGGATCACCGACTAATATATATACAGGTATGTATATGGATCGACTCAGATGTTAGGCGGTTTCCTTACCTGTAGTCCAGCTTGTTAGCTTAGCCCTTTAGTTTAGTTTAGTTGTTAGATTAGATTCGATTCTTACCTATTTCAAAAACTAACGAATCGTGGGTATTTTAAAAGACAGCCCAAGGGATCCTACGGATATTTCAAAAGACGTATCTTTTCATAAAAACACCGTAGCCCCTATTTTCAAAACTCCATGATTCATGTTATTTCAAAAGGCACCATTTGTAGGACTTATATTAGATTAATGCAGATTAGTTATAGTTGCGTCTAGTATTCAGCTCCCGCTCATTATTGTGGTTCGCTTCGCATCGCATGCTTATATTATGTTTCATACTCCATTATTGATATCATGCTGTTAGGACACCAGCAGCATTACCGATGATGCGTATGTACCACGTACACTTACTTGCCGAGTCACACACATCTTCATCGGTAATTGCCATGTCACGTACACCTTAGAAAATATTATTGCTTGACATAGCCTGTTAGCTAATAATTTAGACATGATATTAGTGTACTTGCCTTATATGTTAGTTTAGACATTGTAGTTATTACCTGCTACTTCATGCATACTGTTATTCATTGTTATGCCGCATTCATGGATTCTCATGCATATATTCACTTTTTACGTGCTATTGAGGTTTTGGATTCGGATTTCCATGAGATTTTCTGGATTTGAGGAAAACCGCAAAACATATACAAACTTCTTCTTTCTCTTTTTAAATGAAAAGCGCGGTTTTTCCCATGATGTATGAGTCGTCCACCATGAGTTTGCTGATGGATTTCGAGACCCGATTCGAGGAGTTGGATGAACCGTTTCGGGTACATGGTGGACCCGGTAAGGTACCCCGGGGCAAGAAGCTCGTGGTGATGACGATGAGCCAGGCAGGGGGAGACTACCTACCGGTGATTTTACCCGACGCGTCGGATATCCGGAGGATACCGTCGTGGTCTTGAGATGGATGGTAGGGGCCGATCTGGACTGACGGCGCCCTAGATATTGAGATTGAGACATTGAGATTTCGAGATATTGAGGTACTGAGATTTGATGATACAGGCCAGTCCGGATAGCCGGAGCCTGAGGCTTTGAGACACTGAGATTTATGTTTTGTGTCGATGCTAGACACTGTTGATGCTGATTTCATTTAAGATACCTCATTTTAAAAATACAAAGGAAATCTCACTAATTTATGAAAACTGTTTCTTCATTTACATGTATTCTGTTTTCATGCATTCATACCTCATTCATATGATATATTGCTACCTAAGGCACTGACACGGGCACATGAGATCACACTCGGGTTAGATATTACCCTAGCCATTGTTATAGGCTGCATGTTATTCATATATTTGAGGATATATTAGGATCAATGACCTAGGTTGCGTTATTTATGCGATTTCTGTGCGTAGATGTTTTTCTATTCACGAGTTGGCAACTCAGCCCCGTTGTGCCCCAGTTTCTTGCAGGTTTTGCCGTACAGGTTTCATTACGGCTTTGCTGGCACTACTTCCTTTTCCGGGTGATTTTCTATTAGGTGGGTTTATTTGTATCGTACCCCCCATTATATATCTTGTATATCATTATTCTGTTGTATCTAGAAGTTCTATCAACCAAACATGTATTTATTTTGAGATAGAGACCAGTGATGTTATTCCTTCGACCTTAGATTCGCGTGTTATATTTCTGTGGTTTTCTTATGGTTTTGAGTTCCTTTTTGAATTTTGATCCTCGCCGTTGGCGTTGTATATTATATTGCTTGTGTGGTTGTGGCCGTCGATTGACGAAGAGCTAGCTCCCACTTGGTGATGCCTTTTTATTGATTTCGTATATTATTCATGTTGTATCCCGTTTGGGGGCCAGTATTTCCAAAGGAGACTCTGCCGAAATTTTCAGGAAATTTTTAGATGTTTTTAAAAACCGCATAATTCGGCTTATGCTATTGAAACTACTTGCTTTAAGTTGGTTTTTCCTGCACTCTACATCTTTTCTTGGTTTGGATTTCTGGGTTTTCGGTTTACTTAGATTACGTACACCTCGAGACGTTCATAGTTTAAGTGCCGGTCATGTTCCGTACTTTCGGGTCGTGACAAAGTTGGTATCAGAGCGTTAGGTTTTACCTTCGGAGCGTAGGATGACCCTTAGTTGTTAGAATAGGTGACTAAAGTAGAGTGACGTACCGTGGGTATGTTCCGCGGCATACTTACGATACGCTACTCCACTTAAGAAGCCTTAGGATGTACATTTCTTTGCTCAGTATTATATTCATTCCGATCTAGCCTCATCAGTACCAGTTATGGTTTTGCTGCCACAATCACGGGCAGGGAGAGCTACGGCTAGAGTTGCGGTCAGCACGAGCTCGTCACGAACGAGGACTGACCAGGGCGAAATTCCGGCGACACACGATTGCGGAGATGTGTCTTTTTACTGTGTTTCCGCCCCACGAGCGTTTGGCGGATCGCCTTTATGAGGTTACTCGGATGTGTTGATCGACACTAGAGGATTGAGCCAATGATAGAGGCCAGCAGATTTTGATGACCGTTGGTGTATTGCTTATTCATGATGGTCGAGGCACTGTTCAGCGTGCAGACGAGCGAGCCAGCTATTGCTGCGAACGACGAGATATCGCCCCAGATGTTGGAGCTATTGCAGTACGAGTTGTACTAAGAGATGATAGAAGGTCACTAGTCACCGAGGATGAATGACTAGGACATGTGGTTCGTTCACTACCCCGATGCGAGGTCATCAGATAGGTCGATTCCAGCTAGAGACGACTTCACGCAGAGACGTGAGGGTCGACAGAGACGATCGAATGTCGGAAATCTATTATTCCAAGTTTAAAGTATTCGGAAATACATGCAGGCAATTCTATGGTCCCTCTAGAAGAATGAAATCCTAACTCGACATAATGACCGTGTGAAAGCCTTTGAACCTTCGGGTTTGCGGCAGTTCCGCGGCGCCATTAGTGAGGCTTGGGTTTGCCCTTCTACGGCTGGACCACCGATGCTGTGGTATGTACTCGATACTATTAAACTGTGCCCAAGATGTTGAGCTCTTGGGGGATTATAAGGTTTTGACGACTCGATCGGATGGCTCGACATAATTCGGATGCTAGGTGGTGAGATGCATTTCTTGGGAGACTCCCGATACGAGGATAGCCGTTGGAGCTCAGTCCATGCAGCCGCGACGAGACGAGTCCAAAGCAGACGACATTAGAGAAAAGTGAAGTAAGAGGTTCGTACCAGATCTAGATGAGATGACGTTCCCCTCCGCCGACATCAGAGATGCGATGCGCATGCCGAGGCAGAGTATTGGATATACCTTCCAGAAGGAGTCGCGATGGGTATGCAGCCGTTCCAGAGCAAGATGTAGATATAGGAAAGGACGATGACTTCCGGACAGTTGGCAGAGACGAGACATGGATGAGACCGTGAGCAGGATTCCTTCCAGGAAACTGCTGCAATGATACTTGCACCCAGGATCAGATGTGTCACGTACATTCAGAGAGCCAGAGGCCGACGCCAGTGATATGCTGTCTTATGAGTCGTCGCGATGATTGACCGGAAGATAACAAGAGACGTGCCAGAACGGGATCATCCCCGTTAGCACACCCGACAGGGCCGATGAGCCGATGGACCGAGAGATTGGTAATTCACAGTGAAGACCTTGACCCAGGAGTGGTCATTGTTACGCACACCAGCAGGCCAGAGTTCATGATCATCGACGAGACGTCCCACTAGTGACCGCGATAGTTGGCCCGAGATTCTTAGAGGATGCGCTTGAGCGGTACTATTCCGCCATTATTGATTTCGATGTTTTGGGTGATTTATTCGCATGATTTGATTTTGATGATTGAGGATTTACGATCTTTGCACAATGTTGCACTTGATATCGTTTTCGTGCTTTGGTTTCACATGTTTGTGATTTTACGGTTTTAGACATTTGAGTTGATTTTGTGCGTATGCACGCACACGATTTGGTTCCTGTACTCTGTATAGTTTATATATGCTTGCAGTGCATTGATACGCCTTTTGTGCACTTAGATGCACTGGATTTTTATTTCGATTGTGATACTCAATATTTGTTTTGTGCACCTGATTTTATTTTGCGCATGTTCGGCGCTTGATATTGGATTTCATGATTTCGTGCATGATGGATGCCCCTGGTTTAGGGTTTTCGCGCATGTTGAGAGCATGTCTTGAGATGCGATTTTGGTGCACACCAGATGCACTAAATCGAGAATTTTTTTCGTGCATATCAGATGCACCTGATTTTGCTGTCAGGCACACACGTTGACTACGATAGATACTTTGTGCACACCCAATGCACTTAGATCTTGTTTCTGTGCACTTGTATGGCACGTATATGGATTTTGATTGTCGTGCGCACCAGACGCACGTAGTATTCATACGCGTATTTTGGGATTGATTTCTTATAGAGCAGTACGTTTTTTTTATGATAATTGCGATGTGTTTTCATACTAAGCAGGACTAGTCAGAGGACAGTACCTGAATGTATTTTGCATGCATTGATAGCTATTGAAGGGAATTCCAAAAAGCGAGCTATAGTCCCAGTATTAACCTACGTGTCTGATATGACGCGAAACATTTAAAACAAGGAAAACCCTTCTAAATTGTTTCCCAAAACGGCGGAACGTACATTTCAAACAAAGGGATATATGTATATCGTTATTTTCTTATGATAGACGTCCGCCACTGTGCAGTGTTATGTTCAATGCACAGCAACTTAAAGGATTTGGCATGCATTTCCTCCTGATATTTACATGTATAGTTCCGATTTATGGCATATCGGTCTTGCTTGAGATTTGGCATTCGTGTCTTCACCTTGATTCCGATGATTGCGGGATGCTAGACGGAGTTTTGATTTTGAGTTATCTACTCATTACTCATGCGCATGTATTGCGCTATGATGCGTTTTATGTACTTATGATTTCGGAGCCCCGACGACTTGATAGTTTTGCTTAGATGTTTTTGTATTTGGGGGGAGTTTGAATTTAAATTCGGGGACCGAATTTCTTTAAGGGGGGAAGATTGTAACGTTTTGAAAATCGTTTCGGTGAAATTTCGAAAAATCGGTAAAATAAGGGGGTTTTCTGTAAAAAGTCAAAATACAAATATCTTATTATAAAAATTAAATATACATATTCTAGCTATGTAATTGCTAGTATTTGGTGTTTATTTAGCCACTGGTGAAATTTCAAATTTTCTGAAAAAAAATTATTTTATTATTATTTTAAGCCGTCACTAATACATTTAATTAGGGAAAATTACAAATTGGAATGAGTTGAAAAAAATTTTGTGCATTATAAAATATTAAATAAAATTTTATCATGTGGTTTTTGAAACGAAATCGTTTGCCAAAACGGTTTAGAAAATATCGAAGAAAAAGGTTTTTTCGGTTAAATTAGTGTTAATGGGAAATTGGGGTTTAGCATTTATCTTTTTTTCTAACTCACACACCCACACCTCACCCTCTCCCCATATGGCCGGCCCCACCATGACAGCCCTCCCCCTCTCCCTCTCTCCAATCACTTCTTTTTTCAAAAGAAAAGAAAAAGAAAAGTGTAGAAAATGATAGAATTAGAGTGGACTTTGACTAGAGTGGACTTTCCCCACCTCACTCTCTCTCCTCCCTCATCCAATCCCCACTAATTCTGGCCAAAACCTGAACCCACAACAGCCCCTTCATTCTTCATCTCCTTCTCTTTAAAAAGGTTCATCAAAAATGCTTGAAAAATCCACAAAAAATCAAGCAAAAATCCAAATCCAAATCCACCTCCTACCTCTTTTCCCTTGGCTACCATAGCATGGATCTAGGGATTTAGATTTCAATTTGGGAGGCTAAGTGTGCTTGTGGGATCTTCAAATTATTTTGGTATAAATTCTAACCTTTTTGCTTAATATGTTTTTAATTGCTTAGGTTAGCTTAATTAGGTGTTTAATTAGGTTTTTAATTAGTTCTAGGTGCATGATTTAAAATTCAAGAGAGGGGTTTGATTTCAAATTGGTATTTTGTGTTGTGAGATTTACTTTATGTGATATAATTGACATATTAATGTTATGCTAAATCCAATTTAAGTTGCTAGTTTGCATATTTGTTGATTTAAAAGTGATAATTACATAAATGGTAAACTAGGTTTTGAAAATAATTATATTCTTGTGAGATAAAATTCAAATTTAGGTTTCATGTTATTATAAAGATTATATTGAGTGGTTTAATGCTTTTAGTTCATGAAAATCCAAGCTAGATTGTAGTTTGTGTATTTTTGCTATAAAATTGTTAAAATTTAGGTATTTTTTGAACTAGAATTTTAAGGTTTATGGAAATTAATGAGATTAAATTATGGGAATTGTTTTTATGACTTAATTAAGATATTTAGTGAATATTGTGGCCGCTAGATTCGTTTATACATCGAGTTTTGTACTAAAACGGTGATTTGTGCTTGCTAGATTTTCGGAAAAATGACTTTTTAAGTGAAATTGGGGTTTTTGTGAGTTTTAACCTATTTTATATTAAAATGTGTTCGTGAATGTGCAAATGAGTGTATTTGGGTTTTTCTCGATGGTCTAGCGTTTGTACACCGACGTCGAGAGTTTTGGGTTAATTTGTGAAAGCAACCATAGGTTTTGACCTATGTGGGATTCGTGTGTCGTTTTGGTCATGAGTTGGATTTTAATGCGATACGATGCGTTGTGATATGTAGGTACCCCCATGTGGACTTCGAGACGACAAGCAAGCGCGTGGCGACGTCGGCACCGGCTAGCGAGGACCAGGTGAGTAGATTTATATCGACGGGGAGAAGTCGGGTGAATGGCGTATAGCACCCCCGCAGTCCGTAGTGTAGCTTATATATATATGTTTATATAGGTGTTTATGATACGAGATTGTTTATTCATGTTATGATTATGTGTTCATGGATTAGCTTTGGGTTAGTTGCGAAACCCTAGAGTAATTGTTATACCCACATACGCACACACAGACTTGCATACTTTACTTTCTTGTGCGCAGATTGGGATGTGTATACATGTATATATGCTTGGGTATGGGACTATGCATATGTACATTCATATACGCATGCATGGATAATGATGATAGTACTTGGGATTTATGATGAGTCGATGAGATTTGATTTGAGGCCGAGAGATCGGTGATATAGCAGGGTTCGTATTTGAGATACGACATGACGTTGTAGCGGGTCCTTGACGTAGTGTTTCACACACGTGCATGCATACTTAGGCGGTATCAGTATTGTACTAGACGTAGATCAGTACCCCCATCATGATATTTGATAGAGAGGATACCAGGTGAATAGTATGTTGAATGTGATATTAACCCGTACCCAGATTTGGGGATGCCGTACGACGGATTTTCGCACGAGCTATATTTTAATGATTGATCCGCACTCTTGACTTGGGATGCCTGCTTATAAATATGGTATCGGATATGATATTATTGAGGCGGGATCACCGACTAATATATATACAGGTATGTATATGGATCGACTCAGATGTTAGGCGGTTTCCTTACCTGTAGTCCAGCTTTTTAGCTTAGCCCTTTAGTTTAGTTTAGTTGTTAGATTAGATTCGATTCTTACCTATTTCAAAAACTAACGAATCATGGGTATTTTAAAAGACAGCCCAAGGGATCCTACGGATATTTCAAAAGACGTATCTTTTCATAAAAACACCGTAGCCCCTATTTTCAAAACTCCATCATTCGTGTTATTTCAAAAGGCACCATTTGTAGGACTTATATTAGATTAATGCAGATTAGTTATAGTTGCGTCTAGTATTCAGCTCCCGCTCATTATTGTGGTTCGCTTCGCATCGCATGCTTATATTATGTTTCATACTCCATTATTGATATCATGTTGTTAGGACACCAGCACCATTACCGATGATGCGTATGTACCACGTACACTTACTTGCCGGCTCACACACATCTTCATCGGTAATTGCCATGTGACATACACCTTAGAAAATATTATTGCTTGACATAGCCTGTTAGCTAATAGTTTAGACATGATATTAGTGTACTTGCCTTATATGTTAGTTTAGACATTGTAGTTATTACCTGCTACTTCATGCATACTGTTATTCATTGTTATGCCGCATTCATGGATTCTCATGCATATATTCACTTTTTACGTGCTATTGAGGTTTTGGATTCGGATTTCCATGAGATTTTCTGGATTTGAGGAAAACCGCAAAACATATACAAACTTCTTCTTTCTCTTTTTAAATGAAAAGCGCGGTTTTTCCCATGATGTATGAGTCGTCCACCATGAGTTTGCTGATGGATTTCGAGACCCGATTCGAGGAGTTGGATGAACCGTTTCGGGTACATGGTGGACCCGGTAAGGTATCCCGGGGCATGAAGCTCGTGGTGATGACGATGAGCCTGGCTGGGGGAGACTACCTACCGGTGATTTTACCCGACGCGTCGGATATCCGGAGGATACCGTCGTGGTCTTGAGATGGATGGTAGGGGCCGATCTGGACTGACGGCGCCCTAGATATAGAGATTGAGACATTGAGATTTTGAGATATTGAGGTACTGAGATTTGATGATACAGGCCAGTCCGGATAGCCGGAGCCTGAGGCTTTGAGACATTGAGAATTATGTTTTGTGTCGATGCTAGACACTGTTGATGCTGATTTTATTTATGATACCTCATTTTAAAAATACAAAGGAAATCTCACTAATTTATGAAACCAGTTTCTTCATTTACATGTATTCTGTTTTCATGCATTCATACCTCATTCATATGATATATTGCAACCTGAGGCACTGACACGGGCACATGAGATCACACTCGGGTTAGATATTACCCTAGCCATTGTTATAGGCTGCATGTTATTCATATATTTGAGGATATATTATGATCATTGACCTAGGTTGCGTTATTTATGCGATTTCTGTGCGTAGATGTTTTTCTATTCACGAGTTGGCAACTCACCCCCGTTGTGCCCCAGTTTTTTGCAGGTTTTGCCGTACAGGTTTCATTACGGCTTTGCTGGCACTACTTCCTTTTCCGGGTGATTTTCTATTAGGTGGGTTTATTTGTATCGTACCCCCCATTATATATCTTGTATATCATTATTCTGTTGTATCTAGAAGTTCCATCAACCAAACATGTATTTATTTTGAGATAGAGACCGGTGATGTTATTCCTTCGACCTTAGATTCGAGCGTTATATTTCTGTGGTTTTCTTGTGGTTTTGAGTTCCCTTTTGAATTTTTATCCTCGCCGTTAGCGTTGTATATTATATTGCTTGTGTGGTTGTGGCCGTCGATTGACGAAGAGCTAGCTCCCGCTTGGGGATGCCTTTTTATTGATTTCGTATACTATTCATGTTGTATCCCGTTTGGGGGCCAGTATTTACAAGGGAGACTCTGCCGAAATTTTCAGGAAATTTTTGGATGTTTTTAAAAACCGCAAAATTCGGATTATGCTATTGAAACTACTTGCTTTAAGTTGGTTTTTCCTACACTCTACATCTTTTCTTGGTTTGGATTTCTGGGTTTTCGTTTTACTTAGATTACGTACGCCTCGAGACGTTCGTAGTTCAAGTGCCGGTCATGTTCCGTACTTTCGGGTCGTGACATTTGTAATACCCAGCCCCTTTTGTACCAAAAATCTGTATTTTATTACATTAGAATTCTAGGTATTCTTATTTATAATTGAATTCATTTTATTTATAATTATATTTCTTCTAAATCGCATATTTCTTTTATTACAACCCAAACCTAATTCCCTAATCCTATATTTTTCCTTACAAATACCCGAGCCCAGCACACTTTTTCCGTCAGCCCAGCTTTTTCAAATTTCCCAGTTATTTGATTGAAACCCAAAATCTATTTCTCAGCCCAAATCTATTTTCCTTTTATTTTATAAACCCCAAGCCCATTCCTTATCTCATTTTATCCTTTCATCCTTCATTCATAGCCCTGGCCCGTTCACTAATTAATTTCTTTTTCCATTTCCTTTAACTTATTTCTTTTTCTGGCCCGAGCCCGGCCCTCTAATTCTTCCCTTTTATCGTTAAAATTTTCCCCTGCCCACTCTTTCTTTAAACTTAAACTAAATTTCTTTTTAACCTGGCCCACTCCCTTTTCACCCCTCAAATTTCCTTTATTCATTTTTCTCGGCCCAAGCCCCCGGCCCACTCCCTTAATTTCTATATTTTACCTTTTCTTTTTAGTTCTGGCCCGGCCCACTCATCTCCCCAACAGCCGCTCCCCAACACCCGACCCGATCCGATCCTGTGCTTCTCCCCTAACGGCACTTCCCGCCTTCCCCGCTCGCGATCCACCATTTTCGCCGCATCCAACGCCCACGAGATGCCGTTATGCCCACGACGCGCACTCTCCTCATCATCACCATCATCGTCGTAATCTCTCTCTTTCTCAGCTCTCATTCCTCTCCCTCTCTGTTTCTCGTTCTCCCATTCTCTCTCGAACTCACGCCCATCACCGTCTCCTCACCGCCGCTCGCCTCCACCCCGTCGTCTCCACCTCCTCCCTCCCTAACACCTCAACTCCTCCTTCTCCCAACACCGCGACCGCCATCACACCCACCACAGGACCCCAATCCCTGCACTCGTCATCGGCCGCCTCCTTCACTCGCCTCGCCTCCAGTCTCTCCACATCATCTCTTCGCCTCCATCCACCAAACTCCGACCACGACCACCCTTGGTCGCCTCCGTCACCATTCCCCACCATCACCCTGCACCCGAGCTCAGCCACCCCTGCGCCGATGACCGGTGAACTCCTCGTCTCGTCGTCGACATCCATCGCATCTCGTCGACCTCATCATCAACATCATCGTCGTCGTCATCATCCTCCTCACCATCCCTTTCCCTCTACACTCTCTCACTCCATGTTTGTGCCTACTCTCTCTCTCTTTCTCACTCTGTTCTCCCTCTCTCTCTCACTGCAGTCTCTCTCTCTCCCTGCTCCTATCTCTCTGTTTCTCTCCTTCACTCTCTATCTCTCAGTTTTCTCACCCTCTCTCTCTCTCTCTCTGTGCTCCCTCTCTCTAATCTCTGTCTCTCTCTCACTCTACAACTCTCTCTCTCCCCCTCTTACTCTCTCTCTAACTCTCTCTAGTTCTCTAAATTCCCCCCCCCCCCCCGTTCTCAGAAATTTCTCTCTCTTCCTCTCGCAAATCAACACCAAAAGCAACTCGGGCGGTGATGATAACGGTCGCACGGAGAGTAACTGGAGTGGATACGATTGTCTGATTCCAAAAGGCTGAACTGTGCTGTGCCGTGCCGCGCATGTGTCGCGTGTTCGTGACGCCACTGCTGTCGTGCAACCCCGAGAGAATTCCAGGCAAGTATTTTACTTGCTTACATGCTATATATCTTAGTTACAATCGTTAATTGCATAGATCATAGTGTTACACTTTTGGATTAATTATGTGTCATACATGTTCGACGTGTGTTCCCAATGAAAATATTCTTCTGAATTGATAGAACTGGATTACTTACATTGGCCCTCGCTGTGATGAATACCGTGTGCAAGTTTCGCTGGATAAAATGACCGTTAACGACTAAAACAACTACCCCCAAATTTAACCGTAAAACTGGAATTTTCTTGTATCTGAAAACTATTAAAATCACCATAAATTATATACACACTGGATTGATGCGTTCTAGGGCTCAAATCGAATCCAACTCAACGAACTTTAACCCTATACTAGTTTCCAGATATTCTTATACTTAAACTGTGACGATATTTGGATCGGAGTGCGACTCTGGACTGCAGTCCAGAGCGACTCCAATTGTTGTTTGCTGTTCCGTATTGGGTACCACAAGACTTCCTTAACTCGTAGGTTGCCGAACTCTGCTGTTTATTGTAGGTGAACCTGTTATCTAGGCAACACAAGTGGTTTCATTCTATTGCGTTATCGTTTGTTATTTATTCTGTAATTTAAACGATCGGGACGCATAACAGTCCTAACAGAATCAGAATTGACCTACTAGCACTAAACAGTGTATATCTCCTGACGTAAAGACGCGATTGAAGATCCGTCTATTGCGTTGAAAACCTTACTAAAAACCCTAGATTTCATCCAACTATAGCGTCGCTAAAATCTGATCCCAACTGGGATTAAAATGCATTGCGAAACGGATTTATGATTCTGAAACCGGATTTCCAGCCGCGAGCGCTTAAAATGAAATGGTTATAATTAATGATCCTGGAACCCGATTTGCTTGAAACTAAATTCGATGGATGGACAACTGAACATACTAATTATTACCTGTTTATCGTTTCACTAAACTATACACGTACGTTTCATGATAAATCGTGCAAGTGATAGAATACTACTTTATGACACCTTAATCATACTTCATATACTGTTTACGTATCATATCATACCCATATCATTGTAGTGATAACCTAGTGATATCGTGCATTTACCCAGTGTTAGATTTTAGTGAGGATTGTGGCAAGTACATCAGTGTTCGTGTATCCGTGAATAAGTGAAAGTGATACGTACTTGTACACAATCAGTGACCCTATTATTCTATTGCATTGTCGACGTCTGTGGGATGCGTGTACGTGTGACTATAAGTGGTAAGGGACACTTATGGAAGCGCTTGCACGGGTGTCACAGATAAGGCATCAGACACTGCCATTTATCTTAGGTATTAGTCGGGACGTGCTTGATGGAGGTCCTGCCTCCAGTTCTCGCGCAGACTTGTCACGGATCGATTAGTATTTAGGGTTATGGTTAGCGTTTGATGTAGACCACGGGGTATGGGGTAGTTTAAGTGTGAGTTCAACAGAATCTCGGGAGTCCCATGCCGGCTTATATATTTAGGGAGTTATAAGGAGATTTACAGGGTATGTGATATTCACCGTGATATACATGTTGGGCCCGTGGTCCCTTGCCCTTGGGTTCTACCCTTGGGTGGAGGACACTCGCGAGTGGTTGATTCTCACACTTGGACTGATGATAGGCTTAGTGATCTGTGCAGTGAGACTTAGAGACTGATAGGGATACTGGCATTTATATACCTTATATACTGTGTTGACATACGTGACATATCATTCTACTGCTTTACTGTTCCGCTGCATTGATTACTGCACATTCATATTCATGATGTCATTGATTTACTGTTTCACATATCTATTACCACTGTTAGAATTGTCACATGATTTTATATATATTATATTGCTATTGTGTCGCTCTGACGACCTGGGTATGCATGCTCAGTGTGAGGAGAAGATTTAGCCTGGACCAGAACTAGACGTGCAACACAGACTTCTTGACTTGCTATTCAGAGTTATATCTTTTGTTTCCCATCAGGTCAGTTCATTTTACTGTTTTATTCCAGTTACTGCATTTCTCATTACCTGCGCATTATCTACTGTTTACCATGATAAACTAGAAGCCGAAGTGTGACTACGGTGGGACATTTCCTTGACCGTAGGAGCATGGCTGGCCTTGTCTACCCCTCGTATTCCGTATTTTGGGAAGCGGGGCGTGACAACATTCCTCGTGCTTTCGCACGGACCTAATTAAAATAAAACTCGTTTTCTCAGAGGCATAAACCCGTTAACACCTTTCTAGACACCTACTTGATCGGCTAATTGTCCTGTGTAAAATTCTTCCAGGAGTAACTCTTACTCGCAGTGGGTATCGGGATCCATCTGTCTCATAGAAGGTATCCAATCTCATTGCAAATTTCAACACCTGAAATTCCCGATAATTCTTTTGCCCCTAGCAACTCATGACCTTGGCTAAGGTCAACAAATTATAAGTGCCAGCCAAGTTCAACCCGTCATTTCCCGATTGAATTAAACCCATCCGTACGACCCTTGGCTAAGGTCAACAAAGTCGTACGACTACCCTAACACAATCACATCTCATATTTTAGTAGATAAATACTAATTAGCTACCGTACACTACGCCTTGTCTAAGGTCAACAAACGCAGCACGGATACTAACTAGTCTCTATCTGAAATGACGGAGGGTTACACAGGTTTTTCAGAAAACCATGAGCGTAAAGAACTTGATATCGTTGTAGAAACAAGTGATTTTGAAAAGAAGTGTTTTTGAGGCTTTTTCTAGTTTCGCTAAAGAGGTCACTTCCGGTGAAGGGATCTCGGCTCTTTCCTTATCGAATAAGGTGAAGGATATTTCACAAATACCGCTGTGCAAAGCAAGAACTATAGAAGCAATCAAAAACTAAACCGTGAGTCTGTAGAATCTTCCAGTTTTTCTAAAAAGGTCACTCCCGGTGAAGGGATCTCGGCTCTTTTCTCATCGAATAAGGTACAGGGTGTATCATATATACCGCTGTGCAAAGCAAGACTGTAGCTACCCTTTTTATAAAGTTTTGATTCTACAACATCTTTTTAGGTTTCTTTTCTTTTATTAATCTCATTAATAAATCCCATCAGTTATGCTTCCTAAGCATCACAGAAGAAACGAAAGCAGTAATATTTATATATCATCATATATATAGTATAAGCAATCGTCTCAGGCAGTAATATGATCTCATCACAGAACATTGCAGCATAAGAGAACATATGAAATATTGGATATACTAGGACGTCCGTGTTTTATTTCGATCCTGTATAAAAAACGGATTCCACGGTCGCGATGAATAGCCAAACCCACATCCCTAGACCCTTATAAGAGCGGCAAGTAACACTGCCAATTCTAGGGTTAGGAGACCCGGTCTCGACTCCTCGAGATGGCCTCCCACTGGACCCTAGAACCCGGTTATTTGTGCTCCCCTCCTTGGGTCTACCTAATGCGGAAAAGTAAATAATATACAATGGTGACATCAACCTCAACCCGGAAGTGCCCCAATAATAGAATATTACATACAATGAATATTACATGAATGAAAATAAAAACCCTCATCTCACATAAAACCCCCGGCTATTCAGAACATGACGATCCAATATAACATATCACAGCAACACATAATATCTCATATCATCTGTAATTCTACAGTAGTGCCCCGGGTTCCAGAAGATATGCGCATGCCTGGAAAGTTTCAGTTTCTTCAGAAACTCCCGATATGATTTTTGCCCCATGCTCTTATGACCTTGGTGTTAGGTCAAAATGTCATAAGTCACATGCCAAGTTCTACCCGTCACTATCTCGTCAATTTGAACCCACCAGCACATGCCTTTGGCGTTAGGTCAAAATGGCAGAACGACTGTCCCAAACCAACTCATCGATCTATGCAACAAATGAATACACAGCAACTACCAAACACTATGCCTTGGCGTTAGGTCAAAATACATAGCTTGAATACTACTGAATACCCAAAAGAAATGACGGAGGGCTACGGCTGGTTTTTGGCGAAAAACGTTTAACGTAACGAACTTGATATTGCTGAAGGAACCTGATAGCTTTTTATAAAATTATAGTGGCGAAAACCTTTGCTAAAGAGGTCACTCCCGGTGAAGGGATCTCGGCTCTTTCCTCGTGGAATGAGGTGCAGGATATTCCAACTGAATACCGCGATGCAAAGCAACTTTTAATCGACTATAGTGAAGTTATTACCCTTACGCAAACTTCTTCCCAAGGGGTCACTCCAGGTGAAGGGATATCTTCCCTTGCCTCGTCGAATGAGGTGCCGGATATTCCAACCGAATACCTTTATGCAAAACAAAAGGAAACGTCTTTGTAATAACACATTTTAGAATTGTTTCAACAACTTCCAAACAGGTTTGTTTTCCTTTGCATTGATCAGAATCAACGCAGTCCCATCAATTAATCACACCAGAAAAGAACAAAAATAAAATGTACGTATATGCCATCCGCATTCGTCACTGGGTCCCGTCATCACCCGTTAGGTTACTTAACTAACGACAGAGCAGAGACTGGACTAGCGCGGGTGTAAAACATATACAACATCTACTAGTATATATAATAATATACAATAATCGCTTCAGGCGTGATAATATGCAACATTACAGAAAATTAATAAGCATCACAGAATAATACAGATAATCTGGGATCCCCTGGTTTCACAGAGCCGCTACTGAAACCCGACGTTCCCCTGGTCATGTGGATAGCCTGTGCAATGAAACCTAGACCCCTACGGGTGCGGCAAGTTACCCGCCAAAACCTGAAGCGAGGCAGCCCCCTACAGCAAAGTGAATGGACCACCCTGCACTTCACGGAATCCGGTAACTTGAGCACCCCTCCTTGGGTCAACCTGTACCCCCTACCAGTGCGGCGAATAGTCTGCCAATTCTAGAGTGAAGCCCCTCTGCCTCTCAAAGCCATGAGATGCGGACCCGTTGCCCTCCAGAACCCGGCTATCCGTGCACTCCGTCGCGGGGTAAAACCTAGTACATAAATGAAAAATATGTACAACGGGTATATCGACCTCAGCCCGGTCGTGCCCCAAAAAGAATATTATACAAACAGGCAGTGACGACAGTCCACATGTTGGACGCTCGCCCCGCAATATCAAATATTCAAATAAATCCAAACTGCACTACCATTGCAAACTGCTATCCACCACGACAAATCCGCAACATCACAGCACAACACAGAACATCAACGCGAATGTCACGTTCGCAAATCCGTCTAAAAGAACTATAGCAATTAGACGCAATTTACCGCTCAAATGACATTCCCGGTCGGAGATATAATGTAAGTACTGCAAACTAACAAGTTTAAAATTTCGATCGACAAAACTTACCGAAGTGGGCCCCTCGTACATCTGCTGTACAGTAACAAAATCTGGACCCAAAAGAAATATACCAAAAACCATAATTTACTGTGTAGAACTTACTGTAGAAAATTAGAGTACCAATCTCACAAAACGGCGGCGGATCCGTGGCCAAACCCTTGTTTGGGCCGCGGATCCGCGGCGGTACTGTGGAGTTGGGCCACCAAATTTCACCAGTTTTCTTATAAAAGCCTGCTCAATTTTCTGTGATATGCAAAATAATTTTTAGACTTGATTAAAAATCGACAGAAACTTTGAACAGAAATTTGTAGTTTCGCGAAATTCCGTTCGATCGATATTTTAAACGCGTTAGCACAAGTTAGTAAAGCATAATGGCGAGGCTCTGATACCACTGTAAGTCTACGGTAGCGCCCCGGCCGTCTTTCAGACGCCAAATGCGGAACAAAAACTTTTTAACTGGCGCTATCGTATACTATAACCCGGATCTGCCATTATCGCTAAACTAACAAACTAAAAAGTGGGTAGAAAGGTTATACCGAACGATCCGAGTCCTTCGTTCTTTAACCATCATCCCACGCTTTTTTTCGGCTGCTCCGATCTCGCTCGATCTCCGGTCCCTCGTCTAGGTGGCACCACGTCAACGGATCATTAAACGGGCTCCCGCCTTTGACCCGAGGCAACTCGGTCATCAAGTTTGCCAAATGAGATGACCAAGATTGATGTAGATAATGAGTAGAACACTTTGTCTCGTTACATCCAAAGCTATGGATGAACGGTTAATGAAGTTGCCTTTTGGATCGGGTGAAATGAGAAATCTAGCTATCTAATTTCCATGAGTCCAAAACTATAATCTTTTTTCAAATCAACAACCATAATAGAGAGTGAGGAGGAGGGGAAGGGCCGGCCATATATGAGGAGGGGGTGAGGTTAGGAGCAAGGGAGAGTGACCATAACATTAAATGATATGAATGATTCATCATACACCTAGCAACAACCATTTAATGCAAATGAAGAGTCATTAACCTAGTCATCAAAAACCATTAATGCACTAATGAGTCATGAAGCCTAGTCACCATCTAGAAGCTTCTAGAACCTTCCACACTCATGACTCACCTCAAGAAAAGATAAATCCGCATTTAACCGAATGTTAAAGCGGGTGATAGAAAACTGGAAACTGGCAACTTCCAAAAGCGATCCCGAAACGAATTTCAAGATAACCCCGTAACAGTATAAACATACCCGCATTTGTATTACGACCGAATACAAATGCAACCGAGACAAAGATATTATATCTACACAGTATAATACTCGGATCCGGCTTAAACCAAAGCCCACCAGTATTATCTGCCCGAAATATGACACGTGCGTAAACGCACGTGCATTTTCCGAACCCTGCCATAAAACTATACGGCCTCTACAACGTTTCGCCCGAACTTGGGAAACTATTTGTGGGGGACTCTAGTGACTCCTCAGTACGCTGGCAGTGGGTTTAACCACGAACCGTCAGCGGCACTAGCTGTGCATAACGGCTGTTTATGTACTGACCTCAAGGGAAGCCGATGAGCGAACGCATATTGGGACCCTACTGAGCCTAACAGTGACAATATACATACAGCCCGGTCTGTTCGTTTATAAGTATCGCATATCGGCCTAGGGGGATGGTAACGTCAGACCCCCAATAGCGGTATAAGTCGTGTTGGACTGAAGCCCAAAACCCACTGAGATACAACAGGAGTACCTACCAGTAAATCTCCTACCTCGGCCGAGGATTTGTGTAATGTCTCTCCTAGACACAGCGCGATCTCACCCCCAATACCGGGAGAGTCGAATCCCCTGCCGATCTGCTCACTTGCCTCTATGTGGCTCGGGACTGTACCCAAAAAATACCTGTTTGCATGACTCCTTTAAGCCGTGGTAGGGTAGAAATCAAAGCACAGTAGTAACTCACACGAGACAAATGACGACCTCAGGTCAATGAACTAACCTGTACACATGTCACCAGGGAACTGCTATCTGACGATAGGTATAATACCAACTAGTAGGTTCCCGGCGAGTCCTGTCCGGTGTACTCATAACCCAATGAGCACATGTATACATCTTAGGTGATCCGACTGACATCAGTAGCTTGTGAGACCGGCCACCGCACCTCGTCGGGGTCTCGACTGTATACACAAGTCTACTCCGGAGAATTGATGCCCTATCTCGAAACTCCCACGACTAGGGACCACAATTAAGGATATGCTTATAGACCACCCAACTCTTACGTATATGATCGCCATCATACTGTTGGTAGTCAAGCAAGATCCTAAGGGCTCTATCAATGTGTAACAGTGATCAGTCACCTGAACCTGTACACGACTGATAAAGGCAAACCAGATAGCATACTATCATCTTGAGTAAGACTGTGCTACCGGTATAGGTCCTCCTCAATCATTACAATCACGTGCCTGCGATCCTATAATTGACTTTGAGGGCACTATGTCCAACAATCTCCCACTTGCACTTAAGTCTAATTATTGCGATGTCGCATACTCACTTCCCGTGTGATACCGAACACCCAACTCCTCTACTAAACAGTTTCACAAAGCCCGTTTGTAAAACTATTGTGTTAGAGAAATAGCCTCAGTGAGTGGATCTGCCCTGATGTTTCTTTCTATGTCTCTCTTAATCTCAAGTTCGCGGAGAAAGCCATCTCCTGAATCGAGTAATACATGTCTTAGAATATGTCTGGATATCTGATGGGACCTAGTTCATAAATAAACTCCAAATCCAAACTTCTTAGACTGTATCGATAATTGAACCTAATCAGTATCCTGCACCATGCCTCCCACAGTATCTTCTTGGACCACCGGTCCATAATACTGTCCCTCGTCAGAGTGAAAACTATAACTCTAACAATCACTCTGTCATCCATGTCACCTTTGAAGTCTGGAAAGATAACCGTCTCCCGAAGGAGGCTGCCGTCATCAATTCCGTAAAACATTCACTTATTTTCTAAAACCGCTTCCTTATGTTTCTTCAAGATTGGATTAATATAAACTTATTGCATCTAGTGCAAAAACAACATCTGGTGTGGTACTTGACATCTCATGATTGACTCAATTGCCTAAGCAAGTGATCTGCCAATCATGCACATCCCTCTCCCCTTTAGTCTGTAAGACACCTTTAGAGAGAGTGACTCCATCACCTGGAGGTACACCACCATGCCAGGACTCATCTATTCTAAATACTATTAGAATACAGTCAAAGTACACACATTGGGAAACTACCCAAATCTAGATCTAAAAACATAGATCTAATAACCAGAATGTCTGATATTATATCCATATCCTGTCTGGAGAAACAACTGTGTGACGACCACAGTACAACCGATCGTAGTATAGGAATTTTACTTCCTACACAGTACAACAGTGTGACGACCACTGTGTGACGACCACAATATTATATCCAAATACTAGGACATCACACCCTACCACCTTCTCAACAGATCCATCCCCTATTCTGATGAAGTCAAACCCATGACTGTCACATCAAAATTAGATGATCTATCTCTGCTATATTTGCTCTAGTCTATAAATAGACATAAGTTTCTTGCCCACTATGCTTCCGCTGCTCCCACTGACCACAACAACCCTTTGGCAGAATAATATATACGTGCACTTCTAAAGCGAGTTCAGAACGACGCTATACTTAACCTCCTGCCGGGTCTCATAGCCTGGAACAACAGTAGTGTCAAGTCTGGATAGATAAGAACATCCCTGTCACCATCCTTGAGGCTACCGGAGTACCTCTCGGGTGTCTGAGGTTACCCACCATATCTGCGGAGTGACTAATGGAATGTCAAATCTGATTGAATCTTTAGGTCCTATTAAATTTTCCGTAATCATTTGCGGTTCTGGAATCACTTCCAGTTCTACCATACTCCCACTACTGTTTTCTGAAAAAATCCATTTTACTAAAACTATGGCGAGTCAAGAACAATATCACTATTGATCTTCCAGATGGTAGAAAGTCAACCCTCGTCATAGCCAGGGTCAGCCCACAAACTGCCATTACAGAACGTGCCCTGAGTTATCCAGAGTCTGGTTTTAAGCATAAGCTGGACAACTCCCCGTACCTTAACATCGTTAAGATATGAACCATTCTATATCCAATATAGAAACTTTGGCACTTATTTAATTGGAACCAGATTCAAATCATGCAGCTGTCTCCAGTGCATATCAACTTAATGGAAAGAGGCTAATCAGCATTACTCAACTTAGGAATATATCCAATTATGACTAACCTGAAAGAGAAACGAGTTTCTCAAAACCATTATTATCGACTGAATACCTATCACAAGAATCTACATCTTCGAACTCTTTGAAAAATCCCGATACTTGCGATACCTGGTTCTCTACTTTATTCTTATACCCACAACTTCTCAAAACATAGACCTTGTATTTCTACGAAACACCTGTCTAAAACTAGAGAAGTCACAAGTAAACAGAACATAGTACGAGGACCAACCCCTTTGTCCTGACGGACACTGGACAACATACAATACTCTGTATAAGTCCACTGAGTTGAATAACTCAAAACCTGTGAGTCGTAGGTTGAAAACTGTACCCAGGCGATTTCCTCAAATATCACCAATTACAACGAATTCCGATATAATGAGGATGATCACCTAATTCCTAATAACTTACTCCCACTCATCATCTGTAAAACCATACAGATGTGAGAATCATACCTGGTAAATACATACCCTGGAGTAAGTATCTAATCGGAAAAATAGTTTTCCATTAACAATGCACTGAAACATGAAAATGTTTCGTAGGGGTATCTTGGTATTCATAGTAATGCCTCTTCCATAATCTAATTCATGACTTTAACCGTATATCTCTTTGCCATCTCTCCAAATCCCTTTATTTGTCTTTATTCATTACCTTCTGTACACCCCATTAGGCTAAGTGGTTTTCTTCCTTCCCTACCGTTCGAGACCAGCCTATGGTTTGGAAGAAGACTATCCAGTAAGCATAATAGGTGTACTCTCCTAAACCAAGGAGTACTCGCAACTTGAGAGAAGGTGATGATAAAAGACAACTGAATAATACCTTATTCTATTTCTCCCGAACTGGGGAAAAAAGCAAAGGTGAAATAGGAGTGGCGATGAAGTACACGGTTTGGTCGTGAATGATAACAGTCGCAATTTACTTTGCCCTCTTTCTAATCCCTTTATTTTGTCTTTAGTTATTACCATCTGTACACCCTACTTAGGATAATTGGTTTTCTTCATTCCATACCTTTCGGCACCTGCCTATGGTTTGGAATAAGACTATCCAATAAGCGTAATAGGTGTTGTCACGCCCTGCTTCCCAGTGTACGGCGAAGGGGACGCGACGAGGTCCGCTACGTATATACTCAGAAGTACATACGCTAAGCGTATCTAAGCAATATAAAATAAATACACAAGAGACAAGAGATAAAAAGAACAACAACTTTTATTTATTAACATTCTTTGTACAATGCATGAAAAGAAATACAACTGAAATAAAAAGATGCCTAAACAGTGGCATAACAGGAAATGAAAAATACAGAAAGGAAAAGTGTACAATGAAACTAAAGTGCAGAGTCTTCGACAAACTGCTCCAAGTCTTCTTGAGATGGCTCGATCTTCGCCGGGTCCAAACCACCTGACGACATTCAAAGAAGAAAGAAATAGAATGTCGTCAGCGAACAGGTCGCTCGGTAAGTCCCAAAGATAAGGGAGAAACAGACAGGGAGTAAGAAAGAGAGAGAGAGAGAGTGGCTTTTAATGTTGTATTATAATATTGTAAGGTTATATTAACGATGTTGTTTGTAGCCTGGTATAGAAAATGCCAGTGTATACGAGGGGAGTCCCACTTACACCGGGGACCTTGGTAACCTGTAGTACAAGGCTCCGTCGATAATACCACGGAACAACGGCATGGATGTAATTACGTCTTAAGTGACCACCTCGTGCCACCTTTAACATATTCCATACCAGTCTACCCCTTAAACCCCGCGATGTCTTGTTTGTATTGTTATCTTGTAAAATTGTATTGATTGTATGAGTGACTGACTGACTGACCGAAACCATGATATCAGGAAACGGTTATAACCGTAGAGTCATATAAATGGAATACTGAGAATCATGTAAAAGGAATATATATCTATGGTTCGGTTCAGTCAAGCTGTATAGATTGATAATTGAATTCATGGATTCATATGTTCATATTGAATTGGAATCTTGTAGTTTATAGATTGACTTGAATCATATTCAAGTCAGATTAATCAGACTCAAACCCGAGTCAGACAATCAGAAATGTGAATCGAAGTCGTATAACTGTTAGGGTCCTTAGGGCAATTTATAAAACTTGAGGGGGCTTTATGTAAAAATACTTTTATATACTTTTCAAAATACACCTCATGTATTTATTGTTCGTCTTTAGAGTTGTAATGAGGGTGGATTTTATGTTGTGACATTTCTAGTGAAAATATCCTAGTTTTATAAATAAGGGTATTTATCTGTAATATTAATTTATTTGAAGTTCATGGTATTTTAATATAAACTTTATTCTTTGTGATTTTTAGGAAAAGGTGGAAAATTTATATTATAATAAAATAGATATTTAAATGATAAATATACATATGTTTATACAAAAATAATTTTAATAAATATTTTATATTCCAAAAATCTTATTTTCTTAAGATGTTGTATTTTCAACCTTTCGAGACCGAATGCTCCTTGCGGAGGTCTGAATCTCGCACTACTAGCCCGAGGGTGCGCGATAAACCGCACGATCCCGAACTGGTTCCCCAAAGATGGGTTGTAGCGGCGCTTTGCAAAGATTGTAAAATACTAATCCTTTAGAAAACGGTTTTATAAAGTAAAAGGTATTTATTTGCAAAGTGTAATTTTCCGTATTTTAGATTCTAGGGTTTCCTAAGACAACTATCCTATTTCTAAAAGGTCTAAACGACAAGTCGTTAGAAGCCTCAAATCGCCTCTTCACCGCCAATTGCGGCCAGGTAAGTGCCAGGTAAGTGGGAGGCTCTCCACTACAAGTAGTTGCCCTAATTAAGTAACCACTTGCCTTAGACACACTTCCCGGGACACCACAAAGTCAGTTTAGATAAACGATCGATGTTCACAACTTATCGTATTTTCCTAGTAAGAAATATTTACTTAAAAGTGTAACAAATCTAAAACTTTTAAGAATGGTTTTATGAAGATTATGATATTTTAATGAAAATTTCGTTTTATCGTATTCTAAGTTTTGATGATATCATTTTAGGGTTGTATTTGCGTGTGTGTGGAGGTAGGTCATTACCTCGTGCTCTATTTTAAATGTATATTAAGGTTAAGGGGTTAAATGTGAAATTGAAACTTCATGGTATTAAAGTGAAAATACGGTAAATTGAAAAGGTTATCATTTCATGTGTGAAAACTTATTCAAATTGATTTTTACAAGTTTAGTGGTCAAGATGAAGATGTTTAGGAATGATTGAATTGATTAGAAGAAGAAAAATAAACATTATGGTATTAAAGTGAAAAAGAATACGATAATTCAAAAGTTATCATTTCATGTGAGAAACTTTATCCAAATCAGTTGTTAGATGATTAATAGTCAACATGAATAAGTTTAAGTATTATGAAATTGGTAACAAGTGAAATTTTATAGAAAAACCGAATCGGAAATTGGTTTGTTCCGATTTCCGTCGAGTTTCATAAGTTTTTATTTTTGAGAAGTAGAAAGAAGGGAAGAATGGGACTTACGGGTTTCGATCTATACTAAGGAGTGTAAGGGAACTAAAGAAGTTGTCGAGGCGTCGCTTCGTCGCCGGTTGTTTCTAAAAAACGTCGCCGGAATTCCCGCCGGAATCTCGTCGGAGCTTCGCCACGATCTTGTTTTCAAAGCACACACTTTTTGGAAAACTTTTGAGAGAGTGGCTCAAGATTTTGGGGGGTGAGAGGGTAGTGTGTAGGGTTGGTATTTATAGGGTTAGTCTAGGGTTAGAGTAGATAAAAAGTTAAAAATAAAAATGTGATAAAATGTAACAAAAGTGGAGTAATTGGGTTTTTTAAAGAGCTCTGGAAGTGGTATGAGGCTGAAACTTTTTAGGTGCATAGGGAATATGAAAAGACAGAACTTTCATGTTGTGACCATCGCCGGAATCGGCCGAATCGGGGGTGACTCGGCCGTGACTCGGTCGGAGCACTGAGTCGGCCGAGTCAAGGCCGAGTTGGATGATTCCCGGCCGAGTCCGGTGGCCTGGATCCCCCCGATGGTTCATCTAACTCCTGCAAGTGTTACATGTTTGGGTGTAGTGGGGTTTTTGTGAGATATGCACGTTTAAACTCTTGGTATTCTAAAGGTTTTTAAAAAAATCAATATTAAAAATAATGTGGGGTATGGGATTTGAACTCTGGTGGCTTGGTTCAGCAGTGCAAGGTATTACCAATGAGCTACAAGCTCCTTCTTGTAATTATGGAGTTATTTAATTACTTAAAATGATAGCAGCAATATTAAATACTCCAAGTATTCATTAAATTTAAAGTAATTTCTTGTACACTAAAAATGGAGTTATTACATTCTTGTAGCCTGTAATTAAAAACAAAATAATTACTTATATCTTGTGCTCAGGCTAAAGTACCCCTTTATGGATTTTGAAAAAAATTTAAAATTTTGTGTAGAAAAATGTATAGGAAAATTAGGGCTGTTACATTCTACCCTCCTTATAAAAATTTCGTACTCGAAATTTGTAAAGGAAAGTGTAACAGATCTAAGAAAAGTTTGGTACTGATGTGCTGACAGTATGTGAAAAATAACAAGGTGGTGCAAGGGTTTTAAAAATGTGAAGAATGTGTGAAGGAATGAAAGGATGCGAAGGTTTTGGTAAAATTGTAAAAGAGGTGAGGGAATTTTGGGATAGAACAGATTCAAGATATATGATTCAAAGAATAAGAAATGATGGGATTCAAAGAACATGATTGTAAAGAATGTTTTAGTTGCTGGTTCTTGTGTTTTATATTGCTTAGGGTTCCATACAGCTCTGACCTGCATGGGCCGCCAACAAAACCTGTCACGCCCCACTTCCCGGTATACGGCGAAGGGGACGCGACGAGGTCCGCTACGTATATATTCAGAAGTATATACGCTAAGCATATCTAAGTAATATAAAATAAATACAAAATAGACAAGAGATAAAAAGAACAACAACTTTTATTTATTAACATTCTTTGTACAATGCATGAAAGGAAATACAACTGAAATAAATAGATGCCTAAACAGTGGCATAACAGGAAATGAAAAATACAGAAAGGAAAAGTGTACAATGAAACTAAAGTGCAGGGTCTTCGGCAAACTGCTCCAAGTCTTCTTGAGATGGCTCGATTCCGCCGGGTCCAAACCACCTGACGACATTCAAAGAAGAAAGAAATAGAATGTCGTTAGCGAACAGGTCGCTCGGTAAGTCCCAAAGATAAGGGAGAAATAGACAGGGAGTAAGAAAGAGAGAGAGAGTAGCTTTTAATGTTGTACTATAATATTGTAAGGTTGTATTAACGCTATTGTTTGTAGCCTGGTACAGAAAATGCCAGTGTATACGAGGGGAGTCCCACTTACACCGGGGACCTTGGTAACCTGTAGTACAAGGCTCCGTCGATAATACCACGGAACAACGGCATGGATGTAATTACGTCTTAAGTGACCACCTCGTGCCACCTTTAACATATTCCGTACAAGTCTACCCCTTAAACCCCGCGATATCTTGTTTGTATTGTTATCTTGTAAAATTGTATTGATTGTATGAGTGACTGACTGACTGACCGAAACCATGATATCAGGAAACGGTTATAACCGTAGAGTCATATAAATGGAATACTGAGAATCATGTAAAAGGAATATATATCTATGGTTCGGTTCAGTCAAGCTGTATAGATTGATAATTGAATTCATGGATTCATGTGTTCATATTGAATTGGAATCTTGTAGTTTATAGATTGACTTGAATCATATTCAAGTCAGATTAATCAGACTCAAAACCGAGTCAGACAATCAGAAATGTTAATCGAAGTCTTATAACTGTTAGGGTCCTTAGGGCAATTTATAAAACTTGAGGGGGTTTTATGTAAAAATACTTTTATATACTTTTCAAAATACACCTCATGTATTTATTGTTCGTCTTTAGATTTGTAATGAGGGTGGATTTTATGTTGTGACATTTCTAGTGAAAATATCCAAGTTTTATAAATAAGGGTATTTATCTGTAATATTGATTTATTTGAAGTTCATGGTATTTTAGTATAAACTTTATTCTTTGTGATTTTTAGGAAAAGGTGGAAAATTTATATTATAATAAAATAGATATTTAAATGATAAATATACATATGTTTATACAAAAATAATTTTAATAAATATTTTATATTCCAAAAATCTTATTTTCTTAAGATGTCGTATTTTAAACCTTTCGAGACCGAATGCTCCTTGCGGAAGTCTGAATCTCGCACTACTAGCCCGAGGGTGCGCGATAAACCGCACGATCCCGAACGGGTTCCCCAAAGATGGGTTGTAGCGGCGCTTTGCAAAGATTGTAAAATACTAATCCTTTAGAAAACGGTTTTATAAAGTAAAAGGTATTTATTTGCAAAGTGTAATTTTCCGTATTTTAGATTCTAGGGTTTCCTAAGCCAACTAGCCTATTTCTAAAAGGTCTAAACGACAAGTCGTTAGAACCCTCAAATCGCCTCTTCACCGCCAATTACGGCCAGGTAAGTGCCAGGTAAGTGGGAGGCTCTTTACTACAAGTAGTGGCCCTAATTATGTAACCACTTGCCTTAGACATACTTTCCTAGACACCACAAAGTCAGTTTAGATAAACGATCGATGTCCACAACTTATCGTATTTTCCTAGTAAGAAATATTTACTTAAAAGTGTAACAAATCTAAAACCTTTAAGAATGGTTTTATGAAGATTATGGTATTTTAATGAAAATTTCGTTTTATCGTATTCTAAGTTTTGATGATATCATTTTAGGGTTGTATTAGCGTGTGTGTGGAGGTAGGTCATTACCTCGTGCTCTATTTTAAATGTATATTAAGGTTAAGGGGTTAAATGTGAAATTGAAACATCATGGTATTAAAGTGAAAATACGGTAAATTGAAAAGGTTATCATTTCATGTGTGAAAACTTATTCAAATTGTTTTTTACAAGTTTAGTGGTCAAGATGAAGATGTTTAGGAATGATTGAATTGATTAGAAGAAGAAAAATAAACATTATAGTATTAAAGTGCAAAAGAATACGATATTGCAAAAGTTATCATTTCATGTGAGAAACTTTATCCAAATCAGTTGTTAGATGATTAATAGTCAACATGAATAAGTTTAGGTATTATGGAATTGGTGACAAGTGAAATTTTATAGAAAAACCGAATCGGAAATCGGTTTGTTCCGATTTCCGTCGGGTTTCATAAGTTCATATTTTTGAGAAGTAGAAAGAAGGGAAGAATGTGACTTACGGGTTTCGATCTATACTAAGGAGTGTAGGGGAACTAAAGAAGTTGTCGAGGCGTTGCTTCGTCTCCGGTTGTTTCTAAAAAACGTCACCGGAATTCCCGCCGGAATCTCGTCGGAGCTTCACCGCGATCTTGTTTTCAAAGCACACACTTTTTGGAAAACTTTTGAGATAGTGGCTCAAGATTTTGGGGGATGATAGGGTAGTGTGTAGGGTTGGTATTTATAGGGTTAGGCTAGGATTAGGGTAGATGAAAAGTTAAAAATAAAAATGTGATAAAATGTAATAAAAATGTATTAAAAGTGGAGTAATTGGGGTTTTTAAAGAGCTCTGGAAGTGGTATGAGGCTGAAACTTTTCAGGTGCATAGGGAATATGAAAAGACACAACTTTCATGTTGTGACCATCACCGGAATCAGCCGAATCGGGGGTGACTCGGCCGTGACTCGGTCGGAGCATTGAGTCGGCCGAGTCAAGGCCGAGTTGGCCGATTCCCGGCCGAGTCCGATGGCCTGGATCCCCCCCGACGGTTCATCTAACTCCTGCATGTGTTACATGTTTGGGTGTAGTGGGGTTTTTGTGAGATATGCACGTGAAAACTCTTGGTATTCTAAAGGTTTTTAAAAAAATCAATATTAAAAATAATGTGGGGTATGGGATTTGAACTCTGGTGGCTTGGTTCAGCAGTGCAAGGTATTACCAATGAGTTACAAGCTCCTTCTTGTAATTATGGAGTTATTTAATTACTTAAAATGATAGCAGCAATAGTAAATACTCCAAGGCATTAAATTTAAAGTAACTTCTTGTACACTAAAAATGGAGTTATTACATTCTTGTAGCCTGTAATTAAAAACAAAATAATTACTTATATCTTGTGCTCAGGCTAAAATACCCCTTTATGGATTTTGAAAAAATTTAAAATTTTTTGTAGAAAAGTGTATAGGAAAATTAGGGTTGTTACAGGTGTACTCTCCTAAACTAAGGAGCCCTCGCAACCTGAGAGAAAGTGATAATAAAAGATAACTGAATAAACCAATTCTGTTTCTCCTGAACCTGGATCCATCCCCGAAGAAGACTCTCCGAGTTCGTATATGACCATACGATGGATCTATCCAATGGAAGTGGATGTCCATAATAATACGGGGTGTTCTGAGAAATGCAAAGGGTAAAAGAAAGAGCGGCAATGACTTATGCAACTTGGACAATCCAAAAGCCAGTATTTTAAGAAGGTTCGGTTAACTTGGTCACTGAGTCATAGTCTAGGGCCGGTCAATGGTCGCTGCCAAAGAGAGAGAGAAAAGAAACACTCTGCGTGCACTCTAACCTAGATCAGAATGGTTATCACTCTATCTAATCGAGAAACCTCCCACTGTACTGTCAAATTCTCCTCCAAACTTAAAAGAAGAATCAATCGGATCACCCGAAGAGTAAACTAACTCATCAGTGGGAATCGTTATCCAACACTCATCGCATGATAACGTGACGGAATCCACTCACGTTATCACACTCCAGAAGGTATGCACATGTAGGGTTCCTAGGCACCCTAATGAGGTCTCACAAGGCATCAACCATGCCAATTTCAAAATTTACGGTGCCGAGAAACCCTAAACTACGGATCGTTGGCTAGATGTCTAGGCGAAACAATAAACTAGTTAACACTTAACTAAGAGATACGGAAATACAACCTTTGTAGATCCGGTTCTCCACCTCCATAGCTCCGCAATGAAGTCTCCTCGCTGTCCATAACAAGTCCCGGGCTCTAGCGTCGGCTTCATCGGAGAATGGACGGGCTAGGTCATCGATGTCCATGCCGAAGATGATCTACGTCGAGGCATCGCTAAATCAAGCTCCGACTTCACCAAGTCAAGAAACTTGTGAAGAAAACACACTCTACTACTTGGCAAGAGGTAGAGGATGAAGAAATAGGAAGTGGGTAGACTTTAGAATTGGATTTCTCACTCATTTCCATCAATCACCATTGATGGAGCTTGCTTTCTTCATGGAAGAAGATGAAGAAGAAGAAGAAAGTCTTATGATAAGTTTTAGAATAATGGAAAATAAAATCTATTCTTATCATAATCACACCATGGTTAAGTATAGAGAGAGGACCATGGTTAGGTGTAGTGGTTAGGGTTAAGCATGAGACAAAATGGTCACTTTATTCAAACCTTCATGAATGTTCATGAAAGAAACAAAAATAAAAGCCACCATTTTATCTTTATGCATTATATTTTCCAAAGAAATAAATGAATAAATAAATGTATATGAAAAACAAAACCCTAACCATTTAAATAACCATGAATCAATCTTTAACACAAACCAAGTAAGCATGCATCATCAAACATGATACAATCATGTGCACAAAACTATATCGAATATACAATGTGCACATCCGAGCGAGAAAATCCAATTAAAGTGAACCGATACTAGTTAATGCAAAGTAATATATCAAATATATAATTATGCATTAAATCATTAAATCAACACTTGATTTAACGATCCGGTCATATCGTATATAACCGACTAGTATCCAATGTATCAGTTTATCGAATCAATCTTCGATTCGATAACTAGGTTATATCGCATACAACCATTCGACACATCTATCGCGAGAATAGAATACGGTATCACATACACGCATTATTCTCGGTCCCGCACATATCTCATATGCGCTCCTATTTCGTTTCGCTTGAGCCAGGAAACCTCTGTGTAGGACTCTAAAGACTCGTCAATACGCCGGCAGCAGGTGATGATCATATCAAACACCCACAAGCCGCAAGCGGTCTGCTAAACGTAACAGCCACCCGGGTATTGAGCGATCTGAAGATCGACGAGCAAACCCGCTCACACTCCAGTGAATCCAACCAGTAACACTACCGTACAGTCCGGTCTGATTGTCTGATATGTCGCATATCTCGCCTAGGGGTGGTAAACGTCAGACCCCAATAGCTCGATAAGTCGTGTCGATATGAGGTCTATAACTGTTCGAGAAACTACTGGTAACACTTACCAGTAAATCTCAGCAACCCTGGCCAGGGATTTCCTGTTATAGCCAATCGAACACAGCGCAACATCAACCCCCAATACCGAGAGAGACGAATCCCCTCCTATCGCTCATTGCCTCCATGTGACTCGGGACTGTACCTAAAAACCACCGTTTTCCATGCCCTCTTGAACGTGGTAAGATGGAAATCAAAGCACAGTGGGAACCACACAAGACTCTATGACGATCTCGGGTCAACAGACTTCTCTGTACCAGTGTCACCAGAGAACTGCCATCTGACGTGAGGTATAATACCATCTGGGAGTTCTCGGCGAGTCCGTCCAGTGTACCCAGTCTCTACTGAGCACCCGTATATCATCTCTGATGTCAAACACCAATGGATATGGGATCATCCATCGCCCATCTGTATGGGTCGAGAAGGTACACGCTAGTCTACTCTGGTATATCGATGCCCCGTCTCGATACACCCACGACTAGGGACTTTGAAGGATGTACTTATGGACTACCATGTCCCCACTAGTATGATCTGCATCATAGTCCAGGTAGTCAAGTACACATCCTAAGGGCTTTACCAACATGTAATAGAGAGACAATCAGTATACGCGTTAAGGTAAAGAGTAACCAGATAGCATACTATCATGTCGAGCAAGAAAGTCCTCCCTATATATGTCCCAGCATCCACTACAATATACATCCTATGTGCAGTAATGGCCTCTAGGGCATACATATAACTAACAATCTCCCACTTGCACTAGGGCCATCTGTAGCAGTGGTTGCAGTATCTCATACTCAACCATCCCATAAAAGTCTCTCTCTGGGAACTGGCCTTTGTGAGTGGATCCGCTGTGTTGTCCTCTGAGTCTACTCTCCTTACCTCGATCTCCCTGGAGATCAACCATCTCCATGATCAGGTGACACTGCCTTAGAATATGTCTGGATCACTGATGAGACCGGCGTTCCTTGGCATAAGCCACAACTCCATTATCTCACAATGGTAGGAACATAGTTCATCTCATGAACCATTATACATCCAAACAGCCTCTTTGGTAGCATCTTAAGTAGCGATGTATGCTGCCTTTATCGTCTAGTATGTCACGGTATCTAGCTTGGAACTCTTCCAACATACCGTCCCTTTACTGAGGGTAAAGACAATGCCTGTGACTGACATTCAGTCGCCTTTATCACCCTGGAACCATTCCAGTGATTCTCCCCAGGGTCGATTGATACCATCTCACTACAGCTAGTGAGTATCCTAACATCCATTTAGATCTATCTCATAGATCCAAAATCCAGGATTTAGGAGGTATCACTTTGATCCTATTTGGAGAATTATGGTGATAAGCGGAGATTGACCGAGCGTAGCATAGGAAGCTCCTTCCCCATCAAGAGTATGTCATCCACGTACTCTACGAGGATCGTCACCATACTCCCTACTACCTTTTTGTATATACAAGGTTCATCTACCATTTTGATGATGTCAAACTGTTTGACTAATCCATCAAAACAGATGTTCCAACTCCGCGATGCCTGCTTTATCCTATAAAGCATCTTGCATACGTTTCCGCTGCTCCCACTGTCTACGAAGCCCTCTGGCTGTGTACTTGTAGACGCTCTCTTCCAAAATATCATTTAGAAAAGCAGTCATGACACCCAACCATCAAATATCGTAGTCATGGTATGTAGCCGTGGTAAGTAGGATCTGGATGGACTTAAGCATAGATATTGGAAAAGGTTTCATCATTATCCACGCCTGGTCGATGACGAAAACCTTTAACAAGTCTAGCTTTGAAAGTCTCAACTTTTCCATGTACACCAAGTAATCTTCTCAAGATAAACTTGCTCCTGATGGGGATTTAACCCTTCAGATATAGAAACTAAAGTCCATACTTTGTTGGTGTATCAGGATTCCATCTCAGATCGCTAAACATCCAGCCATTCTTACAGAGTCATACTCCTGATGGCCAGCTCGAAACTAGTTGGGTCATCATCTCATGATGCAATCCTCGCTCCCACTGTCATAGAGAAACCGAAGTATCTCTCAGGTGGGTGAGAAACCCTACTAGATCGGCGGAGAGGCTGAGGTTCGTTGGAATCTACTGAATCCTTTGGTTCTACCAAATCATCTGCTGTTGTTTGTATAGCTGGAACCTTTCCGGTTGTACATAACAGATCTTGCCTCGAGCTTGTCCGGATTATGCTTTTAGACATAGCCCGGACAACCCCAAATCTTAACTAACTTAAGATATAGGCTCTTCCCTTTCTACATATGAAGTGGTAGGCAACTGATTTGATTTGAACCCTATTCAATAGGTATGCAGCTTCTCAAGCGCATAACTCCCAAAAGGAAATAGGTAACTCAGTAGTACTCATCATAGAGCACACCTTATCACATAGGGTGTTATTGCTCCGCCCCGACATACCATCGTGCAATGGTGTATACGGAGGAGTAATGCTGAGAGAGAATCTCATTCTCCTTTAGAATAGTCCAGTATTTCCGTGCTCAAGTATTCTCCTCCTTGATCTCATCATAGGACATAATACTTATACATGTATTCTGGTTCTCTACTTCTCGCTTATATTCTGTGAATATCTCAAAAGGTTCGGACTTGTGTTTCAACAGGAACATAGGTCTGAATCTCGAAAGATTATCAGAGAATGTAATGAAGTACAAAGAACCTGTCCTGGCATGTGTAGACAGGGGACCTACATACATCAACATGTATCATCCCAAGAGTTCACTAACTCTTTCTCTGTTTCCAATAAACAGAGCTGTGGTCATCTTATCTTTGTGACATGACTGGCGAGTTTCACAAGATGTAAATTCAAACTAATTTAAATATGCATCTTTATGTAACTCTAGCTAGTCGGGTCATATTGATCTGACCTAGTCTACAATACCTCAAGAAGAATTCGTTCATTTCTGAACTCTTCCTCTTGTGTGTGTTCCGTATACTAAGAACTGTAGTTTGATTTAGAACATCAATGCTTTTAGATAACGTGCCTGAACCGATCAACTTTTGATATAGGAAATGTTCAAAACATTATCCAACAATACAAAATTTTATCATTTCTTTACTAATAAAGAGAGTGATATGATTTTGTATATCAGGTTCGGTATCTAATAATATTCGTTCAGAATCAATGTATTGGTAATACAGGGTGACAGTGACCAACAGACTTGGCTGCAACACTTGCCCCGTTTTCTGCCTCATGAAACTTATCACCCGTTCTCAGTTCTCTACCTATCGGTAGCCCTATGTAACATATTACATATCTGGGATCCTGATCCGGTATCATATACCCAGGATGTAGAGGATACAGAAAAACAGTTCTTTGTAACGAACACACCCGAAGATGATGCATCAGCATGCACTCTCTTCGTTTGGGCGGCACGGGAAATCTGGTATTCCCTAATTTCTTGCTCGGTCTTATAACAATTATAAGTTGGAGCGGGACCAACGTTCCCCAGCTCAGTATAACAAGCGGGTTCGGTCAATATTCCGTATTATTATCTTGATTAAGGCGTGATATGGTCGCTACCTGGAGAGAGAGAGAAGAAAACACTCAGCGTGCGCTCTTTCAAGAATAGATTGGTTATTATTTTATCTAATCAGGATGGCTCCCACGGCTTTTTATCAAATCTTCCTTCAAACCCTAAAAGGTAAGACTAGCCGGGATTAATTACATACTACAAGTTCGCCAATCTTTCAGCCAGGGCAGTGTCGGTACTTTGAAGGAGGTCCCCCGTGCTTTCGCACGAACCTAATTAATGTAAACCTCATTTTCCCAGAGGCGTAACCCCGTTGACACCTTTCTAGACACCTACTTGATCGGCTAATTGTAATGTATAAAACTCTCCCAGGAGTAACTCTTACTCGCAGCGGGTATCGGGATCCAACTATCTCATAGAAGGTATGCAATCTCTTTGCAAATTTCAACACTTGAAATTCCCGATAATCTTTTGCCCCTAACCTCCTATGACCTTGACAAAGGCCAACAAACCATAGGATGCTAGTCAAGTTCAACCCGTCATTTCCTGATTGAATTAAACCCACCCGCACGGCCCTTGACAAAGGCCAACAAGGTCGCACGACTACCCTAACTCAATCTGCATCATATGCATAAGCAGATAAGCACCAGTTAGCTACCGCACACTGCGCCTTAACAAAGGCCAACAAACGCAGCACGAATACTAACTACTACTTATCTGAAATGACGGAGGGCTACGACAGGTTTTTCTGAAAACCTATTGCGTAATGAACTTGATATCGTTGTAGGATCGAATGAATTTAAAATGGAGTGCTTTTGAGGCTTTTCTAGTTTTGCTAAAGGAGTCACTCCCGGTGAAGGGATCGTCGGTCCTTTCCTCGTCGAATGAGGTGCGGGATATATCATATATATCACTGTGCAAAGCAGAACTCTTAAAAGCAATCAAAAGACAAACCGAGTGTGTAGCATCTGCCAGTTATTGCTAAAGGAGTCACTCCCGGTGAAGGGATCTCGGTCCTTTCCTTATCGAATAAGGTGCAGGATATATCATATATACCGCTGTGCAAAGCAAGAACTGTAGCTACCTGTTTTATTTTGAAATTCGATTCTACAACATCTTAGGTTTCTTTTATTTCATTAATCACATTAATGAAGTCCCATCATTTATATACCTAAACATTACAGATAAATACGACGTACATTTATGCCATCCGCATTCGCCTCGATGTCCCCTCGTGCACCGTTAGGTTAGGTAACTAACGGCAGAGCGGGGCAGGGCTAGCGCGGGTGTAAAACATAAGTAACGTCTATATAATATATTGTATCTATCACAGAACAGAAAGTGTAAAACTACAACAGTTGGAATCCGCAACCACCTCAGACATCGCATGCCTGACTAAATGAATTACTTAGACATCGCATGCCTAACAATTATAAACCCTGCATTTTAGTCTCATTATCGAAAACACTTTTCAATATCAAGTCGGGGAATTCAACAGGATTCCCGACATCCCGATCGAATGCTCGTCGCAAACTTTAGTAGGCGGCTTCACCCCCGATACCGTCGACGAAGTGCACCAAGGCGGAACACCGCTACCGCGAGCACCCGAACGGATGCTTTCGGCGACGGGGTTCTCTTACAGTCACTTGGTCGGGGCTATGGAGTGAGGCTGTCTATTATGTTTACCCGGCGAGTATCCGCGTACGCTACGTGATTGCGACGGACTTTTGATCACATCAAAATTCCGTGGCAACCGATCAAGTGAGACTAAACTGCTATGTTTATAACATTCATTCAGTTATCTCATAACTAATTGTGAATTCCAATTATTGTATCCCATTCCAGATAAATAGAAAATGTTAAACTTTCCGATCGAACAATCGAACACCCAAGTTTTCCCGAAACAGCTCATCACATGAAACAAGTCTAACAACATTCAGTTCGTGCCTCAGTACCAACGGTCCAGCCGTAGAAGGGTCAAGCCAACGCCTCACATGTGGCACGCCGTACTGCCCCAAACCCGAAGGTTCAAAGGGCAGTTCAAGACGGTCACATAATCGAGTTAAGGTTTGTTGTCTTCTAGAGGGTCCATCGAGTTACTTGCACTACTTAGAACGTCATTAAACTACGGAAAAATCCAACACTTGGAAATTTCCCGACAGGGGAAAAATTGGGTATTTATATCCGGTCGAACTTTTTAACATATTCTAAAAATTATCCGGAAAGCCACGCAGACAAAATTTGATACTCCGATCGAAACACCGAATCCCCAAAACAATCCCTGAAAATTCAACTCTTGAATAAAAATTAAAAATTCCCAGAAAATCCAGCATATCAAACCAAGAATTACTGTGTAAATTTCTATGTATAATAAGGTAGTACGGCCGCGGAACCGCCGCACGAGCCATGCTCGTGCCGCGGAACCTCGGCTCAATGATCGAATTATGGCATACGATTTCACAGTAACTCTTAGATCTTCCTGCATGTTTTTCTTCATATTTTTAATATAGAAAAACTCACTGTTTTCAAAAAAGTACAGAGAGCATGATCGGAATTGGGTTTCGGGTTCGTTCGGACTTCAAATTCCGTCTAGACTTCGCCTAAGGCTCTAGCTAGGCTCTGATACCACTGTAGGGTTCCTAGGCACCCTAATGAGGTCTCACAAGGCATCAACCATGCCAATTTCAAAAATTACGGTGCCGAGAAACCCTAAACTACGGATCGTTGGCTAAATGTCTAGGCGAAACAATAAACTAGTTAACACTTAACTAAGAGATACGGAAATACAACCTTTGTAGATTCGGTTCTCCACCTCCATAGCTCCGCAATGAAGTCTCCTCGCTGTCCATAACAAGTCCCGGGCTCTAGCGTCGGCTTCATCGGAGAATGGATGGGCTAGGTCATCGATGTCCATGCCGAAGATGATCTACGTCGAGGCATCGCTAAATCAAGCTCCGACTTCACCAAGTCAAGAAACTTGTGAAGAAAACACACTCTACTACTTGGCAAGAGGTAGAGGATGAAGAAATAGGAAGTGGGTAGACTTTAGAATTGGATTTCTCACTCATTTCCATCAATCACCATTGATGGAGCTTGCTTTCTTCATGGAAGAAGATGAAAAAGAAGAAGAAAGTCTTATGATAAGTTTTAGAATAATGGAAAATAAAATCTATTCTTATCATAATCACACCATGGTTAAGTGTAGAGAGAGGACCATGGTTAGGTGTAGTGGTTAGGGTTAAGCATGAGACAAAATGGTCACTTTATTCAAACCTTCATGAATGTTCATGAAAGAAACAAAAATAAAAGCCACCATTTTATCTTTATGCATTATATTTTCCAAAGAAATAAATGAATAAATAAATGTATATGAAAAACAAAACCCTAACCATTTAAATAACCATGGATCAATCTTTAACACAAACCAAGTAAGCATGCATCATCAAACATGATACAATCATGTGCACAAAACTATATCGAATATACAATGTGCACATCCGAGCGAGAAAATCCAATTAAAGTGAACCGATACTAGTTAATGCAAAGTAATATATCAAATATATAATTATGCATTAAATCATTAAATCAACACTTGATTTAACGATCCGGTCATATCGTATATAACCGACTAGTATCCAATGTATCGGTTTATCGAATCAATCTTCGATTCGATAACTAGGTTATATCGCATACAACCATTCGACACATCTATCGCGAGAATAGAATACGGTATCACATACACTCATTATTCTCGGTCCTGCACATATCTCATATGCGCTCCTATTTCGTTTCGCTTGAGCCAGGAAACCTCTGTGTAGGACTCTAAAGACTCGTCAATACGCCGGCAGCAGGTGATGATCATATCAAACACCCACAAGCCGCAAGCGGTCTGCTAAACGTAACGGCCACCCGGGTATTGAGCGATCTGAAGATCGACGAGCAAGCCCGCTCACACTCCAGTGAATCCAACCAGTAACACTACTGTACAGTCCGGTCTGATCGTCTGATATGTCGCATATCTCGCCTAGGGGTGGTAAACGTCAGACCCCAATAGCTCGATAAGTCGTGTCGATATGAGGTCTATAACTGTTCGAGAAACTACTGGTAACACTTACCAGTAAATCTCAGCAACCCTGGCCAGGGATTTCCTGTTATAGCTAATCGAACACAGCGCAACATCAACCCCCTATACCGGGAGAGACGAATCCCCTCCTATCGCTCATTGCCTCCATGTGACTCGGGACTGTACCCAAAAACCACCGTTTTGCACGCCCTCTTGGACGTGGTAAGATGGAAATCAAAGCACAGTGGGAACCACACAAGACTCTATGACGATCTCGGGTCAACAGACTACTCTGTACCAGTGTCACCAGAGAACTGCCATCTGACGTGAGGTATAATACCATCTGGGAGTTCTCGGCGAGTCCGTCCAGTGTACCCAGTCTCTACTGAGCACCCGTATATCATCTCTGATGTCAAACACCAATGGATATGGGATCATCCATCGCCCATCTGTATGGGTCGAGAAGGTACACGCTAGTCTACTCTGGTATATCGATGCCCCGTCTCGATACACCCACGACTAGGGACTTTGAAGGATGTACTTATGGACTACCATGTCCCCACTAGTATGATCCGCATCATAGTCCAGGTAGTCAAGTACACATCCTAAGGGCTTTACCAACATGTAATAGAGAGACAATCAGTATACGCGTTAAGGTAAAGAGTAACCAGATAGCATACTATCATATCGAGCAAGAAAGTCCTCCCTATATATGTCCCAGCATCCACTACAATATACATCCTATGTACAGTAATGGCCTCTAGGGCATACATATAACTAACAGCGCATGCCTGGCAAGTTTCAGTTTCTTTAGAAGCTCCCGATATGATTTTTGCCCTATGCTCTTATGACCTTGGCGTTAGGTCAAAATGTCATAAGTCACATGCCAAGTTCTACCCGTCATTATCTCGTCAATTTGAACCCACCCGCACAAGCCCTTGGCGTTAGGTTAAAATGGCAGAACGACTGTACCAAACCAACTCATCTATCTATGCAACAAATGAATACCCAGCAGCTACCAAACACTATGCCTTGGCGTTAGGTCAAAATACATAGCTTGAATACTTCTGAATACCCAAAAGAAATGACGGAGGGCTACGGCTGGTTTTTGACGAAAAACTTTTAACGTAACGAACTTGATATCACTGAAGGAACCTGATAGCTTTTTATAAAAATATAGTGGCGAAAACCTTTGCTAAAGAGGTCACTCCCGGTGAAGGGATTTCGGCTCTTTCCTCGTGGAATGAGGTGCAGGATATTCCAACTGAATACCGCGATGCAAAGCAACTTGTAATCGACTATAGTGAAGTTAGTACCTTGACGCAAACTTCTGCCCAAGGGGTCACTCCCGGTGAAGGGATATCTGCCCTTGCCTTGTCGAATGAGGTGCAGGATATTCCAACCGAATACCTTTATGCAAAACAAAAGGAAACGTTTTTGTAATAACACTTTTTAAAATTGTTCCAACAACGTCCAAACAGGTTTGTTTTCCTTTGCATTGATCAGAATCAACGCAGTCCCATCAATTAATCACACCAGAAAAAAACGAAAATAAAATGTACGTATATGCCATCCGCATTCGTCACTGGGTCCCGTCATCACCCGTTAGGTTACTTAACTAATGACAGAGTGGAGACTGGACTAGCACGGGTGTAAAACATATACAACATCTACTAGTATATATACTAATATACAATAATCGCTCCAGGCATGATAATATGCAACATTACAGAAAAGTAATAAGCATCACAGAACAATATAGATAATCTGGGATCCCCGGGTTTCACAGAGCCGCTACTGAAACCCGACGTTCCCCTGGTCGTGTGGATAGCCTGTGCAATGAAACCTAGACCCTTACGGGTGCGGCAAGTTACCCGCCAAAACCTGAAGCGAGGCAGCCCCCTACAGCAAAGTGAATGGACCATCCTGCACTTCACGGAATCCGGTAACTTGAGCACCCTTCCTTGGGTCAACCTGTACCCCCTACCAATGCGGCGAATAGTCTGCCAATTCTAGAGTGAAGCCCCTCTGCCTCTCAAAGCCATGAGATGCGGACCCGTTGCCCTCCAGAACCCGGCTATCCGTGCACTCCGGCGTGGGGTAAAACCTAGTACAGAAATGAAAAATATGTACAACGGGTACATCGACCTCAGCCCGGTCGCGCCCCAAAAAGAATATTATACAAACAGACAGTGACGGCAGTCCACATATTGGACGCTCACCCCGCAATATCAAATATTCAAATAAATCCAAACTGCACTACCATTGCACACTGCTATCCGCCACGACAAATCCGCAACATCACAGCACAACACAGAACATCAACGCGAATGTCACGTTCGCAAATCCGTCTAAAAGAACTATAGCAATTAGACGCAATTTACCGCTCAAATGACATTCCCCATCGGAGATATAATGTAAGTACTGCAAACTAACAAGTTTAAAATTTCGATCGACAAAACATACCGAAGTGGGCCCCTTGTACATCTTCTGTACAGTAACAAAATCTGGGCCCAAAAGAAATATACCAAAAACCACAATTTACTGTGTAGAACTTACTGTAGAAAATTGGAGTACCAATCTCACAAAACGGCGGCGGATCCGTGGCCAAACCCTTGTTTGGGCCGCGGATCCATGGCGGTACTGTGGAGTTGGGCCACCAAATTTCACCAGTTTTCTTATAAAAGCCTGCTCAATTTTCTGTGATATGCAAAATAATTTTTAGACTTGATTAAAAATCGACAGAAACTTTGAACAGAAAATTGTAGTTTCGCGAAATTCCGTTCGATCGAAATTTTAAACGCGTTAGCACAAGTTAGTAAAGTTTAATGGCGAGGCTTTGATACCACTGTAAGTCTACGGTAGCGCCCCGGCCATCTTTCAGACGCAAAATGCGGAACAAAAACTTTTTAACTGGCGCTATCGTATACTATAACCCGGATCTGACATTATCGCTAAACTAACAAACTACAAAGCGGGTAGAAAGGTTATACCGAACGATCCGAGTCCTTTGTTCTTGAACCATCATCCCACGCTTTTTTGCGGCTGCTCCGATCTCGCTCGATCTCCGGTCTCCTCGTCCAGGTGGCACCACGTCAACGGATCTTTAAACGGGCTCCCGCCTCTGACCCGAGGCAACTCGGTCATCAAGTTTGCCAAAAGAGATGACCAAGATTGATGTAGAGAATGAGTAGAACAGTTTGTCTCGTTACATCCAAAGCTATGGATGAACGGTTAATGAAGTTGCCTTTTGGATCGGGTGAAATGAGAAATCTAGCTATCTAATTTCCATGAATCCAAAACTATAATCTTTTTTCAAATCAACAACCATAATAGAGAGTGAGGAGGAGGGGAGGGGCCGGCCATATATGAGGAGGGGTGAGGGTAGGAGCAAGGCAGAGTGACCATGACATTAAATGATATGAATGATTCATCATACACCTTGCAACAACCATTTAATGCAAATGAAGAGTCATTAACCTAGTCATCAAAAACCATTAATGCACTAATGAGTCATGAAGCCTAGTAACCATCTAGAAGCTTCTAGAACCTTCCACACTCATGACTCACCCCAAGAAAATATAAATCCGCATTCAACCAAAAGTTTAAAGCGGGTGATAGAAAACTAGAAACTGGCAACATCCAAAAGCGATCCCGAAACGAATTTCAGGATAACCCCGTAACAGTATAAACATACCCGCATTTGTATTACGACCGAATACAAATGCAACTGAGACAAAGATATTATATCTACACAGTATAATACTCGGATCCGGCTTAAACCAAAGCCCACCAGTATTATCTGCCCGAAATATGACACGTGCGTAAACGCACGTGCATTTTCCGAACCCTGCCATAAAACCATACGGCCTATACAACGTTTCGCCCGAATTTGGCAAACTATCTTTGGGGGACTCTAATGACTCCTCAGTACGCTGGCAGTGGGTTTAACCACGAACCGTCAGCGGCACTAGCTGTGCGTAACGGCTGTTTATGTACTGACCTCAAGGGAAGCCGATGAGAGAACTCATCCTGTAACCCTACTGAGCCTAACAGTGACAATATACATACAGTCCGGTCCGTTCGACTATGAGTATCGCATATCGGCCTAAGGGACTGGTAACGTCAGACCCCCAATAGCGGTATAAGTCGTGTTGGAGTGAAGCCCAGAATACCCTGAGATACTACTGGAGTACCTACCAGTAAATCCCCTACCTCGGTCGAGGATTTGTGTAATGTCTCTCCTAGACACAGCGCGATCTCACCCCCAATACCGGGAGAGACGAATCCCCTGTCGATCCGCTCACTTGCCTCTATGTGGCTCGGGACTGTACCCAAAAAAGACCTGTTTGCAAGACTCCTTTGAGCCGTGGTAGGGTAGAAATTAAAGCACAGTGGGAACTCACACGAGACAAATGACGACCTCAGGTCGATGAACTAACCTATACACATGTCACCAGGGAACTGCTATCTGACGCTAGGTATAATACCAACTAGCAGGTTCCCGGCGAGTCCTGTCCGGTGTACTCATAACCCAATGAGCACCTGTATACATCTTAGGTGATCAAACTGACACCAGTGGCTTGTGAGACCGGCCACCGCCCCTCGTCGGGGTCTCGACTGTATACACTAGTCTACTCCGGAGAATCGATGCCCTGTCTCGAAACTCCCACGACTAGGGACCACAATTAAGGACATTCTTATAGACCACCCAACTCTCACGTATATGATCGCCATCATACTGTTGGTAGTCAAGCAAGATCCTAAGGGCTCTATCAACGTGTAACAGTGATCAGTCACCTGAACCTGTACACGACTGATAAAGGCAAACCAGATAGCATACTATCATCTCGAGTAAGACTGTGCTACCAGTATAGGTCCTCCTTAATCATTGCAATCACGTGCCTGCGATCCAATAATTGACTTTGAGGGCACTATGTCCAACATCATCAACGTAAGCAAGTATGCGTATCCCGATTGTCGTTGATGTATAGCAACGAAGCCGACGATATACCACATACTACGCTTACGGTCACAGAAAAGAAAGTGTAAAACTACAACATTTGGAATCCACAATCACTTTAGACATCATAAATCCGAAATATCTCATATTTTGCATTTTATGCCTAACTATGTGAATTCCATATATTGTATCACATTCCAGATAAATAGACAAAGTTAAACTTTCCGATCGAATAATCAAACATCCAAGATTTCCCAAATGGCTCAACACTTGAGCAGAGTTCAAAAAACCCAGAACATGTCACAGCCCCAATGAACCAGTCGTAGAAGGGTCAAACCAACGCCTCACATGTGGCAACGCTAAACTACCACAAACCCTAGGGTTCAGTGACAGTTTTGACGGTCACATAATCGAGTTAAGGTTAAGTTCTTCTAGAGGGTCCACAGATATGCTTGTATGTTTTTCCGAAAGATTCAAACTCAAGAAAAATTCAACACTTGAAAGTTTTTCGTGTCGGGAAAAAGTGAGTTATTTATAACCGTTCGAACATTTTAACACGTTCTAAATTATCCAGAAAAACTAAACGAAGTTAAACTTTCCGATCGAATCAACGAATTCTTAAGATCTCCAGAAAACTCAACACTTGAGTAATATTAAAAATTCCCAGAAGCATGTAGTAATGCATACGGATGTTACCTAGAAGTATCCATCCCTAATACCCAAGTACGGCCGCGGAACCGCCGCACAAAGCATGGTATTGCCGCGGTTCCGCGGCGACTTAAGGGAATTAGGAGCTTGCACTTCACAGTAATCCTTAGAATTCCCTGCTTAATTTTCTAAGTATTTTTAATACGGAAAAAACCAAATATTTAGAAAATTTCCAGAGAGGGGGTCAAAATCGACGTTCCGGGGTTCGATCAGACTTTTAACTTCGTATACACATTGCCTAATGCTCTAACCTAGCTCTGATACCACTGTAGGATTACTAGGCACTGTCACAAGGGTATATAAGGCATCAACCATGCCGTATTTAAAATTTTCAACTGCCGAACAACCTAAAGCGATGATATTTGCTTGATAATTAGGGTTAACAAAGCATGTAAATATCTTTGCATCTAAAAGAAAGGGATTACAACCTTTGTAGTCCATTCCTTCACTTTATAAGATCCGAGTAGTAGTCCCTTAGCCGCGATCCATGATCTCCCGGACTCAAGAGAGCCTCCACAAGTCGAATGATCCATTCTTGCTTGAAGTCTTCCTTTTCGAAGATGATCTACCTTGAAGAATCTATAACTCAAGCTCTCACTTCTCTAATCAAGTATTAGTGAAGTGAACACCCTAATCTAAGTGGCTAGAATAGATAAGGATGATGAAGTAGGAATTTAGCTCTCATTTATTATCAATTTCTCACACTAAACCATCACAAAACCAAAAGCTAGTAAGCTTTTCAAGAAGGAAGAAGAAGATGAAGTCTTTTGTGATGAACAATGAATTATTATCTATGGTTACAAGTCAACCCTTGGTTAAGTAAGAAGGGCTTAACCCATGTAGAGAATTAACCTCGGTAAAGGGTTTGTGTTGGGTTAGAAAATATCAACACAAAATATCAATCCAAAATATCTAAGCATAAAACAAAAGTAAAGCTTCTAGAAGCTTCATGAAAATGCTAACCCAAATCAAACCCTAACTATGTTTAATCTCCACAAATCATGTTGCATTTGTAATCATAACTTATTATAATATTATATATCACATATATAATATATATTTGTAACAAAAAAAAATTAATATAATTAACATATATCACATATGTATCAATTTATTATCCGGTAAGAAAATGAATCAATAAAGCGAGCTAATATTAGATATTGTAATGTAATATATCATATATATAATTATACATTAAATCATCGAATAAACACTTGATCCAACAATCCGGCTATATCGCATATAACCGACTAATATAAGATGTACCGATTCATCGAATCAACACTTGATCCGATGACCCGGCTATATCACATATACCCAGCCGATATCATATATCGCGAGAATAGAATACGGTATCTCATATCGTATTATCCTCGGTCCCGCACATATCACTTATGCGCTCCTACTCCGTTTTTCATGAGCCAAGAAAGCTCTGTGTAGGACTCTAAAGAATCGTCAATACACCGGCAGTGGGTGATGATCATATCAAACACCCACAAGCTGCAAGCTGTCAGCTAAACGTATCAGCCACCCAGGTATTGAGCAATCAGAAGATCAACAAGCAAGCCTGTACATGCTCCTATGAATCCAATCAGTAACACTGCCGTACAGTCCGGTCTCTTCGTCTAATATGTCGCATATCTAGCTTAGGGGTGGTAAACGTCAGACCCCAGTAACCGATAAGTCGTGTCGATGCGAGGCTCATAACTGGTCAAGAAACTACTGATAACACTTACTAGTGGCACTCTATATCAGCCCTGGCCAGGGACTTCCAGTTATAACCAATTGAACACAGCACAACATCAACTCCCTATACCGGGAGAGACGAAACCCCTCCTATCGCTCAATTGCCTCCATGTGATTCGGGACTGTACCCAAAAGCTACCATTTTGCATGCCCTTTTGGACGGGGTATGATGGAAATCAAAGTACAGTGGGAATCACACAAGACTCTATGACGATCTCGGGTCTACAGACTAACCTGTACCAGTGTCACCAGAGAACTGCCATCTGACGTGAGGTATAATACCATCTGGGAGTTCTCGGCAAGTCCGTCCAGTATACCCAGTCTCCACTGAGCACCCGTACACCATCTTTGATGTCAAACACCAATGGATATGGGATCATCCATCGCCCATCATATGGGTCAAGATGCGTATACGCTAGTCTACACTGGTGCATCGATGCCCTATCTCGATACACCCTCGATTAGGAACAGTTATAGGATGTACTCGTTGACTACCCTGTCTCCACTAGTATGATCTCATCATAGTCCCAGTAGTCGAGTACATATCCTAAGGGCTTTATCAACATGTGAGAGCAAGACAATAAACTAATACAAGTCAACATATTAAGACAAAGTGAAACCAAATAGCATACTATCATGTCGAGCAAGAAAGTCCTCTCTATATATATCCAAGTATCCACTATAATATACATCATATATACAACAATGGCCTCTAGGGCATATATATAACTAACAACTTCATCTTGATTTTTTGAAGCAAAGAGCTTGACCTAGAAATCTCCGGGTGGATCATCGTAGATGACGAAGGACCTCTAGCGAAGTTGATCTAAGCTTCGAGCAAAGACATAGGAGTCCATAAGAGTGAAGGAGTTGACTACAAAGGTTGTATTCTCTTTTCCTTTAGCTTAGACTTCCTATATTGTTGTTATTACCCTAAACTCTAGTTACGATTCGTAGTTCGTTTGTAATAGCCCTCTAAAATTGAAAAGTTCACAACTTTATGATGTTGTAACCTAACTAGAGGTGCTACTACACACCAACATGTTGTAGTCAGTGGAAGCAACGGAAGCATAGTGGATAAGTTGCTTATATTTATTTATAGACTAAAGCAGGTATAGCAGAGAAAGATCATCTATTTTTGATGTGACAGTCATAGGCTTTGACTTTATCAGAATAGGAGATGGATTTATTAAGAAGTTAATAGGGTGTGATGTCCTGATATTTGGATGACATGCACTTTGTAGTAAGTGAAATTCCTATACTACGATCGGTTATACTGTGGTTGTCATACAGTGGTTTCTCCACATAGGATATGGATATTATATCAGGAGTTCTGGTAACTAGATCTATGGTTTTAGTTCTAGATTTTGGTAGTTTCCTAATCTGGGTACTTAGACAGTATTCTAAAGGTGTTTTAAAATGGACGACTCCAGGCATGGTGATGTACGTGCAGGTGATTGAGTCACCCTCTCTAAAGGTATCTTACAGACTAAAGGGGAGAGGGATGTGCATGATTGGCATATCACTTGCTTAGGTAATTGAGTCAATCATGAGATGTCAAGTACCACACTAGATGTTGTTTTTGCACTTGATGCAATAAGTTGATATATTAATCCAATCCTGGAGAAATATTCGGAAGCAGTTTATGAACATAAATAAATTTTCTAAGGATTTGGTAACGACTACCTCCTTCGGGAGACGATTATCACTCCAGGCTTCCAAGGTGACCTGAATGACAGAGTGACTGTCAGACTTATAGTTTTCTCTCTTTTGAGGGGCAGTAGTTTGGACAGGTGGTCCAAGCTGATACTGAGGGAGGCATGGCACAGGATACTGATTAAATTCAGTGGAAGATACAGTCTAAGAAGTTTACTGGATTTGGAGTTCATTTGTGAACTGGGTCCCATCAGATATCCAGGCATATTCTAAGACAGGTATTGCTCATTTCGGAGGATGGTTTTCTCCGCAAACTTGAGATAAGACATAGAAAGAAACATTGGAGCGGATCCACTCACTGATGCTATTTCTCGAACGCAATAGTTTTACAAACGAGCTTTGTGAAACTGATTAGTAGAGAAGTTGGGTATTCGGTATCAAACGGGGTTGTGAGTATGTGACACCGCAATAATTAGCCTTAAGTACAAGTGGGAGATTGTTGGCTATAGTGCCCTCAAGTCAATTATTGGATCAAAGGCACGTGATTGCAATGATTGAGGGAGGACCTATACCGGTAGAACAGTCTTACTCGAGATGATAGTATGCTATCTGGTTTTTCTTTATCATCGTGTACATGCTTCAGGTGACATTACAGATCACTATTACATGTTGATAGAGCCCTTAGGATTCATGCTTGACTACCAGCAGTATGATGGCGATCATATACGTGAGAGTTGGGTTGTCTATAAGCACATCCTCAAAGTGCCCCTAGTCATAGGTGTTTCGAGACTGGGCATCGATACTCCAGGAGTAGACCAGTGTATACAGATCGAGACCCCGCTGAGGGGCGGTGCTGGTCTCACAAGCCATTGGTGTTAGTTGGTTCACCTAAGATGTGTGCAGGTGCTCATTGTGTTATGAGTACACCGGACGGACTCGCCGGGAATATGCTAGTTGGTATTATACCTATTGTCAGATAGCAGTTCCCAGGTGACATGTGTACAGGTTAGTCTATCAACCTGAGATCGTCATTTGTCTCGTGTGAGTTCCCACTGTGCTTTGATTACTACCCTACCACGGCTCAAAGGAGTCGTGCAAACAGGTTTTAGTTGGGTACAGTCCTTAGCCACATGGAGGTAGTGAGCGGATCGTCAGGGGATTCGTCTCTCCCGGTATTGGGAGTTGATGTCGTGGTGTTCACGTATGGCCATCACCAGAAATCCTGGGCCGGGGTAGATGAGAATTACTGATTCAGATCAGTAGTTTCTCAGTTGGTGATAGGCCTCATACCGACACTAAATGTCAAGTTATTAGGGGTCTGACTTTATCCACCCCCTAGACTCGATATACGACACTCATAGACGAACGGACTGGACTGTATGGATATTGTCACTGTCAAGCTCAGTAGGGTTTCAAGATGAGTTTGCTCGTCGACCTCCCTTTCGCTCAATACTTGGGTAGCCGTTACGTACAGCTAGTGCCACTGACATGCTTATGGTTAAACCTACTGCCAGCGTAATGACGAGTCTTTAGAGTCCCACACAGAGGGTTTCCTTGGTTTGGGCGAAACGTTGTAGTGGCCGTATGGTTTTATGGCAGGGTTCGATCATATATGTACACTTGTGTATGGATCATGATCGGACGGATAATACTAGTGGGCTTAGGTTTAAGCTAGATCCTAGTATTATATTGTTAGATTACTTTCATCTCGTTGTATTCGTATTCAATCGGAATACGGATGCAGGTATATATATACGGATGAGGGGTATTCTTGTAATTCATTATAAGATAACTTTAGTTGATGCCATTTCTCTTTTTGGATTAAACATTTTGGTTTAAAGGTTTAATGATCGAAATTGTGACTCATTCTTGGCATGGCTAGACTTTTGTCTTGGCTAAGATATTTTTGCATAGTGTTGTGAGATATTTTGTGAAGGCATGTGAGATATTTTTGGTGTGGCTTTTCTTTTGTAGCCAACACAATATCACACAACACACACACACACACAAGTAATGAGCAGCCATCTCATTTTCTTTTCTTGGCTTGCTCACTTTCTTTTTCTTTGAGCTTCACATTTTCCATCCATGGGCATCTTCGTCAACCTCCACCCTATCCCTCTCATGTGTTGAGAATCCTAGGGTGTTTTGAGATAAAATATTCACACACTATCTCCACTTCATCTTGGGCATCTGGGCTAGCAAACTTGATATTCGAGTTGCTTCGGTTTTGAAGCGGGAGCCCGTATAAAGAACCCTCGACGTTGATCTTCTTCGACGAAGGGAGACCGGAGAGCAAACTTGATCCAGGAAGCCGCGAGGAGCTTGGGACAGAGGTAGAAGACCGAAGGACACGGATCGATCGGTATAACCTCTCTAAACTCCTTTATGTTAACTAGTATAAGATTAATGGTACGATCCGTCGTTTAGGGTTACGTTAGCACCGGATTTTAAAAGTTTTTGTTCCATATTTGGCCACGGATTGATAGCCGGGACGCTGCCGTAGCCTTATACACCTCACTCCAGATGGTATGCTAAATCTGCAAGTTTCATGTATGTTTGAAACTCCCGATGTAGTTTTTGCCCCTAGGGCCCTAGTGACCTTGACGGAGTCAACAAATCAAAGAGTCCTAGTCAAGTTCAACCCGTCATTATCTTGATTGTATTAAACCCACCCGCATAACCCTTGACGGAGTCAACAAGGTTATACGACTGTCCTAACCAATCGCAACTAATGCTACAAACGAGCACCACTCAGCTACCGTACACTACGCCTTGACGGAGTCAACAAACGCATCACGAATACTAAGTACTACTCATAGGAAATGACGGAGGGCTACAGCTGGGTTTTTGGCGAAAATAACGTAATGAACTTGATATTGTTGAAGGAAACTGAGCAGTTTTGAAAAGGAGTGGTTTAGGCTTCGCTTTTTGAAAACTTCTGATTTTGAAGAAAACCGAGTAATCTATAGTATAGACTATTTCTCAAGAGGTCATTCCCTACGAAGGGATCTCGGCTCATGCCTCCTAGAATGAGGTGTTGGATATTCACAACCGAATACCACTATTCAAAGCGAAAGAATATAACTGTAGTTTTTCAAAATTTATTCCAACAACATGTTTTAGGTTTATTTTCTTGCATTAATAAAAATTAATGCGGTCCCATCAATTTACACCTATCATTACAGAAAGAAATGAAAATATGGCGTACTCTTATGCCATCCGCTTTCGCCACTGGACCCCGTCTTACACCGTTATGTTACTTAACTAACGCCAGAGCTGGGGGCTGGACTAGCACGGATGCAAAACATAAGCAACGTCTACTATATAGCATATATATAATAATCATTCGTCTCACGCAATAATAGGCATTCCAGATCACAGATGAACAAATTGGATATACTAGGAATTCCGCGTTTCGTTTAAGCCTGTAATGAAAGACGGATTCCATGGTCGTGATGAATAGACAAACCCCACCCTAGACCCCTACGGGTGCGGCAAACTACCCGCCAAATTCCCGAAGTGAAGCAATCTCTGTAAGCAAAGTGAGTAGGCCACTCAGCATTTCAAAGAATCTGGTAGTTTGTGCACCCCACCTTGGGTCTATCCTAGAAGCAGAAAACAATAAAAGAAATAATACAACGGTGGCTACAACCTCAACCTGGGTGTGCCCCGCAAAATAATATTACATCAAATTATAATTTACATCGAATGAAAGAAAAACAACTCTCTTCTTATATTCCTGGCTATTCATCATCGACGATCCAACAAAGTTCATATACACAAACCAACAGATATGTGCAACCTCAAACTAATTAACATATAGCAATTAGCTGATGTTTGAAAACACATATAACAACACAGAAGATCCGTTTAGCCAAGAACATTGAGAATTTCGATCGAAATATATTTTCCATGTCTACCCTAAGTGCAAACCAGCACTCAGAAAAAATACTGGGAAGAAACCAAATATTCCAGAAGACAAAACACCCAAAACAAGAAATAAAAGAAGAAATTTGACCCGAATCGGCCTCGACTCGGCCGCGGAACGGCGGCAAATCGCACCAATTCGCCATGGTTCCACGGTGGTCTTGGAGATACAGAGGCTCAATTTTCTTCTGTCTTCTTAAAATACCCTGCTCACATTTTTAATACATCTAAAATAATTTATCTGGCACTTTTAAAAATCGACAGAAAGTTTACGGTATTGGTTTTTCGTTTTCCAGTTTTTCCGACGATCGAAGTTCTAACACTTGTTAACAAGCTAGTAAAGGGTTTAGTTAGCTCTGATACCACTGAAAGGTTATGCTAACGCCCTGGCCATCACCCGTGGCCGATTCAGGAACAAAAATTTTCAAACGAATCAAAACTGGTGCTAGAATAACCCTATGCCGGATCGATGCTAAACCCTAACCGGCAAACATGCAAGAGTTTAACTACTCGGAAAGAAGTTTATACCTCTTGAGTTCAAGTCCTTCGGATCTTCTTTATAGCGGTCCTCCAACTCATCATACGCTCCAAAGATCATAACGGATCAGCGCTTCTTCGTCGGCCTCCTCGAGTTGAAGATGATCCACCCGAGAGTCTGTAGATAGAGCTCCCATCTCAACTAAAGTAACTAGGGCAACTAGCTCGCTACACTAGATGTCGTAGATAATGTAGAGAATATAGATGGAATGATTTGTCTCTCATAGCCATAGGATTCTCAACTCATGAGACAAGAATGGCTTGAGCTAGAAGAATACTCAAGGAGAATGCTAGTGAAGTTTTTGCATAAGCTTAGAGAATGGACTCTCTTGTGTCTAAACTAACCATACCTTTTTTCATATGAATAATCCATATTAGAAAATGAAATAAGGTTCATTTTTAACTTGGTGAGTCATGAGTTGAAAACCCTACATGTGTCACCAAAAGCCTTGCTCAAATTTATGCAAAATACACATCATTTCCTCCACCTCAAAAAATGAATAATCATTTAAACTAAAATGATAAATAAAATTATGAGGTGTCTCTTCTAGAAGCATATTTGAACAAATTACAAAAATTCCCCTCATCCGTATATACATACCCGTATCCGTATTCCGAAAAATACGAATACAAAAGAGAAGAAAACAATCCATCGGTATAATACTAGGATCCGGCTTAAACCAAAGCCCACTAGTATTATCTGTCTGAATCATCATCCGTGCAAAAGTACACATACGTGATCGAACCTTGTCATAAAACCATACGACCTCTACATCTTTTGCTCGATGCAGGGAAACCCTCTGTGTTGGACACTTAAGACTCGACACTACGCTGGCAGTGGGTTTAACTATAAGCCGTCAGCGGTACTAGCTGTACGTAACGGCTGTCCAGGTATATGCCAATAAGAAGACCGATGAGCAAACTCATCCAAACTCCTACTGAGCCTATCTGTGACAATCTCTGTACAGTCCGATCTCTTCGTCTAAGAATATCGCATACAGGGTCTAGGGGGTGGTAAACTTCAGACCCTAATGATCCGATAAATCGTGCTGATGTGGCTTAGGACCAATCCAGGAAACTACTGATCAACCTATCAGTAAATCCCAACTGCCAAGGTCTTATGGTCCTGACCAATCGAACACAGTGCGATATCGACTCCCAATACCGGGAAAGATGAATCCCCAACAATCACTCACTGCCTCCACATGGCTCGGGACTGTGCCCAACCAAAACCTGTTTGTACGACTTAGTAGAGCCGTGGTAGGATAGTGATCAAAGCACAGTGGGAACTCACACGAGACAAATGATGATCTCAGGTTTGAAGACTAACCTGTACACATGTCACTTGAGAACTTCCATCTAATGATAGGTATAGTACCATCTGAAAGTTCTCAGCGAGTCTGTCCAGTATACTTACACCCAGTGAGCACCTGTATACGATCTTAGGTGCATCTGACCAATGGCTGCGGGACCAACTACTGCCCCTTGTCGGGGTTAGAAACGTATACAGTAGTCTACTCTGGGGTATCAATGCCCAGTCTCGATATTCACGTGACTAGAGACCATTTAAGGATGTGCTTATGGACTACCCTGCTCCCACAAGTATGATCGTCATCACAACGCGGGTAGTCTAGTAAGATCCTACGGGCTTTATCAACATGTAACCGCAATATGTGTATGACATATGCTATGTGATTGAATCGTTCTTCGTGTGTATTTAGAAATGTTTCACAACCAAAGAAATTTATACCGCAATCAATTGACGGTGTCTGTTGTAGTTTGGTCAGTGAGAACGGATCGTCTACTGAGAAAGTGTGATTTGTTCGTTATCATTTTAGTTGAGTTGAAAATAAAAAGATATAAGAAAATGATTCAATATTTGTGAAATTTAGTTTCAAGAATCATCAAGAAATAGATCTAAAATCAAGAAATGATGGAGATCAAGAAAATGTCTAATTAGTTTGAATTATCAAGATTTGTAAAGAGGCTTGTCGGAATTGAACCAATTGATAGTGATGATGAATACTAATGATTACAAATTCTTATCTATTAAAGATTTGTTGCTAGATCGATGAGAATCAATGAGGTTTGGGGATCTATTGAAGAAAATAGGGTTTCTCCATCATCATCCCTTATCCTTTCATTGATTATCATTCAAATTCTAGCTTCTAGCAAATTAAATCACCGACGTTGATCTCTAATTTGGAGCGAAAATATTCAAGAAAGCGATCTCGCTCAAATTAGGTTTTCGATGATTCAATTTCCTAAAGTTTATAAAACTCATAAGACTTAAGAATCGTTCAAGAATTTAAACATCATCATTTACCTATTTTCTCAATTCCTCTACAAGCGGAGTTTTCACTCAAACATCATGAAAAAGAAAAGAATCAAGAATATATAACTCTTCATAATGCAAGAATGTAAAGAAAAGTAAGATTAAGAATTTTCACCTTTTATTTATCAACGTTTAGGTACAATTCACTCAAAGATTACAAGATTTGAGGAAGAATTAAATCGTCGAAACTAGCTTCGCTTCGGTCTTCCTGAGTCGCGGATCGTCGTGGATCTCTTGCTCGGATGAAGATCGGCGTTGCTTCAAAGGGCTCGTTGAATGCTTGCTTGATTTGGTACTCGATAAATCTTGATTTGGCTCCAAGTGTGTCACCTCACTTGATTTGAATTGATTTGGATTTTTGCTAGAATTTTTACCCTAATTGATGAACAACAACCAACAACCCTTGTAATGAAGCCATAGGTCCCTTTTTATAGTTTTCCCTTTAGCTTCTCCTAGAAGCTAGATCTAGCTTCCCTTAGAAGCTTGGTAGTTATGAAGCTTGCATGAGAAGCTTGGTAAGTATCAAACTTGCACAAGAAGCTTGGCAGTTAGAAGGGAAGTTTCTAGACAAATCTACACAATTCGAAGCGTCGTGGAGAAGTTTGGCCGTTAAAAGAGAGCCTCTGCAAAACGTTCTCACCGACGACGAGTCAACTCGGCCGCAAATCCACGGCCGATCGGCCTGACTCGGCCGCGGATCCACGGCGGATCGGCCTGACTCGGCCACGGATCCGCGGCCGTTTGAGGTGATCTCTGCATGATTTTTCCAGGGTAATTCTGATGTTGGCTTTATGGCACTTTCCCGTTGTCTGGAATATTTTTATACTTTCTTGTTCACTGCCAGATCTCAAGTCTTAGACTTGGTGTATTTTATCAGCACTTTTAGCAGTTCCGGCACTTTAACCTGGAGAATTTGCTGCACACAATCTCGAGATAAGTGTTGATACACAAAAGATCATACGTGTAGTAATAAACACACAATTTCCCTCATAATGCCGGTTATAATGTATAACACATGTTATTTGATATTTCGTAGATGAATTGCTAATATGTGCTATATTTATACCAAACACCTTTAAATGATTACAAAGAGTAAGGAAATTGATGCGTTAAAAATGCAATATTTTTGACTGATCAAATTCCCCCAAACTTAATTTTGGTCGTCTTGAGCAAACATGTTTTATTTTTATTTAAGAGAAGGAGAAAATATAAGAAAAAGAAAAACTAACTAGCACACTTTCGTAGGCAACACGATTGCACTAAGCACGTGCAACAAGCCTTTAAACCTCTAGGTGTCCCTACTAGGAGGAATGTTGTCTCCTGAGGGTTTTCAGGGGATTGCGCCCACAAAATCCCATAATAAAAGGAAGATCGTGAAAGTTACATCTAAAGATAAGAATTGTAAAAGAAAAACTTTGAAAATTAGAGTTTTCAACTATACTAGGTTTTCAGTTGTCATTAGCCCCATATTAATTGTCATGAAAAAAATGTTAGAAATCACATGATCCCTTAATAAAATATCGTCTTTATTCTTCATTCCTATCTTTCTTCCAAACATTGATCATGTACCCCTATGTGTGTGTAAAGAACCTCCCTACACTTGGAGAATTCAATTCAAACTATCATACTCTTGTCCATCTACTTCAGTACTTTTTAATTGGTGAATATTTAGATGGATTTGCTCACACATTTTTCATGCGACCGTTAATAATTCTTGAGGTACTAACCGACCAATTACTCATATGCTTGCTGATTAGGCGTAAATAGTATTTTCCTTGTCTTGCAACACCTAAGGCTTAGCAGTTACTCCCAAACCAGTTGGTCTAAGGCACTAGGTGATGAAGCACCCTCACTATATTTTTTTATTGCTGCCTTCATGATTACAAAACCAGTGTTCATTTTTCTACACCATTTTATATTTTATGCTTTATTTTTAATTTCCTTCATACTTTGGCTTTTAAACAAGAGCATTTCAAAGTATCCTCTACTATCCTGAGTTTCAAGACGTATGTATGTGTGTAGAGTAGGGTATCAACATTCAAACGTTTGGCTTTCAGAATAGGAACTATTTTTCAGACTTATTTTTATCCTCAGATTAGTAACTTCCTTCATCTTACTAACCCTTGGGACAACGGCTCATAACTACTTATTACTAGTTCGCTTAAGAAAACTTCTAACTTTCTTGGTTTTCTTAAATTTTTCTAATCTTTTGGATGTAATTTTTCAGTCTCTAATCTTTTATTATAAAATTAAATATTAAATATTTTTATCTTTTTAAAAAAAATTTAAATTTTTTATATGTTTTATATGTTTTAAAATTTTTATATGTTTTATATGTTTTGTGCTTATGCAAAGTATGATGCAAAGTGATGCGTAAATAAGCACAAACCTCCCCCAAACTTGTTTTCAACAGTGTCCCCACTGTTGCCATCTACTTAAGCTCAGAAACCTGTAGACTTAGGAGGAAAAATTTGTTAAAGGGAAAATGAAATATGAGCATGAAAATCTCCCCCCAAACTTATTCTTTTATTTATGTACAAGATTTTTTTTGTGTATTTTTTTCTATTTTTTTTATAAGATGTACAAGTTGACTCACATCCATTCTAAAGATGTGACAAAATTACCAAATTATGGAGATGAGGTGGAGGAAAAAATCAGTCATTATAATGCGGCTCTTGTAAAAACAAGAGCTCCTTCGAGGGGTCAGTGGAAAATACGGTTTTAGTTTATGTCCATTTCCTTTGAAAATTGTACCATTTTCAAAATTTTCAACCTCAACTGCCCCGTGCGGGTATATATACCACACAACAAAAGGTACTTTCCACCGAGATCGTAGCTTACCCGCATGAAGATGGAGTCGTGAATCATAAGAAGGACTTGTTGACCAGGTGTAAAAGTTTTTCTCAAAATGTTTTTATTGTGAAATATCTTAGTCCGGTTCTTTACAATCGAAGCATTATTGTAAGATTCATCGCGGAGTTCGCTTAGCTCGTTTAATTGCAGCTTCTGAAAGTTATAGGCTTGATTTAAATCAAAGTTAAGTTCTCTAATGGCCCACATTGATTTGGGCTCAATCTCGGCCTGAAGGTGACAAGCCTTACCAAACACTAGTCCGTAAGAAGACATACCTAGATCGGTTTTATATGCAGTTCGGAATGCCCAAAGAGTATCCGTCAATTTGGTCGACCAATAATTTTGATTTTTAGAAACTGTTTTCTCCAAATTTTTTTTGATTTGACTGTTTAAAACCTCAGCTTGCCCGCTCGTTTGGGGATGATAGGGTGTGGAAAGTTTGTGGTTGATTGCATATTTCCGCATCAAAGTCTCGAAAGACCGGTTGCAGAAATGCGTCCCGTTATCGCTAATGATAGCGCATGGGTGTCCAAATCGCGAATAGATGTTTTCTTTCAAGAACTTAATGACAATCTTTTTGTCATTAGTACGACAAGGAATAGCTTCTACCCACTTCGAGACGTAATCAAACGCAAGCAATATGTACAGATTCCTAAAGGAGTCGGGAAAAGGACCCATAAAATCAATACCCGTCAAAAATTTCAATCACCAAGATAGGTTGAAGTGGCATCTCATTTCTCCGGGAAATCCTACCCATATGTTGACACTGTGCACAGTTTTTGCAATGATCAAATGTATCTTTGAACAAAGTCGGCAATTAGAAACCGTATTGCAAAACCTTTTCCACCATCTTTCGAGGACCAAAGTGACCCCCACATGCCTGATCATGATAAAAAGATAGAACACTCTTGAATTCATTATTAGGGACACATCTGCGAATGATTTGGTCAGGACAATACTTAAACAGATAGGGTTCATCCCAGTAAAAGTATTTTACTTGGGATAGAAATCGATGTTTGTCCTGTTTTGACCATTCGCGGGGAATAAGTCCCGTAGCAAGATAATTCACAATATCTCTGAACCAAGGTTCGTCGGATGCATTCAAGAGTTGTTCTTCTAGAAAAGAATCATTGATCGGCAGGGTCACTGGTGAAGAAGCGATGCGCGAAAGATGGTCGGCTACCACGTTTTCACATCCTTTCTTATCTTTAATAACAAGGTCAAATTCTTGTAATAGAAGGATCTAACGTATTAACCTACCTTTAGCATCCTTCTTCGCCAAAAGATGTTTTAAGGCGGAATGGTCAGTATACACAACAATAGGTGAGCCAATCAAGTAAGGCCTGAATTTTTCTAATGCGAACACAACTGCCAAAAGTTCTTTTTCGGTAGTTGTATAGTTAATTTGAGCATCATTCAGGGTCTTACTTGCATAATAGATCACGTGTGGCATCTTTTCAATGTGCTGTCTTAAGACTGCACCAACTGTAAAATCTGACGCATCACACATACGCTCAAAAGGGTGGTTCCAATCTAGAGAAGATAGAACGGGAGCTGTAGTGAGAGAGTATTTAAGTGAGTTATATGCTGCCTCACAATCCGAGTCAAAGTGAAAGATTGTATCCTTGTCCAAGAGAAGAGTTAAGGGTCTAGCAATTTTGCTAAAATTCTTAATGAATCTCTGATAAAAGCCTGCATGTCAAAGAAAGGATCGTATATCCTTGATGCATTTGGGATGAGGGAGGTTTTGAATGACATCTATTTTAGCGTTGTCAACCTCAATGCCTTTCCGTGAAATGACATGTCCAAGCACAATTCCCTCTTGGACCATAAAGTGGCATTTTTCCCAATTCAAGGTTAAGTTCTTCCCTTTACAACGAGTAAGAACTGCATCAAGATGTGATAGGCAGTCAGCAAAAGAGTCTCCGAATATCGAGAAATCATCCATGAAAATCTCCAGAAAATTCTCGACCATGTCCGAGAATATCCCCATCATACACCGATGAAATGTAGCAGGAGCATTGCATAACCCAAAGGGCATGCATCTATAAGAAAAAGTACCAAAAGGACAAGTAAATGTGGTTTTATCTTGATCCTTTTTAGCAATAGGGACCTGGTTATAGCCAGAGTATCCGTCCATGAAGCAGTAATATTTCCGTCCAGCTAAGCGTTCTAGTATCTGGTCAATAAAAGGTAGAGGAAAGTGGTCTTTCCTCGTTGCAGCATTGAGTTTTCTATAATCAATACATACACGCCACCCAGTTTGAGTGCGTGTCTGGATTAACTCATTTGCCTCATTTGTTATGACCGTAATGACAGATTTCTTAGGGACGACATGAATTAGACTTACCCATTAGCTATCGGAGATTGGGTAAATGGTACCATTGTCAAGGCATTTGACGATTTCTTTCTTCACCGCATCCTTCATGACGGGGTTTAACCGTCTCTGTGGTTCTCGGGTTAGCTTGGCTTCATCCATCAGATGTATATGATGTTCTACAATCAAGGGACTAATCCCTTTGATGTCGGCCATAGTCCAACCAAACGCCTGCCTATTAGATCTCAATACCGTTAAAAGCGCATTCTCTTACTCTGAGAGTAGAAAAGCGGATATGATCACGGGTAGAGACTCATTCTCACCTAAATATGCATATTTAATATGAGAAGGTAAAAGTTTGAGATCTAATACTGGCGGAGAAACTATAGAAGATGGGGTCATCGAATGATATTCAGATTCACAAAGAAGCTCGTAGCCTGCATAGGATACAGACTCGGAAAGTGATTAGTCAAGAGTGTCAGACTCAGGAGTGGGAAGAGTGTCCTCACTAAGATTTGCAAGATCAAACATTGATGTGCTAATGTCGTCGAGATCATCAAAGCAAAGTTCATCAACTTTGCAGCTTTCAGTAGCAATCTTGTGGACAGAACAGACATCAAGTATGTAAGCAGAGGGTTCAGACGGCTGACTTCCAATTTTATAGATGTTCAGTTCAATTGTCATTTTTCCAAAAGATAGGTTCATTGAACCATTTCTATAGTTAATGCCAGCATTGGAAGTGGTAAGGAATGGTCGACCCAGAATCATCGGAATTTGGTTCTGTGGGTTTGCTACAGGTTGTGTATCAAGAACAATAAAGTCCACATGGAATATAAATTCTCTGACTTTTATCAACAAATCCTCCAGTTCACCCCTAGGTTTGGTGATTGAACGGTTTGCCATTTAAAGAGTGCAATGAGCTAGTTTTAAATCTCCAATCCCTAACTGCTCATAGACAGAATATGGAAGCAGGTTAACACTTGCGCCCAGGTCATGTAAAGCACGGTTAATATTTTTACCCCCAATAGAAATAGAGATCGTAGGACATCCTGGGTCCTTACGTTTCTTTGGTAACTGTGGAGTAAAAGCAGTGCTAACATTATTAGTCATGAAGACCTTTTTGGGCACTTGAGTCTTCCTCTTCCTAGTGCATAAGTCTTTAAGAATTTTCGCATAAGCGGGAACTATTGAATAGCATCTAGGAGAGGGATATTGATGTTAACCTGTTTAACATTTCCATAATCTTCTCCATATGTGGACTCGATTTGTTTTCCCTTAACCGATTCGGATAAGGAGCTTTAGCAATAAGAGCTGGGTCCAACATTGGAGAAGGCGGTGTGTGTGGAACTGATCCCAGAATAGAAGTGGGGATCGTCTTTGATGGACTAGAGGAGGTATGATAAGGGCTTGAGCCTTGAGAAAAACGAAGAATAGGCTCGCAAGAAGGTGGTGGGATAGACGAACAAGGGTGATAGGTCGAAAATATTGCATTTTTAACACAGCAATTTCCCTAGTATTTGTAATCATCTAAAAGTGTTTGGTATAAATATAGCACATATTAGCAATTTGTCTGCAAAAATACCAAATAACATATGTTATACATTATAACCAGCATTATGAAGGAAATTGTGTGTTTATTATTGCATACATGATCTTTGTGTATCAAACACTTGTCTCGAGATTATGTGCAGGAAATTCTCCAGGTAAAAGAGCCGGAACTGCTAGAAGTGCTGATAAAATACGTCAAGTCCAAGACTTGTGATCTGGCAGTAAACAAGAAAGTATAAAAATATTCCGGACATCAGGAAAGTGCCATAAAGCCAACAACAGAATACACTGGAATTTTCATGCACCAATCCCCTCAAACGGTCGTGGATCCGCGGCCGAGTCAGGCCGATCCGCTGCAGATCCGCGGCCGTTCTGACTCGTCGGTTGTTGGTCATGTTGCAGAAGTCACCTTTTAAATGGCCAAACTTCTTCAAGACACTTCAGTTCCTAGAGATCTCCAGAAGCTTTCCTTCTAACAGCCAAGCTTCTTGAGCAAGCTAAATACCTACCAAGCTTCTCATGGAAGCTAGTTAACTACCTTAATCTAGAAGCTTCCCTACAACTACCTAGCTTCCTATGCAAGCTTCATAACAACCAAGCTTCCAAGGGAAGCTAAAAGAAAAGCTATAAAAAGAGACCCAGGGCTTCATTACAGAGGTTGTTCGTTGTTGATCAATTAAGGTAAAATTCTAGTGAGATCCAAATCAATACTAAACAAATTGAGTGACACAAGTTGATCCAAATCAAAGTTCATCGAGTACCAAATTGAGCAAGAATTCAACTAGCCTTTTGAAGCAACACCGATCTTTATCCGAGCAAGAGATCCACGACGATCCGCGACACAAGAAGACGATGCGAAGCTAGTTCGATGATTTAGTTCCTCCTCAAATCTTGTAGTCTTTGAGTGTATTGTAACGTAAGGTCGATTAAATAAAAGCTGAAAATTCTTGATCTTGCTTTTCTTTACATTTCAGCATTATGAAGAATTATCAATTCTTGATTGTTTTCTTTTTCATGATGTTTGAGTGAAAACTCAGCTTTTGGAGGAATCGAGAAATTAGATAAATGATGATGATTAAATTCTTGAACGATTCTTAAGTCTTATGAGTTTTTTAAACTTTAGAAAATTAAATCAACGACGACCTAGTTTTGAGCGAGATGCTTTCTTGAATGTTCTCGCTCTAAATTAGAGATCAACGATTGATGATTGAATTTCCTAAAGGCTAGAATTTAAATGATAATCAACGAAAGGACAAGAGATGATGATGGAGAAACCCTAGTTTCTTCAATAGATCCCTGATTCTCGTTGATCGTCATCGATCTAGCAACAAATCTTCAATAGATAAGAATTTGTAATCATTATTCTTCATCATCACTATCAATTGGATCGATTCCTACAAACCTCTTTACAAATCTTGATAATTCATTCGATTTGGGCATCTTCTTGATCTTTAGTATTTCTTGATTTTAGATCTAGTTCTTGATGATTCTTGAAACTAAATTTCATAATTATTGAATCGTTTTCTTTTTTCCTTTTAAATTTCAACTCTACTAAAACAAGATCAATCAAATCACACTTTCTCACTGGAAGATCCGTTCACATTGACGAAACTACAATAGACACCGTCAATTAATTGTGGTATAAATATCTTTGGTTGTGAAACATTTCAAACACGACACGGAAACGATCAATCAAATGGTGCCGTTGCCGCGGATGTGTGCTATTTTATTCGTTTTTGTTATTTGAGTTGAAAATTTATTATCCCATCAGAATTTTTAGATCAAAGTTCGCAACAAGCGCTTAACAATTTGTTGTGATTTTTGCCAGGGAATCTGGAATCATCGGAACAAAGGGAAAATATTCAGATCATTTCAGGAAGTCCAGTGGAGTAAAGGAGCATCTGTACAAAATTTTGTGCAGAGATCTCGTCAACTCACCGCGGAACCACAGACATAGCAAGCATTTCGCGGCGGATCCACGGTGATATTGGAGCTTCAGAATTTCATTTCTCTGTGGTAACTTCTATACTTTTTTATCTCCTCCTTTCTCTATCCATTAACCAATTTCAGCAGGATTCTTTGCAAAAATTCGCAGCGCCGCAAAAGGAAATATTGTTGCGTGTTTGATCATAGTTGTTTGCATATTTTAATACGGAAATTAAGGGGAAAAGACCAAATTCAGATTAGGTAGGGAGTTCATTACCCTTCCTAAGCCCCGGAAATCACAAACTTGCATCCGCATCACCCTCATTAACTAAAAAAGATCTAGACATGACTCTAAGGACCATCGCGCTCACTTAGGACAGAAGGAGGTCGTGGGTAATTTATTGCTTATCCACGTTTCTTTTGTGGTGTCTATGGCAATTGTTTCTAAGGCAAGTGGTTACTTAATTAGGCCCACTACTTACGTACTGGAGAACCTCCCACTTACCTAGCACTTACCTGGCCACAGAAGGGGCAAAGAGGCAGTAGAGGATTTATCTTGCGACTTGTCTTCTGGAAGTCTAGGAGCGGTCTAGAGCCTTGACCTAGGTGACCACTAGATCTAAGGTGGTGTGTGCATTTTTTGTGATTTGATTTTTCAAAAACCGTATTTTTCAAAACAAACACCTACCAACTTTTCCCCTAATTATCACAACGCTGCCACTTGTGCTAAACCCTTTATTGCAAGCTCGACTGGATACGGAATTCTAGTTCCCGTCTTGTCTGCGTTTCTCCTATCAACCCCAAAGTCGGTATTTCTACATTTTCTGTTTCCCACCACCCACCACGACCCCGATGGACGGATATCCATCAAACTTTAACACCACTCTGCCACCGCCCGCATGTGCGCAGAATCCTCCACGCATTTCTCTCTAAGAGAGATACTATGCAACACGTGTTCCTCTTCCCACCTGTCTTTCTATACCACCTGCCAACGGGGAAAATTTTGAAATCAACCCCTAATTTATCAAACTGTTACCCAAATTTCACGGTCTTGAGTCTGAAGACGCGTACGTTTTTATCTCCAAATTTGAAAATTTATGCGCAATGATTGGAACGTCACAACTGTCTTTGGATGCTCTGCGTTTATGTCTTCTCCCATTTACTTTGTGTGATTTAGCAGAGAAGTGGCTTTATAACACAACAGCCTATTCTATTTAAACATGGGACGAGTTCGTTGCAGCATTCCTTAAGAAATTTTATCCCAATCATAAGACCAGCCGTATTCGGAGCGAAATCTTCAAATTTACCCAATTTTCCAATGAACCATTTTGGAAATGCTTTGAACGGTTCAAGGATCTTCTTTTACAATACCCTCATCACGGAATCCCTAGATGGGATCTGTATCGAATTCTCTATGAGGGTATTGATCTCACGAAAAAACAGATGCTTGAAACCATGTGTCAATGTCAATTCCTGTCTAAAGATGATGGTGAAGCTTGGAAATACCTAGAAGATTTAGCTCAAAACACTTTACAATGGGAAAGTGTTAGACCACCATCACCTAGGGAAGATATCAATCAGATCGATGTTTCCGTCACAATGAGAGCCGAAATGGCCGCAATACAAAGGAAGCTCGACGCTATAGAAAACAAAATCACTTCAGCATCCCTAAACCAATACATACTTCCCAAAACCGTGTACGGCAGCTGTTCAAATCCATTACATTTGACGGAAGAATGTCCTTTGAATGTACCGTTTCAATGTCACACTAATGCTGCATTTCAGCAAAGACCTGAAAACGATCCTTCTTCTTCCTCATATAATCAAGATTGGAGGAATCACCCTAATCTTTCTTGGATCCAACACCAAACTCAATACACGGATCTAAACCAGAATAACTTTCAATGGGTCCCTCCACCACAGCAGCAACCACCACAACTGAGTCAGCCCCCTTTTCAATCGCAACCTTTTCAAAACCCGGCCAACAATTTTGATCCTTTTTCTGCCGGGTACCAATAACACCTCTGCACTGGAACAAACCATGAGTTTGCTTTTGACAAATTCTATTCAAATGTCGGCTGATTTTAAGTCTTCTATCGATGATATAAAGAAAACCACCGCCTCCCAAGGTGAGATTATTAAATCGATGGAAGCACAAATTACACAGTTAGCAGCCGAAATAAGTGCTAGAGAGAAAGGGAATCTTCCATCTCAACCTCTACCTGATCCTGGACCTTCACATTACACTAATATGAATGCACTTACCATGTTGAGATCTGGAAGAGTGCTAGACAATCATATGGGTGAACAGATTGATGTTGAGGAATCAATTGAACACCAGGTTTCCACTTCCACTTCCACTCCCACTTCTACTTCTTACCCTATTTCGTCTAATTTACCTTCTTCATTCGAGCCTATTCTCCATTTTCCCAAAGGCTCGAACCCTCCACCTATTTCATCCTTTCCACCCCCACAACCTTCTCCACAAATGTGGGACCCAACAATTATTGATAGAGCTCTATTTCCGGAAAGGTTGAGGCCCAACAAACCTAATGCACAAATGAAGAAGATTGTGGACATGTTTAAGCAAGTCAACATCAATATCCTTCTCCTAGATACTATCCAACAAGTTCCGTCTTATACGAAAATTCTTAAGAACTTGTGCACTAGGAAGAGGAAGACTCAAGTGCCTAAAAAAGTTTTCATGTCGAGTACAGTAGACACGGATTTTCCCCAACAATTACCAAGGAAACGTAAGGACCCTGGCTGTCCTACTATTTCTATTTCTATTAGGGATAACACATTAACCGTGTTTTACTTGAACTTGGCGCTAGTGTTAACTTGCTTCAGTATTCAGTCTATGAGCAACTAGGTATCGGAGTGTTAAAGCCCTCGAACATAACTCTCCAGATAGACGACCGATCAATCACCAAACCTAGGGGTGAACTTGAGAATGTGTTGATAAAAATCGGGGAATTTATATTCCCTGTGGACTTTATTGTTCTTGATATACAGCCAGTAGCGAACCCACGTAACCAAATTTCGGTGATTTTAGATCGTCCCTTTTTGGCTACTTCCAACGCTGTAATCAACTGTAGAAACAGCTCTATGAACCTATCTTTCGGGAATAGGTCAATTAAGCTCAACATTTATAAGTTGGGAAGTCAACCCTCCGATCCTCATGCTCAAGTATGTTCTGTCGAATTAATGGATGTCGACAACAGCGAATTTTACGAGCCTCACTGTAGGGTTACTAGGCACACTAACAAGGCTCCACAAGGCATCGACCATGTCTGTTTAAAATATTTATGTGCCTAAAAACCCTAAGCAAGATCTTGTACTAGAGTTTAGGCGAATCTAAAAGAAAGTAAACAACTTTACTCTAAAGGAAATACGAAATACAACCTTTGTAGATCGGTCCTCCACTTCATTTGCTCCTTGTTGAAGTCTCTTCGCTGCGGTCAAGGTTCTCCCGGGCTCTTGCATGGCTTCACGACGCGAAGGATGCGACCTTGCTTGAAGTCTCCGAGGCCGAAGATGATCTACATCGAGGGAATTCCGACTCAAGCTCCTACTTTACTAACTAGAGAATTAGTGAAGTAAACACCCTAAACTAAAGTGCTAGTCTAGTAGAGGATGGAGAAATAAGAAGTGGGCTCTTTAGAATTTTGTTTCTCACAAGGATTCTCACTTTGGATCAAACCGTAGCTTGCTTTTTCTTTTTGTTCAATGTAGAAGATGATGAACAAAAGAAAGTGAAGAGGATAATAATCAAGTGAGAAGTTTAACTATGGTAAGTGAGTATCATATACTAACTCTTATAAAGCCATAACCATAGCTAATTGTGTGATGGTTAGGTTAAAGTCCAAAGTAAAAACAAATCTAGTGGACTTTATTCAATGCATCCACAAGCTTCCACAAGCTTCATCCATTTTCCAATTTCCCACTAATTTTGTAATTACTTTTAAACATTAAACCCAATCATAACAATCAGGATGGTGTATGTCTCATACACACAAGTCATGTGTATCATCAACCATGATACAATATGATAACACATTTTAACATATATCATATACATGTTAAAGTAGTGTACATGTGAGAAAAACCCTAAAGTGAACAAGTGTTAGCAAATGTAAATTAGTATATCTAATATACAATTATACACTTAATTATTAAATCAACGCTTGACTTAATAATCCGGTCATATCTCATATAACCGGCTAACATCCATCGTATCAACTTATCGAATCAACACTTGATTCGATAACCCGGTCATATCATATATAACCGACCGATACAAAAAGTTGCGAGAATAGAATACGGTATCACATACTTGCATTTATTCTCGGTCTCGCACATATCACATACGTGCTCCTATTTTGTTTTGCCTGAGCTAGTAAAACCTCTGTGTAGGACTCTAAAGACTCGTCAATACGCCGGCAGTAGGTGATGATCACATCACGCACCCACAAGCCATCAGCGGTACTAGCTGGACATAACGGCTACCCGAGTATTGTGCGATCAGAAGATCAGCAAGCAAGCCCGCTCCAACTCCTGTAAAATCCTGCCGGTAACACTTCCCGTACAGTCCGGTCTCTTCGTCTGATATGTCGCATATCAAGTCTAGGGGTGGTAAACGTCAGACCCCAATAACCGATAAGTCGTGCCGATGTGAGGCTAATAACGGGTCGAGAAACTACTGGTAACACTAACCAGCAAATCTCTAAATCAGCCCTGGCCAGGGACTTCCCTGTTTCGGCCAATTGAGCACTGCGCAACATCAACCCTCAATACCGGGAGAGACGAAACCCCTCCTATCGCTCATTGCTTCCATGTGACTCGGGACTGTACCCAAAAACCACCATTTTGCACGCCCTCATGGACGTGGTAAGGTGGAAATCAAAGCACAGTGGGAATCACACAAGACTCTATGACGATCTCGGGTCTACAGACTAACCTGCATAACTGTCACCAGAGTTCTCGGCGAGTCCGTCCAGTGTACCCAGTCTCTACTGAGCACCCGTATACTATCTCTGATGTCAAACACTAATGGATATGGGATCATCCATCGCCCAACTCATGGGTCGAAAAGCGTATACGCTAGTCTACTCTGGTATATCGATGCCCTGTCTCGATACACCCACGACTAGGGACCTTGAAGGATGTACTTATGGACTACCATGTCCCCACTAGTATGATCCGCATCATAGTCCAGGCAGTTAAGTACAGATCTTAAGGGCTTTACCAACATGTAACTATAAGACAGTATAAAGAGACAAGTATACATGTTAAGATAAAGAGCAACCAGATAACATACTATCATATCGAGCAAGAAAGCCCTCTCTATATATGTCCAAGCATCCAATATAATATACATCATCTGTACAATACTGGCCACTAGGGCATACATACAACTAACAATCTCCCACTTGCACTAGGGCCAGCTGCTGTAGTATCGCATACCGAGCATCCCGAAGAGTCTTTCAAACTGTATCTGGGGAATGGCCTTCGTGAGTGGATCCGCTGTGTTGTTCTTCGTGTCAACCCTCCTGACCTCGATCTCCCGGCGATCAACTATTTCCCGGATCAGGTGATACCGCCTCAGAATATGCCGGGATCGCTGATGGGACCTGGGTTCCTTGGCCAAAGCCACCGCTCCAATGTAATCGCAATACAAATGTATTGGATGCTCAATGGATGGAACCACTCCAAGTTCAGTAATGAACTTCTTGATCCAGACAGCCTCTTTGGCAGCATCGTTGGCAGCGATGTATTCAGCCTCCATCGTCGAGTCTGCCACGGTTTCCTGCTTGGAACTCTTCCAGCTAACCGCCCCTCCATAAAGGGTAAAGACAAATCCCGACTGCGACTTAGAGTCGTCCTTATCACTCTGGAAGCTCGAATCGGTAAAGGACTCCACTTGGAGTTCTCCGTTACCATACATCAAGAGCATCTCTTTAGTGCTTCGTAAGTACTTGAGAATGCTCTTCACAGCTGTCCAGTGACTCTCTCCAGGATCAGCTTGATACCTACTCACTATACTTAGTGAGTATGCTACATCGGGTCTGGTACATAGCATCGCATACATAATAGAGCCTACTGCCGAAGCATAGGGTATCCCTTGCATGCGAGCTCTCTCCAAATCACTCTTGGGAAACATCTCTATGGAGAGAGTGAGCCCTGAGATCGTGGGTAAAAACCCACGTTTGGACTCTTCCATACTAAACCTCTTTAGTATGGTGTCAATGTACCTGGATTGGGACAATCCCAATATCCTTTTAGATCTATCTCTATAGATCCTAATTCCCAATATGCAGGAGGCATCACCAAGATCTTTCATTGAGAATCTTTGTGATAAGAAGAGCTTGACCGATTGCAGCATAGGAATGTCATTTCCTATCAAGAGTATGTCGTCCACGTACAATACGAGGAAGACAACCTTACTCCCTGCTACCTTCTTGTAGATACAAGGTTCATCTACGTTTTTGACGAAATCAAACTCTTTGATAACGACGTCAAAGCAGATGTTCCAATTCCGCGATGCTTGCTTTAATCCATAAATGGATTTAAGCAGCTTGCACACCTTCCCGCTGCTCCTACTATCTACGAAGCCCTCTGGCTGAGTCAATTACACGCACTCTTCTAAATCACCATTTAGAAAGGCGGTCTTAACATCCATTTGCTAGATTTCGTAGTCATGATATGCAGCGATGGCAAGAATGATCCGGATGGATTTAAGCATAGCCACTGGAGAAAAGGTTTCGTCATAGTCCACACCTGGTCTTTGACGAAAACCCTTTGCAACAAGTCTAGATTTGAAAGTCTCCACTTTCCCATCTACACTTTTTCTTGAAGATCCACTTACTCCCAATGGGTTTTACCCCTTCAGGAGCATCTTCCAAAGTCTATATTTTGTTGGTGTACATGGATTCTATCTTGGACCGCATTGAATCCAGCCATTTCACTGAGTCTCCACTCGTGATGGCCTGCTCGAAGCTAGTTGGGTCATCATCAACTATGATGCAATCTTCGCTTGCACCATCAATGAGAAAACCGTAGTATCTCTCAGGTGGACGAGAAACCCTACCAGATCGCGGAGAGGCTGGGGTTCGTCGGGTACTATTGAATCCTCTGGTTCTACCAAGTCTTCTGTTATAGTTTGTGTCACTGGAACCTCTTCCAGTTCTACCTCAATGCCACTAATCTGTTTCATAAGAAAACATTTTTCTAAGAAAGTGGCATGTCGAGAAACAAACACCTTTTGTTCCTCGGGGTGGTAGAAGATATACCCCTGTGAAATTTTGGGATATCTTTCTTGAACTTACATAAGACAGATCTTGCCTCGAGTTTGTCCGGATTTTGTCTTTTGACATAGGCCGGACAACCCCATATCTTAATGTAATTAAGATTTGTTCTCTTCCCTTTCCATATCTCATATGGAGTGGTAGGCACAGATTTGGTAGGAACTCTATTCAATGGGCCTATAGCTGTCTCAAGCGCATATCCCCAGAAGGAAATAAGTAACTCAGCTGTACTCATCATTGAGCGCACATATCTAATAGGGTGCGGTTCCTCCGTTCCGATACACCGTTGTGCTGTGGTGTATATGGAGGAGTTAGCTGAGAGAGAATCCCATTCTCTTTTAGGAAGTCCAGGAATTCATTGCTCAAGTATTCACCTCCTCGATCAGATCGAAGGATTTTAATACTTTTCCCGGTTTGGTTCTCGACTTCTTGTTTATATTCTCTAAATTTCTCAAAAGCTTCTGATTTGTGTTTCATCAGGAATACATATCCGAATCTAGAGAGATCGTCAGTGAATGTAATGAAGTACGAAGAACCATCCCTGACATGTGTAGACATGGGACCGCATACATCACTATGTATCAGTCCTAAGAGTTCGGTAACTCTTTCTCCGTGTCCCGTAAACGGAGTTTTGGTCATCTTGCCTTTGAGACATGACTGGCAAGTGTCATAAGATGAAAATTCGAACAGTTTCAAGTATCCATCCTTATGCAACTTAGCTAGCCGTGTCGCATTTATATGACCGAGTCTACAATACCATAAGAAGGATTCGTTCAGTTCTGAACTCTTCCTCTTGTGTGTGTTTGTTATGCTCAGAACTGTTAATTGATTTAGAACATAAATGCCATTGCACAACGTGCCTGATCCAACCAACTTTTGGTTAAGGAAAATGTTCATAACATTATCCTGTAATATAAAATTATATCACTCTTTACTTAGTAAAGAAACCGATATAATGTTGTATATCAGGTTCGGCATGTAATAGCATTCGTTCAGAACCAATGTATTACCAGTTGGCAATACAAGATGATATTCCCCGATGGTTTTTGCTGCAACAATTGCACCATTTCCAACCCTTATGTCTTTATCACTTTCTCTAAGTTCTCTACCTTTTCTAAGCCCATGTAACTGATTACATATATGGGATCCTGACCCGGTATCTAATACCCAGGACGTAGAGCAAATGGAGAAACAGTTCTCCGTAACGAACAGACCCGAAGAAAATGCATCAACATGTACTTTCTTCATACGGGTGGCATGGGAATCCTGGTATTCCCCTATATCCTGTTCAGTCCTATAACTCTTATAAGAAAGAACGGAACCAACGTTCCCAAGCACAGTATAACATGCGGGTTCGGTCAATGCATCCATATTATTATCTTGATTAAGGCATGAAATGGTCGCTACCTGGAGAGAGAGAGAGAAGAAAACACTTTAGCGTATGCTCTTGCAAGATCAGATTGGTTTATTATTTTATCTAATCAGGATGGCTCCCACTGTTTTTATCAAATCTTCCTTCAAACCCTAAAAGGAAAGACTAGCCGGGATTAATTACACCCTACAACTTCGCCAATCTTTTGGCCAGGCCAGTGTCGGTACTTTGAGGGAGGTTCCCCGTGCTTTCGCACGGACCTAATTAAAGTAAACCTCGTTTTCCCAGAGACATCACCCCGTTGACACCTTTCTAGACACCTACTTGATCGGCTAATTGTCCTGTGTAAAACTCTCCCAGGAGTAACAATTACTCGCAGTGGCTATCGGGATCCAACTATCTCATAAAAGGTATGCAATCTCATTGCAAATTTCAACACTTGAAATTCCCGATAATATTTTGCCCCTAGCGTGCTATGACCTTGACGCATGCCAAACAACCCATAGTCCGCTAGTCAAGTTCAACCCGTACAATTCGTGATTGAATTAAACCCACCCGTACGACCCTTGACGCATGCCAAACAACGCCGTACGAATACCCTAATCCAATCGCATCTCATGCTACAGATAAGTAATAATCAGCTACCGTACACTACGCCTTGACGCATGCCAAACTACCGCAGCACGAATACTAAATATTACTTATCCGAATTGACGGAGGGCTAGCAGGTTTTTCAGAAAACCATGAGCATAAAGAACTTGATATCGTCGTAGAATCTAGTGAATTTTGAAATGGAGTGATTTTGAGGCTTTCATTAGTTTTGCTAAAGAGGTCACTCCCGATGAAGGGATCTCGGCTCTTTCCTCATCGAATAAGGTGCAGGACATATCATATATATCACTATGAAAAGCAAAACTCCAAAAGCAGTCAAAAGTCAAACCGAATGTTGTAGCATCTGCCAGTTTTGCTAAAAAGGTCACTCCTGGTGAAGGGATCTCGGCTCTTTCCCCATCGAATAAGGTGCAGGGTATATCATATATACCGCTATGCAATGCAAAACTGTAGCTACCCTTTTATTTGAAAATTTAATTCTACAACATCTTTTAGGTTTCTTTTCTTTCATTAATCACATTAATGAAGTCCCATCAGTTAAGTCACCTAAACATCACAGATAAATACGACGTACACTTATGCCATCCGCATTCGCCTCGATGTCCCCTCGTGCACTGTTAGGTTAGGTAACTAACGGCAGAGCAGGGCAGGGCTAGCGCGGGTGTAAAACATAAGTAACGTCTATATAATATATCATATATATTATATATAGTATCTATCACAGCACATCACATGATCACATCACAGATATCGCAGCAGAAGAAACATATGAAATATTGGATATACTAGGACGTCCGTGTTTTATTTTGAGCCTTCATAAAACACGGATTCCACGGTCGCGATGCATAGCCAAACCCACACCCCTAGACCCCTACGAGAGCGGAAAGCAACCCTACCAATTCTAGAGTTAGGAGACCCGGACTCGACTCCTCGAGTTGGTCTTCCACTGGACCCTAGAACCCAGTTACTTGTGCTCCCCTCCTTGGGTCTATCCTAGTGCGGAAAAGTAAATAATATACAAAAGGTGACATCAACCTCAACCCAGAAGTGCCCCAATAAAAGAATATTACATACATTTAATTTTACATGAATGAAAATAAAAACTCTCATCTCACATAAAACCCCCGGCTATTCTGAACGCGACGATCCAATATAACATATCCAGCAACACAGAAAATCACATGTCATCAACGTAAGAAAATATGCGCATCCCAATTGTCGTTGACATATAGCAACGAAACCGGCGATATCACATATTACACTTACGGTCGCAAAAAAGAAAGTGTAAAACTACAACATTTGGAATCCATAATCTCTTTAGACATCGTAAATTCGAAATATCACATATTTCGCATTTCATGCCTAACTGTATAAATTCCACATATTGTATCACATTCCAGATAAATAGAATGTATTAAATTTTCCGATCGAATAATCAAATACCCAAGATTTCCATAATAGCTCAACACTTGAGCGGAGTTCAGAAATTCCAGAATACGTCACAGTAGCAACGGTCTAGTCGTAGAAGGGTCAAGCCAACGCCTCACATGTGGCACGCCGTACTGCTCCAAACCCTAAGGTTCAAAGGGCAGTTCAAGACGGTCACATAATCGAGTTAAGGTTTGTTGTCTTCTAGAGGGTCCATCGCATCACATGCACGTATTTCCGAAAGATTTAAACCCGAGAAAAATTCAACACTTGAATGTTTTCGTGCCGGGAAAAATTGAGTTAAGGATATCCGTTCGAATATTTTATTACTTTCTAAATTATCCGGAAAACAGAATAACGAATTTAAAATTCCCGATCGAATCGACGATTACAAAATAAACCCCAAAATACTCAACACTTGAGTCGGTTTTAAAAAAACCCAAAAAATATAAATTACAGAAATAGAAATTACAGTTTAAAAATGATGGCTTATTTCCCCTGTACAGCCGCGGAACCGCGGCCCAAGCAGGGTATTGCCGCGGTTCCGCGGTGGAATGTACGGAATAGGCTGTCGTTTTTCACCACAATTCTTATATTTCTCTGCTGAATTTTTCAGGTATTATTAATTCAGAAAAATCACAGATTTGAAAAAATGTACAGAGAGGGGTTGATTTTGACGTTATCGGGTTCGTTCGGAGTTTTAACTTCGTTAACTGTTCATACCATAATATTGCATTTTATATTCCCCATTCTTATGCATTTTACAATGAAAACAGGTGCTTTTGACCCATGTCTGCTACATGTTACAGGTTATAGGTTCTTGGACAGAAAACAGTGAAAACGATGTAAAAACGATGAAAAAGTGAACTTTGACCAACAAACAGAAGACTCTTGATCAAGCCTACATCGAAGGACAGTTCACAATTAACAAGGCAACTCAAGGTCCAAAATTACAAAGCGAACGGTTAAAAATCCATTGCAAATTGTTCACTGGAGATCTAGAACCAATGTAGAAGCCCAATTGATAAAAGAACCATAGAATATTAAAGCCCAGAAAGCCTAAAACAAGACCTGAAATTTTCAGCTTCCAAGCCTGCCAAATGGCCGTGGAACCGCGGCCCAAGCCAGCCATTGCCGCGGTTCCGCGGCCATAAGAAGAAAAAAGAAAAATTGGTTTTTACCAAAACGTCGATTCGGCTCTGGAAAGATTTCTTAGGGCTATTTTTGTAATTCTAGACATGCGGATCAAAATGTAATCTAGGGTTTCCTATTCTCTATAAATAGGAACTCTAAACATTGTAAACTTTATGCCTCCCTTCATTAATAAATTTCAGAATTCTTTTGGAGAGCATCAAGTTGTAAGTTTTTTTTTTTCTGCCCTAGGTTAATTTTCTATTCTTGCCCTAGATAAATTTAATTCCTTGCCCTAGTTAATCTTTTATTCTCTGCCCTAGATAAATGTATTTTAATTTCCTAATGAGTGAGTAGTCTCCTCGCTTGTTAGGGTTAGATCTGGGGAAGGTTTGAGAGACGAAGATCTCTCATCCCCTTTCTTGCCCGTCATATATTTTCATAGAACTCCATGCATACCTTCTTATTCCGCTCCCTACGGCACTCTACCCTCGAGGTAACGGTGATACCGCAGTCTAAAGGCCCGGATTTTAAGGTTTTCCATGGAGGTTAGGGTAAAGATTAAGAAAGGAAGGACAAGGATCTAGAGGAAGAACAATCTTCCCAATCATCCTAATCTCTTTTATTAATATTTACCATAACACCTAATTAGATCTTCATATGGGTATAGAAAGCGGTGAGATTTATACACTTTCCAAACTTAACTTAGACCTAACCCTAGCAAGACTTAGATATAGATTAATTTAGTTTTTAGATTTAATAATCTGTCCGACCAGAATCGGAATTAACTCGTTTGAGCGAATAGGAAATTCACAACATCCCGGTGGACCGACCCGTACTCACCGGCTTGCTACATGCGACGCCGTTCTTGATTGCGGTAATAGATAGTTTTTGACATAAAATCAAATGGCGCCGTTGCCGGGGATGGCGTAGAAATTTCCTTTTTGCAATTTCGGGTTAATCAAAATAAAAAAAAATCATAAAAATCTAAAAAATCCAAAAATCATAAAAATATATCAATTGTTATTTTTTGGGAAGGGTATTTTGTTGTGTGAAATCTTGCAGGAACAAACTCGGATCTAGAAATTTACAGAAAGCCAAACAGAAATCAGAAGATCAAAACAGAGGAGAATTTCAGAAACAGAACAACAGAAAAAATCTCGAGACACGAGCTTCCCACTAGACCGCGATTCCGCGGCAAAAACCGCCTTCTGCCGCCCTTCCGCGGCACTCTGGTGAGATCTCGGGAACTGCGCTGCTTCCGCCGCCGCGTTCCGCCGTGCCAAGCCGCCTACGACCGCGATTCCGCGGTTACCCAGTGTCTTCAGTGCAGGAAATTTCCTTTGTAAGCTTCTCTGGTTCCTCCTCTGTAATTTTTGAAATATCTTTTCTGGAAATTCCTACAGGATTCCGTGAGTTATAAAATATATTCCCTTCCATATAACAAATCTTGTGCTGGATTTTTGCGCCTAGTTTAAATTAGAAATAGATTGCAAGTAATATTTTTCTGTTGCATATCTTTTATCAAAATCTTTTTGCAAAAATTTACAAATAAAAAAATAAAAAAAATAAAGGAAATTTTTTATAAAAACTTGCAACTTTTGTCGCTAAGAAATCCTTGCACCTCCTGTCTTCTTTCTTTTCCCCTTTCTTCTAACATGGGTACCCCAAATCATAAATCTCTTGCCGAACTTTGGTATCCCGGACCTAATTTTGCCTCGTAAGTCAATTTGTTCGGTCAATTTAAAGACGATCCTTCCATGCCTAAAATATCTTTGAAAGATCAAATAGAAGCGTCTAGGAGAAACAGTTTGACTTTTCAACCCACTTTGTGTCACAAGTAAACCTTTACCACCTTCATACGTTGACACCACTTTTCCAAGTCCTGCTGTAACTCCTAAACCGATGTCCATTGCTGAGCATATTGCTCAATTTCTTTGCCGATCTTTCACCCCTCTCCACACATCTAGTTCTAGGGATCCACAAGACTATTCACCTTTTTATTCACATGTTGACCCTACCCCTGTCCAACCACCCATTTCCTACCAGTCCTACCCGACCTTCCCACCCTCACTAGACATTGATTCTACACAGCAATTAGGGAGTTTTGCATATCCACACGATTTTGAATCTTTTACCGAAACCCCCTCACAACCCAAGTCTAGTTTGGAAGAGTCGTTGGAGGCTTATATTGCAGCAACAAACAAAATGGTTAGGAATGTGGAAGCGTCCGTGGCCGCCCTTATGCAACCTGCTGAACCGGTAGCTAGTTTCCCGCTAGCTTCAAATTTTTCAATGCATGAGGAGGCGGTTGGACAGAATGAGAATGAGAGAGGATTTCCAAATCAAACCTATCCTTACCCAATTGAAACGCACAACTCCGGTTTTCCATCGATTGCCCTAAATAGTTCACCTGTTGAAAATAAAAACGAGTTGTGTGATTTTGTAGTGCTTGATTTGCCAAATTGTGAGGAACCCCTTTCGAGTGAAACCGCACCTAATCCTTTTGACCTTTGCACCTCCACTCTAGAACCTACATCGATAAATATCCATGCTTTTGATGAGGTGTCTAAGAAAATTGATTTTCACTTGATTGAGGATATAGACGCCGGGAATATTTCGGATGATGACCCTGTCGATTTAATTGAGATTTTATGTTCAAATCATCATCCCGAGTTATTAAATGTTTCTCCCGAATCTCATATGCGTCTTGACTTTGATGATAATGGCATGGATGAGTTGAATCTTGAGGAGAATTATAAGGATAGTATTGAGGAGAGTTTTGAGGATCATATTGAGGTTGAATCATTTCTGTTTGATGTGTCTGATTTTCCAATTCAGCCTTCTGAACCTTTGACTGTTATATCACCCTCCCTCCATTCCATCGTTCCGACCACGCTTGAAGACTGTGAGCTTAAAAAAATTTCTTTTGAATCTGACACAGCTCTCACAGCCAATAACACTTACGAGTGTTTCACTTTTTCGGACGATGTTGATGACTCACCGCTTTAGTTTGAGTCCTTTACATTTTCAGATGAGTTAATTGAACCATCAAACTCGGTTGCTTACAGTAGTTTCGAACCATTAATGGAATCTTTCAAGTTCGAGACAGTTTACTACGGTGAGAATGATACTATCCCTAATTCACTTCCTTTCGTCTTCCCTATTGTGCCGACCGTACAAGAGACCGTTACGCTTTCATCTCCTATATTAAGTTCGGTGTACCCATGTTTTCTTGCGAATCTTGAGGGATTTGATCCCACTTCTCGACGGGTTGATAGGTCAGCGCAATCGCTTTTAACACATCGGTTATCACAAATTGCGCTAATTTATTCACTCGCTTTACACCCTCAAGATCGTACTCCACTTCTTTCTTCTTTCCGCCATTCTTCTCCCCCACCGAGACCATATTCTCTTCTTCCCATTCAGTCTCGTGTGTTTCTCATCTCTTTTCTTTCTGCTCCATTCTTTTACCAACTAGACCATTACCACGATAAGATTTTTGAATGGGTGGTGCTAACCTTTGGCTTGTGTAAGGCCAAGCTTAAGTTTGGGGGGGAACCTTGTTGTATATATGTATATATATTTTTTGTTTTCTTTTTCTATAAAAAAAAATTCAAAACATTAAAAAAATATTTAAAAAATTATAAATAAATAAACAGGGGAGTACCGGCATTTTTGACCATCTTGGTTTAGCATAACAGTGATGACACTGTCAAGTTCAAGTTTAGGGGTATGATCGGTACGTCTTCTTCCTTCGAATTCATTTGTATATATTTTTGCATTTGCATACTTATTTGAAAACCCATAAAAATTGAAAAATTTCAAAATTATAAAAATTATTGTATTCAATTTTGGCTAATTGACTTGAGTTTGACGAATAGGTCAACTGGCTAGGAACAACTAGATCTTAGACTCAGTGAATTAAAAACCCTAAAAATAACATTCCTTAAACTTTAACGGTAGAAAGTATATGCCTTGTAGTTTATTTAGAAATAGGCAAATTTTGAGTTCACTTCTTGGGATAAGTCGAAACAAGGAAAGAGTATTGATGTTCTTATTAGAGTATAAGTTTGAAAAATAGTTCCTACCTTAAGTCTAGATTCTGAAAATGTATACCCTACAAATTGCACAATCACGCACCTTGAAACTTGGAATAGTAGAAGAGACCTTGAAATGCTCTTGTCTAAAGTCCTTGGTACGATGAAAAAATATATACAAGTGTGAATAAAGAATGAAAAAAAATGGACACTGGTTTTTGTGATTACTTAAGGCTGCAAAAATAGAAAAATATTTAGCGAGGGTGCTTCATCAACTAGTGCCTTAGACCAACTGGTTTGGGAGTCACTGCTAAAAGCCTTGGGTGTTGCAGGACTAGGAATTATACTTTAAAGTGCGAACACATTTTGTAATCGGTCGTTGGTACCTCAAGAAGTATTAACGATCGCATGAAGGATGTGTAGGCAAAAATTCAATTAAAAATTCACCATTTAAGAAGTGCTTTGGACAATGGACAAGACTATGATTGCTTGATTTGAATTTCCAAGTGTAAGGGTGATCTATACACACACGTAGAGGTATGTGATTGGAGTTTAGATGAGAGAAAGGAGTAAAGAATAGAACTTTATCTTTAGTAAGGGTTGATAGAAATTCCTAAGTGGAGATGAAAACTTAGAAGGAAAACTTAAGAAATGCCGAAAGCTAAGTAAGTCTATAAAACATATATAATCTTAAGTTAGATGATAAGGAAGCGGGAAGAATATGGGTGGATAATTTACGGGTCAACGATAATAGAATTCCCTGTTGGAAAACATAATTGGAGAACAAAAGTCGAAAAGCAGAATTGATAAGATTTTGTGGGTAGTATCCACTGAAAACTCTCAGGAAACAACACTCCTCCTACTAGGGACACCTAGAGGTTTAACGGTTTGTTGCAGTGCTCAGTGCAATCGCGTTTCCCTGCGAAAGTACGGTTAGGATTTTAGTGAATAAAAAATAAGTTTTCTCGAGGACGAGCAAAAGATAAGTTTGGGGGTATTTGTTCATACCATAATATTGCATTTTATATTCCCCATTCTTATGCATTTTACAATGAAAACAGGTGCTTTTGACCCATATCTGCTACATGTTACAGGTTACAGGTTCTTGGACAGAAAACAGTGAAAACGATGTAAAGACGATGAAAAAGTGGACTTTGACCAACAAACAGAAGACTCTTGATCAAGCCTACATCGAAGGAAAGTTCACAATTAACAAGGCAACTCAAGGTCCAAAATTACAAAGCGAACGGTTAAAAATCCATTGCAAATTGTTCACTGGAGATCTGGAACCAATGTAGAAGCCCAATTAATAAAAGAACCATAGAATATTAAAGCCCAGAAAGCTCAAAACAAGACCTGAAATTTTCAGCTTCCAAGCCTGACAAAGGGCCGCGGAACCGCGGCCCAAGCCAGCCATTGCCGCGGTTCCGCGGCCATAAGAAGACAAAAGAAATATTGGTTTTTACCAAAACGTCGATTCGGCTCTGGAAAGATTTCCTAGGGCTATTTTTGTACTTGTAGACATGCAGATCAAAATGTAATCTAGGGTTTCCTATTCTCTATAAAAAGGAACTCTAAAGATTGTAAACTTTATGCCTCCCTTCATTAATAAATTTCAGAATTCTTTTGGAGAGCATCAAGTCGTAAGTTCTTTATTTTCTGCCCTAGGTTAATTTTCTATTCTTGCCCTAGATAAATTTAATTCCTTGCCCTAGTTAATCTTTTATTCTCTGCCCTAGATAAATGTATTTTAATTCCCTAATGAGTGAGTAGTCTCCTCGCTTGTTAGGGTTAGATCTGGGGAAGGTTTGAGAGACAAAGATCTCTCATCCCCTTTCTTGCCCGTCATATATTTTCATAGAACTCCATGCATACCTTCTTATTCCGCTCCCTACGACACTCTACCCTCGAGGTAACGGTGATACCGTAGTCTAAAGGCCCGGATTTTAAGGTTTTCCATGGAGGTTAGGGTAAAGATTAAGAAAGGAAAGACAAGGATCTAGAGGAAGAACAATCTTCCCAATCATCCTAATCCCTTTTATTAATATTTACCATAACACCTAATTAGATCTTCATATGGGTATAGAAAGCGGTGAGATTTATAGACTTTCCAAACATAACCTAGACCTAACCCTAGCAAGACTTAGATATAGATTAATTTAGTTTTTAGATTTAATAATCTGTCCGACCACAATCGGAATTAACTCATTTGAGCGAATAGGAAATTCACAACATCCCTGTGGACCAACCCGTACTCACCGGCTAGCTACACGTGACGCCGTTCTTGATTGCGGTAATAGATAGTTTTTGACATAAAATCATTAACACATCGCCTAATACTCTAGCTAAGCTCTGATACCACTGTGGGGATACTAGGCACACTAACAAGGCTCTACAAGGCATCGACCATGTCCGTTTAAAATGTTTATGTGCCTAAAAACCCTAAGCAAGATCTTGTACTAGAGTTTAGGCGAATCTAAAAGCAAGTAAACAACTTTACTCTAAAGAGAATACGAAATACAACCTTTGTAGATCGGTCCTCCACTTCATTTGCTCCTTGTTGAAGTCCCTTCGCTGCGATCAAGGTTCTCCCAGGCTTTTGCATGGCTTCACGACGCGAAGGATGCGACCTTGCTTGAAGTCTCCGAGGCCGAAGATGATCTACGTCGAGGGAATTCCGACTCAAGCTCCTAATTCACTAATTAGAGAATTAGTGAAGTAAACACCTTAAACTAAAGTGCTAGTCTAGCAGAGGATGGAGAAATAGGAAGTGGGTTCTCTTTAGAATTTTGTTTCTCACAAGGATTCTCACTTTGGATCAAACCCTAACTTGCTTTTTTCTTTTTGTTCAATGAAGAAGATGATGAACAAAAGAAAGTGAAAAAGATAATAATCAAGTGAGAAGTTTAACCATGGTGAGTGAGTATTATATACTAACTCTTGTAGAACCATAACCATAGCTAATTGTGTGATGGTTAGGTTAAAGTCCAAAGTAAAAACAAATCTAGTGGACTTTAGTCAATACATCCACAAGCTTCCACAAGCTTCATGCATTTTCCAATTTCCCACTAATTTTGTAATTACTTTTAAACATTAAACCCAATCATAACAATTAGGATGGTGTATGTCTCATACACACAAGTCATGTGTATCATCAACCATGATACAATATGATAACACATTTTAACATATATCATATACATGTTAAAGTAGTGTACATGTGAGAAAAACCCTAAAGTGAACAAGTGTTAGAAAATGTAAATTAGTATATCTAATATACAATTATACACTTAATTATTAAATCAACGCTTGACTTAATAATCCGGTCATATCTCATATAACCGGCTAACATCCATCGTATCGGCTTATCGAATCAACACTTGATTCGATAACCCGGTCATATCATATATAACCGACCGATACAAAAAGTTGCGAGAATAGAATACGGTATCACATACTCGCATTTATTCTCGGTCTCGCACATATCACATACGTGCTCCTATTTCGTTTTGCCTGAGCCAGTAAAACCTCTGTGTAGGACTCTAAAGACTCGTCAATACGCCGGCAGTAGGTGATGATCACATCACGCACCCACAAGCCGTCAGCGGTACTAGCTGGACGTAACGGCTACCCGAGTATTCTGAGATTAGAAGATCAGCAAGCAAGCCCGCTCCAACTCCTGTAAAAGCCTGCCGGTAACACTTCCCGTACTGTCCGGTCTCTTCGTCTGATATGTCGCATATCAAGTCTAGCGGTGGTAAACGTCAGACCCCAATAACCGATAAGTCATGCCCATGTGAGGCTAATAACGGGTCGAGAAACTACTGTTAACACTTACCAGCAAATCTCTAAATCAGCCCTGGCCAGGGACTTCCCTGTTACGGCCAATCGAGCACTGCACAACATCAACCCCCAATACCGGTAGAGACGAAACCCTTCCTATCGCTCATTGCCTCCATGTGACTCGGGACCGTACCCAAAAACCACCGTTTTGCACGCCCTCATGGACGTGGTAAGGTGGAAATCAAAGCACAGTGGGAATCACACAAGACTCTATGACGATCTCGGGTCTACAGACTAACCTGCACAAGTGTCACCAGAGAACTGCCATCTGACGTAAGGTATAATACCATCTGGGAGTTCTCGGCGAGTCTGTCCAGTATACCCAGTCTCTACTGAGCACCCGTATACTATCTCTGATGTCAAACACCAATGGATATGGGATCATCCATCGCCTATCTCATGGGTCGAGAAGTGTATACGCTAGTCTACTCTGGTATATCGATGCCCTGTCTCGATACACCCACGACTAGGGACCTTGAAGGATGTACTTATGGACTACCATGTCCCCACTAGTATGATCTGCATCATAGTCCAGGCAGTCAAGTACATATCCTAAGGGCTTTACCAACATGTAACTATAAGACAGCATAAAGAGACAAGTATACATGTTAAGATAAAGAGCAACCAGATAGCATACTATCATGTCGAGCAAGAAAGCCCTCTCTATATATGTCCAAGCATCTAATATAATATACATCATCTGTACAATACTGGCCTCTAGGGCATACATACAACTAACACTCATGATACTGATCTAGACTCTTTTCATATGTTGTTGTTTGACCCAACTATGTATCATTCATATACGGAATCTTCCACCGAGTTGTCCGGGTCAACAACTAACACTGATTATGAACCGTTTTTGGAGTCTAAAGATCACCCCGCGCTTTTTAATGACATTATTTTTCGGGGTATCGATGAGAGTTTTGAGGAAATTTTTGCTGATGAACTCGCATTTTTAAAAGACACGGGTGTTGAGATGAATCCACCTCAATACAAAGAAATTGAACCTCCACCCCTTCTTCTGGACTATAAAGAGAATGCGAGTAATCCATCACAATCACTGTGTCGTCCCTCCAAAACGTGACGCAAACACATTCTATTCCACCACTTACCTTTTCCCCACTTTTTCCTGCCTCCTTATAAGATGTTCTTCCACCAACCGATGCACTACACTGATAAAATCTTTGAATGGTTGGTGTTGACTTTCGGTCTTTGCAAAACTTGCCACTGACCAATAACTTTGACCTCCTCTTGTGATTTTCAAAACTTAACATTGTTTAACTCAAGTTTGGGGGGGGGGGTATAAGCTGGCTCTTGAAAATAAAATTTTTACTCAAAATGGTGAGCCAAAAGAATATGTTTGGGGGAGGATTTTCACGATCATATTTCATGTCCCCATTAATAAATAATTTCCTCCCTGGCTTAGGTTTTTCTGATCTAACAGAAGACAACAGTGAGGACACTGTTGAAAACAAGTTTGGGGGAGGTTTGTACTTATTTATGCATCACTTTGCATCATACCTTGCATAAGCACAAAACAAAACATATAAAAATATTTTGTACATAAATAAGATAATAAAAGATTAGATAGTGAAAAATTACATCCAAAAGATTGGAAAAATTTAAGGAAACCAAGAAAATTAGAAGTTTTCTTAAACGAAATTAGTAATAAGTAGTTATGAGCCGTTGTCCCAAGGGTTAGTAAGATGAAAGATGTCACTAATCTAAGGATAAAAATAAATCGGAAGAATAGTTCCTATTCTGGAAGCCAAACATTTGAATGTTGATACCCTACTATACGCACTTACACACGTCTTGAAACTCGGGATAGTAGAGGATACCTTGAAATGCTCTTGTCTAAAAGCCAAAGTATGAAGGAAATAAAAAAAATGAAAAAGATAAAATGGTGTTAAGAAAAAAATGAACACTGGTTTTGTTATCACCAAGGCAGCAATAAAAAAAATATAGCGAGGGTGCTTCATCACCTAGTGCCTTAGACCAACTGGTTTGGGAGTCACTGCTAAGCCTTAGGTGGTGCAAGACGAGGAAAATACTAATACACCTAATAAGCATGCACATGAGTAATCGGTCGGTTAGTACCTCAAGAAGTATTAACGGTCGCATGAAAAATGTGTGAGCAAATCTATCTAAATATTCATCAATTAAAAAGTACTGAGGTAGATGGACAAGAGTATGATAGCTTGAATTGAATTCTCCGAGTGTAGGGATGTCTTTTACACACACGTAGGGGTATATGATCGATATTTGGAAGAAAGGTAGGAATGAATAATAAAGAAGATGTTTTATTGAGTGATGATGTGATTTCTAATATCTTTTCATGACTATTAAGATAGGGCTCATGACAACCGAAAAGCTAGTGTAGTTGGAAACTCTAATTTTCAAAGTCTTTCTTTTATAATTCTTATCCTGACATGTAACTTTCACGGTCTTCCTTTTATTATTGGATTTTGTGGGTGCAATCCGCTGAAAACTTTCAGGAGACAACACTCCTCCTACTAGGGACACCTAGAGGTTTAAAGGCTTGTTGCACGTGCTCAGTGCAATTGTGTTGCCTACGAAAGTGTGCTAGTTAGTTTTCCTTTTTCTTATATTTTCTCCTTCTCTTAAATTAAAGAAGTTTGCTCGAGACGACCAAAATTAAGTTTGGGGGAATTTGATCAGTCGAAAAAATATTGCATTTTTAACACAGCAATTTCCCTACTATTTGTAATCTTCTAAAAGTGTTTAGTATAAATATAGCGCATATTAGCAATTTGTCTGCAAAAATACCAAATAACATGTGTTATACATTATAACCAGCATTATGAGGGAAATTGTGTGTTTATTATTGCATACGTGATCTTTTATGTATCAAACACTTGCCTCGAGATTATGTGTAGGAAATTCTCCAGGTAAAAGAGCCGGAACTGCTAAAAGTTTGATAAAATACGTCAAGTCCAAGACTTGTGATCTGGCAGTAAACAAGAAAGTATAAAAATATTCCAGACATCAGGAAAGTGCCATAAAGCCAACAACAGAATACAATGGAATTTTCATGCACCAAGCCCCTCAAACGGCCGCAGATCCGCGACCGAGTCAGGCCGATCCGCCGCGGATCCGCGGCCGTTCTGACTCGTCGGCGGTTGGTCATGTTGCAGAAGTCTCCTTTTAAATGGCCAAACTTCTTCAAGACACTTCTGTTCCAAGAGATCTCCATAAGCTTCTCTTCTAACAGCCAAGTTTCTTTTGCAAGCTAAATACCTACCAAGCTTCTCATGGAAGCTAGCTAACTACCTTAATCTAGAAAATTCCCTACAACTACCTAGCTTCCTATGCAAGCTTCATAACAACCAAGCTTCCAAGGGAAGCTAAACCTAGCTTATAGGGGAAGCTAAAGGAAAAGCTATAAAATGGGACCCAGGGCTTCATTACAGAGGTTGTTCGTTGTTGATCAATTAGGGTAAAATTCTAGTGAGATCCAAATCAATTCTAAACAAATTGAGTGACACAATTTGATCCAAATCAAGATTCATCGAGTACCAAATCGTGCAAGATTTCAAATAGCCTTTTGAAGCAACGCCGATCTTCATCCGAGCAAGAGATCTATGACGATCCGCGACTCAAGAAGACGATGCGAAGCTAGTTCTATGATTTAGTTCCTCCTAAAATCTTGTAGTCTTTGAGTGTATTGTAACGAAATGTCGATTAAATAAAAGGTGAAAATTCTTGATCTTACTTTTCTTTACATTTGAGCATTTTGAAGAGTTATCAATTCTTGATTGTTTTCTTTTTCATGATGTTTGAGTGAAAACTCCGCTTGTGGAGGAATCGAGAAAATTGATAGATGATGATGCTTAAATTCTTGAACGATTCTTAAGTCTTATGAGCTTTGTAAACTTTAGAAAATTAAATCAACAACGACCTAGATTTGAGCGAGATGCTTTCTTGAATGTTCTCGCTCTAAATTAGATATCAACGATCGATGATTGAATTTCCTAGAGGCTAGAATTTGAATGATAATCAACGAAAGGACAAGGGATGATGATGGAGAAACCCTAGTTTCTTCAATAGATCCCTAATTCTCGTTGATCGTCATCGATCTAGCAACAAATCTTCAATAGATAAGAATTTGTAATCATTATTCTTCATCATCACTATCAATTGGATCGATTCCTACAAGCCTCTTTACAAATCTTGATAATTCATTCGATTTGGACATCTTCTTGATCTTTAGAATTTCTTAATTTTAGATCCAGTTCTTGATGATTCTTGAAACTAAATTTCACAATTATTGAATTATTTTCTTTTTTCGTTTTAATTTTCAACTCAACTAATACAAGATCGATCAATTCACACTTTCTCAGTGGACGATCCGTTCTCATTGACGAAACATCAATAGACACCGTCAATTGATTGCTGTATAAATTTCTTTGGTTGTGAAACATTTCAAACACGACACGGAAACGATCAATCAAAGGGTCAGAAGTAGAAGTAGATGTAGAAGGAAAAGTGGATGTGAAAGCCGGGGTGTTATTGATTAACTCTTCATGATTATCAATCTCTTCCCCAACTTGATTATTCAGCACTCTTCCGGATCTCAACGTTGTAATTGCATTCATATTGTAGTGTTGTGAATGTCCAGGATTCGGTAGAGATTGAGACGGAAGTTTTTCTTTCTCTCTAGCACTCATCTCGGCTTTTAATTGGGCAATTTGTGCTTCCATCGATTTAATACTCTCACTTTTGGAGTCAGAGTTTTTCTGGATCTTATCAAGGGAAGACTTAAATTCAGCCGACATTTGAATGGACTGTTTCATAAACATTTCAAAAGTCCGTTCAAGTGAAAAGGAATTATCAGGACTGGTCAACTGCAAAGGATTATACGGTACAGGTGTGTTGATTGGATTTTGAAAGTTTTGTGATTGGTAGGGGTGCTGACTTATTTGAACTGGTTGCTGTTGTGGTGGAGGACCCCTTTGGAAATTGTTTTGGCTTGGAACCGTGTTTTGAGTTTGTGATTGGTTCCAAACAAAGTTAGGGTGATTCCTCCAACCCATATTATAAGTAGAAGAATACGGATCTTTTCTAACTCTTTGTTGGAAAGCAGTATTGGTATGCTCTTGACCTTGAAACGGAGAATTTAAAAGACATTCTTTCGTAAGATGAGATGGATCAGAACAGCATCCACAGACAGTTTTGGGGAGTGACATCTGATTTAAGGAGGCTGCTAAAAATTTATGTTCCATAGCTTCGAGTTTCTTTTGCATTGCTGCCATTTCAGCTCTAACTTCTATGGAAACATCAAGTTGATGAATACTACCCCTAGATGATGAGTGGTTTACACTCTCCCACTGTAAAGTTCTTTCAGCGAAATCTTCTAAAAATCTGCAGGGTTCACCATCATCTTTATTCATGAAGGTGCCTTGACACATGGATTCAAGGGTCTGTTTTGTTGTAGGATTAATTCTCTCATATATAATTCTGCACATATCCCATCTAGGGATTCTGTGATGAGGACTTGATCCTTGAAGCGTTCAAAAGATTTCGAGAATGGTTCATTTGTGTCACGCCCCACTTCCCTGAGTGCGCTAAGATAGGCACGTGACAGAGCCAACCATGCTACCTGTGGATAGGAAAAATCCCTCCACAGTCACATTACGGCTGTAGAGATATCAAGAACAGGAAAGTAAATAAGCTATCTAGTACATGTCCATGAGCCAGAACAAACGAGTCAAGAAATAATAAGCGGAGGCAATAAATCCATATAACAATAACATCTGGAAAGTAAGGAAATAACTAACTGGATACTAACAGGATCCTCACTGCTCGGCCTGACGACGGAAATACTCTTGATCAGCCTGTGACAAAGGTAGAGAATCTGGGCAATGCAAAACCCAGACATCAGTGCGTCATAATATCAAAAATAATATAATCAGGGGGTAACAAGTCATGCAGGCTTGAGTATGAATAGTAACAAGTCATCAATAACAAGTAACAGTAACATTAATATAAATCAGTGAACAGGATATAAACAGGTGAAGTGCAGTAAGTAGTCTAAACTGTGCTATAGGGTGATCTACTATAAAATTATTCGAAATCAATTAATGTAATCCTCATCGTAACCCATCGGTCTATGCCCCGTTCATTCCCCACGGGACCACGGTAAAATGATGTTATAGACTGTGAGTCATGTCCCATTCATTCCCCACGGGACCACGGTAAAATGATATAATAGCCCTTTGAGTTACGTTCAGCTACATTCTTGATTTCCCCATACCCCCAAGTCATGTGTGTAAGTCAGGTATTGATAAATCTGGAGCTAATGCCAACACAGGATCAAGCAGGTACAGGTTTGTCTGTACAGACAACAGGATATGTCCATCGGGACAACATGTCAGGATTGTCGGCATTAGTAACAGGATCAGGTAACATGTCAAGTAGTGATATATCAGGTGATGTCAGGTAGTGTACATGTATCAAGTCATGTCAAGTAGTGGTGTATCAGGTACTAAGTCAAGCAATGGTATATCAGGTCATGACAGGTAGTGCATATGTGTGAAGCGGATGCTCATACTAAAACTGTAGCAAGTACTGATGCACGGTAAATCATGGATGCACAAATATTTTTTCAGGGGTTACATCATGACTATTTAGGATGCACAATTATCAAGCATGGTGCACTAATACAACAGTAACATGAATTAATATGGTTTCGGCGTGCAACTAGTTATGTAATAAACCGATAGGATACAGACGGATACTATAAAACTGTAAATCGGTAAAATTTGCTGAATATTAAAACACAAGCACTTTTATTTATTAAATAGATATTGATATAATAATATTAACATGGATAACATATTCAAACCGATTAATAACTATAAAAGTGGTATTGATTAACCATGCACAAGAAAGTTCCGTTCAGAAATTCAGCCTCGCCCTGATTTGTAAAATAGCTTAAAAATAATAAACGTTCCCTAAAAGGGACGTGTCTTATACCAAAACAAATATAATTCAATAAGGTTTTCAATTTTATAAGTATAAGTATCTCAAGTTGTCCCTACAAAATGTTATGAATATTCGAAATTGAAAGTTTGCTGCTGGAATTTCCCTGGACAGCAGTTTAGAGACATTTTCATTTGCATTTTACGTTATTTAAAAAATTTATTTTGCAAGTAAATATTTTATAGAGTTATAGTATTCTGAGTTAGCTTCGTAACGAACTAAATAACGTATACTAATGATTTTTCTATGATTTATAATGAATTTTATAAGGTAAGGTGTACAGTAAATTTCAGATTTGTCGTATCCGCTTTACAACGACGTTTCATGTGTAAACTATAATATTTTTAAATGTATAACATTATAAAATGCAGATTATAAACTAATTAAAGATAATAATAAGAAATATTACGACGATATATATTTTAAATGATATAAATGCAAACGGGTATCACATAATCGTAAAATGATAAACTAACAAGTGCGGAACATATAACTAAACAATATGAAATGTACCTATTCAATTTGATGCAGTATATGATAGTATAGTATGTAACAAGATAAGTTTTCATGTCCTAGATCTGAAATGATATGAATGGATGCAAACGGAACATCGAAAAGTTATAAAACTAAACATGGGGTGCATGATTTTAAATACAGGTATTCCATTTGTTAAAATAGATGCGTCTAAAGTAATGTAGCATATAATTAAGATTGGTTTGCTTGCCCTAGATCTGAAATGCACTTTACAAAAGTAAACGGAATGTCAAAAGGCTGTAATACGAAACATGCGATGCATGATTTAAAATACAGGTGTGATATTTATTTAAATAGGTATATAATGAGTTATATAGAATGTAGCAAGGTTAACTTTCCTAGACGGAACAAGAACGGATGTGTACGGAACGTCCTTCGTCGGCGAAATGTCGCGACGCGCGCACGGTACACAGAACGGTTCCAAATAACGCACGAGAGTGATCACGCAAGTCAGGTACGTTCACTGGATCACTCGGATCGTCAGCGACGAACACGGCTCCGGCGGTGATCACCGGAATCAAGAAACAAGATCAAGAAAAAGAAAAAAGAAAGAAGAAGAAGAGGCTGTGTATTAAATAAGGAAAGAAAAAAAATTAAATAAATAAATATATATAAATATATATATGCAGAGGAGAGAGATAGAGAGAGAAAGGGGTTGTTAGTTTGTTAGGAAATTAGTTTAGATTTAAATTTAAAATTATTTTATTAGTTGACTAAATTTTGATTTGTATCAATTTATAAAATTAATATTATATAAATAAAACTTGATATTCTGGTAAATACAAACATAGTCCAAAACATGTCCGGGTCGGGTCTAAAATTCAGTTTTAAAATACGAAAAATATACATGTCGACCAAAATAAAAAAATGAATGTCCGGATAACGAAAAATGCATACCCCCCAAGAACGGATGCACGCACGTGCGCGTAGCCATCCAAACAAGTCTGTTTCACTGAACGGGACGACAACAAGATGCGCGGATACTGCCACGGGGCTAGGGGTATCATACAGGCCATGCAATGTATTTTTAAAATATTTTATGTGACTTAAAATGTTATATTCTAAAAGTGTAAATGCCAGATAAAATGCCAGTATGCACTAAACATGAAAATGCACCAGTTTACGTAACAACTCAGGATAATTTATAAATATGAATTAAATAAGTTCAAGCAAGCGGGTCGGGTCGAATGAAATGTAAAATGTAAAATACTATTCGCACCCAAAACACAATAAATCAGGAAAATACCACAATTAAGAAAATACGAGAACTGGAATTAGTATAAATGAACTAGCTTGTTACATTATACCCAACTACAAAAGAATTTCGTCCTCGAAATTCCAAAAACAAGAAAGGATAGACAATCAAGAAACTACAAGAATAGATGTGGAAACTTCTGCCGGATTTCATCTTCTCGTTCCCAAGTTGATTCTCTATGCGAGCAATTTCCCCAAGAAACAAGTACGAGAGGGATAACCTTGTTCTTAAGAACCTTTTCCCTTCGATCCACAAACGACATCGGTCGTTCCTCAAAGGTTAAATCGTCTCGTACAGTCAGCTCCGAATGATCCAGCACGTGTGTTTCATCTCGAACATATTTACGGAGTTGAGATACATGAAACACGTCATGAACATTCACCAAAGATTATGGTAACGCCAATCAATAAACCACTTCTCCAACACGCTCCAAAATCTCGAAAGGCCCAACGAATCGAGGACTAAGCTTGCCTCGACTCCCAAAACGTATCACTCCTCTAGTCGATGATATCCTCAAGAATACCAGATCACCAACAGAAAACTCTAGAGGTCTTCTCGATGTGTCGGCGCAACTCTTCTGCCGATCTTGTGCTGCCTTCATATAATTTCGGATAGTATTAACTTTCTCCACGGTTTGCACGATCAAATCCGGTCCCATAAATCTTCGTTCTCCAACATCGTCCCAACAAACATGTGAGCGACACTTGCGACCATACAATACTTCGAATGGAGCCATCTGAATAGTCCCTGAAAGCTGTTGTTGTACGAAAACTCCACCAAGTATAGATGATCCTCCCACGAACCTTTGAAGTCCAACATGCAAGCTCTCAACATATCTTCAAGAGTTTGGATTGTTCTCTCCGACTGGCCATCTGTCTGAGGATGATAAGTTGTGCTAAACTTCAATCGTGTCCCCAAACTTTCCTGTAAACTCCTCTAGAAGTGCGATAAGAATCGGGTGTCACGGTCGGACACGATGCTCACAGGTACTCCATGCAATCTCACAATCCCATACATGTACCGTTCTGCTAACGCTTTCGTTGACTGACCAACTCGAAACGGTATGAAGTGAGCTGCCTTGGTCAATCAATCAAAAATCACCCAAACTGCATTGTTGCCCTTTGGACTCCGGGATAAAGCTGTCACAAAATCCATGGTTATATGTTCCCACTTCCATTAAGGAATCGGAAGTGGTTGCAATAAACCAGCAACCCCTTTGATGTTCAGCCTTAACTTGCTGACACACCAAGCACTTTGTTACAAAGCGAGCAATCTCCCTTTTCATGCCTTCCCACCAGAAATGTTGTTTTAGATTGCGGTACATCTTCGTTCCTCCTGGATGTACGGAATACGCGGAACTGTATGCCTCCTTCATAACTTCTTCACGAATATCTCCTTTTGGCACACACAAACGGCTACTATATCTCAACGAACCATCTTCATGAATTAACAAATCCGTTCGAAGTCCAGCTTCAACCTATTCTCGAAACTTCTGCAATCTTAGGACTTGTGACTGCGCTGCTTTAATATTATCGATCAACGACGAATGTACTTGCATCTGCATCAACTATCCCGAAGAATGCGGTGGCACGATCTCCGACTCGAATCTCTGAAAGTCTTCGATAAGCTCTTTCTGTGCAGTCAACATCCGAATTGCGGGCAACCGACTAAGCGCATCCGGCACAACATTAACTTTCCCCGGATGGTACTTGAGATCAAGATCATAGTCGACCATCAGCTCCAACCATCTACGCTGCCTCATGTTAAGCTCTTTCTGTGTGAATACATACTTTAGACTTTTGTGATCGGTGAATACTTTGACCCTTTCGCCCAGTAAGTAGTGTCTCCAAATCTTCAAAGCGAAAATCACTGCTGCAAGCTCCAAGTCATGAGTTGGATAATTTTTCTCATGGGTCTTCAACTACCTCGATGCGTAAGCTATAACTTTCCCATGCTGCATCAAAATACATCCCAAACCTTTCCCAGATGTGTCGCTGTGAATCACCAATCCTCCGGAACCGTATGGTACGGTCAAAATAGGAGCGGTTATCAATCTTTGCTTTAACGCCTCAAAAGCTGACGCACACCTATCCGTCCATACGAACGGTACTTCTTTATGCGTAAGCTTGGTTAAAGGCTCGGCCAAACGGGTAAAATTTTTCATGAACCTTCTGTAATAGCCAGCAAATCCAAGAAAACTTCTGATCTTTGCTACGTTCTTCGGAATCAGCCAATTTTGAACTGCTGCAATCTTCTCTGGATCAATGGTGATTCTATCTCCGGATACGACGTGCCCCAAAAACTTCACTTCTTCAAGCCAAAACTTGCACTTGCTCATCTTTTTATATAATCTTTCTTGCCTCAATGTCTGTAGTGCGATCTTCAAGTATTCCGCATGCTCTTCAATGCTCCTCGAGTAGACCAGAATATCATCGATGAACACCACTATAAACTGGTCCAAGAACGGTGAAAAGATTCGGTTCATCAAGTCCATAAATATCATCGGTGCATTCGTGACTCCGAATGGCATCATTAAATACTCGTAATGTCCATACCGAGTTCGGAATGCAGTCTTGCAAATATCTTCTGATTTAACTCGAACCTGATGATATCCGGACCGCAAATCCAGCTTCGAGAATACCCTCGCGCCACTAAACTTCTCGAACAATTCGCCAATGCGAGGGATCGGGTACTTGTTCTTAATAGTCACCTGGTTTAATTCTCAATAATCGATGCACATCCTCCTTATGCCATCTTTCTTCTTTACTAGAAGAGTTGGAGCTCCCCAAGGTGAATTACTGCTGCGAATCCAACCCTTCTCCAGCAATTCGGTAACCTGTTTCTTTACTTCTTCCAACTCCACTGGTGCCATCAGATAGTACGCCTTTGAGATTGGCGCTGCACTAAGAACAAGATTGATCGCGAACTCCACATCTCGTTTTGGCGGTAAACCCGAAATGTCCTCGAACACGTCCATGAACTCTCAAACTATAGCTGGCGCTTCCTCCTTATCAACTTCTATTGACGAAAGAACACTGCTTGTCGGCCTAGCCCTAAACTCGACTAGCCCGACAGAACTGCTACATCCAGCAAAACAAACTCCGGATGTCCGGGAATCTGGAAAATCACTTTCTTTGCCCTACAATCAATGTGAGCGTGGAAAGTGAGACCATCAATTTCTAAGACAACTTCATAACTGCCGGTATCGGTTACCAAGAAATCTGCAAAACATAAACTGCAATGAAACGGCGAGAACCAAGGTAATAGAATGATCATGAAACAAGGAAATGAAACAAGACCAGGACTCCAAGTTACTTAAATAGAGTACCGCATTGTAACCATGCTGCAGTTCATAGTTACAATCACATAACTCCATTCAAGTCGCCCAAATCCTAGTATCAGAATCAAAGGAATAGGACGGAAGAAACAATAGGGAACCAAAAGAATTTTAACTCGAGATGCAAAGTTGTTTGTATATCGTCAGGACAGGGGTCAAGAGAAAGATATGATTCAAGAATCATGATAACAATGTGGCAGGACATGTTCCTAATCACGGATTTTCTGATTCGTGTATTGGGTCCAATACCCAACTACAAAAGAATCAAACCCGATTAACCTAAATCCTATGGCTCTGATACCAAACAAACCCTGTCACGCCCAGCTTTCCAGAGTGCGCTAAGATAGGCACGTGACAGAGCCAACCATGCTATCTGTGGATAGGGAAAATCCCTCCACAGTCACATTACGGCTGTAGAGATATCAAGAACAGGAAAGTAAATAAACTATCTAGTACATGTCCACGAGCCAAAATAAACGAGTCAAGAAGTAATATGTGGAAGCAATAAATCCAAGTAACAATAACATCTGGAAAGTAAGGAAATAACTAACTAGATACTAACAGGATCCTCACTGCTCGGTCAGACGGCAAAAATACTCTTGATCAGCCTGCGACAAAGGTAGAGGATCTGTGCCATGCAAAACCCAGACGTCAGTGCGTCATAATATCAACAATAATATAATCAGGGGGTAACAAGTCATGCAGGTATGAGTATGAACATTAACAAGTCATCAATTACAAGTAACGGTAACATGAATATAAATTAGTGAACAAGATATAAAAAGGTGAAGTCTAGTGTGTAGTCTAAACTGTGCTATAGGGTGATCTACTATAAAATTATTCGAAATCAATTAATGTAACTCTCATCGTAACCCATCGGTCTATACCCCATTCATTCCCCATGGGACCATGGTAAAAAGATATAATAGCCTTTTGAGTTACGTTCAGCTACATTCTTGATTTCCCCATACCCCCAAGTCATGTGTGTAAGTCAGGTATTGATAAATCTGGAGCTAATGCCAACACAGGATCAAGCAGGTACAGGTTTGTTTGTACAGACAACAGGATATGTCCATCGGGACAACATGTCAGGATTGTCGGCATTAGAAACAGGATCAGGTAACATGCCAAGTAGTGATATATCAGTTCATGTCAGATAGTGTACATGTATCAAGTCATGTCAAGTAGTGGTGTATCAGGTACCAAGTCTAGCAGTGGTATATTAGGTCATGAGAGGTAGTGCATATGTGTCAAGCGGATGCTCATACTAAAACTGTAGCTAGTACTGATGCACAGTAAAGTATGGATGCACAAATATTTTGTTAGGGGTTACATCATGACTATGTAGGATGCACAATTATCAAGCATGGTGCACTAATACAACAGTAACATGAAATAATACGGTCTCGGCGTGCAACTAGTTATGTATTAAACCGTACGGATACAAACGGATACTATAAAACTGTAAATTGGTAAAATTTGCTGAATATTAAAACACAAGCACGGTTATTCATTAAATAGATATTGATAGAATAATATTAACATGGATAACATATTCAAACCGATTAATAACTATAAAAGTGGTATTGATTAACCATGCATAAGAAAGTTCCGTTCAGAAATTCAGCGTCACCCTGATTTGTAAAACAGCTTAAGAATAACAAACGTTCTCCAAAAGGGACGTGTCTTGTACCAAAACAAAGATAATTCAATAAGATTTTTATTTTATAAGTATAAGCATCTCAGGTTTTCCCTACAAAAAGCTATGAGTATTCGAAATTGAAAGTTTGCTGCTGGAATTTCCCTAGACGGCAGTTTAGAAACATTTTCATTTGCATTTTACGTTATTTAAACAATTTATTTTGCAAGTATATATTTCATACAATTATAGTATTCTTAGTTAGCTTCGTAACAAACTAAAGAACGTATACTAATGATTTTTCTATGATTTATAATGAATTTTATAAGGTAAGGTGTACAGTAAATTTCAGATTTGTCGTATCCGCTTTACAACGACGTTTCATGTGTAAACTATAATATTTTTAAATTTATAACATTATAAAATGGAGATTATAAACTAATTAAAGATAATAATAAGAAATATTAAGACAATATATATTTTAAATGATATGGATGCAAACGGATATCACATAATCATAAAATGATAAATTAACAAGTGCGGAACATATAACTAAACAATATGAAATGTAACTATTCAATTTGATGCAGTATATGATAGTATAGTATGTAACAAGATAAGTTTTCATGTCCTAGATCTGAAATGATATGAATGGATGCAAACGGAACATCGAAAAGTTATAAAACTAAACATGGGGTGCAAGATTTTAAATACAGGTATTCCATTTATTAAAATAGATGCGTCTAAAGAAATGTAGCATGTAATTAAGATTGGTTTACATGCCCTAGTTCTGAAATGCACTATACAAATGTAAACGGAACGTTGAAAGGCTGTAATATGATACATGCGATGCTTGATTTAAAATACAGGTGTGATATTTATTTAAATAGGTTATATAATGAGTTATATAGCATGTAGCAAGATTAACTTGCCTAGACGGAACAAGAACGGATTTGTACGGAACGTCCTTCGTCGGCGAAATGTCGCGACGCGCGCACGGTACACGGAACGGTTCCAAATATCGTACGAGGGTGATCACGCAAGTTAGGTATGTTCACTGGATCACTCGGATCGTCAGCGAGGAGCACGGCTCCGGCGGTGATCACCGGAATCAAGAAACAAGATCGAGAAAAAGAAAGAAGAAAGAAGAAGAAGAAGTAAGAAGAAGAAGCTGTGTATTAAATAAGGAAAGAAAAAATTAAATAAATAAAATATATATAAATATATATATGCAGAGGAGAGAGAGAGAGAAAGGGGTTGTTAGTTTGTTAGGAAATTGGTTTAGATTTAAATTTAAAAATCTTTTATTAGTTAACTAAATTTTGATTTGTATCAATTTATAAAATTAATATTATATAAATAAAATTTGATATTTTGGTAAATACAAACATAGTCCAAAACATGCCTGGGTCGGGTGTAAAATTCAGTTTTAAAATACGAAAAATATACTTGTCGACCAAAATAAAAAAATGAATGTCCGGATAACGAAAAATGCATACCCCTAAGAACGGATGCATGCACGTGCGCGTAGCCGTCCAAACAAGTCCGTTTCACTGAATGCTACCACGGGACTAGGGGTATCATGCAGGCCATGCAATGTATTTTAAAAATATTTTATGTGACTTAAAATGTTATATTGTAAAAATGCAAATGCCAGATAAAATGCCAGTATGCACTAAACATGAAAATGCACCAGTCTACGTAACAAGTCAGGATAATTCATAAATATGAATCAAATAAGTTCAAGCAAGCAGGTCGGGTCGAATGCAATGTAAAATGTAAAATACTATTCGCACCCAAAACACGATAAATCAGGAAAAAACCACAATTAAGGAAATACGAGAACAGGAATTGGTATAAATGAACTAGCTTGTTACAATTTGGAAGATGGGTAAATTGATTTATTTCGCTACGGACTCGAGCTGTCTTATGATTAGGGTAGAATTTCTTTAGGAAAGTTGTTACGAATTCTCCCCAGTTCGAAATAAAATGTGCGGCTATGTTATAAAGCCACTTCTCGGCTATATTGCACAAAGTGAATGGGAGAAAACGTAATCTCATAGCATCCATAAAAAGCTGTGAAGTACCCATCATAACGCATACATTTTCAAATTTGGTAATTAAGTCATATGCGTCTTCAGACTCGAGACCGTGATATTTTTGTAGAAGATTGATGTATTGTAGTTTGATTTCAAAATTGTCCCCATTGGCTGGTGGAATGGTAAGACAGGTCGAAAGAGGACCCCGCATAGGGTAACATCTCTCTTGGAGAGAGATGTGGGGCGGATTCTGCGCACCTGCGGACGGTGGCAGAGTAGTGTTAAAGAAGTTCGTTGGAGAACCGTCCGTCAAAGTCGGTGTGGTGGTGGGTAAAGAACAAGTAGATGTAGAAATACCGACTTCGGAGTCGATTGGAGGAACGCGGACAAGACGGGCACTAGAATCCCATGTCCAGCCGAGTATGCACTAAATGGTTTAGCACAAGTGGCAGCGTTGTGATAATTAGAGAAAAGATGAGTTTGGTGTTTTTTTTGAAAATGACAGATTTTTGAAAAATTCACACAAACAATGCACAAGCAACCCTAAATCTAGTGGTCACTGATCGGTCGAAAATATTGTATGTTTAATGTTGGATATAGTGCCCTCAGAGTCAATTATTGGATCACAGGCACGTGATTGCAAAGATTGAGGGAGGACCTATACCGGTAGGACAATCTTACTCAAGATAATAGTATGCTATCGGGTTTATCTTTATCATCGTGTACTGCTTTATATGACCTTACAAGTCACTAATGCACGTTGATAAACCCCTAGGATTCTTGCTTGACTGCCAGCAGTATGAGGGCGATCATATACGTGGGAGCCGGGGTCTGTAAGCAAATCCTTAAAAGGTCCCTAGTCGTGGGAGTTTCGAGACAGGGCATCGATTCTACAGAGTAGACTAGTGTATACAGTTGAGACCCCGACGAGGGACGGTGGCCGGTCTCACAAGCCACTGGTGTCAGTTGGTTCACCTAAGATGTATATAGGAGCTCATTTGGTTATGAGTACACCGGACAGGACTCGCCGGGAACATGCTAGTTGGTCTTATACCAGATGTCAGATAGCAGTTCCCTGGTGACATGTGTACAGGTTAGTTCATCGACCTGAGATCGTCATTTGTCTCGTGTGAGTTCCCACTGTGCTTTGATTACTACCCTACCACGCTCAGAGGAGACGTGCAAACAGGTTTTAGTTGGGTACAGTCCCGAGCCACATGGAGGCAGTGAGCGGATCTTCAGGGGTTCGTCTCTCCCGGTATTGGGGGTGAGGTCGCGCTGTGTCTAGGAGAGCCATTACACGAAATCCTTGGCCAAGGCAGGAGATTTACTGGTAGGTATTCCAGTAGTATCTCAGGGTGTTCTGGGCTACACTCTGACACGACTTGTACCGCTTTTGGGGGTTTGACTTTAACCAACCCCCTAGGCCCGCAATGCGATGCTCATAGACGAACGGACCGGACTGTACGGATATTTTCACTGACAGGCTCAGTAGGGTGTCAGGATGAGTTCGCTCATCGACGTCCCTTTTGGTCAATACCTGGTAGCCCGTTACGTATAGGCTAATACCTCTGACGTGCTAGTGGTTAAATCCATAACCAAAGTATTGACGAGTCTTTAGAGTCCCCTCAAGACCGTTTTCTCAAGTTTCGGGCGAAACGCTGTAGAGGCCATATGGAGATATGGCAGGGTTCGATCAGATACGCGCGGTATTGCACGGATCATGATCGGACAGATTTTACTAGCGGACTTTGGTTTAAGCCGGATCCTAGTATTGTACAGTGTAGATTTTTTCTCTTTGCATTTGTATTCAGTGGGAATACAAATGCGGGTATGTATATACAGTCGCGGGGTTTTCCTGTAATTTATTACTGGATCAGTTTTCTGAAGTTGCCAGTTTGCATTCCGTTCCGGCCTTTTTTCCTTTGTTCCTTCACGGCCGGACTTATCTGATGGAGGGGCTTATTTGCATGTTTGCAAATTAGCATTTGTGGAGGGTGTTATTTATAATGAGGCTTCATGATGGTTCTACCATTATGAGATTCTTTTTCCATCACTTTTTTTGCATTTATCCGATGGGCTTTGTGATTGGATTGGATTTGATATGGTGTGACCATTTTCTTCTCATGATGATACAAATTCCTTCTTGGTCTTATTCCTTTTTTTCTCCACCATTTTTCTTATAGGGGCCGGCCACTTTGAGTGAGGGAGAGAGTTGATTCATTTGGTGGTGGGAAAAATATTATTGATTCTCATTTTGCTTATACAAAATCCTAAAAGCTTCATTTCAAAGTTCAACCACCTTCTCCATCAAAGGAAACTTCATACCCCTTGGGACAAACACTTCTACACTTCATCTATAGCATCCTTGGGCATGTCGGCTCCCCAACTTCGTGCCCGAGTTGCCTCGGTCTAGAGGTGGGAGCCCGTAAAAGAACCCGGCGATGTGGTGCCCGTTCCGACGAGGAGATGAAGACCGGAGATTCCGCGGGGAGATCGGGATGACGACGAGAAGACCGAAGGACACGGATCGCTCGGTATAGCTTCCTTCCCATTTTCTAGTTTGCTAGAGTTTGGTTAATGGCCCGATCTGGGTTTTAGTGCGCGGTGGTGCCGTTTTCTAATATTTAGAAATGTTTCGTTTCCACATTCCGGCGTCGGATTGACGGCCGGGGCGCCGCCGTGCACTTACATTGGTATCAGAGCCACGCCATTAACCTAGTCTAGCTTGCTCTAGCGTGTTTAAATGTCCGATCGAACGGATTTTCCGAAAACCCGATATCAAAAGCACAGTCTCTGTCGATTTCATTTTGTGCTCTAAAAAATTTTTCAGTACATTGCAGAAATATGTGTAGGGAATTCTAAGACTTCTGTAGAAATTTGGTCGCATGACGTCATAGTTCCACCGCGGAACCGCGGCCAAACCCATGCATTGGTCGTGGTTCCGCCGCTACCTTGACTCCTCTCTGCACCAAATTTGCACAGTAGGCTTCTGACTTGAAAATAGTGTTTTTGGAATATTCTTTTTGGGCCCAGATTTTCTTTGAGTGCTACAGTAGTGCTTGGGGCCCACTTCGGGTAAATTTGATCGATCGAAAATTTTAAACATGTTAGTTCACAGTATTTACATTATATCTGCTACTGTGAATGTCATTTGATCGGTAAATCCTGTCTAACTGCTATAGCCCTTTTAGACGGATTTGCGAACGTGACATTCACTTGATGTTCTGTGTTGTGCTGTGATATTGCGGATTTGTCGTGGGGGATAGCCTGGATGCAATGGTAGTACAGTTTGGTTTATTATGTACATTTGATATTGCGGGGCGAGCGTCCGACATGTGGACTGCCGTCACTGCCTGTTTGTATATTATTCTTTTGGGGCACGACTGGGCTGAGGTCAATGTACCCGTTGTATATTTAACTTTCTGTACTAGGATTACCCCGCGGAAGGGTGCACGGATAGCCGGGTTCTAGAGGGCAACGGGCCCGCATCTCATGGCGTTGAGATGGGAGGGCTTCACTCTAGAATTGGCGGGCTACTCGCCGTACTCGTAGGGGGTACAGGTTGACCCAGGAGGGGTGCCAAAGTTACCGGATTCCGTGAAGTGCTGGGTGGTCCATCCATGTCGTTGAAGGGGGCTGCCTCGCTTCAGGTTTTGGCGGGTAACTTGCCGCTCCCGTAGGGGTCTAGGATTTCATTGCACAGGCTATCCACACGACCAGGGGAACGTCGGGTTTCAGTAGCGGCTCTGTGAAACCCGGGGATCCCAGATATCTGTATTGTTCTGTGATGCTGGTTACATTTATGTGATGTTGCATTTTATCACGCCTTGAGCGAATATTATATATTGATATATATACTAGTAGATGTTGTATATGTTTTGCATCCGCGCTAGTCCAGTCCCCGCTCTGTCGTTAGTTAAGTAACCTAACGGGTGATGACGGGACCCAGTGGCGAATGCGGATGGCATATACATACATCATTATTTTCGTTCTTTTGTGGTGTGATCAATTGATGGGACTGCGTTGATTCGGATCAATGCAAGCTAAACAAACCTATTCTGATGTTGTTGGAACATTTTTCAAAAAGCTGTTATTGCAAGGGCGTTCTCTTTTGTTTTGCACAGTGGTATTCGGTTATGAATATCCAGCACCTCAGTCGACGAGGCAAGGGCCGAGATCCCTTCACCGGGAGTGACCCCTTGGACAGAAGTTTGCGTCAGGGCAATAACTACACTATAGCCGATTACTTTTGCTTTGCATCGTAGTATTCAGTTGGAATATCCTGCACCTCATTCTACGGGGAAAGAGCCGAGATCCCTTCACCGGGAGTGACCTCTTTAGCAAAGGTTTTCGCCACTATATTTTCATAAAAGCTATCCAGTTCCTTCAACGATATTAAGTTCATTACGTTAAAGGTTTTCGCCAGAAACCATTCGTAGCCCTCCGTCGTTTCATATGGATAGTCAATAAGTATTCATGCTGTGTTTGTTGGCCAAAGTCAAGGCACAATGATTGGTAGCTATTGGGTATTCATATGCAGCATAGATAGATGCGTTAGTTTGGGACAGTCGTATAGCCTTGTTGGCCAAAGTCAAGGGCTTGTACGGGTGGGTTCAAATCAACCTGGACAATGACGGGTAGAACTTGACATGTGACTTATGATTTGTTGGCCAAAGTCAAGGTCATAAGAGAATGGGGTAAAAATCATATCGGGAGTTTCTAAAGAAACCGAAACTTGCCAGATATGCGCATACCTTCTGGAGTGTGATAACGTGAGCGGATTTCTTCACGTTATCATGCGATGATAGTTGGATCCCGATTCCCACTGATGAGTTGGTTTACTCCTCGGGTGATCCCGACTAATTCTACTTTCAGGTTTGGGGAAGAATTTGACGTTACAGTGGGAGGTTTCCAGATTAGATAAAGTGATAACCATTCTGATCTAGGTTAGAGTGCACGCTGAGTGTTTCTTTTCTCTCTCTCTTTGGAAGCAACCATGACCCGACCCTAGACTATGACTCAGTGACCAAAATTAACCGAACCTTCTTTAACACTGGCTTTTGGATTGTCAGAGTTGCATACCTCATTGCCACTCCTACTTTTACCCTTTTCTCCAGGACACCCCGTATTACTACGAACGTCCACTTCCATTGGATAAAACCATCGTATGGTTATATACGAACTCGAAGGAATTTATTCGAGAATGGTTTCCGATTCTGGAGGAAATGAATAGGACTATTCGGTTGTCTTTTCCTTTTACCTTCTCTCAGGTTGCGAGTACTCCTTGGTTTAGGAGATAGTACACCTATTACGCAAATTGGATAGTCTTCTTCCAAACCTTAGGCTGGTGCTGAACGGTAGGGAATGAAGAAAACCAATTAGCATAACGATGGTGTACAGAACGTATTAAGTAAAGACATATCAAGGGATTAGTAAGAGGGCAAAGTAAACTGCAATTGCTATTCACGACCAAACCAAGTATTTCTTCGCCAATCCTACATCACCTTTGTATTTCTCCAGGACACTCCGTATCACTACGAAGATCCACAGTTTATTGGACACTCCATCGTATGGTTATATACGAACTCGAAAGGAACTTGTTCCAGTTCGGGGATGGATTCTGGTTCAGGAGAAATAGTAATAATGTTTATTCGTTTGTCTTTTATCTTCACCTTCTCTCGCTTTGCGAGTGCTCCTAGGATTAGGACAGTACACCCATTATGCTTATTGGATAGTCTTCTTCCAAACCATAGGCTGGTGCCGAACGGTAGGGAAGGAAGAAAACCATTTAGCCTAAAGGGGTGTACAGAAGGTAATGACTAAAGACATATAAAGGGATTTGGAGAGATGGCAAAGAATTATACGGTTACAGTTGTGAATCTGGATAATGGAAGAGGCATTACTAGGGATACCCGGATATCCCTTCGAAACATTTACATGTTCCAGCTTCACTGTGTACTGTTAAAAGAAAACTGATTTCCTAATTAGACACTTGCTCCAGGGTATGTATTTACCAGGTATAATTCTCACATATGTATGGTCTTACAGATGATGAGTGGGAGTAAGTTATTGGGAATTAGGTGATCATCCTCATTATATCGAAATTCGTTATAATTGGTGATATTTGAGGAAATCGCCTGGGTTGTTTGCTGGATGGCAAATATTTGGTTTTGAATATCCGTCGTTGTGCACCAATTTCAAATTGATATATCTGTAAGTCTATTTTTATAGAGTGAGATATACCTTTTTGAAATTATGTCTATGACATTTACCTATATCAGTGGATGGTTAGGTAAGGAGCATTAAACAGCGGTGTAATTCTTCTTAACCATAAGTACAGTTTTCAAACTACGACACACATGGAATGAGTTATTAGACTCAGGGGACTTATAAAGAGTATTGTATATTGTCCAGTGTCCATTTAGGACAGAGGGGTTGGTACTCGTACTATATTCTGTTTACTTGTGACTTCTCTAGTTCTTAGACATGTGTTTCGTAGAAATGCAGGTTCTGAGTTTTGAGAAGTTACAGGTATATGAATAAAGTAGAGAACCAGGCGTTGCAAGTATCAGGATTCTTTAAAGTAATCGAAGATGTAGATACTTGTGCATGGTATTCAGTTGATAGTAACGATTAAGAGAACTTGCTTCTCTTTCAGGTTACTGATAATTGGAAGCATTCTTAAGTTGAGTAACGCTGATCGGCCTCTCTCCATTTAGTTGACATGAACTGGAGACAGCTGCATGATTTGAATCTGGTTCAATTAAATCAGTGCCTCTGTTTCTGTATTGGATATAAAACAGTTCATATCTTGACATTGTTAAGATACGGGGAGTTGTCCAGCTTATGCTTAAAACCAGACTCTGGATAACTCAAGGCACGTTTCTGTAGTGGTTGTTTGTGGGTTGACCCAGGCTATGATGAGGGTTGACTGTCTACCATCTGGAAGATCAATAGTGATATTGTTCTTGACTCGCCACAGTTTTAATAAAAATGGATTTTTTGTTCAGAAAACAGTAGTGGGAGTATGGTAGAACTGGAAGTGATTCCAAAACCGCAAATGATTACTGAAAATTTGATAAGAACCTAAAGATTCAATCTGGTTTGACATTCCATTGGCCACTCCGCAGATATGGTGGGTAACCTCAAGCACCCGAGAGGTACTTCAGTAACCTCAAGGACGGTGACAGGGAGGTTCTTGTTTACCCAGACTTGCCATTGCTGTTGTTCCAGGCTATGAGACCCGGCAAGAGGATGAGTATAGCGTCGTTCTGAACTAGCTTTAGAAGTGTACGTCTATATGACTCTGCCAGAGGGTTGTCGTAGTCAGTGGGAGCAGCGGAAGCATTCGTGGACAGGTGACTTATGTCTATTTACATACTAAAGCGGATACAGCGGAGATAGATCATCTATTTCTGATGTGACAGTCATAAGTTTGACTTCATCAGAATAAGGGATGGATCTGTTAAGAAGGTAGTAGGGTGTGATGTCCTGGTATTTGGATGACATACACAGAGTAGGAAGTGAAATTCCTATACTACGGTCGGTTATACTTTGGTTGTCACATGGTAGTTTCTCCACATAGGACTTGGATATTATATCAGACATTCTGGTTACTAGATCTATAGATCTAGATTTGGGTGGTTTCCCAATCAGGGTACTTAGACAGCATTCTAAGAGTTTTTAGAATGGACGACTCATGGCACGGTAGTATACCTGCAGGTGATGGAGTCACCATCTCTAAAGGAGTCTTACAGACTAAAGGGAAGAGGGATGTGCATGATTGGCAGATCATTTGCTTAGGCAATTGAGTTAATCACGATATGTCAAGTACCACACCAGATATTGTTTTTGCACGAGATGCAGTAAGTTGATATTAATCCAATCGTGGAGAAACGATCGGAAGCAGTTTTAGAACATAAGTTGATGTTCCAGGGATTTGATAACGGCAGCCTCTTTTAAGAGACGGTTATCATTCCAGGCTTCCAAGGTGACCTGGATGACAAAGTGGCTGTCAGAGTTATAGTTTTCCCTCTGACGAGGGGCAGTAGTTTGGACAGGAGGTCCAAGCGGATACTGAGGGAGGCATGGCGCAGGATACTGATTAAGTTCAGTTGACGATACAGTCTAAGAAGTTTGGATTTGGAGTTCATTTATGAACTAGGTCCCATAAGATATCCAGACATATTCTAAGACAGGTATTGCTCATTTCGGGAGATGGCTTTCTCCGCGAACTTGAGATAAAGAGAGACATAGAAAGAAATATCAAAGCGGATCCACTCACTGAAGCTATTCCTCGAACGCAATAGTTCCGCAAACGAGCTTTGTGAGACTGATTAGTAGAGGAGTTGGGTGTTCGGTATCACACGGGCTGTGAGTATGCGACATCGCAATTATTAGCCTTGAGTGCAAGTGGGAGATTGTTGGATATAGTTCCCTCAGAGTCAATTATTGGATCACAGGCACGTGATTGCAATGATTGAGGGAGGACCTATACCGGTAAAACAGTCTTACTTAAGATGATAGTATGCTATCTGGTTTATCTTTATCATCGTGTACTGCTTTAGGTGACCTTACAAGTCACTATTGCACATTGATAGAGCCCCTAGGATTCTTGCTTGACTGCCAGCAGTATGAGGGCGATCATATACGTGGGACCCAGGGTCTATAAGCAAATCCGTAAAAGGTCCCTAGTCGTGGGAGTTTCGAGACAGGGAATCGATTCTCCAGAGTAGACTAGTGCATACAGTTGAGACCCCGACGAGGGGCGGTGGCCGGTCTCACAAGCCACTGGTGTCAGTTGGTTCACCTAAGATGTATACAGGTGCTCATTGGGTTATGAGTACACCGGACAGGACTTGCCGGGAACATGCTAGTTGGTCTTATACCAGATGTCAGATAGCAGTTCCCTGGTGACATGTGTACAGGTTAGTTCATCGACCTGAGATCGTCATTTGTCTCGTGTGAGTTCCCACTGTGCTTTGATTACTACCCTACCACGCTCAAAGGAGACGTGCAAACAGGTTTTAGTTGGGTACAGTCCCGAGCCACATGGAGGCAGTGAGCGGATCTTCACGGGTTCGTCTCTCCCGGTATTGGGGGTGAGGTCGCGCTGTGTCTAGGAGAACCATTACATGAAGTCCTTGGCCAAGGCAGGAGATTTACTGGTAGTATCTTAGGGTGTTCTGGGCTATACTCCGACACGACTTGTACCGCTTTTGGGGGTCTGACTTTTACCAACCCCCTAGGCCTGCTATGCGATGCTCATAGACGAACGGACCGGACTGTACGGATATTATCACTGACAGGCTCAGTAGGGTATCAGGATGAGTTTGCTCATCGACGTCACTTTTGGTCAATACCTGGTAGCCCGTTACGTATAGGCTAATACCTCTGACGTGCTGGTGGTAATATCCACAACCAAAGTATTGACGAGTCTTTAGAGTCCCCTCAAGACCGTTTTCTCAAGTTTCGGGCGAAACGCTGTAGAGGCCGTCTGGAGATATGGCCGGGTTCGATCAGATACGCGTAGTATTGCACGGATCATGATCGGACAGATTTTACTAGCAGGCTTTGGTTTAAGCCGGATCCTAGTATTGTACAGTGTAGATTTTGTCTCTTTGCATTTGTATTCAGTGGGAATACAAAAGCGGGTATGTATATATAGTCGCGGGGTTTTCCTGTAATTTATTACGGGATCAGTTTTCTGAAGTAGCCAGTTTGCATTCCGTTCCGGCCAGTTTTCCTTTGTTCCATCACGGCCGGACTTATCTGATGGAGGGGCTTATTTGCATGTTTGCAAATTAGCATTTGTGGAGGATGTTATTTATAAATTGAGGCTTCATGATAGTTCTACCATTATGAGATTTTTTTTCCATCACTTCTTTTGCATTTATGAGATGGGCTTTGTGATTGGATTGGATTTGATATGGTGTGACCATTTTCTTCTCATGATGATACAAATTCCTTCTTGGTCTTATTCCTTTTTTTTCCTCCACCATTTTTCTTATAGAGGCCGACCACTTTGAGTGAGGGAGAGAGTTGATTCATTTTGTGGTGGGAAAAAGATTATTGATTCTCATTTTCCTTATACAAAATCCTAAAAGCTTCATTTCAAAGTTCAACCACCTTCTCCATCAAAGGCAACTTCATACCCCTTAAGACAAACACTTCTACACTTCATCTATAGCATCCTTGGGAACGTCGGCTCGCCAACTTCATACCCGAGTTGCCTCGGTCCAGAGGTGGGAGCCCGTAAAAGAACCCGGCGATGTAATGCCCGTTCCGACGAGGAGATGAAGACCGGAGATTCTGCGGGGAGATCGGGATGACGACGAGAAGACCGAAGGACACGGATCGCTCGGTATAACTTCCTTCCTATTTTCTAGTTTGCTAGAGTTAGGTTAATGGCCCGATCCAGGTTTTAGTGCGCGGTGGTGCCGTTTTCTAGTATTTAGAAAAGTTTCATTTCCGCATTCCGGCGTCGGATTGACGGCCGGGGCGCCGCCGTGCACTTACATTTAACACATTAATTTTCCTAATCTTTGTAATCATCTAAAGGTGTTTAGTATAAATATAACACATATTAGCAATTCGTATTCAAAATATCAAATAACATGTGTTATACGTTATAACCGGCATTATGAGGGAAATTGTGTGTTTATTACTACACGCATGATCTTTGTATATCGCAATACTTGTCTCGAGATTGTGTGCAGGAAATTCTCCAGGTAAAAGAGCCAGAACTGCTAAAAGTGCTGATAAAATACATCAAGTCCAAGACTTATGATCTGGCAGTAAAAAAGAAAGTATAAAAATATTCCAGACATCAGGAAAGTGCCATAAAGCCAACACAAATCAGCACAGAGATTTTCATGTAGCAAATCAACCACTGGGCCACGGATCCGCGGCCGAGTTGGCCGATCCGCCGCGGATTTGCGGCCTACTTGACACGTCATCAAATCAGATTTTATCCAGAAGCTTCATCTAACAACCCTTGCTTCTAGAAGACTCTCAAAGACCATGTAGCTTTTTCCAGAAGGTTCTGCATAACAAACTCACTCAATAATATTCCTTGTAACAACCTTCCTCTAAAATATTCCCTCCAACAACCTTATTCTAGAAGGCTCTCTCCAACAACCTTATTCTAGAAGGTTCTCTCTAACAACCTAGCTTTTGGGAGGGAAATTTGAATTTGAATTTAAAAGGAGATCTAGATCTAGGGTTGAGGTTGATTAGTTAAGCAATTGGTGTTGAATATTGAGCCAAAATTTCCACAAGTTGAGTGACACAACTTGATCCAAAACCCTAGCCCAAATCTAAATTCAAAAGCCAAATCAAGATCATTTTGAGAAGCAAATAAAGCAAGCAACCATCGATCCTTTATCCGCGAAGCCAATCTTCATTAAGAGCACGAGATCCGCGACGATCCAAGTCTCACGGAGATCGAGCGGAGCGAACTTCGACGGATTTAGTTATCACTTCAAAAGGAGCGATCAAGAGCAACATCTTGTAATCTCGAATTGAGGGAATGTGTAATTAGTCGTCGATTGAATAAAAGTGATAATTAGTTAATTCTTGATTTCTTTATATTCTTGCACTATGAAATTTCTAGATCTTGAATCTTTTATTTTCATGATGCTTGAGTAAATCTCAGCTTGTTACGGAATCGAGAGATTTGGTAGATCTAGTGATGATAAAATCCTAATACTAATCTTGAGTATTATGAGATTTGTGAATTTTAGGAAAAAGAATCATCAATGGCCTAATTTGGATCGAGATCACATTCTTGATAATTTCATTTAAAATTAGAGATCAAATAATTGATGAATCTCTTTGCTAGAGGCTAGAACCGAATGATGATCAATGAAAATATAAGGGATAGAGAAGAAGAAACTCTAGTTTCTTCAATAGATCCCTAATCTTCATTCATCATCAACGATCTAGCTACAAATTATCCATAGATAAGATTAGTCATTATTAGATTCATCATTGCTACCAATTCGATCGATTCCTACAAGCTATTTTATAAATCTTAATAACTAAATTGATTGGTACATTTCTTGATTCTTGATTCTAGATCTTTATTTTTCTTTAAGTTTCTTGATATCAAATCTTTCAAATCTTGAATCAATTTTCTTGCAATTTCTTTTATCTTTTCATTTCGACTCATCTAAAACAAGATCGATCAAAACAAACATCTTAGTGGACGAACCGTATTCATTAACGTGCTACATTGACACCGTTAATTGATTGCGGTATAAATTTCCTTAGTTGTGAAAGGAAATGATCAATCAAATGGCGCTGTTGCCGGGGATGTGTGCTGTTTTGTTCGTTTTTGTTATTTGAGTTGAAAAATTATTATTCCATCAGAATTTTTTAGATCAAAATCGCATCAAGTGCTTAACGAGAATGTTTGAATTTTTGCGAGGGAATTTGGCATCACTGTAGAAGGGATATCAAGATTCAGAGAAGTTTTACGAAGTTCAGGGAAGCACAGACAGCTGAGGAAAAAATTTCAAACCCTAATTCCCCCATCAAGCCGCGGAACCGCGGCCAGAGAGGTGTTTTTGCGGCGGAACAGCCGCCGTTTAGGGTTTTCACAGTGTAAAATTTCTCAGGTTTTCTCTCTGTCCTCCCCTCTTCTCTCTGATCTTGTCCAATAACCATTTTCTGCAGGATTCTTTGCAAAATTCGCAGCGCCGCAAAAAGAAAAATTTGTTGCGTGTTTGATCTTGGTTGTTTGCATATTTTAATACGGAAATTAAGGGGCACGACCAAATTCAGATTAGGTGGGGATTTCATTACCCTTCCTAAGCCCCAAAAATCACAAACTTGCATCCGCATCACCATCATTAACTAAAAATATCTAGACAAGACTCTAAGGACCGTCGCGCTCATTTAGGACAGAAGGAGATCGTGGGTAGTCTGTTGCTTATCCGCGTTTATTTTGTGGTGTCTAAGGCAAGTGTGTCTAAGGCAAGTGGTTACTTAATTAGGCCCACTACTTATGTAGTGGAGACCTCTCACTTACCTGGCACTTACCTGGCTACAGAAGGGGCAAAGAGGCAGTAGAGGATCTATCCTGCGATTTGTCTTCTGGAAGTCTAGGAGCGGTCTAGTGACTTGACTAAGGTGACCATTAGATCTAGGGTGATGTGTGCATTTTTTTTGTGATTTGATTTTTCAAAATCCGTATTTTTTCAAAACAAACAACAAATCCATCTTTTCCCCTAATTATCACAACGCTGACATTTGTGCTAAACCCTTTAGTGCAAGGTCGGCTGGACACGGGATTCTGGTGCCCGTCTTGTCCGCGTTTCCCCCATCGACCCCAAAGTCGGTATTTCTACATTTTCTTTTTCCCACCACCCACCACCACCACGATGGACGGATATCCATCACACTTTAACACCACTCTGCCACCTCCCGCAGGTGCGCAGAATCCTCCTCGCATTTTTCTCTAAGAGAGATGCTATCCAACACGTGTTCCCCTTCCTACCTGTCTTTCTATACCACCTGCCAACGGAGAAAATTTTGAAATCAACCCCCAATTTATCAAACTGTTACCCAAATTTCACGGTCTTGAGTCTGAAGACGCATACGTTTTTATCTCCAAATTTGTAAACATATGCGCAATGATTGGAACGTCACAACTGTCTTTGGATGCTCTGCGTTTACGTCTTCCCTCATTCACTTTGTACGATTTAGCCAAGAAGTGGCTTTATAATTCAACCGCACATTCTATTTCAAAATGGGATGAATTTGTTGCAGCATTCCTTAAGAAATTTTATCCCAATCATAAGACCAGCCGTATTCGGAGCGAAATCTTCAAATTTACCCAACTTCCCAATGAACCATTTTGGAAATGCTTTGAACGGTTCAAGGATCTTCTTTTACAATGCCCTCATCACGGAATCCCTAGATGGGATCTGTGTCGAATTCTCTATGAGGGTATTGATCTTACGACAGAACAGATGCTTGATGCTATGTGTCAATGTCAATTCCTGTCTAAAGATGATGGTGAAGCTTGGAAATATCTAGAAGATTTAGCTCAAAACACTTTACAATGGGAAAATGTGAGTCACTCATCGTCTTAGGGAAAGTATCAATCATCTCGATGTTTCCGTCACAATGAGAGCCGAAATGGCCGAAATACATAGGAAACTCGACGCTCTAGAAAACAAGTTCTTTTCAGCCTCCCTGAACCAATTCACATTTCCCAAAACCGTGTGTGGATGCTGTGCAAATCCATCACATTTGACGAAAGAATGTCCTTTTAATTCTCCGTTCCAAGGTCACACTAATGCTGCATTTCAGCAACAACCTAGAAACGATCCTTCTTCTTCCTCATATAATTAAGATTGGAGGAATCACCCTGATCTTTCTTAGATCCAACACCAAACTCAATACACGGATCCAAAACAGAATAACTTTCAATGGGTCCTTCCACCACAACAGCAACCACCACAACCGAGTCAGCACCCTTTTCAACCACAAAATTTTCAAAACCCGGCCAACAACTTTGATCCTTTTTCTGCCAGTACCAATAACACCTCTACACTTGAACAAACCATGAGTTTGCTTCTGACAAATTCTATTCAAATGGCGGCTGATTTTAAGTCTTCTATCGATGATATAAAGAAAACCTCCGCCTCTCAAAGTGAGATTATTAAATCGATGGAAGCACAAATTTCACAGTTAACAGCCGCAATGAGTGCTAGAGAGAAAAGGAATTTTCCAGCTCAACCTTTACCTGATCCTGGACCTTCACATTACACTAATGTGAATGCACTTACCACATTGAGATATGGAAAAGTGCTGGACAATCATGTGGGTGAACAAATTGATAATGATGAATTGATCATTAACACCCCGGCTTCCACTTCCACTTCCACTTCCATTGCCACTTCTACTTCTTACCCTATTTCGTCTAGTTTAACCTCTTTTTCCGAGCCTACTATCCGTTTTCCCCAGGGCTCGAACCCTCCACCCACTTCATCCTTTCCACCCCCACAAACTTCTCCACAAATGTTGGACCCAACACTTATTGAAAGAGCTCCATTTCCAAACAGATTGAGGGCCAACAAACCTCATGCATAAATGGAGAAGATTGTGGACATGTTTAAGAAAGTCAACATCAATATCCCTCTCTTAGATGCTATCCAACAAGTTCTGTCTTATGCGATAATTCTTAAGAACTTGTGCACTAGGAAGAGGAAGACTCAAGTGCCTAAAAAAGTTTTCATGTCGAGTACTGTAGACACGGTTTTTCCCCAACAATTACCAAGGAAACGTAAGGACCCTGGCTGTCCTACTATTTCTATTTCTATTGGGGATAAACACATTAACCGTGCTTTACTTGACCTTGGCGCTAGTGTTAACTTGCTTCCATATTCAGTCTATGAGCAACTAGGTATCGGAGTGTTAAGCCCTCGAACATAACTCTCTAGATGGCCGACAGATAAATCACCAAACTTAGGGGTGAACTTGAGGATGTGTTAATAAAAATCGGGGAATTTGCATTCCCTGTGGACTTTATTGTTCTTGATACACAGCCTGTAGTGAACCCACGGAATCAAATTCTGGTGATTCTAGGTCGTCCCTTTTTGGCTACTTCCAATGCTGTAATTAATTGTCGAAACGGCTCTATGAACCTATCTTTCGGGAATAGGTCAATTGAGCTCAATATTTACAAGTTGGGAAGTTAAACCTTCAATCCTCATGTTCGAGTATGTTCTGTTGGCTATAATGCCCTCAAGGCAATTATCATAGTCGCGGACTTGTGATTATGATGATTGAGTGAGGACCTATACCGATAAAACAGTCTTACTCAAGATGATAATATGCTATCTGGTTTGCCTTTATCATCATGTACATGTTGATAGAGCCCATAGGATTCTTGCTTGACTGCCAGCATTATGATGGCGATCATATATGTGGGAGCTAGGGTCTATAAGCACATCCTTAAATGTCCCTAGTCTTAGGAGTATCGAGACCGGGCATCGATACTCCTGTGTAGACTAGTGTATACTGATCGAGACCCCGACGAGGGGCGGTAGCCAGGTCTCACAAGCCATTGGTGTTAGTTTATTCACCTAAGATAGTATACAGGTGCTCATTGGGCTATGAGTACACTGGACGGACTCGCCAGGAACTTGCTAGTTTGTATTATACCTAATGTCAGATAGCAGTTCCCACATGACATATGTACAGATTAGTCTGTCGACCTGAGATCGTTTTTTGTCTCGTGTGAGTTCCCACTGTGCTTTGATTACTACCCTACCACGGCTCAAAGGAGTCGTGCAAACAGGTTTTAGTTGGGTAGAGTCCTGAGCCACATGGAGGCAATGATCGGATCTTCGGGGATTCATCTCTCCCGGTATTGGGGGTTGATGTCGCGTTATGTAAGGATGACCATCACCATAAATCCGTGGCCACGGTGGATGAGAATTATCGATCCAGGATCGATAGTTTCTCAGGTGGTGATGGGTTTCATACCGACACTAAATATCGCGTTGTTAGGGGCCTGACTTCATCCACCTCCCTAGACTCGATATGCGATACTCTTAGACGAACAGACCGGACTGTACGGATATTGTCACTGTCAGGCTCAATAGGGGTTCAGGATGAGTTTGCTCGTCGGCCTCCTTTTCGCTCAATACCCGGGCAGCCGTTACGTACAGGTAGTGCCACTGACGTGCTTGTGGTTAAACTTACTGCCAGCGTATTGACGAGTCTTTAGAGTCCCACACAAAGGGTTTTTCACGGTTCAGGCGATATGGTGTACATGAGGTATGTTGATACATACAGGTGTCCAATTAAATATGTGCACATGCTGCGCAGACTTTAATCGGATGGTTGATAATACTGGCGGCTTAGGATTAAGCCGGATTATTAAATCGGGTTTTGATTTAATAATTTAATATATGTATTTGTATATACGTATTCTAGTATTATTGTTCACTATTCGTTTTCTCTCTCGGCTATTCGTATTTTGATACGAATACGCGTATATGTATTTTGATACATGTACCGGGAAGTATTCTGTATTTTGTACGGAATAGCTTCTAGAAGAAGATGCCACCTCATTTATATGATTTTCCTTTTTTTGGAAATCATTTGTTTTATAAATGAGGTGGAAGGGATGATGTGGCATGAACATGACTTTGGGCATGGGTTTTTGCATGTAGCAAAGTTTGGGTTGCACTTTGTTGAATTGTTTAATGAAATGTGGTCGAGAATTTTTTGAAGAGAGAGATAGAGGGGGGGCGGCCAATTTTTGGAAGGGGGTTCTCATTTCTTATGGTTGAAGTATTTTACATTAAGCCCACTCTCTTACTTTCTCATTCATATAAAAAACACTTAGCCATTCTTTGCTCATGCCAAGTTTTCATACCTCCTTCTTCGTCTTCTATGGTTTCTCCATGAGCACTTTGGGTAGAGAGAAAAATGTAGTGACACTTCCATATACCTCGACTCTCCATCGCTAGCGACGTTGGAGCATCGGTTACCTCATTCGAGGAGGTTGGAGCTTGCGCCGTTTCCCTCGGGTCGATCATCGGAGATGGAAGAAGACCGGTAACCAAACATCTTTAAAGGATTAGTAGGAGCTTGGAATGAAGACCGAAGGATACGGATCAACTCGGTATAACCTTTCTAACTCTTAGTTAGTTTTCTAGAATAGGGTTCAAGGTCGATCCGGAAATCGGGTAGCGGTAGCACCGGTTTAGAAAATTTTTGTTCCGCATTTTGGCCGCGTTTCGACGGCCGGGGCGCTGTCGGAACCCTTCATGGTATCAGAGCCACCCTTTAAACCCCTTACTAGCTTGTTTAGACATGATTAAAAGATTGATCGATGGATTTTACCGAAATAACGATTCCATTTTTATACTTTCTGCCGATTTTTAAAAGTGGTCAAAAAATATTTTGCAGAGGCTTAAAAATCCGTGCAGGCTTTTTTAGGAGTTCACAAAAAATTTGAGCCCATAATTCCACTAAAGCGCCGCGGAACCGCTGCACTTAGGCCCTTTTGGCGGTGGTTCCGTGGCCATTTAGTGGCAACGGGCGTCCAAATTTTTTTTGTAGCTCACATACTTGGAAATATGATTTTTGTGATATACTGTTTTGGCCCGGTTTTCTGTGCAGTGCTGTTTTTGCTATTGGGGAAAATTTAGAATTTTGTCGATCGATAATTTAAGCGTGCGTTTGACAGTACATACATTTATATCTACAACCGTGAATGTCATTTGATCGGTAAACTCGTCTAACTGCTATATGTCTTTTAGACGGGTTTGCGAACGTGACGTTCACGTTGATGTTCTGTGTCGTGCTGTGATGTTGGTTGGATCGTCGTGGTGGATAGCTATGGTGCAATGTTAGTACAGTTTTATTTCATTTGTACATTTGATATTGCGGGGCGAGCGTCCGACATGTGGACTTCCGTCACTACCAGTTTGTATATTATTTTCTTTTCTGTACTAGGAATACCCCGCGGTGGGGTGTACGAATAGCCGGATTCTAGAGGGCAACAGGTCCGCATCTTATGGCGTTGGGACGGAGGGGACCTTACTCTAGAATTGGCGGGCTATTTGCCGCACTCGTAGGGGGTATAGGTGACCCAGGAGGGGTGCTCAAGTTACCAGATTCCGTGAAGTGCTGGGTGGTCCATTCACGTTGCTGAAGGGGGCTGCCTCACTTCTGGTTTTGGCGGGTAACTTGCCGCGCTCGTAGGGGTCTAGGTTTCATTGCACATGCTATCCACACGATAGAGAACGTCGGGTCTCACTTGCGGCTCAAGTGAAACTCGGGGCTCCAGATTATCCACCATTCTGTGTTGCTTCTGTGATGTTTCTGTGATGTTGCTTTATATCATGCCTGGGACGAATGTTATATATATTTATATATATTAGTAGATGTTGTATATGTTTTGCATCCGCGCTAGACCAGCCCCCGCTCTGTCGTTAGTTAAGTAAACTAACGGGTAATGACGGGGCCCAGCGGCGAATGCGGATAGCATATACGTACATTTTATTTTCGTTCTTTTTTAGTGTGATTAATTGATGGGACTGCATTGATTCTTATCATTGCAAGAATAAAATAAACCTATTTATATGATGTTGTTGGAACCAAGTTTTTAAAAACTGACATTACAGACGTTTCCTTTTGTTTTGCATCGTGGTATTCATTTGGAATATCCTGCACCTCATTCGACGAGGCAAGGGCCGAGATCCCTTCATCGGGAGTGACCCCTTGGGTAAAAGTTTGCGTCAACGTAATAACTTCACTATAGTCGTTTCCTTTTGCTTTGCATCGTGGTATTCATTTGGAATATCCTGCACCTCATTCTACGGGGAAAGTGCCGAGATCCCTTCACCGGTGTCACGCCCCGCTTTCCAGTGTATGGCGAAGGGGACGCGACGAGGTCCGCTACGTATGTACTCAGAAGTACATACGCTAAGCGTAGCTAAGCAATATAAAATAAATACACAAGAGACGAGAGTATAAAAAGAACAGCAACTTTTATTTATTAACATTCTTTGTACAATACATGGAAAAGAAAATACAACTGAAATAAAGATGCCTAAACAGTGGCATAACAGGAAAAGGAAAGTACTGAAAAGAAAAGTGTACAATGAAATTATACTGCAGGGTCTTCGGCAAATTGCTCCAAGTCATCTTGAGATGGCTCGATCTCCGCCGGGTCCAAACCACCTGACGACATTCAAAGAAGAGAGAAGCAGAATGTCGTCAGCGAACAGGTTGCTCGGTAAGTCCCAAAGATAAAAGGAGAAATAGAATAGACAGAGAGTAAGAGAGAGAGGGAGAGGGTGGATTTTACAGTTGTATTATATTGTTATATTATTGTAGTATGGTGTTAACGATGTTGTTGTAGCTTGGTACAGAATGAAGCCAGTGTATACGAGAGGGGTCTCAGTATGCTAGAGACCAGGGAAAATGGAAGTACAAGGCTCCGTTATACAACCCGGAACAACGGCAATTGGATTCATGTTAGGTGTCTTAATCTTACCGTCTCGTGCCACCTTTAACACCTTCCGTACCAATCTACCCCTTAAACCCCGCGATGTCTTGTTTGTATTGTTATCTTGTAAAATTGTATTGATTGCATGATTAACTGACTGACTGACCGAAATCATGATATCAGAAAACGGTTATAACCGTAGAGTCATGTAAATGGAATACTGGGAAACATGTAAAAGGAATATATCCATGGTTCGGTTCAGTCAAGTTATATAGATTGTTAACTGGATTCTGGGATTCCTGTGTTCATATTGAGTTGGAATATTAAAGAATATAGATTGACTTGAATCATATTCAAGTCAGAATTAGTCAGAATCTAACCCGAGTCAGACTAAAAGAAAGGTAATTTGAAGTTCTATATTTGTTAGGGTCCTTATTGTAATTTATAAAACTTGAGGGGGTTTTATGTAAAAAGTATTATTGTATAGTTTTCAAGATACACCTCAAGTATTTATTATTCATCTTTATAGTTATAATGAGTGTAAATTTTATTTGCGTTATTCTAGTGAATATATCCTAATAAAAGTATTAATTGATTTATTTGAAATTCATGGTATTTTAATGTAACTTTTAATCTTGTAATTTTTAGAAAAAGTGGAAACTTTATCTTATAATAAAATAGGTGTTTAAATGATAAATATACATATATTAATACAAGAATAATTTTATATAAATATTTTATTTTCCAAAAATCTCATTTTTCTTAAATGTCGTATTTTAAACCTTTCAAGACCGAATGCTCCTTGCGGAGGTCTGAATCTCGCACTACTAGCCCGCGGGTGCACGATGAACCGTACTATCCCTAACGGGTTCCCCAAAAGAGGGTTGTAGTGGCGCTTTGCTTAGGTTTAATAAATACTATTCATTTAGAAAAACGATTTCATAAGTATAAGGTATTTATTCGTAAAAGGGTATAGATTTCCGTATTTTAGTTTCTAGGGTTTCCTAAGCCAACTAGCCTATTTCTAAGGTCTAAACGATAAGTCATTAGAAGCCTCAAATTGCCTCTTCACCGCCAATTGCGGCCAGGTAAGTGCCAGGTAAGTGGGAAGGAACCACAATAGTGGGCCTAATTAAAAACCACTAGCCTTGACACACTTGCCTAGACACCACAAAGTCAGGTTTAGATAAACGATCGATGTCCATGACAAATCGTACTTTCTTTTTAAAAGATTTTATTTAGAATTGTGTACAATTTAAAGCTTCCAAGAACGGTTTATAAAGAAAATGGTATTTTAGTGAAAAGTCTTGTATTTTCGTATTCTATGTTTTGACGTTATCAACTAGGGTTATATTTGTTTGTGTGTAGAGGTAGGTCATTACCTCGTGACTTATTTTAAGGTTTAGTGTAGTTTAGAGGTTAAATATGAAACATGAGGGTATTTAAGTGTAAGAATACGGTATTTGTAAAAGTTATCATTTCATGTATGAAAACTCATTAAAATTTATTTTTACAAGTTTAGTGATCAAGATGAACATGTTTAGGAATGAGGGAATTGATTAGAAGGAGAAAAATAACTTTATGATATTATTGTGAAAAGAATACGATATTACAAGAAAGTTATCATTTCATGTGAGAAACTTTGTCCACTTTGATTTTTATGTGATTAATAGTCATCATGAATATGTTTAGGTATTATGGAATAAGTGACAAGTGGGATTTTGTAGAAAAAACCGAATCGGAAATCGGTTTGTTCCGATTTCCGTCAGGTTCTAAAAAGTCGTATTTTTCTTAAAAGAAAAGAGAGATAGAAAAAAAAATGGGACTTACAAGTTTAGACAAGCTAAAGAGGCTAAGAAAGTAGTGGGTTGTCGGTGCGTCGAAACGTCGCGAAGGGTTCTAGCACGATCGCCGGAAAGTAGTCGGTTTCGGCAGCGCTTCGCTTTTCGCTCTTTTTCTAACGTACCGAGTTCTCTTGAGAATTTTAGAGAGTGGACTTAGAATTGTAGGGTGAAATGGTAGAGGGTAGGCGTGTTTATATAGGGCTAGGCAAGGGTTAGGGTTTTGATTAAAAAAATATAAAAATAATTAAGAAAAACATTAAAATTCATTAAATTTGGGAATAAAAAAGGTTTAATGAGAATTTGATAACTGTTCTGGAAAAATAAAGTATACAGGGGGGTTGACCGAGTAAACACGGAAAAATTCCGTGTTGACGACTCGGTCGGCCGGCCGAGTCCGGCCGGCGGCGCCGGCCGATTCGTTCGGTCCGCCGGCCGACTCGGCCGAGTCGGCCAGAGTCGGGACACCGTTGGGTGGGTAATTCCATGGGGGGATTTTTGGTATACTTAACTTTTTATGTGCAGTATTAATTTTGAGAGTTATGGCTGTTTGACAGTTGACCTTCCCAAAAAAAAATTAAAACAAAATGATATAAAAATATGTGGGCCATGGGATTCGAACTCTGATAGCTTGGTTCAGCAGTGCAAGGTATTACCAATGAGCTACAAGCTCCTTCTTGTAATTATTGTGTTATTTAATTACTTAAAATGATAGCAGGAAGAGTAAATACTCCAAGTATACATTAAATTTTAAAGTGATTTCTTGTACACTAAAAATGGAGTTATTTCATAGCTTGTAATTAAAAACAAAAATAATTACCTAAATCTTGTGCTCAGGCTAAAATACCCCTTTGTGGATTTTAAAAATATTTTGAAAAAATTTGTATAGGTAAAAGTGTATAAGAAAATTAGGGTTGTTACATTCTACTCTTCTTATAAAAATTTCGTCCTCGAAATTTGTAAAAGGAAAGTGTAACAGTGCAAAGAAGTTTGGTGGTTGTAGTATAGCTAGTGTATAAATAACAAAGAGATACAAGGGTGAAAAAGGCTTACCGGTGTTACCTTGACCTACAGTCTCGGTTTCTACGGCTTCTAATGTGAAGGTCTGTTGCCGTGGTATATTCCTTCTAGCTGGAGGCACATTCTGCCTTTGAGGCCTATTTCTCTGCCCTCTAGGCATGTCCCTCATTGCCTGTTGGAATTGGTGAGTAGGCTGTGTAGGTGGTGGAGCAGGTAGTGCAAGACGAGTTGCGAGAGCCTGGATGGTTGGCCGCTGCGGTTGGTTGGTGTGTGTGTGAGAAGAGTTGCTGTTTTAAGGACAGTTTCCAATGCCGTGGTTGGATGCGCCATAAATTAGACACAGGCCTTTTGCGCGCCTACAGTCCTTCCACAAATGTCCCTTTCTATGGCAGTAATGGCAAATTTCTTCAGTCCTCCTGGGTTCAAACGATGGCCTGGAAGAGGCCCCACCTGCCATCTGGTTGGCAGGGCGCTTGACTCCTGCAGACTGAGGTCTGTCCCTCTCTTTTATCACTGCCTCATAGCTGTGGGCAGCTTCCAGAGCATCCTCATGAGTCAAGAACTTTCCTGTGGCTAGAGCAGCCTTAATCTCGGTGTCCAAACCTTGTTGAAAGAGACGGGCTCTGATCTCGTCCGTCGGTATCAGGTGTACCGGGAATCTGTTTAAAGATTGTGTTAGCTGTGTAGTATGTGATAATTAAAAATTGAACTATTGTGACATATCTTACCGGCTCAACATGGTGAATTCAGCGTCGTATTCATCTACCGATTTGTCCTACATTGATCCTTGCTGTAGATGAATAAACTGCTGCTCCATGGCGAACCTGGCAGTTACAGGGAAATATTTGGGGTCGAACTTCTCGCGAAATGTCTTCCATTCAATCGGCTTTACCAGACGGCTTTCTTCCGCCTTCCACCAATTGCGAGCATTATCCGTGAGCTGTAGTTTTGCTACACGGACCCAAGCGTTGTCTGGCACTTGAGCTGCTGCCAGATCGCCTTCGATGCTTTGTGCCCATTCTTCCGCTTCAAGAGGGCTTCCTTTACCAGAGAATTCTTGGGATGTAAAGCCCTGAATTGCTTTACTCCCGGTGCATCGGTCTCAGGACGGTTCAGAAGTTGTTGCTGTCCCTCAAGAAGACTGCGGATCGCCTCAAATAGCATCGTTTGTTCAGTGGGTGGTGCAGGAACAGCTGGTGTGAGAGGTAGTGCTGAAGGAGTGTTGTTGACGTTGGTGCTGGTGTTGTTCGGGGAATTCATAACCCTGAAGAAAAATTTGGGTTAGGACAGATTCAAATACATGAAATGATAAGATTCAAAGAATAGAAATTTGCAAGATTCAAGGAATATGAATTGTAAAGAATGTTTTAGTTGCAGTTTCTTGGGTTATATTGCTTAGGTTGTTCACGCAGACCAGAACTGCATGACAGGGATTCATACAGCTCTGACCTGCATGGGCTACCAACAAAACCTGTCACGCCCCGCTTCCCAGTGTACGGCGAAGGGGACGCGACAAGGTCCACTACGTATGTACTCAGAAATACATACGCTAAGCATAGCTAAGCAATATAAAATAAATACACAAGAGACGGGAGTATAAAAAGAACAGAAACTTTTATTTATTAACATTCTTTGTACAATACATGGAAAGGAAAATACAACTGAAATAAAGATGCCTAAACAGTGGCATAACAGGAAATGGAAAGTACTGAAAAGAAAAGTGTACAATGAAATTATACCGCAGGGTCTTCGGCAAATTGTTCCAAGTCTTCTTGAGATGGCTTGATCTCCGCCGGGTCCAAACCACCTGACGACATTCAAAGAAGAGAGAAGCAGAATGTCGTCAGCGAACAGGTCGCTCGGTAAGTCCCAAAGATAAAAGGAGAAATAGAATAGACAGAGAGTAAGAGAGAGTGGGAGAGGGTGGATTTTACAGTTGTATTATATTGTTATATTATTGTAGTATGGGGTTAACGCTGTTGTTGTAGCTTGGTACAAAAGGATGCCAGTGTATACGAGAGGGGTCTCAGTATGCTATAGACCAGGGCAAATGGAAGTATAAGGCTCCGTTATACAACCCGGAACAACAGCAATTGGATTCATGTTAGGTGTCTTAATCTTACCGTCTCATGCCACCTTTAACACCTTCCGTACCAATCTACCCCTTAAACCCCGCGATGTCTTGTTTGTATTGTTATCTTGTAAAATTATATTGATTGCATGATTGACTGACTGACTGACCGAAACCATGATATCAGGAAACGGTTATAACCGTAGAGTCATGTTAATGGAATACTGGGAAACATGTAAAAGGAATATATCCATGGTTCGGTTCAGTCAAGTTATATAGATTGTTAACTGGATTCTGGGATTCCTGTGTTCATATTGAGTTGGAATATTAAAGAATATAGATTGACTTGAATCATATTCAAGTCAGAATTAGTTAGACTCTAACCCGAGTCAGACTAAAATAAAGGTAATTTGAAGTTCTATATTTGTTAGGGTCCTTATTGTAATTTATAAAACTTGAGGGGGGTTTATGTAAAAAGTATTATTGTATAGTTTTCAAGATACACCTCAAGTGTTTATTATTCGTCTTTATAGTTATAATGAGTGTAAATTTTATTTGCGTTATTCTAGTGAATATATCCTAATAAAAGTATTAATTGATTTATTTGAAATTCATGGTATTTTAATGTAACTTTTAATCTTGTAATTTTTAGAAAAAGTAGAAACTTTATCTTATAATAAAATAGGTGTTTAAATGATAAATATACATATGTTAATACAAGAATAATTTTATATAAATATTTTATTTTCCAAAAATCTCATTTTTCTTAAATGTCGTATTTTAAAACTTTCGAGACCGAATGCTCCTTGTGGAGGACTGAATCTCGCACTACTAGCCCGCGGGTGCACGATGAACCGTACTATCCCTAACTGGTTCCCCAAAAGAGGGTTGTAGTGGCGCTTTGCTTAGGTTTAATAAATACTATTCATTTAGAAAAACGGTTTCATAAGTATAAGGTATTTATTCGTAAAAGGGTATAGATTTCCGTATTTTAGTTTCTAGGGTTTCCTAAGCCAACTAGCCTATTTCTAAGGTCTAAACGATAAGTCATTAGAAGCCTCAAATCTCCTCTTCACCGCCAATTGCGGCCAGGTAAGTGCCGGGTAAGTGGGAAGGAACCACAATAGTAGGCCTAATTAAAAACCACTAGCCTTGACACACTTGCCTAGACACCACAAAGTCAGGTTTAGATAAACGATCGATGTCCATGGCAAAGCGTACTTTCTTTTTAAAAGATTTTATTTAGAATTGTGTACAATTTAAAGCTTCCAAGAACGGTTTATAAAAAAAATGGTATTTTAGTGAAAAGTCTTGTATTTTCGTATTCTATGTTTTGACGTTATCAACTAGGGTTATATTTGTGTGCGTGTAGAGGTAGGTCATTACCTCGTGACTTATTTTAAGGTTTAGTGTAGTTTAGAGGTTAAATATGAAACATGAGGGTATTTAAGTGTAAGAATACGGTATTTATAAAAGTTATCATTTCATTTGTGAAAACTCATTCAAATTGATTTATACAAGTTTAGTGATCAAGATGAACATGTTTAGGAATGAGGGAATTGATTAGAAGGAGAAAAATAACTTTATGGTATTATTGTGAAAAGAATACGATATTACAAGAAAGTTATCATTTCATGTGAGAAACTTTGTCCACATTGATTTTTATGTGATTAATAGTCATCATGAATATGTTTAGGTATTATGGATTAAGTGACAAGTGGGATTTTGTAGAAAAAACCGAATCGGAAATCGGTTTGTTCCGATTTCCGTCGGGTTCTAAAAAGTCGTATTTTTCTTAAAAGAAAAGAGAGATAGAAAAAAAATGGGACTTACAAGTTTGGAAAAGCTAGGGAGGCTAAGAAAGTAGTGGGTTGTCGGTGCGTCGAAACGTCGCGAAGGGTTCTAGCACGATCGCCGGAATTCGTCGTCGGTTTCGGCAGCGCTTCGCTTTTCGCTCTTTTTCTAACGTACCGAGTTCTCTTGAGAATTTTAGAGAGTGGACTTAGAATTGTAGGGTGAAATGGTAGAGGGTAGGGGTGTTTATATAGGGCTAGGCTAGGGTTAGGGTTTTGATTAAAAAAAATATAAAAATAATTAAGAAAAACATTAAAATTCATTAAATTTTGGAATAAAAGAGGTTTAATGAGAATTTGATAACTGTTCTGGAAAAATAAAGTATACAAGGAGGTTGACCGAGTCAACACGGAAAAATTCTGTGTTGACGACTCGGCCGGCCGGCCGACTCGGCCGAGTCGGGACACCGTTGGGTGGGTAATTCCATGGGGGGATTTTTGGTATACTTTACTTTTTATGTGCAATATTAATTTTGAGAGTTATGGCTGTTTGACTGTTGACCTTCCCAAAAAAAAAATTAAAACAAAATGATATAAAAATATGTGGGCCATGGGATTCGAACTCTGATGGCTTGGTTCAGCAGTGCAAGATATTACCAATGAGCTACAAGCTCCTTCTTGTAATTATTGTGTTATTTAATTACTTAAAATGATAGCAGCAAGAGTAAATACTCCAAGTATACATTAAATTTTAAAGTGATTTCTTATACACTAAAAATGGAGTTATTTCATAGCTTGTAATTAAAAACAAAAATAATTACCTAAATCTTGTGCTCAGGCTAAAATACCCCTTTGTGGATTTTAAAAATATTTTGAAAAAATTTGTATAGGAAAAAGTGTATAAGAAAATTAGGGTTGTTACAACCGGGAGTGACCTCTTTAGCAAGAGTTTTCGCTACTATATATTTAAAAAACCGCTTGGATTCCTTCAACGATATCAAGTTCATTACGTTAAAGGTTTTTCACCAAAAACCAGCCGTAGCCCTCCATCATTTCACACTAGTATTGCTTAGTATTCGTGCTGCGTATGTCGTACATTAGCCGAGGCGTAATGTTCGGTAGCTATGTAGTGCTTTTCTGTTGCAGAGATAATGCGATTGGTTAGGACAGTCGTATGATCATTTTGATCTTTAGTCAAGACTCGTACGGGTTGGTCTAATGCACTCAAGATAATGACTGGTAGAACTTGACTAGGACCTTTTGACATTTTGATCTTTAGTCAAGGTCACTTGGGTCCTAAGGGTAAAAATCATATCGGGAGTTTCAAACATACAGGAAACTTGTCAGGCTTTCTCATACCTTCTGGAGTGTGGTGACTTGAGTGGCTTCCATCAAGTTATCATGCGATGATAGTTGGATCCCGATTTCCACTGATGAGTAGGATTACTCCTCGGGTGATTCCGACTAATTCTCCTTTTAGGTTTGGATGAGAATTCGAGGAAACAGTGGAAGCCATCCAGATTAGATAAAGTGATTAACCATTCTGATCTAGGTTAGAGTGCACGCTGAGTGTTTCTTTTCTCTCTCTCTGTCTGCGACTATGACCCGACCTTTGACTAAAACTCATGAAACCAAGTTAACCGAACCTTCATAAAACACTTTTACTTTTGGAATGTCATGGTGTCGCATACATCATTGCCGCTTCTATATCACCTTTGCTTTTCTCCAGAACACATCGTATCACTGCGATTATCCACTTCCATTGGATAAATCCATCGTATAGTTACATACGAACTCGAAGGAATTTTTTTGAGGATGGATTCTGGTTCTGGAGAGAATGAATAGGATTATTCGGTTGTCTTTTCTCTTTACCTTTTCTCAGGTTGTGAGGACTCCTAAGATTAAGAGAGCGTACACCTATTGAGCTTATTGGATAGTCTTCTTCCAAACCATAGGCAAGTGCCGAACGGTAGGGAAGGAAGAAAACCAACAAGCTTAACTGTGGTGTATAGAAGGTAATAAGTAAAGACATATAAAGGGATTAGAATAATGGCAAAAAAATTACGATCACCATCATTCACGACAAAGACCATGTGCACCCCTGCCACTCCTACATCCACTTTGCTTTTCTCTAGAACACTCCGTATCACTACGGGTATCCACTTCGATTGGATATACCGTCGTATAGTTACATACGAACTCGAAGGAATTCGTTCCAGATTCGGGGGTGGTTTCCGGTTCAAGAGAAATTGGATAGGATTATTCAGATGTCTTTTCTCTTTACCTTCTCTCAGATTGCGAGGGCTCCTAGGATTAGGAGAGTACACCTATTACGCTTATTGGATAGTCTTCTTCCAAACCTTAGGCTGGTGCCGAAAGATAGGGAATAAAGAAAACCAATTAGCGTAAAAGAGGTGTACAGAAGGTAATAAGTAAAGATATAATAAAGGGATTGCAGAGAGGGCAGGAAAGTATATGGTTACTGTCGTGAATCAGGATAGTGGAAGAGGCGTTACTAGGAACACCAGTTAACCCCTTTTGAAACATTTTCAAGTTTCACTGTGTGATGTTAATTGAAAACTGTTTTCCCAATTGGAATCTAACTCCAGGGTATGTATTTATCAGATCAGTTTCTCACATCTGCATGTTATTACGGATGGTGAGTGGGAGTAAGATATTGGGAATTGGGTGATTAGATCCTCAATATATCGGAATTCGTTGTAATTGGTGATATTTGAGGAAACCATTTGGATTTTGCCGGATGGAAAATATTTGGTTTTGAATATCCGTTGTTATGCACCAATTTCAAACTGATATATCTGTACATTTATTTTATAAAGTGAGATATAACTTTTTGATATTATGTCTGTGACATTTATCTATATCAGCTGGTGATTAGGTAAGGTGCATTCAGCAGCGGTGTAATTCTTCTTAACCATAGTACAGTTTTTCAACTTACGACGCACAGGGTTTGAGTTATTGAACTCAGGGGACTTATACAAAGTATTGTATATTGTCCAGTGTCCATTAGGACAAAGGGATTGGTACTCATACTATATTCTGTTTACTTATGACTTCTCCAGTTCTGGACATGTATTTCGTTGAAATGCAAGGTCCAGATATTCAGAAGTTATAGGTATAAGAATAAAGTAGAGAACCATTTGTCCGAAGTATCAGGATTCCTCGATGAAGTCGAAGATATAGATACTTGTGTTTGGTATTCCGCTGATAGTAATGGTTTTGAGAACATTCTTCTCTTTTGGGTTTCTCATATGTGGATGCACTCCTAGATGAGTAATGCTGATTGTCCTCTTTCCATTTGGTTGATATGCACTGGAGACAGCTGCATGATTTTGAATCTGGTTCAAATTAGATTAGTGCTTTTGTTTCTGTATTTGGTATATATAGAATCAATTTATATCTTAACGATGTTAAGGTATAGGGAGTCGTTCGGCTGATGCTTAAAACCAGAATCCAGATAAACTCAAGGCATGTTTCAGTAATGGCTGTTTATGGGTTATCCCGGGGTTTGACGAGGGATAACTTTCTACCATCAGGAAGATCAATATTTATATTGTTCTTGACTCGCCACAGTTTTAGCAAAATGGACTTTTTCAGAAAAACAAAAGTGGGAGTATGGTAGAACTGGAAGTTATTCCAGAACAGCAAACGATTACTGAAGATTTAATAGAACCTAAGAATTCAATTAGTTTTGACATTCCATTAGCCACTCCGCAGTTTTTGGTGGGTAACCTCAGGCACCCGAGAGGTACTTCGGTCTTCTCAGGGACGGTGACAGGGAGGTTTTTGTTTACCCAGACTTGCCATTGCTATTGTTCTAGACTATAAGACCCGGCAGGAGAATGAGTACAGCGTCGTTCTAAACTAGCTTTAGAAGTGTACATATATATGACTCTGCCAGAGGGTTGTTGTAGTCAGTGGGAGCAGCGGAAGCATAGTAGGCAAGTAGCTTATGTCTATTTATAGACTAAAGTACGTATAGCGGAAATAGATCATCTATTTTTGATGTGACAGTCATAGGTCTATGACTTCATCAGAATTGGGGATGAATCTGGTAAGAAGGTAGTAGAGAGTGATGTCTAGGTATTGGAATGACATGCACTTGATAAGAAGAGATATTCCTATACTACGATCGGTTATACTTTGGTTGTCACACAGTTGTTTCTCCACATAGGATATGGATGTAATATCAGGTTTTCTGATTACTAGATCTATGGTTTTGGATCTAGATTTGGAAAGTATCCTAATCTGGGTATTTTGACATAAAATGGACGACTCCTGGCATGGTGGTCTACCTGCAGGTGATGGAGTCAACCTCTCTAAAGGTGTCTTACAGACTAAAGGGGAGAGGGTTCTACATGATTAGCATATCACTTGCTTAGGCAATTGAGTTAATCATAGAATGTCAAGTACCACACCAGATATTGTTTTTGCACGAGCTGCAATAAACATATATTAATCCAATCCTGGAGAAACATTGGGAAGCAGCTTATTGAACATAAGTGAATGTTCTTGGTAAATGATTACGGCAGCCTCCTTCGGGAGACGGTTATCATTTCAGGTTTCCAAGGTGACCTAAATGACAGAGTGACTGTCAGAGTTATAGTTTTTCCCTCTTTTGAGGGACGGTATGTTGGACAGATGGTCCAAGCGGATACTGTGGAAGGCAGGGTGCATGTTACTGATTAAATTCAGTGGACGATACAGTCTAAGTGTTTTGCTGGATTTAGAGTTCATTTGTGAACTGGGTCCTATCAGATATCCAGACAAATTCTAAGACAAGTATTGCTCATTTCGGAAGATAGTTTTCTCCATGAAGTTGAGATTAAGAGAGATACAGAAAGAAAAATTGGAGCGGATCCACTCACTGAGGCTATTTCTCGAACGCAATCATTTTTCGAAACGGGTTTTGCGAAGCTGATTAGTAGAAAAGTTGGGTGTTCGGTATCACACGGGCTGTGAGTATGCGACATCGCAATAATTGGTCTTAAGTGCAAGTGGGAGATTGTTGGCTATAGTGCCCTCAAGGAAATTATCATAGTCGCAGACTTGTGATTATGATGAATGAGTGAGGACCTATACCAATAAAACAATCTTACTTAAGATGATAGTATGCTATCTGGTTTGCCTTTATCATCATGTACATGTTGATAGAGCCCATAAGATTCTTACTTGACTGCCAACATTATGATAGCGATCATATATGTGGGAGCTGGGGTCTATAAGCACATCCTTAAATGTCCCTAGTCGTAGGAGTATCGAGACCGGGCATCGATACTCCAGTGTAGACTAGTGTATACTGATCAAGACCCCGATGAGGGACGGTGGCCAGGTCTCACAAGCCATTGGTGTTGGTTTGTTTACCTAAGATAGTATACAGGTGCTCATTGGGTTATGAGTATACTGGACGGACTCGCCGGGAACCTGCTAGTTGGTATTATACCTATTGTCAGATAGCAGTTCCCAGATGACATGTGTACAGGTTAATCTGTCGACCTGAGATCGTCATTTATCTCGTGTGAGTTCCCACTGTGCTTTAATTACTACCCTACCATGGCTCAAAGGAGTCATGCAAACAGGTTTTAGTTGGGTACAGTCCCTATCCACATGGAGGCAGCGATCGGATCGTCGGGGATTCGTCTGTCCCGGTATTTGGGATTGATGTCGCGTTGTGTATGGATGACCATCACCATAAATTCGTGGCCACGGTGGACGAGAATTATAGATCCAGGATCGATAGTTTCTCAGGTGGTTGTGGGTTTCATACAGACACTAAATATCGCGTTGTTGGGGGTCTGACTTCATCCACCGCCTAGACTCGATATGTGATACTCTTAGACAAACAAACTGGACTGTACGGATATTGTCACTGTTAGGCTCAGTAGGGGTTCAGGATGAGTTTGCTTGTCGGCCTCCCTTTCGCTCAATACTTGGGCAGCCGTTACGTACAGCTAGTGCCGCTGACATGCTTGTGGTTAAACCCACTGCTAGCGTATTGACGAGTCTTTAGAGTCCCACACAGAGGGTTTTTCACGGTTCAGGCGATATGGTGTACATGAGGTATGTTGATACATACAGGTGTCCGATTAAATATGTGCACATGCTGCGCAGACTTTAATCGGACGGTTGATAATACTAGCGGCTTAGGATTAAGCCAGATTATTAAATCGGGTTTTGATTTAATAATTTAATATATGTATTTGTATATACGTATTCTAGTATTATTGTTAACTATTCGTTTTCTCTCTCGGCTATTCGTATTTTGGTACGATACGCGTATATGTATTTTGATACATATACCGGGAAGTTTTCCGTATTTTGTACGGAATAGCTTCTAGAAGAAGATGCCACCTCATTTATATGATTTTCCTTTTTTGGAAATCATTTGTTTTATAAATGAGGTGGAAGGGATGATGTGGCATGAACATGACTTTGGGCATGGGTTTTTGCATGTAGCAAAGTATGGGTTGCACTTTGTTTAATTGTTTAATGAAATATGGTTGGAGAATTTTTTGAAAAGAGAGATAGAGGGGTGCCGGCCAATTTTTGGAAGGGGGTTCTCATTTATTTTGGTTGAGGTATTTTACATTAAGCCCACTCTCTCACTCTCTCATTCATACAAAAAACACTTAGCCATTCTATGCTCATGCCAAGTTTTCATTACTTCCTTCTTCATCTTCTATAATTGCTCCATGAGCACTTTGGGTAGAGAAAAAAATGTAGTGACACTTCCATACACCTCGACTCTCCATCTCTAGCGATGTTGGAGCGTCGGTTACCTCGTTCGACAAGCTTGAAGCTTGCGCCATTTCCCTCGGGTGGATCATCGGAGATGGAAGAAGACCGGCAACCAAACATCGTCAAAGGATCACTAGAAGCTTGGAATGAAGATCGAAGGACTCGGATCAACTCGGTATAACCTTTCTAACTCTTAGTTCGTTTGCTAGAATAAGGTTTAAGGTCGATTCGGAAATCGTGTAGCGGTAGCGCCGGTTTAGAAAATTTTTGCTCTGCATTTTGGCCGCGTTTCGACGGCCGGGGCGCTGCCGGAACCCTTCATGTTCTGTCGAATTAATGGATGTCGACAACAGCGAATTTGATCAGCTTCACGATACTGATCTAGACTCTTTTCATACGTTGTTGTTTGACCCAGATATGTATCATATACATACGGACTTTTCTTTTGAGTTGTCCGGGTCAACATCTAACGCTTATTCTGAATTTTTCATAGAGTCTGAGTATCATCCCATTATTTCCATGACATTATTCTTCGGGATATCAATGAAAGCTTCGCTAATGAACTCGCATTTTTAGTAAACACGGGTGTTGAGATGAACCATCTCCAAAACAAAGAAATTAAACCTCCACCCCTTCTTCTTGACAATCACGAGAATGCGAGTAATCCATCACAATCATTGAGTCGTCTCTCCAAAACGAGACGCAAGCACATTCTATTCCACCACTTAACTCTTCCCCACTTCTTCTTGGTTCTTTCAACTTGTCCTTCCACCAACCGGTGCACTACACTGATAAAATTTTCGAATGGTTGGTGTTGACTTTCGGTCTTTGTAAGATTTTGCATAGACCAGTAACTTTACCCTCCCCCCCCCTCTAATGATTTTAAATGCTTAACATTGTTTAACTTAAGTTTTGGGGGGTGTATTTTTGGCTCTTGAAAATAAAAGTTGTCATCAAAATTGTGAGCCAAAAATAAGTTTGGGGGAGGGTTTTCATGATTCATATATTATTGCCCCCGTTAATAAATTTCGTCCCAAGTTTACAGGTATCTGAGATTTAACAGAAGACAACAGTGAGGACACTGTTGAAAACAAGTTTGGGGGAGGTATGTGCTTATTTACGTATCACTTTGCATCATACTTTGCATAAGCACAAAACATATAATAAAAAAAATATTGTGTACATAAATAAGATAATAAAAGATTAGATAGTGAAAAATTACATCCAAAAGATTAGAAAAATTTAAGAAAACCTAGAAAATTAGAAGTTTTCTTAAACGAAATTAGTAATAAGTAGTTATGAGCCGTTGTCCCAAGGGTTAGTAAGATGAAGGAAGTCACCAATCTGAGGATAAAAATAAGTTTGAAAAATAGTTCCTATTCTGGAAGCCAAACATTTGAATATTGATACCCTACTATACGCACTTACACACGTCTTGAAACTCGGGATAGTAGAAGATACCTTGAAATGCTCTTGTCTAAAAGCCAAAGTATGAAGGGAATAAGAAATAAAAATATAAAATGGTATAGAAAAATGAACACTGTTTTTGTTATCACCAAGGTAGCAATAAAAAAATATAGCAAGGGTGCTTCATCACATAGTGCCTTAGACCAACTGGTTTGGGAGTCACTGCTAAGTCTTATGTGTTGCAAGACGAGAAAAATACTAATACGCCTAATAAGCAAGCACATGAGTAATCGGTCGGTTAGTACCTCAAGAAGTATTAACGGTCGCATGAAAAATATGTGAGCAAATCCATCTAAATATTCATCAATTAAAAAGTACCGTGGTCGATGGACAAGAGTATGATAGCTTGAATTGAATTCTCCGAGTGTAGGGATGTCTTTTACAGACACGTAGGGGTATATGATCGATGTTTGGAAGAAAGGTAGGAATGAAGAATAAAGACGATATTTTATTGAGAGATGATATGATTTCTAATATCTTTTCATGACTATTAAGATAGGGTTCATGACAACCGAAAAGCTAGTATTAGTTGGAAACTCTGATTTTCAAAGTCTTTCTTTTACAATTCTTATCTTTATATGTAACTTTCACAGTCTTCCTTTTATTATGGGATTTTGTGGGTACAATCCACTGAAAACCCTCAGGAGACAACACTCCTCCTACTAGGGACACCCAGTGGTTTAAAGGCTTGTTGCACGTGCTCAGTGCAATTGTGTTGCCTACGAAAGTATGCTAATTAGTTTTTCTTTTTCTTATATTTTCTCCTTCTCTTGAATAAAAGATGTTTGCTCGAGACGACTAAAATTAAGTTTGGGGGAATTTGATCAGTCGAAAATACTGCATTTTTAACACATCAATTTCCCAACTCTTTGTAATCATCTAAAGGTGTTTGGTATAAATGTAGCACAAATTAGCAATTCGTCTGCAAAATATCAAATAACATGTGTTATACGTTATAACCGGCATTATGAGGGAAATTGTGTGTTTATTACTACTCGCATGATCTTTGTATATCACAACACTTTTCTCGAGATTGTGTGCAGGAAATTCTCCAGGTAAAAGAGCAAGAACTGTTAAAAGTGCTGATAAAATACATCAAGTCCATGAGTTATGATCTGACAGTAAACAAGAAAATATAAAAATATTCCAGACATCAGGAAAGTGCCATAAAGCCAACACAAATCAGCACAGAGATTTTCATGCAGCAAATCCACCACTTGGCCGCGGATCCGCGGCCGCGTTGGCCGATCCGCCGCGGATCCGCGGCCTACTTGACACGTCATCAAATCAGATTTTATCCAGAAGCTTCATCTAACAACCCTTGCTTCTAGAAGACTCTCAAAGACCACATGGCTTCTTACAGAAGGTTCTGCATAACAAACTCACTCTAGAGTATTCCTTATAACAACCTTCCTCTAGAATATTCACTCCAACAACCTTATTCTAGATGGCTCTCTCCAACAACCTTATTCTAGAAGGTTCTCTCTAACAACCTAGCTTTCGGGAGGGAAATTTGAATTTGAATTTAAAAGGAGATCTAGATCTAGGGTTGAGGTTGATTAGTTAAACAATTGGGGTTGAATATTAAACCAAAATTTCCACGAGTTGAGTAACACAACTTGATCCAAAACCCTAGCCCAAATCCAAATTCAAAAGCCAAATCAAGACCATTTTGAGAAGCAAATCAAGCAAGAAACCATCGATCCATTATTGGCGAAGCCAATCTTCATCAAGAGCGCAAGATCCACGATGATCCAAGTCTCACAGAGATCGAGCGGAGCGAACTTCGACGGATCTAGTTATCTCTTCAAAAAGAGCAATCGAGAGCAACATCTTGTAACCTCGAATTAAGGGAATGTGTAATTAGTCGTCGATTGAATAAAGGTGATAATTAGTTAATTCTTGCTTTCTTTATATTCTTGCACTATGAAATTTCTAGATCTTGAATCTTTTATTTTCATGATGCTTGAGTAAATCTCCGCTTGTTACGGAATCGAGAGATTTGGTAGATCAAGTGATGATAAAATCCTAATACTAATCTTAAGTCTATGAGATTTGTGAACTTTAGGAAAAAGAATCATCAATGACCTAATTTGGATCGAGATCACATTCTTGATAATTTCATTGCAAATTAGGGATCAAATGATTGATGAATCTCTTTGCTAGAGGCTAGATCCGAATGATGATCAATGAAAAGACAAGGAATAGAGAAGAAGAAACTCTAGTTTCTTCAATCGATCCCTAATCATCATTCATCACCATCGATCTAGCTACAAATTATCCACAGATTAGATTAGTCATTATTAGATTCATCATTGCTACCAATTCGATCGATTCCTACAAGCTATTTTACAATTCTTGATAACTAAATTGATTGGGACATTTCTTGATTCTTGATTCTTGATTCTAGATCTTTATTTTTCTTTATGTTTCTTGAAATCAAATATTTCAAATCTTGAATCAATTTTCTTGCAATTTCTTTTTCTTTTCATTTCGACTCATCTAAAACAAGATCGATCAAAACACGCATCTCAGTAGACGATCCATATTCATTAATGCGCTACATCGACACCGTTAATTGATTGCGGTATAAATTTTTTTGGTTGTGATTAAAACTTTTCCATACACACGAAGATTGATCAATCAGTCACCTAGGTCAAGTCTCTAGACCGCTCCAAGACTTCCAGAAGAGAAGTCGCAGGATAGATGCTCTACTGCCTCTTTGCCCCTTCTGTGGCCAGGTAAGTGCCAGGTAAGTGGAAGGTTCTCCACTACGTAAGTAGTGGGCCTAATTAAGTAACCACTTGCCTTAGACACACTTGCCTTAGACTCCACAAAAGAAATGCGGATAAGCAATAAATTACCCACGACCTCCTTCTATCATAATTGAGCGCGACGGTCCTTAGAGTCATGTCTAGATATTTTTTAGTTTATGAGGGTGATGCGGATGCAAGTTTGTGATTTTTGGGGGATAGGAAGGGTAATGAACTCTCCACCTAATCTGAATTTGGTCTTTGCCCCTTAATTTCCGTGTTAAAATATGCAAACAACCAGGATCAAACACGCAACAATTTTTCTTTTTGCGGCGCTGCGAATTTTTGCAAAGAATCCTGCAGAAATTGGTTATTGGACAGAGCAGGAAGGAGATAAGAAAGATAGAGATTCACCGAGAAAATTTGGTGCAGTGAAGCCCTAATATCGCCGCGGAACCGCCACAATAAGGCCCCAAAAACCGTGGATCCGCCGCAGTTTAATGTGTTCCCTGCACAGAAATTGGTGCAGATGCTCCTGTACCTTCACTGAGCTCTCTGAAATGCTCTGAAAATTTTTCCTCTCGCTCCACAGATTCCAGATCTCCTTGCAACAAATCGTTAAGCACTTATTGCGAATTTTGATCTAAAAATTCTGATGGAATAATAAATTTTCCTACCCAAAGTACAAAAACAAACAAATTAGCACACGATCCCCGGTAACGGCGCCATTTGATTGAATTGTTCTTCGTGTGTATTTAGAAATGTTTCACAACCAAAGAAATTTATACCGCAATCAATTGACGGTGTCTATTGTAGTTTCGTCAATAAGAACGGATCGTACACTGAGAAAGTGTGATTTGTTCGTTATCATTTTAGCTGAGTTGAAAATTAAAAGATATAAGAAAATGATTCAATATTTATGAAATTTAGTTTCAAGAATCATCAAGAAATAGATCTAAAATCAAGAAATGATAGAGATCAAGAAAATGTCCAAATAGCTTGAATTATCAAGATTTGTAAAGAGGCTTGTCGGAATCGATCCCATTGATAGTGATGATGAATACTAACGATTACAAATTCTTATCTATTGAAGATTTGTTGCTAGATCGATGACAATCAATGAGGTTTTGTTGGAGATAGTGCCCTCAGAGTCAATTATTGGATCACAGGCACGTGATTGCAATGATTGAGGGAGGACCTATCCCGGGACGACAGTCTTACTCGAGATGATAGTATGCTATCTGGTTTACCTTTATCATCGTGTACTGCTTTAGGTGACCTGACTTGTCGCTATTACACGTTGATAGAGCCCCTAGGATTCTTGCTTGGCTACCAGCAGTATGATGGCGATCATATACGTGAGAGCTGGCGGTCTATAAGCACATCCTTAAAAGGTCCCTAGTCGTAGGAGTTTCGAGACAGGGCATCGATACTCCATTAGTAGACTAGTGTATACAGTCGAGACCCCGACGAGGGGCGGTGGCCGGTCTCACAAGCCACTGGTGTCAGTTGGTTCACCTAAGATGTATACAGGTGCTCATTGGTTTATGAGTACACCGGACAGGACTCGCCGGGAACCTGCTAGTTGGTCTTATACCAGATGTCAGATAGCAGTTCCCTGGTGACATGTGTACAGGTTAGTTCATCGACCTGAGATCGTCATTTGTCTCGTGTGAGTTCCCACTGTGCTTTGATTACTACCCTACCACGGCTCAAAGGAGTCGTGCAAACAGGTTTTAGTTGGGTACAGTCCCGAGCCACATGGAGGCAGTGAGCGGATCTGCAGGGGTTCGTCTCTCCCGGTATTGGGGGTGAGGTCGCGCTGTGTCTAGGAGAGCCATTACACAAAGCCCTCGGCCGAGGCAGGAGATTTACTGGTAGGTATTCCAGTAGTATCTCAGGGTGTTCTGGGCTACGCTCCGACACGACTTGTACCGCTTTTGGGGGTCTGACTTTTACCAACCCCCTAGGCCCGCCATGCGATACTCATAGACGAACGGACCGGACTGTACGGATATTGTCACTGACAGGCTCAGTAGGGTGTCAGGATGAGTTCGCTCATCGACGTCCCTTTTGGTCAATTGCTGGTGGCCCGTCACGTATTGGCTAATACCTCTGACGTGCTAGTGGTTAAACCCACAGCCATAGTATTGACGAGTCTTTAGAGCCCACCACACTTACAGTTACTCAAGCTTTCGGGCGAAACGCTGTAGAGGCCGTATGGAGATATGGCAGGGTCCGATCAGATACGTGCGGTATTGCACGGATCAGGATCGGACGGTTTGTACTAGTGGCCGTATGGATATATGGCAGGGTTCGATCAGATACGTGCGGTATTGCACGGATCAGGATCGGACGGATATTACTAACCTGGCTTTGATACCATGTTGCGCCACGGCAGCGCCCCGGCCGTCTATCCGAGGCCAAAATGCGGAATCAAAAATTTTCCTTACTTGGAAACTGGCGCTACCGCGGACAATATACCCGGATCGTAACCATTAACCTAATGCTAGCTAACAAGAGAAGGGAAGAGAAGTATACCGAATGATCCGAGTCCTCCGGTCTTCTCCTCGCCTCCGATCTCCCGCGGAAAGTCTTGTCTCCATATCGTCGCCTCCTCGCCGGAAGGGCACCACATCGCTTGCGTCTTTTACGGGCTCCCGCCTCAATACGGAGGCAACTCGGGCATGAAGCCGGCAACTCGACATGCCCAAGATTTGCTGTAGAATGTAGTGTAGAAACTTTGTCTCTTGGAGTTTATGTAGTTGCCATTGATGGATGGAGGAAGGGGTAAAGAAAATTGGTGCTTTCAATTTTCTAGCAAGAAGAAGATGAGATGAAGAATTCCTCACATAACCAAATGATCTCTCTCATTCTTTTCTCTCAAGTGAACCCTCTCTCATCTAGTGAGGCCGCGGTTCCGCCACACATTGGTGTCTTCACTGTGTCCAATTTTTCCAGTGGGCTTGTGGGCTAATTTTAGGGGTTTTGGGATATTAAATTTGGGCCCAGATTTTCTGTGACTGCTACAGTATTGCTTGGGGGCCCACTTGTTAATGTTTGATCGATCGGATATTTTAAACACATTATTTCACAGTATTTACATTATATCTGCGACCGTGAATATCACTTGATCGGTAAATCCTGTCTAACTGCTATAGCCCGGTTCGACGGATTTGCGAACGTGATTTTCACGTTGATGTTCTGTGTATTGCTGTGATGTTGCGGATCGGTCGTGGGGGATAGCCTGGATGCAATGTTAGTACAGTTTTGTTTTATATGTACATTTGATATTGCGGGGCGAGCGTCCGACATGTGGACTGCCGTCACTGCCTGTTTGTATTATTCTTTTAGGGCACGACCTGGTTGCGGTCGATGTACCCGGTGTATGTATATTTTACTTTCTGTACTAGGATTACCCCGCGGAGGGGTGCACGGATAGCCGGGTTCTAGAGGGCAACGGGCCCGCATCTCAGGGCATTGAGACGGAGAGGGCTTCAGTCTGGAATTGGCGGGCTATTCTCCGCACTCGTAGGGGGTACAGGTTGACCCAGGAGGGGTGCCCAAGTTACCGGATTCCGTGAAGTGCTGGGTGGTCCATTCACGGTGCTGAAGGGGGCTGCCTCGCTTCAGGTTTTGGCGGATGACTTGCCGCGCCCGTAGGGGTCTAGGTTTTCATTGCACAGGCTATCCACACGACCAGGGGAACGTCGGGTTTCAGCAGCGGCTCTGTGAAACCCGGGGCTTCCAGATATCTGTATTGTTCTGTGATGCTGTACATTTCTGTGATGTTGCATTTTATTCACGCCTTGAGCGAAATATAATATATTGGTATATATATTAGTAGATGCTGTATATGTTTTTCATCCGCGCTAGTCCAGTCCCCGCTCTGCCGTTAGTTAGCTAACCTAACGGGTGATGACGGGACCCAGTGGCGAATACGGATGGCATATACGTACGTCAGTATATTTTCGTTCTTTGTGGTGTGATCAATTGATGGGACTGCGTTGATTCGGATCAATGCAAGATAAACAAACCTATTCTGATGTTGTTGGAACACTTTTCAAAAAGCTGTTATTGCAAGGACGTTCGCTTTTGTTTTGCATCGTGGTATTCATTTGGAATATCCTGCTCCTCAGTCGACGAGGCAAGGGCCGAGATCCCTTCACCGGGAGTGACCCCTTGGACAGAAGTTTGCGTCAGGGCATTAACTTCACTATAGCCGATTACTTTTGCTTTGCATCGTGGTATTCAGTTGGAATATCCTGCACCTCATTCTACGGGGAAAGAGCCGAGATCCCTTCACCGGGAGTGACCTCTTTAGCGAAGGTTTTCGTCACTATATTTTTATAAAAGGCTATGCAGTTCCTTCAACGATATCAAGTTCATTACGTTAAAGGTTTTTCGCCAAAAACCATTCGTAGCCCTCCGTCATTTCTTATGGGTATTATTTAGTATTCGTGCTGCGTTTGTTGACTCCGTCAAGGCGTAGTGTACGGTAGCTAAGTGGTGCTTATTTGTTGCATAAATGGGATTGATTAGGACAGTCGTGCGGCCTTGTTGACTCCGTCAAGGGCACGTACGGGTGGGTTTAATGCAATCCAGATAATGACGGGTTGAACTTGACTAGGACTCTTTGATTTGTTGACTCCGTCAAGGTCACTTGAGTCCTAGGGGTAAAAACATCACATCGGGAGTTTCAAAAGAACTGAAACTTGCCAGGCATGCGCATACCTTCTGTAGTGTGATACCGTGAGCGGATTCCGTCACGTTATCATGCGATGATAGTTGGATCCCGATTCCCACTGATGAGTTGGTTTACTCCTCGGGTGATCCCGACTAATTCTTCTTTCAGGTTTGGAGGAGAATTTGAGGTACAGTGGGGGTTTCCAGATTAGATAAAGTGATAACCATTCTGATCTAGGTTAGAGTGCACGCTGAGTGTTTCTTTTCTCTCTCTCTTTGGCAGCGACCATTGACCCGACCCTAGACTATGACTCAGTGACCAAGTTGACCGAACCTTCTTAACACTGGCTTTTGGATTGTCAGAGTTGCAGACCTCTTTGCCACTCCTGCTTTTACTCTTTTCTCCGGGACACCCCGTATTACTACGAACGTCCACTTCCATTGGACAAAACCATCGTATGGTTATATACGAACTCGAAGGACTTCGAGGATGGTTTCTGGTTCTGGAGAAAACGAATAGGATTATTCAGTTGTCTTTTCTTTTCACCTTCTCTCATTACGAGTACTCCTTAGTTTAGGAGATAGTACACCTATTACGCAAATTGGATAGTCTTCTTCCAAACTTTAGGCTGGTGCCGAACAGTGGGGAATGAAGAAAACCAATTAGCATAACGATGGTGTGCAGAAGGTATTAAGATTAAGACAAAGCAAGGGATTAGTAAGAGGGCACAGTAAATTGCAACTGATATTCACGACCAAACCAAGTATTTCTTCGCCAATCCTAAATCACCTTTGTATTTCTCCAGGACACTCCGTATCACTACGAAGATCCACAGTTTATTGGATACTCCATCGTATGGTTATATACGAACTCGAAAGGAACTTGTTCCAGTTTGGGGATGGATTCTGGTCCAGGAGAAATAGGAATAAGGTTTATTCGGTTGTCTTTTATCTTCACCTTCTCTCGCATTGCGAGTGCTCCTAGGATTATGACAGTACACCCATTATGCTTATTGGATAGTCTTCTTCCAAACCATAGGCTGGTGCCGAACGGTAGGGAAGGAAGAAAACCATTTGGCCTAAAGGGGTGTGTAGAAGGTAATGACTAAAGACATATAAAGGGATTTGGAGAGGTGGCAAAGAATTATACGGTTATAGTTGTGAATCTGGATAATGGAAGAGGCATTACTAGGAATACCAGGATACCCCAACGAAACATTTCAATGTTTCAGTTTCACTGTGTACTGTTAAAAGAAAACTGATTTCCCGATTAGATACTTACTCCAGGGTATGTATTTACCAGGTATGATTCTCACATCTGTATGGTTTTACACATGATGAGTGGGAGTAGGTTATTGGGAATTGGGTAATCATCCTCATTATATCGGGATTCGTTGTAATCGGTGATATTTGAGGAAATCACCTGGGCTGTTTGCCGGTCGGCAAATATTTGGTTTTGAATATCCGCTGTTGTGCACCAATTTCAAATTGATATATCTGTACGTCTATTTTCATAGAGTGAGATATACCTTTTGATATTATGTCGATGAAATTTACCTATATCAGTGGATGGTTAGGTAAGGAGCATTAAACAGCGGTGTAATTCTTCTTAACCATAAGTACAGTTTTCAACCTACGACACACAGTGAAAGAGTTGTTAGACTCAGCGGACTTATACAGAGTATTGTATGTTGTCCAGTGTCCATTAGGACAGAGGGGTTGGTCCTCATACTATATTCTGTTTACTTTTAACTTCTCTAGTTCTTAGACATGTGTTTCGTGGAAACACAGGGTCTAAGTTTTGAGGAGTTATAGGTATTTGAATAGAGTAGAGAACCAGGTATAGCAAGTATCGGGATTCTTCAAAGTGATCGAAGATGTAGATACTTGTGTATGGTATTCAGTTGATATTAATGATAAAGAGAAATAGCTTCTCTTTCAGGTTACTCATAATTGGAAGCATTCCTAAGTTGAGTAACGCTGATCGGCCTCCTTCCATTTAGTTTACATGCACTTGAGATACCTGCATGATTTGAATCTGGTTCAATTGAATCAGTGCCTCTGGTTCTATATTGGATATAGAACAGTTCATATCTTAACGATGTTAAGGTACGGGGAGTTGTCCGGCTTATGCTTAAAACCAGACACTGGACAACTCAAGACACGTTTCTGTAATGGCTGTTTGTGGGTTGACCCAGGCTATGACGAGGGTTGACTTTCTACCATCTGGAAGATCAATAGTGATATTGTTCTTAACTTGCCACATTTTAAAAGGAAATGGTTATTTTTCAGAAAACAGTAGTGGGAGTATGGTAGAACTGGAAGCGATTCCAGAACCGCAAACGATTACTGAAGATTTGATAAGGAACCTAAAGATTCAATCTGATTTGACATTCCATTGGCCACTCCGCAGATCAGGTGGGTAACTTCAGGCACCCGAGAGGTACTCCGGTAGCCTCAAGGACGGTGACAGGGAAGTTCTTGTTTACCCACACTTGCCATTGTTGTTGTTCCAGGCTGCGAGACCCGGCAGGAGGATGAGTATAGCGTCGTTCTAAACTAGCTTTAGAAGTGCACGTCTATATGACTCTGCCAGAGGGTTGTCGTAGTCAGTGGGAGCAGCGGAAGCATTGGTGGACATCAGGCTTATGTCTATAGACTAAAGCAGATATAGCGGAGATAGATCATCTATTTTTGATGTGACAGTCAAAGGTTTGACGTCATCAGAATAGGGGATGGATCTGTTAAGAAGGTAGTAGGGTGTGATGTCCTGGTTTTGGATGACATACACAGAGTAGGAAAGGAAACTCCTATAATACGATCGGTTATACTTTGGTTGTCATACAGTGGTTTCTCCACACAGGACTTGGATATTATATCAGACATTCTGGTTACTAGATCTATGGTTTTAGATCTAGATTTGGGTGGTTTCCTAATCTGGGTACCTTGACAGCATTCTATGAGTATTTAGAATGGACGACTCCTGGCACGGTAGTATACCTGCAGGTGATGGAGTCACCCTCTCTAAAGGTGTCTTACAGACTAAAGGGGAGAGGATGTGCATGATTGGCAGATCACTTACTTAGGCAATTGAGTCAATCATGAGATGTCAAGTACCACACCAGATGTTGTTCTTGCAGTAGATGCAATAAGTTGATATTGATCCAATCCTGGAGAAACAGTCGGAAGCAGTTTTAGAACATAAGTTGATGTTCTAGGGATATGATAGCAGCAGCCTCCTTTAGGAGACGGTTATCATTCCAGGCTCCCAAGGTGACATGGATGGCAGAGTGGCTGTCAGAGTTATAGTTTCTCCTTCTGACGAGGGGCAGTATTTTGGACAGGTGGTCCAAGGCAATACTGAGGGAGGCATGGCGCTGGATACTGATTAAGTTCAGTTGACGATACAGTCTAAGAAGTTTGGATTTGGAGTTCATTTATGAGCTAGGTCCCATCAGACATCCAGACATTCTAAGACAGGTATTGCTCATTTCGGGAGATGGTATTCTCCACGAACTTGAGATTTAGAGAGACATAGAAAGAAACATCAGAGCGGATCCACTCGCTGAGGCTATTCCTCGAACGCAATAGTCTCGCAAACGAGCTTTGTGAGACTGACTAGTAGAGGAGTTGGGTGTTCGGTATCACACGGGCTGTGAGTATGCGACATCGCAATAATTAGCCTTGAGTGCAAGTGGGAGATTGTTGGAGATAGTGCCCTCAGAGTCAATTATTGGATCACAGGCACGTGATTGCAATGATTGAGGGAGGACCTATCCCGGGACGACAGTCTTACTCGAGATGATAGTATGCTATCTGGTTTACCTTTATCATCGTGTACTGCTTTAGGTGACCTGACTTGTCGCTATTACACGTTGATAGAGCCCCTAGGATTCTTGCTTGGCTACCAGCAGTATGATGGCGATCATATACGTGAGAGCTGGCGGTCTATAAGCACATCCTTAAAAGGTCCCTAGTCGTAGGAGTTTCGAGACAGGGCATCGATACTCCATTAGTAGACTAGTGTATACAGTCGAGACCCCGACGAGGGGCGGTGGCCGGTCTCACAAGCCACTGGTGTCAGTTGGTTCACCTAAGATGTATACAGGTGCTCATTGAGTTATGAGTACACCGGACAGGACTCGCCGGGAACCTGCTAGTTGGTCTTATACCAGATGTCAGATAGCAGTTCCCTGGTGACATGTGTACAGGTTAGTTCATCGACCTGAGATCATCATTTGTCTCGTGTGAGTTCCCACTGTGCTTTGATTACTACCCTACCACGGCTCAAAGGAGTCGTGCAAACAGGTTTTAGTTGGGTACAGTCCCGAGCCACATAGAGGCAGTGAGCGGATCTGCAGGGGTTCGTCTCTCCCGGTATTGGGGGTGAGGTCGCGCTGTGTCTAGGAGAGCCATTACACAAAGCCCTCGGCCGAGGCAGGAGATCTACTGGTAGGTATTCCAGTAGTATCTCAGGGTGTTTTAGGCTACGCTCCGACACGACTTGTACCGCTTTTGGGGGTCTGACTTTTACCAACCCCCTAGGCCCGCCATGCGATACTCATAGACGAACGGACCGGACTGTACGGATATTGTCACTGACAGGCTCAGTAGGGTGTCAGGATGAGTTCGCTCATCGACGTCCCTTTTGGTCAATTGCTGGTGGCCCGTCACGTATTGGCTAATACCTCTGACGTGCTAGTGGTTAAACGCACAGCCATAGTATTGACGAGTCTTTAGAGTCCACCACACTTACAGTTACTCAAGCTTTCGGGCGAAACGCTGTAGAGGCCGTATGGAGATATGGCAGGGTCCGATCAGATACGTACGGTATTGCACGGATCAGGATCGGACGGTTTGTACTAGTGGCCGTATGGATATATGGCAGGGTTCGATCAGATACGTGCGGTATTGCACGGATCAGGATCGGACGGATATTACTAGCCGGCTTTGGTTTAAGCCGGATTCTAGTTTAGTACAGTGTAGATTTTGTCTCATTGTATTTGTATCCGGTTGGTATACAGATGCGGGTGTGTATGCACAGTATCGGGGTTTTCCTGTAATTTATTACGGGACCAGTTTTCTGGAGTTGCCAGTTTGCATTCCGTTCCGGCCGGTTTTCCTTTGTTCTTTCCCGGCCGGACTTTTCCGATGGAGGGAGTAATTTGCAGTTTTGCAAATTACATTTGGGGAGGGGGTATCTTGCATATTGGTGGCATCATGATAGCTTTTCATGATTATATTCTTTTTCCATCACCTCATTTGCTTTATGTGATTAGAAGTGATGAGAATGGTTGATGTAAGTTTTTCTTTTGATATGGTCACCATTCTCTTTCTCCTACACTAACCTCCCTTCTTGTTATGGTTTCATATTGATTCCTCCACCATTCTCACTAGATGAGAGAGGGTTCACTTGAGAGAAAAGAATGAGAGAGATCATTTGGTTATGTGAGGAATTCTTCATCTCATCTTCTTCTTGCTAGAAAATTGAAAGCACCAATTTTCTTTACCCCTTCCTCCATCCATCAATGGCAACTACATAAACTCCAAGAGACAAAGTTTCTACACTACATTCTACAGCAAATCTTGGGCATGTCGAGTTGCCGGCTTCATGCCCGAGTTGCCTCCGTATTGAGGCGGGAGCCCGTAAAAGACACAAGCGATGTGGTGCCCTTCCGGCGAGGAGGCGACGATATGGAGACAAGACTTTCCGCGGGAGATCGGAGGCGAGGAGAAGACCGGAGGACTCGGATCATTCGGTATACTTCTCTTCCCTTCTCTTGTTAGCTAGCATTAGGTTAATGGTTACGATCCGGGTATATTGTCCGCGGTAGCGCCAGTTTCCAAGTAAGGAAAATTTTTGATTCCGCATTTTGGCCTCGGATAGACGGCCGGGGCGCTGCCGTGGCGCAACAGGTTTAGGGATCTACTGAAGAAACTAGGGTTTCTCCATCATCATCCATTGTCCTTTCATTGATTATCACTCAAATTCTAGCCTCTAGCAAATTAAATCAACGATCATTGATCTCTAATTTGGAGCAAAAACATTCAAGAAAGCAATCTCGCTCAAATTAGATTTTCGATGATTCAATTTCCTAAAGTTTACAAAACTCATAAGACTTGAGAATCGTTCAAAAATTTAATCATCATCATCTACCTATTTTATCGATTCTACTACAAGCGGAATTTTCACTCAAATATCATGAAAAAGAAGAGAATCAAGAATCTATAACTCTTCATAATGCAAGAATGTAAAAAAAAAAGCAAGATTAAGAATTTTCACCTTTTATTTATCAACGTTTAGGTACAATCCACTCAAAGATTACAAGATTTGAGAAAGAACTAAATCGTCGAAACTAGCTTCGCTTCGGTCTTCTTGAGTCGCGGATCTTCATGGATCTCTTGCTCGGATGAAGATCGGCGTTGTTTCAAAGGGCTTGTTGAATGCTTGGTTGATTTGGTATTCGATGAATCTTGATTTGGCTCCAAGTGTGTCACCTCACTTGATTTGAATTGATTTGGATTTTTGCTAGAATTTTTACCCTAATTGATGAACAACAACCAACAACCCTTGTAATGAAGCCCTAGGTCCCTTTTTATAGTTTCCCCTAGAAGCTAGGTCTAGCTTCCCTTGGAAGCTTGGTAGTTATGAAGCTTGCATGAGAAGCTTGGTAGGTATCAAACTTGCACAAGAAGCTTGGCTGTTAGAAGGGAAGCTTCTGGAGAAATCTACAAAGTTCGAAGCGTCGTGGAGAAGTTTGGCCGTTAAAAGAGAGCCTCTGAAAAAAGTTCTCACCGCCAATGAGTCAACTTGGCCGCGGATCCGCGGCAGATCGGCCTGACTCGGCCGCTGATCCACGTCCGTTTGAGGTGATCTCTGCATGATTTTTCCATGGTAATTCTGATGTTGGCTTTATGGCACTTTCCTGATTTCTTGAATATTTTTATACTTTCTTGTTCACTGCCAGATCTCAAGTCTTGGACTTGGTGTATTTTATCAGCACTTTTAGCAGTTCCGGCTCTTTAACCTGGAGAATTTCCTGCACACAATCTCGAGACAAGTGTTGATACACAAAAGATCATGCGTGTAGTAATAAACACATAATTTCCCTCATAATGCCGGTTATAATGTATAATACATGTTATTTGATATTTTGTAGACGAATTGCTAATATGTGCTATATTTATACCAAACACCTTTAAATGATTACAAAGAGTAGGGAAATTGATGTGTTAAAAATGCAATATTTTCGACTGATCACCATGTTAAGATAAAGTCAAACCATAATAGTATACTACTGAATCATGTATTTATCAATATGTGTAAGCTGGATAAAGCAACTATAAAAAGCAAATTCATATATCCTGATAAAGACAATGGAAACAATATACTATATAACTGAGCAAGAATGTCCTGTACATACATATCCCTAACATCCACATATATACATATAAAATAATGGCATTTAGGGCATGCATATCCAACAGATATGGTGCGCTCTATGATGAGTAATGCTGAGTTACCTATTTCCTTTTGGGGTTATGCACTTGAGATAGCTGCATACCTATTAAATAGAGTTCCGACCAAATCATTGCCTACCACTCCATATGAGATATAGGAGTGTAAGAGACCATGTCTTAATTTCATTAAGACGTGGGGTTGTCCGGCCTATATAAAAAAGCAAAATCCGGACAAACTCGAGGCAAGGTCTGTTCTGTGTAAATTTGTTGGATATCCCAAACATTCGCTAGGGTATATCTTCTACCACACTGAGGAAAAAAATGTGTTTGTTTCTCGGAATGCCACCTTTTTAGAAAAGGAATTTCTTATGAAAGAAATTAGTTGTCATGAGGTAGAACTGGAGGAAATTCCTGCTACACAAACTATAACTGATGATTTGGTAGAACCGGAGGATTCGATAATTCCCGACGAACTTCAGCCGTTCCGTAGATCTAGTAGAGTTCCTCATCCACCTGAGAGATATTACGGTTTTCTTATAAACGATGGGAGTGAGGATTACATCATGGAAGATGATGATCGAATTAGTTTTGAGCAAGCCATCATAAGTGGGGACTCTATGAAATGGCTGGATGCTATGCGATCTAAGATGGAATCCATGTACACCAACAAAGTATGGACTTTGGAAGTTGCTCCTAAAGGGGTAAAACCCATTGGGAGGAAGTGGATCTTTAAGAAGAAACTTGGTGTAGATGGAAAGATTGATACTTTCAAAGCTAGACTTATTGCTAAAGGTTTTCGTCAACGACCAGGTTTCGATTACGATGAAACCTTTTCTCCAGTGGCTATGCTTAAGTCCATCAGGATCCTATTTGCTATTGCTGCATACCATGACTACGAAATCTGGCAGATGGGCGTCAAAACTACTTTTCTAAATGGTGATTTATAAGAGAGCGTATACATGACAGAGCCAGAGGGCTTCGTAGACAGTGGGAGCAGCGGAAAGGGGTGCAAGCTGCTAAATCAATCTACGGATTAAAGCAAGCATCGCGGAACTGGAACATCTGTTTCGATGCAGCGGTCAAAGAGTTTGACTTCATCAAAAACATAAATGAACCTTGTATATACAGGAAGGCTGTAAAGAGTAAGGTTGTCTTCCTCGTATTGTACGTGGATGACATGCTCTTGATAGGAAATGATGTTCCTATGCTACAATCGGACAAGCTCTTCTTATCACAAAAGTTCTCCATGAAAGATCTTGGTGATGCCTCCTATATCCTGGGGATTAAGATCTATAGAGATAGATCTAAAAGGATGTTGGGATTGTCCCAATTTAGGTACATTGACACCATACTAAAGAGGTTTAGTATGGAAGATTCTAAACGTGGTAATTTACCCGCTTGCTCAGGAACCACTCTCTCCAAAGAGATATCTCCCAAGATTGATTTGGAGAGGGCTCGCATGCAAGGGATACCCTATACTTCTGCAATTGGGTCAATCATGTATGTGATGTTATGCACCAGACCGGATGTAGCTTACACACTTAGTGTGGTAAGCCGGTATCAATCAGATCCTTGGAAGAAGCACTAGACAGCTGTGAAGAACATTCTTAAGTACTTGAGAAGGACTAAAGAAATGTTCTTGGTGTATGGTAATGGTGAACTCCAGGTGGAGTCCTTTACCGATTCAAGCTTCCAGAGTGATAAGGACGATAGTAATTCAGTCTCGGGTTTTGTATTCACCCTCAATGGAGGGGCGGTATGTTAGAAGAGTTCCAAGCAAGATACCATGGCAGACTCGACGATGGAGGCTGAATACATCGCTGCCAACGATGCTGCCAAAAAGGGTGTCTGGATGAAAAAGTTCATAGCTGAACTTAGAGTGGTTCCATACATTGAGCATCCAATACCTTTGAATTGTGATAACAATGGAGCTGCGGCTTTAGCCAAGAAACTCCAGTCCCATCAGCGATCCAAATATATTCTTAGACGGTATCACTTGATCCGGAAGATAGTTGATCGCCGGGAGATCGAGGTCAGAAGAGTCGACATGAAGGACAACACAGCGGATCCACTCACTAAGGCCCTCCCCCAGACGTAATTTGAGAGACTTTTTGGGATGTTGAGTATGTGATACTACAACAACTGGCCTTAGTGCAAGTGGGAGATTGTTAGTCATATGTATGCCCTAGATGCCATTATTATATATTATAGTTGATGCTTGGACATATATATAAAGGACTTTCTTCCTCGACATGATAATATGCTATGTAGTTGCTCTTTATCTTAACATGAACACTCGTATTATTATACTGTCTCTCTGATACATGTTGATAAAGCCCTTAGGATGTTAGCTTGACTACCAGGACTATGATACAGATCATACTAGTGGGGCTTGTGTAGTCCAAGAGCACATCCTTTAACAGTTCCTAGTCGAAGGGATATCGAAACAGGGCATCGATATTTCAGAGTAGACTAGTGTGTACGTTTCTTGACCCTGTATGGGGCGATGATTGATCCTACAACCATTGGTGTTTGACATCAAAGATTGTACACAGGTGCTCATTAGAGAATGGGTACACCGAACATGACTCGTCGAGAACTCCAAGTTGGTACCATACCTATCGTCAGATAGCAGTTCTCTGGTGACACTGGTACAGGTTAGTCTGTAGACCCTAGATCATCATAGTGTCTTGTGTGGTTCCCACTGTGCTTTGATTTCCTCCCTACCACGTCTCAAAGGAGTCATGCAAACAGGTGGATTTTGGGTACAGTCCCGAGCCACATGGAGGCAATGAACGATAGGAGGGGTTTCATCTCTCCCGGTATAGGAAGTTGATGTTGCGCAATGCTTGATTGGCTATAACAGCAAGTCCCTGGCCAGGGCTGATGAGATTTACTTATATGTGTTATCAGTAGTTTCTCGAACGGTTATAGGCCATAAATCGGCATGACTTATCAAGTTACTGGGGTATGACAATTCCACCCATAAACTCGATATGCGACATATCAGACGAAGAGACCGGACTGTACGGTCAGTGTTGCTTATAGGCTTTGCTGGAGTTTGGACAAGCTTGCTTGTTGATCTTCTATTCGCTCAATACCTTAGCCGTTACGTCCAGCTAGTACCGCTGATGGCTTGTGGGTGACTGATGTGATCATTACCTACTGCTGGCGTATTGACGAGTCTTTAGAGTCGCACACAGAGGTTTCCTAGCTCAAGCAAAATGAAGTAGGGCATATATGGTGATATGTGCGGGAGCTTGATTAAATACGAGTATATGATACCGTATTCTAAACACACGATATATGATATCGGATAGTTATATGTGATATAACCAGATTATTGTATTAAATGTTGATTTGATAAATTGATATACATATAAATGATATTAGTCGGTTATATATGATATAACCGGATTATTGAATCAAGTATTGATTTAATAATTTGATATATATTTATATTTGATATATTTATATATTAACTAATATTTTAGCTCACTAATGTTTTCCTTCTGTTGTTTATATATAATTATATATATATATATATATAAATATATATATATATATATTCATTTACATATAAAAGACTATTGTGTCATGGTGGATGATAAATAGAACATGGGTGTATGAGACTCAAACCTAGGGTTAAAGATTTTGTGATGATTTATATTTAAAGGGAAATCAAAATGAGGAAATGAGTCACGGCTTAGATGCTTGTAGAAGCATTGAGAAGCCATGACCCATCCTCTCATTTTGTCTCTATCTTAGATACTTATTCATCACAATAAGATCTTGGACTTATGATTATCTCATTCATTCTCACCTTGAGATATTTCTTCACCCTAGTTCATCTTCTTCCCTCTCTAGATTTTCTTGAGTGGAAAAAGAAAAAGAAAACAAGAATTCTAAAGTGAGCAAAATTCCTACTTCATCAATCTAATCTTATCTAGCCCATTAGATTAGGTTGTTTGCCTCACTAATTATTTAATTAGTGAAGAGGTAGCTTGAATTATAGAAACTTCAAAGTGGATCATCTTCGGCCTCGAAGAAGACGAAGCAAGCTCGTTCCTTTCACCAGGAGCCTAATAAGAGTTCTAGGGACTACTACTTGGAGCTTAGGGACTACTACTTGGAGATATTGAAGTGAAGGACCGGTCCACTAAGGTTGTATTCCCAATTCACTTAGTGTAAAACTTGTTTAAATGCTTATAAACCCTAATTCTGTAGTTCGATTCTAGGTTAGTATAGCTTAGCCCACTGGTTTTTTTTAAAATTGCATACTTGATGCCTTTAGAAACCTAGTAGTGGTGCTAAGACATACTTTCAACCACAACGGCCCCTCTCAATGGGCCGTCCAAATCTGACGTCTCAGTCATCAACAGGCTGAGCAAGGACTCAAACGGTCCCGCAAAGAAGCTCGTGATACCTGAAAGGGCTATCCCAAAATGGCTAGCCCTTCCTACTCCTACTATAGGAGAAGCCGTCAAAAGTGCTTCCCCCATCAGAAAGTCAGTCTTCGGAAGATTGGCCGGCTCTCCTCAAACTTAAACAAGGACGTCGGTCTTCAACAGGCTGACACTAATTACAGCTCCTCAGCCAAACCAGGGGAGTGATGAAGCCGCTTTTAGAACTAAGACGGTCCCTTCAATAAGGCACGCTCGACGTCGCTACTGACGCTGAGTGAGAGAAGCTGGGGGCAACTACCCCTGTGGACTCACCCCACCAAATCCAATAGTGGAAGTCAACGCTGTTGTTCCTACCGGGAACAACTTTGATCCGCTTAAGAGGGTGCGAAAAAATTCTCCAACGGCGGTGCAAAAGAAATCACCCCCACCTGCAGAAGTTACAGTGCAAGCAAAGCCGAAGCGGCCTCATCAGCGGCTCTCCTCGCAAATTCATAGGGTCTGGCGAAAAGTCCAGGACTCTGTAATTGACCAAAACTACCATCGTCGACTAAAGAAATCAAAGTCTCGACAAGAAAAGGACCAATTCTCTGCCATACAATGGGGGAATTCTCCTAAACAGGTGCCTGTCATAACGGCTCCTTCAACTCCGATCTCTCATAAAAGAACGAGGCTGGAGAAAACTTTACCACCCGCGGCAAATTCCAATGGCGATGGATCCAAACGCCCCAAGCCTGGGGGCATTATCGTCCATACAGTCTATATGACCATTGGGCAAGAAAGGAGCCGTGCTTCAGTGAGTCACAGACCGCAAACTCGATTGCTGACAAAGGCTCAGGAGCAACAACAAAAGCTCTAGGAAATGTTGAACAAAATGACGGCACTCACTGGGCAGAAAACAAGTCCGGACAAAGAAGCCGAACAGCACCAAGAACAAGTGACCGATACAGGAGAAACCTGGGTCCAATATACGATCCGGTGGCGGAACCTTTGGTCTAAGTGCGAACAGCGCATTGAAGAGTCTCCTGCTGAAGGCATGTTTATCGGGACCCTTGATCCTCAAACGACTATGTCCCAGTTCATGACATTCTTCAAACCAACAACCTTTCAGGCTCTGATAGATAAACTGGCTCAAATAGACCAGATGGGCCATGGGTCTTCCCCCTCAAATAAGGACCCTCGAAATAGCAAGGGTAAAGGGAAAGCGACCTTCGTTTCCAATACGCAACAACAGCCGCGTGGCCCAAAACCGGCTGCTCGCCAAAACAACGAGCGTCCGCGCCCATCCTTGGAGGAAAGACTAGGACATGCTTACTCATTTCCCCGCGACAAGATAATGAGACTATTCGAATTGGCAATGCATAATATACTCATCACATTGCCAGACATGAGGCATCCACCGCAACCCGGCGATATCAACAACCCTGACTACTGCTCCTATCACAGAATGGTGATCCGCCTAATTGAAGATTCCCACGTCTTAAAAACTTGGTCGAAGACCAGTATCAACAGGGGAAATTCGCTTTGTCTGATAACTGGAGGCACACTCCAAAAAAGATGGATGCGCAGGGGGCATCATGCTCACTCGTGGAAGAAATTCCATGAGAAGTCGTTCTTTCAGCGAAAACCAAAAGAATGGTGAAGGATCTACAAGCATGTCCGGCAGTCAGGTGGAAAAGCCCACTTGAACTTGAAATCATCGAAGTGGTTTTGAAACCTCGTCCCGCACCAAAAATTGTTGACAAGGGGGAAAACCCACAAGTCAAGCCTTCAAAGTCTTCAAAGAAAAAGAAAAAGACCAAGAAGCCTGTGCAGCCTGCTGAGTATGACGAAAAGCGCACAGATCTACAAAAATATATTGACGTGAGGAGTAAACCTAGAAGGCGTGGACACTGGTCACGCTTGAAGAGTACCTCAAGCATATTCTTGAGGACGAAGAAAGTGACAATGATGAGGAAAATGACTCATCAGAAGACACCGAAGACCATGTAGCAAGTTTCCACATGATCTCCCATTCGTCGTTATATGGCGAAGAGGCTCCCTCAGCCACAGAAAACAATGCAGAGGAACTGGGGGCAGAATCGGCGCTAAAATCCCCGGAACTGGCAGAAGACCCGATCGAGAGGCTGTTAAATGAAGCCTTTCAAAAAAACAAAGTTGGCCAAGAATGCGAGACAGCCATTTATGAAAAGGTTAAGCATCAGCGTTAGGATAAAGAAGCTGCGGCAAGGACGAGTCGTAAAGTTTTACGACCAAACCAAAGCATGCTTGCTACAAATAAGAGCAGGATCAAAACAGAGAAGCGGTTCGCCAAAGTCCTGTCAATGGGGATGAAGCTTCCACCTCTCATAAAGAACACTCCCGGGGTCATATACCTCAATGGAGAAGAATCACATCCAAACTACTGTCTATATCATTGAAGGGTCACCCACCCCACCGAAGAATACAGTACCTTCAAGATGTGGTGGCAAGGATATGTTGCCCTTCAAAAACACTTCGAGAGGATGAAGCGCGAAGCTCGTGCCCGTCAGCGGCAAAATAGTGCAACAAACGTGCATGAAGAAACGAATGGCAACTATCATATGGTTGGTACCAGTTCAGAAGGGGAAAAACGCCAAGTTCTTACCTTCGGGAGAGATTCTGAGGACGAAACACCCCTCAACCCTCTCTTCAAAGACTCCCCCTTCGAAAAAGAATTGGAGGAGAAGAACTGCAAGAATATTCAGCTGCATAACCGCATGCTGCCTGAGAAGAACCTCGGACCTACAAACAAAGGTTCGAGCAAAAAAGACAAAGGAAAAGAAAAAATCACTGAAGAAATTGCCATCGACGATGGAGTTGTCAAAGACCTTGCAGCAAGGGACTCGAATAAGAAAAACAAGGTGGATTACAATGTCCTAACACATCTGAGCATATTGGATGCCCTCCTCCTGTCCAAAGAGGCATGAGATTCCCTGATCAAGGCATTATAAGAGCCAGATCAGTTCCAAGCTTTCTTCGCGGAAGAGAAAATGAAGAATGAACTGGTAGAGGTCAGAACGGCTGACATTACATTCAGCGATGAAGAACTCCTTCTCGGTATGTGCGAATATAATCACCCGTTATACGTCACCGGGTACTGCCACGACATCAAGATAGGAAAAATCCTTGTCAACAACGGATCCTCCGTCAACCTTCTCAACGTGAGAGTGCTGAAGGAAATTTGCATGAACATTCAGCACCTTACCCGAGATAAAATTACCATCTCCGGGTTCGAATCACAGTCGTCACGGACACTTGGGTCCGTAATTCTGATGTTACGCTTCGAGCTGCTTGTCACTGACATCAAATTTCATGTCATTGACGCCAAGAATTGCTATAATGCATTGCTCGGCAGGCCTCGGTTACACGAGTACAACGTCATCTCTTCTATATAACATCAGTGTATGAAGTATTTTAAGTATGGTTCGGAATACACCATCATGGGAGAGCTAAACCCGTTCTCGGTAAATGAAGTCCAAAAATATGAAGACGCAAAGTGCTTCCTACCAGATTTTGAGGATACCGAAAGGTGTCACAATCTAGAGAATAAACAGAAGTCCGTCACCATTATCCCAATCTTTGAGAGCAATACCGAGGAAGATGAAGAAATAGTCTACTTGGAGCAACCCCAAAAAGAAAACAATAAGCTCGGACCATCTACTCCTATCTTGGTCTTTGGCAGGGACTCAAAGGATGAGGCCAACGCAGTGTTCTCTGTCTGCCCGTCAATGCAAACTTTTTCCGGAACAGATCAGAGTCTACAAATTATAATGGCTCCGCCTCGGAATTACAAGGAACTTGATGCGCTCCATACATACAGCGTACAAGAACTGCAAACTTTCTACGTACCTCCCAGGAGAAAAGGTGAAAAAGCGATCTTCTTCTACCAATCTACGAAAAATAAAGTAGAAAAAGAAGTCTAGCATGGTGCCGCTTTTGCACTCAACAGGGTTCAATCAATATGTCTTCCAAGATACTATGCGGAGGGATTGAAAAGGCTGTTAAGATACCATGGTGTACCCCTCGAACAAACTGTTCGACCTAATTTTATAAAAATATTTGGGATATTTCTGGGACTCGGCGACAGATGCCCAACGGGAAGATGAAGACAACCGGGCTCGGGTACATTTGGTCCAAGAAATGGGAGTAGATCCATAGTTGCCGTGTCGTAAACAGCTCCATTGAAGCCGAAAACGCACTTCCAAATAGCCGTGATGTCAAATTGGAGGGAGACCCGGTCTAAAAACGTTAAGTTCGTCGCTGGAAGAAAAAATTGACAAGTTAATAAAAGAGGCTTGTCAAACGAGCCAGGACAATCACAGCCGTGAAAAGGCCATTTATGAAAAGGCCAGGACGCAGCGTCTCAGTCGGCAATCTGTAGAGAAGATAGACTATAATGCTCTTCATCCCCGGCCTACTGTATGTTCTCGCGAAAGGGGAAAATCCAGAAATGAAGGCAAAAACAGGGTGAAGAACGCAAACAACATTCAAAAACAACAAAGCGGATCCAAGACACCGTGCAATCGAGAAGAACTCGATTGGATTATGTCCTTTATAAAGAAGATAGGTCGGGAATACTCTTTCCTTCAAGACAAGACAAGAAAAGTATTTAACCTTGTCATGAAACACCAAATGATGACGCTTCCGGAGTCTCGACACTCTAAACAAATAAACGAGGTCCATCATCCGGATTATTGCTCCTATCACCGAGTAATAGGTCATCCACTTGAAGACTGCTTCACCTTCAAAGACTGGGTAGAAGACCAGTATCAACAAAGCAAGTTCGCTTTATCCAACAGCTGGAGGGTAAACCCGCCGCAAAAGCATGAGCTAAAGAGGACTTATATCGTAAGGATAGGACTAGCTCAACATCAAGAATGGAAGCGAACTCGTACCTGCCATATGATAACACTCTCAAAAGAGGGAGAGCACGAGACTATGAATAACCTCTACAACTGCTTCGCAAATGAAGACGAGGACGAGGTGATCTCAGAGTTTCTACCGGCACCAAAAGAGATGGAAAATGGGATACACACCACGGCGGATAACCTAAGAAAAATTGACTTAGGGATGGAAAATGATCCGAAACCAACGTTCTTCAGTGAACTGCTATCTGAAAAATTGGTGGCCACGTTAAAAGACGTGCTCATGCAGTATAAAAATTGCTTCGCGTAGAACTACTCTGAAATATCGGGTTCAGATCCAAAGGTGGCAGTACATAAACTGGCTATATCGCCGGGTATAAAGCCAATCAAACAGGCGCTAAGAAGGATGCAACTCGAACATGAGATGAGCATCAACGCTGAAGTCAAGAAACTAATCGACTCCGGCTTCATCCAAGAAGTTCAATATCCTGACTGGATTGCCAACATCGTTCCAATGATGAAGAAAAATGGGATGGTGCGCATCTGCGTGCACTTTTAGGACCTCAACAAGGCTTGCCCGAAGGATGACTTCTCAGTGCCCGTTACCGAGCTTATGATCGATAACACATCTACCTATAAGGTCTTCTCCTTCATGGATGGATCTTCAGGATACAACCAAATAAAGATGCATCCTGAAGACCAAAAGCATACAGCCTTCCGAACGCCGCTGGGCATATTCTGCTATATGATAATGCCCTTCGGTCTAATGAACGCTGGCGCTAACTACCGGAGGGCCATGACAAAGATTTTCGATGACCTTAACCATGAGATTTTTGAATGCTACATCGATGACCTTGTAGTAAAGAGCAGATCTCACAAGGAACATTGGGGACATCTAAAAATAGTGTTCCAACGGCTTCGAAAATATAATCTAAAGATGAATACTCTAAAATGCGCGTTTGGAGTTTCCTCAGGCAAATTCCTAGGATTCATCATACGTCGCCGAGATATCAAAATCGATCCCTCAAAGATCAAGGAGATTATAGAAATGCCCACACCAAGAACTCTCAAACAACTGTGGTCTCTCTAATGAATGCTCGCGTATGTCCAGCGGTTCATAACTAACATCTCCGAAAAATGCCGTCCCTACAGTCATTTAATGAAGAAGGGGACCCCGTTCATCTGGGATCAAAAGTGCCAAAATTCACTAGACGAAATTAAACAATACCTGCAAAATCTACTGGTATTGACCACTCCGGTTAAGGGAAAACCCCTTATCATATATACAACATCCCTTGAGGGTTCTCTAAGTGCATTGTAGGCACAAGAGAACGATCAGGGAAAGGAGAGAGCTCTGTACTATTTGAGTCGGATTCTCCTGGGGCAAAAAACAACTATTTCCCTATCGAAAAGCACTGCCTAGAATTGATCTTCGCAATAACGAAGCTCAGACATTACACCCCGAAACATGAGGTCCATCTCATATCGAAGGTGGATCCTCTCAAATATCTAATGTCAAGGGCCATACTAACAGGAAGGCTTGCCAAATGGGCCCTCCTCCTGATGGAGTTCTCAATAACGTATCGTCCCCTCAAAGCAGTGAAAGAGCGGGCCATTGCCGACTTTCTTGCGAAGCATCCGATACCACCCGAATCCCCTTTAAATTGCGAGTTGCCAGATGAACATGCGTTCGACGCAATCGAAGAAGAGAAAGAAAGAAATGATTCCCAATTGGAACTCTACTTCGATGGAGCATCTTCCATGAAGAGGCGAAAGTAAAGCATCCGTATAATCAAAGCAGGGGTGGGCCTTATCTTCGTGACTCCGCAAGGAAGGATATTGCTTTATGCCCTTTCCTTAATAGAGCCAAGAACTAATAACGAAGCTGAATATAAAGTTTTGATAGCAGGTCTCGAGATCGCTATCGACTTGGGAATCAAAAACCTCCTCATATATGGAAACACCCAGCTGATCATTAGCCAAGTAAATGGCGACTATCAAATATGTAAGCCAGAGCTCATACAATATGGCGAAAGAGTGCAGCAACTGCTGACACAAATCCCTTCCTATATCCTGGAGAGTATACTGCGTGCAGAAAACAGTAAGGCGGATGCATTGGCCAAATTTTCTAAGGAATTGGCTGACGAAGATCTCAATGATGTAAGGATCATTGTGCAAAGCCGCAGGATTCTCGCGCCAATGGATATATCTTCGGAAGACCTAATAGAGGCATTCGAAGGAAAAGAAGCAACCGAACAAGTAACCCTTCAAATAGAAGACGAAGAAAAGGTCAAGGACTGGAGAGAAGTCTTTATAGACTACTTTAAGTCCCAACGAATGCTCAAAGACGCGTCATCTAGACATCAGCTCATGAAAAGAGCTCTGTCTTTCACCTTCGTCAATGAAACTCTATATAAGAGATCGTTTGATTGTTTATGGTTAAGATGCCTAGGGCCGGAGCAAGCAAAAAGGTCGTCCAAGAAATACACGATGGACTCTGCGGTTCACACCAAGCTGGACCAAAGTTGAAGCTGAAGATAAAAAGAATGGGTTATTTTTGGCCCACAATATGCGAAGCAGTGTCACTCGTACTAAATTCATGGGGACTTCATCCATCAACATCCAAATCCTTTACACCCGACAGTGGTCAACTAGCCGTTCGAGATGTGGGGAACAGATATAATTGGCCCTATCGAACAAGCGTCCTCTAACGGACAACGGTTTATATTGGCAACGACCAATTAATTCTCTAAGTGGGCAGAAGCAGTACCACTAAGAGAGGTGAAGATGGAGAATATCCTCCATTTCTTCAGAACCCATGTCATCTATCGATTCGGAACTCCGTGATGGATAATCTTGGATAATGTGCCAACTTATAAAAGCCATAAAATATGCCGCTTCTCACAGCAACATAAAATATATTGGAGATACTCTTCAGTCTATAATCCTCGGGCCAACAGTCTAGCTGAAGTTTTCAATAAGACTTTGATAAAGGTTATAAAGAAAACAGTGTCCAAAAACAAAAAAAGGACCGGCACAAAAGGCTGCATGAAGCTCTCTGGGCATACCGAACAACGTTCAAGACGGCCACGAATACAACACCATGCGCATTATTATTTGGCACAGAAACGATACTCTCGTTGGAAATAGAACTCTCCTTTCTACGAGTAGCAGTTCGATACGAGCTAACAGATGAGGAAAATGCTCATCTTAGGCTTGAAGAGCTCAATGCCCTCAACGAAACCCTCCTGATAGCACAGCAAAATATGGAGGCTTATAAGGCAAGAATGACGCGGTCATACGAAAAATTGACCAAGCCGAGAACATTCTTCCAAGGCGAACTCGTACTAGTCGTCAAAAAACCGGTGATCCCCAATCGTGCAAAACGGGCAAAATTTGAGCCGAATTATGAAGGCCCGTGCATTATAGACAAATTCTACCAAGGTGGAGCCTACCTGCTCATAGATATATATGGCGAAAGACCCTCCCGGCCAATAAATGACCGATTCCTAAAAAAATACTATGCTTGAAAAGTCATGATTTAGGTCAATGATAGATGACGACGCCTGTGTCCGCTCGCTAACTTCCTGAGTCAGAACTCTGAGAGTAGTATCCAAAAAGCTCCGTCACCTCAAAAACGATGATATCGGACCGAGATGTCCCTAAACCAACAACGGACCGAGATGTCCCTAAACTAACAATGGACCGAGATGTCTCTAAACTAATAATGGACCAAAACGTCCTTGGACTAATACTCGTCCCAAAAATGGGGATAATGGACTGAAAAGTCCTTAAACTAAAATTTCGTCTCAAACATGGTGATAATGGACCGAAATATCCCTAAACTAATATTCATCCCCAAAATGGGAATGCTGGACCGAAAAGTCGTTAAACTAAACTTCGCCTCAAACATGGCAATAATGGACCGAAATGTCCCTAAACTAACATCCATTCCCAAAATGGGAATGCTGGACCGAAAAGTCCTTAAACTAAAACTTCGCCTCAAATATGGCGATAATGGACCGAAATGTCCCTAAACTAATATTCGTCCCCAAAATGGGAATGCTGGACCAAAAAGTCCTTAAACCAAAACTTCACCTCAAATATGGCGAAAATGGACCGAAACGTCTCTAAACTAGTGTATCGCCTCAAACAGGGCGCATCGCCCCAAATACGGCAGTGTCCTCCCTTAAGATCTATATCGCAATCGAAGTCTCAACGGCGAGAGTTGCAACTCAATTCCCACCGGCAAACAGATGGGCACTTGCGGCGAAACTACTTTCGGAAGTTCCATCGTTAAACAAAAGAAAAAGAAAAAGAATATTATTATGTGCACTTGCAAGGCCCTCTTGACTTTGCAAGGAGAAAATACATGCGTGAGATCATTACGACTCACAAAGGAGCAACATACTTAGGAATCCATACGATTCCTATGGAGAAATTACACTTGCGAGATCCTTACGACTTGTAAGGAGAATTCCCCCTATGAGACCCTCACGGCACATAGAATCCAAAAGCCTTAAGCTACAGGGATCTAAACATGTTCTTAAGCCGTCATATTCCCCTAATATTGCATTACAGGCAGTCCAATATTGACCCTTGTATACAATCCACGGACACAAATAAACAATTCCCTACCAAATTCCACCAATGATGAAAAATGTTCCCATATGGTGAGCGACACTTGGAAGTCCCTTCGACTTATAAGGAGAAAATACTCTTGTAAGATCCTTACGACTAACAAGAGAAAACACACTTAGGAATCCTCACGACTCCTAAGGAGAAAATACACCTATGAGATCCTCTCGACTCATAGGGAGAAATACCTTTTATGAAACCCTTATGGCTCATAAAGTCAAAAAGCCTTAGCCGAAAGGATCCTAACCCAGTTTGCTAAGCCACCGTTGTTCAAATCGACAAAGGCAAATGATGATTCACTCCTGGCAATATTCCAGTGGTAGCGATGCTGATGCCTAAATAGGTATCAAATTCAAAGTCCTCTCAAGGAAAATGAAGATTTGCTCCTGGAAATATTCTAATGGTAGCGATGGTGATGCCTAAATAGGTATCAAATTCAAAGTCCTCTCAAGGCAAATGATGATTCTCTCCTGGCAATATTCCAGTGATAGCGATGATGATGCCTAAATAGGTATCAAATTCCAAGTCCTCTCACGGCAAATGATGATTCGCTTCTCGTAATATTCCAGTTGCAGCAATGTTGATGCCAAAATTGGTATCAGATCTCAAGTTCCTAACTCGTAATAAAACTCAGCGAGTCGCAAACAAAATGCATATGAAAAAAACGAAATGTTTGGGCAACTCGCAATAAAAAGCAGCGAGTAAAAATAAAAAATATAGCCGAAATGATTGGGCACCGCGATAAATAGCCGAAATGATTAGCCAATCAGGACTTTCGTGACAAAAAAGCTGAAAAGATAGAGCTTCGCAGAAAGAAATAAAAAAAATGAAAAGAAAATGAAACTTTTCTACCCTGCAAGTAGGTCCATATCGACTCTTTTATACAATCCATGGGCACAAATGAAAGAAAGGGGCCATATCTCCCACCATGTTTTGTCAAAAGGAGAACCAAATCTTGAAGGTTCATATACAACCTAGAGACTATCCAGACGTTCATTCTCATGCCAGCAGGATGCAGACGCAGCATCAACAAAAGGCCTTAGGGTCAATGCAAAAATAGAATTATGGAAAATCCTAGCTCCAAGTATTAACGGTACATATACAACCTAGAGACTATCCCTGTGTACCCCCTCATTCCAGCAGGGGTAGACACAACAATCAAATAAAAATGAAGTGATGGAAAAATCCTAGCTTCAGGTCTTAATAGCAACATCTAAAGCCAAGAGATCACCCCGACGTTTTTCTCATTCTGCAGGATGCATATGCAACGTCAACAAAAGACCCAAGGGTCAAAACAAAAATGGAGTAACGACAAAATCCTAATTCCTAGTCTTGACGGTTCATATACAACCTAGAGACTATCTATGTGTTCCCCCTTCATTTCAGCAGGGGCGGACACAACAATCAAATAAAATGAAGTGACGGCAAAATCCTAGCTCCAGCTCTTAATGGAAACATCTACAACGTAGAGATCAGCTCGACGTACTTCTTATGCCAGCAGGATGCAGACGCAACATCAACAAAGACCCAAGGGTCAAATTAAAATGGAGTAATGGAAAAATCCTAGCTCCAAGTCTTGACAGTTCATATACAACCTAGAAACTATCTCGGCATTCCCCCTCATTTCAACAGGAAGCGGACGCAATTATCAAATGAAATTGGAGCAATGGCATATCTTTAGCTCTAAATCTTGGTTGCAATACATAAAGTAAAAAGATCACACAGATGTTTCCCAACAACAGCAAAGAATCAGCGCGACATCGTCTAAACAAAAAAAATGAAGTGACGGCATATTCTTGGTTTCGGGTCTTGACGACAACTCATATAAAGCCTAAAAGACCATTGGAGATCATCCCACCCCAGAAGGGTGAGATTATGACTCATCGGGGCTACAAATTGAGCCTAACCTCAAGTAAAAAGTGTCATGGCAAATTCCTAACGCTTGCTCTTCCAACGGTATTATTGACCAAAGGTGATTACTCGAAGACATCTTGTCCAACCTCCGAAGGGATCAGAGGCACGACAGTCACTGGGCTACTCGAACAGCGGCTTAAAGACTGCATATCGAGGAATATATCAGCCAACGTGACGGTACCACGGACTAAAACCCTAGTACCACAAACCTAACGGTCCCCTGTCATAAAGAATGGGGGTTATCTGAAAGTATACGCTAGCACCCCACTGGGTTTTACAAGCATCAACCATGCCATTTTTTAAATTTTTCGGGGTGCTAACTAACACTAACCTAGATCGTTAATTAGATGATTAGGGTTTTAAGTTTGATGACATGAAAAACTAGAGAGAAGGAAAAGTTGTTATACCCTATAGATCGAGCCCTTCTCTTCGTTAGCTCCATGTAGTAGTCTTCGCGACTCCACTAGAATCAACGTCAAGTTGGATCGAGGATGCTTCGATGACTTTCGCGCCGAAGATGATCCACCCGAAGCTCACTAGTTCAAGCTATCTCTTCACTAAACTATTTGGTGAAGGAAACACACTACACTTGAGTGCTAGTCAAGTGTAAGATGGTGAAGTAGGGGTTTTGGAAGCTCGCTAGGGATCTCACAAGATTAATGATTCATATCACATGTGAGGGTTTTGAGCTTGGAGATGAGATGAAGAAAGTGTAGAGATCAAGAGAGTAAAAGCTCAAGAAATGGATAAGGCATCCAAACTCAAGAAGAGTGAAGAATGAATGAGAGAGTAAACTCAAAAGGCTCACTCTCTCCTCACTTATTCAAGTATGGAATAAAAATGCAATAAGAAATTGCAACCTTGCTTGAATAGTGAGTCAAGAGTAATATACAAATAATAAAACCCATGCCTTGCCCATTCCACAAATATCTCTACAATGTACACTTCATTTTCTATTTTATAAAAATAGAAAAACATACCATGCTTCATATATATATATATATATATATATATATATATATATATATATATATCAAATATACATTATCAAATATATATATATATATTAATAAAGAAATTAGTGAGCTAATGATATTAGTTAATACATAATTATATCAAATATAATTTATATCAAATTATTAAATCAACACTTGATTTAATAATCTGGTTGTATCACATATGACCGACTAATATTATTTATCCGTTTATCACATTATCAAATCAACACTTGATTCGATAATCTGGTTACATCACATATAACCTAACTGATAACAGATAACTGCCAGATTACAATATGGTATCACATACTCGTATTTAATCAGGCCCACGCACATATTAACAAATGTGCCCTACTTTGTTTCGCTTGAACCAGGAAACTTCTGTGTGGGACTCTAAAAACTCGTCATTACGCTAGCAGTAGGTGATGATCACATCAGTCATCTATAAACCGTCGGCGGTACCAGCTGGACGTAACGGCTACCCGGGTATTGAGCGATATGAAGATCAACAAGCAAGCTTATCCATACTCTCCATGAATCCTATCAGTAACACTACCGTACAATCCGGTCTCTTCATCTGATATGTCGCATATCATGTCTAGGGGTGGTAAACGTCAGACCCTAATAACGTGATAAGTCATGCCGATCTCTAGCCTATAACGGTTCGAGAAACTACTGATAACTCTTATCAGTAAATCTCAGCAGCAGCCCTGGCAAGGGACTTCCAGTTATAGCCAATCGAGCATACCACAACATCAACCCTCAATACCGGGAGAGACGAAACCCCTCCTATCACTCATTGCCTCCATGTGACTCGGGACTGTACCCAAAATCCACCTGTTTGCACGTCTCCTTTGAGCGTGGTAGGGAGGAAATCAAAGCACGGTAAGAGCCACACAAGACTCTATGACGATCTCGGGTCTACAGACTAACCTGTACCAGTGTCACCAAAGGACTGCAATCTGACGATAGGTATACTACCAACTAGGAGTCATCGGCGAGTCATATTCGGTATACCCAATCTCCAATGAGCACCTGTGTACAATCTTTGATATCACACACCAATGGTTGTGGGATCAACCATCGCCCTCTAAGGGACAAGAAACGTACACACTAGTATACTCTGGAATATCGATGCCTGGTCTCAATATTCTCTCCACTAGGAACTGATTAAAGGATGTACTTTTGGACCACCCTGGCCCCACTAGTATGATCTCATCATAATCCTGGTAGTCAAGTACATATCCTAAGTGCTTTATCAACATGTGAGAGCAAGACAGTAAAGAATACCAGTCAACATGTTAAGATAAAGCGTAACCAGATAGCATACAATCATGTCGAGCAAGAAAGTCCTCTATATATATTTCCAAGCATCCACTATAACATGCATCACATGTACAATAATGGCCTGTAGGGCATACATATTCCTAACAATCTTCCACTTGCACTAAGGCCATGTGTTGTAGTATCTCATACCCAAAATCCCAAAAAGTCTCTCAAACTGTATCTCGAGGAGGGCCTTCTTGAGTGGATCTGCTACGTTGTCCTTCGTGTTAACTCTCCTGACCTCGATCTCCCGGCGATCTACTATCTCCCTGATGAGGTGATACCGCCTAAGAATATTTCTAGATCTCTGATGGGACCTGAGTTCCTTGGCTAAAACCACAGCTCCATTGTTATCACAATACATAGTTATTGGATGCTCAATGGATGGAACCACACCAAGCCCAGCAATGAACTTCTTCATCCAGACAGCCTCTTTGGCAGCATCGTTGGCAGCGATGTATTCAGCCTCCATCGTCGAGTCTGCTACAATGTCTTGCTAGGAACTCTTCCAACACACCGCCCCTCCGTAAAGGGTAAAGACAAAACCCAAGACCGACTTACTGTCTTCCTTATCACTCTAGAAGCTCGAATCGGTAAAGGAATCCACCTGGAGTTCACCGTTACCATACACCAAGAACATTTCTTTAGTCCTTCTCAAGTACTTAAGAATGTTCTTCACAGCTGTCCAGTGGTTTTCCCCAGGATCTGATTGATATCTACTCACTACACCTAGTGAGTAAGCTACATCCGGTCTGGTTTATAACATCACATACATGACAGAGCCTACTGCCGAAGCATAGGGTATCCCTTGCATGCGAGCCCTCTCTAAATCAGTCTTGGGAGACATCTCTTTGGAGAGAGTGATTCCTGAGCAAGCGGGTAAATTACCTCGCTTGGAATCTTCCATACTAAACCTCTTTAGTATGGTGTCTATGTACCTGGATTGGGACAATCCCAACATCCATTTAGATCTATCTCTATAGATCTTAATCCCCAGGATGTTGGAGGCATCACCAAGAACTTTCATGGAGAACTTGTGTGATAAGAAGAGCTTAACCGAGTGTAGCATAGGAGCATCGTTTCCTATCAAGAGTATGTCATCCACGTACAATACGAGGAAGACCACCTTACTCTCTACAGCCTTCTTATATATACAAGGTTCATCTACATTTTTGATGAAGTCAAACTCTTTGACAGCTTCATCAAAACAGATATTCCAGCTCCGCGATGCCTGCTTCAATCCGTAGATGGATTTAAGCAGCTGCACACCTTTCTGCTTCTCCCACTGTCTACAAAGCCCTCTGGCTGTGTCATGTACATGCTCTCTTCTAGATCACCATTTACAAAAGCGGTCTTGACATCCATCTGCCAGATTTCGTATTCATGGTATGCAGCAATGGCAAGTAGGATCCTGATGGACTTAAGCATAGCGACAGGAGGAAATGTATCATCATAATCGACGCCAGGTCGTTGACAAAAACCTTTTGCTACAAGTCTTGCTTTGAAAGTCTCAACTTTTCCATCTACACCAATCTTCTTTTTAAAGATACGCTTGCTCCCAATGGGTTTTACCCCTTCAGAAGAAACTTCTAAAGTCCATACTTTGTTGGTGTACATGGATTCCATCTCAGACCGCATAGCATCCAGCCATTTCACAGAGTCTCCACTTGTGATGGCCTGCTCGAAACTAGTCGGGTCATCATCATCCATGATGCAATCCTCGCTCCCACCGTCTACGAAAAAAACATAGTATCTCTAAGGTGGATGAGCAACTCTACTAGATCTGCGGAGTGGCTGGGGTTCGTTGGGCACTATTGGATCCTCCGGTTCCACCAAATCGTCAGTTGTAGTTTGTGCTGCTGGAACTTCTTCCAGTTTTACCTCATTGCCACTAATTTCTTTCATAAGAAATTCCTTATCTAAAAAGGTGGCATATTGAGAAACAAACACCTTTTCTTCCTCATTGTGGTAGAAAATATATCCATATGAGTCTTTTGGATATCCCACAAACTTGCACATAACAGACCTTGCCTCGAGTTTGTACGGATTTTGTTTTTTAATATAGGCCGGACAACCCCATATCTTAACTCGTTTAAGAGATGGTCTCTTCCCATTCCATATCTCATATGGAGTGGTAGGAACGGATTTGGTCGGAACTCTATTCAATAGGTATGCAGCTGTCTCAAGTGCATATCACCAAAAAGAAATAGGTAACTCGGCAGTACTCATCATAGAGCGCACCATATCTAATAGCGTGTGATTTATCAGCTCCGATACATCGTTGTGTTGTGGTATATACGGAGGAGTAAGCTGAGAGAGAATCCCATTCTCTTTTAGATAGTCTCGGAATTCCCCGCTCAAGTATTCTCCACCCCGATCAGATCATAGTATTTTAATACTTCTACCCGTCTGGTTCTTAACTTCATGTTTATATTCCTTGAATTTCTCAAAATCTTCAGACTTGTGTTTCATCAAGAACGCATGTCCGAACCTTGAGAGATCATCGATGAATGTAATGAAGTACGAGAAACCATTCCTGGCATGTGTAGACATAGGACCGCATACATCACTATGTATCAGTCCCAAGAGATCAGTAGCTCTTTCTCCGTGTCCAGTAAACGGAGTTTTGGTCATCTTGCCTTTGAGACATGACTGGCAAGTTTCATAAGATGAAAATTCAAACGGATTCAAATATCCATCTTTATGCAACTTAGCCAGTCTTGTTGCATTGATATGACCTAGTCTACAGTGCCACAATAAGGCTTCGTTTATTTCTAAACTTTTCCTCTTGTTTGTGTTTTGTACGTTAAGAACTGTACTTTGATTAAAAACATATATTCTGTTACATAACGTACCAAATCCAATCAACACTTGTTTGTGGAAAATGTTCATAACAGTATCCTCTAATATGAGATTATATCTTTCTTTAGTTAGCAAAGAAACCGATATAATGTTGCACATCATCTTTGGTATATAGTAACAGTCATTCAGAATCAATGTGTTACCTGTTGGTAATACAAAGTGATATTCCCCAACTGCCTTGGGTGCAACAATTGCACCATTTCCTACTGTTAGGGATTTATTACCCTTTCCGAGTTCTCTACCTTTCTTTAGCCCATGTAACAAATTACATACGTGGGATCCTGATCCGGTATCCAATACCCAGGACATAGAACAAACTGAGAAACGGTTCTCTGTAACGAACACACCCGAAAAAGATGCATCAACATCCTGTTTCTTCATACGAGTGGCGCGGGAATCCTGATATTCCCCTATTCCTAAGGAACCAATGTTTCCCACCTCAGTATAATAAGCGGGTTCAGTAAGTACATCCATATTATTATCTTGATTAAGGCGTGACATTGGTTGGTTCCTGGAGAGAGAGAGAGAACGAAACGCATTAGCGTGCGCTCTTTGCAAGATTAGATTGGTTATTATCTTATCTAATCAGGATGGCTCCCACTGTTTTTATCAAATCTTCCTTCAAACCATAAAAAGAAAGATTAGCAGGGATTAATTACACCCTACAGTTTCGCCAATCGTTCGGCCAGGAAGGTACCGGTACTCCGAGGGAGGTTCCCCGTGCTGTCGCACGGAGCTAATTAAAATAAACCTCGTTTCCCTAGAGTCATAACCCCGTTGACACCTTTCTAGACACCTACTGGATTAGCTAATTGCGAAGTGCAAAACTCTCACAGGAGTAACTCTTACTCACAGTGGGTATCGGGATCCAACTATCATATAGAAGGTCATTGCAAATTCGAATACTTGAAATTCCCGATAATGGTTTTTACCCCTAGCAGCTTATGACCTTAACTAAGGTCAACAAATCATAAGTGCTAGTCAAGTTCTACCTGTTCATTTCCTGATTGAATTAAACCCACCCGTACGACCCTAAATTATGCTCAACAAAGTCGTATAAATGTCCTAATCAATCTCATCATATGTTTTATAAGAAGACATCACTTAGCTACCGTACACTACGCATTAATTAAGGTCAACAAATGTAGCATGAATACTAAGTACTCTACTTCCCAAAATGACGGAGGGCTACGCTGGTTTTTAAGAAAACCATGAGCGTAACGAACTTATTATCGTTGTAGAATCTAGTGATTTTGAAAAAGAGTGTTTTTGAGTCTTTTGCTAGTTTTACTAAAGAGGTCACTCCCGGTGAAGGGATCTCGGCTCTTTCCTCATCGAATGAGGTGCTGGATATTCATCAAGGAAAACCACTATTCAAAGTAAGAACTAGAGAAGCTTATCAAAAATAAAACCGAGTGAGTTGTAGCATTAGCTAGTTTCGCTAAAGTGGTCACTCCCAGTGAAGGGATCTCGGCTCTTTCCTCATCGAATGAGGTGCTAGATATTCATCAAAGAATACCACTATACAACGCAAAAACTAGAGCTGCCCTTTTTGAAAAATTTGATTCTACAACATCATTTAGGTTTCATTTTTTCATTAATCTCGTTAATGAAGTCCCATCATTTAATGTTTCCTAAACATTACAGAAAAATGAAATGAAAATAGAATGTACGCTTCTGCCATCCGCATTCGCCATGGGGCCCCGTCATACACCATTAGGTTACTTAACTACCGGCAGAGTGTTGGCTATAGTGCCCTTAAGTCAATTATTGGATCGCAGGCACGTGATTGCAATGATTTAAGGAGGACCTATACTGGTAGAACAGTCTTACTCGAGATGATAGTATGCTATCTGGTTTGTCTTTATCATCGTGTACATACTTCATGTAACATTATAAATCACTATTACATGTTGATATAGCTCATAAGATTCTTTCTTGACTACCAGCAGTATGATGGCAATCATATACGTGAGAGTTGGGTGGTCTATAAGCACATCCTTAAAGTGTCCCTAGTCGTGGGAGTTTCGAGACTGGGCATCGATACTCCAAGACTAGACTAGTGTATACGGATCGAGACCTCGCCGAAGGGCGGTGGCCGGTCTCACAAGCTATTGGTGTCAGTTGTTTGACCTAAGATGTATACAGGTGCTCATTGGGTAATGAGTACACCGGACGGACTCGCCGGGAACATGCTAGTTGGTATTATACCTATTATCAGATAGCAGTTCCCTGGTGACATGTGTACAAGTTAGTGTATCGAACTTAGATCATCATTTATCTCATATAAGTTCCCACTATGCTTTGATTACTAACCTACCACGACTCAAAGGATTCGTGCAAACAGGTTTTAGTTGGGTACAATCCCGAGCCATATGGAGGCAGTGAGCGGATCATCAGAGGATTCGTCTCTCCCAGTATTGGGGGTTGATGTCGCGGTGTGCACGGGTGGCCATCACCAGAAATCCTTGGCCAAGATAGTCGAGAATTACTGATTCGGATCAGTAGTTTCTCAGTGGGTGATGGGCTTCATATCGACACTAAATGTCGCGTTATTAGGGGTCTGACTTTATCCACCCCCTAGACCCGATATGCGATAGTCATAGACGAACGGAACGGACTGTACGGATATTGTCACTGTCAGGCTCAGTAGGGGTTTCAGGATGAGTTTGCTCGTCAGCTTCTCTTTCGCTCAATACCTGGGTAGTCGTTACGTACAGCTAGTACCGCTGACATGCTTGTAGTTAAACCCACTGCCAGTGTATTGAAGAGTCTTTAGAGTTCCACACAGAGGGTTTCCCTGCTTCGGGCGAAACGATGTAGAGCCCGTATGGTTTTATGGCAGGATTCGATCACTTACGTGTACTTGTGCATGGATGATGTTCGGACGGATAATATTAGTGGGCTTTGGTTTAAACCGGATCCTAGTATTATATTTGTTGGATTATTTTCATCTCTTTGTATTCGTATTCTTCGGAATACGGATGCGGGTATGTATATACGGTTGAGGGGTATTCTTGTAAGTTATTACAAGATTACTTTTAGAAGATTACACCTCGTCATGGTTTAGACCCTTTTGGATTAAAAGGTTATTGAGGTGTAGGATGAGGTGTTTATTGCATTTTTGTGGCATGGCTAATTAGTGACCCATGGTTACTATTCTAGCATACTTAGGGTTTTTGTTTATTGTGAGATTATTTTGACTTGTGATATTTTTTGTTAATTAAGATATTTTGGAGACATGGACATTTATGTGATGGCTCCATTATTTCTTATCACACTCACACAAAAAATAAAAAATCAAGCCATTATTCATTTCTTTTTCTCTCTCTTGAGTTGCTTTCAACACTTCATTCTCATGGCATCTTCTTCATCCTCTAGCTCCACCCAAATCCTCTCATGAGTTGAGAATCCTTGGGTGTCTTGAGACAAATTAATCATTCATCACTCTCTACTTCATCTACATATCTAGAGTAGCGATCTAGGTGTCCTAGTTGCCTCGGATATGAGGTTGGAGCTCGTTGCATAGACTTTCGGGTGGATCATCTTCGATGGAGGGAGACCGGAGATCAAGCTTGATCAAGAAATCCCCTAGGAGCTTGGGATAATGGTTGAAGACCGAAGGACACGGATCTATTCGTATAACCATTCTAATAACTTTGCATGTTTTATTATCTAGGGCTTATGGGTAGATCCGGGTAATTGGTTGTGGTAGCGCCATGTTTTATAAATTTTTGTTCCGCATTTGGTCACGGATTGATGGCCAGGACACTGCCATAACCCAACACAGAGCGGGGGCTGGACTAGCGCGGGTGCAAAACATAAACAACGTTTATTATATATCATATATATAATATAACATTTATCTCACACAGTTATATGATCACATCACAGAACCAAGCAGCAGAAGTAACATATGAAACATTGGGTATACTAGGATATCTCTGTTTTAAATTTAGCCAGTAATGTAAAACATGGATTCCACGGTCGTGATGAATAGCCAAACCCACATCCCTAGACCCTTACAAGAGCGGCAAGTAACCCTGCCAATTTTAGAGTTAGAAAACCCGGTCATAACTCCTTGAGATGGTCTCCCACTGGACTCTAGAACCCGGTTACTTGTGCTCCCCGCCTTGTGTCTATCCTAATGCGAAAAAGTAAATAATATACATCAATGGTGACATCATCCTCAACCCGGATGTGCCCCAATAAAAGAATATTACATATAAATTTTACATGAATGAAAATTGAAAAACTCTCATCTCACATAAAACCCCCGGCTATTCAATCACGACGATCTAATAAAACATATCAGCGACACATAATATCACATATCATCAACGTAAGTAAATATGCGTATCCCAAATTCCGTTGACATATAGCAACGAGATTTGGGATACCCCATGTATTACACTTACGGTCATAGAAAAGAAATGTAAAACTGCAATAATTAGAATCTGCATATCCTTAGACATCATAAACCCGGAATATCGCATATTCCGAATTTCATGCCTAACTCTATAAGCCCCGCATTTTAGTCTCATATCAAAAACTCTTTTCAATAATTTAGTCTGGTAATTCAACAAGATTCCCGACTACCCGATCGAATACGCGTCGGAAATTATAGTAGATGGCCGCACCCCCGATGTCGCCGACCAAGTGCACTTAGGAGGAACACCGTGGTCGCGAGCACTTGAGTGGATGCTATTGGTAACAGGTTTCTCCTTCAGTCGCTTGGTTTGGGGCAATAGGGCGAGGCTATCTAGTAAAGTTATTCGGCGAGTATTGGCATACGATACGCGATTGCGACGGAGTTTCGATCCGAATCGAAACTTCGTGGCAATCGATATATCGAGACTAAAACGCTAGATTTATAAACACTAACTATTTTTCACAAAACTAATTCAATATGGATTCCAACTACCGCATCCATATCAAACTTAAACCCGAAACAATGTTAAAAACACGACTACGAAACACACCATATTAGCCCCAATTGAACTGTTAACATCACATGCAAACTTGGCTAATTAAACAATACCTGAAACCCCAAAATCAAAAGATAAGAACACCGTACAAAATCCAAACCCCAGCATACAGAAAAAACCGGCCAGGCCAGTTTTTTGACAACTTTCGCCAGACAAATTTTATCATTTGGAGTTCGTTTTAGTAGGGTGTTCTAATTACATCAACTGTAAGTTTCTGCAGTTGTTTAAAAAAATTTCTGAGATCATTTTAAAATCGACAGAAACTTGTGATCTTAAGTATCGGTTTTGGAGTTGTTTCGTTTTCGTAACTTTATTAACATCGTCTAATCATCTAGTTTAGGCTCTGATACTATGAAAGTGTACGCTAGCACCCCACTGGGTTTTACAAGAATCAAGCATGCCATTTTTAAAAAATTTTGGGGTGCTAACTAACACTAACCTAGATCATTAACTAGATGATTAGGGTTTTAAGTTTGATAACATGAAAAACTAAAGAGAAGGAAAAGATGCTATACCCTATAGATCGAGTCCTTCTCTTCATTAGTTCCATGTAGTAGTCAACGCGACTCCACTAGGCTCCACTTCAAGTTGGATCGAGGATGCTCCGATGACCTTTATGTCGAAGATGATCCACCCGAAGCTCACCGGTTCAAGCTATCTCTTCACTAAACTATTTGGTGAAGGCAACACACTACACTTGAGTGCTAGTCAAGTGTAGGATGGTAAAGTAGGGGTTTTGGAAGCTTGCTACAGATCTCACAAGCTCAATGATTCATATCACATGTGAGGGTTTTGAGCTTGGAGGTGAGATGAAGAAAGTGTAGAGATCAAGAGAGGAAAAGCTCAAGAAATGGCTAAAGCATCCAAACTCAAGAAGAGTGAAGAATGAATGAGAGAGTAAACTCAAAAGGCTCACTCTCTCCTCACTTATTCAAGCATGGAATAAAAATGCAATAAGAAATTGCAACCATGCTTGAATAGTGAGTCACGAGTAATATACAAATAATAAAACCCATGTCTTGCCCATTCCACAAATATCTCCACAATTTACACCTCATTTTCTATTTTCTAAAAATAAAAAAACATGCCATGCTTCATATAATAATATATATATTTATATATATCAAATATACATTAACATATAAATATTAATAAAGCAATTAGTTAGCTAATGATATTAGTTAATACATAATTATATCAAATATAATTTATATCAAATTATTAAATCAACACTTGATTTAATAATCCGGTTGTATCACATATGACAGACTAATATCATTTATACGTTTATCACATTATCAAATCAACACTTGATTCGATAATCTGGTTATATCACATATAACCCAACCGATAACAGATAACTGCCAGATTACAATACGGTATCATATACTCGTATTTAATCAGGCCCACGCACATATCAACATATGCGCCCTACTCGTTTTCCTTGAACCAGGAAACTTCTGTGTTGGACTCTAAAGACTTGTCAATATGCCAGCAGTAGGTGATGATCACATCAGTCACCTACAAGCCGTCAGCGGTACTAGCTGGACGTAACGGCTACCCAGGTATTGAGCGATATGAAGATCAACATGCAAGCTTGTCCATAATCTCCATGAAGCCTATCAGTAACACTACCGTACAGTCCGGGCTTTTCGTTTGATATGTCACATATCATGTCTAGGATTGGTAAACGTCAGACCCTAGTAACGTGATAAGTAATGCCGATGTCTGGCCTATAACGGTTCGAGAAACTACTGATAACTCTTATCAATAAATCTCAGCAGGAGCCCTGGCCAGGTATTTCCAGTTATAGCCAATCGAGCATAGGGCAACATCAACCCTCAATACCGGGAGAGACGAAACCCCTCCTATCGCTCATTGCCTCCATATGATTCAGGACTGTACCCAAAATCCACCTGTTTGCACGTCTCCTTTGAGCGTGGTAGGGAGGAAATCAAACCACAGTAGGAGGCACACAAGACTCTATGACGATCTCGGGTCTACAGTCTAACCTGTACCAGTGTCACCAGAGGACTGCTATCTGACGATAGGTATACTACCAACTAGGAGTTCTCGGTGAGTCCTGTTCGGTGTACCCATTCTCCAATGAGCACCTGTGTACAATCTTTGATGTCATGCACTAATGGTTGTAGGATCAACCATCCCCCTCTAAGGGACAAGAAACGTATACACTAGTCTACTCTGGAATATCGATGCCCTAGTCTCGATATTCTCTCGACTAGGAACTGATTAAAGGATGTACTTTTGGACCACCCTGGCCTCATTAGTATGATCTCATCATAATCTTGGTAGTCAAATACATATCCTAAGGGCTTTATCAATATGTGAGAGCTAAACAGTAAAGAATACCAGTCAACATGTTAAGATAAAGAGTAACCAGATAGCATACTATCACGTCGAGCAAGAAAGTTCTCTATATATATGTCCAAGCATCCACTATAACATACATCACATGTACAATAATGGTCTCTAGGGCATACGTATTCCTAACATTATCTACATACAATGTTAGAACAAGTTTGCCTGTAAACCCAAGCGAGGTAAACTAATAACACTCCAAAATGAGTATGTAAACTAGAAACTCTGAAATGAGTGAATAAACTACAAACTCCGAAATGAGTACATAAACTAGAGACTCCCAAATAAGTGAATAAACTACAAACTCTGAGATGAGTACATAAACTAGAGACTCCGAAATGAGTAAATAAACTACAAACTCCGAAACGGGTACAAAAACTACTTCGCGCCAGTGCAAGGCAATCAAGGAAAGGAAGGTGTAGATACGAAAGGGAAAGATTCTTTTCATTCATACGTCAAAACAGAACTACAAACTCTCGGTGCTTGCAAAAAAAAAGAAGGGAAATACATGATCTCAAATTTACTGTGGCAAGACACTAAACTCCGGACATGGATTCTCAAACTCAAAAGCAAACTTAAGCAATGCGCGTTCAACCTCATCAACCATCTTTTTGTGCATCTTCTCTCGGATGCAAGCGTCAGGGTCACCACCGATGTCCTCCACCCTCTGATATGCCGATAATATCGCATTTTGTTGAAAGACACGATGGAAGATGGCGACAAGATTATCTCGTCGTTTTTTCGATATCAACCCCATCTTATACATAGAATGCACCTTTACTTCAACATCATCGAGTGCTTGAAGAGGCATAACCTCACGATGCCCAAGTATAGCTTTCCAGATCGACCCAACGACAATTTTCAAAAGGGCAGAATGGCAGGGGAGCAATCGACCATTGTAATTATCGAAGCGACGCATCACTGCATCACATTGGGCATCAGTAAACTCCTGGCCTTAACAGCGGCCTTGGATGTGAATCTCCTCTTAAGAGATAATCTTTTCAAGATCATAAAGAAGACCAGCTATGGTACCTGAAAAGAAAAACCAGCGGAGAGTTAGGGATCAGCATATTAAAATCACTACAGTGGGCCACACAAAATCAAGGTGATGGCTCATCAATAATGAGACATGCGCCCATTATGAGATTCTAAAATAATTCTCATTAAATGAATAGTCTCATTAAGCAGTGGAGTTAAAAACTCCCAATGTTCTCCAAAAGATAGTTTTGAAAAAAAAATAACAACGGATTCAAATTTGTAAAAAGGGTATTATAACCATAAAACAGGGAATAGGAAGGGGAATAAAATTCCCAAAAAGTCCAAAATTTCTCAGAGCTAACCTCTGTAAGACAAAATGGAATTAAATTCCTCTAATAATGGGATTAAATCCCAAAAATCCCCATGAAGGGAAACATAATGGAATTAAATTCCTAAAACCCTCAAAGATCAGGATCAATGATAGGGTAAAACCCTAAGAAGATAACTAACGATTCTCAAGAATGCCCATTGATTTAAGACCCACGGTCTACTCAAAAAGAGGGAAAAGCTCTTTTTAAGATCTCTAAGAGATCATTTCAAGAAAAGAGCCGAGCTCTGTTAATGGGTTAAAAATCCAAAACTAAAAAGGGAGGTTCTTTTAAGAGTTAAACTCTGTTCATAATCCTTACTAAATTTTTTAGGAGAGTTTAATTCGGATCAGAAGGAGTTCTGTAGGCAGAGATCCAAGCACCGAGATGAGAATTAAATTCTCAAGAAAGAAGAAAATTTAAGAAAGCTGATGAGACGGCAGTCATCTCAAAGGCCAAAAGCCCAATTTATAAGACGTGAGGGGACGGTTCAACTCCCTAGAAGATCAAACGGTGGTAAAAGTGATACCGTTGCACTCACGTGTGAGCCACATGAGAACAACGGTGGGGAGCATTTTCTACCCCAATATTTTAACGTTACTGAAGAGCTAAGCTCTGTTAAAATTTAATGAGGCAATGCCTCATGTGCCCCCCACGAGGGCGCCAGCGCCAGCACCAACCCTTTAGGATTAAATCCTATGGTGGCGCCGCACGTAAAGCTCACGTGGACGCCAATGTGCAAAGCACAAGAGCGCCTAGAATTAAATTCTTAAATGGCACCCATGTGCATGACACGTGAGCACCGGCGCCTAAGTTAAAATCAATAGAATTAAATTCTATATGGGGATATTTTCTTAAAAACTTGGATACTCTCTGTTAAACAGAGCCGTTGGATCAAAAATCCAATGGAGATGAGAAATCATCAGTATATAGAATCAAATTCTATTAGGAGAAAATATCTCCCAAATCTTTCTAAGTGAGAAAGATACTCTAAATTGGATCAAAAATCCAATGATAGATTAAAATGCTATTTTGGAAATATATTTTCTCAATCTTTACAAACAAAAAAGATTGCTCTCCGTAAAACAGAGAGCCCTTGGATTAAAAATTCAATGGTGATTAAAAATCACCTTTTTACAGAATGAAATGTTGTACATGGGAAAATATTTTCCCAATCTTGTTAAAAACAAGAAAATATATTCTGTAAAACAGAGATTATTGGATCAAAGATCCAATGGGGGGTAAAATCCCATGAACAGATTAGAACCACTCAATGAGAGATTTTCTTAAAACTAATTAACAAACTTTCCTCTACAATATAAAGGACCCGAGACTTCAAGTCTCAGATAGAGGGAACACCCCATAAACTTCTGCAAAAAATACATAAGGCTCTCAAAAAAGTCAGAGAATATAATTCTCAATAGAGAAGAAGATCTTCTTCCTTTCAAACCCTAGGTAAAGAAACCATAAAGATCAAAACATCTTCTTTACCTATCATATCATATCTAAGGGTTTAACCCTTCTCAAGAACATTGTTTTTCGTTGGATCTGAGATCCACAAGACAAGTCTCCCACAAGTTGAGAATTTAATTCTCATCGGGAAGATCTTGTTCTTGAGAATCAAAAATTCAGAAAAGAACTGCGAAAAAGAAAAAGAACCTATCCTATAGGAATTCAATTCCTCTAAAAATAGGGTTTAACCCTAAAAGAAACTTAGTTCTTATAAAAGAAAAAACATAAGAACTTAGTTCTTAAAGGAAAATGCCATTAATAGAGATTCAATCTCTAAAAAGCAAAAAAAATTAGCGCCGCACGTGCTTCCCTTGTGGGCACCTTCAACAGATTCCCAAAACAAAAGGAAATCAGCGCCTCACGTGAAAAACACGTGGGCGCCCAAAATAGAAGGTCAGCACCTTACGTGAAATACACGTGAGCGCTGAGTAAAGTTCTTAGCACTTCATACGCAGCCAAAACAGTTGAGTGTTTAGCACTGATTGGACAGCGCCCAGTGCCTCAAGTGAAAAACACATGCGCGCTCAAAACAGAAGGCCAGCACCTCACGTGAAATACACGTGAGAGCTATGTAAAGTGCTTAGCACTTCATACGTAGCCAAAATGGCTAAGTGCTTAGCACTGATTGGGCAGCGCCCAGCACATCACATGAAACACACGTAGGCGCCCAGTAAAACAAATGAGATAGCGTTGCACGTGCTCCTCACGTGGACGCCATACAAAAAGTGCTCAGCACTATATATTCAGTCAAAATGACTGAGTGCTTAGCACTGATTGGGCAGTGCCCATAACTGAAGGCTTCACAAGATACCCATATGAGAGCCAGAGCTTCAAACAAGTGCTAATGTGACGACCCGAAAAAGACACGTGACTGACACTTGAATCATGTGAAATTTATAAGACCCCACCTAATTCAAGTAAGCCAAAAACCCAGAAATCTAAACCTTTTTAGGGAAAAATAGTGGAGGTGCATTTTTTGAAATAAGGTTGTACTGAAATCAAGTTCTTTCAACAAAACATAGATAATAGTATACGAAAACATATTGTTTATATTTTACTTGAAAACATTTTCGTCATTGAAAATTTGGCCAGCGCCTCCTTTGTATAACTTAACCCGAAAAACGGTACAACCAATAAATATAGGCATCCCCAAGTGGGAGTTAGCTCTTCGCCAAAAGACGGAAACAACCATGCAAGATAATATAAGTATACAACGCCAAAGGTGAGGATCAAGCTCACAAAGAAAGCAAGAAAACTAAACATCATAAAGAAAACCAGAAACAATAATAAAATACATGAGTGCGACTCTAAGGCCGAAAGAATATACAAACTATGGTTATCTCAGTCTACTAAATATACAAATCTGGTTGATGGAGCCTTTAACTAGATACAGCTGAAATATAAAGTATATATGCAACGGTTGTCATGATGCAAGTGAACCCACCTACCAAGCAATCACCCGAAAGAAATAATATGCCAGCAAGCCGCAATGGAACCTGTACGGCCGAACCTGCAAGAAACTGTGGCACAACGGGGGTGAGTTGCCAACTCGTGAGTAGAAGACATCACCGAGTAGAAATCGCATGTATAACGATCTCCTAGGTCATACAGTAACATACTCAAATATAACACTGAAACATCTAGTAGTGGCCAGGGTAATAATCTAAGCATAAGTGTAATACCAAGTACTCGTGTCAGTGCCTCAAGTAGCAACATGTCATATATATGATGTATGAATGAATCAAGAATGAAATCAGAATATATCTGTATGAGAAAGCTGTGTTCTTATCTTAGTAAGATTTTAGTATAAAAACTGGAGTATCATCAATGAAATCGATAGAAATCCGTGTCAAACATCGACACAAAATCCTCAAATCCCGGGCTCCGTCAGTCCGGATCGACCCATATCATCCAATCTCATGACTACGGTCGGTATCCTCCGGATATCCTCCGTGCCAAATATCACCGGAAGGTAGTCCTCCCCTGCCAGGCTTATCGTCTACATCTCGAGGTTCTTGCCCCGGGGTACCTTACCGGGTCCACCATGTACCCGAAACGGTTCATCCTACTCCTTGAATTGGATCTCGAAAGCCAACTCAATTAGGAAAAACTCATGGTGGATGCCATATACATCATATCACGAGAAAACCGCAACTTGCATTTTTAAAATGATAACGAGTTTATAAAATTTTCGCGGTTTTTCCCCAAATCCAGAAATCTCATGGAAAATCCAAAATCCCAAAATCAAGAGTCAATAAGCAGTGAATATCGGCATAAAGCCCCACAATATTGCATAACAGAATGAATATATAAATGCATGGGGTATTTAAGTAAGTAATGCAATATCTAAACTTGCATATGAGAGCAAGCATACTAATAATATGTTGAAACTACCAGCTAGCAGGTTATACCAGTGAAGTAACGTTTTCTAAAGTGTACGTGACATGGTAATTATCGATGGTGATGTGTGTGAGCCGGCAAGCAAGTGTAAATTTAACACGCGCATCTGTTGGATATGTATGCCCTAGAGGCCATTATTGTATAGTACTAGTTTGTATAATACATTTTGGAAGCTTAGGATATATACACGGGTTTACAACAGTCTTGCTCGATATAGTAGTATGCTACTTGGTTTGTATCTATCTTAATATGTGTATATGTTTATTTTAACATATCGCTAAAAACATATTGATGGAGCCCTTAGGATTTTTTCTTGACTACCGGCGTTGTGATGGCGATCATACTAGTGGGGGCTGGGTAGCCTATAAGCACATCCTTATTTTGGTCCCTAGTCGTAGGATTATCGAGACAGGGCATCGATACTCCAGAGTAGACTGGTGCATACGCTTCTCGTCCCAGCAGGGGAGATGGTCTGTCCCACAGCCATCAGTACGTCGTACTGGAGATAGTATGCAGCTGCTCGTTAGGTTACGAGTACACTGGACAGGACTCGTCGGGAACTGTTGGTTGGTATTATACCTATCGTCAGTTAACAATTCCCAGGTAACATGAGTACAGCTTAGTCCGTTGACTTGACACTGTCACTTAGTCTCAAGTGTGTTCCCACTGTTCTTAAATTACTACCCTACCACGGCTCTATTGAGTCGAGCAAACAGGTAGTAGTTGGGTGCAGTTGTTCATACCATAATTTTGCATTATTATATTACCCATTCTTGTGCATTTTACAAATAAACAGGTGCTTTTGACCAATGTCTGCTACTTAGTTACAGGTTACAGGTTCTCGGAACAAAAACAGTGAAAAGACAAAAGACGATACAAAAGCGAGACTACGACCGATAAATGGTGGAATCTTGATCGCGCCCACATCCTGAGGAACATTGAATATCAATTAACAAGTTCATAAAGAACAAAGTCAGCGCAAGGTTCAAGACTTCGTCACGAAACAACGGTAAAAGTCCACTACAATTATTCACTGTGGAAATCTGGAAGAGAACTAGAAGCCAACCTGAGAAACAAACTGAAGAAAATAACAGGAAAAATGCAACAGAACGGTACCTGAGAAGAAGAGCCCACAAGGCCCATATACGGCCGCGGAACCGCGGCCACGTGTCGCAAGCATCGTTAGAAAATTATTAGGCGGCTGGCGTGTGTTGACTAGGTCTTTTTCTTAGGGGGGCAATTTTTGTAATTGCAGATATGCGGCGATTGTAAACCTAGGGTTTTCTATGAATCTATAAATAGAAACCCTAATACTGTAAGTGCACGGCGGCGCCCCGGCCTCCATCCTGAGGCCAAATGCAGAAGCGATGGTCAACTTTAATTTTACAAACTGGCACCACCGCGCACTATAAACCCGGATCGTGCCATTAAACTAGTCCTAGCTTACTACAAGATGGGAAGAGAGATATACCGAGTGATCCGTGTCCTTCGGTCTTCTCGTCGTCGTCCCGATCTCCCGCGGAAGCTCCGGTCTCCACCTCGTTGCCGGAAGGGCACCACGTCGCCTGCTTCTTTTACGGGCTCCCGCCTCTATACCGAGGCAACTCGGGCACGAAGTTGGCGAGCCGACGTGCCCAAGGTTTGCTGTAGAAAAGTGTAGTGAGCTGTATGTCTCATTGGGGTGTAGGGAGTTGCCATAATGGTGGAGGAATTGAACTAGTGGGATTTGTGATGAACTTGGGAATTTTGTGGCATGAAAAGAACAACAATTCCCACATCCAAAATTTTGGACAGCCCCCCTGAGGGAATGGCCGGCAATGACAAAATGGTGGGAGTGAGGAATGGGGGGGGAGAAAGAGCAAAGGTCACGGGGTAGGAAAGCAACTCATACAAGCAAAAAGGAAAATGATTATCATATAAAATGATGATCACAATCCAATCCAAAACCATTCCCATCAACAACCATGATGAACCAAAAGTCAAGCCATGAAGAAAGTCAAGGAAAGCTACACCCATCATGAAAACCATCATGAAGCAAAAGTCAAGGGTGGTAGAATTATCATGACAAAACATCTTGCAAAAACAACCCTCCACAAATGCTTATTTGCACAAATGCAAATAAGCCCTCCTCCACCAATTTTCGGCCAATGAAAGATACAAAGAAATATGGCCGAAACGGAAAGCAAGCTGGCAACACCAGAAAACTGGTCCCGTAATAAATTACAGGAAAACCCCGATACTGTGTATACACACCCGCATCGGTATTCTGATCGAATACCAATGCAATGAGACAAAATCTACACTGTACTATACTAGGATCCGGCTTAAACCAAAGCCGGCTAGTAATATCCGTCCGATCCTGATCCGTGCAATACCGCACGTATCTGATCGAACCCTGCCATATCTCCATACGACCTCTACAGCGTTTCGCCCGAAAACTTGAGCAACTGTATGTGGGGGACTCTAAAGACTCGTCAACACCTTGGTTGTGGATTTAACCACTAGCACGTCAGAGGTATAAGCCAATACGTAACGGGCTACCAGGTATTGACCAAAAGGGACGTCGATGAGCGAACTCATCCTGACACCCTACTGAGCCTGTCAGTGAAAATATCCGTACAGTCCGGTCCGTTCGTCTATGAGCATCGCATGGCGGGCCTAGGGGGTTGGTAAAAGTCAGACCCCCAAAAGCGGTACAAGTCGTGTCGGAGTGTAGCCCAGAACACCCTGAGATACTACTGGAATACCTACCACTAAATCTCCTGCCTCGGCCGAGGGCTTCGTGTAATGGCTCTCATAGACACAGCGCGACCTCACCCCCAATACCGGGAGAGACGAACCCCTGAAGATCCGCTCACTGCCTCCATGTGGCTCGAGACTGTACCCAACTAAAACCTGTTTGCACGTCTCCTTTGAGCGTGGTAGGGTAGTAATCAAAGTACAGTGGGACTCACACGAGACAAATGACGATCCCCAGGTCGATGAACTAACCTGTACACATGTCACCAGGGAACTGCTATCTGACGTCAGGTATAAGACCAACTAGCATGTTCCCGGCGAGTCCTGTCCGGTGTACTCATAACCCAATGAGCACCTGTATACATCTTAGGGGAACCAACTGACACCATTGGCTTGTGAGACCGGCCACCGCCCCTCGTCGGGGTCTCGAATGCACACACTAGTCTACTCTGGAGTATCGATGCCCCGTCTCGAAACTCCCACGACTAGGGACCTTTTAAGGATGTGCTTATAGACCCCAGCTCCCACTTATATGATCGCCCTCATACTGCTGGTGGTTAAGCAAGAATCCTAGGGGCTCTATCAACGTGTAATAGTGACATGTCAGGTCACCTAAAGCAGTACACGATGATAAAGGTAAACCAGATAGCATACTATCATCTTGAGTAAGACTGTCCTACCGGGATAGGTCCTCCCTCAATCATTGCAATCACGTGCCTCTGATCCGATAATTGACTCTGAGGGCACTATCTCCAACAATCTCCCACTTGCACTCAAGGCTAATTAATGCGATGTTGCATACTCACAGCCCGTGTGATACCGAACACCCAACTCCTCTACTAGTCAGTCTCACAAAGCTCGTTTGCGAAACTATTGCGTTCGAGGAATAGCCTCAGTGAGTGGATCCGCTTTGATGTTTCTTTCTATGTCTCTCTATATCTCAAGTTCGCGGAGAATGCCATCTCCCAAAATGAGCAATACCTGTCTTTGAATGTGTCTGGATGTCTGATGGGACCTAGCTCATAAATGAACTCCAAATCCAAACTTCTTAGACTGTATCGTCAACTGAACTTAATCAGTATCCTGCGCTACGCCTCCCTCAGTATTGCCTTGGACCATCTGTCCAAAATACTGCCCCTCGTCAGAAGGAAAACTATAACTCTGACAACCTCCCTGTTGTCCAGGTCACCTTGGAAGCCTGGAATGATAACTGTCTCCCGGATGAGGCTGTCATTATCATATCACTAGAACATCCACTTATGTTCTAAAACTGCTTCCGACTGTTTCTCTAGGATAGGATCAATGTCAACTTATTGCATCTAGTGCAAGAACAACATCTGATGTGGTACTTGACATCTCATGATTGACTCAATTGCCTGAGCAAGTGATCTGCTAATCATGCACATCCCTCTCCCCTTTAGTCTGTAAGACACCTTTAGAGAGGGTGACTCCATCACCTGCAGGTATACCACCATGCCAGGAGTCGTCCATTTTAAATACTCTTAGAATGCTGTCTAAGTACCCTGATTGGGAAACCACCCAAATCTAGATCTAAAACCATAGATCTAGTAACCAGTATGTCTGATATGATGTCCAAGTCCCATGTGGAGAAACCACTGTGTGACGACCAATGTATAACCGATTGTAGTATAGGAATTTCTTTTCCTACTGTGTGTATGTCATCCAAATACAAGGACATCACACCCTACTACCTTCTCAACAGATCCATCCCCTATTCTGATGAAGTCAAACCTATGACTGTCACATTAGAAATAGATGATCTGTCTCCGCTACTGCTGCTTCAGTCTATAAATAGACATAAGCCACCTGTCCACCAATGCTTCCGCTGCTCCCACTGACTAAGACAACCCTCTGGCAGAGTCATATACACGTACACCTCTAAAGCTGGTTTAGAACGACGCTATACTCATCCTCCTGCCGGGTCTCACGGTCTGGAACAACAGTAATGGCAAATCTGGGTAAACAAGAACTTCCCTGTCACCGTCCTTGAGGCTCCCAGAGTACCTCTCGGGTGCCTGAGGTTACCCACCTTATCTGCGGAGTGGCCAATGGAATGTCAAACCAGATTGAATCTTTAGGTTCCTGTCAAATCTTCAGTAATCGTTTGTGGTTCTGGAATCACATCCAGTTCTACCATACTCTCACTACTGTTTTCTGAAAAAATCCATTTTTAATAAAACTGTGGCGAGTCTAGAACAATATCGCTATTGATCTTCCAGATGGTAGAAAGTCAACCCTCGTCATAGCCTGGGTCAACCCACAAACAGCCATTACAGAAACATGCCTTGAGTTATCCAGAGTCTGGTTTTAAGCATAGGCCGGACAACTCCCCGTACCTTAACATCGTTAAGATATGAACCGTTCTATATCCAATATAGAACCAGAGGCACTGATTTAATTGAAGCAGATTCAAATCATGCAGCTGTCTCCAGCGCATGTCAACTAAATGGAAGGAGGCCGATCAGTGTTACTCAACTTAGGAATGCTTCTAATTATGAGTAACCTGAAAGAGAAGCAAGTCTCTTAATCATTACTATCAACTGAATACCCTACACAAGTATCTACATCTCCGATCACTTTGAAGAATCCCGATACTTGCAACACCTGGTTCTCTACTTTATTCAAATACCTATAACTTCTCAAAATTCGGACCCTGTGTTTCTACGAAACACCTGTCTAAAAGCTAGAGAAGTCATAAGTAAACCGAATATAGTACGAGAACCAACTCCTCTGTCCTGATGGACCCTGGACAACATACAATACTCTGTATAAGTCCCTTGAGTCTGATAACTCATTCAATGTATGTCGTAGGTTGAAAACTGTACTTATGGTTAAGAAGAATTACACCGCTGTTTAATGCTCCTTACCTAACCATCCACTGATACAGGTAAATGTCACAGACATAATTTCAAAAAGATATGTCTCACTCTATAAAAATAGACGTACAGATATATCAATTTGAAATTGGTGCATAACAGCGGATATTCAAAACCAAATATTTGCCGACCGGCAAACAGTCCAGGTGACTTCCTCAAATATCACTAATTACAACGAATCCCGATATAATGAGGATGATCACCTAATTCCCACTAACCTACTCCCACTCATCATCTGTAAAACCATACAGATGTGAGAATCATACCTGGTAAATACATACCCTGGAGTAAGGACTAATTGGGAAATCAATTTTCCTTTAACAGTACATACTGAAACTGAAACATTGAAATGTTTCGTTGGGGTATCCTGGTATTCCTAGTAATGCCTCTTCCAGATTCACGACTGTAACCATGTAATTCTTTTCCATCTTTCCAAATCCCTTTATATGTCTTTAGTCATTACCTTCTGCACACCCCTTTAGGCCAAATGGTTTTCTTCCTTCCCTACCGTTCGGCACCAGCCTATGGTTTGGAAGAAGACAATCCAATAAGCATAATGAGTGTACTGTCCTAATCCTAGGAGCACTCTCAATGCAAGAGAAGGTGAAGATAAAAGACAACCGAATAAACCTTATTCCTATTTCTCCTGAACCAGAATCCATCCCCGAACTGGAAAAAGTTCCTTTCGAGTTCGTATATAACCATACGATGGAGTATCCAATAAACTGTGGATCTTCGTAGTGATATGGAGTGTTCTGGAGAAATACAAAGGTGATTTAGGATTGGCAAATAAATACTTGGTTTGGTCGTGAATAGCAGTCGCAATTTACTTTGCCCTCTTACTAATCCCTTGCTTTGTCTTAACTTAATACCTTCTGCACACCATCGTTATGCTAATTGGTTTTCTTCATTCCACACCATTTGGCACCAGCCTAAGGTTTGGAAGAAGACTATCCAATTTGCGTAATAGGTGTACTATCTCCTAAGCCAAGGAGTACTCGCAATCTGAGAGAGAAGGTAAAAGGAAAAGACAACTGAACAGTCCTATTCGTTTTCTCCAGAACCGGAAACCATCCTCGAATAAATTCCTTCGAGTTCGTATATAACCATACGATGGTTTTGTCCAATGGAAGTGGACGTTCGTAGTAATACGGGGTGTCCTGGAGAAAAGGGTAAAAGTAGGAGTGGCAATGAGGTTTGCAACTTTGACAATCCAAAAGCCGGTGTTTAAGAAGGTTCGGTTAATTTTGGTCACTGAGTCATAGTCTTAGGGTCGGGTCAATGGTCGCTGCCAAAGAGAGAGAGAAAAGAAACACTCAGCGTGCACTCTATCCTAGATCAGAATGGTTACCAATTTATCTAATCTGGAAACCTCCCACTGTACCTCAAATTCTCCTCCAAACTTGAAAGAAGAATTAGTCGGGATCACCCGAGGAGTAAACCAATTCATCAGTGGGAATCGGGATCCAACTATCATCGCATGATAACGTGACGGAATCTGCTCACGTCATTACACTCCAGAAGGTATGCGCATATCTGGCAAGTTTCAGTTTCTTTAGAAACTCCCGATGTGATTTTTGCCCCATGCTCTTATGACCTTGACTAAGGCCAACAAATCATAAGTCACATGTCATGTTCTACCCGTCATTGTCCAGGTTGATTTGAACCCACCCGTACAAGCCCTTGACTAGGGCCAACAAGGCTATACGACTGTCCCAAACCAACGCATCTATCTATGCTACATATGAACACCCAACAGCTACCAAACACTGTGCCTTGACTATGGCCAACAAACACAGCTTGAATACTATTGACTATCCATATGAAACGACGGAGGGCTACGAATGGTTTCTGGCGAAAACCTTTAACGTAATGAACTTGATATCGTTGAAGGAACCGGATAGCTTTTAAAAATATAGTGACGAAAACCTTTGCTAAAGAGGTCACTCCCGGTGAAGGGATCTCGGCTCTTTCCCCGTAGAATGAGGTGCGGGATATTCCAACTGAATACCACGGTGCAAAGCAAAAATAATCGGCTATAGTGAAGTTATTGCCCTGACGCAAACTTTTGTCCAAGGGGTCACTCCCGGTGAAGGAATCTCGGCCTTTGCCTCGTCGACTGAGGAGCTGGATATTCCAACTGAATACCACGATGCAAAACAAAAGAGAACGTCCTTGCAATAACAGCTTTTTGAAAAGTGTTCCAACAACATCAGATTAGGTTTGTTTTTAACTTGCATTGATCCGAATCAACGCAGTCCCATCAATTGATCACACCATAAAGAACGAAAATATACTGATGTACGTATATGCCATCCGCATTCGCCACTGGGTCCCGTCATTACCCGTTAGGTTAGCTAACTAACGACAGAGCGGGGACTGGACTAGCGCGGATGCAAAACATATACAACATCTACTAATATATATCAATATATAATTTTCGCTCAAGGCGTGATAAAATGCAACATCACAGAAATGTACAGCATCACAGAACAATACAGATATCTGGGATCCCCGGGTTTCACAGAGCCACTACAGAAACCCGACGTTCCCCTGGTCGTGTGGATAGCCTGCGCAATGAAATCCTAGACCCCTACGGGCGCGACAATTTACCCGCCAAAACCTGAAGCGAGGCAGCCCCCTTCAGCAACGTGAATGGACCACCCGGCACTTCACGGAATCCGGTAACTTGGGCACCCCTCCTGGGTCAACCTGTACCCTCTACGAGTGCGGCGAATAGCCCGCCAATTCTAGAGTGAAGCCCCCTCCGTCCCAATGCCTTGAGATGCGGGCCCGTTACCCTCTAGAACCCGGCTATCCGTGCACCCCTCCGCGGGGTAATCCTAGTACAGAAAGTAAAATATACATACAACGGGTACATCGACCGCAATCTGGTCGTGCCCCAAAATAATAATACAAACAGGCAGTGACGGCAGTCCACATGTCGGACGCTCGCCCCGCAATATCAAATGTACATAATACAACAAAACTGTACTACCACTGTAACAAGGCTATCCCCCACGACCAATCCGCAACATCACAGCATAACACAGAACATCAACGTGAAAGTCACGTTCGCAAATCCGTTTAACCGGGCTATAGCAGTTAGACTGGATTTACCGATCAAGTGACATTCACGGTCGCAGATATAATATAAATACTGTGAACTAATGTGTTTAAAATATCCGATCGATTAAATTTTAACAAGTGGGCCCCCAAGTACTACTGTAGCACATCAAGAAATTCTGGGCCCAAAAATAACATTCCAGAAACCACATTTTCAACTCAGGAGCATTCTGCAAAAGTTTGGGGGACTGAACAGTTCAAGTCGCGGCGGAACCGCGGCCCAAGCATGGGTTTGGCCGCGGTTCCGTGGTCGTTTAGACTGTTCACGAGACCAAATTTTCCCAGAACTTTTAGAATGTCCTACACATCATTCTGAAACAACCTGAAAAATTTTTGGACTTCAAAAAAAATTCGACAGAAACTGATGTGAAGAAAACGCGGGTTTTTGGAATTTTGATCGATCGGAAATGTAAAACACATTAGACAAAGCTAGACTATGTTAATGGCGAGGCTCTGATACCACTGTAAGTGCACGGCGGCGCCCCGGCCTCCATCCCGAGGCCAAATGCGGAAGCGATGGTCAACTTTAATTTTACAAACCGGCACCACCGCGCCTTATAAACCCGGATCGTGCCATTAAACTAGTCCTAGCTTACTACAAGATGGGAAGAGAGATATACCGAGTGATCCGCGTCCTCCGGTCTTCTCGTCGTCGTCCCGATCTCCCGCGGAAGCTCCGGTCTCCACCTCGTCGCCGGAAGGGCACCACGTCGCCTGCTTCTTTTACGGGCTCCCGCCTCTATACCGAGACAACTCGGGTACGAAGTTGGCGATCCAACGTGCCCAAGGTTTGCTGTAGAAAAGTGTGGTGAGCTGTATGTCTCATTAGGGTATAGGGAGTTGCCATAATGGTGGAGGAATTTAACTAGTGGAATTTGTGATGAACTTGGGAATTTTGTGGCATGAAAAGAACAACAATTCCCACATCCAAAATTTTGGACAGCCCCCCTGAGGGAACGGCCGGCCATGAAAAAATGGTGGGAGTGAGGAATGGAGAGAGAGAGAGAGAGAGCAAAGGTCAAGGGGTAGGAAAGCAACTCATACAAGCAAAAAGGAAAATGATTATCATATAAAATGATGATCACAATCCAATCCAAAACCATTCCCATCAACAACCATGATGAACCAAAAGTCAAGCCATGAAGAAAGTCAAGGAAAGCTACACCCATCATGAAAATCATCATGAAGCAAAAGTCAAGGGTGGTAGAATTATCATGACAAAACATCTTGCAAAAACAACCCTCCACAAATGCTTATTTGAACAAATGCAAATAAGCCCTCCTCCACCAATCTTCAGCCAATGAAAGATACAAAGAAATATGGCCGAAACGGAAAGCAAGCTGGCAACTCCAGAAAACTGGTCCCGTAATAAATTACAGGAAAACCCCGATACTGTGTATACACACCCGCATCTGTATTCCGACCGAATACCAATGCAATGAGACAAAATCTATACTGTACTATACTAGGATCCGGCTTAAACCAAAGCCGGCTAGTAATATCCGTCCGATCCTGATCCGTGCAATACCGCATGTATCTGATCGAACCCTGCCATATCTCCATACGGCCTCTACAGCGTTTCGCCCGAAAACTTGAGCAACTGCATGTTGGGGACTCTAAAGACTCGTCAACACCTTGGTTGCGGATTTAACCACTAGCACGTCAGAGGTATAAGCCAATACGTAACGGGCTACCAGGTATTGACCAAAAGGGACGTCGATGAGCGAACTCATCCTGACACCCTACTGAGCCTGTCAGTGACAATATCCGTACAGTCCGGTCCGTTCGTCTATGAGCATCGCATGGCGGGCCTAGGGGGTTGGTAAAAGTCAGACCCCCAAAAGCGGTACAAGTCGTGTCGGAGTGTAGCCCAGAACACCCTCAGATACTACTGGAATACCTACCACTAAATCTCCTGCCTCGGCCGAGGGCTTCGTGTAATGGCTCTCCTAGACACAGCGCTGTTAGTTGTATGTATGCCCTAGAGGCCAGTATTGTACAGATTATGTATATTATATTGGATGCTTGGACATATATAGAGATGACTTTCTTGCTCGACATGATAGTATGCTATCTGGTTGCCATTTATCTTAACATGTACACTAGTCTCTTTATACTGTCTTATAGTTACATGTTGGTAAAGCCCTTAGGATTTGTACTTGACTACCTGGACTATGATGCAGATCATACTAGTGGGGACATGGTAGTCCATAAGTACATCCTTCAAGGTCCCTAGTCGTGGGTGTATCGAGACGGGGCATCGATATACCAGAGTAGACTAGCGTATACGCTTCTCGACCCATGTGATGGGCGATGGATGATCCCATATCCATTGGTGTTTGACATCAGAGATGGTATACGGGTGCTCAGTGGAAACTGGGTACACTGGACGGACTCGCCGAGAACTCCCAGATGGTATTATACCTCACGTCAGATGGCAGTTCTCAGGTGACACTAGTACAGGTTAGTCTGTAGACCCGAGATCGTCATAGAGTCTTGTGTGGTTCCCACTGTGCTTTGATCTCCACCTTACCACGTCCATGAGGGCGTGCAAAACGGTGGTCTTTGGGTACAGTCCCGAGTCACATGGAGGCAATGAGCGATAGGAGGGGTTTCGTCTCTCCCGGTATTGGGGGTTGATGTTGCGCTGTGCTCGATTGGCCGTAACAGGGAAGTCCCTGGCCAGGGCTGATCAGAGATTTGCTGGTAAGTGTTACCAGTAGTTTCTCGACCCGTTATGAGCCTCACATCAGCACGACTTATCGGGTTATTGGGGTCTGACGTATACCACCCCTAGACTTGATATGCGACGTATCAGACGAAGAGACTTGACTGTATGGTAAGTGTTACTGGTCGGATTCGCAGGAGTGTGAGCGGGCTAGCTCGTCGATCTTCTGATCGCTCAATACCCGGGTGGCCGTTACGTTTAGCAGACCGCTTGCGGCTTGTGGGTGCTTGATATGATCATCATCTGCTACCGGCGTATTGACGAGTCTTTAGAGTCCTACACAGAGGTTTCCTGGCTCAAGCGAAACGAAATAGGAGCGCATATGAGATATGTGCAGGACCGAGAATAATGCGTGTATGTGATACCGCATTTCATTCTCGCGACATATGTTTCGATTGGTTATATTAGATATGACCTAGTTATCGAATCATTGATTCGATAAATCGATGCATTGAATACTAGTCGGTTATGTGCGACATGACCGGATCATTGAATCAAGTGTTGATTTAATGATTTAATGCATAATTGTATATTTGATATACTACTTTGCATTAACTAGTATCGGTTCACTTTAAACGGATTTTTCTCACTTGGATTGCGCATTGTATATGTGATATACTTTCGTGCACTTTTTTGTATCATGTTTGATGATACTTGATCATTTAGTTAAGTGTATAAAATTAATCCATGGTTAATATGATAATTAGGGTTTTGCATTTTCATTTATTTATTTATTTATTTATTAGAAATGGATTATGATGAGAATAGTGGCTAAGTTTGTTTTATATTGAAGCTTCATGAAGCTTTGACTTTGCTAACCATCCTTATCTTCATGCTTAACCCTAACCCATCAAAGTGACCATGGTTAATTCTCTACACTTAACCCTAGTTCAAGATATGATAAGTATTCATATTAGTTTTATTTTTAAAATAGAAGACTTATCATAATCTTTTCTTGAGCTCATCTTCTTCTTCTTCTTCAAGCTTGCTACTCCAATGGCAACTTGAGCTTTAGTGAGTTAAATCCAAATCCAAAGTGAACCCACCTCCTATTTCTTCACCCTCTACCTCTTGCCAAGTTGTTTTGGGTGTTCACTTCACAAGTTTCACAAGTTTGTGAAGTCGGAGCTTGAGTTTGTGCAACCTCGACGTAGATCGTCTTTGACACAAAGCCGACGAGCTATTCCGCTTGCTTTCCCGATGAAGCCGATGATCGAGTCGAGGATTCATGATGGACAGCGAGGACATGACGTTGCGGAGCCGTGGAGGTGGAAATCCGGATCTACAAAGGTTGTATATCCGTATCATAGTAGTTAACTGTTAACTAGCTTTCTATTTCGCCTAAACATCTAGTTAAAGATCCGTAGTCTAGGGTTTCTCGGCACTAAAAATTTTAATATGGCATGTTCGATGCCTTGTGAGAACCCACTAGGGTGCCTAGGAACCTTATACTGGTATCAGAGCCTAGCTAGAGCCTTAGGCGAAGTCCCGACGACGTTTGAAGTCCGAACGAACACGAAACCCAAATACTTTAGAGCTCTCTGGACATTTTCATAAATCTGGGAATTTTTGATATTAAAAATGTCTAAAAAATTCAGCATAGAATTATAAGCATTACTGTGTAAAACGATTCCATGTACTGTTCATTGTGCCGCGGAAGCGCGGAAGAAGCATGCTTTCTGCCGCCCTTCCGCGGCCACATGGTGACGTCATCCAATTTTTTTTGCACAGTAATACCTGATAAATTCTGGTGAGTTTTCTGGATATTTTTAAATTTATTTAAGGGTTGAGTGCTCTGGAGTTATATTGGGAATCGATGAATTCGATCGGAATATCAAACTTTGTCTAAGTGTTTTTCCAGATAACTGTAGAATATGTTAAAGAGTTCGACCGGATATAAATACCCAGGTTTTCCCCTGCCGGAATATCCAAGTGTTGGATTATTGAGTGGTTAAAAGACGTTCTGAGTAGTGCAAGTAACGCGATGGTCCCTCTAGAAGACACAAACCTTAACTCGATTATGTGACCGTCTTGAACTGCCCTTTGAACCTTCGGGTTTGGGGCAGTACGGCGTGCCACATATGAGGCGTTGGCTTGACCCTTCTACGGCTGGACCGTTGGTACTGAGGCATGAAGTGAATGTTTTTGAACCTATTTCATGTGTTGATCGGTGTCGGGAAAACTTGGGTGTTCGAGTGTTCGATCGGAAAGTTTGATATATTCTATTTATCCGGAATTGGATACAATAATTGGAATTCACAAAAAGGTTATGAGATAACTGGATGGATGTTATAAATCTAGCGGTTTAGTTTCATTGGATATCGAAAAGAGTTTTCGATAATGGGACTAAAATGCGGGGTTTATAACCGTTAGGCATGTGATGTCTAAAAAGGTTGCGGATTCCAATTGTTGTAGTTTTACACTTTCTTTTCTGTGACCGTAAGTGTAGTATGTTCATATCGCCGGTTTCGTTGCTATACGTCAACGACAATTGGGGTATGCATACTTACTTACGTTGATGACATGTGATGTTATGTGTTGCTGGATATGTTATATTGGATCGTCGTATTCGAATAGCCGGGGGTTTTTATGTGAGATGAGTGTTTTTCATTTTCATTCATGTAAAAACTTGTATGTAATATTCTTTTATTCGGGGCACTTCCAGGATGCGGGAGATGTCACCCTTTGTATATTATTTACTTTTCTGCACTAGGATAGACCCAAGGAGGGGAGCACAAGTAACCGGGTTCTGGGGTCCAGTGGGAGACCAACTCGAGGTGTCGAGTCCGGGTCTCCTAACCCTAGAATTGGCAGGGTCGCTTGCCGCTCTCGTAGGGGTCTAGGGGTGTGGGATTGGCTATTCATCACGACCGTGGAATCCGTGTTTTATACTGGCTCGTATTTAAAACACGGACGTCCTAGTATATCCAATATTTCATATGTTTATTCTGCTGCGATATCTGTGATGTGATTCTGTGATGGATATAGTATATAGTATATATGATATATTATATAGACGTTACTTATGTTTTACACCCGCGCTAGCCCTGCCCTGCTCTGTCGTTAGTTACCTAACCTAACGGTGCACGAGGGGACATCGAGGCGAATGCGGATGGCATAAGTGTACGTCATATCTATCTGTGATGTTTAGGTATTTAAATGATGGGACTTCATTAATGTGATTAATGAAAGATAAGAAACCTAAGATGTTGTAGAATCAGATTTTAAATAAAACAGGTAGCTACAGTTCTTGCTTTGCATAGCGGTATATATGATATACCCCGCACCTCATTCGACGAGGAAAGGACCGAGATCCCTTCACCGGGAGTGACTCCTTTAGCAATAACTGGCAGATGCTACATACTCGGTTTGCTTTTGATTGCTTTTAAGAGTTTTTTGCTTTGCACAGTGATATATATGATATATCCTGCACCTCATTCGACGAGGAAAGGACCGAGATCCCTTCACCGGGAGTGACTCCTTTAGCAAAACTGGAAAAGCCTCAAAATCACTCCATTTTAAAACTACATTTGGTTCTACAACGATATCAAGTTCATTACGCAATAGGTTTTCAGAAAAACCTAGCGTAGCCCTCCGTCATTTCAGATAAGTCCTGTTTAGTATTCGTGCTGCGTTTGTTGACCTTGTCAAGGCGCAGTGTGCGGTAGCTAACCAGTATTTATCTGCTTATGCATATGATGCAGATTGAGTTAGGGTAGTCGTACGGCCTTGTTGACCTTGTCAAGGGTCGTGCGGGTGGGTTTGATTCAATCAAGAAATGACGGGTTGAACTTGACTTGCGGTCTATGATTTGTTGACCTTGTCAAGGTCATAGATCGTTCGGGGCAAAATATTATCGGGAATTTCAAGTGTTGAAATTTGCAATGAGATTGCATACCTTCTATGAGATAGTTGGATCCCGATACCCGCTGCGAGTAAGAGTTACTCCTGGGAGAGTTTTACACATTGCAATTAGCCGATCAAGTAGGTGTCTAGAAAGGTGTCAACGGGGTTACGCCTCTGGGAAAACGAGGTTTACAGTAATTAGGTTCGTGCGAAAGCACGGGGGACCTCCCTCAAAGTACCGACACTGGCCTGGCTGAATGTTTGGCGAACTTGTAGTGTGTAATTAATCCCGGCTAGTCTTTCCTTTTAGGGTTTGGAGGAAGATTTGATAAAAAGCAGTGGGAGCCATCCTGATTAGATAAGATAATAACCAATCTGATCTTGCACGAGCATACGCTAAAGTGTTTTCTTCTCTCTCTCTCCAGGTAGCGACCATTTCATGCCTTAATAAAGATAATAATATGGATGTATTGACCGAACCCGCATGTTATACTGTGCTGGGGAACGTTGGTTCTGTTCTTTCTTATAAGAGTTATAGGAATGAACAGGATATAGGGGAATACCAGGATTCCCACGCCACCCGAATGAAGAAAGTACATGATGATGCATTTTCTTCGGGTGTGTTCGTTACTGAGAACTGTTTCTCCATTTGCTCTACGTCCTGGTTATTGGATACCGGGTCGGGATCCCATATATGTAATCAGTTACATGGGCTTAGAAAAGGTAGAGAACTTGGAGAAGGTGATAAAGACATTAGAATTGGAAATGGTGCAATTGTTGCAGCTAAGACTGTCGGGGAATATCACCTAGTATTACCAACTGGTAATACATTGGTTCTGAACGAATGCTATTACATGCCGAACCTGATATGCAACATTATATCGGTTTCTTTATTAAGTAAAGAGGGATATAATTTTGTATTACTGGACAATGTTATGAACATTTTCCAGAACCAAAAGTTGGTTGGATCAGGCACGTTATGCAATGGCATTTATGTTCTAAACCAATCAACAGTCCTGAGCATAACAAACACACACAAGAGGAAGAGTTCTGAACTCAATGAATCCTTCTTGTGGCATTGTAGACTGGGTCACATCAATGCGACACGACTAGCTAAGTTGCATAAAGATGGATATTTAAATCCGTTTGAATTTTCATCCTATGACACTTGCCAGTCATGTCTCAAAGGCAAGATGACCAAGACTCCGTTTACGGGACACGGAGAAAGAGTTACCGAACTCTTAGGACTAATACATAGTGATGTATGCGGTCCCATGTCTACACATGCCAGGGATGGTTCTTCATACTTCATTACATTCACTGACGATCTCTCTAGGTTCGGGTATGTGTTCCTGATGAAACACAAATCAGAAGCTTTTGAGAAATTTAGGGAATATAAACAAGAAGTTGAGAACCAAACCGGAAAAAGTATTAAAATTCTTCGATCTGATCGAGGAGGTGAATACTTGAGCAATGAATTCCTGGACTTTCTAAAAGAGAATGGGATTCTCTCTCAGCTGACTCCTCCATATACACCACAGCACAACGGTGTATCTGAACGGAGGAACCGCACCCTATTAGATATGGTGCGCTCTATGATGAGCACAGCTGAGTTACCTATTTCCTTCTGGGGATATGCGCTGGAGACAGCAGCATATCTATTGAATCAAGTTCCATCTAAATCTGTACCTACCACACCATATGAGATATGGAGTGGGAAGAGACCATATTTTAAACGAGTTAAGATATGGGGTTGTCCGGCCTATGTCAAAAGACAAAATCCGGACAAGCTCGAGGCACGGTCAGTTCTCTGCAAGTTTGTGGGATATCCAAAGAATTCTTATGGCTATTTTTTCTACCACAGTGAGGAACAAAAAGTGTTTGTTGCTCAACATGCCACCTTTTTAGAAAAGGAATTTCTTGCAAAGGAGATTAGTGGCTCTGAGGTAGAACTGGAAGAAGTTCCAGAAACACAAACAATAACTGAAGATTTAGTGGAACCAGAAGATTCGGTAGTACCCGACCAACCCCAGCCTCTCCGCCGATCTAGTAGGGTTTCTCGTCCACCTGAGAGATACTATGGTTTTCTCATTGATGGTGGTAGTGAGGATTGTATCATGGAGGATGATGACCCAACTAGCTTCGAGCAGGCCATCACAAGTGGGGACTCAGTGAAATGGCTGGATGCTATGCGGTCCGAGATGGATTCCATGTACACCAACAAAGTATGGACTTTGGAAGTTGCTCCTGAAGGGGTAAAACCCATTGGGAGCAAGTGGATCTTTAAGAAGAAATTTGGTGTAGATGGGAAAGTGGAGACTTTCAAAGCTAGACTTGTAGCAAAGGGTTTTCGTCAAAGACCAGGTGTGGACTATGACGAGACCTTTTCTCCAGTAGCTATGCTTAAATCCATCCGAATCATGCTTGCCATTGCTGCTTTTCATGACTACGAAATCTGGCAAATGGATGTTAAGACCGCCTTTCTAAATGGTGATTTAGAAGAGTGCGTGTACATGACTCAGCCAGAGGGCTTCGTAGACAGTGGGAGCAGCGGGAAGGTGTGCAAGCTGCTTAAATCCATTTATGGATTAAAGCAAGCATCGCGGAGTTGGAACATCTGCTTTGACGTCGTTATCAAAGAGTTTGATTTCGTCAAAAATCCAGATGAACCTTGTATCTACAGGAAGGTGGCAGAGAGTAAGGTTGTCTTCCTCGTATTGTACGTGGACGACATACTCTTGATAGGAAATGATATTCCTATGCTGCAATCGGTCAAGCTCTTCTTATCACAAAGATTCTCAATGAAAGATCTTGGTGATGCCTCCTGCATATTGGGAATCAGGATCTATAGAGATAGATCCAAACGGATTTTGGGATTGTCCCAATCCAGGTACATTGACACCATACTAAAGAGGTTTAGTATGGAAGAGTCCAAGCGTGGGAACTTGCCCACGATCTCTGGAGTCACTCTCTCCAAAGAGATGTCTCCCAAGACTGATTTGGAGAGAGCTCGCATGCAAGGGATACCCTACGCTTCGGTGGTAGGCTCTATCATGTATGCGATGCTATGTACCAGACCCGATGTAGCATACTCACTAAGTGTAGTGAGCAGGTATCAAGCTGATCCTGGAGAGAGTCACTGGACAGCTGTGAAGAGCATTCTCAAGTACTTGCGAAGGACTAGAGATATGTTCTTGGTGTATGGTAACGGAGAACTCCAAGTGGAGTCCTTTACCGATTCGAGCTTCCAGAGTGATAAGGACGACTCTAAGTCGCAGTCGGGCTTTGTCTTTACCCTTTACGGAGGGGCGGTTAGCTGGAAGAGTTCCAAGCAGGAAACCGTGGCAGACTCGACGATGGAGGCTGAATACATCGCTGCCAACGATGCTGCTAAAGAAGCTGTCTGGGTCAAGAAGTTCAATATTGAACTTGGAGTGGTTCCATCCATTGAGCATCCAATACCTTTGTATTGCGATAACAATGGAGCGGTGGCTTTGGCCAAGGAACCCAGGTCCCATCAGCGGTCCAGGCATATTCTGAGGCGGTATCACCTGATCCGGGAGATAGTTGATCGCCGGGAGATCGAGGTCAGGAGAGTTGACACGAAGAACAACACGGCGGATCCACTCACGAAGGCCATTCCCCAGATACAGTTTGAGAGACTCTTCGGGATGCTCGGTATGAGATACTACAGCAGCTGGCCCTAGTGCAAGTGGGAGATTGTTAGTTGTATGTATGCCCTAGAGGCCAGTATTGTACAGATTATGTATATTATATTGGATGCTTGGACATATATAGAGATGACTTTCTTGCTCGACATGATAGTATGCTATCTGGTTGCCATTTATCTTAACATGTACACTAGTCTCTTTATACTGTCTTATAGTTACATGTTGGTAAAGCCCTTAGGATTTGTACTTGACTACCTGGACTATGATGCAGATCATACTAGTGGGGACATGGTAGTCCATAAGTACATCCTTCAAGGTCCCTAGTCGTGGGTGTATCGAGACGGGGCATCGATATACCAGAGTAGACTAGCGTATACGCTTCTCGACCCATGTGATGGGCGATGGATGATCCCATATCCATTGGTGTTTGACATCAGAGATGGTATACGGGTGCTCAGTGGAAACTGGGTACACTGGACGGACTCGCCGAGAACTCCCAGATGGTATTATACCTCACGTCAGATGGCAGTTCTCAGGTGACACTAGTACAGGTTAGTCTGTAGACCCGAGATCGTCATAGAGTCTTGTGTGGTTCCCACTGTGCTTTGATCTCCACCTTACCACGTCCATGAGGGCGTGCAAAACGGTGGTCTTTGGGTACAGTCCCGAGTCACATGGAGGCAATGAGCGATAGGAGGGGTTTCGTCTCTCCCGGTATTGGGGGTTGATGTTGCGCTGTGCTCGATTGGCCGTAACAGGGAAGTCCCTGGCCAGGGCTGATCAGAGATTTGCTGGTAAGTGTTACCAGTAGTTTCTCGACCCGTTATGAGCCTCACATCAGCACGACTTATCGGGTTATTGGGGTCTGACGTATACCACCCCTAGACTTGATATGCGACGTATCAGACGAAGAGACTTGACTGTATGGTAAGTGTTACTGGTCGGATTCGCAGGAGTGTGAGCGGGCTAGCTCGTCGATCTTCTGATCGCTCAATACCCGGGTGGCCGTTACGTTTAGCAGACCGCTTGCGGCTTGTGGGTGCTTGATATGATCATCATCTGCTACCGGCGTATTGACGAGTCTTTAGAGTCCTACACAGAGGTTTCCTGGCTCAAGCGAAACGAAATAGGAGCGCATATGAGATATGTGCAGGAACGAGAATAATGCGTGTATGTGATACCGCATTTCATTCTCGCGACATATGTTTCGATTGGTTATATTAGATATGACCTAGTTATCGAATCATTGATTCGATAAATCGATGCATTGAATACTAGTCGGTTATGTGCGACATGACCGGATCATTGAATCAAGTGTTGATTTAATGATTTAATGCATAATTGTATATTTGATATACTACTTTGCATTAACTAGTATCGGTTCACTTTAAACGGATTTTTCTCACTTGGATTGCGCATTGTATATGTGATATACTTTCGTGCACTTTTTTGTATCATGTTTGATGATACTTGATCATTTAGTTAAGTGTATAAAATTAATCCATGGTTAATATGATAATTAGGGTTTTGCATTTTCATTTATTTATTTATTTATTTATTTATTTATTAGAAATGGATTATGATGAGAATGGTGGCTAAGTTTGTTTTATATTGAAGCTTCATGAAGCTTTGACTTTGCTAACCATCCTTATCTTCATGCTTAACCCTAACCCATCAAAGTGACCATGGTTAATTCTCTACACTTAACCCTAGTTCAAGATATGATAAGTATTCATATTAGTTTTATTTTTAAAATAGAAGACTTATCATAATCTTTTCTTGAGCTCATCTTCTTCTTCTTCTTCAAGCTTGCTACTCCAATGGCAACTTGAGCTTTAGTGAGTTAAATCCAAATCCAAAGTGAACCCAGCTCCTATTTCTTCACCCTCTACCTCTTGCCAAGTTGTTTTGGGTGTTCACTTCACAAGTTTCACAAGTTTGTGAAGTCGGAGCTTGAGTTTGTGCAACCTCGACGTAGATCGTCTTTGACACAAAGCCGACGAGCTATTCCGCTTGCTTTCCCGATGAAGCCGATGATCGAGTCGAGGATTCATGATGGACAGCGAGGACATGACGTTGCGGAGCCGTGGAGGTGGAAATCCGGATCTACAAAGGTTGTATATCCGTATCATAGTAGTTAACTGTTAACTAGCTTTCTATTTCGCCTAAACATCTAGTTAAAGATCCGTAGTCTAGGGTTTCTCGGCACTAAAAATTTTAATATGGCATGTTCGATGCCTTGTGAGAACCCACTAGGGTGCCTAGGAACCTTATAAGCGCGACCTCACCCCCAATACCGGGAGAGACGAACCCCTGAAGATCCGCTCACTGCCTCCATGTGGCTCGGGACTGTACCCAACTAAAACCTGTTTGCACGTCTCCTTTGAGCGTGGTAGGGTAGTAATCAAAGTACAGTGGGAACTCACACGAGACAAATGACGATCCCCAGGTCGATGAACTAACCTGTACACATGTCACCAGGGAACTGCTATCTGACGTCAGGTATAAGACCAACTAGCATGTTCCCGGCGAATCCTGTCCGGTGTACTCATAACCTAATGAGCACCTGTATACATCTTAGGTGAACCAACTGACACCAGTGGCTTGTGAGACCGGCCACCGCCCTTCGTCGGGGTCTCGAATGTACACACTAGTCTACTCTGGAGTATCGATACCCCGTCTCGAAACTCACACGACTAGAGACCTTTTAAGGATGTGCTTATAGACCCCAGCTCCCGCTTATATGATCGCCCTCATACTGCTTGTGGTCAAGCAAGAATCCTAGAGGCTCTATCAACGTGTAATAGTGACATGTCAGGTCACCTAAAGCTGTACACGGTGATAAAGGTAAACCAGATAGCATACTATCATCTTGAGTAAAACTGTCCTACCGGGATAGTCCAATAATTGATTCTGAGGGCACCATCTCCAACAAATAGCTCTTTTGAGGTATGCCTCTTCTCGTGTCTAATTTTATATCTAAAATTCAGATCTGTAATTTCTGCAATGAATGAAGAGTGCATCAATTTGTAAGTAGTTATTTTTATTTGCTCTAGTTAATTTTATTATCTGCCCTAGGTAATTTCTTATCTGCCCTAGTTAGATTTTTAATTCTTTGCCCTAGATAGATAGTTTAAATATGTTCTTCAATTCCTTAATGAGCGAGTAGTCTCCTCGCTTGTTAGGGTTATCTTTGGGGAAGGCTTGAGAGATGAAGATCTCTCACCCCTTTCTTGCCCATCACACTTTTTTATAGGACTCCATGCATACATGCACAGACCGCTCCCTACGGCACCCTATCTCACAAGATAGCGGTGATACCGTAGTATAAAGGCCCGGTTGAGCGTGTTTTCCATGGAGGTTAGGGTAAGGATTAAGAAAGGAAGGACAAGAACCTAGAGGAAGAAACACCGTTTCTTCCCGATGGTACTAATCCCCTTTATAAATAATTACCATAACTCCTAAAGAGATCTTAATTTGAGTATAGAAAGCGGTGTGAAAATCTTTGCATTTCCAAACTTAACCTAAACCTAACCCTCGCAAGATTTTGATCTAGATAAACTTTAGTTTTTAGATTTAATCAATCCGACACCAATCGGAATTAACTCGTAAGAACAATTAGGAAATTCACAAAATCCCTGTGGACCGACCCGTACTCACCGGCTAGCTGCCAAGCGACGCCGTTCTTGATTGCGGTTATAAAATATTCTTTGACAACACGAATCAAATGGCGCCGTTGCCGGGGATGGCGTGTTATTTTCTTTTGCAATTTCGGGTTAATCTAAAATTGAAAAATCATAAAAAACTGAAAAATTAAAAAAATATAAAAATTTATCATTTTGTTATTTTGTGAAGAGTATTTTTGTTTGAATTTTGCAGGATCTACAATCGAGTTCGGATCTGGAAAAATCCAGAAAGTCAAACAGAAAACCGACGATCTGAACTGCAGAGGATTTCCATAACAGAACTACAGAAGAAATTTGGAGGGCCAAGTCAACATGACGACCGCGCTTACGCCGCGAAATACCTGCTCCGACCGCGCTTCCGCCGCGCGTTGGTGACGTCAGCAAAAAATTTCGAGGCCTGCTCTTTCGTTTTCGCCGCCTTTCTGCCGCGTGAACCTACCCTTTGCCGCGGAACCGCCGCACCTTGGTCAAGTCAGCACGTGAAAAAAATCTCTGTTTGTTTTCTTTCTGCTCCTCTACAAATCCCAATATATCTTCTGTTAAATCTCCTGCAGGATTCTTTGCGCTAAAAAATCTCTCCCCTTCTAATATTTGATCTTGTGAAGGATTCTTTGCGCCGCGCTTAAAACAAAATTTGATTGCAAGTGATTGTTACTGCTTTGCATATTTTTAATCGGACTTTAAGGGGCTTGAAACCAATCCAGATTGGGTGGGGATTTCATCACCCTTCCCAGGACCCCAGAAATCACATAAGGCATATGCATTGACCTTCAATTAATTAAAAATGACTAGACTCAGCCCTAAGGACTTCGCGCTCAATAGGACAGAGGACTAGTTGTAGGCATCGGCCGTTGATCCTAACCTGACTTTGTGGTGTCTAGGCAAGTGTGTCTAAGGCGAGTGGTTACTTAATTAGGGCCACTACTTGTAGTGGAGAGCATCCCACTCACCCGGCACTTACCTGGCCGCAATTGGCGGTGAAGAGGCGGTTTGAGGTCCTATTTTTAGCCTTTTGGAATAGTTAGGAGCTGTCTAGCTGACCTAGGTGACCCTAGATCTAGGCCTGATTGTGCATTTGTGGTTGATTGCATTTGTGTCTAAGCCCTTTATCAAAAATCTTTTTGCAAAGAGCACCACATAAGGAAAAAAAAAGGAAATTTTTTTACAAAAACTTGCAACTTGTCGCAAAGAAGTCCATTGCACCCCACTTCTTCCCACTTCCACCCACATTTTTTTTCTTCTCCTTTCTTACATCATGGGTACCCTACCTCACAAAACTCTTGCCGAACTTTGGTACCCTGAACCAAACATAGCTTCCTACGCGAATTGTTTTGGTCGAATTACAGATGACCCCTCCATGCCCAAAATCTCTTTGAAAGATCGAATAGAAGTGTCTAGGAAAAACAGTTGGACTCCGCAATCCACTTTGTATCAACCATTTCAACCTTCACAGCCTTTCTACGTTGATACTCCTTCTTCGAGTCCTGTTGTAACTCCTAAACCCATGTCTATCGCTGAGCATATTGAACAATCTCGTAGCCGATCTTTCACTCCTCTCCACACATCCAGTTCTAGGGATCAACAAGTCCATTCACCTTTTTATCCAAATGTTGATCCTACTCCTGTCCAACCATTCAATTCCTACCAGTCCTACCCGACTTTCACACCTTCCCTAGACATTGATTCTATATAGCCATTTGGGAGTTTTCAGAATCCAAACAATTTTGAATCTTTTACCGAAACCCCTTCAAAAACCATGTCTAGTCTAGAACAGTCGTTGGAGGCTTATATGGTAGCGACAAACCAAATGATTAGGAATGTGGATGCGTCCATAGCCGCCCTTATGAAACCTAGTGAACCGGTAGCTAGTTTCCAACTACCTCCAAAAATACCAATGTATCATGGGGCGGTTGGACAGAGTGAGAATTTGAGAGGAGAGAGTGAGTTCTACACCTTTCCAAATCAAACATACCCATACCCAATTGAATCCCACAACTCCGGTTTTCAAACAAGTGTTCCAAATGATTCATCAGTTGAAAATAAAACATTTAATGAGTTGTGCGACTTTGTAGTGCTTGATTTTCCAGATTGTGAAGAGTCCCTTTCGAGTGAAACCATACCTAATCCTTTTGAACTGTACACCTCCACTCTAGAACCTAATAATTGATATCCATGCTTTTGATGAGGTGTCAGAAAAAAATGATTTTCACTTGATTGCGGATATAGACGTCGGGAATATTTTGGATGATGAACCCGTATATTTGATTGAAATTTTATGTCCAATTCATCATCCCGAATCATTAAACATTTCTCCCGAACTTCATATGCGTCTTGATTTTGATGGTATTGGCATGCATAAGCTAAATTTTGAGGAGAATTATGAGGATAGTATTGAGGAGAGTATTGAGGATAATATTGTGAACCATTTTTGTTAGATGTGTCGGACTTTCCAATTCATCCTCTTGAACCTTTAACTATTATACTTCCTAAATCAAACCCCCTCCTTTCCATCGTTCCGACAACGCAAAAGATCATGATTGAGGGCGGTGAGCTTGAAAAATTTCTATTTGATCACAACGGTTTTGACGCCACTAGTGCGTTCCTCTTTGAATCTGACACAGTTCTCATAGCTGATAACGATTACGAGTGTTTCACTTTTTCTTACGATGTTGAAAACTCACCTCCCGAGTTTGAGTCCTTTAAATTTTCAGATGAGTTAGTTGAACCATCAGACTCGGTTGCTTACAGTCATTTCGAACCATTGATGGAATCCTTCAAATTCGAGACAGATTACTTAGGTGAGATTAATACTATCTCTAAATCACTCCCTTTCGTCCTTCCTATCGTTTCGACCGCGCAAGACTCTGTCGCGTTTCTATTTTCAATGGAGGATTTACCAAGTTCGACGTACCCATGTTTTCTTGCGAATCTTGAGGGATTTGACCCCATTTCTCGACGGGTTGATAGATTAGCACAATCGCTTTTAACACAACGGTCATTACAAATTGCGCTAATTTATTCACTCGATTTACACCCTCAAGATCGTGCTACATTTCTTTCTCTTCTCCGTCATTCTTCTCCTCCACCGAGACCATAATTCACTCTTCTTCCCATTCGGTCTCGTGTGCTTCTCAACTCCTTTCTCTACACTCCACCCTTCCGCCAACCATATCATTATCACGATAGAATTTTTTAATGGTTGGTGCTAACCTTTGGCCTGTGTAAGGCCTTATTTAGTTTGGGGGAACCTTGTTGTATATATATATATTTTTTCTTTTAACAATAAAAAAAATATTTTATAAATAAATAAACAGAGAGTGCCGACATTTTGACCCTCTTGGTGTAGCATGACAGTGAGGACACTGTTAAGTTTATGTTTGGGGGTATGCTCGGTAAGCCTTCTTCCTTCGCATTCATGTGTATATTTTTGCATTTGCATACTTATTTTCAAACCCATAAAAATTGAAAATTTTAAAAATTATAAAAATTAAAGTATTCAATTTTGGCCATAATTGACTTGAGTTTGACAAAATGGTTAACTAGCTAGGAACAACTAAATCCTAGACTTAGTAAATTAAAAACCCAAAAAATAACCTTTCTTAAAATTTAACGGTAGAAAGTATATATCTTTGTAGTTTATTTAGAAATAGGCAAATTTTGAGTTCACTTTTTGGGCTAAGTTAAAACAAGGGAAGAGTATTGATGTTTTTATTAAAGTATAACTTTGAAAATTAATTTCTAGCTTAAGTCTAAATTCTGAAAATATATACCCTACAAATTGCACAAACACGAACCTTGAAACTTGGAATAGTAGAAGAGACCTTGAAATGCTCTTGTCTAAAGTCCTTAGTACGAAGAAAATAAAATAAAAATTTAAGTGTGAATAAAGAGATAATAAAAAAAATGAACACTGGTTTTTGTGATTACTTAAGGCTGCAAAAATAGAAAAATATTTAGCAAGGGTGCTTCATCACCTAGTGCCTTAGACCAACTGGTTTGGGAGTCACTGCCAAAGCCTTAGGTGTTGCAAGACTAGGAATTACGCTTTAATGTGCAAACACATATTGTAATCGGTTGTTGGTACCTCAAGAAGTATTAACAGTCGCATGAAGGATGTGTGAGCGAAATTCATCTACAAATTCACCTATTATGAAGTGCTTTGGACAACGGACAAGAGTATGATAGCTTGATTTGAATTTCCAAGTGTTGGGGTGATATATACACACACGTAGGGGTATGTGATTGAGAATTAGATAAGAGATAGGAATGAAGAATAGGACTTATATCTTTAATAGAGATGATAAAAATTCCTAAGTTGAGATGGAACCCTAGAAGGAAAACTTAAAAGATGCCGAAAGCTAAGTAAGTCTACAGAACATATATAATCTTAAGTTGAATAATAAGGAAGCGTAAAGAATACGGGTGGATGATTTATGAGTCAAAGATAATAGAATTCCTTGTTGGAACACCTAATTGGAGAATAAAAGTCAAGGGGGCCTAATTGATAGGATTTTTTGGGTAGCATCCGCTGAAAACCCTCAGGAGACAACACTCCTCTTACTAGGGACACCTAGAGGTTTAACGGCTTGTTGCACGAGCTCAGTGCAATCGCGTTTCCCTGCGAAAGTGAGTTTAGGATTTTGTCGAGAATAAAACTAGGTTTGCTCGAGGACGAGCAAAAGATAAGTTTGGGGGTATTTGTTCATACCAAAATTTTGCATTCTTATAGACCCCATTCTTATTTAGTTTACAAATAAACAGGTGCTTTTGACCCATGTCTGCTACATAGTTGCAGGTTACAGATTCTCGGGACAAAAATAGTGAAAAAGACAAAAGACGATACAAAAGTGAGACTACGACCGATAAATGGTGGAATCTTGATCGTGCCCACATCTTGAGGAACATTGAAGATCAATTAACAAGTTCATAAAGAACAAAGTCAGCGCAAGGTTCATGACTTTGTCACGAAGCAATGGTAAAAGTCCACTACAATTATTCACCGTGGAAATCTGGAAAAGAACTAGAAGCCAACCTAAGAAACAAACTGAAGAAAATAACAGGAAAAATACAACAGAACAGTGTAAGTCCACGGTAGCGCCCCTGCCGTCTAACAGATGCCAAATGCGGAACAAAAAACTTTTACAACTGGCGCTATCGCGTACTATAACCCGGATCTGTTATTAAAGCTAAACTAACAAATTATAAAGTGGGTAGAAATGTTATACCGAACGATCCGAGTCCTTCGGTCTTCAACCATCATCCCACGCTTTGTTGCGGCTGCTCCGATCTTCTGAATCTCCAATCTTCTCGTTCAGATGGCACCACATCGACGGATCTTTAAATGGGCTCCCGCCTCTGACCAGAGGCAACTGGGTCGTCAAGTTTGCTAAAAGAGACGACCAAGATGATGTAGAGAATGAGTAGAACACTTTGTCTCGTTACGTCCAAAGCTATGGACGAACGGTTATGGAAGTTGAAGTTGCAAGTTTCCAGTTTTCTATCAGCCGTATTTAACATTCGGTTAAATGTGGATTTATCTTTTCTTCTTGAGGGTGTGTCATGAGGTGAGTCGTGTTTCTAGAAGGTTCTAGAATGGTGACTAGGATGGTGAGGTGGATTAGTGCAATAATGGTCATTTAATGTTTTAGATGACAAGGTTAGTGATTCATCACTTGCATTTAATGAGTTCATACTAGGTTTTTCTTTACTCATGCTTTTCTTTGTGTGCTTATGGTCACCCTCTCCCTTCCTACACTCACCCCCCCACCATATATGGCCGGCCACCCCTTTGGAGAAAGAACAATGGTTGTTTGATTGAAAAAGATATAAGTTTTAGTGCATAGAAATTAGATACGATCCATATCTCATTTCCGTTCGATCCAAAAGGCAACTTCATTAACCGTTCGTCCATAGCTTTGGACGTAAAAAGACAAAGTGTTCTACTCATTCATATCTTAACGATGTTAAGATACGGGGAGTTTTCCAGCTTATGCTTAAAACCAGACACTGGATAACTCAAGGCACGTTTCTGTAATAGCAGTTTGTGGGTTGACCCTGGCTTTGACGAAGGTTGACATTTCTACCATCTGGAAGATCAATAGTTATATTGTTCTTGACTCGCCACAGTTTTAGTAAAATGGATATTTTTTAAGAAAAACAGTAGTAGGAGTATGGTAGAAATGGAAGTGATTCCAGAACCGCAAACGATTACGGAAAATTTAATAGGACCTATATATTCAATCAGGTTTGACATTCCATTAGCCACTCCGCAGATATGGTGGGTAACCTCAGACACCCGTAGTTGGGTACAGTCCCGAGCCACATAAAGGCAGTGAGCGGATCGTCGGGGATTCGTCTCTCCCGGTATTGGGGGTTAATGTCGCACAGTGCACGGGTGGCCATCAGTAGAAATCCTCGGCCGAGGTAGTGGAGAATTACTGATTTGGTTCAGTTGTTTCTCAGATGGAGATGGGCTTCATACCGACGCGAATTATCGCGTTATTAGGGGTCTGACTTTATCCATCCCCCTAGACTCGATATGCGATACTCTTTTGACGAACAGACCGGACTGTATATACATTGTCACTGTCAGGCTCAGTAGGGTTTATGGATGAGTTCACTCGTCAGCTTCCCTTCCAATCAATACATAGGCAACCGTTACGTACAGCTTGTACCTCTGACGTGCTAGAGGTTATACCCAGTGCCAGTGTGTTGATGAGTCATTATTGCTAGGATATTTGCTTAAGTTCTTTGATGATACATTATTGCTTGTGCTAACGAGTGGAAGCCAACAAGGTAATATGTCAAGTTCTGCCCGTCATTGTCCAGGTTAATTTGAACCCACCCGTACATACCCTTGACGAAAACCAACAAGGTAATACGACTGTCCCAAACCCAACAGCAGAACGTTTTGGGACAGTCGAATTACCAACAAATCATAAGTCACATGTCAAGTTCTGCCCGTCATTGTCCAGGTTAATTTGAACCCACCCGTACATACCCTTGATGAAAGCCAACAAGGTAATACGACTATCCCAAACCAACACATCTATCTATGCAACAAATGAATACCCATCAGCTACCAAACACTATGCCTTGGTTAATTTAAACCAAAGACGACCAGTATTATCTGCCCGAAAAATGACACGTGCGAAAACGCACGTGCACTTATGTTCTAAAACTGCTTCCTTATGGACGAACGGTATCACAAGCCACTGGTGTCAGTTGGATTACCTAAGATGTATACAGATGTTCATTAGGTTATGAGTACACCGGACAGGACTCGCCGGGAACATGCTAGTTGGTATTATACATATCGTCAGATAGCAGTTCCCTGGTGACATGTGTACAGGTTAGTTTGTCGACCTGAGATCGTCATTTGTCTCGTGTGAGTTCCTACTGTGCTTAGATTACTACTGTACCACGCTCAAAGGAGACGTGCAAACAGGTTTTAGTTGGGTACAGTCCCGAGCCACATGGAGGCAGTGAGCGGATTGTCGGGGATTCGTCTCTCCCGGTATTGGGGATTGATGTCGCACAGTGCACGGGTGGCCATCACTAGAAATCCTCGGCCGAGGTAGTGGAGAATTACTGATTTGGATCAATAGTTTCTCAGATGGTTATGGGCTTCATACCGACACGAATTATCGCGTTATTAGGGGTCTGACTTTATCCACCCCCTAGACTCGATATGCGATACTCTTTAGACGAATGGACCGGACTGTATATACATTGTCACTGTCAGGCTCAGTAGGGTTTATGGATGAGTTCGCTCGTCAGCTTCCCTTCCAATCAATACATAGGCAACCGTTACGTACAGCTTGTACCTCTGACGTGCTAGAGGTTATACCCAGTGCCAGTGTGTTGATGAGTCATTAGAGTCCCCCACAGACCGTTTTCCAAGTTCGGGCGAAACGTTGTAGAGGCCGTATGGTTTTATGGCAAGGTTAGGAAAATGCACGTGCGTTTTCGCACGTGTCATTTTTCGGGCAGATAATACTGGTCGGCTTTGGTTTAAACCGGATCCGAGTATTATACTGTGTAGATATAATATCTTTGTCTCAGATGCATTTGTATTCGATCGTAATACAAATGCGGGTATGTTTATACCATTACGGGGTTATCCTGAAATCCGTTTCGGGATCGCTTTTGGAAGTTGCCAGTTTCCAGTTTTCTATCAGCCATATTTAACATTCGGTTAAATGCGGATTTATCTTTTTTTTGGATGAGTGTGGAAGGTTCTAGAAGTTTCTAGAAGAGGTGACTTGGATGGTGAGGTGGCTTAGTGCATTAATGGAGCATTTATGTGTTGATAACTAAGGGTTATGATTCATTGTTTCATTTAATGAGTTCATACTAGGTGTTTAATGACTCATTCCTTCTCCTTTAATGTTATGGTCACCTCTTTGCTCCTACCCTCACCTCCCTCCCTCTACATGTATGGCCGGCCCCCTCCCCTTGAGGTGATGATTGATTTGGGAAAAAGAAAGGGTTGTTAAAATGAGAAGAGAGAGATCTAGTTCATATGTATTTTCATATCTCATTTCAATCCGTTCCAAAAGGCAACTTCCATAACCGTTCGGACATAGCTTTGGACGTAACAAGACAAAGTGTTCTACTCATTCTGTACATCATCTTGGTCGTCTCTTTTAGCAAACTTGACGACCGAGTTGCCTCTGTTCAGAGGCGGGAGTCCGTTTAAAGATCCGTCGACGTGGTGCCACCTGAACGAGAAGATTGGAGATTCAGGAGATCGGAGCAGCCGCAACAAAGCATAGGATGATGGTTGAAGACCGAAGGACTCGGATCGTTCGGTATAACATTTCTACACACTTTGTAATTTGTTAATTTAGCTTTAATGGCAGATCCTGGTTATAGTATGCGATAGCGCCAGTTGTAAAAGTTTTTTGTTCCGCATTTGGCGTCTGTTAGACGGCCGGGGCGCTACCGTGGACTTACAGTGGTATCAAAGCCTCACCATTAAGCTATACTAACTTGTGCTAACGCGTTTAAAACATCGATCGAACCGAATTTCGAAAAACACAATTTTCAAGCGCTAAAGTTTCTGTCGATTTTAAACAGTGTCTAAAAATAATTTTACATATCACAGAAATACAAGCAGGCTTTTCTAAGCATATGGGAAAAATTTGAGCACGTGATCCCACAAGACCGCCGCGGATCCGCGGTCAAAGCATGGGTTTGACCGCGGAACCGCGGCCATAATATGGGAACAGTGAATCAAAATTTTCCAGTGAGCATTTTATTGGAAATTGTGGTTTCTGGTACTGTTCTTTTAGGCCCAGATTTTGTTACTGTACAGCAGATGTACATGGGGCCCACTTCGGGAAATTTTATCGATCGAAATTTTAAACTTGTTAGTATGCAGTACTTACTTTATATCTCCGACCGGGAATGTCATTTGATCGGTAAACCGCGTCTAATTGCTATAGTTCTTTTAGACGGGTTTGCGAACGTGACATTCGCGTTGATGTTTTGTGTTGTGCTGTGATGTTGCGGATTTGTCGTGGTGGATAGCAGGGTGCAATGATAGTGCAGTTTGGATTTATTTGTACATTTGATATTGCGGGACGAGTGTCCAGCATGTGGACTGCCGTTACTGCCTGTTGTATAATAATCTTTTGGGGCATGACCGGGTTGAGGTCGATGTACCCGTTGTACATATTTTATTTTCTGTACTAGGTTTATCCCGCGAAGGAGTGCACGGATAGCCGGGTTCTGGAGGGCAACGGGTCCGTATCACATGGCTTTGAGAGGCAGAGGGACCTCACTCTAGAATTGGCAGACTATTTACCGCACTCGTAGGGGGTACAGGCTGACCCAAGGAGGGGTGCTCAATTTACCGGATTCCGTGAAGTGCCGGGTGTTCCATTCACTATGCTGTGGGGGACTACCTCGCTTCAGGTTTTGGAGGGTAACTTGCCGCACCCGTAGGGGTCTAGGTTTCATTGCACAGGCTATCCACACGACCAGGGGAACGTCAGGTTTCAGCAGCGGCTCTTTGAAACCCGGAGATCCCAGATTATTTGTATTGTTCTGTGATGCTTATTACTTTTCTGTAATGTTGCATATTAACATGCCTGGAACGATTATTGTATATTGGTATATATACTATTAGATGTTGTATATGTTTTACACCCGCGCTAGTCCAGCCCCCGCTCTGTCGTTAGTTAAGTAACCTAACGGGTGATGACGGGACCCAGTGACGAATGCGGATGGCATATACGTACATTTTATTTTCGTTCTTTTCTGGTGTGATTAGATGATGGGACTGCATTGATTTGATGTTGTCGGAACAAATTTTAAAAGGTGTTATTACAAAGATGTTTACTTTTGTTTTGCATAGCGATATTCAGTTAGAATATCCTGCACCTCATTCGACGAGGCAAGGGCAGATATCCCTTCACCGGGAGTGACCCCTTGGGCAGAAATTTACGTCAGGGTAATAACTTTAATATAGTCGATTACAAGTTGCTTTGCATCGCGGTATTCAGTTGGAATTTCCTGCACATCATTCCACGAGGAAAGAGCCGAGATCCCTTCACCGGGAGTGACCTCTTTAGCAAAGGGTTTTCGCCACTATATTTTTATAATAAAAGCTATCACGTTCCTTAAACGAGATCAAGTTCATTACGTTAAAGGTATTTCGCCAAAAACCAGTCGTAGCCCTCCGTCGTATCTTATGGATGGTCAGGAGTATTCAAGCTAAGTTTGTTGACTTTCGCCAAGGCATAGTGTTTGGTGGCTGCTGGGTATTCATTTGTTGCATAGATAGATGTGTTGGTTTGGGACAGTCGTATTACCTTGTTGGCTTTCGTCAAGGGTATGTACGGGTGGGTTCAAATTAACCTGGACAATGACGGGCAGAACATGACATGTGACTTATGATTTGTTGGCTTTCGTCAAGGTCATAAGAGCATGGGGCAAAAATCTCATCGGGAGTTTCAAACATACAGGATACTTGCCAGGCATGCGCATACCTTCTGGAGTGTGATAACTTGAGTGGCTTCCATCAAGTTATCTTGCGATGATAGTTGGATCCCGATTCTCACTGATGAGTTGGTTTACTCTTCGGATGATCCCGACTAATTGTTCTTTCAGGTTTGGAGGAGAATTTGATATTACAGTGGGAGGTTACCTGATTAGATAAAGTGATAACCATTCTGATCTAGGTTAGAGTGCACGCAGAGTGTTTCTTTTCTCTCTCTCTCTTTGGCAGCAACCTTTGACCGACCCTAGACTATGACTAAGTAACCATGTTGACCGAACCTTCTTAAAATACTGGCTTTTGGATTGTCTAAAGTTGCATAAGTCATTGCCGCTCCTTCTTTTACCCTTTGTATTTCTCAGAACACCCCGTATTATTACGGATATCCACTTCCATTAGATAGATCCATCGTATGGTTATATACGAACTCGATGGTACTACTTCAAGGATGGATCCAGGTTCAGGAGAAATAGAATTGGTTTATTCAGTTGTCTTTTATTATCACCTTCTCTCAGGTTGCGAGGGCTCCTTAGTTTAGGAGAATACATCTATTATGCTTATTGGATAGTCTTATTCCAAACCATAGGCTGGTGCCGAAAGGTAGGGAATGAAGAAAACCAATTAGCCTAAGTAGGGTGTGCAGAAGGTAATATATAAAGACAAGATAAAGGAATTAGAAAGAGGGCAAAGTAAATTGCGACTGTTATCATTCACGACCAAACCGCGTACTTCATAGCCACTCCTATTTCACCTTTGCTTTTTTCCCCAGTTCGGGAGAAATAGAATAAGGTATTATTCAGTTATTTTTTATCATCACCTTCTCTCAAGTTGCGAGTACTCCTAGGTTTAGGAGGGTACGCCTATTATGCTTACTGGATAGTCTTCTGCCAAACCATAGGCTGGTGCCGAACGGTTGGGAAGGAAGAAAACCATTTAGCCTAACGATGGTGTATAGAAGGTAACGACTAAAGACAAATAAAGGGATTTGGAAGATGGCAAAGAGATATACGGTTAAAGTCATGAATTGGATTATGGAAGAGGCATTACTAGGAATACCAGAATACCCCTACGAAACATTTTAATGTTTCAGTTTCACTGTGCATTGTTAAAAGGAAAAACTGATTTCCCGATTAGATACTTACTCCAAAGGTATGTATTTACCAGGTTTCATTCGCATATCTGTATGGTTTTTACAGATGATGAGTGGGAGTAAGTTATTGGGAATTAGATGATCATCCTCATTATATCGGAATTCATTGTAATTGGTGATATTTGAGGAAATCACCTGGGTACAGTTTTCAACCAACGATGCACAGGTTTTGAGTTATTCAACTCAGCGGACTTATACAGAGTATTGTATGTTGTCCAGTGTCCGTCAGGACAACGAGGTAGGTCCTCGTACTATGTTCCGTTTACTTATGACTTCTCTAGTTTTTAGACAAGTGTTTCGCAGAAATACAATGTCTAAGTTTTGAGAAGTTGTGGGTATAAGAATAAAGTAGAGAACCAGGTATCGCAAGTATCGGGATTCTTCAAAGGGATCGAATATGTAGATTCTTGTGATAGTATTCAGATGATAGTAATGTTTTTGAGAAACTTGTTTCTCTTTCAGGTTACTCATAATTGGATGGATTCCTAAGTTGAGTAATACTGATTAGCCTCTCTCCATTAAGATGATATGCACTAGAGACAGCTGCATGATTTGAATCTGGTTCCAATTAAATTAGTGCCTCTATTTCTATATTGTATATAGAATGGTTCATATCTTAACGATGTTAAGATACGGGGAGCTGTCCAGCTTATGCTTAAAACCAGACACTGGATAACTCGAGACACGTTTCTGTAATGGGAGTTTGTGGGTTGACCCTGGCTTTGACGAGGTTTGACATTTCTACCATCTGGAAGATCAATAGTGATATTGTTCTTGACTCGCCACAGTTTTATTAAAATGGACTTTTCAGAAAACAGTAGTGGGATTATGGTAGAACTGGAAGTGATTCCAGAACCGCAAACGATTACGGAAAATTTAATAGGACCTATATATTCAATCAGGTTTGACATTCCATTAGCCACTCCGCAGACATGGTGGGTAACCTCAGACACCTGAGAGGTACTCCGGTAGCCTCAAGGACAGTGACAGGGAGGTTCTTGTTTACCCGGACTTGACACTACTGTTGTTCCAAACTATGAGACCCGGTAGGAGGATATGTATAGCGTCGTTCTAAACTAGCTTTAGAAGAGTACGTAAATATTATTCTACCAGAAGGTTGTCGTAGTCAGTGGCAGCAGCGGAAGCATAGTGGGCAAGTACCTCATGTCTATTTATAGACTTGAGCAGATATAGCGGAGATAAGATCATCTAATTTTGATGTGACAGTCATAGGTTTGACTTCATCAGAATAGGGGATGGATCTGTTAAGAAGGTAGTAGGGTATGATGTTTTGGTATTTGGATGACATACACAGAGTAGGAAGTAAAATTCTTATACTACAATCGGTTGTACTGTGGTCGTCACACAGTTGTTTCTCCAGACAGGATATGGATATAATATCAGACATTCTGGTTATCTATGGTTTTAGATCTAGATTTGGGTAGTTTCCCAATATGGGTACTTTGACAGTATTCTAATGGTATTTTAGAATAGATGACTCCTGGCATGGTGGTGTACCTGCAGGTGATGGAGTCACCCTCTCTAAAGGTGTCTTAGAGACTAAAGGAGAGAGGGAAGTGCATGATTGGAAAATCACTTGCTTAGGCAATTGAGTCGATCATGAGATGTCAAGTACCACACCAGATGTTGTTATTGCACTTGATGCGGTAAGTTTATATTAATCCAATCCTGAAGAAACATAAGGAAGTAGTTTTAGAACATAAGTGCATGTTCTATGGACTTGATGACGGCAGCCTCCTTCGGGAGACGGTTATCATTTCAGGCTTCTAAGGTGACATGGATGACAGAGTGATTATCAGAGTTATAGTTTTCCCTCTGACGAGGGACAGTATAATGGACAGGTGGTCCAAGAGGATACTGTGGGAGGCATGGTGCTGGATACTGATTAGGTTCAGTTATCGATACAGTCTAAGAAGTTTGGATTTGGAGTTCATTTATGAACTAGGTCCCATCAGATATCCAGATATTTTCTAAGACAGGTATTACTTGATTCGGGAGATGGCTTTCTCCACGAACTTGAGATTAAGAGAGACATAGAAAGAAACATCAGGGCGGATCCACTCACTGAGGCTATTTCTCGAACACAAGAGTTTTACAAACTAGCTTTGTGAAACTGATTAGTAGAGGAGTTGGGTGTTCGGTATCACACGGGCTGTGAGTATGCGACATCGCAATAATTAGCCTTAAGTGAAAGTGGGAGATTGTTGGAGATAGTGCCCTCAAACTCAATTATCGGATCGCAGGTACGTGATTGCAATGATTGAGGCAGGACCTATACCGATATGACAGTCTTGCTCGAGATGATATATGCTATCTGGTTTGTCATTATCATCGTATACATGCTTTAGTTCGCTATTACATGATGATAGAGCCCATAGGATTCTTGCTTGACTACCAGCAGTAAGATGGCGATCATATACGTGGGAGCTGGGGTCTGTAAGCACATCCTTAAAGTGTCCCTAGTCATGGGAATTTCGAGACAGGGCATCGATACTCCAGAGTAGACTAGTGTATACAGTCGAGACCCCGACGAGGGGCGGTGGCCGGTCTCACAAGCCACTGGTGTCAGTTGGATCACCTAAGATGTATACAGATGCTCATTAGGTTATGAGTACACCGGACAGGACTCGCCGGGAACATACTAGTTGGTATTCTACATATCGTCAGATAGCAGTCCCCTGGTGACATGTGTACAGGTTAGTTTGTCGACCTGAGATCGTCATTTGTCTCGTGTGAGTTCCCACTGTGCTTAGATTACTACCCTACCACGCTCAAAGGAGACGTGCAAACAGGTTTTAGTTGGGTACAGTCCCGAGCCACATGGAGGCAGTGAGCGGATCGTCGGTGATTCGTCTCTCCCGGTATTGGGGGTTGATATCGCACAGTGCACGGGTGACCATCACTAGAAATCCTCGGCCGAGGTAGTGGAGAATTACTGATTTGGATCAGTAGTTTCTCAGATGGTGATGGGCTTCATACCGACATGAATTATCGCGTTATTAGGGGTCTGACTTTATCCACCCCTCTAGACTCGATATGCGATACTCTTTAGACGAACGGACCGGACTGTATATACATTGTCACTGTCAGGCTCAGTAGGGTTTATGGATGAGTTCGCTCGTCAGCTTCCCTTCCAATCAATACATAGGCAACCGTTACGTACAGCTTGTACCTCTGACGTGCTAGAGGTTATACCCAGTGCTAGTGTGTTGATGAGTCATTAGAGTCCCCCACGGACCATTTCCCAAGTTCAGGCGAAACGTTGTAGAGGCCGTATGGTTTTATGGCAAGGTTCGGAAAATGCACGTGCGTTTTCGCACGTGTCATTTTTCGGGCAGATAATACTGGTCGGCTTTGGTTTAAGCCGGATCCGAGTATTATACTGTGTAGATATAATATCTTTGTCTCAGACGCATTTGTATTCGGTCATAATACAAATGCGGGTATGTTTATACCATTACGGGGTTATCCTGAAATCCGTTTCGGGATCGCTTTTAGAAGTTGCCAGTTTCCAGTTTTCTATCAGCCATATTTAACATTCGGTTAAATGCGGATTTAGCTTTTCTTTGGATGAGTGTGGAAGGTTCTAGAAGTTTCTAGAAGAGGTGACTAGGATGGTGAGGTGGCTTAGTGCATTAATGGAGCATTTATGTGTTGATGACTAAGGGTTATGATTCATTGTTTCATTTAATGAGTTCATACTAGGTGTTTAATGACTCATTCCTTCTCCTTTAATGTTATGGTCACCACTTTGCTCCTACCCTCACCTCCCTCCCTCTACATATATGGCCGGCCTTCTCCCCTTGAGGTGATGATTGATTTGGGAAAAAGGAAGGGTTGTTAAAATGAGAAGAGAAAGATCTAGTTCATATGTTCTACTCTGGAGTATCGATGCCCTATCTCGAAACACCCACGACTAGGGACACTTGGCTTACAGACCCCAGCTCCCACGTATATGATCGCCGTCATACTGCTGGTAGTCAAGCAAGAATCCTATGGGCTCTATCATCATGCAATAGCGAACTAAAGCATGTATACGATGATAAAGACAAATCAGATAGCATACTATCATCTCGAGCAAGACTGTCATATCGGTATAGGTCCTGCCTCAATCATTGAAATCACGTACCTGTGATCCAATAATTGACTTTGATGGCACTATCTCCAAAAAACAGTACCTGAGAAGTGTTAGTGTATATTCCCTAGAGGCCATTACTGTATCATACTAGCTTGCATATTACTTGATGGAAGCTTGGGATATTCACAGTTGTATAGACAATCTTGCTCAAAATGGTAGTATGTTACTTGGTTTGTCTCTACTCCAATATGTGCATGTTTTTCTTTTAGCATATCGCTTATACATATTAGTAGAGCCCTTAGGATCTCTGCTTGATTACCAGCGTTGTGACGGCAGTCATACTTGTGGGGGCTGGGTAATCTATAAGCACCTCCTTATACAAGTCCCTAGTCGTAGGACTATCGAGACAGGGCATCGATACTCCGGAGTAGACTAGCGTATGCGCTTCTCATCCCAGCAGGGGAGATAGTCTGTCGCACAGCCATCAGTTCGTCGTACTTGAGATAGTATGCGGGTGCTCGTTAGGTTACGAGTACACTGGACAGGACTCGTCGGGAACTGTTGGTTAGTACTATACCTATCGTCAGTTATGAGTTCCAGGTGACATGAGTACAGCTTAGTCCGCTGACTTGACACTGTCACTTCGCCTCGAGTGTGTTCGCACTGTACTTTGATTACTACCCTACCACGGCTCAAAGGAGTCGTGCAAACAGGTAGTAGTTGGGTGCAGTCCCGAAGCACTTGGAGGCAGTGACGGTTAGACAGGATTCGTCCCTCCCGGTATTGGGGGTTGACATCGCGCTGTGTCTAGGAGAGCCATTACACATAGTAGTCCCTGGCCAGGGCAAGCGAGATATACTGGTAGGTTTCCAGTGCTATCTCATGGTGTTTTGGGCTACACTCCGACATGACTTGTACCGCTATTAGGGGACTGACGTTTACCACTCCTCTAGGCCCGCCATGCGATGTTCTCAGACGAACGGATCGGACTGTACGGAGATTGTCACATTCAGGCTCAGTAGGAGTTCGGATAGGTTTACCTCATCGACCTTCTTATCGACATCTACCTGGGGACCGTTACGTACAGCTAGTGCCGCTTGCGGTCTATGGTTAAACCCACTCCCAGCATAGTGTCGAGACTTTAGAGTCCACCACAGAGAGTTTCCCTGCACTGAGCGAAACGTGTAGAGGCCGTATGGTTTTACGGCAGGGCTACAATCACTTACGTGCACTTGTGTGCGTATGCTGTTCAAGCAGGCAATACTAGTGAGCTTTGGTTTAAGCCGGATCCTAGTATTGAACGGATGGATTTGTCTTGTCTTCTGTGCATTCGCATTCTACGGAATGTGGATGCGGGTATGTATGCACAGTTTTAAGGAGCGAAGAAGGAGGAGGTGCCTCATTAGGGTTTTGACAGTTGATTCGGCCAAAACTGTTATGTGGCAGGCTCATTAGGGTTTTGACAGTTGATTTGGTCAAAACCAATTTGAGGCGGACTCATTAGGGTTTTGGAAGTTCGTTCGGTCAAAACCATTATGATCCGGGGACATTATTTACTAATCTTTTTAGTGATAATTTTGTTATGGCTAATTGCTTTGACCATTTGACCATACTTGACTTTGTTGACCGTTTGACCAAAGTTGACTTGGACCTTCATGAGAGGTCTAGAGTATTCTTTGGTTTTCATTTTATTTTTGATATGAAAATGGTCAAGTCAATTGTTGCCATCAACTTTATCTTGAAAAGATTAGTCATGATGATGTTGTTGTATTATTGTAACTATGGTTCTTTTCTTTTGGTTCATAATTTCATTTCTCATTCTCTCTCTTGAAAAAGAAATGAGAAAGCTTCATGGTTGCTAGCTCATCTTCCTCCTCTTGATTCTTCCTTTGATCTCATGTGTTGAAAGAAAAAGGATCCATATAGACAAACACATCCATCTACCTCTTCTACACAACCTAGGACATCAAGACTAGCGATCTTGTTGCCTTAGTTGCCTCGGCTCGAGGTGGATCTCGGAGCATAACTCTCAGGTGGATCGTCTTCGACTCAAGAAGGCCGTGGAGGTGACCAAGATCCGGATCGATCCTCGGAGCGTGGATGGACGAGCAGGACAGCGGAGAGAAGACCCGAAGGACCGGTATCGTGAGGTATAATCTCTATGGCATAGTAGATAGCACATCAAGTAGTTTGCTAGTTTGTCGTTTAGCAAAGATCCTTCTTTTAGTCCGTGTTGCCTTTGCGCCAAAAATCGTTTTTCGCCGTTTCCGCCTCCCCGTAAGAACCGGGGTGAGCAACGTGGACTTACAGTCGTATCAGAGCCTAGCTAAACATAAACTAGCATGTTAGCAAAGTATTTAGAATTTCGATCGGAAAAAAATCGCAAAACACGTCCGGAAAAATCAACTTTCTGTCGATTTTTTATACTGCTCTAAAAATTATTTGACATACATGAAAAATCAGCTCAGGGTTTTCTAAAAACACCCACTAAAAACGATCCACTGACTCGGTCAAAGCGTTGCGGAACCGCGGTATGAACATTGTTATTGCCGCGGATCCGCGGGCGAGTTGACTCGGCCGTGGACCGTTTTTGGTGCAGTGTACTTAGTTGGAGGTTTTGGGATTTTTAGTATATTTTGTTTCTGCCCAGAATTTCCAGAAAACAAATTTGTGTTTGGGATGGTTACAAATCCATATTTTGATCGAAATTCCGTAGACTTTGGCTAATGGATATTATCTGTGATGTGATATATGTATTGAACGTCTGCTAATCGCTATACGTCGATTAGTGGGAGTTATACATATCTGTGATCTGTAATGTTGATGGTTTGTGTATATGAACTCGTTGGATTGTCGTGGATGAATAGCCGTGTGGATGTGAGATGAGAGTTTCTTTTTCTTTCATTCAATGTAAAATTTGTAATTGATGTAATATTATTTTATGGCCGCACATCCGGGATGAGGTTGGAGCCGCCATTGTATAATTTCTTTTACTGTTTTTGCTCCTAGGATAGACCCAAGGAGAGGTGCACAAACTACCGGGTATCTCGAAGTGCCGAGTGGCCTACTCACATTGTTGAGGGAGGTTGTTTCGCTTCGGGTACTTGGCGGGTAGTTTGCCGCATCCGTAGGGGTCTAGGGTGGGGTTTGGCTATTCATTGCGACCGTGTAATCCGCTTTTCATTGCAGGCTCGAACGAATCGCGGATTCCTAGTATATCCAAAGTGTTCATCTGTGATCTGGAATGGCTATCATTGCATCTGACGAATGTATATATCTATATATGATATCTATTTAGGCGTTGCTTATGTTTTGCATCAGCACTAGTCCAGCCCCCGCTCTGTTGTTAGTTAAGTAACATAACGGGTGATGACGGGGCCCCATGGCGAATGCGGATGGCATAAGCGTACGTCATATTTTCGTTGTTTTCTGCAATGGTAGGATTAAATGATAGGATGCATTAAAATTAATGTAAGAAAATAAACTAAAGTAAAGTCGTTGGAACACTTTCAAAACCACTCGGCTCTTTTCAAAAACCAACTTTTAAACGCGGAGCATGAACCACTCCTTTTAAAAGCTATCTCATTCCTTCGATTATATCAAGTTCACTACATTCACGGTTTCGCCAAAACCATTCGTAGCTCTCCATCATTTCAGTTAAATATTCAGTAGTATTCAAGCTATGTATTTTGACCTTCGCCAAGGCATAGTGATTGGTAGCTGCTGAATATTTATCTGTAGCATAGATAGATGCGTTGGTTTGGGACAGTCGTACTACTATTTTGGCTTTCGTCAAGGGTATGTACGGGTGGGTTCAAATTAACCTGGATAATGACGGGTAGAACTTGACATGTGACTTATGATATGTTGGCCTTCGTCAAGGTCATAAGAGCATGGGGCAAAAATCCACATCGGGAGTTTCTAAAGAAACTGAAACTTGCTAGTACTGCATACCATTTGGAGTGTGATGATTCTGGTAGGATTCCTTCAGTTTTATCACACGATGATATTTGGATCCCGATCCTACTGTGAGTATATGCTACTCCTCGGGAACTTTCTCACTTAACGATCAATGCTATAAACCAAGTAGGTGTCTAGAAAGGTGTTAGCAGGGCTACGCCCCCAGGGAAAAGAGGTTCTTAAATTAAGGAACTTCGCGAAATCGTTGGAAAACCTCCCTCGAAGTACCGACATTGGCCTAGCTGAACGGTTAAGCAAGTATTGTACGGTGAGATTGTTCCTGACTAATTCTTCCTTTATGGTTTAAGGAGGGATTCGAGAGACAGTGGGAGCCATCCTGTTTAGATAAATTTAAAAACAATCTAAACTTGCAAGAGCATCATGCTGAGTGTTTTCTTCTCTCTCTCTTATTTGCAGCGACCCAGTGACCACACATAGGTTACATCTAGATAATAAAATGACTGAATCTAACTGTTATGACTGGAAAAGGTCTGTCCAGATGTCCATTGCCCATGACAAGCTGGGACACCTCTTAACTAATCCAGCCCCTTCCATCTCAGGACCAGTTTCCCCTGTCACGGATATTGATATCCGTAAGATATCGGAAAAAGACTGTGCGAAATCCAAGTGTCTCATGTTAGCCTCAGTTGATGGTGCATACCAGAGGCAGCACGAGAAGATTAACTTAGTTTCTATCTTCCTCCATTACAAAGAATTATATGAAGAGCAATCTCGTATCGTAAGATATGAGACCTCGAATGAATTGCTTCCAGCGAGGTTGGCTATCGGGTCATCTGTAAGGGGCAACGTCCATACAGAGACCAGCTATTTTGAGCTCACGGACCTGAAGACCACGTTGAAGAACGGGTCAGATGCTGACTTGATTCTACAGTCTCTACCTTCTACCCTGAAGGAAACCAGGGAGTAAAAGGAAAGGGAAGGGCAGAAGTTTCGGGACTGGATATAGTAAAAGAGGGACGTTCCTATTGTTACGGGAATGAACATTGGCAGAAGGATTGCAGGGCTAGCAAAGCCAGTAGCCAGGATTCGAAGCATGTTGTGGCTTCGGCTTCGGGTGTGTTTGTAATAGAGAACCGTATGTCAGTTAACTCTACTTCCTGGGTATTGGATACCGGATCAGGATCTCACATCTGTAATTCGTTACAGGCTCTGAGAAACCGTAGGGTTATCAAGATAGGTGATATGACTCTCAAGGTTGCTAATGGAATAAGCATGAACGCTGAATCCGTAGTGGAATATCATCTTGCACTGACAACTGGGAAGATATTGATTCTGCATAACTGTTTTTATGTACCAGGTGTGACTTGTAATATCATCTGTATCCTTACTTTCTAAGAAAGGATATGATTTTACTTTTGTAAGCGATGTGGTCCACATCCACCTAAATCAAGTTATGATTGGGTCAGGTACATTAGAAAACGGGATATACGTATTGAATCAAGCTCAGATTTTCAGTGTCCAGAACACACTTAAAAGAAAGTCTCCGGAAATAAATCAGGCTTTCTTATGGCATTGTAGACTGGGTCATATTAATAAGACACGGTTAACAAAGTTACATAAAGAGGGATACTTGGATCCGTTCGAGTATCAATCGTATGCCACTTTTGAATCTTGTCTCATGGGAAAGATGACAAAGACTCTGTTCACTGGACACGAAGAAAGAGCAAGCGAGCTCTTGGGACTCATACATAGTGACGTGTGTGGTCCAATGTCTACACATGCGCGAAGTGGTTATTCATACTTCATTACTTTCACAGATGATTTCTCTAGGTATGGACATGTCTTAATGATGAAGCATAAATCCGAGGCCTATGAGAAATTTTGGGAATACAAAAATGAAGTTGAAAAACAAACAGGCAAAAGTATCAAGACACTGAGATCTGATCGAGGTGGTGAATACTTGAGTGCCGAGTTTCTGGACTACTTAAAAGAGAATGGAATTCTCTCTCAGCTTACTCCACCATACACACCACAGCACAACGGTGTATCGGAAAGACGGAATCGAACCCTATTGGATATGGTTCGTTCCATGATGAGTAAGGCTGAGTTACCGCGATCCTTCTGGGGTTATGCACTAGAATCAGCTGCATATCTTTTGAACAAGGTTCTCTCCAAGACTGTGCCTACCACACCATATCAGATGTGGTGTGGGAATAAACCCCATCTTCAATATCTGAAGATATGGGGATGTCCAGCTTTTGTTATAAAGCAGCATGCGGAAAAACTCGAGGCACGCTCAGTACTGTGTAAGTTTGTAGGATACCCAAAGAACTCCAGGGGGTATCTTTTCTATTACGCAGAGGAACAAAAGGTTTTTCGTCATGCCCACTTTTTGGAACATCAGTTTTTAGAAAAAGGAACCAAGCGGGAGCGTAGTAGAACTGGAAGAAATTCAAGAACCACAATCTATTACTGAAAGCTTGGAAGAACCAGAAGTTTCAGGAGAACCGGACATCCCAGCGCCACTCCGCAGGAGTAGTAGGCAGTCTCATCCGCCCGAGAGATACTACGATTTTCTCATAGACGGGGATAGAGAGGATTGCACTATTGACTATGGTGAGCCTACTAGCTTCCAGCAAGCCATTCAGAGCGGTGACTCAGTAAAATGGCTGGATGGAATGCGGACCGAGATGGAGTGCATATACACCAACAAAGTTTGGACTTTGGACTTTGCTCCAGAAGGGGAAAAACCCGTAGGCTGCAAATGGATCTTCAGAAAGAAGATTGGTGTAGATGGGCAGGTTGAAACCTATAAAGCTAGACTTGTTGCAAAGGGTTTTCGGCAAAGACCTAGTTTGGACTATGATGAGACCTTTTCTCCAGTGGCTATGCTTAAATCCATTCGGATCCTTCTTGCCATTGCTGCCTTCCACGATTATGATATCTGGCAGATGGATGTAAAGACGGCTTTCCTAAATGGAAATTTAGAAGAGTGCGTCTATATGGATCAGCCGGAGGGATTCATTCAGAGTGGGAGCAGCGGCAAAGTGTGCAAGTTGCTCAAGTCCATCTATGGACTAAAGCAGGCTTCGCGGAGTTGGAACATCTTCTTTGATGATACTGTTAAGGAATTCGATATTATCAAAAACCCAGATGAACCATGCATTTACAGTAAGATTGTAGGGAGAACTGTGGTATTCCTCGTCTTGTACATGGATGACATTCTCCTAATAGGAAATAATATTCCTATGCTACAGTCAGTCAAAGGATTCTTGTCACAGAGGTTCTCCATGAAGGACCTGGGCGATGCCAACTACATTCTGGGGATCCAGATCTATCGTGATAGATCTAAGAGGATGTTAGGACTTTCACAGTCCAGGTACATCGACACCATACTGAAACGATTCAGTATGGATGATTCCAAGCGCGGTAATCTACCGGCTTGTCACGGAATCACCCTCTCTAAAGAGATGTCTCCCAAGACTGATTTGAAAAGGGCTCGCATGTTATCTATACCCTACGCATCAGCGGTAGGCTCTATAATGTATGCGATGTTATGTACCAAACCAGATGTAGCATACGCATTTAGCATTGTAAGCCGCTATTAGTCGAACCCAGGGGAGAAACACTGGATAGAGGTAAAGAACATTCTCAAGTACCTGAGAAGGACTAAGGAGATGTTCTTGGTGTATGGCTGAAAAGATCTCCAGATCGAGGCTTTTGCTGACTCCAGCTTCCAGAGTGACAAGGATGACTCCAAGTCCATGTCGGGTTATTTCTTTACCCTCAATGAAGGGGCGGTTTGCTGGAAGAGTTCCAAGCAGGAAACCGTTGTTGACTTAACAATGGAAGCGGAGTACATAGCTGCTTGCGATGCCGCAAAGGAAGCTGTCTGGATGAAGAAGTTCCTCATGGAGCTTCAGGTGGTTCCTACCATTGTTGATCCAATACCGCTGTATTGTGACAACAACGGCGCTGTAGCTTTAGCGAAGGAACCCAGGTCCCATCAGAAGTCCAGGCACATTTTGAGGCGGTACCACCTGATTAGGGAGATCGTAGATCACCGGGAGATCGGGGTGAAGAGAGTAAATTCGGAGAATAACACTGCAGATCCACTCACGAAGGCCCTACCCCAGACTCAGTTCGAGCGTCTGATCGAGATGATTAGTCTTCGATACGCCAGTACATGGCCTTAGTGCAAGTGGGAGATTGTTAGTGTATATGCCCTAGAGGCCATTACTGTATCATACTAGCTTGTATATTACTTGATGGAAACTTGGGATATTCATAGTTGTATAGACAATCTTGCTCAAAATGGTAGTATGCTACTTGGTTTGTCTCTACTTCAATATGTGTATGTGTTTCTTTTAGCATATTGCTTATACATATTAGTAGAGCCCTTAGGATCTTTGCTTGATTACCAGCGTTGTGATGGCAGTCACACTTGTGGGGGCTGGGTAATCTATAAGCACATCCTTATACAGGTCCCTAGTCGTAGGACTATCGAGACAGGCCATCGATACTCCGGAGTAGACTAGTGTATGCGCTTCTCATCCCAGCAGGGGAGTTGGTCTGTCCCACAGCCGTCAGTACGTCGTACTTGAGATAATATGCGGGTGCTCGTTAGGTTACGAGTACACTGAACAGGACTCGTCAGGAACTGTTGGTTGGTACTATACCTATCGTCAGTTATCAATTCCCAGGTGACATGAGTACAGCTTAGTCCGCTGACTTGACACTGTCACTTCGCCTCGAGTGTGTTCCCACTGTAATTTGATTACTGCCCTGCCACGGCTCAAAGGAGTCATGCAAACAGGTAGTAGTTGGGTGCAGTCCCGAAGCACTTGGAGGCAGTGACGGTTAGACAGGATTCGTCTCTCCCAGTATTGGGGGTTGACATCGCGCTGTGTCTAGGTGAGCCATTACACATAGTAGTCCCTGGCCAGGGCAAGCGAGATATACTGGTAGGTTTCCAGTGCTATCTCAGGGTGTTTTGGGCTACACTCCGACACGACTTGCACCGCTATTAGGGGACTGACGTTTACCACCCCCCTAGGCCCGCCATGCGATGTTCTCAGACGAACGGACCGGACTGTACGGAGATTGTCACATTCAGGCTTAGTAGGAGTTCGGATGGGTTTACCTCATCGGCCTTCTTATCGACATCTACCTGGAGACCGTTACGTACAGCTAGTGCCGCTTGCGGTCTATGGTTAAACCCACTACCAACGTAGTGTTGATTCTTTAGAGTCCCACACAGAGAGTTTCCCTGCACTGAGCGAAACGTGTAGAGGCCGTATAGTTTTACGGCAAGGCTATGATCACTTACGTGCACTTGTGTGCGTATGCTGTTCGGGCAGGCAATACTACTGGGCATTGGTTTAAGCCGGATCCTAGTATTGCACGGATGGATTTGTCTTGTCTTCTGTGCATTCGCATTCTACGGAATGCGGATGCGGGTGTGTATGCACAGTTTTGAGGAGCGAAGAAGGAGGAGGTGCCTCATTAGGGTTTTGACAGTTGATTCGGCCAAAACCGTTATGTGGCAGGCTCATTAGGGTTTTGACAGTTGATTTGGTCAAAACCATTTTGAAGCGGACTCATTCAGGTTTTGGCAGTTCGTTCGGTCAAAACCATTATGAGCCGGGGACATTATTTACTAATCTTTTTAGTGATAATTATGCTATGGCTAATTTCTTTGACCATTTGACCATACTTGACTTTGTTGACCGTTTGACCAAAGTTGACTTGGACCTTCATGAGAGGTCTAGAGTATTCTTTGGTTTTCATTTTATTTTTGATATGAAAATGGTCAAGTCAATTGTTGCCATCAACTTTATCTTGAAAAGATTAGTCATGATGATGTTGGTGTATTATTGTAACCATGGTTCTTTTCTTTTGGTTCATAATTTCATTTCTCATTCTTTCTCTTGAAAAAGAAATGAGAAAGCTCCATGGTTGCTAGCTCATCTTCCTCCTCTTGATTCTTCTTTTGATCTCATGTGTTGAGAGAAAAAGGATCCATATAAACAAACACATCCATCTACCTCTTCTACACAACCTAGGACATCAAGACTAGCGATCTTGTTGCCCTAGTTGCCTCGGCTCGAGGTGGAGCTCGGAGCACAACTCTCGGGTGGATCGTCTTCGACTCAAGAAGGCGTGGAGGTGACCAAGATCCTGATCGATCCTCGGAGCATGGATGGACGAGCAGGACAGCGGAGAGAAGACCCGAAGGACCGGTATCGTGAGGTATAATCTCTATGGCAAAGTATATAGCACCTCAAGTAGTTTGCTAGTTTGTCGTTTAGCAAAGATCCTTCATTTAGTCCATGTTGCCTTTGCGCCAAAAATCGTTTTTCGCCGTTTCCGCCTCCCCGTAAGAACCGGGGTGAGCAACGTGGACTTACAAGAAGAAGAGCCCACAAGGCCCATATACGGCCGCAGAACCGCAGCCAAACGTGGGCTTTGGCCTCGGATCCGCGGCCACGTGTCGCAAGCATCGTTGGAGAATTCTTAGGCGGCTGGCGTGCGTTGACTAGGTCTTTTTCTTAGGGGGTATTTTTGTAATTGCAGATATGCGGCGAATGTAAGCCTAGGGTTTTCTATGAATCTATAAATAGAAACCCTAATACCTCTTTTGAGGTATGCCTCTTTTTGTGCCTAATTTTATATCTAAAATTCAGATCTGTAATTTCTGCAATGAATGAAGAGTGCATCAATTTGTAAGTAGTTCTTTTTATTTTCTCTAGTTAATTTTATTATCTGCCCTAGGTAATTTCTTATCTGCCCTAGTTAGATCTTTAATTCCTTGCCCTAGATAGATAGTTTAGATATGTTCTTCAATTCATTAATGAGCGAGTAACCTCCTCGCTTGTTAGGGTTAGCTTTGGGAAAGGCTTGAGAGATGAAGATCTCTCACCCCTTTCTTGCCCATCACACGTTTTTATAGGGCTCCATGCATACATGCACAGACCGCTCCCTACGGCACCCTATCCCACGAGGTAGCGGTGATACCGTAGTATAAAGGCCTGGTTGAGCGTATTTTCTATGGAGATTAGGGTAAGGATTAAGAAAGGAAGGACAAGAACCTAGAGGAAGAAACACCATTTCTTCCTGATGGTATTAATCCCTTTTATAAATAATTACCATAACTCCTAAAGAGATCTTAATTTGGGTATAGAAAGCGGTGAGGAAATCATTGCATTTCCAAACTTAACTTAAACCTAACCCTTGCAAGATTTAGATCTAGATAAACTTTAGTTTTTAGATTTAATCAATCCGACACCAATCGGAATTAACTCGTAAGAACAATTAGGAAATTCGCAAAATCCCTGTGGACCGACCCGTACTCACCGGCTAGCTACCAAGCGACGCCGTTCTTGATTGCGGTTATAAAATATTCTTTGACATACGAATCAGCAGTCCGAAACACTTGGAGGCAGTGACGGTTAGACAGGATTCGTCTCTCCCGGTATTGGAAGTTGATATCGCACTGTGTCTAGGAGAGCCATTACACATAGTCGTCCCTGGCCAGGGCAAGCGAGAATTGTTGGATATAGTGCCCTCAGAGTCAATTATTGGATCACAGGCACGTGATTGGAATGATTGAGAGAGGACATATGCCGGTAGGACAGTCTTACTCAAGATGATAGTATGCTATCTGGTATACCTTTATCATCGTGTACTGTTTTAGGTAACCTTACAGATTGCTATTGCGCGTTGATAAAGCCCCTAGGATTCTTGCTTGACTGCCAGCAGTATGAGGGCGATCATATACGTGGTAGCTGGGGTCTATAAGCAAATCCTTAAAAGGTCCTTAGTCGTGGGAGTTTCGAGACAGGGCATCAATACTCCAGGGTAGACTAGTGTATACAGTCGAGACCCCGACGAGGGGCGGTGGCTGGTCTCACAAGCTGCTGGTGTCAGTTGGTTCACCTAAGATGTATACAGGTGCTCATTGGGTTATGAGTACACCGGACAGGACTCACCGGGAACATGCTAGTTGGTCTTATACCAGACGTCAGATAGCTGTTCCCTAGTGACATGTGTATAGGTTAGTTCATCGACCTGAGATCGTCATTTGTCTCGTGTGAGTTCCCACTGTACTTTGATTACTGCCCTACCACGCTCAAAGGAGACGTGCAAACAGATTTTAGTTGGGTACAGTCCCGAGCCACTTGGAGGCAGTGAGCGGATCTTCAGGGGTTCGTCTCTCCCGGTATTGGGGGTGAGGTCACGCTGTGTCTAGGAGAGCCATTACACGAAGTCCTTGGCCAAGGCAGGAGATTTACTGGTAGGTATTCCAGTAGTATCTCAGGGTGTTCTGGGCTACACTCCAACACGACTTGTACCGCTTTTAGGGGTCTGACTTTTACCAACCCCCTAGGCCCGCCATGCGATGCTCATAGACGAACGGACTGGACTGTACGGATATTGTCACTGACAGGCTCAGTAGGGTGTCAAGATGAGTTCGCTCATAGACGTCCGTTTTGGTCAATACTTGGCAGACCGTTACGTATGGCTAATACCTCTGACGTGCTAGTGGTTAAATCCACAGCCAAAGTATTGACGAGTCTTTAGAGTCCCCCACAGTATTAGTTATATGTATGCCCTAGAGGCCATTACTGTACATATGATGTATATTGTAGTAGATGCTAGGACGTATATAGGGAGGACTTTCTTGCTCGACATGATAGTATGCTATCTGGTTGCTCTTTACCTTAACGTGTATACTGATTGTCTCTCTGTTACATGTTGGTAAAGCCCTTAGGATGTGTACTTGACTACCTGGACTATGATGCGGATCATACTAGTGGGGACATGGTAGTCTATAAGTACATCCTTCAAAGTCCCTAGTCGAGGGTATATCGAGACGGGGCATCGATATACCAGAATAGACTAGCGTATACCTTCTCGACCCATACAGATGGGCGATGGATAATCCCATATCCATTGGTGTTTGACATCAGAGATGATATACGGGTGCTCAGTGGAGACTGGGTACATTGGACGGACTCGCCTAGAACTCCCAGATGGTATTATACCTTACGTCAGATGGCAGTTCTCTGGTGACACTGGTACAGAGTAGTCTGTTGACCCGAGATCGTCATAGAGTCTTGTGTGGTTCCCACTATGCTTTGATTTCCATCTTACCACGTCCAAGAGGGCATGCAAAACGGTGGTTTTTGGGTACAGTCCCGAGTCACATGGAGGCAATGAGCGATAGGAGGGGATTCGTCTCTCCCGGTATAGGGAGTTGATGTTGCGCTGTGTTCGACTGGCTATAACCGGAAATCCCTGGCCAGGGTTGCTGAGATTTACTGGTAAGTGTTACCTGTAGTTTCTCGAATTGTTATAGACCACATATCGACACGACTTATCGAGCTATTGTGGTCTGACGTTTACCACCCCTAGGCAAGATATGCGACATATCAGACGATCAGACCGGACTGTACGGTAGTGTTACTGGTTGGATTCATTGGAGTGTGAGCGTGCTTGCTCGTCGATCTTCTGATCGCTCAATACCCGGGTTGCCGTTACGTTTAGCAGACTACTTGCGGCTTGTGGATGTTTGATATGATCATCATCTGCTGCCGGCGTATTGACGAGTCTTTAGAGTCCTACACAAAGGTTTCCTGGCTCAAGCGAAACGAAATAGGAGCGCATATGAGATATGTGCGGGACCGAGAATAATGCGTGTATATGATACCGTATTTCATTCTCGCGAACAATGTGTCGAATGGTTGTATGCGATATAACCTAGTTATCGAATCGAAGATTGATTCGATAAGCCGATACATTTGATACTAGTCGGTTATATGCGATATGACCGGATCGTTAAATCAAGTGTTGATTTAATGATTTAATGTATAATTATATATTTGATATATTACTTTGCATTAACTAGTATCGGTTCACTTTAAATGGATTTTCTCGCTCGGATGTGCGCATTATATATGTGATATGATTTTGTGCACATGCTTGTATCATGTTTGATGGTGCATGTAAAATTGGTTAAGTATAAAGAATTAAACCTTGGTTAATGAAATGGTTAGGGTTTATTATTTGCTTATTCATTTTATTCATTTATTTATTCTTTTGGAAAAAGAAAAGGAAATGATAAAATGGTGGCATTCTTTGTTCTTTCATGAAGCTTCATGAATACTTTGACTTTGTAACCACTTTGTCTCATCCTTAACCCTAACCATTCCACTTAACCCTAATTAATTCTCTACACCTAACCATGGTTCTATTATGATAATAATTCATTATTCTTTTCATTTTAGGATTAACTTATCATAACATTTTAGCTTCTTCTTCTTCATCTTCAATGAAGAAAGCTTCACTTCATCAATGGTGATTGATGAAAATGAGTGAGAAATCCAATTCTAAAGTGAACCCACTTCCTATTTCTTCATCCTCTACCTCTTGCCAAGTAGTAGAGTGTGTTTCCTTCACAAGTTTTTAAAGCTTGATGAAGGTGGAGCTTGATCTAGCGATGCCTCGACGTAGATCATCTTCGGCACGTCGTCGATGACCTAGCCCACTCTTTCTCCGATGAAGCCGACGCTTGAGCCCGGGATTTGATATGGACAGCGAGGAGACTTCATTGCGGAGCTATGGAGGTGGAGGACCGGATCTACAAAGGTTGTATTTCCGTATTCTTGTAGTTAAGTGTTAACTAGTTTGCTTTGTCGCCTAAAAATCTAGCCAACGATCTTGTTAGGGTTTCTCGGCACCGTTAATATTTGAAATTGGCATGGTTGATGCCTTGTGAGACCTCTTAGGAGTGCCTAGCAACCCTACAGTGGTATCAGAGCCTAGCTAGAGCCTTAGGCGATGCGTAGACGAAGTTTGAAACCCGAACGAACCCGAAACCCTAAACCAAACATGCTCTCTGGACTTTTTCTAAAATCTGGGATTTTTCCACATTAAAAATGCTTAAAAAATTCAGCAGGGAATTCTAAGAATTATGGTGCAAATTTTATCCAATGAACAGTATAGTGTGCGGCGGAACCGCGGCATAAGCATGGCTTATGCGGCGGTTCCGCGGCCTAATGATGACGTCAGCACTCCTACTCTGCACAGTAATTCATGATTTCTGGTGCTGTATTTTCTGGGATTTTTTAATATTTATTCCAGAGTTGAATTTTCTGGGGTTGTTTTGGGGATTCGGTGTTTCGATCGGAGTATCAGATTTTGTCTATGTGGCTTTCCGGATAAATTTTAGAATATGTTAAAAAGTTCGACCGGATATAAATACCCAACTTTTCCCCTGTCGGGAAATTTCCAAGTGTTGGATCTTTCCGTAGTTTAACGACGTTCTAAGTAGTGCAAGTAACGCGATGGTCCCTCTAGAAGACAACAAACCTTAACTCGATTATGTGACCGTCTTGAACTGCCCTTTGAACCTTAGGGTTTGGGGCAGTACGGCGTGCCACATGTGAGGCGTTGGCTTGACCCTTCTACGGCTGGACCGTTGGTACTGAGGTACGAACTGAATGTTTTTAGACTTATTTCATGTGTTGATCAGTATCGGGAAAACTTGGTTGTTCGACTGTTCCATCGGAAAGTTTAACATTTTCTGTTTATCTGGAATGTGATACAACAATTGGAATTCACAAGCAGTTATGAGATAACTGAATGAATGTTATAAACATAGCACTTTAGTCTCACTTGATCGGTTGCCATGGAATTTTGATGTGATCAAAAGTCCGTCGCAATCACGTAGCGTACGCGGATACTCGCCGGGTAAACTTAATAGACAGCCTCACTCCATAGCCCCGACCAAGTGACTGTAGGAGAACCCCGTCGCCAAAAGCATCCGTTCGGGTGCTCGCGGTAGCGGTGTTCCGCCTTGGTGCACTTCGTCGACGGTATCAGGGGTGCAGCCGTCTACTGAAGTTTACGACGAGCATTCGATCAGGATGTCGGGAATCTTGTTGAATTACCCGACTTGGTATTGAAAAGTGTTTTCGATAATGAGACTAAAATGCAGGGTTTATAATTGTTAGGCATGCGATGTCTAAGTAATTCATTTGGTCAGGCATGTGATGTCTGAGGTGGTTGCGGATTCCAACTGTTGTAGTTTTACACTTTCTTTTCTGTGACCGTAAGTGTAATATGTGATATCGCTGGTTTCGTTGCTATATGTCAACGACAATTGGGATGCGCATATTTACTTACGTTGATGACATGTGATGTTATGTGTTGCTGGATATGTTATATTGGATCGTCGTGTTTGAATAGCCGGGTTTTTTTATGTGAGATGAGTGTTTTTCATTTTCATTCATGTAAAAACTTGTATGTAATATTCTTTTATTGGGGCACTTCCAGGTTGCGGAAGATGTCACCTTTTGTATATTATTTACTTTTCCGCACTAGGATAGACCCAAGGAGGGGAGCATAAGTAACCGGGTTCTGGAGTCCAGTGGGAGACCAACTCGAGGAGTCGAGTCCGGGTCTCCTAACTCTAGAATTGGTAGGGTTGCTTGCCGCTCTCGTAGGGGTCTAGGGGTGTGGGTTTGGCTATTCATCGCGACCATGGAATCCGTGTTTTATACTGGCTCGTATTGAAAACACGGACGTCCTAGTATATCCAATACTTCATATGTTTCTTCTGCTGCGATATCTGTGATGTGATCATGTGATGTTCTGTGATGGATACTGTATATAGTATATATGATATATTATATAGGCGTTACTTATGTTTTACACCCGCGCTAGCCCTGCCCTGCTCTGTCGTTAGTTACCTAACCTAACGGTGCACGAGGGGACATCGAGGCGAATGCGGATGGCATAAGTGTACGTCGTATTTATCTGTGATGTTTAGGTAATTTAAATGATGGGACTTCATCAATATGATTAATGAAATAAAAGAAACCTAAGATGTTGTAGAATCGAATTTCAAAATAAAAAGGGTAGCTACAGTTCTTGTTTTGCACAGCGGTATATGTGATATATCCTGCACCTTATTCGATGAGGAAAGGACCGAGATCCCTTCACCGGGAGTGACTCCTTTAGCAATAACTGGCAGATGCTACACACTCGGTTTGTCTTTTGATTGCTTTTAAGAGTTTTTGCTTTGCACAGTGATATATATGATATATCCCGCACCTCATTCGACGAGGAAAGGACCGACGATCCCTTCACCGGGAGTGACTCCTTTAGCAAAACTAGAAAAGCTTCAAAAGCACTCCATTTCAAAATCATTTGATTCTACAGCGATATCAAGTTCATTACGCAATAGGTTTTCAGAAAAACCTGTCGTAGCCCTCCGTCATTTCAGATAAGTACTAGTTAGTATTCGTGCTACGTTTGTTGACTATGTTAAGGCGTAGTGTGCGGTAGCTAATTAGTGCTTATCTGCATAAGCATATGATGCGATTGGATTAGGGTAGTCGTGCGACTTTGTTGACTATGTTAAGGGTCGTGCGGGTGGGTTTAATTCAATCGGGAAATGACGGGTTGAACTTGACTAGCACTTATGATTTGTTGACTATGTTAAGGTCATATAGCTGCTAGGGGCAAAATATTGTCGGGAATTTCCAGTGTTGAAATTTGCAATGAGATTGCATACCTTCTATGAGATAGTTGGATCCCGATACCCGCTGCGAGTAATTGTTACTCCTGGGAGAGTTTTACACATTACAATTAGCCGATCAAGTAGGTGTCTAGAAAGGTGTTAATGGGGTTACGCCTCTGGGAAAACGAGGTTTACATTAATTAGGTTCGTGCGAAAGCACGGGGGACCTCCCTCAAAGTACCGACACTGGCCTGGCTGAAAGATTGGTGAACTTGTAGTGTGTAATTAATCCCGGCTAGTCTTTCCTTTTAGGGTTTGAAGGAAGATTTGATAAAAAGCAGTGGGAGCCATCCTGATTAGATAAAATAATAACCAATCTGATCTTACAAGAGCGCACGCTGAGTGTTTTCTTCTCTCTCTCTCCAGGTAGCGACCATATCACGCCTTAATCAAGATAATAATACGGATTATTGACCGAACCCGCTTGTTATACTGAGCTGGGGAACGTTGGTCCCGCTCCAACTTATAATTGTTATAAGACAGAGCAGGAAATTGGGGATTACCAGAATTCCCGTGCCGCCCAAACGAAGAGAGTGCATGCTGATGCATCATCTTCGGGTGTGTTCGTTACAAAAAACTGTTTCTCAGTATCCTCCGCATCCTGGGTATATGATACCGGATCAGGATCCCAGATATGTAATCTGTTACATAGGGCTACAGATAGGTAGAGAACTGAGAACGGGTGATAAGTTTCATGAGGCAGAAAACGGGGCAAGTGTTGCAGCCAAGTCTGTTGGTCACTGTCACCCTGTATTCCAAATACATTGATTCTGAACGAATGTTATTAGATACCGAACCTGATATACAAAATCATATCACTCTCTTTAATAGTAAAGAAATGATAAAATTTTGTATTGTTGGATAATGTTTTGAACATTTCCTATATCAAAAGTTGATCGGTTCAGGCACGTTATCTAAAAGCATTGATGTTCTAAATCAAACTACAGTTCTTAGTATACGGAACACACAAAAGAGGAAAAGTTCAGAAATGAACGAATCCTTCTTGAGGCATTGTAGACTAGGTCATATCAATGCGACCCGACTAGCTAAAGTTACATGTAGATGCATATTTAAATTAGTTTGAATTTACATCTTGTGAAACTTGCCAGTCATGTCATAAAGATATAATGACACCAGCTCTGTTTATTGGAAACAGAGAAAGAGTTAGTGAACTCTTGGGATGATACATGTTGATGTATGTAAGGTCCCCTGTCTACATATGCCAGGACTGGTTCTTTGTACTTCGTTACATTCTCTGATAATCTCTCGAGATTCAGACATATGTTCCTGTTGAAACACAAGTCCGAACCTTTTGAGATATTCACAGAATATAAGTTAGAAGTAGAGAACCAAAATACGGGTATAAGTATTATGTCCTTTGATGAGATCAAAGAGGAGAATACTTGAGCACGGAAATCCTGGATTATTCTAAAGGAGAATGAGAATCTCTCTCAGCATTACTCCTCCGTATACACCATAGCACGATGGTATATCGGGGTGGAGCAATCACACCCTATATGATATGGTGTGCTCTATGATGAGTACTACTAAGTTACCTATTTCATTTTGGGAGATATGCACTTGAGAAGCTGCATACCTATTGAATAGGGTTCAAATCAAATCAGTTGCCTACCACTTCATATGTGATATGTAAAGGGAAGAGCCCATATCTTAAGTTAGTTAAGATTTGGGGTTTTCCGGCCTATGTCTAAAAGCAAAATCCGGACAAGCTTGAAGCTGTTAGTGTATATGCCCTAGAGGCCATTATTGTATCATACTAGCTTGTATATTACTTAATGGAAGCTTGGGATATTCACAGTTGTATATACAATCTTGCTCGAAATGGTAGTATGCTACTTGGTTTGTCTCTGCTTTAATATGTGCATATGTTTCTTTTAGCATATTGCTGGTATACATATTAGTAGAGCCCTTAGGATCTTTGCTTGATTACCAGCGTTGTGATGGCGCTCGCACTCGTGGGAGCTGGGTAATCTATAAGCACATCCTTATACAGGTCCCTGGTCGTTGGACTATCGAGACAGGGCATCGATACTCCGGAGTAGACTAGCGTATGCGCTTCTCATCCCAGTGTGGGAGACGGTCTGTCCCACAGCCGTTAGTACGTCGTACTTGGGATAGTATGCGGGTGCTCGTTAGGTTACGAGTACACTGGACAGGACTCGTCGGGAACTGTTGGTTGGTAATATACCTATCGTCAGTTATCAGTTCCCAGGTGACATGAGTACAGCTTAGTCCGCTGACTTGACACTGTCACTTCGCCTCGAGTGTGTTCCCACTGCACTTTGATTACTACCCTACCACGGCTCAAAGGAGCTGTGCAAACAGGTAGTTTTTGGGTGCAGTCCCGAAGCACTTGGAGGCAGTGACGGTTAGACAGGATTCGTCTCTCCCGGTATTGGGGGTTGACATCGCGCTGTGTCCAGGAGAGCCATTACACGAGTAGTCCCTGGCCAGGGCAAGCGAGATATACTGGTAGGCTTCCAGTGTTATCTCAGGGTGTTCTGGGCTTCACTCCGACACGACTTGTACCGCTATTAGGGGACTGACGTTCACCGCCCCCCTAGGCCCGCCATGCGATGTATCAGACGAACAGACCGGACTGTACGGAGACTGTCACATACAGGCTCAGTAGGAGAGCAGATGGGGTTCACCTCGTCAGTCTTCTTATCGACATCTACCTGGGGACCGTTACGTACAGCTAGTGCCGCTTGCGGTCTGTGGTTAAACCCACTGCCAGCGTAGTGTCGAGTCTTTAGAGTCCCACACAGAGAGCTATTCGCCTTTAGGCAAAACGAGTAGAGGTCGCATGGTTTTGCGACAGGGTTCGTTCGCATCCGCGCACTTGTGCACGTTTGCTGTCCGGACAGTCTATACTAGCGGGCTTTGGTTTAAGCCGGATCCTAGTATATGATTTGAGATTGGTTTTTCTCATTGTGTTCGTGTTCCTTGGATCACGAATGCGGGTGCGTATGCACAGTTGCTTGAGATTGAGGGAGAGGACCTTGATTAGGGTTAATGGTTGTTGTCATTTTATTAACCCTAATTTTTATGTGTGTGTTATTGTTAATTAGTAATTAGTTTAATAATTATCCATGGTTGTGGTTTTTGACCTTTTGACTTCTTTGACTTGTTGACCAAGGTTGACACTTTGACCATCATAATTTCTTTTGGAAGATGCTTTTTGATCTTTGCAATTTGAAATGATAATGGTCATGTCATGATTTACCATGATAATTATCTAGCTAATTATTCAATTAAAAATATACACACATATTAGTGAGAAAGGCTCACAAATAAATCATTCTCTCATTTCTTTTCTCTCTCTTGCTCATCCTCTCCCTCAAGCTCTCTCCCTCTCATGTGTTGAGAAACAAAAAGCTTGAGAAAAACCCTCTCTTGATCTTCTCTACTCACTTCTAGGGTTCAAGTCTTAGCATTTCTTGCACTCTAGTTACTCCTAGCTTGGAGTTGAAGCTAAAGGTGGTGGCTTTCGGGTGGATCCTTCTTTGACGGGAGAAGACAAGCAAGGTGATCCTTTTCTACCATACCTAGGAGCAAGGAGAGAAGGACTAAAGACCAAAGGTATAACCTTTCTACAACTTTGTTAGTTGTTAGTTTACTTTAGCTAGTTTTAGTTTAGCAAAGATCCTCACAAGCTTAGTCCATGTTGCCTAAGTCATTAAAAATCCGTTTTTTATTATGTTTTCCGCCTCCCCGTAAGCACCGGGGTGGGCAACACGGACTTACAGTGGTATCAGAGCCTAACTAAACTCAAACTAGCTAAGTAGTTAAGTGTAACGAAGTTTCGAAACCGAAAAACCCTAAAACCAAACTTTTTCAAAATCCAACTTTCTGTTGAAATTTTTTCTGCTCAAAATAAAAAACTGTATACTTGTAAAATTGTCTCAGGGTTTTGTGTGAAACACCACCAAATACGAACCAGAGAGGAGCCAAGAGGACCGCGGTTCCGCGGCATAAGGAAGCTCTTGCCGCGGAAGCGCGGCCGTCTTGTCAACTCTCTGTATCGTTTTTGGTGCAGATTGTTTCTGAGTTGGTTTTAGGATTTTTAGGATATATAATATGTGCCCAGATTTTCCAGAACTAAAATTTACTTTTGGGGGCCTATAAATCCGTATTTTTCGGAACTTCACTACACTTTAACTATATCGGTTATATCTGTGATGCTTGTATGTATTGAACGTCGGCTAATCGCTATAAGTCGATTAGTCGGGGTTATACATCTCTGTGATCTGTGATTGTTGGTTTGTGGATATGAATGGATTGGATTGTCGCGGGTGAATAGCCGGGTTGGATGTGAGATGAGTGTTTTTTTTCTTTCATTCATTTGTAACATGTAAATTGATGTAATAATATTCTTTGTATGGCCGCACAACCGGGTCGGGGTTGTAGCCGTCATTGTATAATTCTTTTTACTGTTTTTGCTCCTAGGATAGACCCATGGAGGGGGTGCACAAACTACCGGGTATCTCGAAGTGCCGAGTGGCCTACTCACGGTGGTGAGGGAGGTTGCTTCGCTTCGGGTGCTTGGCGGGTAGTTTGCCGCACCCGTAGGGGTCTTGGGTGGGGTATTGGCTATTCACCGCGACCGTGTAATCCGCTTTGCGTTGCAGGCTCGAACGCATTGCGGATTCCTAGTATATCCAATGTATTCATCTGTGATCTGTAATGTCTATCATTGCTATATATTTATATATAATAACTATTTAGGCGTTGCTTATGTTTTACAGCCGCGCTAGCCCAGCCCCCGCTCTGTCGTTAGTTAAGTAACCTAACGGGTGATGACGGGGCCCCGTGGCGAATGCGAATGGCATAAGCGTACGTCATATTTTGGTTGTTTTCTGCAATGGTAGGATTAAATGATGGGACGCATTAAAAGAACTAATGCAAGAAATAAACCAAGTAAAAGTCGATTGGAACACTTTGAAAACCACTCGGTTCTTTTCAAAACTAAAACTTTTAAACGCGGAGCTTGAACCACTCCTTTTAAAAGCTATCTCGTTCCATCGATTATATCAAGTTCACTACGTTCACGGTTTCGCCAAAACCATCCGTAGCCCTCCATCATTTCGGTTAAATATTCGGTAGTATTCAAGCTATGTATTTTGACCTCACGCCAAGGCATAGTGATTGGTAGCTGCCGGATATTTATCCGTTGCATAGATAGAATGCGTTGATTTGAGACAGTCGTACTGCCGTTTTGGCCTACGTCAAGGGTAGGTACGGGTGGGTTCAAATTAACCAGGATAATGATGGGAAGAACTTGACATGTGACTTATGACATTTTGACCTCACGCCAAGGTCATAAGAGCATGGGGCAAAAATCCACATCGGGAGTTTCATAAGTACTGAAACTTGCTAGCGTTGCATACCATTTGGAGTGTGATAATTCTGGTAGGATTCCTTCGGTTTTATCACGCAATGATATTTGGATCCCGATCCTACTGTGAGTATATGCTACTCCTCGGGAAAACTCTCACTTAACGATCAATGCTATAAACCTAGTAGGTGCCTAGAAAGGTGTTAGCGGGGCTACGCCCACAGGGAAAAGAGGTTACTTAATTAAGGAACTTCGCGAAAGCGTTGGAAAACCTCCCTCGAAGTACCGACACTGGCCTGGCTGAACGGTTAAGCAAGTATTGTACGGTGAGAATGATCCCGGCTAATCCTTTTCTTTATGGTTTGAGAAGGGATTCGAGAAACAGTGGGAGCCATCCAGTTTAGACAAACTAAAAACCACTCTAAACTTGCAAGAGCATCATGCTAAAGTGTTTCTTTTCTCTCTCCTAATTGCAGCGACCATTCAAGATGACCGGACTTAAGTTACTATTAGATAAAAACATATTGACAGGGCCAAACTACAAAGATTGGCTCAGGAATGTCAAGATGGCTATCACTTATGACAAGCTGGGGTATATACTTACCACCAAAGCTCCCCCTGTCCCAGGTCCCACCTCCAGCGTCGCGGATGTTGAAATCCGTAAGACATGGGAGATAGATTGCGCGAGGGCCAAATGCCTCGTACTAGCCTCGATGGACAATGACCATCAGAGGAGGCACGAGAATATGGACCTAGAGTCCATATTTCTCCATACAAAAGAACTGTATGGAGAGCAGTCTCGTATCGCAAGATACGAAGTGTCGAAGAAGCTCTTTTCGGCAAGGTTGGCCGTCGGATCATCGGTAGCGGACCACGTGCTTAAGATGATCGGCTACATTGAGGAGCTCGCAGACCTTGGGACCACGTTGGAGAATGAACTCTATACTGATCTGATTCTCCAGTCCCTTCCTTCCACTTACGCCCAGTTCATTCTTAACTTCAACATGCAAGGAAAGGAGGTAGAACTTGCCGAGCTTCTGAACATGTTGAGGACTGCTGAGGGCACCCTACAGAAGGGTAGGGAGACATCCACTTTGTTTGTAGGAGGATCTTCCTCTTCTAGGTCCAGGGCGAAAGCCAAGGGCAAGAAGAAGAAAGCCCCCGCCAAACCAAGAGGCGGTGTCGGTAAAGTGGATACGAAGGGAAAGGGTAAAGCAACAAAGGTAGCGGGGAAGCTGGTGGGGAAGGAAGAATGCTTCTATTGTCACAAAAGTGGCCACTGGAAACAAGATTGCAAGGCTTGGAAAGCCAGAACACAGGATTTGAAGCGAGTTGCAGCTTCAGCTTCAGGTGTGTATGTTATTGAAAATTGTCTATCAATAAACTCTACTTCCTGGGTATTGGATACCGGATCAGGATCTCATATCTGTAATTCTTTGCAGGCGTTGAGAAAGCGTAGAGTTTTGAAGGCAGGTGACATGACCCTCAGAGTTGCGAACGGTGCTAGCATGGATGCAGAGGCCGTGGGGGACTATCACCTGGGATTATCAGATGGACACTTTTTGGTTTTGCGTAGTTGTTATTATGTACCAAATGCAACCTGTAATATCATTTCTGTATCTTTATTATCTAAAGAAGGTTATGAATTTGCATTTGTAAGTAATGTAGTGAACATTCACCTTAATCAAGTGTTGATTGGGTCAGGTACATTGAACAACGGTATTTACGTTTTAAACCAACCACAGATTTTCAATATCCAGAATACACACAAAAGAAAGTCTCCAGAAATTAATAAAACTTTCTTATGGCATTGTAGACTGGGTCACATCAACGAGAGAAGATTGACTAAGTTACATACTGAAGGATATTTGGATTCGTTCGAATATCAATCGTATGCAACTTGTCAATCCTGTCTCAAAGGAAAGATGACAAAGGCTCCGTTTTCTGGACACGGAGAAAGAGCGAGCGAGCTCTTGGGACTCGTACACAGCGACGTGTGCGGTCCAATGTCTACACATGCGCGAAGCGGTTTTTCTTACTTCATAACTTTTACGGATGATCTCTCAAGATTCGGACATGTCTTCTTAATGAAGCATAAATCCGAAGCTTTTGAAAAGTTCCAGGAATATAAGAGTGAAGTAGAGAAACAAACCGGCAAAAGTATCAAGATCCTAAGATCGGATCGAGGAGGAGAATACTTAAGTGCCGAATTCCTGAATTACTTAAAAGAGAATGGAATTCTCTCTCAGCTTACTCCTCCATACACCCCGCAACATAACGGTGTATCGGAGAGACGGAACCGAACCCTATTGGATATGGTACGGTCCATGATGAGTAATGCTGAGTTACCGCGATCTTTCTGGGGATATGCGCTAGAAACAGCTGCATACCTTTTGAACCGTGTTCCCACTAAGACTGTGCCTACCACACCATATGAGTTATGGAGTGGGAAGAAACCCTATCTTCAATACTTGAAGATTTGGGGATGTCCAGCTTATGTCAAAAAGCAGCATGTGGACAAACTCGAGGCACGCTCAGTACTGTGCAAGTTTGTGGGATACCCAAAGAACTCCAGGGGGTATCTTTTCTATTACGCAGAGGAACAAAAAGTCCTTGTTTCTCGCAATGCCCACTTTCTGGAACATCAGTTCATAGAAAAAGAAATAAGTGGGAGCGCAATAGAACTGGAAGAAATTCCAGAACCACAAACTATTACTGAAAGTTTAGTGGAACCAGAAAGTTCAAAAGAACAGGACATTCCTATGCCGCTCCGCAGGAGTAGTAGGCAGTCTCATCCGCCCGAGAGATACTACGGTTTTCTCATTGACGGGGATAGAGAAGACTGCATCCTGGATTGTGATGAACCTACTAGCTTCCAGCAAGCCATTCAGAGCGTCGACTCGGTAAAATGGCTGGATGCAATGCGGACCGAGATGGAGTCCATGTACACCAACAAAGTATGGACGTTGGACATTGCTCCAGATGGGGTAAAACCCGTAGGATGCAAGTGGATCTTCAAAAGGAAGATTGGTGTAGATGGACAGGTTGAGACCTATAAAGCTAGACTGGTGGCAAAGGGTTTTCGTCAGCGACCTGGTTTGGACTATGACGAAACCTTTTCTCCAGTAGCTATGCTGAAATCCATTCGGATCCTTCTTGCCATTGCTGCTTTCCACGATTATGAGATTTGGCAGATGGACGTAAAGACAGCTTTTCTAAATGGTCATTTAGAAGAGTGCGTCTATATGGATCAGCCAGAGGGTTTCATTCAGGGTGGGAGCAGCGGAAAGGTGTGCAAGTTGCTCAAGTCCATTTATGGACTCAAGCAGGCATCGCGGAGTTGGAACATCTGTTTTGATGAGACGGTCAAAGAATTTGGCTTTATCAAAAATCCAGATGAACCATGCATCTATTGTAGATTTGTAGCGAGAACTGTAGTATTCCTCGTTTTATACGTGGATGACATTCTCTTAATAGGAAATGACATTCCTATGCTACAATCTGTCAAGGGGTTCTTGTCACACAGGTTCTCCATGAAAGACCTGGGTGATGCCTCCTACATTCTGGGTATCCGGATCTACCGTGACAGATCCAAGAGGATATTAGGACTCTCGCAGTCCAGGTACATCGACACCATACTGAAGAGATTCGGTATGGAAGATTCCAAGCGCGGTAATCTACCGGCTTGTCACGGGATCACCCTCTCCAAAGAGATGTCTCCCAAGACTGATTTGGAGAGGGATCGCATGTCTATTATACCCTACGCTTCTGCGGTAGGCTCTATAATGTATGCGATGTTGTGTACCAGACCGGATGTGGCTTATGCACTGAGTGTGGTAAGCAGGTATCAGTCAAACCCTGGGGAGAAACATTGGATAGCAGTAAAGAACATTCTCAAGTACCTGAGAAGGACTAAGGAGATGTTCTTGGTGTATGGCGGAAAAGACCTGCAGATTGAGGCCTTTGCTGACTCCAGCTTCCAGAGTGACAAGGATGATTCCAAGTCCATGTCGGGTTTTGTCTTTACCCTCAATGGAGGGGCGGTGTGTTGGAAGAGCTCCAAACAGGAAACCGTTGCTGACTCGACTATGGAAGCGGAATACATCGCTGCATCTGATGCCGCAAAAGAAGCTGTCTGGATAAGGAAGTTCTTGAAAGAACTTCAGGTGGTTCCGTCCATTGTTGACCCAATACCTCTGTATTGCGACAACAACGGGGCTATAGCTTTAGCGAAGGAACCCAGGTCCCATCAGAAATCCAGACACATCTTAAGGCGGTATCACCTGATCAGGGAGATCGTAGATCGCCAGGAGATCGAGGTCCGGAGAGTTGCATCAGAGGATAACACAGCAGATCCATTCACCAAGGCCTTGCCCCAGACTCAGTTCGAGCGGCTGATCGAGATGATAGGTCTTCGATACGCCAGTACATGGCCTTAGTGCAAGTGGGAGATTGTTAGTGTATATGCCCTAGAGGCCATTATTGTATCATACTAGCTTGTATATTACTTAATGGAAGCTTGGGATATTCACAGTTGTATATACAATCTTGCTCGAAATGGTAGTATGCTACTTGGTTTGTCTCTGCTTTAATATGTGCATATGTTTCTTTTAGCATATTGCTGGTATACATATTAGTAGAGCCCTTAGGATCTTTGCTTGATTACCAGCGTTGTGATGGCGCTCGCACTCGTGGGAGCTGGGTAATCTATAAGCACATCCTTATACAGGTCCCTGGTCGTTGGACTATCGAGACAGGGCATCGATACTCCGGAGTAGACTAGCGTATGCGCTTCTCATCCCAGTGTGGGAGACGGTCTGTCCCACAGCCGTTAGTACGTCGTACTTGGGATAGTATGCGGGTGCTCGTTAGGTTACGAGTACACTGGACAGGACTCGTCGGGAACTGTTGGTTGGTAATATACCTATCGTCAGTTATCAGTTCCCAGGTGACATGAGTACAGCTTAGTCCGCTGACTTGACACTGTCACTTCGCCTCGAGTGTGTTCCCACTGCACTTTGATTACTACCCTACCACGGCTCAAAGGAGCTGTGCAAACAGGTAGTATTTGGGTGCAGTCCCGAAGCACTTGGAGGCAGTGACGGTTAGACAGGATTCGTCTCTCCCGGTATTGGGGGTTGACATCGCGCTGTGTCCAGGAGAGCCATTACACGAGTAGTCCCTGGCCAGGGCAAGCGAGATATACTGGTAGGCTTCCAGTGTTATCTCAGGGTGTTCTGGGCTTCACTCCGACACGACTTGTACCGCTATTAGGGGACTGACGTTCACCGCCCCCCTAGGCCCGCCATGCGATGTATCAGACGAACAGACCGGACTGTACGGAGACTGTCACATACAGGCTCAGTAGGAGAGCAGATGGGGTTCACCTCGTCAGTCTTCTTATCGACATCTACCTGGGGACCGTTACGTACAGCTAGTGCCGCTTGCGGTCTGTGGTTAAACCCACTGCCAGCATAGTGTCGAGTCTTTAGAGTCCCACACAGAGAGCTATTCGCCTTTAGGCAAAACGAGTAGAGGTCGCATGGTTTTGCGACAGGGTTCGTTCGCATCCGCGCACTTGTGCACGTTTGCTGTCCGGACAGTCTATACTAGCGGGCTTTGGTTTAAGCCGGATCCTAGTATATGATTTGAGATTGGTTTTTCTCATTGTGTTCGTGTTCCTTGGATCACGAATGCGGGTGCGTATGCACAGTTGCTTGAGATTGAGGGAGAGGACCTTGATTAGGGTTAATGGTTGTTGTCATTTTATTAACCCTAATTTTTATGTGTGTGTTATTGTTAATTAGTAATTAGTTTAATAATTATCCATGGTTGTGGTTTTTGACCTTTTGACTTCTTTGACTTGTTGACCAAGGTTGACACTTTGACCATCATAATTTCTTTTGGAAGATGCTTTTTGATCTTTGCAATTTGAAATGATAATGGTCATGTCATGATTTACCATGATAATTATCTAGCTAATTATTCAATTAAAAATATACACACATATTAGTGAGAAAGGCTCACAAATAAATCATTCTCTCATTTCTTTTCTCTCTCTTGCTCATCCTCTCCCTCAAGCTCTCTCCCTCTCATGTGTTGAGAAACAAAAAGCTTGAGAAAAACCCTCTCTTGATCTTCTCTACTCACTTCTAGGGTTCAAGTCTTAGCATTTCTTGCACTCTAGTTACTCCTAGCTTGGAGTTGAAGCTAAAGGTGGTGGCTTTCGGGTGGATCCTTCTTTGACGGGAGAAGACAAGCAAGGTGATCCTTTTCTACCATACCTAGGAGCAAGGAGAGAAGGACTAAAGACCAAAGGTATAACCTTTCTACAACTTTGTTAGTTGTTAGTTTACTTTAGCTAGTTTTAGTTTAGCAAAGATCCTCACAAGCTTAGTCCATGTTGCCTAAGTCATTAAAAATCCGTTTTTTATTATGTTTTCCGCCTCCCCGTAAGCACCGGGGTGGGCAACACGGACTTACAGAAGCAAGATCTGTTATGTAGAACTGGAAATGTTCCAGCTATACAAAATGCAGCTGATGATTTGATAGAACCAAAAGATTCAGTAGAGACCAACGAACCTCAGCCTCTCCGCCGATCTAGTAAGGTTCCTCACCCACCTGAGAGATACTTCGGTTTCTCTATGACAGTGGGAGCGAGGATTGCATCATGAGATGATGACCCAACTAGTTTCGAACTGGCCATCAGGAGTGGGTCTCTGTAAGAATGGCTGGATGCTTAGCGATCTGAGATGGAATCCATGTACACCAACAAAGTATGGACTTTGGTTGCAATATCTGAAGGGTTAAATCCCCATCAGGAGCAAGTATATCTTGAGAAGATTACTTGGTGTAGATGGAAAAGTTGAGACTTTCAAAGCTAGACTTGTTAAAGCTTTTCGTCATCGACCAGGCGTGGATAATGATGAAACCTTTTCAAGTGGCTATGCTTAAGTCCATCCAGATCCTACTTGCCACGGCTACATACCATGACTACGATATCTGGCGGTTGGGTGTCATGACTGCTTTTCTAAATAATGTTTTGGAAGAGAGCGTCTATAAGTACACAGCCAGAGGGCTTCGTAGACAGTGGGAGCAGCGGAAACGTGCACAAGATGCTTTATAAGATAAAGCAGGTATCGCGGAGTTGGAACATCTGTTTTGATGTAGTAGTCAAACAGTTTGACATCATCAAAATTGTAGATGAACCTTGTATAAACAGAAAGGTAGTAGGGAGTATGGTGGTGATCCTCGTAGAGTACGTGGATGCCATGCTCTTGATAAGAAAGGAGTTTCCTATGCTACGCTCGGTCAATCTCCGTTTATCACAATGATTCTCCATATAGGATCAAAAGTGATACCTCCTAAATCCTGGGTTTTGGATCTATGAGATAGATCTAATTGGATGTTAGGATTCTCACTAGTTGTAGTGAGATGGTATCAACAGATCCTGGGGAGAATCACTGGAAGGGTTCCAGGGTGATAAGGACGACTGAAAATCAATCGCAGGCATTGTCTTTACCCTCAGTAAAGGGACGGTATGTTCGAAGAGTTCCAAGCTAGATACCGTGGCATACTAGACGATAAAGGTTGAATACATCGCTACTTAATATGCTACCAAAGAGGAAGTCTGGATGTATATTTGTTCATGAGATGAACTTAGTTCCTCCCATTGTGTGACAATGGGGTTGTGGCTTATGCCAAGGAACGTCCGTCCCATCAGTGATCCAGACATATTCTGAGGCAGCATCACCTGATCATGGAGATGGTTGATCTCCAGGGTGATCGAGGTTAGGAGAGTAGACACAGAGGACAACACGGCGGATCCACTCACGAAGGCCTATTCCCAGAGAGAGATTTTTATGGGATGGTTGAGTATGAGATACTACAACCACTGCTACAGATGGCCCTAGTGCAAGTGGGAGATTGTTAGTTATATGTATGCCCTAGAGGCCATTACTGTACATATGATGTATATTGTAGTGGATGCTAGGACGTATATAGGGAGGACTTTCTTGCTCGACATGATAGTATGCTATCTGGTTGCTCTTTACCTTAACGTGTATACTGATTGTCTCTCTGTTACATGTTGGTAAAGCCCTTAGGATGTGTACTTGACTACCTGGACTATGATGCGGATCATACTAGTGGGGACATGGTAGTCCATAAGTACATCCTTCAAAGTCCCTAGTCGAGGGTATATTGAGACGGGGCATCGATATACCAGAGTAGACTAGCGTATACCTTCTCGACCCATACAGATGGGCGATGGATGATCCCATATCCATTGGTGTTTGACATCAGAGATGATATACGGGTGCTCAGTGGAGACTGGGTACACTGGACGGACTCGCCGAGAACTCCCAGATGGTATTATACCTTACGTCAGATGGCAGTTCTCTGGTGACACTGGTACAGAGTTGTCTGTTGACCCGAGATCGTCATAGAGTCTTGTGTGGTTCCTATTGTGCTTTGATTTCCATCTTACCACGTCCAAGAGGGCGTGCAAAACGGTGGTTTTTGGGTACAGTCCCGAGTCACATGGAGGCAATGAGCGATAGGAGGGGATTCGTCTCTCCCGGTATAGGGAGTTGATGTTGCGCTGTGTTCGACTGGCTATAACCGGAAATCCCTGGCCAGGGTTGCTGAGATTTACTGGTAAGTGTTACTTGTAGTTTCTCAAATTGTTATAGAGCTCATATCGACACGACTTATCGAGCTATTGGGGTCTGACGTTTACCACCCCTAGGCAAGATATGCGACATATCAGACGATCAGACCGGACTGTACGGTAGTGTTACTGGTTGGATTCACTGGAGTGTGAGCGGGCTTGCTCGTCGATCTTCTGATCGCTCAATACCCGGGTGGCCGTTACGTTTAGCAGACCGCTTGCGGCTTGTGGATGTTTGATATGATCATCATCTGCTGCCGGCGTATTAACGAGTCTTTAGAGTCCTATACAGAGGTTTCCTGGCTCAAGCGAAACGAAATAGGAGCGCATATGAGATATGTGCGGGACCGAGAATAATGCATGTATGTGATACCGTATTTCATTCTCGCGAACAATGTGTCGAATGGTTGTATGCGATATAACCTAGTTATCGAATCGAAGATTGATTCGATAAGCCGATACATTTGATACTAGTCGGTTATATGCGATATGACCGGATCGTTAAATCAAGTGTTGATTTAATGATTTAATGTATAATTATATATTTGATATATTACTTTGCATTAACTAGTATCGGTTCACTTTAAATGGATTTTCTCGCTCGGATGTGCGCATTATATATGTGATATGATTTTGGGCACATGCTTGTATCATGTTTGATGGTGCATGTAAAATTGGTTAAGTATAAAAAATTAAACCTTGGTTAATGAAATGGTTAGGGTTTATTATTTGCTTATTCATTTTATTCATTTATTTATTCTTTTGGAAAAAGAAAAGGAAATGATAAAATGGTGGCATTCTTTGTTCTTTCATGAAGCTTCATGAATACTTTGACTTTGTGACCACTTTGTCTCATCCTTAACCCTAACAATTCTACTTAACCCTAATTAATTCTCTACACCTAACCATGGTTCTATTCTGATAATAATTCATTATTCTTTTCATTTTAGGATTAACTTATCATAACATTTTAGCTTCTTCTTTTTCATCTTCAATGAAGAAAGCTTCACTTCATCAATGGTGATTGATGAAAATGAGTGAGAAATCCAATTCTAAAGTGAACCCACTTCCTATTTCTTCATCCTCTACATCTTGCCAAGTAGTAGAGTGTGTTTCATTCACAAGTTTTTAAAGCTTGATGAAGGTGGAGCTTGATCTAGCGATGCCTCGACGTAGATCATCTTCGGCACGTCGTCGATGACCTAGCCCACTCTTTCTCTGATGAAGCCGACGCTTGAGCCCGGGATTTGATATGGACAGCGAGGAGACTTCATTGTGGAGCTATGGAGGTGGAGGACCGGATCTACAAAGGTTGTATTTCCGTATTCTTGTAGTTAAGTGTTAACTAGTTTGCTTTGTCGCCTAAAAATCTAGCCAACGATCTTGTTAGGGTTTCTCGGCACCGTTAATATTTGAAATTGGCATGGTTGATGCCTTGTGAGACCTCTTGGGAGTGCCTAGGAACCCTACACACAGACCGTTTTCTCAAGTTTCGGGCGAAACGCTGTAGAGGCCGTATGGAGATATGGCAGGGTTCGATCATATACGTGCGGTATTGCACGGATCATGATCGGACGGATAATACTAACGGGCTTTGGTTTAAGCCGGATCCTAGTCTTGTACAGTGTAGATTTTGTCTCATTGTATTTGTATTCAGTGGGAATACAAATGCGGGCATGTATATGCAGTCGCGGGGTTTTCCTGTAATTTATTACGGGATCAGTTTTCTGAAGTTGCCAGTTTGCATTCCGTTTCGGCCAGTTTTCCTTTGTTCCTTCTTGGCCAGATTTTTCTGATGAAGGGGCTAATTTGCATATTTGCAAATTAGCAGTTGTGGAGGGTTTATTTATGATATGAGAGATTTTGATAATCTTAGCATCATTAGATTCTTTTCTTGTGCTCATGGCTAGCATTAAATGTGATGAGAGTTGATTAGATTTAAACAAGACTTAGATGTGATCTTTAATTCTTGTTATCGTCCAATTTTCTCCACTTGCTTTTAGGCTTGCAATTTTCCTCCACCATGAGATGAGGCCGGCCATTAAAAGGAGAGGAGAGAGGGAATTCATTTTTGGGTGAGGGAAAATCATTCATCTCATTTGCTTGCTTGAAAAATTCCTAACACCACTCCAAAGTTCATTTCTCCTTCTCCATCAAATGGCAACTTAAACCCCAAGAGAAAATCGATTCTACACTTCATCTACAGCATCCTTGGGCACTTCGACTCGCCAACTTCATGCTCGAGTTGCCTCGGTCCAGAGGTGGGAGCCCATAAAAGAACCCGTCGATGTGGTGCCCGTTCCGACGAAGAGCTGAAGACCGGAGATTCCGCGAGGAGATCGAAGTGGAGGCCGAAGACCAAAGGACACGGATCGCTCGGTATAGCTTCCTTCCCATTTTCTAGTTTGCTAGGAGTAGGTTAATGGCCCGATCCGGGTTTTTAAAGTGCGCGGTGGTGCCGGTTTTCTAGTTTGAAAAGTTTTTCGTTTCCGCATTTTGGCGTCGGATTGACGGCCGGGGCGCCACCATGCACTTACAATGGTATCAGAGCCACGCCATTAACCTAGTCTAGCTTGCTCTAACGTGTTTACAAGCTCGATCGATCGGAATTTCCAAAAACCACAATTTCTATTGCATCAGTTTCTGTCGAATATTTTTTTAGCTCAAAATTTTTTTCAGTACATTGCAGAAATGAGTGCAGGGAATTCTAAGCATTCTGTGAAAATTTGGTCGCGTGATGTCACTTGTCCACCGCGGAACCGCGGCCAAAACCACGCATTGGCCTCGGTTCCGCCGCCACTTTGAATCCTCACTCTACCAAATTTTTACAGTGGGCTTATGAGTTGAAAATGGGGTTTTTGGAATATTCTTTTTGGGCCCAGATTTTCTTTGAGTGCTACAGTAGTGCTTGGGGCCCACTTCGGTAAATTTGATCGATCAAAAATTTTAAATATGTTGGTTCACAGTATTTACATTATATCTGCGACCGTGAATGTCATTTGATCGGTAAATCCTATCTAACTGCTATAGCCTTTTTAGACGGATTTGCGAACGTGACATTCACGTTAATGTTCTGTGTTGTGCTGTGATGTTGCAGATTTTTCGTGGGGGATAGCCTGGATGCAATGGTAGTACAGTTTGGTTTATTATGTACATTTGATATTGCGGGGCGAGCGTCCGACATGTGGACTGCCGTCACTGCCTGTTTGTATATTATTCTTTTGGGGCACGACCGGGCTGAGGTCGATGTACCCGTTGTATGTATATTTTATTTTCTGTACTAGGATTACCCCGCGGAGGGGTGCACGGATAGCCAGGTTCTAGAGGGCAACGAGCCCGCATCTCATTGTTTTGAGACGGAGGGGGCTTTATACTAGAATTGGCGGGCTATTCGCCGCACTCGTAGGGGGTACAGGTTGACCCAGGAGGGGTGCCTAAGTTACCGGATTCTGTGAAGTGCTGGGTGGTCCATTCACGTTGTTGAAGGGGGCTGCCTCGCATCAGGTTTTGGCGAGTAACTTGCCGCGCCCGTAGGGGTCTAGGATTTCATTGCACAGGCTATCCACACGACCAGGGGAACATCGGGTTTCAGTAGCGGCTCAATGAAACCCGGGGATCCCAGATATCTGTATTGTTCTGTGATGCTTATTACATTTCTGTGATGTTGCATTTTTTCATGCATTGAGCGAATATTATATATTGATATATATACTAGTAGATGTTGTATATGTTTTGCATCCGCGCTAGTCCAGTCCCCGCTCTGTCGTTAGTTAAGTAACCTAACGGGTGATGACAGGACCCAGTGGCGAATGCGGATGGCATATACGTACATCATTATTTTCGTTCTTTTGTGGTGTGATCAATTGATGGGACTGCATTGATTCGGATCAATGCAAGCTAAACAAACCTATTTGATGTTGTTGGAACATTTTTCAAAAAGCTGTTATTGCAAGGGCGTTCTCTTTTGTTTTACACAGTGGTATTCGGTTATGAATATCCAGCACCTTAGTCGACGAGGCAAGGGTCGAGATCCCTTCACCGGGAGTGACCCCTTGGATAGGAGTTTGCGTCAGGGAAATAACTTCACTATAGTCGATTACTTTTGCTTTGCATCATGGTATTCAGTTGGAATATCCTACACCTCATTCTACGGGGAAAGAGCCGAGATCACTTCACCGGGAGTGACCTCTTTAGCAAAGGTTTTCGTCACTATATTTTTATAAAAGCTATCCAGTTCCTTCAACGATATCAAGTTCATTACGTTAAAGGTTTTTCGCCAAAAACCATTCATAGCCCTCCGTCATTTCAGACGGGTAGCACGTAGTATTCATGCTATGTTTGTTGGCCTTAGTCAAGGCATAGTGTATGCTAGCTGCTTGTTACCTTTCTGCTGCATAGATAGATGCGTTGGTTTGGGACAGTCGTATAGCCTTGTTGGCCCTAGTCAAGGGCTTGTACTGGTGGGTTGAAATTAACCTGGACAATGACGGGTAGAACTTGACATGTGACTAATGATTTATTGGCCTTAGTCAAGGTCATAAGAGCATGGGGTAAAAATCATATCGGGAGTTTCTAATGAAAATGAAACTTGCCAGATATGCGCATACCTTCTAGAGTGTGATAACGTGAGTGGATTCCGTCACATTATCATGCGATGATAGTTGGATCCCGATTCCCACTGATGAGTTGGTTTACTCCTCGGGTGATCCCGACTAATTCTTCTTTCAGGTTTGGAGGAGAATTTGACGGTACAGTGGGAGGTTTCCTTATTAGATAAAGTGATAACCATTTTGATCTCGATTAGAGTGCACGCTGAGTGTTTCTTTTCTCTTTCTCTCTTTGGCAGCGACCATGACCCAACCCTTGACTATGACTCAGTGACCAAAATTAACCGAACCTTCTTAAAACACTGGCTTTTGGATTGTCAGAGTTGCATACCTCATTGCCACTCCTACTTTTACCCTTTTCTCCAGGACACCCCGTATTACTACGAACGTCCACTTCCATTGGATAAAATCATCGTATGGTTATATACGAACTCGAAGGAATTTATTCGAGGATGGTTTCTGGTTCTGGAGAAAACGAATAGGACTATTCAGTTGTCTTTTCCTTTTACCTTCTCTCAGGTTGCGAGTGTTCCTTGGATTAGGACAATACACCTATTACGCAAATTGGATAGTCTTCTTCCAAACCATAGGCAGGTGCCGACCGGTAGGGAATGAAGAAAACCAATTAGCCTAACGATGGTGTACAGAAGGTATTATGTAAAGACAAATAAAGGGATTAGTAAGAGGGCAAAGTAAACTGCGACTGCTATGAACGAACAAACCAAGTATTTCTTCGCCAATCCTACATCACCTTAGTATTTCTCTAGAACACTCCGTATCACTATGATGATCCACAGTTTATTTGGATACTCCATTATATGGTTATATACGAACTCGAAAGGAACTTGTTCTAGTTCGGGGATGGATTCTGGTTCAGGAGAAATAGGAATAAGGTTTATTCGTTTGTCTTTTATCTTCACCTTCTCTCGCATTGCGAGTGATCCTAGGATTATGACAGTACACCCATTATGCTTATTGGATAGTCTTCTTCCAAACCATAGGCTGGTGTCGAACGGTAGGGAAGGAAGAAAACCATTTAGCCTAAAGGGATGTAGAGAAGGTAATGAATAAAGACATATGAAGGGAATTGGAGAGATGGCAAAGAAATATACGGTTACAGTTGTGAATCTGGATAATGAAAGAGGCATTACTAGGAATACTCGGATATCCCTACGAAACATTTCAATGTTTCAGTTTCACTGTGTATTGTTAAAGGAAAACCGATTTCCCAATTAGTCCTTACTCTAGGGTATGTATTTACCAGGTTTGATTCTCACATCTGTATGGTTTTACAGATGATGAGTGGGAGTAAGTTATTGGGAATTAGGTGATTATCCTCATTATATCGGAATTCGTTGTAATTGGTGATATTTGTGGAAATCACCTGGGTAGTTTGCCGGACGGCAAATATTTGGTTTTGAATATCCGTTGTTATGCACCAATTTCAAATTGATATATCTGTACGTCTATTTTTATAAAGTGAGATATACCTTCTTGAAATTATGTCTATGACGTTTACCTATATCAGTGGATGGTTAGGTAAGGAGTATTAAACAGTGGTGTAATTATTCATAACCATAGTACAGTTTTCAACTTACGGCACACAGGAAATGAGAAATTGGACTCAGGGGACTTATACAGAGTATTGTATGTTGTCCAGTGTCCATCAGAACAGAGGGGTTGGTCCTCGTACTATATTCTGTTTACTTATGAGTTCTCTAGTTCTTAGAGATGTGTTTCGGAGAAATGCAAGGTCTAATTTTTAAGGAGTTATAGGTATAAGTATAAAGTAGAGAACCAGATGTTGCAAGTATCAGGATTCTTCAAGGTGATCGAAGATGTAGATACTTGTGTATGGTATTCAGTTGATAGTAATGATTAAGAGAACTTACTTCTCTTTCAGGTTACTCATAATTGGATGCACTCCTAAGTTGAGTAACGCTGATCGGCCTCTCTCCATTTACTTGACATGCACTGGAGACAGCTGCATGATTTGAATCTGGTTCAATTAAATCAGTACCTCTGTTTCTGTATTGGATATAAAACAGTTCATATCTTGACATTGTTAAGGTAAGGGGAGTTTTCCGGCTTATACTTAAAAGCAGACTCCGGATGACTCAAGGCACGTTTCTGTAGTGGCTGTTTGTGGGTTGACCCAGGCTAAAAAGAGGGTTGATTTTCTACCATCTGGAAGATCAATAGTGATATTGTTCTTGACTCGCCACAGTTTTAATGAAAATAGATTTTTTCAGAAAACAGTAGTGGGAGTATGGTAGAACTGGAAGTGATTCCAGAACCGCAAACGATTATTGAAAATTTGATATGAACCTAACGATTCAATCTGGTTTGACATTCCATTGGCCACTCCACAGACATGATGGGTAACCTCAGGCACCCGAGAGGTACTTCGGTATGCTCAAGGACGGTGACAGGGAGGTTCTTGTTTACCCAGACTTGCCATTGCTGTTGTTCCAGGCTGTGAGACTCGGCAGGAGGATGAGTATAACGTCGTTCTAAACTAGCTTTAGAAGTGTACATCTATATGATTCTGCCAGAGGGTTGTCGTAGTCAGTAGGAGCAGCGGAAGCATAGTGGACAAGTGGCTTATGTCTATTTATAGACTAAAGCAGATATAGCGGAGATAGATCATCTATTTCTGATGTGACAGTCATAGATTTGACTTCATCAGAATAGGGGATGGATCTGTTAAGAAGGTAGTAGGGTGTGATGTCCTGATATTTGGATGACATACACAGAGTAGGAAGTGAAATTCCTATACTACGGTCGGTTATACTTTGGTTGTCACACAGTGGTTTCTCCACATAGGATATAGATATTATATCAGATATTCTGGTTACTAGTAAAAGGTTTACCTAGCACCTCATGAAGGGCTTAGAAGCATCACATGTACCAAAGGTGGAGTCTTTAGGGTGCTAAGTAAACTTACAAAAGATTTATCCTAGAAAAATTAGGGTTTCAAAATTTATCACATCATCATATGAAAGGAAAGCTAGGGTTTAGAGAGTACAACCTTTGTAGCTCCCTACGCTAGACTCCTCGGCTACTTGGGGTTTGAAAGAACTCCGCTTGAACTCCTTTCGGTCACCGATGATCCACCCGGAGTCCGCTTTGTCCAAGCTTGCAACTTTATCCGATCAAATGAACGAAATGAAGCTAACACTCTAAACAAGTGGGCTAGACTTGTGTAGAATGGTGTTGTGGTTCTCTTTCTCACTTCAAAATCCAATCATGATGAGTATATTGCTTACTACAAAGAACTAGAGAGCAAAAGGAGAGAGGTTGATGAAGATGATGGCTTTTGAGAAGAAGATAAGAATAAGCTCTCACATGAAAAATGAAAATATAAGTATATATATTTTCCATCTCTCATTTCAAACCATGGTTAATTATATAGATATTATTGCAATGGAGTTAAAAGCACAAAAGGAAAATAAACCATGGGTTAAAAGGTAGGTGAGCATGGTAAAGTCAAGAAGAGTGTAGAAACAATCTATCATTCAACCCTTTTTCTTTTCCCTTTTTGTTTTAATTCAAAAGCAATGAAAAATCCATATAATAACCATGGTGTGATTCTTATATTGCCACCATTCTCATTGTATAAGCAACCATGATGAATGTATGTATGTATGTATGTATGTGTATTTGTACATCCATATGTGCATGAATCAAAAAGAAGGCATACATGCATGCATACATCCAACTAACTTAAGAAAGGATTTCAAGTGAGAAGCTAATGGTTAAATGATAAATCAATACTTGATTTATCAATCCGGCCATATCACATATGACCCCTACCAAAAGCAAGCCGCCCGATCAATATACGGTATCCTATACGCGCATTTTAATCGGGTCCATGCGCATATCGTATACGCGCACCACAACGTTTCTGTAGGGTTCCTAGGCATCCTAATGAGGTCTCACAAGGCATCAACCATGCCAATGTCAAAAATTCTAGGTGCCGAGAAACCCGACTACGGATCGTTTGCTAGAAATCTAGGCGAAAAGTAAACTAGTTAACACTTAACTAATGGGAAACGGAAATACAACCTTTGTAGATCCGGTTCTTCACCTCCATAGCTCCGCAACGAATTCCTCTCCGCTGTCCAAAAAGAATCCGGGCTCTAGCGTCGACTTCATCGGAGAATAAGCGAGCTAGGTCGTCGATGTCCATGCCGAAGATGATCTACGTCGAGGCATCGCTAAATCAAGCTCCGACTTCACCAAGTCAAGAAACTTGTGAAGAAAACACACTCTACTACTTGGCAAGAGGTAGAGGATGAAGAAATAGGAAGTGGGTTCAATTTAGAATTGGATTTCTCACTCTTTATCATCAATCACCATTGATGACCTCAAGGTTTTCTTCTTGAGTTCAAGAAAGAAGAAGAAGAAAAATGATATGATAAGTTAATTAAAAAGGATAAATTATCTCAATACATATCATAACCTAACTCTAGTTAAGTGTAGAGAATAGACCATGGTTTGCTTAAATGGTTAGTGTTAAGAATGAAGACAAGAAAGGTGACTAAGTCAAAGGTTCATGAATCTTCAACAAACAAACAAACAAAGCCACCATTCTTTCTTTATCTTATCCAAAACAAATAAATAAATAAATAAATAAATAAATAAGATAATCAAAACCCTAATCATTAACTTAACCATGGTTTAATCTTTACACTTAACCAAGTTAACATGTATCATCAAACATGATACAAACAAGTGCACAAAAGTATATCGCATATACAATGCGCACATCCGAGTGAGAAAATCCATCTTAAGTGAACCGATACTAGTTATCGCAAAGTAATATATCAAATATATAATTATGCATTAAATCATTAAATCAACACTTGATTTAACGATCCGGTCATATCGCATATAACCGACTAGTATCGAATGTATCGGCTTATCGAATCAACCCTCGATTCGATAACTAGGTTATATCGCATACAACCATTCGATACATTCATCACGAGAATAGAATACGGTATCACATACACGCATTATTCTCGGTCCCGCACATATCTCATATGCGCTCCTATTTCGTTTCGCTTGAGCCAGGAAACCTCTGTGTAGGACTCTAAAGACTCGTCAATACGCCGGCAGCAGATGATGATCATATCAAACACCCACAAGCCGCAAGCGGTCTGCTAAACGTAACGGCCACCCGGGTATTGAGCGATCTGAAGATCGACGAGCAAGCCCGCTCACACTCCAGTGAATCCGACCAGTAACACTACCGTACAGTCCGGTCTGATCGTCTGATATGTCGCATATCTCGCCTAGGGGTGGTAAACGTCAGACCCCAATAGTTCGATAAGTCGTGTCGATATGAGGCTCATAACGGGTCGAGAAACTACTGGTAACACTTACCAGCAATTCTCTGAGCAGCCCTGGCCAGGGACTTCCTGTTATAGCCAATCGAACACAGTACAACATCAACTCCCTATACCGGGAGAGACGAATCCCCTCCTATCGCTCATTGCCTCCATGTGACTCGGGACTGTACCCAAAAACCACCGTTTTGCACGCCCTCTTGGACGTGGTAAGATGGAAATCAAAGCACAGTGGGAACCACACAAGACTCTATGACGATCTCGGGTCAACAGACTACTCTGTACCAGTGTCACCAGAGAACTGCCATCTGACTTGAGGTATAATACCATCTGGGAGTTCTCGGCGAGTCCGTCCAGTGTACCCAGTCTCTACTGAGCACCCGTATATCATCTCTGATGTCAAACACCAATGGATATGGGATCATCCATCGCCCATCTGTATGGGTCGAGAAGGTATACGCTAGTCTACTCTGGTATATCGATGCCCCGTCTCGATACACCCTCGACTAGGGACTTTGAAGGATGTACTTATGGACTACCATGTCCCCACTAGTATGATCCGCATCATAGTCCAGGTAGTTAAGTACACATCCTAAGGGCTTTACCAACATGTAATAGAGAGACAATCAGTGTACACGTTAAGGTAAAGATCAACCAGATAGCATACTATCATGTCGAGCAAGAAAGTCCTCACTATATATGTCCCAGCATCCACTACAATATACATCCTATGTATAGTAATGGCCTCTAGGGCATACATATAACTAACAATCTCCCACTTGCACTAGGGCCATCTGTAGCAGTGGTTTGAAGTATCTCATACTCAACCATCCCATAAAAGTCTCTCTCTGGGAAAAGGCCTTTCGTGAGTGGATCCGCTGTGTTGTCCTCTGAGTCTACTCTCCTAACCTCGATCTCCCTGGAGATCAACCATCTCCATGATCAAGTGATACTGCCTTAGAATATGTCTGGATCACTGATGGGACCGGCGTTCCTTGGCATAAGCCACAACTCCATTGTCACACAATGGTAGGAACATAGTTCATCTCATGAACCTATATACACCCAAACAGCCTCTTTGGTAGCATCTTAAGTAGCGATGTATCCTGCCTTTATCGTCTAGTATGTCACGGTATCCAGCTTGGAACTCTTCCAACATACCGTCCCTTTTCTGAGGGTAAAGACAATGCCTGTGACTGACATTCAGTCATCTTTATCACCCTGGAACCCTTCTAGTGATTCTCCTCAGGATCGATTGACACCATCTCACTACATCTAGTGAGTATCCTAACATCCATTTAGATCTATCTCATAGATCCAAAATCCAGGATTTAGTAGGTATCACTTTAATCCTATATGGAGAATCTTTGTGATAAGCGGAGATTGATCGAGCGTAGCATAAGAAACTCCTTTCTTATCAAGAGTATGTCATCCACGTACTCTACGAGGATCGTCACCATACTCCCTACTACCTTTTTGTATATACAAGGTTCATCTACCATTTTGATGATGTCAAACTCTTTGACCGCTTCATCAAAACAGATGTTCCAACTCCGCGATGCCTGCTTTATCCTATAAAGCATCTTGCACACGTTTCCGCTGCTCCCACTGTCTACGAAGCCCTCTGGCTGTGTACTTATAGACGCTCTCTTCTAAATCGTCATTTAGAAAAGCAGTCAAGACACCCAACCACCAGCTATCGCAGTCATGGTATGTAGCCGTGGCAAGTAGGATCTGGATGGACTTAAGCATAGTCACTTGAAAAGGTTTCATCATGATCCACACCTGGTCAATGATGCAAACCCTTAACAAGTCTAGCTTTGAAAGTCTCAACTTTTTCATGTACACCAAGTAATCTTCTTAAGATATACTTGCTCCTGATGGGGATTTAACCCTTCAGATATAGCAACCAAAGTCCATACTTTGTTGGTGTATAAGGATTCCATCTCAGATCACTAAGCATCCAGCCATTCTTACAGAGTCATACCCCTGATGGCCAGCTCGAAGCTAGTTGGGTCATCATCTCATGATGCAATCCTCGCTCCCACTGTCATAGAGAAACCGAAGTATCTCTCAGGTGGGTGAGGAACCCTACTAGATCGGCGGAGAGGCTGAGGTTCGTTGGTCTCTACTGAATCCTTTGGTTTTATCAAATCATCTGCTGTAGTTTGTATAGCTGGAACCTTTCCAGTTCTACATTACAGACCTTGCATCGAGCTTGTCCGAATTTTGTTTTTAGACATAGGCCGGACAACTCCAAATCTTAACTAGCTTAAGACATGGGCTCTTCCTTTTCCATATCACATATGAAGCGGTAGGCAACTGATTTGATTGGAACCCTATTCAATAGGTATGCAGCTTCTCAAGTGCATAACTCCCAAAAGGAAAAAGGTAACTCAGTAGTACTCATCATAGAGCACACCTTATCATATAGGGTGTTATTGCTCCGCCCCGATATACCATCGTGCTATGGTATATACAGAGGAGTAATGCTGAGAGAGAATCTCATTCTCCTTTAGAATAATCCAGGATTTTCGTGCTCAAGTATTCTCCTTCTTGATCTCATCATAGGACATAATAGTTATACCCGTATTGGTTCTCTACTTCTAACTTATATTCTGTGAACATCTCAAAAGGTTCTGACTTATGTTTCAACAGGAACATATGTCTGAATCAAAAGAGATCATCAGAGAATGTAATGAAGTACAAAGAATCGGTCTTGGCATGTGTAGACAGGGGACCTACATACATCAACATGTATCATCCCAAGAGTTCACTAACTCTTTCTCTGTTTCCAATAAATGGAGCTATGGTCATCTCATCTCTGTGACATGACTGGCAAGTTTCACAAGATGTAAATTCAAACTAATTTAAATATGCATCTTTATGAAACTCTAGCTAGTCGGGTCACATTGATCTGACCTAGTCTACAATACCTTAAGAAGGATCCGTTCATTTCTGAACTCTTCCTCTTATGTGTGTTCCATATACTAAGAACTGTAGTTTGATTTAGAACATCAATGCTTTTAGATAACGCGCCTGAACCGATCAACTTTTGATATAGGAAATGTTCAAAACATTATCCAACAATACAAAATTATATCCTTTCTTTTCTAACAAAGAGAGTGATATGATTTGGTATATCAGGTTCGGTATCTAATAACATTCGTTCAGAATCAATGTATTGGTAATACAGGGTGACAGTTACCGACAGACTTGGCTGCAACACTTGCCCCGTTTTCTGCCTCATGAAACTTATCACCCGATCTCAGTCCTCTACCTTTCTGTAGCCCTATGTAACAAATTACATATCTGGGATCCTGATCTGGTATCACATACCCAGGACGTAAAGGATACTGAGAAACAGTTCTCTGTAATGACCACACCCGAAGATGATGCATCAGCATGCACTCTCTTCGTTTGGGCGGCACGGGAAATCTGGTATTCCCCAATTTCCTGCTCTGTCTTATAACAATTATAAGTTGGAGCGGGACCAACGTTCCCCAGCTCAGTATAACAAGCGGGTTCGGTCAAATATCCGTATTATTATCTTGATTAAGGCGTGATATAGTCGCTACCTGGAGAGAGAGAGAAGAAAACACTCAGCGTGCGCTCTGTCAAGAATAGATTGGTTTTTATTTTATCTAATCAGGATGGCTCCCACTGCTTTTTATCAAATCTTCCTTCAAACCCTAAAAAGAAAGACTAGCCGGGATTAATTACACACTACAAGTTCGCCAATCTTTCAGCCAGGCCAGTGTCGGTACTTTGAGGGAGGTCCCCCGTGCTTTCGCACGAACCTAATTAATTTAAACCTCGTTTTCCCAGAGGCGTAACCCCGTTGACACCTTTCTAGACACCTACTTGATCGGCTAATTGTAATGTATAAAACTCTCCCAGGAGTAACTCTTACTCGCAGCGGGTATCGGGATCCAACTATCTCATAGAAGGTATGCAATCTCATTGCAAATTTCAACACTTGAAATTCCCGATAATATTTTGCCCCTAGCTCGCTATGACCTTGACGCATGCCAAACAATCCATAGTCTGCTAGTCAAGTTCAACCCGTACATTTCTTGATTGAATTAAACCCACCCGCACGACCCTTGATGCATGCCAAACAACGCCGTACGAATACCCTAATCCAATCGCATCATATGCTGGCAGATAAGCACTAGTTAGCTACCGTACACTACGCCTTGACGCATGCCAAACAACCGCAGCACGAATACTAACTAATACTTATCTGAAATGACGGAGGGCTACGACAGGTTTTTCTGAAAACCTATTGCGTAATGAACTTGATATCGTTGTAGAATCAAATGAATTTTGAAATGGAGTGTTTTTGAGGCTTTTCTAGTTTTGCTAAAGGAGTCACTCCCGGTGAAGGGATCGTCGGTCCTTTCCTCGTCGAATGAGGTGCGGGATATATCATATATATCACTGTGCAAAGATAAAACTTTTAAAAGCAATCAAAAGACAAACCGAGTGTGTAGCATCTGCCAGTTATTGCTAAAGGAGTCACTCCCGGTGAAGGGATCTCGGTCCTTTCCTTATCGAATAAGGTGCAGGATATATCATATATACCTCTGTGCAAAGCAAGAACTGTAGCTACCTGTTTTATTTTGAAATTCGATTCTACAACATCTTAGGTTTCTTTTATTTCATTAATCACATTAATGAAGTCCCATCATTTAAGTACCTAAACATCACAGATAAATACGACGTACACTTATGCCATCCGCATTCGCCTCGATGTCCCCTCGTGCACCGTTAGGTTAGGTGACTAACGGCAGAGCGGGGCAGGGCTAGCGCGGGTGTAAAACATAAGTAACGTCTATATAATATATCATATATACTATATACTGTATCTATCACAGAACATTACATGATCACATCACAGATATCGCAGCAGAAGAATCATATGAAATATTGGATATACTAGGACGTCCGTGTTTTTAATACGAGCCAGTATAAAACACGGATTCCACGGTCGTGATGAATAGCCAAACCCACACCCCTAGACCCCTACGAGAGCGGCAAGCAACCCTGCCAATTCTAAAGTTAGGAGACCCGGACTCGACTCCTCGAGTTGGTCTCCCACTGGACTCCAGAACCCGGTTACTTGTGCCCTCCTCCTTGGGTCTATCCTAATGCGGAAAAGTAAATAATATACAAAAGGTGACATCTTCCGCAACCTGGAAGTGCCCCAATAAAAGAATATTACATACAAGTTTTTACATGAATGAAAATGAAAAACACTCATCTCACATAAAAACCCCCGGCTATTCAAACACGACGATCCAATATAACATATCCAGCAACACATAACATCACATGTCATCAACGTAAGTAAATATGCGCATCCCAATTGCCGTTGACATATAGCAACGAAACCGGCGATATCACATATTACACTTACGGTCACAGAAAAGAAAGTGTAAAACTACAACAGTTGGAATCCGCAACTACCTCAGACATCGCATGCCTGACCAAATGAATTACTTAGACATCGCATGCCTAACAATTATAAACCCCGCATTTTAATCTCAAAATCGAAAACACTTTTCAATATCAAGTCGGGCAATTCAACAAGATTCCCGACATCCTGATCGAATGCTCGTCGCAAACTTCAGTAGACGGCCGCACCCCCGTTACCGTCGACGAAGTGCACCAAGGCGGAACACCGCTACCGCGAGCACCCGAACGGATGCTTTCGGTGACGGGGTTCTCCTACAGTCACTTGGTCGGGGCTATGGAGTGAGGTTGTCTATTAAGTTTACCCGGCGAGTATCCGCGTACGCCACGTGATTGCGACGGACTTTTGATCACATCAAAATTCCGTGGCAACCGATCAAGTGAGACTAAATTGCTATGTTTATAACATTCATTCAGTTATCTCATAACTTCTTGTGAATTCCAATTATTGTATCTCATTCCGGATAAATAGAAAATGTCAAACTTTCCGATCGAACAATCGAACACCCAAGTTTTCCCGATACAGATCAACTCTTGAAATAAGTCTAACAACATTCAGTTTGTGCCTCAGTACCAACGGTCCAGCCGTAGAAGGGTCAAGCCAACGCCTCACATGTGGCACGCCGTACTGCCCCAAACCCGAAGGTTCAAAAGGCAGTTCAAGACGGTCACATAATCGAGTTAAGGTTTATTGTCTTCTAGAGGGTCCATCGCGTTACTTGCACTACTTAGAACGTCGTTAAACTACGGAAAAATCCAACACTTGGAAATTTCCCCACAGGGGAAAAATTGGGTATTTATATCCAGTCGAACTTTTTAACATATTCTAAAATTTATCCGGAAAGCCACATAGACAAAATCTGATACTCCGATCGAAACACCGAATGCCCAAAACAACTCCAGAAAATTCAAATCTTGAATAAATTTTAAAAATACCCAGAGAATATAAAAACCAGAGACATGAATTACTGTGCAAAGAAACGTCGCAAATACCATAAATCTGCCGCGGAACCGCCGCTAAAGTGGGGTCAACGCCGCGGTTCCGCGGTCAAGTAGAGGAATTAGAGGCTCCGTTTTGCACAGTAATTCATAGAAAACCCTGCTTAATTTTCTGCATATTTTTAATTTCCAAAAATTCACAATTTTCAAAAAAGGACAGAGAGCATGGAAATTTTGGACTTTCGGGTTCGATCGGACTTCAAATGTCGTCTAGACTTCGCCTAAGGCTCTAGCTTGGCTCTGATACCACTGTAGGGTTCCTAGGCATCCTAATGAGGTCTCACAAGGCATCAACCATGCCAATTTCAAAAATTCTAGCTGCCGAGAAACCCGACTACGGATCGTTTGCTAGAAATCTAGGCGAAAAGTAAACTAGTTAACACTTAACTAATGGGAAACGGAAATACAACCTTTGTAGATCCGGTTCTCCACCTCCATAGCTCCGCAACGAAGTCCTCTCCGCTGTCCAAAAAGAATCCGGGCTCTAGCGTCGACTTCATCGGAGAATAAGCGAGCTAGGTCGTCGATGTCCATGCCGAAGATGATCTACGTCGAGGCATCGCTAAATCAAGCTCCGACTTCACCAAGTCAAGAAACTTGTGAAGAAAACACACTCTACTACTTGGCAAGAGGTAGAGGATGAAGAAATAGGAAATGGGTTCAATTTAGAATTGGATTTCTCACTCTTTATCATCAATCACCATTGATGACCTCAAGGTTTTCTTCTTGAGTTCAAGGAAGAAGAAGAAGAAAAATGAAATGATAAGTTAATTAAAAAGGATAAATTATCTCAATACTTATCATAACCTAACTCTAGTTAAGTTTAGAGAATAGACCATGGTTTGCTTAAATGGTTAGGGTTAAGAATGAAGACAAGAAAGGTGACTAAGTCAAAGGTTCATGAATTTTCAACAAACAAACAAACAAAGCCACCATTCTTTCTTTATCTTATCCAAAACAAACAAATAAATAAATAAATAAATAAATAAGATAATCAAAACCCTAATCATTAACTTAACCATGGTTTAATCTTTACACTTAACCAAGTTAACATGTATCATCAAACATGATACAAACAAGTGCACAAAAGTATATCGCATATACAATGCGCACATCCGAGTGAGAAAATCCATCTTAAGTGAACCGATACTAGTTAACGCAAAGTAATATATCAAATATATAATTATGCATTAAATCATTAAATCAACACTTGATTTAACGATCCGGTCATATCGCATATAACCGACTAGTATCGAATGTATCGGCTTATCGAATCAACCCTCGATTCGATAACTAGGTTATATCGCATACAACCATTCGATACATTCATCGCGAGAATAGAATACGGTATCACATACACGCATTATTCTCGGTCCCGCACATATCTCATATGCGCTCCTATTTCGTTTCGCTTGAGCCAGGAAACCTCTGTGTAGGACTCTAAAGACTCGTCAATACGCCGGCAGCAGATGATGATCATATCAAACACCCACAAGCCGCAAGCGGTCTGCTAAACGTAATGGCCACCCGGGTATTGAGCGATCTGAAGATCGACGAGCAAGCCCGCTCACACTCCAGTGAATCCGACCAGTAACACTACCGTACAGTCCGGTCTGATCGTCTGATATGTCGCATATCTCGCCTAGGGGTGGTAAACGTCAGACCCCAATAGTTCGATAAGTCGTGTCGATATGAGGCTCATAACGGGTCGAGAAACTACTGGTAACACTTACCAGCAATTCTCTGAGCAGCCTTGGCCAGGGACTTCCTGTTATAGCCAATCGAACACAGTGCAACATCAACTCCCTATACCGGGAGAGACGAATCCCCTCCTATCGCTCATTGCCTCCATGTGACTCGGGACTGTACCCAAAAACCACCATTTTGCATGCCCTTTTGGACGTGGTAAGATGGAAATCAAAGCACAGTGGGAACCACACAAGACTCTATGACGATCTCGGGTCAACAGACTACTCTGTACCAGTGTCACCAGAGAACTGCCATCTGACTTGAGGTATAATACCATCTGGGAGTTCTCGGCGAGTCCGTCCAGTGTACCCAGTCTCTACTGAGCACCCGTATATCATCTCTGATGTCAAACACCAATGGATATGGGATCATCCATCGCCCATCTGTATGGGTCGAGAAGGTATACGCTAGTCTACTCTGGTATATCGATGCCCCGTCTCGATACACCCTCGACTAGGGACTTTGAAGGATGTACTTATGGACTACCATGTCCCCACTAGTATGATACGAATCATAGTCCAGGTAGTTAAGTACACATCCTAAGGGCTTTACCAACATGTAATAGAGAGACAATCAGTGTACACGTTAAGGTAAAGATCAACCAGATAGCATACTATCATGTCGAGCAAGAAAGTCCTCACTATATATGTCCCAGCATCCACTACAATATACATCCTATGTATAGTAATGGCCTCTAGGGCATACATATAACTAACAGTTTCGCCTAGACTAGGAAACTCCATTGTGGGACTCTGAGACTCGTCAATACGCCGGCAGTGGGTGATGATCATATCAAGCACCCCTAAGCCGCAAGCGGTCAGCTAAACGTAACGGCCACCCGGGTATTGAGCGATCAGAAGAGAACAAGCGAACCTGCTACAACTCCCGTCGAGCCGATCGGTAACACTTCCCGTACAGTCCGGTCTCCTCGTCTGATACGTCGCATATCAAGTGTAGGGGTGGTAAACGTCAGACCCCAATAACCGATAAGTCGTGCCGATGTGAGGCTCATAACGGGTCGAGAAACTACTGGTAACACTTACCAGCAAATCTCTGAAACAGCCCTGGCCAGGGACTTCCCTGTTACGGCCAATCGAGCACAGTACAACATCAACCCCCAATACCGGGAGAGACGAAACCCCACCTATCGCTCATTGCCTCCATGTGACTCGGGACTGTACCCAAAAACCACCGTTTTGCACGCCCTCATGGACGTGGTAGGTACAGATTTAGTTGGATCTTGATTCAATAGGTATGCTGCTTTTTCCAGCGCATATCCCCAGAAGGAAATAGGTAACTCAGCTGTGCTCATCATAGAGCGCACCATATCTAATAGGGTGCAGTTCCTCCGCTCCGATACACCGTTGTGCTGTGGTGTATATGGAGGAGTCAGCTGAGAGAGAATCCCATTCTCTTTTAGGAAGTCCAGGAATTCACCGCTCAAGTATTCACCTCCTCGATCAGATCGAAGGATTTTAATACTTTTTCCGGTTTGGTTTTCGACTTCTTGTTTATATTCTCTAAATTTCTCAAAAGCTTCGGATTTGTGTTTCATCAAGAACACATATCTGAATCTAGAGAGATCGTCAGTGAATGTAATGAAGTACGATGAACCATCCCTGCCCTGTGTAGACATAGGACCGCATACATCACTATGTATCAGTCCCAAGAGTTCAGTAACTCTTTCTCCGTGTCCCGTAAACGGAGTTTTGGTCATCTTGCCTTTGAGACATGACTGGCAAGTGTCATAAGATGAAAATTCAAACGGATTCAAATATCCATCCTTATGCAACTTAGCCAGCCGTGTCGCATTTATATGACTGAGTCTACAATGCCACAAGAAGGATTCGTTCATTTCTGAACTCTTCCTCTTGTGTGTGTTTGTTATGCTCAGAACTGTTGATTGATTTAGAATATAAATGCTATTACATAACGTGCCTGATCCAACCAACTTTTGGTTATGGAAAATGTTCATAACATTATCCTGCAATACAAAATTAGATCCTTCTTTACTCAACAAAGAAACCGATATAATGTTGCATATCAGGTTCGGCATGTAATAGCATTCGTTCAGAACCAAAGTATTCCCAGTAGGTAATGCAAGGTGATATTCCCCGACAGTCTTAGCTGCAACAATTGCACCATTTCCAACTCTTATGTCTTTATCACCTTCTCCAAGTTTTCTACCTTTTCTAAGCCCATGTAACTGATTACATATATGGGATCCTGACCCGGTATCTAATACCCAGGACGTAGGGCAAATGGAGAAACAGTTTTCTGTAATGAACACACCCGAAGAAAATGCATCATCATGTACTTTCTTCATTTGGGTGGCTTGGGAATCCTGGTATTCCCCTATGTCCTGTTCATTCCTATAACTCTTATAAGAAAGAACGGAACCAACGTTCCCCAGCACAGTATAACATGCGGGTTTAGTCAATACATCCATATTATTATCTTTATTAAGGCATGATATGGTCGCTACCTGGAGAGAGAGAGAAGAAAACACTTTAGCGTATGCTCTTGCAAGATCAGATTGGTTATTATCTTATCTAATCAGGATGGCCCCCACTGGTTTTTATCAAATCTTCCTTCAAACCCTAAAAGGAAAGACTAGCCGGGATTAATTACACCCTACAACTTCGCTAATCTTTCAGCCAGGCCAGTGTCGGTACTTTGAGGGAGGTTTCCCGTGCTTTCGCACGGACCTAATTAAAGTAAACCTCGTTTTCCCAGAGGCGTAATCCCGTTGACACCTTTCTAGACACCTACTTGATCGGCTAATTGTAATGTGTAAAACTCTTCCAGGAGTAACTCTTACTCGCAGAGGGTATCGGGATCCAACTATCTCATAGAAGGTATGCAATCTCATTGCAAATTTCAACACTTGAAATTCCCGATAATATTTTACCCCTAGCGTCCTATGACCTTGACAAAGGCCAACAAATCATAGGATGCTAATCAAGTTCAACCCGTCATTTCTTGATTGAATCAAACCCACCCGCACGACCCTTGACAAAGGCCAACAAGGTCGTACGACTACCCTGAAACAATCTGCATCACATGCATAAGCAGATAAGCACTATTCAACTACCGCACACTACGCCTTGACAAAGGCCAACAAACGCAGCACGAATACTTGAAATGACGGAGGGCTACGACAGGATTTTCTGAAAACCTATTGCGTAATGAACTTGATATCGTTATAGAATCAAGTAAAGTTTTGAAATGGAGTGATTTTGAGGCTTTTCTAGTTTTGCTAAAGGGGTCACTCCCGGTGAAGGGATCGTCGGCCCTTTCCTCGTCGAATGAGGTGCGGGATATATCATATATATCACTGTGCAAAGTAAAACTCCAAAGGCCGTCAAAAGTCAAACCGAGTGTCTGTAGCATCTGCCAGTTTCGCTAAAGAGGTCACTCCCGATGAAGGGATCTCGGCTCTTTCCTCATCGAATAAGGTGTAGGGTATATCATATATACCACTATGCAAAGCAAAACTGTAGCTACCCTTTTTATTTAAAATTTTGATTCTACAACATCTTTTAGGTTTCTTTTTCTTTCATTAATCACATTAATGAAGTCCCATCATTTAAGTCACCTAAACATCACAGATAAATACAACGTACACTTATGCCATCCACATTCGCCTCGATGTCCCCTCATGCACCGTTAGGTTAGGTAACTAACGACACAGCAGGGCAGGGCTAGTGCAGGTGCAAAACATAAGTAACGTCTATATAATATATCATATATACTATATACTTTATCCATCAGAACATATCAAATGATCACATCACAGATATCGCAGCAGAAACATAGATATAATGTGGGATATACTAGGACATCCGTATTTAGTATTTAGCCAAAATAGAAAATACGGATTCCACAGTCGCGATGAATAGCCAAGGCTACACCCCTAGACCCCTACGAGAGCAGCAAGCGACCCTACCAATCCTGGAGTTTAGGAGACCCGGTCTCGACTCCTCGAGATGGCCTCCCACTGAACCCCAGAACCCGGTCACTTGTGCTCCCCTCCTTGGGTCTATCCTAATGCGGAAAAGTAAATAATATACAACACTGGTGACACAATCTCAACCCGGAAGTGCCCCAAATAAAAGAACATTACATTACATTTGAATATACATGAATGAAAATATAAAACTCTCATCTTACATAAAACCCCCGGCTATTCGATCGCGACAATCCTGCACATCATATCTCAGCAACACATAATATCACATATCATCAACGTAAGTAAGTATGCGTACCCCAATTATCGTTGACGTATAGCAACGAAACCGGCGATATCGACATACTACACTTACGGTCACAGAAAAGAAAGTGTAAAACTGCAATATCTGGAATCCACATTCTCTTTAGACATCGTAAATGCGAAGTATCACATACCTCGTATTTCATGTCTTATAATATGAATTCCACAGATTGCATCACATTCCAGATAATTTGACAGTATTAAAGTTTTCGAACGAACGATCAAATACCCAAGATTCCCTAAAGCTCAACACTTGAGCGGAGTTCAAAAACCCGGAGTGTGACACAGTGGTAGCGGTCCAGCCGTAGAAGGGTCAAGCCAACGCCTCACATGTGGCACGCCGTACTGCCCCAAACCCTAAGGTTCAAAAGGCAGTTCAAGACGGTCACATAATCGAGTTAAGGTTTGTTGTCTTCTAGAGGGTCCACCACAAACAAACTTGCAAGTATTTCCGAAAGATTTTCAACCCCGTGAAAAGTGAGCAAATGATAGTCGTTCGAACACTTCAATACTTTCTGGATTTACCCGGAAAAGTCACGAAATCAAAATTCTGATCGAACCGACGAGTCCAAAAACATATCCAGAATTTACTGTACCAAATTCAGATTAAAAATACTCCAAAAACATAAACAAGCAGAGTCATGAATTACTGTAGAAAAACCAGACCATGACTCAACAGAATGGCCGCGGAACCGCGGCCTAAGCAGGCAATTGCCGCGGTTCCGCGGTCGTTTTACCTGTTCATGCTCTCATTTTTTACAGTAACTCTTATATTTACCTGCTGAATTTTTTGCATATTTTTAATTCTGAAAATAACCAGATTTTGAAAAAAGTCCAGAGAGCACACAAAAATCCGTATTTTCGGTTCGATTGGAGTTTTAACTTCGTAAAAGTGTCGCCTAATATTCTAGGTCGGCTCTTATACCAATGAAAGGTTTACCTAGCACCTCATGAAGGGTTTGGAAGCATCACATGTACCAAAGGTGGAGTCTTTAGGGTGCTAAGTAAACTTACAAAGGATTTATCCTAGAAAAATTAGGGTTTCAAAATTTATCACATCATCATATGAAAGGAAAGCTAGGGATTAGAGAGTACAACCTTTGTAGCTCCCTATGCTAGACTCCTCGGCTACTTGGGGTTTGAAAGAACTCCGCTTGAACGCCTCTCGGTCACCGATGATCCACCCGGAGTCCGCTTTGTCCAAGCTTGCAACTTTATCCGATCAAATGAACGAAATGAAGCTAACACTCTAAACAAGTGGGCTAGACTTGTGTAGAATGGTGTTGTGGTTCTCTTTCTCACTTCAAAATCCAATCTTGTTGAGTATATTGCTCACTACAAAGAACAAGAGAGCAAAAGGAGAGAGGTTGATGAAGATGATGGCTTTTGAGAAGAAGATAAGAATAAGCTCTCACATGAAAAATGAAAATATAAGTATATATATTTTCCATCTCTCATTTCAAACCATGGTTAATTATATAGATATTATTACAATGGAGTTAAAAGCACAAAAGGAAAATAAACCATGGGTTAAAAAGGTAGGTGAGCATGGTAAAGTCAAGAAGAGTGTAGAAACAATCTATCATTCAACCCTTTTTCTTTTCCCTTTTTGTTTTAATTCAAAAGCAATGAAAAATCCATATAATAACCATGGTGTGATTCTTATATTGCCACCATTCTCATTGTATAAGCAACCATGATGAATGTATGTATGTATGTATGTATGTATGTGTATTTGTACATCCATATGTGCATGAATCAAAAAGAAAGCATACATGCATGCATACATCCAACTAACTCAAGAAAGGATTTCAAGTGAGAAGCTAATGGTTAAATGATAAATCAACACTTGATTTATCAATCTGGCCATATCACATATGACCCCTACCAAAAGCAAGCCGCCCGATCAATATACGGTATCCTATACGCACATTTTAATCGGGTCCATGCGCATATCACATACGCGCACCACAACGTTTCACCTAGACTAGGAAACTCCATTGTGGGACTCTGAGACTCGTCAATACGCCGGCAGTGGATGATGATCATATCAATCACCCCCAAGCCGCAAGCGGTCAGCTAAACGTAACGGCCACCCGGGTATTGAGCGATCAGAAGAGAACAAACGAACCTGCTACAACTCCCGTCGAGCCGATCGGTAACACTTCCCGTACAGTCCAGTCTCCTCGTCTGATATGTCGCTTATCAAGTGTAGGGGTGGTAAACGTCAGACCCCAAAAACCGATAAGTCGTGTCGATGTGAGGCTCATAACAGGTCGAGAAACTACTGGTAACACTTACCACAAATCTCTGAAACAGCCCTGGCCAGGGACTTCCCTGTTACGGCCAATCGAGCACAGTACAACATCAACCCCCAATACCGGGAGAGAAGAAACCCCACCTATCGCTCATTGCCTCCATGTGACTCGGGACTGTACCCAAAAACCACCGTTTTGCACGCCCTCATGGACGTGGTAAGGTGGAGATCAAAGCACAGTGGGAATCACACAAGACTCTATGACGATCTCGGGTCTACAGACTAACCTGTACAAGTGTCACCTGAGAACTGCCATCTGACGTGAGGTATAATACCATCTGGGAGTTCTCGGCGAGTCCGTCCAGTGTACCCAGTCTCCACTGAGCACCCGTATACCATCTCTGATGTCAAACACCAATGGATATGGGATCATCCATCGCCCATCTCATGGGTCGAGAAGCGTATACGCTAGTCTACACTGGTATATCGATGCCCCATCTCGATACACCTACGACTAGGGACCTTGAAGGATGTACTTATGGACTACCATGTCCCCACTAGTATGATCTGCATCATAGTCCAGGTAGTCAAGTACACATCCTAAGGGCTTTACCAACATGCAACTATAAGACAGTTTAAAGAGACTAGTATACATGTTAAGATAAAGAGCAACCAGATAGCATACTATCATATCGAGCAAGAAAGTCATCTCTATATATGTCCAAGCATCCAATATAATATACATCATCTGTACAATACTGGCCTCTAGGGCATACATACAACTAACAACTAGATCTATGGTTTTAGATCTAGATTTGGGTAGTTTCCTAATCTGGGTACTTAGACAGCATTCTAAAGGTGTTTTAGAATGGACGACTCCTGGCACGGTAGTATACCTGCAGGTGATGGAGTCACCCTCTCTAAAGGAGTCTTACAGACTAAAGGGGAGAGGGATGTGCATGATTGGAAGATCACTTGCTTAAGCAATTGAGTCAATCATGAGATGTCAAGTACCACACCAGATATTGTTTTTGCAGTAGGTGAAATAAGTTGATATTGATCCAATCCTGGAGAAACATTCGGAAGCAGTTTTAGAACATAAGTGGATGTTCTAGAGATATAATAACGACAGCCTCATTCGGGAGACAGTTATCATTCCAGGCTTCCAAGGTGATCTGGATAACAGAGTGACTGTCAGAGTTATAGTTTTCCCTCTGACGAGGGGCAGTATTTTGGACAGGTGGTCCAGGCGGATACTGAGGGAGGCATGGCGCAGAATACTGATTAAGTTCAGTTGACGATACAGTCTGAGAAGTTTGGATTTGGAGTTCATTTATGAACTGGGTCCCATCAGATATCCAGAAATACTCAAGGACAGGTATTGCTCATTTCGGGAGATGGCTTTCTACGCGAACATGAGATAAAGAGAGACATAGAAAGAAACATCTGAGCGGATCCACTCACTGAGGCTATTCCTCGAACGCATTAGTTTCGCAAACAGGTTTTGTGAGACTGATTAGTAGAGGAGTTGGGTGTTCGGTATCACACGGGATGTGAGTATGCGACATCGCAATAATTAGCCTTGAGTGCAAGTGGGAGATTGTTGGATATAGTGCCCTCAGAGTCAATTATTGGATCACAGGCACGTGATTGTAATGATTGAGAGAGGACCTATGCCGGTAAGACAGTCTTACTCAAGATGATAGTATGCAATCTGGTTTACCTTTATCATCGTGTACTGTTTTAGGTGACCTTACAGGTCGCTATTGCGCGTTGATAAAGCCCCAAGGATTCTTGCTTGACTGCCAGCAGTATGAGGGCGATCATATACGTGAAAGCTGGGGTCTATAAGCAAATCCTTAAAAGGTCCCTAGTCGTGGGGGTTTCAAGACAGGGCATCGATACTCCAGAGTAGACTAGTGTATTCAGTCGAGACCCCGACGAAGGGCGGTGGCCGGTCTCATAAGCCACTGGTGTCAGTTGGTTCACCTAATATGTATACAGGTGCTCATTGGGTTATGAGTACACCGGACAGGACTCGCCGGGAACATGCTAGTTGGTCTTATACCAGACGTCAAATAGCAGTTCCCTGGTGATATGTGTACAGGTTAGTTCATCGACCTGAGATCGTCATTTGTCTCGTGTGAGTTCCCACTGTACTTTGATTACTACCCTACCACGCTCAAAGGAGACGTGCAAACAGGTTTTAGTTGGGTACAGTCCCAAGCCACATGGAGGCAGTGAGCGGATCTTCAGGGGTTCGTCTCTCCCGGTATTGGGGGTGAGGTCGTGCTGTGTCTAGGAGAGCCATTGCACGAAGTTCTTGGCCAAGGCAGGAGATTTACTGGTAGGTATTCCAGTAGTATCTCAGGGTGTTCTGGGCTACACTCTGACACGACTTGTACCGCTTTTGGGGGTCTGAATTTTACCAACCCCCTAGGCCCGCCATACGATGCTCATAGATGAACGGACTGGGCTGTACGGATATTGTCGCTGACAGGCTCATTAGGGTGTCAAGATGAGTTCGCTCATAGACGTCCCTTTTGGTCAATACTTGGCAGCCCGTTACGTATGGCTAATACCTCTGACGTGCTAGTGGTTAAATCCACAGCCAAAGTATTGACGAGTAATTAGAGTCCCCCACAGATCGTTTTCTCATGTTTCGGGCGAAACGCTGTAGAGGCCATATGGAGATATGGCAGGGTTCGATCATATACGTGCGGTATTGCACGGATCATGATCGGACGGATAATACTAGCGAGCTTTGGTTTAAGCCGGATCCTAGTATTGTACAGTGTAGATTTTGTCTCATTGCATTTGTATTCAGTGGGAATACAAATGCGGGCATGTATATGCAGTCGTAGGGTTTTCCTGTAATTTATTACGGGATCAGTTTTCTGAAGTTGCCAGTTTGCATTCCGTTTCGACCAGTTTTCTTTTGTTCCTTCTCGACCGGATTTTTCTGATGGAGGGGCTAATTTGCATATTTGCAAATTAGCAGTTGTGGAGGGTTTATTTGTGATATGAGAGATTATGATAATCTTAGCATCATTAAATTCTTTTCTTGTGCTCATGGCTAGCATTAAATATGATGAGAGTTGATTAGATTTAAACAAGACTTTGATGTGATCTTTAATTCTTGTTATCATCCAATTTTCTCTACTTGCTTTTAGGCTTGCAATTTTCCTCCACCATGAGATGAGGCCGGCCACTACAAGGAGAGGAGAGAGGGAATTCATTTTTGGGTGAGGGAAAATCATTCATCTCATTTGCTTGCTTGAAAAATTCCTAACACCACTCCAAAGTTCATTTTTCCTTCTCCATCAAATGACAACTTATACCCAAAGAGACAATCGATTCTACACTTCATCTACAGCATCCTTGGGCACGTCGACTCGCCAACTTCGTGCTCGAGTTGCCTCCGTCCAGAGGTGGGAGCCCGTAAAAGAAACCAGGGATGTGGTTCCTGTTAGTGTTTATGCTCTAGAAGGCCATTACTGTATCATACTAGTTTGTATATTACTTAATGGAAGCTTGGGATATTCACATGTATATAACAGTCTTGCTAAACATGGTAGTATGCTACTTGGTTTTTCTATCTTAATATGTGAGTATACGTATTGATAGAGCTCTTAGGATCTTGCTTGACTACCGGCGTTGTGATGGCAGTCACACTAGTGGGGGCCGGGTAGTCTACAAGCACATCCTTATTCAGGTCCCAAGTCGTTGGATTATCGAGACAGGGCATCGATACTCCGGAGTAGACTAGTGTGTACGCTTCTCATCCCAGTTGGGGAGATGGTCTGTCCCACAGCCGTCAGTACGTCGTACTGGAGATAGTATGCAGGTGCTCGTTAGGTTACGGGTACACCGGACAGGACTCACAGGGAACTGTTGGTTGGTTTTATACCAGTCGTCAGTGAACAGTTCCCAGGTGACATGAGTACAGCATAGTCCGCAGACTTGACACTGCTACTTCGCCTCGAGTGTGTCCCACTGTTCTTAGATTGCTACCCTACGACGGCTCAAAGGAGTCGTGCAAACAGGTAGCAGTTGGGTGCAGTCCCGAGCACTTGGAGGCAGTGGCGGTTAGACAGGATTCGTCTCTCCCGGTATTGGGGGTTGATATCGCGCTGTGTCAGAGAGCCATTACGCAAAGTCCCTGGCCAGGGCAAGCGAGATTTGCTGGTAGGTTCCAGTAGTTTCTCAGGGTGTAATGGGCTTCCCTCCGACACGACTTATACCGCTATTAGGGGACTGACGCTTGCCGCCCCCCTAGGCCCGATATGCGATAGTCTAAGACGAACGGACCGGACTGTATGGAGATTGTCACATCAGACTCAGTAGGAGTTCGGATGGGTTCCCTCATCGGCCTTCTTATCGACATCTACCTGGGGACCGTTACGTACAGCTAGTGCCGCTTGCGGTCTGTGGTTAAACCCACTGCCAGCGTAGTAGTCGAGTCTCTAGAGTCCCACACAGAGAGTTTCCCTACTCCAGGCGAAACGATATAGAGGTCGTATGGTTTTACGACAAGGGTTCGGACGCATACGTGCGTTTACGTGCGTACGACTTTCGGACAGTTTTTACCAGTCGGCTTTGGTTTAAACCAGTTACTGGTATCCGGTTATTGGATTTATACAGTCTAAAGTTTTTCCGTATTTTTGCGGATTGGAGGGGCGTTCTCGTAATTGTGCGAGAAGCTTCTAGAAGATGGTGACTAAGGAGGTTTAGGTGTCATATGCATTGAATGAGTTTAGTGAGTCATGAGAGTGATTCATCCATATCATTAATGCACAATAAATGCTTAATGAGTCATGGTTATGAATCACCATTAGATATTTATGAAACTTGATTATTCATCATTTGTTTTTCTTTTATTGATGAATTTTAATGTTTCATATATATTATGATAACTCATTATTCTCATATGACAATTATCCTCACCTTCTCTCTCCTCAAGCTCTCCCTCTTCAAACCCTAATCCTCCCCTCTCATGTGTTGAGTGCAAGGATTAGTTAGACTACTTAATCCATAACCCTCTCTATATTACACCTAGCTTCTTTGATTAGCACTTAAAGAAGTTTAGTTGCCTCAAGTTTAGAGGCTAAGCTTGGAGTAAAGCTCTCGGGTGGATCGTCTACTACTTCGAGAAGGCCGAGGAGGAGGTGGAGTTCGCAAAGATGAAGGACACGATTCGTTAGGTATAATCCCTAAACATAGTAGCATAGCAACTCTATGTTTTAAGTTAGTTATCGTTTAGCTTCGATTCAAGCGGTTAGTCGATGTTTGTTCACTAAACAAGTTCGTTTTTGAAAATTCCGCCTCCCCACAAGTATTGGGGTGTTGTACATCGACTTACAGTGGTATCAGAGTCTCGCTAAACAATAAATAACTTTTTTGCAAATTTGTATGAATTTCGAACGAAAAAAACGAAACCCGAAAACCCTAAAATATCAAGTTTCTGTCGATTTATAAATGAAGTCCAAAAATTTTTCAGGGATGTTCAGAAAGCTTAAAATGACAGTAGAAGAACACACAAAAAATTTGGTCCCCTGAATCGCCTACGGCGCCGCGGAACCGCGGCGGCTAGCACAGATCCCGCCGCGCTTCCGCCGCCGAGTTGACGATTCAGGGACCCATTTTCCTTGTGATGGTTCTCTGTGATATTTGGGATTTTCTGGTATTTTTTAATTTTGCTCAGGTTTCAAGTTTACAGAGAAGTATTGGAGCAATATTAAATGTGTTTAATCGATCGAAATTATACAGTATTTGATTATTGGATTATATCTGTGTTTGTATAATGTGTTCGTAAACCTCCCCTAACTGCTAGTATATCGGTTGGCAGAGGGTTGCACATTTCTGTAATGGTTTTTACTGTTTGTGGATATGAACTGTGTTGGACTGTTGTGATGATTAGCCGGGGTTATGTGATTGGTTATTATTTAATTCATTTGATGTAAATGTAATTTGTTGTAATATTATTTTGCGGGGCACATCCAGGTTGCGGTTGTAGCCACCGTTGTATTATTTCATTTTACTGTTTTTGCTACTAGGACAGACCCAAGGTGGGGTGCACAAACTGCCGGGCGGGTAGTTTGCCGTACCCGTTGGGGTCTTGGGTGGGGTAATGGCTATTCATCACAACTGTGTAATCCGTCTTTTGTTGCAGGCTCAAAACAAACACGGATTGCTTGCAAATCCAATAAAGTTCATCTGTGATCTGGAATGCCTATTATTGCGTCTGACGAATGTACAATATCTATATATGATAGCTATTTAGACGTCACTTATGTTTTACACCCGCGCTAGCCCAGCCCCCGCTCTGTCGTTAGTTAAGTAACCTAACGGGTGATGACGGGACCCCGTGGCGAATGCGGATGGCATAAGAGGACGTTGTATTTTCGTTGTTTTCTGCAATGATAGGTTAATGATGGGACGCATTATCTATAATGCAAAGAAAAACAAACCAAAGTTTAAATCATTGGAACAATTTAAAAGAAACCACTCGGTTAATTTTAAAAACAGATATTTTTAAATGCGGAGACTTAACCACTCCTTTTAAAAGCTATCAGGTTCCTTCGGTTATATCAAGTTCACTACGTTCACGGTTTCGCCAAAACCATTCGTAGCCCTCCGTCATTTCATCTGGGTATTCAGTAGTATTCAAGCTATGTATTTTGACCAACGCCAAGGCATAGTGTTTGGTAGCTGCTGGGTATTCATTTGTTGCATAGATAGATGAGTTAGTTTGGGACAGTCGTATGATCATTTTGGCCAACGTTAAGGATATGTACGGATGGGTTCAAATTAACAAGATAATGATGGGTAGAACTTGACATGTGACTTATGATATTTTGACCAACGCCAAGGTCATAAGAGCATGGGGCAAAAATATATATCGGGAATTTCTAAAGAAACTGAAATTTGCAAAGAGATGCATACCATTTGGAGTTTGATGAATGTTGGTAGGATTCCTTCAACATTATCATACGATGATATTTGGATCCCGATCCTACTGTGAGTATATGCTACTTATCAGGATATTCGTCACTTAACGATCAATGCTATAAACCAAGTAGGTGTCCAGAAAAGTGTCAGCGGGGTTACGCCCCCATAGAAAAGAGGTTATTTAATTAAGGAACTTCGCGAAAGCGTTGGAAAACCTCCCTCGAAGTATCGACACTGGCCTGGCTGAACGGTTAAGCAAGTATTGTACGGTGAGAATAGTCCTGGCTAATTCTTCTTTTATGGTTTGAGGAAGGATTCGAGAAACAGTGGGAGCCATCCAGTTTAGATAAACTAAAAACCACTCTAAACTTGCAAGAGTATCATGCTAAAGAGTTTTCTTCTCTCTCTCCTAATTGCAGCGACCCTGAAAATGACTGGACTTAAGTTACTTTTACAGAAAAATATACTGACAGGGCCAAACTATAAAGATTGGCTGCGGAATGTCAAAATGGCTTTGACCTATGACAAATTGGGGTACATCCTCACCGCTACGGCACCTGCTGTCCCTGGTCCCAAATCCAGCAATGCGGATAAGGAAATCCGCAAAACCTGGGATTTAGATTGCGCGAAAGCCAAGTGCATCGTGCTTGCCTCAATGAACAGTGAACATCAGAGGAGGCACGAGGATATGACCCTAGATGGCATATTTCTCCATACAAAGGAACTTTATGGAGAGCAATCTCGTATAGCAAGATACGAGACCTCTAAGAACTTGTTTCGAGCGAGGTTGGCTGTCGGGTCATCGGTAGGAGAACATGTCCTAAAGATGATCGGCTATATTGAAGAGCTCGCAGACCTTGGGACGACTTTGGATAATGAGCTATATACAGACCTTATTCTCCAGTCCCTTCCTCCCACCTACGCCCAGTTTATCCTGAACTTCAACCTTCAAGGAAAAGAAGTTGAACTTCCGGAACTCCTGAACATGTTAAGGAGTGCAGAGGGCACCTTGCAGAAGGCAAGGGAAACACCCGCTATGTTTGTTGGCGGTGCATCTTCTTCCGGGTCCAAGGCTAGGGCCAAAGGAAGGAAGAAGAAGGCCGTCCCCAGACCTAGAGGAGGTGTTAGTAAGGTGGGAGGGAAGGGAAAGAAAAAGTTTGCGGTACCGGTAGTGGGCCAGGATGAGTGCTTCCATTGTCACAGGAAAGGGCACTGGAAGAAGGATTGCAAGTCGTGGAACGCCAAGAACCAGGAACTGAAGCAAGCTGTGGCTTCGACTTCAGGTGTGTTTGTAATTGAGAATTGTCTGTCGATCAACTCTACTTCCTGGGTATTGGATACCGGATCAGGATCTCATATTTGCAATTCATTGCAGGCACTGAGAAACTGTAGAGTGCTGAAGGAAGGTGATATGACCCTAAAGGTTGCTAACGGAGCTAGCGTGGGAGCTGCGTCCGTCGGGGATTATCACCTAGGATTGACGAGTGGACACATTTTGGTTTTACATAACTGTTATTTTGTACCAAGCTTAACGTGTAATATCATATCAGTTTCCTTGTTATCAAATAAAGGTTATGATTTCACGTTTGTAAGAGATATTGTTAACATCCACCTTAATCATGGTTTGATTCGGTCCGGTACTCTAAATAACGGTATATATGTTTTAAACCAACTCCAAATTTTCAATGTCCAGAACACACTAAAAAGAAAGTCTCCAGATTTAAATAAAGCTTTCTTATGGCATTGTAGACTGGGTCACATCAATGAGAGAAGGTTGACTAAGTTGCATAGAGAAGGATATTTGGACTCGTTCGAATATCAAACTTATGACACTTGTCAATCTTGTCTCAAAGGAAAGATGACAAAGACTCCATTCACTGGACAAGGAGTAAGAGCGAGCGAGCTCTTAGGACTCATACACAGCGATGTATGTGGTCCATTGTCTACACATGCAAGAGGTGGTTTTTCCTATTTCATTACTTTCACGGATGATTACTCAAGATACGGATTCATTTATCTGATGAAACATAAATCCGAGGCTTTTGAGAAATTCCAAGAGTATAAGAATGAAGTAGAAAACCAAACCGGCAAAAGTATCAAGACACTTAGATCTGATCGAGGTGGTGAATACTTGAGTGCCGAGTTCCTAGGTTACTTAAAAGAGAAAGGAATTCTCTCTCAGCTTACTCCTCCATACACTCCACAGCATAACGGTGTATCGGAGAGACGGAATCGAACCCTATTGGATATGGTACGATCCATGATGAGTAATGCTGAGTTACCGCGATCTTTCTGGGGTTATGCGCTAGAATCAGCGGCATATCTTTTGAACATGGTTCCTACTAAGACTGTGCCTACCACGCCATATCAGATGTGGAGTGGGAAGAAACCCTATCTTCAGTATCTGAAAATATGGGGATGTCCAGCTTTTGTTAAAAAGCAGCATGTGGACAAGCTCGAGGCACGATCAGTAAAGTGTCAGTTTGTGGGATATCCAAAGAACTCCAAGGGGTATCTATTCTATTACGCAGAGGAACAAAAGGTATTTGTTTCTCGTAATGCCCATTTTCTAGAATATCAGTTTTTAGAAAAGGAAATAAGTGGGAGCAAAATAGAACTGGAATAAATTCCAGAACCACAAACTGCTACTGAAAGTATGGTAGAACCGATAGTTCAAGAAGAACAGGACATTCCCGCACCCCTCCGCAGGAGTAGTAGGCCGTCTCATCCGCCTGAGAGATACTACGGTTTTCTCATAGATGGGGATAGAGAGGATTGCATCATAGATGATGATGAACCTACTGACTTCCAGCAGGCCATCCAGAGCGGCGACTCGGTACGATGGCTAGATGCAATGCGGACCGAAATGGAGTCCATGTACACCAACAAAGTATGGACTTTGGACTTTGCTCCAGATAGGGTAAAACCCATAGGATGCAAATGGATCTTCAAGAAAAAGATTGGTGTAGATGGACAGGTGGAAACCTATAAGGCTAGACTTGTTGCAAAGGGTTTTCGTCAAAGACCTGGTTTAGACTATGACGAAACTTTTTCTCCAGTGGCTATGCTCAAATCCATTCGGGTCCTTCTTGCTATTGCTGCCTTCCATGATTATGAAATCTGGCAGATGGACGTAAAGACGGCTTTTCTGAATGGAAATTTAGAAGAGTGCGTCTATATGGATCAGCCAGAGGGTTTCAATCAGAGTGGGAGCAGCGGGAAAGTATGCAAGCTGCTTAAGTCCATTTATGGACTAAAGCAGGCATCGTGGAGTTGGAACATCTGTTTTGATGAGACGGTCAAAGAATATGACTTTATCAAAAATCCAGATGAACCGTGCATATATAGTAAAGTTGTAGCCAGAAGTGTCGTATTCCTCGTCTTATACGTGGATGACATTCTATTGATAGGAAATGACATTCCTATGCTACAATCTGTCAAAGGATTCTTGTCACACAGGTTCTCCATGAAAGACCTGGGTGATGCCTCTTACATTCTGGGGATCCAGATCTATCGTGATAGATCCAAGAGGATGTTGGGACTTTCGCAGTCCAGGTATATCGACATTGTACTGAAAAGATTCAGTATGGAAGATTCTAAGCGCGGTAATCTACCGGCTTGTCACGGAATCACCCTCTCCAAAGAGATGTCTCCCAAGACTGATTTGGAAAGGGAACGCATGTCTATTATACCCTACGCTTCTGCGGTAGGCTCTATAATGTATGTGATGTTGTGTACCAGACCAGATGTAGCTTACGCACTGAGCGTGGTAAGCCGGTATCAGTCAGACCCAGGGGAGAAGCACTGGATAGCAGTAAAGAACATTCTCAAGTACCTGAGAAGGACTAAGGAGATGTTCTTGGTTTACGGCGGAAAAGACCTCAGGTTGGAGGCCTTTGCTGATTCCGGCTTTCAGAGTGATAAGGACGATTCCAAGTCCATGTCGGGTTATGTCTTTACCCTCAATGGAGGGGCGGTGTGCTGGAAGAGCTCCAAGCAGGACACCGTTGCTGACTCGACGATGGAAGCGGAGTATATAGCTGCTTGCGATGCCGCAAAAGAAGCAGTCTGGATGAAGAAGTTCCTAACAGAACTTCAGGTGGTTCCTACCATTGTTGATCTAATACCTCTGTATTGCGACAACAACGGAGCTATAGCTTTAGCGAAGGAACCAAGATCCCATCAGAAGTACAGACACATCTTAAGGCGGTATCACCTGATCAGGGAGATCATTGATCGTCAGGAGATCGAGGTTCGGAGAGTTGCTTCTGAAGAGAACATTGCTGATCCATTCACGAAGGCCCTACCTCAGATTCAGTTCGAGAGGCTACTCGAGATCATCGGTCTGCGATACGCCAGTACATGGCCCTAGTGCAAGTGGGAGATTGTTAGTGTTTATGCCCTAGAAGGCCATTACTGTATCATACTAGTTTGTATATTACTTAATGGAAGCTTGGGATATTCACATGTATATAACAGTCTTGCTAAACATGGTAGTATGCTACTTGGTTTTTCTATCTTAATATGTGAGTATACGTATTGATAGAGCTCTTAGGATCTTGCTTGACTACCGGCGTTGTGATGGCAGTCACACTAGTGGGGGCCGGGTAGTCTATAAGCACATCCTTATTCAGGTCCCTAATCGTTGGATTATCGAGACAGGGCATCGATACTCCGGAGTAGACTAGTGTGTACGCTTCTCATCCCAGTTGGGGAGATGGTCTGTCCCACAGCCGTCAGTACGTCGTACTGGAGATAGTATGCAGGTGCTCGTTAGGTTACGGGTACACCAGACAGGACTCACAGGGAACTGTTGGTTGGTTTTATACAAGTCGTCAGTGAACAGTTCCCAGGTGACATGAGTACAGCATAGTCCGCAGACTTGACACTGCTACTTCGCCTCGAGTGTGTCCCACTGTTCTTAGATTGCTACCCTACGACGGCTCAAAGGAGTCATGCAAACAGGTAGCAGTTGGGTGCAGTCCCGAGCACTTGGAGGCAGTGGCGGTTAGACAGGATTCGTCTCTCCCGGTATTGGGGGTTGATATCGCGCTGTGTCAGAGAGCCATTACGCAAAGTCCCTGGCCAGGGCAAGCGAGATTTGCTGGTAGGTTCCAGTAGTTTCTCAGGGTGTAATGGGCTTCCCTCCGACACGACTTATACCGCTATTAGGGGACTGACGCTTGCCGCCCCCTAGGCCCGATATGTGATAGTCTAAGACGAACGGACCGGACTGTATGGAGATTGTCACATCAGACTCAGTAGGAGTTCGGATGGGTTCCCTCATCGGCCTTCTTATCGACATCTACCTGGGGACCGTTACGTACAGCTAGTGCCGCTTGCGGTCTGTGGTTAAACCCACTGCCAGCGTAGTAGTCGAGTCTCTAGAGTCCCACACAGAGAGTTTCCCTACTCCAAGCGAAACGATATAGAGGTCGTATGGTTTTACGACAAGAGTTCGGACGCATACGTGCGTTTACGCGCGTACGACTTTCGGACAGTTTTTACCAGTCGGCTTTGGTTTAAGCCAGTTACTGGTATCCGGTTATTGGATTTATACAGTCTAAAGTTTTTCCGTATTTTTGCGGATTGGAGGGGCGTTCTCGTAATTGTGCGAGAAGCTTCTAGAAAATGGTGACTAAGGAGGTTTAGGTGTCATATGCATTGAATGAGTTTAATGAGTCATGAGAGTGATTCATCCATATCATTAATGCACAATAAATGCTTAATGAGTCATGGTTATGAATCACCATTAGATATTTATGAAACTTGATTATTCATCATTTGTTTTTCTTTTATTGATGAATTTTAATGTTTCATATATAATATGGTAACTCATTATTCTCATATGACAATTATCCTCACCTTCTCCCTCCTCAAGCTCTCCCTCTTCAAACCCTAATCCTCCCCTCTCATGTGTTGAGTGCAAGGATTAGTTAGACTACTTAATCCATAACCCTCTCTATATTACACCTAGCTTCTTTGATTAGCACTTAAAGAAGTTTAGTTGCCTCAAGTTTAGAGGCTAAGCTTGGAGTAAAGCTCTCGGGTGGATCATCTACTACTTCGAGAAGGCCGAGGAGGAGGTGGAGTTCGCAAAGACGAAGGACACGATTCGTTAGGTATAATCCCTAAACATAGTAGCATAGCAACACTATGTTTTAAGTTAGTTATCGTTTAGCTTCGATTCAAGCGGTTAGTCGATGTTTGTTCACTAAACAAGTTCGTTTTTGAAAATTCCGCCTCCCCACAAGTATTGGGGTGTTGTACATCGACTTACAGTTCCCGTTCCGACGAGGAGCTGAAGACCGGAGATTCCGCGAGGAGATCGAAGTGGAGGCCGAAGACCGAAAGACACGGATCGCTCGGTATAGCTTCCTTCCCATTTTCTAGTTTGCTAGGAGTATGTTAATGTCCCGATCCGGGTTTTTAAAGTGCGCGGTGGTGCCGGTTTTCTTGTTTGAAAATTTTTTCGTTTCCGTATTTCGGCGTCGGATTGACGTCCGGGGCGCCGCCGTGCACTTACAAGAATTACTGGTAGTGTTTCCCATAGTTTCTCAGGGTGTTCTGGGCTACACTCCGACACGACTTGTACCGCCATTAGGGGACTGACGTTTACCGCCTTCTAGACCCGCCATGCCATACTCTCAGACGAACAGACCGGACTGTACGGAGATTGTCACATTCAGGCTCAGTAGGAGTTCGGATGGGTTCACCTCATCGGTCTTCTTATCGGCATCTATCTGGGGACCGTTACATACAGCTAGTACTGCTTGCGGCCTGTGGTTAAACCCACTGCCAGCGTAGTGTCGAGCCTTTAGAGTCCCACACAGAGGGTTATTCGCCTTTCGGCAAAACAGAGTAGAGGTCGCATGGTTTTGCGGCGGGGTTCGTTCACATCCGCGCACTTGTGCACGTTTGGAGTCCGGGCAGTTATTACTAGCGGGCTTTGGTTTAAACCAGATCCTAGTATTTGTTTTAGGATTGGTTTTGTCTCATTGTATTCGTATTCCTCGGAACACGGATGCGAGTGTGTATGCATAGTTGACAGAGGCAGAGGATTCTCATTACGGTTATTGACCGTTGACTTTTTCCAAACCCTAATGAGAATGAGAGATATGATTAATGATATTAATTAAGGATAATTGTGCCATGGTTAGGTTAACCATCTGACTTTTGTTGACTTTTTGACTTTGGTTGACCAGTTGACTCTTGTTGACATTTTGACCATCATCATTTCACATGAAAGATGCTTCTTAATTCTTGCAAATTTCATTTAATGTGAAATGATAATTGTCATTTCAAAACTAACCATCACATTTTCCTTAATAATTATTATTATTATTTCTCTCATATGAGAGATGGTTGTTGATTGATCTCTCATTCTCTCTTGCTCTTTCTCTCTCATGTTCTTGAGCTCTCCCTCTTCCTCTCAAAGCTTTAATCTTTCATGTGTTGAAAATCAGAAGCTCTTAAGACAAAACCACAATAACATTTCTATACTCTTTCTAGGGTTCTTTGTCTAGCAAACCAAGCACTCTAGTTACCTCTTGGTTGAGGTAGGAGCTCAAGGTAGAGGCCCTCGGGTGGATCTATCTTCGGCAAAGGGAAGACGACGAGGAGGAGACGTCTACGCCACTACAAGGAGCAAGCAAGAAGGAGAACCACAACAAGAAGAGAAGGAGTTTACGATCTAGGTATAACCATTGTACATAGTAGCTAGAACTTGTAGTTAATATGTTAGTTTTTGTTTAGCAAAGATCCTTCATGGATGGTCCATGTTACCTTGTGAGAAAATTTTGATTTTTACCTATTCCGCCTCCCCGAAAGAACCGGGGTGGGTAACGTGGACCTAACAGTGGTTTCAGAGCCTGGCTAAACAAAAACTAACTGTTAGCAAAATGTTTAGAACTTCGATCCGGAAAAAATCGCAAAATTCATCTATAATTTCATACTTTCTGCCGATTTTTAAAACAGCTCTAAAAATAATTCCACATACCTTAAAAATCAGTGCAGGGTTTTTTAGAAACAACCAGGAAAAACGAGCCCATGACTCGGTCAACGTGCCGCGGAAGCGCGACGAAACCACGCGTTTTGCCGCGGATCCGCGGCCGAGTTGACTCGGCCGCGACTCGGGTTTCCTGCAGTTTGTTCAGTATGGTGTTTTGGGATTTTTAAGATGTTTTGTTTCTGCCCAGATTATCCAGAGAACAATGTTGTGTTTGGGGTAAATACAAATTGGTATTTTGATCGAAGTTCTACTAACTTTTGCTAAATGGTTATATCTTTAATGTGATATATGCACTGAACGTCGACTAATCGCTATACGTCGATTAGTGGGGGTTGTGCATATCTGTGATCTGTAATGTTGTTGGATTGTGTATATGAACTTGTTGGATTGTCGCGGATGAATAGCCAGGGGTTGTGAGATGAGAGTTTCTTTATCTTTCATTTGATGTAATATATAAATTGATGTAATATTATTTTTATGGCCGCACATCCGGGATGAGGTTGTAGCCGCCATTGTATATTATTTCTTTTACTGTTTTTGCTCCTAAGATAGACCCAAGATGGGGTGCACAAACTACCGGGTATTTTAAAGTGCCGAGTGGCCTACATACATTGTTGAGGGAGGTTGTTTCACTTCGGGTGCTTGGCGGGTAGTTTGCCGCACCCGTAGGGGTCTAGGGTGGGGTGTGGCTATTCATCGCGACCGTGTAATCTGTCTTTCGTTGCAGGCTCAAACGAAATGCGGATTCGTAGCATATCCAATGTGTTCATCTGTGATCTGGAATGGCTATCATTGCATCTGACGAATGTATATATCTATATATGATATCTAGTAGGCGTTGCTTATATTTTGCATCCGCGCTAGTCCATCCCCCGCTCTGTCGTTAGTTAAGTAACCTAACGGGTGATTACGGGGTCCCATGGCGAATGCGGATGTCATAAGCGTGCGTCATATTTTCGTTGTTTTCTGAAATGGTAGGATTAATTGATGGGACACATTATATTAATGCAAAGAAAAAATAAACCTAAAAGATGTTGATGGAACAATTTTCAAAAAGCTGTTATTGCAAGGTCGTTCTCTTTTATTTTGCACAGAGGCATTCGGTTATGAATGCCTAGCACCTCAGTCGACGAGGCAAGGGCCGAGATCCTTTTATCGGGAGTGACCCTTTTGACAGAAGTTTGCGTCAGGATAATAACTTCACTATAGTCGATTATTCTTGCTTTGCATCAAGGTATTCAGTTTGGAATATCCTGCACCTCATTCGACGAGGAAAGAGCCGAGATCCCTTCACAGGGAGTGGCCTCTTTAGCAAAAGTTTTCGCCACTATATTTTTATCAAAAAAAAAGGCTATCAGGTTCCTTCAGCGAAATCAAGTTCATTACGTTAACGGGTTTTTTGCTAAAAACCCAGCCGTGGCCCTCCGTTGTTTCAAATAATTAATACTTAGTATTCGTGCTGCGTTTGTTGATTATTCGTCAAGGCACAGTGAACGATGGCTAAGTAATAATTCTCTGTTACACTGATAGATGCGATTGGTTAGGACGGTCTCATGATTTTTTGGATTATTCGTCAAGGATCATGCGGACGGGTCTAATGCAATCCTGGATAACGACGAGTTGAACTCGACTAGGACCTTTTGATTTGTTGATTATTCATCAAGGTCACTTGGGTCCTAGGGGAAAAAATCCACATTGGGAGTTTCTAAAGAAACTGAAACCTGCAGATTTAGCATACCTTCTGGAGTGCGGTGACTAGAGTGAATTCCATCTAGGTCATCGCACAATGATAGTTGGATCCCGATCCCACTGATGAGTTGGATTACTCTCGGGAGATTATTTCACTTAACAATCAATACTATAAACCAAGTAGGTGTCTAGAACGGTGTTAGCGGAGCTACGCCTCCAGGGAAAAAAGGTTATTTAATTAAGGAACTTCGCGAAAGCGTTGGAAAACCTCTCTCGAAGTACCAACACTAGCCTGGCTGAAAGGTTAAGCAAGTATTGTCACGTGCGAATAATCCTGACTAGTTCTTCTTTTAGGGTTTGAAGAAGAATTTGAGGAAACAGTGGGAGCCATCCTGATTAGATAAATTAATAAACCAATCTAATCTTGTAAGAGCGCATGCTGAGTGTTTCTTTTCTCTCTCTCCAGGTAGCAACCATTTCACGCCCTAATCAAGATAATAAAATGTATCGCTTGACCGATCCGAATTCTTATTCGAGGCTGGGGAACGTCAGTTCGGCTCTAATTTATGACAGCAATCATAAATATGAGCAAGGAAAAGAGGATTGTATGGATTCCAAGGATACCCAGTTGAAGAAGAAGCATAGTTTTGCATCTACTTCAGGTGTTCTTGTAATTGAGAACTGCTTTACGGTCAGCCCTACCTCCTGGGTACTTAATACCGGATCAGGATGTCATATCTGTAATTTATTGCAGGGACTGAGAAAAAGTAGGAAAGTTGTACCTGGTGATATGTCGCTCAGGGTAGCGAACGGAGCACAAGTTAATGCTGCAGCCGTCGGTGAATATCACCTAGTGTTGCCAAATGGCAATACTATGATTTTGAACGATTGCTACTATGTACCTTCCATGGTTTGCAACATCATATCCATTTCTTTACTCAATAAAGATGGATATAACTTTGTTCTTGATAGAAATATCATGAACATTTACCTTCATAAGGTACTGGTTGCAGAAGGTACACTGTGTATGGTATCTATGTTCTAAATCAGAATACAGTTCTCAATGTACAAAACACACGCAAGAGAAAGAATTCAGATACAAATGAATCCTACTTGTGGCATTGTAGACTTGGTCATATCGGAGAGAAAAGACTAAGTAAGTTGCATAAAGATGGACTCTAGAATACGTTCAAGTTTTCATCTTATGAAACTTGTCAATCTTGTCTCAAAGGAAAGATGACCAAATCTCCGTTCACCGGACATGGAGAAAGAGCAACAGAGTCTTGGGACTCATACACAGTGATGTATGTGGTCCGATGTCTACACATGCAAGGGGTGGGTTCTCGTACTTCATCACATTCACTGACGATCTCTCTAGGTTCGGATATGTATATCTGATGAAACACAAATCTGAAGCTTTTAAGAAATTCAAAGAATTCAGAAACGAAGTGGAGAACCAGATAGGCAAAAGTATCAAGATCCTCCGGTCTGATAGAGGAGGGGAGTACTTAAGCACGGAATTCCTAGATTACTTAAAAGAGAATGGTATTCTCTCTCAGCTTACTCCCCCTTATACACCACAGCACAACGGTGTATCGGAGCGGAGGAATCGTACCCTATTGGATATGGTTCGCTCCATGATGGGTAGTGCTGAGTTACCTCTTTCATTCTGGGGACATGCGCTTCAGACAGCGGCATACCTTTTGAATCAAGTTCCGTCCAAATCTGTGCCTAAAACTCCGTATGAAATATGGAGCAGTAAGAAACATGTCTTAAATTTATTAAGATATGGGGTTGTCCGGCCTATGTGAAAACACAGAAACCGAAAAAGCAAGAGGCATGGTCAGTTCTATGTAAATTTATGGGATATCCTAAAGATTCACTAGGATATCTGTTCTACCACACTGAAGAACAGAAGGTGTTTGTATCTCGCCATGCTACCTTTTTAGAAAGGGAGTTTCTTGCAAAAGAAACTAGTGGGAGATTGGTAGAACTGGGAGAAATCCATGAACCACAAAATGTAACTGAAAATTTGGAAGAACTACTGGATTCAATAACTCCAGACGAACCTCAGCCACTTCGCAGATCTGGTAGGATTTCTCATCCGCCTGAGAGATACTACGGTTTTCTCATAGACGGGGATCGAGAAGATTGCATCTTGGAAGAAGATGACCCTACCAGTTTCAGGCAGGCCATTATCAGTAGGGACTCTGATAAGTGGCTGGATGCTATCCAATCCGAAATGGAGTCCATGTACACCAATAAAGTGTGGACCTTGGATATTGCTCCACCTGGGGTAAAACCCGTTGGATGCAAATGGATCTACAAAAGGAAACTTGGTGTAGATGGGCAGGTGGAAACCTATAAGGCTAGACTCGTTGCAAAAGGTTTTCGTCAAAGACCTGATGTGGACTATGACGAAACTTTTTCTCCAGTGGCTATGCTCAAATCTATTCAGATCCTACTTGCCATTGCTTTCTTCCATGACTATAAAATCTGGCTGATGGATGTAAAAACAGCTTTTCTAAACGGCTGTTTAGAAGAGTGCGTTTACATGGATCAGCCAGAAGGTTTCGTAGACGATGGGAGCAGCGAGAAGGTGTGCAAGTTGCTTAAATTCATTTATGGATTAAAGCAAGCATCCTGGAGCTGGAATATCTGTTTTGATGAGGCAATCAAGGAATTTGATTTCATCAAGAACAAAGATGAACCTTGTGTCTATAAGAAGATTGTAGGACGAACTGTCGTGTTCCTAGTCTTGTACATGGACGACATTCTTTTGATAGGAAATGACATTCCTATGCTACAATCAGTCAAGCTATTCTTATCACAAAGGTTCTCTATAAAGGACCTGGGTGATGCCTCGTACATTCTGGGGATCAAGATCTACAGAGATAGATCCAAGAGATTACTGGGACTTTCGCAGTCCAGATACATAGACACCGTACTAAAGAGATTTAGTATGGAAGATTCCAAGCGCGGTAATATACCCGCATTACACGGAATCACCCTCTCCAAGAAGATGTCTCCTAAGACTGACGAGGAGAGGGTTCTCCTGATCACTATACCCTACGCTTCGGCATAGGATCTATAATATATGCGATGCTATGTACAAGACCAGATGTAACTTACGCGTTGAGCATGGTGAGCCGGTATCAGTCAAACCCAGGTGAGAACCACTGGACGGCAGTGAAGAACATTCTCAAGTACCTGAGAAGGACTAAGAAGATGTTCCTATTTACAGTAATGGAGACCTCAGGGTCGAGTCCTTTACCGATTCAAGCTTCCAGAGTGACAAAGAAGACAGCAAGTCTGTCTCGGGTTTTATGTTTACCCTCAACAGAAGGGTGGTGTGTTGGAGGAGTTCCAAACAGGATACCGTCGCAGACTCGATGATGGAGGCTGAATACATTGCTGCAAGCGATGCCGCAAAAGAGGCGGTCTGGATGAAGAAGTTCATTAGTGAACTTCAAGTGGTTCCGTCCATTGTTGACCCAATACCATTATATTGCGATAACAATAGGGCTATACCTTTAGCAAAGGAATCAAGGTCCCATCAGAAGTCCAAACACATCTTAAGGCGGTATCACCTGATCAGGGAGATCATTGATCGCCAGGAGATCGAGGTACGGAGAGTGGACACAAAAGACAACACGGCGGATCCATTCACAAAGGCCCTCCCTCAAACACAGTTCGAGCGACTTTTTGAGCTATTGGGTATGCGGTACGCCAGCAGCTGGCCTTAGTGCAGACATTGGGTATGCTGTACACCAATTAGTGGCCTTTAGTGCAACTGGGAGATTGTTGGATATGTATGCCCAAGAGGCCATTATTGTATAGTACTAATTTGTATAATACATTGTTCAGTTGATAAAACTGCACATTTGTTATTACATTTTTCCTACTATTTCTATATTAAAAAGGTCTTTATTATAATATATCATACATATGAGGGTTTATTTGTAAAAATACTATTTTCCATGTGTTGATATATTATAATTAGCTTTTGGTAGGAAAATGTATGCAAATAATATCATTGACCTAATCCTAGTAGAACTAAGTCTACTAAATATTATTTAAGTTGTTGTGCAGAATTTTCAGGTCTTAAATCAAGGAAATCAAGTTGTTAAAGCTAACCTGCCTAATTAAGAAATCAAAATTAAGAAATCAATTCTAGCAGAAGAAAAGAAAAGATTTCCAAATACTGAAGGTTCCAAGGATCGCCACATGTCACAACGAGCCAGCCCTAGAAAAATGATCGACGGACCTGATCATCAGGCCGCGGATCCGCGGCATAAGTCCCTTGATGCCACGGATCCGCCGCGTTGGTGAGGCGTTAGAGAGTGGGATTTCTCTGGTGGAATCATAACTAAAGGTTGCCAATTTAGGAGACTACATTTCTGGCCTTTGGACTATAAATAGGGACCGAGAGCCTCTTGGAAAATTTATCAAGTCGACGAGATCACGAAGTCCAAGACGGCTCACGCATCCAGAATGATCATCAACTGTTCGTCTACCTCCTTGGAAGAGATCGAGAAGCAAACTAGTCTTTGTAATTATTTTCTAAGGAATCAAAGTATAATGAATATTGTTGATTAATAAAGGTAGCTTTCTTTTTCTTATTCTATTTCTTCGTAGTTTAATTATGTATTTTCTCTCCATCTCTTTTTCTCCCAACATGCGCTAGTAATTCTCCGCTTGTTAGGGTTCGTAGGATTAGGGTAGGCTAATGGATGATGAAAATACCTAAACCCTTTTTAAATCCTATAAAGTTTATGAACTTTATCAAAAAAATCATTAACATCCTAATCGGGCACGCTAACAATTCTTTGTTAGTTCCGACCGCGATTAGAGATTAGATTAATGATTGTTTTGGTAAAGGCTAGATATGAACGGAGTTCCGTGTCGAGATAAGGGTTAAGAGTGGGATTCCTTTTCCCTCCAGAAACCCTAATCTACACGCATCACCGTCGTTCTAGTTTGAAATCTATTAAAGGATAAAAAGGGTAAATTTTAATTAATCGTCCATAACTAGTAAATCCTAACGAACCCTACAAGCCCTCTTCTTATATAAACTTACATCCGTGGTTAATTTAGATCTATATTTTACATTCTTGTTTAACGTAGATCTAGATCCTACAACCATTCTTTATTCTTCCTCCTCTCTTTCTCAACCCATCTAAAGTAAGAGTAAAAGGTTCAACGTTTCCCTGAGGACGACCCGTACTCACCTCGGTCTAAGCTACACGCGACACCGTTCTGATTGCGGTCATTACTACAAACACAAAATTCCACACCAATCAAATGGCGCCGTTGCCGGGGATACGTGCGTAATTTTTTATTCTTACTATTTGTGTTGAATTCTTAGACGATTCATATCATTATTAAAACAAAACTGCAAATTGCATATTTAACGATTTGTGGGTGAATTTTTGCAAGGAGATCTGGAGTCACAGAATTGAGGAAAACAGGAAACAGAGACATTTTTTAGAGATCCAGAGGAGCACAGAAGGCTATACAAAAAAATTTCATCAAGTGTTCCCTCTGCCACGCGGCGGATCCGCGGCAAAAACACCCTTGTGGCGGCGGAAACGCGGCACAACAGAGGAGTTAGGGTTTCAGTCTTCTCTGGTATCTATCTCAACTCCTTCTCTCTCCTCTCAAGTCCAATAAAATCTATTTTCTGCAGGATTCTTTGCAAAATAACGCCGCTCAAAAATCTTTTTGCAAAAGTTTTGTGATTGGTTTTGTTTTGCATATTTTAATACGGACTTTAAGGGGCAAAGACCAAATCAAGATTAGGTGGGGATTTCATCACCCTTCCTAATCCCCACAAATCACAAACCGAGCATCTAGATCAACCCTTCATTAATTTAAAAAATATCTAGACCAGACTTTAAGGACTGTCGCGCTCAATAAGGACAGAGGAAGTTCATGGGTAATTTATCGTTTATCCGCATTACTTTTGTAGTGCCTAGGCAAGTGTTTCAAAGGCAAGTGGTTTTTAATTAGGCCCACTACTGCGGTTCCTTCCCACTTACCTGGCACTTACCTGGCTATAAGGGTAGTTCGGAGACGGTAGAGGATTGATCCTGCGGCTTGTCCTTTGGAAGTCTAGGAGTGGTCTAGAGACTGGATCTAGGTGACCTTAGTTCTAGGGTTGCTTGTACATTTTAGAGTGATTTGTATTGAGTCCCACTTTTTTCAAAACAATCCAATTTTAAATCACACATATGCTGCCACTTGCACTAAACCCGCTTAGTGCATGCTCGGCTGGACACGGGATCCTAGTGCCCGTCTTGTCCGCGTTCCTGCTATCGACACCGAAGTCGGTACTTCTTCATCTTCTTTTCCCCCACCACACAGCACGACCGAGATGGACGGCACTCCATCAGAATATAACACCACGCTGCCACCGCCCGTAGGTGCGCAGAATCCACCGTGCATCTCTCTCCAAGAGAGATGCTATCCTATCCGTGGTCCCCTTCCTACTTGTCTATCTCTTCCACCACCTAACGGGGATAATTTCAAAATTAAACCCCACTACATCAATCTGATGCCCAAATTTCACGGGCTTGAATCGGAAGACGCATACGTTTTCATTACTAAATTCAAAAACGTATACGCAATGATGGGTACTTTACAGTTGACTTTAGATGCTATGCGCTTACGTCTTCTCCCATTCACACTGTGCGACTTGGCAGAAAAATGGCTTTACAATACTGCCGCACACTCTATCACTAATTGGGATGAATTCGTCATAGCATTTCTTAAGAAGTTTTACCCAAACCATAAGACTGCCCGTGTTAGAAGCGAGATCAACCAGTTCACCCAGCTTCCCAATGAACCATTTTGGAAGTGCTTTGAACGTTTCAAGGATCTGCTTGTCTAATGTCCTCATCATGGAATCAATAGATGGGATTTATGTCGGATTATATATGAGGGCATTAATCCAGCGACAAAGCAGATGCTTGAAACAATATGTCAATGCAATTTCATGTCTAAAGATGACGGTGAAGCTTGGAAGTATCTGGAAGACCTCGCTGAACACACTTTGCAGTGGGAAAGCATAAGACCACCTTCATCTAGGGGAGGTGTTCACTAGCTCGATATTTCTATCGCAGTAAAAGCCGAAATGGCAGCGATACAGAAGAAACTCGACGCTATTGAGAACAAATTCTCATCATCCTCCCTAAATCAGGTCACGCTTCCTAATACCGTCTGTGGTTGCTGTTCGGATCCTTCACACTTAACGGAAGAATGTCCTATGAATGCATCGTTTCAAGCTAATGCTGCTTTTCAGCAGTGACCTAGAAACGACCCTTATTCTTCCACGTACAATCAAAGATGGAGGAATCATCCTAACTTTGCTTGGAACCAAAACCAATAAAGCAATTATCAAAGACCTCCTCCACAGCAACCACAACCACAGAGTCAGCCCCTTTTCAGTCACAGAATTTCCAAAATCCGGCCAACATTTCTACACCACAAGTGGCCGGTACTGACAACTCACTAGCACAAACTTTGGATATGTTCATGAAACAATCCATGCAATTGTCGGCTGAGATGAAGTCTTCTATTGATACCATAACGAAAAACTCCGCCTCCCATGGTGAGAGTATTAAATCATTAGAAAACCAAATCGCACAATTAAACGCCGCAATGAGTGCGAGAGAGAAAGGGAAACTCCCATCTCAACCCCTACCGAATCCTGGCCATTCAAAAAATCATAATATGAATGCCGTTACTACGTTGAGATCGGGGAGAGTGCTGAATAACCGAGTGGGTGAGCAATTTGATGTTAGTGACACATTTGATACCCCAGCTTCTTCTTCTTCTTCCTCTAATTTGTCTAGTCTCCCACCTTCATCCGAGCCTATTCTCCGTTTTCCCCAAGGCTCGAACATTTCGCCAAATCTATCTAAGTCGATTCCCACCCCAATTTTGCGATCAAATCCGTCCCCACAGTCTTCTCCACAAACGTTGGACCCACTACTTATTGATCGAGCTCCATTTCCAAACAGATTAAGGGCCAACAGACCTAACCTGCAAATGGAGAAGATTGTGGAAATGTTTAAGCAAGTTAGTGTGAATATTTCTCTCCTAGATGCTATTCAACAAGTCACATCTTACGCAAGAATCCTTAAAGACTTGTGCACTAGGAAGAGAAAAACTCAAGTGCTTAAGAAGGTTTTCATGACGAGTAATGTTAGCTCAGCTTTTACCCAACAAATACCAAAGAAACGTAAGGACCCCGGTTGTCCTACAATCTCTATTTCTATTGGGGGTAAAAATATTAATCGTGCTTTACTCAATCTTGGCGCTAGCGTTAACTTGCTTCCTTATTCAGTATACGAGCAGTTAGGAATTGGAGAGTTGAAACCCGCCCATTGTACTCTCCAGATAGCAGACCGATCTATCACCAAATCTCGGAGTGAACTAGAGAATGTGTTAATTAAAGTTGGGGAATTCATATTTCCCGTGGACTTTATTGTTTTAGAAACACAACCTGTGGCAAACCCACGCAATCAAATCCCGGTGATACTTGGTCGACCCTTCCTAGCAACTTCTAACGTTGTAATTAATTGTCGTAATGGTTCTATGAACTTATCCTTCGGGAAAATGACAATTGAGCTTAATATTTACAAGCTAGGAAGTCAGCCGTCAGAACTTTCTGCTCATTTGTTGGATGTTTGTTCCATCTACGAGATAGTTTCCGAAAGCTGCATGGATGAGGAACTTTGCTTTGATGTTCTCGACAACACTAATGAGACATCGTTTGATTTTGCACCACTTCATAGTGAGGATATGTTCAATGAGTCCGACCTTGAGATTGAACCCGTTGACTCGTTGCAAAAGTCAGCAGCACTTTCCGAGTCAATATCTTATGCAAGTTTTGAACCTCTTGGGGAGTCCGAATATCATTCCCTTACCCCACCTTCTATTGTCTCTCCGCCAATTCTTGATCTGAAACCGCTACCTTCTCATCTTAAATATGCATATTTAGGAGAGAATGAGACTTTTCCAGTGATTATATCCGCTTCTCTAGCCTTAGAGCAAGAGAACGCACTTTTGGTAGTGTTGAGATCGAATCGGCAAGCATTTGGTTGGACAATGGCCGACATCAAAGGGATTAGTCCCTTAATTGTTGAACATAACATACATCTGATGGATGAAGCCAAACCAACCCGAGACCTACAAAGACGGTTAAATCCCGTTATGAAGGAGGCGGTAAAGAAAGAAATCGTCAAGTGCCTTGATAGTGGAATAATTTACCCCATATCTGATAGCCAATAGGTAAGTCCAATTCATATGGTCCCTAAAAAGTCTGGCATCACGGTCATCACTAATGAGGATAATGAGTTAATCCAAACACGCACCCAAACTGGGTGGCGCGTATGTATTGATTACAGGAAACTCAATGCCACGACGAGGAAAGATCACTTCCCTCTACCATTCATTGACCAGATGTTAGAACGATTAGCGGGACACGAATACTACTGTTTCTTGGACGGTTACTCTGGCTATAACCAGGTCCCCATCGCCGAAAAGGATCAAGATAAAACCACTTTTACTTGTCCTTTCGAAACTTTTGCTTATAGACGCATGCCCTTTAGGTTATGCAACGCTCCCGCTACATTTCAGCGGTGTATGATGGGGATATTGTCAGATATGGTGGAAAATTTTCTAGAAATTTTTATAGACGATTTCTCCATTTTTGGGGACTCCATTGAGGACTGCCTTCGTAATCTTGACGCGGTTCTTACCCGCTGTAAGGATAAGAACTTGACTTTGAATGGGAAAAATGCCATTTTATGGTCCAAGAAGGTATTGTACTTGGACATATAATTTCACGAAAAGGCATTGAGGTTGACAGAGCTAAAATAGATGTCATTCATAACCTCCCTCGTCCCAACTGCGTCAAAGATATACGATCCTTCCTTGGCCATGCAGGATTTTATAGAAGATTTATTAAGGACATTCCCTTAACCCTTCTATTGGCCAAGGACACTACTTTTCACTTCGATTCGGATTGTGAGGCTGCTTTTGAATCGCTTAAAGAATCACTCACTACAGCCCCCGTTCTATCATCTCCGGATTGGAACCATCCGTTCGAGCTTATGTATGATGCATCAGATTTTGCTATTGGTGCTATCTTAGGACAACACATTGATAAAATGTCACATGTAATTTACTATGCAAGTAGGACCTTGAATGATGCACAAATAAATTACACAACTACCGAGAAAGAACTCTTGGAAGTTGTATTTGCATTAGAGAAATTCATGCCCTACTTGATTTGCTTGCCTATTGTGGTTTACACAAATCACTCCGCCCTACGACATCTTTTATCGAAGAAGGATGCGGAGGCCAGGCTAATACGTTGGATCCTATTGTTACAGGAATTTGATCTTGTCATCCGAGACAAGAGTGGATGTGAAAACATTGTAGCCGACCATCTTTCACGCATCACTTCTTCGCCAACTTTGACCGTGCCGATAAATGATTCATTTCCTGACGAACAGCTCTTGACTGTATCCTACGAACCTTGGTTCGTGGATATCGTGAACTATCTTGCGACGGGACTTATTCCTAGTGATTGGTCGAAACAAGACAAATTTCGATTTCTATCCCAAGTAAAATATTTTTACAGGGATGAACCTTATCTATTCAAGTATTGTTCCGATCAAATTATTCGCAGGTGTGTCCCTAACGATGAATTCAAGAGCGTGTTATCATTTTGTCATGATCAGGCATGCGGCGGTCATTGTGGACCTCGAAAAACGGTGGAGAAAGTTTTGCAATGTGGCTTTTATTGGCCAACATTATTTAAAGATGCATTTGAACATTGTAAAACTTGTTCGCGATGTCAGCATTTGGGTCGGATTTCACGAAAAAACGAGATGCCGCTCCAACCTATATTGGTTGTAGAAATATTTGATGTTCGGGGTATTGATTTTATGGGCCCATTTCCCAACTCCTTTGGGAATTTATATATCTTGTTAGCGGTTGATTATATCTCGAAATGGGTAGAATCTATACCGTGTCGCACTAATGACAACAAAGTTGTCATTAAGTTCCTTAAAGAAAATATATTTTTGCGATTCGGACACCCTCACTCTATAATTAGCGACAACGGGACACATTTCTGCAATCGGTCTTTCGAGGCCTTGATGCGGAAATATTCAATCACTCACAAGCTTTCTACGCCCTATCATCCCCAAACAAGCGGGTAGGCTGAGATCTCAAATAGGCAGATCAAACAGATATTGGAGAAGACGGTTTCGAAAAACCGTAAAGATTGGTCAACCAAATTAACGGATGCTCTTTGGGCATTCCGCACCGCTTATAAGACCGATCTTGGTATGTCTCCATACCGTCTTGTGTTTGAGAAGGCATGCCACCTTCCTGTCGAGATCGAACATAAAGCAATATGGGCTATCAAAGAGCTTAATTTTGATCTTGATCATGCAGGAAGCTATCGGAAGCTGCAATTGAATGAGCTAAGCGAACTCCGCGATGAAGCTTACGATAATGCGGTGATAGTAAAGAATAGGACTAAAGTGTTCCACGATAAAAATCTTTTTAGAAAAACCTTCACATCGGGGCAACAAGTCCTTCTTTACGATTCCCGTCTCCATCTTCATCCGGGTAAGCTTAAATCTCGTTGGAAAGGACCTTTTGTGGTGCGGTATGTACACCCGCACGGGGCAGTTGAAGTCGAAAATTTGAAAAACGGTTCAATTTTTAAAGTAAATGGGCATAGATTAAAACCGTATTTTTCTGCTGACCCCGCGGAGGAGCTCCTGTTTTTACAGGAGCCGCTTTATCAAAACTAAAATTCCTCCGTCTCACCTCCATGTTTTTGCAACATTTTCTCATTTTAAGAATGGAGGTGAGTAAAAATGGATTTGATTGAATATCTGTGCGTGTCAAAAATCAAGTTTGGGCGTAGTTTTCATTTAACTATTATTTTACCCCTTGTATCTCTCTCCTAGTATACAGGTCCTTGTTCTCAAAAGGCTACATCAGTGAGGACACTGCTGAAAACAGGTTTGGGGGGGTTGTATTCACTGAATTATCTTTGACACTGGGCATTAAAATTTTTTTTTATATAACAAAAGAGTAGAGTGAAAAATTACATCCAAAAGATAGGAATAGTTTAAGAAAACCAAGAAAATTAGAAGTTTTCTTAAACGAACTAGTAATAAGTAGTTATGAGCTGTTGTCCCAAGGGTTAGTAAGATGAAGGAAGTCACTAATCTGAGAATAAAAATAAGTCTGAAAAATAGTTTCTATTCTAGAAGCCAAACATTTTAATGTTGATACCCTACTATTTGCACTTACACACGTCTTGAAACTCGGGATAGTAGAGGATACCTTGAAATGCTCTTGTCTAAAAGCCAAAATATGAAGGAAATGAAAAAAAAATGAAAAAATTGGTGAAAAGAAAAATGAACACTGGTTTTGTTATCGCCAAGGCAGCAATAAAAAAAATATAGCGAGGGTGCCTCTTCACCTAGTGCCCTAAGGCCAACTGGTTTGGGAGTCACTGCTAAGCCTTAGGTGGTGCAAGACGAGAAAAATATTATCACCGAATCAGCAAGCACATGAGTAATCGGTCGGTTAGTACCTCAAGAAGTATTAAAGGTCGCATGAAAATGTGTGAGCAAATCCATAAAATATTCATCATCTTAAAAAGTACTGCGGCAGATGGACAAGAGTATGATAGCTTGAATTGAATTCTCTGAGTGTAGGGATGTCCATTACACACACGTAGGGTTATATGATCGATGTTTGGATGAATGGTAGGAATGAAGAATAAAGACGATGTTTTATTGAGGGATAATGTGATTTCTAACATTTTTTCATGACTATTAAGATAGGGCTCATGACAACTGAAAAGCTAGTGTAGTTGGAAACTCTTATTTTTAAAGTCTTTCTTTTATGGTTCTTATCTTTATATGTAAATTTCACCATCTCTCTTTTATTATAGGATTTTGTGGGTGTAATCCGCTGAAAACCCTCAGGAGACAACACTCCTCCTACTAGGGACACCTAGAGGTTTAACGGCTTGTTGCACGTGCTCAGTGCAATCGTGTTTGCCTACGAAGGTGTGCTTAGTTTTCTCCTTTCTTTTTTTCTCCTTCTCTTGAATAAACTAGTTTGCTCGGGACGATCAAAGATAAGTTTGGAGGTATTTGTTCAGTTGATAAAACTGCACATTTGTTATTACATTTTTCCTACCATTTCTATATTAAAAAGATTTTTATTATTATATATCATACATATGAGGGTTTATTTGTAAAAATACTATTTTCCATGTGTTGATATATTATAATTAGCTTTTGGTAGGAAAATGTATGCAAATAATATTATTGACCAAATCCTAGAAGAACTAAGTCTACTAAATATTATTTAAGTTGTTGTGCAGAATTGTCAGGTCTTAAATCAAGGAAATCAAGTTGTTAAAGCTAACCTGCCTAATTAAGAAATCAAAATTAAGAAATCAATTCTGGCAGAAGAAAAGAAAAGATTTCCAAATTCTGAAGGTTCCAAGGATCGCCACATGTCACAACGAGCCGCCCTAGAAAAATGATCGACGGACCTGATCATCAGGCCGCGGATCTGCGGCTTAAGCCCCTTGATACCGCGGATCTGCCGCGTTGGTGAGGCGTTAGAGAGTGGGATTTCTCTGGTGGAATCATAACTAAAGGTTGCCAATTTAGGAGACTACTTTTCTGGCCTTTGGACTATAAATAGGGACCGAGAGCCTCTTGGAAAATTTATCAAGTCGACGAGATCACGAAGTCTAAGACGGCTCACGCATCCAGACTGATCATCAACTGTTCGTCTACCTCCATAGAAGAGATCGAGAAGCAAACTAGCCTTTGTAATCATTTTCTAAGGAATCAAATTGTAATGAATATTGTTGATGAATAAAGGTAGCTTTCTTTTTCTTATTCTATTTCTTCGTAGTTTAATTATGCATTTTCTCTCCATCTCTTTTTCTCCCAACATGAGCTAGTAATTCTCCGCTTGTTAGGGTTCGTAGGATTAGGGTAGGCTAATGGATGATGAAAATACCTAAACCCTTTTATGTCCTATAAAGTTTATGAACTTTATCAAAAGAATCATTAACATCTTAATCGGGCGAGCTAACAATTCTTTGTTAGTTCCGACCGCGATTAGAGATTAGATTAATGATTGTTTTGGTAAAGGTTAGATATGAACGGAGTTCCGTGTCGAGATAAGGGTTAAGAGTAGGATTCCTTTTCCCTCCAGAAACCCTAATCTACACGCATCACCGTCGTTCTAGTTTTAAATCTATTAAAAGATAAAATGGGTAACTTTTAATTAATCGTCCATAACTACTAAATCCTAACGAACCCTACAAGCCCTCTTCTTATATAAACTTACATCCGTAGTTAATCTAGATCTATATTTTGCATTCTTGTTTAACGTAGATCTAGATCCTACAACCATTCTTTATTCTCCCTCCTCTCTTTCTCAACACATCTAAAGTAAGAGTAAAAGGTTCAACGTTTCCCTAAGGACGACCCGTACTCACCTCGGTCTATGCTACACGCGACACCGTTCTGATTGCGGTTATTACTATAAACACAAAATTCCACACCAATCATACATTTTGGATGCTTGGGATATATACACGGGTTTACAATAGTCTTGCTCGATATAGTAGTATGCTACTTGGTTTGTATCTATCTTAATATGTATATATATTTCTTTTAACATATCGATAAAAAGATATTGATGGAGCCCTTAGGATCTTTGCTTGACTACCGGCATTTTGATGGCGATCACACTAGTGGGGGCTGGGTAGTCTATAAGCACGTCCTTATTTTGGTCCCTAGTCGTAGGATTATCGAGATAGGGCATCGATACTCCAAAGTAGACTGGTGCATACGCTTTTCGTCCCAGCAGGGGAGATGGTCTGTCCCACAGCCATCAGTACGTCGTACTGGAGATAGTATGCAGGTGCTCGTTAGGTTACGAGTACACTGGACAGGACTCGTCCGGAACTGTTGGTTGGTATTTTACCTATCGTCAGTTAACAATTCCCAGCTGACATTAGTACAGCATAGTCCGTTGACTTGACACTGTCACTTCGCCTTAAGTGTTTTTCCACTGTTCTTAGATTACTACCCTACTACGGCTCTATTGAGTCGTGCAAACTGGTAGTGGTTGGGTGCAGTCCCGAAGCACTTGGAGACAGTGACGGTTAGACAGGATTCGTCACTCCCGATATTGGGAGTTGATATCACGCTGTGTCTAGGAGAGCCATTACACATAGTCGTCCCTGGCTATGGCAAGCGAGAATTACTGGTAGTGTTTCCAGTAGTTTCTCAGGGTGTTCTGGACTACACTCTGACACGACTTGTACCGCTATTAGGGGACTGACGTTTACCTCCCCCTAGGCCCGCCATGCAATACTCTCAGACGAACAGACCGGACTGTACGGAGATTGTCATATTCAGGCTCAGTAGGAGTTCGGATGGGTTCACGTCATCGGTCTTCTTATCGGCATCTACCTTGGGACCGTTATGTACAGCTAGTACCGCTTGCGGCCTATGGTTAAACCCACTGCCAGCGTAGTGTCGAGCCTTTAGAGTCCCACACAGAGGGTTATTCGCTTTTGGGCAAAACAGAGTAGAGGTCACATGGTTTTGCGACGGGGTTCGTTCACATCCGCGCACTTGTGCACGTTTGGTGTCCGGGCAGTTATTACTAGCGGGCTTTGGTTTAAGCCAGATCCTAGTATTTGTTTTGGGATTGATTTTGTCTCATTGTATTTGTGTTCCTCGGAACACGGATGCGGGTGTGTATGCACAGTTGACAGAGGCAGAGGATTCTCATTAGGGTTATTGACCGTTGACTTTTTCCAAACCCTGATTAGAATGAGAGATATGATTAATGATATTAATTAAGGATAATTGTGATATGGTTAGGTGGACTATTTGACTTTTGTTGACATTTTGACTTTGGTTAACCGGTTGACTCTTGTTGACATTTTGACCATCATCATTTCACATGAAAAATACTTCTTGATTCTTGAAAATTTCATTTAATGTGAAATGATAATGGTCATTTCAAAACTAACCATCATATTTTCCTTAATAATTATTATTATTATTATTATTATTATTATTTCTCTCATATTAGAGATGGTTGTTGATTGATCTCTCATTCTCTCTTGCTCTTTCTCTCTCATGTTCTTGAGCACTCCCTCTTCCTCTTAAAACTTTAATCTTTCATGTGTCTAAAATCAAAAGCTCTTGAGACAAAACCACAAAAACATTTCACTACTCTTTCTAGGGTTCTTTGTCTAGCAAACCAAGCACTCTAGTTACCTCTTGGTTAAGGTAGGAGCTCAAGGTAGAGGCCCTCGGGTGGATCTATTTTCGGCAAAGGGAAGACGACGAGGAGGAGCCGTCTACGCCACTACAAGGAGAAAGAAAGAAGGAGAACCACAACAAGAAGAGAAGGAGTTCATGGTCTAGATATAACCATTCTACATAGTAGCTAGAACTTGTAGTTAGTATGTTAGTTTTTGTTTAGCAAAGATCCTTCATGGATGGTCCATGTTACCTTGTGAGAAAATTTTGATTTTTACATATTCCGCCTCCCCGAAAGAACCGGGATGGGTAACGTGGACCTAACAGCATCATCGGTAATGGTGCAGGTGTCCTAGCAGGCGAGATTATAACAGCTAGTAAAAACACAATTTAATCTATAATGCAATGAAAACAATATGAATATAATGGAAAAATGAATAATAAACGCAACATTAAAAAGTATACATATCTATGCACGAGTCATACGGTTTTAGTGTTTTTTGAAATAGCAGGATTCGTGGTTTTTTAGAAAAGTAGAGTCTACGGTATTTTGAGAAAAGATATGTCATTTGAAAAGTTCCGCAGCATCCCTCGGGTTGTCTTTTGAAAATACTCACGATTCGTTAGTTTCGAAAATAGGTATGACTCGAACCTACTTTAGCATCTACCTAAACAACTAAAAGACTAACTAAGAAACTAGTCGGAAAGATAAGAAAATCTAACTATATATCCCGAGTCGATATACCTAGTAGTCGGCGATCCATCCTCATAGCGTCACGTACTGTATAATACATAGTATGGCATGCTCGAGTCAAGAGTGGGGATCAATCTTTTATATGTCTCATACGGTAATATCCATCGTACGGCGTCCTCAAAATCGATGGTAGGGGTCAAAATCATACATAATATCATCATGCGTACGGTATCATCATCATAGAATATCATGATTAGGGGTATGGATCTAAGGTCTCGTACATTCTAATATCATCAACTCACATATTATCGTATGTATGAATACACATCGCCCAACGATCCATTATAATATCATATCGTATATCATATTATGACTCAAACACATATCATAATCTCACGGTATCATGCCCGATCATATCGACTCATCTCCACATATCGCATACTATCCTCATCACCCGTGTATATGTATATATATACACATATACACATACATATATATACACATATACACACAAAATCAAGTGTGTGTGTGCGTGCATGTGTGTGTGACTACATATAACCTGCAATTCGCCACCAAAGTATTCATCCTATCGATAGGTCTTCCAAGATCAACCTAATCTAAGCTAAGGTCTTCTAAATACCTTATCCACTAAGTATCCAAATATCACATCCAAACTTACTAATATAGTAATTCCCTATTCTACTATTGCGGGGGTGCTATGTACTATCCACCCTACTTCCCGTGTAGATATACATCTACTCACCTTGATCCTCGCTTGCCGAAGTCGATGACGCCACGCTCTCACTTATCGTACGATGTTCACGCGGGGAACCTACAGTTTTTAATACGTTACAACGTAATACAAATCGAATACGAAAACCAAAACGGCACATGAAACACACATAGGTTAGAAACTATGGTTTGCGCGTGCAAAAACAACCAAACAACCCTCGTCGTTGACGTACAAACATCAATTGACCATGACAAAACACAAATATCAAAACTCAAGTTACTAAAACCACAAAACTCAAAACAACAACTAAGGAAAATGGCTCTAGAATTTGACTCGGGTAATTTGGGACTAAACAAAAAATATAGGGGATAGATTATTAGGTAAGTGAGCTGCAGCCAAAACTCTTACACCATGATCCAAAGAAGGCCCGGCGAGAATTCAAAGATGGCCGGTGCCGCCGGTCGAGTAGGGGAGTTGGGGTCTCGTTTTCAGTTGGTGGTCTTCTACAGGTTTCATAAGGTCACTGAGGTTGTTTGATTTTCCTATAAACATTCCAGTTCGCTCCAAGTTCCCTGCAACCCTCAAGAATACACAAAACCGATATCGGGAAAAATCTATGTTCAAGTCTTGGGGGTTTTCTGTGCTAAATTGGTTTAGAACAACCCTAACAAGCTTGTGGTTACTAATTATGCTCAACTACACCATCACAACTCCATATAAGCCCTAACCCTCATCTAGAAATTTTTCTTCATCATAAAACCACATTCAATCAACTATAAATTATTGAAGATAGTGCCCTCAGAGTCAATTATTGGATCACAGGCACATGATTGCAATGATTAAGGGAGGACCTATACCGGTAGGACAATCTAACTCAAGATGATAGTATGCTATCTGGTTTATCTTTATCATCGTGTACTGCTTTAGGTGACCTTACATGTCACTATTGCATGTTGATAGAGCCCCTAGGATTCTTGTTTGACTGCCAACAGTATGATGGCGATCATATACGTGGGAGCTGGGGTCTATAAGCACATCCTTAAAAGGTCCCTAGTCGTAGGAGTTTCGAGACAGGGCATCGATACTCCAGAGTAGACTAGTGTATACAGTCAAGACCCCGACGAGGGGTGGTGGCCGGTCTCACAAGCCACTGGTGTCAGTTGGTTCACCTAAGATGTATACAGGTGCTCATTGGGTTATGAGTACACCGGACAGGACTCGCCGGGAACATGCTAGTTGGTATTATACCTGACGTCAGATAGCAGTTCCCTGGTGACATGTGTACAGGTTAGTTCATCGACCTGAGATCGTCATTTTTCTCGTATGAGTTCCCACTATACTTTGATTACTACCCTACCACGGCTCAAAAGAGTCGTGCAAACAGGTTTTAGTTGGGTGTAGTCCCGAGCCACATGGAGGCAGTGAGCGGATCTGCAGGGGTTCGTCTCTCCCGGTATTGGGGGTGAGATCGCGCTGTGTCTTGGAGAGCCATTACACGAAGTCCTTGGCCAAGGCAGGAGATTTACTGGTAGGTATTCCAGTAGTTTCTCAGGGTGTTCTGGGTTACACTCCGACACGACTTGTACCTCTTTTGGGGGTCTGAATTTTACCAAACCCCTAGGCCCGCCATGCGATGCTCATAGACGAACGGACCGGACTGTACAGATATTGTCACTGACAAGCTCTGTAAGGTGTCAGGATGAGTTCGCTCATCGACGTCCCTTTTAGTCAATAGCTGGTAGCCCGTTATGTATGGCTAATACCTCTGACGTGCTAGTGGTTAAATCCACAGCCAAAGTATTGACGAGTCTTTAGAGTCCCCCACAGACAGTTTCTCAAGTTTCAGGCGAAACGCTGTAGAGGCCGTATGGAGATATGGCAGGGTTCGATCATATACATGCGGTATTGCACGGATCATGATCGGAGGGATAATACTAGCGGGCTTTTGTTTAAGCCGGATCCTAGTATTGTACAGTGTAGATTTTGTCTCATTGCATTTGTATTCGGTCGGAATACAAATGCGGGTATGTATATACAGTTGCGGGGTTTTCCTGTAATTTATTACGGGATCGTTTTTCTAAAGTTGCCAGTTTGCTTTCCGTTTAGGCCATTTTTCTTTTGTTCCTTCTTTGGCAGAAAATTTGTGTGGAGGGGGTTATTTGCAATTGTGCATTTTATTATGGAGAAGAATTTTTGTGATGATAGCTTCATGATGGTTCAACCATCATTTGACTTCTTTGTTCATCATTACTTGACTTTTGTTCGATAAGATGGTTGATGAGGATTGGACTTTGTGGGTGATCATTGTTCATAATTATCACTCTTTTCTCTTCCTTGCATTATGATCTCTTTCCCTTGACCACATCATGGCCGGCCACTTCTCTTGATGGTGTGGGGCTGTCATAATTTTTGTATGTGGCATTTTTGTTTCTGATTTGCTTGCAAAAGGCTCTCTAGTTCATCTCCAAAAGCTATTCCTCCACCAAAATTGGCAACTCCTTATAACCAATGAGACATGAGTTCTACAGATATCCTACAGCATTCTTGGACACGTCGACTCGCCAACTTCGTTCCCGAGTTGCCTCGGTCCAGAGGTGGGAACCCGTAAAAGAACCCGGCGATGTGGTGCCCGTACCGACGATGAGATGAAGACTGGAGATTCCGTGAGGAGATCGGGATGGAGGCCGAAGACCGAAGGACACGGATCGCTCGGTATAGCTTTCTACCCATTCTCTAGTTTGCTAGGAGTTGGTTAATGGCCCGATCCGGGTTTAACAGTCCGCGGTAGCGCCGGTTCTAGTTTAAAGAAATGTTTTGTTTTCCGCATTTTAGCCTCGTACAGACTGCCGGGGCGCTGCCATGAACATACACTGGTATAAGAGCCACGCCATTAACCTAGTCTAGCTTGCTCTAACGTGTTTACAAGTTCGATCGAACGAATTTTCCAAAAACCGTATTTTCAAGCACAGTTTCTGTCGATTTTATTTTGTGCTCCAAAAATTTTTCTTGGCATGTCAAAAAATTGTGCAGGGTTTTTTAAGCATTCTGTAAAAATTTGGTTAGGTGATTCTACAGTGTGACCGCGGAAACGTGGCCAAACCCCTGTTCTGGCCGCGGTTCCACGGCTTAAAAAGGTCAACGCAGCACCAAATTTTTACAGTGGGCTTCTGACATGGAAATAGGGTTTTTGGTATGTTCTGTTTGGGCCCAGATTTATTTTGAGTGCTACAGTTGTGCTTGGGGCCCACTTCGGGAAATTTAGTCGATCGAAAATTTTAAACATGTTAGTTCACAGTATTTACATTATATCTGCGACCGTGAATGTCATTTGATCGGTAAATCTTGTCTAACTGCTATAGCCCTTTTAGACGGATTTGCGAACGTGACATTCACGTTGATGTTCTGTGTTGTGCTGTGATGTTGCGGATTTATCATGGTGGATAGCCTGGATGCAATGGTAGTACAGTTTGGTTTATTATGTACATTTGATATTGCAGGGTGAGCGTCCAACATGTGGACCGCCGTCACTGCCTGTTTGTATATTATTATTTTGGGGCACGACCGAGCTGAGGTCGATATACCCGTTGTATGTATATTTTACTTTCTGTACTAGGATTACCCCGCGGAAGGGTGCACGGGTAGCCGGGTTCTAGAGGGCAACGGGCCCGCATCTCATGGCTTTAAGACGGAGGGGGCTTCACTCTAGAATTGGCGGGCTATTCGCCGCACTCGTATGGGGTACAGGTTGACCCAAGGAGGGGTGCTCAAGTTACCGGATTCCGTGAAGTGCTGGTGGTCCATTCACGTTGTTGAAGGGGGCTGCCTCGCTTCAGGTTTTGGCGGGTAACTTGCCGCGCCCGTAGGGGTCTAGGATTTCATTGCACAGGCTATCCACATGACGAAGGGAACGTCGGGTTTCAGTAGCGGCTCTATGAAACCCGGGGATCCCAGATATCTGTATTGTTCTGTGATGCTTATTACATTTCTGTGATGTTGCATTTTATCACGCCTTGAGCGACTATTATATATTGATATATATACTAGTAGATGTTGTATATGTTTTGCATCCACGGTAGTCCAGTCCCCGCTCTGTCGTTAGTTAAGTAACCTAACGGGTGATGACGGGACCCCGTGGCGAATGCAGATGGCATATACGTACATCATTATTTTCGTTCATTATTGGTGTGATCAGTTGATGGGACTGCATTGATTTGGATCAATGCAAGCTAAACAAACCTATTCTGATGTTGTTGGAACAATTTTTCAAAAAGCTGTTATTGGAAGGACGTTCTCTTTTGTTTTGCACAGTGGTATTCGGTTATGAATATCCAGCACCTCAGTCGACGAGGCAAGGGCTGAGATCCCTTCACCGGGAGTGACCCCTTGGACAGAAGTTTGCGTCAGGGTAATAATTTCACTATAGTCGATTACTTTTGCTTTGCAACGTGGTATTCAGTTGGAATATCCTGCACCTCATTCTATGGGGAAAGAGCCGAGATCCCTTCACCGGGAGTGACCTCTTTAGCAAAGGTTTTCGCAACTATATTTTTATAAAATGCTATCCAGTTCCTTCAACGATATCAAGTTCATTACGTTAAAGGTTTTTCGCCAAAAACCATTCGTAGCCCTCCGTCATTTCAGACGGGTATCACGTAGTATTCATGCTATGTTTGTTGACCTTCGTCAAGGCATAGTGAATGGTAGCTGCTTGTTACCTTTATGCTGCATAGATAGATGCGTTGGTTTAGGACAGTCGTATAGCCTTATTGACCTTCGTCAAGGGCTTGTACGGGTGGGTTCAAATTAACCTAGACAATGACGGGTAGAACTTGAATGTGACTTATGATTTGTTGACCTTCGTCAAGGTCATAAGAGCATGGGGTAAAAATCACATCGGGAGTTTCTAAAGAAACTGAAACTTGCCAGTTATGCGCATACCTTCTGGAGTGTGATAACGTGAGCGGATTTCGTCACGTTATCATGCGATGATAGTTGGATCCCGATTCCCACTGATGAGTTGGTTTACTCCTCGGGTGATCCCGACTAATTCTCCTTTCAGGTTTGGAGGAGAATTTGACGTTACAGTGGGAGGTTTCCTAATTAGATAAATTGATAACCATTCTGATCTAGGTTAGAGTGCACATTGAGTGTTTCTTTTCTCTCTCTCTTTGGCAGCGACCATGACCCGTCCCTTGACTATGACTTAGTAACCAAGATTAACCGAACCTTCTTATAAGACTGGCTTTTGGATTGTCAGAGTTGCAGACCTCATTGCCACTCCTACTTTTACCCTTTTCTCCAGGACACCCCGTATTACTACGAACGTCCACTTTCATTGGATAAAACCATCGTATGGTTATATATGAACTTGAAGGAATTTATTCGAGAATGGTTTCCGGTTCTGGAGAAAACGAATAGGACTATTCAGTTGTCTTTTCCTTTTACCTTCTATCAGGTTTCGAGTACTCCTAGGATTAGGGGATAGTATACCCGTTACGCCTATTGGATAGTCTTCTTCCAAACCTTAGGCTGGTGCCGAACGGTAGGGAATAAAGAAAGCTGATTAGCCTAAGTGTGGTGTATAGAAGGTATTAAGTTAAGACAAATAAAGGGATTAGAAGGAGGGCAAAGTAAATTGCGACTGCTATTCACGACCAAACCAAATATTTCATTACCACTCCCACTTCACTTTTGTATTTCTCCAGGACACTCCGTATTACTACGAAGATCCACAGTTATTTGGATACCCCATCGTATGGTTATATACGAACTCGAAAGGAACTTGTTCCAGTTCGGGGATGGATTCTGGTTCAGCAGAAATAGGAATAAGGTTTATTCGGTTGTCTTTTATCTTCACCTTCTCTCGCATTGCAAGTGCTTCTAGGATTAGGACAGTACACCCATTATGCTTATTGGATAGTCTTCTTCCAAACCATAGGCTGGTGCCGAGCGGTAGGGAAGGAAGGAAACCATTTGGCCTAAAGGGGTGTGCAGAAGATAATGACTAAAGACATATGAAGGGATGTGGAGAGATGGCATAGAAATATATGGTTACAGTTGTGAATCTGGATAATGGAAGAGGCATTACTAGGAATACCAGGACACCCCTATGAAACATTTCAATATTTCAGTTTCACTGTGTACTGTTAAAGGAAAACTGATTTCCCAATTAGACACTTGCTCCAGGGTATGTATTTACCAGGCATGAATCTCACATCTGTATGGTTTTACAGATGATGAGTGGGAGTAAGTTATTGGGAATTAGGTGATCATCCTCATTGTATCGGAATTCGTTGTAATTGGTGATATTTGAGGAAGTCACCTGGGTTGTTTGCCGGACGGCAAATATTTGGTTTTGAATATCCGCAGTTATGCACCAATTTCAAATTGATATATCTGTACGTCTATTTTTATAGAGTGAGATATACCTTTTTGAAATTATGTCCATGACATTTACCTATATCAGTGGATGGTTAGGTAAGGAGTATTAAACAGCGGTGTAATTCTTCTTAACCATAAGTACACTTTTCAACCTACGACACACAGGGAATGAGTTATTAGACTCAAGGGACTTATACAGAGTATTGTATGTTGTCCAGTGTCCATGGGGACAGAGGGGTTGGTCCTCGTACTATATTCGGTTTACTTATGACTTCTCTAGTTCTTAGACAAGTGTTTCGTAGAAACACAAGGTCTGAGTTTTGAGAAGTTATAGGTATAAGAATAAAGTAGAGAACCATGTGTTGCAAGTATCGGGATTCTTCAAAATGATCGAAGATGTAGATACTTGTATATGGTATTCAGTTAATAGTAATGATTAAGAGAACATGCTTCTCTTTCAGGTTACTCATAATTGGAAGTATTCCTAAGTTGAGTAATGCTGAACGGCATTTTTCCATTTAGTTGACATGCACTGGAGATAGCTGCATGATTTGAATCTGGTTTAATTAAATCAGTGCCTCTGTTTCTATATTGGATATAGAACAGTTCATATCTTGACATTGTTAAGGTATGGGGAGTTCTACAGCTTATGCTTAAAACCAGACTCTGGATAACTCAAGGCACGTTCTTATAATGGCTGTTTGTGGGTTGACCCGGGCTATGACGAGGGTTAACTTTCTACCATCTGGAAGATCAATAGTGATATTGTTCTTGACTCGCCATAATTTTAAAAGAAATGGATTTTTTCAGAAAACAGTAGTGGGAGTATGGTAGAAATGGAAGTGATTTCAGAACCGCAAACGATTACTGAAGATTTGATAAGAACCTAAAGATTCAATCTGGTTTGACATTCCATTAGCCACTCCGCAGACATGGTGGGTAACCTCATGCACCCGAGAGGTACACCGGTAGCCTCAAGGACGGTGGCAGGGAGGTTCTTGTTTACCCAGACTTGCCATTGCTGTTGTTCTGGACTGTGAGACCCGGCAGAAGGATGAGTATAGCGTCATTCTAAGCTGGCTTTAGAAGTGTACGTGTATATGACTCTGCCACAGGGTTGTCGTAGTCAGTGGGAGCAGCGGAAGTATGGTGGACAAGTGGCTTATGTCTATTAAGAGACTAAAGCAGATGTAGCGGAGATAGATCATCTATTTCTGATATGACAGTCATAGGTTTGACTTCATCAGAATAGGGGATGGATCTGTTAAGAAGGTAGTAGGGTGTGATGTCCTGGTATTTGGATGACATACACAGAGTAGGAAGTGAAATTCCTATACTACGGTCGGTTATACTTTGGTTGTCACACAGTGGTTTCTCCACAAATTATATGAATATTATATCAGACATTCTGGTTACTAGATCTATGGTTTTAGATCTAGATTTGGGTAGTTTCCCAATCTGGGTACTTAAACAGCATTCTAAAGGTGTTTTAGAATGGACGACTCCTGGCACGATAGTGTACCTGCTGGTGATGGAGTCACCCTCTCTGAAGGTGTCTTATAGACTAAAGGGGAGAGGGATGTGCATGATTGGCAGATCACTTGCTTAGGCAATTGAGTCAATCATGAGATGTCAAGTACCACACCAGATGTTTTTGCACTAGATACAGTAAGTAGATATTGATCCAATCCTGGAGAAATATTCGGAAACAGTTTTAGAACATAAGTGGATGTTCTTGGGATATGATAACAACAGCCTTTTTCGGGAGACGGTTATCATTCTAGGCTTCCTAGGTGACCTGGATGACAGAGTGGCTATCAGAGTTATAGTTTTCCCTCTGACGAGGGGCAGTGTTTTGGACAGGTGATCCAAGCGGACACTGAGGGAGGCATTACGCAGGATACTGATTAAGTTCAGTTGACGATACAGTCTAAGAAGTTTGGATTTGGAGTTCATTTATGAAGTAGATCCCGTCAGATATCCAGACATATTCTAAGACAGGTATTGCTCATTTCGGGAGATGGGTTTCTCCACGAACTTGAGATAAGGAGGGACATAGAAAGAAACATCAGGGCGGATCCACTCACTGAGGCTATTCCTCGAATGCAATAGTTTCACAAACGGGTTTTATGAGACTGATTAGTAGAGGAGTTGGGTGTTCGGTATCACACGGGCTGTGAGTATGCGACATCGCAATTATTAGCCTTGAGTGCAAGTGGGAGATTGTTGGAGATAGTGCCCTCAGAGTCAATTATTGGTTCACAGGCACATGATTGCAATGATTAAGGGAGGACCAATACCGGTTGGACAATCTTACTTAAGATGATAGTATGCTATCTGGTTTATCTTTATCATCGTGTACTGCTTTAGGTGACCTTACAGGTCACTATTGCACATTGATAGAGCCCCTAGGATTCTTGCTTGACTGCCAGCAGTATGATGGCGATCATATACATGGGAGCTGGGGTTTATAAGAACATCCTTAAAAGGTCCCTAGTCGTGGGAGTTTCGAGACAGGGCATCGATACTCCAGAGTAGACTAGTGTATACAGTCGAGACCCCGACGAGGGGCGGTGGCCGGTCTCACAAGCCACTGGTGTCAGTTGGTTCACCTAAGATGTATACAGGTGCTCATTGGGTTATGAGTACACCGGACAGGACTCGCCGGGAACATGCTAGTTGGTATTATACCTGACGTCAGATAGCAGTTCCCTGGTGACATGTGTACAGGTTAGTTCATCAACCTGAGATCGTCATTTGTCTCGTGTGAGTTCCCACTGTACTTTGATTACTACCCTAGCACGGCTCAAAGGAGTCGTGCAAACAGGTTTTAGTTGGGTGCAGTCCCGAGCCACATGGAGGCAGTGAGCGGATCTGCAGGGGTTCGTCTCTCCCGGTATTGAGGGTGAGATCGCGCTGTGTCTAGTAGAGCCATTACACGAAGTCCTTGGTCAAGGCAGGAGATTTACTGGTAGGTATTCCAGTAGTATCTCAGGGTGTTCTGGGTTACACTCCGACACGACTTGTACCGCTTTTAGGGGTCTGACTTTTACCAACCTCCTAGGCCCGCCTTGCGATACTTATAGACGAACGGACCGGACTATACGGATATTGTCGCTGACAAGCTCAGAAGGGTGTCAGGATGAGTTCGCTCATCAACGTCCCTTTTAGTCAATAGCCGGTAGCCCGTTATGTATGGCTAATAGCTCTGACGTGCTAGTGGTTAAATCCACAGCCAAAGTATTAACGAGTCTTTAGAGTCCCCCACAGACAGTTTCTCAAATTTCGGGCGAAACGCTGTAGAGGCCGTATGGAGATATGGCAGGGTTCGATCATATACGTACGGTATTGCACGGATCATGATCGGACGGATAATACTAGCGGGCTTTGGTTTAAGCTGGATCCTACTATTATACAGTGTAGATTTTGTCTCATTGCATTTGTATTCGGTCGGAATACAAATGCGGGTATGTATATACAGTCGTGGGGTTTTCCTATAATTTATTACGGGATCGTTTTTCTGAAGTTGCCAGTTTGCTTTCCGTTTCGGCCATTTTTCTTTTGTTTCTTCTTTGGCTGAAAATTGGTGTGGAGGGGGTTATTTGCAATTGTGCATTTTATTATGGAGAAGACTTTTTGTGATGATAGCTTCATGATGGTTCAACCATCATTTGACTTCTTTGTTCATCATTACTCGACTTTTGCTTGATAAGATGGTTGATGAGGATTGGACTTTGTGGGTGATCATTGTTTCTAATTATCACTCTTTTCTCTTCCTTGCATTATGATCTCTCTCCCTTGACCACATCATGGCCGGCCACTTCTCTTGATGGTGTGGGGCTGTCATAATTTTTGTGTGTGGCATTTTTGTTTCTGATTTGCTTGCAAAAGGCTCTCTGGTTCATCTCCAAAAAGCTATTCCTCCACCAAAATTGGCAACTCCTTATAACCCCATGAGACATGAGTTCTACAGATATCCTACAGCATTCTTGGACACGTCGACTCGCCAACTTCTTGCCCGAGTTGCCTCGGTCCAGAGGTGGGAGCCCGTAAAAGAACCTGACGATGTGGTGCCCGTACCGACGAGGAGATGAAGACCGGAGATTCCGCGAGGAGATCGGGATGGAGGCCGAAGACCGAAGGACACGAATCGCTCGGTATAGATTTCTACCCATTCTTTAGTTTGCTAGGAGTAGGTTAATGGCCCGATCCGGGTTTAACAGTCCGCCGTAGCGCCGGTTCTAGTTTAAAGAAAAGTTTTGCTTTCCGCATTTTGGCCTCGTACAGACGGCCGGGGCGCTACCGTGCACTTACACAAATTACTATAGGAGTTAAGAAAACTTAAATTCTAAACTAAGTGTGTAGGAAATACCTCTTTTGGCAACTCAAGAATTTTCTTGAGTTGTCAAAGTCATCAAATTCTAATCTTGATGCCTCCATAGGGTTGTTAGTGAGGTTGTGCATATTTTTAGTGAAGGGCGTATGGAGTTTTTGTGAGGATTTTGGGGTGGCCATGGTGGTAGTGGAGGTGGAGAGATGAAGGAGAATGAGAAAAGAGGGGCAGGATGGGAAGAAAATGAAGAGGAGAGAAAATGAGAAGGGTGTAGAAACTTGGGAGAGGATGGGAAGAAAATGAAGAGGAGTGAAAATGAGAAGGGTGTAGAAACTTTCTACTCTCTCTCTCTCACACATTAGCCATGATACTTGTCCCATCACTCACTCTCACCTATTTTCTTTTCTTTTTATATTTCAAAACAAAAACAAAAACCAAGTTTAAAAGGAAATGAAGCATGATTTTCAAAACAAAATTAAAAATGTAACAAGTGTTTTGCAACATATCATGTTGCATGTCATGCACATATCATACTTAATGAAAAATTAGTAAACACTAATCGAGTTTAGTAAATAACCCATTTATAAATAATTGTACGATAATTCATAAAATTCCCCAAACCACATAAATACCTTCAAATCAATAATTCTTATTAATTTTCCAAACATTTTCCAAATTATTCGTATATAATTATAACCTTTCATTAAAACTAATTCTCATACTTAATAATTTTCATAGAAATTATTATTTTAATTATTTAAATTCCCAAAAATAATATTTTATTTTCTAAAATGTTACAGCTTAGCACTTTTGCATAAAAAAAGGGCTGAACAAGCAGAGCTCAAATAAGTGCTTAGCATTTTTGAAAAAAAAAGACTAAGCAGTCTAAGCTCAAATTGGTTTAGTCTCTCTGAAAAATTTTCTTACAGCTGAGCTCAAATGCTCTGTTCTTAGATCTTAAATAAAAATGATCTTTAAAATTTTGCTATCTTAGTCTCAAATAAAACCAATGTAACCTTAGCTAAGATAAATTGAGCCCAAATGCTTATATATTTAAGTTGATCTTAATCTCAAACTAAATTAATGGTCATTAAATAAAACAAACCCAAATCTAAAATATACGGATTTGGACTAATCCGCGCCCTACGGGCGACGGCATAAAATAGTCTCCGTATACAATTCACGGGCTACCCAAAATAAAACAAACAACACACGACACAAATTGAACTGCTGGAGACGGAGAAAGTGGTTATCGCAATGCAGTAATGTAATTAACTGCATAGGTTTGTGCTTGCAGGGAAGAGCATCCCCACAATAAAAAAAACCCCTTACAAATGAGGAGGAATCTGACGAAGTCTGCTAGAACGATCGTATCTATCCAAACCTCCAATATACGGTGCCATAAATCAACTTGGTATCTTCGGAGAGGTGGGTGGGTAAGTCCAAATAGTATCTGCCCCCAAATTCAAACAAGACGATCCATCCCAGTTCTTCTCTGTTTTCGGCGGTGAATAAGGAAACCTCCATATGGGACTCTAACGACTCATCAATATGCCAGCAGTAGGTATTGATCACATCAGATACCCACAAGCCGTCAGCAGTACTGGCTGGACGTAACGGCTACCCAGGTATTGAACGAATAGAAGATTGACAAGAAAACTTGCCCAAACTCCCGTAGAGTCTATAAGCAACACTTACTATACAGTCCGGTCTCTTCGACCTGAGATCGTCATTTGTCCCGTGTGAGTTCCCACTGTGCTTTGATTACTACCCTGTTGGAAATAGTGCCCTCAAAGTCAATTATTGGATCGCAGGTACGTGATTGCAATGATTGAGGCAGGACCTATACCGATATGACAGTCTTGCTCGAGATGATAGTATGCCATCTGGTTTGTCTTTATCATCGTATACATGCTTTAGTTCACTATTGCATGATGATAGAGCCCATATGATTCTTTCTTGACTACCAGCAGTATGATGACGATCATATACGTGGGAGCTGGGGTCTGTAAGCACATCCTTAATGTGTCCCAAGTCGTGGGAGTTTCGAGACAGGGCATCGATACTCCAGAGTAGACTAGTGTATACAGTCGAGACCCCGACGAGGGGCAATGGCCGGTCTCACAAGCCATTGGTGTCAGTTTGATCACCTAAGATGTATACAGGTGCTCATTGGGTTATAAGTACACCGGACAGGACTCGCCGGAAATCAGCTAGTTGGTATTATACATATCGTCAGATAGCAATTCCCTGGTGACATGTGTACAGGTTAGTTCATCGACCTGAGATCGTCATTTGTCTCATGTGAGTTCCCACTATGCTTTGATTACTACCCTACCACGCTCAAAGGAGTTGTGCAAACAGATTTTAGTTGGGTATAGTCCCGAGCCACATTGGAGGCAAATGAGCAGATCGTCGGGGATTCGTCTCTCCCGGTATTGGGGGTTGATGTCGCGCAGTGTACGGATGGCCATCACTAGGAATCCTCAGCCGTGGTAGTGGAGAATTACTGATTTGGATCAATAGTTTCTCAGGTGGTGATGGGCTTCATGCCGACACGATTTATCGTGTTATTAGGGGTCTGACTTTATCCACCCCCTAGACTCGATATGCGATACTCTTTAGATGAATGGACTGGACTGTATATACATTGTCACTGTCAGGCTCAGTAGGGTTTATGGATGAGTTCGCTCGTCAGCTTCCCTTCCAATCAATACATAGGCAAACCGTTACGTACAACTTGTACCTCTGACATGCTAGGGGTTATACCAAGTGCCAGTATGTTGATGAGTCATTAGAGTCCCCCACAGACACTTTCCCAAGTTCGGGCGAAACGTTGTAGAGGCCATATGGGTTTATGGCAAGGTTCGGAAAATGCACGTGCATTTTCGCACGTGTCATTTTTCGGGCAGATAATACTGGTAGGCTTCGGTTTAAGCCGGAACACAGTATTATACTGTGTAGATATAATATCTTTGTCTCAGTTGTATTTGTATTCGGTCGTAATACCAATACGGGTATGTTTATACTGATATGGGGTTATCCTGAAATTCGTTTCAGGATCACTTTTGGAAGTTGCCAGTTTTCAGTTTTCTATCAGCCATCTTTTAACATTCGGTTAAAGACGGATTTATCATTTCTTTGGATAAGTATGGAGGCTTCTAGAAGAGGTGATTAGGCTTGTGACTCACTTGTTCATTAATGGTGCATTTATTGTGTTCATATTTTATGTTCACACTAGATATTTCTTTGTGTTCACACTAAGATATTTTTTCTTCATGATAAGCTTGGTTTGTGGTCACCTTCCCCCTCCTACACTCACCTCCCTCCCCTTTATAAGTGGCCGGCCTTCCCCCCTCTCTTGGCTCATGGTTGTTGTTCACTAGGAAAAAGATTATGATAGATTCGGGTTCATGAAAATTAGATAGCCTCTTTCTCATTTCACCCGATCCAAAAGGCAACTTTCATAACCGTTCGTCCATAGCTTTGGACGAAATGAGACAAAGGTTCTACTCATTCTCTACTACATCTTGGTCATCTCTTTTAGCAAACTTGACGATCGAGTTGCCTCGGTTCAGAGGCGGGAGCCCGTTTAAAGATCCGTCGACGTGGTGTCACCTGGACGACAAGACTGGAGATCGAGGAGATCTGAGCAGCCGCAACAAGCGTAGGATGATGGTTGAAGACCGAAAGACTCAGATCGTTCGGTATAACTCTTCTACCCACTTTGTAGTATGTTAGTTTAGCTTTAATGGCAGAGCCGGGTTACGGTACACGATAGCGCCAGTTTATAAAAAGTTTTTTGTTCCGCATTTCGCGTCTGTTAGACGGCCGGGGCGCTACCGTGGATTTACAGTGGTATCAGAGCCTCACCATTAAGCTATACTAACTTGTGCTAACGCGTTTAAAATATCGATCGAACCGAATTTCGAAAAACACAATTTTCAAGTGCTATAGTTTCTGTCGATTTTAAACAGTGTCGAAAATTAATTTTACATATCACAGAAATTTAAGCAAGCGTTTCTAAGCACACAGGAAAAATTTGATCACGTGATCCCACAATAGAGCCGCGGATCCATGGCCAACGCATGGGTTTGACTGCGGAACAGCGGCCATTATGTGGGAACAGTGACTCAAAATTTTCCAGTGAGCTTTTTACTAGAAATTGTGGCTTTTGGTAAGATTTGTTTGGGCCCAGATTTTGTTACAGTACAGCAGATGTACGTGGGGCCCACTTCGGGAAATTTTGTCGATCGAAATTTTAAATTTGTTAGTATGCAGTATGTACATTATATCTCCGACCGGGAATGTCATTTGATCGGTAAACCGCGTCTGATTGCTATAGTTCTTTTAGACGGGTTTGCGAACGTGACATTCGCGTTGATGTTCTGTGTTGTGCTGTATTGTTGCGGATATGTCGTGGTGGATAGCAGGGTGCAATGATAGTGCAGTTTGGATTTATTTATACATTTGATATTGCGGGGCGAGCGTCCAACATGTGGACTGCCGTCACTGCCTGTTGTATAATATTCTTTTTGGGCACGACCGGGTCGAGGTCGATGTACCCGTTGTACATATTTCTTTTCTGTACTAGGTTTATCCCGCGAAGGAGTGCACGGATAGCCGGGTTCTGGAGGGCAACGGGTCCGTATCTCATGGCTTTGAGAGGCAAAGGGACCTCACTCTAGAATTGGCAGACTATTCGCCGCACTCGTAGGGGGTACAGTTTGACCCAAGGAGGGGTGCTCAATTTACCGGATTCCGTAAAGTACCGGGTGTTCCATTCACTATAATGTGGAGGACTACCTCGCTTCAGGTTTTGGCGGGTAACTTGCCGCACCCGTTGGGGTCTATGTTTCATTGCACAGGCTATCCACACGACTAGGGGAACGTCAGGTTTCAGCAGTGGCTCTGTGAAACCCGGGGATCCCAGATTATCTGTATTCTTCTGTGATGCTTATTACTTTTCTGTAATATTGCATATTATCACGCCTGGAGCGATTATTGTATATTGGTATATATACTATTAGATGTTGTATATGTTTTACACCCGCGCTAGTCCAGCCCCCGCTCTGTCGTTAGTTAAGTAACCTAACGGGTGATGACGGGACCCAGTGACGAATGCGGATGGCATATACGTACATTTTATTTTCGTTCTTTTCTGGTGTGATTGATTGATGGGACTGCATTGATTCTTATCAATGAAAGGATAAAACAAACCTATATTTGATGTTGTTGGAACAAATTTTAAAATGTGTTATTACAAAGACGTTTCCTTTTATTTTGCATAGCGGTATTCAGTTGGAATATCCCGCACCTCATTCGACGAGGCAAGGGCCGAGATCCCTTCACCGGGAGTGACCCCTTGGGCATAAGTTTACGTCAGGGTAGTAACTTCAAATATAGTCGATTACAAGTTGCTTTGCATCGCGGTATTCAGTTGGAATATACTGCACCTCATTCCACGAGGAAAGAGCCGAGATCCCTTCACCGGGAGTGACCTCTTTAGCAAAGGTTTTTCGTCACTATATTTTTTATAAAAAGCTATCAGGTTCCATCAACGAAATCAAGTTCATTACGTTAAAGGTTTTTCGCAAAAAACCAGATGTAGCCCTCCGTCATTTCTTATGGGTGGTCAGTAGTATTCAAGCTATGTTTGTTGACTAAAGTCAAGGCATAGTGTTTGGTAGTTGCTAGTTATTCATCTGTTGCATAGATAGATGCGTTGGTTTGGGACAGTCGTATTACCTTGTTGACTAAAGTCAAGGGTATGTACGGGTGGGTTCAAATCAACCTGGACAATGACGGGTAAAACTTAACATGTGACTTATGATTTGTTGACTAAAGTCAAGGTCATAAGAGCATGAGGCAAAAATCACATCGGGAGTTTCAAACATACAGGAAACTTGCCAGGCATGCGCATACCTTCTGGAGTGTGATAACTTGAGTGGCTTCCATCAAGTTATCATGCGATGATAGTTGGATCCCGATTCTCACTGATGAGTTGGTTTACTCTTCGGGTGATCCCGACTAATTCTTCTTTCAGGTTTGGAGGAGAATTTGAGATTACAGTAGGAGCTTTCCTGATTAGATAAAGTGATAACCATTCTGATCTAGGTTAGAGTGCACGCAGTGTGTTTCTTTTCTCTCTCTCTTTGGCAGCGACCTTTGACCGACCCTAAACTATGACTCGGTGACCAGGTTGACCGAACCTTCTTAAAATACTGGCCTTTGGATTGTCTTAGTTGCATAAGTCATTGCCGCTCCTTCTTTTACCCATTGCATTTCTCAGAACACCCCGTATTACTACGGATATCCACTTCCATTGGATAGATCCATCGTATGGTTATATACGAACTCGAAGGGACTTCTTCGAGGATGGATCCAGGTTCAGGAGAAATAGAATTAGTTTATTCAGTTGTCTTTTGTTATCACCTTCTCTCAGGTTGCGAGGGCTCCTTAGTTTAGGAGAGTACACCTATTACGCTTATTGGATAGTCTTATTCCAAACCATAGGCTGGTGCCGAAAGGTAGGGAATGAAGAAAACCAATTAGCCTAAGTAGGGTGTACAGAAGGTAATATGTAAAGACAAAATAAAAGGGATTAGAAAGAGGGTAAAGTAAATTGCAACTGTTATCATTCACGACCAAACCGCGTACTTCATCGCTACTCCTATTTCACCTTTGCTTTTTCCCCAGTTCGGGAGAAATAGAATAAGGTATTATTCAGATTGTCTTTTATCATCAACTTCTCTCATGTTGCGAGTACTCCTAGGATTAGGAGGGTACACCTATTATGCTTACTGGATAGTCTTCTTCCAAACCATAGGCTGGTGCCGAACGGTAGGGAAGGAAGAAAACCACTTAGCCTAACGATGCTGTACAGAAGGAAATGACTAAAGACAAATAAAGGGATTTGGAGAGATGGCAAAGAAATATACGGTTACAGTCATGAATTGGATTATGGAAGAGGCATTACTAAGAATACCAGAATACCCCTACGAAACATTTTCATGTTTCAGTTTCACTGTGTATTGTTAATTGAAACTGATTTCCCGATTACATACTTACTCTAGGGTATGTATTTACCAGGTTTCATTCTCATATCTGTATGGTTTTTCCAGATGATTAGTGGGAGTAAGTTATTAGGAATTAAGGTGATCATCCTCATTATATCGGAATTCGTTGTAATTGGTGATATTTGAGGAAATCGTCTGGGTACAGTTTTCAACCTACGATGCACAGGTTTTGAGTTATTCAAACTCAGCGGACTTATACAGAGTATTGTATGTTGTCCAGTGTCCGTCAGGACAAAGGGGTAGGTCCTCGTACTATGTTCTGTTTACTTATGATTTCTCTAGTTTTTTAGACAAGTGTTTCGTAGAAATACAATATCTAAGTTTTGAGAAGTTGTGGGTTTAAGAATAAAATAGAGAACCAGGAATCACAAGTATCGGGATTCTTCAAAGAGATTGAAGATATAGATTCTTGTGATTGGTATTCAGATAATAGTAATGGTTTTGAGAAACTAGTTTCTCTTTCAGGTTACTCATAATTGGATGGATTCCTAAGTTGAGTAATGTTGATTGGCCTCTCTCCATTAAGATGATATGCACTGGAGACAGCTGCATGATTTGAATCTGGTTCCAATTAAATTAGTGCCTCTATTTCTATATTGGATATAGAATGGTTCATATCTTAACGTTGTTAAGATACGGGGAGTTGTCCAACTTATGCATAAAACCAGACACTGGATAACTCAAGACACGTTTCTGTAATGGCTGTTTGTGGGTTGACCCTGGCTTTGACGAGGGTTGACATTTCTACCATCTGGGAGATCAATAGTGATATTGTTCTTGACTCGCCACAGTTTTAGTAAAATAGATTTTTTCATAAAACAGTAGTGGGAGTATGGTAGAACTGGAAGTGATTCCAGAACCGCAAACGATTACGGAAAATTTAATAGGACCTATATATTCAATCAGTTTTGACATTCCATTAGCCACTCCGCAGATATGGTGGGTAACCTCAGACACCCGAGAGGTACTCAGGTAGCCTCGAGGACGGTGACAGGAAGGTTCTTGTTTACCCAGACTTGACACTACTGTTGTTCCAGACTATGAGACCCGGCAGAAGGATAAGTATAGCGTCATTCTAAACTAGCTTTAGAAGTGCACGTATATATTATTCTGCCAGAGGGTTGTCGTAGTCAGTGGGAGCAGCGGAAGCATAGTGGGCAAGTTGCTTATGTCTATTTATAGACTTGAGCAGATATAGCGGAGATAGATCATCTATTTTTGATGTGACAGTCATGGGTTTGACTTTATCAGAATAGAGGATGGATCTGTTAAGAAGATAGTAGGGTGTGATATCATGGTATTTGGATGACATACACAGAGTAGGAAGTAAAATTCCTATACTACGATCGGTCGTACTTTGGTCGTCACACAGCTGTTTCTCCAGACAGGACATGGATATAAAATCAGACATTCTGGTTACTAGATCTACGGTTTTAGATCTAGATTTGGGTAGTTTCACAATGTGGGTACTTTGACAGTATTCTAATAGTATTTTAGAATAGATGATTCCTGGCATGGTGGTGTACCTGCAGGTGATGGAGTCACCCTCTCTAAAGGTGTCTTAGAGACTAAAGGAGAGAGGGATGTGCATGATTGGCAGATCACTTGCTTAGGCAATTGAGTCAATCATGAGATATCAAGTACCACACCAGATGTAGTTTTTGCACTTGATGCAATAAGTTTATATTAATCCAATTCTAAAGAAACATAAGGAAGCAGTTTTAGAACATAAGTGCATGTTCTACGGATTTGATGACGGCAGCCTCCTGCGGGAGACGGTTATCGTTCCAAGCTTCAAAGGTGACATGGATGACAGAGTGATTGTCAGAGTTATAGTTTTCCCTCTGACGAGGGGCAGTATTATGGACAAGTGGTCCAAAAGGATACTGTGGGAGGCATGGTGCTGGATACTGATTAGGTTCAGTTATCAAAACAGTCTAAGAAGTTTGGATTTGGAGTTCATTTATGAACTAGGTCCCATCAGATATTCAGACATATTCTAAGACAGGTATTACTCGATTCGGGAGATGGCTTTCTCCGCGATCTTGAGATTTAGAGAGATATAGAAAGAAACATCAGGGCAGATCTACTCACTGAGGCTATTTCTCGAACACAAGAGTTTTACAAACTAGCTTTATGAAACTGATTAGTAGAGGGGTTGGGTGTTCGGTATCACACGGGCTGTGAGTATTCGACATCGCAATAATTAGCCTTAAGTGCAAGTGGTAGATTGTTGGAGATAGTGCCCTCAAAGTCAATTATTGGATCGCAGGTACGTGATTGCAATGATTGAGGCAGGACCTATACCGATATGACAGTCTTGCTCGAGATGATAGTATGCTATCTGGTTTGTCTTTATCATCGTATACATTCTTTAGTTCACTATTGCATGATGATAGAGCCCATAGGATTCTTGCTTGACTACCAGCAGTATGATGGCGATCATATACGTGGGAGCTGGGGTCTGTAAGCACATCCTTAATGCGTCCCTAGTCATGGGAGTTTCGAGACAGGGCATCAATACTCCAGACTAGACTAGTGTATACAGTCGAGACCCCGACGAGGGGCAATGGCCGGTCTCACAAGCCATTGGTGTCAGTTTGATCACCTAAGATGTATACAGGTGCTCATTGGGTTATGAGTACACCGGACAGGATTCGCCGGGAATCTGCTAGTTGGTATTATACATATCGTCAGATAGCAATTCCCTGGTGACATGTGTACAGGTTAGTCCATCGAACTGAGATCGTCATTTGTCTCATGTGAGTTCCCACTGTTCTTAGATTACTACCCTACCACGCTCAAAGGAGTTGTGGAAACAGGTTTTAGTTGGGTACAGTCCCGAGCCACATTGGAGGCAAGTAAGCGGATCGTCGGGGATTCGTCTCTCACGGTATTGGGGGTTGATGTCGCGCAGTGCACTGGTGGCCATCACTAGGAATCCTCGGCCGAGGTAGTGGAGAATTACTGATTTGGATCAGTAGTTTCTCAGGTGGTGATGGGCTTCATGCCGACATGGTTTATCGCGTTATTAGGGGTCTGACTTTATCCACCCCCTAGACTCGATATGCGATACTCTTTAGACGAATGGACTGGACTGTATATACATTGTCACTGTCAGGCTCAGTAAGTTTTATGGATGAGTTCGCTCGTCAGCTTCCCTTCCAATCAATACATAGGCAAACCGTTACGTACAGCTTGTACCTCTGACGTGCTAGGGGTTATACCCAGTGCCAGTGTGTTGATGAATCGTTAGAGTCCCCCACAGACACTTTCCCAAGTTCGCGCGAAACGTTGTAGAGGCCATATGGGTTTATGGCAAGGTTCCGAAAATGCACGTGCATTTTCGCACGTGTCATTTTTCGGGCAGATAATACTGATAGGCTTCGGTTTAAGCCGGAACCCAATATTATACTGTGTAGATATAATATCTTTGTCTTATTTGTATTTGTATTCGGTCGTAATACCAATGCGGGTATGTTTTTACTGATACGGGGTTATCCTGAAATTCGTTTCAGGATCACTTTTGGAAGTTGCCAGTTTCCAGTTTTCTATCAGCCGTCTTTTAACATTCAGTTAAAGACGGATTTATCTTTTCTTTGGATAAGTATGGATGCTTCTAGAAGGTTCTAAAAGAGATGATTAGGCTTGTGACTCACTTGTTCATTAATGGTGCATTTATTGTGTTCATACTTTATATTCATACTAGATATTTCTTTGTGTTCACACTAAGATATTTTTTCTTCATGATAAGCTTGGTTTGTGGTCACCTTCCCCCTCCTACACTCACCTCCCTCCCCTTTATAAGTGGCCGGCCTTCCCCCCTCTCTTGGCTCATAGTTGTTGTTCACTAGGAAAAAGATTATGATAGATTCGGGTTCATGAAAATTAGATAGCCTCTTTCTCATTTCACCCGATCCAAAAGGCAACTTCCATAACCGTCCGTTCATAGCTTTGGACGTAACGAGATAAAGTGTTCTACTCATTCTCTACTTCATCTTGGTCGTCTCTTTTAGCAAACTTGACGATCGAGTTGCCTCGGTTCAGAGGCGGGAGCCCGTTTAAAGATCCGTTGACGTGGTGCCACCTGAACGACAAGACTGGAGATCGAGGAGATCTGAGCAGCCGCAACAAGCGTGGGATGATGGTTTAAGACCGAAGGACTCGGATCGTTCGGTATAACTCTTCTACCCACTTTGTAGTTTGTTAATTTAGCTTTAATGGCATATCCGGGTTACGGTACACGATAGCGCCAGTTTATAAAAAGTTTTTTTTCCGTATTTGGCGTCTGTTAGACGGCCGGGGCGCTACCGTGGACTTACATACCCTACCACGGCTCAAAGGATTCGTGCAAACAGGTTTTAGTTAGTACAGTCCCGAGCCACATAGAGACAGTGAGCGGATCGTCGGGAATTCGTCTCTCCCGGTATCGGTGGTTGATGTCGCGTTGTGCATGGGTGGCCATCACCAGAAATCCTTTGCCATGGTGGACGAGAATTACTAATTTAGATCAGTAGTTTCTCAGTGGGTGATGGGCTTCACACCGACACGAAATATCGCATTATTAGGGGGTCCGACTTTATCCATCCCCTAGACCCGATATGCGATACTCTTAGACGAAGAGACCAGACTGTACGGAGATTGTCACAGATAAACTCAGTAGGGATCTGGATGAGTTTTCTTGTCGGACTTCCTTTTCAACAGGTACCCGGGTAGCCGTTGCGTACTGCTAGTGCCGCTGACGTGCTTGTGGTTATGGATTTATCCAGTAACTCACTACCGGCGTACTGTTGAGTCTTTAGAGTCCCACACAGAGAGTTTCCCTGGTTCAGGCGAAATGTGTAGTAGCCGTATTTTAATACGTGCAGGGTTCTGATCGAATGATTGTACTAGTTACCCGGACTTTCGATCGGACGGTTAATAATACTAGCCGGCTTAGGATTGAGCCGGATTATTAAATCAGGTATTGATTTAATAATTTACGTATATATATTTCGATATGTATATTCTAGTATTATATTCTTTGTGTTATTTTATCTCTTTGGGTATTCGTATTTTGATACGAATACGGGTATGTATATACAGTTGAGTGTATTCCGTATTTATACGGAAAACATTTTAGAAGGTGGACATCTCATTTTAGATTTATCCATTTATTCTTAAATGGAAATGAGGTGTAAAGGTAATGAGGTGAGAATGGTGAGAACCATGTTTTAATAGTGTTGACAAATGAATTGTATATTCATTTGTGCAAACTATTCAAGTATGGTTTTTATATGTTTATTGAAAATATGTTTTATACAAAACCATACTTCATGTTTTATGCTCTCACTTGGAAAAAAGATGGTTGGTTGGAAAAAATCATTCTCGCCACTTTTTGCTCGTCTCCCATTACTAGCCTTTCTTGATCTCCTCCTCCTCCTTCTTGATTTTCCTCCTACCATCTCATGAGTTGAGAATCAAGGATGGAAGAGAGATATATATACACTAAGAACAACTCACTACATCACTAGACACTCTAGATTAGCAATCTAGAGTCTCTAGTTGCTCCACTAGATTTTTAGTGTGGAGCTAGGGCCATGAACCACATCTCTCGGGTGGATCATCTTCAACGGAGGAAGACCGGTGGCCAAGCTCAATTAAGGAGATCTCAAGGAGCTAAGGAAGAGGGTAGAAGACCGAAGGACAAAGATCTTTTGGTAAAACACTTCTATCTCAGTAGCTAGATTCCTATAGCTTGCTAGTTTCATGTTTGGTTTCGATTCTAGGTAGTTGTTTCTAACGCCAAAGTTTTTAAACCCAAAATTTTTCGTTCCGCAATGGCCACGGTCGACAGCCAGGGCGCTAGGAACCCCAACATAGTATTAGAGCCACCCAAACATTAGAATCTAGTAGTAAACAATGCATTAGTTTCTAAATCGAAAAATTCCGATTTCAAAACCCACTCTCTGTTCTAAAAATATCTTGGTCTCTGAAAAAATTTTAAACAAGTACAGAGACTTACTCTAGAAATGTATATGACACATGATGAAAACGAAGCGGATCTACCCTACTTTGGCCAGCCAAAACACCCAAATTCCCATACTTGTCGGTTTACTTTTCATATTTAGGCCTCGTTTTCATCCAGTGTATAGGGTTTTGTAAATTGGTGTTTTTGGTCTTGTTTGATTTGCCCCAGATTTTACTTAGTGTTGTCTTTACTTTGGGGCAACTTGGAAAGTTTTAAAACTTGAAATTTTGCATCATTGATATCTATGATGTAGTGTATGTGTTTTTCAAATGTCGTTTATTTGCTATATGTCATTTAGACGGGGTTGCACATACTTGCCTATACTGTTGTGATATTGATATCTGTGATGGCATGTTCGGATTTTCATGATGGATAGCCTCTAGTGCAATGGTAGTTGTACAGTTTAGATTCATTTGTATATTCATTATTGTGGGGCGAGCGTCCGACATGTGGAATGTCGTTTCCGCCAATTTGTATATTCTTTTATTGGGGCACGATCGGATTGAGATCGATGTCACCTTTGTATATATGTTTTTTTCTTTTCTATACTAAAATTACCCCACGGTGGAGTGCTCAAGTAGCCGGGTTCTAGAGGGCAACGGGCCCGCATCTCATGGCGTTGAGACGAAGGGGGCCTCACTTTAGAATTGGTGGGCTATTCGCCGCACTCGTAGGGGGTATAGGATGACCCACGGAGGGATGCTCAAGTTACCGGATTCCGTGAAGTGCTGGGTGGCCCATTCACTTCATTGATTGGGGTTGCCTCACTTCTGAGATTGGCGGGTAACTTGCCTCACTCATTAGGGTCTTGGTTCTTCATTGCATGGGCTATCCACACGACCGGGGAACGTAGGGTTTCATTTGTGGCTCAAATGAAACTCGGGACTCTTAGATTATCCGTTATTCTGTGTTGCTTATTACTTTTCCGTGATGTTTCTTATATCATGCCTCGGACGAATGATATATATATATAAATACACACACACACACACACACTAGTAAATATTGTATATGTTTTGCATCCGCGCTAGTCCAGCTTCCGCTCTGCCGTTAGTTAAGTAACCTAATGGTGCATGACGGGGCCCCGTGGCGAATGCAGATGGCATATACGTATATTATATTTTCATTCTTTTCTGGTGTGATAGGGATTAATTGATGAGACCGCATTAATTTTGATATATACAAGGAAAAATAAACCTAAAAGATGTTGTTGAAACAAATTTCGAAAAACTATAGTTGTATTCATTTGCTTTGCATAGTGGTATTCGTTCAGGAATATCCAGCACCTCATTCGAGGAGGCAAGTACCTAGATCCCATCACGGGGAGTGACCACTTGAGCAAAAGTTTATGATACTGTAGATTACTCGGTTTTCTTCAAAACCACTAGTATAAAAAGCAGAGCCTAAATCATTCCTTTTCAAAGCTATTCGGTTCCCTCAACAATATCAAGTTCATTACGTTAAATGTTTTTCGCCGAAAACTGGTCGTAACCCTCCATCATTTCCTATGATTAGTGCTCGGTATTCTTGTTGCGTATGTTGGTATTGTCAAGGCGTAGTGTGCGGTAGCTGAGTATTGCTTGTTTGTAGCATTAGATGTGCTTGGTTAGGAAAGTCGTACGGTCATGCTGGCATTTTCAAGGACACGTACGAATGGGTTTAACGCAATCAAGATAATGATGGGTTGAACTTAACTAGGACCCTTTGATATGTTGGCATTGTCAAGGTCACTGGGGTCCTAGGGGTAAAAACCATATCGGGAGTTTCAAACATAAAGGAAACTTGCCAGGTATGCGCATACCTTCTGGAGTATAGTGAGTTGAGTAACTTCCATTAAGTTATCATGAGATGATAGTTGGAACCCGATTCCCACTGTTGAGTAGGTGTTACTCCTCGGGTGATTTTCAGATGATCCTGACTAATTATCCTTTTAAGGTTTAATGGAGAATTCATGGAAACAATGGGAGCCATCCTGATTAGATAAAGTGATTAACTAATCTAATCTAGATTAGAATACACGCTGAGTGTTTCTTTTCTCTCTCTCTCGTTGGTAGCGACCATGACTTGACTATAAACTAAAACTCATGAACCAAGTTAACCGAACCTTCTTTACACACTTTGGTTTTGGATTGTCATGATTCACAAAAAAAGTCACATATATCCCTGCCGCTCCAACATCCTTTTTGCATTTCTCCAAAACACTCTGTATTACTACGAAGATTCATATTGCTTGGGTATTCCATCGTATAGTTGTTGGCTATAGTGCCCTTAATTCAATTATTGAATCGCAGGCGCGCGATTCTGATGATTGAGGGATGACCTATGTGGGGAGAACAGTCTTACACAAGATGATAGTATGCTATCTGGTTTGTCTTTATCATCATGTACAGTATTAGGTGGCATTATAGATCACTATTACATGTTGATAGAGCCCATAGGATTCTTACTTGACTACCAACATTATGATGGCGATCATATACGTGGGAGCTAGGTGGTTTATAAGCACATCCTTAAATGTCCTTAGTCGTGGGAGTATCGATACTCCGGAGTAGACTAGTGTGTACTTATCGAGACCCCGACGAGGGGTGGTAGCCGGTCTCACAAGCCATTGGTGTTAGTTAGTCACCTAAGATAGTATACAGGTGCTCATTGGGTTATGAGTACACTGGACGGACTCGCTGGGAACATGCTAGTTGGTATTATAGCTATTGTCACATAGCAATTCCCAGGTGACATGAGTACAGGTTAGTCTGTCGACCTGAGATCGTCATTTATCTCGTGTGAGTTCCTACTGTATTTTGATTACTACCCTACCACGGCTCAAAAGAGTCGTGCAAACAGGTTTTAGTTGGGTACATTCCCGAGCCACATGGAAGCAGTGAGCGGATCGTCAGGGATTCGTCTCTCCCGGTATTGGGGGTTTATGTCGCGCTGTGCACGGGTGGCCATCACCAGAAATCCTCGGCCGAGGTGGACTAGAATTACTGATTTGGATTAGTAGTTTCTAATTGGGTGATGGGCTTCATACCGACACGAATTATCACGTTATAAGGGGTCTGACTTTATCCACCCCTAGACTCGATATGCGATACTCTTAGACGAACAGACTGGACTGTATGGAGATTGTCACGGACAAGCTCGGTAGGGTTTCAGATGAGTTTGCTCGCCGGCCTTCCTTTCGCTAAATACCTGGGTAGCCGTTACGTACAGCTAGTGTCACTGATGTGCTTGTGGTTAAACCCACTGCTAGCGTATTGACGAGTCTTTAGTGTCCCACACAGAGAGTTTTTCTAGTTCTGGCAAAATGATGTAGTAGCCGTATTGGATACGTGCAGGGTTCATATCGATTGATTGTACTATATACCCAGACTTTCGATTGGACAGTTGATAATACTAGCCGGCTCGGGTTTGAGCCGGATTATTAAATCAGGTATTGATTTAATAATTTACGTATATGTATTTTGATATGTATATTCTAGTATTATGTTCTTTGTGTTATTCTATCTCTTTAGGTATTCGTATTTCGGTACGAATACAGGTATGTATATACAGTAGAATGTAATGTTAGTAATATGTATGCCCTAAAGGCCATTACTGTACATAGGATGTATATTGTAGTGGATGCTGGGACGTATATAAGGAGGACTTTCTTGCTCGACATGATAGTATGCTATCTGGTTGATCTTTACCTTAACGTGTATGCTGATTGTCTCTCTGTTACATGTTGGTAAAGCCCTTAGGATGTGTACTTGACTACCTGGACTATGATGCGGATCATACTAGTGGGGACATGGTAGTCCATAAGTACATCCTTCAAAGTCCCTAGTCGTGGGTGTATCGAGACGGGGCATCGATGTACCAGAGTAGACTAGCGTATACCTTCTCGACCCATACAGATGGACGATGGATGATCCCATATCCATTGGTGTTTGACATCAGAGATGATATACGGGTGCTCAGTAGAGACTGGGTACACTGGACGGACTCGCCGAGAACTCCCAGATGGTATTATACCTCACGTCAGATGGCAGTTCTCTGGTGACACTGGTACAGAGTAGTCTGTTGACCCGAGATCGTCATAGAGTCTTGTGTGGTTCCCACTGTGCTTTGATTTCCATCTTACCACGTCCAAGAGGGCGTGCAAAACGGTGGTTTTTGGGTACAGTCCCGAGTCACATGGAGGCAATGAGCGATAGGAGGGGAATCGCCTCTCCCGGTATAGGGAGTTGATGTTGCACTGTGTACGATTGGCTATAACAGGAAGTCCCTGGCCAGGGCTGATCAGAGAATTGCTGGTAAGTGTTACCAGTAGTTTCTCGACCCGTTATGAGCCTCATATCGACACGACTTATCGAGCTATTGGGGTCTGACGTTTACCACCCCTAGGCGAGATATGCGACATATCAGACGATCAGACCGGACTGTACGGTAGTGTTACTGGTCGGATTCACTGGAGTGTGAGCGGGCTTGCTCGTCGATCTTCAAATCGCTCAATACCCGGGTGGCCGTTACGTTTAGCAGACCGCTTGCGGCTTGTGGGTGTTCGATATGATCATCACCTGCTGCCGGCGTATTGACGAGTCTTTAGAGTCCTACACAGAGGTTTCCTGGCTCAAGCGAAACGAAATAGGAGCGCATATGAGATATGTGCGGGACCGAGAATAATGCGTGTATGTGATGCCGCATTCCATTCTCGCGATGAATGTATCGGAAAGGTTGTATGCGATATAACCTAGTTATCGATTCAAGCGTTGATTCGATAAGCCGATACATTGAATACTAGTCGGTTGTGTGCGACATGACCGGATCATTGAATCAAGTGTTGATTTAATGATTTAATGCATAATTATATATTTGATATGTTACTTTGCACTAACTAGTATTGGTTCACTTTAAACGGATTTTCTCACTTGGATTGTGCACATTGTATATGTGATATATTTTTGTGCACTTGTATGTATCATGTTTGATGATGCATGCTAACTTGTGTTTTGTGTGAAGATTAAACCATGGTTGTGAGAGTGGTTAGGGTTTTATTTTCCATTACTTATTTATTCATTTATTTATTTGTTTATACATTTTGGAAAATAAATGGAAAAGAGAAAAGAATGGTGGCTTTATTTGTTCTTTAGTTGAAGCTTCATGAAGCTTTGATAAAGTCAACCATTCTTATCTCATCCTTAACCCTAACCATTCCCACTAACCCTAGTTTAATCTCTACACTTGACCATGGTTAATTTTATGATAAGAATTCATTTTCTTTTCTTTTTCTATTAACTTATCATAACTATTTCCTTCTTCTTCTTCATTCTTCAAGTGAAGAAAGCTTGCCCCATCAATGGCAAGTGATGGAAATGAGTGAGAAATCCAATTCTAAAGTCTACCCACTTCCTATTTCTTCATCCTCTACCTCTTGCCAAGTAGTAGAGTGTGTTTACTTCACAAGTTTCATGACTTGGTGAAGTTGTGAGATTGATCTAGCGATGCCTCGACGTAGATCATCTTCGGCATGGACATCGACGACCTAGCTTGCCCATTCTCCGACGAAGCCGACGCTAGAGCCCGGATTTGATTTGGACAGCGGAGAGGACTTCGTTGCGGAGCTATGGAGGTGGAGCACCGGATCTACAAAGGTTGTATTTCCGTATCTCTTAGTTAATTGTTAACTAGTTAGCTTTTTCGCCTAGATTTCTAGCCAACGATCCGTAGTCTAGGGTTTCTCGGCACCGTAAAATTTGAAACGGGCATGGTTGATGCCTTGTGAGACCTCATTAGGGTGCCTAGGAACCCTACAGTGGTATCAGAGCCTAGCTAGAGCCTTAGGCGAAGTCCAGACGGAATTTGAAGTCCGAACGACCCGAAACCCCAACCTTAAAATTGCTCTCTGGACGATTTTGAAAAACTGGGATTTTTCCAGATTAAAAATATTCAGAAAACTCGGTAAAATAATCTAAGAATTACTGTTTAAATTTGAGGGCTTGATTCATTAGAAGAGGCGCGGATCCGCGGCCTTACAGTTAGCTCAGGCGGCGGATCCGCGGCCGTACGGCCTTAATTTTTAAATAGTTTTATACAGTAATTCTTAGTTTTATGTGCTGGATTTCCTGGGATTTTTTAATAATTTTTATAGAGCTGAATTTTCTGGGTTGATTTGGGGATTCGGTGTCTCGATCGGATTATCAAATTTTGTCTGTGTGGCTTTCCGGATAAATTTTAGAATATGTTAAAAAGTTCGATCGGATATAAATACCCAATTTTTCCCCTGTCGGGAAATTTCCAAGTGTTGGATTTTTCCGTAGTTTAACGACGTTCTAAGTAGTGCAAGTAACGCGATGGTCCCTCTAGAAGACAACAAACCTTAACTCGATTATGTGACCGTCTTGAACTGCCCTTTGAACCTTCGGGTTTGGGGCAGTACGGCGTGCCACATGTGAGGCGTTGGCTTGACCCTTCTACGGCTGGACCGTTGGTACTGAGGCACGAACGGAATGTTATTAGACTTATTTCATGTGTTGAGCTGTATCGGGAAAACTTGGGTGTTCGATTGTTCGATCGGAAAGTTTAACATTTTCTATTTATCTGGAATGGGATACAATAATTGGAATTCACAAATAGTTATGAGATAACTGAATGAATGTTATAAACATAGCACTTTAGTCTCACTTGATCGGTTGCCACGGAATTTTGATGTGATCAAAAGTCCGTCGCAATCACGTACCGTACGCGGATACTCGCCGGGTAAACTTAATAGACAGCCTCACCCCATAGCCCCGACCAAGTGACTGTAGGAGAACCCCGTCGCCAAAAGCATCCGTTCGGGTGCTCCCGGCAGCGGTGTTCCGCCTTGGTGCACTTCGTCGACGGTATCGGGGGTGCGGCCGCCTACTGAAGTTTGCGACGAGTATTCGATCAGGATGTCGGGAATCTTGTTGAATTGCCCGACTTGATATTGAAAAGAGTTTTCGATTTTGAGACTAAAATGCGGGGTTTATAATTGTTAGGCATGCGATGTCTAAGGAATTCATTTGGTCAGGCATTCGATGTCTGAGGTGGTTGCGGATTCCAACTGTTGTAGTTTTACACTTTCTTTTCTGTGACCGTAAGTGTAATATGTGATATCGCCGGTTTCGTTGCTATATGTCAACGACAATTGGGATGGACATATTTACTTACGTTGATGACATGTGATGTTATGTGTTGCTGGATATGTTATATTGGATCGTCGTGTTTGAATAGCCGGGGGTTTTTATGTAAGATGAGTGTTTTTCATTTTCATTCATGTAAAAACTTGTATGTAATATTCTTTTATTGGGGCGCTTCCAGGTTGCAGAAGATGTCACCCTTTGTATATTATTTACTTTTCGGCACTAGGATAGACCCAAAGGGGGGAGCACAAGTAACCGGGTTCTGGAGTCCAGTGGGAGACCAACTCGAGGAGTCGAGTCCGGGTCTCCTAACTCCAGAATTGGTAGGGTTGCTTGCCGCTCTCGTAGGGGTCTAGGGGTGTGGGTTTGGCTATTCATCACGACCGTGGAATCCGTGTTTTATACTGGCTCGTATTGAAAACACGGACGTCCTAGTATATCCAATATTTCATATGATTCTTCTGCTGCGATATCTGTGATGTGATCATGTGATGTTCTGTGATAGATACAGTATATAGTATATATGATATATTATATAGACGTTACTTATGTTTTACACCCGCGCTAGCCCTGCCCCGCTCTGCCGTTAGTTACCTAACCTAACGATGCACGAGGGGACATCGAGGCGAATGCGGATGGCATAAGTGTACGTCGTATTTATCTGTGATGTTTAGGTATTTAAATGATGGGACTTCATTAATATGATTAATGAAATAAAAGAAACCTAAGATGTTGTAGAATCGAATTTCAAAATAAAACAGGTAGCTACAGTTTTTGCTTTGCACAGCGGTATATGAGATATATCCTGCACCTTATTCGATAAGGAAAGGACCGAGATCCCTTCACCGGGAGTGACTCCTTTAGCAATAACTGGCAGATGCTACACACTCGGTTTGTCTTTTGATTGCTTTTAAGAGTTTTTGCTTTGCACAGTGATATATATGATATATCCCGCACCTCATTCGACGAGGAAAGGACCGACGATCCCTTCACCGGGAGTGACTCCTTTAGCAAAACTAGAAAAGACTCAAAAGCACTCCATTTTAAAATCATTTGATTCTACAGCGATATCAAGTTCATTACGCAATAGGTTTTCAGAAAAACCTGTCGTAGCCCTCCGTCATTTCAGATAAGTATTAGTTAGTATTCGTGCTGCGGTTGTTTGGCATGCGTCAAGGCGTAGTGTACGGTAGCTAACTAGTGCTTATCTGCCAGCATATGATGCGATTGGATTAGGGTATTCGTACGGCGTTGTTTGGCATGCGTCAAGGGTCGTGCGGGTGGGTTTAATTCAATCAAGAAATGTACGGGTTGAACTTGACTAGCAGACTATGGGTTGTTTGGCATGCGTCAAGGTCATAGCGAGCTAGGGGCAAAATATTATCGGGAATTTCAAGTGTTGAGATTTGCAATGAGATTGCATACCTTCTATGAGATAGTTGGATCTCGATACCCGCTGCGAGTAATTGTTACTCCTGGGAGAGTTTTATACATTACAATTAGCCGATCAAGTAGGTGTCTAGAAAGGTGTCAACGGGGTTATGCCTCTGGAAAAACGAGGTTTACAGTAATTAGGTTCGTGCGAAAGCACGGGGGACCTCCCTCAAAGTACCGACACTGGCCTGGCTGAAAGATTGGCGAACTTGTAGTGTGTAATTAATCCCGGCTAGTCTTTCCTTTTAGGGTTTGAAGGAAGATTTGATAAAAAGCAGTGGGAGCCATCCTGATTAGATAAAATAAAAACCAATCTATTCTTGACAGAGCGCACGCTGAGTGTTTTCTTCTCTCTCTCTCCAGGTAGCGACCATATCACGCATTAATCAAGATAATAATACGGATTATTGACCGAACCCGCTTGTAATACTGAGCTGGGGAACGTTGGTCCCGCTCCAACTTATAATTGTTATAAGACAGAGCAGGAAATTGGGGATTACCAGAATTCCCGTGCCGCCCAAACGAAGAGAGTGCATGATGATGCATCATCTTCGGGTGTGTTCATTACAAAGAACTGTTTCTCAGTATCCTCTGCGTCCTGGGTATTTGATACCAGATCAGGATCCCAGATATGTAATCTGTTACATAGGGCTACAGAAAGGTAGAGAACTGAGAACGGGTGATAAGTTTCATGAGGCAGAAAACGGGGCACGTGTTGCAGCCAAGTCTGTTGGTCACTGTCACCCTGTATTACCAATACATTGATTCTGAACGAATGTTATTAGATACCGAACCTGATATACAAAATCATATCAGTCTCTTTATTAGTAAAGAAATGATAAAATTTTGTATTGTTGGATAATGTTTTGAACATTTCCTATATCAAAAGTTGATCGGTTCAGGCACGTTATATAAAAGCATTAATGTTCTAAATCAAACTACAGTTCTTAGTATACGGAACACACATAAGAGGAAGAGTTCAGAAATGAACGAATTCTTCTTGAGGTATTGTAGACTAGGTCAGATCAATGTGACCCGACTAGCTAGAGTTACATATAGATGCATATTTAAATCAGTTTGAATTTACATTTTGTGAAACTCGCCAGTCATGTCACAAAGATAAGATGACCACAGCTCTGTTTATTGGAAACAGAGAAAGAGTTAATAAACTCTTGGGATGATACATGTTGATGTATGTAAGGTCCCCTGTCTACACATGCCAGGACAGGTTCTTTGTACTTCATTACATTCTCTGATAATCTCTCAAGATTCAGACATATGTTCCTGTTGAAACATTAGTCCGAGCCTTTTGAGATATTCACAGAATATAAGCAAGAAGTAGAGAACCAAAATACGGGTTTAAGTATTATGTCCTATGATGAGATCAAGGAGGAGAATACTTGAGCACGGAAATACTGGACTATTCTAAAGGAGAATGAGATTCTCTCTCAGCATTACTCCTCTGTATACACCATAGCACGATGGTATATCAGGGCGGAGCAATCACACCCTATATGATAAGGTGTGCTCTATGATGAGTAATACTGAATTACCTGTTTCCTTTTGGGTGTTATGCACTTGAGAAGGTGCATACCTATTGAATAGGGTTCCAATCAAATCAATTGCCTACCACTTCATATGTGATATGGAAAAGGAAGAGCCCATTTCTTAAGTTAGTTAAGATTTGGGGTTGTCCGGCCTATGTCTAAAAGGAAAAATCCGGACAAGCTCGAGGCAAGGTCAGTTATGTAGAACTGGAAATGTTCCAGCTATGCAAACTATAGAAGATGATTTGACAGAACCAAAGGATTCAGTAGATACCAACGAACCTCAGCCTCTCCGCCGATCTAGTAGGGTTCCTTACCCGCCTGAGAGATACTTCGGTTTCTCTATGACAGTGGGAGCGAGGATTGCATCATGAGATGATGACCCAACTAGTTTCGAGCTGGCCATCAGGAGTAGGACTCTGTAAGAATGGCTGGATGTTTATCGATCTGAGATTGAATCCTTATACACCAACAAAGTATGGACTTTAGTTGCTATATCTGAAGGGTTAAATCCCCATCAGGAGCAAGTAAATCTTGAGAAGATTACTTGGTGTACATGGAAAGGTTGAGACTTTCAAAGCTAGAATTGTTAAAGGTTTTCGTCATCGACCAGGCGTGGATAATGATGAAACCTTTTCCAGTAGCTATGCTTAAGTCCATCCAGATCCTTCTTGTCACGGCTACATACCATGACTGCGATATCTGGTGGTTGGGTGTCTTGACTGCTTTTCTAAATAATGATTTAGAAGAGAGCGTCTATAAGTACACAGCCAGAGGGCCTCGTAGACAGTGGGAGCAGCGGAAACGTATGCAAGATGTTTTATATGATAAAGCAGGCATCGCGGAGTTGGAACATCTGTTTTGATGAAGTAGTCAAAGAGTTTGACATCATCAAAATGGTAGATGAACCTTGTATAAACAAAAAGGTAGTAGGGAGTATGGTGGTGATCCTCGTAGAGTACATGGATGACATACTCTTGATAGGGAAGGAGTTTCCTATGCTACGCTCGATCGATCTCCGCTTATCACAATGATTCTCCATATAGGATCAAAGTGATACCTCCTAAATCCTGGATTTTGGATCTATGAGATAGATCTAAATGGATGTTAGGATACTCACTAGCTGTAGTGAGATGGTATCAATCGACCCTGGGGAGAATCACTGGAATGGTTCCAGGGTGATAAAGACGACTGAATGTCAGTCACAGGCATTGTCTTTACCCTCAGTAAAGGGACGGTATATTGGAAGAGTTCCAAGCTAGATACCGTGACATACTAGACGATAAAGGCAGCATACATCGCTACTTAAGATACTACCAAAGAGGTTGTTTGGATGTATATTGGTTCATGAGATGAACTATGTTCCTCCCATTGTGTGACAATGGAGTTGTGGCTTATGCCAAGGAACGTCGGTCCCATCAGTGATCCAGACATATTCTAAGGCAGTATCACTTGATCATGGAGATGGTTGATCTCCAGGGAGATCGAGGTTAGGAGAGTAGACTCAGAGGACAACACAGCGGATCCACTCACAAAGGCCTGTTCCCAGAGAGAGACTTTTATGGGATGGTTGAGTATGAGATACTGCAACCACTGCTATCAGATGGCCCTAGTGCAAGTGGGAGATTGTTAGTTATATGTATGCCCTAGAGGCCATTACTGTACATAGGATGTATATTGTAGTGGATGCTGGGACGTATATAAGGAGGACTTTCTTGCTCGACATGATAGTATGCTATCTGGTTGATCTTTACCTTAACGTGTATGCTGATTGTCTCTCTGTTACATGTTGGTAAAGCCCTTAGGATGTGTACTTGACTACCTGGACTATGATGCGGATCATACTAGTGGGGACATGGTAGTCCATAAGTACATCCTTCAAAGTCCCTAGTCGTGGGTGTATCGAGACGGGGCATCGATGTACCAGAGTAGACTAGCGTATACCTTCTCGACCCATACAGATGGACGATGGATGATCCCATATCCATTGGTGTTTGACATCAGAGATGATATACGGGTGCTCAGTAGAGACTGGGTACACTGGACGGACTCGCCGAGAACTCCCAGATGGTATTATACCTCACGTCAGATGGCAGTTCTCTGGTGACACTGGTACAGAGTAGTCTGTTGACCCGAGATCGTCATAGAGTCTTGTGTGGTTCCCACTGTGCTTTGATTTCCATCTTACCACGTCCAAGAGGGCATGCAAAACGGTGGTTTTTGGGTACAGTCCCGAGTCACATGGAGGCAATGAGCGATAGGAGGGGAATCGTCTCTCCCGGTATAGGGAGTTGATGTTGCACTGTGTACGATTGGCTATAACAGGAAGTCCCTGGCCAGGGCTGATCAGAGAATTGCTGGTAAGTGTTACCAGTAGTTTCTCGACCCGTTATGAGCCTCATATCGACACGACTTATCGAGCTATTGGGGTCTGACGTTTACCACCCCTAGGAGAGATATGCGACATATCAGACGATCAGACCGGACTGTACGGTAGTGTTACTGGTCGGATTCACTGGAGTGTGAGCGGGCTTGCTCGTCGATCTTCAAATCGCTCAATACCCGGGTGGCCGTTACGTTTAGCAGACCGCTTGCGGCTTGTGGGTGTTCGATATGATCATCACCTGCTGCCGGCGTATTGACGAGTCTTTAGAGTCCTACACAGAGGTTTCCTGGCTCAAGCGAAACGAAATAGGAGCGCATATGAGATATGTGCGGGACCGAGAATAATGCGTGTATGTGATGCCGCATTCCATTCTCGCGATGAATGTATCGGAAAGGTTGTATGCGATATAACCTAGTTATCGATTCAAGCGTTGATTCGATAAGCCGATACATTGAATACTAGTCGGTTGTGTGCGACATGACCGGATCATTGAATCAAGTGTTGATTTAATGATTTAATGCATAATTATATATTTGATATGTTACTTTGCACTAACTAGTATTGGTTCACTTTAAACGGATTTTCTCACTTGGATTGTGCACATTGTATATGTGATATATTTTTGTGCACTTGTATGTATCATGTTTGATGATGCATGCTAACTTGTGTTTTGTGTGAAGATTAAACCATGGTTGTGAGAGTGGTTAGGGTTTTATTTTCCATTACTTATTTATTCATTTATTTATTTGTTTATACATTTTGGAAAATAAATGGAAAAGAGAAAAGAATGGTGGCTTTATTTGTTCTTTAGTTGAAGCTTCATGAAGCTTTGATAAAGTCAACCATTCTTATCTCATCCTTAACCCTAACCATTCCCACTAACCCTAGTTTAATCTCTACACTTGACCATGGTTAATTTTATGATAAGAATTCATTTTCTTTTCTTTTTCTATTAACTTATCATAACTATTTCCTTCTTCTTCTTCATTCTTCAAGTGAAGAAAGCTTGCCCCATCAATGGCAAGTGATGGAAATGAGTGAGAAATCCAATTCTAAAGTCTACCCACTTCCTATTTCTTCATCCTCTACCTCTTGCCAAGTAGTAGAGTGTGTTTACTTCACAAGTTTCATGACTTGGTGAAGTTGTGAGCTTGATCTAGCGATGCCTCGACGTAGATCATCTTCGGCATGGACATCGACGACCTAGCTTGCCCATTCTCCGACGAAGCCAACGCTAGAGCCCGGATTTGATTTGGACAGCGGAGAGGACTTCGTTGCGGAGCTACGAAGGTGGAGCACCGGATCTACAAAGGTTGTATTTCCGTATCTCTTAGTTAATTGTTAACTAGTTAGCTTTTTCGCCTAGATTTCTAGCCAACGATCCGTAGTCTAGGGTTTCTCGGCACCGTAAAATTTGAAACGGGCATGGTTGATGCCTTGTGAGACCTCTTGAGGATGCCTAGGAACCCTACATGTAATCCGTATTTTTTACAGATCACATTCTAAAAGGAGGATACCTCATTTTTGGATTTGACCATTTATTTGAAAATGATAAATGAGGTGGATATTAGAAAATGGGGAGTATGGTGAGAATCATACTTGCATAGTGTGCACAAATGAATTTTTAATTCATTTGTGCACACTATTCAAGTATGGCTTGTTTTTAAAATTGAAAAGAATGATTTTACAACACCAAGCATTGGATTTTCTCTCTCCAAGGATGGCTCATTATTTTTTAGCATGAGTTTTTCTTCATCTCCCTCACCATTAGCTTCACTCTCCATGAGCTTTCTTGAGTTGCCTCCATCTTCATCTTTCACCTCCTCTCAACCATCTCATGTGTTGAGAATCATGAGAAGAGGTGAGATGAAATAGCCAAACACTTTAAAACACTCCCTACATCCTAGGCTTTCTAGATTAGCAACCTAGAAACCCTAGTTGCTTCACTTGCATCCTTGATGTGAAGCTAGAGCCATTACTGCATCCTTCGGGTGGATCGTCTTCGACGAAGGGAGATCGGCGGCCAAGTTCGTTCGAGCATGCCTCAAGGAGCTAAGGAGGAAGATGGAAGACCGAAGGACTTGGTTCTTTTGGTATAATCTTTCTAACCTTTAGTTTAGTTCATATGCATGTTTTGTTATCTAGAGCTTATGGATCGATCTTGGCATCGGGTTGTGTTAGCGTCTGTTTTTGTAAATTTTTGTTCCGCATTTGGCCACGGATTGATGGCCGGGGCGCTTGCATAACCCAACAATAGTTACATACGAACTCGAAGAAACTTTCTTGAATTCGAGGATGGATTCTAGTTCGGGAGAAATTGAATAAATTATTCGGTTGTCTTTTCTCTTTACCTTCTCTCAAGTTGCGAGAGCTCCTAGTATTAAGAGAGTACACCTATTACGCTTATTGGATGGTCTTCTTCCAAACCATAGGCAGGTGCCGAAAGGTAGGAAAGGAAGAAAAACAATTAGCCTAAGTATGGTGTACAGAAGGTAAGAAGTAAAGACATATAAAAGGATTGTAGTCAGGGCAAGGAAAACTGCGACTACTGTCATGAATCTGGATAGTGAAAGAGGCATTACTAGAAATGCCCGGCCAACTCCATGAAAAATTTTCATGTTTCAGTCTTACTGTGCGGTGTTAATTGAAAACCGATTTCCCAATTAGATTCTGACTCCAGGGTATGTATTTACCAGATTTTATTTTCACATCTGTATGGCATTACAGATGCTGAGTGGGAGTAGAACATTGGGAATTGGGTGATTAGATCCTTAATAACATAATTATTTGTAATTGATGATATTTAAGGAAATTGCCTAGGTTTTGCCTAACAACAAATATTCGGTTTTGAATATCTGTTGTTATGCACTAATTTCAAACTGATATATCTGTACGTTTATTTTATAAAGTGAGATATAAATTTTTGAAATTATATTTATGACGTTTACCTATATTATTTGATGGTTAGGTAAGGTACTTTCAACAACGGTGTAATTCTTCTTAACCATAACACAGTTTTCAACCTACTATGCACAGAGTTTGACTTATAAAACTCAGAGGACTTATACAGAGTATTTGTATGTTGTCCGATGTCCATTAGGACAAATGGGTTGGTACTCATACTATATTCCGTTTACTTATGATTTCTATGGTTTTAGACACGCATTTCGTTGAAATACAAGTTCCAAATTTTGAGAAGTTATAGGTATAAGAATAAAGTAGAGAAGCATACGTTGCAAGTATCAGGATTCATCGTGGTGATCGAAGGTGTAAATACTCATGCTAGGTATTCCGTCGTAAGTAATATATTTGAGAACTTGCTTCTCTCTCAGGTTCCTCATCCATAGGTACGCTCCTTGATGAGTAATACTGCTTGGCCTTCTTCCATTTAGTCAATATGCACTAAAAACAGCTGTATAATTTTTTGAATCTGGTTCAAATTAAATTAGTGTCTTTGTTTCTATATTAGATATAGAATGGATTCATATCTTAATGATGTTAAGGTATACAAAGTAGTCCGGCTTATGCTTAAAACCAGAATCTGGATAAACTCAAGGCACGTTTCAGTAATGGCAGATTGTGGGTTATCTCGGGCTTTGAAGAGTGTTAACATTCTACTATTTGGAGGATTTATATTTTTCTTGACTCGCCACCTCTTTAGTAAAATGAATTTTTTTCAGAAAAGACAAGTGAGGGTATGGTAGAACTGAAAGTGATTCCAGAACCACAAACAATTACTGAAAATTTAGTAGAACCTAAGCATTCAATTGGATTCGACAATCTATTAACCACTCCGCAGATTTGGTGGGTAATCCCATCCACCCGAGAGGTACTTCAGTCTCCTCAAAAACGGTGACAGGGAGGTTTTGATGACCCAAACTTGCCACTACTTCTGTCCTAGACTATGAGATCTGGCAGGTGGATGAATATAACGTCTTTCTAAATTAGCTTTAGAAGTGCACGTGTAAATGACTCTAGCAGAGGGTTGTTGTAGTCAGTGGGAGCAGCGGAAGCATGGTAGGCCAGTAGTTTATATCTATTTATAGACTAAAGTATGTATGGCGGAGATAGATCGTCTATTTTTGATGTGACAGTCATAGAGTTTGACTTCATCAGAACAATAAATAGAACTGGTAAGAAAATAGTAGGGAGTGATGTCCTGCTATTTGGATGACGTGCTCCTTATAGGAAGTGATGTTCTTATACTACGATCGGTTATACTGTGGTTGTCACAAGGTGTTTCTCCACACAGGATCTGGATAAAATATCAGGGATTCTGGTCACTAGATCTATGATTTTAGATCTAGATTTAGGAAATCTCCCAATTTGGGCACCTGGACACTATTCAAAAGTGTTTTAGAATGGACGACTCCTGGCGTGGTGGTGTACCCGCAAGTGATAGAGTCATTCTCTCTAAAGAGATGACTTCTAGACTGATGAGGAGAGCGATTTGCATGATTGGTATATCACTTGCTTAAGCAATTGAGTCAAATCATTAGATGTCAAGTACAAAACCAGATATTTCTTTTTGCACTAGCTGCAATAAGCATATATTAATCTAATCCAGGAGAAACATTTAGGAAGCAGTTGTGAACATAAGTGGATGTTCTTGGTATATGGTAACGGCAGACTCCTTCAGGAAGCGGTTATCATTTCAGGCTTCCAAGGTGACCTGGATGACAGAGTAGCTGTCAGAATTAATAGTTTTCCCTCTTTTGAGGGGCAGTATGTTGGACAGGTGGTCCAAGCGGATACTGAGGAAAGCATTTGGAGTTCATTTGTGAACTTGGTCTTATCAGATATCCAGACAAATTCTAAGACATGTATCGCTCATTTCGGGAGATAGTCTTTCTCCGCGAAGTTGAGATATAGAGAGATAAACAGAGAAACATTGGAGCGGATCCACTCACTGAGGCTATTTCTCGAACGCGATAGTTTCACAAACGTGCTTTGTGAGACTGATTAGTAGAGAAGTTGGGTGTTCGGTATCATACAGGCTATGAGTATGTGACACCATAATAATTAGCCTTGAGTGCAAGTGGGAGATTATTGGATATAGTGCCCTCAAGTCAATTATTGTAATCGCAGACAGGCGATTGTTATGATTGAGGGAGGACCTATACGGGTAGAACAGTCTTACTTGAGATGATGGTATGCTATCTGGTTTGTCTTTATCATCATGTAAATGTATTATGTGGTATTACCGATCACTGTTACATATTGATAAAGCCAGTAGGATTATTGCTTGACTACCAGCGTTATGATGGCGATCATACATGTGAGGGATGGATAGTCCATAACCACATCCTTAAATGTCCCTAGTCATGGGAGTATCGAGACTGGGCATCGAAATTCTGGAGTAGACTGGTGTATACATTTCTAGACCTCGACGAGGGGCGGTGGTTGGTCCCACAGCCATTGGTCTTTCGCACATAAGATCGTATACAGGTACTTAATAGGGGTGAGTACACTAGACGGACTCGCCGAGAACATGCTAGTTGGAATTATACCTATTGTGATATAGCAATTTTTAGGAGACATGAGTACAGGTTAGTCGTTCAACCTGAGATCGTCATTTTTCTCGTATTAGTTCCCACTGTGCTTTAATTACTACCCTACCATGGCTCAAAGGAGTCGTGCAAACGGGTTATAGTTGGGTACAGTCCCGGGTCACATAGAGGCAGTGAGCGGATCGTCGGGGATTCGTCTCCTCCGGTATTGGGGGTTGATGCCGCGCAGTGCACTGGTGGATATCACCAGAAATCCTTGGCCAAGGTTGATGAGAATTACTGATTGGATCAGTAGTTTCTCAGTTGGTGATGGGCTTCACACCGACACGAAATATCGCGTTATTAGGAGTCTGACTTTATCCACCCCTATCACGACCTGAAAGTACGGAACGTGACCGGCACTTAGATTACGAAGCGTCTAGAGGCGCAACGTAATCTAAGTAAGCCGAAGCCCAGAAATCTAAACAATAAAAAGAAGAAGAAGTAAGAAAAACATGTAGAAAACAAGTTTAAAAGCAACATCCAATTTTCTCAAAAATTTCGGCAGTGTCTCCTTTGTAAAAACTGGCCCCAAACGGGTACAAACAAGTTAAATATATACAAACGATAAAATGGCATCCCCAAGTGGGAGCTAGCACTACGCCAACAGGCGGAAACAACCATACCAAGCATAATAATATACAACGCCAAAGGGCGAGGCTCAAAACTCAAATGAAAACAAATCCACCAGATACCATAATAATACAAGCGCGACTCTAAGGTCGAAATCAATAACTGGTCCAGTAAACTTATCAAGTAATACAAGTATGGTTGATGGAGCTTACTAGATACAAATGAAATAATAAAAGTACAACGGCGGTTCAGATACAAGTGAACCAACCTACCGTGTAAATCACCCTGAATGAAAAGATGTGCCAGCAAGCTGCCAAGGTAATCTATACATCGAACCTGTAATAAAATTTGGCAAAACGGGGCTGAGTTGCCAACTCGTGAGTAGAAGATATCTGCGAAAAGAAATCGAATGCACGACGCTGTCCTAGGTCATAATAATATACTAATAGTCATCAAATAAAGACAGGGTACTAAACTACGTGTAAGTGCAAATGCTCCGTGCTCGTGTCAGTACCTCAAATAGTAATATGTCATGTGAATAAGTATGCATGCACCATGAATGTAAAACAATCAATCCTGAAATCTGGATATATCTGTATAAGAAATCTTTAACTTTTATCATGGTAATTTGTATAGAAATCTGATTATCATCGATAAAATCCATGGAAATCCGTGTCAAGCATCGACACAAAATATGTAAATCTCAAATCTCAATACCTCATAGTCTCAATATCTCATAGTCTCAATATCTCATAGTCTCAATACCTCGGGCTCCGTCAGTCCGGATCGGCCCATATCATCAAATCTCACGACAACGGTCGGTATCCTCCGGATATCCACCGCTCCAGACATCACCGGTAGGTAGTCTTCCCCTGCCAAGCTCATCGTCTACAACTCGATCTTCTTGCCCTGGGGTACCATACTGGGCCCACCATGTATCCGAGACGGTTCATCCACTCCTCGAATCGGGTCTCGAAATCCAACAGAAAACTTGAAATCTCATTGTGGACGACACATACATCACGAGAAAACCGCGACTTATATTTTAAAAAGAGAGAAGGAGAGTGAGAAGTTTTTATATATATTATTGTGGTTTTCCCCAAAATCCAGAAATCTCATAGAAATCCAAAATCCCAAAATCATGAGTAAATAAATGATAAGTGACGGCATAAGCCTCACAATACTGCATGATAACATGAAAATGTGAATGCATGAAATGTCTAAGTAATAAATGCCATGTCTAGACTAACACCTAAGAATAATCACAATATTATATCGATCTAGCTTTTAGCTTATTCTATCAATAAAAGATAATATGTTCTAAAGTGTACGTGACATAGCAATTACCGATGATGATGTGTGTGAGCCGGCAATCAGTGTGCGTGGAATATGCGCATCATCGGTAACGGTGCTGGTGTCCTAACAGGAAGAGTTTCATACTGATTATAGAAACATATGTATGAACGTGCAACATGATGATTACGGTCTGAATGTAAAGACGGATGTGTATTAACCACTCATTGTAATATACAAGTCTAACTACAACTATATGACTCGAGCCTAAACTAGTGTCCATCTAACCCCCTAAGGAACTAAACCTAAGAAACTAGTCGATAAGAAATAAGAGTCTACCTAAGGTCTGAGTCCATATCTCTAATAGTCGGCGATCCAGCCTCAATAGCATCACGTACGTAGTACGGCTTCCTCGAATCAAGAGTGTGGATCAATCATCACATCTATGCCTCGTACGGTAAAATCCATCGTACGGCATCCTAATATCGGGGTACGGGTCAAGTATCACCTACGTGTCTCATAATTTGTATAATATCATCATCAATAATGTCATGATCTAGGTACTGTACCGTAATCGCATACATCAATCATATATCATTGCCAGCATAAATATACATCGTCAATTTATCCTCAGAAATATCATGTCACATATATCATATCGTGATTAAGTCACACTTATATCATATCGTATCAAGTCACACCTATATGACATCGTAACCAAGTCACACATACATCATCTCGTGATTCAGTCACAGGTTACAGTTCGGGTTCTATTTAGAGTCTCAGGTACCTCAAAATCATCGCCACCTATTATTGTCTATGTATATATATACATTATCTCATTTTCTAATGATCCGCTAACATCATAACACGACAGTATAGCCAAGAAATCACGGCATCAAGCCCAGATACATTGTTCCATCCCCATGTATCATATCACATCCTTATATCACATATACATGCTGTGTATATATATATACCTACACATAACCCTATATATATATACACACATATACATATACACCAAGTCAAGTTTCTGTGTGTGCGTGTGTGTATCTACCTGAAACCTACGAACCTCCTCCAAGCTATTCATCCTCTGGTAAGGTCTTTCTAAATCAGTCTAGTCCTACCTAAGGTCATTACTAGGGTCCTACTCACCAAGAATCTAAGGTCACGTCTGGCTTCTTAATGACAATAAGTAATATTCCTATTCTACGTTTGCGGGGGTGCTAAACGCTATCCACCCGACTTCCCCCGTAGATATACATCTACTCACCTGGTCCTTGTCTGCCGAAAATGATGTCGCCCTCCGCTTCTTCCTCATCCAAGTCCACGTGAGGGGTACCTATATGCAAACACATATAATATCGTAAACTGAATCACGGACAAAACCAAAACGACGCACGAAACGCGCATAGGTTAAAACCTATGACCCGCTCATGCAAAAGAACCAAATATCGCTCGATATCGGCGTACAAACGCCGATTGATCGGGATAAAACACCAACAAACAACTCGTAGTTTTAAAACTCATTACTTATAATATAAAACTTGGTTTAAATCATCGAAACCCTAAAATCGGTCAAATCATCCAACTCCGAAAAACCTTGAAAATGTCAATTTACAGTTTTACTTCAAAACTTGACGTTTAACTGGAACTAATGGTCATAATACTCATTAAATAGCATAACTAGCTTATATAAACCATTACTATATTTTTAACACCCTAAATTGTATTAAATTGAAATTCTAGTTTGTAAACTTGCCCGATTTCTGTATTTTTAAGCAAAATTCCACAATTTCACTTCCAAACTTGATTTTGCATATTTTAAATCGTTAAACAACTCCTTGAAACCTTAAGGATGTTCTAAAAACCTAACTTTATTTTTTATCCCTTACTTTAAATAAATTTTCAAAACCTAGTTAAACAAAATAGCAATATTATGACAATTTTTAAAGTGAAAGCTAGCGATTGCAACTAGTTTATGTTTCACGCTCAGTTAACATGTTAATCTACACACTAATACCATAATCTAATAATAAAAACCCTAATTATAATTTTATCTAACATATTTTTATGTTTTGTAGAAATCTAGTTTGTAAAAAGAACCTAATTAAAACAATTAAAATGCAACAACTATCAATTTTGCTACTAGATTAGGTTTGACATTTCCTAATAAGTTAAACTACAAATTTAGATCAAAACCCACAAATGAAAACCCTAATTAGATCACAACCCTAATTCTAGAATTTCATAAACTAGTAATTACAACCGAATTAACACTTCAAAAAAATAGATTAGCATAACTAAACAACAAATTAGCCATTAGGTTAATAAAATTTTACCTCAAATTATCTTGAGATCTAAGTTGAAACATGCCTCCAAAATGGTTTCATACACCAAGATCCATTCATGAATAGGCTAAGGAAAAATTGGAGAAGAATTGGCTTTGAAATTGTGAGATTTAGCTTGGATTTTTAGGATGAATTTGTGATAATTTAAAGTAGAAAAGAGATGGAGACATGAGGGGTTTCCTGCTGCAGATTTTCGGCCAGGAAAAGAATGGGTTGATGTGTGTGTGTTTGGAATGTTCTAGGCTAATAAAAACATACATGTGTCTTTTGCAAATAAACCCCTTTCTATTCCCATTTTACTTTATTTTAAATTTCCATAGTTGCAACCCTAGAACCTACTAGAATTTGGAGTTAACTTGCTAAAAAATTTATGTTACAATTAAATTTTAGTGGTCATGGCTCATATGTGTGTAATTGACCCATTCAAATTTGTATTTACACTAATTTCACCAAATAAGGCTCTTTTCTTCGATATTTTCTAACACCGGTTAACAACTCCATTTCAATACAAAACCAGATGTTAAAATTTTGCTTAATGTGTTATGATGCACAAAATTTGTTTCAACTCATTCCAGTTTGTAATTTTCCCTAAGTAAATGTATTAGTGACGACTTAAAATAATATTAAAATAATTAATTTCGGAAAAATTTTCAGAAATTTTGAAATTTCACCAGTGGCTCAATAAACACCAAATACTAGCAATTACAAAGCTAGAATATGTATATTTAATTTTAAAATAAAGATATTTGTATTTTGACTTTTTACAGAAAACCCCCTTATTTTACCGATTTTCCGAAATTCTACCAAAACGATTTTCAAAACGTTACAACCCCCTAGACCCGATATGCGATACACTTAGACGAAAAGACCGGACTGTACGGAGATTGTCACAGATAGGCTCAGCAGGGATCCGGATCAAGTAACTCACTACCGGCGCACTGTTGAGTCTTTAGAGTCCCACACAGAGAGTTTCCCTGGTTCAGGCGAAATGATATAGTAGCCGTATTTTGATACGTGCAGAGTTCCGATCGAATGATTATACTAGTTACCCGTACTTTCGATCGGACGGTTGATAATACTAGCCTGCTTAGGATTGAACAGGATTATTAAATCAGGTATTGATTTAATAATTTATGTATATATATTTCGATATGTATATTCTAATATTATGTTCTTTGTGTTATTCTATCTCTTTGGATATTCGTATTTTGATACGAATACGGGTATGTATATACAGTTGAGTGTAGTCCGTATTTATACGGAAAACATTCTAGAAGGTGGACACCTCATTTTAGATTTATCCATTTATTCTTAAATGGAAATGAGGTGTAAAGTTAGTGAGGTGAGAATGGTGAGAACCATACTTGAATAGTGTTAACAAATGAATTGTATATTCATTTGTGCAAACTATTCAAGTATGGTTGCTATATGTTTATTGAAAATATGTTTATACAAAACCATAATTCATGTTTTTTGCTCTCACTTTGAAAAATGATGGTTGGTTGGAAAAAAATCATTGTCACCATTTTTTGCTCGTCTCCCCCCACTGGCCTTTCTTGATCTCCTTCTTGATTCTCGTATGTTAAGAATCAAGGATGGAAGAGAGATAGATATACACTAAGAACAACTCACTACATCTCTAGACACTTTAGATTAGCAACCTAGAGTCCCTAGGTTCTCCACTAGATTTTTAGTGTGGAGCTAGAGCCATGAACCACATCTCTCGGATGGATCATCTTCGATGGAGGAAGACCGTCGGGCAAGCTCGATCAACGAGACCTCAAGGAGCTAAGAAAGAGGGTAGAAGACCGAAGGATATGGATCTTTTGGTAAAACACTTCTATCTCAGTAGCTAGATTCCTATAGCTTGCTAGTTTCATGTTTGGTTTCAATTCTAGGTAGTTGTTTCTAGCGCCAAAGTTTTTAAACCAAAAATTTTTCGTTCCACAACGGCCGCGGTCGATTGCCAGGGCACTAGGAACCCCAACAATTCCTAGTCTCTATTTCATAGACATTGATATATATATATGAGTATTATATATGATATAAGTATATATATGACATAAGCATATATACGATATGAGTATACATGATATATTATGATATGATATGATATGAGTTAGCGTACGCGACTATGAATCCATACTGTATTGATTGGATAATAGTGTACGAGGGAGATTCCGCACATGATATGATCAGGATAGATTGCCGATTACGACCGATATTCATTTCGACTCAAGGAGTCTTGCAAATATTTCAAATTGGAAATTAATGAGATGTTTAGAGCCATACGTACTTTAAAAAATAACGAATCGTTATGTACTTTTAAATGATAACTTCGAGGGCATGCTAAGAATTTTCAAATGATATCTATTTCAAAAAAACAACGCAACCCCTCATTTCAAAACAACGTTTTGTGCTATTTTAAACTATAACTGTATGGCTCATATGTAGTTAGATATTTTAAACGCTTGTTCACATTATAATTTCCTTCTTACTGTATACGCTCACACTTCAATTACTTATGATATATGCTACGTTTATACCTTTAGCTTTACTTAACTTTGTTGCTAGGACACTCACACCATTACCGATGACTTACATGTTGCACGTACACATACTCGTATGTTCACATACACACACCATCGGTAATTGCAATGCCACGTACACATATAGAAATTGTTATGCACCCTTAAAACTTGCCATGATATTTTCATCACACCATATTCCTGCTACTACCTTAGATTACTGCCCACTTCATATCATCATGCATTATATTCCTGTTCTATACTTTAATATGTTGTTCTATTATTACCATGTTCTTATAAGATAGTGTTTTCATGAGATTTCTATTTCTATGAGATTTGAGAAAACCCAGGATATGATTTTATAAAATTTTTGAATATTTTAAAATGCGATTTTCTCTTGATATGATGATTTTGGCGTCCACCATGAGTTTTCTGGATTTTGAGATATGAGTATTATCCGAATCGAGGGAGGGAGAGAAACCGATTGTGGATACATGGTGGACCCGGTCCGGTACCAAGGGTATGAAGCCCGTATAGAAAGGCGAGTGAGCCTAGCGAGAATGAGGTCGACCGGTGATAGTATAAAAACTCGGCGGATATCCAGAAGATACCGACCGAAGTTATATGATTCAGATGGATTGTAACGACTCTGAATTTAATGTACGTAATTTTCCAATTTAATGTACAGAAATGAGTTATACAGCCTGAGTTTGAGTTATAAGTAAATTTTATTAAATAATAACAAGACACAATTTGTAGCTCACTGGTAAAACCCTTACACTGCTGTGACGTAGCCCCTGTGTTCGATTCCCATCAGACACATTATTTTTCTGATTTTTTTTCTTTTTAACTTTTTGGAAGCCCAAAAGTTTACACGTGCAATACACAGAAAAAATGAAAAGTCAGAAAATCAAACATATGGAAAATGGAGTAAACCCTAATCTTATCTGGTGCACACTTGACTCTTGATCTACCTCTAACTCTCCTGCACTGTTTGATTTCCCTGCAATCAAATAGAGACCCTTCATTTCACCATTTATCGTCTTTTTAATGCATTTTAATTCACCATTTTAATTCCAAAACCCTAATTCTATACTATAAATACCACCCCATACTTTAGCTCGGCATCATTCTGAAATTTATAGCCAAAACTCTCAAAAAAATTCTAAGTACAAATGGAGTAAAGAGGGGTTAGCAAGTGGTCAACTTCCGGCGAAGAATCGAAGCTATTCCGGAGCTCCCGCAATGCCACGATGACAACAATCTCTTCTTCTACCTCTTCTTAATATAACAAAGTAGTAAGTCCCTATCAATCCCTCTTCTTATTCATTGAAATTCCATTTCAAAACATATATCGGTAAGTGGAGTTAATACCGATATCTTTTTCAAAACCCTAGAAAACTCTTTCTCTTTAATATTTTGTTCAATCTAACTTGTACACATCACTTGTAACCTTAAACCATAATGTTTAGAATAAATTTTAACCTAGAATTCCATGCAAAATAACTTTAATTTAAGTTTTTCATTTAAATACCATGAACTTCAAATATCACCTCTTTTAGTTTTCTTACAAATATACCTTTAGGAAAACTTCACGATGTAACGACCTACCTCTCACAACACACTTGGTTTCATAGCACGATACTCTTTGAATGTATTTTTTCGTTGCGAAGAAATTATTACAAGAAAATACCACTTACTATAAAAACCGGATTTCTCTTAAATTGTATTTTAAATTCCTTTGCGATTATGCCTCTACAACCCTCTTTAAGGGACCCGCTATTGGATGGTGCAGATTATCGCACATCCTTGGGCTGGTATAGAGAGATGCAGACCTCCTCACGGAGCATTCGGTCTCGAAAGATTTTAAATACGGCTTTTAAGAAAAATGAATTTATCTAATTAAATAAAATTAATTTTTAATATTTATATAAAATTACAAAATCCATATATTTTCAAAATGTAATAAACTTACATTTTTTTAAATGAAAGAATTACAGGTTTCACTAAAATACCATTAAGATACCAACAAAAGACATGTTTTACAATAAAATACCATGAACTTTCCAAGCTAAGCAATTATCACTAAAATACCTCAAATCCTTAAAATTCATATCCATGAAAACCCTAAATAATATAAATAAATACTCGAGATTTTGAAATTTTATTAAAAATATTTTTCATAAAACCCCCTCGAGTTATATAAAACAAAATTTAAAGACTTTAAAAAATATAAGTTTAAGCGGGATCAATTCTCTTGAGCCCCAGAGAGCCGGAGAAAGTTAGTGCTTGCCTATTTAAAGTAGAAAACATAACGAGTTATCAATGGTAATTGTCTTGGAAAAAGACACAAATCCTGTCGTCCATGTGAAGCAGTTACCGAAGATTCTGTAACCTAATTCACGATCTAAATCAGTTATGAGTGTCTGACTGAAACCTGAATCCAACTCAAACCTGAATCCAAACTCAAATCAGAGTCCAATTCAAACATGAATCCAAAGTCTAACCTGAATACTTGAACTTGAACCTGAATACTTGAATTTAAACATCAATATCAAACCTGAATACTTGACCTGACTTGACCGAACCATGGTTATAAGTTGACATGCCTTCTTGAATACATGATTGCATCCTGAACCTGACTATGTGAACAACTTGTATCCATGATTTCGGCAAGACTTGTAAATATAATCTATATAATATATTAGGCGGGGATAGCGGGGTAGATTGGTACGGAACGTATTAATGTGGCACGAAATGGTCACTTAAAAGACACCTACATGAACTCTCGTGTCGTTGTCCTGTGGGTTTTGACGGGGCCTTGTACTACATGTTACCATAGTCCATGGGGTAAGATGGACTCCTCTCGTATATATAAATACCTTATGTACCAAGTTATAAACAACTACGTTAGAATAACAAACATATACCTGTACAACTTACCAGTTTCATTTCACATTACTTGTTATATTCCATTCCTTCTTTTAGGACTTACCGAGCGCTAGTTTGCTGACGACATTCCTGTCATTTCTTTCTTTGGAATATTCGTCAGGAGGACCGGACTCTCAGAAGATCGAGCCTAACCAGGACGACTTAGAGCAGCTCATCGCTCAGCTGGACTACTAGCTCATCTTGTACTTACTTTCATTTTGTGTGCCACTGTTTAGGCACTGTTTATTTCATTGTATCTTTCCTTTTCAAAAATAATTGTATGTAAAGATGAATGTAAATAAAGGTTGCTATTTATTATTTTATATCATTTGTCATTCTTGTGCATTTTATATATATTTCTTATTTACGCTTAACGTATTTATTTCTTAGTAAATACATTGCGGCCCGCCACGTCACCGATTCCGTACACTGGAAAGCGGGGCATGACATGGATATAAGGGCCGATCCAAAAGACGGCGCCTGAGATATAAAGATTTCGAGTGTCTATGTTGAACACGGGATTTATGTGAATTTCAAGTGTCGATACTAGACACTCAGTTGTTTTATGAGGATTTCGAGTGTCGTTGATGGACACTTATTGGATAATGTGTGTATGTGTGTTCTAGTTGACATATTTCTACACATTGATACTTATTTGGTATTATGTATATACACGTTCACTTTCGTTATCGCATAGTATGAAATTATTATATAGTATGACCTAGGTAGATCATTATGCATTTGATTTCTACCTGATGATATTTTTTATTCACGAGTTGACAACTCACCCCCGTTGTGCCATAGTTTCTAGTAGGACCAACCGTTCGAATCAGTAGCGGCTTGCTGGCATGCTTCTTCTTTTTGGGTGATTGCTTTGGTAGGTGGGTTATATTCCAGATCGTAACCACCACTTGTATATTTATAATATTTTATGACGTAGTTAAAAACTCCATCGACCAAACTTGTATATTCTTTTGGACTTAGAGACGAGACTTGTATGTTATTCTTTATATGTCGGGTTGGATATAGTTGACTTGATGATACTTTAGTATTAATTTACTTTTCTTGTATTGATCTTCGCCTTGGGCATCGTATGTTACTACGTGGTTGTGTTTCCACCAATTGGAAGATGATATAGCTCCTGATTGGGGATGCTAATATTATTTATGTATATGTACTGGTTTTTATCAAAATTTACAAAGGAGGTGCTGCCTAAATTTTTAATGACGAAAATGTTTTCAAATCATAGTCTACAACCCACTTGTATTTTCAAAACAACTTTATTTATACTTTAAAAAGAGGAACTTGATTTCATTAATAACTTTTTTCCAAAACTTCACCTCCACTATTTACTTAAAAATGTCTAGATTCTTGGTTTTCGGCTTACTTGGGTTACGGTGGGGTCCTATAGACTTCACGTGATTCAAGTGCCAGTCATGTACCATTTCCGGGTCGTGACAAGTGCCTAAGGAAACACATGAGATTTACATGTCGAAGATTGGCATGGTTTTATGATGATTTTATTAGTGATGTGTTTCCATTTGCATGATCCGATTATAATGCGCTTTATATGTTATGTGAGGCATCAATATCGATGCTCTGCACACATTAAGATGGTTTATGCTATATTGTAGCCGAATGGACTGGTCCTAGTGACAGTATCTGAAATACTATTTTCATATATCAATATATATTAATGAGGTTTTCAAAGGAGCTATAGCGTCCCTATTTTCCACCTGTCTATAACGACAAAAGAAATCTTCAAAAGAAAACCCTCTTTAAATCATTTTCAAAAGGCGTGACTTATACTATAAACAAAATTGCATATATTGCTTTAGAAATCAATGTTCGCTACTTGTGCCGTGATATACATATCATACAGCTATTTTGAAACGATTTACCAACATATATTTTCGGCTACTTTATATGCTTACTTGGATGTCTGCTATATATGAAATGATTACGCGATCCATTGGGATGCACTTACAGTACTTGTGCATTATATATATGTTAGTACATATTATGTTAGTACTATATTTTTATGACTCAGGTAGATCGTTGTTCATACGATTTCTACCTTGTGATATATTTTTACTCACGAGTTGGCAACTCATCCCCATTGTGCCATAGTTTCTTGCAGGATCGACCGTTTGGATCGTAACGACTTGCTGGCACATCTTCTTCTTTGGGCGATTGTTTTTAGTAGGTTGGTTACATGGTCGTATCATAACCGCCTCTTTTATTATATATATATATATATATATATATATATATATATATATATATATATATATATTTCTTCTTGGATCTAGTTAAAAACTCCATCAATCATCTGTATAATCCACGACTTAGAGATAAGACTTAGATATGTATTGTTTTTGGGTGTCGAACTCATTTGGAGTCGACTTGAGTTGTTACTTACATATCTTTTGTTTTTTGATGTGATTCATTATCTTGGGTGTTATGTATATATTTGCATGGATTGTGTCTCCGCCATAGGGTGTGAGCCAGCTCCCGTTTGGGGATTGCTTTTACACACACACACACACACACACACAAACACACTTGTTTTACTCAAAATTTAGAAAGGAGGTGATGCCCGATTTTTAAACAGCGAAATTGTTTTCATCAAACTCTGCTTATATTTGTAAAAAAAACTTGATTTCATATCAGAAACCCTTTTTCAAACCACGCCTCCATTATTTTCTTATAAATGGTTTAGATTCTATTTTTTGGCTTACTTGGGTTACAGTGGGATCTTATAGACTTCACATGATTCAAGTGCCAGTCACGTGCTATTTCCAGGTCGTAATAGTGAACTCTATTAAGATTAGATTGGTTTATTAATTTATCTCATCAAGATAGATTCCATTGTTTCCTTGAATTCTCCTTTAAACCCTAAAAGGAAAACTAGTCGGGATCATTTACACCTTACAAGTTCATTAACCGTTCAGCCAGGCCAGTGTTGGTACTCCGAGAGAGGTCCCACGTGCTTTTGCATGGACCCAATTTAATAACCTCATTTCCGCAGAGGCATAACCCTGTTAACACATTTCTCGACACGTATTGGGTTAGCTAGTTTTGAAGTGAAAATCTCCCGGGAGTAATGCCTACTCATCAGTGGGAATCCGGACCTAACTATCATTGTGTGATAATCTTGATGGAAGCCAACCAAAATCACTACACTCTAGAAGGTATGCTCATACTTAACAAGTTTCCCTTATATTTGAAACTCCCGATATGGTTTATGCTCCAAGAGGCTTATAATCTTGACAAAAGCCAACAAATTATAAGTCGCAAGTCAAGTTCAACTCGTCATTATCCTTGATTAATTTAGACCCACCCATACAAGCCATTAACAAAGGCCAACAAGGCTGTATGAATGTCCTAGATAATCGCATCTCTATGTAACAGATAAGCAACACCTAGCTACCGCACACTACGCCTTGACAAAGGCTAACAAACGCAGCACGAATACTAGGTACCACTCCTCTGAAATGGAGGAAGGCTACGGCTGGTTTTTGGCCAAAAACTTTTAACGTAATTAATTTGATGTCGTTGAAAGAACTCGAGTGGCTTTGAAAAGGATTGCTTTAGGCTCCGTTTTTAAAACAATTGGTTTTGAAGAAAACACATTGGTTCATAGTAATATAAGTTTTTGCTTAAGAGAAAACTCCCTGTGAATGAATCAAGACTCTTTCCTAATCGAATAAGGTGCAGGATATTCCTGTTAGGTTATGCCAGCTCCCTGGCCATCTACCGTGACCGTTTTAAGAACAAAAATTTATGAAACTAGCTCTAGAACAACCCGATAATCCGGGTCGACCCATAACCCTAGATAACAAAAACATGCATAGGAGCTAAACTAAAGGGTTAGAGTGATTATACGTAAAGAACCAAGTCCTTCGGTCTTCCATCACCTTCCTTATCTCAATGAGGCATGCTCAAACGAACTTGGACGCCGGTCTTCCTCCGTCGAAGATGATCCACCCGAGGGATGTAGTCATGGCTCTAGCTTCACATAAAAAAGCAAGTGAAGTGTTAGTTATGTATATGCCTTAGAGGCTATTATTGTACATATGATGTTTATTATAGTGGATGCTTGGATATCTATAGAGAGGACTTTATTGCTCGACATGATAGTAGGCTATTTGGTTTCACTTTGTATTAACATGTTGACTTGTATTAGTTTACTGTCTTGCTCTCACATGTTGATAAAGCCCTTAAGATATGTACTCGACTACTGCGACTATGATGAGATCATACTAGTGGGGCCATGGTAGTCAACGAGTACATCCTATAACTGTTCCTAGTCGAGAGTGTATCGAAACAGGGCATCAATACACCAGAGTAGACTAGCGTATACGCATCTTGACCCATATGATGGGCGATAGATGATCGCATATCCATTGGTGTTTGACATCAGAGATAGTGTACGGGTGCTCAGTGGAGACTGGGTACACTGAACGGAATCGCCGAGAACTCCCAGATGGTATTATACCTCACGTCAGATGGCAGTTCTCCGGTAACACTGGTACAGGTTAGTCTGTAGACCCGAGATCGTCATAGAGTCTTGTATGATTCCCACTGTGCTTTGATTTCCACCTTACCATGTCCAAGAGGGTATGCAAAACGATGGCTTTTGGGTACAGTCCCGAATCACATGGAGGCAATGAGCGATAGGAGGGGATTCGTCTCTCTTGGTATAGGGAGTTGATGTTGTGCTGTGTTCGATTGGCTATAACTGGAAGTCCCTGTCCATGGCGGATATAGAGTACTACGGGTAAGTGTTATCAGTAGGGTCTCGACCTGTTATGAGCCTCACATCGACACGACTTATCGATTACTGGGGTATGACGTTTACCACCCCTAAACTAGATATGCGACATATCAGACGAAGAGACCGAACTGTACTGCAGTGTTACTGATTGGATTTACAGGAGAATGTACAGGCTTGCTTGTTGATCTTCTGATCACTCAATACCTGGGTGGCTGTTACGTTTAGCTGACCGCTTGCAGCTTGTGGGTGTTTGATATAATCACCACCCACTGCCGTCGTATTGACGATTCTTTAGAGTCCTACACAGAGGTTTCTTGGCTCAGGCAAAACGGAGTAGGAGCACATATGTGATATGTGCGGGACCGAGGATAATACGATATGAGATACCGTATTCTATTCTCGCGATATATGATATCGGCCGGGTATATGTGATATAGCCGGGTCATCGGATCAAGTGTTGATTCGATGAATCGGTACATGTTATATTAGTCGGTTATATGCGATATAGCCGGATTATCGGATCAAGTGTTGATTCGATGATTTAATGTATAATTATATATGTGATATATTACATTACATTATCTAATATAAGCTCGCTTTATTGATTCATTTTCTCACTGGATAATACATTGATATATATGCGATATATGTTAATTGTATTATTTTCTTTTGTTATAAATATATATTATATATGTGATATATAATATTGTAACAAGTTATGATTACAAATGAAACATGATTTGTGGAGATTAAACATAGTTAGGGTTTGATTTGGGTTAGCTTTTTCATGAAGCTTCTAGAAGCTTTATTTTGTTTCTAGCTTATTAGATATTTTGTTAAGATATTTTGTGTAGATTTTTCTAACCCAACCCAAACCCTTCATCCTAGGTTCATTCTCTATATGAGTTAAGCTACTCATTCTTAACTCAAGGGTTGTATTTGTAACCATAGCAATAAATTCATTATTCATCACAAAAGGTTTCATCTTCTTCTTCCTCCTTGAAAAGCTTATTAGCTTTTGTGTTTATGATAATTTAGTGTAAGAAATTGATAATAAAAGAGAGCTAAATTCCTACTTCATCATCTTTATCTATTCTAGCCACTTAGATTAGGGTGGTCACTTCATTAATACTTGATTAGTTAGGTGAAAGCTTGAGTTAAAGATTCTTCAAGGTAGATCATCTTCGAATAGGAATACTTCAAGCAAGTATGGATCATTCGGCTTGTGGAGCCTCTCTAGAGTCCGGAAGTTCATGGATCGCGGCGAAGGGACTACTACTCAGAGCTTATGAAGCGAAGGAATGGACTACGAAGGTTGTAATCCCATTCTATTTGATGTAAAGATATTTACATGCTTTGTTAACCCTAATTATCTAGCAAAGATCCTCGCTTTAGGTTGTTCGGCACTTGAAAGTTTTAAATACGGCATGGTTGATGCCTTATAGACCCTTGTGACAGTGCCTAGTAACCTTACAGTGGTATCAGAGCCTAGCTAGAGTATTAGACGACGTGTAGACGAAGTTTAAAGTCCGATTGAACCCCGAAACGTCGTTTTTGACCCCCTCTCTGGAAATTTTTTTAAAAGGTGTTTTTTTCCATATTAAAAATACTCAGAAAACTAAGCAAGTGATTCTATGGATAACTGTGAAATACGAGCTCCTAATTCCCTTAAGTCACCGCGGAACTGCGGCAATACCATGCTTTGCGCGGCTATTTCGCATCTGTACTTGGGTATTAGGAACAGATACTTCTAGGTAACATCCGTAGGTATTACTACATGCTTCTGGGAAGTTTTAATATTACTCAAGTGTTGAGTTTTCTGGAGATCTATAAAATTCGTTGATTTGATCGGAAGTTTAACATCGTTTAGTTTTCCGGGTAATTTAGAACGTGTTAAAAGGTTCGAACGGATATCAATAACTCATTTTTGCCATAACGGAAAACTTTCAAGTGTTTAATTTTTCTCGAGTTTGAAACTTTCGGAAAAACATGCAAGCATATCTGTGGACTCTCTAGAAGAACGTAACCTAAACTCGATTATGTGACTGTCAAAACTGCCACCGAACCCTAAGGTTTGTGGTAGTTTAGCGTTGCCACATGTGAGGCGTTGGTTTGACCCTTCTACGGCTGGTTCACTGGGGCTGTGACATGTTCTGGGATTTTTAAACTCCGCTCAAGTGTTGAGATATTTAGGAAATCTTGGGTGTTTGATTATTCGATCGGAAAGTTTAACTTTGTCTATTTATCTGGAATGTGATACAATAAGTGGAATTCATTTAGATAGGCATGAAATGCGAAGTATGTGATATTTCGGATTTAAGATGTCTAAAGTGATTGTGGATTCCAAATGTTATGGTTTTACACTTTCTTTTCTATGACCGTAAGCGTAGTATATGGTGTATCGCCGGCTTCATTGCTATACATCAACGATAATCGGGATACGCATACTTGCTTACGTTGATGATATGAGATATTATGTGTTGCTGTGATATGTTATATTGGATCGTCGTGTTCTGAATAGCCGGAGGTTTTATGTGAGATGAGGGTTTTTATTTTCATTTATGTAAAATTGATTGTATGTAATATTCTTTTATTGGGGTACTTCCGGATTGAGGTTGATGTCACCATTGTATATTATTTACTTTTCCGCATTAGGTAGACCCGAAGAGGGGAGCACAAATAATCGGGTTCTAGGGTCCAGTAGGAGGCCATCTCGAGGAGTCGAGACCGGGTCTCCTAATCCTAGAATTGGTAGTGTTACTTGCCGCTCTCGTAGGGGTCTAGGGATGTGGGTTTGGCTATTCATCGCGACCGTGGAATCCGTGTTTTATACAGGCTCGAAATAAAACATGGACGTTCTAGTATATCTAATATTTCATATGTTATCTTCTGCTGCAATGTTCTGTGATGAGATCATATTACTGCCTGAGACGAATTCTTATACAATATATATGATGATATATAAATATTACTGCTTTCGTTTCTTCTGTGATGCTTAGGAAGTATTAACTGATGGGATTTATTAATGAGATTAATAAAAGAAAAGAAACCTAAAAGATGTTGTAGAATCAAATTTTCAAAAAGGGTGGCTACAGTTTTTTTGCTTTGCACAGCGGTATATATGATATACCCTGCACCTTATTCGATGAGGAAAGAGCCGAGATCCCTTCACCGGGAGTGACCTCTTTAGTAAAACTGGCAGATGCTACAAACTCACGGTTTAGTTTTTGATTGCTTCTATAGTTCTTGCTTTACACAGCGGTATTTATGAAATATCCTGCACCTTATTCGATGAGGAAAGAGCCGAGATCCCTTCACCGGGAGTGACCTCTTTAGCGAAACTAGAAAAGCCTCAAAATCGCTTGTTTCTACAACGATATCAAGTTCATTACGCTCATGGTTTTCTGAATAACCTGCGTAACCCTCCGTCATTTTTAGGAAATAAAGTACTTAGTATTCGTGCTGAGTTTGTTGACCATAGTTAAGGCCCAGTGTACGGTAGATGAGTGATGTTTTCCAATATAACATATGATGTGATTAATTAGAACAGTCATATGACTTTGTTGACCATAGTTAAGGGTCATGTGGGTGGGTCTAAATTAATCAAGAAATGACGGGTAGAACTTGACTAGTGCTTATGATTTGTTGACCATAGTTAAGGTCATAAGTCACTAGGGGTAAAAGTATTATCGGGAATTTCAAATGTTGAAATTTGCAATGAGATTGCATACCTTCTATGAGATAGATGGATCCCGATACCCACTGCGAGTAAGAGTTGCTCCTGGGAGAATTTTACACAGGACAATTAGCCGATCAAGTAGGTATTTAGAAAGGTGTTAACGGGGTTATGCCTCTGGGAAAATAAGGTTTATTTTAATTAGGTCAGTGCGAAAGCATGGGGAACCTCCCTCAAAATACCAACACTGATCTGGCTGAAAGATTGACGAAATTGTAGGGTGTAATTAATCCCGGCTAATCTTACCTTTTAAGGTTTGAAGGAAGATTTGATTAAAACAATGGGAACCATCCTGATTAGATAAAATAATAACCAATCTAATCTTGCATGAGCGCACGCTAAAGTGTTTTCTTCTCTTTCTCTTCAGGTAGCGACCATTTTAGGCCTTAATCAAGATAATAATATGGATGTATTGACTGAACCCGCTTATTATACTGAGCAGGGGAACGTTGGTCCCGTTTTTTCTTATAAGTGTTGTAAGACTGAGCAGGAAATAGGAGAATATCTGGATTCTCACACCGCCCAAACGAAGAACAAGCATATTGATGTATCTTCTTCGGGTGTGTTAGTTATTAAGAACTGTTTCTCAGTTCACTCTACGTCCTGGGTATTAGATACCGGATCGGGATCCCACATATGTAATTTGTTACGCGGGCTACGTAAAGGTAGAGAACTGGGAATGGGTGATCATTCCGTAAGAGTAGGGAATGGTGCAGGTCTTGCAGCCAAAGCAGTTGGCGAATATCACCTTGTGTTACCAAATGGTAATACATTGGTTCTGAACGAGTGCTATTACATTCCGACGCTGATATGCAGTATTATATCAGTTTCTTTATTGAATAAAGAAGGATATAATTTTATAGTATAGGATAATGTTATGAACATATTCCTGAATCAAAAGTTGATAGGATCAGGATCGTTAAATAATGGCATGTACGTTCTCAACCAAACTACAGTACTTAATGTACAAAACACACACAAAAGGAAAAGTTCAGAAATGAACGAATCCTTCTTGTGGCATTGTAGACTAGTTCATATCAATGCGACACGGCTAGCTAAATTGAATAAGGATGGATATTTGAATCCGTTCGAATTTTCATCTTATGACACTTGCCAGTCATGTCTCAAAGGCAAAATGACCAAAACTCTGTTTAGTGGACACGGAGAAAGAGTTACAGAACTCTTAGGACTGATACATAGTGATGTATGTGGTCCCATGTCTACACATGCCAGGAACGGTTCCTCATACTTCATTACATTCACTGACGATCTCTCAAGATACGGACATATGTTCCTGATGAAACACAAGTCTGAAGCTTTTGAGAAATTCAAAGAATATAAGAACGAAGTAGAGAACCAAACGGGTAAAAGTATTTAAATCCTTCGATCTGATCGAGAAGGAGAATACTTGAGCAATGAGTTCCGAGATTATCTAAAAGAGAATGGAATTCTCTCTCAGCTTACTCCTCCCTATACACCCAGCACAACGGCGTATCGGAGCGGAGGAATCGCACCTTATTGGATATGGTGCGCTCTATGATGAGCACCGCTGAGTTACCTATTTTCTTTTGGGGTTATGTGCTGGAGACAGCCGCATACCTATTGAATAGAGTTCCAACTAAATCAGTGCCTACCACTCCATATGAGATTTGGAATGGAAAGAGACCATCTCTTAAACGAGTTAAGATATGGGGTTGTCCGGTCTATGTTAAAAAGAAAAATCCGGACAAGCTCGAGGCAAGATCAAGTCTATGTAAGTTTGTGGGATATCCAAAAGATTCCTATGGATATATTTTCTACCATGGTGAGGAACAAAAAGTGTTTGTTTCTCAATATGTCACCTTTTTAGAAAAGGAATTTCTTGTAAAAGAAATTAGTGGCGAAGAGGTAGAGCTGGAAGAAGTTCCAGCGGCACAAACTATGACTGATAATTTATTGGAACCAGAGGATTCAGTAGTTCCCGACCGCTCCGCCGATCTAGTAGGGTTCCTCATCCACCTGAGAGATACTACGTTTTTCTCATTGATGGTGGGAGCGAGGATTGCATCATGGAAGATGATGACCCAACTAGCTTCGAGCTGGCCATCACGAGTGAGGACTCTGTGAAATGGCTGGATGCAATGCGATCTGAGATGGAATCCATGTACACCAACAAAGTATGGACTTTGGAAGTTGCTCCTGAAGGGGTAAAACCCATTGGGAGCAAATGGATCTTTAAGAAGAAACTTAGTGTAGATGGAAAAGTTGAGACTTTCAAAGCTAGACTTGTTGCAAAGGGTTTTCGTCAACGACCAGGTGTGGATTATGACGAAACCTTTTCTCCAGTGGCTATGCTTAAGTCCATCCGGATCCTACTTGCCATTGCTGCATACCATGACTATGAAATCTGGCAGATGGATGTTAAGACCGCCTTTCTGAATGGTGATTTAGAAGAGTGTGTGTACATGACTCAGCCAGAGGGCTTCGTAGATAGTGGGAGCAGCGGAAAGGTGTGCAAGCTGCTTAAATCCATTTATGGGTTAAAGTAAGCATCGCGGAGTTGGAACATCTGTTTTGATGTTGTAGCCAAAGAGTTTGACTTCATCAAGAACATAGATGAACCTTGTATTTACAAGAAGGTTGCAGAGAGTAAGGTCGTCTTCCTCGTATTGTACGTGGATGACATACTCTTGATAGAAAATGATGTTCCTATTGTAGGTTTCCTAGGCACTCTAATGGAGTCTCACAAGTGATCAAACATGCCAATTTCTAAAAATTACGGTGCTGAGAAACCCTAATACGGATCGTTAACTAGATATTTAGGCAAAGCAAGCAAGTAAACGGAAATATAGAAATAGGGAAGGGGCTACAACCTTTGTAGATCCGGTCCACCACCTCCTAGGCTCCGTGAAGAAGTCCTCTCCGCTGTACAAATCCGATCTTGGACCCTCGCGTTAGCTTCATCGGAGAATGGGCGGGCTTGATCGTCGGTTCGATGCCGAAGATGATCTACGTCGAGGCATCACAAGAACAAGCTCCAACTTCACCAAGCTTTGAAAACTTGTGAAGTAAACACCCTATACAACTTGGCAAGAGGTAGAGGATGAAGAAATAGGAAGTGGGTAGACTTTAGATTTGGATTTCTCACACTTTTTCATCAAACACCATTGATGTAGCAAGCTTTTTCTTTTGTTGAAGAAGAAGAAGATGATCAAAAAGAATATGATAAATCTTTTGTAAATGATAAATAAATCAATACTTATCATTTACTAACCCTTGGTTAGTTGTAGAGTATGGACCATGGTTAACTAGAATGGTTAGGGTTAAGGATGAGACAAGAATGGTGACTAAGTCAAAGTTTCAAGAAACTTCAACTACAAACAAAACTAGCAACCATTCTTTTTCTCTTTACCTTTTTCTTTTTCCAAAATAAACAAAAGAATAAATAAATGAATAAGTAAATAAAAAGAAAACCCTAATCATAAACCTAACCATGGTCTAATTCTTTACACTAACCCTAGCTTGCATGTATCATCAAACATGATACAATCATGTGCACAAAATATATCACATATACAATGTGCACAAAACAAGTGAGTAAATCCATTTAAAGTGAACCAATACTAGTTAATGCAAAGTAATATATCAAATATATAATTATACATTCAATCATTAAATCAACACTTGATCCAATGATCCGGTCATATCGCATATAACCGGCTAGTATCCAATGTATCGGCTTATCGAATCAATCCTTGATTCGATAACTAGGTTATATCGCATACAACCATTCGACACACATTCATCGCGAGAATGAAATACGGTATCACATACACGCATTATTCTCGGTCCCGCACATATCTCATATGCGCTCCTATTTCGTTTCGCTTGAGCCAGGAAACCTCTGTGTAGGACTCTAAAGACTCGTCAATACGCCGGCAGCGGATGATGATCATATCAAACACCCACAAGCCGCAAGCGGTCTGCTAAACGTAACGGCCACCCGGGTATTGAGCGATCAGAAGATCGACGAGCAAGCCCGCTCACACTCCTGCGAATCCAACCAGTAACACTTACCGTACAGTCCGGTCTGTTCATCTGATATGTCGCATATCTCGCCTAGGGGTGGTAAACGTCAGACCCCAATAGCTCGATAAGTCATGCCGACTTGAGGTCCATAACATTCATGAAACTACTGATAACTCTTACCAGTATATCACTGCAACCCTGGCCAGGGATTTCCTGTTATGGCCAGTCGAGCATAGCACAACATCAACCCATAATACCGGGAGAGACGAATCCCCTCCTATCGCTCATTGCCTCCATGTGAATCGGGACTGTACCCAAAAACCACCTGTTTGCACAACTCAGTAGAGCCGTGGTAGGGTGGAAATCAAAGCACAGTGGGAGACACACAAGACTCAATGACGATCTCGGGTCAACAGACTAAGCTGTACCAGTGTCACCAGAGAACTGCCATCTGACGTGAGGTATAATACCATCTGGGAGTTCTCGGCGAGTCCGTTCAGTGTACCCAGTCTCCACTGAGCACCCGCATACCATCTCCGATGTCAAACACCAATGGATATGGGATCATCCATCGCCCATCGCATGGGTCGAGAAGATATGCGCTAGTCTACTCTGGAATATCGATGCCCGTCTCGATATTCCCTCGACTAGGAACATTTGAAGGATGTACTCATGGACTACCCAGGCCCCACTAGTATGATCTACATCATAGTCCTGGAAGTCGAGTACACATCCTAAGGGCTTTATCAACATGTAATCAGAGAGACAGAAAGTATACATGTTTAGATAAAGAGCAACCAGATAGCGTACTATCATGTCGAGCAAGAAAGTCCTACCTATATATGTCCCAGCATCCACTACAATATACATCCAATGTACAGTAATGGCCTCTAGGGCATACATATAACTAACAATCTCCCACTTGCACTAGGGCCATCTGTAGCAGTGGTTGCAGTATCACATACTCAACCATCCCCTAAAAGTCTCTCTTTAGGAAAGAGGCCTTCGTGAGTGGATCCGCCGTGTTGTCCTCTGAGTCTACTCTCCTAACCTCGATCACCCTGGAGATCAACCATCTCCATGATCAGGTGATGCTTCCTCAGAATACGTCTGGGTCACTGATGGGACCTTGGTTCTAGGGCCGAAGCCACACTTCCATTGTCATACAATGGCAGGAACCAAGTTCATCTTATGAACCAATATACACCCAAACTTCCTCTTTGGTGGTATCTTCAATAGCGATGTTACCAGCCTTTATCGTCTAGTTTGCCACGGTATCTAGCTTGGAACTCTTCCAACATACCGTCCCTTTACTGAGGGTTAAGACAGTGCCTGTGACTGACATTCAGTCGTCTTTATCACCCTGGAACACTTCCAGTGATTCTCCCCAGGATCGATTGATACCATCTCACTACATCTAGTGAGAATCCTAGCATCCAATTACATCTATCTCATAGATGAAAACTCAGGATTTAGGAGGTATCACTTTGATCCTATTTGGAGAATCCTTGTGATAATAGGAGATTGACCGATCGTAGTATAGGAAACTCTTTTCCTATCAAGAGTATGTTGTCTACGTACAATACGAAGATGACCACCTTACTCTCTACTACCCTTTTGTATATACAAGGTTCGTCTACCATTTTGATGAAGTCAAACACTTTGACTATCACATCAAAACAGACGTTCCAACTCCGCGATGCCTGCTTCATTATGTAAAGCAACTTGCACACGTTTCCGCTGCTCCCACTGTTTACGAAGACTTCTGGCTGTGTTCTTATAGTCGTTCTCTTCTAAATCAGTATTTAGAAAAGCAGTCATGGCACCCAACCGCCAGATATCGTAGTCATGGTATGTAGCCGTGGTAAGTAGGATCTGGATAGACTTGAGCATAGCTACTAGAAAAAGGTTTCATCATTATCCACGCCTGGTCGATGACGAAAAACTTTAACAATTCTAGCTTTGAAAGTCTCAACTTTTCCATCTACACCAAGTAATCTTCTCAAGATATACTTGCTCCTGATGGGGATTTAACCCTTCAGATATAGCAACCAAAGTCCATACTTTGTTGGTGTGTATGGATTCCATCTCAGACCGCAAAGCATCCAGCCATTCTTACAGAGTCCCTACTCTTGATGGCCTGCTCGAAACTAGTTGGGTCATCATCTCATGATGCATTCCTTGCTCCCACTGTCATCGAGAAACCGAGGTATCTCTCAGGCGGACGAGGAACCCTACTAGATTGGCGGAGAGGCTGAGGTTCGTCGGGAATCAACTGAATCCTTTGGTTCTACCAAATTATCTGCAGTTTTTTACAGCTGGAACCTTTCCAGTTCTACAGAACTGATCTTGCCTCGATCTTTTCCGGATTTTGCTTTTGACATAGGCCAGACAATCCCAAATCTTAACTTACTTAAGAGATAGGCTCTTCCCATACCATATCTGTTAGTTATATGTATGCCCTAGAGGCCATTACTGTACATAGGATGTATATTGTATTGGATGCTGGGACGTATATAGGAAGGACATTCTTGCTCGACATGATAGTATGCTATCTGGTTGACCTTTACCTCAACGTGTACACTGATTGTCTCTCTGTTACATGTTGGTAAAGCCCTTAGGATGTGTGCTTGACTACCTGGACTATGATGCGGATCATACTAGTGGGGACATGGTAGTCCATAAGTACATCCTTCAAAGTCCCTAGTCGAGGGTGTATCGAGACGGGGCATCGATATACCAGAGTAGACTAGCGTATACCTTCTCGACCCATACAGATGGGCGATGGATGATCCCATATCCATTGGTGTTTGACATCAGAGATGATATACGGGTGCTCAGTATAGACTGGGTACACTGGACGGACTCGCCGAGAACTCCCAGATGGTATTATACCTCACGTCAGATGGCAGTTCTCTGGTGACACTGGTACAGAGTAGTCTGTTGACCCGAGATCGTCATAGAGTCTTGTGTGGTTCCCACTGTGCTTTGATTTCCATCTTACCACGTCCAAGAGGGCGTGCAAAACGGTGGTTTTTGGGTACAGTCCCGAGTCACATGGAGGCAATGAGCGATAGGAGGGGATTCGTCTCTCCCGGTATAGGGGGTTGATGTTGCGCTGTGTTCGATTGGCTATAACAGGAAATCCCTGGCCAGGGTTGCTGAGATTTACTGGTAAGTGTTACCAGTAGTTTCTCGAATTGTTATAGACCTCATATCGACACGACTTATCGAGCTATTGGGGTCTGACGTTTACCACCCCTAGGCGAGATATGCGACATATCAGACGATCAGACCGGACTGTACGGTAGTGTTACTGGTTGGATTCACTGGAGTGTGAGCGGGCTTGCTCGTCGATCTTCAGATCGCTCAATACCCGGGTGGCCGTTACGTTTAGCAGACCGCTTGCGGCTTGTGGGTGATTGATATGATCATCACCTGCTGCCGGCGTATTGACGAGTCTTTAGAGTCCTACACAGAGGTTTCCTGGCTCAAGCGAAACGAAATAGGAGCGCATATGAGATATGTGCGGGACCGAGAATAATACGTGTATGTGATACCGTATTCTATTCTCGCGATGAATGTGTCGAATGGTTGTATGCGATATAACCTAGTTATCGAATCAAGGATTGATTCGATAAATCGATACATTGGATATTACCCGGTTATATGCGATATGACCGGATCGTTAAATCAAGTGTTGATTTAATGATTTAATGTATAATTATATATTTGATATATTACTTTGCATTAACTAATATTGGTTCACTTTAGATGGATTTTCTCACTCGGATGTGCGCATTATATATGTGATATGATTTTGTGCACTTGCTTGTATCGTGTTTGATGATACATGCTTTTTGGTTAAGTGTAAAGTATTAAACCTTGGTTAATGAAATGGTTAGGGTTTATTATTTGTTATTCATTTATCTTATTTAATTATCCATTTATTTTTGATAAATGAATAAAAGAAAAGAGAAAAGAATGGTGGCTAATTTTGTTTCATGTTGAAGCTTCTTGAAGCTTTGATCAAGTCAACCATTCTTATCTCATCCTTAACCCTAACCATTCCCACTAACCCTAGTTTAATCTCTACACTTGACCATGGTTTAGATTATGATAAGTTTTCATTTTCTTTTCATTTTTAAATAACTTATCATAACAATTATCATCTTCTTCTTCTTCTTCTTCTTCAAGAAAGAAGCTTGCATTCATCAATGGTGATTGATGATAAAGAGTGAGAAATCCAATTCTAAATAGAACCCACTTCCTATTTCTTCATCCTCTACCTCTTGCCAAGTAGTAGAGTGTGTTTTCTTCACAAGTTTCTTGACTTGGTGAAGTCGGAGCTTGATTTAGCGATGCCTCGACGTAGATCATCTTCGGCATGGACATCGATGACCTAGCCCGTCCATTCTCCGATGAAGCCGACGCAAGAGCCCGGATTTCGGATTTGTACAGCGGAGATGACTTCTTCATGGAGCTATGGAGGTGGACAAACGGATCTACAAAGGTTGTATATCCGTATCCCTTAGTTAAGTCTTAACTAGTTAGCTTTTTCACCTAAATATCTAGCCGACGATCCGTTCTAGGGTTTCTCGGCACCGTTTAAATTTGAAATTGGCATGGTTGATGCCTTGTGAGACCTCATTAGGGTGCCTAGGAACCCTACAGTGGTATCAGAGCCTAGCTAGAGCCTTAGGCGAAGTCTAGACGCAATTTGAAGTCCGAACGAACCGAAACCGCAAAATTTTCATGCTCTCTGGACAATTTCTGTAATTTGGTCTTTTTCAAAAATAAAAATATGCAGAAAATTCAGCAGGGAAATTGATGAATTACTGTGAAGTTCGAGAGTGCAATTCGTCTACAGTGCGGCGGAACCGCGGCACAAGCATGGCTTGTGCGATGGTTCCGCGGCTAAGTTGTGACGTCACCACTTGAAAATAGCACAGTAATTCCTATATTTTAGTGCTGTATTTTCTGGGATATTTTATTGTTGATTCAAGAGTTGAATTTTTCTGCTGTGTTTTTGGGGATTCGGTGTTTCGATCGGAGTATCAAATTTTGTCTGTGTGGCTTTCCGGATAAATTTTAGAATATGTTAAAAAGTTCGACCGGATATAAATACCCAATTTTTCCCCTGTCGGGAAATTCCAAGTGTTGGATTTTTCCGTGGTTTAACGATGTTCTAAGTAGTGCAAGTAACGCGATGGACCCTCTAGAAGACAACAAACCTTAACTCGATTATGTGACCGTCTTGAACTGCCCTTTGAACCTTCGGGTTTGGGGCAGTACGGCGTGCCACATGTGAGGCGTTGGCTTGACCCTTCTACGGCTGGACCGTTGGTACTGAGGCACGAACGGAATGTTGTTAGACTTATTTCATGTGTTGAGCTGTATCGGGAAAACTTGGGTGTTCGATTGTTCGATCGAAAAGTTTAACATTTTCTGTTTATCTGGAATAGGATACAATAATTGGAATTCACAAATAGTTATGAGATAACTGAATGAATGTTATAAACGTAGCAGTTTAGTCTCACTTGATCGGTTGCCACGGAATTTTGATGTGATCAAAAGTCCGTCGCAATCACGTAGCGTACGCGGATACTCGCCGGGTAAACTTAATAGACAGCCTCACTCCAAAGCCCCGACCAAGTGACTGTAGGAGAACCCCGTCGCCGAAAGCATCCGTTCGGGTGCTCGCGGTAGCGGTGTTCCGCCTTGGTGCACTTCGTCGACCGTATCGGGGGTGCGGCCGTCTACTGAAGTTTGCGACGAGCATTCGATCAAAATGTCGGGAATCCTGTTGAATTGCCCGACTTGATATTGAAAAGTGTTTTCGATTTTGAGACTAAAATGCGGGGTTTATAATTGTTAGGCATGTGATGTCTAAGTAATTCATTTGGTCAGGCATGCGATGTCTGATGTGGTTGCGGATTCCAACTGTTGTAGTTTTACACTTTCTTTTCTGTGACCGTAAGTGTAATATGTGATATCGCCGGTTTCGTTGCTATATGCCAACGACAATTGGGATACGCATGTTTACTTACGTTGATGACATGTGATGTTATGTGTTGCTGGATATGTTATATTGGATCGTCGTGTTTGAATAGCCGGGGGGTTTTATGTGAGATGAGTGTTTTTCATTTTCATTCATGTAAAAACTTGTATGTAATATTCTTTTATTGGGGCACTTCCAGGTTGCGGAAGTTGTCACCGTTTGTATATTATTTACTTTTCTGCACTAGGATAGACCCAAGGAGGGGAGCACAAGTAACCGGGTTCTGGAGTCCAGTGGGAGACCAACTCGAGGAGTCGAGTCCGGGTCTCCTAACTCTAGAATTGGTAGGGTTGCTTGCCGCTCTCGTAGGGGTCTAGGGGTGTGGGTTTGGCTATTCATCACGACCGTGGAATCCGTGTTTTATACTGGCTCATATTGAAAACACGGACGTCCTAGTATATCCAATATTTCATATGTTTCTTCTGCTGCGATATCTGTGATGTGATCATGTGATGTTCTGTGATAGATACAGTATATAGTATATATGATATATTATATAGACGTTACTTATTTTTTACACCCGCGCTAGCCCTGTCATGCTCTGCCGTTAGTTACCTAACCTAACGGTGCACGAGGGGACATCGAGGCGAATGCGGATGGCATAAGTGTACGTCGTATTTATCTGTGATGTTTAGGTATTTAAATGATAGGACTTCATTAATGAGATTAATGAAATAAAAGAAACCTAAGATGTTGTAGAATCGAATTTCAAAATAAAACAGGTAGCTACAGTTCTTGCTTTGTACAGCGGTATATGAGATATATCCTGCACCTTATTCGATGAGGAAAGGACCGAGATCCCTTCACCGGGAGTGACTCCTTTAGCAATAACTGGCAGATGCTACACACTCGGTTTGTCTTTTGATTGCTTTTAAGTGTTTTTGCTTTGCACAGTGATATATATGATATATCCCGCACCTCATTCGACGAGGAAAGGACCGACGATCCCTTCACCGGGAGTGACTCCTTTAGCAAAACTAGAAAAGCCTCAAAAGCACTCCATTTTAAAACCATTTGATTCTACAACGATATCAAGTTCATTACGCAATAGGTTTTCAGAAAAACCTGTCGTAGCCCTCCGTCATTTCAGATAAGTACTAGTTAGTATTCGTGCTACGTTTGTTGACTATGTTAAGGCGTAGTGTGCGGTAGCTAATTAATGCTTATCTGTATAAGCATATGATGTGATTGGATTAGGGTAGTCGTGCGACTTTGTTGACTATGTTAAGGGTCGTGCGGGTGGGTTTAATTCAATCGGGAAATGACGGGTTGAACTTGACTAGCACTTATGATTTGTTGACTATGTTAAGGTCATATAGCTGCTAGGGGCAAAATATTATCGGGAATTTCAAGTGTTGAAATTTGCAATGAGATTGCATACCTTCTATGAGATAGTTGGATCCCGATACCCGCTGCGAGTAAGTGTTACTCCTGGGAGAGTTTTATACATTACAATTAGCCGATCAAGTAGGTGTCTAGAAAGGTGTCAACGGGGTTACGCCTCTGGGAAAACGAGGTTTACATTAATTAGGTTCGTGCGAAAGCACGGGGGACCTCCCTCAAAGTACCGACACTGGCCTGGCTGAAAGATTGGCGAACTTGTAGTGTGAAATTAATCCCGGCTAGTCTTTCCTTTTAGGGTTTGAAGGAAGATTTGATAAAAAGCAGTGGGAGCCATCCTGATTAGATAAAATAATAACCAATCTATTCTTGCAAGAGCGCACGCTGAGTGTTTTCTTCTCTCTCTCTCCTGGTAGCGACCATATCACGCCTTAATCAAGATAATAATACGGATTATTGACCGAACCCGCTTGTTATACTGAGCTGGGGAACGTTGGTCCCGCTCCACCTTATAATTGTTATAAGACAGAGCAGGAAATTGGGGATTACCATAATTCCCGTGCCGCCCAAACGAAGAGAGTGCATGCTGATGCATCATCTTCGGGTGTGTTCATTATACAGAACTGTTTCTCAGTATCCTTTACGTCCTGGGTATGTGATACCAGATCAGGATCCCAGATATGTTATCTGTTACATAGGGCTACAGATAGGTAGAGAACTGAGAACGGGTGATAAGTTTCATGAGGCAGAAAACGGGGCAAATGTTGCAGCCAAGTCTGTTGGTCACTGTCACCCTGTATTACAAATACATTGATTCTGAACGAATGTTATTAGATACCGAACCTGATATACAAAATCGTATCTATCTCTTTATTAGTAAAGAAATGATAAAATTTTGTATTATTGGATAATGTTTTGAACATTTCCTATATCAAAAGTTGATCGGTTCAGGCACGTTATCTAAAAGCATTGCTGTTCTAAATCAAACTACAGTTCTTAGTATACAGAACACACACAAGAGGAAGAGTTCAGAACTGAACGAATTCTTCTTAAGGCATTGTAGACTAGGTCCAATGTGACCCGACTAGCTAGAGTTACATATAGATGCATATTTAAATCAGTTTGAATTTACATCTTGTGAAACTCGCCAGTCATGTCACAAAGATATAATGACACCAGCTTTGTTTATTGGAAACAGAGAAAGAGTTAGTGAACTCTTGGGACTGATACATGATGATGTATGTAAGGTCCTCTGTCTACACATGCCAGGACTGATTCTTTATACTTCATTACATTCTCTGATGATCTTTCGAGTTTCAGACCTATGTTCCTGTTGAAACACAAGTCCGAACCTTTTGAGATATTCACAGAATATAAGTTACAAGTAGAGAACCAAAACGGGTATAAGTATTATGTCCTTTGATGAGATCAAGGAGGAGAATACTTGAGCACGGAATTCCTGGACTATTCTAAAGGAGAATGAGATTCTCTCTCAGTATTACACCTCCGTATACACCATAGCACGATGGTATATCGGGGCAGAGCAATCACACCCTATATGATAAGGTGTGCTCTATGATGAGTACTACTGAGTTACCTGTTTCCTTTTTGGGGGTTATGCACTTGAGAAGCTGCATACCTATTGAATTAGGTTCCAATCAAATAAGTTGCCTACCATTTCATATGTGATATGGAAAGGGAAGAGCCCATGTCTTAAGCTAGTTAAGATTTGGGGTTGTCCGGCCTATGTCTAAAAGGCAAAATCCGGACAAGCTCGAGGCAAGGTCAGTTATGTAGAACTGGAAATGTTCCAGCCATACAAACTGCAACTGATGATTTGATAGAACCAAAGGATTCAGTAAATACCAACGAACCTCAGCCTCTCCGCCGATCTAGTAGGGTTCCTCACCCACCTGAGAGATACTTCGTTTTCTCTATGACAATGGGAGCGAGGATTGCATCATGAGATGATGACCCAACTAGTTTCGAACTGGCCATCAGGAGTAGGACTCTTCAAGAATGGCTGGATGTTTAGCGATCTGAGATGGAATCCTTATACACCAACAAAGTATGGACTTTGGTTGCTATATCTGAAGGGTTAAATCCCCATCAGGAGCAAGTATATCTTGAGAAGATTACTTGGTGTAGATGGAAAAGTTGAGACTTTCAAAGCTAGACTTGTTAAAAGTTTGCATCATTGACCAGGTGTGGATAATGATGAAACCTTTTCAAGTAGCTATGCTTAAGTCCATCCAGATCCTACTTGTCACGGCTACATACCATGACTACGATATCTGGTGGTTGGGTGTCATGACTGCTTTTCTAAATGATGTTTTAGAAGAGTGCGTCTATAAGTACACAGCCAGAGGGCTTCGTAGACAGTGGGAGCAGCGGAAACGTGTGCAAGATGCTTTATAGGATTAAAGCAGGCATCGCGGAGTTGGAACATCTGTTTTGATGTATTAGTCAAAGAAGTTGACATCATCAAAATGGTAGATGAACCTTGTATAAACAAAAAGGTAGTAGGGAGTATGGTGACGATCCTCGTAGAGTACGTGGATGACATACTCTTGATAGGGAAGGAGTTTCCTATGCTACGCTCGATCAATCTCCGTTTATCACAATGATTCTCCATTTAGGATCAAAGTGATACCTCCTAAATCCTGGGTTTTTGGATCTATGAGATAGATCTAATTGGATGTTAGGATTCTCACTAGTTGTAGTGCGATGGTATCAATCGATCCTGGGGAGAATCACTGGAAGGGTTCCAGGGTGATAAAGACGACTGAATGTCAGTCGCAGGCATTGTCTTTACCCTCAGTAAAGGGACGGTATGTTGGAATAGTTCCAAGCTAGATACCGTGGCATACTAGACGATAAGGGCAGGATACATCGCTACTTAAGATGCTACCAAAGAGGCTGTTTGGGTGTATAATGGTTCATGAGATGAACTATGTTCCTCCCATTGTGTGACAATGGAGTTGTGGCTTATGCCAAGGAACGTCCGTCCCATCAGTGATCCAGACATATTCTAAGGCAGTGTCACCTGATCATGGAGATGATTGATCTCCAGGGAGATCGAGGTTATGAGAGTAGACTCAGAGGACAACACAGCGGATCCACTCACAAAGGCTTGTTCCCAGAGAGAGACTTTTATGGGATGGTTGAGTATGAGATACTACAACCACTGCTACAGATGGCCCTAGTGCAAGTGGAAGATTGTTAGTTATATGTATGCCCTAGAGGCCATTACTGTACATAGGATGTATATTGTAGTGGATGCTGGGACGTATATAGGAAGGACTTTCTTGCTCGACATGATAGTATGCTATCTGGTTGACCTTTACCTTAACGTGTACACTGATTGTCTCTCTGTTACATGTTGGTAAAGCCCTTAGGATGTGTGCTTGACTACCTGGACTATGATGCGGATCATACTAGTGGGGACATGGTAGTCCATAAGTACATCCTTCAAAGTCCCTAGTCGAGGGTGTATCGAGACGGGGCATCGATATACCAGAGTAGACTAGCGTATACCTTCTCGACCCATACAGATGGGCGATGGATGATCCCATATCCATTGGTGTTTGACATCAGAGATGATATACGGGTGCTCAGTATAGACTGGGTACACTGGACGGACTCGCCGAGAACTCCCAGATGGTATTATACCTCACGTCAGATGGCAGTTCTCTGGTGACACTGGTACAGAGTAGTCTGTTGACCCGAGATCGTCATAGAGTCTTGTGTGGTTCCCACTGTGCTTTGATTTCCATCTTACCACGTCCAAGAGGGCGTGCAAAACGGTGGGTTTTGGGTACAGTCCCGAGTCACATGGAGGCAATGAGCGATAGGAGGGGATTCGTCTCTCCCGGTATAGGGGGTTGATGTTGCGCTGTGTTCGATTGGCTATAACAGGAAATCCCTGGCCAGGGTTGCTGAGATTTACTGGTAAGTGTTACCAGTAGTTTCTCGAATTGTTATAGACCTCATATCGACACGACTTATCGAGCTATTGGGGTCTGACGTTTACCACCCCTAGGCGAGATATGCGACATATCAGACGATCAGACCGGACTGTACGGTAGTGTTACTGGTTGGATTCACTGGAGTGTGAGCGGGCTTGCTCGTCGATCTTCAGATCGCTCAATACCCGGGTGGCTGTTACGTTTAGCAGACCGCTTGCGGCTTATGGGTGATTGATATGATCATCACCTGCTGCCGGCGTATTGACGAGTCTTTAGAGTCCTACACAGAGGTTTCCTGGCTCAAGCGAAACGAAATAGGAGCGCATATGAGATATGTGCGGGACCGAGAATAATACGTGTATGTGATACCGTATTCTATTCTCGCGATGAATGTGTCGAATGGTTGTATGCGATATAACCTAGTTATCGAATCAAGGATTGATTCGATAAATCGATACATTGGATATTACCCGGTTATATGCGATATGACCGGATCGTTAAATCAAGTGTTGATTTAATGATTTAATGTATAATTATATATTTGATATATTACTTTGCATTAACTAATATTGGTTCACTTTAGATGGATTTTCTCATTCGGATATGCGCATTATATATGTGATATGATTTTGTGCACTTGCTTGTATCGTGTTTGATGATACATGCTTTTTGGTTAAGTGTAAAGTATTAAACCTTGGTTAATGAAATGGTTAGGGTTTATTATTTGTTATTCATTTATCTTATTTAATTATCCATTTATTTTTGATAAATGAATAAAAGAAAAGAGAAAAGAATGGTGGCTAATTTTGTTTCATGTTGAAGCTTCTTGAAGCTTTGATCAAGTCAACCATTCTTATCTCATCCTTAACCCTAACCATTCCCACTAACCCTAGTTTAATCTCTACACTTGACCATGGTTTAGATTATGATAAGTTTTCATTTTCTTTTCATTTTTAAATAACTTATCATAACAATTATCATCTTCTTCTTCTTCTTCTTCAAGAAAGAAGCTTGCATTCATCAATGGTGATTGATGATAAAGAGTGAGAAATCCAATTCTAAATAGAACCCACTTCCTATTTCTTCATCCTCTACCTCTTGCCAAGTAGTAGAGTGTGTTTTCTTCACAAGTTTCTTGACTTGGTGAAGTCGGAGCTTGATTTAGCGATGCCTCGACGTAGATCATCTTCGGCATGGACATCGATGACCTAGCCCGTCCATTCTCCGATGAAGCCGACGCAAGAGCCCGGATTTCGGATTTGTACAGCGGAGATGACTTCTTCATGGAGCTATGGAGGTGGACAAACGGATCTACAAAGGTTGTATATCCGTATCCCTTAGTTAAGTCTTAACTAGTTAGCTTTTTCGCCTAAATATCTAGCCGACGATCCGTTCTAGGTTATCTCGGCACCGTTTAAATTTGAAATTGGCATGGTTGATGCCTTGTGAGACCTCATTAGGGTGCCTAGGAACCCTACAATATCTCATATGGAATGGTAGGCACTGATTTGATTCGAACCTAATTCAATAGGTATGCAGCTTCTCAAGTGCATAACTCCCAAAAGGAAATAGGTAACTCAGTAATACTCATCATAGAGCACACGATATCTAATATTGTGTAATTGCTCCGCCCCGATACACCGTTGTGCTGTGGTGTATTCAGAGGAGTAATACTGAGAGAGAATCTCATTTTCCTTTAGAATAGTCCAAGGATTCCATGCACAAGTATTCTCCTCCCTGATCTCATCATAGGACATAATACTTATACCCGGTTATTGGTTCTCTACTTCTAACTTATATTCTGTGAATACCTCAAAAGGTTCGGACTTATGTTTCAACAGGAACATATGACTGAATCTTGAGAGATTATCAGAGAATATAATGAAGTAAAAAGAACCAGTCCTGGCATGTGTAGACAGGAGACCTTACATACATCATCATGTATCAGTCCCAAGAGTTTACTAACTCTTTCTCTGTTTCCAGTAAACAGAGCTGGTGTCATTATATCTTTGTGACATGACTGGCAAGTTTCACAAGATGTAAATTCAAACTGATTTAAATATGCATCTAAATGTAACTTCAGCTAGTCGGGTGGCATTGATATGACCTAGCCTACAATACCTCAAGAAGAATTCGTTCATTTCTGAACTCTTCCTCTTGTGTGTGTTCTGTATACGAGGAACTGTAGTTTGATTTAGAACGTCAATGCTTTAAGATAACGTGCCTGAACCGATCAACTTTTGATATAGGAAATGTTCAAAACATTATCCATCAATACAAAATTATATCCTTTCTTTACTAATAAAGAGACTGATATGATTTTGTATATCAGGTTCGGTATCTAATAGTATTTGTTCAGATTCAATGTATTCGTAATACAGGGTGACAGTGACCAACAGACTTGGCTGCAACACCTGCCCCGTTTTCTGTCTTATGAAACTTATCACCCGTTCTCAGTTTTTCTACCTTTTTGTAGCCCTATGTAACAGATTACATATCTGGGATCCTGATCCGGTATCATATACCCAGGATGCAGAGGATACTGAGAAACAGTTCTTTGTAATGAACACACCCGAAGGAGATGCATCATATGCACTTTCTTCGTTTGGGCGGCATAGGAATTCTGGTATTCCCCTATTTCCTGCTCTGTCTTATAACAATTATAAGTTGGAGCGGGACCAACGTTCCCCAGCTCAGTATAACAAGCGGGTTCGGTCAATATTCCGTATTATTATCTTGATTAAGGTGTGATATGGTCGCTACCAGGAGAGAGAGAGAAGAAAACACTCTGCGTGCGCTCTTGCAAGATCAGATTGGTTATATATTTTATCTAATCAGGATGGCTCCCACTGTTTTTATCAAATCTTCCTTCAAACCCTAAAAGGAAAGACTAGCCGGGATTAATTACACTCTACAAGTTCGCCAATCTTTCAGCCAGGCCAGTGTCGGTACTTTGAGGGAGGTTCCCCGTGCTTTCGCACGGACCTAATTACAGTAAACCTCGTTTTCCCAGAGGCGTAACCCCGTTGACACCTTTCTAGACACCTACTTGATCGGCTAATTGTAAAGTGCAAAACTCTCCCAGGAGTGACAATTACTCGCAGTGGGTATCGGGATCCAACTATCACATAGAAGGTATGCAATCTCATTGCAAGTTTCAACACTTGAAACTCCCGATAAAGGTTTTTTACCCCTAGCACCTATGACCTTAACTATGGTCAACAAATCATAAGTACTAGTCAAGTTCTACCCGTCATTTCGTGATTAATTAGACCCACCCACATGTCCCTTAACTAAGGTCAACAAAGTCACGCGACTGTCCTAACTAATCGCATCATATGCGGTGTAGGAAGACATCACTTAGCTACCGTACACTGTGCCTTGACTATGGTCAACAAACACAGCACGAATACAAAGTACTCTACTTCCTAAAATGACGGAGGGTTGCGGCTGGTTTTTGTGAAAACCTTTAACGCTTTGAACTTGATCTCGTTGCGGAATCAAATGGTTTTTAAATGGAATGTTTTTGAGGCTTTTCTAGTTTTGCTAAAGGGGTCACTCCTGGTGAAAGGATCGTCGGCCCTTTCCTCGTCGAATGAGGTGCTGGATATATCATATATATCACTGTGCAAAGCAGAAACTATAGAAGCGATCAAAGACAAACCGAGGGTTGTAGCATTGATTGTTAGGATACGTGCGTGTTCAAGTTCTAGTTTAAATACCGCAATCAAGACGGTTTCGCTTGTAGCTAGCCGGTTGAGTACGGGTCGTCCGCAGGGAGATGGGAATCTTTTTCTATGTGTTTTTCGACGAGTTAAGTCCTGTGTTCAGATTTTGTTGTGGTTATCTAAGTGTTAAGTTGATATTTAAAGAGAGCTTATTAGGGTTAGGATTAGGTTAGTTTGAGTTAGGAGTCTCCACATCTTTCGTTGCCCCAATTAATATCGGTGTTACGGTAATCGGCAACAACGGGGATTAGCACGACTAGGAAGGACTTTGCGAGTATAAGCTAGGCTTTCCAACGCATAAGTCTTCCTTTTGGTGCTTGTCCGTCCGTTCTTGGCTCTTATCCATAACCTCCGGTTAATTCAACCACAACCGGTCTCACTACGGAATCACCGCTATCATGTAGGATAGGGTGCCGTAAGGAGCGGATTGTGGTTCAATTAACGGGAGTCGAATTAAGTTGTTGGGCAAGGAAAGAGTGAGAGAGATTTCCTTCTCTCAAACTTCCCTTATCCTACCCTAACAAGTATAAAACTACTCACACTTCATGATAGGAAAAACAAAACAAAACAAAAGAGGAAGATAGAAAGAAGGAGATTAGAAGAATACGACTAACTATTTGCGACCTCACCTTGGCGAGGATCGAGCGTAAGTATCATTGTCGTATGAATGATAAAGAAAAAGAGAGAAGAAAGAACAACAAGGAAATAACAACAACTACTTAACAAATTAAAATTACAACAAGCATAAAGATAAGGAGACAAGCATGATAATAAAAATGGTCTTCTTTATTCATCACTCTTCACTCATAAGCTCACTACAAGTTTAATGGAGGAGAGGTGAGAAGAGGAAGAAGAGAAACACTAAAACTAGGCAAAAATGAAAATACAAGAATGGCTCCTTTCCTTCTCAAACTTCTGGGCTATTTATAGGCCAGAAAATGAAACCCTAGGGCAACCACCAGAACCCAAACAAAAAGACCAAAACACCCCCCAAAATTCTGCGCATGCGGCGCCTAAACAGCCGCGGATCCGCGGCCTGGACCCCACTTTGGCCGCGGATCCGCGGCCCTTTGGTGGAATTGGGACCTCCAACTTTTTGTGCTGGCCTGGTTCTCTGTGCCCTTTATTCTGGTATCTGTATTTTTTCATAATTTCTTCACGAATTTTCCAGAATTTCTGTTGAGGGAAAGGTGGACTTTTTGTCAAGATTTTGTCATGATTTGCCTCGAGCTCCGCGTAGATCTCTTGGATTTTGTGCTACCATTGAGCCTTGTGCATGAGAATGACATTGATTTGATCTTTTGTCTTCCTATTGATATCTGGCAACATACGGATGAAGAGCAGAGACCGTGTTTTTATCTGTGGTTGGCAGGAACCCGGATTTTTTCGTGTTTTCCATGAATTTCACTGTTTTAGAACCGAGAACCTGTATCCTGCAATTGACTAGCAAACACGGCTCAAGAGTATCTACGGATATGCAAATGTGATAAAAATTGGGCGGTATGAAAATGCAAAAATCTGATATGAACAAATACCCCCAAACTTATCATTTGCTCGTCCCGAGCAAAGCCCATTTATTCACAAAAAATTTCCTAACCTCACTTTCGCAGGGAACGCGATTGCACTGAGCATGTGCAACAAGCCGTTAAACCTCTAGGTGTCCCTAGTAGGAGGAGTGTTTTCTCCTGAGGGTTTTCAGCGGATACTACCCACAAAATCCGGTCAAGTTGGTTTGTAAAAATGACTAAGTTTCAAACCCTAAAGTTTTGTTTTAGAAAATAGCAATTCTATAATCCTATGTCTAGACCATCGAACCTTTATTTTTCACACCTCGCTTCTTATTTAACTACAGATTTTATATGTCTTTACGTGCAGTGCAAATAGTGTCGTGAAGTTCCAGAAGGATCGATTAAAGTCATCATGTCGCACAATAAAGCCCAGATAACAATTTGAAAAGGATCACATAAGTTTTATAAAGAGTTAAGCATTTTTCAAGTTTCGTTTTCCAGTAAGGTTTCAACTTCAGAATTTCTATCTTCCTTAACAGGAAACTAAGTCGTATTTTTCACTCCACCTTTTAACTTGTTTTCATTTCATACACACCTCTGTGAACGTGCAATAGTCTTTATCATAGAATAAAACCTTCATATCTCCGTTAAAAATTTTTTTAAAAGCTTATCTTTTATCAAGATTATTCTCACACAAAGAACCGTTAGGAATTTTAACTCGGAGAGAACACTTGCTTGACTTTGTTTTAAACTGGACTTTCTAGGCTTCTTAGCGAGCTTTGGGCCAATGCACCCAAACCAGTTGGTTTTAGGGCATTAGGTGTAGAAACACCCCAGCGGACTTAATTACTCAAGTTACATAGGTCCAAAAACAAAAGACAGTTTGGCGTGAAAATCATGATGATTCAATACGAACGGAGATATAACCGGTAGTTCAATTATTTTTTGGATAAAAGACGTGTTTAGTGGGTTCGGTGTGTAATCATTCCAATCAAGTTTCAGATGGGTTATTTTTCAGACTTAGTTCCAATTAAGGCATCAATAACATTCCTTCATATTCACTCACTTCATAAACTATTCTTGATATATTACTTATTTCAGAACAAACCTATTTGATCCTCAGAAAATCATTTATCTTATTTAAAAGTTTTTAAACATAAAAGACTTGTCATCAAATTTCCAAGACTCACAACACGTGTAGTGTGATGTAAAGACGTATATCAGCTATAGTTAACTTCAAAGGAGAGTTATCTTTCAGGTTTTCAAAATCTAAACATAAGATTTAGTTATTCCTATTTTTTCAAACAAAAACCGTCGAATGTTGAATCAGAGTTTTTCCACAAGCTAACTTGACAAAAAAGTTTTTATATTTTTTAGAAAATTTTCAAAATTTTTATGGATTTTATGGATTTAAATATGCAGATGCAAAATATACATATGAATGCGAAGGTAAGAAATGCGTACCGAGCGTACCCCCAAACTTAAACTGGACAGTGTCCTCACTGTCATTGCATGAAGAGATCATTTGAAGAGTCAAAAATGTCGGTTTAGCGATACAAAAAATTTTTATTTGGTTTTGTTTTTTTTTTTTTAAAGAAAAGAAAAAGAATATACACAAATATAAACAAAATGGTTTGTACATACCCCCAAACTTATTTGGAACAGTGTCCACTGTTCTTGGCTGGATAACCGAAGTTTGGAGGTAGGCAGAGGAAGATCATGCAAGGTAAACCGGCTCCTGTAAGAACAGGAGCTCCTCTGTTGGTTCGGCGCTAAGGTACGGTTTGCATCGGTGTCCATTTACCTTGAAGAGTGAACCGTCCTTTGGATTTTCCAAATCCACCGCGCCCTGCGAATACACATTCCGCAAAAAATACGGCCCTTTCCAGCGAGATCTCAGCTTTCCAGGATGGAAGTGAAGTCGGGTGTCGTAAAGCAGTACCTGCTGACCAGGTACGAAGGTTTTGCGCAAAAGGTGTTTATCGTGAAACACCTTCGTTCGATTCTTAACGACAACCGCGTTATCGTAAGCCTCATCCCTAAGCTCATTCAGTTCGTTCAGCTGCAGCTTCCGATGGCTGCCCGCGTCTTCAAGAGACAGATTCAGCTCCTTTATCGCCCAAAATGCACGATGCTCGATTTCGACAGGAAGGTGGCAGGCTTTTCCGTACACAAGCCGATAGGGAGACATGCCAAGGTCGGTCTTATAAGCGGTTCTAAATGCCCAAAGGGCATCAGTGAGTTTCAGAGACCAATCCTTACGGTTCTTGGAAACCGTCTTCTCCAATATCTGCTTGATTTGCCGATTTGAAACTTCGGCCTGCCCGCAGGTTTGGGGGTGGTAGGGCGTAGAAAGCTTATGATTAATGGAGTATTTCCGCATCAAGGCTTCAAAAGTTTTATTGCAGAAATGACTTCCATTGTCGCTAATGATCGCTCGGGGGTGCCCAAACCGGGAGAAAATGTTTTCTTTAAGGAACCTAACGACAACCTTGTTGTCGTTAGTCCGGCTAGGCACAGCCTCGACCCATTTAGAGACGTAATCAACAGCTAGAAGGATGTACAAGTTCCCAAAAGAGCTGGGAAACGGCCCCATGAAGTCTATCCCCCAAACATCGAAAATCTCCACAACCAAGATCGGTTGGAGCGGCATCTCATTTCTCCGGGATATCCGGCCCATGTGTTGGCACCGGGAGCAAGTCTTGCAATAATCGTGAGCGTCTTTGAAAAGTTGTGGCCAGTAGAAACCACATTGCAAGATCTTCTCAGCTGTCTTTCTGGGCCCAAAATGCCCGCCACATGCTTGATCGTGGCAAAATGACAACACACTCTTGAATTCCTCATCAGGGACACACCGACGAATAATCTGGTCGGGACAGTACTTGAACAAGTAGGGTTCGTCCCAGTAAAAGTGTTTTACTTGGGATAAGAAGCGAAGTCTGTCCTGACTTGACCATTCAGTTGGTAGTAATCCCGTGGCCAAATAGTTCACAATATCTGCGAACCAGGGTTCGCACGATACTGTCAAGAGCTGTTCATCCGGGAAAACGTCGTTGATCGGAATTGGAAGCGAAGGCGAAGAAGGAAGTCGTGAGAGATGGTCGGCAACTACGTTTTCACATCCTCGTTTGTCCTTAATGACAAGGTCAAACTCTTGAAGCAAGAGGATCCAACGTATTAACCGAGATTTCGCATCTTTCTTCGCAAAAAGATGGCGCAGAGCTGAATGGTCCGTGTAGACAATGACTGGAGAGCCGATGAGGTAGGGCCTGAACTTTTCTAAAGCAAATACAACAGCTAAGAATTCCTTCTCGGTTGTTGTATAGTTAAGTTGGGCGTCGTTCAGGGTTCGGCTTGCGTAATAGATTACGTGCGGCATCTTGTTGATGTGCTGTCCAAGGACAGCACCGATGGCAAAGTCAGATGCATCGCACATGATCTCGAATGGGTGCGTCCAGTCAGGGGAAGAAAGAACGGGAGCAGAAGTGAGTGAGCGTTTTAGTGACTCGAATGCAGTCACACAGCTCGAGTTGAAGTCGAAAGGCGTGTCCTTGGCCAGCAAAAGCGTCAAGGGCCTAGCAATCTTGCTAAAGTCCTTGATAAACCGTCTATAGAAACCGGCATGGCCAAGGAAGGCTCGGATATCTCTGACGCAACGGGGAGGAGGCAGATTGGAAATGACCTCAATCTTTGCTTTGTCGACCTCTATGCCATTTTGCGAGATGATATGTCCTAAGACAATACCTTCGCGCACCATGAAGTGGCATTTCTCCCAGTTCAAAGTGAGATTCTTGTCCTTACATCGGGTAAGGACAGCGTCAAGATGCAGCAAACACTCATTGAAGGAATCGCCGAAGATGAAGAAGTCATCCATGAAAATCTCCAGAAATTTTTCCACCATGTCCGAGAAAATTCCCATCATACACCGCTGGAAGGTAGCGGGCACATTGCATAACCCAAAGGGCATGCGTCGATATGCAAACGTGCCGAAAGGACAAGTGAAAGTGGTCTTGTTGTAAGTGCACGGCGGCGCCCCGGCCGTCAATCCGACGGCCAAATGCGAAAGCGGTGATAAACTTAAATTTTCTTGAACTGGCAAACCGCCGCGCACTAATACCCGGATCGAACCATTAATTAGTCCTAGCTAACAATAAGATGGGAAAGAGATATACCGACGATCCAAGTCCTCCGGTCTTCTCGTCACCGTCCCGATCTCCTGCGGAATGTCCCGTCTCCTCCTCGTCGCCGGAAGTGCACCACATCGCCTACTTCTTTTACGGGCTCCCACCTCAATGCCAAGGCAACTCGGGCACGAAGCCGGCTACTCGACGTGCCCAAGGTACGCTGTAGAATATGTAGTCCTCAAGTCTCACTTTGGGGTTGTAGGAATTGCCATTGGTGGAGGGATTGAACTTGGAGCTTTTGAGATTGATCTTGTGGGGATTTTGCAATATGAAATGAACCAAAATCCCACACACAAAAATTTGGACAGCCCACTAGGAGCTTGGCCGGCCAATACATGGTGGTGAAGAGAATGAGAGAGTGGAAGAAGAAAATCAAATGGGAGCCATTCTCATCTAATACCCAAGAGAGAGAGAGGAAAGCTATCATGCAAAAGAAATGATAGTAAGGAAAACTCAACACTCAACACCACCATCATCACCTCACAAAGTCCAACCATCATGAACCATGATGACTCAAAAAGTCATGCCATCATGAAGAAATCAAGTCAAAGGATGGTGCACATCTTGAAAGCCATCATGATGCAACAAGATGCAAAGAACCCCCTCCACTAATGCCTATTTGCAACAATGCAAATAAACCCTCCTCCACCAATCTTCGGCCAATGAACGGAACAATGGAAATTGGCCGAAACGGAAAGCAAACTGGCAACTCCAGAAAACTGGTCCCGTAATAAATTACAGGAAAACCCCGATACTGTGCATACACACCCGCATCTGTATTTCGACCGAAATACAAATGCAATGAGACAAAATCTACACTGTACTATACTATGATCCGGCTTAAACCAAAGCCGGCTAGTAATATCCGTTCGATCCTGATCCGTACAATACCGCACATATCTGATCGAACCCTGCCATATAACCATACGGCCTATAGTACAAACTGTCCGATCCGGATCCGTGCAATACCGCACGTATCTGATCGGACCTTGCCATATCTCCATACGGCCTCTACAACTTTTCGCCTGAAAGCTGAGTAACTGAATGTGGGGGACTCTAAAGACTCATCAACACCTTGGTTGTGGATTTAACCACTAGCACGTCAGAGGTATAAGCCAATACGTAACGGGCTACCAGGTACTGACCAAAAGGGACGTCTGTGAGCGAACTCAGCCTGACTCCCTACTGAGCCTGTCAGTGACAATATCCGTACAGTCCGGTCCGTTCGTCTATGAGCATCGCATGGCGGGCCTAGGGGGTTGGTAAAAGTCAGACCCCCAAAAGCGGTACAAGTCGTGTCGGAGTGTAGCCCAGAACACCCTGAGATACTACTGGAATACCTACCAGTAAATCTCCTTGCCTCGGCCGAGGGCTTCGTGTAATGGCTCTCCTAGACACAGCACGACCTCACCCCCAATACCGGGAGAGACGAACCCCTGAAGATACGCTCACTGCCTCCATGTGGCTCGGGACTGTACCCAACTAAAACCTGTTTGCACGACTCCTTTGAGCCGTGGTAGGGTAGTAATCAAAGTACAGTGGGAACTCACACGAGACAAATGACGATCCCCAGGTCGATGAACTAACCTGCACACATGTCACCAGGGAACTGCCATCTGACGTCTGGTATATGACCAACTAGCAGGTTCCCGGCGAGTCCTGTCCGGTGTACTCATAACCCAATGAGCACCTGTATACATCTTAGGTGATCCAACTGACACCAGTGGCTTGTGAGACCGGCCACCGCCCCTCGTCGGGGTCTCGACTGTATACACTAGTCTACTATGGAGTATCGATGCCCTGTCTCGAAACTCACACGACTAGGGACCATTTAAGGATATGCTTATAGACCCCCAGCTGCCACTTATATGATCGCCCTCATACTGCTGGTGGTCAAGCAAGAATCCTAGGGGCTCTATCAACGTGTAATAGCGACGTGTCAGGTCACTTAAAACAGTACACGATGATAAAGGTAAACCAGATAGCATACTATCATCTCGAGTAAGACTGTCCTACCGGGATAGGTCCTCCCTCAATCATTGCAATCACGTACCTGTGATCCAATAATTGACTCTGAGGGCACTATCTCCAACAATCTCCCACTTGCACTCAAGGCTAATTATTGCGATGTCGCATACTCACAGCCCGTGTGATACCGAACACCCAACTCCTCTACTAGTCAGTCTCACAAAGCTCGTTTGCGAAACTATTGCGTTCGAGGAATAGCCTCAGAGAGTGGATCCGCTTTGTTTTCTCTTTCTATGTCTCTCTATATCTCAAGTTCGCGGAGAAACCCATCTTCCGAAATGAGCAATACCTGTCTTAGAATGTGTCTGGATGTCTGATGGGACATAGCTCATAAATGAACTCCAAATCCAAACTTCTTAGACTGTATCGTCAACTGAACTTAATCAGTATCCTGCGCCATGCCACCCTCAGTATTGCCTTGGACCACCTGTCCAAAATACTGCCCTTCGTCAGAAGGAGAACTATAACTCTGACAACCTCCTTGTCGTCCATGTCACCTTGGAAGCCTGGAATGATAACTGTCTCCCGAATGAGGCTGTCGTTATCATATCCCTAGAACATCCACTTATGTTCTAAAACTGCTTCCGACTGTTTCTCCAGGATAGGATCAATATCAACTTATTGCATCTAGTGCAAGAACAACATCTGGTGTGGTACTTGACATCTCATGATTGACTCAATTGCCTAAGCAAGTGATCTGTCAATCATGCACATCCCTCTCCCCTTTAGTCTATAAGACACCTTTAGAGAGGGTGACTCCATCTTCTGCAGGTACACTACCGTGCATGGAGTCGTCCATTCTAAATACTCTTAGAATGCTGTCTAAGTACCCTGATTGGGAAACCACCCAAATCTAGATCTAAAACCATAGATCTAGTAACCAGTTTGTCTGATATAATGTCCAAGTCCCATATGGAGAAACCACTGTGTGACGACCAAAGTATAACCGATTGTAGTATAGGAGTTTCCTTTCCTACTCTGTGTATGTCATCCAAATACCAGGATATCACACCCTACTACCTTCTCAACAGATCCATCCCCTATTCTGATGAAGTCAAACCTATGACTGTCACGTCAGAAATAGATGATCTATCTCCGCTACTTGTGCTTCAGTCTATAAATAGACATAAGCTACCTGTCCACCAATGCTTCCGCTGCTCCCACTGACTACGACAACCCTCTGGCAGAGTCATATACACGTACACTTCTAAAACTAGTTTAGAACGACGCTATACTCATCCTCCCGCCGGGTCTCGCAGCCTGGAACAACAGCAATGGTAATTGTGGGTAAACAAGAACTTCCCTGTCACCGTCCTTGAGGCTACCGTAGTACCTCTCGGGTGCCTGAAGTTACCCACCTTATCTGCGGAGTGGCCAATGGAATGTCAATCCAGATTGAATCTTTAGGTTCCTTATCAAATCTTCAGTAATCGTTTGTGGTTCTGGAATCACTTCCAGTTCTACCATACTCCCACTACTGTTTTCTGAAAAAATCCATTTTTATTAAAACTGTGGCGAGTCTAGAACAATATTGCTATTGTTCATCCAGATGGTAGAAAGTCAACCCGCGTCATAGCCTGGGTCAACCCACAAACAGCCATTACAGAAACGTGCCTTGAGTTGTCCAGTGTCTGGTTTTAAGCATAAGCCGGATAACTCCCCGTACCTTAACATCGTTAAGATATGAACTGTTCTATATCCCATATAGGACCAGAGGCACTGATTTAATTGAACCAGATCCAAAACATGCAACTGTCTCCAGTGCATGTCAACTAAATGGAAGGAGGCCGATCAGCGTTACTCAACTTAGGAATGCTTCCAATTATGAGTAACCTGAAAGAGAAGCAAGATCTCTTTATCATTACTATCAACTGAATACCATACACAAGTATCTACATCTTCGATCTCTTTGAAGAATCCCGATACTTGCAATACCTGGTTCTCTACTCTATTCAAATACCTATAACTTCTCCAAATTCGGACCCTGTGTTTCCTACGAAACACTTGTCTAAAAACTAGAGAAGTCATACGTAAACCGAATATAGTACGAGGACCAACCCCTCTGTCCTGATGGACCCTGGACAACATACAATACTCTGTATAAGTCCCTTGAGTCTGATAACTCATTCACTGTGTGTCGTAGGTTGAAAACTGTACTTATGGTTAAGAAGAATTACACCGCTGTTTAATGCTCCTTACCTAACCATCCACTGATATAGGTAAATGTCGTAGACATAATTTCAGAAAGGTATATCTCACTCTATGAAAATAGACGTACAGATATATCAATTTGAAATTGGTGCATAACTGCGGATATTCAAAACCAAATATTTGCCGACCGGCAAACAGCCCAGGTGATTTCCTCAAATATCACCGATTACAACGAATCCCGATATAATGAGGATGACCACCCAATTCCCAATAACTTACTCCCACTCATCATCTGTAAAACCATACAGATGTGAGAATCGTACCTGGTAAATACATACCCTGGAGTAAGTATCTAATCGGGAAATCAGTTTTCTTTTAACACTACACAGTGAAACTGAAACATTGAAATGTTTCGATGGGGTATTCTGGTATTCCTAGTAATGCCTCTTCCAGATTCACGACTATAACCGTATAGTTCTTTGTCACCTCTCCAAATCCCTTCATATGTCTTTAGTCTTTACCTTCTGTACACCCCTTTAAGCCAAATGGTTTTCTTCCTTCCCTACCGTTCGGCACCAGCCTATGGTTTGGAAGAAGACTATCCAATAAGCATAATGGGTGTACTGTCCCAATCCTAGGAACACTCGCAATGAGAGAGGGTGAAGATAAAAGACAACCGAATAAACCTTTATTCCTATTTCTCCTGGACGAGAATCCATCCCCGAACTGGAACAAGTTCCATTCGAGTTCGTATATAACCATACGATGGAGTATCCAAATAAACTGTGGATCTTCGTAGTGATACGGAGTGTCCTGGAGAAATAAAAAGGTGATGTGGGAGTGGTAACGAAATATTTGGTTTGGTCGTGAATATCTGTTGCAATTTACTTTGCCCTCTTACTAATCCCTTGCTTTGTCTGAACTTAATACCTTCTGTACACCATCGTTAGGCCAATTGGTTTTCTTCATTCCCTACCGGTCGGCACCAGCCTAAGGTTTGGAAGAAGACTATCCAATTTGCGTAATAGGTGTACTATCTTCTAAACCAAGGAGCACTCGCAACCCGAGAGAAGGTAAAAGGAAAAGACAACTGAATAATCCTATCCGTTTTCTCCAGAACCTGAAACCATCCTCGAATAAATCCCTTCGAGTTCGTATCAAACCATACGATGGTTTTGTCCAATGGAAGTGGACGTTCGTAGTAATACGGGATGTCCTGGAGAAAAGGGTAAAAGTAGGAGTGGCAATGAGGTCTGCAACTCTGACAATCCAAAAGCCAGTGTTTAAGAAGGTTCGGTCAACTTGGTCACTGAGTCATAGTCTTAGGGTCGGGTCAATGGTCGCTGCCAAAGAGAGAGAGAAAAGAAACACTCAGCGTGCACTCTAACCTAGATCAGAATGGTTACCAATTTATCTAATCTGGAAACCTCCCACTGTACCTCAAATTCTCCTCCAAACCTAAAAGAAGAATTAGTCGGGGATCAGCCGAGGAGTATACCAACTCATCAGTGGGAATCGGGATCCAACTCTCATCGCATGACAACGTGACGGAATCCGCTCACGGTATCACACTCCAGAAGGTATGCGCATATCTGGCAAGTTTCAGTTCTTTTGAAACTCCCGATGTGATTTCTGCCCCATGCTCTTATGACCTTGACTTTGGCCAACATATCATAAGTCACATGTCAAGTTCTACCCGTCATTCTCCAAGTTAATTTGAATCCACCCGTACCTACCCTTGACTTTGGCCAAAATGGCAGTACGACTGTCCCAAACCAACGCATCTATCTATGCTGCATATGAATACCCAATAGCTACCAATCACTGTACCTTGACTTTGGCCAACATACACAGCTTGAATACTATTGACCACCCATATGAAACGACGGAGGGCTACGAATGGTTTCTGGCGAAAACCTTTAACGTAATGAACTTGATATCGTTGAAGGAGCGGATAGCTTTTTAAAAATATAGTGACGAAAACCGTTGCTAAAGAGGTCACTCCCGGTGAAGGGATCTCGGCTCTTTCCCCGTAGAATGAGGTGCAGGATATTCCAACTGAATACCACGGTGCAAAGCAAAAGTAATCGGCTATAGTGAAGTCATTGCCCTGACGCAAACTTTTTGTCCAAGGGGTCACTCCCGGTGAAGGGATCTCGGCCCTTGCCTCGTCGACTGAGGAGCAGGATATTCCAACTGAATATCACGATGCAAAACAAAAGTGAACGTCCTTGCAATAACAGCTTTTTGAAAAGTGTTCCAACAACATCAGTTTAGGTTTGTTTTAACTTGCATTGATCCGAATCAATGCAGTCCCATCAATTGATCACACCAAAAAGAACGAAAATATACTGATGTACGTATATGCCATCCGCATTCGCCACTGGGTCCCGTCATTACCCGTTAGGTTAGCTAACTAACGACAGAGCGGGGACTGGACTAGCGCGGATGCAAAACATATACAACATCTACTAATATATATACCAATATATTATATTCGCTCAAGGCGTGAATAAAATGCAACATCACAGATATGTACAGCATCACAGAAACAATACAGATATCTGGGATCCCCGGGTTTCACAGAGCCACTACTGAAACCCGACGTTCCCCTGGTCGTGTGGATAGCCTGTGCAATGAAAACCTAGACCCTTACGGGCGCGGCAAGTCACCCGCCAAAACCTGAAGCGAGGCAGCCCCCTTCAACGCCGTGAATGGACCACCCAGCACTTCATGGAATCCGGTAACTTGGGCACCCCTCCTGGGTCAACCAGTACCCCCTACGAGTGCGGCAAATATCCTGCCAATCCTAGAGTGAAGCCCCCTCCGTCTCAATGCCATGAGATGCGGGCTTGTTGCCCTCTAGAATCCGGCTATCCGTGCACCCCTCCGCGGGGCAATCCTAGTACAGAAAGTAAAATATACATACAACGGGTACATCGACCGCAACCAGGTCGTGCCCCAAAATAATAATACAAACAGGCAGTGACGGCAGTCCACATGTCGGACGCTCGCCCCGCAATATCAAATGTACATAATACAACCACAACTGTACTAGCATTGCATCCAGGCTATCCCCCATGACCGATCCGCAACATCACAGCAAAAACAGAACATCAACGTGAAAGTCACGTTCGCAAATCCGTCTAACCGGGCTATAGCAGTTAGACCGGATTTACCGATCAAGTGACATTCACGGTCGCAGATATAATGTAAATACTGTGAAAAATGTGTTTAAAATATCCGATCGATCAAACTTTAACAAGTGGGCCCCCAAGTACTACTGTAGCACATCAAGAAATTCTGGGCCCAAAATTAATATTCCAAAACCCGTATTTTTATCCCAGAAAGCAACTGAAGAAGTTTGATGCAGTAAGGACACCATTGTGCGGCGGAACCGCGGCCCAAGGGGGCGTTTTGCCTCGGTTCCGCGCTCTGGTGGTCGACTTACTGCGTCGAATTTCTACAGTGGGCTTACAATCTCCAGTACAACACTATTTTACAACCTGAAAAATTTTTGGAGACCAAAAAATTTCAACAGAAAACTGTCGCGAACTAAAATGTAGATTTTGGAATTTTGGTCGATCGGAAATGCAAAACACATTAAACAAAGATAGACTAAGTTAATGGCGAGGCTCTAATACCACTGTAAGTGCACGGCGGCGCCCCGGCCGTCAATCCGACGGCCAAATGCGGAAGCGGTGATAAACTTAAATTTTCTTGAACTGGCAAACCGCCGCGCACTAATACCCGGATCGAACCATTAATTAGTCCTAGCTAACAATAAGATGGGAAAGAGATATACCGACGATCCAAGTCCTCCGGTCTTCTCGTCACCGTCCCGATCTCCTGCGGAATGTCCCGTCTCCTCCTCGTCGCCGGAAGTGCACCACATCGCCTACTTCTTTTACGGGCTCCCACCTCAATGCCGAGGCAACTCGGGCACGAAGCCGGCTACTCGACGTGCCCAAGGTACGCTGCAGAATATGTAGTCCTCAAGTCTCACTTTGGGGTTGTAGGAATTGCCATTGGTGGAGGGATTGAACTTGGAGCTTTTGAGATTGATCTTGTGGGGATTTTGCAATATGAAATGAACCAAAATCCCACACACAAAAATTTGGACAGCCCACTAGGAGCTTGGCCGGCCAATACATGGTGGTGAAGAGAATGAGAGAGTGGAAGAAGAAAATCAAATAGGAGCCATTCTCATCTAATACCCAAGAGAGAGAAAGGAAAGCTATCATGCAAAAGAAATGATAGTAAGGAAAACTCAACACTCAACACCACCATCATCACCTCACAAAGTCCAACCATCATGAACCATGATGACTCAAAAAGTCATGCCATCATGAAGAAATCAAGTCAAAGGATGGTGCACATCATGAAAGCCATCATGATGCAACAAGATGCAAAGAACCCCCTCCACTAATGCCTATTTGCAACAATGCAAATAAACCCTCCTCCACCAATCTTCGGCCAATGAACGGAACAATGGAAATTGGCCGAAACGGAAAGCAAACTGGCAACTCCAGAAAACTGGTCCCGTAATAAATTACAGGAAAACCCCGATACTGTGCATACACACCCGCATCTGTATTTCGACCGAAATACAAATGCAATGAGACAAAATCTACACTGTACTATACTAGGATCCGGCTTAAACCAAAGCCGGCTAGTAATATCCGTTCGATCCTGATCCGTACAATACCGCACGTATCTGATCGAACCCTGCCATATAACCATACGGCCTATAGTACAAACTGTCCGATCCGGATCCGTGCAATACCGCACGTATCTGATCGGACCTTGCCATATCTCCATACGGCCTCTACAACTTTTCGCCCGAAAGCTGAGTAACTGAATGTGGGGGACTCTAAAGACTCATCAACACCTTGGTTGTGGATTTAACCACTAGCACGTCAGAGGTATAAGCCAATACGTAACGGGCTACCAGGTACTGACCAAAAGGGATGTCTGTGAGCGAACTCAGCCTGACTCCCTACTGAGCCTGTCAGTGACAATATCCGTACAGTCCGGTCCGTTCGTCTATGAGCATCGCATGGCGGGCCTAGGGGGTTGGTAAAAGTCAGACCCCCAAAAGCGGTACAAGTCGTGTCGGAGTGTAGCCCAGAACACCCTGAGATACTACTGGAATACCTACCAGTAAATCTCCTTGCCTCGGCCGAGGGCTTCGTGTAATGGCTCTCCTAGACACAGCACGACCTCACCCCCAATACCGGGAGAGACGAACCCCTGAAGATACGCTCACTGCCTCCATGTGGCTCGGGACTGTACCCAACTAAAACCTGTTTGCACGACTCCTTTGAGCTGTGGTAGGGTAGTAATCAAAGTACAGTGGGAACTCACACGAGACAAATGACGATCCCCAGGTCGATGAACTAACCTGCACACATGTCACCAGGGAACTGCCATCTGACGTCTGGTATATGACCAACTAGCAGGTTCCCGGCGAGTCCTGTCCGGTGTACTCATAACCCAATGAGCACCTGTATACATCTTAGGTGATCCAACTGACACCAGTGGCTTGTGAGACCGGCCACCGCCCCTCGTCGGGGTCTCGACTGTATACACTAGTCTACTATGGAGTATCGATGCCCTGTCTCGAAACTCACACGACTAGGGACCATTTAAGGATATGCTTATAGACCCCCAGCTCCCACTTATATGATCGCCCTCATACTGCTGGTGGTCAAGCAAGAATCCTAGGGGCTCTATCAACGTGTAATAGCGACGTGTCAGGTCACTTAAAACAGTACACGATGATAAAGGTAAACCAGATAGCATACTATCATCTCGAGTAAGACTGTCCTACCGGGATAGGTCATCCCTCAATCATTGCAATCACGTACCTGTGATCCAATAATTGACTCTGAGGGCACTATCTCCAACACTTGTCCTGGTCTTTTTCGGCGATGGGAATTTGATTATAGCCGGAGTAGCCATCAAGAAAGCAATAGTACTCGTGTCCGGCCAATCGTTCAAGCATCTGGTCAATGAAAGGTAGCGGAAAGTGGTCTTTCCGCGTTGCGGCGTTGAGTTTTCTGTAATCAATGCAAACTCGCCACCCAGTTTGGGTGCGAGTAGGGATTAACTCATTCGCCTCGTTGGTTATGACCGTGATGCCCGACTTCTTGGGGACAACATGAATGGGGCTAACCCACTGGCTATTAGAGATAGGGTAAATGATACCACTATCTAGACATTTGACGATCTCCTTCTTCACAGCCTCCTTCATGACTGGATTAAGACGTCTTTGTGGATCCCGGGCTGGTTTGGCATCATCCATCAGATGAATGTGATGCTCAACGATGAGGGGACTAATCCCCTTGATGTCCGTCATGGACCAGCCAAAAGCTTGCCTGTTGCTGTGCAAGACCGCGAGAAGGGCTTTCTCTTGCTCGGGAGCTAGAGAAGCCGAGACGATGACAGGGAGGGTCTCGTTCTCACCTAAGTAAGCATACTTAAGGTGAGACGGTAACGGCTTGAGTTCGAGCGTTGGAGGTGAAATGATGGAAGGCAAGACTGGTGCAAAGGTCTCGAACTCAAAGGACTCCAGCAAAGGTTCAAAACGAGTGTAGGCAACCGAGTCGGATGGTTCAGGTAACTCATCCGGAAAGTCGAAAGATTCAAACTCGGGTTGTGCGCGGCTAAGATCGTTCGTGAACGTGAAACACTCGTAGTCGTTGTCGGGCGCAGAAACAGCAGCAGGTTCGAAGAGAAACGCACTAGTGGCGTCAAGATTATCGTGTTCAAACAGAAACTCCTCGAATTCACACTCTTCGGGGGTGATCTCCTGGATCGAGCAGACATCCAGTATATGAGCATTAGGTTCGGCGGGCTGATTCCCCAACCTAAAAATGTTGAGTTCAATCGTCATATTTCCAAAAGAGAGGTTCATCGAACCATTGCGACAATTGATCACAGCATTTGAGGTTGCGAGAAATGGTCGACCGAGTATCACCGGAATTTGATTCCGGGGGTTAGCTACAGGCTGTGTATCTAAGACAATGAAGTCGACGGGGAATATGAAGTCCTCGACTCTTATTAACACATCCTCTAGCTCACCCCTACGATGGGTGATCGATCGGTCGGCCATCTGGAGAGTGCAGTGTGTGGGTTTCAGCTCTCCGACGCCTAATTGCTCGTATACTGAATACGGAAGCAAGTTAACACTGGCACCAAGATCTAATAGTGCGCGGTTGATGTTCTTATCCCCAATAGTAATTGAAATCGTAGGACAGCCAGGGTCCTTCCGTTTTTGTGGTAAAGATTGGGTAAGGGCATCACTCACAGCACTAGCCAAGAAAACCTTCTTGGGTACCTGAGACTTCCTCTTTTTCGTGCACAAGTCCTTTAAGATTTTCGCGTAAGATAGGACTTGTTGGACAGCATCTAAAAGAGGAATGTTAATGTTAACTTGCTTGAATAACTCCAAAATCTTCTCCATTTGTGGATTTTGTTTGTTAGACCTCAACCGGTTTGGAAATGGAACATTTTGAAAATTGGTTGAGTCTAATGCTGGAGGAGGAGATTTTGGAGTTGGAACGGATCCCAGAATAGGTGTTTTCGTGGAGTGAGAAGTGGGTCCGTTCAGAGCAGAAGAAGAAGAGGGAGAGCCTTGTGAAGAACGGAGAATAGGCTCGGAAGACGAAGAAGAAGAAGGAGAAGAAGAAGAAGAAGAAGCAGCGGCCGGGGTATCATCGTTGATCCGTTTGCCAATGTTGTTTTGCAGCATCCTCCCTGATCTCAGTGTGGTCACGGCACTCACATTATGGTTTTGTTGTTCAAGAGCAACATGTGCATTATGTGGGTGACCGGGATTTGGAAGTGGCTGGGACGGGAGCTTCCCCTTCTCTCGCTCACTCAAGGCCGCGTTCAGCTGTGCAATCTGGGCCTCAATGGTCTTGATGCTTTGCCCGTGTGCTGCAGTGTGTTGCACTAAAGATTGAATCGAAGACTGGATGTTGGCGGTGGATTGAGTCGATTGTTTAACAAACGCCTCCAGACTTCGCTCGAGCGAGGAAACCTTATCGTTGTTTGACGGAACAAAGTTGTTTGGTGGAAAAGAGTTGTTGGGTGCAAAGTTGTTCGTCTGGTTTTGGAAAGGTTGGGGTTGAAAGGGCTGCTGATACTGAGTTTGTTGCTGCGCTTGTTGTTGCGGCGGAGGGGTCCTTTGGAAATTGTTGCCCTGGAATTGATTCTGATTCTGATTCCAGGCGAAATTGGGATGGTTCCTCCAACCGGGATTGTAGGTGGAAGAGTATGGATCATTCCTCGGTCTTTGCTAGAAGGCAGCATTAACCTGATCCTGTCCTTGCGAGGGTGGGTTGTAAGGACACTCTTCGGTCAAGTGGGAAGGATCGGAACAACAAGCGCAGATGGTACGGAGGGGGAGAACAGGTGTGGGGGCAGGAGCAGAAAATTTGCTCTCTATCGCTTCAAGCTTTCGTGTTTTTGCAGCCATTTCAGCTTTCATCGCAATAGAGACATCGAGTTGGTGGATTCCTACCCTAGACTGACCGGTAGAAGTGGAGGTAGAAGAAGAAGAAGTCGGTCTGGTGCTTTCCCACTGTAGCGTTTGCTCCGCAAGATCGTCAAAGAACTGCCACGCTTCCTCGTCAGATTTGGATAGGAAGTGGCCCTGACAGATGGTTTCGAGCAACTGCTTCGTTGCTGGGTTCAGTCCCTCGTATAAGGTTTGGCAGAGTTGCCATTTCTCTATACCGTGGTGAGGACACTGAACAAGAAGGTCTTTGTATCGGTCAAAGCACTTCCAGAAGGGTTCAGAAGGAAGCTGGGAGAATTGGTTGATTTCATTTCGAATTCTTGCGGTCTTATGATTTGGATAGAATTTTTTCAGAAACGCTTTAACAAACTCGTCCCAGCTGGTGATTGAGTGGGAAGCGGTGCTATACAGCCATTTTTCAGCGAAATCGCATAAAGTGAACGGAATGACCCGTAGACGTATAGCATCGTCCGACAGCTGGGTGGTTTTCATCATGGCACAGACATTTTGAAATTTGTTGATGAAGATATAGGCATCTTCAGATTCAAGCCCATGAAAACGTGGAAGCATGTTGATGAAATGGGGCTTAATTTCAAAGTTGTCCCCATTGGCCGGAGGAAGAGAAAGGCGGGTGGGAAGTGCAGAACGGGTAGGATAGAAACGATCCTGGAGCGCGATTCGCTGCGGTGCTACAACAGGCGGAGGTGGTGGGATATTGGTCTCCGTAGGAGGTGGAGCCAATCCAGCGGTGGTCAAAGAGATGTTCGGATTGAATCCCGACATCGCGGAAGAAGACGTTGGTGAAGGTGAAGGTGAAGGTGAAGATGTATGAACAGAATTCCGGTCAACGTCGGAGTTGGCCGGCAAAGGAAGGGGTGAAAGAGGAGTGGACGGAGTATCGACTTCGGAGTCGATCGCGTAGTCGGTCGCGACTAACGTAACGCGGACTAGACGGGCGCTAGTGTCCCGAGTCCAAGCGGACATACACTAAACGAGTTTAGTATAGTCAAAGCGGAGAAGGTGAGGGTAAGAAAACGTCAATGGAGAAAGGCGATGGGTGGTGGGTGAAAATGGATTTGGCGACAAACGGGCAAGTTTTTATAAAAGTTTTTGATTTTTTTCTTTTTTTTCTTTTTTTTGTTTTTAGAAAGAGATTTACAGAAATATGTACGGAAATACGGCTTAAGCAATCACAAACAAGATATGCACAATCACACCTAGATCTAGGGTAACCTAGGTCTACTAGACCTGCTCCTGAACTTGATTTTCGAAGTTAAACAGTGTCGAGAAACAGGCTTAAAAATACACCGATCACGGGGCCAGGTAAGTGCAGAGATAAGGGGAGGTTGTCCAACGCTTTCGCGAAGTTCCTTAATTAAATAACCCTTTCTCTTTCGGCGGTTGCGCCTTTAACACTTTCCTAGACACCCCGTAAATAATATACGGTTAAGCGAGGTTCTAAACAAGGTTTATCTTCTCCTAATGAGCGTGAAGTCCTTAGGGCTGAAGTCTAGTATTTTTTTTTAAATTTACAATGGACAATGCATATGCTTTAGTGATTTTTGGGGTCCTGGGAAGGGTGATGAAATCCCCACCCAATCTGGATTGGTTTCAAGCCCCTTAAGTCCGTATTAAAGAAATGCAAAGCAGTAACAAATCAACTGCAAACAATTTTTATTTGCGGCGCAAAGAATCCTGCACAAGAACAGTTTATTGGAAGGGGGAGAAGAGTTTGCGCAAAGAAGGCTGCAGAAAACACAATTCAGTGGAGTTCAGAGGAGTGGAGAGAGGCAGAGGGACTTATAGAGAGAGTTTGGACCACTGTCCCCACCAGGTGACCGATGTTCCGCGGCAATAAGGCCCTACTGCCGCGGATCCGCGGCGGAAATGAGGAGTTGTCTCTTCATTTTTCTTCTGTAGGCTGTTTTGGGTGTCCTCTGCTTGTCTGGATGTACTGAATTTTTACTTGCTCACTGTACCTTCTCCAGATCTTGACAGTAGACCGTTAACTTTGTTTTGTCCGTCGCGGTGTAGCCGCGAAATGTGGGTCTATCTACCCACGTCTTTGGCACTGTACTTGAACTCCGTATTTTCAACGTCTTGGCCACTGAACTTGAACTTTGTATTTTCCTTCACACTTGCACAAAAACTAATCAAAAAAAAAACAAGATGGTTTTGTTTACAATGTATATATATTTTTTGTTTTTCGGTTAGATTTATACTTACAAATTAACCCGAAATTTCACAAAGAAATAAACTACCGTCTCCCCGGCAACGGCGCCATTTGATTGTTAGGATACGTGCGTGTTCAAGTTCTAGTTTAAATACCGCAATCAAGACGGTTTCGCTTGTAGCTAGCCGGTTGAGTACGGGTCGTCCGCAGGGAGATGGGAATCTTTTTCTATGTGTTTTTCGACGAGTTAAGTCCTGTGTTCAGATTTTGTTGTGGTTATCTAAGTGTTAAGTTGATATTTAAAGAGAGCTTGTTAGGGTTAGGATTAGGTTAGTTTGAGTTAGGAGTCTCCACATCTTTCGTTGCCCCACTTAATATCGGTGTTACGGTAATCGGCAACAACGGGGATTAGCACGACTAGGAAGGACTTTGCGAGTATAGGCTAGGCTTTCCAACGCATAAGTCTTCCTTTTGGTGCTTGTCCGTCCGTTCTTGGCTCTTATCCATAACCTCCGGTTAATTCAACCACAACCGGTCTCACTACGGAATCACCGCTATCATGTAGGATAGGGTGCCGTAAGGAGCGGATTGTGGTTCAATTAACGGGAGTCGATTTAAGTTGTTGGGCAAGGAAAGAGTGAGAGAGATTTCCTTCTCTCAAACTTCCCTTATCCTATCCTAACAAGTATAAAACTACTCACACTTCATGATAGGAAAAACAAAACAAAACAAAAGAGGAAGATAGAAAGAAGGAGATTAGAAGAATACGACTAACTATTTGCGACCTCACCTTGGCGACGATCGAGCGTAAGTATCATTGTCGTATGAATGATAAAGAAAAAGAGAGAAGAAAGAACAATAAGGAAATAACAACAACTACTTAACAAATTAAAATTACAACAAGCATAAAGATAAGGAGACAAGCATGATAATAAAAATGGTCTTCTTTATTCATCACTCTTCACTCATAAGCTCACTACAAGTTTAATGGAGGAGAGGTGAGAAGAGGAAGAAGAGAAACACTAAAACTAGGCAAAAATGAAAATACAAGAATGGCTCCTTTCCTTCTCAAACTTCTGGGCTATTTATAGGCCAGAAAATGAAACCCTAGGGCAACCACCAGAACCCAAACAAAAAGACCAAAACACCCCCCAAAATTCTGCGCATGCGGCGCCTAAACAGCCGCGGATCCGCGGCCTGGACCCCACTTTGGCCGCGGATCCGCGGCCCTTTGGTGGAATTGGGACCTCCAACTTTTTGTGCTGGCCTGGTTCTCTGTGCCCTTTATTCTGGTATCTGTATTTTTTCATAATTTCTTCATGAATTTTCCAGAATTTCTATTGAGGGAAAGGTGGACTTTTTGTCAAGATTTTGTCATGATTTGCCTCGAGCTCCGCGTAGATCTCTTGGATTTTGTGCTACCATTGAGCCTTGTGCATGAGAATGACATTGATTTGATCTTTTGTCTTCCTATTGATATCTGGCAACATACGGATGAAGAGCAGAGACCGTGTTTTTATCTGTGGTTGGCAGGAATCCGGATTTTTTCGTGTTTTCCATGAATTTCACTGTTTTAGAACCGAGAACCTGTATCCTGCAATTGACTAGCAAACACGGCTCAAGAGTATCTACGGATATGCAAATGTGATAAAAATTGGGCGGTATGAAAATGCAAAAATCTGATATGAACAAGCATCTGCCAGTTATTGCTAAAGGAGTCACTCCCGGTGAAGGGATCTCGGTCCTTTCCTTATCGAATAAAGTGCAGGATGTTCTATAATGAACACCGCGATGCAAAGCAAGAACTGTAGCTACCTGTTTTATTTTGAAATTCGATTCCACGAAATCAATTAGGTTTATTTTCTTTCATCAATCTCATTAATGAATATCCCATCATTTAAATTACCTAAACATCACAGATAGATATGACGTACACTTATGCCATCCGCATTCGCCTCGATGTCCCCTCGTGCACCGTTAGGTTAGGTAACTAACGGCAGAGCGGGGCACGGCTAGCGCGGGTGTAAAACATAAGTAACGTCTATATAATATATCATATGTACTATAATATCTGTCACAGAGCACAGAACATCGCATGATCACATCATAGATAACGCAGCAGAAAATATCATATGAAATATTGGGTATACTAGGACGTCCGTGTTTTCAATACGAGCCAGTATAAAACACGGATTCCACGGTCGTGATGAATAGCCAAACCCACACCCCAAGACCCCTACGAGAGCGGCAAGCAACCCTACCAATTCTAGGGTTAGGAGACCCGGACTCGACTCCTCGAGTTGGTCTCCCACTGGACCCCAGAACCCGGTTACTTGTGCTCCCCTCCTTGGGTCTATCCTAGTGCAGAAAAGTAAATAATATACATCAACGGTGACAACTTCCGCAACCTGGAAGTGCCCCAATAAAAGAATATTACATACAAGTTTTTACATGAATGAAAATGAAAAACACTCATCTCACATAAAAACCCCCGGCTATTCAAACACGACGATCCAATATAACATATCCAGCAACACATAACATCACATGTCATCAACGTAAGCAAATATGCGCATCCCAATTGTCGTTGACATATAGCAACGAAATCGGCGATATCACATATTACACTTACGGTCACAGAAAAGAAAGTGTAAAACTACAACAGTTGGAATCCGCAACCTCCTCAGACATCGCATGCCTGACCAAATGAATTACTTAGACATCACATGCCTAACAATTATAAACTCCGCATTTCAGTCTCATTATCAAAAACTCTTTTCAATATCAAGTCGGGCAAATCAACAGGATCCCCGACATTCTGATCGAATGCTCGTCGCAAACTTCAGTAGACGGCCGCACCCCCGACGCCGTCGACAAAGTGCACCAAGGCGGAACACCGCTACCGCGAGCACCCGAACGGAAGCTTTCGGCGACGGGGTTCTCCTACAGTCACTTGGTCGGGGCTATGGAGTGAGGCTGTCTATTAAGTTTACCCGGCGAGTATCCGCGTACGCTACGTGATTGCGACGGACTTTTGATCACATCAAAATTCCGTGGCAACCGATCAAGTGAGACTAAACTGCTATGTTTATAATATTCATTCCGTTATCTCATAACTATTTGTGAATTCCAATTATTGTATCACATTCCGGATAAACAGAAAATGCTAAACTTTTCGATCGAACAATCGAACACCCAAGTTTTCCCGAAACAGCTCAACACATGAAATAAGTCTAACAGCATTCAGTTCGTGCCTCAGTAGCAACGGTCCAGCCGTAGAAGGGTCAAGCCAACGCCTCACATGTGGCACGCCGTACTGCCCCAAACCCGAAGGTTCAAAGGGCAGTTCAAGACGGTCACATAATCGAGTTAAGGTTTGTTGTCTTCTAGAGGGTCCATCGCGTTACTTGCACTACTTAGAACGTCGTTAAACTACGGAAAAATCCAACAATTGGAAATTTCCCGGCAAGGGAAAAAGTAGGTATTTATATCCGGTCGAACTTTTTAACATATTCTAAGATTTATCCGAAAAAACACACCGACAAAATTAGACAATCCGACCGATACACCGAGTTCCCGATACAACCCAGAAAATGCAACTCTGGAAAAATTATTAAAAATCCCCAAGAAAACCAGCACAGACAACTAAGAGTTACTGTGCAAAATAGGATGCACAAAACGACAAAAGGGCCGCGGATCCGCCGCATGAGCCTTCTGTAAGGCCGCGCATCCGCGCCCCCTTTATTGAATCAAGACCACGAATTTTACAGTATGTCTTAGATCTTCCTGCTGATTTTTCTGAATATTTTTAATGTGGAAAAATCCCCGAAATTAAAAATTGTACAGAGAGCATATATAGGGTTGGGTTTTCGGGTCGTTCGGACTTCTGATTCCGTCGGGACTTCGCCTAAGGCTCTAGCTTGGCTCTGATACCACTGTAGGGTTCCTAGGCACTCTAATGGAGTCTCACAAGTGATCAAACATACCAATTTCTAAAAATTACGGTGCCGAGAAACCCTAATACGGATCGTTAACTAGATATTTAGGTAAAGCAAGCAAGTAAACGGAAATATAGAAATAGGGAAGGGGCTACAACCTTTGTAGACCCGGTCCACCACCTCCAAGGCTCCGTGAAGAAGTCCTCTCCGCTGTACAAATCCGATCATGGACCCTCGCGTTAGCTTCATCGGAGAATGGGCGGGCTTGATCGTCGGTTCGATGCCGAAGATGATCTACGTCGAGGCATCACAAGAACAAGCTCCAACTTTACCAAGCTTTGAAAACTTGTGAAGTAAACACCCTATACAACTTGGCAAGAGGTAGAGGATGAAGAAATAGGAAGTGGGTAGACTTTAGATTTGGATTTCTCACACTTTTTCATCAAACACCATTGATGTAGCAAGCTTTTTCTTTTGTTGAAGAAGAAGAAGATGATCAAAAAGAATATGATAAATCTTTTGTAAATGATAAATAAATCAATACTTATCATTTACTAACCCTTGGTTAGTTTTAGAGAATGGACCATGGTTAACTAGAATGGTTAGGGTTAAGGATGAGACAAGAATGGTGACTAAGTCAAAGTTTCAAGAAACTTCAACTACAAACAAAACTAGCAACCATTCTTTTTCTCTTTACCTTTTTCTTTTTCCAAAATAAACAAAAGAATAAATAAATGAATAAGTAAATAAAAAGAAAACCCTAATCATAAACCTAACCATGGTCTAATTCTTTACACTAACCCTAGCTTGCATGTATCATCAAACATGATACAATCATGTGCACAAAATATATCACATATACAATGTGCACAAAACAAGTGAGTAAATCCATTTAAAGTGAACCAATACTAGTTAATGCAAAGTAATATATCAAATATATAATTATACATTCAATCATTAAATCAACACTTGATCCAATGATCCGGTCATATCGCATATAACCGGCTAGTATCCAATGTATCGGCTTATCGAATCAATCCTTGATTCGATAACTAGGTTATATCGCATACAACCATTCGACACACATTCATCGCGAGAATGAAATACGGTATCACATACACGCATTATTCTCGGTCCCGCACATATCTCATATGCGCTCCTATTTCGTTTCGCTTGAGCCAGGAAACCTCTGTGTAGGACTCTAAAGACTCGTCAATACGCCGGCAGCGGATGATGATCATATCAAACACCCACAAGCCGCAAGCGGTCTGCTAAACGTAACGGCCACCCGGGTATTGAGCGATCAGAAGATCGACGAGCAAGCCCGCTCACACTCCTGCGAATCCAACCAGTAACACTTACCGTACAGTCCGGTCTGTTCGTCTGATATGTCGCATATCTCGCCTAGGGGTGGTAAACGTCAGACCCCAATAGCTCGATAAGTCATGCCGACTTGAGGTCCATAACATTCGTGAAACTACTGATAACTCTTACCAGTATATAACTGCAACCCTGGCCAGGGATTTCCTGTTATGGCCAGTCGAGCATAGCACAACATCAACCCCCAATACCGGGAGAGACGAATCCCCTCCTATCGCTCATTGCCTCCATGTGAATCGGGACTGTACCCAAAAACCACCTGTTTGCACAACTCAGTAGAGCCGTGGTAGGGTGGAAATCAAAGCACAGTGGGAGACACACAAGACTCTATGACGATCTCGGGTCAACAGACTAAGCTGTACCAGTGTCACCAGAGAACTGCCATCTGACGTGAGGTATAATACCATCTGGGAGTTCTCGGCGAGTCCGTTCAGTGTACCCAGTCTCCACTGAGCACCCGCATACCATCTCCGATGTCAAACACCAATGGATATGGGATCATCCATCGCCCATCGCATGGGTCGAGAAGATATGCGCTAGTCTACTCTGGAATATCGATGCCCCGTCTCGATATTCCCTCGACTAGGAACATTTGAAGGATGTACTCATGGACTACCCAGGCCCCACTAGTATGATCTACATCATAGTCCTGGAAGTCGAGTACACATCCTAAGGGCTTTATCAACATGTAATCAGAGAGACAGAAAGTATACATGTTTAGATAAAGAGCAACCAGATAGCGTACTATCATGTCGAGCAAGAAAGTCCTACCTATATATGTCCCAGCATCCACTACAATATACATCCAATGTACAGTAATGGCCTCTAGGGCATACATATAACTAACACCTATGCTGCACTCGGTCAAGCTCTTCTTATCACAAAGATTCTCAATGAAAGATCATGGTGATGCCTCCTGCATTTTTGGAATTATGATCTATAGAGATAGATCTAAACGGATACTGGGATTGTCCCAATCCAGGTACATTGGCACCATACTAAAGTGGTTTAGTATGGAAGAATCCAAGCGTGGGAACCAACCCACGATCTCTGGACTCACTCTCTCCAAAGAGATGTCTCCCAAGACTGATTTGGAGAGAGCTCGCATGCAAGGAATACCCTATGCTTCGGCAGTAGGCTCTATCATGTATGCGATGTTATGTACCAGACCCGATATAGCATACTCACTAAGTGTAGTGAGTCGGCATCAAGCAGATCCTGGAGAGAGTCATTGGACAGCTGTGAAGAACATTCTCAAGTACTTACGAAGAACTAAGGAGATGTTCTTGGTGTATGGTAACGGTGAACTCCAGGTGGAGTCCTTTACCGATTCCAGCTTCCAGAGTGATAAGGACAACTCTAAGTCGCGCTCGGGATTTGTATTTACCCTCAATGGATGGGTGGTGTGTTGGAAGAGTTCCAAACAGGAAACCGTTGCAGACTCGACGATGGAGGTTGAATACATCGCTGCCAACGATGCTGCCAAAGAGGCTGTCTGGATAAAGAAGTTCATCATTGAACTTGGTGTGGTTCCGTCTATTGAGCATCCAATACCTTTGTATTGTGATAACAATGGAGCTGTGGGTTTGGCCAAAGAACCCAGGTCCCATCAGAAGTCCAGACATATTCTGAGGCGGTATCACCTGATCCGGGAGATAGTTGATCGCCGGGAGATCGAGGTCAGGAGAGTTGATACGAAGGACAACAATGCGGATCCATTCACAAAGGCCATTCCCCAGATACAATTTGAGAGACTCTTCAGGATATTAGGTATGGGATACTACAACAGCTGGCCTTAGTGCAAGTGGGAGATTGTTAGTTATGTATATGCCCTAGAGGCCGTTGTTCAGTTGATAAAACTGCACATTTAATATGACATTTTTCATACTATTTCTTTATAATAAAAGGTGGTTATTATAATATATGATACATGTGAGGGTTTATCTGTAAAAATACTATTTTCATGTGTTAATATATTATAATTAACATTTGGTAGGAAAAAGTAAGCATATAATATCCATGTGACATTTGGCCCATTTAATATGCTTACCTTATAAATACCATTGACCAAATCTTAATGGAAAAATTAATATCACAATATAAAAAACTCTACTAAATATTATCTATTGAGTTATTGTGCAGAATTTGCCGGGCTAAAATCAAGGGAATCAAAGTTGTTAGAGCAAACCTGCCTGATTAAGAAAGCAAACTAAGAAATAAATTCTGGCAGAAACAAAGAAAAGATTTTCAATTTACAGAGGTTCCAAAGATCAACACTTGTCATCAAGAGAAAGCCCTAGAAGATTGAGCCCACGAATCCACAACAAGGTCGTGGATCCGCGGCCAAACCCCCTATTGGCCGCGGATCCGCCGCGGGCCAGAGGAGTTGAGAGCTGTAATTTTGTTGTTAGGATCATAACTACTTGCTTCCAAATTAGGAAGCTAAGTTTCTGGCTTTTGGAGTATAAATAAGGACTGAGAGTCTCTTGGAAAAATTATCAAGCCGACGAGATCACGAAGTCCAAGACGGCTCACGCTTCCAGGCCGATCATCAACGGTTCATCTACCTCCTTAGAAGAGATCGAGAAGCAATCTAGATTTTTGTAATCATTTTCTAAGGAATCAAAGTGTACTTGATCTTATTGATTAATAAAGGTAGTTTATTTTATTGCATTTTTATTTTCTTCATGATTTTTATCTCTTCTTATCCCAACATGCGCGAGTAATTCTCCGCTTGTTAGGGTTCGTAGGATTAGGGTAGGTTAATGGATGATGAAGATCTTTAAACTCTTTTTACGTCCTATAAAGTTTATAAACTTTATCAAAAGAATCATTAACATCCTAATCGGGCGCGCTACCAATTTATTGTTAGCCTCGACCGCGATTAGAGATCAGATTAATGATTGTTTTGGTAAAGGCTAGATATGAACGGAGTTTCGTGTCAAGATAGGGGTTAAGAGTGGGAAACCTTTTCCTTCCAGAAACCCTAATCTACATGCATCACTGTCATTCTAGTTTTAAATCTATTAAAGGATAAAAAAAAGGTAATCTTTAATTAATCATTCATAACTACTAAATCCTAATGAACCCTAAAGGCTCCCTTCTTATATAAACTTACATCCGTAGTTAATCTAGATCTATATTTTGCATCCGTGTTTAACGTAGATATAAATCCTACAACCATTCTTCAATATACTTTATCCCTCCTCTCTTTCTCAACACATCTAAAGTAAGAATAGAAGGTTCCACGTTTCCCAAAGGACGACCCGTACTCATCTCAGTCTAGCTACACGCGACACCGTTATTAATTGCGGTTAACTACTACATACACAATTTCACATCAATCAAATGGCGCCATTGCCGGGGATACGTGCGTAATTTTTTAGTCTTACTATTTGTGTTAAATTCTTTTTCGATCTATATCATAATTGAAACAAAACTGCAAATCGTATATTTAACGAAGTGTGAAATTTTTGCAAGGAGATCTGGAGTCGCAGACTTGAGGAAACAGGAGACAGAGACATTCATTAAGATCTAGAGGAGAACAGAAGGCCGCGTAGCTAAAAATCATCACCTGAACCCTCTGCTACGCGGCGGATCTACGGCAAGAAGACCCTTGTGGCGGCGGAAACGCGGCACAACTTAGGATCTAGGGTTTCAATCTTCTCTGGTAAGATTCTAAGCTCTTTCTCTCTCCTCTAAAATCCAATAAAATCTCTTTTTTGCAGGATTCTTTGCAAAAATATCGCCGCTCAAAAAACTTTTTTCAAAGTTTTGTTATTGGTTTGTTATTTCATATTTTAATACGGATTTTTAAGGGGCAAGACCAAAATTCAGATTAGGTGGGGATTTCATCATCCTTCCTAAGCCCCACAAATCACAAACCGAGCATCTGCATCAACCCTACATTAATTTAAAAAATATCTAGACCAGACTCTAAGGACTGTCACGCTCAATAAGGACAGAGGAAAGTCGTGGGTAATCTATCGCTTATCCGCATTAGTTTTGTGGTGTCTAGGCAAGTGTGTCTAAGGCAAGTGGTTACTTAATTAGGACCACTACTTACGTAGTGGACAACCTCCCACTTACCTGGCACTTACCTGGCTACAAGAGTAGTAAAAAGGTGGTAGAGGATTGATCCTGCGGCTTGTCCTTTGGAAGTCTAGGAGCGGTCTAGAGAATGGACCTAGGTAACCATAGTTCTAGGGTTGTTTGTGCATTTTTGTGTGATTTGTCTAAATCCGACATTTTTCAAAACAAACCAATTATTTTCTCCCCTTTTTACCATTTTCCCCTCTTCTCTTCTTATAATGGGTGACCCTAACAGACGATCTCTTGCCGAACTTTGCTGTCCACAATCAGATATCTCTTGTTTTCGTAATCCTTTCGATATACCATCCGACTCTCCCATGTCCTTAAGAGATCGGATAGAACAAGCGGGTAGAAACAGTTAGTGACCTCAATCCATGTCCTATCAACAGTATCCTAATTCCACACATGTTTCTGTTGATACTCAGAGTGAGGATGCCCTGTTCATACCAGAATATTGCATTTTATACCGCCCATTCTTACGCTCGTTTGTTTATAGGCAGGTGCTTTTAATCATAGTTTGCTACATATTTGCAGATTACTGGTTCTCAGCTCTAAACAGTGAAATCCATGGAAAAGTATGACAAATTCTGGATTACTGCCAACAACAGATAAAACAAGGGTCTCCGCTCTCTATCCGCGTGTTGCCACATACCAGTTTAAGGGAAAAATGGCAAATCGATTGTCATTTTCATGCACAAAGCTCAAGTCAACACAAGATCTAAGAAATCTACGCGGAGCTCGAGGAAATCATGGCAAAAGATCCACATCACATCACCTTTTGTTCTACTGAAATTCTGGATGAATTGTGAAGAGATTCTGAGAAAAGTCATATACCACACAACAGACAACAACAAACGAGGGATCCCCACAAAACCCTGCGGCCCAATTCCCTATAATAGCCGCGGTTCCACGACATAAGAAGGCTTAGGCCGCGGAACCACGGCCATGTGGGCTCCGCACTCTGTCGTTTTCTGGGGGAAGATTGGTACATTCATGTTGATTTAGAATATTGCCCTAGGTTTTCAGTTTACTGCCTATAAATATCCTGGAACTTACCAAGCCAAAATGTTCTTTTTCATGCCCTCTTTTTGTTAGTTTTTGGTTTAACTTCTTCTTCTTCATCATCTTTCCTCCATTAAATTGTTGTGAGAGCTTTTGAGTGGATGTTAAATGAAGATAAGGGTTATTTTGTATCATTCTTTTGCTTAACTTCCCCTTGAGATCCTTGCTTTCTCTTGATCTTTCAACCTCTTCATTGAGCTTGAAGGTTTAAGGGTTGGTATTTGATCTCAAGGGTTGTATCATTTTGGAAGGAATAAAGTCTCATTTGTGCTTCATTTTGCCTTGGGTTTTTAGCTCTCTCTTGATCTTGCAACCTCTTAATTGAGCTTGCAAGTTTAAGTTTGGGTTATTAAACCCATGGTGTGTAACTTGTTCCATGGTTTCTAGTTCTCTTTCTTGCTTATTTCTTTCTTACTTTTTATTACTTGCTTTACATTCATGCTTTACTTTCATGCACTTAAATTCCATGCACTTTTAATTACTTGCTTGTAATCTTTTCTTTTCTTTGTTTATCTTTTCTTTTGCTCTTTTTGGTTCGTTTTGTGAATGTTTGTAATTGTTGTTGTTAAGAATAAATACAATATTGTAAGTTAATGTTTCTTTGTTCATATCCTTTTCCCGTTATTTTCCTTTGAACTCCGCCCAAGCGCTACGCAAGCGCTCCGTTAAGCACCCTACCCTACCAAGGTAACGGTGATTCCTAACCGCGACCGGTTGTGTTCGGTTTGGCCGGAGGCGAAAGCAAGAGACAAGAACGGACGGACAAGGGTCAATAAGCCGGATTCCATAAATACCGCGCTTAAATCCCCTAATCCACGTTGTTGCCGATTGCTCTAGCTTCAATTGGTCAAGACTCGGCTCAAAGGTTTTGAGTGCGGATTTCCTTAGCTTACACTTTCGTATCTTTTTCTTAACAACTTTATACTTGCATATAAAACACATAGGTTAGATTTGAACAAACATATACACATTCTTTATTGACTCATCTAAGACTCGAGCGGACATACAACCATCTCCCTGTGGATCGACCCGTGCTCAACCGGCTAGCTGCATAGCGACACCGTCCTGATTGCAGTTATAACTTTAGAACTTTGAACATCCGACACGCCAAAAGCGTGCGATCATGCCCCTAGACGCATATCCATTGCTGAGCATATAGCTAGGGCTAGAGGCCAAAGTTTTAACCCGGACCAATATCAACCATCACCACCACTGTCCAAAGAAGAGCTTGATAGGCGGTTTGTGGCATATATGATGTCTATTGAAAATAGCCAACAAACCAACCCATATCAATATTCTTCTTATCATAATATTGATCCTACTCCTACCCAAGTTCCGCAACCATTATATTCCTATCAATCCAATCCGACTTTTCCACCTTCTCTAGACAGTCCTTCTAATCAGTCATTTGGGAGTTTTAATCGTCCACAAGAATTTCAATCATATCCTGAAACCCCTTATCGACCCAAGTCTAGTCTTAAGCAGACTTTAGAAAAAAATTTGGAAATGTCGAACCAAATGTCAGAGTGGATGCAAGAAAATAATTTCAAACCAGCCCAAAATTTTTCAGTATATGATTCGGGCATAGGACAAAATGAGAATTTAGGTAGTGAGACAGAATTGTACACCCTTCCTAATCAAACCTCCTCATTCCAAACTGAAATCCATTACTCCAGTTTCATAGATTCATCAAGTACACCAAATAGAATGTCTAATAAGTTGTGTGACTTTGTAGTGTTTGATTTACCCGACTGTGAAGGGTCCATTTCGAGCGAAACCATACCCAACCCTTGTGATCTCTCCACCTCCACTCTTGAACCAAAACTGATTGAAAACCATACTTTTGATGAGGTGTTTGAGAATTTTAACCTTCACTTGAATGAGGTGATTGACGTTCGGGATATATTGATTGATGAACCCGAAATTTTGGATGATTTTGTCCCACCAATTCATCAAATCTTTTCACTTCCTTGTGGTCATCATCTTGAGCCTTTAATTCTTCCCGAACCCCAAATATGTCTTGAAGTTGATGATAATGGTATACTCGAAGATCAGACCGAAATACAGCCTCCATCTTCCACATCTGGTTCAGCAACACTCGACACACCAATTTGTTTACCCATTTCACGTTCTACTTTCTCCGGTTCTTCTTCTGTTTCTATAGCTTCAGTGAGTTTTGATGAATCACAATCCGTTAATTCAAGTTCAATAATACCAAAAATTCAACTTGATTTGGTTATTTTTGAAAATAAGGTAGATGAGTTTTTCGAGTCTTCTGCCTCAATGATTTTTGATGAATCAAGTAGGATAAATTCTGGCACAAGACTCTTTGACAGCAAAATGTTCGATCACACCATTGATAAAAGTTTTGAAGAACTTTTTGCTGACGAACTTGAATTTTTAAACAATTCGGATTTTATGATTGATCAATTTCCACCTATAGAGGTTGAACCGTCACCATTCCTTCTCCCTAATCATTCACATTCATCCTCATTCTTTCTTTTCTCTAATTTCAAATTCAAACCCTTTCCAGACCACCTCTTATCCCTTCCCCATTTTTTCTTGACTCGATACAACACATTCTTTCACCGACCTATACGCTATACTGATAAAATCTTTGAATGGTTGGTGTTAACTTTTGGTCTTTGTAAAGTCTTACTTTGACCAAATGACTCACCCCCTCTTAAAATGCTTCATATTGTCTAACTCATGTTTGAGGGGGGGTATATTTTTGGCTCTTGAACATAACTTTTGTCCTCAAATTTGTGAGCCAAAAATAAGTTTGGGGGAGGATTTTCACTTTCATATATTCTTGCCCCCATTAATAATGTCCCCTAAAGCTTACAGGTTTTTGTGATCCAGCAGATAGCAACAGTGAGGACACTGTTGAAAACAGGTTTGGGGGAGGTTTGTGCTTATTTACGCATTACTTTGCATTATACTATATATAAGCACAAAAAAAATTTTGATAATAAAAGATTAGATAGTGAAAAATTACATCCAAAAGATAGGAATAGTTTAAGAAAACCAAGAAAATTAGAAGTTCTCTTAAACGAACTGGTAATAAGTAGTTATGAGCTATTGTCCCAAGGGTTAGTAAGATGAAGGAGGTCACTAGTCTGAGCATAAAAATAAATCTGAAAAATAGTTCCTATTCTGGAAGCCAAACATTTGAACGTTGATACCCTACTATACTCACTTACACACGTCTTGAAACTCGGGATAGTAGAGGATACCTTGAAATGCTCTTGTCTAAAAACCAAAGTATGAAGGAAATAATAAATGAAGAAAATATAAAAATGGTGAAAAGAAAAAAATGAACACTGGTTTTGTTATCGCCAAGGCAGCAATAAAAAAATATAGCGAGGGTGCTTTATCACCTAGTGCCTTAGACCAACTGGTCTAGGAGTCACTGCTAAGCCTTAGGTGGTGCAAGACGAGGAAAATACTATCGCCTAATGTCACGACCCGAAAGTACGGAACGTGACCGGCACTTAGATTACGAAGCATATAGAGGCGCAACGTAACCTAAGTAAGCCGAAGCCCAGAAATCTAAACCATAAAAAGAAGAAGAAGTAAAGGAAAACACGTAGAAAACAAGTTTAAAAGCAACATCCAATTTTCTCAAAAATTTCGGCAGAGTCTCCTTTGTAAAATCTGGCCCCAAACGAGTACAAACAAGAATAATATATATACAAACAATAAAAAGCATCCCCAAACAGGAGCTAGCTCTACGCCAAAAGGCGGAAACAACCACACTAATGCACAATATTATACAACGCCAAAGGGCGAGGCTCAAAACTCAAAAGAAAACAAAACCACCAGATATCGTAATAATACAAGAGCGACTCTAAGGTCGAAATAAATAAATGGTCCAGTAAACTATCAAGTAATACAAGTTTGGTTGATGGAGCTTTCTAGATATAAATGAAATAATAAAAGTACAATGGCGGTCCAGATACAAGTGAACCAACCTACCGTACAAATCACCCTGAATGAAAAGATGTGCCAGCAAGCTGCCAGGAAAACCTGTACATCTAACCTGTAATAAAATTTGGCGCAACGGGGGTGAGTTGCCAACTCATGAGTAGAAGATATCTGCGAAAAGAAATCGAAATGCACGACGCTATCCTAGGTCATAATAATATAATAATATACTACTAGTCATCAAGTAAAGGCAGGATAATAAGCTACGTGTAAGTGCAAATGCTCCGTGGTCGTGTCAGTGCCTCATATAGTACTAAGCCATGTGAATGAGTATGCATGCACCATGAATGTAAAATAACCAATCCTAAAATCTAGATATATCTGTATAAGAAATATTTAACTTTTATCATGGTAAAATGTGTATAGAAATCTGAAATATCAACGATGAAATCCATGGAAATCCGTGTCAAGCATCGACACAAAACATGTAAATCTCAAGTCTCAATACCTCATAATCTCAATGTCTCATAGTCTCAATATCTCGGGCTCCGTCAGTCCGGATCGGCCCATATCATCAAATCTCACGACAACGGTCGGTATCCTCCGGATATCCGCCGCGCCAGACATCACCGGTAGGTAGTCCTCTTCTGCCAGGCTCATCGTCTATAACTCGATCTTCTTGCCCTGGGGTACCATACCGGGCCCACCATGTACCCGAGACGGTTCATCCACTCCTCGAATCAGGTCTCGAAATCCAACAGAAAACATGAAATCTCATGGTGGACGACACATACATCACGAGAAAACCGCATCTTATGTTTTAAAAAGAGAGGAGGAGAGAGAGAGAAGTTTTTATATATTCTTGCGGTTTTCCCCAAAATCCAGAAATCTCATAAATATCCAAAATCCCAAAATCAAAAGTAAATATATGATAAGTGTCGGCATATGCCCCATAAAACTACATGATAACATGAAAATGCGAATGCATGAAATGTCTAAGTAATAAATACCATGTCTATACTAACACCAGAGAGTAATCACAATATTGTATCGATCTAGCTGTTAGCTGATAGTATCAATAAAAAATAATATGATCTAAAGTATACGTGACATAGCAATTACCGATGATGATGTGTGTGAGCCGGCAAATAAGTGTGCATGGAATATGCGCATCATCGGTAATGGTGCTGGTGTCCTAACAGGAAAAGTTTTATTCTGATTATAGAAACATATGAATGAACATGCACCATTATGATTACGGTATGAATGTAAAGACGGATGTGTAATAACCACTCATCTGTGATATACAACTATATGACTCGAGCCTAAACTAGTGTCCATATAACCTCCTAAGGAACTAAACCTAAGAATCTAGTCAATAAGAAATAAAAGTCCACCTAAGGTCTGAATCCATATCTCTAATAGTCGGCGATCCAGCCTCAATAGAGTCACGTACGTAGTACGGCTTTCTCGAATCAAGAGTGTGGATCAATCATCATATTTATGCCTCGTACGGTAAAATCCATCGTACGGCATCCCAATATCGGGGTACGGATCAAGTATCACCTACGTGTCTCATCATTCGTATAATATCATCATCAACACATGTCAAGATCAAGGTGCTATACTGTAATCGCATACATCATCATATATCATTGTCAGCATAAGTATACATCGTTAATTTATCCTCAGAAATATCATGTCATATGTATCATATTGTAATTAAGTCACACTTAGATCATATCGTAATCAAGTCACACCTATATGATATCGTAATCAAATCACACATATATGATATAGAAATCAAGTCACACCTATATGATGTCGTAATCAAGTCACCCCTATATGATATCATATCAGAATTTCAGGCACAAGTTACGGTCCGGGTTCTATTTTAAAGTCCCATATACTTCAATATCATCACCACCCTTTATTATTTATGTATACCTATTCATTATCTCATTTCCTAATGATCCGCTAACATCATAACACGACCGTAAAGCCAAGAATCACGGCATCAAGCCCAGTTATATTGTTTCATCCCCGTGTATCATATCACATCCTTGTATCACATATACGTATTGTGTATATATATATATACCTACACATAGTCCTATATATATATACACATACACGTATGCACCACGTCGAATCTCAGTGTGTGCGTGTGTGTATCAACCTGAAACCTACGAATCTCCTCCAAGATATTCATCCTCGGGTAAGGTCTTTCTAAATCAATCTAGTCAAACCTAAGGTCACTACTAGGGTCCTACTCACCGAAATTCTAAGGTCACGTCTGGCTTCCTAATGACAATAAGTACTATCCCTATTCTACGTTTGCGGGGGTGCTAAACGCCATCTACCCGACTTCCTCCCATAGATATACATCTACTCACCTGGTCCTTGTCTGCCAAAAATGATGTCGCCCTCCTCTTCTTCCTCGTCCGAAGTCCACGTGAGGGGTACCTATACGCAAACACATATAGTATCGTAAACTGAATCACGGACAACATCAAAACGACGCACGAAACGCGCATAGGTTAAAACCTATGTCCCGCTCATGCAAAAGAACCAAATATCGCTCGATATCGGCGTACAAACGCCGATTGATCGAGATAAGCATCAACAAACAACTCATAGTTATAAAACTCATTACTTATAATATAAAATATGATTTAATTCATCGAAACCCTAAAAATCGATCAAATCGTCCGATTCCGTAAAACCTGAAAATGCCAATTTATTGTTTTACTTCAAAACTTGATGTTTAAAAGAAACTAATGGTCATAATATTCATTAAATAAGCTAACTAGATTATAGAAACCATTACCATATTTTTCTCATACTAATTTGTATTAAAAATAATTTCCTAGTTTGCAATAAAATCAATTTTAACACTTTGCCAGCAAAATTTCACAATATCACAACTAAACTTGATTTTGCCTAAATTAACTTATCAAACTACAATCCATGATGATAATAATATAATGAAATCATAATTTAGATTTTAAATCTCATTTATTTAAGAATTTCCAAAATCTAGTTAGCAAAAATAGCATTTTTATTACTATTTTTCAATTATCAATAGAAACTAGTAACCAATTTAAGTTTTTCATTCCACTAACAAATTAATATCCTCTTTAAAACCACAATCTAGTGTTACAAACATTAATTGGAATTTTATCTCACCAATATATATAATATATAGAAATCTAGTTTGCAAAATGAATTAATTTAAACAATTTTGGATAAACAATTTACAATATATCATCCATACAAGATTTTCCTCTTCTAAAAATGTTAAACTAGTTATTATAATCCTACTTAATTAATAAAAACCATACCTTAATTTTATAGACCCTAACTTGAATTTTTAAAACTTGTAGATAGAAATTAGTTATTAAATCTAATTATGCTTAAATGAAACATCTAATAACAATAAATCAAAAGAAGAAAATTTATACCTCCATAACATGAAATCCAAACATGAAAATAAGCCTCCAAAATGAATGCTTTCCATCTCCAAAATCCATGTAAAGATGAGCAAACAATAGAGGGTAGGAATTAATTAGGATTTTATGGGTTTTTTATTGAATTTTTGATGATTTTTAATACAAAAATGATGGGGGGAAAATTTTGGGGCTGCCCATGGTGGTGAGGCCGGCCATGAGGTGAGGAAAAGAGAGGAGAGTGAGAAAAGGTGAAGAAAAGTGTAGAAGGTTTCACAAAAATATCACACAATTAAGTCTTTTCATGAATTTATTTAAAAATTCTTTATTTTTTTCACTTCATTTGACCTAGAATGGTCTAGAACCATTGTAAAATTTTGAAAATAAATTTTGCATGAAACACACTTGATTCAAATATATAATGGTTCACTTTTTCTAATTAAACCCATTCAAATTTGTAATTTACACTAATTTAGTGTAAAAATAAAGCTTATGTTAATATTTAAAATAATTAATTTAAGAAAAATATTTAATTAAACTAAAAATTTATAAGTGGCTAAATAAACACCATTTACTAGTAATAACATAATTAAAATAGGTATTTTTAAATTTATAGTGAAAAATAATTACGGTTTAGTTTTACGAAAAATACGTTTTAGTTTACCGAAAATCATAAAATTCACTTAAACGATTTTATTTATTTAATTATTTATTTAATTATTTTTAAAATGTTACACCTAATCAGCAAGCATATGAGTAATCGGTCGGTTAGTACCTCAAGAAGTATTAACGGTCGCATGAAAATTGTGTGAGCAAATTCAACTAAATATTCATCAAATTAAAAAGTACTGAAGTAGATGTACAAGAGAATGATAGCTTGAATTGAATTCTCCGAGTGTAGGAATGTTCTATTCACACACGTAGGGGTATATGATCGATGTTTAGATGAAAGATAGGAATGAAGAATAAAGACGATATTTTATTGAGGGATGAAGTTATTTCTAACATTTTTTTCATGACTATTAAGACAGGGCTCATGACAACTGAAAAGCTAGTGTAGTTGGAAACTCTAAATTTTCAAAGTATTTCTTTTATGGTTCTTATCTTTATATGTAAATTTCACCATCTCTCTTTTATTATAGGATTTTGTGGGTGTAATCCGCTAAAAACCCTCAGGAGACAATACACCTCCTACTAGGGACACCTAGAGGTTTAACGGCTTGTTGCACGTGCTCAGTGCAATCGTGTTTGCCTACGAAAGTGTGCTTAGTTTTCTCCTTTCTTTTTCTCCTTCTCTTGAATAACTAGTTTGCTCGGGACGATCAAAGATAAGTTTGGGGGTATTTGTTCAGTTGATAAAACTGCACATTTAATATGACATTTTCCTACTATTTCTTTATAATAAAAGGTGTTTATTATAATATATGATACATGTGAGGGTTTATCTGTAAAATACTATTTTCATGTGTTAATATATTATAATTAACATTTGGTAGGAAAAAGTAAGCATATAATATCCATGTGACATTTGGCCCATTTAATATGCTTACCTTATAAATACCATTGACCAAATCTTAATGGAAAAATTAATATCTCAATATAACAAACTCTACTAAATATTATATGTTGAGTTATTATGCAGAATTTGCAGGGCTAAAATCAAGGGAATCAAAGTTGTTAGAGCAAACCTGCCTAATTAAGAAAGCAAACTAAGAAATCAATTCTGGCAGAAACAAAGAAAAGATTTCCAATTTATAGAGGTTCCAAAGATCAACACATGTCATCAAGAGGATGCCCTAGAAGATTGAGCCCACGAATCCACAACATGGCCGCGGATCCGCGGCCAAACCCCTCTATTGGCCGTGGATCCGTCGCGGGCCAGAGGAGTTGAGAGCTGTAATTTTTTTCTTAGGATTATAACTACTTGCTTCCAAATTAGGAAGCTAAGTTTCTGGCTTTTGGAGTATAAATAAGGACCGAGAGCCTCTTGGAAAAATTATCAAGCCGACGAGATCACGAAGTCCAAGACGGCTCACGCATCCAGGCCGATCATCAACAGTTCATCTACCTCCTTAGAAGAGATCGAGAAGCAAACTAGGTTTTTGTAATCATTTTCTAAGGAATCAAAGTGTACTTGATCTTGTTGATTAATAAAGGTAGTTTATTTTATTGCATTTTTATTTTCTTCATGATTTCTATCTCTTCTTATCCCAATATGCGCGAGTAATTCTCCGCTTGTTAAGGTTCGTAGGATTATGGTAGGTTAATGGATGATGAAGATCTTTAAACTCTTTTTACATGCTATAAAGTTTATAAACTTTATCAAAAGAATCATTAACATCCTAATCGGGCGCGCTACCAATTTATTATTAGTCTCGACCGTGATTAGAGATCAGATTAATGATTGTTTTGGTAAAGGCTAGATATGAACGGAGTTCCATGTCGAGATAGGGGTTCAGAGTGGGAATCCTTTTCCTTCCAGAAACCCTAATCTACATGCATCGCTGTTGTTCTAGTTTTAAATCTACTAAAGGATAAAAAGGGTAATCTTTAATTAATCATCCATAACTACTAAATTCTAATGAACCCTACAAGCCCCTTCTTATATAAACTTACATCCGTAGTTAATCTAGATCTATATTTTGCATCCGTGTTTAACGTAGATCTAGATCCTACAACCATTCTTCAATATTCTTTATCCCACCTCTCTTTCTCAACACATCTAAAGTAAGAATAGAAGGTTCCACGTTTCCCAGAGGACAACCCGTACTCATCTCGGTCTAGCTAAATGGATGTTCTAGGGATATGATAACGACAGCCTCATTCGGGTGACAGTTATCATTCCAGGCTTCCAAGGTTACCTGGATGACAGAGTGACTGTCAGAGTTACAGTTTTCCCTCTGACGAGGGGTAGTATTTTGGACAGGTAGTCCAGGTGGATACTGAGGGAGGCATGGCGCAGGATACTGATTAAGTTCAGTTGACGATACAGTCTAAGAAGTTTGGATTTGGAGTTCATTTATGAACTAGGTCCCGTCAGATATCCAGACATATTCTAAGACAGGTATTGCTCATTTTGGGAGATGGCTTTCTCCGCGAACTTGAGATAAAGAGAGACATAGAAAGAAACATTAGAGCGGATCCACTCACTGAGGCTATTCCTCGAACGCATTAGTTTCGCAAACGGGTCTTGTGAGACTGATTAGTAGAGGAGTTGGGTGTTCGGTATCACACAGGCTGTGAGTATGCGACATCGCAATAATTAGCCTTGAGTGCAAGTGGGAGATTGTTGGAGATAGTGCCCTCAGAGTCAATTATTGGATCACAGGCACGTGATTGCAATGATTGAGGGAGAACCTATACCGGTTGGACAGTCTTGCTCAAGATGATAGTATGCTATCTGGTTTATCTTTATCATCGTGTACTGTTTTAGGTGACCTTACAAGTCACTATTGCACGTTGATAGAGCCCTTAGGATTCTTGCTTGACTACCAGCAGTATGAGGGCGATCATATACGTGGGAGCTGGGGTCTATAAGCACATCCTTAAAAAGTCCCTAGTCGTGGGAGTTTTCGAGACAGGGCATCGATACTCCAGAGTAGACTGGTGTATACATTCGAGACCCCGATGAGGGGCAGTGGCCGGTCTCACAAGCCACTGGTGTCAGTTGGTTCACCTAAGATGTATACAGGTGCTCATTGGGTTATGAGTACACCGGACAGGACTCGTCGGGAACATGCTAGTTGGTCTTATACCTGACGTCAGATAGCAGTTCCCTGATAACATGTGTACATGTTAGTTCATCGACCTGAGATCGTCATTTTTCTCGTGTAAGTTCCCACTGTACTTTGATTACTACCCTACCATGCTCAAAGGAGTCGTGCAAACAGGTTTTAGTTGGGTACAGTCCTGAGCCACATGGAGGCAGTGAGCGGATCTTCAGGTGTTCGTCTCTCCCGGTATTGGGGGTGAGGTCGCGCTGTGTCTTGGAGAGCCATTACACAAAGTCCTTGGCCAAGGCAGGAGATTTACTGGTAGGTATTCCAGTAATATCTCAGGGTGTTCTGGGCTACACTCCGGCACGACTTGTACCGCTTTTGGGGGTCTGACTTTTACCAACTCCCTAGGCCCGTCATGCGATGCTCATAGACGAACAGACCGGACTGTACGGATATTGTCACTGACAGGCTCAGTAGGGTGTCAGGATGAGTTTGCTCATCGACATCCCTTTTGGTCAATACCTGGTGGCCCGTTACGTATGGCTAATACCTCTGACATGCTAGTGGTTAAATCCACAGCCAAAGTATTGACGAGTCTTTAGAGTCCCCTACAGATAGTTTCTCAAGTTTCGGGCGAAACGCTGTAGAGGCCGTATGGATATATGGCAGCGTTCGATCAGATACGTACGGTATTGCACGGATCATGATCGGACGGAAAATACTAGCGGGCTTTGGTTTAAGCCGGATCCTAGTATTGTACAGTGTAGATTTTGTCTCGTTGCATTTGTATTCGGTCGGAATACAAATGCGGGTATGTATATACAGTCGCGGGGTTTTCCTGTAATTTATTACGGGATCGTCTTTTTGAAGTTGTCAGTTTGCATTCCGTTTCGGCCAGTTTTCCTTTGTTCCTTCATGGCCGGATTTTTACGATGGAGGGGGTTATTTGCAAGTATGCAAATTAGTTATGTGGAGGGGGTTATTAGTGATTTATGGCTTCATGATAGTTCTAGCATCATGAGATTCCTTTTTTCTTCACATGGTTTGCATTAATGAGATGGGCTTTGTTAAAGGATGGGATTGGAAATTGATGTGATCATTTTTTCTCATTATCATTCACTTTCCCCACTTGTATTCTTTGATCATTTTTTTCCCTTCACCATTGTGATGGCCGGCCACATTATTAAGAGGGATAGGATGAGGGAAATTTCATTTTGGGTGTGGGAAATTTCTTCATCTCATTTTTGCTTACTACACAAATTCATCAACCTCTCTCTAAAGTTCATTCTTCACCTCCATCATATATGGCAACTTCATACCCGCTAGAGACAAACCATCCTACACTTCGCCTACAGTATTCTTGGACACGTCGACTCGCCAACTTCGTGCCCGAGTTGCCTCAGTCCAGAGGTGGGAGCCGGTAAAAGAACCCGACGATGTGGTGCCCGTTCCGACGAGGAGATGAAGACCGGAGATTCCACGAGGAGATCGGAGTGGAGGCCGAAGACCGAAGGACACGGATCGCTCGGTATAGTTTTCTACCCATTCTCTAGTTAGCTAGGAGTAGGTTAATGGCCCGATCCGGGTTTATAGTGTGTGGTAGTGCCGGTTTACAAGTTTTGTAAAAGTTTCGTTTCCGCATTTTGGCCTCGGATTGACGACCGGGGCGCTGCCGTGCACTTACAGTCCGGTCTATTCGTCTAAAAGTATCGTATATCGAGTCTATGGGGGTGGATAAAGTCAGACCCCTAATAACGCGAAATTTCGTGTCGGTATGAAGCCCATCACCTACTAAGAATCTACTGATCCAAATCAGTTATTCTTGTCCACCTCGGCCAAGGATTTCTGGTGATGGTCACCCGTGCACAACGCGACATCAACCTCCAATACCGAGAGGGACGAATCCCCGACGATCCGCTTACTGCCTCTATGTGGCTCGGGACTGTACCTAACTAAAACCTGTTTGCATGACTCCTTTGAGCCGTGATAGGGTGGTAATCAAAGCACAGTGGAAACTCATACGAAACAAATGACGATCTCAGGTCGACAGACTAACCTGTACTCATGTCACCTGGGAACTGCTATCTGACAATAGGTATAATACCAACTAGCATATTCCCGGCGAGTCCGTCCAGTGTACTCATAACCCAATGAGCACATGTATACTATATTAGGTGTCTAACTGACACCAATGGCTTGTGAGACCGGCCACCACCCCTCGTTGGGGTCTCGATAAGTATACACTAATCTACTCCGAAGTATCGATGCCCAGTCTTGATACTTCCACGACTAGGGACATTTAAGGATGTGCTTATAGACCATCCAGCTCCCACATATATGATCGCCATCATAATGCTTGTAGTCAAGCAAGAATCGTATGGTCTCTATCAACATGTAATAGTGATATTTAATGCCACCTAATATTGTACATGATGATAAAAATAAACCAGATAGCATACTATCATCTCGAGTAAGACTGTCCTACCGGTATAGGTCCTCTCTCAATCATCACAATCGTGTGCCTGCGATTCAATAATTGACTTGAGGGTACTAAATCCAACAATTCCTAACTGAATACCTCTATGCAAAGCAAAAGAATATGGCTATAAACTCTTTTGTAAAAGTTGGTTCTTACAACAGCATATTGTGTTTATTTCTTTGCATTAAACATATAATGCAGTCCTATCATTTAAGTTTCTAGCCACAATAGAAACAACCAAAACAGCATGCTTTTATATGCCATCCGCATTCGCCACGGGGCCTCGGGTCTTCACCGTATGGTTACTTAACTTACGGCAGGGCGAAGGTAGGACTAGTGTGGATGCAAAACATATAAAAGAATCTAATATATATGTATATATGTATATCATCATCACAGGCATGTAAAAACATCACCGGCATGCGGGAAAAAAAATGGATAGGAGCCCCGCTTTTTATTTAAGACGCAAATAAAACGCGATGTTCTTCGGTCGTATGGATAGCCCTTACAATATCAAACCAAAACCCCAACGAACGCGGTAAGTCATCCGCCAATCATAGAAACGGGGCAACCCAGCCTCAATATCATGAGTGGGTCACCCGACACTTTCTAGAATCTGGTAACTTGAGCGCTCCTCCTTGGGTATATCCTAGAACCCCTACAAGTGCGTCGAGCAACCCGCCAATTCTAGAGCGAGGCTGCCCGATCTCAACTCAATGAGATGGTCACCTACCACACTTTAGAATCCGGTTTCCCGAGCACTTCTCCGCGGTTCATCCTAATACATTTAATGAAATATATACAATGGAAACTACGTCCGCATCCTAGACATGTTCCAATAAAAGAATATACATCATGCGGCAATGACGGCCACAATCCAGCCGCTCGTTCTGAATAAATGAATATACAAATATAACATTACAATACAAACATCACATTATGGGCTATCCGTCACGACAATCTGACTAAACCATAACAATGATATATATCATAAGAACAACACAAGTAACGAGTGTGCAACCCCATCTAATCGAACATATAGCAATTAGACGACGATTAACAACACACATACAAAGATACGGATTATAAACGATGCTAAAGTTTCAACCGAAAATTTTCCCTAGTTGCCTGAAACAAAAGATAACACAAATAGAAATCTGGAGCAAAAAGTCATACACCTAAAATCGATTTTCCTAGATACCAAGCCTCTGCACAAATTACAAAGCAGATGGACACTGCCTGGCTGACCCAAGCAGCCAAATGACCGACTTGGGCAGCCAAATCAGTGAGTTCTTGCCTCGTGTGCCAAGAATTCTTGTTTAAAATACTGTCCAAAAGCATGCACAGACGAGTTTTAAAAATAGGATAGAAACTTGATATTTGAAACTTGATCTGGTTAAATTTTTGGTTTTGAAACTAGAATATCGTCTACGGCTAGTTCTAGTGTTTGGGTTGGTTCTGATACCATGTGAGGGCTGCGCATCGCAGCGAAAACTGGTCGTGGCCTCCATAGGTCTCTCAACAACTACTTTTTAGGTAGTCCCCTAGCGACGAACTACAACCCTCCGGACCATATAACCGCACAGGGCACCCTGAGGGTAAGAGCCTGCGCTTCAACACTACTGTCACCATAGTGAGAACCCCCATGGGTCGGCACAATACCTAGTAGCTCTGATACCACTGCTGGGTTCCTGGCAATTGTTAGTGATATATGCCCTAGAGGCCATTATTGTATAGTACTGGATTGTATATTACATTTTGGAAGCTTGGGATATACACAGATATAATAACAGTCTTGCTCAATATGGTAGTATACTACTTGGTTTGATTCTATCTTAATATGTGTATATGTTTCTTTTAGCATATCACTAATACATATTGATAGAGCCTTTAGGATATTTGCTTAACTACCAGCGTTGTGATGGCAGTCATACTAGTGGGGGATGAGTAGTCTATAAGCACATCTTTATACTGGTCCCTAATCATAGGATTATCGAGACAGGGCATCGATACTTCAGAGTAGACTAGTGTATACGCTTCTCATCCCAGCATGGGAGATGGCCTGTCCCAAAGCCATTGGTATGTCGTACCGGAGATAGTATACAGGTGCTCATTGGGTTATAAGTTACACTGGATGGACTCGCGGGGGAACTGCTGGTTGGTATTATACCTATCATCAGTTAGGAGTTCCCGGATGACATGAGTACAGGTTAGTCCGCTGACTTGACATCACTATTCGTCTCGAGTGTGTTTCCACTGTACTTAGATCATTACCCTACCACGGCTCAAATAAGTCGTGCAAACAGGTAGTGGTTGGGTGCAGTCCCGAAGCACTTGGAGGCAGTAGTGGTTAGATAGGATTCGTCTCTCTCGGTATTGGGGGTTGATATCGCGTTGTGTTCGGAAAGCCGTTATATAAATTTCTTGGCCAGGGCAAGCGAGATTTACTGTTAGGTACTCCAGTAGTTTCTCATGGTGTTTTGGGCTCTACTCCGGCACGACTTATTGCGCTATTAAGGATCTGACGTTTACCACGCCCTAGGCCCGATATACGATACTCTTAGACGAATAGACCGGACTGTACAAAGATTGTCACAGATAAGATCAGTAGGAGTTCGGATGAGTTTGCTCATCGGCCTTCTTATCGACAGATACCTGGATAGCCGTTACGCACAGCTAGTCCCGCAGACGGACTTGTGGTTAAACCCACTGCCAGTATACTGTCGAGTCTTTAGAGTCTTACACAGAGGGTTTCTCTGCTTTGGGTGAAACGATGTAGAGGCCGTATGGTTATACGGCAGGGTTCCGATCATATACGTATACTGGCTACATGAATATTGTTCGGACGGATAATACTAGTGGGCTTTGGTTTAAGCCGGTATCTAGTATTATAATATTGGATTATTATTATCTCATTGTATTCGTATTTTTTGGAATACGAATACGGGTATGTATATACGGTGGGGCATTCTTGTAATTTCACAAGAGATGCTTTTAGGAGAAAACACCTCATTATTTGGATTTATCTATTTATGGAAATAGATTAATAAGGTGGAAATTGGAGATATTTATGGCATGGGGTGAAGCATGGCTCATTAAATTTGTTTATTGGTTTGTATTTACTATTGAAGCATGGTTGCTATTTTCAATTGAAAAATAATCCATGCTTCATGTGAGATGAGTATGAGCCATTCTCCACACTAGCTAACACTTAATCATTTGCCTATTTCTTTTCTCTCTCCATTTTCTCCTCTTTCTTCCTCAAAACCCTAACCTTCACATATGTTGTGAGCCATAAGGTTATATGAGATAAAACACTCCATTAGACACTCTACATGTTCTAAGCTACCTAGCTTAGCAAACTAGGTACCTTAGTTATCTCGATTTAGAGGTTGGAGCGTGAAGTACATACTCTCGGGTGGATCGTCTTCGACACAAGAAGGCCAACGTTTCAAGCGCGGTCCGATTTTCGAGGAGCTCAAGAAGAGGAGGAGAAAAAGAAGACCCGAAGGAATTATAGACAAGGAGGTATAAATCCTAACATAGTAGTTAGAACCTCCTGGTAGATATAGCTAGTTAAGGTTTCCGTAAAAATCCTGGACTTTAGGTCGGTGTTGCGAAGTAAGAAAATCGTTTTTATAAATTCCACCTCCCTGACAACCCGCGGGGTGCGCGACATCGACTTACAGTGCTCGCGCAGTGGAAGCGAAGACCAAAGTCAGAATGCAAAATGAAAATTTTCGTGTGAGCACTAAAAACCACGGCCTGGAAATCAATCCAAACACTAAATTATCAAACTAAACTAGATGTCTGGCTACAAGTTTGCAAACATACAATTTTTTTGGCGTGTCCATCCAATCATGGAAGACCTCTTCAAGCTCCGTAAGCCGTCGGGAACGCGCTCGAAAAACGATCGCCCTTGCCGAAGATGATCCACTCGAAAGAAACCAATATAAGTTCCAGCTTCGCTCCAATGCAAACTTTGAGGAAGCAACTAACTATCTAAACTTGCTAGGGACAGAGTGTGAGAGATGTAAGGATTTTATCGCTGTCATTTCTCTTATTTCCATCACTCAAGAGAGCATAAAATTCTAGAGGGAGGAGGAGGAGGAGGAGAGGAGAGAGAGTGAGCCAGAGCAAATGAATGTGAGAGTTGGAGATTATTTTCCAACCTTGAAAAAATATCACAACCATTTTCGAATTTAAATTGTACCTCTCATCCATGTTCACTTTACACCTCACTAGGCACCTCATTTCCATTGAATTTACTTAAAAGAAAAACAATAATGATGTGTCCTTCTTTTAGAAGTATTAATGTCTATATACATAATATCCGGTATATGTATCGTATACATATACGCGTATCCATATAAAAATACGAATAGCCAAAGAGAGAGAAAATGAATAGTGAACATAATACTAGAATGTGTGTGTGTAAATTATTAAATCAATATATGATTTAATAATCCAACTTAATTCTGAGCCGGCTAATATTAATAAACGTCCGATTAAAGTCCGTATAGCCAGTACACATATTTAATCGGACTCCTGTACGTATCAACATACAACCTCTAAATCATATCGCCTGAACCGGGAAAACCCTCTTTGTGGGACTCTAAAGACTCGATAATACGCTGGCAGTGAGTTACTGGATAAATTCATAACCACAAGCACGACAGCGGCACTAACTGTACGTAACGGCTACCCAGGTATATGTCTAAAGGGAGCTCGACATACAAGTTCGTCCCTATCCTACTGAGCCTGAAAGCATAGTCACAAATTCGTGATTCAGGAATAATTCGGTGAGATCGAAAATTCGGATTCGGAGAACTATTCGGAAAAAATCGGTAAGTATTTGGGAAAAATTCGGCAAGTGTTCGGGAAAATGTTCGGGAAGGATTTCGAGCAAGAAATTAATATATGAGACGCTGGGTTTTGATTTTGTGAATTATTCGCTGTTTTTGTGAATTATTCACTGTTTTTCGAATAATTCGCGAATAATTCACGAATTATTCGACGCATTCGGCAACGGCGATTAAATCGAAGATTTAATCGGCCGATCAAAAATTCGCGAATTATTCGTGAATTCGCCGAATAACTCGCGAATTATATGACTATGCCTGTAAGTGGCAATTTTCGTACAGTCCGGTCTTTTCGTCAAAGAGTGTCACATGTCAGGTCTAGGGGTGGTAAATATCAAATCTCTAATAACCCGATAAGCTGTGCCGGTGTCAAGCTCATCACCCACCAAGAAACTACTGATCTCCTATCAGTAAATCTCATACATCCTAGGCAGGGGTTTATGATGATGGCCAACCGAGCACAGCGTGATATCAACTCTCTATACCGGGAGAGACGGATCCCTTCCGATCGCTCACTGCCTCCATATGGCTCGGGACTATACCCAACTAAAACTTATTTGCATGACTCTTTTGAGAGGGTAGTAATCAAAGTACAGTTGGAACTCACACAAAATAAATGACGATCTCAGGTCTAAAAATTAAACTGTACCCATGTTATCTGAGAACTGCTATCTGACGATAGGTATAATATCATCTAGAAGTTTTCGGCGAGTCCGTTCAGTGTACTCACCTCCAGTGAGCACATGTATACAATCTTAGGCGCCACTATATCAATGGCTTATAAGACCGGCCACCGCCTGTCGTCGGGATTTAAAAAGTATACACTAGTCTACTCTGGAATATCGATTCCCGGTCTCGATACTCTCAGGACTATGAACGTTTAAGGTTATGCCTATGGACTACTCAGCTCCCACTTATATGATCGCCATCATAATACTGGTAGTCAAGTAAGAATCCTATGGACTTTATTATTATGTATTAGCGATACGTAATAACAAGTAAAACGTATATACATAATAATAAAGACACACCAGATAACATAATATCATCTCGAGTAAGACTATTCTATCCATAAAAGTCCTCCCTCAATTACCATAATTATCTAGCTGCAATTACAATAATTGTCTTGGGGGCACTATATCCAACATCTACCATTTTTAATATTTTGCATACTGTAGGATAAAAAAAATCGTGAAATTTTCATAAATCTCAAACTTTTCCTTTTTATTTAGTTTTTCTTTATTTCCTTGTCATAGCAGACGAAAATCAAGAAATTTATAAAAGCCCCAAAATTAAAATTTTCATTATTTACAAGCTATAGCTCATGGAAACCAAGAAATATTAAAAATCTTTTAAAAATTCAAATATTTGGACTGCTATATCACACAAAGATCACAAAATTTTCAGAAATCTCACATTTTCCTGTTTTCTTCCATATTTCAATATTTATTATGATACAGCACAATAAAATATTGAAAACCTTAAAAAAAAAATTCAAATTTTGTCAATAGTCATCTATAGTTGTGTTTTCGATGGTTTATTTCAAGTTGTTATCGGTTCGCTCATGACAAAGTTTGTTAAACTAATAATATATCAATCGTATTAAATCGATATGCCGGGCATCAAGAAATATTAAATATTTTATTATCTATACATTAAGGTACTTAATATTTTTGAATAGGGTATTTGGATACTTTGTAAAGTTTGTCATTAGTATCTATAGCCTAAAGTGTATAGAACATGTCCCTTTTAGATGAGTCACAATTGGGTGGCTGCCTTTTTGAAAACGTTTTGTTGTTGCTTACAATGGCCACAAGCATGCTCCCCCTCCTTTCTTTACTTTCTACTTGCTAGAATAAGAAAGTCACGCCATGATTTTAATTTTCTTCTCCCATCACTTTCTTCTTTCCTTATCAATCTCTTTCCATCTTTTGAAACCTTTTCTTAACTTTATTTTATTTCCGGCTGATGTTTGTGCAATGACTTGCATACAAAATCTTGAATCTAATTACTTGTCATATATATTTTTTATGGACAGTTTGATATTTAGGAATATTTGCATACATGTCCCATAAAACTTGAGCCAAAGCTTTCCTTTTGATGTCGTATGTAATTTGTTGCATGATAAACTACATAAACTAGATAAACTAGAGAAAGTAAATACAAAAATTACATACTTTGATACAAAACTTTCTTGGTATCATAATTGCAAATGGTAATTTAAAGACATTTAATAACTCAAGATAGGAGAATGGAGAATGTTAGTTTGAAACGCTGTATCTTTTTTCCATAAATGGTTGATTTCTAAATTGCTTGATCTATTTTCAAAAGGCCGAGAAAATAAAAAATGAATAAATCTTATTGTTACCGGTGGTTCTCGTCATTTTGAAAAACATATGAATTCTATTATCCAAACATATGCATATTTCTCTCAATACAAAACATTTTTCTTATATTAAAATGTGAGAACAAATACCTCTTTCTACCTTTCTGCATATTTCTTACGTACCATTTAACTCATCATATTTATGTCTATGGTGGAAATACATGCATCGATTTCCTAAAAATTGAATTTTTATTTAAAATTAAATGCGTACGGGAAGACGAGGTATAGTGCGGTCTGGGCAGCTTATTCTTGATCTCATCGATGAAGGATCTAATCATATCGACAAAATATCTTTTAGGTAATCCCCACAAATTCAAAGGCTTCCAACTAAAGTCCACCAATTCGTTTTGGGGAAGAAACATCCCCATAGATGATAGGCATTCAAAACTTTAACAGGAAATTTTCATAATTAATTTCTTTTTTTCTCATAGCTAACCATTTCCATCTTTATAGAGGGTTGTGTCACGATACCTAAAGTCCTAATATCCGGTGTGGGACTAAAAATCCGCATATTAGTTATACAATAATTGTATTATTAATAAAACTCCTCTTATTCTTGTGTCTAAGTCTTCCACCGAAAGACTTATAGGTGGGAGCAATTGGGTCTCGCATCAAGAGTCAACTATCAATTAAGGTATTAGTAATTAATTAATTAATATTTTTAATTTTACAGTCAAACACCTTGCCAACTGTTCATAAAAAGTTTTATCATAATGTGAGATGATAATAAATATCAACTTACATGCAATCACTTTCGGAATGAAGTTACTTCTCCTTAAGCTATTAAATGAGTAGGACATGTTCACCTAATTGCTCAAAGCTAAAGTTTCATTCTCCATGAACACAAATTCATACCGAAAATAAATATTACTTGAAAAGCATTTTTCAAAACTCTTGTCGACAGGATTTTTACGTTTTCATGAGAATGAACATCAAAGTTGTTCTCATCAACATGAGAATGCCGGATTCAATCTAGACATCCATTGTCCCCCTAAATATATTGAAGCATCCAATATTTCAGGTTTGCTATTCATGTCAGACGACAGGAAATATTATCATATCAAAACTTACTGAAATGACGGATCGAAGACAATAATGTCATCAAGTCAAAGGGATTATGCAACTGTTTAAATTCTATCTCATAAGAGACATGTCTTAGAGAATTCAAACGTGGTCTTATACAACATGTATCCAAATACGTGCTCATGATATACACTTAAAGAAGCTCCATTCTTGATGACTGAGACACATATCACTATATATAACATGTCTGTGTCATGCATGATAGTCCGTTATAAATCTAGCTATCCCATACTAGTTATAGGCTAAATACTCATTTGAAAAATCACTAGATTAGACCTGTATCCACACAAGTAACACATCACAGCGCATGATCTAACAATATGAATTCTAAAGATATTATAACTATTATAAATATATATAACCCAGTTAATAAATTTTTATAGTGCAACTATAAAATCATATTAATGTTTAATAAATATTACAACAATTATATTGGATATGTAAGTACAGCTACTCTAACAATTAATCTGTGCTTTTTATTAAACAACCTCTTTTGGGTTCCAAATTGACGTGACCTGGATCACGCCAAGATGTTACCTTCTGTTGACCTGCTGATGACGGCAATAGACGGCTGAGATTGGATCTGGAGGCAGGCTCCTGAAACGTGTGGATCTCAATATGTTTGAGGTTGGTTGGGCCGAGCTACCTGCAAGGAAGTCCCGGGATGGTTGTACCACTGAGGACCCTCCGACGGTCAAGTTAGCGAGGAAATCCAAGCAGAGTAACGGCTTAGTGGAGTAAAAATGGCTTACTTGAACCGTCTGAAGGAGGGGTTTATATAGCGGTGGCAGCGGGTAGGCAGGCAGACGCGAGAATCACGCTGGCCGTTACGCTCCCGACGTCACGCCCGTGTGATCAGCGGGATCCCGCATTAATAGCGAGACAAGCTCGTTAATGGGGGATCGTGATGGCGTGGAACGTGAGATGTGGCCGGCGGATATCTCGTGCATGGCGAGATTCGAGGGATGGCGGTTGCGCCTGTGAGAGTTGGTGAGACCGAAGAAGATGACCTCGGCAGGAGAGCTCGCGGAAGAGCGGGTGAGCCGAGGTATCTCGGTTCTGCGGTAGCCCGGAGACGAGCTGTGAGGCCGAGGAGGCTAATTGTGCAGGGGGCTCGGAGGTAAGCTAGCGTTTGTTTATAGGATGGGCATGGGAGTGGTCTGGTCGGCCGCTGTAGGTCCTTTCTTGTGAGCTTCGGGATACGTCATCTGCCACGTGTTATGATATAAGGAATTACTGCTATTGAGCATCATCATTAGCCCCCCACTCTCGTTCCGATCTATTTTTCGGTCGGGTCGAGAGTGGACTGCTTGGTCCTTTCTGTGCGGCTTGGCGCCGGTAATTTCTCGTGATGGATTGTTCGGAAACGACACGGCGTTCTTGTTGTCGCGCACCGATTATGAGTTTATTCGGTGGGTTTTGAATCCATGTCTTCGTTGGGCAGGAGGCTGCCCGCTGGGGATGCGCCGAGCAGGAAGAAACTCGGCAGCCTCGTGAGGAGGGCTTCAGATCCTCAGCGTCTGATGGGAAGAAGGCTGCCCGCTGGGGATGCGCCGAGCAGGAAGAACTCTGCGGTTCTTGTAAGGAGGGCTTCAGATCCTCAACGTCTGATGGGCAGGAGGCTGTCCGCTGGGGATGCGCCGAGCAGGAAGAACTCGGAGGCCTCGTGAGGAGGGCTTCAGATCCTCAGTGTCTGATGGGCAGGAGGAAGGCTCCAGATCCTCAGCATCTGATGGGCAGGTGGCTGCCCGCTGGGGATGCACCGAGCAGGAAGAACTTGGCGGCCTCATGAGGAGGGCTTCAGATCCTCAGCGTCTGATGGGCAGGAGGCTGCCCGCTGGGGATGCACCGAGCAGGAAGAACTCGGCGGCCTCGTGAGGAGGGCTTCAGATCCTCAGCGTCTGATGGGCAGGAGGATGCCCGCTGGGGACGTGCCGAGCAAGAAGAACTCGGCGGCCTCGTGAGGAGGGCTTTAGATCCTCAGCGTCTGATGGGCAGGAGGCTGCCCGCTGGGGATGCGCCGAGCAGGAAGAACTCGGTGGTCTCATGAGGAGGGCTTCAGATTCTCAGCGTCTGATGGGCAGGAGGCTGCCCGCTGGGGATGCGCCGAGCAGGAAGAACTCGGCGGCCTCGTGAGGAGGGCTTCAGATCCTCAGCGTCTGATGGGCAGGAGGATGCTCGCTGGGGATGTGCCGAGCAGGTAGAAACTCGGCGGTCTCGTAAGGAAGGCTTCAGATCCTCAGCGTTTGATGGGCAAGAGGCTGCCCACTGGGGATGCGCCGAGCAGGAAGAACTCGGCGGCCCATCTGATGGGCAAGAGGATGCCCGTTGGGGATGTGCCGAGCAGGAAGAACTAGGCGGCCTCGTGAGGAGGGCTTCAGATCCTCGACGTTGGTAGGTAGTGAACTACCAGCCATAGATGACCGAGCAGGACAGCTGCTCGGTTGCCTCTTGGTGAGGGCTTTGATCCTTAACGCAGGAGGGGCCGTAAGAGGCCTTCTAAGGATGGGCCAAGCAGGGTAGCTGCTCGGTGGCCTCTTAGCGAGGGCTTTGATCCTTGGTTTCAGTGGATAGTGAACTACCGGCCATGGATGACTGAGCAATGGCGGGCCTGGTTGCCTCTTACGAGGGCTTTTGATCTTTAGCGCGGGAGGGGCCGTAAGAGGCCTGCTAAGGATGGTCGAGCCGTATTAATGCCCGGTGCTTCTTGGTGAGGGATTCGATCCCTGACGTCGTAAGGTAGGAAACTACCAGCCAGGGATACCGACCAAGGGAGGGCCCGGATGCCTCTTGGTGAGGGCTTCGATCCTTAGCGCGGGAGGGGCCGTAAGAGGCCTGCTAAGGATGGCCGAGCCCTATTAATGCCCGGTGCCTCTTAGTGAGGGCTTCGATCCCTGGCGTCGTAGGGTAGGGAACTACCAGCCAGGGATACCGAGCAAGGGAGGGCCCGGATGCCTCTTGGTGAGGGCTTCGATTCTTAGCGCGGGAAGAGCCGTAAGAGGCCTGCTATGGATGGACGAGCCGTATTAATTCCCGGTGCCTCTTGGTGAGGGCTTCGATCCCTGGCGTCGTGGGGTAGGGAACTACCAACCAGGGATACTGAGCAAGGGAGGGCCCGGATGCCTCTTGGTGAGGGCTTCGATCCTTAGCGCGGGAGGGGCCGTAAGAGGCCTGCTATGGATGGTCGAGCCGTATTAATGCCCGGTGCCTCTTGTTGAGGGCTTCGATCCCTGGAGTCGTGGGGTAGGGAACTACCAACCAGGGATACCGAGCAAGGGAGGGCCCGGATGCCTCTTGGTGAGGGCTTCGATCCTTAGCACGGGAGGGGCCGTAAGAGGCCTGCTAAGGATGGCCGAGCCGTATTAAGGCCCGGTGCCTCTTGGTGAGGGCTTCGATCCCTGGCGTGTTGGATATAGTGCCCTCAGAGTCAATTATTGGATCACAGGCACGTGATTGCAATGATTGAGGAAGGACCTATACCGGTAGGACAGTCTTACTCAAGATGATAGTATGCTATCTGGTTTATCTTTATCATCATGTACTGCTTCAGGTGACCTTACAAGTCACTATTGCGCGTTGATAGAGCCCTTAGGATTCTTGCTTGACGGCCAGCAGTATGATGGCAATCATATACGTGGGAGCTGGGTTCTATAAGCGCATCCTTAAAAGGTCCCTAGTCATGGGAATTTCGAGACTGGGTATCGATACTCCATTAGTAGACTAGTGTATACAGTCGAGACCCCGACGAGGGCGGTGGCCGGTCTCACAAGTCATTGGTGTCAGTTGGATCACCTAAGATGTATACAGATGCTCATTGGGTTATGAGTACACCGGACAGGACTCGCCGGGAACATGCTAGTTAGTATTATACCTGACGTCAGATAGAAGTTCCCTGGTGACATGTGTACAGGTTAGTTCATCGACCTGAGATCGTCATTTGTCTCGTGTGAGTTCCCACTGTGCTTTGATTACTACCCTACCACGGCTCAAAGGAGTCGTGCAAACAGGTTTTAGTTGGGTACAGTCCCGAGCCACATGGAGGCAGTGAGCGGATCGGCAGGTGTTTCGTCTCTCCCGGTATTGGGGGTGAGATCGCGCTGTGTTTAGGAGAGCCATTACACGAAGTCCTTGGCCAAGGCAGGAGATTTACTGGTAGGTATTCCAGTAGTATCTCAGGGTGTTCTGGGCTACACTCCGACACGACTTGTACCACTTTTGGGGGTCTGACTTTTACCAACCCCTAGGCCCGCCATGCGATGCTCATAGATGAACGGACCGGACTGTACGGATATTGTCACTGACAGGCTCAGTAGGTGTCAGGATGAGTTCGCTCATCGACCTCCCTTTTGGTCAATACCTGGTAGCCCGTTACGTACGGCTGGTACCTCTGACGTGCTAGTAGTTAAATCCACAGCCAAAGTATTGACGAGTCTTTAGAGTCCCCCACAGACAGTTTCTCAAGTTTCGGGCGAAACGTTGTAGAGGCCGTATGATATATGGCAGGGTCCGATCATATACGTGCAGTAGTGCACGGATCATGATCGGGCGGATCATACTAGTGGGCTTTAGTTTAAACCGGATCCTAGTATTAGATTTATTGGATTACTTTAGTCTCATCACATTCGCATTCAGTCGGAATGCGGATGCAGGTATGTATATACAGGTGAGGGGTATCCTTATGATCTGTCACGAGTTTACTTTAGATGTTGCCATATCTTTTTATTGTTGTAAACATTTGGATTAATGTTTACAAATGGAAATTGTGAGCTAGAAATCATCATTTTGTGCATTTAATGTGACATAGACTTCATTAGTGACTCATGGTCTCTTTTATTGTGCATATGTCACATTATGTGATAGATTTGTGTGTTGAAATAAGAGGATGAGAGAGAAGGGCAGCCAAAAGGTTGTGAGTTTGCTCTTGTGTTTTATAATTCTTCTCACTCTCTCATTTTTGAAACACAACACAAGAAAAGAAAATGCCTCTTCTTCTTCTTCTTCCTTTAGCTCACCATTTCCATTGATGGTATCATCTCTAACCTCCATCCATACACTCTCATGTGATGAGAATCAATGGATGCTTGAGACAAAGTTATCACACACATTCTCTACATCGTCTTGGACACGTCGGCTAGCGAACTTCATGCCCGAGTTGCTTCGGATGAAGCGGGAGCCCGTAAAAAGATTCGATGATGTGGTGCCCTTTCCGACGAGGAGATCGAGACCGGAGATGCCGTGAGGAGCTTGGGATGGTGGCCAAAGACCGAAGGACACGGATCGATCGGTGTAGCCTTTCCAACCCTTCTCTTATTAGCTAGTTGTAGGTTAATGGTTCGATCCGGGTTTATAGCGTACGATAGCCCCGGTTTCAAGTTTTGAAAAAGTTTTCGTTTCCGCATTTTGGCCTCGGACAGACGGCCGGGACGCTACCGTAGACTTACATGGCGTCATGGAGTAGGGAACTACCGGCCAGCGATACCGAGCAAGGGAAGGCCTGGATGCCTCTTGGTGAGGGCTTCGATCCTTAGCACTGGAAGGGCCGTAAGAGGCCTGCTAAGGACGGACCGAGCAGTGAAGCTGCTCAGTTACCTCTTGGCGAGGGCTTTGATCCCTGGCGTTGTGGGATATGGGAGCTACCAGCCAAGGATAGCCGAGCGGGGTAGCCGCTCGGCTGCCTCTTACTGAGGGCTTAGATTCTTAGCGCCGGAGGGGCCGTAAGAGGCCTGCTAAGGACGGACCGAGCAGGGTTACTGCCCAGTGCCTCTTGGTGAGGGCTTTGATTTCTGGCGCTGCGAGGTATGAAACTACCAGCCCGGGGTAGCCGAGCAGGGTAGCTGCTCGACTGCCTCTTGGTGAGGGCTTTGATCCCTGGCGTTGTGGGGTAAGGAACTACTAGCCAGGGATAGCCGAGTGGGGTAGCCGCTCGGCTGCCTCTTAGTGAGGACTTAGATCCTTAGCGCTGGAGGGGCCGTAAGAGGCCTGCTAAGGACGGACTGAGCAGGGTTACTGCCCGGTGCTTCTTGGCGAGGACTTTGATCCCTGGCGCTACGGGGTAGGGAACTACCAGCCAGGGATAGCCGAGCAGGGTAGCCGCTCGGCTGCCTCTTGGTGATGGCTTTGATCCCTAGCGTTGTGGGGTAGGGAACTACCAGCCAGGGATAGCCGAGCAGGGTAGTCGCTCGGCTGCCTCTTGGTGAGGGCTTTGATCCCTGACGTTGTGGGATAGGGAACTACCAGCGAGGGATAGCCGAGCAGGGTAGCTGCTCGGCTGCCTCTTAGTGAGGGCTTTGATCCCTAGAGCTGCGGGGTAGGGAACTACCAGCGAGGGATAGCCGAGCAGGGTAGTCGCTCGGCTGACTCTTGGTGAGGTTGTTTTTGAGCTGCCGTGGCGAGTCTCGCGTGCGCGACCCCGTCGAGAGAGGGGGTGCCCGTCATGCCTACGAACAGGCGAGCTGACCACTACCGCCTCAGGAGGGACATGGGTGCGACGAGACTCGGGGCGAAGCTCTTTGGCATAAGGCCTCAGAGCCAAATGAAGCGGTACCCACCGGGTTATTGAATATGTCGGCCTGGGGGACCTGCGGCTGTTGGAAATAGTGAGGCGACGATCGGCCATGCCGCACGAGCGGAGCCTTCTCTCCCTCTGCAGGGGTGCCAGTCCCGCGGAGGGGGACCAGCAGTCTGGGGATCTTGCCCTGCCGTTTGGACGCGGATGAGCGCCTCCACGACGGACGCGAGTCCGTCTATCCGACCGGCTAAGGCATTGATGGCGTTTGGAGGAGGAGATTCATCCGTGCCTCCGTTGTGGGGGAGGCGACGGCTAGTGCTTGGATCATTATGATGACCGCTCGCCATTTGGTTGAGATCGGAAGATGAATTTTTGTTTTAGTGAAATCAAGTTTTCCCACCGACGGCGCCAGCTGACGTGACCTGGATCACACCAAGATGTTACATTCCGTTGACCTGCTGATGACGGCGATAGACGGCTAAGATTGGATTTAGAGGCAGGCTCCTTAAGCGTGTGGATCTCAATGGGTTTGAGGTTGGATGGGCCGAGCTATCTGCAAGGAAGTCCCGGGGTGGTTGTACCACCGAGGACCCCCCGACAGTCAAGTTAGCGAGGAAATCCGAGCAGAGTAACGGCTTAGTGGAGTAAAAATGGCTTATTTGAACCGTCTGAAGGAGGGGTTTATATAGCGGTGGCAGCAGGCAGGCAGACAGGCGCGAGAATCACGCCGACCGTTACGCTCCAGACGTCACGCCCGCGTGATCAGCGGGATCCCGCATTAATGGAGAGACAGGCTCGTTAATAGGGGATCGTGATGGCGTGCAACGTGGGATGTGGCCGGCGGATATCTCACGCATGGCGAGATTCGCGGGATGGCGGTTGCGCCTGTGAGAGTCGGTAAGACCGAGAAAGATGACCTCGGCGGGAGAGCTCGCGAACGAGCGGGAGAGCCGAGGTATCTTGGTTCTGCGGTAGCCCGGAGACGAGCTGTGAGGCCGAGGAGGCCAATTGTGCAGGGGGCTCGGAGGTGAGCCGGCGTTTGTTTGTAGGACGGGCATGGGAGTGGTCTGATCATCCGCTGTAGGTCCTTTCTTGTGAGCTTCGGGACACGTCATCTGCCACGTGTCATAATATAAGGAATTACCGTTATTGAGCATCATCACAAATTGATTTTGAAATTTTATTAGGTAGATGTAAATGAGAAAAAGGTTATTAAAACTCTCCATGGTTCGAAATTTAATTAGTGATAACAATATTCCAGATTAGTTAAGCTATCATCAATCGGAATTGGTCACATGGCACTCCTAGAACTGAAAATATAAAGCTCTTTCTTATTGATATTTGTACTCTTCAATTTTTTTTTCTTTTTATTATTATTTTTTTTTATCTTAAACAAGATAGATAACCGACTCTCTTCTACAACAGCACAATCTCTTCTACAACAGCACAACTGCAGACGAAAGGATCCACATCAACGTAGTTTGGAAAGTAGTTGGGAAAATAATTCTAGGGATTCCATTTTGGATAAATAAGTCTTGGAATTCACATGCATTCCATTATATGAAATCTCTTAGGAATTTTTTAATTTTGAATGTTTGGATAATTTGAGATAAGGACATGCATTTAATGCTTACCTTTTCTTTTCATGAACAGTTGAGTTAAAATATTCTTTTTTGTAAAGAAAAAGAAGGAGAGCAACATGGTTTTCAAAAAGATGGAAAGAGTGAAAAAGTGTGAAAAAAATAATTAGGTTTAGCTAATTTTTTTAATCCCACGGGATGGGCCAATTTGGGGTTTTTTTTTCCCTTCGGATTTACTCATGAAAATGGCATCCAAACAACCCATTTTAAAGAATAGCGTTGATCCGGAAGGAAAATGGAATCCGGCATTTTTATCTTATGAATTGTGTGTATGCTGACATGCCCTAAATCTTTTCTAAAGTCCCATCATACTATACTTTTCATGTCATCAATTGTCATTACAATTTTGAAATGGAACTTTCCTGTTCAAACTTGCATTCTCTCTTTAAAAAATTTTAAAAATTTAAAAAAAAATCCCCTAATTAAATCTCTCCCTCTCTGTTCTAAAGAGAGAAAAACTTTCTTTTTCAAAAATTAAAAATAGTAAAGGATCATTTAAAAGGTGACAAATGAATGCATACAAAATATTATCATTACTTATAATTTTTCTACAATATTCTTATTCTGTTGAGCTTGATAGAATGAAATTGTTATACTGAAATTACGATGAAACAAAGATAAAATTTCACATTACATCTAAATAAAAGTTGGTATTACTTGTTGTTAGTTATATGTATGCCCTAAAGTCCATTACTATACATAGGATGTATATTGTAGTGGATGCTTGGACATATATAGGGATGACTTTCTTGCTCGATATGATAGTATGCTATCTGGTTACTCTTTACCTTAACGTGTACACTGATTGTCTCTCTGTTACATGTTGGTAAAACCCTTAGGATGTGTACTTGACTACCTGGACTATGATTCGGATCATACTAGTGGGGACGTGGTTGTCCATAAGTACATCCTTCAAACTCCCTAGTCGTGGGTATATCGAGACGGGGCATCGATATACCAGAGTAGACTAGCGTGTACCTTCTCGACCCATATAGATGGGCGATGGATGATCCCATATCCATTGGTGTTTGACATCAGAGATGATATACGGGTGCTCAGTGGAGGCTGGGTACACTGGACGGACTCGCCGAGAACTCCCAGATGGTATTATACCTTACGTCAGATGGCAGTTCTCTAGTGACACTGGTACAGGTTAGTCTGTAGACCCGAGATCGTCATAGAGTCTTGTGTGATTCCCACTGTACTTTGATTTCCACATTACCACGTCCAAGAGGGCGTGCAAAACGGTGGTTTTTGGGTACAGTCCCGAATCACATGGAGGTAATGAGCGATAGGAGGGGTTTCGTCTCTCCCGGTATAGAGAGTTGATGTTGCGCGGTGTTCGATTGGCTATAACATGAAGTCCTTGGCCAAGGCTGATTTAGGGATTTACTGGTAAGTGTTACCAGTAGTTTCTCGACCCGTTATGAGCCTCATATCGACACGACTTATCGAGTTATTGGGGTCTGACGTTTACCACCCCTAGACGAGATATGCGACATATCAAACGAACAGACCGAACTGTACGGTAGTGTTACTGGTTGGATTCACAGGAGTGTGAGCGGGCTTGCTCGTTGATCTTCTGATCGCTCAATACCCGGGTGGCCGTTACGTTTAGCAGACCGCTTGCGGCTTGTGGGTGTTTGATATGATCATCACCTACTGCCGGCGTATTGACGAGTCTTTAGAGTCCTACACAGGGGTTTCCTGGCTCAAGCGAAACGAAATAGGAGCGCATATGAGATATGTGCGGGACCGAGAATAATACCAGTATGTGATACTGTATTCTATTCTCGCGATTTGTGACATTGATCGGTTATATGCGATATAGCCGGGTTATCGGATCAAGTGTTGATTCGATAAGTTGTTACTATTGATATTAGTCGGTTATATGCGATATGACCGGATCGTTAAATCAAGTGTTGATTTAATGATTTAATGTATAATTATATATTTGATATATTACTTTACATTAACTAGTATTGGTTCATTTAAGATTGATTTTCTCACTTGAATGTGCACATTGTTTATATGTGATATATGCAAGTGTACATGTTTGTATCATGCTTGATAATACAAATAAGTTGTGTGTATGAGACTTGAACCAAATCAAGGTTAGATTAGGGTTTACTATTTTCCTAAGCATATAACAAAAGAGTGTGACTTTGGTCAAAGTTATCAAGCATCATGAAGCTTGATAAACATTGACAAAGTTAACTCTTTTGTCATATGTTTAAAAATATTAGTTAACCCAACTTTTAACCTAATGGTTTGGTTAAATCTCTACATGAGTTAAGCATGAGGGCTTAACTCAACCATGGTGTCATTATTTATTGGATAAGTTTCATTTGGATAATTGATTCATATAATTCTTTTCTTCTTCTTCATCTTCATCAAGCTCACAAAAGCTTGAGAGCTCCAATGGTGTCATGAGAAAAAGAGTGAGAAATCAAATTCTAAAGTGAACCCACTTCCTATTTCTTCATCTTCTACCACTTGCCATGTAGTATAGGGTGTTCTCTTCACAAAGTTTTTGACCAAGTGAAGGAATAGCTTGAGTTTGAGTCTCCCCGACGTAGATCATCTTCGGCCTCGAAGTCAACGACCTAGCCCGCTCGTTTCTCCGACGAAACCATTGCTAGAGTCCGGGATCCCGATGATCGCAGCGGAGGGACGTCATCTCGGAGCTAAAGAAGTGGTGGACCGGATCTACAAAGGTTGTAATCCCTTTCACTTATTAGCAAAGTTGTTTGCTTGCTTGTAGTTTCGCCTTTACTTCTAGTTAACGATCTAGTTTAGGGTTTCTCGGCACCAGAAAAATTGAATTTGGCATAGTTGATGCCTTGTGGAACCTCTTGTCTGTGCCTAGTAACCCTACACTTGTTACTGTATCTTTGTAGTACAATGGTGTCAAGCTAAACTTTTTGCATATATGCTCTATATAATAAAAGGAGCGGCTATTTTACTCGCTCGCTAAGTGCAACTAATTTAGTTACACCAACCACCAACCATAAAATAACGTAATAAATAAATTGGTTTTTAAGATTTGCTCCGTGCATCATGATCCCCTACATCTAAACTATTGGTACATCAAATTTTATATGATTTGGATTTTGTTTATACATTAATCATTGATTATAAAATGTTCTATTATCAGAAAACCGTTTATTTTGCAACCGACCGATGTATGAAGAATAAGTTTCCAAATCACATGAAACCTGGTGTAAACATATTTTAGATGATGTAGATCAAAATGAATGGAGCCGATCATGAAAAATAAATGAAAATTGTTTACAAGCCCAGTTTAGAGAAATGACTTATTTTTAAACCACAAAGCTCCAAAATTGTTTTAAAAAACCGAAAAATATATTTTGACATCATTTAAACCCAAATTCTTATTTGTATATGTATTTATGTATGCATTGCCTATAATATCCTTTTAATAATTTTAAAATATTAGAATATAAGATTTTTTGGATCTCCCAAGATATTAGAACATGAGATATTTTGGAGTTCCAAGATATTAGGACTTGGGATTTTTGTATTTTATGCATATGGTTTTTATGGATTCTTTATTATTCTCTCTTTATCATCGCTTGCTAATTTCTTTTCTAAAACCATCTTCTTTCTAATCTCATCTTTTTTATAGTTGTTTGCCCTCTTTATTTTTGGTTATCCTAGTTTTCAACTTTTTTTATTATTCCTTTTTTATTATGGATTATCCTAGTTTTAGACATGAGTGGAGATAGCGGAAACAGAAGGGAGATTGAGTGCGGAGATTAGGGAAGTGAAAAGGGAGATGCAATGGGCAATTAGAAAAATTGGATTGAATATGGGGTTCGAAAACTTAAAAGCAGATTAGTAGAAAACATTGGGAAGAAAAAATGGAATTTAGAAGAGAAGTACTAAGAAAGACGGAGCAAACCACGGAAGTAAATCATAGGAATATTTTTTTGAGAGAATAATATTGTGTATTTGATTAAAAAGAATGAGGGTAAACATGAAATTTTTGCAAAAATATCCTGATTATAATACACACAATTTATTTTAAGCTTAAAACAATCGTATTTTATAAGTATTGAGTTTTTCATGATTTTGAAAATACGTGGATTTTAAAATAAGTCATCTTTTCAAAATGAACCTATAGACAATTTTCCCTTTTGATTATTATATACAACACAAGCTTCTTTTACCTTTCGACCTTTTATATATGTGAATTGCACATGCTAAAGATTAGTTTAAATTATTAAACAATTGTAAGCAATTGGGAATATCTCAATTTCCTCTCAAGAGACCAGCGGTTCAATCCCGAAAAGGTGGCACAAATAAAAACAATGTAACTCCAAAATAGGGTAATATTGCAAACAAGGTTGGCTCGTTAGAGAAATACGCTCGATGGAAAAGTTTGATACAACTGCAAAAGTAAAATCTTTACCTGAATAAAACAAGGGTGAAATATATCAAATTCCTTTTTATCCCAAAAACTTGGTATTTATTTTTTACCCTCCAAAACTAATAAGATATATAATTTTACCCCTTTTTATGATTTCCATCAATTTTTAACGGCATTACATCAGGTTTTTCTTTAAAATATCCCAACCTCTTTTCTTGTTCGGAAATACGCAATTTTTTTCCTAAATTGAAATTAAGATTTAGGCTTCTGCTGCACATTTCTCAAAATCGGCCATAAAATCGGGAATATTTTCAACATCTTTCTCTAGTTATGAAGAACTTGAATGCTTTTGCGGTCTTATTTTTTGTTTTCGGGTAAATGGTAAAGCTAAAATCAATGGAGAAAAATATAAATAAAAATTAACGCGAATTTTTTCTGACGGAAATCGTATGGGGGTAAATGATATATTTTATTAGTTTTGGGGTAAAAAGTAAATACCAAGTTTTGGGAGTTTAAAAAGGAATTTGCTATATTTTGGGGTCCCTAAAAGTAAAATACCCATAAACAACAACAACAACAACTGAGCCTTTTATCCCAAGTATATGGGGTAGGCTACATGAACCAACATGAGAATCACGCCGGGTCCAGCACATGAATCCTCCGCCTCCACTCACTCCTATCGAACAATATACTTTCATCAAGTCTTTTGGCAACCATATCATTTCGTATCACCTCCATCCATGTTTTCTTCGGTCTCCCTTTTGCCCTCTTGCCATTACCCATATCGAGAGTATCTATTCGTCGAACCGGTGCTTCCATAGGTCTGTGTCGCACATGACCAAACCATCTTAGCCGGTTTTCCTACATCTTCTCCTCCACATGTGCTACACCAACTTTTGCACGAATATTCTCATTTCGCACCTTATCTTTTCTAGTGTTACCGCACATCCAACGAAGCATGCGCATCTCCGCTACGTGCATCTTCTGTGTATGATGCTTCTTAGGAGCCCAGCATTCTGTACCATATAATAAGGCAGGCCGAATAGCGCTCCGATAAAACTTCCCTTTCAATTTTAACGGAAAGTTACGATTACATAAAATCCCTGTTGCACTCCTCCATTTCAACCAACCAGCTTAGATCCTTTGATTAACATCACTATCGATCTCCCCATTCTTTTGGATGATGGAACCTAGATATCTAAACCGGTCGCTCGGTGATATCTCTTGCCCTTCCAATGTTATACCAATATGGTTTTGACTTTTCTGGTTACTGAATTTGCAATGCATATATGCTGTCTTGGATCTGCTCAATCTGAATCCCCGAGATTCCAATATTTGCCTCCATAATTCCAATTTGGCATTTACCCCTGCTTTCGTCTCATTTACTAGAACAATATCATCAGCGAATAGCATACACCAAGGTACCTCATCATGGATAATTCTAGTAAGCTCATCCATCACGATGGTAAACAGGAATGGACTTAATGCAGATCCTTGATGTAAACTAATTGTAATCGGAAAATCACTTGTTAAGCCGCCGCAAGTTCTGACATTTGCCACTACTCCATCGTACATATCCTTGATTATGTCAATATACTTGACGGGGACCCCCTTCTTCATCATTGTCCACTATAATACCTCTCTAGGTACTGTAAGTGCACGGCGGCGCCCCGGCCGTCAATCCGACGCCGGAATGCGGAAGCGGTGATTTACTTTAACTTTTCAAACCGGCACCACCGCGCACTATAAACCCGGATCGTGCCATTAACTAGTCCTAGCTAACTATAAGATGGGAAGAGAGATATACCGAGTGATTCGTGTCCTCCGGTCTTCTCGTCGTCGTCCCGATCTCCCGCGGAATGTCCGGTCTCCACCTCGTCGCCGGCTTTTTTTACGGGCTCCCACCTCTAGACCGAGGCAACTCGGGCACGAAGCTGGCGAGTCGACGTGCCCAAGGTTTGCTGTAGGTCGTTTGTAGAACTCATATCTCATGTGGGGTTTGTATGGAGTTGCCTTTTGGTGGAGGGATGATACAAGCTAATGGAGATTGATCTTGTGGGATTTTTTACCAAAACAAAACCACAAAAACCCCACACATGAATTTTGGACAGCCCCTAAAGGCTTGGCCGGCCATCACCAAAATGGTGAGAGAGAGGAGAGAGTATATGTGGCCAAAATGCAAAAGAGTAAGCCAAAAATCAAGAGAGAGAAAAGGTTATCATATGAAGAAATGATCACAAAGAAACTCCAACACTCATACTACCATCATCAACAACCATGATTGCTCACAAAGTCAAGCAATCATGAACCATGGAAAGTCAAGGGATGGTCCTCCATCATGAGAGCATCATGATACAAAGTCTTGCAAAAAACACCCTCCACAAATGCTTATTTGCACAAATGCAAATAAGCCCTCCTCCACCAATCTTCAGCTGATGAAAGAAACAAAGAAATATGGCTGAAATGGAAAACAAACTGGCAACTCCAGAAAACTGGTCCCGTAATAAATTACAGGAGAACCCCGATACTGTGTATACACACCCGCATTTGTATTCCGACCGAAATACAAATGCAATGAGACAAAATCTACACTGTACTATACTAGGATCCGGCTTAAACCAAAGCCGGCTAGTATTATCCGTCCGATCCTGATCCGTGCAATACCGCACGTATCTGATCGAACCCTGCCATATCTCCATACGGCCTCTACAGCGTTTCGCCCGAAAACTTGAGCAACTGAATGTGGGGGACTCTAAAGACTCGTCAATACTATGGCTGTAGATTTAACCACCAGCACGTCAGAGGTATTAGCCATACGTGACGGGCTACCAGCTATTGACAAAAAGGGACGTCGATGAGCGAACTCATCCTGACACCCTACTGAGCCTGTCAGTGACAATATCCGTACAGTCCGGTCCGTTCGTCTATGAGCATCGCATGGCGGGCCTAGGGGGGTGGTAAAAGTCAGACCCCCAAAAGCGGTACAAGTCGTGTCGGAGTGTAGCTCAGAACACCCTGAGATACTACTGGAATACCTACCAGTAAATCTCCTGCCTCGGCCGAGGGCTTCGTGTAATGGCTCTCCTAGACACAGCGCGACCTCACCCCCAATACCGGGAGAGACGAACCCCTGAAGATCCGCTCACTGTCTCCATGTGGCTCGGGACTGTACCCAACTAAAACCTGTTTGCACGTCTCCTTTGAGCGTGGTAGGGTAGTAATCAAAGTACAGTAGGAACTCACACGAGACAAATGACGATCCCCAGGTCGATGAACTAACCTGTACACATGTCACCAGGGAACTGCTATCTGACGTCAGGTATAAGACCAACTAGCATGTTCCCGGCGAGTCCTGTCCGGTGTACTCATAACCCAATGAGCACCTGTATACATCTTAGGTGAACCAACTGACACCAGTGGCTTGTGAGACCGGCCACCGCCCCTCGTCGGGGTCTCGACTGTATACACTAGTCTACTCTGGAGTATCGATGCCCTATCTCGAAACTCCCACAACTAGGGACCTTTTAAGGATGTGCTTATAGACTGCCAGCTCTCACGTATATGATCGCCCTCATACTGCTGGCAGTCAAGCAAGAATCCTAGGGGCTCTATCAACGTGTAATAGCGACATGTCAGGTCACCCAAAGCAGTACACGATGATAAAGGTAAACCAGATAGCATACTATCATCTTGAGTAAGACTGTCCTACCGGGATAGGTCCTCCCTCAATCATTGTAATCACGTGCCTGTGATCCAATAATTGACTCTGAGGGCACTATCTCCAACAATCTCCCACTTGCACTCAAGGCTAATTATTGCGATGTCGCATACTCACAGCCCGTGTGATACCGAACACCCAACTCCTCTACTAGTCAGTCTCACAAAGCCCGTTTGCGAAACTATTGCGTTCGAGAAATAGCCTCAGTGAGTGGATCCGCCTTGAAGTTTCTTTCTATGTCTCTCTATAATCTCAAGTTCGCAGAGAAAACCATCTCCCGAAATGAGCAACACATGTCTTAGAATATGTCTGGATGTCTGATGGGACCTAGCTCATAAATGAACTCCAAATCCAAACTTCTTAGACTGTATTGTCAACTGAACTTAATCAGTATCCCGCGCCATGCCTCCCTCGGTATTGCCTTGGACCACCTGTCCAAAATACTGCCCCTCGTCAGAAGGAAAAACTATAACTCTGACAACCTCCTTGTCGTCCAGGTCACCTTGGAAGCCTAGAATGATAACTGTCTCCCGAATGAGGCTGTCGTTATCATATCCCTAGAACATCCACTTATGTTCTAAAACTGCTTCCGACTGTTTCTCTGATAGGATCAATGTCAATTTATTGCATCTAGTGCAAGAACAACATCTGGTGTGGTACTTGACATCTCATGATTGACTCAATTGCCTGAGCAAGTGATCTGCCAATCATGCACATCCCTCTCCCTTTTAGTCTATAAGACACCTTTAGAGAGGGTGACTCCATCACCTGCAGGTACACTACCATGCCAGGAGTCGTCCATTCTAAATACTCTTAGAATGCTGTCTAAGTACCCTTAATTGGGAAACCACCCAAATCTAGATCTAAAACCATAGATCTAGTAACCAGAATGTCTGATATAATGTCCAAGTCCCATGTGAAGAAACCACTGTGTGACGACCAAAGTATAACCGATCGTAGTATAGGAATATCACTTCCTACTCTGTGTATGTCATCCAAATACCATGACATCACACCCTACTACCTTCTCAACAGATCCATCCCCTATTCTGTTAAAGTCAAACCTATGACTGTCACATCAGAAATTGATGATCTATCTCCGCTATATCTGCTTTAGTCTATAAATAGACATAAGCCACTTTTCCACCACGCTTCCGCTGCTCCCACTGACCACGACAACCCTCTGACAGAGTCATATAGACGTACACTTCTAAAGCCAGTTTAGAACGATGCTATACTCATCCTCCTGCCGGGTCTCACAGTCTGTGTCACGCCCCGCTTCCCAAAATACGGAATACGAGGGGTAGACAAGGCCAGCCATACTCCTACGGTCAAGGAAATGTCCCACCGTAGTCACACTTCGGCTTCTAGTTTATCATGGTAAACAGTAAATGATGCGCAGGTAATGAGAAATGCAGTAAATGGAATAAAACAGTAAAATGAACTGACCTGATGGGAAACAAAAGATATAACTCTGAATAGCTAAACAAGATGTCCGTGAAGTGCGTCTAGTCCTGGTCCAGGCTACATCTTCTCCTCACACTGAGCATGCATACTCAGGTCGTCAGAGCGACACAATAGCAATATAATATATATAAAAACATGTGACAATTCTAACAATAGTAATAGATACATGAAACAGTAAATCAATAACATCATGAATATGAATGTGCAGAACTCAATGCAGCGGAACAGTAAAAGCAGTAGAACGATATGTCACGTATGTCAACACAGTAATTGAGATATATCAATGCCAGTATTCCTACCAGTCTCTAAGTCTTACTGTACAGGTCACTAAGCCTATCGTCAGTCTAAGTGTGAGAGTCAACCACTCGTGAGTGTCCTCCACCCAAGGGTAGAACCCAAGGGCAAGGGACCACGGGCCCAACATGTAACATGTATATCACGATGAATATCACATACCCTGTAAATCTCTATATATCTCCCTAAATATATAAGCCGGCATGGGACTCCCGAGATTATGTTGAACTCACACTTAAACTACCCCACACCCCGTGGTCTACATCAAACGCTAATCATAACCCTAAATACTAATCGATCCGTGACAAGTCTGCGCGAGAACTGGAGGCAGGACCTCCATCAAGCACGTCCCGACTAATACCTAAGATAAATGGCAGAGTCTGGTGCCTTATCTGTGACACCCGTGCAAGCGCTTCCATAAGTGTCCCATACCACTTATAGTCACACGTACACGCATCCCACAGACGTCGACAATGCAATAGAATAATAGGGTCACTGATTGTGTACAAGTACGTATCACTTTCACTTAATCACGGATATACGAACACTGACGTACTTGCCACAATCATCACTAAAATCTAACATTGGGTAAATGCACGATATCACTAGGTTATCACTGCAATTATATGGGTATGATATGATACGTAAACAGTATATGAAGTATGATTAAGGTGTCATAAAGTAGTATTCTATCACTTGCACGATTTATCATGAAACGTACATATATAATTTAGCGAATCGATAAACAGGTAGTAATTAGTATGTTCAGTTGTCCATCCATCGAATTTGGTTTTATGCCCATCGGGTTCCAGGATTGCTAATTATAGCCATTTCATTTTAAGCGCTCGCGGCTGGAAATCCGGTTTCAGAATCAGAAATCCGTTTCGCAACGCATTTTAATCCCAGTTGGGATAAGATTTTAGCGACGTTACAGTTGGATGAAATCTAGGGTTTTCAGTAAGGTTTTCAACGCAACAAACGGATCATCAATCGCATCTGCAAGTCAGGAGTTATACACTGTTTAACACTAATATGTCAGTTCTGATTCTGCTGGGACTGTTATGCGTCCCGATCTATTAAATTACAGATTAAATATCAAACAGTAGCGAAACAGAATGAAACCAATTGTTTTGTCTAGCTAACAGATTTACCTATAATAAGAAGTGGAGTTCCGCTATCTTAGAGTTAAGGAGATCTTGTGGTATCCATTACGGAACAGCAAGCAATAACTGGAGTCGCTCTGGACTGCAGTCCAGAGCCGCACTCCGATTCAAATATCATCACAATTTAAGTACAGGAATACCAGGAAACCAGTATAGGGTTAAAGTTCATCGAGTCATCTTCGATTTGAGCCCTCGAGCGCACCATTCTAGTATGTATATGATTTATGACGATTTTATTAGTTTTCAGGTACAAGAAAATTCCAGTTTTACGGTTAAACTTGAGGGTAGTTGTTTTAATCTTAAACGGCCATATTTTCTAATGAAATTCATACACTAGAATCATCGGCTTATGGGCCAAGCTATACAAGTGAGTGCCGTCAATTTAAACGAGAATTTTCATAGGGAACACGCATCGAACAGTTGAGGCGTAATATTTTAACAGAAGGTAAAGCATGGAATATATATACGATTATCATTTGTAATTAATAATAAGTAGCATGAAGCAAGTGGGGACTTGCCTGGACACGTTGGGGCACACGGCAGCGGCAACAACACACGTGCGAGCGACAACGTCAAGATTTGGCCTCGGTTTGAACTGGGTGGCACGGGCTCGGTTTTGTTCTCGGCCAGTGGGGGCTCGGGGCATCGTCGAGGTCTGCGGTGGTCGATGATGGGTGAGCAGAAGGGGCGCTGGCGGTGGTTGTAACGGCGATGAGGAGATGAGGGGAGAGAGGTGGTGTTAGAGAGAGAGAGAGTGAGAGAGCTAAGAAAGAGAAAAAGAGAGAGAGGGCTGAGAAAGAGATAGAGAGGTATTGAGAACAGAGGGAGAGAGTAGAGAGTACTGAGAAAGAGAGAGGGAGAGAACACAGGGAGAAAGATGAGAGATCAGGGGAGATAGAGAGAGAGCTTGGGAGAGGAGGAAACAGAGAGAGAGGGTAGAGTGAGAGAGAAGAACAGAGGAAGGGAGATGGGAGATTGAGAGAGGGGGAGTGAGAACGAGAGGGTGCTCGGGGAGGAGGTTGCCGGTGATCGGAGACAAGGCGATGAGGATCTCGAGAAGAGGAGGTCGGAGGTATGGGGACTCGGGTGATCGGGGATGGTTGTGCAGTGGGTTCGAGGGAGAGACGGGAAGGGGAAGAAGAGAGAGGGAGAAGTGATGAGAAGATGAGGGCGGTGACGAGGGCCCGACGAGATGGTCGGCGGAGGGGCGTGGGTGTGGGCTCGAGAGTGGTATGTCGTCGTCGTCGTCGTCGAGGGAAATGGAGTGCAGGGACTCGAGAGTGTGAGAGTGAGAGAGGAGGAGGAAGGAGAACAAGTGAGAGAGAACGGAGGCGACGAGGGTTAGAGAGGGGAGTGCGCGACGTGAGGGTACGGTGAGCGAGGCACGGCGCATGTCGGGCGGCGACGTGGGCGCAACGGCAGAAACGCGCGCGGAAAATTAGGAGGTAGCCGTTGGGAAGAAGCACTGTAGGAGGCGGGTCGGGTTCGAGGCGCGGCGCGGGTGGGAGGCTGGAAGCGGCTGTTGGGAGTGGGCTGAGGAGAATGGGCCAGGGTAATTGAAGAATTTAAATGGGAAAAATAAAGAAGCGGGCCGGGAAGTTTGGGCTGGGTAATTTAGAGGGAAAAAGAAATGGGGGCTGAAGAAGTGGGCCGGGGCAAATTTTTAAAATGGAAATTAATTTAAATAAAATGATTGGGATGGGTTTTGGGAATTAATCAAAATGAAATGGAGTTCTGGGTCAGTGAAACTTTAAAGGAATTATAAGGGAAAGGAAATAGGCCGGGCTGAAGAAATTTCTGGGCTCGAGAAAAATCAACATAGAGGAGGGAAAATTCTAAAGGCCGGGAAAAATTTGTAGAATAAATAAAGGGAAAAATAATGGGCTTTAGGAGAAATAAAATTTGAATTATAAATAAAGTATAAAGTGACATAATACGGATTTTGGTAGAAAAAGGGCTGGGTATTACATCATACCACCCTTACAAAAATTTCGTCCTCGAAATTTAAAAGAAACAACAAGCTATAAATAATAAGCGAAGAATTAACATATCGAACACTAATACATGTTGATTTACTTAAAAACGGTTAGACAAAATTTTGAAGGTACATACATATATGTAAGAACCACATACAAAAGATAGGCCTAAAAGGTATAATACAGGAACACTATAAGGGCAACTACAAATATACGAGAATATAGGTAACAATAACGAATAATAATAATCAAAGTGTGGTCGATAAAAGTCGAAACCCATATGTGTGCACATCTAAGTCTATCAAAAGCAAGCAGTAAAATAAGTATAAGGCTCAATCATCTATCATAGTAATCATAGGCACACAACTCGAAAAGAAAGTAATGACAATAAAGTAGTGAAAGATTTGTCGGTAGTTTAAGACATTTTAGGATATTGTATCGATCAAATAGTTTTAAAATAACTTAGAAAACCCATATCGTGAAAATAAGAAACATGGGACAAAATAGGCGCGGTGTAAGCTCGCGCTACTGAAAAATGAGAATAATAATAGTGTACTTAAAATACATAAAACGGAGTAATCAATAACACGGACTCTTTGATAAATACTAAATACTGAAAACTAAAATTTTTGAATAACAGTGTCCCTAAATATAGTTAGGGTAACAGGAAAAACACAAAGAAGTATAGGGCTAGTTAGGGTAATGATTGCAAAGAAGTGTGGCTCGTACAGAAGGTCGGTGTGTGGCGGCTTTAGGCTGAAGATCGAGGAGGCTGGGATCGGGTCAGCACAAGAAGTAAGGGCGAGCAACAAAGGACTACTAGGAGAAAAATACGGGGAGGACGACGGTCGGTATCTCCTATGAATCAAAGATTTGAAGGGTTAACGAACTCGGAAATTTCTCTAAAATCTTCTCCTCCCAGAAGGATCTCAAACGAGACGCAGACAAAAGATGGAGGATGAAATTCAAAAGATCGGGTGTGGTACTTGTTAATCTGAGTGAGGGTCGAATCAGCACGAGATGTAGGTGTGGACAGTAAGGGTCTCAGGAGGAAAAATAAATGGATATGGGCAATAAGCAAGTATCAAGCGAACCAATAATCAAAAGGTTTACGAATTCAGAACATTTATTTCATTCAAGAAAATTTGAAACAAGGCATTCCCAAAGGCGAAAAGTGGCCCTAAACTATACACATTTTATTTGGCCAGAAAGACAACATCAAAAGAAATTCCGTCAGTCGCGGTTGTGGAGATTCAGTAGGTTGCGGTAGGCTCGCGCACTCAGGTAGGGGCGTCCATTCCCATATCGCCTCGCGGGCATCGCCATTGGAAGTTCTTCCACAGCAGGGTCTTGATCTTCTGGTCCTTCTTCCTCGGATGGAGCTTCTTCATCGAGGCCCGATTCCATGTGATTCTCTTCTTCTGGATTTTCTTCCACGGGATTTTCCTCCGCTGGATTTCCTTCTATTGGTTCTTCCTCGGAATCTTCTTCTATTGGGCTCTCTTCAGGGTCTCCTTCTTCTTCGTCGGAATCAGCTATTATGTTAAATTCTGGGACGGCTACTCCTTCGTCCTCTGAATCGTCGTTTCCGAAATTGACCTGGGGACCGTTGATCTCATCGTCCGAACTCATCAATGTGTGGTCTGAGGAAATGCAAGACTGTGCATCCTCATCCAGATACGGCGCTGCTCCAGGGTGGGCCATGGTCTGAAAAGAAAAGTCATGATTAGACAGTGGAATACATTAAGGAAAAAGCTCAGGGTATGAAATATAGGAAAATATGCGGTTGCAGGAACTGAAAGATCAGGATTAAAATACTGTGATGATGAATAGAATTAGATAAAGAGAAAGCAAGAGAATGATACATATACTATGATTCAAATTTTATTGCATTCCACCAAAAGTTCAACGGATACAAGATTTCAAACGGAAAGAAATATTCATAGTGGATGACAACATAACGCTGAAATTAGAAAACAGGAAAGTTCTTCTTTGATTGCTAGGCCGCTGCATTCTCGTCTCGCGAGTTGAAACCTGTGTTGGCTCCACCTTATCGTCGAAGTTCGAACTACGCAGTAATCCTCACTTGGCAGAAGTAGGGAGTGTGGGCGAGTCTCCTCCCTGTAGTTCTTTCCTTTCTGGGCAACCGTTGATGAGATGTTTGTTGGAACCGCATATCAGACATTTCCCTTGGGCACGGCGACAATCCCTCTGAAGGTGTCCTGGCCTCTTACAGTACTCACAACATTGGTTCTTCTGCTGCTTCTGTCTCGAGGGAACAAATGGGCGCTTCATCTTCTTCTCTTTTTCTCGTCTAACAGGGATCCCTTTACGATTCGAGACTCCCGCTGGTGCCTGATTCACCTGCCTTCTCAGTCCTTCAGCTAACAAGTCGTTTGTTCGCTCCTGGGCTTCCTTCAGACCTTGCAGTACACTTAGAATCTCAATGGTCTGATTCTGGGGAGTGGAGATAGAAGAAGAGTCGTTGGAAGACAAGATTCTGAAACAATAATTTTGAGAACGATATAAGGCGCAAGCTATAGGAATCAAAATGTAATATGGATTGGACACAGATTCAAGAATATCAGATGTGATGAAATTCTTCACAAATGGAAAAATCAACTGTAGGGCTCTAAGTCACTTAAACAGAGTACGGTAGTGCAGTTGCAACCACGTAACCTTGCCAAGTCACCCGAAACCATAGCGAATGGATAGCTGAACACACGATGTGAATATGGATCAAGAATGACACGTTTACGACCTAGACCGAGGGATGTCTTAGATTGCCAAACTTTACACGGAAAACTGCAATCCCAATCGAAGCAAAACCTGTCTCTGATACCAACTAAACCATGTCACGCTCCGCTTCCCAAAATACGGAATACGAGGGGTAGACAAGGCCAGCCATGCTCCTACGGTCAAGGAAATGTCCCACTGTAGTCACACTTCGGCTTCTAGTTTATCATGGTAAACAGTAAATAATGCGCAGGTAATGAGAAATGCAGTAACTGGAATAAAACAGTAAAATGAACTGACCTGATGGGAAACAAAAGATATAACTCTGAATAGCTAAACAAGATGTCCGTGAAGTGCGTCTAGTCCTGGTCCAGGCTAAATCTTCTCCTCACACTGAGCATGCATATTCAGGTCGTCAAAGCGACACAATAGCAATATAATATATATAAAATCATGTGACAATTCTAACAATAGTAATAGATACGTGAAACAGTAAATCAATGACATCATGAATATGAATGTGCAGAACTCAATGCAGCGGAACAGTAAAAGCAGTAGAACGATATGTCACGTATGTCAACACAGTAATTGAGATATATCAATGCCAGTATTCCTACCAGTCTCTAAGTCTCACTGTACAGGTCACTAAGCCTATCGTCGATCCAAGTGTGAGAGTCAACCACTCGTGAGTGTCCTCCACCCAAGGGTAGAACCCAAGGGCAAGGGACCACGGGCCTAACATGTAACATGTATATCACGATGAATATCACATACCCTGTAAATCTCCATATATCTCCCTAAATATATAAGCCGGCATGGGACTCCCGAGATTATGTTGAACTCACACTTAAACTACCCCACACCCCGTGGTCTACATCAAACGCTAACCATAACCCTAAATACTAATCGATCCGTGACAAGTCTGCGCGAGAACTGGAGGCAGGACCTCCATCAAGCACGTCCCGACTAATACCTAAGATAAATGGCAGAGTCTGGTGCCTTATCTGTGACACCCGTGCAAGCGCTTCCATAAGTGTCCCATACCACTTATAGTCACACGTACACGCATCCCACAGACGTCGACAACGCCATAGAATAATAGGGTCACTGATTGTGTACAAGTACGTATCACTTTCACTTAATCACGGATACACGAACACTGACGTACTTGCCACAATCATCACTAAAATCTAACATTGGGTAAATGCACGATATCACTAGGTTATCACTGCAATGATATGGGTATGATATGATACGTAAACAGTATATGAAATATGATTAAGGTGTCATAAAGTAGTATTCTATCACTTGCACGATTTATCATGAAATGTACATATATAATTTAGCGAAACGATAAACAGGTAGTAATTAGTATGTTCAGTTGTCCATCCATCAAATTTGGTTTCATGCCCATCGGGTTCCAGGATTGCTAATTATAGCCATTTCATTTTAAGCGCTCGCGGCTGGAAATCCGGTTTCAGAATCAGAAATCCGTTTCGCAACGCATTTTAATCCCAGTTGGGATCAGATTTTAGCGACGTTATAGTTGGATGAAATCTAGGGTTTTCAGTAAGGTTTTCAACGCAACAAACGGATCGTCAATCGCATCTGTACGTCAGGAGTTATACACTGTTTAACACTAATATGTCAGTTCTGATTCTGCTGGGACTGTTATGCGTCCCGATCTATTAAATTACAGATTAAATATCAAAAAGTAACGAAACAGAATGAAACCAATTGTTTTGTCTAGCTAACAGATTTACCTATAATAAGAAGCGGAGTTCCGCAATCTTAGAGTTAAGGAGATCTTGTGGTACCCATTACGGAACAGCAAGCAATAACTGGAGTCGCTCTGGACTGCAGTCCAGAGTCGCACTCCGATTCAAATATCATCACAATTTAAGTACAGGAATACCAGGAAACCAGTATAGGGTTAAATTTCGTCGAGTCGGCTTCGATTTGAGCCCTCGAGCGCACCATTATAGTATGTATATGATTTATGGCGATTTTATTAGTTTTCAGGTACAAGAAAATTCCAGTTTTACGGTTAAACTTGAGGGTAGTTGTTTTAATCTTAAACGGCCATATTTTCTAATGAAATTCACACACTAGAATCATCGGCTTATGGGCCAAGCTATACAAGTGAGTGCCGTCAATTTAAACGAGAATTTTCATAGGGAACACGCATCGAACAGTTGAGGCGTGATATTTTAACAGAAGGTAAAGCATGGAATATATATACGATTATCATTTGTAATTAATAATAAGTAGCATGAAGCAAGTGGGGACTTGCCTGGACACGTTGGGGCACACGGCAGCGGCAACAACACACGTGCGAGCGACAACGTCAAGATTTGGCCTCGGTTTGAACTGGGTGGCACGGGCTCGGTTCTGTTCTCGACCAGTGGGGGCTCGGGGCATCGTCGGGGTCTGCGGTGGTCGATGATGGGTGAGCAGAGGGGGCGCCGGCGGTGGTTGTAACGGCGGTAAGGAGATGAGGGGAGAGAGGTGGTGTTAGAGAGAGAGAGAGTGAGAGAGCTAAGAAAGAGAAAAAGAGAGAGGGGGCTGAGAAAGAGATACAGAGGTATTGAGAACAGAGGGAGAGAGTAGAGAGTACTGAGAAAGAGAGAGGGAAGAATGTGAGAGAGAGAGAGAGAACACAGGGAGAGAGAGATGAGAGATCAGGGGAGATAGAGAGAGAGCTTAGGAGAGGAGGAAACAGAGAGAGAGGGTAGAGTGAGAGAGAAGAACAGAGGAAGGGAGATGGGAGATTGAGAGGGGGAGTGAGAACGAGAGGGTGCTCGGGGAGGAGGTTGCCGGTGATCGGAGACAAGGCGATGAGGATCTCGAGAAGAGGAGGTCGGAGGTATGGGGACTCGGGTGATCGGGGATGGTTGTGCAGTGGGTTCGAGGGAGAGACGGGAAGGGGAAGAAGAGAGAGGGAGAAGTGATGAGAAGATGAGGGCGGTGAAGAGGGCCCGACGAGATGGTCGGCGGAGGGGCGTGGGTGTGGGCTCGAGAGTGGTATGTCGTCGTCGTCCTCGTCGTCGAGGGAAATGGAGTGCAGGGACTCGAGAGTGTGAGAGTGAGAGAGGAGGAGGAAGGAGAACAAGTGAGAGAGAACGGAGGCGACGGGGGTTAGAGAGGGGAGTGCGCGACGTGAGGGTACGGTGAGCGAGGCACGGCGCGTGTCGGGCAGCGACGTGGGCGCAACGGCAGAAACGCGCGCGGAAAATTAGGAGGTAGCCGTTGGGAAGAAGCACTGTGGGAGGCGGGTCGGGTTCGAGGCGCGGCGCGGGTGGGAGGCTGGAAGCGGCTGTTGGGAGTGGGCTGAGGAGAATAGGCCAAGGTAATTGAAGAATATAAATGGGAAAAATAAAGAAGCGGGCTGGGAAGTTTGGGCTGGGTAATTTAGAGGGAAAAAGAAATGGGGGCTGAAGAAGTGGGCCGGGGCAAATTTTTAAAATGGAAATTAATTTAAATAAAATGATTGGGATGGGTTTTGGGAATTAATCAAAATGAAATGGAGTTCTGGGCCAGTGAAACTTTAAAGGAATTATAAGGGAAAGGAAATAGGCCGGGCTGAAGAAATTTCTGGGCTCGGGAAAAATCAACATAGAGGAGGGAAAATTCTAAAGGCCGGGAAAAATTTGTAGAATAAATAAAGGGAAAAAGAATGGGCTTTAGGAGAAATAAAATTTGAATTATAAATAAAATATAAAGTGACACAATACGGATTTTGGTAGAAAAAGGGCTGGGTATTACAGTCTGGAACAACAGCAATGGCAAGTTTGGGTAAACAAGAACCTCCCTGCCACCGTCCTTGAGGCTACCGGAGTACCTCTCGGGTGCCTGAGGTTACCCATCATGTCTGCGGAGTGGCCAATGGAATGTCAAACCAGATTGAATGTTTAGGTTCCTATCAAATCTTCAGTAATCGTTTGTGGTTCTAGAATCTCTTCCAGTTCTACCATACTCCCACTATTGTTTTCAGAAAAAATCCATTTTTTTTAAAAACTGTGGCGAGTCTAGAACAATATCACTATTGATCTTCCAGATGGTAGAAAGTCAACCCTCGTCATAGCCTGGGTCAACCCATAAACAGCCATTACAGAAACGTGCCTTGAGTTGTCCAGTGTCTGGTTTTAATCATAAGCCGGACAACTCCCCGTACCTTAACATCGTTAAGATATGAACTGTTCTATATCCAATATAGAACCAGAGGCACTGATTTATTTGAACCAGATTTAAATCATGCAGCTGTCCCCAGTGCATGTCAACTAAATGGAAGAAGGCCGATCAGCGTTACTCAACTTAGGAATGCTTCCAATTATGAGGAACCTGAAAGAGAAGCAAGTTCTCTTAATCACTACTATCAACTGAATACCATACTCAAGTATCTACATCTTCGATCAACTTGAAGAATCCCGATACTTGCAACACCTGGTTCTCTACTTTATCCATATACCTATAACTTCTCAAAACTTGGACCCTGTGTTTCTACGAAACACCTGTCTAAAAACTAGAGAAGTCATAAGTAAACCGAATATAGTACGAGGACCAACCCCTCTGTCCTGATGGACCCTGGACAACATACAATACTCTGTATAAGTCCCTTGAGTCTGATTACTCATTCACTGTGTGTCGTAGGTTGAAAACTGTACCTTTGGTTATGAAGAATTACACCGATGTTTAATGCTCCTTACCTAACCATCCACTGATATAGGGAAATGTCATAGACATAATTTCAAAAAGGTATATCTCACTCTATGAAAATAGACGTACAGATATATCAATTTGAAATTGGTGCATAACAGCAGATATTCAAAACCAAATATTTTCCGACCGGCAAACAGCCCAGGTGATTTCCTCAAATATCACCGATTACAACGAATCCCGATATAATGAGGATGATCACCCAATTCCCAATAACTTACTCCCACTCATCATCTGTAAAACCATACAGATGTGAGAATCATACCTGGTAAATACATACCCTGGAGTAAGTATCTAATCGGGAAATCAGTTTTCCTTTAACTGTACACAGCGAAACTGAAACATTGAAATGTTTCGATGGGGTATCCCGGTATTCCTAGTAATGCCTCTTCCAGATTCTCGACTGTAACCGTATAATTCTTTGCCACCTCTCCAAATCCCTTTTTATGTCTTTAGTCATTACCTTCTGCACGCCCCTTTAGGCCAAATGGTTTTCTTCCTTCCCTACCGTTCGGCACCAGCCTATGGTTTGGAAGAAAACTATCCAATAAGCATAATGGGTGTACTGTCCTAATTCTAGGAGCACTCGCAATACGAGAGAAGGTGAAGATAAAAGACACCTGAATAAATCTTATTCCTATTTCTCCTGAACCAGAATCCATCCCCGAACTGGAACAAGTTCCTTTCGAGTTCGTATATAACCATACGATAGAGTATCCAATAAACTGTGGATCTTCGTAGTGATACGGAGTGTTCTGGAGAAATACAAAGGTGATTTAGGATTGGCGAAGAAATACTTGGTTTGGTCGTGAATATCAGTCGCAATTTACTTTGCCCTCTTACTAATCCCTTACTTTGTCTTAACTTAATACCTTCTGTACACCATCGTTAGGCTAATTGGTTTTCTTCATTCCCTACCGGTCGGCACCTGCCTATGGTTTGGAAGAAGACTATCCAATTTGCGTAATAGGTGTACTATCTCCTAAACCAAGGAGTACTCGCAACCTGAGAGAAGGTAAAAGGAAAAGACAACTGACCGTGAAGGTGAAGGGATCTCGGCCCTTGCCTCGTCGACTGAGGAGCGGGATATTCCAACTGAATACCACGATGCAAAACAAAAGTAAACGTCCTTGCAATAACAGTTTTTTTTTTGAAAAGTGTTCCACCAACATCAGATTAGGTTTGTTTTTAACTTGCATTGATCCGAATCAACGCAGTCCCATCAATTGATCACACCACAAAGAATGAAAATATACTGATGTACGTATATGCCATCCGCATTCGCCACTGGGTCCCGTCATTACCCGTTAGGTTAGCTAACTAACGACAGAGCGGGGACTGGACTAGCGCGGATGCAAAACATATACAACATCTACTAATATATATCAATATATAATTTTCGCTCAAGGCGTAATAAAATGCAACATCACAGAAATGTACAGCATCACAGAACAATACAGATATCTGGGATACCCGGGTTTCACAAAGCCACTACTGAAACCCGACGTTCCCCTGGTCGTGTGGATAGCCTGTGCAATGAAATCCTAGACCCCTACGGGCGCGGCAAGTTACCCGCCAAAACCTGAAGCGAGGCAGCCCCCTTCAGCAACGTGAATGGACCATCCAGTACTTCACGGAATCCGGTAACTTGGGCACCCCTCCTGGGTCAACCTGTACCCCCTACGAGTGCGGCGAATAGCCCGCCAATTCTAGAGTAAAGCTCCCTCCGTCTCAATGCCATGAGATGCGGGCCCGTTGCCCTCTAGAACCCGGCTATCCGTGCACCCCTCCCCGGGGTAATCCTAGTACAGAAAGTAAAATATACATACAACGGGTACATCGACCGCAACCTGGTCGTGCCCCAAAATAATAATACAAACAGGCAGTGACGGCAGTCCACATGTCGGACGATCGCCCCGCAATATCAAATGTATATAATACAACAAAAACTGTACTAGCATTGCGACCAGGCTATCCCCCACGACCAATCCGCAACATCACAGCAATACACAGAACATCAACGTGAATGTCACGTTCGCAAATTCGTCTAACCGGGCTATAGCGGTTAGACTGGATTTACCGATCAAGTGACATTCACGGTCGCAGATATAATGTAAATACTGTGAACTAATGTGTTTAAAATTTTCCGATCGATCAAATTTACCAAGTGGGCCCCAAGCATTACTGTAGCACATCAAGAAATTCTGGGCCCAAAAATAACATTCCAAAAACCCTATTTTCAACACAGAAAGCAACTGCAGAAATTTGATACATTAAGGAGATCATAGTGCGGCGGAACCGCGGCCCAAAGGGGGGTTTGGCCACGGTTCCGCGCTCCCATAGTCGAGTTACTGTATCGAATTTCTACAGAATACTTAGAACTTCCAATACATCACTATTCAACTACCTGAAAAAAATTTCGAGCCAGAAAAAAAACGACAGAAAACTGATGCATGTGTTATTGGGTTTTCGGAACATTTGTTCGATCGGAAGTGTAAAACACATTAGACAAAGCTAGACTAGGTTAATGGCGAGGCTCTGATACCAGTGTAAGTGCACGGCGGCGCCCCGGCCGTCAATCCGACGCCGGAATGCGGAAGCGGTGATTTACTTTAACTTTTCAAACCGGCACCACCGCGCACTATAAACCCGGATCGTGCCATTAACTAGTCCTACCTAACTACAAGATGGGAAGAGAGATATACCGAGTGATCCGTGTCCTCCGGTCTTCTCATCATCGTCCCGATCTCCCGCGGAATGTCTGGTCTCCACCTCGTCGCCGGAAGGGCACCACGTCGCCGGCTTCTTTTACGGGCTCCCACCTCTAGACCGAGGCAACTCGGGCACGAAGCTGGCGAGTCGACATGCCCAAGGTTTGCTGTAGGTCGTTTGTAGAACTCATATCTCATGTGGGGTTTGTATGGAGTTGCCTTTTGGTGGAGGGATGCTACAAGCTAATGGAGATTGATCTTGTGGGATTTTTTACCAAAACAAAAGCACAAAAACCCCACACATGAATTTTGGACAGCCCCTAAAGGCTTGGCCGGCCATCACCAAAATGGTGAGAGAGAGGAGAGAGTATATGTGGCCAAAATGCAAAAGAGTGAGCCAAAAATCAAGAGAGAGAAAAGGTTATCATATGAAGAAATGATTACAAAGAAACTCCAACACTCATACTACCATCATCAACAACCATGATTGCTCACAAAGTCAAGCAATCATGAACCATGGAAAGTCAAGGGATGGTCCTCCATCATGAGACCATCATGATACAAAGTCTTGCAAAAAACACCCTCCACAAATGCTTATTTGCACAAATGCAAATAAGCCCTCCTCCACCAATCTTCAGCCAATGAAAGAAACAAAGAAATATGGCTGAAACGGAAAACAAACTGGCAACTCCAGAAAATTGGTCCCGTAATAAATTACAGGATAACCCCGATACTGTGTATACACACCCGCATTTGTATTCCGATCGAAATACAAATGCAATGAGACAAAATCTATACTGTACTATACTAGGATCCGGCTTAAACCAAAGCCGGCTAGTATTATCCGTCCGATCCTGATCCGTGCAATACCGCACGTATCTGATCGAACTCTGCCATATCTCCATACGGCCTCTACAACGTTTCGCCCGAAAACTTGAGCAACTGAATGTGGGGGACTCTAAAGACTCGTCAATACTATGGCTGTGGATTTAACCACCAGCACGTCAGAGGTATTAGCCATACGTGACGGGCTACCAGCTATTGACAAAAAGGGACGTCGATGAGCGAACTCATCCTGACACCCTACTGAGCCTGTCAGTGACAATATCCGTACAGTCCGGTCCGTTCGTTTATGAGCATCGCATGGCGGGGCTAGGAGTTGGTAAAAGTCAGACCCCCAAAAGCGGTACAAGTCGTGTCGGAGTGTAGCCCAGAACACCCTGAGATACTACTGGAATACCTACCAGTAAATCTTCTGTCTCGGCCGAGGGCTTCGTGTAATGGCTCTCCTAGACACAGCGCGACCTCACCCCCAATACCGGGAGAGACGAACTCCTGAAGATCCGCTCACTGCCTCCATGTGGCTCGGGACTGTACCCAACTAAAACCTGTTTGCACGTCTCCTTTGAGCGTGGTAGGGTAGTAATCAAAGTACAGTGGGAACTCACACGAGACAAATGACGATCCCCAGGTCGATGAACTAACCTGTACACATGTCACCAGGGAACTGCTATCTGACGTCAGGTATAAGACCAACTAGCATGTTCCCGGCGAGTCCTGTCCGGTGTACTCATAACCCAATGAGCACCTGTATACATCTTTGGTGAACCAACTGACACCAGTGGCTTGTGAGACCGGCCACCGCCCCTCGTCGGGGTCTCGACTGTATACACTAGTCTACTCTGGAGTATCGATACCCTATCTTGAAACTCCCACGACTAGGGACCTTTTAAGGATGTGCTTATAGACTGCCAGCTCTCACGTATATGATCGCCCTCATACTGCTGGCAGTCAAGCAAGAATCCTAGGGGCTCTATCAACGTGTAATAGCGACATGTCAGGTCACTTAAAGTAGCACACGATGATAAAGGTAAACCAGATAGCATACTATCATCTTGAGTAAGACTGTCCTACCGGGATAGGTCCTCCCTCAATCATTGCAATCACGTGCTTGTGATCCAATAATTGACTCTGAGGGCACTATCTCCAACAGGTACCTTGTCGTACGCTTTTTCTAAATCAATAAATATCATATGCAAATCTCTTCTCCTCTCTCGAAAACGCTCGACAAGTTGACGAAGCAAATGAATAGCCTCTGTCGTCGATCGTCCAGGCATGAACCCAAATTGGCTCTCTGTTATCTTAATAACCTTTCTTAACCTGTGTTCAATCATTTTCTCCCAAAGTTTCATGGTGTGACACATAAGTTTTATTCCACGGTAGTTTGAGCAACTTTGAATGTCACCCTTGTTCTTGTAGATAGATACAAGGATACTTTTTCTCCATTCATTTGGCATATTTTTTGTCTGCTAAATCTTATTAAACAGATCCGTCAGCCATTTAACGTCTATTTCTCCTAAGCATCTCCAAATCTCGATAGGAATCCCGTCAGGACCAACCGTTTTTCTTAAACTCATTCTGTTCAAAGCTTTTTTAATCTCAGGCAGTCTTATTTTACGCATGAAATCACGGTTTATATCTTGAGATTGAATGACAAGTCTATCCAAATTTTTAGTAAAGCTCTCATTGAACAATTTGTCAAAATAATCTCTCCATCTTTTCTTGATATCCTCATTTCGAACTAAAACCTTCTGATTTTCATTTTTGACACACTTCACCGCACATAAGTCTCTAGTCTTCCTTTCCCGCATCCGAGCAATCCGGTATATATCATTTTCAGCCTCTTTAGTGTCTAATTTCTCGTACACCTCCTTGTAGATCTTAGATTTAGCTTTCCGAACAGCTTTCTTAACTTCCATTTTAGTCATTTTATACTTCTCAAATCTCTCCATGTCTCTACTTTTCTTCAAATCTTTATAAGAATCCCTTTTAATTTTAATAGCAGCATTTATTTCTTCATTCCACCATGATGTGTCCTTAGATGGTAGAGCAGCACCTCTCGACTCACCAAGTAGATCTCTAGCTATCTTCTTAATACAACTAACCATTTTGTTCCATGTTCTGTCTGAATCATCTTCCAACTGCCAATCGGATTTTTGGACTATACGATCTATAAAAGCCTTTTGGTTAACTTCTTTCAATCGCCACCATTTAATTCTAGGCTCTACCTTACGTCTAATTTTCCTAGGTCCTCTTCTAAATCGAAAATTTAGAACTAAAAGTCTATGTTGAATGGTTACACTCTCACCTGGCACTACCTTACAGTCGATACAACAATCTCTATCTATTCTTCTTGTCAGAAAAAAGTTTATTTGACTAGCACTTGATCCGCTCCTAAAAGTGATAAGGTGGAATTCTCTTTTCCTAAACCAGGTGTTTGCTAAGATCAAGTCATAAGATAAGGCAAAATCTAGAATCGAGTCACCTACTTCATTCCTTTGTCCAAAACCAAAACCTCCATGGATAGTATCAAACCCACTACGACTAGTACCTACATGTCCATTAAAATCACCACCAATAAATAACTTCTCTCCACTAGGTATACTTTGCACCATCTCGTCTAAATCCTCTCAGAATAGACGCTTACTAGCGTCATCAAGACCTATTTGTAGTGCATAAGCACTAATAACATTAAGGATCTCTCCACCTAGAATAAGCTTAACCAGTAAAATTCTATCATCTTTTCTCCTAATCTCAACTACATTCTCAAGCAACCGTCTATCTATGAATATGCCTACCCCATAAAACAATTCATAAAGGTTACCAAGCAATTATCAAATTCACAAGGACTGCAAAGTAAACTCAGAAACGTTAGGACTTAAAATGCAAAAGCTTCATAAAAGAAGAACTCAGCGGCAAAACTTCCTATAAATGCTGCAACAACTATACGCTAGATGGCGACAGCTCATGCTACTTACAATATCGATCCAGACAAGTAATGACGAATTTACCCTCCAGCACCTTCGAGCATGTTACCACATACGATAAAAATAGCCGAGGGCATTCGCGTACTTTTGTAGACCTCACGCGCGGTATCGGATCTAAAGTTGCGAATCAGCCCACTGGATTGAGCCTCGCAGGACACTGGCGGTCCGTTCTGAGTTTACTTAAATACCCTTATCGTACTTTCGTGGACCCTTGCGCATCAATTCAATAGGGGTAGTTTCGTCATGGAAAATAGTTATCCAGTGGATAAAAAGGCGTGGACTCGTGTTGGGCTCAGCGCTCGAACTCGCAGATCGCTATGGATCGGTGGCGCTCAGCCGTCCGATCCAACTGGATCTTTGCGTAACTTTGGAGTTAATATGGGGTTAGTTTAATTTATATTTGTTTTATTTAGCCATTTATGTTAATTTGGTGTTCTCGTATATTTATACCGGGAGTTGGACTAGGATCCTTTCAGAAGGATTTGAAAACATATCATTCTCAACTTTTCACCATTAGATTAGTTTTGAAATTTGTGCATTCAATTATGTTATGTATGGTAATAAATGAAAATTTTTATTCATAATTGTTAGCCCAAGTCTCAAAACTAATCTAATGGTGAAAATATGGGGAGGATATGTTTCCAAATCTTTCCAATAGGATCATAGTCGGACTCTTTGTGCTGGTTAATTTACGACTTGCATGTAAATTTTTTGCACGTGTGTTGCGAATGCACGTGATTATAGTAAAAATATCAAGAAATTGAATAGATTTGTTAATTTTGTAAGTTAGTTATATCTATGATTTATTATTAATGCATTAGATATCTTTTAATTTCTTTTAAAGAGAATGAAATCTTAAGTGCAACCGGAGAAACTTCGTCTTATAGCGTCGAAAAAAGTTAACATGCAATCATTTTTTCGATGATTGGGACCCACCATCTTCATCTTTATCGTGTAAGATGTGGATATATCAAATTTTATGAGAACCCAATAACTTTTCACCGTTGATTTTATGATGTATAACTACTGAAAATGTTATACCATTGAAAAACCTTTAACTTTGCACCTACAACTTGAAGGGTGGAAAGATACTGGAATCTCATAAATTTTGGTTTATCTATTTCTTACACGATGAGGATGAAGATGGTGGTTCTCGATAGTCAAAAAATTTGATGAAATGCTGATTTTTTTTGACGTCATAGGAGAAACTTTCTACCGTGTCACTTGAGAATCTGTTGTCTTTTTTAAAATCTAGCGATGGATTTGAATAAATTTGTTATATCTGTTGAATTTTCTATTAACTATAATAATCTTATCAAATAATTTTTAGTTGAACATTATTTTTAAGATTTTCAGGGTTATTGATTCTATAGGAATTTCCTAATAATAAATAAGACAGAGACTTTTTTAAGAATTATGGATTTTTCTCTTTTATGAATATTTTATTTCATATAAACATAAGAGCACCACACCCGTTGTCCTTCTCTTCTAATTATAATAATAGTAAAGAAAGATTTTGATGTTCCATAAATAATGAAAACCAAAAGGTAAAAGTTGTTTCTTGGTAATACAGCTGAGAAACAAGAGAAAATTTTCATTATGCCGCGTATATTACATCCGGGCAGGACCGCAGAAAAGAGAAAGAGATGAAGAATTTCGGGCACCTTCGGGCAGGTTGGTGGGGTCCGCATTCTTATTTATTTCTCTCTCCTGACCCGGCCTATACTGCCTGCAGGCCATAGAATTTTCCGTGAAACAGAGCATGGATGCCTCACTGGCTTACCATCTTTACTGTAAGGGATAAAAACTGATATTCGCTTACATGCCAAACACCTTTTTTGGTATGAAATGTGTGCAATCTAAGCGGACAAACCAATTCTTGCCGGACCGGATTATCATTTAATTTATTATATCTGAGATTTTCCTTTTTTTTACAGCTCATGCATGGACTTATATGGATTTAGAATAAAATTTATTGACAATATTTGAAAATAAGCCATAACAAATTTTTGGTCCATAAATTTGCTTCAGGTCATGTGCCATGAAGTTATAAAGTGAAATATTTTATCCCCTAAATAATCAATCCCATGATTAGTGCATAGATGGAAAGTAAGGAGGAAAGTGAGGAAGTGACTACCACTTTCTTGCTTTGCATGTTTGGATAAAGAAAGTAAAAATTAGAAAGTATTTTCTAATTGTTCGCCACATAAGCAATTTCTCTATTTACATTTTCTCACCAAAACATTAGAAAACGATAGGAAAGTGGAGAAAGTAAATATTTTATTATTATTTTATTCATTTTTAATTTTATTTTCTTTTTTCTTTCTTGATTTCTCATTTTCTACTATTCTAACCAAACAACTCAATCTTACATTCCATTGCCACATATACGCCAACTCAGCTTCTCTTATACTTTCTATTTAATAAAACAAACACCAAATATTACTTTCTTTTCATTTTACTTTCTACTCACTTTACTCACTTTTTTCACTTTCCAATTGGCTAGCGGCCCTTGGCAGCACACATCCAATACCACACCGCTCCTAAGGATAAAATGGTTGAAATGATGTTAACACTTACTGTCTTGGCGAATTACATATATGACCTTACAAGCCTCGGAAATAATGAAAGTTCAATTATTGGGTACTAATATGCCAAAAGACCCATGCCAATGTCATAAATAGGAAAACCCGTTTAAATTCTACCGGACTATAATTATATGTCTAAATTGTCAAAACCATGCTGAATTTCACGCTAACAAAAATCTTTGGTCCGGAAACCATAAATTTTCAGCTGTCAAAATGCCCCATGAAAAAATTTCGGTTGTCAAAATATCCCGTTTTTGAGGTCTATATAGTTGTCTATTGTATCTAGTTATTATGCGATATCTATGTAGTTGAATGTGATATGTATAACCTATTTAGATATATCAGATAAAAATATAGATATTGTATAAAAATTTTCTATGATGGTTTCTGTTTCGAAACAAAGGTTTTTCCTCACTGGTAAAATCTGCTTGGTAATTATATAAAATCTCTATAATTAGCTACCAGCAAGCTCTACGATGTCACATTCCCCCATAAATACCCTTTCCCCTCGCTATCTCCCAAACTTTTGACGCGCGCGCACACACACTCTCTCTCTCTTTCTCACCCTTCATTCTCTTTCTCTCTCATGGCAAAATCAAACCTCTAGAAAACCCTAACACCACCATCTCTCTCACTATCTCTCAATGGACCACTCCCTTTTCCTCTTCTTCTTCATGTTGTTATGGGTCGGGTATAGCTCATCAAATCAACCCTCACGCGAGCTCCACCTCCTCCTCTCCTTCAAAAACTCCTTGCCCAACCGCAGCCTCCTCCCCTCCTGGGACCCCACCCGAACCACGTGCTCCTTCTCCGGCGTCACGTGCCACGAAGGCTCCCTCGTAACCGCCGTCACCCTCGACTCGCTCCCCCTCAACGCCGTCTTCGGCGCCGTCACCTCCTCCCTCCTCCTGCTCCCCCACCTCGAGTCCCTCTCCCTGTCCGGAGCCAACCTCACCGGCGCCGTCACCGCCTCCTCCCTCCCTTCCCCCTGCGGCGGTAAGCTCACCGCCCTCGACCTCTCCTCCAACTCCCTCACCGCCTCCGTCTCCAGCGTGGCGGCCTTCGCCAACGCCTGCTCCTCTCTCAGGTCCCTCAATCTTTCTCATAACCTCATCGGCGGCGGCGGCGGCGCGTTCATTGCCGGCGATCTCAAGCTCGACCTCGCCTCCCTCGACCTCTCCTACAACCACCTCACCTCCGGCGACCTCCGGTGGATCCTATCCATATCCGGCGAGATCCGCAACCTGTCGGCGGCGGGAAACGGGATCAAGGGGAACATCCCGGCGATCTCCAACTGCTCCTCCCTCAGCCGCCTCGATCTCTCCGGCAACGATCTTGCCGGTGAGATCGACGCCGGGGCGTTCGAGAGCTGCCACAGCCTAGAGTTCTTGAATCTCTCGTCGAATCACTTCACTGGTAAAACCCCTTTCATTTCTCCCTCACTTACTTCGATTCATCTCGCCAGCAACAATTTCACCGGCGAGTTCCCGATCGAGACACTGGCTTCGAATCCGCGCCTCAAAGTCGTCGATTTCGCATTCAACAACTTGATCGGTGAATTGCCCGATTCGATCTCGTCGGGGCTTCCGCAGCTCGAGGTTCTTGATCTGAGCTCCAATGGATTCTCCGGCCGGATCCCGAAGAAGCTGAGTAGTTCGAGCCTGCGAGAGCTATACCTGCAGAACAATCGATTTACGGGAGAGATCCCTTCTTTGATCAGCAACTGTTCAAATCTCGTCTCGCTTGATCTCAGCTTCAATTTCATCACCGGCACCATTCCTTCGTCCATCAGCGAGCTGTCGAAGCTTAAGGATTTGATACTGTGGCAGAATTTGCTCCAGGGCGAGATCCCTCATGAGCTGATGAAGATCAAGTCTCTGGAAAATTTGATCCTCGACAATAATGGGCTTACTGGAAAAATCCCCGACGGGCTCCAGAACTGCACCAGTCTGAACTGGATTTCGCTATCGAGCAATCATTTGACTGGAAAGATCCCGTCTTGGATCGGGAAATTGAGCAATCTCGCCATCCTCAAGCTCGGCAACAACTCATTCTATGGCGAAATCCCCACCGAGCTCGGAGATTGTAAGAGTTTGATCTGGCTTGACCTCAACAGTAATCGTTTGAACGGCTCGATTCCATCAGCGTTAGCCAAGCAATCCGGCTACATTGCCGCGGGTCTACTCACCGGAAAACGATACGTCTATCTGAAAAACGATGGGAGCAGCGAATGCCGAGGCTCAGGAAATCTCTTAGAGTTTGCGGGGATCAAACCCGAGGATCTAAATCGATTGCCGAGTCGAAGAACTTGCAATTTCACTAGGGTTTACATGGGGAGCACCCAGTACACGTTTAACAACAATGGGTCTATGATCTTTCTAGATCTGTCTTACAATGAGCTCGACGGCGAGATCCCTAAAGAGCTGGGGAGAATGTACTATCTCATGATATTTAATTTAGGGCACAATTTGTTGTCGGGTCCTATACCTTCTGATCTTGGAAGCTTGAGATATGTTGCGGTTCTTGATCTCTCTCACAATGCCCTCGAAGGGGAGATCCCTGGGACTTTCTCAAAGCTTTCGATGCTATCGGAGATCGATCTCTCGAATAATAAGCTCAATGGGTTGATCCCTGAATCAGGCTCGTTGGTGACGTTTCCACGGGCTCGATACGAGAACAATTCCGGGCTTTGCGGGTTCCCTCTCCCTAGTTGCGAAGTGCTAAAGTCGAAATCCAACGAACAGGGTCAAAAGTCTCGCAAGGGATCGCTTGCTGGCAGCGTCGCGTTAGGGCTGCTCTTCGCCCTCTTCTTTATCGTATTACTGATCATCATTGCGGTAGAGAACAGAAAGCGAGAGAAGAAGAAGAAGAAGAAGATGAAAGATAGCAACGACATTCAAGATTTCTATAGCAATTCACACTCGAGTTATACCACAAACACGAATTGGAAATTTACGAGCACAAAGGAAGCAACGAGCATCAATCTCGCAACATTCGAAAAGCCTCTTCAGAAACTCACCTTTCAAGATCTCCTCGATGCCACCAATGGCTTCCATGATGATACCATAATCGGTTCGGGTGGTTTCGGGGACGTCTACAAGGCTCACCTCAAAGATGGAAGCACCGTCGCAATCAAGAAACTTATCCACATTAGTGGTCAAGGCGATCGAGAGTTCACTGCAGAAATGGAAACGATCGGAAAAGTCAAACACCGGAATCTAGTTCCGTTATTAGGCTACTGCAGAGTTGGCGATGAGCGGTTGCTGGTCTACGAGTACATGAAATATGGAAGCTTAGACGATGTGCTCCACAATCGAAAGAAACACGGAGTCGAGCTCGATTGGGCTGCCAGAAGGAAAATAGCTGTAGGAGCGGCTCGAGGGCTAGCTTTCCTCCATCATAGCTGCATTCCGCATATAATACATCGAGACATGAAGTCAAGCAATGTGCTTCTAGACGAGAATCTTGAAGCTAGGGTTTCTGACTTCGGAATGGCGAGGATGATGAGCGCAATGGACACACATTTGAGCGTATCAACGCTTGCAGGCACTCCTGGATACGTGCCACCCGAGTACTACCAGAGTTTCCGTTGCACAACAAAGGGCGACGTGTATAGCTATGGGGTTGTGCTGCTTGAATTGCTAACAGGGAAGAATCCTACGGATTCGATCGATTTTGGGGACAATAATTTGGTGGGCTGGGTGAAAGAGCATTCAAAGCTTAGAGCAAGCGATGTGTTCGATAAGGAGTTGATGAAAGAGGATCCAACACGCGAGCTCGAGTTATTAGAGCATCTAAAGATTGCATGTGCTTGCTTGGACGACAGGCCGATGAGAAGGCCGACGATGGTGAAGGTGATGGCCTTGTTCAAAGATATACAGGCGGGTTCCACGGTGGATTCGTCGACGGTAGAAGGAGAGGGATCAGTTGACATGAGCTTAAAGGAAGGGAAAGAAGAGAGCTGAGGCTGAGCCTAATTTTTCTTAGTGGATCATGTATCATATGTTTCTACACAAAGTTTTTGTTTTGATTTTGTATACCTTGTTAATGAGTTGTGTTGTTCTCATGTTGTGTATATATGTGAAGTGAATTTTGTTCATTGTTCTTGTTCCACTATTTGAAAATATAGATAGAAGCTCTGTTTTTTCATTTTGGCTTTTACATGAATTGAACTTTTTGAAGGGTCGTCTTTTGCTATTGAATTCACTTCCTCAGAGTTTCGCTTGTTTAGTTATCAGATGATGTTTCTCACAAATTTCATGAAGTGTTCTCCTTATTATTATGATAAAATTCTTCTTTTAGTTGTATCCGTAAATGCGCTCTATCGTTATGAAAAAGCTTCCGTTGATTTGTTACATTATTGATGTTGGCTGTTCACATGTTTTGCCTATGTATAATTTAGGATAATGGAGTTTTTTTAATGTAGTTTTGAAGCCTCCTATATAATTAATAATAATCAACATATATTAATTCTCAGAAAAAAATAGCTTTTTTTATATATGTTGGGTATTTTAATGCTTTTATAATCCCATGTCCACTCCCTTGTTGAATTTGGTACAAAGAAAATTTTACCGTAGCTTTATATCAATTTAGAAGTATGCGGGCAGTTTTGAAAAAAGGTGACCAAAGTTCATGATATTAGGTTAAAATTTAGCCATTAATTAATAAATAAAATGTGCACGTCCATGTGTAGATATACAACATATATGCTTTTATCAGACAAGATGTATATACCTCACTGTATGTTGTAAGAAACTATATATATATTGAAGCCAGTGGGTAGGGTTTTTAACGGCCGGAGAATGAGCCAAATGTTTTTTGACGAGATTCTTTGGGCCGGGACCAGGCTTTTTCTCCTTCTTTTGGCTTATTTTTAATAAATTCATCTAGAGTTTTAGGATTTTTCTAGAAAACTATTTCATAGTTTCAAAATGGTGGAAAACTATCTTTTTTAACGGTCAAGTTTAACACCGTTAAATCCCATATGAAATGATCTTTTTAAAGCCAAGTTTAACACTTGACTTGATAATCCGGCTCGAAATAAACCGGCTAGTATTATCGTGCGTCCGAGTAATATGCATGTATCATATACACGTGTTTAATCGAACTACCACACATATCAACTATACGCACATCTATATCATTTCGTCTGAGTGAGGGTACTTTCTGTGTGGGACTCTAAAGACTCAAAAATACACTGGCAGTAAGTAAGGAACATATCCGGTATTACTCACAAGCACGTCAGTGATGCTAGCCGTATGTAACGGCTACCCAAGTATATGTCAAAAGGTAGGTCGACAAGCAAATGCATCCGAACCTAACAAAGCCTATCAGTGATAATTACCGTATAGTCCGGTCTCTTCGTTAAAGAGTGTCACATACCGGGTCTGAGGGGTGGAAACTGTCAGACCCTCAATAACCCAATAAGTCATGCTAATATCAAACTCATAACCGTCCGAGATGCAACTGATAACTCTTATTAGTTTAGCTCAACCGTCCTGGTCAGAGATTTTAGGTTATAGTCATATCATGCACAGCGCGGCATTAATTCCTTATACCGGGAGAGACGAGTCGCCATTTGATCGCTTACTGTCTCCATGTGCTTCGGGACTATACCCAACTAAAACTTGTATGCACGACTCTTTAGTGTTGGGTAAAAATCAAAGTATGTAAGAACACACACAAGGCACTATGATGATCTCAGATTAAAAGATTATCATGCACCATTGTCACCAGAGAACTATCTGACAATATGTATAATACCATCCAGGAGTTTTCGGCGAGTTCGTTCAGTGTACTTATTCTCCAATGAGTATCTGTATACAATTTTTGGTGTCAAACACCAATGGCCGTCGGGCCAGTCATCGACCTCCAACCCGGTCAAGAAACGTATACACCAGTCTACTCTGAAGTACCGATATCCCATCTCGATACTCTTATAACTAAGAGTATTTAAGAATATACTTATGGACTATTTAGGCCCTACTAGTATGATTACATTATAATCCTGGTAGTCAAACAAAGATCCTAAGGGTTTTATCAATATGTATGAGCGATACGTAATAGCAAGTAAAATATATACACATGAAAAATAAAGTAAACCAGATAGTATACCATCATCTCGAGTAAAAATGTTCTATCCATATAGATCCATGTACAATTACAATAATCGCTTTTAGGGCACCTATTCCAACAATCTCCCACTTGCACTTAAAACCAATTATTACAGTATCTCATGTTAGTTATATGTATGCCCTAGAGGCCATTACTGTACATACGATGTATATTGTAGTGGATGCTTGAACATATATAGGGAGGACTTTCTTGCTCGACATGATAGTACGCTATCTGGTTGCTCTTTACCTTAGCGTGTAATCTGATTGTCTCTATATTACATGTTGATAAAGCCCTTAGGATATGTACTCGACTACTGGGACTATGATGAGTTATACTAGTAGAGCCACGGTAGTCGACGAGTACATCCTATAACTGTTCCTAGTCGAGGGTGTATCGAGACAGGGCATTGATACACCAGAGTAGACTAGCGTATACGCATCTTGACCCATATGATGGGCGATGGATGATCCCATATCCATCGGTGTTTGACATCATGGATGGTGTACGGGTGCTCAGTAGAGACTGGGTACACTGGACGGACTCGCCGAGAACTCCCAGATGGTATTATACCTCACGTCAGATGGCAGTTCTCCGGTGACACTGGTACAGAGTAGTCTGTTGACCCGAGATCGTCATAGAGTCTTGTGTGATTCCCACTGTGCTTTGATTTCCATCATACCACGTTCAAGAGGGCGTGCAAAAAGGTGGTTTTTGGGTACAGTCCCGAATCACATGGAGGCAATGAGCGATAGGAGGGGATTCGTCTCTCCCGGTATAGGGAGTTGATGTTGTGATGTGTTCGATTGGCTATAACTGGAAATCCTTGGCCAGGGTTGCTGAGATTTACTGGTAAGTGTTATCAGTAGTTTCTCGAACTGTTATAGATCTCATATCAACACGACTTATCAAGTTACTGGGGTCTAACGTTTACCACCCCTAGGCGAGATATGCAACATATCAGACGACGAGACCGGACTGTACGGGAGTGTTACTGATTAGATTCACAGGAGAATGTACAGGCTTGCTTGTTGATCTTCTGATCGCTCAATACCTGGGTGGCTGTTACGTTTAGCTGACCGCTTGCAGCTTGTGGGTGTTTGATATGATCATCACCTACTGCCGGCGTATTGATGATTCTTTAGAGTCGTACACAGAGGTTTCTTGACTCAGGCAAAACGGAGTAGGGGCATGTTCACACCATAATATTGTATTATTATATTTCCCATTCTTATTCTTTTTATAAATAAACGGGTGCTTTTGACGCATGTCTGCTACATGTTACAGGTTACAGGTTCTTGGACAGAAAACAGTGAAAAAGACAAAAGACGATGTAAAAAGGGACTTTTGACCAACATATAGAAGGATCTTGATCAAGCCGACATGAAAGATAAAGTTCACAAAGTACAAGGCAGCGCAAGGTCTAAGATGTCAGTGAACGGTTAAAAGTCTAATACAAGTATTCACTGGAATATCTGGAAGAAACCTAGAAGCCTATTTGAGAAAGTTACCAAAGAAACAAGAAGCCCCAAAAGCCCAGAGCCATATGAAGAAAACTCAAGCAGTGATCTCACTATTGGGCCGCGGAACCGCGGCCCAAAGCCTACCCAGGCCGCGGTTCCGCGGTAGTATGGAGCCTGTATGGAATAAATTTTTTACTATAATTCTTTATGTCTTTGACCGGTCTTTCTAGGGCTATTTTTGTAATTATAAACATGCGGATCAAATGTAACCCTAGGGTTTCCTATTCTCTATAAATAGGAACTCTACAGATTGTAATTCTTTATGCCTCCTTTCATTAATAAATTTCAGCATTCTTTTGGAGAGCATCATTTTTTGTAAGTTCTTTATTTTCTGCCCTAGGATAATTTTCTATTCTTTCCCTTGATAAATTTAATTCATTGCCCTAGTTAATCTTTTATTCTCTTCCCTAGATAAATGTATTTTAATTTCCTAATGAGTGAGTAGTTTCCTCGCTTGTTAGGGTTAGATCTGGGGAAGGTTTGAGAAACGAAGATCTCTCATCCCCTTTTTTGCCCGTCATATATATTCATAGGACTTCATGCATACATGCACATACCGCTCCCTACGGCACTCTATCCCTCGAGATAGCGGTGATACCGTAGTATAAAAGCCCGGGTGTGATGTTTTCCATGGAGGTTAGGGTAAGGATCTCTAAAGGAAGGACAATAACCTAGAGGAAGGAACACCTTCCCGAACGGATCTAATCCACTTTATTGATAATTACCATAACTCCTCATAGATCTTCATTCGGGTATTGAAAGCGGTGAGATTTAATTACATTTCCAAACCATCCCTAAACCTAGCCCTAGCAAGAGTAGATCTAGATAATTGCCCTAGGTTAATTAAGTTTTTAGATTTAATAATCAACCGAACACCCTTCGGAATTAACTCGTAAGAACGAATCGGAAATTCACAAAATCCCTGTGGACCGACCCGTATTCACCGGCTAGCTACATGCGACGCCGTTCTTGATTGCGGTTACAAATATTTTTGATCTATCTTTTAGAAAGCGCAAGCACGCTAAATCACTCAATCAAATGGCGCCGTTGCCGGGGATGGCGTAGAATTTTCTTTTCGCAATTTCGGGTTAATCACAAAATTAAAAAAATCATAAAAATCTGACAAATCATAAAAAATATAAAAATATATTATCTGTTATTTTTGGAAAGGGTACTTTGTTGTTTGAATTTTGCAGAATATACAATCGAGACGGATCTGGAAATTTCCAGAAAGCAAAACAAAAAGAACCGCAGAGATCTGGAGAGCAAAAAAAAAAAAAAAACGGCCGAAGCCACCAAACCGCGGCGGATCCGCGGTCTGAGGCTACCATTCGCGGCGGTTCCGCGGTCAAAGCAGAGGATCAGATCCCCAAATTTCCTCTACGGTTAAAAAAAAAAATAAAATCTGTAAGTCTTCTGATCTCTCCTCTGAATGTTTCGATATATATCTTTTGTTAAATTTTTTGCAAGATTCTGTGCACTTTAAAAATATATTCCCTCCCATATAACAGTCTTGTGCAGGATTTTTGGGCCCCACTTGAAGTAAAATAGATTGTAAGTAATATTTTGCTGTTGCATATCTTTTCTATAAAATATTTTGCTGTTGCATATCTTTTCTCTAAAATCTTTTTGCAACAAAATTTTTCCAAATAAAATGAAAGAAAAAATCAATGAACAATGAAAATAAAAAGGACAAATATTTTATAGAACTTGCAAAATTTTTTTAGCCCCAAATAAATCCTAGCACGACCCAACCTTCCTTCTTGTCACCTTTCTTCTTACAACATGGGTACCCCACATAATAAATCATTAGCCGAACTTTGGTATCCCGAACCTAATTTTGCGTCGTACGTTAATTTGTTCGGTCAATTTAAAGACGATCCTTCCTTACCAAAAATATCTTTAAAAGATCAAATAGAGGCGTCTAGGAGAAATAGTTTGACTTTTCAACCCACTTTGTGTCAACCAAGTCAAGCTTTACAACCTACATATGTTGATACCACTTCTTCAAGTCCTTCTGTCACTCTTAGGCCGATGTCCATTGCTGAGCATATTGCTCAATCTCGCAGTCGATCTTTCACCCCTCTCCACTTATCTAGTTTTAGGGATCCGCACGATTATTCACCTTCTTACCCATATGTTGACCCTACCCCTATCTTACCACCCACTTCCTACCAGTCATACCCGACCTTCCCACCTTCACTAGACACTGTTTCGACACAGCCATTAGGGAGTTTCACATATCCAACCAATTTTGAATCTTTTACTGAAACCCCCTCACCACCTAAGTCTAGTTTGGAAGAGTCGTTGGAGGCTTACATTGCAGCAACAAACAAAATGGTTAGGAATGTGGAAGCGTCCATGGCCACCCTTATGCAACCGAGTGAACCTGTAGCTAGTTTCCCGCTAGCTCCACATTTTTCAATGTGTAAGGAGGCGGTTGGACAGAGTGAGAATGAGAGAGGATTGCCAAATCAAACCCACCCTTACCCAATTGAAGCCCACAACTCCGGTTTTCCATCGATTGTCCCAAATGATTCACCAATTGAAAATAAAAACGAGTTGTGTGATTTTGTAGTACTTGATTTGCCAGATTGTGCAGAACCCCTTTCGAGTGAAACCGCACCTAATCCGTTTGACCTTTACACCTCCACTCTAGAACCTAAATCGATAGATATCCATGCTTTTGATGAGGTGTCTAAAGAAATTGATTTTCACTTGATTGAGGATATAGACGCCGGGAATATTTCGGATGATGAACATGTCGATTTGCTTGAAATTTTATGTTCAAATCATCATCCTGAATTATTAAATGTTTCTCCCGAATCTCATATGCGTCTAGATTTTGATGATAATGGAATGGATGAGTTGAATATTGAGGATAGTATCGAGAAGAGTCTTGAGGATAATATTGAGGTTGAATCATTTTTATTTGATGTGTCTGATTTTCCAATTCATCCTCCTGAACATTTGACTGTTATATCACCCTCCCTCCTTCGCATCGTTCCGACCCTGCTTGAAGACTGTGAGCTTGAAAGATTTTCCTTTGAATCCGATACTGTTCTCACAGATGATAACACTTACGAGTGTTTCACTTTTTCGGACGATGTTGATGACTCACCGCCCGAGTTTGAGTGCTTTACATTTTCAGATGAGCTATCAGACTCGGTTGATTATAGTAGTTTCGAACCATTAATGGAATCTTTCAAGTTCGAAACAGTTTACTACGGTGAGAAAGATACTATCCCTAATTCACTCCCTTTCGTCTCTCCTATTGTCCCGACCGTACAAATGACTGTTACGCTTTCATCTCCGATACCAAGTTCGGCGTACCCATGTTTTCTTGCGAATCTTGAGGGATTTGATCCCATTTCTCGACGAGTAGATAGGTTAGCGCAATCGCTTATAACATATCGGTCATCACATATTGCGCTAATTTATTCATTAAATTTACACCCTCAAGATCGTACTCCACTTCCTTCTTCTTTTCGCCATTCTTCTCCCCCACCGAGACCGTATTCTACCATTCTTCTTTCTACACGGTCTCGCGTACTTCTCATTTTCTTGCACCAACTATACCATTTCCACGATAAGATTTTTGAATGGTTGGTGCTAACATTTGGCTTGTGTAAGGCCAAGCTTAAGTTTGGGGGGATGCTTGTTGTATATATGTATATATCTTTTTGTTTTCTTTTTTATCTATAAAAAAATAAAAAAAAAATCAAAATAAATAAAAACAAAAAAAATTTATAAATAAATAAACAGGGGAGTGCCAGTATTTTGACCCTCTTGGTTTAGTATGACAGTGAGGACACTGTCAAGTTCAAGTTTGGGGGTATGTTCGGTACGTCTTCTTCCTTCGCATTCATTTGTACATATTTTTGCATGTGCATATTTATTTGAAAACCCATAAAAATTTGAAAAATGTCAAAAATTATAAAAATAATTGTATTCAATTTTGGCTAATTGACTTGAGTTTGACTAATAGGTTAACTGGTTAGGAACAACTAGATCTTAGACTTAGTGAATAAAAAAACCCTAAAAATAACATTCCTTAAAGTTTAACGGTAGAAAGTATATGCCTTGTAGTTTATTTAGAAATAGGCAAATTTTGGGTTCACTTCTTGGGCTAAGTCGAAATGAGGGAAGAGTATTGATGTTCTTATTAGAGTATAAGTTTGAAAAATAGTTCTTAGCTTAAGTCTAGATTCTGAAAATGTATACCCTACAATTTGCACAATCACGCACCTTGAAACTTGGAATAGTAGAAGAGACCTTGAAATACTCTTGTCTAAAGTCCTTAGTACAATGAAAAAGAAAAAAAAAGTGAATAACGAAAAATGAACACTGGTTTTTGTGATTACTTAAGGCTGTGAAAAATAGAAAAATATTTAGCGAGGGTGCTTCATCACCCAGTGCCTTAGACCAACTGGTTTGGGAGTCACTGCTAAAGCCTTGGGGGTTGCAAAACTAGGAAGTACGCTTTAAATGTGCAAACATATTTTGTAATCGGTCGTTGGTACCTCAAGAAGTATTAACGGTCGCATGAAGGATGTGGAAGCAAAATTCTATTAAAAATTCACTAATTAATAAGTGCTTTGGACAATGGACGAGAGTACGATTGCTTGATTTGAATTTTCAAGTGTAGGGGTGATCTATACACACACGTGGGGATATGTGATTAGAGTTTAGATAAGAGAAAGGAATGAAGAATAGAATTTGTATCTCTAGTAGAGTTGATAGAAATTCCTAAGTAGAGATGGAACCCTAGAAGGAAAACTTAAGAAATGCCGAAAGCTAAGTAGGTCTACATAACATATATAATCTTAAGTTAAATAATGAGGAAGTGTGAAGAATGTGGGTGGATAATTTGCGAGTCAAAAGGTAATAGAATTCCTTGTTAGAAAACCTAATTGGAAAACAAAAGTCAATGGGCCGAGTTGATAGGATTTTGTGGGTGTAATCCGCTGAAAACCCTCAGGAGACAACACTCCTCCTACTAAGGACACCTAGAGGTTTAACGGCTTGTTGCACGTGCTCAGTGCAATCGCGTTTCCCTGCGAAAGTGTGGTTAGGATTTTAGTGAATAAAAAAATAAGTTTGCTCGAGGACGAGCAAAAGATAAGTTTGGGGGTTTTTGTTCACACCATAATATTGTATTATTATATTCCCCATTCTTATTCTTTTTATAAATAAACGGGTGCTTTTGACGCATGTCTGCTACATGTTATAGGTTACAGGTTCTTGGACAGAAAACAGTGAAAAAGACAAAAGACGATGTAAAAAGGGACTTTTGACCAACAAATAGAAGGATCTTGATCAAGCCGACATGAAAGATAAAGTTCACAAAGTATAAGGCAGCGCAAGGTCTAAGATGTCAGTGAACGGTTAAAAGTCTAATACAAGTATTCACTGGAATATCTGGAAGAAACCTGGAAGCCTATTTGAGAAAGTTACCAAAGAAACAAGAAGCCCAAAAAGCCCAGAGCCATATGAAGAAAACTCAAGCAGTGATCTCACTATTGGGCCGCGGAACCGCGGCCCAAAGCCTACCCAGGCCGCGGTTCTGCGGTAGTATGGAGCCTGTATGGAATAAATTTTTTACTATAATTCTTTATGTCTTTGACCGGTCTTTCTAGGGCTATTTTTGTAATTATAAACATGCGGATCAAATGTAACCCTAGGGTTTCCTATTCTCTATAAATAGGAACTCTACAGATTGTAATTCTTTATGCCTCCCTTCATTAATAAATTTCAGCATTCTTTTGGAGAGCATTATTTTTTGTAAGTTCTTTATTTTCTGCCCCAGGATAATTTTCTATTCTTTCCCTTGATAAATTTAATTCATTGCCCTAGTTAATCTTTTATTCTCTGCCCTAGATAAATGTATTTTAATTTCCTAATGAGTGAGTAGTTTCCTCGCTTGTTAGGGTTAGATCTGGGGAAGGTTTGAGAAACGAAGATCTCTCATCCCCTTTTTTGCCCGTCATATATATTCATAGGACTTCATGCATACATGCACATACCGCTCCCTACGGCACTCTATCCCTCGAGATAGCGGTGATACAGTAGTATAAAGGCCCGGGTGTGATGTTTTCCATGGAGGTTAGGGTAAGGATCTCTAAAGGAAGGACAATAACCTAAAGGAAGGAACACCTTCCCGAACGGATCTAATCCACTTTATTGATAATTACCATAACTCCTCATAGATCTTCATTCGGGTATTGAAAGCGGTGAGATTTAATTACATTTCCAAACCATCCCTAAACCTAGCCCTAGCAAGAGTAGATCTAGATAATTGCCCTAGGTTAATTAGGTTTTTAGATTTAATAATCAACCGAACACCCTTCGGAATTAACTCGTAAGAACGAATCGGAAATTCACAAAATCCCTGTGGACTGACCCGTATTCACCGGCTAGCTACATGCGACGCCGTTCTTGATTGCGGTTACAAATATTTTTGATCTATCTTTTAGAAAGCGCAAGCACGCTAAATCACTCAATCAGGGCATATATGTGATATGTGCAGGACCGAGGATAATACGATATGAGATACCGTATTATATTCTCGTGATATTTGATATCAGCCGGGTCATCGGATCAAGTGTTGATTCGATGAATCGGTAAATGATATATTAGTCGGTTATATGCGATATAGCTGGATTGTCGGATCAAGTGTTGATTCGATAATTTAATGTATAATAATATATGTGATATATTAAATTACATTAACTAATATAAGCTCACTAAAAGATTCTTTTTCTCACTCGGGTAATACATTGATATATATATGCGATATATGTTAATTGTATTATTTTATATTGTTACAATAAATATTATATATGTGATATATAATATTGTAACATGATATGGTTATTAATGCAACATGTTTAGTCGAGATTAAACGAGGTTAGGGTTTGATTTGGGTTAATCTTTTTTAGAACCTTCTAGAAGGTTTTGTTTTGTTTCTTGCAAAGATATTTGTTATGATATTTTGCAAGATATTTCCTTAACCCAACCCAACCCTTTAACCTTGGTTAAATCTCTACAATAGTTACTTGAACCATGGTTGCATTTCTAACCTTACTTTACTTTCATTATTCATCACAAAAGGATTATGATTTATTCTTCTTCTTCTTCCTTTTTGCAAAGCTTTCTAGTTTTGATCTTTGTGATGAAAATGAGTGAGAATTTGATAATAAATGAGAGCTAAAATTCCTACTTCATCATCCTCATCTATCCTTGCTATTTAGATGAGGGTGTTCACTTCATTTAGTGAGTGAGAGCTTGTGTTAATGAAATTTCAAGGTAGATCATCTTTGTTATCGAAGATCGGAAGCAAGTTTGTATCATTCTCTTCGTGGAGCCTCTCTAGAGTCCGGATGCACGATGATCGCAGCAAAGGAATCTCAACACGGAGCTTAAGAAGTGAAGGAGCGGATCTACAAAGGTTATAATCCCTCTCACTTAGTGTTAAAGTATTTAACATGCTTGTTTTCGTCTAATCTCTAATTTAAAGATCTTGGTTAGGGTTGTTCGGCATGGCTAAATTTTAAATCGGGCATGGTTGATACCTCGTAGACCCTTGTGCGTGTGCCTGGCATCCCTACAGTGGTATCAGAGCCAAGCTAGAGCTTTAGGAGAAGTCTAGGCGAAGTTTAAAGTCCGATCGAACTCCGAATACCCGGTTTAGGCCCCTCTCTGGATTTTTTTTCTGAAAATGTGATTTTTTCTGTATTAAAAATACTCAAAAAAATCAGCAGGGAAATACAAGGATTACTGTGCAACACGTGCCACTGATCACATTAAAGCGCCGTGGAACCGCGGCCATACCATGGCTTGCGCGGCGGTTCCGCGGCCAAAAAGAAGAATCATGGCACGTGTTTTGCACAGTAATGTCCGTCTGTAATTTCTGATTCTTCTGGGAAATTTTTAATTTGCTCAAGTGTTGAGTTTTCTGGGATCTATTGGGGACTCGTTGATTTGATCGGATAATTTAACTTCGTTTAAGTTTTTTCCGGATAATTTTAGAAATTGTTAAAAAGTTCGAACGGATATCAATAACTCACTTTTTCCCCTGTCGGAATTTTTTTCAAAAGTTGGATTTTTTCTCGAGTTTGAAACTTCCGGAAAATCATGCAAGTAACGCGGTGGATCCTCTAGAAGACAACAAACCTTAACTCGATTATGTGACCGTCTTGAACTGCCTCTGAACCTTAGGGTTTGGGGCAGTACGACGTTGCCACATGTGAGGTGTTGGCTTGACCCTTCTACGGCTGGACCATTGGTACTGTGGCATATGATGGATACTTTTTGAACTCCGCTCAAGTGTTGAGCTATTTGGGAAAACTTGGGTGTTTGTTTATTCGATCGGAAAGTTTAATATTGTCTATTTATCTGGAATGTGATACAATATTTGGAATCCATATGTAGTTATGAGATAATTAATTTGAATATTATAAACATAGCAGTTTAGTCTCAGATGATCGGTTGCCACAGAATTTTGATGTGATCAAAAGTCCGTCGCAATCACATAGTGTACGTGGATACTCGCTGGGTAAACTTAATAGACAGCCATACCCCATAGCCCCGACCAAGTGACTGTAGGAGAACCCCGTCGCCAAAAACATTCATTCGGGTGCTCGCGGCAGCGGTGTTCCGCCTTAGTGCACTTCGTCGACGGCATCCGGGGGTGCGGCCGTCTATCAAAGTTTGCGACGAGCATTCGATCAGGATGTCGGGAATCTTGTTGAATTTCCCGACTTGATATTGAAATGAGTTTTCGATAATGAGACTAAAATGCGGGGTTTATAATTGTTGGGCATGCGATGTCTAAGGAATTCATTTGGTTAGGCATGCGATGTCTAAGGAGGTTGCGGATTCCAACTGTTGTAGTTTTACACTTTCTTTTCTGTGACCGTAAGCGTAGTATGTGGTGTATCGCCGGCTTCGTTGCTATACATCAACGACAATCGGGATACGCATATTTGCTTACGTTGATGATATGAGATATTATGTGTTGCTGTGATATGTTATATTGGATCGTCGCGTTCTGAATAGCCGGGGTTTTATGTGAGATGAGAGTTTTTCTTTTTTCTTTCATGTAAAATTCATTTGTATGTAATATTCTTTTATTGGGGCACTTCCGGACTGAGGATGATGTCACCATTGTATATTATTTACTTTTCTGCATTAGGTAGACCCAAGGCGGGGAGCACAAGTAACCGGGTTCTAGGGTCCAGTGGGAGACCATCTTGAGGAGTCGAGACCGGGTCTCCTAACCCTAGAATTGGCAGTGTTGCTTGCCGCTCTCGTAGGGGTCTAGGGATGTGGGTTTGGCTATTCATCGCGACCGTGGAATCCGTGTTTTATACAGGCTCGTATTAAACCACGGATGTCCTAGTATATCCAATATTTTATATATGTTCTTCTACTGCAATGTTCTGTGATGAGATCATATTACCGCCTGAGACGAATGTTTATATTATATATATGAGATACATGTTATATTGCAGATTTCGTTTCAAATGTGATACTTGTGAAGCATAATAAAATGGGACTTCATTAATGAGATTAATGAAACTAAAAAAAACCTAAAGATATTGTAGAAACTTGTTTAAAAACTGGTAGCTCTAGTTCTTGCTTTGCATAGCGGTGTTCCTTGTAGAACATCCAGCACCTTATTCGATAAGGAAAGAGCCGAGATCCCTTCACCGGGAGTGACCTCTTTAGCGAAACTGGCAGATGCTACAAACTCGGTTTGTCTTTTGATTGTTTCTATAGTTTTTGCTTTGCATAGTGATATTTGTGAAATATCCTGCACCTTATTTGATGAGGAAAGAGCCGACGATCCCTTCACCGGGAGTGACCTCTTTAGCGAAACTAGAAAAGCCTCAAAAACACTCCATTAAAATCACTCGATTCTATAACGATATCAAGTTCATTACGCAAAAGGTTTTCTTAAACACCTGTCGTAACCCTCCTTCATTTTAGGAAGTAGAGTACTTAGTATTCGTGCTGTGTTTGTTGACCTTAGTTAAGGCACAGTGTACGGTAGCTAAGTGATGTCTTCCTATACAGCATATGATGCGGTTAGTTAGGACAGTCATATGACTTTGTTGACCTTAGTTAAGGGTCATGTGGATGGGTCTATTTAATCAAGAAATGACGGGTAGAACTTGACTAGTGCTTATGATTTGTTGACCATAGTTAAGGTCATAAGTCACTAGGGGTAAAATATTATTGGGAATTTCAAGTATTGAAATTTACAATGAGATTGCATACTTTTTATGAGATAGTTGGATCCCGATACCCGCTGCGAGTAAGAGTTACTCCTGGGAGAGTTTTACACATTACAATTAGCCGATCAAGTAGGTGTCTAGAAAGGTGTTAACGGGGTTACGCCCCTGGGAAAACGAGGTTTACTTTAATTAGGTCCGTGCGAAAGCACGGGGAACCTCCCTCAAACTACCGGCACTGGCCTGGTTGAAAAATTGGTGAACTTGTAGAGTGTAATTAATCATGGCTAGTCTTTTCTTTTAGGGTTTGAAGGAAGATTTGACTAAAACAGTGGGAGACATCCTGATTAGATAAATTGATAACCAATCTAATCTTGTAAAAGCGCACGCTGAGTGTTTTCTTCTCTCTCTCTCCTGGTTACGACTATATCACGCCTTAATCAAGATAATAATACGGATGTATTGACCGAACTCACTTGTTATACTGCACTTGGGAACGTTGGTCCCGCTCCAACTTATAATTGTTATAAGACAGAGCAGGAAATTGGGGAATACCAGATTTCCCGTGCCGCCCAAACGAAGAAAGTGCATGCTGATGCATCATCTTCGGGTGTGTTCATTACATAGAACTGTTTCTCAGTATCCTTTACGTCCTGGGTATGGGATACCGGATCAGGATCCCGCATATGTAATCTGTTACATGGGCTACAGATAGGTAGAGAACTGAGAACGGGTGATAAGTTTCATGAGATAGAAATCATATCAAACACCCACAAGCCGCAAGCGGTCTGCTAAACGTAACGGCCACCCGGGTATTGAGCGATCAGAAGATCAACGAGCAAGCCCGCTCACATTCCTGTGAATCCAACCAGTAACACTTACCGTACAGTCCGGTCTGATCGTCTGATATGTCGCATATCTCGCCTAGGGGTGGTAAACGTCAGACTCTAGTAGCTCGATAAGTCGTGTCGATATGAGGTCTATAACAGTTCGAGAAACTACTGGTAACACTTACCAGTAAATCTCAGCAACCCTGGCCAGGGATTTCCGGTTATAGCCAATCGAACACAGTGCAACATCAACTCCCTATACCGGGAGAAACGAATCCCCTCCTATCGCTCATTGCCTCCATGTGATTCAGGACTGTACCCAAAAACCACCGTTTTGCACGCCCTCTTGGACGTGGTAAGGTGGAAATTAAAGCACAGTGGGAATCACACAAGACTCTATGACGATCTCGGGTCTACAGACTAACCTATACCAGTGTCACCAGAGAACTGCCATCTGACGTAAGGTATAATACCATCTGGGAGTTCTCGGCGAGTCCATTCAGTGTACCCAGTCTCCACTGAGCACCCGCATACCATCTCCGATGTCAAACACCAATGGATATGGGATCATCCATCGCCCATCACATGGGTCGAGAAGATATACGCTAGTCTACTCTGGAATATCGATACCCCGTCTTGATATTCCCACGACTAGGAACATTGAAGAATGTACTCATGGACTACCCAGGCCCCACTAGTATGATCTACAACATAGTTCTGGAAGTCGAGTACACATCCTAAGGGCTTTATCAACATGTAACAGAGAGACTGAAAGTATACATGTTAAGATAAAGAGCAAGCAGATAGCATACTATCATGTCGAGCAAGAAAGTCCTCCCTATATATGTCCCAGCATCCACTACAATATACATCCTATGTACAATAATGGCCTCTAGGGCATACATATAACTAACAATCTCCCACTTGCACTAGAGCCATCTGTAGCAGTGGTTGCAGTATCTCATACTCAACCATCCCATAAAAGTCTCTCTCTGGGAAATGGCCTTTGTGAGTGGATCCGCCGTGTTGTCCTCTGAGTCTACTCTCCTAACCTTGATCTCCTTGGAGATCAACTGATCAGTCGAAAATAATGTATTTTTAACACGGCAATTTTCCTATCATTTGCACTCATCTAGAAGTGTTCGGCATTCATATTACACATATTAGCAAATCAGTCGTTAAATATCAGATTGCATGTATTAGACTCTAAAACCGGCACTATAAAGGAAATTGTGTGTTTATCATGGCATCGCATCATCCCTATATTGCACAACACTTGTCTCGAGAATTGTGCAGGAAAATCCAGAAGAAAAGCCAAAATTGTCATTTTGCTGATCAAACATTACGCCAACTCGAAGACCTGAGCACTGGTAGCAATACAGAAGGCCAAATGAAATTAAACACATCAAAACAAGGCCCAAATATTATAGAGGGAATTACCAGAAAAGATCAAAGCCCAAGGCCCACAAAGAGCCGCGGAACCGCGGCAGGAGCCGGCTTGCGCCGCGGTTCCGCGGCGGTATTGCCACGTCAGCGCTCAGTTTTTAGTGCACAACTCCTATCCCAGTGGCTTCAGCTCAGAAAGACACGTCAAATTCCAGAATTCTCTCGAAGATTCTTCCAGATCAGCAAAGATCATTAAGCAAAGCTAATCTTAATTAAGCTCCTAACAAACTATTTCTAGAAGCTCCCTCCTAACTAATCACATCTAGAAGCTTCTCCTCTAACTAACTTTTGGAGGGAAATTCAAATTTCCTCAACAAACTTTTGGAGGGAAAACTTAAAATTCAAATCCTAGATCTAGGGTTTTAATGTCTATAAATAGGAACCTAGATCTAAGGGTTGAGGTTAATCTTCCATATTCGTAAATCTCTTTCTTCATCTTCTTCCACAAGTCTAGTGACAAGACTTGTGCGAAACCCTAACCCTAATTCCACTCCAAATTCAAGATCCCCAGTACCAAATCAAGTGAGAAGCCTTCAACCTTTTATGAGCCGAGCCGATCTTCAATCGGGCAAGTGATCCAAGCCGATCCGCGACTCACGGAGACGAGCGAAGCCAAATCGACGATCGAGTTCTTCCTCTTGTAGTTCTTGAGCGATTGTAATGAAATTGTTGATATAAATAAAAAGGTGAAATTCTTTAATCTTGTTTTCTTTAATTTCTTGCATCATGATTCGATCTCAATTTGTGATTGTGGTTCTTGTTGTGATGTTCGAGTAAAACTCCGCTCGTAAAGGAGTCGAGACGATCAATAGAATGATGATGTAACAAATCTTAATACGATTCTTGAGTCCTACGAGTTTTGTAAACCCTAGTGAGTTCAAGAATCGATGACCTAGTTTCGTAGCGATACTTTCTTGATTGTGATCGCTCGAAATTAGGGATCTACGATCGTTTCTTGAATTTACTAGAGGCTAGAATGTGAATGATATCGACGAAAGAACAAGGAATAAGATGAAACCCTAGTTTCATAAGAAATCCCTAATTCTCGATCGATCATCATCGATCTAGTATCAATTCATCGAAGGATAAGAATACGTAATTGTAAGATTACATCACATCTATAGATCCGATCGACTACGAGCTTCATTTAGATTCTTGATATTTGGTTGGAAAAATCATTAAACTATCAATTCTTGACTTTATCTTTTCTTGTTATTAGATCTAGATTTTCTAATTCTTGAACTTCAACTACAAATCATGAATTGTTTTGTTTTCTTTCCTTTAAAGTTTCAACTCATCTAGATCGAAACACGAACGATTACACTTTCCCTGTGGACGATCCGCATTTACTAACGTGCTACAATCGACACCGTTATTGATTGCGGTCAAAATATTTTTGGTTGTGATTTCTACACAATTTCCATATCATACAATCCGAAATCGCAAATCAATCAAATGGCGCCGTTACCGAGAATAGTGCGCTAATTGTTTGTATTTTGAAATTTGAGTTGAAAAATTTATTCCATTATAATTTTTAGATCTAAACTCACACAAACCCTAATACGTGTTGTTGTTTGATTGCGGGAAATCTGGAACTTGTGGAGCTGCGGAAATTTTTTTCTGCAAACTCCAGAGGACAAGAAAAGTAAACAGGGACATTCTATAAAAATTTGGTGCAGCGATCCTGTGAATTGACCGCGGAAGCGCGGTTTTAGCCAACATTTGCCGCGGAATCGCGGCTAGATAGAGGGATCTCTGTGCAATTTTTCCTCAGGTACTTTCCTACTTTCTTATCTTCTCTCTCATCTGCTCCAATTAACATTTTGTGCATGTTTCTTTGCAAAAATCGCAGCGCCACGCAAAAAGCAAAATTAAATTGTGCTTGTTTTGATTTTTGTGGTTGTTTGCATAATTAATACGGAAAATTAAGGGGCAAAGACCAAATCCAGATTAGGTGGGGAGTTCATTACCCTTCCTAAGCCCCGAAAATCACAAACTTGCATTCGCATTTACCCTCATTAATTAAAAGAAATCTAGAGATGACTCTAAGGACCGTCGCGCTCACTTAGGACAGAAGAAGACCGTGGGTAATTCATTGCTTATCCGCGTTTTCTTGTGTGTCTAAGGCAAGTGTGTCGAAGGCTAGTGGTTATTAATTAGGCCTACTACTTACGTAGTGGAGTACCTTCCCACTTACCTGGCACTTACCTGGCCACAGGGGGACAAAGAGGCAGTGGAGGATTCTATCCCGCGACTTGTCTTCTGGCAGTTAGGAGCGGTCTAGAGCCGGACCTAGGTGACCACTAGATTCTAGGGTTTTGTGTGTTGCATTTGTTGTGTTGCATCATATTTTCAAAAATCCGTCCACTTTTCAAAACAAACACCGCATTCATTCATATCATTCCACTAATTATAAATTCATGCTGCCACTTGTACTAACCCTTTTTAGTGCAAGATAGGCTGGACACGGGTTTCTAGTGCCTGTTAGTCCGCGTTCCCCGATCGACCCAAAAGTCGGTATTTCTACATTTACCTTTTTCTTTACCCACCACCACACCCACATCGATGGATCCGTCTCCATCGAACTTCTTTTCCACTACTCTGCCGCCGTCCGTTGGTGCGCAGAATCCACCTAGCATCTCTCTCCAAGAGAGATGCTATCCAACACGAGTCCCCCTTTCCACCTGTCTTTCCATTCCACCAGCCAACGGGGAAAATTTTCAGATTAAACCCCAATACATCAACCTTCTACCAAAATTTCACGGTCTCGAGTCTGAAGACGCATATGCATTTATCACCAAATTTGAAAATGTATGCGCAATGATGGGTACCTCACAGTTGTCTGTGGATGCTTTGCGTCTTCGTCTTCTCCCATTTACCTTGTGCGATTTAGCCGAGAAGTGGCTATATAACACTACCGCACATTCCATTTCAAATTGGGACGAATTTGTCAAAGCATTCCTTAAGAAATTCTACCCACATCAAAAGACAGCTCGAGTCCGTAGCGAAATCTATCAATTCACCCAGCTTCCAAATGAAACATTTTCAAAATGTCTTGAACGTTTCAAGGATCTGTTAGTCCAATGTCCACATCACGGCATCCCGAGATGGGAACTGTGCCGAATCATTTATGAGGGCATTAATCCTAACACAAGACAGACCCTTGAATCCATGTGTCAAGGCAACTTCATGACTAAACATGATGGGGAAGCCTGGAATTTTCTAGAAAATTTCGCTGAAAAATCTTTACAGTGGGAGGGTGTAAGTCAATCATCTAGGGATGGCAATGATATTTCCATAGGAATTAGAGCTGAAATTTCAGCTTTACACAAGAAATTTGACGCTATGGAAAACAAATTTTTAGCTGCCGCCCTAAGTCAAATGTCACTCTCCAAAACTGTATGTGGATGCTGTTCTGATCCTTCTCATTTGACGGAAGAATGTCCGTTTCAAGGTCATGAGCATACCAATGCCGCATTTCAAAGACCTAGGACGATTCATTTTCTTCCACATATAATCAGGGTTGGAGGAATCACCCAAATTTTGCATGGAACCAATCACAATCTCAAAACACGGTTCCAAACCAAAACAATTTCCAAAGGCTTCCTCCACCACAACAACAACCACAACTTCAATTGAGTCAGTACCCCTTTCAAGCACAAAATTTCCAAAATCCGGTCAACACACCCACACCATCTAGTCCTTTGCAGTTGACCGGGACTGATTTATTCTCTTCATTCATAAACTTGCTTCTAACAAATCTCATGCAAGTATCGGCTGAAATAAAAACTTCTGTCGATTATATAAAGAAAAACTCTGCGTCCCAAAGCGAGAGTATTAAATCGATGGAAGAAGAAATTGCACGATTAAAAGCCGAAATGAGTGCAAGAGAGAAAGGAAAACTTCCAGCTCAACCTTTACCCAATCCTGGCTATTCACATCATGTGGATGCAATCACGTTGAGATCTGGAAGAGTGCTTGACAATCATGTTGGGGAAGAGTTTGATGATACTGATAAATCAATCAATAAAACCCCGGCCGAGACCTTTCCTTACACACACACTTCTAATTCTGACCCCAGTTCTTCTACCCCACCACCTTCTTGCGAGCCTATTCTTCGTTTCCCACACGGCTCGCCACCTCAGCCAATATCTTCTAGTTCTCCACAGACGATCCCCACTCCTCTTTTGGGATCATGTCTACCCCCATTTCCTTCTCCTATGATGGACCCAACGCTTATTGCTAAAGCACCTTATCCTAATTGGTTAAGGGCTAATTCATCGAGTCCACATATGGAGAAGATTATGAACATTTTTAAGCAAGTTAACATCAACATCCCTCTCCTAGATGCCATCCAACAAGTTCCGTCCTATGTGAAAACTCTTAAGAACTTGTGCACTAGGAAGAGGAAGACTCAAGTGCCGAAAAATATATTCATGGCAAAGACGGTAGACACGACTTTCCCCCAGCAATTACCGAGTAAACGTAAGGATCCAGGCTACCCTACAATTTCCATCTCTATTGGGGAAAAACACATTAACCGTGCTCTACTAGACCTTGGCGCTAGTGTTAACTTGCTTCCATACTCAGTCTATGAGCAACTAGGTATCGGAGTGTTAAAGCCTTCGAACATAACTCTTCAGATGGCTGACCGATCAATCACCAAACCTAGGGGTGAACTGGAGGATGTGTTAATAAAAATCGGGGAATTTATATTCCCTGTGGACTTTATTGTAATTGATATACAGCCTGTAGCGAACCCATGAAATCAAATTTCGGTGATTTTAGGTCGCACCTTTTTGGCTACTTCCAACGCTATCATCAACTGTCGTAATGGTTCTATGACCCTATCCTTCGGGAATAGGTCAATTGAACTGAACATTTACAAGTTGGGAAGTGTACCCTTCGAACCTACTGCTCAGGTCTGTTCTGTCGACTTAATGGATATCGACAGCAGCGAATTTGATGATCCTCATGATACTGATCTTGACTCTTTTCATACGTTATTGTTTGACCCAATTATGTATCATACACATATGGACTCTTCCACCGAGATGTCCGGGTCAACAATTAACACCGATTATGAACTGTTCTTAGAGTCTGAAGATTACCCCGCACTTTGTGATGACATTATTCATCGGGGTATTGATGGAACTTTTGAGGAAATCTTTGCTGAAGAACTCGCATTTTTGAATGACACGGGTGTTGAGATGAATCATGTCCCACTCAATGAAATTGAACTTCCACCCCTTCTTCTGAACTGTAAAAAGAATGCGAGCAATCCATCACATTCACTGCATCGTCTCTCCAAAATGAGACGCACATACACTCTCTTCCACCACTTAACCTTTCCCCACTTCTTCTCTCACCAACCAGAGCACTGCATTGATAAAATTTTTGAATGGTTGGTGTTAACATTCGGCCTTTGCAAAGCTTGGCATCGACCAATGATTTTTGGCCCCCTCATGTGATTTTCAAAAGATTAACATTGCATAACTCAAGTTTGGGGGGGGGCATTTTTTCTAGCTCTTGAAAAGAATTTTTTTTACAAAATGATGAGCCAAAAATAAGTTTGGGGGAGGTTCTTCACTTAAATATTTTGCCCCCACTAATAAATTCCTCCCAAGCTTACAGGTTTTTCGAGATTTAGCAGATGGCAACAGTGAGGACACTGTTGAAAACAAGTTTGGTGGAGGTTTGTGCTTATTTTCACATCATTTGCATATCATTTGCATAAGCACAAAACAATTTTGAAAACCTAAAAAAAAAATTTAAAAACTTTCAAAATAGATAAAAATATTTTTGTACATAAATAAGATAATAAAAGTTTAGATAGTGAAAAATTACATCCATGAGATTAGAAAAATTTAAGAAAACTAAGAAAATTAGAAGTTTTCTTATACGAACTAGTAATAAGTAGTTATGAGCCGTTGTCCCAAGAGTTAGTAAGATGAAGGACGTCACTAATCTGAGGATAAAAATAAGTCTGAAAAATAGTTCCTATTCTGGAAGCCAAACATTTTGAACGTTGATACCCTGCTATTCGCACTTACACACGTCTGAAAGCCTGGGATAGTAGAGGATACCTTGAAATGCTCTTGTCTTAAAGCCGATGTATGAAGGAACTAAAAAGAAAAAAAAATGAATAAAAAAAAAATAAAGTGGTGAGAAAAATGGACATTGGTTTTGTTATCACCAAGGGCAATAAAAAAAATATATAGCGAGGGTGCCTTTTCACCTAGTGCCCTAAGGCCAACTGGTCTGGGAGTCACTGCTATGCCTAAGGTGGTGCAAGATGAGGAAAATACACCAAATAAGCAAACACATGAGTAATCGGTCGGTTAGTACCTCAAGAAGTATTAACGGTCGCATGAAAGTGTGTGAGCAATCTCATCTAAATATTCATTAATTAAAAAGTACTGAGGCTGATGGACAAGAGTATAATAGCTTGAATTGAATTCTCCGGGTGTAAGGATGTCCTTTACACACACGCATGGAGATATGATCGATGTTTGGAAGAAAGATAGGAATGAAAAATAAGACGATGTTTTATTGAGGGAGGACGTGATTTCTAATATCTTTTCATGACCATTAAGATAGGGCTCATGACAACCGAAAAGCTAGCTTAGTTGGAAACCATAATTTTCAAGGCTTTTCTTTTACAATTCTTTTCTTTAAATGTAATATTCATGATCTTTCTTTTATTATTGGATTTTGTGGATGCAATCCGTTGAAAACCCTTAGGAGACAACACTCCTCCTACTAGGGACACCTAGAGGTTTAAAGGCTTGTTGCACGTGCTCAGTGCAATCGTGTTGCCTACGAAAGTGTGCTGGTTAGTTTTTCTCTTTCTTTATTTTCTCCTTCTCTTTTTAATAAAACAGTTCGCTCGAGACGATCGAAAATAAGTTTGGGGGAATTTGATCAGTCGAAAATAATGTATTTTTAACACGGCAATTTTTCTATCATTTGCACTCATCTAGAAGTGTTCGGCATCATATTACATATATTAGCAAATCAGTCGTTAAATATCAGATTGCATGTATTAGACTCTAAAACCGGCACTATAAAGGAAATTGTGTGTTTATCATGGCATCGCATCATCCTTATATTGCGCAACACTTGTCTCGAGAATTGTGCAGGAAAATCCGGAAGAAAAGCCAAAATTGTCATTTTGCTGATCAAACATTACGCCAACTCAAAGACCCGAGCACTGATAGCAATACAGAAGGCTAAATGAAATTAAACACATCAAAACAAGGCCCAAATATTATAGAGGGAATTACCAGAAACGATTAAAGCCCAAGGCCCACAAAGAGCCGCGGAACCGCGGCAGGAGCCGGCTTGCGCCGCGGTTCCGCGGCGGTATTGCCATGTCAGCGCTCAGTTTTTAGTGCACAACTCCTATCTCAGTGGCTTCAGCTCAGAAAGACACGTCAAATTCCAGAATTCTCTCGAAGATTCTTCCAGATCAGCAAAGATCATTAAGCAAAGCTAATCTTAATTAAGCTCCTAACAAACTATTTCTAGAAGCTTCCTCCTAACTAATCACATCTAGAAGCTTCTCCTCTAACTAACTTTTGGAGGGAAATTCAAATTTCCTCAACAAACTTTTGGAGGGAAAACTTAAAATTCAAATCCTAGATCTAGGGTTTTAATGTCTATAAATAGGAACCTAGATCTAAGGGTTGAGGTTAATCTTCCATATTCGTAAATCTCTTTCTTCATCTTCTTCCACAAGTCTAGTGACAAGACTTGTGCGAAACCCTAACCCTAATTCCACTCCAAATTCAAGATCCCCAGTACCAAATCAAGTGAGAAGCCTTCAACCTTTTATGAGCCAAGCCGATCTTCAATCGGGCAAGTGATCCAAGCCGATCCGCGACTCACGGAGACGAGCGAAGCCAAATCGACGATCGAGTTCTTCCTCTTGTAGTTATTGAGCGATTGTAATGAAATTGTTGATATAAATAAAATGTGAAATTCTTTAATCTTGCTTTCTTTAATTTCTTGCATCATGATTCGATCTCAATTTGTGATTGTGGTTCTTGTTGTGATGTTCGAGTAAAACTCCGCTCGTAAAGGAGTCGAGACGATCAATAGAATGATGATGTAACAAATCTTAATACGATTCTTGAGTCCTACGAGTTTTGTAAACCCTAGCGAGTTCAAGAATCGATGACCTAGTTTCGTAGCGATGCTTTCTTGATTGTGATCGCTTGAAATTAGGGATCTACGATCGTTTCTTGAATTTACTAGAGGCTAGAATGTGAATGATATCGACAAAAGAACAAGGGATAAGATGAAACCCTAGTTTCATAAGAAATCCCTAATTCTCGATCGATCATCATCGATCTAGTATCAAGTCATCGAAGGATAAGAATACGTAATTGTAAGATTACATCACATCTATAGATCTGATCGATTCCTACGAGCCTCATTTAGATTCTTGATATTTGGTTGGAAAAATCATCAAACTATCAATTCTTGACTTTATCTTTTCTTGTTATTAGATCTAGATTTTCTAATTCTTGAACTTCAACTACAAATCATGAATTGTTTTGTTTTCTTTCCTTTAAAGTTTCAACTCATCTAGATCGAAACACGAACGATTACACTTTCCCTGTGGACGATCCGCACTTACTAACGCGCTACAATCGACACTGTTATTGATTGCGGTCAAAATATTTTTGGTTGTGATTTCTACACAATTTCCATATCACACAATCCGAAATCGCAAATCAATCATCAACCATCTCCATGATCAGGTGATGCTGCCTTAGAATACGTCTGGGTCACTGATGGGACCGGGGTTCCCGGGCCAAAGCCACACTTCCATTGTCTCACAATGGTAGGAACCTAGTTTATCTCATGAACCAATATACACCCAAACAACCTCTTTGGTAGCATCTTAGGTAGCGATGTATCCTGCCTTTATCGTCTAGTATGCCACGGTATCTAGCTTGGAACTCTTCCAACATACCGTCCCTTCACTGAGGGTAAAGACAGTGCCTGTAACTGACTTTCAGTTGTCCTTATCACCCTTGAACTTTTCCAGTGATTCTCCCCAGGATCGATTGATACCATCTCACTACAACTAGTGAGAATCCTAACATCCAATTAGATCTATCTCATAGGTCCAAAACCCAGGATTTAGGAGGTATCATTTTGATCCTATATAGAGAATCATTGTGATAAGCGGAGATTGACCGAGCGCAGCATAGGAAACTCCTTCCCCATCAAGAGCATGTCATCCACGTACTCTACGAGGATCACTACCATACTCCCTACTACCTTTTCGTTTATACAAGGTTCATCTACCATTTTGATGATGTCAAACTCTTTGACTACCACATCAAAACAGATGTTCCAACTCCGCGATGCCTGCTTTATCACATAAAACATCTTTCTCACGTTTCCGCTGCTCCCACCGTCTACGAAGCCCTCTGGCTGTGTACTTATAGACGCTCTCTTCTAAATCGATATTTAGAAAAGCAGTCATGACACCCAACCGCCAGATATCATAGTCATGGTATGTAGCCGTGGCAAGTAGGATCTGGATGGACTTAAGCATAGCCACTGAAAAAGGTTTCATCATTATCCATGCCAGGTCGATGATGAAAACCTTTAACATGTCTAGCTTTGAAAGTCTCAACTTTTCCATCTACACCAAGTAATCTTCTCAAGATATATTTGCTCCTGATGGGGATTTAACCCTTCAGACAAAGCAACCAAAGTCCATACTTTGTTGGTGTATAAGGATTCCATCTCAGATCGCTAAGCATCCAGCCATTCTTATAGATTCCCACTCCTGATGGCCAGCTCGAAACTAGTTGGGTCATCATCTCATGATGCAATCCTCGCTCTCACTGTCATAGAGAAACGGAAGTATCTCTCAGGTGGGTGAGAAACCCTACCAGATCGGCGGAGAGGCTGAGGTTCGTCGGGGACTATTGAATCCTTTGGTTCTGTCAAATGTATAGCTGGAACCTTTCCAGTTCTACATAACTGACCTTGTCTCGAGCTTGTCCGGATTTTGCTTTTAGACATAGGCCGGACAATCCTAAATCTTAACAAACTTAAGATATGGAATCTTCCCTTTCCATATCACATATGAAGTGGTAGGCAACTGATTTGATTTGAACCCTATTCAATAGGTATGCAGCTTCTCAAGCGCATAACTCCCAAAAGGAAATAGGAAACTCAGTAGTACTCATCATAGAGCACACCATATCACATAGGGTGCTATTGCTCCGCCCCGATATACCATCGTGCTATGGTGTATACGGAGGAGTAATGCTGAGAGAGAATCTCATTCTCCTTTAGAATAGTCCAGGATTTCCGTGCTCAAGTATTCTCCTCCTCGATCACATCAAAGGACATAATACTTATACCCGTATTTTGGTTCTCTACTTCTAACTTATATTCTGTGAATATCTCAAAAGGTTTGGACTTGTGTTTCAACAGGAACATATGTCTGAATCTAAAGAGATCATCAGAGAATGCAATGAAGTACAAAGAACCGGTCCTGGCGTGTGTAGACAGGGGACCTTCATACATCAGCATGTATCAATCCCAAGAGTTCACTAACTCTTTCTCTGTTTCTTGTAAACGGAGCTATGGTCATCTAATCTTTGTGACATGACTGGCAAGTTTCACAAGATGTAAATTCAAACTAATTTAAATATACATCTAAATGTAACTTCAGCCAGCCGGGTCGCATTGATATGACCTAGTCTACAATGCCTCAAGAAGGATTCGTTTATTTCTGAACTCTTCCTCTTGTGTGTGTTTCGTATACTAAGAACTGTAGTTTGATTTAGAACATCAATGTTTTTAGACAACGTGCCTGAATCGATCAACTTTTGAAATAAGAAATGTTCAAAACATCATCCAACAATACAAAATTATATCCTTTCTTTACTAATAAAGAGACTGATATTATTTTGTATATCAGGTTCGGTATCTAATAACATTCGTTCAGAATTAATGTATTGGTAATACAGGGTGACAGTGACCAACAGACTTGGCTGCAACACTTGCCTCGTTTTCTGCCCCATGAAACTTATCACCCGTTCTCAGTTCTCTACCTTTCTGTAGCCCTATGTAACAGATTACATATCTGGGATCCTGATCTGGTATCAAATACCCAGGATGTAGAGGATACAGAGAAACAGTTCTTTGTAATGAACACACCCGAAGGAGATGCATCACATGCACTTTCTTCGTTTGGGCGGCACGGGAATTCTGGTAATCCCCTATTTCCTGCTCTGTCTTATAACAATTATAAGTTGGAGCGGGACCAACGTTCCCCAGCTCAGTATAACAAGCGGGTTCGGTCAATATCCGTATTATTATCTTGATTAAGGCATGATTTGGTCGCTACCTGGAGAGAGAGAGAGAAGAAAACACTCAGCGTATGCTCTTGCAAGATCAGATTGGTTATTATTTTATCTAATCAGGATGGCTCCCACTATTTTTTATCAAATCTTCCTTCAAACCCTAAAAGGAAAGACTAGCCGGGATTAATTACACGCTACAAGTTCGCCAATCTTTCAGCCAGGCCAGTGTTGGTACTTTGAGGGAGGTTCCCCGTGCTTTCGCACGGACCTAGTTAAAGTAAACCTCGTTTTCCCAGAGGCGTAACCTCGTTAACACCTTTCTAGACACCTACTTGATCGGCTAATTGTAATGTGTAAAACTCTCCCAGGAGTAACAATTACTCGCAGTGGGTATCGGGATCCAACTATCTCATAGAAGGTATGCAATCTCATTGCAAATTTCAACACTTGAAATTCCCAATAATATTTTACCCCTAGTGTTCTATGACCTTGACGAATGCCAAACAACCCATAGTCCACTAGTCAAGTTCAACCCGTACATTTCTTGATTGAATTAAACCCACCCGCACGACCCTTGACGAATGCCAAACAATGCCGTACGACTACCCTAATCCAATCTGCATCATATGCATAAGCAGATAAATACTAGTTAGATACCGTACACTACGCCTTGACGAATGCCAAACTACCGCAGCACGAATACTAATTAGTACTTATCTGAAATGACGGAGGGCTACGACAGGTTTTTCTGAAAACCTATTGCGTGATGAACTTGATATCGTTGTAGAATCAAATGATTTTAAAATGGAGTGTTTTTGAGGCTTTTCAAGTTTTGCTAAAGGGGTCACTCCCGGTGAAGGGATCGTCGACTCTTTCCCCATCGAATAAGGTGCAGGATATATCATATATACCGCTGTGCAAAGCAAAAACTATAGAAGCAATCAAAAGACAAACCGAGGGTTGTAGCATCTGCCAGTTATTGCTAAAGGAGTCACTCCCGGTGAAGGGATCTCGGTCCTTTCCTTATCGAATAAGGTGCAGGATGTTCTACAAGGAACACCGCGATGCAAAGCAAGAACTGTAGTTACCTGTTTTTGAAAATTCGATTCCACAACATCTTAGGTTTCTTTTCTTTCATTAATCATATTAATGAAGTCCCATCATTTAAGCACCTAAACATCATAAATAAATACGACGTACACTTATGCCATCCGCATTCGCCTCGATGTCCCCTCGTGCACCGTTAGGTTAGGTAACTAACGACAGAGCGGGGCAGGGCTAGCGCGGGTGTAAAACATAAGTAACGTCTATATAATATATCATATATACTATATACAGTATCCATCACAGCATATCAAATGATCACATCACAGATATCGCAGCAGAAGAAACATATGAAACATTGGATATACTAGGACGTCCGTGTTTTCAATACGAGCCAGTATAAAACACGGATTCCACGGTCGCGATGAATAGCCAAACCCACACCCCTAGACCCCTACGAGAGCGGCAAGCAACCCTACCAATTCTAGAGTTAGGAGACCCGGACTCGACTCCTCGAGTTGGTCTCCCACTGGACTCCAGAACCCGGTTACTTGTACTCTCCTCCTTGGGTCTATCCTAATGCGGAAAAGTAAATAATATACAAAAGGTGACATCTTCCGCAACCTGGAAGTACCCCATTAAAAGAATATTACATACAAGTTTTTACATGAATGAAAATGAAAAACACTCATCTCACATAAAAACCCCCGGCTATTCATAACGCGACAATCCAATATAACATATCCAGCAACACATAACATCACATGTCATCAACGTAAGTAAATATGCGAATCCCAATTGTCGTTGACATATAGCAACGAAACCGGCGATATCACATATTACACTTACGGTCGCAGAAAAGAAAGTGTAAAACTACAACAGTTGGAATCCGCAACCTTATAGACATCGCATGCCTAATCAAATGAATTCCTTAGACATCGCATGCCTAACAATTATAAATCCCGTATTTTAGTCTCATTTATCGAAAACTTTTTTCAATATCAAGCCGGGCAATTCAACAAAATTCCCGGCATCCTGACCGAATGCTCGTTGCAAACTTTAGTAGACGGCCGCACCCCCGATGCAGTCGACGAAATGCACCAAGGCGGAACACCGCTGCCGCGAGCACCCGAACGGATGCTTTTGGCGACGGGGCTCTCCTACAGTCACTTGGTCGGGGCTATGGGGTGTAGCTGTCTATTAAGTTTACCCGGCGAGTATCCGCGTATGCTACGTGATTGCGACGGACTTTTGATCACATAAAAATTCCGTGACAACTAATCAAGTGAGACTAAACTGCTATGTTTATAACATCCAAATCAGTTATCTCATAACTACTTGTGGATTCCAAATATTGTATCACATTCCAGATAAATAGAAAATGTTAAACTTTTCGATCGAACAATCAAACACCTAATGTTTCCCGAAACCGCTCAATACATGAATAAGTCTAAAAACATCCATTTCATACCACAGTACCAACGGTCCAGCCGTAGAAGGGTCAAGCCAACGCCTCACATGTGGCACGCCGTACTGCCCCAAACTCTAAGGTTCAAAGGGCAGTTCAAGACGGTCACATAATCGAGTTAAGGTTTGTTGTCTTCTAGAGGGTCCATCACGTTACTTGCACTACTTAGAACGTCTTTAAACCACGGAAAAATCCAACACTTGGAAATTTCCCGACAGGGGAAAAATTGGGTATTTATATCCGGTCGAACTTTTTAACATATTCTAAAATTACCCGGAAAAACACATAGACAAAATTAGACAATCCGATCGAATCTATGAACTCCCAATACAACCCAGAAAACTCAACTCTTGAGTAGAAGTTAAAAATTCCCAGAAAACACAGCACTAAAAGATAGGAATTACTGTGCAAAGCACGTGCCAAGAATCAATTTTATGGCCACGGAACTGCCGCACATGCTAGGGAGGGGCCGCGGTTCCACGGCGCTTTAGTTGACTTGGGCTCACGTGCTTCACAGTAACTCTTATAATACCCTGCTGTATTTTTTGGATATTTTTAATTTGGAAAAATCCACATTTTCAGAAAATGTACAGAGAGGGTTAAAAGTTAGGGTTTCGGGGTTCGATCGGATTTCTAACATCGTCTACACATCGCCTAAAGCTCTAGCTAGGCTCTGATACCACTGTAAGGTTACTAGGCACACCCATGATGTTCTACAACTGATCAAACATGGCCAATTCAAAATATTCCATGTGCCAAAGAACCCTAAGCGAAGATCGTTACTAGAGGATAGGCGAAACTAAGTAAGCAAACAACTTTGCTATAAAGTAAAAGTGACTACAACCTTTGTAGATCCGGTCCACCACTGCTTTAGCTCCGAGATGAAGTCCCTCCGCTGTGATCATCGGGATCCTGGACTCTAGCGTCGGTTTCATCGGAGAAATGAGCGGGCAAGGTCATTGACTTCGATGCCGAAGATGATCTACGTCGAGGCGACTCTAACTCGAGCTCCATCTTCACCAAGTCATGAAACTTGTGAAGAAAACACCCTATACTACATGGCAAGTGGTAGAGGATGAAGAAATAGCAAGTGGGTTCACTTTGGATTTGGATTTCTCATTTGGATTCATCACTTGACATTTTTCAATAGAGCTTTTCCTTTTCTTCATGAAGAAGATGAAGAAGAAGAAGGAAAAAGATTATGAATTAATTTTCAAAAGGAAAATGAAGTGATGGTTATCATAATGCAACCATGGGTGAGGCTAACAAGTGTAGAGACTAAACTAGGGTTAAGTATAATGGTTAGGTTAAGGAAAGAAACAAAATGGTCATGACTTTTCAAAGCATCATGAAGCTTCAAGAAGAAAGAAAAGAATCCACCATTTTATTTCTTGCCCAAAATATAAATGAAAAGAATAAATAAATAAGTCAAACCCTAACCATTAACCTAATCATAGTTTAAAGTAAACACACACCCAAGTTTGCATGTATCATCAAACATGATACAAACTAGTGCACAAATATATATCATATATACAATGTGCACATTCAAGTGAGATAATCAATCGTAAGTGAACCAATACTAGTTATTGTAAAGTAATATATCAAATATATAATTATACATTAAATCATTAAATCAACACTTGATTTAACGATCCGGTCATATCGCATATGACCGACTAATATCCAATGTATCGACTTATCGAATCAATCCTCGATTCGATAACTAGGTTATATCGCATACAACCAATCGATACATTCATCACGAGAATAGAATACGGTATCACATACACGCATTATTCTCGGTCCCGCACATATCTCATATGCGCTCCTATTTCGTTTCGCTTGAGCCAGGAAACCTCTGTGTAGGACTCTAAAGACTCGTCAATACGCCGGCAGCAGGTGATGATCATATCAAACACCCACAAGCTGCAAGCGGTCTGCTAAACGTAACGGCCACCCGGGTATTGAGCGATCAGAAGATCAACGAGCAAGCCCGCTCACACTCCTGTGAATCTAACCAGTAACACTTACCGTATAGTCCGGTTTGATCGTCTGATATGTCGCATATCTCTCCTAGGGGTGGTAAACGTCAGACCCCAGTAGCTCGATAAGTCGTGTCGATATGAGGTCTATAACAGTTCGAGAAACTACTGGTAACACTTACCAGTAAATCTCAGCAATCCTGGCCAGGGATTTCCGGTTATAGCCAATCGAACACAGTGCAACATCAACTCCCTATACCGGGAGAGACGAATCCCCTCCTATCGCTCATTGCTTCTATGTGATTCGGGACTGTACCCAAAAACCACCGTTTTGCACGCCCTCTTGGACGTGGTAAGGTGGAAATAAAAGCACAGTGGGAATCACACAAGACTCTATGACGATATCGGGTCTACAGACTAACCTGTACCAGTGTCACCAGAGAACTGCCATCTGACGTAAGGTATAATACCATCTGGGAGTTCTCGGCGAGTCCGTTCAGTGTACCCAGTCTCCACTGAGCACCCGCATACCATCTCCGATGTCAAACACCAATGGATATGGGATCATCCATCGCCCAGAAGATATACGCTAGTATACTCTGGAATATCGATGCCCCGTCTCGATATTCCCACGACTAGGAACATTGAAGGATGTACTCATGGACTACCCAGGCCCCACTAGTATGATCTACATCATAGTTCTGGAAGTCGAGTACACATCCTAATGGCTTTATCAATATGTAACAGAGAGACTGAAAGTATACATGTTAAGATAAAGAGCAACCATATAGCATACTATCATGTCGAGCAAGAAAGTCCTCCCTATATATGTCCCAGCATCCACTACAATATACATCCTATGTACAGTAATGGCCTCTAGGGCATACATATAACTAACAAGTATATCTTGAGAAGATTACTTGGTGTATATGGAAAGGTTGAGACTTTCAAACCTATGCTTAAGTCCATCCAGATCCTACTTGCCACGGCTATATACCATGACTACGATATCTGGCGGTTGGGTGTCATGACTGCTTTTTCTAAATATTGATTTGGAAGAGAGCATCTATAAGTACACAGCCAGAGGGCTTCGTAGACAGTGGGAGCAGCGGAAACGTCAGCAAGATGTTTTATGTGATAAATCAGGCATCACGGAGTTGGAACATCTGTTTTGATGTGGTAGTCAAAGAGTTTGACTTCATCAAAATGGTAGATGAACCTTGTATAAACAAAATGGTAGTAGGGAGTATGGTGGTGATCCTCATAGAGTACGTGGATGACATACTCTTGATAGGGAAGGAGTTTCGTATGCTATGCTCGGTCAATCTCCTCTTATCACAAGGATTCTCCATATAGGATCAAATTGATACCTCCTAAATCATGGGTTTTGGATCTATGAGATAGATCTAATTGGATGTTAGGATTCTCACTAGTTGTAGTAAGATGGTATCAATCGATCCTGGGGAGAATCACTGGAAAGGTTCCAGGGTGATAAGGACGACTGAATGTCAGTCGCAGGCATTGTCTTTACCCTCAGTGGAGGGACGGTATGTTGGAAGAGTTACAAGCTAGATACCATGACTTACTAGACGATTAAAGGCAAGATACATCGTTACCAAGGATGCTACCAAAGGGGCAGCCTGGATATATATAAGTTCATGAGATGAACTTCGTTCCTACCATTGTGTGACAATGGAGTTGTGGCTTATGCCAAGGAACCCCCGTCCCATCAGAAATCCAGATATAATTCTTAGGCAGTATCACCTGATCATGGAGATGGTTGATCTCCAGGGAGATCGAGGTTAGGAGAGTAGACACAGAGGACAACAGCGTGGATCCACTCACAAAGGCCTTTTTCCTAGTAGAGACTTTTATGGGATGGTATAGTATGAGATACTTCAACCACAGCTAATTGTTGGGTATGCGATACCACAACAGATGGCCCTAGTACAAGTGGGAGATTGTTAGTTATATGTATGCCCTAGAGGCCATTACTGTACATACGATGTATATTGTAGTGGATGCTTGGACATATATAGGGAGGACTTTCTTGCTCGACATGATAGTACGCTATCTGGTTGCTCTTTACCTTAGCATGTAATCTGATTGTCTCTATGTTACATGTTGATAAAGCCCTTAGGATATGTACTCGACTACTGGGACTATGATGAGATCATACTAGTGGGGCCATGGTAGTCGACGAGTACATCCTATAACTGTTCCTAGTTGAGGGTGTATCGAGACAGGGCATCGATACACCAGAGTAGACAAGCGTATACGCATCTTGACCCATATGATGGGCGATGGATGATCCTATATCCATCGGTGTTTGACATCATGGATGGTGTACGGGTGCTCTGTAGAGACTGGGTACACTGGACGGACTCGCCGAGAACTCCCAGATGGTATTATACCTCACGTCAGATGGCAGTTCTCCAGTGACACTGGTACAGAGTAGTCTGTTGACCCGAGATCGTCATGGAGTCTTGTATGATTCCCACTGTGCTTTGATTTCCATCATACCACGTCCAAGAGGGCGTGCAAAAAGGTGGTTTTTCGGTACAGTCCCAAATCACATGGAGGCAATAAGCGATAGGAGGGGATTCGTCTCTCCCGGTATAGGGAGTTGATGTTGTGCTGTGTTCGATTGGCTATAACTGGAAATCCCTGCCCAGGGTTACTGAGATTTACTGGTAAGTGTTATCAGTAGTTTCTCGAACTGTTATAGACCTCATATCGACACGACTTATCAAGCTACTGGGGTCTGACGTTTACCACCCCTAGGCGAGATATTCAACATATCAGATGACGAGACCGGACTGTACGGGAGTGTTACTGATTGGATTTGCAGGAGAATGTACAGGCTTGCTTTTTGATCTTCTGATCGCTCAATACCTGGATGGCTGTTACGTTTAGCTGACCGCTTGCAGCCTGTGGGTGTTTGATATGATCATCACCTACTGCCGGCATATTGACGATTCTTTAGAGTCCTACACAGAGGTTTCTTGACTCAGGCAAAACGGAGTAGGGGCACATATGTGATATGTGCAGGACCGAGGATAATGCGATATGAGATACCGTATTATATTCTCGTGATATTTGATATCAGCCGGGTCATCGGATCAAGTGTTGATTCGATGAATCGGTAAATGATATATTAGTCGGTTATATGCGATATAGCCGGATTGTCGGATCAAGTGTTGATTCGATAATTTAATGTATAATAATATATATGATATATTAAATTACATTAACTAATATAAGCTCACTAAAAGATTCTTTTTCTCACTCGGGTAATACATTGATATATATGCGATATATGTTAATTGTATTATTTTATTTTGTTACAATAAATATTTTATATGTGATATATAATATTGTAACATGATATGGTTATTAATGCAAAATGTTTAGTGGAGATTAAACGAGGTTAGGGTTTGATTTGGGTTAATCTTTTTTAGAACCTTTTAGAAGGCTTTGTTTTGTTTCTTGCAAAGATATTTGTTATGATATTTGGCAAGATATTTCCTTAACCCAACCCAACCTTTTAACCTTGGTTAAATCTCTACAATGGTTACTTGAACCATGGTTGCATTTCTAACCTTACTTTACTTTCATTATTCATCACAAAAGGATTATGATTTATTCTTCTTCTTCTTCTTCCTTTTTGCAAAGCTTTCTAGTTTTGATCTTTGTGATGAAAATGAGTGAGAATTTGATAATAAATGAGAGCTAAAATTCCTACTTCATCATCCTCATCTATCCTTGCCATTTAGATGAGGGTGTTCACTTCATTTAGTGAGTGAGAGCTTGTGTTAATGAAACTTCAAGGTAGATCATCTTTGTTATTGAAGATTGGAAGCAAGTTTGCATCATTCTCTTCGTGGAGCCTCTCTAGAGTCCGGATGCACGATGATCGCAGCGAAGGGACCTCAACACGGAGCTTAAGAAGTGAAGGACCGGATCTACAAAGGTTGTAATCGCTCTCACTTAGTGTTAAAGTATTTAACATGCTTGTTTTCTCCTAATCTCTAGTTTAAAGATCTTGGTTAGGGTTGTTCGGCACGGCTAAATTTTAAATCGGGCATGGTTGATGCCTCGTAGACCCTTGTGCGTGTGCCTAGCATCCCTACATCTCATACCCAACTTCTCTAACAACAGTTACGCAAACTGTATCTGAGAAACAACCTTAGTGAGTGGATTCTATACAATGTCTTTAATTTCTTCTCTCTTTAACTTAATCTCATGGAGATCAACTATTTTCCGAATCAAGCGATGGTTGCCTTAGAATTTATCTGGATATCTGATGGGACCAAGTTACGAAATAAACTTATTTATCCAAACAACTTCTTTGGCTGCATCATTGGCTGAGTCATGCTTGGCATCATTGTTATGTCTGCCACAGTATTCTGCTTGGAACTTTTCCAATATACCGCTCCTCAATAGAGGGTAAACTTATAACTCGTGACAGACATTTTGTTATCTATGTCACTTTGGAAGCTGGAATCGGTAATCATCTCCATTTGGAGGTTGCCATTACCATACAGCAAGAACATCTCTTTAGTGCTTCCAAAGTACTAAAGAATGGGGAAGTACTAAAGAATGTTCTTCACCGCTATCCAATGTTTCTCCAGAGGACTTTTGTGACAAGAAAAATTTGACCAATTGTAGCAGAGAAATATCATTTCTTATCAGGAAAATATTATCCACATACAATATGAGGAACGTGACAGCACTCTCTACAACCTTCTTATAAATATATGGTCCATCTTCATTTTTGATAAAGTCAAACTCTTTGACTGTCTCATAAAAACAGATGTTTCATCTCCAAGATACTTGCTTTAATCAGTAATTGAATTTAAGCAACTTGCATACCTATCTGCTGCTCCTAGTGGCCTCGAAGCCCTTTGGCTGAAGCATGGTAAGCATTAGTAGCAAGTAGAATACGAATAGAATTAAGTATAGTTACTGGAGAATTTTTTTTATCATAGTCTACTACGGGTCTTTTACTAAAACCCTTTTGCTACCAGTCTAGTTCAAAAGGTTTTCACTTTTCCATCTGCACAAATCTTCAACTCTCAAAGATTAGCTTGCTTCTAATGGGTTTTATCCCTTCAGAAGCATCCACAAAATCTATATTTTGTTGGAGTGCATAGAGTCTTACTTGGATTACATAGCATCCATCCATTTCTTGTACTCTCTATGGCCTGTTGATGACTAGTAGGGTCATCATCTACCATGATGCGATCCTCCCAGTCACTGTCTACACGAAAACCGTAGTATCTCTTAGGTGTCTAAGGTCTCTTACAAGCTCTGCGGAGTGACTGAGATTTGGCGGGTACAATTGAATTCTCGGGATCTTCTAAATCTTCAGTAAGAGTTTGTGGTTCTGAAACTCTTTCAGTTCTACCATACTTTTATTAATTTTTTTGCAAGAAATTCCTTTTCTAAAAAAGTAGTGTGTCGAGAACAAAACACCTTTCATTCCTCAACGTGGTAGAGGAAATACCTTCACGAATACTTAGGATAATACACAAACTTGCACATTACTGAACGTGCATCGAACTTGTCGAGAATGAGCTTTTCAAATATAAGCCGGATAACCCCATATCTCAACAAGTTTAAGAAATGCTCTCTTTCTATTCCATATCTTATACGGTAGATGTTCCTACCTAAATAGTGATACTTAAAAGCCGAGCCGAAGCCACTTTTGGCAGTGCCTAAGTGCAAAGCACGTGGCGTTGATGCCATCAGCCATGGGCAGCGCCATACGTGCAAGGCGTGTGGAGCTAATGCCAATTTTTTTGAAGCGCTTGCTTCAGATAGAACCTAAGTTTATATGGGAAAATATTTTCCCGATCTTTCTAAAAACAAGAAAGATTTTCTCTGTTAAACAGAGGACCCTTAGATCGAAGATCCAATGGTATTTAAAACACCACTGCTTGATTATGAAATCAATCGAGATCTCTTAAATTAGAGATTCTCACAACTAATTAAACAATTCTCCTCTCCTATAAATAGGAGTAGGAGTCAGAGAGAGAGACTCCCCTATAAACTTGAGATCAATATCAAATCGAGACCTAAAGCTTCCTCTCGTAAAAAAAAAGAAGATCATAAGACCTTCATCTTTCTCGGCAAAAGATCATAGGAAAAAACTAGGTAAAAGAAAAGAAGAAAAAGAACTCTTCCTTTTTTCATATCAAAAGAAAGCTTTGGCTTCCCCATGAGTTTCGACTCCATTTAAAAGTGTTTCAACATGTAAAGATTGAATCTTTGGCTTTCTTATGAGTTTCGACTCTTTGAAAATCAACGATTACTTGAAAGTCATCGACTTTCACAAAATATATATGGTTCATCTTAACATTGATGCACATCCATATGAACGCACGCATCATGAAAGCACGTCACAAAAGATGCAATAGAAAAATAGAATTTTGACTTAACAAAAAGCAAAATTCTCCTGAAAGAAAATTAATTTCACAAACTTGGGCGCACCATAAGTTAGGGCGCACCCCATAAACCAAGAGCGTACCCCATAGAGATGTCATACGATGCAATTCACTACGTGCGATGCACGTGCACGTAAGTGTAAGAAATCTCCATAGAAACACGTGCGCAAGCACTTGGCAAAATGCCAACTTCTGATGAATTCAAACCCCATTGATGTTATATGAAGGCATGCGCTTCACTTGCTGCGCACATAGGCATATGTCATGCGCACTCCGCACTATGCACATGTGCCGATGCCATGCGCACCCCAAGTGTGCAAGCACACATGGGCATATGTCATGCGCACTCTGCGTTAAGCACTTGCGCTGATGCCATGCACAGCCCAAGTGTGCAAGCACACCTGATGACAAGTCAAAGCTTGAAACTTAGCAAAAACAGCTAAGTATGGAAGCCTATGCTTCATGCATGATTCAATGATCACTAGAGAATATATTCTCAAATATGTGATCATGTTATCTAAGATGATCTTAGTTTAAAACAAGATTAACGATTCTCGGATCATACTCAAAATTTCTAAGTTGATCTTAGTCCAAATTACGACTAATGATCCTCAGACAAACTCAAGTATCCCCTGAACTGACGGAGCTCATCGATATGAGAAATGCGTCCCAAGTTCAGCGCCCGTTGGCCAACCAAGATACCAACGTGGACCCCGTCAAGAAAGAGCTTGACCCAAATCTAATATATATGGATTTGGATTAATCCGCACCCTACATGCGACGACATAAATTAGTCTCCGTATACAATCCATGGGCAACCCAAAATAAACTAAAACATAATACATGAAGGAATAGACCCGCAGTGTAGAAAGTTGTTATCATTCACGATAACGTAATTAACTGCAGAGGCTTGTGAAAGTATACCCCAGCACCACCATGAGGTCTAAACCGGCATCAAGCATTCAATTTTCAAAAAATTGGGGTGCAAAGCTAGACTATCCTAGAATCTAACTAGATGATTAGGGTTAACTATGATGATATCACAAAACCTAGCAAAGAGATGGTGGCTACAACCTTTGTAGACCGTATCCTTCTCTTCTCAAGCTCCGTGTAGTAGTCCATGCGACTCCACTAGGCTCCACTTGAATTGGATCGAGCTTCCTTTGCGATCTTCGAGACGAAGATGATCCACCCGAAACTCCGCTAATCCAAGCTATCTCTTCACTAAACTCTTTAGTGAAGGAAACACACTACACTTGAGTGCTAATCAAGTGTAGGATGGTGAAGTAGGGGTTCTAATCTCACTAGGATTTATATCAAAACCCTATGATTCACATCTCATGTGAGGGTTAGGATTTTGTAGAAGAGGAAGAAGAAGATGGAAAATATGGAGAGAGCTCAAAATGGCTAAGGGATGAACTCATGAAAAACTCAAGTGAAGAATGGCTCCTCTCTTGACCTCATTCATTCAAGCATGGAATCAATTCCAATAATAAATTGCAACCATGCTTGAATAATGAGTCAAGAATAATAAATAAATGATAAATGCGTTACTTCACCCCATTCCTCATTTTCCACCTCATTTCTATTTTTCACAAAAATAGAAAATCCTACCATGCTTCATATAATATATATATATATATATATATATATATGATATATATTAATATATATATATCACATATATATTAATATATATATCATATATATATTAATATATATATTATGAAGAAAATAATTAGTGAGCTAATAATATTAGTTAATATATAATTATATCAAATATAAATATATATCATATTATTAAATCAACACTTGATTTAATAATCCGGTTATATCACATATAACCGACTAATATCATTTATCTGTATATCACATTATCAAATCAACACTTGATTCAATAATCTGGTTATATAACATATAACCTAACTGATAATAAATAACCGCCAGATTAGAATACGGTATCACATACTCGTATTTAATCTAACCCCCTGTATATATAAGCATATGTGTCCTACTTCGTTTCGCTTGAACTAGGAAACTTCTGTGTGGGACTCTAAACACTCGTCAATACGCCAGCAGTAGGTAATGATCACATCAGTTACCCACAAGCCGTCAGCGGTACTAGATGGACGTAACGGCTACTCAGGGATTGAGCGAATAGAAGATCAACAAGCAAGCTTGTCCAAACTCCCATGAAGCCTATAAGTAACACTTACCGTACAGCCCAGTCTCTTCGTCTGATATGTCGCATATCGAGTCTAGGGGTGGAATTGTCAGACCCCAATAACTTGATAAGTCATGCCGATGTGTGGCCTATAACGGTATGAGAAACTACTGATAAGTCTTACCAGTAAATCTCATCAACAGCCCTGGCCAAGGACTTTCTGTTATAGCCAATCGAGTATAGCGCAACATCAACTCCCTATACCGGGAGAGACAAAACTTCTCCTATCGCTCATTACCTCCATGTGACTCGGGACTGTATCCAAAATCGACCTGTTTGCACGACTCTTTTGAGCCGTGGTAGGGAGGAAATCAAAGAACAGTGGGAACCACACAAGACTCTATGACGATCTCGGGTCTACAGACTAACATGTACCAGTGTCACCAGAAAACTACTATCTGACGATAGGTATAGTACCATCAAGGAGTTCTCGGTGAGTCCTGTTCGGTGTATCCATTCTCTAATGAGCACATGTGTACAATCTTTGATGTCAAACACCAATAGATATGGGATCAACCATCGTCCCGTATAGGGTCAAGAAACGTACATACTAGTCTACTCTAGAATATCGATGTCCTGTCTCGATACTCTCTCGATTAGGAACTGTTAAAGGATGCGCTTGTAGACTACACAAGTCCCAGTAGTATGATCTGCATCATAGTCCTGGTAGTCAAGGAAACATGCTAAGGGCTTTATCAACATGTATCAGAGAGACAGTATAATAATATAAGTGTACATGTTAAGATAAAGAACAACCAGATAGCATACTATCATGTCGAGCAAGAATGTCCTCTATATATATGTCCAAGCATCCAATATATCATACAATAATGGCCTCTAGGGCATACATATTCCTAACAATCTCCCACTTGCATTAAGGCCAGTTGTTGTAGTATCTCATACCCAACATCCCAAAATGTCTCTCAAACTGTGTATGGGGGAGGGCCTTTATGAGTTGATCCGCTGTGTTATCTTTCGTGTCAACTCTCCTGACATCGATCTCCCGGCGATCTACTATCTTCCTGATCAGGTGAAACCACATAAGAATACGTCTGGATCACTGATAGGACCGGGGTTCCATGGCCAAAGCCATAGCTCCATTGTTATCACAATACACAGGTATTGGATGCTTAATGGTTGGAACCACACCAAGTTCAGCTATGAATTTCTTCATCTAGACAGCCTCTTTGACAGCATCGTTGGCCGCAATGTAATCAGCCTCCATCGTCGAGTCTGCTACGGTATCTTGCTTGGAACTCTTCCAACATACCTCCCCTCCGTTGAGGGTAAAGACAAAACCCGAGAGCGACATACTGTCGTCCTTATCACACTGGAAGCTTGAATCGGTAAAGGACTCCACTTGGAGTTCACTGTTACCATACACCAAGAACATTTCTTTAGTCCTTCTAAAGAACTTAAGAATGTTCTTCACAGCTGTCCAGTACTTCTCCCCAGGTCTGATTGATACCTACTCACTGCACCTAGTGAGTAAGCTACATCCGGTCTGGTACATAAGATTGCATACATGATAGACCCGACTGCCAAAGCATAGGGTATCCCTTTCATGCGAACCCTCTCTAAATTAGTCTTGGGAGACATCTTTTTGGAGAGAGTGATCCCTGAACAAGCGGGTAATTTATCACGCTTAGAATCTTCCATACTAAACCTCTTTATTATAGTGTCAATGTACCTGAATTGGGACAATCTCAACATCCGCTTAGATTTATCTCTATAGATCTTAATCCCCGGAATGTAGGAGGTATCACCTAGATCTTTCATGGAGAACTTGTGTGATAAGAAGAGCTTGAACGAGTGTAGCATATGAACATCGTTTCCTATCAAGAGTATATCATCCTCGTACAATACGAGGAAGACAACCTTACTCTCTACACCCTTCTGATATATACAAGATTCATCTATGTTTTTGATGAAGTCAAACTCTTTGATAACTTCATCGAAATAGATGTTCTAGCTCCGCGATGCCTGGTGTAATCCGTAGAATTTTTTAAGCAGCTTGCACACGCTTCCGCTGCTCCCACTGTCTACGAAGCCCTCTGGCTGTGCCATGTACACACTCTCTTCTAAATCACCATTTAGAAAATCGGCCTTGACTTCTATCTGCCGGATTTCATAGTCATGGTATGCAGCAATGGCAAGTAGGATCCTGATGGACTTAAGCATAGCCACTGGAGAAAATGTGTCATCATAGTCGATACCGAGTCATTAATGAAAACCTTTTGATACAAGTCTAGCTTTGAAGGTCTCAACTTTTCCATCTACACCAATTTTCTTTTTAAAGATCCACTTGCTCCCAATGGGTTTTACCCCTTTAGGAGCAACTTTCAAAGTCCATGCTTTATTGGTGTACATGGATTCCATCTCAGATCGCATAGCAATCAGCCATTTCACAGAGTCTCCACTTGTGATGGCCTTCTCGAAACTAGTTGGGTCATCATCTTCCATGATGCAATCCTCACTCCCACCGTCTATGAGAAAACCGTAGTATCTCTCAGGTGGATGAGGAACCCTACTAGATCTGCAGAGTGGCTGATGTTCGTCAAGGACTATTGAATCCTTCGGTTCTACCAAATTATCAGTTATAGTTTGTGTAGCTGGAACTTCTTCCAGCTCTACCTCATGACTACCAATTTCTTTCACAAGAAATCCCTTTTCTAAAAAGGTGGCATGTTGAGAAACAAACACTTTTTGTTCCTCAGTATGGTAGAAGATATATCCATATGAATCTTTTGGATATCCCACAAACTTGCACAAAACAGACCTTGACTCAAGCTTGTCTGGATTTTGCTTTTTAACATAGGCCGGACAACCCCATATCTTAACTCGTTTAAGAGATGGCCTCTTCCCATTCTATAACTCATATGGAGTGGTAGGCACGGATTTGGTCGGAACTCTATTCAATAGATATGCAGCTATCTCAAGTGCATAACCCCAAAAGGAAATAGGGAACTCAACATTATTCATCATAGAGTGCACCATATCTAATAGGGTGCGATTCCTCCGCTCCGAAACTTCATTGTGCTTTGGTGTATACAGAAGAGTAAGCTGAGAGAGAATCCCATTCTCTTTTAAATAGTCACGGAATTCCGTACTCAAGTATTCTCCTCCTCGATCGGATTGTAGGATTTTAATACTTTTACCCGTCTGGTTCTCAACTTCGTACTTATATTCCTTGAATTTCTCAAAAACTTCAGATTTGTGTTTCATCAGGAACACATGTCCGAATCTTGAGAGATCATCGGTGAATGTAATGAAATATGAGGAACTATTCCTGGCATGTGTAGACATAGGACCGCATACATCACTATGTATCAGTCCCAAGAGTTCAGTAGCTCTTTCTCCGTGTCCAGTAAATGGAGTTTTGGTCATTTTACCTTTGAGACATGATTGGAAAGTTTCATAAGATATAAATTCGAACGGATTCAAATATCCATTCTAATGCAACTTACCCAGTCTTGTTGCATTGATATGACCTAGTCTACAATGCCATAAGAAGGCTTCGTTCATTTCTGAACTGTTCCTCTTGTGTGTGTTCTGTATACTTGGAACTGTTTTGTGATTTAGAACATATATACCGTTATACAATGTATCATACCCAATCAACACTTGATTTAGTAAAACATTCACAATATTTTTGGTACAAAATAATTCTCTCAGAATCATTGTATTACCACCTGGGAATACAAGGTGATATTCGCCAACTGTTTTGGCTGCAGCAATTGCACCATTCCCTTCTCTGAGGGACATATCACCTTTTCCCAGTTCTCTACCTCTACTTAACCCATGTAAAAAATTACATACATGGGATCCTTATCCGGTATCCAATACTGAGGATGTAGAGCAAACTGAGAAACATTTCTCGGTAACGAACACACCCGAAGAAGATGCATCGGCATGCTCCTTCTTCGTATGGGTGGCATGGGAATCCGGGTATTCTACTATTCCTTGTTTAGACTTATGACAGTCATAAGATAGAGCAGAACCTAGCCCAGTATAGTAAGTGGGTTCGGTCAATACATTAATATTATTATCTTGATTAAGGCGTATCGTTGGTCGCTACTAAGAGAGAGAGAGAGAAGGATAATCATTTTTGTGTGCACTCTTCGCAAGATTAGATTGGTTATCATTTTATCTAATCAGGATGTCTCCCACTGTTTTTATCAAATCTTCCTTCAAAACCTAAAAAGCAAGATTAGCCGGGATTAATTACACCCTACAAGTTCGCCAATCGTTCGGCTAGGCAGGTATTGGTACTCCGAGGGAGTCTCCCCACGCTTTCGTATGAAACTAATTAAATAATCTCGTTTCCGCAGGGGCATAACCCCATTAACACCTTTCTTACACACCTACTTGATCGGCTAATTGTAAAGTGCAAAACTCTCCAAGGAGTACACTTACTCGCAGTGGGTATCGGGATCCAATTATCATATAGAAGGTATGCAATCTCATTGCAAATTTCAACACTTGAAATTCCCAATATCTGTTTTTACCCCTAGCAACTTATGACCTTAACTATGGTCAACAAATCATAAGCGCTACCCAAGTTCAACCCGTCATTTCGTGATTGAATTAAACCCATCCGCACGACCCTTAACTATAGTCAACAAAGCCGTACGACCACCCTAATCCAATCGCATCATATGCGGCAGATAAGCACTAATCAGCTACTACACACCACGCTTTGACGAAGTCCAACAAATGCAGCACGAATACTAAATAACACTTATCTGAAATGACAGAGGGCTACGACTGGTTTTTTAGAAAACCTTTAACGTAATGAACTTTTTATCGTTGTAGAAGCTAATGATTTGAAAAGGAGCATTTTTTGTAGCTTTTGCTAGTTTTGCTAAAGAGGTCACCCCCGGTGAAGGGTTCTCGGCTTTTTCCTCATCGAATGAGGTGCTGGATATTTCTCAAGAATACCACTATGCAAAGCAAGAACTAGAGAAGCTATAAAAACAAAATCGAGTGGGTTATAGCATTTGCTAGTTTTGTTAAAAAGTTCACTCCCGATGAAGGGATTTCGGTTCTTTCCTCATCGAATGAGGTGCTGGATATTCATCAAGGAATACCACTATGCAAAGCAAGAACTAGAGCTACCTTTTTAAAATTTCGATTCCATAACATTTTTAGGTTTCTTTTCTTTTCATTAATCTTATTAATTAAGTCCCATCATTTATGTTTCCCTAAACATCACAGAAAAGAAACGAAACTAGAACGTACGCTTATACCATCAGCATTTTCCACGAGGCCCCGTCATGCACCGTTAGGTTACTTAACTAACGGCAAAGCGGGGGCTGGACTAGCGCGGGTGGAAAACATAAGAAATATTTATTATATATCATATATATAATATAGCATTCGTCTCACGCAGTTATATGTTCACATCACAAAACTCAAGCAGCAGAAGTCAACATATGAAATATTGGATATACTAGGAGGTCTGTGTTTTAAATTCAGCCAGTAATGAAAAACACGGATTCCACGGTCGTAATGAATAGCCAAACCCATATCCCTAGACCCCTACGAGAGCAGTAAGTAACCCTGCCAATTCTAGAGTTAGGAGATTCGGTCTCGACTCCTCGAGATGGTCTCCTACTGGACTCTAGAACCCGGTTACTTATGCTCCCTGTCTTGGGTCTATCCTAATGTGGAAAAATAAATAATATACATCAATGGTGACATCATCCTCAACTCGGAAGTGTCCCAATAAAAGAATATTACATACAAATGTTTACATGAATAAAAATTGAAAAACTCTCATCTCATGAAAACCCCCCGGCTATTCAATCATGACGATCTAATATAACATATCACAGCAACACATAACATCGCATGTCATCAACGTAAGTAAATATGCGTATCCTAAATTCCGTTGACATATAGCAATGAGATCGGGAATACACCACATATTACACTTACGGTCGCAGAAAATAAATGAAAAACTACAATATTTAGAATCCGCAAATATCTTAGATATCATAAACCTAGAATATTTCATATTCCAAATTTCATGCCTAACCCTATAAACCTTGCATTTTAGTCTTAAACTGAAAACTCTTTTCAATAATCAGTCGAATAATTCAACAAGATTCGTTATTGCGACGGAGTTTTGATCCGAATCAAAACTCCGTGGCAATCGATCAAACGAGACTAAATAGCTAGATTTACAAAATACTAACTAGTTTTCACAAAACTAATTATTGTGGATTCCAAATATTGTATCACATATCATCATAATCTATACGACGCTAAACATTTTGATCGATTTCTCAAATACCCACAAATCCCAAAGACCTCAACAACTTGAGCATCACTAAAAACATCCAGAAAATGCCAAATACCAGAGTGGAGCAGCACAAGAAAAACGACCCAAAATTCCCCAAAGTTGCGGCGGAACCACGTCCAAACAAGGGGTTAGGCCGCCGTTCCACGGCGCTTTAGTAGAATTAGGGCTTCGAATTTCTTGGGGCTCCACTATATACCCTGCATGAATTTCTGCATATTTTTAATGTCGAAAATTTAAACTTTTGAAAAATGGACAGAAACTTGGTGAAAAATGGGTTTCGAAGTTCGATCGAACACTTTAACGTCGTAAAGACTTTCCCTAATATACTAGCTTGGCTCTGATACCATGAAAGTCTACTCTAGCACCACTATGAGGTCTAAACCGGCATCAAGCATGCAATTTTCAAAAAATTGGGGTGCTAAGCTAGACTGTCTTAGAATCTAACTAGATGATTAGGGTTAGCTATGATGATATCACAAAACCTAGATAAGAGATGGAGGCTACAACCTTTGTAGACCATATCTTTCTCTTCTTAAACTCCGTGTAGTAGTCCATGCGACTCCACTAGGCTCCACTTGAGGTTGGATCGAGCTTCCTTTGCGATCTTCATGCCGAAGATGATCTACCTGAAGCTTCGCTAATTCAAGCTACCTCTTCACTAAACTCTTTAGTGAAGGAAACACACTACACTTGAGTGCTAATCAAGTGTAGGATGGTGAAGTAGGGGTTCTAAGCTCACTAGGATTTATCTCAAAACCCTATGATTCACATCTCATATGAGGGTTAGGGTTTTGTAGAAGAGGAAGAAGAAGATGGAAAATATGGAGAGAGTTCAAAATGGCTAAGGGATGAACTCATGAAAAACTCAAGTGAACAATGACTCCTCTCTTGACCTCACTCATTCAAGTATGGAATAAATTGCAATAATAAATTACAACCATGCTTGAATAGTGAGTCAAGACTAATAAAGAAATGATAAATGTCATGCTTCACCCAATTCCTCATTTTCCACCTCATTTCTATTTGTCACAAAAATAGAAAATCCTACCACGTTTCATATAATATATATTAATATATATATATCATATATATATATTAATATATATATATTATGAAGAAAATAATTAGTGAGCTAATAATATTAGTTAATATATAATTATATCAAATATAAATATATATCATATTATTAAATCAACACTTGATTTAATAATCCGGTTATATCACATATAACCGACTAATATCATTTATCTGTATATCACATTATCAAATCAACACTTGATTCAATAATCCAGTTATATCACATATAACCTAACCGATAACAAATAACCGCCAGATTAGAATATGGTATCACATACTCGTATTTAATCTGGCCCCCCGCATATATCAGCATATACGCCTTATTTCGTTTCGCTTGAACTAGGAAACTTCTGCGTGGGACTCTAAAGACTCGTCAATACGAAAGCAGTAGGTAATGATCATATCAGTTACTCACAAGCCATCAGCGGTACTAGCTGGACGTAACAGCTATCCAGGTATTGAGCGAATAGAAGATCAACAAGCAAGCTTGTAGAAATTCCCATGAAGCCTATAAGTAACACTTACCGTACATTCCGGTATTTTCGTATGATATGTCACATATCGAGTCTGGGGTGGAATCATCAGACCCCAATAACTTGATAAGTCATGCCGATGTGTGGCCTATAACGGTACGAGAAACTACTGATAACTCTTACCAGTAAATCTCATCAACAGCCCTAGCCAGGGACTTTCTGTTATAGCCAATCGAGCATAGCGCAACATCAACTCCTTATACCGGGAGAGACGAAACCCCTCCTATCACTCATTGCCTCAATGTGACTCGGGACTGTACCCAAAATCTACCTGTTTGCACGACTCCTTTGAGCCATGGTAGGGAGGAAATCAAAGCACAGTGGAAACCACACAAGACTCTATGATGATCTTGGGTCTACAGACTAACCTGTACCAGTGTCACCAGAGAACTGCTATGTGACGATAGATATAGTACCATCTAGGAGTTCTCGGCGAGTCCTGTTCGGTGTACCCATTCTCTAATGAGCACCTGCGTACAATCTTTGATGTCAAACACCAATGGATATGGGATCAACCATCGACCCTCTACAGGGTCAAGAAACGTACACACCAGTCTACTCTGGAATATCAATGCCCTGTCTCGATACTCTCTCGACTAGGAACTGTTAAAAGATATGCTTATAGACTACATAAGTCCCAGTAGTATGATCTGCATCATAGCCCTGGTAGTCAAGCAAACATCCTAAGGGCTTTATCAACATGTATCAGAGAGATAGTATAATAACAAAAGTGTACATGTTAAGATAAAGAGCAACTAGATAGTATACTATCATGTCGAGCAAGAAAGTCCCCAATATATATGTCCAAGCATCCACTATATCATACAAAAATGGCCTCTAGGGCATACATATTCCTAACATCTTGCGCTTGCAGGAAAAAGCGTCTCCATAATCAATAAACCTCTCATTTGTGGGAGGGAATTTGAAGTCATTTACATCGGTCGCATCAATCCAAATATCCGATACACGGTGCTATAAATCAACTTGGTATCTTTGGAGAGATGGATGGTTATATACTTATGCATCTGCCCCAGATTTAGGTTAGACACGCTCTCCGCGTCTCAGTCCGGTTTCCAGCGGTGAACAGATTCCGGCACGTCCTGTGGGACACTTTTCTATTTCCACTCCACACTTCATGTGTCGTATTTCGCGAACAAAATCACGATATATTATGTTTAGGGTTGCTCTTGGATTTCAAGGTAGACTGAAACTGGTGCTTTCTCCCCTATGTAGACTTCAATGGTATTCTGCAATAACTCCAAGACCACCACGCCTCAGCTGATCTTCTCTGAGCAGATTATGGCCCCACTGATTGGCATCCTAATAGCCTAACTCATGCAAGAATGGAACAAGCTCCAATTCGAGAAAATTCCTCCACTCCTCCTTACCATTGGTACCACAACGCCAAAAGAGGAAGCCTCAAATAAGTTAGTCTTCGATAGACTAGCAACAAGCTCCGCAGGCCCTTCCGAGAAGCCTACAAAATCAAAAAGCTCAGTCTCCAACAGGCTAAATTCAAGCTCCGTGGGCCCGACAAAGAAGCTTGTGATACCAAAGAACTTTGTCTTCAAAAGGCTAACCTTCGCTACTTCGGCTACTTCAACTATTCCATCCACTCTAAAGAAGTCAGTCATCAAGAGGCTGACGCTTGCAGCTCATGCTACTCCTGAAGCGCCAAAAGACGCTTCACCCCCAAGATAGTCTATTTTCCACAGACTATCACCAAATGTTCCTATGCTGCCAAAGACGCCAGTTTTCAAGCGAATGATACCTGTGGAAGCTCCGAAGCTACACATGGGGCATGGATATGAAGCTCCTAAAACTAAAGAATCTCCTGTTTCAAGATGCGCTCGACATCGTTACCGGCGCCAGCTAAGACAGGCTGGGGGCATCTCCTCATCAGGGCTAACTCCACTGATACTTACTATCGATGTAGTCATCTCGACCAAAAAAGGTTTTTAGCTGCTCAGAAAGGTTAGGCGGAATTTTCCTACCGCTGTCTTGAAGAATTTCCCACTACCCGTGGGGACATCAAATAAGCAAAAGCCAATGCTCAAGCCAAAACTTTCTTCGATGATCTACGAAGTCTGGAAAGAAGTTCGTGGCTCTGTTATCAACAGCATCCCATCTCCAAAATCTGAGAAGCTTAGGAATCCGTCAAAAGCCTAAGACTTAGATTCCATGTTCAAAGTAGCCCTTCTTTAAAATAAAAGGGCACAAAAATTCCGTCGTTTAAAGCATATCCCAAAAGGCGAAATGACAAAAGCTTTGCGCAGAAGGCTGAAGTAGTCCATATCGTGTGGATGATACACCTCAACGGAAGGGAAAACAACGCTTCCACCATTCATCGACCCAAAACCCAGTCCTTGACTCAAGCTCAAATGCAGCAACAACTGCAAGAAATGGCAGCTCAAGCAGCAACACTCGTTAGCCCAATGCCCAAGACGTGTCTGAAACGCGAACAAGAAGATCTTGAGAGATAAGGGTCTGAAGTTGACTCTTTAAAACGTGCTATCGATAAGAAAAGAAAAGAAGCGGTGGATATGGTTGCCAACATGAACAAAATGGACCTCCTTATGCAGAAGATGTTGTTAGTTATATGTATGCCCTAGAGGCCATTACTGTACATTGGATGTATATTGTAGTGGATGCTGGGACATATATAGGTAGGACTTTCTTGCTCGACAAGATAGCACGCTATCTGGTTACTCTTTACCTTAACATGTATACTTTCTGTCTCTCTGTTACATGTTGATAAAGCCCTTAGGATGTGTACTCGACTTCCAGGACTATGATGTAGAGCATACTAGTAGGGCCTGGGTAGTCCATGAGTATATCCTTCAATGTTCCTAGTCGTGGGAATATGGAGACGGGGCATCGATATTCCAGAGTAGACTAACGTATATCCTCTCGACCCATGTGATGGGCGATGGATGATCCCATATCCATTGGTGTTTGACATCAGAGATGGTATGCGGGTGCTCAGTAGAGACTGGGTACACTGAACGGACTCGCCGAGAACTCCCAGATGGTATTATACCTCACGTCAGATGGCAGTTCTCTGGTGACACTGGTACAGCTTAGTCTGTTGACCCGAGATCGTCATAGAGTCTTGTGTGTCTCCCACTATGCTTTGATTTCCACCCTACCACGGCTCTACTGAGTCGTGCAAACAGGTGGTTTTTGGGTACAGTCCCGATTCACATGGAGGCAATGAGCGATAGGAGGGGATTCGTCTCTCCCGGTATTGGGGCTTGATGTTGTGCTATGCTCGACTGGCCATAACCGGAAATCCCTGGCCAGAGTTGCAGTGATATACTGGTAAGAGTTATCAGTAGTTTCACGATTGTTATGGACCTCACGTCGGCATGACTTATCGAGCTATTGGGGTCTGACGTTTACCACCCCTAGGCAAGATATGCGACATATCAGACGAACAGACCGGACTGTACGGTAAGTGTTACTGGTTGGATTCACAGGAGTGTGAGCGGGCTTGCTCGTCGATCTTCTGATCGCTCAATACCCGGGTGGCCGTTACGTTTAGTAGACCGCTTGCGGCTTGTAGGTGTTTGATATGATCATCACCTGCTGCCGGCGTATTGACGAGTTTTTAGAGTCCTACACAGAGGTTTCCTGGCTCAAGCGAAACGAAATAGGAGCGCATATGAGATATGTGCAGGACCAAGAATAATACCAGTATGTGATACTGTATTCTATTCTCGCGATATGTATCATGGGACAGTTATATGTGATATAGCCGGGTTACCGAATCAAATGTTGATTCGATACATTGATACACTTGATATTAGTCGGTTATATGCAGTATGACCGGATCATTAAATCAAGTGTTGATTTAATGATTTAATGCATAATTATATATTTGATATATTACTTTGCATTAACTAGTATTGGTTCACTTAAGATGGATTTTCTCACTTGATGTGCACATTGTATATATGATATAGTTTTGTGCACTAGTTTGTATCATGTTTGATGATACATGCAAAGTTGGGTATGTGTATGCTTTAAACCTTGTTTAGGTTAATGGTTAGGGTTTAGTAATCTTTTCTTAATTACTTATTCATTTTAGTTATCTTTTGGTAAAAATGAAATGGTGGCAAAATTTGTTTTTTACTTAAGCTTCATGAAGCTTCTTAGCTTTATCTACCATTTTGTTTTTTCCTTAACCTAACCATTCACCTAACCCTAGTTTATTCTCTACACTTAACCATGGTTGCTCTATGATAAGGTCACTTGATTTATTATAATTAATCAATTGATTTTAATATACTTATCATATTCTTTTTCTTCTTCTTCTTCTTTTTCAAGAAGAAAGAAGCTTGCTAGCTTCAATGGTGACTTGAGAAAAAGAGTGAGAAATCCAATTCTAAAGTGAACCCACTTCCTATTTCTTCATCCTCTACCACTTTCCATGTAGTATAAGGTGTTTTCTTCACAAGTTTCATGACTTGGTGAAGTTGGAGCTTGATCTTGTGTTGCCTCGACGTAGATCATCTTCGGCATCGAAGTCGACGACCTAGCCCGATCATTTCTCCGACGAAACCATCGCCAGAGTCCGGGATCCGATGATCGCAGCGGAGGGACGTCATCACGGAGCTAAGGAGGTGGAGGACCGGATCTACAAAAGTTGTAGTCTCTTTCATTTAGCAATAAAGTTGTTTACTTGCTTGCATCGCCTTACCTCTAGTAACGATCTAGTTTAGGGTTTCTCGGCACATAGAAAAATTTAGAATTGGCCATGTTTGATCACTTGTAGAACCTCATGGGTGTGCCTAGGAACCCTACAGTGGTATCAGAGCCTAGCTAGAGCCTTAGGCGATGTGTAGACGATGTTTTACGTCCGATCGAAACACGAAACCCTAATCCGACCCCTTCTCTGTACAATTTTTAAAACAGTGATATTTTCTATATTAAAAATATGCAGAAAATTCAGCAGGGTTTTATAAGAAAAACTGTGCAAAACGAGCTCCTGAATCAATTAAACCGCCGCGGAACCGCGGCAGGAACCTGGCTAGTGCGGCGGTTCCGCGGCTGTACGGTCGCTTCTTCCATTAATTTTTGAACAGTAATTCCTATATTTTGGTGCTGTATTTTCTGAGAATTTTTAAATCTTACTCAAGAGTTGAGTATTTTGGGTTGTATTGGGAGTTCGTAGATTCGATCGGATTGTCAAACTTTGTCTATGTGTTTTTCCGGGTAATTTTAGAATATGTTAAAAAGTTTGACCGGATATAAATACCCACTTTTTCCCCTGTCGGGAAATTTCCAAGTGTTGGATCTTTCCGTAGTTTAAGAACGTTCGAAGTAGTGCAAGTAACGCGATGGACCCTCTAGAAGACAACAAACCTTAACTCGATTATGTGACCGTCTTGAACTGCCTTTTGAACCTTAGGGTTTGGGGCAGTACGGCGTGCCACATGTGAGGCGTTGGCTTGACCCTTCTACGGCTGGACCGTTGGTACTGAGGCATAAAGTGAATGTTTTTAAACTTATTTCATGTGTTGAGTTGTTTCGGGAAAACTTGGGCGTTTGATTGTTCGATCAGAAAGTTTAACATTTTCTATTTATCTGGAATGTGATACAATAATTGGAATTCACAAGTAGTTATGAGATAAATGAATGAATGTTATAAACACAGCACTTTAGTCTCACTTGATCGGTTGCCACGGAATTTTGATGCGATCAAAATTCCATCGCAATCACGTAGCGTACGCGGATACTCGCCGGATAAACTTAATAAACAGCTACACCCCTTAGCCCCGACCAAGTGACTGTAGGAGAACCCCGTCTCCGAAAGCATCCGTTCGGGTGCTCACGGTAGCGGTGTTCCGTCTTGGTGCACTTCGTCGACGGTATCGGGGGTGCGGCCGTCTACTAAAGTTTGCGACGAGCATTCGATCAGTATGTCGGGAATCCTGTTGAATTGCCCGACTTGATATTGAAAAGAGTTTTCGATAAAGAGACTAAAATGCGGGGTTTATAATTGTTAGGCATGCGATGTCTAAGGAATTCATTTAATTAGGCATGTGATGTCTAAAGAGGTTGCGGATTCCAACTGTTGTAGTTTTACACTTTCTTTTCTGCGACCGTAAGTGTAATATGTGATATCGCCGGTTTCGTTGCTATATGTCAACGACAATTGGGATACGCATGTTTACTTACGTTGATGACATATGATGTTATGTGTTGCTGGATATGTTATATTGGATCGTCGTGTTTGAATAGCCGGGTTTTTTTTATGTGAGATGAGTGTTTTTCATTTTCATTCATGTAAAAAACTTGTATGTAATATTCTTTTATTGGGGCACTTCCAGGTTGCGGAAGATGTCACCGTTGATGTATATTATTTACTTTTCCGCATTAGGATAGACCCAAGGAAGGGAGCACAAGTAACCGGGTTCTAGGGTCCAGTGGGAGACCATCTCGAGGAGTCGAGTCCGGGTCTCCTAACCCTAGAATTGGTAGGGTTGCTTGCCGCTCTCGTAGGGGTCTAGGGGTGTGGGATTGGCTATTCATCACGACCGTGGAATCCGTGTTTTATACAGGCTCAAAGTAAAACACGGACGTCCTAGAGTAAAACACGGACGTCCTAGTATATCCAATATTTCATATGATATTTTCTGCTGCGTTATCTGTGATGTGATCATGTGATATGTTCAGATAGATATTATATATAGTATATATGATTATATAGACGTTGCTTATGTTTTACACCCGCGCTAGCCCTGCCTCGCTCTGGCGTTAGTTACCTAACCTAACGGTGCAGACAGGACATCGAGGCGAATGAGGATGGCATAAGCGTACGTTATATTTATCTGTGATGTTTAGGTGGACTTAAATGATGGGATATTCATTAATGAGATTAATGAAAGAAAATAAACCTAAAAGATGTTGTGGAATCGAATTTCAAAATAAAACAGGTAGCTACAGTTCCTTTTTGCATCGCGGTGTTCCTTGTAGAACATCCTGCACCTTATTCGATAAGGAAAGGACCGAGATCCCTTCACCGGGAGTGACTCCTTTAGCAATAACTGGCAGATGCTACAACCCTCGGTTTGTCTTTTGATTGCATCTATAGTTTCTGCTTTGCACAGCGGTATATATGATATATCCTGCACCTTATTCGATGAGGAAAGGGCCGACGATCCCTTCACCGGGAGTGACCCCTTTAGCAAAACTAGAAAAGCCTTTAAAACACTCCATTTAAAAACCATTTGATTCCGCAACGAGATCAAGTTCAAAGCGTTATAGGTTTTCATAAAAACCATTCGCAACCCTCCGTCATTTTAGGAAGTAGAGTACTTAGTATTCGTGCTGTGTTTGTTGACCTTAGTTAAGGCACAATGTACGATAGCTAAGTGATGTCTTCCTATACCGCATATGATGCGATTAGTTAGGACAGTCACGTGACTTTGTTGACCTTAGTTAAGGGTCATATGGGTGGGTCTAATTAATCACGAAATGACGGGTAGAACTTGACTAGTACTTATGATTTGTTGACCATAGTTAAGGTCATAAGTGCTAGGGGTAAAAACCTTTATCGGGAGTTTCAAATGTTGAAATTTGCAATGAGATTGCATACCTTCTATATGATAGTTGGATCCCGATACCCACTGCGAGTAATTGTCACTCCTAGGAGAGTTTTGCACTTTGCGATTAGCCGATCAAGTAGGTGTCTAGAAAGGTGTCAACGGGGTTACGCCTCTGAGAAAACGAGGTTTACTGTAATTAGGTCCGTGCGAAAGCACGGGGAACCTCCCTCAAAGTACCGACACTGGTCTGGCTGAAAGATTGGCGAACTTGTAGAGTGTAATTAATCCCGGCTAGTCTTTCCTTTTAAGGTTTGAAGGAAGATTTGATAAAAACAGTGGGAGCTATCCTGATTAGATAAAATAAATAACCAATCTAATCTTGCAAGAGCGCACGCAGAGTGTTTTCTTCTCTCTCTCTCCAGATAGCGACCATATCACGCCTTAATCAAGATAATAATATGGATGTATTGACCGAACCCGCTTGTTATACTGAGCTGGGGAACGTTGGTCCCGCTCCAACTTATAATTATTATAAGACAGAGCAGGAAATAGGGGAATACCAGAATTCCTATGCCGTCCAAACGAAAAAAGTGCATATGATGCATCTCCTTCGGGTGTGTTCATTACAAAGAACTGTTTCTCAGTATCCTCTGCATCCTGGGTATTTGATACCGGATCAGGATCCCAGATATGTAATCTGTTACATAGGGCTACAGAAAGACAGAGAACTGAGAACGGGTGATAAGTTTCATACGACAGAAAACGGTGCAAGTGTTGCAGCCAGGTCTGTTGGTCACTGTCACCCTGTATTACAAATACATTGATTCGGAACAAATGCTATTAGATACCGAACCTGATATACAAAATTATATCAGTCTCTTTATTTAGTAAAGAAATGATAAATTTTTTTGTATTGATGGATAATGTTTTGAACATTTTCTATATCAAAAGTTGATCGGTTCAGGCACGTTATCTAAAAGCATTGACGTTCTAAATCAAACTACAGTTCCTAGTATACAGAACACACACAAGAGGAAGAGTTCAGAAATGAATGAATTCTTCTTGAGGCATTGTAGACTAGGTCATATCAATACGACCCGACTGGCTGAAGTTACATTTTAGATGCATATTTAAATCAGTTTGAATTTACATCTTGTGAAACTTTCCAGTCATGTCACAAAGATTAAATGACCATAGCTCTGTCTATTGGAAACAGAGAAAGAGTTAGTAAACTCTTGGGACTGATACATGATGATGTATGTAAGGTCTCCTGTCTACATATGCCAGGACTGGTTCTTTGTACTTCATTACATTCTCTGATAGTCTCTCAAGATTCAGCCACATGTTCCTGTTGAAACATAGGTCCGAAGTTTTTGAGATATTCACAGAATATAAGTTAGAAGTAGAGAACCAAAACCGGGTATAAGTATTATGTCCTATGATAAGATCAGGGAGGAGAATACTTGTGCATGGAATTCTTGGACTATTTTAAAAGAAAATGAGATTCTCTCTCAGTATTACTCCTCTGAATACACCACAGCACAACGGTGTATCAGGGTGGAGCAATCGCACAGTATTAGATATGGTATGCTCTATGATGAGTACTACCGAGTTACCTATTTCCTTTTGGGGTTGTGCACTTGAGAAGCTGCATACCTATTGAATTAGGTTTGAATCAGATCACTGCCTACCACTCCATATAAGATATAGTATGGGAAGAGCCTATCTCTTAAGTAAGTTAAGATTTAGGATTGTCCGGCCTATGTCTAAAGCAAAATCCGGACAAGATCGAGGCAAGGTCAGTTCTGTAGAACTGGAAAGGTTCCAGCTATACAAACTACAGCTGATGATTTGATAGAACCAAAGGATTCAATAGTCTCCGACGAACCTCAGCCTCTCCGCCGATCTAGCAGGGTTCCTCATCCGCCTGAGAGATATTTCGGTTTCTCGATGACAGTGGGAGAGAGGATTGCATCATGAGATGATGACCCAACTAGTTTCGAACATGCCATCAAGAGTAGGGACTCTGTAAGAATGGCTGGATGCTTAGCGATCTGAGATGGAATCCATGTACACCAGCAAAGTATGGACTTTGGTTGCTATATCTGAAGGATTAAATCCCCATCAGGAGCAAGTATATCTTGAGAAGATTACTTGGTGTAGATGGAAAAGTTGAGACTTTCAAAACTAGACTTGTTAAAGGTTTTCGTCATCGACCAGGCGTGGATAATGATGAAACCTTTTCCAAGGACTGTGCTTAAGTCCATCCAGATCCTACTTGCCATTGCTGCATACCATGACTACGATATCTGGTGGTTAAGTGCCATGACTGCTTTTCTAAAATGATTTAGAAGAGAACGTCTATAAGAACACAGTCGGAGGGCTTCGTAAACAGTGGGAGCAGCGGAAACGTGTGCAAGTTGCTTTACAGAATAAAGCAGGCATCGCGGAGTTGGAATGTCTGTTTTGATGTGGTAGTCAAAGTGTTTGACTTCATCAAAATGGTAGATGAACCTTGTATATACAAAAAGGTAGTAGAGAGTAAGGTGGTTATCCTCGTAGTGTACGTGGACAACATACTCTTGATAGGAAAAGAGTTTCTTATACTACGCTCGGTCAATCTCCGCTTATCACAAGGATTCTCCAATAGGATCAAAGTGATACCTCCTAAATCCTGAGTTTTCATCTATGAGATAGATGTAATTGGATGCTAGGATTCTCACTAGATGTAGTGAGATGGTATCAATCGATCCTGGGGAGAATCACTGGAAGGGTTTCAGGGTGATAAAGACGACTGAATGTCAGTCACAGGCATTGTCTTTACCCTCAGTAAAAGGACGGTATGTTAGAAGAGTTCCAAGCTAGATACCGTGGCATACTAGACGATTAAGGCTGGATACATCGCTACTTAAGATACTACCAAAGAGGCTGTCTGGGTGTATATTAGTTCATGAGATGAACTCGGTTCCTACCATTGTATGACAATGGAAGTGTGGCTTCAGCCCAGGAACCCTGGTCCCATCAGTGACCCAGACATATTCTGAGGCAGCATCACCTGATCATGGAGATAGATGATCTCCAGGGTGATCGAGGTTAGGAGAGTATGCTCAGAGGACAACACGGCGGATCCACTCACAAAGGCTTTTTCCCAGAGAGAGACTTATATGGGATGGTTGAGTATGTGATACTGCAACCACTGCTACAGATGGCCCTAGTGCAAGTGGGAGATTGTTAGTTATATGTATGCCCTAGAGGCCATTACTGTACATTGGATGTATATTGTAGTGGATGCTGGGACATATATAGGTAGGACTTTCTTACTCGACATGATAGTACGCTATCTGGTTACTCTTTATCTTAACATGTATACTTTCTGTCTCTCTGTTACATGTTGATAAAGCCCTTAGGATGTGTACTCGACTTCCAGGACTATGATGTAGATCATACTAGTGGGGCCTGGGTAGTCTATGAGTACATCCTTCAATGTTCCTAGTCGTGGGAATATCGAGACGGGGCATCGATATTCCAGAGTAGACTAGCGTATATCCTCTCGGCCCATGTGATGGGCGATGGATGATCCCATATCCATTGGTGTTTGACATCAGAGATGGTATGCGGGTGCTCAGTGGAGACTGGGTACACTGAACGGACTCCCCGAGAACTCCCAGATGGTATTATACCTCACGTCAGATGGCAGTTCTCTGGTGACACTGGTACAGCTTAGTCTGTTGACCCGAGATCGTCATAGAGTCTTGTGTGTCTCCCACCGTGCTTTGATTTCCACCCTACCACAGCTCTACTGAGTCATGCAAACAGGTGGTTTTTGGGTACAGTCCCGATTCACATGGAGGCAATGAGTGATAGGAGGGGATTCGTCTCTCCCGGTATTGGGGGGTTGATGTTGTGCTATGCTCGACTGGCCATAACCGGAAATCCCTGGCCAGAGTTGCAGTGATATACTGGTAAGAGTTATCAGTAGTTTCACGATTGTTATGGACCTCACGTCGGCATGACTTATCGAGCTATTGGGGTCTGACGTTTACCACCCCTAGGTGAGATATGCGACATATCAGACGAACAGACCGGACTGTACGGTAAGTGTTACTGGTTGGATTCACAGGAGTGTGAGCGGGCTTGCTCGTCGATCTTCTGATCGCTCAATAACCGGGTGGCCGCTACGTTTAGCAGTCCGCTTGCGGCTTGTGGGTGTTTGATTTGATCATCACCTGCTGCCGGCGTATTGACGAGTCTTTAGAGTCCTATACAGAGGTTTCCTGGATCAAGCGAAACGAAATAGGAGCGCATATGAGATATGTGCAGGACCGAGAATAATACCAGTATGTGATACTGTATTCTATTCTCGCGATATGTATCATGGGACGGTTATATATGATATAGCCGGGTTACCGAATCAAATGTTGATTCGATGCATTGATACACTTGATATTAGTCGGTTATATGCAGTATGACCGGATCATTAAATCAAGTGTTGATTTAATGATTTAATGCATAATTATATATTTGATATATTACTTTGCATTAACTAGTATTGGTTCACTTAAGATGGATTTTCTCACTTGATGTGCACATTGTATATATGATATAGTTTTGTGCACTAGTTTGTATCATGTTTGATGATACATGCAAAGTTGGGTATGTGTATGCTTTAAACCTTGTTTAGGTTAATGGTTAGGGTTTAGTAATTTTTCTTAATTACTTATTCATTTTAGTTATCTTTTGGTAAAAATGAAATGGTGGCAAAATTTGTTTTTTACTTAAGCTTCATGAAGCTTCTTAGCTTTATCTACCATTTTGTTTTTTCCTTAACCTAACCATTCACCTAACCCTAGTTTATTCTCTACACTTAACCATGGTTGCTCTATGATAAGGTCACTTGATTTATTATAATTAATCAATTGATTTTAATATACTTATCATATTCTTTTTCTTCTTCTTCTTCTTCTTCAAGAAGAAAGAAGTTTGCTAGCTTCAATGGTGACTTGAGAAAAAGAGTGAGAAATCCAATTCTAAAGTGAACCCACTTCCTATTTCTTCATCCTCTACCACTTGCCATGTAGTATAGGGTGTTTTCTTCACAAGTTTCATGACTTGGTGAAGTTGGAGCTTGATCTTGTGTTGCCTCGACGTAGATCATCTTCGGCATCGAAGTCGACGACCTAGCCCGATCATTTCTCCGACGAAACCATCGCCAGAGTCCGGGATCCGATGATCGCAGCGGAGGGACGTCATCACGGAGCTAAGGAGGTGGAGGACCGGATCTACAAAGGTTGTAGTCTCTTTCATTTAGCAATAAAGTTGTTTACTTGCTTGCATCGCCTTACCTCTAGTAACGATCTAGTTTAGGGTTTCTCGGCATATAGAAAAATTTAGAATTGGCCATGTTTGATCACTTGTAGAACCTCATGGGTGTGCCTAGAAACCCTACAGATGTGTGCGATGATGGCCCAGTCATTAGAACCTCCGGCCGAAGAACAGCCAATGGTCCTTGATAATGAGAAGGGAGGTTTCACAAGCTCTCTACAGGCCCCTTCAACCTCAAAAGATGAAGCAATCCCAAAGGCTTGGCTAAGTGAGTACATATCCCAACAGGTCAAACTCCTCACTGCCAGCGAAGCAAACACCAAGTTGGTCAAGACCGATCATCTATATCCAGCATGGTACGACTAGAAGCAATACCCTTCGGGATATACGATACCGAAGTTCAATGTCTTCAAAGGAACTGGGAATCCCCACCAACATATCGCATAGTTTAAAGCAATGTGCGGTAACACCAGAAGCGATGATAAGATACTCCTTCGGCAGTTTGTTTGTAGTCTGGCAGATATTGCTTTCGAATGGTACTTGGAGCTCCCAAATGACTCCGTAGAGACCTTCGCTGACATGGAGTTTCTCTTCACGCAGAGGATTGTCAGTGCGAGCAAGCACACCACCATCTCTGCTGTGATCAATGAAGAGAGAAGATCAAATGAAATACTGGTGCAGTATGCCATTCGGTAGAGAAATCTTGCCTCAAAATGTGAGCATCCGATTGCCGAAGCTTCAGCTATTGGGATATTCAAAGGCACCCTTGATCTACGATCACTGGTTTATCCATTCCTGTCCTTCGCTAAGCCTAATAGATATCAAGAGCTCTTTGACAAGCTAGTTCAGTTGGAGCGTATCGACCACTAAGTCGTTAATATGGGATGAGCTCCTTGACAAGCTGGTTCTGTTGGAGCGTATCGACCACTAAGTCGTTAAACTGGACCAAATTCTTTTTCCGACCAAGTCCCACCAGAGTTGGACAATACTCCCAACATGATGAATGACACTTGTGAGACCTCTTAACTTGCAAGGAGAAAATACTCTTATGAGATCCTTACGACTTGCAAGGGAAAAGACACTTAGAAGTCCCCATGATTCCTAAGGAGAAAATCCACCTACGAGATCCTTTTGACTCGTAGGGAGAAAGTGCTTTTATAAGACCCTGACGGCTCATAAAATTGAAAAGCCTTAGGCAACGGAGATCTAAACCCTGCTTTCTAAGCCGTCGATGCTCTGCGGTCTATCACCAAATTGACTACCGTATACTATCTATGGGCTACTGGTGATAAAATATTCGTCCAAAACAACCCACACTAGAAAATCAAGTTACCATTATAGAAAAGACCCATTCGTGTGTCCTTACGACACATGAAGACACTTAGGTGTCCCCACGACTCCTAAGAAGAAAATACACCTACAATATCCTCTCGACTCGTAGGGAAAAATAATTTTATAAGACCCTCATGGATCATAAAGTTGAAAATCCTTAGACGGCAAGGATCTAAATGTGTTTCCTAAGCCATTGATGCCCCACGACATGTCTCCAAATTGACAACTGTATACAATTCATAGACCATTCACAACAAAGTTGCACCCAAAGGGGAAGACCTACTCAGGTGTCCTCACAATACGTGAGGAGAAAATGCTCTTGATGAAACCCGTCTCACAGTACAACAAAGCTTGGAAGCCCATTGGGTAAGAATGATCCAGGCATACGAAAGGTTGACCAGACCGAGGACGTTTCACAAAGGCGAACTTGTACCGGTCGTCAAAAGACCGATGATCCCCATCCGTGCTAAAATGCGGGAAATTCAATCCGAATTATGAAGGCCTGTATATCACAGAGAAATTCTACCAAGACAAAGCTTACATGCTGATGAACATGCATACAGAAAGGCTCCTTCGACTGATAAATAGTCATTTCCTCAAGAAGTACTACGCTTGAAGAGTCTTGGCTTGGGTCAATGATTGATGACGACGCCTATGTTTGCTCTGTATCTTTCTAAATCAAGACTCCGAAATTCCCACTGGGAAAAAACACCTAAAAAGATATCTTGCCATGCGGTTGGTCTCCAAATTGGACACCGTACACAATCCATGGGCAATTCGCAACAAATGTTGCACCTTCAAAGTCACCTGATGGACCGCTATGTCTCTAAACTGGCATTCTGCTCTACGGTCGATCTCCAAATTGATCGCCGTATACAATCTATGAGCACAAGCAATCCATACCCCATCCAAATTTCGCATGAACCACTATGTCTTTAAACTGGCATCCTGCCCTACGGCCAGTCTCCAAATTGACCACCGTATACATTCCATGAGCAAAAACGAGCTATATCATCCTAAAGTCCTACCGGTAAGCGATGTTGGGTCACCCGCAACAAAGCCACATCCAAGAGTTCCACCGGCTGTGCAAGGTAAAAAAAAATTGGTACGTCCATAAATAGAAAGGGCACAGATGAAAACCCAAAAGGGTTATGAGATCCATACGACCCGCGAGAGAAAATACACTTAGAGATCCTCACGGTTCCTAAGGAGGAAATGCACCTACGAGATCTTCTCGACTCGTAGAGAAAGAAAATACTTTTGTGAGACCCCCATGGCTTATAAAATTGAAAAGCTTTAAGTGACAAGGTGCTGGGTTCTGTCGGTGCCCAGGCCATCTACCGTGGCCGATACGGAACAAAAACCGACGTTTAAAAATCTTGGCGCAAACAAAACCCGCTCCAAGTTCAAAACCATAAACCTATACTAGCAAATACAAAGAGCTAAACTACTATGTTTAGAAATATTATATCGAATGAACCAAATCCTTCGGTCTTCTACCACCTTCATTAGCTCCTAGGGGCTGCGGATCGAACTAGGCTGCCGGTCTTTCTCCATCGATGATGATCCACCCGAGGGAAACGACGCAGGCTCCAGCCTCGCCAAGCGAGACTACCGACGCTCCAAGATTGCTAGCAATGGAGAGTGGAGGTGTAGGAATGTCTCACTATATTTTTCTCTCATCATATGAGCTCAAATGAGCAACCCAAGAAGATGAAGAAGGAGGTGAGGAAAACTAGTGACATGAGCAACTCAAGAAAATGGCTAAGTCTCACAAGAGAGTGTGAGAGTGTGAACCAATGAAGCAAGTGATGAATGAATCACCAAGAGAATAATGGATGGCATGTGAAGAATATATCCAAGTCATTTGCAACCATGCGACCAAAAAAATATCCCTTTCATTTTCCAAATAAAATATCAAGAGCCATGCCTCTCTACATGCCCCACCATGCTCATGCCAACTCATCCTCACCTCATTTAGAAAAACAAATGATTTTCTAAAAAGAAAATCATCTAAATGAGGTGTCCAACTTCTAAAAGCTATTCCGTATAAATACAGAATACAACCTGGTATACGTATCGAAATACATATACGCGTATGCATACAAAAATACGAATAGCCAAGAGAGAAAATGAATAGTGAAAAATAATACTAGAATATATATATATATATATATATATATATATATATATATATATATAAATTATTAAATCAAAGCCCGATTTAATAATCCGGCTTAATCCTAAACCGCTAGTATTATCAACAGTCCGATTAAAGTCTGTGTAGCCTATACATATATTTAATCGGACATCCGTATGTACCAACATACGTCACCTACACCATATCGCCTGAACCGTGAAAACCCTCTGTGTGGGACTCTAAAGAATAGTCAATAAGCCGGCAGTGGGTTTAACCACAAGCACGTCAGCGGCACTAGCTATACGTAACGGCTACCCAGGTATTGAGCGAAAGGAAGGCCGACAAGCAAACCCATCCAAACCCCTACCGAGCCTGTCCGTGACAATATTCGTACAATCCGGTCTGTTCATCTAAGAGTATTGCATATCATGTTTAGAGGGGAGGATAAAGTCAGACTCCTAATAACGCGACATTTCGTGTCGGTATGAAGCCCATCACCTACTGAGAAACTACTGATCCAAATCAGTAATTCCCGTCTACCTTGGCTAAGGATTTCTGGTGATGGCCACCCGTACACTATGCGACATCAATCCCCAATACCGTGAGAGACGAATCCTCGATGATCTGCTTACTGCCTCCATGTGGCTCGGGACTGTACACAACTAAAACCTATTTGCAAGACTCCTTTGAGCCGTGGTAGGTTAGTAATTAAAGCACAGTAGGAACTCACACGAGACAAATGACGATCTCAGGTCGACAGACTAACCTGTACTCATGTCACCTGGGAACTACTATCTGACAATAGGTATAATACCAACTAGCATGTTCCCGGGGAGTCCGTCCAGTGTATTCATAACCCAATGAGCACCTGTATACTATCTTAGGTGACTAACAGACACTAATGGCTTGTGGGACCGGCCACCGCCCCTCGTCGGGGTCTCTATAAGTATACAATAGTCTACTCCGGAGTATCGATGCCCAGTCTCGATACTCCCTCGACTAGGGACATTTAAGGATGTGCTTATAGACCACCTAGCTCCCACGTATATAATCGCCATCATAATGCTGGTAGTCAAGAAAGAATCCTATGGGCTCTATCAACATGTAATAGTGATCTGTAATACCACCTAATGTATGTACATGATGATAAAGACAAACCAGATAGCATACTATCATCTCGAGTAAGACTGTTCTCCTCGTATAGGTCCTCCCTCAATCATCATAATCGCATGCCTGCGATCACAATAATTGACTTGATGGCACTATAGCTAACACAAGGATCTAAACTTATCTCCTAAGCAATCAATGCCCTACGACTGGTCTCCAAATTGGCTACTATACACAATCCATGTGCAATTCATAACAAAAGTTGCACCATCAAAGTCCCATCAAAGACGAGCGATATTCCTAATATGATGAACAACACTTGTGAGACCTCTCGACATGGAAGGTGAAAACACTCCTATGAGATTATTAAGACTCACAAGAGAACAAATACTTAGGGGCCCTCACGACTCCTAAGGAGAAGGCACACCTATTAGATCCTATAGATTCATAGGGAGAAATACCTTTATGAGACCTTTACAGCTCAAAAAGTCAGAAAGGCTTAGTTGACAGGGATCTAAAACCTGTCTTCTAAGCCACCATTGTCCAAATAAGCAACGGTAAATGATGAGTCGTTCCTGGAAATATTCCAGTTGTAGCGATACTGATGCCAAAACAGATATTAAATCCCAAGTTTCCCAAGGCAGATGATGAATTGCTCCTGGCATACGTGCTTCAGTGTTAGCAATGCTGATACCGACTTGAAGTCCAAACTCTCGACCCCTAAGTCGTTAAACCGGGAAATATAAAAAAGCTGAAATGATGGGGCAACTCGCGATAAAAACCAGCGAATAAATAAAATGAAATTGTCACGCCCCGCTTTCGAGTATCCGGGCAGAGGACGCGACGAGGCCGCTACGTATTTACTGTGAAGTAAATACGCTAAGTGTATCTAAGAAATATAAAAGTAAATGCACAAGAGACAAGATATAATAAAACAGCAACATTATTTATTCACATTCTTTCTGTACAATGCATATAAATGTAAATACATCTGGAAGAAAGCAATGCCTAAACAGTGGCATAACATAAAAGGAAAAGTACTGAAATGAAAGTGTACAATGTAGCTAGAGCTCTGGGTCTTCAATGAAATGGTCCAAGTCTTCACTAGTGGGCTCGGTCTCCGGAGTGTCCAGATCACTTGACGACATTCAAAGAAGAAAGAAAGAGAATGTCGTCAGCGAACAAATCGCTCGGTAAGTCCCAAAGATAAGGGAGAAATAGAATAGACAGAAAGAGAAGGTAGTTTTTAAAGTTGTATTATATGGTTAACGCTGTTATTTGTAGCTTGGTACAGAAGGATGCCAGTGTATACGAGAGGGGTCTCTATATGCTAGAGACCAAGGTAAACGGAATATAGATTACAAGGCTCCGTCGATAATACCACGGAACAACAGCATGGCTGTAATTACATCTTAAATCTTGCAGTCTCGTGCCACTTTTAACACCTTCCGTACCAGTTTACCCCTTAAACCCCGTGTTATCTTGATTGTATTGTAACTTGAATTGTATTGTAATGTAGATTGTATAATTGGATGACTTACCGAAACCATGATATCAGTAAACGGATGTAACTGGAGAATCATGTAAATGGAATGTATATCCATGGTTCGGTTCAGTCAAATTGTATAGATTGATATATTGAATATATGGAATAATGGATTCAAGAATTCATGTTGAATTGTAATATTGCAGATTATAGATTGCAGATTGTACTTGAATCATATTCAAGTCAGATTATTAAAGAGACTTATCTGAGTCAGACAATTTGAAAAGTAAATTGAAGTTCTGATTGTTTTGATATTATCGGTAACCGCTACACATGGGCGGCAGGATTTGTGTCTTTTTTAAAGACGATTACCGTGTTGATAACACCGTTTGTTAATTGTCTTCCTTAGATAGGCAAGCACCCACTTCTCCGGCTCCCTGAGGCTCAAGAGATTGGTCCTGCTTAAACCTATGTTTACTAGGGTCCTTAGGCTAATTTATAGAACTTGATGGGGTTTTATATAAAAATACTTTTCTATAGTTTTCAAAATACTCCCTAAGTATTTAGTTATCATCTTTAGAGTTTTAATAGATGTGGATTTTATACATATGCCATTTCTAATGAGAATAACCTAATTTTCATAATATATGGTGTTAAAGTGTAATATTAAACTTGTATGGATTTCATGGTATTTTAATGTAAATTGATTCTTGTGATTTTTGAAAAGAGTTGTAATATTTATATTATCACAAAAATAAATATTTTAATTATACATATGTATATATATATTTATATAAAAATAATTTTTAATATATATATATTATATTTCTAGAAATCTCATTTTCTTAAGATTTTGTAAATCTTTCGAGACCGAATGCCCCTTGCGGGGGTCTGAATCTCGCACTACTAAAGCCGAGGATGTGCGATAATCCGCACCATCCCAAACGGATTACCCAAATTGGGTTGTAGCGGCGCTTTGCAAAGATTTGTGTAAAATACTTAATTCTTAAGAAAATGGTTTTATTAATTCATGGTATTTATTTGTAATGGTTCGTTTCCCGTATTCTATGTCCCCAAAAAGTATTGTGCTATGTTTTATATGAGTGTTGTGAGGAGGTAGATCATTACCTCTTGATCTACTTAAAAGTATAGCAAGTTTGTGATATTTAAATGTCGAAAATGAAACTATATGGTATTTTAATGAAAAAGTACGGTAAAATGGAAATAGCAACTTCTTTTGATATGAAACTTGTTCATTATGAAATGTTAATATTTAATACTCAACATGCAATGGTTTAACAAGATTGTATTAAAGAAAAGTGAGAGTTTTAGAAAGAAACCGAATCGGAAATCGGATTTGCTCCGATTCCGTTGGGTTTCGTAATTCCGTATTTTTAGAAAAGATTAGAGAAGGGAAATTGGGACTTATGGGTTAACAAGAAAGAGGGAGGTTAGAGGTAGAGAGGGGAATCGTCGGTGCGTCGTTTCGTCGCCGGAAACTCCTCGTATCGCCGTCGGAAGTTCGCCGGAATTTCGCCCCTTTGCTCACTTCAAATGCACACTAGGGTTTCTAGGAATTTCTTGAGAGTTGGCTCAGAATTTTGGGGTGAGGGGGGTAGTGTTTAGGGGTGGTATTTATAGGGTTAGACTAGGGTTAGGGTAGATGAAGAGTTAAAATGAAAATTATGATAAATTGTATTAAAAATGTATTAAAAGTGGAGTAATTGTGGTTTTAAAAGAGCTTTGGAAATGGTCTGAGGAAATAAATTATACAGGTGTGTAGGGAATGTGAAAAGACACAATTTTCATGTTGGGGTTGTCGCCGGAATCGGCCGACTCGGCCGTGATTCGGTCAGAGGCCTGAGTTGGCCGAGTCGAGGCCGAGTTGGACGATTTCTGGCCGAGTCTAGCGGCCGGAATCCCCCACGACGGTTCATCAATCCTCTGGCAATGTTACATTTTTAGGTGTAGTGGGGTTTTTGTGAGATATGCACGTGTAAACTCTTGGTATTCTAAAAATTCAAAACAAAATAATATTACAAATAATGTGGGGTATGGGATTTGAACTCCGGTGGCTTCGTTCAGCAGTACAAGGTCTTACCAATGAGCTACAAGGTTGTCCATGCACATATTTAATTAGAATTAAATATATGCAGTTGCTTGAAAAGAAAGTGGGCTTTTTTGGCTTAAGAGATTGGGAATGAAAAGAATGGAATTGGGCTTAAAAAATAAGTTTGGGTAAAAAGAAATGAGTTTTAGAAAATACTTAGATGCGAAAAATAGATGAAGAGATTAAATATAACTAATAACATGAAAATAAAAATATACAAATACAATATTTTATTTATACGAAGATATATGAATTTTAGAGTCGTTACATTCTACCCTCCTTATAAAAATTTCGTCCTCGAAATTTGTAAAAGGAAAGTGTAACGGATTCAAGAAAAGTTTGGTGATAGAAGTACTTGATAGTGTATGAAAAATAATAAGGTGGTGCAAGGGCTTTAAAAATATGAAAGAGACTTACTAGTGTTACCTTGGTCAACTGTCTTGGCTTCTATGGCTGCTAAGGTGTAAGCCTGTCGCCGTGGCACGTTTCTCTTAGCTGGAGGCACATTCCTCTGTCTTCGAGGCATGTTTCTCAGTGCCTGATGGAATTGGCGATTTGGCTGTGCAGGAAATCCACCTGGAGGTGGTGCTGGGAGTGCAGGATGAGTTGTAGGAGCCTGGATAGTTGGCTGCTGCGGGTAGTTGATGGGTGTGTGAGCTAAGTTGCGTCTATGAGGACAATTTCCAATTCCGTGATTGGACGCGCCAGAAACTAAACATAGGCCTTTAGCGCACCTATAGTCCTTCTACAAGTGTCCTTCTCTCTTGCAATAAAAGAAAAAATTGGGACTTGGCTGATTATTGGCTTCTTCCAGTCTTCTGAGTTCAACAGTTGGCCTTGAAGAGGCTCCTCCCGCCATCTGATTGGCAGGGCGCTTCACTCCGGCAGATTGAGGTCTGCCCTTCTTCTTTACTACTGCCTCGTATCTTCGGGCAGCTTTCAAAGCCAAATCATGGGTTGGGAAATCCCCTATAGCTAATGCAGCTTGGAATTTTGGGTCCAACCCTTGCTGAAATCTTCTAGCTCTGATCTCAGCAGTCGGTATGAAATGGGCCGCAAACCTGTTACGGGCTTGTGTTGGCTGTGTAGTATATGATATTAAAATCGAACCTTGAGACATATCTTACCGACTGAGCATGGTGAATTCAGCGTCATATTCTTTTACTGACTTGGTCCACATTGAACCTTGTTGTAGATGGATGAACTGCTGTTCCATGTCGAACCTGGCAGTCTCAGAGAAGTACTTTGCGTCGAACATGTCTCGGAAAGTCTTCCATTCGATAGGTTGGTCAAGACGGCTTTCTTTCGCCTTCCACCGGACCCGTGCATTGTCTGTGAGCTATAATTTTGGAACACGAACCCAAACTATTTCTGGCACTTGTGCCGCTGCCAGATCATCTTCGATACTCTGAGCCCATTCCTCAGCTTCCAGTGGGCTCCCCTTTCCTGAGAACTGTTTGGGATGTAAAGCTCTGATATGCTTCACCCCAGGTGCTTCAGCCTCGGGACGGTTCAAGAGCTGATGCTGTCCCTTTAAGAGGCTACGCATCGCCTCAAGCAGAACCGTTTGCTCGGTGGGTGGAGCAGGAACGGCAGGTGTGATTGGTAGTGGAGGTGGAGTGTTGTTGAAGTTGGTGCTTGTGTTGTTTGGTGAATCCATAACCTTGAATGAAAATTTTTGGTTAGGAAAGATTAAAAGTATATGATAAGATTCAAGGAACATGAATTGTAGAGAATGTTTTAGTTGCTGGTTCTTGTGTTATATTGCTTAGGTTGTTCACGCAGAGCAGAACTGCATAGTATAGTTCTATACAGCTTTGACCTGCATGGGCCACCAACAAAACTCGTCACGCCCCGCTTCCTAGTATACGGGAAGAGGACGAGGCCGCTACGTATTTACTGTGAAGTAAAAACGCTAAGCGTATCTAAGCAATATAAAAGTAAATGCACAAGAGACAAGATATAATAAAACCGCAACTTTATTTATTCACATTCTTTCTGTATAATGCATGGAAATGTAAATACATCTGGAAGAAAGCAATGCCTAAACAGTGGCATAACATAAAAGGAAAAGTACTGAAATGAAAGTGTACAATGTAGCCAGAGCTCTGGGTCTTCAATGAAGTGATCTAAGTCTTCACTAGTGGGCTCGGTCTCCGGAGTGTCCAGATCACCTGACGACATTCAAAGAAGAAAGAAAGAGAATGTCGTCAGCGAACAAATCGCTCAGTAAGTCCCAAAAAAAAGGGAGAAATAGAATAGACAGAAAGAGAAGGTAGTTTTTAAAGTTGTATTATATGGTTAACGCTGTTTTTTATAGCTTGGTACAGAAGGATGCCAGTGTATACAAGAGGGGTCTCTTTATGCTAGAGACCAGGGCAAACGGAATATATAGTACAAAGCACCGTCGATAATACCATGGAACAACGGCATGGCTGTAATTACGTCTTAAATCTTGCAGTCTCGTACCACTTTTAACACCTTCCGTACCAGTTTACCCCTTAAACCCCGTATTATCTTGATTGTATTGTTTGTATTGTAATTGTATCGTAACTTGAATTGTATTGTAATGTAGATTGTATAATTGGATGACTTACCAAAACCATGATATCAGTATACGGATGTAACTGGAGAATCATGTAAATGGAATGTATATCCATGGTTCGGTTCAGTCAAATTGTATAGATTGATAGATTGAATATATGGAATAATGGATTCATGGATTCATGTTGAATTGTAATATTGTAGATAATAGATTGTAGATTGTACTTGAATTATATTAAAGTCAGATTATTAAAGAGACTCATCTGAGTCAGACAATTAGAAAAGTAAATTGAAGTCCTGATTGTTTTGATGTTATCGGTAACTGCTGCACATGGGCGGCAGGATTTGTGTCTTTTTCAAAGATGATTACCATGTTAATAACACCGTTTGTTAATTATCTACCTTAGATAGGCAAGCACCCACTTCTCTGGCTCCCTGAGGCTCAAGAGATTGGTCCCACTTAAACCTATGTTTACTAGGGTCCTTAAGGTAATTTATAGAACTTGAGGGGGTTTTATGTAAAAATACTTTTCTATAGTTTTCAAAATACTCCCCAAGTATTTAGTTATCGTGTTTAGAGTTGTAATAAATGTAGATTTTATACATATGCCATTTCTATTGAGAATAACCTAATTTTCATAGTATATGGTATTAAAGTGTAATATTAAACTTGTATAGATTTCATGGTATTTTAATGTAAACTGATTCTTGTGATTTTTGAAAAGAGTTGTAATATTTATATTATCACAAAAATATATATTTTAATTATACATATGTATATATATATATATTTATAGAAAAATAATTTTTAATATATATTATATTTCTAGAAATCTCATTTTCTTAAGATTTTATATTTTGTAAATCTTTCGAGACCGAATGCCACTTGCGGGGGTCTGAATCTCGCACTACTAAGCCCGAGGATGTGCGATAATCCGCATCATCCCGAATGGGTTCCCCAAATTGGGTTGTAGCGGCGCTTTGAAAAGATTTGTGTAAAATACTTAATCCTTTAGAAAATGGTTTTATTAATTCATTGTATTTATTTGTAATGGTTCGTTTCCCGTATTCTATGTCCCCAAAAAGTATTGTGCTATGTTTCATATGAGTGTTGTGAGGAGATAGGTCATTACTTCGTGATCTACTTAAAGGTATAGAAAGTTTGTGATATTTAAATGTCGAAAATGAAACTATATGGTATTTTAATGAAAAAGTACGGTAAAATGGAAATAGCAATTTCTTTTGATATGGAACTTGTTCATTATGAATTTTTAATATTTAATAGTCAACATGTAATGGTTTAACAAGATTGTATTAAAGAAAAGTGAGAGTTTTAGAAAGAAACCGAATCGGAAATCGGATTTGCTCTGATTCCGTCGAGTTTTGTAATTCCGTATTTTTAGAAAAGATTAGAGAAGGAAAATTGGTAATTACGGGTTAACAAGAAAGAGGGAGGATAGAGGTAGAGAAGGGAATCACCGGTGAGTCGTTTCGTCGCCGGAAACTCCTCGTATCGCCATCGGAAGTTCGCCGGAATTTCGCCCCTCTGCTCACTTCAAATGCACACTAGGGTTTCTAGGAATTTCTTGAGAGTTGGCTTAGAATTTTGGGGTGAGGGGGTAGTGTTTAGGGGTTGTATTTATAGGGTTAGGCTAGGGTTAGGGTAGATGAAGAGTTAAAATGAAAAAATGTGATAAATTGTATTAAAAATGTATTAAAAGTGGTGTAATTGTGGTTTTAAAAGAGCTCTGAAAGTGGTCTGAGAAAATAAATTATACAGGTGTGTAGGGAATGTGAAAAGACACAATTTTCATGTTGGGGTCGTCACCGGAATCGGCCAACTCGGCCGTGACTCGGTCGGAGGCCTGAGTCGGCCGAGTTGGCCGATTTCTGGCCGAGTCAGGTGGCTGGAATCCCCCCGACGGTTCATCTATCCTATGGCAATGTTACATTTTTGGGTGTAGTAGGGTTTTTGTGAGATATGCACGTGTAAACTCTTGGTATTTTAAAAATTCAAAACAAAATAATATTAAAAATAATGTGGGGTATGGGATTTGAACTCTGGTGGCTTGGTTCAGCAGTGCAAGGTCTTACCAATGAGCTACAAGGTTGTCCATACACATATTTAATTAGAATTAAATATATGCGGTTGCTTGAAAAGAAAGTGGGCTTTTTGGGCTTAAGAGATTGGGAATGAAAAGAATGGAATTGGGCTTAAAGAATAAGTTTGGGTAAAAAGAAATGAGATTTAGAAAATACTTAGATGCGAAAAATAGATGAAGGGATTAAATATAACTAATAATATGAAAATAAAAATATACAAATACAGTATTTTATTAATACGAAGATATAGGAATTTTAGAGTCGTTACAGAAATAGCTGAAATGATTAAGCAACCGTGAGTAATAGCCGAAATGATAGGGAAATCGCGACTTTTGCGATAAGAAAAGCTGAAATAATAAAGTAATCGTGGATATATAAAAAAAGAAAAGAAAAGAAATTTTTTCTGCCTTACAAGTAGTTCGATCCTGACTCTTGTATACAATTCACAGACAAAAACAAATGAAAAAGGAGCAATGTGCTCTGCCATTTTCAACTGAACAAAGAATAGAGTCTCGATGGCAATACACATAGCCTGGATAATACCTGTAACATTTCAGAAAAATAAAATATTATTTTTGGGAATTTTTATAATTAAATAATAAATATTATGAATATTTTTATAGTGTGGTATAATTAATACCGATAAATTAGGAAATATTTGGAAAATTATAGAAATTACTGAAATGAGCGTGTTTTATTTGATTTAAGCAAATTATGAATTTTTATAATTAATTATATACAATTTTAATGCTAATCGCGATTAGATATCGCTAATCGTGCATTAAATTTGATTTGTGCACATGACATGCACCATGTCATATTTCATATTATTACATTTTCCTACCATGATCTTTTATTGATTTTTCATGCATGGTTCTATTTTTAAAATGAGAAGAAAAGATAAAGGAAAAGAAAAGAAAAAGAAAAGGATAGAAAAATGGGCATGGGCAAGAGAGAGAAGAGAGTGAGAGGCGAGGGGTCTCATTTGACCAAGTCTCCATTGCTTTCCCCCTCATTTCGTTCACCATTTCCTCCTCTCCCTCTCCCATGGCTGCTGCCCTCTCTCCCTCCCCCTTCTACCTCCACACTTCATCATCAAAAACCCCTCAAAACACCATCCCCACTTCATTAAAAACATGCACAAGCTCCCTACAAGCATTTTGGACCAAGAAAAATCGGATTTTGAGCATTTGGGGCAACTCAAGAAAATTCTTGAGTTGCCAAATGAGATACTTTCTTCACTATTAGTGTAGTATTACATTCACTTAGTATCCTTGCGTGTTTAGAAGTGTTTAAATGTTGTTTAGTGAGGTTTGGAAATTTCAAGTTGGGTTTTGTGGGATTCTTGAATTGAGATAGTGTATTTGAGTTAGTAGTGACCTTAAACTCCCCTTAGTGATAGTATTTTGGACCTAGAACCAGAGATAAACCCCAATTCACGAACTTTGAAATTCTGCCGATATCGTATTTTCTGGAAATTGTGATGTGTATTGGAATCTGCTATGACCCGGGTGACCTGAAAATTATTTAGCAAACAAAGTGAGACAAGCAGGCCACCTAGAAGCTACCCTAGAACCCCGAGACCCTAACTCCCGTTGTCCCTATTTTCTTAAAAACACCGTAGTCCCTATTTTCTAAACACACGATTCGCGTTATTTCAAATGGCAAAACTGTATGACTCATATATATCAATGTAGATTCCTTATTGTTGCGTTATTATTCATGTTCCGCATATTATTGCTGCATTTACTATTCATTTGCCATTTATTCTGCTGTTCGCATTGCATTGTATGCCTATATGTATTTTCGTGAGAAATGATGAAACCTGTTGTTAGGACACCAGCACCATTACCAATGATGCGTATGCTCCACGTACACTTGCTTGCCGGCTCATACACATCTTCATCGGTAATTGCTATGTCACGTACACTTTAGAGAACATTACTTCATTGACATTGCTTGCGAGCTGATAGTTCCTTATTTTATTGTTTTCATATGCTAGTTTAGATATTGCATTTATTTACCGTGTTATCTCATGCATGTATATTCATATATTCATTTGCCATGCGATAATAATGGCCAGTCTGGATTGCCGGAGCCCAGAATTCATTATTTATTTATTTACATCGTGATTTGTTGATTTCGTATTTCCATTAGATTTATGGATTTGGAGAAACCGTAAGGATTTTATAAACTGATTATCATTTTTAAATGAAAGTTGCGGTTTTCTCATGATATGATATGAGATATGTCCACCATGAGTTTTCTCGGCTCTTGAGCGATATCATACACCCGATTCGAGGAGGAGGAGGAACTGTCTGTGGGTGCATGGTGGATCCGGTGCGGTAACCCGGGGCGAGAAGGTCGCAGATGATAGCATTGAGCTTGAGACAGGGGAGCACTACTGACCGGTGATTGTTTTGTGACTCGACGGATATCTGGAGGATACCGATCGGAGTACAGGCCAGTCCGGATAGCTGGAGCCTGAGGTTTTGAGATCTGATGATATGGGTCAGTCCGGATAGCCGGAGCCCTAGATTTTGAGATTCGAGGTTACAGGCCAGTCCGGATTGTCGGAGCCTGAGATATTAAGACATTGAAATTTATGTTTTGTGTCGATGCTTGACACTGATTTCATATTGATTTCATTGATAATACCTCGATTATATATATATACAGAAATCTCACTAAATTAAGAAAATAGTTTTCTCATTTAGATGTATTCTGTTTTCATGCATTCATACATCATATATATGATATGTTGCTACCTGAGGCACTGACACGAGCACTTGGTATTACACTTATTTATAGATGTTTACCCTTGCCATCTTATCATGCTTCAGACTTTATCATATTGAGGATATATTACTGCCGATCATATTGACCTAGGATTGAGTCATACATACGATTTCTACTCGGTGATGTTTTCTACTCACGAGTTGGCAACTCACCCCCGTTATGCCACAGTTTCTTGCAGGTTATACCGTACAGGTTTCGTTGCGGCTTTGCTGGCACATTACTCCCTTTCGGGTGATTGCTTTGGTTGGTGGGTTCACTCGCATCGTGACCACCCTTGTACATTTATTATATTCAGTTGTATCTAGTAACTCCATCAACCAGACTGTATTATTTATTAGACTTAGAAGACCAGTTGTATATTCTTTCGACCTTAGAGTCGCGCGCTGTATTATTATGGTTTCTTGATAATTTTGAGTTTCCTTTTGAGTTTTGATCCTCGCCCTTCGGCGTTGTATATTATATTGCTCGCGTGGTTCTGACCGTCAATTGACGAAGAGCTAGCTCCCGCTTGGGGATGCCTTTATTCATATTATGCATGTTGTACCCTTTTGGGGCTAATATTTATAAAGGAAACTCTGCCGAAATTTTCAGAAAAGACTTAAGATTTTAAAACGCAATACTTCGGCTTATATTATTAAAACCACTTGCTTTAAAGATAAGTTTTCTTCACTTCTTCTTTAACATGGTTTAGATTTCTGGGATTTTTGGCTTACTTGAATTAGATGGGGTCCTATAGACTTCATATGATTCAAGTGCCAGTCACGTGCCATTTCGGGTTGTGACAAAGTTGGTATCAGAGCGCTAGGTTAACCTTGGTTCGAGTCTATGTTTGATTATGAGGAGCCTAGGGCGTTTGTATATATACGGAATCTAGGCTTGACCTTACGGAACTTAGACTTAGTCGAGGGGTTATTAGACCCGAACTTTCGTCGCATAGGTTGACCTTGGTTGATGGAGTAGGTGACTTAAGGAGAGTGACGTACCGTGTGTATGTTTCGCGGCATACTTACGATACGCTACTCCGCTTAAGATGCCTTGAGATGTACATTTCCTTGCACTGCTTTATATTCATTCATATGATCTATCCTCATCGTCATCGGTTTATGGTTGTTGCCGCCACGATTACACGGGTAGAGAGAGTTACGGCTAGAGTTGCGTCAGCACGAGCTCGTCACGGACGAGGACTGACCATGGCGTAATTCTAGGGACACACGATTGCATAGATGTATCGTCCTATGTATTTTCGTGCCATGAGCGTTAGATGGATCACTTTTACAAATTTCTCGGACGTGCAGATCAGCACCAGAGGATTGGGCCACTACTAAAGGCCAGCTAGAATGTGATGACCGTCAATGCGCCGATTATACTTGATGATTGATGCACTGTTCAGGGTGCGGATGAATGATTCAGTTGTTGCTGCGACTGACGAGATGTCGCCCAGATGTTTGAAGCTAATGTCGCATGAGTTGTAGTTAGAGATATGATAGAAGATCGCTAGTCACCCAAGGAGGAATGACTGGAACATGTAATTCGTTGACTACCCCGATGCGAGGTCATCAAATTGATTGATTCCAGCTAGAGACGACTTCACGCAGATATGTTGGGAGTCGATAGAAGACGATCGAATGTCAGGAACCCATTTTTCTAAGTTTAAAGTATTCGGAGAAACATGCAAGTAATTCCGTGGACCCTCTAGAAGAATGAAACCCTAACTCGATATAATGGCCATGAGAACGCTTTGAAACCTTAGGGTTTGCAGCAGTTCAGCGGTGCCATTAATGAGGCTTGGGTTTGCCCTTCTATGGCTGGTCCATAGGTACTATGGCATGTACTGGAATACTATTAAACTGTACTCAAGATGTTGAGCTCTTGGAGGATTATGGAACTTTGACGAATCGATCGAAAGGTTCGACGTCATTCGGATATCATGTGATAGGATACATTGCTTGGGAGACTCCAGATACGAGTATAGCCGTTGGAGCGCAGTCCATGCAGCCACGAAGAGACGAGTCCAAATCAGTAGACATTAGAGAAAAGTGGAGTAAGAGGTTCATACGAGAGTTTGACAAGATGACATTCCACTCCGCTGACACCAGAGATGTGATACGCATGCAGAGGTGTTGTATATGGATATATATCTTCCAGGAGGAGTCGCGATGAGTATGCAGCCGTTCCGGAATGAGAAACAGACTTAGTAAGGGATGATAACTTCCGGGCAGCTCGGCAGAAACGAGATTGGGAGAGACTTCGACATAACCTTTCTGGAATACTATACGAGAAGACTTGGACCTAGGATCGGTCATATTGTGCACACCCAGCAGGCCAGAGTTCGGCATCATCGACGGGATATATTATAAGTAACCATGACAATTGGCCAAAGATCTTTAGAGGATGTGCTAGAGCGGGACTATTCCCGCCATCTTGATTTTAGTATTTTTAGGCGATTTATTTGCATGATTGAGATTTTGTGCACCATAGTTGCACTTGACTTCAATTTGATGTCATTCGAGATGTTGAATCTGATTTCATGCCTATGGTATGCATGTGATTTGACTTATGCTTTCGACATAGTTTTCATGCACTTTAGTATTTTGATTCGATTTTGTGCACGCTGATGTACATGATGGTGAGATTATATACCATAGTATACCTGATTTGGATTTGGATTGAGATATGTTGTATACCATCGATTTCAATTATGATACTCGATATTTGTTTTCGTGCACTTTGTGCACTTGAGTTGGATTTTGCGCAGACTTGACGCGCTTGATGTGATTTTGGTGCACACCAGATGCACTAAATCGAGATTGTTCGTGCATATCAGATGCACCTGATATTGTTGTCAGGCACACCTGTTGCCTTTGACAGGTGTTTCGTGCACACCCATTGCACTTAGATTTTGTTTCTGTGCACATGTATGGCACATTCATGGATTTCAATTTCCGTGGGCGCCAGACGCACGTGGCATTCATATACACGGTTTGGGGATTGATTCTTTTGGAGCTGTATGTTTTATGATATTTACTATATGGTATAGTAGCTGAGCAGGACTAGTCCGAGGACAGTACCTGAATATATTTTTGCATGCATTGATAGTTATCGAAGGGATTTCTAAAAAGGATCTATAGTCTCAGTATTTACCTACGTGTCTAGGATGACACGAGACATTTAACAAAGGAAACCCTTCTAAATTATTTTTTTCAAAACGGCGGGACGTGTATGTTAAACAAAGGGTATATATATATAATTATTTTCTTATAATAGACGTCCGTCACTGTGCAGTGATACGCGCATCGTAGAGCGACTTGAAAATGTTTGGCATACATTTCTTTCAGATGTTTTGACGAATTTACCATGATGTTTACATGTATAGTTTTGATGTATATCATGTTGGTTTTCGTATTGGGCTTTGACATTGGTGTCTTCGCCATAACTCCGATGATTGTGGGATACATGACGGAGTTTTGATTTTGGTTTATATACTCGTTTTTTTCATGCGCATGCATTGCGCTACGATGTGTTTTATGTATTTATGATTTCAGAGCACCGACGACTTGACTTTTTTACTGAAATGTTTTAGTATTTGAGGGGTTTAAATTTAAATTCGGGGACCGAATTTTTTTATGGGGGGAAGATTGTAACATTTCAGAAAAATAAAATATTATTTTTGGGAATTTTTATAATTAAATAATAAATATTATGAATATTTTAATAGTATGGTATAATTAAATACCGATAAATTGGGAAATATTTGGAAAATTATAGGAATTATTGAAATGAGGGTGTTTTATTTGATTTAAGAAAATTAAGAATTTTATTATTAATTATATACAATTTTAATGCTAATCGCGATTAGATATCGCTAATCGTGCATTAAGCTTGATTTGTGTACATGACATGCACCATGTCATATTTCACATTGTTACATTTTCCTACCATGATCTTTTGTTGATTTTTCATGCATGGTTCTATTTTTAAAATGAGAAGAAAAGATAAAGGAAAAGAAAAGAAAAAGAAAAGGATTGAAAAATGGGCATGGGCAAGAGAGAGAAGAGAGTGAGAGGCGAGGGGTCTCATTTGACCAAGTCTCCATTGCTTTCCCCCTCATTTCCTTCACCATTTCCTCCCTCTCCCTCTCCCATGGCTGCTGCCCTCCCTCCCTCCCCCCTCTACCTCCTCACTTCATCATCAAAAACCCATCAAAACACTATCCCCACTTCATTAAAAACATGCACAAGCTCCCTACAAGCACTTTGGACCAAGAAAAATCGGATTTTGAGCACTTGGGGCAACTCAAGAAAATTCTTGAGTTACCAAATGAGATACTTTCTTCACCATTAGTGTAGTATTACATTCACTTAGTATCCTTTCATGTTTAGAAGTGTTTAAATGTTGTTTAGTGAGGTTTGGAAATTTCAAGCTAGGGTTTTGTGGGATTCTTGAATTGAGATAGTGTATTTGAGTTAGTAGTGACCTTAAACCCCCCTTTGTGATAGTATTTTGGACCTAGAACCAGAGACAAACCCCAATTCATGAACTTTGAAATTCTGCCGATATCGTATTTTCTTGAAATTTTGATGTGTATTGGAATCTGCTATGACCCGGGTGACCTGAAAATTATTTAGCAAATACAGTGAGACAAGCAGGCCACCTAGAAGCTACCCTAGAACCCCAAGACCCTAACTCCCATCCATGGCCGCAATTTTATTCTTTCTGGCCGCAATTTGCGGCCAGAGCAGTTGTGTTTGGTCCCAGGTTTGGTCTTTGGCTCCTTTTGCACTAAAATAGACCTTCCACATAAGCAAAATTGGCTAATTTCACCTAGGGTAAAATCTGGAGCAAGTTTTCAAGTTTCTGATTTCGTTTTGCAGCTTTGAATGAATTAGAATTTGGTATTTGTGTTTTATCTCGGTCAATTCATGTTTATACGTCAATCGTCGAGAGTTGTTGGTTATTCGTGCATGCTTAGACCATATGTTTTAACCTATGTACGTTTCATGTCTCTTTTTGGTTTTCGTTCGCGATTTCAGTTTATGATATTATGTGTGATATGTAGGTACCCCCACGTGGATTTCGAGACTACGAGGAGAGCGTAGCGTCATCAACTCTAGCAAGCGATGATCAAGGTGAGTAGATATATATCTATGGGGGAAGTCGGGTGGATGGCGTATAACACCCCCGCAGTTTCGTAGTGTTGTATACGAATACGTATACCTATATGTATAAATATGTTTATTGTGATACATGGATGATTATCAAGATAGATTTTAGATGTTCATGAGTTAGTTTTAGTGTATTAGAAGTAACTTAGTCATTTTCTTAGTCGCGAACCCTAGAATAAGGTTTACATACACGCGCGCACACACACAAGCTTACATTTTATTTACTGTGCGTATATGGGGATATGTATATATATATACACCTAGGTATGGGACTCTGTGTGTGTGTGTGTGTGTGTGTGTGTGTGTGTGTACGTATGCATATATATGGATGATGAGGATAGTATACGATATTTGGAGATTAGTCGATGAGATTAGGCATGATGCCACGAGATCGGTGATATGACATGGTTCGTATTATGAGATACGACATGATTAGTATAGCGGGTCCTTAGGCGATGTGTTTTCATACACACGCATAGATATATTATTGATGGTATCAGTATGTACTAGACGTAGATCTGTACCCAGCTCATGATATATGATGATAAGGATACCAGTTGGATTATGAGATAAATGTGATATTGACCCTTACCCAGATTGGGATGCCGTACGATCTATTATTATGATGATAGATCCACACTCTTGACTCGAGGATGTCATATGATATATTGTATCGTACGTGATACTATTGAGGCGGGATCACCGACTATTATATATATATATATATATCGACTCAGATTTAGGTGGTTTTGCTTACCCTTTCGATTAGTCTGTTAGTTTAGTCCTGTAGTTTACTGGTAGATGTTAGACTAGACTCGAGTGATACCTATTTCAAAAACTAACGAATCGTGAGTATTTTAAAGACAAGCCAAGGGATTCTACGGACATTTCAAAGGACATACCTTTTCTTAAAAACACCGTAGTCTCTATTTTCTAAACACACGATTCGTGTTATTTCAAATGGCAAAACTGTGTGACTCATATATATTAATGTAGATTCCTTATTGTTGCGTTATTATTCATGTTCCGCATATTATTGCTGCATTTACTATTCATTTGCCATTTATTCCGCTGTTCGCATTGCATTGCATGCCTATATGTATTTTTGTGAGAAATGAAGAAACCTGTTGTAGGACACCAGCACTATTACCGATGATGCGTATGCTCCACGTACACTTGCTTGCCGGCTCACACACATCTTCATCGGTAATTTCTATGTCACGTACACTTTAGAGAATATTACTTCATTGACATAGCTTGCTAGCTGATAGTTCCTATATTTTATTGTTTTCATATGCTAGTTTAGATATTGCATTTATTTTCCGTGTTATCTCATGCATGTATATTCATATATTCATTTGCCATGCGATATTAAGGGCCAGTCCGGATTGCCGGAGCCCACTATTCATTATTTATTTATTTACATCGTGATTTGTTGATTTCGGATTTCCATGAGATTTATGGATTTGGGAAACCGCAAGGATTTTATAAACTGATTATCATTTTTAAATGAAAGTTGCGGTTTTCTCATGATATGATATGAGATATGTCCACCATGAGTTTTCTCGGCTCTTGAGAGATATCATACACCCGATTCGAGAAGGAGGAGGAACCGTCTGTGGGTGCATGGTGGACCCGGTGCGGTATCCTGGGGCGAGAAGGTCGCAGATGATAGCGTTGAGCCTGAGACAGGGGAGCACTACTGACCGGTGATTGTTTTGTGACTCGACGGATATCCGGAGGATACGGATCGGAGTACAGGCCAGTCCGGATAGCCGGAGCCTGAGGTTTTAAGATTTAATTATATGGGCTAGTCCGGATAGCCGGAGCCCTAGATTTTGAGATTCGAGGTTCAGGCCAGTCCGGATTGCCGGAGCCTGAGATATTGAGATTTATGTTTTGTGTCGATACTTGACACTGATTTCATATTGATTTCATTGATAATACCTCGATTATATATATACAGAAATCTCACGAAATTAAGAAAACAGTTTTCTCATTTAGATATATTCTATTTTCATGCATTCATACATCATATATATGATATGTTGCTACCTGAGGCACTGACATGAGCGCTTGGTATTACACTTATGTATAGATGTTTACCCTTGCCACCTTATCATGCTTCAGACTTTATCATATTGAGGATATATTACTGCTGATCGTATTGACTTAGGATTGAGTCATACATACGATTTCTGCTCGGTGATGTTTTCTACTCACGAGTTGGCAGCTCACCTCGTTGTGCCACAGTTTCTTGCAGGTTATGCCGTACAGTTTTCATTGCGACTTTGCTGGCACACTGCTCCCTTTCGGGTAATTGCTTTGGTTGGTGGGTTCACTCGCATCGTGACCATCCTTGTACATTTATTATATTCAGTTGTATCTAGTAACTCCATCAACCAGACTGTATTATTTATTAGACTTAGAAGACCAGTTGTATATTCTTTCGACCTTAGAGTCGCGCGTTGTATTATTATGGTTTCTTGATGATTTTGAGTTTCCTTTTGAGTTTTGATCCTCGCCCTTTAGCGTTGTATATTATATTGCTTGCGTTGTTGTGACCGTCAATTGACGAAGAGTTAGCTCCCACTTGGGAATGCCTTTATTCATATTATGCATGTTGTACCCTTTTGGGGCCAGTATTTACAAAGGAAACTCTGCCGAAATTTTCAGAAAATACTTGAGATTTTAAAACGCAATACTTCAGCTTATATTATTAAAACCACTTGCTTTAAAGATAATTTTTCTTCACTTCTTCTTTAACATGGTTTAGATTTCTGGGATTTTCGGCTTACTTGAATTAGATGGGGTCCTATAGACTTCATATGATTCAAGTGCCAGTCACGTGCCATTTTGGGTCATGACACTACCTCGACGTCCAATCTACTCTAGTAGAGTACAGACACGACGTCTATAAGGACCAAAAGGTCAAAATGAAAGCGGGTAAATGGCATATTCCTAGCCCCAGGTCTCGATGGTAGTACATATATGCCTAAAAACCATTGGATATCATATCACCTTAGAAGGTTGTAGTTATGACTTCCCAGGGACCGATAAAATTCTGAATTCAAGGTAAAGCGCCATGGTGACGCCTAACGCTGAATCTTCTGATGGCAATATGGATACATTAGCCTAGGAGGGTTACTTGAGACGTCGTGTTTTTGCCTCAGAAAGGATAGATGATATGGCAAGTGCGTGGCTACTTGAACTGCTACCTATGGGACACAAATCAAGAAGAAGTTAGCTCACACAACGGTGAGATGGACTACACCTAGTACCATAAACTTGACGACCTCTTATACTAACAGGGGTATGTTAACTACAGTCTGAGTTTATCCATATAATTAAGGGATGGGTAAAATAAATGCTCCATGATGAGTAAATAAACTAAGCCAGATCATGTTAGCACAAAGAAGTGCTACTCACCTTTGTGGGATCTTTACGACTCACAAGGGGAAAAGACACTTAGGAGCCCTCACGACTTTTAAGGAGAAAATGCTCCTATGAGACCTTCTCGACACATACGAAGAAAATGCTTTTATGAGACTCTCACGGCTCATAAAATTGAAAAGCCTTAGACGATAGGGATCTAAACATGTTTTCAAAGCCATCACTGCCCTGCGGCCTGTCACCAAATTGACTACTGTATACTATTCATGGGCTATCCACAACGAAGTTGCATACAAACATCTTTTATTGGCTAACCACTACCAATGAGAAGAAGAAGCCACTTATGTGTCCTCTCGACTCGTAAGGAGAAAACACTATTGTAAGATCTTTACAACTTATAAAAGAAAATACACATAGGGATCCTCACGATTCTTAAGGAGAAAATACAGCTACGAGATCCTCTCGACTCGTAGGGAGGAGAAAACTTTATGAGTCCCTTACGACTCATAAAGATTGAAAAGGCCTTAAGTAACAGGGACCTAAACCTGTTTCCTAAGCTATCAAATCTCTAACGGCGTATTACTTTGCACTACTTAACCTACATACATATTTACGTAGGCAAAATAGTGGGAGGCATTTGTTCCCACCCAAATAGCGGCCCATAAAAGCCGAGTCAAAATCACTATTGGCAACGCCCACGTGAAAGGCATGTGGCGCTGATGCCATCAGCCATGGGAAGCTCCACACGTGCAAGGAACATATTGCTGATGCCAATTCCTTTGAAGCGCTTGCTTCAGATAGAAACTAAGTTCTATATAAGAAAATATTTCCCTGATCATTCTAAAAACAAGAAAGATTTTCTCTGTTAAATAAAGAACCCTTAGAACAAAGATCCAACAGTGTTTAAAACACGACATCTTTATTATGAAATCAATCGAGATCTCTTAAATGAGAGGTTCTCTCAACTAATTAAACAATTCTCCTCTCCTACAAATAGGAGTAGGAGAGATCATATCTCATAAAGAGAGCCTCCCTCATAAACTTGAGATCAATCTCAAATCAGGACCTAAAACCTCCTCTCTCTAAAAAAAAGAAGACCAGAACCTTCAGCTTCCTCGGCAAAAGATCCTAAGAAAAAACTAGGTAAAAGAAAAGAAGAGAAAGAACTCTTCCCCTTTTCATATTAAAAGAAAGATTTGGCTTCCTCATGAGTTTCGACTCTATTTAAAAGTGTTTCGACACGTAAAGGCTGAAATTTTAGCTTCCTTATGAGTTTCGACTCTTTGAAAATCAATGATTCCTTGAAAGTCATCAACTTTCACAAAATATATATAGTTCGCCTTAACATTGATGCACATCCATATGAACGCACGCATCATGAAAGTGCATCACAAAAGATGCAATAGAAAGATAGAATTTTGACTTAACAAAAAGCAAAATTCTCCTGAAAGAAAATTAATTTCACAAACTAGGGCGGACCATAAATTAGGGTGCATCATAAATTAGGGCGCACCCCGTAAACCAAGAGCGCATCCCATATAGTTGTCATACCATGCAATTTACCATGTGCTATGAACGTGCACGTAAGCACAAGCAATCTCCATAGAAACATGCGCACACATGCCATACACGTGGACAAGCAATTAGCATAAATGCCAACTTTAGATTAATTCAAACCCCATTTATGTTATATAAGGCCATGCAAACCACGTGCTGTGAACGTGGGCATATGTCATGCACACTCCTTGCTATGAACGTGGGTTGATGCTATGCGCACCCCAAGTGCACAAGCACGCCTGATGATAAGCCAAAACTCAAGACTTAGCAAAAACAACCAAGTATGAAATCCTATACTTCATGTTTGATCCAATGATCAACAGAGAATACCATGTTATCTAGGCTGATCTTAGTTTAAAACAAGATTAACAATTCTTAGATCATACTCAAACTTTCTAAGTTGATCTTAGTCCAAAATACGATTAATGATCCTTAGACAAACTAAAGTATCCTCCTGAACTTACGGACCACATCGATATGAGAAATGCGTCCCAAGTTCAGCTCCCGTTGACAAACCAAGATACCAACGTGGATCCCGTCAAGCAAGTGCTTGACCTAAATCTAATATATACGGATTTGGACTAATCCACGCCCTACAAGCGACGACATAAATTAGTCTCTGTATACAGTCTAAAGGCAACCAAAAATAAACTAACACACGACACATGAAGGAATAGATCTGGAGTGCAGAAAGATTTTATCGTTCGAGATAACGTAATTAACTGCAGGGGCTTGTGCTTGCAGGAAAAAGCGTCCCCACAATCAATAAATATCTCATTCGCAAGAGGGAATCTGAATTCATTTACATCGGTCGCATTTGTCCAAGCCTCCGATACGCGGTGCCATAAATCAACTTGGTATCTTCGGAGAGGTGGATGTATATGTACCTATGCATCTGCCCCCAGATTCGGGCTAGATGCACTTCTTGCGTCTCAGTATAGTTTCAGGCGGTGAACAGTAGATATAGATTTAGACAGAACCTTATTTAATAAGTATGTAACTGTTTCCAATGCATAACCCAAAAATGAAAAGGAAACTCATCAACACTCATCATAGTGTGCACCATATCTCATAGGGTGCGTTTCATTCTCGCCGATACACCATCGTGTTGTGGTGTATACGGAGGAGTGAGATGAGAGAGAATCTTATTCTCTTTTCGACAACCAAGGAATATCGAACTTAAGTATTCACCTCCTCGATCAAATCGAAGAATCTCGATACTTTTGCCTATCTGGTTCTCTACCTCATTTTTATACTCTACGAACTTCTCAAAAGCTTTGGACTTTGTGTTTCAATAAGAACATGTGTCCAAATCTAGAGAACTCATCGGTGAGTGAAATGAAATACGAGCACCCACCCTTTCCATGTGTAGACATAGGACCACTGTTCATCACGAAAAACTGCATTTTAATGCCGCTTATTCGTTATCATTTTTGTAAATATCGTTTCTATTAACCTGTGTCCGCTCAATAAGTACAGAATACAGGTATTCGTGACAGGAACACTGGAAACACACTCAAAATGCACGGATACGATATTTGTGAGCCGATACTGAAACCAGAACGGAAAACCGATCAAGATAAGAAAAGATTTTGCAACAAGTCAAGTGCACAACATTTGTAGCAAGAATGGTCCAATATGGTGCAAGTGTCAAGTGTGAACTCATTTTTTAGGTGCATGAACCAGCATGTTTTATGTGTGAACACTCAATCAAGTGGTACAAGTGGACTTGCAAATGGATGTAGGGTCATGATGAATTGAAAATGCTATAATGTGATTGTGATCTTTCCCTCCAAAATCCCCCAGATAACACCTTCTTGATAATTTAAAGAAATTGTAAACACAGAGAGATGATATTGAAGAGTAAAGACTACACCGAGAAGACGAGGCCCACCACACTAACCTTGGGTGTAGATTTATTCTCCAGAGCCGCAATTTGTGGCTAGAGCATGTCCGTGTTTGCTCGTTTTTCTTCTGTGGACCCTAATTTATCATATCATCATATTTTTATACTTTATTTTTGGACTTGAGCTGGCTATAATTAGCAGATCAGATTTCAAGCCAAGGGTCCAAGTTTTTTAGATCAAGTTTGTAGTGTAGATGTTATTTTGTAGTTTATATTTGGTTAATCTTGAGTTCTTTACTTCTTCTTAATCTTGCAATCTCAGTTCTTGAGCTTGCAAAGTTAAGGGGAGGTTATTGAGCTCATTAGTTTATATCTCCATTCAAAATTCAATACAATGTTCTTTTTCTTATTTTTCATATCAATGCTTGCCTTCATTTGTGATTTTATTAAGATCTTTTGCTTTTCTCCGATCTTGCAATCTCTTAAGTGAGCTTGTAAGTTTAAAGTTTAGTGTTTGATTTCATAGCTATATTTGGACTCCAAGAATCATTGAAGACTTCATTTGCACATATTGGTTCCTACCATTTCTTATCTTGAAATTTCTATTATGCACTGTTTTTTTCTTGTGTTTTCTTTGCTTTTGTGAATATATATGAATAGTAAAATCACTTGTTAAGGGTAGAAGAGGGGCATTTTGATTAGGAGAAGTGTTTTGCTCATTTTCTTTAAAATTGATAACTTATAGTTTGAACTCCAACCAAACGGCTCTCGATCCGCTCCGTTAGGCACCCTATCCTACCACGATAGTGGTGATTTCTAATTGTGACCGGTTGCGATTAGTTTACCGGAGGCGAGGGTTAAGAGATAAGAACAGAAGGACAAGGGCCGAGAAGTACGGATTTAGCGCACAATCGTAAATACCGTACTTAAGCACCTCAATCTATGTTGTTGCCGATTATCTTAGCATCAAACATCAAGTTAGGTTCACAAGGAAATGGCAAACATTATCCCAGCTCAAACTCACCTAAACCTACCCTTAACAAGTTCTTTTCTTTTAAACATATTGTTTGTAACACTTAGTATAACAAACAACTCCAATTTACGAACTTAACTCGTTAATGCAAGACTAAAAACTTACCATCCACATGCGGACGACCTGTACTCATATCGGCTAGCTACATACGATACCGTTTTGATCGCGATACTTTAAAAATTAATACGACACGTAAAATCTCTACCAATCAAATGGCGCCGTTGCCGGGGAGACGGTAATGCTTTTATTCATATAGTCTCGGGGTTAATATTTGTAAATTTTGTGTATAAACCAAACTAACTTTCAGAAAAAGTAAACAAAACCTGTAAATTTTCAAAAACCAAAATATAAATTTAACGCTTTTGACTTTTTGTTCTCTATATTTTTAATCTGCTATCACTTGGATATTCACAAAAAATTTAGAGTATAAAAATAGGACACTCATAGAGCACTAAGACTACAATAGAAACTTAGAGCCCCAATTCAATGTTCGGGCTGCCATTTTATTTATTTTGGTCGCAATTTGCGGCCAGACTTCCTCTGTTTGCCCCAATTTTTCTTGTGGTGCTCTCTTGTTTTGTTTGTACCCTATTTTCATACTCAAATTTTGTAATTTTGTGTGTGCAGAACTTTGTCCATCTATATCGCTTTCTAGCTAAAATATCTGTTTTTTCCGACATTTGCAGATTTTGACGGATTGGCGAATAGAGATCGTGCAGAGCAAAGTATATTTTCAAGATCAAGATGATAGAAAACTACAGTGCCAAACATCCGGGTAGTTTGACCCACGCAAGCAGACTATTCAAGTACTCGGGGACCACTTCAACGGGGGTTTTTTAACCCGAAAAATTTGGTGTGTATTTTTCTAACACCTTCTTTCTCAAATCTGACGCTCCAATATTCTATATTTGCAGGATTCTTTACAATTTACCGCCAAAAGTCAAAGGAGAACTAACCGTATTTGATACAGCGCCGCGCTTAAATTAAAAAACGATTGTTTGATGATTGTGAACAAACCTTTTTATTTGAATTTTGCATTGCATTATTAATACGGACTTTAAGGGGCTATAATACCAATTCAGATTCGGTGGGGATTTCATCACCCTTCCTAAGAGCCCAAAAATCATAAAAAGCATACGCATCACCATTGAGCTTAATTAAAAAATATCTAGACTCAGCCAATTAAGGACTTACCGCACTCAATAGGACAAAGAAAGGTTGTGGGCATTCGGTCATGTATCTAAACTTGAATTTTGTGGTGTCTAGGCTAGACAAGCGAGGAGGTAACTGTAAAAAGGCCTGTCTCATAGTGATTCGTGAGCGGAACTCTCCTTACCTCACTTGTGCTTAACTGGCCACAAATGGCAGTGAAGAGGCGATTCGAGGGTCATGTTACAACATACCACTTGGAACAGTTACGAGCAACTCTAGTTGGACTTTTGAGGAGCCTCGCTCTAGGAATTAATTGTGCATTTGTGCTTGTGTTTGTTTGTTTAAGCCTGTCATTTTCACATTCTTTCAAAACAAAACAAAAATTTGCCATTTTTGCCACATTTTTCACCTTCACCAACATTTTTTCTCCATTGACGTTTTCTTACCCCACTTTCTACGCTTTGATTACACTAAACTCGTTTAGTGTATGTCCGTTTGGATTCGGGACCCTAGTGCCCGTTTAGTCTGCATTTTGTTAGTCGCTACCGACTACGCGATCAACTTCGAAGTCAAAACTTCTTCCACGCCCCTTTCACCTTTGCCTTTGCCGGTCAACTCCGACATTGACCGTGATAATGTTCATACCTCTTCACCTTCACTTTCGCTCAACTCTTCTTCCGAGATGTCGAGATTTCCTCCGAACATCGCTTTACCTCCTTCGGGAATGATTCCACCTCTACTTGGTGCGAATAACCCACCACCACCTGCAGGAGCTCCGCCGTGAATCGTGCTTTAAGATCGTTTCTATCCAACTCGCGCTGCGCTTCCTATTTTTCTTTCTCTTCCACCAGCTAATAAGGACAATTAAGCCCAACTTCATTAACATGCTACCCAAATTCTACAGGCTTGAATCCGAAGATGCCCATATCTTCATCAACAAATTCCAAAACGTGTACGCGATGATGAAAATGACCTAACTGTCCAACGATGTTATACAACTACGTGTTATACCTTTCAGTCTTTGTGATCTTGCTAAAAAGTGGCTGTATAGAACCGCATCTCATTCAACATCCAGTTAGGATGAATTTATGAAAGCGTTTCTAAAGAAATTTTACCCAAACCACAAAAGAGCGAGAATCCAAAACGAAATAAATCAATTCATCCAGTTTCCAACTGAACCTTTTTGGAAGTGTTTTGATCGGTACAAGGATCTCCTTGTTCAGTGTCCTCATCACAGTATTGAGAAATAGCAATTTTTCTAAACTTTGTACGAAGGCCTGAATCCAGCAACTAGATAGTTGATGGAAACCATCTGTCAAGGCCACTTCCCATCCAAATCCGACGAGAAGGCTTGGCAATTCTTTGACGATCTTGTGGAACAAATGCTACATTGGAAGAGCACCTGGCTAAATGCTTCACCTTCTTCAGCTTCTCCTTCCGGTCAATCTAGGGCAGGAGTTCACCAACTTGATATCTCAATTGCAATGAAAGCCGAGATGGCTGCAATCACGCGAAAACTTGAGGCAATTAAGAGAAAATTTTCTTCTCCTTCTCCTAGCCCTGTTGCTCCCCTTAACACTATTTGTACTTTTGTTCAGATCCATCTCACTTGACAGAAGAGCGTCCTTACAATCCAGCATCTCAAGAACAGGATCAGGTTAGTGCCGCATTTCAGTAAAGACCAAGAAACGATCTATACTTTTCCACATATAATCCCGGTTGGAGGAACATCCTAATTTCTCCTGGAGCCAGAACAACTTTCAGAGGGCTCTTCCACAACAATAAGCTCAACAACAATTTTAGCAGCCTTTCCAACCCCAACCTTTTCAGAATCCGACGAACAACTTTGTACCATACAACAATTCGTTTCCTCAACAAAACAACTTTGTTCAGTCCGGTAGTGATAAGGTCTCCTCGCTAGAACGTAGTCTTGATGCTTTTGTGAAGCAATCTACGCAATCCACCTTAAACATCCAATCTTCTATTCAATCACTTGTGCAATACACAGCTTCTCATGGACAAAACATAAAAATCATTGAGACCCAGACTACACAACCGAATGCGACATTGAGTGAGAGAGAGAGAGAGAAAGGAAAGTTTCCATCTCAACCATTCCCAATCCTGATCACCCACATAACGCACATGTTGCTCTTGAACAACAGAACCATAATATGAGTGCAGTGACTACATTGAGATCGGGAAGAATGCTGCACAACAACGTTGGCGTGCAAATCAATAATGAAGATGACGACACTCCGGCATCTTCTTCTTCTTCTTCTTCTTCACCCATTCTCCATTCTTCAAGAGGCTCTTCTTCAAAACTGTTGTTTCGAACGGATCCACATCTCACTTCACTCAAACTCTAGTTTTGGGTTCCGTTCTATCTCCATAATCTCCTCCACAAGTATTGGACTCAACCAATTTAAACAAAGCTCCATTTCCAAACCGGTTGAGATCATATATACAATGTCCACAAATGGAGAAAGTTGTGGAGTTGTTCAAACAGGTTAATATAAAGATTCCCCTCTTAGATACAATCTAGCAAGTCCCCTCTTATGCGAAAATCTTGAAAGACTTGTGCACTAAGAAGAGGAAATCTCGGGTACCGAAGAAAGTTTTCTTGTCTAGTAACGTGAGTGATGCTCTTACCCAAGATATACACTAAAAACAGAAGGACCCTGGTTGTTCTACGATTTCAATTACCATTGGGAATAAGAATATCAATCGCGCTCTTTTAGATCTCGGTGCCAGTGTTAACCTTCTTTCTTATTCAATTTATGAGCAACTCGGTGTAGGAGAACTGAAACCTACACATTGTACTCTTTAAATGGCCAACTGATCTATCACCCATTCTAGGGGTGAGCTAGAGGATATGTTAATTAAGGTTAGGGACTTCATATTTCCTGTAGAATTCATTGTTTTAGATATACAATCTGTAGCCAACCGCCGGAATCAAATTCCGGTGACTCGATCGCCTATTCCTTGAAACCTCAAATACGGTGATCAATTGTCGAAATGGTTCCATGAACCTACCTTTTGGTAAAATGATAATTGAACTCAACATTTTTAGGTTATGCAATTAGCCATCCAAACTGAATGCTCATACACTGGATATTTGTTCCATCCAGGAGATCGCCCCCTGATTGATGACTGTTTTGCACACATGCGTTTTAAAATCAAAGTTAAGAATTTACCACAATCAATAACAGTGTCGCTTGGTAGCTAACCGGTTGAGTACGGGTCGGTCCACAGGGAAAACTTGTTCTTTCTTTATGTTCTTACGAGTTAAGTCCTATTTTTTTCGTAGGTTTTGATTTAAGGTCTAAGATTGAGATTAAATTAATTTAAAGTCTTGCTAGGGTTAGGATTATGTTAGTTTGGAAAAAGGATTCTACTCACCGCTTTTTTTGCCCTAGTTAAGAACATAGGTGTTAGGGTAATAGTCAACAAAGGGGATTAGCACGACTAGGAAGAAACTTCATTTTTTCCTTTTGGTCCTTGTCCGTCCTTTCTTAACTCTTAGCCTTAACCTCTATTTGAATCAACCAAAACCGGTCTAGCTAGGGAATCACCGCTATCTTGTAAGATAGGGTGCCGTAGTGAGCGGTGTGTGGTTAATTTAAATAGAGTCCTAATTAAAATATTATATGGGCAAAGAAAGGAGTGAGAGAGATTTCCTTCTCTCAAACATTCCCTATCCTGACCCTAACAAGTGAGGAATTACCCACTCATTATAAAAGTTACGATAAAATTCATTTTTATAATTTTATTTTAATGACCTAATTTGCTGATAATAAAAGACAGATAATAAAATTTGCAGAAATTAAATTCAAAAAAGGAATGCGAGATAAAAATAAAAATACCTTACATTATTGATGACCTCTTCAACGATTATAAGGAAATAAAATTTTAATCTAGAAAATAAAAAGAGGCACCCCAAAAAGAGGCATACTTTATTTGGCTTTGAGCCCTCCTATTTATAAATAGGAAAAAACCTAGGTTTACATTCTGATCCATAAATGAAATTACAAAACAACCCCAAAGACCGAGTCAAAGCACCGACACTCCACCGACACGTGCAGAGTATGGCCGCTGTTTCACGGCAAAAAAGCCTGTTTGGCCGCGGTTCCGCGGCCATTTAGTGGGTTCTTGGGCCCATCTATTCAGATTTTCTCTGTGTTGCTTTTATCTTCTGTTCTTTTTACTTGGTTTCTCAGAATCTCTTTTATTTTCTTCCAGATTTCCAATAATGAAGAATGATGTGGACTTTTGCCTTGAGTTTCGCGTTAAAGTCTTGAATCTTGTGCTGCCCTTGTGGTTTGTGCATTGAACTGTCTAATGATTTTCCATTTGTTCCTTGAACTGGTAGGCGGAATCATACGGATTCATCTGTTGTTGGTCGTAGTCTCACATTTGTAGCGACTTTTCATGAATTTCACTGTAACGATCTGAGAACCTGTAACCTGCAACTATTTAACAGACATGGATCAAAAGCACCTATTTATATGTAATGTGATTAAGAATGAGCGATATAATAATGCAAAATTCCGATATGAACAAATACCCCCAAAGTTATCTTTTGCTCATCCCGAGCAAAGCTAATTTTATTCTCGAAAAAACTAACCTCACTTTCGCAGGGAATTGCGATTGCACTGAGCTCATGCAACAAGTCGTTAAACCCCTAGGTGTCCCTAGTAGGAGGAGTGTTGTCTCCTGAGGGTTTTCAGCGGATACTACCCACAAAATCCGATCAATTTGTCCTGTTGACTTTCATTCTTCAATTCGGTATTCTCGCAAGAAATTCTATTATCTTCAACTTAGAAATCAGCAACCCGTATTTTTCACACTCACTTATCATTTAACTTAAGATCGTATATATTTTGCAAATTTATTCAGCTTTCAGCATCTTTTGAATTTTCCTTCTAAGGTTCCGTCTCAACTTCGGAATTTTTATCATTTCTACTGAAGGTATAAGCCATATCTTTCATTCCTATCTCTCATCCAAACCCTAATCATATACCCCCACGTGTGTGTAATTTTTACCCCTACACTTGGAAATTCAATTCTAGCTATCATACTCTTGTCCATGTCTAAAGTACTTTTAGTTGGTGAATTTTAGATGAAATTGCTCACACATTCTTCATGCGACCGTTAATACTTCTTGAGGTACTAGACGACCGATTACAAAATGTGCTTGCTCATTTAGGCGTAATTCCTTGTCTTGTAATACCTAAGGCTTAGCAGTGACTCCCAAACCAGTTGGTCTAAGGCACATGGTGATAAAGCACCCTTGCTATATTTTTTTATGTTATCTTAAGTAATTACAAAACCAGTGTTCATTTTTTTTATCTCTTTATTCACCACTTATACTTTTATTTTATTTTCCTTCATACTGAGGATTTTAGACAAGAGCATTTAAAGGTATCCTCTTCTATCCCAAGTTTCAAGGTGCGTGTAAGTGCGTATGATAGGGTATATATTTTCAGAATTTGGACTTAAGGTTCAGAATTATTTTTCAGACTTATACTTCAAATAGAGCTTTCAATACTCTTCCCTTATTTCGATTTAGCCCAAGAACTGAACTCAAAATTTGCCTATTTTTAAATAAACTACAAGGACGTATATTTTCTATAGTTAAACTTTAAAAAAGATTATTTTTAGGGTTTTTAATTTACTAAGTTTAGGATCTAGTTTTTCCAAACTAGTCAACCGTCATGTTAAACTTAAGTCAAATATAGACAAAATTGAACTTTTCAATTTTTATAATTTTTTAAAATTTTTCAATTTTTATGGGTTTTAAAATAAATATGCAAATGCAAAAATATACACATGAATACGAAGGAAGAAACCTTACCGAGCACACCCCGAAACTTAAACTTGACAGTGCCCTCACTGTCAGGCTACACTAAGAGGGTCAAATATTGTCGACACTTTTTTTTATATTAACAGAAAAAGAAAACAGAATATATATACAAAAAGGTTCCCCCCAAACTTAAGTGAAACATTGTTTCTACTGTTGCCATTTTTAAAATCTTATAAACTTGTAAACTTGGGAGGAAAAATTTATTAATGGGGACATGAAATATGATCGTGAAAATCTCCCCCAAACCTATTTTTGGCTCACCACTTTGAGTTAGAAAAAATTATTTTCGAGAGCCAAATTATACCCCCCCATTTAAAGAGGGGGTTCAAAGTTATTGGTCAATACCAAGCTCTGCAAAGACCAAAAGTCAACACCAACCATTTGAAAAATTTATCAATGTAACGTAAAGGTCGGTGGAAGAACATGTTATATAGAGCCATGAAGAAGTAGGGAAGAGATAAGTGTGGTATGGAAAGGGTTTGCGTGACCGTGAATGTGAGGAGATAAGAGGTGATGATAAATAAAAACAAGAATGTGAATGATCAGAAATGAGTGGAATATTGGCATTTTCGTATTTTATAAGAAGAAACGGTGGTGGTTCAACTTCTATAGGTGGAGGTTGATTAATCACAAAATCCTTATTGTTTAGGAATGCAAGTTCGTCAGCGAAAAGTTCTTCAAAACTCTCATTGATATAATTGAACATTTTATTGTCAGTAAGTTTTGTGCCAGAATTTATCATACTTGATTTGTCAAAAATTATGGAGGTAGGAGACTTGAAAAACTCATCTACCTTATTTTCAAAAGTATCCAAATCAAGTTAGCTTTCTATAATGATCAAACTTGAATTATCGGATTGTGATTCATCAACACTCACTGAAATTATAGAAAGAATAGAAGAAGAACCTGAGAAAGTGGGAGGAAGAAGTTGAATACGAACTTGAGGGTGGAGATGGAGTGTATAAATTAGCACAATTTGTAATGACCGATGTGTAAAAAGCGATTGTGCTAATCTATCAACCCACTGAGAAATGAGGTCAAATCCCTCAAGATTCGTGAGAAAACATGGGTACGTCGAACTTGGTAAACCAGACATAAAAAATGAAAGTGTAACGGTTTCTTGCAAGGTCGGGACGAGGATGGAGGGAAGTGATTGAGGAAGAGTATCGGTTAAAAATTCAGGAGGGTGTGCGCAGTCAACGAAAGAGATAGAATGAATTGGAAAATCCGACTCCTCAAGTAAAACTGCTTCATCCTCAATAATTTGCTCAATACTTTACTCAAAATTTAGCTTATCCATGCAATTCTCATCAAAATCAAGACGCATATGAAGTTCGGCAAAAACAGTTAATGACTCGGGATGATGAATTGGAGAGAGAAACTCATCCAAATCTGTGGGTTCATCATCCAAAATATTCCCAGCGTCTATATCCTCAATCAAGTGAAAATCAATTTTTTCAGACACCTCATCAAAAGCTTGGATATTATTCAATTCAGGTTCTAGAGTGGAGGTGTAGAGGTCAAAAGGATTGGTGATGGTTTCACTCGAAAGGGACCCTTCACAATCAGGTAAATCAAACACTACAAAGTCGCACAACTCATTAAACGTTTTATTATCAACTGGTGAATCATTTGGAACACTTGATAGACATTCAAAATCGGAATTGTGGGATTCAATTGGGGATGGGTAGGTTTGATTTGGAAGGGTGCATAGCTCACTCTCTCCACTCAAATTATCAATCTTTCCAACCGCCTCATCATACATTGGAAAATTTGGAGCTAGTTGGAAACTAACTACCGGGTCACTAGGTTGTATAAGGACGGCCATGGACGCATTCAAATCTTTCATCTGTTGGCACGACGCTACCATAAAGTCTTCCAACGACTATTCCAGACTAGACATTGGTTGTGACGGGGTTTCAGTAAAAGATTCAAAGTTGTTTGGATACGTGAAACTCCCAAATGGCTGTGTAGAAGCAATGTCTAAGGAAGGTGCAAAAGTCGGGTAGGACTGGTAGGAATTGAATGGTTGGATAGGAGTAGGATCAATATTTGGATAAGAAGGTGAATGGAATTATTAATCCAAAGAATTCGCGGTGGTGAAAGGAGTGAAAGGAGTGTTATGAGATTGTTCAATATGTTCAGCAATAGACATAGGTTTTGGAGTTACAACAGGACTCGAAAAAGGGGTATCAACGTAAGAAGGTGGTGAAGGTTGAAATGGTAGATATAAGGTGGATTGCAGAGTTCAACTGGTTGTCCTAGATGCGTCTATTCGATCTTTCAAAGAAATTTTGGGTATGGAGGGGTCGTTCGAAATTCGACCAAAACAAGAAGCGTAGGAAGTAATGTCTGGTTGAGGCTACCAAAGTTCGGAAAGAGTTTTGCGAGGTGGGGTACCCGTGATGTAATGAGAGAAAGTGTTTTTTTTTAAATTTTTTTAATTTTTTTAATTTTTATATATTTTTTTTCAAAAAAAAAATTGTTTGTTTTTGGAGTTTTGAAATTTTTGAAAGTGTGTTTTTTAGAAAGAGTTTTGCAAAAATTTGTACGGAACTACGGCACAATCACAATTTAAGCATGCACAATCAAGTCTAAAGCTAGGGTCTCCTGAGTTAACTAGACTGCTCGTAACTGGTCCAAAGCGACAAGTTGTGAGATATCCCTCAAATCCCCTCTTCACCGCCAATTGTGGCCGGGTAAGCACAAGTGAAGAAAGGAGGGATCCGCTCACGAATCACCGTGAGACGGACCTTTTAAAGTTACCTCACTTGTCTAGCCTAGGCACCACAAAGTCAGGTTTAGATAAACGACTGATTTCCCGCAACCTTCCTCTATCCTAATGAGCGCGACGGTCCTTAATTGGCTGAGTCTAGATATTTTTTAATTAGTTCAAAGGTGATGCATATGCTTTTTATGATTTCTGGGGTCTTAGGAAGGGTAATGAAATCCCCACCCAATCTGGATTGGTGTTATAGCCCCTTAAAAGTTCGTATTAATTATGCAAAGCAGTTAACACACCGAAAAAACTTGCAATTTTTTTTTATTTGGCAGCACAAAGAATCCTGCACAAAAACAATTTATTAGAGAAGGAAAAGAAGTTGCTGTGCAAAGAATACCTGCAGGAAAATTTTCAGTGGAGTTCACGGGGTAGGAGATAGAAAAAATATACTCACAGAGAAATTTGGGGTGCAGACATCACAGGTTGACCGCGGTTCCCCGGTCAACTGCTTGAATCTTCCGCGGTTCCGCGGCGGTTTAGTTGGTTTAGATCTCCAAAATTTTTCTCTGTGTTGTTTTGATTCTCCCCTGTCTATTCAGATCCTCTGTTTCTTGATTTGTTCACTGGGCTTGCTCCAGATCTGAAACAGAGTTTGCTCCAAGCCTGCACACTTGCACAAAAACCTTTCAAAAAGAACAAGATGATTTTTATTTTTACTTTACTTTATTTTATATTTTTTTTCTTTTAAAATTTTTTCAAATTTTATAATTTTTTTGAATTTTTTTTATTAACCCGAAATTACACAAAGAAAGAGACTACTGTCTCCCCGGCGACGGCGCCAATTGATTGACTGTTTTGCGTACGTGCATTTTAAAATCAAAGTTAAGAATTTACCGTAATCAATAACGGTGTCGCTTGGTAGCTAACCGGTTGAGTACGGGTCGGTCCATAGGGAAAACGTGTTCTTTCTTTATATTCTTACGAGTTAAGTCCTATTTTTTTTGGTAGGTTTTGATTTAAGGTCTAAGATTGAGATTAAATTGATTTAAAGTCTTGTTAGGGTTAGGATTAGGTTAGTTTGGAAAAAAGATTCTACTCACCGCTTTCTTTGCCCTAGTTAAGAACACAGGTGTTAGGGTAATAGTCAACAAAGAGGATTAGCATGACTAGGAAGAAACTTCGTTTCTTCCTTTTGGTCCTTGTCCGTCCTTTCTTAACTCTTATCCCTAACCTCTATTTGAATCAACCACAACCGGTCTAGTTAGGGAATCACCGCTATCTTGTAGGATAGGGTGCCATAGTGAGCGGTGTGTGGTTAATTTAAATAGAGTCCTAATTAAAATATTATATGGGTAAAGAAAGGAGTGAGAGAGATTTCCTTCTCTCAAACCTTCCCTATCCTAATCCTAACAAGTGTGGAATTACTCACTCATTAGGAAAGTTACGATAAAATTCATTTTTATAATTTTATTTTAATGACCTAATTTGCAGATAATAAAAAACAGATAATAAAATTTGCAGAAATTAAATTCAGAAAAGGAATGCGAGATAAAAATAAAAATACCTTACTTTATTGATGACCTCTTCAACGATTATAAGGAAATAAAATTTTAATCTAGAAAATAAAAAGATGCATCCTTCAAAGAGGCACACCAAAAGAGGCATACTTTATTTGGTTATGAGCCCTCCTATTTATAGATAGGAAAAACTCTAGGTTTACATTCTGATCCATATATGAAATTACAAAACAACCCCAAAGACCGAGTCAAAGCACCGACACCCCACCGACACGTGCAGAGTATGGCCGCGGTTTCGCGGCAAAAATGCCTATTTGGCCGCGGTTCCGCGGCCATTTGGTGGGTCCTTGGGCCCATCTCTTCAGGGTTTCTTTATGTTGCTTTTATCTTCTGTTTTCTTTACTTGGTTTCTCAGAATCTCTTCTATTTCCTTCCAGATTTCCAACAGTGAAGAATGATGTGGACTTTTGCCTTGAGTTTCGCGTTAAACTCTTGAATCTTGTGCTGCCCTTGTGCTTTGTGCATTGAACTGTCTAATGATTTTCCATTTGTTCCTTGAACTGGTAGGCAGCATCATACGGATTCATCTATTGTTGGTCGTAGTCTCACATTTGTAGCGACTTTTCATGAATTTCACTGTAATGATCTGAGAACCTGTAACCTGCAACTATTTAGCAGACATGGATCAAAAGCACCTATTTATATGTAATGTGATTAAGAATGGGCGATATAATAATACAAAATTCAGATATGAACACCCCCAAGGACTGCGAATTCGAAGAATTTCTGTTTGATCATAGTGATCTCGATACCATAAGTGCTTTCCTTTTTTATCCGGCTGCTTTCAATTCCAACAAAGAATACGAATGCTTCACGTTTCTGAATGATCTTGACATGTCACCACCCGAGTTGGAATCTTTTGAATTTTAGAAGAGTTAGTTGAACCATCTGAATCTGTTGCTTACACTCACTTCGAGCCCTTCTTAGAATCCTTTGAGTTCGAGACATATTCTCCGATCTTACCTTTAGTTGTTTTTCCACCGACACTCGAACTCAAGCCTCTGCCGTCTCACCTCAAGTATGCTTACTTAGGTGAAAATGAGACTCTTCCACTAATCATTTCGGTTTCACTAGCTTTAGAGCAAGAGCAAACTCTTCTTTTGCTCTTACGATCAAATCGACAAGCATTTGGCTGGACGATGGCGAACATCAAATGGATTAGACCCCTGATCGTTGAAGATCGTATTCACATTATGAATGATACCAAACCAGCTAGGGATCTACATAGACGATTAAATCCAGTTATGAAGGATGCTGTGAAGAAGGAAATTGTTAAACGTCTGGATAGTGGTATCATATACTCGATATCCTACAGTCTGATACATGTTTGTTCTCCACCGAAAGACCGGACCGAGACGTTGGAACGTCTGGCCTGAATTTAGGGAATATGCTATTTGAACTTATCTATCCACCTCTCTGAAGATACCAAGATAATTTATGGCACCATATATTGGATGTTTGGACAGACGTGACCGTTGTAGTGTGACTTTATAAGATTCTCCCTCATTTGTGAGGGGTTTTTGATTATGGGGATGCTTTTCCCTGCAGGTGCAAGCCCCTACAGTTAATTACATTAATGCATTGTGATAACCGCTTTCTTTTACTTCAGCAGTTCACTTCGTGTCGTGTGTTGTTTTATTTTGGGTTGCCCGTGGATTGTATACGGAGATTATTTTATATCGTTACCTGTAGGGCGCAGATCAGTCCAAATTCGTATATTTTAGATTTGGGTTTGTTTTATTTAAGGACCGTTAATATAGTTTGTGATTAAGATCAACTTAAATATGTGAGCATTTGGGCTCAATTTATTTTAGCTAAGGATATATTAGTCTTATTTGAGAGTAAGATCAACTTAGCAAAATTAAAAGGATCATTTTTATTTAAGATCCAACAACAGAGCATTTGGGCTCAGCTGTAAGAGAGACATAGCCAATTCGGGCTTAGTCTTCTCAGTCTTATTTTTGTTCAAAAGTGCTAAGCACTTATTTATGCTTTGTTTGTTAACCCCCCTTTGTTTTTTATGCAAAAGTGCTAAGCACTTTTTTGGAGTTCTGGTGCTCATATGGGTATTATGTGAAGCCTTCAGTTATGGACGCTGCCCAATCAGTGCTAAGAACCCAGTCATTTTGACTATATATAGTACTAAGCACTTTTTATATGGCGTCCACGTAAGGAGCACATGCGGCGCTATCCCATTTATTTTGTTGGGCGTCCACATGTGTTTCACGTGAGGCGCTGGGCGCTTCCCAATCAGTGCTAAGCACTTATCCGTTTTGGCCATATATGAAGTGCTAAGCACTTTTTATTCAGCGCTCACGTGTATTTCACGTGAGGTGCTGGCCTTCTGTTTTAGGCGTCCGCGTGTTTTTGACGTGAGGCACTGGGTGCAGTTAGGGGCGCCCACGTGGGAAGCACGTGAGGTGCTAAGTTCTTTTCTTTTTCGTAGTCTGAATCTTTGTTAATGGCATTTTGACCATTAATGGCACCAAAATCTTTGTTTTGAAGATCTGGGATCAGGTTTTCTTCAAGAACTAAGTTCTTATGTTTTTTCTTTTATAAGAACTAAGTTTCTTTTAGGGTTAAACCCTATTTTCAGAGGAATTAAATTCCTATAGGATAGGTTCTTTTTCTTTTTCGTAGTTTTTTTTCTGAATTTTTGATTCTCAAGAACAAGATCTTCCCTATGAGAATTAAATTTTCAACTTGTAGAAGACTTGACTTGTGGGTCTCAGATCCAGAGAATGAACTAAGTTCTTGAAAATGGTTAAACCCATAGATATGATATGATAGGTAAAGAAGATGTTTTGATCTTTGTGGTTTCTTTACCTAGGGTTTGAGAAAAGGAAGATCTTCTTCTCTATCGAGAATTAAATTCTCTGTTGTTTTTTAGAGCCTTCTGTATTTTTGCAGAAACTTATGGGGGGTTACCTTTATATGAGACTTAACGTCTCGGGTCCTTTATATAGCAAAGGAAAATTGTTAATTAGTTTGAGAAAATCTCTCATTGAGAGATTCCAATTTGTTAAGGGGATTTTACCCACCGTTGGATCTTTGATGCAATGATTTCTATTTAACAGAATATATTTTCTTGTTTTGTACAGCATTTTATTCTGTAAAATGGTGATTTTTAATCACCATTGGATTTTTAATCTAAGGGCTCTCCATTTTAAAGAGAGCAATCTTTTTTGCTTGTAAATATTGAGAAAATATATTCCCAAAATAAAATTTTATTCTATCATTGGATCTTTGTTCCAACCTAGAGTTTCTTTCTCACTTAGAAAGATTTGGGTGATATTTTCTCCTAATAGAATTTAATTCTATATTCTGATGATTTATCATCTCTATTGGATGTTTGATCCAACGGCTCTGTTTAACAGAGAGTATCCCAGTTTTTAGGGAAATATCGCCCTATAGAATTTAATTCTATTTATTTTAATTTGGGCGCCAGCGCTCACGTGTCATCCACGTTGGCGCCATTTAGGAATTTAATTCTGGACGCTTCTGTGCTTTGCACATTGGCGCCCACATGAGCTTCACGTGCGGCGCCACTATAGGATTTAATCTTAAGGCGTTGGCGCTGGCGCCCTCATGGGGGGCACGTGTGGCGCTACCTCATTAAATTTTAAAAGACTTTACCTCTTTTATTTTGTTTAAATATTAGGGGAACAAATGCCCCCTACTGTTGTTCTCACGTGGCTTACATGTGAGTGCAACAGTATCACTTTTACCACCGTTTGATCTTCTAGAGAGTTGAACCGTCCCCTGACATTCTATAAATAGGGCCTTTGGCCCTTGAGATGACTACCGTCTCGTCTTCTTTCTTAAGTTTCCTTCTTCCTTGAGAATTTAATTCTCATCTCAAAGCTTAAATCTATGCCTACAGAACTCCTTCTGATCAGAGTTAAACTCTGCTAAAAAAATTGTTAAGGATTATGAACAAAGTTTAACTCTTAAAAGAACCTCCCCTCTTTTTTCTCTCTCGAATTTTTAACTCATTAACAGAGCTCAGCTCTTTTCTTGAAATGATCTCTCAGAGATCTTAAAAAAAAACTTTTCTCCCTTTTGAGTAGACCGTGGGTCTTGAGTCGATGGGAATTCCTGAGAATCGTTAGTTATCTTCGTATGGTTTTTTACCCTATCATTGATCCTGATTTTTGAGGGTTTCTGAAATTCAATTCCATTATATTTCCCATCTGTCTCCCAACATGGGGATTTCTGGGATTTAATCCCATTATCGGAGGAATTTAGTTCCAACTTGTCTTACAGAGCTTAGCTCTGAGAAATTTTGGAACTTTGGGGAATTTTAGTCCCCTTCTTATTCCTTTTTAGGGTTCTAATACCCATTTTACAGATTAAAATCTGTTGCTATCTTTTAACATAACTCGTTTTTCGAGAATATTAGGAGTTTTTTTTAACTCCACTGTTTAATGGGACTATTCATTTAATGAGAATCCTTTTGGATTCTCACAATGGGCGCATGTCTCATCATTGATGAGCCATCTCCTTGATTTTTTGGGGTCCACTGATTTTTCCTTTAGACTGTAGCGATTTTGATATGCCAATCACTAACTCTCCACTGGTTTTTCTTTTCAGGTACTATGGCTTCCGGTTCCTTTTTTCCTTTATGTTCGTTCGGAGAGTGCCTTTGCTGACGCCCCTACTGATCGTGAAGTTCTTGCTTTAATCCGGGACTACGATCCAGAACGGAAATCTCTTCATCTATGGGGAGCATGGTATAGCTATATTATTCGGGGTCGGCGTAGCTTTACTTGTGCGGCGCCGTCGGAACCGATCCCGTCAATTCATTATGCCGACCCTCCGTAGGTCGCTTATGCCGTGGAAGAGGTCAATTGGACCGTGGAATGCCGTCCCCAACCTTCTATGGTGTCGATACCAGTCCAGCCGCCGATAGCCCTAAATATTTTAGGGCGTCGCATGTGTCAAGGAGAAGCGCGTCTTTAGGGTCAGGTTCACACAATAGGAGTGACCCCTCGACATCCGGCTGGTTACCTCCGGTGGGCCCATTACATTTTATTGGCCAAGAAATTGCTACTGCTGAAAAACAGGTTAAACCTAGCGGCCTACGCATCTCTCTTTTATTACCACACTCCTCATGTGTGGTAGGTTAAATCCTTCCTGGAGCAGTGGAATATTCCGACCCACACGTTATTTTTGTCGGATCATGAGGTATCGATTTCGCTGGAAGAATTTGCAGAAATTTTTGGGTTACCCGTCAGAGGGGAGTATTATGAGGAGATACTTCCTCTTGACGAGTATATCTTCGCTACCGAATCGGTAGTCATGGTCCTTACCTTAGAAAATGCTATCTTCCACAAGTTTCCAAGTTTGATCAAAGTGTTAAATATCTATGAGAGCTTGTTTTTGGAGTCCGGGGGGCATGGAGTCAGTTTTACGGACTTTTTCGCCTGTTTCCTTCGTCCGGAAGTTTTATCGAAGAAGGCTGCAAAGTTTGCTAAGCTTGATGAACCGTTCGGATTTAGCTCAGACAAATTGTTGACTGCAGAGACGGATTTAAAGCAATTCTTTATTCTAGATATCTCCATCGTCTCTTTTGCAGAGATTGCCGCTCCGGATATTAATAAGGAAACATTTTTTTTGGTTTCATTAGTTTGTGGCTGAGCTGGTTTGCACTCCTAATGCACCCTCGCAATATGATATCGTCTGTTTTCTATCCGGCTCATCGCATTGCGGCGGGGACACGTCTGGCTGTTGGGGTTGCAGGACTGGCCCACTTATATCATAGTCTAAGTATAGCGGCCGACACCACCCAGCCGGGTTTGAAGCATGTAAATCTTCATTTGCATTACTTCACCTCATGGATCGAGATGTACGTGTTGGGCGCCTTTGGTGTGCATTAAATACCAAGATTTTATGAAGGGTACAATTTCCCTCGGGTCATGCAATTGGTTGATACTTCTTCTCCGGACTTAACACAGCGAGAGGATCGGCGATTGCTTCTGCGTCCGCGCATGGTCGGGGATAGCATGACCATTGTTGATAGGGTTTTGACTGTTGGTAAAGAACCCTCCAAAGTGGTCCAGCCGCTTCACGTTGTCTTTAAGGATGGAGCTTCTATTTTGAGGGCCAGGGAGATCGCGCATTTGTATTCCATCAGGCTAGGTTTCCTAGTATTCAAGAAAAATGCCTCGGTGTTATTCATGAGGTATAACCCGCATCGTTTTGCTCTGCAATCTGGCTATAACTAAGGCATTCCTATTGAACCATTTCTCGTCGATCCGGTTGCTACAGAGGAGAGTGTTCGCAATGCGGCGCACCATTTTATGCGGATGAATACGAGGTCTCATTTTCTGATTGCAGAGCAGAGCCATATCTTGAAGGCCTCCAATGCTTACATTGCCTGGTATTAGTATGCAACGGGTTCCGTTATCAAAGGAGAAAGGCGGATGCTTCTTGATCATAAGGATTCTGTCCTGGCCAGCAATCCTGTGGTTCCGCCGAAGCGACGGGCAGTTTTCCGTCCTTCTTTGAGAGAGAGCAACGCGGTTATAGTTCCATGGGCCTTTCCGATAGTGTCGACGGCTAAGCCACGATCGGACATAAGTGCTCCTAACAATGTGACGTTTGTGGCATCTCCTGAGTCGGGTATTGGCTCGAAAATCGGGACTCGCCGTCCCAAGAAGCCTGTAAAGCGAAAGTTTTTATCGTCGGGTGTTATTGTCGGCTCACAGAAGAAGAAGACATCCTTGTTTTCGGCCAATGTTGTATTTGGTTAGAAGCCTCATGCTCCCTATAGCAAAGGCTTTTCCGAATACGGCACCAACAACAATCTGTTCGAAGCTGCTATTGATGAGACTGTCGCTACTGATCTTCAAGTTGGTATTGAGGCTTCTGAGAGATTGGCCTACGAGCAAGCAGCGTTTGCTTCTCTTGCGGCGTCAGGTATATCTTATTTACACTCTTTCGTATATTTTAGCGTTTATTATGTTTTATTAACGCTCTTTTCTTAACACGCATCTCCACCGAAGAGGCTCTTTTGGCATCCCTCAAAACATTCGAGGAAGAGGAGAGCCTTCGTGCTTCTATGGGCCTCGGTATAATTCAATTTGTGACGCCTTTGAATACACATATTTAACTCATCTTGTTCACACCCTGACTCTCCTTTTTTTATTACAGGCACCACCACAACTTGTGTTATTCCGAGTGCGGAGGATATCCTTCCCTCGTGGCACCTATGGAGCCTTCAGAGCTATCGGCTACTATTGAGGTCACCTTAGGACCGCTACGGGAGGTGTCGCTAAAGCAGCCAATTATGGACATTGTAGCCGATCCGGAGGCTGAGCCTGATTCGGATAATGACGTTCCCCTGTCTGTGGTTCTGAAGAGATTTTTCTGCATGGCTAAAGCCAAGAGGAAGCGTAGGGAGCACGCAGCGAGGGAGCGTTAGGAAAGCTTGGCCACTGGTGCGGGTTCGAGTGATATACGACCCCCTGATGTTCCCATGGAGGACATTCTTTCTGCCTTATCAACCGCTCATTGGCAGATTGCGCGTGCAGCTTGTGAAGAGGCTGAGCGGTTACGTCAAGGTAAGACAGCGCACAATATCTTAATGAAACCTAGTACGGCTTATTTATCTTTCCAGGTTTCTTTCCACGACAGTTTTTCTTGAATTATAACACATTTTCCTTTAAATTATATTGCAGGGCCGAGTTCAGGTGTCAGCGCTGCGGGTGAGGTGCCAGCGTATGGGGATTCTGGGACGCCGAACCTTCATTTCGAATCTGAGATTGTTCTAGCTGCTACTTCTTCTCCTTGTGGATCCCCGATATCCGTGGGTGACGCTAGCATAATGACGACCCTTATTGATTCGGAAGACGAAGCTGTAGACGTTAAGTCCGTCTTCCCAGCAATCGAGGAAGCTGTCATAACTAATGATGCTCCAGATATCGTTAAGGTTTTTGCTCAGGTATTCCTCGTGTTATCACTTTTAGGTTCTCAGTTCTGCTAGACACATTCACTAATATCTCCTTTATTTCGAATATAGGTGCGGTAAACCCTGGCGTTAAAGAATCCCCGTTAGCCGTCACCATGACTGTCGTTGTTCCACCTATCTCTTTTGCACCCCTCGAGTTCTCTCGGGTTCAGCGACGGAAGGTAAAGATCTTTTATTTTCTTGTTTCAGTATTTGGTGTTACTTCTTGGATTAATTTCTTTACCGTATATTGTTGCAATCCTGTAGGAGTGCTTTTCGACCGCTTCTGCCAAATGTTAACCTCACACTTTGCTTTCCAATCAGGATCTGTCCCTCCTTCTTGTGTTGGTTAGTATATCTTTCCTTTCTTATTTCATCTTTCCACAAGTAACCCCTTTATTACGGCTTGTGAATAGGCTTTTACCGTATTGACCACAGTCTTATGGCTCAAAGGAGAGGACGAAGAAATAGCCGAGCCCTTTATGCTCCCTGATTTGCCCGTTTCAACTATTGGTAGGTTCGATCTCTTTCCTCGTTTTTTAGGCTGAAGTCTGACCTTTTTTTGTGCGTGTCTTATTCCGTAGCAGTTACATCGGCTTTGGCTCCTTTTGAGTCTCATCTTTTTATGTTTGTGGGGCACTTCGCTAAACGTCAGTCTTCTAGAGGTTCGGCAAATAGCAGACGAATGCTAAGTGAATTTATTGAAGACCTTTATGTCGAAACTCTCACTTCTGCTGCGAATTTTGCAGACGAAGTCAACCCCATGCCGACGACTCTTGTGACTTTCTACAATGAAGATTTCATCAGAATCTAGGTTGACTACTGTAAGCGAATTGAGGCTTGCCTCCATGAGATCGAGCACAAACGTCTTGCGCTTGAGGTATTATCCTCGAAGGGTCAATTGGTCTCATGGATCGAGCAAAGTGCCGCTTATGTTCAATACTTTGAGCAGAAGCTGGTCCTGAAACAAAAGGAGCTTGAGACGACTTTCAGCGAATCAAGCCAATTGCATGCCCAGGTTGAAGCGAATGCTGCGCGACTCCACGTTATTTTTGAAAATCTTCAACAATACATCTCTAAAGGATTGGCGCTGAGGCAGAACCTTGACTCTACTGAGCGAGAAATGTGAGACTGCGAAGTTGCTAGGTAGGAAATTTCTGAGAAGTTTTCTTCATGCTCGCAACAATGGGTTCAAGTCGAAGCAATGCTAGCCGCAATAATGGAGCGTGAGAAGGAGCTACAGCAAGAGAGTGAACGGGTTGCCACTTTATTGAAAGCCCCGGCCTCTTAAAGGCTAGAATTGTATCTTTTTTTATATATAAATTGTATCTTTCAACACTTCGATTCATGAATAAAGAATATATATTCTTTTCTTTTGCATGCTCTCTTCTGTGTTTGATATCTTGATCTGGCGTGAAGTAGTTTATGAACTCATTTCAGAGTTTGTAGTTTGTTCACTCATTTTAGACTCTCTAGTTTATTTACTCGTTTCGGAGTTTGTAGTTTATTCACTCATTTCGGAGTCTCTAGTTTATGTACTCGTTTTAGAGTTTGTAGTTTATTCACTCATTTCGGAGTCTATAGTTTATGTACTCGTTTCGGAGTTTGTAGTTTATTTACTCATTTCGGAGTCTCTAGTTTACGTACTTGTTTCGGAGTTTGTAGTTTACCTCCCTTGGGTTTACAGGCAAACTTGTCATAACGTTGTATGTAGATAACCCCCATTCTTTACAATAAGGGTTCGTTAGATTTGTGGTACTAGGGTTTTAGTCCATGGTATTGTCGCGTTGCTGATATATTTCTCGATATGCAGTCTTTAAGCCGTTGTTCGAATAGCCCCGTGACTGTTGTGTCTCTGATCCTTTCGGGGCTGGACAAGATGTTTTCGAGTAATCTTCTTAGGTCGTATTACCGTCGGAAGGGCAAGCGTTGAGAATTTTCCATGATGCTTTTTACTTGAGGTTAGGCTCAATTTAGAGCCTCGATGAGTCATAACCGCACTGTTCTTAGGTGGGATGATCTCTAATGGTCTTTTAGGCTTTATATGAGTTGCCATCAAGACCCGAAGGTAGGAATATACCGTCACTTCGTTTTTCTTTTGTTTTGACGATGTCGCGTCGATTCTTTGCTGAAGTTGGGAAACATTTGTATGATCTCTATGCTGTATGTATTGCAATCGAGATTTAGAGCTAGGGATATGCTATTGCTCCAATTTCATTTGATAATTGCGTCCGCATCCTGCCGAAATGAGGGGGAACGCTTTGATAGTCTCTAGGTTGTATATAAACCGTTAAGACTTGGAGAAGAATTTTGCTATTACTCCATTTTTATTTGACCCTTGGGTCTTTGTTGATATTGCGTCTACATCCTGTTGGCATGAGAAGTACGTCGAGCTGATCTATATGCTGTAGATGTTTCCATTAAGACTTGAAGCTAGGATTTTTCTGTCACTTCATTTTATTTGATTGTTGTGTCTAACCCTGCTGGAGTGAGATGGAACACAGGGATAGTCTCTGGGTGTATATGTACCGTCAAGACTTGGATCTAGGATTTTGCCATGGCTCTATTTTTTCTTTGACCCTTGGGTCTTTTGTTGACGTTGCGTCTGTATCATACTGGCATGGAAGGAACGCCTGGATAGTCTTTAGGTTGTATATGAACTGTCAAGACTTGGTTTTCCTTTTGATGAAGCATGGTGGGAAAATATGGTCCCTTTTATTTTATTTTGTGCCCATTGATCGTATACAAGAGTCAATATGGGCATACTTGCATGGCAGAAAAGTTTCATTTTCATTTCATTTTTTTTATTTCTTTCCGCGATGCTCTATCTTTTCAGCTTTTATGTCGCGAAAGTAGCGATTGCCCAATCATTTCGGCTATTTATCGTGGTGCCCAATCATTTCGGTTATATTTTTTTATTTTAACTCACTGCATTTTATTGCGAGTTGCCTAAACATTTCGGCTTTTTTTCACTCGTTTCTTTTTATTGCGAGTTAGGAATTTGAGATCTGATGCCAATCTTGGCATCAGTATCGTTGCAACTGGAATATTGTCAGGTGCGAATCATTATTTGTCGTGAGAGGACTTGAAATTTGATACCTATTTAGGTATCAGCATCTCTAGCATTGGAATATTTCCAGGAGCGAATCATCATTTTCCTTTGTCGATTTGAACAAAGGTGGCTTAGTAAACATGGTTAAGATCTTGTCGACTAAGGCCTTTTGACTTTATGAGCCGTAAGGGTCTCATAAAGGTGTTTCTCCCTATGGGTCGTGAGGATCTCGTAGCTTTATTTTCTCCTTAGGAATCGTGGAGATTCCTAAGTGATATTTTCTCTTGTAAGTCGTAAGGATCTTCCAAGAGTGTTTTTTCCTTATAAGTCGAGAGAACTTACAAGTGTCGTTCACCATATGGGGACATTTCTCGTAATTGGTGGAACTTGGTGGAAGAATATTTATTTATGCCCGTGGATTGTATACAAGGGTCAATATTGGACCGTCCGTAGGGCAATATTAAGGGAATATGATGGATTAAGAACATGTTTAGATCCCTGTGGCTTAAGGCTTTTGGATCCTACAAGCCGTGAGGGTCTTGCAAGTGCGTATAATTTTTTTTACGAAATTGCGCCCTTTCGGATTTTCGCAAAGCTCGCCAGCAGTCTGCTGTTTTTACACACGGCGCCCTTTCGGGTTTTCATCCGTGCCTATTTCGCTTGTGGATATACCGTTTTTTTAATGGTGGAACTCTCGAAAGTAGTTTCGCCCTAGGTGCCCTCCTGTTTGCCAGTGGAACTTGGGGGTAGCTTCATTGCTGAGTACCTGTGTAGTCGGTAGGGCTTGAGTTGCAACCCTCGCCGTTGAGACTTTAATTGTAATATAAATCTCAAAGGAGGACATCGCCGTATTTAGGGTAGTGCTCCCTGTTTGACGCGTTAGTTTAAAGACGTTTTGGTCCATTATCGCCATGTTTGAGGCAAAGTTTTAGTTTAAGAACTTTTCGGTCCAGCATTCCTATTTTGGGGATGAATATTAGTTTAGGGACATTTCGGTCCATTATTAGTTTAAGGACATTTCGGTCCATTATTGCCATATTTGAGGCAAAATTTTAGTTTAAGGACTTTTCAGGCCATTATTAGTTTAGGGACATTTCGGTCCATTATTAATTTAGGGACGTCTTGGTCCATTATTCCCATTTTGGGGCGACGGAGCTTTTTGGATACTACTCTCAAAATTCTGACTCAGGAAGATAGCGAGCGGATACAAGCGTTGTCATCTATCATTGACCTAAGTCATAACTCGTTAAGGGTAGTATTTTTTGAGGAATCGGCCATTTATTACCCGGAAGGGTCTTTCGCCATGTATATCCATAAGCTGGTAGGCTTCACCTTGGTAGACTTTGTCTATAATGTACGGGCCTTCATAGTTCGGCTCGAACTTCCCCCATTTTTCATGATTGAGGATCATTGGTCTTTTGACGACTAGTACGAGTTCGCTTTGGCAGAATGTTCTCGGCCTGGTCGGTTTTACGTATGACTGCGTCATCCTTGCCTTATAATCTCCAGATTTTGCTGTGCTATAAGGCGGGTTTTGTCGAGGGCGTTGAACTCCTCAACCCTAAGACGAGCATTTTCTTCATCTGTCAGCTCGTATCGAATTGCTACTCGTACAGAGGGGAGTTCTATTTCCAACGGGAGCACTGCTTCCTTGCCGAACACTAATGCGTATGGTGTTGTATTCATGGCCGTCTTGAACGTTGTTCGTTACGCCCAGAGAGCTTCATCCAGCCTTTCGTGCCAGTCCTTTTTGATTCTGGACACTGTTTTCTTTATAATCTTTATCAGGGACTTGTTGAAAGCTTCAGCTAGACCGTTGGCCCGAGGATTATAGACTGAAGAGTATCTCTACTGTATTTTATGTTCCTGTGAGAAGCGGCTTATTTTATGGCTTCTATAGGCTGGCCAATTATCCGAGATTATCCGTCGCGGAGTTTCGAATCGATAGATGGCATGGGTTCTGAAGAAATGGAGGATATTCTCCGTCTTCACCTCCCTTAGTGGTACTGCTTCTGCCCACTTAGAGAAGTAATTGGTCATTGCCAATATGAACCGATATCCTTTGGATGATGTTGGTTTGATAGGGCCAATTATATCGGTTCCCCTTATCTCGAATGATCAGCTAGCCACTGTTGGGTGCAGCGGATTTGGATGTTGATGGATGAAGTCCTCGTGAATTTGGCACGAGTGATACCGCTTCACATATTCGAGGCAGTCCTGAATCATTATAGGCCAATAATAACCCGTTCTTTTTATCTTCAGCTTCATCTTTGGTCCAGTTTGGTGAGAACCACAGAGTCCGTCGTGAATTTCTTTGATGACTTTCTTTACTTCTTTTGGTCCCAGGCATCTTAGCCACAAACAATCAAACGATCTCTTATATAGAGTATCATTGACGAAGGAGAAAGATAGAGCTCATTTCATGAGCTGATGTATAGACGACGTGTCTTCGGGTGTTCATTGGGACTTAAAGTAGTCTATAAAGACTTCCCTCCAGTCCTTGACCTTTTCTTCGTCCTTTATTTGAAAGGCTACTTGTTCGGTCGCTTCTTTTCCTTTGGATGGCTTTATTAGGTCTTCCGAAAATATATCCGTTGGCGTGAGAATTCTACAGTTTTGCACAATAATCCTCACGTCATTGAGGTCTTCATTGGACAATACTTTAGCCAATTTGGCCAATGCATCCGCCTTACTGTTTTCTGCACGCGGTATACTCTTCAGGACATAGGAAAGGATTTGTGTCAGCAGTTGTTGCACTCTTTCGCCATAATTATCAATTCTGTCTTACATGTCTGATAGTCGCCATTTAGTTGGCTAACGATCAGCTGGGAGTCTCTATATACGAGGAGGTCTTTGATTCCCATGTCGATAGCGATGTCGAGACCTTCTATCAAAGGCTCATATTCAGCTTCGTTACTAGTCCTTGGCTCTGTTAAGGAGAGGACGTAACACAATATCCCTCTTTATGGAGTCACAAAGATAAGGCTCACCCCGGCTTTGATTATAGGGGTGTTTTGTTTTCGCCTCTTCACGGAAGATGCTCCATCAAAGTAGAGTTCCCATCGGGAATCATTTTGTTCTTTCTCTTCTTAGATTGGGCCAAACGCATGTTCATCCAGTAACTCGCAATTCAAGGGGGAGTCGGCTGGTATCGGATGCTCCACGAGAAAGTCGGCAATGGCCTGACCTTTCACTGCTTTAAGGAGGCGATACGTTACTAAGAACTCCATCAGGAGGAGAGCCTATTTAGCAAGCCTTCTTGTTAGTGTAGCCCTTGACATCAGATATTTGAGAGGATCCACTTTCAATATGAGATGGACCTCATGTGCCAAGGCGTAATGTCTGAGCTTCGTTATTGCGAAGATCAGTTCCAGGCAATACTTTTCGATGGGGGAATAGTTGTTTTCTGTCTCCAGGAGAACCCGACTCAAATAGTACAGAGCTCTCTCCTTTTCCTGATCGTTCTCTTGTGCCCACAATGCTCCTAGAGAACCCTTAAGGGCTGTTGTATATAGGATAAGGGGTTATTCCTTAATCGGAGTGGTCAATTCCAGCAGATTTTGCAGGTATTGTTTTATTTCGTCTAGTGCATTTTGGAACTTTTGATCCCAGATGAACGGAGTCCCCTTCTTCATCAAATGACTGTAGTGATGACATTTTCCAGAAAGGTTGGATATGAACCGCCGGATATACGCAAGCTTACCTTGGAGAGACCACAGCTATTTGAGAGTTCTTGGCGTGGGAATTTCTATAATCACTTTGATCTTTAAGGGATAGATTTCGATACCCCGGTGACGTATGATGAACTCTAGGAATTTTCCTGAGGAAACTTCAAACGCGCATTTTATAGGATTCGTCTTCAGATTATACTTCTGAAGACGTTGGAACACTATTTTTAGATATTACCAATATTCCTCATGAGATTTTTTCTTTACCACAAGTGTAAGTCGATGTCGCTCACCCCACGTGTTCGTGGGGAGGCGAAATTTGCAAAAAATGATTTTTACGGGCTTTGCAATACCGACTAGAACCAAGGATCGACCATAAACCCTGGCTAGCAAACTACATGAGGTTTAACTACTCGGAAAGAATGTTATACCTCATGATACAAGTCCTTCGGGTCGCTGTCTCCTCGTCATCGTAGGCTCCGAGGATCGATCCGGATCGTAGCTTCCTCGTCGGCTTCCTCGAGTTAAAGACGATCCACCCAAGAGTCTATAGTCTGAGCTCTAACCTCAAATCCGAGGTAACTAAGGCAACTAGCTTGCCAAACTAGATGGCCTAGGTGATGTAGAGAATGAAAATGGATTTATTTATCTCTTGGAACCCTAGTTTACTCAACTCATGAGACCTTAAGGGTTGAAAGTTGAGAGGAAGAAGAAGAGAGTTAACTTTAGGAAAGAGAATTGGTTTTTGATAATGATAAAAAATAAGATAGATCACTTGATATGACTACAAGCATGGCAGGAAAATATCTCACCCAAAATATCTAGTGCCACAAAATATCTCATAAGAAATATCTAAGTCAAAGAGTCAAACCAAGTCAAGTGGTCAAACCAAGTCAAGTAGTCAAAACAAGTAACCATGCCATAATTGTCATTTACAAAAATAACAAATACTTTCCTCCACCTCATAATTGTTTTAATCAAGTCAATGGTCAAAACCCTAATGAGGTGTCTCCTTCTATAACAATCTTGTGTAATTACAAGAATGCCCCTCTCATCCGTATATACATACTCGCATCCGTGTTCCGAGAACTATGAATACAAAGAGACGAAACTGATACATTAATATAATACTAGGATCCGGCTTAAACCAAAGCCCACTAGTATTATCCACCCGAACATCATACGCACACAAGTGCACGTACGTGATCGAAGCCTTGCCGTAAAACCATACGGCCTCTACATCTTTCGCCCAATGTAGGGAAACTCTCTGTGTGGGACTCTAAAGACCCAACAGTACACTGGCAGTGGGTTTAACCACAAGCCGCAAGCAGTACTAGCTGCAAGTAACGGCTAACCAGGTATCTATCAATAAGAAGGCCGATGAGGAAACCCATCCGAACTCCTACTGAGCCTGAATGTGACAATCTCCGTGCAGTCCGGTCTGTTCGTTTAAGTGTATCGTATATCGGGCCTAAGGGGCGGTAATCGTTAGACCCCTTATAGAACAACAAGTCGTGCTGGAGTGTAGCCCAAAACACGCTAAGAAACTACTGGAATACCTACCAGTAAATCTCGCTTGCCCTGGCCAGGGATTTCGTATAATAGCTCTCTAAACACAGTGCGATATAAACCCCCAATACCGGGAGAGACGAATCCTATCTAATCGCCACTGCTTCCAAGTGCTTCGGGACTGCACCCAACTACTACCTGTTTGCATGACTTCTTTGAGCGGTGGTAGGATAGTAATCAAAGTACAGTGGGAACACACTCGAGGCGAAGTAGCAGTGTCAAGTCGACAGACTAAGTACTCATGTCACCTCGGAACTGCTACCCGACGATAGGTATAATACCCACCAACAGTTCCCAACGAGTCCTGTCCAGTGTACTCATAACCTAATGAGCACCTGCATACTATCTCCAGTACGACGTACTAATGGCTGTGGGACAGACCATCTTCCCTGCTGGGATCAGAATTGTATACACTAGTCTACTCCGGAGTATCGATGCCTCGTCTCGATAATCCTATGACTAAGGACCTGTATAAAGATGTGCTTGTAGATTACCCAGCCCCTACTAGTGTGACTGCCATCACAACGCTGGTAATCAAGCAAAGATCCTAAGAGCTCTACTAATATGTATAAGCGATATGCTCAAATAAACACATGCACATATTGAAGTAAAAACAAACCAAGTAGCATACTACCATTTTGAGCAAGACTGTCAATACAATCGTGAATATCCCAAGCTTATATTAAGTAATATACAAACTAGTATGATACAATAATGGCCTCTAGGGCATACATCACTAACAATTTCCTACTTGCACTAGGGCCATATACAGGTGTATCGCAGATCTATCATCTCGATTAGCCTCTCGAACTGTGTCTGAGGGATGGTCTTCGTGAGTAGATCTGCAGTGTTATTCTTTGTATCTACTCTCCTCACCCCAATCTCCCGGCGATGAACGATCTCCCTGATCAGGTGGTAACGCCTCAAAATGTGTCTAGAATTTTGATGGGACCTGGGTTCCTTCGCTAAGTCTATAGCGCCATTGTTGTCGCAGTACAGAGGTATTCGATCTACAATGGACGGAACCACCTGAAGTTCTGTCAAGAACTTTCTCATCCAGACTGCTTCCTTCGCGGCGTCACAAGCAGCTATGTAATCCGCTTCCATCGTCGAGTTAGCAACGGTGTCCTGTTTGGAGCTCTTCCAACAGACCGCCCCTCTATTGAGGGTAAAGACATAACCTGACATAGAATTGGAGTCAACCTTGTCACTCTGGAAGCTGGAGTCAGCAAAGGCCTCGATCTGGAGGTCTTTTCCGCCATATACCAAGAACATCTCCTTAGTCCTTCTCAGGCACTTGAGAATGTTCTTTATAGCTATCCAGTGCTTCTCCCCTGGTTCTGACTGATACCATCTTACCACGCTTAGTGCGTAAGCTACATCTTGTCTGGTACAGAACATCGCATACATTATAGAGCCTACCGCAGAAGCGTAGGGTATAGATGTCATGCGAGCCCTTTCCAAATCAGTCTTGGGAGACATCTTTTTGGAGAGGGTGATTCCGTGACAAGCCGGTAGATTACCGTGCTTTGAATCTTCCATACTAAATCTTTTTAGTATGGTGTCGATATTCCTGGACTGCGAAAGTCCCAACATCCTCTTAGATCTATCACGATAGATCTGGATCCCCAGAATGTAGGAGGTATCACCCAGGTCTTTCAAGGAGAACCTCTATGACAAGAATCCTTTGACTGATTGTACCATAGGAATGTCATTTCCTAATAAGAGAATGCCATCCACCTACAAGACGAGGAATACCACAGCTCCCGCTACAATCTTACTATATATGCATGGTTCATCTGGATTTTTGATAAAGTTGAATTCATTGACCGTCTCATCAAAATAGATATTCCAACTCCGCGATGCCTGCTTTAGTTCATAAATGGACTTAAGCAACTTGCACACTTTCCCGCTACTCCCACTCTGAATGAAACCCTCTGGCTGATCCATATAGACGCACTCTTCCAAATTTCCATTTAGAAAAGCCGTTTTTACATCCATCTGCCAGATCTCATAATCGTGGAAGGCAGCAATGGCAAGAAGGATCCGAATGGATTTGAGCATAGCTACTGGAGAAAAGGTTTCGTCATAGTCCAAACCAGGTTTTTGACGAAAACCTTTTGCAAAAAGTCTAGCCTTATAGGTTTCAACCTATCCATTTATACCAATCTTCTTTCTGAAGATCCATTTGCAGCCTACGGGTTTTACCCCTTCTGAAGCAAAGTCCAAAGTCCATACTTTGTTGGTGTAGATGGACTCCATCTCGGTTCACATTGTATCCAGCCATTTTACCGAGTCTCTGCTTTGAATAGCTTGCTGGAAGATAGTTAGCTCATCATCGTCGATGATGCAATCCTCTCAATCCCCGTCTATGAGAAATCCGTAGTATCTCTCGGGCGGATGAGACAGCCTACTAGTTCTGTGGAGTGGCGCGGGGACGTCCGGTTCTTTTGAAACCTCTGGTTCTACCATGCTTTCAGTAATAGCTTGTAGTTTTGGAACTTCTTTTGGTTCTATTACGCTCCCACTTATCTGATTTTCTAAAAATTCAGTTTCCAAGAAGCACGCATGACGAGAAAAAAAGACCTTTTGCTCCTCTGCGTAATAGAAAAGATACCCCTTGGAGTTCTTTGGGTATCCTACAAACTTACACTGTACTGAGCGTTCCTCGAGCTTGTCCGCATACTGCTTTTTGATAAAAGATGGACATTCCCATGTCTTAAAGTGTTTAAGACAGGGTTTCTTCCCACTCCACATCTGATATGGTGTGGTAGGCACTGACTTAGTTGGAACCTGGTTCAAAACATATGCAGCAGATTCTAGTGCATAACCCCAGAAGGATCGCGACAACTCAGCCTTACTCATCATTGAATGAACTATATCCAATAGGGTTCTGTTCCGCCTTTCCAATACACCATTGTGTTGTGCTCTGTATGGAGGAGGAAGTTGAGAGAGAATTACATTCTCTTTTAGGTAATCCAGGAACTCAACACTTAAATATTCACCACCTCGATCAGATCTCAGTGTCTTGATACTTTTGCTTGTTTGTTTCCACTTCATTCTTATATTCCCGGAATTTCTCAAAGGCCTCGGATTTATGCTTCATCAAGAAGACATGTCCATACCTAGAGAAATCATCTGTAAAAGGAATGAAATAGGAATAACCACTTCACGCATGTGTAGACATTGGACCACACACATCGCTGTGTATGAGTCCCAAGAGATCGCTCGCTCTTACTCCGTGTCTACTGAATGGAGTCTTTGTCATCTTTCCCATGAGACAAGACTGACAAGTTGCATAAGACTGATATCCGAACGGATCCAAATATTCCTCTCTATATAACTTCGTCAACCGTGTTTCATTGATGTGACCAAATCTACAATGCCATAAGAAAGCCTGATTTAATTCCAGAGACTTTCTTTTTAAGTGTGTTCTGGACACTGAAAAGCTGAGCTTGATTTAATACATATATACCGTTATCTAATGTACTTGACCCAATCAAAGCTTGATTTAGGTGGATGTGGACCACATCGCTTACAAATGTAAAATCATATTCTTCCTTAGAAAGTAAGGATACAGATATGATATTACAAGCTAGACTAGGAACATACAAACAGTTACGTAGAATAAATATCTGCCCATGATATTCCCCTACGGATTCAGCGTCCATGCTCATTCCGTTGGCAACCCTGAGAGTCATATCACCTACCCTGATAACTCTACGGTTTCTCAAAGCCTGTAAAGAATTACAGATATGAGATCCTGATCCGGTATCTGGTACCCAGGAAGTAGAGTTAATTGACATGCAGTTTTTGATTACTAACACACCTGAAGTCGAAGCTACAAAATGCTTCGGATCCTGGATTCTAGCTTTCAAAGCCCTGCAATCTCTCTGCCAATGCCCTTTCCCGTGACAATAGGAACATCCCTTGTTCTCTACTGTTAGCCCCAAAACTTTTGCCCTTCCCTTTCCTTTTACCTTACTGACACCACCTATCGGCTTTGTAGAGGTCTTCTTCTTCTTACCCTTGGCTTCCGCTTTGGATCCAGAAGAGGAAGATTCCCCATTAAATTGAGCGGGTGTCTCCCTGGTTTCCTTTAGTGTGTAAGTAGAAGATAGGGAATGTAGAATCAAGTTAGTATCTAACTGGTTCTCCAACGTGGTCTCCAGGTCTGTGAGCTCATCAATATAGCTAGTCATTGTAAGGGCGTTGTCCTCTATAGATGACCCGATAGCCAACCTCGCTTGAAGTAATTCCTTCGAGGTCTCATATCTTGCGATACGAGATTGCTCTCCATATAAAACTTTGTTATGGAGGAAGATGGAAGCTAAGTCCATCTTCTCGTGCTACCTCTGGTTTCCACCATCTACTGAGGCCAACACGAGGCACTTAGCATTCGCAATATCCTTTTCCCTTGTCTTACGGATATCAATATCCATGACGGTGGAAACTGGACCTGGGACAACAGGGGCTTGAGTAGTAATGAGGTGGTCCAGCTTGTCACAGGAAATAGACATCTGAACAAACCCTTGCCAGTTAATATAGTCTGACCCAGTCAATTTATTAGCTAGTTGTAACCTATGTGTGGTCAACTGGTCGCTGCAATTAGGAGAAAGCGAAGAAACACTTTAGCATGATACTCTTGCAAGTTTAGATTAGATTTTAATTTATCTAAACAGGATGGCTGTTCCCCTCCGAAAGGCGGCGCACAGGACCGCGATGTCCTGACGCTGAGATTCGGGGCAGATGCTAATTGGTTTTATCCGTCCATCTCTCCGAAAATGCCAAGTTGATTTATGGCACCGTGTATCGAAGGTTTAGACGGATGCGGCCGATGTAGCAGACTTTGTCAGATTCCCCCTCGCTAGAGGGGTTTTTGATTGTGGGGACGCTCTTCCCTGCAGGAGCAAGCCTCTGCAGTTAATTACGCTACCGCTTCGCGGTAACAACTTTCTCCTTCTCCAGAATTTCACTTCGTGTCGTGTGTGTCTGTTTTGTTTGTGGTTGCCCGTGGATTGTATACGGAGACTGAGTAATGCCGTCGCCCGTAGGACGTGGATTAGTCCAAATCCGTATTTACTTAGATTTGGGTTTGGTGTTTTTAGTTTAAGGATGCCTTAGTCGTGTTGCGGCTAAGATCGACTTAAACGTTCGTCAAGGATACGTTAGTCCTGTTTGAGACCAAGATCAACTTAACGGGATCGTTTAGATCCGACAAAAGAGCATTTGGGCTCTATTATTCCAGTTTAGGGACATAGTGGTCCATTGCATGTACGGTCGTCGGGACCCGTCACCGCTCTGACGACGTTGAAGAATTACAACGACAAATGTCAGAGGAGTTCAGAGATGTACCCTTGAGCCAAAGTTGATTGGGGGAATTTATAATCCAATTTGGGACTAAAGTCTGTTTGAAGGTTTAAGGATGCGTTAGCCATATTTGAGGCTAAGATCAACTTAAACGGTTGTTAAGGATACGTTAGCCCAGTTTGGGACTAAGATCGACTTAACGGGATCGTTTAGATCCAGCAAAAGAGAATTTGGGCTCTATTGTGCCAGTTTAGGTACATGGTGGTCCAATACCAGTTTAAGGACATAGTGGTCCACCGTTAGTTTAGGGACGTTTCGGTCCGATATTAGTTTAGGGACGTTTCGGTCCGTCATTAGTTTAGGGACGTTTCGGTCCACGAGTTTAAGGACCCCGCAGTCCATATGGGTGTGTGGTCGTTGGGACCCGTCACCTCTTTGACGTCGTTGAGGAATTACAACGATGGATATCAAAGGAGCTCGGAGATGTACCCTCGAACCGGATGTGGATTGGTTTAGGATAGCGTTTTGCTCAGTTAATTTAGTTTAAGGACTTATGGCCACGATTGGGCTAAGTCCAGTTAAAAATTTCCAATATTTTATTTGCATTTGTTTTTATTTTTATTTGGGCCTTACCCAGAAAGGATGCAGAGCATCAATTTTGTTTTGGGCCCTGCCCTTTATAAATGATGCAGAGCATCAATTTCATTTGGGCTCTGCCCTTTTATTGCTTTGCAATTTATTTTGGCCTATTAGGCCTTTTTTATTTGGGTCTGGCCCTTCAAGCAATGCATTGCATTTTTGCAAAGCACTGAGAATCTTTTATATTAAAGAACCGATGGTTCATAAAAGAAGTGCAAAGCACTATTTGATTTAAATCTAAGAAAAAAAAAGCTTTTTCTTATTTTTCTTCTTTCAGAGAACCAAAGGTTCATGAAAGTGCAAAGCACTATTAATTTAAGAACCTTTTAGGTTCAAGAACCGATGGTTCATAAAACAAGTGCAAGGCACTATTTTTATTTTTATTTTATTTTTTTATTTATTTATTTATTGAAGATCCATGATCTTGTTCACAAGAGAAATTTCTCTTCTTTCAAAGGTTTTTACCTTTTTTTTATTCTTCAAGAGTTCTCAAGGGTTCTCTTCTCTCTCTTTTTTTAGCAAGGTGTTGATGATTTTTAAATGAGGTCTGGGGTCCTTTTTATAGTGCTCATAAATTAGTTAAATTTGTTACATAAATATTTTTCTGAGTGATTTGGGTAATCTTCCCCACCGTTGGATTTTTGATCCAAAGGCCCTTGCTTTACAGAAGAAAATCTTCTTGTTTTAACAAGAACAGAAAAAATTTATTCTGTTTTTGCGCAACTCTCCAGCGCGTGACACGTGTCGCGCAGCTGAAATATATATTTTTTTTTGTGCTTGCGCAACTGCGCGCGCTGACACGTGTCGCGCAGCGCACTGCGCACTTTTTTTTTTGCTTGCTTGCTTGCACAACTGCGCGCGCAGACACGTGTCGAGCAGCGCACTGCGCAGCTGCGCAGACACGTGTCGCGCAGCGCACTGCACTGCGCACTTTTTTTCTTCTTCTTCTTCTTTCCTCCTCTTCCTTGCACAGCTGCGCGCGCTGACACGTGTCGCACTGCGCACTTACGCACTTGCGCACTTTTTTTTTTCTTGCTTGCTTGCGCAACTGCGCGCGCTGACACGTGTCGCGCAGCGCACTGCGCAGCTGCGCTGACACGTGTCGCGCAGCGCACTGCGCACTTGCGCGCCTTTTTTTTTTTGCTTGCGCAACTGCGCGCACTGACACGTGTCGCGCAGCGCACTGCGCAGCTGCGCTGACACGTGTCGCGCAGCGTACTGCGCAGCTGCGCACTTTTTTTTTTGCTTGCTTGCTTGTTTGCGCAACTGCGCGCGCTGACACGTGTCGCGCAGCGCACTGCGCAGCCGCGCTGACACGTGTCGCGCAGTGCACTGCGCATTTTTTTCTTCTTCTTCTTCTTCTCTTGCTTGCGCAACTGCGCGCGCTGACACGTGTCGCGCGCGCTGACACGTGTCGCGCAGCGCACTGCGCAGCTGCGCAGTTGCGCATATTTTTTTTTTTCCCTTCCTTCCTTCTTCTTGCTTGCGCAACTGCGCGCGCAGACACGTGTCGCGCAGCGCACTGTGCAGCTGCGCTGACACGTGTCGCGCAGCGCACTGCGCAGTTGCGCACTTGCGCACTTTTTTTCTTTTATTCTTTTTTTTATCTTTGCTCTGATTTGGGTAAACAGATGCCCCCCACCGTTGCGCTTATGTGGCCTCCTAACGTGAGCGCAGCGGTGGCAGATTTCGAACCGTCGCGCTATCTTTTGGAAGCTGAAAGGGCACTTGATGCCTATAAATAGGACCTTTGGTCGCTTAGATGATTCTCATTTCTAAAATTTTACTTTCAGAACTCAGAGCCATGCTCTTTATTTTCAAGAAATTTAAGAGTTAAATTCTTAAAACTTTTAGGTGAAAATTTTAATTAGGATTAAATTAAATTAAATTAATTTTCATTGATGGAGCCTCGCTCTCAATAGATCCCTGATCTAAAGGAAACCTATTTAGAGTTTCACTTAGCAGAGCTTTGCTCTACAGGTCTTAAAGGGATCTAAAGAGAACTAAAGGAGACCCTACTAGGGTTCCATAGAGCTCTGCTCTCTGAAAGATTTTCCTTAGATTTTCTTAATTTATTAATGGAGCTTTGCTCCTCCTAAATCATATAGAAGAACTCTTAAGAATTCTTCATGGAACTTGGAACTTAAATATGGCATTTTATTCCTCATTGCATTATATCGTTTTGCTTAATCAGTCTTCCTGATAATTCTGTTGATCCTCTTTCACAGGAACAATGAACGCCCACATGTACGCTCTTAACGAGATCATCTCTCATGAGGACATTCGCCGACTTGGCCGCTCTCAAAATCAGGAGTTCATAAACGAGGAGTGTGCTGAAATAATGAGTCGCTTCGACGCATGCAATGGTCCACTGCTTCCCCGACGTTCCTCTCTTCTTAAACTTATCGTGGGAGCTATCTGGGAAGCGCTTCCTCTATTCTGTTCCGGTGTGCCGCTTAGGGCGTTGGATGCCGCTGAGGACAAGGTGCACTCTGTGTACCTATTGAATTTTATCTCGAAGAGACGGCGACACAGTCTTATCGACCTCTTGCACGAGGTCTTTCAACAGTCTGCCATACTCGCTGCTTATCGGAGGGTGGAAGACATCGGGAGGGACCCTGACGCTTGTGCTCGCGAAAGGAAGCACACTAGGATGGTCCACAAGGCTTGGAAAGTCATAGATAAGGTCGTTTTTGAATTCCTCAATCCATGCCCTAGATCTGAGGTTATTCCATTGTAACTTGCGTTTATTGTTTTTATGACTGTAAGAACTTCGGGTAATATTAATGGAATTTTTTTTCATCCCAGCTTGTCTTTATTATATATCTTTTGTCCTGAGTCTTTTTGCCCATACATGAATGAATGTGTCTTGAACGCTTGATCAAATATAAATCGGATGCTCTTTCTGTTGCTTTTCCTCTTTCTCAGCATGTCGTCATAATTAGCAGGTAATAGAGTAAGCTTCTTGATTTCTTCACGAGATAGCGAGGGCTTAGGCCGCAGGTTCAGATCTGCTGCCTAAGACTTTTCAACTCTATGAGCCGTGAGGGTCTCATAGAGACTTTTCTCCCTGCGGATCGAGAGGATCTCGTAGGCGGGTTTTTCTCCTTAGGAATCGTGAGGATTCCTAAGTGTGGTTTTCTCTTGTAAGTCGTAAGAATCCTACAAGAGAATTTTTCCCTCTTACGAGTCGAGAGGACTTGTAAGCGGTTGCTTCCCTCCTTGTCGAAGTTCGACGTTGAAGAGTGAGACCCGTGCATGGTATGCAAGAGACCGTTTTGGGCCAACTCGCAGGGTCCCAATGCTTAGGAAACGGGCTTCTTTTATGCCCACTGCCTAAGGCTTTATCTCACGAGTCGAGCCGCCTCGACAATTTTTCACAAGTCGAGATGAATCGAACGTTTCTCGCAAGAACATCTTAACGTCGTATTTAACCTCTGCTCTTTACGCCAGAAGCCCGTTAAGGTTGGTGGTACTTAGGGTTTTGGCCATCGTACCGTCGCATAAGCTGATATAGTCCTCGATAGGCAATCATGCTGTTCGAGTAGCCCTGCGACTGCCGTGTCTCTGATCCCTTCGGGGGCTGGACAAGACGTCTTCAAGCAATCCTCCTTGGCAGTTTGACCGTCGGAAGAGCAAGCGCTAGGAATTTGCCATGCCGCTTTTTACTTGAGGTTAGGCTCATTTTGGAGAGCCCCGATGAGTCATAACCACTCCGCGCTGGTGTGGGATGATCTCCGATAGTCTTTCGGGTTTTATATGAGTTGCCGTCAAGACCCTGAAGCTAGGAATTTGGCCTTTGCTTTGTTTGCTGGCATTGCGTCTGCTGTATCGAGACAAATGTTGTGGTGGGAACTAGGGATTTTGCCGTGGCTCCGTTTGTTTGATGACGTTGTGTCTGCTGTGTCGAGACGAACGTTGGAGTGACATCTCGTCTGCTGTATCGAGACGGACGTCGAGCTTGTCTCTAGGTTGCTGGTGAACCGCCGAGGTTTGGAACTAGGGATTTTGCTGTGGCTCCATTCATTTAATGACGTTGCGCCTGCTGTGTCGAGATGAACATTGGGGTGACATCTCGTCTGCTGTATCGAGACGAACGTCAAGGTGGTGACCACTCTGTGCTGATGCGAGATGATCTCCGATTGTCTTTCCGGTTTTATGTGAGTTACCGTAAAGACGTTGAAGCTAGGAATGTGGCCTTCGCTTCGTTTGCTTTGGTGTGTCCAAATCCTGTTGGAGGAAGAACGCTGGGGGTTGACATTTTGTCTGCTGTATCGAGACGAACGTCAAGGTGGTGACCACTCTGTGTTGATGCGAGATGATCTCCGATTGTCTTTCCGGTTTTATGTGAGTTACCGTAAAGACGTTGAAGCTAGGAATGTGGCATTCGCTTCATTTGCTTTGTCATGTCTGAATCCCTTCTGGAGGAAGAACGCTGAGGTTGACATTTCGTCTACTGTATCGAGACGAACGTCAAGGAGGTGACCACTTCATGTGAGATGGTCTCCGATTGTCTTTCCCGTTTTATGTGAGTTACCGTAAAGACGTTGAAGCTAGGAATGTGGCCTTCGCTTCGTTTGCTTACACTGCGTCTGGTGTATTGAGACGAATACTGAGGTGGAGCTGGGATTTTGCCATCACTCCGCTTTGTTTCGACCATGGGGTCTTTTGTTAACTTTGCATGTACACCCCGCTGGGCTGCGAAGGAACGCCGTTGTTGATATTGCGTCTGTTGTAACGAGACGAATGCTAAGGTGGAGTTGGGATTTTGCCATCGCTCCGCTTGATGGTGTAACATCTGTGTCCTGTTGGAATGAGGAGGCACACCGTTGTTGGTCTCCAGGCTGTAGACGTGGCCATTGAGATTTGGAACTAGGGACTTTGTCATGGTTCCGTTTCGTTGCGATTCTGAGGTCAGTTGTTGACGTCATGTCTGCATCTAGTTGGAGTGAGGAGAAACGCCGTTGGTGATCTTTAAGTTGTCGATATTGACGTCGAAACCCTGAAGTTAGGGACCTTCCTTTGCTTCATTTGTTGACATCGTGTCTGTAATATTGCGACAAATGTCGAGATGGTCTCTAGGTTATCTATGAACCGTTGAGATTTGGCTTCGCTTTCTGGTGGAGCCTGTTGGGAAGGTATTGTTCCCTTTTTATCTGTGCCCCTGGATTGTATACAGGGATCGATGTGATTTCACCTGTAGGGCAAAAAGTTTCATTTTTTCATTTTTTTTATTCTTTCCGCGATGCTCTATCATTTCAGCTTTTTATATCGCGAAAATCGCGATTGCCCAATCATTTCGGCTATTTTTCGTGGTGCCCAATCATTTCGGCTATTTTTCTTTTTACTCGCTGCTTTTTATTGCGAGTTGCCCAACCATTTCGGCTATTTTGCATGCATACATTTTTACTTGCTGATTTTGTTTGCAAGCTGCCCCATCATTTCGGCTATTTCGTATGCATATATATATATATATATATATATTTTTTTGGCTGGCTGATTTTTTTTTTTTTTTGCGAGTAGGGGATTTGGGATCTGATACCAATCTTGGCATCAGCATCGCTGCGACTGGAATATTGCCAGGAGCGAATCATCATTTGCCGTAAAAGGACTTGGAATTTGATACCAGGCTAGGCATCAGCATCGCTGCGACTGGGATATTGCCAGGAGCGAATCATCATTTGCCGTAAAAGGACTTGGAATTTGATACCGGTCTAGGCATCAGCATCGCTGCGACTGGGATATTGCCAGGAGCGAATCATCATTTGCCGTAAAAGGACTTGGAATTTGATACCGGTCTAGGCATCAGCATCGCTGCGACTGGGATATTTCCAGGAGCGAATCATCATCTGCCATGAAAGGACTTGGAATTTGATACCGATTTAGGCATCAGCATCGCTACAACTGGAATATTTCCAGGAGCGAATCATCATTTGCCTCTGTCGATCCCGAACAAAGGTGGCTTAGTAAACAGGATTAAGGGTCCTGTCGGCTAAGGCTTTTGACTTCATGAGCCGTAAGGGTCTCACAAAGGTATTTCTCCCTACAAGTCGTGAGGATCTTGTAGGTGTGTTTTCTCCTTGGGAATCGTGAGGATTCCTTAGTGCATGTTCTCTTGTAAGTCGTAAGGATCTTACAAAAGGGTTTTCTCCTTATAAGTCGAGAGGACTTACAAGTGTTGTTTGCTGTACAAGCATATCCCTAGTCACGGATGGGACTTTGTTAGGGAAATATTTATTCGTGCCCGTGGATTGTATACAATGGTCATTATGAGCCGCTTGTAGGGCAATATCGAAGGTTGTGGGGGCTGCTTAAGAACAGGTTAAGGTTTCTGCAACTTAAGACTTTCAAATCTTATGAGCCGTAAGGGTCCCATAAGAGAGTTCTCCTTACGAGTCGTGAGGATCTCGCAAGTGTATTTTCTCCTTCGGAATCGTAAGGATCCCTAAGTGTGTTGTTCCTTTGTGAGTCGTAAGGATATCACGCAGGTGGTTTCTCCTTACAGGGTCGAGAGGACCCTATAAGTGTTTCTTAACGAGGTTGCGCCCTTTCAGCTTTTCACAAACACTCGCCGGTAGCCCTGCTGTTTTTACTCACGGAGCCCTTTCGGGTTTTCATCCGTGCCCATTTTGCTTATAGACATACCGTTTTTTTTTATTCTTTTTATTTTTTTTATGTTTTATTTTTTTTACGAGGTCGCGCCCTTTCGGGTTTTCACGAACACTCGCCGGTAGCCCTGCTGTTTTTACTCACGGAGCCCTTTCGGGTTTTCATCCGTGCCCATTTTGCTTATGGACATACCGTTTTTTTTTATTCTTTTTATTTTTTTATCTTTTATTTTTTTTTACGAGGTCGCGCCCTTTCGGATTTTCATGAACACTCGCCGGTAGCCCTGCTGTTTTTACTCACGGAACCCTTTCGGGTTTTCCTCCATGCCCGTTTTGCTTATGGACATACCGTTTTTTTTTATTTTCTTCTTCTCTTTTTTTTTTATTAACGAGGTCGCGCCCTTTCGGGTTTTCACGAACACTCGCCGGTAGCCCTGCTGTTTTTACTCACGGAGCCCTTTCGGGTTTTCATCCGTGCCCATTTTGCTTATGGACATACCGTTTTTTTTTCTAGTCAGCCTGAAAATGCTGCGGTAGTAGTTTAAAAACATTTCGGTTATTTGCAAGTTTTAGGACATTGCGGTCCATCATTAGTTTAAGGACATCTCGGTCCGTTGTTAGTTTAAGGACGTTTCGGTCCGTTGTCGCCGTATTTGAGGCGAATATCTGGTTTATTGACTTTTCGGTCTATGAGTCCTTCTCCATGAATGAACATGATGCCCCCGGCGTATCCATCTTCTTCGGAGCGTGCGGTTGTGGCGGACTCACCTTCCAGTTCTCAAACAGTGCAAACTTGCCCTGTTGGTATTGGTCTTCAACCCAGTTTTTGAAGACGTAGCAGTCCTCGATCAGGTGACCTACTGTTTGGTGGTAAGGGCAATAATTAGGATTATTAACGTCGCCTGGCCGCAACGGACGTTTTGGACCCGGCAGATTAATGAGTCTGTTGCACACTGCCAGCTCGAACAGTCCCCTTGTTTTATCTTGCGGAAACGAGTAAGGACGTTTCAACTTTTCCTGGAGGGATTGCCGCTTGTTGCTTTGGCAAGCAACCGGTCTAGGGTCACCTGATTGTTGTTGAGCGCTGGCGACGAGGGCCTTTTTTCCTTTTCCTTTATTCTTTTTGCTCGGTCCCTTGTTTACGGGGCCGAGATTTTTTTTCGAATAACGTGCGATTACATGGCTGAACGTTCTCGCAATTTCTCAATTCCTTTATTTTTGAAATAGATTCCCCGAGGGAAAAGTTGGGGATAGCTTCTTCGTCAGAATCACTTCCAAAGGTGACAATTTGTGATCCCTTGAAGTCGGCTATATGACAGTTTGCGGCGGCTCCTTTGCGCTCATATATCGCATTTTTCCGATGTCCACGAGATTCACACTTTGTCTTGTCGAAGTGTTGCTTTTGAGCGACATACCCTTACCACCAACAGTTAAAGGACTCGCAGTCTTCGGTAGGATGTATGATCTTCTGATGATATAAACAGAAGTTAGGGTGCATCTCTACCTCAGAGAAAGAATTTTCTTCAGAGGGCGGTAGCTTCATTCCTACTGATAGAGCTTTGGCGAACCGTTTCCTCGTCTTGAATTTGTTTTTACCCGCAGTGTATGGCTTTTGATTTGGCGGGAATACCTTGGTTCTTTCCAGTATGGCCATTTCATGCTCTTGATTGGCTTTTGCTTTCAGACTAATTTCATTTAGGAAGGCATCGATCAACTTGTCTGACGGCCGCGGAATTTCTGTTTCAGGGTCCGCCATTGATTTCTCAGCGCAAGGATCCTCCTCATCATCCGTCAGTGAATGAGAAATCACATGACAAGTCGCTACGTAGACTTCGGATTCATCCGATAAGTTTTCTCCATCGTTTTCATCCTCGACGAAAGAACAAGTTGCTCCCGGCGTGTCCGTCTTCTTTGGAGAGTGCGGCTGTGGGGGGTTTACCTTCCAGCTTTCAGACAGCGCGAACTTGCCTTGCAGGTATTGATCCTCGATCCATCCCTTAAAGACGAAACAATCCTCAATCGGGTGACTTACCGTTTGGTGGTAAGGGCAATAATTGGGATTATTAAGATCGCCTGGCTGCGACAGACGCTTTGGACTCGGCAGATTGATGAGTCTGTTACGTACTGCCAGCTCAAACAGTCTTCTCGTTTTATTCTGAGGAAACGAGTAAGGACGTCCTAACCTCTCTTCGAGGGATGGGCGTAGACGCACGTTGTTTTGGCGAGCGACCGGCTTTGAGTTGCTCGACTGTTGCTGAGCGTTGGCGACGATGATCGCTTTTCCTTTCTCATTTCGGGGATCGGGTCTTGGAGGAGACGGTCTATGGCCCATCTGGTCCATTTGGGCTAATTTGTCGATCAAGGCCTGGAAGATGGTCGGCCTGAAGAACATCATGAATTGCGAGATGGTCGCCTGCGGATCGAGAGTGCCCACAAACATGCCTACCGCAGGTGCCTCTTCTATGCGTTGTTCGCATTTCGACCATAGGTTTCGCCATCGTGTTGCGTATTGGACCCACGTTTCGCCGGGCCTTATCCTGGCATTTATCAGTGCTGTAATCGGGGTGCGTTCACTAGCACTTGCGAATCTTTGTGTAAACAGCAGTTCCATCTCTGCAAATGTTTTGACAGAGTCGTTAGGTAGCTCCGAATACCATTCAAAGGCTGTTTCTGCTAAGCTGCCGACGAATTGACGTAGCAACAATTTGTCATCGCCTCTAGTGTTGCCGCAGAGCGCTCTGAACTGGGCAACATGATGATGAGGATTGCCCGTCCCCTTGTAGACATGGAACTTAGGAATTGTATAGCCTATCGGGTACTTAATCTGATCGTACCAACCCGGATATGGCCGCCCCGTCTTTACGACCTGACCGGCTGCTTCAGTCGCCTGATGCACCCGTATTTGCTGGGCGATGTATTCATCTAGGTCAACTTTGGAGATTGCCTCCTCCTTGGCTGTTGATAGAGCCGGCGGAGGATTTGACGTTTCTCCCCTGTCGTCTTCAAGGACGATCGGAGGATCTTCAGCAGGAGGGTCCGGCTGTAACATCATCCCTACCATATCTTGGAAGAGGAGCGCCATATGCTTTATGTTAGCCGCTTGCTCTGCAGCTTCTTTGTCCCTCTTTTCGAGGACTCTGCGTAAAAAGTCAGCGTCGGTTTCTTGTTCTTGACGCTCATCCGAAGACGTTTCAGAGCTTTCTTTTGGCTCAGTGAGTGCAGCCATTGTAGTCATCATTTCCTGAAGCTTTTGTTGTTGCTCCTGGGCTTTCGTCACGGATCGGGTGAGCGGTCGGTGGCCCGTAGAAGTGCGGCTTTCATCCTTTCCAGAAGTCATATAAACAGTGTGCACCACCATGCCCCCAGACTTGGGGCGTTTGTGTCCAGCGCTTTTATGGTGTGCCTTATTCACATGGGCTTTTTGCGGCCTCCTTTTCTTTTGAGTGATTGGTGTTGAGGGTGTCGCTGCAGCAGACACCCGAGTAGCCGTTGCTTCTTCTGGCTTGACAGAGTAATCTTTCTTTTGCCGAACTTCTGTCTTTTTCTGTCGATGAAGATAATTTTCATTAATCACCGACTCCTGGACCTGTCGCCCGACCTTGTAAATTTTAGAGGACAGCCGTTGAGGGGGCTGCTCTAACTTCTTCTCTGGAGTATTCTCCACAGGTGAAGGAGTTCGTTTCAACATCGCAATAGGAGAGTTTCTGCGCACCGAGTTCAGCAACTCAAAGCTGTTCCTGGTTGGAACAGCAGTATCGATCCTCACCATCGGAGCTGACGGAGTTATCCCAGAGGGGGAGTTGCCCCCAGCCTTCCTTACTCGACGCCAGTGGCGACGTCGAGCGTGCCTTGCTGATGGAGTTGTTTCAGCTATAGGGGTGACCTTCTCATGCCCCCTGTGTTGGTCAGAATATACTGGTATCAGCTTTTTAAAGATCGACGTCCGTTGAACGGGGACAGCCATCTTGTCAGAAGCGGACTTCTGAACATGGGAAGCAACCTTGGTGATTTTGCCAGGAACGTGAGTTGGAATGGCTATCCGCTTCGGGATAACGCCTTCTGGTATGGCAGGCTTCTTCATGAGCCTGTTAGAGCTCTGGCCAAGTCCGTTAAAAACTGAAGCAGTGGAGTTGGACGACCCGTTGAGAGGGGTCACGGCAGTGGTAAGTCGATCGAAGACCGACTTCTTTGGAGCTTCTTGCAATGTCATTAGGGCGTTGAAGCTCATTGGTGGGAGCATGGTCCCAAAAAATAGTCCAGTGGTGGCTTGAGCCATCTGCTCCACCGGCATTTTGAAAAGGGAGGCCGCTTGGGGTCCATAAGTCACTCCTCCAGCAATGACGGAGCGAGAGTTATCGCTGCGGGCGGTGCAGTTCGAAGCCATCGATTTTCTGTTTTCTGCATAAAGCAAGACACCAAATCTTAGTACCTTGAATCCACAGGCAATCACAGCAAACCGCGATTTGTTCGCGAACACGACACACGAAGTGTGGAGTGGAAAGAGGAAGAGGTTCCACCGGGCGTGCCAGAATCTGTTCCCCTCCGAAAGGCGGCACACAGGACCGCGATGTCCTGACGCTGAGATTCGGGGCAGATGCTAATTGGTTTTATCCGTCCATCTCTCCGAAAATGCCAAGTTGATTTATGGCACCGTGTATCGAAGGTTTAGACGGATGCGGCCGATGTAGCAGACTTTGTCAGATTCCCCCTCGCTAGAGGGGTTTTTGATTGTGGGGACGCTCTTCCCTGCAGGCGCAAGCCCCTGCAGTTAATTACGCTACCGCTTCGCGGTAATAACTTTCTCCTTCTCCAGAATTTCACTTCGTGTCGTGTGTGTCTGTTTTGTTTGTGGTTGCCCGTGGATTGTATACAGAGACTGAGTAATGCCATCGCCCGTAGGACGTGGATTAGTCCAAATCCGTATTTACTTAGATTTGGGTTTGGTGTTTTTAGTTTAAGGATGCCTTAGTCGCGTTGCGGCTAAGATCGACTTAAACGTTCGTCAAGGATACGTTAGTCCTGTTTGAGACCAAGATCAACTTAACGGGATCGTTTAGATCCAACAAAATAGCATTTGGGCTCTATTGTTCCAGTTTAGGGACATAGTGGTCCATTGCATGTATGGTCGTCGGGACCCGTCACCTCTCTGACGACGTTGAAGAATTACAACGACAAATGCCAGAGGAGTTCAGAGATGTACCCTTGAGCCAAAGTTGATTGGGGGAATTTATAATCCAATTTGGGACTAAAGTCTGTTTGAAGGTTTAAGGATGCGTTAGCCATATTTGAGGCTAAGATCAACTTAAACGGTTGTTAAGGATACGTTAGCCCAGTTTGGGACTAAGATCGACTTAACGGGATCGTTTAGATCCAGCAAAAGAGCATTTGGGCTCTATTGTGCCAGTTTAGGGACATGGTGGTCCAATACCAGTTTAAGGACATAGTGGTCCACCGTTAGTTTAGGGACGTTTCGGTCCGATATTAGTTTAGGGACGTTTCGATCCGTCATTAGTTTAGGGACGTTTCGGTCCACGAGTTTAAGGACCCCGCAGTCCATATGGGTGTGTGGTCGTTGGGACCCGTCACCTCTTTGACGTCGTTGAGGAATTACAACGATGGATATCAAAGGAGCTCGGAGATGTACCCTCGAACCCGATGTGGATTGGTTTAGGAGAGCCGTTTTGCTCAGTTAATTTAGTTTAAGGACTTATGACCACGATTGGGCTAAGTCCAGTTAAAAATGTCGAATATTTTATTTGCATTTGTTTTTATTTTTATTTGGGCCTTACCGAGAAAGGATGCAGAGCATCAATTTTGTTTTGGGCCCTGCCCTTTATAAATGATGCAAAGCATCAATTTCATTTGGACTCTGCCCTTTTATTGCTTTGCAATTTATTTTGGCCTATTAGGCCTTTTTTATTTGGGCCTGGCCCTTCAAGCAATGCATTGCATTTTTGAAAAGCACTGAGAATCTTTTATATTAAAGAACCGATGGTTCATAAAAGAAGTGCAAAGCGCTATTTGATTTAAATCTAAGAAAAAAAAAGCTTTTTCTTATTTTTCTTCTTTCAGAGAACCAAAGGTTCATGAAAGTGCAAAGCACTATTAATTTAAGAACCTTTTAGGTTCAAGAACCGATGGTTCATAAAACAAGTGCAAGGCACTATTTTTATTTTTATTTTATTTATTTATTTATTTATTTATTGAAGATCCATGATCTTGTTCACAAGAGAAATTTCTCTTCTTTCAAAGGTTTTTACCTTTTTTTTATTTTTCAAGAGTTCTCAAGGGTTCTCTTCTCTCTCTTTTTTTTAGCAAGGTGTTGATGATTTTTAAATGAGGTCTGGGGTCCTTTTTATAGTGCTCATAAATTAGTTAAATTAGTTACATAAATATTTTTCTGAGTGATTTGGGTAATCTTCCCCACCGTTGGATGTTTGATCCAAAGGCCCTTGCTTTACAGAAGAAAATTTTCTTGTTTTAACAAGAACAGAAAAGATTTATTCTGTTTTTGCGCAACTCTCCAGCGCGTGACACGTGTCGCGCATCTGAAATTTTTTTTTTTGCTTGCGCAACTGCGCGCGCTGACACGTGTCGCGCAGCGCACTGCGCAGCTGCGCTGACACGTGTCGCGCAGCGCACTGCGCTGTTGCGCACTGCGCACTTTTTTTTTTTGCTTACTTGCTTGCGCAACTGCGCGCGCTGACACGTGTCTGCGCAGCTGCGCAGACACGTGTCGCGCAGCGCACTGCGCAGTTGCTCAGTTGCGCACTGCGCACTTTTTTTTTCTTCTTCTTCTTCTTTCCTTCTCTTCCTTGCGCAGCTGCGCGCGCTGACACGTGTCGCGCAGCGCACTGCGCACTTTTTTTTTTGCTTGCTTGCGCAACTGCGCGCGCTGACACGACACGTGTCGCGCAGCGCACTGCGCACTTGCGCACCTTTTTTTTTTTTTTGCTTGCGCAACTGCGCGCACTGACACGTGTCGCGCAGCGCACTGCGCAGCTGCGCTGACACGTGTCGTGCAGCGCACTGCGCAGTTGCGCAATTTTTTTTTTTTTTGTGCTTGCTTGCGCAACTGCGCGCGCTGACACGTGTCGCGCAGCGCACTGCGCAGCCGCGCTGGCACGTGTCGCACTGCGCTGTTGCGCACTTTTTTTTTCCTTCTTCTTCTTCTCTTGCTTGAGCAACTGCGCGCGCTGACACGTGTCGCGCAGCGCACTGCGCAGCTGCGCTGACACGTGTCGCGCAGCGAACTGCGCAGCTGCGCTGTTACGCACTCGCGCACTTTTTTTTTTCCTTCCTTCTTCTTGCTTGCGCAACTGCTCACGCTGACACGTGTCGCGCAGCGAACTGCGCAGCTGCGCTGACAAGTGTCGCGCAGCGCACTGCGCAGGTGCGCACTTGCGCACCTTTTTTTTCCCTTTCTTTCTTTCTTTCTTCTTGCTTGCGCAGCTGCGCGCGCAGACACGTGTCGCGCAGCGCACTGCGCAGCTGCGCTGACACGTGTCGCGCAGCGCACTGCGCAGTTGCGCACTTGCGCATTTTTTTTTTTATCTTTGCTCTGATTTGGGTTAACAATGGCTCCTACTGTTCCTCGAATCCTTCCTCAAATCATAAAAGAAGAATTAGTCAGGATTAATCTCACCGTACAATTCTTGCTTAACCGTTCAGCCAGGTTAGTGTCGGTATTTTGAGGGAGGTTTTATGACGCTTTCGCGAAGTTTCTTAATTAAATAACCTATTTTCCCTGGAGGCGTAGCCCCGCTAACACCTTTCAAGACACCTACTTGGTTTGTAGCATTGATCGTTAAATGAAAAAATCTCCTGTGGAGTAGTATATACTCACAGTAGGATCGGGATCCAAATATCATTGTGTGATAATGCTGAAGGAATCCTACCAATATTGTCACACTCCAAATAGTATACATCACTAGCAAGTTTCAATTTCCTTAGAAACTCCCGATATGGATTTTTGCCCCATGCTCTTATGACCTTGACTAAGGCTAACAAATCATAAGTCACATGTCAAGTTCTACCCGTCATTGTCCAAGTTAATTTGAACCCACTCATACATACCCTTTACTAAGGCCAACAAAGTAGTACGACTATCCCATACCAACGCATCTATCTATACAACATATGATTACCCAGCAACTACCAATCACTATGCCTTCACTGAGGCCAACAAACATAGCTTGAATACTATTGAGTATTCATATGAAATGGCGGAGGGCTACGAATGGTTTTGGAGAAACCGTGAACGTAGTGAACTTGATATAATCGATGGAACCTGATAGCTTTTAAAAGGAGTGGTTTAAGCTCCGCATTTTAAAAGTTTTGCTGTTTTGAAAAAACCCAGTGGTTTTAAAATTATTCCAACGGTTCGGCTTTGGTTTGTTTGCTTTGCATTAATTTAATGCAGTCCCATCAATTAACTTACCATTGCAGAAAATAACGAAAATACAACGTACGCTTATGCCACCCGCATTCGCCACGGGGCCTCGTTATCACCCGTTAGGTTACTTAACTAATGACAGAGCGGGAGCTGGACTAGCGTGGATGCAAAACATAAGCAACGTCTATTAAATAATATATATATATATATCCATTCGTTAGACGCAATGATAGGCATTCCAGATCACAGATGAACAAATTGGATATACTAGGAATTCCGCGTTTCGTTTGAGCCTGTAACGAAAGGCAGATTCCACGGTCGTGATAAATAGCCAAACCCAACCCCAGACCCCTAAGAGTGTGGAAAACTACCCACCAAATTCTTGAAGTGAAGCAACCTCGCTCAACAAAGTGAGTAGGCCACTCGGCACTTCAAGAATCCGGTAGTTTGTGCACCCCACCTTGGGTCTATCCTAAGAGCAGAAAACAGTAAAAGAAATAATACAACGGTGGCTACAAGCTCAACCTGAATGTGCCCCGCAAAATAATATTACATCAACTTACAATTTTTACATCGAATGAAAGATAAAACACTCATCTCATATCCCCGGCTATTCATCCACGACGATCCAACAAGTTCATATACACAAACCAACATAACATCATCACAGATATGTGCAACCCCGAATAATCGACGTATAGCAATTAGTCGAAGTTTCCAAACACATATACACATCATAAAGATTCTAAAGTAACTACGACGTTAGAATTCCGCACGCAATTAGCAAACTACACCAATTTTCCAAAGCTTGAAAATCCAGTGAGCTAAAGTTCCAAAACCGATCATTTTAAGCCAATCCGGGAGTCGAAACGAACTCGAAACCTGTCTGAATCTTTGCGGAGAGTTAGAGAAAGAAATTAACTTCAAGTTGGGGTAACTAGAGATGGTACCCCACCCCTAAGGCCACGACGAGATGGCCAGGGGGTGAAGCAGACCCGATACTGCCTAGGGTGGGGCAGTTCCGGGTCCCCACCGCCAAGACCACCTTGTGGTAGTCTTGGGGAGTGGTCCCAGCCGCTCGGTCCCCCCATAGGGTCCCTGGGGTGCGCACGCTCCACCCTATGGCTTCTCGATTCAAACCGTGAGCCCGCGGGGTGTGCAAACAACTCAAAACTTCAATTTTGGAAACTGTTTTTGTCGGCAATTTTTGCGTGACAAAAATGACAGATTTCTAATGTAGATACAAGCTATCTAAGGTTTATGAGAGGCTCTGATACCAATGTAAGTCTATGTCGAGCACCCCACGTGTTTGCGGCGAGGCGGAATTTGCAAAAACTGATTTTTACGGGCTTCGCAACACCAACTAGAATCAAGGATCGACCTTAAATCCTAGCTAGCAAACTACATGAGGTTTAACTACTAGGAAAGAATGTTATACCTCATGATACAAGTCCTTCGGGTCTTCTCCGCTGTCCTCCTCGTCATTGTAGGCTCCGAGGATCGATCCGGATCGTACCTTCCTCGTCGGCTTCCTCGAGTCAAAGACGATCCACCCCAGAGTCTATAGTCTGAGCTCCAACCTCAAATCCGAGGTAACTAAGGAAACTAGATTGCCAAAATAGATGGCCTAGGTGATGTAGAGAATGAAGATGGATTTATTTGTCTCTTGGAACCCTAGTTTACTCAACTTATTAGACCTTAAGGGTTGAAAGTTGAGAGGAAGAAGAAGAGAGTTAACTTGAGGAAAGAGAAATGGTTTTTGATAATGATAAAAAATGAGATGGCTCACTTGATATGACTATAAGCATGGCAAGAAAATTTCTCACCCAAAATATCTAGCGCCATAAAATATCTCATAAGAAATATCTATGTCAAAGAGTCAAACCAAGTCAAGTAGTCAAAATAAGTAGCCATGCCACAATTATCATTTACAAAAATAACAAATACTTTTCTCCACCTCATAATTGTTTTAATCAAGTCAATGGTCAAAACCCTAATGAGGTGTCTCTTTCTATAACAATCTTGAGTAATTACAAGAATGCCCCTCTCATCCCTATATACATACCCACATCCGTGTTCCGAGAAACACAAATACAAAGAGAGGAAACCGATCCATCAATATAATACTAGGATCCGGCTTAAACCAAAGCCCACTAGTATTATCCGCCCGAACATCATACGCGCACAAGTGCACGTACGTGATCGAAGCCCTGCCGTAAAACCATACGTCCTCTACATCTTTCGCCCGATGCAGAGAAACTCTCTTTGTGGGACTCTAAAAACTCGACAGTACGCTGACAGTGGGTTTAACCACAAGACGCAAGCGGTACTAGCTGCACGTAACGGCTACCCAGGTATCTGTCGATAAGAAGGCCGATGAGGAAACCCATTCGAACTCCTACTGAGCCTGGATGTGATAATCTCCGTACAGTCCGGTCTGTTCGTCTAAGAGTATCGTATATCTGGCCTAGGGGGCGGTAATCGTCAGACATTTAATAGCGCAATATGTCGTGCCGGAGTGTAGGCTAAAACACACTGAGAAACTATTGGAATACCTACCAGTAAATCTCGCTTTCCCTTGCCAGGGACTTCTGTAATGGCTCTCTAAACACAGTGCAATATCAACCCCTAATACCGGGAGATATGAATCCTATCTAACCATCACTGCCTCCAAGTGCTTCGGGACTGCACCCAACTACTACTTGTTTGCACTACTCCTTTGAGCTGTGGTAGGGTAGTAATCAAAGTACAGTGGGAACACACTCGAGACGAAGTAGCAGTGTCAAGTCGACGGACTAAACTGTACTTATGTCACCTGGGAACTGCTACCCGACAATAGGTATAATACCCACAAACAGTTCCTAACGAGTCATGTCCAGTATACTCATAACCTAATGAGCACCTGTATACTATCTCCAGTATGACGTACTAATGGCTGTGTGATAGACTATCTCCCCTGCTAGGATGGGAAGCGTATACACTAGTCTACTCCGGAGTATCGATGCCCCGTCTCGATAATCCTACTACCAGGGACCTGTATAAAGATGTGCGTGTAGATTACCCATCCCCCACTAGTGTGACTGCCATCACAACGCTTGTAATCAAGCAAAGATCCTAAGGACTCTACTAATATATATAAGCGATATGCTAAAAGAAACACATGCATATGTTGAAGTAGAAACAAACTAAGTAGCATACTACCATTTTGAGCAAGACTGTCAACACAAATGTGAATATCCCAAGCTTTAATTAAGTAATATACAAACCAGTATGATACAATAATGGCCTCTAGGGCATATATAACTAACAACAAGGTCGTCGATGTAGCATTCGATGATCTCGTGTATGAGGTTATCGAAGATCTTTGTCATGGCCATCTTGTAGGTAGCGCCAGCATTCTTCAAACCGAAAGGCATTATTTTATAGCAGAATATGCCCAATGGGGTCCGAAAGGCAGTATGCTTCTAGTCTTCAGGATACATTTTTATTTGGTTGTATCCTGAAGATCCATACATGAAGGAGAAGACCTCATGGGTAGACGTGTTATCGATCATAAGCTCGGTAACGGGACTGGGAAGTCATCCTTCGGGCATGTAACATTTCAGAAAAATAAAATATTATTTTTGGGAATTTTTATAATTAAATAATAAATATTATGAATATTTTAATAGTGCGGTATAATTAAATGCCGATAAATTAGGAAAAATTTGGAAAATTATGGAAATTACTGAAATGAGGGTGTTTTAAATGAATTAAGAAAATTATGAATTTTTATGATTAATTATATTCCATTTTAATGCTAATCACGATTAAATATCGCTAATCGTGTATGAAGCAGGATTTGTGCACATGACATGCACCATGTCAAATTACACTTGTTACATTTTCTTTCATGTTTTCTTTCTTTTTAGCATGCATGGTTTTAATTTTTAAAGAGAAGAGAAAAGAAAATAAAAGAAAAGGAAAAGAAAAAGAAAAGGATTAAACAATAAGGCATAGGGGGGGGGGGGGGAGAGAGAGAGGGTGAGGGGTCAAACCTTGGTCCTGGCCCTTGTTCCCTCCATTATTTCCTCTTCATTTTCCTCTCCTCATCTCACCATGGCTGCCTCCTTCTTCCCTCTCCTTCAAAACCTCACAACTCCATCAAAAACCCATCAAAACTCTATCTCCATTTCATTAAAAGTGTGCACAAGACCATCACTAGCATTTTGGACCAAGAAAAATCGGATTTTGAGCACTTGGGGCAATTCAAGAAAATTCTTGAGTTGCCAAATGAGATAATTTCTTCACACTTAGTGTAGTAATGCATTCCATTAGCTTCTATTGTTAGTTTAGAATCGATATATCGAGGTTTAGTGGTCTTTGGAAATTTCAAGTTAAGGTTAGAGTTTGGATTGAATCCAAAAGGGTAATAGAGGCTTAATGGTGACCTTATACCCCTGTAGGAATTGTATAATGGACTGAAACCATAGACTACCCTGAAACACAAACTTAGAAATCCCCGATATCGGGAAATTGTGGAAATTATGATGAAGTTTGGAGACCTGCTAACACCCTGAGCCTCTGAAATTTTTTTAGCAAACACAGTAAGTCATGCAGGCACCCTAGGAGCTACCACTGAAACATGAGACCCCCTGGACATTTCTTGGCTGCAATTTTATTCCCTTTGGCCGCAATTTGTAGACTTGGTAAGTTGGAACTGGCTCGTGCTTGTTCTGTAGCTCCTATGTCAGTTAACTAGACCCTACACATATTCAAAATTGGCTAATTTCACCTAGGGTAAAATCTGGAGCATGTTTTCGAAGTTTCTGAATTCGTTTTGCGGCTTTTTATTGAATTCGATTTGGTATTTGATATTGTGTTTCCGTCGTGTGGTGTTTGAACGTCAACGACTAGGGTTATTGGTCGTGTTTTGCATGCGAGGCTATAGGTTTTAACCTATGAGCGAAACATGTGCCGTTTTGGTTTTCCGACTCGATTTTAATACGCATTTGTGATTGTGTATTGATTGTAGGTACCCTCACGTGGACTTCGAAACGACGAGGAGAGCATAGCGTCATCGACTCCAGCAAGCGAGGATCAAGGTGAGTAGATATATATCTACGGGGGAAGTCGGGTGGATGGCGTATAGCACCCCCGCAGTTCGTAGTGTAGTATACGATATATATGTTAGATATATGATTATTGTGTTGCGAAACTTGGATGATTAGTGAGTAAAATATTAGATATTCATGAGTTAGTTTTAGTGTATTAGAAGTAACTTAGACATTTTCTTAGTCGCGAACCCTAGAATAAGGTTTACACTCTCACACACACACTTGCATACATTTTATTTTCTTATGCGTATATGGGGATATGTGTGTGTGTATATACATATATACATATGGGTATGCGACTATGTATATATATACGTATACATATACATGGATGATGAGGATAGTATACGGTATTTGGAGATGAGTCGATGAGATTGGGCATGGTGCCACGAGATTGGTGATATGACATGGTTCGTATTATGAGATACGACATGATATTATAGCGGGTCCTTGGACGATGTATTTCATACACACGCATACATATATATAGATTATATCAGTATGTACTAGACTTATATCTGTACCCCTAGATCATGATATATGATGAAAATGATACCAGATGAATTATGAGATAATGCGATAATTGACCCGTACCCAGATTTGGGATGCCGTACGATGGATTTGCCATACGAGTTATATATTGATGATAGATCCGCATTCTTGACTCGAGAACGTCATGTTATATATTGTATCATATGTGATACTTTTGAGACGGGATCACCAACTATTATATATATATATATATATATATATATCGACTAAGACTTGGGTGGTTTTCCTTACCCTTTTAATCAGTCTGTTAGTTTAGTCCAGTAGTTTACTTGTAGATGTTAGAGTAGTCTCGGGTAATACTTATTTCAAAACTAGCGAATCGTGAGTATTTTAAAGACAGGCCAAGGGATTCTACGGATATTTCAAAGGACGTACCTTTTCTTAAAACACCGTAACCCTATTTTCTAAACACCATAATTCATGTTATTTCAAACGACAAACTGTATGACCCATATATATTAATGTAGATTATTTATTGTTGTGTTAATTATTCAGCTTCTGCATATTCTTGTTGTTCGCTTCGCATTGCATGCTTATATTGTGTTTTCATATGCTATTATTGAAATCATGCTGTCAGGACACCAGCACCATTACCGATGATGCGTATGTTCCGCGTACACCTGCTTGCCGGCTCACACACATCATCATCGGTAATTGCCATGCTACGTACACTGTAGACAATATTAATTCATTGATATCACTTGTTAGCTTATAGTTTCGATATATTATTATTTTGATAGCTTAGACATTGCATTTATTACTGTAATTGTTAGGCATATTTATACGTTCATTTTCATGCATTATTATTAGGGCCAGTCCGGATTGCCGGAGCCTAATATTTTAGAATTCATTGTTTATTTATACTTGAGATTGAGTTTTCGAATTTCCATGAGATTTCTGGATTTGGAGAAACCGCAAGGATTTTATAAACTAATTATCATTTTAAAATGAGAGTTGCGGTTTTCTCATGATATGATTTGAAATATGTCCACCATGAGTTTTCTCGACTCTTGAGCGATATCATACACCCGATTCGAGGAGGAGGAGGAACCGTCTGTGGGTGCATGGTAGACCCGGTGCGGTACCCCGGGGCGAGAAGGTCACAGATGATGGCGTTGAGACTGTGACAGGGGAGCACTACAGACCGGCGATTTTATTGTGACACGACGGATATCCGGAGGATACCGACATGGTCTTGAGATTTATGATACAGGCCAGTCCGGATAGCCGGAGCCTGAGATATTGAGATTTATGATACAAGCCAGTCCGGATAGCCGGAGCATGAGGTATTGAGATTTGATGATACAGGCCAGTCCGGATAGTCGGAGCCTGGGATTTTGAGATATATATTGTGTCGATACTAGACACTAGTTTTCTGTTGATTTCATTGATGATACTTCGATTTATATAAACAAAAATCTCACCAATTAAAGAAAACAGTTTTCTCATTCATGATGTATTCTGTTTTCATTATATTACATTCATACCTCATATTTATGATATGTTGCTACCTGAGGCACTGACACGAGCACTTGGTATTACACATATGTATAGATGTTTTCCCATGCCATATTTAGATGCTTCAGACTATTATTATATTGAGGATATTACCGATCGCGTATGACTTAGGATTGAGTCATACATTCGATTTCTGCTATGTGATGTTTCCTACTCATGGGTTGGTAACTCACCCCCGTTGTGCCACAGTTCTTGCAGGTTTTGCCGTACAGGTTTCGTTGCGGCTTTGCTGGCACATTGCTTCCATTCCGGGTGATTGCTTTGGTAGGTGGGTTCACTTGCATCGTGACCACCATTGTACTTTATTTACTCAGTTGTATCTACTAACTCAATCAACCAGACTTGTATATTTATTAAACTTAGAAGACTAGTTGTATATTATTTCGACCGTAGAGTCGCGCTTGTATTATTATGGGTTTTCTTGATGTTTTGAGTTTCCTTTTGAGTTTTGATCCTCGCCCTTAGCGTTGTATATTATATTGCTTGCTTGGTTGTGACCGTCAATTGAAGAAGAGCTAGCTCCCGCTTGGGGATGCCTTTGTTCATATTATGTATGTTGTACCCTTTTGGGGCCAGTATTTACAAAGGAAACTCTGCCGAAATTTTTTGAAAAGACTTGATGTTTTAATAATGCAATACTTCGGCATATGTTATCAAAACCACTTGTTTAAAAATCAGTTTTCTTCACTTTTTCCTTAAAATGGTTTAGATTTCTGAGATTTTGGCTTACTTGAATTAGATGGGGTCCAATAGACTTCATATGATTCAAGTGCCAGTCACGTGCCATTTCCGTGTCATGACAACGTTGGTATCAGAGCGCTAGGTTAACCTTAGTTCGAGTCTATGTTTGACTATGCGGAGCCTAGGGCGTTTGTATATATACGGAATCTAGGCTTGATCTTATGGAACGTAGACTTAGTCGAGGGGGTATTAGACCCGAACTTTCGTCGTGTAAGTTGACCTTGGTTGATGGAGTAGATGACTTAAGGAGAGTGACGTACCGTTTGTATGTTCCGCGGCATACTTATGATATGCTACTCCGCTTAAGAAGCCTTAGGATATACATTTCCATGCACAGCATTATATTTATTCCTGTGATCTATCCTCACCGTTATTGGTTATGGTTTTGTTACCACGATTACACGGGCACAGAGAGAGAGAGAGAGCTACGGCTAGAGTTACGTCAGCACGAGCTCGTCACGGACGAGGACTGATTAGGGAGTGATTCTAGGGACACACGATTGTATAGATGTGTTATATTATTGTGTTTTCGCGCCATGAGCGTTTGATGGATCGCTTTTACAAGATTTTTCGGACGTGCAGATCAGCACCAGAGGATTGGGCCACTGCTAGAGGCCAGCCAGAATATGATGACCGTCAATGTACCGATTGTTCTTGATGATTGAGGCACCGTTCAGCGTGCGGACAAATGAGCCAGTTGCTGCTGCGAATGACGAGATATCGCCCCAGATGTTGGAGCTATTGCCGTACGAGTTGTACTTAGAGATATGATAGAAGATCTCTATTCACCCAAGGAGGAATGACTAGGACATGTGATTCGTTGCCTATCCCGATGCGAGGTCATCAGATTGATTGATTCCAGCTAGAGACGACTTCACGCAGATACGTTGAGAGTCGATAGAAGACGATTGAATGTCAGAAACCCATTTTTCCAAGTTTAAAGTATTCGGAGAAAGCAGCAAGTAATTCCGCAGACCCTCTAGAAGAATGAAACCCTAATTCGACATAATGACCATGGGAACATTTTTGAACCTTAGGGTTAGCGGCAGTTCCGTGGTGCCATTAGTGAGGCTTGGGTTTGCCCTTCTATGGCTGGTCCATAGGTACTGTGGCATGTACTGGAATACTATTAAACTGTACTCAAGATGTTGAGCTCTTGGGAGATTATGGAACTTTGACAAATCGATCGGAATGTTCGACGTAATTCGGATATCATGTGATGGGATACATTGCTTGGGAGACTCCAGATACGAGTATAGCCGTTGGAGCGCAGTCCATGCAGCCACGAAGAGACGAGTCCGAATCGGTCGACATTAGATAAAAGCGGAGTAAGAGATTTATACGAGATCTTGACGAGATGACGTTCCACTCCGCCGACACCAGAGATGTGATACGCATGCAGAGGCGTTGTATATAGATATATCTTCCAGAAGGAGTCGCGATGAGTATGCAGCCGTTCCAGATCAAGAAACAGATTTAGTAAAGGGAGACATCGACAGAACCTTTTTGGAATACTATACATAAAGACTTAGACCCAGGAGCGGTCATATTACGCACACCAAGTAGGCCAGAGATCGGCATCGTCGACGAGACATGTCAGTGACTATGTCAGTGTAGGGTTCCTAGGCACTCTAGTGAGGTCTCACAAGGCATCGAACATGCCAATTTCAAAAATTACGGTGCCGAGAAACCCTAGTGTACGGATCGTTGGCTAGATTTCTAGGCGAAAACTAAACTAGTTAACACTTAACTAAGAGATACGGAAATACAACCTTTGTAGATCCGGTTCTCCACCTCCATAGCTCCGCAATGAAGTCTCCTCGCTGTCCATAACAAGTCTCGGGCTCTAGCGTCAGCTTCATCGGAGAATGGACGGGCTAGGTCATCGATGTCCATGCCGAAGATGATCTACGTCGAGGCATCGCTAAATCAAGCTCCGACTTCACCAAGTCAAGAAACTTGTGAAGAAAACACACTCTACTACTTGGCAAGAGGTAGAGGATGAAGAAATAGGAAGTGGGTAGACTTTAGATTTGGATTTCTCACTCTTTTTCATCACTTGCCATTGATGGAGGCAAGCTTTCTTCACTTGAAGAAATGAAGAAGAAGAAGGAAAGAATTATGATAAGTTAATTAAAAATGAAAAGAATATCCAAACTTATCATAATCCTAACTATGGTTATGTGTAGAGAATTGACCATGGTTAAATCATTGGTTAGGGTTAAGGATGAGATAAGAATGGTGGTCAAGGTCAAAGCTTCATGAAGCTTCAACTAAACAACAAATTAAGCCACCATTCTTTTCTCTTTTCCATTTATTTTCCAAAATATATAAACAAATAAATAAATGAATAAATAAGTAATGGAAAATAAAACCCTAATTATATGTTTAACCAAGTAAACATGCATCATCAAACATGATACAATCATGTGTACAAAAGTATATCACATATACAATGTGCACAAACCGAGTGAGAAAATCCATTTAAAGTGAACCAATACTAGTTAATGCAAAGTAATATATCAAATATATAATTATGCATTAAATCATTAAATCAACACTTGATTCAATGATCCGGTCATGTCGCACATAACCGACTGGTATCTTCAGTAACAACTTATCGAATCAACACTTGATCCGATAACCCGGCTATATCGCATATAACCGATCAATGTCACATCGCGAGAATGAAATACGGTATCACATACACGCATCATTCTCGGTCCCGCACATATCTCATATGCGCTCCTATTTCGTTTTGCTTGAGCCAGGAAACCTCTGTGTAGGACTCTAAAGACTCGTCAATACGCCGGCAGCGGATGATGATCATATCAAACATCCACAAGTCGCAAGCGGTCTGCTAAACGTAACGGCCACCATGGTATTGAGCGATCTGAAGATTGACGAGCAAGCCCGCTCACACTCCAGTGAATCCGACCAGTAACACTACCGTACATTCCGGTCTGATCGTCTGATATGTCACATATCTTGCCTAGGGGTGGTAAACGTCAGACCCCAATAGCTCGATAAGTCGTGTCGATATGAGGTCTATAACTGTTCGAGAAACTACTGGTAACACTTACCAGTAAATCTCAGAACCCTGGCCAGGGATTTCCTGTTATAGCCAATCGAACACAGCGCAACATCAACTCCCTATACCGGGAGAGACGAATCCCCTCCTATCGCTCATTGCCTCCATGTGACTCGGGACTGTACCCAAAAACCACCGTTTTGCATGCCCTCTTGGACGTGGTAAGATGGAAATCAAAGCACAGTGGGAACCACACAAGACTCTATGACGATCTCGGGTCAACAGACTACTCTGTACCAGTGTCACCAGAGAACTGCCATCTGACGTGAGGTATAATACCATCTGGGAGTTCTCGGCGAGTCCGTCCAGTGTACCCAGTCTCTACTGAGCACCCGTATATCATCTCTGATGTCAAACACCAATGGATATGGGATCATCCATCGCCCATCTGTATGGGTCGAGAAGGTATACGCTAGTCTACTCTGGTATATCGATGCCCCGTCTCGATATACCCTCGACTAGGGACTTTGAAGGATGTACTTATGGACTACCATGTCCCCACTAGTATGATCCGCATCATAGTCCAGGTAGTCAAGCACACATCCTAAGGGCTTTACCAACATGTAACAGAGAGACAATCAGTATACACGTTAAGGTAAAGAGCAACCAGATAGCATACTATCATGTCGAGCAAGAAAGTCCTCCCTATATATGTCCCAGCATCCACTACAATATACATCCTATGTACAGTAATGGCCTCTAGGGCATACATATAACTAACAATCTCCCACTTGCACTAGGGCCATCTGTAGCAGTGGTTGTAGTATCTCATACTCAACCATCCCATAAAAGTCTCTCTCTGGGAACATGCCTTTGTGAGTGGATCCGCTGTGTTGTCCTCTGAGTCTACTCTCCTAACCTCGATCTCCCTGGAGATCAACCATCTCCATGATCAAGTGATACTGCCTTAGAATATGTCTGGATCACTGATGGGACCGGCGTTCCTTGGCATAAGCCACAACTCCATTGTCTCACAATGGTTGGAACGTAGTTCATCTCATGAACCAATATACACCCAGACTGCCTCTTTGGTAGCATCTTTAGTAGCGATGTATCCTGCCTTTATCGTCTAGTATGCCACGGTATTTAGCTTGGAACTCTTCCAACATACCGTCCCTTTACTGAGGGTAAAGACAATGCCTGTGACTAATATTCAGTCGTCTTTATCACCCTGGAACCCTTCCAGTGATTCTCCCCAGGATCGATTGATACCATCTCACTACAGCTAGTGAGAATCCTAACATCCAATTAGATCTATCTCATAGATCCAAAACCCAGGATTTAGGAGGTATCACTTTTATCCTATATGGAGAATCATTGTGATAAGTGGAGATTGATCGAGCGTAGCATAGGAAACTCCTTCCCTATCAAGAGTATGTCATCCACGTACTCTACGAGGATCGTCACCATACTCCCTACTACCTTTTTGTTTATACAAGGTTCATCTACCATTTTGATGATGTCAACTTCTTTGACTAATACATCAAAACAGATGTTCCAACTCCGCGATGCCTGCTTTATCATATAAAACATCTTGCACACGTTTCCGCAGCTCCCACTGTCTACGAAGCCCTCTGGCTGTGTACTTATAGACGCTCTCTTCTGAAACATCATTTAGAAAAGCAGTCAAGACACCCAACCGCCAGATATCGTAGTTATGGTATGTAGCCGTGGCAAGTAGGATCTGGATGGACTTAAGCATAGCTACTTGAAAAAGGTTTCATCATTATCCACGCCTGGTCAATGACGAAAACCTTTAACAAGTCTAGCTTTGAAAGTCTCAACTTTTCCATCTACACCAAGTAATCTTCTCAAGATATACTTGCTCCTGATGGGGATTTAACCCTTCAGATATAGCAACCAAAGTCCATACTTTGTTGGTGTATAAGGATTCCAACTCAGATCACTAAGCATCCAGCCATTCTTATAGAGTCCCACTCCTGATGGCCAGCTCGAAACTAGTTGGGTCATCATCTCATGATGCAATCCTCGCTCCCACTGTCATAGAGAAACCGAAGTATCTCTCAGGTGGGTGAGAAACCCTACTAGATCGGCGGAGAGGCTGAGGTTCGTTGGTATCTACTGAATCCTTTGGTTGTACCAAATCATCAGCTGCAGTTTGTATAGCTGGAACCTTTCCAGTTCTACATAACAGATCTTGCCTCGAGCTTGTCCGGATTTTGCTTTTAGACATAGGCCGGATAACCCCAAATCTTAACTAACTTAAGAGATGGGCTCTTCCCTTATCATATCAAATATGAAGTGGTAGGCAACTGATTTGATTTGAACCCTATTCAATAGGTATGCTGCTTCTCAAGTGCATAACACCCAAAAGGAAATAGGTAACTCAGTAGTACTCATCATAGAGCACACCTTATCATATAGGGTGTGATTGCTCCGCCCCGATATACCATCGTGCTATGGTGTATACGGAGGAGTAATGCTGAGAGAGAATCTCATTCTCCTTTAGAATAGTCCAGTATTTCCGTGCTCAAGTATTTCTCCTCCTTGATCACATTAATGGACATAATACTTATACCCATGTTTTGGTTCTCTACTTCTAACTTATATTCTGTGAATATCTCAAAAGGTTCGGACTTGTGTTTCAACAGGAACATAGGTCTGAATCTCGAAAGATCATCAGAGAATGTAATGAAGTATAAAGAACAATTCCTGGCATGTGTAGACAGGAGACCTTACATACATCATCATGTATCAGTCCCAAGAGTACACTAACTCTTTCTCTGTTTCCAATAAACAGAGCTATGGTCATCTTATCTTTTGTGACATGACTGGCGAGTTTCACAAGATGTAAATTCAAACTGATTTAAATATGCATCTATATGTAACTCTAGCTAGTCGGGTCATATTGATCTGACCTAGTCTACAATACCTCAAGAAGGATTCGTTCAGTTCTGAACTCTTCCTCTTGTGTGTGTTCTGTATACTAAGAACTGTAGTTTGATTTAGAACATCAATGCTTTTAGATAACGTGCCTGAACCGATCAACTTTTGATATAGGAAATGTTCAAAACATTATCCAACAATACAAAATTTTATCATTTCTTTACTAATAAAGAGATTGATATGATTTTGTATATCAGGTTCGGTATCTAATAACATTCGTTCAGAATCAATGTATTTGTAATACAGGGTGACAGTGACCAACAGACTTGGCTGCAACTCTTGCCCCGTTTTCTGCCTCATGAAACTTAGCACCCGTTCTCAGTCCTCTACCTTTCTGTAGCCCTATGTAATATATTACATATCTGGGATCCTGATCTGGTATCACATACCCAGGACGTAAAGGATACTGAGAAACAGTTCTGTATAATGAACACACCCGAAGATGATGCATCAGCATGTACTCTCTTCGTTTGGGCGGCACGGGAATTCTGGTAATCCCCAATTTCCTGCTCTGTCTTATAACAATTATAAGGTGGAGCGGGACCAACGTTCCCCAGCTCAGTATAACCAGCGGGTTCGGTCAATATTCCGTATTATTATCTTGATTAAGGCGTGATATGGTCGCTACCTGGAGAGAGAGAGAAGAAAACACTCAGCGTGCGCTCTTTCAAGAATAGATTGGTTTTTATTTTATCTAATCAGGATGGCTCCCACTGCTTTTATCAAATCTTCCTTCAAATCCTAAAAGGAAAGACTAACCGGGATTAATTACACACTACAAGTTCGCCAATCTTTCAGCCAGGCCAGTGTCGGTACTTTGAGGGAGGTCCCCCGTGCTTTCGCACGAACCTAATTACAGTAAACCTCGTTTTTCCAGAGGCGTAACCCCGTTGACACCTTTCTAGACACCTACTTGATCGGCTAATTGTAATGTATAAAACTCTCCCAGGAGTAACTCTTACTCGCAGCGGGTATCGGGATCCAACTATCTCATAGGAGGTATGCAATCTCATTGCAAATTTCAACACTTGAAATTCCCGATAATATTTTGCCCCTAACCTCCTATGACCTTGACAAAGGCCAACAAACCATAGGATGCTAGTCAAGTTCAACCCGTCATTTCCTGATTGAATTAAACCCACCCGCACGGCCCTTGACAAAGGCCAACAAGGTCGCACGACTACCCTAAATCAATCTGCATCATATGCATAAGCAGATAAGCACCAGTTAGCTACCGCACACTGCGCCTTGACAAAGGCCAACAAACGCAGCACGAATACTAACTACTACTTATCTGAAATGACGGAGGGCTACGACAGGTTTTTATGAAAACCTATTGCGTAAGGAACTTGATATCGTTGTAGGATCGAATGAATTTTGAAATGGAGTGCTTTTGAGGCTTTTCTAGTTTTGCTAAAGGAGTCACTCCCGGTGAAGGGATCGTCGGTCCTTTCCTCGTCGAATGAGGTGCGGGATATATCACATATATCACTGTGCAAAGCAAAAACACTTAAAAGCAATCAAAAGACAAACCGAGTGTGTAGCATCAGCCAGTTATTGCTAAAGGAGTCACTCCCGGTGAAGGGATCTCGGTCCTTTCCTCATCGAATAAGGTGCAGGATATATCACATATACCGCTGTGCAAAGCAAGAACTGTAGCTACCTGTTTTATTTTGAAATTCGATTCTACAACATCTTAGGTTTCTTTTATTTCATTAATCTCATTAATGAAGTCCCATCATTTAAATTACCTAAACATCACAGATAAATACGACGTACACTTATGCCATCCGCATTCGCCTCGATGTCCCCTCGTGCACCGTTAGGTTAGGTAACTAACGGCAGAGCAGGGCAGGGCTAGCGCGGGTGTAAAACATAAGTAACGCCTATATAATATATCATATATACTATATAAAGTATCCATCACAGAACATCACATGATCATATCACAGATATCGCAGCAGAAGAATCATATGAAATATTGGATATACTAGGACGTCCGTGTTTTCAATACGAGCCAGTATAAAACACGGATTCCACGGTCGTGATGAATAGCCAAACCCATACCCCTAGACCCCTACGAGAGCGGCAAGCAACCCTACCAATTCTGGAGTTAGGAGACCCGGACTCGACTCCTCGAGTTGGTCTCCCACTGGACTCCAGAACCCGGTTACTTGTGCCCTCCTCCTTGGGTCTATCCTAGTGCGGAAAAGTAAATAATATACAAACGGTGACTACTTTCGCAACCTGGAAGCGCCCCAATAAAAGAATATTACATACAAGTTTTTACATGAATGAAAATGAAAAACACTCATCTCACATAAAAACCCCTGGCTATTCAAACACGACGATCCAATATAACATATCCAGCAACACATAACATCACATGTCATCAACGTAAGTAAATATGCGCATCCCAATTGTCGTTGACATATAGCAACGAAACCGGCGATATCACATATTACACTTACGGTCACAAAAAAGAAAGTGTAAAACTACAACAGTTGGAATCCGCAACCATCTCAGACATCGCATGCCTGACCAAATGAATTCCTTAGACATCGCATGCCTAACAATTATAAACTCCGCATTTTAGTCTCTTTATCGAAAACACTTTTCAATACCAAGTCGGGCAATTCAACAGGATTCCCGACATTTTGATCGAATGCTCGTCGCAAACTTCAGTAGACGGCCGCACCCCCGATACCGTCGACGAAGTGCACCAAGGCGGAACACCGCTACCGCGAGCACCCGAACGGATGCTTTCGGCGACGGGGTTCTCCTACAGTCACTTGGTCGGGGCTATGGAGTGAGGCTGTCTATTAAGTTTACCCGGCGAGTATCCGCGTACACTACGTGATTGCGACGGACTTTTGATCACATCAAAATTCCGTGGCAACCGATCAAGTGAGACTAAACTGCTATGTTTATAACATTCATTCAGTTATCACATAACTTTTGTGAATTCCAATTATTGTATCCCATTCCAGATAAATAGAAAATGTTAAACTTTCCGATCGAACAATCGAATACCCAAGTTTTCCCGGTACAGATCAACACATGAAACAAGTCTAACAACATTCAGTTCGTGCCTCAGTACCAACGGTCCAGCCGTAGAAGGGTCAAGCCAACGCCTCACATGTGGCACGCCGTACTGCCCCAAACCCGAAGGTTCAAAGGGCAGTTCAAGACGTTCACATAATCGAGTTAAGGTTTGTTGTCTTCTAGAGGGACCATCGCGTTACTTGCACTACTTAGAACGTCGTTAAACTACGGAAAAATCCAACACTTGGAAATTTCCCGACAGGGGAAAAATTGGGTATTTATATCCGGTCGAACTTTTTAACATATTCTAAAATTTATCCGGAAAGCCACACAGACAAAATTTGAAACCCCGATTGAATCTTTGATTCCCAATACAACCCAAAAATGCTCAACTGTTTATTTCAGATTAAAAATTCCCAGGAAAACCAGCACTGAAAAATAGGAGTTACTGTGCAAAATTCAATGGCAGATAAGACAAAAGAGACGCGGAAGGGCCGCATTAGCACGCTAATGCCGCGGTTCCGCCGCACTTTAGAAAGATCATTAGGTAATTTTTGCATCGTAATTCATATATTTACCTGCTTATTTTACTGCATATTTTTAATTTGCAAAAATCCACATTTTACAGAAATGTCCAGAGAGCATTTTCATGTCGGGGTTTCGGGTCGATCGGAGTTCTAATTCCGTCTAGACTTCGCCTAAGCCTCTAGCTAGGCTCTGATACCACTGTAGGGTTCCTAGGCACTCTAGTGAGGTCTCACAAGGCATCGAACATGCCAATTTCAAAAATTACGGTGCCGAGAAACCCTAGTGTACGGATCGTTGGCTAGATTTCTAGGCGAAAACTAAACTAGTTAACACTTAACTAAGAGATACGGAAATACAACCTTTGTAGATCCGGTTCTCCACCTCCATAGCTCCGCAATGAAGTCTCCTCGCTGTCCATAACAAGTCCCGGGCTCTAGCGTCGGCTTCATCGGAGAATGGACGGGCTAGGTCATCGATGTCCATGCCGAAGATGATCTACGTCGAGGCATCGCTAAATCAAGCTCCGACTTCACCAAGTCAAGAAACTTGTGAAGAAAACACACTCTACTACTTGGCAAGAGGTAGAGGATAAAGAAATAGGAAGTGGGTAGACTTTAGATTTGGATTTCTCACTCTTTTTCATCACTTGCCATTGATGGAGGCAAGCTTTCTTCACTTGAAGAAATGAAGAAGAAGAAGGAAAGAATTATGATAAGTTAATTAAAAATGAAAAGAATATCCAAACTTATCATAATCCTAACTATGGTTATGTGTAGAGAATTGACCATGGTTAAATCATTGGTTAGGGTTAAGGATGAGATAAGAATGGTGGTCAAGGTCAAAGCTTCATGAAGCTTCAACTAAACAACAAATTAAGCCACCATTCTTTTCTCTTTTCCATTTATTTTCTAAAATATATAAACAAATAAATAAATGAATAAATAAGTAATGGAAAATAAAACCCTAATTATATGTTTAACCAAGTAAACATGCATCATCAAACATGATACAATCATGTGTACAAAAGTATATCACATATACAATGTGTACAAACCGAGTGAGAAAATCCATTTAAAGTGAACCAATACTAGTTAATGCAAAGTAATATATCAAATATATAATTATGCATTAAATCATTAAATCAACACTTGATTCAATGATCCGGTCATGTCGCACATAACCGACTGGTATCTTCAGTAACAACTTATCGAATCAACACTTGATCCGATAACCCGGCTATATCGCATATAACCGATCAATGTCACATCGCGAGAATGAAATACGATATCACATACACGCATCATTCTCGGTCCCGCACATATCTCATATGCGCTCCTATTTCGTTTCGCTTGAGCCAGGAAACCTCTGTGTAGGACTCTAAAGACTCGTCAATACGCCGGCAGCGGATGATGATCATATCAAACATCCACAAGCCGCAAGCGGTCTGCTAAACGTAACGGCCACCCGGGTATTGAGCGATCTGAAGATCGACGAGCAAGCCCGCTCACACTCCAGTGAATCCGACCAGTAACACTACCGTACAGTCCGGTCTGATCGTCTGATATGTCGCATATCTTGCCTAGGGGTGGTAAACGTCAGACCCCAATAGCTCGATAAGTCGTGTCGATATGAGGTCTATAACTGTTCGAGAAACTACTAGTAACACTTACCAGTAAATCTCAGAACCCTGGCCAGGGATTTCCTGTTATAGCCAATCGAACACAGCGCAACATCAACTCCCTATACCGGGAGAGACGAATCCCCTCCTATCGCTCATTGCCTCCATGTGACTCGGGACTGTACCCAAAAACCACCGTTTTGCACGCCCTCTTGGACGTGGTAAGATGGAAATCAAAGTACAGTGGGAACTACACAAGACTCTATGACGATCTCGGGTCAACAGACTACTCTGTACCAGTGTCACCAGAGAACTGCCATCTGACGTGAGGTATAATACCATCTGGGAGTTCTCGGCGAGTCCGTCCAGTGTACCCAGTCTCTACTGAGCACCCGTATATCATCTCTGATGTCAAACACCAATGGATATGGGATCATCCATCGCCCATCTGTATGGGTCGAGAAGGTATACGCTAGTCTACTCTGGTATATCGATGCCCCGTCTCGATATACCCTCGACTAGGGACTTTGAAGGATGTACTTATGGACTACCATGTCCCCACTAGTATGATCCGCATCATAGTCCAGGTAGTCAAGCACACATCCTAAGGGCTTTACCAACATGTAACAGAGAGACAATCAGTATACACGTTAAGGTAAAGAGCAACCAGATAGCATACTATCATGTCGAGCAAGAAAGTCCTCCCTATATATGTCCCAGCATCCACTACAATATACATCCTATGTACAGTAATGGCCTCTAGGGCATACATATAACTAACAGTCAGTTGGCCAGAGATCTTTTGAGGATGTGCTTGAGCGGGACTGTGTAACATTTCAAAAAAATAAAATATTATTTTTGGAAATTTTTATAATTAAATAATAAAATATTGAATATTTTAATAGGGCGGTATAATTAAATACCAATAAAATTGAGAAAAATTTGGAAAATTATGGAAATTTCTAAAAAGAGGGTGTTTTATGTGAATTATGCAAATTATAAGTTTTATGATTAATTATACACTAATTTAGTGCTAATCACGATTAAAAATCACTAATCGGGCTTTAAGCGTGTTTTGTGCTCATAACATGCATATGTCATTTTTAGCACTTGATATATTTTTTTTCCATGCATGGTTATAAGTTTAAAGAGAAGAGAAGAAAAGGAAAAGAAAAGAAAAGAAAATAAATATGAATAAAGAAATGGGGTATGGGCATGAGAGAGAGTGTGAGGGGTCTTCATTGACCATGGCATTGTTTACTCCTTCATCATTCTTCATTTTTCCTCTCCCTCATCCTCAATAGCTGCTGCCCTCACTCCCTCCCCCTCTTCATCCTCTTAAACACCATTAAAAACACCTCAAACTCAATCACCATTTCATTAAAAATGTGCATAAGCTCACTAGCTACACTTTGGACCAAGAAAGCTTGCATTTTGGACATTTGGGGCAACTTAAGAAAATTCTTGAGTTGCCAAATGAGGTATTCTCTTAACCATTAGCCTAGTATTTCCAATGCTTTTACATCCATGTTTGTTTAGAACCGATTTGGTGTCGTTTAGTGAGATTTGGAAATTTCTAGTTAGGGTTTATGGAATTCTTGAGTTGTGATGTGCAATTGAGCTTAGTAGAGGCCACACAAACCCCCTAGTGCTAGAATTCAGACCCAAACCAGAGACTAGAACCCCGGAATACAAACTTAGAAACCCGACATCAGAGGAATTGTGGATTCTGCGAGTGTAAAATGAAATCTGCTATCACCCGGAGCCTCTGAAAATTATTTAGCAAGTACAGAGGAGTGTGTAGGCACCAAGGAAGCTAACCCCAAGACCCCAGCCCTTGATTCCACCTTTGGGCCATAGATTTATTCAATCTGGCCGCAATTTGCGGCCAGGGTAGGTTGTATTTGGTTCGTGTTTCGTCTGTAACTCCATCTCCTGTAAACTAGGCCCTTGGCATATGTAAAATCGACTAATTTGACCTAGGGTAAAATCTGGGACCATTTTTAAGAGTTGCTGTTTTGATTCGGGGTTTCGTTTTGCGTATTTTGAATTCTAGATTTTTGTGATTTGTGTTGTATTTGATCACTTGACGTTTGTACGTCGAAATCGAGTGTTATTTGGTGGTTTTGAAAGCGTAGTCCAAAGGTTCTAACCTATAGGCCTTTAGCGTGTCGTTTTGGTTTTCCGATGAAATTTTAATATGCATTTGCGATACGTTATGATGTGTAGGTACCCCACGAAGACTTCGTGATGACAAGAAAGTATGTGGCGACGTCGGCAACGGAAAGCGAAGAGCAAGGTGAGTAGATTATATCTACGGGGGAACTCGGGTGGATGGCGTATAGCACCCCCGCCGTTCGATGTTTAGTATGCTATATATATACTATATATATATATATATTTATGTCATGAACCGAAAGTACGGAACGTAACTGGCACTTAGATTACGAGACGTCTAAAGGCGTACCGTAACCTAAGTCAGCCAAAGCCCAGAAGAATCAAAACCAAAATCAAAAGAGAGTGAAGGAAAACCTTAAATGAAAACGGTTTTGAAATCAATTAAGTTGCATAGAATCCCTTTAAAAAAAACATCAAAAATTCTCGAAAATTTCGGCAGAGTCTCCCCTGTATTTTCTATCCCCCAAAATGGGTACAACAAGATAATAAACCTGTAATCATAAAAATGGCATCCCCAAGCGGGAGCTAGCTCTTCGCCCGAGGCGGATCACAACCACATGCAATATAATAGCAATATCAAGAAAAGAGCATAAATGAAACGCAAAATATCAGAAAACACAACGCCGGCTCAAGTGAGCTCGACCCAAAAGAAACCACAAATATACCAATCTCTCAGTCTCACCACTAGGTCACATATACAATATAAAGTGGTAGATGGAGAATACTAGATACAATGATAAAGCAAAAGAAATAAAGTGTGCTCGCAACCCACCTACGGGCGATGTCGCGAGTCTGAGCAAAAGGAGCTGATGATAAGATAGCCGCCGCTACAAGACTGATGAGTCCGACCTGCAAGACACTGTGGCACAACGGGGGTGAGTTGCCAGCTCGTGAGTAAATATAACATCTAATAAGGAAATCGTAAGAATGCACGCAATGCACCACAACATGCATGTCCATATGTGATATAATAGCTCTAGTATGCATGCACATGTAAGCAATGTAATTTCTAACTCTTTAAGTGTTTTAAATGCTAAGGGTACTACGTTCTTAACTTTAGAAAATGAATATCTGTATAATAGCTAAGTACCATCAAGAAATCATCTGAAAACCCGTGTCAAGCATCGACACCAAATAGGAATCATATCTGTCTCAATATCGGGCTCCGTCAGTCCGGATCGGCCCATATCATAAATCTCACGACAACGGTCGGTACCCTCCGGATATCCGCCGCGCCAGACATCACCGGTAGGTAGTCTTCCCCTGCCAGGCTCATCGTCTACATCTCGATCTTCTTGCCCCGGGGTACCATACCGGGCCCACCATGTACCCGAGACGGTTCATCCACTCCTCGAATCGGGTCTCGAAATCCAACAGAAAACATGAAAACTCATGGTGGACGACACATACATCACGAGAAAACCGCAACTTTGTTTTAAAAATGATAAATATAAGCTTTTGTTAAATTCTTGCGGTTTTCCCCAAAAATCCAGAAATCGCAGCAATACTGAAATCCTCAAGAAAATCATAATGTTCACATGTTATATATGATAATGTCTATGATATCAATGTATATGATGTGAGTTTTGGCTAGAAATTTATGTAGATATGATGGTAATGCGAGGTATATGCATGTTATGCAATTCCATATATCATGTATAAATGCAAATGGCGTTATTAAGTTAAACAGGTTCTATAGTGCACGTGGCATGGCAATTACCAAAGGCGTGTGTGTCACATGAATAGTGCGCGTGCAACAGATACCAATGGTAATGGTGTTCGTGTCCTACGAAGTGATATCGCATAAGTATAGATGAATGTCCATGCAATCTAATATACTGTTCGCTATAAGGGTATGCAGTGTACATGAATGGATAAGCTAGCTAACAATATAAATCTTGCATAAAGTAGGGTAATCCTAACTAGGGGGGCGCCTCGCGCCATTCAGACGATTCCCCCATAGATGAGTACATCTACTCACCTGAAATCCCCGCTAATCCGATCCGACCACCGCCTTGCCTTTACGCGCCGTGTCCGATGTTTCCCCGACCGATCCTATATTTGCACAATACCAAGCATAAGATTACAAGACCTAAAACGATGCAAGTCACAATATACAATTATCGACGCTCTCGAATTAAACATAGCATGCACTCGGTGCGCGGGAAAACGCACGAAAATCGCTAACCTTTAACTAGAATCGTCATTTCGGGGAAATCGACAAAACTACAACCCGACTAGACGAAACCCCGTGTTCGCACACTCTAATAGTCCTATACGAAGCTAATTATATCGCTAACATAACGCAATTTGATCGCATTCTAATTTTTATAAAAATCTAGTAAGCAATTTGCTTACCGATTCGATACAAACATCGCAATTTTGTCGATTTAGCGAGCATAACACTAAACAATTAACCACTCCAATCAATTAGATAACAAAACCCTAACTTAAATCCAACCACCATTCTACAAACCCTAATCTAGAACATCATCCCTTTCTTGAAATTTCAAAACTAACCATTACAATGAAATTAATCACTTTAAAATATTAAACTAGCTTTATTAAACTACAAATTAACAACTAGTTTAGGAATTATACCTTCCAAGTGAACCCCAACTTGCACTAAGCCTCCAAAGTGGCCTCCTTTCTCCACTTCTCTAACTAATTAGGGTTAGGGAATGGAGGGATTAAGGTTTTGGTTTGAATCTATGAAGAAAATGGTGCAATTTTGTGGATTTTTCTTGATTTTATCATGATTTTAGAAGCAAGAATGAAGTGAGAAGATGAGGGATTTCAGCAAGGAGGCTCGGCCAGCAGCTTGAGGAGGAGGTGTGGGATTTTTGGAGAAGTTTCTAGGTCAATAAAACACCATATGTTATCATTTAATGCTTTCACATCAATATTTTCACAAAAAGCCTCATTTTAATTCATTTTTTCCATAAAATTTCCAACCGTAAAACCAAAAATTTGCAAGCCATGATACAATTTTATTAACACCATATTTTAGCTTATAAAGATTCCTAATTATGAAATTTACCTAATTAAATTTGTATTTATCACTAATTTAATGTATTTTTAAAAGCTTAAAATAATAAAAAAATAATTAATTACGAATTTTTTTTTATTTAACTAGAAAATTATAAGTGACATTTTAGTGACAAAATTATAATAATATCTTATCTAAATTTTGTATAATTAGATCTACAATGAAAAATACCTATTTTGACTTTTTACGGAAAAAGCCGAAAAATTAGCCGATTACCGAAAAACTGCCTAAACGATTTTCGAAGGGTTACAATCTTCCCCCTTAAAGAAATTCGGTCCCCAAATTTAGAATTTAACTACGCGTACCTTCAAAAAGATGGGGATATCTCTTCCTCATCTCGACCTCGGTCTCCCAGGTGACCTCCTCGCTGTTCGGGCCACGCCAAAGGACCTTGATGGACGGTATAACCTTCGACCTCAATTTCTTCACCTGCCGATCCAAAATGACCACCGGCTGCTCGGTGAAAGAAAGATCATGCTCTAGCTGGATCGTCTGGTGCTGAATCGCCTGGGAAGGATCATGAAGGTACTTGCGGAGTATCGAGACATGGAATACGGGGTGAACATCGGGGAAGCTGGGCGGAAGAGCTAACCGATAAGCGACTGGACCAACACGCTCTAGGATCTCGAAAGGACCAACATATCTAGGACTCAGTTTCCCTTTCCGCCCAAATCTCATCACACCTTTCAACGGAGAGACCTTCAGGAAAACATGATCGCCAACAGCGAACTCGAGTCGGCGACGACGCTTGTCAGCATATGATTTCTGCCTGCTCTGTGCCGCTCTCATCCTGTCCCGAATCAGCTGTATCTTCTCGGTCGTCTCCTGTACGATCTGTGGCCCCAAAATACTGCTCTCCCTAAGCTCTGTCCAACATACAGGCGATCGACATCTCCTCCCATATAAAGCCTCGAAAGGTGCCATCTGAATCGTCTCCTTGAAGCTATTATTGTAGGAAAACTCGATCAAAGGCAAATGACGATCCCAGCTACCACCGAAATCTAAAACACAAGCTCTGAGCATGTCCTCAAGAGTCTGAATCGTACGCTCCGACTGACCGTCAGTCTGAGGATGAAAGGCTGTGCTAAAACTCAATCGGGTGCCCAAAGCTTCCTGGAGTTTCTACCACAATCGGCTGGTAAACTGGGTGCCCCTGTCGGACACGATGCAAGTCGGAACACTATGCAGTCGCACTATCTCATCAATATAAACCTGGGCGTACTGAGAAAATCCAAAAGTGGTCTTCACTGGCAGGAAGTGAGCCGCTTTCGTCAGTCGATCCACAATCACCCAAATAAAGTCATACCCTCGACTGGTCCTGGGTAGACCCACAACGAAGTCCATGAAGACCTGCTCCCACTTCCACTCAGGGATGGGCAAAGGCTGTAACTCGCCGGCTGGCCTCTGGTGCTCGGCCTTGACTTGCTGACAAGTCAGGCATCTCGACACAAAGTCTGTAATATCCTTCTTCATCCCGTCCCACCAGTAAACCTCTCTCAAATCATGGTACATCTTGGTGGAACCTGGATGAACACTGTATACTGATCTATGTGCCTCCTCGAGAATATCACGCCTCAGTCCCTCTGAATCTGGCACACATAGTCGAGTCCCAAATCGAAGTATCCCCTGATCATCAATCATGAACTCAGAAACTCTGCCCTGCCGAATCTGCTCAACAATCTCTAATGTACGGGCATCGCCGGACTGTGCCTCGCGGATACGGTCAACTAACTGTGGGCGTGCTCTGAAATGGGCCAGCTGTCCCCCTGTAGGAGTAAACTCGAACTGCACTCTGCTATCATATAAAACCTGCCAATCCGCCGTCGACTGCATCTGTACTGCGCTCAAACAAGATAAACTACCTCCGGGCCTCCTACTCAAAGCATCTGCCACCACATTCGCCTTGCCCGGATGGTATAAAATCTCGCAGTCATAATCCTTCACCAACTCCATCCAACGGCGCTGTCTCAGGTTCAAATCTCGCTGCTGGAAGATATATTTCAAACTCTTGTGGTCGGTGAATATCTGGCACGACTCAACGTATAGGTAATGTCTCCAGATCTTAAGTGCAAATACCACTGCAGCCATCTCTAAATCATGGGTGGGGTAGTTCTGTTCATGTTTCCTCAGCTGCCGAGAAGCATACGCAATAACTCTGTCGTGCTACATCAATACACAACCCAGCCCCACTCGAGAAGCATCACAATATACCACGAACCCGCCTGATCCTGAAGGCAATGCTAACACTGGTGCAGTAGTCAGACGAGTCTTCAACTGCTGGAAGCTATCCTCACATGCCTGGGTCCAATCAAAAGGAACCCCTTTCCGGGTCAACCCGGTCAACGGTGCAGCAATGCGGGAGAAATCCTGGACAAAACGTCGATAATAGCCGGCCTGACCTAGAAAGCTGCGAACCTCTGTAACTGATACTGGTCTAGGCCAACGCTGAACTGCCTCGATCTTCTTCGGGTCCACACAAATACCATCTCTCGTCACCACATGACCCAAGAAATCGACACTGTCTAGCCAGAATGCGCACTTGGAGAATTTGGCGAACAGCTGATACTCCCTCAAAGTCTGCAATGTGATACGTAAGTGCTGCTCATGTTCCTCCCGGCTCCGAGAATAAACCAAGATGTCGTCAATGAACACAATGATGAACTGATCGAGATACGGCCTGAATACGCGGTTCATCAAATCCATAAATGCTGCCGGGGCATTGGTGAACCCGAACGACATCACCAAGAACTCATAGTGACCATATCGAGTACGGAAAGCGGTCTTCGGAATATCCTCCTTCCGAACCCGCAACTGGTGATAACCTGACCGTAAATCAACCTTCGAGAAAAAACCTGCACCCTGGAGCTGATCGAATAAGTCATCAATGCGGGGTAGGGGATACCTGTTCCGCACAGTAACCCGGTTCAGCTGACGATAATCAATGCATAAACGCATACTTCCGTCCTTCTTCTTAACAAACAGGACGGGAGCACCCCAAGGTGACACACTCGGTCGGATAAGCCCTTTGTCCAGCAAGTCCTGTAACTGATCCTTTAGCTCTCTCTGCTCCGCCGGGGCCATCCGATAAGGCGGTATAGAGATAGGCCCCGTGCCAGGGATCAAGTCAATACAGAACTCAATCTCGCGCTCTGGTGGCAGACCAGGCAGCTCGTCAGGGAATACCTCAGGAAACTCTCTCACAACAGGGACCTAGTCCAACGGAACCTCTGTGGAGCTAGTATCACAAATATATGCTAAGAATCCCTGACACCCTTTCCTTAAGAGCTGACCAGCGCGAAGAGAAGAAATCAAGCTGGGAAGGGTAGCACTACGATCTCCCTGAATAATAAGAACCGGCTCACCAGGAAAACTGAATCTGACTGCTTTCTCACGGCAGTCCATGGATGCATAACTGGTGGCTAGCCAGTCCATACCAAGAAGAACGTCAAAGTCTAGCATATCGAGGAGAATCAAATCAACTGAAGAATCTCTCTCCCCGATACGAACGAAACACGATCGGTACACAAAACGGGCAACAAAAGACTCGCCTACCGGGGTAATAACGACAAGCGGCTGATCTAACGGAGAAGACTCTCGGGCCAACCTCGGTGCAAAATACGTGGAAACATAGGAATGTGTGGAGCCTGGATCAAATAATACCCGTGCATCAAAAGAACATACTGGCAGAGTACCTGTCACGACGGCATTGGATGCCTGTACATCCTGAGGAGTCAACGCGAACACTCGGGCCTGTCCACCACTAATAGCTGGCTGTCCTCTGCCTCTACCTCGGCCTCTGCCTCTGCCTCTGTCGCCTCGTCCTCTCGGAACTGGACCGCCACGCCCACGGCCTCTAGAAGCATCTGACTGATGTGGAGCATCATCAGGAGTAGGAAGTAAAGCTCTCTGAGAAGGTGGTGAGGATGGTAAAGTCACATGCGGGACTGTCGCCGTGCCCTGGCGTCCCATGGTACAGTCTCTGACACGGTGGTACTGACTCCCACACCGAAAACATCCTGGAGACGACTGCTGGGTCTGTGGATATGAACCAAATAACTGACCTCGTCTCAATCCTCTGCCTCCACCATCTCCCGGAAATAATCTATCGCGGTGTCTACCCATCTGTCGCTGAGCTGGCGAATCAGTACGGATCCTCTTCGGCCCAGAAACGACCGGAGTCTCAGAAATACGCTCCTCCAAAAGTAAGGCTGCATCCATCGCGGCTGCGTATGTATCAAAGTGCTGGGTGCCGATGGCAAGGAATAGCTGTGTATCAAGCCCTCGTACAAACCTCTTTATTCTCTTCTCTTCTGTGTCGACTAGGTACGGAGCATATCGAGACAACTGGGTAAACTGTATATCATACTCCGACAATGTCATCCCAGGAGTCTTGCGCAAAGACTCAAAACTACGGGCTCGAGCATCTCGGACACTCTCCGGAAGAAAACGGGCAAGAAATGCAGATGTAAACTCATCCCAGGTCATAGAAGGCAGACCTGCAGCTCGGCCTCTCTCTACTGAATCGTACCATGTCTAGGAAAGACCCTCCAGACGAAAACTCGCAAACTCCACCAATCTATCATCAGAACACCTCAACGAAAGGCAAATCCGAGCCATCCTATCAAGAAATGCCTGTGGATCCTCTATCGCATCTGTACCGGTAAAAGCTGGAGGTCTCAATCTCATGAACTCCTGTAGTGAAACAGGAATAGTCTCCGTAATAGCAGCAGGAGTGACCATCTGTGCAGCAGGTACGATCGTGGTATGTGCGGTGGAAGGAACGTCCTCGGATCTCTATGCCCGGCTGGACTCAACTAAAGATCCCATCATCTGCCGCAACTCTTGCATGCCGGCCTCTAATCTGGCAATACGATCTGGATAAGGCGGATCAGTATGACCCTGAGGGGTAGGTGTATCATCCCGCTCGATCCTCGCCTCAGACGGGCCCGCCCGAATCTCATCCCTAGCGGCAGCCCGCTGAGCTCTCGTAGTCTTTGGCGGCATCGAAGCTGGAATAAGAAACAGGACTGATAAGGACATTGCAATTGAATCAAGGAATCAAGAAAGGAAATACAAGCAATTATGTCCTAAGGTCACTTAGGCGGAGTACCGTATCATAAGTATGCCGCGGATCATACCCACGCTACGCCACTCTGCTTAAGTCACCTACTCCATCTACCAAGGTCGTCCTACACTCAGAAAGGTAAAACCTAACGCTCTGATACCAACTTTATCACGACCCGAAAGTACGGAACGTAACTGGCACTTAGATTACGAGACGTCTAAAGGCGTACCGTAACCTAAGTCAGCCAAAGCCCAGAAGAATCTAAACCAAAATCAAAAGAGAGTGAAGGAAAACCTTAAATGAAAACGGTTTTGAAATCAATTAAATTGCATAGAATCCCTTTAAAAAAAACATCAAAAATTCCCGAAAATTTCGGCAGAGTCTCCCCTGTATTTTCTATCCCCCAAAATGGGTACAACAAGATAATAAACCTGTAATCATAAAAATGGCATCCCCAAGCGGGAGCTAGCTCTTCGCCCAAGGTGGATCACAACCACATGCAATATAATAGCAATATCAAGAAAATAGCATAAAAGAAACGCAAAATATCAGAAAACACAACGCCGGCTCAAGTGAGCTCGACCCAAAAGAAACCACAAATATACCGATCTCTCAGTCTCACCACTAGGTCACATATACAATATAAAGTGGTAGATGGAGAATACTAGATACAATGATAAAGCAAAAGAAATAAAGTGTGCTCGCAACCCACCTACGGGCGATGTCGCGAGTCTGAGCAAAAGGAGCTGATGATAAGATAGCCGCCGCTACAAGACTGATGAGTCCGACCTGCAAGACACTGTGGCACAACGGGGGTGAGTTGCCAGCTCGTGAGTAAATATAACATCTAATAAGGCAATCGTAAGAATGCACGCAATGCACCACAACATGCATGTCCATATGTGATATAATAGCTCTAGTATGCATGCACATGTATGCAATGTCATTTCTAACTCTTTAAGTGTTTTAAATGCTAAGGGTACTACGTTCTTAACTTTAGAAAATGAATATCTGTATAATAGCTAAGTACCATCAAGAAATCATCTGAAAACCCGTGTCAAGCATCGACACCAAATAGGAATCATATCTGTCTCAATATCAGGCTCCGTCAGTCCGGATCGGCCCATATCATAAATCTCACGACAACGGTCGGTATCCTCCGGATATCCGCCGCGCCAGACATCACCGGTAGGTAGTCTTCCCCTGCCAGGCTCATCGTCTACATCTCGATCTTCTTGCCCCGGGGTACTATACCGGGCCCACCATGTACCCGAGACGGTTCATCCACTCCTCGAATCGGGTCTCGAAATCCAACAGAAAACATGAAAACTCATGGTGGACGACACATACATCATGAGAAAACCGCAACTTTGTTTTAAAAATGATAAATATAAGCTTTTGTTAAATTCTTGCGGTTTTCCCCAAAAATCCAGAAATCGCAGCAATACTGAAATCCTCAAGAAAATCATAATGTTCACATGTTATATATGATAATGTCTATGATATCAATGTATATGATGTGAGTTTTGGCTAGAAATCTATGTAGATATGATGGTAATGCGAGGTATATGCATGTTATGCAATTCCATATATCATGTATAAATGCAAATGGCGTTATTAAGTTAAACAGGTTCTATAGTGCACGTGGCATGGCAATTACCAAAGGCGTGTGTGTCACGTGAATAGTGCGCGTGCAACAGATGCCAATGGTAATGGTGTTCGTGTTATACGAAGTGATATCGCATAAGTATAGATGAATGTCCATGCAATCTAATATACTGTTCGCTATAAGGGTATGCAGTGTACATGAATGGATAAGCTAGCTAACAATATAAATCTTGCATAAAGTAGGGTAATCCTAACTAGGGGGGCGCGTCGTGCCATTCAGACGATTCCCCCATAGATGAATACATCTACTCACCTGAAATCCCGGCTAATCCGATCCGACCGCCGCCTTGCCTTTACGCGCCGTGTCCGATGTTTCCCCGACCGATCCTATATTTGCACAATACCAAGCATAAGATTACAAGACCTAAAACGATGCAAGTCACAATATACAATTATCGACGCTCTCGAATTAAACATAGCATGCACTCGGTGCGCGGGAAAACGCACGAAAATCGCTAACCTTTAACTAGAATCGTCATTTCGGGGAAATCGACAAAACTACAACCCGACTAGACGAAACCCCGCGTTCGCGCACTCTAATAGTCCTATACGAAGCTAATTATATCGCTAACATAACGCAATTTGATCGCATTCTAATTTTTATAAAAATCTAGTAAGCAATTTGCTTACCGATTCGATACAAACATCGCAATTTTGTCGATTTAGCGAGCATAACACTACACAATTAACCACTCCAATCAATTAGATAACCAAACCCTAACTTAAATCCAACCACCATGCTACAAACCCTAATCTAGAACATCATCCCTTTCTTGAAATTTCAAAACTAACCATTACAATGAAATTAATCACTTTAAAATACTAAACTAGCTTTATTAAACTACAAATTAACAACTAGTTTAGGAATTATACCTTCCAAGTGAACCCCAACTTGCACTAAGCCTCCAAAGTGGCCTCCTTTCTCCACTTCTCTAACTAATTAGGGTTAGGGAATGGAGCGATTAAGGTTTTGGTTTGAATCTATGAAGAAAATGGTGCAATTTTGTGGATTTTTCTTGATTTTATCATGATTTTAGAAGCAAGAATGAAGTGAGAAGATGAGGGATTTCACCAAGGAGGCTTGGCCTGCAGCTTGAGGAGGAGGTGTGGGATTTTTGGAGAAGTTTCTAGGTCAATAAAACACCATATGTTATCATTTAATGCTTTCACATCAATATTTTCACCAAAAGCCTCATTTTAATTCATTTTTTTCATAAAATTTCCAACCCTAAAACCAAAAATTTGCAAGCCATGATACAATTTTATTAACACCATATTTTATCTTATAAAGATTCCTAATTATGAAATTTACCTAATTAAATTTGTATTTATCACTAATTTAATGTATTTTTAAAAGCTTAAAATAATAAAAAAATAATTAATTACGAATTTTTTTTTATTTAACTAGAAAATTATAAGTGACATTTTAGTGACAAAATTATAGTAATATCTTATCTAAATTTTGTATAATTATATTTACAATGAAAAATACCTATTTTGACTTTTTACGGAAAAAGCCGAAAAATTAGCCGATTACCGAAAAACTGCCTAAACGATTTTCGAAGGGTTACAATATATATATATATATATATATATATATATATATATATATATATATGATAGATTTATGTGTGACATGGATATTCAAGATATGATTAGGTGTTCAATGGTTAGATTAGGGTTATTAGAAGTGAACTAGTATAGCTTCTTAGTCGCGAACCCCAGAATAGGTTTACACCCATACACACACATGCTTACTTTATTATACTTATGCATATATGGGGATACGTATATACACACACACACATAGGTATGGGACGATGTATATATATACACATATACCTATACTTGGATGATAAGGATAGTGGATGATATTTGGAGATGAGTCGATGAGTTTGGGCATGGTGCCATGAGATCGGTGATATGATGTGGTTCGTATTATGAGATACGACATGAGTTATAGCGGGCCTTTAGGCGTGTGTTTTACACACGCATTTATATGTATATAGATGGTATCAGTTGTACTAGACTTAGATCAGTACCCCAGTTCATGAGATATGATGATAAGGATACCAGATAATTGATGAGATAAATATGAGAGTCGACCCGTACCCAGATTTGGGATGCCGTACAACGGATTTACCATACGAGATAACTATGATGATAGATCCGCACTCTTGACTCGAGGATGTCATATGATATATTGTATCGTACGTGGTACTATTGAGGCGAGATCACCGACTAATATATATATATATATATATATATATATATATATATATATATCGACTAAGATTTAGGTGGTTTCCATACCTTTTCGATTAGCTGGTTAGTTAGATTTGTAGTTTACTTAGTAGATGTTGGACTAGACCCGAGTCATACTTATTTCAAAAACTACCGAATCGTGAGTATTTTAAAGATAGGCCAAGGGATCCTACGGATATTTCAAAAGACGCATCTTTTCTTAAAAACACCATAGCCCGTATTTTTCTAAACGCCACGATTCGTCTTATTTCAAAAGGCAAAACTGTATGACATATACATATTGATGTAGATTCTTCACTGTTACGTTTATTATTCTATTTCCGCATTTCTTGCTATTTGCATCGCATTGCATGTGTAAATGTGTTTATTGTTATATTAAACCCATGATGTCAGGACACCGGCACCATTATCGATGATGCGTATGTTCCACGTACACCTACTTGCCGGCTCACACACTTTATCATCGATAATTGCCATGTCACTAAATAGTAGGATTGTTGTATCAGGATATGACTACTTGTACATCCATACTGGCACACATACATATGGTTCACTCATACTTGCGTATATACCTACTTGTACATCCATATTGGCGCACATACATATTGTACACTTATACTTGCGTATATACCTACTTGTACATCCATATTGGCGCACATACATATTGTACACTCATACTTGCGTATATACCTACTTGTACATCCATATTGGCGCAAAGGCATATTGTACACTCATATTTGCGTATATACCAACTTGTACATCTATATTGGCGCACAGACATATTATACACTCATACTTGCGTATATACCTACTTTTACATCCATATTGGCGCATAGGTTTATTGTACACTCATACTTGCGTATATACCTACTTGTACATCCATATTGGCGCCCAGGCATATTGTACACTCATACTTGCGTATATACCTACTTCTACATCTATATTGACGTACAGACATATTGTACACTCATACTTGCGTACACACATATTGTACACCCATACTTGCATACATACGTATTTGCACATACATAGATGATTCTGGCTTTATTTTGGAGATTTGGGAACCGCAAGATATATTTTAAAACTGGATTCATTTAAAAGAGCGGTTTTCCCCTCGATGTGTGCATATTACTGTTTTATGTTGCATGATATACGGATAGGCTTACATTTCTATCATATCTTTCATACATCATGCTTTATGATTTTACGCATTGAGATATGCCGTTTTCATGAGATTTCTGGATTTGAGAACCGTGGTCATTTTAAAAGAAAATTTGCATTGTTTAAAAACCGGGTTTCTCTTGATATGATATTTCAGAGCGTCCACCATGCGTTTTCTCGGTTCTGAGACGTGTGACATGTGAAACCCGATTCGAGAAGCTGGATGAGGCCGATTGCGGGTACATGGTGGACCCGGTATTGTACCCCCGGGCAAGAAAGGGATGCTGTGTATACAGACGTTGAGCCAGGCAGAGGGACTACTAACTACCGGTGATTGTATTTGAGCTCGGCGGATATTCGGAGGATACCGACCGGAGTTGAGAGATGATACAGGCCGATCCGGACTGACGGAGAGCCCTATATATATGAGGATTTACGTGCCGATGCTGGGCACAGGTTTCATGATGTTTTCGAGTGTCGATGCTGGACATTCAGGTTCCATGATTTTGATGTGTCGCGAGAGACACACGTTGATTTATATCCTCAAACTTCCATGCATATGCTTTATGATATTTACATGCATGATGTTTTGTGTCATTGGTTGACACGTGGACGAGATCCAGATGCATACAGACATTGATTACATAGTTGGATGATATCCACATACTTATAGATTTTATGATATAGTTGAGATTGTTTCATATTGATTACATTGATGATACCTCATAATTATGATATGTTGCTACGTGAGGCACTGACACGAACACTTGGTATTACACTTGGTATAAATATTTACCCTTGCCACCTTATCATGCTTCAGACTTTATCATTTTGAGGATATATATTATTACTGATCGTTTGACCTAGGATTGAGTCATACATATGATTTCTGCTCTGTGATGTTTTCTACTCACGAGTTGGAAACTCACCCCCGTTGTGCCACAGTTTCTTGCAGGTTTTGCCGTACAGGTTTCATTACGGTTTTCTGGCACACCGCTTCCTTTCTGGGTGATTGCTTTGGTAGGTGGGTTCACTCGCATCGTGACCACCCTTGTATTTATTTTAATCAGTTGTATCTAGTAATTCCATCAACCAGACTTGTTTATTGTTTCAGACTTTGAAAACCAGTGTATTATTCTTTTGACCGTAGAGTCGCGCTTGTATTATTATGGTTTTCTTGATGACTTTGAGTTTTGATCCTTGCCCTTCGGCGTTGTATATTATATTGCTTGCGTGGTTGTGACTGTCGATTGACGAAGAGCTAGCTCCAGCTTGGGGATGCCTTTATTCATATTATGCATGTTGTACCCTTTTGGGGCCAGTATTTACAAAGAAAACTCTGCCGAAATTTTCAGAAAAAACTTGAGATTTTAAAATGCACATTCGGCTTATGTTATTTAAAAACACTTGTTTTAAAAACAGTTTTCTTTACTTCTTCCTTAAAATGGTTTTAGATTTCTGGGCTTTTGGCTTACTTGAATTAGATGAGGTCCTATAGACTTCATATGATTCAAAGGCCAGTTACGTGCTTTTTCGGGTCGTGACAAAGTTGGTATCAGAGCGCTAGGTTAACCTTGGTTCGAGTCTAAGTTTGACTATGCGGAGCCTAGAGCGTTTGTACATATTCGGAACTTAGACTTGACCTTACGGAACTTAGACTTAGTCGAGGGGGTATTAGACCCGAACTTTCGTCGCATAGGTTGACCTTGGTTGATGGAGTAGGTGACTTTAGTAGAGTGACGTACCGTGTGTATGTTCCGCGGCATACTTATGATACGCTACTCCACTTAAGGAGCCTTAGGATGTACATTTCCTTGCACAGTATTATATTCATTCCTATGATCTATCCTCATCGATATTGGTTATGATTTTTCTGCCACGATTGCACGGGCAGAGCGAGCTACGGCTAAAGTTGCGTCACCATGAGCTCATCACAGACGAGGACTGACCAGGGCGTGATTCCAGGGACATACGATTGCATAGAGGCGTTGTTTTATTGCGTTTTCGCGCCATGAGCGTTTGACGGATCGCTTTTATGAGATTTCTCGGACGTGCAAATCAGCACCAGAGGATTGAGCCACTGATAGAGGCTAGCCAGAATATGATGACCATTGATGTATCGCTTATTCATGATGATTGAGGCACTGTTCAGTATGCAGACGAATGAGCCAGTTGTTGCTGCGAACGACGAGATATTGCCCCAGATGTTGGAGCTATTGCAGTACGAGTTGTACTTAGAGATATGATAGAAGGTCGCTAGTCACCCGAGGATGAATGACCAGGACATGTGGTTCGTTCGCTTACCCCGATACAAGGTCATCAGATAGATGGATTCCAGCTAGAGACGACTTCACGTAGGTACGTTTAGAGTCGATGGAGACGATCGAATGTCAGAAGCCCATTTTCCAAGTTTAAAGTATTCAGAGACAAATGCAAGTAATGCTATGGACCCTCTAGAAGAATGAAATCCTAACTTGACGTAATGACCATGGAACGCCTTTGAACCTTAGGGTTTGCGGCAGTTTAGCGGTGCCATTTGTGAGGCTTGGGTTTGCCCTTCTACGGTTGGTCCACAGGTGCTGTGGTATGTACTGGAATACTATTAAACTGTACTCAAGATGTTGAGCTCTTAGGGGATTATGAGATTTTGACGAATCGATCGAAAGGTTCGACATCTTTCGGATATCATGTGATGGGATGCATTGCTTGGGAGACTCCAGATACGAGTATAGCCGTTGGAGCACAGTCCATGCAGCCACGATGAGACGAGTCCGAAGCAGTCGACAGCAGAGAAAAGTGGAGTAAGAGGTTCGCATGAGATCTTGATGAGATGACATTCCACTCTGCCGACATAAGATATGCGATATGCATGCAGAGGCGTTGATTATTGATATATCTTCCAGAAGGAGTCGCGATGAGAATGCAGCCGTTCCAGAATAAGAAACATATATAGTAAAGGGTGGTAACTTCCGGGAAATTCGGCAGAAACGAGATTTGAGAGAGACCTCGATAGGACCTGTCTGGAATACTTTACGAGAAGACTTGGACCCAGGAGCGGTCAAATTGCGCACACCCAGCAGGCTAGAGTTCGGCATCATCGACGAGATAGTTGGCTAGAGATCTGTAGAGGATGTGCCAGAACGGGACTGTTTCCGTCGTCATTCCATATTAAACCGTTGAGCCGAGGAGCTATGCACTTAGCAATCTGCAGTGAGAGACAGGAGCCTCAGGGCGCCAGACGACAGGCTATGAACAAGAGTCAAGTAGATATCTTGCTTTGCTAGCATTGGATGCACCGACAACTTCTCGACTTTGAAGGAGGAAATATCGACGACGGTATTTATGATTTGTGATTTGGTGATTTGATTATCACGTATCCGTCACCTTGGATTTCGGTAGTTTGGGCAATCTATTCGCATGATTTAGTCTTGATGACTGAGTTTCATGATATTTGTTTTCGTGCACCTACTGGGTATTCATATTTTGTGCATAGTTATTACCCTTGAGATATGCTTTATACACCGTTGTGTTGAATTATGATTTGTGCACAGTGATTGCACTTAATATCGTTTTGTGCCTTGGTCGCATGTGTTTATGATTTCATGGATTTCATACAGTTGGGTTGATTTTGTGCACATGGTATGCACACGATTTGGTTTTTGCATTCGGTATAACTTATATGTGCTTGTAGTGCTTTGATATGCGATTTGTGCATGCAGTTGCATACGTCTATGCTTTTTACACCTTGGTACACTCGGTGTTACTATTTACGCATTTGAGTTACTGTATTGGTATTTTGTGCACTAGATGCACTGGATTGGTATTTTGTGCACATGATGCACTGTATTGGTATTTTGTGCACTAGATGCACTGGATTTGTAATTTGTACACATGATGCACTGTATTTGTATTTCTTGCACAGGATGCACCGGATTTGTGTTCCGTGCAGTTGTTGCACTAGATTTTTGTTTCGTGCGTTTGTCGCACCAGATTAATATTTCGTGCGTCTGTTGCACTGGGTTTACATTTTGTGCACCACGGTTGCACCTGACTTCGGTTTGATGTCATTCGATATGTTGATTTTGATTTCTTGCCTATGTTATGCATGTGATTTGACTTATGCTTTCGGCATAGTTTTCATGCACTTTTAGTGTTTTGATTTGATTTGTGCATGCTGACGCACATGATTGTGAGATTATATACTGCGGTATGCCTGATCTGGATTGAGCTGTATTGTAGACCATCGATTTCGATTCTGATATTGATGTTGATTTCGTGCACTCTGTGCATTTGATTTGGATTCTTGCGCATATTTGGCGTGCTTGGATTGGATTTTGCGCATGTTCGGCGCTTGATATTAGATTTCGTGATTTCGTGCATGTTGAATGCACATGATTTAGATTTTATTTGTGCATGATGGATGCACCTGATTTGGATTTTTGCGCATGTTGGGCGCATGTTATGATACGATTTGGGTGTATACCAGATGCACTAAATCGAGATTCTTCGTGCATATCAGATACACCTGATTTTGCTATCAGGCACACACGTTGTCTCTGACAGGTGTTTCGTGCACACCCATTGCACTTAGATGTTGTTTCTGTGCACATGTATGGCACATATATGGATTTTGATTTCCGTGCGCACCAGACACGCGTAGCAATCATATGCACATTTTAGGATTGATTTCTTATGGAGCAGTACGTTTTTATGATATTTGCTACTTGTTTTCGTACTGAGCAGGACTAGTCAGAGGACAGTACCTGGATATATTTTGCATGCATTGATAGTTATCGAAGGGATTTCCAAAAAGGGAGCTATAGTCTCAGTATTTACCTACGTGTCTGATATGACATGAAACGTTTAAAAATAAGGAAACCCTTCTAAATTGTTTTCAAACGGCGGGGCGTACATATTAAACAAAGGATATATACATATATGGTTATTTTCTTACAATAGACGTCCGCCACTGTGCAGTGTTGTGCGCATCGCACAACGATTTAAAACGGTTTGGCATGCATTTCCTTCAGATGTTTAAATGTATAGTTTTGATTTATATCATATTGGTTTTCGTATTGGATTTGACATCGTTATCTTCACCATGACTCCTATGATTGCGATATGCTTGACGGAGTTTTGATTTTAAGTTATCTGCTCATTGTTCATGCGCATGCATTGCTCTATGATGCGCTTTATGTATTGATGATTTCGGTGCCCCGACGACTTGGACTTTTTACTGAAATGTTTTAGTGTTGAGGGGTTTAAATTTAAATTCGGGGACCGAATTTCTTTAAGGGGGGAAGATTGTAATATTTCAAAAACATAAAATATTATTTTTGGCAATTTTTATAATTAAATAATAAAATATTGAATATTTTAATAGGGCAGTATAATAAAATACCGATAAAATTGGGAAAAATTTCGAAAATTTCTAAAAAGAGGGTGTTTTATGTGAATCATGCAAATTATAAGTTTTTAAGATTAATTATACATTAATTTAGTGTTAATCGCGATTAAAAATCTCTAATCGGGCTTTAAGCGTGTTTTGTGCACATGACATGCATATGTCATTTTTAGCACTTGTTACATTTTTATTCCAGGGATGGTTATAAATTTAAAGAGAAGAGAAGAAAAGGAAAAGAAAAGAAAAGAAATATGAATAAAGAAATGGGGTATGGGCATGAGAGAGAGTGTGAGGGGTCTTCATTGACCATGGCATTGTTTACTCCTTCATCATTCTTCATTTTTCCTCTCCCTCATCCTCAATGGCTGCTGCCCTCACTCCCTCCCTCTCTTCATCCTCTCAAACACCATTAAAAACACCTCAAAACTCAATCACCATTTCATTAAAAATGTGCATGAGCTCACTAGGTACACTTTGGACCAAGAAAGCTTGCATTTTAAACATTTGGGGCAACTCAAGAAAATTCTTGAGTTGCCAAATGAGCTATTCTCTTAACCATTAGCCTAGTATTTCCATTGCTTTTACATCCATTTTTGTTTAGAACCGATTTTTTGTCGTTTAGTAAGATTTGGAAATTTCTAATTAGGGTTTATGGAATTCTTGAGTTGTGATGTGCAATTGAGCTTAGTAAAGGCCACACAAACCCTCTAGTGCTAGATTTCAGACCCAAACCAGAGACTAGAACCCCAGAATACGAACTTAGAAACCTGACATTGAAGGAATTGTGGATTCTGCGAGTGTAAAATGATATCTTCTATCACCAGGAGCCTCTGAAAATTATTTAGCAAGTACAGAGGAGTGTGCAGGCACCTAGGAAGCTAACCCCATGACCCCAGCCCCTGGGCCACAGATTTATTCAATCTGGCCGCAATTTGCGGCCAGGGTGGGTTGTATTTGGTTCGTGCTTTGTCTGTAACTCCATCTCCTGTAAACTAGATCCTTGGCATATGCAAAATTGACTAATTTGACCTAGGTTAAAATATGGGACCATTTTCAAGAGTTGCTGTTTTGATTCGGGGTTTCGTTTTGCGTATTTTGAATTCTGGATTTTTGTGATTTGTGTTGTATTCGATCACTTGATATTTGTACGTCGAAATCGAGTGTTATTTGGTGGTTTTGAAAGCGTAGTCCATAGGTTCTAACCTATAGGCCTTTAGCGTGTCGTTTTGGTTTTCCGATATGATTTCAATACGCATTTGTGATACGTTATGAGGTGTAGGTACCCCACGAAAACTTCGAGACAACAAGCAAGCACGTGGCGACGTAGGCAACGGAAAGCAAAGAGCAAGGTGAGTAGATTATATCTACGGGGGAAGTCGGGTGGATGGCGTATAGCATCCCCGCAGTTCGATGTTTAGTATGCTATATATATACTATATATATATGATAGCTTTATGTGTGACATGGATATTCAAGATATGATCAGGTGTTCAATGGTTAGATTAGGGTTATTAGAAGTGAACTAGTATAGCTTCTTAGTTGCGAACCTTAGAATAGGTTTACACCCACACGCACACGCATGCTTACTTTGTTATACTTGTGCGTATATGGTGATACGTATATATATACACACACATAGGTATGGGACGATGTATATATATATACACGTATACCTACACTTGGATGATGAGGATAGTGGATGATATTTGGAGATGAGTCGATGAGTTTGGGCATGGTGCCATGAGATCGGTGATATGAAGTGGTTCGTATTATGAGATATGACATGAGTTATAGCGGGCCTTTAGGCGTGTGTTTTACACACGCATTTATATGTATATAGATGGTATCAGTTGTACTAGACTTAGATCAGTACCCCAGTTCATGAGATATGATAATAAGGATACCAGATAATTGATGAGATAAATTTGAGAGTCGACTCGTACTCAGATTTGGGATACCGTACGACGGATTTACCGTACGAGATAATTATGATGATAGATTCGCACTCTTGACTCGAGAATATCATATGATATATTATATCGTACGCGATACTATTGAGCTGAGATCACCGACTAATATATATATATATATATATATATATTGTAACATTTTAAAAATAATTAAATAAATAATTAAATAAATAAAATCGTTAAAGTGAATTTTATAATTTTCGGTAAAGTAAAACGTAGTTTTCATAAAACTAAACCGTAATTATTTTTCACTATAAATTTAAAAATACCTATTTTAATTATGTTATTACTAGTAAATGGTGTTTATTTAGCCACTTATAAATTTTTAGTTTAATTAAATATTTTTCTTAAATTAATTATTTTAAATATTAACATAAGCTTTATTTTTGCACTAAATTAGTGTAAATTATAAATTTGAATGGGTTAAATTTGAAAAAATGAACCATTACATATTAGAATCAAGTGTGTTTCATGCAAAATTTATTTTCAAAATTTTACAATGGTTCTAGACCATTCTTGGTCAAATGGAGTGAAGAAAATAAAGAATTTTTAAATAAATTCATGAAAATACTTAATTGTGTGATATTTTTTTGAAACCGTCTACACTTTTCTTCACCTTTTCTCACTCTCCTCTCTTTTCCTCACCTCATGGACGGCCTCACCACCATGGGCAGCCCCAAAAATTTTCCCCCCATTATTTTTGCATTAAAAATCATCAAAATTCATCAAAAATTCAATAAAAAATCCACAAAATCCTAATAAATTCCTACCCTCTATTCTTTGCTCATCTTTACATGGATTTTGGAGATGGAAAGCATTCATTTTGGAGGCTTATTTTCATTTTTTTTATCACATATTGTGGAGGTATAAATTTTCTTCTTTTGATTTATTGTTATTAGATGTTTCTTTTAAGCATAATTAGATTTAATAAATTAATTCTATTTACAAGTTTTAAAATTCAAGTTAGGGTTTGTAAAATCAAGTTATGGTTTTATTAATTAATTAGGGTTATAATAACTAGTTTAACACTTTTAGAAATGGAAAATCATGCATGGTTGATATATTGTAATTTGTTCATTCAAATTGTTTAAATGAAGTGAATTTGTAAACTAGATTTCTATATATTATATATATTGGGGAGATAAAATTTCAATTAATGTTTGTAACACTAAATTGTGGGTTAGTGAGGATATTAACTTATTAGTGGAATGAAAAACTTAATTTGGTTACTAGTTTCTTTTAATAATTGAAAAATACTAAAAGAAAATGCGATTTTGCTAACTAGATTTTTGAAATTCTTAAATAAATGAAATTTAAAATATAATTTATGATTTCATTATATCATTATCATCATGAATTGTAGTTTAATACATTAATTCATGTAAAATCAAGTTTAGTTGTGATATTGTGAAATTTTGCTTAAAAGTATCGAAATCTGGCAAGTTTGCAAACTAGAATTTTCAAACTAATATAAATTAGGGTGTTAAAAATATAGTAATAGGCTGTATAATCTAGTTATGCTATTTAATGAGTTTTATGACCATTAGTTTGATTTTAATATCAAGTTTTGAGGTAAAATGGTAAATTGGCATTTTCGGGTTTTACGAAATCGGACTGTTTGATCGATTTTTAGGGTTTCGATGAATTAAATCATGTTTTATATTATAAGTAATGATTTTTATAACTATGAGTTGTTTGTTGATGCTTATCTCGATCAATCGGCGTTTGTACGCCGATATCGAGCGATATTTGGTTCTTTTGTATGAGCAGGACATAGGTTTTAACCTATGCGCGTTTCATGCGTCGTTTTGATGTTGTCCGTGATTCAGTTTACGATATTATATGTGTTGGCGTATAGGTACCCCTCACGTGGACTGCGGGCGATGAAGAAGAGGATGGCGACATCGTTTTCGGCAGACAATGACCAGGTGAGTAGATGTATATCAACGGGGGGAAGTCGGGTGGATGGCGTTTAGCACCCCCGCAAATATAGAATAGGGATAGTACTTATTGTCATTAGGAAGCCTGACGTGACCTTAGAATTTCGGTGAGTAGGACCCTAGTAGTGACCTTAGGTTGGACTAGATTGATTTAGAAAGACCTTACCCGAGGATGAATATCTTGGAGGAGATTCGTAGGTTTCAGGTAGATACACACACGCACACACTGAGACTCGACGTGGTCTATACGTGTATGTGTATATATATATAGGACTCGGTGTAGGTATATATATATACACAATACGTATATGTGATACAAGGATGTGATATGATACACGGGAAATGAACAGTATAACTGGGCTTGATGCCATGATTCTTGGTTGTACAATCGTGTTATGATGTTAGCGGATCATTAGAAAATGAGATAGTGGATTTTTATACATGAACAATAATAAAGGATGGTGATGATATTGAAGTACATGGGACTCTAAAATAGAACCCGGGCTGTAACCTGTGCCTGAAATTCTGATATGATATATGCGTGACTTGATTACGACATCATATAGGTGTACTTGATTTCGACATCATATAGGTGTAACTTGATTGCGATATCATAAAGGTATAACTTGATTTCGATATCTTATAGGTGTGACTTAATCATGACTTGACATATGTGACTTGATCAAGATATGATATATGTGACCTGGCATTTCTGAGGATAAATTAACGATGTATATTTATGCTGGCAATGATATATGATTGATGTATGCGATTACAGTATAACACCTTGATCTTGACATGAGTAGATAATGATATTATACGAATGATGAGACACGTAGGTGATACTTGACCCGTACCCCGATATTGGGATGCCGTACGATGAATTTTACCGTACGAGGCATAGATGTGATGATTGATCCGCACTCTTGATTCGAGGAAGCCGTACTACGTACGTGAAGCTATTGAGACTGGATCGCCGACTATTAGAGATATGGATTCAGACCTTAGGTGGACTCTTATTTCTTATTGACTAGTTTCTTAGGTTTAGTTCCTTAGGAGGTTAGATGGACACTAGTTTAGGCTCGAGTCATATAGTTGTAGTTATACTTGTATATCACAGATGAGTGGTTATTACACATCAGTCTTTACATTCATACCGTAATCATAATGGTGCATGTTCATTCATATGTTTCTATAATCAGAATAAAACTTTGCCTATTAGGACACCAGCACTATTATCGATGATGCGCATATTCTACGCACACTTATTTGCCGGCTCACACACATCATCATCGGTAATTGCTATGTCACGTACACTTTAGATCATATTATCTTTTATTGATACAATCAGCTAACAGCTAGATCAATATAATATTGTGATTACTCTCTGGTGTTAGTATAGACATGGTATTTATTACTTAGACATTTCATGCATTCGCATTTTCATGTTATCATGCAGTATTATGGGGCATATGCCGACACTTATCATATACTTACTCATGATTTTGGGATTTTGGATTTCTATGAGGTTTCTGGATTTTTGGGGAAAACCGCAAGAATATATAAAAACTTCTCTCTCTCTCCTCCTCTCTTTTTAAAAACATAAGATTCGGTTTTCTCGTGATGTATGTGTCGTCCACCATGAGATTTCATGTTTTCTGTTGGATTTCGAGACCCGATTCGAGGAGTGGATGAACCGTCTCGGGTACATGGTAGGCCCGGTATGGTACCCCGGGGTAAGAAGATCGAGTTGTAGATGATGAGCCTGGCAGGGGAAGGACAACCTACCGGTGATGTCTAGCGCGGCGGATATCCGGAGGATACCGACCATTGTCGTGAGATTTGATGATATGGGCCGATCCGGACTGACGGAGCCCGAGATATTGAGACTATGAGACATTGAGATTATAAGGTATTGAGACTTGAGATTTACATGTTTTGTGTCGATGCTTGACACGGATTTCCATGGATTTCATCGTTGATATTTCAGATTTCTATACACATTTTACCATGATATAAGTTTAAGATTTCTTATACAGATATATCTAGATTTCAGGATTGGTTATTTCACATTCATGGTGCATGCATACTCATTCACATGACATAGTTCTATATGAGGCACTGATACGAGCTCGGAGCATTTGCACTTACACGTAGCTTATTATCCTGTCTTTACTTGATGACTAGTAGTATATTAGTATATTATTATGACCTAGGACAGCGTCGTGCATTCGATTTCTTTTCGCAGATATCTTCTACTCACGAGTTGGCAACTCACCCCCGTTGTGCCAAATTTTATTACAGGTTCGATATACAGGTTTTCCTGGCAGCTTGCTGGCACATCTTTTCACTCAGGGTGATTTGCATGGTAGGTTGGTTCACTTGTATCTGGACCGCCATTGTACTTTTATTATTTCATTTGTATCTAGAAAGCTCCATCAACCAAACTTGTATTACTTGATAGTTACTGGACCAGTTATTTATTTCGACCTTAGAGTCGCGCTTGTATTATTATGATATCTGGTGGTTTTATTTTCTTTTGAGTTTTGAGCCTCGCCCTTTGGCGTTGTATACTATTGTGCATTGGTGTGGTTGTTTCCGCCTGTTGGCGTAGAGCTAGCTCCCGTTTGGGGATACTTTTTATTGTTTGTATGTATTATACTTGTTTGTACCCGTTTGGGGCCAGTTTTTACAAAGGAGACTCTGCCGAAATTTTTGAGAAAATTGGATATTGATTTTAAACTTATTTTCTAGATGTTTTTCTTTACTTCTTCTTCTTTTATGGTTTAGATTTCTGGGCTTCAGCTTACTTAGGTTACGTTGCGCCTCTAGACGCTTCGTAACCTAAGTGCCGGTCACGTTCCGTACTTTCGGGTCGTGACAAAGTTGGTATCAGAGCGCTAGGTTTAACCTTGTATATGTCTAGGGTGACCCTTGGTTGATGGAGTTGGCGACTTAGGTAGAGTGACGTACCGTGGGTATGATCCACGGCATACTTACGATACGCTACTCTTCTTAAGTAGCCTTAGGATGTACATTTGTTTGCACCGCTTTTCATTCGTTCTTTTAATCTATCTTCGTCGATATCGGAGGGTGGTTTCTGTTACCACGGGAGCACGGGCAGAAGGAGCTGCGGCTCGAATGCGATAACCATTAGGGTATCGGTTATTCTTGAGGATTGAAGCATTGTTTAGCGTGCGGGAGAAGGGTATTCACATGCCGTCCAGACGAAGTTAAAGGATTCGAACGATTGTCAGAAACCCATTTTCCCAAGTTTAAAGTATTCGGAAGAACATGCAGGCATTTCGATGGACCCTCTAGAAGAATGAAACCCTAACTCGACATAATGACCACGAGAACGCCCTTGAAACTTAGGGTTTACGGCAGTTCCACGGTGCTATTAGTGAGGCTTGGGTTTGCCCTTCTACGGCTGGACCATCGATGCTGGGGTATGTACCGGATATTTTTAAACTGTACTTGAGTGTTGAGCTCTCGGGGAATTATGGGATTTTGATGGATCGATCGAAAAGTTTAATGTAGTCCGGATATCAGGTGAAGGGATCGACTACGTGGGAGACTTTAGATATGAGTATTGCCGTTGGTAGCGCTGTCAACGCACCTATGAAGAGACAAGTTCGAAGCAGTCGACACCAGAGGAAAGGGGGAAAGAGGCGCACATTGACGATAATGTTTACGATTGTGATTTGGTAGTTTGAATTTCATATTTCCGTTGATTGGATCTTTTTTTGGTATTTTGAGGATTTTGTTCTACGATTGGTATTTCTTATGTGTGCATTCATTACATTCTATTCGTGCTTCATATATCAGTTGCATTGATGTTGTTTTGTACATACCCAGTACACTCAATTTGGTTTTATACATTTTGAGATTTTGATTTGATTTCGTGCATATGGGTTATACATGATTTTGACATATGTTTCGACCTAGTTTTCATGCATTTTCGTTCTGTGATTTCGATTTTGATATTCGGTGTATGTTTTCTTGCACCATGTGCACCTGATTGAGATTCTTGCGCACATTCGGTGCACCTGATACGATTTGTGCACACCAGATGCACTAAATCGTGGTTTTGTGCAGATTAGATGCACCTGATATTAGAGTCGTGCATGCCCGTTGCACTTGACAAATGTTTTTGGTGCACACCTGTTGCACTCAGTTTTGTTTTTGTGTGAATTCGTGGCATCTGCATTTGGTTTCGATTTCAGTGCGCACCGGACGCACATGATATTTTTATGATGTGATTGGGATTGATTTCAGTTTGATCAATATGTTTTTATAATCATTACTATTGATTTGGTAACCAGGAGGGACGTGTATGTTAAATAAAAGATATATATATATATATAGCTATTTTTTTAAAAATAAACATCCACTACTTATGCCGTAGCACGTGCATCACACGGCGATTTTCAAAAGGGGTTCTTGCATGCTTCTTTATCCAGATGTTTGGACGACTTTACTATGATGCGCACAATATATAAGTTGTAGTTTTGATGTATATTATGTTGGTTTTCGTATTGGGTTTTGGTATTTTATTTTCTCCATAACTCCGATGATTGTGTTATGCTTGACGGAGTTGATTTTAGTTATGTATTGATGATTTCGGAGCCCCGACGATTTGAGTGTTTTGGCTGAATGTTTTAGTAATTGGGGGGAGTTTTAATTTAAATTCGGGGACCGAATTTCTTAAAGGGGGGAAGATTGTAACATTTTAAAAATAATTAAATAAATAATTAAATAAATAAAATCGTTTAAGTGAATTTTATAATTTTCGGTAAAGTAAAACGTAGTTTTCATAAAACTAAACCGTAATTATTTTTCACTATAAATTTAAAAATACCTATTTTAATTATATTATTACCAGTAAATGGTGTTTATTTAGCCACTTATAAATTTTTAGTTTAATTAAATATTTTTCTTAAATTAATTATTTTAAATATTAACATAAGTTTTATTTTTACACTAAATTAGTGTAAATTACAAATTTGAATGGGTTAAATTTGAAAAAATGAACCATTACATATTAGAATCAAGTGTGTTTCATGCAAAATTTATTTTCAAAATTTTACAATGGTTCTAGACCATTCTAGGTCAAATGGAGTGAAGAAAATAAAGAATTTTTAAATAAATTCATGAAAAAACTTAATTGTGTGATATTTTTGTGAAACCTTCTACACTTTTCTTCACCTTTTCTCACTCTCCTCTCTTTTCCTCACCTCATGGCCGGCCTCACCACCATGGGCAGCCCCAAAATTTCCCCCCCATCATTTTTGCAATAAAAATCATCAAAATTCATCAAAAATTCAATAAAAAATCCACAAAATCCTAATAAATTTCTACCCTCTATTCTTTGCTCATCTTTACATGGATTTTGGAGATGGAAAGCATTCATTTTGGAGGCTTATTTTCATATTTGGATCTCATGTTGTGGAGGTATAAATCTTCTTCTTTTGATTTATTGTTATTAGATTTTTCATTTAAGCATAATTAGATTTAATAAATTAATTCTATCTACTAGTTTTAAAATTCAAGTTAGTGTTTGTAAAATCAAGTTATGGTTTTATTAATTAATTAGGGTTATAATAAATAGTTTAACACTTTTAGAAATGGAAAATCATGCATGGTTGATATATTGTAATTTGTTCATTCAAATTGTTTAAATGAAGTGAATTTGCAAACTAGATTTCTATATATTATATATATTGGGAAGATAAAATTCCAATTAATATTTGTAACACTAAATTATGGTTTTAGTGAGGATATTAACTTGTTAGTGGAATGAAAAACTTAATTTGGTTACTAGTTTCTTTTGATAATGGAAAAATACTAAAAGAAAATGCGATTTTGCTAACTAGATTTTTGAAATTCTTAAATGAATGAAATTTAAAATATAATTTATTGTTTCATTATATCATTATCATCATGAATTGTAGTTTAATACATTAATTCATGCAAAATCAAGTTTAGTTGTGATATTGTGAAATTTTGTTTAAAAGTATCGAAATCTGGCAAGTTTGCAAACTTGAATTTTCAAACTAATATAAATTAGGGTGTTAAAAATATAGTAATGGGTTGTATAATCTAGTTATTCTATTTAATGAGTTTTATGACCATTAGTTTGATTTTAATGTCAAGTTTTGAAGTAAAACGGTAAATTGGCATTTTCGGGTTTTACGAAATCGGACTGTTTGATCGATTTTTAGGATTTCGATGAATTAAATCATGTTTTATATTATAAGTAATGATTTTTATAACTATGAATTGTTTGTTGATGCTTATCTCGATCAATTGGCGTTTGTACGCCAATATCGAGCGATATTTGGTTCTTTTGCATAAGCGGGACATAAGTTTTAACCTATGCGCGTTTCGTGCGTCGTTTTTATGTTGTCCATGATTCAGTTTACGAAATTATATGTGTTGGCGTATAGGTACCCCTCACGTGGACTGCGGGCGATGAAGAAGTGGATGGTGACATCGTTTTCGGCAGACAAGGACCAGGTGAGTAGATGTATATCAAAGGAGGGAAATCGGGTGGATGGCGTTTAGCACCCCCGCAAATGTAGAATAGGGATATTACTTATTGTCATTAGGAATCCAGACGTGACCTTAGAATTTCGGTGAGTAGGACCCTAGTAGTGACCTTAGGTTGGACTAGATTGATTTAGAAAGACCTTACCCGAGGATGAATATCTTGGAGGAGATTCGTAGGTTTCAGGTAGATACACACACGCACACAGAGACTCGACGTGGTCTATACGTGTATGTGTATATATATATAGGACTTGGTGTAGGTATACACACACACACACACGCACACACACACACAATACATAGATGTGATACAAGGATGTGATATGATACACGGGAAAGGAACAGTATAACTGGGCTTGATGCCGTGATTCTTGGCTGTACAGTCGTGTTATGATGTTAGCGGATCATTAGAAAATGAGATAGTGGATTTGTATACATGAGCAATAATAAAGGGTGATGATGATATTGAAGTACATGGGACTCTAAAATAGAACCCGGACTGTAACCTGTGCCTGAAATTCTGATATGATATATGTGTGGCTTGATTACGACATCATATAGGTGTACTTGATTTCGACATCATATAGGTGTAACTTGATTGCGATATCATAAAGGTGTAACTTGATTTCGATATCTTATTGGTGTGACTTAATCACGACTTGACATATGTGACTTGATCAAGATATGAAATATGTGACATGACATTTCTGAGGATAAATTAATGATTTATATTTATGCTGGCAATGATATATGATTGATGTATGCGATTACAGTATAGCACCTTGATCTTGACAAGAGTTGATGATGATATTATACGAATGATGAGACACGTAGGTGATACTTGACCCGTACCCCGATATTGGGATGCCGTACGATGAATTTTACCGTACGAGGCATAGATGTGATGATTGATCCGCACTCTTGATTCGAGGAAGCCGTACTACGTACGTGACGCTATTGAGGCTGGATCGCCGACTATTAGAGATATATATTCAGACCTTAGGCGGACTCTTATTTCTTATTGACTTGTTTCTTAGGTTTAGTTCCTTAGGAGGTTAGATGGACACTAGTTTGGGATTGAGTCATATAGTTGTAGTTATACTTGTATATCACAGATGAGTGGTTATTACACATCCATCTTTACATTCATACCGTAATCATAATGGTGCATGTTCATTTATATGTTCCTATAATCAGAATAAAACTTTGCCTGTTAGGACACCAACACCATTACCAATGATGCGCATATTCCACGCACACTTATTTGCCGGCTCACACACATCATCATCGGTAATTGCTATGTCACGTACACTTTAGATCATATTATCTTTTATTGATACAATCAGCTAACAGCTAGATCGATATAATATTGTGATTACTCTCTGGTGTTAGTATATACATGGTATTTATTACTTAGACATTTCATGCATTCTCATTTTCATGTTGTCATGCAGTATTATGGGGCATATGCCGACACTTATCATATACTTACTCATGATTTTGGGATTTTGGATTTCTATGAGATTTCTGGATTTTTGGGGAAAACCGCAAGAATATATAAAAACTTCTCTCTCTCTCCTCCTCCCTTTTTAAAAACATAAGATGCGGTTTTCTCGTGATGTATGTGTCGTCCACCATGAGATTTCATGTTTTCTATTGGATTTCGAGACCCGATTCGAGGAGTGGATGAACCGTCTCGAGTACATGGTGGGCCCGGTATGGTACCCCGGGACAAGAAGTGTAAGGTTTACCTAGCACCCTATGAAAGGTTTGGAAGCATCACATGTTCCAAAGATTAGATTTTTATGGTGCTAAGTAAGCATACAAAGGATCTATCCTAGAAAATTAGGGTTCCAAAACTTTAACCAACATTATAAGTACCAAGACTAGGGTTTTGAGAGTACAACCTTTATAGCTCCCTACGCTAGACTCCTTGGCCACTTGAGGGTTGGAGAACGATTAGCTTGAAGTCTTCTAGTGTCCACGACGATCCACCCGAAGCTCCTTTGTCCAAGCTAGCAACTTCACTTTATCAAGAGAATGAAATGAAGCTAACACTCTAAACAAGTGGGCAAGACTTGTGTAGAATGGTGTTGTGGTTCTTTTTCTTACTTCAAAATCCTATCTTGTTGAGTATTTTGCTCACTTGAAAGATCTAGAGAGCAAAAGAGCAAGGTTGAATAAGATGATGGCTTTTTAAGAAGAAGAGAAAAGATAATCTCATGAAAGAAAAATAGAAAATATGTGTATATATATATTTTCCTCTTCTCATCTCAAACCATGGTTAAATGATAAAGATATTATTTAATTTGAGTTAAAACATAAAAGGAAAGTTTAATTTATGGTTAAAAGTAGGTGAGCATGGTTAGGTCAAAGAAGAGTGTAGAAACAAACCATGAATTATCCTTTCCTTTTTCATTTTGTTTTAACACAAAATAGAAATAATTATCCATATAAATAACCAAGGTGTGAGTCTTATATTGCCACCATTTTCTATGTATAAACAACCATGATAGAATGATATATGTATGCATGTGTGCATGCACATCCATATGTGCATGAACAAGAATGAATGCATACATGCATGCATACATCCAAAAAGAACAAGAAAGGATTTCTAGTGAGAAGCTAATGGTTAAATGACAAATCAACACTTGATTTATCAATCCGGCCATATCACATACGACCTAACCAAAAGCAAGTCGCCCGATTAATATACGGTATCTCATACGCGCATTTTTACCGGGTCCATGCGCATATCGCATACGCGCACCACAACATTTCGCCTGGACTAGGTAACTCCTTTGTGGGACTCTAAGACTCGTCAATACGCCGGCAGTGGGTGATGATCATATCAAACACCCCCAAGCCGCAAGCGGTCTGCTAAACGTAACGGCCACCCGGGTATTGAGCGATCAGAAGAAAACAAGCGAACCTGCTACAACTCCCGTCGAGCCAACCGGCAACACTACCGTACAGTCCGGTCTCTTCGTCAGATATGCTGCATATCGAGCCTAGGGATGGTCACGTCGACCCCAATAACTCAATAAGTCGTGCCGGTGAATGGTCTATAACAGATCGAGAAACTACTGATAACACTTATCAGTAAATCTCAACAGCCCTGGCCAGGGACTTACTGATATAACCAGTCGAGCACAGCACAGCATCAACTCCCAATACCGGGAGAGATGAATCCCCTCCTATCGCTCATCTCCTTCGTGTGCCTCGGGACTGTACCCAACGGCCACCTGTTTGCACGACTCAGTAGAGCCATGGTAGGGTGGTAATCAAAATACAGTGGGAGAGCACACAAGACTCTATGACGATCTCGGGTCTACAGACTAACCTGTATCAGTGTCACCTGAGAACTTCTATCCGACGATAGATATAATTCCATATAGGAGTTCTCGGTGAGTCCGTCCAGTGTACCCAGTCACCACTGAGCACCTGTATATGATCTTGATGTCAAACATCGATGAATGTGGGAACATCCATCGCCCATCATATGGGTCTAGTATCATGTACGCTAGTCTACTCTGGTATATTGATGCCCCGTCTCGATACACCTATGACTAGGGACATTTCAGGATATGCTTATAAACTACAGATGTCCCACTAGTATGATCTCTATCATAATCACTGCAGTCAAGCCAATATCCTCAGGGCTTTATCAACATGTATGAATGAATAAAAGCATGATCAAATCAACATGTCAGATAAAGAAGAACCAGATAGCATACTATCATGTCGAGCAAGAATGTACACTGAATATATATATATATATACATGTATAAATACATCCACTATCACATAATGGCCTCTAGGGCATACATATATCCAACAATCTCCCACTTGCACTAATGCCAGTTATTGGCGTATCTCATACCCAACATCTCAAAAAGTCGCTCATGCTGCGGCTGAGGGAGGGCCTTGGTGAGTGGATCCGCGGCGTTATTCTTTGTGTCTACTCTCTTAATCTCGATCTCGCGGCGATCTACAATCTCCCGGATCAAATGAAAGCGCCTCAGGATGTGTCTGGACCGCTGATGGGACCTGGGCTCCTTGGCTAACGCCATAGCCCCATTATTATCATAATACAATGGTATTGGATCAATAATGGTTGGAACTACTCCTAGCTCCGAGACGAACTTCCTCATCCAGACGGCTTCCTTGGCGGCATCATTCGCAGCAATCTACTCAGCTTCCATCGTAGAGTCTGCAACGGTATCCTGTTTGGAACTCTTCCAACTTATCGCCCCTCCGTTGAGGGTAAATACAAACCAGAGATAGATTTGCTGTCATCCTTATCGCTCTGGAAGCTCGAATCGGTAAAGGCTTCCATTTGGAGATCTCCATTACCATACACCAAGAACAATTCTTTAGTCCTTCGCAAGTACTTAAGAATGTTCTTCACAGCTATCCAGTGATTCTTCCCTGGGTTGGATTGATACCTGCTTACAACACTAAGTGCATAAGCTACATCTGGGCGTGTACATAACATCGCATACATTATAGATCCTACTGCCGAAGCATAGGGTATAATGCTCATGCGAGCTCTCTCTTCATCGGTCTTTGGACAAGAATCCTTAGAGAGAGGAACTCCATGGCAAGCGGGTAAGGCACCCTGCTTGGAGTCTTCCATACTAAACCTTTTTAGGATGGTGTTGATGTACTTGGTTTGGGACAATCCCAATAACTTTTTGGATCTATCCCTATAGATCCTTATGCCCAGGATGTATATGGCATCACCCAGGTCCTTCATGGAGAACCTTAGTGATAAGAAAGATTTGACCGACTGTAGCATAGGAATATCATTTCCTATCAGAAGAATGTCGTCTATGTACAATACGAGGAATGTAACAGCTCTCCCTATAGCCTTCTTATAAACACAAGGTTCATCTGGATTTTTGATGAAATCAAACTCTTTGATGACATCATCGAAATAGATGTTCCAACTCCATGATGCCTGCTTTAACCCATATATGGATTTAAGAAATCTACATGCTTTCCCGCTGCTCCCACTGTCAATGAAGCCCTATGGCTGATCCATATAAACGCATTCTTCTAAATCTCCATTTAGAAGTGCCGTTTTAACGTCCATCTGCCAGATTTCATAGTCATAGTGAGCAGCAATAGCAAGTAGGATCCGAATGGATTTAAGCATGGCTACGGACGAAAAAGTCTCGTCATAGTCTAAACCTGGTCTTTGACGAAAACCTTTCGCCACAAGTCTTGCCTTATAGGTCTCTACCTGCCTATCTACACCAATCTTTCTTTTAAAGATCCATTTGCATCCCACAGGTTTTACCCGAGGGGGTACAACGTCCAAAGTCTAAACTTTGTTGGTGTACATAGACTCCATTTCGGATCTCATGGCATCCAGCCACTTCATAGAGTCACCACTCGTGATAGCTTGCTGAAAACTGGTAGGATCATCATCCTCCATGATGCAGTCTTCTCTGTCACCATCAATGAGGAAACCGTAGTACCTCTCCGGTGGGTGAGAAGTCTTACCAGACCTACGGAGTGGCCGAGGTTCCTCAGTTTCTATTGCAACAGCCGGTTCAACCAAGTCGTCATTTGTAGTTTGTGTCTCTAGAACCTCTTCTAGATCCACCACATTGCCATCATCTTTATCTGTGAAAAACACTTTTTCCAAGAATGTGGCATGCTGAGAAACAAACACATTTTGTTTCTCCTTGTGGTAGAATAGATATCCATATGAGTTCTTTGGATATCCCACAAAGTTACACATGACTGACCGTGTCTCGAGTTTTTCCGGATTCTGCTTTTTAACATAGGCCGGACAACCCCAAATCTTAATTCTCTTAAGAGATGGTCTCTTTCCATGCCATATCTCATATGGCGTGGTAGGCACGGTTTTGGTTGGAACCCTGTTCAAAAGAAATGCTGCAGCTTCCAGTGCATGCCCCCAAAATGAGACAGGTAACTCAACATCACTCATCATGGAACGGACCATATCTAATAGGGTCCTATTCCGTCGTTCAGACATACCGTTGTGCTATGGTGTGTAAGGAGGAGTGAGTTGAGAGAGAATCCCATTCTCTTTTAGAAAGTTTGCAAATTCTGTACTGAGGTACTCCCCACCTCAATCTGATCGAAGCATCTTGATACTCAAGCCGGTTTTTTTTTCTACTTCTTGTTTATATTCAATGAATTTCTCGAAAGTTTCGGACTTGTGCTTTAATAAAAATACATGACCGAATCTTGAGAAATCGTCAGTGAACGTAATGAAGTATGAAAAACCGCCTCTAGCTTGTGTAGACATTGGCCCACATACATCACTATGTATGAGGCCTAGAAGCTCAGTAGCTCTTTCTCCGTGTCCGGTAAACGGAGTTTTGGTCATTTTACCCTTGATACAAGACTGGCAAGTCGCATAAGATTTATATTCAAAAGGGTTTAAATATCCATCTTTGTGTAACTTGTTTAGTCTTGTTTCGTTAATATGACCAAGTCTACAGTGCCAAAGAAAAGCTTCATTTATTTCTGAAAATTTTCTTTTCTTAGTGTGTTGTATACTGAAAACTGTGTGTTGATTTAGGACGTATATCCCGTTATTAAGTGTACTATACCCAACCAACATTTGATTTAGGTGAATGTTCATAATATTGTTCTGCAATACAAAATTATATCCTTCATTGTCTAACAAAGAAACAGATATTATATTACATAGCATACTTGGTACAAAATAACATGGGTTCAAAACCAATATACACCCAGATGGCAACTCCAAGTGATACTCTCCTACTGCGACTGTATGTACATTGGAACCATTTCCAACGCGGAGAGTATGGTCACCAGTCTTCAAAACTTTGCTATTTCTCATCCCCTGCATTGAATTGCAAATGTGAGAACCTGAACCGGTATCTAATACCCAGGAAGCAGAGTTTATTGAAAAACAGTTTTCTGTCACAAACACACCTGAAGAGGAAGCATCGCCATGCTTTTTCTTGAGGTTCAAGTACTCCGTACAGTTGCGCTTCCAATGTCCTGTTTTGTGGCAATGAAAACATTCACCTTTCCCCGAGTCTCCAGCTTTGGACTTTTCCTTTCCCTTCACCTTTTTAACTCCACCCTTAGGATTGGTGGGCTTCTTCTTTTTCTTTCCCTTGGCCTTAGCCTTTGGGCGAGAAAAGGAAGATTGTCCAAAAGTCATAACGGGAGTTTTCACTGATTTCATAGTGCTCTCTGCATCCTTAACATATTAAGGAGTTCAGGTAGCTCCTTCTCCATGCCGTGCATGGAGAAGTTAACTATGAACTGAGCAAAGGTGGAGGTGAGGGACTGCAAAATAATATCCGTATATTGTTCATTGTCCATTGTCCATCCTAGGTCCTCAAGCTCTTCTATAAGAGCTATCATCTTCAGAACATGGTCTCCTACTGATGTGCCAGGGGCCATTCGCATCTGAAACAATTTCTTTGATGCTTCGTATCGTAATACGTAGGATTGCTCTCCATACAACTCCTTTGTATGGAGGAATATGTCATGAATGTCCATATTCTCGTGCTGCTTTTGATGTGTATTGTCCATCGATGCAAGCGCGAGGCATTTGGCCGTGGCACAGTCAGCGTCCCATGTCTTGCAGACTTCAATGTCCGCAACTGAGGATTTTGGACCTGGGGTAGGCGGGGCTGAAGCCGTGAGGACATATGATACTTTATCATAAGTCAAGGCTATTTTCAGATTCCTCAGCCAGTCTTTATAATTGGTCCCATTCAGGTTGTTTTTATCTAGTAAAAGCTTGAGTTCAGTCATTGGTATCTGCCATTAAGAGAGAGAAAAGAATATACTCAACGAAAGCTCTTGCATAGATCAGATTGGTTATTATCTTGTCTAATCGATGTCTCCCACTGCTTTAATCAAGTTTTTCTTTCAAACCTTAAAAAGAAAACTAGCCAGGATTAATTACAGTCTACAACTTCGCTAACTGTTCAGCCAGGCCAATGTCGGTACTTGAGGGAGGTTCCCCGTGCTTTCACACGGACCTAATTAAAGTAAACCTCGTTTTCCTAGAGGCGTAGCCCCGTTAACACCTTTCTAGACACCTAATGAGTTAGCTAATTGCAAACTGCAAAACTCTCCTAGGAGCAACTATTGCCCACAGTGGGATCGGGATCCAACCATCATATGGAAGGTATGCAATCTCATTGCAAATATCAACACTTGAAATTCCCGATGTGATTTTTACCCCTAGTACCTATGACCTTGGCTATGGTCAACAAATCACAAGTACTAGTCAAGTTCAGCCCGTCATTTCTTGATTAATCAGACCCGTTTACATGACCCTTGTCTAAGATCAACAAAGTCATATACCCGTCCTAATTAATCTGCATCATATGCATTGTAGGAAGACATCACCTAGCTACCGTACACTACGCCTTGGCTAAGGTCAACAAACATAGCACGAATACTAAGTACTCTACTTCCTAAAATGACGGAGGGTTGCGAATGATTTTTAAGAAAATCTTTAACGCTTTGAACTTGATATCGTCGTAGAATCAAATGGTTTTCAAAAGGAGTGGCTTGTGCTCCGCAGTTTTGAAATATAGCTTTTTCATAAAGAGCCGAGTGGTTTTCAAATCTAATTCTACAACATCTTTTTAGGTTTATTTTCTTTACATTAATCATATTAATGTAATCCCATCATTTAAGTCCTTAAGCCAATCACAGAAAAGAAACGAAAATACAACGTATGCTTATGCCATCCGCATTCGCCGCAATGTTCCGTTATGCACCATTAGGTTACTTAACTAACGGCATACCGGGACGGGACTAGCGCGGGTGTAAAACATAAGCAACGTCTACTATATATCTCATATATAATATATCATTCGTCTCAGATATCAAAGAACACAGGCAGCAGAAACATATATATAATGTGGGATATACTAGGACGTCCGTATTTAGTATTTAGCCAATAATAGAAAATATGGATTCCACAGTCGCGATGAATAGCCAAGCCCACACCCCTAGACCCCTATGAGAGCGGCAAGCGACCCTACCAATCCTGGAGTTTAGGAGACCCGGTCTCGATTCCTCGAGATGGCCTCCCACTGAACCCCAGAACCCGGTCACTTGTGCTCCCCTCCTTGGGTCTATCCTAATGCGGAAAAGTAAATAATATACAACATTGGTGGTATCAACCTCAACCCGGAAGTGCCCCAAATAAAAGAATATTACATTACATTTGAATTTTACATGAATGAAAAATAAAACTCTCATCTCACATAAAACCCCCCGGCTATTCGATCGCGACAATCCTGCACATCATATCTCAGCAACACATAATATCATATATCATCAACGTAAGTAAGTATGCGTACCCCAATTGTCGTTGATGTATAGCAACAAAACCGGCGATATCGACATACTACACTTACGGTCACAGAAAAGAAAGTGTAAAACTACAATATTTGGAATCCGCATTCTCTTTAGACATCGTAAATCCGAGATATCACATATCTCGCATTCCATGCCTAACTATGTGAATTCCACATATTGTATCACATTCCAGATAAATAGACAGTATTAAATTCTTCGAACGAATAATCAAACACCCAAAAATTCTCTAAAGCTCAACACTTGAGCGGAGTTCAAAAACCCGGAGTGTGACACAGTAGTAGCGGTCCAGCCGTAGAAGGGTCAAGCCAACGCCTCACATGTGGCACGCCGTACTGCCTCAAACCCTAAGGTTCAAAAGGCAGTTCAAGACGGTCACATAATCGAGTTAAGGTTTGTTGTCTTCTAGAGGGTCCACCATAAAAAAACTTGCACGTATTTCCGAAAGATTTAAACCTCGTGAAAAAGTGAGTAAATGATACTTGTTCGAACAATTCAATACTTTCTAATTTACCCGGAAAGAGAATGAAGTTAAAATTCCGATCGAATCAATGAACTCAAAACCACCCCAGAACATTCAACAGTAGATTCAGATTAAACATACTCAAAATACATACAAGCAGGTAGAGAAAAACACTGTACAAAAATGAGGGAATGAGCCATCAGTACGGCCGCGGAGCCGCGACTTAAGCAAGCTTGGGCCGCAGTTCCGCGGTCAAGTATACTGTTCATGGCTACGAATTTTACTGTTTGTCTTATATTTCCCTACTGTATTTTTTAAGTATTTTTAATTCTGAAAAATAACAGATTTGAAAAAATGTCCAGAGAGTGCCCCAAAAAACCGTATTTCGGTTCGATCGGAGTTTTTACTTCGCTAAAGTGTCGCCTAATGTTCTAGGTCGGCTCTGATACCAATGTAAGGTTTACCTAGCACCCTATGAAAGGTTTGGAAGCATCACATGTACCAAACATTAGATTTTTATGGTGTTAAGTAAGCATACAAAGGATCTATCCTAGAAAATTAGGGTTCCAAAACTTTAACCAACATCATAAGTACCAAGACTAGGGTTTTAAGAGTACAATCTTTGTAGCTCCCTACGCTAGACTCCTTGGCTACTTGAGGGTTGGAGAACGGTTAGCTTGAAGTCTTCTAGTGTCCACGACGATCCACCTAAAGCTCCTTTGTCCAAGCAAGCAACTTCACTTTATCAAGAGAATGAAATGAAGCTAACACTCTAAACAAGTGGGCAAGACTTGTGTAGAATGGTGTTGTAGTTCTTTTTCTCACTTCAAAATCCTACCTTGTTGAGTATTTTGCTCACTTGAAAGATCTAGAGAGCAAAAGAGCAAGGTTGAAGAAGATGATGGCTTTTTAAGAAGAAGAGAAAAGATAATCTCATGAAAGAAAAATAGAAAATATGTGTATATATATATTTTCCTCTTCTCATCTGAAACCATGGTTAAATGATAAAGATATTATTTAATTTGAGTTAAAACATAAAAGGAAAGTTTAATCTATGGTTAAAAGTAGGTGAGCATGGTTAGGTCAAAGAAGAGTGTAGAAACAAACCGTGAATTATCCTTTCCTTTTTTATTTTGTTTTAACACAAAATAGAAATAATTATCCATATAAATAACCAATGTGTGAGTCTTATATTGCCACCATTTTCTATGTATAAACAACCATGATAGAATGATGTATGTATGCATGTGTGCATGCACATCCATATGTGCATGAACAAGAATGAATGCATACATGCATGCATACATCCAAAAAGAACAAGAAAGGATTTCTAGTGAGAAGCTAATGGTTAAATGACAAATCAACACTTGATTTATCAATCCGGCCATATCACATACGACCTAACCAAAAGCAAGTCGCCCGATTAATATACGGTATCTCATACGCGCATTTTAACCGGGTCCATGCGCATATCGCATACGCGCACCACAACATTTCGTCTGGACTAGGTAACTCCTTTATGGGACTCTAAGACTCGTCAATACGCCGGCAATGGGTGATGATCATATAAAACACCCCCAAGCCGCAAGCGGTCAGCTAAACGTAACGGCCACCCGGGTATTGAGCGATCAGAAGAAAACAAGCGAACCTGCTACAACTCCCGTCGCGCCAACCGGCAACACTACCGTACAGTCCGGTCTCTTCGTCAGATATGCTGCATATCTAGCCTAGGGATGGTCACGTCGACCCCAATAACTCAATAAGTCATGCCGGCGAATGGTCTATAACAGATCGAGAAACTACTGATAACACTTATCAGTAAATCTCAGCAGCCCTAGCCAGGGAATTACTGATATAACCAGTCGAGCACAGCATAGCATCAACTCCCAATACCGGGAGAGATGAAACCCCTCCTATCACTCATCGCCTTCGTGTGTCTCGGGACTGTACCCAATGGCCACCTGTTTGCACGACTCAGTAGAGTCGTGGTAGGGTGGTAATCAAAGTACAGTGGGAGAGCACACAAGACTCTATGACGATCTCGGGTCTACAGACTAACCTGTACCAGTGTCACCTGAGAACTGCTATCCGACGATAGATATAATTCTATATAGGAGTTCTCGGTGAGTCCGTCCAGTGTACCCAGTCACCACTGAGCACCCGTATATGATCTTGATGTCAAACATCGATGAATGTGGGAACATCCATCGCCCATCATATGGGTCTAGTATCATGTACGCTAGTCTACTCTGGTATATCGATGCCCCGTCTCGATACACCTACGACTAGGGACATTTCAGGATATGCTTATAAATTACAGATGTCCCACTAGTATGATCTCTATCATAATCACTGCAGTCAAGCCAATATCCTCAGGGCTTTATCAACATGTATGAATGAATAAAAGCATGATCAAATCAACATGTCAGATAAAGAAGAAGCAGATAGCATACTATCATGTCGTGCAAGAATGTACACTGAATATAAATATATATATATATATACATGTATAAATACATCCACTATCACATAATGGCCTCTAGGGCATACATATATCCAACAAGAAGATCGAGTTGTAGACGATGAGCCTGGCAGGGGAAGGACTACCTACCGGTGATGTCTGGCGCGGCGGATATCCGGAGGATACCGACCGATGTCGTGAGATTTGATGATATGGGCTGATCCGGACTGACGGAGTCCGAGATATTGAGACTATGAGACATTAAGATTATGAGGTATTGAGACTTGAGATTTACATGTTTTGTGTCGATGCTTGACACGGATTTCCATGGATTTCATCGTTGATATTTCAGATTTCTATACACATTTTACCATGATATAAGTTAAAGATTTCTTATACAGATATATCTAGATTTCAGGATTGGTTATTTCACATTCATGGTGCATGCATACTCATTCACATGACATAGTTCTATATGAGGCACTGATACGAGCACGGAGCATCTGCACTTACACGTAGCTTATTATCCTGTCTTTACTTGATGACTAGTAGTATATTAGTATATTATTATGACCTAGGACAACGTCGTGCATTCGATTTCTTTTCGCAGATATCTTCTACTCACGAGTTGGCAACTCACCCCCGTTGTGCCAAATTTTATTACAGGTTCGATGTACAGGTTTTCCTGGCAGCTTGCTGGCACATCTTTTCACTCAGGGTGATTTGCACGGTAGGTTGGTTCACTTGTATCTGGACCACCATTGTATTCTTATTATTTCATTTGTATATAGAAATCTCCATCAACCAAACTTGTATTACTTGATAGTTACTGGACCAGTTATTTATTTCGACCTTAGAGTCGCGCTTGTATTATTATGATATCTGGTGGTTTTGTTTTCTTTTGAGTTTTGAGCCTCGCCCTTTGGCGTTGTATACTATTGTGCATTGGTGTGGTTGTTTCCGCCTGTTGGAGTAGAGCTAGCTCCCGTTTGGGGATGCTTTTTATTGTTTGTATGTATTATACTTGTTTGTACCCGTTTGGGGCCACTTTTTACAAAGGAGACTCTGCCGAAATTTTTGAGAAAATTGGATATTGCTTTTAAACTTATTTTCTACATGTTTTCCTTTACTTCTTCTTCTTTTATGGTTTAGATTTCTGGGCTTCGGCTTACTTAGGTTACGTTGCGCCTCTAGACGCTTCGTAATCTAAGTGCCGGTCATGTTCCGTACTTTCGGGTCGTGACATATATATATTTATATCGACTCAGATTTAAGTGGTTTCCAAACCCTTTCGATTAGCTGGTTAGTTAGATCTGTAGTTTACTTAGTAGATGTTAGACTAGACCCGAGTCATACCTATTTCAAAAACTACCGAATCGTGAGTATTTTAAAGACAGGCCAAGGGATCCTAAGGATATATTTAAAAGACGCATCTTTTCTTAAAAACACCGTAGCCCTTATTTTTCTAAACTCCACGATTCGTCTTATTTCAAATGGAAAAACTGTATGACATATACATATCGATGTAGATTCTTCACTGTTGCGTTTATTATTCAATTTCCGCATTCCTTGCTATTTGCATCGCATTGCATGTGTAAATGTGTTTATTGTTATATTAAACCCATGCTGTCAGGACACCAGCACTATTATCGATGATGCGTATGTTCCACGCACACCTACATATCGGCTCACACACTTCATCATCGATAATTGCCATGTCACTACACAGTAGGATTGTAGCATCAGGATATGTCTACTTGTATATCCATACTGGCACACATACATATGGTATACTCATACTTGCGTATATACCTATTTGTACATCCATATTGGCGCACATACATATTGTACACTCATACTTGCGTATATACCTACTTGTACATCCATATTGGCGCACATACATATTATACACTCATACTTGCGTATATACCTACTTGTATATTCATATTGGCGCACATGCAGATTGTACACTCATATTTGCGTATATACCTACTTGTACATCTATTTTGGCGCACAGAAATATTGTACACTTATACTTGCGTATATACCTACTTGTACATCCATATTGGCGCACATATATGTTGTACACTCATACTTGCGTATATACCTACTTGTACATCCATATTGGCGCACAGGCATATTGTACACTCATACTTGCGTATATACCTACTTGTACATATATATTGGCGCACAGACGTATTGTACACTCATACTTACGTACACACATATTGTACACCCATACTTGCATACATACATATTTGCACATACATAGATAATTCTGGCTTTATTTTGGAGATTTGGGAACTGCAAGATATATTTTAAAACTGGATTCATTTAAAAGAGCGGTTTTCCCCTCGATGTGTGCATATTACTGTTTTATGTTGCATGATCTACGGATAGGCATACATTTCTAACATATGTTGCATACATCATGCTTTATGATTTGACGCATTGAGATATGCTGTTTTCATGAGATTTCTGGATTTGAGAACCGTGGTCATTTTAAAAGAAAGTTTGCATTGTTTAAAATCCCGGTTTCTCTTGATATGATATTTCAGTGCGTCCACCATGCGTTTTCTCGGTTCTGAGACACGTGACATGTGAAACCCGATTCGAGGAGCTGGATGAGGCCGATTGCGGGTACATGGTGGACCCGGTATGGTACCCCGGGGCAAGAAAGAGATGCTGTGTATACAGACGGTGAGCCTGGCAGAGAGACTACAACCTACCGGTGATTGTATTTGAGCTCGGCGGATATCCGGAAGATACCGACCGGAGTTGAGAGATGATACGGGCCGATCCGGATTGACGGAGCCCGTGGGCCGATCCGGACTGACGGAGCCCTATATATATGAGGATTTACGTGCCGATGCTGGGCACAGTTTTATGATGTTTTCGAGTGTCAATGCTGGACACTCATGTTCCTTGATTTTGATGTGTCGCGAGGGACACACGTTGATTTAGATCCTCATACTTCCATGCATATGCTTTATAATATTTACATACATGATGTTTTGTGTCATTGGTTGACACGTGGACGAGATCCACATGCATACAGACATTGATTACATAGTTGGATGATATCCACATACTTATAGACTTCATGATATAGTTGACATTGATTCATATTGATTACATTGATGATACCTTATAATTATGATATGTTGCTACGTGAGGCACTGACACTAGCACTTGGTATTACACTTGGTATAGATGTTTACCTTGCCACCTTATCATGCTTCAGACTTTATCATTTTGAGGATATATATTATTACTGATCATTTGACCTAAGATTGAGTCATACATACGATTTCTGCTCTGTGATGTTTTCTACTCACGAGTTGGAAACTCACCCCAGTTGTGCCACAGTTTCTTGCAGGTTTTGTTGTACAGGTTTCATTGCGGCTTTCTGGCACACTGCTTCCTTTCTGGGTAATTGCTTTGGTAGGTGGGTTCACTCGCATCGTGATCACCCTTATATTTATTTTAATCAGTTGTATCTAGTAATTCCATCAACCAGACTTGTATATTGTTTCAGACTTAGAAAACCAGTGTATTATTCTTTCGACCGTAGAGTCGCGCTTGTATTATTATGGTTTTCTTGATGACTTTGAGTTTTAATCCCCGCCCTTCGGCGTTGTATATTATATTGCTTGCGTGGTTATGACCGTCGATTGACGAAGAGCTAGCTCCCGCTTGGGGATGTCTTTATTCATATTATGCATGTTGTACCCTTTTGTGGCTAGTATTTACAAAGGAAACTCTGCCGTAATTTTCAGAAAAGACTTAAGATTTTAAAATGCACATTCGGCTTATGTTATTTAAAAACACTTGTTTTAAAACTAGTTTTCTTTACTTCTTCCTTAAAATGGTTTTAGATTTCTGGGCTTTTGGCTTACTTGAAGTAGATGAGGTTCTATAGACTTCATATGATTTAAGGGCCAGTCACGTGCTATTTCGGGTCGTGACAGACTGTTTCCGCCATCTTTGATTTCGGTATTTTGGGCCATTTGTTTGCATGATTGAGATTTTGTGCACGCACTTGACTTCAATTTGATGTCATTCGAGATGTTGATTTTATTTCATATATATGGTATGCATGTGATTTGATTTATACTTTCGTCATAGTTTTCATGCACTTTTAGTATTTTGATTCAATTTTATGTACGCTGATGCACATGGTTGTGAGATTATATGCTACGGTATACATGATTTGGATTTGGATTGAGATATGTTGTATACCGTCGATTGCTATTGTGATATTCGATGTTTGTTTTCATGCACCGTGTGCACTTGATTTTGATTCTTGGGCATACTTGGCCGCTTGGTGCGATTTTGGTGCACGCCAGATGCACTAAATCAAGATTTTTCGTGCGTGTCAGATGCACCTGATTTTGCTGTCAGGCACACTCGTTGCCCTTGACAGGTGTTTCGTGCACACCCGTTGCACTTAGATTTTGTTCTGTGCACATGTATGACACATTTATTGATTTTGATTTTCGTGCATACCAGACGCACGTGGCATTCTTATATACATTTGGGATTGATTTCATTTGAGCCGTATGTTTTATGATATTTACTATTTAGTATGGTGACTGAGCAGGACTAGTCCGAGGACAGTACCTGACTTTGTTTTTACATGCATTGATAGTTATCAAAGCGATTTCCAAAAAGGAGCTATAGTCTCAGTATTTACCTACGTGTCCGAGATGACACGAAACTTTTTATAAAGGAAACCCTTCTAAAATTGTTTTCAAAACGGCGGGACGTGTATGTTAAACAAAGGGTATAAATATGTATAGTATTTTCCTACAATTGACGTCTGCCACTGTGCAGTGATACGCACATCGCACAGCGACTTGAAAAGGTTTGGCATGCATTCCTTTCAGATGTTTTAATGATGTTGACATGTAAAGTTGATGTATATCATGTTGGTTTTCGTATTGGATTTGACATTGGTGTCTTCGCCATAACTTCGATGATTGCGGGATGTTTGACGAAGTTTTGATTTTGAGTTATCTGCTCATTTGTCATGCGCATGCATTGCGCTACGATGTGTTTTATGTATTTATGATTTCGGAGCCTTGACGACTTGATCATTTTACTGAAATGTTTTAAAAATTGGGGGAGTTTAAATTTAAATTCGGGGACCGAATTTCTTTAAGGGGGAAGACTGTAACATTTCAGAAAAATAAAATATTACTTTTGGGAATTTTTATAATTAAATAATAAATATTATGAATATTTTAATAGTGCGGTATAATTAAATACCGATAAATTGGGAAAAATTTGGAAAATTATAGAAATTACTGAAATGAGGGTGTTTGAAATGAATTAAGCAAATTATGAATTTTTATGATTAATTATATTCCATTTTAATGCTAATCGCGATTATCGCTAATCGTATATTAAGCCGGATTTGTTCACATGACACGCACCATATCAAATTACACTTGTTACATTTTCTTTCATGGTTTCTTTCTTTTTAGCATGCATGGTTTTAATTTTTAAAGAGAAGAATAAAGAAAATAAAAGAAAAGGAAAAGAAAAAGAAAAGGATTAAACAATAAGGCATGGGGGGGAGAGAGAGAGGGGGGGGGGGTGAGGGGTCAAAACTTGGTCATGGCTCTTGTTCCCTTCATTATTTCCTCTTCATTTTCCTCTCCTCATCTCACCATGGCTGCCTCCTTCTTTCCTCTCCTTCAAAACCTCACAACTCCATAAAAAACCTATCAAAACTCTATCTCCATTTCATTAAAAGTTTGTACAAGACCATCACTAGCATTTTGAACCAAGAAAAGTCGGATTTTGAGCATTTGGGGCAACTCAAGAAAATTCTTGAGTTGCTAAATGAGATAATTTCTTCACACTTAGTGTAGTAATGAATTCCATTAGCTTCTATTGTTAGTTTAGAATAGATATATCGAGGTTTAGTGGTCTTTGGAAATTACAAGTTAAGGTTAGGGTTTGGATTGAATCTAAAAGGGTATCGAGGCTTAATGGTGACCTTAAACCCCTGTAGGGATTGTATAATGGACTGAAACCATAGACCAACCCCGAAACACAAACTTAGAAATCCACAATATCTGAAAATTGTGGAAATTGTGATGAAGTTTGGAGATCTGCTAACACCCTGAGCCTCTGAAATATTTTTAGCAAACACAGTAAGTCATGCAGGCATCCTAGGAGCAACCACTGAAACCTGAGACCCCCTGGACATTTCTTGGCCACAATTTTATTCCCTTTGGCCGCAATTTGCAGCCTTTGTAGGTTGGAACTGGCTCGTGCTTGTTCTGTAGCTCCTATGTCAGTTAACTAGACTCTATACATATGCAAAATTGGCTAATTTCACCTAGGGTAAAATCTGGAGCATGTTTTCGAAGTTTCTGAATTCGTTTTGCGGCTTTTTATGAAATTCTATTTGGTTTTTGATATTGTGTTTCCGTCATGTGGCGTTTGAACGTCAACGACTAGGGTTATTGGTCGTGTTTTGCATGCGAGGCTATAAATTTTAACCTATGAGCGAAACGTATGCCGTTTTGGTTTTCCGACTCGATTTCAATACGCATTTGCGATTGTGTATTGATTGTAGGTACCCTCACGTGGACTTCGAGACGACGAGGAGAGTGTAGCGTCATCGACTCCAGCAAGCGAGGATCAAAGTGAGTAGATATATATCTATGGGGGAAGTCTGGTGGATGGCGTATAGAACCCCGCAGTTCGTAGTGTAGTATACGATATATATATTAGATATATGATTATTGTGTCGCGAAACATGGATGATTAGTGAGTAAAATATTAGATGTTCATGAGTTACTTTTAGTGTATTAGAAGTAACTTAGACATTTTCTTAGTCGCGAACCATAGAATAAGGTTTATACTCACACACACACACACTTGCATACATTTTATTTTCTTATGCGTATATGGGGGATATGTATACACACACACACATGGGTATAGGACTATGTGTGTGTGTGTGTGTGTGTGTGTGTATACACGTATATATACATGGATGATGAGGATAGTATATGGTATTTGGAAATGAGTCGATGAGATTGGGCATGGTGCCACGAGATCGGTGATATGACAAGGTTCGTATTATGAGATATGACATGATATTATAGCGGGTCCTTAGGCGATGTATTTCATACACACGCATACATATATATAGATGGTATCAATATGTACTAAACTTAGATCAGTACCCCCAGATCATGATATATGATGTAAAGGATACCAGATGAATTATGAGATAATGCGATAATTGGCCCGTACCCATATTTGGGATGCCATACGATGGATTTGCCGTACGAGCTATATATTGATGATAGATCCGCACTCTTGACTCGAGAACGTCATGGTATATATTGTATCATATGTGATACTATTGAGGCAGGATCACCGACTATTATATATATATATATATATATATATATATATCGACTCAGACTTAAGTGGTTTTCCTTACCCTTTTAATCAGTCTGTTAGTTTAGTCCAGTAATTTAGTTGTAGATGTTAGACTAGTCTCGGGTAATACCTATTTCAAAACTAGCGAATCGTGAGTATTTTAAAGACAGGCCAAGGGATTCTATGGATATTTCAAAGGACATACCTTTTCTTAAAACACCATACCCCTATTTTCTAAACACCATGATTCATGTTATTTCAAACGTCAAACTGTATGACCCATATATATTAATGTAGATTATTTATTATTGTGTTTACTATTCAGCTCCCGTATATTCTTGCTGTTCGCATCGCGTTGCTTGCTTATATTGTGTTTTCATATGCTATTATTGAAATCATGCTGTCAGGACACCAGCACCATTACCGATGATGCGTATGTTCCACGTACACCTGCTTGCCGGTTCACACACATCATCATCGGTAATTGCCATGCCACGTACACTGTAGAGAATATTAATTCATTGATAGCACTTGTTAGCTGATAGTTCCGATATACTATTATTGTGATAGCAGACATTGCATTTATTACTGTGATTGTCATGCATATTTATACGTTCATTTTCATGCATTATTATTAGGGCCAGTCCGGATTGCCGGAACCCAATATTTTAGAATTCATTGTTTATTTATACTTGAGATTGGGTTTTCGGATTTCCATGAGATTTCTGGATTTGGAGAAACCGCAAGGATTTTATAAACTGATTATCATTTTAAAACGAGAGTTGCGGTTTTCTCATGATATGATTTGAGATATGTCCACCATGAGTTTTCTCAGCTCTTGACCGGTATCATACACCCGATTCGAGGAGGAGGAACCGTCTGTGGGTGCATAGTGGACCCGGAGCGGTACCCCGGGGCGAGAAGGTCACAGATGATGGAGTTGAGCCTGTGACAGGGGAGCACTACTGACCGGTGATTTTATTGTGACACGACGGATATCCGGAGGATACCGACGTGGTCTTGAGATTTATGATACAGGCCAGTCTGGATAGCCGAAGCCTAATATATTGAGATTTATGATACAGGCCAGTCCAGATAGCCGGAGCCTGAGGTATTGAGATTTGATGATACAGGCCAGTCCAGATAGTCGGAGCCTGGGATTTTGAGATATATATTGTGTCGATGCTAGACACTAGTTTTCTGTTGATTTCATTGATGATACCTCGATTTATATAAACAGAAATCTCACCAATTAAAGAAAATAGTTTTCTCATTTATGATATATTCTGTTTTCATTATATTACATTCATACCTCATATTTATGATATGTTACTACCTGAGGCGCTGACACGAGCACTTGGTATTACACATATGTATAGATGTTTACCCATGCCATATTTAGATGCTTCAGACTATTATCATATTGAGGATATTACTGATCGTATGACCTAGGATTGAGTCATACATTCTATTTCTTCTCTGTGATGTTTTCTACTCACGAGTTGGCAACTCACCCCCGTTGTGCCACAGTTCTTGCAGCTTTTGCCATACAGGTTTCGTTGCGGATTTAACGGCACACTGCTTCCATTCCGGGTGATTGCTTTGGTAGGTGGGTTAACTTGCATCGTGACCCCCATTGTACTTTATTTGTTCAGTTGTATCTAGTAACTCCATCAACCAGACTTGTATATTTATTAAACTTAGAAGACCAGTTATATATTATTTCGACCGTAGAGTCGCGCTTGTATTATTATGGGTTTTCTTGATGTTTTGAGTTTCCTTTTGAGTTTTGATCCTCGCCCTTGGCGTTGTATATTATATTGCTTGCTTGGTTGTGATCGTCAATTGACGAAGAGCTAGCTCCTGCTTGGGGATGCCTTCATTCATATTATGTATGTTGTACCCTTTTGGGGCCAGTATTTACAAAGGAAACTCTGCCGAAATTTTCTGAAAAGGCTTGATGTTTTAAAAATGCAATACTTCGGCATATGTTATCAAAACCACTTGTTTAAAAATCAGTTTTCTTCACTTTTTCCGTAAAATGGTTTAGATTTCTAGGATTTTGGCTTACTTGAATTAGATAGGGTCTTATAGACTTCATATGATTCAAGTGCCAGTCACGTGCCATTTTCGGGTCGTGACAGGGCAAACTTTGTTAAGGTCCCGAAAGTCCACGTAGATGCAAACTGTCCCATTTTTCTTCATCACTGGAATGATTTTGGCGATCTAGTTAGGGGATTGAACTTCTTGGATGAAGCCGGAATCAATTAGTTTCTTGACTTCAGCGTTGATGCTCATCTCAAGTTCGAGTCGCATCCTTCTTGGCGCCTATTTAATTGGCTTTATAGCCGGCGATATATCCAGTTTATGTACTGCCACTTTTGGATCTAGACCCAGCATTTCGGAGTAGTTCCAGGTGAAACAATCTTTATACTATATAAGCACGTCTTTTATCATGGCCATCTGTTTCTCAGATAGTAGCTCACTGATAAACGTTGGCCTCGGACCATTTTCCGTCCCTAAGTCAATTTTTCTTAGTTTGTCCGCCGAAGTGTGTACCCTATCTTCCAGCTCTTTTGGTGATGGTGAAAATTCTGAGATCACCTCATTCTCGTCTTCATTTGTGAAGCACCTGAAGAGGTCATTCATACTCTCGTGCTCTCCCTCTTTTGAGAGTGTTTTCATATGGCAGGTGCGAGTTTGCTTCCATTCTTGATGTTGAGCCGATCCTATCCTGACGGTATAGGTCCTTTTTGGCTCATGCTTTTGCGGCGGGGTTACCCTCCAGCTGTCGGATAAAGAGAACCTACCTTATTGATAATGATCATTTACCCAGTTTTTGAAGGTGAAGCAGCCTTCAAGGGGATGACCTATTACTTGATGATGGGAGCAATAATCCGGATGCTGGACCTCATTTATTTGTTCAGGGTGCCATGACTTCAGAAGTGTCATCATTTGGTGCTTCATGACAAGGTTGAATATGTTGGAGATAGTGCCCTCAGAGTCAATTATTGGATCACAGGCATGTGATTGCAATGATTGAGGGAGGACCTATCCCGGTAGGACAGTCTTACTCAAGATGATAGTATGCTATCTGGTTTATCTTTATCATCGTGTACTACTTTAGCTGACCTTACGAGTCGCTATTACACGTTGATAGAGCCCCTAAAATTCTTGCTTGACTACCAGCAGTATGACGGCGATCATATACGTGAGAGCTGGAGTCTATAAGCACATCCTTAAAAGGTCCCTAGTCGTGGGAGTTTCGAGACAAGGCATCGATACTCCAGAGTAGACTAGTGTATACAGTCGAGACCCCGACGAGGGGCGGTGGCCGGTCTCATAAGCCACTGGTGTCAGTTGGTTCACCTAAGATGTATACAGGTGCTCATTGGGTTATGAGTACACCGGACAGGACTCGCCGGGAACCGGCTAGTTGGTATTATACCTGACGTCAGATAGCAGTTCCCTGGTGACATGTGTACAGGTTAGTTCATCGAACTGAGATCGTCATTTGTCTCGTGTGAGTTCCCACTGTGCTTTGATTACTACCCTACCACGCTCAAAGGAGACGTGCAAACAGGTTTTAGTTGGGTACAGTCCCGAGCCACATGGAGGCAGTGAGCGGATCTGCAGGGGTTCGTCTCTCCCGGTATTGGGGTTGAGGTCACGCTGTGTCTAGGAGAGCCAGAACATGGAAAGTCCTTGGCCAAGGCAGGAGATTTACTGGTAGGTATTCTAGTAGTATCTCAGGGTGTTCTGGGCTGCACTCCGACACGACTTGTACCGCTTTTGGGGGTCTGACTTTTACCACCCCCCTAGGCCCGCCATGCGATACTCATAGACGAATGGACCGGACTGTACGGATATTGTCACTGACAGGCTCAGTAGGGTGTCAGGATGAGTTCGCTCATCGACGTCCCTTTTGGTCAATAGCTGGTGGCCCGTCATGTATGGCTAATACCTCTGACGTGCTAGAGGTTAAATCCACAGCCATAGTATTGACGAGTCTTTAGAGTCCACCACACAGAGTTACTCAAGTTTCGGGCGAAACGCTGTAGAGGCCGTATGGAGATATGGCAGGGTTCGATCAGATATGTGCGGTATTGCATGGATCGTGATCAGACGGATTTTACTAGCCGGCTTTGGTTTAAGCCGGATCCTAGTATTAGACAGTGTAGTTTTGTCTCTTTGCATTTGCATTCAGTAGGAATACAAATGCGGGCATGTATATGCAGTAGCGGGGTTTTCCTGTAATTTATTACGGGATCAGTTTTCTAAAGTTGCCAGTTTTCATTCCGTTCCGGCCGGTTTTCCTTTGTTCCTTCACGGCCGGATTTTCGATGGAGGGGGTTATTTGCAGTTTGCAAATAATTTATTTGTGGATGGGTTTCTTACATTTGTGCCTTCATAATCATGAGATTCCTTTTGGATCAACTCATAGCTTTTATTGTGATGAGATTGAGTGGGGTTGAGATGAGAAATGAGTGTGACCATTTTCATTTGATTATGATACCTTTTCTTCTCTTTTTATCAAGCCTTTTCTTATTGTGATATTGATTCATTCTTCCCTCCACCATTTCCTTATGGGGGCTGGCCACTTGAAGGGAGAGGAGAGAGAGATTCATTTGATGTGTGGCATTTTCCTCATCTCATTTTTCCTTGCAAAATTGAGAGCACCATTTTCCTCCATAGCTTTTTTATCTCTTTACCTCCATCAAAGGCAACTTCTACCCGCAAGAGACAAAGTAATTCTACACCAATCTACAGCAAATCTTGGACGCGTCGGCTAGCCAACTTCACGCCCGAGTTGTCTCGGTCCAGAGGTGGGAGCCCGTAAAAGAATCCGGCTACGTGGTGCCCTTTCCGACGAGGAGGTGACGGACGAAGATTCCGCGGGAGATCGGAGTGGAGACGAAGACCGAAGGACACGGATCGCTTAGTATAACTCTCTACCCATCTTTTAGTTTGCTAGTAGCTAGGTTAATGGCCCGATCCGGGTTAAAAGTGCGCGGTGGTGCCGGTTTGCTAGTTTCGCAAAGTTTTTCGTTTCCGCGTTTCCGGCGTCGGATCGACGGCCGGGCGCCGCCGTGGACTTACATTGGTATCAGAGCCATGCCATTAACTTAGCCTACCTTGCTCTAATGTGTTTACAAGTTCGATCGAACAAATTTCCGAAAACCCGTATTTTCTATAGCACAAGTTTCTGTCGAATTATTTTTGTCTCGAAAAAATTTTCAGGTTGTTTCAGAAACATGTGCATAGAATTCTAAGAACACTATAAAAATTTGGTGACCTAATCCCTCAATATAGTCGCGGAACCGCGGCCATAACCCCACTTTGGCCGCGGTTCCGCCGCAGGAATATAGCATCAATTCACCAATTTTTTCCAGTGGGCTTCTGACATGGAATTATGGGTTTTGGGATATTCTTTTTGGGCCCAGATTTTTTGTGAGTGCTACAATGATGCTTGGGGCCCACTTCGATAAATTTAATCGATCGGATATTTTAAACATGCTAGTTCACAGTATTTACATTATATCTGCGACCGTGAATGTCATTTGATCGGTAAATCCTGTCTAACTGCTATAGCCCTTTTAGACGGATTTGCGAACGTGACATTCACGTTGATGTTCTGTGTTGTGCTGTAATGTTGCGGATTGGTCATGGGGGATAGCCTGGATGCAATGTTAGTACAGTTTTGTTTTATATGTACATTTGATTTTGCGGGGCGAGCATCCGACATGTGGACTGCCGTCACTGCCTGTTTGTATTATTCTTTTGGGGCACGATTGAGTCGAGGTCGATGTATCCGTTGTATGTATATTTTACTTTCTGTACTAGGATTACCCCGCGGAGAGGTGCACGGATAGCCGGGTTCTAAAGGGCAACGAGCTCGCATCTCATGGCATTGAGACAGATGGGGCTTTACTCTAGAATAGGCGGGCTATTCGCCGCACTCGTAGGGGGTATAGGTTGACCCAGGAGGGGTGCCCAAGTTACCGGATTCCGTGAAGTGCTGGGTGGTCCATTCACGTTGCTGAAGGGGGCTGCCTCGCTTCAGGTTTTGGCAGGTAACTTGCCGCGCCCGTAGGGGTCTAGGATTCTCATTGCACAGGCTATCCATACGACCAGGGGAACGTCAGGTTTCAGTAGCGGCTCTATGAAACCTGGGGATCCCAGTTATCTGTATTGTTCTGTGATGCTGTACATTTCTGTGATGTTGCATTTTATCACGCCTTGAGCGAAATATTATATATTGATATATATACTAGTAGATGTTGTATATGTTTTGCATCCGCGCTAGTCCAATCCCCGCTCTGTCGTTAGTTAAGTAACCTAACGGGTGATGATGGGACCCAGTGGCGAATGCGGATGGCATATACGTACATCATTATTTTCGTTCTTTTGTGGTGTGATCAATTGATGGGACTGCGTTGATTCGGATCAATACAAGCTAAACAAACATATTCTGATGTTGTTGGAACACTTTTTCAAAAAGCTGTTATTGCAAGGGCGTTCTCTTTTGTTTTGCATCGTGGTATTCAGTTGGAATATCCTGCTCCTCAGTCGACGAGGCAAGGGCCGAGATCCCTTCACCGGAAGTGACCCTTTGGACAAAAGTTTGCGTCAGGGCAATAACTTCACTATAGCTGATTACTTTTGTTTTGCATCGTGGTATTCAGTTGGAATATCCTGCACCCCATCCTACGGGGAAAGAGCCAAGATCCCTTCACCGGGAGTGACCTCTTTAGCAAAGGTTTTCGTTACTATATTTTTCTAAAAAGCTATCCGGTTCCTTCAACGATATCAAGTTCATTATGTTAAAGGTTTTCGCCAGAAACCATTCGTAGCCCTCCGTCATTTCAGAACGGTAGCACTTAGTATTCATGCTATGTATGTTGGCCTTCGTCAAGGCATAGTGTATGGTAGCTATTTGTTACTTTTCTGCAGCATAGATAGATGCGTTGGTTTGGGACAGTCGTACTACTATTTTGGCCTTCGTCAAGGGTATGTACGGGTGGGTTCAAATTAACCTGGATAATAACGGGTAGAACTTGACATGTGACTTATGATATGTTGGCCTTCGTCAAGGTCATAAGAGCATGGGGCAAAAATCCACATCGGGAGTTTCTAAAGAAACTGAAACTTGCCAGATATGCGCATACCTTCTGGAGTGTGATAACGTGAGCGGATTCCGTCACGTTATCATGCGATGATAGTTGGATCCCGATTCCTACTGATGAGTTGGTTTACTCCTCGGGTGATCCCGACTAATTCTTCTTTCAGGTTTGGGGAAGAATTTGACATTACAGTAGGAGGTTTCCTGATTAGATAAAGTGATAACCATTCTGATCTAGGTTAGAGTGCACGCTGAGTGTTTCTTTTCTCTCTCTCTTTGGCAGCGACCATTGACCCGACCCTAGACTATGACTCAGTGACCAAGTTGACCGAACCTTCTTAACACTGGCTTTTGGATTGTCAGAGTTGCAAACCTCATTGCCACTCCTACTTTTTCCCTTTTCTCCAAGACACCCCGTATTACTACGAACGTCCACTTCCATTGGACAAAACCATCGTATGGTTATATACGAACTCGAAGGAATTTATTCGAGGATGGTTTCTGGTTCTGGAGAAAACGAATAGGACTATTCAGTTGTCTTTTCCTTTTACCTTCTCTCAGGTTGCGAGTACTCCTTGGTTTAGGAGATAGTACACCTATTACGCAAATTGGATAGTCTTCTTCCAAACCTTAGGCTGGTGCCGAACGGTGTGGAATGAAGAAAACCAATTAGCATAATGATGGTGTACAGAAGGTATTAAGTTAAGACAAAGAAAGGGATTAGTAAGAGGGCAAAGTAAATTGCGAATGCTATTCACGACCAAACCAAGTATTTCTTCGCCAATCCTAAATCACCTTTGTATTTCTCCAGGACACTCCGTATTACTACGAAGATCCCAAGTTTATTGGATAATCCATCGTATGGTTATATACGAACTCGAAAGGAACTTGTTCCAGTTCGGGGATGGATCCTGGTTCAGGAGAAATAGGAATAAGGTTTATTCGGTTGTCTTTTATCTTCACCTTCTCTCGCATTGCGAGTGTTCCTAGGACTAGGACAGTACACCCATTACGCTTATTGGATAGTCTTCTTCCAAACCATAGGCTGGTGCCGAACAGTAGGGAAGGAAGAAAACCATTTGGCCTAAAGGGGTGTGCAGAAGGTAATGACTAAAGACATAAAAAGGGATTTGGAGAAGTGACAAAGAATTATACGGTTACAGTTGTGAATCTGGATAATGGAAGAGGCATTACTAGGAATACCGGGATACCCCATCGAAACATTTCAATGTTTCAGTTTCACTGTGTACTTTTAAAAAAATGTGATTTCCTAATTAGACACTTACTCTAGGGTATGTATTTACCAGGTTTAATTCTCACATCTGTATGGTTTTACAGATGATGGGTGGGAGTATGTTATTGGGAATTAGGTGATCATCCTCATTATATCGGGATTCGTTGTAATTGGCGAATTTTGAGGAAGTCACCTGAATTGTTTGCCGAACGGCAAATATTTGGTTTTGAATATCCGTTGTTATGCACCAATTTCAAATTGATATATCTGTACGTCTATTTTTATAGAGTGAGATATAGTTTTTTGAAATTATGTCTATGACATTTACCTATATCAGTGGATGGTTAGGTAAGGAGTATTGAACAGCGGTGTAATTCTTCTTAACCATAAGTACAGTTTTCAACCTACGACACACAGTGAATGAGTTATTAGACTCAAGGGACTTGTACAAAGTATTGTATATTGTCCAGTGTCCATTAGGACAAAGGGATTGGTCCTCGTACTATATTCGGCTTACTTATGACTTCTCTAGTTTTTAGACAAGTGTTTCGTAGAAACACAGGGTCCGAATTTTGAGAAGTTATAGGTATATGAATAAAGTAGAGAACCAGGTATTGCAAGTATCGGGATTCTTCAAGGTGATCGAAGATGTAGATACTTATGTATGGTATTCAGTTGTTAGTAATGATTAAGAGAACTTGCTTCTCTTTCAGGTTACTCATAATTGGAAGTACTCCTAAGTTGAGTAACGCTGATCGGCCTCCTTCCATTTACTTGACATGCACTGGAGACAGCTGCATGATTTGAATCTGGTTCAATTAAATCAGTGCCTCTGTTTCTGTATTGGATATAGAACAGTTCATATCTTGACATTGTTAAGGTACGGGGAGTTGTCCGGCTTATGCTTAAAACCAGACTCTGGATAACTCAAGGCACGTTTCTGTAATGGCTGTTTGTGGGTTGACCCGGGCTATGACGAGGGTTGATTTTCTAGCATCTGGAAGATCAATAGCGATATTGTTCTAGACTCGCCACAGTTTTAATAAAAATGGATTTTTTCAGAAAAATAGTAGTGGGAGTATGGTAGAACTGGAAGTGATTCCAGAACCGCAAACGATTACTGAAGATTTGATAAGAACCTAAAGATTCAATCTGGTTTGACATTACATTGGCCACTCCGCAGATATGGTGGGTAACCTCAGGCGCTCGAGAGGTACTTCGGTATGCTCAAGGACGGTGGCAGGGAGGTTCTTGTTTACCCATACTTTCTATTGCTGTTGTTCCAGACTGTGAGACCCGGCAGGAGGATGAGTATAGCGTCGTTCTAAACTAGTTTTAGAAGTGCACGTCTATATGACTCTGCCAGAGGGTTGTCATAGTCAGTGGAAGCAGCGGAAGCATTGGTGGACATCAGGCTTATGTCTATTTATAGACTAAAGCAGATATAGCGGAGATAGATCATCTATTTTCTGATGTGACAGTCATAGGTTTGACTTCATCAGAATAGGGGATGGATCTGTTAAGAAGGTAGTAGGGTGTGATGTCCTGGTATTTGATGACATACACAGAGTAGGAAGTGATATTCCTATACTACGATCGGTTATACGTTGGTCGTCACACAGTGGTTTCTCCACATAGGACTTGGATATTATATCAGACATTCTGGTCACTAGATCTATGGTTTTAGATCTAGATTTGGTTGGTTTCCCAATCTGGGTACTTAGACAGCATTCTAAGAGTATTTAGAATGGACGACTCCTGGCATGGTGGTGTACCTGCAGGTAATGGAGTCACCCTCTCTAAAGGTGTCTTACAGACTAAAGAGGAGAGGGATACGCATGATTGGCAGATCACTTGCTTAGGCAATTGAGTCAATCATGAGATGTCAAGTACCACACCAGATGTTGTTCTTGCAGTAGATGCAATAAGTTGATATTAATCCAATCCTGGAGAAACAATCGGAAGGAGTTTTAGAACATAAGTGGATGTTCTAGGGATTTGATAACGGCAGCCTCCTTTAGGAGGCAGTTATCATTCCAGGCTTCCAAGATGACCTGGATGACAGAGTGGCTGTCAAAGTTATAGTTTTTCCTCTGACGAGGGGCAGTAGTTTGGATAGGAGGTCCAGGAGGATACTGAGGAAGGCATGGCGCAGGATACTGATTAAGTTCAGTTGACGATACAGTCTAAGAAGTTTGGATTTGGAGTTCATATATGAGCTAGGTCCCATCAGATATCCAGACATATTCTAAGACAGGTATTGCTCATTTCGGGAGATGGCTTTCTCCGCGAACTTGAGATAAAGAGAGAAATAGAAAGAAATATCAGAGCGGATCCACTCGCAGAGGCTATTCCTCGAACGCAATAGTTTCGCAAACGAGCTTTGTGAGACTGACTAGTAGAGGAGTTGGGTGTTCGGTATCACACGGGCTGTGAGTATGCGACATTGCAATAATTAGCCTTGAGTGCAAGTGGGAGATTGTTGGAGATAGTGCCCTCAGAGTTAATTATTGGATCACAGGCACGTGATTGCAATGATTGAGGGAGGACCTATCCCGGTAGGACAGTCTTACTCAAGATGATAGTATGCTATCTGGTTTACCTTTATCATCGTGTACTGCTTTAGGTGACCTTACGAGTCGCTATTACATGTTGATAGAGCCCCTAGGATTCTTTCTTGACTACCAGCAGTATGAGGGTGATCATATACGTGAGAGCTGGAGTCTATAAGCACATCCTTAAAAGGTCCCTAGTCGTGGGAGTTTCGAGACAGGGCATCAATACTCCAGAGTAGACTAGGGTATACAGTTGAGACCCCGACGAGGGGCGGTGGCCGGTCTCACAAGCCACTGGTGTCAGTTGGTTCACCTAAGATGTATACAGGTGCTCATTGGGTTATGAGTACACCGGACAGGACTCGCTGGGAACCTGCTAGTTGGTATTATACCTGACGTCAGATAGTAGTTCCCTGGTGACATGTGTACAGGTTAGTTCATCGACCTGAGATCGTCATTTGTCTCGTGTGAGTTCCCACTGTGCTTTGATTACCATCCTACCACGCTCAAAGGAGACGTGCAAACAGGTTTTAGTTGGGTACAGTCCCGAGCCACATGGAGGCAGTGAGCGGATCTGCAGGGGTTCGTCTCTCCCGGTATTGGGGGTGAGGTCGCGCTGTGTCTAGGAGAGCCAGAACTTGGAAAGTCCTTGGCCAAGGCAGGAGATTTACTGGTAGGTATTCCAGTAGTATCTCAGGGTGTTCTGGGCTGTACTCCGACACGACTTGTACCGCTTTTGAGGGTCTGACTTTTACCAACCCCCTAGGCCCGCCATGCGATACTCATAGACGAACGGACTGGACTGTACGGATATTGTCACTGACAGGCTCAGTAGGGTGTCAGGATGAGTTCGCTCATCGACGTCCCTTTTGGTCAATAGCCGGTGGCCCGTCATGTATGGCTAATACCTCTGACGTGCTAGTGGTTAAATCCACAGCCATAGTATTGACGAGTCTTTAGAGTCCACCACACACAGTTACTCAAGTTTCGGGCGAAACGCTGTAGAGGCTGTATGGAGATATGGCAGGGTTCGATCAGATACGTGCGGTATTGCACGGATCGTGATCGGACGGATTTTACTAGCCGGCTTTGGTTTAAGCCGGATCCTAGTATTAGACAGTGTAGTTTCGTCTCTTTGCATTTGCATTCAGTGGGAATACAAATGCGGGCATGTATATGCAGTAGCGGGGTTTTCCTATAATTTATTACAGGATCAGTTTTCTGAAGTTTCTAGTTTGCATTCCGTTCCGTCCGGTTTTCCATTGTTCCTTCACGGCCGGATTTTCGATGGAGGGGGTTATATGCAGTTTGCAAATAACTTATTTGTTGAAGGGTTTCTTACATTTGTGCCTTCATAATCATGAGATTCCTTTTGGATCAACTCATAGCTTTTATTGTGATGAGATTGAGTGGGGTTGAGATGAGAAATGAGTGTGACCATTTTCATTTGATTATGATACCTTTTTTTCTCTTTTTATCAAGCCTTTTCTTATTGTGATATTGATTCATTCTTCCTTCCACCATTTCCTTATGGGGGCTGGCCACTTGAGGGGAGAGGAGAGAGAGGTTCATTTGATGTGTGGCATTTTCCTCATCTCATTTTTCCTTGCAAAATTGAGAGCACCATTTTCCTCCATAGCTTTTTTATCTCCTTACCTCCATCAAAGGCAACTTCTACCCGCAAGAGACAAAGTGATTCTACACCAATCTACAGCAAATCTTGGACGCGTTGGCTAGTCAACTTCACGCCCGAGTTGCCTCGGTCTAGAGGTGGGAGCCCGTAAAAGAATCCGGCTACGTGGTGCCCTTTTCGACGAGGAGGTGACGGACGAAGATTCCGTGGGAGATCGGAGTGGAGACGAAGACCGAAGGACACTGATCGCTTGGTATAACTCTCTACCCATCTTTTAATTTGCTAGTAGCTAGGTTAATGGCCCGATCCGGGTTAAAAGTGCGCGGTGGTGCCGGTTTGCTAGTTTCGCAAAGTTTTTCATTTCCGCGTTTCCGACGTCGAATCGACGGCCGGGGCACCGCCATGGACTTACAGAATATTTTCTTGTTCTTCCAGCGACGGACTTAATATTTTTAGAGCGGGATCTCGCTCCGATTTGACATCAAGGCTATTTGGAAGAGCGTTTTCCCCTTCACTTGAGCTGTTTACGACACGGCAATTGTGGATCTGCTCTCGTTTCTTGGACCGAACATTTCCGAGCCCGGTTGTCTCCATCTTCTCATTGGGCATCTTTCGCTGAGTCCTGGGAATATCATAAATCTTTTTGTAGAATTAGGCTTGTCGAACAGTTTGCTCAAGGGGTACATTTTGGCATCTTAATAGCCTTTTCAATCCCTCCGCATAGTATCTTGGCAGACGGATTGGTTAAATCCTGTCGAGTGCAAAATCGGCACCATACAAGACTTCTTTTTCTATTTTATTTTCCGTAGATTGGTAGAAGAGGATCGTTTTTTCACCTCTTCGCCTGAGAGGTACGTAGAAAGTTTGCAGTTCTTGTACGTTATTGTTTACCGCCGGAAGACGGACTGGGACGTTGGGATGTTTGGCCTGAATTCTGGGGGCAGATGCTATTTGAATTTATCCATCCACCTCTCCGAAGATGCCAAGTTGATTTATGGCACCGTACATCGGAGGTTTAGATGGATGCGGCCGTTGTAGCGTGACTTTATTAGATCCCCCCTCATTTGCGAGTGGTTTTTGATTGTGGGGACGCTCTTCCCTACAGGCGCAAGCCCCTGCAGTTAATTACGTTACTGCATCGCAATAACCACTTTCTCCTGCTCTGGAGGTACACTTCGTGTCTTGTGTGTTTTTGTTTGTTTTAGTTGCTCGTGGATTGTATACAAAGACTAGTTTATGTCGTTGATCGTAGGGTGTGGATTAGTCAAATCCGTATATTTTTAGATTTGGGTTTGGGTTGGTTTAAGGATCGTTAATCTGGTTTGAGATATTTTAGTTTAAAGACATCGCGGTTCATTATCGCCATGTTTGAGGCGAAATGTTAGTTTAAGGATGGTTTGGTCCTTTGTCGCCGTATTTAGGGGCGAGTATTATTTTAGGGACATTTCGGTCCATCATTCACCCTGTGCGCACGTGTATTTGTTATGTGACAAAGTGAACAATGGAGATATGGAATGTGCCTAATTTGGGGCAAGATCCAATTTGAGGCGTGCACGACAGTTTGGAAGTGCATCAACGAAAGAAGTTGTTGGTCATTGGGACCCGCCACCTCTCTGAAGACGTTGAGGAATTACAACGACATGTATCAGAGGTGTGAAGAGATGTACCCTTGAACCAAATCCCGTATTTGAGGGAAAAGACTGTGATGGACCTAAGAATCGTCAGTCATATTTAAGACTACGATTAACTTAAGAGACATAAGATGGGTATCATTTTGGATCTCATCGATGGGAGACCATTAGTCATTTTTAAGACTAAGATCAGTTCGGGAAACTATGAACAATATGATCTCAGTTGATTTTAAAAAAAAGAGATTTAACCTCAGGAAACTCAGCCGATTTAGGATGAGTTGAGTTTCACCAAAAGAGCTAAGCACTGAGACGTACAGCGCTCACGTATGAAACACGTGAGGCCCTGGATTAGTGCTAAACCTTAGAGCCTATTGACGCTCACGTGTGAAACATGTGAGGCACTCAGATGTGAGCATTTTTAGTCATTTTTGACTAATCATGGAGTGCTGAGCACTCTGCATGATGCTCATGTGGGGAGCATGTGAGTGCTGGGCTTTGGGCTTTATTTGTTCGTTTCTCTCTTTTATATCAGAAGTGCTAAGCACTTGGATAAAGCTCGCGTGAATTTCACGTGACTACTTTCTTTTGGGGTGACTGCCTAATTGACAAAGAAGATTTTCTTTGCTTTTAGGATGCCCACGTGAGAATCACATGAGGCAGCTTTTGCTGTTCTTTTTGTACGTTTAAAGCACTCACTTGGGAAACACGTGAGGCTTCAAAATAGTGCTAAGGACTAACGAGTCACCAAGATATTCTTGTATTTTCTTATAGATATTGATCTCTGTTAATGACATTTTTAGTCATTGATGATCATCAAAATTTAGGTTTTGAGGATCTTGGATCATCATCATTTGAAGAACTAAGTTCTTTATACAGGGTTAATCCCTAATTTTTGGAGGAATTAAATTCCCATATGCTTCTGTTATTTCTTTTTCTTTTATAATCTAGTTCTTTTCCCCTATGTTTTAAATCCGCAGAGCGAAATTTCCCCGATGAGAATTAAATTCTGAACTTGTGGGGAGATTTGCTTCTGTAAGTCTCAACCAGAAAAAGAACTAAGTTCTTATGTGAAGGGTCAAACCCTTAAATAGGCAAAGAAGAGACACTATGATCTCTGTGTTTTTTTAGCTAGGGTTTCAATGAGGCAATTCTTCTTCTTCTTTTGAGAATTAAATTCTCTTTCTTTTACAAGAGCTCACTGTATTTTTTTTTTGCAGAAGCTTATGTGTAGTTCTCTTCTCTTTCTTTTTTTTTGTTTTTCCCTTCTATTTATAGGATAAGAGAAAAGATCAATTTGTTAGGAAAATCTCTGATTGAGAGATCATGATCAATCCAAAATGATCTCTCAGATCACTTGGTGAATTTTATTCACCATTGGATTTTTAATCTAAAGACTCTCTGTTTAACAGAGAAGTTTTCTTATTTATTTAACAAGATTAGGAAATATCTTTTCCTAAGATAGAATTTTTATTCTGTCAGATGATCGGTGGGTGATTTTATAATCACCGTTGGAACTTTGATCCAAGGGTCCATTGTTTAACAAAGAAGATCTTTCTAGTTTGAGAAAGATCAAGAAAAATATTTCCCAAATAGAATTTAATTCTATCTTGCCAAAGAGTGCAGCAGAATAACTCACATGTTTAACACGTGACCCCTAGCATGGGTTTTAGTATGCTTTATTTTCAGTGCGTATAAACTCTCCCGTTTTTGACATGTGAGGCCTGTTTGGCTTGCTAATTATTTGATTGCAGCGTCTATATGCTTTGCGTAAAGGCTCTCACATGTTTAACACATGTGGCTCTTTTAGCCCATTTGTTTTTAACTGCAGCGCCTATATGTTTTTGCATATAGGTGCTCACGTGTTTAACACGTGAGACTCTTTTAGCCCATTTTTTAAACTGCAGCGCTGATATGCATTTGCATATAGATGCTCACGTGTTTAACACGTGAGATTTTAATAGCGGGGAATTTTCCCCTTTTTTCTTTTACTTTTTTCCTTCCTCTTTTTATATGAGGGAACAAATGCCTATCAGCGTTTCTCTCACGTGGCTTGCACGTGAGTACAAAGCTGTCCACCCTTACAACCGTTGGATTGCCTAGGGGAACGGGTAGATATACCGCTCACCATCATGTCTTATAAATAGGGGGTTTGGTTCTTTAGATGATCACTGTTTCTTCATCTTCTTCCTTAACTTTTTCTTGATAATTTAATTCTCTTCTTAGAGCTTATTTCTCTTTCCATAGATCTTTCAGAGTTAAACTCTACAAAACTCCTTTTTGGATAAGGATCTTCAACGACGTTTACCCCTTAGGAAAAAACCCCTTTCATTTTTTTTCTTCTGGATTTTAAATCCATCACCAGAGCTTTGCACTTGCCTTGAACTGATCTATTAGAGATCTAAAAATGCCCCATTTTTAGTTTAAGAAGTCTCTGGGGTCTTGAGGATTGTTAGTTTTCTACCTAGGGTTTACCCTACTATTGATCTTTGAGGACCCTTGGAATTTAATTCCACTTTTATTGTCTCCCCACCGTGGGGGTTTTCTGGGATTTAATCCCTTTATCAAAGGAATTTAATTCCATATTACAGAGCTTCGCTCTAAAAGACTCAGAGACTTTTGGGAATTTTATTCCCTGGCATTCTTGAGCGTTTTTTTTTTCTTTTTAGGGCTTTAATACCCTTGACAAAGATTTGAATCTTTTGAGCATTTTAACAGAACTCGTATCTCGAGAATGTTAGGAGTTTTTTAAACTCCACCGTTTATTTAATGAGAATCCTTTTGGATTCTCATAATGATTATTTTGCCTCATCATTGGTGAGCCGTCATTTGGATTTTGTGGGGCCTACTGGCTTTGTAGTTAGTGGTCCCATGAAACAAACTCATATATATATATATATATATATATATATATATATATATATATTTATTAATGGGTCCTCCCCCCTTTTTATTATGTATGATGGCATCACTTCCCTACTTTCCTTACACACGCTCGGAGGCCGCTTTCCCACAGTCGCCGTCAGACGAGGAAGTTATGGTGATGATTAGGGCACATGATAAGGATACCAAGAGTCATCTCCTATTGGGAGTTTGGTATGTCCACATTATCAGGGGTCGACGTAGTTTCACATGCGAGGTACCGACAGAACCCATCCATTCAATTTCATTCACTGGGCGTCCGTGTACTTCTTATGCGGTGGAGGCGGCTAATTGGACCCCTGAGGGCCGTCTTGAGCCATCAACGACAGGGATACCCAATCAACCTTCGATATCTATTGATATTTTGGGACACCGAATTTTCTAAGGTGAAGCTCGACCTTGGAGGCAGGTATACAAGATAAGCGTCACCCCGTGCTACCCAGTGGGCTACCTTTCATGGGCCCATTACATTCTCTCCTCTCAATACTCACGGTTGCAAAAAGTTGGGCTATATTAAGCGGTGTATGCATCACTGTTTTACTATCATGCTCCCCATGTCTGTGGGTCAAGGCTTTTCTAAACCAGTGGAACCTTCCGATGAATACTTTTCTACTGGGGGACCGCGAAGTCTCTATTTCGCTGGAGGAGTTCCGTGAAATTTCAAGGCTGCCGATCGGGGGAGAACACTATGAAGAATTAATACCCCCTGATAAGTATATATTTGCTACGGTGCCAACGGTGCTTGAAGGCTTGACGACCGAGAATGCTGTTTGGCACAAGCACCCGAGTTGATTAAAGCCTTGGGTATTTTCGAGAAACTATTCGTGGCATCGGAAGGGCAAGGTGTCACTTTTGATTCTTTCATTGCTTTCTTTCTCTGTGAAGATGTCTTATCCAAGAAAGCTCCGAAATTCTCAAAGGTTGAGGACCCCTTTGGTTTCAGCTTGAAGAAACTGCCGGCCAAAGAAGAAGACCTGCCGCAGTTTCACATTCCAATTTTATCGTCCGTGGCCTTTGATGCTATTGCTGCCCCTGGAATGGACGAAGAAACTTTCTTTATCAGTTTCATCAGTTTCTGGCTTAGCTACTTTGCCATGCCGATGCATCGCCGTTTTATGAGGGCCTCCTTCTTCTATCCTACCCATCGCATAGCCGAAGGAGCGCGGTTGGCTATTGGCGCTGCGGGACTATCGCACCTATATCATGGTCTAAGTACTGCCGCCAATACTTCAAACCTGGGTGCGGACACCATGAATTTCTCCCTCCATTACTTCACGTCATGGATCGAGATGTATGTGTTAAGCGCATTTGCTGCACACCGGCGCCCTGCTTTTTATAAAGCATATACCTTCCCACAGGTGATGAGGCTGGTTGATGCTTTCGCTCCTGATCTGACCCAGTTGGAGGCTCTATGGGTATTGCTTAATCCATATTCGAATGAAAGCGGGATGGTTTTCAGTGACCGAGTCCTTTCTGCTCTAGCGGGGACTATTCAACAGCTGTTCGATTTGTCAAAGAGTAGAGCTCCGAATCTAAAGCCCAAAGAGATCATGCATCTATATTCAATCCGGCTGGGGTACCTAGTGTTCCGTCTAAATGATACTGCTCTCATCATGCGGTACAATCCACATCACTTCGCCCCGCAGTTAGGTTACAACCAGGGTGTCCCCCTCGAAGCCTTTCTAGTTGAGCCTACCCTTTCATTGGAGGTCACTCACGATGTTATCCACCACTTCATGCGATTGGGTACTGGTTCCGTCATCATGATTCCCGAGCTTGACTATCTTCCGAAGCCTATGGGACCCTTCAAGGGCTGGTATCGACACCGGGATGGTCCCATCATTGCAGAGGAGAGAAGGCTACTCTTTGAATGTAAATCCCCTGCTTCCGCTCAAGCCGTCAGTGCCTCGTTGCGGTCACGGTCGGTGGTTTGCCCTCCTCTGAGGGGTAGCGACTCGGTGCTTATTCCTAAGGCTGCTCGGGTGGAATCAGTCGCCCGCACTGCTGGTATGCCGATTCGCCTTAGGGCTGGGGCAGAGATTCCTGAGAAGGCACCGGCAGCAGCATCACCAAAAACAGACTCCGAAGGTGAAGTTGGGCAGCGCCGTGCAAAATTACCGAAGAGGAGGAATTGCCCTTCTTCCAGTGCTGGCTTGGGCCCTAAAAGAAGGAAGAAATCGATCATTGGTTTACTCGATTCTTTGCTTTAGTCCGAGCCTCTTCATGATAAGCCCATATCTGTGCATGATCCAGACGACGGGCTCCTCTTTCCGGGCACATCTGTCGAGAAAGTCGCTCAGTTGGCCGAAGCCTTGAAGCGATCGCAAGATGAAAATGAGAATGTGCGCCTCCGGAAAGGAGGCTTTCCTCCTGTCGTATTCTATGACGTTGATCCTTTATTGCCTAGGTTACTAATGGGTCCTCTAATGATGGAAGAAGAATAGGCTCTCAAACAGCCCATCTCGGCCATTTTTGAAGACGAGGCCGCTCTGAAGACGGGTAGGCATTTGCTTTCAATCTAAGCCCGACGAGCGCAATTGATCAGAAAAGAGCAGCAGCTCGAAAAGGCCATACTTCAGGCTCCCTGGCGTATTGGTATGCATATATTTATTTATGTCTCTTTTGGTAATTAATTTTTACTACTTTCACCTCATCTTATCTTTACAAAAATTTTGTAGGGCCTTCTGCAACGGGCGTAATCTTGAGCCCAGATCGCGTCATGGAGCCTCCAATAACGGCTTCTATTCCTCCGGCGGAGATTGCTACACCGGTCATAGATTCTATGGATATCTTTAGTGACGCACCAGGGGGTGTAGAGAAGATTACTAAAACTACCCTCCCCGCCTTGGAGTCTCCGGTAACGGCCTCTATTCTTCCAGCGAAGACTACCACACCGGCCACGGCTTCAGTGAACATCTCCCGTGATACATAGGAAGGTGTAGAGGAGATTGCTGAAGGTACCATCCCTCCGATTCAAAGTGGACGGAGTATCGAAGGTAATTTTATCGAAATCTACATTTTTGTTTAACTATTTTTCCATATAGCTGAACTTTTCTTTCTCTTTCCATTGTAGATCTTTCTCTGGAGAAAACCTTCCAACGTTTACTTGACATGGTGTCCCCGGAAGCGATACCTCCACAGAGCATAGTCCTTTCCTCCGACCAAGGTTAGTAATTCTTCGCCTTTCCGTTTTATATCTTCATAATGATGCTGATGTGCCCCTTTTTATTTTAAACCACAGTCTCAGAGGCTGACGACGAAGTCGAAGTTCTCGATGGGCCTGTGGATCTCTCACATCTGCCTCCTATGGCCGTGGGTAAGTGACGCTTTAGCATTGGCGTTCTTTTACTTATTCTTCATTTGGAAAGGAGACTAACCACACATATATTTTCACAGTTTTGCCCACCCTGACTCCATTAGAGTCCTGGATTTTCATGCCGCCGGGCCCTTACGCCCAACGCGTGTCCGAGAGGATAGCAAAACAGAGTATTCATTCCTTGGTGACGCTTATAGAAGATCTTCGCGCTGGCATTTCCGTCATAGCCTAAGAATTACCTATTGAAGCCAATCAATCTTTGTCTGTTCTTGCCACCTACCATGACGAGACGCTGGTGCGTACTTGGGTAGAGTACTGCCGTCAAGTGGAGGGCTTTCTACATGCGATTGAATGCGTACGCCTTCCCTCTGATATCCTGTCGGTAAAGGCCAACTTGCATGGATGGATCGATCGGTGTGCGGCCAATTTCCAGTCATGTGAGAAAAGGCTCAACCGAAAGTTTTCGGCAAGGGAATTGGCTTCGAAGGCTTTAAAGGAACTTCAAGCCTAGCTCACCACCAAGACTATTCGGGCCTATGAAATTTGGCGGGTTCTTCAGGAGGCCATTACGGAGGCGGTGGCTCTTGATAAAACCATCATTTTCATACGTGAGATGGTCGAGGCCCACAAGGCTGCCGAGAAAGAGCTTGAGAGCCGATTTTCTTTATATCAAAATTAACAAGCACATGCAGGGACTCAGCTAGCGGCGTTGATAGAGCTTGAAGTGGAGGTCCGTTAAAAAAATGATGATCTTGCTGGTTTATTGAATCGCCCGCCAGCTTAGAAGTTTTTGTCGATGTATATTCTTTTCTTCCTTTTTTGTATCTTGTATTCATTTTGATTTATGAATAAAAGACATATTTCATTTCATACTTGTTCCTCTCCATCTTTTGATATCTTGACTTGGCGTAAAGTAGTTTATGTACTCATTTCAGAGTTTGTAATTTATTCACTGGTTTCAGAATTTCTAGTTTATGTACTCATCTTGGAATTTGTAGTTTATTCACTCGTTTCAGAGTTTCTAGTTTATGTACTCATTTCGGAGTTTGTAGTTTATTCACTAGTTTTGTAGTTTCTAGTTTATGTACTCATTTCGGAGTTTGTAGTTTATTCACTCATTTCCGAGTTTGTAGTTTATTCACTCATTTCGGAGTTTGTAGTTTATTCACTCATCTCGGTGTTTCTAGTTTATGTACTCATTTCGGAGTTTATTTAGTTTACCACCCTTAAGTTTACAGGCAAACTTGTCCTAACGTTATATATAGATAACCTCCATTCTTTACGACAGAAATCCGTTAGGTTTTGTGGTACTAGGATTTTGGTCCGTGGTACCGTCACTGTTGGGGTAAAAATTTACACCCCGGTTGACCAAGTCAACCCCAAGCCAGGTGGGCCCAAGCCCAGGTCAAGTGGGCCAATGCCCGGAGCGAGCCCGAACATGAAGCGGTCGGCCTCCCCCCATGCCAAAATTTTGCTGTATTTCTTGTATTTTATTTTATGAATAAATGTAAGAAAAACGGGCATAAACCCAAATTTTTGTAAAGCGCATGGCCTATGTGTAAAAAGAAATAGCACATGAGTCATGGGATAGGCAAAATGCCATTTTGAAAAGCCCAAGGGGCTATATGTAAAGTGTATAGCCTATAAAGACAAGAATAATAAAAATATCCCAACAACTTTTTCTCTCTCCAAAAAAGGAATCCAGATCTGAGATTTTTTCTCCTTCCTCAAGGTTCTAAAAACTTCTTCTTTCTCTTGAATTAAATCAAGAGTTTTATTCTTCCTTTTAAAAAATAAAATAGTTTTTCACCATAAAACCCACAAAGGGGAACTCAGCTCGTCCATCAGATCTTAGAAAGGAGAGATTTTTAAAATCTCATACTTCTTGATCTTCAAGATCCGGCCAACAAAGGAAGAAGAAGGAGACCCATATCCAGAAACCCCACTTTGGGGAATATCCAGGGCTTAAGGGGAGAAGCCCTTTCATCAGCTTCAAAATATCCTAGGAGTTTAACTCCTCATATATATATATATATATATATATACTCACACACACACAAAATAATAAGTGCTCTTTTCTGGGAGTACAACTCCCATTGCAGGGACCAAGTCTCTTTTGCCGCCCGAGCGCCCACATGCTTGGCACGCAAGGCGCTAGCGCCCGAGCGCCCACGTGCTGACATGTGGGGCGCTAGCGCTCAAAGCGTTAGCGCCCTTGCCCTCAAAGCACTAGCGCCCAAAGCGCTAGCGCTCGAGCGCCCATGTGCTGACATGTGGGGCACTAGCGCTCAAAGCGCTATTGCCCTTACGCTCAGAGCGCTAGCACTCAAAGCGCTAGCGCCCGAACGCTCACGTGTTGACACGTGGGGCGCTAGCGCCCAAAGCGCTAGCACTCTTGCACTTAGAGCGCTAGCGCCCGAGCGCCTAAGTACCTGGCACGTGGGGTGCTAGTGCTCAAAGCGCTAGCGCTCTTGCGCTCAATACGCTAGCGCTTTTGCGCTCAAAGTGCTAGCACCCAAAAAGCGCTGGCGCTTCTTCCACGCATCCTTTGGATGCCCTTTCCCTTTCTTTTTTTTATATATGTATATATACACACACATACTCTACAACACTGCCCCTCTCAAAACTCTGCGGGGCCCCCGTAAAAACTCTGCAGGGCCCCCGATATATCCAAAACCCCTTCAAAACACGACACTGCACATTGAGTTCGCTTGACTAGTTTAACCCATCAATCGGAGGTTCCCTCGCTCCAAAGGCGAGGGGTAATTAACGACTGCTTAGTCCGCGGCTGCTGGAGATTCGGATCCCCAAAATCAATAAACCCCAGCCTACCCCAGGCAGGGGGAATCTGTAATGCGCCTGACGAGTGCACGCGTATTCCTATGTCAATGGGATGATAAAAAGCACCCTACAGACTCTGGCACGCCCGGTGGGACCTTTCTCTCCTCCCATATTTCGGGTTAAGCGTGTTGGAGATAGTGCCCTCAGAGTCAATTATTGGATCACAGGCACGTGATTGCAATGATTGAGGGAGGACCTATCCCGGTACGACAGTCTTACTCGAAATGATAGTATGCTATCTGGTTTACCTTTATCATCGTGTACTGTTTCAGGTGACCTTACAGGTCGCTATTACACGTTGATAGAGCCCCTAGGATTCTTGCTTGACTGCCAGCAGTATGAGGGCGATCATATACGTGGGAGCTGGTAGTCTATAAGCACATCCTTAAATGGTCCCTAGTTGTGGGAGTTTCGAGACAGGGCATCGATTCTCCAGAGTAGACTAGTGTATACAGTCGAGACCCCGACGAGGGGCGGTGGCCGGTCTCACAGGCCACTGGTGTCAGTTGGTTCACCTAAGATGTATACAGGTGCTCATTGGGTTATGAGTACACCGGACAGGACTCGCCGGGAACATGCTAGTTGGTCTTATACCTGGCGTCAGATAGCAGTTCCCAGGTGACATGTGTACAGGTTAGTTCATCGACCTGGGGATCGTCATTTGTCTCGTGTGAGTTCCCACTGTGCTTTGATTACTATCCTACCACGGCTCAAAGGAGTCGTGCAAACAGGTTTTAGTTGGGTACAGTCCCGAGCCACATGGAGGCAGTGAGCGGATCTTCGGGGGTTCGTCTCTCCCGGTATTGGGGGTGAGGTCGCGCTGTGTCTAGGAGAGCCATTACACGAAGTCCTTAGCCAAGGCAGGAGATTTACTGGTAGGTATTCCAGTAGTATCTCAGGGTGTTCTGGGCTACACTCCGACATGACTTGTACCGATTTTGGGGGTCTGACTTTTACCAACCCCCTAGGCCCGCCATGCGATGCTCGTAGACGAACGGACCGGACTGTACGGATATTGTCACTGACAGGCTCAGTAGGGTGTCAGGATGAGTTCGCTCATCGACGTCCCTTTTGGTCAATAGCTGGTGGCCCGTTACGTATTGGCTTATACCGCTGACGTGCTAGTGGTTAAATCCACAGCCATAGTATTGACGAGTCTTTAGAGTCCACCACACTTTCAGTTACTCAGGTTTTCGGGCGAAACGCTGTAGAGGCCGTATGGAGATATGGCGGGGTCCGATCAGATACGTGCGGTATTGCACGGATCAGGATCGGACGGTTTGTACTAGAGGCCGTATAGATATATGGTAGGGTTTGATCAGATACGTGCGGTATTGCACGGATCAGGATCGGACGGATATTACTAGCCGGCTTTGGTTTAAGCCGGATCCTAGTTTAGTACAGTGTAGATTTTGTCTCTTTGCATTTGTATCCGGACGGAATACAGATGCGGGTGTGTATGCACAGTCTCGGGGTTTTCCTGTAATTTATTACGGGACCAGTTTTCTGGAGTTGCCAGTTTGCATTCCGTTCCGGCCGGTTTTCCTTTGTTCTTTCCCGGCCGGACTTTTCCGATGGAGGGGGTTATTTGCAATTGTGCAAATAACATTTGTGGAGGGGGTTTCTTGCAAATGTATTGATTATGATAGCATCTTTAGATTCCCCTTCCATCTTTTCTTTTGTTGCACCATCACTTGCATTAATTAAGATAAGAAAGGGTATGGGTTTGATGTTCATTTGTTATGATGATGTTTTGGTGTGGTCACCTCTTCTCTTCTCCTACCATCACCTCCCTTCTTGGTTTTGCAATTTGATTCCCTCCACCATTCTAATAAGAGGCCGGCCACATTTTTGGAGAGAGGGAGAGAAAAATATGAGAGGGTTTTCATTTTGGTTGTGGTGGCATCATTCTTGTTCTCATATTCCTCTTGCTAGAAAATTGAAAGCACCAATTTTCCCAACCTCCTCCTTCATCCTCCATGGCAACTAAAACCCCAATGAGACATAGACTCTACACATTCTACAGCACATCTTGGGCACGTCGACTTGACAGCTTCGTGCCCGAGTTGCCTCGGTATTGAGGTGGGAGCCCGTAAAAGATACAGACGATGTGGTGCCCTTCCGGCAAGGAGGCAACGGCCGGAGTTTCCGCGGGAGATCGGGACGATGACGAGAAGACCGGAGAACTCGGATCACTCGGTATATCTCTAACCCGTCTTGTTGTTAGCTAGATCTAGTTTAATGGCCCGATCCGGGGTTTAGTGCGCGGTGGTGCCGGTTTGCTAAGTTCGCAAAATTAAAGTTTATCACCGTTTCCGCATTTGGCCGTCGGATTGACGACCGGGGCGCCGCCGTGCACTTACAAAGCGTTCATGCGAACTCAATCAATATACATATCGATTGCCTATACTGAAATGATATTTTTTTCCGTGCAGCAAGCAACTTTCGACGACAATGTCTCCCAAGACGAATTCAACTTCCAACGCGACCCCGATCCCGTACATGGTCAAGGTCAATGCTCATGTGGTTCTCCCCGCAAGCCTCAGTCGATAGTGGGAGGAACTTTCCCGCCAGTTTGGCTCTGTCATCATCTACCCTGCCGGAAGCGCTCATCTGGCAGAAATCCCGGCAAAACAGGTGGCCAAGCCGGTCTCAAGGGGCAAGAGGCCGAATGTTGTGATCGCTAAGGCACCACAATCGAAGCTTAAGACGGTGTCTGAACGACTCTCTGGCGCTCCAGCTGGGGGCAAGACTTCCGATACAAAGGGCAACATCAAATGTTGCGGACGAGCTCAGGCGATGACTCCAGCAAATCCACAATCGAGTGTATCTCCAAAATCCTCCATCGCCCGGTCTACGGCGTCTTCCCGAAGAGCTAAAGTCTTCTATGTGCTTAAAATAGAAAAGTTAAGGCAGAAGCGGCTCAGGTATCGAGCCAACAAGAGGGCCAGGACTTCAGCCAAGTGGAATCTTATGAGGTTCCAAGAGTAGGGTTACTCCGCGACGACGGCTGAGTCGGCCATAAAAATCAGCAATTCCTTCGAACCTCTGAAGTGGGTTCAGAAAAATGCCATGACCGCCAGAATCAAGGCAGCGGTCCGAAGGTTGCTACAAAGAGACGTGTCCCGGCCCCAACAGAAAAAGTATGACATTGTCTCTTCAAGAGTCTATCAGGCGCTCTGCGCCGCACGAAAGCAGCGGGGAAAATCCAGAAAAGAAGCGCCAGCACCATTCAAGAATCCGGTCAGGCCATCCGCCTTCAATCGACTGCCCGTTACCAAAACAGGGGGGGTTAAGACAGCGATTCGTGAAATCAGCCGCTGATAATAAAAAGTCGGCTGGATATATTATCCATACGGTCTATATGGTGGGCGGGCGCCCCAGCGACAACCTTCGTAGTGAAAGCAAGGAGGGGGCCACTACATCCCAAACCCAATTTGGCTTGAATGTGGTTGCTGCTTCCCAAGAACAGCCGCCTCCACTGGATGATGAAAACCCTCTCGAAGAGGACGATAGGCAAAAAGACCCTTCGGTCCAGGCAGAGTCAAGCTCGGACAACGAGGAATAGCCGACTTTCCGCCCCAGGACCGTGGAGCAAGAGCTGCTTCAAGAGCTTCGAAAACAGCTCAAGAGCAATGATAAAGAGATGGCCAAGCTCTATTCGAAAATTGACGACCTAACGAATATTGTGATGCAGCTTATGGCTCAAATTGCTCGAGCGCCTCCCAATCAAGCACAGGTCGCTACTCATCAGCCGGGTGATGACAATCCGAAGCAGCCAATGCCTGTTCCTTTGGGTCCAAAACTGGTCGAGCCGCACAAAAGCTGGCCACATTCCGCTTCTGGGGACGCCTTGGTCCCAGATAACACCATCCCGCTAACACAAGATCGGATAATGGATTTGGTCACCAGCATGGTTAAAACATTGGTGGCCGAAGCTGAAGCTCAGAAAGAAATTGGCGGTAGCGGGTGGCCATATCCCGCACAGTACGATCTGATCGAGTTCCCGAGCGGCTACGTCATTCCTAAGTTTGGAAGATTTGACGGAACGGGAAATGCCAATCAGCACGTCGCCCACTTCAAAGCATCGTGCGGAAATACAGGGGGAAATGATGCGCTCCTTCTTCGTCAGTGTGTCAACAGCTTGACCGGTGTCACTTTCGACTGGTACGTGAGGATACCAGACGGGTCCGTTATTACCTTTACCCAAATGGACTCTCTATTTCGGCAAAGGTTCATGAGTGTCGGTGACAAAATCTCCATTGCTGACCATGTGAGGACCAAGCCGGGGAAGAATGAAAGCAACATCGACTTTATCGCCCGATGGCGTAATCTCATGGTCAAGTGTGAACCGCTGCTGGAGCAGGACCAGTCCGTCAGCCTTCTCATTGGGAACCTTAATAATTGGATGGTCCCATTCTTGTGTACAGCAGGCCTCAAGACGTTTCAAGAGCTAATTAAGAAAGTCCAAATGCTGGAACGCTCGAAGCAAGAGTCTACCCCGGACTCTCAAAGAGACAAGACTTGGAAAAGCAAGCGGGGCGACAACCGTAGAAGCGGGAGTTTCAGCAGTACCAATGTCTTCAATGCGTCCGACAATGAAGAAAAGCGAAGGGTAGGCAAATCCAAAACCAACCGGTCTCGAAAGCCATTGCTGGGAAGAGTTGGGCCCTCCCTGGAGGAGAAAAAGAACAAGGTTTACTCTTTCAGAAGGGACAAGGTCCGCAAGATATTTAAAGATGCCTTGAACAACGGTCTACAATTGCCGGAGTCGAAAAGACCTCAAGAAGCAAAATTGACCGACAATCCCCTGTATTGCCCGTACCACCGAGTAGTGAGCCATGCGATCGAGGATTGCTATATCTTCAAGGACTGGGTCGAGAAGCAGTACAAAGTTGGAGAGATCGAGCTGTCCAAAAGTGTGTTGGTGAACAATCAAGTTGCAACCACCAACTTTATACAGACAGAAGCTGAAGCCTTCTGGGAGCAGACAGCCGAACCCGCTGCCCTGAGAAATGAAACAGACTCACCATTGCCTCCGAGGAGTACGCACATATCTAATAAGACGAAAAAGATAATAAATCTACTTCGGAAAGTGCTCAGGACGGAATGGGAAGGGCAGAAGAAGCCTACCTTGCCAGCTGCCAAAGCGGCTCCATCAGGCTCAAAATCCAAAAAGCTCAAGAAGAAGAAAAGTGCAGCTCGGCGCGAAAAGGAGTCTGCAGGGAGATCGACCATTCAAAAATATATCGATTCCCTCGAAGAATATGAACAGAAGGAAAGAACTCTGATTCAATTGAAGGAGTTCCTCCCTGTACGAGCGGCTGAGATTCTGGAGGAGTTAGAAGAAGACTCCAATGAAGAGATCCCTATAGTGACCTGCTACGCCATCTATCTTGGCAGCGACTCTGAGGAGGAGCTCTGTTTTCCCGAAGAGGACGAGGAGCTCGCCACAAAGGCAAACCAAATCCAGCTTAGAAGCGGCAGGGCTCTACCGCCAAATCAGGGCAACGCCCCAAAAGGGAAGGAAAAACAAGTCGCTAATGAAGAATATGGCAGTGAACTTGCTCATGAAGATTCAAGTCCTTCCCTAGTAGACTATAATGTCTTGGCTCACCTTCGAAAGCTTCCGTCTCTCCTTAGCATCTACGATGCCTTGGTTCTATCTCAAGAGCTTAGAGATGTTCTTATTCATGCTCTACAAAACCCTGAGCCGTATCAGGCTTGCTTTGCGGAAATTAATATGAAAGAAGCCCAGTATGCTCTGCATGCCGCTGCAGTCATGTTTAAGGACGAAGACTTGCTACTGGGAACGGCTGAACATAATCGGCCGCTTTACGTGACCGGGTACAGCGACGGAGATCGGATTAATCGCATATTTATTGATCCGGGGTCTTCAGTGAACATCATGAACTTGTGAACTCTGAAGAGTTTGTCAATGGACATCCGACACCTGCCAAGGGAAAGGATTGTCATTCAAGGCTTCAACCAAAATTGCCAGCAAGTTCTGGGGTTCATAGCTCTGCCAATCAAATTTGGGGATCTGCAAACTGAAGCTAAGATATAAGTGATCGACGCTGACACGTCTTATAAAATTCTCTTAGGGCGGCCGTGGCTTCACGATTACAGCATCATTCCATCAACTCTCCATCAATGCATGAAGTATACTAAAAATGGCGAAGAGAGACGCATTGACGGAGACATACAGCCGTTCGATGTGCATGAAGTCCGATATGAAGATTCTCAGTACTTCATGAACCACCAAAATGCTAAGGCACAACTGACTTAGGATAGACCGGCCCCAAGACTCAAAAGCATGTCTGCGCCGGCTGTCACTTTCAAAAGCAAAAACGCCCAAGTGCACCCGTGTTTCGGTAGTGACACTGATGAGTCCGACGCTGGAAGTCCATCCTTCCGTAAAACTCACCCTCGTTTCGGTAGTGATACGGACGCATCTGACGCTGAAAGCCCATCTAGCAGCAAAATTCACCCTCATCTTGGCAGCGACACTGATGAGTCGGAAGAAGAGGACCTACCTTGCAATAGCTGCGCAGATTGGATCCCCATGCAACAAGCGAAACTACGAGAGACCTTCGAAATTACAGAAGGGTACCTAGCTGTCACAAGGGTGCCGGAGCAGATGTGCAAAGTGCTCGATGCATTGTCAGTCTCTACCGTAGACCAGCTGAAAACTTTTTACGTTCCCGGAAGGAAAAGTGGACAGAAGGGCATCCTGTTTTATGGGTCAAATCCTGTTGTGCACCCGGACGATTTATCTGTCGCGTGCTTTCCCTATGAGAGGGGCATAAGAGCCGTCCTCAATCCCAGATACTATGCACCCGAGATGCGGGAATATTTCAAAAGGTGCGGATGCCGGCTATATCAAACGGAGTCCGATGCAAAGTTTTATGAAGGGCTATAGCATCCGCCCCAGGTCCGAGCACTCATCGATGGACGAATTCCAGATAGACGGGGCATAGGATTCATTCAACCTGATTCCAAAGCATGCTGCATGATCTATGTTGGTGAAGCCAGCGAAAGATCAAATGATGATGACGAGATAGCCGAACCATAAGAAGCTCTTCAAGAGCTCGAAGATGGCGGACAAGCAACCTTTAACGAGCTAACCGAGATTGACTTAGGAACACCCGATAATCCAAGGCCGACCTACATCAGCTCGCTCTTGTCAGAGGAAATGAAAGCGCAGATAATCGCCCTGCTGCACAAGTTCGTCGACTGCTTCGCGTGGACGTATAAAGAAATACCTGGACTTTCCCCTGAAGTGGCCGTGCATAAGCTGGCTATGTCTCTTGATGGTAAGCCAGTAAAACAAGCTCCTCGAAGAATGAGAAGAGAGCTAGAAGAAAAGGTCATCAAGGAAACCAAGAAGCTCATCGATGCCAGCTTCATCAGGGAAGAGAAATATGCGGACTGGATCGCATGTATAGTTCCAGTGAAGAAGAAAAATGGGAAAATCCGAGTTTGTGTCGATTTCAGGGACCTCAATAAGGCTTGTCCTAAAGACGACTTCCCGCTACCGGTCATGGAAATGATGGTCGATGACACCTCAAATTACGAGCTATTCACCTTTATGGATGGCTCGTCTGGGTATAATCAGATCAAGATGTCGCCTGAGGATGAGAAGCACACAGCATTTCAAACTCCGATCAGAATATACTACTACAAAGTGATGCCGTTCGGACTGAAGAATGCAGGTGCTACATATCAGAGTGCAATGACCAATATCTTTGATGACCTAATCCATAAATTCGTCGAATGCTATGTTGATAACCTGGTCGTCAAAACTAAAGCCAAGGCCGACCATGTCCAAGATCTTAGGACTGTTCTCACCAGGTTGAGAGAGTACGACGTGAAAATGAATCCCCTGAAGTGCGCTTTTGGCGTGTCATCGGGAAAATTCCTGGGATTCATAGTCCGACATCGAGGGATCAAAGTTGACCCATCAAAGATAAAGGCCATCATGGAGATGCCCCCTCCGAAGGATCTCCAAGGTCGACCCGCTCAAACACTTGATGACCAAAGCAAGCCTAGCCGGCAGAATGGCAAGATGGGTAGTCATGCTACTTGAGTTTGACATAGTTTATACTCCTCAGAAAGCAGTAAAAGGACAAGCTCTTGCGAACTTTCTTGCTGCTCATCCCATACCAGAAGGGTCACCGCTCAATTGCGAGTTACCCGACGAACAAGTGCTGCACCTCGAGAACGACGAGCCATGTTGGGAGCTCTACTTTGACGGGGCCTCATTGATAAGGACCTCCAGTAAATCAAGCATCCCGGAGATAAAAGAAGGGATATGATTGGTGTTCATTACGCCAGCGATGGGAACCCTACGACGTTCTTTTGCTCTCACCGAGCCTCGCAAAAACAACGAGACTGAGTATGAAGCTCCGATAGCTGGTCTGGAGCTCGCCATAGAAATGGAAATCCTTCGGCTACGGGTTTACGGTGACTCCCGGCTTGTCGTCAACCAAGTAAGCGGCGACTATAAAATATACCAACCCGAGTTAGCTTGGTACAAAGGCCGAGTGGTGGAACTCATGAAACGGTTCACTCACATTGAACTAATGAGAGTCCCTAGAACGTTGAATGGAAAGGCCGATGTACTCGCTCGCTTAGCTAAAGAGCTGGCTGATCCTGACATGGACGAAATTATGATCACAGTCAGGAGCCGGCAAATTCTACCCCCAGTCTCTCTATGAGAAGAGGAAAGCGCGGAACAGAAGGGCAGTCCTGCCGAAGAAGCCTGCCGAAGAAGCTTCGATCATCCAAGACGAGCCCGATTAGAGAGAACCCTTCAAAGAGTACCTCCGATACGACAAGTTGCCCGAAGGAAAATCTGCAAGGATTTAGCTGAAGAAGAGAGCTCTCCGATACGTGTTTGTAAATGACACGCTATACCACAGGTCATATGACCAACTCTGGCTCAGGTGTCTGTCATTGGCCGAAGCCCAAAAGGTCATGAAAGAAGTTCACTCGGGCATTTGCGGTGCTCACCAATCTGGCCCCAAGATGCGACTTGAAATTAAACGGCTTGGGTATTACTGGCCCATCATGATACGGGATTGCGGAGAGCATGCAAAGAAATGTTATATCTGCCAAATTCACGGTGATTTCATTCATAAGCACCCCAATCCGTTGCATCCTACTGTGGCGTCGTGGCCCTTCGAAGTCTGGGGAACCGACATAGTTGGCTCAATTGATCCTCCGTCATCTAGAGACCACCGGTTCATACTGGCCACAACAGACTACTTCTCCAGATGGGCTGAAGCTGTCCCGCTGAAAGAAGTCAAGACAGAAGAAATTCTGACATTCTTCCAGCATAATATTCTATACCGCTTCGGTGCACCAAGAAGAATCATTTCTGATAATGGGCCTTCTTTCAAGAGCTTCAAAGTCTCAAGGTTCGCTACTCAGCAAAAGATAGACTGGAGATGTTCCTCCATCTATAATCCAAGAGCCAATGTGCTAGCCGAAGCCTTCAATAAGACTCTATGCAAGCTCCTGAGGAAAAATGCTTCAGCCAACAAGAGAGACTGGAATCTCAAACTTCATGAGGCATTGTGGGCATATCGTACCACGCACCGTATTCCAACCCAGTCCACACCATACTCATTACTCTTCAGAGTGGAGACGATCCTCCCCATCGAAGTCGAAGTTCCAAGCATAAGAATGGCCGTTCAGCACGAGTTGACGGAGGAGGAAAATGTGCTCCTTCGGCTTGAAGAGTTCGACGCCCTCGAAGAAAAGAGGGTCGCGGTGTAGCAAAATCTGGAGCTATACCGATCCCAAATGTCACGGGCCTATGACAAGATAACCCGTCTCCGCGCTTTCAAGAAAGGTAAATTGGTGTTGGTCCTCAAAAGACCGATCATCCCCAATCGACATGCTAAGGGAAAATTCGAGCCAAACTGGGAAGGACCATATGTCATCGAGAAAGTGTTCGACGGGGGATCCTACCAACTAATAAGTGCCGAGGGAGAAAGGCCCATGCCACCCATCAATGGCTGATATCTCAAGAAATACTATGCGTGAATGCTCCAAGTCGCAGGTGAATTGAGCACACCGGCCCTACGGTCTGGATCATACATCCTGCAAAACCGTATACAATCCATGGGCGTAAACAACCCCTATCTCTCCCAAGTCCCGCCGGTGAGACTACTTTTAAAGTCCCACCAGCGAAAAAAAATAAAAAATAAAAAAATAAAAAATAAGAAAATAAGAAAATACGGTATATCCATAAGCAAAGTGGGCACGGATGAAAACCCGAAAGGGCTCCATGAGTAAAAACAGCAGGACTGCCGGCGAGTTTGTGAAAACCCGAAAGGGCGCAAACTCGTGAAAAAAAAGAGAGGAGAAAAAGGATAAAACACACTCACAAAGTCCTCTCGACCTTGTGAGGAGAAAATCTCTGCATAAGATCCTTACGACTCACAAAGGAATAACACACTTAGGAATCCTCACGATTCCTAAGGAGAACATACGCCTGCGAGATCCTCTCGACTCGTAGGGAGAAAATGCTTTTATGAGATCCTTACGGCTCATAAAATTGAAAAGCATTAGGTGATAGGGACCTAAACCTGTCTCCTGAGCCATCGTTCCTCAACGGGTAACGGCAAATGATGAGTCGCTCCTAGCATTTCGCTTCAGTGTTAGCGGAGCTGATGCTGACCAAAACCCAAATCCCAAGTCCTCCCGCGGCAAATGATGAGTCATTCCTGGCATTTCGCTTCAGTGTTAGCGGTGCTGATGCCGACCAAAACCCAAATCCCAAGTCTTTCCACGGCAAATGATGAGTCGCTCCTGGCATTTCGCTACAGTGTTAGTGGTGCTGATGCTGACCAAAACCCAAATCCCAAGTCCTCCCGAGGCAAATGATGAGTTGCTCCTGGCATTGTTCCAGTGCAGCAATGCTGATGCTAAACAAAATCTAAATTCCAAGTCACCAAACGGCGAATGATGAGTCTCTCCTGGTACCATATTCCAGTGCAGCGATGCAGACGCCAACCAAAATCCAATTTCTCAAAATTCTCCCAGCCCTACAGTTAGTCCCCAAATTGACCACCGTATACAATCCACGGGCTCAAATAATTCTCAGCATAGCCATGCCCCACCGCAATCACCAGTTACGCGGCTGGTCTCCGCCCTCGGATTATGCTCCATTTGGGAAGACCTACTCATGTGTCCTCACGATACATGAGGAGAACAAACCTTCGTAGGATCCTTACGACTCACAAAGAAAAAAAACACACTTGGGAGTCCCCACGACTCCTAAGGAGAAAGTGCACCTACGAGATCCTTTCGACTCGTAGGGAGAAAATGCTTTTATGCGACCCTTACGGCTCATAAAATTGAAAAGCCTTACGTGATAGGGATCTAAACCTGTCTCCTAAGCCATCGCTCCCCAACAGGAAAAGGCAAATGATAAATTGCTCCTGGCACATGTGCTTCAGTGTTAGCAACGCTGATGCCTACCCTAACCCCAAAATTCCAAACTCTAATTCAATAGACCCCTAAGTCTTTAAACTGGGAACAGATGACCTCTAAGTCGTTAAACTGGTAACAGATGACCCCTAAGTCGTTAAACTAGGAATGAGGGAAATCGCCTCATGACAAATGATGATTCGCTCCTAGTAGCATATTCCGGTGCAGCGGTGCTGATGTCAACCCAAATCACATCGAATCAGCAAGTTTCCTTCAACCCTGACACCGTAAGAAGCGGAGCAAGTCAAATCAACCACCGACCTTCCATGTCGCTAAAAGGGCAGCATCGACCGTCCATGTTGCTAAAAGAGCAGAACCGACCGTCCAAGTCGCTAAAAGGGAAGCATCGACCGTCCAAGTCGGAAAAAGGGCAGCATCGATCGTCCAAGTCACAAAAGGGCAGCACCGACCGTCCAAGTCCCAAAAAGGGCAGCACCGACCGTCCAAGTCGCTAAAAGGGCAGCACCGACCAGACACGTCGCTAAAAGGGCAGCACCGACCGTCCACATCGCTAAAAGGGCAGCACCGACTGTCCAAGTCGCTAAAATGCCAGCACCGACCATCCAAGTCGCTAAAATGGCAGAATCGACCGTCCAAGTCGCAAAAAGGGCAGCATCGACCGTCTACGTCGTGAAAAGGGCAACACCGACCGTCCACGTCGCTAAAAGGGCAGCAACGACCTCCTCATCAGAGTTATGCTCCGCCTCAGAATCAAACCAACCAGACACTCCATCTCGGAGAAACGTCAAGCATTGACCGTCCATGTCGTAAAAAAGGCAGTGCCAGCTTCCCAAAAGGTGGGAACCGAATCAAGTGGCCTCCATGTGAAAGAAGATCAATCAATTTCATGCACACGACCCACATATGCTGTGTGCATTTACTGATGGGGGGCAATTTGTTAGGGTAAAAATTTACACCCCGGTTGACCAAGTCAAAATCAAAGTCAACCCCAAGCCCAGGTCAAGTGGGCCAATACCCGGAGCAAGCCCGAACATAAAGCGGCCGGCCTCCCCCCATGCCAAAATTTTGCTGTATTTCTTATATTTTATTTTATGAATAAATGTAAGAAAAATGGGCATAAAGCCAAATTTTTGTAAAGCCCATGGCCTATGTGCAAAAAGAAATGGCACATGAGCCATGGGATAGGCAAAATGCCATTTTGAAAAGCCCAAGGGGCTATATGTAAAGTGTATAGCCTATAAAGGCAAGGATAATGAAAATATCCCAACAACTTTTTCTCTCTCCAAAAAAGGAATCCAGATCTGAGATTTTTTCTCCATCCTCAAGGTTCTAAAAACTTTTTCTTTCTCTTGAATTAAATCAAGAGTTTTACTCTTCCTTTTAAAAAACAAAATAGTTTTTTACCATAAAACCCACAAAGGGGAACTCAGATCTTCCATCAGATCTCAGAAAGGAGAGAATTTTAATCTCATTCTTCTTGATCTTCAAGATCCGGCCAACAAAGGAAGAAGAAGGAGACCCATCTCCAGAAACCATAATTTAAGGAAGATCCAGGGCTCAAGGGTAGAAGCCCCTTCATCAGCTTCAAAATATCCTAGGAGTTTAACTCCTTATATACATACATACATACATACATACATACACACACACACACACACACAAAATAATAAGTTCTCCTTTCTGGGAGTAGAACTCCCATTGCAGAGACCAAGTCCTTTTTGCTGCCCGAGCGCTCACGTGCTTGGCATGTGAGGCGTTAACGCCTAAAGCTCTAGCGCCCACGTGCTGACACGTGGTGCGCTAGCGCTCAAAGTGCTAGCACCCTTGTGCTGACACGTGGGGCGCTAGCGCTCAAAGCGCTAGCGCCCTTGCGCTCAAAGCACCCGAGCGCCCAAAGCGCTAGCGCCCGAGCGACCACATGCTGACACGTGGGGGCGCTAGTGCCCTTATGCTCAGAGCTCTAGCGCCCGAGCACCCACGTGTTGACACGTGGGGCACTAGCGCCCAAAGCGCTAGCGCTCTTGCGCTCAGAGCGCTAGCGCCTAGAGCGCTAGTGCCCGAGTGCCCACGTGCCTGGCACGTGGGGTGCTAGTGCCCAGATCGATAGTGCTCGAGCGCCCACGTGCCTGGCATGTGGGGCGCTAGCGCTCAAAGCGCTAGCACTCTAGCGCTCAAGCGCTAGCACCCAAAAAGCGCTGGCGCTTCTTCCCACGCATCCTTTGGATGCCCTTTCCCTTTCTTTTTTTTATATATGTATATATACACACACATACTCTACAACACTATCCCTCTCAAAAAAAATTTGGACCCCCGTAAAAACTCTGCGGGGCCCCCGATATATCCAAAACCCCTTCAAAACACGACATTGCACATTGAGTTCGCTTGACCAGTTCAACCCGCCAATCGGAGGCTCCCTCGCTCCAAAGGCGAAGGGTAAGTAACGGCAGCTTAGTCCGTGGCTGCCGGAGATTCGGATCTCCACAATCAATAAACCCCAGCCTACCCCAGGCAGGGGAATCTGTAATGCGCCTGACAAGCGCGCGCGTATTCCCATCTCAATGGGGTGACAAAAAGCACCCTACAGTCACATTGGCTGATATATTCCTCGATATACGGTCTTTAAGCCGTTGTTCAAGTAGCCCTACGACTGCCTTGTCTCTGATCCTTTCGAGGGCTGGACAAGACTTCTTCAAGTAATCTCCTTAGGCTATATTACCTTCGGAAGAGAAAACGTTAGGAATTTGCCATGCCGCTCTTTACTTCAGATTAGGCTCAGTTTGGAGCCCCGATGAGTCATAAACACTCCGCGTTGGAGTGGAATGATCTCCGATAGTCTTTTAGGCTTTATATAAGTTACCGTCAAGACCCAAAGCTAGGAATATGCCGTCACTTCATTTTTGTTTCGACGATGTCGTGCCGATTCCTTGCTGAAGTAGGGCAGACATCTGTAAGACTTCTATGCTGTATGTATTGCAGTTGAAGTCCGGAGCTAGGAATATGCCATCGCCCCAATTTCGTTTGGTAGTTACGTCTGCATCCTGCTGCAATGAGAAGGGAAACGTCGAGATTGTCTTTAGGTTGTATATGAACCGTCGAGGCTTGGAGCTAGGATTTTGCCGTGACTCCACTTTTGCTTTGACCCTTGGGTCTTTGTTGACGACGTGTCTGCATCCTGTCGGAATGAGAAGGAACGTCGGGGGAGTATTTAGGTTGTGTATGGACTATCAAGACTTGGAGCTAGGGGTTTGCCGTGACTCCATTTTTAATTTGACCCTTTGGTCTTTTGTTGATGTCGTGTCTGCATCCTGTCGGAATGAGAAGGAACGTCGGGGTAGTCTTTAGGTTGTGTATGGACCGTCAAGACTTAGAGCTAGGGTTTTCTCGTGACTCCACTTTTTGATTTGACCCTTAGGTCTTTGTTGACGTTGCGTCTGCATTGAGAAGGAACGTCGAATTGGAGAAGGGATTTTGCCATTACTCTTTTTTGATTTGGATTGTTGGAGCTTTGTTGACGTCACGTCTGCACCGAGAAGGAACATCGAGATGATCTCTAGGCTATAAATCTTGCCGTCGAGATCTGGCTTTCCCTTTGACGGAGCCTGGTGGGAAAATATGGTTCCCTTTGTCATTTATGCATATGGATTGGATACAGGAGTCAGTGTAGGCTTACCTGCAAGGCAGAAAAGTTTCATTTTCATTTTTTTATTTCCGCGATACTCTATCTTTTCAGCTTTTCATATCGCAAAAGTTGCGATTGCCCAATCATTTCATCTTTTTATCCACGGTGCCCAATCATTTCGGCTATATTTTTTTTTATATTTACTCGTTGCTTTTTATTGCGAGTTGCCCAAACATTTCAACTGGTTCATACGCATTTCTTTTGCTCGTTCACTGCTGTTTTTATTGCGAGTTTGGAATCTGATACCAACCTTGGCATTAGCATCGCTACGACTGAAATATTGCCAGGAGCGAATCGTCATTTGCCTTGAGAGGACTTGGGCTCTGACACTTGTTTAGCCATCAGCATCGCTACCACTGGAATGTTGCCAGGAGCGAATCATCATTTGCCTTGAGAGGACTTGGGCTCTGGCACCTGTTTAGGCATCAGTATCGCTACAACTGGAATGTTGCCAGGAGCGAATCATCATTTTCCTTTGTCGATTTCAACAAAGATGGCGTAGTAAATAGGGTTAGGATCCCGTCGACTAATACTTTTTGACTTTATAAGCCGTAAGGGTCTCACAAAGTTATTTCTCCCTACGAGTCGTAAGGATCTCGTAGGTGTATTTCCTCTTTAGGAATCGTGGGGATTCCTGAAGGGTTACACTAGCGTCCCGGCCAACTTTCGTGACCAAATGCGGAACAAAAATTTCGTAGCGATAACGAACTTGGCGCTAATATAAAACCCTAACCAGATCTTTACCATAAACCTAGTTAGCACTTGATAAAGAGTTCTATCTACTATGATGGATGTTATACCTAAAGAAACCAAGTCCTTCGGGTCTTCGATCCTCTCCTTAAGCTCCTCGATGGTTCTATGGATCGCGCTTGAACTCCGGCCTCCTTTTGTTTATAATGATTCACCTGAGAGCTCTAACCTTGAACTAAACCTCTTTCTTGAGGTAACTAGAATACTTGATTTTCTAATCCTAGTAAACTAGAGAGAGTAGAAAGTGATTTGGATGGCTTAATCTCACTAACCCTTAGTTATCAACACATGATAGATTAGGGTTAGTGCTTGAGAGAGGAAGAAGAAGATGAGAGCAAACTTGAAGAGAGAGAATGTATCTGTGATGAATGAATAAAATTATTTGGAAAAAGAATATATATCATTGACCATTTGCTTTGGAGAGAAGAAAATATCTAAGGAAACATCTAGCACAAAAATATCTCATCCATAATATCTTTGGTCAACAAGTCAACCAAAGTCAAATGGTCAACAAAAAATATCCATTCCAAAAACAATTATCATTTATCAAAAATAACATAATCTTTTCTTTTCCTCATTTGTGTTTTATCCAAATCAATGGTCAAAACCCTAATGAGAAAATCTCCGTCTGTACCCCCTCTCGATCGTATATACATACCTGCATCCGTGTTCCTAAAAACATGAATGCCCTGAGATGAAGCCAATCCAATAATCATATACTAGGATCTGGCTTAAACCAAAGCCCACTAGTATAGTCCGCTCGAACACCATACGTGCACAAGTGCACGTATGTGATCGAGCCCTGTCGTAAAACCGTACGACCTCTACTCATTTCGCTCGAGGCTGGGAAAACCCTCTGTGTAGGACTCTAAAGACTCGGCAGTACTCTGGCAGTGGGTTTAACCACAAGCATACTAGTAGCACTAGCTGTGCGTAATGGCTACCAATGTATCTGTCGAAAAGAAGGTCGACGAGCAAGCTCATCCAAACTCCTACTGAGCCTATCTGTGACAATCTCCGTACAGTCCGGTCTGTTCGTATAAGAGTATCGCATATCGGGCCTAGGGGGTGGTAAACGTCAGACCCCTAATAGCAGTATAAGTCGTGTCGGAGTGTAGCCCAGAACACCCTGAGAAACTACTGGAAACACTACCAGTAAATCTCGCTTGCCCTGGCCATGGACAACTATGTGTAATGGCTCTCTTAGACACAGCGCAATATCAACCCCCAATACCAGGAGAGACGAGTCCTGTCTAGCCGTCACTGCCTCCAAGTGCTTCGGGACTGCACCCAACTATTAGCTGTTTGCACGACTCAATAGAGTCGTGGTAGGGTAGCAATCAAAGAACAGTGGGAACACACTTGAGGCGAAGTGGCAGTATCAAGTCAACGGACTAAGCTGTACTCATGTCACCTGAGAACTGTTAACTGACGATAGGTATAATACCAACCAATAGTTCCCGACGAGTCCTGTCCGGTGTACTCATAACCTAACGAGCACCTGCATACTATCTCCAGTACGACGTACTGATGGCTATGGGACAGACCATCTCCCCTGCTGGGACGAGAAGCGTATGCACCTGTCTACTCTGGAGTATCGATGCCCTGTCTCGATAATCCTACGACTAGGGACCAGAATAAGGATGTGCTTATAGACTACCCAGCCCCCACTAGTGTGATCGCCATCACAATGCCGGTAGTCAAGCAAAGATCCTAAAGGCTCCATCAATATGTATTAGAGATATGTTAAAAGATACATATACACATATTAAGATAGAAACAAACCAAGTAGCATACTACTATATTGAGCAAGACTGTCGTAAACCCGTATATATATCCCAATCTTCCAAAATGCATTATACAAACTGGTACTATACAATAATGGCCTCTAGGGCATACATATCCAACAATCTCCTACTTGCACTAAAGGCCAGTAATTGGTGTATCGCATACCCAACATCTGCTCTATGGTAGCTGCTGGTGTACCGCATACCCAATAGCTCAAAAAGTCTCTCCAATTGTGTTTGAGGGAAGGCCTTTGTGAATGGATCCGCCGTGTTGTCTTTAGTGTCCACTCTCCGTACCTCGATCTCCTGGCGATCAATGATCTCCCTGATCAGGTGATACCGCCTTAAGATGTGATTGGACTTCTGATGGGACCTGGGTTCCTTCGCTAAAGCTATAGCCCCATTGTTATTGCAATACAAAAGTATTGGGTCAACAATGGACGGAACCACCTGAAGTTCACTAATGAACTTCTTCATCCAGACCGCCTCTTTTGCGGCATCGCTTGCAGCAATGTATTTAGCCTCCATCGTCGAGTCTGCGACGGTATCCTATTTGGAACTCCTCCAACATACCGCCCCTCCGTTGAGGGTAAACACAAAATCCGAGACAAACTTGCTGTCATCCTTGTCACTCTGGAAGCTTGAATCAGTAAAGGACTCGACCCTGAGGTCTCCATTACCGTAAACCAGGAACATCTCCTTAGTCCTTCTCAGGTACTTGAGAATGTTCTTCACTGCCGTCCAGTGGTTCTCACCTGGGTCTGACTGATACCGGCTCACCACGCTCAGCACGTAAGCTACATCTAGTCTTATACAACATCGCATACATTATAGATCCTACCGCCGAAGCGTAAGTTAAAATGCTCATGCGAACCCTTTCCTCGTCAGTCTTGGGAGACATCTTTTTAGAGAGAGTGATTCCGTGCATTGCTGGTATATTACCGCGTTTGGAATTTTCCATACTAAATCTCTTTAGTACGGTCTCTATGTACCTTGACTGCGAAAGTCCCAGTAATCTCTTAGATCTATCTCTGTAGATCTTGATCCCCAGTATGTATGTGGCATCATCCAGGTCTTTCATGGAGAACTATTGTGACAAGAATAGCTTGACCGATTGTAGCATAAGAATATCATTTCCTATCAAAAGAATGTCGTCCACGTACAAGACTAGGAACACGACAGTTCGTCTTACAATCTTCTTATAGATACAAGGTTCATCTTCGTTCTTGATGAAATCAAATTCCTTGATTACCTCATCAAAACAGATGTTCCAACTCCGCGATGCTTTCTTTAATCCATAAATGGATTTAAGCAACTTGCACACCTTCCCGCTGCTCCCACTGTCTACAAAACCTTCTGGCTGATCCATATAAACGCACTCTTCCAAACTACCGTTTAGAAAAGCCGTTTTTACATCCATCTGCCAGATCTCATAGTCATGGAAGGCAGCAATGGCAAGTAGGATCCGAATGGATTTGAGCATAGCCACTGGAGAAAAAGTTTCGTCAAAGTCCAAACCAGGTCTTTGACGAAAACCTTTTGTAATGAGTCTAGCCTTATAGGTTTCCACCTGCCCATCTACACCAAGTTTCCTTTTGTAGATCCATTTGCATCCAACAGGTTTTACCCCGGGTGGAGCAATATCCAAGGTCCACGCTTTATTGGTGTACATGGACTCCATTTCGGATCGCATAGCATCCAGCCACTTATCAGAGTCCCTACTGATAATGGCCTGACTGAAACTGGTAGGGTCATCTTCTTCCAAGATGCAATCCTCTCGATCCCCGTCTATGAGAAAACCGTAGTATCTCTCGGGCGGATGAGAAATCCAACCAGATCTACGGAGTGGCTGAGGTTCGTCTGGGGTTATTGAATCCTGAGGTTCTGTCAAATCTTCAGTTTCAGTTTGTGGTCGCTGAATCTCTTCCAGTTCTACCGTGCTCCCACTAATTTCTTTTGCAAGAAACTCCGTTTCTAAGAAAACGGCATGCTGAGTGTTCAGTTGATAAAACTGCGCATTTGTATTACATTTTTCCTACCATTTTCATATTAAGAAAGGACTTTAATATAATATATTATACATATGAGGGTCATGTGTTAAAACACCATTTTCCATGTGTTAATATATTTTAATTAGCATTTGGTAGGAAAATGTATGCAAATAAATCCATTGACCAAATCCTAGTAGAAATAAGCCTACTAAATATTATTTAAGATTATTGTGCAGAATTTTCCAAGTTGTTATGCAGAATTTATCAAACAAATCAAGTTGTTGAAGAAAACTTGCCAAATTAAGAAGCAAAACTTGGAGACCAAGTCTGGAAGCAACCGAGAAAAGATTTCAAAATTCTAAAGGTGCCAAGGATCGCCAAATGTCACATAGAGCCAGCCCCAGAAAAATTATCAACGGTGGAGATTAACAGGCCGTGGATCCGCGGCCCTAGCCCCCATTTGCCGCGGATCCGCCGCACTTCTAGGGAATTGGGAGGCAAGATTTTTTGGCATAAATCTATGATGAATTTTTCCAAGTTTTCAACAATAAGATTCTGGCTTTGCACTATAAAAGGGTATCGAGAGCCTCTTGGAAAAGCTATCAAGCCGAAGAGATCACGAAGCCCCAGACGCTCACGCATCCAGGCTGATCATCAACTGTTCGTCTACCTCCTTGGAAGAGATCGAGAAGCAAACTAGTCTTTGTAATCATTTTCTAAGGAATCAAAGTGTAGATTGTTCAAGTTGATTAATAAAGGTAGTTGTTTTATTTAATTCTTTTGCATTTTACATTATGTTTTCCCTCTCTATCTTTTCATCTTCTTTTCCCAACATGCGCGAGTAATTCTCCGCTTGTTAGGGTTCGTAGGATTAGGGTAGGCTAATGGACGATGAAAATAATTAAACCCTTTTTAAGTCCTATAAAGTTTAGGAACTTTATCAAAAGAATCATTAACATCCTAATCGGGCGCGCTAGCAATTCTTTGTTAGTTCCGACCGCGATTAGAGATTAGATTAATGATTGTTTTGGTAAAGGCTAGATATGAACGGAGTTCCGTGTCGAGATAAGGGTTAAGAGTGGGATTCCTTTTCCCTCCAGAAACCCTAATCTACACGCATCACCGTCGTTCTAGTTCTAAATCTATTAATGGATAAAAAGGGTAACTTTTAATTAATCGTCCTTAACTACTAAATCCCAACGAACCCTACAAGCCTTCTTATTATATTAACTATATCTTTAAAATAATCTAGATCTATATTTTACATTCTTGTTTAACGTAGATCTAGAAACTATTCTATAAAATTCTTTATCCCTCCTCTCTTTCTCAACACATCTAAAGTAAAAGTAAAAGGTTCAACGTTTCCCAGAGGACGATCCGTACTCATCTCGGTCTAGCTACACGCGACACCGTTATTGATTGCGGTTAACAATTACCACACACACTCTTTCGTGTCAATCAAATGGCGCCGTTGCCGGGGAAACGTGCGTAATTTTTTATTTTTGCTATTTGTGTTGAATTCTTAGACGATTCATATAATTATTAAAACAAAACTGCAAATTGCATATTTAACGATTCGTGTGTGAATTTTTTGCGAGGGAATCTGGAGTCACGGAATTGAGGAAACAGGAGATCTAGGGTTCCGAACTTCTCTGGTATCTTTCTTAACTCTTTCTCTCTCCTATAAAATCCAATAAAATCTATTTTCTGCAGGATTCTTTGCAAAATAAGCGCCGCTCAAAAAATCTTTTTGCAAAGTTTTGTTTTGTGGTTTGTTTTTGCATATTTTAATACGGATTTTTAAGGGGCAAGACCAAAATCCAGATTAGGTGGGGATTTCATCACCCTTCCTAAGCCCCACAAATCACAAACCGAGCATCTGCATCAACCCTTCATTAATTTAAAAAATATCTAGACCAGACTCTAAGGACTGTTGCGCTCAATAAGGACAGAGGAAGGTCGTGGGTAATCTATCGCTTATCCGCATTACTTTTGTAGTGCCTAGGCAAGTGTGTCAAAGGCTAGTGGTTTTTAATTAGGCCCACTACTGTGGTTCCTTCCCACTTACCTGGCACTTACCTGGCTACAAGGGTAGTACGGAGGCGGTAGAGGATTGATCCTGCGGCTTGTCCTTTGGAAGTCTCGGAGCGGTCTAGAGACTGGACCTAGGTAACCATAGTTCTAGGGTTGTTTGTGCATTTTTGTGTGATCTGTCTAAATCCGTCTTTTTTCAAAACAAACCAATTATTTTCTCCCCTTTTTACCCCTTCCCCCTTCTTCTATTCTTATAATGGGTAACCTAAACAGAAGAACACTTGCCGAGCTTTGCTGTCCACAACCAGATATCTCTTGTTTTCGAAATCCCTTCGGTATACCGTCCGGCTCTTCCATGTCCTTAAGAGATCATATAGAACAAGCAGGAAGAAACAGTTGGTCATCTCAGTCTAGGTCTTATCAACCGTATCCTAATCCGACACCTGTTTCAGTTCATACCCAGAGTGAGGAAGCCCCTAGACGAATGTCCATTGCTGAGCACATAGCTAGGTCTAGAGGCCAAAGTTTCAACACGGACCAATATCAACCATCACCACCACTGTCCGGAGAAGAGTTTGATATGCGGTTTGTATATAGCCAACCAACCAACCCATATCATTATTCTTCTTATCATAATATTGAACCTACTCCTACCCAAGTTCAGCAACCATTCTGTCCCTATCAATCCAATCCGACTTTTCCACCTACTCTAGACAGCTCTTCTAATCAGTCATTTGAGAGTTTTAATTATCCACAGGAATTTCAATCTTATACTGAAACCCCTTATCAACCCAAGACTAGTCTGAAGCAGACATTAGAAAAATTTATGGAACCGACAAATCAAATTATGAAGGATTTGGGTAGTAAGACAGAACTGTACACCCTTCCTAATCAAACCTCCCCATTCCAAACTGAAATCCACAACTCCAGTTTCATAGATTCATCAAGTACAATGTCTGATAAGTTGTGTGACTTTGTAGTGTTTGATATACCCAACTGTGAAGGGTCCATTTCAAGTGAAACCACACCCAATCCTTGTGATCTCTACACCTCCACTCTTGAACCAAAACTGATTGAAAACCATACTTTTGATGAGGAGTTTGAGAATTTTAATCTTCACTTGAATGAGGTGATTGACGTTGGGGATATATTGATAGATGAACCCGAAATTTTGGATGATTTTGTCCCACCTATTCATCAAATCCTTTCACTTCCTTGTGGTCATCATCTTGAGCCTTTAATTCTTCCCGAACCCCAAATATGTCTTGAACTTGATGATAATGGTATGCACGAAAATCAGACCGAAATACAGCCTCCATCTTCCACATCTGGTACAGCAACACTCGACACACCAATTTGTTTACCCATTTCACCTTCTATTTTCTCCAGTTCTTCTTCTGTTCCTATAATTTCAGTGAGTTTTGATGAATCACAATCCGTTAATTCAAGTTCAACAATACCAGAAATTCAACTTGATTTGGATATTTTTGAAAATGAGGTAGATGAGTTTTTCGAGTCCTCTACCTCAATAATTTTTGAATCAAGTAGGATAAATTCTGGCACAAAACTCTTTGACAGCAAAATGTTCAATCACACTATTGATAAAAGTTTTGAAGAACTTTTTGCTGACGAACTTGAATTCTTAAACAATACGGATTTTGTGATTGATAAATCTCGACCTATAGAGGTTGAACTGTCACCATTCCTTCTTCCTAATCATTCACATTCATCCCCATTCTTTCTTTTCTCTAATTTCAAACCCTTTCCAGACCACCTCTTATCCCTTCCCTATTTTTTCTTGACTCGATACAACACATTCTTCCACCAACCACTACGCTATACTGATAAAATCTTTGAATGGTTGGTGTTAACTTTTGGTCTTTGTAAAGTCTTACTTTAACCAAATGACTCACCCCCTCTTAAAATGCTTCGTATTGTCTAACTCATGTTTGAGGGGGGGGTATATTTTTGGCTCTTGAACATAACTTTTGTCCTCAAATTTGTGAGCCAAAAATAAGTTTGGGGGAGCATTTTCACTTTTATATATTCTTGCCCCCATTAATAATGTCCTTCCAAGCTTACAGGTTTTTGTGATCCAGCAGATAGCAACAGTGAGGACACTGTTGAAAATAAGTTTGGGGGAGGTTTGTGCTTATTTACACATACTTTGCATTATAATATATATAAGCATAAAAATTTCAAAAAAAAAAATTTTTTTTGATAACAAAAGAGTAGAAAGTGAAAAATTACATCCAAAAGATATGAATAGTTTAAGAAAACCAAGAAAATTAGAAGTTTTCTTAAATGAACTAGTAATAAGTAGTTATGAGCTGTTGTCCCAAGGGTTAGTAAGATGAAGGAAGTCACTAATCTGAGGATAAAAATAAGTCTGAAAAATAGTTTCTATTCTGGAAGCCAAACATTTGAATGTTGATACCCTACTATTTGCACTTACACACGTCTTGAAACTCGGGATAGTAGAGGATACCTTGAAATGCTCTTGTCTAAAAGCCAAAGTATGAAAATAAAAAATGAAGAAAATATAAAAATGGTGAAAAAAAAATGAACACTGGTTTTGTTATCGCCAAGGCAGCAATAAAAAAATATAGCGAGGGTGCCTCTTCACCTATTGCCCTAAGGCCAACTGGTCTGGGAGTCACTGCTAAGCCTTAGGTGGTGCAAGACGAGGAAAATACTATCACCTAATCAGCAAGCACACGATTAATTGGTCTGTTAGTATCTCAAGAAGTATTAACGGTCGCATGAAAATATGTGAGCAAATCTAAATATTCATCAAGTTAAAAAGTACTGAGGTAGATGGACAAGAGTATGATAGCTTGAATTGATTTCTCCGAGTGTAGGGATGTTCTTTAAACACACACGTGGGGTTATATGATCAATGTTTGGATGAAAGGTAGGAATGAAGAATAAAGACGATGTTTTATTGAGGGATGATGTGATTTCTAACATTTTTTCATGACTATTAAGATAGGGCTCATGACAACTGAAAAGCTAGTATAGTTGGAAACACTTCTTTTCAAGGCCTTTCTTTTATGGTTCTTATCTTTATATGTAAATTTCACCATCTCTCTTTTGTTATTGGATTTTGTGGGTGTAATCCGCTGAAAACCCTCAGGAGACAACACTCCTCCTACTAGGGACACCTAGAGGTTTAACGGCTTGTTGCACGTGCTCAGTGCAATCGTGTCTGCCTACGAAAGTGTGCTTAGTTTTCTCCTTTCTTTTTCTCCTCTTAAATAAACTAGTTTGCTCGGGACGATCAAAGATAAGTTTGGGGGTATTTGTTCAGTTGATAAAACTGCGCATTTGTATTACATTTTTCCTACCATTTTCATATTAAAAAAGGACTTTAATATAATATATTATACATATGAGGGTCTATGTGTTAAAACACCATTTTCCATGTGTTAATATATTTTAATTAGCATTTGGTAGGAAAATGTATGCAAATAAATCCATTGACCAAATCCTAGTAGAAATAAGCCTACTAAATATTATTTAAGATTATTGTGCAGAATTTTCCAAGTTGTTATGCAGAATTTATCAAACAAATCAAGTTGTTGAAGAAAACTTGCCAAATTAAGAAGCAAAACTTGGAGACCAAGTCTGGAAGCAACCGAGAAAAGATTTCAAAATTCTAAAGGTGCCAAGGATCGCCAAATGTCACATAGAGCCAGCCCCAGAAAAATTATCAACGGTGGAGATTAACAGGCCGTGGATCCGCGGCCCTAGCCCCTATTTGCCGCAGATCCGCCGCACTTCTAGGGAATTGGGAGGCAAGATTTTTTGGCATAAATCTATGATGAATTTTTCCAAGTTTTCAACAATAAGATTCTGGCTTTGCACTATAAAAGGGTATCGAGAGCCTCTTGGAAAAGCTATCAAGCCGAAGAGATCACGAAGCCCCAGACGCTCACGCATCCAGGCTGATCATCAACTGTTCGTCTACCTCCTTGGAAGAGATCGAGAAGCAAACTAGTCTTTGTAATCATTTTCTAAGGAATCAAAGTGTAGATTGTTCAAGTTGATTAATAAAGGTAGTTGTTTTATTTAATTCTTTTGCATTTTACATTATGTTTTCCCTCTCTATCTTTTCATCTTCTTTTCCCAACATGCGCGAGTAATTCTCCGCTTGTTAGGGTTCGTAGGATTAGGGTAGGCTAATGGACGATGAAAATAATTAAACCCTTTTTAAGTCCTATAAAGTTTAGGAACTTTATCAAAAGAATCATTAACATCCTAATCGGGCGCACTAGCAATTCTTTGCTAGTTCCGACTGCGATTAGAGATTAGATTAATGATTGTTTTGGTAAAGGCTAGATATGAACGGAGTTCCGTGTCGAGATAAGGGTTAAGAGTGGGATTCCTTTTCCCTCTAGAAACCCTAATCTACACGCATCACCGTCGTTCTAGTTCTAAATCTATTAATGGATAAAAAGGGTAACTTTTAATTAATCGTCCTTAACTACTAAATCCCAACGAACCCTACAAGCCTTCTTATTATATTAACTACATCTTTAAAATAATCTAGATCTATATTTTACATTCTTGTTTAACGTAGATCTAGAAACTATTCTATAAAATTCTTTATCCCTCCTCTCTTTCTCAACACATCTAAAGTAAAAGTAAAAGGTTCAACGTTTCCCAGAGGACGACCCGTACTCATCTCGGTCTAGCTACACGCGACACCGTTATTGATTGCGGTTAACAATTACTGTAGGGTTCCTAGGCACACTAGTGAAGGCTCACAAGGCATCAACCATGCCAATTTCAAAATTTAAAGGTGCCGAGAAACCCGACTACGGACCGTTGGCTAGAAATCTAGGCGAAACAACAACTAGTTAACACTTAACTATAAGAATACGGAAATACAACCTTTGTAGATCCGGTGCTCCACCTCCATAGCTCCGCAACGAAGTTCCTTTGCTGTCCAAAAAGAATCCGGGCTCTAGCGTCGGCTTCATCGGAGAATAGGCGAGCTAGGTCGTCGATGTCCATGCCGAAGATGATCTACGTCGAGGCATCGCTAGATCAAGCTCCACCTTCACCTTGCCATGAAAACTTGTGAAGGAAACACACTCTACTACTTGGCAAGAGGTAGAGGATGAAGAAATAGGAAGTGGGTAGACTTTAGAATTGGATTTCTCACTCATTTCCATCATTCACCATTGATGGAGCTTGCTTTCTTCAAGTGAAGAAAGGAAGAAGAAGAAGAATAATGTTATGATAAGAAATAAGAATAATGGAAAATAAAATCTATTCTTATCATAATCACACCATGGTTAAGTGTAGAGAGAGGACCATGGTTAGGTGTAGTGGTTAGGGTTAAGCATGAGACAAAATGGTCACTTTATTCAAACCTTTATGAATGTTCATGAAGGAAACAAAAATAAAAGCCACCATTTTATCTTTATGCATTATATATTCCAAAGAAATAAATGAATAAATAAATGTATATGAAAAACAAAACCCTAACCATTTAAATAACCATGGATCAATCTTTAACACAAACCAAGTAAGCATGCATCATCAAACATGATACAATCATGTGCACAAAACTATATCGAATATACAATGTGCACATCCGAGCGAGAAAATCCAATTAAAGTGAACCGATACTAGTTAATGCAAAGTAATATATCAAATATATAATTATGCATTAAATCATTAAATCAACACTTGATTTAACGATCCGGTCATATCGCATATAACCGACTAGTATCATTAGTAACATCTTATCGAATCAACACTTGATCCGATAACCCGGCTATATCTCATATAACCGATCAATGTCACATCGTGAGAATCGAATACAGTATCACATACTGGTATTATTCTCGGTCCCGCACATATCTCATATGCGCTCCTATTTCGTTTTGCTTGAGCCAGGAAACCTCTGTGTAAGACTCTAAAGACTCGTCAATACGCCGGCAGCAGATGATGATCATATCAAGCATCCACAAGCCGCAAGCGGTCTGCTAAACGTAACGGCCACCTGGGTATTGAGCGATCAGAAGATCGACGAGCAAGCCCGCTCACACTCCTGTGAATCCAACCAGTAACACTACCGTACAGTCCGGTCTGATCGTCTGATATGTCGCATATCTCGCCTAGGGGTGGTAAACGTCAGACCCCAATAGCTCGATAAGTCGTGTCGATATGAGGTCTATAACAATTCAAGAAACTACTGGTAACACTTACCAGTAAATCTCAGCAACCCTGGCCAGGGATTTCCTGTTATAGCCAATCGAACACAGTGCAACATCAACCCCCTATACCGGGAGAGACGAATCCCCTCCTATCGCTCATTGCCTCCATGTGACTCGGGACTGTACCCAAAAACCACCGTTTTGCATGCCCTCTTAGACGTGGTAAGATGGAAATCAAAGTACAGTGGAAACCACACAAGACTCTATGACGATCTCGGGTCAACAGACTACTCTGTACCAGTGTCACCAGATAACTGCCATCTGACGTGAGGTATAATACCATCTGGGAGTTCTCGGCGAGTCCGTCCAGCGTACCCAGTCTCCACTGAGCACCCGTATATCATCTCTGATGTCAAACACCGATGGATATGGGATCATCCATCGTCCATCTGTATGGGTCGAGAAAGTATACGCTATTCTACTCTGGTATATCGATACCCCGTCTCGATACACCCTCGACTAGGGACTTTGAAGGATGTACTTATGGACTACCATGTCCCCACTAGTATGATCCGCATCATAGTCCAGGTAGTCAAGTACACATCCTAAGGGCTTTACCAACATGTAACAGAGAGACAATCAGTGTACACGTTAAGGTAAAGAGCAACCAGATAGCATACTATCATGTCGAGCAAGAAAGTCCTCCCTATATATGTCCAAGCATCCACTACAATATACATCCTATGTATAGTAATGGCCTCTAGGGCATACATATAACTAACAATTACTACACACACTCTTTCGTGTTAATCACTGAGCAATAAACACCTTCTGTTCCTTGGTGTAGTAGAACAGATATCCATAACCATTCTTTGGATATCCCACAAACTTTCATAAAACTGACCGGGCCTTTAGTTTATCTGGTTTATGCTTTTTAAAATAAGCCGGACAACCCCATGTCTTAAATCTTTTAAGATATGGCCTTTTTCCATTCCATATCTTGAATTGAGTCTTAGGCACTGATTTAGATGGAACATCATTCAATGGATAAGCCGCTGTCAAAAGCGCATGTCCCCAAAATGAAAGAGGTAACTCAGCACTACTCATCATGGAGCGAACCATATCCAACAGGGTACGGTTCCTCCGCTCTGATACACCATTATGCTGTAGTATGTACGGAGGAGTAAGGTGAGAGAGAATACCATTCTCTTTTAAGTAATCTAGGAATTCCGTGCTTAAGTACTCCCCTCCTCTATCAGACCGGCGGAGCTTGATACTTTTGCCTATCTGGTTCTCCACTTCGTTTCTGAATTCTCTGAATTTCTCAAAAGCTTCAGATTTGTGTTTCATCAGATACATATAACCGAACCTAGAGAGATCGTTAGTGAATGTGATGAAGTACGAGAATCCACCTCTTGCATGTATAGACATTAGACCACATACATCACTGTGTATGAGTCCCAAGAGCTCTGTTGCTCTTTCTCCATGTCCGGTGAACGGAGATTTGGTCATCTTTCCTTTGAGACAAGACTGACAAGTTTCATAAGATGAAAACTCGAACGTATTCAAGAGTCCATCTTTATGCAACTTACTGAGTCTTTTCTCTCCGATATGACCAAGTCTACAATGCCACAAGTAGGATTCGTTCGTATCTGAACTCTTCCTCTTGCGTGTGTTTTGTATATTGAGAACTGTATTCTGATTTAGAACATAGATACCATTACCCAGTGTACCTCCTACAACCAGTACCTTATCAAGGTAAATGTTCATGATATTTCTATCAAGAACAAAGTTATATCCATCTTTATCAAGTAAAGACACTGATATTATGTTTCAAACCATGGAAGGTACATAGTAGCAATTGTTTAAAATCATAGTATTGCCATTTGGTAACACTAGGTGATATTCACCGACGGCTGCAGCATTAACTTGTGCTCCGTTCCCTACCCTGAGGGACATATCACCAGGTGCAACTTTCCTACTTTTTCTCAGTCCCTGCAATAAATTACAGATATGAGATTCTGATCCGGTATCAAGTACCCAGAAGGTAGGGCTGACCAAAAAGCAGTTCTCAATTACAAGAACACCTGAAGTAGATGCAATACAACGCTTCTTATTCAACTGGATCTCCTTGGAATCCATACAATCCTCTTTCCCTTGCTCATACTTATGAATGTTGTCGTAAGTTAGAGCCGAACCGACGTTCCCCAGCCCCGAATAAGAATTTGGATCGGTCAAGCGATACATTTTATTATCTTGATTAGGCTGTGAAATGGTTGCTACTTGGAGAGAGAGAAAAGAAACAACTCAGCGTGCGCTCTTGTAAGATTAGATTGGTTTATTAATTTATCTAATCAGGATGGCTCCCACAGTTTTCTCAAATTCTTCTTCAAATTTTAAAAGAAGAACTAGTCAGGATTAATCGCACGTCACAATACTTACTTAACCTTTCAGTCGGGCTAGTGTTGGTACTTCGAGGGAGGTTTTCTAACGCTTTCGCGAAGTTCCTTAATTACATAATCTCTTTTCCCTGGAGGCGTAGCCCCGCTAACACCGTTGTAGACACCCACTTGGTTTATAGCATTGATTGTTAAGTGAAATAATCTCCCGAGAGTAATCCAACTCATCAGTGGGATCGGGATCCAACTATCATTGTGTGATGACCTAGATGGAATCCACTTTAGTCACCATACTCCAGAAGGTATGCTAAATCTGCAACTTTCCTGTATGTTTGAAACTCCCGATGTGATTTTTACCCCTAACGGTTTATGACCTTGACTAGGTCAACAAACCATAAACCGCTAGTCAAGTTCTACCCATCATTATCTTGATTGCATTAAACCTACCCATACGTGCCCTTGACTAGGTCAACAAGGCCGCACGACTGTCTTAACCAATCACATTTGCAATGCACAGAAAAATATCACTTAGCAACCGTTCACTACGCCTTGACTAGGTCAACAAACGTAGCACGAATACTAAATAATACCAATACGAAATGACGGAGGGCTACGGCTGGGTTTTTGGCAAAAAACCTGTTAACGTAAAGAACTTGATATCGTTGAAGGAACCTGATTTGCGTTTTAAAATATATAGTGGCGAAAACTTTTGCTAAAGAGGTCACTCCCTGTGAAGGGATCTCGGCTCTTTTCTCGTTGAATGAGGTGCAGGATATTCCAAGCTGAATACCATGATGCAAAGCAAGAATAATCGACTATAGTGAAGTTATTACGCTGACGCAAACTTTTACTCAAGGGGTCACTCCCGGTGAAGGGATCCCGGCCCTTGCCCCGTAGAATGAGGTGCTGGATATTCTAAATTTAATACCACTGTGCAAAGCAAAAGAGAGCGTATGTAATGTCTGTTTTTAAAACTTGGTTCCAACAACATCTTTTTAGGTTTGTTTTACTTGCATTAATCAAAATTAATGCTGTCCCATCAAAGTAACCTACCACACCAGAAAAGAACCAAAATACGATTTACGTATATGCCATCCGCATTCGCCACTGGGTCCAGTCATCACCTATTAGGTTACTTAACTAACGACAAAGCGGGGTATGGACTGGCACGGGTGCAAAACATATACAACATCTACTTGTATATATATATATATATATATATATATATAAGTATATAGAACATTCGTCCCAGGCATGATAGTAAACAACATCACAGAAACACAGCCAACAATACAGAATGGTGGATAATTTTGGAGCCCTGGGTTTCATTTGAGCCACAAATAAAACCCGATGTTTCCTGTCGTGTGGATAGCCTGTGCAATGAAAACATGTACCCCATACGAGTGCGGCGAATAGACCACCAATTCTAGAATGAAGCCTCCTCCGTCTCAACACCATGAGAAAGAAGCCCCCCCGTCTCAACACCATGAGATGTGGGCTTGCTGCCTTTCTAAAACCCGGCTATTCGTGCACTCCACCACGGGGTAACCTTAGTACAGAAGAATAAAATAATATGTACAAATGGTGACATCGATCTCAACCCGATCGTGCCCCAAAATAATATACAACCCGGCAAAGACGGCAGTCCACATGTCAAACGCTCGCCCCGCAATAACAAATGTACAAAAGAATTTAAAATGCACTAAAAACATTGCAACCCTTGCTATCCATCACGACTATCCAACCACAATCACAGAACAAGCACACAACATCAACGCGAATGTCACGTTCGCAAAACCCGTCTAAAGGAACATATAGCGATTAGACGAGTTTTACCGATCGAGTAACATTCCCGGTCGCAGATAAAAGTGAACGAACTGTAAACTGTCAAACAGTGTTAAATATAACAAATTCGAAACACCACAAGTTGCCTCAAACTCAAATCTACAGAGAATCAAGTTTGGGCAAAAAATAAACAACACCAGGAAACCAAACTCCAAGAGATAAGCACCCAGCACCCAAAAAAATTGCACACACCCCCAAAAAAACCGGGGTGGCCGGATTTTTCCCTTCTGTGGCCGACCAAAGCAAGGCCAAAATGTCTCATTTTGGTTCTGGGAACATCTAATAGGGTAAGGACCACTCTGCACATGTTTAAAAAATTTTCAGAGACTTTTTCAAAAACAACAGAAACTGCAGAAAATGGATTTGGTTTCGCGTAGTTGTTTCGATTTCGTTGTTTTAACGTTTCTTAAACTTGCTTACTTAGGGTTTATGGGCTGGCTCTGATACCATGAAGGGTTACACTAGCGCCCCGGCCAACTTCCGTGACCAAATGCGGAACAAAAATTTCGTAGCGATAACGAACTTGGTGCTAATATAAAACCCTAACCGGATCTTTACCATAAACCTAGTTAGCACTTTATAAAGAGTTCTATCTACTATGAAGGATGTTATACCTAAAGAAACCAAGTCTTTTGGGACTTCGATCCTCTCCTTAAGCTCCTCGATGGTTCTATGGATTGTGCTTGAACTCCTGCCTCCTTTTGTCTATGATGATCCACCCGAGAGCTCCAACCTTGAACTAAACCTCTAGCTTGAGGTAACTAGAATACTTGATTTGGTAATCCAAGTAAACTAGAGAGAGTAGAGAGTGATTTGGATGGCTTAATCTCACTAACCCTTAGTTATCAACACATGATAGATTAGGGTTAGTGCTTGAGAGAGGAAGAAGAAGATGAGAGCAAACTTGAAGAGAGAGAATGTATTTGTGATGAATGAATAAAAGTATTTGGAAAAAGAATGTATATCATTGACCATTTGCTTTGGAGAGAAGAAAATATCTAAGGAAACATCTAGCACAAAAATATCTCATCCATAATATCTTTGGTCAACAAGTCAACCAAAGTCAAATGGTCAACAAAGTCAAATGGTCAACAAAAAATATCTATTCCAAAAACAATTATCATTTATCAAAAATAACATAATCTTTTCTTTTCCTCTTTTGTGTTTTTTCCAAATCAATGGTCAAAACCCTAATGAGAAAATCTCCGTCTGTACCCCCTTTCGATCGTATATACATACCTGCATCCGTGTTACGAAAAACACAAATGCCCTGAGATGAAGCCAATCCAATAATCATATACTAGGATCTGGCTTAAACCAAAACCCACTAGTATAGTCCGCTCGAACACCATACGTGCACAAGTGCACGTATGTGATCGAGCCCAGTCATAAAACCATACGACCTCTACTCATTTCGCTCGAGACTGGGAAAACCCTCTGTGTGGGACTCTAAATACTCAACAGTACTCTAGCAGTGGGTTTAACCATAAGCACGCCAGCGGCACTAGCTGTGCGTAACGGCTACCCAGGTATCTGTTGAAAATAAGGTCGACGAGCAAGCTCATCCAAACTCCTACTGAGCCTATCTGTGACAATCTCCGTACAGTCCGGTCTGTTCGTCTAAGAGTATCGCATATCGGGCCTAGAGGGTGGTAAACGTCAGATCCCTAATAGCGGTACATATCGTGTTGGAGTGTAGCCCAGAACACCCTGAGAAACTACTGGAAACACTACCAGTAAATCTCGCTTGCCCCGGCAAGGGACGACTATGTATAATGGCTCTCCTAGATACAGTGTGATATCAACCCCCAATATCGGGAGAAATGAATCCTGTCTAACCGTCACTGCCTCCAAGTGCTTCGAGACCGCACCCAACTACTACCTGTTTGCACGACTCAATAGAGCCGTGGTAAGGTAGCAATCAAAGAACAGTGGGAACACACTTGAGGCGAAGTGGCAGTGTCAAGTCAACGGACTAAGCTGTACTCATGTCACCTGGGAACTGTTAACTGACGATAGGTATAATACCAACCAACAGTTCCCGACGTGTCCTGTCCGGTATACTCGTAACCTAACGAGCACCTGCATACTATCTCCAGTACGACGTACTGATGGCTGTGGGACAGACCATCTCCCCTGCTGGGACGAGAAGCATATGCACCAGTCTACTCAGGAGTATCGATGCCCTGTCTCGATAATCCTATGACTAGGGACCAGAATAAGGATGTGCTTATAGACTACCCAGCCCCCACTAGTGTGATCGCCATCACAACGCCGATAGTCAAGCAAAGATCCTAAGGGCTCCATCAATATGTATTAGCGATTTGTTAAAAGATACATATACACATATTAAGTTAGAAACAAACCAAGTGGCATACTACTATATTGAGCAAGACTTTCGTAAACACGTATATATATCCCAAGCTTCCAAAATGCATTATACAAACTGGTACTGTACAATAATGGCCTCTGGGGCATACATATCCAACAATTCCTATGTGTGTGTTCTTTTATAAGTCGTAAGGATCTTACAAGATTATTTTCTCCTTATAAGTTGAGAGGACTTACAAGTGTCGTTCACCATATGAGGACATTTCTCGTCATTAGTGAAACTTGGCGGGGAAATCGTTTATTTAGGCCCATGGATTGTATACAAGGGCCAATATTGGACCACCTGTATGGCAACTTTGGGGATACGACGGCTTTAGAATAGGTTTGGATCCCTGTAGCTTAGGGATTTTGAATTCTATGAGCAACGAGGGTCTCATAAAGGGAGTTCTCCTAATGAGTGAAGAGAATCTCGGAAGCGTAAAAAAATTTATGAGATTGCGCCCTTCCGTGTTTTCACAAGCTCGCTGGTAATCCTGTTGTTTTTACTCATGGCGACCTTTCGGATTTTCATTCGTGCCCATTTTGCTTATGGACGTACCTTTTTTTTACGAGATTGTGCCGTTCCGGGTTTTCACAAGCTCGCCGGAAATCCTGCTGTTTTCACTTACAGCGCCTTTTCGGGTTTTCATTCGTGCCCATTTTGCTCGTGGACATACCGTTTTTTACGAGCTTGCGCCGTTCCAGGTTTTCACAAGCTCGCCGGTAATCCTGCTGTTTTTACTCACGGTGCCCTTTCGGGTTTTCATCCGTGCCCATTTTGCTCGTGGACATATCATTTTGTTTTTTTATAACCCATCTGTTTGCCAGTGGGACTTTGGGGGCGACTTCACTACTGGAGTAGCCATGTAGACAGTGGGACCTGAGTTTCAGTCTTCGCCGTTAGGGTTTCGATTGCAATATAGATCTTAAGGGAGCATATCACCGTTTTGGAGGCGATGTGCTAGTTTAGGGACATCTCGGTCCGTTGTCACCATTTTTGAGATGAAGTTTTGTTGGTGTGTAGTAGAGCCTCTATTATGGTTGCATCATTATAAAGTAGTGAACTTTTAAATTCTAGATGGCTATTACAAACGAATTACGAATCGTAACTAGAGATTAGGGTAAAAACATCATTATGAGAAGTCTAAACTAAAGGAAAAGGAAATACAACCTTTGTAGCCAACTCCTTCGGTCTTTAGGACTCCTACGGCTTTGCTCGAAGCTTGGAACGACTCCGCACAAGATCCTTCGTCGTCTACGATGATCCACCTGAAGATTTCTAGATCAAGCTCTAAGCTACACAAAATGAAGCAAACACTCTACACTAAAGGGCTAGGGTGGTGTAGAATGGTTGTGTGGTTTGTAAACTCACTTAAAAAAACCCTTTCTTTTTAAGTTCCTCACTCTAAACAAAACTCAAGAGAGCTTGAAGAAGGAGAAAGATGAAGATGGCGAAAGCTTTTGTAAAATATAATGAAAACTTATTTCCAAAAAGAAAAAGAAAAGAATATATATGAGACACTTTCAAATATAACCATAGTTAACTAAATATCTAGATATTTTGTAGATGGGTTAAGGAACAAAGGAAAACAAATCATGGTAAAAGTCAATGGTCAAAGAAGAAGTGTGTAGAAAATGAGTCATTATGCTAATTTCCTTTTTCTTTAATTCATTAACAAAAATCTAGATATTTATCAACCATGTGAGTCTTGTATTGCCATCTTCTATGTATCATCCACCATGACACATATGTATGTATGTATGTATGTGTGCATGCACATCATCATGTGTATGTATAAACATATATGCATACATCCAAAAGAAAAGGTTTAATTAAAAATGAGCTAAAAGTTAATATTAAATCAACACTTGATTTAATAAATTGGTCACATCAAATGCGACCAGACCAATATTGAACGTCCAATTAAAATAGGGTATCACATATTCGTATTTAATCGAACTCCTGCGCATATCACATATGCACACCACAACATTTCGCCTGAGCAAGAAAAATCTTTTGTGGGACTCTAAGACTCATCAATACGCCGGTAGTAGGTGATGATCATATCAAAACACCTACAAGCTGCAAGCGGTCAGCTAAATGTAACGGCCACCCGGGTATTGAGCGATCAGAAGAAAAACAAGCGAACCCGTTAAAAACTCCCGTCGAGCCATTGGCGACATTTACCGTACAGTTCGGTCTCTTCGTCTGATATGTTGCATATCAAGTCTAGGGATGGAATTGTCGAGCCCTAATAACTCAATATGTCATGTCGATATGGTTTATGACCGGTCGAGAAACTACTAATAACACTTATCAGTAAATCTCATCAGCTTTGGCCGGGGACTTCAAGTCAGAGCCAATCGCACATTGCACAACATCAACTCCCAATACCGAGAGAGACGAAACCCCTCCTATCACTCACTGTCTCCATGTGTCTCGGGACTATACCTAAAAGCCACCTGTTTGCACGACTCAGCAGAGCCGTGGTAGGGTGGAAATCAAAGTACAGTTGGAGAACACACAAGACTTTATGACGATCTCGGGTTACAGACTAACCTGTACCAGTGTTACCAGAGAACTACTATCCGACGATAGATATAATACCATATAGGAATTCTCGGTAAGTCCATTCAGTGTACCCAATCTCCACTGAGCACCCGTATACAATTTTCGATGTCATAACACCAATGGATATGGGATCATCCATCGCCCATCATATGGGTCAAGAAACGTATACGCTTGTCTACTCTGGAATATCGATGCCCTATCTCGATATACCTGATGCCCTATCTCGATATATCTCGACTAGGAACATTTAAGGATATGCTTATAGACTACACATGTCCCACTAGTATGATCTCCATCATAGCCATGGAAGTCAAGCATATATCCTCAGGGCTTTATCAACATGTATCAAATGAACAGTATCAACTAAATATGTCAGATAAAGTAAAACCGGATAGCATACTATCATGTCGAGCAAGAAAGTCATATATCAAATATACATATATACATTTCCAAGCATCCACTATACATATAATGGCCTCTAGGGCATACATATATCCAACAATCTCCCATTTGCACTAAGGCCAATTATTGGCGTATCTCATACCCAACATCTCAAAAAGTCGCTCATGTTGCGGCTATGAAAGGGCCTTGGTGAGTGGATCTGCGGTGTTATCCTTTGTATCTACTCTCCAAATGTCGATCTCTTGGCGATCAACTATCTCCCGGATCAAAAGATATCGCCTGAGGATGTGTCTGGACTTTTGATAGGATCTGGGTTCTTTGGCCAACGCCATAGCTCCATTATTATCGCAATACAATGGTATTGGATTAATAATGGTTGGAACTACTCATAGCTCCACAACAAACTTCCTCATCCAGACGGCTTCCTTGGCAGCATCATTTGCAGCAATATACTTAGCTTCCATTGTGGAGTCTGCAACGGTATCCTGTTTGGAACTCTTCCAACATACCTCCCCTCCATTGAGGGTAAATACAAACCCCGAGATAGATTTACTGTCATCCTTATCACTTTGGAAGCTAGAGTCAGTAAAGTCCTCCATTTGGAGATCCCCATTACCATATACCAAGAATAATTCTTTAATCCTTCGCAAGTACTTAAGAATGTTCTTCACGGCTATCCAGTGTTGCTCCCCTGGGTTGGATTGAAACCTGCTTACTAAAGCTAGTGCATAAGCTACATCACGACGAGTACATATCATCGCATACATTATAGATCCTACGACTGAAGCGTAGGGTATAATGCTCATGCGAGCTCTCTCTTCATCAGTCTTCGGACAAAAGTCCTTAGAGAGAGTGATTCCATGGCAAGCGGGCAAGGCACCACGCTTGGAATCTTCCATACTAAATCTTTTTAGGATGGTATCAATGTACTTTGATTGGGACAATCCCAATAATCTCTTGGATCTATCTCTATAGATCCTTATGCCCAAAATGCAAGAGGCATCACCCAGGTCCTCCATGGAGAACCTTTGTGATAAGAATAATTTGACTGATTATAGCATATGAATATCATTTCCTATCAAGAGAATGTCATCAACGTACAATACGAGAAAAGTGACAGTACTCCCTACAATCTTCTTATAAATGCATGGTTCATCTATATTTTTGATAAAATCAAACTCATTGATTGTATCATCAAAACAGATGTTCCAGCTCCGAAATGCCTGCTTTAATCCATAAATGGATTTAAGCAACTTACACACTTTTTCGCTGCTCCCACTGTCAATGAAGCCCTCTGGCTGATCCATAAAAACACACTCTTCTAAATCACCATTTAGAAATGCAGTCTTAACGTCCATCTGCCAGATTTCATAGTCGTAGTGAGCAGAAATAGCAAGTAGGATCCGAATGGATTTAAGCATTGCTACTGGAGAGAAAGTTTCATCATAGTCCAGTCCTGGTCTTTGACGAAAACCTTTCGCTACAAGCCTTGCTTTATAGGTCTCTACCTGTCCATCTACACCAATCTTTCTCTTAAAGATCCATTTGCACCCAACAGGTTTTATCCCAGGAGGTGCAATGTCCAAAGTCCATACTTTGTTGGTGTACTTAGACTCCATTTCGGATCTCATGGCATCCAGCCACTTCACTGAGTCACCACTCGTGATAGCTTGCTAAAAACTAGTAGGGTCATCATCATCCATGATGCAATCTTCTCTATCACCATCAATGAGAAACCCATAGTATCTCTCTGGCGGGCGAGAAGTTCTACTAGATCTCCGAAGCGGCTGAGGTTCTTGAAGTTCTACTGCAACATCAGTGTCAACCTATTCGTCCTGAGTAATTTGGGTCTCTAGAACCTCTTCTAGTTCTACCACTTTGCCATCAGTACTGTCTGTAAAGATTTCAATTTCAAAAAATGTGGCATATTAAGAAACAAACACCTTTTGTTCCTCCTTGTGGTAGAATAGATATCCATACGAGTGTTTTGGATATTCCATAAATTTACACTTGACCGATCGTGTCTTGAGTTTATCCGGATTCTGCTTTTTGACATAAGCCGGACAACCCCAAATCCTAACTCTTTTAAGAGATGGTCTCCTTCCACACCATATCTCATATGGAGTGGTAGACACGGTCTTTGATGGAACCCTGTTCAATAGATAAATTGCTGTCTCTAATGCATGTCCCCAAAAGGAAAGTGGTAACTCAGTATCACTCAACATGGACCATACCATATCTAATAGGGTACGATTCCTCCGTTCTGACACACCGTTGTGCTGTGGTGTATACGGAGGAGTGAGCTGAGAGAGAATCCTATTCTCTTTTAAGAAGTCTGAAAACTCAGTGCTTAAATACTCTCCACCTCGATCTGATCGAAGTTTCTTGATACTTGAGCCAGTTTGTTTTTCTACTTCAAGTTTGTACTCCTTGAATTTTTCGAAAGCTTCGGATTTATGCTTCAATAAAAACACTTGTCCGAATCTTGAGAAATCATCAGTAAAAGTAATGAAGTATGAAAAACCACCTCTAGCATGTGTAAATATTGGTCTGCATACATCACTTTGTATGAGGCTTAAGAGTTTTGTAGCTCTCTCTCCATGTCCTATAAACGGAGTTTTGGTCATTTTACCCTTGATACAAGACCGACAAGTCGCATAAAATTTATATTCGAAAGGTTTTAAATATCCATCTTTATGTAGCTTGTTTAGTCTTGTTTCATTAATATGACCAAGTCTACAATGCCAAAGAAAAGATTCAGTTATATCTGAAATCTTTTTTTTATTTGTATGTTGTATATTGAAAACCGTGTGTTGGTTTAGGACGTAAATTTCGTTACTTAGTGTACCATAACCAATCAACTGTTGATTCAATTTAATATTCATAACATTATTTTGCAACAAAAAATGATATCCTTCATTGTCCAACAAAGATACGGATATTATGTTACATAGCATACCAGGTACAAAATAACAAGGGTTCAAAACCAAAATACATCCTGAAAACAATCCTAGATGATACTCTCCTACGGATACAGCATGTACATTGGAACCATTTCTAACCCGTAGAGTGTGGTCCCTAGTCTTCAAAACTCTACTGTTTCTCAATCCCTGCATACAATTACAGATGTGAGAACCAGAACCGGTATCTAATACCTATGTAGAGTTTAATGAAAAACAGTTTTCAGTTACACACACACCTGAAGCGGAAGCATCAGCATGCTTCTTCTTCTTAAGATCTGCAGGGTACAAAGCAAAATTGCATTTCCAGTGTGCCAACTTGTGGAAGTAAAAACATTCTCCTTTTCCACTTCCCGCGGTCCCAGACTTGTCTTTCCCCTTCGCCTTTTCAACTCCACCTCTCGGCTTGGTGGGATTCTTCTTCTTCTTTCCCTTGGCCTTGGCTTTCGGGACTGAAGAGGAAGATGGCCCATAAAGTAGAGCGGGAGTTTTCTCTATCTTAAGCGTGCTCTCTGCATTTCTCAACATATTGAGAAGTTCATGCAATGATTTCTCCAAATCGTTCATATTGAAATTCACTATGAACGGAGCAAAGGCGGGGGAAAGAGACTGTAGAACAATATCTGTATATTGCTCATTATCCATAGTCTATCCCAGTTCCTCAAGTTCTTCTATAAGACCAATCATTTTCAGAACATGGTCTCCTACTGATGCACCGGGGGCCAACTGCATCTGAAACAGCTTTCGAGATGCGTCGTATCGTAAAGTACGAGATTGCTCTTCATACAACTCCTTTGTATGAAGAAAGATGGATTGTATATCTATCTTCTCGTGCTGTTTCTGATGGATATTGTCCATAGAAGCAAGCGCGAGGCACGTGGCCGTGTTGCAATCAATATCCCATATTTTTCGGATCTCCTTATCCGAAATAGATGATTCAGGTCCTGGGACGGGTGGGGCTTTGGTAGTGAGGACATATGATACTTTATCATATATGAATGCAATGTTCAAGTTCCTTAACCATTCTTTATAATTTGGTCCAATCAGTTTGTTTTTTCTCTAAAAGAAGCTTAAGTCCCATCATCGGTATCTGCCATTAGGAGAGAGAAAAGAATGCACTCAGCGAAATGCTCTTGCAAAGATCAGATTGGTTATTATCTTATCTAATCGATATCTCCCACTTTTTTTATCAAATTTTCTTTCAAACCTGAAAAGAAAACTAGCCAGGATTAATTGCATTCTATAGTTTTGCTAACCGGTCAGCCAAGCCAGTGTCGGTACTTTGAGGGAGGTTCTCCGTGCTTGCGCACGGACCTAATTAAAATAAACCTCGTTTTTCCCAGAGGTCAAACCCCGTTAACACCTTTCTAGACACTTACTGGATTAGCTAATTGTAAAGTGAAAAATTCTCCCGGGAGTAACTCTTACTCATAGTGGGATCGGAATACAAATATCATATAGATGGTATGCAATCTCATTGCAAATTTCAACTCTTGAAACTCCCGATATAGTTTTTACCCCTAAATGCTTATGACCTTGGCTATGGTCAACATATCATAAGCACTAGTCAAGTTCTACCCGTCATTTCATGATTAACCAGACCCACCCATATGACCCTTGACAATGATCAACATAATCACATGAATGTCCTAACTTATCGCATTATATGCTTGTAGGAAGACATCACTTAGCTACCGTACACTACGCCTTGACTATAATCAACATACGTAGCACGAATACTAAGTACTCTGCTTCCTAAAACGACGGAGGGCTGCGGATGGTTTTTATGAAAAACCTTTAACACTTTGAACTTGATTTCGTTGTAGAATCTAAATTGTTTTACGAAAAGGAGTGGCTTTAGCTCCGCATCTTTTGAAATTTGCTTTTTCATAAAAAGGACCCGAGTGGGTTTCAAATCCGATTCTACAACATTTTTAGGTTTCTTTTCTTTTACATTAATCTCATTAATGTATTCCCATCATTTAAGTTCCTAAACCATTACAGAAAGAAACGAAAAACAGTATTACATATTACATATATAACAATATCACATTCTTCTCAGATATTAAGCAATCACATCACAGAATAATTAGCAGCAGAAACACATATATGAAAATATATGATATACTAGGAACTCCGTATTTTCTACTTAGCCTAAGATAGAAAATACGGATTCCACGGTCGTGATGAATAGCCAAGCCCACACCTTTAGACCCCTACGATAGCGGCAAGTGACCCTTCCAATTTTGGAGTTTAGGAGACCCGGTCTCGACTCCTTGAGATGGCCTCCCACTGAACTCCAGAACCTGGTCACTCGTGCTCCCCTCCTTGGGTCTATCCTAATGCAGAAAAGTAAAATTTACATCAATGGAGACATCATCGTCAACCAGGATGTGTCCCAATAAAAGAATAAAATATATAATGAATTTTACATGAATGAAAAGATAAACTCTCGTCTCACATAAAACCCCCGGCCATTCGATCACGACGATCATATACATCATATCACATCAACAATTGAAAAGCATAGACGACGTTAAAATATATCAATCAACACATCAACATACCCACTGTTGTAATAGATCTCAACACTAGAACCTGCATAAAAAATTCCCAAAGAGCATATATAGTACCTACGGATCAACGCAAGAGCGCACGGTCCATGCCTCACCAACGGCGCCGCGGAACCATCGCAAATACACCTATTTGGCCGCGGTTCCGCGGTCGTTATGTCGAGTTAGGCGCTCGTTTTTTTTGGGGATCCATAGAAAACACTGCTCTATTTTCTGAATATTTTTAATTACAAAAATTCCATCTTTTGAAATTTTTTCCAGTGAGCATGTAAAAATCTCATTTTTTATGTTCGATTGAGTTTTAAAACGTCGTCCGGTTTACCCTAAAGCTCTAGCTAGGTTCTGATACCATGTTGGTGTGTAGTAGCGCCTCTAGTAAGGTTGCATCATCATAAAGTAGTGAACTTTTAAATTATAGAGGGCTATTACAAACGAACTACGAATCGTAACTAGAGATTAGGGTAAAAATATCATTATGAGAAGTATAAACTAAAGGAAAAGGAAATACAACCTTTGTAGCCAACTCCTTCGGTCTTTAGAACTCCTACGGCTTTGCTCGAAGCTTAGAACGACTCCGCTCAAGATCCTTCGTCGTCTACGATGATCCACCCGGAGATTTCTAAATCAAGCTCTAAGCTACACAAAATGAAGCAAACACTCTATACTAAAGGGCTAAGGTAGTGTAGAATTGTTGTGTGGTTTGTAAACTTACTTAAAAAACCCTTTCTTTTTAAGTTCCTCACTCCAAACAAAACTCAAGAGAGCTTGAAGAAGGAGGAAGATGAAGATGGCAAAAGCTTTTGTAAAATTTAATGAAAACTTATTTCCAAAAAGAAAAAGAAAAGAATATATATGAGACACTCTCAAATATAACCATAGTTAACTAAATATCTAGATATTTTGTAGATGGGTTAAAGAACTAAGGAAAACAAACCATGGTTAAAGTCAATGGTCAAATAAGAAGTGTGTAGAAAATGAGTCATTATGCTAATTTACTTTTTCTTTAATTCATTAACAAAAATATAGATATTTATCAATCATGTGAGTCTTGTATTGCCATCTTCTTTATATCATCCACCATGACACATATGTATGTATGTATGTGTGCATGGACATCATCATGTGTATGTATAAACATATATGCATACATCCAAAAGTAAAGGTTTAATTAAAAATGAGCTAAAAGTTAATATTAAATCAACACTTGATTTAATAAATCGGTCACATCAAATGCGACCCAACCAATATTGAACGCCCGATTAAAATACGGTATCACATATTCGTATTTAATCGAACTCCTGCGCATATCACATATGCACACCACAACATTTCGCCTAAGCTAGAAAAATCCTGTGTGGGGCTCTAAGACTCGTCAATACACTGGCAGTAGGTGTTGATCATATCAAAACATCTACAAGCCGCAAGCGGTCAGCTAAACGCAACGGCCACACGGGTATTGAGCGATCAGAAGAAAAACAAGTGAACCCGTCAAAAACTCCCGTCGAACCATTGGCGACACTTACCGTACAGTCCAGTCTCTTCGTCTGATATGTTGCATATCAAGTCTAGAGAAGGAATTGTCGAGCTCTAATAACTCAATAAGTCATGTCGATATGGTCTATGACCGGTCGAGAAACTACTGATAACACTTATTAGTAAATCTCATCAGCCCTGGCCAGAGACTTCAAGTCAGAGCCAATCGCACATTGCACAACACCAACTCCTAATACCGGGAGAGACGAAACCCCTCCTATCGCTCACTGTCTTTATGTGTCTCGGGACTATACCCAAAATCCACCTGTTTGCACGACTCAGTAGAGCCGTGGTAGGGTGGAAATCAAAGTACAGTTGGAGAACACACAAGACTCTATGACGATCTCGGGTCTACAGACTAACCTGTACCAGTGTCACCAGAGAACTGCTATCCGACGATAGATATAATACCATATAGGAATTCTCGGTGAGTCCGTTCAGTGTACCCAGTCTCCACTGAGCACCCATATACAATCTTCGATGTGACAACACCAATGGATATGGGATCATCTATCGCCCATCATATCGGTCAAGAAACGTATACGCTTGTCTACTCTGGAATATCGATGCCCTATCTCGATATACCTACGACTATGAACATTTAAGGATATGCTTATAGACTACACGTGCCCCACTAGTATGATCTCCATCATAGCCATAGAAGTCAAGCATATATCCTCAGGGCTTTATCAACATATATCAAATGAACAGTATCAAGTAAACATGTCAGATAAAGTAAAACCAGATAGCATACTATCATGTCGAGCAAGAAAGTCATATATCAAATATACATATATACATGTCCAAGCATCCACTATATATATAATGGCCTTTAGGGCATACATATATCAAACAAGTTTTAGTTTAAGGACATCTCGGTCCAATGTCGCCATATTTAAGGCGTGGTTCTAGTTTAAGGACATCTCGGTCCGTTATTGTCAAATTTGGCATGAATTTTTAGTTTAAGGACATCTCGGTCCGTTGTCGCCATGTTTGAGGCAGATTTATAGTTTAAGGACATCTCAGTCCATCATTCCCCTTTTGGGGACGAGTATTAGTTTAGGGATGTCTCGGTCCATTGTCGCCATATTTGAGGCAAAGTTTTCTTGAACACTACTTTTAGAGTTTTGACTCAGGAAGATAGCGAGCGGACACAAGCGTCGTCATCTATCATTGACCTTAGTCATGACTCATCAAGCATAGTATTTCTTGAGGAATCAGCTGTTTATTGGCCGGAAGGGTCTTTCGCCATGCATATCCATGAGCAGATAGGTTCCACCTTGGTAGAATTTGTCTATGATGTACAGGCCTTCATAGTTCGGCTCGAACTTTCCCCATTTGGAACGATTAGGGATCATCGGTCTTTTGATGACCAGCACGAGCTCGCCTTAGCAGAATGTTCTCGGCCTAGTAAATCTTTCGTATGACCGTGTCATCCTTGCCTTATAAGCATCTAGGTTTTGTTGTGCTATAAGGTGGGTTTCGTCGAGGGTATCGAGCTCCTCGAGCCTAATATGAGCATTTTCTTCGTCTGCAAGCTCGTATCGAACTGCTACTCAAAGAGAGGGGACCTCTATTTCCAGTGGGAGCACTGCTTCTGTGCCGAACACTAACGCGTACGGTGTTGTATTTATAGCCATCTTGAATGTCGTTCGGTATGCCCAAAGTGCTTCGTGCAACCTTTCGTGCCAGTCTGTTTTGTTTCTAGACATTATTTTCTTTATAATCTTTGTCAAGGTCTTGTTGAAGGCTTCAGCTAGACCGTTGGCCTGAGGATTATAGACCGAAGAGTATCTCCAATCTATTTTATAGTGCTGTCCGAACCAACCGATTTTATGGCTTCTGTAGGCTGGCCCATTATCCGAGATAATTTGTCGTGGAGTGCCGAACCGATAGATGACATGTGTCCTGAAGAAATAGAGGATATTCTCCTTCTTCACTTCCCTTAGTGGTACTGCTTCTGCCCACTTGGAGAAATAGTCGGTCGTTTCTAGAATGAACCGGTGTCCTTTGGATGATACTTGTTCAATGGGGCCGATTATATCGGTTCCCCATATTTCAAATGACCAACTAGCTACTGTTGGGTGTAGCGGGTTTGGATGCTGTGGATGAAGTCCCTATGAATTTGGTACGAGTGACACTGCTTCGCATATTCGAGGCAGTCCTGAATCATTGTGGGCCAATAATAGCCCATTCTTTTGATCATCAGCTTTATCTGTGGCCCAGCTTGGTGAGAACCGCAGAGTCCGTCGTGAATTTCTTGGACGACTCTCTTTGCTTCTTTTGGTCCTAGACATCTTAGCCACAGACAGTCGAACGATATCTTATATAGTGTATCATTGACGAAGGAGAAGGACATAGCTCGTTTCATGAGCTGATGTCGAGACGACCCATTTTCGGGCGTTCGTCGAGATTTGAAGTAGTCTATGAAGACTTCTCTCCAATTCTTGACCTTATTTCCGTCCTCTATTTGAAGGGCTGTTTGCTAAGTCATTTTTTTCCTTTGGATGGCTCTATTAGGTCTTCCGAAGATATCTCAATTGGCGCGAGGATCCTGCGATTTTGCACGATGATCTTTATGTCATCGAGGCTTTCGTCAGTTAATTCCTTAGCCAGTTTGTCCAACGCATCCGCCTTATTGTTTTCTGCACACGGTATACTCTCCAGGATGTAGGAGGGGATTTATGTCAGAAATTGCTGCACTCTTTCTCCGTAATTTATCAACTCTAGCTTGCACGTCTGATAGTCACCATTTACATGGCTAACGATCAGCTGGGAGTCTCCATATATGAGAAGGACTTTAATTCCCATGTCGACAGCGATCTCGAGACCTGCTATCAAAGCTTAATATTCAGCTTCATTATTAGTCTTCGACTCTGTTAAGGAGAGGGCATAACGCAATATCCTTCTTTGTGGAGTCACGAAAATAAGGCCCACCCCGGCTTTGATTATGGGGGTGTTTCGCTTTCGCCTCTTCATGGAAGATGCTCCATCGAAGTAGAGTTCCCATCGGGAATCATTTTCTTCATTCTCTCCTCCGATTGTGTCAAATGCATGTTCATCTGGCAACTCGCAATTTAAGGGGGAGTCGGCTGATATCGGATGCTCGGCGAGAAAGTTGGCGATGGCCTGACCTTTCATTGCTTTGAGAGATCGATACGCTATCGAGAACTCTATGAAGAGGAGGGCCCATTTGGCAAGTCTTCCTGTTAATATGGCCCTTGAAATCAGATATTTGAGATGATCCATCTTTGATATGAGATGGACCTCATGTGACAAGGCGTAATGTCTGAGCTTCGTTATCATGAAGATCAGTATCAGGTAATTCTTTTCGATGGGAGAGTAGTTTTTTTCTGCCCCCACGAGAACTCAACTCAAATAGTATAAAGCTCTTTCCTTTCTCTGATCATTTTCTTGTGCCCATAGAGCGCCTAGAGAACCCTCAAGGGCCGTTGTATATAGGATAAGTTGTTTTTCCTTAATTGGAGCAGTCAATACCGGATGATTTTGCAGGTATTGCTTGATTTCGTCCAGTGCATTTTAGTACTTTTGATCCTAGATGAACGGGGTCCCCTTCTTCATTAGATGACTGCAGGGACGGCATTTTCCGGAGAGGTTAGCTATGAACCGCCCGAAATAGGCGAGCTTTCCTTGAAGGGATCGCAACTTTTTGAGGGATCTTGGCATCGGCATTTCTGCAATCGCCTTAATCTTTGAGGGATCTATTTCGATACCCCGGTGCTGTATGATGAATCCTAGGAATTTGCCTGAGGAGACTCCAAACGCGCATTTCAGAGGATTCATCTTCAGATTATACCTCCGGAGATGTTGGAACTGCTGGGTTCGCTAAGCACCCCTGACGGGTTTCGGCAAGCATCAAGTATACTTTTTAAAAAAATTTAAGGTGCCGAGCTAGCCCGACCAAGGATCTACTAGAGAATTAGGGTTTTCAATACATGTAAAAAAACTTTACACTTAGTGAAATAGGAATACAAGCTTTGTAGACTGGTCCTTCACTTCTAAATCTCCGTGTAGTAGTCCATTGGCTCCAAGTAGTGGTGTCCTGGATTCTCCTTAGGCTCCACAAGGCGAAATGAACGAGCTTTCTCCAGGATCTTCGAGGCCGAAGATGATCTACGTCGAAGAATCTCTAACTCAAGCTACATCTTCACTAATTGATGGATTAGTGAAACAAACAACCTATACAAAATGTCTAGTTTGATATAGATTGATGAAGTAGGAATTTTGCTCAATTTAGAATTATTTTTCTCTTTTTCTTTTTCTTCTCACTCAAGAGCTAGAAAGCAAAGAAGAAGAAGAAGAAGATGATGATGATGATTGAATGAAGTCATGAACCATGGGTGAGAAAATATCTCATATAATCTCTTGTAGAGACTTAACCATGGCTAAAGATAATGGTTAGGTTAATAAATGTCTGGAGTAAAACAAAATTAGTGGACTAAGTCAAGGTTTCTATATGCTTCCACAAGCATCTTAAACCATGTCATTTTCCACCTAATTTTGATTTTTCCCTTGATATTTAAACACCCAAATTATCTTCACTTTAGTATGAGTCTCATACACCCAAGTCCAATATATCATCTAGCATGACACATAAATAAATACGTTAATATATATCATATATATATTTAAATGTATTTAGAGAAAACAATTTCTTAAGTGAGCTAATATTAGTTAATATATATTAATATATCAAATATATAATTATATATTAAATTATTAAATCAACACTTGATTTAATAATCCAGCTATATCACATACAACCGACTAATATCATATAACAAATTATAGAATCAACACTTGATCCAATAATCCGGTTATATCACATATAACCTATATCGCAAGATTAGAATACTGCATCACATACACGTATCAATCTCGGTCCCGCACATATCACATATGTGCTCTACTTTGTTTCGCTTGAGCAAGGAATCCTCTGTGTAGGACTCTAAAGACTAGTCAATACGCCAGCAGTATGTGATTATCATATCAGGCACCTACAAGTCGTCAGTGGTACTAGCTGGACGTAACGGCTACCTAGGTATTGAGCGATCAGAAGATCAATAAGCAAGCTTGTCCATACTCCCGTGAATCCAGTATGTAACACTACCGTACAGTCTAGTGTCTTTGTTTGATATGTCGCATATCGAGTCTGGTGGTGGTAAAAGTCAGACCCCAATAACTTGATAAGTCATGCCGATGTGAGGCTCAAAAGGGGTCGAAAATTTTCTGATAACACTTACCAGTAAATCTCATCATCAGCCCTGGCCAGGGACTTCCTGTTATGGCCAATCGAGCACAGCGCAACATCAACCCCCAATACCGGAAAAGAAGAAACCCCTCCTATCGCTCATTGCCTCCATGTGACTCGGGACTGTACCCAAAAACTACATGTTTTCATGCTCTCTTGAACGTGCTAGGTTGGAAATCAAAGCATAGTGGGAATCACTCAAGACTCTATGACGATCTCGGGATTACAAACTAACCTGTATAAGTGTCACCAGAGAACTGCTATAGGTATAATACCATCTAAGAGTTCTCGGCGAGTCCTGTTCAGTGTACCCAGTCTCCACTGAGCACCATTATACAATCTTTGATGTCAAACACCAATGGATGTGGGATCATCCATCGCCCATCAAATATGTCAAGAAACGTATATGTTAGTCTACTCTAGAATATCGATGCCCCATCTCAATACACCCACGACTAGGAACAATTAAAGGATGAACTTGTGGACTACTCTAGCCCTAATAGTACGATCTGCATCATAAACCTGGTAGTCAAGTATGCATCCAAAGGGCTTTACCAACATGTGAGAGCAAGACAGTATCACAATACTAGTCTACATGTTAAGATAAAGAGCAACCATATAGCATACTATCATATCGAGCAAGAAAGCCCTCTCTATATATGTCTAAGTATACATTATAATATGCAATCATGTACAATAATGGCCTTTAGGGCATACATACAACTAACAATCTCCCACTTGTACTAAGGACAGTTGTTGTAGTATCTCATACCCAACATCCCGAAGAGTCTCTCAAATTGTATCTAGGAAATGGCCTTCGTGAGTGGATCCGCCGTGTTATTCTGCGTGTCAACTCTCCAGACCTCGATCTCCTGGTGATCAACTATCTCCCGGATCAGGTGATACCACCTCAAAATATGCCTGGATCGCTGATGGGACCTGGGTTCCTTGGCTAAAGCCACAACTCCATTGTTATCGCAATATAAAGGTATTGGATGCTAAGTGGATGGAACTACTCCAAGTTCAGTTATGAACTTCTTCATCCAGACAGCCTCTTTGGTGACATCATTGGCATCGATGTATTCAGCCTCCATCGTCGAGTCTGCCACGGTATCTTGCTAGGAACTCTTCCAACATATCGCCCCTCCATTGAGGGTGAATACAAAACCCGAGACCGACTTAGAGTCATCCTTATCACTCTAGAAGCACGAATCGGTAAAGGACTCCACTTGGTGTTCACCGTTACCATACACCAAGAACATTTCTTTAGTCCTTCTTGAGTACATAAGAATGTTCTTCACAGCTATCCAGTGATTCTCCCCAGGATCTGATTGATACCTGCTTACAACATCAAGTGCGTACCTTACATCCAGTCGGGTACATAACATCGCATACATAAGAGACCCAACTGCTAAAGCATAGGGTATCCCTTGCATGTGAGCCCTCTCCAAATCAGTATTGGAGGACATCTCTTTAGAGAGAGTGATTCCTGAGATCGTGGGTAAATTCCCACGCTTGGAATCTTCCATACTAAACCTCTTTAGTATGATGTCAATGTACCTGGATTAGGAAAATCCCAACATCCATTTAGATCTAACTCTATAGATCTTAATCCCAGGATATAGGAAGCATCACCCAGATCCTTCATGAAGAATCTTTGTGATAAGAAGAGCTTGACCGAATGCAGCATAGGAACAACATTTCCTATCAAGAGTATGCCATCCATGAAAACGAGGAAGATAACCTTACTCTCTGCAGCCTTCTTGTATACACAAGGTTCATCTACGTTTTTGATGAAGCCAAACTCTTTGACTGCCACATCAAAACAGATGTTCCAACTCCACGATGCCTTCTTTAACCCGTAGATTGATTTAAGCAGCTTGCACACCTTTCCATTGCTCCCACTATCTACGAAGCCCTCTAACTGAGTCATGTACACGCTCTCTTCTAAATCACCATTTAGAAAAGCGGTCTTGATGTCCATCTGCCAGATTTCGTAGTCATGGTATGTAGCGATGGCAAGTAGGATCCGGATGGACATAAGCATAGCCACTGGAGAAAAGGTTTCTTCATAATCGACACCTGGTCATTGACGAAAACCTTTTGCAACAAGTCTAGTTTTGAAAGTCTCAAATTTTCCATCTACACCAAGTTTCTTCTTAAAAATCCATTTGCTCCCAATGGGTTTTACCCCTTCGGGAGCAACTTCCAAAGTCCATACTTTGTTGGTGTACATGGATTCCATCTCAGACCGCATTGCATCCAGCCATTTCACAAAGTCCCCACTCGTGATGGCCTGCTCGAAGCTAGTTGGGTCATCATCTTCCATGATGCAATCCTCGCTCCTACCGTCAATGAGAAAACCATAGTATCTCTCAGGTGGATGAGGAACCTTACTAGATCGGCAAAGAGGTTGAGGTTCGTCGGGGACTATCAAATCCTCTGGTTCCACCAAATCACCAGTTGTAGTTTGTGTAGCTGGACCCTCTTCCAGTTCTACTTTATGAACACTAATTTCTTTTGCAAGAAATTCCTTTTCTAAAAAGGTGGCATGTCGAGAAACAAACACCTTTTGTTCCTCGCTGTGGTAGAATAGATATCCATTTGAATGCTTTGGATATCCCACAAGCTTACAAAGAACTTCTCATGCTTTGAGTTTGTCTGGATTTTTCCTTTTGACATATCCCGAACAACCTTATATCTTAACTCGTTTAAGACATGGTCTCTTTCCACTCCATATCTCATATGGTGTTTTAGTCACCGATTTTGGTGGAACTTGATTCAATAGGTATGCTGCTATCTCAAGTGCATAACCCCAAAAGGAAATAGACAACTCAGCAGTACTCATCATAGAGCGTACCATATCTAAAAGGGTGCGGCTTCTCCGCTCCGACACACCATTGTGCTGTGGTGTATACGGAGGAGTAAGCTGAGAGAGAATCCCATTCTCTTTTAAATAGTCCAGGAATTCCGTGCTTAAGTATTCTCCTCCTCGATCTGATCGAAAGATTTTAATACTTTTACCCGTTTGGTTCTCGACTTCGCATTTATATTTCTTAAATTTCTCTAAAGCTTCAGACTTGTGTTTCAACAGGAACACATGTCCGAATCTTGAGAGATCATCGTTGAATGTAATGAAGTACGAGGAACCATTTCTGGCATGTGTAGACATGGGACCGCATATATCACTATGTATTAGTCCCAAGAGTTCTGTAGCTCTTTCTCCGTGTCTAGTAAACAGAGTTTTGGTCATTTTGCCTTTAAGACATGACTGGCATGTTTTATAAGATGTAAATTCGAACGGATTCAAATATCCATCCTTATGTAACTTAGCTAGTCGTGTCGCATTGATATGATCTAGTCCACAATGCCACAATAAAGATTCATTCATTTCTGAACTCTTCCTCTTATGTGTGTTCTGTACGTTAAGAACTGTGTTTTGATTCAGAACGTATACACCGTTACATAACGTACCAAACCCAATCAACACTTGATTTATGAAAATGTTCATAACATTATTTTCCACTAAAAAGTTATATCCTTTTCTGTCTAATAAAGAAATTGATATTAAATTGCATATCATAGAGGGTATATAATAACAGTTGTTCAAGATCAATGTATTCCTATTTGGTAATATAAGGTGATGTTCACCAACTGTTTTGGCTGCAACACTTGCACCATTTCCTACTTTCAGAGAATGATCACCTTTTCCCAGTTCTCTACCTTTCTTTAGCCCATGTAACATATTACATACGTGGGATCCTGATCCGGTATCTAATACTCAGGACGTAAAGTGTACTGAGAAACAGTTCTCGGTAACGAACACACACGAAGAAGATACATCAACATGCTCTTTCCTCGTTCGGGTGGCGTGGGAATCCGAATATTCCCCTATTTCCTGCTCAGACTTCTAACAATTATAAGATAGAGCGGAACCAATATTCCCCAGCTCAGTATACCAAGCGGGTTCGGTTAATATATCCATATTATTATCTTGATTAAGGCGTGTCATGGTCGCTACCTGGAGAGAGATAGAACAAAACACTTAGCGTCTGCTCTTGCAAGATTAGATTGGTTATTATCTTATCTAATCAGGATGGCTCCCACTGTTTATATCAAATCCTCCTTCAAACTCTAAAAGGTAAGACTAGCCATGATTAATTACACCCTATAAGTTCTCCAATCTTTCGGCGAGGCTAGTGTCAGTACTTTGAGGGAGGCTCCCCGTGCTTTCGTATGGACCTAATTAAAATAAACCTCATTTTCCTATAGGCATAACCCCGTTGACACCTTTCTAGACACCTATTTTGATCAGCTAATTTTAAAGTGCAAAATTCTCCCAGGAGTAACTCTTACTCGCAGTGGGTACCAGGATCCAACTATCTCATAGAAGGTATGCAATTTGATTGGAAATTTCAACACTTGAAATTCCCAATAATATTTTGCCCCTGATGTCCTATGACCTTGAAAAAGGCCAACAAACTATAGGGCACTAGTCAAGTTCAACCCGTCATTTCCTGATTGAATTAAACCCACCCGTACGACCCTTGACAAAAGCCAACAAGGTCGTATGACTACCTTAATCCATCGCATCATATGGTTGGAGATAAGCACTAATCAACTACCGCACACTACGTCTTGACAAAGGCCAATAAACGCAGCACGAATACTAAAAAGTACTTATCTGAAATGACGGAGGGCTGTGACAGGTTTTTTAGAAAACCATTTGCGTAATGAACTTGATATCATTGTAGAATCGAGTGATTTTGAAAAGGAGTGGTTCAAGCTCCACCTTTTAAAATCGAGTTTTTCAAAATAAACCGAGTGGTCGTAGCATCTACTAGCTTTTTCTAAAGAGGTCACTCCCGGTGAAGAGATCTAGGCTCTTTCCTCATCGAATGAGGTGCTAGATATTCATCAAAGAATACCACTATGCAAAGCAAGAACTAGAGCTACCAGTTTTGAAAATTTGATTCCACAACATCACTGGGTTCTTTCCTTTTCATTAATCTTATTAATGAAGTCCCATCATTTATGCTTCCTAAGAATCACAGATAAAGAAACGAAAATACAACGCACGCTTATGTCATCCGCATTCGCCACGGGGTCCCGTCATGCACCGTTAGGTTAGTTAACTAACGGCAGAGCGTGGTCTGGACTAGTGCGGATGCAAAACATAAGCAACGTTTATTATATATCATATATATTATATAAAGCATTCGTCTCACGCAGTTATATGATCTCATCACAGAACATTGCAGCAGAAGTCAACATATGAAATATTGGATATACTAGCAGGTCCGTGTTTTAAATTAAACAACAACAACAACTGAGCCTTTTATCCTAAGCATATGGGGTAGGCTACATGAACCAACATAAGAATCACGTCGGGTCCAGCACATAAATCCTCCGCCTCCACTCATTCCTATCGAACAATATACTTTCATTGAGGCCTTTGGCAACCATATCGTTTCGTATCACCTCCATCCATGTTTTCTTCGGTCTCCCTTTTGCCCTTTTGCTATTGCCCATATCGAGAGTATCTATTTGTCGAACCTGCGCTTCCATAGGTCCGTGTTGCACATAACCAAACAATCTTAGCCGGTTTTCCCGCATCTTCTCCTCCACAGGTGCTACACCAACTTTTGCACGAATATCCTCATTTCGCACCTTATCTTTTCTAGTGTTACCGCACATCCAACGAAGCATTTGCATCTCCGCTATGTGCATCTTCCGTGTATGATGCTTCTTAGGAGCATAGCATTCTTTACCATATAATAAGGCAGACCGAATAGCGCTTTGATAAAACTTCCCTTTCAATTTTAACGGAAAGTTACGATCACACAAAATCCCTGTTGCACTCCTCCATTTCAACCAACCAGTTTAGATCCTTTGATTAACATCACTATCGATCTCCCCATTCTTTTGGATGATGGAACCTAGATATCTAAACTGGTCGCTCGGTGATATCTCTTGCCCATCCAATATTATGCCAATATGGTTTTGACTTCTCTGTTTATTAAATTTGCAATGCATATATGCTGTCTTGGACCTGCTCAATCTGAACCCCCGAGATTCCAATGTTTGCCTCCATAATTCCAATTTGGTATTAAACCCTGCTTTCGTCTCATTTACTAGAACAATATCATCAGCGAATAGCATACACCAAGGTACCTCATCTTGGATAGTTCTAGTAAGTTCATCCATCATGATGGAAAACAGTAATGGAATTAATGCAGATCTTTGATGTAAACTAATTGTAATCGGAAAATCACTCGTTAGGCCACCGCAAATTCTGACATTTGCCACTACTCTATTGTACGTATCCTTGATCATGTCAATATACTTGACGGGGACCCCCTTCTTCATCATTGTCCCCCATAATACCTCTCTAGTTACCTTGTAGTACGCTTTTTCTAAATCAATAAATATCATATGCAAATCTCTTCTCTTCTCTCGAAAACGCTCGACAAGTTGACGAAGCAAATGAATAGCTTCTGTCATCGATCGTCCAGGCATGAACCCAAACTGGTTCTCTGTTATCTTAATATCCTTTCTTAGCCTGTGTTCAATCACTCTCCCAAAGTTTCATGGTGTGACACATAAGTTTTATTCCACGGTAATTTGAGCAACTTTGAATGTCACCCTTGTTCTTGTAGATAGGTACAAGGATACTTTTCCTCCAATCATTTGGCATCCTTTTTGTCTGCCAAATCTTATTAAATAAATCTGTCAGCCATTTAACGCCTATGTCTCCTAAGCATCTCCAAACCTTGATAGGAATCCCGTCAGGACCGACCGCTTTTCTTAAATTCATTCTGCTCAAACCTTCTTTAATCTCAGGCAGTCTTATTTTATACATGAAATCACAGTTTATATCTTGAGATTGAATAACAAGTCCATCCAAATTCTTAGTAAAGCTCTCATTGAACAACTTGTCAAAGTAATCTCTCCATCTTTCCTTGATATACTCATCTCGAATTAAAACCTTCTGATTTTCATTTTTGACACACTTTACCGCACATAAGTCTCTTGTCTTCCTTTCCTGCATCCGAGCAATCCAGTATATATCATTTTCAGCCTCTTTAGTGTCTAATTTCTCGTACACCTCCTTGTAGACCTTAGAATTAGCTTCCCGAATAGCTTTCTTAACTTCCTTTTTAGTCATTTTATACTTCTCAAATATCTCCACATCTCTACTTTTCTTCAAATTTTTATAAGAATCCCTTTTAATTTTAATAGCAGCCTTTACTTCTTCATTCCACCATGATGTGTCCTTAGATGGTGGAGCACCACCTCTCGACTCACCAAGTAGATCTCTAACTACTCTCTTGATACAACTATTCATTTTGTTTCATGTTCTGTCTGAATCATCTTCCGACTGCCAATCCGCTTCTTGGACTACACGATCTATAAAAGCCTTTTGGTTACCTTCTTTCAATCACCACAATTTAATTCTAGAATCTACCTTACGTCTAATCTTCCTAGGTACTCTTCTAAATCGAAAATCTAGAACTAAAAGTCTTTGTTGAGTGGTTACACTCTCACCTGACACTACCTTACAGTCGATACAACAATATCTATCTATTCTTCTCATCAGAAAAAAGTCTATTTGACTAGCACTTGATCTGCTCCTAAAAGTGATAAGGTGGGACTCACTTTTCCTAAACCAGGTGTTTACTAAGATCAAGTCATAAGATAAGGCAAAATTGAGAATCGAGTCACCTACTTCATTCCTTTATCCAAAACCAAAACCTACATGGATAGTATCAAACCCACTACGACTAGTACCCATATGTCCATTGAGATCACCACCAATAAATAACTTCTCCCCACTAGGTATACTTTGCACCATCTCGTCTAAATCCTCCCAGAATAGACGCTTACCAGCGTCATCAAGACCTATCTGTAGTGCATAAGCACTAATAACATTAAGGATCTTTCCACCTAGAATAAGCTTAACCAGTAAAATTCTATCACCTTTTCTCCTAATCTCAACTACATCCTCAAACAACTGTCTATCTATGAATATGCCTACCATATTACGATTTTTATCTCTACCCGTATACCAAAGCTTATAACCCCAAGGCTCTATGACTCTTCTTTTTTCACCTACCCACTTAGTTTCTTGCAAACACATAATACCAACTCTCCTCCTAATCATCACCTCCACTAATTCTATTAGTCTACCCATAAGGGAACTTGTGTTCCAGAAAGCTATACGGATCCTATGAAACCCTTGCTTATTTGTCACTACACCCGGGATCCGATGTAGCGCGTCGTTTCTGGACGACGACCTAGAAGCCCTTGCATATTTAACACTACACCCGGGATCCAATGTAGCGCGTCGCTGAGTAGGGGGTGCCACAATGATATTCTTATTATGGTTCATGTCATAGAACGTGATAAAGTTTTACGTTGGCTGTCACAAGCCTACCACAACCCTCACCATTTCTTATCCGGACTTGGGACCGGCAACGGTTGGTTTTCCATGTTTTAAATTAAGACAGTAAAAAACACGGATTCCACGTCATGATGAATAGCCAAACCCACATCCCTAGACCCCTACGAGTGCTGCAAGAAACCCTACCAAATCTAGATTTAGGAGACCCGGACTCGACTCCTCGAGATGGTCTCCCACTGGACTTTAGAACCCGATTACTTGTGCTACCCTCCTTAGGTCTATCCTAATGCGGAAAATTAAATAATATACATCAAGGGTGACATCATCCTCAATTCGGAAGTGTCCCAATAAAAGAATATTACATACAAGTTTTTACATGAATGAAAATGAAATACTCCCATCTCTTGCAAACCCCAGGCTATTCAAACACGACGGTCTAATATAACATATCACAGCAACACATAACATCGCATGTCATCAACGTAAGTAAATATACATATCCTAATTGCCGTTGACGTATAGCAACGAAACCGGTGATACACCACATATTACACTTACGGTCGCAGAAAAGAAAGTGAAAACTACAACAATTGGAATCCGCAGCATCTTTAGACATCATAAACCCGAAATATCACATACGTCGGATTTCATGCCTAACCGTATAAATTCCTTAGACATCATAAAGCCGGAATATCATATATTTCAAATTTCATGCCTAACGTTATAAACCCGGCATTTTAGTCTCAAATTGAAAACACGTTTCAATATCTAGTCGGGCAAGTCAACAAGATTCCCGACTGTTGATCGAATGCTCATCGGAAACATTAGTAGATGGCCACACCCCCGATGCCGTCGATGAAGCGCACTTAGGTGGAACACCACTGCCGCGAGCACCTGAATGGATGCTTTTGGCTATGGGGTTCTCCTCCAGTCACTTGGTCAGGGCTATGGGGCGAGGCTATCCAGTAGTGTTACCCGGCGAGCGTTCACGTATAATACGAGATTGCGACGGAGTTTTGATCCGAATAAAAACCCTGCGGCAACCGATCAAAAGAGACTAAATTGCTAGATTTACAAAACACTAATTAGTTTTCACAAAACTAATTATTGTGGATTCCAAATATTGCATCACAAATCACAGATATCTAGACGATTTTAAACATTTCGATCAATCCATTAAAAACCCACAATACTCAGAGACCTCAACACTTAAGACAGATTCAAAAATACCCAGACAGTGCTACCAGTACATACGGACCATCATAAGAAGGCACGTCCCTGGCCTCACCAACGGCGCTGCGGAACCGCCACCAAAAGCATGTTTTGGCCGTGGTTATGCAGTCGTTAAATCGAGTTAGGGGTTCGTTTTTCTTGGGGGTCCATATAATACCCTACACTATTTTCTGCATATTTTTAAACCAAAAAATTCCAACTTTTGTAAAATTTCCAGAGAGCATGCAAATGTACGGTTTTGATGTTCGATCGAACACTTTAACGTCGTTTAGGTCACGCATAATATTCTACCTTAGCTCTGATACCACTGCTGGGTTCGCTAAGCACCCCTGACGGGTTTCGGCAAGCATCAAGTATGCTATTTTAAAAAATTTATGGTGCCGAGCGAGCCCGACAAAGGATCTATTTAGATAATTAGGGTTTTTAAAATATGTAAACAAACTTTACACTGAGTGAAATAAGAATACAACCTTTGTAGACCGGTCCTTCACATCTAAAGCTCCGTGTAGTAGTCCCTTGGCTCTAAGTAGTGGTGTCCCGGACTCTCCTTAGGCTCTACTAGGCGAAGGAACGAGCTTGCTCAAAGATCTTCGCGGCCGAAGATGATCTACGTTGAAGAATCTTTAACTCAAGCTATCTCTTCACTAATTGATGGATTAGTGAAGCAAACAAGCTATACTAAATGGCTAGTTTGATATAGATTGATGAAGTATGAATTTTGCTCACTTTAGAAATATTTTTCTCTTTTTTTTTCCTTCTCGCTCAAGAGCTAGAAAGCAAAGAAGATGTAGAAGAAGATGAATGAATCAAGTAATGAACCATGGGTGAGAAAATATCTCATATAATCTCTTGTAGAGACTTTACCATGACTAAAGATAATGGTTAGGTTAATAAGTATCTAGAGTAAAACAAAATTAGTGGACTAAATCAAGATTTCTACATGCTTCCACAAACATCTTAAAGCATGTCATTTTTCACCTAATTTTTATTTTTCCCTTAATATTTAAACACCCAAATTATCTTCACTTTGGTATGAGTCTCATACATCCAAGTCCAATGTATCATCTAGCATGACACATAAATAAATACATTAATATACATCATATATATATTTAAATATATTTAGAGAAAACAATTTCTTAAGTGAGCTAATATTAGTCAATATATATTAATATATCAAATATATAATTATATATTAAATTATTAAATCAACACTTGATTTAATAATCCGGTTATATCATATACAACCGACTAATATCATATAACAAATTATTGAATCAACACTTGATCCAATAATCCGGTTATATCACATATAACCTATATCGCGAGATTAGAATATTGTATCACATACACGTATCAATCTCGGTCCCGTACATATCACATATGTGCCCTACTTCGTTTCGCTTGAGTCAGGAAAGCTCTGTGTAGGACTCTAAAGACTCGTCAATATGCCAGCAGTAGGTGATGATCATATCAGGCACCTACAAGCCATCAGCGGCACTAGCTTGACGTAATGGCTACCCAGGTATTGAGTGATCAGAAGATCAATAAGCAAGCTTGTCCATACTCCAGTGAATCCAGTAAGTAACACTACCGTACAGTCCGGTCTATTTGTCTGATATGTCGCATATCGAGTCTGGGGGTGGTAAATGTCAGACCCCAATAACTTGATAAGTCATGCCGATGTGAGGCTCATAACGGGTCAAGAAAGTACTGATAACACTTACCAGTAAATCTCATCATCAGCCCTGGCCAGGGACTTCCTGTTATGGCCAATCGAGCACAGCGCAACATCAACCCCTAATACCGGGAGAGACGAAACCCCTCCTATCGCTCATTGCCTCCATGTGACTCGGAACTGTACCCAAAAACCACCTGTTTGCACGCTCTCTTGAATGTGGTAAGGTTGAAATCAAAGCACAGTGGGAATCACACAAGACTCTATGATGATCTCGGGTCTACAGACTAGCCTATACCAGTGTCACCAAAGAACTGCTATCTGATGTTAGGTATAATACCATCTACGAGTTCTCAGCGAGTCCTGTTCAGTGTAGCTAGTCTCCACTGAGAACCCGTATACAATCTTTGATGTCAAACACCAATGGATGTAGGATCATCTATCGCCCATCAAATGGGTCAAGAAACGTATACACTAGTCTATTCTGGAATATCGATGCCCCGTCTCGATACACCCACGACTAGGAACAATTAATGGATGAACTTGTGGACTACCCTGCCCTAGTAGTATGATCTGCATCATAATCCTGGCAGTCAAGTATACATCCTAAGGGCTTTACCAACATGTGATAGCAAGACAGTATCATAATATTAGTCTACATGTTAAGATAAAGAGCAACCAGATAGTATACTATCATGTCGAGCAAGAAAGTCCTCTCTATATATGTCCAAGCATCCATTATAATATACAATCATATACAATAATGGCCTCTATGGCATACATACAACTAACAGGAACACTACGTCTAGATATTCCCAATGTTCCTCGTAAGACTTGCTCTTCACCACCAGGTCATCGATGTAGCATTCGACAATCTCATGGATGATGTCATCGAAGATCTTCGTCATGGCCCTCTGGTTGGTAGCGCCAGCGTTCTTTAAACCGAAAGGCATCACCTTGTAGCAGAATATGCCTAGTGAAGTCCGTAAGGCGGTATGCTTTTGATCTTCAGGATGCATTTTTATTTGATTGTATCCCGAAGATCCATCCATGAAAGAGAAGACCTCATGGGTAGACGTGTTATCGATCATCAGCTCGGTAACAGGTACTAGAAAGTCATCCTTCGGTCAAGCTTTTTTGAGGTCCTGAAAGTCCACGCAGATGCTCACCGTTCCATTTTTCTTCATCACCGAAATGATGTTAGCGATCCAGTCGGGATATTGAACTTCTTAAATGAAGCCGGAGTCGATTAGTTTCTTGACCTCAGCATTTATACTCATCTCAAGTTCGAGCCGCATTCTTCTTGGCGCATGTTTGACTAGATTTATGTCCGGCAATATGGCCAGTATATATACTGCTACCTTTGGATCTAAACCATGCATTTCGGAATAGTTCCGTACGAAGCAGTCTTTGTACTGCATGAGCACGTCCTTTAACATGGCTACCTATTTTCAGATAGTAGCTCATTGACGAACGTTGTCCTCGGGTCATTTTCCGTTCCTAAGTCAATTTTCCTTAGGTTGTCCTCCATAGTGTGTATCTCGTCTTCAAGCTCTTTTGGTGCTGGTGGAAACACTGAGATCACCTCGTCCTTGTCTTCATTTGCGAAGCACTTGAAGTGGTCATCTATAATCTCGTGCCCTCCCTCCTTAGAGAGTGTTATCACATGGCGGGTACGGGTTCGCTTCCATCCTTGATTTTGAGCTGGTCCTATCCTCACGGTATAAGTCATTTTTAGCTCATGCTTTTGCGGCGGGGTTACCCACCAGATGTCAGACAAAGCGAACCTGCCTTGTTGATATTGTTCTTTGACCCAGTCTTTGAAGGTGAAGCATGCAAGTTGACCCTATCACTACCATGAGGTTTTAGTAGCATCAAGCAGGCCAATTTTTAAATTTTTAGTAGTGCTAAGCTAGAATAAACAAGATATTTGCTAGAATATTAGGGTTTTATATAAAGAAAACTATATGAAATGAAAGATGGCTATACCCTCGTAGATCGAGTCCTTCACTTCACATGCTCCATGTAGTAGTCCCGCGACTACACTAAGCTCCACTTGAGGCTTTAGACGAACTTCCTCCGATGACCTTTGTGCCGAAGATGATCCATGCGAAGTTCCTCCAATTCAAGCTACCTCTACACTAAATTCTTTAGCGTAGTAAACACGCTACACTCGATCGCTAGTCAAGTGTAGGATGGTGAAGTAGGGGAAATTAAAAGCTCACAAGTTTGTGTTCAAGCTTCATGGTTCACATCACATGTGAGGGTTGAAACTTGAACTGTAGCAATTGAGGAAGAAGAAGAAGCTAGAGAGCAACCATGGGAGCAACTCAAGAAAATGGATAAGTGTTGAGAATGAGCTTAGAATGAATGACAACTCTTGACCCCCACTCATTCAAGCATGGAATTTTGCAATATAAAATTGCAACCATGCTTGAACAGTGAGTCAAGATGAATAAACAAATATAAATCCCATACTTGCAACCATGCTCTCATTTTCCACCTTATTTCTATTTTTCTCAAAAATAGAAATCATGCCATGCTACATATATATTTATATATATATATATATATATATATTATATATCATATATATATATATTAATACGTATAAGAATATTTAGTGAGCTAATGATATTAGTTAATATATAATTATACCACATATAATTTATATCACATTATTAAATCAACACTTGATTTAATAATCCAGTTATATCACATATGACCGACTAATATCATTTATCTGAATGTCACATTATCAAATCAACACTTGATTCAATAATCTGGTTATATCACATATAACCGAACCGATAACAGATAACTGCCAGATTACAATACGGTATCACTTACACATATTTAATCAGGCCCACACACATATAACATATGTGTCCTACTTCGTTTGCTTGAACCAGGAAACTTCTGTGTAGGACTCTAAAGACTCGTCAATACGCCAGCAGTAGATGATGATCACATCAGTCACCTACAAGCCGTCAGCGGTACTAGCTGGATGTAACGGCTATCCGGGTATTGAGCGATATGAAGATCAACAAGCAAGCTTGTCTATAGTCTCCAAGAAACCTATCAGTAACACTACCGTACAGTCCGGTCTCTTCGTCTAATATGTCGCATATCATGTCTAAGGGTGGTAAACGCCAGACCCCTGTAACGTGATAAGTCATGCCGATGTCTTCGAGAAACAACTGATAACACTTATCAGTAAATCTCAGCAGCATCCCTGGCCAGGGACTTCCAGTTATAGCCAATCGAGCATAGCGCAACATCAACCCCCAACACCGGGAGAGACGAAACCCCTCCTATCGCTCATTGCCTCAATGTGACTCAGGACTGTACCCGAAATCCACCTATTTGCACGTCTCCTTTGAGCGTGGTAGGGAGGAAATCAAAGCACGGTGGGAGCCGCACAAGACTCTATGACGATCTCGGGTCTACAGACTAACCTGTACCAGTGTCACCAGAGGACTGCCTTCTGACGATAGGTATACTACCACATAGGAGTTCTCGGCGAGTCCTGTTCGGTGTACCCATTCTCTAATGAGCACCTATGTACAATCTTTGATGTCACACACCAATGGCTGTGGGATCAACCATCGCCCTCCAAGGGATAAGAAACATACACACTAGTCTACTTAGAATATCGATGCCCTAGTCTCGATTTTCTCTCGACTAGGAACTGATTAAAGGATGTACTCTTAGACCACCCTGGCCCCACTAGTATGATCTCATCATAGTCCTGGTAGTCAAGTATATATCCTAAGTGCTTTATCAACATATAAGAGACAGACGGTATAAATACCAGTCTACATGTTAAGATAAAGGTAATCTCATAGCATACTATCATGTCGAGCAAGAAAATCCTCTATATATCTGTCCAAGCATCCACTATATCAACAACAATCGCCTCTAGGGCATACATATTCTTGACAATCTCCCACTTGCACTAAGGCCAGTTTTTGTAGTATCCCATACCCAACGTCCTAAAAGTCTCTCGAATAGCATCTAGGGGATGGCCTCGGTGAGTGGATCCGCTGTGTTATCCTCTGTGTCAACTCTCCTGACCTCGATCTCCCGGAGATCAACTATCTCCTTGATCAGGTAATACTGTCTAAGAATATGTCTGGATCGCTAACGGCACCGGGTTTCCAAGGCTAAAGCCACAACTCCATAGTCATCACAATACACAGGTATTGGATGCCCAACGGTAGGAACCAAGTTCATACTATGAACTTTTTCATCCAGACAACCTCTTTTGCAGTATCATTGGTAGCGATGTAATTAGCCTTTATGAATGAGTATGCTACGGTATATAGCTTGGAACCCTTCCAACATACCGTCCCTCCACTAATGGTGAAGACAAAACCCGAGACTGACTTTCAGTCGTCCTTATCATTGTGGAAGCTCGAATCGGTAAAGGATGTCGTGGGTATATTTGTGCGCTTGTCGTCATACTCGGTAGGCTGCACAGGCCTCTTGGTCTTCTTTTTTTTCTTCGAAGATTTTGAAGGCTTGATTTAGGGATTTTGCCCTTTGTCAACAATCTTCGGTACGGGACACGGTTTCAGCATCTCTTCGATGATTTCGGGTTCAAGTGGGCTTTTCCACCTGACTGCCAGACACGCCTGTAAATCCTTCAGCATTCTTTTGTTCTTTGCTGAAAGAATGACTTCCCATGGAGTTTCTTAAACGAGCGAGCATGATGCCCCCGGTGCATCCACCTTTTTGGGAGTGTGCTTCTGTGGCGGGTTCACCCTCTAGTTCTCAGAAAGCACGAACTTCCCCTGTTGATACTGATCCTCGATCCAGTTCTTGAAGATGTAGAAATCCTTAACTGGGTGGCTCACCATTTTGTGATAGGAGTAGTAGTTGGGGTTGTTGACGTCGCCGGGTTGCGGGGGACTCCATGGGTCTGCTAATGTGATGAGTTTGTTACGCATTGCCAACTCAAATATTCTCCTCGCCTTATCATGGGGAAACGAGTAAACGCGTCTGTAACATTTTAGAAAATATAAAATATTATTTTTGGAATTTAATATTAAAATAATATATTTCCCGAAAACTGCCCGATTTGCGAAATTAGGGTTTTCGAAAAAAGGGTATAAATATATACCAATATTTGTGAAATAATTAGAAATTAAAATGATTTATTCATTTAAAAATATATTTATTGGATTTAGCCTTTTTAAAAGTTTATTATATGCAGTTTGGATAAAAACCCGATTAGTGCACTGCTAATCGCGATTAAGCCAAATCCGTATTTCTACAGTTTTCCATGGCTAGTGCACCATGTCATGTTGCTTTTGGTTGCATGTGGTTCATTTGTGTTTGTTGGTTTCATATTGTATTTTGTTTTGCTTGTGGGAAGCAAAGAGAAAAGAAAAAGAAATATTAAAGAGTTAAAAAGGAAAAAGGTGAATGATTGGAGAAAGAGAGAGAGAGTGAGAATAAGTGAGAGAGAGGGGGGCTGCTGCCATACTCTTTCCCCCATCATTTTCTTCTCCTTCTTCATCTTCCTCAAGCTCACTTCTCTCCACTTCTACCCCTAGATCCATCTCCGAATAATCACCAAAAGCTTATACTCCCTTCACAAAAATTAATCCCCATATCTTCCTCTACACAATGCACCAAGCATAGTGGGATTTTGACAACATTGGAAAGCTAGGGCTGTCTTGAGTGGCCCAAATGAGGTATAGCGTCTTCCATTTAGTTATTTTTAAGCTTCCTTATATTCAAGTTTTAGTTTAGAATTGGTTTAGTGGTGATTTGTGAAGTTGGAAACATTCTAGAGAAAGGTTTGAGTGATTGTGTGGATTTGAATTGTGTAGTGGCTGTTACAGGACCTTAGGGATTGAATTCAGGGGCTGGGATTGAGTTTAGAAGCAAAATACGGATTTAAAATATTAACCATGTCGGTTTTGCGGAGATTGGTGTGACTACAGGAAATCTGGGATGACCTGGAGAGTTTTTGAGTTTACCAAACAATACCAGGGACCAGATTAGGGCACCAAGAGACCACACTGACCAGACGAACCCTAACGGAGCTAGCCTGGCTGAGCTCACTGGATTTCCTAGTGGTGTAGCCAGCCACTTTGTGGCATTTGGTGTTTAGGTTGGTCCAATAGCTCATATACTTCATGTACAGCACCCTATACTAGTTTGTGCAACTCTTTTTGGCCTGAGTCAAAATCTGGGAGCACATTAGTGTGATTTTTTGATATGTCTTCCGTATTTTGAATGATGAGTTTTAATATTTGGATTTGTAATTGGTTGTTAGATGTTTGTACATCAACGACTATGGGTAATTTGTTGGTTTTGCATACGTGGGCTATAGGTTCTAACCTATAGGCGATCCGTGTGCCGTTTTGGTTTCCGGGCTTGATATTAATAGCGATTGCGATTGTGTGTTATTGTAGATACCTTTGCATAGATTCTGAGGCGACGGAGCGTGGCGTCAGCGACTTCGGCAAGCAAACTAAGTAGATCTATATCTACTAGGGAAGTCGGGTGGATGGCGTATAGCACCCCCGCATGTTTTTGATGGAAACCGATTCATACTATATGGTTAAGGAAACCTTTAATAGAAAACTATAGATAGAGTTAAAAGATAGTTAGAGAAACTATGTTATAAACTAAAGGATAGTTAGAAGTGATATGATACGACTAATATGTGATGACGGGATTTGAGGATGATTTTTGATGATATTGCCGTTTAGGGTACTATAAGACTAGATAGCTGACGTAAATGTGTCATCCGAACCATACCTATTTCTAAACTGAAGAATCGTATGTATCTTTTAAACAGATGTCTTGAGGGACGTTACGGATTTTCAAATGATATCTTTTCCTTAAAAACACAGTAGCCCCTACATTCAAAACTACGATTCGCATCTTTTAAAAACTGATTGTATGGTTTGGGTGTGTATGTTAGATTAGATATGTATACTTATAGTAAAGGTAGAATGTATTTTTAAAATTGACTGTGTAGGATATAAATGCGATGAAAAGAATATAGGACATGATATGATGATTTGATGATATGTTGGTATACAGATGCGAGTCGATTGAGAGGATTGATACCTTGCCGGTCCCCTGATATGAGATGGTTATGGATGTGACTTAGGACATAGGTATATGGATATATATGTGTGTACATGTTGTGAATCATGAATGATAGGCCATACGTGACATTAGGCCGTACCCTCACTGTCATATAGGTCGATAAGACCCCTATTGGTTTAATACCGCCGTACGATGATTTTCCGTACGTGATGAGTTTGACTTGATGATTGATCCATAACCTTGACTAGAGGATGCCGTACGATAGATTATACCGTACGTGATGTCGTAAGACTAGATGCCGATGGTTAGATTCACCGACTCGGTCATGTTAGATACGTATACCCGTCAGCATTTGCATATGATTTACCTTATGCTGCATTCATGTTATTCTCATTGCATCGCATATACCTGTGCTAGTACACTTACACCATTATCGATGATGCGTATATTGCACGTATATAGATTTGCCGGCTCACACACTTCATCATCGATAATTGCCATGTCACTACACAGTAGAACTGCTGTATCAGGATATGACTTCTTGCATGATATACTTGCTATAGCTACATATTGTATATCCATACTTGCATACTTACATATTGTACATCCATACTTGCGTACATACATATTGTATACCCATACTTGCGTGCATACATACATGCACCTTTATACGATGTTGCATTTGACTCTGGAGAAATTGGGAACCGCAGGATATATTTTAAAACTGGAACATTTAAAAGAGCGGTTTTCCCTCGATATGTGCATATTACTGTTCCATGTTGCATGATATACGGATATGCTTACATTTCTGTTATATGTCACATACATCATGCTTTACGCTTATACGCATTGAGATATGTTGTTTTCATGAGATTTTTGGATTTGAGAACCGCGGTCATTCTAGAAGAAAATATGTATTGTTTTAAAAACCGGTTTCTCTTGATATGATATTTCAGTGCGTCCACCATGCGTTTTCTCGGTTCTGAGACGTGTGATATGTGAAACCCGATTCGAGAAGTTGGATGATTCGTTTGCGGGTTCATGGTGGACCCGGTATGGTATCCCAAGGCGAGAAGATCGTAGGGATGACGATAAGCCTGGCAGAGGGACTACTACCTACCGGTGATTGGTTGGGACTGGCGATTATCCGGAGGATACCGACCGGGTCGAAAGATGGATATTGGGCCGACCCGTCTGCCGGAGCCCGCGGGCCGATCCCACAGACGGAGCCCGAAGGCCGATCCAGACTGACGGAGCCCGAGAGATGAGGATTTACGTGTCGATACTGGGCACGGGTTTCATGATGTTTTCGAGTGTCGATGCTGGACACTCAGGTTCTATGATCTTGATATGTCGCGAGGGACACGCGCTGATTTATATCCTCATACTTCCATGCATATGCTTTTATGATATTTACATGCATGATGTTATTGTGTCATTGGTTGACACGTGGACGGGATCTACATACATACATACATTGATGATATAATGTGGACGAGATCCGCATGCATACAGACTTGATCATTTGGTTAGATGATATCCGCAAACATGGGTGTTGATTACATTGTAGGCATATATACAGATACGGTCACCCTAGATATCATAGAATTACCTTTATGATATAGTTTACCCAGAAGTCGTTGTTTATTCGATTTCTATCTGTAGATGTTTTTCTACTCACGAGTTGGCAACTCACCCCCGTTGTGACACAGTTCTTGTAGGTTGACCGCATGAATCAGTAGCGGCATTGCCGGCACATACCTTCATTTGGGTGCCTTGCATTGGTAGGTAGGGCATTTGTATCGTACACACTCTTGTATTTACTATTCATATTGTATCTAGTCAACTCCATCAATCAAACTAATATTTGTATAAGTAATGAGTCTTAGCGAGACTTAGAGCGAGGGGTATTCCGCTACTTGTGGTTTTGATGTCTTGCTTATTTCATTATCTTTTGTGGGATCTTCGCCGTTGGGTATCGTATACTTATATTTATGCTTTGCGTGGTTGTGGATCTGCCGTTTGGCGAAAAGCTAGGTCCCGCTTGGAGATGCCTTTTATATTATCATGTATTGTGGTTTTGGATCAAAATATACAAAGGAGGTGCTGCCCAAATTTTTAAAAAGACGAAACATGTTTTCAAACTGGTAAATTTCACTTGCATTATTCATGTTCCTTTTCCATGCATGTAAGAAAACTTGATTCATTACACATTTATTTCAAAACTTCACCTCTTTTGTTTTCATTAAAAAGGTTTAGATTTCTGGGTTTCAGCTTACATGAATTACGTTACGCCTTTAGATTTTGCGTGATTTAAGTGCTGGTCACGAGCTAATATTTCGGGTCGTAACAAAGTTGGTATCAGAGTGGTAGGTTTAACCTTGGTTCAAGTCTATGTTTAACTATGCGGAGTCTAGGGAGTATATATATATTTCGGAATCTAGGCTTGACCTTACGGAACTTAGACTTGAACAGGGTGGGTATTAGACCCGAACTTTAGTTTCATAGGCTGACCCTGATTGATGGAGTAGGTAGCTTGAATAGAGTGGCGTACCATACGTATGTTCCGCGGCATATTTACGATACGATACTCCACTTAAGAAGACTTAGGATGTAAATTGTAGCGTTTTAAAAATAATTAAATAAATAATTAAATGAATAAAATTGTTTAAGTGAATTTTATGATTTTCGGTAAAGTAAAATGTATTTTTCGTAAAACTAAACCGTGATTGTTTTTCACTATAATTTCAAAAATACTCATTTTAATTATGTAATTACTAGTAAATGGTGTTTATTTAACCACTTATAAATTTTTAGTTAAATTAAATATTTTTCCTAAATTAATTATTTTAAATATTAACATAAGCTTTATTTTTACACTAAATTAGTGTAAATTACAAATTTGAATGGTTTTAATTTGTAAAAATGAACCATGGCATATTAGAATTTAGTGTGTATCTTGCAAAATTTATTTGCAAATTTTTCCAATTTTCTAGAGTTTTCTTGAGTTGCTATAGTAAAGAAATAAAAGAAAATAAATAAAAGCATGAAAAGACTTTAAGTGATGTTTCTTTTCTTGAAACTTCCACACTTTTCTTCACTCTTTTCTCTTGCTCCCTCTCTCTCCTACCATGGCCGGCCTCACTACCATGGCAGCCCCCCCCCCATTTCCACTTCATTTTTTGTTCAAAATTCATCAAAAACACATCAAAAATTCAATTAAAAATCCACAAAATCCTATTTAATCCCTACCCTTTATTCTTTGCTCTTCTTTACATGGATTTTGGAGATGGATAGCATGCATCTTGGAGGCTCATTTTCATGTTGGGATTTCATATTTTGGAGGTATAAATTTCCTTCTTTTGTTTTATTTTTATTAGATATTTCTTTTAAAAAATAATTAGATTTAATATAGTAATTCTAGTTGCAAATTTTAAAATTCAAGTTAGGGTTTGAAAAATCAAGTTGTGATTTTTATTAATTAATTAGGGTTAGAATAACTAGTTTAACATATTTAGAGGTGGAAATTCTTGTATGGATGATATGTTGTAAATTGTTAATCCAAAATTGATTTAATAATGTTATTTAGCTAACTAGTTTTTATAAAATGTATTTGTGGGTAAAATAAAATTCTAATTAAGGTTGTTATCATTAGATTGTAGTTTTAGTGAGAATTTTAGCATGTTAATGGAAAGAAAAACTTAGTTTGATCACTAGTTTCTTATGATAATTGGAAAAATACTAATAAAATGCTATTTTTGTAAACTAGATTTTGGGAAATTTCTAAATAAATGAGATTAAAAATATAATTATGGTTTCATCATATCATTATCATCATGAATTGTAGTTTAATACATTAATTCATGCAAAATCATGTTTTGTTGTGGAATTTGTGAATTTTGCTTGAAAGATGTTAAAAATTACTAAAGGTTGCAAACTAGAAATTTCAAATTAATACAAATTTGTGTAATAAAAATATAGTAATGGTTTGTATCATCTAGTTATGCTATTTAATAAGTTTTATGACCATTGGTTTCATTTAAATGTCAAGTTTTGAAGATAAACGGTAAATTGGCATTTTCGGGTTCTACGAAATCGGGCGATTTGATGGATTTTAGGGTTTTGATGGATTTAATCATGTTATATATATTATAAGTAACGAGTTTTAAAACTATGAGTTATTTGTTGATGTTATCTCGATCTATCGGAGTTTGTACGCCGATATCGAGCGATATTTGGTTCTTTTGCGTGGACGGGACATAGGTTTTAACCTATGCTTGTTTCTTGCGTCGTTTTGACTTTTGTATGTGATTCAGTTTACGATACTATTTATATGTTTGCGTTTAGGTACTCTTCACGTGGACTGCGGGCGATGAAGAGGGGGATGGCGACACCGTCTTCGGCAGACATGGACCAGGTGAGTAGATGCATATCTACGGGAGGAAGTCGGGTGGATGGCGTTTAGCACCCCCGCAACGTAGAATAGGAATAGTACTTATTGACATTAGGAAAATAGATGTGATCCTAGATTTTTAATGAGTAGGACCCTAGTAATGACCCTAGGCTGGACTAGACTGATTTAGGAAGACCATACAAGAGGATGAATACCTTGGAAGAGGTTCGTAGGTTTCAGGTAGAAACACACACACGCACACACTGAAACTCGACATGGTGTATACGGGTATGTGTAGATATATATAGGACTAGGTATAGGTATATATATATATATACAACACGTATGTGGGATACATTGATGTGATATGATACACGGGAATGAAACAGTATAACTGGGCTTGATGCCGTGATTCTTGACTATACAGTCGTATTAAGTGTTAGCGGATCATTAGAGAATGAGATAATGAACATGGATACATAAATCATAATGGGTGGTGATGATATTCAGGTACATGGGACTCTAAAATAGTACCTAGACTGTAGCTTGTGACTGATCATGATATGATATATGTATGACTTGATTACGACTCATATAGGTGGGACCTGATGTCGATATCATATAGGTGTGACTTGATGACAATATGATATCAGTATGACTTAATCACAATATGATACATATGACATGATATTTCTGAGGATAAACTAATGATGCATTTTATGATGGCAATAATATATGATTGATGTATGCGATTACAGTTTAGCACCTTGAGCATGAGATGTGTTGATGATGACATTATACGAATGATGAGACGCCTAGGAGATACTTGACCCGTACCCCGATATTGGGATGCCGTACGATGGATTTTACCGTACGAGGCATAGATATGATGATTGATCCGCACTCTTGATTCGAGGAAGTCGTACTACGTACGTGACGCTATTGAGGCGGGATCGCCGACTATTAGAGATAATGATACAGACCTTAGGTAGACTCTTGTTTCTTATTGACTAGTTTCTTAAGTTTTGTTCCTTAGGAGGTTAGATGGACACTAGGTTAGGTTCGAGTCATATAGTGGTAGTGGAAATGGTATATCAAATGAGTGGATAACACATATCCATCTTTACTTTCACACTGTAATCATAATGTTGCATGTTCATACATATGTTGCTATAATCAGTATAAACTTTACCTGTTAGGACACCAGCACCATTACCGATGATGTGCATGTTCTACGCACACTTATTTGCCGGCTCACACACATCATCATCGGTAATTGCTATGTCACGTACACTTTAGATCATATTGTCTTTTATTGATAGAATCAGTTAACAACTAGACCGATATAATATCGTGATTACTCTCTGATATTAGTATAGACATGATATTTATTACTTGACATTCATGCATTCATATTTTCATGTTATCATGCCGTATCATGGGCATATGCCGACACTTATCATATACTTACTCATGATTTTAAGATTTGGATTTTTATGAGATTTCTGGATTTTTGGGGAAAACCGCAAGAAATTATAAAAACTTCTCTCTCTCTCCTCCTCTCTTTTTAAAATAAGATGCGGTTTTCTCGTTATGTATGTGTCGTCCACCATGAGATTTCATGTTTTCTGTTGGATTTCGAGACCCGATTCGAGGAGTGGATGAACCGTCTCGGATACATGGTGGGCCCGGTATGGTACCCCGGGGCAAGAAGATCGAGTTGTAGACAATGAGCCTGGCAGGGGAAGGCTACCTACCGGTGATGTCTGGTGCGGCGGATATCCGGAGGATACCGACGGTTGTCGTGAGATTTGATGATATGGGCCGATCTGGACTGACGGAGCCCGAGATATTGAGACTATGAGACTTGAGATTTACATGTTTGTGTCGATACTTGACACGGATTTCCATGGATTTCATTGTTGAGATTTCAGATCCCTATACACATTTTACTATGATAACAGCTAAAGATTTCTTATACAGATATATCTGGATTTCAGGATTGGTTATTTTACATTCATTGTGTATGCATATCCATTCATATGACATAGTACTATAGGAGGCACTGACACGAGCACGGAGTATCTGCATTTACACGTAGTATTACCCTGCTATTACTAGATGACTGGGATATAATAGTGTATTATTATGACCTAGGATAGCGTCGTGCATTCTATTTCTTTTCGTAGATGTCTTCTACTCACGAGTTGGCAACTCACCCCCGTTGTGCCAAATTTTATTACAGGTTTGATGTACAGGTTTCCCAGGCAGCTTGCTGGCACATCTTTTCTTTCAGGGTGATTTGCACGGTAGGTTGGTTCACTTGCATCTTAACCACCATTGTATTTTTATTCATTCATTGTATCTAGTAAGCTCCATCAACCATACTTGTATTACTTGATAAGTTTATTTGACCAGTCTTTTATTTCGACCTTAGAGTCGCGCATGTATTATTCTGATTTGGTGGATTGTTTTCTTTTGAGTTTTTGAGCCTCGCCCTTTGGCGTTGTATATTATTGTGCTTGTTGTGGTTGTTTCCGCCTGTTGGTGTTAAGCTAGCTCCCGTTTGGGGATGCTTTTTATTGTTTATGTATATTATACTTGTTGTACCCGTTTGGGGCCAGTTTTTACAGAGGAGACTCTGCCGAAATTTTGGGGAAAATTTGCTGATGTTTTAAACTTGTTCCTTCATGTTTTCTTTTACTGCTTCATCTTCTTTTTCATGGTTTAGATTTCTGGGCTTCGGCTTACTTAGGTTACGTGGCGCCTCTAGACGCTTCGTAATCTAAGTGCCGGTCACGTTCCGTACTTTCGGGTCGTGACATAAATATTTTGAGATCTGTGATTCTCTTCGTACCTATGATTATACATCGATTGGAGATCCTTGATTCTATTCGTTCCATGATCATACCCTCATTGATGTTGTTCCTTCTTATGATCATATATCCATTCTAGATCTGTTGATTCCTTTCATTCCGTTGCTCTGGTTTCATCGATATACGATTGAGGTTCCTGTCACGATGGTTTGAACGCAGATTTAGCTGCTGCTAGTGTTGCGGTCAGGGTGAGCTCGTCTGGTACGAGGGCTGACCATTGTGTTTTCTGGTGACATGGGAACGTCTCGATGTAGTGTTATGTTGTGACCTTTTGTGTAGGCGAGTGTTTGGTTTTACACAGGATGATCGGGCAATTGTTAGAGCTGCCAGTTGTGAGAGGACTGTTGATGTACAGCCTACCTCAGAGATTGTGATGTCATCTACCGTGCAGATAGATGACCCAACTGTTTCTGAGATTGATGGAATTTTGCTTCCAGAGCATATGAGCTGAGATCGCTGGAGCTTCCAGGCAGAGATGCGATAGATGATAGCTAGTCTATCTTGAGATGAGAGACGAAGGCGATTCGTTAGAATTGATGCGCCGACGCAGGCCCAGTTGAGCTAAAGATTTCCAGTGTGGAGGATCTTATTCAGATCTAGAGTAGATCGATCCAGAGATGACGTTGTTCGTTGGATAATCCGATAGGGGATCAGTGGATTGACCAGTTTCGGATAGAGGACTTCACCCAGATGCATTGTGAGTTGATCGAGAACGGACGAGTATTGAGTATTCCTCCGATGGTTGGGAAGAGATTCCGAGGACGTGTTCGGCTAGATATCTTCTACAGAGTGACGAAGATACCGAGATCATGAGTTCGAGTCCGTGTGAGAAACTCCGGATTGACTGTAGTCGAGAACCATTGCAGTATGCAGATAGCATGACCTGACGTCGAAGTGGACGATGATACAGACGAGTGAAATGAGAGGTTCGTGCGAGATGCTGACGAGCTGTTGTTACTCCCCGTCGAGATGAGAGATCCGATATGTATACAGAGGTGTTGGGATGCGGCCAGTTCCCGAGGAAATAATGTGCTGAAAACGCAGATGTCCAGAAGACGAGAATAGATTATGCAAGAGTACCAGCCTCCGTATAGTTCGGTATAGGCGAGATTAGAAGAGACCCTGAGTAGGTTCCTTCCAGAACACTGCTGTGATGAGATTTGCACCAGGATCAGTTGTGTCACTTGTATTCAGAGGACCAGAGGCCGACGCCAGTGACGTGCTGCTTTATAAGTGGTCATGATAATCGATCGAGAGATGACCAGAGGGGTGCCAGAGCGGAATTGTTTCCGTTAGTACGCCTGACCGGGCCGACGATCCGATGGATTGCGAGATTTGTAATCCACAGAGAAAATGAGGACCCAGAGACAGAGGACGCTAGACCATGAGCAGGAGGCAAGCGGATGTACTTGCTCTGCCAATTTTGGGCACACCAATATTTTTCGACATTGTAGGTAGTGTATCTCAATGTCATTTGTTGTGAATTGCGTTTGTGATCCGAGTATCACGCTTATATCGCTTGGATTTTGAATTCTGATGATTGAGTTTCATGATATTGGTTTTCGTACACCATGGCTGCACCTACTGGGTATTTACATTTTTGTGCATAGTTATTGCACTTGATATGTTTTTATATACCTTTGTGTTGGTTTATGATTGTGCATATCTTTTGCACTTGATATTGATTTTGTGCCTTGGCTGCACATGTTTATGATTTCGTAGATTTCATACAGTTGATTTGATTTTGTGCATGTGGTACACACTCGATATTGGATTTTGTACAAACCAGATGCACTCGATTTGGGATTTTCATTTGGTTACATGTTAGTTGCACTGAATTAAGATTTTCGTGTACTATAGATGCACTAGAGATTGTTGTCGTGCACACCCGTTGCACTGGACAGATGTCTTCATGTACACCTGTTGCACATAGTTTTGCTTTTGTGCATATTATGGCACTTGTATTTGGATTTGATTTCCGTACGCACCATACGCACGTGATGGTTGCATACGCCTTTCGAGGCTGATTTTACTCTTGTGCACCTTGTTTTCATGATGGGCACTATATTGTGTAGTAGCCGAACAGGACTGATCTGAGGACAGTACCTGAGTATTTTGCATGCATTAAAAGGTTTAACCAGAGGTTTTCAAAAAAAAAAGGAAGCTATAGTCTCGCTATTTCCTATGTGTCTGTGAGCAACACGAACGTTTACAAAGGAAAACCTTTTGGAATATTTCAAAAACGACGGGACGTATATTTTAGCACAACGTATATGAATGTATAGTATTACTTTACAATGAGCGTCCGTCATTTATGCCATGAGTTACGCATAACACGGAAATTCAGAAAAGATTTTTTTCATGTTTTTATTCCGTTGTTGGAGATTTTTCAAGGATGCGTACTATATACATATTATAGTATTTGACTAACGTATATTGGATTTCGGTATTGGATTTCGAGATCTGTATCTCCATTGTAACTCCGATGATATGTGTGTGAATCCGATGATTTGTGTGACGCTTGACGGAGTTCGATTTTGAGTTTTGTACTCATTGTACAGGCGCATGCGATGCGCTGTAGTGTTTTTATGTCTTCCGTGATTTCGGAGCCCCGTTGATTTGATCTGGTTTTTGAAATGTTTTAGAATTTGAGGGTTTAAATTTAAATTCGGGGACCGAATTTATTTAAGGGGCGAAGATTGTAACATTTCAAAAATTAGAAAATATTATTTTTGGAATTTAATATTAAAATAATATATTTCCCGAAAACTGCCCGATTTGCGAAATTAGGGCTTTCGAAAAAAAGGGTATAAATATATACCAATATTTGTGAAATAATTGGAAATTAAAATGATTTATCTATTTAAAAATATATTTATTGGATTTGGCCTTTTTAAAAGTTTATTATATGCGGTTTGGATAAAAACCCGATTAGTGCACTGCTAATCGCGATTAAGCCAAATCCGTGTTTCTACAGTTTTCCATGGCTAGTGCACCATGTTGTGTTGCATTTGATTCATTTATGTTTGTTGTTTCATATTGTATTTTGTTTTGTTTGTGGGAAGTAAAGAGAAAAGAAAAAGAAATGTTAAAGAGTTAAAAAGGAAAAAGGTGTATTATTAGGGGGGCGAGAGAGAGTGAGAATAAGTGAGAGAGAGGGGGGGGCTGCTGCCAAACTCTTTCCCCATCATTTTCTTCTCCTTCTTCATCTTCCTCAAGCTCACTTCCCTCCACTTCTACCCTTAGATCCATCTCCAAATAATCACCAAAACCTTATACTCCCTTCACAAAAATTAATCCCCACCTCTTCCTCTAAACAATGGACCAAGCAAAGTGGGATTTTGACAACATTGGGAAGTTAGGGCTGTCTTGAGTGGCCTAAATGAGGTATAGCTTCTTCCATTTAGTTAGTTTTAAGCTTCCTTATATTCTAGTTTTAGTTTAGAATTGGTTTAGTGGTGATTTGTGAAGTTGGAAAAATTCTAGAGAAAGGTTTGAGTGATTGTATAGATTTGAGTTGTGTAGTGGATGTTACAGGACCTTAGGGATTGAATTCAGGGGCTGGGATTGAGTTTAGAAACCTAAATACAGATTTAAAATATTAACCGTGTCGGTTTTGCGGAGATTGGTGAGACTACAGGGAATCTGGGATTACCCGGAGAGTTTTTGAGTTTACCAAACAATACCAGGGACCAAATTAGGGCACTAGGAGACCAAACTGACCAGATGAACCCCAACAGAGCTAGCCTGGCTGAGGTCGCCGGATTTCCTAGTGGTGTAGCCGGTCACTTGGTGGCATTTGGTGTCTAGGTTGGTCCAGTAACTCATATACTTCATGTACAGCACCCTATACTTGTTTGTGCAACTCTTTTTGGCCTGAGTCAAAATCCTGGAGCACATTAGTGTGATTTTTGGACATGTCTTCCGTATTTTGAATGATGAGTTTTAGTATTTGGATTTGTAATTTGTTGTTGGATGTTTGTACATCAACGACTAGGGGTAATTTGTTGGTTTTGCATGCGTGGGCTACAGGTTCTAACCTATAGGCGATTCGTAGGCCGTTTTGGTTTCCGGACTTGATGTTAATAGCGATTGCGATTGTATATTATTATAGGTACCTTCGCGTGGATTCCGAGGTGATGGAGCGTGGCATCATCGACTTCGGCGAGCAAAGTGAGTAGATCTATATCTACGGGGGAAGTCGGGTGGATGGCGTATAGCACCCCCGCAAGTTTTTAATGGAAACCGATTCATAGTATATGGTTAAGGAAACCTTTATAGAAAACTGTAGATAAAGTTAAAAGATAGTTAGAAGTGATATGATACGACTAATATGTGATGACGGGATTTAAGGATGATGTTTGATAATATTGCTATTTAGGGAACTATAAGACTAGATAGCCGACGTAAATGTGTCATCCGAACCATATCTATTTCCAAACTGAAGAATCGTATGTATCTTTTAAACAGATATCTTGAGGGACGTTACAGATTTTCAAATGATATCTTTTCCTTAAAAACATCGTAGTCCCTACTTTCAAAACTACGATTCGCATCTTTTAAAAACTGATTGTATGGTTCGGGCGTGTATGTTAGATTAGATATGTATGCTTATAGTAAAGGTAGAATGTAGTTGTAAATTGACCTTATAAGAGATATAGATGCGATGAAAAGAGAATACGATTTGGCATGTGATATGATGATATGTTGGTATATGGATGCGTGTCGATTGAGAGGATTGATACCTTGCCGGTCCCCAGATATGAGATGGTTATGGATGTGACTTGGGACATAGGTATATAGATATATATGTGTATACATGTTGTGAAACAAGAATGATAGGCCATACGTGACATTAGGCCATACCCTCACTGTCATATAGGTCGATAGGATCCCTATTGGTTTAATGCCGCCGTACGTTGATTTTCCGTACGTGATGAGTTTGACTTGATGATTGATCCATAACCTTGACTAGAGAATGTCGTACGATGGATTATACTGTACGTGATATCGTAAGGCTAGATGCCGATGGTTAGATTCACCGACTCGGTCGTGTTAGATACGTATACCCGTCAGCATTTGCATATGATTTACCTTATGCTGCATTCATGTTATTCTCATTGCATCGCATATACCCATGCTAGTACACTTACACCATTATCGATGATGCGTATATTACACGTACTTAGATTTACCGGCTCACACACTTCATCATCGATAATTGCCATGTCACTACACAGTAGAACTGCTGCATCAGGATATGACTCCTTGCATGATATACTTGCTATAGCTACATATTGTTTATCCATACTTGCGTACATACATATTGTACATCCATACATGCGTACATACATATTGTACACCCATACTTGCGTGCATACACCCATGCACCTTTATACGATGTTGCATTTGACTCTGGAGAAATTGGGAACCACGGGATATATTTTAAAACTGGAATCATTTAAAAGAGCGGTTTTCCCTTGATATGTGCATATTACTATTCCATGTTGCATGATATACGGATATGCTTACATTTCTGTTATATGTCGCATACATCATGCTTTACGCTTATACGCATTGAGATATATTGTTTTCATGAGATTTTTGGATTTGAGAACCGCGGTCATTTTAAAAGAAAGTATATATTATTTTAAAAACCCGGTTTCTCTTAATATGATATTTCAGTGCGTCCACCATGCGTTTTCTCAGTTCTGTGACGTGTGATATGTGAAACCCGATTCGAGGAGTTGGATGATCCGTTTGCGGGTTCATAGTGGACCCGGTACGGTACCCCGGGACGAGAAGATCGTAGGGATGACAATGAGCCTGGTAGAGGGACTACTACCTACCGGTGATTGGTTGGGCCTGGTGGTTATCCAGAGGATACCGACCCGGTCGAGAGATGGATATTGGGCCGACCCGTCTACCGGAGCCCGCGGGCCAATCTCGCAGACGGAGCCCAAGGGCCGATCCAGACTGACGGAGCCCGAGAGATGATGATTTACGTGTCAATGCTAGGCACGGGTTTCATGATATTTTTGAGTGTCGATGCTGGACACTCAGGTTCCATGATTTTGATGTATCGCGAGGGACACGCGTTGATTTATATCCTCATACTTCCATGCTTATGGTTTTATGATATTTACATGCATGATATTGTTGTGTCATTGGTTGACACGTGAACGGGATCCACTTGCATACATACATTGATGATATAATGTGGACGAGATCCGCATGCATACAGACTTGATCATATGGTTGGATGATATCCGCATACATAGGTGTTGATTACATTGTTGGCATATATACAGATACAGTCACCCTAGATATCATAGTATTACCTTTATGATATAGTTGACCTAGGAGTCGTTATTTATTCGATTTCTATCTGTAGATGTTTTTCTACTCACGAGTTGGCAACTCACCCCCGTTGTGCCACAGTTCTTGCAGGTTGACCGCATGGATCAGTAGCGACATCGCTGGAATATAGCTTCATTTGGGTGTCTTGCATTGGTAGGTGGGGCAATTGTATCGTACCCACTTTTGTATTTACTATTCATATTGTATCTAGTCAACTCCATCAATCAAACTAGTATGTGTATAAGTACTGAGGTTTAGCGAGACTTAGAGCAAGGGGTATTCCGCTACTTATGGTTTTGATGTCTTGCTTATTTCATTATCTTTTGTGGTGATCTTCGGTGTTAGGCGTCGTATACTTATATTTATGCTTTGCGTGGTTATGGATCCGCCGTTTGGCGAAGAGCTAGCTCCCGCTTGGGAATGCCTTTTATAATATTATGTATTATGGTTTTGGATCAAAATATACAATGGAGGTGCTGCCCAAATATTTAAAAAGACGAAACATGTTTTCAAACTGGTAAATTTCACTTGCATTATTCATGTTCCTTTTCCATGCATGTAAGAAAACTTGATTCATTACACCTTTATTTCAAACCATCACCTCTTTTATTTTCATTAAAAAGGTTTAGATTTCTGGGTTTCAGCTTACTTGAATTACGTTCCGCCTTTAGACGTTGCGTGATTTAAGTGCTGGTCACAAGCTAATATTTTGGGTCGTGACAAAGTTGGTATCAGAGTGCTAGGTTTAACCTTGGTTGGAGTCTATGTTTGACTATGCGGAGTCTAGGGCGTATATATATATTTTGGAACCTAGGCTTGACCTTACGGAACTTAGACTTGAACAGGGTGGGTATTAGACCGAAACTTTATTTTCATAGGCTGACCCTGATTGCTGGAGCAGGTAGCTTGAGTAGAGTGACATACCATACGTATGGTCTGTGGCATATTTACGATACGACACTCCACTTAAGAAAACTTAGGATGTACATATTTTGAGATCTGTGATTCTCTTCGTACCCATGATTATACATCCATTGGAGATCCTTGATTCTATTTGTTCCATGATCATACCCTCATTGATGTTATTCCTTCTTATGATCATGTATCCATTCTGAATCTGTTGATTCCTTTCATTCCGTTATTCTGGTTTCATCGATACACGATTGAGGTTCTTGTCACGATGGTTTGAACGCAGATTTAGCTGCTGCTAGTATTGCGGTCAGGGCGAGCTCGTCTGGTACGAGGGCTGACCATTATGTTTTCTGGTGACATAGGAAGGTTTCGATGTAGTGTTGTGTTGTGACCTCTTGTGGAGGTGAGTGTTTGTTTTTACACCGGATGATCGGGCCATTGTTAGAGCTACCAGTTATGATAGGACTGTTAATGTACAGCCAACCTCAGAGATTGTGATGTCGTCTACCGTGCAGATAGATGACCCAACTGTTGCTGAGATTGATGGAATGTTGCTTCCAGAGCTTATGAGCTGAGATCGCTGTAGCTTGCAGGAAGAGATGCGATAGATGATAGCTAGTCTATCTTGAGTTGAGAGACGAAAGCGATTCGTCAGAATTGATGCACCGACGTAGCCCCAGTTGAGCTGAAGATTTCCAGTGTGGAGGATCTTATTCAGATCTAGAGTAGATCAATCCAGAGATGACGTTGTTCGTTGGATAATCCGATAGGGGATCAACGGAATGACCAGTTTCAGATAAAGGACCTCACCCAGATGTGTTGTGAGTTGATCGAGAACGGACAAGTATTGAGTATTCCTCCGATGGTTGGGACGAGATTCCGAGGGCATGTTCGGCTAGATATCTTCTATAGAGTGACGAAGATACCGAGTTCATGAGTTCGAGTCCGTGTGAGAAACTCCGGATTGACTGTAGTTGAGAACCATTACAGTACGCAAATAGCATGACCTGATGTCGAAGTGGACGATAATACAGACGAGTGGAACGAGAGGTTCGTGTGAGATGCTGACGAGCTGTTGTTACTCCCCGTCGAGATGAGAGATCCGATATTTATACAGAGGCGATAGGATGCGGCCAGTTCCCGATGAAATGATGTACTGAAAAGGTAGATGTCCAGAAGACGAGAATAGATTATGCAAGTGTACCAGCCTTCGTATAATTCGACATAGGCGAGATTAGAAGAGACCCTGAGCAGGTTCCTTCCAGGACACTGCTGCGATGAGATTTGCACCAGGATCAGTTGTGTCACTTGTATTCAGAGGACCAGAGGCTGATGATTCGTATGTCAAAAATATTTCTAAACCGCAATCAAGAACGGCGTCGCTTGGTAGCTAGCTGGTGAGTACGGGTCGGTCCACAGGGATGTTGTGAATTTCCTAGTTGTTCTTACGAGCTAATTCCGATGGGTGTCGGATTGATTAATTAAATTTAAAAACTAAATCTATCTAGATCTAAATCTTGCTAGGGTTAGGTCTAGGATAGGTTTTGAAATGTAAATAAATCTCAACCCTTTCTATACCCAAATTAAGATCTATGAGGTGTTATGGTAATTATTAATAAAGGGGATTAGAACCATTCGGGAAGTTGTTTCTTCCTCTAGGTTCTTGTCCTTCCTTTATCAATCCTTACCCTAACCTCCATGGAAAACACGCTCAACCGGGCCTTTATAGTACGGTATCACCGCTACCTCATGGGATAGGGTGCCGTATGGAGCGGTGTGTGCATGTATGCATGGAGTCCTATTGATTATATGTGATGGGCAAGAAAGGGATGAGAGATCTCATCTCTCAAAAGCCTTCCCTAAAGCTAACCCTAACAAGCGAGGAGACTACTCGCTCATTAGGGAATTGAAGAACATTCTAAATTAAAAGTAAACTAAGGCAATGAAAATAAAAGAACTTACTAATTTTTATTGATGGCTCTCTCCAAACATCAACACAGTACAGATATGAATTTATGAAATGAAAAGAGGCATGACCTAATACAAGAATTTGGGTCTCTATTTATAGGACATAGAAAACCCTAGGTTTATAATTGCCGCATGTATACTTTTGCAAAAATACCCCTAGCAAGACTAGTCAGCGCCGCCACGCAACATGGTAAAAAAATTCTCCTCTACGTGCTCAACACGGCCGCGGAACCGCGGCCGCAGCCATGGTTTGGCTGCGGTTCCGCGGCCAAAAGAGGGAATTGGATCTTTAGTTTTCCTGTGCTGGCTCTGGTTGACTGCTTCTTCCTACTTTTTTAGTTCTTTTCTCAGATTGGCTTCTAGGTTTCTTCCAGATCTCTCAGTGAATAATTGTAGTTGACTTTTACCGTTGCTTCGAGTTGAAGTCTTGAACCTTGCGCTGCCTTGTACTTTGTGAACTGATCTTTTGTGTAGGCTTGATCAAGATCCTTCTATTTGTTGGCCGTAGTCCCACTTTTGCATCGTCTTTTATATTTTTCACTGTTTTAGCTCCGAGAACCTGTAACCTGTAACTATGTAGAAGACATGGGTCAAAAGCACCTGTTTATTTGTAAAATGCATAAAAATGGGGAATATAATAATGCAATATTATGATATGAACAAATACCCCCAAACTTATCTTTTGCTCGTCCTCGAGCAAAGCTAGTTTTATTCTCGACAAAAACCTAATCTCACTTTCGCAGGGAAACACGATTGCACTGAGAACGCGCAACAAGCCGTTAAACCTCTAGGTGTCCCTAGTAGGAGGAGTGTTGTCTCCTGAGGGTTTTCAGCGGATACTACCCACAAAATCCTATCAATTTGGCCTATTAACTTTTATTCTCCAATTAGGTTTTCTAACAAGGAATTCTATTATCTTCGACTTGTAAATTATCCATCCACATTCTTTACAGTTCCTTATCATTTAACTTAAGATTATATATGTTCTGCAGACCTACTTAGCTTTTGGCATCTCTTAAGTTTTCCTTCTAGGGTTCCATCTCAACTTAGGAATTTTTATCATCTCTATTAAAGATAGAAGTCCTATTCTTCATTCCTATCTCTTATCTAAACCCCAATCACATACCCCTACGTGTGTATATATATCACCTCTACACTTGGAAATTCAAATCAAGCAATTGTTGGAGATAGTGCCCTCAGAGTCAATTATTGGATCACAGGCACGTGATTGCAATGATTGAGAGAGGACCTATTCCGGTAGGACAGTCTTACTCAAGATGATAGTATGCTATCTGGTTTATCTTTATCATCGTATACTGCTTTAGGTGACCTGACAGGTCGCTATTACACGTTGATAGAGGCCCTAGGATTCTTGCTTAACTGCCAGCAGTATGAGGGCGATCATATACGTGGGAGCTGGTAGTCTATAAGCACATCCTTAAAAGGTCTCTATTCGTGGGAGTTTCGAGACAGGGCATCGATACTCCAGAGTAGACTAGTGTATACAGTCGAGACCCCGAAGAGGGGCGGTGGCCGGTCTCACAAGCCACTGGTGTCAGTTGGTTCACCTAAGATGTATACAGGTGCTTATTGGGTTATGAATACACCGGACAGGACTCGCCGGGAACATGCTAGTTGGTCTTATACCTGACGTCACATAGCAGTTCCCTGGTGACATGTGTACAGGTTAGTTCATCGACCAGAGCATCGTCTTTTGTCTCGTATGAGTTCCCACTGTACTTTGATTACTACCCTACCACGCTTAAAGGAGACGTGCAAACAGGTTTTAGTTGGGTACAGTCCCGAGCCACATGGAGGCAGTGAGCGGATCTTCAGGGGTTCGTCTCTCCCGGTATTGGGGTTGAGGTCGCGCAGTGTCTAGGAGAGCCATTACACAAAGCCCTCGGCCGAGGCAGGAGATTTACTGGTAGGTATTCCAGTAGTATCTCAGGGTGTTCTGGGCTACACTCCGACACGACTTGTACCGCTTTGGGGGGTCTGACTTTTACCAAACTCCTAGGACCGCCATGCGATGCTCATAGACGAACGGACCGGACTGTACGGATATTGTCACTGACAGGCTCAGTAGGGTGTCAGGATGAGTTCGCTCATCGACGTCCCTTTTGGTCAATACCTGGTAGCCCGTTACATATAGGCTAATATCTCTGACGTGCTAGTGGTTAAATCCACAACCAAGGTGTTGACGAGTCTTTAGAGTCCCCTACAGACCAGTTTCTCAAGTTTCGGGCGAAACGCTGTAGAGGCCGTATGGAGATATGGCAGGGTTCGATCAGATACGTGCGGTATTGCACGGATCATGATCGGACGGATAATACTAGCGGGCTTTGGTTTAAGCCGGATCCTGGTATTGTACAGTGTAGATTTTGTCTCATTGCATTTGTATTTCGGTCGGAATACAAATGCGGGTATGTATATACAGTAGCGGGGTTTACTTGTAAATTATTACGGGATCAGTTTTTGGAGTTGCCAGTTTGTTTTCCGTTTCGGCCAATTTTCTTTGCATCTTTCATTGGCTGAAAATTGGTGGAGGAGGGCTTATTTGCATTTGTGCAAATTAGCATTTGTGGAGGGTGGTCTTTGCATATTGTTGCTTCATGATAGCTCTTGCTTGACCTTGACTTTCTTGACTTCATCATTGCTTGACTTTGGGTTCATGATGGTTGATTTGGAGTGTTGAACTTGGTTTGTGATCATAGTTGATCATGATAACCTTTTCTCACTCTTGCTTTATTGTGTGGCTCCCTCATTCTTTTCCCCTCTCTCCTTTTTTGATTTCCTCATGAGCATGGCCGGCCAAGGAAGAGAGAGGAGCTGTCCAAAAATTCTAGTGGGGAATTTTGATCTCTTTTGGCTTGCAAAATTCCCATTACTCCATCTCCAAAAGCTTATATCTTTCCTCCACCATATGGCAACTTCTACAACCCCAAAGAGACATAGAGCACTACACTACATTGTACAGCAAATCTTGGGCACGTCGACTCGCCAACTTCGTGCCCGAGTTGCCTTGGTCAAGAGGTGGGAGCCCGTAAAAGAAGCCGGCGACGTGGTGCCCTTCCGGCGACGTGGTGGAGACCGGAGATTCCACGGGGAGATTGGGACGACGACGAGAAGACCGAAGGATACAGATCGCTCGGTATATCTCTCTACCCCTTCTTTTGTTAGCTAGGACTAGATTAATGGCCCCATCCGGGATTTTTGTGCGCGGTGGTGCCGGTTTACAATTTCGTAAAAAGTTATCGCTTCCGCATTCCGGCGTCGGATTGACGGCCGGGGCGCCGCCGTGCACTTACAATGGTATCAGAGCCTCGCCATTAACCTAGTATAGATTTGTCTAATGTGTTTACATTTCCGATCGAACAAAATTCCAAAAACCACGTTATCATGTGCATCAGTTTCTTTCGAATTTTTTTTGGCTCCAAAATTTTTTCACGTTGTTGCAGAATGATGTGCAGGGAATTCTAAGACTTCTGTAGAAATTTGATCACGTGAACACACTATACGACCGCGGAACCGCGGCCAAACCCATGCTTGGGCCGCGGTTCCGCCGCAGTCTTTACTGTTCAGTGTATCGAATTTCTACAGAGAGTCTCTGTGTTGAAAATAGGGGTTTTGGAACATTCTTTTTGGGCCCAGATTTTCTGTGAGTGCTACAGTAGTGCTTGGGGCCCACTTCGATAAATTTGATCGATCGAAAATTTTAAACACATTAGTTCACAGTATTTACATTATATCTGCGACCGTGAATGTCACTTGATCGGTAAATCCTGTCTAACTGCTATAGCCCGGTTAGACGGATTTGCGAACGTGACATTCACGTTGATATTCTGTGATTGTGCTGTGATGTTGCGGATTGGTCGTGGGGGATAGCCTGGATGCAATGCTAGTACAGTTTTTGTTGTATTATATACATCTGATATTGCGGGGCGAGCATCCGACATGTGGACTGCCGTCACTGCCTGTCTGTATATTATTCTTTTGGGGCACGACCACGTTGAGGTCGATGTACCCGTTGTATGTATATTTTACTTTCTGTACTAGGATTGCCCCGCGGAGGGGTGCACGGATAGCTGGGTTCTAGAGGGCAACGGGCCCACATCTCATGGCGTTGAGACGGAGGGGGCCTCACTCTAGAATTGGCGGGCTATTCGCCGCACTCGTAGGGGGTACAGGTTGACCCAGGAGGGGTGCCCAAGTTACCGGATTCTGTGAAGTGCTGGGTGGTCCATTCACGTTGCTGAAGGGGGTTGCCTCGCTTCCGGTTTTGGCGGATAACTTGCCGCGCCCGTAGGGGTCTAGGATTTCATTGCACAGGCTATCCACACGACCAGGATAACGTCGGGTTTCAGTAGCGGCTCTGTGAAACCCGTGTAAGTCCGTGTTGCCCACCCCGGTGCTTACGGGGAGGCGGAAAACATAATAAAAAACGGATTTTTAATGACTTAGGCAACATGGACTATGCTTGTGAGGATCTTTGCTAAACATAAACTAGCTAACCCTAACTACAAAGTAGCTAAGTGAAGAAAGGTTATACCTTTGGTCTTTAGTCCTTCTCTCCTTGCTCCTAGGTATGGTAGAAAAGGATCACCTTGCTTGTCTTCTCCCGTCAAAGAAGGATCCACCCGAAAGCCACCACCTTTAGCTTCAACTCCAAGCTAGGAGTAACTAGAGTGCAAGAAATGCTAAGACTTGAACCCTAGAAGTGAGTAGAGAAGATCAAGAGAGGGTTTTTCTCAAGCTTTTTGTTTCTCAACACATGAGAGGGAGAGAGCTTGAGGGAGAGGATGAGCAAGAGAGAGAAAAGAAATGAGAGAATGAGAATAATAGTGAGCCATTCTCACTAATATGTGTGAGTTATTTTAATTAATCAATTAGCAAGAAAATTGTCATGGTTTAATCAAGAGGTGACCATTATCATTTCATTATTAATGCAAATTGCAAGAATCAAAGAGCATCTTCCAAATGAAATGATCATGGTCAAATTGTCAACTTGGTCAACAAGTCAACAAAGTCAAAGTGTCAACAACAACAACCATGCACAATAATTAAGCTAATTATTAATTAACAATAATACACACAAAAACAATAGGGTTAATAAAATGACAATAGTCATTAACCCTAAACAAGATCCTCTCCCTCAATCTCAAGCAACCGTGCATACGCACCCGCATTCGTGAACCGAGGAACACGAACACAATGAGAAAAACCAATCTCAAATCATATACTAGGATCCGGCTTAAACCAAAGCCCGCTAGTATAAACTGTCCGGACAGCAAACGTGCACAAGTGCGCGGATGCGAACGAACCCTGTCGCAAAACCATGCGACCTCTACTCATTTTGCCTAAAGGCGAATAGCTCTCTGTGTGGGACTCTAAAGACTCGACACTACGCTGGCAGTGGGTTTAACCACAGACCGCAAGCGGCACTAGCTGTACGTAACGGTCCCCAGGTAGATGTCGATAAGAAGACTGACGAGGTGAACCCCATCTGCACTCCTACTGAGCCTGTATGTGACAGTCTCCGTACAGTCCGGTCTGTTCGTCTGATACATCGCATGGCGGGCCTAGGGGGGCGGTGAACGTCAGTCCCCTAATAGCGGTACAAGTCGTGTCGGAGTGTAGCCCAGAACACCCTGAGATAACACTGGAAACCTACCAGTATATCTCGCTTGCCCTGGCCAGGGACTACTCGTGTAATGGCTCTCCTGGACACAGCGCGATGTCAACCCCCAATACCGGGAGAGACGAATCCTGTCTAACCGTCACTGCCTCCAAGTGCTTCGGGACTGCACCCAAAAACTACCTGTTTGCACGACTCCTCTGAGCCGTGGTAGGGTAGTAATCAAAGTGCAGTGGGAACACACTCGAGGCGAAGTGACAGTGTCAAGTCAGCGGACTAAGCTGTACTCATGTCACCTGGGAACTGATAACTGACGATAGGTATATTACCAACCAACAGTTCCCGACGAGTCCTGTCCAGTGTACTCGTAACCTAACGAGCACCCGCATACTATCCCAAGTACGACGTACTAACGGCTGTGGGACAGACCGTCTCCCACACTGGGATGAGAAGCGCATACGCTAGTCTACTCCGGAGTATCGATGCCCTGTCTCGATAGTCCAACGACCAGGGACCTGTATAAGGATGTGCTTATAGATTACCCAGCTCCCACGAGTGCGAGCGCCATCACAACGCTGGTAATCAAGCAAAGATCCTAAGGGCTCTACTAATATGTATACCAGCAATATGCTAAAAGAAACACATGCACATATTAAAGCAGAGACAAACCAAGTAGCATACTACCATTTCGAGCAAGATTGTATATACAACTGTGAATATCCCAAGCTTCCATTAAGTAATATACAAGCTAGTATGATACAGTAATGGCCTCTAGGGCATATACACTAACAATCTCCCACTTGCACTAAGGCCATGTACTGGCGTATCGAAGACCTATCATCTCGATCAGCCGCTCGAACTGAGTCTGGGGCAAGGCCTTGGTGAATGGATCTGCTGTGTTATCCTCTGATGCAACTCTCCGGACCTCGATCTCCTGGCGATCCACGATCTCCCTGATCAGGTGATACCGCCTTAAGATGTGTCTGGATTTCTGATGGGACCTGGGTTCCTTCGCTAAAGCTATAGCCCCGTTGTTGTCGCAATACAGAGGTATTGGGTCAACAATGGACGGAACCACCTGAAGTTCTTTCAAGAACTTCCTCATCCAGACAGCTTCTTTTGCGGCATCAGATGCAGCGATGTATTCCGCTTCCATAGTCGAGTCAGCAACGGTTTCCTGTTTGGAGCTCTTCCAACACACCGCCCCTCCATTGAGGGTAAAGACAAAACCCGACATGGACTTGGAATCATCCTTGTCACTCTGGAAGCTGGAGTCAGCAAAGGCCTCAATCTGCAGGTCTTTTCCGCCATACACCAAGAACATCTCCTTAGTCCTTCTCAGGTACTTGAGAATGTTCTTTACTGCTATCCAATGTTTCTCCCCTGGGTTTGACTGATACCTGCTTACCACACTCAGTGCATAAGCCACATCCGGTCTGGTACATAACATCGCATACATTATAGAGCCTACCGCAGAAGCGTAGGGTATAATAGACATGCGATCCCTCTCCAAATCAGTCTTGGGAGACATCTCTTTGGAGAGGGTGATCCCGTGACAAGCCGGTAGATTACCGCGCTTGGAATCTTCCATACTGAATCTCTTCAGTATGGTGTCGATGTACCTGGACTGCGAGAGTCCTAATATCCTCTTGGATCTGTCACGGTAGATCCGGATACCCAGAATGTAGGAGGCATCACCCAGGTCTTTCATGGAGAACCTGTGTGACAAGAACCCCTTGACAGATTGTAGCATAGGAATGTCATTTCCTATTAAGAGAATGTCATCCACGTATAAAACGAGGAATACTACAGTTCTCGCTACAAATCTACAATAGATGCATGGTTCATCTGGATTTTTGATAAAGCCAAATTCTTTGACCGTCTCATCAAAACAGATGTTCCAACTCCGCGATGCCTGCTTGAGTCCATAAATGGACTTGAGCAACTTGCACACCTTTCCGCTGCTCCCACCCTGAATGAAACCCTCTGGCTGGTCCATATAGACACACTCCTCTAAATGACCATTTAGAAAAGCTGTCTTTACGTCCATCTGCCAAATCTTATAATCGTGGAAAGCAGCGATGGCAAGAAGGATCCGAATGGATTTCAGCATAGCTACTGGGGAAAAGGTTTCGTCATAGTCCAAACCAGGTCGCTGACGAAAACCCTTTGCTACCAGTCTAGCTTTATAGGTCTCAACCTGTCCATCTACACCAATCTTCCTTTTGAAGATCCACTTGCATCCTACGGGTTTTACCCCATCTGGAGCAATGTCCAACGTCCATACTTTGTTGGTGTACATGGACTCCATTTCGGTCCGCATTGCATCCAGCCATTTTACCGAGTCGACGCTCTGAATGGCTTGCTGGAAGCTAGTAGGCTCATCACAATCCAGGATGCAGTCTTCTCTATCCCCGTCAATGAGAAAACCGTAGTATCTCTCGGGCGGATGAGACTGCCTACTACTCCTGCGGAGCGGCATAGGAATGTCCTGTTCTTTTGAACTTTCTGGTTCCACTAAACTTTCAGTAATAGTTTGTGGTTCTGGAATTTCTTCCAGTTCTATTGCGCTCCCACTTATTTCTTTTTCTATGAACTGATGTTCTAGAAAGTGGGCATGGCGAGAAACAAGGACTTTTTGTTCCTCTTCGCAATAGAAGTAATATCCCTTGGAGTTCTTTGGATATCCCACAAACTTGCACTGTACTGAGCGTGCCTCGAGCTTGTCCGCATGCTGCTTTTTTACAAAAGCTGGACATCCCCATGTCTTAATGTGATTAAGATAGGGTTTCTTCCCACTCCATAACTCATATGGTGTGGTAGGCACAGTCTTAGTGGGAACACGGTTCAAAAGATATGCAGCTGTTTCTAGCGCATACCCCCAGAAAGATCGCGGTAACTCAGCGTTACTCATCATGGACCGTACCATATCCAATAGGGTTCGGTTCCGTCTCTCCGATACACCGTTATGTTGCGGAGTGTATGGAGGAGTAAGCTGAGAGAGAATTCCATTCTCTTTTAAATAGTTCAGGAATTCGGCACTTAAGTATTCTCCTCCTCGATCCGATCTTAGGATCTTGATACTTTTGCCTGTTTGTTTTTCTACTTCATTCTTATATTCCTGGAATTTTTCAAAAGCCTCGGATTTATGTTTCATTAAGAAGACATAACCGTACCTTGAAAAATCATCCGTAAAGGTAATGAAGTAAGAAAAACCGCTTCGCGCATGTGTAGACATTGGACCGCACACGTCGCTGTGTACGAGTCCCAAGAGCTCGCTCGCTCTTTCTCCGTGTCCAGAAAACGGAGCCTTTGTCATCTTTCCTTTGAGACAGGATTGACAAGTTGCATACGATTGATATTCGAACGAATCTAAATATCCTTCAGTATGTAACTTAGTCAATCTTCTCTCGTTGATGTGACCCAGTCTACAATGCCATAAGAAAGTTTTATTAATTTCTGGAGACTTTCTTTTGTGTGTATTCTGGATATTGAAAATCTGTGGTTGGTTTAAAACGTATATACCGTTGTTCAATGTACCTGACCCAATCAACACTTGATTAAGGTGAATGTTCACTACATTACTTACAAATGCAAATTCATAACCTTCTTTAGATAATAAAGATACAGAAATGATATTACAGGTTGCATTTGGTACATAATAACAACTACGCAAAACCAAAAAGTGTCCATCTGATAATCCCAGGTGATAGTCCCCCACGGCCTCAGCATCCATGCTAGCACCGTTCGCAACTCTGAGGGTCATGTCACCTGCCTTCAAAACTCTACGCTTTCTCAACGCCTGCAAAGAATTACAGATATGAGATCCTGATCCGGTATCCAATACCCAGGAAGTAGAGTTTATTGATAGACAATTTTCAATAACATACACACCTGAAGCTGAAGCTGCAACTCGCTTCAAATCCTGTGTTCTGGCTTTCCAAGCCTTGCAATCTTGTTTCCAGTGACCACTTTTGTGACAATAGAAGCATTCTTCCTTCCCCACCAGCTTCCCCGCTACCTTTGTTGCTTTACCTTTTCCCTTCGTATCCACTTTACCGACACCGCCTCTTGGTTTGGCGGGGGCTTTCTTCTTCTTGCCCTTGGCTTTCGCCCTGGACCTAGAAGAGGAAGATCCTCCTACAAACAAAGTGGATGTCTCCCTACCCTTCTGTAGGGTGCCCTCAGCAGTCCTCAACATGTTCAGAAGCTCGGCAAGTTCAACCTCCTTTCCTTGCATGTTGAAGTTAAGAATGAACTGGGCGTAAGTGGAAGGAAGGGACTGGAGAATCAAATCGGTATAGAGTTCATTCTCCAACGTGGTCCCAAGGTCCGCGAGCTCCTCTATGTAGCCGATCATCTTAAGCACGTGGTCCGCTACCGATGATCCGACGGCCAACCTTGCCGAAAAGAGCTTCTTCGACACTTCGTATCTTGCGATACGAGACTGCTCTCCATACAGTTCTTTTGTATGGAGAAATATGGACTCTAGGTCCATATTCTCGTGCCTCCTCTGATGGTCATTGTCCATCGAGGCTAGTACGAGGCATCTGGCCCTCGCGCAATCTATCTCCCATGTCTTACGGATTTCAACATCCGCGACGCTGGAGGTGGGACCTGGGACAGGGGGAGCTTTGGTGGTAAGTATATACCCCAGCTTGTCATAAGTGATAGCCATCTTGACATTCCTGAGCCAATCTTTGTAGTTTGGCCCTGTCAATATGTTTTTATCTAATAGTAACTTAAGTCCGGTCATCTTGAATGGTCGCTGCAATTAGGAGAGAGAAAAGAAACACTTTAGCATGATGCTCTTGCAAGTTTAGAGTGGTTTTTAGTTTGTCTAAACTGGATGGCTCCCACTGTCTCTCGAATCCCTTCTCAAACCGTAAAGAAAAGGATTAGTCGGGATCATTCTCACCGTACAATACTTGCTTAACCGTTCAGCCAGGCCAGTGTCGGTACTTCGAGGGAGGTTTTCCAACGCTTTCGCGAAGTTCCTTAATTAAGTAACCTCTTTTCCCTGTGGGCGTAGCCCCGCTAACACCTTTCTAGGCACCTACTAGGTTTATAGCATTGATCGTTAAGTGAGAGTTTTCCCGAGGAGTAGCATATACTCACAGTAGGATCGGGATCCAAATATCATCGCGTGATAAAACCGAAGGAATCCTACCAGAATCATCACACTCCAAATGGTATGCAAATCTAGCAAGTTTCAGTACTTATGAAACTCCCGATGTGGATTTTTGCCCCATGCTCTTATGACCTTGACTTTGGCCAAAATATCATAAGTCACATGTCAAGTTCTACCCGTCATTCTCCTGGTTAATTTGGACCCACCCGTACCTACCCTTGACTTTGGCCAAAATGGCAGCACGACTGTCCCAAATCAACGCATCTATCTATGCTGCACATGAATACCCAAACGCTACCAATCACTATGCCTTGACTTTGGCCAAAATACATAGCTTGAATACTTTTGACCATTCATGTGGAATGACGGAGGGCTACGAATGGTTTTGGCGAAACCGTGAACGTAGTGAACTTGATATAATCGATGGAACGAGATAGCTTTTAAAAGGAGTGGTTCAAGCTCCGCGTTTAAAAGTTTAGTTTTGAAAAGAACCGAGTGGTTTTCAAAGTGTTCCAATCGACTTTTACTTGGTTTATTTCTTGCATTAGTTCTTTTAATGCGTCCCATCATTTAATCCTACCATTGCAGAAAACAACCAAAATATGACGTACGCTTATGCCATTCGCATTCGCCACGGGGCCCCGTCATCACCCGTTAGGTTACTTAACTAACGACAGAGCGGGGGCTGGGCTAGCGCGGCTGTAAAACATAAGCAACGCCTAAATAGTTATTATATATAAATATATAGCAATGATAGACATTACAGATCACAGATGAATACATTGGATATACTAGGAATCCGCAATGCGTTCGAGCCTGCAACGCAAAGCGGATTACACGGTCGCGGTGAATAGCCAATACCCCACCCAAGACCCCTACGGGTGCGGCAAACTACCCGCCAAGCACCCGAAGCGAAACAACCTCCCTCACCACCGTGAGTAGGCCACTCGGCACTTCGAGATACCCGGTAGTTTGTGCACCCCCTCCATGGGTCTATCCTAGGAGCAAAAACAGTAAAAAGAATTATACAATGACGGCTACAACCCCGACCCGGTTGTGCGGCCATACAAAGAATATTATTACATCAATTTACATGTTACAAATGAATGAAAGAAAAACAACGCTCATCTCACATCCACCCCGGCCATTCACCCGCGACAATCCAATCCATTCATATCCACAAACCAATAACAATCACAGATCATGTATAACCCCGACTAATCGTCTTATAGCGATTAGCCGACGTTCAATACATGCAAGCATTACAGATATAACCGATGTAGTTAAAGTGTAGTGAAGTTCCGAAAAATACGGATTTATAGGCCCCCAAAAGTAAATTTTAGTTCTGGAAAATCTGGGCATATATTATATATCCTAAAAATCCCAAAATCAACACATACAGACACTGCACGAAAAACGATGCAGAGAGGACATCAAACCGCGGCGGTTCCACGGCACGAGCCTACCTTGTGCGGCGGAAGGGCGGCGGTTTGAACGAATCTCTGTGTCTTTTTTCATGGGTGTTCATAAAAAACCCTGAGATGAATTTACAAATATAAAGTTTTCTATTTTGAGCAGAAAAAATTTCAACAGAAACTAGGGTTTTTCAAAAGTTCGGTTTTTGGATTTTCGGTTTCGAAACTTCGTTACACTTCACTACCTAGCTAGTTTGAGTTTAGTTAGGCTCTGATACCACTGTAAGTCCGTGTTGCCCACCCCGGTGCTTACGGGGAGGCGGAAAACATAATAAAAAACGGATTTTTAATGACTTAGGCAACATGGACTATGCTTGTGAGGATCTTTGCTAAACATAAACTAGCTAACCCTAACTACAAAGTAGCTAAGTGAAGAAAGGTTATACCTTTGGTCTTTAGTCCTTCTCTCCTTGCTCCTAGGTATGGTAGAAAAGGATCACCTTGCTTGTCTTCTCCCGTCAAAGAAGGATCCACCCGAAAGCCACCACCTTTAGCTTCAACTCCAAGCTAGGAGTAACTAGAGTGCAAGAAATGCTAAGACTTGAACCCTAGAAGTGAGTAGAGAAGATCAAGAGAGGGTTTTTCTCAAGCTTTTTGTTTCTCAACACATGAGAGGGAGAGAGCTTGAGGGAGAGGATGAGCAAGAGAGAGAAAAGAAATGAGAGAATGAGAATAATAGTGAGCCATTCTCACTAATATGTGTGAGTTATTTTAATTAATCAATTAGCAAGAAAATTGTCATGGTTTAATCAAGAGGTGACCATTATCATTTCATTATTAATGCAAATTGCAAGAATCAAAGAGCATCTTCCAAATGAAATGATCATGGTCAAATTGTCAACTTGGTCAACAAGTCAACAAAGTCAAAGTGTCAACAACAACAACCATGCACAATAATTAAGCTAATTATTAATTAACAATAATACACACAAAAACAATAGGGTTAATAAAATGACAATAGTCATTAACCCTAAACAAGATCCTCTCCCTCAATCTCAAGCAACCGTGCATACGCACCCGCATTCGTGAACCGAGGAACACGAACACAATGAGAAAAACCAATCTCAAATCATATACTAGGATCCGGCTTAAACCAAAGCCCGCTAGTATAAACTGTCCGGACAGCAAACGTGCACAAGTGCGCGGATGCGAACGAACCCTGTCGCAAAACCATGCGACCTCTACTCATTTTGCCTAAAGGCGAATAGCTCTCTGTGTGGGACTCTAAAGACTCGACACTACGCTGGCAGTGGGTTTAACCACAGACCGCAAGCGGCACTAGCTGTACGTAACGGTCCCCAGGTAGATGTCGATAAGAAGACTGACGAGGTGAACCCCATCTGCACTCCTACTGAGCCTGTATGTGACAGTCTCCGTACAGTCCGGTCTGTTCGTCTGATACATCGCATGGCGGGCCTAGGGGGGCGGTGAACGTCAGTCCCCTAATAGCGGTACAAGTCGTGTCGGAGTGTAGCCCAGAACACCCTGAGATAACACTGGAAACCTACCAGTATATCTCGCTTGCCCTGGCCAGGGACTACTCGTGTAATGGCTCTCCTGGACACAGCGCGATGTCAACCCCCAATACCGGGAGAGACGAATCCTGTCTAACCGTCACTGCCTCCAAGTGCTTCGGGACTGCACCCAAAAACTACCTGTTTGCACGACTCCTCTGAGCCGTGGTAGGGTAGTAATCAAAGTGCAGTGGGAACACACTCGAGGCGAAGTGACAGTGTCAAGTCAGCGGACTAAGCTGTACTCATGTCACCTGGGAACTGATAACTGACGATAGGTATATTACCAACCAACAGTTCCCGACGAGTCCTGTCCAGTGTACTCGTAACCTAACGAGCACCCGCATACTATCCCAAGTACGACGTACTAACGGCTGTGGGACAGACCGTCTCCCACACTGGGATGAGAAGCGCATACGCTAGTCTACTCCGGAGTATCGATGCCCTGTCTCGATAGTCCAACGACCAGGGACCTGTATAAGGATGTGCTTATAGATTACCCAGCTCCCACGAGTGCGAGCGCCATCACAACGCTGGTAATCAAGCAAAGATCCTAAGGGCTCTACTAATATGTATACCAGCAATATGCTAAAAGAAACACATGCACATATTAAAGCAGAGACAAACCAAGTAGCATACTACCATTTCGAGCAAGATTGTATATACAACTGTGAATATCCCAAGCTTCCATTAAGTAATATACAAGCTAGTATGATACAGTAATGGCCTCTAGGGCATATACACTAACAACCCGGGGATCCCAGATATCTGTATTGTTCTGTGATGCTTATTACATTTCTGTGATGTTGCATTTTATCACGCCTTGAGCGAAATATTATATATTGATATATATACTAGTAGATGTTGTATATGTTTTGCATCCGCGCTAGTCCAGTCCCCGCTCTGTCGTTAGTTAACTAACCTAACGGGTAATGACGGGACCCAGTGGCGAATGCGGATGGCATATACGTACGTCATTATTTTCGTTCTTTATTGGTGTGATTAATTGATGGGACTGCGTTGATTCGGATCAATGCAAGTTAAAAACAAACCTATTCTGATGTTGTTGGAACATTTTTCAAAAAGCTGTTATTGCAAGGACGTTTACTTTTGTTTTGCACAGTGGTATTCAGTTGGAATATACTGCTCCTCAGTCGACGAGACAAGGGCCGAGATCCCTTCACCGGGAGTGATCCCTTGGACAGAAGTTTGCGTTAGGGAAATAACTTCATTATAGTCATTTACTTTTGCTTTGCATCGTGGTACTCAGTTGGAATATCCTGCACCTCATTCTACAGGGAAAGAGCCGAGATCCCTTCACCAGGAGTGACCTCTTTAGCAAAGGTTTTCATCACTATATTTTTATAAAAGCTATCCGGTTCCTTCAACGATATCAAGTTCATTATGTTAAGGTTTTTCGCCAGAAACCATTCGTAGCCCTCCGTCATTTCAGGAAGGTAGCACTTAGTATTCATGCTATGTATGTTGGCCTTCGTCAAGGCATAGTGTATGGTAGCTATTTGTTACTTTTCTGCAGCATAGATAGATGCGTTGGTTTGGGATAGTCATACTACTATTTTGGCCTTCGTCAATGGTATGTACGGATGGGTTCAAATTAACCTGGACAATGACGGGTAGAACTTGACATGTGACTTATGATATGTTGGTCTTCGTCAAGGTCATAAGAGCATGGGGGCAAAAATCGCATCGGGAGTTTCTAAAGAAACAGAAACTTGCCAGATATGCGCATACCTTCTGAAGTGTGATAACGTGAGCGGATTCCGTCACGTTATCATGCGATGATAGTTGGATCCCGATTCCCACTGATGAGTTGGTTTACTCCTCGGGTGATCCCGACTAATTCTTCTTTCAGGTTTGGAGGAGAATTTGACGGTACAGTGGGAGGTTTCCTAATTAGATAAATTGGTAACCATTCTGATCTAGGTTAGAGTGCACGCTGAGTGTTTCTTTTCTCTCTCTCTTTGGTAGCGACCATTGCCCGACCCTAGACTATGACTCAGTGACCAAATTAACCGAACCTTCGTAAACACTGGCTTTTGGATTGTCAGAGTTGCAAACCTCATTGCCACTCCTACTTTTACCCTTTTCTCCAGGACACCCCGTATTACTACGAACGTCCACTTCCATTGGACAAAACCATCGTATGGTTATATACGAACTTGAAGGAATTTATTCGAGGATGGTTTCCGGTTCTGGAGAAAACGAATAGGACTATTCAGTTATCTTTTCCTTTTACCTTCTCCCAGGTTGCGAGTGTCCCTTAGATTAGGGGATAGTACACCTATTACGCAAATTGGATAGTCTTCTTCCAAACCATAGGCAGGTGCCGACCGGTAGGGAACGAAGAAAACCAATTAGCCTAACGATGGTGTACATAAGGTATTACGTTAAGACAAATAAAGGGATTAGAAGGAGGGCAAAGTAAATTGCGACTGCTATTCACGACCAAACCATGTATTTCATTACCACTCCCACATCACCTTTGTATTTCTCCAGAACACTCCGTATCACTACGAAGATCCACAGTTTATTGGATATTCCATCGTATGGTTATATACGAACTCAAAAGGAACTTGTTCCAGTTCGGGAATGGATTCTGGTTCAGGAGAAATAAGAATAAGGTTTATTCGGTTGTCTTTTATCTTCACCTTCTCTCGCATTGCGAGTGCTCCTAGGATTAGGACAGTACACCCATTAGGCTTATTGGATAGTCTTCTTCCAAACCATAGGCTGGTGTCGAACGGTAGGGAAGGAAGAAAACCATTTAGCCTAAGAGGGTGTGCAGAAAGTAATGACTAAAGACATATAAAGGGATTTGGAAAGGTGGCAAAAAATTACACGGTTACAGTTGTGAATCTGGATAATGGAAGAGGCATTACTAGGAATACCGGGATACCCCATCGAAACATTTCAATGTTTCAGTTTCACTGTGTACTGTTAAAGGAAAACTGATTTCCCGATTAGATACTTACTCCAGAGTATGTATTTACCAGGTATGACCCTCACATTTGTATTGTTTTACAGATGATGAGTGGGAGTAAGTTATTGGGAATTAGGTGATCGTCCTCATTATATCGGGATTCATTGTAATCGGTGATATTTGAGGAAGTCACCTGGGTTGTTTGCCGGAAGGCAAATATTTTGTTTTGAATATCCGATGCTATGCACCAATTTCAAATTGATATATCTATACGTCTATTTTCATAAAGTGAGATATACTTTTTTGAAATTATGTCTATGACATTTACCTATATCAGTGGATGGTTAGGTAAGGAGCATTAAACAGCGGTGTAATTCTTCATAACCATAGTACAGTTTTCAACCTACGACACACAGGGATTGAGTTATTAGACTCAAGGGACTTATACGGAGTATTGTATATTGTCCAGTGTCCATTAGGACATAGGGGTTGGTCCTCGTACTATATTCGGTTTACTTATGACTTCTCTAGTTTTTAGACAAGTGTTTCGTAGAAACGCAAGGTCTGAATTTTGAGAAGTTATAGGTATATGAATAAAGTAGAGAACCAGGTGTTGCAAGTATCAGGATTCTTCAAGGTGATCGACGATGTAGATACTTGTGTAGGGTATTCAGTTGATAGTAATGATTAAGAGAACTTGCTTCTCTTTCAGGTTACTCATAATTGGAAGCATTCCTAAGTTGAGTAACGCTGATCGGCCTCCTTCCATTTAGTTGACATGCGTTAGAGACAGCTGCATGATCTGGTTCAATTAAATCAGTGCATCTGTTTCTATATTGGATATAGAACAGTTCATATCTTAACGATGTTAAGGTACGGAGAGTTGTCCGGCTTATGCTTAAAACCAGACTTTGGATAACTCAAGGCACGTTTCTGTAATGGCTGTTTGTGGGTTGACCCAGGTTATGACGAGGGTTGACTTTCTACCATCTGCAAGATCAATAGTGATATTGTTCTTGACTCGCCACAGTTTTAACAAAATTGGATTTTTTTTCAGAAAACAGTAGTGGGAGTATGGTAGAACTGGAAGTGATTCCAGAACCGCAAACGATTACTGAAAATTTCATAAGAACCTAAAGATTCAATCTGATTTGACATTCCATTGGCCACTCCGCAGATACGGTGGGTAACCTCAGGCACCCGAGAGGTACTCCGGCAGCCTCAAGGACGGTGACAGAGAGGTTCTTGTTTACCCAGACTTGCCATTGCTATTGTTCCAGGCTGCGAGACCCGGCAGGAGGATGAGTATAGCGTCATTCTAAACTACCTTTAGAAGTGTACGTCTATATGACTCTGTCAGAGGGTTGTCGTAGTCAGTGGGTGCAGCGGAAGCATTGGTGGACAAGTGGCTTATGTCTATTTATAGATTAAAGCAGATATAGCGGAGGTAGATCATCTATTTCTGACGTGACAGTCATAGGTTTGACTTCATCAGAATAGGGGATGGATCTGTTAAGAAGGTAGTAGGATGGGATGTCATGGTATTTGGATGACATACACAGGGTAGGAAGTGATATTCCTATACTACGATCGGTTATGCTTTGGTTGTCACACAGTGGTTTCTCCAAATAGGACTTGGATACAATATATCATGACATTCTGGTTACTGGATCTATGGTTTTAGATCTAGATTTGGGAAGTTTTCCAATCAGGGTACTTAGACAGCATTCTAAGAGTTTTTAGAATGGACGACTCCTGGTAAGGTAGTATACCTGCAGGTGATGGAATCACCCTCTCTAAAGGTGTCTTACAGACTAAAGTGGAGAGGGATGTGCATGATTGGCAGATCACTTGCTTAGGCAATTGAGTTAATCATGAGATGTCAAGTACCACACCAGATGTTGTTTTTGCAGTAGATGCAATAATTTGATATTGATCCAATCCTGGAGAAACGAGCGGAAGCAGTTTTAGAACAAAAGTGGATGTTCTAGGGATATGATAACAGTATCCTCCTTCAGGAGACAGTTATCATACCAGGCTTCCAAGGTGACCTGGATGACAGAGAGGTTGTCAGAGTTATAGTTTTTCTTCTGACGAGGGGCAGTATTTCGGACAGTTGGTCCAAGGGGATACTGAGGGAGGCATGACGCAGGATACTGATTAAGTTCAGTTGACGATACAGTCTAAGAAGTTTGGATTTGGAGTTCATTTATGAGCTAGGTCCTATCAGACATCCAGACACATTCTAAGACAGGTATTGCTCATTTCGGGAGATGGTTTTCTCCGCGAACTTGAGATATAGAGAGACATAGAAAGAAACATCAAGGCGGATCCACTCACTGAGGCTATTCCTCGAACGCAATAGTTTCGCAAACGAGCTTTGTGAGACTGACTAGTAGAGGAGTTGGGTGTTCGGTATCACACGGGCTGTGAGTATGCGACATCGCAATAATTAGCCTTGAGTGCAAGTGGGAGATTGTTGAAGATAGTGCCCTCACAGTCAATTATTGGATCACGATACGTGATTGCAATGATTGAGGGAGGACCTATTCCGGTAGTACAGTCTTACTCAAGATGATAGTATGCTATCTGGTTTGTCTTTATCATCGTGTACTGCTTTAGGTGACCTGACAGGTCGCTATTACACGTTGATAGAGCCCCTAGGATTCTTGCTTGACTGCCAGCAGTATGAGGGCGATCATATACGTGGGAGCTGGTAGTCTATAAGCACATCCTTAAAAGGTCCCTAGTCGTAGGAGATTCGAGGCAGGGCATCGATACTCCAGAGTAGACTAGTGTATACAGTCGAGACCCCGACGAGGGGCGGTGGCCGGTCTCACAATCCACTGGTGTCAGTTGGTTCACCTAAAATGTATACAAGTGCTCATTGGGTTATGAGTACACCGGACATGACTCGTCGGGAACATGCTAGTTGGTCTTATACCTGACGTCAGATAGTAATTCCCTGGTGACATGTGTACAGGTTAGTTCATCGACCTGAGGATCGTCATTTGTCTCGTGTGAGTTCCCACTGTACATTGATTACTACCCTACCATGCTCAAAGGAGACGTGGAAACAGGTTTTAGTTGGGTACAGTCCCGAGCCACATAGAGGCAGTGAGCGGATCTTCAGGGGTTCGTCTCTCCCGGTATTGGGGGTGAGGTCGCGCTGTGTCGAGGAGAGCCATTACACAAAGCCCTCGGCCGAGGCTGGAGATTTACTGGTAGGTATTCCAGTAGTATCTCAGGGTGTTCTAGGCTACACTCCGACACGACTTGTACCGCTTTTGGGGGTCTGACTTTTACCAACCCCCTAGGCCCGCCATGCGATGCTCATAGACGAACGGACCGAACTGTACGGATATTGTCACTGACTGGCTCAGTAGGGTGTCAAGATGAGTTCGCTCATCGACGTCCCTTTTGGTCAATACCTGGTAGCCCGTTACGTATAGGCTAATACCTCTGACGTGCTAGTGGTTAAATCCACAACCAAGGTGTTGACGAGTCTTTAGAGTCCCCCACAGACCAGTTTCTCAAGTTTCGGGCGAAACGCTGTAGAGGCCGTATGGAGATATGGCAGGGTTCGATCAGATACGTGCGGTATTGCACGGATCATGATCGGACGGATAATACTAGCGGGCTTTGGTTTAAGCCGGATCCTAGTATTGTACAGTGTAGATTTTGTCTCATTGCATTTGTATTTCGGTCGGAATACAAATGCGGGTATGTATGTACAGTAGCGGGGTTTTCCTGTAATTTATTACGGGATCAGTTTTTGGAGTTGCCAGTTTGTTTTCCGTTTCGGCCAATTTTCTTTGCATCTTTCATTGGCTGAAGATTGATGGAGAAGGGCTTATTTGCATTTGTGCAAATTAGCATTTGTGGAGGGTGGTCTTTGCATATTGTTGCTTCATGATAGCTCTTGCTTGACCTTGACTTTCTTGACTTCATCATTGCTTGACTTTGGGTTCATGATGGTTGATTTGGAGTGTTGAACTTGGTTTGTGATCATGGTTGATCATGATAACCTTTTCTCACTCTTGCTTTATTGTGTGGCTCCCTCATTCTTTTCTCCTCTCTCCTTTTTTGATTTCCTCATGAGCATGGCTGGCCAAGGAAGAAAGAGGGGCTGTCCAAAAATTCTAGTGGGGATTTTTGATCTCTTTTGGCCTGCAAAATTCCCATTGCTCCATCTCCAAAAGCTTATATCTTTCCTCCACCATATGGCAACTTCTACAACCCCAAAGAGACATAGAGCACTATACTACATTCTACAGCAAATCTTGGGCATGTCGACTCGCCAACTTCGTGCCCGAGTTGCCTCGGTCAAGAGGTGGGAGCCCGTAAAAGAAGCCGGCGACGTGGTGCCCTTCCGGCGACGTGGTGGAGATCGGAGATTCTACGGGGAGATCGGGACGACGAAGAGAAGACCGAAGGACACGGATCGCTCGGTATATCTCTCTACCCCTTCTCTTGTTAGCTAGGACTAGATTAATGGCCCGATCCGGGATTTTTTTGCGCGGTGGTGCCGGTTTACAAGTTCGTAAAAAGTTATCGCTTCCGCATTCCGGCATCGGATTGACGGCCGGGGCGCCGCTGTGCACTTACAGCAATCATACTCTTTTCCGTTGTCCAAAGCACTTCTTAATTGCTGAATTTTTAGATGAATTTCGCTCACACATCCTTCATGCGACTGTTAATACTTCTTGAGGTACCAACAACCGATTACAAGATGTGTTGCACTTTAAAGCGTAATTCCTAGTCTTGTAACACCTAAGGCTTTAGCAGTGACTCCCAAACCAGGTTGTTTAAGGCACTAGGTGATGATGCACCCTCGCTAAATATTTTTTCTATTTTTGCAGCCTTAAGTAATCACAAAAACCAGTGTTCATTTTTTTTTATCTCTTTATTCACACCTGAATTTTTTTTTTAATTTTCTTTGTACTAAGGACTTTTTAGACAAGAGAATTTCAAGGTCTATTCTACTATTCCAAGTTTTAAGGTTCGTGTTTGTGCAATTTGTAGGGTGTACATGTTTAGAATTCAGACTTAAGCTAGGAATTATTTTTCAAACTTATATTCTAATAAAAATATCAATACTTTTCCTTTGTTTTAACTTAGCCCAAGAAGTCAACTCGAAATTTGCCTATTTCTAAATAAACTATAAAGACATATACTTTCTACCGTTAAGCTCAAAGAAATGTTATTTTTAAGGTTTTTAATTTACTAAGTCTAAGATCTAGTTGTGCCTAGCTAGTTAACCTTTTTGTCAAACTCAAGTCAATTATTGCCAAAATTGAATACTTTAATTTTTATATTTTTTGAAAATTTTCAATTTTTATGGGTTTTAAAAATAAGTATGCAAATGCAAGAATATACACATGAATGGGTAGGAAGAAGGCTTATCGAGAATACCCCCAAACTTAAACTTAACAGTGTCCTCACTGTCATACTACATCAAGAGGGTCAAAATGTCGGCACTCCCCTGTTTATTTATTTATAAATTTTTTTTATTTTTATTTTTTGAAATATTTTTTATTGTTAATAGAAAAAGAAAACAAAATATATATATATACATATATACAACAAGGTCCTCTCCAAACTAAACAAAGCCTTACATAGACCAAAAGTTAGCACCGACTATTCAAAAATTCTATCGTGGTAATGATGGGGTTGGTGAAAGAATGGAGTGTAAAGAAAAGAAATGAGACGCACACGAGACCTTGTGGAGATAGAAACGGTATACGGTCTCGGTGGAGGAGGAGAATGGCGGAAGAGAGAAAGAAATGTGGTACGATCTTGAGGGTGTAAATCGAGTGAATAAATTAGCGCAATATGTGATGACCGTTGTGTTAAAAGCGATTGTGCTAATCTATCAACTCGTCGAGAAATGGGGTCAAACCCCTCAAGATTCGCAAGAAAACATAGGTACGTCGAACTTAGTAAACCCTCCATTGAAAATGGAAACGCGACGGAGTCTTGCGTGGTCGAAACGATAGGAAGGACGGAAGGGAGTGATGTAGGGATAGTCTTATTCTCACCTAAGTAATCTATCTCGAACTTGAAGGATTCCATCAATGGTTCGAAATGACTGTAAGCAACCGAGTCTGATGGTTCATCTAAAAATTCAAAGGACTCAAACCCGGGCGGTGAGTTTTCAACATCGTCCGAAAAAGTGAAGCACTCGTAATCGTTATCGTCTGTGAGAACTGTGTCAGATTCAAAGAGAAAATTTTCAAGCTCACAGTCTTCAAGCGTGATCTTTTGTGTGGTCGGAACGATGGAAAGGAGGGAGGGTGATTTAGTTAAAGGTTCAGGAGGATGAATTGGAAAATCCGACACATTGAACAAAAATGGTTCATCCTCACTATTATCCTTAATACTTTCCTCAATACTATCCTCATAATTCTCCTCAAAATTTAGCTTAACCATGCCATTATCATCAAAATCAAGACGCATATGAAGTTTGGGAGAAGCATTTAATGACTAGGGATGATGAATTGGGGATAAAATTATTAGTTGTATGTATGCCCTAGAGGCCAGTATTGTACAGATTATGTATATTATATTGGATGCTTGGACATATATAGAGATGACTTTCTTGCTCGACATGATAGTATGCTATCTGGTTAATCTTTATCTTAACATGTGCACTTGTCTCTTTATACTGTCTTATAGTTACATGTTGGTAAAGCCCTTAGGATGTGTACTTGACTACCTGGACTATGATGCAGATCATACTAGTGGGGACATGGTAGTCCATAAGTACATCCTTCAAGGTCCCTAGTCGTGGGTGTATCGAGACGGGGTATCGATATACCAGAGTAGACTAGCGTATACGCTTCTCGACCCATGTGATGGGCGATGGATGATCCCATATCCATTGGTGTTTGACATCAAAGATGGTATACGGGTGCTCAGTAAAGACTGGGTACACTGGACGGACTCTCCGAGAACTCCCAGATGGTATTATACCTCACGTCAGATGGCAGTTCTCAGGTGACACTTGTACAGGTTAGTCTGTAGACCCGAGATCGTCATAGAGTCTTGTGTGATTCCCACTGTGCTTTGATCTCCACCTTACCACGTCCATGAGGGCGTGCAAAACGGTGGTCTTTGGGTACAGTCCCGAGTCACATGGAGGCAATGAGCGATAGGAGGGGTTTCGTCTCTCCCGGTATTGGGGGTTGATGTTGTGCTATGCTCGATTGGCCGTAACAGGGAAGTCCCTGGCCAGGGCTGATCAGAGATTTGCTGGTAAGTGTTACCAGTAGTTTCTCGACCCGTTATGAGGCTCACATCGGCACGACTTATCGAGTATTGGGGTCTGACGTTTACCACCCCTAGACTTGATATGCGACATATCAGACGAAGAGACCGGACTGTATGGTAAGTGTTACTGGTCGGATTCGCAGGAGTGTGAGCGGGCTAGCTCGTCGATCTTCTGATTGCTCAATACCCGGGTGGCCGTTACGTTTAGCAGACCGCTTACGGCTTGTGGGTGCTTGATATGATCATCATCTGCTACCGGCGTATTGACGAGTCTTTAGAGTCCTACACAGAGGTTTCCTGGTTCAAGCGAAACGAAATAGGAGCGCATATGAGATATGTGCGGGACCGAGAATGATGCGTGTATGTGATACCGTATTTAATTCTCGCGATTAATGTTTCCAATGGTTGTATGCGATATAACCTAGTTATCGAATCGAAGATCGATTCGATAAGCCGATACATTGAATACTAGTCGGTCGTGTGTGACATGACCGGATCATTGAATCAAGTGTTGATTTAATGATTTAATGTATAATTATATATTTGATATATTACTTTGCATTGACTGGTATTGGTTCACTTTAAACGGATTTTTCTCACTTGGATTGCACATTGTATATGTGATATACTTTTGTGCACATTATTGTATCATGTTTGATGATACTTGATCATATGGTTAAATGTATAGAATTAAACCATGGTTAATTTGTAAATTAGGGTTTTAATTATCCATTCTTTTCATTTATTTATTTTAGAAAAAGAATGGCATATGAATACAAATTGGTTGCTTTCTTTCTTGAACCTTAGTGAAGCTTCATGAAGCTTTGACCCAAATGACCAATTTGTCTTCATGCTTAACCCTAACCACTATTCTAACCTTGGTCAATTCTCTACACCTAACCATGGTTCCCTTTATGATAAGTATTGTTTTATTATTCATTTTACAATACTTATCTTATTTTCTAGCTCATCTTCTTCTTCATTCTACAAGTGAGAAACCTAAATGCCATTAATGGCAACTTGAGATCTAGTGAGAGAAATCCAAATCTAAAGTGAACCCACCTCCTATTTCTTCATCCTCTACCTCTTGCCAAGTGGTTTTGGGTGTTTTCTTCACAAATTTCACTACTTGGTGAAGTCGGAGCTTGAACTAGTGCAACCTCGACGTAGATCGTCTTTGACACGAAGCCGACGACCTTGCTCGCCCGTTTTTCCGATGAAGCCGACGAATGAGTCTAGGATTCATGATGGACAGTGAGAGCACACACACGTGGAGCTAAGGAAGTGGGGAACCGGATCTACAAAGGTTGTAGCCATTCTCCTTTAGTTAAGTAGTTAACTAGTTTTTCGTTTCGCCTAAACATCTAGTATACGATCCGTGTTAGGGTTTCTCGGCACCAATAATTTTTGAAATTGGCATGTTCGATGCCTTGTGAGACTTCATTAGGATGCCTAGGAACCCTACAGTGGTATCAGAGCCTAGCTAGAGCCTTAGGCGAAGTCTAGACACGATTTGAAGCCCGAACGAACCCGAAACCCTAAACTTAACATGCTCTCTGTACATTTTCTAAAATCTGGGATTTTTCAAGATTAAAAATGCCTAAAAAATTCAGCAGGAATATCTAAGAATTATGGTGAAACACGAGCTCATGAAGCTTCCAAACAGCCGCGGAAACGCGGCAGAAGCATGGCTTCTGCCGCGGTTCCGCCGCCAACTGTTCAAATTACCCAATACTGTTTGCACAGTAATTCTTCTTTTCTGGTGCTGAGTTTTATGGGAATTTTTAATAATTATTCAAGAGTTGAATTTTCTGGGGTTGCTTTGGGGATTCGGTGTTTCGATCGGGGTATCAAATTTCGTCTTTGTGTATTTCCGGATAATTTTATGAATATGTTAAAAAGTTCGACCGAATATAAATACCCAATTTTTCCCCTGTCGGGAAATTTCCAGGTGTTGGATTTTTCCGTAGTTTAACGACGTTCTAAGTAGTGCAAGTAACGCGATGGACCCTCTAGAAGACAACAAACCTTAACTCGATTATGTGACCGTCTTGAACTGCCCTTTGAACCTTCGGGTTTGGGGCAGTACGGCGTGCCACATGTGAGGCGTTGGCTTGACCCTTCTACGGCTGGACCGTTGGTACTGAGGCACGAACTGAATGTTGTTAGACTTATTTCATGTGTTGAGCTGTATCGGGAAAACTTGGGTATTCGAATGTTCGATCGGAAAGTTTGACATTTTCTGTTTATCTGGAATGTGACACAAACAGTTATGAGATAACTGAATGAATGTTATAAATCTAGCAGTTTAGTCCCATATGATATTGAAAAGAGTTTTCGATAATGAGACTAAAATGCGGGATTTATATCTGTTAGGCATGTGATGTCTAAGAATTTCATTTGATTAGGCATGCGATGTCTAAAGAGGTTGCGGATTCCAATTGTTGTAGTTTTACATTTTCTTTTCTGTGACCGTAAGTGTAGTATGTTCATATCGCCGGTTTCGTTGCTATACGTCAACGACAATTGGGGTATGCATACTTACTTACGTTGATGACATGTGATGTTATGTGTTGCTGGATATGTTATATTGGATCGTCGTGTTTGAATAGCCGGGGGTTTTATGTGAGATGAGTGTTTTTCATTTTCATTCATGTAAAAACTTGTATGTAATATTCTTTTATTTGGGGCACTTCCAGGTAGCGGAAGTTGTCACCTTTTGTATATTATTTACTTTTCCGCATTAGGATAGACCCAAGGAGGGGAGCACAAGTAGCCGGGTTCTGGGGTCCAGTGGGAGACCAACTCGAGGAGTCGAGTCCAGGTCTCCTAACCCTAGAATTGGCAGGGTTGCTTGCCGCTCTCGTAGGGGTCTAGGGGTGTGGGATTGGCTATTCATCACGACCGTGGAATCCGTGTTTTATACTGGCTCGTATTGAAAACACGGACGTCCTAGTATATCCAATATTTCATATGTTTATTCTGCTGCGATATCTGTGTTGTAACTCTGTGATGGATATAGTATATAGTATATATGATATATTATATAGACGTTACTTATGTTTTGCACCCGCGCTAGCCCTGCCCTACTCTGTCGTTAGTTACCTAACCTAACGGTGCACGAGGGGACATCGAGGCGAATGCGGATGGCATAAGTGTACGTCATATCTATCTGTGATGTTTAGGTATTTAAATGATGGGACTTCATTAATGTGATTAATGAAAGATAAGAAACCTAAGATGTTGTGGAATCGAATTTTAAAATAAAACAGGTAGCTACAGTTCTTGCTTTGCACAGCGGTATATATGATATACCCTGCACCTTATTCGATGAGGAAAGGACCGAGATCCCTTCACCGGGAGTGACTCCTTTAGCAATAACTGGCAGATGCTACACACTCGGTTTGCTTTTGACTGCTTTTGGGTTTTTGCTTTGCACAGCGATATATATGATATATCCCGCACCTCATTCGATGAAGAAAGGACCGAGATCCCTTTGCCGGGAGTGACTCCTTTAGCAAAACTAGAAAAGCCTCAAAATCACTCCATTTCAAAACATCATTTGATTCTACAACGATATCAAGTTCATTACGCTCATGGTTTTCAGAAAAACCTGGCGTAGCCCTCCGTCATTTCAGATGAGTAGTAGTTAGTATTCGTGCTACGTTTGTTGGCCTGCGTCAAGGCGTAGTGTGCGGTAGCTAACTAGTATTTATCTGCTTATGCATATGATGCAGATTGGATTAGGGTAGTCGTGCGACTTTGTTGGCCTGCGTCAAGGGTCGTACGGGTGTGTTTAATTCAATCAGGAAATGACGGGTTGAACTTGACTAGCGCACTATGGTTTGTTGGCCTGCGTCAAGGTCATAGGACGCTAGGGGCAAAATATTATCGGGAATTTCAAGTGTTGAAATTTGCAATGAGATTGCATACCTTCTATGAGATAGTTGGATCCCGATACCCGCTGCGAGTAAGAGTTACTCCTGGGAGAGTTTTATACATTGCAATTAGCCGATCAAGTAGGTGTCTAGAAAGGTGTCAACGGGGTTACGCCTCTGGGAAAACGAGGTTTACATTAATTAGGTTCATGCGAAAGCACGGGGGACCTCCCTCAAAGTACCGACACTGGCCTGGCTGAAAGATTGGCGAACCTGTAGTGTGTAATTAATCCCAGCTAGTCTTTCCTTTTAGGGTTTGAAGGAAGATTTGATAAAAAGCAGTGGGAGCCATCCTGATTAGATAAGATAATAACCAATCTGATCTTGCACGAGCATACGCTAAAGTGTTTTCTTCTCTCTCTCTCCAGGTAGCGACCATTTCATGCCCTAATGAAGATAATAATATGGATGTATTGACCGAACCTGCATGTTATACTGTGCTGGGGAACGTTGGTTCCGTTCTTTCTTATAAGAGTTATAGGAATGAACAGGATATAGGGGAATGCCAGGATTCCCATGCCACCCGAATGAAGAAAGTACATGTTGATGCATTTTCTTCGGGTGTGTTCGTTACTGAGAACTGTTTCTCCATTTGCTCTACGTCCTGGGTATTAGATACCGGGTCACGATCCCATATATGTAATCAGTTACATGGGCTCAGGAAAGGTAGAGAACTTGGAGAAGGTGATAAAGACATTAGAGTTGGAAATGGTGCAATTGTTGCAGCCAAGACTGTCGGGGAATATCACCTTGTATTCCCAACTGGTAATACATTGGTTCTGAACGAATGCTATTACATGCCGAACCTGATATGCAACATTATATCGGTTTCTTTATTGAGTAAAGAGGGATATAATTTTGTATTACAGGACAATGTTATGAATATTTTCCGTAACCAAAAGTTGGTTGGATCAGGCACGTTATGCAATGGCATTTATGTTCTAAATCAATCAACAGTTCTGAGCATAACAAACGCACACAAGAGGAAGAGTTCGGAACTCAACGAATCCTTCTTGTAGCATTGTAGACTGGGCCACATCAATGCGACACGACTAGCTAAGTTGCATAAAGATGGATATTTAAATCCGTTTGAATTTTCATCTTATGACACTTGCCAGTCATGTCTCAAAGGCAAGATGACCAAAACTCCGTTTACGGGACACGGAGAAAGAGTTACCGAACTCTTGGGACTGATACATAGTGATGTATGCGGTCCCATGTCTACACATGCCAGGGATGGTTCTTCATACTTCATTACATTCACTGACGATCTCTCTAGATTCGGATATGTGTTCCTGATGAAACACAAATCAGAAGCTTTTGAGAAATTTAGGGAATATAAACAAGAAGTTGAGAACCAGACCGGAAAAAGTATTAAAATCCTACGATCTGATCGAGGAGGAGAATACTTGGGCAATGAATTCCTGGACTTCCTAAAAGAGAATGGGATTCTCTCTCAGCTGACTCCTCCATATACACCACAGCACAACGGTGTATCAGAACGGAGGAACCACACCCTATTGGATATGGTGCGCTCTATGATGAGCACAGCTGAGTTACCTATTTCCTTCTGGGGATATGCACTGGAAACAGCTGCAGACCTATTGAATATGGTTCCCACCAAAACCGTGCCGACCACTCCATATGAGATATGGAAAGGAAAGAGACCATGTCTTAATTATGTTACGATATGGGGTTGTCCGGCCTATGTAAAAACACAAAATCCGGACAAACTCGCGGCAAGGTCCATTCTGTGTAAGTTTATTGGATATCCCAAACATTCGCGAGGGTATATCTTCTACCACCCTGAGGAACAAAGAGTGTTTGTTTCTCGGCATGCCACCTTTTTAGAAAAGGAATTTCTTGAAAAAGAGATTAGTGGTCATGAGGTAGAACTGGAAGAGGTTCCAGCTGCAGAAGCTACAACAGAAGATCTAGTGGAACCAGAGGATTCCGTAGTTCCCGATGAACCCCAGCCACTCCGCCGATCTAGTAGGGTTCCTCGCCAACCTGAGAGATACTACGGTTTTCTCATGGACGGTGGGAGCAAGGATTGCATCATGGAGGATGATGACCCAACTAGCTTCGAGCAGGCCATCATGAGTGGGGACTCAGTGAAATGGCTGGATGCTATGCGGTCCGAGATGGAATCCATGTACACCAACAAAGTATGGACTTTGGAAGTTGCTCCTGAAGGGGTAAAACCCATTGGGAGCAAGTGGATCTTTAAGAAGAAACTTGGTGTAGATGGGAAAGTGGAGACTTTCAAAGCTAGACTTGTAGCAAAGGGTTTTCGTCAAAGACCAGGTGTGGACTATGACGAGACCTTTTCTCCAGTGGCTATGCTTAAATCCATCCGGATCATGCTTGCCATCGCTGCATATCATGATTACGAAATCTGGCAAATGGATGTTAAGACCGCCTTTCTAAACGGTGATTTAGAAGAGTGCGTGTACATGACTCAGCCAGAGGGCTTCGTAGACAGTGGGAGCAGCGGGAAGGTGTGCAAGCTGCTTAAATCCATTTATGGATTAAAACAAGCATCGCGGAGTTGGAACATCTGCTTTGACATCGTTATCAAAGAGTTTGATTTCGTCAAAAACCCAGATGAACCTTGTATCTACAAGAAGGTTGCAGAGAGTAAGGTTTTCTTCCTCGTATTGTACGTGGACGACATACTCTTGATAGGAAATGATATTCCTATGCTGCAATCGGTCAAGCTCTTCGTATCACAAAGATTCTCAATGAAAGATCTTGGTGATGCCTCCTGCATATTGGGGATTAGGATCTATAGAGATAGATCCAAACGGATTTTGGGATTGTCCCAATCCAGGTACATTGACACCATACTAAAGAGGTTTAGTATGGAAGAGTCCAAGCGTGGGAACTTGCCCACGATCTCTGGAGTCACTCTCTCCAAAGAGATGTCTCCCAAGACTGATTTGGAAAGAGCTCGCATGCAAGGGATACCCTATGCTTCGGCAGTAGGCTCTATCATGTATGCGATGCTGTGTACCAGACCCGATGTAGCATACTCACTAAGTGTAGTGAGCAGGTATCAAGCTGATCCTGGAGAGAGTCACTGGACAGCTGTGAAGAGCATTCTCAAGTACTTGCGAAGGACTAGAGATATGTTCTTGGTGTATGGTAACGGGGAACTCCAAGTGGAGTCCTTTACCGATTCGAGCTTCCAGAGTGATAAGGACGACTCTAAGTCGCAGTCAGGTTTTGTCTTTACCCTTTATGGAGGGGCGGTTAGCTGGAAGAGTTCCAAGCAGGAAACCGTGGCAGACTCGACGATAGAGGCTGAATACATCACTGCCAACGATGCTGCCAAAGAGGCTGTCTGGATCAAGAAGTTTATTACTGAACTTGGAGTGGTTCCATCCATTGAGCGTCCAATACCTTTGTATTGCGATAACAATGGAGCGGTGGCTTTGGCCAAGGAACCCAGGTCCCATCAGCGATCCAGGCATATTCTGAGGCAGTATCACCTGATCCGGGAGATAGTTGATCGCCGGGAGATCGAGGTCAGGAGAGTTGACACGAAGAACAACACGGCGGATCCACTCACGAAGGCCATTCCCCAGATACAGTTTGAGAGACTCTTCGGGATGCTCGGTATGAGATACTACAGCAGCTGGCCCTAGTGCAAGTGGGAGATTGTTAGTTGTATGTATGCCCTAGAGGCCAGTATTGTACAGATTATGTATATTATATTAGATGCTTGGACATATATAGAGATGACTTTCTTGCTCGACATGATAGTAAGCTATCTGGTTAATCTTTATCTTAACATGTGCACTTGTCTCTTTATACTGTCTTATAGTTACATGTTGGTAAAGCCCTTAGGATGTGTACTTGACTACCTGGACTATGATGCAGATCATACTAGTGGGGACATGGTAGTCCATAAGTACATCCTTCAAGGTACCTAGTCGTGGGTGTATCGAGACGGGGCATCGATATACCAGAGTAGACTAGCATATACGCTTCTCGACCCATGTGATGGGCGATGGATGATCCCATATCCATTGGTGTTTGACATCAGAGATGGTATACGGGTGCTCAGTAAAGACTGGGTACACTGGACGGACTCGCCGAGAACTCCCAGATGGTATTATACCTCACGTCAGATGGCAGTTCTCAGGTGACACTTGTACAGGTTAGTCTGTAGACCCGAGATCGTCATAGAGTCTTGTGTGATTCCCACTGTGCTTTGATCTCCACCTTACCACGTCCATGAGGGCGTGCAAAACGGTGGTCTTTGGGTACAGTCCCGAGTCACATGGAGGCAATGAGTGATAGGAGGGGTTTCGTCTCTCCCGGTATTGGGGGTTGATGTTGTGCTGTGCTCGATTGGCCGTAACAGGGAAGTCCCTGGCCAGGGCTGATCAGAGATTTGCTGGTAAGTGTTACCAGTAGTTTCTCGACCCGTTATGAGCCTCACATCGGCACGACTTATCGAGTATTGGGGTCTGACGTTTACCACCCCTAGACTTGATATGCGACATATCAGACGAAGAGACCGGACTGTATGGTAAGTGTTACTGGTCGGATTCGCAGGAGTGTGAGCGGGCTAGCTCGTCGATCTTCTGATCGCTCAATACCCAGGTGGCCGTTACGTTTAGCAGACCGCTTGCGGCTTGTGGGTGCTTGATATGATCATCATCATCTGCTACCGGCGTATTGACGAGTCTTTAGAGTCCTACACAGAGGTTTCCTGGTTCAAGCGAAACGAAATAGGAGCGCATATGAGATATGTGCGGGACCGAGAATGATGCGTGTATGTGATACCGTATTTAATTCTCGCGATTAATGTTTCGAATGGTTGTATGCGATATAACCTAGTTATCGAATCGAAGATCGATTCGATAAGTCGATACATTGAATACTATTCGGTCGTGTATGACATGACCGGATCATTGAATCAAGTGTTGATTTAATGATTTAATGTATAATTATATATTTGATATATTACTTTGCATTGACTGGTATTGGTTCACTTTAAACGGATTTTTCTCACTTGGATTGCACATTATATATGTGATATACTTTTGTGCACATTATTGTATCATGTTTGATGATACTTGATCATATGGTTAAATGTATAGAATTAAACCATGGTTAATTTGTAAATTAGGGTTTTAATTATCCATTCTTTTCATTTATTTATTTTAGAAAAAGAATGGCATATGAATACAAATTGGTTGCTTTCTTTCTTGAACCTTAGTGAAGCTTCATGAAGCTTTGACCCAAATGACCAATTTGTCTTCATGCTTAACCCTAACCACTATTCTAACCTTGGTCAATTCTCTACACCTAACCATGGTTCCCTTTATGATAAGTATTGTTTTATTATTCATTTTACAATACTTATCATATTTTCTAGCTCATCTTCTTCTTCATTCTACAAGTGAGAAACCTAGATGCCATTAATGGCAACTTGAGATCTAGTGAGAGAAATCCAAATCTAAAGTGACCCCACCTCCTATTTCTTCATCCTCTACCTCTTGCCAAGTGGTTTTGGGTGTTTTCTTCACAAGTTTCACTACTTGGTGAAGTCGGAGCTTGAACTAGTGCAACCTCGACGTAGATCGTCTTTGACACGAAGCCGACGACCTTGCTCGCCCGTTTTTCCGATGAAGCCGACGAATGAGTCTAGGATTCATGATGGAGAACGAGAGCACACACACTTGAAGCTAAGGAAGTGGGGAACCAGATCTACAAAGGTTGTAGCCATTCTCCTTTAGTTAAGTAGTTAACTAGTTTTTCGTTTCGCCTAAACATCTAGTATACGATCCGTGTTAGGGTTTTTCGGCACCAATAATTTTTGAAATTGGCATGTTCGATGCCTTGTGAGACTTCATTAGGATGCCTAGGAACCCTACAAAAATTTCAGTCAAATCTACGGGTTCATCATCCAAAATATTCCCGGCGTCAATATCCTTAATCAAGTGAAAATCAATTTTCTTAGACACCTCATCAAAAGCATGGATATTTATCAATTCAGGTTCTAGAGTGGAGGTGTAAAGTTCAAAAGGATTCGGTTTGGTTTCACTCGAAAGGGATTCCTCACAATCTGGCAAATCAAGCATTACAAAGTCGCACAACTCATTTTTATCCTTAACTGATGAATCATTTGGGACACCTGTTTGAAAACCGGAGTTGTGGAATTCAATTGGGTATTGGTAGGTTTTATTTGGAAGGGCGTTTAACACACTTTCTCCACTCAAATTCTCACTCTGTCCAACCGCCTCATGATACATTGGAATTTTTGGAGCTAGTTAGAAACTAGGTACCGGCTCATTAGGTTGTATAAGGGCGGCTATGGATGCATCCACATTCCTCATCATTCGGTTTGTTGCTGAAATATAAGCTTCTAACGACTGTTCCAAACTAGACATGGGTTGTGAAGGGGTTTCGGTAAAAGATTCGAAATTATTTGGATACGTGAAACTCCCAAATGGCTGTGTAGAAGCAATGTCTAGTAGAGGTGGGAAAGTCGGGTAGGACTGGTAGGAATTGGATGGTTGGACAGGAGTAGGATCAACATTTGTATAAAAAGGTGAATGGACTTGTTGATCCCTAGAACTGGATGTGTGGAGAGGAGTGAAAGATCGGCTACGAGATTGTGCAATATGCTCAGCGATAGACATCGGTTTAGGAGTTACAACAGGACTCGAAAAAGTGGTATCAACGTACAAAGGTGGTGAAGGTTGACATGGTTGATACAAAGTGGATTGCAACGTCGAACTATTTCTTCTAGACGCTTTTATTTAATCTTTCAAAGAAATTTTGGGCATGGAGGGATCGTCCTTAAATCGACCGAAACAATTCACGTACGAAGAAAAGTTAGGTTCGGGATACCAAAGTTCAGCAAGAGATTTGTGAGGTGGGTTACCCATGATGTAAAAAGGAGAAGAGAAAGAAGGTGGGTGGTGCAAGGATTTCTTAGCGACAAAATTTGCAAGTCTTTATAAAAAAAATTTCCTTTTTCCTTTTTCTCTTTATTTGGAACTTTTTGCAAAAAAGATTTTCGATAAAGGGCTTAAACACACTTTCAATCAACCACAAATGCACAATCAGGCCTAGATCTAGGGTCACCTAGGTCAGCTAGACAGCTCCTAACCGTTCCAAAGGGCTAGAAATAGGACCACAAACCGCCTCTTCACCGCCAATTGCGGCCAGGTAAGTGCCAGGTGAGTGGGAGGCTCTCCACTACAAGTAGTGGCCCTAATTAAGTAACCACTCACCTTAGACACACTTGCCTAGACACCGCAAAGTCGGGTTAGGATCAACGGTCGATGCCTACAACTAGTCCTCTGTCCTATTGAGCGCGACGTCCTTAGGGCTGGGTCTAGTATTTTTTAATTAAGAATGGTCAATGCAAATGCCTTATGTGATTTCTAGGGTCCTGGGAAGGGTGATGAAATCCCCACCCAATCTGGATTGGTCCCAAGCCCCTTAAAGTCCGATTAAAGATATGCAAGACAGAAAAAATCAATTGCAATCAATTTTTATTTTAAGCGCGGCGCAAAGAATCCTGCACAAGATCAATTATTAGAAGAGGGAGATTTTTAAGAGCAAAGAATCCTGCAGGAGATTTGACAAAAGATATATTGGGAGGTTCAGAGGAGAGAGAAAGGGAGTTTACTGTGTAAATTTCAAGGGCTGACGTCATATAGACGCGGCGGTTCCGCGGTCCAAGCGCGTTAGTGCGGCGGTTCGGCAGTTGGGTTTGCAGATCAGACCCCGAGAAAAATTATACTCCTCTGTTGTTGAAATCCTCTTCTGTTCAGATCTCTCTTTTTCAGTTTCGCTCTCTGGATTTTTCCAGATCCGTCGATCCTGCAAAGATTCACACAAAAATACCCTTCAAACAATAAATGATAAAATTTATATATATATATATATATATATATATATTTCTGTTTTTATGATTTTTTAATTTAGATTAACCCGAAATTGCAAAAAAGGAAATACTACGCCATCCCCGGCAACGGCGCCATTTGATTCGTATGTCAAAAATATTTCTAAACCGCAATCAAGAATGGCGTCGCTAGGTAGCTAGCCGGTGAGTACGGGTCGGTCCACAGGGATGTTGTGAATTTCCTAGTTGTTCTTACGAGCTAATTCCGATGGGTGTCGGATTGATTAATTAAATCTATCTAGATCTAAATCTTGCTAGCGTTAGGTCTAGGATAGGTTTGGAAATGTAAATAAATCTCACCGCTTTCTATACCCAAATTAAGATCTATGAGGTGTTATGGTAATTATTAATAAAGGGGATTAGAACCATTCGGGAAGGTGTTTCTTCCTCTAGGTTCTTGTCCTTCCTTTATCAATCCTTACCCTAACCTCCATGGAAAACACGCTCAACCGGGCCTTTATACTACGGTATCACCGCTACCTCGTGGGATAGGGTGCCATAGGGAGCGGTGTGTGCATGTATGCATGGAGTCCTATTGATTATATGTGATGGGCAAGAAAGGGATGAGAGATCTCATCTCTCAAAATCCTTCCCCAAAGCTAACCCTAACAAGCGAGGAGACTACTCGCTCATTAGGGAATTGAAGAACATTCTAAATTAAAAGTAAACTAAGGCAATGAAAATAAAAGAACTTACTAATTTTTATTGATGGCTCTCTCCAAACATCAACACGGTACAGATATGAATTTATGAAATGAAAAGAGGCATGACCTAATACAAGAATTTGGGTCTCTATTTATAGGACATAGAAAACCGTAGGTTTACAATTGCCGCATGTATGCTTTTAAAAAAATACCCCTAGGAAGACTAGTCAGCGCCGCCACGCAACATGGTAAAAAAATTCTCCTCTACGTGCTCAACACGGCCGCGGTTCCGCGGCCGCAGCCATGGTTTGGCCGCGGTTCCGCGGCCAAAAGAGGGACTTGGATCTTCAGTTTTCCTATGCTGGCTCTGGTTGACTGCTTCTTCCTACTTCTTTAGTTCTTTTCTCAGATTGGCTTCTAGGTTCCTTCCAGATCTCCCAGTGAATAATTGTATTGGACTTTTACCCTTGGTTCGAGACGAAGTCTTGAACCTTGCGCTACCTTGTACTTTGTGAACTGATCTTTTGTGTAGGCTTGATCAAGATCCTTCTATTTGTTGGTCGTAGTCCCACTTTTGCATCGTCTTTTATCTTTTTCACTGTTTTAACTCCGAGAACCTGTAACCTATAACTATGTAACAGACATGGGTCAAAAGCACCTGCTTATTTGTAAAATGTATAAGAATGGGGAATATAATAATGCAATATTATGATATGAACAGCCGACGCCAGTGATGTGCTGCTTTACGAGTGGTCATGATAATCGGTCGAGAGATGACCAGAGGAGTGCCAGAGCGAAATTGTTTCTGTTAGTACGCCTGACCGGGCCGACGAGCCGATGGATTGCGAGATTTGTAATCCACAGAGAAAATAAGGACCCAGAGACAGAGGACTTCAGACCGTGAGCAGGAGAAAAGCGGATGTACTTGCTCTTCCAGTTTTGGGCGCACCGATATTTTTCGACATTGTAGGAGGTGTACCTCAATGTCATTTGTTGCGATTTGCGTTTGTGATCCAAGTATCACCCTTATATCGCTTGGATTTTGAGTTCTGATGATTGAGTTTCATGATATTGGTTTTCATGCACCATGGCTGCACCTACTGGGTATTTACATTTTTGTGCATAGTTATTGCAATTGATATGTTTTTATACACCGTTGTGTTGATTTATGATTGTGCATATCTATTGCACTTGATATTGATTTTGTGTCTTGGTTGCGCATGTTTATGATTTCGTCGATTTCATACAGTTGATTTGGTTTTGCGCATGTGGTACGCAGTCGATATTGGATTTTGTGCATACTGGATGCACTCGATTTGGGATTTTCATTTGGTTACATGTTAGTTGCACTGAATTGAGATTTTCGTGCACTATAGATGCACTAGATGTTGTTGTCGTGCACACCCGTTGCACTGGACAGATGCCTTCGTGCACACCCGTTACATATAGTTTTGCTTTTGTGCATATTATGGCACTTGTATTTGGATTTGATTTCCGTGCGCACCATACGCACGTGATGGTTGCATACGCCTTTCGAGGCTGATTTTGCTCTTAAGCACCTTGTTTTCATGATGGGCACTATATTGTGTAGTAGCCGAACAGGACTGATCTGAGGACAGTACCTGAGTATTTTGCATGCATTAAAAGTTTTAACCAGAGGTTTCAAAAAAAGGGAAGCTATAGTCTCTCTATTTCCTACGTGTCCGCGAGCAATATGAACGTTTACAAAGGAAAACCTTTTGGAATATTTCAAAAATGACGGGACGTATATTTTAGCAAAACGTATATGAACATATAGTATTACTTTATAATGAGCGTCCGTCATTTATGCCGTGAGTTACGCATCACACGGAAATTCAGAAAAGATTTTTTTTCATGTGTTTATTCCGTTGTTGGAGATTTTTCTAGTATGCGTACTATATACATAATATAGTATTTGACTAGTGTATATTAGATTTCGGTATTGGATTTCGAGATCTGTATCTATATTGTAACTCTGATGATATGCGTGCGAATCCGATGATTTGCGTGACACTTGACGGAGTTCGATTTTGAGTTTTGTACTCATTGTACAGGTGCACGCGATGCGCTATAGTGTTTTTATGTCTTCCGTGATTTCGCAGCCCCGTTGAGTTGATCTGATTATTGAAATGTTTTAGAATTTGGGGTTTAAATTTAAATTCGGGGAGCAAATTTATTTAAGGGTGGAAGATTGTAACATTTCAGAAAATATAAAATATTATTTTTGGAATTTAATATTAAAATAATATATTTCCCGAAAACTGCCCGATTTGCGAAATTAGGGTTTTCGAAAAAAGGGTATAAATATATACAATTATTTGTGAAATAATTGGAAATTAAAATGATTTATTTATTTAAAAATATATTTATTGGATTTGGCCTTTTTAAAAGTTTATTATATGTAGTTTGGATAAAAACCTGATTAGTGCACTGCTTATCGCGATTAAGCCAAATCCGTGTTTCTACAGTTTTCCATGGCTAGTGCACCATGTCGTGTTGCATTTGGTTGCATGTGTTTCATTTATGTTTGTTGGTTTCATATTGTATTTTGTTTTGTTTGTGGGAAGCAAAGAGAAAAGAAAAAGAAATGTTAAAGAGTTAAAAAGGAAAACAGGTGAATGATTGGAGAAAGAGAATAAGTGAGAGAGAGGGGGGCTGCCATACTCTTTCCCCCATCATTTTCTTCTCCTTCTTCATCTTCCTCAAGCTCACTTCCCTCCACTTCTACCCCTAGATCCATCTTCAAATAATCACCAAAACCTTATACTCCCTTCACAAAGATTAATCCCCACCTCTTCCTCTACATAATGGACCAGGCAAAGTGGAATTTTGACAACATTGGGAAGCTAGGGCTGTCTTGTGTGGCCCACATGAGGTATAACTTCTTCCATATAGTTAGTTTTAAGCTTCCTTTTATTCCAGTTTTAGTTTAGAATTGGTTTAGTGGTGATTTGTGAAGTTGGAAAAATTCTAGAGAAGGGTTTGAGTGATTGTGTGGATTTGAGTTGTGTAGTGGCTGTTACAGGACCTTAGGGATTGAATTCAGGGGCTGGGATTGAGTTTAGAAACTAAAATACGGATTTAAAATATTAACCGTGTCGGTTTTGCGGCGATTGGTGTGACTACATGGAATCTGGGATGACCCGGAGAGTTTTTGAGTTTACCAAACAATACCAGGGACCAAATTAGGGCACTAGGAGACCACACTGACCAGACGAACCCCAATGGAGCCAGCCTAGCCGAGCTCGCTGGATTTCCTAGTTTCGGATTAACCAGTTTCGGATAGAGGACCTTACCCGGATGCGTTGTGAGTTGATCGAGAACGGACGAGTATTGAGTATTCCTCCGATAGTTGGGACGAGATTCCGAGGACGTGTTCGGCTAGATATCTTCTACAGAGTGACGAAGATACTGATTTCGTGAGTTCGAGTCCGTGTGAGAAACTCCAGATTGACTGTAGTCTAGAACCATTGCAGTACGCAGATAGCATGACCTGACGTCGAAGTGGATGATGATACAGAAGAGTGGAACAAGATTCGTGCGAGATGCTGACGAGCTGTTGTTACTCCCCGTTGAGATGAGAGATCCGATATGTATACAGAGGCGTTGGGATGCGGCCAGTTCCCGAGAAAATGATGTGCTGAAAACGCAGATGTCCAGAAGACGAGAACAGATTATGCAAGAGTACAAGCCTCCGTATAGTTCGGCATAGGCGCGATTAGAAGAGGCCCTGAGCAGGTTCCTTCCAGGACACTGCTGCGATGAAATTTGCACCAGGATTAGTTGTGACGTGCTGCTTTACGTGTCACGACCCGAAATGGCACGTGACTGGCACTTGGATCATATGAACTCTATAGGACCCCATCTAATTCAAGTAAGCTAAGAAATCCCAGAAATCTAAACCATTTTAAGAAAGAAGTGAAAAAAACATGAAGCAAGTGGTTTTAAATAACATAAGCCGAATATGCATTTTTAAAATCAAGTCTTTTCTGAAAATTTCGGCAGAGTTTCGTTTGTAAATACTGGCCCCAAAAGGGTACAACAAGCATAATATGAGTAAAGACATCCCTAAGCGGGATCTAGCTCTTCGTCAATTGGCGGTCACAACCACGCAAGCAATATAATATACAACGCCGAAGGGCGAGGATCAAAAACTCAAAAGGAAACACAAAACATCAAGAAATCCCATAATAACACAACGCGCGACTCTATGGTTGAAATAATATACAACTGGTCTCTAAGTCAGAATAAATATACAAATTTGGTTGATGGAGTTTACTAGATACAACTGAATATAAATAAATGTACAATAGTGGTCACGATGCAAGTGAACCCACCTACCAAAGCAACCATCCAGAAAGAAAGCAGTGTGCCAGCAAAACTGCAACGAAACCTGTAGGGCAAAACCTGCAAGAACTGTGGCACAACGGGGGTGAGTTGCCAACTCATGAGTAGAAAACATCACAAAGCAGAAATCGTATGTATGACTCAATCCTAGGTCAATATGATCATAATATATATATCCTCAACGATAATATGGCCTGAAGTATAATATAAAGGAAAGGATAAACATCTATACATAAGTGTAATCCCATGTGCTCGTGTCAGTGCCTCAGGTAGCAGTATATCGTAAATATGAGGTATGAATGCGGTAAAATGAAAACAGAAGACATCATGAATGAGAAAACAATTTTCTTAATATAGTGAGATTTCTGTATATACATTTAAGTATCATCATTGAAATCATCAGAAAATCAGTGTCAAGCATCGACACAAAATATATATCTCAATATCCCAGTATCAAGTAAATCTCATATATCCAATGTCCAATATCAAGTAAATCTCATATCTCCAATATCCAATATCGAGCACATAGGCCCCGAGATCATAGGCCCTTCTCATATCGAGCACATAGGCCCCTCTCATATCGAGCACATAAGCCCCGAGCACATAGGCCCCTCTCATATCGAGCACATAGCCTCGAGCATATAGTCCCCTCGCATATAATGAATAAGTATATTTGCATATACCATTATGATGATATATGATGTCGGTGTATATATATAACAGCGCCCCATACCACTGATATATATATACACGATGGGTACACACACACATATATATATATATATATCAGCATCCCATACCACTGATATATATACGCATGAGTAAAACAATCCAGAAAACATCATATGAAAACCATATCTCAATGCGAAATCCATGAATATAATATATATGCAACATGAAACAGTAATACGAGCATCTAAGAAAAAATCGCTATTTATCTGCAACAAGTTATAAAATATATCATGCGGTTCCTAAATTCTCCAAATCCATACAACATCATATAAAGGTGAACATGTAGCTATATCTCATGTGTGTATATACCTATCACTAATGGTACAATACCATATAGGTATATGGATAACTAGCATGTAAGCATGTCAAGGCATATGTGTAAGCACGTAGGTATACATGTATGCTATATGTCATATGCACAATAGAATATGAATCAATAACATATAGGAACTATCAGCCAGCAAACTATGTCAATGAAATAGTATTCTCTTAGTGTACATGGAGCATACGCGGTATCGGTAATGGTGCTGGTGTCCTAACAACAGGTTTCATCATTTCTAACGAAAATACATATAAGCATGCAATGCAATGCGAGCAGCAGAATAAATGGTAAATGAATAATAATGCAGCAATAAAGAAATATAGATTCCTATATACGAGTTATACAGTTTTCGGTATCTGAAATCGCACGAATCGTGGTGTTTAGAAAATAGGGTTACGGTGTTTTTATGAAAAAGTACATCCTTTGAAATATCCGTAGTATCTCTTGGCCTGTTTTTAAAATACTCACGATTCGTTAGTTTTTGAAATAGGTATGACGCGAGTCTAGTCTAACATCTACAAGTAAACTAAAGGACTAAACTAACAGACTAATTGAAAGAGTGAGGAAAACCACCTAAGTTTGAGTCGATAAATATAAATATAATAGTCGGTGATCCCGCCTCAATAGTATAACATACGATACAATATATAACATGATATTCTCGAATCAAGAGTGCGGATCTAACTTCAATAAAAAGCTCGTACGGTAAATCCATCCTACGACATCCCAATCTGGGTACGGGTCGAATCTCACATTTATCCCATCATTTATTTGGTATCCTTATCATCATATCTCATGAACTAGGGTACTGATCTAAGTGTAGTAAAAACCGATACCATCTGCATATATATATGCGTATATGAAAACACACGCCTAAAGGCCCGCTAAAATCTCATGTCGTATCTCACAATACGAAACAAAACATATCACCGATCTCATAGCATCATTCCTAAACTTGTCACGCCCCGCTTCCCAGTATACGGCGAAGGGGACGGGACGATGCCCACTACGTATGTACTCAGAAGTACATACGCTAAGCGTAGCTAAACAATATAAAGTAAATCACAAGAGACGAAAGATAAAAAGAACAACAACTTTTATTAATAACATTCTTTGTACAATACATGAAAAGAAAATACAACTGAAATGAAAAGCGATGCCTAAACAGTGGCATAACAGGAAATGAAAATACTGGAAAGAACAAGGTACAATATCTAGAGCTCGGGGTCTTCGTGGAACTGCTCCAAATCTTCACCGGTGGGCTCGATCTCAGCTTGGTCCAACTCACCTGACGACATTCAAAGAAGAACGAAATAGAATGTCGTCAGCGAACAGGTCGCTCGGTAAGTCCTAAGATAAAGGAGAATTAGGAAGATAGTGTAAAAGTATTTTCTAAAGTATTAAATTGTTGAATATTATGGAATATTGAGTTAAGGCTATTGTTTGTAGTTTGGTACAGAAAAATACCAGTGTACACGAGGGGGATCTCTATATGCTAGAGATCAGGGCAAAAGGAAAGTACAAGGAACCGTTATGCCACGGTACAACAGCAATAGGATTCAGGTTAGGTGTCTTAATCTGGCCACCTCGTGCCACCTTTAACACCTTCCGTACCAATCTACCCCTTAAACCCAGTAGTGTTTTAACAGTATTGTTGTATTGTATTGTGTAAGTTGGGTGACTGACCAAAACCATGATATCAGTAAACATGTTGTAACTGTATAATCAGGTAAATGGAATAACAGAATAATGGATGAATATCCATGGTTTGATTCAGTCAAGTTGTAATGATTGTTAACAGGATTCTGGGATTCAAGTATTCAAATTGTGTTGGAATATAAAAGAATATAGATTGACTTGAATCATATTCAAGTCAGAAATAGTCAGACTCTAACCCGAGTCAGACTAAAAGAAAGGTAATTTGAAGTTCAATAATTGTTAGGGGCCTTATTGTAATTTATAAAACTTGAGGGGGTTTTATGTAAAAAGTACTTTTGTATAGTTTTCAAAATACACCTCAAGTATTTATTATTCGTCTTTATAATTATAATGAGTGTGAATTTTATTTGTGTTATTCTAGTGAATATATCCTAATAAAAGTATTAATTGTTTTATTTGAAATTCATGGTATTTTAATGTAACTTTTAATCTTGTAATTTTAGGAAAAAGTAGAAACTTTATCTTGTGATAAAATAAGTATTTAAATGATAATTATATATATATTAACACAAGAATAATTTTAAATAAATATTTTAATCTCCAAAATCTCATTTTTCTCAAATGTCATATTTTAAACCTTTCGAGACCGAATGCTCCTTGCGGAGGTCTGAATCTCGCACTACTAGCTCTCGGGTGCACGATGAACCGTACTATCCCTAACGGGTTCCCCAAAAGTGGGTTGTAGTGGCACTTTGCTTAGGTTTAACAAATACTATTCATTTAGAAAAACGGTTTTATAAATATAAGGTGTTTATTTGTAAAAGGGTATAGTTTTCCGTATTTTAGTTTCTAGGGTTTCCTAAGCCGACTAGCCTATTTCTAAGGGTCTAAATGATAAGTCATTAGAAGTCTCAAATCGCCTCTTCACCGCCAATTGTGGCCAGGTAAGTACAAGTGAGGAGGGAGGGATCCGCTCACGAATCGTGAGACGGGCCTTTTAAAGTTACCCAAGCTCACTTGCCTAGCCTAGACACCACAAAGTCAGTTTAGATAAACGATCGATGTCCATGACATATCGTATTTTCCTATTAAAAGATATTGTTTTAAAATTGTAAACAACTTAGAACTTTTTAGAAAAGGTTTATAAAGAAAAGGGTATTTTAGTGAAAAGTCTTGTATTTTCGTATTCTATGTTTTGACGTTTATCAATTAAGGTTATATTTGTGTGTGTGTAGAGGTTGGTCATTACCTCGTGACTTATTTTAAGTTCTAATGAAGTTTAGAGGTTAAACATGATATATTAAACTTGAAGGTATTAAAGCGCAAGAATACGGTATTTGAAAACGTTATCATTTCATGTGTGAAAATTCATTCAAATTGATTTCTACAAGTTTAGTAATCAAGATAAACATATTTAGGAGTGAGGGAATTGATTAAACGAAGAAAAATAAACTTCATGGTATTTTTACGAAAAGAATACGGTTTTACAAGTAAGCTATCATTTCATATGAGAAACTTAATTTAAATTGGTTTCTTTGTGGTTAATAGTCATCATGGATATGTTTAAGTATTATAGATTAGGTGACAAGTGGAATTTTGTAGAAAAACCGAATCGGAAATCGGTTTGTTCCGATTTCCGTCGGGTTCCAAAAAGTCGTATTTTCTATTAAAAGAAAAGAGAGATAGAAGAGATGGGACTTACGGTTTTGGACAAACTAAGGAGGCTAAGAAAGTGATGGTTATCGGTGCGTCGAAAACGTCGCGAAGGTTCTACTACGATCGCCGGAATTTGTCGTTGGTTTCGGCAGCGCTTCACTTCTCGCTCTTTGTACCGAGTTCTCGAGAATTTGGGAGAGTGGACTTAGAGTTGTGAGGTGAAATGGTAGAGGGTAGGGGTGTTTATATAGGGCTAGGCTAGGGTTAGGGTTTGGAATAAAAAAATATTAAAAAATGTAAAAATTCGTTAAAATATCATTAAATTTGGGATTAAAAGAGGTTTAATGAGAAAATGATAACTGTTCTGAAAAATTGAAGTATGCAGGGGTGAAGACAAAGTCAACACGAATTTTTTTCGTGTTGACGACTCAGCCGACCGGTCGAGTCCGGCCGGCGGCGCCGGCCGATTCGGCCGAGTCGCCGGCCGACGTAGCCGAGTCGGGGCCGAGTCGGGTCTCGTTGGGTGGGGAATTTTCTGGGGGGATTTATAGTGTACTTTATTTTTTGTATACGACATTAATTTCGTGTGTTATGGCTGTTTGACCGTTTGACTTCCCAAAAAAAATTAAAACAAAACAATATAAAAATAATGTGGGGCACGAGATTCGAACTCTGGTGGCTTGGTTCAGCAGTGCAAGGTATTACCAATGACCTACAAGCTCCTTCTTGTAATTATTGTAGGAAAGTAGATACTTAAAATGTTATCAGCAACATCAATACTCCAAGTATACTTCAAATTTAAAACAATTTTAGGTATACAAAAATTGGAGTTGTTACAATCTACCCTCCTTACAAAAAATTTCGTCCTCGAAATTTAAAACTTTTATTTGAGGACTAGTTTACAAAAAGGTGCTGATATCTTGCACGCATTTCATCCTCCCTTTCCCACGTGGATTCTCCTGGAGTGTCTTTCCTCCACATTACCCGGACCTAATTAACTTCTTTGTTCCGAAGTGTCTTCACTTTCCTATCCAGGATCTCCACAGGTTGTTGCTCACAGGACAAATCGGGCTGTATAGTGAGCTCGGATTGATCAAGTACATGGTTGGGGTCACTCACATACCTTCTGAGTTGAGATATGTGGAACACATTATGTACTCCTTCCAATAAGGGTGGAAGCACTAATCGGTATGCCACTTCACCGAATCGTTCGAGTATGTCGAACGGTCCAATGTATCTCGGACTCAACTTTCCCCGTCTTCCAAATCGGATCACTCCGCGGTTCGGAGATATTTTCAGGAATACATGATCTCCTGGCTGGAACTCCAAGTGTCGTCTCTTCGCATCAGCCCAGTGTTTCTGTCTATCTTGGCTGATGCGCATTCTTTTCCTGATAGTACGAACCACATCAACGGTCGCTACTATCATCTCTGGTCCAAGGAGTTCTCTATCTCCGATGTCGTCCCAACTTAATGATGATCGACACTTCCTTCCATATAATGCTGCAAAAGGTGCCATTCCTATACTTGCTTGGTAGCTGTTGTTGTATGCGAACTCCACAAGATGCAGGTGATCTTCCTACAATCCCTTGAAGTCGAGCATACATGCTCTGAGCATATCCTCCAAGATCTGAATAGTTCGTTCCGACTGACCATCTGTTTGTGGATGATAAGCTGTGCTGAAGTTCAGACTTGTTCCCAAGCTAGCTTGCAGACTTTGCCAAAATTGCGATCGGAACCTGGTGTCACGATCGGAGACAATGCAGACTGGTACTCCATGAAGTCTTACAATTTCCTGTATGAGTTCATGGGTATCAGAGATAGTACATTATGAAGAGTTTTTAAATCTAATTTAGATTATTACCTCCATGTACTTCTTCGCTAGTGTCTCAGTTGATTGACCAAATCGAAATGGGATGAAGTGAGCCGACTTTGTGAGTCAATCCACAATGACCCAAATCGCATCGTTACCTTTTGTGCTGCGAGGAAGAGCAGTTACAAAGTCCATCGTGATGTGCTGCCACTTCCATTCTGGGATTGGTAACGGTTGAAGTAGTCCAGCTGTCCTGTGATGTTCAGCCTTTACCTGCTGACACACCAAACATTTTGCGACACTTCTGGCTACTTCACGCTTTATTCCATGCCACCAATAATTCTGACGTAGATCCTTGTACATTTTGGTACCTCCAGGATGTACTGAATAGGGAGAGCTGTGAGCTTCTTTCATTAACTCTTCCCAAATAGGACCCTTTGGTACACACAATCTGCTGCCGTATCTCAAAGATCCGTCTTCATGGATGATGAAATCTGTTCTGAGTCCATTCTCCACTTGTTCTCTGATCTTTTGCAACTTAGCATCGCTGGCTTGAGCTGCTTTGATCTGATTGACAATAGTTGATTGAACTTGTAGATTCATCAAACTCGAAACATCACCTGGCATGACTAGTTCAATCTCCATCTGATGTAGGTCTTGCTGAAGCTTCCACTGGGCGGCGAGATTCATTGCTAATGGTTGGCGACTAAGAGCATCAGGTACTACGTTCACCTTTCCTGGATGATATTGCAAATTGATGTCAAAGTCCGCCATGAGTTCTAACCATCTTCTCTGCCGCATATTCAACTCCTTCTGAGTAAACACATATTTCAGACTTTTATGATCTGTGTAGATGTTCACTCGTTCACCAAGTAAGTAGTGGCGCCAAATCTTGAGAGCAAAGATGACGGCTGCCAACTCCAGATCATGCGTCGGATAATTGCGCTCGTGAGTCTTCAGTTGTCTTGAAGCATAAGCCACAACTTTACCGTGCTGATGTAGAATACACCCTAATCCCTTACCGGATGCATCGCAATGTACTTCAAATCCTCCAGATTGATCCGGTATTACGAGAATAGGTGCTGATGTCAGTCTTGACTTGAGTTCTACGAAAGCTTGCTCGCATGTTTCTAACCACACAAATTCTTCATCTTTTCGTGTGAGCTTGGTCAGGGGTGTTGCTATCTTCGAAAAGCCTTCAATGAATTTTCTGTAATATCCAGCTAAACCCAAGAAACTTCGAAATCCTTCACTGATTTTGGCGTAGGCCATTCGCTGACTGCTGAAACTTTTACTGGATCCACAGAAATTCCTTCTCCTGATACGATGTGTCCAAGAAAACCAACTTGTTTTAGCCAAAACTCGCACTTACTGTACTTGGCATAAAGCTGATGTTGACGAAGAGTTTCCAGGACAATTCGTAGATGCTCCGTATGTTCTTTCCAATTCTTAGAATATACCAGGATGTCGTCGATGAAGATGACAACGAACCTGTCTAAATACTCCCGGAAGACTTGGTTCATAAGGTTCATGAAGATTGCTGGTGCATTGGTCACTCCAAATGGCATTACTAGAAATTCGTAATGTCCATAGCGAGTTCTGAAAGTTGTTTTGTGAATATCAGCTTCCTTGACCTTCACTTGATGATAACCTGAACGAAGATCTAGTTTAGAAAAACACAAGATCCACTTAGCTGATCGAATAAATCGTCGATACGCGGAAGTGGATACTTGTTCTTTATAGTGACTTTGTTCAAGGCCCTATAGTCGATGCACATTCTGTATGAACCTTCCTTCTTCTTCACCAAAAGTACAGGTGCTCCCCAACTTGAAGTGCTGGGACGAATCCATCCTTTCGCCAGTAATTCGTCCAATTGTGTTCGGACTTCCTTCAATCATTCTGGACTTAGTCTATAAGGTGCTTTGATCACCGGTTGTGCTCCTGGTACTAAGTCAATACTGAATTCAAGAGCTCGATCAGGAAGCAAACCTGATATATCGTCAGGAAATACATCGTCGAACTCTCGAACTACCTCTGGTCTTGATTCTTCCTTTGCCTGAGCTGCTGCAACTACTGCTTCCCTTGGCTTCGCTTTGTAAGTACTTGGCTCCAGGGTACGATCTCCACTCTTGAAATAGAAAACCGGATGCTCTGGAATCTCAAATACTACCCTCCTTTGACGACAGTCGATGGTAGCATAAAAGGTTCCAAGCCAGTCCATTCCCAGAACCACATCGAAATTCGGTATGTCCAGTACCTTGAAGTCAGCATAAAACTCTCGACTGCAGACGATGACTGGACACATGCTGTATCCCATAGTTGCTTTTAGAACACCATTTCCGGAACTGACGTTCCAGCTGGATACAAGCGGTGAGACTGGAATCGCATGGGTTCGGACAAACCGTTGCGACATAAAGCAGTGGGATGCTCCAGTATCAAACAGTGCAAGTGCAGGTAGTGAAGCTACTAGGATTGTACCTAAGGTATATAGGATTGGTTTTAGGTATAGGGAAAGTGTGTAGGTAAACAAGACTAAAAGATAAGTTTGAGAAGGAAAGTTTACCAGTAATGACTTGGCCAGTGGCCTCAGCTTCTTCCACAGACATCATGAAAGCCTGGAGCTTTGGCACATTCCTCCTGGCCTAAGGAGCATTCCTCTGAACGTTCCTTTGAGCTTGATGGAACTGTCGAGGAGGTGGTGCAGCTTGTGGTCCCCTGGGTGGTGCAGGCAGTGCAAGTCTGGGAGCAGGTGCCTGAAGAGCTGGTCGCTGCTGATTGCTATTTGCTGGCCTGGGTGCAGCAACTGGATTCTGTCTTTGGGGATAAGATCCAATACCTTGAGTGGCTGAACCGCAGATTAAGCAAAGGCGGTTGGCTCGACGGTAGTCCTTCATCATATGTCCAGTTCTCTTGCAGTAGGTGCAAAAGGCTAGGCTAGGACGATGGGTTGGTACTCCGGATCGCCTGGGCACGAAAGGTGGTCTGGACGTGGCTCCACCTGCCATCTGGTTGGCAGGGCGCTTGACTCCTGCAGTCTGAGGTCTGCCCCTCTCTTTTATCACTGCCTCATAACTGCGGGCAGCTTCTAGGGCTTCCTCATGAGTTAAAAACTTTCCTGTGGCTAGAGCAGCCTTAATCTCTGTGTCCAAACCTTGCTGGAAACGACGGGCTCTGATCTCGTCCGTCGGTAACAGGTGTGCCCAGAATCTGTTTAAAGATTGTGTTACCTGTGTAGTATGTGATAAAAATAGAACTATTGCGACATATCTTACCGGCTCAACATGGTGAATTCAGCGTCGTATTCATCTACTGATTTGTCCCACATTGACCCTTGCTGTAGATGAATAAACTGCTGCTCCATTGTAAACCTGGCAGTCACAGGGAAATATTTCGCGTCGAACTTCTCGCGAAATATCTTCCATTCAATCGGCTGTTCCAGACGAGTTTCTTCCGCCTTCCACCAATTGCGAGAATTATCCGTGAGCTGTAGTTTTGCTACACGGACCCAAGCGTTGTCTGGCACTTGAGCTGCTGCCAGATCGTCTTCGATGCTTTGTGCCCAATCTTCCGCTTCAAGAGGGTTTCCTTTACCAGAGAACTGCTTTGGGTGCAAAGCTCTGAATTGCTTTACTCCCGGTGCATCGGTCTCAGGACGGTTCAAAAGTTGTTGCTGTCCCTCGAGAAGGCTGCGGATCGCCTCGAATAGCATCGTTTTCTCAGTGGGTGGTGCAGGAACAACTGGTGTGAGAGGTAGTGCTGGAGGGGTGTTGTTGACGTTGGTGCTGGTGTTGTTCGGGGAATCCATAACCCTGAAGAAAAATTTGGATTAGGACAGATTCAAATAAATGAAATGATAAGATTCAAGGAATAGAGATTTGCAAGATTCAAAGAATATGAATTGTAAAGAATGTTTTAGTTGCTGGTTCTTGTGTTCTATTGCTTAGGTTGTTCACGCAGACCAGAACTGCATGACAGGGATTCATACAGCTCTGACCTGCATGGGCCACCAACAAAACCTGTCACGCCCCGCTTCCCAGTATACGGCGAAGGGGACGCGACGAGGCCCGCTACGTATGTACTCAGAAGTACATATGCTAAGCGTAGCTAAGCAATATAAAGTAAATCACAAGAGACGAAAGATAAAAAGAACAGCAACTTTTATTAATAACATTCTTTGTACAATACATGAAAAGAAAATACAACTGAAATGAAAAGCGATGCCTAAACAAAGGCATAACAGGAAATGAAAATACTGGAAAGAACAAGGTACGATATCTAGAGCTCGGGGTCTTCATGGAACTGCTCCAAATCTTCACCGGTAGGCTCGATCTCAGCTTGGTCCAACGCACCTGACGACATTCAAAGAAGAACGAAATAGAATGTCGTCAGCGAACAGGTCGCTCGGTAAGTCCTAAGATAAAGGAGAATTAGGAAGACAGTGTAAAAGTATTTTCTAAAGTATTAAATTGTTGAATATTATGGAATATTCAGTTAACGCTGTTGTTTGTAGTTTGGTACAGAAGGATGCCAGTGTATACGAGGGGGATCTCTATATGCTAGAGATCAGGGCAAAAGGAAAGTACAAGGAACCGTTATGCCACGGTACAACAACAATAGGATTCAGGTTAGGTGTCTTAATCTGGCCACCTCGTGCCACCTTTAACACCTTCCGTACCAATCTACCCCTTAAACCCCGTAGTGTTTTAACAGTATTGTTGTATTGTATTGTGTAAGTTGGGTGACTGACCAAAACCATGATATCAGTAAACATGTTGTAACTGTATAATCAGGTAAATGGAATAACAGGATAATGGATGAATATCCATGGTTTGATTCAGTCAAGTTGTAATGATTGTTAACAGGATTCTGGGATTCATGTGTTCAAATTGTGTTGGAATATAAAAGAATATAGATTGACTTGAATCATATTCAAGTCAGAAATAGTCAGACTCTAACCCGAGTCAGACTAAAAGAAAGGTAATTTGAAGTTCAATAATTGTTAGGGGCCTTATTGTAATTTATAAAACTTGAGGGGGTTTTATGTAAAAAGTACTTTCGTATAGTTTTCAAAATACACCTCAAGTATTTATTATTCGTCTTTATAATTATAATGAGTGTGAATTTTATTTGTGTTATTCTAATGAATATATCCTAATAAAAATATTAATTGTTTTATTTGAAATTCATGGTATTTTAATGTAACTTTTAATCTTGTAATTTTAGGAAAAAGTGGAAACTTTATCTTGTGATAAAATAGGTGTTTAAATGATAATTATATATATATTAACACAAGAATAATATTAAACAAATATTTTAATCTCCAAAATCTCATTTTTCTCAAATGTCATATTTTAAACCTTTCGAGACCGAATGCTCCTTGCGGAGGTCTGAATCTCGCACTACTAGCCCGCGGGTACACGATGAACCGTACTATCCCTAACGGGTTCCCCAAAAGTGGGTTGTAGTGGCACTTTGCTTAGGTTTAGCAAATACTATTCAATTAGAAAAACGGTTTTATAAATATAAAGTGTTTATTTGTAAAAGGGTATAGTTTTCCATATTTTAGTTTCTAGGGTTTCCTAAGCCGACTAGCCTATTTCTAAGGGTCTAAATGATAAGTCATTAGAAGCCTCAAATCGCCTCTTCACCGCCAATTGTGGCCAGGTAAGTACAAGTGAGGAGGGAGGGATCCGCTCACGAATCGTGAGACGGGCCTTTTAAAGTTACCCATGCTCACTTGCCTAGCCTAGACACCACAAAGTCAGTTTAGATAAACAATCAATGTCCATGACATATCGTATTTTCCTATTAAAAGATATTGTTTTAAAATTGTAAACAACTTAGAACTTTTTAGAAAAGGTTTATAAAGAAAAGGATATTTTAGTGAAAAGTCTTGTATTTTCTTATTCTATGTTTTGACGTTTATCAATTAAGGTTATATTTGTATGTGTGTAGAGGTAGGTCATTACCCCGTGACTTATTTTAAGTTCTAATGAAGTTTAGAGGTTAAACATGATATATTAAACTTGAAGGTATTAAAGCGCAAGAATACGGTATTTGAAAACGTTATCATTTCATGTGTGAAAATTTATTCAAATTGATTTCTACAAGTTTAGTGATCAAGATAAACATATTTAGGAGTGAGGGAATTGATTAAACGAACAAAAATAAACTTCATGGTATTACGAAAAGAATACGGTTTTACAAGTAAGCTATCATTTCATGTGAGAAACTTAATTTAAATTGGTTTCTTTGTGGTTAATAGTCATCATGGATATGTTTAAGTATTATAGATTAGGTGACAAGTGGAATTTTGTAGAAAAACCGAATCGGAAATCGGTTTGTTCCGATTTCCGTCGGGTTCCAAAAAGTCGTATTTTTTATTAAAAGAAAAGATAGATAGAAGAGATGGGACTTACGGTTTTGGAAAAACTAAGGAGGCTAAGGAAGTGATGGTTGTCGGTGCGTCGAAAACGTCGCGAAGGTTCTACTACGATCGCCGGAATTTGTCGTTGGTTTCGGCAGCGCTTCGCTTCTCGCTCTTTGTACCGAGTTCTCGAGAATTTGGGAGAGTGGACGTAGAGTTGTGAGGTGAAATGGTAGAGGGTAGGGGTGTTTATATAGGGCTAGGCTAGGGTTAGAGTTTGGATTAAAAAAAATATTAAAAAATGTAAAAATTCATTAAAATATCATTAAATTTGGGATTAAAAGAGGTTTAATGAGAAAATGATAACTGTTCTGAAAAATTGAAGTATGCAGGGGTGAAGACCAAGTCAACACGAATTTTTTTCGTGTTGACGACTCAGCCGACCGGCCGAGTCCGGCCGGCGGCGCCGACCGATTCGGCCGAGTCGGGTCTCGTTGGGTGGGGAATTTTCTGGGGGGATTTATGGTGTACTTTATTTTTTGTATACGACATTAATTTCGTGTGTTATGGTTGTTTGACCGTTTGACTTCCCAAAAAAAATTAAAACAAAATAATATACAAATAATGTGGGGCATGGGATTCGAACTCTGGTGGCTTGGTTCAGCAGTGCAAGGTATTACCAATGAGCTACAAGCTCCTTCTTGTAATTATTGTAGGAAAGTAGATACTTAAAATGTTATCAGCAACATCAATACTCCAAGTATACTTCAAATTTAAATCAATTTTAGGTATACAAAAATTGGAGTTGTTACAAAACTCATCGACTCATCTCCAAGTACCATGTACAATCTTCATCATCCATGTATAGGTATACATATATATATATATTTGTATATATATATGTATATGTATATATATGTATATATGTATATATATATATATATAGTCCCATATCTATGTGTGTGTGTGTATAGATATCCCCATATACGCACAAGTAAAACAAAGTAAGCATGTGTGTGCGTGTGGGTGTAAACCTCATTCTGGGGTTCGCGACTAAACTAACTAACGACACTATCATCCAAGTACAGTAAAGTTATCCGTGAATCCCCAAAGTCTATATAGATAATCATAAACTCACAATAAACATATAAATATATCTATATAATATATACCAGGCACACTACAAACTGCGGGGGTGCTATACGCCATCCACCCGACTTCCCCCGTAGATATATATCTACTCACTTTGATGTCCGCTTGCCGATGACGACTTCGCCACGCACTTACTTGTCGTCTCGAAGTTCTCGTGGGGTACCTACACATCATGCACATCGTAATGCATTAAAATCCAATCCGCAAATCGAAACGACGCACTTAACTCACATAGGTCAAAACCTATGGTTTGCTCTCGCAAAACAACCAAATAACACTCGATTTCGAAATACAAATGTTAAGTGATTGAATACAATATAAATTACAAAAATCCAGAATTCAAAATAAGTAAAACATAACCCCGAGTCAAAACAGCAACTCATGAAAATAGTCCCAGATTTTGTTTAAGGTGAAAACAAGGTGCACAAACAATACTTTGGTGAAGTATATAGGGTATATAACCTACAGAAGCAACCTGGACACCCAACTCACCAAAGTGGCCGGCCCCAAGCCCTAAAAATCCGGCCTTCTCGGTTCTGGGGTCTTGGAATTGGTTCGTTTTGGCTGGATGGTCTCGTAGTGCTTTAATTAGGTCTCTGAAGTTGTTTGCTTTTCTAGTATTGGTTTCGGGTCACTCCAGATTTCCCTGCACCCACGATATATTCACAAAACCGACATGATAAGTTTTAAATTTGGGTTTCAGGTTTTCAGTTTAGATTGGTCTGGGTTTATAACACTAGGGGGGTTTAGGTCATCACTAAAGTCCAATTACACTAACACAACTCAAAATTCCCTCAAACCTCATCTAGGAATTTCCAAAGTGTACTAAATCCCACATTAACACATCTAAACATGCAAGGATGCTAAAAAAGTTGAATTACTACACTTAAAGTGAAAGAATTACCTCATTTGGCACCCAAGAATCCCCTAAAGAATCAAAAGCCCATTTTTCTTTGTCCAAAGTGTAGCTTGTGAGCTTGTGCATGTTTTTTGTGTAATGGAGATGGACTTTTGATGTTGTATTGATGATGTTTTGAGGGTTTGAAATGGAGGGGGAGTGAGATGCTGCCATGAGAGGAAGAAGAAGAAGAAAAGATGAAGATAATGAAGTGAGAGTGATGAGCCATGACTATGGTTGACCCCTCACTTCTCTCTCTCTCATGTCCATACCCCTTTTTCTTATTCATTTCCATTTTCGTTTCTTAAGTTTTCTTTTCATAAAAACAACAACCATGCATGAATGAAGAAATAACCATGAAAGAAAATGTAACAAGTGTTAAAATGTGATATCGTTCATATCATGTACACAAAACCGGATTAAAGCACGATTAGCGATATTTAATCGCAATTAGCATTAAAATAGTGTATAATTAATCATATAAAAATCTATAAATGCTCAAATGATATAAAACACTCTCTTTTCAGTAATTCCCATAATTTTCCACTTTATCGGTATTTAATTATACTGAAATATTAAAATATTCATAATATTTATTATTAAATTATAAAAATTCCCAAAAATAATATTTTATTTTTCTGAAATGTTACAATCTTCCCCCTTTAAAGAAATTCGATCCCCGAATTTAAATTTAAAACCCTCAAAAACTAAAACATTTCAGTAAAATGATCAAGTCATCGGGGCTCCGAAATCATAAATACATAAAACACATCATAGCGCAATGCATGTGCATAAAAAACGGGTATATAAACCAAAATCAAAACACCATCAAGCATCCCGCAATCATTGGAGTTATGGCGAAGACACCAATATCTAAATCCAATACGAAAACCAACATGATATACATCAAAACTATACATGTAAACATCGTGGTAAATTCGTCAAAACATCTGAAAGAAATGTATGCCAAACTCTTCTCAAATCGTTGTGCGATGCGCATAATACTGCACAGTGGTGGACGTCTATTGTAAGAAAATAACTATATATATATATAACTATATATATATATATATATATACTTTGTTTGATATGCACGTGTCGCCATTTTGAAAAATAATTTTAGAAGGGTTTCCTTTGTTAAATGTTTTGTCATCTCGGACACGTAGGTAAAAACTGAGACTAGAGCTCTTCCTTTAGGAAATCCCTTCGATAACTATCAATGCATGCAAAATACATTCAGGTACTGTCCTTGGACTAGTCCTGCTCAGTACGGAAACAAATAGTAAATATCATAAAACATACTGCTCCAACAGAAATCAATCACAAAATGTGCATGAGAATGCTACGTGCGTCTGGTGCGCACGGAAATCGAAATCAACAGTTGTGCGCTACATGTGCACAGAAAAAAAATCTAAGTGCAACGGTTGTGCACGAAACACCTGTCCAAGGCAACGGGTGTGCCTGATAGCAATAAACAGGTGCATCTGATATACACGAAGAATCTCGATTTAGTGCATCTAGTGTGCACTAAAATCGCATCAGCGCCCAAGCATGCGCAAGAATCCAAATCAAGTGTACGAAAACAAATATTGAATATCAAAATCGAAATCGACGGTATACGACACATTTCAATCCAAACCCAAATCAGGTATATCGTGGTATATAATCTCACAACCATGTGCATCAGCGTGCACAAAATCAAATCAAATACTAAAAGTGCATGAAAACTATGCTGAAAGCATAAGTCCAATCACAGGCATACCCTAGGTATGAAATCAAAATCAATATCTCGAATGACATCAAATCGAAGTCAAATGCAACTGTGGTGCACAAAATCTCAATCATGCAAATAAATCGTCCAAAATATCGAAATCAAAGATAACGGAAACAGTCCTGCTCTAGCACATTCTCTAAAGATCTTTGGCCAACTGTCATGGTCACTCATAACATATCTTGTCGACGTTGCCGAACTCTGGCCTACTGGGTGTGCGTAATATGACCGATCCTGGGTCCAAGTCTTCTCGTATAGTATTCCAGAAAGGTGTTGTCGAGTTCTCTCCCGATCTCATTTCTGCTGAAATGCCCGAAAGCTATCATCCCTTTGTTAAATCTGTTTCTTGCTCCAGAACGGCTGCATACTCATCATGACTCCTTCTGAAAGATATATCCATATATAACGCCTCTGTATGCGTGTCACATCTCTGATGTCGGCGGAGTGGAATGTCATCTCATCAAGATCTCATATGAACCTCTTACTCCACTTTTCTCTATTGTCGACTTCTTCGGACTCGTCTCTTTATGGCTGCATGGACTGTGCGCCAACGGCTATACTCGTATCTAGAGTCTCCCAAGCAATGTATCCCATTACATGATACCTGAATGACATCGAACCCTTCGATCGATTTGTCAAAGTTCCATAATCCCCCAAAAGATCAATATCTGGGGTATAGTTTAATAGTATTCCAGTACATGCCACAGTACCTATGGACCAACCGTAGAAGGGTAAATCTAAGCCTCACTAATGGCACCGCGGAACTGCTGCCAACCTTAAGGTTCAAAAGCGTTCCCATGGTCATTATGTCGAGTTAGGGTTTCATTCTTCTAGCGGGTCCACGGAATTACTTGCATGTTTTTCCGAATACTTTAAATTTGGAAAAATGGGTTTCTGACATTCGATCGCCTTCTATCGACTCTCAACATACTTGCGTGAAGTCGTCTCTAGCTGGAATCAATCAATCTGATGACCTCGCATCGGTTAGGCAACGTATCATATGTCCTAGTCGTTCCTCCTTGGATAACTAGCGATCTTCTATCATATCTCTAAGCACAACTCGTGCAGCAATAGCTCCAACATCTGGGGAGATATCTCGTCAGTCGCAGCAACAACTGAATCATTCGCCCGCACGCTGAACAGTGCCTCAATCATCAAGTATAATCGGTGCATCGACGGTCATCATGTTAGTTATATGTATGCCCTAGAGGCCATTACTGTACATTGGATGTATATTGTAGTGGATGCTGGGACATATATAGGAAGGACTTTCTTGCTCGACATGATAGTACGCTATCTGGTTGCACTTTATCTTAACATGTATACTTTCTGTCTCTATGATTACATGTTGATAAAGCCCATAGGATGTGTACTCGACTTCCAGGACTATGATGTAGATCATACTAGTGGGGCCTGGGTAGTCCATGAGTACATCCTTGAAATGTTCCTAGTCGAGGGAATATCGAGACGGGGCATCGATATTCCAGAGTAGACTAGCGCATATCTTCTCGACCCATGCGATGGGCGATGGATGATCCCATATCCATTGGTGTTTGACATCGAAGATGGTATGCGGGTGCTCAGTGGAGACTGGGTACACTGAACGGACTCGCCGAGAACTCCCAGATGGTATTATACCTCACGTCAGATGGCAGTTCTCTGGTGACACTGGTACAGCTTAGTCTGTTGACCCGAGATCATCATAGAGTCTTGTGTATCTCCCACTGTGCTTTGATTTCCACCCTACCACGGCTCTACTGAGTTGTGCAAACATGTGGTTTTTGGGTACAGTCCCGATTCACATGGAGGCGATGAGCGATAGGAGGGGATTCGTCTCTCCCGGTATTGGGGGTTGATGTTGTACTATGCTCGACTGGCCATAACAGGAAATCCCTGGCCAGGGTTGCAGTGATATACTGGTAAGTGTTATCAGTAGTTTCACGAATGTTATGGACCCTACATCGGCATGACTTATCGAGCTATTGGGGTCTGACGTTTACCACCCCTAGGCGAGATATGCGACATATCAGACGAACAGACCGGACCGTACGGTAAGTGTTACTGGTTGGATTCGCAGGAGTGTGAGCGGGCTTGCTCGTCGATCTTCTGATCGCTCAATACCCGGGTGGCCGTTACGTTTGGCAGACCGCTTGCGGCTTGTGGGTGTTTGATATGATCATCATCTGCTGCCGGCGTATTGACGAGTCTTTAGAGTCCTACACAGAGGTTTCTTAGCTCAAGCGAAACGAAATAGGAGCGCATATGAGATATGTGCGGGACCGAGAATGATGCGTGTATGTGATACCGTATTTCATTCTCGCGATGAATGTGTCGAATGTTTATATGCGATATAACCTAGTTATCGAATCAAGGATTGATTCGATAAGCCGATACATATGATACTAGTCGGTTATATCCGATATGACCGGATCATTGAATCAAGTGTTGATTTAATGATTTAATGTATAATTATATATTCGATATATTGCTGTGCATTAACTAGTATTGGTTCACTTTAAATGGATTTTCTCACTTGAATTGTGCACATTGTATATGGGATATAGTTTTGTGCACATGTTTGTATCATGTTTGATGATACATGCTTACTTGGTTAAGTGTAAAGAATCAAACCATGGTTTAAGTTAATGATTAGGGTTTTGATTACTTATTCATTTATCTTATTTATTTATATCCATTTTGGAAAATGAAAAAGATAAATGAATAGTTGCTTATTTTGTTTTTAGTTGAAGTTTCTTGAAGCTTTGACTTAGTCTTCATTCTTGTCTTAAACTTAACCCTAACCATTTAACTAACCCAAGTTAATTCTCTACACTTAACTATAGTTGAAGTCATGATAAGTATTGATTTAATTATCTCATTTTTAATTAACTTATCATATCTTCTTCTTCTTCTTCATCTTCTTCAACATGAAGAAAAGCTTTCTACTTCAATGGCAACTAGCCAAATCAAGTGAGAAATCCAAAACTAAAGTCTACCCACTTCCTATTTCTTCATCCTCTACCTCTTGCCAAGTAGTAGAGTGTGTTTCCTTCACAAGTTTTTCCGACTTGGTGAAGGTGGAGCTTGATCTAGCGATGCCTCGACGTAAATCATCTTCGGCATGGACATCGACGACCTAGCTCGCTTATTCTTCGACGAAGCCGACGCTAGAGCCCGGGAGTTCACTTGGACAGCGGAGGCACTTCGTTGCGGAGCTATGGAGGTGGACAAACGGATCTACAAAGGTTGTATTTCCGTTATCTTATAGTTTAGTTGTAAACTAGCTTGCTTGTTTCGCCTAAATATCTAGCAAACGATCCGTAGTCGGGTTTGTAGGCACCCGTAAAATTTGATTTGTGCATATTTGATCACTTGTGAGACTTCACTAGAGTGCCTAGGAACCCTACAGTGGTATCAGAGCCTAGCTAGAGCCTTAGGCGATGCGTAGACGGAGTTAGAAGTCCGATCGACCCGAAACCCCGACTTTAAAATGCTCTCTGGACATTTTTGTAAAATGTGGATTTTTGCAAATTAAAAATATGCAGAAAAACAAGCAGGTAAATATAAGAATTACGATGCAAAAATTACCTAATGATCTTTCTAAAGTGCGGCGGAACCGCGGCATTAGAGTGCTAGTGCGGCCCTTCCGCCGCACTTTTGTCTTATCTTCCATTGAATTTTGCAAAGTAACTCCTATTTTTCAGTGCTGGTTTTCCTGGGAATTTTTAATCTGAAATCAAGAGTTGAGTATTTTGGGTTGTATTGGGAGTTCATACATTCGATCGGATTGTCAAACTTTGTCTATGTGTCGTTCCGGATAATTTTTTAAATATGTTAAAAAATTCGACCGGATATAAATACCCAATTTTTCCCCTGTCGGGAAATTTCCAAGTGTTGGATATTTCTGTAGTTTAATCACGTTCTAAGTAGTGCAAGTAACACGATGGTCCCTCTAGAAGACAACAAACCTTAACTCGATTATGTGACCGTCTTGAACTACCCTTTGAACCTTCGGGTTTGGGGCAGTACGGCGTGCCACATGTGAGGCGTTGGCTTGACCCTTCTACGGCTGGACCGTTGGTACTGAGGCACGAACTGAATGTTTTTAGACTTGTTTCATGTGTTGATCTGTATCGGGAAAACTTGGGTGTTCGATTGTTTGATCGGAAAGTTTAACATTTTCTATTTATCCGGAATGTGATATAATAATTGGAATTCGCAAATAGTTATGAGATGACTGGATGAATGTTATAAACATAGCAGTTTAGTCTCATTTGATCGGTTGCCACGGAATTTTGATGTGATCAAAAGTCCGTTGCAATCACGTAGCGTACGCGGATACTCGCCGGGTAAACTTAATAGACAGCCTCACCTTATAGCCCCGACCAAGTGACTGTAGGGGAACCCCGTCGCCGAAAGCATCCGTCCGGGTGCTCGCGGCAGCGGTGTTCCGCCTTGGTGCACTTCGTCGACGGTATCAGGGGTGCGGCCGCCTAATAAAGTTTGCGACGAGCATTCGATCAGTTTTTCGGGAATCTTGTTGAATTGCCCGACTTGATATTGAAAAGTGTTTTCGATAACGAGACTAAAATGCGGGGTTTATAACTGTTAGGCATGTGATGTCTAAAGAGGTTGCGGATTCCAACTGTTGTAGTTTTACACTTTCTTTTCTGTGACCGTAAGTGTAATATGTGATGTCGCCGGTTTCGTTGCTATATGCCAACGACAATTGGGATGCGCATATTTACTTACGTTGATGACATGTGTTGTTATGTGTTGCTGGATATGTTATATTGAATCGTCGTGTTTGAATAGCCGGGGGTTTTTATGTGAGATGAGTGTTTTTCATTTTCATTCATGTAAAAACTTGTATGTAATATTCTTTTATTGGGGCGCTTCCAGGTAGCGGAAGTAGTCACCGTTTGTATATTATTTACTTTTCTGCACTAGGATAGACCCAAGGAGGGGAGCACAAGTAACCGGGTTCTGGGGTTCAGTGGGAGACCATCTCGAGGAGTCGAGTCCGGGTCTCCTAACCCTAGAATTGGTAGGGTTGCTTGCCGCTCTCGTAGGGGTCTAGGGGTGTGGGATTGGCTATTCATCACGACCGTGGAATCCGTGTTTTATACTGGCTCGTATTGAAAACACGGACGTCCTAGTATATCCAATATTTCATATGTTTCTTCTGCTGTGTTTTATCTGAGATCATGCGATGTTCTGTGACAGATATTATATATAGTATATATGATATATTATTTAGACGTTGCTTATGTTTTACACCCGCGCTAGCCCTGCCCCGCTCTGCCGTTAGTTACCTAACCTAACGGTGCACGAGGGGACATCGAGGCGAATGCGGATGGCATAAGTGTACGTCATATCTATCTGTGATGTTTAGGTAACTTAAAATGATGGGATATTCATTAATGAGATTAATGAAAGAAAATAAACCTAATTGATGTTGTGGAATCGAATTTCAAAATAAAACAGGTAGCTACAGTTCTTGCTTTGCATCGCGGTGTTCATTATAGAACATCCTGCACCTTATTCGATGAGGAAAGGACCGAGATCCCTTTACCGGGAGTGACTCCTTTAGCAATAACTGGCAGATGCTACACACTCGGTTTGTATTTGATCGCTTCTATAGTTTCTGCTTTGCACAGTGATATATATGATATATCCCGCACCTCATTCGACGAGGAAAGGGCCGACGATCCCTTCATCGGGAGTGACCCCTTTAGCAAAACTAGAAAAGCCTCAAAAACATTCCATTTAAAAACCATTTGATTCCGCAACGAGATCAAGTTCAAAGCGTTAAAGGTTTTCACAAAAACCATTCGCAACCCTCCGTCATTTTAGGAAGTAGAGTACTTAGTATTCGTGCTGTGTTTGTTGACCATAGTCAAGGCACAGTGTACGGTAGCTAAGTGATGTCTTCCTACACCGCATATGATACGATTAGTTAGGACAGTCGCATGACTTTGTTGACCTTAGTTAAGGGTCATGTGGGTGGGTCTAATTAATCACGAAATGACGGGTAGAACTTGACTAGTACTTATGATTTGTTGACCATAGTTAAGGTCATAGGTGCTAGGGGTAAAAACCTTTATCGGGAGTTTCAAGTGTTGAAATTTGCAATGAGATTGCATACCTTCTATGTGATAGTTGGATCTCGATACCCACTGCGAGTAATTGTTACTCCTGGGAGAGTTTTGCACTTTACAATTAGCCGATCAAGTAGGTGTCTAGAAAGGTGTCAACGGGGTTACGCCTCTGGGAAAACGAGGTTTACAGTAATTAGGTCCGTGCGAAAGCACGGGGAACCTCCCTCAAAGTACCGACACTGGCCTGGCTGAAAGATTGGCGAACTTGTAGAGTGTAATTAATCCCGGCTAGTCTTTCCTTTTAGGGGTTGAAGGAAGATTTGATAAAAACAGTGGGAGCCATCCTGATTAGATAAAATATATAACCAATCTGATCTTGCAAGAGCGCACGCTGAGTGTTTTCTTCTCTCTCTCTCCAGGTAGCGACCATATCACGCCTTAATCAAGATAATAATACGGATGTATTGACCGAACCCGCTTGTTATACTGAGCTGGGGAACGTTGGTCCCGCTCCAACTTATAATTGTTATAAGACAGAGCAGGAAATTAGGGAATACCAGAATTCCTATGCCGCCCAAACGAAGAAAGTGCATATGATGCATCTCCTTCGGGTATGTTCATTATAAAGAACTGTTTCTCAGTATCCTCTGCATCCTGGGTATATGATACCGGATCAGGATCCCAGATATGTAATCTGTTACATAGGGCTACAAAAGGGTAGAAAAACTGAGAACGGGTGATATGTTTCATGAGACAGAAATCGGGGCAAGTGTTGCAGCCAAGTCTGTTGGTCACTGTCACCCTGTATTACGAATACATTGATTCTGAACAAATGCTATTAGATACCGAACCTGATATACAAAATCATATCAGTCTCTTTATTAGTAAAGAAATGATATAATTTTGTATTGTTGGATAATGTTTTGAACATTTCCTATATCAAAAGTTGATCGGTTCAGGCACGTTATCTAAAAGCATTGACGTTCTAAATCAAACTACAGTTCCTTGTATGCAGAACACACACAAGAGGAAGAGTTCAGAAATGAACGATTCGTTCTTGAGGCATTGTAGACTAGGTCATGTCAATGCGACCCGACTGGCTGTAGTTACATTTTAGATGTATATTTAAATCAGTTTGAATTTACATCTTGTGAAACTTGCCAGTCATGTCACAAAGATATAATGACACTAGCTCTGTTTACTGGAAGCAGAGAAAGAGTTAGTAAACTCTTGGGACTGATACATGATGATGTATGTAAGGTCTCCTGTCTACACATGCCAGGATTGGTTCTTTATACTTCGTTACATTCTCTGATAATCTCTCAAGATTCAGTCGTATGTTCCTGTTGAAACATAAGTCCGAAACTTTTGAGGTATTCACAGAATATAAGTTGGAAGTAGAGAACCAAAATACGGGTATAAGTATTATGTCCTATGATGAGATCAGGGAAGAGAATACTTGTGCATAGAATTCCTGGATTATTCTAAAGGAGAATGAGATTCTCTCTCAGTGTTACTCCTCTGAATACACCACAGCACAACGGTGTATCAGGGCGGAGCAATTGCACAATATTAGATATAGTGTGCTCTATGATGAGTATTACTGAGTTACCTATTTCCTTTTGGGGTTATGCACTTGAGAAGCTACATACCTATTGAATTAGGTTTGAATCAATTCAATGCCTACCACTCCATATGAGATATGGTATGGGAAGATTCTATCTCTTAAGTAAGTTAAGATTTGGGATTGTCCGGCCTATGTCAAAAGCAAAATCCGGACAAGATCGAGGCAAGATCAGTTCTGTAGAACTGGAAAGGTTCCAGCTGTACAAAACTGCTAATGATTTGACAGAACCAGAGGATTCAATAGTTTCCGACGAACCTCAGCCTCTCCGCCGATCTAGTAGGGTTCCTCATCCGCCTGAGAAATATCTCGGTTTCTCGATGACAGTGGGAGCAAGGATTGCATCATGAGATGATGACCCAACTAGTTTCGACCAGGCCATCGAGAGTAGGGACTCTGTAAGAATGGCTGGATGCTTAGCGATCTGAGATGGAATCTATGTACACCAGCAAAGTATGGTCTTTAGCTGCTATATCTGAAGGGTTAAATCCCCATCAGGAGCAAGTATATCTTGAGAAGATTACTTGGTGTAGATGGAAAAGTTGAGACTTTCAAAGCTAGACTTATTAAAGGTTTTCGTCATCGACCAGGCGTGGATAATGATGAAACCTTTTTCCAGTAGCTATGCTTAAGTCTATCTAGATCCTACTTACCACGGCTACATACCATGACTACGATATCTGGCGGTTGGGTGCCATGACTGCTTTTCTAAATACTGATTTAGAAGAGAACGTCTATAAGAACACAGCCAGAGGTCTTCGTAGTCAGTGGGAGCAGCGGAAACGTGTGCAAGATGCCTTATAGGATAAAGCAGGCATCGCGGAGTTGGAACATCTGTTTTGATGTGATAGTCAAAGTGTTTGACTTCATCAAAATGGTAGACGAACCTTGTATATACAAAAGGGTAGTAGAGAGTAAGGTGGTCATCCTCGTATTGTACGAAGACAACATACTCTTGATAGGAAGAGAGTTTCCTATACTACGATCGGTCAATCTCCTATTATCACTAGGATTCTCCAAATAGGATCAAAGTGATACCTCCTAAATCCTGAGTTTTCATCTATGAGATAGATGTAATTGGATGCTAGGATTCTCACTATGTGTAGTGAGATGGTATCAATCGATCCTAGGGAGAATCACTGGAAGAGTTCCAGGGTGATAAAGACGACTGAATGTCAGTCACAGGCACTGTCTTTACCCTCAGTAAAGGGACGGTATGTTGGAAGAGTTCCAAGCTCGATACCGTGGCAAACTAGACGATAAAGGCTGGTAACATTGCTATTAAAGATACTACCAGAGAAGCAGTTTGGGTGTTTATTGGTTCATAAGATGAAATAGGTTCCTGCCATTGTGTAACAATGGAGGTGTGGCTTTGGCCCTGGAACCCTGGTCCCATCAGTGACCCAGACATAATCTAAGGCAGCATCACCTGATCATGGAGATAGTTGATCTCCAGGTTGATCGAGGTTAGGAGAGTAGACTCAGAGGACAACACGGCGGATCCACTCACGAAGGCCTTTTTCCCAAAGAGAGAAAATTAGGGGATGGTTGAGTATGTGATACTGCAACCACTGCTACAGATGGCCCTAGTGCAAGTGGGAGATTGTTAGTTATATGTATGCCCTAGAGGCCATTACTGTACATTGGATGTATATTGTAGTGGATGCTGGGACATATATAGGAAGGACTTTCTTGCTCGACATGATAGTACGCTATCTGGTTGCAATTTATCTTAACATGTATACTTTCTGTCTCTCTGATTACATGTTGATAAAGCCCATAGGATGTGTACTCGACTTCCAGGACTATGATGTAGATCATACTAGTGGGGCCGGGTAGTCCATGAGTACATCCTTGAAATGTTCCTAGTCGAGGGAATATCGAGACGGGGCATCGATATTCCAGAGTAGACTAGCGCATATCTTCTCGACCCATGCGATGGGCGATGGATGATCCCATATCCATTGGTGTTTGACATCGAAGATGGTATGCGGGTGCTCAGTGGAGACTGGGTACACTGAACGGACTCGCCGAGAACTCCCAGATGGTATTATACCTCACGTCAGATGGCAGTTCTCTGGTGACACTGGTACAGCTTAGTCTGTTGACCCGAGATCGTCATAGAGTCTTGTGTGTCTCCCACTGTGCTTTGATTTCCACCCTACCACGGCTCTACTGAGTTGTGCAAACAGGTGGTTTTTGGGTACAGTCCCGATTCACATGGAGGCGATGAGCGATAGGAGGGGATTCGTCTCTCCCGGTATTGGGGGTTGATGTTGTACTATGCTCGACTGGCCATAACAGGAAATCCCTGGCCAGGGTTGCAGTGATATACTGGTAAGTGTTATCAGTAGTTTCACGAATGTTATGGACCCTACGTCGGCATGACTTATCGAGCTATTGGGGTCTGACGTTTACCACCCCTAGGCGAGATATGCGACATATCAGACGAACAGACCGGACCGTACGGTAAGTGTTACTGGTTGGATTCGCAGGAGTGTGAGCGGGCTTTCTCGTCGATCTTCTGATCGCTCAATACCCGGGTGGCCGTTACGTTTGGCAGACCGCTTGCGGCTTGTGGGTGTTTGATATGATCATCATCTGCTGCCGGCGTATTGACGAGTCTTTAGAGTCCTACACAGAGGTTTCTTAGCTCAAGCGAAACAAAATAGGAGCGCATATGAGATATGTGCGGGACCGAGAATGATGCGTGTATGTGATACCGTATTTCATTCTCGCGATGAATGTGTCGAATGGTTATATGCGATATAACCTAGTTATCGAATCAAGGATTGATTCGATAAGCCGATACATATGATACTAGTTGGTTATATCCGATATGACCGGATCATTGAATCAAGTGTTGATTTAATGATTTAATGTATAATTATATATTCGATATATTGCTGTGCATTAACTAGTATTGGTTCACTTTAAATGGATTTTCTCACTTGAATTGTGCACATTGTATATGCGATATAGTTTTGTGCACATGTTTGTATCATGTTTGATGATACATGCTTACTTGGTTAAGTGTAAAGAATCAAACCATGGTTTAAGTTAATGATTAGGGTTTTGATTACTTATTCATTTATCTTATTTATTTATATCCATTTTGGAAAATGAAAAAGATAAATGAATGGTTGCTTATTTTGTTTTTAGTTGAAGTTTCTTGAAGCTTTGACTTAGTCTTCATTCTTGTCTTAAACTTAACCCTAACCATTTAACTAACCCAAGTTAATTCTCTACACTTAACTATAGTTGAAGTCATGATAAGTATTGATTTAATTATCTCATTTTTAATTAACTTATCATATCTTCTTCTTCTTCTTCATCTTCTTCAACATGAAGAAAAGCTTTCTACTTCAATGGCAACTAGCCAAATCAAGTGAGAAATCCAAAACTAAAGTCTACCCACTTCCTATTTCTTCATCCTCTACCTCTTGCCAAGTAGTAGAGTGTGTTTCCTTCACAAGTTTTTCCGACTTGGTGAAGGTGGAGCTTGATCTAGCGATGCCTCGACGTAGATCATCTTCGGCATGGACATCGACGACCTAACTCGCTTATTCTTCGACGAAGCCGACGCTAGAGCCCGGGAGTTCACTTGGACAGCGGAAGCACTTCGTTGCGGAGCTATGGAGGTGGACAAACGGATCTACAAAGGTTGTATTTCCGTTATCTTATAGTTTAGTTGTAAACTAGCTTGCTTGTTTCGCCTAAATATCTAGCAAACGATCCGTAGTCGGGTTTGTAGGCACCCGTAAAATTTGATTTGTGCATATTTGATCACTTGTGAGACTTCACTAGAGTGCCTAGGAACCCTACACATCACATTCTGGCTGGCCTCTAGCAGCGGCCCAATCCTCTGGTGCTGATCTGCACGTCTGAGAAATCTTGTAAAAGCGATCCATCAAACGCTCATGGCGCGAAAACACAACAAAACGACGCATCTATGCAAATCGTGTGTCCCTGGAATCATACCCTGGTCAATCCTCGTCCGTGACGAGCTCGTGTTGAGGCAACTCTAGCCGTAGCTCTCTCTATCCGTACAATCGTAGAAGCAAAACCATAAACCGATATCGATGAGGATAGATCATAGGAATGAATATAATACTGTGTAAGGAAATTGACATCCTAAGGCTCCTTAAGCGGAGTTGCGTATTGTAAGTATGCCGCGGAACATACACACGGTACGTCACTCTACTGAAGTTACCTACTCCATCAACCAAGGTCAACCTAAGCGACAAAATTTCGAGTCTAATACTCCCTCGACCAACTCTAAGTTCCGTAAGGTCAAGCCTAGGTTCCGTATATATATAAACGCCCAAGGCTCCGCATAGTCAAACCTAAACTCGAACCAATGTTAACCTAGCATTCTGATACCAACTTTGTCATGACCCGAAATGGCACGTGATTGGCACTTGGATCATATGAAGTCTATAGGACCCCATCTAATTCAAGTAAGCCAAGAAATCCCAGAAATCTAAACCATTTTAAGAAAGAAGTGAAGAAAACATATTTTAAAGCAAGTGTTTTTAAATAACATAAGACGAATATGCATTTTTAAAATTTCAAGTCTTTTCTGAAAATTTCGGCAAAGTTTCCTTTGTAAATACTGGCCCCAAAAGGGTACAACAAGCATAATATGAGTAAAGGCATCCCCAAGCGGGAGCTAGCTCTTCGTCAATTGACGGTCACAACCACGCAAGCAATATAATATACAACGCCGAAGGGCGAGAATCAAAAACTCAAAAAGAAACTCAAAACAGCAAGAAAACCCATAATAATACAACGCGCGACTCTAAGGTCGAAATAATATACAACTGGTCTCTAAGTCTGAATAAATATACAAGTTTGGTTGATGGAGTTTATTAGATACAACTGAATATAAATAAATGTACAATAGTGGTCATGATGTAAGTGATCCCACCTACCAAAGAAATCATCCGGAAAGAAAGCAGTGTGCCAGCAAAGCCGCAACGAAACCTGTACGGCAAAACCTACAAGAACTGCGGCACAATGGGGGTGAGTTGCCAACTCGTGAGTAAAAAACATCACAGAGCAGAAATCGTATGTATGGCTCAATCCTAGGTCAATACGATCATAATATATATATCCTCAATGATAATATGGCCTGAAGCATAATATAAAGGGAAGGGTAAACATCTATGCATAAGTGTAATCCCATGTACTCGTGTCAGTGCCACAGGTAGCAGTATATCGTAAATATGAGGTATGAATGCGGTAAAATGAAAACAGAAGACATCATGAATGAGAAAACTGTTTTCTTAATATAGTGAGATTTCTGTATAAACATTTAAGTATCATCAATGAAATCATCAGAAAATCAGTGTCAAGCATCGACATAAAATATATATCTCAATACCCCAATATCAAGTAAATCTCATATATCCAATGTCCAATATCAAGTAAATCTCATATATCCAATATCCAATATCGAGCACATAGGCCCCGAGTACATAGGCCCCTCACATCGAGCACATAGGCCCCGAGCACATAGGCCCCTCTCATATCGAGTACATAGCCTCGAGCACATAGGCCCCTTGCATATAATGAATAAGTATATTTGCATATACCATTATGATGATATATGATGTCGGTGTATATATATAACAGCGTCCCATACAACTGATATATATATATATATATATATATATACGATGGGTATACATATATATATCAGCGTCCCATACCGCTGATATATATACGCAGGAGTAAAAATCCAGAAAATATCATATGAAAACCATATCTCAATGTGAAATCCATGAATATAATATATATGCAACATGAAACAGTAATACGAGCATATAAGGAAAAATCGCTATTTATCTGCAACAAGTTATAAAATATATCATGTGGTTCCTAAATTCTCCAAATCCATACAACATCATATAAAGGTGAACATGTAGATATATCTCATGTGTGTGTATACCTATCACTAATGGTACAATACCATATAGGTATATGGGTAACTAGCATGTATGCATGTCAAGGCATATGTGTAAGCATGTAGGTATACAGGTATGCTATATGTCATATGCACAATGGAATATGAATCAATAACATATAGGAACTATCAACTAGCAAACTATGTCAATGAAATAGTATTCTCTAAGTGTACTTATAGAAATCACAACCAAAAATATTTTGACCGCAATCAATAACGGTGTCGATTGTAGCGCGTTAGCGAGTGCGGATCGTCCACAGGAAAAGTGAGATCCGTTCGAATTCGAATTAGATGAATTTAAAATTAAAGAAATGAAAAGAAAAGACATTTCAATTCAAGATTTAAAAGTGAATTCAAGAATTATGTAGATCTAAATCTAAAATCAAGAAAACATTAAAATCAAGAATTAAGAATTGATGATTTCCAATCCAATAATCAAGAATCGAAGTGAGGCTCGTAGGAATCGATCGAATCTATCGATGTGATGAAAACTATTGATTACATATTCTTATCCATCGATGAATTGATACTAGATCGATGATGATCAACGAGAATTAGGGATTTCTTGCGGAAACTAAAGTTCCATCTTCTATCCCTTGTCCTTTCGTTGATTTCATTCACATTCTAGCCTCTAGTAAATTCAAGAATCGATCGTGGATCTCTAATTTCGAGCGAACACAATCAAGAAAGAATCGCATCGAAACTAGGTCGTCGATTCTTCAATTTGCTAGGGTTTACAAACTCATAGGACTTAAGAATTGTACAAGAATCTAATCATCATCATCTATTGATCGTCTCGACTCCTTCACGAGCGGGGTTTTACTCAAACATCATAACAAGACACACAATCACAAATTGAGATCGAATCATGATGCAAGATTGTAAAGAAAGCAAGATAAAAGAATTTCACCTTTATTTATCAACAATTTCGTTACAATTCTCTCAAGATCTACAAGAGGAAAGAACTCGATCGTCGATTTCGGCTTCGCTCGTCTCCTTGAGTCGCGGATCTCCTTGGATCACTTGCTCCGATGAAGTCCGACGTTGCTTTCTAAAGGATCGAAGGCTTCATGCTTGATGTGGTACTCGAAGTTCTTGATTTTGGCTTTGGATTTTGAATTGGGGATTAGGGTTTACAAGTTGTATCACTCAACTTGTATTAGAATTGGATGTAATGAACAACCTTAGAAGTGAAGCCTTAGGGTTCCTTTTATAGCCTTCACTAGCTTTGGTTTCCTTTAGAAGCTAGGTTTAGTTTAGCTTCCCTTGTAAGCTAGGTAGTTAGGTAGAAGCTTCTAGAGGTGGTTAGTTAGGCTTTAGCTTCCTTCATAAGCTTGGAGGTTAGGGAGAAGCTTCTAGGCTTAGTTTGTTAAGTAGCTTGCTTTGGAAGCTTAAACATGATTAGCTTGAAATGTAAGCCTTGCTGTTCGTACTGAAGCTTCGGGAGAATTCTGGAATTTGGAGTATATTGAATGAGTGTGGGCCCTGAAAGAAGCAGTCTGAAGCTGAGAAGAGGTGATGATGTGGCAGTTCAACCGCGGATCCGCGGCGGGAGTGGGTATTGGGCCGCGGATCCACGGTCCTTTGATGCCCTCTTTGTTTGAACTTCTCTGGTAACTCTTCTGCTGACTTTGGGGTTATTTTCTGATGTGCTGAATCTTATAATTCTCTTCAGTTTATTGCCAGATCTCAAGTCTTGGAGTTGGCGTATTTTTATCAGCACTTTTTCACAGATTTGGCTTTTCTCATGAAATTTCCTGCACAGATTCTCGAAACAAGTGTTGCGCTATACAAAGATGATGCGATGCCATGATAAACACTCAATTTCCCTCAAAATATCGGTTTTAAAGTATAACACATGTAATTTGGTATTTTACGGCTGTTTTGCTAATCTGTGCAATATTAATACCGAACACCTCTAGATGAGTGCAAATGGTAGGGAAATTGTCGTGTTAAAAATGCAATATTTTCGACTGATCAAAGAGCTTGACTGAGTGCAGCATAGGAATATCATTTCCTATCAAAAGTATGTCATCCACGTATAATACGAGGAAGACAATCTTACTCTCTGTAACCTTCTTTTATATACAAGGTTCATCTACATTTTTGATGAAGTCAAACTCTTTGACTGCAACTTCAAAACATATGTTCCAACTCCGCGGTGCCTGCTTTAATCCATAGATTGATTTAAGCAGCTTGCACACATTTCCGCTGCTCCCACTATCTATGAAGCCCTCTGGCTGAGTCATGTACACGCTCTCTTCTAAATCACCATTTAGAAAAGCGGTCTTGACATCCATCTGCCAGATTTCGTAGTCATGGTATGCAGCGATGGCAAGTAGGATCTGGATGGACTTAAGTATAGCCACTGGAAAAAAGGTTTCGTCATAATTCATACCTGGTCGTTGACGAAAACCTTTTGCTACAAGTGTAGCTTTGAATGTATCAAATTTTCCATCTACACCAATTTCTTCTTGAAGATCCAATTGCTCCTGATGGGTTTTACCCCTTCAGGAGTATCTTCCAAAGTCCATACTTCGTTGGTGTACATTGATTCCATCTCAGATCGCATAGCATCCAGCCATTTCACAGAGTCACCACTCGGGATGGCCTGCTCGAAGCTAGTAGGATCATTATCTTTCATGATGCAATCCTCGCTCCCACTGTCTATGAGAAAACCGTAGTATCTCTCAGGTGGATAAGAAACCCTACCAGATCGGCGGAGAGGCTGAGGTTCGTTGGGGACCATCGAATCCTCTAGTCCTCCTAAATCATCAGTCATAATTTGTGTAGCTGGAACTTCTTCCAGTTCTACCTCATGACCACTAATTTCTTTTTCAAGAAATTCCTTTTCTAAAAAGGTGGTATTCCGAGAAACAAACACCTTTTGTTCCTCGGTGTGGTAGAAGATATACCCTCGTGAATATTTGGGATATCCAACAAACTTGTACAGAACAGATCTTACCTCGAGTTTATCCGGATTTTGCTTTTTAACATAGGCTGGACAACCCTATATCTTAATAAAATTAAGATATGGTCTCATCCCCTCCCATATCTCATATGGAGTGGTAGGCACTGATTTAGTCGGAACCGTATTCAATAGGTATGCAGCTGTCTCAAGCGCATAACCCTAAAAGGAGATAGATAACTCAGCAGTACTCATTATAGAGCACACCATATCTAATAGGGTGCGATTCCTCCGCTCCGATACACCGTAGTGCTGTGGTGTATACGAAGGAGTAAGCTGAGAGAGAATCCTATTCTCTTTTAAATAGTCTAGGAACTCTGTGCTTAAGTATTCTCCTCCCCGATCAGATCGAAAGACTTTAATACTTTTTCCCATTTGGTTCTCTACTTCGGATTTATATTCCTTGAATTTCTCAAAAGCTTCAGACTTGTGTTTCAAAAGGAATACATGTCCGAATCTTGAGAGATCGTCTGTGAATGTAATGATGTACGAGAAGTCATTCCTGTCATATGTAGACATAGGACCGCATAAATAACTATGTATCAGTCCCAAGAGTTCGGTAGCACTTTCTCCGTGTCCAGTAAACGGAGTTTTGGTCATTTTGCTTTTGAGACATGACCGACAAGTTTCATAAGATGAAATTTCAAACGGATTTAAATATCCATCCTTATGTAACTTAGCTAGTCGTGTCGCATTGATATGACCAAGTCTACAATGCCACAAGAAGGATTCGTTTATTTCTGAACTTTTTCTCTTGTGTGTGTTCTGTACATTAAGACTGTATTCTAATTCTGAACGTATAATCCGTTACATAGCGCACCAAACCGAATCAACACTTGATTTTGGAAAATGTTCATAACATTTTTCTCTACTACAAAGTTATATCCTTCTTTATCTAATAAAGAGATAGATATTAAATTGCACATCATAGATGGTACGCAGTAATAGTCGTTCAAGATCAATGTATTACCATTTGGCAATATGAGGTGATATCCGCCAACTGCTTTGGCTGCAACAGTTGCACCTTTCCCAACTTTTATGGAATGTTCACCTTTTCCCAGTTCTCTATCTCTTCTAAGCCCTTGTAATACATTACATAGGTGGGATCCTGATCCAGTATCTAATACCCAGGACATAGAGTGTACTGAGAAACAGTTCTCGGTAACGAACACCTCCGAAGAAGACGTATCAATATGGTCATTCCTCGTTTGGGTGGCTTAGGAATCCCGGTATCCCCTTATTTCCTGCTTAGTCTTATAACAATTATAAGGAAGAGCGGAACCAACGTCCCTCAGCTCAGTATAATAAGCAGGTTCGGTCAATACATCCATATTATTATCTTGATTAAGGCATGTCAAGGTCGCTACCTGGAGAGAGAGAGAAGAAAAAAACTTTAGCATATGCTCCTGCAAGATTAGATTTGGTTATTATCTTATCTAATCAGGATTGCTCCCACTGCTTTTTATCAAATCTTCCTTCAAACCCTAAAAGGTAAACCCTAAAAGGTAAGACTAGCCGGGATTAATTACACGCTACAAGTTCGCTAACCGGTCAGCCAGGCCAGCGTCGGTACTTTGAGGGAGGTTCCCCATGCTTTCGCATGGAACTAATTAAAATGAACCTCGTTTTCCCAGAGGCATAACCCCATTGACACCTTTCTAGACACCTAATGGGTTAGCTAATTGTATAGTGCAAAACTCTCCTAGGAGTAACTCTTACTCGCAGCAGGTATTGGGATCCAACTATCTCATAGAAGGTATGCAATCTCATTGCAAATTTTAACACTTGAAATTCTCGATAATATTTTTCCCTAACGTCCTATGACCTTGACGGAGGCCAACAAACCATAGGACACTAGTCAAGTTCAACCCGTACATTTCATGATTGAATTAAACCCACCCGCACGACCCTTGACGGAGGCCAACAAAGTCGCACGATTACCCTAATCCAATCGCATCACATGCTAGCAAATAAGTGCTAATCAGCTACCGCACAGTACGCCTTGACGGAGGCCAACAAACGCAGCACGAATACTAAATAGTATCTATCTGAAATGACGGAGGGCTACTACAGGTTTCTAAGAAAACCTTTTGCGTAATGAACTTGATATCGTTGCAGAATTTAATGATTTTGAAAAGCAGTGTTTTTTAAGCTTTTATTAGTTTCGCTAAAGAGGTCACCCACGGTGAAAGGATCTCGGCTCTTTCCTCATCGAATGAGGTGCTGGATATTCGACAAGGAATACCAATATGCAAAGCAAAAACTAAAAAAGCAATCAAAAACAAAACCGTGTTGGTTGTAGCATCTGCTAGTTTCGCTAAAGAGGTCACTTCCGGTGAAGAGATCTCGGCTCTTTCCTTATCGAATAAGGTGCTAGATATTCTACAAGGAATACCACTATGCAAAGCAAGAACTAGAGCTACCCTTAAAAATTTGATTCTACAACATCTTTAAGTTTCTTTGTTTTTCAATAATCACATTAATAAAGTCCCATCATCTATGCTTCTTAAGCATCACAGATAAAGAAACGAAAATACAACGTACGCTTATGCCATCCGCATTTGTCTCTTTGTCCCGTTATGCACCGTTAGGTTACTTAACTAAAGGCATAGCGGGGCGGGACTAGCACGGATGCAAAGCATAAGCAACGTCTATTATATATCATATATATAATAATAAAACATTCGTCTCAGTCAGTAATAAGATCTCATCACAGAACATTGTAGCTGAAGTCAACATATGGAATATTGGATATACTAGGATTTCCGCATTTTAAATTAAGCCAGTAAAAAGACGGATTCCACGATAGTGATGAATAGCCAAATCCACATCCCTAGACCTCCACGAGAGCGGCAAGTAACCCTGCCAATTCTAGGGTTAGGAGACTGTTCACCGCCGAAAGACGTGACCGAGACGTTGGGACGTCTGGCCTGAATTTTAGGGGCAGATGCTATTTGGTTTTATCCGTCTACCTCTCCGAAAATATCAAGTTGATTTATGGCACCGTGTATCAGAGGTTTAAACGGATGCGGCCGATGTAGCAGACTTTGTCAGATTCCCCCTCGTTTGCGAGGGGTTTTTGATTGTGGGGACGCTCTTCCTTGCAGGCGCAAGCCCCTGCAGTTAATTACGTTACCGCATCGCGGTAACCACTTTCTCCTTCTCCAGATGTTCACTTCGTGTCGTGTGTGTTTGTTTTATTTTTGGTTTCCCGTGGATTGTATACAGAGAATAATTTATGTTGTCGCCTATAGGGCAGGGATTAGTCCAAATCCGTATTTTCTTAGATTTGGGTCTGGTTTGATTTGAGGATCGTTAACCTCATTTGAGATTAAGATCAACTTAAATATTTGTTAAGGATACATTAGTCTAATTTTAGACTAAGATCTACTTAACAAGATTTAGGATCATTTAGATCCAACAAAAGAGCATTTAGGCTCTATTTCTTTAGTTTAGGGACATTACGGTCCATCGTTTAAGGACATCATTGTCCATGGTTTAAGGACATCATAGTCCGTGGAGTTTAAAGACATCATAATCTATAGAGTTTAGTTTAGGGATGTTGTGGTCCATAAGTTTAAGGACATCATAATCCGTGTTTAAGGACATCATAGTCCATAGAGTTTAGTTTAGGGACGTTGCGGTCCATTGGGTTTAAGGATATCATAGTCCATAAAGTTTAGTTTAGGGACGTTGCGGTCCATTGGGTTTAAGGACATCATAGTCCATAGAGTTTAAAGACATCATAGTCTGTAGGGTTTTGGTTTAACAGTTTGGCGATGCGCCAAAAGTTATTGGTTATTGGGACCTTCCATCACTCTGAAGACGTTGAAGAATTATAACGACATGTATCAGAGGTGTGGAGAGATGTACCCTTGAACCGATGTCCCGACTAAGGAGGGATGGGATGAACATCATTTTAGATGCCATATGTTCGGAGCTCATTAGCTATCTTTTGGATTGAGATCGGTTTTGGGGACCCTGAGCATTAGGGGCTCAATTGATTGTCCTCAGAAGATTTGGTCTGAGTTTGGCTAATATTGCCATTTCATAGTGTTAAATACTAGTATATGCTCAGCACTCACGTGCTCCCACGTGAGGCGCTTGAAGTAGTGTTAAACACTAAAAATTTGAGGCGCTCACGTGGGGTTACGTGAGGCGCTTGAAGTTGGCGCTGTTTCTTTAGGTTTATTCCCTTGTTCTCTTTTGAGCGCTAAGCAGTATTGGGTCATGTGGGATCACGTGAGGCGCCCCAAAAATGGAATCTACCTTTGATTTATTCTCTTTTTGCTTTATAAGTGCTAAGCACTCTTTGGAGGTCACGTGGGATCACGTGAGCCAATCTTAGTTGTCCTCTTTTGTTCATCAGGGGTGCTCACGTGGGAGCACGTGATCGGCCATTATCATGTTGGTTGCTAATCTTTTTACATGCATGGAGATCTTGAGTTTTGAGACATTCAAGCCTACTGTTTCGTAAGAATTAAATTCTTATATAGGGTTAAATCCTAGTTTTACTAGAGGAATTAAATTCATATATCTTCTTATAAGAATTAAATTCTTTGAACATAGTTCTTTCCCATACGTTTTAATCTACGTAAAAGAATCTCCCCGATGAGAATTAAATTCTCAACTTGTTGGGAGATCTGCTTCTGCAGATCTCAACCAGAGGAAAAACTATGTTCTTTTTAGAAGAGTTAAACTCTCATGGAGGCGAAGAAGAGATAAGATGTTCTCTGCTTTTCTTCTTTTCTCTTACCTAGGGTTTCACTTTCTATTTTATCTCTTCAACTTGAAGGTTATGGGGGGTTCTTCTGTACCAGACTTGAAGTCTTGAGTCCTTTATATAGGGGAGGCTGATTTGTTGATTTAGTTAAGGAAATCTCTCATTGAGAGATTTCTTAATTGATTTGAGGAATTTATCCACCGTTGGATCTTTGATCGTAGGACTTCTGTTTTACAGAAACATTTCTCTTGTTTTCTTAATAAGATTGGGAAAATATTTTTCCATAAAAAACTTATTCTGTATCTTCGTGATTTTTTATCACCATTGGATCTTTGATCCAATGGTGATCTGATTTACAGAGAACTATCTTTCTTGTTTAGAAAGATTGAGAAAATATTTTCCAAATAGGATTTGGATCCTTGTGTTAGTTATATGTATGCCCTAGAGGCCATTACTGTACATGAGATGTATATTGTAGTGGATGCTGGGACATATATAAGTAGGACTTTCTTGCTCGACATGATAGTACGCTATCTGGTTGCTCTTTATCTTAACATGTATACTTACTGTCTCTCTGTTACATATTGATAAAGCCCTTAGGATGTGTACTCGACTTCCAGGACTATGATGTAGATCATACTAGTGGGGCCTGGGTAGTCTATGAGTACATCTTTCAATGTTCCTAGTCGTGGGAATATCGAGACGGGGCATCGATATTCTAGAGTAGACTAGCGTATATCTTCTCGACCCATGTGATGGGCGATGGATGATCCCATATCCATTGGTGTTTGACATCAGAGATGGTATGCGGGTGCTCAGTGGAGACTGGGTACACTAAACGGACTCGCCGAGAACTCCCAGATGGTATTATACCTTACGTCAGATGGCAGTTCTCTGGTGACACTGGTACAGCTTAGTCTATTAACCTGAGATCGTCATAGAGTCTTGTATGTCTCCCACTGTGCTTTGATTTCCACCCTACCACGGCTCTATTTGAATGGTGCAAACAGGTAGTTTTTGGGTACAGTCCCGATTCACATGGAGGCAATGAGCGATAGGAGGGGATTCGTCTCTCCCGGTATTGGGGGTTGATGTTGCGCTATGCTCGACTGGCCATAACTGGAAATCCCTGGCCAGGGTTGCAGTGATTTACTGGTAAGTGTTACCAATAGTTTCATGCTTGTTATGGACCTTACATCGACATGACTTATCAAGCTATTGGGGTCTGACGTTTACCACCCCTAGGCGACATATGCGACATACCGGACGAACAAACCGAACTGTGCGGTAAGTGTTACTGATTGGATTCGCAGGAGTGTGAGCAGGCTTGCTCGTTGATCTTCTGATCGCTCAATACCCGGGTGGCCGTTACGTTTAGCAGACCGCTTGCGGCTTGTGGGTGATTGATATGATCACCACCTACTGCCGGCGTATTGACGAGTCTTTAGAATCCTACAAAGAGGTTTCCTGGCTCAAGCGAAACGAAATAGGAGCGCATATGAGATATGTGCGGGACCGAGAATAATACCAGTATGTGATACTGTATTCTATTCTCGCGATTTGTATCATCGATCGGTTATATGAGATATAGCCGGGTTACCGAATCAAGTGTTGATTCGATATATTGATACACTAGATATTAGTCGGTTATATGCGATATGACCGGATCATTAAATCAAGTGTTGATTTAATGATTTAATGTATAATTATATATTTGATATATTACTTTACATTAACTAGTATTTGTTCACTTAAGATTGATTTTCTCACTTGATGTGCACAAGTTGTATATGTGATATATGTTTGTGCACTAGTTTGTATCATGATTGATGATACATGCAAACTTGGGTGTGTGTATGAATTACACCATATTTAAGATAATAGTTTAGGTTTTTATTTATTTTGGTAAAACAAAATGGGGGCTTTCTTTGTCTTGGATTGAAGCTTCATGAAGCTTTTAAGCATCTTTGACAAAATCCACTCATTTTGTTTTGCATAAGATTTTTATTAACCAAACTATTAACTTAAACTATAGTTTAGTCTCTACAAAGGTTAACTCACCCATGGTTGCATTATGATAGACTTCACTTGATTATTCTTTTTAGATAATTCATTATTCATTTTCTTTCATCTTCTTCTTCTTCAAGAAGAAGAAAAGTTTGCTAGAAATTTCCAAGTGAAGAAATAGAGTGAGAAATCCAAATCCAAAGTGAACCCACTTCCTATTTCATCATCCTCTACTACTTTCCATTTAGTTTAGGGTGTTCTCTTCATAAAGTTCATGACCTAGTGAAGATGGAGCTTGAGTTTGAGTCTCCTCGACGTAGATCATCTTCGGCCTCGAAGTCAACGACCTAGCCCGTTCATTTCTCCGAGGAAACCGTCACAAGAGTCCGGGATCTCGATGATCGCAGTGAAGGGACGCCAACACTGAACTTTAGAAGTGAAGAACCGGATCTACAAAGGTTGTAATCGTTAACCCTTAGAAGTAAAGTTATTTACTTGCTATTAGTTTCACCTAATCTCTAGTATACGATCTTTCTTAGGGTTGTTCGGCACATAAAAATTTGACTTTGGCATGGTAGATGCCTTGTAGAACCTTGTTAGTGTGCCTAGGAACCCTACACCTTGTATTTAGAATTTAATTCTATCGACTTAGAAGGCATTTGAGATCTCTCACGTGCAGCACGTGACCCTTCACAGAATTAACTTGGTTTGTTTGTATGCAGCAGTCCAAATGGAGGTAAGGCATCATGTGGTAATACGTGAGCTTTTCTGCTCTTTGTTTGTTTTATAATTGGGTCCTACACGTTTTGTGTGAAAGACGATCACGTGCTTGCACGTGAGCCTTTAATTGCTGCTTACTAAGTGGAGTCGCTTACTCTGTATACAGATGCATCATGTGCTTGCACGTGATGCGCCATTAGTGGGATGTTTTTCCTTTCCCTCTAAGAGTCTCTTTATAAGGGATCGATGATCACGTGCTTACATGTGATGCTTCCATTAGTGGGGAATTTTCCCTTCCCCTTTTGCTTTCTGAATTTTTATAAGGGAACAAATGCCCCCACAGCGTTGTATTTACGTACCTTGCACGTAAGTGCAACGCTGTCACCTTTGTAGCCGTTGGATCTGCCTAGGGAACGGGGAAGATGAACCGTTCCCCATCATGTCTTATAAATGCAGGGGTCTCATCTCTGCAACGCCTCCGTCCCTTCATCATCTTCCTTTTTGCTTTCTTTTGAGAATATAAGCACATCCTTAAAAGGTCCCTAGTCGTGGGAGTTTCGAGACAGGGCATCGATTCTCCAGAGTAGACTAGTATATACAGTCGAGACCCCGACGAGGGGCGGTGGCCGGTCTCACAAGCCACTGGTGTCTGTTGGTTCACCTAAGATGTATACAGGTGCTTATTGGGTTATGAGTACACCGGACAGAACTCGCCGGGAGCCGGCTAGTTGGTATTATACCTGACGTCAGATAGCAGTTCCCAGGTGATATGTGTACAGGTTAGTTCATCGACCTGAGATCGTCATTTGTCTCGTGTGAGTTCCCACTGTGCTTTGATTACTACCCTACCACGGCTCAAAGGAGTCGTGCATACAGGTTTTAGTTGGGTACAGTCCCGAGCCACATGGAGGCAGTGAGCGGATCTGCAGGGGTTCGTCTCTCCCGGTATTGGGGGTGAGGTCGCGCTGTGTTTAGGAGAGCCAGTACATGAAAAGTCCTTGGCCAAGGCAGGAGATTTACTGGTAGGTATTCCAGTAGTATCTCAGGGTGTTCTGGGCTACACTCCGACACGACTTGTACCGCTATTGGGGGTCTGACTTTTACCAACCCCCTAGGCCCGCCATGCGATGCTCATAGACGAACGGACCGGACTGTACGGATATTGTCACTGACAGGCTCAGTAGGGTGTCAGGATGAGTTCGCTCATCGACGTCCCTTTAGACAATAGCTGGTGGCCCGTCACGTATGGCTAATACCTCTGACGTGCTAATGGTTAAATCCACAGCCATAGTATTGACGAGTCTTTAGAGTCCACCACACACAGTTACTCAGGTTTCGGGCGAAACGCTGTAGAGGCCGTATGGAGATATGGCAGGGTTCGATCAGATACGTGCGGTATTGCACGGATTGTGATCGGACGGTTTTTACTAGCCGGTTTTGGCTTAAACCGGATCCTAGTATTAGATAGTGTAGATTTTTGTCTCTTTGCATTTGTGTTCAGTGGGAATACAAATGCGGGCATGTATATGTTGTAGTGGGGTTTTCCTGTAATTTATTACGGGATCAGTTTTCTGAAGTTGCCAGTTTGCATTCCGTTCCGGCCGGTTTTCCTTTGTTCCGTCACGGCCAGACTTTATCGATGGAGGGGGTTATTTGCAGTTTGCAAATAACTTATTTATGGAGGGCTTTATTGCATTTGTGCCTTTATCATCATGAGATCCTTTTCTAGTCACTTCTTTTGCATTTATTGGATGGTTATTGATTTGGCTTTGGATTTGAAATGGAGGTGATTTTTAGATCATTATCTACACACTTATCTCACTTGCATTATTCATTCCCTTGATTCCACCATGAGAAGATGGGCCGGCCACTATGGTAAGGGAGAGAGAGAGGTTCATATGGTGGGTGATTTTTATCATCTCATTTTTTCTTGTAAAAATAGAGAGCACCATTCTTCTTTTCTCAAAAGTCTTTTCTTCCTCCTACACATAAATGGCAACTACACTTAACCCCACGAGACAAAGGTTTTCTACACTTGCCTACAGCAAACCTTGAACGCGTCGGCTAGCCAACTTCGCGCCCGAGTTGCCTCGGTCCAGAGGTGGGAGCCCGTAAACGAACCCGGCTACGTGGTGCCCTTTCCGACGAGGACGTGACGGACGGAGATTCCGTGGGAGATCGGAGTGGAGACGAAGACCGAAGGACACGGATTGCTTGGTATACTTCTCTACTCTTATTCTAGTTTGCTAGTAGTTAGGTTAATGGTCCGATCCGGGTGAAAAGTGCGCGGTGGTGCCGGTTTGCTAGTTTGCAAAGTTTTTTGTTTCCGCATTCCGGCATCGGATCGACGGCCGGGGCGCCGCCGCGGACTTACATTTGTATCAGAGCCACGCCATTAACCATGCCTAGCTTGCTCTAGTATGTTTAAAACCCGATCGAATAAAAATCGCAAAAACCGTATTTTCAGTGCACTGTTCTCTGTCGAAATTTTTTCAGCTCTAAAAATTTTTCAGGTTGTTGCAGAGACACGTGTAGGCAATTATAAGCATTCTGAGAAAATTTGGTGGCGTGATGTCACCATTCCACCGCGGAACCGCGGCCAAACCCATGCATTGGCCGCGGTTCCGCCGCCACTTTGACTTGTCAACACACCAAATTTTTCCAGTAGGCTGTTGGGTTGGAAATAGGGGTTTTGGGACATTCTTTTTGGGCCCAGATTCTCTGTAAGTGCTACAGTACTGCTTGGGGCCCACTTTGATAAATTTGTTCGATCGGATATTTTAAACATGTTAGTTCACAGTATTTACATTATATCTGCGACCGTGAATGTCATTTGATCGGTAAATCCTCTCTAACTGCTATAGCTATTTTAGACGGATTTGCGAACGTGACATTCACGTTGATGTTCTGTGTTGTGCTGTGATGTTGCGGATCGGTCGTGGGGATAGCCTGGTTGCAATGTTAGTACAGTTTTATTTTATATGTACATTTGATATTGCGGGGCGAGCGTCCGACATGTGGACTGCCGTCACTGCCTGTGTTGTATTATTCTTTTGGGGCACGACCAGGTTGCGGTCGATGTACCTGTTGTATGTATATTTTACTTTCTGTACTAGGATTACCCCACGGAGGGGTGCACGGATAGCCGGGTTCTATAGGGCAACGGGCCCGCATCTCATGGCGTTGAGATGGAGAGGGCTTTACTTTAGAATTGGCAGGGCTATTCGCCGCACTCGTAGGGGGTACAGGTTGACCCAAGAGGGGTGCCCAAGTTACCGGATTTCGTGAAGTGCTGGGTGGTCCATTCACGTTGCTGAAGGGGGCTGCCTCACTTCCGGTTTTGGCGGGTAACTTGCCGCTCCCGTAGCGGCTCTATGAAACTCGGGGATCCCAGATATTTGTATTGTTCTGTGATACTGTACATTTCTGTGATGTTGCATTTTATCACGCCTTGAGTGAAATATTATATATTGATATATATACTAGTAGATGTTGTAAATGTTTTGCATCCGCGCTAGTCCAGTCCCCGCTCTGTCGTTAGTTAGCTAAACTAACGGGTGATGATGGGACCCAGTGGCAAATGCGGATGGCATATACGTACGTCATTATTTTCGTTCTTTGTGGTGTGATCAATTGATGGGACTGCGTTGATTCGGATCAATGCAAGATAATCAAACCTATTCTGATGTTGTTGGAACAATTTTCAAAAAGCTGTTATTGCATTGACGTTCACTTTTGTTTTGCATCGTGGTATTCAGTTAGAATATCCTGCTCCTCAGTCGACGAGGCAAGGGCCGAGATCCCTTCACCGGGAGTGACCCCTTGGACAGAAGTTTGCATCAGGGCAATAACTTCACTATAGCCGTTTACTTTTGCTTTGCATCGTGGTATTCAGCTGGAATATCCTGCATCCCATCCTACGGGAAAGAGCCGAGATCCCTTCACCGGGAGTGACCTCTTTAGCAAAGGTTTTCGTTACTATATTTTTCTAAAAAGCTATCCGTTCCTTCAATGATATCAAGTTCATTACGTTAAAGGTTTTCGCCAGAAACCATTCGTTGCCCTCCGTCGTTTCATATGGATAGTCAATAGTATTCAAGCTGTGTTTGTTATCCAAAGTCAGGGCACAGTGTTTGGTAGCTGTTGGTTATTCATATGCAGTATAGATAGATGCGTTGGTTTGGGACAGTCGTATAGCCTTGTTAGCCAAAGTCAAGGGCTTGTGCGGGTGGGTTCAAATCAACCCGGAGAACGACGGGTAGAACTTAACATGTGACTTATGATTTGTTGGCCAAAGTCAAGGTCATAAGAGCATGGGGCAAAAATTACATCGAGAGTTTCAAAAGAAACTGAAACTTGCCAGATTTGCGCAGACCTTCTGGAGTGTGATAACGTGAGCGGATTCCGTCACGTTATCATGCGATGATAGTTGGATCCCGATTCCCACTGATGAGTTGGTTTGCTCCTCGGGTGATCCCGGCTAATTCTTCTTTCAGGTTTGGGGAATAATTTGACGTTACAGTGGGAGGTTTCCAGATTAGATAAAGTGATAACCATTCTGATCTAGGTTAGAGTGCACGCTGAGTGTTTCTTTTCTCTCTCTCTCTCTCTTTGGCAGCGACCATTGACCCGACCCTAGACTATGACTCAGTGACCAAGTTAACCGAACCTTTTTAACACTGGCTTTTGGATTGTCAGAGTTGCAGACCTCATTGCCACTCCTACTTTTACCCTTTTCTCCAGGACACCTCGTATTGCTACGAACGTCCACTTTCATTGGACAAAACCATCGTATGGTTATATACGAACTCGAAGGAATTCGAGGATGGTTTCTGGTTCTGGAGAAAACGAATAAGACTATTCAGTTGTCTTTTCTTTTTACCTTCTCTCAGGTTGCGAGTACTCCTTGGTTTAGGAGATAGTACACCTATTACGCAAATTGGATAGTCTTCTTCCAAACCTTAGGCTGGTGCCGAACGGTGGAGAATGAAGAAAACCAATTAGCATAATGATGGTGTACAGAAGGTATTAAGTTAAGACAAAGAAAAGGATTAGTAAAAGGGCAAAGTAAACCGCGACTGCTATTCACGACCAAACCAAGTATTTCTTCGCCAATCCTAAATCACCTTTGTATTTCTCCAGGACACTCCATATCACTACGAAGATCCAAAGTTTATTGGATAATCCATCGTATGGTTATATACGAACTCGAAAGGAACTTGTTCCAGTTCGGGGATGGATCCTGGTTCAGGAGAAATAGGAATAAGGTTTATTCGGTTGTCTTTTATCTTCACCTTCTTTCGTATTGCGAGTGCTCCTAGGATTAGGATAGTACACCCATTATGCTTATTGGATAGTATTCTTCCAAACCATAGGCTGGTGCCGAACGGTAGGGAAGGAAGAAAGCCATTTGGCCTAAAGGGGTGTGCAGAAGGTAATGACTAAAGACATATAAAGGGATTTGGGGAGGTGGCAAAGAAATATACGGTTACAGTTGTGAATCTGGATAATGGAAGAGGCATTACTGGGAATACCCGGATACCCCATCGAAACATTTCAATGTTTCAGTTTTGCTGTGTACTGTTAAAAGAAAACTGATTTCCCAATTAGACACTTGCTCCAGGGTATGTATTTACCAGGTATGATTCTCACATCTGTATGGTTTTACAGATGATGAGTGTGAGTAAGTTATTGGGAATTAGGTGATCATCCTCATTATATCGGAATTCGTTGTAATTGGTGATATTTGAGGAAGTCACCTGGGTTGTTTGCCGGACGGCAAATATTTGGTTTTGAATATCCGTTGTTATGCACCAATTTCAAATTGATATATCTGTACGTCTGTTTTTTATAGAGTGAGATATACCTTTTGGAAATTATGTCTATGACATTTACCCATATCAGTGGATGGTTAGGTAAAGAGTATTGAACAGCGGTGCAATTCTTCTTAACCATAAGTACAGTTTTCAACCTACGACACACAGTGAATGAGTCATTTGACTCAAGGGACTTGTACAGAGTATTGTATATTGTCCAGTGTCCATTAGGACAGAGGGGTTGGTCCTCGTACTACATTCTGTTTGCTTATGACTTCTCTAGTTCTTAGACATGTGTTTCGTAGAAACACAGGGTCTAAGTTTTGAGAAGTTATAGCTATAAGAGTAAAGTAGAGAACCAGGTATTGCAAGTATCGGGATTCTTCAAAGTGATCGAAGATGTAGATACTTGTATATGGTATTCAGATGATAGTAATGGTTAAGAGAACTTGCTTCTCTTTCAGGTTACTCATAATTGGAAGTATTCCTAAGTTGAGTAACGCTGATCGGCCTCCTTCCATTTAGTTGACATGCACTGGAGACAGCTGCATGATTTGAATCTGGTTCAATTAAATCAGTGCCTCTGTTTCTATATTGGATATAGAACAGTTCATATCTTGACATTGTTAAGGTACGGGGAGTTGTCCAGCTTATGCTTAAAACCAGACACTGGACTACTTAAGGCACGTTTCTGTAATGGCTGTTTGTGGGTTGACCCGGGCTATGACGAGGGTTGACTTTCTACCATCTGGAAGATTAATAGTGATATTATTCTTGACTCGCCACAGTTTTAATTAAAAATGGATTTTTTCAGAAAACAGTAGTGGGAGTATGGTAGAACTGGAAGTGATTCCAGAACTGGAAAAGATTACTGAAGATTTAATAAGAACCTAAAGATTCAATATGATTTGACATTCCATTGGCCACTCCGCATATATGGTGGGTAACCTCAGGCACTCGAGAGGTACTTCGGTATGCTCAAGGACGGTGGCAGGGAGGTTCTTATTTACCCAGACTTTCCATTGCTGTTGTTCCAGACTGTGAGACGCGGCAGGAGAATGAGTATAGCGTCGTTCTGAACTAGCTTCAGAAGCGTACGTGTATATGACTCTGCCAGAGGGTTGTCATAGTCAGTGGGAGCAGCGGAAGCATGGTGGACATCAGGCTTATGTCTATTTATAGACTAAAGCAGATATAGCGGAGATAGATCGTCTATTTCTGACGTGACAGTCATAGGTTTAACTTCATCAGAATAGGGGATGGATCTGTTAAGAAGGTAGTAGGGTGTGATGTCCTGGTATTTGGATGACATACACAGAGTAGGAAGTGATATTCCTATACTACGATCGGTTATTCTTTGGTTGTCACACAGTGGTTTCTCTACATAGGACATGGATATTATATCAGACATTCTGGTTACTGGATCTATGGTTTTAGATCTAGATTTGGATGGTTTCCCAATATGGGTACTTTGACAGCATTCTATGAGTATTTAGAATGGACGACTCCTGGCGCGGTAGTGTACCTGCAGGTGATAGAGACACCCTCTCTAAAGGTGTCTTACAGACTAAAGGGGAGAGGGATACGCATGATTGGCAGATCACTTGCTTAGGCAATTGAGTCAATCATGAGATGTCAAGTACCACACCAGATGTTGTTCTTGCAGTAGATTCAATAAGTTGATATTGATCCGATCCTGGAGAAACATTCGGAAGCAGTTTTAGAACATAAGTGGATGTTCTAGGGATATGATAACGGCTGCCTCCTTCGGGAAATGGTTATCATTCCAGGCCTCTAAGGTGACATGGATGACAGAGTGACTGTCAGAATTATAGTTTTCCCTCTGGCAAGGGGCAGTATTATGGACAGCTGGTCTAGGCGGATACTGAGGGAAGGCATGGCGCAGGATACTGAATAAGTTCAGTTGACGATACAGTCTAAGAACTTTGGATTTGGAGTTCATTTATGAGCTAGGTCCCATCAGACATCCAGACATTCTAAGACAGGTTTTGCTCATTTCGGGAGATGGCTTTCTCCGCGAACATGGGATATAGAGAGACATAGAAAGAAACATCACAGCGGATCCACTCACTGAGGCTATTCCTCGAACGCAATAGTTTCGCAAACGAGCTTTGTGAGACTGACTAGTAGAGAAGTTGGGTGTTCGGTATCACACGGGCTGTAAGTATGCGACATCGCAATAATTAGCCTTGAGTGCAAGTGGGAGATTGTTGGATATAGTGCCCTCAGAGTCAATTATTGGATCACAGGCACGTGATTGCAATGATTGAGGAGGACCTATGCCGGTAGGACAGTCTTACTCGAGATGATAGTATGCTATCTGTTTTATCTTTATCATCGTGTACTGCTTTAGGTGACCTTACGAGTCGCTATTACACGTTGATAGAGCCCCTAGGATTCTTGCTTGACTACCAGCAGTATGAGGACGATCATATACGTGAGAGCTGGAGTCTATAAGTACATCCTTAAAAGGTCCCTAGTCGTGGGAGTTTCGAGATAGGGCATCGATTCTCTAGAGTAGACTAGTGTATACAGTCAAGACCCCGACGAGGGGCGGTGGCCGGTCTCACAAGCCACTGGTGTCAGTTGGTTCACCTAAGATGTATACAGGTGCTCATTGGGTTATGAGTACACCGGACAGGACTCGCCGGGAGCCTGCTAGTTGGTATTATACCTGACGTCAGATAGGAGTTCCCAGGTGACATGTGTACAGGTTAGTTCATCGACCTGAGATCGTCATTTGTCTCGTGTGAGTTCCTACTGTGCTTTGATTACTACCCTACCACGGCTCAAAGGAGTCGTGCAAACAGGTTTTAGTTGGGTACAGTCCCGAGCCACATGGAGGCAGTGAGCGGATCTGCAGGGGTTCGTCTCTCCCGGTATTGGGGGTGAGGTCGCGCTGTGTCTAGGAGAGCCAGTACATGAAAAGTCCTTGGCCAAGGCAGGAGATTTACTGGTAGGTATTCCAGTAGTATCTCAGGGTCTTCTGGGCTACACTCCGACACGACTTGTACCGCTATTGGGGGTCTAACTTTTACCAACCCCCTAGGCCCGCCATGCGATGCTCATAGACGAACGGACCAGACTGTACGGATATTGTCACTGACAGGCTCAGTAGGGTGTCAGGATGAGTTCGCTCATCAACATCCCTTTGGTCAATAGCTGGTGGCCCGTCACGTATGGCTAATACCTCTGACGTGCTAGTGGTTAAATCCACAGTCATAGTATTGACGAGTCTTTAGAGTTCACCACACACAGTTACTCAGGTTTCGGGCGAAACGCTGTAGAGGCCGTATGGAGATATGGCAGAGTTCGATCAGATACGTGCGGTATTGCACGGATCGTGATCGGACGGTTTTTACTAGCCGGCTTTGGCTTAAGCCAGATCCTAGTATTAGATAGTGTAGATTTTTGTCTCTTTGCATTTGTGTCCAGTGGGAATACAAATGCGGGCATGTATATGCAGTAGTGGGGTTTTCCTGTAATTTATTATGGGATTAGTTTTCTGAAGTTGCCAGTTTGCATTCCGTTCTGGCCGGTTTTCCTTTGTTCCGTCACGGCCGGACTTTATCGATGGAGGGGGTTATTTGCAGTTTGCAAATAACTTATTTGTGGAGGGCTTTATTGCATTTGTGCCTTTATCATCATGAGATCCTTTTCTAGTCACTTCCTTTGCATTTATTGGATGGTTATTGATTTGGCTTTGGATTTGAAATGGAGGTGATTTTTAGATCATTATCTACACACTTATCTCACTTGCATTATTCATTCCCTTGATTCCACCATGAGAAGATAGGCCGGCCACTATGGTAAGGGAGAGAGAGAGGTTCATATGGTGGGTGATTTTTGTTATCTCATTTTTCCTTGTAAAAATAGAGAGCACCATTCTTCTTTTCTCAAAAGTCTTTTCTTCCTCCTACACATAAATGGCAACTACACTTAACCCCAAGAGACAAAGGTTTTCTACACTTGCCTACAGCAAAACTTGGACGCGTCGGCTAGCCAACTTCGCGCCCGAGTTGCCTCGGTCCAGAGGTGGGAGCCCGTAAACGAACCCGGCTACGTGGTGCCCTTTCCGACGAGAACGTGACGGACGGAGATTCCGCGGGAGATCGGAGTGGAGACGAAGATCGAAGGACACGGATCGCTTGGTATACTTCTCTACTCTTATTCTAGTTTGCTAGTAGCTAGATTAATGGTCCGATCCGGGTGAAAAGTGCGCGGTGGTGCCGGTTTGCTAGTTTGCAAAGTTTTTCGTTTCCGCATTCCGGCGTCGGATCGACGGCCGGGGCGCCGCCGCGGACTTACAATTGTTTTATCCATTTGATAGAGTTTGCAAGAGGTAGTCTTTTGTGAGGATGTCCCAAGTCGTTTAAACTCCAATGTGCATTTATTGAGAATCTTTTTTGTTTATTCTCACAATGATATCCCTGCCTCGTGATTGGCGAGCCGTCATATTGATTTTATGGGGTCCATTATTTTTGCAATCAATGGTCCTATGGAATAAACTTCTTGTCATTTTCTTCTGCTGTTTATATATATATATATATATATATATGTGTGTGTGTGTCGCATTAATAGTTTTTCTTCCCTTTATTTTAGTAACAATGGCTTCTCTTCCCTACCTTCCTTTTACTCGCTCAGACGCGGCTTTTCCACAATCGCCGTCAGAAGAAAAAGCAATTGCGATGATCAGGGCCCATGACAGGGACTGTACCAGTTTGATCTTGTGGGGAACTTGGTATGGGTATATCATCCGGGGCCGCCTCAGCTTTATTTCCAAAGTGCCAACAGAGCCTCTTTGCCCAATTTTGCCGATGGAGCGTCCGCAGACTACTTTTGCGGTAGAGGCGGTTGATTGGACTCCTATAGGTCGGCTCGAGCCGTCGACAGCTGGGATACCTAACCAGCCTTTGCTGGCAATAGACATCTTGGGGCGTCACATTTGTCAAGGTGAAGCCTAACCCTGGGGACAAATTTATAAGATAGGGCTTACCCTTCGCCACCCAATGGGCTATCTTCATTAGGCTCGATATGTTCTGTCCGCTCATCTAGGATGATTGCAGAAGGTCAGGCTTTATCAGGCGGTGTATGCGTCCCTCTTTCATTATCAGTCCCCCCATGTCTGGTGGGTTAAAGCTTTCCTGAATCAATGGAATCTTCCCACCAACACTTTCTTGCTAGGGGATCATGAGGTCTCGATTTCTCTAGATGAGTTCCGCGAGATTTCTGGATTTCCGATCAGGGGAGAGCACTATGAAGAGTTGCTGCATCCCGATGAGTATGTATTCACGACCATGCCTGCTATGCTTGACGGCTTGACGACCGAAAACGCTGTCTGATTAATCCAAAAAATTGTAGTTTACCGTAATCAGAAACGGCATCGCTTAGCAGCTAGCCGGTGAATGCGGGTCGATCCGCAGGGATGTGTGAGTTTCTGTTTTTGTGTTATAACGAGTTGATTCAAATTGTTGTTTGGTTTTTATCGATTGAATTTAAGACGAATTTATGTGATATGAAAGAACTCGTTAGGGTTAGGTCGAAGGTAGGGGTGTTGAGATCAATGTTTTCACCTCTTTCAATGCCGTTGATTTAATCTTTTTAGAAAAATCACATCAATTATTAGCAAAGGGGATTAGGATGATCGGGAAGAAACAAAGTTTCTTCCTCTAGATCCTTGTCCGTCCTTTCCTATTAATTGCTGTGATCTTCATGGACGTCGTATATGTCCGGCCTTTTATACTACGGTTCACCTTTTCCTTATAGGTAGGGTGCCGTAGGGGGCGGATCATACATGCGTAAATGAAGATTTCGTTTTAAAAATATGTTGGTATTGAAGGAGGTGAGAGACATCCATCTCTCACTCCCTCTCTTGTTCCTAACCCTAACGAGCGAGGATTTTACTCGCTCATTAGGGAATTATTTGAAAGTGACATTTTTTATGTTTATGTTTTAAAGTGTTACCTTACGACAGATTAAAAATAGCTAAAACTAGTGAACTACAGCAAACAAATGGATAAGTAGGGCAAGTAGAGAAATTAAACTAAGGCAGGAATTAAATAAATTAAAACTTACAAGAAAAGATGATGCTCTTGATCTCTCAACAGGTCTGAACTTTTATTGATTGAAAAGAGGCATGCCATTTTACAGATCTTGAGTACAATTTATAAGCAACTAGTGAAGCTAGGGTTACAGACTCTCGTAGACATGAAATTACAGATTTGCCCCCTAAAAATCCCAACATATGAAACGACACACCGACATAAGAAGTCGGTGCCGACACGGGCACCATATGGCCGCGGTTCCGCGGCAAAGACATGCCTTTGGCCGCGGTTCTGCGGCTCTTTGGTGGGCTTGGCTCACCAACTTTCTGTGATTGGTTTGTCTTCTCTTGGGCTTCCTATTTTCATTGTTCTTTTCTCTGTTGGGCTTCTTAGTATTCTCCAGATCCTTAGTGAAACTTGTAAGGATCTTTTGACCGTTTCACTTGTTTTTCGTCTCGGCTTGAGTAAGATCCGTGTGCTGGTTGGTCAAAAGTCCATTTCCTGTATCATCTTTGTCTTTTTCACTGTATTTGCTCCGAGATCCTGTATCCTGTATCATGCAACAAACGAGCGTCAAAAGTACCTGTTTACTTATAAAATGCATAAAAGTGGGGCGTATGAATTGCAATATTATAATGTGAACAAATACCCCCAAACTTGCCTTTTGCTCGTCCTCGAGCAAACTTATTATTTCATTCTAACCTAGCCACACTTTCGCAGGGAAACGCGATTGCACTGAGCACGTGCAACTAGCCGTTAAACCTCTAGGTGTCCCTAGTAGGAGGAGTGTTGTCTCCTGAGGGTTTTCAGCGGATTACACCCACAAAATCCTATCAACTTGGTTTTTTTCGACTTTTGTTTTCCAATTAGGTTTTCTAACAAGGAATTCTATTATCGTCGACCCGCAAATTATCCACCCATATTCTTCACACTTCCTTATTATGTAACTTAAGATCGTACATGTTCTATAGAATTACTTAGAATTCAGCATTTCTTAAGTCTTTCTTCTAGAGTTTCATCTCCACTTAGGAATTTCTATCAACTCTATTAAAGATACAAGTTTTATTTTTCATTCCTTTCTCTTATCTAAACTCTAATCACATATCCCCACGTGTGTGTAATTTTTACCCCTACACTTGGAAATTCAAATCAAGCAATCGTACTCTCGTCCATTGTCCAAAGCACTTAACTTTCGCTTACACATCCTTCATGCGACCGTTAATACTTCTTGAGGTACCAACAGCCGATTACAAGATGCGTTAGGCCTTTAAAGCGTATTTCCTAGTTTTGCAACACCCAAGGCTTTTAGCAGTGACTCCCAAACCAGTTGGTCTAAGGCACTAGGTGATGAAGCACCCTTACTAATTAATTTTCTAGCCCTAAGTAATCACAAAAACTAGTGTCCATTTTTTTTATTCACCCCCTTTTTTTTTCTTTTTATTTTCATTGTGCTAAGGACTTTAGACAGGAGTAATTCTAGGTCTCTTCTACTAATCCAAGTTTCAAGGTGCGTGATTGTGCATTTTGTAGGGTACATGTTTTCAGAATCTAAACTCAAGCTAGGAACTATCTTTCAAACTTATACTTTAATAAGAACATTAATACTTTTCCCTCGTTTTGTCTTAACCCACGAAGTGAACCCAAAATTTGCCTATTCTTAAATAACCTACAAAGACATACACTTTCTATTGTTAAACTTTAAGCAAGGTTATTTTTAGGGTTTTTAATTTACCAAGTCTAAGATCTAGTTTTTCCTAGCTAGTTAACCTTTTTATCAACTCAAGTCAATTAACCAAAATTGAATACAATAATTTTTATAATTTTTGAAATTTTCTCAATTTTTATGGGTTTTTCAGTTTTCTAATTTTTTTTTATTTTTCAAATTTTCAAATTTTTATGATTTTTATATAAAAATGCAATGCAGAAATTAAATATGCAAAAAGAAAACAAAGATATATACAATATGTAATGCGAAGGATAACTATATACATCACCCTCTAATACCCCCAAACTTGAGCAAAGCAGTGCCCTCACTGCCCGGCCCCACGTCGCGCTTGTGAGCGTGAACGTGATCTTTCCCCTCTAGCTAAAAGTGTTTGGATCCCCCGCTCAATTTCCGTCAACCGACGATCGTGCTCTCGTGCAGTTGCCCGAAACTCATCTCTCAAAGAGTCTATTCTTCTCACTGGTCTTCGCATTAATCGCGCATGCTCCTGGGGAGTTAGCTCTTCCCCACTCGAAGTCGAGCTCGAGCTAGGGGTGTGTGCAGGTACATTCTCTGCCGGTTCTGTTCGTGTCCAAATATCCGTGAGTCTATAGTAGGACGACGAAACGCCCTCTAACAGTGGTCGAACCGGGACATCGTCTATCATAATTGAGTCAAATTCCTCGGCTGGGAGGAAATAACGGCAGAGTTGGGTAACGAGCATGGGACATGGATATACACTCCCTTGTTTCCCCGTACCTATAGATTGGAGCAAAACCGTGCACATGTCGAACCTAGGATTTTTCTTCATTAAAGTGTGGACGACATGTAATGATGGGGTGAAAAAGGTAGTGTTGTGAGAACTTCCAAAAATATTGTTTTGTGCCCACCGGCACACAGTTAAAACATTTGCGAAAAGGGTCCGTGCTTGGATCCCCTTACGCGGTTCTCGTGCACAGTCATTACCCATTAATGGAATATAATCTTCAAAGCGAAGTGGGTGTTCATGTGCAGGTACACGTGGTATGAGTGTAACCTCGTGTATCATGTCCCTGCGAATTTCACGGTTTCCCCAATTCAGTTTAATGTACCCTAAGTTGTCTAGGCTATTGTCTTCCATGGATTCGTAAAATAGAGCAACTAGGTTTGGTAAAGCAAATGCAGATGCATAATTATAGAGGAGGAAATTCCAGCCCCTTTGTGCGATTTTGTGTGGGAAATATGTACCGTAAATCTCGTGTGCGAAAACAGGGGAAAAATCCCTTTCATACTGCATTTTATATGCCATTACAATTTTACAGTAAAGAATTTATGCAGTAACAGAGAGTAAGGGATCAGATTTACCTCCCCTGAAAAATTCAGGGGGTGAAGACACAAGTCGGCGGCGGTTGCGCGGTGGGGAGCGGCAACGGCGGCGAATCCGCGGCGATCTGGTGGCGGCGCGGCAAGATTCTTCTGCAGCGGGTAGGGGGCGGCGGCTAGGGTTTGATGAGATGAAAAGTTTTTAGGGTAAACATACAGGGGGCTCGGTTCCTTTAAATAGGGGATGAGAGGGTGATTTGCACAAAACACCCTCTAAAACGAGGGTTTTATTTGTAAAAACAGCTCTTAATCTGCAAATTTGCAATTAGGTCCAAAAATTATTTTTATATATATATTTTTTTATTTTGTTTATTTATTTATTTTTTATAGTATTTTGGAAATATATACAAATAATATACACACCCCCAAACTTATTTGAAATAATGTCTTCGGGAAACGAAATTTGGGGGTGAAAGCGGAGAAAGATCAATCAGTGTAAATTGGCTCCTGCAAAAACAGGAGCTCCTCCGAAGGATCCGCTGTGAAGAACGGTTTCAGTCGATGCCCATTTACCTTGAATAAGGTACCGTCTTCAGGGTTCTCAAGATCGACCGCACCGTGCGGATAAACGGTGCGGACTACAAAAGGTCCTCTCCATCTGGACCGAAGCTTCCCGGGATGAAAATGTAACCGAGTGTCATAAAGTAGAACCTGTTGACCAGGTTCAAAATTTTTCCGCAAAAGGTGTTTATCGTGGAACACCTTGGCTCGGTTTTTAGCAGTTATGGCATTATCATATGCCTCATCCCTCAACTCCTCCAACTCATTCAATTGCAGCTTTCTGTTGCTGCCCGCATCTCCTAAAGACAAATTCAGCTCTTTGACAGCCCAAAATGCTTTATGCTCGATCTCCACTGGGAGGTAGCAAGCCTTCCCGTACACAAGCCGGTATGGAGACATACCAAGATCGGTCTTATATGCAGTACGGAAAGCCCATAGTGCATCTATCAGTTTAAATGACCAATCCTTACGGTTTTTGGAAACCGTTTTCTCCAAAATTTGTTTTATTTGCCGATTTGAAACCTCGGCTTGCCCACATGTTTGGGGGTGATATGGCGTTGACAATTTATGGGTGATAGAGTATTTACGCATTAAGGATTCGAAAGTCCTATTGCAGAAGTGAGAACCATTATCACTTATTATCGCCCGAGGGTGCCCGAATCGAGAAAATATGTGTTCTTTAAGGAATCGAATGACAACTTTATTATCGTTCGTTCGGCTGGGCACAACCTCGACCCACTTAGAAACGTAGTCAACCACCAACAGAATATACACATTTCCAAAAGAGTTAGGAAATGGTCCCATGAAATCTATACCCCAAACATCAAAAATGTCCACTACCAAAATGGGTTGGAGTGGCATTTCGTTTCTCCGCGAAATCCGGCCCAAGTGTTGGCACCGGGAGCAAGTTTTGCAGTATTCAAATGCATCCTTGAAGAGTCGTGGCCAATAGAAACCACACTGCAAAATTTTTCGGCTGTCTTCTTTGGGCCAAAGTGCCCGCCACATGCTTGATCGTGGCAGAAAGACTGCACGCTCTTGACCTCACTCTCGGGCACACACCGACGAATGATTTGGTCGGAACAGTATTTAAAAAGATAGGGTTCACCCTAGTAAAAATGCTTTACTTGGGACAAAAATCGAAGCTTATCCTGTTTCGACCAATCATTAGGAATCAGGCCGGTGGCTAAATAGTTTACAATATCGGCGAACCATGGTTCGCAAGAAATGGTCAAGAGTTGCTCGTCGGGAAAAACGTCAGTGATTGGAAGATCGAGCGTGGGCGAAGAAGGAAGTCGTGATAGGTGATCAGCTACTACGTTTTCACATCCCTTTTTGTCCTTAATGACAAGGTCAAACTCTTGCAATAAAAGGATCCAACGTATTAGCCTTGACTTAGCATCCTTCTTCGCAAAAAGGTGGCGAAGAGCCGAATGATCAGTATAAACAACGACTGGAGAGCCGATTAAATAAGGCCGAAATTTTTCGAGTGCAAACACAACAGCTAAAAATTCTTTCTCTGTTGTTGTGTAATTAAGTTGGGCCTCATTTAGTGTTCGGCTAGCATAATAAATCACGTGCAGCATCTTATTAATGTGCTGTCCAAGAACAGCGCCAATAGCAAAGTCTGATGCGTCGTACATGATTTCAAAAGGGTGCGTCCAGTCGGGAGATGAGAGGATGGGTGCAGTGATGAGTGAATGTTTTAAAGACTCGAATGCTTCAGTGCATGTGGAGTCGAAAGCGAAAGTTGTGTCCTTGGCCAGTAATAGAGTCAAGGGTCTAGCAATCTTGCTAAAGTCCTTGATAAACCGTCTGTAGAAACCGGCGTGGCTAAGGAAGGCTCTAATATCTTTGACGCATTTTGGGGGAGGTAGGTTAGAAATCACTTCGATTTTAGCCCTGTCAACCTCGATGCCGTTTTACGAGATGACATGTCCTAAGACGATGCCCTCTCGCACCATGAAATGGCACTTCTCCCAATTCAATGTTAGGTTCTTATCCCTGCAGCGGGTAAGAACAGCGTCAAGATGGCGTAAACACTCGTCGAAGGAGTCGCCAAAGATGGAGAAATCGTCCATAAAGATCTCCAAGAACTTTTCAACCATGTCTGAAAAGATCCCCATCATACACCGCTGAAATATAGCGGGCGCGTTGCATAACCCAAAGGGCATGCGACGATAAGCAAAAGTGCCAAAGGGACAAGTGAATGTTGTCTTGTCTTGATCCTCTTTGGCGATGGGGACTTGATTGTAACCGGAATAACCATCGAGAAAGCAGTAGAACTCGTGCCCTGCCAATCGCTCGAGCATTTGGTCAATGAAAGGTAAAGGAAAGTGGTCCTTCCTTGTTGCGGCATTGAGTTTCCTATAGTCTATGCAGACTCGCCACCCAGTTTGGGTGCGAGTGGGAATCAACTCATTTGCCTCGTTTGTAATGACCGTAATGCCCGATTTCTTTGGCACAACGTGGATTGGGCTAACCCATTGGCTATCCGAGATAGGGTAAATGATACCGCTATCCAGACATTTGACAATTTCCTTCTTAACAGCCTCTTTCATGATGGGGTTGAGGCGCCTTTGTGGATCTCGTGCTGGCTTGGCATCATCCATTAAGTGTATATGATGTTCGACTATGAGGGGACTAATCCCCTTAATGTCCGCCATAGACCAGCCGAAAGCTTGCCGCTTATTATGTAAGACCATCAAAAGAGCCTTCTCTTGCTCAAGAGCTAGAGAGGCTGATATAATGACAGGTAAGGTCTCATCATCACCTAGATAAGCATATTTTAGGTGTGTCGGCAAAAGTTTTAATTCGAGTTTAGGAGGTGAAACAATAGATGGTAACAATGGGGTAGTTGTTTCAAACTCGAATGATTCCATCAAAGGTTCGAACCGAGTGTACGCAACAGTGTCGGATGGTTCAACTAACTCATCCGAAAAAGCAAAAAACTCCAATTCAGGTGATGAGTCTTCAAAGTCGTCGATGAATGTAAAACACTCAAGATCATTATCCGTGGTGAAAGCTGCGTCGGATTCTAGGAGGAACGCACTAGTGGCGTTAACATTGCTGTGATCGAACAAAAAATTCTCGAATTCACAGTCCTCCTCCGCGATCTCATTGATCGAGCAAACATCGAGTACGCTAGCATTGGGCTCAGCAGGAAGACTTCCTAACTTGAAAATATTGAGCTCAATTGTCATATTGCCGAAAGATAGGTTCATTGAACCATTACGACAATTGATCACTGCGTTGGAAGGAGCCAGAAATGGTCGACCAAGTATTACCGGAATTTGGTTCCGGGGGTTAGCAACAGGTTGTGTATCCATCACAATAAAGTCAACAGGGAAAATGAAATCCCCTACTCTTATTAACACATCCTCCAGCTCTCCCCTAGGATGGGTTATTGACCGGTCAGCCATTTGGAGAGTACAGTGAGTGGGCTTAAGCTCTCCAATGCCCAATTGCTCGTACATAGAATAGGGTAGCAAATTGACGCTCGCGCCAAGATCTAATAGTGCTCTATTGATGTTCTTATCCCCAATTGTTATCGAAATGGTAGGACACCCGGGGTCCTTTTGTTTTGGGGGAAGGGAATTTACAAGAGCATCACTAATAGCACTAGCCACAAAAACTTTCTTTGGCACTTGCGACTTCCTCTTTTTGGCGCACAAGTCCTTTAAAATTTTGGCATATGAAGGAACTTGCTGAATTGCATCCAAAAGAGGGATGTTTATGCTAACCTGTTTGAACAACTCGACAATCTTCTCCATTTGAGGAGTTGGTTTATTGGATCTCAACCGATTAGGAAAAGGAACATTTTGAAAAGTTGTTGAGTCCAATTTTTGTGGATCAGATTGTCGAGTTGGAACGGTACCTCGTGTAGATGTGTTCGTTTCGTGAGAATTAGGTCCGTTCAAGCTAGAAGAGGTAGAGCCATGTGAAGGGTGGAGAATAGGCCCTAAAGAAGAAGAAGATGGTGAAGAAGATGAAGAAGGCCCACCGGCAGGGGAGTCATTGTTAATGCCCACATTGTTTCGCAACACTTTTCCCGATCTCAACGTGGTCACAGCATTTACATTATGATTTTGCTGATTGTGTGCAGCATGTGCGTGACCGGGGTTGGGCAATGGTTGAGATGGGAGTTTTCCTTTTTCGCGCTCGCTCAAAGCTGCATTGAGTTGTGCAATTTGTGCCTCAATAGATTTGATGCTTTGATCGTGTGAGGCACTATTTTGCACTAAAGATTGAATAGAAGTCTCAAGTCTTGCTGTAGACTGTGTAGATTGTTTAAGGAACGCGTCTAGACTTCTTTCGAGCGAGCTAACCTTATCATTATTAGGTTGAACATAATTGTTTGGCTGGTAAGCATTGTTCGGCACAAAATTGTTCACCTGATTAGGGTAAGGTTGTTGAAATTGTTGCGGTTGATATTGAGTTTGCGAGGGTGCTTGTTGTTGTTGTTGTTGTGGAGGAGGAGGTCTTTGAAAATTATTATTATTTCCTTGGAATTGTTGATTTTGGTTCCAAGCGAAATTTGGGTGACTCCTCCACCCCGGATTATACGTTGAAGAGTACGGATCGTTTCTTTGTCGTTGCTGAAATGCAGCATTGACTTGATCCTGTCCTTGTGTAGATGCATTATAAGGACACTCTTCGGTCAGGTGCGATGGATCCGCACAACAAGCACAGACAGTTCGTGGAGGCATAGCAGGGGCAGGAGAAGACGATGAGATTTTGGTCTCGATCGCTTCTAGCTTTTTCGTAAGAGCGGCCATCTCGGCCTTCATGGCAATCGACATCTCTACTTGATGTATGACTGCCCTAGATTGACCACTAGAAGATGATGTGGTCTTGGTGCTCTCCCACTGTATTGTCTGCTCACTAAGATCCTCGAGAAACTGCCACGCTTCATCACTAGACTTAGAGAGAAAATGACCTTGACAGATGGTTTCTAGCAACTGCTTCGTTGCTGAGTTCAATCCCTCGTATAGTGTTTGGCAAAGTTGCCAACTTTCTATCCCATGATGAGGGCATTGAACTAATAGGTCTTTGAATCTCTCGAAGCACTTCCAAAATTGCTCGGAAGGAAGTTGTGAGAATTGAATTATTTCATTTCGGATTCTGGCAGTTTTGTGGTGAGGATAAAACTTTTTTAGAAAAGCTTTCACAAACTCATCCTAATTCCTAATAGAATGTGATGCGGTGCTATATAGCCACTTCTCGGCTAGGTCACATAAGGTGAAAGGAATGACCCTTAGCCTTATAGCGTCATCACTCAATTGGGTCGTTTTCATCATAGCGCACACATTTTAGAACTTATTAATAAAGATATATGCGTCTTCAGTTTCCAAACCATGAAATTTCGGCAGCATATTGATGAAATGTGGTTTAATCTCAAAATTGTCCCCATTTGCCGGTGGGGGTGAAAGATAGGTGGGTAAAGAAGTGCGGATGGGGTAAAAGAGGTCCTGGAGCGCAACTCGTGCGGGCGCTTCAACAGGCGGCTGGTTCGGGTCATTCGCACCTAACGGAGGTGGAATTCTTCCCGTCGGCAAGGTATTGTTTGGGTTGAATCCCGACATACCTTCGGTGAAAGATGTTGAAGGTGAAGGTGAGAAAGTGGACGGATTTTCGACTTCGGTGTCGAAAGGTTCGTTGGTCGGTACCAACGAAACGCGGACTAATCGGGCGTCTGTATCCCTAGTCCAAAGTGACATACACTAAAGGGGATAGTGCAGTCAGAAAAAAAAAAAGAAAAACAGAATGTGGGGGTAAGATAACGTCAGTGAGGGAAAGTGGTGTGGTGAATTTGCAGGTTTTCTTTTTGCGACAAATTGCAAGTTTTGAAAAGTTTTATTGATTTTGTTTTTTTTTATGTGAGAGTTTTGCAAAGAGGTTTTTGAAAAAGGACTCGTGACACAACTGTATCAACCACACATGCACAATCAGGCCTAGATCTAGGGTCGCCTAGGTCTACTAGACAGCTCCTAACCAGGGCTAGAAATAGGACCTCGAACCGCCTCTTCACGGACAAGTACGGCCAGGTAAGTGGGAAGGAACCACCACTACAGTGGGCCTAATTAATAACCACTAGCCTAGACACCGCAATGTCGGTTAGGATAAACGGCCGATGCCTACCCTAGTCCTTTTCCTATTGAGCTCGCTGTCCTTAGGTCTGAGTCTATTCTTTTTTTAATTAATTGTGGTCGATGCAAAATGCTTTAGGTGTTTTCTGGGGTCCTGGAAAGGGTGATGAAATCCCCACCCAATCTGAGTTTGGTCAATTAGCCCCTTAAGTCCAATTAAATTATGCAAAAAAAAAATTCACTTGCAATCAATTTTAGTGTGGCGCAAAGAAACCTGCAGAAAATCTGTTATTTAGAAGGGGGAAGAAAATTATTTTTTTTTAGCGCAAAGAAACCTGCAGAAAATTTTTACAGTGGAGATATGGAGGTTGCAGAGGGAAGAATGGGGAAACTAACCCTGAAAATTTCAAGCAGTGAAAAGCCCTAACCGCCGCAGTTCCGCGGTCTGAGGTGCTCCTTAGCCGCGGTTCCGCGGTCTGAGGTGCTCCTTGGCCGCGGTTCCGCGGTCTGATGAGGAGATCGGGTTCTGCAAAAATTTGTGTAGCTCTGTACTTGTGATTCCTCTCTGTTCTTATGCTCCCTTTTCTGTTTTGACCTTCTGTAAAATTCCAGATCTAAAAGTCTTTGCTGTTCCTGCAAAATTCCAACAAGAAACCCTTCAAACAGATAAAAATAATGAAAAGATAATTTTTTGTATTTTGTATTTTCTGATTTTTATAATTTTTCAAAATTTATATCAACCCGAAATCATACAAAAACGAGAAAATTACGCCATCCCCGGCAACGGCGCCATTTGATTAATCCAAAAAATTGTAGTTTACCGTAATCAGAAACGGCGTCGCTTCGCAGCTAGCTGGTGAATAAGGGTCGATCCGCAGGGATGTGTGAGTTTCTGTTTTTGTGTTATAACGAGTTGATTCAAATTGTTGTTTGGTTTTTGTCGATTGAATTTAAGACGAATTTATGTGATATGAAAGAACTCGTTAGGGTTAGGTCGAAGGTAGGGGTGTTGAGATCAATGTTTTCACCTCTTTCAATGCCGTTGATTTAATCTTTTTAGAAAAATCACATCAATTATTAGCAAAGGGGATTAGGATGATCGGGAAGAAACAAAGTTTCTTCCTCTAGATCCTTGTCCGTCCTTTCCTATTAATTGCTGTGATCTTCATGGACGTCCTATATGTCCGGCCTTTTATACTACGGTTCACCTTTTCCTTTTAGGTAGGGTGCCGTAGGGGGCAGATCATACATGCGTGCATGAAGATTTCGTTTTAAAAATATGTTGGTATTGAAGGAGGTGAGAGACATCCATCTCTCACTCCCTCTCTTGTTCCTAACCCTAACGAGCGAGGATTTTACTCGCTCATTAGGGAATTATTTGAAAGTGACATTTTTTATGTTTATGTTTTAAAGTGTTACCTTACGACAGATTAAAAATAGCTAAAACTAGTGAACTACAGCAAACAAATGGATAAGTAGGGCAAGTAGTGAAATTAAACTAAGGCAGGAATTAAATAAATTAAAACTTACAAGAAAAGATGATGCTCTTGATCTCTCAACAGGTCTGAACTTTTATTAATTGAAAAGAGGCATGCCATTTTACAGATCTTGAGTACAATTTATAAGCAACTAGTGAAGCTAGGGTTACAGACTCTCGTAGACATGAAATTACAGATTTGCCCCCTGAAAATCCCAACATATGAAACGACACACCGATACAAGAAGTCGGTGCCGACACGGGCACCATATGGCCGCGGTTCCGCGGCAAAGACATGCCTTTGGCCGCGGTTCCGCGGCTCTTTGGTGGGCTTGGCTCACCAACTTTCTGTGATTGGTTTGTCTTCTCTTGGGCTTCCTATTTTCATTGTTCTTTTCTCTGTTGGGCTTCTTAGTATTCTCCAGATCCTTAGTGAAACTTGTAAGGATCTTTTGACCGTTTCACTTGTTTTTCGTCTCGGCTTGAGTAAGATCAGTGTGCTGGTTGGTCAAAAGTCCATTTCCTGTATCATCTTTGTCTTTTTCACTGTATTTGCTCCGAGATCCTGTATCCTGTATCATGCAACAAACGAGCGTCAAAAGTACCTGTTTACTTATAAAATGCATAAAAGTGGGGCGTATGAATTGCAATATTATAATGTGAACACTGTATGTCATAAGTACCCCAGTCTAATCAAGACTCTGGGTATTTTCGAGAAGCTATTCACGGAGTCAAAGAGACAGGGCGTCACCTTTAAGAGCTTCATCACCTGCTTCCTCCGTGAAGATGTCTTATCTAAGGAGACTCCGAAATTTGCGAATATTAACGACCCCTTCGGGTTTGGGCTGAATAAGCTGCCAGCTAAAGAAGAAGATTTACCACAGTTTTACATCCCAATCATGTCAGTCGTGTCCTTTGATTCGATTGTGGCTCCCGGCATGGACGAAGAGACCTTCTTTGTCAGTTTTATTAACTTTTGGCTTAGCTGGTTTGCCATTCTGACGCATCGTCGCTTCATGAGACCTTCGGTCATCTATCTGCTCATCGCGTGGCTGAAGGGACACGGCTGGCCGTGGGTATTGTAGGGCTATCACACTTATACCATGGGCTGAGCGCTGCGGCCAATACTTTGACCCCGAGTGTAGATGTTGTGAGTTTCTCCCTCCATTACTTTGCGTCGTGGATCGAGATGCATGTATTGGGGGCGTTCGTAGCGCATCAGAGGCTGAATTTCTATGATGCTTACACCTTCCCACGGCTCTTGAGGATGGTGGATGCTTCTGCTCCTGATCCAACTCGGCTAGGGGCCCTTCGTGTGTTTCTTTACCTGTATGCTAACGAAGGTGGGATGGTATTCAATGAACGTGTCCTCTCTGCTCCTTCGGGACCTGTTCAACAGGTATTCCGAAAGGGGGAGCACCATCCTTAAAGCCTAAGGAAATTATGCACTTGTATTCGATTAGGTCGGGTTATTTAGTTTCCTTCGAAATGATACGACTCTTTTCATGCGGTATAATCAGAACAGCTTTGCTCGGCAATTGGGTTATAACCAGGGTGTTCCCTTCGAGGCATTTTTGGTGGAGCCCAGCTCGTCTCTGGGAGTTGTTCGTGACATCACTCATCACTTCATGCGGCTGAACACCGGCTCTTGTTTCGTGATCCCCGAGTCCGACTATATTCCAAGGTGTGTGGGGTCTTTTACGTGTTGGTACCGCCATCGAGTTGGTCCCATCATTGCCGAGGTTAAGCGGATACTCTTCGGATATAGAGCTCCCTCCTCGACCCAGGCCACGGGCATTCTGCCGTGACCGCGGACAGTGGTTCACCCTCCCTTGAGGGGTAATGGTTCCTTACTTATCCCTGAGGCGGCGGATGCGGAATCGACTCCTCCCACAGTTGGTATGCCAATGCACACTAGAGCCCAGGAAAAGGCTTCCAATAAGGCGCCAACAATAGTTTCATCAGTTGCAACATCATTAATGGCAGTGTCATCATCAATAGTACCGCCAAAAGAGGATACTGGAGGTGAAATCGACCAACGTCGTGCCAATGCGCCGAAGGGAAGGAAGGGATCTTCTTCTAGCGTTAGCTCCAGCTCAAAAAGGAGGAAGAAAACGGTTGCTGGTTTTCTGGATCTCTTGCTGGAATTTGGGCCTACTGTTAAAAATGAACCTATATCCATGCAAGAGCTGGATGATAGTCTTCTCTTTCCGGGTTTGTCTGCCGACGAAGCGACACAATTGGCTGAGGCTATAAGGCACTCACAAGACGAAACTGAGAACGTGGGTGTCCCTAAGAAACCTTATCCTCCCATCATATTCTACGAAAATCCCCCATCACTATGGAGGGTACATATGGGTCCCGTGTGACAGGAAGAAGAGACAGCCCTCAAGCAGCCTATCTCAGCCGCTTCCAAAGATTAGCTGGCATTGAAGACCAGTGGCCATGAATCTGCATTTGAACTCCGGCGAGCACACTTCCTCAAGAAGGAACGACGGCTTGAAAAAGCCATTCTAGAAGCATCCTGGCACATTATTATGTATGCTTTCCGTATTTTTCTTTCGGCAAATAATTTGTATCGCTTTTTATATCTCCTTATCTTTGCAAAAACTTTGCAGGGACTTCAGCAATGACAGAGAATTTAAGCTCAAGTCGCATCCTGACTGTGGAATCTGTAAATGTCTCCGATGAGGCACTAGTAGGTGTGGAGGAGGATGTTACAGCTGCTATTCCTGCTGTGGAGCTTCCACTGGTAGCCTCCGTTCCCAAAGTGTCTGTTCTCCCAGAAGAGGTGCCCTTATCGGCCGCAAATTTAATGGATCTTTCTGGTGACGACCAAGAGATTGTGGAACGGGTAGTTGAGACCACCGTCCCTTCATTGGAGCCTGAAGTGGCGGCCTTTGCCCCTCAATTGGAAGCTGTCACACCAACAAATGTCTCTGGTGATGTTCCTTAGGGCATGGAGGAGGCTGCCGAAGCTGCTATCCCTCTGGTTCAAGGCGGGAAGAGCATCGAAGGTAGTCTTCTTATACTTTGTTTTAATAGTCTTTCCATTATCTGAATCTTTCCTTCCTTTCAGAACTACGGGAATTGGCGGCTTCTATTGTGGACTTATCTCCCAGGAAGTCCTTCCAGCGCTTACTTGATATAACAGTCGTACGGGCGATATCCCCGCAAAGCATTGTCCTTTCTTCCTTGCAAGGTCTGTGTTCTTTGACCCTTTTGCTTTATTATCACTTTTTTTTACGATGATGCTAACATGTCCTCTGCAGTTCTGGAAGCTGATGATGAAGTAGAGATCCTTTGTTAATGTTTATGCCCTAGAAGGCCATTACTGTATCATACTAGTTTGTATATTACTTAATGGAAGCTTGGGATATTCACATGTATATAACAGTCTTGCTAAACATAGTAGTATGCTACTTGGTTTTTCTATCTTAATATGTGAGTATATGAATTGATAGAGCTCTTAGGATCTTGCTTGACTACCAGCGTTGCGATGGCACTCACACTAGTGGGGGCTGGGTAGTCTACAAGCACATCCTTATTCAGGTCCCTGGTCGTTGGATTATCGAGACAGAGCATCGATACTCCAGAGTAGACTAGTGTGTACGCTTCTCATCCCAGTTGGGGAGATGGTCTGTCCCACAGCCGTCAGTACGTCGTACTGGAGATAGTATGCAGGTGCTCGTTAGGTTACGGGTACACCGGACAGGACTCACAGGGAACTGTTGGTTGGTTTTATACCAGTCGTCAGTGAACAGTTCCCAGGTGACATGAGTACAGCATAGTCCGCAGACTTGACACTGCTACTTCGCCTCGAGTGTGTCCCACTGTTCTTAGATTGCTACCCTACCACGGCTCAAAGGAGTCGTGCAAACAGGTAGCAGTTGGGTGCAGTCCCGAGCACTTGGAGGCAGTGGCGGTTAGACAGGATTCGTCTCTCCCGGTATTGGGGGTTGATATCGCGCTGTGTCGGAGAGCCATTACGCAAAGTCCCTGGCCAGGGCAAGCGAGATTTGCTGGTAGGTTCCAGTAGTTTCTCAGGGTGTAATGGGCTTCGCTCCGACACGACTTATACCGCTATTAGGGGACTGACGCTTGCCGCCCCCCTAGGCCCGATATGCGATAGTCTTAGACGAACGGACCGGACTGTACGGAGATTGTCACATCAGACTCAGTAGGAGTTCGGATGGGTTTCCTCATCGGCCTTCTTATCGACATCTACCTGGGGACCGTTACGTACAGCTAGTGCCGCTTGCGGTCTGTGGTTAAACCCACTGCCAGCGTAGTAGTCGAGTCTCTAGAGTCCCACGCAGAGAGTTTCCCTATTCCGGGCGAAACGATATAGAGGTTGTATGGTTTTACGACAAGGGTTCGGACGCATACGTGTGTTTACACACGTACGACTTTCGGACAGTTTTTACCAGTCGGCTTTGGTTTAAGCCAGTTACTGGTATCCGGTTATTGGATTTATACAGTCTAAAGTTTTTTCGTATTTTTGTGGAAAGGAGGGGCGTTCTCGTAATTGCGCGAGAAGCTTCTAGAAGATGGTGACTAAGGAGGTTTAGGTGGCATATACAATGAATGTGATTAGTGAGTCATATGGATGATTCATCCATGTCATTAATGCATCATAAATGCTTAATGACTCATGGATGTGAATCATCACTAGATATTATCAAGCATGGTTGTTAAATTCATTTCTTTTCTTTTCTTGATAAAAGAAATGCTTGATATATATTATCATAACTCATTCTTCTCACTTCATTATTATCTTCACCTTCTCTCTCCTCAAGCTCTCCCTCTTCAAACCCTAATCCTCCCCTCTCATGTGTTGAGTACAAGGATTAGTTAGACTAATTAAACCATAACCCTCACTCTATATCACCTAGCTTCTTTGATTAGCACTTAAAGAAGGTTAGTTGCCTCAAGTTTAGAGGCTAAGCTTGGAGTAAAGCTCTCGGGTGGATCGTCTACTACTTCGAGAAGGCCGAGGAGGAGGAGGAGTTCACAAAGACGAAGGACACGATTCGTTAGGTATAATCCCTAAACATAGTAGTATAGAACTTCTATGTTTCTTGTTGGTTATCGTTTAGCTTCGATTCGTGCGGTTAGTCGATGTTTAAGCAAAGAACAAGATCGTTTTTCATTTTTTCGCCTCCCCGCAAGTCGTGGGGTGTTGTACATCGACTTACAGTGGTATCAGAGCCTCGCTAAACAATAAATAACTTACTTGCAAATTTGTATGAATTTCGAACGGAAAAAACGAAACCGGAAAACCCCGAAATCACTAGTTTCTGTCGAATTTTAAATGAAGTCCTAAAATTTTTCAGGGAGGTTCAGAAACCTTAAAAAGACAGTAGAAGAACACCCAAGAAATTTGGGCCCCTGAATCGCCTAAAGTGCCGCGGAACCGCGGCGGATCGCACCGATCCGCCGCGCTTCCGCCGCCGAGTTGGCGATTCAGGAACCCAAATTTCCTGTGTTGCTTCTCTGTGATATTTGGTATTTTCTGGAAGTTTTTATTTTTGCTCAGGTTTCAGATTTACAGAGAAGTATTGGAGCAAAATTAAAAGTGTTTAATCGATCGAAATTATACAGTATTTGCTTGTTGGATTATATCTGTGTTTGTATAATGTGTTCATAAACCTCCCCTAACTGCTAGTATGTCGGTTGGCAGGGGGTTACACATTTCTGTAATGGATTTTTACTGTTTGTGGATATGAACTGTGTTGGACTGTTGTGATGTATAGCCGGGGTTTTGTGATGGGTTATTATTTAATTCATTTGATGTAAATGTAATTTGTTGTAATATTATTTTGCGGGGCACATCCAGGTTGCGGTTGTAGCCACCGTTGTATTATTTCATTTTACTGTTTTTGCTCCTAGGACAGACCCAAGGTGGGGTGCACAAACTGCCGGGCGGGTAGTTTGCCGTACCCGTTGGGGTCTTGGGTGGGGTAATGGCTATTCATCACAACTGTGTAATCCGTCTTTTGTTGCAGGCTCAAAACAAACACGGATTGCTTGCAAATCCAATAAAGTTCATCTGTGATCTGGAATGCCTATTATTGCGTCTGACGAATGTACAATATCTATATATGATAGCTATTTAGACGTCACTTATGTTTTACACCCGAGCTAGCCCAGCCCCCGCTCTGTCGTTAGTTAAGTAACCTAACGGGTGATGATGGGACCCCGTGGCGAATGCGAATGGCATAAGAGGACGTTGTATTTTCGTTGTTTTCTGCAATGATAGGTTAATGATGGGACGCATTATTTATAATGCAAAGAAAATAAACCAAAAGTTAATCGTTGGAACAATTTAAAAGAAACCACTCGGTTAATTTTAAAAACAGATATTTTTAAATACGGAGCTTTAACCACTCCTTTTAAAAGCTATCAGGTTCCTTCGGTTATATCAAGTTCACTACGTTCACGGTTTCGCCAAAACCATTCGTAGCCCTCCGTCATTTCATTTGGGTATTCAGTAGTATTCAAGCTATGCATTTTGGCCAAAGTCAAGGCATAGTGTTTGGTAGCTGCTGGGTTTTCATTTGTTGCATAAGATAGATGAGTTAGTTTGGGACAGTCGTATTATCATTTGACCAAAGTCAGGGGTATATATGGATGGGTTCAAATTGACAAGATAATGACGGGTAGAACTTGACATGTGACTTATGACATTTTGACCAAAGCCAAGGTCATAAGAGCATGGGGCAAAAAAAAACTTATATCGGGAATTTCTAAAGAAGCTGAAATTTGCTAAGAGTTGCATACCATTTGGAGTTTGATGAATGTTGGTAAGATTCCTTCAACATTATCATACGATGATATTTGGATCCCGATCCTACTGTGAGTATATGCTACTTATCAGGAGATTCGTCACTTAACGATCAATGCTATAAACCAAGTAGGTGTCAAGAAAGGTGTCAGCGGGGTTACGCCCCCAGAGAAAAGTGGTTATTTAATTAAGGAACTTCACGAAAGCGTTGGAAAACCTCCCTTGAAGTATCGACACTAGCCTGGCTGAACGGTTAAGCAAGTATTGTACAGTAAGAATAGTCCTGGCTAATTCTTCTTTTATGGTTTGAGGAAGAATTCGAGAAACAGTGGGAGCCATCCAGTTTAGATAAACTAAAAACCACTCTAAACTTGCAAGAGCATCATGCTAAAGAGTTTTCTTCTCTCTCTCCTAATTGCAGCGACCCTGAAAATGACTGGACTTAAGATACTTTTAGAGAAAAATATACTGACAGGGCCAAACTATAAAGATTGGCTGCGGAATGTAAAAATGGCTTTGACCTATGACAAACTGGGGTACGTCCTCACCGCTACGGCACCTGCTGTCCCTGGTCCCAAATCCAGCAATGCGGATAAGGAAATCCGCAAAACCTGGGATTTAGATTGCGCGAAAGCCAAGTGCATCGTGCTTGCCTCAATGAACAATGAACATCAGAGGAGGCACGAGGATATGAACCTAGATGGCATATTTCTCCATACAAAGGAACTTTATGGAGAGCAATCTCATATAGCAAGATACGAGACCTCTAAGAACTTGTTTCGAGCGAGGTTGGCTGTCGGGTCATCGGTAGGAGAACATGTCCTAAAGATGATCGGCTATATTGAAGAGCTCGCAGACCTTGGGACGACTTTGGACAATGAGCTCTATACAGACCTTATTCTTCAGTCCCTTCCTCCCACCTACGCCCAGTTTATCCTGAACTTCAACCTTCAAAGAAAAGAAGTTGAACTTCCGGAACTCCTGAACATGTTAAGGAGTGCAGAGGGCACCTTGCAGTAAGCAAGGGAAACACCCGCTATGTTTGTTAGCGGTGCATCTTCTTCCGGGTCCAAGACTAGGGCCAAAGGAAGGAAGAAGAAGGCCGCCACCAAACCTAGAGGAGGTGTTAGTAAGGTGGGAGGGAAGGGAAAGAAAAAGTTTGCGGTACCGGTAGTTGGCCAGGATGAGTGCTTCCATTGTCACAGGAAAGGGCACTGGAAGAAGGATTGCAAGGCGTGGAACGCCAAGAACCAGGAACCGAAGCAAGCTGTGGCTTCGACTTCAGGTGTGTTTGTAATTGAGAATTGTCTGTCGATCAACTCTACTTCCTGGGTATTGGATACCGGATCAGGATCTCATATTTGCAATTCATTGCAGGCACTGAGAAACCGTAGAGTGCTGAAGGAAGGTGATATGACCCTAAAGGTTGCTAACGGAGCTAGCGTGGGAGCTGCGTCCGTCGGGGATTATCACCTAGGATTGACGAGTGGACACATTTTGGTTTTACATAACTGTTTTTTTGTACCAAGCTTAACGTGTAATATCATATCAGTTTTCTTGTTATCAAATAAAGGTTATGATTTCACGTTTGTAAGAGATGTTGTTAACATCCACCTTAATCATGGTTTGATTGGGTCCGGTACACTAAATAACGGTATATATGTTTTAAACCAACTCCAAATTTTCAATGTCCAGAACACACTAAAAAGAAAGTCTCCAGATTTAAATAAAGCTTTCTTATGGCATTGTAGACTGGGTCACATCAATGAGAGAAGGTTGACTAAGTTGCATAGAGAAGGATATTTGGACTCGTTCGAATATCAAACTTATGACACTTGTCAATCTTGTCTCAAAGGAAAGATGACAAAAACTCCATTTACTGGACAAGGAGTAAGAGCGAGCGAGCTCTTAGGACTCATACACAGCGATATATACGGTCCAATGTCTACACATGCAAGAGGTGGTTTTTCCTATTTCATTACTTTCACGGATGATTACTCAAGGTACGGATTCATTTATCTGATGAAACATAAATCCGAGGCTTTTGAGAAATTCCAAGAGTATAAGAATGAAGTAGAAAACCAAACCGGCAAAAGTATCAAGACACTTAGATCTGATCGAGGTGGTGAATACTTGAGTGCCGAGTTCCTAGGTTACCTAAAAGAGAAAGGAATTCTCTCTCAGCTTACTCCTCCATACACTCCACAGCATAATGGTGTATCGGAGAGACGGAATTGAACCCTATTGGATATGGTACGATCCATGATGAGTAATGCTGAGTTACCGCGATCTTTCTGGGGTTATGCGCTAGAATCAGCGGCATATCTTTTGAACAGGGCTCCTACCAAGACTGTGCCTACCACTCCATATCAGATGTGGACTGGGAAGAAACCCCATCTTCAGCATATGAAGATTTGGGGATGTCCAGCTTTTGTTAAAAAGCAGCATGTGGACAAGCTCGAGGCACGATCAGTAAAATGTAAGTTTGTGGGATATCCAAAGAACTCCAAGGGATATTATTTCTATTACGCAGAGGAACAAAAGGTTTTTGTTTCTCGTAATGCCCATTTTCTGGAACATCAGTTTTTAGAAAAGGAATTAAGTGGGAGCGAAATAGAACTGGAAGAAATTCCAGAACCACAAACTGCTACTGAAAGTTTGGTAGAACCAGGAGTTCAAGAAGAACAGGACATTCCCGCACCCCTCCGCAGGGTAGTAGGCCGTCTCATCCGCCTGAGAGATACTACGGTTTTCTCATAGATGGGGATAGAGAGGATTGCATCATAGATGATGATGAACCTACTGACTTCCAGCAGGACATCCAGAGCGGCGACTCGGTACGATGGATAGATGCAATGCGGACCGAAATGGAGTCCATGTACACCAACAAAGTATGGTCTTTGGACTTTGCTCCAGATGGGGTAAAACCCATAGGATGCAAATGGATCTTCAAGAAAAAGATTGGTGTAGATGGACAAGTGGAAACCTATAAGGCTAGACTTGTTGCAAAGGGTTTTCGTCAAAGACCTGGTTTGGACTATGACGAAACTTTTTCTCCAGTGGCTATGCTCAAATCCATTCGGGTCCTTCTTGCTATTGCTGCCTTCCATGATTATGAAATCTGGCAGATGGACGTAAAGACGGCTTTTCTGAATGGAAATTTAGAAGAGTGCGTCTATATGGATCAGCCAGAGGGTTTCAATCAGAGTGGGAGCAGCGGGAAAGTATGCAAGCTGCTTAAGTCTATTTATGGACTAAAGCAGGCATCGCGGAGTTGGAACATCTGTTTTGATGAGACAGTCAAAGAATATGACTTTATCAAAAATCCAGATGAACCGTGCATATATAGTAAAGTTGTAGCCAGAAGTGTCGTATTCCTCGTCTTGTACGTGGATGACATTCTATTGATAGGAAATGACATTCCTATGCTACAATCTGTCAAAGGATTCTTGTCACACAGGTTCTCCATGAAAGACCTGGGTGATGCCTCTTACATTCTGGGGATCCGGATCTATCGTGATAGATCCAAGAGGATGTTGGGACTTTCGCAGTCCAGGTATATCGACACTGTACTGAAAAGAATCAGTATGGAAGATTCTAAGCGCGGTAATCTACCGGCTTGTCACGGAATCACCCTCTCCAAAGAGATGTCTCCCAAGACTGATTTGGAAAGGGAATGCATGTCTATTATACCCTACGCTTCTGCGGTAGGCTCTATAATGTATGCGATGTTGTGTACCAGACCAGATGTAGCTTACGCACTGAGCGTGGTAAGACGGTATCAGTCAGACCCAGGGGAGAAGCACTGGATAGCAGTAAAGAACATTCTCAAGTACCTGAGAAGGACTAAGGAGATGTTCTTGGTTTACGGCGGAAAAGACCTCAGGTTGGAGGCCTTTGCTGATTCCGGCTTCCAGAGTGATAAGGACGATTCCAAGTCCATGTCGGGATATGTCTTTACCCTCAATGGAGGGGCGGTGTGCTGGAAGAGCTCCAAGCAGGACACCGTTGCTGACTCGACGATGGAAGCGGAGTATATAGCTGCTTGCGATGCCGCAAAAGAAGCAGTCTGGATGAAGAAGTTCCTAACAGAACTTCAGGTGGTTCCTACCAGTCGTCAGTGAACAGTTCCCAGGTGACATGAGTACAGCATAGTCCGCAGACTTGACACTGCTACTTCGCCTCGAGTGTGTCCCACTGTTCTTAGATTGCTACCCTACCACGGCTCAAAGGAGTCGTGCAAATAGGTAGCAGTTGGGTGCAGTCCCGAGCACTTAGAGGCAGTGGCGGTTAGACAGGATTCGTCTCTCCCGGTATTGGGGGTTGATATCGCGCTGTGTCGGAGAGCTATTACGCAAAGTCCCTGGCCAGGGAAAGCGAGATTTGCTGGTAGGTTCCAGTAGTTTCTCAGGGTGTAATGGGCTTCGCTCCGACACGACTTATACCGCTATTAGGGGACTGACACTTGCCGCCCCCCTAGGCCCGATATGCGATAGTCTTAGACGAACGGACCGGACTGTACGGAGATTGTCACATCAGACTCAGTAGGAGTTCGGATGGGTTTCCTCATCGGCCTTCTTATCGACATCTACCTGGGGACCGTTGCTAGTGCCGCTTGCGGTCTGTGGTTAAACCCACTGCCAGCGTAGTAGTCGAGTCTCTAGAGTCCCACGCAGAGAGTTTCCCTACTCCGGACGAAACGATATAGAGGTTGTATGGTTTTACGACAAGGGTTCGGACGCATCCGTGTGTTTACACACGTACGACTTTCGGACAGTTTTTACCAGTCGGCTTTGGTTTAAGCCAGTTACTGGTATCCGGTTATTGGATTTATACAGTCTAAAGTTTTTTCGTATTTTTGTGGAAAGGAGGGGCGTTCTCGTAATTGCGCGAGAAGCTTCTAGAAGATGGTGACTAAGGAGGTTTAGGTGGCATATACAATGGATGTGATTAGTGAGTCATATGGATGATTCATCCATGTCATTAATGCATCATAAATGCTTAATGACTCATGGATGTGAATCATCACTAGATATTATCAAGCATGGTTGTTAAATTCATTTCTTTTCTTTTCTTGATAAAAGAAATGCTTGATATATATTATCATAACTCATTCTTCTCACTTCATTATTATCTTCACATTCTCTCTCCTCAAGCTCTCCCTCTTCAAACCCTAATCCTCCCCTCTCATGTGTTGAGTACAAGGATTAGTTAGACTAATTAAACCATAACCCTCACTCTATATCACCTAGCTTCTTTGATTAGCACTTAAAGAAGGTTAGTTGCCTCAAGTTTAGAGGCTAAGCTTAGAGTAAAGCTCTCGGGTGGATCGTCTACTACTTCGAGAAGGCCGAGGAGGAGGAGGAGTTCACAAAGACGAAGGACACGATTCGTTAGGTATAATCCCTAAACATAGTAGTATAGAACTTCTATGTTTCTTGTTAGTTATCATTTAGCTTCGATTCGTGCGGTTAGTCGATGTTTAAGCAAAGAACAAGATCGTTTTTCATTTTTCCGCCTCCCCGCAAGTCGTGGGGTGTTGTACATCGACTTACATCCTTGATAGGCCTAGGGATCTTTCAAACCCCACTTGCATGGCTGTGGGTAAGTAAAACTCTACTCTTAGTATTGTTTTGTTTATTCCATGTTTGCTAGTCTTGCTGACTGGTCATAAACTTTGACAGCTTTGCCAGCTCTGGCTCCGTTAGAATCCCGAATCTCTATACCACCGGGACCATATGCCCGGCGTGTGTCTGAAAGGATGGAGAGACAAAACATTCACTCCTTGTGATCTCTTATTGAAGATCTTCGTGCTGGAAGTTCGGTTACGGCCGAAGAATTTGCTGCCGAAGCTAATACTTCTTGCCCTTCCTTGCTTCTTATCATGATGAGGCATTGGTGTAAGTTTGGGTTGAGTATTGTCGCAGGGTGGAGCCTTGCTTACATAATATCGAGTGTATACACCTTCCTTCCGAGCTCTTAATTGCCAAGGTGAGCTTGCGAGGGTGGATTGAGCGGTGCACCACTAATATTCAATCTTGCGAAAAGAGGCTCAACCAGAAATTTTCAGAGATGGAGCTAGCTTCAAATGCTTTAGGGGAACTTCAAGCTCAACTCACTGCTAAGACCACTCGTGCGTACGAACTTTGGCGGGTGATTCAAGAAGCCATCATGGAGGTGGTAGCTATTGATAAAGCCGTTATCTTTACCCGTGAAATGGTTGAAGCTTATAAAGTTACTGAAAAGGAGCTTGAGGGTCGGCTCGCAATCAGGCTCAACAGACTCATCCGGAGGCCCGTCTCGTGGCAATAACAAAACTTGAAGCCGATGCCCAACGGAAGAAGGATGAACTGACGAACTTATTACACCGTCCACCGGCTTAAAGATTTTTTGTATATTCTCCTTTCTTGTATTCACTCCTGAATGAGAGAATATTTTCTATCCATTCTGATTCCTTTTATGACATGTATCTTGTATTCATTTTGAACTCATGAATAAAAGACATATATATTTTTTTACATCATGTTTGCATGTAACTCTGGTGAATGTGGCCTATATGTAGTTTATCTTGATCTTCTTGTAGGGCAGCGGTGGCTCAGGAAACAGATTCAGGTCTACTGCCTAAGACTTTTCAACTTTATGAACCGTGAGGGCCTCACAAAGAGTTTTCCCCCTACGAGTCGAGAGGATCTCGTAGGTGTATTTTCTCCTTAGGAATCATGATGATTCCTAAGTTTATATTTTCTCTCGAGAGTCGTAAGGATCTCACAAGAGAATTTTTCCCCTTTACAAGTCGAGAGGACTCGTAAATGGTTGTTTCCCTCCTTGTCGAGATTCGACTTTAGAGGGTGTGGCCCGTGAATAGTATGCAATGGCCCATCTTGGACCGACTTGCAGGGCCCCAGTGCTTAAGAAACAGGTCCTTATTCACATTGCCTAAGGCTTACCCCTACGAGTCGAGATGAATCGAGGGATTATTGGTTGACTTGCTTTTTGCGGTGTTAGGGTTGACTTGCTCCGCTTTCTGCGGTGTCGGGGTTGACTTGCTCCGCTTTCTGCGGTGTCGGGGTTAACTTGCTCCGCTTTTGGCGGTGTCGGGTTTGACTTTTTCCGCTTTCTGCGGTGTCGGGGTTGACTTGCTCCGCTTTCTGCGGTGTCGGGGTTGATTTGCTCTGCTTTCTGCGTAGTCGGGGTTGACTTGCTCCGCTTTCTGCGGTGTCGGGGTTGACTTGCTCCGCTTTCTGCGGTGTTGGGGTTGACTTGCTCTACTTTCTGCGGTGTCGGGGTTGACTCTAGGTTGTTTGTGAACCGTGGAGTCTTAGAACTAGGGATTTTGCCGTGGCTCCAATTGGTGGTGTCGCGTCCGTATCCTGCTGGAATGAGGAGGAACGCCGTTGCTGATCTCTAGGCTGTAGGTGTTGTCGTCGAGATCTGACTCTCCCTTTGACAGAGTTTGGTGGGGAAATATGGTTCCCTTTTCGTTTATGCCCATGGATTGTATATAGGGGTTAGTATGGACTCGCCTGTAGGGCAAAAGTTTCATCTTTTTTATTTCGTTTTTTTTCTTTCCGCGATGCTCGATCATTTCAGCTTTTTATATTGCGAAAGTGGCGATTGCCCAATCATTTAGGCTATTTTCGCGATGCCCAATCATTTCGGCTATTTTTCCTTTTTCTTTACTCGCTGCTTTTTATTGCGAGTTGCCCAATCATTTCGGCTATTTTTGTATGCATATATTTTACTTGTTGCATTTTTGCTGGGAGTATAGAACTCAAGACCTGATACCAATCTTAGCATCAGCATTGTTGCGACTGGTATATTACTAGGAGCGAATCATCATTTGCCGTGAAAGGACTTAGAATTTGATACCAATTTAGGCATCAGCATTCTACCACTGAGATATTGTCAGGAGCGAATCATCATTTGCCTTGAAAGGACTTGGAATTTGATACCGATTTAGACATTAGCATCGCTACCACTGAGATATTGTCAGGACCGAATCATCATTTGCTTTTGTTGGTTCGAACAAAGGTGGCTTAGCAATCAGGGTTAGGATCCTGTCGACTAAGGCTATTAACTTCATGAGCCATAAGAGTCTCATAAAGATGTTTCTCCCTACGAGTCGTGCGGATCTCGTAGGTGTGTTTTCTCCTTAGGAGTCATGAGGATTCCTAAGTGTATGTTCTCTTATAAGTCGTAAGGAACTTATAAGAGTGTTTTCTCCTTATAAATCGAGAGAACTTACAAGTGTTGTTCACCACACGAGGACATTCCTCGTCGTTGGTGGGACTTGGTGAGGGAACGTTTATTTGTGCCCGTGGATTGTATACAAGGGTCAATATCGAACCGTTTGTAGGGCAATCTGGGGAATGTGATAGCGTAAGAACAGGTTCAGATCCCTGTAGCTTAAGGCTTTTGAATCCTATGAGCCGTGAGGGTCTCATAAGGGAATTCTCCTTACGAGTCGTAAGGATCTCGTAAGTGCAATTTCTCCTTAGGGATCGTGAGGATTCCTAAGTGTTTTGGTCCCTTGTGATTCGTAAGGATCTCACGTGAGTATTTTCTCCTTATAAGGTCGAGAGGACCCTGCAAGTGCACAGGAAATTTTTTACGAGTCTGCGCCCTTTCGGGTTTTCACAAACTTGTCGGTAGCCCTGCTATTTTTACTCACGGAGCCCTTTCGAGTTTTCATCCGTGCCTATTTCGCTTATGGACGTACCGTTTTTTTTGCCGCGTTAGCTTATGGATGCTGCGGTTCATAGTAGTTTAAAGTCGTTTCGGTCCGTAGTTAGTTTCAGGACATTTCGGTCCGTCATTAGTTTAGAGAAATTTTGGTCCGTTGAATTTTTGCGGCGAAGTTTTGCCGGATAGCACCTACAGATTTTTGTACTTAGGAAGACATCGAGCGGACACAAGCGTCGTTATCTATCATTAATCTGGGCTCTGACTCGTCAGGTATAGTATTTCTTAAGGAATCGGCCGTTTATTGGCCGGAAGGGTTTTTCGCCATGTATATCCATGAGTAGGTAGGCCCCACCTTGGTAGACCTTGTCTATGATGTACGAGCCTTCATAGTTCGGCTCGAATTTCCCCCGTTTGGCATGATTGGGGATCATAGGTCTTTTGACAACTACCATGAGTTCACCTTGGCGGAATGTTCTCGTCCTAGTTGGTCTTTCGTATGAGCACGTCATCCTTGCTTTGTAAGCCTCTAGATTTTGCTGCGCCATGAGACGAGTTTCATCAAGGGCATCGAACTCCTCAAGTCGAAGATAGGCATTTTCTTCGTCTGTTAGCTCATAATGAACCGCCACTCGTTGAGAGGGTAGCTCTATCTCGAGGGGGAGTACCACTTTTGTTCCGAATACCAACGCGAATGGCGTTGTGTTCGTGGCCGTCTTGAACGTTTTCCGATAAGCCCAGAGAGCTTCATGCAGTCTCTCGTGCCAGCTTTTTTTGTTTTTGGACACCATCTTCTTTATGATCTTTGTCAAGGTTTTGTTGAAAACCTCAGCTAGACAGTTTGCTCAGAGATTATAGACCGAAGAGTATCTCCAATCAATGTTATGATACTGTGCGAAGCGGCTGATTCTGTGACTTCTGTAGGCCGGCCCATTATCGGAGATAATCCGCCGCGGAGTGCCGAACCAATAGATGACGTGTATGTTGAGGAAGTGGAGAATATTCTCCGTTTTCACTTCTCTTAGCGGTACTGCTTCTGCCCACTTAGAGAAGTAATCAGTTGTCGCCAATATGAACCGATGTTCTCTGGATGACGCTGGTTCGATGGGCCCAATTATATCGGTTCCCCACATTTCAAACGGCCAGCTAGCCACTGTTGGGTGCAGCGGGTTTGGATGCCGGTGGATGAAGTCTCCATGAATTTGGCACGAGTGGCACTGCTTCGGGCATTCGAGGCAGTCCTGGATCATCATGGGCCAATAGTAGCCCATTCTTTTGATCTTCAATTTCATCTTTGGCCTGGCCTGATGAGAACCGCAGAGTCCGTCGTGAATTTCTTGGATGACTCTACATACTTCTTCCGGTCCCAGGCATCTTAACCACAGAGAGTCGAACGATCTCTTATACAGAATATCATTGATGAAGGCGAAAGATAGAGCTTGTTTCATGAGCTGATGTCTTGAGGATGAATCTTCCGGCGTTTGACGGGATTTGAAGTAGTCTATAAAGACTTCTTTCCAATCCCTAGCCTTTTCTTGGTTCTCTATTTGTAGGGCCATTTTCTTGGTCGCTTCCATTTCCTCAGACGACTCCGGAGATATTTCTGCTGGTGTAAGAACCCGACGGCTTTGTACAATGATCCTTACGTCATCGAGCTTTTCTTCAGCCAGTTCTTTAGCGAGTTTGGCTTATGCATCCGCTTTACTATTTTTTGTACGCGGTATGCTTTCCAGGACGTAGGAAGGGATTTGAGTCAACAGTTGTTGCACCCTCTCGCCGTATTTTACCAACTTTGGTTCGCACGTTTGATAATCGCCATTTATTTGACTAACGACCAGCTGGGAGTATCCGTATATGAGGAGGTTTTTGATTCCCATGTCGACAACGATCTCAAGACCTGCTATCAAAGCCTCATATTCCACTTCGTTGTTTGTTCTTGGCTCTGTTAAAGAAAAGGCGAAGCGCATTATCCCTCCTTGTGGAGTTATGAAGATGAGAACCACCCCAGATTTGATTATGAGGAAGGTTTGGTTTCGCTTCTTCATAGAAGATGCCCCATCGAAGTAGAGTTCTTATCAGGTATCACTCCTGAAAGGTTCCTAGGCACCCTATAGAGGTCTCACAAGGCATCGAACATGCCAATATAAAAATTTATGGGTGCCGAGAGACCCTAATACGGATCGTCGGCTAGATATTTAGGCGAAAAGATAACTGGTTAACAACTTTAACTATAAGGAAACGGAAATACAACCTTTGTAGATCCGGTGCTCCACCTCCATAGCTCCGCAACGATGTCTCCTCGCTGTCCAAAACGGATCCCGGGCTCTAGAGTCGGCTTCATCGGAGAATGGATGGGCTAGGTCATCGACGACGTGCCGAAGATGATCTACGTCGAGGCATCGCAAGATCAAGCTCCCACTTCACCAAGTCATGAAACTTATGAAGAGAACACACTCTACTACTTGGCAAGAGGTAGAGGATGAAGAAATAGGAAGTGGGTAAACTTTAGAATTGGATTTCTCACTTGAATTCTTCACTTGCCATTGATGAGGCAAGCTTTCTTCTTGAAGTGAAGAAGAAGAAGAAGAAGAATGTTATGATAAGATTTAATTAAAATAGAAAAGAAAATCCATTCTTATCATAATTCTTACCTTGGTTAAGTGTAGAGAGAGAACTATAGTTAAGTGGAGTGGTTAGGTTTTAACATGAGACAAAATGGTGACATAATGAAAGCTTCATAAAGCTTCATTTACAAACAAACAAAAGCCACCATTTTCTCACCCTTTTTCTTTTTCCAAATGAATAACTAAATAGAATAAATGAATAAGAAAATAATAAACCCTAACCACTCATAAAACCATGGTTTAATCTTTACACAAACCCAAGTTTGCATGCATCATCAACATGATACAAGCAAGTGCACAAAATCATATCGCATATGCAATGCGCACATCTGAGCGAGAAAATCCATTTAAAGTGAACCGATACTAGTTAATGCAAACTAATATATGAAATATATAATTATGCATTAAATCATTAAATCAACACTTGATTTAACGATCCGGTCATATCGCATATAACCGACTAGTATCCTATGTATCGGCTTATCGAATCAATCCTTGATTCGATAACTAGGTTATATCGCATATAACCAATCGATACATTCATCGCGAGAATAGAATACGGTATCACATACACGCATTATTCTCGGTCCCGCGCATATCTCATATGCGCTCCTATTTCGTTTCGCTTGAGCCAGGAAACCTCTATGTAGGACTCTAAAGACTCGTCAATACGCCGGCAGCAGATGATGATCATATCAAACACCCACAAGCCGCAAGCGGTCTGCTAAACGTAACGGCCACCCAGGTATTGAGCGATCAGAAGATCGACGAGCAAGCCCGCTCACACTCCTGTGAATCCAACCAGTAACACTACCGTACAGTCCGGTCTGATCGTCTGATATGTCGCATATCTTGCCTAGGGGTGGTAAACGTCAGACCCCAATAGCTCGATAAGTCGTGTCAATATGAGGTCTATAACAATTCGAGAAACTACTGGTAACACTTACCAGTAAATCTCAGCAACCCTGGCCAGGGATTTCCTGTTATAGCCAATCGAACACAGCGCAACATCAACTCCCTATACCGGGAGAGACGAATCCCCTCCTATCGCTCATTGCCTCCATGTGACTCGGGACTGTACCCAAAAAATACCGTTTTGCATGCCCTCTTGGACGTGGTAAGATGGAAATCAAAGCACAGTGGGAACCACACAAGACTCTATGACGATCTCGGGTCAACAGACTACTCTGTACCAGTGTCACCAGAGAACTACCATCTGACGTGAGGTATAATACCATCTGGGAGTTCTCGGCGAGTCCGTCCAGTGTACCCAGTCTCTACTGAGCACCCGTATATCATCTCTGATGTCAAACATCAATGGATATGGGATCATCCATCGCCCATCTGTATGGGTCGAGAAGGTATACGCTAGTCTACTCTGGTATATCGATGCCCCGTCTCGATACACCCACGACTAGGGACTTTGAAGGATGTACTTATGGACTACCATGTCCCCACTAGTATGATCCGCATCATAGTCCAGGTAGTCAAGTACACATCCTAAGGGCTTTACCAACATGTAACAGAGAAACAATCAGTATACACGTTAAGGTAAAGAGCAACCAGATAGCATACTATCATGTCGAGCAAGAAAGTCCTCCCTATATATGTCCCAGCATCCACTACAATATACATCCAATGTACAGTAATGGCCTCTAGGGCATACATATAACTAACAATCTCCCACTTGCACTAGGGCCATCTGTAGCAGTGGTTGCAGTATCTCATACTCAACCATCCCATAAAAGTCTCTCTCTGGGAATAGGCCTTCGTGAGTGGATCCGCCGTGTTAAACTCTGGGTCTGCTCTCCTAACCTCGATCATCCTGGAGATCAACCATCTCCATGATCAGATGATACTGCCTTAGAATATGTCTGGATCACTGATGGGACCTGCGTTCCTTGGCATAAGCCACAACTCCATTGTCACACAATGGGAGGAACATAGTTCATCTCATGAACCAATATACACCCAAACAGCCTCTTTGGTAGCATCTTTAGTAGCGATGTATCCTGCCTTTATCGTCTAGTATGCCATGGTATCTAGCTTGGAACTCTTCCAACATACCGTCCCTTTACTGAGGGTAAAGACAATGCCTGCGACTGACATTCAGTCGTCTTTATCACCCTGGAACCCTTCCAGTGATTCTCCCCAGAATCGATTGATACCATCTCACTACAACTAGTGAGAATCCTAACATCCAATTAAATCTATCTCATAGATCCAAAACTCAGGATTTAGGAGGTATCATTTTGATCCTATATGGAGAATCATAGTGATAAGCGGAGATTGATCGAGCGTAGCATAGGAAACTACTTTCCTATCAAGAGTATGTCATCCACGTACTCTACGAGGATCGTCACCATACTCCCTACTACCCTTTTTGTTTATACAAGGTTCATCTACTATTTTGATGATGTCAACTTCTTTGACTAATCCATCAAAACAGATGTCCAACTCCGCGATGCCTGCTTTATCCTATAAAGCATCTTGCACACGTTTCCGCTGCTCCCACTGTCTACGAAGCCCTCTGGCTGTGTGCTTATAGACGCTCTCTTCCAAATCATTATTTAGAAAAGCAGTCAAGACACCCAACCACCAGAGATCGTAGTCATGGTATGCTGCCGTGGTAAGTAGGATCTGGATGGACTTAAGCATAGCTACTTGAAAAGGTTTCATCATTATCCACACCTGGTCGATGACGAAAACCTTTAACAAGTCTAGCTTTGAAAGTCTCAACCTTTCCATGTACACCAAGTAATCTTCTCAAGATATACTTGCTCCTGATGGGGATTTAACCCTTCAGATATAGCAACTAAAGTCCATACTTTGTCGGTGTATAAGGATTCCATCTCAGATCACTAAGTATCCAGCCATTCTTATAGAGTCTTACTCCTGATGGCCAGCTCGAAACTAGTTGGGTCATCATCTCATGATGCAATCCTCGCTCCCACTGTCATAGAGAAACCGAAGTATCTCTCAGGTGGGTGAGGAACCCTACTAGATCGGCGGAGAGGCTGAGGTTCGTTGGTATCTACTGAATCCTTTGGTTGTACCAAATCATCTGCTGTAGCTTGTATAGCTGGAACTATTCCAGTTCTACATAACAGACCTTGCCTCGAACTTGTCCGGATTATGGTTTTAGACATAGGCCGGACAGCCCCAAATCTTAACCAATTTGAGAGATGGGCTCTTCCCTTATCATATCAAATATGAAGTGGTAGGCAACTGATTTGATTTGAACCCTATTCAATAGGTATGCAGCTTCTCAAGTGCATAACTCCCAAAAGGAAATAGGTAACTCAGCAGTACTCATCATAGAGCACACCATATCAAATAGGGTGTATCTGCTCCGCCCCGACATACCATCGTGCAATGGTGTATACGGAGGAGTAATGCTGAGAGAGAATCTCATTCTCCTTTAGAATAATCCAGGAATTCCGTGCTCAAGTATTCTCCTCCTTGATCTCATCAAAGGACATAATACTTGTACCCTCATTGGTTCTCTACTTCTAACTTATATTCTGTGAATATCTCAAAAGGCTCGGACTCATGTTTCAACAGGAACATATGTCTGAATCTTGAGAGATTATCAGAGAATGTAATGAAGTATAAAGAACCGGTCTTGGCATATGTAGACAGGGGACCTTACATACATCAACATGTATCATCCCAAGAGTTTATTAACTCTTTCTCTGTTTCCAGTAAACGGAGCTATGGTCATCTTATCTTTGTGACATGACTAGCGAGTTTCATAAGATGTAAATTCAAACTGATTTAAATATGCATCTTTATGTAACTTCAGCCAGTCGGGTCGCATAGATATGACCTGGTCTACAATGCCTTAAGAAGGATTCGTTCATTTCTGAACTTTTCCTCTTGTGTGTGTTCCATATACTTAGAACTGCAGTTTGATTTAGAACATCAATGCTTTTAGATAACGTGCCTGAACCGATCAACTTTTGATATAGGAAATGTTCAAAACATTATCCAACAATACAAAATTTTATCATTTCTTTACTAATAAAGAGACTGATATGATTTTGTATATCAGGTTCGGTATCTAATAACATTCGTTCAGAATCAATGTATTTGTAATACAGGGTGACAGTGACCAACAGACTTGGCTGCAACTCTTGCCCCGTTTTCTGCCTCATGAAACTTATCACCCGTTCTCAGTCCTCTACCTTTCTGTAGCCCTATGTAACATATTACATATCTGGGATCCTGATCTGGTATCACATACCCAGGACGTAAAGGATACTAAGAAACAGTTCTGTATAATGAACACACCCGAACATGATGCATCAGCATGCACTCTCTTCGTTTGGGCTGCACGGGAATTCTGGTAATCCCCAATTTCCTGCTCTGTCTTATAACAATTATAAGTTGGAGCGGGACCAACGTTCCCCAGCTCAGTATAACAAGCGGGTTCGGTCAATATTCCGTATTATTATCTTGATTAAGGCGTGATATGGTCGCTACCTGGAGAGAGAGAGAAGAAAACACTCAGCGTGCGCTCTTTCAAGAATAGATTGGTTATTATTTTATCTAATCAGGATGGCTCCCACTGCTTTTTATCAAATCTTCCTTCAAACCCTAAAAGGAAAGACTAGCCGGGATTAATTACACACTACAAGTTCGCCAATCTTTCAGCCAGGCCAGTGTCGGTACTTTGAGGGAGGTCCCCCGTGCTTTCGCACGAACCTAATTAATGTAAACCTCGTTTTCCCAAAGGCGTAACCTCGTTGACACCTTTCTAGACACCTACTTGATCGGCTAATTGTAATGTATAAAACTCTCCCAGGAGTAACTCTTACTCGCAGCGGGTATCGGGATCCAACTATCTCATAGAAGGTATGCAATCTCATTGCAAATTTCAACACTTGAAATTCCCGATAATATTTTGCCCCTAACGTGCTATGACCTTGACGAAAGCCAACAAACCATAGCCCGCTAGTCAAGTTCAACCCGTACATTTCTTGATCGAATTAAACCCACCCGCACGACCCTTGACGAAAGCCAACAAAGCCGCACGACTACCCTAATCCAATCGCATCGTATGCTGACAGATAAGCATCATATAGCTACCGCACACTGCACCTTGACGAAAGCCAACAAATGCAGTACGAATACTATATACAACTTATCTGAAATGACGGAGGGCTACGACAGGTTTATCTGAAAACCTATTCCGTAATGAACTTGATATCGTTGTAGAATCAAATGAATTTTGAAATGGAGTGTTTTTGAGGCTTTTCTAGTTTTGCTAAAGGAGTCACTCCCGGTGAAGGGATCGTCGGTCCTTTCCTCATCGAATGAGGTGCGGGATATATCATATATATCACTGTGCAAAGCAAAAACTCTTAAAAGCAATCAAAAGACAAACCGAGTGTGTAGCATCTGCCAGTTATTGCTAAAGGAGTCACTCCCGGTGAAGGGATCTCGGTCCTTTCCTTATCGAATAAGGTGCAGGATATATCATATATACCGCTGTGCAAAGCAAGAACTGTAGCTACCTGTTTTATTTTGAAATTCGATTCTACAACATCTTAGGTTTCTTTTATTTCATTAATCATATTAATGAAGTCCCATCATTTAAGTACCAAAACATCACAGATAAATACGACGTACACTTATGCCATCCGCATTCGCCTCGATGTCCCCTCGTGCACCGTTAGGTTAGGTAACTAACGGCAGAGCGGGGCAGGGCTAGCGCGGGTGTAAAACATAAGTAACGCCTATATAATATATCATATATACTATATATTGTATCTATCACAGAACATCACATGATCACATCACAGATATCGCAGCAGAAGAATCATATGAAATATTGGATATACTAGGACGTCCGTGTTTTCAATACGAGCCAGTATAAAACACGGATTCCACGGTCGTGATGAATAGCCAAACCCACACCCCTAGACCCCTACGAGAGCGGCAAGCAACCCTACCAATTCTAGGGTTAGGAGACCCGGACTCGACTCCTCGAGATGGTCTCCCACTGGACCCTAGAACCCGGTTACTTGTGCTCCCCTCCTTGGGTCTATCCTAGTGCAGAAAAGTAAATAATATACAAAAGGTGACTGCTTCCGCAACCTGGAAGTGCCCCAATAAAAGAATATTACATACAAGTTTTTACATGAATTAAAATGAAAAACACTCATCTCACATAAAAACCCCCCGGCTATTCAATCACGACGATCCAATATAACATATCCAGCAACACATAACATCACATGTCATCAACGTAAGTAAACATGCGTATCCCAATTGTCGTTGACATATAGCAACGAAACCGGCGATATCACATATTACACTTACGGTCACAGAAAAGAAAGTGTAAAACTACAACAGTTGGAATCCGCAACCACCTCAGACATCGCATGCCTGACTAAATGAATTACTTAGACATCGCATGCCTAACAATTATAAACCCCGCATTTTAGTCTCAAATATCGAAAACACTTCTCAATATCAAGTTGGGCAATTCAACAAGATTCCCAAGATCCTGATCGAATACTCGTCGCAAACTTCAGTAGACGGCTGCACCCCCGATACCGTCGACGAAGTGCACCAAGGCGGAACACCGCTACCGCGAGCACGCGGACGGATGCTTTTGGCGACGGGGTTTTCCTACAGTCACTTGGTCGGGGCTATGGGGTGAGGCTGTCTATTAAGTTTACCCGGCGAGTATCCGCGTACGCTACGTGATTGCGACGGACTTTTGATCACATCAAAATTCCGTGGCAACCGATCAAGTGAGACTAAATTGCTAGATTTACAACATTCATTCAGTTATCACATAACTGTTTGTGAATTCCAATTATTGTATCACATTCCAGATAAATAGAAAATGTTAAACTTTCCGATCGAACAATCGAACACCCAAGTTTTCCCGATACAGATCAACACATGAAATAAGTCTAACAACATTCAGTTCGTGCCTCAGTACCAACGGTCCAGCCGTAGAAGGGTCAAGCCAACGCCTCACATGTGGCACGCCGTACTGCCCCAAACCCGAAGGTTCAAAGGGCAGTTCAAAACGGTCACATAATCGAGTTAAGGTTTGTTGTCTTCTAGAGGGTCCATCGCGTTACTTGCACTACTTAGAACGTCGTTAAACTACGGAAAAATCCAACACTTGGAAATTTCCCGACAGGGGAAAAATTGGGTATTTATATCCGGTCGAACTATTTAACATATTCTAAAATTTATCCGGAAAGCCACATAGACAAAATTTGATACCCCGATCGAAACTCCGAATCCGCAAAACAGCTCCAGAAAATTCAACTCTTGAATAAATATTAAAAATTTCCAGAAAATCTAGTATAATATAATAGGAGTTACTGTGCAAACAGTGTACGATGACGTCATCATTCCGCCGCGGAACCGCCGCAGAAGCAAGGCTTCTGCCGCGGTTCCGCCGCGGTTTATACTGTTCATCAGTAAATTTTTGCATCGTAATTCTTATTTTTCCCTGCTGAATTTTTTAGCAATTTTTAATTTGGAAAAATCCACGTTTTCAGAAAACGTCCAGAGAGCATTTTCCGGGTTGGTTTCGGGTTCGTTCGGGCTTCAAATTCCGTCTAGACTTCGTCTAAGGCTCTAGCTAGGCTCTGATACCAGTGAAAGGTTCCTAGACACCCTATAGAGGTCTCACAAGGCATCGAACATGCCAATATAAAAATTTATGGGTGCCGAGAGACCCTAATACGGATCGTCGGCTAGATATTTAGGCGAAAAGATAACTGGTTAACAACTTTAACTATAAGGAAACGGAAATACAACCTTTGTAGATCCGGTGCTCCACCTCCATAGCTCCGCAACGATGTCTCCTCGCTGTCCAAAATGGATCCCGGGCTCTAGAGTCGGCTTCATCGGAGAATGGACGGGCTAGGTCATCGACGACGTGCCGAAGATGATCTACGTCGAGGCATCGCAAGATCAAGCTCCCACTTCACCAAGTCATGAAACTTGTGAAGAGAACATACTCTACTACTTTGCAAGAGGTAGAGGATGAAGAAATAGGAAGTGGGTAGACTTTAGAATTGGATTTCTCACTTGAATTCTTCACTTGCCATTGATGAGGCAAGCTTTCTTCGTGAAGTGAAGAAGAAGAAGAAGAAGAATGTTATGATAAGATTTAATTAAAATAGAAAAGAAAATCCATTCTTATCATAATTCTTACCTTGGTTAAGTGTAGAGAGAGAACTATAGTTAAATGGAGTGGTTAGGTTTTAACATGAGACAAAATGGTGACATAATGAAAGCTTCATGAAGCTTCATTTACAAACAAACAAAAGCCACCATTTTCTCACCCTTTTTCTTTTTCCAAATGAATAACTAAATAGAATAAATGAATAAGAAAATAATAAACCCTAACCACTCATAAAACCATGGTTTAATCTTTACACAAACCCAAATTTGCATGCATCATCAAACATGATACAAGCAAGTGCACAAAATCATATCGCATATGCAATGCGCACATCCGAGCGAGAAAATCCATTTAAAGTGAACCGATACTAGTTAATGCAAACTAATATATCAAATATATAATTATGCATTAAATCATTAAATCAACACTTGATTTAACGATCCGGTCATATCGCATATAACCGACTAGTATCCTATGTATCGGCTTATCGAATCAATCCTTGATTCGATAACTAGGTTATATCGCATATAACTAATCGATACATTCATCGCGAGAATAGAATACGGTATCACATACACGCATTATTCTCGGTCCCGCACATATCTCATATGCGCTCCTATTTCGTTTCGCTTGAGCCAGGAAACCTCTGTGTAGGACTCTAAAGACTCGTCAATATGCCGGCAGCAGATGATGATCATATCAAACACCCACAAGCCGCAAGCGGTCTGCTAAACGTAACGGCCACCCGGGTATTGAGTGATCAGAAGATCGACGAGCAAGCCCGCTCACACTCCTGTGAATCCAACCAGTAACACTACCGTACAGTCCGGTCTGATCGTCTGATATGTCGCATATCTTGCCTAGGGGTGGTAAACGTCAGACCCCAATAGCTCGATAAGTCGTGTCGATATGAGGTCTATAACAATTCGAGAAACTACTGGTAACACTTACCAGTAAATCTCAGCAACCCTGGCCAGGGATTTCCTGTTATAGCCAATCGAACACAGCGCAACATCAACTCCCTATACCGGGAGAGACGAATCCCCTCCTATCGCTCATTGCCTCCATGTGACTCGGGACTGTACCCAAAAACCACCGTTTTGCACGCCCTCTTGGACGTGGTAAGATGGAAATCAAAGCACAGTGGGAACCATACAAGACTCTATGACGATCTCGGGTCAACAGACTACTCTGTACCAGTGTCACCAGAGAACTGCCATCTGACGTGAGGTATAATACCATCTGGGAGTTCTCGGCAAGTCCGTCCAGTGTACCCAGTCTCTACTGAGCACCCATATATCATCTCTGATGTCAAACACCAATGGATATGGGATCATCCATCGCCCATCTGTATGGGTCGAGAAGGTATACGCTAGTCTACTCTGGTATATCGATGCCCCGTCTCGATACACCCACGACTAGGGACTTTGAAGGATGTACTTATGGACTACCATGTCCCTACTAGTATGATCCGCATCATAGTCCAGGTAGTCAAGTACACATCCTAAGGGCTTTACCAACATGTAACAGAGAAACAATCAGTATACACGTTAAGGTAAAGAGCAACCAGATAGCATACTATCATGTCGAGCAAGAAAGTCCTCCCTATATATGTCCCAGCATCCACTACAATATACATCCAATGTACAGTAATGGCCTCTAGGGCATACATATAACTAACAACTCCCTCCTCTCTCCCCGTCGATCGTGTCAAACGTGTGCTCGTCTGGCAATTCACAATTTAGGGGTGAATCGGCAGGTATCGGATGCTCAGCGAGGAAGTCGGCAATGGCCTGGCCTTTCACTGCCTTAAGAGGTCGGTATGTTATCGAGAATTCCATTAAGAGTAGGGCCCATTTAGCGAGCCAACCCGTTAAAATGACTTTTGACATCAAATATTTTAGAGGGTCCAACTTTGATATGAGATGGACCTCGTGCGCCAAAGCATAATGCCGAAGCTTTATTATAGCAAAGATTAACGTCAGGCAGTATTTTTCGATAGGGGAGTAGTTATTTTCTTCCCTCAGGAGAACTCGACTCAAATAGTATAGGGCGCTCTCTTTCCCTTGGTCATTGTCTTCTGCCTATAACGCGCCTAATGAACCTTCAAGGGCGGTTGTGTACAGGATGAGGGGCTTTCCCTTGACCAGAGCGGTCAGTACCGGCGGATTTTGCAGGTATTGCTTGATTTTGTCCAGTGCGCTTTGGCATTTGCGATCCCAGATGAACGAGGTCCCCTACTTCATTAGATGACTGTAAGGGCGGCATTTGTCAGAGAGGTTAGCTATGAACCGCCGAATATACGTGAGCTTTTCTTGGAGAGACCGCAATTGCTTAAGAGTTCTTGGCGGAGGCATTTCCATAATCGCCTTGATCTTTGATGGATCTATTTCGATACCTCGATGTCGTACGATGAATCCTAGGAATTTTCCTGACGAAACTCCGAATGTGCATTTCAGAGGTTTCATCTTCAGGTTGTATTTCCGAAGGCGCTGAAACACTATCATCAGATGCTCCCAGTTCTCCTCGTACGATTTGCTTTTCACCACGAGATCATCAATATAACATTCGACAATCTCATTTATGAAGTCATCAAAGATCTTTGTCATGGCCCTGTGATAGGTAGCGCCAGCGTTTTTCAGACCGAAAGGCATCACTTTGTAGCAGAATATGCCCAGAGGAGTCCGGAAAGCGATATGCTTCTGGTCTTCGGGATGCATCTTTATTTGATTGTACCCCGATGATCCGTCCATGAAGGAGAAGACTTCGTGAGTGGACATGTTATCTATCATCAACTCGGTAACCGGTACGGGAAAATCATCCTTCGGGCAAGCTTTGTTGAGGTCCCGAAAGTCCACGCAGATGTGCACCGTCCCATTATTCTTCATCACTGGAACAATGTTGGCGATCCAGTTGGGGTATTGAAGTTCTTGGATAAAGCCAGAGTCGATCTGCTTCATGACTTCGGTGTTGATACTCATTTCAAGTTCGAGCCATATTCTTCTTGGCGCTTGATTGACTGGTTTGACGTCCGGAGATATTGCTAATTTATGCACAGCTATTTCTGGATCTATTCCCGGCATCTCGGAGTAGTTCCGTGCGAAGCAGTTTTTATACTGCATGAGCACATCTTTTAGCGTAGCCACCTGCTGTTTAGACAACAGCTCACTGACAAACGTTGGTCGTGGGTCATTTGTCGTCACCAAGTCGCTTTTCCTCAGGTTGTCCACAGTAGTATGTATTCCATCTTCCAACTCTTTTGGCGCCGATGGAAATTCTGAGATGAACTCATCTTCACCCTCATTTTCGAAGCACCAGGACAGGTCATCCAAATTCTCGGGCACTCCTTCTTCTGACAACGTTATCACGTGACAGTTATGAGATCGATTCCAAGACTGGTGCTGATCTGCTTTTACTCTCTCTATATACGTTGCTTTTGGCACATGCCTTTGTGGTGGGGCTACCCTCCAAGTGTTGGATAAAGCGAATCTGCCGAGTTGATATTGGTCTTCGACCGGATTTTGAAGATGAAGCAGTCTTCAAGAGGATATCCTATCGCTCGGTGATAGGAGCAATAATCCGGATGATAAACGTCGTTTGCTTGATCGGGATGCCGAGACTCTGGGAGTGTCATCATCTGATGTTTCATGACAAGGTCAAAGATTATCCTTGTCTTGTCTCGAGGGAAAGAATATGCTCGACCAATCTTTTTCATAAGAGACGGATTCCGGCTGACATTTTCTTGATCGCGTGGCCTTTTGGATCCGTTTTGCCACCGTCGAACGTTTTTTCCGTTCTTCAACTTGTTTTTACCTCCGCCTCAGGACTTTTTCTAATCTTGGGAATGCATGGCGGGCTGACATTGGAAGGCATTGTCATCCTCCGTAGCCTGCTGAAGGAGGCGTTGCGTCTTGGCTTTCTCATAAATGGCCATTTCGCGGCTATGGTCGTTCCAAACCCTCTGACTCAATTCTCTTACTAGCTTGCCCATCTGTTCTTCAAACGACGGACTCGGCATTTTTATGGCAGGACCTCGTTCTGGTTCAGCGTCAGCGTCTTTTAAGAGATCATCCTCTTCTTCATCAAGGTCCTTTATGATATGGCAGCCATGGAACTACTCCCGTTTCTTAGACTGGACATATCCAAGCCCGATCGTTTCCGTTTTCCAGTTGAGCAATTTTCGCTGAGTTCTGGGGATGTTCCAGATCCTGTTGTAGAATTGGGTCTGTCGTGCGGTTTGTTTAAAGGGTACGCCTTGGCATCTCAATAACCTTTTCAATCCCTCTGCGTAGTATCTGGGCAGATGGATTAGTTGGAGCCTATCAAGCGCAGGTTCGGCACCACGCCAGACTTCTCTCTTTACTTTGGTTTCCCCGGATCAGTAGAATAGGATCGCCTTTTCACCTCTTCCCCTGGGAGGGACGAAGAATGTCCTTAGCTCTTGCACACTATATGTCTCAAGCGCATCAAGCTCTCTGTAGTGATGCTGCGGAACCATGGCGATCTGCAAACTCTGATCATCTCTAGTGAGGGCTTGCATTGATGGACGGACCGAGAACACCGCGTTGACTTCATCTTCAGAGTCACTGCCAAAGAACAAAATAGGGGTAGATGGTCCCAGCCTATTGCATTCGGGCGGCCCTGAATAGGCTATCTCTTCTTCCTCCTCGGTATCGCTCCCGAAGACCGAAATAGTGGTGATAGATTTTTGATTATTCTCCAGTTTGTGGCATCTTTCTGTGTCTTTGAAGTCTGGCAGGAAATACTTTGCATCTTCATACTTTCGGACATCATTTACGGAGAGTGGGTTTAGTTCCCCCGTCATGGTATATTCGAGACCATCTTTGAAATACTTCATACACTGATGTTGTGTAGAAGGGATGATGTTATACTCGTGTAACCAAGACCTGCCGAGCAAGGCGTTCTAGCAGGTGTTGGCGTCAATGACATGAAATTTGATGTCAGTGACTAGTAGCCCAAAGCATAACGTCAGTATTACAGACTCGAGCATCCATGACGACTGGGAGTCAAACCCGGAGATGGTGATTTTATCCCGAGCGAGGTGCTGAACGTTCACGCAGATTTCTTTTACCACCCTTACATTTAGGAGGTTGACCGAAGACCCGTTGTCAACTAAGATCTTCCCTATCTTGATGTCATGGCAGTATCACGGGGCGGTTGTGCTAGCACGTTCCGAGGAGGAGATCTTCATCGCAGAAAGTGATGTCAGCTGTGTGCACTTCTTCCAGCTCGTCCTTCATCTTTCGTCGGCAAGGAAAGCTTGAAACTGGTCGGGCTCTTATAATGCCCTGATCAGAGAATCTCATGCCTCTTTAGACAAGAGAAGGGAATCCAAAATTCTTAGCTGTGAGGGTATCTTCCTCAGGTGTCCTAGGACGTTGTAATCCACTTTGTTTTTCTTAGGCGGGTCCTTGGCTGCCAGCACTTCGACGACTCGGTCATCGAGGGCGATATCTTCAGGGACTTTTTCCTTCCCCTTATATTTTTTGTTCGATCCCTTGTTTGTAGGTCCGAGATTATTTACGGGCAACGTACGACTACACAGCTGAATGTTTTCACAGTTCTTTATCTCTTCCTCTTTTCCTGAGGTGGATTCCTTAAAGAGAGGGCCGAGGGATATTTCGTCATCAGAATTACTTCTGAAGGTGAGAACTTGAGATCTCTTGGTATCAACCATGTGATAGTTGCCGGCAGTTCTTTTGCGCTCATCTGTCGTATTTCTCTGCTCCCGATGAGCTTTATGCTTCATCCGCTTGAAATGTTGTCGGTGAGCAACGTATCCTTGCCACCACTTTTTAAAGGCCATGCATTCTTCGGTTGGGTATGCAAACTTCCGGTGGTACAAGCAGTAGCTCGGATGAATGTCTGCTTCGTCAGGGTGTATACCGCCAGGAGTATTTCCTTTGGAAGATGGCAGCTTCATTCCTATTGACAGGGCTTTAGCAAACCGTTTCCTCATTTTAAGACTATTTTTGTCTGCCGCAGGCGTACTTCAATCTGGTTGGAGCGCTTTGCGACTCATCCCTACCATAACTTCTTCAACTTGACGCCAGTGCCTGGCCCATTCAAATATGGCCATTTCACGCTCTTGATCAGCTTCGCTCTTCTGACGGGCTTCGCTTAACAAGTCAATCATCTCGTTTGATGGTTCCAAGAATTTTGGCACCGATCCTGCCCCAGCTCCATTATATTATCTTTTGATGCCGAGGGAGCATCTTCGTCATTTATTGGTGAAGAAGAGATCATGTGACAACTCGCAACATAATCTTCGGGTTCTTCTGACCAGTCGTTTCCGTCGTCATTGTCATTATCTCCGCTCTCAAGGATATAGTTGAGAAACTCTTGGAGTGTGACCGGGGTTCGCGCCTTCTGGTTATATTCTTCCAGCACGTCATTATGCTTTTGCAGATCCGTGCGTTTATCAACAGACTGTGCGGGCTTTTTAGTCTTCTACTTATTCTTCGAAGAATTTGACGGCTGGGCCTGGGTGTTTTGCCCTTTACTGCAACCTCTCGATGTTGGACGCGGTTTCAGCATCCCCTCGATGATCTCTAGCTCCAGTGGGCTTTTCCATCTGATTGCCGGACATGCTTGAAGATCTTTGAGCATTCTCTTAGTTTTTTCTGAAAGAACAACTTCCCATAGAGCTTCCTCTATAAATGAGTATGATGCCTCCGGCGTGTCCACCTTTTTAGAAGCGTGCGGTTGTGGTGGGTTTACCCTCCAGTTTTCAGACAGCGTGAATTTGCCTTGTTGGTACTGGTCCTCAATCCAGATTTTGAAGACGAAGCAATTTTCGATTGGATGGCCCAATATTTGGTGATAGGGGAAGTAATTAGGATTGTTGACATCGCCAGGCTGCAGTGGGCATTTCGGATCCGGCATGGTGATGAGCCTGTTGCGCACCGCTAGTTCGAACAGTCTCCTCGTTTTAACCCGGGGAAACGAGTAAGGATGTATCAACTTCTCATCGAAGAATCGCAGTTTGTTGCTTTGGCGAGCAACCGGTTTCGGATCACTCGGCTGTTGCTGAGCACTAGCGACAAAAGTCGCTTTCCCTTTACCCTTTTTCATTCCGAAGCTCCGTTTTCGAGGAGGGCGGTCTATGGCCCACCTGGTCCATTTGGGTCAGCTTGTCGATCAAGGCCTGGAAGGTGGTCGTCTTGAAAAACATCATGAATTAGGATATAGTCGCCTGTGGATCGAGGGTTCCCACGAACATGCCCACGGCAGGAGCTTATTCTATGCGTTGTTCACATCTTAACCACAGGTTCCTCCACCGAATTGCATACTGAACCCATGTCTCTCCTGGATTCACCCTGGCATTGATCAATGCCGTGATCGGCGTGCGTTCACTGGCGCTTGCGAAATGCTGGGTGAATAGCAACTCCATTTCTGTAAACGTTTTGATGGAGTCGTTCGGAACCTCTGAGTACCATTCAAAAGATGTCTCCGTTAAACTGCCGACGAACTGGCAAAGTAGCAATTTGTCGTCACCTCCAGTATTGTCGCAGAGTGCCCTGAATAGAGCGACGTGCTGATGGGAGTTGCCTGCCTACTTGCACACGTGAAATTTAAGGATCGTATATCCCGGTGGGTACTTAATTTGATCATACCAGCCTGGATAGGGTCATCCAGTTCTGACGATTTGGCCAGTTGCTTCATTTGTCTGATGAGCTCGTATTTGCTGAGCTATGTAGTCATCAAGCACAGCTTTCAAAATCGTCTCCTACCTGGCTGCTGATAAAGCCGGGAGAGGGCTTGATGTCTTCCCTCTATCGTCTTCAATGATTATTGGGGGATCTTCAGCTGGAGGGTATGGCTGGATCATCATCCCCACCATATCTTAGAACAGAAGCACCATTTGTTTTATGTTAGCCGCTTGTTCCGTGGCCTATTTATCTTTTTTTCTCGAGCATCCTTCGTAGGAACTCGGCATCGATTTCCTGCTCCTGGCATTGATGCAATGATACTTCTGAGCTTTCTTTCTGCCCAGTAAGTGCAGCCATCTTCGTCAGCATCTCCAGGAGTTTATGTTGTTGCTCTTGAGCTTTAGTAACGGACCGCGTAAGTGATCGTTGACCCCTAGAAGCACGACTTTCCTCTTTTCCAGATTCCATGTAGACGGTTTGCACCACCATGCCCCTAGACATGGGGCGTTTAGGTTCAGTGCCTTTGAGATTTGTCGCAGACACGGGGATCTTCTCCGGCCTTCTCCTTTTATGGGCGGTCGAAGTTGAGGGGGTTGTCGCAGACGATGCTTTCCGTCGTACGATGGCGGTGAGATAGTCCTCCTCTTACCGAACCTTCATTTTCTTCTGTCGGCGGGAGTAGTCTTTGTCGATTACAGAGTCTTGGACTCTTCGCCAGACCCTGTGGACTTTGGAGGACAGTCGCTGAGAAGGCTGCTCCGGCTTCGCCTTAATAACATTTTCAGCGGGTGGAGGAGACCTTTTTAGTACGACAATTGGAGAGTTCTTGTACACCCTCCTGAACGGCTCAAAGCTGTTCCCAGTTGGAACAGCAGCATCAATTTCCACCAATGGAGCTGGTGGAGTCAGTCCAGAGGGAGAGTTGCCCCAGTTTTCCTCACTCGGCACCAGTGGCGATGTCGAGCAAGTCTTGTAGATGGGACTGGCTCAGTTACGGGGGTGGCTTCATCATGCCCCCTGTTCTGGTGAAAGGCTGCTGGGGTCAATCTGTCGAGGACCGGCGTCTGCTGAGAGGGAATGGTCAATCTTGCAAAGACTGACTTTTTGCAGGGGAAGCATTTTCAACGACCCCGCCTGCAGCAGGAGTTGGAACGGTCAGTTTTGCGAAGACCGATCCCTTAGCAGGAGAAGCCCCTTTGACGACTTCGTCTATCGGAGTTGGAATGGCTATCCGCTTCGGGATAACTCCTTCAGGTATTGCAGGCCTCTTTACGGGCCCACTGGAGCTTAGGATCAGCCTGTCGAAGACTGATGTAGTAGACTTGGACGACCCGTTGAGAGGGGCCGCGATAGTTGCAAGCCGGTCGAAGACCGACTTCTTTGGAGCTTCCTGTGATGGCACTGGAGCGTTGAAGTCCATTGGCAGGAGCATGGTCCCAAAGAACAATCCAGTGGTGGCCTGTGTCACCTATTCCATCGGCATTGCGAAGATGGAGGCCACTTGGGGCCCATAAGTTACTCCTCCAGACGGGGCGGAGCGGGAGTTTTTGTTGCAATTGGTGCAGTTGGAAGCCATTGATCTTCTCTTCTCTGCACGGGAGCAAGACACCAAATCTTAGTATCTCGAATACACAGGAAACCATATTAAACTGCGATTTGTTCATGAAACACGACACACGATGTATGGAGTGGAAAGAGGAAAAGGTCCCATCGGGCGTGCCAGAATCTGTTCACCGTCGAAAGACGCGACCGAGATGTTGGGACGTCTGGCCTGAATTTTGGGGGCAGATGCTATTTGGTTTTATCCGTCCACCTCTCCGAAGAAGCCAAGTTGATTTATGGCACCGTGTATCGGAAGTTTAAACGGATGCGGCCGATGTAGCAGACTTTGTCAGATCCCTCCTCGTTTGCGAGGGGTTTTTGATTGGGGGGACGCTCTTCCCTGCAGGCGCAAGCCTCTGCAGTTAATTACGATACAGCATCGCGGTAACCACTTTCTTCTTCTCCAGATGTTCACTTCATGTCGTGTGTGTTTGTTCTATTTTTGGTTGCACGTGGATTGTATACGGAGACTAATTTATGTTGTCGCCCGTAGGGCGTGGATTAGTCCAAATCCGTATTTTCTTAGACTTGGGTTTGATTTGATTTGAGGATCATTAACCTCATTTGAGATTAAGATCAATATAATATTTGTTAAGGATACGTTAGTCTAATTTTAGACTAAGATCTACTTAACAAGATTTAGGATCATTTAGATCCAACAAAAGAGCATTTGGACTCTATTGCTTTAGTTTAGGGATATTACGGTCCGTGGTTTAAGGACATCAAAGTCCGTGGAGTTTAAAGATATCATAGTCTATAGAGTTTAGTTTAGGGACGTTGCGGTCCATAAGTTTAAGGACATCATAGTCCGTGTTTAAGGACATCATAGTCCGTAGAGTTTAGTTTAGGGACGTTGCGGTCCATTGGGTTTAAGGACATCATAGTCCATAGCGTTTAAAGACATCATAGTCTGTAGGGTTTTAGTTTAACAGTTTGGGGATGCGCCAAAAATTATTGGTTATTGGGACCCTCCATCTCTCTGAAGACGTTGAAGAATTACAACGACATGTATCAGAGGTGTAGAGAGATGTACCCTTGAACCGATGTCCCGACATAGGGGGGATGGGATGATCATCATTTTAGATGCCATCTGTTAGGAGCTCATTAGCTATCTTTGGGACTGAGATCAGTTTTGGGGACCCTGAGTATGAGTGGCTCAATTGATTGTCCTCGAGAGATTTGGTCTGAGTTTGGCTAATATTGGCCTTTCATAGTGTTAAACACTAATATATGTTCAGCGCTCACATGCTCCCACGTGAGGCCCTTGAAATAGTGTTAAACACTAAAAATTTGAGGCACTCACATGGGGTTACGTGAGGCGCTTGAAGTTTGTGCTGTTTCTTTGGGTTTATTCCCTTATTCTTTTCTGAGCGCTAAGCACTATTAGGTCACGTGGGATCACGTGAGGTGCCCCAAAAATGGAAACTGCCTTTGATTTATTCCCTTTTTGCCTTATAAGTGCTAACCACTCTTTGGAGGTCACGTAGGATCACGTGAGCCAATCTCAGTTGTCCTCTTTTGTTCATCAGGGGTGCTCACGTAAGTGCATGTGATCGGCCATTATCATTTTCGATGCTAATCTTTTTACATGCATAGAGATCCTGAGTTTTGAGACTTTCAAGCCCACTATTTCATAAGAATTAAATTCTTATATAGGGTTAAACCCTAGTTTCACTAGAGGAATTAAATTCCTATATCTTCTTGTAAGAATTAAATTCTTTGAACTTAGTTCTTTCCCCTGGGTTTGAATCTACATAACAGAATCTTCCCAATAAGAATTAAATTCTCAACCTGTGGGGAGACCTGCTTCTGCAGATCTCAACCAGAAGAAGAACTAAGTTCTTTTTAGAAGAGTTAAACTCTCGTGGAGGCGAAAAAGAGATAAGATGTTCTCTGCTTTTCTTCTTTTCTCTTACCTAGGGTTTATCTTTTTGTTTTCTCTCTTCAACTTGAAGTTTATAGGGGGGTTCTTCTGTACCAGACTTGAAGTCTTGGGTTCTTTATATAGGGGAGGCTGATTTGTTGATTCGGTTAAGGAAATCTCTCATTGAGAGATTTTTTAATTGATTTGAGGAATTTATCCACTGTTGGATCTTTGATCCCAGGACTTCTGTTTTACAGAAGACATTTCTCTTGTTTTTTTAACAAGTTTGGAAAAATATTTTCCCATACAGAACTTATTCTGTATCTTGGTGATTTTTGATCACCATTGGATCTTTGATCCAACGGTGCTCTAATTTACAGAGCACAGTTTTTCTTGTTTAGAAAGATTGAGAAAATATTTTCCAAATATGATTTTGATGCTTTTATTTAGAATTTAATTCTATCGGCTCAGAAGGCATTTGAGATCTCTCACATGCAGCACGTGACCCTTCACAGAATTAACTTGGCTCGTTTGTATGCAGCATTCCAAATAGAGGGAAGGCATCATGCGGTAACATGTGAGCTTTTCTGCTCTTTGTTTGTTTTATAACCGGGTCCTACACGTTTTGTGTGAAAGACGATCGCGTGTTTGCACGTAAGGCTTTAATTGCTGCTTAATAAGTGGAGCCGCTAACTCTGTATACAGATGCATCACGTGCTTGCACGTGATACTCTACTAGCAGGAAGTTTTTCCTTTCCTTCTCTGAGTCTCTTTGGGATCGATGATCACGTGCTAACAAGTGATGCTTCCATTAGTGGGGAATTTTCCCATCCCTTTTTTTTTGAATTTTTATAAGGGAACAGAGACCAGGTCTCGACTCCTCGAGATGGTCTCCCACTGGACCCTGGAACCCGGTGACTTGTGCTCCCCATCTTGGGTCTATCCAAATGCAGAAAAGCAAATAATATACATCAATGGTGACATCATCCTCAACCCGGAAGTGCCCCAATAAAAGAATATTACATACAATGAATTTTATATGAATGAAAAGAAAAACTCTCATCTCACACAAAACCCCCGGCCATTCTATCACGACGATCCAATATCATATCACAACAACACATAATAATAAATGTCATCAACGTAAGTAAATATGCGTATCCCAATTATCATTGTCGTATAGCAACGAAACTGGCGATACACCACATATTATACTTACGGTCGCAGAATAGAAATGGGAACTACAATAATTAGAATCCGCAATAAACCTTAGATATCATAAATTCGAAATATCACATACTTCGGATTTCATGCCTAACACATCAAATACCTTAGACATCATAAGCCCGAAATATCATATATTTCGAATTTCATGCCTAACTTTACAAACCCTGCATTTTAGTCTCGTCTTGAAAACACTTTTCAATAATTAGTCGGGTAATTCAACAGGATTCCAAACAGCATGATCGAATGCACGTCGAAAACATTAGTAGACGGCCGCACCCCCGATACCGTCGACGAAGTGCACTTAGGCGGAACACCGTGGCCGCGAGCACACGAGCGGATGCTTTTGGTAACGGGGTTCTCCTATAGTCACTTGGTCGGGGCTATGGGGCATGGCTATCTGGTAATGTTTCCCGGCGAGTATTCACGAATGCTATACGATTGCGACGAGGTTTTGATCCAAATCGAAACTTCATAGAAACCGATGATTTGAGTCTAAATTGCTAGATTTATAAGATATAATCCAGTTTTCACAAAACTTATAATTGTGGATTCCAAATATTGTATCACAAATCACATATAGCTAGGCGACGTTAAACATTTCGATCGAATCAACGAATTCTCAAAATTCCCAGAAAACTCAACATTTGAGCACAGTTAAAAAATACCCAGAATATGCCACAGTACCTATGGACCAACCGTTGAAGTGCCAACCCAAGCCTCACACATGGCGCCGCGGAACCGCCGCAAATACCACTATTTGGCCGCGGTTCTACGGTCAAGTAATCGAGTTAGGGTTTCGTTCTTCAAGAGGGTCCATAGAATTACCTGCATGATTTTATGAATATTTTTAATCTAAAAAATTCCAACGTTTGGAAAAATTTCCAGAGAGCATGGGAAAATAGGGTTTTCGGTGTTTGTTCGTACTTCTAACTTCGCCTAGACGACGCCTAATGCTCTATCTTGTCTTTGATACCATGTTGGAGTTTCTTAGCACTTTTACTAGGGTTTCAAGGTGTATCAAGTATACAATTTTAAAAATATACTGTGCTAATGAACTCAAACTTAGAAACGAACTAGAGAATTAGGGTTAAACAACAAGTAAGTAAGCATAAACCTAAGTGATTATAGAATACAACCTTTGTAGACCGGTCCATCACTTCAAATGCTCTATGTAGAAGTCCATTCGCTCCAAGTTGTGGTGTTCAGGGCTCTCCGTAGACTCCACTAGTCGAAATGAACGAGCTTGCTTAATGACCTTCGAAGCCAAAGATGATCTACTTTGAGGAGACTCAACTCAAGCTACCTCTTCACTAATCTATGAAAACGTGAAGCAAACAACCTACACTATATGGTTAATATGGTATGGATTGATGAAGTAGGAATTTAGCTCATTTTAGAATATTTTTCCTCTCATTCGTTTTCACCTCAAGAAAATCAAGTAAAGAAAAAGAGATGAAGAAGATGAAGCATAATCTTAACCAAGGGTGAGAAAATATCTAATATAAACGCTTGTAGAGATTTAAGTAAGGCTAGGATAAGATTAGGTTAAATAATATCTAGAGTAAAACAAAAATCAATGGATTTAGGTCAAGGTTTCCTCAAGCTTCTCCAAGCTTCATAACCATGGCTAATTTCCACCTCATTTTGGTTTTCTCTTAATAATAAAAAGCCCTACATTATCTTAACTTAAACGTTAATCTCATACACCCAAGTTCCATGTATCATCAAGTATGATACATTTATCAAAATACATTACATATATGTATGTATGTATGTGTGTGTGTGTGTGTGTGTGTGTATGTATGTATGTATGTATGTATGTATGTATGTATATGTATATGTATATATGTATATGCATGTATCATATATGTATATATAAAATGTAAATGAAGAAAAGAAAATTCTTAAGTGAGCTAATTTATATTAGTTAATATATATTAATATATATATATATTAAATTATTAAATAAACACTTGATTTAACAATCCGGCTATATCACATATACCCGACTAATATTAAATCATCGAATCAACACTTGATTCAACAATCCGGTTATATCACATATAACCTATATCGCGAAATCAGAATACGGTGTCATATACACGTATCTATCTCAGTCCCGCACATATCACATATGTGCTCTATTTCGTTTCGCTTGAGCCAGGAAACCTTTGTGTAGGACTCTAAAGACTCTTTAATACGACGGCAGTAGGTGGTGATCATATCTGTCACCCACGTAGGGGTATATGATCGGTGTTTGGAAGAAAGGTAAGGATGAAAAATAAAGGCGATGTTTTATTGAGCGATGATGTGATTTCTAACATATTTTCATGACTATTAAGATCGGGCTCATGACAACTGAAAAGCTAGTGTAGTTGAAAACTCTGATTTAAAGTTCTTTCTTTTATAGTTCTTATCTTTATATGTAACTTTCACAGTCTTTCTTTTATTATAGGATTTTGTGGGTGCAATCCGCTGAAAACCCTCAGGAGACAACACTCCTCCTACTAGGGACACCTAGAGATTTAAAGGCTTGTTGCACATGCTCAGTGCAATCGTGTTGCCTATGAAAATGTGCTAGTTAGTTTTTCTTTTTCTTTTCTCCTTCTCCTGAATAAAAGAAGTTTTCTCGGGACGATCAAAGTCAAGTTTGGGGGAATTTGTTCAGTCTAAAGGTATTGATATAAATATAACACAAATTAGAAGTTTGTATATAAAATATCAATTACCATGTGTTATACATTATAATCAACATTTTTGATAGAAATTGTATGTTTATTATTTCACGCATAATATTGTATACCTCTAACATTCTTCATTGAGATATTGTGCAAAAATTAGCCCAGATCAGATATCAGAATCAGAAATTCGCCGTTAAAATACAGGAAATCAAACAGTTAAATTCTGGTAGAGATTCAGTAGAGAGAAGAAGATTCCAGATATCACATATAAACTCAGAGACCAATATTAAAAGACTCAAGAAAATTGAAGCTAAGAACTCACAAATCGGCCGCGGATCCGCGGCCGAGTCAGGCCGAGTCGTCCCGGATCCGCGGCTGAGTCAAGGGATCGGATATCGAGATTTTTCCAGAAGCTTCCCTGTAATGTCTTAGCTTGCTGAGGACGCTTTATAACTACCTAGCTTATTCTAGAAGTCTCTTTGTAACAACCTAACTTATTGGGGAAGCTTGATTAGGGGCTATAAAAAGGACCTAAGCCAATATTGAAAAGGTTGTTGGTTTTTAGTACACATTTTGCACACAATTACAAAAACAATTTAGATCCAATTTCAAGAACCACCAAATTTCAAGATCCAGAATCATTGAGAAGTTCATCAAGCGATTCAACAAAAGATCCTTTACGCGAAACCGATCGTCATCAACGAGCATGTGATCCTTGATTGATCCAAGACTCACGGTGATCGAGTAAAGTGAAGATCGACGAAGAAATTACCTCTTCAAAGGAGTGATCGAGAGTTATTCTTCTTGTAATTTCGGATTGAAGAACTTGTAATTTGAAGTTGAATAATAAAGGTGATCATTACTTTTAGTCTTGCTTTCTTTAAATTGTCGCATTATGAAATCTCTATTTGTTGATTCTTCTATTTTCATAATGCGTGTGTCCGCTTGCTTAAGAATTCGAAGGAATTTGGTAGATCACATGGTGAGAGAATTCTATATTCATCTTAAGTCTTATGGAGATTATAAACTTTAGTAAAAAGAATCATTAATGTCCAAATTGTGAGTGAGATCAATTTATTGAGAATTTCGTCACAATTTGTGAATTAGATTGATGATCTTTCTTGTTAAAGGTTAGATAAGAATGACAATCAATGAAAGGACAAGGAGCAATGAAGGAGAAAGCCTAGTTTCTTCAAGAGATCCCTAATTCTCATTTTTAGCCATCAATCTAGTTTTAATTCTACCAATAAATAAGATGAATCATTTTGAATAGTCATCCATGGCTACCAATTCCGTTCGAATCTTACAAGCCTTCTACAATTTTCTTGATAAATAAATCTTGAACATTTTCTTTCTTGAAAACGATTTCTTGAATTTCTTGAAACTATTAAATTCAACTAAATCTTGAACCATTTCTTGAATTTCTTTACTAGTTCTTTCAACACAACTAAAGCAAGAATTTACGAATTCCTCGAATCCTAGAGGACGACCCATGCTCACTAACGCTCGCTACACGCGATACCATTATTGATTGCGGTTACTAAACTACATACCTACTTTTATTTGATCAATCAGATCTCAAGGAGAAATGAAATGTCGTTCAAACCAATTTTGGTTGTTGAGATGTTTGAAGTTTGGGGGATAGACTTCATGGTCCCATTTCCCAACTCTTTTGGAAACTTATACATTCTGTTAGCTGTTGATTATGTCTCAAATGGGCTGAGGCAATACCGAGCCAGATGAAAGATAACATGGTTATCGTCAGATTCCTAAAAGAAAACATTTTTTCCCGGTTCGGGCATCCTCGCGCTATCATTAGAGACAATGGGACACATTCCTGCAATCGGTTTTTTGAGTCTTTGATGCGGAAATACGCGATTAATCGCAAGCTATCAATGCCCTATCACCTCCAAACAAGCGAGCAACCCGAAGTTTCTAATCGGAAAATCAAGCAGATATTGGACAAAATGGTTTCCAAGAACCGTAAGGATTAGTTTTTGAAATTAATTGATACCCTTTAGGCATTTCAAGCTGCTTATAGGACTGATCTGGGCATGTCTCCCTATCGGCTTGTATTCAGAAAGGCTTGCCACCTCCCTGTTGAGATCGAGCATCACGCATTGTAGGCGATAAAGGAGATGAACTTCAAGCTTGAACAAGCGGGCAACTAACGAAAACTGCAAATAAACGAATTGAACGAACTTCAGGATGAGCCTTACGAAAACGCGGTTATTGTAAATAACTGTTCATCACAGAAAACTGCATTTCAATACCGCTCATTCATTATCAATTTTGTATAGTATCGGTACTATTAACCCATGTCTGCTCAATAAATACAGATTACAGGTACTCATGACAAAACACAGGAAACACACTCAAATTCACGAATATAACATTTGTGAGCCAACACTGCAACCGAAACTGTAAACTGATCGATATCCAAAAAATTTTTTGCAACAAATATAGTGTAAACAATTTTGGTCCAACACAATACAAGTATGCACATAGCTCTTTGGCACTTGGACCTAGATGGGGGCTGCCCATGGCACAAGTGGGCACAAGTGAGTGTGATGTATGATAAATGCTAAAAGATGTGATGTGATTTAAAATATCAAGTTTCCCTCCAAGACTACTGAGTATAACCCAAGCTGATATGAAAAAATCAAACATTACCAGTGGACTAGTTGAGTGCACTCAAGATCACCACAGCAACACGAGCCCAAATGCCTAAGATTAGACCGACAAGACCCTCCAAAAACCCTGCATCACCAGGCTTTTTGTCTCCCAATGTCCCCATTTTTCTTCTGGTTGTTTATTTGGGTCACATCATCCTCGGTATATTGTTTGTTTAATCTTATTTTGTGCCTATAAATACCAGATCAGTGAGCAAGGGAAGGATATACATGGATACACTTTTGAGCAATAGTTTAACTCTTTGTTTCATTTTTCATTTTGAAACTTTGTACATAGTAGCTAGTTCACCTTGAGTTCTTTTCCCTCTCTTGATCTTGCAACCTCTTCATTGAGCTTGCAAGTTTATATTTTGGTTATTGAACTCATGGTTTGTATCATCACTTGAAGTTAATAAAGTTTTCATTTTGCACTTAGGTTCTTAGTATTCCTTTTCTATCTCTTTTACTTACTTACAATTTAATTTCTTGGCATTTACCTACTTGCAATATTGTGTTATTCTTTTTTTTATCATTTTATTTGCACTTTCTTTTTATTGTTTTGCTGGTTTGTGAATAGTGGTGTTGTTAAGAAAGAAAATGGTTATGTAAGTTAGGAATTCCATTTGCTCATTTCTTTTGCCCGATATTTGCTAATTAAACTCTGCCCAAATCTTATGCAAGCGTTCCAATAGGTACCCTACCCTACCAAGGTATCGGTGATCCCTAATCATGACCGATTGCGTTCGGTTTGGCCGGAGGCAAGATTCAAAAGACAAGAACGGACGGACAAGGATCAATAAGACGGATTTCACTAATACCATATTTAAACACCCTTATTCGCGTTGTTTCCTATTGCTCTAGCTTCAATAGTCAAGCTTGGCACAAAGGATTGATTATGGACTTCCCTAACTTACACTAACCTATCTCTATTCCTAACAACTTATACTTTGCATATACAACACTTAGGTTAGAAACGAACTGTTCCGACCCTTGCTTAACTCGTGATGACAAGCACGTAAAACACCCCATCTCCCTACGGACGACCCGTACTAATCGCGTCTAGCTACACGCGATGCCGTCTTGATTGCGGTTAACTTTAAATTCTTTATAAAACGACAACGCGAAATGTCGTAACAACCAAATGGCACTGTTGCCGGGGAGACGGTAACGTTTTTATTCTTATGATTTCGGGTTAATCTCTGTATATCTTGTTTATATCTCTAACACCATTCTAAAAACAAAACTAAAAAATCAAAAATTTTCTAAAAACCAAAACAAAAATTAACAATTCTAACTTTTTGCTCTCTGGAAATTTGACCTGCTAGCATTCTGGGACTAATTAGAAAAGTTAAACAATAACATTGAGACACTAGTAGAACAATAAGATCATTGAAGAAAGTTAGAGCCCTAATTCCCAAAGTAGCCCGGCGACTTCCCCCTAAAATCTGGCGGCGCCGGCCATTACTTCCCTTTTTGCTCCAAAATTTTGTTATATGTTCCATTGTTCTATTATTGTCCCAATTTTATTGTTTGATTTTTATATTTTTGTGTGTGTAGGAGTTTGGGCATTCATATCGCTTTTTCACACTAAATACTCGTTTTTCCGACATCTGCAGATTTTACGGATTTACGAACTGTGATTGTGTGGAGCAAAGTGTACATTCAAAGCTAAGAAGATTGCGAAGTACAGCGCCAAAGATCCAGGTAGTTTGACCCGCGCAACCAAACGTTTCAAGCTAGCCGGATTCAACTCAACGAGGGTTTCCTAACCCAAAAACTTATCGGTACGTATTTCCAAATACATTCTTCTCAAATCCGATGCATCCAATATATTATCTTTGCAGGATTCTTTGCAAGTTTGCTGTTAAACGCTAAAAGTGACTAACCCGTATTTGTTGCAGTGTCGTTCCTAAACATAAAAAACGATTGTTTGATGTTTTGAATCTTTTCATTGATTTGCACATTGCATCCATTAATACAGACTTAAAGGCAAGCAAACCCCACAACATACGATAAAGGATTTCAATACCTTTTCCGTGACCCACAAATCACAAAATTGAGCATAACGTTTACCCGCAAAAATTTTAAAAGAAACTAGACTTTAATCCTTTAAGCACTTCGCGCTCATTAGGATAAGTTAACTATGTTTAGAACACCGCTTAATGGTATTGTTAGTTATATGTATGCCCTAGAGGCCATTACTGTACATAGGATGTATATTGTAGTGGATGCTGGGACATATATAGGGAGGACTTTCTTGCTCGACATGATAGTATGCTATCTGGTTGCTCTTTACCTTAACGTGTATACCGATTATCTCTCTGTTACATGTTGGTAAAGCCCTTAGGATTTGTACTTGACTACCTGGACTATGATGCGGATCATACTAGTGGGGACATGGTAGTCTATAAGTACATCCTTCAAAGTCCCTAGTCGTGGGTGTATCGAGACGGGGCATCGATATAACAGAGTAGACTAGCGTGTACCTTCTCGACCTATACAGATGGGCGATGGATGATCCCATATCCATCGGTGTTTGACATCAGAGGAGATATACGGGTGCTCAGTAGAGACTGGGTACACTGGACGGACTCGCCGAGAACTCCCAGATGGTATTATACCTCACGTCAGATGGCAGTTCTCTGGTGACACTGGTACAGAGTAGTCTGTTGACCCGAGATCGTCATAGAGTCTTGTGTGGTTCCCACTGTGCTTTGATTTCCATCTTACCACGTCCAAGAGGGCGTGCAAAACGGTGGTTTTTGGGTACAGTCCCGAGTCACATGGAGGCAATGAGCGATAGGAGGGGATTCGTCTCTCCCGGTATAGGGGGTTGATGTTGCGCTGTGTTCGATTGGCTATAACAGGAAATCCCTGGCCAGGGTTGCTGAGATTTACTGGTAAGTGTTACCAGTAGTTTCTCGAACAGTTATAGACCTCATATCGACACGACTTATTGAGCTATTGGGGTCTGACGTTTACCACCCCTAGGCGAGATATGCGACAGATCAGACGATCAGACCGGACTGTACGGTAGTGTTACTGGTCGGATTCACTGGAGTGTGAGCGGGCTTGCTCGTCGATCTTCAGATCGCTCAATACCCGGGTGGCCGTTACGTTTAGCAGACCGCTTGCGGCTTGTGGGTGTTTGATATGATCATCGCCTGCTGCCGGCGTATTGACGAGTCTTTAGAGTCCTACACAGAGGTTTCCTGGCTCAAGCGAAACGAAATAAGAGCGCATATGAGATATGTGCGGGACCGAGAATAATACGTGTATGTGATACCGTATTACATTCTCGCGATGAATGTATCGGAAAGGTTGTATGCGATATAACCTAGTTACCGATTCAAGTGTTGATTCGATAAGCCGATACATTGAATACTAGTCGGTTGTGTGCGACATGACCGGATCATTGAATCAAGTGTTGATTTAATGATTTAATGCATAATTATATATTTGATATGTTACTTTGCACTAACTAGTATTGGTTCACTTTAAACGGATTTTCTCACTTGGATTGTGCACATTGTATATGTGATATATTTTTGTGCACTTGTATGTATCATGTTTGATGATGCATGCTAACTTGTGTTTTGTGTGAAGATTAAACCATGGTTGTGATTAGGGTTTTATTTTCCATTACTTATTTATTCATTTATTTATTTGTTTATACATTTTGGAAAATAAATGGGAAAGAGAAAAGAATGGTGGCTTTATTTGTACTTTAGTTGAAGCTTCATGAAGCTTTGATAAAGTCAACCATTCTTATCTCATCCTTAACCCTAACCATTCCCACTAACCCTAGTTTAGTCTCTACACTTGACCATGGTTAATTTTATGATAAGAATTCATTTTCTTTTCTTTTTCTAATGAACATATCATAACATTTTCTTCTTCTTCTTCCTTGAACTCAAGAAGAAAAGCTTAGGTCATCAATGGTGATTGATGATAAAGAGTGAGAAATCCAATTCTAAATTGAACCCACTTCCTATTTCTTCATCCTCTACCTCTTGCCAAGTAGTAGAGTGTGTTTTCTTCACAAGTTTCATGACTTGGTGAAGTGAGAGCTTGATCTTGCGATGCTTCGACGTAGATCATCTTCGGCATGGACATCGACGACCTAGCTTGCCCATTCTCCGACGAAGCCGACGCTAGAGCCCGGATTTGATTTGGACAGCGGAGAGGACTTCGTTGCGGAGCTATGGAGGTGGAGCACCGGATCTACAAAGGTTGTATTTCCGTTAAACTTTTAGTTAAGTGTTAACTAGTTAGTTTTTCGCCTAGACATCTAGCCGACGATCCGTGGATTAGGGTTTGTAAGCACCGTAAAATTTGAAATTGGCATGGTTGATGCCTTGTGAGACCTCTTGGGAGTGCCTAGGAACCCTACAGGTATAACGTTCACGCGATGTCTAGGAAAGTATTCACGGAGAAACTGCCAAAAGAGAAAGGGTTATTCTAATTAAGGAACTTCGCGAAAGTGTTGGAAAATCTCCCCTGATCTCTGCACTTACCTGGCCTCGTGATCAGTATATCTTGAGCCCGTTTCTCGAAACAGTTTTATTTAAACAATCAAGTTCTTGAACAGGTCTAGTTGACCTAGGTGAACCCTAGACCGATTAGGTGTGTGGTATTATGTCGTGATTATTTTTTTATCTTTTGTGTATATATTTCATACTTTTATTAATAACTAACATAAAACAAACAACAAAAAAAACCCACATTATTTTTTCATCTCCTTTTCTTCTTTTTCTTCCCTTCATATCATGGGTACCGCATATAGACCAACTCTTGCCAAACTTTGGTACCCACAGCCAGTTATTACTTCATACGGTTCTTGTTTTGGTAAAACGACAAACGATCCATCCATGCCAAAAATCTCTTTGAAAGATCGGATAGACGCTTCTAGGAAAACCACTTGGACACCACAATCTGCGTCATATCAACCTTTTCAACCTTTCAACCCTCCTCATGTTGATACCTCTTATGAGGGAAACATGGCGACTCTTAAACCAATGTCCATTGCTGAACCTATTGCGCAATCCCGTAGCCGATCTTTCACTCCATTCACCACATCTAAATATTTTAATCAACAATTTCAATCACCTCATTATCATAATGTTGATCTTAATCCTTTCCGACCATTCGATTCGTACCAATTCTACCCGACCTTTACATCTTCCCTAGACATTGCTTCTGAATATCCTTTTAAGAGTTTCAAGTATCCAAACGAGTTTGAATCTTTTACTGAAACCCATTCATAGCCCATGTCTAGTTTTGAACAGTCGTTGGAAGAATTTCGGGTAGTGTCATGCCAACAGATGATGGATTTGAATACGTCCATGGCTGCCCTCATACAACCTAGCGACCCGGTAGCTAGTTTCTAACTAGCTCCGAATTTTCCAATGTATGTTGAGGCGATTGGACAGATTGAGAATTTGAGTAGTGAGAGTGAGCGGTACACCCATCCAAATCAAACATACTGATTGCGAATTAAATTCCATAACTCCACTTTTGAAAGTCTATCGAGTGTCCCAAACGATTCACCGATTGAAGATAGAACGTTTGATGAGTTGTGTGACCTTGTAGTGTTTGATTTACTCGATTGTGAAGGGACCCTGTCAAGTGAAACCACACCCAATCCTTTTGAACTCTACACCTCCTGTAAGTCCATGCTACCTCTCTCGGTACATACGGGCTTGCGGAATTTGATGAAAAACAATTTTCTAGAGGCGGTAACATGGACTCAAACGGATTTTTGTTAAACTATCTACCTAACAACCTAACTAGGAGTTGTTAACTACTCGGTTAGGGGGTTATACCTTTCTTTCTTGAACTCCTTCATCTTCAAACCTCGATGGTGTACGGATCGGCTTCACCCCGTCGTCTCCTTGCGCCGAAGATCGATCCACACGAAAGCTTCTACCTTTGGCTTCTTCTTCGAACTTTGAAGAAACTAGTTCACTCGGTTTGCTAAACCTTGTGATCTAGAGTGAGTAGAGAAGAGTGTGTTGGGATTTTTCTCTATGGTTCTTACTTCTTAACACATGAGACAAGTGAACCATAGACTAGAGAGAGGGAGAGCAAGAGGAAGAGGATGAGAGCTCAAGAACAAGAGAGAGAAAGGAAATGAGAGAATGAGTAAGACTTTTCTCTCTTGGCTCTCATAATCCAAAGCCATCATAACAAATCATAGCAATCAAGTATTATGTGATGGTTTAAGTCAAAATAGCCATATCATTTCATGGACTCATTTTGCACAAGATAAACAAGCAAGCAAAAGTCTTTGTCATGAAATGATAGCTATTGTCATGATGATGGTCAACTAGTCCAACCTAGTCAACCGGTCAACAAAGTCAACAAGTCAACAAAGTCAACCCCTCAACAACCATGTCACTATAATACTTAATTAATATTATTGTTAATCATATATCATATTCTCATTAGGGTTTAGCCAAAAGTCAATGGTCAACAGTCAACAGTCAACAACCCTAATGAGAATCCTCTGCCTCTGTCTCTCTGTCAACTGTGCATACACACCCGCATCCGCGTTCCGAGGAACACGAATACATGCGAGATAAAATCAATCCCAAAACGTACACTAGGATCTGGCTTAAACTAAAGCCCGCTAGTGTTAACTGTCCGGACACTAAACGTGCACAAGTGCACGGATGTGACCGAACCCTGTCGCAAAACCATGCGACCTGTCGCAAAACCATGAGACCTCTACTCTTTTGCCTAAAGGCGAATAGCTTTCTGTGTGGGACTCTAAAGACTCGACACTACGCTGGCAGTGGGTTTAACCACAGACCGCAAGCTGCACTAGCTGTGCGTAACGGTCCCCAGGTAGATGCCGACAAGAAGACTAACGAGGTGAAATCCATCTGAACTCCTACTGAGCCTGAATGTGACAGTCTCCATACAGTCCGGTCTGTTCATCTGATACATCGCATGGCGGGCCTAGGGGGCGGTAAACGTCAGTCCCCTAATAGCGGTACAAGTCGTGCCGGAGTGAAGCCCAAAACACCCTGAGATAACACTGGAAGCCTACCAGTATATCTCGCTTGCCCTGGCCAGGGACTACTCGTGTAATGGCTCTCCTAGACATAGCGCGATGTCAACCCCCAATACTGGGAGAGACGAATCCTGTCTAACCGTCATTGCCTCCAAGTGCTTCGGGACTGCACCCAACTACTACCTGTTTGCACGACTCTTTTGAGCCGTGGTTGGGTAGTAATCAAAGTACAGTGGGAACACACTCGAGACGAAGTGATAGTGTCAAGTCAGCGGACTAAGCTGTACTCATGTCACCTGGGAACTGATAACTGACGATAGGTATAATACCAACCAATCAGTTCCAGACGAGTCCTGTCCAGTGTACTCGTAACCTAACGAGCACTCGCATACTATCTCAAGTACGACGTACTGACGGCTATGGGACAGACCGTCTCCCCTGCTGGGATGAGAAGCGCATACGCTAGTCTACTCCGGAGTATCGATACCCTGTCTCGATAATCCTGTGACTAGGGACCTGTATAAGGATGTGCTTATGGATTACCCAGCCCCCACGAGTGTGACTGCCATCACAACGCTGGTAATCAAGCAAAGATCCTAAGGGCTCCACTAATGCGTATAGGTGATATAATAAAATAAACACATGTACACATTAAAGTAGAAACAAACCAAGTAGCATACTACCATTTTGAGCAAGATTGTTTATACAACTGTGAATATCCCAAGCTTCCATTAAGTAATATACAAACTAGTATGATACAGTAATGGCCTCTAGGGCATATACACTAACAATCTCCCACTTGCACTAAGGCCATGTACTGGCGTATCGATGACCTATCATCTCGATCAGCCGCTCGAACTGTGTCTGCGGCAAGGCCTTGGTGAATGGATCTGCAGTGTTATCTTCTGAAGCAACCCTCCGAACCTCGATCTCCTGGCGATCCACGATCTCCCTGATCAGGTGATACCGCCTCAAGATGTGTCTGGATTTCTGATGGGACCTGGGTTCCTTCGCTAAAGCTATAGCCCCGTTGTTGTCGCAATACAGAGGTATTGGATCAACAATGGACGGAACCACCTGAAGTTCTTTCAAGAACTTCCCCATCCAGACGGCTTCTTTTGCGGCATCAGATGCAGCGATGTATTCCGCTTCCATACTCGAGTCAGCAATGGTTTCCTGTTAGGAACTCTTCCAACACACCGTCCCTCCATTGAGGGTAAAGACAAAACCCGACATGGACTTGGAATCATCCTTGTCACTCTGGAAGCTGGAGTCAGCAAAGGCCTCGACCTGGAGGTCTTTTCCGCCATACACCAGGAACATCTCCTTAGTCCTTCTCAGGTACTTGAGAATGTTCTTTACCGCTATCCAGTGTTTCTCCCCAGGGTTTGACTGATATCGGCTTACTACACTCAGTGCATAAGCTACATCCGGTTTGGTACACAACATCGCATACATTATAAAGCCTACCGCAGAAGCGTAGGGTATAATAGACATGCGATCCCTTTCCAAATCAGTCTTGGGAAACATCTCTTTAGAGAGGGTGATCCCGTGACAAGCCGGTAGATTACCGCGCTTGGAATCTTCTATACTGAATCTTTTCAGTATGGTGTCGATGTACCTGGGCTGTGAAAGTCCTAATATCCTCTTGGATCTATCACGATGGATCCGGATCCCCAGGATGTATGAGGCATCACCCAGGTCTTTCATGGAGAACCTGTGTGACAAGAACCCCTTGACAGATTGTAGCATAGGAATTTCATTTCCTATCAAAAGAATGTCATCCACGTATAAAACGAGAAATACGACAGTTCTTGCTACAAATCTACTATAGATGCATGGTTCATCTGGATTTTTGATAAAGCCAAATTCTTTGACCGTCTCATCAAAACAGATGTTCCAACTCCGCGATGCCTGCTTTAGTCCATAGATGCACTTAAGCAACTTGCACACCTTTCCGCTGCTCCCACTCTGGATGAAACCCTCTGGCTGGTCCATATAGACACACTCCTCTAAATTTCCATTTAGAAAAGCGATCTTTACGTCTATCTGCCAAATCTCATAATCATGGAAGGTAGCAATGGCAAGAAGGATCCGAATGGATTTCAGCATAGCCACTGGAGAAAAGGTTTCGTCATAGTCCAAACCAGGTCTTTAACGAAAACCCTTTGCAACAAGTCTAGCCTTATAGGTCTCAACCTGTCCATCTACACCAATCTTCCTTTTGAAGATCCACTTGCATCCTACGGGTTTTACCCCGTCTGGAGCAATGTCCAATGTCCATACATTGTTGGTGTACATGGACTCCATTTCGGTCCGCATTACATCCAGCCATTTTACCGAGTCAACGTTCTGAACGGCCTGCTGGAAGCTAGTAGGCTCATCATAATCTATGATGCAATCCTCTCTATCCCCGTCTATGAGAAAACCGTAGTATTTCTCGGGCGGATGAGACTGCCTACTACTTCTGCGGAGCGGCGTAAGAATGTCCTGTTCTTTTGAACCCTCTGGTTCTACTAAGCTTTCAGTAATAGCTCATGGTTCTGGAATTTCTTCCAGTTCTACTGTGCTCCCACTTATCTGGTTTTCCAAAAACTCAGTTTCTAAGAAGTAGGCATGACGAGAAACAAAAACCTTTTGTTCCTCTTCGCAATAGAAGAAATATCCCTTAGAGTTCTTTGGATATCCCATGAACTTGCATTGTACTGAGCGTGCCTCGAGTTTGTCCACATGCTGCTTTTTGACAAAAGTTGGACTTCCCCATGTCTTAATGTGATTAAGATGGGGCCTCTTCCCACACCACATCTCATATGGTGTAGTAGGCACAGTCTTGTGGGAACTCGGTTCAAAAGGTATGCAGCTGATTCTAGCGCATACCCCCAGAATGATCGCGGTAACTCAGCGTTACTCATCATGGACCGTACCATATCCAATAGGGTTCGGTTCCGTCTCTCCGATACACCGTTATGTTGCGGAGTGTATGGAGGAGTAAGCTGAGAGAGAATTCCATTCTCTTTTAAGTAATCCAGGAACTCGGCACTTAAGTATTCTCTACCTCGATCAGATCTCAGTGTCTTGATACTTTTGCCTATTTGTGTTTCTACTTCATTCTTATATTCCTGGAACTTTCCAAAGGCTTCGGATTTATGTTTCATTAAGAAGACATATCCGTACCTTGAAAAGTCATCCATAAAAGTAATGAAGTAAGAAAAACCGCTTCGTGCATGTGTAGACATTGGACCGCACACGTCGCTGTGTACGAGTCCCAAGAGCTCGCTCGCTCTTACTCCGTGTCCAGTAAACGGAGTCTTTGTCATCTTTCCTTTGAGACAGGATTGACAAGTGGCATACGATTTATATTCGAACGGATCCAAATATCCTTCTGTATGTAACTTAGTCAACCTTCTCTCATTGATGTGATCCAGTCTACAATGCCATAAAAAAAAGTCTGATTGATTTCTGGAGACTTTCTTTTGTGTGTATTCTGGACATTGAAAATCGGAGGTTGGTTTAATACGTATATACCATTGCTCAATGTACCTGACCCAATCAGAACTTGATTAAGGTGAATGTTTACAACATTGCTTACAAATGCAAATTCATAACCTTCTTTAGAAACCAAAGATACAGAAATGATATTACAAGTTGCGTTGGGTACAAAAAAGCAATTACGCAAAACCAAAACATGTCCATCTGACATTCCCAGGTGATAGTCCCCCACGGCCTTAGCATCAATGCTAGCTCCGTTTGCAACTTTGAGAGTCATGTCACCTGCCTTCAAAAACCTACGGTTTCTCAACGCCTGCAAAGAATTACAGATATGAGATCCTGATCCGGTATCCAATACCCAGGAAGTAGAGTTTATTGAAAGACAGTTATCAATAACATACACACCTGAAGCTGAAGCCGCAACTTGCTTCAGATCCTGTGTTCTGGCCTTCCAAGCCCTGCAATCTTTCTTCCAGTGTCCACTCTTATGACAATAGAAGCATTCTTCTTTATCCACAAGCTTTCCCACTTTCTTTGTTGCTTTTGCCTTTTCCTTCGTATCCACTTTACTAACACCGCCCCTTGGTTTGGCGGGGGCTTTCTTCTTCTTTCCCTTAGCACTCGCTTTGGACCTAGAAGAAGAAGATCTTCCTACAAACAAAGTGGATGTTTCCTTACCTTTCTGTAGGGTGCCCTCTGCGCTCCTCAGCATGTTGAGGAGTTATGAAAGTTCAACTTCCTTTTCTTGCAAGTTGAAGTTCAGTATAAACTGGGCGTAAGTGGAAGGAAGGGGCTGGAGAATCAAGTCCGTATAGAGCTCATTCTCCAACGTGGTCCCAAGGTCCGCAAGCTCCTTAATGTAGCCAATCATCTTAAGCACGTGTTCCGCTACCGATGATCCGACGGCCAATCTTGCCGAAAACAACTTCTTCGACACTTCGTATCTTGCGATACGAGATTGCTCTCCATACAGTTCTTTTGTATAGAGAAATATGGATTCGAGGTCCATATTCTCGTGCCTCCTCTGATGTTCGTTGTCCATAGAGGCAAGCACGAGGCACTTGGCCTTCGCGCAGTCGATTTCCCAGGTCTTACGGATTTCCTTATCCGCGACACTGGTTTTGGGACCTGGGACACGGGGAGCTTTGGTGGTAAGAAGATACCCCAGCTTGTCGTAAGTGATTGCCATCTTGACATTCCTGAGCCAATCTTTGTAGTTTGGCCCTGTCAGTATGTTTTTATCTAGTAATAACTTAAGTCCAGTCATGTCGATTGGTCGCTGCAATTAGGAGAGAGAAAAGAAACACTCAGCATGATGCTCTTGCAAGTTTAGAGGGGTTTTTAGTTTGTCTAAACAGGATAGCTCCCACTGTTTCTTGAATCCCTCCTCAAACCAAAAAGGAAGAATTAGTCAGGATCAATCTCACAAAATACTTGCTTAACCGTTCAGCCAGGCCAGTGTCGGTACTTCGAGGGAGGTTTTCCAACGCTTTCGCGAAGTTCCTTAATTTAAGAACCTCTTTTCCCTGGGGGCGTAGCCCCGCTAACACCTTTCTAGACACCTACTAGGTTTATAGCATTGATCGTTTAGTGAGAAATTTCCCGAGGAGTAGCATATACTCACAGTAGGATCGGGATCCAAATATCATCGCGTGACAAAACTGAAGGAATCCTACCAGAATCATCACACTCCAAATGGTATGCAGCGCTAGCAAGTTTCAGTACTTATGAAACTCCCGATGTGGATTTTTGCCCCTTGCTCTTATGACCTTGACTTTGGCCAACAAATCATAAGTCACATGTCAAGTTCTACCCGTCGTTCTCCAGGTTAATTTGAATCCACCCGTACCTACCCTTGACTTTGGCCAACAAGGCAGTACGACTGTTCCAAACCAACGCATCTATCTATGCTGCACATGAATACCCAATAGCTACCAATCACTATGCCTTGACTTTGGCCAACAAACATAGCTTGAATACTGTTGACTATTCATGTGAAACGACGGAGGGCTACGAATGGTTTTGGCGAAACCTTGAACGTAGTGAACTTGATATAATCGATGGAACGAGATAGCTTTTAAAAGGAGTGGCTCAAGCTCCGCATTTAAAAGTTGGTTTTGAAAAGAACCGAGGGGTTTTTCGAAAGTGTTCCAACGACTTTTACTTGGTTTATTTTCTTGCATTAGTTCTTTTAATGCGTCCCATCATTTAATCCTACCATTGCAGAAAACAACCAAAATATGACGTACGCTTATGCCATTCGCATTCGTCACGGGGCCCCATCATTACCCGTTAGGTTACTTAACTAACGACAGAGCGGGGGCTGGGCTAGCGCGGCTGTAAAACATAAGCAACGCCTAAATAATATCATATATAGATATATATTGCAATGATAGCCATTTCAGATCACAGATGAATACATTGGATATACTAGGAATCCACAATTCGTACGAGCCTGTAACGAAAAGCAGATTACACGGTCGCGGTGAATAGCCAATACCCCACCCAAGACCCCTACGGGTGCGGCAAACTACCCGCCAAGTACCCGAAGCGGAGCAACCTCCCTCAACACCGTGAGTAGGCCACTCGGCACTTCGAGATACCCGGTAGTTTGTGCACCCCCTCCATGGGTCTATTCTAAGAGCAAAAACAGTAAAAAGAAATTATACAATGACGGCTACAACCCCGACTCGGTTGTGCGGCCATACAAATAATATTACATCAATTTACAAATTTACATGAATTGAAAGAAAAGAAAACACTCGTCTCACAATCCCCGGCTATTCACCCGCGACAATCCAATGAATTCATATACACATACCAGCAACATTACAGATCACGGATTTGTATAACCCCCACTAATCGACATATAGCGATTAGCAGACGTTCATTACAAATAACACATCATAGATAAATACCCGTCAGCTTAAGTCTTTAGAAACTCGATCAAAATACGGTTTTTAAAGCCCCAAAAACAAATTTTTCTTTCTGGAAAATCTGGGCTAAAAAAACATATACCAAAAATCCCAAAATACCCCACTGAACAAACTGCAACCAAAATTCCCCACGGCCGAGTCAACTCGGCCGCGGAACCGCGGCGGGAGCACGCTCCCGCCGCGTTTCCGCGGCGCTTTGATCAGATCAGTGGACCATTTTTTTGCAGTTTCTTCTAAAAACCCTGAGCCGAATTTTAAAGCATGATTTATCACTTTTTGAACAGTGGAAAAATTCGACAGCAAGTTGGTTTTACGGGTGTTTTTCGCGACTTTTTCTCCGATCGAATTTCTAGTTACTATGCTAACATGTTAGGTAGTGTTTAACTAGGCTCTGATACCACTGTAAGTCCATGCTACCTCTCCCGGTACTTACGGGCTTGCGGAATTTGATGAAAAACAATTTTCTAGAGGCGGTAACATGGACTCAAACGGATCTTTGTTAAACTATCTACCTAACAACCTAACTAGGAGTTGTTAACTACTCGGTTAGAGGGTTATACCTTTCTTTCTTGAACTCCTTCGTCTTCAAACCTCGATGTTGTACGGATCGGCTTCACCCCGTCGTCTCCTTGTGCCGAAGATCGATCCACCCGAAAGCTTCTACCTTTGGCTTCTTCTTCGAACTTTGAAGAAACTAGTTCACTCGGTTTGGTAAACCTTGTGAACTAGAGTGAGTAGAGAAGAGTGTGTTGGGATTTTTCTCTATTGTTCTTGCTTCTCAACACATGAGACAAGTGAACCATATACTAGAGAGAGGGAGAGCAAGAGGAAGAGGATGAGAGCTCAAGAACAAGAGAGAGAAAGGAAATGAGAGAATGAGTAAGACTTTTCTCTCTTGGCTCTCATAATCCAAAGCCATCATAAAAAATCATAGCAATCAAGTATTATGTGATGGTTTAAGTCAAAATAGCCATATCATTTCATGCACTCATTTTGCACAAGATAAATAAGCAAGCAAAAGTCTTTGCCATGAAATGATAGCTATTGTCATGATGATGGTCAACTAGTCCAACCTAGTCAATCGGTCAACAAAGTCAACCTCTCAACAACCATGTCACTATAATACTTAATTAATATTATTGTTAATCATATATCATATTCTCATTAGGGTTTAGCAAAAAGTCAATGGTCAACAGTCAACAGTCAACAACCCTAATGAGAATTCTCTGCCTCTGCCTCTCTGTCAACTGTGCATACACACCCGCATCCGCGTTCCGACGAACACGAATACATGCAAGATAAAATCAATCCCAAAACGTATACTAGGATCTGGCTTAAACCAAAGCCCGCTAGTGTTAACTGTCCGGACACTAAACGTGCACAAGTGCACGGATGTGACCGAACCCTGTCGCAAAACCATGCGACCTCTACTCTTTTGCCTAAAGGCGAATAGCTTTCTGTGTGGGACTCTAAAGACTCGACACTACGCTGGCAGTGGGTTTAACCACAGACCGCAAGCGGCACTACCTGTGCGTAACGGTCCCCAGGTAGATGCCGACAAGAAGACTGACGAGGTGAAACCCATCTGAACTCCTACTGAGCCTGAATGTGACAGTCTCCGTACAGTCCGGTCTGTTCGTCTGATACATCGCATGGCGGGCCTAGGGGCGGTAAACGTCAGTCCCCTAATAGCGGTACAAGTCGTGCCGGAGTGAAGCCCAAAACACCCTGAGATAACACTGGAAGCCTACCAGTATATCTCGCTTGCCATGGCCAGGGACTACTCATGTAATAGCTCTCCTAGACATAGCGCGATGTCAACCCCCAATACCGAGAGAGACGAATCCTGTCTAACCGTCATTGCCTCCAAGTGCTTCGGGACTGCACCCAACTACTACCTGTTTGCACGACTCCTTTGAGCCATGGTAGGGTAGTAATCAAAGTACAGTAGGAACACACTCGAGGCGAAGTGACAGTGTCAAGTCAGCGGACTAAGCTGTACTCATGTCACCTGAGAACTGATAACTGACGATAGGTATAATACCAACCAATCAGTTCCCGACGAGTCCTGTCCAGTGTACTCGTAACCTAACGAGCACCCGCATACTATCTCAAGTACGACGTACTGACGGCTGTGGGACAGACCGTCTCCCCTGCTGAGATGAGAAGCGCATACGCTAGTCTACTCCGGAGTATCGATGCCCTGTCTCGATAGTCCTGCGACTAGGGACCTGTATAAGGATGTGCTTATGGATTACCCAGCCCCCACGAGTGTGACTGCCATCACAACGCTGGTAATCAAGCAAAGATTCTAAGGGCTCCACTAATGCGTATAGGTGATATAATAAAATAAACACATGTACACATTAAAGTAGAAACAACCCAAGTAGCATACTACCATTTTGATCAAGATTGTTTATACAACTGTGAATATCCCAAGCTTTCATTAAGTAATATACAAACTAGTATGATACAGTAATGGCCTCTAGGGCATATACACTAACACCTCCATCCTAGAACCACAATTGATTAAAATCCATGCTTTTGATGCGTTGTCTGAGAAATTTGATTTTCACTTGATTGAGGATATTGACGCTGGGAATATTTTGGATGATGAACCCGCAGTTTTGGATGAGTTTTTCTCAATAATTCATCATGTCCTTTCACTTCCGTGTGGACTGTTAGTATATATGCCCTAGAGGCCATTACTGTATCATACTAGTTTGTATATTACTTAATGGAAGCTTGGGATATTCACAGTTGTATAGACAATCTTGCTCAAAATGGTAGTATGCTACTTGGTTTGTTTCTACTTTAATGTGTGCATGTGTTTCTTTTAGCATATCGCCTATACACATTAGTGGAGCCCTTAGGATCTTTGCTTGATTACCAGCGTTGTGATGGCAGTCACACTAGTGGGGGCTGAGTAATCTACAAGCACATACTTTTACAGGTCCCTAGTCGAAGGATTATCCAGACGGGGCATCGATACTCCGGAGTAGACTAGCGTATGCGCTTCTCATCCCAGCAGGGGAGATGATCTGTCCCACAGCCATCAGTACGTCGTACTGGAGATAGTATGCGGTTGCTCGTTAGGTTACGAGTACACTGGACAGGACTCGTCGGGAACTATTGGTTGGTAATATACCTATCGTCAGATAACATTTCCCAGGTGACAGGAGTATAGCTTAGTCCGTTGACTTGACACTGCTACTTCGCCTCGAGTGTGTTCCCACTGTACTTTGATTACTACCCTACCACGGCTCAAAGGAGTCGTGCAAACAGGTAGTAGTTGGGTGCAGTCCCGAAGCACTTGGAGGCAGTAGCTGTTAGATAGGATTCGTCTCTCCCGGTATTGGGGGTTGATATCGCGCTGTGTCTAGGAGAGCCATTACACAAAGTCCCTGGCCAGGGCAAGCGAGAATTACTGGTAGTGTTTCCAGTAGTTTCACAGGGTGTTCTGTGCTACACTCCGGCACGACTTGTACCGCTATTAGAGGTCTGACGTTTACCGCCCCCCTAAGCCTGACATGCGATACTCTTAGACGAACAAACCGGACTGTACTGAGATTGTCACATTCAGGGTCAGTAGGAGTTCGGATGGGTTTACCTCATCGGCCTTCTTATCGATATCTACCTGGGGACCGTTACGTACAGCTAGTGCCGCTTGCGGTCTGTGGTTAAACCCCTTCCCAGCATAGTGTCGAGTTTTTAGAGTCCCACACAGAGAGTTTCCCTGCACTGAGCAAAAGGTATAGAGGCCGTATGGTTTTACGGCAAAGCTACGATCACTTACGTACACTTGTGCGCGTATGCTGTTCGGTCAAACAATACTAGTAGGCTTTGGTTTAAGCCGGATCCTAGTATTGTATGGATGGATTAGTTTTGTCTTCTGTGCATTCGCATTCTATGGAATGCGGATGTGGGTGTGTATGCACAGTTGTGAGGAGCGAAGAAGAAGGAGGTGCCTCGTTAGGCTTTTGACAGTTGGTTCGGTCAAAACCATTATGAAGCGGGGACATTATTTACTAATCTTTTTAATGATAATTATGTTATGGCTAATTGCTTTGACCATTTGACCCTACTTGACCTTGTTGACAATTTGACCATAGTTGACTAGGATCTTTCATGTGAGATCTAGAGTATTCTTTTGCTTTTTGGCTCTGGATTTGATCTGTGATGATAATGGTCATATCAATGTAGCCATCAACTTTATCATGATAAAGATTAGTAATTATTTTGTTTATGGATTCATTATTCTCTTCTCATTCTCTCTCTTCAAGTGAGAAGCTCCAATGGTTCCTCCTTCTTCTTCTTCTTCTTGAGTTTTCCTTTGCTCTCATGTGTTGAGAAAATAAAGATCTAAATTGACAAAAAAATCCATCTTCTTCTTCTACACCACCTAGGACATCAAGCATGGCACACTTATTGCCCTAGTTATCTCGGCTTGAGGTAGAGCTCGGAACACAAACTCTCGGGTAGATCGTCTTCGACTCTAGGAGGCTGCGGAGGTGACCAAGATCCGGACCGATCCTCGGAGCTTGCATGGACAAGGAGGACAGCGGAGAGAAGACCCGAAGGACAGGTTTCGTGAGGTATAATCCCTTTAGTATAGTAGATAGAACCTTATGTAGTTTGCTAGGTTTTGTTTAGGAAAGATCCTCTAGTTTAGGTCCATGTTGCCTTGTGTTAAAAATCGTTTTTTTACCTCTTCCGCCTCCCCGCAAGCACCGGGGTGGGCAACATGGACTTACAGTGGTATCAGAGCCTAGCTAAACAACAACTAGCATGTTAGAAAAGTGATTAGAACTTCGATCCGGGTTTGCTGCAGTTTCTTCAGTGTTCTGTTTTGGGATTTTTAAAGTATTTTGTTTCTGCCCAGAATTTCCAGAGAACAAAGTTGTGTTTGGGGTAGTTACGAATTGGTGTTTTGATCGAAATTCAATAAACTTTTGCTAAATGGTTATATCCGTAATGTGATATATGCACTGAACGTCAACTAATCGCTATACGTCGATTAGTAGGGGTTGTGTATATCTGTGATCTGTAATGTTGTTGGATTGTGTATATGAACTTGTTGGATTGTCGCCGATGAATAGCCGGGGTTTGTGAGATGAGAGTTTGTTTATCTTTCATTTGATATAATATGTAATTGATGTAATATTATTTTTATGGCCGCACATCCGGGATGAGGTTGTAGCCGCCATTGTATATTATTTCTTTTACTGTTTTTTACTCCTAGGATAGACCCAAGGTAGGGTGCACAAACTACCGGGTACTTTGAAGTGCCGAGTGGCCTACTCACGTTGTTGAGGGAGGTTGCTTCTCTTCGGGAACTTGGCGAGTAGTTTGCCGCACCCGTAGGGGTTTAGGGTGGGGTTTGGCTATTAATCGCAACCGTGTAATCCGTCTTTCGCTGCAGGCTCGAACGAAACCCGGATTCCTAGCATATCCAATGTGTTCATCTGTGATCTGGAATAGCTATCATTGCATCTGATGAATGTATATATCTATATATGATATCTAGCAAGCGTTGCTTATGTTTTGCATCTGCGCTAGTCCAGCCCCCGCTCTGTCGTTAGTTAAGTAACCTAACGGGTGATAACGGGGCCCCGTGGCGAATGCGGATGGCATAAGCGTACGTCATATTTTCGTTGTTTTCTACAATGGTAGGATTAAATGATGGGACGCATTAAATTAATGCAAGAAATAAACCAAAGTTAAGCCATTGGAACAATTTCAAAACCACTCGGTTTCTTTTCAAAACAGAAAACTTTTTAAAACGCGGAGCTTAAACCACTCCTTTTAAAAGCTATCAAGGTTCCTTCGATTATATCAAGTTCACTACGTTCACGGTTTCGCCAAAACCATTCGTAGCCCTCTGTCGTTTCATATGAATATCCAATAGTATTCAAGCTATGTTTGTTGGCCTTAGTCAAGGCATAGTGATTGGTAGCTGGTGGGTATTCATATGTTGCATAGATAGATGCGTTAGTTTGGGACAGTCGTATTATTTTGTTGGCCATAGTCAAGGGTATATACGGATGGGTTCAAATTAACCTGGACAATGACAGGTAGAACTTGACATGTGACTTATGATTTGTTGGCCTTAGTCAAGGTCATAAGAGCATGGGGCAAAAATCCACATCGGGAGTTTCTTAAGAAACTGAAACTTGCTAGTGCTGCATACCATTTCGAGTGTGATGATTCTGGTAGGATTCCTTCAGTTTTATCACACGATGATATTTGGATCCCGATCCTACTGTGAGTATATGCTACTCCTCGAGAACTTTCTCACTTAACGATCAATGCTATAAACCAAGTAGGTGTCTAGAAAGGTGTTAGCGGGGCTACGCCCATAGGGAAAAGAGGTTATTTAATTAAGGAACTTCGCGAAAGGGTTGGAAAATCTCCCTCGAAGTACCAACACTGGCCTGGCTGAACGGTTATGCAAGTATTGTATGGTGAGATTGATCCCGACTAATTATTCCTTTTTGGTTTGAGGAAGGATTCTAGAAACAGTGGGAGCCATCTTGTTTAGATAAACTAAAAACCAATCTAAACTTGCAAGAGCATCATGATGAGTGTTTTCTTCTCTCTCTCTTTATTGCAGCGACCCAGTGACCGCACATAAGTTACATCTAGATAATAAAATGACCGAATCTGACTGTTATGACTGGCAAAGGTCTGTCCAGATGTCCATTACCCATGACAAGCTGGGACACCTCTTAACTAATCAAACCCCTGCCGTCTCAGGGTCAGTTTCCACTATCGCGGATATTGATATCCGTAAGACATCAGAAAAAGACTGTGTGAATGCCAAGTGCCTCGTGTTGGCCTCAGTTGATGGTGCATACCAAAGGCAGCACGAGAAGATGGACTTAGTTTCTATCTTCCTCCATAACAAAGATTTATATGGAGAGCAATCTTGTATCGCAAGATATGAGACCTCGAACGAATTGCTTCAAGCGAGGTTGGCTATCGGGTCATCTGTAGGGGGCAACGTCCTTACAGAGACCAGCTATTTTGATGAGCTCATGGACCTGAAGACCACATTGAAGAACGGGTCAAATACTGACTTGATTCTACAGTCTCGGCCCTCTACTTATACCGTGAAGGAAACCAGGGTAGTAGAAGGAAAGGGAAGGGCCAAAGTTTAGGGACTGGATGTAGTAAAGGAGGGACGTTCCTATTGTTACAGGAATGAACATTGGCAGAAGGATTGCAGGGCTAGCAAAGCCAGTAGCCAGGATTCGAAGCATGTTGTGGCTTCGACTTCGGGTGTGTTTGTAGTAGAAAACTGTATGTCAGTTAACCCTACTTCCTGGGTATTGGATACCGGATCAGGATCTCACATCTGTAATTCATTACAGGCTCTGAGAAACCGTAAAGTTATCAGGATAGGTGATATGACTCTCATGGTTGCCAACGGAATGAGTATGGATGCTGAATCCGTAGGGGAATATCATCTTGAACTGACAACTGGGCAGATATTGATTCTGCATAACTGTTTGTATGTACCTAGTGCGACTTGTAATATCATATCTGTATCCTTACTTTCTAAGGAAGGATATGATTTTACTTTTGTAAGCGATGTGGTCCACATCCACCTAAATCAAATTTTGATTGGGTCAGGTACATTAGAAAACGGGATATACGTATTGAATCAAGCTTAGGTTTTCAGTGTCAAGAACACACTTAAAAGAAAGTCTCCGGAAACAAATCAGGCTTTCTTATGGTATTGTAGACTGGGTCACATTAATGAGACACGGTTAACAAAGTTACATAAAGAGGGATACTTGAATCCGTTCGAGTATCAGTCTTATGCTACTTGTGAATCTTGTCTTATGGAAAAGATGGCAAAGACTCCGTTCACTGGACACGAAGTAAGAGCGAGCAAGCTCTTGGGACTCATACACAGTGACGTGTGTAGTCCAATGTCTACACATGCGCGAAGTGGTTATTCATACTTCATTACTTTTACGGATGATTTCTCTAGGTATGGACATGTCTTCCTGATGAAACATAAATCCGAGGCCTTTGAGAAATTTCGGGAATACAAGAATGAAGTTGAAAAACAAACAGGCAAAAGTATCAAAACACTGAGATCTGATCGAGGTGGTGAATACTTGAGTGCCGAGTTTCTAGGCTACTTAAAAGAGAATGGAATTCTCTCTCAGCTTACTCCTCCATACACATCACAGCACAATGGTGTATCGGAAAGGCGGAATCGAACTCTATTGGATATGGTTCGTTCCATGATGAGGAAGGCTGAGTTACCACGATATTTCTAGGGTTATGCACTAGAAACAGCTGCATATCTTTTGAACCAAGTTCCTACTAAGTCAGTGCCTACCACACCATATCAGATGTGGAGTGGGAAGAAACCCTGTCTTAAACACTTTAAGACATGGGGATGTCCAGCTTTTATCAAAAAGCAGCATGCGGACAAGCTCGAGGTACGCTCAGTACAATGTAAGTTTGTGGGATACCCAAAGAACTCCAAGGGGTATGTTTTCTATTACGCAGAGGAGCAAAAGGTCTTTATTTCTCGTCATGCCCGCTTCTTGGAACCGAGTTTTTAGAAATCAGATAAGTGGGAGCGCAATAGAACTCGAAGAAATTCCAGAACCACAAGCTATTACTGAAAGCTTAGTAGAACCAGAAGGTTCAGGAGAACTGGACATCCCAGCGCCACTCCACAGGAGTAGTAGGCAGTCTCATCCGCCCGAGAGATACTACGGTTTTCTCATAGACGGGGATAGAGAAGATTGCACCATTGATTATGATGAGCCTACTAGCTTCCAGCAAGCCATTCAGAGCGGTGACTCATTAAAATGGCTGGATGCAATGCGGACTGAGATAGAGTCCATGTACACCAACAAAGTTTGGACTTTGGATTTTGCTCCAAAAGGGGTAAAACCCGTAGGCTGCAAATGGATCTTCAGAAAGAAGATTGGTGTAGATGGGCAGGTTGAAACCTATAAAGCTAGACTTGTTGCAAAGGGTTTTCGTCAAAGACCTGGTTTGGACTATGACGAGACCTTTTCTCCTGTGGCTATGCTCAAATCCATTCGGATCCTTCTTGCCATTGCTGCCTTCCACGATTATGAGATCTGGCAGATGGACGTAAAGACGGTTTTCCTAAATGGACATTTGGAAGAGTGCGTCTATATGGATCAGCCGCAGGGATTCATTCAGAGTAGGAGCAGCGGTAAAGTGTGCAAGTTGCTTAAGTCCATCTATGGACTGAAGCAGGCATCGCGGAGTTGGAACATCTTCTTTGATGAAACTGTCAAGGAATTCGAGTTTATCAAAAACCCAGATGAACCATGCATTTACAGTAAGATTGTAGGGAGAACTGTGGTATTCCTCGTCTTGTACGTAGATGACATTCTCCTAATAGGAAATGATATTCCTATGCTACAGTCAGTCAAAGGATTCTTGTCACAGAGGTTCTCCATGAAGGACCTGGGCGATGCCAACTACATTCTGGGGATCCAGATCTATCGTGATAGATCTAAGAGGATGTTGGGACTTTCACAGTCGAAGTACATCGACACCATACTGAAACGATTCAGTATGGAAGATTCAAAGCGCGGTAATCTACCGGCTTATCACGGAATCATCCTCTCCAAAGATATGTCTCCCAAGACTGATTTGGAAAGGGCTCGCATGTCATCTATACCCTATGCATCTGCGGTAAGCTCTATAATGTATGCGATGTTGTGTACCAGACCAGATGTAGCATACGCATTGAGCGTTGTAAGCCGGTATCAGTTGGACCCAGGGGAGAAACACTGGATAGCAGTAAAGAACATTCTCAAGTACCTGAGAAGGACTAAGGAGATGTTCTTGGTGTATGGCGGAAAAGACCTCCAGATCGAGGCCTTTGCTGACTCCAGCTTCCAGAGTGACAAGGATGACTCCAAGTCCATGTCGGGTTATGTCTTTACCCTCAATGGAGGGGCGGTTTGCTAGAAGAGCTCCAAGCAGGAAACCATTGCTGACTCAACTATGGAAGCGGAGTATATAGCTGCTTGCGATGCCGCAAAGGAAGCTGTCTGGATGAAGAAGTTCCTCACGGAGGTTCAGGTGGTTCCTACCATTGTTAATCCAATACCGCTGTATTATGACAACAACGGTGCTATAGCTTTAGCAAAGGAACCCAGGTCCCATCAGAAGTGCAGGCACATTTTGAGGCGGTACCACCTGATCAGGGAGATCGTAGATCGCCGGGAGATCGAGGTGAAGAGAGTAGATTCGGAGAATAACACTGCAGATCCATTCACGAAGGCCATACCCCCGACTGAGTTCGAGCGGCTGATTGAGATGATAGGCCTTCGATACGCCAGTACATAGCCTTAGTGCAAGTAGGAGATTGTTAGTGTATATGCCCTAGAGGCCATTACTGTATCATACTAGTTTGTATATTACTTAATGGAAGCTTGAGATATTCACAGTTGTATAGACAATCTTGCTCAAAATGGTAGTATGCTACTTGGTTTGTTTCTACTTTAATGTGTGCATGTGTTTCTTTTAGCATATCGCCTATACATATTAGATGAGCGCTTAGGATCTTTGCTTGATTACCAGCGTTGTGATGGCAGTCACACTAGTGGGGGCTGGGTAATCTACAAGCACATCCTTATACAGGTCCCTAGTCGTAGGATTATCTAGACGGGGCATCGATACTCCGGAGTATACTAGCGTATGCACTTCTCATCCCAGCAGGGGAGATGGTCTGTTCCACAGCCAACAGTACGTCGTACTGGAGATAGTATACGGGTGCTCGTTAGGTTACGAGTACACTGGACAGGACTCGTCGGGAACTGTTGGTTAGTACTATACCTATCGTCAGATAACAGTTCCCAGGTGACAGGACTACAGCTTAGTCCGTCGACTTGACACTGCTACTTCGCCTCAAGTGTGTTCCCACTGTACTTTGATTACTACCCTACCACGGATCAAAGGAGTCATGCAAACAGGTAGTAGTTGGGTGCAGTCCCGAAGCACTTGGAGGCAGTAGCGGTTAGATAAGATTCGTCTCTCCCGGTATTAGGGGTTGATACCGCGCTGTGTCTAGGAGAGCCATTACACAAAGTCCCTGGCCAGGGCAAGCGAAAATTACTGGTAGTGTTTCCAGTAGTTTCTCAGGGTGTTCTGGGCTATACTCCGGCATGACTTGTACCGCTATTAGGGGTCTAACGTTTACCACCCCTAGGCCCGACATGCGATACTCTTAGATGAACAGACTGGATTGTACGGAGATTGTCATATTCAGGATCAGTAGGAGTTCGGATGGGTTTACCTCATCGGCCTTCTTATCGATATCTACCTGGGGACCGTTACATAAAGCTAGTGCCACTTGCGGTCTATGGTTAAACCCACTGCCAGTATAGTGTCGAGTCTTTAGAGTCCCACACAGAGAGTTTCCCTGCACTGAGCAAAAGGTGTAGAGGTCGTATGGTTTTACGGCAAGGCTACGATCACTTACGTACACTTGTGCGCGTATGCTGTTCGGGCAGACAATACTAGTGGGCTTTGATTTAAGCCGGATCCTAGTATTGTATGGATGGATTAGTTTTGTCTTCTGTGCATTCGCATTCTACGGAATGCGGATGCGGGTGTGTATGCACAGTTGTGAGGAGCGAAGAAGAAAGAGGTGTCTCGTTAGGGTTTTGACAATTGGTTCGGTCAAAATCATTATAAGGCGGGGACATTATTTACTAATCTTTTTATTGATAATTATGTTATGGATAATTGCTTTGACCATTTGACCCTGCTTGACCTTGTTGACAATTTGACCATAGTTGACTAGGATCTCTCATGTGAGATCTAGAGTATTCTTTTGCTTTTTGGCTTTGGATTTGATTTGTGATGATAATGGTCATATCAATGTAGCCATCAACTTTATCATGATAAAGATTAGTAATTATTTTGTTTATGGATTCATTATTCTCTTCTCATTCTCTCTCTTCAAGTGAGAAGCTCCCATGGTTCCTCCTTCTTCTTACTCTTCTTGATTTTTCCTTTGCTCTCATGTGTTGAGAAAATAAGGATCTAAATTGACAAACAAATCCATCTTCTTCTTCTACACCATCTAGGATATCAAGCATGGCACACTTGTTGCCCTAGTTACCTCGGCTTGAGGTGGAGCTCGGAACACAAACTCTCGGGTGGATCGTCTTCGACTCTAGGAGGCCGTGGAGGTGACCAAGATCCGGATCGATCCTCGGAGCTTGCATGGACAAGGAGGACAGAGGAGAGAAGACCCGAAGGACCGGTTTCGTGAGGTATAATCTCTTTAGTATAGTAGATAAAACCTCATGTAGTTTGCTAGGTTTTGTTTAGCAAAGATCCTCTAGTTTAGGTCCATGTTTCCTTGTGTTAAAAATCGTTTTTTACCTCTTCCGCCTCCCCGCAAGCACCGGGGTGGTCAACGTAGACTTACATGGACATCATCCTGATTCATTAACTGTTTTTCCCGAACTCCATATACGTCTAGATATTGATGATAAACACTTGGATGAGTTAGTTTTTGGGGAAATTTTTGAGGATGAACCATTTTTATTAGATGAGTCGGATTTTCCAATTCATCCTATCCCTTTCATTGATTGTGTACACCCTCCCGAATCTTTAACCGATACCATTCCTCGATCACTCCCCTCCAACCATTCCATCGTTCCCACCTTACAAGACACCGTATTACCTTCATTTTCTGTGTCTGGTTTACCAAGTTCAGTCGACCCATGCTTTCTTACGAATCTTGAGAGGTTTGACCTCATTTCTCAACGGGTTGATAGATTAGTACAATCGCTTTTTAAATATCGATCATTACAAATTGTACTCATTTATTCACTCCATTTTACCCTCAAATTTCTATTCCATTTCTTTTTCCCTTCTGCTATTCTTCTCCTCCACCAAGACCGTATCCCGCTTCCATCCCCATACGGTCTCGCGTATTCTTCATTTCTTTTCTCTCTGCATTCTTTCACCAACCTGCACATTATAGCGATAGAATTTTTGAATGGTTGGTGTTAACTTTTGGCCTATGTAATGTCTTGTATAGATTGAAGTTGTTCCCTCCCCTAACCTTGCACTTCACCGCTTAACAGTGGAAACACTATTTCATTTATGTTTGCGGTTTTTTTTTGTTTTCTTTTTTCTGTTATAAAAAAAACAGGGGTGCGCCGACAATTTTGACCCTCTTGTTGTAGGCTGACAGTGAGGGCACTGTCAAGTTTAAGTTTGGGGGTGTGCTCAGTAAGCATTTCTATCCTTCGCAATCATTTGTATATTCTGCATTTGCATACATATTCAAAAACCCATAAAAATCATAAAATTTTCCTAAAAAATAAAAACTTTGTCTTCAAATTAGCTAGTGAGAAAACTTAGATTCGATATTTCGATGGTTTTGTTTGATGAGATAGGAACGAATAAATCCTATTTTTTTTTATTTTGAAAACCTGAAAGATAACCCTCCTTTGAGTTTAACTATAACTAATATACGTCTTTTCACATTACACGTGTCGTAAGTTTTGAAAATTAGATGACAAGTCTGATATGTCTTAAAACTTTTAAATTGATAAACAATTTTTTGAGGATCAAACAGGTTTGTACTGAAATAAGTAATATCAAGAATAGTTTATAAAGGAAAATAGATATGAAGGTATATTATTGATGCTTTAATAGAAACCAAGTCTGAAGAATAACCCGTCTGGAATTTGATTGGAGTAATTACACACCTGATGCACTATCACGTCTTTTATCCTAAAAATAATTGAACTAGTTATATCTCCGTTCACATTGAATTGTTATGATTTTCACGCCAAAATGAGTCTTTCTATTTTAGGGCCTAGGTAACTTGAGCAATTAAGTCCGCTAGGGTGTCTCTATACCTAATGCCCTAAAACCAACTGGTTTGGGAGCATTGGCCCAAAGCTCGCTAAGAAGTCTAGAAAGTCCAAATTAAAACAAAGTTAGGCAAGTGTTCTTTTCGAGTTAAAATTCCTAACGGTTATTTGTGTTTGAATAATCTTAACAAAAGACAAGTTTTATAAAAATATTTTTAAATGGAGATATGAAGGTTTTATCCTATGATAAATACTATTGCACGTTCATAAAGGTGTGTATGAAACGAAAACAAGTAAAAGGTGGAGTGAAGATTAAGACCTAATTTCCTGGTAAAGAGAATAGAAATTCTGAATTTGAAACAAGGCTGGAAAACGAAACTTAAGAAATACTTAACTCTTTATAAAAATTGTGTGATCCTTTTGAAGTTTTATCCGGTCTTTATTTTGTGACATGATGACTTTAATCGATCCTTTTTGAAACATAACGACACTATTTGCACCGCACGTAAAGACGTATAGGATCTGAAATTAAATAAGAAGAGAGGTGTGTAAAATAAAGGCTCGATGTTTCTAACTTAGGATAATAGAATTTTTAGTTTTGAAGTTAAACCTTAGGGTTATAATCAATAGTTATTTCACAAATCTAGCTTGACGGGATTTTGTGGGTGTAATCCGCTGAAAACTCTCAGGAGACAACACTCCTCCTACTAGGGACACCTAGAGATTTAACGGCTTGTTGCATGAGCTCAGTGCAATCGCGTTCCCTGTGAAAGTGAGGTTAGGATTTTGTTTTGCTTGGGACGAGCAAAAGATAAGTTTGGGGGTATTTGTTCATCAAAGAAAACTGCATTTCAATACCGCCCATTCATTATCAATTTTGTATAGTATCGGTACTATTAACCCGTGTCTGCTCAATAAATACAGATTACAGGTATTCATGATAAAACATAGGAAACACACTCAAATTCACGGATATAATATTTGTGAGCCGACACTGCAACCGGAACTGCAAACCGATCAATATCCAAAGAGTTCTTTTGCAACAAATAAAGTGTACAAAATTTTGATCCAACACAATACAAGTGTGCACATAGCACTTTGGCACTTGGACCTAGGTGAGGGCTGCTTATGGCATAAGTGGGCACAATTGAGTGTGATGTGTGATAAATGCTAAAAGATGTGATGTGGTTTAAAGCATCAAGTTTCCCTCCAAGACTACTGAGTATAACCCAAGCTGATATGATGAAATCAAATATTAACAGTGGACTTGTTGAGTGCACTCAAGACCACCACACCAACACGAGCCCAATTTCCTAAGATTGGACTGGTGAAACCCTCCAAAAAACCGGCATCAACGGGCTTTTTGTCTCCAAATGTCCCCATTTTTCTTCTGGTTGTTTATTTGGGTCACATCATCATCAGTATATTGTTTGTTTAATCTTATTTTGTGCCTATAAATACCAGATTAGTGAGCAAGGGAAGGATATACATAGATACACTTTTGAGCAATAGTTTAACTGTTTGTTTCATTTTTCATTTTGAAGCTTTGTACATAGTAGCTAGTTCACCTTGAGTTCTTTTGCCTTCTCTTGAACTTACAACCTTTTCATTGAGCTTGCAAGTTTAAATTTTGCTTATTGAACTCATGGTTTGTATCATCACTTGAAGTTAATAAAGCTTTCATTTTGTGCTTGGGTTCTTAGTATTCCTTTTCTATCTCTTTTACTTACTTACAATTTAATTTCTTGCCATTTACCTACTTGCAATGTTGTGTTATTCCTTTTTTTATCATTTCATTTGCACTTTCTTTTTGTTGTTTTGATGGTTTGTGAATAGTAGTGTTGTTAGGAAAGAGAATGGTCTTGTAAGTTAGGAATTCCATTTGCTCATTTCCTTTACCCGATATTTGCTAATTGAACTCCGTCCAAACCATACGCAAGCGCTCCGTTAAGCACCCTACCCTACCAAGGTATCGGTGACCCTAACCATGATCGGTTGCGTTCGGTTTGGCCGTAGGCGAGAGTCAAGAGACAAGAACGGACGGACAAGGGTCAATAAGCCGGATTTCACTAATACCGTGTTTAAACACCATAATCCACGTTGTTGCCTATTACTCTAGCTTCAATAGTCAAGCTTGGCACAAAGGATTGAGTACGGAATTTCCTAACATACGCTAACCTATTTCTATTCCTAACAACTTATACTTTGCATATACAACATTTAGGTTAGAAACGAACCGTTTTGACCCTTGCTTAACTTGTGATGACAAGAACATAAAACGCACCATCTCCCTGAGAACCACCCGTACTTATCGCGGCTAGCTACATGTGACGCCGTTTTGATTGCAGTTAACTTTAAATTCTTTATAAAACGACAACGCGAAATGTCGTAACAAGAACTGAACGAAGGTGTTTCATGATAAACACCTTATGCGCAAAACATTCACGCCTGGACAGCAGGTACTTCTTTACGACACCAGACTTCATTTTCATCCTAGTAAGCTACGATCCGCTGATGGGACCTTTTCTTGTGTGGTGTGTACATCCGCACGGCATGGAGGATTTGGAAAATTCAAGGGACGGTTCAATTTTCAAAGTAAACGGATATAGATTGAAACCGTTTTTTACCATGAAACTGTTTTTTACCGTAGAACCATTAGAGGAGCTTCTGATGTTACAAGAGTCGGTTTACCTTGCCTAATCTTCCTCCATTTACTACCAAACTTCGGTTATCCAACCATAAACAGTGGAAACAATATTTAAAATAAGTTTGGGGGTATGAATATACTATCTTGTATATATATATGGATATTATTGTTTGGTGTGTATCCATTTTTCTTTTGACAAGCAGTCTTAGCTGGTGATGCTCGGTTTCTTCTTTTATATATATATATATATATATATATATATATATATATATATAGAGAGAGAGAGAGTGAAACAGAGAGAGAGAGAGAGAGAGAAAAGGCCTCTCCGACATGTTTTTGTTGCCTCCACAATTTTTGATCTTTTTTGTATAGCATGACAGCGAGGACACTGTCCGATTTAATTTTGGGGGTATGGTCGGTATGCCTTCTATCCTTGCATTCATTTGTAAATTATGCATTTGCATATATTTTTTTTGAAAAACCCATAAAATCAGAAAATTTCCAAAACAGAAAAACTTTGTCGTCAAGTTAGCTAGTGGGAAAACTTAGATTCGAAATACCAACAGTATAGTTTGGTAAGATAGGAACAACTAAATCCTATTTTTAGATATTAAAAACCCGAAAGATAACCCTCCTTTTAGTTTAACAGTAGCGAATATACATCTTTTTCATCACACTGCACGTGTCACGAGTTTTGAAAATTAGATGGCAAGTTTGATATATCTGTAAAACATTTAAAATTGATAAATTTCAGGATCAAACAGGTTTGTTTTGAAATAAGTAATATCAAGAATAGTTTATAAAACGAAGTGGATATGAAGGGAGAGTATTGATACTTTAATAGAAACTAAGTCTGAAAAATAACCCATCTGAAACTTGATTGGAGTGACTACACTCCTTATATACACAAATACATCTTTTATGTTAAAAATAATTGAGCAGCTGACTATATAACCATCTCAAAAAATTGTTATAATTTTCACGCTTAAATAAGTCATTTTGTTTTAGGGCCTAGATGACTTAGGCAATTAAGTCCGCCGAGGTGTTTCTACACATAATGCCCTAAAATCAACTGGTTTTGGTAGATTGGTCCAAGGCTCGCTAGGAAACCTAAAATGTCTAATTTAAAATAAAATCAAGGAAGTGTTCCCTCTGAATTAAAATTCTTAACGGTTCTTTGTATGAGAATAATCTTGGCTAAAGACAAGTTTTTATAAAAAAAATATATATTTTTAAACGAGATATGAAGGTTTTTACTTGATGATAAAGAATATTGCACGTCAAGATGGTGTGTATGAACAAAAACAAGTGAAAGGTGGAGTGAAGAATAAGACTTAGTTTTCTATTAGAGATGATAGAAATTCTGTATTTGAAACCTAGCTGGAGAACAAAACTTGAGAAAAGCTTCTCTCTTTACAAACTCGCCTGATCCTTTTGAAGTTTTATCCGGTCCGTATTTTGTGACATGATGAATCTAATCAAAGTTTTTGAAAAGTAACGACGCTATTTGCACCGCACATAAAAACGTTTAAGATCTTAATTTAAACAAGAAGTGAGGTGTGAAAAATAAGAGTTTGATGTTTCTAACGTAGGATAATAGAATTTTTAGCTTGGATACTGAACCCTAGGATTAGAATCAACCGTGATTTCGCGAAACTAGTTTAATAGGATTTTGTATGTGCAATCTGCTGAAAACTCTCATAAGACAACACTCCTACTACTAGGCACACCTAAAGATTTAACGGCATGTTGCACGAGTTCAGTGCAATCGCATTCCCTGCGAAAGTGAGATTAGGATTTTTTTTGCTCGGGACGAGCAAAAGATAAGTTTTGGGGTATTTATTCATCATGAAAAACTGTATTTTAATACCGCTCATTCATTATCATTTTGTAAATATCGGTACTATTAAGTCGTGTCTACTCAATAAGTATAGCATACATGTATTCGTGACAGAACACTGGAGACACACTCAAAATGTACGGATACGACATTTATGAGCCCATACTGAAACCATAATGGAAAACCGATCAAGATAAGAAAAGATTTTGGAACAAGTCAAGCGCACAACATTTTGTAACAAGAATGGTCCAACATGGTGCGAGTGTCCAAGTGTGAACTCATTTCTTAGGTACATGAAACAGCATGGTCTATGTGTAAACACTCAATCAAGTGGTACAAGTAGACTTGCAAGTGGATGTAGGGTCATGATGAATTGAAAAGGCTATGATGTGATTGTGATCTTTCCCTCTAAAATCCCCCAGATAACACCTTCATGATAATTTGAAGAAATTGCAAACCTAGAGAGATGATATTGAAGAGTAAAAACTACACTAAGAAGACGGGGCCAATCACACCAACCTTGGCCGCAGATTTATTCTCCAGAGCCGCAATTTGCGGCCAGAGCATGTCCATGATTGCTCGTTTTTCTTCTGTGGAACCCACTTTGTCATATCATCATATTTTTATCTCTATTTTTTGACTTGAGTCGGCTATAAATAGCAGATAAGATTTCAAGCAAAGGGTCCAAGTTCTTTAGACCAAGTTTGTAGTGTAGATGTTATTTTGTAGTTTACATTTGGTTAGTTTTGAGTTCTTTGCATCTTCTTGATCTTGCAATCTCAGTTCTTGAGCTTGCAAAGTTAGGGGAGGTTATTGAGCTCATTAGTTTGTATCTCAATTCACAATTCAATACAAAGTTTTTTTGCTTATTTTTCATATCAATGCTTGCCTTCACTTGTGATTTTATTGAGATCTTTTGCTTTTATTTGATCATGCAATCTTTTAAATGAGCTTGCAAGTTTAAAGTTTAGTTTTTAATTTCATAGCTATATTTAGACTCCAAGAATCATTGAAGACTTCATTTGCACCTATTGGTTGCTAATATTTCTTATCTTTTGTATTACTTATCTTGCAATTTCCATTATGTACTCTTCTATCTCTTGTGTTTTCTTTGATTTTGTGAATATGTGTGAGTAGTACAATCACTTGTTAAGGGTAGGAAAGGGGTAGTTTGACTAGGAGAAGTGTTTTGCTCATTTCCTTTAAAACCGATGACTTGTAGTTTGAACTCTGACCAAAAGACTCGCAATCCGCTCTGTTAGGCACCCTATTCTACCACGATAGCGGTGATTCCTAATTATGATCGGATATGATTGGTTTGACGGAGGCGAGGGTTAAGAGACAAGAATGGAAGGATAAGGGACGAGAAATATGGAATTGGCATACAATCGTAAATACCGTACTAAAGCGCCCCCAATCCACGCTGTTGCCAATTACCTTAGCATTAAACATCAAGTTAAGTTCATAAGGATGTGGCAAACATTATCCTAGCTCAAACTAAGCTAAACCTACCCCCCAACAAGTCTTTTTCTTTTAAACATATCATTTGCGACACTTAGTATAACAACCAACTGCATTTTACGGACTTAACTCATTAAAACAAGATTAAAAACCCACCATCTCCCTGCGGAAGACCCGTATTCATCTTGGCTCGCTACACGCGACACCGTTTTGATTGCAGTTCTTTAAAACTTAATACGACATGTGAAATCTCTAACAATCAACTACACACATCACTATTTATAAGTACTTAGAGTTCACTAACTCTATCTCCGTGTCTAGTAAACAGAGTTTTAATCATGTCACCTTTGAGACAAGATTGGAAAGTTTCATAAGATTCAAACAAGAATGGATCTAAATATCCATCTTTATTTAACTTGCGTAGTCTAGTCTCATTGATATGACCAAGTTACAATGCCACAAAAAAGTTTCGTTCTTGTTTGTGTGTTGTAAATTGAGAACTGTATTTTGGTTAAGAATATTTATATCATTATCTAATGCACCATACCCAATCAACATTTGATCAAGATAAATGTTCATAACATAATCTTTAAAACATGTTTGTATCCTTCTTTATCTAATAAAGAAACAGATATCATTTTTAAAAATAAAGTTGGTGCAAAACAATAGTTATTCAAAATCAAAAGTTTTCCTCTAAGCAAGACCATATGATATTCCATAACAGCAACATTTGCTTCGTTTCTGACTCTGAGGAGAAAATCACCCTTTCCCAACACATTGCTTCTTCTCAGCGTCCGTAATACCTTACAGATGTGAGATCCTGGTCTGATATCAAATACCCAGGAAGTAGAGTTCATTGAGAAACATTTTTTTCAATTAACACACCAGAAGATGAAGTATCATTATGCTTCAAAGGATGAATAGGTATTCCTTTCAATGTCTCTAACAGTGCCCAAGCTTATGTCATTAGTTGCAATCTCCTTTTTCCCTCAACTGCAACCTATTTTAATGTCTCTACATTTTACCTTCTTTACACCACCCTTAGGCTAGTTCGTGTTCTTCTTTCCATTTCTTTTAGTTTTATACTTGGGTTTAGAAGAAAACTATCCAACAAGTATAACCGCTGTATTCTCCTTATTTAAGGAGATCTCAACTTGAGAGAAGGTGAAAGGAAGAGAAAGTAGAATTATATCAATATATATAATTCATTTTTCAGAACGAAATTAGTGGCCATTCTCGATTGAAACAATTTATTCGAGATCTCGTATCTAACTACGAGATGGCACTCCAGGCAACCAATTTGTATGGAGAAGAAAAGACTATACGCCCATCCTCTCATGTTGCTTCTGCAACTTCTTCCTTATGAAGGCTAACACGAGGCACTAGGCCAACACGCAATCTCGGCATGCAACATGGATCTCTGTATCTAATAGAAAGGATTCTGAAGTAGGTGAAGGGATAGTAGGAGCGGTAATGGTATATGCGACATTGTCGTAAATTAGGGCAATCAAGACATTCTAAAGCCATTATAATATTGTTCAGTTAACTTAGTTTTATGAGTTTTAGTTTATCAGATATAGACGCTGTCAGGAGAGAGAGAAGAAACACTCAGTGTGTGCTCTTGTAAGATTAGATTAGTTTGTTAATATATTTAATTAAGATGGCTTCCACTGTTTGGTTAAATTTTCCTTCAAACCTAGTAAAAGGAGAATTAGCCAAAATCATCATCACCTCACAAGTTCATTAATCAGTCGGTCAGGCCAGTGTAAGTACTAAGAGAGAGGCTCCCCGCACTTTCGCACGAATCTAATTAAATAACCCCCGTTTCTTAGAGGCGTAACCCCGTAAACACTTTTCTAGACACCTACTGAGCCAGTTTATTATGAACGTGAGATTCTATCGAGAATATCTTTTATTCATGTGGGAATTGGGATCCAACTATCATGGCATGGCAACCTTGATGGAGGCCAACAAATCACCACACATCATAGAAGGTGTGCAATCTTTCTGCAAGTTTCAATTATTGAAACTTCCGATATGATTTTTATTCCTAACAGCTTATGACATTGACGGAGGCCAACAAACCATAAGTCGCTAGTCAAGTTCAATCTGTCATTTCATGATTAATTTAGGCCCATCCACACCAGCCCTTGACGAAGGCCAACAAAGATGTGTGACTGTTCTAACCAATCTCATCATATGAAGCAGACAAACATCACTTAGCTACCGTACACTACGTCTTGACGGAGGCCAACAAACGTAGAACGAATACTAAGTACTCTACTTATCTGAAATGGCGGAGGGTTACGGCTGGTTTTGAAAGAAACCTTCAACGTAATAATCTTGATATCATTGAAAAAACTGAGTGGTTTTGAAAACAAGTTGTTTTTGAAAAACTGATTGGCTTCTTCAACTTAAGTTAGGTTTATTTTCTTTCCATTAATCATATTAATAGCATCTCATCATTTCAATAAAAACTCTTTTATATAGTATCCTATATTTCACACTAAACAAAAGATAGAAAATAAAAATAATTTTATATGCCAATTGCAATTGCCACGATGTGTCATCTTCACTGTTAAGTTAGATAACTAACAACAAAGCGGACACTAGACTATTGCAATTCAAAAACATATAGAATCATTATTGCTTTATAGTAATCGCATCCACCGTCGGTGCCTTATGCAAGTAATCACATCACAGGCATGCTAGGTCCTCGCAAGCAAATAATCGCATCACAAGCATGCGGTAAATATCACAGAAAGTGGAATAGTCGGATATACTAAGAATCTCGCATTTCACTTGAGCCGCAAATTAAACATGACATTCCACAGTCGTGTGAATAGCCCTTACATAACCAAAACAAGAACCCCTACAAGCACAGTGACCTACTCACCAATCTTAGATCCAGGCGCCCCGGTCTTAACGCCTTTGAGAGGGCAACCATCCAATTCTAGAATCCGGTGGCTCGAGCGCTTCTTCACAGGACAACCTATATTATGTACATTACAAATAGGACTTAAAGGTCTGAATAAAAGAATAATACAATTCGGCAGGCCATATAATACTTCAATTGAAAATAGAATATTCACACGAGGGGCTATTCAAATACGACAATCCAAATAAAACCATACATACCAATATCTCATTCTAAATGTGCAACCTAGTATAATTGATCTCACATCAATTAGGCTACGTTTACCAATACATATCCTTATACGTGTTCAAACTAACTTGATCAAACACTTTGATCGAGTTAATTTGAAACCAATAGCTAAGAATTCAACCTACGGGTCGCACACATCGGATTTCAAAAGATTCAAAATCTGACGCGCACCTCGACACTCAAAACCCTATCATTTTTTGAAAAAATCAAGTCTTCGAAAGACACAAATTGATCCTGAGAACCCGATAGGGACTCGGGCTCAACCCCATAACCCTCCCCCCTCTTTTTGGCCTTGATTTAGCCCCGAATTGGGGATGAATCAGGACCGATTCAGCCCTTGATTCGGGGTTGGATCGGCCTCAGTTCAACTTTGAATTTGGGGATGAACCGGCCAAGAGGTTGACGGGTTCGGGATCGCTCTCGAGCCCCTGCAGGGTTCTCAGTTCAAGCCAAGAACTCCCGGGCTCGTGTAGACATAAAAAATGAGGGGATTTTCATGCAAATTTCAAAATTAGTTGTGTAAAAATTGGGTTTTTAATTTCTTTTAGCCAAAAACACAACTACTAGTAGATGGATCAGCCATGATACCATATAAGTGAATAGTGCTAGGGTCGCAACACTTGCGGACCACCGCGAAAATATAGAACAAAATTTTCTAACATAGCATCATTAATTATAAACTAAGATCATCTAAATACTAGGAGTTGTAAACCATCAAGAGAGCAAAACTAAGCTATCTAAAATTTTAGAGGGGGATACAACCTTTTCAGTGTGTTCACTCTTTAGTGGAAGACCCAAGCTAGGCTCTTTGGTGTTGGGATCGAGCTTATTCTACAACCTCCTCACCGAAGATGATCCACCTGGAAAGAAACCCATCGAAGATCCTACTTCACTAAAGAGTACTTCTTTTATGAAGCTACCGGCTCTAACAAATTTCTAGAATGAGAAGAAGATGGAGAAATTGGACTCCCTTTTTCTCTCTAATTCTTCTGATTATATAAGAGTGACGATGAGATTGAAAAATAAGATGGATCCATTCTTTTTTTTCTATCTTCTATCATATATTAAAGAGAAGGGTAGATAAATATCTCCTCTTGTGGTCCCCACAAGCCCACATACCTCAAATGTCATTATATGACAAAAATTAGTATATGTGTCATATACATATACTAAATACTTGAGAAAGAGAGAGAGAGAGAGTATAATACTAGTATCCATATCATATATGGTTATTAAGTCAACACTTGACTTAATAATCCGGTTCGAAATAAATCGTCTAGTATTGTCGGGCGTCCGAATAATATACGTGTATTATATACACGTGTTTAATTGAATTAAGGCACGTATCAACTATACACACATTTATATCGTTTCACCTGAGCGAGGGTACTTTCTGTGTGGGAATGTAAAGACTCAAAATATGCTGGCAGTGAGTATCAGGATCATATCCGATATTACTCATAAGCACGTCAGTGTCGCTAGCTACATGTAATGACTATCCAGGTATATGTCAAAAAATAGGTCGACAGGAAAACTCATCTGAACCCAGCAAAGTCTATTAGTGACAATTACTGTACATTCCACTTTTTTCGTCAAAGAGTGTTGCATACCGGGTCTGAGGATGGAAGCTGTAAGACCCTGAATAATCCAAAAGTCTTGCATATATCAAAATCATAACCGTATGAGATACAGCTGATAACTCTTATCAGTTTATCTTAACCGCCCTGACCAGGGACTTCAGGTTATAGTCATATTGTTCCCGCCAAAAAATTGGCGCTCTGGAGCTTAACCTCCGCACCTTGATGCAAGCTATGCCAATGCCAACCCTGGCATAAGCTGAGCTGGCAGAAGCTGAGCCGATGCCATCCTTGGCACAGGCTATACCAATGCCAACCTTGGCGCAAGCTGAGCCGATGCCATCCTTGGCACAGGCTATACCAATGCCAACCCTGGCGCAAGTGCCCGTAGTGCAATGCACGTGGCGACAATGTCATTTCCTCGTGCCTGCGCTACACATGCAATGCATGTGACTCCAATGTCAATTCTTCAGGCGGTGCCACATGTGCAAGGCACGTGGAGCCAACGCCAAGTTTGGTTGAAGCATTTTCTTCATTTTGGGAAAATAATTTCATCTTTATATTTCAAAAACAGAAAGATATCACATGTTAACAAGAAATTTTTCCTGTATCTTTCTAAAACAAGAAAGATATTTTCTCTGTAAAAGAGAGCCCTAAGATCAAAGATCCAACGATACTTAAGTATCACCAATTGATCTTAAGATCAATTGAGATCTCTCAATTGAGAAATTCTCTCAACTTGATTAATTTTTTCTTCTCATATAAATAGGAGTCTGGGAGATTAATCTTAGACACAATACCCCCCATAAGGTGAAAAAAATGACTTAAGCCTCTGCCAAAGATCTTCACCTTCCCAAAAACCCAAGGTAAAAGACTAAGGAGAAAATTCTCCTTTTTTGCCTCTGTTCCTCTAACAATGAAGCTTAAGCTTTATAAAAATCCAGAGTTCTTTCTTTGGATCAAAGATCCGAGGGTGAAATTCCCATAAACAAAGAGCTTATGATCTCATGGTGATTTTTATCTTAAGATCTAAGATCTCAAAGGAAAACTTTGTTATTTCCCCATCAAGAGAAAAAAAATCGTCTAAAACTATAAAAGATCGAAGCTTAAATTTCATAAGACCCAAGTTCTCACCAAGAAACATGAACAAGAACCTAAGACCATACATCCACGAACTTTGTGAATGTTAATGATTAAAAGATCATTTTGTGATGGGAAACTTAAGTTTCTGCAAGGTTAACCTTTCTGTGGAGATTAATCTCCAAAACCCCAGCGCAGCGCCAAAATTCATTAAGTGTGTCAGAGCCAAAGTGAAGATGACAGAGCTTAAGCTCTAAGACCCTGACGTTGCGCCAAAGTTACACCATCTTCAGGATGTGCAAGAACATAAGTTCTTAAGATTGGTCGGCGCCTAGCTTGCCAAGCCGTGCCAATGCAAAAGGCATATCAGCGCCAAACAGGCCTTACACTTAGCCCAAATTGGCTAAGTCTTGAAGCTTAAGCTTCTCTGATCTTATGATCAAGTGAGATTAATATTCTTATGCCACCTAGGTTGACCTAGTTCTCAAATGAAACTATGTGTCCCTTTGCAAAGCTTATATGCTCAAACCCTCTAAGTAGATCTTAGCTCTTAAATATGACTAACATATCCTTAGATAAATTTTAAGCTTTCCTGTGAACCCATGGACCTCACAAATGTGAGAATGAACCTACGTTCACTCCTATTGGTAAACCCAGACACCAACGTAGACCTTGTCAAGCAATGCTTGACCTAAATATGATATATGTACAGATTTGAACTAACCCGTGCCCTACGGGCGACGATAAAATTAGTATCAGTATACAATCCAAGGGCAACCAAAAATAAACAAATAAGAATATGACACACGAAGCAAAGTTGTTTTCGTACGCGACAACATAATTAACTACAGGGGCTTGCGCTTGTAGGAAAAATTTCTCCCTACAATCAGTAAACCTCTCATTTGTAAAAGGGAATCCAAAGTCAGTTACATTAGTCGCATCCTTCCAAACCTCTGATATACACCGCTATAAATCAACTTAGTGTTTTCGAAGAGGTAGATAGATCATACCATTGCATCTGCCCCTAAATTTAGGCAAGATGTTCTATCCCAGTTCGTCTCCGGTTTTCGGTGGTAAACAGATTCCGTCACGTCCGTTGGGACAATTTTTCTCTTTCCACTCCACACTTTGTGTGCTGTGTTTTCGTGAACAAAATCGCGGTCTCTTAAGTTTATGATTGCTCTTGGATTTTACGGTACTAAAGACGGGGTTCTATCTTCTATGTAGATCATCTCAATGGTATCCTGCAACTGCAACTCTGGTTACAACACCACCCCATTCCGTTTGATCATATCCAGGAAAATCATGGCCCCACTGCTCTGTATTCCAGCTACTCAACTAATGCAGCAGTGGAATAGGCTCCAATTTGGGCAAATGCCTCCCCTCTCAACTATTGGCGCCTCAACGCCAAATGAGGAAGTCCTGAAGAAGTCAGTCTTTGACAGGGTTGCAACAAGCTCTGCAGGTCCGAAAATCCTGAAAAATAAGAAACCTCGGTCTTCAATAGGATAAATTCAAGCTCCATGGACCCATCGAAGAAGCCTACCAAACCAGAAGGCACGGTATTTAAGAGGCTGGCATCAAGCTCTACAGGCCCAGCAAAGAAGTCTATGAATTCCAAAAGCCCGGTCTTTAAAAGGCTGGCTCATGCTGCTCCCGAAACGCCAAAAGACGCTTCACCTCTAAGAAATTTTGTCTTCCATAGACTGGTATCAAATGCTCCTACTCTACCAAAGAAGTCAGTCTTCAAGTGACTGACACCTGCTGAAGTTCTAAAGCCACACAAGGGGCATGTCTATAAGGCTCCCAAAGCCGAAGAAGTGCCTGCTTCAAGATGTGCTCGACATCGTTACTGGCGCTGGTAAAGACATGCTGGGGGTATCTCCCTATCAGGATTGACTCCGCCTAAGCCAGCTATCGATGTAGCTATTTCAACCAAAAACATATTCGAGCTGCTCAAAAGGGTTAGGCGTGTAAGGTAGTTTTGCTTACAAAGTGCCAATTTAAAATAAGGTAGAATGTATAATTTTAAAAACCAAGTGAGCAAACCATCCAAAACACAAGAAAAACACCCAAAGATCTAAACTTGCAAACAATAGAGTGCACTATCTAAGACAACTTTTGAAGCGTGACTACAAAATTGTAGTGAACTCTAGCTAGTCCCTAAATGCTCCAGATCAATCTTGCAACTCGATCTTCTCGTCAAAGATGATCCATCTTGAGAGAAGGCCGGTTCATGCTCCAAAACACCAAGATAACTCAATATTGTAGTAACTAGCTCTCACTTTTGCTAGAAATGGAGATGCTAGATGATGTAGAATATTTGGTTTTCTTTCTTTTTCTTTCTCTCCCTTACTTTTTATCTCAAGAGGATGAAGAAGAGGAGGATAAGATAGAGAATTAGAATGAGAGAATGGCTAGAAGTATTTTCGCAACCATACTTCAATAGTTTTAGGAAATCATTTTTCAATAAAAAATAAATGCCTATCTCTCTTAACCACAACCTTGGTTCGTTGCTGCTAACCTCCATTTAAGCGCTAGTATTCTTTGCATGGATGCGCTAACGTGCTTCAACATCATTTTTTTATTTTCTAAAAAAGAAAATAGCATAATGAGGTGTCCTCCTTTTAGAAGTATTTTGTAGGAATACAAAATACATCCCCGTATATGTATCATATACATATACGTGTACCTATATAAAAATACGAATAGCTAAAGAGAGAGAAAAATGAATATAATACTAGAATATATATATTATATATTATTAAATTAACCCCTGATTTAATAATCAGACTTTATCGTAAGCCGGCTAGTATTATCAAATGTCCGATTAAAGTCTGTGTATCCAATACACGTATTTAATCGAACTCCTGCACGTATTAATATACGGCCACTACATCGTTTCTCCTGAACCAGGAAACCCTTTATGTGGGAATCTAAAGACTCAACAATACGCTGGTAGTGAGTTCCTGAATCAAATCCATAACTTACAAGCACGTCAGCGGTACTAGCTGTACATAACGGCTACCCAGGTATATGTCGAAAGGAAGGTCGACAAGCAAGTTTGTCCGTACCCTACAGAGCTATTAGTGACATTCACCGTACAGTTTGGTCTCTTCATCAGAGAATGTCGCATACTGGGTCTGAAAGGTGAAAACTGTCAGACTCCCAATAACCCGATAAGTAATGCCTATGTCAAGCTCACAACCAACTGAGATACTACTGATAACACTTATCAGTATATCTTATCCGCCCTGGCCAGGGACTTATAGCTATAGCTAATCGGGCACATCGCGACATTTACTCCCTATACCGGGAGAGACGAATCCCTTCGATCACTCACTGCCTCCATGTGCTTCGGGACTGTACCCAACTAAAACCTATTTGCACGGATCTTTAAACCCGTGGTATGGTAGTAATCAAAATACAATAGGAACACACACAAGACAATATGATGATCTTAGGTCAACAGACAACTTTGTACTCCTGTCATCAAAGAACTGTTATATGATTATAGATATAATACCATCTAGGAGTTCTCGGCGAGTTCGTTCAGTGAAACTCATTCTCCAATGAGCACCTGTATACAATCCTCGGTGTCAAACACCAATAGCCGTGGGACCAGCTATCGACCTCCAACCGGGTCAAGAAATGTATACATTAGTCTAAACTGAAGTACCAATGTCCAGTCACGATACTCCTACGACTGGGAATATTTAAGGATGTGCTTATGGATTATCCAAGCCTCACTATTATGATCTCCATTATAATCCTGGTAGTCAAGCAAAAAATCCTATGGGCTTTATCATAATGTATTAGCGATACATAATAGCATGTAGAACATATACACATGAATGATAAAGACAAACCAGATAGTATACTATCATATCGAGCAAGACCGTTATGTGTGTATATACGTCTAATACAATTACAATAATTGCCTCTAAGGCATACATATCTAACAAGGCAAAACTCGCCTACAACTATCTTAAAGAAGTCTTCTCCACACATGGAGGCGTCAAATGAATAGGAAACAGTTCTTATGCCGCCGCAACTCTCTTCCAGAATCTACACAGTTTTGAAGGAAGTTCGTAGCTCTGATATTGCCACTAATCCTTTATATTGCCACCAATCCTTTTCCAAATTGGAGAAATACAAGAATCAGCCGAAGGCTGATAAAACGGCTCTCGAATATAAAGTGGTTCTCCCAAAAAGGAAAAGTCCGGAGAGATCCCCATCGTACAAGGTAAATCCAAAGAGGCGAAGTATCAGAAGCACTACGCAAAAGGCTGAAGTAGTTCATACCGTGTGGATGATATATCTGAATAGTAGTGAAAACAACACTTCCACCAGTCATAGACTCCATACTCGGTCTCTGACTGCAACCCAAAGGCAGCTCTGAGCTGCAAGAACTAGCCGCTTAAGCAGCAGTGCTTGTCGGTTCTCCGTCCAAAGCTCGCCCGGAAGACGAACAAGAAGATCTGGCAGAACAAGGGTCTGTTGTTGACTCTTTGAAACGTGTTCTCAATAAAAAAGACAAAGAATTGGCGCAAATGACTGTCAACATGAACAAGATGGCTCTCCAACTGTAGAAAATGTGTGGAATGATGTCTCGGTCGTCAGAAATGCCGGCAAAAGATCTGTCAGTGATCTCTGATAATAAGAAAGGGAAGGCTGCAAATCCTTTCAAAGGCCTTGCAATCTATAATGGTTCTTTGGCGTAGCCCGTCTAGCAAGGAGATCCCTGGGGGGCTGCGAGCGAAATGTGGAAGTTTTGCACTCATCTTTTTGAAGGTACGCACAGTAAGAATTTTAAATTCGGGGACCGAATTTCTTTAAGGGGGAAGATTGTAACGCATTAGAAATCGTTTAGGCGAATTTTCCGTTAATATGTAAAATAAGTTGTGTTTTCCGTTAAAACCCCGAAGTGATCATTTTTCAGTTTAGACTTAACTGCACCTAGTTTAACTAGGAAATTACTAGTTTGCGGTTTTTAGTTGTCACTTGAAAATTTTATTTCACTTAAATATTTTCCTTAATTAAAATATCATTATAAGCTTTTAATTATACACTTAATTAGTGGTAATTACAAATTTTGATTGGGTTAATTATGCTAAAGTGAATCTATGCTAATTTAATCACAAGATTAAGCTTTAAACCTTCTCTCCAAAATATCTAGATATTTGTTGAATTAAAAGAAAGATTTTAAAGAAAATGATTAAGAGGTGGCATGGATGGGAGAGGCTTTAAATGAGCATTTATTGGTGTTTTAGACTAGAAATTTCCACAATTTCCTAACCTCCACATTTTTCTACCCTTGGCCGAACCCCCCCCTCCTGCCGCCCTCTCTTTTCCTTTGCCGCATTTTCACTTCTTCAAGCTCAAATAAATCATCTAAAATCATCAAATAATCACACAAACTCATAAACAAATCCCTACCCAGTATTCTTCAACCATAAACAAGCTTGGATTTTCATGAAAGTTATCATTTTGGAGGCTAATTTGGAGTTTAGTTGCTAGTTTGTGAATCTAGTAGAGGTATAAAATCCTAACTCTAAACTTTAATTGTTGTTTAAATCTTTAAGCTAACTTATTAGATGTTTAAGTATGGATTTAATTTTCATGTTTAGAAATTCAAGAAAAGATTATGAAGATCAAGTTAGGGTTTGATTATTGTAATGGTTAAGTGAGTTGTTTAGACAAGGAAAACTTACTTAATTGTGAGAATATTATTTGTTATTTTTCTAATTGTCTAATTAAGCTTAAGTACAAACTAAACTTTTACTAAATCTTTTATGGGTGAAATTGAAATTGTAGTAAAGGTTTGGATGACTTAGTTAAGCTACTATGTGTTGATTTGATCACTAGAATGGTTTAAACTTTTAGACTTGAGCTAAAATATTCATAAAGTTGCTTAGTAGGTTTTCGGATAAATTAAGCATGGGTTTCTTTTGACGTTGCGATATTATATATATTAGATTCCACGATATATATTGTGTTGTGAGTGCGTGATCGGTACGATCAGGGTCTAGGCTTGGTGGTTATGTCATTTTGTGTTCCTAGCTAGAGTTGTGCCGATATCCTACGCGTTTTGTGCACTAGGTGCACTGTGTGTATATCTTGTGGACGTTATCCTTGCATTTCGTCGCCTTTGTGTCGGCGCAGGATATTTAGTCTTACGTGTTGTGTTTGTGAAATTTAGGATCGCGAGCAGGGACTTCGGACGCTGCGAAGAAAGGGAAGCAGGTGGTCGGATTTACTTAACTCGAGGTCATCGGTGAGTAGATTTAACATCTACATGGGAATCGACCACATGGCATTATGCATCTGGGCTAGATTAAATAACATGATTATAAGTTATAAGTATATGGACATTGATTTTGTGTGTGTACCATTGTTGCATATTCCATTTCCTATTGTATATGGACTTAGTCTTAATAAGACACAACACCATTATTGACGATTCATGTTACACGAGCACTAATTGTATGCTATACACACTCCGTCGATAATTTCCATGACACGCACAAACACCTATACATACGTGATACTGTATTGGTTAGGGACATTGAGACATGATCCTTATTTCCATTGTGCATATTAGATATAGCTGACATATATACATACATGATATTGTATTGGTTAGGGACATTGAGACATGATCCTTATTTCTATTCTACATATGAGATATAGCTGACACATATACATACGTGATATTGTATTGGTTAGGGATATTGAGACATGATCCTTATTTCCATTATGCATATGAGAGATAGCATACACATATACCTACATGCTTACACATATACCTATAGGGTATTGTATCATTATTGACAGGTATAGACACATATCTTGCTATAGCTACACATATACCTATAGGGTATTGTATCATTATTGACAGGTATATACACATATGAGATATAGCTACATGTACATCTTGCATAAATATTTACATGTACACACATATACCTTGCTATAGCCATATGTTCACCCTTATATGATGTTGCGTTGGATTTTGGAGCAATTAGGAACCGCATGATATATTTAATAACTTGTTTCATTTAAATAGAGGCTTTCATTTATATACTCATATTACTGTTTTATGTTGCATATATTATATTTCATGGATTTATGCATTGAGATATGGATTTCACATGATGTTTTCTGGATGTTTTACTCCTGATGATATATATCAGGGGTATGGGACGCTGTTATATATGTATGTATGAATGTATATATATATATATATATATATATATAAATCAGTGGTATAGGACGCTGTTATATATGTACATATATATAATATATATCATCATAATGATCTATGCAAGTATTCTTATTCATTACTTGATGTTTTCTGGATTTGAGGACCGTGGTAGTTCATGAAACTATGCATTGTTTGAAAAACCATGTTTCTCTTGATATGATATTTCAATGCGTCCACCATGAGATTTTCCGGTTCTGAGACTTGTGTTTGATACCCGATTCGAGGAGCGGATAGGCACCGTCTGCGGGTACATGGTGGACCCGGTATGGTTCTCCAGGGCAAGAGGTGATTTTCGTGGTATAAATGATGAGCCTGAAAGGAGGGCTAGTACCTATCAGTGATAGTATTTAGATTCAGCGGTTATCGTGAGGATACCGACCGGAGTCATGTACGGACATGACATCAGGGCCAGTCGTGGTGACGGCGCCTGACAGATGAGTATTTACGTATCGATACTGGACACTAGTTTTCATTATGTATCGAGTGTCGAGGTTGGACACTCAGTTTCCATAATTTTGATGTGTCGTTGAGGGGGACACACACACACACACACATATATATAGAGGCATATGCGCACACGCGTGCGCGCGCGCACACACACACACACACATATATACAGGCATATGTTTTCATGATGTTTCGGGTGTCGATGTTGGACACTCAAGTTCCAAGGGACTTACAGGATATGAGGGCTGATCTGAGGATGCGGTGCCTGAAGTATTAGGATTTGGAGTGTCGTTGATGGACACTAGTTTCTCCACGATGAGGATTTCCGTGTTGATGATATGTTTCATCCCATACTGAGCATTTATTTGATATGCACTGCTTCATGTTTTAGTAGTACCTGATAGAGTACCTTTCATGAATGTTGCATATACATATTCCCATTAATTCTATCAGCTTGTATGTGATAGATTATCGCAGTACGTGCATACCTGCAATTACCTGCATATGTTATTTACTATTCATGAGTTGGCAACTCACCCCCATTGTGCCACAGTGTTTTGCAGGTGTCCCTCAGAGTGGTAGTGGCAGGGCTTCTTCTTATCGTATCATCTTTTGCAGCGGATACCGCTACGGCTGACTGTGTGCAGTTTTGCTACAGGTGGGTTTTGCAGTTATCCAATGATGCTCATTTGTATATTCGTTGTATCTAGTACTCTCCATGTACTACTTCATGTATTGACTTAGAGAAGAGTTGTGAGGACGATATTGTATATTATTTTATGACTTTGGATGTCTTTTATGCTGTTGTCGCTTTATATCATCCATTTTCTTCGCTTCGGCGTCGTATATCTGTTGTGGCGGTTGTTTCCGCCTTTGCGCGTGGATTTGCTCCCGTTGGGGATGCTTTACTTATATTATTTGTTGTACCCTTTTTAAGACTAGTTTTTACAAAGGAGATGCTACCAAAGTTTTAAGAAAGTAAATTTGGACTTTAAAGGAGTTTTACTTGATATTCCTAAAAGTTTTAAACAATGTTCCTATCACTTACTACTTTTGATGGTTTAGATTGCTAGGTTTTCGGCTTACTTAAATTGCGTTACGCCTATAGACGTTACGTGGTTTATAGGCCATCACGTGCCAAATTTCGGGTCATGACAAAGTTAGTATCAGAGAGCTAGGTTTTACCTTTCGGAGTGTAGGATGACCTTGGTATGATGAAGTAGGTAGCTTAAGCAGAGTGATGTTGCGTGTGTATGTCAGCGGCATACATATGACACGGTACTCCGACTAAGTGACCATAGTACTTATTGCTTGGAATTCCTTCCATGATGATACATTTCTTTGGGATTCGATTTCTGTGTTCTTATCGAATCCTATTTTCATTTCTAGCCTTTATGCCGCCGAAGACTATGAGGGCTCAGAGAGATGCAGCGAGAGCCGAGGTCAGAGTTGACTCGTTTAGGACGAGGACTGACCAGGACGGTACGCTCACTGTACAGGAGCAGTTTGATCCGCCTTTGATAGATCGTATCGCTAGGCTTGAGGCAAAGATGCAGGACTTGCGACAGATGATGGGATCGTTGGTTGAGGCCAGTCGAGCGCAGCGACAGGAGGTTGCCACTCATGTTACCCAGTTATTCCTTGCTATCAGCACACAACATTATGTTACGTATACAGCCGCAGTGGACGCAGCCCTACTAGTTGAGGCACGTCTTCCCAAGACTTTTGAAGTTTCAGGACCGAGAAGGGCTCGTACAGGTGTATCAGCCTAGAGACAGATACTTAGACGCCACGACAGATTTCGTTCGGTTCGCGAGAGTAGCAGAGGCTTAGGACGAGGACAGTTGTTTAGCTCTTACCCCCAGAAGGGTCAGTAGTCATCATATGGATGTTTCAGGTGCGGGAGTTTCCATCACCTCGTCAGGAATTATACCGTAGTATGCCAGAGGAGGACAGCAGTACCATATGATACCTTATCACTTTCACCTCAGGGAGAATCCCCTTTTGCGCCTGTTGTTGATCCGCGTCGAACTTATGTTCAGAGAGGTCGTGGTCGCGGAGAGTTTGTTCAGAGTATACAGGATGGCAGAGGAGAAGGACAGCTTGTTGCGAGTAGAGGGCAGGCACGAGTGTTTTCTTTTACTCATCGGGATGCGCGGGCGTCCAATGCAGAGTTTTCAGGTATTCATTTTCGTATGATCTTCTAATGCAGATGTTTGTTTAATTCAGGATCTATGCACTCGTTTGTTCTACACACTTCGTGCCGAGGTTGGGTCGAGAGTCGTGTTTGCTACATCAGCCGTGGTTGTAATTACTCCTGTTAGCGATTCTTTTGTTGCGCGACACGTGTTTCGGTCATATACCAATCGGATAGGAGAAAGAGATTCGTCCGTCGATTTGATCCTTTTAGAGATGTTGAACTTTGACACTCTCTTGGGCACGGACTGGTTAGCTACGTGCTATGCGTCTGTGGACTACCGCGAGAAAACAGTCAGGTTTTGTTTTCCCGGCGAATCAGTTCTAGTTGTGCAGGGGGACTGTGGTGCCGCCCCTCACAGCTTGATTTCAGCCATTTCCGCTAGTCGGCTTTTGAGGAGAAGATGTTGAGGATTCTTGGCTTTCATTCGTGATACCGGAGCCACAGTGGATTCGTTGGTCCGGATTTCTATCGTTCGAGAGTTTTCCGACATTGTTCCAGATGAGCCGGGAAAGCTTAGGGAGCTTAAGGATCAGCTGCAGAGTTGCTAGATAGGGGGACGTGTACGTCCAAGTGTTTTGTTTGGAGAGCCCCTATTCTATTCGTCAAGAAGAAGGACGGCAGTTTGAGCTTGTGTATTGATTGATCATCAATTGAACCATGTTACGGTGCGGGATAGGTATCCTTTACCTCGCATTGACGATTTCTTTGATCAGCTCCAGGATGCGGGCCATTTTTCTAAGTTTGTTTTGGGATCAGGTCATCATCAGCTGCGGGTTCGGAGTGATGACATTCCAAAGACTGCTTTTGTGTGCGCTTCGGGAATTATGAGTTTTTTGTGGTGTCGTTGGACTCAGCAATGCCTTAGAAGCATTCATGGATGTGATGAACCAGATTTTTCCAGGCCGTTCCTCGACCAGTTTATTGGTGTGTTATTGATGACATTCTGGTTTATTCCAAGAGTCGAGAGGAACATGAGCAGCACTTGATGATTGCTTTGAAGACATTGAGAGAGCACTAGCTGTTTGCTAAATTCTCGGAGTGTTTCCTTCAGGCTTTATAGTGTTGACTTCCTAGGTCATGTGGTTACGGGAGACGGTATTCGTATGGACCCGAGAAAAATCGAGGCCGTACAGCTTTGGCCCAGACCTGTATCAGTGACAGAGGTCCGCAGCTTTTTTGGCTTAGCTGGTTTTTACCGCCGTTTCGTGCAGGATTTCTCGAGTATCGCTGCACCGCTGACCGAAGTGACCAAGAAAGGGGGTTCCTTTTCTTTGGACTGAGGTATGTGAGCTGAGTTTTCAGCGGTTGAAGACTCGGTTGACGACTGCACCAGTTCTATCTTTGCTTTCTGGATCAGGCGACTTTGTCATTTATTGTGATGTTTCGTGAGTGCGGCTCGATTGTGTTTTGATGCAGCATGATAGAGTTATCGCTTATGCTTCCCGACAGTTGAAGGAGCACGAGAAGATTTATCCCACTCACGATCTGGAGATGGCTGCGGTGGTCGTGCGTTGAAGATTTGAAGACACTACTTGTACGGAAAGTCGTGTCAGATTTTCATGGACCACCAGAGCTTAGTGTACATCTTCCTGCAGCGGGAACTGAGTTTAAGACAGCGCCGTTGGATAGCGCTTGTGAAGGATTATGATTGTGAGATCCTTTATTTTTCCCGGGGCAAGGCGATTGTGGTAGCTGATGCTTTGAGTCGTAGGCCCGGGGGTTAGTTATCCCAGTTGAGAAAAGTTCAGAGACATTCTTCTGCAGATTTACAGTTCTTGTGCGACAGCTGAGTACAGTTTGAGTTCGCTTCCATTGGGGGACAGCTTGCTCATGTCAGCGCCTGTCCACTTCTAATCGTTTTCGTGAGGCGCAGCCCGCCGATGCTCGTTTGTCTGAGATTCTTGAGCATGTTCGGCAGGGTAAATATTCGGAGTTCTTGATTTATGACCAAGGTGTGCTACGTTGCGGGACTCGTTTGTGTGTACTAGATACTGATGGAAAGAGATGTGAAATCCTAGAGCAGGCACATCAGTTAGCATTCAGTGTTCACCCAGTGCCACCAAGATGTAATGTGACTTGAGAGTTAGTTACGGATGAGCAGGGATGAAGAGTGATGTTTCAGATTTCGTTTTGAAGTGCTTGACTTGTCAGCGAGCTAAGGTTGAGCATTTGAGACCGGCAGAAGAGTTGCAATCTTTAAGCGTTCTGGAGTGGGAATGGGAGCAGATCGCCATGAATTTCGTTGTGGGTCTACCCAGGTCTAGTCGAGAGTATGACTCCATTTGGGTGATTGTTGTCCGGTTATGCTCAGTTTGCTCAGTTGTTTTTCGATAAGTTGTGCGTTTGCACGGAGTTCCTTCATGCGTTGTATCCAATAGAAGCACCCAGTTCGCTAGCCTTCTTTGGAAAAAGCTTCAGGAGGCCTTGGGTACCTGGTTGAGCTTTAACTCCGCTTTCCATTAGCAGGCTGATGGTCAGACAGAGCGGACTATACAGACTCTGGAGGATATGCTTGTGCGTACGTACTAAATGTTTGTTGGCTATGGGATCATCACTTGTCATTGATGGAGTTCTCCTACGATAACAGTTATCAAGAGACATTTCAAGTGGCAACTTTCAGGCCTTGTGTGGTAGGTTGTGTCGATTACCAGTCTGTTTTACTGACTCCGCGAGAGCAGGATTTTTGGACCCCAGCTAGTCAAGAGACTTCGGAGAAGATCCAGCTGGTTTAGGACAGGTTGAGAGCAGCCCAGTGCAGAAAGAAGTCTAATGCCGACCGTCGTTGTCGCAGACTTGAGTTCGCAGTGGGAGATCATGTATTCTTACGGATTTTCCGATGAATGGCATGTTGAGTTTTAGGAAGAAGGGAAGCTTAGTCCCAGATTGTAGGTCCTTTTGAGATCTTTGAAACGAGTTAGTTCCGTTGCCTATCGTTTGGCATTTCCGCCCAGATTTCTGAGTATTCACCCCGTATTCCTTATGTCGATACTTCGCAATTACCTTCATGACCTTTCTCACATGATTCAGCACCAGACCATTCATTTGGATGCCATCTTTCGTTCACCAGCAGCCGATAGTTATAGTGGATCGGCAGGTGGAGAAATTTCGGTCAAAGGCCTTGCAATCTATAAAGGTTCTTTGCTATAGCCCGTCTCGTAAGGAGATCACTGGGGGGCTGCGAGCGAGATGTGGAAGTTTTGCACTCATCTTTTTGAAGGTACGCATAGTAAGAATTTTAAATTTGGGGATCGAATTTCTTTAAGGGGTTAGATTGTAACGCATTAGAAATCGTTTAGGCGAATTTTCCGTTAATATGTAAAATAAGTTGTGTTTTTCGTTAAAACCCAGAAGTGATCATTTTTCAGTTTAGACTTAACTGCACCTAGTTTAACTAGGAAATTGCTAGTTTACGGTTTTTAGTTGTCACTTGAAAATTTTAGTTCACTTAAATATTTTTCCTTAATTAAAATATTATTATAATCTTCTAATTATCCACTTAATTAGTGGTAATTACAAATTTTGATTGGGTTAATTATGCTAAAGTGAATCTATACTAATTTAATCACAAGATTAAGCTTTAAACCTTCTCTCCAAAATATCTAGATATTTGTTGAATTAAAAGAAAGATTTTACAGAAAATGATTAAGAGGTGGCATGGATGAGAGAGGCTTTAAATGAGCATTTATTGGTGTTTTAGACTAGAAATTTCCATACAATTTCCTAACCTCCTCATTTTTCTATCTTTGGCCGAGCCCCTCCTGCAGCCCTCTCTTTTCTTTTGCCCCATTTTCACTTCTTCAAGCTCAAATAAATCAACTAAAATCTTAAAATAATCTCACAAACAAATCCCTACCCATTATTCTTCAACCTTAAACAAGCTTGGCATGAAAGTTATCATTTTGGAGGCTAATTGTAGGGTTAGCTTAGCACCTTAGCAAGGTTTTGGCAAGCATCAATCATGCTACTTTAAAATTTTTGGGATGCTAAACAAACCCTAACCAAGATCTTAACTAGAGACATAGGGTAAACATAGCAAGTAAACAACTTTACTTCTAAGAGTTTGGGATTACAACCTTTGTAGTCCGTTCCTTCGCTTCATAAGCTCCATGTTGAGCTCCCTTCGCCGCGATCATCATGTACCGGGACTCTAGAGAGGCTCCATGAAGAGAAAAATGCAAGCTTGCTTCCAATCTTTAACAACAAAGATGATCTACCTTGAAGAAAACTCAAACCCAAACTCATGCTTCACTAATCAAGCTTTAGCAAAGCAAACACCCTAATCTAAGTGGATAGAATAGATGAAGATGATGAAGTAGGAATTTAGCTCTCTTTTATTTTCAATTTCTCACTTATAAACATCACAAAAGAAAAGGCTAGAAAGCTTTTTTCAAGAGCAAGAAGAAGAAGAAAGTCATTTGTGATGAATAATGAAAATCATTGTTATGGTTACAAATCAACCATGGGTTAAGAATGAAGATTTAACTCATGTAGAGAGTTAACTAGAGTAAAAGGTTTGGGTTGGGTTAGAAAATATCTATACAAAATATCTTAGCTTAAAACAAAATAAAGCTTCTAGAAGCTTCATAAAAAAGCTAACCCAAATGCTAACCCAAATCAAACCCTAACTTGTTTAATCTCCACAAAACATGTTGCATTTGTAACCCTAACTTGTTACAATATTATATATAACATATATAATATATTTTTGTAACAAAATAAAATAATACAATTAACGTATATCACATATATATCAATGTATTATCCAAGTGAGAAAAAGAATCTTTAAGTGAGTTTATATTAGTTAATGTAACTTAATATATCACATATATAATTATATTAAATTATCGAATCAACACTTGATCCGATAAACCGGCTATATCGCATATAACCGACTAATATAATCTGTATCAGTTCATCGAATCAACACTTGATCCGATGACCCGGCTATATCATATATACCCGGCCGATATCTCATATCGCGAGAATCTAATACGGTATCACATACTCGTATTATTCTCGGTCCCGCACATATCACATATGTGCTCCTACTCCGTTTTGCCTAAGCCAGGAAACCTCTGTGTAGGACTCTAAAGAATCGTCAATACGCCGGCAGTAGGTGATGATCATATCAAACAACCACAGGCTGCAAGCGGTCAGCTAAACGTAACAGCCACCCAGGTATTGAGCAATCAGAAGATCAACAAGCAAGTCTGTACATTCTCCTGTGAATCCAACCAGTAACACTCCCGTACAGTCCGGTCTCTTCGTCTGATATATCGCATATCTCGTCTAGGGGTGGTAAACGTCAGACCCCAGTAGCTTGATAAGTCGTGTCGATATGAGATCTATAACAGTTCGAGAAACTATTGGTAACACTTACCAGTAAATCTCAGCAACCCTGGCCAGGGATTTCCAGTTATAGCCAATCGAACATAGCGCAACATCAACTCCCTATACCGAGAGAGACGAAACCCCTCCTATCGCTCATTGCCTCCATGTGATTCGGGACTACACCCAAAAGCCACCATTTTGCATGCCCTCTTGGATGTCGTATGATGCAAATCAAAGCACGGTAGGAATCACACAAGTCTCTATGACGATCTCGGGTCTACAGAGTAACCTGTACTAGTGTCACCAGAGAACTGCCATCTGACGTGAGGTATAATACCATCTGGGAGTTCTCGACGAGTCCGTCCAGTGTACCCAGTCTCCACTGAGCACCCGTATACCTTCTCTGATGTCAAACCCCAATGGATATGGGATCATCCATCGCCCATCATATGGGTCAAGAAGCGCATACGCTAGTCTACTCTAGAGTATCGATGCCCTATCTCGGTACTCCCACGACTAGGAACATTTGAAGGATGTACTTGGCGACTACTCTGTCCCCACTAGTACGATATGTATCATAGTCCTGGTAGTCAAGTACTCATCCTAAGGGCTTTATCAACATGTATCATAGAGACAATTTGAGTACATGTTAAGATAAAGAGCAACCAGATAGCATACTATCATGTCGAGCAAGAAAGTCCTCCCTATATATGTCCAAGCATCCACTACAATATACATCGTATGTACAGTAATGGCCTCTAAGACATACATATCACTAACACTAATTTGATGTTTAGTTGCTAGTTTGTGAATCGAATGGAGGTATAAAATCCTAAGCCTAAACTTTAATTGTTGTTTAAATCTTTAAGCTAGCTTATTAGATGTTTAAGTATGGCCTTAATTTGCAAATTTAGAAATTCAAGAAAAGATTATGAAGATCAAGTTAGGGTTTTATTATTGTAATAGTTAAGTGAGTTGTTTAGACAAGGAAAACATAACCTAGTTGTGAGCATGTTATTTGTTATTTTCCTAATTGTCTAATTAAGTTTAAGTGAAAACTAAACTTTTACTAAATCTTTTATGGGTAAGATTAAAATTGAAGTAAAGGTTTGGGTGATTTAGTTAAGCTACTATGTGTTGATTTTAATCACTAGAATGGTTTAAACTTCTAGACTTAAGCAAAAATATTTATAAAGCTGCTTACTAGGTTTTCAGATAAATTAAGCGTGGGTTTCTTTTGACGTTGCGATATTATATATATTAGATTCCACGATATATATTATGTTGTGAATGCGCGATCGGTATGATCAGGGTCTAGGCTTGGTGGTTATGTCGTTTTGCGTTCCTAGCTAGGGTTGTACCGATATCATACGCGTTTTGTGCACTAGATGCACAGTGTGTATATCTTGTGGACGTTATCCTTGTGTTTCGTTGTCTTTTTGTCGGTACAGGATATTTAGTCTTATGTGTTGTGTTTGTGAAATTTAGGATCGCTAGCAGGAACTTCGGACGCTGCGAAGAAAGGGAAGCAGGTGGTCGAATTTACTTAGCTCGAGATTATCGGTGAGTAGATTTAACATCTATAGGGAAATCGCCCGCATGACGTTATGTGTCTGGGCTAGATTAAATGACATGATTATTAGTTATAAGTATATGGACATTGATTTTGTGTGTGTACCATTGTTGCATATTCCATTTCCTATTGTATATAGACTTAGTATTAATAAGACACAACACCATTATTAACGATTCATGTTACACGAGCACTAATTGTATGCTACACACACTCCGTCGATAATTGCCATGACACGCACAAACACATATACATACGTGATATTGTATTGGTTAGGGACATTGAGACATGATCCTTATTTCCATTGTGCATATGAGACATAGCTGACACATATACATATGTGATATTGTATTGGTTAGGGACATTGAGAAATGATCCTTATTTCCATTGTGCATATGAGATATATGCTTACACATATACATACATGATATTGTATTGGTTAGGGATATTGAGACATGATCCTTATATCCATTGTACATATGAGAGATAGCATACACATATACCTACATGCTTACACATATACTTATAGGGTATTGTATCATTATTGAAAGGTATAGACACATATCTTGCTATAGCTACACATATATCTATAGGGTATTGTATCATTATTGACAGGTATATACACATATGAGATATAGCTACATGTACATCTTGCATACATACTTACATGTACACACATATACCTTGCTATAGCTACATGTTCACCCTTATATGATGTTGCGTTAGATTTTAGAGAAATTAGGAACCGCATGATATATTTAATAACTTGTTGCATTTAAATAGAGGTTTTCCTTTATATGCTCATAGTACTGTTTTATATTGTATATATTATATTTCATGGATTTACGCATTTAGATATGGATTTCATATTATGTTTTCTGGATGTTTTACTCCTGATGATTTATATCAGTGGTATGGGACGCTGTTATATATGTGTGTATATATATATATCAGTGGTATGGGACGCTGTTATATATGTAAATATATATAATATATATCATCATAATGATCTATGCAAGTATTCTTATTCATTACTTGATGTTTTCTGGATTTGAGGACAGCGGTAGTTCATGAAACTATGCATTATTTGAAAAATCCGGTTTCTCTTGATATGATATTTCGATGTGTCCACCATGAGATTTCTCGTTTCTGAGACTTGTGTTAGATACCTGATTCGAGGAGCGGATAGGCACCGTCTGCGGGTACGTGGTGGACCCGGTATGGTTCCCCGGGGCAAGAGGTGATTTTCGTGGTATAGAAGATGAGCCTGGCAGGAGGGCTAGTACCTACCGGTGATAGTATTTGGATTCGTCGGTTATCGTGGGGATACCAACCGGAGTCGTGTACGGACATGACATCAGGGACAGTCGTGGTGACGACGCCAGACAGATGAGTATTTATGTGTCGATGCTGGAGATTAGTTTTCATGATGTTTCGAGTGTCGATGTTGGACACTCAGGTTTCATTATTTTGATGTGTCATTGAAGGACACACACATACACACACACACAGATATATATATATATAACACAGATATATATACAAGCATATGTTTTCATGATGTTTCGGATGTCAATGTTGGACACTCAGGTTCCATGGAACTTATAGGATATGAGGGCCGATCTGAGGATGCGGACCCTGAGGTATTGGGATTTGGAGTGTCGTTGATGGACACTAGTTTCTCCACGATGAAGATTTCTGTTTTGTTGATATATTTCATCCCATACTCAGTATTTATCTGATATGCATTGCTTCATGTTTTAGTAGTACCTGATAGAGTACCTTTCATGACTGTTGCATATGCATATTGCCATTATTGCTATCAGCTTGCATGTGATAGATTATCGCAGTACAAGCATATTTGCGATTACCTGCATATGTTATTTACTATTCACGAGTCGTCAACTCACCCCTATTGTGCCACAGTGTTTTGCAGGTGTCCCTCAGAGTCGTAGCGGCAGGGCTTCTTCTTATCGTATCATCTTTTGCAGCGGATACCGCTACGGCTGACAGTGTGCTGTTTTGATTCAGGTGGGTTTTGCGGTTATCCAATGATACTCATTTGTATATTCGTTGTATATAGTACTCTCCATATACTACTTCATGTATTGACATAGAGACGAGTTGTAAGGACGATATTGTATATTATTTTGTGACTTTGGATGTCTTTTATGCTGTTGTCACTTTATATCGTCCATTTTCTTCGCTACGGTGTCGTATATCTGTTGTGGTGGTTGTTTCCGCCTTTGGGCGTGATTTGCTCCCATTGGAGATGCTTTACTTATATTATTTGTTGTACCCTTTTTGGGGCTAGTTTTTACAAAGGAGGTGCTACCAAATTTTTAAGAAAGTAAATTTGGACTTTGAAGGATTTTTACTTGATATACCCAAAAGCTTTAAACAATGTTCTTATCACATACTATTTTTGATGGTTTAGATTGCTGGGTTTTCGGCTTACTTAAATTGCGTTATGCCTGTAGACGTTACGTTGTTTAAGGGCCGTCACGTACCAAATTTCGGGTCATGACAGACATGATCTCAAAGACGTGGCTTAATGAGTACATCGCTCAGCAGATCAAAGTCTACTCTGCCAGTAAAGTTGCTGCCAAACTGGTCAAATCAGGTCGATCATATCCAGCATGGTACGACCAAAAGCAGTATCCGTCAGGATATACGATCTTGAAGTTCAACATATTCAAGGAATGGGGAACCCCCATCAGCACATCGCACAGTTTAAAGAAATATGTGGGAATACTTGAGGCGAAGATAAGTTTCTCCTCTGATAGTTCGTAAGTAGCTTGGTAGATACGGCTTTTGAATGGTACTCGGAGCTCCTTAATGACTCAATAGAGAGTTTCGCAAATATAGAGCTGCTGTTCACACAGATATTTTCCAGTGCGAGCGAGTGCACCACCATCTCTGCTCTGATCAATGAAAAGAGGAGATCGAATTAAACAATTGTGCAGTACGACATTCGATGGAGAAATCTTGCATTAAAGTGTGAGCAACCTATCACCAAAGCTCCAGCCGTCGGAATGTTCATAGGCACATTAGATCCACAATTGAAGGTTTACACGTTCCGGTCTTTCACCAAACCGGCCACATACCAAGAACTCCACGACAAGGTGGTTAAGCTAGAGCGGACTAACCAGATACCCTTCCCTGCGGAAGGGGAATCTTGGGGTAGTAAAGGCAAGAACAAGACAACATTTGTTGCCAATGCTCAGCAGCAACAAGATGGCTATAAAGCACCTGGCCGTCAGAATAACAATCTTTCGGGCCTACCTTTGAAGAGAAGTTGGGACGCGAATATTCCTTTTCTCGTGAAAAGAAGTAAAAGCTGTTCGAACTTGCCATGAAGAATCGTATGTTGTCATTACCTGAACCGCGGAGACCAACTCAAGCAAATGCGGTCAACGACCCTCAATACTCCACATACCATCGGGTTATAAGTCACATGATTGAAGACTACTTCATATTCAACAACTGGGTTGAAGATCAGTATAAGTAGGGCAAAATTGTGCTGACGGACAGCTGGAAGGTGAATCCACAACAAAAGCACATCCCAAAAAAAGACGATACGGTAGAGGCCTCCTGTTCGATGGTAGAATAAAGCCCATAGGAGATGGTCCTCTCATCAAAGACATAGAGAATGCTAAAAGAGCTGCGTACATGCCCAGAAATCAAGTGGAAAGGTCCGCTTGAGCTACAGATCATCGAAGGGATGTTGATACCACGTCCTACTTCCAAGGTCAATGATAAGGAGAAAAGTCTCCCAATTCTTGCTTCTAAGAAAAAGAAGAAGAAGGCCAAGAAACCCATACAGCCTGATGAATATATCGATAGGCGTACAGACCTTCATAAGTATATAGATACACTGAAAGAATATAATCAGAAAGCGCGCACTCCAATCACATTTGAGGAATTCCTTCAGCATCTCTTTGAAGATAGTGATGCTGAAGAAGAAGACTTGACAGAAGAACAGGACAGTATGGAATGCTGCCGCATGATCCCTTATTCTTTTGTGTCTGATGAAAAGAAGACGTTTCGTCGGTTAATCACATGGCTGAGCAGGGGGCAGGGCCCGTACAAAGTGATACAAGTCTATAGCAAGAAGATCCGATTGGCATTCTAATAAAGGAAGCTATTCAAGAAGGCGAAAACATCATAAAGCGTGAGATGACCATATATGAAAGAGCCAAGTAACCATGCTTAAGCAAACAAATTGCGGAAGGGATAATTCATGATACTCCTAAGCCAAAGCATACTCTGGTTATAAAGAAGAAAAGCAAGGCCAAAGCTGAGAAGCGATTTTCCAAAGCCCTATCAGCAGGGATGAAAATACTACCCCTTATGTTATATACCCCAGGAATACCGTATTTTAACACTAGAAAAGAACATCCAAAGTATTGTCTTTATCATCGGAGGATATCACACCCTATCCACGAGTACCATGCATTCAAGAAGTAGTGGCGGGGATACGTCTCCCACAAGAGAAAATTGAGGAAAGAAAAACAAAAGGCTCATGTTCGCCAGCTCGAGAAAGATAAGATTGAAGCAGGAGAAGAAGCGAAATTAATAGTAGAAAGTTTTCGGTCACCCAAATAAGGCCCAATCTCCAAAAGAAGGAAGTTATGAAGTTCCCACCTTTGGGAGTGATTCTGAAGATGAAGTCATCTTCAATCCTTTTCCAGTCATAAGTTCCGCCTCGAAAAAAGAAGAAGAGACGAAAGCCTGTGACAATATTTAGCTGCGAAACCACTCCTTTCTCGAGAAAAATCTCGGGCCCAAAGCTTCAAAGAGGTAGGATAAGGGAAAAGGAAAAGAAATCGAAGAGATTGAGGTAAATGAAGAAGTTCCCAAAGATCCCACCGCCAAGGACCCGTCTAAAAAGATCAAGGTGGATTATAACGCCATTGCTCACCTGAAGAGGTTACCATCGCATTTGAGCATATATGATTCTCTACTCCAGTCGAAAGAGTTGCGGGAGTCTAACATCAATGTTTTAAACAAAACTGATCAATTCCAAGCCTTATTCGCCGAAGAGAACATAAAGGTCGAATTGGTGGATGTTCATACCGCCGATATAACCTCCAGTGAAGAAGATCTTTTTCTAAGGACGTTCGAGCATAACCGACCCCTATATGTTGCTGGATATTGCAAAGACATGAGGATAAACAAGATCCTCATCGAAAACGGATCCTCGATCAACCTGTTAAATGTAAAGGTGCTCAAAGAGCTGGCCATGGGTGTCAAATATCTTGCTCGGGAGAAGATCACAATTTTCGGGTTTGATTCTCAATCCTCTCGAACTTGTAGTTCTATAGTGCCGACGCTTTGGTTCATACAACTCGTCACTGACGTCAAATTTTACATCATCGACGTCAAAACTTGCTATAATGCCTTGCTCGGTAGACCTTGGCTACACGAGTAAAATATCATCCCTTCTATACAACATCGGTGCATGAAGTATTTCAATGATGGCAAAGAACATATCATCAGCGGAGAACTCTATCTCTTCTCTGTGAATGAAGTCCGTAAATACGAAGATACCAAGTATTTCTTTCCTGACTTCAAAGACACCGAAAGATACGGCAAACCCGCATCAGAAGGGAAAAGCAAGTGGCTACCATCCCGGTCTTCGGAAGAGATTTCGAGAACGAGGAAGAGATAATAATCTCAGGCCAACCTCACTTGGAAAACAACAAGAAAAAGAAAGAAGCTATCATTCTAGTCTTCAGGAGAGATTCAGAAGAAGTGGTTGAGGCAATGTTCTCCACTTACCCCGTATCAAAGTCCTTGATGAGGCATACCGGACTCTACATGTCACTATGGCCCCATCTTGACATTATAAGGAACTCGATACAGTCATCACTTACAATGTAGAGGAGCTAGTAACTTTATTGGTGCTTCCAAAACATAGAGGCGTGAAGCAATTCTCTTCTACAAATTCGAAGACACCAAAGTGGAAAGCGAGATCTGGCAAGGACTAGATCTAAACCTCGATAGGTTGCAGCCCATCCACATGCCGAAATACTTCTCAAAGAGTTTTAAAAACTCATAGGCATCAAGGAATACCCTTCGAACAAACCGTTCTAGAATCCCAGTTTTACAAAGTGACCGGGGAAGTGTCAGGGACTCATAGAGTGAATCCCAATAGGAAAACGGATACTACCGGCTTAGGTTAAATCCGATCAAGAAGGCGGTAAAGAATCCCCATCATCCATACAATAAGACTCTCAAATAAAGAGAAGACCCTTGGGAATCTCCATGATTCTTAAGGAGAAAATACACTTATGAGATCATCTCGACCCGTAAGTGGGAAAAAAGGTTAGTCCATAAGCAAAAAGGGCACGGATGGAAACCTGAAAAGGCTCCGTGAGTAAAAATAGCAGGACTACCCGCGATCCTGTAAAAACCTGAAAGGAAGCAAACTTATAAAAAAGAAGGGGGTTAGTACATAAGCAAAAGGGGCATGGATGAAAATCCGAACGGGTTTCGTAAGTAAAAACAGCAGGACTATCCGCGAGCTTGTGAAAACCCATGAGGGCGCAAACTTGTAAAAGGAAACAAAGTTTCTTCCCACCAAAGGCGAGAAATCCCTCGAACGTGGTGGACACTTCTGAGATTCTCTCGACTTGCAAGGAGAAAACACTCTTGTGGGATCCTTACAACTCATAAGGGGAAAATACACTTAGGGGTCCCCACGGCTCTGATCATCATGAAAAACTGTATTTAATATTGCTCATTCGATATCATTTTGTTAATAAAATAGTGCTATTTAACCCATGTATACTCAATAAGTATAGCATACAGGTATTCATGACAAAACATTGGAAACACACGCAATATGCACGGATACGACATATTTGAGCCAATACTGCAGCCGGGACGGAGAACCGATTAATATTCAAGAGTTTTGAAACAAATCAAGTGAATATAACAAAAAGAATAAAATTGGTCCAACATGGTACAAGAAAATACAAGTGTGAACTCATATTTTGGTTCATGAACCAGCATGATACAAGTAGGCATCATGATCTAGCACACAAGTGCATAGCAAATGGATTGGGTGTGATGAGTGCTTAAAAAGTGTTGAGGTGATGTTTTTAAAAGCTTGAACTTTCCCTCCAAAACCCTTAGATATCAAGCTCGTGCCAATTAGAAGAAATGAAAAATGCCAGATAGATACTAAAGATGTCAGAGAATCACACAAAAAAGATGGGACCAGAGCCGCCCAAATGGCCGCCGGTTTATGCATGATGGCCGCAAATGGCGGCCTGCCTTTCTCCAAAAGAGCTCGTATTCTTTATGTGGGTCCTATTGTCACGACCCGAATATGACACGTGACCGGCACTTAAATCGCGAGACATCTAAAGTCGTCGACGCAGTTCAAGTAAGCCGAAACCCGGAATCTAAACCTTTCTTGAAAAATATTGGAGATGAAGTTTAAAATAGTCATCAGATGGAATCGATTTAAAATAAACATTTAAGTTTAACTAAGTATATTTGAAAAGCATCTATGACGTTTTATAATTCGACAGCACCTCCTTTGTAATTTGAATAAAACCCGCTACAACATAAAAATACATATAGCATCCCAATGGGAGCTAGCTTCCACACCCAAACGGTGGAGCAACCAAGCAAACAATATAAGACGCACAATGGCGAAGAAAAGAAAATCGAAACAAAATCAACGATATAAAAAGGTCGACTCCAATTAGTGCAACACCCACAACACACAAATTTTAAGTCTCGCTTCTAAGTCCACAAAATAGCAGTTCTAAGTTGATGGAGTTTTAGTAGATACAAAACGATAAGGATATACAAATGTGAGTACTATACAACAGTAACCCACCTGCTAAAGCAATCACCGAAAGGAATGTGTGCCCTAAGTCGTTGATAATCCAAGCGGTAACACCAGCAAGAAACTGTGGCATAACGGGGGTGAGTTGCCAACTCAGTGAATAAAAGTACATCACAATGTAGAAATCGAAATTCACAACGATACCTAGGTCATAATTATATTACTATCATATCCTGTACTAATATAATATATGATATGTGTATGTATCGTAAATGCAACATTATCTATCATGCTATCCCAAAGTAGAACATATCATATAAATGACCTGTATTTAGGTAAAAGCCCATAAGTAGCCAAAAATATATATGTAAAACCTCTCCTTTAAAATAGCCGCGGAATATATATATCACGGCGTAACAGCAAACGTGATAGTATGAAATATAATAGATATCTTATTTAAAATGTACGTCCTGCTGTTTTAATGAATAGTGTTAAGAGGTTTACAATTTAAAAGATTTCAATGTCATACCAGACATGCCAAATAATGAGACTATAGCTCGATTTTTTTTGAATTCCTTTTTGTATATAACTACTCGTAAAAAGGTATGCAGGTACAATCCCCCGGATCAGTCCCGGTCGGCTACAACAACTATAATATAACTGGGTACCTCATGATAACAACCTATCAATATATATGGATGTGCAGTATCGACACCCGAAATCAGCAATCCCTCTTGTCCATCACCGACACGCAAATCCTCAAATCTCTCGTATCTATCACCGACACGCAAATGCAAATACCGTCGACACCATCTCAACAGATGATCGCCACCCGATATCCTTGGGCCCGGTCGATATCCCCTGAATATCCGCCATGCATAAATTGAACCCCGGCAAGTGTCCTCTGGATATCTACCGTGCTCATCTCTATCTCCGGTATCGAGTATCCTCGCAAGGCTCCCCGCCTCACATGCGGTTATCCTGCCCTTCGGTCTCGACCGGGTCCACCATGTATCCGACTGTATATCCCCCCCCTCAGTCTGGATAACATAGAAATCGGTAACCGTATAGGCCCCCCCCACTCGGTTCAGAGTAAAACAAAACGAAAAAACGACTCATGATGGACATCAAATCATCATATCCAAATATATCAAGTAAAGAATAAGAATAATCTCATAGGCCCTCCTGATGATATATTATATATATATATATAACAGCGTCCCATACCACTGATATATATATCATCAAAAGTAAAACATTCTGAAAACTCATAAGAATCAAATATGAATACTCATGATACTGGTATTCGCAATACCTAACAGGTAATAAAGGTAAAGTACGCAACTAAGTCATACAGGAAACAAACATATCGATTCTACTGTATTATGGCAATACTGATGATGTGTAGTGTAGCATACGCGTTTGTGCTCGTACAACATGGAAATCATTAGTATTTGTGCGAGTGTTCTATAAGTGTATAATTCATACTTGTATCGATGGTTATCTACGCAATAGGTAGTGTAACGGTCCTACAGTGACATGGCAGTACCAATGAGATGTAGTGTAACATATGCGTATGTGCTCGTGCAATATAATACTCATTGGTAGTTGTGCAATGTTCTATCAAAGTGTTCGTATCACGGAAACGTATAACATCGAATAATACATCGCGAATATATAAAGTAAATCTAAGCATAATTAATAAATGTATCTACTTGCTATGAGCTATACCATTATCCTTGAAAATGGAACGAGACGCTGGTTTTGAAATAAGGAAGCTGCCTTAGGTTAAAATATTCGTTTTGGAAATTGGCATTATATCCTTGTCTTTTATCATTAAAAAGGGAAACGAATCGTTATTTCTTAAAAGAATATAGCTCATTCAAATATTACATTCTAAAACGGAATAAAATATAACGCTGCGAGTCGAAAAGAAACTTGGCTGTTATTCAGCATACTAATCCCGTCATCACAAGTACGGTAGAATTCCTTGTACAAAACCTACATTATCTCAATCTCCAATCATCTCAAGTACTGTATGATCCCTCATACAGCTATTCCAAACCATGAATAACACTATATGCACATGAAAAACTTAGTAGATGCAATATCATTCTAATATCATAAACTTGAAAAAATACTACTAACTAACTAGATATCATAACTATCCTATTTATAAAGTTGCGGGGGTGCTATACGCCATCCATCCGATTTTCCCCGTAGATGTAAATCTACTCACCAATTAGTCGAGCTTGTCGAATCCACGCTGCTATGTCCGCCAACTCCGTCTCGAAAACCTTCACGATTGTACCTATAATTGTAGTTATGAAATATTAGCGTAAATATCATATCAATATCAAAATAGCGAGCTAAGCATCCATAGGTTAAAACATATACCTTACTTACTCCAGAAACGATCAATTGCCACAAAATTTAACTTACGGACGTCAACGTTTCAGTTGTAGTATAGAAATACGAAAACCCGTAGAATATCGGAAACTTGAATAAACCCATACTAAAACATTCCCAAATTTCACTGTAAAAATATTGGGACAAATCAAACAATACTGTAGATCATAAAATAACCAAATACACCTACAGAACAAAAATCAACACCAAACGGCCTAGGGAGCCGGCGGCGCCGGAAAATTTGTGAATGTCGCCGGACTTGGTAGGGAGTTTGGAGCTCGGGCTTTAAGTGTAGTCTCCTAGTGGTCTCATGATACTTATGGTATTGTTAGTTTTTCTACTTATTACACCTAGTGGTTTCAGATTTAAATTCAATATGCTAAATATCACAAAACAGCAGTTTTTGTAATACTATACATAAAAAAGATTATTAACAGAATTGATATTTGAAAAGAAGGAAAGAATTATACCTATGGAGATAATTCATAAGAGAACACCAGCTTGTGAATTGCTTATGGAAGCATCAAGGGTTTGTAGTCAATCAAGCTTGATGAGGTGCACAAGTTGATGAAGGGATTAAGGTTTTCTTCTTTAAGATTGATGAACACTTAAGAATATTAGTTTGGAGCTTAAAAACTATTGTGTTTAGTTTGAGGAAACCTAAGAAATCACTAAGTATATGTGTTGTTTTTTGTAGAGAAAGCATGAGGTGGAGAGTTGAGAGGTGGAGGTGCCATGGTGTAAGAAGGAGGTGGAAAGTTGAGAAGGAGGTAGAGGGAGTTGAGCATAGGTGAGGGTGTGGTGTTGTGAGGGTTTAGCCTAGGTTATGATATGCCAACCATTAACAAAAGAATTAAAACAAAAGAAACCCTTTTTATGTAAAAAAATCTACATCCATGTTTAAAAAATGAAAAACTTATCATAACACTTAATTATCATCAGCTTAATGTAAAATACAATGTCATGTTAAAATAATTTAAAATATCATTTTTATGATATCACACACATTTATTCATATTTATCGATATAACTACATTTTTAAGGATATAATTCCGATACCAAAAGTTGTATGTGATATCACTTTTATAAACTCATTATTTTTATATTTAAAATTATAAATTAATATTTATAATTTTTTCCAAAATTTTACAAGCTCTCCCCCTTAAAGAAATTCGGTCCCCGAATTTAAATTAAACCCCCATCTTAAAACATTTTTCTCAATCCATCAACTCAATTCAAAACAAATTTCCGGGGTCCAAAATTGTAGAACTTATAGTCCGCTCAATATAACGGAACTCCGAAGTCCCACACGAGCTAAGACGTAACATATCGCAACAATGTGCGTGAAAACTCAAAAGATATAAAACTCGCATAACTCTAACTCTAGCGGTTGCTATGAGATTTGTGCCTATTATGATTCAAAATTCCAAATACGAAAACCGTTGTGTATACCAAATACACAATCAATGCCATAGTCGTAGTGCAATATCGGTAGCATACGACCAAGCGAAAATATATAAATCAAATCTATAAGATATTCTCTCAAGTACAAAACACGGAAACAAAATCAACCCTAACGGGTTTGCATGCAAATCTCAAACCACATATCACGGTGTGCACGAAAACAAAAACAGCGTCAAATCCAAAAAGTGTGCACAAAACAATATCCACCGCATCAAATGTGTATTGAGCAATTACCAAGTGCATCTAGAATGCACAAGATCAATATCCAGTGTATCTGAGTGCACAAAACATCAAAATGTGCAACGAATGTGCACAAAATCATACCAAGTATACCTAGAGTGTGTGTGTGTGTGTGTGTGTGTGTAATCTCTTAATCATGTGCAACTGATGTGCACGGAAAATATCGGTCTGGTGCCTCTGGTGTACACGGCACTCGAATCGAATGCAGCCATCTCGCACTGACATCTCAACAAGTGCACCTGGTGTGCACAAAACATCAATCAAAATGCAATCATCGTGCACGGAAATCTCAAACAAGTGCACCTAGTATGCAAAAAACATTTGTGTGACCCTCAAGTCCTCAAAATACATAAATCGAAATAACGGATGTTGGGTTGTTCTCTTTTCAACGTTTGAAAACGAAATATTTGGATCAAAAACTCAAATAACAAAGCAACGGACATCGAAGTTTATCTTCTTCAATGTCGAAAGGTGTTTATACACCCGGAAGCGGAAGAGCAAAGATTACTACTTGCCTACTGCCCCGGTCTAGCGTTCTCTGTCTCTAAATTCTGGTTCTTCTTGCAGATCTCTAACGTCATGGCCTCTTTTGTACAATCGTCCAGTGAAGAGCAACGGCACAATCAGTCCTACTGCTGATACCTCTCATCACATCTTCTTGACCAGTAGTCCAGTCTCTCGCAACTCAACATGTTGAAGATGGTAATCTCTAACCTCTGTGTATGCGCCAACAACTGATCCTCGGTCAAATCTTACTTATCATTAATTTCTGGAAAAAGACCATCAATTCTCCTGTTGATCTCATCTACTCAGCCCTCCCGTGACTGGCACTCATTTCTGAATCCACTTTCTTTTTCGTATCAACTGCCATTTTCTCAAAATTTTCCTATGAAATTTGGTCGTACGCACCTCTGCATATGCATCAAATCTTTAATATCGACTGTGAAGAACAACTGCCCCCTGAAACTTTGCACCAATCTCCTGTTCCATTACTCTCCAATATCAATCAATTAAAGAGCATATCGCGATAACCATGCAAATTGCAAGTCATACTCGGTTATGACCATGCTCGGAAACTTACAAAACTCAAAAACACGAATCCGGCATCTCTGATACTCTGTAGAAGAATCTGACTAAGCTCGCCTTCGAGACTCTTCTCAATCCGTCGGAGGAAAACTTACTGCACGATCTCTTTCTCGAGCGAGTCGCACCAGGTCTAAGCAAGACCCATCGGAAGAAACTAATCAACTTTACCAACCTCGCATTGGAGCGCCACAACGGATTAAAATTCATAGCCATCCCTCATTTGAATGACTACGAATCCTTCTGATCCATCTACACCTGTAAACATCGTCAACTTTTAATTTTATGAACTTTGGAAGCAACACCTCAATAACCTCAGCTATGATTGGTACCGCTGTCTGAACAGCACACAACACCACGATCTTCGGAGAGGGAAAAGTAGCACGCCTCAAGTCTGGCTGATCTCCAACAATGACTCAACCATCTGGTGCGGATCCCGAAGAAACTCGCCTCAACATTATAAGCTCGATCAATAAGGATAAACAACATGTCCCAATGTCACCGGAAAGTCGCCCTAGTCAGTCCTTGTCCCCGACAAGTCTGTCCTGACCGTGTCTCTAACTGCAGTCCTCTCGGCTCACGTAGACATGGCGACCGGAACCAACATGTATTGATGAGGATAGATCAACGGAAGGAATAGAAGAAAGATCTCAAGACATAAATCCTAAGGTAACTTAGGCGGAGTATCATATCGTAAATATGCTGCGGAACATATGTACGGTACGTCACTCTACTTAGTACCTACTCCATCAACCAAGGCCATCCGATATAACGAAAGTTCGGGTATAAAACCCCCAAAGTCAAGTCTAAGTACTATAAGGTAAAGTCCAGGTAACAAAAGTGCATGCCTAGACCATATATAGCCAAACCTAGACTCGAACAAAGGTTAAACCAAACGCTATGATACCAACTTTGTCATGACTCGAATGTGGCACATGACCGGTACTTAAATCACGTGACATCTAAACACGTCGACGTAGTTCAAGTAAGCCAAAACCCGAAATCTAAACCCTTTTTGAAAAATATTGGAGGTGAAGTTTAAAATAGTCATCAGATGGAATCAGTTTAAAATAAATATTTAAGTTTAACTAAGTACGTTTGAAAAGCATCTATGACGTTTTGAAATTCAACAGCGCCTCCTTTGTAATTTGAATAAAACCCTCTACAACATAAAAAAAACATATAGCTTCCCAACGGGAGCTAGTTTCCACTCCCAAACGGCGGAGCAACCAAGCAAACAATATACGATGCACAATGGAGAAGAAAAGAAAAGCAAAGCAAAATCAATGATATAAAAAGGTCGACTCCAATGAGTGCGACACCAACAACACACAAACTTTAAGTCTCGCTTCTAAATCCACAATATACACGTTCTAAGTTGATGGAGTTTTACTAGATACAAAACGATAAGGATATACAAATGTGAGTATGACACAACAGTAACCCACCTGCTAAAGCAATCACCAAAAGGAATGTGTGACCCAAGCCATTGATAATCCAAGCGGTAACACCTGCAAGAAACTGTGGAGCAACGGGGTGAGTTGCCAACTCAGTGAATAAAAGTACATCACAAGGTAGAAATCGAAATGCACAACGATACATAGATCATAATTATATTACAATCATATCCTGTACTAATATAATATATGATATGTGTATGTATCGTAAATGCAACACTATCTATCATGCTATCCCAAAGTAGAACATATCATATAAATGACCTGTATCTAGGTAAAAGCCTATAAGTAGCCGAAAATATATATGTAAAACCTCTCCTTTAAAATAGCCGCAGAATACATATATCACGGCGTAAGAGCAGACGTGATAGTATGAAATATAATAGGTATCTTATTTAAAATGTATGTCCTGCTGTTTTAATGAATAGTTTAAGAGATTTACAATTTAAAAGATTTCAATGTCATACCTGACATGTCCAAATAATGAGACTATAGATCGATTTTTTTTAATTCCGTTTTGTATGCAACTACTCGTAAAAAGATATGCAGGTACTGTCCTCCGGATCAATCCTGGTCGGCTGCAACAACTATAATATAACTGCGTACCTCATGATAGCAACCTATCAATATATATGGATGTCTAGTATCGACACCCGAAATTAGCAATCCCTCATGTCCATCACCGACACGCAAATCTTCAAATCTCTCGTGTCCATCACCGATACGCAAATGCAAATACCGTCGACACCATCTCAACAGATGATCGCCACCCGATATCCCTGGTCCCGGTCGGTATGCCCAGGATATCCGCCGTGCCTAAATTGAACCCCGGCCAGTATCCCCTGGATATCTGTCGTACTCATCTCTATCTCCGGTATCGAGTATCCTCGCTAGGCTCCCCGCCTCACATGCGGCTATCCTGCTCCTCGGTCTCGACCGGGTCCACCATGTATCTGACTGTATATCCCCCCCTCGGTCTGGAAAACGTAGAAATCCATAATCGTATAGCCCCCCCCACCCGGTTCAGAGTAAAACAAAATGTAAAAACGACTTATGGTAGACATCAACTCATCATATCCAAATATATCAAGTAAAGAATAAGAATAATCTCATAGGCCCACCTGATGATATATTATATATATACATATATAATAGCGTCCCATACCACTGATATATATCATCAAAAGTAAAACATCCTGAAAACTCAAAAGAATCAAATATGAATACTCATGATACTGGTATTCGCAATACCTAACAGGTAATAAAGGTAAAGTACGCAACTAAGTCATATAAACAACAAACATATCGATTCTACTGTGTCATGGCAATACTAATGATGTGTAGTATAGCATACGCGTCTGTGCTCGTGCAACATGGAAGTCATTAGTATTTGTGCGAGTATTCTATAAGTGTATAACTCATACTTGTATCGATGGTTACCTACGCAATAGGTAGTGTAGCGGTCCTACAGTGACATGGCAGTACCAATGAAGTGTAGTGTAACATATGCGTATGTGTTCGTGCAACATAATACTCATTGGTAGTTGTGCAGTGTTCTATCAAAGTGTTCGTATCATGGAAACGTATAACATCGAATAATACATCGCGAATATGTAAAGTAAATCTAAGCGTAATTAATAAATGTAACTACTTGCTATGAGTTATACCATTATTCTTGAAAATGGAACGAGACGTTGGTTTTGAAATAAGGAAGCTGCCTTAGGTTAAAATATTCGTTTTGGAAATTGGCATCGCATCCTTGTCTTTTATCATTAAAAAGGGAAACGAATCGTTAGTTTTTAAAAGAATATAGCTCATTCAAGTATTACATTCTAAAACGGAATAAAATATAACGCTACGAGTCTATAGGAAACCTGGCCGTTATTCGGCATACTAATCTCGTCATCACAAGTACGGTACGATTCCTCGTACAAAACCCACATTATCTCAATCTCCAATCATCTCAAGTATGGTATGATCCCTCATACAACTATACCAAACCGTGAATAACATTATATGCACATGAAAACTTACTAGATGCAACACCATTCTAATATCATAAACTTGAATAAATACTACTAACTAACGAGATATCATAACTATCCTATTTATAAAGTTGCGGGGGTGTTATACGCCCTCCATCCGATTTCCCCCGTAGATCTAAATCTACTCACCAATTTGTCGAGCTTGTCGAATCCACGCTGCTATGTCCGCCAACTCTGTCTTGAAAACCTTCGTGATCGTACCTATAATCGTAGTTATGAAATATTTGCGTAAATATCATATCAAAATCAAAACAACAAGCTAAGCATCCATAGGTTATAACATATACCTTACTTACTCCAGAAATGGTCAATTGCCCCTGAATTTAACGTACGAACATCAACGTTTCAGTTACAGTATAGAAATACGAAAACCCGTATTGGAATATCGGAAACTTGAATAAACCCTTACTAAAACATTCCCAGATTTCACTGTATGAATATTGGGACAAATCAAACAATACTGTAGATCATAAAATAACCAAATACACCTACAGAACAAAAATCAACACCAAACGGCCTAGGAGGCCAGCGGCGCCGGAAAATTTGTGAATGTCGCCGGACTTGGTAGGGAGTTTGGAGCTCGGGCTTTAAGTGTAGTCTCCTAGTGGTCTCATGATACTTATGGTATTGTTAGTTTTTCTACTTATTACACCTAATGGTTCCAGATTTAAATTCAGTATGCTAAATATCACAAAACAGCAGTTTTTGTAATACTGCACATAAAAAAGATTATTAACAGAATTGATATTTGAAAAGAAGAAAAGAATTATACCTATAGAGATAATTCATAAGAGAACACCAGCTTGTGAATTGCTTATGGAAGCATCTAGGGTTTGTAGTCGATCAAGCTTGATGAGGTGCACAAGTTGATGAAGGGATTAACGTTTTCTTCTTTAAGATTGATGAACACTTAAGAATATTAGTTTGGAGCTGAAAAACTATTGTGTTTAGTTTGAGGAAACCTAAGAAATCACTAAGTATATGTGTTGTTTTTTGTAGAGAAAGCATGAGGTGGAGAGTTGAGAGGTGGAGGTGCCATGGTGTAAGAAGGAGGTGGAAAGTTGAGAAGAAGGAGGTAGAGGGAGTTGAGCATAGGTGAGGGTGTGGTGTTATGAGGGTTTAGCCTAGGTTATAATATGCCAACCATTAACAAAAGAATTAAAACAAAAGAAACCTTTTTTATGTAAAAAAATCTATATCCATGTTTAAAAAATGAAATACTTATCATAACACTTAATTATCATCAGCTTAATGTAAAATACAATGTCATATTAAAATAATTTAAAATATCATTTTTATGATATCACACACCTTTATTCATATTTATCGAAATAACTATATTTTTATGGATATAATTCCGTTACCAAAAGTTGTATGTGATATCACTTTTATAAACTCATTATTTTTATATTTAAAATTATAAATTAATATTTATAATTTTTTCTAAAATATTACACCCATGCTATCTGATAATTCCACCTGTACCACTCCTTTTTAAAGACGAATTGCCTATAATTAGTAGATCACAGAGCAAGCCAAAAAGTCCAATTTTATTTTTTCCAACTCTTTAAGCAACTTTTATTCCATGTACATAGTAGTTTAGTTTCAATTTGCCATAGCTTATAATAGTTTGAGTTCTTTGTTTTTCTCTGATCTTGCAATCTCTTAAATGAGTTTGCAAGTTTAAATTTTAGTATTTGAACTCATTATCTTGTATTTTGGATTGCACTTCAATAAAAACATTCATTTCATTGCACTTGGTTTATAGTATTTCTTGCTCTTTACTTTATTTGTAATTTTTTTTTATCATCTCTCCTCTTTTGTGTTTTATTTTTGTTTATGAGATGATTAGTGAGTAGTTTTCTTACTTGTTAGAGAAAGAGAAGGGAAAGTTTGAGTTAGGAGTTTCTTTACTTTTTCTTTTGCCCGACACCTTGTAGATTGAACTCCAACCAAAACATACACAATCCGCTCACTTAGGCACCCTATCCTACATGATAGTGGTGATTCCTAATCGTGATCGGTTGTGTTTAGTTTGGCCGGAGGTTAAGGATAAGACACAAGAACAGAAGGACCGGGGTCAATGAGAAGGGATTTAGCGCACAATTGCAAATACCCTACTTCAGCACCCTAATTCACATAGTTGCTAATTACCCTAGCGTAAATAATCAAGAGAGGCACGAAGAAAAGAGTACAGATTTTTCTAACTTAAACTAACCTAAACAGATCCCTTACAAGCTCTCTTTGAACATAAGCACAACACATAGGATAACAACGAACAAACACTTCGACTTTTGGATTTAACTCATTAAAATAAAAACAAAAAACATACCTTCTCTTTGTGAACGACCCATACTCATCGCGGCTAGCTTCAAAAGACACCGCCTTAATTGCGGTAAATAGAACTTCATAGAACATGAGAAAAACGAAAACAATCAAATGACGCTGTTTTCGGGGAGACGGTAACGTGTTTCTTCTTGTAATTTTGGGTTAACTTGTGTATAACTTGTGCATAAAACTAACAAAATTTCAAAAACCAAAACAAAAATCTAACTTTCTAACTTCTTGTTCTTCATTATTTTTGATCTTCTATCACTCAAAGATTCATTGAAATATTTAAAGTATAAAAATGGGATACACATATAACACAGAGAAGACAACAAAAAGTTAGGGCTTCATTTCCTTCACTTGGTCGCCAGTTTATTCCATCTGGTCGCAACTAGCAGCCCCACTTGCCCAGATTGCTCCAGTTTTTTGTTTGATGCTCTATTGTTCTGTTATTACTCCATTTTCATACTTTAAATTTTACAATTGTATGTATGCAGTATATTGGCTATCTATATTGTTTTTTCGCTAAAAATATCCGTTTTCCGACATTTGCAGATTTTAACAAATTTGCGAACAACGATCGTGCGGAGCAAAGAGCACATTAAAGGAAATGGCGATAGTAAAGTACAGTGCCAAAGATACGGGTAGTTTGATCTGCACAAGCGAACTTTCCAAGCAATTCGGGATCGATTCAACGAGAGTTTCTTATTCTCCTTCAAATTCGACGCTCCAATATTTTATTCTATGCAGGATTCTGTGCAAGTTCGCCGCCAAAAGCCAAAAGAGAATTAACACGTATTTGTTGCAGTGCTTCCACTTAAATTAAAAAATGATTATTTAACGTTTTGAAGAACTTTTTATTGAATTGCGCATTGCATCTTTAATACGGACTTAAGGAAAAAGAACCCCAACAAGATACGGTAAGAGATTTCATCACCCTTCTCCGTGGCTCACAAATCACGAAACCAAGCATACCTTAAGTTTGTGCTCTGTTTCTTTCTCCTTTTTGTTCATCTTCTCATTTCCATCTTCCGATACCTTATACCACTTCCGTCCATACATAGTCTCGCGTATTCTTCATTTCTTTTCTCTGCACGTTTTTTCACCAACCAGAGCCTCATCTTGATAAAATTTTTGAATGGTTGGTATTAACTTTTGGTCTGTGTAATGCCTTGTATATACTGATATTATTCCCTTCTCCCTAACTTTGAATTTCAATACTTGAATAGTGGAAACAATGTTTCAATAAAGTTTGGGGGGGCATTTTTTGTATATATTTTGTCTGCGATTTGGGAATTTTCTTGTAAAAAAAGAAACTCCGACAATTTTATTACTCTCAACAATTTTGACCACTTTGTGCGGCATGACACTGAGGACACCATCAAGTTTAAGTTTGGGGGTATGCTCGGTGAGTTTTCTATTTTTGCATTCATGTGTAAATTCCGCATTTGCAAATATATTTGAAAACCCATAAAAATTGAATTTTTTTTTAAATTATAAAAACTTTGTCGTCAAGTTAGCTAGTGGGAAATCATAGATTTGAAATACCGATGGTTTAGTTTGAAAAGATAGAAACAACTGAATCCAATTTTTAGATATTGAAAACCCGAAAGATAACCCTCCTTTGAGTTTAACCGTACCTAATATACGTCTTTGCATCACACTACATGTGTCGTGAGGTTTGAGAATTAAATAACAAGTTTGAAATGTCTTAAAACTTTTAAAAATTTGATAAACTTCTTTAAGATCAAACAGGTTTTTTCTAAAATAAGTAATATTAAGAATAGTTTATAAAATGAAGTTGATATGAAAAGATATTATTGAAAACTTTAATGGAGTCTAAGTCGGAAAGATAACCCATCTGGAACTTGATTAGAGAGATTACACACCTGATTTACACAAATACATCTTTGATCTTAAAAAATATGAATAACCGGCAATGTCTCCGTTCGCATTGAATTCTTATGATTTTCACTTATAAAATGAGTCCTTTTGCTTTAGGGTCTAGGTGACTTGGACAATTAAGTCTGCTGGGGTGTTTTTGCACCTAATACCATAAAACCATCTGGTTTGGGTGTATTGGCCCAATTCTCGCTAATAAACCTAGAAAGTTTGATATTTCTAACTTAGGGTAATAAAATTTCTAGCGTAGATACTGAACCTTAGGATTAAAATCAATTGTTATCTCACGAAACTAGCTTAATGCGATTCTGTAGGTGTAATCCGCTGAAAACCCTCAGAAGACAACACTCCTACTCTAGGGTAACCTAGAGGTTGAACGGGTTATTGCACGGGATCGGTGTAATCACATTCCCTGCGAAAGTGAGGTTAGGATTTTTTTTGCCCGGGATGAGCAAATGATAAGTTTGGGGGTATTTGATCATCATGAAAAACTGCATTTTATATCGCTCATTCGATATCATTTTGTTAATAATATAGTACTATTTGACCCACATCTGCTCAATAAGTATAGGATACAGGTATTCGTGACAAAACACTGAAAACACACACAATATGAACGGATACGACATATTTGAGCCGATACTGCAACTGGGACAGAGAACTGATCAATATTTAAGAGTTTCGCAACAAATCATGTGAATACAATAAAAAGAATAAAATTGGTTCAACATGGCATAAGAAAATACAAGTGTGAACTCATATTTTTGGTTCATGAACCAGCATGATACAAGTAGGCATCATGAGCTAGTGCATAAGTGGCGTGGCAAGTGGATTGGGTGTGATGAGTCCTTGAAAAGTGTTGATGTGATGTTTTTGAAAGCTTGATCTTTCCTTCCAAGAAACCCCAGATATCAACCTCGTGCTAATTAGAATAAATGAGAAATGTCAAAATGATACTAAAGATATCAGAGAATCACACAAAGAAGATGAGACCCAGAGCTGCCCAAATGGCCGCCGTTTTATTCGTGATGGCCGCAAATTGTGGTCTGCCTTGCTCTAAATGAGCTCGTATTCTTTCTGTAGATCCTATGCTATCAGATAATTTCAGCTGTACCACTCCTTTTTGAAGATGAATTGCTTATAAATAGCATATCACAGAGTAAGCCGAAAGGTCCAATTTTAGTCTAACATTTGTCCAACTCTTTAAGCAACTTTTATTCCATGTATATAGTAGTTTAGTTTTAATTTGCCATAGCTTGTAATAGTTTGAGTTCTTTACTTTTCTTTGATCTTTCAACCTCTTAAGTGAGGTTGCAAGTTTATATTTTTGTATTTGAACTCATTATCATGTACTTTGTATTGCACTTCAATAAAGCTTTCATTTCATTACACTTGGTTCCTAGTATTTCTTGCTCTTTATTTTATTTGCAATGTTTCTTATAATCTCTCCTCTCTTGTGTTTTATTTTTGTTTATCAGATGATTAGTGAGTAGTTTTCTTACTTGTTAGGGAAAGAGAAGGGGAAGTTTGAGTTAGGAGTTTCTTTACTTTTTCCTTTGCCCAACACCTTGTAGATTGAACTCCGACCAAAACATACACAATTCGCTCCCTTAGACACCCTATCCTATAAGATAGTGGTGATTCCCAATCATGACTGGTTGTATTTGGTTTGGCCGGAGGTTAGGGATAAGAGACAAGAACGAAGGGACAAGAATCGATAAGAAGGGATTTAGTGCACAATCGCAAATACCCAACTTAAACATCTTAATCCAAGTTGTTGCCGAATACCCTGGCATCAATAATCAAGAGAAGCACGAAGAAAAGAGTACGGATTTTTCTAATCTAAACTAACTTAATCCTATCCTTAACAAGCTCTCTTTGAACATAAGCGCACCATATAGGATAGCAACGAACAAACACTTCGACTTTTGGACTTAACTCGTTAAAAAAAGAACGAAAAACATACATTCTCTCTGTGGACGAACCATACTCATCGCGGCTAGCTTCAAGAGACACCGTCTTGATTGCGGTAAATAAAACTACATAGAACACGCGAAAAATGCAAACAATCAAGCTTCTAAGGAGAAAATACACCTATGAAATCCTCTCGACTCATAGGGAGAAAATACTTTTATGAGATCCTCACGGCTCATAAAAATTGAAAAGGCTTAGGTGAAAGAGACCTCAACCCATTTCCTAAGCCATCGCTGTCCTACAACCGGTCTCCAAATTGACTACCGTATACAATCCATGGGCTACCTACAGCAAAGCTACATCCCTAAGTCCTACAGGGTGAGCAATGCTCCATAAGCCATTTTCCATGCGGCACGTCTCCAAATTGACTACCGTATATAATCTATGAGCTGCTTGCAACAAAATTGCATTCAAGACCTCCTCCATTAGCTGACCAAGATACCAATGAGGAGAAGACCCACTCATGTATCCTCACGACAAATGAGGAGAATGCTGCGCCAAAAAACTAAGGGTTAGTCCATATGCAAAAAGGGCACAGATGAAAACCTGAAAAGACTTCATGAGTAAAAATAGCAGGACTACTCGCGAGCTTGTGAAAACCTGAAAGGGCGCAAACTCGTAAAAAAAGTGTTTCTACAAAGTCCCACCAAAGACGAGCAATTCTCCCAGAGTGAGATGAGAGTCACTTATGAGTCCTCTCGACTTACAGGGAGAAAACACTCTTATGAGATTCTTATGACTTACAAGGGAACATACACTTAGGGGTCCTCATGACTCCTAAGAAGAAAACACACCCATGAGATTCTCTCGACTCATAGAGAGAAAATACTTTTATGAGATCTTTATGGCTCATAAAAAATTGAAAAGCGTTAGGTGACAGGGACCTAAACCTGTCTCCTAAGCCATCGCTCCCTAATGGGAAACAGCGAATGATGAGTCACTCCTGACACCGTGCTTCAGTGTTAGCGGTGCTGATGCCGTCCAAAAATCTAAATTCCATGTTTCCCTAGGCAGATGATGAATTGCACCTGGCATACATGCTTCAGTGATAGCAACGCTGATGCCAACCTAAAGTTCAAAATCTCGACCTCTAAGTCATTAAACTGGGAAAGAAATAAAAAAAATAGCCGAAATGATGGAGAAACTCTGAATAAAAATCAACGAGTAAAATGAAAATAAAAAAATGAAATGACGGTGCAACCTGCAATAAAAATCAGCGAGTAAAATGAAAATAAAAGGCCGAAATGATGGGGCAATTCGCAATAAAAATCAGTGAGTAGAAATAAAAATAAATAGATAAAATGTTGGGGCAACTGCGAATAAATAGCCCAAATAACAGGGCAATCGTGATTTTCGCGATAAGAAAAGCTGAAATGATATCGCAGTAAAAAAACGCCCTGCAAGCAGTTCGAACCTGACTCTTGTATATAATCCACGTGCACAAAAAAATGAAAGTGGGTAAAATGTTATATCATGCTCTACCAAATAAATAAAAACAAGTCTTGAAGGAAATACATACAAGCTAGAGACTATCTCGATGTCCTTTTATGCCAGTCAAGCACAGACACGGGGTCAGCAAAGCTCAAAGAGTCAAAATATAAGTGGAGTGACGGTAATTTCCTAGCTCCAAGTATCTATGGCGGTACATACATGCCTAAAGACCATTAGATGTCATCTCAGCCCAGAAGGGTGCGGTCGTGATTTCTGTGGGACTCAAAAAGTCTGACCCTAAGGTAAAGTCCCATGGTGGCACCTAACACTGAATCTCTGATGGTCGTCTATATATTCACCTAGGAAGATTACTTAGGATGTTGTATCACTCCTCAAAAGAGATTGGAGATACAGCAAGTGTGTGGCTACTCGAAAGACGTTTTGAAGGGATGCAAATCAAGAAGAAATAAGCTATCGCAATGGTGCGACGGGCTACATCCAGTACCGCAAACCTGCCAGCCCTATAAGTTAAAATGTCAGGATAGTTTACCCATACCTAAATGGAGGAATAAATGAACTCTTTGAGATGAGTACATAAACCAAGACAGGTCATTATAGCAAAAGCAAAAGGAGAAGTGCAATGGTTGACACCACTCTACCTACGTGAAAAGCACGTGAGCGAAGTGGTTGGGGGCATTTGTTCCATCGAAAAATTTGGATCTCTGGAGCTTAAGCTCTGCACCTTGGCGCAGGATATAACAATGCCAACCCTGGTGTAAGTTGAGCCGATGCCATCCGTGGCGCAGGCTATGCCGATACCAACCCTGGCGCAAGCTGAACCGATGCCATTCTTGGCGCAATCTATGCCAATGCCAACCCTGGCGCAAGCTGAGCCGATGCCATCCTTGGCACAGGCTATACCAATTCCAACCGTGGTGCATGTGCCACTCGTACAATGCATATGGTGCCAGTACCATTTCTTTGTGCCAGTGCAACACATCCAATGCATATGACGCCAGTGTCAATTCTTTAAATGGCGCCACATATGGAAGGCATATGGTGCCAATGCCAAATTTGGTTGAAGCGTTTGCTTCATTTTGGAAAAATAATTTCCCCTTTATCTTTCAAAAGCAGAAAGATATCTCTTATCAACAGAAAATTTTCTCTGTATCTTTCTAAAACAAGAAAGATATTTTCTCTGTTAACAGAGAGCTCTTGGATCAATGATCTAATAATACTTAAGCATCACCAATTGATCTTAAGATCAACTGAGATCTCTCAAATGAGAGATTCTCTTAACTTGATTAATTTTCTCTTCTCCTATAAATAAGTGCCTGGAAGATTTATTTTAGATACAGTACCCCACATAAGGTGAAGAAAAAAAGGCTTAAGCCTCTCCTAAAAATCTTCATCTTCCTAAAAACCCTAAGTAAAAGACTAAGGAGAAAATTCTCCTCTTTTGCCTATGTTCCTCTATCAAAGAAGCTTAAGTTTCATAAGAACTCAGAGTTCTTTTTTTGGATCAAAGATCTGCGGGTAAAATCCCCATAAAAAAGAGTTTAAGATTTCATGGGGATTTTTATCTTATGATCTAAGATTTCAAAGGAAAATATTTATTTCCCCGTCAAAAGACAAAAAGATCGTCTGAAACTATGAAAGATTGAACCTTAAGCTTCATGAGACCCAAGTTCTCACCAAGAAACATTAAAAAGAACCCAAGATCATAAAACCATGATCTTTGTGAATGTTAATGATCAAAAGATCATTTTTTGATGGGAATTTTAAGTTTCTGAAAAGTTAACCATTCTGTGGAGATTAATCTCCAAAACCGTAGCGCAGCACCAAAGTTCATCAAGTGTGTCAGCGCCAAAGTGAAAAAGATAGAGCAAAAGCTCTAAAACCCTGACGCTGCGCCAAACATAGCGCCAACGCTAAAATTACCCCTTCTTCAGGATGCGCAAGAACTTAAGTTCTTAAGATTGGGCTGTGCCAAGCGTCGGCGCCAATCCTGTCGAGCCACACCAGTGCCGAAGGTATATGAGCGCCAAACAGACCCTATACTTAGCCTAAATTGGCTAAGTCTTAAAGCTTAAACTTCTTTGATTTTAATATCAACTGAGATTAATATTCTCATGCCAACTACCTAGCTTGACCTAGTTCTTAAATGAGACTACGTGTCCTTAGGAAAAGCCTATATGCTCAAACCCTCTAAGTAGATCTTAGTTCTCAAATGAAACTAACTTATTCTTAGATAAAGCTTAAGCTTTCTTGTGAACCTACGAAACTCATAAATGTGAGAATGAACCTATGTTCACTCTTGTTGGCAAACCCAGACACCATCGTAAATCTTATCAGGCAATACTTGACCCAAATATGATATATGTACAGATTTGAACTAACCTGCGCCTTACGGGCAACAACAAAATTAGTCTTCGTATACAATCCAAGGGCAACCCAAAATAAACAAATAAAAACACGACATATGAAATAAAGAACCTAGAGTGCAGAAAGTTGTTGTCGTACGCGACAACATAATTAATTATAGGGGTTTGTGCCTGCCGGAAAAATTCATCCCCACAATCAATAAAACTCTCATTTGTAAGAGAGAATCTGAGGTCGGTTACATCGGTCGCATCCTTCCAACCCTCTGATATATGGCACTATAAACCAACTCAGTGACTTTAGAGAGATTGATGGATCATACCAATGCATCTGCCCCTAAATTCAAACAAGACATTCTATCCATGTCCATCTTCGGTTTGTTGGGTTTCAGTGCCCGCGCCGTGGAAACCGCGGCCGAGGCTCAAACAAAAACAAAAATTCTAGCGAGCACTGAATGCCCATAAAACCTAGATTTGATCCAAAACATAAACTTGCTAACTAAAGTACAATGGTTGAGAAAATACAACATTTGTCGCGTGTACACCCAATTGTGGAAGACCCCTCCAAGCTCGTGGCCACCGGGATCGCGCTTGAGAATCGACCACCCTTGCCGAAGACGATCCACCCGAGAGAATCCGGAGGAGGCTCTAACCGACGATCCAGACTTGCTAGGTTTGGATGGTTGGTGATACAGGAATACTTCACTAAATTTTTCTCTCTAAAACCATGCAAAAAATGGAGAGAAAGAAGAAGAAGGAGAAGATGGTAAGCATGAAGCAACCATGGAGCATAAAGCTTATTTTTTGGAATGAATAAAAACACCATCCAAACCCTCATCATGATAAAAGAGAATGGCTACATGTATATACTTTTTCAACCATGCATCAAAATAGTACGCACAATAATGCAAGCCATTCCTCATCACCATGTTCATGCCACCTCATTTCCAATTTGTTTTTCTAAAAAGGAAAACAAATATGAGGTGCCCTTCTTCTAGATGTATTCCCGTATAAATATAGAATACTTCACCTGGTATATGTATCACTGCATATACACGTATCCGTATAAAAATATGGATCAGCAAAGAGAGAGAATAAATAGTGAACAATAATACTAAAATGTATGTATCAGAATACATATATAAATTATTAAATCAAAACCTTATTTAATAATCTGGCTTAATTCTAAGCCGGCTAGTATTATCAACCGTCCGATTAAAATCCGTGTATTGTGTACACATATTTAATTGGACCCCTGCACATACCAACGTACGGCTCCTACATCTGTCGCCTGAACCGGGAAAACCCTCTATGTAAGACTTTAAAGACTCGACAATACGCTGGCAATGGGTTTAACCACATGCACGTCAGCGGCACTAGCTGTACGTAACGGCTACCCAGGTACTTATCGAAAGGAGGGTCGACAATCAAGTGCGTCCTTACTCTACTGAGCCTGAATATGACAGTCTCCATACAGTCTATTCTCTTCGTCAAAGAGTATCGAATATCGGGTCTAAGGGTGGATAACGTCAAACCCCAACTAACCCGATAAGTCGTGTCTGAGTCAAACTCATCACCAACAAAGATAGTACTGATCAACTATCAGTAAATCTCATCCACCGTGGCCACGGATTTCTAGTAATAGCCAACTGAACACAACGCGACATCAACTCCTAATATCAGGAAAGACGAATCACTGAAAGTCGACCACTGCTTCCATGTGACTCGGGACTGTACCCAACTAAAACCTGTTTGCACGACTCCTTTGAGCCGTGGTAGGGTAGTAATCAAAGCACAGTGGGAACTCACACGAGACAAATGACGACTTCAAGTCGAAGGACTAACCTGTACTCATTCCACCTGAGAACTTCCATCTGACGATGGGTATAATACTATCTAGAAGTTCTTGGCGAGTCCGTCCAGTGTACTCACATCCAGTGAGCGCCTGTATACTATCTTAGATGACACAACACCAATAACTTGTAAGAACGGCCACCGCCCCTTGTCAGGGTCTAGATGCATATACACTAGTCTACTCCAGAATATCGATGCCCAGTCTCGATATTCCTAAGACTAGGGGCATTTAAGGATGTTCTTATGGACAACCCATCTCTCACATATATGACCGCCATCATAATACTGTCTGTCAAGTAACAATCCTACGAGCTTTATCAAAGATGAAGACAAACCAGGTACCACACTATCATCTCGAGTAAGATTGTTCTACCTGTATAGGTCTGTTCAGTTGAAAATATCGTGCAAATGATATGATATTTTTCTTACTATTTTTATATAATAAAAGGTGTTTATTATATATATGACACATATGAGAGTTTATCTATAAAAATACTATTTTCATGTGTTTATATATTATAATTAACATTAAGAAGGAAAATGTAAGCATATAATATTTATATAATATTTAGTCCATTTAAATATGCATACCATATCAAATATCATTAACCAATTCTTTTAAACTATAATATCATATCAAATGGTTAGGATAATATCTCAATAAAAACAAATTCTACTAACATTGGTTATTGAGATATTGTGCAGAATTATATCAGGACTGGAATCAGGGAAATCCAAGCTAGCAAGATCAAATCTGCCGAAATATTCAAGTGAATCGAAGAAATCAATTCTGGCAGTAACTTAGAGAAGATTTCCAAACTCCAGATATTCAAAAGATCACCGAATGACAACTGAATGAATCTACAAAAATTTGAGCCAAAAATCCCACCAAAGAGCAGCTAAACCGCGGCTAAAATGAGAATATTGCGGCGGTTCCGCCGCAATATTGAGGAGTTGGGATTTGGGATTTTTCCTGTAATATCCTAACAACTAGTTACCCTATTAGGAAACTAGGGATTCGGGTTCTATGACTATAAATAGAACCGATAGCCTCACTTGAAAAGTTATCAAACCGACGAGATCACGAAATCCAAGACGACTCAAGAATCCAGGTTGATCATCAGCTGTTCATCTACCTTCTTAAGAAGAGATCGAGAAGCAAACTAGGATTTTGTAATCAATTTCTAAAGGAACAAAGTGTAGTTGATCAAGTTGATTAATAAAGGTAGTTGTTTTATTTTTATTACATTTTATTTTCTTTATTTACATCATGATCTCTATCCATTATTTTATCTCCATCATGCATGAGTAATTCTCCGCTTGTTAGGGTTCGTAGGATTAGGGTAGATCAATGGATGAAAAAATTCTTTAACTCCTTTTACGTCCTATAAAGTTTATAAACTTTATCAAAAGAATAGTTAATATCCTAATCGGGCGCGCTATCAATTCATTGATATTCACGACCACGATTAGAAATTAGAATAACAATTGTTTTGGTAAAGGCTAGACATGAACGGAGATCCATGTCAAGATAGGGGTTAAGAGTGGGAACTCTTTTCCCTCCAGAAATCCTAATCTACATGCATCACTGTAAATCTAGTTTTATATCTATTAAAGGATAAAATGAGTAATATTTAATTAATCATCCATAACTACTAAATCTTAACGAACCCTAAAAGCCCACTTCTAATATAAAACCTACATTTTTAGTTAATCTAGATCTATATCCTACATCCGTGATTGACATAGATCTAGAATCTACAACCATTCTTCACTATTCATTATTCTTCCTCCTTTCCTAATCAATAAGCCTAAAGTAAGATTAAAAGATTCAACGTATCCCTGAGGATGACCCGTACTCATCTCGGTCTAGCTACACGCGACACCGTTATTGATTGCGGTTATTTCTAAAATCACTTCTCTAAAATAGAATCAATCAAATGGGGTTGTTGCCGTTTGTATTAACTGAACTATCTTTTGGTACTAGGCACTATACAAATTTTTTTTTATAATAAAAGATTAGAAAGTGAAGAATTACATATGAAAGATAGGAATAGTTTATGAAAAGCAAGAAAGTTAAAGTTAGATGGTTTCTTAGACGAAACTAGTAATAAGTAGTTATAAGTCGTTGTCTCAAGGGTTAGTAAGATAAAGGAAGTCACTAATCTGAGAATAAAAATAACTTTGAAAAATAGTCGCTATTCTTGAGGCCAAACATTTGAATGTTGATACCCTACTATACGCACTTACACACATCTTGAAACTTGGGATAGTAGAAGATACCTTAAAATGCTCTTGTCTAAAAGACTTAGTATGAAGAATGTGTGTGTGTGTGTGTGTAGGATTGCTAGGTAACGACAGCAAGGTTTCGGGAGGCATCGTCCAAGCCATTTTCAAAAATTTGCCATGCTTAACAATACTAACCCTAGAATTTTAACTAAAGATTTAAACAATACAAAGTGTAAACTACTTTACAAGTAAGTGAACTAGGAATACAACCTTTGTAGACCGGTCCTTCACTTTAATAGCTCCTTATAGTAGTCCCTTCGCTCCAAGTTGTGATCTTGCAGACTCTTGAACGGCTCCACAAGGTGAAAAGAACGAGCATTCATGAAGTCTTCGAGGCCGAAGATATCTACGTCGAGGAGACACTAACCTAAGCTACCCTCTTCACTAATGTGGGATTAGTGAAGCTAACACCCTATACTAAAGTGCTAATCTAGTAGAAAATGATGAAGTAGCATTTTTTTCTCACTTTAGAATCAATTTTTTCACTATTTTATCGCCTCTCATGAAACCCTAAAGAGCTCTCTTAAGTGAAAAGGAAGAAGAAGAAAATAATAGATGAGAGAGTGAATAGAAACCATGGGTGAGAAAATATCTAATATATCTCATGTAGAGACTTAATCATGAGTTTAGATAATGGTTGGGTTAACAAATATCTAGTATAAGACAAAACTAGTGGACTAGTTAATTGGTCTCCAAGCTTCTACAAGTTTCATGCCATGTGACCATTATCCAACTAATAATTATTTACACTAAATAAATAAACCCTTCATTAACATTATCATAGTGTAAGCCTCATACACCCATATTGTATGTATCATCAACCATGACACATAAACAAAACACAATTAATATATATCACATATATATTAAGTGTGCACATGTGAGAAAAAGAAATGCTTAAGTGAGCTAATATTAGTTAATGTAAATTAATATATCAAATATATATAATTATACATTAAATCATTAAATCAACACTTGATTTAATAATCCGGCTATATCACATACAACCGACTGATACGAATAAATCGCGAGAATAGAATATGGTATCACATACTCGTATTATTCTCGGTCCCGCACATATCACATATGTGCTCCTATCTCGTTTTGCCTGAGCCAGTGAAACCTCTTTGTAGGACTCTAAAGACTCGTCAATACGCCGGCAGTAGGTGATGATCACATCAAGCACCCACAAGCCGTCAGCGGTACTAGCTGGACTTAACGGCTACCCGGGTATTGAACGATCAAAAGATCAGCAAGAAAGCCCGCTCTAACTCCTGCAAAAGCCTGTCGGTAACACTACCGTACAGTCTGGTCTGTTCATCTGATATGTCGCATATCTAGTCTAGGGGTGGTAAACGTCAGACCCCAATAACCGATAAGTCATACCGATGTGAGGCTCATAACGAGTCGAGAAACTACTGATAACACTTACCAGTAAATCTCCATAGCAGCCCTGGCCAGGGACTTCCAGTTATGGCCAATCGAGCACAACGCAACATCAACCCCCAATACTGGGAGAGACGAATCCCCTCCTATCGCTCATTGCCTCCATGTGATTCGGGACTGTACCCAGAAGCCACCGTTTTACACGTTCTCTTGAACATGGTGAGGTGGAAATCAAAGCACAGTGGGAATCACACAAGACTCTATGACGATCTCGGGTCTACAGAATAACCTGTACCAGTGTCACCAGAGAACTGCTATCTGACGATAGGTATAATACCAACTAGGAGTTCTCGGCGAGTCCGTTCAGTGTACCCTGTCTCCACTGAGCACCTATATACCAACTTTGATGTCAAACACTAATGGATGTGGGATCATCCATCGCCCATCATATGGGTCAAGAAGCGTATACGCTAGTCTACTCTGGTATATCGATGCCCTGGCTCAATACACCCACGACTAGGAACATTAAAGGATGTACTCACGGACTACCTTTGTCCTACTAGTATGATCTGCATCATAGTCCAGGTAGTCAAGTATACATCCTAAGGGCTTTACCAATATGTAACCATGAGACAGTATAAAAAGACAAGTATACATGTTAAGATAAAGAGCAACCAGATAGCATACTATCATGTCAAGCAAGAAAGTCCACTCTATATATATCCAAGCATCCACTATAATATATATCACATGTACAATAATGGCCTCTAGGGCATACATATAACTAACAATATATATATATATATATAAGTGGTGAAAAAAAATGAACACTGGTTTTGTAATCGCTTAAGGCAGCATAAAAAATATGGCGAGGGTCTTTATCACCTAATACCTTAAACCAACTGGTTTGGGAGCCACTGCTAAGCCTTAGGTGTTGCGAAACGAGGATTTACGCCTAAATGCGCGAGCACATTTTGTAATCGATCGGTTGGTACCTCAAGAAATATTGACGGTCGAATGAAGAATGTGTAAGCAATTTTATCGAAAATATTCACCAACTATAAAGTACTTTGGAAGATGGACAAGAGTACGATAGCTTGAATTGAATTCTCTAAGTATATGGATTTCTTTTACACACACGTAGGGGTATATGATCAATATTTGGATGAAAGATAGGGAAGAAGACTAAAGGCAATGTTTTATTGAGGGAAGATGTGATTTCTAACATTTTTTCACGACCATTAATATAGGGCTCATAGCAACTGAAAAGCTGGTATAGTTGGAAACTCTTATTTTCAAGTTCTTTTATTTAAGTTCTTATCTTTATATGTAACTTTCACCATCTTTCTTTTATTATAGGATTTTGTGGGTGTAATTCGTTGAAAACCCTCAGGAGACAACACTCCTCCTACTAGGCACACCTAGATGTTTAACGGCTTGTTGCACATGCTCAGTGCAATCATATTGCCTACAAAAGTGTGCTACTTAGATTTTTTTTCTTTCTTCCTCTCTTGAATAAGTAGTTTGCTCGAAACAATCAAAGTTAAGTTTGGGGGTATTTGTTCAGTTTAAAATATCGTGCAATTGATATGATATTTTCCTTACTATTTTTATATAATAAAAGGTGTTTATTATATATATGACACATATGAGGGTTTGTCTGTAAAAATACTACTTTCATGTGTTTATATATTATAATTAACAACATGAAGGAAAATGTAAGCATATAATATCTATATAATATTTAGTCCATTTAAATATGCAAACCATATCAAATATCATTAACCAATTCTCTTAAACTATAATAGCATATCAAATGGTTAAGATAATATCTCAATAAAAATAAATTCTACTAACATTAATTATTGAGATATTGTGCAGAATTATATCAGGACTGGAATCAAGGAAATCCGAGCTAGAAAGATCAAATCTGCCAAAATATTCAAGTGAATCGAAAAAATCAATTCTGGAAGTGACTTAGAGAAGATTTCCAAACTCCGGAATATCACCACATGACAACTGAATGAATCTACAGAAATTTGAGCCAAAGATCCCACCAAAGAGAGGCTAAACCGCGGCTAAAATGAGAATATTGTGGCGGTTCCGCCGCAATATTGAGGAGTTGGGATTTGGGATTTTTCCTGTCGGATGCTAACAACTAGTTACCCTATTAGGAAACTAGAGATTCAGATTTTATGACTACAAATAAAACCGAGAGCCTCACTTGAAAAGTTATCAAACCGACGAGATCACGAAGTCCAAGACGACTAAAGAATCCAGGTTGATCATCAGCTGTTCATCTACCTCCTTAAGAAGAGATCGAGAAGAAAATTAGGGTTTTGTAATCACTTTCTAAAGGAACAATTGATCAAGTTGATTAATAAAGGTAGTTGTTTTATTCTTATTGCATTTTATTTTCTTTGTTTACATCATGATCTCTATCTGTTGTTTTATTTCCATCATGCACGAGTAATTCTCCGCTTGATAGGGTTCATAGGATTAGGGTAGATCAATGAATGAAAAAATCCTTTAACTCGTTTTTCGTCCTATAAAGTTTATAAACTTTATCAAAAGAATAGTTAACATCCTAATTGGACGCACTATCAATTCATTGATATTCACGACCACGATTAGAGATTAGATTAACAATTATTTTGGTAAAGGCTAGACATGAACGGAGATCCATGTCAAGATAGGGGTTAAGAGTGGGAACCCTTTTCCCTCCAGAAACCCTAATCTACATACATCACTGTCGATCTAGTTTTAAATCTATTAAAGAATAAAAAGAGTAATCTTTAATTAATCATCCATGACTACTAAATCTTAACGAACCTTACAAGCCCCGTTCTAAAATAAAACCTACATCCGTAGTTAATCTAAATCTATATCCTACATCCGTGATTGACGTAGATCTAGTGTAGGGTTACTAGGCACTCTCACAAGGGTCTACAAGGCATCAACCATGCCCGATTTAAAATTTAGACGTGCCGAACAATCCTAACCAAGATCTTTAAAACTAGATATTAGGCGAAACAAGCATGTTAAACACTTTAACACTATGTGAGAGAGATTACAACCTTTGTAGATCCTGTTCTTCACTTCTAAAGCTCCGTGTTGAGGTCCCTTCGCTGCGATCATCATGCATCCAGACTCTAGAGAGGCTCCACGAAGAGAAAGATGCAAGCTTGCTTCCGATCTTCGATAACAAAGATGATCTACCTTGAGGTTTCATTAATACAAGCTCTCACTCACAAAATGAAGTGAACACCCTCATCTAAATGGCAAGGGTAGATGAAGATGATGAAGTAGGATTTTAGCTCTCATTTATTATCAAATTCTCACCCATTTTCATGACAAAGATCAAAGGTAGAAAGCTTTGCAAAGAGGAAGAAGAAGATGAATGAAAAAAATTCCTTTTGTGATGAATAATGAAAGTCAAGTAAGGTTAGAAAATGCAACCATGGTTCAAATAACCCTTGTAGAGATTTAACCAAGGTTAAATGGTTGGGTTGGATTAAGGAAATATCTTGCAAAATATCATAACAAATATCTTTGCAAGAAACAAAACAAAACCTTCTAGAAGGTTCTAGAAAAGATTAACCCAAATCAAACCCTAACCATGTTTAATCTCCACTAAATATGTTACATTAATAACCCTAACATGTTACAATATTATATATCACATATACAATATTTATTGTAACAAAAGAAAATAATACAATTAACATATATCGCATATATATCAATGTATTACCCGAGTGAGAAAAAGAATCTTTAAGTGAGCTTATATCAGTTAATGTAATTTAATATATCAAATATATAATTATACATTAAATTATCGAATCAACACTTGATTCGATAATCCGGCTATTTCACAAATAACCGACTAATATAATCTGTTCATCGAATCAACACTTGATCCGATGACCCGGCTATATCACATATACCCGGCCGATATCTCATATCGCGAGAATCTAGTACGGTATCACATACACGTATTGTTCTCGGTCCCTCACATTTCACATATGAGCTCCTACTCCATTTTTCCTGAGCCAAGAAACCTCTGTGTAGGACTCTAAAGAATCGTCAATACGCCGGCAGTAGGTGATGATCATATCAAACACCCACAAGCTGCAAGCGGTCAGCTAAACGTAACAGCCACCCAGGTATTGAGCGCTCAAAAGATCAACAAGCAAGCCTGTACATTCTCCTGTAAATCCAGTCAGTAACACTCCCGTACAATCCGGTCTCTTCATCAGATATGTCGCATATCTCGCCTAGGGGTGGTAAACGTCAGACCCCAGTAGCTTGATAAGTCATGTCGATATGAGGTCTATAATAGTTCGAGAAACTACTGATAACATTTACCAGTAAATCTCAGCAACCTGACCAGGGATTTCCAGTTATAGCCAATCGAACACAGCGCAACATCAACTCCCTATACCGGGAGAGACGAATCCCCTCCTATCGCTCATTGCCTCCATGTGATTCGGAACTGTACCCAAAAGCCACCTTTTTGTACGCCCTCATAGACGTGGTATGATGGAAATCAAAGCACAGTGGGAGTCATACAAGACTCTATGACGATCTCGGGTCAACAGACTACTCTGTACCAGTGTCACCAGAGAACTGCCATCTGATGTGAGGTATAATACCATCTGGGAGTTCTCGGCGAGTCCGTCCAGTATACCCAGACTCTACTGAGCACCCGTACACCATCCTTGATGTCAAACACCTATGGATATGGGATCATCCATCGCCCATCATATTGGTCAAGATGCGTATACGCTAGTCTACTCTGGTGCATCGATGCCCTGTCTCGATACACCCTCGACTAGGAACAGTTATAGGATGTACTGGTCGACTACCGTGGCCCCACTAGTATGATCTCATCATAGTCCCAGTAGTCGAGTACATATCCTAAGGGCTTTATCAACACGTAACATAGAGACAATCAGAGTACATATTAAGATAAATTACAACCATATAGCATACTATCATGTCGATGTTAGTTATATGTATGCCCTAGAGGCCATTACTGTACATTGGATGTACATTGTAGTGGATGCTGGGATATATATAGGGAGGACTTTCTTGCTCGACATGATAGTATGCTGTCTGGTTGCTCTTTACCTTAACGTGTACACTGATTGTCTCTCTGTTACATGTTGGTAAAGCCCTTAGGATGTGTACTTGACTACCTGGACTATGATGCGGATCATACCAGTGGGGACAGGGTAGTCCATAAGTACATCCTTCAAGGTCCCTAGTCGTGGGTATATCGAGACGGGGCATCGATATACCAGAGTAGACTAGCGTATACCTTCTCGACCCATGAAGATGGGTGATGGATGATCCCATATCCATTGGTGTTTGACATCAGAGATGATGTACGGGTGCTCAGTGGAGACTGGGTACACTGGACGGACTCGCCGAGAACTCCCAGATGGTATTATACCTTACGTCAGATGGCAATTCTCTGGTGACACTGGTACAGAGTAGTCTGTTGACCCGAGATCGTCATAGAGTCTTGTGTGGTTCCCACTGTGCTTTGATTTCCACCTTACCACGTCCAAGAGGGCGTGCAAAACGGTGGCTTTTGGGTACAGTCCCGAATCACATGGAGGCAATGAGCGATAGGAGGGGATTCGTCTCTCCCGGTATAGGGAGTTGATGTTGCGATGTGTTCGATTGGCTATAACCGGAAATCCCTGGCCAGGGTTGCTGAGATTTACTGGTAAGTGTTACCAGTAGTTTCTCGAACTGTTATAGACCTCATATCGACACGACTTATCAAGCTATTGGGGTCTGACGTTTACCACCCCTAGGCGAGACATGCGACATATCAGACGAACAGACCGGACTGTACGGTAAGTGTTACTGGTTGGATTCACAGGAGTATGAGCGGGCTTGCTCGTCGATCTTCTGATCTCTCAATACCCGGGTGGCCGTTACGTTTAGCAGACCGCTTGCGGCTTGTGGGTGCTTGATATGATCATCACCTGCTGCCGGCGTATTGACGAGTCTTTAGAGTCCTACACAGAGGTTTCCTGGCTCAAGCGAAACGAAATAGGAGCGCATATGAGATATGTGCGGGACCGAGAATAATGCGTGTATGTGATACCGTATTTCATTCTCGTGATGAATGTGTTGAATGGTTGTATGCGATATAACCTAGTTATCGAATCAAGGATTGATTCGATAAATCGATACATTGTATACTAGTCGGTTGTGTGCGACATGACCGGATCATTGAATCAAGTGTTGATTTAATGATTTAATGCATAATTATATATTTGATATATTACTTTGCATTAACTAGTATTGGTTCACTTTAAAAGGATTTTCTCACTTGATGTACACAACTTGTATATGTGATATACTTTTGTGCACTTGTTTGTATCATGTTTGATGATACATGCTCACTTGGGTGTAGTTTTGGTTTAAACCTTGGTTATGTAAATGGTTAAGGTTTTTATTTATTTATTAATTTATTTATTTCCTTTTGGCAAGAAATAAAATGGTTGCTAGTTTTGTTTTACATTGAAAGTTCATGAAGGTTTGAAAAGTTGACCATTTTGTTTCTTTCCTTTAACCTAACCATTCCACTTAACCCTAGTTTATTCTATACACCTAACTATGGTTGAAATATGATAAGTATTCATTTTATTTTCTTTTTGTATATACTTATCATATGCTATCATCTTCTTCCTCTTCTTCTTCTTCATGAAGAAACCTTGCTCCATCAATGGCAACTTGAGAAAATGAGTGAGAAATCCAATTCTAAAGTGAACCCACTTCCTATTTCTTCATCCTCTACCTCTTTCCGAGTAGTATAGGGTGTTTTCTTCACAAGTTTCATGACTTGGTGAAGTGGGAGCTTGATCTTGTGATTCCTCGACGTAGATCATCTTCGGCACGAAGCCGACGACCTTGCCCGCCCATTTCTCCGATGAAGCCGACGCTAGAGCCCGGGATTCGATTTGGACAGCGAGGAGACTTCATTGCAGAGCTATGGAGGCGGAGGACCGGATCTACAAAGGTTGTATTTCCATTCACTTAGTTAAATTGTTAACTAGTTGCTTTTGTCGCCTAAAATTCTAGTTAACGATCCGTATTAGGGTTTCTCGGCACTTGTAATTTTTTTAATTGGCATGGTTGTTGCCTTGTGAGACCTCATTAGTGTGCCTAGGAACCCTGCAGTGGTATCAGAGCCTAGCTAGAGCCTTAGGCGAAGCGTAGACGGAGTTTGAACTCCGATCGAACCAAAACCCTAACCCGAAAACGGCTCTCTGTACATTTTTTAAAAACTGGGTTTTTTCCAAATTAAAAATATGCAGAAAACTCAGCAGGGAATTCTAAGAATTACTGTACAAAACGGGACCCATGATTCGATCATTGAGCGGCGGAACCGCGGCATTAGCATGGCTAATGCGGCGGTTCCGCGGCCAGTTAATCACTTCATTCAAAAATTTTTGCACAGTAACTTCTTTCTTGAAATGCTGAGTTTTCTGGGAATTTTTAATATTTACTCAAGAGTTGAGTTTTCTGGGTTGTATTGGGGACTCAGTGTTTCGATCGGATTTTCTAATTTTGTCTATGTGTTTTTCCGGAGGATTTTAGAATATGTTAAAAAGTTCGACCGGATATAAATACCCAATTTTTCCCCTGCCGGAAAATTTCCAAGTGTTGGATTTTTCCGTGGTTTAAAGACGTTCTAAGTAGTGCAAGTAACTCGATGGACCCTCTAGAAGACAACAAACCTTAACTCAATTATGTGACCGTCTTGAACTGCCCTTTGAACCTTAGGGTTTGGGGTAGTACGGCGTGCCACATGTGAGGCGTTGGCTTGACCCTTCTACGGCTGGACCGTTGGTACTGAGGCACGAAGTGAATGTCTTTGAACTTATTTCATGAGTTGATCTGTTTCGGGAAAACTTGGGTGTTTGATTGTTCGATCGGAAAATTTAACATTTTCTATTTATCTAGAATGGGATACAATAATTGGAATTCACAATTAGTTATGAGATAACTGAATGAATGTTATAAACATAGCAGTTTAGTCTCACTTGATCGGTTGCCACGGAATTTTGATGCGATCAAAAGTCCGTCGCAATCACGTAGCGTACGCGGATACTCGCTGGGTAAACTTAATAGACAACCTCACTCCATAGCCCCGACCAAGTGACTGTAGGAGAACCCCATCGCCGAAAGCATCCGTTCGGGTGCTCGCGGCAGCGTTGTTCCGCCTTAGTGCACTTCGTCGACGGCATCGGGGGTGCGGCCGCCTACTAAAGTTTGCGACGAGCATTCGATCAGGATATCGGGAATCCTGTTGAATTGCCCGACATGATATTGAAAAGAGTTTTCGATAATGAGACTAAAATGCGGGGTTTATAATTGTTAGGCATGCGATGTCTAAGGAATTCATTTGATTAGGCATGCGATGTCTATGGAGGTTGCAGATTCCAACTGTTGTAGTTTTACACTTTCTTTTCTGCGACCATAAGTGTAATATGTGATATCGCCGGTTTCGTTGCTATATGTCAACGACAATTGGGATGCGCATATTTACTTACGTTGATGACATGTGATGTTATGTGTTGATGGATATGTTATATTGGATCGTCGTGTTTGAATAGCCGGGGGTTTTTATGTGAGATGAGTGTTTTTTTCATTTTCATTCATGTAAAAACTTGTATGTAATATTCTTTTATTTGGGGCACTTCCAGGTTGCGGAAGATGTCACCCTTTGTATATTATTTTCTTTTCCGCACTAGGATAGACCCAAGGAGGGGAGCACAAGTAACCGGGTTCTGGAGTCCAGTAGGAGACCAACTCGAGGAGTCGAGTCCGGGTCTCCTAACCCTAGAATTGGTAGGGTTGCTTGCCGCTCTCGTAGGGGTCTAGGGGTGTGGGTTTGGCTATTCATCACGACCGTGGAATCCGTGTTTTATACTGGCTCGTATTGAAAACACGGACGTCCTAGTATATCCAATATTTCATATGATTCTTCTGCTGCGATATCTGTGATGTGATCATGTGATGTTCTATGATAGATACTGTATATAGTATATATGATATATTATATAGGCGTTACTTATGTTTTACACCCGCTCTAGCCCTGCCCCGCTCTGTCGTTAGTTACCTAACCTAACGGTGCACGAGGGGACATCGAGGCGAATGCGGATGGCATAAGTGTACGTCGTATTTATCTGTGATGTTTAGGTACTTAAATGATGGGACTTCATTAATATGATTAATGAAAGAAAAAGAAACCTAAAGATGTTGTAGAATCGAATTTCAAAATAAAACGGGTAGCTACAGTTCTTGCGTTGCACAGAGGTATATGTGATATATCCTGCACCTTATTCGATGAGGAAAGGACCGAGATCCCTTCACCGGGAGTGACTCCTTTAGCAATAACTGGCAGATGCTACACACTCGGTTTGTCTTTTGATTGCTTTTAAGAGTTTTTGCTTTGCACAGTGATATATATGATATATCCCGCACCTCATTCGACGAGAAAAGGACCGACGATCCCTTCACCGGGAGTGTGTTAGTTATATGTATGCCCTAGAGGCCATTACTGTACATAGGATGTATATGGTAGTGGATGCTGGGACATATATAGGGAGGACTTTCTCGCTCGACATGATAGTATGCTATCTGGTTACTCTTTACCTTAACGTGTATGCTGATTGTCTCTCTGTTACATGTTGGTAAAGCCCTTAGGATGTGTACTTGACTACCTGGACTATGATGCGGATCATACTAGTGGGGACATGGTGGTCCATAAGTACATCCTTCAAGGTCCCTAGTCAGGGGTGTATCGAGACGGGGCATCGATATACCAGAGTAGACTAGCGTATACCTTCTCGACCCATACAGATGGGCGATGGATGATCCCATATCCATTGGTGTTTGATATCAGAGATGATATACGGGTGCTCAGTAGAGACTGGGTACACTGGACGGACTCGCCGAGAACTCCCAGATGGTATTATACCTCACGTCAGATGGCAGTTCTCTGGTGACACTGGTACAGGTTAGTCTGTAGACCCGAGATCGTCATAGAGTCTTGTGTGGTTCCCACTGTGCTTTGATTTCCATCTTACCACGTCCAAGAGGACGTGCAAAACGGTGGTTTTTGGGTACAGTCCCGAGTCACATGGAGGCAATGAGCGATAGGAGGGGATTCGTCTCTCCCGGTATAGGGGGTTGATGTTGCGCTGTGTTCGATTGGCTATAACAGGAAATCCCTGGCCAGGGTTGCTGAGATTTACTGGTAAGTGTTACCAGTAGTTTCTCGAATTGTTATAGACCTCATATCGACACGACTTATCGAGCTATTGGGGTCTGACGTTTACCACCCCTAGGCGAGATATGCGACATATCAGACGATCAGACAGGACTGTACGGAAGTGTTACTGGTTGGATTCACAGGAGTGTGAGCGGGTTTGCTCGTCGATCTTCTGATCGCTCAATACCCGGGTGGCCGTTACGTTTAGCAGACCGCTTGCGGCTTGTGGGTGCTTGATATGATCATCATCTGCTGCCGGCGTATTGACGAGTCTTTAGAGTCCTACACAGAGGTTTCCTGGTTCAAGCGAAACGAAATAGGAGCGCATATGAGATATGTGCGGGACCGAGAATAATGCGTTTATGTGATACCGTATTCCATTCTCGCGATGAATGTATCGATTAGGTTATATGCGATATACCCTGGTTATCGAATCAAGGATTGATTCGATAAACCGATACATTGGATACTAGTCGGTTATATGTGATATGACCGGATCGTTAAATCAAGTGTTGATTTAATGATTTAATGTATAATTATATATTTGATATATTACTTTGTATTAACTAGTATCGGTTCACTTTAAATGGATATTCTCACTCGGGTGTGCGCATTGCATATGCGATATGATTTTGTGCACATGATTGTATCATGTTTGATGATACATGCTTTTTGGTTAAGTGTAAAGTATTAAACTATGGTTAAGTGGATGATTAGGGTTTTTACTTATTCATTTATTTGTTTATTTATTCATTTTTGGCAAAAGGAAAATGGTGGCTAATTTGGATATATGTTGAAGCTTCATGAAGCTTTGACTTAGTCACCATTTTTGTCTTCATACCTAACCTAACCATTCACTTAACTTGAGTTTAGTCTCTACACTTAACCATGGTTGATTATGATAAGTATTCTTTTATTTTCTATTTTCTAAAATAACTTATCATAACAATTTCTATCTTCTTCTTCATCTTGACACATGAAGAAACCTTACTTCATCAATGGTGATTGATGAAAACAAGTGAGAAATCCAATTCTAAAGTCTACCCACTTCCTATTTCTTCATCCTCTACCTCTTGCCAAGTAGTATAGGGTGTTTCCTTCACAAGTTTTCATGGCTTGGTGAAGGTGGAGCTTGATCTAGCGATGCTTCGACGTAGATCATCTTCGGCATGGACATCGACGACCTAGCTCGCCTATTCTCCGATGAAGCCGACGCTAGAGCCCGGGATTTGTTTTGGACAGCGAGAGGACTTCATTGCGGAGCTATGGAGGTGGAGCACCGGATCTACAAAGGTTGTATTTCCGATTCTTATAGTTAAGTGTTAACTAATTACTTTGTTCGCCTAGACATCTAGCCAACAATCCGTAGTTTAGGGTTTCTCGGCTCCGTAAAATTTTAAATTGGCATGGTTGATACCTTGTGAGACCTCATTAAGCTGCCTAGGAATCCTACAGTGGTATCAGAGCCTAGCTAGAGCCTTAGGCGAAGTCCAGACGAAGTTTGAAACCCGAACGAACCCGAAACCCCAACTCAAAAGTGCTCTCTGGACTTTTTCTGAAAACGTGGATTTTTCCAAATTAAAAATTCGTAAAAAATTCAGCAGGAAAACCTAAGAATTACGATACAAAATTTTTCCATTGAAGCTTCTAGAAAGCGGCGTAACCGCGGCATAAGCCCTGCTTATGCGGCGGTTCCGCGGCCTTATTATTGTATTGTCGTATAATTTTTGTACAGTAATTCATGGTTTCGGGTGCTGGATTTTCTGGGATTTTTTAATATTTATTCAAGATTTGAATTTTCTGGGATTGTTTTGGGGATTCGGTGTTTCGATCGGAGTATCAAATTTTGTCTGTGTGGTTTTCCGGATAAATTTCAGAATATGTTAAAATGTTCGACTGGATATAAATACCCACCTTTTCCCCTGCCGGAAAATTTCCAAGTGTTGGATTTTTCCGTAGTTTAACGACGTTCTAAGTAGTGCAAGTAACTCGATGGACCCTCTAGAAGACAATAAACCTTAACTCGATTATGTGACCGTCTTGAACTGCCCTTTGAACCTTCGGGTTTGGGGCAGTACGGCGTGCCACATGTGAGGCGTTGGCTTGACCCTTCTACGGCTGGACCGTTGGTACTGAGGCACGAACTGAATGTTGTTAGACTTGTTTCATGTGTTGATCTGTATCGGGAAAACTTGGGTGTTTGACTGTTCGATCGAAAAGTTTAACATTTTTTATTTATCTGGAATGGGATACAATAATTGGAATTCACAATGAGTTATGAGATAACTGAATGAATGTTATAAACATAGCAGTTTAGTCTCACTTGATCGGTTGCCACGGAATTTTGATGTGATCAAAAGTCCGTCGCAATCACGTAGCGTACGCGGATACTCTCCGGGTAAACTTAATAGACAGCCTCACTCCATAGCCCCGACTAAGTGACTGTAGGAGAACCCCGTCGCCGAAAGCATCCGTTCGGGTGCTCACGGTAGCGGTGTTTCGCCTTGGTGCACTTCGTCGACGGTATCAGGGGTGCGGCCGCCTACTAAAGTTTGCGACGAGCATTCGATCGGTTTTTCGGGAATCTTGTTAAATTGCCCGACTTGATATTGAAAGGTGTTTTCGATAATGAGACTAAAATGCGGGGTTTATAATTGTTAGGCATGCGATGTCTAAGTAATTCATTTGGTCAGGCATGCGATGTCTGAGGTGGTTGCGGATTCCAACTGTTGTAGTTTTACACTTTCTTTTCTGTGACCGTAAGTGTAATATGTGATATCGCCGGTTTCGTTGCTATATGTCAACGACAATTAGGATGCGCATATTTACTTACGTTGATGACATGTGATGTTATGTGTTGCTGGATATGTTATATTGGATCGTCGTGTTCGAATAGCCGGGGGTTTTTATGTGAGATGAGTGTTTTTCATTTTCATTCATGTAAAAACTTGTATGTAATATTCTTTTATTGGGGCACTTCCAGGTTGCGGAAGATGTCACCGTTTGTATATTATTTACTTTTCCGCACTAGGATAGACCCAAGGAGGGGAGCACAAGTAACCGGGTTCTGGAGTCCAGTGGGAGACCAACTCGAGGAGTCGAGTCCGGGTCTCCTAACTCTAGAATTGGTAGGGTTGCTTGCCGCTCTCGTAGGGGTCTAGGGGTGTGGGTTTGGCTATTCATCACGACCGTGGAATCCGTGTTTTATACTGGCTCGTATTGAAAACACGGACATCCTAGTATATCCAATATTTCATATGTTTCTTCTGCTGCGATATCTGTGATGTGATCATGTGATGTTCTGTGATAGATACAGTATATAGTATATATGATATATTATATAGACGTTACTTATGTTTTACACCCGCGCTAGCCCTGCCCTGCTCTGCCGTTAGTTACCTAACCTAACGGTGCATGAGGGGACATCGAGGCGAACGCGGATGGCATAAGTGTACGTCGTATTTATCTGTGATGTTTAGGTATATAAATGATGGGACTTCATTAATGTGATTAATGAAATAAAAAGAAACCTAAGATGTTGTAGAATCGAATTTCAAAATAAAACAGGTAGCTACAGTTCTTGCTTTGCACAGCGGTATATGTGATATATCCTGCACCTTATTCAATAAGGAAAGGACCAAGATCCCTTCACCGGGAGTGACTCCTTTAGCAATAACTGACAGATGCTACACACTCGGTTTGTCTTTTGATTGCTTTTAAGAGTTTTTGCTTTGCACAGTGATATATGTGATATATCCCGCACCTCATTCGATGAGGAAAGGACCGACGATCCCTTCACCGGGAGTGACTCCTTTAGCAAAACTAGAAAAGCCTCAAAAACACTCCATTTCAAAATTCATTCGATCCTACAACGATATCAAGTTCATTACGCAATAGGTTTTCAGAAAAACCTGTCGTAGCCCTCCGTCATTTCAGATAAGTTGTATATAGTATTCGTGCTGCATTTTTTGGCTTTCGTCAAGGTGCAGTGTGCGGTAGCTATATGCTGCTTATCTGCTAGCATACGATGCGATTGGATTAGGGTAGTCATGCGGCTTTGTTGGCTTTCGTCAAGGGTCGTGCGGGTGGGTTTAATTCAATCAAGAAATGTACGGGCTGAACTTGACTAGCGGGCTATGCTTTGTTGGCTTTCGTCAAGGTCATAGCACGTTAGGGGCAAAATATTATCGGGAATTTCAAGTGTTAAAATTTGCAATGAGATTGCATACCTTCTATGAGATAGTTGGATCCCGATACCCGCTGCGAATAAGAGTTACTCCTGGGAGAGTTTTATACATTACAATTAGCCGATCAAGTAGGTGTCTAGAAAGGTGTCAACAGGGTTACGCGTCTGGGAAACCGAGGTTTACAGTAATTAGGTTCGTGCGAAAGCACGGGGGACCTCCCTCAAAGTACCGACACTGGCCTGGCTGAAAGATTGGCGAACTTGTAGTGTGTAATTAATCCCGGCTAGTCTTTCCTTTTAGGGTTTGAAGGAAGATTTGATAAAAAGCAGTGGGAGCCATCCTGATTAGATAAAATAAAAACCAATCTATTCTTGCAAGAGCGCACGCTGAGTGTTTTCTTCTCTCTCTCTCCAGGTAGAGACCATATCACGCCTTAATCAAGATAATAATACGGATTTTTGACCGAACCCGCTTGTTATACTGAGCTGGGGAACGTTGGTCCCGCTCCAACTTATAATTGTTATAAGACAGAGCAGGAAATTGGGGAATACCAGATTTCCCGTGCCGCCCAAACGAGGAGAGTGCATGATGATGCATCATCTTCGGGTGTGTTCATTATACAAAACTGTTTCTCAGTATTCTTTACGTCCTGGGTATGTGATACCAGATCAGGATCTCAGATATGTAATCTGTTACATAGGGCTACATATAGGTAGAGAACTGAGAACGGGTGATAAGTTTCATGAGGCAGAAAACGGGGCAAATGTTGCAGCCAAGTCTGTTGGTCACTATCACCCTGTATTACAAATACATTGATTCTGAACGAATGTTATTAGATACCGAACCTGATATACAAAATCATATCAGTCTCTTTATTAGTAAAGAAATGATAAAATTTTGTATTGTTGGATAATGTTTTGAACATTTCCTATATCAAAAGTTGATCGGTTCAGGCACGTTATCTAAAAGCATTGCTGTTCTAAATCAAACTACAGTTCTTAGTATACAGAACACACACAAGAGGAAGAGTTCAGAACTGAACGAATTCTTCTTGAGGCATTGTAGACTAGGTCAGATCAATGTGACCCGACTAGCTAGAGTTACATATAGATGCATATTTAAATCAGTTTGAATTTACATCTTGTGAAACTCGCCAGTCATGTCACAAAGATAAGATGACCATAGCTCCGTTTACTGGAAACAGAGAAAGAGTTAGTAAATTCTAGGGATGATACATGTTGATGTATGTAAGGTCCCCTGTCTACATTAGCCAAGACTGGTTCTTTATACTTCATTACATTCTCTGATGATATTTCGAGATTCAGACCTATGTTCCTGTTGAAACACAAGTCCGAACCTTTTGAGATATTCACAGAATATAAACGAGAAGTAGAAAACCAGAATACGGGTATAAGCATTATGTCCTTTGATGTGATCAAGGAGGAGAATACTTGAGCACAGAATTACTGGACTATTCTAAAGGAGAATGAGATTCTCTCTCAGCATTACTCCTCCGTATACACCATAGCACGATGGTATATCGGGGCGAAGCAATCACACCCTATATGATATGGTGTGCTCTATGATGAGTATTACTGAGTTACCTATTTCCTTCTTGGGGGTTATGCACTTATGAAGTTGCATACCTATTGAATTGGGTTCCAATCAAATCAGTTGCCTACCATTTCATATGTGATATGGAAAGGGAAGCGCCCATATATTAAGTTAGTTAAGATTTGGAGTTGTCCGGCCTATGTCTAAAAGCAAAATCCGGACAACCTCGAGGCAAGATCTGTTATGTAGAACTGGAAATGTTCCAGCTATACAAACTACAGCAGATGATTTGAAAGAACCAAAGGATTCAATAGTTACCAACGAACCTCAGCCTCTCTGCCGATCTAGTAAGGTTCCTCACCCACCTGAGAGATACTTCGATTTCTCTATGACAGTGGGAGCGAGGATTGCATCATGAGATGATGACCCAACTAGTTTCGAGCTGGCCATCAGGAGTGGGACTCTGTAAGAATGGCTGGATGCTTAGCGATCTGAGATGGAATCCATGTACACCAACAAAGTATGGACTTTGGTTGCTATATCTGAAGAGTTAAATCTCATCAGGAGCAAGTATATCTTGAGAAGATTACTTGGTGTACATCGAAAAGTTGAGACTTTCAAAGCTAGACTTGTTAAAGGTTTGCTTCATTGACCAAGCGTGGATTATGATGAAACCTTTTCAAGTGGCTATGCTTAAGTCCATCCAGATCCTACTTACCACGGATACATACCATGACTACGATATCTGGCGGTTGGGTGTCATGACTGCTTTTCCAAATGATGTTTTAGAAGAGAGCGTCTATAAGTACACAGCCAGAGGGCCTCGTAGACAGTGGAAGCAGCGGAAACGTGTGCAAGATGCTTTATAGGATAAAGCAGGCATCGCGGAGTTGGAACGTCTGTTTTGATGTCGTAGTCAAAAAGTTTGACTTCATCAAAATGATAGATGAACCTTGTATATACAAAAAGGTAGTAGGGAGTATGGTGGCGATTCTCGTAAAGTACGTGGATGACATACTCTTGATAGGGAAAGAGTTTCCTATGCTACGCTCGATCAATCTCCGCTTATCACAATGATTCTCCACATAGGATCAAAATGATACCTCCTAAATCCTGAGTTTTGGATCTATGAGATAGATCTAATTGGATGTTAGGATACTCACTAGTTGCAGTGAGATGGTATCAATCGATCCTGGGGAGAATCACTGGAAGTGTTCCAGGATGATAAAGACGACTGAATGTCAGTCACAGGCATTGTCTTTACCCTCAGTAAAGGGACGGTATGTTGGAAGAGTTCCAAGCTAGATACCGTGGCATACTAGACGATAAAGGCAGGATACATCGCTACTAAAGATGCTACCAAAGAGGCTGTTTGGATGTATAATGGTTCATGAGATGAACTATGTTCCTACCATTGTGAGACAATGGAGTTGTGGCTTATGCCAAGGAACGCCGGTCCCATCAGTGATCCAGACATATTCTAAGGCAGTCGAGGTATGGAGAGCAGACTCAGAGGACAACACAGCGGATCCACTCACAAAGGCCTTTTCCCAGAGAGAGACTTTCATGGGATGGTTGAGTATGAGATACTGCAACCACTGCTACAGATGGCCCTAGTGCAAGTGGGAGATTGTTAGTTATATGTATGCCCTAGAGGCCATTACTGTACATAGGATGTATATGGTAGTGGATGCTGGGACATATATAGGGAGGACTTTCTCGCACGACATGATAGTATGCTATCTGGTGACTCTTTACCTTAACGTGTATGCTGATTGTCTCTCTGTTACATGTTGGTAAAGCCCTTAGGATGTGTACTTGGCTACCTGGACTATGATGCGGATCATACTAGTGGGGACATGGTGGTCCATAAGTACATCCTTCAAGGTCCCTAGTCGTGGGTGTATCGAGACGGGGCATCGATATACCAGAGTAGACTAGCGTATACCTTCTCGACCCATACAGATGGGCGATGGATGATCCCATATCCATTGGTGTTTGACATCAGAGATGATATACGGGTGCTCAGTAGAGACTGGGTACACTGGACGGACTCGCCGAGAACTCCCAGATGGTATTATACCTCACGTCAGATGGCAGTTCTTTGGTGACACTGGTACAGGTTAGTCTGTAGACCCGAGATCGTCATAGAGTCTTGTGTGGTTCCCACTGTGCTTTGATTTCCATTTTACCACGTCCAAGAGGGCGTGCAAAACGGTGGTTTTTGGGTACAGTCCCGAGTCACATGGAGGCAATGAGCGATAGGAGGGGATTCGTCTCTCTCGGTATAGGGGGTTGATGTTGCGCTGTGTTCGATTGGCTATAACAGGAAATCCCTGGCCAGGGTTGCTGAGATTTACTGGTAAGTGTTACCAGTAGTTTCTCGAATTGTTATAGACCTCATATCGACACGACTTATCGAGCTATTGGGGTCTAACGTTTACCACCCCTAGGCGAGATACGCGACATATCAGACGATCAGACCGGACTGTACGGAAGTGTTACTGGTTGGATTCATAGGAGTGTGAGCGGGCTTGCTCGTCGATCTTCTGATCGCTCAATACCCGGGTGGCCGTTACGTTTAGCAGACCGCTTGCGGCTTGTGGGTGCTTGATATGATCATCATCTGCTGCCGGCGTATTGACGAGTCTTTAGAGTCCTACACAGAGGTTTCCTGGTTCAAGCGAAACGAAATAGGAGCGCATATGAGATATGTGCGGGACCAAGAATAATGCGTGTTTATGATACCGTATTCCATTCTCGCGATGAATGTATCGATTAGGTTATATGCGATATACCCTAGTTATCGAATCAAGGATTGATTCGATAAACCGATACATTGGATACTAGTCGGTTATATGTGATATGACCGGATCGTTAAATCAAGTGTTGATTTAATGATTTAATGTATAATTATATATTTGATATATTACTTTGCATTAACTAGTATCGGTTCACTTTAAATGGATATTCTCACTCGGGTGTGCGCATTGCATATGCGATATGATTTTGTGCACATGATTGTATCATGTTTGATGATACATGCTTTTTGGTTAAGTGTAAAGTATTAAACTATGGTTAAGTGGATGATTAGGGTTTTTACTTATTCATTTATTTGTTTATTTATTCATTTTTGGCAAAAAGAAAATGGTGGCTAATTTGGATATATGTTGAAGCTTCATGAAGATTTGACTTAGTCACCATTTTTGTCTTCATACCTAACCTAACCATTCACTTAACTTGAGTTTAGTCTCTACACTTAACCATGGTTGATTATGATAAGTATTCTTTTATTTTCTATTTTCTAAAATAACTTATCATAACAATTTCTATCTTCTTCTTCATCTTGACACATGAAGAAACCTTACTTCATCAATGGTGATTGATGAAAACAAGTGAGAAATCCAATTCTAAAGTCTACCCACTTCCTATTTCTTCATCCTCTACCTCTTGCCAAGTAGTATAGGGTGTTTCCTTCATAAGTTTTCATGGCTTGGTGAAGGTGGAGCTTGATCTAGCGATGCTTCGACGTAGATCATCTTCGGCATGGACATCGACGACCTAGCTCGCCTATTCTCCGATGAAGCCGACGCTAGAGCCCGGGATTTGTTTTGGACAGCGAGAGGACTTCATTGCGGAGCTATGGAGGTGGAGCACCGGATTTACAAAGGTTGTATTTCCGATTCTTATAGTTAAGTGTTAACTAGTTACTTTGTTCGCCTAGACATCTAGCCAACGATCCGTAGTTTAGGGTTTCTCGGCACCGTAAAATTTTAAATTGGCATGGTTGATGCCTTGTGAGACCTCATTAGGGTGCCTAGAAACCCTACAGAGTGACTCCTTTAGAAAAACTAGAAAAGCCTCAAAAACACTCCATTTCAAAATTCATTCGATCCTACAACGATATCAAGTTCATTACGTAATAGGTTTTTAGAAAAACCTGTCGTAGCCCTCCGTCATTTCAGATAAGTACTAGTTAGTATTCGTGATGCGGTAGTTTGGCCTCCGTCAAGGCGTAGTGTACGGTAGCTAACTAGTGCTTATCTGCTAGCATATGATGCGATTGGATTAGGGTATTCGTACGGCGTTGTTTGGCCTCCGTCAAGGGTCGTGCGGATGGGTTTAATTCAATCAGGAAATGACGGGTTGAACTTGACTAGCGGACTATGGGTAGTTTGGCCTCCGTCAAGGTCATAGGACGCTAGGGGCAAAATTATCGGGAATTTCAAGTGTTGAAATTTGCAATAAGATTGCATACCTTCTATGAGATAGTTGGATCCCGATACCCGCTGCGAGTAAGAGTTACTCCTGGGAGAGTTTTACACGTTACAATTAGCCGATCAAGTAGGTGTCTAGAAAGGTGTCAACGGGGTTACGCCTCTGGGAAAACGAGGTTTACATTAATTAGGTTCGTGCGAAAGCACGGGGGACCTCCCTCAAAGTACCGACACTGGCCTGGCTGAAAGATTGGCGAACTTGTAGTGTGTAATTAATCCCGGCTAGTCTTTCTTTTTAGGGTTTGAAGGAAGATTTGATAAAAACAGTGGGAGCCATCCTGATTAGATAAAAATAATAACCAATCTATTCTTGCAAGAGCGCACGCTGAGTGTTTTCTTCTCTCTCTCTCCAGGTAGCGACCATGTCACGCCTTAATTAAGATAATAATACGGATTATTGACCGAACCCGCTTGTTATACTGAGCTGGGGAACGTTGGTCCCGCTCCAACTTATAATTGTTATAAGACAGAGCAGGAAATTGGGGATTACCAGAATTCCCGTGCCGCCCATACGAAGAGAGTGCATGCTGATGCATCATCTTCGGGTGTGTTCATTACAAAGAACTGTTTCTCAGTATCCTCCGCTTCCTGGGTATATGATACCGGATCAGGATCCCAGATATGTAATATGTTACATAGGGCTACAGAAAGGTAGAGAACTGAGAACGGGTGATAAGTTTCATGAGGCAGAAAACGGGGCAAGTGTTGCAGCCAAGTCTGTTGGTCACTGTCACCCTGTATTCCAAATACATTGATTCTAAACGAATGTTATTAGATACCGAACATGATATACAAAATCATATCTGTCTCTTTATTAGCAAAGAAACGATAAAATTTTGTATTGATAGATAATGTTTTGAACATTTCCTATATCAAAAGTTGATTGGTTCAGGCACGTTATCTAAAAACATTGATGTTCTAAATCAAACTACAGTTCTTAGTATACAGAACACACACAAGAGGAAGAGTTCAGAAATGAACGGATCCTTCTTGAGGTATTGTAGACTAGGTCATATCAATGCGACCCGACTGGCTAAGTTGCACATAGATGCATATTTAAAACTGTTTGAATTTACATCTTGTGAAACTTGCCAGTCATGTCACAAAGATAAGATGACCATAGCTCCGTTTACTGGAAACAGAGAAAGAGTTAGTGAACTCTTGGGATGATACATGTTGATGTATGATAGGTACCCTGTCTACATATGCCAGGACTGGTTCTTTGTACTTCGTTACATTCTCTGATAATCTCTCAAGATTCAGACATATGTTCCTGTTGAAACACAAGTCCGAACCTTTTGAGATATTCACAGAATATGATTTAGAAGTAGAAAACCAAAACACGGGTATAAGTATTATGTCCTTTGATGTGATCAGGGAGGAGAATACTTGTGCACAAAATTCTTGGACTTTTCTAAAGGAGAATGAGATTCTCTCTCAGCATTATTCCTCCGTATACACCATAGCACGATGGTATATCGGGGTGGAGCAATCACACCCTATATGATAAGGTGTGCTCTATGATGAGTACTACTGAGTTTCCTATTTCCTTTTGGGAGTTATGCACTTGAGAAGCTGCATACCAATTGAATTGGGTTCCAATCAAATCAGTTGCCTACCGCTTCATATTTAATATGATAAGGGAAGAGCCCATCTCTTAAGTTAGTTAAGATTTGGGGTTGTCCAGCCAATGTCTTAAAAGCAAAATCCGGACAAGCTCGAGGAAAGGTCTGTAATGTAGAACTGGAAAGGTTCCAGCTATACAAACTACAGCAGATGATTTGATAAAACCAAAGGATTCAATAGTTACCAACGAACCTCAGCCTCTCCGCCGATCTAGTAAGGTTTCTCACCCACCTGAGAGATACTTCTGTTTCTCTATGACAGTGGGAGCGAGGATTGCATCATGAGATGATGACCCAACTAGTTTCGAGCTGGCCATCAGGAGTAGGACTCTGTAAGAATGGATGGATGCTTAGTGTTCATATCAGATTTTTGCATTTTCATACCGCCCAATTTTTATCACATTCCTTATCGGTAGATACTCTTGAGCCGTGTTTGCTCGTAAAATGCAGGATACAGGTTCTCGGTTCTAAAACGGTGAAATTCATGGAAAACACGACAAAATGCGGATTCCTGCCAACCACTGAGAAAACACGGTCTCCGCTCTTCATCCGTATGTTGCCAGATACCAGTTTAAGAGACAAAATGTCAAATCAATGTCGTTTTCATGCACAAGGCTCAATGGCAGCACAAGATCCAAGAAATCTATGCGGAGCTCGAGGCAATCATGACAAAAACATCCACAAAAAGTCCACCTTTCCCTCAACAGAAATTCTGGAAAAAATCCTGAAGACAATTTGAGAAAATACATATGCCAGAATAAAGTACACAGCAAACCGGGGAAGCACCAAAAATCCCATGCCCTAACTCCACCAGAGTGCGGCGGATCCGCGGCATAGGGAGGCTTAGGCCGCGGATCCGCGGCCACTCTGTGGAGTCAGAGCATGGGCTTTGGGGGGTATTTGGGTCTTTTCATATGTGTTCTGGTGGTTGCCCTAGATTTCCATTCTCCAGCCTATAAATAGCCTAGAACTTTGAGAAGGAAGGGGTCCATAATCTTGTATTCTTTTTCTAGGTTTTAGAATACATGTTCTTCTTCTTCTCATCTCTTCTCCATTAAAACTTGTAGTGAGCTTTGTGAGTGAAGAATGGTGAATAAAGAAGTTCATTTTATTATCATGCTTGTCTTTTTCTTTCTATAATTGTTGTAATTTTCATTTGTTAACTAGTTGTTGTTATTTCGTGTTGTTTCTTTCTTCTCTCTTTTTCTTTATCCTTAAAACGACTATGATGCTTACGCTCGATCCTCGCCAAGGTGAGGTCGCAAATAGCTAGTTGTTATCTTCTAATATCTTTCTTTCTATCTTCCTCTTTTGTTTTGTTTTATTTTTCCGTATCATGATGTGTGAGTAGTTTAATACTTGTTAGGGTAGGATAAGGGAAGTTTGAGAAAAGGAAATCTCTCTCACTCTTTCCTTGCCCAACAGCTTAATTCGACTCCCGTTAATTGAACCACAATCCGCTCCTTACGGCACCATATCCTACATGATAGCGGTGATTCCGTAGTGAGACCGGTTGTGGTTGAATTAACCAGAGGTTATGGCTAAGAGCCAAGAACGGATGGACAAGCACCAAAAGGAAAAACTTATGCGTTAGAAAGCCTAGCTTATACTCGCAAGTTCCTTCCTAGTCGTGCTAATCCCCGTTGTTGCCGATTACTGTAACACCGATATTAAGAGGGGCAACGAAAGATGTGGAGACTCCTAACTCAAACTAACCTAATCCTAACGCTAACAAGCTCTCTTTACATATCATTTTACCGCTTAACTAATCACAACAAAATCTGAAAAACTGGACTTAACTCATTAACGCACATAGAAAAAGATTCCCATCTCCCTGCGGATGACCCGTACTCAACTGGCTAGCTACGAGCGAAACCGTCTTGATTGCGGTATTTAACTAAAACTTGAACACGCAGAATCTCTAACAATCAAATGGCGCCGTTGCCGGGGAGACGGTAGTTTATTTCCTTGTGTAATTTCGGGTTAACTTGTGAATATAACCGAAAAACAAAACAAAAAAATATACATTGTAAAAAAAAACCATCTTGTTATTTTTGATTAGCTTTTGTGCAAGTGTGCAGGAAAATACGAAGTTCAAGATCGGCGCCAAAGACGTCGGATAAGACGGAGTTCAAGTACAGTGCCAAAGACGTGGGAAGATAGACCCATATTTCGCGGCTACACCGCGACGGATCAAAACGAAGCAAACGGTCTACTGTCAAAATCTGGAGCAGGTACAGTGAGCAAATAAAAATTCAGAAAATCCAAACAAGCAGAGGACACCAACAGGAGCTCACAACAGAAAAACGGAGCCCCAAATCCACTACCTTGCCGCGGAACCGCGGCAGATGCTGGCTTAGGCCGCGGATCCGCGGCCACTTGGTGGCTTCAGAGCCCCAAAATCTCTCTGTAAGTCTCTCTCTCCTTCTCCACTCCTCTGGACTCCAATAAACTGTGTTTTCTGCAGATTTCTTTGCGCAAACTCTTCTCCCCCTTCCAATAAACTGTTCTTGTGCAGGATTCTTTGCGCCGCAAATAAAAATTGTTTGCAGTTGATTTGTTACCGCTTTGCATTCTTTAATACGGACTTAAGGGGCTTGAAACCAATCCAGATTGGGTGGGGATTTCATCACCCTTCCCAGGACCCCAAAAATCACAAAAGCATATGCATTGTCCATTGTAAATTAAAAAAATACTAGACTTCAGCCCTAAGGACTTCGCGCTCATTAGGAGAAGATAAACCGTGTTTAGAACCTCGTTTAACGGTATATTGTTTACGGGGTGTCTAGGAAAGTGTTAACGGCGCAACCGCCAAAAGAGAAAGGGTTATTTAATTAAGGAACTTCGCGAAAGCGTTGGACAACCTCCCCTTATCTCTGCACTTACCTGGCCTCGTGATCAGTGTATTTTGAAGCCCGTTTCTCGACACTGTTTAACTTCGACAATCAAGTTCAGGAGCAGGTCTAGTAGACCTAGGTTACCCTAGATCTAGGTGTGATTGTGCATATCTTGTTTGTGATTACTTAAGCCGTATATCCGTACATACTTCTGTAAATCTCTTTCTAAAAACAAAACAAAAAAGAAAAAAAAAAGAAAAAATCAAAAACTTTTATAAAAACTTGCCCTTTGTCGCCAAATCCATTTTTTCACCCACCACCCATCACCTTTCTCCATTGACGTTTTCTTACCCTCACCTTCTCCGCTTTGACTATACTAAACTCGTTTAGTGTATGTCCGCTTGGACTCGGGACACTAGCGCCCGTCTAGTCCGCGTTACGTTAGTCGCTACCGACTACGCGATCGACTCCGAAGTCGATACTCCGTCCACTCCTCTTTCACCCCTTCCTTTACCGGCCAACTCCGACGTTGACCGAAATTCTGTTCATACATCTTCACCTTCACCTTCACCAACCTCTTCTTCCGCGATGTCGGGATTTAATCCGAACATCTCTTTGACCACCCCTGGATTGGCTCCACCTCCTACGGAGACCAATATCCCACCACCACCGCCTGTTGTAGCGCCGCAGCGAATCGCGCTCCAGGATCGTTTCTATCCCACCCGTTCTGCACTTCCCACCTGCCTTTCTCTTCCTCAGGCCAATGGGGACAACTTTGAAATTAAGCCCCACTTCATCAACATGCTTCCACGTTTTCATGGGCTTGAATCTGAAGATGCCTATATCTTTATCAACAAATTTCAAAACGTCTGTGCCATGATGAAAACCACCCAGCTGTCGGACGATGCTATACGTCTACGGGTCATTCCGTTCACTCTATGCGATCTTGCTGAAAAATGGCTGTATAGCACCGCTTCCCACTTAATCACCAGCTGGGACGAGTTTGTTAAAGCGTTTCTAAAAAAATTCTATCCGAATCATAAGACCGCAAGGATTCGAAATGAAATCAACCAATTCTCTCAGCTTCCTTCTGAGCCCTTCTGGAAGTGCTTTGACCGATACAAAGACCTTCTTGTTCAGTGTCCTCACCACGGTATAGAGAAATGGCGACTCTGCCAAACCTTATACGAGGGCCTGAACCCAGCAACGAAGCAGTTGTTGGAAACCATCTGTCAGGGCCACTTCCTATCCAAATCTGACGAGGAAGCGTGGCAATTCTTTGACGACCTTGCGGAGCAAACGCTACAATGGGAGAGCACCAGACCGACGTCTTCTTCTTCTACCTCCACTTCTACCGGTCAGTCTAGGGTAGGAATCCACCAACTTGATGTCTCTATTGCGATGAAAGCTGAAATGGCTGCGATAACAAGAAAGCTTGAAGCGATAGAGAGCAAATTTTCTGCTCCTGCTCCTGCCTCTGTTCTCCCCCTTCGTACCATTTGCGCTTGTTGTTCCGATCCTTCCCACTTGACCGAAGAGTGTCCTTACAATCCACCCTCGCAAGGACAGGATAAGGTTAATGCTGCATTCCAGCAAAGACCGAGAAATGATCCATACTCTTCCACCTACAATCCCGGTTGGAGGAACCACCCCAACAACAAGCGCAACAACAAACTCAACATCAATATCAGCAGCCTTTCCAACCCCAACCTTTTCAGAATCAGACGAACAACTTTGCACCCAACAATTCTTTTCCACCAAACAACTTTGTTCCGTCAAACAGCGATAAGGTTTCCTCGCTCGAACGAAATCTGGAGGCGTTCGTTAAACAGTCGACTCAGTCCACCGCCAATATCCAGTCTTCCATTCAATCCCTAGTGCAACACACTGCCGCACACGGGCAAAGCATCAAGACCATCGAGGCCCAGATTGCACAGCTGAACGCGGCCTTAAGCGAGCGAGAGAAGGGGAAGCTCCCGTCCCAGCCACTCCCAAATCCCGGTCACCCACATAATGCACATGTTGCTCTTGAACAACAGAACCATAATATGAGTGCCGTGACCACACTGAGATCGGGAAGGATGCTGCAAAACAACATTGGCAAACGAATCAACGTTGACACCCCGGCCGCTGCTTCTTCTTCTTCTTCTTCTTCCTCGTCTTCTGAGCCTATTCTCCATTCTTCACAAGGCTCTCCTTCCTCTTCTTCTTCTCTGAACGGACCCACTTCTCACTCCACGAAAACACCTGTTCTGGGATCCGTTCCAACTCCACAATCTCCTCCTCCAGCATTAGACTCAACCAATTTTCAAAATGTTCCATTTCCAAACCGGTTGAGGTCTAATAAACAAAATCCTCAAATGGAGAAGATTCTGGAGTTATTTAAGAAGGTTAACATTAACATTCCCCTTTTAGATGCTGTCCAACAAGTCCCGTCCTACGCGAAAATCTTAAAGGACTTGTGCACGAAAAAGAGGAAGTCTCAGGTACCCAAGAAAGTTTTCTTGGCTAGTGCTGTGAGTGATGCCCTTACCCAATCTTTACCACAAAAACGGAAGGACCCTGGCTGTCCTACGATTTCAATTACCATTGGGGATAAGAACATCAACCGCGCACTATTAGATCTTGGTGCCAGTGTTAACCTGCTTCCGTATTCAGTATACGAGCAATTAGGCGTCGGAGAGCTGAAACCCATGCACTGCACTCTCCAAATGGCCGACCGATCGATCACCCATCCTAGGGGTGAGCTAGAGGATGTGTTAATAAAAGTCGGGGACTTCATATTCCCCGTTGACTTCATTGTATTAGACACACAGCCTGTAGCTAACCCCCGGAATCAAATTCCGGTGATACTCGGTCGTCCATTCCTTGCAACCTCAAATGCTGTGATCAATTGTCGCAATGGTTCGATGAACCGCTCTTTTGGAAACATGACGATTGAACTCAACATTTTTAGGTTGGGGAATCAGCCCGCCGAACCTAATGCTCATATACTGGACGTCTGCTCGATCCAGGAGATCACCCCAGAAGTGTGTGAGTTCGAGGAGTTTCTGTTTGATCACGATAATCTTGACGCCACTAGTGCGTTTCTCTTCGAACCTGCTGCTGTTTCTGCGCCCGACAACGACTACGAGTGTTTCACGTTCTCGAACGATATTAGCCGCGCACAACCCGAGTTTGAATCCTTCGACTTTCCGGATGAGTTACCTGAACCATCCAACTCGGTTGTCTACACTCGTTTTGAACCTTTGCTGGAGTCCTTTGAGTTTGAGACCTTTGCACCAATCTTGCCTTCCATCGTTTCACCTCCAACGCTCAAACTCAAGCCTTTGCCGTCTCACCTGAAGTATGCTTACTTAGGTGAGAACGAGACCCTCCCTGTCATCATTTCGGCTTCTCTAGCTCCAGAGCAAGAGAAAGCCCTTCTTGCGGTCATGCACAGCAACAGGCAAGCTTTTGGCTGGTCCATGGCGGACATCAAGGGGATTTGTCCCCTGATCGTTGAGCATCACATTCATCTGATGGATGATGCCAAACCAGCCCGGGATCCACAAAGACGTCTCAATCCAGTCATGAAAGAGGCTGTGAAGAAGGAGATTGTTAAATGTCTAGATAGTGGTATCATTTACCCTATCTCTGATAGCTAGTGGGTTAGCCCCATCCACATTGTCCCCAAGAAGTCGGGCATCACGGTCATCACTAACGAGGCGAACGAGTTAATCCCTACTCGCACCCAAACTGGGTGGCGAGTGTGCATTGATTACAGAAAACTCAATGCCGCAACGCGGAAAGACCACTTTCCGCTACCTTTCATTGACCAGATGCTTGAACGATTAGCTGGACACGAGTAGTACTGCTTTCTTGATGGCTACTTCGGCTATAATCAAATTCCCATCGCCGAAAAAGACCAGGACAAGACCACTTTCACTTGTCCTTTCGGCACGTTTGCATATCGTCGCATACCCTTTGGGTTATGCAATGCGCCCGCTACCTTCCAGCGGTGTATGATGGGTATCTTCTCGGACATGGTGGAAAAATTTCTGGAGATTTTCATGGATGACTTCTCCATCTCCGGCGATTCCTTCAACGAGTGTTTGCTGCATCTTGACGCTGTCCTTACCCGATGTAAGGACAAGAATCTCACTTTGAACTGGGAGAAATGCCACTTCATGGTGCGCGAAGGTATTGTCTTAAGACATATCATCTCGCAAAATGGCATAGAGGTTGACAAAGCAAAGATTGAGGTCATTTCCAATCTGCCTCCTCCCCGATGCGTCAGAGATATCCGAGCCTTCCTTGGCCATACCGGTTTCTATAGACGGTTCATCAAGGACTTTAGCAAGATTGCTAGGCCCTTGACTCTTTTGCTGGCCAAGGACACGCCATTCGACTTCAACTCGAGCTGTATGACTGCATTTGAGTCATTGAAACGCTCACTCACTTCTGCTCCCATTCTTTCTTCACCTGACTGGACGCACCCATTCGAGATTATGTGTTATGCATCCGACTTTGCCATTGGTGCTGTCCTTGGACAACACATCGACAAGATGCCGCACGTAATCTATTATGCGAGCCAAACCCTGAACGACGCCCAACTCAATTATACAACAACTGAGAAGGAATTCTTGGCTGTTGTATTTGCTTTAGAAAAGTTCAGGCCTTACCTCATCAGCTCTCCAGTCATTGTCTACACCGACCATTCTGCTCTGTGCCATCCTTTTGCGAAGAAAGATGCAAAATCTCGGTTAATCCGTTGGATCCTCTTGCTTCAAGAGTTTGACCTTATCATTAAGGACAAACGAGGATGTGAAAACGTGGTTGCCGACCATCTTTCACGACTTCCTTCTTCGCCTTCGCTTCCAATTCCGATCAACGACGTGTTCCCGGATGAACAGCTCTTGACAGAATCTTGCGAACCCTGGTTCGCAGATATTGTGAACTATTTGGCTACAGGATTACTACCGACTGAATGGTCAAGTCAGGACAGACTTCGCTTCTTATCCCAAGTAAAACACTTTTACTGGGACGAACCCTATCTGTTCAAGTACTGTCCCGACCAGATTATTCGTCGGTGTGTCCCTGACGAGGAATTCAAGAGTGTGCTGTCATTTTGCCACGATCAAGCGTGTGGCGGGCATTTTGGCCCCAGAAAGACAGCTGAGAAGATCTTGCAATGTGGTTTCTACTGGCCACAACTCTTCAAAGACGCTCATGACTATTGCAAGACTTGCTCCCGGTGCCAACACATGGGCCGGATATCCCGGAGGAACGAGATGCCGCTCCAACCGATCTTGGTTGTGGAGATTTTCGATGTTTGGGGGATAGATTTCATGGGGCCGTTTCCCAGCTCTTTTGGGAACTTGTACATCCTTCTAGCTGTTGATTACGTCTCTAAATGGGTCGAGGCTGTGCCCAGCCGGACTAACGACAACAAGGTTGTCGTTAGGTTCCTTAAAGAAAACATTTTCTCCCGGTTTGGGCACCCCCGAGCGATCATTAGCGACAATGGAAGTCATTTCTGCAATAAAACTTTCGAAGCTTTGATGCGGAAATACTCCATTAATCATAAGCTCTCTACGCCCTACCACCCCCAAACCTGCGGGCAGGCCGAAGTTTCAAATCGGCAGATCAAGCAGATACTGGAGAAGACGGTTTCCAAGAACCGTAAGGATTGGTCGTTGAAACTCACTGATGCCCTTTGGGCATTTCGAACCGCTTATAAGACCGACCTTGGCATGTCTCCCTATCGGCTTGTGTACGGAAAAGCCTGCCACCTACCAGTCGAAATAGAGCATCGCGCATTTTGGGCGATAAAGGAGCTGAATCTGTCTCTCGAAGATGCGGGCAGCCATCAGAAGCTGCAGTTGAACGAACTGAGCGAGCTTAGGGATGAGGCTTACAATAACGCGGTTGTCGTTAAGAACCGAACGAAGGTGTTTCACAATAAACACCTTTTGCGAAAAACCTTCGTACCTGGTCAGCAGGTACTGCTTTACGACACCCGACTTCACTTCCATCCAGGAAAGCTCAGATCTCGCTGGAAAGGGCCGTATTTTGTGCGGAATGTGTATCCGCAGGGCGCTGTGGATTTGGAAAATCCAAAGGACGGTTCACTTTTCAAAGTAAACGGACACCGATGCAAACCGTACCTTAGCGCCGAACCAACAGAGGAGCTCCTGTTCTTACAGGAGCCGGTTTACCCTGAATGATCTTCCTCTGCCTACCTCCAAACTTCGGTTATCCAGCCAAGAACAGTGGACACTGTTCCAAATAAATTTGGGGGTATGTACAAACCATTTTGTATATATTTGTGTATATTCTTTTTCTTTTTCTTTAAAAACAAAAACAAAAAATTTGTGTATCGCTAACCGACAGTTTTGACCCCTCAAATGATCTCTTCATGCAACGACAGTGAGGACACTGTCCAGTTTAAGTTTGGGGGTACGCTCAGTACGCATTTCTTATCTTCGCATTCATGTGTATATTTTGCATCTGTATATTAAAATCCATGAAAATCTGAAAATTTTCTAAAAAATATAAAAACTTTTTTGTCAAGTTAGCTTGTGGAAGAACTCTGATTCAACATTTCGACGGTTTTTGTTTGAAAAAATAGGAATAACTAAATCTTATGTTTAGATTCTGAAAACCTGAAAGATAACTCTCCTTTGAAGTTAACTATAGCTGATATACGTCTTTACATCACACTACACGTGTCGTGAGTTTTTGGGAATTAGATGACAAGTCTGTTATGTTTAAAAACTTTTAAACAGATAGATGATTTTCTGAGGATCAAATAGGTTTGTTCTGAAATAAGTAATGTCAAGAATAGTTTATGAAGTAAAGCGAATATGAAGGAATGTTATTGATGCCGTAATTGAAACTAAGTCTGAAAAATAACCCATCTGAAACTTAATTGGAATGATTACACACCGAACCCACTAAACACGTCTTTTATCCAAAAAAATAATTGAACTGCCGGTTATATCTCCGTTCGTATTAAATCATCTGATTTTCACGCCAAACTGTCTTTTGTTTTTGGACCTAGGTAACTTAAGTAATTAAGTCCGCTGGGGTGTTTCTACACCTAATGCCCTAAAACCAACTGGTTTGGGTGCATTGGCCCAAAGCTCGCTAAGAAGCCTAGAAAGTCCAGATTAAAACAAAGTCAAGCAAGTGTTCTCTCCGAGTTAAAATTCCTAACGGTTCTTTGTGTGAGAATAATCTTGATAAAAGACAGGCTTTTATAAAAAAAAATTTAACGGAGATATGAAGGTTTTATTCTATGATAAAGACTATTGCACGTTCACAGAGATGTGTATGAAATGAAAACAAGAAAAAGGTGGAGTGAAAAATACGACTTAGTTTCCTGTTAAGGAAGATAGAAATTCTGAAGTTGAAACCTTATTGGAAAACGAAACTTGAAAAATGCTTAACTCTTTATAAAACTTATGTGATCCTTTTAAAATTGTTATCTGGGCTTTATTGTGCGACATGATGACTTTATTCGATCTTTCGGGAACTTAACGACACTATTTGCACTGCACGTAAAGACATATAAAATCTGTAGTTAAGTAAGAAGCGAGGTGTGAAAAATAAAGGTTCGATAGTCTAGACTTAGGATTATAGAATTGTTATTTTCTGAAACAAAACTTTAGGGTTTGAATCTTAGTTATTTTACAAAACCAACTTGACCGGATTTTGTAGGCAGTATCCGCTGAAAACCCTCAGGAGACAACACTCCTCCTACTAGGGACACCTAGAGGTTTAACGGCTTGTTGCACATGCTCAGTGCAATCGCGTTCCCTGCGAAAGTGAGGTTAGGAAATTTTTTTTGTGAATAAATTGGCTTTGCTCGGGACGAGCAAATGATAAGTTTGGGGGTATTTGTTCATATCAGATTTTTGCATTTTCATACCGCCCAATTTTTATCACATTGCTTATCGGTAGATACTCTTGAGCCGTGTTTGCTCGTATTAATCCAGGATACAGGTTCTCGGTTCTAAAATGGTGAAATTCATGGAAAACACGACAAAATCCGGGTTCCTGCCAACCACTGAGAAAACACGGTCTCCGCTCTTCATCCGTATGTTGCCAGATACCAGTTTAAGAGACAAAATGTCAAATCAATATCGTTTTCATGCACAAGGCTCAATGGCAGCACAAGATCCAAGAAATCTATGCGGAGCTCGAGGCAATCATGACAAAAACATCCACAAAAAGTCCACCTTTCCCTCAACAGAAATTCTGGAAAAAATCGTGAAGACAATTTGAGAAAATACATATGCCAGAATAAAGTACACAGCAAACCAGGGAAGCACCAAAAATCCCATGCCCTAACTCCACCAGAGTGCGGCGGATCCACGGCATAGGGAGGCTTAGGCCGCTGATCCGCGGCCACTCTGTGGAGTCAGAGCATGGGCTTTGGGGGGTATTTGGGTCTTTTCATATGTGTTCTGGTGGTTGCCCTAGATTTACATTCTCCAGCCTATAAATAGCCCAGAACTTTGAGAAGGAAGGGGTCCATAATCTTGTATTCTTTTTCTAGGTTTTAGAATACATGTTCTTCTTCTTCTCATCTCTTCTCCATTAAAACTTATAGTGAGCTTTGTGAGTGAAGAATGGTGAATAAAGAAGTTCATTTTATTATCATGCTTGTCTTGTTCTTTCTATAATTGTTGTAATTTTCATTTGTTAACTAGTTGTTGTTATTTCGTGTTGTTTCTTTCTTCTCTCTTTTTCTTTATCCTTAAAACGACTATGATGCTTACGCTCGATCCTCGCCAAGGTGAGGTCGCAAATAGCTAGTTGTTATCTTCTAATCTCTTTCTTTCTATCTTCCTCTTTTGTTTTGTTTTATTTTTCCGTATCATGATGTGTGAGTAGTTTAATACTTGTTAGGGTAGGATAAGGGAAGTTTGAGAGAAGGAAATCTCTCTCACTCTTTCCTTGCCCAACAGCTTAATTCGACTCCCGTTAATTGAACCACAATCCGCTCCTTACGGCACCCTATCCTACATGATAGCGGTGATTCCGTAGTGAGACCGGTTGTGGTTGAATTAACCGGAGGTTATAGCTAAGAGCCAAGAACGGACGGACAAGCACCAAAAGGAAGAACTTATGCATTGGAAAGCCTAGCTTATACTCGCAAGTTCCTTCCTAGTCATGCTAATCCCCGTTGTTGCCGATTACCGTAACACCGATATTAAGAGGGGCAACGAAAGATGTGGAGACTCCTAACTCAAACTAACCTAATCCTAACCCTAACAAGCTCTCTTTACATATCATTTTACCACTTAACTAATCACAACAAAATCTGAAAAACTGGACTTAACTCGTTAACGCAAATAGAAAAAGATTCCCATCTCCCTGCGGACGACCCGTACTCAACTGGCTAGCTACGAGCGAAACCGTCTTGATTGCGGTATTTAACTAAAACTTGAACACGCAGAATCTCTAACAATCACTTAGCGATCTGAGATGGAATCCATGTACACCAACAAAGTATGGACTTTGGTTGCTATATCTGAAGGGTTAAATCCCCATCAGGAGCAAGTATATCTTGAGAAGATTACTTGGTGTAGATGGAAAGATTGAGACTTTCAAAGCTAGACTTGTTAAAGGTTTTCTTCATCGACCAGGCGTCGATAATGATGAAACCTTTTCCAGTGGCTATGCTTAAGTCCATCCGGATCCTACTTTCCACGGCTACGTACCATGACTACGATATCTGGCGGTTGGGTGTCATGACAGCTTTTCTAAAAGATGTTTTAGAAGAGAGCGTCTATAAGTACACAGCCAGAGGGCTTCGTAGACAGTGGGAGCAGCGGAAACGTGTGCAAGATGCTTTATAGGATAAAGCAGGTATCGCGGAGTTGGAACATCTATTTTGATGTGTTAGTCAAAGAGTTTGACATCATCAAAATGGTAGATGAACCTTGTATAAACAAAAAGGTAGTAGGGAGTATAGTGACGATCCTCATAGAGTACGTGGATGGCACGCTCTTGATAGGGAAGGAGTTTCCTATGCTACGCTCGGTCAATCTGCGCTTATCACAATGATTCTCCATATAGGATCAAAGTGATACCTCCTAAATCTTGAGTTTTGGATCTATGAGATAGATCTAATTGGATGTTAGGATTCTCACTAGTTGTAGTGAGACGGTATCAACCGATCCTGGGGAGAATCACTGGAAGGGTTCCAGGGTGATAAGGACGACTGAAAATCAGTCGCAGGCATTGTCTTTACCCTCAGTAAAGGGACGGTATGTTGGAAGAGTTTTAAGCTAGATACCGTGGCATACTAGACGATAAAGGCTGGATACATCGCTGCTTAAGATGCTACCAAAGAGGCAGTCTTGATGTATATTGGTTCATGAGATGAACTTTGTTCCTCCCATTGTGTGACAATGGAGTTGTGGCTTATGCCAAGGAACGCCGGTCCCATCAGTGATCCAGACATATTCTAAGGCAGTGTCACCTGATCATGGAAATAGTTGATCTCCAGGGTGATCGAGGTTAGGAGAGTAGACTCAGAGGACAACACGGCAGATCCACTCACAAAGGCCTTTTCCCAGAGAGAGACTTTTATGGGATGGTTGAGTATAAGATACTACAACCACTACTATCAGATGGCCCTAGTGCAAGTGGGAGATTGTTAGTTATATGTATGCCCTAGAGGCCATTACTGTACATTGGATGTACATTGTAGTGGATGCTGGGATATATATAGGGAGGACTTTCTTGCTCGACATGATAGTATGCTGTCTGGTTGCTCTTTACCTTAACGTGTACACTGATTGTCTCTCTGTTACATGTTGGTAAAGCCCTTAGGATGTGTACTTGACTACCTGGACTATGATGCGGATCATACCAGTGGGGACAGGGTAGTCCATAAGTACATCCTTCAAGGTCCCTAGTCGTGGGTATATCGAGACGGGGCATCGATATACCAGAGTAGACTAGCGTATACCTTCTCGACCCATGAAGATGGGCGATGGATGATCCCATATCCATTGGTGTTTGACATCAGAGATGATGTACGGGTGCTCAGTGGAGACTGGGTACACTGGACGGACTCGCCGAGAACTCCCAGATGGTATTATACCTTACGTCAGATGGCAGTTCTCTGGTGACACTGGTACAGAGTAGTCTGTTGACCCGAGATCGTCATAGAGTCTTGTGTGGTTCCCACTGTGCTTTGATTTCCACCTTACCACGTCTAAGAGAGCGTGCAAAACGGTGGCTTTTGGGTACAGTCCCGAATCACATGGAGGCAATGAGCGATAGGAGGGGATTCGTCTCTCCCGGTATAGGGAGTTGATATTGCGCTGTGTTCGATTGGCTATAACCGGAAATCCCTGGCCAGGGTTGCTGAGATTTACTGGTAAGTGTTACCAGTAGTTTCTCGAACTGTTATAGACCTCATATCGACACGACTTATCAAGCTATTGGGGTCTGACGTTTACCACCCCTAGGCGAGACATGCGACATATCAGACGAACAGACCGGACTGTACGGTAAGTGTTACTGGTTGGATTCACAGGAGTATGAGCGGGCTTGCTCGTCGATCTTCTGATCGCTCAATACCCGGGTGGCCGTTACGTTTAGCAGACCGCTTTTGGCTTGTGGGTGTTTGATATGATCATCACCTGCTGCCGGCGTATTGACGAGTCTTTAGAGTCCTACACAGAGGTTTCCTGGCTCAAGCGAAACAAAATAGGAGCGCATATGAGATATGTGCGGGACCGAGAATAATGCGTGTATGTGATACCGTATTTCATTCCCGCGATGAATGTGTTGAATGGTTGTATGCGATATAACCTAGTTATCGAATCAAGGATTGATTCGATAAATCGATACATTGTATACTAGTCGGTTGTGTGCGACATGACCGGATCATTGAATCAAGTGTTGATTTAATGATTTAATGCATAATTATATATTTGATATATTACTTTGCATTAACTAGTATTGTTTCACTTTAAAAGGATTTTCTCACTTGATGTACACAACTTGTATATGTGATATACTTTTGTGCACTTGTTTGTATCATGTTTGATGATACATGCTCACTTGGGTGTAGTTTTGGTTTAAACCTTGGTTATGTAAATGGTTAAGGTTTTTATTTATTTATTCATTTATTTATTTCCTTTTGGCAAGAAATAAAATGGTTGCTAGTTTTGTTTTACATTGAAAGTTCATGAAGGTTTGAAAAGTTGACCATTTTGTTTCTTTCCTTTAACCTAACCATTCCACTTAACCCTAGTTTATTCTCTGTAAGTGCACGGCGGCGCCCCGGCCATCGATCCGACGCCGGAATGCGGAAGCGGTGAATAACTTAAATTTTTGCGGACTTAGCAAACCGGCACCACCGCGCACTATAACCCGGATCGAACCATTAACTAGTCTAAGCTATCTACAAGAATGGGAATAGAGATATACCGACGATCCAAGTCCTCCGGTCTTCATCTCCAATCCGATCTCCTGCGGAAAAGTCCCGTCTCCTCCTCGTCGCCGGAAGTGCACCACATCGCCTTCTTCGTTTACGGGCTCCCACCTCTATGCCGAGGCAACTCGGGCACGAAGCCGGCTACTCGACGTGCCCAAGATTCGCTGTAGAATGTGTAGTAGAACTTGTGTCTCCTTTTGGGGTAGTGGAGATGCCATTTGGTGGAGGGATGAAACAAGAACAATGTGGAGGAGCTAGTGGGTATTTTGGAGCATGATATGAACCAAAGATACACCCACACCATTTTTGGACAGCCCCAATCCTAAGTGGCCGGCCAAAGAGGTGAGGAGAAGAGCATGGAGTGAGGGAGTGATATATTAAAAACAAAAGGATCAAAAACCACAACCATAATCCAAAGAGAGAGAGAAAGGAATGGTTATGATATCAAGTAATGATCACAAGCAAAACCAACACTCATCCAACCATCATCACCAAACTCATCATCAACAACCATACCCCTCAACATCATCAACAATCATGACTTTAAAAGTCAAGCCATGATGGAGTCAAAACAAGTCAAGGTCAATGAGAGGCTATCATGATTCAACAATAAGCAAATACCCCCTCCACAAATACTTATTTGCAACAATGCAAATAAGCCCTCCTCCACCAATCTTCGGCCAATGAACGGAACAATGGAAATTGGCCGAAACGGAAAGCAAACTGGCAACTCCAGAAAACTGGTCCCGTAATAAATTACGGGAAAACCCCGATACTGTGCATACACACCCGCATCTGTATTTCGACCGAAATACAAATGCAAAGAGACAAAATCTACACTGTACTATACTAGGATCCGGCTTATACCAAAACCGCCTAGTAATATCTGTTCGATCCTGATCCGTGCAATACCGTACGTATCTGATCGAACCCTGCCATATATCCATACGGCCTATAGTACAGACTGTCCGATCCTGATCCGTGCAATACCGCACGTATCTGATCGGACCCTGCCATATCTCCATACGGCCTCTACAACCTTTCGCCCGAAAGCTTGAGTAACTGTAAATGTGGTGGACTCTAAAGACTCGTCAATACTATGGCTGTGGATTTAACCACTAGCACGTCAGAGGTATATGCCAATACGTGACGGGCCACCAGCTATTGACCAAAAGGGACGTCGATGAGGAAGCTCACCCCGACACCCAACTGAGCCTGTCAGTGACAATATCCGTGCAGTCCGGTCCGTTCGTCTATGAGCATCGCATGGCGGGCCTAGGGGGTTGGTAAAAGTCAGACCCCCAAAAGCGGTACAAGTCGTGTCGGAGTGTAGCCCAGAACACCCTGAGATACTACTGGAATACCTACCAGTAAATCTCCTTGCCTTGGCCAAGGACTTTGTGTAATGGCTCTCCTAGACACAGCACGACCTCACCCCTAATACCGGGAGAGACGAACCCCTGAAGATACGCTCACTGCCTCCATGTGGCTCGGGACTGTACCCAACTAAAACCTGTTTGCACGACTCCTTTGAGCCGTGGTAGGGTAGTAATCAAAGTACAGTGGGAACTCACACGAGACAAATGACGATCCCCAGGTCGATGAACTAACCTGCACACATGTCACCAGGGAACTGCCATCTGACGTCTGGTATATGACCAACTAGCATGTTCCCGGCGAGTCCTGTCCGGTGTACTCATAACCCAATGAGCACCTGTATACATCTTAGGTGATCCAACTGACACCAGTGGCTTGTGAGACCGGCCACCGCCCCTCGTCGGGGTCTCGACTGTATACACTAGTCTACTAATGGAGTATCGATGCCCAGTCTCGAAACTCCCACGACTAGGGACCTTTTAAGGATAAGCTTATAGACCCCCAGCTCCCACTTATATGATCGCCCTCATACTGCTGGTGGTCAAGCAAGAATCCTAGGGGCTCTATCAACGTGTAATAGCGACGTGTCATGTCACCTAAAGCAGTACACGATGATAAAGGTAAACCAGATAGCATACTATCATTTCGAGTAAGACTGTCCTACCGGGATAGGTCCTCCCTCAATCATTACAATCACGTACCTGTGACCTAATAATTGACTCTGAGGGCACTATCTCCAACAATCTCCCACTTGCACTCAAGGCTAATTATTGCGATGTCGCATACTCACAGCCCGTGTGATACCGAACACCCAACTCCTCTACTAGTCAGTCTCACAAAGCTCGTTTGCGAAACTATTGCGTTCGAGGAATAGCCTCAGTGAGTGGATCCGCTTAGTTGTTTCTTTCTATATCTCTCTATATCTCAAGTTCGCGGAGAAACCCATCTCCCGAAAAGAGCAATACCTGTCTTAGAATGTGTCTGGATGTCTGATGGGACATAGCTCATAAATGAACTCCAAATCCAAACTTCTTAGACTGTATCGTCAACTGAACTTAATCAGTATCCTGCGCGCCATGCCTCCCTCAGTATTGCCTTGGACCACCTGCCCAAAATACTGCCCCTCATCAGAAGGAAAAACTATAACTCTGACAACCTTCTTGTCGTCCATGTCACCTTGGAAGCCTGGAATGATAACTGTCTCCTGAATGAGGCTGTCGTTATCATATCCCTAGAACATCCACTTATGTTCTAAAACTGCTTCCGACTGTTTCTCCAGGATTGGATTAATGTCAACTTATTGCATCTAGTGCAAGAACAACATCTGGTGTGGTACTTGACATCTCATGATTGACTCAATTGCCTGAGCAAGTGATCTGCCAATCATGCACATCCCTCTCCCCTTTAGTCTGTAAGACACCTTTGGAGAGGGTGACTCCATTACCTGCAGGTACACTACCGTGCCAGGAGTCGTCCATCCTAAATACTCTTAGAATGCTGTCAAGTACCCTGATTGGGAAACCACCCAAATCTAGATCTAAAGCCATAGATCTAGTAACCAGTATGTCTGATATAAAATCCATTTCTTTTGTGGAGAAACAACTGTGTGACGACCAAAGTATAACCGATCGTAGTGTAGGAGTTTCTTTTCCTACTCTGTGTATATCATCCAAATACCAGGATATCACACCCTACTACCTTCTCAACAGATCCATCCCCTATTCTGACGAAGTCAAACCCATGACTGTCACGTCAGAAATAGATGATCTATCTCCGCTACATCTGCTCTAGTCTATAAATAGACATAAGCAACCTGTCCACCAATGCTTCCGCTGCTCCCACTGACTACGACAACCCTCTGGCAGAGTCATATAGACGTACACTTCTAAAACTGGTTTAGAACGACGCTATACTCATCCTCCCGCCGGGTCTCGTAACCTGGAACAACAGCAATGGCAATTGTGGGTAAACAAGAACTTCCCTGTCACCGTCCTTGAGGCTACCGTAGTGCCTCTCGGGTGCTTGAAGTTACCCACCTTATCTGCGGAGTGGCCAATGGAATGTCAATTCAGATTGAATCTTAAGGTTCCTTATCAAATCTTCAGTAATCGTTTGTGGTTCTGGAATCACTTCCAGTTCTACCATACTCCCACTACTGTTTTCCTGAAAAAAAACATTTTTAATTTAAAACTGTGGCGAGTCAAGAACAATATTGCTATTGATCTTCCAGATGGTAGAAAGTCAACCCGCGTCATAGCCTGGGTCAACCCACAAACAGCCATTACAGAAATGTGCCTTGAGTTGTCCAGTGTCTGGTTTTAAGCATAAGCCAGACAACTCCCCGTACCTTAACAATGTTAAGATATGAACTGTACTATATCCAATATAGAAACAGAGGCACAGATTTAATTGAACCAGATTCAAATCATGCAGCTATCCCCAGTGCATGTCAACTAAATGGAAGGAGGCCGATCAGCGTTACTCAACTTAGGAATACTTCCAATTATGAGTAACCTGAAAGAGAAGCAAGATCTCTTAATCATTACTATCAACTGAATACCATACACAAGTATCTACATCTTCGATCTCTTTGAAGAATCCCGATACTTGCTATACCTGGTTCTCTACTCTATTCAAATACCAATAACTTCTCCAAATTCGGACCCTGTGTTTCCACGAAACACCTGTCTAAAAACTAGAGAAGTCATAAGTAAACCGAATATAGTACGAGGACCAACCCCTCTGTCCTGATGGACCCTGGACAACATACAATACTCTGTATAAGTCCCTTGAGTCTAATAACTCATTCACTGTGTGTCGTAGGTTGAAAACTGTACTTATGGTTAAGAAGAATTACACCGCTGTTTAATGCTCCTTACCTAACCATCCACTGATATAGGTAAATGTCGTAGACATAATTTCAGAAAGGTATATCTCACTCTATGAAAATAGACGTACAGATATATCAATTTGAAATTGGTGCATAACAGCGGATATTCAAAACCAAATATTTGCCGACCGGCAAACAGCCCAGGTGACTTCCTCAAATATCACCGATTACAACGAATCCCGATATAATGAGGATGATCACCCAATTCCCAATAATTTACTCCCACTCATCATCTGTAAAACCATACAGATGTGAGAATCATACCTGGTAAATACATACCCTGGAGTAAGCGTCTAATCGGGAAATCAGTTTTCCTTTAACAGTACACAGTGAAACTGAAACATTGAAATGTTTCGATGGGGTATTCCGGTATTCTTAGTAATGCCTCTTCCATATTCACGTCTGTAACCTTGTAATTCTTTGCCACCTCTCCAAATCCCTTCATATGTCTTTAGTCTTTACCTTCTGCACACCCTTTTAGGCCAAATGGTTTTCTTCCTTCCCTACCGTTCGGCACCAGCCTATGGTTTGGAAGAAGACTATCCAATAAGCATAATGGGTGTACTGTCCCAATCCTAGGAACACTCGCAATGAGAGAGGGTGAAGATGAAAGACAACCGAATAAACCTTATTCCTATTTCTCCTGAACCAGAATCCATCCCCGAACTGGAATAAATTCCTTTCGAGTTCGTATATAACTATACGATGGAGTATCCAATAAACTGTGGATCTTCGTAGTGATACGGAGTGTTCTGGAGAAATACAAAGGTGATTTGGGAGTGGTAATGAAATACCTGGTTTGGTCGTGAATATCTGTTGCAATTTACTTTGCCCTCTTACCAATCCCTTGCTTTGTCTTAACTTAATACCTTCTGCACACCATCGTTATGCTAATTGGTTTTCTTCATTCCCTACCGGTCGGCACCAGCCTAAGGTTTGGAAGAAGACAATCCAATTTGCGTAATAGGTGTACTACCCCTAAACCAAGGAGTACTCGTAACCTGAGAGAGGGTAAAAGGAAAAGACAACTGAATAATCCTATCCGTTTTCTCCAGAACCGGAAACCATCCTCGAATAAATTCTTTCGAGTTCGTATCTAACCATACGATGGTTTTGTCCAATGGAAGTGGACGTTCATAGTAAAACGGGGTGTCCTGGAGAAAAGGGTAAAAGTAGGAGTGGCAATGAGGTTTGCAACTCTGACAATCCAAAAGCCAGTGTTTAAAAAGGTTCGGTCAACTTGGTCACTGAGTCAAAGTCTTAGGGTCGGGTCAATGGTCGCTGCCAAAGAGAGAGAGAAAAGAAACACTCAGCGTGCACTCTAACCTAGATCAGAATGGTCACCAATTTATCTAATCTGGAATCCTCCCACTGTCACCTCAAATTCTCCTCCAAACCTGAAAGAAGAATTAGTCGGGATGTCCCGAGGAGTAAACTAACTCATCAGTGGGAATCGGGATCCAACTCTCATCGCATGACAACGTGACGGGATCCGCTCACGGTATCACACTCCAGAAGGTATGCGCATATCTGGCAAGTTTCAGTTCTTTTGAAACTCCCGACGTGATTTCTGCCCCATGCTCTTATGACCTTGACTTTGGCCAACAAATCATAAGTCACATGTCAAGTTCTACCCGTCATTCTCCAGGTTGTTTTGAATCCACCCGTACATACCCTTGACTTTGGCCAACAAGGCAGTACGACTGTTCCAAACCAACGCATCTATCTATGCTGCATATGAATAACCAACAGCTACCAAACACTGTGCCTTGACTTTGGCCAACAAACACAGCTTGAATACTATTGACTACCCATATGAAACGACGGAGGGCTACGAATGGTTTCTGGCGAGAACCTTTAACGTAATGAACTTGATATCGTTGAAGGAACGGATAGCTTTTTAAAAATATAGTGACGAAAACCGTTGCTAAAGAGGTCACTCCCGGTGAAGGGATCTCGGCTCTTTCCCCGTAGAATGGGGTGCAGGATATTCCAACTGAATACCACGATGCAAAGCAAAAGCAATCGGCTATAGTGAAATTAATGCCCTGACGCAAACTTCTGTCCAAGGGGTCACTCCCGGTGAAGGGATCTCGGCCCTTGCCTCGTCGACTGAGGAGCAGGATATTCCAATGAATACCTCGATGCAAAACAAAAGTGAACGTCCTTGCAATAACAGCCTTTTGAAAAAGTGTTCCAACAACATCAGATTAGGTTTGTTTTTAACTTGCATTGATCCGAATCAATGCAGTCCCATCAATTGATCACACCAAAAAGAACGAAAATATACTGATGTACGTATATGCCATCCGCATTCGCCACTGGGTCCCGTCATTACCCGTTAGGTTAGCTTACTAACGACAGAGCGGGGACTGGACTAGCGCGGATGCAAAACATATACAACATCTAATAATATATATACCAATATATTATATTCGCTCAAGGCGTGAATAAAATGCAACATCACAGAAAATGAACAGCATCACAGAAACAATACAGATATATGGGATCCCCGGGTTTCACAGAGCCGCTGAAACCCGACGTTCCCCTGGTCGTGTGGATAGCCTGTGCAATGAAATCCTAGACCCCTACGGGCGCGGCAAGTCACCCGCCAAAACCTGAAGCGAGGCAGCCCCCTTCAGCGCCGTGAATGGACCACCCAGCACTTCACGGAATCCGGCAACTTGGGCACCCCTCCTGGGTCAACCTGTACCCCCTACGAGTGCGGCGAATAGCCCGCCAATCCTAGAGCGAAGCCCCCTCCGTCTCAATGCCATGAGATGCGGGCTTGTTGCCCTCCAGAACCCGGCTATCCGTGCACCCCTCCACGGGGCAATCCTAGTACAGAAAATAAAATATACATACACCGGGTACATCGACCGCAACCAGGTCGTGCCCCAAAAGAATAATACAAACAGGCAGTGACGGCAGTCCACATGTCGGACGCTCGCCCCGCAATATCAAATGTACATAATACAACAGCACAGTACTAGCATTGCATCCAGGCTATCCCCCACGACCGATCCGCAACATCACAGCAAAAACAGAACATCAACATGAAAGTCACGTTCGCAAATCCGTCTAACCGGGCTATAGCAGTTAGACCGGATTTACCGATCGAGTGACATTCACGGTCGCAGATATAATGTAAATACTGTGAAAAATGTGTTTAAAATTTTCCGATTGATCAAACATTAACAAGTGGGCCCCCAAACAAAACTGTAGCAACCACAGAAATAATTGGCCCAATTTTAATATTCCAAAACCCCTAATTACTACCCTGAAGCCCACTGGAAAAAGATGGCCCACTGACCTCTCCACACTGCGGCGGATCAGCGGCCCAATATAGAGGTGAGGCCGCGGTTCCGCGCTCATGAGGAGAGATCACAGTGTCGAATTTTTCCAGTATGCTTAGAATTTCCTGCACATCATTCTGAGACCACCTGAAAAATTTTTGGACACCAAAAAATCTTAACAGAAAACTGATGTGCACAAAAACATAGATTTTGGAATTTTGGTCGATCGGAAAAGCAAAACACATCAAACGAAAGCTAGACGAAGTTAATGGCGAGGCTCTGATACCACTGTAAGTGCACGGCGGCGCCCCGGCCGTCGATCCGACGCCGGAATGCGGAAGCGGTGAATAACTTAAATTTTTGCGGACTTAGCAAACCGGCACCACCGCGCACTATAACCCGGATCGAACCATTAACTAGTCTAAGCTATCTACAAGAATGGGAATAGAGATATACCGACGATCCAAGTCCTCCGGTCTTCATCTCCAATCCGATCTCCTGCGGAAAAGTCCCGTCTCCTCCTCGTCGCCGGAAGTGCACCACATCGCCTTCTTCGTTTACGGGCTCCCACCTCTATGCCGAGGCAACTCGGGCATGAAGCCGGCTACTCGACGTGCCCAAGATTCGCTGTAGAATGTGTAGTAGAACTTGTGTCTCCTTTTGGGGTAGTGGAGATGCCATTTGGTGGAGGGATGAAACAAGAACAATGTGGAGGAGCTAGTGGGTATTTTGGAGCATGATATGAACCAAAGATACACCCACACCATTTTTGGACAGCCCCAATCCTAAGTGGCCGGCCAAAGAGGTGAGGAGAAGAGCATGGAGTGAGGGAGTGATATATTAAAAACAAAAGGATCAAAAACCACAACCATAATCCAAAGAGAGAGAGAAAGGAATGGTTATGATATCAAGTAATGATCACAAGCAAAACCAACACTCATCCAACCATCATCACCAAACTCATCATCAACAACCATACCCCTCAACATCATCAACAATCATGACTTTAAAAGTCAAGCCATGATGGAGTCAAAACAAGTCAAGGTCAATGAGAGGCTATCATGATTCAACAATAAGCAAATACCCCCTCCACAAATACTTATTTGCAACAATGCAAATAAGCCCTCCTCCACCAATCTTCGGCCAATGAACGGAACAATGGAAATTGGCCGAAACGGAAAGCAAACTGGCAACTCCAGAAAACTGGTCCCGTAATAAATTACGGGAAAACCCCGATACTGTGCATACACACCCGCATCTGTATTTCGACCGAAATACAAATGCAAAGAGACAAAATCTACACTGTACTATACTAGGATCCGGCTTATACCAAAACCGCCTAGTAATATCTGTTCGATCCTGATCCGTGCAATACCGTACGTATCTGATCGAACCCTGCCATATATCCATACGGCCTATAGTACAGACTGTCCGATCCTGATCCGTGCAATACCGCACGTATCTGATCGGACCCTGCCATATCTCCATACGGCCTCTACAACCTTTCGCCCGAAAGCTTGAGTAACTGTAAATGTGGTGGACTCTAAAGACTCGTCAATACTATGGCTGTGGATTTAACCACTAGCACGTCAGAGGTATATGCCAATACGTGACGGGCCACCAGCTATTGACCAAAAGGGACGTCGATGAGGAAGCTCACCCCGACACCCAACTGAGCCTGTCAGTGACAATATCCGTGCAGTCCGGTCCGTTCGTCTATGAGCATCGCATGGCGGGCCTAGGGGGTTGGTAAAAGTCAGACCCCCAAAAGCGGTACAAGTCGTGTCGGAGTGTAGCCCAGAACACCCTGAGATACTACTGGAATACCTACCAGTAAATCTCCTTGCCTTGGCCAAGGACTTTGTGTAATGGCTCTCCTAGACACAGCACGACCTCACCCCTAATACCGGGAGAGACGAACCCCTGAAGATACGCTCACTGCCTCCATGTGGCTCGGGACTGTACCCAACTAAAACCTGTTTGCACGACTCCTTTGAGCCGTGGTAGGGTAGTAATCAAAGTACAGTGGGAACTCACACGAGACAAATGACGATCCCCAGGTCGATGAACTAACCTGCACACATGTCACCAGGGAACTGCCATCTGACGTCTGGTATATGACCAACTAGCATGTTCCCGGCGAGTCCTGTCCGGTGTACTCATAACCCAATGAGCACCTGTATACATCTTAGGTGATCCAACTGACACCAGTGGCTTGTGAGACCGGCCACCGCCCCTCGTCGGGGTCTCGACTGTATACACTAGTCTACTAATGGAGTATCGATGCCCAGTCTCGAAAGTCCCACGACTAGGGACCTTTTAAGGATAAGCTTATAGACCCCCAGCTCCCACTTATATGATCGCCCTCATACTGCTGGTGGTCAAGCAAGAATCCTAGGGGCTCTATCAACGTGTAATAGCGACGTGTCATGTCACCTAAAGCAGTACACGATGATAAAGGTAAACCAGATAGCATACTATCATTTCGAGTAAGACTGTCCTACCGGGATAGGTCCTCCCTCAATCATTACAATCACGTACCTGTGACCTAATAATTGACTCTGAGGGCACTATCTCCAACATTCTCTACACCTAACTATGGTTGCAATATGATAAGTATTCATTTTATTTTCTTTTTGTATATACTTATCATATTCTATCATCTTCTTCCTCTTCTTCTTCTTCATGAAGAAACCTTGCTCCATCAATGGCAACTTGAGCAAATGAGTGAGAAATCCAATTCTAAAGTGAACCCACTTCCTATTTCTTCATCCTCTACCTCTTGCCGAGTAGTATAGGGTGTTTTCTTCACAAGTTTCATAACTTGGTGAAGTGGGAGCTTGATCTTGTGATGCCTCGACGTAGATCATCTTCGGCACAAAGCCGACGACCTTGCCCGCCCATTTCTCCGATGAAGCCGACGCTAGAGCCCGGGATTCAATTTGGACAGCAAGGAGACTTCATTGCGGAGCTGTGGAGGCGGAGGACCGGATCTACAAAGGTTGTATTTCCATTCACTTAGTTAAATTGTTAACTAGTTTCTTTTGTCGCCTAAAATTCTAGTTAACGATCCGTATTAGGGTTTCTCGGCACTTGTAATTTTTTAAATTGGCATGGTTGATGCCTTGTGAGACCTCATTAGTGTGCCTAGGAACCCTGCAGTCGAGCAAGAAAGTCCTCCCTATATATGTCCAAGCATCCATTACAATATACATCGTATGTACAGTAATGGCCTCTAGGGCATACATATAACTAACATCTAGAATCTACAACCATTCTCCACTATTCGTTATTCTTCCTCCTTTCCTAATCAATACGCCTAAAGTAAGATTAAAAGATTTAACGTATCCCTGAGGACGACCCGTACTCATCTCGGTCTAGCTACATGCGACACCGTTATTGATTACGGTTATTTCTCAAACACTTCTCTAAATACATAAACCAATAAAATGACGACGTTGCCGGGGATATGTGCATAATTTATTTTTCTTACTATTCGTGTTGAATTCTTATTCGATCCACATCATAAAAATAAACAAAACTGCAAATTGTTTATTTAACGATTATTGTGTGAATTTTGCAAGGGGATCTGGAGTCATAGATTTAAGAAAACAGAGATTCAGATACATTCATCAAGATCCAGAGGAGCAAAGGAGGCCACGTAGCAAAAATCTCCACCACATCTCCCTATTCGGCGGCGGAACCGCGGCTAAATTAGGGAATTAGGGTTTCCAAATTCTCTGGTATCTTTCTCAACTCCTTCTCTCTCCTCTGAAATCTAATAAAATATTTTTTCTGCAGGATTCTTTGCAAAATATCGCCGCTCAAAAATCTTTTTACAATTTTTGTAATTGGTTTGTTTGTGCATATTTTAATACGGAAATTAAGGGGCAAAGACCAAATTCAGATTAGGTGGGGATTTCATTACCCTTCCTAAGCCCCACAAATCACAAAATAAGCATCCGCATAACCCTACATTAATTTAAAAATATCTAGACCAAGACTCTAACGACTGTCGCGCTCATTAAGGATAGAGGAAAGCCGTGGGTAATCTATCGCTTATCCGCATTTCTTTTGTGGTGCCTAGGCAAGTGTGTCTAGGTAAATGGTTACTTAATTAGGCCCGCTATTTTCGATGATTCGTATAGCGGATACCTCTCACTTACCTGACACTTACCTGGCCACAAGGGTGATACAGAGGTGGTAGAGGATTGATCCTGCGGCTTGTCCTTTGGAAGTCTAGGAGCGGTCTAGAGACTTGACCTAGGTAAGCTTAGTTCTAGGGTTGTATGTGCAATTTTTTTGTGGTTTGTCTTACGTCCGACGCTTTTCAAAACAAACTAATTTTAAGTTCTCACACGCTGCCACGTGCACTAAACCCACTTAGTGCATGCTCGGCTGGACACGGGATTCCATTGCCCGTCTTGTCTGCGTTCTTGCTATCGACTCCGAAGTCAGTATTTCTTCATTTTATTTTTCCCCTCCACCCACCATATCGACCGAGATGGACGGTTCTCTATCAAAATATAACACCGCCCTGCCACCACCCGTCGGTGTGCAGAATCCACCGCGCATTTCTCTCCAAGAGAGATGTTATCCTATACGCGGTCCTCTTCCTACCTGTTTATCTATTCCACCAGCCAATGGGGATAATTTTGAAATTAAACCCCACTTCAACAACCTGTTACCCAAATTTCACGGGCTTGAGTCTGAAGACGCATATGTTTTTATCACTAAATTCAAAAACGTATGCGCAATGATGGATGCATCACAACTTTCAGTGGATGCTATGCGTTTGCGTCTTTTCCCTTTCACTTTGTGCGATTTAGCAGAAAAATGGCTTTATAACACTGCCGCACACTCTATTACCAATTGGGATGAATTCGTGATAGCATTCCTTAAGAAATTTTACCCCAATCATAAGACTGCCCGTTTTCGGAGCGAAATCAACCAGTTTACCCAGCTTCCCAATGAAGCATTTTGGAAATGCTTTGAACGGTTCAAGGATCTGCTTGTCCAATGTCTTCATCACGGAATAAATAGATGGGATCTGTGCCGAATTATATATAAAGGCATTAATCCAGCGACAAAGCAAATGCTTGAAACCATGTGTCAATGCAATTTCATGTCCAAAGACGATGGTGAAGCCTGGAAATATCTGGAAGATCTCGGTGAAAACACTTTGCAGTGGGAAAGCGTTAGACCACCTTCATCTAGGGGAGGCATCTATCAACTCGATATTTCCATCGCAGTAAAAACCCAAATGGCAGCGATGCAAAAGAAATTCGACGCTATAGAGAACAAATTCTCATCAGTCTCCCTAAACTAGGTAATGCTCCCCAAGACCGTGTGTGGTTACTGTTCCGATCCATCTTATTTGACGGAAGAATGTCCTTTAAATTCTTCGTTTTAAGGTCACGAGCAAACTAATGCTTCTTTTCAGCAACAACCTAGAAACGATCCTTATTCTTCCTCATACAATCAAGGATGGAGGAATCATCCTAATTTTTCTTAGAGCCAAAACCAAACCAAGCAAAATCAAAACCAGTTCCAAAGCAATTATCGAAGACCTCCTCCACAGCAACAGTAACCACCACCATAAAGCCAGCACCCCTTTCAATCACAACCTTTTCAGAATCCGGCCAATAATTCTTTCCAAATGGCCGGTACCGAAAACTCATCTGCGCTTGAACGAAGTGTGGATATGTTTATTAAACATTTCATGCAGTCGACGGATGAAATCAAGTCTTCTATTCAAACTTTAACACAGACCACCAACTCCCACGGTGAAACTATAAAATCAATAGAAGCACAACTTGCACAAATAAATGCCGCGATGAGTGTGAGAGAAAAAGGAAAACTTCCATCTCAACCCCTACCGAATCCTGGCCACTCACAAAGTCATAAGTGTCGTTACCACGTTGAGATCAGGAAGAGTGTTGAATAATCAAATGGGTGAACAGATTGATGATGAGGAATCAATTGAAACCCTAGCTTCCACTTCTTGCCCTATTTCGTCTAGTTTCCCACCTTCTTCTGAGCCTATTCTCTATTTTCCCCAAGGCTCGAACACTTCGCCCACTTCCTCGAATCTACCTAAAACGATCCCCACTCCAATTCTGGGATCCATTCCATCCCCACAATCCTCTTCAATGTTGGACCCAACCCTTATTGATAAAGCACCTTATCCAAACAGGTTAAGGGGCAACAGACCAAGTCCACAAATGGAGAAAATTGTGAAAATTTTTAAGCAAGTTAACATAAACATTCATCTCCTATATACTATTCAACAAGTTCCTTCTTATGCAAAAATTCTAAAGGACTTGTGCACTAGGAAGAGAAAAACCCAAGTGCCTAAAAAAGTTTTCTTAACGGTTAATGTAAGCACTGCTTTTACCCAACAACTACCCAAGAAACGAAAGGACCCCGGAAGTCCTACCATATCTATTTCTATTGGAGATAAAGATATCAATCGTGCTCTACTCGATTTAGGCGCTGGTGTTAACTTGCTTCCGTATTCTGTGTATGAGCAATTAGGGATCCGATAGTTAAAACCGGCGCACTGCACTCTTCAGATGGCCGATCGATCTATCACCCAACCTAGAGGTGAGCTAGAGGATGTGTTAATCAAAGTTAGGGAATTTATATTCCCTGTGAACTTTATCATTATAGATACACAGCTTGTAGCGAACCCACGAAATTAAATTCCGGTAATTTTAGGTCAACCTTTTCTTGCGACTTCCAACGCAATAATCAATTGTCGAAACGGCTCTATGACCCTATCCTTCGGAAAAATGTCAATTGAGCTTAATATTTACAAGTTGGGAAGTGAACCCTATGAACCCTATGCTTAAGTATTATCCGTTGAAGCGATAAATTTCGACAGCAGCGATAAATTTCGACAGCTTCATGATTTTGATCTTGACTCCGCTAGCACGTTGTTGTTTGACCCTGCTATTTGTTATACATATACGGACACTTCTATCGAGCTGTCCGGGTCAACATCTAACGCTGAATATGAACCTTTTATGGAGTCCGAGTATCATCCCGTTCTTTCCAATGAGATTATTATTCGGGATATCGATGAAAGCTTTAAAAAAAATTCTGAAGAACTCGCATTCTTAGAAAATATGGGTGTTATGATGAATCAACCTTAACACAATGAAGTTGAACCACCACCCCTTCTTCTTATCAATAAGAAGAATGCGAGTAATCCACCATCACTGTTTCGTCTCTATAAACCGAGATGTAAACACGTTTTATTCCACCCCTTATCCACTCCCCATTTCTTCACGTCGATAGGTGACATGTTCTTCTACCAATAAGTATGCTACATCGATAAAATATTTGAATGGTTGGTGTTGACTTTTGGTCTCTGTAAAGCTTTGCATAGACCAATAACTTTAACCCCCCTCATAATTTTAAATGCTTAATACGATTTTACTCAAGTTTGAGGGGAAGGATATATTTTGGCTTTTGAAAGAAAATTTTTACACAATTGTGAGCCAAAAATAAATTTGGGGGAGGATTTCACTTTCATTATTTCTTGTCCCCGTTACTTTTTCTCTCCCCAAGTCTACAGGTCTATGCATTCAAAGAACAACATCAGTGAGGACACTGCTGAAAACAGGTTTGGGGAGAGGTTTGTATTAGCTGAACTATCTTTTGGCACTGCGCACTATACAAAAAAAATTGATAATAAAAGATTAGAAAGTGAAGAATTACATATGAAAGATAGGAATAGTTTAAGAAAAACAAGAAAATTAGATGTTTTCTTAGATGAAACTAGTAATAAGTAGTTATGAGCCGTTGTCCCAAGAATTAGTAAGATAAAGAAAGTCACTAATCTGAGAATAAAAATAAATCTAAAAATAGTCCCTATTCTTGAGGCCAAACATTTGAATATTGATACCCTACTATACGCACTTACACACATCTTGAAACATGGGATAGCAGAAGATATCTTGAAATGCTCTTGTCTAAAAGACTTTGTATGAAGAAATATATATATATATGTGGTTAAGAAAAAAAATAAACACTGGTTTTATAATTGCTTAAGGCAGCAAAAAAAAAATATAGCGAGAGTGCTTTATCACCTAATGCCTTAGACCAACTGGTTTGGGAGCCACTGCTAAGCCTTAGGTGTTGCGAAATGAGGAATTACGCCTAAATGCGTGAGTACATTTTGTAATCGGTCGGTTAGTACTTCAAGAAGTATTGACGGTCGCATGAAGAATGTGTGAGCAATTTTATCGAAAATATTCACCAACTATAAAGTACTTTGGAAGATGGACAAGAGTATGATAGTTTGAATTGAATTCTCTAAGTGTAGGGATGTCTTTTACACACACATAGGGGTATATGATTAATGTTTGGATGAACGATAGGGAGGAAGATTAAAGGCGATGTTTTATTAAGGGATGATGTGATTTCTAACATTTTTTCATGACCATTAAGATAGGGCTCATAGCAACTAAAAATTTGGTATAGTTGGAAACTTTTATTTTCAAGTTCTTTTTTTAAGTTCTTATCTTTATATGTAACTTTCACCATCTTTTTTTTATTATAGGAATTTGTGGGTGTAATCCGCTGAAAGCCCTCAGGAGACAAACACTCCTCCTACTACACACACATAGAGGTTTAACGGCTTGTTGCACGTGCTCAGTGCAATCGTGTTGCCTACGAATGTGTGCTACTAAGGTTTTTCTTTTTCTTTCTTCCTCTCTTGAATAAGTAGTTTGCTCGGGACGATCAAAGTTAAGTTTGGGGGTATTTGTTCATTTGAAAATATCGTGCAATTGATATGATATTTTCCTTACTATTTTTATATAATAAAAGGTGTTTATTATATATATGACACATATGAGGGTTTATCTGTAAAAATACTATTTTCATGTGTTTATATATTATAATTAATATTATGAAGGAAAATATAAGCATATAATATCTATATAATATTTACTCTATTTAAATATGCATACCATATTAAATATCATTAACCAATTCTCTTACACTTTAAGATCATATCAAATGGTTAGGATAATATCTCAATAAAAACAAATTCTACTAATATTAGTTATTGAGATATTGTGCAGAATTATATCAGGACTGGAATCAGGAAAATCCGAGCTAGCAAGATCAAATCTACCGAAATATTCAAGTGAATCGAAGAAATTAATTCCGGCAGTGACTTAGAGAAGATTTCCAAACTCAAGATATTCAAAAGATAACCACATGACAATTGAATTAATCTACAAAAATTTGAGCCAAAGATCCCACCAAAGATCGGCTAAACCGCGGCTAAAATGAGAATATTGCGGCGGTTCCGCCGCAATATTGAAGATTTGGGATTTGGGATTTTTCCTGTAGGATCCTAACAACTAGTTACCCTATTAGGAAACTAGGGATTCGGGTTCTATGACTATAAATAGAACCGAGAGCCTCACTTGAAAAGTTATCAAACTGACGAGATCACGAAGTCCAAGACGACTCAAGAATCCAGGTTGATCATCAGCTGTTCATCTACCTCCTTAAGAAGAGATTGAGAAGCAAACTAGGGTTTTGTAATCACTTTCTAAAGGAACAAAGTGTAATTGATCAAGTTGATTAATAAAGGTAGTTGTTTTATTCTTATTGCATTTTATTTTCTTTGTTTACATCATGATCTCTATCCGTTATTTTATCTCCATCATGCACGAATAATTGTCCGCTTGATAGGGTTCATAGGATTATGGTAGATCAATGGATGAAAAATCCTTTAACTCCTTTTACGTCCTATAAAGTTTATAAACTTTATCAAAAGAATAGTTAACATCCTAATTGGGCACGCTATCAATTCATTGATATTCATGACCACAATTAGATATTAGATTAACAATTGTTTTGGTAAAAACTAGACATGAACGGAGATCCATGTCAAGATAGGGGTTAAGAGTGGGAACCCTTTTCCCTCCAGAAACCCTAATCTACATGCATCACTGTTGATCTAATTTTAAATCTATTAAAAGATAAAATGAGTAATCTTTAATTAATCATCCATGACTACTAAATTTTAACGAACCCTACAAGCCCCCTTCTAATATAAAACCTACATCCGTACTTAATCTAGATCTATATCCTACATTCGTGATTGACGTAGATCTATAATCTACAACCATTCATCACTATTCATTATTCTTCCTCCTTTCCTAATCAATACGCCTAAAGTAAGATAAAAAGATTCAACGTATCCCTCAGGACGACCCGTACTTATCTCGGTCTAGCTACACGCGGCACCGTTATTGATTGCGGTTATTTCTACAAACACTTCTCTAAAATAGAATCAATCATGGTCCTCCTTCAATTATCATAATCGCCTACTTGCAATCATAATAATTGTCTTGAGGGCACTATATCAAACATAGTTTTCGACGGTAAATACATATCATGCATAGCACGACATCAACTCACTATACCGGAAGAGACGAATCCCCTCTTGCTCGCCCACTGCCTCCATGTGCTTCGGGACTATACCCAACTAAAACCTGTATGCCCGGTTCTTTAAAGTTATGGTTGGGTAAAAGTCAAAGTATAGCAGGAACACATACAAGATGCTATGATGATCTCAGGTCAAAAGACTACCCTGTACCATTTTCACCAGAGAACTGCTATCTGACAATAAGTATAATACAATTTACGAGTTCTCGGTGAGTCCATTCAGTGTACTCATTCTCCAATGAACACATGTATACAATATTTGATGTTAAACACTAATGGCTGTGGGACCAGCCATCGCCTTCTAACCGGGTCAATAAATATATACACTAGTCTATTCTGGAGTACTGATATCCCGCCTCAATACTCCCACTACTATGAACGTTTAAGGATGTGTTTATGGAATACCAAGGCCTTACTAATATGATCACATCATAATTCTAGTAGTCAAACAAAAATCCTGAAGGCTTTATCAACATGTATCAGCGATACGTAATAACAAGTAAAATATACACATAAAAGATAAAGTAAACTAAATAGGATACTATCATCTTGAGTAAGAATGTTCTATCCATATAGGTTCATGTACAATTACAAAAATTGCCTTCAAGGTATCTATTTCTGTTAGTGATATATGCCCTAGAGGCCATTATTGTATAGTACTGGATTGTATATTACATTTTGGAAGCTTGGGATATATACAGATATATAACAGTTTTGCTCAATATGATAGTATGCTATTTGGTTTGAGTTTATCTTAACATGTGTATATATTTCTTTTAACATATTGATAGAGCCCTTAGGATTTTTGCTTGACTACCAGCATTGTGATAGCAGTCACACTAGTAGTAGGGGCTGGGTAGTCTATAAGCATATCCTTAAACCTTGTCCCTAGTCGTAGGATTATTGAGACCGGGCATCAATACTCCAGATTAGACTAGTGTATACGCTTTTTATCTCCGTCAGGGGAGATGGCCTGTCCCGCAACCATTGGAATATGGTACTAAAGATAGTAGGTGCTCATTAGGTTATGAGTTACACTGGACGGACTCGCTGGGAACTGCAGGTTGGTATTGTACTTATCGTCGGATAGCAGTTCTCCTGTGACATGAGTACATATTAGTCCATTGACTTGACATCACTATTCTTCTCGAGTGTGTTCCCATTGTACTTAAATTACTACCCTACCACGGCTCTACTGAGTCGTGCAAATAGGTAGTAATTAGGTGCAGTCTTGAAGCACTTAGAGGCAGTAGGGGATAGAAGGGATTCGTCTCTTCCAGTATTGGGAGTTGATATCGCGCTATGTACGGTTGGCCAATACTAAAGGTCTCTGGTCAAGGCAAATGAGATTTACTATTAAATACACCGGTAGTTTCTTAGGTTGTATTGGGCTCCACAAAGATACGACTTGTTGCTGTTAGTTGTATGTATGCCCTAGAGGCCATTACTGTACATAGGATGTATATTGTAGTGGATGCTGGGACATATATAGGGAAGACTTTTTTGCTCGACATGATAGTATGCTATCTGGTTGCTCTTTACCTTAACGTGTACACTGATCGTCTCTCTGTTACATGTTGGTAAAGCCCTTAGGATGTGTACTTGACTACCTGGACTATGATGCGGATCATACTAGTGGGGACATGGTAGTCCATAAGTACATCCTTCAAAGTCCCTAGTCGTGGGTGTATCGAGATGGGGCATCGATATACCAGAGTAGACTAGCGTATACCTTCTCGACCCATACAGATGGGCGATGGATGATCCCATATCCATTGGTGTTTGACATCAGAGATGATATACGGGTGCTCAGTAGATACTGGGTACACTGGACGGACTCGCCGAGAACTCCCAGATGGTATTATACCTTACGTCAAATGGCAGTTCTCTGGTGACACTGGTACAGAGTAGTCTGTTGACCTGAGTTCGTCATAGAGTCTTGTGTGGTTCCCACTGTGCTTTGATTTCCATCTTACCACGTCCAAGAGGGCGTGCAAAACGGTGGTTTTTGGGTACAGTCCCGAGTCATATGGAGGCAATGAGCGATAGGAAGGGATTCGTCTCTCCCGGTATAGGGAGTTGATGTTGCGCTGTGTTCGATTGGCTATAACCGGAAATCCCTGGCCAGGGTTGCTGAGATTTACTGGTAAGTGTTACCTGTAGTTTCTCAAACTGTTATAGACCTCATATCGACACGACTTATCGAGCTATTGGGGTCTGACGTTTACCACCCCTAGGCGAGATATGCGACATATCAGACGATCAGACCGGACTGTACGGTAGTGTTACTGGGTGGATTCACAGGAGTGTGAGCGGGCTTGCTCGTCGATCTTCAGATCGCTCAATACCCGGGTGGCCGTTACATTTAGCAGACCGCTTGCGGCTTGTGGATGTTTGATATGATCATCATCTGCTGCCGGCGTATTGACGAGTCTTTAGAGTCCTACACAGAGGTTTCCTGGCTCAAGCGAAACGAAATAGGAGCGCATATGAGATATGTGCGGGACCGAGAATAATGCGTGTATGTGATACCGTATTTCATTCTCGCGAACAATGTGTCGAATGGTTGTATGCGATATAACCTAGTTATCGAATCGAAGATTGATTCGATAAGCCGATACATATGATACTAGTCGGTTATATGCGATATGACCGAATCGTTAAATCAAGTGTTGATTTAATGATTTAATGCATAATTATATATTTGATATATTACTTTGCATTAACTAGTATTGGTTCACTTAAGATGGATTTTCTCACTCGGATGTGCGCATTGTATATGCGATATGATTTTGTGCACTTGGGTGTATCATGTTTGATGATACAAGTTTACTTGAGTTTGTGTAAAGATTGAACCATGGTTATTTAAATGATTAGGGTTTAGATTTTCATATCTATTTATTTATTTATTTATGGAAATGATAATGAGAAGAATGGTTGCTAGTTTTGTTTTATTCTTTGAACCTTCATGAAGCATTGACTTTAGTAACCATTTTGTCTCATGCTTAACCCTAACCATCCCACTTGACCATAGTTCATTCTCTACACTAGACCATGGTTAGTTTATGATAAGTATTTGATTTATTTTCTATTTAATAAATACTTATCATAACACATTTCCATCTTCTTCTTCATCTTGACACATGAAGAAACCTTACTTCATCAATGGTGATTGATGAAAACAAGTGAGAAATCCAATTCTAAAGTGAACCCACTTCCTATTTCTTCATCCTCTACCTCTTGCCAAGTAGTAGAGTGTGTTTCCTTCACAAGTTTTCTTGACTTGGTGAAGTTGGAGCTTGATCTAGCGATGCCTCGACGTAGATCATCTTCGGCACGTCGTCAACGACCTAGCCCGCCTATTCTCCGATGAAGCCGACGCTAGAGCCCGGGAATTCATTTGGACAGCAAGGGGACTTCGTTGCGGAGCTATGGAGGTGGAGCACCGGATCTACAAAGGTTGTATTTCCGTATAAACCTTAGTTAAGTTGTTAACTAGTTTTGTTTCGCCTAGTTTTCTAGCCAACGATCCGTAGTTCAGGGTTTCTCGGCACCGTAGAAATTAGAAATTGGCATGGTCGATGCCTTGTGAGACCTCTTGAGAGTGCCTAGGAACCCTACAGTTGCACCGTTAAGGGTCTGACGTTTACCACCCCTAGGCCCAATATGCGACTCTTATACGAACAAACCGGACTATACGGAGAATGCCACCTATAGGCTCAGTAGAGTTTTCGAATGAGTTATCGTGTTGATCTTCCCTTCGACAGATACCTAAGTATCCATTATGTATAGCTAGTGCCACTGACGTGCTTGCGGTTAATCCCACTGCCAACGTATTGTCGAGTTTTCAGAGTCCCACACAGAGGGTTTCCCGGTTCAGACAAAACGGTGTAGTTTGCGTATAGTGTTACGCTTGGGTGTTCGATTGAACACGTGTATTTATATACGTGCTTTAATCAAGCGGTTTAGTAGTACTAGCAGGTTTGAAAGACGGCCAGTTTTGATGCTAGTATTATATTGCTCTATTTTTTGTATTTTTATTTTAACACGAATATGGTTGTCACACCCCGCTTTCCGGTGTACGGGAAGGAGACGTGACGAGGCCCGCTACGTATTTACTCAGAAGTAAACACGCTAAGCGTATCTACGCAATATAAAGTAAAGTACACAAGAGACAGGAATGTAAATAAACAGCAACTTTATTTATTAACATTCTTTTACAGTACAACTTAAATGTAAATACATAGATGAAAAGCAATGCATAAACAATGGCATGAACTGAAATGAAAATATGTACAAGTAAAGTCTAATGCTCCGGGTCCTCAGTGTACTGCTCCAAATGCTCCTGGTTGGTCTCGAGCTCTTCAGAGTCGGGTCCTCCTGACAACATTCTAAAGAAGAAGAGAAATAGAAATGTCGTCAGCGAACAATCGCTCGGTAAGTCCTAAAGATGAGTAGAGAAGTAGAATAGACAGAAAGAGAGTATAATTAATGATGGTTGGTTATAATGTTAACGCGGTTGTTTATAGCTTGATACAGAAAATACCAGTGTATACGAGAGGAGTCCAACTTACACCGTGGACTTTAGTAACCCGTAGTACAAGGCTCCGTCGAAAATACCACGGAACAACGGCATGGATGTAATTACGTCTTAAGTGACCACCTCATGCCACCTATAACATATCCCGTACCAGTCTACCCCTTTATAAACCCCGTAGTGTATTATTGTATTGATTGTATTGATTATACCGATTGTACTGATTGTATTGTATTGTCTGTAGTAAATGGAAGACTTGCCGAAACCATGATATCAGTAAATGAAATGGATGTAAATGGATAGTCATGTAAACGGAGTATATCCATGGTTCGGTTCGGTCAATATAGATTGAATAACGGATTCATGGATTCATGTTGTATTGTAGTTTATACTTGAATCACATTCAAGTCAGATTGATTAGATTGAGACTCAGTCTGAGTCAGGAACTTTGAAAAGAACTTGAAGTACTGATTTAAGTTTTGGTATTATCGGTAACTGCTGCATATGGACGGCGGGATTTGTGTCTTTTTCCAAGACAATTACCATGTTGATAACACCGTTTGTTAGATTGTCTACCTTAAATAAGCAAGCACCCATATCTCCAGCTCCCTGAGGCTCAAGAGACTGGTCCCGCTTAAACCTATGTTTACTAGGGTCCTTATTGTAATTTAGCATAACTTGATAGGGTTTATGTAATAATAATTTTGATATAATTTCAAAATACACCTCAAGTATTTAATTATAGTCTTTAGTGTTTTCATAGATGTATATTTTATAAATGTGAAATTTCTAGTGAGTAGAACCTAGTTTTCATAATATACGGTATTTATTTGTAATATGGATATTGTTTTGAATTATCATGATAGTTTCATATAATATTTGAATTCTTTTCTTGAGTTTTGAAAACATGGAATATTATATATATATATATAATAAGTATTTTGATAATAATTATATAAATATATATTCATTTATTAAAAATATGATTTTATTTATTCTAGAAATCTCGTTTTTCTTAAATTGTAATAATAATTCCATCGGAATTCGAATGCTCTTTGCGAAGGTCTGAATTCCGCCCTAGTAGATCTGAGGACATGCGATAATCTGCACCATCGCGATCGGATTTTCCCAAAGGTGGGTTGGAAGGACGAGGATTGTATGGAATTTGTTACTACACTTTAAAGAATTACGGTTTTTATCATAGTTTAGGGTGTTTATTGTAATATGTATTTTCCCACTAGCTAATGTCCCAAATAATATCGTGCTATGTCAAGAAATGTGTGTTGTGATGAGGTAGGTCATTACCTCGTGAGTTTTCTAAGATAATAGGGTTAAAAACAATAAGCAATGTCAAATCTAAACATAAAAGTATTTTAATGTAAAAGTGAAATAGAACTGGCTATGTTTATTATTTTGATGTCAAACTTGTTCTATTATCTTTGTTAATGATTACTAGACAATATATTAACATTTTGTAGGTTTGTTATTAAGAAAAAGTTGTGTTTTTTGAAGAAAATGAAATCGGAAGTCGGATTAACTCCGCTTCCGACGAGCTTTGAAATAGAAAAGTTTTAGAATAGAGAAAGAGAGGGGGAGAAGGGACTTACTGGTTTTTGGGAAAGAAGAGGGGTAAGAGAAGACTAGGGAAGCGTCGAAACATCATTTCGTCGGCGGAATATCCTTGGATCGTCGCCGGAACTTCACCCTTTTGCTAACTACACTTGTACACTAAAGGACTTGGGAATTTGGTAGAGTTTTGATAATGAAATTCTGCTGAGGAGGGGTGAAATATGGTGTGGTATTTATAGGAAAAATTAGGATTTGGTGTATTGAATTGGTGAATTAAAATTTGTATTAAAAATGGATTTAAAGAAAGTATTTTAATTCTCTGGATAATTGCAGAGAATACAAACAGTCTAGGTGAAATAGGGTTGACCAAGAGGTGCAGGGGGAAATTTTGGGGAGCATTGGGTATGAGGGGCCCAGCGGTACCGAGGAAATAGGGCATTTCGCCGACCATTTACCGGCGGATGGGGATGGGATTGGGTGCCACTTGTTTCTCTCGCTTCATATACCCCAGTGCACATGTTTGTTTATTCTGTGACTTTTCATTTTACGTGTAGTGCACGTGTAAACCTTTAGGCTTCTAAAAGATTAAAATAAAATAAAATAAAAAGATAATGTGTCTGATGAGATTTGAACTCAGGTGCTACGTCACAGCAGTGCAAGGCTTTACCAATGAGCTACAAGTGCTTTCTTGCCGTTCAAAAACAAAACAAACTTATAACTCATGCTCAGGCTTAGGTACTCCTTTCTGTATTTTGAAAAAAAATTCGTACAGAAAGTTATGGTTGTTACATTCTACCCTCCTTATAAAAATTTCGTCCTCGAAATTTGAAAAAAGGAAAGTGTAACCGATTCAAGAAAGTTTGGTGGTAGAGCAAGAATGATAACGAGATGATGCAAAGGTTTGAAAAAGTTGAAGAGAAATACCAGTGTTACCTTGGTCTACGGCCTCGGCTTCTTCAGCCGCTAAAAGAAAAGCCTGATGCCATGGTATATTCCTCTTAGCTGGAGGCACATTCCTCTGTCCTTGGAGCATGTTCATCTGCCCTCAAGGCATATTCCTCAGTGCTTGATAGAATTGGCATGGAGGCTATACAGGAGGTCCACGTGGAGGTGGAGCTGGGAGTGCAAGAAGAGGTGCAGGAGCTTAGATAGCTAGCCACTGCGGGTAGTTAGTGGGTGTGTGAGCTGAGTTGCGTCTATAAGGACAGGTTCCAATCCCGTGATTGGATGTGCCACAAACTAAGCACAGGCCTATTGTGCGCCTATAGTCCTTCCATAAATGTCCATCTCTCTTGCAGTAAAAGCAAAAGTCTAGACTTGACTGGTTATTGGTTTCTTCCGGTCTCCTGGGTTCAACAGTTGGCCTTGAAGAGGCTCTTCCTGCCATCTGAGTGGCACGGCGCTTCACTCCGGCAGATTGAGATTTTCCCTTCCTCTTCACTACTGCCTCATAACGACGGGCAGCTTTCAAAACCAAATCATGGGTTGGGAAATCCCCTATAGCTAAAACAGCTTGGATTTCCTGATCCAACCCTTGCTAAAATCGACGGGCTCTGATCTTATTCGTCGGTATCAAGTGTGCCGCGAATCTGTTAAGGTCTTGTGTTAGTTGTGTAGTATGTGATATTAGAAATCGAATATTGAGTCATATCTTACCTGCTGAGCATGGTAAACTCAGCATCATACTCATCCACTGACTTGGTCCATATCGAACCCTGTTGTAGATGAATAAATTGCTGCTCCATATCAAATCGAGCAGTCTCTGGGAAGTATTTCGCGTCAAACATGTCGCGAATATTCCTCCATTCGATCGGTTGGTCAAGATGGCTTTCTTCCGCCTTCCATCAGACCTGTGCATTGTCAGTAAGCTGCAGTTTCGCAACTCGAACCCAAGCGATTTCTGGCACTTGTACCACTGCCAGACCATCTTCAATACTTTGAGCCCACTCCTCCGCTTCTAGAGGGCTCTCTTTTCCCGAAAATTGCTTAGGGTGCAAAGCCCGAAATTGTTTTACCCCAAGGGCTTCCGCTTCTGGTCGGTTCGTTAATATAGCAGTCAGCTGCTACTGTCCTTCCAGGAGGCTGCAGATCGTCTCAAGCAGTACCGTCTGCTCATTGATCGCAGCAACTACGGCAGGTGTAAACAGTAGAGGTGGAGGTGTGTTGTTGAAATTGGTGGTAGTGTTGTTTGGGGAATCCATAACCTTAAAAGAAAAAGTTACTGATTCAAAATATATGAAAATGGAAGATTCAAGGAATATGTAAAGAATGTTTTTATTTGTTGGTTCTTGTGTTATATATTTCTTAGGACTTCATAAAGAATTAATCCGCTTGTCCATGCAGAACTGACCTGCATGTCCATACAAAGCTGACCTGTATGGACCGCTGATTGCACGCTTTTGGCGTGTCGAGTTTTAAGGTTCTAAAGTTTAACCCCGATCAGGACAGTATCGCTTTGCAGCTAACCGCGATGAGTACGAGTCATCCGCAGGGAGACGGAGCGTTTTAAGTTCTTGTTTTGCACGAGTTAATGCGCGGGGCGAAGATGTTCGTTTCTAACCTATGTGTATATATGCAAAGTAAACGCTTGTTAGGATTAGATAGGATAGTGTAAGTTAAGAAAATACGTACTCAATCCTTTTAGCCGAGCTCGACCACTAAAGCTAGAGCAATCGGCAACAACGTGGATTAGGGTGCTTAAGCACGGTATTTGTGAAATCCGGCTTATTGACCCTTGTCCGTCCATTCTTGTCGCTTGTGTTCGCCTCCGGCCAATCCGAATGCAACCGGTCGCGGTTAGGAAACACCGATACCTTAGTAGGGTAGGGTGCCTGACGGAGCGCTTGCGTAAGATTTGGGCGGAGTTTAATGGAAAAGATCGGGAAAAGGAAATGAGAAAAGAAATCTTAACTTACAATATCGGTTTATTTCCTAACAACATCAATATTCACAACCATCCAAACAACAAAGAAAAAGAGCAAAGAAACGAAAAACAAAGGAAAGAAAAGACAACATTACAAGTAAGTAAAGGGCATGGAATATAAATTGCAAGTAAGTAAAGCATGGAAATAAATTGCAAGAAAGTAAAGCACGGAATAAAGATACTAGGAACCATAGAACACATTACAAACCATGGGTTCAATAGCCTAAACTTAAACTTTCAAGCTCAATGAAGAGGTTGCAAGATCAAGAGAAGGCTAAGAACACAAGGCAAATGAAGGCAAAACGAAAGCTTTATTGATTCCGAATGAAGATACAATCCTTGAGATCAATAACCAAAACTTAAACTTGCAAGCTCAATGAAGAGCTTGCAAGATTAAGAGAAGGCAAAGAACTCAAGGGGGACAATCTATATAAAAGAACAAAACAAAAAGAGAAACAAAAAGAAAACTAGAGTGTAACAAATGTGAGGCAATGTAAGACAAAGAATGACCCCCTCTCTCTTGCTCACTGGTCTGCTTTTATAGGCACAAAAGAAAAATAAACAAGCAATAATAATAAGATGGCGTGGAAGTAAGGGAGGGACCACAGAAAACTGGGGGTTTTTGGAGCAAGGGGGCTCGGCCAGCTTAGCCAAATTGGGAATGTGGCCGGGCTTGGTCCAAGCTCCTGGGCTCGTATTTGCTGTGTGGTCTTGTGTGTTCTCCTATATCACTCTGGTGCTGCTAGATTTCTCCATAGAGGCCTGGGATGCACTCAGGGATTTGGAGGGAAACTTGTAGCTATACATCACATCACATCTTTATGCATTTATTACTCTTGTCCCCCTATCTGCCCAATTCATCATATCATGTGTGCCATGGGCAGCCCCACCATGGTCCTAGTGCTAAAGAGCATGTGCACACTTGCATTGTGTAGGACCCATATTGTGTGCACATATTTTATTTGCAAAAACTCTTTGGATATCGGTCGGTTTCCAGTTCCGGTTGCAGTGTCGGCTCACAAACAATATATACGTGATTTTAAGTGTATTTCCAGTATTTTGTCACGGATACCTGTAATCAGTAATTACTGAGCAAACACTGGTTAATAGTACCGATATATAACAAAACAGATAATGAATGAGCGGTATTGAAATGCGGTTTTCTGAGATAAACAAATACCTCCAAACTTATCTTTTGCTCTTCCCGAGCAAAACAAAATCCTAGCCTCACTTTCACAGGGAACGCGATTGCACTGAGCTCGTGCAACAAGCCATTAAACCTCTAGGTGTCCCTAGTAGGAGGAGTGTTATCTCCTGAAGGTTTTCAGTATATTACATCCACAAAATCCCGTCAAGCTGGTTTCATAAGTTAACGTCGATTCTACTCCTACAGCTTAGTATCAAGGTTAGAAATTCTATTATTCTAAGTTAGAAATATTCAACCCTTATGTTTCACTTCTCTAATTTATTCAATCTCAGATCCTATACGTTTTACAGTTTAAAAAGATCTCAGTTTCTCTTGAGTTTTCCTTCTAAAGTGCGGTCTCCACTCAGAGATTTTTATCAGTTTTACGGAAAACATAAGTCTTATTCATTATTTCTATCTTTCCTCCAAATATCGATTGTATACCCCTACGTGTGTGTAATTTTTTACCCCTATACTTAAGAATTCAATTCAAGTTATAATACCCTTACCCTAATGCCTAATAATACTTCTTTTCATTAATAATGGACGGTGTTGCTCACACACCTTTCATACGACTATTAATGCTTCTTGAGGAACTAACAGCCGATTACTGAATGTGTGAGCTTAAACCGCAAATAGCAGTTTCCAGATCTTGACTTTATTTATTTATTTTTCTTTTCTTTATTTTTCTTTTTCAAGGCCGGATATATTTTTCAATATGCTCTTTTAGTGTTTAGCTTTAAATACCGTTTTTTCTTTCATACTAGGTTATCAGGCAAGAGTATTTCTAGGTATTCTCTACTATCCCAAGTTTCAAGGTGCGTATATGTTTAGTTTATAGGGTATATACTTTCTAAATTTGAACTCAAGAATAGAAACTATTTTTCAGACTTATCTTTCAGAAAATCTTCAATACTTTCCCATCATCTTGACTTAACTCAAGAACTGAACTCAAGATTATCTACTTCTATAAAAAAAACTGTAAATACGTATAATTACCAAGGTTAAACAGAATGATGGTTATCTTTAGGGTTTTCAATTCTTAGGCCTAGGATTTAGTTATTTCAAACGTATCAACTAAACTTTCGGAATAAAATCTAAGTTACCCTATTAGCTAACTTGACGACAATTTTTTTATATTTTTGTAAAAATTTTCAATTTTTATGTGTTTTTAAATAAGTATGCAAATGCAAAATATACAAATGAATGCGTAGGAAGAAAGGTTACCGAGCACACCCCCAAACTTAAACTTGACAGTGCCCTCACTGTCAGGCTACACAAAGAGGGTCAAAATTGTCGGTTCTTCCTAAAAGAAATATATACAAAGCAAACCAAAAATATATATACACAAAAAGGACCCCCCCCCCAAACTTAAGTGAAACAGTGTTTCCACTGTTTAAGCGGTGAAGTTTAGGATTAGGGGGGAAAAAACAGTATCAATCTATACAAGGCCTTACACATGCCAAAAGTTAACACCAAACATTCAAAAAATTTATCGTGATAAAGCAGCGGTTGGTGAAAGAATGTGGAGAGGAAAAAAATGGAGAATACACGAGACCGTATGCAGATAGAAGCAGGATACGGTCTTGGTAGAGGAGGAGAATGGCGGAAAAGGGAAAGAAGTGGAATACGAACTTGAGGGTGGAAATAGAGTGAATAACTTAGAACAATTTATGATGACCGATGTGTAACAAGCGATTGTACAAATCTATTAACCCATCGAGAAATGGGGTCAAATCTCTCAAGATTCGTGAGAAAACATGGGTAGACCGAACTTGGTAAACCAGACATAAGAAATGATAGTGATACAGTTTCTTGTGAGGTCGAAACGATGGAAAGAATTGAGGGGAGTGAATGAGGAATGGTATCGGTTAAAGATTCAGGTGGGCGTACACAGTCAATGAAAGGGATAGGATGAATTGGAAAATCTGACTCATCAAGTAAAACTGTTTCATCCTCTATACTATCCTCAAAAGTCACCTCAAAATTCATCTTATCCATGCATTTATCATCAAAATCCAGACGCATATGGAGTTCGAGAAAAACAGTTAATGACTCGGGATGATGAATTGGAGAGAAAACCTCATCCAAAACTGCGGGTTCATCATCCAAAATATTCCCAGCGTCAATATCCTCAATCTAGTGAAAATCAAATTTCTTAGACACATCATCAAAAACATGGATTTCATTCAGTTGTGGTTCTAAGATGGAGGTGTAGAGGTCAAAGGGATTTGGTGTGGTTTCACTCGACAGGGTCCCTTCACAATGTGCTAAATCAAACACTACAAAATTGCACAACTCATTAATCATTCTATCCTCAGTTGGTGAATCACGTGGGAAACTTGATAGACTTTCAAAACTGGAGTTGTGGAATTCAATTTGGAATGGGTAGGTTTGATTTGGAAGGGTGTACAGCTCACTCTCACCACTCAAATTCTCAGCCTATCCTATCGCCTCATCATATATTCGAAAATTTGGAGCTAGTTGGAAACTAGCTACCGGGTCACTAGGTTGTATGAGGGCGTCCATGAACGCATTCAAATCAATCATCTGTTGGTACGACACTACCTGAAAGTCTTCTAACGACTGTTCCAAACTAGACATGGGTTGTGAAGTGGTTTCAGTAAAAGATTCAAAGTTGTTTGGATACTGAAAACTCCCAAATGGCGGTTCAGAAGCAATGTCTAGGGAAGGTGTAAAAGTCGGGTAGGATTGATAGGAATTGAATGGTTGGACAGGAGTAGGATCAACATTCGGATAAGAAGGTGATTGGAATTGTTGATCAAAAGAATTGGCAGCGGTGAAAGGAGTGAAAGACCGGCTACGGGATTGTATAGACATAGGTCTTTAAGTTTCAACAGGACTCTCAAAAGAGGTATCAACGTAAGAAGGTGGAGGTTGAAACGGTTGATACAAAGTGGATTGCGGAGTCCAGTTGTTCGTCCTAGACGCGTCTATTCGATCTTTCAAAGAAATTTTTGGTATGGATGGATCGTTCGAGATACGACCAAAGCAAGAACCGTAAGAAATGATGTCTGGTTGTAGGTACCAAAGTTCGGCAAGTGATTTTCGAGGTGGGGTTCCCATGATATGAAGAGAGAAAGGAGAGGAAAAAGAATGTGATTTTTTTATTTTTTATTTTTTGTTAGTTATCAACAAAAGAATGAAATATACACACAAAAAAATCTAGACAAAAACTAATCATGACACAATACCACACACCTAATCGGTCTAGGGTTCACCTAGGTCAACTAGACCTGCTCAAGAACTTGATTGTCGAAGTAAAACTATGTCGAGAAACGGGCTCAAGATATACTGATCACGAGGCCAGGTAAGTGCAAATATAAGGGGAGGTTTTCCGACGCTTTCGCAAAGGTCTTTAATTAGATAACCCTTTCACTTTTGGTGGTTTTACCGTGAACACTTTCCTAGAAACTCCGGGAACGATATATCGTTAAGCGGTGTTTTAAACACAGTTAACTTCTCTTAGTGAGCGCAAAGTCTTTACAGGCTTAAAGTCTAGTTTCTTTTAAAATTTGTGCGCGTAAACGTTATGCTCAATTTATGATTTATGGACCATGGAAAAGGTGATGAAATTCTTTACCGTATGTTGTGGGGTTCGCTTGCCCTTAAGTCTGTATTAATGGATGCAATACGTAATTCAATAAAAAAATTATTCAAAGAATCAAACAATCGTTTTTACGTTTAAGCTCGGCACTGCAACAAATACGGGTTAGTCACTTTAGTGTTTGCTAGCGAACTTGCAAAGAATCCTGCAAAGATAGAATATTAGATACGTCAGATTTGAGAAGAAGGTGTTAGGAAAATACGTACTGATAAATTTTCGGGTTAAGAAACCCCCGTTGAAGTGAATCCGGTTAGCTTGAAAAGTTCGATTGCGTGGGTCAAACTATTCGGATATTTAGCACTGTACTTCGCAATCACCTTAGCCTTGAATGTACACTTTGCTCCCCACGATCGTAGTTCGCAAATCCGCAAAAATCTGAAAATGTCGGAAAACAGATATTTAGTGCGAAAAAGCGATATGAATGCCCAAATACCTGCACACTAAAAATTTAAAAAAAAACAAGCAATAAAAATAGGACAATATCAGAACACTGGAGCACAGAACCAAATTTTGGAGCAAATGGAGGTGATAAGGCCGGCGAGATCGGATTTTTAGGGTAAGTCGCCAGTTTTACTTTGGAGTTTGGTCTCCAAATTTCTTCTGTGATCTCAGTGTTCTACTAGTGTCTCAATGTTCTTGCTTATCTTTTCTGTTGAGATCCATAGTGCTAGCAGGTCATAAATCCAGAGAGTAAAAATGTTGGCAAAGTTAGTTTTTGTTTTGGTTTTGAAAATTTTTGATTTTTTTGTTTGTTTTTAGAAAAGTGTTAGATGGTATTAACAAGATTAATCCGAAATAACAAGAATAAAAACGTTACCGTCTTCTCGGCAACGGAGCCATTTGATTGCACGCTTTTAGCGTGTCGAGTTTTAAGTAACTAAAGTTTAACCGCAATCAGGACGGTATCGTTTTGCAGCTAGCCGCGATGAGTACGGGTCATCCGCAGGGAGACGGAGAGTTTTAAGTTTTTGTTTTCACAAGTTAATGCGCGGGGTGAAGATGTTCGTTTCTAACCTATGTGTATATATGCAAAGTAAACATTTGTTAGGATTAGATAGGATAGTGTAAGTTAAGGAAATCCGTACTCAATCGTTTAAGCCGTGCTCGACCATTAAAGCTAGAGCAATCGGCAAAAACGTGGATTAGGGTGCTTAAGCATGGTATTTGTGAAATACAGCTTATTGAACCTTATCTGTCCGTTCTTGTCACTTGCATTCGCCTCCGACCAATCCAAACGCAACCGGTCGCGGTTAGGAAACACCGATACCTTGGTAGGGTAGGATGCCTAACGGAGCGCTTGCGTAAGATTTGGGCGGAGTTTAATGGAGAAGATCGGGAAAAGGAAATGAGAAAGGAAATCTTAACTTACAATATCGGTTTATTTCCTAACAACATCAATATTCACAACCATCCAGACAACAAAGAAAAAGAGCAAAGAAAAGATTAAAAAAGAAAAGAAAAGACAACATTACAAGTAAAGGGCATGGAATATAAATTGCAAGTAAGTAAAGTATGGAAATAAATTGCAAGAAAGTAAAGCATAGAATAAAGATACTATGAACCATAGAACACATTACAAACTAAGGGTTCAATAGCCTAAACTTAAACTTGCAAGCTCAATGAAGAGGTTGCAAGATCAAGAGAAGGCTAAGAACACAAGGCAAATAAAGGCAAAAAAAAGCTTTATTGATTCCAAATGAAGATACAACCCTTGAGATCAATAACCAAAACATAAACTTGCAAGCTCAATGAAGAGATTGCAAGATCAAGAGAAGGCAAAGAACTCAAGGGGGACTAGCTATATACAAGAACAAAACAAAAAGAGAAACAAAAAGAAAACTAGAGTGTAACAAATGTGAGGCAATGTAAGACAAAGAATGACCCCCTCTCCCTTTCTCACTGGTCTGCTTTTTTAGGCATAAAAGAAAAATAAACAAGCAATAAAAATAAGATGGCGTGGCAGCAAGGGAGGGACCACAGAAAACTGGGGGGTTTTGGAGCAAGGGGGCCGGGCAGCTCGGCCAAATTGGGAATGTGGCCGGTCTTGATCCGAGCTCCTGGGCTCGTATTTGTTGTGTGGTCTTATGTGTTCTCCCATATCACTCTGGTGCTGCTAGATTTCTCTATAGATTCCTGAGATGCACTTAGGGATTTGGAGGGAACTTGTAGCTATACATCACATCACATCTTTATGCATTTATTACTCTTGTGCCCCCAAGTGCCCAATTCATCATATCATGTGTGCCATAGGCAGCCCCACCATGGTCCTAGTGCCAAAGAGCATGTGCACACTTGCATTGTGTTGGACCAATATTGTGTGCACACATTTTATTTGCAAAAACTCTTTGGATATCGGTCGGTTTCAAGTTCCGGTTGCAGTGTCGACTCACAAACGATATATTCATGATTTTAAGTGTATTTCCAATATTTTGTCACGGATACCTGTAATCTGTAATTTCTGAGCAGACACTGGTTAATAGTACCGATATATAACAAAACAAATAATGAATGAGCGGTATTGAAATACAGTTTTTTGAGATAAACAACCGCAAACAAAACCTATCACGCCCCGCTTCCCAGTGTACGGGAAGGAGACGCGATGAGGTCCGCTACTGTAACGTTTTGAAAATCGTTTCGGTGAAATTTCGGAAAATCGGTAAAATAAGGGGGTTTTCTGTAAAAAGTCAAAATACAAATATCTTTATTATAAAATTAAATATACATATTCTAGATATGTAATTGCTAGTATTTGGTGTTTATTGAGCCACTGGTAAAATTTCTAATTTTCTGAAAAAATTTCCGAAATTAATTATTTTAATATTATTTTAAGCCTTCACTAATACATTTAATTAGGGAAAATTACAAATTGGAATGGGTTGAAACAAATTTTGTGCATCATAACAAATTAAACAAAATTTTAGCATGTTGTTTCTGAAATGAAATGAAGTTGTTAAACGGTTTAGAAAATGTCGAAGAAAAAGGGCTTAAATAGTGAAATTTGTGTTAATGGGAATTGGGGTAATACATTTATCTTTTTCCCTAACCCACACACCCACACCTCACCCTCTCTTCCTCTCCCCAAGTGGTCGGCCCCCCTTTGACAGCCCTCTCCCTCTCTCTCTCTCCAATCACCTCACTTTTCATTACTTAAACAATGAAAAGAAAAGAAAATGAAATAAAGTCAAAGGGGTGTGGGCCTTGTCTTTTCTCCTCACTTTCAACCCCTCCCTCTCTCTCCTCACTTCCCCCAATTCTTGGCCGAAAATCCCTCCCCCCCAACAGCAGCAGCCCCTCCCCCAAATCCACTCCATTTTTGCATCAAAAACCCACAAAAATCACATCAAATCCATACAAATTCAAATCTAATTCAAATTTCAAGCCTTACCTATTATTCTTTGAGCAATCCTACTTGAATCCTTGGAGCAAAGAGAGCATTTTGGAAGCTAGGTTGTGTGTTTGATCATGGATTGTGAGGTATAACTCTTGACCTTTTGTTAAATTATTGTTGAATTACTTCCAATCTAGCTAATTAGGAAATTAATTATGGTTCTAATTGAAAGATTTGGGTTTTCAAGAAAAGGATTAAATTATAGTTAGGGTTTTTGTTGTGTGATTATGGTTGCTTGTGTGATTCATCATAGTGTGAAATGAAAAACCCAATCAAATTGCTAGTTTGCAAATTGTTAAGTTGGAATTGTAATAATTAAGCTATATTGCTAGGTTTTTGTAAACCATGAATTTGATTAAGAGAAAAATGTAATTAGGTTTTTCATGACTTCATTAACATTATAAAATGTAGTTTAGTACTTTAGATCATGCAAATCCAATCTAGATTGTTGTATGTGCATTTTTGCTATAAAATGGTCGAAATTGGTTAAAATTGCAAACTAGGTTTTTGAAATTGAATTAAATTGTGGGTTTAAAAGTTACGTAATGGTTTCTATGGCATAATTAAGATATTAAATTATCATCTTAGTCACTAGAATTGTTAAAACATTATGTTTTGTACAAAAACGGTAAACCTTGCTTCCTAGGTTTTCGGAAAAATAGCTTTTAAAGTGAGTTTAGGGTTTTTGTGAATTTTAACCTATTCCATATATATGTTTAGTGTTTGTGAATGTGAAAATGGGTGTGTTTGAGTTTTTCTCGATGGTTTGGCGTTTGTACGCTGACGTCGAGGGTTTTTGGGTTGATTTGTGAAAGCAACCATAGGTTTTGACCTATGTGGGATTCGTGTGTCGTTTTGGTCATGAGTCGGATTTTAATGCGATACGGTGCGTTATGATATATAGGTACCCCATGTGGACTTCGAGACGAGAAGAAAGTGCGTGGCGACGTCGGCACCGGCGAGCGAGGACCAGGTGAGTAGATTTATATCTACGGGGAGAAGTCGGGTGGATGGCGTATAGCACCCCCGCAGTTCGTGGTGATGTATACGAATACGTATACACACATATATTGATTATATATTGTTTGATGTTTTTTATGATAAAGATGGATATTTGGTGTGATTGGATTAGTGTAGTGTTGCGAAACCCTAGAGTAGTGGTTGCACCACACATACACACACACACCCATACTTGCATACATTCTTCTTTCATATGCGCTTAGATGGGAATATATATATTTATGTGTTCACATGGGTATGGGACTATGTGTTCACATACTGGATTTGAGAACAGTATTTGGGATGTGATGTAAGTCGATGAGATTTGATTTAAGACCGTGAGATCGGTGATTTGGCGGAATTCGTATTTGAGATATGTCATGATGTTATAGCGGATCTTTGGATGATGATATCATGTGAATAGTGATATAAATAAAATGGTCAACATGTGATCGTGATATGAGATATGATATGCTAAGATGTTGATAATAGGCCGTATTGGGCGATGTATACTCCTTCATGATGATATGTGCTGATGATATCGGTTTGTACGAGACTGTCGATCAATAGTCAGATCATGATTATATTGATGATATTAGTATTATACTAGGCATAGATCAGTACCCGGATTATGATCTTTGATAAAGAGGATACCAGCTGAATAATGTGATGAATGTGATATTGACCGTACCCAGATTTAGGGATGCCGTACGACGGATTTACGTACGAGCTATATATTGATGTTTGATCCGCACTCTTGACTTGGGAATATTTGATTATAGATATGATATCGGATGTGATATTATCGAGGCGGGATCACCGACTAATATATATATATATATATATATATATATATATATATATATATATATATATGTATCGACTCAGATATTAGGCGGTTTCCTTACCTTCAGTTAGCCTGTTAGCTCAGCCCTATAGTTTAGTGTAGCTGTATGACTCATATTACTTTAAATGTAGATTTGTTATCGTTGTGTTTAGTATTTAGCTCCCGCTCATTATTGTTGTTCGCTCCACATCGCCTACTTACATTATGATTCATATTCTATTGTTGATATCATGCTGTTAGGACACCAGCACCATTACCGATGACGCGTATGTACCACGTACACTTACTTGCCGGCTCACACACATCTTCATCGGTAATTGCCATGTCACGAGCACTTTAGAAAATACTATTTCATTGACATAGGTTGTTAGCTAATAATTTAGGCATGATATTAGTGTACTTGCCTTATATGCTAGTTTAGACATTGTAGTTATTACTCGCTACTTCATGCATGTTATTATTCACTGTGTACATGCTATTGATGATTTGAATTCGGATTTTCATGAGATTTCCTGGATTTGGGGGAAAACCGCAAAACATTATAAACTTCTTTTCTCTTTCTTTTTAAATAAAAAGCGCTGTTTTTCCATGATGTATGAGTCGTCCACCATGAGTTTGCTGATGGATTTCGAGACCCGATTCGAGAAGACGGATGAACCGTTTCGGGTACGTGGTGGACCCGGTAAGGTACCCGGGGCAAGAAGCTCGTGATGATGACGATGAGCCTGGCAGGGGAGGACTACCGACCAGTGGTTATACCCGACGCGTCGGATATCCGGAGGATACCGTCGTGGTCTTGAGATTGATGGTAGGGGCCGGTCTGGACTGACGGCGCCCTAGATAGTGAGATTGACATACAGAGATTTTGAGATATTGAGGTAAAGAGATTGCGACACAGAGATATCGAGAGATTTGGATACTTGTTTTGTGTCGATGCTAGGCACTGTTTATGCTGATTTCATTTATGATACCTCGTTTTTAAAAAGATACAGAAATCTCACTAATTTATGAAAGCAGTTTTCTTCAGTACATGCATTCTGTTTCATGCATTCATAGATCATCCATATGATATATTGCTACCTGAGGTACTGACACGGGCATATGGGATTGCACTTGGGTTAGACATTTACCCTAGCCATTGTTATAGGCTGCTGGTTATATATTTGAGGATATATTATGATCGTTGACCTAAGATTGCGTTGTTCATGCAATTTCTGTTCGTAGATGTTTTTCTACTCACGAGTTGGCAATTCACCCCCGTTGTGCCACAGTTTCTTGCAGGTTTTGCCGTACAGGTTTCTTTATGGCTTTGCTGGCATTGCTTATTTTCGGGTGACTTACTAGTAGGTGGGTTTATTTGTATCATACCCATCATTATACTTTGTATATTATTATTCTGTTGTATCTAGAAATTCCATCAACCAAACATGTATTTATTTTAGAGATAGAGACCAGTAATGTTTATTCTTTCGACCTTAGAGTCGCGCGTTGTATTTCTATGGATTTTCTTGCTGTTTTGAGTTTCCTTTTGAGTTTTGATTCTCGCCCTTGGCGTTGTATATTATATTGCTTGTGTGGTTGTGACCGTCGATTGATGAAGAGCTAGCTCCCACTTGGGGATGCCTTTTTATTCATTTTGTATACTATTCATGTTGTATCCCGTTTGGGGGCCAGTATTTACAAAGGAGACTCTAACGAAATTTTCAGGAAATATTTGATGTTTTAAAAAAACGCATAATTCGGCATATGCTATTAAAACTACTTGCTTTAAGTTGGTTTTTCCTTCACTCTACTGCTTCTTTGGTTTTGATTTCTGGGTTTCGGCTTACTTAGACTACATACGCCTCGAGACGTCCGTAATTTAAGTGTCGGTCATGTTCTGTACTTTTCGGGTCGTGACAGCTACGTATTTACTCAAAAGTAAACACGCTAAGCATATCTAAGCAATTTAAAGTAAAGTACACAAGAGACAGGAATGTAAATGAACAACAACTTTATTTATTAACATTCTTTTACAGTACAACTGAAATATAATACATAGATGGAAAGCAATGCCTAAACAATGGCATGAACTGAAATGAAAATACGTACAAGTAAATTCTAATGCTCCGGGTCCTCAGTGTACTGCTCCAAATGCTCCTGGTTGGTCTCGAGCTCTTCAGAATCAGGTCATCCTGACAACATTCTAAAGAAAAAAAGAAATAGGAATGTCGTCAGTGAACAATCGCTCGATAAGTCCCAAAGATGAGTAGAGAAGTAGAATAGACAGAAAGGAGTATAATTAGTGATGTTTGGTTATAATGTTAATGCAGTTGTTTGTACCTTGGTACAGAAGATACCAGTGTATACGAGAGGAGTCTAACTTACACCGTGGACTTTGATAACCCGTAGTATAAGGCTCCGTCAAAAATACCATGGAACAACAGCATGGATGTAATTACACGTCTTAAGTGACCATCTCGTGCCACCTTTAATATATTCCGTAGCAATTTACCCCTTTATAAACCCTGTCACGCCCTACCTCCAATACAGAGAGTATTGTCCGCTCTGGCCGAAGCCGCACGGTTTTGTCCTTCGGAGCGAACCAGACCCGACCAGAGGCCACTTCCCAGGAGGTCACCCATCCTAAAACTTCCCTGGCTCGAGCACGCTTAACTACGGAGTTCTCAAGCTCCTGTAGTGCCGGTTCACTTAAAAAGCGCCTCTGTATTAAAGAGTGGTATCATTCCATTTATAGTACAGATCTGCCCCCTTTCGGAATGTATTCCGAAGAGTCCCCATTGTTCTACAGTGGGTCCCACAGACTCAAGAGGTGGCCCCCACGGATTCAAGAGGTGGCCCCCGCCCACTTAATACGACACTTGGCGTGGGCACTTTGTTCCGTGTGGCACTTTTCTCCGTGAGCAAGAACCGGGTCCCGACATTCTCCCCACCTTTGAACAATGGTTTGTCCTCGAACCACAGACCTACTATTGAGGGACCAGCTCTGATACCATTCTGTCACGCCCCACCTCCAATACAGAGAATATTGTCCGCTCTGGCCGAAGTCGTACGGTTTTGTCCTTCGGAGCGAACCAGACCCGACCAGGGGCCACTTCCCAAGAGGTCACCCATCCCAAAACTTCCCTGGCTTGAGCACGCTTAACTATGGAGTTCTCAAGCTCCTGTAGTGCCGGTTCACTTAAAAGACGCCTCTGTATTGAAGAGTGGTATCATTCCATTTATAGTACAGATCTGCCCCCTTTCGGAATGTATTCCGAAGAGTCCCCATTGTTCTACAGTTGGTCCCACGGACTCAAGAGGTGGTCCCCACGGATTCAAGAGGTGGCCCCCGCCCACTTAACACGACACTTGGCGTGGCACTTTGTTCCGTGTGGCACTTTGCTCCGTGAGCAAGAACCGGGTCCCGACATTGTGTATTATTGTAATGATTGTAATGTATTGTTTGTAGTAAATGGAAGACTTGCCGAACTATGATATCAGTAAATGGAATGGATGTAAATGGATAGTCATGTAAATGGAGTATCTCTGTGGTTCGGTTCGGTCAATATAGATTGATATAGATTGAATAGATGGATTCATGGATTCATGTTGTATTGTAGTTTATACTTGAATCGCATTCAAGTCAGATTGATTAGATTGAGACTCAGTCTGAGTCAGACACTTTGAAAAGAACTTGAAGTCCTGAATTATGTTTTGGTGTTATCGGTAACTGCTGCACATGGACGGCAGGATTTGTGTCTTTTTCCAAGAAAATTACCGTCTTGATAACACTGTTTGTTAGATTGTCTACTTTAAATAGGCAAGCACCCATATCTCCGACTCGCTAAGGCTCAAGAGACTGGCCCCGCTTAAACCTATGTTTACTAGGTCCTTATTGTAATTTAGCATAACTTGAGGGGGGTTTATGTAAAAATAATTTTGATATAATTTCAAAATACACCTAAAGTATTTAATTATCGTCTTTAGGGTTTTCATAAATGAATATCTTATAAATGTGAAAATTTCTAGTGAGTAGAACCTAGTTTTCATAATATACGGTATTTATTTGTAATATGGATATTGTTTTGAATTATCATTGTAGTTTCATGTAATATTTGAATTCTTTTCTTGAGTTTTAGAAACATGGATTATTATATATATATATATAAGTATTTTGATAATAATTATATATATATATATTCATTTATTAAAAATATGATTTTATTTATTCAAGAAATCTCGTTTTTCTTAAATTGTAATAATAATTCCATCGGAATTCGAATGGTCCTTGCGAAGGTCTGAATTCCGCCCTACTAGATCCGAGGACATGCGATAATCCGCACCATCCCGATCAGATTTCCCCAAAGATGGGTTGTAAGGACGAGAATTGTATGGAATTTGTTACTACACTTTAAAGAATTACGATTTTTATAATAGTTTAGGGTGTTTATTGTAATATGTATTTTCCCACTAGCTAATGTCCCAAATAATATCGTGCTATGTCAAGAAATGTGTGTTGTGATGAGGTAGGTCATTACCTCGTGAGTTTTCTAAGATAATAGGGTTAAAAACAATAAGCAATGTCAAATCTAAACATAAAAGTATTTTAATGTAAAAGTGAAATAGAACTGGCTATGTTTATTATTTTGATGTCAAACTTGTTCTATTATCTTTGTTAATGATTACTAGACAATATATTAACATTTTGTAGATTTGTTATTGTAACATTTCAGAAAATATAAAATATTATTTTTGGGAATTTAATATTAAAATAATATATTTCGCGAAAATTACCCGATTTGCGAAATTGGGGTTTTCGTAAAATGGTATAAATATATACCAATATTTGTGAAATAATTGGAGATTAAAATGAATTATTCATTTAAAAATATATTTATTGGATTTGGCAATTTTATAATTAATTATATGCGAGTTTAAAATTAAACCCGATTAGTGCACTACTAATCGCTATATATTAAGCCAAATCCATATTTCTACAGCATTTCATGGCTAGTGCACCATGTCATGTTTCATTTTGATTACATGTTGTTTCCTTGTGTGGTTTTTGTGTTATTATATGATTTGGTTTTAAAAAGAAAAGAAAAAGAAAAGGGTTAAAAAGAGAATGATTAGAGAGAGAGAAAGAGTGAGACATGAGTGTGAGAGGGTGAGAATAAGAAGAGAGTGAGAGAGAGGGCAGCCACCATATCCTCACCCCATTTGTTTCTTCATCTCCTTCTTCTTCCTCATCTCCCTCCACCTTCATCCCCAAGTTTCATCTCAATTTCCTTCCCAAAACCCTACACCCTCTTTATTAAAAATGATCCCCACCTCACCCTTAATGCTATGAACCAATCAAAGTTGAATTTTGGAGATGTAGGACAGCTAGGGTTTTTCATGAGTTGCCCAAATGAGGTATAAATTCCACTTCTCATGTTGTAATTAATTCCTTAACCTTATAGTGTAGTTTAAAGTTCATTTTAGTATGAATTGTGATCTCGGATTCTTCCATGTTGTTGTTGAGGGACAAGTAGAGAGGTAGTGAGTGGTTAAGACCTTAGAGATTGATTTCAAGACCTAGAACTGAGTATAGAATCTGAAATACTAACTTAGAACTTTCTGACATCGGTTAATTGACAGTTTTTGAGTGTATCTGGAAATCTGGGATGACCCGAGACCACCAAAATTATTTAGCGAATACAGAGAGATGAGCAGGTGACCTAGAAGCAAACCCCCAGACCCGAGACCCCAGCTCAACTTCTTGGCTGCAAATTGCGGCCACATCATAGTGAAACTTGGAGATTTTTGGTGAGTGGCTTTGTTATGTGATATTTAGAGCAACCCAATATGCAAAATGTTCTGTTTAACCTAGGGTAAAATCTGGGATGGATTTCCTTAGTTGCTGATTTTGGGTTTGCGATTTCTGAGATTTGATTGTTGATATTTAAGTTTGGATTCCATCGTTGGATGTTTGTACGTCAACGACAAGAGATAATTGGTTGATTTTGCATGCATAGGCTATAGGTTCTAACCTATAGGCAATTCGTGAGCCATAATGGTTTCCGGAATTAGTTTTAATAGAATTGTGATTGTGTATTGATTGTAGGTACCCTCGCGTGGACTTCAGATGACGAAGAGGAGAATGGCGACATCGACTTCGGCAAGCAAGGATCAAGATGAGTAGATCTATATCTACGGGGTAAGTCGAGTGGATGGCGTATAGCACCCCCGCAATTTGATGGAAACCGATATATAGAATATGGTTAAGGAAACTTATATTAGAAGACTATAGATTGGTTAAAAAATAGTTAGAGATGATATGAATGATGGTGGGTGTGTGTGTGTGTGTGTGTGTGTGTGTCGAGATATGAGATGAAAGCTATAGGGATAGGACGCCTTGACATGATAGGATAGAATTAATGTCTCGAATTGATATATAAGAATATGAAAAGTGAATGTGAATCACGACTTGTAAATATGTAGTTATAAGAGGATAAGTAGGAGATTTATAGTAGTATAACACGAGATTTATAAGATAGGACATATTTATGTAAATGACTTGATGTGGAATATAAATGTGATGAAAATAATAGACGATGTGACATGATGACTTGATTGATATATCAGTATACGGATGTGAGTCGATATGAGAGGATTGATACCTTTGTCGGTCCCCTGATATGAGATTGTTATGGATGCGACCTGGGATATAGGTATATAGATATATATAATGTTGTGAATCATAAGTAATATGTCTTACGAGACGTTAGGTCCGTACTCTCTTTGTCAAATAGGTTGTTAGGATCCCAAATTGTTTAATGCCTCCGTACGATGATTTACCGTACGTGATGAGTTTATCTGATGATTGATTCATACCCTTGACTAGAGGATATCGTACGATGGATTATACCGTACGTGATGTTATGAGGCTGGATGCCGATTGATAGATTCACCAAATCAGTCATATTAGATACGTATACCTTATAGATTTTAGCTGACGATGTACTTTATGCTACGTTCATGTCATTCTCATTGCATTACATCTACCTATGCTAGTACACCTACACCATTATCGATGATGCGTATGTTACACTTACACAGATTGGCCGGCTTACACACTTCATCATCGATAATTGCTATGTCACTTACACAGTAGAATTGCTGCATCATGATATGACTCCTTGCATGATTTACTTGCTATGTTCACATCACTGTTCCATATTGCATGATATACGGATATGCTTACATTCTGTTATATGTCGCATACATCATGCTTTATGATTATACGCATTGAGATATGTTGTTTTCGTGAGATTTCCGGATTTAAGAACCGTGGCTATTTCAAAAGAAAGTATGTAATGTTTTAAAACCCGGTTTCTTTTGATATGATATTTCAGTGTGTGCACCATGCGTTTTCTTGGTTCTGAGACATGTGATATGTGAAATCCGATTCGAGGAGTTGGATGATCCGTTTGTGGGTTCATGGTGGACCCGGTATGGTACCCCGGGGCGAGAATGGAAGGTTGTGTAGTAGACGATGAGCCTGGCAGAGAGACTACTACCTACCGGTGATTGGTTGGACCTGGAGGTTATCCAGAGGATACCGACCGGAGTCGAGTGATGGATATGGGCTGATCCGTACTGCCGGAGCCCGAGGGCCGATCCCGCAGACGGAGCTCGTGGACCGATCCGGACTGATAGAGCCCGATATATGAAGATTTACGTGTCAATATTGGACACGGGTTTCATGATGTTTCGAGTGTCGATATGGACACTCAGGTTCCATGATTTTGATGTATCGTTGATGGACATACGGATTGATATCCTCATATTTACATGCATATGCTTTCATGATATTTACATGCATGATGTTGTTGTGTCATTGGTTGACACGTGGATGAGATCCACATGCATATAGGCATTGAGCATACTGTTGGCACATATGTAGATACGGTCACCCTAGATATCATAGTATTACCTTTATGATATAGTTGACCTAAGAATCGTTGTTTTATTCGATTTCTACCTGATGATGTTTTCTACTCACGAGTTGGAAACTCACTCCCGTTGTGCCACAATTCTTGCAGGTTGACCGCATGGATCAGTAGCGGCATCGCTGGCACATAACTGCATTCGAGTGTTTTGCTTTGGTAGGTGGTACATGTTGGATCGTACCCCTTTTGTATTTTTTATTCCTGTTGTATCTAGTTAACTCCATCAAATCAGAAACTAATATTTATATATGTAGTAAGACTTAGCAAGACTTGTAGTTGCGAGACTTGAGCGATGGGTTATATGTTCGCTTGATGGGTTTGATGTCTTGCTTTACATTATTCTTTGTGTTGATCTTCGCCGTTGGGCGTCGTATACTTATTTTCTGTCTTGCGTGGTTGTGATTCCGCCGATTGGCGAAGAGCTAGCTCCCTCCTGGGATGCCTTTATTATTATTGTGTATATGTGGTTTTGGATCAAAATATACAAAGAAGGTACTGGCCAAATTTTTAAAAGATGAAACATGTTTTTCAACTACTAAAACCCACTTGCATTTTTCATGTTCCACTATTTATGCATTTAAGAAAATGATTTGATTTTCATCATACCTTTATTTCAAAACTTCACCTCTTCTATTTTCTTAAAAGGGTTTAGATTTCTGGGCTTCGGCTTACTTGAATTACGTTATGCCTTTAGACGTTGCGTGGTTTAAGTGCTGGTCACGAACAATATTTTTCGGGTCGTGACAAAGTTGGTATCAGAGCGCTAGGTTTAACCTTGGTTCGAGTCTAGATTTGACTATGTGGAGTCTGGGGCGTAATTTATTTCGGAACCTAGGCTTGACCTTACGAAACTTAGACTTGAACAGGGGGGTATTAGACCCGAACTTTCATTTCATAGGCTGACCCTGATTGATGGAATAGGTATCTTGAGTATAGTGACGTGTCGTACGTATGTTCCGTGGCATATTTACTATACGATACTCCACTTAAGAAATCTTAGGATGTACATATTTTGAGATCTGTGAGTCTCTTCGTCCCCATGATTATACATCCCTTTAAGATCCTTGATTTTATTCGTTTCCATGATCATACTCTCATTGATTCCGTTCCTCCTTATGATCATGTATCCATTTTGGGATCTGTTGATTCTTTTCATCCCTTTGATCTATTTTCGTCGATACTTGATTGAGGTTTCTGTCACCAAGTTTTGAGCGCAGATTGAGCTGCTGCTAGTGATGCGGTCAAGACGAGCTCGTCATGGACGAGGACTGGCCATTGTGTTTTCTGGTGTCATGGGAACGTCTCGAGTTAGTGTTTAAGTTGTGACCTCTCGTTTGAGGCGAGTGTTCGGTTTTGCACCGGATGATCGGGCCACTGATAGAGGCTGTCAGATTGTGAGAGGACTGTTGATGTACAGCTTACCTCAGAGATCGTGATATCATCTACCTTGCAGACAGATGACCCAACTGTTGCTGAGATTGATGGAATGTCGCTTCCAGAGCTTACGAGCTAAGATCGCCGGAGCTTCCAGGCAGAGATGCGACAGGTGATAGCTAGTCTATCTTGAGTTAAAAGACGAAGGTGATTCGTCAGATTCGATGCGCCGACGCACGCTCAGTTGAGTTGAAGATTTCCAGTGTGGAGAATCTTATTCAGATCTAGAGTAGATTGATCCAGAGATGACGTTGTTCGTTGGATGATCCGATAGGAGATCAGTGAGTTGACCAGCTTCAGATAGAGGATCTCACCCAGATGCGTTGTGAGTTGATCGAGAACAGAAGAATAAAGAGTATTCCACCGATGGTTGGGGCGAGTTCCCGAGGACGTGTTCGGCCAGATATCTTCTACAGAGTGATGAAGATACTGAGTTCATAAATTCGAGTCCGTGTGAGAGACTCTGGATTGACTGTAGCCGAGAACCATTGCAGTATGCAGATAGCATGACGTGACGTCGAAGTGGACGATAATAAAGACAGGTGGAACAAGAGGTTCGTATGAGATATTAACGAGCAGTGGTTACTCCCCGTCGAGATTAGAGATCTGATATGTATACAAAGGTGTTGGGATACTGCCAATTTTTGAGGAATGTTGTGCTAAGAACGCAGATGTCCAGAGAACGAGAAAAGATTATGCAAGAGTACCAGCCTCCGTACAGTTCGGCATAGGCGATAACGGAAGAGATCTTGAGCAGGTTCCTTCTAGGAAACTGCTGCAATAAGATTTGCACCGAGGATCAGTTGTGTTACTCGTATTCAAAGGGCCAGAGGCCAACGCCAGTGATGTGCTACTTTACGAGTGGTCATGCGAATTTGCCGAGAGATGACCAGAGAAGTGTCAGAGCGGAATCGTTTTCGTTAGTACACCTGACCGAGCCGACGAGCCGATGGATTGCAAGATTGGTAATCCACAAAGAAATGAGGACCCAGAGACAGAGGACGCCAAACCGTGAGCAGGAGGCAAGCGGATGTTCTTACTCTGCCCGTTTGGGCGCACCGATATTTTTCGACATTGTAGGAGGTATACGTCATTGTCATTTGTTACGATTTACGTTGTGATCCGAGTATCACGCTTATATCGCTTGGATTTGAGTTTCATGAATTTGTTTTCGTGCACCATGACTGCACCTACTGGGTATTTACATTTTGTTCATAGTTATTGCACTTAATATATATTTTATACACCGTGTGTTGATTTGCGATTTGTGCATATCTATTGCACTTGATGTCGATTTTGTGCCTTGGTAGCACGTGTTCATGATTTCGTGGATTTTCATACAGTTGATTTGATTTTTGCACTCGGTATAGCTCACATGTGCTTGCAGTGCATTGATACGTGTTTTGTGCACGTAGTTGCGCACGTTTATGATTTTATACACCCTGGTACGCTCGGTGTTGCTTTTTACGCATTTGAGTTATTGATTTGTATTTCGTGCACTGGATGCACCAGGATTGTATTTTGTGCATTTGATGCACCAGATTTGTATTTTGTGCACTTGATGCACCAGAGTTGTATTTATGCACTGAATGCAATGGAGTTGTATTTCGTACATTTGTTGCACCAGATAGGTATTTCATGCATTGGTTGTACTAGATTTATACTTCGTACCTTGGTTGCATCCGATTTTTGTCTTGAGCATTTGTTTTACCGGATTTATATTTTAGTGCTCATTGCCCCTGATGTTCGTTTTCAGGCATGCTACTGCACTAGACGCTTTTTACGGACCTGACGCGCTTGGGTTGGATTTTCGCGCATGTTGGACACATGATATGAGATGTGATTTTGTGCACACCGGATGCACTCGATTGGGATTTTCATTCGTGCATGTTAGTTGCACTGGATTGAAATTTTCGTGCATTATAGATGCACTAGATGTTGTTGTCGTGCACACCCGTTGCACTGGACAGATGCTTTCGTGCACACCCGTTACACTTAGTTTGGTTTTGTGCACATTCATAGCACTTGTATTTGGATTTGATTTCCGTGCGCACCAAACGCATGTGATTATTGGATACTCCTTTCGAGACTGATTTTGCTCTTGAGCACCTTGTTTTCATGATGAGGCACTATACTTGTAGCAGCCGAACAGGACTGATCTGAGGACAGTACCTGAGTACTTTGCATGCATTAAAAGTTTACCAAGAAGTTTTCAAAAAGGAGCTATAGTCTCGCTAATTCTTACGTGTCCGCGAGCGACATGAACGTTTATAAAGGAAAACCTTTTGGGATATTTTTAAAGGGGCGGAACGTATATTTTAGCAAAACCTATATGAACATATATTTATTACCTTACAATGAATGTCCGTCACTTGTGCCGTGAGTTACGCATCACACGGTGATTTAGAAAATATTTTGCATGAGTTTTATTCAGTATTTAGAAGATTTTCAAGGATGCGTACTATATATGTATTATAGTATTTGACTACTGTATATTGGATTTCAGTATTGAATTTCGAGATCTGTATCTCCATTGTACCTCCGATGATATGCGTGCAAATCCGATAATTTGTGTAACTCTTGACGGAGTTCAATTTTGAGTTTCGTACTCATTTTCAAGCACACGCGATGCGCTGTGGTATTTCTGTACCTTCCGTGATTTCGGAGCCCCGTGATTTGAACTGATTATCGAAATGTTTTAGTATTTGGGAGTTTAAATTTAAATTCGGGGACCGAATTTATTTAAGGGCGGAAGATTGTAACATTTCAGAAAATATAAAATATTATTTTTGGGAATTTAATATTAAAATAATATATTTCGCGAAAATTACCCGATTTGCGAAATTGGGGTTTTCGTAAAATGGTATAAATATATACCAATATTTGAGAAATAATTGGAGATTAAAATGATTTATTCATTTAAAAATATATTTATTGGATTTGGCATTTTTATAATTAATTATATGCGAGTTTAAAATTAAACCCGATTAGTGCACTACTAATCGCGATTATGCCAAATCCATGTTTCTACAGTTTTCTATGGCTAGTACACCATGTCATGTTTCATTTTGATTACATGTTGTTTTCTCGTGTGGTTTTTGTGGTATTATGTGATTTCGTTTTAAAAAGAAAAAGAAAAGAGTTAAAAAGAGAATGATTGGAGAGAGAGAGAGAAAGAGTGAGACATGAGTGTGAGAGGGTGAGAATAAGAAGAGAGAGGGGGGGAAGCTACCATATCCTCACCCCATTTGTTTCCTCATCTCCTTCTTCTTCCTCATCTCCCTCCACCTTCACCTCAAGCTTAATCTCAATTTCCTTCCCAAAACCCTACACCCTCTTCATTAAAAATGATCCCCACTTCACCCTCAACGCTATGAACCAATCAAAGTTGGATTTTGGAGACAAGGGGCAGCTAGGGTTTTTATTGAGTTGCCCAAATGAGGTATAAATTCCATTTCTCATGTTGTAATTAATTCCTTAACCTTATAGTGTAGTTTAGAGTTCATTTTAGTGTGGATTGTGATCTCGGATTCTTCCAAGTTGCTGTTGAGGGATAAGTATAGGGGTAGTGAATGGTTTAAGAACTTAGGGATTGATTTCAAGACCTAGAACTGAGTATAGAACCCGAAATACGAACTTAGAACTTTCCGACATCGGTTAATTGACAGTTTGTGAGTGTATCTGGAAATCTGGGATGTCCCGAGACCACCAAAAATTATTTAGCGAATATAGAGAGATGAGCAGGTGACCTAGAAGCAAACCCCAAGACACGAGACCCCAGGTCAACTTCTTGGCCGCAAATAAATTCCTTGTGGCCGCAAATTGCGGCCACATCAGAGTGAAACTTGGAGATTTTTTGTGAGTGGCTTGTTATGTGATATTTAGAGCAACCCAATATGCAAAATTTTCTAGTTTGACCTAGGGTAAAATCTGGGATGGATTTCCTTAGTTGATGATTTCGGGTTTGCGATTTCTGAGATTTGATTACCGTAGCTATTTCAGAAGAAAGTATGTATTGTTTTAAAAATCCGGTTTCTCTTGATATGATATTTCAGTGCGTCCACCATGCATTTTCTCGATTCTGAGACATATGATATGTGAAACCCGATTCGAGGAGTTGGATGATCCGTTTGCGGGTTCATGGTGGACCTGGTATGGTTCCCCAGGGCGAGAATGGAAGGTTGTGCAGTAGGCGATGAGCATGGTAGAGAGACTACTACCTACCAGTGATTGGTTGGACCTGGCGGTTACCCGGAAGATACCGACCGGAGTCGAGAGATGGATATGGGCTCATCCGTACTGCCGGAGCCCAAGGACCGATCCCACAGATGGAGCTCGTGGGCCTATCCGGACTGACGGAGCCCGATATATGAGGATTTACGTGTCGATGTTGGACACGGGTTTTATGATATTTCGAGTGTCGATGTTGGACACTCAGGTTCCATGATTTTGATGTGTCGTTGATGGACACACAGATTGATATCCCCATATTTACATACATATGCTTTCATTATATTTACAAGCATGATGTTGTTGTGTTATTGGTTTACGCGTGGATGAGATCCACAAGCATACAGGCATTGAGTATACTGTTGGCATATATGTAAATACGGTCACCCTAAATATCATAGTATTATCTTTATGATATAGTTGACCTAGAAATCGTTGTTTTATTCGATTTCTACCTGATGATGTTTTCTACTCACGAGTTGGCAACTCACCCCCGTTGTGCCATAGTTCTTGCAGGTTGACCGCATGAATCAGTAGCGGCATTACTGGCACATAGCTGCATTCGAGTGTTTTGCTCTAGTAGGTGGTACATGTTGGATCATACCCCTCTTGTATTTATTATTCCTGTTGTATCTAGTTAACTCCATCAAATCAGAAACTAGTATTTGTATATATAGTAAGACTTAGCAAGACTTGTAGTTGCGAGACTTGAGCGATGTGTTATATGTTCGCTTGGTGAGTTTGATGTCTTGCTTTACATTATTCTTTGTGTTGATCTTCGCCGTTGGGTGTCGTATACTTATTTTCTGTCTTGCGTAGTTGTGATTCCGCCGATTGGCGAAGAGCTAGCTCCCGCTTGGGGATGTCTTTATTATTATTGTGTATATGTGTTTTTGGATCAAAATATACAAAGGAGGTGCTGGCCAAATTTTTAAAAGACGAAACATGTTTTCAACTACTAAAATCCACTTGCATTTTTCATGTTCTACTATTTATGCATTTAAGAAAATGATTTGATTTTCATCATACCTTTACTTTAAAACTTCACCTCTTCTATTTTCTTAAAAGGATTTAGATTTCTGGGTATCGGCTTACTTGAATTACGTTACGCCTTTAGACGTTGTGTGGTTTAAGTGCCAGTCACGAACAATATTTTCGGGTCATGACAGTTATTAAGAAAAGCTTGTATTTTTTGAAGAAAAGGAAATCGGAAGTCGGATTAACTCCGCTTCCGATGAGTTTTGAAATAGAAAAATTTTAGAATAGAGAAAGAGAGGGGGAGAAGGGACTTACTGGCTTTTGGGAAAGAAGAGGAGTAGGAGAAGACCAGGGAAGCGTCGGAACGTCATTTCGTCGCCGGAATCTCCTTTGATCGTCGCCGGAACTTCACCCTTTTACTAACTCCACTTGTACACTAAACGACTTAGGAATTTGGTAGAGTTTTGATAATGAAATTCTGGTGAGGAGGGGTGAAATATGGTATGGTATTTATAAGGAAAATTAGGGTTTGGTGTATTGAATTGGTGAATTAAAATTTGTATTAAAAATGGATTTAAAGAGGGTATTTTAATTTCTAGGTAATTGCAGAGAATACAAACAGTCTAGGGGAAATAGGGTAGGCCATGAGGTGCAGGGGGAAATTTTTTGGGAGCATTGGGTAAGGGGGGCCCGGCGGTACCGGGGAAATGGGGCATTTCGATGGCCCTTTACCGGCTGATGTGGATGGGATTGGGTGCCACGTGTCTCTCTGTAACACCTGAGTTTGTGTTTAGTGGTAATTGTGTGTTAATGTGGGGCTTTTGGTAAAAAGTTTACCAAAACGGGTTTCTAATAATTTATCTGGTTTTATGGATATTTTATTAGAATTTTATCTCGACCGCACACACTTGTGCATGTTAACTAGGGTTAAATCTAGGGTTGCCATGTTAGATGTGCATGTGGGTTAACCATGTTTAGGCAACTATGGTGGTCTAACCCCTTTTGTTAAGCTAATTAGTTCTAATTAGGAGTTTTGGTTTTGTTTAAGGGTGATTAGGGTTGGGGTTGACTTGTGGTGAGAGAGAGAGGATATGATGGATGTGCATGCTAGCATTTATTGAGAGAGGGGGGACTCTAAGGTTATGTCACAATCCATTTCACTTCAAAACTTGTACTTATCTTTCACACTCTCATCTCACTCACATCTCTCCCTCTCACTCACACACACACACCATCATCAAATACTACAACATCACTCTCACACTTCACCACAAATACAACAACCCCTTCATCAGCTGCTACTGCAACGGCAACACAAACAAAAAAAAAACAACAGCAACTACAACACATACAAACAGCAACAGCATCAGCCAAGAACAGCAACAGCACTTGGAGCAGCAGCAGCAGCACAGCAGCAGCACTTCAGCAGCAACAACACACTTCTCATTCTTCTCTTCTCCTTCATCTAGGATCTCTAGAGGTATAACCCCTTAACCCGACTTCTATCTTGCTAAGTTATGGTTATTTAGTTTAGTTTAGTGTTATTATGTGAATTAGTGCTAGTTTAGGGTAATTTAGATGAGTTTTGTTAAAGTGATGGTTGTGATGGTTAGATTAGCCTTATTAGATACTGTTGAGACTAGTTAACCCAAGATTTATCCAAGATTTCACCAAAATACCAGATTGTTTAGAATCGGCGTAATTTAGCGTTTTTATGGATTTTTACGCCTTTCTGGAATCTGCTTTTGACCCGAGCCATTCAGGTAAAAATTGAGGAGACTGTAGCATGGTAACCTTAGCAGACACACACACACAAAGCACGGGGACCCATCTCCAAATCGTGGCCGCAATTTTATTCGATCTGGCCGCAAATTGCGGCCAGAATGGGGGTGGGGTGTTGGGTTTTGGTGTGTGGGTTTATGCTTGTTAGATAGGGATGTTGGTATCTGTAACTTTTTGTGTTGGGACCTGAGTCAAAATCTGGAGCCTAAAACCTTTTATCGACGTTTTATACTTGTGCGACACGCGCATGATCCGCGTGGTTCTGTGGCGCGCTGCGCGACACAGCGTGTCGGAGTGGTTCTGGTGAGTTTACGCATGTCGCGACGCATCGAGTGCACGCGCGTTTAGTTTCACGCACGCGTTATCCTTTTTATCGATATATCGCATTTTTGCAGGATTTGCCTTATGTGTGTAACTTTTGTAAATTCTAGGTTCGCCGGCGGAGATTTCGAGCGCCGCGGAGAAAGGAAAGCAGGTGGTCGGACACACCTAGCGCGAGATCATGGGTGAGTAGATGTAACATCTACGGGGGACGATCGTTTGGATGGCGCAAGTCGCTCGATAGATTTAGTAAACTTAAAATTGCTTGTGACATTAGAAATCATAACTTGCATGATATTTGCTACAATCAGGATCTATATGCTATACCTACATGTGCGAAATCATTCTGTAGGACACATGCACCATTACCAGGGTTTTTATATGTTGCACGAGCACTATTCATGTGTACACACACGCCCTGGTAATTGCCATATCACGACACTAGATAACTTATAATCTGAAACATGTTAATAATTGGTGCTTAGACCTGTGCGATTGCAATAAATCTTTAAAATAAAATTGTAGAATTGCTATTCAGGTGCATATACATCATTATATCATGGTTCATGCTTAGTTATTAATCATACATTGCAACTAGAACATTGATACCATATGCATCCATTATCATTGACATATGCACCCATGATGTTTTCTTGGGATTTTATGATATTTCTAGATTTCGGGGGAAAGCTGCAAGATTTACAAACTTATTATCTTTTAAAATATGAAAAGTTGCGGTTTTCTAGTGATGTAAAGTGTCGTCCACCATGAGTTTGCTGTGGTTTTCGAGACCCGTTTCGAGGAGGTGGATGAACCGTCTCGGGTACATGGTGGGCCCGGTAAGGTACCCCGGGACAAGAAGATCGCAGGAGATGGCGTTGAGCCTGGCAGGAGATGGATTACCTACCGATGACTGTTTGGCACGGCGGATATCCAGAGGATTCCGATCGCGGCCGCGAGATGATGAGATATTGATATTTGAGATGGGTCAGCCGGACGGCTGAGGCCAGAGATACTATGACATGGATATATGAGATTTGAGACAGTTTTGAGGTGTCGTTGCTGGACACGGATTTTGTTGATTCTATGGGTATTATGCTGATATTTAAAAAGAGTTTCAAAAATAAGAGATAGAATGATTCTTATATACGCATATTGAGATCACGAGTTGATTTATGTTGCATACATACATGCTAGTATATTCTTGCTGCATACATACCTGCTAGTATACCCTTCCATATCTATTTTAGAGATGCTAGGATACTTGTGTGCATGCATGCGATAGCCTTTGTCGATGTTATTTATTACTCACGAGCTGGCAACTCACCCCCGTTGTGCCACAGCTTTTCTGCAGGTCCGCTCCGTCAGTACTGTAGCGGCGGACACATTAGCTTCTTTTGCCTTTTTTGCTTGGTCTCGAGGCTTTTGCTCATAGGTGGGTTATGTTATCATTTTGTACCACCTTATATATTCATTGTATCTAGAGTACTCCATCTACTATATCAGCTGTACCAGTTATTTGGATTATTGTATATTGACATAGAGACGAGGCTGTGAGACTTGTGGATTTTTATGCCGTATTTGGGGTCGAGCTCACTTGAGTCGACATGTTATTTACTTGTGCTTTTCATGCTTACTTATGCACATTGTTATTTTACTTTGCGTGGGATTTGCGACCGCCTTGAGGCGAAGAGCTAGCTCCCGCTTGGGGATGCCATATTACATGTTATTCATTTATATTCCTGTGTTGTACCCGTTTGGGGGCTTGTTTTACAAAGGAGATTCTGCCGGAAATTTTTGGGAAAAAGGGATGTTGCTTTTAAAAAGACTTGATGTGATTTAATGGGATAAATTGCTTTAATAAATTGGTTCTTCCTTCGCTCTATTTCTAAATCAGGTTTTGATTTCTGGGCTTCGGCTTACTTATTTTACGGACGTCTTGAGACGTTTCGTAACTTAAGTGCCGGTCACGTTTCGTACCATGCGAGTCGTGACAAAGTTGGTATCAGAGCGATAGGTTTTACCTTTCTGAGTGTAGGATGACCCTTAGTAGATGGAGTAAGTGACTTAAGCAGGGTAGCGTAGCGTATGTATGTCCACGGAATACTTGCGATACGGTACTCCGCCTAGGTGACTTTAGGGTATACTTGCTTGAAATTCCTTCTTCAATTCCGTGTATCTTATGATTCTATTGCACCGTCCTTATTATCCTGTTTCCTGTACCAGTCACTATGCCGTAGAGGGCTACGAAAGTGCAGAGGGCTGCCGCCCGAGATGAGATTCGAGCTGGCTCGTCCGAGACGAGGACCGAGCAGGGTGGTATGCCTATGCCTCAGGGACAGACTGATCCGCCTTCCCCAGGCCGTATGGATATGCTTGAGTCTAGTATGGAGGAGCTACAACAGATGATGGGAGGCATGCAGGAGCTACGACAGATGGTGGGATCCTTAGTAGCGGCCAGTCGTGCACCGAGGCCGGAGGACGTACCTACTACATCACAGACAACCATGATACCTGCTCCTACCACTACTATCGTGGCCATCCCAATATCGCTGCAGAATTTCATGAGGCTGAGACCTCCAGTCTTCACGGGCACCGATGCAGCAGAGGATCCGCACCTTGACAGTTTAGACAAGATTTGTCGTTCGCTTAGATGTTCTGACGATCGATGGGTGGAGCTTGCGAGTTTCCGCCTAGAGGGCCTCGCGCAGACATGGTGGGAGTCAGTCTTGAGAGGTCGAGCTGCAGGCCTACCGTCTATGACTTGGGCCGAGTTTACAGCGGTATTTTTAGCCCGTTTTCTTCAGGAGAGCGTTCGTGACGCCAGAGCTCGTAGTTTTGAGACCTTGATCAAGACCCCAGGGATGACGGTGTCTGAGTATGACGTTCAGTTCACGCAGTTATCCAGATATTCTCCATATTTGGTGGATACCGAAGAGAAGAGGGTGAAGAGGTTCGTACAGGGACTTGATGCCCAGCTGTTTCTTGCCGTCGGCGCACAGCACTTCGACACTTATTCAGCTGCTATGGATACGGTATTACGGATGGAAGCACGTATTTCAGCGACTTCGACCGTTTCCGGGCCGAAGAGGATTCGTACATGTATGCCAGATCAGAGGCAGCATGCCAGGTTCTTTCCGAGAGATAGGGCCGGCAGAGGGTTTGGACGAGGTCAGCTGTATGGTTCGTATCCACAGGGACAGCAGCCGTCGCCAGGATGTTACGGGTGCGGGAGCCTGCACCATCGTGTCAGAGACTGTCCAGCGAGACGACAGGGAGCGGTGACAGTTCCGCATGTGACCCTACCACCATCACCATCCCCTCCTCAGAAAGCTCTACTTCCTGCCGCCGGCGATGCTCCATGCCAGTTAGGTGTACCCAGAGGCCGTGGACGCGGCGGACCTATCCAGAGAGGACGAGGAGGCAGAGGCCGAGGCCGAGGTCAGCCCGCTATTGGTGGAGGTCAGGCCCGAGTATTTGCGTTGACGTCGCAAGATGCGCAGGCATCCAATGCCGTCATGACAGGTACCCTATCAGTATGTTCTGTTGGTGCACACGTGTTGTTTGATCCCGAATCCACGCACTCATACGTTTCCACACACATCGTGCCGAGTTTGGGTAGAGAGTCCGGTTTGCTTGATCAGCCGCTTGTTGTGACCACTCCTGTAGGAGAGTCGATTGTTGTTAGGCACGTATTCCGATCCTGTATTGTCCGTATTGGCGAGAGAGAGCTGCCTGTCGACTTGATCCTTCTTGAGATGTTGGACTTCGACATTCTTTTGGGCATAGATTGGTTAGCCACATTCTATGCGTCCGTGGACTACCGTGAGAAGACGATTAGAATTTGTTTTCCCGGCGAGCCGACTTTTGTTGTGCAGGGGGACCGTGGTGCCGCCCCTCACATATTGATTTTGTCTCTTCGCGCTGGTCAGCTGTTGAGGAAGGGATGTCGGGGATTTCTAGCCTTTGTTTGCAATACTAGAGCTACAGATGTTCCATTGGACCAGGTTCCGATTGTATGCGAGTTCCCCGATGTTTTCCTTGATGAGCTGCCTGGACTACCGCCTGAGCGCGACGTTGAGTTCTGCATTGACTTGATTCCCGGCTCGGGGCCTATTTCTATACCGCCTTATCGGATGGCCCCGACGGAGCTTAGAGAGTTGAAGGTTCAGCTATAAGATTTTTTAGATAAGGAACTTATTCGACCCAGTGTTTCTCTTTGGGGTGCTCCGGTCCTGTTTGTCAAGAAGAAGGACGGAAGTTTACGCTTGTGCATTGATTACCGTCAGCTGAACAAAGTTACCGTGCGGAACAGATATCCCTTACCACGTATCGACGATTTGTTCGACCAGCTTCAGGGGGCAGGTTATTTCTCAAGGATCGATTTGCGATCAGGATACCATCAGTTACGAGTTCGACAGGAGGATATACCGAAGACAGCTTTCCACACGCGCTATGGCCACTATGAGTTTTTGGTGATGTCGTTCGGACTCACCAACGCCCCAGCAGCATTCATGGATTTGATGAACCGTACATTCAGGCCGTATCTCGACTTGTTCATCATAGTGTTCATTGATGATATTTTGGTGTATTCCCGGAGCCGAGAGGAGCATGAGCAGCACTTGCGGATTACATTACAGACTTTGAGGGAGCACCAGCTTTTCGCAAAATTTTCCAAGTGTGCATTATGGCTGGACAGCGTTGGTTTCTTGGGTCACGTGATTACAAGAGATGGCATATGTGTAGACTCGAAGAAGATCGAGGCTGTTCAGCAGTGGCCTAGACCAACATCGGTTACGGAGATCCATAGTTTCCTAGGCCTGGCTGGCTACTACAGGCGATTTGTACAGGATTTCTCCCATATTGCGGCACCCTTGACCGGATTGACTCGGAAGGGAGTTCCTTTCGTTTGGACGGAGGAGTGCGAGCACAGTTTTCAGCAGCTACGGACTTGCTTGGCTACGGCGCCGATATTATCTTTGCCGTCAGGATCAGGCGGATTTGTGGTCTATTGTGACGCTTCACGGGTGGGGCTAGGATGCGTATTGATGCAACATGACAGGGTGATCGCGTATGCTTCGCGGCAATTGAAGAAACATGAACAGAACTACCCCACTCACGATTTGGAGATGGCTGCAGTGGTCTTTGCACTTAAGATCTGGCGATATTACCTATACGGCGAGTCGTGCCAGATATTCACTGATCACAAGAGCTTAAAGTATATATTTCAACAGTAAGACCTGAACCTCAGACAGCGTCGTTGGATGGAGCTGGTGATGGACTACGATTGCGAGATCTTGTACCACCCGGGCAAGGCTAATGTAGTAGTGGATGCATTGAGCAGGAGGCCCGGGGGTAGTCTATCTTGTTTGCGCGCAGTGCAGAGGCAGTCATCAGCAGATTAGCAGATTTTATGTGACAGCCGAGTTGAGTTCGAGTTCACTCTGACAGGGGGACAGCTTGCGCATGTTCGTGCACGCCCGTAGTTACTTGACCGTATTCGAGAGGCACAACCCAGTGATGACCGTCTTTCAGAAATCATGGAGCAGGTTAGGCAGGGCAGAGATTCCGAGTCCGTAATCGATGATCAGGGAGTACTGCGATTTGGAACTCGACTGTGCATACCAGATTCCGAGGGATTGCGACGTGAGATTCTTGAGGAGGCGCATAGATCTACTTACAGCATTCATCCAGGTTCCACCAAGATGTACCGCGATTTGAGAGATGTGTATTGGTGGGACGGGATGAAGAAGGACGTCACAGACTTTGTATCGAGATGCCTGACTTGTCAGCAAGTCAAGACCGAGCACTGTTCATACCAGATTATTGCATTTTATACCGCCCATTCTTATGCTCGTGTGTTTATAGGTAGGTGCTTGTAATCCGTGTTTGTTATATATTTGCAGGATACAGGTTCTCGGTTCTAAAACGGTGAAATTCATGGAAAACACGACAATATCCGGGTTCCTGCCAACCACTGATAAAACACGGTCTCCGCTCTTCATCCGTATGTTGCCAGATATCAGTTTAAGAGACAAAATATCAAATCAATGTCGCTTTCATGCACAAGGCTCAATGGCAGCACAAGATCCAAGAGATCTACGCGGAGCTCGAGGCAATCATGACAAAAGCATCCACAAAAGTCCACCTTTCCTCAACAGAAATTCTGGAAGAAATGTAAAAGTATTTTCAGAAAATATGTATACCAGAATAAAGGGGACAGAGAACCAGGAACCCACAAAAAAACCCACTTCCCAATTCAACTTTACGGCCGCGTATGCGCGGCCAATATGGGGTATTGGCCGCGCTTGCGCGGCAAGGTGGGGCCCACTCTCTGACGAATTTCAGGGGCTTTTTGGTAATCTTGCATGGAGTCTGCTGGTTGCCCTAGAACTTCAACTCCCTGCCTATAAATACTGCAGAACTGAGCTTAGCCAAGGGTCATTCTTTGGATTCATTTTGTAGCCTCTTTTGTTAGGATTTTGTATAGTTCTTCTTCTTCCTCTTCATTCCTCTTCTATGAAATTGTAAGTGAGAAGCTTTTTGTGGAGGTGAATAAAGATGAAGGCTTTGTATCATTCTCTTGTGTTTCTTCTTCCCCTTGAGATTTTTACTTTCTCTTGCTCATTCAACCTCTTCATTGAGCTTGAATGGGTAAGAGTTAGTTATTGATCTCAAGGGTCGTATTTTACCACGGACTAGCACTTCATTTCACATGCGGTTTCTACCTTCTCTTGATCTTGCAATCTCTTCATTGAGTTTGCAAGTTTAAGGGTTGGCTATTGATCACATGCTTGGCTTGGGTCCTAGTTCCGTATTTTTATTACCCGCTTTTTATTACTCGCTTTTTATTACTTGTCTTTTTACTTACTTGCAATTTTATTTCATGCACTTACATTCTTGTATCTTTTCTTTTATTTGTTCTTTTCTTTTTGTTCTCTCTTTTTTGTTCTCTTTTGTTTATTTGGTGAATGTTGTAATTATTGTTGTTGTTAAGAATTAATACGGTTTTATAAGTTAACATTTCTTTGCCAATTCCTTTTCCCGTTATTTTCCATTTGAACTTCGTCCAAACCATACGCAAGCGCTCCGTTAGGCACCGTACCCTGACAAGGTAACGGTGATTCCTAACCGCGACCGGTTGCGTTCGGTTTGGCCGGAGGCGAAGGCAAGAGACAAGAACGGAAGGACAAGGGTAAATAAGCCGGATTCCACGAATACCGCGCTTAAATCCCCTAATCCACGTTGTTGCCGATTGCTTAGCTTCAATTGGTCAAGACTCGGCTCAAAGGTTTTGAGTACGGATTTCTTAGCTTACAATTTCGTATCTTTTCTTAACAACTTTATACTTGCAGATAAACACATAGGTTAGAACAAACTCATACAGATTCTTTATTAACTCGTCTAAAACAAGAACGGACATACAACCATCTCCCTGTGGATCGACCCGTGCTCAACCGGCTAGCTGCATAGCGACACCGTCCTGATCGCGGTTACACTTTAATTCTTTGAACATCCGACGCGCCAAAAGCGTGCGATCAAATGGCGCCGTTGCCGGGGAGACGGTAGCGTATTTTCTTTCTTGTTATTCGGGTTAATATTCTTTTTGTATATATATAAAAAAAAAGTCTTTTTGTTGTTTTTTTTGGATAATTTTTGTGGGCAAGTGTGCAGCTTTTTGCGTATTTGCAAACTGCGATTGTGGGAGCAAAGTGTACGTTCAAAGTTAAGGTGATTACGAAGTACAGTGCCAAAGATCCGGGTAGTTTGACCCGCGCAAGCGAACCTTTCAAGCTTACCGGATTTGATTCAACGGGGGTTTCTTAACCCAAAAACTTAAAGGTACGTACTTTACTAACACCTTCTTTTCAAATCCGACGCTTCCAATATACTATTCTTTGCAGGATTCTTTGCAAGTTCGCTAGCAAACGCCAAAATTGACTAACCCGTATTTGTTGCAGCGCCGCGCTTAAAATAAAAAAAAAACGATTGTTTGATTCTTTATAGAATTTTTGAATTGCGCATTGCATACATTAATACGGACTTAAGGGCAAGCGAACCCCACAACATACGGTAAAGGATTTCATCACCTTTTCCGTGGCCCACAAATCACGAACTTGAGCATAACGTTTACCTGCACAAAATTTAAAAGAAAATAGACTTTAAGCCTTAAGGACTTCGCGCTCACTAGGAGAAGTTAACTGTATTTAGAAGCTTGCTTAACGGTATATTGTTTACGGGGTGTCTAGGAAAGTGTTAACGGCGAAACCGCCAAAAGAGAAAGGGTTATTTAATTAAGGAACTTCGCGAAAGCGTTGGAAAACCTCCCCTTATCTCTGCACTTACCTGGCCTCGTGATCAGTGTATTTTTAAGCCTGTTTCTCGACACAGTTTTACTTCGACAATCAAGTTCTGGAGCAGGTCTAGTTGACCTAGGTGAACCCTAGAACGATTAGGTGTGTGGTATTTTTGTGTCGTGATTTTTGTCCATATTCTTTTTTATGTATATTTCATTCTTTTACTAACTAAAAAAAAAATCACATTCTTTTCCTCTCCTTTTTTTCTACCTTTCTTTCATTCTCTCTTCATATCATGGGTACTCCACCTCGCAAAACTCTTGCCGAACTTTGGTACCCACAACCAGACATCACTTCTTACGGTTCTTGTTTTGGCCGAACTTCGAACGATCCATCCATGCCAAAAATTTCTTTGAGAGATCGGATAGCAGCGTCTAGGACAAACACTTGCACTCCTCATTCCACTTTGTATCAACCTTTTCAACCTCCTGCACCCGCTAATGTTGATACCCCTTCTGCAAGTCGTCCTTTGTCCATCGCTGAACGCATTGAACAATCCCGTAGCCGATCTTTCACTCCTTTCACCACTACAAATTCTTGGGATCAACAATTCCATTCACCTTCTTATCCCAATGTTGATCCCACTCCTGTCCAGCCATTCAACTCCTACCAATCCTACCCTAATTTTGCACCTTCCCTAGACATTGCATCAGAACCGCAATTTGGGAGTTTTCAGTATCCCTACAACTGTGAATCTTTTACTGAAACCCCTTCACAACCAATGTCTAGTCTAGAACAGTCGTTGGAGGAATTTAGGGTAGCTTCACAACAGACGATGAATTTGAATGCGTCCATGGCCGCCCTCATACAACCTAATGATCCGGTAGCTAGTTTTCAACTAGCTCCAACTTTTTCAATGTATGATGAGGCGGCAGGACAGGCTGTGAATTTGAGTGGAGAGAGTGAGATGTACCCCCTTCCAAATCAAACCTACCCGTCTCAAATTGAATCCCGCAACTCTTGTTTTGAAAGTCTATCAAGTGTCCCAAATGAATTATCAGTTGAAGATAGAATGATTAATGAGTTGTGCGACTTCGTAGTGTTTGATTTGCCCGATTGCGAAGGGTCTCTTCCAAGTGAAACCAATCCTAAACCTTTTGACCTTTACACCTCCATCTTAGAACCTGAATTGATTAATATCCATGCTTTGGATGAGGTGTCAGAGAATTTTGATTTTCACTTGATTGAGGATATTGACGCTGGGAACATTTTGGATGATGAACCCGTAGATTTGGCTGAGTTTTCCTCTTCAAATCATCATCCCGAGTCTTTAACTGTTTTTCCCGAACTTCATATGCGTCTTGATATTGATGATATATGCATGGATGAGTTTAATTTTGCGGAAAATTTTGAGGATATTTTTGAGGATGAAACAGTTCTAGATGATGAGTCGGATTTTCCAATTCATCCTGTTCCTTTCACTGACTGTGTACACCTTCCAGAACCCTTAACCGATACCCTTCCTCAACCCCTTCCCTCCACCCTTTCCATCGTTCCGACCTTGCAAGAACCCGTATCATTTTCATTTCATATGTCTGGTTTACCAAGTTCGGCGTACCTATGGTTTCTCACGAATCTTGAGGGATTTAACCCAATCTCTCGACGGGTTAATAGATTAGCACAATCGATTTTTACACATCGGTCATCACAAATTGTGCTAATCTATTTACTCCATTTGCACCCTCAAGTTCATATTCCACTTCTTTTTCCCTTCCGCCATTCTTCTTCTCATCTACCGAGACCGCATTCCACTTCTCTCCACAAGCGGTCTCGCGTATTTTCCATCTCTTTTCTCTACGCCTTCCTCCACCGACCACTGCTTCATCATGATAAGATCTTTGAATGGTTGGTGCTAACCTTTGGCCTGTGTAAGGCCTTATATAGATGGATACTGTTCTTTCCCCCCTAATCCTGAACTTTATTGCTTAACAGTGGAAACACTGTTTTACTTAAGTTTGGGGGGGACACTTTTTTTTGTATATATTTTTTGTTTTCCTTTTTTGTATATAATTTGTTTTTAGGAAGCACCGGCAATTTTGACCCTCTTGGTATAGCCTGACAGTGAGGGCACTGTCAAGTTTAAGTTTGGGGGTGTGCTCGGTAAAGCTTTCTTCCTTCGCATTCATTTGTATATTTTGCATTTGCATACCTTATTTTAAAAACCCATAAAAACTGAAAATTTTCTAAAATATAAAAACTTTTTTGTCAAGTTAGATTGTGGAAGAACTCTGATTCAACATTCGACGGTTTTTTTTGTTTGAAAAAATAGGAATAACTAAATCTTATGTTTAGATTTTGAAAACCTGAAAGATAACTCTCCTTTGAAGTTAACTATAGCTGATATACGTCTTTACATCACACTACACGTGTCGTGAGTTTTTGGGAATTAGATGACAAGTCTTTTATGTTTAAAAACTTTTAAATAAGATAAATGATTTTCTGAGGATCAAATAGGTTTGTTCTGAAATAAGTAATATATCAAGAATAGTTTATGAAGTAAGTGAATATGAAGGAATGTTATTGATGCCTTAATTGGAACTAAGTCTGAAAAATAACCCATCTGAAACTTGAGTGGAATGATTACACACCGAACCCACTAAACACGTCTTTTATCCAAAAAATAATTGAACTACCGGTTATATCTCCGTTCGTATTGAATCATCTGATTTTCACGTCAAAATGTCTTTTGTTTTTGGACCTAGGTAACTTGAGTAATTAAGTCCGCTGGGGTGTTTCTACACCTAATGCCCTAAAACCAACTGGTTTGGGTGCATTGGCCCAAAGCTCGCTAAGAAGCCTAGAAAGTCCAATTTAAAACAAAGTCAAGCAAGTGTTCTCTCCGAGTTAAAATTCCTAACGGTTCTTTGTGTGAGAATAATCTTGATAAAAGACAGGCTTTTATAAAAATTTTAACGGAGATATGAGGGTTTTATTCTATGATAAAGACTATTGCACATTCACAGAGGTGTGTATGAAATGAAAACAAGAATAAGGTGGAGTGAAAAATACGACTTAGTTTCCTGTTAAGGAAGATAGAAATTCTGAAGTTGAAACCTTACTGGAAAACGAAACTTGAAAAATGCTTAACTCTCTATAAAACTTATTTGATCCTTTTAAAATCATTATTAGGGCTTTATTGTGTGACATAATGACTTTATTCGACCTTTCGGGAATTTAACGACACTATTTTGCACTGCACGTAAAGACATATAAAATCTGTAGTTGAATAAGAAGTGAGGTGTGAAAAATAAAGGTTCGATAATCTAGACTTAGGATCATAGAATTGTTATTTTCTAAAACAAAACTTTAGGGGCTTGAATCTTAGTATTTTACAAAACTAGCTTGACCGGATTTTGTGGGTAGTATCCGCTGAAAACCCTCAGGAGACAACACTCCTCCTACTAGGGACACCTAGAGGTTTAACGGCTTGTTGCACGCGCTCAGTGCAATCGCGTTCCCTGCGAAAGTGCGGTTATCATTTTATTTTCGTGAATAATTGGTTTTGCTCGGGACGAGCAAAAGTTAAGTTTGGGGGTATTTGTTCATACCAGATTATTGCATTTTATACCGCCCATTCTTATGCTCGTGTGTTTATAGGTAGGTGCTTGTAATCCATGTTTGTTATATATTTGCAGGATACAGGTTCTCGGTTCTAAAACGGTGAAATTCATGGAAAACACGACAATATCCGGGTTCCTGCCAACCACTGATAAAACACGGTCTCCGCTCTTCATCCGTATGTTGCCAGATATCAGTTTAAGAGACAAAATGTCAAATCAATGTCGCTTTCATGCACAAGGCTCAATGGCAGCACAAGATCCAAGAGATCTACGCGGAGCTCGAGGCAATCATGACAAAAGCATCCACAAAAGTCCACCTTTCCTCAACAGAAATTCTGGAAGAAATGTAAAAGTATTTTCAGAAAATATGTATACCAGAATAAAGGGGACAGAGAACCAGGAACCCACAAAAAAACCCACTTCCCAATTCAACTTTACGGCCGCGCATGCGCGGCCAATATGGGGTATTGGCCGCGCTTGCGCGGCAAGGTGGGGCCCACTCTCTGACGAATTTCAGGGGCTTTTTGGTAATCTTGCATAGAGTCTGCTGGTTGCCCTAGAACTTCAACTCCCTGCCTATAAATACTGCAGAACTGAGCTTAGCCAAGGGTCATTCTTTGGATTCATTTTGTAGCCTCTTTTGTTAGGATTTTGTATAGTTCTTCTTCTTCCTCTTCATTCCTCTTCCATGAAATTGTAAGTGAGAAGCTTTTTGTGGAGGTGAATAAAGATGAAGGCTTTGTATCATTCTCTTGTGTTTCTTCTTCCCCTTGAGATTTTTACTTTCTCTTGCTCATTCAACCTCTTCATTGAGCTTGAATGGGTAAGAGTTAGTTATTGATCTCAAGGGTCGTATTTTACCACGGACTAGCACTTCATTTCACATGCGGTTTCTACCTTCTCTTGATCTTGCAATCTCTTCATTGAGTTTGCAAGTTTAAGGGTTGGCTATTGATCACATGCTTGGCTTGGGTCCTAGTTCCGTATTTTTATTACCCGCTTTTTATTACTCGCTTTTTATTACTTGTCTTTTTACTTACTTGCAATTTTATTTCATGCACTTACATTCTTGTATCTTTTCTTTTATTTGTTCTTTTCTTTTTGTTCTCTCTTTTTTGTTCTCTTTTGTTTATTTGGTGAATGTTGTAATTATTGTTGTTGTTAAGAATTAATACGGTTTTATAAGTTAACATTTCTTTGCCAATTCCTTTTCCCGTTATTTTCCATTTGAACTTCGTCCAAACCATACGCAAGCGCTCCGTTAGGCACCGTACCCTGACAAGGTAACGGTGATTCCTAACCGCGACCGGTTGCGTTCGGTTTGGCCGGAGGCGAAGGCAAGAGACAAGAACGGAAGGACAAGGGTAAATAAGCCGGATTCCACGAATACCGCGCTTAAATCCCCTAATCCACGTTGTTGCCGATTGCTTAGCTTCAATTGGTCAAGACTCGGCTCAAAGGTTTTGAGTACGGATTTCTTAGCTTACAATTTCGTATCTTTTCTTAACAACTTTATACTTGCAGATAAACACATAGGTTAGAACAAACTCATACAGATTCTTTATTAACTCGTCTAAAACAAGAACGGACATACAACCATCTCCCTGTGGATCGACCCGTGCTCAACCGGCTAGCTGCATAGCGACACCGTCCTGATCGCGGTTACACTTTAATTCTTTGAACATCCGACGCGCCAAAAGCGTGCGATCAAGCACCAGAGGCCAGCAGGAGAGTTGCAGCCTTTGCCCATTCCGGAGTGGAAATGGGAACAGATTTCGATGGACTTCATGGTGGGTCTACCCAGGACCAGTCGAGGGTACGACTCCATTTGGGTGATTGCGGATCGATTGACGAAAGCGGCTCACTTCCTGCCAGTGAAGACCACTTTCAGTTTTGCTCAGTATACCCAGATTTACATCGACGAGATCGTGCGGTTGCATGGCGTACCGACTTGTATCGTGTCAGATCGAGGCACCCAGTTTACCAGCCGACTTTGGCAGAGACTTCAGGAGGCATTGGGCACCCGTTTGAGTTCAGCACTGCATTTCATCCGCAGACCGACGGCCAGTCAGAGCGGACTATTCAGACTCTCGAGGACATGCTCAGAGCGTGCGTTTTGTACTTTGGTGGTAGCTGGGATCATCATTTACCGTTAGTGGAGTTCTCCTACAACAATAGCTTTCAAGATACTATTCAGATGGCACTTTTCAAGGCTTTGTATGGGAGGAGATGTAGATCGCCCGTCTGTTGGACTGAGCTGAGCAAGAGCAGTATTTTGGGGCCGCAGATTGTGCAGGAGACGACCGAGAAGGTACAGTTGATTCGAGATCAGATGATAGCAGCTCATAGCAGGCAGAAATCGTATGCAGACAGGCGCCGTCGCAGATTATAGTTCGCAGTTGGCGATCATGTTTTTCTGAGGGTCTCTCCGATGAAGGGCGTGATGAGATTTGGGCGAAAGGGGAAGCTTATGTAAGTCGATGTACAACACCCCAATACTTGTGGGGAGGCGGAATTTTCAAAAACGAACTTGTTTAGTGAACAAATATTGACTAACCGCTTGAATCGAAGCTAAACGATAACTAACCAAACACATAGTTGTTCTAAACTACTATGCTTAGGGATTATACCTATCGAACCAAGTCCTTCGGCTTTACGATCTCCTCGTCCTCCTCGGCCTTCTCGATGTAGTAGATGATCCACCCGAGAGCAAAACTCCAAGCTTAGCCTCTAAACTTGAGGCAACTAACCTTCTTGGATTGCTAATCAAAGAAGATAGATGAGATAGAGTGAGGGTTATGGATTGTTTAGTCTAACTAATCCTTGTTCTCAACACATGAGAGGTGTGGATTAGGGTTTGAAGAGAGTGAGCTTGAGGAGAGAGAATGTGAATGATATTATGAAGTGAGAATAGTAAGTTATCATAATATATATGAAACTTTAAAATTCATCAATAAAAGAAAAACAAATGATGAATAATCAAGTTTCATAAATATCTAATGGTGATTCACAACCATGACTCATTAATCATTTATTGTGCATTAATGATATGGATGAATCACTCTCATGACTCACTAAACTCATTCAATGCATATGACACCTAAACCTCCTTAGTCACCATCTTCTAGAAGCTTCTTGCACAATTACGAGAACGCCCCTCCTTTCCGCAAAAATACGGAAAAACTTTAGACTGTATAAATCCAATAACCGGATACCAGTAACTGGCTTAAACCAAAGCCGACTGGTAAAAACTGTCCGAAAGTCGTACGTGCGTAAACACACGTATGCGTCCGAACCCTTTGTCGTAAAACCATACGAGCTCTATATCGTTTCGCCTGGAGTAGGAAACTCTCTGTGTGGGACTCTAGAGACTCGACTACTACGCTGGCAGTGGGTTTAACCACAGACCGCAAGCGGCACTAGCTGTACGTAACGGTCCCCAGGTAGTTGTCGATAAGAAGGCCGATGAGAAAAACCCATCCGAACTCCTACTGAGCCAGCTGTGACAATCTCCATACAGTCCGGTCCGTTCGTCTTAGACTATCGCATATCGAGCCTAGGGGGCGGCAAGCGTCAGTCCCCTAATAGCGGTATAAGTCGTGTCGGAGCGAAGCCCATTACACCCTGAGAAACTACTGGAACCTACCAGCAAATCTCGCTTGCCCTGGCCAGGGACTTTGCGTAATGGCTCTCTGACACAGCGCGATATCAACTCCCAATACCGGGAGAGACGAATCCTGTCTAACCGCCACTTCCTCCAAGTGCTCGGGACTGCACCCAACTGCTACCTGTTTGCACGACTCCTTTGAGCCGTGGTAGGGTAGCAATCTAAGAACAGTGGGACACACTCGAGGCGAAGTAGCAGTGTCAAGTCTGCGGACTATGCTGTACTCATGTCACCTGAGAACTGTTCACTGACGACTGGTATAAAACCAACCAACAGTTCCCTGTGAGTCCTGTCCGGTATACCCGTAACCTAACAAGCACCTGCATACTATCTCCAGTACGACGTACTGACGGCTGTGGGACAGACCATCTCCCCAACTGGGATGAGAAGCGTACACACTAGTCTACTCCGGAGTATCGATGCTCTGTCTCGATAATCCAACGACCAGGGACCTGAATAAGGATGTGCTTGTAGACTACCCAGCCCCCACTAGTGTGACTGCCATCACAACGCTGGTAGACAAGCAAGATCCTAAGAGCTCTATCAATACGTACACTCACATATTAAGATAGAAAAACCAAGTAGCATACTACCATGTTTAGCAAGACTGTTATATACATGTGAATATCCCAAACTTCCATTAAGTAATATACAAACTAGTATGATACAGTAATGGCCTTCTAGGGCATAAACACTAACAATCTCCCACTTGCACTAGGGCCATGTACTGGCATATCGTAGACCGATGATCTCGAGTAGCCTCTCGAACTGAATCTGAGGTAGGGCCTTCGTGAATGGATCAGCAATGTTCTCTTCAGAAGCAACTCTCCGAACCTCGATCTTCTGACGATCAATGATCTCCCTGATCAGGTGATACCGCCTTAAGATGTGTCTGGACTTCTGATGGGACCTTGGTTCCTTCGCTAAAGCTATAGCTCCGTTGTTGTCGCAATACAGAGGTATTGGATCAACTATGGTAGGAACCACCTGAAGTTCTGTTAGGAACTTCTTCATCCAGACTGCTTCTTTTGCGGCATCGCAAGCAGCTATATACTCCACTTCCATCGTCGAGTCAGCAACGGTGTCCTTCTTGGAGCTCTTCCAGCACACCGCCCCTCCATTGAGGGTAAAGACATATCCCGACATGGACTTGGAATCGTCCTTATCACTCTGGAAGCCGGAATCAGCAAAGGCCTCCAACCTGAGGTCTTTTCCGCCGTAAACCAAGAACATCTCCTTAGTCCTTCTCAGATACTTGAGAATGTTCTTTACTACTATCCAGTGCTTCTCCCCTGGGTCTGACTGATACCGGCTTACCACGCTCAGTGCGTAAGCTACATCTGGTCTGGTGCACAACATCGCATACATTATAGAGCCTACCGCAGAAGCGTAGGGTATAATAGACATGCGTTCCCTTTCCAAATCAGTCTTGGGAGACATCTCTTTAGAGAGGGTGATTCCGTGACAAGCCGGTAGATTACCACGCTTAGAATCTTCCATACTGAATCTTTTCAGTACAGTGTCGATATACCTGGACTGCGAAAGTCCCAACATCCTCTTGGATCTATCACGATAGATCCGGATCCCCAGAATGTAAGAGGCATCACCCAGGTCTTTCATGGAGAACCTGTGTGACAAGAATCCTTTGACAGATTGTAGCATAGGAATGTCATTTCCTATCAATAGAATGTCATCCACGTACAAGACGAGGAATACGACACTTCTGGCTACAACTTTACTATATATGCACGGTTCATCTGGATTTTTGATAAAGTCATATTCTTTGACTGTCTCATCAAAACAGATGTTCCAACTCCGCGATGCCTGCTTTAGTCCATAAATGGACTTAAGCAGCTTGCATACTTTCCCGCTGCTCCCACTCTGATTGAAACCCTCTGGCTGATCCATATAGACGCTCTCTTCTAAATTTCCATTCAGAAAAGCCGTTTTTACGTCCATCTGCCAGATTTCATAATCATGGAAGGCAGCAATAGCAAGAAGGACCCGAATGGATTTGAGCATAGCCACTGGAGAAAAAGTTTCGTCATAGTCCAAACCAGGTCTTTGACGAAAACCCTTTGCAACAAGTCTAGCCTTATAGGTTTCCACCTGTCCATCTACACCAATCTTTTTCTTGAAGATCCATTTGCATCCTATGGGTTTTACCCCATCTGGAGCAAAGTCCAAAGTCCATACTTTGTTGGTGTACATGGACTCCATTTCGGTTCGCATTGCATCTAGCCATCATACCGAGTCGCCGCTCTGGATGGCCTGCTGGAAGTCAGTAGGTTCATCATCATCTATGATGCAATCATCTCTATCCCCATCTATGAGAAAACCGTAGTATCTCTCAGGCGGATGAGACGGCCTACTACTCCTGCGGAGGGGTGCGGGAATGTCCTGTTCTTCTTGAACTACTGGTTCTACCAAACTTTCAGTAGCAGTTTGTGGTTCTTGAATTTCTTCCAGTTCTACTATGCTCCCACTCTTCTGATTTTCTAAAAATTCAGTTTCTAAGAAGCGGGCATGACGAGAAACAAAAACCTTTTGCTCCTCTGCGTAATAGAAACAATATCCTGTAGAGTTCTTTGGATATCCCACAAACTTACACTCTACTGAGCGTGCCTCGAGCTTGTCCGGATGCTGCTTTTTTACAAAAGCTGGACATCCCCATGTCTTCAGGTACTGAAGATAGGGTTTCTTCCCACTCCACATCTGATATGGTGTGGTAGGCACAGTTTTGGTTGGAACTCTGTTCAAAAGATATGTCGCTGATTCTAGCGCATAACCCCAGAAAGATCGCGGTAACTCAGCATTACTCATCATGGATCGTACCATATCCAATAGGGTTCGATTCCGTCTCTCCGATACACCGTTGTGCTGTGGAGTGTATGGAGGAGTAAGCTGAGAGAGAATTCCTTTCTCTTTTAGGTAACCTAGGAACTCGGCACTTAAGTATTCTCCACCTCGATCAGATCTCAGTGTCTTAATACTTTTGCCTGTTTGGTTTTCCGCTTCACTCTTGTATTCCAGGAATTTCTCAAAGGCTTCGGATTTATGATTCATTAAGAAGACATGTCCAAACCTAGAGAAATCATCTGTAAAAGTAATGAAGTAGGAATAACCACCTCTCGCATGTGTAGACATTAGACCACATACATCGCTGTGTATGAGTCCTAAGAGCTCGCTCGCTCTTACTCCTTGTCCAGTAAATGGAGTCTTTGTCATCTTTCCTTTGAGACAAGATTGACAAGTGTCATAAGTTTGATATTCGAACGAGTCCAAATATCCTTCTCTATGCAACTTAGTCAACCTTCTCTCATTGATGTGACCCAGTCTACAATGCCATAAGAAAGCTTTATTTAAATCTGGAGACTTTCTTTTTAGTTTGTTCTGGACATTGAAAATTTGGAGTTGGTTTAAAACATATATACCGTTATTTAAAGTACCGGACCCAATCAAACCATGATTAAGGTGGATGTTAACAACATCTCTTACAAACGTGAAATCATAACCTTTATTTGATAACAAGGAAACTGATATGATATTACACGTTAAACTTGGTACAAAATAACAGTTATGTAAAACCAAAAAGTGTCCACTCGTCAATCCTAGGTGATAATCCCCGACGGACGCAGCTCCCACGCTAGCTCCGTTAGCAACCTTTAGGGTCATATCACCTTCCTTCAGCACTCTACGGTTTCTCAGTGCCTGCAATGAATTGCAAATATGAGATCCTGATCCAGTATCCAATATCCAGGAAGTAGAGTTGATCGACAGACAATTCTCAATTACAAACACACCTGAAGTCGAAGCCACAGCTTGCTTCAGTTCCTGGTTCTTGGCGTTCCACGCCTTGCAATCCTTCTTCCAGTGCCCTTTCCTGTGACAATGGAAGCACTCATCCTGGCCCACTACCGGTACCGCAAACTTTTTCTTTCCCTTCCCTCCTACCTTACTTACACCTCCTCTAGGTTTGGGTGCGGCCTTCTTCTTCCTTCCTTTGGCCCTAGCCTTGGACCCGGAAGAAGATGCACCGCCAACAAACATAGCGGGTGTTTCCTTTGCTTTCTGCAAGGTGCCCTCTGCACTCCTTAACATGTTCAGGAGTTCCGCAAGTTCAACTTCTTTTCCTTGAAGGTTGAAGTTCAGGATAAACTGGGCGTAGGTGGGAGGAAGGGACTGGAGAATAAGGTCTGTATAGAGCTCATTATCCAAAGTCGTCCCAAGGTCTGCGAGCTCTTCAATATAGCCGATCATCTTTAGGACATGTTCTCCTACCGATGACCCGACAGCCAACCTCGCTCGAAACAAGTTCTTAGAGGTCTCGTATCTTGCTATACGAGATTGCTCTCCATAAAGTTCCTTTGTATGGAGAAATATGCCATCTAGGGTCATATCCTCGTGCCTCCTCTGATGTTCATTGTTCATTGAGGCAAGCACGATGCACTTGGCTTTCGCGCAATCTAAATCCCAGGTTTTGCGGATTTCCTTATCCGCATTGCTGGATTTGGGACCAGGGACAGCAGGTGCCGTAGCGGTGAGGATGTACCCCAATTTGTCATAGGTTAAAGCCATTTTGACATTTCGCAGCCAATCTTTATAGTTTGGCCCTGTCAGTATATTTTTCTCTAAAAGTAACTTAAGTCCAGTCATTTTCAGGGTCGCTGCAATTAGGAGAGAGAGAAGAAAACTCTTTAGCATGATGCTCTTGCAAGTTTAGAGTGGTTTTTAGTTTATCTAAACTGGATGGCTCCCACTGTTTCTCGAATTCTTCCTCAAACCATAAAAGAAGAATTAACCAGGACTATTCTCACCGTACAATACTTGCTTAACCGTTCAGCCAGGCCAGTGTCGATACTTCGAGGGAGGTTTTCCAACGCTTTCGCGAAGTTCCTTAATTAAATAACCTCTTTTCTCTGGGGGCGTAACCCCGCTGACACTTTTCTGGACACCTACTTGGTTTATAGCATTGATCGTTAAGTGACGAATATCCTGATAAGTAGCATATACTCACAGTAGGATCGGGATCCAAATATCATCGTATGATAATGTTGAAGGAATCCTACCAACATTCATCAAACTCCAAATGGTATGCATCTCTTTGCAAATTTCAGTTTCTTTAGAAATTCCCGATATAAGTTTTTGCCCCATGCTCTTATGACCTTGACGTATGCCAACAAATCATAAGTCACATGTCAAGTTCTGCCCATCATTATCTTGTTAATTTGAACCCACCCGTATATACCCTTGACGTATGCCAACAAGGTAATGCGACTGTCCCAAACCAACACATCTATCTATGCAACAAATGAATACCCCAGCAGGTACCAAACACTATGCCTTGACGTATGCCAACAAGCATAGCTTGAATACTACTGACCATCCATAAGAAATGACGGAGGGCTACGACTGGTTTTGGCGAAACCGTGAACGTAGTGAACTTGATATAACCGAAGGAACCTGATAGCTTTTAAAAGGAGTGGTTAAAGCTCCGCATTTAAAAATATCTGTTTTTTAAAAATTAACCGAGTGGTTTCTTTTAAATTGTTCCAACGATTTAAACTTTGGTTTGTTTTTCTTTGCATTATAGATAATGCGTCCCATCATTAACCTATCATTGCAGAAAACAACGAAAATACAACGTCCTCTTATGCCATCCGCATTCGCCACGGGGTCCCGTCATCACCCGTTAGGTTACTTAACTAACGACAGAGCGGGGGCTGGGCTAGCGCGGGTGTAAAACATAAGTGACATCTAAATAGCTATCATATATAGATATTTTACATTCGTCTGACGCAATGATATTCATTCCAGATCACAGATGAACTTAATTGGATTTGCAAGCAATCCGTGTTTGTTTTGAGCCTGCAACAAAATACGGATTACACAGTTGTGATGAATAGCCATTACCCCACCCACGACCCCTACGGGTGCGGCAAACTACCCGCCCGGCAGTTTGTGCACCCCACCTTGGGTCTGTCCTAGGAGCAAAAACAGTAAAATGAAATAATACAACGGTGGCTACAACCGTAACCTGGATGTGCCCCGCAAAATAATATTACAACAAATTACATTTACATCAAATGAATTAAATAATAACCCATCACATAACCCCGGCTATACATCACAACAGTCCAACACAGTTCATATGCACAAACAGATAAAATCCATTTCAGAAATGTGCAACCCCCTGCCAACTGACATACTAGCAGTTAGGGGAGGTTTACGAACACATTATACAATCACAGATATAATTCAATATGCAAATACTGTACAATTTCGATCGATTAAACGCATTTAACATTGCTCCATTACTTCTCTGTAAAACTGAAACCTGAGCAAATATTAAAAATTCCAGAAAATACCAAATATCACAGGGGACCCACACAAGAAATTTGGGTTCATGACTCGGCAACTCGGCGGTGGAACCGCGGCGGATCGTGTGGGATCCGCCGCGCTTTAGCCGAGTCATGGGTCCAATTTTCTTGGGTGTTCTCCTGGATGCTTTTCAAGCTTTCTGAACATCCCTGAAAAATTTTTAGACTTCATTTAAATTTCGACAGAAACTTGACAGTTCGGTGTTTTCCGGTTTCGTTTTTTCCGTTCGAAATTCGTACAAATTTGCAATTAAGTTATTTATTGTTTAGCGAGGCTCTGATACCACTGTAAGTCGATGTACAACACCCCAATACTTGTGGGGAGGCGGAATTTTCAAAAACGAACTTGTTTAGTGAACAAACATCGACTAACCGCTTGAATCGAAGCTAAACGATAACTAACCAAACACATAGTTGTTCTAAACTACTATGCTTAGAGATTATACCTATCGAACCAAGTCCTTCGGCTTTACGATCTCCTCATCCTCCTCGGCCTTCTCGATGTAGTAGATGATCTACCCGAGAGCAAAACTCCAAGCTTAGCCTCTAAACTTGAGGCAACTAACCTTCTTGGATTGCTAATCAAAGAAGATAGATGCGATAGAGTGAGGGTTATGGATTGTTTAGTCTAACTAATCCTTGTTCTCAACACATGAGAGGTGAGGATTAGGGTTTGAAGAGAGTGAGCTTGAGGAGAGAGAATGTGAATGATATTATGAAGTGAGAATAGTAAGTTATCATAATATATATGAAACTTTAAAATTCATCAATAAAAGAAAAACAAATGATGAATAATCAAGTTTCATAAATATCTAATGGTGATTCACAACCATGACTCATTAATCATTTATTGTGCATTAATGATATGGATGAATCACTCTCATGACTCACTAAACTCATTCAATGCATATGACACCTAAACCTCCTTAGTCACCATCTTCTAGAAGCTTCTCGCACAATTACGAGAACGCCCCTCCTTTCCGCAAAAATACGGAAAAACTTTAGACTGTATAAATCCAATAACCGGATACCAATAACTGGCTTAAACCAAAGCCGACTGGTAAAAACTGTCCGAAAGTCGTACGTGCGTAAACACACGTATGCGTCCGAACCCTTTGTCGTAAAACCATACGACCTCTATATCGTTTCGCCTGGAGTAGGAAACTCTCTGTGTGGGACTCTAGAGACTCGACTACTACGCTGGCAGTGGGTTTAACCACAGACCGCAAGCGGCACTAGCTGTACGTAACGGTCCCCAGGTAGTTGTCGATAAGAAGGCCGATGAGAAAAACCCATCCGAACTCCTACTGAGCCAGCTGTGACAATCTCCATACAGTCCGGTCCGTTCGTCTTAGACTATCGCATATCGGGCCTAGGGGGGCGGCAAGCGTCAGTCCCCTAATAGCGGTATAAGTCGTGTCGGAGCGAAGCCCATTACACCCTGAAAAACTACTGGAACCTACCAGCAAATCTCGCTTGCCCTGGCCAGGGACTTTGCGTAATGGCTCTCTGACACAGCGCGATATCAACTCCCAATACCGGGAGAGACGAATCCTGTCTAACCGCCACTGCCTCCAAGTGCTCGGGACTGCACCCAACTGCTACCTGTTTGCACGACCCCTTTGAGCCGTGGTAGGATAGCAATCTAAGAACAGTGGGACACACTCGAAGCGAAGTAGCAGTGTCAAGTCTGCGGACTATGCTGTACTCATGTCACCTGGGAACTGTTCACTGACGACTGGTATAAAACCAACCAACAGTTCCCTGTGAGTCCTGTCCGGTGTACCCGTAACCTAACGAGCACCTGCATACTATCTCCAGTACGACGTACTGACGGCTGTGGGACAGACCATCTCCCCAACTGGGATGAGAAGCGTACACACTAGTCTACTCCGGAGTATCGATGCTCTGTCTCGATAATCCAACGACCAGGGACCTGAATAAGGATGTGCTTGTAGACTACCCAGCCCCCACTAGTGTGACTGCCATCACAACGCTGGTAGACAAGCAAGATCCTAAGAGCTCTATCAATACGTACACTCACATATTAAGATAGAAAAATCAAGTAGCATACTACCATGTTTAGCAAGACTGTTATATACATGTGAATATCCCAAGCTTCCATTAAGTAATATACAAACTAGTATGATACAGTAATGGCCTTCTAGGGCATAAACACTAACAGCTTAGCCCTAGATTCGTGGTCCCTTCGAGATCCTCGAGCGTGTCGGCACAGTTGCATATCGTTTGGCTCTTCCACCCAGCTTTTCATATGTTCACCCCGTCTTCCACGTGTCGATGCTACGCAGATATCTGCATGACCCTTCCCACACGATTCAGCATCAGACCGTTCAGCTTGAGCCCGACCTTTCGTTCACCGTGCAGCCAGTAGAGATATTGGATCGGCAGGTGAAGAAGCTTCGATCGAAGGTCCTGCCGTCTGTGAAGGTTCTTTGGCGCAGCCCGAATGGTGAGGAGATCACTTAGGAACCGAGGGAGAGATGCGGAAGAAATTCCCTCATCTTTTTGAAGGTATGCGTAGTTACATATTTTAAAATTCGGGGACGAATTTTCTTAAGGGGGGAAGACTGTAACACCTGAGTTTGTGTTTAGTGGTAATTGTGTGTTAATGTGGGGATTTTGGTAAAAAGTTTACCAAAACGGGTTTCTAATAATTTATCTGGTTTTATGGATATTTTATTAGAATTTTATCTCGACCGCATACACTTGTGCATGTTAACTAGGGTTAAGTCTAGGGTTGCCATGTTAGATGTGCATGTGGGTTAACCATGTTTAGGCAACCATGGTGGTCTAACCCCTTTTGTTAAGCTAATTAGTTTTAATTAGGGGTTTTGGTTTTGTTTAAGGGTGATTAGGATTGGGGTTGACTTGTGGTGAGAGAGAGAGAGGATATGATGGATGTGCATGCTAGCATTTATTGAGAGAGAGAGAGGTGGCTCTAAGGTTGTGTCACAATCCATTTCACTTCAAAACTTTTACTTATCTTTCACACTCTCATCTCACTCACATCTCTCCCTCTCACTCACACACACACCCCATCATCAAATACTACAACATCACTCTCACACTTCACCACAAATACAACAACCCCTTCATCAGCTGCTGCTGCAACGGCAACACAAACAAAAAAAAAAAAAACAGCAACTACAGCACATACAAACAGCAACAGCATCAGCCAAGAACAGCAGCAGCGCTTGGAGCAGCAGCAGCAGCAGCACTTTAGCAGCAACAACACACTTCTCCTTCTTCTCTTCTCCTTCATCTAGGATCTCTAGAGGTATAACCCCTTAACCCGACTTCTATCTTGCTAAGTTTTGGTTATTTAGTTTAGTTTAGTGTTATTATGTGAATTAGTGCTAGTTTAGGATAATTTAGGTGAGTTTTGGCAAAGTGATGGTTATGATGGTTAGATTAGTCTTATTAGGTGCTGTTGAGACTAGTTAACCCAAGATTTATCCCAGATTTCACCAAAATACCAGAGTGTTTAGAATCGGCGTAATTTAGCGTTTTTATGGATTTTTAAGCCTTTCTGGAATCTGTTTTTGACCCGAGCCATTCAGGTAAAAATTGAGGAGACTGTAGCATGGTAACCTTAGCAGACACACACACACAAAGCATGAGGACCCATCTCCAAATCGTGGCCGTAATTTTATTCGATCTTGCCGCAAATTGCGGCCAGAATGGAGGTGAGGGAGTTGGGTTTTGGTGTGTGGGTTTATGCTGGTTAGATAGGGGTGTTGGTATCTGTAACTTTTTTTGTTGGGACCAGAGTCAAAATCTGGAGCCTAAAACCTTTTATCGATATTTTATACTTGTGCGACACGCGCGTAATCCGCGTGGTTCTGTGGCGCGCTGCGCGACACAGCGTGTCGGAGTGGTTCTGGTGAGTTTACGCACGTCGCGACGCATCGAGTGCACGCACGTTTAGTTTCACGCACGCGTTATCCTTTTTATCGATATATCGCATTTTTGCAGGATTTTCCTTATGTGTGTAACTTTTGTAAATTCTAGGTTCGCCGGCGGAGATATCGAGCGCCGCGGAGAAAGGAAAGCAGGTGGTCGGACACACTTAGCGCGAGATCACGAGTGAGTAGATGTAACATCTACGAGAGACGATCGTTTGGATGGCGCATGTCGCCTGATAGATTTAGTAAACTTAAAATTGCTTGTGACATTAGAAATCATAATACTTGCATGATATTTGCTACAATCAGGATCTATATGTTGTACCTACATGTGCGAAATCATTCTGTAGGACACATGCACCATTACCAGGGTTTTTATATGCTGCACGAGCACTATTCATGTATACACACACGCCCTGGTAATTGCCATGTCACGACACTAGATAACTTATAATCTGAAACATGTTAATAATTGATGCTTAGACCTGTGCGATTGCAATAAATCTTTAAAATAAAATTATAGAATTTCTATTCAGGTGCATATACATCATTATATCATGGTTCATGCTTAGTTATTAATCATACATTGCAACTGGAACATTGATACCATATGCATCCATTATCATTGATATATGCACCCATGATGTTTTCTTGAGATTTTATGATATTTCTGGATTTCGGGGGAAAGCCGCAAGATTTACAAATTTATTATCTTTTAAAATATGAAAAGTTGCGGTTTTTTAGTGATGTAAAGTGTCGTCCACCATGAGTTTGCTGTGGTTTTTGAGACCCGTTTTGAGGAGGTGGATGAACCGTCTCGGGTACATGGTGGGCCCGGTAAGGTACCCCAGGGCAAGAAGATCGCAGGAGATGGCGTTGAGCCTGGCAGGGGATGGATTACCTACCGATGACTATTTGGCACGGCGGATATCCAGAGAATACCGACTGTGGCCGCGAGATGATGAGATATTGATATTTGAGATGGGTCAGCCGGACGGCTGAGGCCAGAGATACTATGACATGGATATATGAGATTTGAGACAGTTTTGAGGTGTCGTTGCTGGACACGGATTTTGTTGATTCTATGGGTATTATGCTGATATTTAAAAAGAGTTTCAAAAATAAGAGATAGAATGATTCTTATATACGCATATTGAGATCACGAGTTGATTTATGTTGCATACATACATGCTAGTATACTCATGCTGCATACATACCTGCTAGTATACCCTGCCATATCTGTTTTAGAGATGCTAGGATACTTTTGTGCATGCATGCGATAGCCTTTGTAGATATTATTTATTACTCACGAGCTGGCAACTCACCCCCGTTGTGCCACAGCTTTTCTGCAGGTCCGCTCCATCAGTACTGTAGCGGCGGATACATTAGCTTCTTTTGCCCTTTTTGCTTGGTCTCGAGGTTTTTGCTCATAGGTGGGTTATGTTATCATTTTATACCACCTTATATATTCATTGTATCTAGAGTACTCCATCTATTATATCTGCTGTACCGGTTATTTGGATTATTGTATATTGACCTAGAGACGAGGCTGTGAGACTTGTGGATTTTTATGCCGTATTTAGGGTCGAGCTCACTTGAGTCGACATGTTATTTACTTGTACTTTTCATGCTTACTTATGCACATTGTTATTTTACTTTGCGTGGGATTTGCGACCCCCTTGAGGCGAACAGCTAGCTCCCGCTTGGGGATGCCATATTACATGTTATTCATTTATATTCCTGTGTTGTACCCGTTTGGGGGCTTGTTTTACAAAGGAGATTCTGCCGGAAATTTTTGGGAAAAAAGGATGTTGCTTTTAAAAAGACTTGATGTGATTTAATGGGATAAATTGCTTTAATAAATTGGTTCTTCCTTCACTCTATTTCTAAATCAGGTTTTGATTTCTGGGCTTCGGCTTACTTATTTTACGGACGCCTTGAGACGTTTCGTAACTTAAATGCCGGTCACGTTCCGTACCCTGGGGGTCGTGACACTCTCTCGCTTCATATACCCCGGTGCATATGTTTGTTTATTCTGTAACCTTTCATTTTACGTATAGTGCACGTGTAAATCTTTGGGCTTCTAAAAGATTAAAAGAAAATAAAATAAAAAGATAATGTGGCTGATGGGATTTGAACTCAGGTGCTACGTCACAGCAGTGCAAGGCTTTACCAATGAACTACAAGTGTTTTCTTGCTGTTCAAAAGCAAAACAAACTTATAACTCGTGCTCAAGCTTAGGTACTTCTTTCTGTATTTTGAAAAAAATTCGTACAGAAAGTTAGGGTTGTTACAACTGTATTTATACGAATACGTATATTTGTATAAATACGAGTATTTGTGATTTAATACAAATACATGTATTTATTTCTAAATATGAATACGCGTATTTTTTATTTTCGGTACAAATACGGTATTCCTATTTTGTTATAAATACGGTATATGTATTTATACGGGTTTAGGTATACTTGTTTATATACATGCATTTATATTTATACAAATGTATGTGTATGTATACTTGATGAGATGACCATTCTCTACACTCATCTCTTCTAGGGTTTACAAGAAGAGTGTGTGCTTGTGACTCACACTAGTGAGTCACAAACCTAGTCACTCTTCTTGATTACTTTATTTTTAAAGTATACGAAGAGATAAGTATGAGAGTGAGAGAGAGGTTGATCTTATCTTGAGAGATATTTCTTTAGTTTGCCATCTCCTTCATCTTCTTCCTCATTTTTCTCTCTTGAGTTTTGAGGATATAAAGAGAGCATCTTGTATCACAAACTACACCCTTTTAAATATCTTGTCCTAACATGACTCGATCTTTAGTTGTTTCAGTCGAAATTATCGCTTGAATCGGCATTTTCGGGTGGATCGTCTTTGACGTGGGAGATCGTCTTCAAGAGCTCGTGCCATCATCTCAAGGAGCTTGAGAAGTCAACCTTTCAAGACCCGAAGGACCATCTATAAAGATTGTAATACTAACCTAGTAGTTAAATCTCTAGTTAGTATTGTTTAGTTAAATGTTTGGGTTTGTATCCTAGGATTTAAAGTGTATTGTGCTCAAAATTTTATAGTTTTTTATTCCGCTTAGCCATAGTAGAAATGGTAAGGAACACCTTACACTTACATATTCAACAGGGGCAAGGAGGATTGAGGAAGGGACGACAGAGGGAGGTCGGGGTTGTGACGCCGCCATTGCCGGCGGTGATGGCCAGGAGTTTTTTTCTAAAATTTCTTTTATTTTTTAGAAATTGATTAGGATTAGATGAGGATATTTTGGGGTTTTTAATTTTTTTTACTGACATGGCAAGTTTGTGACGTGGCGCTAATATGGCGCTGGCGTGGAACAAACGGTGTTAAACTTGACCGTTAAAATGGATAGTTTTCAGTCATTTTGAAAGTACAGGATAGTTTTGTGAAAATCGAGAATCCTACATGGGAGTTTTTTAAAATATAAGCCATTTTTTTTTTGGACAGTTTGCCCTTGAATATTGTTCTTTCTTCAATGATAATTGTGGTAGTACATCAAGTTTCATTAGAAATATGAAACATAAAAAGCATATCCAAATAACCGTAACCAGGTACACCACCAATATAATGGCTTGCTTTAAATATCGTTTCTAAATGACTAGGGTTTTTCAAAGTTGAATAATGAAAATAAAGAAGTGTGCTCAATTTTATTTTGTTATTATATATTGGGTAAAATTGTCAAAAGCTCCCGCAAGTTTTCACAAAGCCCCCTGGTTTCGAAACGACCGTCAAAGACCCCTAGAAAAAGTTTTTGGTTCCCGAGAAACCCCTTTCTTGCAGTATTTGTATCGTTGCCAGCTATATCTAATTTTTATGCGATATGTATGTAGTTGCTTATGATATTTATGCAATTGCCTGTGATATTAATGAGCTAATTAGATATTGTAGACAACTATACACTCAGCATGGAAAAATTTCCGGGGGTTTTTGACAAGATGGTTTATTTGTTGTCCGCCGTAAAAGCTGCCAACGAGGTTTCAACAATTTACTCGTACGTTTTTTATTTGAGAAGATTGCTCACCCAATGTTGCTTGCAAGTTGTTCATCTTTCTCATCTCCAGCTGGCCTGGCCTTGAGCGTGGGTGCTTGACTAGTCAATAGTCCTCTCATTTCTTTTTGTCCATTCTTCATAATTATTTTTATGCAAAGTACCCCCACGTGATCTCCCTTTGTTCATGCAAAGAGATTCCATTATTAGAGACCAAAACAAGCCTTATCTCGTCATCTCATGTGCACATTAAATAGAATAATAGCATCATATTATTAATCTATTATTATAGTCCTTTTTTGATCTGAATGCTACATGGATTGTTTAATTGCTCTGGCATTGATGATTTTTTAGATGTGCACCTGCAACCAATGCGAGGAAATTGTTGGGGCCGGGTTTTGGTGGCAAATAGTTTGCCAACCTCATGATATACTGTTGTTATTTCTCCTCTTGTCCTCCACTAAAATGGAGGAAATTTTGGTAAGAGCTCAAGATTTCAAGTTAGGATGGCTGGGGTCCTCACTTTTGCCCTAATTATAATGGATGAAGTTTCATATTGGAGTATATTCAACGATGACTTTCAGAGAGTTAATTATATGAGGACGCGCGCAAGGGCAGACTCATAACTATGCCATCGGAGGATAAAACAGGAGAGATAAGGTCTTGGGTTTAAGTTAGGTCAGGCTTCGCCCTCGGGGTCTGGGTCACTCGAGAGCCATGACACTTCATGACAAGACTAAGCATTCATTTCATGTATTTACTTCTATTTGGATGCTATGCAATACAGGGACAACATGAATGGAGTAGACGTGCAGTTTGATTGTCTTGGATTGGTAACATGCAAGTGACTACTACTCATGCTCAATGAGAGCAGGGCAGTAAAAAGTAGGAGTAATTTATGGAAGTGGGGTTGGTCTGAGGTAATTAATAACGAGCAGCAAGTTATGGAAGATGAGCATCTCCATGTGCTAACTGTATAGATCCGAAGGGAGAGAATAAATAGAATCGTGGGCCCCATAGGCTGTCTGAAACCCTCCCCTATTTCTCACCCCCTGTCCGGATGTATTATACCCGGCACACCGAATAACTTCTCCTATTACTTACAGAATTGCGTGCTCATCTTGTTAAGCACATACTTGCACTCAAATTGATTTACAGAAATTCCCGTTGGCACCGGCTGTTTACCAGGGTGTCAATTGTTCGGATTGGATCGGTTTTGACATGTACTATTTATGACACCCGACTTTTCTCAAACAAACCTGACCGGACTACAGTAGAATAACTTGAATCTAAACCAACTAATCCGAATATTAGACCGGATGGACCAAAACTAATTATGTTCATTATGTTTTATCCATATGGGAAATGCATAATAGCTAATAAAAAACCAATTTCACATATGGAAAAAGTCGTCGACTAGTGTTGAGTTAGATTATAAAGAACTTGTTTTTTTTTTTATATATATATGAGATGTTGGGTTTGTCTCTTTATTTTCTTAAGCGAGCATAATTTTATAATGAGATGGTTTAACTGGATCAAATTTCTTGATACTAGTTACCTTATACAATTATAAATCAGGTTAGGCTTTTCTGTTTATGACTCATACTCGCTTATGCTCGTTCGGTACCTTCTTATTTTGGGTTGGGTAAGATCTACTGCTACAAACAAAGGCATAGTGCCTTTTTTGGGACTAAGAGAAAAAAAAAATTAGATTTATTAGGAGATTTCTTTTTCTTTTTCTTGCGGAGAGAACAAAAGGGTGAGTGAGATAGATGGCGAGGATAACGACGGCGAGGAAGATGAGGACCATGCTAGTCTCTAGTTGTGTATAGCCCATGAGACATATTCTGATATTTTGGACATTGATATTTACCTATGATCACGGGAATGTTTCGGTCTAATATGACGTTATTTGCATGCCAAAACAGTGACTCTTAACATAAGGGGTGGTTGACGTATGTATCGATTTGGATGTGTAGAGCTGTATTTTTTTCTATATATATAATTCTTAATGAATCTTGGATGGCTAATCTATCCACCTTTCTAATAATAGAAAAAATGAACCGAAAAGTGATAGAGTGAGAGATAAGTAACGGGGAATCCATGTGTAGGTAGAGAGTGGAAATTGATCGCTCTTGTAAGTCTTTGTTTTGTATACTGTAATAAAATGCAATGTTTTGTTCCATGTAATATATCTGTTATTATAGAGCATAAGGAATGGATTCTTAAATTGATTGCTGATATGTCTATTTTATTCTTCAATAAAATAGACTAAATAAACATAAATTATCCGATCAATATTCATATCTGCTCCATCACTTATTATAATAAAAAAAACCTAACCCCATCATTTAAAACTACCTGGGCTACATTATAGTTTTTAATAAGATATACCATGTACTATGTTGGGGGAGGAAGGTCAAGCATTTATATCCCCTGAAATAACATAATAAGTACTTTTACTTTCTCTGATTGAAAAATATTTTTCTAATTCTCTTTGTACTCCTTTCCCCTTCCCCTTTAACCATAAAGAACCTGTAACCATAATAATCCGACGGAACGAAAACCTAGCAAAATCAACTACAAAAAACAATAATGAAATTGAAAATACTCATTTTGAATTTTTTCTTTTCAACTCCTGAAATTAATGAAGAGAATATTATGTTAAACATCAAGCTTTATTAGATAGAGCAAAAAACTAAAGTATCTTCATAATAATGGAAAAATGTTTAGAGGTGTAATGAAAGAAGAAACAACATCAAGCTTTTAGATTATGGCTAAAATGTTGGTATTTTAGGATACAAGATTGGTTTTTTAGAACAGAAGAGAAAAAAAGAAAGAGGTAAAATGAGAGTTGGGAAAAAATATATTAACCATAGAGAGTACAGGTGCTTATTATAATAGTTCAGGGATCGTCAGTGCTCAACCCTAAATAGTTAAATCAATGTGCAATAACCCAAAAAGGTAAAAGAAAAAAAACAAATTAAGTTATTAAGCTTTATGTAAGCTATAGGATCTTATTCTTCTTCATCTTCTAGACTAGACTAGATCGCATTCCAAACTTTCTCAAGAAAGTCACTCATCAAGGATGGCTGATTTGTAGAACAACAAACTCCCACAAGCGTTTGGAATCTTTGGTAATGTGAAAATAGTGCTTTAGAGTATGATTGTGATATTTGGACTCCGAGTTTAGACTTTTAGGGAAAGAGAGAGAGAGAGAGAGAGAGAGAGAGAGAGAGCAATCGCATTATTTATGAAACAGTTGGTGCAATTTTAATTTTGGAATAGTGATGAAATGGATATTGCAGAGCATTGAACTATTGATGATGTTTACACGCACCCAACAAACACAAACAACGTAGAAAAAAGGGTACGGGTAGGATCTAATTAGTTTGTTGCCTGTCTATTTCCACCAAAAATTCAAACACTATAGTTTGTGTTAGTTATAAAACGATTATATATGTGTGTGTGGATAGGATCTAATAAATTTGTTATCGGTCTATTTTCATCAAAATTCGGATACCACACATGTTGGCGGAAGAATTAGAAGGCTCGGTCCCTTACAATGTCCCGGATGGCAAGAACCATCGACTGGGACCGTTTCTTGGCAAAATAACGACCTAATGACCGAGATTGGCTTACCACTACAAGCAGGCAGGCACAACAGCATGGATCAGATAACATGCGGCTAGTTGCGTGTGTTGCCACATAAAGAAAAGAACGGGGAAAGTTACCATGTTGAACAAGAACGTAACGACTACTCATAAACATCTGTAAATAGTAAAGAGTAGCGATTGATCTTGCCATCGGAGGAATTATCGGAGAAGAATGCAAATGATCCCTCTCCATTGGAGGAATTATCGAGAACTACATGATAATATATTCACATTAGAGATGATGACATAAGCTTGGAATAAAGTTCTTGTCGGAATAGAGTGTGAATCCCTTAAGTGCGGGATGGAGCCATAATTTTAAGTTTTTACTTGCATGGGCGGTTAACAAAGCTAATAATACACAATAGCATGATTTTATATTTTTTTATCTTTTTGAAAAATTAGAACAAATATATTTAAGCTACAAATTTTATCTACAGGAGCTGATCCTATGAAGTCCGGGCTCATTTCTTATTTTGAGGTCCAATTTAAATACCCAACTCTTGTGTTTTTCACTGATCCGCTCCGGCCACCGTGATCTGTATATGTTAAATAGGCTGAGGATCTTCTCGGTACGATCATGGGAACCGGCACCTGAGGAGTTGCCTGAGAAGTCCATATCTCTGAAAGATGATTAAGAAAAGAAATCAGATTTAAGCAAGGATTACACGATGATTCAACGAGAATTAGAAAAGTGAATGAAATGTAATAAAACATAAATCAAGAGTGTAACTCAATTTAGGGATCTCTCGACGGAACTGTAATTTCATCCAAACCTGGCTCTGATACCAACAAAACCATATCACGCCCCGTTTCCCAAAATACGGAACGGGAGGGGTGACTAGGCCAGCCATGCTCCTACGGTCAGGAAATAATCCCGCCATAGTCACACTTCGGTTTCTAGCATTACATGGTAGTCAGTAAACACAGTACAAGAGTAAAGAAAATCACAGTTCACAACTTTATTACATTAAAATAATAGAGTTCATGATATATTTATTTGCATGAAAGAAATAACTAACCAAAAAAATAACAGCGTTCTTTTAGCAAGTAAAAAGGTGATGGTGCTGATGTCGCGGTCTAGACCTCCGCGATCTCGAATGGCAGGTCCTGCTCCTGAGCTGGGTCCACTCCGTCATCTGAGTATGCACACTCAGGTCGTCAGGACGACGCGTATAACAATAAATATATAATGTGTGTACAATGTTGTTAAACGTGAAATACACAGCAGAATACAGTAACACGAGAATAAGAAATATAAAGTGAAATTAACTATGCAGTATATGCGTCATGTCAGCAAACCAGACAATATATATGTCACTACTTATCAGTCACTAAGTCAATGAAATCAATTGGTGGAAAGGATACTCATGTTTAATAAGGATCTCGTGCATGCCCGAAACTACAGTTCACTATTGCCTGGGACATAACCCTGCACCGTGTCGCTAGGCCCATGACCTAATCTATGTGTGTGTGTGTATCACTAATATCGAATGATCATTCTCTAAGTCACTGTACCTCGCTAAATACAAGTTCAATTCCATCTTGATTTCCTCAGGCCATAATAACTATAAGTATAGGATAAATTGCATACGAACACGCGCCAAATCACGGTCTTACTCATTTTCACTGCACTGTTCACCTTCACTAATTTATCACTTATTACCGGCATGCTTGATACAACTAATCCAATACCACTCACGTTCGACAATGCAAAGTTCGCTATAAATCACTTTGAACGTTCGCTATCACTGAAGGTATTACGGTCGGGTAAAATACAAGAATGATGCAACATAGCAAGTCATATGCGATATGAAACACAATGCATCTTATGATTTCAAAAAAAATATATTAATCTACATGGTCAAATTTATGTTAGTTATATATATGCCCTAGAGGCCATTACTGTACATAGGATGTATATTGTAGTGGATGCTGGGACGTATATAGGGAGGACTTTCTTGCTCGACATGATAGTATGCTATCTAGTTGAACTTTACCTTAACGTGTATATTGATTGTCTCTCTGTTACATGTTGGTAAAGCCCTTAGGATGTGTGCTTGACTACCTGGACTATGATGCGGATCATACTAGTGGGGACATGGTAGTCCATAAGTACATCCTTCAAAGTCCCTAGTCGAGGGTATATCGAGACGGGGCATCAATATACCAGAGTAGACTAGCGTGTACCTTCTCGACCTATACAGATGGGCGATGGATGATCCCATATCCATTGGTGTTTGATATCGGAGATGATATACGGGTGCTCAGTGGAGACTGGGTACACTGGACGGACTCGCCGAGAACTCCCAGATGGTATTATACCTCACGTCAGATGGCAGTTCTCTGGTGACACTGGTACAGAGTAGTCTGTTGACCCGAGATCGTCATAGAGTCTTGTGTGGTTCCCACTGTGCTTTGATTTTCATCTTACCACGTCCAAGAGGGCGTGCAAAACGGTGGTTTTTGGGTACAGTCCCGAGTCACATGGAGGCAATGAGCGATAGGAGGGGATTCGTTTCTCCCGGTATAGGGAGTTGATGTTGCGCTGTGCTCGATTGGCTATAACCGGAAATCCCTGGCCAGGGTTGCTGAGATTTACTGGTAAGTGTTACCAGTAGTTTCTCGAATTGTTATAGACCTCATATCGACACGACTTATCAAGCTATTGGGGTCTGACGTTTACCACCCCTAGGCGAGATATGTGACATATCAGACGATCAGACCGGACTGTACGGTAGTGTTACTGGTTGGATTCACTGGAGTGTGAGCGGGCTTGCTCGTCGATCTTCAGATCGCTCAATACCCGGGTGGCCGTTACGTTTAGCAGACCGCTTGCGGCTTGTGGATGCTTGATATGATCATCATCTGCTGCCGGCGTATTGACGAGTCTTTAGAGTCCTACACAGAGGTTTCCTGGCTCAAGCGAAATGAAATAGGAGCGCATATGAGATATGTGCGGGACCGAGAATAATACCAGTATGTGATACTGTATTCGATTCTCGCGATGTGACATTGATCAGTTATATGCGATATAGCCGGGTTATCGGATCAAGTGTTGATTCGATAAGTTGTTACTAATGATACTAGTCGGTTATATGCGATATGACCGGATCGTTAAATCAAGTGTTGATTTAATGATTTAATGCATAATTATATATTTGATATATTACTTTGCATTAACTAGTATCGGTTCACTTTAAATGGATTTTCTCGCTCGGGTGTGCACATTGTATATTCGATATAGTTTTGTGCACTTGCTTGTATCATGTTTGATGATACATGCCTTATGGTTAAGTGTTAAGAATTAAACTATAGTTAAGTGGGTGATTAGGGTTTTTGATTTCATTTTATTCATTTATCTTTTTGGAAAAAGAAAAGGCAAAATGAGGAAAATGGTTGCTTTCTTTTGTTCATTCATGAACCTTCATGAAGACTTTGACTTAATGACCATTTTGTCTCATGCTTAACCCTAACCACTCACTTAAACCTTAGTTAACTCTCTACATCTAACCATGGTTCATTATATGATAAGGATTGATTTTTCTTTTCTATTCTAATATTCTTATCATAATATTTTAGCTTCTTCTTCTTCCTTCAAGTGAAGAAAAGCTTGACCATCAATGGCAACTTGATGAAATGAGTGAGAAATCCAATTCTAAAGTCTACCCACTTCCTATTTCTTCATCCTCTACCTCTTGCCAAGTAGTAGAGTGTGTTTCCTTCACAAGTTTTCATGCAAGGTGAAGGTGGAGCTTGATTTAGCGATGCCTCGACGTAGATCATCTTCGGCATTGACATCGACGACCTAGCTCGCTTATTCTCCGATGAAGTCGACGCTAGAGCCCGGATTCTTTTTGGACAGCTGAGAGGACTTCGTTGCAGAGCTATGGAGGTGGAGCACCGGATCTACAAAGGTTGTATTTCCGTTTCCTTGTAGTTAATTGTTAACTAGTTATCTTTTCGCCTAGAAATCTAGCAAACGATCCGTAGTTTAGGGTTTCTCGGCACGTTAAAATTTGAAATTGGCATGGTTGATACCTTGTGAGACCTCACTAGAGTGCCTAGGAACCCTATAGTGGTATCAGAGCCTAGCTAGAGCCTTAGGCGAAGTCCAGACGGAGTTTGAAGTCCGAACGAACCCGAAAACCCATTTCTAACATGCTCTCTGTCCTTTTTTGAAAACAGTGAGTTTTTCTATATTAAAAATATGCAGAAAAACATGCAGGAATAGCTAAGAGTTACTGTGAAATCGTGTGCCCTAATTCCATTAAAGCGCCGCGTTTCCGCGGCACGAGCATGGCTTGTGCGGCGGAAACGCGGCCTGTTTGTCGTATTATGGGGTGATGTTTGCACAGTAACTCCTATTTGACAGTGCTGGTTTTCCTGGGTATTTTTAATATTTTTTCAAGAGTTGAATTTTTCTGGGTTGTTTTGGGGATTCGAATGTTCGATCGGATTATCAAATTTTGTCTGTGTGGCTTTCCGGATAATTTTTAGAATATGTTAAAAAGTTCGACCGGATATAAATACCCAATTTTTCCCCTGTCGGGAAATTTCCAAGTGTTGGATTTTTCCGTAGTTTAACGACGTTCTAAGTAGTGCAAGTAACGCGATGGACCCTCTAGAAGACAACAAACCTTAACTCGATTATGTGACCGTCTTGAACTGCCCTTTGAACCTTCGGGTTTGGGGCAGTACGGCGTGCCACATGTGAGGCGTTGGCTTGACCCTTCTACGGCTGGACCGTCGGTACTGAGGCACGAATTGAATGTTGTTAGACTTATTTCATGTGTTGATCTGTATCGGGAAAACTTGGGTGTTCGAATGTTCAATCGGAAAGTTTAACATTTTCTAATTATCTGGAATGGGATACAATAATTGGAATTCACAAGATGTTATGAGATAACGGAATGAATATTATAAACGTAGCAGTTTAGTCTCCCTTGATCGGTTGCCACGGAATTTTGATGTGATCAAAAGTCCGTCGCAATCACGTAGCGTACGCGGATACTCGCCGGGTAAAATTAATAGACAGCCTCACTCCATAGCCCCGACCAAGTGACTGTAGGAGAACCCCGTCGCCGAAAGCATCCGTTCGGGTGCTCGCGGCAGCGGTGTTCCGCCTTGGTGCACTTCGTCGACGGTATCGGGGGTGCGGCCGCCTACTAAAGTTTGCGACGAGTATTCGATCAGACTGTCGGGAATCTTGTTGAATTGCCCGACTCGATATTGAAAAGTGTTTTCGATAATGAGACTGAAATGCGGGGTTTATAATTGTTAGGCATGTGATGTCTAAGTAATTCATTTGGTCAGGCATATGATGTCTGAGGTGATTGCGGATTCCAACTGTTGTAGTTTTATACTTTCTTTTCTGTGACCGTAAGTGTAATATGTGATATCGCCGGTTTCGTTGATATATGTCAATGACAATTGGGATGCGCATATTTACTTACGTTGATGACATGTGATGTTATGTGTGTTGCTGGATATGTTATATTGGATCGTCGTGTTTGAATAGCCGGGGTTTTTTTTATGTGAGATGAGTGTTTTTCATTTTCATTCATGTAAAAACTTGTATGTAATATTCTTTTATTGGGGCACTTCCAGGTTGCGGAAGTTGTCACCCTTTGTATATTATTTACTTTTCCGCACTAGGATAGACCCAAGGAGGGGAGCACAAGTAACCGGGTTCTGGAGTCCAGTGGGAGACCAACTCGAGAGGTCGAGGCCGGGTCTCCTAACTCTAGAATTGGTAGGGTTGCTTGCCGCTCTCGTAGGGGTCTAGGGGTGTGGGTTTGGCTATTCATCACGACCGTGGAATCCGTGTTTTATACTGGCTCGTATTGAAAACACGGACGTCCTAGTATATCCAATATTTCATATGTTTCTTCTGCTGCGATATCTGTGATGTGATCATGTGATGTTCTGTGATAGATACAGTATATAGTATATATGATATATTATATAGACGTTACTTATGTTTTACACCCGCGCTAGCCCTGCCCCGCTCTGCCGTTAGTTACCTAACCTAACGGTGCACGAGGGGACATCGAGGCGAATGCGGATGGCATAAGTGTACGTCGTATTTATCTGTGATGTTTAGGTACTTAAATGATGGGACTTCATTAATGTGATTAATGAAATAAAAGAAACCTAAGATGTTGTAGAATCGAATTTCAAAATAAAACAGGTAGCTACAGTTCTTGCTTTGCATAGCGGTATATGTGATATATCCTGCACCTTATTCGATGAGGAAAGGACCGAGATCCCTTCACCGGGAGTGACTCCTTTAGCAATAACTGGCAGATGCTACACACTCGGTTTGTCTTTTGATTGCTTTTAAGAGTTTTTGCTTTGCACAGTGATATATATGATATATCCCGCACCTCATTCGACGAGGAAAGGACCGACGATCCTTTCACCGGGAGTGACTCCTTTAGCAAAACTAGAAAAGCCTCAAAAGCACTCCATTTTAAAAATTCATTCGATCCTACAACGATATCAAGTTCATTACGCAATAGGTTTTCAGAAAAACCTGTCGTAGCCCTCCGTCATTTCAGATAAGTAGTAGTTAGTATTCGTACTGCGTTTGTTGGCCTTTGTCAAGGCGCAGTGTGCGGTAGCTAACTGGTGCTTATCTGCTTATGCATATGATGCAGATTGAGTTAGGGTAGTCGTGCGACCTTGTTGGCCTTTGTCAAGGGCCGTGCGGGTGGGTTTAATTCAATCAGGAAATGACGGGTTGAACTTGACTAGCATCCTATGGTTTGTTGGCCTTTGTCAAGGTCATAGGAGGTTAGGGGCAAAATATTATCGGGAATTTCAAGTGTTGAAATTTGCAATGAGATTGCATACCTTCTATGAGATAGTTGGATCCCGATACCCGCTGCGAGTAAGAGTTACTCCTGGGAGAGTTTTATACATTACAATTAGCCGATCAAGTAGGTGTCTAGAAAGGTGTTAACGGGGTTACGCCTCTGGGAAAACGAGGTTTACATTAATTAGGTTCGTGCGAAAGCACGGGGGACCTCCCTCAAAGTACCGACACTGGCCTGGCTGAAAGATTGGCGAACTTGTAGTGTGTAATTAATCCCGGCTAGTCTTTCCTTTTAGGGTTTGAAGGAAGATTTGATAAAAAGCAGTGGGAGCCATCCTGATTAGATAAAATAATAACCAATCTATTCTTGCAAGAGCGCACGCTGAGTGTTTTCTTCTCTCTCTCTCCTGGTAGCGACCATATCACACCTTAATCAAGATAATAATACGGATTATTGACCGAACCCGCTTGTTATACTGAGCTGGGGAACGTTGGTCCCGCTCCAACTTATAATTGTTATAAGACAGAGCAGGAAATTGGGGAATACCAGATTTCCCGTGCCGCCCAAACGAAGAGAGTGCATGCTGATGCATCATCTTCGGGTGTGTTCATTACAGAGAACTGTTTCTCAGTATCCTTTACGTCCTGGGTATGTGATACCAGATCAGGATCCCAGATATGTAATCTGTTACATAGGGCTACAAAAAGGTAGAGGACTGAGAACGGGTGATAAGTTTCATGAGGCAGAAAACGGGGCAAGTGTTGCAGCCAAGTCTGTTGGTCACTGTCACCCTGTATTACAATACATTGATTCTGAACGAATGTTGTTAGATACCGAACCTAATATACAAAATCATATCAGTCTCTTTATTATTAAAGAAAGGATATAATTTTGTATTGTTGGATAATGTTTTGAATATTTCCTATATCAAAAGTTGATCGGTTCAGGCACGTTATCTAAAAGCATTGATGTTCTAAATCAAACTACAGTTCTTAATATATGGAACACACATAAGAGGAAGAGTTCAGAAATGAATGGATCCTTCTTAAGGCATTGCAGACTAGGTCATATCTATGCGACCCGACTGGCTGAAGTTACATGTAGATGCATATTTAAATCAGTTTGAATTTACATCTTGTGAAACTCGCCAGTCATGTCACAAAGATATAATGACACTAGCTCTGTTTATTGGAAACAGAGAAAGAGTTAGTGAACTCTTGGGATGATACATGTTGATGTATGTAGGTCCCATGTCTACACATGCCAAGACCGGTTCTTTATACTTCATTACATTCTCTGATAATCTCTCAAGATTCAGACATATGTTCCTGTTGAAACACAAGTCCGAACCCTTTGAGATATTCATAGAATATAAGTAAGAAGTAGAGAACCAATAAGGGTATAAGTATTATGTCCTTTGATGTGATCGAGGAGGAGAATACTTGAGCACGGAAATCCTGGACTTTTCTAAAGGAGAATGAGATTCTCTCTCAGCATTACTCCTCCGCATACACCATAGCACAATGGTATATCGGGGTGGAGCTATTACACCCTATGTGATAAGGTGTGCTCTATGATGAGTAATACTGAGCTACCTATTTCCTTTTGGGTGTTATGCACTTGAGAAGCTGCATACCTATTGAATAGGGTTCCAATCAAATCAGTTGCCTACCATTCCATATGAGATATGGAAAGGGAAGAGCCCATGTCTTAAGCTAGTTAAGATTTGGGGTTGTCCGGCCTATGTCTAAAAGCAAAATCCGGACAAGCTCGAGGCAAGGTCTGTTATGTAGAACTAGAAGTGTTCCAGCTATACAAACTACAGCATGATTTGGTACAACCAGAGGATTCAGTGGAAACCAACGAACCTCAGCCTCTCCGCCGATCTAGTAGGGTTCCTCACCCACCTGAGAGATACTTCGGTTTCTCTATGACAGTGGGAGCGAGGAATGCATCATGAGATGATGACCCAACTAGTTTCGAGCTGGCCATCAGGAGTAAGACTCTGTAAGAATGGCTGGATGCTTAGTGATCTGAGATGGAATCCTTATACACCAGCAAAGTATGGACTTTAGCTACTATATCTGAAGGGTTAAATCCCCATCAGGAGCAAGTATATCTTGAGAAGATTACTTGGTGTACATGGAAAAGTTGAGACTTTCAAAGCTAGACTTGTTAAAAGTTTGCATCATTGACCAGGTGTGGATAATGATGAAACCTTTTCAAGTAGCTATGCTTAAGTCCATCCAGATCCTACTTGTCACGGCTACATACCATGACTGCGATATCTGGTGGTTGGGTGTCTTGACTGCTTTTCTAAATGATGATTTAGAAGAGAGCGTCTATAAGTACACAGCCAGAGGGCTTCGTAGACAGTGGGAGCAGCGGAAACGTGTGCAAGATGCTTTATAGGATAAAGCAGGCATCGCGGAGTTGGAACATCTGTTTTGATGAATTAGTCAAAGAGTTTGACATCATCAAAATGGTAGATGAACCTTGTATAAACAAAAAGGTAGTAGGGAGTATGGTAACGATCCTCGTAGAGTACGTGGATGACATACTCTTGATAGGGAAGGAGTTTCTTATGCTACGCTCGATCAATCTCCGCTTATCACAAAGATTCTCCGTGTAGGATCAAAGTGATACCTACTAAATCCTGGGGTTTTGGATCTATGAGATAGATCTAAATGGATGTTAGAATTCTCACTAGATGTAGTGAGATGGTATCAATCGATCCAGGGGAGAATCACTGGAAGTGTTCCAGGGTGATAAAGACGACTGAATGTCAGTCGCAGGCATTGTCTTTACCCTCAGTACAGGGACGGTATGTTGGAAGAGTTCCAAGCTAGATACCGTGACATACTAGACGATAAAGCCAGGATACATCGCTACTAAAGATGCTACCAAAGAGGCTGTTTGGATGTATAATGGTTCATAAGATGAACTATGTTCCTCCCATTGTGTGACAATAGAGTTGTGGCTTATGCCAAGGAACGCCGATCCCATCAGTGATCCAGACATATTCTAAGGCAGTATCACTTGATCATGGAGATGGTTGATCTCCAGGGAGATCGAGGATAAGAGAGTAGACTCAGAGGACAACACAGCGGATCCACTCACAAAGGCCTGTTCCCAGAGAGAGACTTTTATGGGATGGTTGAGTATGAGATACTGCAACCACTGCTATCAGATGGCCCTAGTGCAAGTGGGAGATTGTTAGTTATATGTATGCCCTAGAGGCCATTACTGTACATAGGATGTATATTGTAGTGGATGCTGGGACGTATATAGGGAGGACTTTCTTGCTCGACATGATAGTATGCTATCTGGTTGAACTTTACCTTAACGTGTATACTGATTGTCTCTCTGTTACATGTTGGTAAAGCCCTTAGAATGTGTGCTTGACTACCTGGACTATGATGCGGATCATACTAGTGGGGACATGGTAGTCCATAAGTACATCCTTCAAAGTCCCTAGTCGAGGGTATATCGAGACGGGGCATCGATATACCAGAGTAGACTAGCGTGTACCTTCTCGACCCATACAGATGGGCGATGGATGATCCCATATCCATTGGTGTTTGACATCGGAGATGATATACGGGTGCTCAGTGGAGACTGGGTACACTGGACGGACTCGCCGAGAACTCCCAGATGGTATTATACCTCACGTCAGATGGCAGTTCTCTGGTGACACTGGTACAGAGTAGTCTGTTGACCCGAGATCGTCATAGAGTCTTGTGTGGTTCCCACTGTGCTTTGATTTCCATCTTACCACGTCCAAGAGGGCGTGCAAAACGGTGGTTTTTGGGTACAGTCCCGAGTAACATGGAGGCAATGAGCGATAGGAGGGGATTCGTCTCTCCCGGTATAGGGAGTTGATGTTGCGCTGTGCTCGATTGGCTATAACCGGAAATCCCTGGCCAGGGTTGCTGAGATTTACTGGTAAGTGTTACCAGTAGTTTCTCGAATTGTTATAGACCTCATATCGACACGACTTATCAAGCTATTGGGGTCTGACGTTTACCACCCCTAGGCGAGATATGCGACATATCAGACGATCAGACCGGACTGTACGGTAGTGTTACTGGTTGGATTCACTGGAGTGTGAGCGGGCTTGCTCGTCGATCTTCAGATCGCTCAATACCCGGGTGGCCGTTACGTTTAGCAGACCGCTTGCGGCTTGTGGATGCTTGATATGATCATCATCTGCTGCCGGCGTATTGACGAGTCTTTAGAGTCCTACACAGAGGTTTCCTGGCTCTAGCGAAACGAAATAGGAGCGCATATGAGATATGTGCGGGACCGAGAATAATACCAGTATGTGATACTGTATTCGATTCTCGCGATGTGACATTGATCGGTTATATGCGATATAGCCGGGTTATCGGATCAAGTGTTGATTCGATAAGTTGTTACTAATGATACTAGTCGGTTATATGCGATATGACCGGATCGTTAAATCAAGTGTTGATTTAATGATTTAATGCATAATTATATATTTGATATATTACTTTGCATTAACTAGTATCGGTTCACTTTAAATGGATTTTCTCGCTCGGGTGTGCACATTGTATATTCGATATAGTTTTGTGCACTTGCTTGTATCATGTTTGATGATACATGCCTTATGGTTAAGTGTTAAGAATTAAACTATAGTTAAGTGGGTGATTAGGGTTTTTGATTTCATTTTATTCATTTATCTTTTTGGAAAAAGAAAAGGAAAAATGAGGAAAATGGTTGCTTTCTTTTGTTCATTCATGAACCTTCATGAAGACTTTGACTTAATGACCATTTTGTCTCATGCTTAACCCTAACCACTCACTTAAACCTTAGTTAACTCTCTACATCTAACCATGGTTCATTATATGATAAGGATTGATTTTTCTTTTCTATTCTAATATTCTTATCATAATATTTTAGCTTCTTCTTCTTCTTCCTTCAAGTGAAGAAAAGCTTGACCATCAATGCAACTTGATGAAATGAGTGAGAAATCCAATTCTAAAGTCTACCCACTTCCTATTTCTTCATCCTCTACCTCTTGCCAAGTAGTAGAGTGTGTTTCCTTCACAAGTTTTCATGGCAAGGTGAAGGTGGAGCTTGATTTAGCGATGCCTCGACGTAGATCATCTTCGGCATGGACATCGACTACCTAGCTCGCTTATTCTCCGATGAAGTCGACGCTAGAGCCCGGATTCTTTTTGGACAGCTGAGAGGACTTCGTTGCAGAGCTATGGAGGTGGAGCACCGGATCTACAAAGGTTGTATTTCCGTTTCCTTGTAGTTAATTGTTAACTAGTTATCTTTTCGCCTAGAAATCTAGCAAACGATCTGTAGTTTAGGGTTTCTCGGCACGTTAAAATTTGAAATTGGTATGGTTGATACCTTGTGAGACCTCACTAGAGTGCCTAGGAACCCTACAATTTAGACAAAATACTACAGAAGAGGTAAAAAGTAAACTCCAACAACGATCTAACAAAATTGGTTCCATATCAAACGGGTTTCAGGTTTGCAAGATGCGGTCGTTTCATTTTAAGTTTTCATCGCTGAAATTTCAGTTTCTGAACTGAAAGTCCAACTAGCGACACACTTTTCACTCTGTTGGGATCAATAGTTAGGCAATCACAGTTGAGTGAAATCTAGATCTTTTAATTAGGTTTCCAACGCAATAGACGGATCGACAATATCCACTGTGTGCTGGAAGATACATTCTGTTCAAGGTCAGAACATCCGTTCCGTCTCTGCTTGGGACTGCAGTACACTTCGACAGTTTAAATTGCAATTAAAATACAAAACGGTAGTAAAATTAAACGAAACTAAAACCAATAGTTAACTAACAGGATTATCTTTACAATGGTATAGGGTTATGCATAATTCTATACTCGTACAGCGCTACACATTCCGCAGTCCCAGTCAGTTCTTGTTACCGTGATCTATCAGTATCGAATAATAAACTATAGAGAGTTCTATCTTATCGAGTCAGCTTCAATATGAGCTATAGAATATTACATTCCGATATGTATCTTATTTAATATCAATTTAACACTACGACATGTATAGTAAAACCCAGATTTGGCGTCGCCTCTTTGGGGCGATATTTCGTGACGATATTGTCAATATCTTAAACTTAAATCACTACACAATAGTTAAAAACAGCAACGGAATTCAACGTTCCCAAAACATAGGCATGTTAAATAGGATTTTTATTCGGTTAACCTATCGAACATCTAGGCAAATGTTCGATTATCGATCGTAATTCCCGTTTCATTTAGCCAAACTAAATTAGATAATGTCCATATAACTCCTACATGATACCAAACGCGGTAATAAGCTCTCGTCGGGCTCCAATCAATAAGACGGTGCTATAGTTCACTCCACAATTTCAATAAAATCGACTATATATATATATATATATATTTGTTGTAACTATCACGGCTAAAATTTGTAGTAGCATGATAAACAAGTGAACGTTTCACTTGCCTTCGGTCGCTGATATAGATGCGACACCACGTGCAGGATTCGTCTCGACACACGAGACGTCGCGATACTGGATACAGTGCGCGATGCACGGTAACCCGGTACTGGACGCGGTGGCGACGTGGACGTGATACGGTAGCGGGCAGTCTTGGCTCGGTGCATGGTGCAGGTGTGGCACGGCGTGACACGGTACTGGACACGGTGCTGGTGTGGGAGTGGGCACGGTGTGTGCACTGGACCGGGGCACAGGGTGGCACGGAGGCGGGCAAGGTGTGAGCCTAGCACAGTGGGGGCATGACGATGCTCAGGTCTGAGGCTGGGATGATGAGTGTTGGTGGCGTGGCATTCGACGAGAAAGTGGTGGTGTTGGCGAGGGGTCGCTGGCAATCGAGTTAGGCGGCGGCAGTGGTCGTCGGTGGTGTTGGGTTTCACGGATCTGGGTTAGTGGCGGTGATGGAGTGGGCTCGAGTTCGCCGGTGGTTGTGCAGGGGGTGTCCGACGGTGTTGGCGGCGGTGTTGGGAACTCCTTCGACGGTGATGGGGAGTAGTCGCCGGAGGGTTTGTTGGGGGAGATGAGGAGGGAAAAAGCTCAGGAGCTCATGGTGATGGATGGTTATGGAGGAGAGAGAGGAGTTTTAGGGGGGAGAGAGATTTAGAGATGGAGTGAGCTCAGATGTGTTGAGAGGGGGGAAAGACGATTGAGGAGATCACGGGGTTAGGATCGAGTGGGGCGTGGGTGTATGGGTCTCGGGGACGTGCGCGAGAGGGGGGGAGCTGTTGGGGGGAGAGAGAGGAAGCGAGACGGGATGGAGGAGGTGGCCGCGGAGATCGCGCGGGTAGTTGGCGTGGCGAGGACGTGGTCGGGGTGAGTGCGAGAAAAGGGGAAGGGACGTTGAGGAAGAGGGCAGGAAAGAAAGGAGAAGAAGAAGAGGAAGTGGGGATAACGGGTCGGGTCGGGTCGGGTTTGGGCTGGGATTAGGGATTGGGTTTGGGTTAGGGAAAAATAATAAATAAAAATAATACAAAAATTTAAAAATATGAAAAAATAATTGGAAAAATACGGGAAAAATATATACAAGGAACTAAGGATTTACAATTTCATAATTAACAAAGAGTTTATTTCATAATTATCATACTTTTTAAGTTAATTATCATTCTTTTTTATTTATTTCATAATTAGCATGGCTTAAATAATAGATAAATTCTCCTCCTCCTCCTCTTCTTCTAACTTCTAACAACAAAGTATAATTATCTCATTATGTTCTGTACTGACTAGAAGATGAGTCACTAGATCATATCTTTATATTTTGCCCAGTGTCATGACTCATATATATGATATGTTCCAAAACTGAGGGTTTCACGATAACCCACCAACATTCTTCATTGACATATATTTTGGGGTCATGGATGACAAAACATGTCTTGGTAACAATATAGTTATTTGGAAAGAAGGGAGAAATCGTGTTTTCAACAATAAGTAATCTTCATTATTCATGTTTATAAATTAAATCAGACTGAAATCGTGATCACGTACCGGACAGATGTCCATCCGAAGAGGGTGAGAAAGAGAGCACGGACGCAGATTCAAGAACATGAGAGTGTGGTCGGGCATAGGATGAAAGACATAGAGAAGGGATCAGAGGTACCGACGCTTCTATATATCCAGACGACACCGTCATTGGACCTAGGTGGTTGGTTTACTTGGATCTATCTCATTCTTGTTTTGTGACGTATTTGGGGTTTGTTCTCCCATGGACGGACTTTATAGTTTGTTTTTTACTCTTTTCATTTATTTTTTAGCTTGTTTCTTATTAATGTATTATTAGTTTCGTTAAACTTTCATTTAATAAAACATGAGGGTGTTAACCCCCGTTTTGGACAACGGAAAATGATTAAGATGATGAGGAGGAGGCTTCGATTGGGAGAGATGGGGAAGCGATTGGGATTGAGAAGAACAAGAAAGCTTGTAACTTTTGCTAATCTTGAAGGTTGTGTATTAGGATGATTCTAAAGCGATTCAGAATGGCGAGGTTGATTGGTGAATGTCTCTATCGTCAATAGATTCAATTCTCTTTCGTGGAGTATTTACTAGCGAGGAAAAGAAGGATGTTCCTGATACCGTGTGTGTGTGTGTGTGTGTGTGTGTGTGTATGCAAGAGCATCAGTATGACATGTATATGCTATGGTATGAACCAAGTCAGATGTTTCTTATGTTGTGGGCTTGATTAGCTGGTACATGTCAAATTCAGGCGAAAATGCAATGGGCATATTGCATTTTTTATTGAGTTTAAAGATACAGGCTATACACGTGTTCATGATGGTCAAAGGATCCACCACTGCTTATATATCCTTCATAATAGATGAATCCATTAGTGGAAGATAGACGTTGCAGGCTAAGACAATGTTATCGACAACAAAGAAAGAGTATATGACATCAGTCAAAGCAAACAAGGATGCTCGAGTTTAGCATATGATGCATGGTGAAGTGCGGTCCTGTTGATTGGTGCATGATTGCACATGCATAGCACATTAGTATGCTTTTTGTGTCTTCCGATAAGAAGGTCCAAAGATTTACTCAAAAGGGTTGTAGATCCATTCTCAAAAAGGTGAAGTAAAATGAGAGAATAGAGATTCAAGAATATTGAGTGGGTGAATTTATATTTCTTTCTTATAAGAGAATTCTTGTATTTGTCTTGTAAATTAGCCTGAGTTTAGTCAAACCACGTTTTATTCTGACGTGTTTTTTCTTCTAGATTATCGTCATGCGTGTTTGAAAGCTAAAGGACGGGATTTTTCCCTAACAAGCGATATCGGAGTTATAAGTGGTATCAGATCAACTTGATACCACCTTCGAGGAAAAACTTCGCTAATAACATAATTTACAAACCGGAGTTTACTGTCGTGTCGACATCATATTAGGTCTTGAACTTCATTCATTAACATTTATGTTTCCGTTTTGTTTTCAATATGATAAATTAACCTCAACTTCAAGCACGTGAATCCATTTGAGATACGAATCCAACAAAATAAGAAAAAGAGAAGGGACAAGATTTTGAGGCTAAAGCTATGCATCTTATCTTCTTCTGTATGAGAGAGACAGAAGAGAGCATTGATTCTTGTTTAATCTTTTGTTTAGTCATACATGAAAAGGTGTTGGAATTTTGTACAAGACCTCGAATAGATTGAGCTATCACATATAAAACAAAAGGGTTTCTTTCTCCTGTACCCTCATTAGGGAACATGTTGCTCTCTAATCAAAAGTGAGATGGCTTCTTACTCAAGAAAACACATGTAGGAACTAAACATAAACTACACTATATATGTAAATTAATTGTCCAAAGCCCCAGAAAGCTAAGCTCTTTAGAGTATAAAAAAAATTGTTACATACTAAGTGGGGAATGTGTGAATATTAACATATTTGGCTCGTGAACTCATATGATTAACAAATCAAGTCTCCTCCTTTTAATCAAAGTCTTGTTCGTTGCTTTGCACTCATTAACTGTTTCTATTACCTAAAAATCCTGGATATTGGTGATCACCCACTTCCACTTCGATGAACTCAACTCTCTAAGGTCTAATTTTTAATTTTCTAAGATAGTGGACCATTAGTGAAATTTGAAGGAGGGTTAACCACATTACTTTCACAAGGGTTTGGAGTTAGAATATATAAATCTTTTTCAACCATCCTCACAACATTCAGCGCGCAGTGATATAGATTTTAAAACTGAATTAGAGTTATCCCAATTTAAATCCAAAGTCTATGTTAAGATACTCATAAATCTTATATCTTAATTAGTATAGGCGTTTAATCTTTATCTCTTTGTATAGTGATTTAATCTTATCTCTTAATCTTGCAGGCTATATATATATAGAGAGAGAATAATGGAGAAAAGAGGCCATAGGAGGGGATTTCCTCCTATGGCGTGGAAAAAATACAACATCCGCCATTTTTTCCGACGATCGGCCCCCATCATATTCATCGTTATCATTTAAGATGTGTGTACACCAAATTTCATGTGATTCCACAACTTTTCACCGTTGATTTAGCAATGTAAAAAGTTCTATTGTCGGTAAACCGTTAATTTTGAACCCACTAAATCAACGGTGAAAAAGTTGTGGAATCACATGAAATTTGGTGTACGCACATCTTAGATGATAACGATGATGATGATGGGTGCCGATCGTCGGAAAAAATGGCGGAGGTTGTATTTTTTCCACGCCATAGGAGGAAATCCCCTTCTATGGCCTCTTTCCTTCATTAATCTCATATATATATATATATATATATATATAGAGAGAGAGAGAGAGAGAGAGAGAGAGAGAGAGAGAGGTACATTGTATATTTTTACTTGATCAATTATTAATAATATTATTCTCTTTTTCCAAATATATGGTTTGTAATATGGTATCAGAGCCAATGACTCGATCCAAAATCTCGATAATACCTCTGAAAGAAGCATGTTACAAGCACAAAAAAGTGCCTCCGAAGGACCTAGCTCTACAAATGTTGTGCAATCCACGTGACGGCTACACCAAGAAAAAGTGATGTTTGCATTTGAGGAGGAGTATTGAGATGTGAGGGACTAAAATATGAAAGTAATTCTAGAGGGGATGGGGGTTAAATAAAAATATGCAACTAATATACCCAAATTAAAAATTCTATACTACACTTGCTGGCTAATACAAAACACAATTTTAAGTTTTAGACAAGAGATATATAAAGAGATATAATACTAAGTAAGATTACAATCGTGAACAATAAATAACAAGCAAGCAAAAATAATAATTGATGAGCATATAGAGCATATAAGGAACAAGCATGCAATTTCTAATCCAAGCAAATAAGCAAGCGTCACGTCCCGCTTCCCAAAAACGAGAAACGAGAGCAATATGCCCGCAACATATTCATATCAGAAGCACTATTTCTCGGCACGAATATGCTAAGCTTCTATATAAACAGTAAAGAAAATATAGTACATGAATTTTTTAAAACTTATAAAATATCCAAAAATATTTATAATAGTCTCAAAAACAATAACTGAACATAATTTGAAAATTTAAGGAATTAGTAAAGGAAGATAGTCTTGAACAAAATGTATACTTATTGAGGAAAATTAGAGCTCGGTCTGACTTGAAAGATATTGACTGTCCTTCTCGGTTGGTATCACCTCGTACCTACCCTCGCCACCTGTCCAAAAGTCGTCTGACGATATTCCCAAGAAAAAAAAACATGAAAACAGGAATTTCGTTAGCGAACTAAAATTCGGTAAGTCCTCATTTTATTAGAAAATAATATTCTTCTATATTAACAGTATTTATAATGAAACATGATATTTTGGTTACAATTTAGTTATTAATGTTTATAATCTAATAGGTTTAATACAGAGTTTCAACCTGTTGGAACAAATGTAATACAATAATAATATTTTTTTAATTTGTAGAAAATAGTAATAATAAAGTTTTGTAATTTAGGAATAACAATATGTATAGGGTTCTATTAACATCATCAAAAGGTAATAAGATACAAAGATTTATGATTATAAAAATATATGAGGTATATTTTATTTAGAATTATTTGATAATAAATTAGTTTAGTAAAATATCATGTTACACTAATAAGAATGTAATATAGAATTATTTTTTGTATACTAGTTAAATTATGGTGTATTAATATAATCATTAAACGACATTTGACAAGAAACATGATATGCATAATAATAGGAATGAGAATAACTGTGAACAATAAACAGTAGTGTGCATGTCAAATAAATAACATGTGTTAATCAGTACAATGTAACTAGTGTATCATGATATTCGATATTTCAGTGCTAGTAACTATAAATATAAATTCGATTGTGAGAGTTTTATTATATAACCAGGATATTCCGTAATACCATAGAATAGTAGTAAAACGAGATTCATGAGATTCAAGATTTATATATAATGCAATGCATCGTTTTTCTCCGGTATCTCGAGGGGTAAGATATGATCATCTGTTACACATAAATACCTATATTTTCAAGCTAATCTATCCCCATGATATATATTTATATATTATATATATCTAATAGATAGTGTACATGTCATGTTCACGAGATTCAAAATATTCATTAAATTCACGATATTCAAGATATTCAGGTGGTTCATATCAGATTCAGGTCAAGATAGTATAATCTACCACAAAATTATTCACAGACCCAAGGGTATCATCCAGGGGTAAGAAAATACGGACCCACTCATGAGTAATGGGATTCCAACCACCGCCGGAGTATTCCCTGACCCAAGGCAATCATCCAGGGGCAAGAAAATACGGGCTCATTCATGAGTTAGTAATGGGACTCCTGAGTTGCCGTTGAGTGTGAGTGTCAACTACTAGGAGTATTCACAGACCCAAGGCTATCAGGGGTAAGGAAACACAGGCCCACTCATAAGTAATAGGACTCCAACCACCGCCAGAGTATTCACAGACCCAAGGCTATTATACAGGGGCCAGGAAACACGGGCCCATTCATGAGTTGATCATAAGACTCCTGAGAATACATGTCAAATTTTAGATACAATTTTAAGTCTCTATGTATATAAAACAATCAGGTAATACTAATTCAATTTCAGGCCAGAAATAAACCTATGTTTGCATGGAGAAATTTATGGTTTTGGTTTAGAATTATGTAATCTTATACAAAGAATAAATTGTAGTTCAAAGAGTCGTATAAATAACGATACTAAGTTTGCCTCAATCGGGTTTCTGATGAGAGAGAAACAGAAATTTTTGTAACGCTGCGTAGAGCGGGCCAGTGCGGATTTTAGAATTCGTGCACTGATAGTATTTTACATTTTTTGTTGATTTTGGTCCAGATTATGGTTTTCGCTATTAGACAAAAAATTTAGCGTCTGTGAGTCGTAAACGATTCTCAACAAAAAAATCCAGATTACAATAAACGAGTATGGTGTTATGTCCATTTTACTAATAGTTTCTACTGCAGTCTAGATTCGTCACATTTTGTTATGATCATATTTTCATAAATTTCTATAATTTTTTAGGTAAATTAACCTAAGAATAAAATGTATCTAACTCTTCGTAAATATTCCAGCAACTTGAGTTTGCTCAAAATGGAATCCGGGCTTAGAAAATATGTCTATTCTAAAGCAGGTATAATCAGTCTCTACATTTCCATAAATTCAGATGTCATACATAAAAGAAAAACAACACAACATGACTTAATCTAAACTATGAACTTCGTACTGACCACGGGAAGACATTATCGTTTGTAGATTAGATAACTACGACAGAACGGTCGCTGGATTATTATGAAACCACAATTATGGTTAAGTCTTCCCTATATGAAAATTAGAGATTCAAAACTAAATAATACCAGTGAAAGTAAATGAACTTTCAGATATCATATTTAATATTATTTTAGTTATATCATATGTGTTCGTAGCAGCTATTTATCACAAACATAGTTGTTTTTAGATACTGCACATTAAAAACAATAAATGTGTGTGTACACAAACTGAATCCCAATTTTATAAACTAAAATTGTCTTAATCTATTAAAAACCAAACATAAATAATACTTCCTATCTAGAACAATATTAAAATATGATATCAAAGCGATAATAAAATTAAGATATATTACACAAAACATATGAAACAATAATGCTATGTTGAATACATAATATAGACAAACAATAATGAATACGATATGAATAATGTGCTTGACTAACATTCAAGTTAATAGTATTAGTAAAAAATATAAGAACATACTATATATGACTACATAATAATTCTACGTTTTTGATATTAAAATAAAACGGCATACTAAAAACAAATATATGATAAACTAATATGATACTAAAATAAGAACATGGTCTACATAAAAACAAAATAAACGTAACAAGATATGAATACAAAAAAAACTGTATGAACTAACAGATAATCATATACGCTTTAGAATTGCATATTTTTTAATTATTATTCGTCAATAATAATGATTATCTTTTATGTAAATATGATTTGATTTTAAAATAAAAATGGAAATAGAGGAACTTACGAAGAGATCGGCGACGGCGACAGTGACGATGTTTGGGTTCGGATTTAGTCGAAAGGGCGGCGATGACTGGATCGACGGTGACGCTTGATGACGAAGCGACGGCTAGTGTCATGCCCCGCTTCCCAAAATACGGAATACGAAGGTGACTATGCCGGCCATGCTCTTACAGTCCAGAAAAAATCCTACCATAGTCAAACTTCGGCATCTAACAGTATATGGTACCAGTAATCTAATTCAGATGATGAGATAATACAGTCACTAAAAACTATTAGATGTAAAGAAAACTGGACGCAACAGATACAAACAAAATAGACAACTAACCAGAGATATTAAAGGAATGATACAGCTGGTTCATTGGTCTGGAACACCGCGATCTTCTAGAAATAAGGCAGGTCCACCTCTTCCTCTAAACATGCATACTTATGTCGTCAGAGTGACATAATATTATAATATAATAATACTAAACTGTTAGGAATATGTATGCCCTAGAGACCATTATTGTATATTATAGTGGATACTTGGACATATATATAGAGGACTTTCTTGCTCGACATGATAGCATGCTATCTGGTTGCTCTTTATCTTAACATGTGCACTTGTTTTAGTTTACCGTCTCTTTGATACATGTTGATAAAGCCCTTAGGATGTTGGCTTGACTATCAGGACTATGTGCAGATCATACTAGTGGGGCTTATGTAGTCCACGAGCACATCCTTAACGGTTCCTAGTCAAGAGAATATCGAGATAACGCATCGATATTCCATACTAGACTAGTGTGTACGTTTCTTGACCCCATGGGGTGATGGTTGATCCCATAATCATTGGTATTTGACATCAAAGATTGTACACAAGTGCTCATTGGAGAATGGGTACACTGAACCGGACCCACCGAGAACTCCTAGATGGTACTGTACCTATCATCAGATATTAGTTCTCTGGTGACACTTGTACAGGTTAATTTTTAGACCCGAGATCGTCATAGTGTCTTGTGTGGTTCCCACTGTGCTTTGATTTCCTTCCTGCCATGGCTCAAATGAGTTGTGCAAACAGGTGGTTTTTGGATACAGTCCCGAGTCACATGGAGGTATTGAGCGATAGGAGGGGTTTCTTCTCTCCCGGTATTGGGAGTTGATGTTACGCTATGCTCGATTAGCTATAACAGCAAGTCCGTGGACAGCTCTGATGAGATTTACTGATAAGTATTATCAGTAGTTTCTCAAAAGTTTATAGGCCACACAACGGCATGACTTATCGAGTTAGTGGGGTCTGACGATTCCACCCCCTAAACTCGATATATGACATATCAGACGAAGAGACCGGACTGTACGGTAAGTGTTGCTTTTAGGCTCTACTGGAGTTTGGACAAGTTAGCTTGTTGATTTTCTATTCGTTCAATACCTGGATAGCCGTTACGTCCCGCTAGTACCGCTGACGGCTTGTAGGTATCTGATGTGATCATTAGCTACTGCTGGTGTACTGATGAGTCTTTAGAGTCCCGCATAGAGGTTTCCTACCTCAAGCGAAATGAAATAGGGCATGTATGGAGATATGTGCGGGAGTTTAATTAAATACGAGTATATGATACCGTATTCTAATTCAGCATTTTTGATATCAGCCGGCTTATATATGATATAACCGGATTATTGAATCAAGTGTTGATTCAATGATTTAATTTATATATATATATATATATGTTTATATATTTGATATTAGCCGGGTTATATATGATATAACCGGATTATTGAATCAAGTTTTGATTTAATAATTTGATATATATATATGTGTGTGTGTGTGTGTGTAGATATGTATTGTAGAGTTTTTAGGCACTCTTACAAGGGTTAATAAGGCATCAACCATGCCCGAATAAAAATTTAGACGTGCCGAACAACCCAAAGCCGGGATCTTTGCTAGATAATTAGGGTTTAACATGCAAGTAAATATCTTTACAACTAAGAGTGAGGGATTACAACCTTTGTAGTCCGCTCCTTCGCTTCATAAGCTCCGAGTAGAAGTCCTTTCGCCGCGATCCGCGATCTCCCGGATTCAACAGAGGCTCCATAACTCGAACGATCCATGCTAGCTTGTAGTCTTCCTTTTCTCCGATGATCTACGTCGAAATTTCTATAACTCAAGCTCTCTCTCTCTCTAATGAGTTGAACACCCTACTCTAATTGGCTAGATTAGATGAGGATGATGGAGTAGTATTTATACTTTCTTTTTATATCAAATTCTCACACAATCTCATCACATGAAGAAAACCTAGAAAGCTTTCTCAAAGCTCAAGGTTGAAGAAGAAGAAGAAGAAGAATGAATTAATTCCTTTTATGATGAATAATGAAATCATATATGATTAATAATGCAATCATGGTTAACTATGACTAGGCTAACTCATGTAGAGAACTAACTAAGGCTAAGGGTTTGGGTTGGGTTAAGAATGACTCACTAGAAAATATCAATCATAATATCTTAGCTCAAAACAAAAAGAAACCTTCTAGAAGGTTCATGAAAGAACTAACCCAATTCAAACCTTAACCTTGTTTAATCTCCACTAAACATGTTACATTAGTAATCATATCATGTTACAATAATATATATCACATATTTATTATTTATTTGTAACAAAAGAAAATAATACAATTAATATATATCGCATATATATCAATGTATTATCCGGTGAGAAAATGAAATAATAAAGTGAGCCAATATTAGATAATGTAATGCAATATATCATATATATTATTATACATTAAATTATCGAATCAACACTTGATCCAACAATACGGCTATATCGAATATAACCGACTAATATATCATGTACCGATTCATCGAATCAACACTTGATCCGATGACCTGGCTCATATCTTAATATCGCGAGAATATAATACGGTATCTCATATTTCATTATCCTTGGTCCTACACATATCACATATGTGCCCCTACTCCGTTTTTCCTGAGTCAAGAAACCTCTGTGAAGGACTCTAAAGAATCGTCAATACGCCGGTAGCAGGTGATGATCATATCAAACACCCACAAGCTGCAAGCGGTCAGCTAAACGTAACAGCCACCCAGATATTGAGCGATTAGAAGATCAACAAGGTAGCTTGTACATTCTCCTGTGAATCCAATCAGTAACACTCCCGTACAGTCCGGTCTTTTCGTCTGATATGTCGCATATCAAGTCTAGGGGTGGTATACGTCAGACCCCAGTAACCGATAAGTCGTGTCGATGTGAGGCTCATAACGGGTCGAGAAACTACTGGTAACACTTACCAGTAAATCTCTATATCAGCCCTGGTCAGGGACTTCCAGTTATAGCCAATCGAACATAGCACAACATCAACTCCCTATACAGGGAAAGAAGAATCCCCTCCTATCGCTCATTGCCTTCATGTGATTCGGGACTGCACCCAAAATCCACCGTTTTGCACGCCCTCTTGGACGTGGTAAGGTGGAAATCAAAGCACAGTAGGAATCACACAAGGCTCTATGACGATCTCGGGTCTACAGACTACCCAGTACCAGTGTCATCGGAGAACTGTCATCTGACGTGTGGTATATCACCATCTGGGAGTTCTCGGCGAGTCCGTCCAGTGTATCCAGTCTCCACTGAGCACCCGTACACCATCTCTGATGTCAAAACACCGATGGATATAGGATCATTCATCGCCCATCATATGGGTCAAGATGCGTATATGCTAGTCTACTCTGGTGTATCGATGCCCTGTCTCGACACACCCTCGACTAGGAACAGTTATAGGATGTACTCATCGACTACCGTGGCCCCACTAGTATGATCTCATCATAGTCCCAGTAGTCGAGTACAGATCCTAAGGGCTTTATCAACATGTGAGAGTAAGACAGTAAACTAATATAAGTCAACATGTTAAGATAAAGGAAAACCAAATAGCATACTATCATGACGAGCAAGAAAGTCCTCTCTATATATATCCAAGCATCCATTATAATATACATCATACGTACAACAATGGCCTCTAGGGCATATACATAATTAACAATCTCCCACTTGCACTAAGGCCAGCTACTGTAGTATCTCATACCTAGCATCCCGAATAATCTCTCAAATTGTATCTTGGGAATGGCCTTCGTGAGTGGATCCGCAGTGTTGTCCTTCGTATCTACTCTCCTGACCTCGATCTCCCGGCGATCAACTATCTCCCTGATCAGGTGATACCGCCTCAGAATATGTCTGGACTTTTGATGGGACCTGGCTTCCTTGGCCAAAGCCACAGCTCCATTGTTATCGCAATACAGAGGTATTGGATGTTCAATGGATGGAACCACACCAAGTTCAGTAATGAACTTCTTTATCCAGACAGCCTCTTTGGCAGCATCGTTGGCAGCGATGTATTCAGCCTCCATCGTCGAGTCTGCAACGGTATCCTATTTAGAACTCTTCCAACATATCGCCCCTCCATTGAGGGTAAAGACAAATCCCGAGTGCGACTTAGAGTCGTCCTTATCACTTTGGAAGCTGGAATCGGTAAAGGACTCCACCTGGAGTTCTCCGTTACCATACACCAAGAACATCTCTTTAGTCCTTCTCAAGTACTTGAGAATGTTCTTCACAGCTATCCAGTGACTCTCTCCAGGATCTGCTTGATACCTACTCACTACACTTAGTGAGTATGCTACATCGGGTCTGGTACATAGTATCGCATACATGATAGAGCCTACTGCCGAAGCATAGGGTATCCCTTGCATGCGAGCTCTCTCCAAATCAGTCTTGGAAGACATCTCTTTGGAGAGAGTGAGTCTAGAGATCGTGGGAAGGTTCCCACGCTTAGATTCTTCCATACTAAATCTCTTTAGTATGGTGTCAATGTACCTGGATTGGGACAATCCCAGTATCCGTTTAGATCTATCTCTATAGATCATGATTCCCAATATGCAGGAGGCATCACCTAGATCTTTCATTGAGAATCTTTGTGATAAGAAGAGCTTGACTGATTGCAGCATAGGAACATCATTTCCTATCAAGACTAAGTCATCCACGTACAATACGAGGAATACAACCTTACTCTCTGCAACCTTCTTATAAATACAAGGTTCATCTACATTTTTGATGAAGTCAAACTCTTTGACTACAACATCAAAACAGATGTTCCAACTCTGCGATGCTTGCTTTAACCCATATATGGATTTAAGCAGCTTGCACACCTTTCCGCTGCTCCCACTATCTACGAACCCCTCTGGCTGAGTCATGTACACTCACTCTTCTAAATCACCGTTTAGAAAGGCGGTCTTACCATCCATTTGCCAGATTTCGTAGTCATGTTATGCAGCAATGGCAAGTAAGATCCGGATGGACTTAAGCATAGCCACTGGAGAAAAAGTTTCGTCATAATCCACACCTGGTCGTTGACGAAAACCCTTTGCAACAAGTCTAGCTTTGAAAGTCTCAATTTTTCCATCTACACCAATTTTCTTTTTAAAGATCCACTTGCTCCTAATGAGTTTTACCCCCTCAGGAGCATTTTCCAAAGTCCATACTTTGTTGGTGTACATGGATTCCATCTCAGATCGCATTGCATCCAGCCATTTCACAGAGTCACTACTCGTGATGGCCTGCTCGAAACTAGTCGGGTCATCATCTTCCATGATGCAATCCTCGCTCCCACCATCAATGAGAAAACCGTAGTATCTCTCAGGTGGGTAAGAAACCCTGCTAGATCGGCGGAGAGGCTGGGGTTCGTCGGGTACTACTGAATTCTCTGGTTCCACTAAATCATCTGTCGTAGTTTGTGTTGCTGGAACTTCTTCCAGTTCTACCTCATTGCCATTAATTTCTTTCATAAGAAATCCCTTTTCTAAAAAGGTGACATGTCGAGAAATAAACACCTTTTGTTTCTCGGAGTGGTAGAAGATATACCCTCGCGAATGTTTGGGATATCCAATAAACTTACATAGGACAGACCTTGCCTCGAGCTTGTCCGGATTTTGTGTTTTTATATAGGCCGGACAACTCCATATCTGAATAAAATTAATACATGGTCTCTTCCCATTCCATATCTCATATGGAGTGGTAGGCACTGATTTGATTGGAACTCTATTCAATAGGTATGCAGCTGTCTCCAGTGCATGTCCTCAGAAGGAAATAGGTAATTCAGTATCACTCATCATAGAGCGCACCATATCTAATAGGGTGCGATTCCTCCGCTCCGATACACCGTTGTGCTGTGGTGTATAAGGAGGAGTAAGCTGAGAAAGAATCCCATTCTCTTTTAGATAATCTAGGAACTCATTGCTCAAGTATTCTCCTCCTCGATCAAATCGAAGGATTTTAATACTTTTTCCCGTTTGGTTCTCTACTTCGTGCTTATATTCTCTGAATTTCTCAAAAGCTTCAGACTTGTGTTTCATCAGGAACACATGTCCGTATCTAGAGAGATCGTCAGTGAATGTAATGAAGTAGGAAGAACCGTTCCTGGCATGTCTAGATATAGGACCGCATACATCACTATGTACCAGTCCTAAGAGTTCCGTAACTCTTTCTCCGTGTTCACTAAACGGAGTTTTGGTCATTTTACCTTTGAGACATGAATGGCAAGTATCATAAGATGATAATTCGAACGAATTCAAATATCCATCCTTATGTAACTTAGCTAGTCGTGTCGCATTGATATGACCAAGTCTACAATGCCACAAGAAGGATTCGTTCATTTCTGAACTCTTCCTCTTGTGTGTGTTTTGTATATTAAGGACTGTATTTTGATTGAGAATGAATATGCCATTATGTAACGAGCCTGATCCAATCAACTTTTGATTTAGGAATATGTTCATAACATTATCCTGTACAACAAAATTATATCCTTCTTTACTTAATAAAGAAACTGATATAATGTTGCACATCATGTTCGGTATATAATAGCACCCATTCAGAATCAGTGTATTACTACTTGGTAATATTAGGTGATATTCGCCAACTGCTTTGGCTGCAATACTTGCACCATTCCCTACTTGAACGGAATGATCACCTTTTCCCAGTTCTCTACCTTTACGTAGCACATGTAACAATTTACATATGTGGGATCCCGATCCGGTATCTAATACCCAGGACGTAGGGTAAACTGAGAAACAGTTCTCAATAACTAACTATAAGTACACGGTAGCGCCCCGGCCGTCTAACAGACGCCAAATGTGGAACAAAAACTTTTTAACTAGCGCTATCTTATACTATAACCCGGATCTGCCATTAAAGCTAAACTAACAAACTATAAAGTGGGTAGAAATGTTATACCGAATGATCCGAGTCCTTCGGCCTTCAACCATCATCCCACGCTTTGTTGCGGCTGCTCCGATCTCCTGAATCTCCAGTCTTCTCGTCCAGGTGGCACCACGTCGACGGATCTTTAAACGGGCTCCCGTCTCTAAACCGAGGCAACTCGATCATCAAGTTTGCTAAAAGAGATGACCAAGATTGATGTAGAGAATGAGTAGAACACTTTGTCTCGCTTCGTCCAAAGCTATGGACAAACGGTTATTGAAGTTGCCTTTTTGGAATCGGGTGAAATGAGAATTGAATATACTAATTTCCATGAACCAAAACCATAATCTTTTTCCCAAAAATCAACCATACCCTCACAAGAGAGGGGCCGGCCATATAAGAGGAGGGGGGAGGTGAGTGTAGGAGCTAAGGAGGTGACCACAAGAAGAAACCTTATCATAACACTTAATGAATACAAAACGAGTCACTAATGACACCTTGCATTCATTAAATGCATACAATGAACCATGAAAACACATCATCATATCATTAAATGCTAACAATGAATCATCAAGTCTTGTCACCAAATCTAGAACCTTCTAGAACCTTCCGCACTCATCAGGAAAAGATAAATCCGTATTAAACCGAATGTTTAATACGGCTGATAGAAAACTGGAAACTGACAACTTCCAAAAGCGACCCCGAAACGAATTTCAGGATAACCACATAACAGTATAAACATACCCGCATTTGTATTACGACCGAATACAAATGCAACTGAGACAAAGATATTATATCTACACAGTATAATATTGGGATCCAGCTTAAACCAAAGCCTACCAGTATTATCTGCTCGTAATATGACACGTCCGTAAACGCACGTGCATTTTCCGAACCCTGCCATAAAACCATACGGCCTCTACAACGTTTCGCCCGTTCTTGGGAAACTGTCTGTGGGGGACTCTAATGACTCATCAACACACTGGCACTGGGTATAACCACTAGCACGTCAGAGGTACAAGCTGTACGTAACGGTTGCCTATGTATTGATTAGAAGGGAAGCTGACGAGCGAACTCATCCAGAAACCCTACTGAGCCTGACAGTGACAATATCCGTATAGTCCGGTCCGTTCGTCTAAGAATATCGCATATCGAGTCTAGGGGGGTGGATAAAGTCAGACCCCTAATAACGCGATAATTCGTGTCGGTATGAAGCCCATCACTCCTGAGAAGCTACTGATCCAAATCAGTAATTCTCCACTATCCCGGCCTAGGATTTCTAGTGATGGCCACCCGTGCACTGTCCGACATCAACCCCCAATACCGGGAGAGACGAATCCCCGACGATCCGTTCACTGCCTCCATGTGGCTCGGGACTGTACCCAACTAAAACCTGTATGCACGTCTCCTTTGAGCGTGGTAGGGTAGTAATCAAAGCACAGTGGGAACTCATACGAGACAAATGACGATCTCAGGTCGATAAACTAACCTGTACACATGTCACCAGGGAACTGCTATCTGACTGTAGGTATAATACCAACTAGTATGTTCCCGGCGAGTCCTGTCCGGTGTACTCATAACCCAATGAGCACCTGTATACATCTTAGGTGATCCAACTGACACCAGTGGCTTGTTAGACCGGCCACCGCCCCTCGTCGGGGTCTCGACTGTATACACTAGTCTACTCTGGAGTATCGATGCCCTGTCTCGAAACTCCCATGACTAGGGACACATTAAGGATGTGCTTATAGACCCCAGCTCCCATGTATATGATCGCCATCATACTGCTGGCAGTCAAGCAAGAATCCTATGGGCTCTATCATCATGCAATAGTGAACTAAAGCATATATACGATGATAAAGACAAACCAGATAGCATACTATCATCTCGATCAAGATTGTCATATCGGTATAGGTCCCCCCTCAATCATTGCAATCACGTGCCTGCGATCCAATTATTGACTTTGAGGGCACTATATCCAATAATCTCCCACTTGCACTTAAGGCTAATTATTGCGATGTCGCATACTCACAGCCCGTGTGATACCGAACATCCAACTCCTCTACTAATCAGTTTCACAAAGCTCGTTTGTAAAACTATTGTGTTCGAGAAATTGCCTCAGTGACTGGATCCGCCCTGATGTTTCTTTCTATATCTCTCTAAATCTCAAGTTCGCGGAGAAAGCCATCTCCCGAATCGAGTAATACCTGTCTTAGAATATGTATGGATATCTGATGGGACGTAGTTCTTAAATGAACTTCAAATCCAAACTTAGACTGTATTGATAACTGAACCTAATCAGTATCCAGCACCATGCCTCGCACAGTATCCTCTTGGACCAACTGTCCATAATACTGTCCCTCGTCAGAGGGAAAACTATAACTCTGACAATCACTCTGTCATCCATGTCACCTTTGAAGCCTGGAATGATAACCGTCTCCCGAAGGAGGCTGCCGTTATCAAATCCGTAGAACATTCACTTATGTTCTAAAACTGCTTCCTTATGTTTCTTCAGGATTGGATTAATATAAACTTATCACATCTAGTGAAAAAATAACATCTGGTGTGGTACTTGACATCTCATGATTGACTTAATTGCCTAAGCAAGTGATCTGCCAATCATGCACTTCCCTCTCCCCTTTAGTCTATAAGACACCTTTAGAGAGGGTGACTCCATCACCTGCAGGTACACCACCATGCCAGGAGTCATCTATTGTAAAATACTATTAGAATACTGTCAAAATACCCATATTGGGCAGCTACCCAAATCTAGATCTAAAACTATAGATCTAGTAACCAGAATGTCTGATATTATATCCATATCCTTTGTGGAGAAACTACTGTGTGACGACCACAGTACAACCGATCGTAGTATAGGAATTTTACTTCCTACTCTGTGTATGTCATCCAAATACCAGGACATCACACCCTACTACCTTCTTAACAGATCCATCCTCTATTCTGATGAAGTCAAAGCCATGACTGTCATATCAAAATTAGATGATCTATCTCCGCTATAACTGTTCAAGTCTATAAATAGACATAAGCTACTTGCCCACTATGCTTCCGCTGCTCCCACTGACTACGACAACCCTATGGAAGAATAATATATACGTACACTTCTAAAGCTAGTTTAGAACGACGCTATACTTATTCTCCTGCCGGGTCTCATAGCCTGGAACAACAGTAGTGTCAAGTCTGGGTAAACAAGAACCTCCCTGTCACCGTCCTTGAGGCTACCGGAGTACCTCTCGGGTGTCTGAGGTTACCTACCATATCTGCGGAGTAGCTAATGGAATGTCAAACCTGATTGAATATATAGGTCCTATTAAATTTTCCGTAATCGTTTGCGGTTCTGGAATCACTTCCAGTTCTACCATACTCCCACTACCGTTTTATGAAAAAATCCATTTTACTAAAACAGTGGCGAGTCAAGAACAATATCACTATTGATCTTCCAGATGGTAGAAAATCAACCCTTGTCAAAGCCAGGGTCAACCCATAAACTACCATTACGGAAACGTGCCTTGAGTTATCCAGTGTCTAGTTTTAAGCATAAGCTGGACAACTCACCGTACCTTAACATCAAACCATTCTATATTCAATATAGAAACATTTGACACTTATTTAATTGGAACCAGATTCAAATCATGCAGCTGTCTCCAGTGCATATCAACTTAATGGAGAGAGGCTAATTAGCATTACTCAACTTAGGAATACATCCAATTATGAGTAACCTGAAAGAGAAACAAGTTTCTCAAAACCATTACTATCATCTGAATACCAATCACAAGAATCTACATCTTCGATCTCTTTGAAGAATCCCGATACTTGTGACACCTGGTTCTCTACTTTATTCTTATACCCACAACTTTTCAAAACTTAGACCTTGTATTTCTACGAAACACTTGTCTAAAAACTAGAGAAGTCATAAGTAAACAGAACATAGTACGAGGACCTACCCCTTTGTCCTGATGGACACTGGACAACATACAATACTCTGTATAAGTCCGCTGAGTTGAATAACTCAAAACTTGTGCGTCGTAGGTTGAAAACTGTACTTATGGTTAAGAACTACTCCGTTGTTCAATGCTCCTTACCTAATCGTATCTGATATAGGTAAATGTCACAGACATAATCTCAAAAAGTTATATCTCACTTTATAAAAATAAACGTACAGATATATCATTTTGAAATTGGTGCACAATAACGGATATTCAAAACCAAATACATGTCGTCTGGCAAAAACTCAGGCGACTTCCTCAAATATCACCAATTACAATGAATTCCGATATAATGAGGATGATCACCTTATTCCCAATAACCTACTCCCACTCATCATCTGTAAAACCATACAGATATGAGAATAAAACCTGGTAAATACATACACTGGAGTAAGTATCTAATCGGGAAATCAGTTTTCCATTAACAATGCACTGAAACATCAAAATGTTTCATAGCGGTATTCTGGTATTCGTAGTAATGTCTCTTCCATAATCCAATTCATGACTTTAACCGTATATTTTATTGCCATCTCTCCAAATCCCTTTATTTGTCTTTATTCATTACCTTCTGTACACCAACGTTAGGCTAAATGGTTTTCTTCCTTCCCTACCGTTCGGCACCAGCCTATGGTTTGGAAGAAGACTATCCAGTAAGCATAATGGGTATACTCTCCTAATCCTAGGAGTACTCGCAACTTGAGAGAAGGTGATGATAAAAGACAACTGAATAATACCTTATTCTATTTCTCCCGAACTGGGGAAAAAAGCAAAGGTGAAATAGGAGTGGCGATGAAGTACGTGTTTTGGTCGTGAATGATAACAGTCGCAATTTACTTTGCCCTCTTTCTAATCCCTTTATTTTGTCTTTAGTTATTACCTTCTGTACACCCTACTTAGGATAATTGGTTTTCTTCATTCCCTACCTTTCGGCACCTGCCTATGGTTTGGAAGAAGACTGTCCAATAAGCGTAATAGGTGTACTCTCCTAAACTTAGGAGCCCCCGCAACCTGAGAGAAGGTGATAATTAAAGACAACTGAATAAACCAATTCTATTTCTCCTAAACCTGGATCCATCCTCGAAGAAGTCCCTCCGAGTTCGTATATAACCTTATGATGGATCTATCCAATAGAAGTGGATGTTCGTAGTAATACGGGGTGTTCTGAGAAATGCAAAGGGTAAAAGAAGGAGTGATAATGACTTATGCAATTCGGACAATCCAAAAGCCAGTATTTTTAAGAAGGTTCGGTCAACTTGGTCACTGAGTCATAGTCTAGGGTCGGTCAAAGGTCGTTGCCAAAGAGAGAGAGAGAAAAGAAACACTCTGTATGCACTCTAACCTAGATCAGAATGGTTATCACTTTATCTAATCAGGAAACCTCCCACTGTAATCTCAAATTCTCCTCCAAACCTGAAAGAAGAATTAGTCGGGATCACCCGAAGAGTAAACTAACTCATCAGTGGGAATCGGGATCCAACTCTCATCGCATGATAACTCGATGGAAGCCACTCAAGTTATCATACTCCAGAAGGTATGCGCATGCCTGGCAAGTTTCCTGTATGTTTGAAACTCCCGATGTGATTTTTACCCCATGTTCTTATGACCTTGACGAAATCCAACAAATCATAAGTCACATGTCAAGTTCTACCCGTCATTATCCAGGTTAATTTGAACCCACCCGTACATACCCTTGACTGTAAGTGCACGGTGGCGCCCCGGCCGTCAATCCGACGCCGGAATGCGGAAGCGGTGATTTACTTTAACTTTTCAAACCGGCACCACCGCGCACTATAAACCTGGATCGGGCCATTAAACTAGTCCTAGCTAACTACAAGATGGGAAGAGAGATATACCGAGTGATCCCTGTCCTCCGGTCTTCTCGTCGTCGTCCCGATCTCGCCGCGGAATCTCCGGTCTCTACCTCGTCGCCGGAAGGGCACCACGTCGCCGGCTTCTTTTACGGGCTCCCACCTCTGGACCGAGGCAACTCAGGCACCAAGTTGGCGAGTCGACGTGCCCAAGAATTGCTGCAGAATAGTGTAGTGAGCTATTTGTGTCTCTAGGGGTTTAGGGAGTTGCCTTTGGTGGAGGATATGAGATAAGCTTTTGGAGGAGGAGCTAAAAATATTTTTGCCTAGCCAAATGAGCAAAAATTCCCCACTACCAAATTGGGACAGCCCCCTAAATGAGCTTGGCCGTCCATTAAGAATAGAATGGAGGAGAAAAAGAGAGAGGAGAGCAAAGACAAGGGGGTGGGTGGAAAGCAATGATGCAAGCAAGTGATGATGAGAGAATCCAATGATCACCCACTAAAACCCACACTCCATCAACCAATCATCTCATCACAAAGTCAAGCAATCATGAACCATGGAAGGTCAAGGGATGGGGCTCCATCATGAAACCATCATGATACAAAAGTATGCAAAGACAACCCTCCAAATAGCTAATTTGCACAAATGCAAATAAGCCGTCCTCCACCAATCTTCGGCCAATGAAAGATACAAAGGAAAATGGCCGAAACGGAAAGCAAACTGGCAACTCCAGAAAAACTGATCCCGTAATAAATTACAGGAAAACCCCGCTACTGTGCATACACACCCGCATCTGTATTCCAACTGAATACAAATGCAATGAGACAAAATCTACACTGTACTATACTAGGATCCGGCTTAAACCAAAGCCCGCTAGTATAAACCGTCCGATCAGGATCCGTGCAATACCGCACGTATCTGATCGAACCCTGCGATATCTCCATACGGCCTCTACAGCGTTTCGCCCGAAAACTTGAGCAACTGAATGTGGGGGACTCTAAAGACTCGTCAATACTATGGCTGTGGATTTAACCACTAGCACGTCAGAGGTATTAGCCATATGTGACGGGCTACCAGCTATTGACCAAAAGGGACGTCGATGAGCGAACTCATCCTGATACCCTACTGAGCCTGTCAATGACAATATCCGTACAGTCCGGTCCGTTCGTCTATGAGCATCGCATGGCGGGCCTAGGGGGTTGGTAAAAGTCAGACCCCATAAAGCGGTACAAGTCGTGTCGGAGTGTAGCCCAGAACACCCTGAGATACTACTGGAATACCTACCAGTAAATCTCCTGCCTCGGCCGAGGTCTTTGTTTAATGGCTCTCCTAAACACAGCGCGACCTCATCCCCAATACCGGGAGAGACGAACCCCTGAAGATCCGCTCACTGCCTCCATATGGTTCGGGACTGTACCCAACTAAAACCTATTTGCACGTCTCCTTTGAGCGTGGTAGGGTAGTAATCAAAGTACAGTGGGAACTCACACGAGACAAATAACGATCCTCAGGTCGATGAACTAACCTGTACACATGTCACCAGGGAACTGCCATCTGACGTCAGGTATAAGACCAACTAGCATGTTCCCGGCGAGTCCTGTCCGGTGTACTCATAACCCAATGAGCACCTGTATACATCTTAGGTGAACCAACTGACACCAGTGGCTTGTGAGACCGGCCACCGCCCCTCGTCGGGGTCTCGACTGTATACACTAGTCTACTCTGGAGTATCGATGCCCTGTCTCGAAACTCCCACGACTAGGGACCATTTAAGGATGTGCTTATAGACTACCAGCTCCCACGTATATGATCGCCCTCATACTGCTGGCAGTCAAGCAAGAATCCTAGGGGCTCTATCAACGTGTAATAGCGACCTGTCTTGTCACCTAAAGCAGTACACGATGATAAAGATAAATCAGATAGCATACTATCATCTTGAGTAAGACTGTCCTACCGGGATAGGTCCTCCCTCAATCATTGCAATCACGTGCCTGTGATCCAATAATTGACTCTGAGGGCACTATCTCCAATAATCTCCCACTTGCACTCAAGGCTAATTATTGCGATGTCGCATACTCACAGCCCGTGTGATACCGAACACCCAACTCCCCTACTAGTCAGTCTCACAAAGCTCGTTTGCGAAACTATTGCGTTCGAGGAATAGCCTCAGTGAGTGGATCCGCTTTGATGTTTCTTTCTATGTCTCTCTATATCTCAAGTTCGTGGAGAAAGCCATCTCCCGAAATGAGCAATACCTGTCTTAGAATGTGTCTGGATGTCTGATGGGACCTAGCTCATAAATGAACTCCAAATCCAAACTTCTTAGACTGTATCGTCAACTGAACTTAATCAGTATCCTGCGCCATGCCTCCCTCAGTATTTCCTTGGACCACCTGTCAAAAATACTGCCCCTCGTCAGAGGGAAAACTATAACTCTGACAACCTCCCTGTCGTCCAAGTCACCTTGGAAGCCTGGAACGATAACTGTTTCCCGAATGAGGCTGTCGTTATCACATCCCTAGAACATCCACTTATGTTCTAAAACTGCTTCCGACTGTTTCTCCAAGATTGGATCAATATCAACTCATTGCACCTACTGCAAGAACAACATCTGGTGTGGTACTTGACATCTCATGATTGACTCAATTGCCTAAGCAAGTGATCTGCCAATCATGCACATCCCTCTCCCCTTTAGTCTGTAAGACACCTTTAGAGAGGGTGACTCCATTACCTGCAGGTACACCACCATACCAGGAGTCGTCCATTCTAAATACTCTTAGAATGCTGTCAAAGTACCCTGATTGGGAAACCACCCAAATCTAGATCTATAGATCTAGTAACCAGTATGTCTGATATAATGTCCAAGTCCTATGTGGAGAAACCACTGTGTGATGACCAAAGTGTAACCGATCGTAGTATAGGAGTTTCTTTTCCTACTCTGTGTATGTCATCCAAATACCAGGACATTACACCCTACTACCTTCTTAACAGATCCATCCCCTATTCTGATGAAGTCAAACCTATGACTGTCACGTCAGAAATAGATGATCTATCTCCGCTATATCTGCTTTAGTCTATAAATAGACATAAGCCACCTGTCCACCAATGCTTCCGCTGCTCCCACTGACTACGACAACCCTCTGGCAGAGTCATATAGACGTACACTTCTAAAGCTAGTTTAGAACGACGCTATACTCATCCTCCTGCCGGGTCTCATAGTCTGGAACAACAGCAATGGCAAGTCTGGGTAAACAAGAACCTCCCTGCTACCGTCCTTGAGCATACCGAAGTACCTCTCGGGTGCCTGAGGTTACCCACCATATCTGCGGAGTGGCTAATGGAATATCAAACCAGATTGAATGTTTAGGTTCCTATCAAATCTTCAGTAATCGTTTGCAGTTCTGGAATCACTTCCAGTTCTACCATACTCCCACTACTGTTTTCTGAAAAAATCTATTTTTTGTTAAAACTGTGGCGAGTTAAGAACAATATCACTATTGATCTTCCAGATGATAGAAAGTCAACCCTCGTCATAACCTGGGTCAACCCACAAACAACCATTACAGAAACGTGCCTTGAGTTATCCAGAGTCTGGTTTTAAGCATATGCCAGACAACTCCCCGTACCTTAACAATGTTAAGATATGAACTGTTCTATATCCAATACAGAAACAGAGGCACTGATTTAATTGAACCAGATTCAAATCATGCAGCTGCCTCCAGTGCATGTCAACTAAATGGAAAGAGGTCGATCAGTGTTACTCAACTTAGGAATGCTTCCAATTATGAGTAACCTGAAAGAGAAGCAAGTTCTTTTAATCATTACTATCAACTGAACACCATACACAAGTATCTACATCTTCGATCACCTTGAAGAATCCTGATACTTGCAATACCTGGTTCTCTACTTTATTCATATACCTATAACTTCTCAAAATTCGGACCCTGTGTTTCCACGAAACACCTGTCTAAAAACTAGAGAAGTCATAAGTAAACTGAATATAGTACGAGGACCATCCCTTCTGTCCTGATGGATACTGGACTGTATACAATACTCTGTACAGGTCCTTTGAGTCTAATAACTCACTCCCTGTGTGTCGTAGGTTGAAAACTGTACTTATGGTTAAGAAGAATTACACCGCTGTTTAATGCTCCTTACCTAACCATCAGCTGATATAGGTAAATGTCATCGACATAATTTCAAAAAGGTATATCTCACTCTATAAAAATAGACGCACAGACATATCAATTTGAAATTGGTGCATTATAACGGATATTCAAAACCAAATATTTACCGTCCGGCAAACAACCCAGGTGAATTCCTCAAATATCACCGATTACAACGAATCCCGATATAATGAGGATGATCACCCAATTCCCAATAACTTACTCCCACTCATCATCTGTAAAAACCATACAGATGTGAGAATCATACCTGGTAAATACATACCATGGAGTACGTATCTAATCGGGAAATCAGTTTTCTTTTAACAGTACACAGTGAATCTGAAACATTGAAATATTTCGATGGGGTATCCTGGTATTCCTAGTAATGCCTCTTCCATTATCCAGATTCACGACTATAACCGTGTAATTCTTTGCCACCTCTCCAAATCCCTTTATATGTCTTTAGTCATTACCTTCTGCACACCCCTTTAGGCCAAATGGTTTTCTTCCTTCCCTACCGTTCGGCACCAGCCTATGGTTTGGAAGAAGACTATCCAATAAGCATAATGGGTGTACTGTCCTAGTCCTAGGAGCACTCGCAATGCGAGAGAAGGTGAAGATAAAAGACAACCGAATAAACCTTATTCCTATTTCTCCTGAACCAGAATCCATCCCCGAACTGGAACAAGTTCCTTTCGAGTTCGTATATAACCATACGATGGAGTATCCAAATATCTGTAGATCTTCGTAGTGATACGGAGTGTCCTGGAGAAATACAAAGGTGAAGTGGGAGTGGTAATGAAATGCTTGGTTTGGTCGTGAATATCAGTCGCAATTTACTTTGCCCTCCTTCCAATCCCTTTCTTTGTCTTAACTTAATACCTTCTATATACCGTTTAGGCTAATTGGTTTTCTTCATTCCCTACCGGTCGGCACTTGCCTATGGTTTGGAAGAAGACTGTCCAATTTGCGTAATGGGTGTACTATCCCCTAATCTAAGGGGCACTCGCAACCTGAGAGAAGGTAAGAGGAAAAGACAACTGAATAGTCCTATTCGTTTTCTCCAGAACCTGAAACCATCCTCGAATAAATCCCTTCGAGTTCGTATATAACCATACGATGGTTTTGTCCAATGGAAGTGGACATTCGTAGTAATACGGGGTGTCCTGGAGAAAAGGGTAAAAGTAGGAGTGGCAATGAGGTTTGCAACCCTGACAATCCAAAAGCCAGTGTTTAAGAAGGTTCGGTCAACTTGGTCACTGAGTCATAGTCTTAGGGTCGGGTCAATGGTCGCTGCCAAAGAGAGAGAAAAGAAACACTCAGCGTGCACTCTAATCTAGATCAGAATGGTTACCAATTTATCTAATCAGGAAACCTCCCACTGTAACCTCAAATCCTTCTCCAAACCCGAAAGAAGAATTAGTCGGGATCACCCGAGGAGTAAACCAACTCATCAGTGGGAATCGGGATCCAACTATCATCGCATGATAACGTGACGGAATCCGCTCACGTTATCACACTCCAGAAGGTATGCGTATATCTGGCAAGTTTCAGTTTCTTTAGAAACTCCCGATGTGATTTTTGCCCCATGCTCTTATGACCTTGATGAAGGTCAACAAATCATAAGTCACATGTCAAGTTCTACCCGTCATTGTCTAGGTTAATTTGAACCCACCCGTACAAGCCCTTGACGAAGGTCAACAAGGCTATACGACTGTCCTAAACCAACGCATCTATCTATGCAACAGAAAGGTAACAAGCAGCTACCATACACTATGCCTTGACGAAGGTCACAAACATAGCATGAATACTACGTGCTACCCGTCTGAAACGACGGAGGGCTACGAATGGTTTCTGGCGAAAACCTTTAACGTAATGAACTTGATATCGTTGAAGGAACGGATAGCTTTTTAGAAAAATATAGTAACGAAAACCTTTACTAAAGAGGTCACTCCCGGTGAAGGGATCTTGGCTCTTTCCCCGTAGAATGAGGTGCAGGATATTCCAACCGAATACCACGATGCAAAGCAAAAGTAATCGGCTATAGTGAACTTATTGCCCTGACGCAAACTTTTGTCCAAGGGGTCACTCCCGGTGAAGGGATCTCGGCCCTTGCCTCGTCGACTGAGGAGCAGGATATTCTAACTGAATACCACTGTGCAAAACAAAAGTGAACGTCCTTGCAAATAACAGCTTTTTGAAAAGTGTTCCAACAACATCATATTAGGTTTGTTTAACTTGCATTGATCCGAATCAACGCAGTCCCATCAAATGATCACACCAATAAAGAACGAAAATATTGACGTACGTATATGCCATCCGCATTCGCCACTGGGTCCCGTCATTACCCGTTAGGTTAGCTAACTAACGACAGAGCGGGGACTGGACTAGCGCGGATGCAAAACATATACAACATCTACTAGTATATATATCAATATATAATATTTCGCTCAAGGCGTGATAAAATGCAACATCACAGAAATGTACAGCATCACAGAACAATACAGATATCTGGGATCCCCGGGTTTCACAGAGCCGCTACTGAAACCCGACGTTCCCTTGGTCATGTGGATAGCTTGTGCAATGAAATCCTAGACCCCTACGGGCGCGGCAAGTTACCCGCCAGAACATGAAGCGAGGCAGCCCCTTTCAGCACCGTGAATGGACCACCCAGCACTTCACGGAATCCGGTAACTTGGGCACCCTTCCTGGGTCAACCTGTACCCCCTATGAGTGCGGCGAATAGCCCGCCAATTCTAGAGTGAAGCCCCCTCCGTCTCAATACCATGAGATGCGGGCTCGTTGCCCTCTAGAATCCGGCTATCCGTGCACCCCTCCGCGGGGTAATCCTAGTACAGAAAGTAAAATATACATACAACGGGTACATCGACCGCAACCTGGTCATGCCCCAAAAGAATAATACAAACAGGCAGTGACGGCAGTCCACATGTCGGACGCTCGCCCCGCAATATCAAATGTACATAATACAACAAAAACTGTACTAGCATTGCATCCAGGCTATCCCCACGACCAATCCGCAACATCACAGCATAATCACAGAACATCAACGTGAATTTCACGTTCGCAAATCCGTCTAACCGGGCTATAGCAGTTAGACAGGATTTACCGATCGAGTGACATTCACGGTCGCAGATATAATGTAAATACTGTGAACTAATGTGTTTAAAATATCCGATCGATCAAAAATTACCAAGTGGGCCCCAAGCACTACTGTAGCACATAAAGAAATTCTTGGCCCAAAAAGAATGTTCCAAAAGCCCTATTTTCAAGTCAGGAGGCCTTTGTAAAAAATTGATGCACTGAACTTACAAGGTGGCGGCGGAACCGCGGCCCAAACAGGGGTTTGGCCGCGGTTCCGCGGTGGTATGATGGGTTCATGCAATAAAATTTTACCAGAGTTCTCCTACTTCTTTGCACAGTATTCTGAGACAACCTGAAAAATTTTTGGAGTCCAAAAAATTTCGACAGAAACTGATGCTATTCAAAACGCGGATTTTGGAATTTTTTTGTTCGATCGGAAATGTAAACACATTAGACAAAGCTAAACTAGGTTAATGGCGAGGCTCTGATACCACTGTAAGTGCACGGCGGCGCCCTGGCCGTCAATCCGACACCGGAATGCGGAAGCGGTGATTTACTTTAACTTTTCAAACCGGCACCACCGTGCACTATAAACCCGGATCGGGCCATTAAACCAGTCCTAGCTAACTACAAGATGGGAAGAGAGATATATCGAGTGATCCGTGTCCTCCGGTCTTCTCGTCGTCGTCCCGATCTCGCCGCGGAATCTCCGGTCTCCACCTCGTCGCCGGAAGGGCACCACGTCGCCGGCTTCTTTTACGGGCTCCCACCTCTGGACCGAGGCAACTCGGGCACGAAATTGGCGAGTCGACGTGCCCAAGAATTGCTGCAGAATAGTGTAGTGAGCTATTTGTGTCTCCAGGGGTTTAGGGAGTTGCCTTTGGTGGAGGATATAAGATAAGCTTTTGGAGGAGGAGCTAAAAAGATTTTTGCCTAGCCAAATGAGCAAAAATTCCCCACTACCAAATTGGGACAGCCCCCTAAATGAGCTTGGCCGGCCATTAAGAATAGAATGGAGGAGAAAAAGAGAGAGGAGAGCAAAGACAAGGGGGTGGGTGGAAAGCAATGATACAAGCAAGTGAAGATGAGAGAATCCAATGATCACCCACTAAAACCCACACTCCATCAACCAATCATCTCATCACAAAGTCAAGCAATCATGAACCATGGAAGGTTAAGGGATGGGGCTCCATCATGAAACCATCATGATACAAAAGTATGCAAAGACAACCCTCTAAATAGCTAATTTGCACAAATGCAAATAAGCCGTCCTCCACCAATCTTCGGCCAATGAAAGATACAATGGAAAATGGCCGAAACGGAAAGCAAACTGGCAACTCCAGAAAAACTGATCCCGTAATAAGTTACAGGAAAACCCCGCTACTGTGCATACACACCCGCATCTGTATTCCAACCGAATACAAATGCAATGAGACAAAACTACACTGTACTATACTAGGATCCGGCTTAAACCAAAGCCCGCTAGTATAAACCGTCCGATCAGGATCCGTGCAATACCGCACGTATCTGATCGAACCCTGCCATATCTCCATACGGCCTCTACAGCGTTTCGCCCGAAAACTTGAGCAACTGAATGTGGGGGACTCTAAAGACTCGTCAATACTATGGCTGTGGATTTAACCACTAGCACGTCAGAGGTATTAGCCATACGTGACGGGATACCAGCTATTGACCAAAAGGGACGTCGATGAGCGAACTCATCCTGACACCGTACTGAGCCTGTCAGTGACAATATCCATACAGTCCGGTCCGTTCGTCTATGAGCATCGCATGGCGGGCCTAGGGGGTTGGTAAAAGTCAGACCCCTAAAAGCGGTACAAGTCGTGTCGGAGTGTAGCCCAGAACACCCTGAGATACTACTGGAATACCTACTAGTAAATCTCCTGCCTCGGCCGAGGGCTTTGTGTAATGGCTCTCCTAGACACAGCGCGACCTCACCCCCAATACCGGGAGAGACGAACCCCTGAAGATCCGCTCACTGCCTCCATGTGGCTCGGGACTGTACCCAACTAAAACCTGTTTGCATGTCTCTTTGAGCATGGTAGGGCAGTAATCAAAGTACAGTGGGAACTCACACGAGACAAATGACGATCTTCAGGTCGATGAACTAACCTGTACACATGTCACCAGGGAACTGCCATCTGACGTCAGGTATAAGACCAACTAGCATGTTCCCGGCGAGTCCTGTCCGGTGTACTCATAACCCAATGAGCACCTATATACATCTTACGTGAACCAACCGACACCAGTGGCTTGTGAGTGTCACGACCCGCAGGGTACGGAACGTGACTGGCACTTAAGTTTACGAAACGTCTAAAGACGTCCGTAAAATAAGTAAGCCAAAGCCCAGAAAAAAAAACCAATTAAACAAAAGAGTGAAGAAAACCCAATCAATTGAAAGCGAGTTTATCAAATAAGTCATGTAAAACCCTTTTTAAAAACAATACCAATTTTTTCCGAAAATTTCGGCAGAGTCTCCTTTGTAAATACTGGCCCCCAAAATGGGTACAACAAAAATATATATGAATCCAACAAAAAAAGGGCATCCCCAAGCGGGAGCTAGCTCTTCGCCATAAGGCGGTCACAAATCCCACGCAATATAAAGCAACAACAAGCAAAATAATCATAATGAAGCATAAGAAAAACAGCATGTCGACTCAAGTGAGCTCGACCCCAAAATACAGCATAAAAGTCTACAAATCTCACAGTCTCATCTCTATGTCAATACAATAATACTGGTAGAAACAGTAGATGGAGTGCACTAGATACAAAGAATATACAAGGTGGTACAAAAATAGTAACATAACCCACCTAAGAGCAAAACCTCGAGTCCAGGCAAAGGAGGCAAAAGAACAAGTGCGCCCGCCGCTACTGTACTGACGGAGCGGACCTGCAAAAGACTGTGGCACAACGGGGGTGAGTTGCCAACTCGTGAATAATAAATAACACCTACAAAGGCTATCGCATGCATGCACACAAGCATCCTAGCATCTAAAATACAGGTATGAATGGATGCACTAGCAGGTGTGTATACAACATCAGTGTATGAATATGTATGCAACATGAATATCTGAGGTCTCAATAGGTATCTATAAAAAACATTTTATCTCTTTTTGTTTTTGAAACTCTTTTAGAATGCCAGCATAATACTCAAGGAATCGACGAGAACCGGTGTCCAGCAACGACACCTAAAAGCTGTCTCAAATCTCATAAATCCATGTCATAGTGTCTCTGGCCTCAGCCGTCCGGCTGACCCATCTCAAATATCAATATCTCATCATCTAGCGGCCACGGTCGGTATCCTCTGGATATCCGCCGTCCCAAACAGTCACCGGTAGGTAATCCGTCCCCTGCCAGGCTCAACGTCAACACCACATTCCTCTTGCCCCGGGGTACCTTACCGGGCCCACCATGTACCCGTGCCGGTTCCTCCACTCCTCGACACGGATTTCCAAAACCACAGCAAACTCATGGTGGACGATACTTACATCACTAGAAAACCGCAATTTACATATTTTAAAAATATAATAAGTTTAGAAATTTTGCGGCTTTCCCCCGAAATCCAGAAATATCATAAAATCTCAAGAAATCCTCATAAGTGCATATATCAATGATAATGAATGCATATGGTATCAATAATCAAGTTGCGATGTGTGATTAATAGATTAGGCATGAACAATTAATATGATGAAGTACATGCACATGAATAGCAATCCTACGGTTTCATTTTTAAGGAATTAAAGGCAATAGCACAAGTTTAAGTATCATTTAGTAAAAGGTTTAGATTTAAAGGTTATCTAGTGTGGTGGCATGGCAATTACCAGGGTGTGTGTGTAAGCATGAATAGTGCTCGTGCTGCATATAAAAACCCTGGCAATGGTGCAGGTGTCCTTTAAATTGGTTTCGTATAGGTATGTCAATATAATGCATGGATGCAGCAAATAATCAAATAAGTATTTCACCCATAATTACTAACATCACTAAGAATCTTGTAAGTTACTAAAACTATCGGGCGGCTTGCGCCATCCAACGATGTAAGTCCGTGTTGCCCACCCCGGTGCTTACGGGGAGGCGGAAAACATAATAAAAAACGGATTTTTAATGACTTAGGCAACATGGACTAGGCTTGTGAGGATCTTTGCTAAACATAAACTAGCTAACCCTAACTACAAAGTAGCTAAGTGAAGAAAGGTTATACCTTTGGTCTTTAGTCCTTCTCTCCTTGCTCCTAGGTATGGTAGAAAGAGTTCACCTTGCTTGTCTTCTCCCGTCAAAGAAGGATCCACTTGAAAGCCACCACCTTTAGCTTCAACTCCAAGCTAGGAGTAACTAGAGTGCAAGAAATGCTAAGACTTGAACCCTAGAAGTGAGAAGAGAAGATCAAGAGAGGGTTTTTCTCAAGCTTTTTGTTTCTCAACACATGAGAGGGAGAGAGCTTGAGGGAGAGGATGAGCAAGAGAGAGAAATAGAATGAGAGAATGAGAAAATAGTGAGCCATTCTCACTAATATGTGAGGATAATTTTAATTAGATAATTAGCTTGAAAATTGTCATGATAAATCATGAATTGACCATTATCATTTCATTTTTGCAAAGATCAAAGAGCATCTTCCAAATGAAATGATTATGGTCAAGTTGTCAACATGGTCAACAAGTCAATGAAGTCAAATTGTCAACAACAACCATGCACAATAATTAAGCTAATTATCAATTAACAATAATCCACACAAAAACAATAGGGTTAATAAAATGACAAATGCCATTAACCCAAAACAAGGTCCTCTCCCCCAATCTCAAGCAACTGTGCATGCGCACCCGCATTCGTGATCCGAGGAACACGAATACCCTGAGAAAAACCAATCTCAAATCATATACTAGGATCCGGCTTAAACCAAAGCCCGCTAGTATAAACTGTCCGGACAGCAAACGTGCACAAGTGCGCGGATGCGAACGAACCCTGTCGCAAAACCATGCGACCTCTACTCGTTTTGCCTAAAGGCGAATAGCTCTCTGTGTGGGACTCTAAAGACTCGACACTACGCTGGCAGTGGGTTTAACCACAGACCGCAAGCGGCACTAGCTGTACGTAACGGTCCCCAGGTAGATGTCGATAAGAAGACTGACGAGGTGAACCCCATCTGCACTCCTACTGAGCCTGTATGTGACAGTCTCCGTACAGTCCGGTCTGTTCGTCTGATACATCGCATGGCGGGCCTAGGGGGGCGGTGAACGTCAGTCCCCTAATAGCGGTACAAGTCGTGTCGGAGTGTAGCCCAGAACACCCTGAGATAACACTGGAAACCTACCAGTATATCTCGCTTGCCCTGGCCAGGGACTACTCGTGTAATGGCTCTCCTAGACACAGCGCGATGTCAACCCCCAATACCGGGAGAGACGAATCCTGTCTAACCGTCACTGCCTCCAAGTGCTTCGGGACTGCACCCAAAAACTACCTGTTTGCACAGCTCCTTTGAGCCGTGGTAGGGTAGTAATCAAAGTGCAGTGGGAACACACTCGAGGCGAAGTGACAGTGTCAAGTCAGCGGACTAAGCTGTACTCATGTCACCTGGGAACTGATAACTGACGATAGGTATATTACCAACCAACAGTTCCCGACGAGTCCTGTCCAGTGTACTCGTAACCTAACGAGCACCCGCATACTATCCCAAGTACGACGTACTAACGGCTGTGGGACAGACCGTCTCCCACACTGGGATGAGAAGCGCATACGCTAGTCTACTCCGGAGTATCGATGCCCTGTCTCGATAGTCCAACGACCAGGGACCTGTATAAGGATGTGCTTATAGATTACCCAGCTCCCACGAGTGCGAGCGCCATCACAACGCTGGTAATCAAGCAAAGATCCTAAGGGCTCTACTAATATGTATACCAGCAATATGCTAAAAGAAACACATGCACATATTAAAGCAGAGACAAACCAAGTAGCATACTACCATTTCGAGCAAGATTGTATATACAACTGTGAATATCCCAAGCTTCCATTAAGTAATATACAAGCTAGTATGATACAGTAATGGCCTCTAGGGCATATACACTAACAATCTCCCACTTGCACTAAGGCCATGTACTGGCGTATCGAAGACCTATCATCTCGATCAGCCGCTCGAACTGAGTCTGGGGCAAGGCCTTGGTGAATGGATCTGCTGTGTTATCCTCTGATGCAACTCTCCGGACCTCGATCTCCTGGCGATCCACGATCTCCCTGATCAGGTGATACCGCCTTAAGATGTGTCTGGATTTCTGATGGGACCTGGGTTCCTTCGCTAAAGCTATAGCCCCGTTGTTGTCGCAATACAGAGGTATTGGGTCAACAATGGACGGAACCACCTGAAGTTCTTTCAAGAACTTCCTCATCCAGACAGCTTCTTTTGCGGCATCAGATGCAGCGATGTATTCCGCTTCCATAGTCGAGTCAGCAACGGTTTCCTGTTTGGAGCTCTTCCAACACACCGCCCCTCCATTGAGGGTAAAGACAAAACCCGACATGGACTTGGAATCATCCTTGTCACTCTGGAAGCTGGAGTCAGCAAAGGCCTCAATCTGCAGGTCTTTTCCGCCATACACCAAGAACATCTCCTTAGTCCTTCTCAGGTACTTGAGAATGTTCTTTACTGCTATCCAATGTTTCTCCCCAGGGTTTGACTGATACCTGCTTACCACACTCAGTGCATAAGCCACATCCGGTCTGGTACACAACATCGCATACATTATAGAGCCTACCGCAGAAGCGTAGGGTATAATAGACATGCGATCCCTCTCCAAATCAGTCTTGGGAGACATCTCTTTGGAGAGGGTGATCCCGTGACAAGCCGGTAGATTACCGCGCTTGGAATCTTCCATACTGAATCTCTTCAGTATGGTGTCGATGTACCTGGACTGCGAGAGTCCTAATATCCTCTTGGATCTGTCACGGTAGATCCGGATACCCAGAATGTATGAGGCATCACCCAGGTCTTTCATGGAGAACCTGTGTGACAAGAACCCCTTGACAGATTGTAGCATAGGAATGTCATTTCCTATTAAGAGAATGTCATCCACGTATAAAACGAGGAATACTACAGTTCTCGCTACAAATCTACAATAGATGCATGGTTCATCTGGATTTTTGATAAAGCCAAATTCTTTGACCGTCTCATCAAAACAGATGTTCCAACTCCGCGATGCCTGCTTGAGTCCATAAATGGACTTGAGCAACTTGCACACCTTTCCGCTGCTCCCACCCTGAATGAAACCCTCTGGCTGGTCCATATAGACACACTCCTCTAAATGACCATTTAGAAAAGCTGTCTTTACGTCCATCTGCCAGATCTCATAATCGTGGAAAGCAGCGATGGCAAGAAGGATCTGAATGGATTTCAGCATAGCTACTGGAGAAAAGGTTTCGTCATAGTCCAAACCAGGTCGCTGACGAAAACCCTTTGCTACCAGTCTAGCTTTATAGGTCTCAACCTGTCCATCTACACCAATCTTCCTTTTGAAGATCCACTTGCATCCTACGGGTTTTACCCCGTCTGGAGCAATGTCCAACGTCCATACTTTGTTGGTGTACATGGACTCCATCTCGGTCCGCATTGCATCCAGCCATTTTACCGAGTCGACGCTCTGAATGGCTTGCTGGAAGCTAGTAGGCTCATCACAATCTAGGATGCAGTCTTCTCTATCCCCGTCAATGAGGAAACCGTAGTACCTCTCGGGCGGATGAGACTGCCTACTACTCCTGCGGAGTGGCATAGGAATGTCCTGTTCTTTCGAACCTTCTGGTTCCTCTAAGCTTTCAGTAATGGTTTGTGGTTCTGGAATTTCTTCCAGTTCTACTGCGCTCCCGCTTATCTGATTTTCTAAAAACTCAGTTTCCAAGAAGCGGGCATGACGAGAAACAATGACTTTTTGCTCCTCTGCGTAATAGAAGAGATACCCCTTGGAGTTCTTTGGGTATCCCACAAACTTGCACTGTACTGAGCGTGCCTCGAGCTTGTCCGCATGCTGCTTTTTTACAAAAGCTGGACATCCCCATGTCTTAAAGGATTTAAGACAGGGTCTCTTCCCACTCCACATCTGATATGGTGTGGTAGGCACTGTTTTAGTAGGAACTTGGTTCAAGAGATGTGCAGCTGTTTCCAGTGCATAACCCCAGAAAGATCGCGGTAACTCAGCCTTACTCATCATGGACCGTACCATATCCAATAGGGTTCGGTTCCGTCTCTCCGATACACCGTTGTGTTGCGGAGTGTATGGAGGAGTAAGCTGAGAGAGAATTCCATTCTCTTTTAAGTAATTCAGGAATTCGGCACTTAAGTATTCTCCTCCTCGATCCGATCTTAGGATCTTGATACTTTTGCCGGTTTGTTTCTCCACTTCACTCTTATATTCCTGGAACTTTTCAAAGGCCTCGGACTTATGTTTCATTAAGAAGACATAACCGTACCTTGAAAAATCATCCGTAAAAGTAATGAAGTAAGAGTAACCGCTTCGCGCATGTGTAGACATTGGACCGCACACGTCACTGTGTACGAGTCCCAAGAGCTCGCTCGCTCTTTCTCCGTGTCCAGTGAACGGAGCCTTTGTCATCTTTCCCATGAGACAAGATTCACAAGTGGCATAAGACTGATACTCGAACGGATCCAAGTATCCTTCTTTATGTAACTTAGTCAACCGTGTCTCATTGATGTGACCTAGTCTACAATGCCACAAGAAAGCCTGATTAATATCTGGAGACTTTCTTTTATGTGTATTCTGGATATTGAAAACCTGTGGTTGGTTTAAAACGTAAATACCGTTGTTTAATGTACCTGACCCAATCAAAACTTGATTAAGGTGAATGTTCACTACATTACTTACAAATGCAAATTCATAACCTTCTTTAGATAATAAAGATACAGAAATGATATTACAGGTTGCATTTGGTACATAATAACAACTACGCAAAACCAAAAAGTGTCCATCTGATAATCCCAGGTGATAGTCCCCCACGGCCTCTGCATCCATGCTAGCACCGTTCGCAACTCTGAGGGTCATGTCACCTGCCTTCAAAACTCTACGCTTTCTCAACGCCTGCAAAGAATTACAGATATGAGATCCTGATCCGGTATCCAATACCCAGGATGTAGAGTTTATTGATAGACAGTTTTCAATAACATACACACCTGAAGCTGAAGCTGCAACTCGCTTCAAATCCTGTGTTCTGGCTTTCCAAGCCTTGCAATCTTGTTTCCAGTGGCCACTTTTGTGACAATAGAAGCATTCTTCCTTCCCCACCAGCTTCCCCGCTACCTTTGTTGCTTTACCCTTTCCCTTCGTATCCACTTTACCGACACCGCCTCTTGGTTTGGCGGGGGCTTTCTTCTTCTTGCCCTTGGCTTTCGCCCTGGACCTAGAAGAGGAAGATCCTCCTACAAACAAAGTGGATGTCTCCCTACCCTTCTGTAGGGTGCCCTCAGCAGTCCTCAACATGTTCAGAAGCTCGGCAAGTTCAACCTCCTTTCCTTGCATGTTGAAGTTAAGAATGAACTGGGCGTAAGTGGAAGGAAGGGACTGGAGAATCAAATCGGTATAGAGTTCATTCTCCAACGTGGTCCCAAGGTCTGCGAGCTCCTCTATGTAGCCGATCATCTTAAGCACGTGGTCCGCTACCGATGATCCGACGGCCAACCTTGCCGAAAAGAGCTTCTTCGACACTTCGTATCTTGCGATACGAGACTGCTCTCCATACAGTTCTTTTGTATGGAGAAATATGGACTCTAGGTCCATATTCTCGTGCCTCCTCTGATGGTCGTTGTCCATCGAGGCTAGTACGAGGCATTTGGCCCTCGCGCAATCTATCTCCCATGTCTTACGGATTTCTACATCCGCGACGCTGGAGGTGGGACCTGGGACGGGGGGAGCTTTGGTGGTAAGTATATACCCCAGCTTGTCATAAGTGATAGCCATCTTGACATTCCTGAGCCAATCTTTGTAGTTTGGCCCTGTCAATATATTTTTATCTAACAGTAACTTAAGTCCGGTCATGTTGAATGGTCGCTGCAATTAGGAGAGAGAAAAGAAACACTTTAGCATGATGCTCTTGCAAGTTTAGAGTGGTTTTTAGTTTGTCTAAACTGGATGGCTCCCACTGTTTCTCGAATCCCTTCTCAAACCGTAAAGAAAAGGATTAGCCGGGATCATTCTCACCGTACAATACTTGCTTAACCGTTCAGCCAGGCCAGTGTCGGTACTTCGAGGGAGGTTTTCCAACGCTTTCGCGAAGTTCCTTAATTAAGTAACCTCTTTTCCCTGTGGGCGTAGCCCCGCTAACACCTTTCTAGGCACCTACTAGGTTTATAGCATTGATCGTTAAGTGAGAGTTTTCCCGAGGAGTAGCATATACTCACAGTAGGATCGGGATCCAAATATCATCGCGTGATAAAACCGAAGGAATCCTACCAGAATCATCACACTCCAAATGGTATGCAACGCTAGCAAGTTTCAGTACTTATGAAACTCCCGATGTGGATTTTTGCCCCATGCTCTTATGACCTTGACTAAGGCCAACAAATCATAAGTCACATGTCAAGTTCTACCCGTCGTTATTCAGGTTAATTTGAACCCACCCGTATCCACCCTTGACTATGGCCAACAAGGCAATACGACTGTCTCAAACCAACGCATTCTATCTATGCAACATATGAATACCCACCAGCTACCAAACACTGTGCCTTGACTAAGGCCAACAAACACAGCTTGAATACCGTTGATTATTCATATGAAACGACGGAGGGCTACGGATGGTTTTGGCGAAACCGTGAACGTAGTGAACTTGATATAATCGATGGAACGAGATAGCTTTTAAAAGGAGTGGTTCAAGCTCCGCGTTTAAAAGTTTAGTTTTTGAAAAAGAACCGAGTGGTTTTCAAAGTGTTCCAATCGACTTTTACTTGGTTTATTTCTTGCATTAGTTCTTTTAATGCGTCCCATCATTTAATCCTACCATTGCAGAAAACAACCAAAATATGACGTACGCTTATGCCATTCGCATTCGCCACGGGGCCCCGTCATCACCCGTTAGGTTACTTAACTAACGACAGAGCGGGGGCTGGGCTAGCGCGGCTGTAAAACATAAGCAACGCCTAAATAGTTATTATATATAAATATATAGCAATGATAGACATTACAGATCACAGATGAATACATTGGATATACTAGGAATCCGCAATGCGTTCGAGCCTGCAACGCAAAGCGGATTACACGGTCGCGGTGAATAGCCAAAACCCCACCCAAGACCCCTACGGGTGCGGCAAACTACCCGCCAAGCACCCGAAGCGAAGCAACCTCCCTCACCACCGTGAGTAGGCCACTCGGCGCTTCGAGATACCCGGTAGTTTGTGCACCCCCTCTATGGGTCTATCCTAGGAGCAAAAACAGTAAAAAGAATTATACAATGACGGCTACAACCCCGACCCGGTTGTGCGGCCATACAAAGAATATTATTACATCAATTTACATGTTACAAATGAATGAAAGAAAAAACAACGCTCATCTCACATCCACCCCGGCCATTCACCCACGACAATCCAATCCATTCATATCCACAAACCAATAACAATCACAGATCATGTATAACCCCGACTAATCGTCTTATAGCGATTAGCCGACGTTCAATACATGCAAGCATTACAGATATAACCGATATAGTTAAAGTGCAGTGAAGTTCGGAAAAATACGGAATTATAGGACCCCAAAAGGAAATTTCTTTTCTGTAAAATCTGGGTACATATAATATATCCAAAAAATCCCAAAACCAACAACAACACACTCTGCATGAAAAACGATGCGCCGATCACGACAATCCGCGGCGGTTCCGCCGCATAAACCTACTTAATGCGGCGGAAGGGCGGCGACTTGAGGGAATTGGGGTATCGTTTTTCTTGGGTGTATTCACAAAACCCTGAGACGATTTTACATGTATACAGTTTTTCATTTTGAGCAGAAATAATTTTAACAGAAACTTGGATTTTGTAAAAGTTTGGTTTTGTGATTTTTCCGGTTCCGAACTTCGTTACACTTAACTACTTAACTAGTTTAGGTTTAGTTAGGCTCTGATACCACTGTAAGTCCGTGTTGCCCACCCCGGTGCTTACGGGGAGGCGGAAAACATAATAAAAAACGGATTTTTAATGACTTAGGCAACATGGACTAGGCTTGTGAGGATCTTTGCTAAACATAAACTAGCTAACCCTAACTACAAAGTAGCTAAGTGAAGAAAGGTTATACCTTTGGTCTTTAGTCCTTCTCTCCTTGCTCCTAGGTATGGTAGAAAGAGTTCACCTTGCTTGTCTTCTCCCGTCAAAGAAGGATCCACTTGAAAGCCACCACCTTTAGCTTCAACTCCAAGCTAGGAGTAACTAGAGTGCAAGAAATGCTAAGACTTGAACCCTAGAAGTGAGAAGAGAAGATCAAGAGAGGGTTTTTCTCAAGCTTTTTGTTTCTCAACACATGAGAGGGAGAGAGCTTGAGGGAGAGGATGAGCAAGAGAGAGAAATAGAATGAGAGAATGAGAAAATAGTGAGCCATTCTCACTAATATGTGAGGATAATTTTAATTAGATAATTAGCTTGAAAATTGTCATGATAAATCATGAATTGACCATTATCATTTCATTTTTGCAAAGATCAAAGAGCATCTTCCAAATGAAATGATTATGGTCAAGTTGTCAACATGGTCAACAAGTCAATGAAGTCAAATTGTCAACAACAACCATGCACAATAATTAAGCTAATTATCAATTAACAATAATCCACACAAAAACAATAGGGTTAATAAAATGACAAATGCCATTAACCCAAAACAAGGTCCTCTCCCCCAATCTCAAGCAACTGTGCATGCGCACCCGCATTCGTGATCCGAGGAACACGAATACCCTGAGAAAAACCAATCTCAAATCATATACTAGGATCCGGCTTAAACCAAAGCCCGCTAGTATAAACTGTCCGGACAGCAAACGTGCACAAGTGCGCGGATGCGAACGAACCCTGTCGCAAAACCATGCGACCTCTACTCGTTTTGCCTAAAGGCGAATAGCTCTCTGTGTGGGACTCTAAAGACTCGACACTACGCTGGCAGTGGGTTTAACCACAGACCGCAAGCGGCACTAGCTGTACGTAACGGTCCCCAGGTAGATGTCGATAAGAAGACTGACGAGGTGAACCCCATCTGCACTCCTACTGAGCCTGTATGTGACAGTCTCCGTACAGTCCGGTCTGTTCGTCTGATACATCGCATGGCGGGCCTAGGGGGGCGGTGAACGTCAGTCCCCTAATAGCGGTACAAGTCGTGTCGGAGTGTAGCCCAGAACACCCTGAGATAACACTGGAAACCTACCAGTATATCTCGCTTGCCCTGGCCAGGGACTACTCGTGTAATGGCTCTCCTAGACACAGCGCGATGTCAACCCCCAATACCGGGAGAGACGAATCCTGTCTAACCGTCACTGCCTCCAAGTGCTTCGGGACTGCACCCAAAAACTACCTGTTTGCACAGCTCCTTTGAGCCGTGGTAGGGTAGTAATCAAAGTGCAGTGGGAACACACTCGAGGCGAAGTGACAGTGTCAAGTCAGCGGACTAAGCTGTACTCATGTCACCTGGGAACTGATAACTGACGATAGGTATATTACCAACCAACAGTTCCCGACGAGTCCTGTCCAGTGTACTCGTAACCTAACGAGCACCCGCATACTATCCCAAGTACGACGTACTAACGGCTGTGGGACAGACCGTCTCCCACACTGGGATGAGAAGCGCATACGCTAGTCTACTCCGGAGTATCGATGCCCTGTCTCGATAGTCCAACGACCAGGGACCTGTATAAGGATGTGCTTATAGATTACCCAGCTCCCACGAGTGCGAGCGCCATCACAACGCTGGTAATCAAGCAAAGATCCTAAGGGCTCTACTAATATGTATACCAGCAATATGCTAAAAGAAACACATGCACATATTAAAGCAGAGACAAACCAAGTAGCATACTACCATTTCGAGCAAGATTGTATATACAACTGTGAATATCCCAAGCTTCCATTAAGTAATATACAAGCTAGTATGATACAGTAATGGCCTCTAGGGCATATACACTAACAAACGATAGTCCCCTATAGATGTTACATCTACTCACCGGAATCCCTGGCTAGCTGTGTCCAATCACCGCTTTCCCCTTTCGCGCCGCGTCTGACGTCTCCGCGACCGAACCTGGAATTTACATCAATACCAAACATAAGGTTACATATCAAGAACGACGCAAAACCCAAACGAAACTACTAAAGTTCACTAGCTAGGTACAACGTGCACAGGGTCCGCGGAACACACGCGAAATTCGCAAAAACTGCCAAAAATCGCCGATTTGGTCGCCCGGCAAAACTAAAACCCGACTACTCAAAACTCCGCACTCACGCATCCTAAACGTCATAGGAGATGCTAAAAACATCCCCAAGGTATCACAAATAATTCACCAGTTAATTTTAACAAAAACCTAGTAAGCACAAAACTAGCAATTTTGGTGCAAATATCGAAACTTAGCGATACGGTTATCACAATCCAACACAATATCCAACCACACAACTAGTTAGCCACAATCACATAAATTCAACTCATTTATCATGCCTCACAACCCATTTCCATACACAAACCCCTTTCTTGATTTTCATAAAACAACAATTACAAACTAATTCCACACATTAAAATTAACTAAATTAGCATAATTTGAAGACCACATAACAAGCAATCTACAACACTATAATTACAACACATTAGCAAAGATTCAAAACCTATTTTCCATAACAACCATTACTTGAATTATATAACCTAGCAAATCTTAATCCAAACTATATATGAAAACCTTAAATTAACACTAATTTATAACTCAATTAGCAAGTTAACCTACTAAATTAGGTTAGCAAAACAACTAGATAACAATTAGATTTAATCAACTAAATAATGGTTTCTAAACCCTAATTCAATTCAAACCATTCACTTTAAAAAAACTAGTATGCAATTAACACTAAAATTAACTCTAAAACAATTTTCAAAGTTCAATTAGCACACTTTAAACTAAATTTAACCATTTGATTTAGAAATTATACCTCAAAAGATCAATCCCTAAGTTGCTAAAACCTCCCAAGATACCATCTTTCTCCAAGATTTGAACCAATTTGGGTTTGAGAAGAGAGGGAATAAGGTTTTGTGTTGAAAAAGTGAAGGATTTGTTGATTTTTATTGAATTTTGTTGCAAATTTTTGAAGAAAATGAGAGAGAAAGAGAAGGAAAATAATGGAAATGGGGGAGGGTGCAGGTCTCGGCCAGGAGAGGTAAGGGGAGGAGTGGGGGAGAGTTATGAGGAATTTTCCAAGGTCAAAGCTCTCACATCTCACTAAAAACCCACATGCAAATTACTATATTTAAATCCTACTCCAAACAATTCATTAACATGATTTAAAAGTCAAAAAGAGAGGGATGGGGGCTGCTGCAGCAGTGGTGGGGCCGGCCTAGGGGAGTGGGGGTGAGTGGGAGTGGATACAAAGAGGTTTTATGCAAAAAGACCCCCCACAAGTCCAAAATTGCAAGTTTTAGCCTAAAATTCAATAAATTTCGTTTTCTATAATAAAAATTAGTTAAAAATCAAAATAAAATACTAAAAATTTATGTTACCACTAGATTTTAATTATCATAATTTTAAAGATTAAAATTAGCCCGGAAAAATTTGTATTTATCGCTAATTTAATGTATTTTCTTACCGGCTTAAATAATATTAAAAAATTGAAAAATAGGGAAAATTTTTTAAATGACCAAAATTTCATAAGTAACTCATTAGCTACTAAAAACAAGCAATTACCTATCCATTTTAAGTATAATTAGCCCTAAACTGCAAAATAACGAGAAAGACGGTTTTCGGAAAAATACCGAATTTTCACCGATTTTCAGGAAAACACCAAAACGACTTTTCAAGACGCTACAGTGAGACCGGCCACCGTCCCTCGTCGGGGTCTCGACTGTATACACTAGTCTACTCTGGAGTATCGATGCCCTGTCTCGAAACTCCCACGACTAGGGACCATTTAAGGATGTGCTTATAGACTACCAGCTCCCATGTATATGATCGCCCTCATACTGCTGGCAGTCAAGCAAGAATCCTAGGGGCTCTATCAACGTGTAATAGCGACCTGTTTGGTCACCTAAAGCAGTACACGATGATAAAGATAAACCAGATAGCATATTATCATCTTGAGTAAGACTGTCCTACCGGGATAGGTCCTCCCTCAATCATTGCAATCACGTGCCTGTGATCCAATAATTGACTCTGAGGGCACTGTCTCCAACATTGACGAAAGCCAACAAGGTAATACGACTGTCCTAAACCAACACATCTATCTATGCTACAAATGAATACCCCAGCAGCTACCAAACACTATGCCTTGACGAAAGCCAACAAACATAGCTTGAATACTACTGACCATCCATAAGATACGACAGAGGGCTACGGCTGGTTTTTGGCGAAAAACCTTTAACGTAATGAACTTGATCTCGTTGAAGGAACCTGATAGCTTTTTATGAAAATATAGTGAAGAAAACCTTTGCTAAAGAGGTCACTCCTGGTGAAGGGATCTCGGCTCTTTCCTCGTGGAATGAGGTGCAGGATATTCTAACTGAATACCGCGATGCAAAGCAACTTGTAATCGACTATAATAAAGTTATTACCCTGACGTAAACTTCTGCCCAAGGGGTCACTCCCGGTGAAGGGATCTCGGCCCTTGCTTCGTCGAATAAGGTGCTGGATATTCCAACTGAATACCGCTATGCAAAACAAAAGGAAACATCTTTGTAATAACACCTTTTAAAATTGTTCCAACAATATCAAATATAGGTTTGTTTTTCTTGCATTGATAAGAATCAACGCAATCCCATCAATTGATCACACTAGAAAAGAACGAAAAATAAAATGTACGTATATGCCATCCGCATTCGCCACTGGGTCCCGTCATCACCCGTTAGGTTACTTAACTAACGACAGAGCGGGGACTGGACTAGCACGGGTGTAAAACATATACAACATCTAATAGTATATAAACCAATATACAATAATCGCTCCAGGCGTGATAATATGCAACATTACAGAAAAAGTAATAAGTATCATAGAGCAATACAGATAATCTGGGATCCCCGGATTTCATAGAGCCGCTACTGAAACGCGACGTTCCCCTGGTCGTGTGGATAGCCTGTGCAATGAAACCTAGACCCCTACGGGTGTGGCAAGTTACCCGCCAAAACCTGAAGCGAGGCAGCCCCCTACAGCAAAATGAATGGACCACCCGGCACTTCACGGAATCCGGTAACTTGAGCACCCCACCTTGGGTCAACCTGTACCCCCCTACGAGTGCGGCGAATAGTCTGCCAATTCTAGAGTGAGGCCCCTCTGCCTCTCAAAGCCATGAGATACGGACCCGTTTCCCTCCAGAACCCGGCAATCCATGCACTCCGTCCCGGGGTAAACCTAGTACAGAAATAAAAATATGTACAACGGGTACATCGACCTCAGCCCGGTCGTGCCCCAAAAGAATATTATACAAACAGGCAGTGACGGCAGTCCACATGTTGGACGCTCGCCCCACAATATCAAATGTACAAATAAATCCAAATTGCACTACCATTGCACACTGCTATCCACCACGACATATCCGTAACATCACAGCACAGTATAGAACATCAACGCGAATGTAATTACTGCATACTAACAAGTTTAAAATTTCGATCGACAAAATTTCCCGATGTGGGCCCCACGTACATCTGGTGTACAGTAATAAAATCTGGGCCCAAAAGAACAGTACCAAAAACCACAATCCACTGTGTAGAAACACCAGAAGAAAATTGGCCAACTTAATCACCAAGACGGCCGCGGTTCCGCGGTCAAACCTAGGCTTTGACCGCGTTTCCGCGGCCGTACGGTCGATTCAGTTGATCGTTTTTCTTGAGTTTTCTTCAAAAAGCCTGCTTAATTTTCTGTGATGCTCAAAATAATTTTTAGACCCTTTTAAAAATCGACAGAAACTTTAACACTGAAAATTGTGATTTTCGAAAATCCGTTCGATCGATGTTTTAAACGCATTAGCACAATTTAGTAAAGCTTAATGGTGAGGCTCTGATATCACTGTAAGTACACGGTAGCGCCCCGGCCGTCTAACAGACGCCAAATGCGGAACAAAAACTTTTTAACTGGCGCTATCATATACTATAACCCGGATTTGCCATTAAAGCTAAACTAACAAACTACAAAATGGGTAGAAATGTTATACCGAACGATCCGAGTCCTTCGGTCTTCAACTATCATCCCACGCTTTGTTGCGGCTGCTCCGATCTCCTGAATCTCCAGTCTTCTCGTCCAGGTGGCACCACGTCGACGGATCTTTAAACGGGCTCCCGCCTCTGAACCGAGGCAACTCGATCATCAAGTTTGCTAAAAGAGATGACCAAGATTGATTTAGAGAATGAGTAGAACACTTTGTCTTGCTTCGTCCAAAGCTATGGACAAACGGTTATTGATGTTGCCTTTTTGGAATCGGGTGAAATGAGAATTGAATATACTAATTTCCATGAACCAAAACCATAATCTTTTTCCCAAAAATCAACCATAGCCTCACAAGAGAGGGGCCGGCCATATAAGAGAAGGGGGAGGTGAGTGTAGGAGCTAAGGAGGTGACCACAAGAAGAAACCTTATCATAACACTTAATGAATACAAAACGAGTCACTAATGACACCTTGCATTCATTAAATGCATACAATGAACCATGAAAACACATCATCATATCATTAAATGCTAACAATGAATCATCAAGCCTTGTCACCAAATCTAGAACCTTCTAGAACCTTCCACACTCATCAAGAAAAGATAAATCCGTACTAAACAGAATGTTTAATACGGCTGATAGAAAACTGGAAACTGGCAACTTCCAAAAGCGATCCCGAAACGAATTTCAGGATAACCCCGTAACAGTATAAACATACCCGCATTTGTATTACGACCGAATACAAATGCAACTGAGACAAAGATATTATGTCTACACAGTATAATACTCGGATCCGGCTTAAACCAAAGCCTACCAGTATTATCTGCCCGAAATATGACACGTGCGTAAACGCACGTGCATTTTCCGAACCCTGCCATAAAACCATACGGCCTCTACAACGTTTCGCCCCATCTTAGGAAACTGTCTGTGGGGGACTCTAATGACTCATCAGCACACTGGCACTGGGTATAACAACTAGCACGTCAGAGGTACAAGCTGTACGTAACGGTTGCCTATGTATTGATTGGAAGGGAAGCTGACGAGCGAACTCATCGAGAAACCCTACTGAGCCTGACAGTGACAATATCCGTACAGTCCGGTCCGTTCGTCTAAGAATATCGCATATCGAGTCTCGGGGGGTGGATAAAGTCAGACCCCTAATAACGCGATAATTCGTGTCGGTATGAAGCCCATCACTCCTGAGAAACTACTGATCCAAATCAGTAATTCTCCACTACCCCGGCCGAGGATTTCTAGTGATGGCCACCCATGCACTATGCGACATCAACCCCCAATACCGGGAGAGATGAATCTCCGACGATCCGCTCACTGCCTCCATGTGGCTCGGGACTGTACCCAACTAAAACCTGTTTGCACGTCTCCTTTGAGCGTGGTAGGGTAGTAATCAAAGCACAGTGGGAACTCATACGAGACAAATGACGATCTCTGGTCGACAAACTAACCTGTACACATGTCACTAGGGAACTGCTATCTGACTGTAGGTATAATACCTACCAGCATGTTCCCGGCGAGTCCTGTCCGGTGTACTCATAACCCAATGAGCACCTGTATACATCTTAGGTGATCCAACTGACACAAGTGGCTTGTGAGATCGTCCACCGTCCTTCGTTGAGGTCTCGACTGTATACACTAGTCTACTCTGGAGTATCGATGCCCTGTCTCGAAACTCCCACGACTAGGGACACATTAAGGATGTGCTTATAGACCCCAGCTCCCACGTATATGATCGCCATCATACTGCTGGCAGTCAAGCAAAATCCTATGGGCTCTATCATCATGCAATAGTGAACTAAAGTATATATACAATGATAAAGACAAACTAGATAGCATACTATCATCTCGATCAAGACTGTCATATCGGTATAGGTCCTCCCTCAATCATTGCAATCACGTGCCTGCTGATTAGTCGAAAATATTGTATTTTTAACACGGCAATTTCCTTATCATTTGCATTCATATAGAAGTGTTCGGCATTCATATTTCACATATTAGCAAAACAGTCGTCAAATATCAGATTACATGTGTTAGACTCTAAAACCGGCACTATAAAGGAAATTGACCGCATTTCATGGCATCGCATCATCTCTATATTGCGCAACACTTGTTTTAAGATCTGTGCAGGAAAATCCAGAAGAAAGGCCAAAAATTTACATGGTACCGATCAAACATGACGCCAACTCAATGATTTGGAATCTGGTATTGATGTAAAGGGAATTCAGGAATTCAATATATCACAAAATACATAAGAAGACATCAAAAGCCAATACCAGAAAGATGCAGCCCCAAGGAGCCTACTTGGCCGCGGAACCGCAGCCTAAGCCGCCTATTGCCGCGGTTCCGCGGCGGTTTGTCGACATCACCTCCTCAATTTTGCACCATAATTCCTAGCTCAAGGCCTACAGCTCAGAATGACATGTCAGTTTCCAGAAGACTCCAGGGACTTCTGCCAGATCAGCAAACTAGGGTTTTCTAAGCTTAATTAATCCTAGCTTAAAACCTAAGCTAGCTCCTAACAAACTCTTTCTAGAAACTCCTCAACAAACTTTTGGAGGGAATTGTAATTTCAAACCTAGACCTAGGGTTTGGGTGATCTATTAATAAGACCCTAGGCTCACTTGTAAAGGGGAGAATGCATTGAAGGGATCATCTCTTGAAATTCTATTCATTCAATAGATCCATTCACTCTCTTTCTTCATCTTCTTCCACAAGTCTAGTGAGAAGACTTGTGTGAAACCCTAACCCTAATTCCAATCAAAAGCCAAGATCCCGAGTACCCCATCAAGCAAGAAGCCTTGCAACCTTTTATGAGCGGAGCCGATCTTCAACAGAGCAAGTGGTCCAAGTCGATCATCGACTCACGGAGCCGAGCGAAGCCAATTCAACAATTTAGTTCTTCCTCTTGTAGTTCTTGAGCGACTGTAATCAAATTGTTGATATAAATAAAAGGTGATATTCTTTTATCTTGTTTTCTTTAAATTCTTGCATCATGATATCTTTTCAATTCTTGAATACTTTCTGTGTGATGATGTGTGAATAAACTCCGCTCGTCGAGGAGTCGAGACGATCAATAGAATGATGATGTAATATATCTGAAAACGATTCTTGATTCCTACGAGTTTTGTAAACCCTAGCAAGTTCAAGAATCGACGACCCAATTCGTTGCGATGCTTTCTTGAATGATATCGCTCGAGATTGGGGAGTTACGATCGTTTCTTGAAATTGCTAGAGGCTAGAATGTGAATGATATCAACGAAAGAACAAGGGTTAAATGTTGAAACCTTAGTTTCACGAGAAAACCCTAACTCTCGTCGATCATCATCGATCTAGTATCAATTCTTCGAAGGACAAGAACACGATATCTTGAGATTATATCACATCTATAGATCCGATCGATTTCTACGAGCCTCATTCAGATTCTTGACATTTGGTTGGAAAATATCATCGAAACCCGATTCTTGATTGTTTATCATTTCTTGAATTCTTGAATAGAATAGTGACACCTGAAACAATTGATAAATCTTGAATCATGCTTTCTTTTCTTTTCGATTAACTTTTCAATTCAAACAAATCGAACATTGAAACGAATCGCACAATCCTTGTGGACGATCCACACTCGCTTACGATCTACAACCGACACCGTAATTGATTGCGATCAAATATAATTCTTTGATTGTGAATCTTATTCAATATTACCGACACATAGAAACTTATTCGCTTTATTCGATTTACACAAACAAGAAATTCTTTTCAATCAAATGAAACCGTTATCAGGGATCATTTGAGTTGATTTACTTACACAGTCTCGAATTTTACGGAACAATCACCTGCGATCCAATAATTGACTTTGAGGGCACTATATCCAACACTAACACACCCGAAGAAGATGCATCAGCATGCATGTTCTTTGTTTGGGCGGCGTGAGAATCCAGATATTCTCCTGTTTTCTATTCAGTCTTATAACTCTTAAAAGAAAGAACGGGACCAACGTTCCCCTGCTCAGTATAATAATCGGGTTCAGTCAATACATCCATATTATTATCTTGATTAAGTCCTGACACGGTCGCTACTTGGAGAGAGAGAGATGGAAACACTTTAGCGTATGCTCTTGCAGGATTAGATTGGTTATTATCTTATCTAATCAGGATGTCTCCCACTGTTTTTATCAAATCTTTCTTCAAACCCTAAAAGGTAAGATTAGCCGGGATTAATTACACCCTACAATTTCGTCAATCTTTCAGCTAGATCAGTGTCGGTACTTGAGGGAGGTTCCCCGTACTTTCGCACGGACCTAATTAAAATAAACTTCATCTTCCCAGAGGCTTAACCCCGTTAACACCTTTCTAGACGCCTACTTGATCGGCTAATTGTCCTGTGTAAAACTCTCCCAGGAGTAACTCTTACTCGCAGTGGGTATGGGATCCAACTATCTCATAGGAGGTATGCAATCTCATTGCAAATTTCAACACTTGAAATTCCCAATAATACTTTTACCCCTAGTGTCCCATGACCTTGACGGAGGCCAAACTACCCATAGGGCGCTAGTGAAGTTCAACCCGTTCATTTCTTGATTGAATTAAACCCACCCGTACGACCCTTGACGAAGGCCAAACTACGCCGTACGAATACCCTAATCCAATTGCATCGTATGCTAGCAGATAAGCACTAGTTAGCTACCGTGCACTATGCCTTGACGGAGGCCAAACTACCACAGCACGAATACTAAGTAGTACTTATCTGAAATGACGGAGGGCTACGCAGGTTTTTCAGAAAACCATGAGCGTAATGAACTTGATATCGTCGTAGAATCAAGTGGTTTTTTGAAAAAGGAGTGTTTTTTAGGCTTTTTCTAGTTTTGCTAAAGAGGTCACTCCCGGTGAAGGGATCTCGGCTCTTTCCTCATCGAATAAGGTGCAGGATATATCGTATATACCGCTGTGCAAAGCAAGAACTATATAAGCTGTCAAAAACTAAACCGCGAGTTTGTAGCATCTGCCAGTTTAGCTAAAGAGGTCACTCCCGGTGAAGAGATTTCGGCTCTTTCCTCATCGAATAAGGTGCAGGGTATATCATATATACCACTATGCAAAGCAAAACTGTAACTACTCTTTTTATAAAGTTTTGATTCTACAACATCTTTTAGGTTTCTTTTCTTTTATTAATCTCATTAATAAAACCCATCAGCTTATGCTTCCTAAGCATCACAGAAGAAACGAAAGCAGTAATATTTATATATCAGTATATATATATATAGTATAAGCATTCGTCTCAGGCAGTAATATGATCTCATCACAGAACATTGCAGCAGAAGAACATATATGAAATATTGGATATACTAGGATGCCCGTGTTTTAATTCGAGCCTGTATAAAACACGGATTCCACGGTCGCGATGAATAGCCAAACCCACATCCCTAGACCCCTACGAGAGCGGCAAGCAACACTGCCAATTCTAGGGTTAGGAGACCCGGTCCCGACTCCTCGAGATGGCCTCCCACTGGACCCTAGAACCCGGTTACTTGTGCTCCCCTCCTTGGGTCTACCTAATGCGGAAAAGTAAATAATATACATTGGTGACATCAACCTCATCCCGGAAGTGCCCCAATAAAAGAATATTATATACAAATGAATATTATATGAATGAAAATAAAAACCCTCATCTCACATAAAACCCCCGGCTATTCAGAACATGACGATCCAATATAACATATCACAGCAACACATAATATCAGTATATATATATATATAGTATAAGCATTCGTCTCAGGCAGTAATATTTATATATCAGTATATATATATATATATAGTATAAGCATTCGTCTCAGGCAGTAATATGATCTCATCACAGAACATTGCAGCAGAAGAACATATATGAAATATTGGATATACTAGGATGCCCGTGTTTTAATTTGAGCCTGTATAAAACACGGATTCCACGGTCGCGATGAATAGCCAAACCCACATCCCTAGACCCCTACGAGAGCGGCAAGAAACACTGCCAATTCTAGGGTTAGGAGACCCGGTCCCGACTCCTCGAGATGGCCTCCCACTGGACCCTAGAACCCGGTTACTTGTGCTCCCCTCCTTGGGTCTACCTAATGCGGAAAAGTAAATAATATACATTGGTGACATCAACCTCATCCCGGAAGTGCCCCAATAAAAGAATATTATATACAAATGAATATTATATGAATGAAAATAAAAACCCTCATCTCACATAAAACCCCCGGCTATTCAGAACACGACGATCCAATATAACATATCACAGCAACACATAATATCTCATATCATCAACGTAAGTAAGTATGCATACACCGATCGTTGTTAATGTATAGCAACGAAAACAGGCAATACAACTACATACTACACTTACGGTCACAGAAAAGAATTTGTAAAACTATAACATTTGGAATCCACAATCAGTTTAGACATCGTAAATCCAAAATATCACATACTTCGCATTTCATGCCTAACTATATGAATTCCACATATTGTATCACATTCCAGATAAAATAGACAATATTAAACTTTCCGACCGAATAATCAAATACCCAAGATTTCCTAAATAGCTCAACACTTGAGCGGAGTTCAAAAAATCCCAAAATATGTCACAGTACCAATGGTCCAGCCGTAGAAGGGTCAAGCCAACGCCTCACATGTGGCACGCCGTACTGCCCCAAACCCTAAGGTTTAGAGGCGGTTCAGACGGTCACATAATTGAGTTAAGGTTTATGTTTTTCTAGAGGGTCCACCGCGTTACTTGCACGTTTTTCCGAAAGATTTAAATTCAAGAAAAAATCAACACTTGAAAGTTTTTCGTGCTGGCAAAAAATGAGTTAATGATATCCGTTCGAACATTTTAACAGTTTCTAAATTATCCCGAAAACAGAACGAAATTAAATTTTTCGATCGAACCAACGAATTCAAAATAATCCCCAGAACACTCAACACTCGAGTCAGATTAAAAATACCCAGATCAATGCAGAAAAACCTACGGATGTACCCTGAAGACACGTGCCAATAATTCTAAAGTACGGCCGCGGAACCGCCGCGGGAAGCAGGTTCCTGCCGCGGTTCCGCGGCGACATCATGGTATTTTGGGCTCGTGTTTCATGGTAATTCTTAGAATTCCCTGCTGAATTTTTAAAGTATTTTTAATGCAGAAAAAATCACATTTTTACAAAATTTCCAGAGAGGGGGTCATTTTCGATGTTTCGGGGTTCGATCGGAGTTTTAACTTCGTATACACGTCGCCTAATGCTCTAACCTTGCTCTGATACCACTATAGGGTTCCTAGGCACTGTTACAAGGGTTAATAAGGCATCAACCATGCCCGAATAAAAATTTAGACGTGCCGAACAACCCAAAGCCGGGATCTTTGCTAGATAATTAGGGTTTAACATGCAAGTAAACATCTTTACAACTAAGAGTGAGGGATTACAATCTTTGTAGTCCGCTCCTTCGCTTCATAAGCTCCGAGTAGAAGTCCCTTCAACGCGATCCACGATCTCTCGGACTCAAGAGAGGCTCCACAACTCGAACGATCCATGCTAGCTTGTAGTCTTCCTTTTCTCCGATGATCTACCTCGAAGTTTCTATAACTCAAGCTCTCTCTCTCTAATGAGGTGAACACCCTAATCTAATTGGCTAGATTAGATGAGAATGATGGAGTAGTATTTATGCTTTCTTTTTATATCAAATTCTCTCACAATATCATCACATGAAGAAAACCTAGAAAGCTTTCTCAAAGCTCAAGGTTGAAGAAGAAGAAGAATAATGAATTAATTCCTTTTGTGATGAATAATGAAATCGTATATGATTAATAATGCAACCATGGTTACTATGACTAGGCTAACTCATGTAGAGAACTAACTAAGGCTAAGGGTTTGGGTGGGGTTAAGAATGACTCAGTAGAAAATATCAACCATAATATCTTAGCTCAAAACAAAAAGAAACCTTCTAGAAGGTTCATGAAAGAACTAACCCAATTTAAACCCTAACCTTGTTTAATTTCCACTAAATATGTTGCATTAGTAATCATATCATGTTATAATAATATATATCACATATATATTATTTATTTGTAACAAAAGAAAATAATACATTTAACATATATCGCATATATATCAATGTATTACCCGGTGAGAAAATGAAATAATAAAGCGTGCCAATATTAGATAATGTAATGCAATATATCATATATATTATTATACATTAAGTTATCGAATCAACACTTGATCCGACAATCCGGCTATATCGAATATAACCGACTAATATATCATGTACCGATTCATCGAATCAACACTTGATCCGATGACCCGGCTCATATCTAAATATCGCGAGAATATAATACGGTATCTCATATCGCATTATCCTCGGTCATGCACATATCACATATGTGCCCCTACTCCGTTTTTCCTGAGTCAAGAAACCTCTGTGTAGGACTCTAAAGAATAGTCAATACGCCGGTAGCAGGTGATGATCATATCAAACACCCACAAGCTGCAAGCGGTCAGCTAAACGTAACAGCCACCCAGGTATTGAGCGATCAGAAGATCAACAAGCTAGCCTGTACATTCTCCTGTGAATCCAATCAGTAACACTCCCGTACAGTCCGGTCTCTTCGTCTGATATGTTGCATATCTAGTCTAGGGGTGGTATACGTCAGACCCCAGTAACCGATAAGTCGTGTCGATGTGAGGCTCATAACGGGTCGAGAAACTACTGGTAACACTTACCAGTAAATCTCTATATCAGCCCTGGCCAGGGACTTCCAGTTATAACCAATCGAACACAGCACAACATCAACTCCCTATACCGGGAGAGACGAATCCCCTCCTATCGCTCATTGCTTCCATGTGATTCGGGACTGCACCCAAAAGCCACCGTTTTGCATGCCCTCTTGGACGTGGTAAGGTGGAAATCAAAGCACAGTGGGAATCACACAAGACTCTATGACGATCTCGGGTCTACAGACTACCCTGTACCAGTGTCACCGGAGAACTGCCATTTGACGTGTGGTATATCACCATCTGGGAGTTCTCGGCGAGTCCGTCTAGTGTACCCAGTCTCCACTGAGCACCCGTACACCATCTCTGATGTCAAAACACCGATGGATATGGGATCATCCATCGCCCATCATATGGGTCAAGATGCATATATGCTAGTCTACTCTGGTGTATCGATGCTCTATCTCGACACACCCTCGACTAGGAACAGTTATAGGATGTATTCATCGACTACCGTGGCCCCACTAGTATGATCTTATCATAGTCCCAGTAGTCGAGTACAGATCCTAAGGGCTTTATCAACATGTGAGAGTAAGACAGTAAACTAATATAAGCCAACATGTTAAGATAAAGGAAAACCAAATAGCATACTATCATGACGAGCAAGAAAGTCATCTCTCTATATATCCAAGCATCCATTATAATATACATCTTATGTACAACAATGGCCTCTAGGGCATATACATAACCAACATGTATACATATACATACGTATACGTATACGTATAGATATGTATATGTATACGTATACGTATACCTATACATACTTACATACATACATACACACACACACACACACACACATTATATATATAAACTAATATTAAATATTATCCGGTTATATGTGATATAACCGGATTATTGAATCAAATGTTGATTTAATGATTTGATATACATACATACATATATATATATATATATTTGATATTAGCTGGGTTATATATGATATAACCGGATTATTGAATTAAGTATTGATTTAATAATTTGATATATATATATATATATCTCACACACCACACACACACACACACATATAAAGGGAAGAAAATATTAAGTGAGCTTAATATATATTAACTAATATTAAGCTCACTTAAGATTTTCTTCTCTTTTTATATATATTGTATCATGGTTGATGATACATAGAACTAGGATGTGTGAGAATCACATTTGAGTAAAGATAATGATAAACATTTATGAATTAAAAGAAAAGAAGAATGGGTCATGGATTTGGATGCTTGGAGAAGCATTGAGAAGCCATGACCCATCTTCAATTCTTGGATTATTCATAGATATTTTGTCATTCTCATCTCATCTCATTTTTTAGCTCATGGTTCACTTTCTCACTTCTATGTTCATCTTCTTCATCTCCTCACTTGTTATTTTTTAGGGTTGAGAAAAAGAAAAGAAAAGAAATATTTTATTGAAGAAAATTGTTACTTCATCAACCTACATTACTTTAGTCATTTAGTTTAGGTTGTTAACCTTACTAATACTTTGATTAGTGAAGTGTGAGTTTGAGTGTGAGAAACTTCAAGGTGGATTATTTTCGACGACGAAGACTACAAGCAAGCTCGTTCCATCTTTCAAGTGGAGTCAAAGAAGAGTTCTAGGAACTACCACTTGGAGCTTTAGACGTGAAGGACTAGACTACAAAGGTTGTAAACTCTCTTCACTTAGTTTAGAACTTATTTGCTTAACTTTAAAACCCTAATTCTCTAGTTCGATTCTTGTTTAGTATACTTAGCCCTCTAGATTTTTAAAATTGCATACTTGATTCTCATAAAAACCCATTTGAAGTGCTTAGACATACTTTCATGGTATTAAAGCCAAGGTAGAGACTTAGGCGAAGTCTAGACGACTTTAAAGTGTTTGATCGACATTTGTTTTTCCGAAATTTGTTAGTTTCTGTATATTTTTCCAAATGTCAATATTTTTCATATTAAAAATGCTCAGAAAATCATGCAGGGTATTCTATGGAGGCACGAGAAATACGAGAGTCTAATACTTCAAAGTGGCCACGGAATCGTTGCCCAGACCATGTCTTGGCCGCGGTTCCGCCGCCCACTTGAGGGGTTAGAGCCCCGTTTTTCTTCTGCTCCTTCATTTTGGCATTTTGGATTTTTTAGATATTTTTAATGAGTCACAAATGGTTGAGATCTCTGTGAATTGTTATTGTTTAAAATATCGATCAAAATGTTTAACATCTTCTATATTGCTTTGGATATGTGATACAATTTTTGGAATCCACATTGATTAGTTTTGCAAAAACTAGTTTTTGATTTGTAAATCTCGCATTTTAGTCTCAAATGATGGATTGCCATGGAGTTTGGATTTGGATCGAAACTCCGTCGTAATCTCGTATCGTATGCGAATACTCACCGGGAGACACTAGCAGACAGCAACGCCCCTTTGCCCCGACCAAGTGACTATAGGAGAACTCCATGGCCAAGAGCATCTACTCGGGTACTCGCGGCCACGGTGTTCCGCCCAAGTCCATTTCGTTGACGTCCTCGGGGGTACGGACATCTATTAAAGTTCCCGAAGAGCTTTCAAATCATTAATCGGGAATCTTGTTGAATTGCCCGGTTTACACTTTGAAAAGGGTTTTCAATTCGAGACTTAAATGTAAGGTTTATAGGGTTAGGCATGAAATTCGGAATATGTGATAATATGAGTTTATGATGTCTATAGATGAGGATTCTAATTATTGTAGTTTTCATTTCTATTCTGCGAACCGTAAGTGTAACATGTGGCAGTATCCCCAATCTCGTTGCTATACGACAATGATATTAGGGATACACAAATTTACTTACATTGATGACATGTGATGTTATTGTGTTGCTATCGATATGTTATGTTGGATCGTCGTGATTGAACGTGAGATGAGAGTTTTTCAATTTTCATTCATGTAAATAATTGTATATAATATTTTTTTATTGGGACACTTTCAGGTTGAGGTTGTTGTCTTCATTCGATGTATATTATTTACTTTACCGCATTAGGATAGACCCAAGACGAAGAGCACAAGTAACTGGGTTCTAGAGTCCAGTGGGAGGCCATCTCGAGGAGTCGAGACCGGTCGTCTAACTCTAGAATTGGCAGGGTTGCTTGCCGCTCTCGTAGGGGTCTAGGGGTGTTGGCTTGGCTATTCATCGCGACCGTGGAATCCGTGTTTTTCGTTACTGGCATAATCTAAAATACGGACCTCCTAGTATATCCTATATTTCATATATCTGCTTCTACTGTTCTGTTCTGTGATCATATAAGTGTGTGAAACGAATGCTACTTATATATATGATATATTAGTAGAAACTATATATGTTTTGCATCCGTGCAAATCCTGACCCCGCCCTGCCGTAAGTTAAGTAACCTTACGGTGAAGACTCGGGTTCCTGTGGCGAATACGGATGGCATATATGTGTATTTTATTTTCGTTTCTTCTGTGATGTTTTGGAAACATAATTGATAGGACTTCATTAATAAGATTAATGAAAAGAAAAGAAATCTAAAAAATGTTGTAGCATCAAATTTTTCAAAAAGATAGCTCTAGTTCTTGCTTTGTATAGTGGTATTCCATTATGAATATCTAGCACCTCATTTGATGAGGAAATAGCCTAGATCCTTTCATCAGGAATGACCTCTTTAGCAAAAACTAGCATATGCTACAACCCACTCGGTTTGTTTTGAAAACTACTCGATTTTTAAAGCGGAGCTTAAACTACTCTCTTTTCAAATCACTAGGTTCTATAATGATATCAAGTTGATTATGATAAAAGTTTTCTTCAAAACCAGCCGTAACCCTCCATCATTTCAGATATGTAGTGTTTAGTTTTCGTGCTGTGTTTGTTGACCTCCGTCAAGGCACAGTGTACGGTAGCTGGGTAATACTTATCTGCAGCATGTTGATGCGATCGGTAGGGACAGTCACACAGCTTTATTGACCTCCGTCAAGGGTTTGTGTGGATGGGTTCGAATCGATCAAGAAATGACGAGTTGAACTTTACCGACGGCCTATGGTTTGTTGACCTCCGTCAAGGTCATAGGTCGTTAGGGGTAAAAACAATTATCGGGAATTTCAAGTGTTGAAATTTGCATTGAGATTGCATACCTTCTATGTGATAATTGGATTCCGATACCCACTACGAGTAAGTGTTACTCTTTGGAGAGTTTTTCACTTTACAATTAGCTAATCCAGTAGGTGTCTGAGAAAAGTGTTAACAGGGTTATGCCCCTGCGGAAACGAGGTTATTTAATTTGCTCCATGCGAAAGCACAGCGAGACTCCCTCGGAGTACCAACACCAGCCTGGCTGACCGATTAGCGAACTTGTAAGGTGTAATTAATCCCGGCTAATCTTACCTTTTAGGGTTTGAAGGAAGATTTGATAAAACAGTGGGAGCCTGTTAGATATGTATGCTCTAAAGGCCATTATTGCATAGTACTAGTTTGTATAATACATTTTGGAAGCTTGGGATATATATATATACGGTTTTACGACAGTCTTGCTCGATATAGTAGTATGCTACTTGGTTTGTTTCTATCTTAATATGTGTATATGTTTCTTTTAACATATCGCTAAAACATATTGATGGAGCCCTTAGGATCTTTGCTTGACTACCGGCGTTGTGATGGCGATCACACTCGTGGGGGCTGGGTAGTCTATAAGCACATCCTTATTCTGGTCCCTAGTCATAGGATTATCGAGACAGGGCATCGATACTCCAGAGTAGACTGGTGCATACGCTTCTCTTCCCAGCAGGGGAGATGGTCTGTCCCACAGCCATCAGTACGTCGTACTAGAGATAGTATGCAGGTGCTCGTTAGGTTACGAGTACACTGGACAGGACTCGTCGGGAACTGTTGGTTGGTATTATACCTATCGTCAGTTAACAGTTCCCAGGTGACATGAGTACAGCTTAGTCCACTGACTTGACACCGCCACTTCGCCTCGAGTGTGTTCCCACTGTTCTTTGATTACTACCCTACCACGGCTCTACTGAGTCGTGCAAACAGGTAGTAGTTGGGAGCATTCCCGAAGCACTTGGAGGCAGTGACGGTTAGACAGGATTCGTCTCTCCCGGTATTGGGAGTTGATATCGCGCTGTGTCTAGGAGAGCCATTACACATAGTCGTCCCTGGCCAGGGCAAGCAAGATTTGTTGGTAGTGTTACCAGTAGTTTCTCAGAGTGTTTTGGGCTATACTCCGACACGACTTGTACCGCTATTAGGGGACTGACGTTTGCCACCCCCTAGGTCCGCCATGCGATACTCTTAGATGAACAGACCGGACTGTACGGAGATTGTCACATACAGGCTCAGTAGGAGTTCGGATGGGTTCACCTCATCAGTCTTCTTATCGGTATCTACTTGGGGACCGTTACGTACAGCTAGTGCCGCTTGCGGTCTGTGGTTAACTCCACTTCCAGCGTAGTGTCGAGTCTTTAGAGTCCCACACAGAGGGTTATTCGCCTTTGGACAAAACAGAGTAGAGGTCGCATGGTTTTGCGACGGGGTTCGTTCACATTCGCGCACTTGTGCACGTTTGGTGTCCGGACAGTTATTACTAGCGGGCTTTGGTTTAAGCCAGATCCTAGTATATGTTTTGGGATTGGTTTTATCTCATTGTATTCGTGTTCCTCGGAACACGAATGCGGGTGTGTATGCACAGTTGACTGAGACAGAGGCAGAGGATTCTCATTAGGGTTATGGTACGGATGTGTATGCACAGTTGACTGTTGTCTTTTTCCAAACCCTAATGAGAATAGGAAATATGATTAATAATATTAGTTAACAATTATTGTGCCATGGTTGAGTTGAATTCTTGACTTTTGTTGACTTTAGTTGACCGGTTGACCAAAGTAGACTTGTTGACCATCATCATTTGTTTTCAAAGATGCTTCTTATTCTTTGCAAATGAATGAAATGATAATGGTCATTCATCAACTCACCATCATAAATTGTTAATTATTATTATTATTATTATCATTTTCTAAAATATGAGAGCATGGTTCTAAAAAATGGATTCATTCTTACTTGCATCTTCTCTCTCATCCATTGCTCTCCTTCTTCCTCTAGCTCAAGGAAAATCCCTCTCATGAGTTGAGAACCATTTTCCTTTGAGATAAAACACCAAGACTACTCTCTACTCTTTCTAGGGTTCTAGATTTAGAAAACCAAGCACCTTAGTTACCTCTAGGTTGAGGTATGAGCTCAAGTTCGAACCCTCGGGTGGATCTATCTTCGATAAAGAGGAGACGACGAGGAGGAGCCGTACAAACTATTACAAGGAGCAAGCAAGGTAGAGAACAATAAGAAGAGAAGGAGTTCAAGACAAGGTATAACCCCCTAACCGAGTAGCTAAAGCTCGTAGTTGTTGCTAGTGTGTTGTTTAGCAAAGATCCGGGTTTTCTAGTCCATGTTACCAAAACCCTAAAAATTGTTTTTCACCGTTTCCGCAACCCCGAAAGAACCGGGAGAGGTAACGTGGACCTAACAGAGCCATCCTGATTAGATAAGATAATAACCAATTTAATCTTGCCAAAGCGCACGCTAAAGTGTTTTCTTCTCTTTCTATCCAGGTAGCGACCATATCACACCTTAATCAAGATAATAATATGGATGTATTGACCGAACCCGTTTATTATACTGGGCTGGGAAACGTTGGTTCCGCTCTATCTTATGACAAAGGTCATAAGTCTGGGCAAGGGATAGGGAAAGCAAGGATTTCCACGCAACCCTAATGAAGAAAGAGCATTCTGATGCATCTTCTTCGTGTGTGTTAGTTATTGAGAACTATTTCTCAGTCCGCTCTACGTCCTGGGTATTGGATACCGAATCAGGATCCCACATTTGTAATATATTACAAGGGTTAAAGAAAAGTAGAGAACTGGGAAAGGATGATATGTCTCTCAGAGCAGAGAATGTAGCAATTATTGCTGCCGAAACTGTCGGCGAATATCACATAGTATTGCTAAATGGCATTACATTGATTTTGAACAACTGTTATTTCGTACCGTCGATGATGTGCAATATAATATCCATATCTTTACTAGATTAAGAAGGATATAATTTTGTATAACAGAAAAATGTTATGAACATTTTCCTAAATTAAGTGTTGATTGTGTTTGGTACGTTATGCAATGGTTTATACGTTCTAAATCAAAATACAGTTCTAAATATACAAAACACTCATAAGAGAAAAAGTTCAGAAATGAACAAAGCATTCTTATGGTATTGTAGACTTGGTCATATCAATGCGACCATACTAGCTAAGTTGCATAAAATGGATATTTAAATCCGTTCGAATTTACATCTTATAAAACTCATCAGTCATGTCTCAAAGGTAAGATGACTAAAACTCTGTTTAAGGGGCATGGAGCAAGAGCTACTGAACTCTTAGGACTGATACATAATAATGCATGCGGTCCTATATCTACAAATGCCAGAAATGGTTCCCCGTACTTCATTACATTCATCGATGATGTCTCAAGATTCGGACATGTGTTCCTGTTGAAACACAAATCTGAAGTTTTTAAGAAATTCAAGGAATATAAGAGCGAAGTAGAGAACCGGATGGGTAAAAGTATTAAAATCCTTCAATCTGATCGAGGAGGCGAATACTTAAGCATGGAACTTCGAGATTATCTAAAAGAGAATAGGATTCTCTCTCAGCTTACTCCTCTGTATACACCACAGCATAATAGTGTATCGGAGCGGAGGAATCACACCCTATTAGATATGGTGCGCTCTATGATGAGTATTGCGGAGTTACATATTTCCTTTTAGGGATTTGCGCTTGAAACAACTGCCTATATATTGAATAGGGTTCCTACCAAGTCTGTGTCTACCACTCCATATGTGATATGTGAGGGAAAGCGACTATGTCTTAATTTCATTAAGATATGGAGTTGTCCGGCTTATGTCAAAAAGCAAAATCCGGACAAACTTGAGGCAAGGTCTGTTTTATCTACGTTTGTTGGATATTCCAAACATTCGCGAGGGTATATCTTCTACCACACTAAGGAACAAAAAGTGTTTGTTGCTCAACATGCCACTTTTTCAGAAAAGGAATTTCTTGTAAAAGAAATTAGTGGTAATAAGGTAGAGCCCGAAAAAGTTCCAGCTACACAAACTGCAATAGAAGATTTGGTAGAACCGGAGGATTCAATAGTCCCAGACGAATCTCAGCCACTTCGCAGATTTAGTAGGGTTCCTCATCGACCTGAAAGATACTACGGTTTCTCATAGACGGTGGGAGCGAGGATTACATCATGGAAGATGATGACCCGACTAGTTTCGAGCAGGCTATCACAAGTGGGGACTCTGTAAAATGGCTGGATGCTATGTGATCTAAGATGGAATCCATGTACACTAACAAAATATGGACTTTGGATGTTTCTCCTGAAGGGGTAAAATCCATTGGGAGTAAGTGGATCTTCAAGAAGAAAATTGGTGTAGATGGAAAGGTTGAGACCTCCAAAGAAAGACTTGTAACAAAAGTTTTTCGTCAACGACTTGGTGTCGACTATGATGAGAACTTTTCTACAGTGGCTATGCTTAAGTCCATCAGGATCCTACTTGCCATTGCTGTATAACATGACCATGAAATCTGGCAGAGTGACGTCAAGACCGCTTTTCTAAATGGTGATTAAGAGGAGAGCGTTTATATGACATAGCCAGAGGGCTTCGTAGACAGTGGGAGCAGAGAAAAGGTGTGCAAGCCGCTTAAATCAATTTATGGATAAAAGCAGGCGTCTCGGAGTTGGAATATCTATTTTGATGTAGCAGTTAAAGAGTTTGACTTCATTAAAAATATAGACGAACCATGTATATATAAAAATGTTGTAGAGAGTAAAGTCGTATTCCTCGTATTATAAGTGGATGACATACCCTTGATAGGAAATGATGTTCCTAAGTTGCACTCGGTCAAACTCTTCCTATCATAAAAGTTCTCCATGAAAGATCTGGGTGATGCCTCCTACATTCTGTGGATAAAAATCTATAGAGATAGATCTAAAAGGATGTTGGGATTGTCCCAATCTAGGTACATAGACACCATAATAAAGAGGTTTAGTATGGAATATTCTAAGCGTGGTAATTTACCCGCTTGTTCAGGAATCGCTCTCTCCAAAGAGATGTCTCCTAAGACTGATTTGGAGAGGGCTCGCATAAACGTGATACCCTATGCTTCTGCAGTTGGGTCTATCGTGTACGCGATATTATGCACCAGACCGGATGTACCTTACTCACTTAGTATGGTAAGTAGGTATCAGTCAGACCCAGGGGAGAAGCACTGAATAGCAGAAGAACATTCTTAAGTAATTGGAAGAACTAAAGAGATGTTCTTAGTGTATGGTAATAGGGAACTCTAAGTGGAGTCCTTTACCGATTCGAGCTTCCAGAGTGATAAGGATGACAGTAAGTCTGTCTCGGGCTTTGTCTTCACCCTCAACAGAGGGGCGGTATGTTGGAAGAGTTCCAAGAAGATACCGTTGCAGACTCGACGATGGAGGCTGAATAAATCGCTGCTAACGATGCTGCCAAAGAGGCTGTCTGGATGAAGAAGTTCATTATTGAACTAGGTGTGGTTCCATCCATTGTGGATCTAATACCTTTGTATTGTGATAACAATGGAGCTGTGGCTTTGGCCAAGGAACCCCGGTCCCATCAGCGATCTAGACATATTCTGAGGCGGTATCACCTGATCTGGGAGATAGTTGATTGCCGCAAGATCGAGGTCAGGAGAGTAGATACGAAGGACAACACGGCGGATCACTCATGAAGGCCCTCCCCCAGACACAGTTTGAGAGACTTTTTGGGATGTTGGGTATGCGATACTACAACAACTGGCCATAGTGCAAGTGGGAGATTGTTAGGAATCTGTATACCCAAGAGGCCATTATTGTATATTATAGTGGATGCTTGGACATATATATAGAGGACTTTCTTACCCGACATGATAGTATGCTATCTGGTTGCTCTTTATCTTAACATGTGCACTTGTTTTAGTTCACTGTCTCTTTGATACATGTTGATAAAGCCATGGCTTGACTACCAAGACTATGATGCATATCATACTTATGGGGCTTGTGTAGTCCACAAGCACATCCTTAACAGTTCCTAGTCAAGACAATATTAAGACAGAGCATCGATATTCCATAGTAGACTAGTGTGTACGTTTCTTGACCCTGTATGGAGTGATGGTTGATCCCATAACCATTGGTGTTTGACATCAAAGATTTTACACAGGTGCTCATTGGAGAATGTGTACACCAAACAGGACTCGCCGAGAACTCCTAGAAGGTACCATACCTATCGTCAGATTGCAGTTCTCTGGTGACACTTATATATGTTAGTTTGTAGATCCAAGATCGTCATAGTGTCTTGTATGGTTTCCACTATGCTTTGATTTCCTCCCTACCACGGCTCAAATGAGTCGTGCAAACAGGTGGTTTTTAGGTACTGTCCCGAGTCACATGGAGGCAGTGAGCGATAGGAGAGGTTTCGTCTCTCTCGGTATTGGGAGTTGACGTTGCGCTATGCTCGATTGGCTATAACAGCAAGTCCCTGGCCAGGGCTGATGAAATTTACTGATAAGTGTTATCAGTAGTTTCTCGAAAGCTTATAGGCCACACATCGGCATGACTTATCGAGTTAGTGGGGTCTTACGATTCCACTCCCCAGACCAGATGTGCGACATATCAGACAAAAAAACTGGACTATACGGTAAGTGTTGCTTATAGGCTCTACAGGAGTTTGGACAAGTTTTCTTATTGATCTTCTATTCGTTCAATACCTGGGTAGCCATTACGTTCAGCTAGTTCCGCTGACGCCTTGTGGGTATCTGATGATGTGATCATTACCTACCGTTGGCATATTGATGAGTCTTTAGAGTCCCACATAGAGGTTTCCAAGCTCAAGCGAAACGAAATAGGGCACGTATGGAGATATATGTGGGAGCTTGATTAAATACGAGTATATGATACCGTATTCTAATCCAGCATTTTTGATATCATCCGGGTTATATATGATATAACCGGATTAGTGAATCAAGTGTTGATTCAATGATTTGATTTATATATATATATTTGATATTAGCCGGGTTATATATGTTATAACCGGATTATTGAATCAAGTGTTGATTTAATAATTGAAATATGTGTGTGTGTGTGTGTGTGATATATATATATATATATATATATATATATATATTAACTAATATTAAATATTAGCCGGTTATATGTGATATAATCGAATTATTAAATTAAGTGTTGATTTAATGATTTGATATACATATATATTTGATATTAACCGGGTTATATATGATATAACCGGATTATTGAATCAAGTGTTGATTTAATAATTTAATATATATTTATATATATGATATATATATGAGGTTAATGGAGGAAAGGTGCCATAGGAGGGAATTTCCTCCTATGGCGTCGGAAAAATGCATCCTCCATGATTTTTTTCGACGATCGGTATATATCACCTCTATCTTTATCATCTAAGATGTGGATACACTAAATTTCATGTGATTATAACATTTTTTCACCGTTGATTTAGTTGGGGCAAAATTAATGGTTTACCGACAATAGAACTTTTTACATTGCTAATTCAACTGTGAAAAAGTGGTGGAATCACATAAAATTTGGTGTATGCACATCTTAGATGATAATGATAATATTGATGGATGTCGATCGTCGAAAAAAATGGTGGAGATTGTATTTTTTCGACGCCATAGGAGGAAATCCCCTCCTATAGCCTCTTTCCTCCATTATATATATATATATATATATATATATATATTAAGCCCACTTAAAATTTTCTTCTCTTTATATATATATATATTTATATATGTGATATATATATATATATATTATATCATGGTTGATGATGCATAGAACTAGGATGTGTGAGAACCACATTTGAGTAAATATAATGATAAACATTTGTGAATTAAAAGAAAAGAATAATGAGTCATGGCTTTGGATGCTTGGAGAAGCATTGAGAAGTCATGACTCATCTTCAATTCTTGGATTATTCATAATTTTTTGTCATTCTCATCTCATCTCATTTTTTAGCTCATGGTTCACTCTCTCACTTCCATGTTCATCTTCTTCATCTCCTCATCAGTTGTTTTCTAGGGTTGAGAAAAAGAAAAGAAAAGAAAATAAATATTTTAGTGAGAAAAATTCTTACTTCATCAAGCTACACTACTCTAGCCATTTAGTTTAGGTTGTTAACTTCACTAATACTTTGATTAGTAAAGTGTGAGATTGAGTGTGAGAAACTTCAAGGTGTATCATTTTCGACGATGAAGACTACAAGCAAACTTGTTCCATCCTTCAAGTGGAGTCAAAGAAGAGTTTTAGGGACTACTACTTGGAGGTTTAGAAGTGAAGGACTAGACTACAAAGGTTGTAGACTTTCTTCACTTAATTTAGAACTTGTTTACTTACCTTTAAAACCTTAATTCTCTAGTTCGATTATTGTTTAGTATACTTGGCCTTCTAGATTTTTAAAATTGCATACTTGATACTCATAGAAATCTAGTAGAGTTGCTAAGACATACTTTCATAAACATGCGAGAGTAAATAATGCAGTATGAAACAGTGGTATAAAGCACTAACATGAATGTATAAAATAGCATAAACAGGTAGCAATGGTGAGCATGGATCATGGCGGTAATCTGGGTTAATATGTTGGTCACTAAATTAACAGTCTTTATATCATTTGAAATCGATTGGTGGAATATATCCTCGTGTTTAGCAAGGGCCTCATGCATGCCCGAGACAATGGTCAAAAATGTATCCAGGAAATAGCTCTGTTAGCTGTGTCACTAAGCACAAATACCTACATGTATCGCTGTTACTAATATCGAATGATCATCCTCTTAAGTATTTAATACCTCACTAAATACAAGTTCGATTCCACTTCGATTTCCCTTTTTCCCCCAGGTTTCAATAACTATATGTATGGGGCTAGTTGTGTTTAAGTACACACCAATAACATTGTTTTATTCACTTTTCACTGCACTGTTCACGTTCACGAATCATTCACTTTTCACTGGAGTACTTGACACAACTAATCCGATACCACTCACGTTCGAGAATGCAATAATCACTAAGAATCAATAAGAGCGTTCGCTATCACTAAAGGTATCTCGGTCGGGTAAGTATGTAAACTATGCCACTAATTAAGTCATGTACAATATGAATCCCTACGTGCCTTATAAGTTTAGAAAATCATATTAAATCGTATAATCGTAATTAGGCAAAATGATACAATATAGGTAGAAAGTAAACTTAAACACAAATCCAATAAAATTAGTTTCAGGTCAATCGGATTTTTGGTTTGCGTGTTATGTTCATTCCCATTTTAAGTGTTCACTGCTGGAAATCCAGTTCATGAACTGAAAGTCTGTTTCGTAACACGTTTTACTCACTGTTGGGATCACAATTAGGCAACGCTATAGTTCATCTATTTGCAAGGTTATGAGTTAAATTTACAACGCGGATACGGATCAACAATATTCATCTTAGTTTAGGAGTTATGATCAGTTTACCGATGAAGGGTGTAAACTAAAATCACAGAAATCTGCCATACATGTCATCAGTTTAAAGTGTGTTATAAATATCAAAAGACACTAAAATGCAATAAGAATAGTACCGTTAGAAAGATAATTCAATTCTCTACGCATATATGTATGGTTCCGCGCACTTGCGCATTTAAATAGGGAGGTAATGATGTTCTAAAATAGGTAACGACAGAAATTCCTGCTCTGGACTTTAGTCAAGGGTCAGGTAACTCCTCAGTTTTCATCATTGTATCGTAATGATATTTATCAACTATCTCCATAAATCCATAAATTATCTATTCCTCTTCGTAACAAGCCTAAGCATGCTACGATATGATTTATATTCCATTTAATATGAATTTAATACGGTGATAGGTTTAGTAAATTCCAGTTTTGACGTCTCCTCTTGGGGATCATTACATGTTTGATTCCTTAACCTTTTAACCCCAACTTTCCGTATGTTATTAATTATCCATAAAACGAACCATTTATCACAATTTGGGAGTTCTAACTAATAGGAACAATTATTTATTATAATGGTGATTGTCGAATTTTAATATATAATAATCATGTTATCTAATGACAATCTATATAAATTTGTAATTATATTATATGTATATACATGTAGCATGATAGAAATCTTGAAACTTGCCTGGCGATAGAGCAACGACGGCCATCATACACTTAGCATGTACGGCAGCAATCAACACAACAGCAGCAACAAGTTTGGCTCGAGTATGGCTCGAGCTTGTAGTGTATCTCGTAGTGGCGACGACACAGCCAACGGCGACGACGATGAACGGGCAGCGGCGGTGGAAGGTGGAAGGCGGTGCTCAGAGGAGAGTGGTGAGAACAAGGCGGGGTGGCAGTAGAGTGCTCGGCTTGGCTTGAAGGCTTAGGAGCTCGGGTTAGTAGTGCTGGAGGGAGCTGGGGCATTGAGGAGCTTGGGGTTATGGAATGGAGAAGCTTCTGGTGCGTGGGGTTGGAGGATGTAGCAACGTGGACGACGATGGTTGACGGTGAAGGGTATCAGGGTGCAGGGAGGGGAGGAGAAGATGGGTTCGGTAGTGTTATGGTAGGTGTTTGGAGGTGAAGCGGTTGGAGAGAGGAGGCGGAGGTGGTGAGGCTGTGGAGGAGACAGGGGTGTGGTTGGAGCTTCGAGGCGGTGGCTTGCCGGTGATGATGGTCGGTAGTGGAGAGAAACAGTTTGAGAGATAAAGAGATGAAATTGAGAGAGAGAGAGAGAAAGAGATGGAGATAAAGAGATAGAGATAAAGAAAGTGGGAAGTTGTTATGGAGCTCGAGGAGGGGATCTCGGAGGTCGTTGGTAGGGCTTCGGTGGCGATGTGGAGCGAGTCGTGGGCGTTCGGTTGCAAGAAGAGAGGGAGAACGTTAGGGAGCAAGTTGTGGGGCTTGAGGAATTTTGAATATGAGGGAAAAAGGAGGAAGAAGAAAGAAGATGGGGCTTAGACTTGGTGAGCCGGGCTAAAATAAAAAAGAGAAATAAAGGGAAGAGGCTAGGCTTGTTGAATTTGGGGTTTAGTGTTTAGTGTTAGGGTTAAGAATAATTAGGGTTTTAAAGTAGGAAAATACAAGAAATTTTTGGAAAAATATTTAATTAAAATACGAAAAAATATTTACAATGGAACTGGGTATTACATTATACCGCCCTTATTGAAAATTTCGTCCTCGAAATTAAAAGAACAAAAACACAAAAAGCAACGAACAAGCAAACTACTTGAAAAGATGCGGAAAACGATAACGATAGGTCAGCTACTAAAAATATGGGGAAGGCATTGACGAATCTTATCTTCGTTGCTATTTTCTTCGCGGACAATCGTCGACACGATGCTCACCGAATCCACAAATCAAATATTGTCCTTTGGCCTGGAGACAGTCCCTCTGAATGAGCCCTAGTCTTTTGCAATAACCGCAAACCAGGGTTTTCCGCTGTCGTTGCTGAGAAACGGATGAGCGCTTCATCTATAGTACTCCTTGCTTTAGAACTGGGGTCTCTCGAGAAGGAGCTGGTTCTTTTGATTGAACCACTGGAGAACTCTTATCTGCTGATCGCTGACCCTTGAACTTATCCACCAACTTCTCCTAAACTCGAGCGGCGCTGAGTACCTATGCAAAGGTCTGCAGGTTGAGATATGCGATAAGTTGTTGTAACTCAAAGTCGAGTCCTTAAAGAAATCTCCTGGCCCTGGTGGTCTCGGTGGCTATCATATAAGGTACAAAGCGGCTCAAATGGTTGAACTCCGCAGCATAAACGTCTATAAGGCAGCTGTTCTGTTTTAACGTAATGAACTTCTCCACCATTTTCGCTTTTGCTGTAGCCGGAAAGTAGTGGTTCAGGAAGCACTACTTGAACTTTCTCCACCCGATAGGCTGGTCGAGTCTGCACTTCTCGATTGACTACCATGTACGGGCCTCGTCTTCTAACTGGATCTTCACCATGTTCATTTTATCTTCATCTGGGATTCGAGCAGCCATCAGAAGATTCTCCATGTTGAGCAGCTACTGCTCAGCTCGAGCGGTGCTGCTACACCTGTGAACACGGCCGGATGCAGTCTCCTGAAATCCGAAACTGTACCGGCCTTAGCATAAGTAGCAGATACGAGAACGCCCTCAGCGGCGGCAAGAACAATGGTAAGTCTCCCTAAAGCAGTAATTGCGGACTCTTGCCCCGCTTTTAATCCCCCAGCCAGGAGATCGGTCTTCTTCTCTTATGCCTTAATGATGGTCGTTAGCGCACTAAAGATCTTATCGGTGCGATCATAAGAACCGGTATCTGATGAGTGGTTTCCTGAGGAGACCATACCTCTGAAAGATAAGCAGAGAATGGAATTAGATAACAGAAGGAAATAAGCAAGGATTATATGATATCGAATGATGAGACGACAAAGATCATATAAAAGTGAAAGTCAATATAATAGGATATGAATCAAGGGATCACTAAACTGAACTGTAATCTCATTCTGAACATGGTGCTCCGATACCAACAAAACCATGTCACGCCCCACTTCCTAAAATACGGAATACGGGGGTGACTAGACCAGCCATGCTCTTACGGTCAAGGAAAAACCCTGCCGTAGTCACACTTTGGCTTCTAGCAGTACATGGTAGCAGTAACCTAACTCAGATGATGAGATAATTCAGTCACTAAAAACTATCAGATGTAAAGGAAATTGAGCGCAACGGATACAAACAAAATATACAACTATTACAGCTGGTTCACTGGTCTGTATCTCCGCGATTTTCTTGAAATAAGGTAGGTCCACCTCTTCCTCTGAGCATGCATACCCATGTCGTCAGAGCGACATAATATTATAATATAATAATACTAAACAAGAGACGGTAAATAGTGAAGCATGAAACAGCGGTATAAAGCACTAACATGAATGTATAAAATAACATAAATATATAGCAGTAGTGGACATGGATTATGGCAGTAATCTGGGTTAATATGCGGGTCACTAAATTAACAGTCTTTATGTGATTTGAAATCGATTGGTGGAATATATCCTCATGTTTAGCAAGGGTCTCGTGCATGCCCAAGACAACGGTCAAAAATGTGCCCGGGACATAACCCTGTCGGCCGTGCCGCCAGGCACAAATACCTACACGTATCACTGTCACTAATATCGAATGATCATCCTATAAAGCATTAAATATCTCGCTACATACGAGTTCGATTCCACTTTGATTCCCCCTTTTCCCCCAGGTTTGAATAACTATATGTATGGGGCTAGTTGTGTATAAGTACGTATCAATAACACTGTTTTATTCACTTTTCACTGCACTGTTCACGTTCACGAATCATTCACTTTTCACTGGTGTACTTGACACAACTAATCCAATACCACTCACATTCGTCAATGGAATAATCTCTAAGAATCAATAAGAGCGTTCGCTATCACTTAAGGTATCTTAGTCAGGTAAGTATGCGAATTTTGCCACTAATTAAGTCATGTACAATATGAATCCCTACATGCCTTATGAGTTTAGAAAATCATATTAAATTGTACAATCGTAATTAGGAAAAATGATACAATAGAGGTAGGAAGTAAACTTAAATAGAAATCCAAAAAAATTGGTTTCAAGTTCAATCGGGTTTTCGGTTTGCGAGTTACGGTCATTCCATTTTAAGTGTTCACTGCTGGAAATCCAGTTTCTGAACTGAAAGTCCGTTTCGTAACACGTTTTACTCCCAGTTGGGACACAATTGGGCAATGATGCAGTTCAACTATTTGTAGGTTTATGAGTCAACTTTATAGTATAGAAGACGGATCAACAATACTTATCTTATTTTAGGAGTTATGATCAGTTTACTGATGAAGGGTGTAAACTGAAATCGCAGAAATCTGCCGTACATGTCATCAGTTTTGTTATAAATATCAAACGATACTGGAATGCAATGAGACCGGTACCGTTATAAATCGAATTCAATTCTATACGCTTATTTGTATGGCTTCGTGCACTTGCGCATTTAAATAAGAAGGTATAGATGTTCTAAAACAGGTAATGACGGAAATTCCTGCTCTGGACTGCAGTCCAGGGCCAGGAAACTCCTCAATTTTCATCGTCGTATCGTAATGATATTCATCAACTATCTCCATATATCCATAGATTATCTATTCCTCTTCGTAACGAGTCTAAGCATGCCACGATACGATTTATATTCGATTTAATATGAGTTTAATAAAGCGATGGGTTCAGTAAATTCCAGTTTTGACGTCTCCTCTTAGGGCGTCATTACATGTTTGATTCCTTAACTTTTTAACCCCAACTTTCCGTATGTTATTAATTATCCATAAAATGAACCATTTAACACAATTTGAGAGTTCTAACTAACAGGAACAATTATATATTATAATGGCGATTGTCGAATTTTAATATAAAACAATCGTGTTATCTAATAACAATCGAACCATATATATATATATATATATAAATTTGTAAGTATATTATATGTATATACATGTAGCATGATAGCAAGCTTGAAACTAGCTTGGCGACGGTGCAATGACGGCAATCGCACGCACGACACATATGGTAGCAATCAACAAACAGCAGCAACAAGTTTGCTCGGCTATGGCTCGAGCTCGTGGTGTATCTCGGAGTGTCAATGGTACGGTCAACGGCGACGGCGATTAACGTGAAAGTTCCTAATGTCCTCTTCGCGGCAATTGCGGCCGATGCGGAACTGAAAAAAGAATATTTTCAAGAGGACGCTAGAAACTAATCCTTAGCGATCGATTCAAACACTAAACTAGAATACTACGCATGCAAGGTTCGGGATTAAAACTTTTGACGCGTGTCCACCCAATCATGGACGAGCCCTCCAAGCTTCTTATAGGCCGTTGGGAACAAGCTTGATAGGCGACTGCCCTTGCCAAAGATGATCTGCCCGATAGAATCGATCCAAACTCCAGCTTCACCTAGTGAAGCAACCGACACTCTAAGCTTGCTTGGATTGGAGAGTGGGGATATAGGAATTTTCTACTATCCCGTTCTCTCAAACACTAAGCTATAGAGGGCATACAAGAAGGAGGAGGAGGAGGTGAAGAGGCTAGCCATAACAAAAATTATGCTAAGTCTTGGATGAAAGAGAAAGAATGGCTTCATATATTTTACTACCATCAAATATAAATATCTCACCATTTTATCCATAAACAAATGTAATCATGTCTCTCTGCATATCCTCAACCATACACAAATTCCACCCCACCCTTCACCTCATATTTGATTTTCTTAAAAAGAAAATCAATAAATGAGGTATCTTTCTTCTAGAAGTATTTCCGTATAAATACGGAATAATTCTCGGTATACGTATCGAAATACATATACGTGTATCCGTATAAAAATACGAATAGCCAAGAGAGAGAAAATGAATAGTGAACAATAATACTAATGTGTGTGTATATATATATATCAAATATATATATAAATTAAAGCTTGATTTAATAATCCGGCTTAATCCTAAACCGGCTAGTATTATCAACCGTTCGATTAAAATCCATGTAGCCTGTACATGTATTTAATCGGACCCTTGTATATACCAACATACGTCATCTACATCATATCGCCTGAACCAGGAAAACTCTTTGTATGAGACTCTAAAGACTCGACAATACGCTGGCAATGAGTTACTGGATAAATCCATAACCACAAGCACGTAAGCGGCACTAGCTGTATGTAACGGCTACCCAGATATATACTGAAAGGGAGGTTGACAATCAAGTTCGTTCGTACCCTACTGAGCCTTAATGTGACAATCTCTGTACAGTCCGGTCTCTTCGTCTAAGAGTATCGCATACCGGATCTAGAGGATGGATAACGTCAGACCCCTAATAACTTGATAAGTCATGACGGAGTCAAGTTCATCATCAACCGAAAAATTACCGAACTCCTATCAGTAAATCTTATCTACCGTGGCCACAGATTTAGAGTGATGGCCAACCGAACACAATGCGACATTGACTCATAATACCAGGAGAGATGAATTCCTGACAATCGCTCACTACCTCCATATGACTCGGGACTGTACCCAACTAAAACCTATTTGCACGACTCCTTTGAGCCATGGTAGGGTAATAATCTAAGTATAGTGGGAAATCACACAAGAAAAATGACCATCTCAGGTTAAAAGATTAACCTGTATTCATGTCACTAGAGAAATTCTATCTGACGATAGATATAATACCATTTAGAAGTTCTCGGCGAGTCCGTCCGGTGTACTCACCTCCAGTGAGCACCTGTATACTATCTTAGGTGACACAACACCAATGGATTGTGAGACCGGCCACTGCCCTTCGTCGGGGTCTTAAAACGTATACACTAGTCTACTCCGGAATATCGATTCCCAGTCTCGATACTCCAATGACTAAGGAAATTTAAGAATGTGCTTATGGACTACCCAGATCTCACGTATATGATCGCCATCATAATGCTGGTAGTCAAGTAAGAATCCTACGGGCTTCATCATTATATATTAGCGACACGTAATAACAAGTAAAACGTATACATATCAATGATAAATAAAAACCAGATAGCATATTGTCATTTTGAGTAAGACTGTTCTACTTGTATAGGTCCTCCTTCAATTATCATAATCGCTAACTTGCAATTACAATAATTGCCATGAGGGCACTATAGCCAACAATCTCCCACTTGCATTTAAGGTCAATTATTGCGATATCGCATACCCGCATCCCGTGTGCTACCGAATACCCAATTTCTCTACTAATCGGTTTCTCAAACAGTGTTGGTGAAACATCCATGCTCGAGAAATAGCCTCAGTGAGTGGATCTGTTACAATGTTCCAATTTCTTCTCTTTATATCTCAACTTCGCGGAGATCAAAAATCTCCCGAATTGAGCGATACCTTGCCATAAGAATTTTTCTGGATACATGATGTGACCAAGTTCATAAATGAACAATTTTATCCAACAAACTTCTTCGGCTGTATCCTCTGTTAAGTCATAACCAGTAACTTGCACCATGTCTACATCAGTATCTCTATTGGAATCCTATCCAATATACTGCTCCTCGGAAGAGAGTAAACTCAAAACTATGACAATATCTCTATCATCCATGTCACCTGGGAAGCTAGAACCAGTAACCGCCTCCTGAATGAGGCTGCCGTTACCATATGAAAGTCTACCTTAGCACCACCTTGGGGTTTAAATGGGCATCAAGCATGCAATTTTAAAAATTTCTAGGTGCTAAGCTAGACTAACTAAGGATCAAACTAGATTATTAGGGTTTCTATGATGATATCACAAACTATACTAAGAGAAGGGAGGCAACAACCTTTGTAGACCATGTCCTTCTCTTCAAAAGCTCCGGGTTTTAGTCCTTACAACTCCATTAGGCTCCACTTGAAGAATGAACAAGATTCCTTCGATGACCTTCGTGCCGAAGATGATCTATCCGAACCTCCTCTAATCCAAGCTACCTCTTTACTAAACTCTTTAGAGAAGGAAACACACTATACTTAATTGCTAATCAAGTGTAGGATGGTGAAGTAGAGGTTTTGTTTGCTCACTAGGGTTCTCACAAGCTCAAGGTTTCACAACACATGTAAATGGTTGAGCTTGGAGGAAGTGAGGAGGAAGATGATGAGAGCTAGAGAGCAAAAATGAGCTAAAGAAAAACTCAAGTCTAGAATGAAGTGAAGAATGGCTCTATAAAGCTCACACATTATTGAAGCATACAATTTTCAACAATTAAAAATTATAGCCATGCTTCAGTAGTGCAAGAAAATGAATATAAAAAGGAATAAACCATGCTTTGCTCCATACCAAAAATATCTCCTCAAAATTCCACCTCATTTTCTATTTTCCCAAAATAGAAAAACCATGCCATGTTTCTTAAATAATATATATATATATATATATATGTATATATATATATATCATATATATCATATATATGATATATATATATATCATATATATATATATATATGATATATATATTAATATATATATTAATATAAGAAAATATGTAGTGCGCTATAATATTAGTTAATGTATAATTATATCATATATATATATTAATATATATATTAATATATATATATATATCATATATATATTAATATATATATTAATATAAGAAAATATGTAGTGAGCTATAATATTAGTTAACGTATAATTATATCAAATATAAATACACATCAAATTATTAAATCAACACTTGATTTAATAATCCGGTTATATCACATATAATCGACTAATATCATTTATCTGTATTTCACATTATCAAATCAACACTTGATTCGATAATCCGGTTATATCACATATAACCTAACCGATAACAAATAACCACTATATTAGAATACGGTATCACATACTCGTATTAATCAGGCCCTGCACATATCAACATATGTGCCCTACTTCGTTTCGCTTGAACCAGAAAACTTCTATATGGGACTCTAAAGACTCGTCAATACTCTAGCAGTAGGTAATGATCATACCAGTTACCCACAAGCCGTCAGCGGTACTAGCTGAACGTAACGACTACCCAGGTATTGAGCGAATAGAAGATCAACAAGCAAGCTCGTCCAAACTCCCATGAAGCCTATAGGTAACACTTACCGTACAGTCCGGTTTCTTCGTCTAATATGTCGCATATCGAGTCTGGGGGTGGAATCGTCAGACCCCAATAACTTGATAAGTTATGCCGATATATGGTCTATAACGGTGCGAGAAACTACTGATAACTCTTACCAGTAAATCTCATCAACAGCCCTAGCCAGGGACTTCCCGTTATAGCCAATCGAGTATAGCGCAACATCAACTCGCTATACCAAGAGAGACGAAACCCCTCCTATCACTCATTGCCTCCATGTGACTCGGGACTGTACCCAAAATCCACCTGTTTGCATGAATCCTTTGAGCCGTGGTAGGGAGGAAATCAAAGCACAGTGGGAACCACACAAGACTCTATGACGATCTCGGGTTTACAGACTATCCTGTACCGGTGTCACCAGAGAACTGCTATCTGACGATAGGTATAATACCATCTAGGAGTTCTTGGCGAGTCCTGTTCGGTGTACCCATTCTCTAATAAGCACCTGTGTACAATCTTTGATGTCAAACACCAATGGATATGGGATCAACCATCGCCCCCTACAGGGTCAAGAAACGTACATACTAGTCTACTCTGGAATATCGATACCCTGTCTCGATACTCCCTTGACTAGGAACTATTAAAGGATGTGCTTGTAGACTACACAAGTCCTAGTAGTATGATCTGCATCATAGTCCTGGTAGTCAAGCAAACACCCTAAGGGCTTTATCAACATGTATCAGAGAGACAGTATAATAATACAAGTGTACTGTTAAGATAAAGAGCAACTAGATAGCATACTATCATGTCGAGTAAGAAAGTCATCTATATATATGTCCAAGAATCCACTATAATATACATCAATGTACAATAATGGCCTCTAGGGCATACATATTCCTAACAATCTCCCACTTGCACTAAGGCCAGTTGTTGTAGTATCTCATACCCAACATCCCAAATAGTCTCTCGAATCGTGTCTGGGGAAGGGCCTTTGTGAGTGGATTCACTGTGTTATCCTCCGTGTGAACTCTCCTGACCTCGATCTCCCGTCGATCTACTATCTCCCGGATCAGGTGATATCGCCTAAGAATATGTCTGGATCTTAGATGGGACCGGGGTTCCTTGGCCAAAGCCACAGCTCCATTGTTATCACAATACACAGGTATTGGATGCTCAATGGATGGAACCACACCAAGTTCATCAATGAACTTCTTCATCCAGACAGCCTCTTTGGCAGTATCGTTGGCAGCGATGTATTCAGCCTCCATCGTCGAGTCTGCTACGGTATCTTGCTTGAAACTCTTCCAACATACCGCCCCTCTGTTGAGGGTGAAGACAAAACCTGAGACCGACTTACTGTCGTCCTTATCACTCTGGAAGCTCGAATCGGTAAAGGACTCCACCTGGAGTTCACCGTTACCATACACCAAGAACATTTCCTTTGTCCTTCTCAAGTACTTAAGAATGTTCTTCACAGCTATCCAGTGTTTCTCCCTAGGATCTGATTGATACCTACTCACTACACCTAGTGAGTAAGATATATCTGGTCTCGTACATAACATCGCATACATGATAGACCCGATTGCCGAATCATAGGGTATCTCTTGCATGCGAGCCCTCTCCAAATCAGTCTTGGGAGACATCTCTTTGGAGAGAGTGATTCCTGAACAAGCGGGTAAATTACCACGCTTGGAATCTTCCATACTAAACCTCTTTAGTATGGTGTCTATGTACCTGGATTGGGACAATCCCAACATCCGTCTAGATCTATCTCTATAGATCTTTATCCTCAGGATGTAGGAGGTATCTCCTAGATCTTTCATGGAGAAATTTTATGATAAGAAGAGCTTAACCGAGTGTAGCATAGGAACATCGTTTCCTATTAAGAGTATACCATCCATGTACAATACGAGGAAGACAACCTTACTCTCTACTACCTTCTTATATATACATGGTTTATCTACATTTTTGATGAAGTCAAACTCTTTGATAGCTTCAGCAAAACAGGTGTTCCAGCTCCGCGATATCTGCTTTGATCCATAGATAGATTTAAGAAGCTTGCACATGCTTCTGCTGCTTCCACTGTCTACGAAGCCCTCCGGCTGTGTCATGTACACGCTCTCTTCTAAATCACCATTTAGAAAAGTGGTCTTGACGTCCATCTGGTAGATTTCGTAGTCATGGTATGCAGCAATGGCAAGTAGGATCCTGATAGACTTAAGCATAGCTACTGGAGAAAAGGTTTCGTCATAGTCCACACCTGGTCGATGACGAAAACCTTTTTCTACAAGTCTAGCTTTGAAGGTCTCAACCTTTCCATCTACACTAATTTTCTTCTTAAAAATCCACTTGCTCCCGATGGGTTTTACCCTTTCAGGAGCAACTTCCAAAGTCCATACTTTGTTGGTGTACATGGATTCCATCTTAGATCACATAGCATCCAGCCATTTCATAGAGTCTCCACTTTTGTTGGCCTGCTCGAAACTAGTTGGGTCATCATCTTCCATGATGCAATCCTCGCTCCCACCGTCTATGAGAAAACCGTAGTATCTCTCAGGTGGGTGAGGAACCCTACTAGATCTTCGGAGTGGCTAAGGTTCGTTGGGTACTATTGGATCCTTCGGTTCTACCAAATCGTCAGTAATAGTTTGTGTAGCTGGAACTTCTTCCAGTTCTACCTCATTGTCATTAATTTCTTTTAGAAGAAATTCCTTTTCTAAAAGGTTGCATGTTGAGAAACAAATACCTTTTGTTTCTCAAAATGGTAGAAGATATATCCATAAGAATCTTTTGGATATCTTACAAACTTGCACAAAACAGACCTTGCCTCGAGCTTGTCCAGATTTTTCCTTTTAACATAGGCCGGACAACCTTATATCTTAACTTTTTTAAGAGATGGTCTCTTCCCATTCCATATCTCATATGGAGTGGTAGGCACAGATTTGGTCGGAACCCTATTCAATAGGTATGCAGCTGTCTCAAGTGCATAACCCCAAAAATAAATAGGCAACTCAGCAGTACTCATCATAGAGCGCACCATATCTAATAGGGTGCGGTTCCTCTGCTCCGATACACCGTTGTGCTGTGGTGTATACGGAGGAGTAAGCTGAGAGAGAATCCCATTCTCTTTTAAATAGTCACGGAATTATGTGCTCAAGTATTCTCTTCCTCGATCAGATCAAAGGATTTTAATACTTTTACCCATCTGGTTCTCAACTTCGTACTTATATTCTTTGAATTTCTCAAAAGCCTCAGACTTGTGTTTCAATTGGAACACATGTCCGAATCTTGAGAGATTGATCAGTCGAAAATAATGTATTTTTAACACGTCAATTTCCCTATCATTTGCACTCATCTAGAAGTGTTCGGTTTGCAAATTGCACATATTAGCAAAACAGCCGTAAAATACCAAATATCTTGTGTTATATATTAAAACCGACATTTCTGAAGGAAATTGAGTGTTTATCATGGCATCGCATCATCCTTGTATAGCGCAACACTTGTTTCGAAGTCTGTGCAGGAAATTCCAGGAGAAGAAGCCAAATCAATGAAAGGTGCTGCTAAAAATAAGCCAACTCAAAGACTTGAGAGCTGGTAGTAATCTAGAAGGAATTGTGAGAATCAACATATCAGGAAAATACCAAGAATTCAGTAGGAAGCATCACTGGAAATATGAAGCACTAAAGCCATCACATGACCGCGGATCCGCGGCGGGAGCAGGCACGTGCCGCGGATCCGCGGCATGATGACGTCATCAGAGAATCAAATTTTCCCCATGTGCTTATTTATAACGGCCAAGCTTCCAGAACTCTCCAGAAACTCCACGTGGCTTCATCTAGAAGGCTCGGCCTAACAAACTATTTCTAGAAGCCTCTCTTTAACAAATTTTTGGAGGGAAATTTGAAATTTGAATCCTAGATCTAGGGTTATGAGGCTTATAAAAGGGAACCTAGATCTAGGGTTGAGGTTGTTCAATAATTCTTCACACAAGTTGAGTGACACAACTTGTGCATTCAAACCCTAATCCCCAATTCAAATCCAAAGCCAAATTCAAGATCCCGAGTACCAAATCGAGCGAGAAGCCTTCAACCTTTTAGGAGCGGAGCCGATCTTCAATCGAGCAAGTGATCCAAGCCAATCCGCGACTCAAGGAGACGAGCGAAACCAAATCGACGATCGAGTTCATTCCTCATTGTAGTTCTTGAGCGAATTGTAATGGAATTGTTGATAAATAAAAGGTGAAATTCTTTAATCTTGCTTTCTTTAAATTCTTGCATCATGATTCGATCTCAATTTGTGATTGTGGTTCTTGTTGTGATGTTTGAGTAAAACTCCGCTCATAAAGGAGTCGGGACGATCAATAGATGATGATGTGACAAATCTTGAAACGATTCTTAAGTCCTATGAGTTTTGTAAACTCTTGTAAATTGAAGAATCGACGACCTAGTTTCGATGCGATGCTTTCTTGATTGTGTTCGCTCGAAATTAGGGATCCACGATCGATTCTTGAATTTACTAGAGGCTAGAATGTGAATGATATCGACGAAGGAATAAGGGATAGAAGATGAAACCCTAGTTTCACAAGAAATCCCTAATTCTCGTTGATCATCATCGATCTAGTATCAATTCATCGATGGATAAGAATACGTAATCGCTAGATTTCATCACATCTATAGATTCGATCGATTCCTACAAGCCTCACTTCGATTCTTGATATTTGATTGGAAATCATCAATTGACACTTCTTGATTTTAAATGTTTTCTTGATTCTTGCTATTAGATCTAGATTTTACTAATTCTTGAACTTCAAATTTATAAATCATGAATTGTCTTTTCTCTTTTCTTTAATTTTCAATTCATCTAATTCGAAATACGAACGGATTACACTTTCCTTGTGGACGATCCGCACTTACTAACGTGCTACAGATCGACACCGTTATTGATTGCGGTCAAATATTTTTGGTTGTGATTTCTATTCATTTTCTACATACACAACGAAAAATCGAAATCAATCAAATGGCGCCGTTGCCGGGGATAGTGCGCTAATTCGTTCTTTTTTTTTGAAATTTGAGTTGAAAAATTTATTCCATCAAAAATTTTAGAACTAAATTCGTGCAAACACTAAACGATTCGTTGTGATTTGTGGCGAGGAAATCTGCAATCTGTGGAGCTTGGGAAAAATTATTCTGAATATTCCAGAGAGCTAAGGAAGGCAATAGAAGCAGTTGCCTAAAATTTTGTGCAGGGATCCTCTCAATCGACCACGTTTCCGCGGCATTAGCGTGCATCCGCAGCGGATCCGCGGCGTGTTGGCTTCATCTCTGCACGAAACTTCTCTGGTATCTTCTTATCTTTCTTATCTTCTTCTTCATCTGCTCCAACAACAAATTTCTGCAGGTTTCTTTGCAAAATTCGCAGCGCCGCAAAAATAAAAAAATTGTACGTGTTTGATCTTGGTTGTTTGCATATTAATATGGAATTTAAGGGGCACAGGCAAATCCAGATTAGGTGGGGAGTTCATTACCCTTCCTAAGCCCCGAAAATCATAAAATTGCATCCGCATTACCCTCATTAACTAAAAGAAATCTAGACTTGACTCTAAGGACTGTCGCGCTCACTTAGGACAGAAGAAGGCCGTGGGTAATTCATTGCTTATCCGCGTTTCTTTTGTGGTGTCTAAGGCAAGTGTATCTAAGGAAAGTGGTTACTCAATTAGGCCCACTACTTACGTAGTGGAGAACCTCCCACTTACCTGGCCATAGGAGAGAAAAAGAGGCAGCGGAGGATTGATCCTACGACTTGTCTTTTGGCAGTTAGGAGCGGTCTAGAGCTTTGACCTAGGTGACCATTAGATTTTAGGGTTGCTTGTTGCATTTGTTGTGATTTGTATCATCTTTTCAAAAATCCGTATATTTTTCAAAACAAACACCAATCACATTCATTCATTCCCCTAATTATTACCAACGCTGCCACTTGTGCTACAACCATTTAGCACAATGTTAGGCTGGACACGGGATTCCATTTCCCGTCTTGTCCGCGTTTCTTTTATCGACCCTAGAGTCAGTAATTCTTCGCCTTCTTCCCCACCACCCACCACGACCGCGATGGACCCAAATCCATCAAACTTTAACACCACTCTTCCACTGCCCGCAGGTGCGCAGAATCCTCCACGCATTTCTCTCCAAGAGAGATGCTATCCTACACGTGTTCCTTTTCCCACCCGTCTTTCTATACCACCCGCCAACGGGGAAAATTTTGAAATCAACCCCCAATTCATCAAACTGTTACCCAAATTTCACGGTCTTGATTCTGAAAACGCATACATGTTTATTTCCAAATTTGAAAATGTATGTGCTTTGATGGGAAATTCACAATTGTCTTTGGATGCTCTGTGTTTACGTCTTCTCCCATTCACTTTGTGCGACTTAGCCGAGAAGTGGCTTTACAACACACCCGCACATTCTATTTCAACATGGGACGAATTCGTTGCAGCATTCCTTAAGAAATTTTATCCCAATCATAAGACCAGCCGTGTTCGGAGCGAAATCTTAAAATTTACCCAACTTCCCAATGAACCATTTTGGAAATGCTTTGAACGGTTCAAGGATCTTCTTATCCAATGTCCTCATCACGGAATCTCCAGATGGGATTTGTGTCGAATTATCTATGAGGGTATTGATCTCACTACTAGACAGAAACTTGAAACCATGTGTCATTGCCAATTCCTATCTAAAGATGATGGTGAAGCTTGGAAATACCTAGAAGATTTAGCTCAAAACACATCACAATGGGAAAGTGTTAGACCACCACCGCCTAGGGAAGATGTCAATCAGCTCGATGTTTTCGTCACAATGAAAGCCGAAATGGCCGTAATACAAAGAAAACTCGACGCTATAGAAAACAAAATTTCTTCAGCCTCCCTAAACCAATCCACACTTCCCAAAACCGTGTGTGGCTGCTGTTCAAACCCTTCACATTTGACGGAAGAATGTCCTTTGAATGTACCGTTTCAAGGTCACACTAAGGCTGCATTTCAGCAAAGACCAGGAAACGATCCTTCTTCTTTCTCATATAATCAAGATTAGAGGAATCACCCTGATTTTTCTTGGATCCAACACCAACCTCAATACACGGATCTAAACCAGAACACTTTCCAAAGGGCTCTTCCACTACAACAACAACCACACCAATTGAGTCAGCACCCCTACCAATCACAAAATTTCCAAAATCCGGCCAACACTTTTGCACCACATGAAAACTCTTTGCAATTGGCCGATACTGATAATACCTCTGCACTAGTACAAACCTTGGTTACTTTCATGAAACAATCCATCCAAGGGTCCGCAAGTTTTCAATCTTCCGTCGATAATATGATGAAGATCATTCTCACTCAAAATGAGAATATTAAATCGATGGAAGCACAAATTGAACGAATAATAGCCGAAATAAGTGCTAGAGAAAAAGGGAATCTTCCATCTCAACCCCTACCTGATCCTGGACCTTCACATTGCACTAATGTGGATGCTTTTACAACGTTGAGATCTGGAAGAGTGCTAGACAATCATGTGGGTGAACAAATTGATAATGGTGAATTGATCATTAACACCCCGACTTCCACTTCCACTTCCATTCCCACTTCTACCTCTTGTCCTATTTCATCTAATTTACCGTCTTCTTCCGAGCCTATTCTCCGTTTTCCCAAAGGCTCAAACCCTCCACCCACCTCATCTTTTCCACCCCCACAAACTTCTCCACAAATGTTGGACCCAACACTTATTGATAAAGCTCCATTTCCTGAAAGGTTGAGGCCCAATAAACATGATGCACAAAGGGAGAAGCTTGTGGACATGTTTAAGGAAGTTAACATCAACATCCCTCTCCTAGATGCTATCCAACAAGTTCCATCCTATGCGAAAATTCTTAAGAACTTGTGCACTAGGAAGAGGAAGACTCAAGTGCCTAAAATTTTTTTCATCTCGAGTACTGTAGACACGGCTTTTCCCCAACAATTACCATGGAAACGTAAGGACTCTGGCTGTCCTACTATTTCCATTTCTATCGGGGAGAAACACATCAACCGTGCTTTACTTGACCTTGGCGCTAGTGTTAACTTGCTTCCTTATTCAGTCTATGAGCAACTAGGTATCGGAGTGTTAAAGCCCTCGAGCATAACTCTCCAGATGGCTGACCGATCAATCACCAAACCTAGGGGTGAACTGGAGGATGTGTAAATAAAAATCGGGGAATTTGTATTCCCTGTGGACTTTATTGTACTTGATACACAACCTGTAGCGAACCCACGGAATCAAATTCCGGTGATCCTTGGTCGCCCCTTTTTGGCCACTTCCAATGCTATCATCAACTGTCGTAACGGCTCTATGACCCTATCCTTCAGGAATAGGTCAATTGAGCTGAACATTTACAAGTTGGGAAGTGTACCCTCCGAACCTACTGCTCAGGTCTGTTATGTCGAATTAATGGATGTCGACAGCAGCGAATTTAACGATCCTCATGATACTGATCTTGACTCTTTTCATATGTTATTGTTTGACCCAACTATGTATCATACACATACAGACTCTTCCACCGAGATGTCCAGGTCAACAACTAACACTGATTATGAAATGCTTTTAGAGTCTGAAGATCACCCCGCTCTTTGTGATGACATTATTCTCCGGGGTATTGATGGAACTTTTGAGGAAATCTTCGCTGATGAGCTCGCATTTTTGAATGACATGGGTGTTGAGATGAATCATCTCCCAAACAATGAAATTAAACCTCCACCCCTTCATATGGACTGTAAAAAGAATGCGAGTAATCCATCACACTCACTGCATCGTCTCTCCAAAATGAGACGCACACACATTCTATTCCACTACTTACCTTTTTCCCACTTCTTCTTCCACCAACCCGAGCACTACATTGATAAAATTTTCGAATGGTTGGTGTTGACCTTCGGTCTTTGCAAAGCTTGGCATCGACCAATAATTCTTAAACCCCTCATATGATTTTCAAATCTTAACATTGCTTAACTCAAGTTTGGGGGGAGGGTATAATCTGGCTCCTGAAATGCAATTTTTTTACAAAATGATGAGCCAAAAATAAGTTTGGGGGAGGATCTTCACTTAAATATTTTGCCCCCATTAATAAATTTTCTCCCAGGCTTACAGGTTTTTTGAGATTTAGCGGATGGCAATAGTGAGGATACTGTTGAAAACAAGTTTGGGGGAGGTTTGTGCTTATCTTCGCATCATTTGCATCATATTTTGCATAAGCACAAAACACTTTTAAAACCTATAAAAATTTAAAAAATTTCAAAAAAAAAATTATAAATATTTTTGTACATAAATAAGATAATAAAAGATTAGATAATGAAAAATTACATCCAAAAGATTGGAAAAATTTAAGAAAACCAAGAAAATTAGAAGTTTTCTTATTCGAACTAGTAATAAGTACTCATGAGCCGTTGTCCCAAGGGTTAGTAAGATGAAGGAAGTCACTAATCTGAGGATAAAAATAAGTCTGAAAAATAGTTTCTATTCTGGAAGCCAAACATTTTGAACGTTGATACCCTACTATTCGCACTTACACACGTCTTGAAACTCAGGATAGTAGAGGATACCTTGAAATGCTCTTGTCTAAAAGCCGAAGTATGAAGGAAATAAAAAATGAATAAAATATAAAAATAGTGAGAAAAATGAACACTGGTTTTGTTATCGCCAAGGCAATAAAAAAATATAGCGAGGGTGCCTCTTCACCTAGTGCCTTAGACCAACTGGTCTGGGAGTCACTGCTAAGCCTTAGGTGGTGCGAGATGAGGAAAAACACCTAATAAGCAAGCACATAAGTAATCGGCCGGTTAGTACCTCAAGAAGTATTAACGGTCGAATGAAAGTGTGTGAGCAAAATTCATCTAAATATTCATTAATTAAAAAGTACTAAGGCAGATGGACAAGAGTATGATAGCTTGAATTGAATTCTCCGGGTGTAGGGATGTATATTACACACACGTAGGGTTATATGATCGATGTTTGGAAGAAAGATAGGAATGAAGAATAAAGACGATGTTTTATTGAGGGATAATGTGATTTCTAACATCTTTTCATGAATATTAAGATAGGGCTCATGACAACCGAAAAGCTAGCTTAATTGGAAACCCTAATTTTCAAAGTCTTTCTTTTACAATTCTTGTCTTTGAATGTAATATTCACGATCTTCCTTTTATTATTGGATTTTGTGGGTGCAATCCGCTGAAAACCCTCAGGAGACAACACTCCTCCTACTAGGGACACCTAGAGGTTTAAAGGCTTGTTGCACGTGCTCAGTGCAATCGTGTTGCCTATGAAAGGGTGCTAGTTAGTTTTTCTCTTTCTTTATTTTCTCCTTCTCTTTTTAATAAAACAGTTCGCTCGAGACGACCGAAAATAAGTTTGGGGGAATTTGATCAGTCAAAAATAATGTAATTTTAACACGTCTATTTCCCTATCATTTGCACTCATCTAGAAGTGTTCGGTTTGCATATTGCACATATTAGCAAAACAGCCGTAAAATACCAAATTTCTCGTGTTATATATTAAAACCGACATTTCTGAAGGAAATTGAGTGTTTATCATGGCATCGCATCATCCTTGTATAGCGCAACACTTGTTTCGAAGTCTGTGCAGGAAATTCCAGGAGAAGAAGCCAAATCAATGAAAGGTGCTGTTAAAAATACGCCAACTCAAAGACTTGAGAGCTGGTAGTAATCTAGAAGGAATTGTGAGAATCAACATATCAGGAAAATACCAAGAATTCAGCAGGAAGCATCACTGGAAATATGAAGCACTAAAGCCATCACATGACCGCGGATCCGCGGCGGGAGCAGGCACGTGCCGCGGATCCGCGGCATGATGACGTCATCAGAGAATCAAATTTTCCCCATGTGCTTATTTATAACGGCCAAGCTTCCAGAACTCTCCAGAAACTCCACATGGCTTCATCTAGAAGGCTTGGCCTAACAAACTATTTCTAGAAGCCTCTCTTTAACAAACTTTTGGAGGGAAATTTGAAATTTGAATCCTAGATCTAGGGTTATGAGGCTTATAAAAGGGAACCTAGATCTAGGGTTGAGGTTGTTCAATAATTCTTCACACAAGTTGAGTGACACAACTTATGCATTCAAACCCTAATCCCCAATTCAAATCCAAAGCCAAATTCAAGATCCCGAGTACCAAATCGATCGAGAAGCCTTCAACCTTTTAGGAGCGAAGCCGATCTTCAATCGAGCAAGTGATCCAAGCCGATCCGCGACTCAAGGAGACGAGCGAAGCCAAATCGACGATCGAGTTCATTCCTCATTGTAGTTCTTGAGCGAATTGTAACGGAATTGTTGATAAATAAAAGGTGAAATTCTTTAATCTTGCTTTCTTTAAATTCTTGCATCATGATTCGATCTCAATTTGTGATTGTGGTTCTTGTTGTGATGTTTGAGTAAAACTCCGCTCGTAAAGGAGTCGAGACGATCAATAGATGATGATGCGACAAATCTTGAAACGATTCTTAAGTCCTATGAGTTTTGTAAACTCTTGTAAATTGAAGAATCGATGACCTAGTTTCGATGCGATACTTTCTTGATTGTGTTCGCTCGAAATTAGGGATCCACGATCGATTCTTGAATTTACTAGAGGCTAGAATGTGAATGATATCGACGAAGGAACAAGGGATAGAAGATGAAACCCTAGTTTCACAAGAAATCCCTAATTCTCGTTGATCATCATCGATCTAGTATCAATTCATCGATGGATAAGAATATGTAATCGCTAGATTTCATCACATCTATAGATCCGATCGATTCCTACGAGCCTCACTTCGATTCTTGATATTTGGATTGGAAATCATCAATTGACACTTCTTGATTTTAAATGTTTTCTTGATTCTTGCTATTAGATCTAGATTTTACTAATTCTTGAACTTCAAATTTATAAATCATGAATTGTCTTTTCTCTTTTCTTTAATTTTCAATTCATCTAATTCGAAATACGAACGGATTACACTTTCCCTGTGGACGATCCGCACTTACTAACGCGCTACAAATCGACACCGTTATTGATTGCGGTCAAATATTTTTGGTTGTGATTTCTATTCATTTTCTACATACACAACGAAAAATTGAAATCAATCAGAGATCATCTGTGAATGTAATAAAATTTGAGAAACCATTTCTGGCATGTGTAGACATAGGACCGTATACATCACTATGCATCAGCCCCTAGAGTTTAGTAGCTCTTTCTCCGTGTCCAGTAAACGGAGTCTTGGTCATCTTGCCTTTGAGACATGACTGGCAAGTTTCATAAGATGTAAATTCGAACTGATTCAAAAATCCATCTTTATGCAACTTATCTAGTCGTGTCGCATTGATATGGCCTAGTCTGCAATGCCACAAGAAGGCTTCATTCATTTATGAACTTTTCCCCTTGTGTGTGTTCTGTATATTTAGAACTGTAGTTTGATTCAGAACGTATATACCGTTACACAACCTACCAAACCCATTCAACACTTGATTTAGGAAAATGTTCATAACATTATCATCCAGTACAAAATTATATCCTTCTTTATGTAATAAAGATACTGATATAATATTGCACATCATCTTCGGAACGTAATAACAGTCATTTAGAATCATTGTATTACCACTTGGTAATACAAGGAAATATTCGCCAACTACTTTGGCTGCAACAATTGCACCATTCCCTACTGTTAGAGATTTATCACCCTTTTCCAGTTCTCTATCTCTCTTTAGCCCATGTAACAAATTACATATGTGGGATCCTGATCATGTATCCAATACCCAGAACGTAGAGCAAATTGAGAAACAGTTCTCGGTTATGAACACACCTGAAAAAGATGCATCGGCATGCTCCTTCGTTCGGGTGGTGTGGGAATCCGGATATTCTACTATTCCTTACTCGGAATTATGACAATCATAAGATAGAGTGGAACCAACGTTCCTCAGCTCAAAATAATAAGCGGGTTCGGTCAATACATCCATATTATTATCTTGATTAAGGCATGTCATTGGTCTCTACTGGAGAGAGAGAGAATGAAACACTTTAGCGTGCGCTCTTGCAAGATTAGATTGGTTATTATCTTATCTAATCATGATGGCTCTCACTATTTTTATCAAATCTTCCTTCAAACCCTAAAAGGTAAGATTATCCGGGATTAATTACACCCTACAAGTTCACCGATCGTTCGTCCAGGCAGGTATTGGTACTCCGAAGGAGTCTCCCCATGCTTTCGCATGGAACTAATTAAATAATCTCGTTTCCGCAGGGGCATAACCCCGTTAACACCTTTCTTAGACACCTATTTGATCGGCTAATTGTAAAGTGCAAAACTCTCCCAGGAGTAACTCTTACTCGCAGTGGGTTTCATGATCCAACTATCTCATAAGAGGTATGCAATCTCATTGAAAATTTCAACACTTGAAATTCCCAATAATAGTTTTTGCCCCTAGCAACTTATGACCTTGCCTGTCAACAAATCATAAGTGCTAGCCATGTTCCACCCGTCATTTCTTGATTGAATTAAATCCACTCGTACGAACCTTGTCTAAGGTTAACAAAGCCGTACGACTACCCTTATCCAATCGCATCACTTGCTACAGATAAGCATTAATTCGCTACTGCACACTACGCCTTGGCTATGGTCAACAAACGTAGCATGAATACTAAATAGTACTTATCTGAAATGATGGAGGGCTACGACTGGTTTTGAAGTAAACCTTTAACGTAATGAACTTGATATCGTTGTAGAATCTAGTGATTTTGAAAAGGAGTGGTTTAAGCTCCGCTTTTAAAATCGAGCAGTTTTCAAAAACAAACCGAATAACTTTTACTAGCTTTTGGTAAAGAGGTCACTCCTGGTGAAGGGATCTCGGCTCTTTCCTCATCGAATGAGGTGCTGGATATCCATCAAGGAATACCATTATGCAAAGCAAGAACTACATAAGCTATGATGATAAACCGAGTGGGTTGTAGTATTTGCTAGTTTTGTTAAAGAGGTCATTCCCGGTGAAGGGATCTCGGCTCTTTCCTCATCGAATGAGGTGCTGGGTATTCATTAAGGAATACTACTATGCAAAGCAAGAACTAGAGCTATCTTTTTAAAAACTTTTTATTCTACAACATCTTTAGGTTTCTTTTCTTTTCATTAATCTCATTAATGAAGTCCCATCATTTATGTTTCCCTAAACATCACAGAAAAAGAAACGAAAATAGAACGTACATTTATGCCATCCGCATTCGTCACCGGGCCCCGTCATGCACCGTTAGGTTACTTAACTAACGGCAGAGCGGAGGCTGGACTAGCGCGGGTGCAAAACATAAGCAACGTTTATTATATATCATATATATAATATAGCATTCGTCTCACGCAGTTTTATGATCACATCACAGAACCAACAGGCAGAAGTCAACATATGAAATATTGGATATATTAGGAGGTCTGTATTTTAAATTCAGCCAGTAATGAAAAACACGGATTCCACGGTCGTGATGAATAACTAAACCCACATCCCTAGTGTTAGTTATATGTATGCCCTAGAGTCCATTACTGTACATTGGATGTATATTGTAGTGGATGCTGGGACACATATAGGGAGGACTTTCTTGCTCGACATGATAGTACGCTATCTGGTTGCTCTTTATCTTAACATGTATAATATATGTCTCTCTGTTACATGTTGATAAAGCCCTTAGGATGTGTACTCGACTTCCAGGACTATGATGAAGATCATACTAGTGGGGCCTGGGTAGTCCATGAGTACATCCTTCAATGTTCCTAGTCGTGGGAATATCGAGACGGGGCATCGATATTCCAGAGGAGACTAGCGTATATCTTCTCGACCCATGTGATGGGCGATGGATGATCCCATATCCATTGGTGTTTGACATCAGAGATGGTATACGGGTGCTCAGTGGAGACTGGGTACACTGAACGGACTCGCCGAGAACTCCCAGATGGTATTATACCTCACGTCAGATGGCAGTTCTCTGGTGACACTGGTACAGCTTAGTCTGTTGACCCGAGATCGTCATAGAGTCTTGTGTGTCTCCCACTGTGCTTTGATTTCCACCCTACCACGGCTCTACTGAGTCGTGCAAACAGGTGGTTTTTGGGTACAGTCCCGATTCACATGGAGGCAATGAGCGATAGGAGGGGATTCGTCTCTCCCGGTATTGGGGGTTGATGTTGCGCTATGCTCGACTGGCCATAACAGGAAATCCCTGGCCAGAGTTGCAGTGACCTACTGGTAAGTATTATCAGTAGTTTCACACATGTCATGGACTTCACGTCGGCATGACTTATCGAGCTACTGGGGTCTGACGTTTACCACCCCTAGGCGAGATATGCGACATATCAGACGAACAGACCGGACTGTACGGTAAGTGTTACTGGTTGGATTCACAGGTGTGTGAGCGGGCTTGCTCGTCGATCTTCTGATCGCTCAATACCCGGGTGGCCGTTACGTTTAGCAGACCGCTTGCGGCTTGTGGGTGTTTGATATGATCATCACCTGCTGCCGGCGTATTGACGAGTCTTTAGAGTCCTACACAGAGGTTTCCTGGCTCAAGCGAAACGAAATAGGAGCGTATATGAGATATGTGCGGGACCGAGAATAATGCGTGTATGTGATACCGTATTTCATTCTCGCGATGAATGTATCGATTGGTTATATGCGATATAACCTAGTTATCGAACCAAGGATTGATTCGATAAGCCGATACATAGGATACTAGTCGGTTATATGCGATATGACCGGATCGTTAAATCAAGTGTTGATTTAATGATTTAATGTATAATTATATATTTGATATATTACTTTGCATTAACTAATATTGGTTCACTTTAAATGGATTTTCTCACTTGAATTGTGCAAGTTGTATATGTGATATACTTTTGTGCACTTAATTGTATCATGTTTGATGATACATGTTTACTTGGTTAAGTGTAAAGAATTAAACCATGGTTAAACTAATGATTAGGGTTTTGTTTATCTATTTATTTATAATTCTTATTTTTGAAAAGATAAAGAAAGAATGGTGGGGTTTTTGTTTGCTAGTTGAAGCTTCATGAAGCTTTGACCAAATCCACCATTCTTGTCTCATGCTTAACCCTAACCATTAAAACTAACCATGGTCTATTCTCTATACTCAACCAAGGTTAGTAAATGATAAGTGTTGTTTTTATTTTCTATTTTTAATAACACTTATCATATCTTTTCTTCTTCTTCTTCATCTTGAGCAAGAAAGAAAACCTAGCTACCATCAATGGCAACTAGTGAAAATGAGTGAGAAATCCAATTCTAAAGTGAACCCACTTCCTATTTATTCATCCTCTACCTCTTGCCAAGTAGTATAGGGTGTTTTCTTCACAAGTTTCATGACTTGGTGAAGTGGGAGCTTGATCTAGTGATGCCTCGACGTAGATCATCTTCGGCATCGAAGCCGACGACCAAGCCTGCCCATTTCTTCGATGAAGCCGATGCTAGAGTCCGGAATCTGATTTGGACAGCGGAGGGACCTCATCACGGAGCCTAGGATGTGGAGGACCGGATCTACAAAGGTTGTAGCTTCTTTCCTTTAGTTAAAAGTCGTTTATTTGCATCGCATCGCCTCATTATCTAGTTAACGATCCGTGTTAGGGTTTGTAGGCACATGTAAAATTAGAATTAGCCATGTTTGATGCTATGTGAGACCTCATTAGTGTGCCCAGGAACCCTACAGTGGTATCAGAGCCTAGCTAGAGCCTTAGGCGATGCGTAGACGGAATTAGAAGTCCGATCGAATCAAAACCCAAACCCAAATTTGCTCTCTGGACAATTTTGAAAAACTGGGTTTTTTCCAGATTAAAAATATGCAGAAAAACCATCAGGAGATTATAAGAATTACTGAGAAGCCCGTACTCCTGAATCCACCAAAGTGCGGCAGAACCGCGGCATTAGCATGGCTAATGCGGCGGTTCCGCGGCCATTTGATCTCTTCTTGCGTTGAATTTTGCACAGTAATTCTTAGTTTGCAGTGCTGGTTTTTCTGGGAATTTTTAATATTTTTTCAAGAGTTGAATTTTCTGGGTTGTATTGGGGACTCGGTGTATCGATCGGATTGTCTAATTTTGTCAGTGTGTTTTTCCGGGTATTTTTAGAATATGTTAAAAAGTTCTACCGGATATAAATACCCACATTTTCCCCTGCCGGGAAATTTCCAATTGTTGGATTTTTCTGTAGTTTAATCACGTTCTAAGTAGTGCAAGTAACGCGATGGTCCCTCTGGAAGACAACAAACCTTAACTCGATTATGTGACCGTCTTGAACTGCCCTTTGAACCTTCGGGTTTGGGGCAGTACGGCGTGCCACATGTGAGGCGTTGGCTTGACCCTTCTACGGCTGGACCGTTGGTACTGAGGCACGAACTGAATGCTGTTAAACTTATTTCATGTATTGAGCTGTTTCCGGAAAACTTGGGTGTTCGATTGTTCGATCGGAAAGTTTAACATTTTCTATCTTATCCGGAATGTGATACAACAATTGGAATTCATAAGTAGTTATGAGATAACTGAATGAATATTATAAACATAGCAGTTTAGTCTCACTTGATCGGTTGCCACGGAATTTTGATGTGATCAAAAGTCCGTCACAATCATGTAGCGTACGCGGATACTCGCCGGGTAAACTTAATAGACAGCCTCACTCCATAGCCCCGACCAAGTGACTGTAGGAGAACCCCGTCGCCGAAAGCATCCGTTCGGGTGCTCGCGGCAGCGGTGTTCCGCCTTGGTGCACTTTGTCGGCGGCGTCGGGGGTGCGGCCGCCTACTAAAGTTTGCGACGAGCATTCGATCAGGATGTCGGGAATCTTGTTGAATTGCCCGACTTGGTATTGAAAAGTGTTTTCGATAATGAGACTGAAATGCGGGGTTTATAATTGTTAGGCATGCGATGTCTAAAGAATTCATTTGATTAGGCATGTGATGTCTAAAGAGATTGCGGATTCCAACTGTTGTAGTTTTACACTTTCTTTTCTGTGACCGTAAGTGTAATATGTGATATCGCCGGTTTCGTTGCTATATGTCAACGACAATTGGGATGCGCATATTTACTTACGTTGATGACATGTGATGTTATGTGTTACTGGATATGTTATATTGGATCGTCGTGTTTGAATAGCCGGGGGGGTTTTATGTGAGAAGAGTGTTTTTCATTTTTCATTCATGTAAAAACTTGTATGTAATATTCTTTTATTGGGGCACTTCCAGGTTGCGGATGATGTCACCATTTGTATATTATTTACTTTTCCGCATTAGGATAGACCTAAGGAGGGGAGCACAAGTAACCGGGTTCTGGGGTCCAGTGGGAGACCAACTCGAGGAGTCGAGTCCGGGTCTCCTAACCCTAGAATTGGTAGGGTTGCTTGCCGCTCTCGTAGGGGTCTAGGGGTGTGGGATTGGCTATTCATCACGACCGTGGAATCCGTGTTTTATACTGGCTCGTATTGAAAACACGGACGTCCTAGTATATCCAATATTTCATATGATATTTTCTGCTGCGTTATCTGTGATGTGATCATGTGATGTTCTGTGATAGATATAGTATATAGTATATATGATATATTATATAGACGTTGCTTATGTTTTACACCCGCGCTAGCCCTGCCTCGCTCTGCCGTTAGTTACCTAACCTAACGGTGCAGACGGGACATCGAGGAGAATACGGATGGCATAAGCGTACGTTATATTTATCTGTGATGATTAGGTGGACTTAAATGATGGGATATTCATTAATGAGATTAATGAAAGAAAATAAACCTAATTGATGTTGTGGAATCGAATTTCAAAATAAAAACAGGTAGCTGCAGTTCTTGCTTTGCATCGCGGTGTTCCTTGTAGAACATCCTGCACCTTATTCGATGAGGAAAGGACCGAGATCCCTTCACCGGGAGTGACTCCTTTAGCAATAACTGGCAGATGCTACACACTCGGTTTGTTTTTGATTGCTTCTATAGTTTCTGCTTTGCACAGTGATATATATGATATATCCCGCACCTCATTCGACAAGGAAAGGGCCGACGATCCCCTCACCGGGAGTGACCCCATTAGCAAAACTAGAAAAGCCTCAAAAACATTCTATTTAAAAACCATTTGATTCCACAACGAGATCAAGTTCAAAGCATTAACGGTTTTCTTAAAAACCATTCGCAACCCTCCGACATTTTAGGAAGTAGAGTACTTAGTATTCGTGCTACGTTTGTCGACCATAGCCGAGGCGTAGTGTGCGGTAGCTAAGTGATGTCTTCCTACACAGCATATGATGCGATTAGTTAGGACAGTCATGTGGCTTTGTTGACCTTAGCCAAGGGTCATATGGGTGGGTCTAATTAATCACGAAATGACGGGTAGAACTTGACTAGTACCTATGATTTGTTGACCTTAGCCAAGGTCATAGGTGCTATGGGTAAAAACCATTATCGGAAGTTTCAAGTATTGAAATTTGCAATGAGATTGCATACCTTCTATGTGATAGTTGGATCCCGATACCCACTGCGAGTAATTGTTACTCCTGGGAGAGTTTTGCACTTTGCAATTAGCCGATCAAGTAGGTGTCTAGAAAGGTGCCAACAGGGTTACGCCTCTGGGAAAACGAGGTTTACTATAATTAGGTCCGTGCGAAAGCGCGGGGAACCTCCCTCAAAGTACCGACACTAGCCTGGCTGAAAGATTGGCGAACTTGTAGAGTGTAATTAATCCCGGCTAGTCTTTCCTTTTAGGGTTTGAAGGAAGATTTGATAAAAACAGTGGGTGCCATCCTGATTAGATAAAATATATAACCAGTCTGATCTTGTAAGAGCGCATGCTGAGTGTTTTCTTCTCTCTCTCTCCAGGTAGCGACCATATCACGCCTTAATCAAGATAATAATACGGAATATTGACCGAACCCGCTTGTTATACTGAGCTGGGGAACGTTGGTCCCGCTCCAACTTATAATTGTTATAAGACAGAGCAGGAAATAGGGAATACCAGAATTCCTATGCCGCCCAAACGAAGAAAGTGCATATGATGCATCTCCTTCGGGTGTGTTCATTACAAAGAACTGTATATCAGTATCCTCTGAATCCTGGGTATTTGATACCGGATCAGGATCCCAGATATGTAATCTGTTACATAGGGCTACAAAAAGGTAGAAAAACTGAGAACGGGTGATAAGTTTCATGAGACAGAAATCGGGGCAAGTGTTGCAGCCAAGTCTGTTGGTCACTGTCACCCTGTATTACCGATACATTGATTCTGAATAAATACTATTAGATACCGAACCTGATATACAAAATCATATCAGTCTCTTTATTAGTAAAGAAATGATAAAATTTTGTATTGATGGATAATGCTCTGAACATTTCCTATATCAAAAGTTGATCGGTTCAGGCACGTTATCTAAAAGCATTGACGTTCTAAATCAAACTACAGTTCTTAGTATACAGAACACACACAAGAGGAAGAGTTCAGAAATGAACGATTCCTTCTTGAGGCATTATAGACTAGGTCATATTAATGCGACCCGACTAGCTGAAGTTACATTTTAGATGCATATTTAAATCAGTTTGAATTTACATCTTGTGAAACTTGCCAGTCATGTCACAAAGATTAGATGACCATAGCTCTGTTTATTGGAAGCAGAGAAAGAGTTAGTAAACTCTTGGGACTGATACATGATGATGTATGTAAGGTCCCCTGTCTACACATGCCAGGACCGGTTCCTTGTACTTCATTACATTCTCTGATGATCTCTCAAGATTCAGACATATGTTCCTGTTGAAACACAAGTCCGAACCTTTTGAGATATTCACAGATTATAAGTTAGAAGTAGAGAACCAAAACGGGTATAAGTATTATGTCCTTTGATGTGATCAAGGAGGAGAATACTTGAGTACGGAATTCCTGGACTATTCTAAAGGAGAAAGAGATTCTCTCTCAGCATTACTCCTCCGTATACACCATAGCACGATGGTATATCGGGGCGGAGCAATCACACCCTATATGATAAGGTGTGCTCTATGATGAGTATTACTGAGTTGCTTATTTCCTTTTTGGAAGTTATGCACTTGAGAAGCTGCATACCTATTGAATTAGGTTCGAATCAAATCAGTTGCCTACCACTTCATATGTGATATGGAAAGGGAAGAGCCCATATCTTAAGTTAGTTAAGATTTGGGGTTGTCCGGCCTATGTCTAAAAGCAAAAATCCGGACAAGATCAAGGCAAGGTCTGTTGTGTAGAACTGGAAAGGTTCCAGCTATACTAACTACAGCAGGTGATTTGGTAGAACCAAAGGATTAAGTAGATTCCAACGAACCTCAGCCTCTCCGCCGATCTAGTAGGGTTCCTCATCCACCTGAGAGATACTTCGGTTTCTCGATGACAGTGGGAGCAAGGATTGCATCATGAGATGATGACCCAACTAGATTCGAGCAGGCCATCAAGAGTAGGGACTCTGTAAGAATGGCTGGATGCTTAGTGATCTGAGATGAAATCCATGTACACCAACAAAGTATGGACTTTGGTTGCTATATCTGAAGGGTTAAATCCCCATCAGGAGCAAGTATATCTTGAGAAGATTACTTGGTGTAGATGGACAAGTTGAGACTTTCAAAGCTAGACTTGTTAAAGGTTTTCTTCATCGACCAGGCACGAATAATGATGAAACCTTTTCCAGGGACTATGCTTAAGTCCATCCAGATCCTACTTGCCACGGTTACATACCATGACTACGATATCTGGTGGTTGGGTGCCATGACTACTTTTCTAAATAATGATTTAGAAGAGAACGTCTATAAGAACATAGCCAGAGGGCTACGTAAACAGTGGGAGCAGCGGAAACGTGAAGCAAGATGTTTTATGTGATGAAGCAGGCATCGTGGAGTTGGAACATCTGTTTTGATGAGTTAGTCAAACAGTTTGACATCATCAAAATAGTAGACGAACCTTGTATATACAAAAAGGTAGTAGAGAGTAAGGTGGCCGTCCTTGTATTGTACATGGACAACATACTCTTGATAGGAAAAGATTTTCCTATACTACGATCGGTCGATCTCCTCTTATCACATGGATTATCCAATAGGATAAAGATGATACCTCCTAAATCCTGAGATTTGGATCTATGAGATAGATCTAAAGGGATGTTAGGGTTCTCATTAGGTACAGTAAGATTGTATCAATCGATCCTGGGGAGAATCACTAGAAAGGGTTCCAGGGTGATAAAGACGACTGAATGTCAGTCACAGGCATTGTTTTTACCCTCAGTAAAGGGACGGTATGTTGGAAGAGTTCCAAGCTGCATACCGTGGCAAACTAGACGATAAAGGCTGGTAGCATCGCTATTAAAGATAATACCAAAGAGGCAGTTTGGGTGTATATTGGTTCATAAGATGAACTAGGTTCCTGCCATTGTATGACAATGGGAGTGTGGTTTTGGCCCTGGAACCCTGGTCCCATCAGTGACCCAGACATATTCTGAGGAAGCATCACCTGATCATGGAGATAGTTGATCTTCAGGGTGATCGAGGTTGGGAGAGTAGACTCAGAGGACAACATGGCGGATCCACTCACGAAGGCCTTTTCCCAAAGAGAGACTTTAAGGGGATGGTTGAGTATTAGATACTACAACCACTGCTACAGATGGCCCTAGTGCAAGTGGGAGATTGTTAGTTATATGTATGCCCTAGAGGCTATTACTGTACATTGGATGTATATTGTAGTGGATGCTGGGACACATATAGGGAGGACTTTCTTGCTCGACATGATAGTACACTATCTGGTTGCTCTTTATCTTAACATGTATAATTTCTGTCTCTCTGTTACATGTTGATAAAGCCCTTAGGATGTGTACTCGACTTTCAGGACTATGATGAAGATCATACTAGTGGGGCCTGGGTAGTCCATGAGTACATCCTTCAATGTTCCTAGTCGTGGGAATATCGAGACGAGGCATCGATATTCCAGAGTAGACTAGCGTATATCTTCTCGACCCATGTGATGGGCGATGGATGATCCCATATCCATTGGTGTTTGACATCAGAGATGGTATACGGGTGCTCAGTGGAGACTGGGTATACTGAACGGACTCGCCGAGAACTCCCAGATGGTATTATACCTCACGTCAGATGGCAGTTCTCTGGTGACACTGGTACAGTTTAGTCTGTTGACCCGAGATCATCATAGAGTCTTGTTTGTCTCCCACTGTGCTTTGATTTCCACCCTACCACGGCTCTACTGAGTCGTGCAAACAGGTGGTTTTTGGGTACAGTCCCGATTCACATGGAGGCAATGAGCGATAGGAGGGGATTCGTCTCTCCCGGTATTGGGGGTTGATGTTGCGCTATGCTCGACTGGCCATAACAGGAAATCCCTGGCCAGGGTTGCAGTGACCTACTGGTAAGTGTTATCAGTAGTTTCACACATGTCATGGACTTCACGTCGGCATGACTTATCGAGCTATTGGGGTCTGACGTTTACCACCCCTAGGCGAGATATGTGACATATCAGACGAACAGACCGGACTGTACGGTAAGTGTTACTGGTTGGATTCACAGGAGTGTGAGCGGGCTTGCTCGTCGATCTTCTGATCGCTCAATACCCGGGTGGTCGTTATGTTTAGCAGACCGCTTACGGCTTATGGGTGTTTGATATGATCATCACCTGCTGCCGGTGTATTGACGAGTCTTCAGAGTCCTACACAGAGGTTTCCTGGCTCAAGCGAAACGAAATAGGGGCGCATATGAGATATGTGCGGGACCGAGAATAATGCATGTATGTGATACCGTATTTCATTCTCGCAATGAATGTATCGATTGGTTTTATGCGATATAACCTAGTTATCGAATCAAGGATTGATTCGATAAGCCGATACATAGGATACTAGTCGGTTATATGCGATATGACCGGATCGTTAAATCAAGTGTTGATTTAATGATTTAATGTATAATTATATATTTGATATATTACTTTGCATTAACTAGTATTGGTTCACTTTAAATGGATTTTCTCACTTGAATTGTGCAAGTTGTATATGTGATATACTTTTGTGCACTTGATTGTATCATGTTTGATGATACATGTTTACTTGGTTAAGTGTAAAGAATTAAACCATGGTTAAACTAATGATTAGGGTTTTGTTTATCTATTTATTTATAATTCTTATTTTGGAAAAGATAAAGAAAGAATGGTGGGGTTTTTGTTTGCTAGTTGAAGCTTCATGAAGCTTTGACCAAATCCACCATTCTTGTCTCATGCTTAACCCTAACCATTAAAACTAACCATGGTCTATTCTCTACACTCAACCGAGGTTAGTAAATGATAAGTGTTGTTTTTATTTTCTATTTTTAATAACACTTATCATATCTTTTCTTCTTCTTCTTCATCTTGAGCAAGAAAGGAAACCTAGCTACCATCAATGGCAACTAGTGAAAATGAGTGAGAAATCCAATTCTAAAGTGAACCCACTTCCTATTTCTTCATCCTCTACCTCTTGCCAAGTAGTATAGGGTGTTTTCTTCACAAGTTTCATGACTTGGTGAAGTGGGAGCTTGATCTAGTGATGCCTCGACGTAGATCATCTTCGGCATCAAAGCCGACGACCAAGCCTGTCCATTTCTTTGATGAAGCCGATGCTAGAGTCCGGAATCTGATTTGGACAGCAGAGGGACCTCATCACGGAGCCTAGGACGTGGAGGACCGGATCTACAAAGGTTGTAGCTTCTTTCCTTTAGTTAAAAGTCGTTTATTTGCATCGCATCGCCTCATTATCTAGTTAACGATCCGTGTTAGGGTTTGTAGGCACATGTAAAATTAGAATTAGCCATGTTTGATGCCATGTGAGACCTCATTAGTGTGCCCAGGAACCCTACACCTAGACCCCTACGAGAGCGGCAAGCAACCCTGCCAATTCTAGAGTTAGGAGACCCGGTCTCGACTCCTCAAGATGGTCTCCCACTGGACTCCAGAACCTGGTTACTTGTGCTCCTCGCCTTGGGTCTATCCTAATGCGGAAAAGTAAATAATATACATCAATGGTGACATCATCCTCAACCCGGAAGTGTCCCAATAAAAGAATATTACTTACATTTTTACATGAATGAAAATGAAAAACTCTCACCTCATGCAAAAAAAACCCCGGCTATTCAATCACGACGATGCAATATAACATATCAGCAACATATAACATCGCATGTCATCAACGTAAGTATATGCGTATCCCAAATTTCGTTGACATATAGCAACGAGATCGGGGATACACCACTTATTACACTTATGGTCACAGAAAAGAAATGAAAATCTACAATAATTAGAATCCGTATTTCCTTAGACATCATAAACATGGAATATCTCATATTCCGAATTTCATGCCTAACCTATAAACCTTGCATTTTAGACGGGAAATTCAACATGATTCCCAACTAACCGATCAAATATTTGTCGGAAACTTTAGTAGATGGCCGCACCTCCAATGCCGTCGACAAAGGGCACTTAGGCAGAACACCGTGGCCGCGAGCACCCAAGTGGATGCTTTTGGCAACTGGGTTCTCCAACAGTCACTTGGTCGGGCTATGGGGCACGGCTACCTAGTAAAGTTATTCGGCGAGTATTCGCGTACGATACGCGATTGCGACGGAGTTTCGATCCGAATCGAAGCTTTGTGGCAATCGATCAAACGAGACTAAACGGCAAGATTTACAAAGTACAAACTAGTTTTCACAAAACTAATTATTGTGGATTCCAAAAATTGTATCATTTATCATCAAAATCTATACGATGCTAAACTTTTCGACTGATTCAACAAACACCCACAAATCCCAGAGACCTAAACAACTTGAGTCTCAATAAAAACACCTAGAAAATGCATGATGACAAAATGGAGCAGAACAAGAAAATTGACACCTCAACTCCACTAACTTGCGGCTGAACCGCGACTAAACATAGGGTTTTTCCACGGTTCCATTGCCGTTTGAAGGAGTTGGGTTCTCTAATTTCTTGAGGCTCCATTAAAAACCCTGCAGAATTTTCTGCATATTTTTAATCCCAAAAATTTCAACTTTTGAGAAATCGACAGAAACTTCACAAGTTTCGTCTTCGAAAAATCGATCGAACACTTTAACACCGTAAAGACTTTCCCTAATTGTCTAGCTTGGCTCTGATACCATGAAAGTCTATCCTAGCACCACCTTGAGGTTTAAACGGGCATCAAGCATGCAATTTTAAAAATTTCTAGGTGCTAAGCTAGACTAACTAAGGATCAAACTAGATTATTAGAGTTTCTATGATGATATCATAAACTATACTAAGAGAAGGGAGGAAACAACCTTTGTAGACCGTGTCCTTTTCTTCAAAAGCTCCTGGTTTTAGTCCCTACGACTCCACTAGGCTACACTTGAAGAATGAACAAGCTTCCTTCGATGGCTTTCGTGCCGAAGATGATCCACCCGAACCTCCGCTAATCCAAGCTACCTCTTCATTAAGCTGTTTAGAAAAGGAAACAAACTACACTTAATTGCCAATCAAGTGTAGGATGGTGAAGTAGGGATTTTGTTTGCTCACAAGGGTTCTCACAAGCTCAAGATTTTACAACACATGTGAGGGGTTGAGCTTGGAGGAAGTGAGGAGGAAGATGATGAGAGCCAGAGAGAAAAAATGAGCTCAAGAAAAACTCAAGTCTAGAATGAAGTGAAGAATGGCTTTACAAAGCTCACACATTATTGAAGTATACAATTTTCAACAATTAAATATTGTGTCCATGCTTCAATAGTGCAAGAAAATGAATATAAAAAGCAATAAGCCATGCTTTGCTCTATACCATAAATATCTCCTCAAAATTCCACCTCATTTTCTATTTTCCCAAAATAGAAAATCCTTGCCATGCTTCTTAAATAATACACACACACATATCATATATATAGACACACACACACACACACACACACACACACACATACATACATACATATACATATACATATATCATATATAGATATACATATATCATATATATATTAAGATAAGAAAATAATTAGTGAGCTATAATATTAGTTAATGTATAATTATATCAAATATAAATACACATCAGATTATTAAATCAACACTTGATTTAATAATCCGGTTATATCACATATAACCGACTAATATCATTTATCTGTATATCATATTATCAAATCAGCACTTGATTCGATAATCCGGTTATATCATATATAACCTAACCTATTTACCGCCGAAAACAGGGACGGATCCGCATAGGTCGTCTTGCCTGAATTTGGGGGCAGATGCTATTTGGGTTTATCCGTCTACCTCTCTGAATATGCCTAGCTGATTTATGGCACCGTGTATCGGAGGTTTGGACATATGCGACCGTTGTAGCAGACTTCGTCAGATTCCCCCTCTTTTGCGAGGGGTTTTTGATTGTGGGGATGCTCTTCCCTGCAGGCGCAAGCCCCTTCAGTTAATTACGTTATCGCGTAGCGGTAACCACTTTCTCCTGCTACAGAAGGTCACTTCGTATCGTGTGTGTTTGTTTTATTTTTGGTTGCCCGTGGATTGTATACGGAGACTAATTTGTGTTGTCGCCCGTAGGGCGTGGATTAGTCCAAATCCGTATTTTCTTAGATTTGGGTTTGGTTTGATTTAAGGATCGTTAATTTCGTTTAGGTTAAGATCAACTTAAATATTTGTTGAGGATACGTTAATCTAATTTTAGACTAAGATCTACTCAACAGGATTTTTGGGATCATTCAGACCCAACAGAATAGCATTCAGACCCAACAGAAGAGCATTTGGGCTCTATATTGTCTTAGTTTAAGGACGTTGCGGTCCAAGGTGTTGTTGGTTGTCGAGACCCGCCACCTCCCTGAAGACGCTGAAGAATTACAACGACATAAATCAGAGGTGTGAGGCGATATGCCTTTAAACCAATGTCAGTTGGGAGATCTGTAGTTGTGTTTAGGACTAAGACCAATTTGGAACATGATGAGTATAAGGACTCGGTTTATCTGAGTTGGGGATTTTGTCAACTTGGACTCAGCCCACTTAATTTTTGAATAAAGCGTTAAACACTTGCTTAGGCTCAGTCCCTTTTCTGTGCAAATAATGATTTGCTTTATTTTCACTTCTTTTTCTTTGTTCTTTTATTTTTTATGGAGTGTTAAACACTCTTTATGGCGCCCACGTGTGGAGCACGTGAGGTGCTTGGCGCTGAGCGCCAACCATTGAGTGCTAAGCACTCTTTATTTGATCAGCGCCCACGTGAGGGGCACGTGAGGCGGTTGGCGCTGAGCGCCAACCATTGAGTGCTAAGCATTCTTTATCTGAGCAGCGCCCACGTGAGGGGCACGTGAGGTGCTTGGCGCTGTTTTTTTCTTTGTGCATTTTTCTGAAGAGTTCAATTCTATGTTCTCCTATGGATCTTCGATCCCCAAGAACAAATTCGTCCCGCGAGAATTAAATTCTCATTTGTGGAAGACTTGTCTCATGGATCTTAGATCCAGGGGAAAGAACTATGCTCTTTATGAGGGTTAAACCCTTAGATATGCAGATGAGATATTATGATCTCTATTATCTTTATTTACCTCGAAGAAAGTTCTTCTTTCTTCTCTCTTAAAACTTTCTCCTTTTTTTTGCATGTTCTTCTTTTTGAACTTGAAGTTTATAGGGGGGTTCCTCTATACAAGTCTTGAAGTCTTGGGGCCTTTATATAGTGGAGGCAAGTTTGTTGGTTTAGTTAAAGAAATCTCTCATTAAGAGATCCTTAATTGATTTGGGGATTTTATCCACCGTTGGATCTTTGATCTAAGGATTTCTGTTTTATAGAAGATATTTTTCTTGTTTTTTTAATAAGATTGGGGAAATATTTTCCCATATAGAGCTTATTCTGTAGCTTGGTGATTTTTAATCACCATTGGATTTTTAATCCAACGGTACTCTGTTTTACAGAGAATAATCTTTCTCGTTTAGAAAGATTTGAGGAATATTTCCTCAACAAAATTTAATTCTGTATTTTGTTGATTTATCATCTCCGTTGAATCTTTGATCCAATGGCAGAGAACTTTTAGTTCTGGCGCGGGCGCCCTCGTGCAAGGCACGTGAGGCACTGCCTCAGAGTTTTTAACTCTTGGCGCTGGCGCCCTGGTGCAAGGCACATGAGACGCTGCCTCAGAGTTTTTAACTCTCGGCATTGGCGTCCTTATGCAAGGCACGTGAGGCACTGCCTCAGAGTTTTTAACTCTAGGCATTGGCGCCCTCGTGCAAGGCACATGAGGCGTTGCCTCAGTGTTTTTAACTCTCGGCACTGGCATTCTCGTGCAAGGCACGTGAGGCGCTGCCTCTTTTCAAATTTTGAGCAGAGCCTTGCTCTTTTATTATTGGGGGGAAACAAATGCCTCCCACCATTGCGCTCATGTGGCTTACACGTGAGTGCAGCGGTGGCAGCTTTTTCACCGTTGGATCTTCTTGGAAATTGAATCGGCTTCCCCTGCCTATAAGTAGGGCCTTTGGCCCTTGAGATGACTGCTGTTCATCTTCTTTTGTTCTTCCTTCTTCTGAGAATTTAATTCTCCTTTCAGAGCTTAGATCTCTGCCCAAAGAAATCTTTTCTAGAGTTAGAACTCTGCCTAAAATTTTGGTAAGGATCTTAATCGAACCCATTAAACAGAGCTTTGTTCTTCTCAAATCACAGATTTTAAAAATGTTTTTTTTGTTTCTTAACCCGTTAATGAAAATAGAGCTTTGCTCTTCTTAGATCACAGATCTTAAAAATATTTTTTAGGGTTTCTTAACCCGTTAATGAAGAACTTTTAGAGTTTCTAGGATTTTTTCTTCAGATCTTTAAAGATCTTGGGGTTTTATCTTGTACCATTGCTTTTACAGAGCATAGCTCTTTAGAAATTTTTGGGGAATTTTATTCCCCTCTTAATAACATTTGACAGATATGATTTCTGTCTGTAGAGCACTGCTCTCGAGGGATATCAACTCCTTGGCCCAATGAATTTCTCATTAAATGAGAATCCTTTTAGGATTCCTTCCTTAATGAGTGACTATCTCATTAATGATGAGCTGTCACTTTGATTTGTGGGTCCCCCTTGGTCCCTTTCTCCTGCATTGCAGTGTGGTACAATTTTAAAGTACCAAGTGTCAGAATTAAGATTATAGCGTTGGCAACTAACCCTCGCCTCTTTTCGTGCAGGTACTATGGCTTTCGATTCTTCCTTCCCTTTTGTTCGTTCAGAGAGCGCCTTCGACGACGCGTCCGTGGATCGGGAAGTCTTCACGCTCATTAAAGATCACTATCCATAGCAGAAATCTCTTCATCTATGGGGGTCGTGGTACAATCAGATTATCCAGGGTCAGCGCAGTTTTTCTTGTGCAGTACCCTCAGAGCCCATTTCAGCAATTCACTATGCTGACTCGCCTCAAGTGAATTACGCTGTAAAGGAGGTCAACTGGACTTCGGAGGGTCGCCTTTATGGCTTCAATACCCGTACACCCACCGATGGCTTTGGATATCTTGGGGCGACGCATATGTCAAGGCGAGTCGCGCCCTTAGGGCCAAGTATATATGATTGGTCTGACTCCTCGCCATTCAGCCGGATACCTGCAGTAGGCTCGATACATCCTGTCGGCCAAGAAGTCGCTGCTGCTGAAGCTCGGGTTGTACCCCATAATTTATGCGTCTCTTTTCCAGTATCCTGCGCCTCATGTATAGTGGGTAAAGGCTTTCCTGGAGCAATGGAACATCCCGACTTACACTTTTCTTCTATCGGACCGGGAAGTTTCGATTTCCTTGGAGGAGTTCACGGAAATTTCGGTCTTACCCGTCAGAGGGGAACATTACGAGGAGATACTTCTCCCTGCCGAGTACATATTCACCACCAAATCAGTGGTGATGGGCCTTACCCCGGAGAATGTCGTTCAACATTGATTCCCGAGCCTAATCAAGGGATTGAACATTTACGAGAGTCTATTTCTAGAGTCTGGGGGGCATGGAGTCAGCTTTACATACTTCATCACACGCTTTCTTCGCCCAGAAGTCCTGTCAAAACAAGCCGCAAAATTCGCTAAGCTTGACGACCAATTTGGTTTCGGTTTGGATAACCAGCCGACGGCGGAAGCAGATTTAAGAAGCTTCTTCATTCCGGACACCCCGGTTGTTCCTTTCGCAGAGCTTGCTGCTTCAGATGTCGATGAAGAGACGTTCTTCTTGGGGTTTACCGGCTTGTGGTTGAGCTGGTTTGTGCTTCCGATGCACTCTCGCTACACGAGGCCGTCTGTCTTTTATCCCGCCCACCGCATAGTTGCAGGGACGCGTATGGTCGTTGGTATAGCGGGGCTGGCTCATCTATACCATGGCATGAGCTTAGCGGCAGACACTACTAAACCGGGGATAAAGCCCATACATCTCCCGTTGCACTACTTTACGTCCTGGGTCAAGATGCACATGCTTGGTGCTTTCGGAGTCCACAAACGGCCCTGCTTCTATGACAGCTATAACTTTCCCCGGGTCATGTTTCTAGTTGACGCTTCCGCATTAGATCCGTCGCAGCGAGAGGCTCGACGTCTGGTCCTTCGCCCACGTATGGTCGAGGATAGTATGACTTTTATCGATAGAGTCTTAACTATCGGTAAGGAATCTACTAAGGCAGTGCAACCGCTACGTGATACTTTCAAAGAAAGGGCTGCTACGTTGAAGGCTTTAGAGATCCTGCACTTATATTCGATTAGGCCAGGCTTTCTAGTGTTCAGGAAAGGCGCCTCAGCATTGTTCATGAGGTATAACCCGCACCGCTTCGCTCAACAGTCTGGTTACGATTAGGGTTTCTCGCTCGAAGCTTTCTTAGCCGAGCCGGTTGCTACGGAAGAGGGTATCCGCAGCATGCTGCACCACTTTATGCGGCTAAATACGGGGTCTAACTTTCTCATCAGCGAGCCAAGCTACGTACCGAAATCATCGAATGCCTACGTGGCATGGTATCAGCATGCGACGAATGCTGTTATCAGGGAAGAGGGACGGCTATTACTTGATCATGAGGATGTTGTCCCAGCTGGTAATCCGGCAGTTCCTTTGAAATGGCGGACCGCCGTTCGTCCATCGTTAAGAGAAGTCACTGCGGTTGTGGTCCCGTGCGCCTTCCCTGAGAAGCCTCCACCCCATGTTCCTGTAGAAACGGTAGCTGCAGCATCCCCGGAATCCGGTGTTGGTGCAGAAATTGGGACCCGTCGCCCGAAAATACCCGTCAAGCGCAAGCTCATGTCATCGGCCGCCGGCGTCCTCTCGCAGAAAAAAAGAAGTCGTTATTCTCTGCCGATGTCATATTTGGCCAGGAGCCGCATGCTCCCTATAGCGAGGGTTTGTGCGAGTACGGGACCAATGAGGGTTTATTCATCGCGCCTGCGGATGATACTGATCTTCAGGCTGCCCTTGCGGCTTCTGAGTGACTGGCTCGCGAGGACGTGGCGCTGATTACTATCGTGAAGCTAGGTATACTTTTAGTTATGTTCTTCTGCGGCTATCTATTTTCTATTTATTATGTTTCTATTGACGCTTTCATCTTCAATAGGTATTTCTGCCGAAGAAGCTCTCGTGGCTTCCCTCAGGACGTTCGAGGAGGAAGAGAGGCTCCGCGCTTCTTTGGGTCTTTGTATGAGTCCCTCATTACATCCTTATTCTTTTTATTCATGCTCTGACCCTCTCCTTTACTTTATTACAGGGACTACATTGACTCAGGTTATTCTAAGTGCAGTGCTGATCCTGAGTAGCGATGCGGCAAAACTTCCAGAGCCAGCTACTGTGGCCCCAGCTCTCCCAACGTCACCGCAGGAGGCTTTGCTGAAGCTGCCGATGATGGACGCCGTAACAGCTCCGGAGGTAGAGCTCGGTTCGGACGACGACATCCCCTTGTTAGAGGTCTTGAGGAGATCCTTTCTCACTGCTGAGACCGAAAGGAAGACTAGGAAGTATGCGGCGAGGGAACGCGATACCGGTTTGGCCGTAGGTGCAGGATCAAGCAGCATTCCGCTTGCTGATACTCCTTCGGTGGATGTTCCCTCTGCCTTGTCTACCATCCGTAGACAGGTTGCACGCGCAACTCAGGAAGAAACTGAAAATCTTCTCCTCGGTAACATAACGCCCAATCTTTTACTAGAACCTGATCCTCGAATTTTGACATATGCATTTTCCGAAGGGCCAAGTCTTGCGATGGGATGACAGATGAAACTCTGGCAGTTATAGTGCCCGAAATTGCTACTCTTTCTCGGGAATCTGGGACTGTCCAGACTGCTGCCCTTTCTCCCTGTGGTTCCTTGGTATCGGCGGGCGTCGCAAGCATCACGACGGCCCTCGTCGAGTCAGGGGATGAAGCTATGGGCGCGGAATCTACTCCTCCAAGAGAGAGCGAAGAAGCCGTTACACTTGGTGATGCCTTCGTCATGATTTCGGTCCATGATTTATCAGGTAGTCGCTGGGTCGCTGTTTTCGAGTTTTTCAATCCTGTTTGGCCCTTCTAATGATATTTTGTTTGTCTTGAGTATAAGTGCGGTGAACCCTGAAGCTATGCTGTCTGAAGAAGTATTGCCGGTCCCTGCTCTGACGGTCGCTGTCCCTTTGCCTTCTTCTGTGCTCTCTCAAATATTGGAAGGTATGGGTTTGTGATTTATTTGTTTTACTGTGGGTACCATCCTCCTTGTATTGACAGTATATTGTCGCAACTCCGCTGGAATCCTTTTCGACCATCTATACCAGGTGTTGAACCCGCATTTCTCCTTTTAGTCGGAAGTCGTTCCGCATTCTGGTATTGGTTAGTATATTCTTCAACCCGCATTTCCGGTACTCCCCATCCTGCCGCCTTTCACAGCCGGTATAATAGACTTCATTGCTGATGTGTTTTCTTTATTTCCCGAGTCGATCTTTGACCCTAATTCATTTTGCAGCAATTGCGCCAGCTCCAGCTCCTTTCAAGTCTCGCATTCCAATGCCCGCAGGGCCCTTTTCTAAACGCATGTCTTCCAAGGGCGGTGCCAATAGCCGGTGAACGTTGAGCGAATTCATCGAGGATCTCAATGCCGAGGCCCTCACTTCAGCTACGGATTTTGCCATGGAAGTCAATCTAATGTTGGCAACACTTGTGAATTTCCATGATGAAGCTATCGTCGGCTCTTTGGTTGATTACTGCAGAAAGATCGAGGCTTGCCTGCACGAGATTGAGCTCTAGCGTCCCGCTCCTGAAGTATTAGCTTCGAACTCTCAGCGGGCTGCGTGGATCGAGCACAGTGTTCCTTTCATTCGCCATTTTGAATAAGAGGCGACCCTAAGATGAAAGGAACATGAGGTAGCTCCAGTGAATATGTCCGACTGCCGTCCAGATTAAATCGAATGCTGCACAGCTAAAAGCAGTTTTTGACAATCTCCAGAGATGTATTTCGGATGGGTTGACGCTGAGACGGACGCTTGACTTCGCCGAGCGGGTGATGCAAGACTGCGAAGCTGCCATACTAAAAGCCAATAGGAAGCTTTTGTCCTGTTTACGGCAATGGACTCAAGTTGAAGCAGAGTTGGCCGCGGTGGCTGATCATGAGAAAGGATTGAGAGGAGTGAGCGAGTGGCTTGCGATTGAGAGGAGTACCCCACTTTTTTTTATTGATTGTAATCTTGCGATTTGTGAATAACATGCATTCATTTTGATTCCTTGGTGAAATGTATCTTGTATTCACTTGCATTTATGAATAAAAGACATATTATATTTCATATTGGCATGTCCCTTTGGCAAATGTGGCCCGCAGATAGTCTATCTTGATCTCCTTGGAGAGCAGTGATGACTTAGGAAACAGGTTCAGATCTGCCGCCTAAGACTTTTCAACTTTATGAGCCGTGAGGGTCTCATAAAGACTTTTCTCCCTACGAGTCATGAGGATCCCGCAGGTGCGTTTTATCCTTAGGAGTCGTGAGGACTTCTAAGTGCGTTTTCTCTTGAGAGTCGTAGGGATCTCACAAGAGAATTTTCCCCCTTACAAGTCGAGAAGACTCGTAGGTGGTTGTTTCCTACCTTGTCGATATTCGACTTTGGAGGTTGTGCCCATGAATAGTATGCAATAGTCTATCTTGGACCGACTTGCAGGGCCCCAGTGCTTAGGAAATAGGTCCTTATGCCCATTGCCTAAGGCTTTTCCCTACGAGTCGAGATGAGTCGAGAAGTTCTCGCAGGAACATTATTTTCCCAACGAATCAAGACGAATCGAGAAGTTCTCGCAAGGATGTCCTAACGTCACAGTTAACTCCTGCTAATAGAAGTCCGTTACGGTCTGTGGTACTAGGGTTTTTTTACCCGTCGTACCGTCACGTTGGCCGGTGTATTCCTCGATACGCAATCTTGCTGTTCGAGTAGCCCCGTGACTGTTGTGTCTCTGATCCCTTCGAGGGATGGACAAGATGTCTTCAAGTAATCTTCCAAGTGATATTACCATCGAAAGAGCAAGCCTTAAGGATATTCCATGTCGCTTTTTACTTGAGGTTAGGCTTAGTCTGGGAGCCCCGATAAGTCATGACCACTCCGCGCAGGAGTGGGATGATCTCCGATAGTCTTTCAAGTCTCATTTGAGTTGCCGTCAAGACCCTGAAACTAAGGATCTTCCTTTGCTTCGTTTGTTGACATTGTGTCTGCAATATTGCGACGAATGTCGAGGTTGTCTCCGGGTTTTCTGTGGACCATCGAGATTTGGAACTAGGGGACTTTGCCATGGCTCCGTTTGTTGATGTCGCATCTGCATCCTGCTGGGGGGGGGGGGGGAGGAAGAACGTTGTTGTCGATCTCTGGGCTGTAGATGTCGTCGTCGAGACTTGGAACTAGGGACTCTGCCATAGTTCCGATGTAGTCTCTAGGTTGTCCATGAACCATTGAGATTTGGAACTAGGGGACTTTTCCATGGCTCTGTTTATTGATGTCGCGTCTGCATCCTGCTGGAGGGAGGAAGAACGTTGTTGTTGATCTCTAGGCTGTAGATGTTGCCGTCGAGACTTGGAACTAGGGACTCTGCCATGGCTCCGAGGTAGTCTCTAGGTTGTCCGTGAACCGTCGAGATACAGAACTTGGGAACTTCGCCATGGCTTCGTATGTTGATGCCGCGTCTGCATCCTGCTGGAGGGAGGAAGAACGCTGTTGTTGATCTCTAGGCTGTAAATGTAGCTATCGAGACTTGGCTTCCCTTTGACGAAGCCTGGTGGGGCAACATGGTTCCCTTTTCGTTTGTGCCCATAGATTGTATACAGTGGTCAATGTGATCCTTCCTGCGGGGCAAACATTTCATTTCATTTTTTTCCGCAATGCTCTATCATTTCAGCCTTTTATATCGTGAAAGTCGCGATTGCCCAATCATTTCGGCTATTTTTCGCGGTGCCCAATCATTTCGGCTATTTTTCTTTTTCTTTACTCGCTACTTTTTATTGCGAGTTGCCCAATCATTTTCTCTATTTTTATATGCATATATTTTACTCGCTGATTTTTTTTTTGCGAGTTGCCCTATCATTTCGTCTATTTCATATGCATTTTTGGCTTGCTGATTTTTGCTGCGAGTGTGGAACTTGAGATCTGATACCAATCTTAGCATCAGCATCGCTGCGACTGGAATATGGCCAGGAGCGAATCATCATTTTCCGTGAAAAGACTTGGAATTTGATACCAATCTAGGCATCAGCATCGCTACCACTGGGATTGTTGCCAGGACCGAATCATCATTTGCCGTGAAAGGACTTGGAATTTGATACTAATCTAGGCATCAGCATCGCTACCACTGGAATTGTTGCCAGGAGCGAATCATCATTTGCCTTTGTCGATTCAAACAAAGGTGGCTTAGCAAACAGGGTTAAGATCCTGTCGACTAAGGCTTTTGACTTCATGAGCCGGAAGGGTCTCATAAAGGTGTTTCTCCCTACGAGTCGTGAGAATCTCGTAGGTGTGTTTTCTCCTTAGGAGTCGTGAGGATTTCTAAGTGTATGTTCTCTTATAAGTCGTAAGGATCTTACAAGAGTGTTTTTTTCTTATAAGTCGAAAGGACTTACAACTGTCGTTCACCAGATGAGGACATTCCTCGTCGTTAGTGGGACTTGGTGGGGGAAATGTTTATTTGTGCTCGTGGATTGTATACAAGGGTCAATATTGAACCGCTTGTAGGGCAACTTGGGGAGTGTGATGGCTTAAGAACAGGTTCAGATCCCTGTAGCTTAAGGCTTTTGAATCCTACGAGCCATGAGGGTCTCATTGGGGGAATTCTCCTTACGAGTCATGAGGATCTCATAAGTGTAATTTCTCCTTAGGAATCGTGGGGATCCCTAAGTGTGTTTCTCCCTTTTGTGAGTCGTAAGGATCTCACGCGGGTGTTTTCTCCTCACAAGGTCGAGAGGACCTTACAAGTGCGCATGATTTTTTTTACGAGTCTGCGCCCTTTCGGGTTTTCACGAACTCGCCGGCAGTCCTGCTGTTTTTACTCACAGAGCCCTTTCAGGTTTTCATCCGTGCCCATTTTGCTTGTGGACGTACCATTTTTTTTTAACTAACTCCTCCATTAGCCAACGACACTAAGGGGGAATTTCGCCACCGGGGCGGTTGTACAGCCAGCAGGACTTAAGTTGCAATCCTCGCCGTTGGGACCTGTGGACCTGGATTCCACTGTCGCCGTGCCTGAGGCGGCGTATTTAGTTTAAAGTCATTGCGGTCTATTGTTACTTTAAAGACATCTCGGTCCATTGTTAGTTTAAGGACGTCTCATTCCACAGCTAGTTTAAGTACGTTGCGGTCCATTGTTAGTTTAGGGACATTTCGGTCCGTAGCTAGTTTAAGGACGTTGCGGTCCATTGGGATTTTAAGGTGAGGTTTCGCCGGATACTACTTATAGAGGTTGGACTCAGGAAGACAACGAGCAGACACGAGTGTTGTCATTCATCATTAACCTGAGCCATGACTTGTCAAGCGTAGTATTTCTTAAGGAACCAGCCGTTTATTAGCCGGAAGGGTCTTTCGCCATGCATATCCAGGAGCAAGTAGGCCCTACCTTGGTGGACCTTGTCTATGATATATGGACCTTCATAGTTTGGCTCGAATTTCCCCCATTTGGCACGATTGGGAATCATAGGTCTTTTTACAACTAACACGAGTTTGCCTTAGTGGAACGTTCTCGTCCTAGTCAGTCTTTCGTATGAGCGCGTCATACCTGATTTGTAAGCTTCTAGGTTTTTCTGCGCCATGAGACGAGTTTCATCGAGGGCATCAAGCTCTTCAAGCCAAAGGTAGGCATTTTCTTCATCCGTCAGCTCATGTCGGACTGCCACTCATAAAGAGGGTAGTTCTATCTCCAAGGGGAGAACTACTTCCGTTCCGAATACCAACGTTAATGGCATTGTATTAGTGGCTATCTTGAACGTGGTCCGATAAACCCAAAGAGCTTCATACAATCTCTCTTGCCAATCCTTTCTGTTTCTTGACACCGTCTTCCTTATGATCTTCGTCAAGGTCTTGTTGAAAGCCTCAGCCAGACCGTTAGCTCAGGGGTTATAGACTGAAGAATATCTCCAATCTATTTTATGCTGCTGTGCGAAGCGACTGGTCTTATGGTTTCTGTAGGCTGGCCCGTTATCCGAGATAATCCGCCGCGGAGTGCCGAACCGGTAGATGACATGTGTCCTGAAGAAATGGAGGATGTTCTCCGCCTTCACCTCTCTTAGCGATATTACTTCTGCCCACTTAGAGAAGTAATCTGTTGTCGTTAGCATGAACCGATGTCCCTTGGATGATACTGGTTCGATGGGCCCGATTATATTGGTTCCCCACATTTCGAATGGCCAGATAGACAATGTTGGGTGTAGCGGATTCGGATGCTGGTGGATGAAGTCCCCGTGAATTTGGCATGAGTGACACTGCTTTGCATATTCAATGCAGTCCTGAATCATTGTGGGCTAATAGTAACCCATTCTCTTGATTTTTAACTTTATCTTTGGCCCATCTTAATGGGAACCACAAAATCCATCGTGAGTTTCTTGGACGACTTTCCTTGCTACTTTCGGTCCTAAGCATCTTAGCCACAAACTGTCAAACGATCTCTTATATAGTGTATCATTGACAAAGGCAAAGGATAGAGCTCGTTTCATGAGCTGATGTCTTGACGACGCTTCTTCGGGCGTATGATGAGATTTGAAGTAGTCTACAAAGACTTCTCTTCAATCTTTCACCTTTTCTTCATCCTCTAATTGGAATGCCGCTTGTTCGGCTGCTTCCTTTTCTTCAGACGACTCCGGAGACATTTCTGCTAGCGCGAGAATCCGGCGGCTTTGCACAATGATCCTTACGTCATCGAGGTTTTTGTCGGCCAGTTCTTTAGCGAGTTTGTCTAACGCATCCGCCTTGCTATTTTCCACTCGTGGTATGCTTTCCAGGACGTAGGAAGGGATTTGAGATAGCAATTGCTGCACTCTTTTGCCATATTTTACCAGCTCTAGCTTACACATCTGATAGTCACTATTTACTTGACTAACGACCAGCTGGGAGTCTCCATATATGAGGAGGTTCTCGATTCCCATGTCAATGGCGATCTCGAGACCTGCTATCAAAGCTTCATATTCCGCTTCGTTGTTTGTTCTTGGCTCCGTTAAGGAAAGGGAAAAACGTATTATCCCTCCTTGTGGAGTCACAAAGATAAGGCCTACTCTGTCTTTGATTATGGGGGTGCTTTCCTTCCGCCTCTTCATAAACGATGCCCTATCAAAGTAGAGTTCCCATCGGGTATCACTCCTTTCTTTCTCCCCGTCGATTGCGTCAAACGCGAGTTCGTCTGGCAACTCGTAGTTTAAGGGAAAATTAGCTGGTATCGGATGCTCAGCGAGAAAGTCAGCGATAGCCTGGCCTTTTATTACCTTGAGGGGTTGATATACTATCGAGAACTCCATCAAGAGGAGGGCCCATTTGGAAAGCCTTCCCGTTAGTATGGCTCTTGACATCAAATATTTGAGAGGATCCAACTTTGATATAAGATGGACCTCATGTGGCAAGGCGTAAAGTCGGAGCTTCGTTACTGCAAAGTTTAATGACAGGCAATGCTTTTCGATTGGGGAGTAGTTGTTTTCTGCTCCCAGGAGAACTCGACTCAAATAGTAGAGAGCTCTCTCCTTTCCCTGATCGTTCTCTTGTGTCCATAGCGCGCCTAAAGAACCTTCAAGGGCTGTCGTTGTAACATTTTGGAATAATTTAGATAATTAATTAATTTATTTATGTAATTAAAAATTTTAATTTAAATCTTATTGTAATATAAGACCTTTTAATATGTAGTAGGTTAAATTAGTAATGAAATAGTTTGTTTTTATAATAGTAAGTATCATGAGGGGTTTTGTGAAAAGTTTAATCATTTGTGGAAATTGGAAATGTGGTGGGGGTTTTTATGTAAAAAGGGGTTAGGTCATGGTTAAGGTTAAATTACACTCATGGAATATCATAACCTAGATGACACATCTTATTTTCATGTACACTTCATGGTGACACATCCTCCTTGCATGAAAACACCACCATCTTTCATACTTACACCACCTACTTGCATGGATACACCATACTCTTTGTAGGTGACACCTCCTCCTAAACCCCATCCTTCATTATCCTTATCTCTTCATTTAGCTCAGTTCATATATCAATTAGAAACAATTTGGCCAAGTTAGAAATTAAAGGGAAAAAAAATCTTAGAACACACAAAAGAAAAAGAGAGGAGAAGAAGCTAAGTACTAGGGATCTTTACCACAACCCTCAAGCTAAGATTAGTGGTCCTTATGCATCTTGGAAAGAGCCTTTCAGTTGATCCTTCAATAGGTATAAGTTTCAACTCTGCAGATTTTTAGTTCAGTGCTATTTTAATATAGAAGTTTGATATCGGAAATATCGTATTTCGGTAAATTTAGGCTCTGTTTTGAATCTTCTATAGTCTAGATAATATTTAACAAAATCAAACAATACCTTCATCTTGTATTTTGTACCTAGAATAACCACTAGAAACACGGACCCATTCCTCGGATTTTTGGCCGGCGGCATTCATTGAAATTCCGAGCTCGCCGGTTTTGTGTGGGAGTTGGGTGTTGAAATTTTTAGGGTAACTCTCTGTATATGTGTTAGGATATCTGGTATTGCTAGTTTATATTAATTTTTCAGTACATAAAATCTGGAAGCAAATATCCGTTTTGGGGTTAAAAGTTCTAAATACGACACGGATGTTTGTGACACGATTCTGTTGTTGCCTGTTATGAACAACAAAGGGTTAGCTCAGGTTAGCTTAAGTTTTAGATAGTTCACAATATTCGTACGTAGCATATTTAGTATATAAGTCTTGTAGTTTCACGTTTTCGCCGTATCGGAGTTTAGCCGTTTCTTATACGAAAGTTAAATTCAATATTAGGTTCGACCGCGGAGACTTCGGAGACCGCAAGGAAAGGAAAAGGATTGATAACATTTGAGTAGCTTCGACGTATTCCGGTGAGTAGATTTAACATCTACCGGGGGATTTTGTATGGATGGCGTTAAACGCCCGTAATTAATAGTTGGATAATAATTTCCTTTATATTGAGTATACGTTTAAAACTAAGAAACTTCATTATATGCATTCATATCTATAAAATAACACTTGCTAGAACACTGCACGAATTATCGATGAGTCATGTTGCACGCGTACATACCTATATGTTACACTACACTTCATCGATATCGACATGTCACGTATCACTTAGCACTTGCCATATTCTATATGATTCCTTTCATACCATAAGCATCATTATCGGTGGTTGTGTGCATCGTTGTTATTAATTGATACCTATCATGTCTTACTTTCAATTCGTTGTTAATTGTATCACCAGGTGTATTGGATTTAATGATTTCTGGTTTTGAGTTTTATATACTATTAAGTTATATTCATTGATTCTTCATGATTAATGTGATACGTCCACCATGAGATGTCGTTTTTATGATTTGGATTTACTCCGAACCGAGTGCGGGGCTATACGGTTGCGGATCTATACGTTATCCAGACTGAGCGGGGGGATATACAGTTGGATACATGGTGAACACGGTCGAGACCGAGAGGCAGGATAGCCGCATTTGAGGCGGGGAGCCTAGCGAGGATACTCGATACCGGAGATAGTTGTGAAACACGGCGGATATCTGGAGGATACCGACCGATGTTATTGATTGACGGGATCGTTCGGGGAACGATGCCTGCTGGAAACAAAAGATTTGTGTCGATATTGGACACGGGAAAATGAGCCTTATTTGGAAAATTATGATATTGGAAATACTTGATGGGATTTCAGGGTTGTTTTAATATATTTACTTAATACGTATTCATACTTCCACATGTTATCATACATTATACTCATCTTTGTTAACGTTAGCTCTAGTCGTCATACTTACATTATCAGCTGTTAGATGTTAGTTTATTCACTGAGTTGACAACTCACCCCCGTTGTGCCATAGTTCCATGCAGGAGATGCGTGGACATGTAGCAGCAGCGCGGATCCACTTGTCAGCTCTCATCGTTTATTTTGTTAGGTGGGTTACCTACGTAGTAACCTCCTATTTTGGGTATATGTATTATGGGCCTAGAAATTCTCCATCAGACCCTGTATATTTGACTTAGAACGAGATATGTCTGTATATGTTTTAAATTCGTTTGAATGGGATCGTCTAGTTGTGTTAATTTATGCTTTCTCTCTGTATGCATGAAATTCTTTACTTAATGTGTCATATTATCATTGCGTGTTGATTTCCGCTGTTTTGAGTTGTTTTCTCCCAACTAGCGATGCAACTTATTTAAACACTTTATAACTACTTTTATTAAGGATTAATAAGGAGGTGTTGTCGAACATTTTAAATGCTAAAAATCAGTTGTTTAGATTTCGTTTCTTAAAATCATTCGACATACTACCTCATCCTTTTACTTAAAAACTGAAATTTTCCAAATTCCGCAAAAAGGGTTTTTGATCTTGGTTTTTGGCTTACTCAAATTGTGTCTACATCTTTAGATGTCATACAATCGAAGTGCCGGTCACATTCGAATTTCGGTTGTGACAAATTTGGTATCAGAGCTTAGGATTAACCTTACGGAACCGAATAGTGATTTGAAGTTAGTAGGCTTTAAATTTCATTATGTAGGTTGACCCTTGGTTTGATGGAGTTGGTGATTTAGGATGAGTAAAGTACCGTACATATATTCTGCGGCATATTTACGCTACGATACTCAGTTTAAGTAACCTTAGGACTTATGTCTTGATTTATCCTTCCTTTGACTCCCTATTATTGCTTCTCCTATTCGTACACCTTATCAATTCTCGTTTCTTGTTCCAGTTGCTATAGCTACGCGAGCAAGGCGAGCCGCAGCCGGGGATGCAACTAGGACAAATCCGCCTGTGACGGCGACTGACGCACCGGATATTCCGACGGTACCAGAACATGTTGATCCTCCTCCTCCAGATAGACTGACTAGGATAGAGGAGGGCATGATAGGCTTGCAGCAGATGGTGGGACAGTTGGTCGAGGCCACCCGTGTGTAGAGACATGATTAGGCACCAACCATGGTAGAGCCCGATGTATAGCCCATGCAGACAGTCACACTTGTAGACGCGAGGGTGATGGAGGTATCACTTCCGGAGTTTATGAGGTTAAGACCTCCGGTGTTTACAGGGACCGATGCAGCAGAGGATCCTCAGTCCTTTCTTGATAGAATGGCAAGGATCGTCAGATCATTGAGATGTCCTTATGCGAGGTCGGTGGAGCTGACCAGCTTTCGATTGGAGGGACTTGCACAGGCATGGTATGAGTCGATGGAGAGAGGGCGAGCCACTGGTCTTCCTCTGATGTCATGGACAGAGTTTTCTGAGGTGTTCCTTGCCAGATTTCTTCCCCAAAGCGTAAGAGATGCCAGGGCCAGTAGTTTAGAGGAGTTACAGAAATCAGCAGATATGCCGGTGGCAGAGTATGACTTACAGTTCACACAGCTATCAAGCTATGCTCCATACTTAGTTCCTACGGAGGAGCTCCGGGTGAAGAGGTTTGTGAGGAGCCTGGATACACAGCTATTCCTTGCTATAGGCTCCCAGCATTTCGATACTTATACGCAGGCCATGGACGCAGCTATGCGAGTAGAAGAGCGTATGAATGATACAGCGATTGTTCCAGAGCCAAGAGGACCAGACCTAGTGGGTCAGTTACCAGACAGTTTGGGAGAGGTGGAGGCAGACACACTCTAGGCTGCAGTGTTGGTCGAGGCTGGATTCGAGCCAGATGTTCAGTTCGTATCCCATGGAGCAGAGGCCCCCGTCCACATGTTTTAGTTGCGGACTTCCAGGGCATTTGGCTAGAGAGTGTAGACGCCATGGAGGTACTGTTGTTCCACAGACTACTTTACCCCCTCCACCTTCTACTTCGATGGCATTACTTCCTCCACCAGTTGGCACAATGCACCAGGCCATTGTACCACGAGGTCGGGGTTTTGCAGGACGTTTTCAGAGAGGGCGAGGAGACCGGGGAAGAGGATATCAGGATGCTGGTAGGGGCCAGGCACGAGTTTTTGCTTTGACTCCACAGGATGCCCAGGCATCCAATGTAGCTGTGACAGGTACTCTTTCCGTATGTTCCTTAGATGCACATATTTTATTTGATCCCGGTTCTATGCATTCTTACGTGTCTGCACACTTTGCATTTTCTCTGGTGAGAGGGTCATCATTGTTAGAGTTACCGCTAGTTGTGATTACTCCTGTGGGAGATTCTTTTGTAGCCCGACACGTATTCAGGTCCTGTTCAGTACGTATTGGTGATAGGGATTTGTCAGTCGATTTGATTCTCCTGAATATGTTAGATTTTGATGTACTTCTTGGTATGGATTGACTAGCCACTTGTCATGGTTATGTTGATTGTCGAGGAAAGGCGGTCAGATTCTGTTTTCCGGGCGAACCGATTTTTGTTGTGCAAGGAGACTGTAGTATAATTCCTGCCAACATGATTTCTGCTCTTTGTGCGGGACGGCTCTTGAAGAAGGGTTGTCATGGGTTCTTAGCAATTGTTCAGGACGTAGGACCCGCTGAGGTCCCATTGGACCAGGTTTCGATCGTACGAGAATTTCCAGATGTGTTCCCTGCTGAATTACCATGATTGCCGCCTAATCGCGATATTGAATTTTATATTGACTTGATTCTGGGTGCGGGGCCTATTTCTATACCTCCTTATCGTATGGCCCCGACGGAGTTGAAGGAGCTCAAGAGTCAGTTACAAGAATTGCTTGACAGGGGTCTCGTTCGTCCAAGTGTATCGCCGTGGGGAGCTCCTGTCTTATTCGTTAAGAAGAAGGACGGTATCATGAGATTGTGCATTGACTACAGGCAGCTGAATCGAGTTACGGTGCGAAATAGGTATCCATTACCTCATATTGACGACTTATTCAATCAGCTACAGGGAGCTGGCTATTTCTCGAAGATCGATTTGCGGTCAGGGTATCACCAATTGAGAGTTCGTAAGGATGACATTCCGAAAACTGCTTTTCGCACGCGATACGGGCATTATGAGTTTTTGGTGATGTCGTTCGGGCTCACCAGTGCCCCAGCAGCTTTCATTGATATGATGAACCGCATTTTCAGGGTGTTTCTTGATCAGTTCATTATTGTATTCATTGATGATATTCTTATATACTCCCGTAGTCGAGAGGAGCATGAGCAGCACTTGAAAAATACATTGTAGATTTTGAGGGAACACCAGTTGTTCGCTAAATTCTCCAAGTGTGCTTTCTGGCTGGATAGTGTGGATTTCTTGGGTCACGTAGTTATTGTAGGGTTCCTAGGCACACTAATGAGGTCTCACAAGGCATCAACCATGCCAATTTCAAAAATTACAAGTGCCGAGAAACCCTAATACGGATCGTTAACTAGAATTTTAGGCGAAAAAGGAAACTAGTTAACAACTTAACTAAAAGAACGGAAATACAACCTTTGTAGATCCGGTGCTCCACCTCCATAGCTCCATGATGAAGTCCCCTTGCTGTCCAAATCAAATCTCGGGCTCTAGCGTTGGCTTCATCGGAGAAATGGGCGGGCTAGGTCGTCGACTTCGATGCCGAAGATGATCTACGTCGAGGCAACACAAGATCAAGCTCCAACTTCACCAAGTCATGAAACTTGTGAAGAAAACACCCTATACTACTTGGCAAGAGGTAGAGGATGAAGAAATAGGAAGTGGGTTCACTTTAGAATTGGATTTCTCATTCTTTTTCACTAGTTGCCATTGATGGAGGCAAGCTTCTTCATCTTGAAGAAGAAGAAGAAGAAGATCATGAATATGATAAGTGTTATTCCAAAAAGAAAAGAATATGAATACTTATCATAATGCAAACCATGGTTAGGTGTAGAGAATCAACTAGGGTTAGTAAATGGTTAGGTTAAGACATGAAGACAAAATGGTCACTTTAGTCAAACCTTCATGAAGCTTCAACAAGCTTCATCTAGAAAGCAACCATTTTCCCTTTACCAAAAATAAATAAATACATAAATAAATCAAATGAAACCCTAACCATTAACTAACCATGGTTTAATCATACACTTAACCAAGTTAGCATGTATCATCAAACATGATACAAACAAGTGCACAAAAGTATATCACATATACAATATGCGCATCAAGTGAGAAAATCCATTTAAAGTGAACAAATATTAGTTAATGCAAAGTAATATATCAAATATATAATTATACATTAAATCATTAAATCAACACTTGATTTAACGATCCGGTCATATCGCATATAACCGACTAATATCCAATGTATTGGCATGTCGAACACCCACAAGCCGCAAGCAGATGTTCGTCAATACGCCGGCAGCAGGTGATGATCATATCAAACACCCACAAGCCGCAAGCGGTCTGCTAAACGTAACGGCCACCCGGGTATTGAGCGATCAGAAGATCGACGAGCAAGCCCGCTCATACTCCTGTGAATCCAACCAGTAACACTTACCGTACAGTCCGGTCTCGTCGTCTGATATGTCGCATATCTCGCCTAGGGGTGGTAAACGTCAGACCCCAACAGCTCGATAAGTCGTGTCGATATGAGGTCTATAACAGTTCGAGAAACTACAGGTAACACTTACCAGTAAATCTCAGCAACCCTGGCCAGGGATTTCCGGTTATAGCCAATCAAACACAGCGCAACATCAACTCCCTATACCGGGAGAGACGAATCCCCTCCTATCGCTCATTGCCTCCATGTGATTCGGGACTGTACCCAAAAGCCACCGTTTTGCACGCCCTCTTGGACGCGGTAAGGTGGAAATCAAAGCACAGTGGGAACCACACAAGACTCTATGACGATCTCGGGTCAACAGACTACTCTGTACCAGTGTCACCAAAGAACTGCCATCTGACGTAAGGTATAATACCATCTGGGAGTTCTCGGCGAGTCCGTCCAGTGTATCCAGTCTCCACTGAGCACCCGTATATCATCTCCGATGTCAAACACCAATGGATATGGGATCATCCATCGCCCATCTGTATGGGTCGAGAAGGTATACGCTAGTCTACTCTGGTATATCGATGCCCCGTCTCGATATACCCACGACTAGGGACTTTGAAGGATGTACTTATGGACTACCCTGTCCCCACTAGTATGATCCGTATCATAGTCTAGGTAGTCAAGTACACATCCTAAAGGCTTTACCAACATGTAACAGAGAGACAATCAATGTACACGTTAAGGTAAAGATCAACCAGATAGCATACTATCATGTCGAGCAAGAAAGTCCTCCCTATATATGTCCAAGCACCCACTACAATATACATCCTATGTATAGTAATGGCCTCTAGGGCAAACATATAACTAACAATCTCCCACTTGCACTAGGGCCATCTGATAGCAGTGGTTGTGGTATCTCATACTCAACCATCCCATAAAAGTCTCTCTCTGGGAAAAGGCCTTTGTGAGTGGATCCGCCGTGTTGTCCTCTGAGTCTACTCTCCTAACCTCGATCATCCTGGAGATCAACCATCTCCATGATCAGGTGATACTGCCTTAGAATATGTCTGGATCACTGATGGGATGGACGTTCCTTGGCATAAGCCACAACTCCATTGTCACACAATGGGAGGAACTAAGTTCATCTCATGAACAAATATACATCCAGACTGCCTCTTTGGTAGCATCTTAAGTAGCGATGTATCCAGCCTTTATCGTCTAGTATGCCACGGTATCTAGCTTGGAACTCTTCCAACATACCGTCCCTTTACTGAGGGTAAAGACAATGCCTGTGACTGACTTTCAGTCGTCCTTATCACCCTGGAACCCTTCCAGTGATTCTCCCCAGGATCGATTGATACCATCTCACTACAACTAGTGAGAATCCTAACATCCAATTAGATCTATCTCATAGATCCAAAACCCAGGATTTAGGAGGTATCACTTTGATCCTATATGGAGAATCCTTGTGATAAGCGGAGATTGACCGAGCGTAGCATAGGAAACTCCTTCCCTATCAAGAGCATGTCATCCACGTACTCTACGAGGATTGTCACTATACTCCCTACTAACTTTTTGTTTATACAAGGTTCATCTACCATTTTGATGATGTCAAACTCTTTGACTAACACATCAAAACAGATGTTCCAACTCCGCGATACCTGCTTTATCCTATAAAGCATCTTGTACACGTTTCCGCTGCTCCCACTGTTTACGAAGCCCTCTGGCTGTGTACTTATAGACGTTCTCTTCTAAAACATCATTTAGAAAAGCAGTCATGGCACCCAACCGCCAGATATTGTAGTCATGGAATGTAGCCGTGGCAAGTAGGATCTGGATGGACTTAAGCATAGCCACTTGAAAAGGTTTCATCATTTTCCTCGCCTGGTCGATGACGAAAAGCTTTAACAAGTCTAGCTTTGAAAGTCTCAACTTTTCTATCTACACCAAGTAATCTTCTCAAGATATACTTGCTCCTGATGGGGATTTAACCCTTCAGATATAGCAACCAAAGTCCATACTTTGTTGGTGTACATGGATTCCATCTCAGATTGCTAAGCATCCAGCCATTCTTACAGAGTCCTACTCCTGATGGCCAGCTCGAAACTAGTTGGGTCATCATCTCATGATGTAATCCTCGCTCACACTGTCATAGAGTAACCGAAGTATCTCTCAGGCGGGTGAGGAACCTTACTAGATCGGCGGAGAGGCTGAGGTTCATTGGTAACTATTGAATCCTTTGGTTCTTTCAAATCATCAGCTGCAGTTTGTATAGCTGGAACATTTCCAGTTCTACATAACTGATCTTGCCTCGAGTTTGTCCGGATTTTGCTTTTAGACATAGGCCGGACAACCCCAAATCTTAACTCTTTTAAGACATGGGCTCTTTCCATACCATATCTCATATGGAGTGGTAGGCAACTGATATGATTCGAACCCTATTCAATAGGTATGCAGCTTCTCAAGTGCATAACTCCCATAAGGAAATAGGTAACTCAGTAGTACTCATCATAGAGCACACCTTATCATATAGGGTGTGATTGCTCCGTCCCGATATAGCATCGTGCTATGGTGTATACGGAGGAGTAATGCTGTGAGAGAATCTCATTCTCCATTAGAATAGTTCAAGAATTCCGTGCTCAAGTATTCTCCTCCTTGATCTCATCAAAGGACATAATACTTATACCCGTATTTTGGTTCTCTACTTCTAAATCATATTCTGTGAATATCTCAAAAGGTTCGGACTTGTGTTTCAACAAGAACATATGTCTGAATCTAAAGAGATTATCAGAGAATGTAATGAAGTACAAGGAACCGGTCTTGGCATGTGTAGATAGGGGACCTTACATACATCAACATGTATCATCCCAAGAGTTCACTAACTCTTTCTCTGTTTCCAGTAAACGGAGCTATGGTCATCTTATCTCTGTGACATGACTGGCAAGTTTCACAAGATGTAAATTCAAACTGATTTAAATATGCATCTAAAATGTAACTTCAGCCAGTCGGATCGCATTGATATGACCTAGTCTACAATGCCTATAGAAGGATTCGTTCATTTCTGAACTCTTCCTTTTGTGTGTGTTCCGTATACTAAAGAACTGTAGTTTGATTTAGAACTTCAATGCTTTTAGATAACGTGCCTGAACCGATCAACTTTTGATATAGGAAATGTTCAAAACATAATCCAACAATACAAAATTATATCCTTTCTTTACTAATAAAGAGACTGATATGATTTTGTATATCAGGTTCGGTATCTAATAACATTCGTTCAGAATCAATGTATTGGTAATACAGGGTGACAGTGACCAACAGACATGGCTGCAACACTTGCCCCGTTTTCTGCCTCATGAAACTTATCACCCGTTCTCAGTTTTTCTACCTATCTGTAGCCCTATGTAACAGATTACATATCTGGGATCCTGATCCGGTATCATATACCCAGGATGCGGAGGATACTGAGAAACAGTTCTTTGTAACGAACACACCCAAAGATGATGCATCAGCATGCACTCTCTTCGTTTGGGCGGCACGGGAAATCTGGTATTCCCTAATTTCCTGCTCTGTCTTATAACAATTATAAGTTGGAGCGGGACCAACGTTCCCTAGCTCAGTATAACAAGCGGGTTTGGTCAATAAATCCGTTTTATTATCTTGATTAAGGCGTGATATGGTCGCTACCTGGGGAGAGAGAGAAGAAAACACTCAGCGTGCGCTCTTGCAAGAATAGATTGGTTATGATTTTATCTAATCAGGATGGCTCCCACTGTTTTTATCAAATCTTCCTTCAAACCCTAAAAGGAAAGACTAGCCGGGATTAATTACACACTACAAGTTCGCCAATCTTTCAGCCAGGCCAGTGTCGGTACTTTGAGGGAGGTCCCCCGTGCTTTCGTACGAACCTAATTAATGTAAACCTCGTTTTCCCAGAGGCGTAACCTCGTTAACACCTTTCTAGACACCTACTTGATCGGCTAATTGTAATGTGTAAAACTCTCCCAGGAGTAACAATTACTCGCAGTAGGTATCGGGATCCAACTATCTCATAGAAGGTATGCAATCTCATTGCAAATTTCAACACTTGAAATTCCCGATAATATTTTGCCCCTAACGTGCTATGACCTTGACGAAAGCCAACAAACCATAGCCCGCTAGTCAAGTTCAACCCGTACATTTCTTGATTGAATTAAACCCACCCGCACGACCCTTGACGAAAGCCAACAAAGCCGCACGACTACCCTAATCCAATCGCATCGTATGCAGCAGATAAGAAGCATATAGCTACCGCACACTGCACCTTGACGAAAGCCAACAAATGCAGCACGAATACTATATACAACTTATCTGAAATGACGGAGGGCTACGACAGGTTTTTCTGAAAACCTATTGCGTAATGAACTTGATATCGTTGTAGAATCAAATGATTTTAAAATGGAGTGTTTTTGAGGCTTTTCTAGTTTTTCTAAAGGGGTCACTCCCGGTGAAGGGATCGTCGGCCCTTTCCTCGTCGAATGAGGTGCGGGATATATCATATATATCACTGTGCAAAGCAAAAACTCTTAAAAGCAATCAGAAGACAAACCGAGTGTGTAGCATCTGCCAGTTATTGCTAAAGGAGTCACTCCCGGTGAAGGGATCTCGGTCCTTTCCTCATCGAATAAGGTGCAGGATATATCACATATACCGCTGTGCAAAGCAAGAACTGTAGCTACCTGTTTTATTTTTGAAATTCGATTCTACAACATCTTTAGGTTTCTTTTATTTTCATTAATCTCATTAATGAAGTCCCATCATTTAAGTACCTAAACATCACAGATAAATACGACATACACTTATGCCATCCGCATTCGCCTCGATGTCCCCTCGTGCACCGTTAGGTTAGGTAACAAACGACAGAGCGGGGCAGGGCTAGCGCGGGTGTAAAACATAAGTAACGTCTATATAATATATCATATATACTATATACAGTATCCATCACAAAACATATCACATGATCACATCACAGATATCGCAGCAGAAGAATCATATGAAATATTGGATATACTAGGACGTCCGTGTTTTCAATACGAGCCAGTATAAAACACGGATTCCACGGTCGCGATGAATAGCCAAACCCACACCCCTAGACCCCTACGAGAGCGGCAAGAAACCCTACCAATTCTAGAGTTAGAAGACCCAGACTCGACTCCTCGAGTTGGTCTCCCACTGGACTCCAGAACCCGGTTACTTGTGCTCTCCTCCTTAGGTCTATCCTAGTGCGGAAAAGTAAATAATATACAAAGGGTGACATCTTCCGCAACCTGGAAGTGTCCCAATAAAAGAATATTACATACAGATTTTTATATGAATGAAAATGAAAAACACTCATCTCACATAAAAAACCCCCGGCTATTCAAACACGACGATCCAATATAACATATCCAACATCACATGTCATCAACGTAAGTAAATATGCGCATCCCAATTGTCGTTGACATATAGCAACGAAACCGGCGATAGCACATATTACACTTACGGTCACAGAAAAGAAAGTGTAAAACTACAACAGTTGGAATCCGCAACCTGCATAGATATCGCATGCCTAATCAAATGAATTCCTTAGACATCGCATGCCTAACAATTATAAACCCCGCATTTTAGTCTTATTATCGAAAACATTTTTCAATATCAAGTCGGGCAATTCAACAAGATTCCCGACATCCTGATCGAATGCTCGTCGCAAACTTCGGTTGACGGCCGCACCCCCGACGCCGTCGACGAAGTGCACCAAGGCGGAACACCGCTGCCACGAGCACCCGAACGGATGCTTTCGGCGATGGGGTTCTCCTACAGTCACTTGGTCGGAGCTATGGGACAAGGTTGTCTATTATGTTTACCCGGCGAGTATCCGCGTACGCTACGTGATTGCGACGGACTTTTGATCACGTCAAAATTCCGTGGCAACCGATCAAGTGAGACTAAACTGCTATGTTTATAACATTCATTTAGTTATCTCATAACTACTTGTGAATTCCAATTATTGTATCACATTCCGAATAAGATAGAAAATGTTAAACTTTCCGATCGAACAATCGAACAAGTTTTAAAACATTCAACACATGAAACAAGTTTTAAAACATCCAAGTTTTAAAACACCCAAGTTTTCCCGAAACAGCTCAACACATGAAACAAGTTTTAAAACATTCACTTCATGCCTCAGTACCAACGGTCCAGCCGTAGAAGGGTCAAGCCAACGCCTTACATGTGGCACGCCGTACTGCCCCAAACCCTAAGGTTCAAAGGACAGTTCAAGACGGTCACATAATCGAGTTAAGGTTTGTTGTCTTCTAGAGGGTCCATCGCGTTACTTGCACTACTTAGAACGTCTTTAAACCACGGAAAAATCCAATACTTGGAAATTTTTCGACAGGGGAAAAGGTGGGTATTTATATCCGGTCGAACTTTTTAACATATTCAAAAATTATCCGGAAAACATATAGACAAAACTTGATAATCCGATCGAATCTTCGATTCCCAATACAACCCCAGAACACTCAACTCTTGAGTAAATATTAAAATTGCCAGAAAACTCAGCATCACAAAATAGGAATTACTGTGCAAAAAGTATTGGACATTTTGATAATACGGCCGCGGAACCGCCGCAGAAGCCATGCTTATGCCGCGGTTCCGCCGCACATTTGACGAATTAGCCCCACGAATTTCACAGTAATTCTAATAGGACCCTGCTGAAATTTTTAGTAATTTTTAATTCACAAAAATCCACAAATTTGAAAAATGTACAGAGAGGGTTGTCGGGTTAGGGTTTCGGGTTCGATCGGACTTTTACGATCGTCTATGCATCGCCTAAGGCTCTAGCTAGGCTCTGATACCACTGTTGGGACGCGGTAAGGTGGAAATCAAAGCACAGTGGGAACCACACAAGACTCTATGACGATCTCGGGTCAACAGACTACTCTGTACCAATGTCACCAGAGAACTGCCATCTGACGTAAGGTATAATACCATCTGGGAGTTCTCGGCGAGTCCGTCCAGTGTACCCAGTCTCCACTGAGCACCCGTATATCATCTCCGATGTCAAACACCAATGGATATGGGATCATCCATCGCCCATCTGTATGGGTCGAGAAGGTATACGCTAGTCTACTCTGGTATATCGATGCGCCGTCTCGATATACCCACGACTAGGGACTTTGAAGGATGTACTTATGGACTACCCTGTCCCCACTAGTATGATCCGTATCATAGTCCAGGTAGTCAAGTACACATCCTAAGGGCTTTACCAACATGTAACAGAGAGACAATCAATGTACACGTTAAGGTAAAGATCAACCAGATAGCATACTATCATGTCGAGCAAGAAAGTCCTCCCTATATATGTCCAAGCACCCACTACAATATACATCCTATGTATAATAATGGCCTCTAGGGCATACATATAACTAACAGTTATGAGAGACGGTATATGTGTGGACCCAAAGAAGACCGAGACAGTACAACACTGGCCCAGACCTGTATCAGTTACGGAGATTCGCAGCTTATTAGGTTTGGCCGGTTACTACTGACGTTTTGTGCAGGATTATTCTTGTATCGTTGCACCGCTGAACGGGTTGACCAGGAAAGAAGCTCCATTTTTTGGATAGATGCATGCGAGCAGAGTTTCCAGCAGTTGAATACTCGCTTGACGACTGCACCATTCTTATCTCTACCTTCTGGGTCATGTGGTTTTATTGTCTATTGTGACGTCTCTCGACAGGGTTTAGGCTGTGTGTTGATGTAGCACGGCAGGGTCGTCGCTTATGCTTCTCAGCAGTTAAAGAAGCACGAGCAGAACTATCCCACTCACGACTTAGAGATGGCCGCGGTGGTCTTCGCACTCAAGATTTGGAGGCATTACTTATATGGTCAGTCATGCCAGATATTCACAGACCACAAGAGCTTAAAATATATCTTTCAGCAGCGGGATCTGAATTTGAGGCAGCGTCGTTGGATGGAACTTATAAAAGAATATGAGTGCGAGATTCTCTATCATCCGGGCAAGGCGAATGTGGTGGCAGATGCCTTTAGTCGGAGGCCCGGAGGTAGCTTATCTTATTTGAGCACTGTGCAGAGACAGTCTTCTACAGACTAGAAGATTCTATGTGATAGCCGTGTACAGTTTGAGTTCACGTCGACAGGAAGACAGTTCGCTCATATTCGCACCCGTCCTCGGTTACTGGATCGCATCCGAGAGACACAGCCCACAGATGCTCGCTTATCGGAGATCATAGATCAGGTTAGACAGGGTAGAGATTCTGAGTTCGTGATTAATGACCATGGAGTGTTACGGTTTGGGTCTCGTCTTTGTGTGCCAGGTTCTGAGGGAATGAGACGCGAGATCTTAGAGGAGGCGCATTGGTCAGCATATAACATTCATCCTGGTTCCACCAAGATGTATCATGACTTAAGAGATGTCTATTAGTGGGAAGGGATAAAGAGAGATGTCACGGAGTTTGTTTCGAGATGCTTGACTTGTAAGCAAGTCAAGGCCGAGCACCAAAGGCCAGCAGGAGAGTTACAGTACTTGCCCATTCCGGAGTGGAAATGGGAGCAGATCTCCATGGATTTCATTGTGGGTCTGCCTAGGACCAGCAGAGGGTATGATTCCATCTGGGTGATTGTGGATCGATTGACAAAGACAGCTCACTTTCTTTCGGTGAAGACGACTGATGGATATGCACAGTATGCCCATATCTACATTGATGAGATTGTGCGATTGCATGGAGTTCCGACTTGCATAGTATCCGATAGAGGTGCACAGTTCACCAGCCGACTATGGCAGAAACTTCAAGAGGCTCTAGGCACCCGTTTGAGCTTTAGTACAGATTTCCACCCATAGACTGATGGTCGGTCAGAGCGGACCATACAGACTCTTGAGGATATGCTCCGAGCCTGCAGTTTAGATTTCGGTGGCAGTTGGGATCGTCACTTGCCTTTGATAGAATTCTCTTACAACAACAGTTTTCAGGAGACGATTCAGATGGCACCCTTCGGAGCTTTGTATGGGAGAAAGTGTCGATCACCCGTTTGCTGGACAGAACTTAGCGAGAGTAGAATTTTTGGGACTGTAGATAGTGCAGGAAACTACAGAAAAGATCCAGTTGATACAGGACAGGATGAGAGCGACCCAGAGTAGACAGAAATCTTAAGCTGATTGATTGGTAGAGATTTTGCATGCTTAGTTTTAATTACCGCAATCAAGACGGTTTTGCTTGGTAGCTAGCCGGTTAAGTACGCGTCGGTCCACGGAAAGATGGGAATCTTTTTCTTAGTATTTTAACGAGTTAAGTCCAATTTGTCCAGGTTTGTTTAGTTTCACTATGTGCTAAAATATGTATAAAGAGAGTTTGTTAGGGTTAGGATTAGGTTAGTTTGAGTTAGGAGTCGCTCACTTATTTCTTTGCCACTCTTAATATCGATGTTACGGTAATCGGCAACAACGGAGATTAGCACGACTAGGCTTTCCAACGCTTAGTTCCTTCCTGTTGGTCCTTGTCCGTCCGTTCTTGGCTCTTAGCCGTAACCTCCGGTAAATTCAACCACAACCGGTCTCACTAGGGTATCACCGCTATCATATAGGATAGGGTGCCGTAGGGAGCGGATTGTGGTTCAATTAACAGGAGTCCGAATCAAAATGTTGGGCAAAAAAAAGAGTGAGAGAGATTTCCTTCTCTCAAACTTCCCTTATCCTACCCTAACAAGTGAGAAACTACTCACCCATTAAAAAGAAAAAGAAAATAGAACAAAGAAGGAAGATAGAAAGAAATGAGTTAGAGAATCACAACTAGCTATTTGGGACCTCACTTAGGCAAGGATCACACTTAAGCATCAATGTTGTAAGGATAAAGAAAAAGAAGAAGAAGAAAGCAAACAAACAAACAAATAACAACAACTACTTTAACAAATAAAATTACAAGCAAAATATAACAACACAATTACAAAACATGCATGTTAAAAAGAACTCTTCTTTTATTCATCATCACTCATGAAGCTCACAACAATATTAATGAAGAAAGATGAAGAGAAAGAAGAAGATACAAATTCTTATCCTAAAATCTAATATAAGAAAAGGCACCCTTTACTTGGCTTGGAACTAGGCTATTTATAGGCAGATACATGAAACCCTAGGGATAAAATCTGAGCCCAAACACAATACAAAACTACCCTGAAAATACGAGTCAATACTGAGTTGACTCGGCCGCGGATCCGCGGCCAAAGTGCTACATTGGCCGCGGTTCCACGGCCCTTTGGTTGAATTGGAGGTTCGTTTTTTCTGGGGTTTTCTATGTTGCCGTTCTTCTCTGTTTAGCACACTTGGTTTCTCAGAATCTCTTCATTTTTCTCCTAGATTTTCAGCAGTCCAAAAAGATGAAATGATGTGGACTTTTGCCTTGATTTTCTTGAGCTCCGCGTTGAAATCTTTGATCTTGTGCTGCCTCTTGTGCTTTGTGCATGAAATGACTAATGATTTGCCATTTTGTCCGTTGAACTGGTAGGTGGCACCTGACAGATGGTGCGCGGAGACCCGTATTTTATCTGTGGTTGGCAGTAGTCCTGAATTTGTTACGCCTTTTCATGATTTTCACAGTTTAGAGCTGAGAACCTGTAACCTGCAATTATTTAGCAAATTTGGATCAAGAGTACCTACCTATATGCAATGCGATCAAGAATGGGCGGTATAAAAATGTAAAAATCTGATATGAACAAATACCCTCAAACTTATCTTTTGCTCGTCCCGAGCAAAGCCATTTTATTCACAAAAAAGTCCTAACCTCACTTTCGCAGGGAACGTGATTGCACTGAGCTCGTGCAACAAGCCGTTAAACCTCTAGGTTGCCCTAGAGGAGGAGAGTTGTGTCCTGAGGGTTTTCAGCGGATACTACCCACAAAATCCGGTCAAATTGGTCGTTGACTCTAATCCTACAGTTCAGCATTCTAGCAAGAAGCTCTATCATCTTTAACTTAGAAATCATCAACCCGTATTTTTCACACTTCCTTTTCATTTAACTCAAGATCTTATACGTTTTACCAATTTATAAAGCTCTCAGCATCTCTTGAGTTTTCCTTCTAAAACGCAATCTCAAATCCAGAATTTTTATCATCTCTATTGAAGACATAAGCCCTATTTTTCATTTCTATCTCTTCTCCAAACTCCGATCATATACCCATACGTGTGTGTAAATATCACCCCTACACATGGAAATTCAATTCAAGCCATAATACCCTTTCCTTAATACCTACCACTACTTCTTCTTTATTAATGGTGAACGGATTTGCTCACGCATCTTTCATGCGACTATTATAGCTTTCTGAGGCATTAGTCAGCCGATTACTGAATGTGTGAGCATTTAAAGAGTAAATAGCAGTTTCCGGGTCTTGTATTTATTTATTTATTTATTTTATATTTCAAGGCCGGATATATTTTTCAATGATGCTCTTTTGGTGGTTAGCTTTAAATGTCGTTTTTTCTTTCATACCAGGCTTTCAAGGTGCGTGTATGTGCGATTTGTAGGGTATATATTTTCAGATTTTGGACTTAAGGTTCAGAATTATTTTTCAGACTTACTCTTCAAATAAAACTTTCAATACTCTTTCCTCATTTCAACTTAGTCCAAGAACTGAACTCAAAATTGCTTATTTCTAAATAAACTGTAAGGACGTATATTTTCGATAGTTATACTTCAAGGAAGGTTATTTTTAGGGTTCTTAATTTACTAAGTTTATGATTTAGTTTTTTCTAACTAGTCTACCATCATGTCGAACTTGAGTCAACAATGGCCAATATTCAAATTTTCATTTTTTTAATTTTTTTAATTTTTTTCATTCTTTTTATAATAATGCAATGCAGAAAAATGCAATGCGGAATTTAAACATGCAAAGTAAAAAAAACAAATATTTACATAAATAAAAAAAACGTGCAGATGCAAGGATAACTATTTACAACCAAACCCTACCCCCAAACTGACTGACAACAGTGCCCTCACTGTTGTTTACGGCGTCTCCTAGACGCGGCGGCACTTGTTCCGGCCTCACCCCTGTCCATTCCCCGACCCCACGATCTCGATCTTTCCTCTCGTGCCAGCATGGTAGACATTCCCTGCTCAAGACTCGTCAAACGCTGATCAAAATTTGTCAGCATCCCCAACACTTGTTCAACCCCCTATGGGTATGTCGTACCAAGCGTGCTTGTGCAGCGGGGGTTAGCTTATCATCGCTCGCTGTCGAGCTCGAGCTAGGCGTCTTCGCCATTACATCTTCGGCCGGCTCGGTGCGTGACCATAATCTATGAAGTCTTGTGTAGGATGTGGAGACACCCTCAAGAAGGGGTCGAATGGGAACCCCACCATGCATGTAAACAGCGAATTCCTCAACAGGAAGGAAATAGCAACACAATTGTGTCACTAACATTGGGCATGGGTAATTGGAAGCCCCCTTACTGGTGCCAATCGAGTGTAGTAGCACAGTGCACATGTCATAACTAGGGTTTTTGGTCATTAATTTGTGCACTATGTGTAGGGATTGGGTGAAAAAAGTGGTGTTGTGCGAACTTCCAAAAATGTTGTTTTGTGCCCAACGGCACACGGTTAATACGTTCGCATACAGCGTTCGAGCCTGAATGCTCTTCTTAGGCTCCCTAGAACAATCATCACCCATTAATGGCATGTAATCTTCAAAGCGGAGGGGTTGATCGTGAACGGGGATTCGAGATATCAAAGTGACTTCGTGAATGGAGTCCCTATCTATAATAATTTCTCGACCCCCCTAATAATCGTATGAACCCGTGTTTTGCTAAACATCCCTCCTCCATACTTTCAAAGAAACACGCAACGAGATCCGGAATCGCGAACGCGTTTGGATGGTTAAACAATAGAAAATTCCATCCGCGTTTTCGGATCTCGTTGATGAAATAGCTACCATAAATGTCATGGGCAAATAATTGGGAAAAATCCCGTTCAAATTGAAATGTAGGAGCCATGGAAATCAAATGCAGAAAGCTGTATATTTACAGAGAGGAAAATTAGAAATGCAAACCTCCTCTGAAAATTTCAGAAGGAGAAGAGGCTAGGCTGCGGCGGTTGGGCGGCGGATGGGGTCTTCTGTGGCAGAAGCGCGGCAGGGAGGGGAGATCTTCTGTGAAATTTTTGAGAGGCGGCTAGAGTTTGTGTGAGGGTTAAAATTAGGGCTCGGAAGTTGCAGAAAAACGTCGAGGGTGTATTTATAGGGGTTGTTGGTTATATGTACAAAAGCCCTCCCAAAAAGAATAATTATTTATTTTATTAAAAAAGAATTTTTTTATTTAATTTTATTTATAGTTCTGAATATTTACAAAAGCACCGCACCTGTTTTATATTTTTTTTAATTTTTTTTATTTATTTAAATTACAAATGGGAATTTCACCAGGCAAGAAATATCCCGGCACACAAAAAAACGGTATATACATACCCCCAAATTTATTTGAAACAGTGTTTCCACTGTTTATGCCTAGATAACCGAAGTTTGGTGGTAAGCGGAGGAAGATTAGTCAATGTAAACCGGCTCCTGCAATATCAGGAGCTCCTCCGAAGGTTCTGCAGTGAGGAACGGTTTTACCCTGTGTCCGTTCACTTTGAATAGTGAACCATCCTCTGGATTCTCCAAATCCACCGTGCCTTGCGGGTATACACTCCGCACAAAAAAAGAACCTTTCCAGCGAGATCTAAGCTTACCGGGATGGAAATGGAGTCGGGTGTCGTAAAGAAGTATCTGTTGTCCAGGTGTGAAGGTTTTGCGCGTAAGGTGTTTATCATGAAACACCTTCGTTCGGTTCTTAATGACAACCGCGATTTCATAAGCTTCATCCCGAAGCTCAATCAACTCGTTGTGTTGCAGCTTCCGATAGCTGCCCGCATCTTCAAGGGTTAGGTTCAGCTCTTTGATCGCCCAAAATGCGCGATGCTCGATTTCCACAGGAAGATGGAAAACCTTTCCATACACAAGCTGATAGGGAGACATTCCAAGATCAGTCCTATAAGCAGTGTGGAATTCCCAAAGGGCATCAGTTAGTTTCAAAGACCAATCTGTACGGTTCTTGGAACCCGTTTTCTCCAAAATCTGCATGATTTGCCGATTTGAAACTTTGGCTTGCCCACATGTTTGGGGGTGGTAGGGCGTGGATAGCTTATGATTAATGGAGTATTTCCGCATCAAGGCATCGAAAGTCCTATTACAGAAATGCGTCCCATTGTCGCTAATGATCGCGTGGGGGTGCACGAACCGGGAAAAGATGTTTTCTTTAAGGAATCTAACGACAACCTTGTTGTCGTTCGTCCGTATTGGAACTGCCTCGACGCATTTAGAGACATAATCAACTGATAGAAGAATATATAGGTTCCCAAAAGTGCTGGGAAACGGTCCCATGAAATCAATTCCCTAAACATCGAAAATATCAACAACCAAGATTGGTTGGAGCGGCATCTCGTTTCTCCTGGAAATCCGGCCCAAGTGTTGGCACCGGGAGCAAGTCTTGCAGTAATCATGAGCATCTTTGAAGAGTTGTGGCCAGTAAAAGCCACACTGCAAGACTTTCTCGACTGTCTTTCTTAGGCCAAAATGCCCGCCACACGCTTGATCGTGGCAAAACGACAGCACACTCTTGAACTCATTATCAGGAACGCACCGACGAATAATCTGGTCTGGACAATACTTGAACAGGTATGGTTCGTCCCAGTAAAAATGCTTTACTTGGGATAAAAATCTAAGTCTGTCCTGACTGGACCATTCGTTCGGTAGTAGTCCTGTCCCAAATAGTTCACAATATCTGTGAACCAGGGTTCGCACGATTCTGTCAAGAGTTGTTCGTCAGGAAAAACATCGTTAATTGGGAGAGGAAGCGTCGGGGAAGAAGAAAGTCGTGAAAGATGGTCGGCCACTACGTTTTCACATCCTCTTTTGTCCTTAATGATAATGTCAAATTCTTGGAGTAAGAGGATCCAACGTATTAACCGAGATTTTGCATCCTTTTTCGCAAAAATATGTCGCAGAGCTGAATGATCTGTATAGACAATGACTGGAGAGCCGATCAAATAAGGCCTGAATTTTTCTAAAGCAAACACAATAGCCAAGAACTCTTTCTTGGTTGTTGTGTAATTCATTTGGGCATCATTCAGGGTCTGGCTTGCGTAGTAGATTACGTGCGGCATTTTATCGATGTGCTGTCCTGGGACCGCACTGATAGCAAAGTCGGATGCATCACACATAATCTCAAAGGGATACGTCTAGTCAGGTGAAGAAAGAACGGGAGCAGAGGTGAGCGAGCTTTTTAGTGATTCGAAAGCATTCAAACAGCTCGAGTTGAAGTCGAATGTGGTATCCCTGGCCAGCAGAAAAGTCAAGGGTCTAGCAATCTTGCTAAAGTCCTTGATAAACCGTCTGTAAAAACCGGTGTGGCCAAGGAAAGCTCGGATATCTCTGACGCATCTGGGAGAAGGGAGATTGGAAATGACTTCAATCTTCTCTTTGTCAACCTCAATGCCATTTTGCGAAATGATATGTCCTAGGACAATACCTTCGCATACCATGAAGTGGCATTTTTCCCAGTTTAACGTGAGTTTTTTATCCTTACATCGGGTAAGGACAGCTTCGAGATGTTGCAGACACTCGTCAAAAGAATCTCCAACGATGGAGAAATCATCCATGAATATCTCCAAAAAATTCTTAACCATGTCAGAGAAAATTCTCATCATACACCGCTGGAAGGTAGCGGGAGCATTGCATAACCCAAAGGGCATGCGGCGATATGCAAACGTGCCGAAAGGACAGGTGAACGTGGTTTTGTCCTGGTCTTTCTCGGCTATGGGAATCTGGTTGTAGCCTGAGTAGCCGTCCAGAAAACAATAGTACTCATGTCCAGCTAATCTTTCGAGCATTTGGTCAATGAATGGTAGCGGAAAGTGGTCCTTCCGCATTGCGGCGTTGAGTTTTCTATAACCAATGCATGCTCGCCATCCAGTCTGGGTGCGAGTAGGGATCAACTCATTCGCCTCGTTTGTAATGGCCGTAATGCCCGACTTCTTAGGGACAACGTGTATAGGACTGACCCACTAGCTGTCTGAGATAGGGTAAATGATACCACTATCCAGACATTTGACGATTTGCTTCTTCACAGCCTCCTTCATGACTGGATTTAACTGCCTCTTTGGATCCCTAACTGGTTTGGTATCATCCATCAGGTGAATGTGATGTTCAACGATCAGGGGACTAATCCCCTTGATGTCTGTCATTGTCCAGCCGAAAGCTTGCCGATTACTTTGCAAGACCGTGAGAAGGGCTTTCTCCTGCTCTGGAGCTAGAGAAGCCGAGATGACTGGGTGGGTCTCGTTCTCACCTAAGTACGCATACTTGAGGTGAGACGGAAGCGTCTTGAGTTCGAGCATCGGAGGTGAAACGACTGAAGGCAAGATTGGCGAAAATGTCTCGAATTCAAAAGATTCCAACAGAGGCTCAAAACGAGTGTATGCGACCGAGTTGTATGGTTTAACTAACGCATCCGAAAATTCGAAAGATTCAAACTCGGGTGGCGACAAGACAAGATCGTTCGAAAAAGTGAAACACTCATAATCATTGTCGGAAGCTGAAGCAGCAGCAGGTTCAAAGAGGAACGCACTAGTGGCGTTAAGATTGCTGTGATCGAACAAGAATTCCTCAAATTCACAATCCTCTGGGGCGATCTCCTGGATGGAACAAACATCGAGTATATGAGCACTAAGTTCGGATGGCTGATTCCCTAACCTAAAAATGTTGAGTTCAATTGTCATGTTGCCAAAAGACAGGTTCATCGAACCATTTCGACAATTGATCACATCATTTGAAGTTTCAAGGAATGGGCGACCGAGTATCACCGGAATTTAATTCTGGGGGTTAGCTACAGGTTGTGTGTCTAAAAAAATGAAGTCAACGGGGAATATGAAGTTCCCAACCTTTATTAACACATCCTCTAGCTCACTCCTAGGAAGGGTGATAGATCGGTCGGCCATTTGGAGAGTACAGTGTGTAGGTTTCAACTCTCCTACACCTAGTTGCTCATATACAGAATACGGAAGCAGGTTAACATTGGCACCAAGATCCAAAAGAACGCGGTTGATGTTCTTATCCCCAATGGTTATTGAAATCGTAGGACAGCTAGAGTCCTTCCGTTTTTGAGGTAAAGCTTGGGTAAAAGCATCACTCACGGCATTAGCTAAGAAACCCTTCTTGGGTACCTGAGATTTTCTCTTCTTAGTGCACAAGTCCTTCAAGATTTTTGCATAAGAAGGGACTTGTTGGACTGCATCTAAGAAGGGAATGTTGATGTTAACCTGTTTAAACAACTCCAGAATCTTCTCCATTTGTGGATTTTGTTTATTGGACCTCAATCGGTTTGGAAATGGAATATTTTTGAAATTGGTTGAGTCCAATGCTTGTGGAGGAGATTGTGGAGTTGGAACAGATCCCAGAGCTAGAGTTTTAGTGGAGTGAGATGTGGGTCCATTCGGAGCAGCGGAAGAAGAAGAGCTTTTTGAAGGATGGAGAATAGGCTCAGAAGATGAAGAAGAAGAAGATGGAGAAGAAGAAGCGGCCAGGGTGTTATCATCTATCCGCGTGCCAATGTTGTTGTGCAGCATCCTTCCATATCTCAATGTAGTCAAGGCACTCACATTATGGTTCTGTTGTTCAAGAGCAACATGTACATTATGTGGGTGACTAGGATTTGGGAGTGGTTGAGATGGAAGCTTCCCTTTCTCTCGCTCGCTTAACGCCGCATTCAGCTGTGCAATATGGGCTTTGATGGTCTTTATGCTTTGCCCGTGTGCAACGGTGTGTTGCACCAGAGACTGAATAGAAGAATGTATGTTGGCGGTGAATTGAGTAGATTTCTTTACAAACGCCTCGAGACTCCGTTTTAGGGAGGAAACCTTATCGTTGTTTGACGGAACAAAGTTTTTTTAAGGAAAAGAATTGTTGCGTGCAAAGTTGTTCGTCGGATTTTGAAAAGGTTGGGGTTGGAAGGGTTGCTGATATTGATGTTGAGTTTGTTGCTGAGCTTGTTGTTGACGAGGAGGAGGCATCTGGAAGTTGTTGTGGCCTTAGAATTGATGCTGGTTCTGATTCCAAGAGAAATTGGGGTGGTTCCTCCAACCGGGATTGTAAGTGGAAGAGTATGGATCATCTCTTGGTCTTTGCTGAAATGCAGCATTGACATGATCCTGTCCTTGAGAAGGTGGGCTATAAGGACACTCTTCGGTCAAATAGGATGGATCAGAACAACAAACGCAGATGGTACGAGGGGGAAGAGTAAGTACAGAAGAAGGAGATAAGAATTTGCTCCCAATTACTTCTAGTTTTCGCGTGATTGCTGCCATCTTGGCCTTCATTGCAATTGAGATGTCGAGTTGATGAACTCCTGCCCTAGAGAAACCGGAAGAAGTAGAAGAAGAAGAAGTTTTTGGTCTGGTGCTTTCCCATTGAAGCGTTTGTTCCGCAAGATCATCGAAGAATTGCTAAGCTTCCTCGTCAGATTTGGATAGGAAATGACCTTGACAAATGGTTTCCAACAACTGCTTAGTTGCTGGATTCAAGCCCTCATATAAGGTTTAGCAAAGTTGCCATATCTCAATACCGTGATGAGGGCATTGAACAAGAAGGTCTTTGTATCACTCAAAGCACTTCCAAAAAAGTTTGGTAGGAAGCTGGGAAAATTGGTTAATTTCGTTTCAGATTCTCGCGGTCTTGTGATTTGGGTAGAATATTTTAAGAAACGCTTTTACAAACTCGTCCCAACTGGTTATCGAATGCGATGCGGTGCTATACAACCACTTCTCAGCAAGGTCACACAGAGTGAAAGGAATGACTCATAGCCGTATAGCATCATCGGACAGTTGGGTTGTCTTCATCATTGCACAAACGTTCTGGAACTTGTTGATGAAGATGTAGGCATCTTCGGATTCCAGCCCGTGAAATTTGGGCAACATGTTGATGAAGTGGGGCTTAATTTCGAAATTATCCCCATTGGCCGGCGGAAGTGAAAGACAGGTTGGAAGTGCAGCGCTGATAGGATAGAAACGATCCTGAAGCGCGGTTCGCTGTGGCGCTTCAACAGGATGTGGTTGCGGGTTATTCGCACCCAAATGAGGTGGAATTAATCTCGGAGTAGGTAAAGGGATGTTAGGAGGAAATCCTGACATCTCGAAAGAAGAATTTGGTGATGGTGATGGTGAAGGTGAGGATGTATGAACAGAATCCCGGTCAACGTCGGAGTTGGCCGGCAAAGGTAAGGGTGAAAGAGACGTGGAGGGAGTTTCGACGTCGGAGTCGATCGCGTAGTCGGTAGCGACTAACGTAACACGGACTAAGCGGGCACTAGTGTCCTGAGTCCAACCGGACATACACTAAACGAGTTTAGTATAGTCAAAGGGTAGAAAGTGAGGGTAAGAAAACGTCGATGGAGTAATGCAAATGAAAGGTGGGTGAAAATGGAATTCTGGTGACAAAGGGCAAGTTTTTATAAAAGTTTTGTTGTTTTTTTTTCAAAGAGCTTTGCAAAATAAATATGGATTTATGGCACAACTTCAAACAATCACAGTCAAAACATGCACAATCATACCTAGAGCTATGGTCTTCAAAGTCCACTAGACTGCTCCTAACTGTTCCAAAGTGACAAGTTGTGAGATAACCCTCAAATAGTCTCTTCACTGCCAATTATAGCCAGGTAAACACAAGTGAGGTAAGGAGGGTTCCGCTCACGAATCACCGTGAGACGGGCCTTTTAAAATTACCTTTCTCACTTGTCTAGCCTAGACACCATAAAGTCAAGTTTAGATAAACGACCGAATGCCCATAACCTTCCTCTGTCCTATTGAGCATGACAGTCCTTAGTTGGCTGAGTCTAGATATTTTTTATTAAGCTCAAGGGTAATGCGCATGTTTTTAGTGATTTTTGGGGTCTTAGGAAGGGTGATGAAATCCCCACCCAATCTGAATTGGTGTTATAGCCCCTTAAAGTCTGTATTATTTATGCAAAACAATAACAAACAAAAATCTAAAACACCTGCAAAAATTTATTTGGCAGCGGCGCAAAGAATCTTGCAGAAAAACAGTTTTATTGGAGAGGGGAAGAGAGTTTGTGCAATGAATGCCGTAGAAAGAATAGTTCAGTGGAGTTCAGAGGAGGTGAGAGGAGGATTGGAATACTCACAGAGGATTTTTGGTTGCTGACGTCAGATATTGACCGCGGTTCCATGGTCAAACATGAACCTGTGTCGCGGTTCCGCGGCTTGACAGTCGAGTGGGAACTTCGAATTTCTTCCCTGTGCTGAATTCAATCTCCTCTTCCTGGTTAGAGCTGTAGGGTTCCTAGGCACGCTAATGAAGTCTCACAAGGCATCAACCATGCCAATTTCAAATTTTACGGGTGCCGAGAAACCCTAATACGGATTGTTGACTAGAAGTTTAGGCGATATACGAATCTAGTTAACAACTTAACTAAAGATAAGAAGCTACAACCTTTGTAGATCCGGATATCCACTTCCTTAGCTCCACGTAGACGTCCTCTCGCTGTCCGTCTCGAATCCCGAACTCAATCGTCGGCTTCATCGGAGAAAAGGGCGGACTAGGTCGTCGGCTTCGTGCCAAAGATGATCTACGTCGAGGCATCACAAGTTCAAGCTCCAACTTCACCAAGTTGTGAAACTTGTGAAGAAAATACCCAAAACAACTTGGCAAGAAGTAGAGGATGAAGAAATAGGAGGTGGGTTCACTTTAGAATTGGATTTCTCACACTTTTGCTCAAGTTGCCATTGATGGTATCAAGCTTTTTCTTTTGAAGATGAAGCTAGAATATGATAAGTGTTAATCCAAATAGAAAAGAAAAATGAATACTTATCATATACTAACTAGAGTAGAGTGTAGAGAATAGACCATGGTTACTTGGATGGGTTAGGGTTAAGCATGAAGACAAGAATGGTTAAGAAGTCAAAGCTTCATGAAGCTTCAACTAGAAACAAATAAAGCCACCATTCTCATCTTAATCTTATCCAAATAAATGAATAAACAAATAAATGAATAAATGAATAAGCAAAACCCTAATCTCAACTTAACCATGGTTTAATTCTATACACTTAACCAAATGAGCAAGTATCATCAAACATGATACAAACATGTGCACAAAAGTATATCACATATACAACTTGCACATCAAGTGAGAAAATCCATTTAAAGTGAACTAATACTAGCTAATGCAAAGTAATATATCAAATATATAATTATACATTAAATCATTAAATCAACACTTGATTTAACGATCCGGTCATATCGCATATAACCGACTAGTATCCTATGTATCGGCTTATCGAATCAATCCTTGATTCGATATCTAGGTTATATCGAATATAACCAATCGATACATCCATCGCGAGAATGAAATACGGTATCATATACACGCATTATTCTTGGTTCTGCACATATCTCATATGCGCTCCTATTTCGTTTCGCTTGAGCCAGGAAACCTCTGTGTAGGACTCTAAAGACTCGTCAATACGCCGGTAGCAGATGATGATCATATCAAGCACCTACAAGCCGCAAGCGGTCTGCTAAACGTAACGGCCATCCGGGTATTGAGCGATCAGAAGATCGACGAGCTAGCCCGCTCATACTCCTGTGAATCCAACCAGTAACACTTACCGTACAGTCCGGTCTGTTCGTCTGATATGTCGCATATCAAGTCTACGGGTGGTAAACGTCAGACCCCAATAACCGATAAGTCGTGCCGATGTGAGGCTCATAACGGGTCGAGAAACTACTGGTAACACTTACCAGCAAATCTCTGATCAGCCCTGGCCAGGGACTTCCCTGTTACGGCCAATCGAGCACTGCGCAACATCAACCCCCAATACCGGGAGAGACGAAACCCCTCCTATCGCTCATTGCCTCCATGTGACTCAGGACTGTACCCAAAGACCACCGTTTTGCACGGCCCCATGGACGTGGTAAGGTGGAGATCAAAGCACAGTGGGAATCACACAAGACTCTATGACGATCTCGGGTCTACAGACTAACCTGTACAAGTGTCACCTGAGAACTGCCATCTGACGTGAGGTATAATACCATCTGGGAGTTCTCGGCGAGTCCGTCCAGTGTACCCAGTCTCCACTGAGCACCCGTATACCATCTCTGATGTCAAACACCAATGGATATGGGATCATCCATCGCCCATCTCATGGGTCGAGAAGCGTATACGCTAGTCTACACTGGTATATCGATGCCCTGTCTCGATACACCCACGACTAGGGACCTTGAAGGATGTACTTATGGACTACCATGTCCCCACTAGTATGATCTGCATCATAGTCCAGGTAGTCAAGTACACATCCTAAGGGCTTTATCAACATGTAACTATAAGACAGTTTAAAGAGACAAGTGTACATGTTAAGATAAAGAGCAACCAGATAGCATACTATCATATCGAGCAAGAAAGTCATCTCTATATATGTCCAAGCATCCAATATAATATACATCATCTGTACAATACTGGCCTCTAGGGCATACATACAACTAACAATCTCCCACTTGCACTAGGGCCAGCTGCTGTAGTATCGCATACCGAGCATCCCGAAGAGTCTCTCAAACTGTATCTGAGGAATGGCCTTCGTGAGTGGATCCGCCGTGTTGTTCTTCGTGTCAACCCTCCTGACCTCGTTCTCCCGGCGATCAACTATCTCCCGGATCAGGTGATACCGCCTCAGAATATGCCTGGATCGCTGATGGGACCTGGGTTCCTTGGCCAAAGCCACCGCTCCATTGTTATCGCAATACAAAGGTATTGGATGCTCAATGGATGGAACCACTCCAAGTTCAGTAATGAACTTCTTGATCCAGACAGCCTCTTTAGCAGCATCGTTGGCAGCGATGTATTCAGCCTCCATCGTCGAGTCTGCCACGGTTTCCTGCTTGGAACTCTTCCAGCTAACCGCCCCTCCGTAAAGGGTAAAGACAAATCCCGACTGCGACTTAGAGTCGTCCTTATCACTCTGGAAGCTCGAATCGGTAAAGGACTCCACTTGGAGTTCTCCATTACCATACACCAAGAGCATCTCTTTAGTCCTTCGTAAGTACTTGAGAATGCTCTTCACAGCTGTCCAGTGACTCTCTCCAGGATCAGCTTGATACCTGCTCACTACACTTAGTGAGTATGCTACATCGGGTCTGGTACATAGCATCGCATACATGATAGAGCCTACAGCCGAAGCATAGGGTATCCCTTGCATGCGAGCTCTCTCCAAATCAGTCTTGGGAGACATCTCTTTGGAGAGAGTGACTCCAGAGATCGTGGGCAAGTTCCCACGCTTGGATTCTTCCATACTAAACCTCTTTAGTATGGTGTCAATGTACCTGGATTGGGACAATCCCAAAATCCGTTTGGACCTATCTCTATAGATCCTAATTCCCAATATGCAGGAGGCATCACCAAGATCTTTCATTGAGAATCTTTGTGATAAGAAAAGCTTGACCGATTGCAGCATACGAATATCATTTCCTATCAAGAGTATGTCGTCCACGTACAATACGAGGAAGACAACCTTACTCTCTGCCACCTTCTTGTAAATACAAGGTTCATCTGGGTTTTTGACGAAATCAAACTCTTTGATAATGACGTCAAAGAAGATGTTCCAACTCCGCGATGCTTGCTTTAATCCATAAATGGATTTAAGCAGCTTGCACACCTTCCCGCTGCTCCCACTGTCTACGAAGCCCTCTGGCTGAGTCATGTACACGCACTCTTCTAAATCACCATTTAGAAAGGCGGTCTTAACATCCATTTGCCAGATTTCGTAATCATGATATGCAGCGATGGCAAGCATGATCCGGATGGATTTAAGCATAGCCACTGGAGAAAAGGTTTCGTCATAGTCCACACCTGGTCTTTGACGAAAACCTTTTGCAACAAGTCTAGCTTTGAAAGTCTCCACTTTCCCATCTACACCAAGTTTTTTCTTGAAGATCCACTTGCTCCCGATGGGTTTTACCCCTTCAGGAGCAACTTCCAAAGTCCATACTTTGTTGGTGTACATGGATTCCATCTCGGACCGCATAGCATCCAGCCATTTCACTGAGTCCCTACTCATGATGGCCTGCTCGAAGCTAGTTGGGTCATCATCCTCCATGATGCAACCCTCGCTCCCTCCATCCATGAGAAAATCGTAGTATCTCTCAGGCTGGCGAGGAACCCTACTAGATCGGCGGAGAGGCTGAGGTTCATTGGGAGCTACTGAATCTTCTGGTTCCACTAAATCTTCAGTTACGGTTTGTGTATCTGGAACTTCTTCCAGCTCTACCACTTTGCCACTAATTTCTTTTTCAAGGAATTCCTTTTCTAAAAAGGTGGCATGTTGAGCAACAAACACTTTTTGTTCCTCACTGTGGTAGAAAAAATACCCATATGAGTTCTTTGGATATCCCACAAACTTGCAAAGAACTGACCGTGCCTCGAGCTTGTCCGGATTTTGTCTTTTGACATAGGCTGGACAACCCCATATCTTAACTCGTTTAAGATATGGGCTCTTCCCACTCCATATCTCATATGGTGTGGTAGGTACAGATTTAGATGGAACTTGATTCAATAGGTATGCTGCTGTCTCCAGTGCATATCCCTAGAAGGAAATAGGTAACTCAGCTGTGCTCATCATAGAGCACACCATATCCAATAGGGTGCGGTTCCTCCGTTCAGATACACAGTTGTGCTGTGGTGTATATGGAGGAGTCAGCTGAGAGAGAATCCCATTCTCTTTTAGGAAGTCCAGGAATTCATTGCTCAAGTATTCACCTCCTCGATCAGATCGAAGGATTTTAATATTTTTTCCGGTTTGGTTCTCGACTTCTTGTTTATATTCTCTAAATTTCTCAAAAGCTTCTGATTTGTGTTTCATTAGGAACACATATCCGAATCTAGAGAGATCGTCAGTGAATGTAATGAAGTACGAAGAACCATCCCTGGCATGTGTAGACATGGGACCGCATACATCACTATGTATCAGTCCCAAGAGTTCGGTAACTCTTTCTCCGTGTCCCGTAAACGGAGTTTTGGTCATCTTGCCTTTGAGACATGACTGGCAAGTGTCATAAGATGAAAATTCGAATGGTTTCAAATATCCATCCTTATGCAACTTAGCCAGTCGTGTCGCATTGATGTGACCCAGTCAACAATGCCATAAGAAGGATTCGTTCAGTTCTGAACTCTTCCTCTTGTGTGTGTTTGTTATAGTCAGAACTGTTGATTGGTTTAGAACATAAATGCCATTGCACAACGTGCCTGATCCAACCAACTTTTGGTTACGGAAAATGTTCATAACATTATCCTGTAATACAAAATTATATCCCTCTTTACTCAATAAAGAAACCGATATAATGTTGCATATCAGGTTCGGCATGTAATAACATTCGTTCAGAACCAATGTATTACCAGTTGGTAATACAAGGTGATATTCCCCGACAGTCTTAGCTGCAACAATTGCACCATTTCCAACTCTAATGTCTTTATCACCTTCTCCAAGTTCTCTACCTTTCCTAAGCCCATGTAACTGATTACATATATGGGATCCTGACCCGGTATCTAATACCCAGGACGTGGAGCAAATGGAGAAACAGTTCTCTGTAACGAACACACCCGAAGAAAATGCATCAACATGTACTTTCTTCATTCGGGTGGCATAGGAATCCTGGTATTCCCCTATATCCTGTTCAGTCCTATAACTCTTATAGGAAAGAACGGAACAAACGTTCCCCAGCACAGTATAACATGCGGGTTCGGTCAATACATCCATATTATTATCTTTATTAAGGCATGAAATGGTCGCTACCTGGAGAGAGAGAGAAGAAAACACTTTAGCGTAAGCTCATGCAAGATCAGATTGGTTATTATCTTATCTAATCAGGATGGCTCCCACTGTTTTTATCAAATCTTCCTTCAAACCCTAAAAGAAAGGACTAGCCGGGATTAATTACACACTACAAGTTCGCCAATCTTTCAGCCAGGCCAGTGTCGGTACTTTGAGGGAGGTCCCCCATGCTTTCGCACGAACCTAATTACTGTAAACCCGTTTTCCCAGAGGCGTAACCCCGTTGACACCTTTCTAGACACCTACTTGATCGGCTAATTGTAATGTGTAAAACTCTCCCAGGAGTAACTCTTACTCGCAGTGGGTATCGGGATCCAACTATCTCATAGAAGGTATGCAATCTCATTGCAAATTTCAACACTTGAAATTCCCAATAATGCTTTTGCCCCAAACGATCTATGACCTTGACAAGGTCAACAAACCATAGACCGTAAGTCAAGTTCAACCCGTCATTTCTTGATTGAATTAAACCCACCCGCACGACCCTTGACAAGGTCAACAAGGCCGTACGACTACCCTAACTCAATCTGCATCATATGCATAAGCAGATAAATACTGGTTAGCTACCGCACACTGCGCCTTGACAAGGTCAACAAACGCAGCACGAATACTAAACAGGACTTATCTGAAATGACGGAGGGCTACGACAGGTTTTTCTGAAAACCTATTGCGTAATGAACTTGATATCGTTGTAGAATCAAATGAAGTTTTGAAATGGAGTGATTTTGAGGCTTTTCTAGTTTTGCTAATGGGGTCACTCCCGGTGAAGGGATCGTCGGCCCTTTCCTCGTCGAATGAGGTGCGGGATATATCATATATATCGCTGTGCAAAGCAGAAACTATAGAAGCAATCAAAAACAAACCGAGTGTGTAGCATCTGCCAGTTATTGCTAAAGGAGTCACTCCCGGTGAAGGGATATCGGTCCTTTCCTCATCGAATAAGGTGCAGGGTATATCATATATACCGCTATGCAAAGTAAGAACTGTAGCTACCTGTTTTATTTAAAATTTGATTCTACAACATCTTTTGGTTTCTTTTATTTCATTAATCACATTAATGAAGTCCCATCATTTAAATACCTAAACATCACAGATAAATACGACGTACACTTATGCCATCCGCATTCGCCTCGATGTCCCCTCGTGCACCGTTAGGTTAGGTAACTAACGACAGAGCAGGGCAGGGCTAGTGCGGGTGCAAAACATAAGTAACGTCTATATAATATATCATATATACTATATACAGTATCTATCACAGAACATCATATGATCACATCACAGATATCGCAGCAGAAGAAACATATGAAACATTGGATATACTAGGACGTCCGTGTTTTCAATACGAGCCAGTATAAAACCCGGATTCCACGGTCGTGATGAATAGCCAATCCCACACCCCTAGACCCCTACGAGAGCGGCAAGCAACCCTACCAATTCTAGGGTTAGGAGACCCGGACTCGACTCCTCGAGATGGTCTCCCACTGGACCCTAGAACCCGGTTACTTGTGCTCCCCTCCTTGGGTCTATCCTAATGCGGAAAAGTAAATAATATACAAAAGGTGACAACTTCCGCAACCTGGAAGTGCCCCAAATAAAAGAATATTACATACAAGTTTTTACATGAATGAAAATGAAAAACACTCATCTCACATAAAAACCCCCGGCTATTCGAACACGACAATCCAATATAACATATCCAGCAACACACAACATCACATGTCATCAACGTAAGTAAATATGCGCATCCCAATTGTCGTTGACATATAGCAACGAAACCGGCGATATCACATATTACACTTACGGTCACAGAAAAGAAAGTGTAAAACTACAACAGTTGGAATCCGCAACCTCTTTAGACATCACATGCCTAATCAAAATGAAATACTTAGACATCACATGCCTAACAGTTATAAACCCCGCATTTTAGTCTCATTATCGAAAACTCTTTTCAATATCAAGTGAAACTAAACCGCTAGATTTATAACATTCATTCAGTTATCTCATAACTGTTTGTGAATTCCAATTATTGTATCCCATTCCGGATAAATAGAATATATTTAACTTTCCGATCGAACATTCGAACACCCAAGTTTTCCCGAAACCGTTCAACACATGAAATAGGTTCAAAGACATTCATTTCATGCCTCAGTACCAACGGTCCAGCCGTAGAAGGGTCAAGCCAACGCCTCACATGTGGTACGCCATACTGCCCCAAACCCGAAGGTTCAAAGGGCAGTTCAAGACGGTCATATAATCGAGTTAAGGTTTGTTGTCTTCTAGAGGGACCATCGCTTTACTTGCACTACTCAGAACGTCCTTAAACCACAGAAAAATCCAACACTTGGAAATTTTCCGGCAGGGGAAAAGTTGGGTATTTATATCCGGTCGAACTTTTTAACATATTCTAAAGTTATCCGGAAAGCCACATAGACAAGATTTGATAATCCGATCGAATCGTCGATTCCCAATACAACCCCAGAACACTCAACTCTTGAGTCAAATTAAAAATTCCCAGAAAATTCAGCATAATAAAATAGTAATTACTGTGCAAAATGGGAGTGATGATGTCATCATATTGCCGCGGAACCGCCGCAGAAGCCAGGCTTCTGCCGCGGTTCCGACGCACTCTTTACTGTTCATGGGATAAATTTTGCATCGTAATTCTTAGATTTCCCTGCTGAATTTTTTAAGCATTTTTAATATGGAAAAATCCCAGATTTTAGAAAAAGTCCAGAGAGCACTTGGGTTTTAGGGTTTCGGTTTCGTTCAGGTTTCAAACGTCGTCTAGACTTCGCCTAAGGCTCTAGCTAGGCTCTGATACCACTGTAGGGTTCCTAGGCACGCTAATGAAGTCTCACAAGGCATCAACCATGCCAATTTCAAATTTTACGGGTGCCGAGAAACCCTAATACGGATCGTTGACTAGAAGTTTAGGCGATATACGAATCTAGTTAACAACTTAACTAAAGATAAGAAGCTACAACCTTTGTATATCCGGATATCCACTTCCTTAGCTCCACATAGACCTCCTCTCGCTGTCCGTCTCGAATCCCGAACTCAATCGTCGGCTTCATCGGAGAAAAGGGCGGACTAGGTCGTCGGCTTCGTGCCGAATATGATCTACGTCGAGGCATCACAAGTTCAAGCTCCAACTTCACCAAGTTGTGAAACTTGTGAAGAAAATACCCAAAACAACTTGGCAAGAAGTAGAGGATGAAGAAATAGGAGGTGGGTTCACTTTAGAATTGGATTTCTCACACTTTTGCTCAAGTTGCCATTGATGGCATCAAGCTTTTTCTTTTGAAGATGAAGAAGAAGATGAAGCTAGAATATAATAAGTGTTAATCCAAATAGAAAAGAAAAATGAATACTTATCATATACTAACTAGGGTAGAGTGTAGAGAATAGACCATGGTTACTTGGATGGGTTAGGGTTAAGCATGAAGACAAGAATGGTTAAGAAGTCAAAGCTTCATGAAGATTCAACTAGAAACAAATAAAGCCACCATTCTCATCTTAATCTTATCCAAATAAATGAATAAACAAATAAATGAATAAATGAATAAGCAAAACCCTAATCTCAACTTAACCATGGTTTAATTCTATACACTTAACCAAATGAGCAAGTATCATCAAACATGATACAAACATGTGCACAAAAGTATATCACATATACAACTTGCACATCAAGTGAGAAAATCCATTTAAAGTGAACTAATACTAGCTAATGCAAAGTAATATATCAAATATATAATTATACATTAAATCATTAAATCAACACTTGATTTAACGATCCGGTCATATCGCATATAACCGACTAGTATCCTATGTATCGGCTTATCGAATTAATCCTTGATTCGATATCTAGGTTATATCGAATATAACCAATCGATACATCCATCGCGAGAATGAAATACGGTATCACATACACGCATTATTCTCGGTCCTGCACATATCTCATATGCGCTCCTATTTTGTTTCGCTTGAGCCAGGAAACCTCTGTGTAGGACTCTAAAGACTCGTCAATACGCCAGTAGCAGATGATGATCATATCAAGCACCTACAAGCCGCAAGCGGTCTGCTAAACATAACGGCCATCCGGGTATTGAGCGATCAGAAGATCGACGAGCTAGCCCGCTCATACTCCTGTGAATCCAACCAGTAACACTTACCATACAGTCCGGTCTGTTCGTCTGATATGTCGCATATCAAGTCTAGGGGTGGTAAACGTCAGACCCAAATAACCGATAAGTCGTGCCGATGTGAGGCTCATAACGGGTCGAGAAACTACTGGTAACACTTACCAGCAAATCTCTGATCAGCCCTGGCCAGGGACTTCCCTGTTACGGCCAATCGAGCACTGCGCAACATCAACCCCCAATACCGGGAGAGACGAAACCCCTCCTATCGCTCATTGCCTCCATGTGACTCGGGACTGTACCCAAAGACCACCGTTTTGCACGCCCTCATGGACGTGGTAAGGTGGAGATCAAAGCACAGTGGGAATCACACAAGTCTCTATGACGATCTCGGGTCTACAGACTAACCTGTACAAGTGTCACCTGAGAACTGCCATCTGACGTGAGGTATAATACCATCTGGGAGTTCTCAGCGAGTCCGTCCAGTGTACCCAGTCTCCACTGAGCACCCGTATACCATCTCTGATGTCAAACACCAATGGATATGGGATCATCCATCGCCCATCTCATGGGTCGAGAAGCGTATACGCTAGTCTACACTGGTATATCGATGCCCTGTCTCAATACACCCACGACTAGGGACCTTGAAGGATGTACTTATGGACTACCATGTCCCCACTAGTATGATCTGCATCATAGTCCAGGTAGTCAAGTATACATCCTAAGGGCTTTATCAACATGTAACTATAAGACAGTTTAAAGAGACAAGTGTACATGTTAAGATAAAGAGCAACCAGATAGCATACTATCATATCGAGCAAGAAAGTCATCTCTATATATGTCCAAGCATCCAATATAATATACATCATCTGTACAATACTGGCCTCTAGGGCATACATACAACTAACAAGAGCCCCTGAATCTTGATTTGGTCACTGAATTTGCTACAGAATTGTACAGTCAACCGTGGTTCCGTCTTGATCCGTCGCGGTGTAGCCGCGAGATATGGGTCTAACTCCCCACGACTTTGGCACTGAACTTGATCTTCTTCCTATCCTGCACACTTGCACAAAAAAAAGAATCCAAAATAACAAGATGATTTTTACAGTATATTTTTTTTGGTTATATATATATTCACAAATTAACCCGAAATGACACAAAGAAATAAACTACCGTCTCCCCGGCTACGGCGCCATTTGATTGGTATAGATTTTGCATGCTTAGTTTTAATTACCGCAATCAAGACGGTTTCGCTTGGTAGCTAGCCGGTTGAGTACAGGTCGGTCCATGAAAAGATGGGAATCTTTTTCTTAGTGTTTTAACGAGTTAAATCCAATTTGTCGAGGTTTGTTTAGTTTCACTATGTGCTAAAATATGTATAAAGAGAGCTTGTTAGGGTTAAGATTAGGTTAGATTGAGTTAGGAGTCGCTCACTTATTTTGTAGCCACTCTTAATATCGATGTCACGGTAATCGGCAACAACGGGGATTAACACGACAAGGAAGGAAACTTGCGAATATAAGTTAGGCTTTCCAACGCTTAGTTCCTACTTGTTGGTCCTTATCCGTCCGTTCTTGGCTCTTAGCCATAACCTCCGGTTAATTCAACCACAACCGGTCTTGCTAGGGTATCACCACTATCATGAAGGATAGGGTGCCGTAGAGAGCGGATTGTGGTTTAATTAATGGGAGTCCGAATTAAGATATTGGACAAAGAAAAGAGAGAGAGATTTCCTTCTCTCAAACTTCCCTTATCCTACGCTAACAAGTGAGAAACTACTCACCCATTAAAAAGAAAAAGAAAATAAAACAAAGAAGGAAGATAGAAAGAAATGAGTTAGAGAATCACAACTAGCTATTTGGAACCTCACTTAGGCAAGGATCACACTTAAGCATCATTGTTGTAAGGCTAAAGAAAAAGAAGAAGAAGAAAGCAAGCAAACAAACAAATAATAACAACTACTTTACCAAATAAAATTACAAGAAAAATATAACAACACAATTACAAGACATGCATGTTAAAAAGAACTCTTCTTTTATTCATCACCACTCATGAAACTCACTACAATATTAATGGAGTAAGATGAAGAGGAAGAAGAAGATACAAACTCTTATCCTAAAATCTAATACAAGAAAAAGCACCCTTTACTTGGCTTGGAACTGGGCTATTTATAGGCAGATATATGAAACCCTGGGGATAAAATCTGAGTCCAAACACAATTACAAAACTACCCTGAAAATACGAGTCAACACTGAGTTGACTCGGCCGCGGATCCGCGGCCGAGGTGCTACATTGACCGCGGTTCCGCGGCCCTTTGGTTGAATTGGAGGGTCGTTTTTTCTGGGGTTTTCTATGCGACTGTTCTTCTCTGTTTAGCACACTTGGTTTCTCAGAATCTCTTCATTTTTCTCCTAGATTTTCAGCAGTCCAAAAGATGAAATGATGTGGACTTTTGCCTTGATTTTCTTGAGCTCCACGTTGAAATCTTGAATCTTGTGCTGCCTCTTGTGCTTTGTGCATGAAATGACCAATGATTTGCCATTTTGTCCCTTGAACTGGTAGGCGGCACCTGACAGATGGTGCGCGGAGACCCATATTTTATCTGTGGTTGGCAGTAGTCCTGAATTTGTTGCTCCTTTTCATGATTTTCATAGTTTAGAGCTGAAAACCTATAACCTACAATTATTTAGCAAACACGGATCAAAAGTACCTACCTATATGAAATGCGATCAAGAACGGGCGGTATAAAAATGCCAAAATCTGATATGAACACTGCTCGACGCCGTCGCAGACTCGAGTTTGATGTGGGAGATCATGTGTTCCTCCGTATTTCTCCGATGAAGGGTGTGATGCGTTTCGGGAAAAAGGGGAAGCTCAGCCCCAGATATGTCGGGCCCTATGAGATTCTGGAGAGGGTGGGTGTTGTAGCTTATTATTTAGCACTTCCACCAAGTTTTCCCGATGTGCATCCGGTGTTCCATGTGTCTATACTTCGCAAGTACCTTCACGATCCCTCTCATGCGGTCCAGCATCATACTTTACAGCTTGAGCGTGATTTATCCTACACCGACCACCCGGTAGCTATTCTAGACCGGCAGGCAAAGAAACTAAGATCAAGGGTACTTCCGTCTGTAAAGGTTCTTTGACGAGGACCAAATTGCAAGGAGGTCACTTGGGAGGCCGAGGATGCGATGCGGGAGAAATTCCAGCATCTTTTTGAAGGTACATGTAGTTAAGTTTTAAATTCGGGAACCGAATTTTCTTAAGGGGAGAATATTGTAACATTTTGAAATATTTTAGATAATTAATTAATTTATTTATGTAATTAAAAATGTTAATTTAAATCTTATTGTAATATAAGACCTTTTAATATGTAGTAGGTTAAATTAGTAATGAAATAGTTTTTTTATAATAATAAGTATCATGAGGGGTTTTATGAAAAGTTTAATCATCTGTGGAAATTGGAAATGTGGTGGGGGGTTTTATGTAAAAAGGGGTTAGGTCATGGTTAAGGTTAAATTACACTCATGGAATATCATAACCTAGATGACACATCTTATTTGCATGTACACTTCATGGTGACACATCCTCCTTGCATGAAAACACCACCATCTTTCATGCTTACACCACCTACTTGCATGGATACACCATACTCTTTCTAGGTGACACCTCCTCCTAAACCTCATCCTACATTATCCTTTTCTCTTCATTTAGCTCAGTTCATATATCAATTAGAAAAAATTTGGCCAAGTTAGAAATTAAAGAAAAAAAAATCCTAGAACACACGAAAGAAAAAGAGAGGAGAAGAAGCTAAGTACTAGGGATCTTTACCACAACCCTCAAGCTAAGATTAGTGGTGCTTGTGCATCTTGGAAAGAGCCTTTCAGTTGATCCTTCAATAGGTATAAATTTCAACTCTGCAGATTTTTAGTTCAGTACTGTTTTAATATAGAAGTTTGATATCGGAAATATCGTATTTGGGTAAATTTAGGCTCTGTTTTGAATCTGCTATAGTCTAGATAATATTTAACAAAATCAAACAGTACCTTCATCTTGTATTTTGGACCTAAAATAACCACTAGAAATACGGACCCATTCCTTGGATTTTTGGTCGGCGACATTCATTGAAATTCCGAGCTCGCCGGTTTTGTGTGGGAGTTAGGTGTTGAAATTTTTAGGGTAGCTCTCTCTATATGTGTTAGGATATATGGTATTGCTAGTTTATGTTAATTTCCAGTATATAAAATCTGGAAGCAAATATCAGTTTTGGGGTTAAAAGTTCTAAATGCGACACGGATGTTTGTGACATGATTCTGTTGTTGCCTGTTATGAACAGCAAAGGGTTAGCTCAGGTTAGCTTAAGTTTTAGATAGTTCACAATATTCGTACGTAGCATATTTAGAAAATAAGTCTTGTAGTTTCACGTTTTCGCCGTATCGGAGTTTAGCCGTTTCTTATACGAAAGTTAAATTAGATGTTAGGTTCGACCGCGGAGACTTCGGAAACCGCAAGGAAAGGAAAAGGATTGATAACATCTGAGTAGCTTCGATGTATTCCGGTGAGTAGATTTAACATCTACCGGGGGATTTTGTATGGATGGCGTTAAACGCCCGTAATTAATAGTTGGATAATAATTTCCTTTATATTGAGTATATGTTTAAAACTAAGAAACTTTATTATATGCATTCATATCTATAAAATAACACTTGCTAGAACACTGCACGAATTATCGATGAGTCATTTTGCACGCACACATACCTATATGTTACACTACACCTCATCGATATTGATATGTCACGTATCACTTAGAACTTGCCATATTCTATATGATTCCTTTCATACCATAAGCATCATTATCAGTGGTTGTGTGCATCGTTGTTATTAATTGATACCTATCATGTCTTACTTTCAATTCATTGTTAATTGTATCACCAGGTGTATTGGATTAAGGATTTCTGGTTTTGAGTTTAATATACTATTAAGTTATATTCATTGATTCTTCATGATTGATGTGATATGTCCACCATGAGATGTCTTTTTTATGATTTGGATTTACTCTGAACCGGGGGGGGCTATACGGATGCGGATTTATACGTTATCCAGAATGAGTGGGGGGATATACAGTTGGATACATGGTGGACCCGGTCGAAACCGAGAGACGGGATAGTCGCATTTGAGGCGGGGAGCCTAGCAAGGATACTCGATACCGGAGATAGTTGTGAAACACGGCGGATATCTGGAGGATACCGACCGATGTTATTGATTGACAAGATCTTTCGGGGAACGATGCCTGCTGGAAACAGAAGATTTGTGTCGATGTTGGACACGGAAAAATGAGCCTTATTTGGAAAATTATGATATTGGAAATACTTGATGAGATTTTAGGGTTGGTTTAATACATATTCATACATCCACATGTTATCATACATTATACTCATCTTTGTTATTGTTAGCTCTAGTCGTCATACTTACATTATCAGTTGTTAGATGTTAGTTTATTCACTGAGTTGGCAACTCACCCTCGTTGTGCCATAGTTCCTTGCAGGAGACGCGTGGACACGTAGCAGCAGCGCGGATCCACTTGTCAGCTCTTATCGTTTATTTTGCTAGGTGGGTTACCTATGTAGTAACATCCTATTTTGGGTATATGTATTATGGATCTAGAAATTCTCTATCAGACCCTGTATATTTGATTTAGAACGAGATATGTCTGTATATGTTTTAAATTCATTTGAGTGAGATCGTCTAGTTGTGTTAATTTATGCTTTCTCTATGTATGCATGAAATTCTTTACTTAATGCGTCGTATTATCATTGCGTGTTGATTTCCGTCGTTGGTGTTCTTTGCTCCCAACTAGGGATGCAACTTATTTAAACACTTTATAACTACTTTTATTAAGGATTAATAAGGAGGTGTTGTCGAACATTTTAATTGCTAAAAATCAGCTGTTTAGATTTCAGTTCTTAAAATCATTCGACATACTACCTCATCCTTTTACTTAAAAAATGAAATTTTCCAAATTCCGCAAAAAGGTTTTTTGATCTTGTTTTTTGGCTTACTCAGATTGTGTCTACATCTTTTGGTGTCATACAATCTAAGTATCGGTCACATTCGAATTTCGGGTCATGACAGTCATGTACAGGATGAAGGGTTTTCCCTTGACTGGAGCGGTCAGTACTGGCGGGTTCTGCAGATATTGCTTGATTTCATTCAGTGCGCTCTGGCATTTACGATCCCAAACGAACGTGGTCCCCTTCTTAATTAGATGACTGTAGGGGCGGCATTTGCCGGAGAGATTAGTTATGAACCACCGGATATACGTGAGCTTTCCTTGAAGAGACCGCAGTTGTTTAAGAGTTTTTGGCACGGGCATTTCCATAATCGCCTTAATTTTTGATGGGTCTATTTCGATGCCTCGGTGTCGTACGATGAATCCTAGGAATTTTCATGAGGAAACTCCAAACGCGCATTTCAGAGGGTTATTCTTCAGGTTGTACTTCCGAAGGCGCTGGAACACTATTTTCAGATGCTCCTAGTGCTCCTCGTACGATTTGCTTTTCACCACGAGATCGTCGATATAATATTCGACAATCTCATGTATGAGGTCATCGAAAATCTTTGTCATGGCCCTCTGGTAGATGGCGCCAGCGTTCTTCAAACCAAAGGGCATCACTTTGTAGCAGAATATGCCCAGCGGAGTTCGAAAAGCAGTGTGCTTTTGGTCTTCAGGATGCATTTTTATTTGATTGTAGCCTTAAGATCCGTCCATGAAGGAGAAGACCTCGTGAGTGGACGTGTTATCGATTATCAGTTCGGTAACCGGTACTGGGAAGTCATCCTTCGGGCAAGCTTTGTTGAGATCCCGAAAATCTACGCAGATGCGTACTGTCCCATTTTTCTTCGTTACCGAAATGATATTGGCGATCCAGTAAGGATATTGAAATTCTTGGATGAAGCCGGAGTCGATTAGCTTCTTGACTTCGGCATTGATACTCATCTCAAGCTTGAGCCGCATTTTTCTTGGTGCTTGTTTGACTATCTTGACGTCCGGTGATATTACCAGTTTATGCACGGCTATCTATGGATCTAATCCCGGCATCTTGGAATAGTTCCATGCGAAACGGTCTTTATACTTCATAAGCACGTCTTTTAACGTGGCTACCTGTTTCTCAGACAGCAGCTCACTGACGAACGTTGGCCTTGGCTCGTCTGTCGTCCCTAAGTCGATTTTTTTCAAGTTGTCCGTCGTGGTATGTATCCCATCTTCCAGCTCCTTTGGTGCCAGTGGAAATTCTGAGATCACCTCGTCTTCATCTTCATTTGCAAAGCAATGGGAGAGGTCATCCGTATTCTCATGTTCCTCCTCCTTTGAGAATGTTATCACATGACAGGTACGAGTTCGTTTCCAAGCTCGATGTTGTTCGGGACGTTCCCTTGTAGTGTAGGTTGCTCTTGGCTCATGCTTTTATGGTGGGGTTAGCCTCCAACTGTCAGATAGAGCAAACTTTCCTTGCTGATACTGGTCTTCAACCCATTTTGTAAAGGTGAAGCAGTTTTCAAGAGGATGTCCTATTGCTCGTTGATAGGAGCAATAAGCCGGGTGATGGACCTCGTCTATTTGTTTGGGGCGCCGAGACTCCGGGAGCGTCATTATTTGATGCTTCATGACAAGGTTGAATATCTTTCTTGTCTTGTCTTGAGGGAAAGAGTATTCCCGAACCATCTTCTTCATCAGCGATGAATTGCAGCGGACCGTTTCTTGATCGCGCGGTTTCTTAGATCCGCTTCGCTGTTTTTGAATGCCATTCTCATTCTTCACCTTGTTGTTGCCTCTACGTCAGGCTTTTCCCTTGCCATGAGAGCGCACAGCTGGCTGACGGTGAAAGGTATCGTCATCCTCCGTAGCCTGCTGAATGAGACGTTGCGTCCTGACTTTCTCGTAAATGGCCATTTCGCGGCTGTGTTCATCCTGAACCTTTTGACCCACTTCCCTTATTAGCTTGTTAATCTGCTCTTCGAATGACTGACTTGATATTTGTACGGCGGGATTTTGCTCTGTTTCAATATCAGCGCTATCTGGGAAGACATTCTCTTTTCCACCGGAATCATTTATAACATGGCAGCCATGGAATCGCTTCCGTTTCTTGGACCGAACGTATCCAAGGCCAGTCGTCTCCATTCTCCCGTTGGGCATCTTTCGCTGAGTCCCGGGAACATCCCAAATCTTGTTATAGAACTGGGCTTGTCGAGCAGTTTGTTTGAAGGGTACGCCTTGGCATCTCAATAGCCTTCTCAGTCCCTCTGCGTAGTATCTGGGCAGACAGATTGGTTGAAGTCTGTCGAGCGCAGGTTCAGCACCGTGCCATACTTCTTTCTCCACTTTGGTCTCCGTAGATTGATAGAAAAGGATCGTCTTTTCACCCCTCTGTTTAGGAGGGACGTAGAAGGTCTGCAGCTCTTGCACGGTGTACGTATCAAGTGCATCAAGTTCTTTGTAATGCCGCTGCGGAACCATGTTAATTTGTAAACTCTGGTCAGCTCCAGCAAAGGTCTGCACTGACGGACGGACGGAGAACATTATGTTGGCCTCGTCTTCAGAGTCACTGCCAAAGACCAGAATAGGAGTAGATGGTCCTGGCCTGTTTCCTTGGGGTTGTCCCGAGTAGACCATCTCTTCATCCTCCTCAGTATCGCTCCCGAATATCGGGATAGTGGCTATGGCTATTTATTTATTTTCCATTTTGCGGCATCTTTCCATGTCTTCGAAGTCTGGTAAGAAGTACTTGGCGTCTTCATATTTGCGGACTTCATTTACGGAAAATGGGTTCAGCTCCCCTGTAACTGTGTACTTGAGGCCGTCCTTAAAGTACTTCATACATTGATGTTGTGCAGAAAGGATGACGTTGTACTCATGTAACCAAGGCCTGCCGAGCAAAGCGTTGTAGCAAGTCTTGGCGTCAATAACATGGAACTTGATGTCAGTGACGAGCAACCCGAAGCGTTTGTGATGGTTGGGAGTCAAAACCGGAGATGGTAATTTTATCCCGAGCCAAATGTTGCATATTCATGCAAATCTCCTTCAACAATCTTACATTGAGAAGATTGACGGAGGCCCATTGTCGACCAGGATCTTCCATATCTTGATATTGTGACAATACCCGGTTACATACAGCGGACGGTTGTGCTCGCACGTTCCGAGAAGGAGGTCTTCATCGCTGAAGGTGACGTCAGCCGTGTGGACTGCTTCAAGCTCATCCTTCATCTTTTCTTCTGCAAGAAAGGCTTGAAACTGGTCGAGCTCTTGTAACGCCTTGATCAGGGAATCTCGTGCCTCTTTAGATAGGAGAAGGGCATCCAAAATACTCAATTGTCAGAGTATCTTCCTCAAATGTACTAGGACATTGTAATCCACCTTGTTCTTCTTGAGCGGGTCCTTGGTTGTGAGCTCTTTGGCGACTCTATCATCGAGAGCAATCACTTCAGAGACTTTTTCCTTCCGTTTTCCTTTCTTGCATGAATCATTGTTTGAGGGTTCAAGATTCTTTTCAGGCAACGTACGGTTACGCAGCTGAATGTTCTTACAGTTCCCCGTCTCTTCTTCTTTTCCAGAGGTGGATTCCTTGAAGAGAAGGCCGAGGACCATTTCCTCGTCCGAATCACTCCCGAAAGTAGGAACTTGAGACTTTCCTTTTGTTGGGATGGCATCAACCATATGACAGTTACTGGTTGTTCCTTTATGCTCATCTATTGTGCTTCTCTACTCCTGACGGGCTTTGTGCTTTATTCGCTTGAAGTGTTGTCGGTGGGCAACTATAACATTTCAAAAAAAATAAAATATTATTTTTGGGAATTTTTATAATTTAATATTATTTTAATGAATATTTTAATATTTCGGCATAATTAAATACAAATAAATGGGAAAAACTTTTGGAAAAATTATGGAAAATTCTAAAATAGGGTATTTTATGGAATTATGCCATTTTTAAGTTTTTATGATTAGTTTGACACTAATTTAGTGCTAATTACGATTAAAAATCGCTAATTTGGATTTTTGGCTTTTTTGTGCAAAACATGCACATATTATTTTTGTGCTCTACACTTTTGCATTTCTACCATATCACTTTGGGTTTACTATTTGAGTGAGAAGGATTTAGAGGGAAAAGAAAAAGAAAAGAAAAGGAAAAGGGAATAAAGAAATAGGTATGGTGAGAGAGAGAGAGAGAGTAGGTGAGGGTGTTTGACTTGGCCATTCCCTCTTGTTTCCTCCTCTCATTTGTATTCCTCCTCTTCCATTTGCTGTTGCTGCTACTTCTGCCCTCCTCTTCCTCCACCTTCAAACCCCCATTACTCCATGAATATCACTCCAAAACCTCACCTTCATTTCACAAAAAGTGTGCACAAGCTCGAGACAAGCACATTGGACCAAGAAAGCAAGGATTTTGGCCACTAGGGGCAACTCAAGAAAATTCTTGAGTTGCCAAATGAGGTATTTACTGTACCATTAGCTTAGTTTTTGCATTACTTTTAACCCTATGCTAAGATTGAATCGATATCGGGTAGTTTTGTGGGCTTAAGGAAAACCTAGTTAGGGTTTGAAGGAATTGAGAGTTGTGGTGTGAAATCAAGTTCAGTGGAGACCATACAAACACCCTAGTGCTAGAATCCAGACCCAAACCTAGGACTTGAAACCCGGAATACGGATTTGGAAACCAATATCGGAAAGATTGTGGAATCTGTGAAGGTTATATGAGATCTGCTATCAACCCGAGACTCTGAAAATATTTTTGGTTGGACAGTGAGATGTGCAGGAATCCAGGAAGCTATCACCAAAACCCCAGCCCCTAACTCCCAACCTCGGCCGCAGATTTAATCCAATTGGCTGCAATTTGCGGCCTTGACCCCACCATTTTGGCTCGTTTTGGTTCTGTGGTCTCCTTATCAGTAAACTAGACCCCCGGCATGTGCAAAATTGTCCAATTTCACCAAGGGTAGAATCTGGAGCCTTTTTCCTGAGTTGCTGTTTTTATTCATGTTTCCGTATTCCGTATTTTGAATTCTGGGATTATTATCTGTGTTTTACCTCGAATACATGGCGTTTGTACGACGATATCGAGGATGGATTGATGGTTTTGAAGGCTTTGTCCATAGGTTCTAACTTACAGGCCTTTTAGCGTATCGTGTTGGTTTTTGCGTGTCGTTTTAGTTTCGATTTGGTTTTAATGCAATGCGATACATGTGATATGTAGGCACCCCACGGTGATCCGAGGCGATGAAGATGATGGTGGCAATATCGACACCGACATGCAAGATACAAGGTGAGTAGATTATATCTACGGGGGAAGTCGGGTGGATGGCGTATAGCACCCCCGCAGTTCGATGTCTAGTATACTATATATACTATATATATGTGATAGCTTATTGCGTGACATGGAGATCATAGATGTGTTAGGTGTACTATGGATACTTAGGGTTAGAAGTGAACTAGTGTATTTTCCTAGTTGCGAACCCAAGCATAGGTTTACACTCATACGCACACACATGCTTATTGCTATACTTATATCATGAAGATGTGGATAGTGTATGATATTGGAGATGAGTCGATGAGTTTTGGCATGGTGCCGTGAGATCGGCGATATGATGTGATTCGTATTTGGGATACGATACGAGATTTTAGCAGGCCTTTGGACGTGTGTTTTACCCACGCGCTTATATTTGTTTAGATGGTATCGATTGTACAAGACTTAGACCAGTACCCCAGATCATGAGAGATGATGATAAGGATACCAGATAATTGATGAGCTGACGGTGATATTGACCCGTACCCAGATTTGGGATACCGTACAACGGATTTACGTATGAGCTATATATTGGTGATAGATCCACACTCATGACTCGAGGATATTATATGATATATATTGTAGCGTATGTGATACTATTGAGGCGGGATCACCGACTTTTATATTTATATTTATATATATACCGACTCAGATTTAGGTGGTTTCCATACCCCTTCCGATTGACTTGTTAGTTAGATCTGTAGTTTGCATAGCAGATGTTAGACTAGACCCGAGTCATACCTATTTCAAAACTAACGAATCGGGGATATTTTAAGGATAGGAAAAAGGGATTATACGGATATTTTCAAACGTCGCATCTATTCTTAAAACACCGTAGCCCTTATTTTACCAAAAACCCCGATTCGTCTTATTTCAAATGGCAGAGCTGCATGATATACTTAAGAGGTAGATTCTTCACTGTTGCGTTGGTTATTCAATTCCGCATATTCATGCTATTTGCATTGCATTGCTTGTGTTATTTGATATATTACAATCATGCTGCTAGGACACCAGCACCATTATCGATGATGCATATGTTCCATGTACACTGCTCGCCGGCTTACACACTTCATCATCGATAATTTCCATGTCACTACACTGTAGTACCGTTGCATTCCGGATATGACCTTTCATGGCATACTTGTGTACCTATATACTGTGTATTCCTATTGTACACCCATACATGCATGCATACGTATTTGCACATACATTGATGATTCTGGCTTGATTTGAGATTTGGGAACCGCAAGATACCTTTTAAAGCTGATTCATTTTAAAGAAGCGGTCTTCCCTAAATATGTGCATATTACTATTCCATGTTGCATGACATACTGATATGCTTACACTTCTTTTACATGTCGCATACATCATGCTTTGATTATACGCATTGAAATATGTTGTTTCCATGATATTTCTGGATTTGGGAACCGTGGGTATTTCAAAAGAGAATATGTAATTGTTTTAAAAACCCGGTTGCCCTTGATATGATATTTCAGTGCGTCCACCATGTGTTTTCTCGGTGCTGAGAGCGACATGTGAAACCCGATTCGAGGAGCGGACGAGGCCGATTGCGGGTACATGGTGGACCCGGTATGGTACCCCGGGGCGAGAACGGATATGCTGTGTAGCTATACGGTGAGCCTGGCAGAGGGACCACTACCAACCGGTGATTGGTTGGACCTGGCGGTTATCCGGAGGATATTGACCAGAGTCGATAGATGGATATGGGACGATCCGTACTGCTGGGGCCGAGGGCCGATTCCGTAGACGGAGCCCGTGGGCTGATCCGGACTGATGGAGCCCGATATATGAGGATTTATGTGCCGATGTTGGGCACAGGTTTCATGATGTTTTCGAGTGTCGATGCTGGACACTCCGGTTCCATGATTTTGACGTGTCGCGAGGGACACAGATGGTTTATATCCCCATATTTCCATGCATATGCTTTATGATATTTACATGCATGATGGTTTTTATCATTGGGTGACGAGTGGTCAGGATCCTCATACATACAGATTTGATCACATTGATCATACCTCATATTTATAATATGTTATTACCTGAGGCACTGGCACGAGCACTTGGCACTACACTCATGTATAGAGGTTACATTGCCACTTTAGCATGCTTCAGACTTATTCATATTGAGCTTTATATATATCTGATCGTATTGACCTAGGATGAGTCATACATACGATTTTTGCTCTGTGATATTTTTTATTCACGATTTGGCAACTCACCCCCGTTGTGCCACAGTTTCTTGCAGGTTTTGCTGTACAGGTTTCATTGCGGCTTTTCTGGCACATTGCTTCCATTACGGGTGACTTGCCTTGGTAGGTGGGTTCTTTTGCATCAGAACCACCATTGTACACGTATTATTCATTGTATCTAGAAATTCCATCAACCAAAACTTGTATATTGTTTCAGACTTAGAAATCAGTTATGTATTATTTCGACCTTAGAGTCGCGCGTTGTAGTATTACGGCTTTTATGCTGTTTTGAGTTCTTTCTGAGTTTTGATCCTCGTCCTTTGGCATTGTATATTATATTGTTTGCGCGGTTGTGACCGTCGATTGACGAAGAGCTAGCTCCCGCTTGGGGATGCCTTTTATCATTGCATATATATATATATATATTATTCTTGTTGTACCCCGTTCGGGGCCAGTATTTACAAAGGGAACTCTGCCGAAATTTTCAGAAAAGACTATACTTTTAAAAATGCATATTCGGCTTACTTATTTAAAAACCTTGCTTTTAAAACATGTTTTCTTCACTTCTTAAACTATTTTTCCTTCATTTATTATTTAAAAGGGTTTTAGATTTCTGGGCTTTTGGCTTACTTGGATTAGATGGGGTCCTATAGACTTCATATGATTTAAGTGCCAGTCACAGGCTATTTCGGGTCATGACAAAGTTGGTATCAGAGCGCTAGGTTAAGCTTGGTTCGAGTCTAAGTTTGACTATGTGGAGTCTAGGGCGTTTATATATATACGGAACTTAGGCTTGACCTTACGGAACTTAGACTTGGTCGAGGGGGTATTATACCCGAACATTCATCGCGTAGGATGACCCTTGGTTGATGGAGTAGGTGACTTCAGTAGAGTGACGTACCATGTGTATGTTCCGCGGCATACTTATGACACGCCACTCCGCTTAAGGAGCCTTAGGATGTACATTTCCTTGCACAGTATTATATTCATTCCTATGATCTATCCTCATCGATACTGGTTATGATTTTGCTACCACGATTGCACGGGCAGAGTGAGCTACGGCTCGAGTTGCGTCAGCATGAGCTCGTCGTGGACGAGGACTGACCAGGGCGTGATTCCAAAGACTTACGATTGCATATAGAGGGGTCGCCTTATTGTGTTTTCGCGCCATGAGCGTTTGACAGATCGCTTTTACGAGATTTCCCGGATGTGTCGATCGGTACCAGAGGATTGAGCCACTGATAGAGGCCAGCCAGGATGTGTTGACCATTGATATATCGCTTATTCACGATGATTGAGGCGCTGTTCAGTGTACGGACGAATGAGCCAGTTGTTGCTGCAAATGACGAGATATCGCCCAGATGATTGGAGCTACTGTAGCATGAGTATATATTTAGAGATACGATGGCGAGTCGCTAGTCACCCGAGGGTGAATGACTAGGACAAGTGGTTCGTTCGCTTACCCAGATGGGAGGTCATCAGATATATTGATTCCAGCTAGAGACGACTTCACGCAGGTTCGTTGAAAGTCGATAGAGACGATCGAATGTCAGGAAACCATATTCCAAGTTTAAAGTATTCGGAAAGACATGCAAGCGATTCTATGGACCCTCTAGAAGAATGAAACCCTAACTCGACATAATGACCGTGTGAAAGCCTTTGAACCTTAGGTTTTGCGGCAGTTCCGCGGCACCATTAGTGAGGCTTGGGTTTGCCCTTCTACGGCTGGACCACTGATGCTGTGGTATGTACTCGATACTATTAAACTGTACCCAAGATGTTGATCTCTTGGGGGATTATGAGGTTTTGACAAATTGATCGGATGATTCAACATCATTCGGATATCATGTGATGGGACACATTGCTTAGGAGACTCCAGATACGAGTAAAGCCATTGGAGCGTAATCCATGCAGTCACGAGTAGACGAGTCCGAATCAGTCGACATTGGAATAAAGTGGAGTAAAGAGTTCGCACGAGATTTCGACGAGATGACGTTCCACTCCGCTGACATCAGAGATACGATGTGTCTACAGAGGCGTTGGGATGCGACCAGCTTCCGAGTAAATGCTGTAATGAGAATGCAGATGTCCAGAGAGCGAGAAAAGATTATGCCAGGGTACCAGCCTCCGTACAGTTCGGCTTAGGCGAGATTGGAAGAGAACTTGAGGGGGATTCCTTCCAGGACACTGCTACAATAAGAATTGCACCCAGGATCGGATGTGTGATGTGTATTCGGAGGACCAGAGGTCGGCGCCAGTGACGTGCTGCCTTACGAGTGGTCGTGAGGATTGACCGAGAGATGACCAGAAAAGTTCCAGGACGGAATCGTTTCCGTTAGCACACCTGACAGGGCCGATGAGCCGATAGATTACGAGATTGGTAATGCACAGAGAAGATAAGGACCCAGTGACAGAGGACGCCAGACCGTAAGCAAGAGGCAAGTAGATATCTTGCCCCGCTAGCATTGGATGTACCGGCACTTTCTCGACTTTGAAGGAGGATATACCGACGACGGTATTTATGATTTGTGATTTTGTGATTTGACTATCACGTATCCGTCACTTTGGATTTCGGTATTTTGGGCGATATATTCGCATGATTTAGTCTTGATGACTGAGTTTCATGGATTTCATACGGTTGATTTGATGGTGTGCATATGTTACGCACACGATTTAATTTTTGCACTCGGTATAGCTTATATGTGCTTGTAGTGCATTGATATGTGTTTTATGCACGCAGTTGCACACGTTTATGATTTTCTTTACACCTGGGTACACTTGGTGTTGCTGCTTTCGCATTTGAGTTATTGCTGGGTATTTGTGAATGGGATGCACCAGTTCTATACTTCGTGCGTTTGTCGCACCAGTTTTATATTTCTTGCGTTTATCGCACCAGATTTACATTTCGTGCCTTTGTTGCACCGGATTTATATTTTGTGCACTACGGTTGCACCTGACTTCAATTTGATGTCATTCGATATGTCGATTTTGATTCTGATATTGATGTTGATTTCTTGCACTCCGTGCATTTGATTTGGACTTGCGCATGTTCGACGCTTGCTATTGGAGTTCGTGATTTCTTGCATGTTGAGTGCGCAGGATTTAGATTTTATTCGTGCATGATGGATGCACCGATTTGGAGTTTCGCGCATGTTGGGCGCATGTTTTGAGATACGATTTTGGTGCACACCAGATGCACTAAATCGGGATTCTTCGTGCATGTCAGATGCACCTGATTTTGCTGTCAGGCACACGCGTTGCCCATGACAGATGCTTCGTGCACACCCGTTGCACCTAGATATTGTTTCTGTGCACATGTATGGCACATATATGGATTTTGATTTCCGTGCGCACCAGACGCATAGGGTATTCTTATATACATTTTGGGATTGATTCTTATGGAACAGTACGTTTTATGATATTTGCTATGCGTTTTCGTACTGAGCAGGACTAGTCAGAGGACGGTACCTGGATATATTTTGCATGCATTGATAGTTATCGAAGGGATTTCCAAAAAGAGAGCTATAGTCTCAGTATATACCTACGTGTCCGATATGACACGAAACGTTTAAAACAAGGAAACCCTTCTAAATTGTTTCCAAAACGGCGGAACGTATATATTAAACAAAGGATATATACGTATATGGTTATTTTATTAAAATAGACGTCCGCCACTGTGCAGTGTTATGCGCATCGCACAGCGACTAAAAAGGATTTGGCATGCATTTACTTCAGCTATTTACATGTATAGATTTGGTATTTACATGTATAGTTCTGATTTATATGGTATTGGTTTTGCTTTGGATTTGACATTCGTGTTTTTATCATGACTCCGATGATTGCGGGATGCTTGACGGAGTTTCGATTTTGAGCTATCAGCTCATTACTCATGCGCATGCATTGCGCTACGATGCGTTTTATGTATTGATGATTTCGGAGCCCCGACGACTTGGATTTTTACTGAAATGTTTTAGAATTTGGAGGTTTAAATTTAAATTCGGGGACCGAATTTCTTTAAGGGGGGAAGATTGTAACATTTCAAAAAAAATAAAATATAATTTTTGGGAATTTTTATAATTTAATATTATTTTAATGAATATTTTAATATTTCGGCATAACTAAATACAAATAAATGGGAAAAACTTTTGGAAAAATTATGGAAAATTCTAAAATAGGGTATTTTATGGGATTCTGCCATTTTTAAGTTTTTATGATTAGTTTGACACTAATTTAGTGCTAATTGCGATTAAAAATCGCTAATTTGGATTTTTGGCTTTTTTGTGCAAAATATGCACATATCATTTTTGTGCTCTACACTTTTGCATTTCTACCATATCACTTTGGGTTTACTATTTGAGTGAGAAGGATTTAGAGGGAAAAGAAAAAGAAAAGAAAAGAAAAAGGGAATAAAGAAATAGGTATGGTGAGAGAGAGAGAGAGAGTAGGTGAGAGTGTTTGACTTGGCCATTCCCTCTTGTTTCCTCCTCTCATTTTTATTCCCCCTCTTCCATTTGCTGCTGCTGCTACTTCTGCCCTCCTCTTCCTCCACCTTCAAACCCCCATTACTCCATGAATATCACTCCGAAACCTCACCTTCATTTCACAAAAAGTGTGCACAAGCTTGAGACAAGCACATTGGACCAAGAAAGCAAGGATTTTGGCCACTAGGGGCAACTCAAGAAAATTCTTGAGTTGCCAAATGAGGTATTTACTGAACCATTAGCTTAGTTTTTGCATTACTTTTAACCCTATGCTAAGATTGAATCGATATCGGGTAGTTTTGTGGGCTTAAGGAAAACCTAGTTAGGGTTTGAAGGAATTGAGAGTTGTGGTGTGAAATCAAGTTCAGTGGAGACCATACAAACACCCTAGTGCTAGAATCCAGACCCAAACCTGGGACTTGAAACCCAGAATACGGATTTAGAAACTGATATCGGAATGATTGTGGAATCTGTGAAGGTTATATGAGATCTGCAATCAACCCGAGACTCTGAAAATATTTTTGGTTGGACAGTGAGATGTGCAGGAACCTAGGAAGCTATCACTAAAACCCCAGCCCCTAACTCCCAACCTCGGCTGCAGATTGAATCCAATTGGCCGCATTTTGTGGCCTGGACCCCACCATTTTGGCTCGTTTTGGTTCTGTGGTCTCCTTATCAGTAAACTAGACCCCCGGCATGTGCAAAATTGTCCAATTTCACCTACGGTAGAATCTGGAGCCTTTTTCCTGAGTTGCTGTTTTTATTCATGTTTCTGTATTCCATATTTTGAATTATGGAATTATTATCTGTGTTTTACCTCGAATACATGGCGTTTGTACGACGATATCGAGGATGGATTGATGGTTTTGAAGGCGTTGTCCATAGGTTCTAACCTATAGGCCTTTTAGCGTATCCTGTTGGTTTTCGCGTGTCATTTTAGATTCGATTTAGTTTTAATGCGATGCGATACGTATGATATGTAGGTACCCCACGGTGATCCAAGGCGATGAAGATGATGGTTGCAATATCGACACCGACACGCAAGATACAAGGTGAGTAGATTATATCTACGGAGGAAGTCGGGTGGATGGCGTATAGCACCCCCGCAGTTCGATGTCTAGTATACTATATATACTATATATATATATATATGATAGCTTATTGCGTGACATGGAGATCATAGATGTGTTAGGTGTACTATGGATACTTAGGGTTAGAAGTGAACTAGTGTAATTTCCTAGTTGCGAATCCTAGCATAGGTTTACACCCACACGCACACACATGCTTATTGCTATACTTATATCGTGATGATGTGGATAGTGTATGATACTGGAGATGAGTCGATGAGTTTAGGCATGGTGCCGTGAGATCGGCGATATGATGTGATTCATATTTGGGATACGATACGAGATTTTTGCAGGCCTTTGGACGTGTGTTTTACCCACGCGCTTATATTTGTTTAGATGGTATCGATTGTTCTAGACTTAGACCAGTACCCCAGATCATGAGAGATGATGATAAGGATACCAGATAATTGATGAGCTGACGGTGATATTGACCCGTACCCAGATTTGGGATACCGTACGACGGATTTACGTACGAGCTATATATTGATGATAGATCCGCACTCTTGACTCGAGGATATTATATGATGTATATTGTAGCGTATGTGATACTATTGAGGCGGGATCACTGACTTTTATATTTATATTTATATATATACCGACTTAGATTTAGGTGGTTTCCATACCCCTCACGATTGACTTGTTAGTTAGATCTGTAGTTTGCATAGCAGATGTTAGACTAGACCCGAGTCATACCTATTTCAAAACTAACGAATTGGGGATATTTTAAGGATAGGCAAAAGGGATTCTATGGATATTTTCAAACGTCGCATCTATTCTTAAAACACCGTAGCCCTTATTTTACCAAAAACCCTGATTCGTATTATTTCAAATGGCAGAGCTGCATGATATACTTTAGAGGTAGATTCTTCACTATTGCGTTGGTTATTCAATTCCGCATATTCATGCTATTTGCATTGCATTGCTTGTGTTATTTGATATATTACAATCATGCTGCTAGGACACCAGCACCATTATCGATGATGCATATGTTCCACGTACACTGCTCGCCGGCTCACACACTTCATTATCGATAATTGTCATGTCACTACACTGTAGTACTATTGCATTTAGGATATGACCTTTCATGGCATACTTGTGTACCTATATACTGTGTAGTCCTATTGTACACCCATACGTGCATGCATATGTATTTGCACATACATTGATGATTCTGGCTTGATTTGAGATTTGGGAACCGCAAGATACCTTTTAAAGCTGATTCATTTTAAAGAAGCGGTCTTCCCTAAATGTGTGCATATTACTATTCCATGTTGCATGACATACTGATATGCTTACACTTCTTTTACATGTCGTATACATCATGCTTTGGTTATACGCATTGAGATATGTTGTTTCCATGATATTTCTGGATTTGGGAACCGTGGGTATTTCAAAAGAGAATATGTAATTGTTTTAAAAACCCGGTTGCCCTTGATATGATATTTCAGTGCGTCCACCATGTGTTTTCTCGGTACTGAGAGCGACATGTGAAACCCGATTCGAGGAGCGGACAAGGCCGATTGCGGGTACATGGTGGACCCGGTATGGTACCCCGGGGCGAGAACGGATCTGCTGTGTAGCTAGACGGTGAGCCTGGCAGAGGGACCACTACCAACCGGTGATTGGTTGGACCTGGCGGTTATCCGGAGGATATTGACCAGAGTCGATAGATGGATATGGGACGATCCGTACTGCTGGGGCCGAGGGCCGATTCCGCAGACGGAGCCCGTGGGCTGATCCGGACTGATGGAGCCCGATATATGAGGATTTATGTGCCGATGTTAGGCACAGGTTTCATGATGTTTTCGAGTGTCGATGCTGGACACTCCGGTTCCATGATTTTGACGTGTCGCGAGGGACACAGATGGTTTATATCCTCATATTTCCATGCATATGCTTTATGTTATTTACATGCATGATAGTTTTTGTCATTGGGTGACCAGTGGACAGGATCCACATACATACAGATTTGATTACATTGATCATACCTCATATTTATGATAAGTTATTACCTGAGGCACTGGCACGAGCACTTGGCACTACACTCATGTATAGAGGTTACATTACCACTTTAGCATGCTTCAGACTTATTCATATTGAGCTTTATATATATCTGATCGTATTGACCTAGGATGAGTCATACATACGATTTCTGCTCTGTGATATTTTTTATTCACGATTTGGCAACTCACCCCCGTTGTGCCACAGTTTCTTGCAGGTTTTGCTGTACAGGTTTCATTGCGGCTTTTCTGGCACATTGCTTCCATTACGGGTGACTTGCCTTGGTAGGTGGGTTCTTTTGCATCAGAACCACCATTGTACACGTATTATTCATTGTATCTAGAAATTCCATCAACCAAAACTTGTATATTGTTTCAGACTTAGAAATCAGTTATGTATTATTTCGACCTTAGAGTCGCGCGTTGTAGTATTACGGCTTTTATGCTGTTTTGAGTTCTTTCTGAGTTTTGATCCTCGTCCTTTGGCATTGTATATTATATTGTTTGCGCGGTTGTGACCGTCGATTGACGAAGAGCTAGCTCCCGTTTGGGGATGCCTTTTATCATTGCATATATATATATATATATATATATATATATTATTCTTATTGTACCCCGTTCGGGACCAGTATTTACAAAGGGAACTCTGCCGAAATTTTCAGAAAAGATATACTTTTAAAAATGCACATTCGGCTTACTTATTTAAAAACCTTGCTTTTAAAACATGTTTTCTTCACTTCTTAAACTATTTTTCCTTCATTTATTATTTAAAAGGGTTTTAGATTTCTGGGCTTTTGGCTTACTTGGATTAGATGGGGTCCTATAGACTTCATATAATTCAAGTGCCAGTCACAGGCTATTTCGGATCGTGACAGCAACGTATCCCTGCCACCACTTCTTGAAGGCATTGCACCCTTCGGTAGGGTGTGTGACCCTCCGATGATACAAGCGGTATTTCGGATGTACATCCAGTTCTTCGGGGCATTGTAACACCTTAGAATGTGTTTTGTAGCTAATTATATTTTAATATATGGATTTTAACAAAAAAGTTTACCGAATTAAGTTTTAAATATTTTATCCTATTTAATGAGTATTTTATTAGAATTTTGTTTGGCACACACACACTTGTGCATGTAAACTAGGGTGTTAATTGTGGTTTAACCATTGCTTAATCTAGTTTATTATTGTTTAGGTGTTTTGGGTTAAATAGTTATGGTTGTTCTTTAAAAAAAAATTGAAAAATGAATTTAAAAAGGGGTTTAATTTTGGATAAAGTGTTGACTTTGGGAGAGAGAGAGAGGGAAAGCATGGGGCAACATGGCTCATGCCATGCTCATTAAATGAGGGAAGAGAAAGAGAGTGGAGGGGGTTTTTGCATTTCCTCTCATTTCTCTCTTTGTTCTCTCTTTTCACTCACTCTCTCACTCTCACACACAAACACACACACAAACACACACACACACTCACCTTCAGGGCAGCAACAGAGAGAAGCAGCAGCAACTGAAGCAACAGCAGCAGCAGGGGCCAGAAGCAGTAGCAGCAGCAGCAGTGAGCAGCAAGCACAGCAGCAACAACCACAGCCTCTTCCTTGCACCTCTTCTTCTTCCTCCAGCTCCCTAGGGTTAAGTATGAGGTATATTTCCTAAACTTATTCCCTAGTTTGCTTGGTTAGTGTAGTTTTGCATCGGTTAGCGGTTTTTAGTGCATTTTAATGCGATATGAGGTGTTTACTGGGAACTTTGTGCTAATGTGGTGTGAATTAGTTTCAGTAGGTTGTTAGTGGGTTGTTGAGACCATATTAACCTAGTTTAACCCCGATTGCACTAAAATACCACCAGTTTCCCAAATTGATGCAAATTCGTCGTATTTGTGCAAACTGAGTTATCTGGAAACTGCTTTTGACCCGATGAGTTCAGAATGAATTTGAGAAGACTGCAGTATAGTGGATAGGTGTTGATACCCCAGATTTAACTCGACCCCCAAATTCCATCTCGTGGCCGCCAATTAATTCGTTCTGGCTGCAATTTGCGGCCAGATGGGTAGGGTTTAGGTTGGGGTTTGGTCCATTGGATGTCTGCTGCTATGTGTAGTTTTGTGGTATACTTATTTTCGCAATTTAGGTTCTGTGTAGAAATCTGGGACTATATATCATTTTTGTGTCCGTTATGTTTGCGCGATACGCGCGATACGTGAGTGAGTTCTGTGATCCAGCGTATCGCGACGTGTCGCGATGGTTTAGACGCGTACACACACACGATTCAGCGTATCGTGCACACGCGCGTTTAGTTCGCGACGCGAGTTTCTTGTTTTGGTTCGATATCGCGTTTCGCAGAATATTTGGCTTATATGTGATTTCCATGTCTTATTTGCAGGTTTGCAGACAGGGACTACGGACACGGCTACAGGGGGAGCAGATGGTAGGATTCACCTAGTATGGGGCGTAGGTGAGTAGATTTAACATCTACAGGGGAATCGCCCGCATGGCGTTATGCGTCTGGGCTAGGATTCAAATACCTGCCGCACATTCTACGTCATTGTAGAATTGCGCCTTTACTTTATTTCTTTGATATTGTTATACTGTGACTAGCAGCCGTTGGACACTGCACACATTATCGACGGTTCATGTTGCACGAGCACGGATTGTATGCTACACACACACCGTCAATAATTGCCATGTCACACACAACCCTTATAGATACTATATTGCTTGTCACACTTGACATCTAGCTTACCGGTATACCTATAGTGTATCATACCTTTAGTGATAGGTACCTATACACATTGCGATACAGCTACAGGTATACCTTTTAGATATTCTTCTTATACCCCGGGGGGGTATACGACATCAGTCCCTATAGGCAGATACCTATGCATCGCTACACCTGTATGTTACACACATATTCAGTTGCAGTTACATATTTACCCTTACTGATGTTACTTAGCCGTACCTTATTGGTTTTGCATACATCTGGTTTCAGCTACATATTCTCATTCATATGCTCGCATTTCAGATATATCGCATTGTTTATTTGGATTTTATATGATATTTTCGGGATTTGGGAACCGCGGGAGTTCATGAAATTATGCATACATGGAACAACCCGGTTTTCTTGATATGATATTTGCGCGTCCACCATGAGTTTTATCGGTGCTGATTATATACTCCATACGAGGTGTGGTTGCCGTATGAGAGCACATGGTGGGGCCCGGTATGGTTCCCCTCGGCAAGAAGATCGATGGGTTTGCCGATTGAGCCTGGAGGCGGGGGAGTACCTACCGGTGATTGGTTGGACCTGGCAGTTGTCCGGAGGATACTGGCCAGAGTCGAGAAATGGATGCGGGATGATCTGTATTGCCGGGGCCGAGGGCCGACACCGCAGACGGACCCCGTGGGCCGATCCGGACTGACGGAGCCCGATATACGAGGATTTCTGTGTCGATGCTTGGCACACTGTTTTCATGATATTTCTTTTAATACCTTTGTATATATAACAGGGGATTTAGCCGTTGTTATATATACCTTTATACCAATATTAGTGGAATGGGACGCTAATATATGTGTATTGCCCCCATCATATTTATTTCTGCATATACATATATACCTGTAGGATGTTAGGTTTTACTTGAGATTTGACTTGGGATAGTAGGTGATTCATTGAGATTGGATATTGGATATGAAAGAGATGGTTGATTTGTACATTCGAGATATAGGAGAGCTATTCGATATTGTACTTTGAGGTGATGTGAGATCTATGTGATGTGAGAGCCCAGTTTGGGGGCTGATTTGACGATTTGGGATGTGAGTGTCTTGATGGATTGTGATCCTACCACGATGTCATGTTTCCGTGGAAATGACATATTCCACCCTATACCTCACCCTTATCTACCTTATGCACGGACTCATATAGTGGTAGTACCCGTTAGTGTACCCTTATGATAGTTGCATATCTACATTCTCATATCCTTATTGCATATTATTGTCATATCACTATTGCTTCACATATTGATCGTACATGTTACTGTACTTTCCTTTATTCAGCATTTGCATGGCATGTTACTACTGTAATCGCATATCTTAGATTCATGCTGTACGTGCATTCCTGCGATTACCTGCATATGTTATCTACTATTCACGAGTTGGCAACTCACCCCCGTTGTGCCACAGGTGTTTCAGCTTGTTCCCCAGAGTAGTCGAGGCAGGCTATTCCTCTATTCAGCTATCCAGCTATCATCTTTTGCTACAGGTACCGCATCAGCTCACAGTACCATTTTGCTTAGGTGGGTTAGATGATTATCTGTATTTCATATTGTACATTCGTTGTATTTTGTACTCTCCATCTACTATTGTATTATTGACTTAGAGACTTGGTGAGGACGTTATGTGTATTATTATGGATTTGATGTCTTTTATATACAGCTTTTTCTCCACTGTCTTTATTTTTGTGTTGTATTCATCTTGCCTAGTTTTTACACAAAAAGGGGGTGTTGCCAAAATTTTAAAGAAAGAAAGTAAGACTTTTAAGAAATTTGGGTTGTGATTTCAAATGTTTCAAAACTTATATTATCTTTTTCCGTATTTTCATGGTTTAGATTTCTGGGTTTGGCTTTCTTTTACTACGTTGCGTCTTTAGGCGTTGCGTAGTATTAGGGCCGTCACGTGCCATTTTTGGGTCGTGACAGGCATGTACTCCCGGAAGTATTTTCTTTGAATGGTGGCAGCTTCATTCCTACTGACAGGGCTTTGGCGAACTGCTTCCTTATCTTGATTCTGCTCTTGCTGGTGACAAGGGCGCTTCGATCCGGTTAAGGTACTTTATGGCTTCTTATTACCAGAGCTTTTTCAGCCTAACATCAACGCTTGGCCTTTTCGTAAATGGCCGCTTCACGTTCTCGGTCAGTTTTGCTCTTTTGAAGAGCTTCGTTCAGCAGCTTGTCGATCAGGTCATCTGACGGTTTCATGGATTTTGGTTCTGGATCTACCCCCGGTTTCTCTACGTCAGGAGCTTCTTTGCCATTTACCGACGAGTGAGAGATCATGTGGCAACTCGCCCCGTAATCCTCTAGTTCTTCCGACGAGTCGTCTCCTTCATCAATGTCACTGTTTCCATTCTCAAGAACATACTTAAAGAATTCTTCCAGTGTGACTGGGGTCCGTGCCTTTTGGTTGTATTCCTCCAGTGCGTCGATTTATTTTTGCAGACCTGTACGATTGCCATCGAGCGTGTATGGGCTTCTTGGCCTTCTTCTTTTTTCTTTGAAGGCTTCGGAAGCTTGGCCTGGATGTTTTGTCCATTGTTACCAACTTTCGGCTTCGGGCGCGGTTTCAGCATCCCGTCAATAATCTCGGGCTCCAGCGGGCTTTTCCATTTGATGGCTGGACATGCTTGAAGATCTTTCAGCATTCTTTTTGTTTTAGCCGAGAAGACAACTTCCCACGGAGCTTCCTCTGCAAATGAGCATGATGCCCCCGGCATATATACCCTTTTAGGAGCGTGCTGCTATGGTGGGTTTACCTTCCAGTTTTCGGACAGTGCAAACTTTCCATGTTGGCACATGTCTTCAACCCAATTTTTGAAGACATAGAAATCTTCGATTGGGTGGCCCACTATTCGATAGTAGGGTAAGTAATTGGGATTGTTGATGTCGCCTGGTTGCAGTGGGCATCTCGGATCTGGCAGCGTGATAAGCCTATTGCGCACCGCCAGTTCGAATAGTCTCCTCATTTTATCCTTAGGGATTGAGTAAGGACGTCTCAACTTTTCTTCGAGAGATCTTGGTTTATTGTTTTGGCGAGCTACCAGTTTCGGGTCACTCGGTTGTTGTTGAGCGTTGGCGATGAAGGTCGCTTTCCCTTTGCCCTTTTCATTCCGAAGATCTATCTTTGAAGAGGACGGCCTATGACCCATCCGGTCCATTTGGGCCGGCTTGTCAATCAAGGCCTAGAAGGTGGTCAGCTTGAAGAACATCATAAACTGGGATATAGTTGCCTGGGGATCAAGGGTTCCCACGAACATGCCCATGGCAGGCGCTTCTTCTATGCGTTGTTCGTATTTTGACCATAGGTTACGCTATCAAATTACGTATTGAACCTAGGTCTCTCCTGGCTTCACTCTGGCATTGATTAACGCCGCGATCGGGGTGCGCTCGCTAGTGCTTGCGAACCGTTCCATAAACAGTAGCTCAATTTCTGTAAATGTTTTGATGGAGTCATTCGGAAGCTCCGAGTACCATTCAAAGGCTGTCTCCGCTAGGCTGCCAACAAATTGGCAAAGCAATAGTTTGCCATCGCCTCTAGTATTGCCGCATAGAGCTCTGAATTGAGCAACGTACTGGTATGGATTGCCCATCCCTTTATACACGTGGAACTTAGGGATCGTATATCCCGGCGGGTACTTAATTTGATTGTACCAGCATAGATAAGGTCGCCCAGTTCTGACGACTTGACCAACCGCTTCACTTGCCTGATGAGCTCGTATTTATTGAGCTATGTAGTCATTAAGGGCAGCCTTAGAGATCGTTTATTCCTTGGCTGCTGAGAAAACCGAAGGAGGATTTGATGTCTCCCCTCTGTCGTCTTCAATAATTATTGGAGGGTCTTCGGCTGGAGGGTCCGTTTGGATCATCATCCCCACCATGTCTTGGAAAAGAAGCGCCATTTGTTTTATATTAGCCGCTAGTTCCGCGGCCTCTTTATCTTTCTTTTCAAGCACCCTTCATAGGAATTTGGTGTCGGTCTCTTGCTCCTGGAATTGTTCCGACGATGCTTCCGGGCTTTCTTTCTGCCCAGTGAGTGAGGCCATCCTTGTCAACATCTCCTGGAGCTTTTGTTGTTGTTCCTGAGCCTTTGTCACAGACTGTGTAAGTGTTCGATGGCCCATGGAAGTTCGGCTTTCCTCTTTCCCGGAAGCCATGTACACCGTGTGTACCACCATGCCTCCAGACTTGGGGCGTTTGGGTCCACTGCCTTTGAAATTTACCGCAGGCATGGGGATCTTCTCCGACCTTCTTCTCTTATGGGAGGTCAAAGTTGAGGGGGCCATTGCAGCAGGCACCCATGCAGATGATACCTTCCATGGTATGACGGGGGATGGTCCTCCTCTTGCCGAGCTTTCGTCTTCTTCAACCGGCGGGTGTAATCTTTGTCAGTTACAGAGTCTTGGACTTTCCGCCAAACTTTGTGGATCTTAGAGGACAACCGCTGAAGAGGCTGTTCCGGCTTCACCTGTGGCATGCTTTCAGCAGACGGAGGAGACTTTTTCAATATGGCGGTTGGAGAGTTTTTCCGCACTCTTCTGAGCAGCTCGAAGATGTTCCCAGTTGGAACAGCAGCGTCAATTTCCACCATTAGAGCTGGTGGGGTAAGTCCAGAGAGGGAACTGCCCCCAGCTTTCCTCACTCGACGCCAGTGGCGACGTCGAGCATTTCTTGCGGACGGGATCACCTCGGTTGTAGAAGCGACCTCGTTATGCCCCCTGCTTTGATGAGAGGCTGCTGTCGGTGTCAGCTTGTCGAAGACTGACATCCGCTGAGAGGGAATGGTCAATCTGTCGAAGGCAGACTTTCTGGCAGGGGAAGCATTTTTAACAACCTCTCCTGCAGCAGGAGTTCGAATGGCCAGTCTTGCGAAGACCGATCCCTTAGCAGGAGAAGACCCTTTGACAACTTCGTCTGTTGGAACAGGAATGGCTATCCACTTCGGGATAACCCCTTCAGCTATTGTGGGCCTCTTTGTGGGCCCACTCAAGCTGTGGCTCAGCCTGTTAAAGACCGAGGCGTTAGAATTGGACGACCCGTTGAGAGGGGCTGTGGAGATTGCAAGCCGATCGAAGACCGACTTCTTTGGAGCCTCTTGCGATGGTATTGAAGCTCATTAGCGGGAGTATGGTCCTGAAGAACAATCCAGTGGTGGCCTGAGTCACCTGTTCCACTGGCATTGCAAAGATGGAGGCCGCTTAGGGCCCATAGGTCACTCCTCTAGCGGGGAAAGAGTGGGAGTTGCTGTTGTAGTTAGTGCAGCTGAAGGCGATCGATTTTATCTTCTTTTCTGCATGGAGTAAGACACAAAATCTTAGTACCTCGAATCCAGGAGCAACCATATTAAACCGCGATTCGTTCGCGAACATGACACACGAAGTGTGGAGTGGAAAGAGGAAAAGGTCCCACTGGGCATGCCAGAATCTATTTACCGCCGAAAACAGAGACGGATCCGCGTGGGTCATCTTGCCTGAATTTAGGGGAAGATGCTATTTGGGTTTATCCGTCCACCTATCCGAAGATGCCAAGCTGATTTATGGCACCGTGTATCGGAGGTTTTGACAGATGCGGCCGTTGTAGCAGACATCGTCAGATTCCCCCTCTTTTGCGAGGGGTTTTTGATTGTGGGGACGCTCTTCCCTACAAGCGCAAGCCCCTGCAGTTAATTACGTTACCGCGTAGCGGTAACCACTTTCTCCTGCTCCAGAAGGTCACTTCATGTCGTGTGTGTTTGTTTTATTTTTGGTTGCCTGTGGATTGTATACGGAGACTAATTTGTGTTGTCTTTAGTAGGGCGTGGATTAGTCCAAATCCATATTTTCTTAGATTTGGGTTTGGTTTGATTTAAGGATCGTTAATCTCGTTTGGGATTAAGATCAACTTAAATATTTGTTGAGGATACGTTAATCTAATTTTGGACTAAGATCTACTCAACAAGATTTTTAGGATCATTCAGGCCCAACAGAAGAGCATTTAGGCTCTATATTGTCTTAGTTTAAGGACGTTGCGGTCCAAGGAGTTGTTAGTTGTCGGGACCCGCCACCTCTCTGAAGATGCTGAAAAATTACAATGACATATATCAGAGGTGTGAGGAGATATGCCTTTAAACCAATGTTGGTTAGGAGATCTGTAGTTGTGTTTGGGACTAAGACCAATTTGGAACATGATGAGTACATGGGCTCGGTTGATCTGAGTTGGGGATTTGGTCAACTTGGACTCAACCCACTTAATCTTTGAATAAAGTGTTAAACACTTGCTTGGGCTCAGTCCCTTTTCTGTGCAAATAATGCTTTGCTTTATTTTCACTTCTTTTTCTTTGTTCTTTTATTTTTCATGGAGTGTTAAACACTCTTTATGGCGCCCACGTGTGGAGCACATGAGGCGCTTGGCGCTGAGCACCAACCATTGAGTGCTAAGCACTCTTTATTTGATCAGCGCCCATGTGAGGGGCACGTGAGGCACTTGGCGCTGAGTGCCAATCATTGAATGCTAAGCACTCTTTATTTGAACAGCGCCCACGTGAGGGGCACGTGAGGCGCTTGGCGCTGAGCGCAAACCATTGAGTACTAAGCACTCTTTATCTGAGCAGCGCCCACGTGAGGGGCACGTGAGGCGCTTGGCGCTGTTTCTTTCTTTGTGCATTTTTCTGAAGAGTTCAATTCTCTGTTCTCCCTTGGATCTTCGATCCCCAAGAACAAATTCGTCCCCATGGGAATTAAATTCTGATTTGTGGGAGACTTGTTGATTGGTAGAGATTTTACGATCAAAAACTGTAATTACCGCAATCAGAAACGGCGTCGCTTCGCAGCTAGCCGGTGAGTGCGGGTCGATCCACAGAGACGGGTAAATTTCTTCAAAGTGTTTTAACGAGTTGATTCTATTTGTAGTTTTGGTTGGTTTATAAAAATCTAAAAACTGGATCTAATTAATCTAATTAAGAATCTTGCTAGGGTTAGGATTAGGGAAAGTTTTGGAGATTAAGGTTCTTCCTCACCGCTTTCAATGCCATTTTTTATAGATCTATTAGATGTTAAGTTAATTATTAATAAAGTGGATACGAATCTCTTGGGAAGATATTTCTTCCTCTAGATTTGTATCCTTACTTTGTTGATAATTATCCTAACCCTCACGGAAAACGTGCGCAACCGGCCCTTTATACTACGGTTCATCGTTACCTCGAAGGGTAGGATGCCGCAGGGAGCGGTTGTGCTCGTATGCGTGAAGTTCTATTTCATTAGGTGAAGGTGGCATTGAAAGGGGCGAGAGATTTCATCTCTCAACCCTTTCCCTAAGGCTAACCCTAACAAGCGAGGAGACTACTCGCTCATTAGGGGAAGAAAAGACATTATAATTAAAAGAAATAAAAGACTTACTAATTCGATGGCTCCCTCCAAACAAGAAGAACAGATCTGAATTCTTGCTCCCAGAAAATCTGAATTTTATTGATTGAAAAGAGGCATACAATTTTTAGATCTAAGATTACAATTTATAGGAAAATAGAAAACCTAGGGCTACAAGCTCTCGCACTTGCGCAATTACTGATTTGACCCCTGAGAATCCCAACACCAGGACAGTCGCAGCAACAGAAGAAATCTCCACCGACACGGGCGCTTGATGGCCGCGGATCCGCGGCGCCAGCATGGGTTTGGCCGCGGATCCGCGGCCAAACAGAGGAGTCAGGATCTGTGCTTTTTGGTCTTGGTTCATTGGCCCTTTGAGCTTCTGTTTCCATATGTAGTTTCTCTGTTGGGCTTCTGGTTCTTCTCCAGATGTTTCAGTGAACACTTGTATTGGGATTTTTAACCGTTCTCATGACATTTTGGACCTTGCACTGTTCTCTGACTAGGCGTGACTAGTATCGGTCTGCTTGTTGGTCAAAAGTCTCTTTTTCTGTTGTTTTGTGTCTTTTTCACTGTACTTGCTCCAGAAACCTGTATCCTGCAATATGCAACAAACGTGCGTCAAGAGTACCTGTTTATTTATAAAAAGATAAGAAATAGGGGAATGATAAATGCAATATTATGGTCTGAACAAATACCCCCAAACTTACCTTTTGCTCGTCCTCGAGCAAACTTATTATTTTATTCTCTAAAATCCTAACCGCACTTTCGCAGGGAAACGCGATTGCACTGAGCACGTGCAACAAGCCGTTAAACCTCTAGGTGTCCCTAGTAGGAGGAGTGTTGTCTCCTGAGGGTTTTCAGCGGATTACACCCACAAAATCCTATCAACTCGGCCTTTCGACTTTTGTTTTTCATTTAGGTCTTCTAACAAGGAATTCTATTATCTTCTACTTGTAAATTATCCACCGATATTCTTCACACTTCCTCATCATTTAACTTAAGATTATATATATCCTGCAGATCTACTTAGCTTTCGGCATTTCTTAAGTTTTCCTTCTAGGGTTTTATCTCCACTTAGGAATTTCTATCAACTCTACTAAAGATACAAGTTCTATTCTCCATTCCTCTCTCTTATCTAAATTCCAATCACATACCCCTACGTGTGTGTATAGATCACCCCTACACTCGGAAATTCAATTCAAGCAATCATGCCCTTGTCCATTGTCCAAAGTACTAATTAGTTGGTGAATTTAAATGAAATTTGCTTACACATCCTTCATGCGACCGTTAATACTTCTTGAGGTACCAACGACCGATTACAAAATGCGCTTGCACTTTAAAGCGTACTTCCTAGTCTTTGCAACACCCAAAGCTTTAGCAGTGACTCCCAAACCAGTTGGTCTAAGGCACTAAGTGATGAAGCACCCTCGCTAAATATTTTTCTATTTTTACAGCCTTAAGTAATCACAAAAACCAGTGTCCATTTTTTTATTCTTTATTCACATTTTTTTTTTATTTTCTTCGTACTAAGGACTCTAGACAAGAGCATTTCAAGGTCTCTTCTACTATTCCAAGATTCAAGGTGCGTGATTGTGCAAATTGTAGGGTATACATTTTCAGAATTTAGACTTAAGCTAGGAACTATTTTTCAAACTTATACTCTAATAAGAATATCAATACTCTTCCCTTGTTTCGACTTATCCCAAAAAGTGAACCCAAAATTTGCCTATTTCTAAATAAACTACAAGGCATATACTTTCTACTGTTAAACTTTAAGGAAGGTTATTTTTAGGGTTTTCAACTTACTAAGTCTAAGATCTAGTTGTTCCTAGCTAGTTGACCTATTTGTCAAACTAAAGTCAATTAGCCAAAATTGAATACATTTATTTTTATAATTTTTGAAATTTTTCAAATTTTTATTGGTTTTCAAATAAGTATGCAAATGCAAAAATATGTACAAATGAATGCGAAGGAAAAAGACGTACCGAGCATACCCCCAAACTTGAACTTGACAGTGTCCCCACTGTCATGCTAAACCAAGAGGGTCAAAACACTGTAATGATGGTTCCTCTCTTCTCTTATATGCAACTTTCTGATTTGCGCTCTGTAAAATTTCAGATCTTCGCTGTTCCTGCAAGACTCAAAAATAAACCCTTCAAACAGATCAAAATTCGATTATTTTTTATATTTTTTATATTTTCAGATTTTTATAATTTTTAAAATTTATATCAACCCGAAAATTCACAAAAAAGAAAGATTACGCCGTCCCCGGCAACGGCGCCATTTGATTGGTAGAGATTTTACGATCAAAAACTGTAATTACCGCAATCAAGAAACGGCGTCGCTTCGCAGCTAGCCGGTGAGTGCGGGTCGATCCACAGAGACGGGTAAATTCCTTTTATGTGTTTTAACGAGTTGATTCTATTTGTAGTTTTGGTTGGTTTATAAAAATCTAAAGACTGGATCTAATTAATCTAATTAAGAATCTTGCTAGGGTTAGGATTAGGGGAAGTTTTGGAAATGAATATTTTTCCTTACCGCTTTCAATACCTTCCTTTTTTAGATCTATTAGGTGTTAAGTTAATTATCAAGAAAGTGGATACAAATCTTTTGGGAAGATGTTTCTTCCTCTAAGTTTGTACCCTACCTTTGTTGATAATTATCCTAACCCTCACGGAAAACGCGCGGAACCGGCCCTTTATACTACGGATCATCGTTACCTCGAAGGGTAGGATGCCGCAGGGAGCGGTTGTGCTCGTATGCGTGATGTTCTATTTCATTAGGTGAAGGTGGCATTGAAAGGGACGAGAGATTTCATCTCTCAACCCTTTCCCTAAGGCTAACCCTAACAAGCGAGGAGACTACTCGCTCATTAGGGGAAGAAAAGACATTATAATTAAAAGAAATAAAAGACTTACTAATTCGATGGCTCCCTCCAAACAAGAAGAACAGATCTGAATTCTTGCTCCCAGAAAATCTGAATTTTATTGATTGAAAAGAGGCATACAATTTTTAGATCTAAGATTACAATTTATAGGAAAATAGAAAACCTAGGGTTACAGGCTCTCGCACTTGCGCAATTACTGATTTGACCCCTGAGAATCCCAACACCAGGACAGTCGCAGCAACAGAAGAAATCTCCACCGACACGGGCGCTTGATGGCCGCGGATCCGCGGCGCCAGCATGGGTTTGGCCGCGGATCCGCGGCCAAACAGAGGAGTCAGGATCTGTGCTTTTTGGTCTTGGTTCATTGGCCCTTTGAGCTTCTGTTTCCATATGTAGTTTCTCTGTTGGGCTTCTGGTTCTTCTCCAGATGTTTCAGTGAACACTTGTATTGGGATTTTTAACCGTTCTCATGACATTTTGGACCTTGCACTGTTCTCTGACTAGGCGTGACTAGTATCGGTCTGCTTGTTGGTCAAAAGTCTCTTTTTCTGTTGTTTTGTGTCTTTTTCACTGTACTTGCTCCAGAAACCTGTATCCTGCAATATGCAACAAACGTGCGTCAAGAGTACCTGTTTATTTATAAAAAGATAAGAAATAGGGGAATGATAAATGCAATATTATGGTCTGAACACTTGTCTCATGGATCTCAGATCCAGGGGAAAGAACTAAGTTCTTTATGAGGGTTACACCCTTGGATATGCAGATGAGATACTATGATCTCTATTATCATTATTTACCTCGAAGAAAGTTCTTCTTCTTTCTTCTCTCTTAAAACTTTCTCCTTTTTTCTTTTTTTCTTGTTCTTCTTTTTGAACTTGATGTTTATGGGGGGTTTCTCTGTACAAGACTTGAAGTCTTGGGGCCTTTAGATAGTGGAGGCAAGTTTGTTGGTTTAGTTAAAGAAATCTCTCATTGAGAGATCCTTAATTGATTTGGGGATTTTATCCACCGTTGGATCTTTGATCCAAGGATTTCTATTTTACAGAAAATATTTTTCTTGTTTTTTAACAAGATTGGGGAAATATTTTCCCATACAGAGCTTATTCTGTAGCTTGGTGATTTTTAATCACCATTGGATTTTTAATCACCATTGGATTTTTAATCCAACGGTACTCTGTTTTCTAGAGAATAATCTTTCTCGTTTAGAAAGATTTGATGGATATTTCCTCAACAGAATTTAATTCTTTAATTTGATGATTTATCATCTCTGTTGGATCTTTGATTCAATGGCAGAAAACTTTTAGTTCTGGCGCGGGCGCCCTCGTGAGGCACGTGAGGCGCTGCCTCAGAGTTTTTAACTCTTGGCGCCGGCGCCCTCGAGCAAGGTACGTGAGACGCTGCCTCAGAGTTTTTAACTCCTGGCGCCGGCGCCCTCGTGCAAGGCACGTGAGGCGCTGCCTCAGAGTTTTTAACTTCTAGCGCCGGCGCCCTCGTGCAAGGCACGTAAGGCGCTGCCTCAGAGTTTTTAACTCCTGGCACTGGCACCCTCATGCAAGGCACGTGAGGCGCAGCCTCTTTTCGAATTTTGAGCAGAGCCTTGCTCTTTTATTATTGGGGGGAAACAAACCTAACCGATAACAAATAACCACCAGATTAGAATACAGTATCACATACTCGTATTTAATCAGATACCGCACATATCAACATATGTGCCCTACTTCGTTTCGCTTGAACCAGGAAATTTCTATATGGGACTCTAAAGACTCGTCAATATGCCAGCCGTAGGTGATGATCACATCAGTCACCTAAAAGCTGTCAGCGGTATTAAATGGACGTAACGGTTACCCAGGTATTGAGTGAATAGAAGATCAACAAGCAAGCTTGTCCAAACTCCCATGAAGCTTATAGATAACACTTACCATACAGTCCGGTCTCATCGTCTGATATGTCGTATATCGAATCTGGGGGTGGAATCGTCAGACCTCAATAACTTGATAAGTCATGCCGATGTGTGGCCTATAACGCTACGAGAAACTACTGATAACTCTTACCAGTAAATCTCATCAACAGCCCTGGCCAGCGACTTTCTGTTATAGCCAATCGAGCATAGCGCAATATCAACTCCCTATACCGGGAAAGAAGAAACCCCTCCTATCGCTCATTGCCTCCATGTGAATCGGGACTGTACCCAAAATTCACCTGTTTGCACGACTCCTCTGAGCCGTGGTAGGGAGGAAATCAAAGCACAGTGGGAACCACACAAGGCTCTATGAAGATCTCAGGTCTACAGACTAACATGTACCAATGTCACTAGAGAACTGCTATCTGACGATAGGTATAGTACCATCTAAGAGTTCTCGGCGAGTCCTGTTCGGTGTACCCATTCTCTAATGAGCATATATGTACAATCTTTGATGTCAAACACCAATGGATATGTGATCAACCATCGCCCCCTAAAGGGTCAAGAAACGTACACACTAGTCTACTCTAGAATATCGATGCCCTGTCTCGATACTCCCTCGACTAGGAACTGTTAAAGGATGTGCTTGTAGACTACACAAGTCCCAGTAGTATGATCTGCATCATAGTCCTGGTAGTCAAGCAAACACCCTAATGGCTTTATCAACCTGTATCAGAGAGACGGTATAATAATACAAGTGTACATGTTAAGATAAAGAGTAACCAGATAGCATATTATCATGTCGAGAAAGAAAGTCCTCTATATATATGTCCAAGCATCCATTATAATATACATCAATATACAATAATGGCCTCTATGGCATATATATCCCTAACACCAAATACCAAGAATATTCTCTTATGTTCATAACTGCTTCCCTTTGTTTCTCCAGGATTGGATTAATTTTCTCTTATTACAGCAAGTGCAAAAGCAACATCTGGTTTGGTATGAGAAATTGCATGATTGACTCAGATTTCTAAGAAAATGATATGTCATTCATGCCAGTCGCTCTTCTCATCGGTCTAAAAGACATCTCTTTAGAGAGGGTGACTCTATCTACCACGCCAGGAGTCATCCATTCTAAAACACTTTTAGAATGGTGTCCAAGTACCCTGATTGGGACACTTCCCAAATCTAAATCTAAAACCATAGATCTAGTCACCAGAATTCCCGATATCTTATTCAGATCCTATATGGAGAAATATCTGTAACAACCAAAGTTTGACCGATTGTAGTAAAGGAACATCACTTCCTACCAAGAGTATATCATCCAAATCCCAGGATATAACTCCCTATATCCTTCTTACTAGGTTCATCTGTTATTTTGATGAAGTCAATCGCCTTGACTGTCACATCAAAACAGATGATCCGTCTCCGCTATGCATGCTTTAGTCTATGAATAAACATAAGCAACTTGCACACCTTCCGCTACTCTCATTGACTACGATAACCCTCTGGCAGAGTCATATACACGCGCACTTCCAAATTCCTATTTAGAAAGACGTTATAGTCATCCACCTACCAGATATCATAGTCTAGAGCAGCAGCAATGCCAAATCATATCCGTATGGATTTTAGCGTAGATACTGAAGTAAGAGTATCATCACAATCCACAATGGGTATTTGATGAGAATCTTTACAACAAGTCTAACTATATTAGGTTAATACCTTTCCACGTGCATAGATCTCGAAAGATCTACTTACTCCTAATGGGTTTTACCCTTTCAGGAGCATCCAGTAAAATCCAAAATCCATAATTTGCTAAAATGCGTGAAGTCCAACTTGGATATAAAGCATCAGGTCACTTGGAAGTTACAATTTCCTATGACCCACAAATAACTAGTAGGGCCATCATAACCATGATGCTGACCCCCTGTCACCATATATGGGAAAACCGAAATATCTCTCGGGTAACTGAGATTGCCTACTAAAATCTGCGGAGTGGCTAAGATTTATCGAGTCCAATTAAATCTCTATGTTCTACAAAATTTTCAGTAACCGTTTGAGATTCTGGAATCACTTCCAGTTCTACCATACTCCTACTAATTTCTTTTGCAAAAAGATTTCTTTTATAAAAAGTGGCGAGCCAAGAACAATGTAATTATTGATCTTGAAAATGGTATAAGCAAAACCCTAGCGAATACTTAGGATAATCTACAAACTGCTATTACCAAAGCATTCCTTGAGTTTGTCTGTATTCTGCTTTTAAATAGAAACCGGATAACTCCATATATTAACAATCTCAAGATATGCAACCATTCTATGTCCATATAGAATCAAATTTAGATGGAATCTGATTCAAATGTCATGCAACTATTTCTAGTGCATATCATCTAAATGGAAAAAAGCTAATATAACATTACTCATTAAGGAGAGCACCCACGGATGAGTAACTTGTGAGAGAAACAAGTTATCAATATTACTACGACAGAATACCTAGCATAAGTATCTACATCTTTGATCATTTCGAAGAAGCTTGATACTTCCAACGTACGGTTCTCTACTTTATTCTTATACCTATAAACTTCTCAAAATCTTTAGACCTTCCATTTCAAAGAATGCGTGTCTAAAACAAGAGAACACATAGGTAAACTGAATGAAGTAAGATTACCAACCCCTTGTCTCAAAGGAAACTGGACAACATACATTTTCATGTATAAGTTTCAAGAGTTTACTAACTCAAATTCCGTGTGTTGTAAGTTGAAAACTGTATTTTGGTTAAGAATGTATTACACCGTTATTAAACACACCTTACCTTATCCTCAACTTATAAAAGTAAATGATTAGAACATAATTTTCAAAATTTATATCTCTCTTTATAAAATGAAAATATATATATTCAATTTTAAAAATTGGTTCAAAATAACGGTTATCTGAAACCAAATATTTGTCGTTAGGCAAAATCAGGTGATTTAATCCAATATCGCAAATTGCTACGAATTCCGATATTGAGGATCAAATCGTCCATTTTCCAATAATCTACTCCTATTTGGCATCTGTAATGCCATAAAGATGTGAGATCCAAATTTGGTACATACATATATATCCTGGAGTCAAAATTAATTGGGAAAATAGTTCTCAGTAACAACTACACAGAAAAACTGAAACATGAAAATGTTTCTAGAGGTGGCCGGGTATTCCCAGTAATGCCTCTTTAACTATCCAGATTCATAACAATAGTCACAATTTCCTTTGCCCTCACTTCAACCCCTTTATATGTCTCTACATCTTATCTTTTGTACACTACATTTAGGCTAATTGGTTTTCTTCCTACTCTACCTTTCGGCACCGGCCTAAGGTTTGGAAGAAGACTAACTAATAAGTGTAACTTGTAAGTGTATATGTGCTCCTTGCCGTGACAACTACGGCTATGCGGAATCAAAAACTTTAAAATCTTGAGCACAATACACTAAAATCCAAGAATACAAACCCAAACACTAAACTAAACAAACCCTAATTAGGAGTTTTAGCTACTAGGTTGGAATTACAACCTTTGTAGACGGCTCTTCGGATCTTGAAAGGTAGATTCCACAAGCTCCTTGAGTTGATGGAACGAGCTCTCGAAGTCGATCTTCCGTGTCAAAGACGATCCACCCAAGGATGCCGATTCAAGCGATAGTTTCGTCCGAAATAACTAAAGATCAAATCTTGCTAGGACAAGATGCTTAGAGTGGTGTAGTTTGTGAACAAGATACTCTCTTTTAATCCTCACAACTCAAGAAGAGAAAATGAGGAAGATGAAGAAGTAGATGGCAACTCAAGAAATTTCCTCATTTGTGAAAATATTAACCATCCAAAATATCCTACACTGCTCTCTCATTCTTATCTCTTCTCACATAAAACAAATAAGTGGGTGTGTGGATTGTGACTCACTAGTGTGAGTCACAAGTCCACAAGATACTAGAAGAGATGAGAATGAGTGAGAGTGTGAGAGAGGCCACCTCATCAAGTATACACACACACATACATATATAAATATACATGCATGTATATAAATAAGTATACTCAAACCCGTATAAATACGTATACTGTATTTCTACCAAAATACGAATACCGTATTTGTACCGAAAATACAAAATACGCGTATTCATATATAGAAAGAAATACATATATTTGTATCAAAACACAAATACCCATACTTATACAAATACACGTATTCGTATAAATATCGTATTCGTGTTAAAATACAAATACCAAAAATAGAGCAATATAATACTAGTATCAAAACTGGCTGTTTTTCAAACCTGCTAGTACTACTAAACCGTCCGATTAAAGCACGTGTATAAATACACGTGTTCAATCGAACACCTGTGCGTAAAACCATACACAAACTACACCGTTTCGCCTGAACCGGGAAACCCTCTGTGCGGGACTCTAAAGACTCGACATTACGCTGGCAGTGGGTTTAACCACAAGCATGTCAGTGGCACTAGCTATACGTAACAGCTACCCAGGTATCTGTCGAAGAGAAGATCGACATGATATCTCGTCTGAAAATCCTACAGAACCTATATGTGACATTCTCCATACAGTCCGTCTGTTAGTCTAAGAGTATCGCATTTCGGGCCTAGGGGGTGGTAAATGTTAGACCCTAATAGCGCAATAAGTCGTGTCGGTGTGGAACCTAATACAACCTGAAAAACTACTAGTGTACCTACCAGTAAATCTCACTTTCCCTGGCCGGGACCTTGTGTATTGGCCAACCGTACACAGCGCGATATCAACTCCTAATACCAGGAGAGACGGATCCCTTCTATCCTCTACTACCTCCAAATGTTTTAGGACTGCACCCAACTACTACCTGTTTGCATGACTCATTTGATCCGTGGTAGGGTAGTAATCTAATTACAATAGGAACACACTCGAGATGAATAGTGATGTCAAGTCAACGGACTAATTTACACTCATGTTATCGGGGAACTACTATGACGATAAGTATAATACCAACCAACAGTTCCCAGGGAGTCTGTCCAGTGTAACTCAAACCCAATGAGCACATGTATACTATATTTGGTACTGTATACCAATGGTTGCGGGATAGACCACCTCCCCTGATAGGGATAAGAAGCGTATACGCTAATCTACTTTGGAATATCGATACCCAGTCTCGATAATCCTACGACTAGGGATAAGTTTAAGGATGGGGTTATAGACTACCCAGCCCCCACTAGCATGACTGCTCTCATAACACTGGTTGTTAAGCAAGGATCCTAAGGGCTCTATCAACATGTATTAGCGATACGTTAAAAGAAACATATACACATATTAAGATAGAATAAACCAGATAGTATACTATCATATTAAGCAAGACTGTTATTATATCTGTGTATATCCCAAGCTTTCAAAATGTAATATACAATCCAGTACTATACAATAATGGCATATAGGGCATATATCACTAACATAACTGGTGTACTCTCCTAATGCAAGGATCTTTCGCAACCAGAGATAAGGTAAAGGGAAGAGACAACCGAATAATCCTATTCAATTTCTCCAGAACTAGAGACCATTCTCGACTGAAATAATTTCTTTGAGTTCATATGTAACTATACGGTGGCATTTCCAAGAAATATGGATCATCGTACTAATACGGAGTGTTTTGGAGAAAGCAAAGTGATAGTAGGAGTGTGTCATGACCCGTAATTTAGCACGTGACCGACACTTAAATCACGCAACGTTTAAAGGCGTAACGTAATTCAAGTATGCCAAAGCACAGTAAATCTAAACCTTTTTGCAGAAAATAGTGGTGGTGCAGTTTTTGAAACATCGTCGTAAGAAATTCAAGCCTTCATTTTTAAAAGTATAAGTCATATAATATATAAAGGCAATGAATGTATACTATCTTTTAAAACATTTTCGTCCTTGAAATTTTGGGCAACACCACCCTTGTATATTTTGATCCAAAACCATATACATAACAATATATAGGTATCTCCAAGCGGGAGCTAGCTCTTCTCCAATTGGTGGAATCAAAACTATGAAATAAACATATATTTGACGCTCTACAGCGAAGATCAACATAGAAAGAATAAAAAAAGAAAGACATCATCATCTCAAAGAAGAGAACATACACCCATCGCTCTAAGTCTCGCAAATACCCAAGTCTGTCTAGGTCTACCAATATACAAATTCTAGTTTCTGATTGATGGAGTTTAACTAGATACAATAGGAATAAAAGGTACTAGAGTGGTCACAATCCAGCGTGTGTCCCACCTACCAAAGCAAAACACCCTGAAGGAACTGTGTGCCAGCAATACTGCTACTGATCCAAGCGGTCAAACCTGCAAGAAACTGTGGCACAACGGGGGTGAGTTGCCAACTCGTCAGTAGAAAACACCAACAGGTAGAAATTGAATAAACCATAATTCCTAAGTCATACTGTATCATGAAGGTAATACTATGGTATCTAAGGTGACCATATATGCATATATGTCAACAATGGAATCAATGCAAATGACATGCACAAATAAACATCTGAACTCATATGCCTGTATGCATGCGGATATCATCCACGTGTGTCCATCAACGACACAATCAAAATCATGGAACCTGGGTGTCCAACTTCGACACTCGAATCATCATGAAAACATATGCATGTATGTATGAGGATATCAACCAACGTGTGTCTATCAACGACACATCAATATCATGGAACCTGAGTGTTCAATATCGACACTCGAAACATCATGAAACCCCGTGTCAAGTATCGGCATGTGAATCCTCATATCTCAGGCGCTGCATCCTGTGATCAGCCCTCATATCCATCTCACGACTTCGGTCGGTATCCTCCGGATAACCGTCGGGTCCAAATTATCACCAGTAAGTAGTGTTCTCTCCTGCCAGGCTCATCGTCTACATTTCGAGCTGCTTGCCCCAGGGTACCTTACTGGGTCCACCATGTATCCGCAGACGGCTCATCCAACTCCTCGAATCGCGTCTCGAAAATAAGCTTAGAACCGAGAAAACTCATGGTGGACGCCTCAAAATTACATCACGAGAAACCGCGTTTTTAAAACAATTCATAATTTCCTATGAAATATATCCGCGGTTCTCAAATCCAGAAATCTCATGAAAACAGTATCTCAATGCATGCAACCATAAAGTACGATGTATGCGAACATAGAACAGTAATGTGAGCATATTAAGTATATCATGAAAACGTGTCATATGATAGTAATGAACAATGAATGTAGTTTACAAATAATAATAATATCATGATATAGTAATTCTACTGTGTAAGCGGTATAGCAATTACCAATGATGGATGTGTGAGCCGGTAAATCTGTGTAAGTGTAACATGCGCATCATTGGTAATAGTGCAGGTGTACTAGCAGACGAAGTCATGTAAACAAAAGGGTATAAAACGTCGTGTGTGTGTGTGTCTATATATATATATATATATATATATATATATATATATATATATATATATATATATATCGTAATGAAAGAAATGAGAGCGTATACAGAAATAAGAAATCGTAAAGCGAGCGTAAATAGAATAAAGGAATCGTAAGCGCGAACAGTATAAAAATACGCAACTACGTATGAGTCATACAGTTATAGTATAAAATAGTACAAATCGTTGTTTTAGAAAATAGGGGACTATGATATTATTTGGAAAAGATACCATTTGAAAAGTTTTTAGCGTCTCTTTGAAATCATCATTTAAAAGTGCGTAATGATTCGTTACTTTTGAAATAGGTATGACTCCAAACATTTCACAATATCCACTTCGTGATATACAGTAAAATGTTCTCAAGTCAAAATAAATATCAGTGATTCATCCTTATTATATCACGTACGGAATATCTATCGTACGATATCATCAAATAAATAGTACGAATCTATAGTTAAGTACATCAACTCATCTCATATCATCATAAATCATCTCATGTCATATCGTATTCATATCATATCACATCGCCTTATTTCATTATATCGTATCGTAACTACTCGTATCACCATATCATAATTTTCTTTTCCCATATATGTGTATATATAGCTCAAAGGTTAAGAAATAAAACTAGAGATATATCTTTCTACTAAGTCTACTACTATCGCATATGGTATTCTAATAACCCTATATATATATATATATATATATATATATATATAACCCTAGCACTACGGTTGCGGGGATACTATACGCCATCCACTCGACTTCCCCGTAGATATAAATCTACTCACTTTGCTAAACTACTTGCTTAGCCGAAATTGATGTGCTTCGTCATCTCGGAAGTCCACGCGAAGGTACCTACAATTCAACGCACATCATAACATTATTAAAACCAAGTCCGGAAAACCGATACGGCACACGATGTGCTCATAGGTTAGAACCTATAGCCTACGCATGCAAGAACAACCAGATAACCCTACGTACAAACGTCCAACGACCAAGTCCGAAATCAAATACTAAAAACCAAGTTTCAGAATCGGAAAACACGAAATCAACAACATAAGAAAATCACTCCCAGATTCTACCCTAGGTCAAATCAAGACATTCTGCATATAGGGTAGGTCTAATTACTAGATAAAAAAGCCATGAACCAAAAATCACCCAATTCCACTCTGATGTGGCCGCAAATTAGGGCCACCAAGAATAAATATGCGGCCTGTTTTTGGGTGTGGGGGCTCGGGTTTCAGGTGTTGCTTTATGGTTGCCTACTCGTCTCACTATCAAGGGAACTTATTTTATGGTGGTCTCGGGCCATCCCAGATTTTAAAATACCATCATAATTTGTCGAATGATCGATGTCGGGAAATTCTAAGTTCGTGGTTTGGTTTCTAGTCTCTGTTCTTGGCCAGTAAAATCATCACTAAGGTCTTACAAACACTCACTACACCTCAATAGCCACTTTACAAGTCAAGTCTCCCACTAATATCAACCTAGAAATTTCCAAGATCACAAAACCACACTAGTTTAACTCTAATACACTATTGGATGTACTAAACACAAATAACTTAACTAAAAGTGTAGGGATTATCTCATTTAGCAACTCAAGAAAAATTTTGGATTGCCCAAAGTGCTCAAAATCCAAACTTGATCTTGCTATAGGGTTAGGATGAGATGGTGATCATTTTTAATGAAGCGAGTGTGGGGTTTTTGAGATGGTTTTGGGATGGTTGTGGAGGTGGTAGAGGAGGTAAAGAAAGTGAAGAAGAAGATGAAGAAGTGTTGAAGAAATGAAGTGAGGAATGAGATGAAGAAATGGTCAAAGTCAAGCAGCCATGCCACTCTCTCTCTCTTTCTCTCATGCCCATGCTACATGTCATAACTTGTCCCCCCTCTCTCCCCTCAATTATCTTCTCTTTTTCTTTTCTTTTCCTTTTATCTCTCTCATCCAAATAAAACCAAAAATGCAAATGAAACAAACACAATGAAACAACATGCAATAAAATGCAACAAGTCCTGGTGCAGTAACCATGGTTAATTAAAAAGATGGATTTGGCTTAATCATGATTAGTAGTGCGCTATTCAAGTTTAATTTAAACTTGCATATAATTAATTATAAAAATGCTCAAATCCAATAAATACCTTCTTAATAAATAATACATATTAATCTCCAATTATTTTCCAAGTATTGGTATATAATTATACCATTTTACGAAAACCCCAATTCGCAAATCGAATAGTTTTCGTGAAATATAATATTTTATTATTTAAATTTAAAAAATAATATTTTATATTTCTGAAATGTTACAATCTTCCCCCCTTAAATAAATTTGGTCCCCAAATTTAAATTTAAACCCCCAAATACATAAACATTTCAATAATCAGTCAAATCAACGGGGTTCCGAAATCATGGAATACATAGAAATACCACAGCGCATGAAAATGAATGCGAAACTCAAAATCGAACTCCGCCAAGCGTCACGCAATCATTGGAGTTAAAATGGAAATACAAATTTCGAAATCCACTACTAAAATCAAAATATACTATAGTCGAAATCATAATACGTATATAGTACGCATCTGTTTAAATTCCTCTAAAAACTGAATAAAACACATGCAAAATCTTTTCCGAATCGCCGTGTGATGCGTAACTCACGGCACAACTAGCGGACGCTCATTTGTAAAGTAGTAAATATACGTTCCGCCTTTTTAAAATATCCCAAAAGGTTTTCCTTTGTAAGAGTTCGTGTCATTCACTGACACGTGGGAAACAGCGAGACTATAGCTCCTATTTGAAAATCTCTTGGTAAACATTTTATGCATGTAAAGTACTCAGATACTGTCCTCAGATCAGTCCTGCTCGGTTACTATATAATATAGTATCCATCATGAAAATATGATGCTCAAACGTAAAATCAGCCTCAAAAGGCGTATCTAATATCATGTGTGTCTGGTGCGCATTGAAATCCAAGTCTGAATACAAGAATGTGCACAAAAGCAAAAACTAAGTGCAGTGGGTGTGCACGAAAGCATCTGTCAAGTGCAACGGGTGTGCACGACAACAATATCAAGTGCATCTAGAGTGCACGAAAATCTAAATCAAGTGCAACAATCATGCACGAATAAAATCTCAATCAAGTGCACCTGGTGTGCACAAAACCACATCTCATGCGTCCAGTGTGTGCAAAAATCTAAATCAAGTGTGTCAGGTCCGTACAAAACATCTAGTGCAGTAGCGTGCACGATAACGAACGTCAAGTGCAGACGCGCACGAAAACATAAATCCGGTGCAACAAATGCACGGAATATAAATCTGGTGCAACAAATGCACGAAATACAAATCTGGTGCAACAAAGGCACAAAATACAAATCTGGTGCAACAAACGCACGAAATACAAATCTGGTGCACTAGGTGCCCGAAATCTTATCAATATCTCAAATGCACACAAAAACAACACCGAGCGTACCAAGGTGTATAAAATCACAAACGTGTGCAACTGCGTGCACAAAACCCATACCAATGCACTGCAAGCACATATGAGCTATACCGAGTGCATAAGTCAAGTGCATACAACAAGAAAAAAATCAAATCGACAGTATCGAAATCCACAAAATCATAAATACGTGCAGCCAATGCAAAAAATTGATATCAAGTGCAACAGATATGTACAAATCGCAAACCGATGTAAAGGTGTATAAAACATAAATCAAGTGCAATAACTATGCACAAATGAAAATATCCAGCAGGTGCTGCCATGGTGCACGAAGACAATATCAGGAAACCTAATCATGGAAACTCAAAGTCCAAGCGACAAAAGTGTAATACTCGGATCAAAAAACACAAATCGCAATAAATGACATTGAGGTACACCTCCTTCAATGTCGAAAAATGTCGGTGCGCCCAAAACTGGAAGAGCAAGAACATCCACTTGCCTCCTACTCACGGTCTAGCATCCTTGGTCTCTGGGTCCTTGTTTTCTCTATGGATTACCAATCTCGCAATCCTTCTGCTCGTCGTCCCGATCAGGTGTGATAACGGAACAGTTCCGCTCTGGCACTCCGCTGATCCTCTCTTGGCCAATTAACATGACTACTCATAAAGCAGCACGTCACTGGTGACGGCATCTGGCCCTCTAAATACGCGCGATACAACCGATCCTGGGTGCAAATCTTATCGCTGTGGTGTCCTGAAAAGAACATGCTCAAAATCTCTTCTAATCTCACATATGTCGAACTATACGAAGGTTGGAACTCTTTACTTAACTCTTTTTCTCATCCAAACGGCTGCGTCCTCAGCACAGCTCTTCTCTGGAATTTGGTTGTATCCAATGCCTCTGCACACGTATCAATCCTCTGGCCTCAATGGGGAGTAACGACAACTCTTTAATATCTCGCATGAATCTCTTGTTCCACCTATCGTCCTTATCACCCACATCGAAATCATGTCTCGCTGTCTGCGTACTGCAATTCGTTCTCAGCTACAGTCAATCCGGAGTCTCTCATACTGACTCAAAATTACGAACTCGGGTATCTTCACCACTCTGTGAAAGATATCTAGTCAATAACATCCTCGGAGAATCGTCCAAATTATCGGAGGAATACGCTTCATTCGTCCGTTCTCGATCAACTCACAACGCATCTGGGTGAGGTCTTTCTATCCGAAGCTGGTCAACTTACCGATTTCACATCGGAGCATCCAACGAACAATGTCCTCTCTTGATCGATTTACTCTAGATCTGAGTAAAATTTTCCAAACTGGAATTCTTCAACTCAACAGAGCCTGTGTCAGCGCATCAGATCAGACGAATTATCTCAGTCGCTCAACTTAAGATAGACTAGGTATCTTCTGTCACATCTCTGTCTGAAAGCTCCAGCGGTTTCAGCTCATAAACTGTCACGCCCCGCTTCCCGGTATACGGCGAAGGGGATGCGACTAGTCCGCTACGTATTTACTATGAAGTAAATACGCTAAGCGTATCTAAGCAATATAAAGTAAATACACAAGAGACAAAAGATATGAACTGAACAACAACTTTATTTATTAACATTCTTTTATACAATGCATGAAAAGTAATACAACTGAATAAAAAGCAATGCCTAAACAATGGCATAACAGGAACTGAAAAGTACTGAATGGAAAGTGTACAATGACTAGAGCTCGGGATCTTCAGCAAACTGATCCAAGTCTTCTGCAGTAGGCTCGATCTCTGACGTGTCCAAATCACCTGACGACATTCAAAGAACAAAGAAAGAGAATGTCGTCAGCGAACAGGTCGCTCGGTAAGTCTTAAAGATAAGGAAGAATAGAATAGACAGAATGAGAAGGTAGCTTTTAAAGTTGTATTATATTATTGTAATATTGTGTTAACGCTGTCGTTTGTAGCTTAGTACAGCAGATGCCAGTGTATACGAGAGGAGTCCCACTTACACCGGGGACTTTGGTAACCCGTAGTACAAGGCTCCGTCAATAATACCACGGAACAACGGCATGGATGTAATTACGTCTTAAGTGACCACCTTGTGCCCCCTTTAACATATTCCGTACCAGTCTACCTCTTAAACCCCGTAGTGTTATCTTGATTGTATTGTATTGTGTTGTCTTGTATTGTAAACTGTATAGATTATATAATTGGATGACTGACCGAAACCATGATATCTGTAACGGATGTAATCGTAGAATCATATAAATGGATGTAAACTGGAGATCATGTAAATGGAATGTATATCCATGGTTCGGTTCAGTCAAGTTATATAGGTTGGTAGATTGAATATATGGAATAATGGATTCATGGATTCATGTTGAATTGTAATATTGTGGATTGTAGATTGTGATTGTAGATTGTAGATTGTAGATTGTACTTGAATCATATTCAAGTCAGATTATAATGAGACTCAAGAGATTGGTCCCACTTAAACCTATATTTACTAGGGTCTTTAGAGTAAATTATAGAACTTGAGGAGGGTTTTATGTAAAAATACTTTTATATACTTTTCAAAATACACCCCAAGTATTTATTAATCGTCTTTAGAGTTGTAATGAATGTAGATTTTATATTGTGATATTTCTAGTGAAAATACCCTAATTTCATAATAAATGGTATTTATTGGTAATATTGGTTTTGTATGGAATTCATGGTATTTTAGTGTAAAATTAATTCTTGTGATTTTTAGAAAAATGTGGAATATTTATATCATAACAAAATAGGTATTTTAATGATAAATATACATATATTTATACAAAAATAATTTTAATATATATTTCATATTCTAAAAATCTCATTTCCTCAAGATGTCGTAATTTTAATCTTTCGAGACCGAATGCTCCTTGCAGAGGTCTGAATCTCGCACTCCTAAGCCCGAGGATGTGCGATAATCCGCACCATCCCGAACGGGTTCTCCAAAAGGGGTTGTAGCGGCGCTTTGCAAAGATTGTATAAATACTAAATCATTTAGTAAACGGTTTTATTAATTATGGTATTTAAATGAAAAGTGTCGTTTTTCCGTATTCTATGTTCTAGGGTCTCCTAAATCAACTAGACTGCTCCTAATTGGTCCAAAACGATAAGTCGTAAGATACTTCAAATCGCCTCTTCACCGCCAATTGTGGCCAGGTAAGTACAAGTGAAGAAAGGAGAGATCCGCTCACGAATCACCGTGAGACGGCCTTTTTAAAATTACCTTTCTCACTTGTCTAGCCTAGACACCACAAAGTCAGGTTTAGATAAACGACCGAATACCCACAACCTTATCCTATTTTCATAATAAGTGGTATTTATTTGTAAAGATGTATCAATACTAAATCTTTTTAGAAATGGTTTTATTAAGTAAATGGTATTTAAATGAAAATATTTGTTTTCCCGTATTCTATGTTCTCGAGGGTATCGTGTTATGTTGCATATGAGTGTGTGAGGAAGTAGGTCGTTACCTCGTGATCTATTTAAAGGTATAACAAGTTTAATGGAGTTAAATGTAGAATTGAAACAATGTGATATTTAAGTAAAAAATACGATAAATTGAAATAGCTATCATTTTATGAAATAAAACTTGATCAATTTGGTTGATTAGTGTTTAATAATCAACATGAGGGAGTTTAAGCATAATTGTATTAACGAGAAGTGAAGTTTTATGAAGAAACCGAATCGGAAATAGGATTTGTTCCGATTCCGTCGGGTTTTGTAAATCCGTATTTTTAGAAAAGAAAAGAGAGGTAGAATGGGGACTTACGGGTTTTGGAAAATAACGAGAGTGAGATTGAAAGAGAGGAATCTCCGGCACGTCCTTTCTCGTCGAGGGCTCCTAGAACGATCGCCGGAAGTTCGCCGGGAATTTCGCCGTAGCTTTGCTTCGTGCTCGTTTTCAAAGTACACAAGATTTCTCAGAAATTTTAGAGAGTTGGCTCAGAGTTTTGGGGTTAGAGGATAGAGAGTAGGGGTGTATTTATACGGTTAGGCTAGGGTTAGGGTAGATGAAGGGTTTTAATTTAAAAAATGTAAAAATGTCGGAAAAAAGTTTAAAAATGGAGTAAATGAGTGTTAATGTGCACTCTGGAAACGATCTCAATATTTAAAGTATGCAGGGGGTATGAGAAGCGGAAAAGTCACATTTTCCCTGTTGGGGACTCGGCCGTCCGGCCGAGTCCGGCCGGCGGCGCCGTCCCGAGTCGGCCGGTCTGCCGTCCAAGTCGGCCGAGTCGGAGGTCAGGGAGGTGGGGGTTGTCTAGTGTAGCCTCTGGTATATTTAGTTTTTCATGTGTAGTGGAAATTTGGGAGTTATCACGTGTTGACTGTTGGGCTTCTATAAAAATTTTAAAAAATAAATATTAAAAATAATGTGGGGCATGGAATTTGAACTCTGGTGGCTTGGTTCAGCAGTGCAGGGTATTACCAATGAGCTACAAGCTCCTTCTTGTAATTATGGAGCTATTTAATTACTTAAATTAGTTACAGAAAATGTGAATACCCCAAGTATACATTAATTTTTAAGCAAATTTTGTACACTAAAAATGAAGTTGTTACATTCTTTTAACTTGTAATTAAAAAGAAAAATAATTACTTATATCTTGTGCTCAGGCTTAAAATACCCCTTTATGGATTTTGAAAAAATATTTGAAAAAATTTGTATAGGAAAATTAGGGTTGCTGCATTCTACCCTCCTTATAAAAATTTCGTCCTCGAAATTTGTAAAAGGAAAGTTTAACAGATTCAAGGAAAATTTGGTGACTAAAGTACTAACGGTGTATGAAAAATAACAAGGTGGTGCAAGTGTTTAAAAATGTGAAAGAGTCTTACTAGTGTTTCCTTGATCAACCGTCTTGGCTTCTATGGCTACTAAGGTGTAAGCCTGTCGCCGTGGCACATTCCTCCTAGCGGGAGGCATATTCCCCTGTACTCGAGGCATATTTCTCAGTGCATGATGGAATTGGCGATTTGGCTGTGCAGGAGTTCTATGTGGAGGTGGTGCTGGGAGTGCAGGATGAGTTGCAGGAGCCTGGATAGCTGGCCGCTGCGGGTAGTTGGTAGATGTGTGAGCTGAGTTGTATCTATATGGACAGGTCTCAATTCTGTGATTGGACGCGCCACAAACTAGGCAAAGGCCTTTTGCGCGCCTACAGTCCTTCCATAAGTGTCCTTCCCTCTTACAATAAAAGCAAAAATTGGGTCTTGGATGATCATTGGCTTCTTCCAGTCTTCTGAGTTCAACAGCTGGCCTTGAAGAGGCCCTTCCTGCCATTTGAGTGGCAGGGCGTTTCACTCCTGCAGACTGAGGTCTGCCCCTTGCCTTTATCACTGCCTCATAACTGCGGGCAGCTTCCAGAGCATCTTCATGGGCCGGAAATTTCCCTATAGCTAGTGCAGCCTGAATTTCCGTGTCCAAACCTTGTAGAAATCGACGGGCTCTAATCTCATCCGTCGGTATCAGATGTGCCGCAAATCGACTGAGCATGGTGAACTCAGCGTCATACTCATCTACTGACTTGACACACATAGAACCTTGTTGTAGAAGAATGAACTGTTGTTCCATGGCAAACCTGGCAGTTACAGGGAAGTACTTCGCGTCGAACTTATCATGAAAAGTCTTCCGTTCAATAGGCTGTATAAAACGGCTTTCTTCCTCCTTCCACCAGTTGCGAGAATTGTCCGTGAGCTACAGTTTCGCCACACGGACCCAAGCTTTGTCTGGCACTTGTGTTGCCGCCGGATCATCTTCTATTGTCACGACCCGAAAGTATGGAACATGACCGGCACTTAGGCTACGAACGTCTCAAGGCGTACGTGCTCTAAGTAAGCCGAGCCCAGAAATCCAAACCAAGAAAAGTAGTAGAGTGTAGGAAAAACCATTATAAGTCAACCAGCTAGCAATAATATACAACGCCTGAAGGCGAGGATCACAACAGAAAGGAAACTCAACAGCACAAGATACACAGAAATATAACGCGCGACTCTAAGGTCGAAAGAATAAACATCACTGGTCTCTATCTCAAATAAGTACATGTTTGGTTGATGGAACTTCTAGATACAACTGAAATATAATATACAATGTATAATGATGGGTATGATACAAATAAACCCACCTACTAGCAACTCACCCGGAAAGAAACAGTGCCCGCAAAGCCGTAATGAAACCTGTACGGCAAACCTGCAAGAACTGGGGCACAACGGGGGTGAGTTGCCAACTCGTGAGTAGAAAAAGATCTACGAATAGAAAATCGCATGTATGACGCAATCCTAGGTCATACGATCATAATATATAATCCTTAAATATATATAACCAGCAGCCTATACAATGGCTAGGGTAAATATCTAACCCAAATGTAATCCCATATGCCCGTGTCAGTGCCTCAGGTAGCAATATATCATATGGATAATGTATGAATGCATGAAACAGAATGCATGTATTGAAGAAAACTTCTTTCATAATTTATGAGATTTCTGTATTTTAAAATGAGGTATCATAATGAAATCAGCATAAAACAGTGCCTAGCATCAGCACAAAACATAAATCCCAATATCTCGATATCTCTGTATCACGATCTCTGTACCTCAATATCTCAAATCTCAATGTCTCAATCCCAATATCTAGGGCGCCGTCAATCCAGACCGGTCCCTACCATCCATCTCTTGACTACAACGGTATCCTCCGGATATCCGACGCGTCGAGTAATATCACCGGTCAGTCGTGCTCTCCTGCCAGGCTCAACGCCATCATCTGCGATCCTCTTGCCCCGGGGTAACGCACCGGGCCCACCGTGTACCCGAAACGGTTCATCCGCCTCCTCGAATCGGGTCTCGAAATCCATCAGCAAACTCATGGTGGACGACTCATATATCATGGGAAAACCGTACTTTTTATTTAAAAAGAGAGAAAGCAGTTTATATAAGTTTTGCGGTTTTCCCCCAAATCCAGAAAATATCATGGAAATCCGAATCTAGATCATCAATAGCATGTAAAATCATGAATATAAGCATGAGAATCAATGAATGCGGCATATAATGAATAACGGTATGCATGAAGTGACAAGTAATAACTACAATGTCAAGCTAGCATATAAGGCAAGCACACTAATATCATGTCACTACTAGCTAACAAGCTAAATCAAGCAATAATATTTTCTAAGTGTTCGTGACATGGCAATTACCGATGAAGATGTGTGTGAGCCGGCAAGTAAGTGTACGTGGTACATACGCGTCATCGGTAATGGTGCTGGTGTCCTAACAGCATCATATCAACAATGGAATATGAATCACAATAAGTATGCGATGCGGAGCTACAATAATAAAGTGCGGGAGCTGAATACTAACACAATGGTAGCTAAACTGCATCTAATGTCATAAGGGTCGTACAGCCACTCTAACTATAGGGCTGAACTAATAGGCTAACTGAAGGTAAGGGAAACCGCCTAACCTCTGAGTCGATACATATATATATGTATATATATAGTCGGTGATCCCGTCTCGATAATATCACATCCGATACCATATCTCTATAATCGGTTATTCCCAAGTCAAGAGGGCGGATCAAACATCAAAATATAGCTCGTACGTAAATCCGTCGTACGGCATCCCCAAATCTGGGTACGGGTCAATATCACATTCGTCATATCACTCATCTGGTATTCTCTATATCAAATATCATAATCTGGGTACTGACCTATGTCTAGTACAAAACTAACATCATCACTATCATCATGATCTGACTACTGATCAACAGTCTCGTATGAATCGATATCATCAGCACATATCATCTTAAGGAGTAAACAACGCCCAAGGCGGCCTATCATAAATATCTTGTCATATCATATCATATCATATCCTGTCTCGTATCATAATCACATGTCGATCATTTTATATATATATCACTATTCCTATGGCATCATCATCCCAAAATCCGCTAAAACATCAAGACGTATCTCAAATATGAATTTTACCATATCACCGATATCATAATCTCGGATCAAATATCATCGACTCATCTCAAACCCAAGTATCATCCTCACATCCGTATGTGAACACATAGTCCCATACCCACGTGAACACATAACTATATAGAATCCCATAACCACATATGAAATAAGGATGTATGCAAGTATGTATGTGTGTATATGTATGTGTAGTGCACCCACTACCCTAGGGTTTCGTAACCTTTCATCAATCCAACACACCAATATCCATCTTAAACATCATCATAAATCACAATTAACATATAATAATTATTGGTGTGTATACGCATCCATATACATCACCACGAACTGTGGGGGTGCTATACGTCATCCACCCGACTTCTCCCCGTAGATATAAATCTACTCACCTAGCTTATGTGTGCCGGTGCCGATGTCGCCATTTGCATCTCCAACGCCTCGACGCCACGTGGGGTACCTACAAGGATATCACACGCTAAAACACATGAAAATCACATCGGAAACCAAAATGGTGCACGCTACGCCCATAGGTAAAAACCTGCGACCTTGCGTGCAAACACAGCCAATAACCCTCTGCCATTGGCGTTCAAACGCCACCCGACGGAAATGAATCATCGAATACCAAAATCCATACGAAAACAAGTCGTAAATCATGCGCCAACTTAAGAAAATCAACCCAGATTCTACCCTGGTTGGAACCAGACAAAACTAGACATACCCAGGGTCAAGTTTACAGGTAAAAGAGTCGTGCACCAAAAATGAGGCAGTTCCCTACTGCTCTGGCCGCAAATTGCGGCCAGAGGGATTAAATCTGCGGCCATGGAAATGAGGTTGGGGCTAGGGTTTTGTGTGTTGGTTTCTATCTTCCTGCACATCCTACTTCCAAGTCAAGATTATTTTAGGAGGTCCGGGTTGATAGCAGTTTCCAGAAAGACCACAAAGTCGACAAAATCGATAAAATACGCCAAGTCGAAACTTTCAGGTAACTAACTGGGAATCTGGGGTAATCTTGATTAAAATGGTCTCAAATACACCTAATAGGGCTATACCAACCATCACAACCATCCCTTGGCCAAATCTCACTCAAATTTACCTAAACTAGCACTAAACCACATAATAACACTAAATTTCAGCTTTACGACCATAATCAAGCAAGAAAGGAGTTGGGTTGCAAGATTATACCTCAAGGGGGTCCTAGGATGAATGAGAAGGGAAGAAGGAGGAGGTGGGGGAGTGAGTTGCTGCTGCTGTGCTCCTGTAGCAGCTGCTAAAGTTGCTGTTCTTTTTGTGCTGATGCAGTTCAGGCTGCTGCTGCTGATGTTATTGTGTTGGGTTGCTGTTGTTATAGCAGCAGCTGATGAAGGAAGCTGTTGTATTAGTTGGGGTGTTGTGTTGGGCTAAAGTTGTGGTATGATGAGGGTGTGGTGTGGTTTTGAAAGAAGTTGTTGCTGCTGTGGCTGTTTTCACAGTAGTTGCTGATGCTGCTGATGTGAGGAAATTGGGGCTGATGTTGTGTATCAGTGGCTGTTTCAGCAGCTGATGTGTTGATATGGGGGCTGAAGTTGTGCTGATGTGAGTGTGTAGGTGTTGGGCTATGGTGTTAGGGGCTGGTGTGTGTTGTTATGATGGGGCTGCTGCAGATGCAGCAGAGGTTGGTATGTGTGTGTGAGTGTGAGAGAGATGTGAGTGTTTGAGAGGAAAATAACAAGTTTGAAATGAGATGCGTTAGCCCCCATCATCCTCTCTCTCACTAGATGCTTATCATGGCACATCCATCATGCCCCCTCTCTCTCTCTCCTACACAAGTCAACCCCCATCCCTAATCACCATTAAACAAAACCAAAACCCTTGATTAACCCCAATTAGCTTATCCAAAGGTTTAACCCATCATGGTTGGCTAAACATGGTTAACCCACCATGCTCATCTAATCATGGTAACCCTAGACTTAACTCAAGTTAATATGCACAAGTGTGTGCAGTCCAGATAAAATTCCAATAAAATATTCATAAAACCAGATAAAATATTTAAAAGCCGTTTTGGTAAACTTTTTACCAAAAACCCCACATTAACCCACAATTACCACTAAATAACATATTTTAGAATTTCTATAATTTTTTGTCCAGAATTTTCCCAAAAATAATATTTTATATTTTTGAATTGTTACAGTCTTCCCCCTTAAAGAAATTCGGTCCCCGAATTTAAATTTAAACCCCCAATTTCTAAAACATTTCAATAAAAGGTCCAAGTCAACGGGGCTCCGAAACCATCAATACATAAAACGTATCGTAGCGCAATACATGCGCATGCGTAACGAGCAGATAACTCGAAATCAAAACTCCGTCAAGCATCCTGCAATCATCGGAGTCAAGGCGAAAACACGAATGTCAAATCCAAAGCAAAACCGATATGCTATAAATCGGAACTATACATGTAAATATCAAATCTGTACATGTAAATATCTTGAAGGGAATGCATGCCAAATTCTTTAAAGTCGATGTGCAATGCGCATAACACTACACAGTGGCGGACGTCTCAATAGGAAAATAGCCATATACGTATATATCTTTTGTTTAATATGTACGTTCCGCCGTTTTAAAAACAATTTAGAAGGGTTTCCTTATTTTAAACATTTCGTGCCATCTCAGACACGTAGGTAAATAATGAGACTATAGCTTGCTTTTGGAAATCCTTTAGAAATCTATCAATGCATGCAAAATATATCCAGGCATTGTCCTCTGACTAGTCCTGCTCAGTACGAAAACACATAGCAAATATCATGAAAACGTACTGCTCCATAGAAATCAGTCCAAAAGTGCATATGAAAAACCCTGTGCATCCAGTGCGCACGGAAATCAAAGTCCATACTTGTGCCAAGCAGGTGCACAAAACGACATCAAGGTGCAACGGGTGTGCACACAACATCGTTCATAGGCAACGTGTGTTCCTGACAGCAAAATCAGGTGCATCTGACATGCACGAAAAATCTCGATTTAGTGCATCTGGTGTGCACCAAATCGTACCACATAACATGCGCCCAACATGCGCGAAAACCCAAATCCGGTGCATCCATCATGCACGAAATCATGAAATCCAATATCAAGCGCCGAACATGCGCAAAATCCAATCAGGTGCATAAAGTGCACAAAATAAGTATCGAGCATCACCATCGAAATCGAAGTCCGGTGCATCCAAGTGCACAAAATACATGTCACTGCACTGCAAGCATATGTAACTATACAGGGTGCAATAACCAAATCGTGTGCGTGCGTACGCACAAAATCAACTCAAATGTCTAAAACCCATAAAATCACAAACATGTGAAACCAAGGCACGAAAGCGATATCAAGTGCAACAACTGTGCAAAAATCGTAAATACTTGATCATCAAAATCAAATCATGCGAATAAATCGCCCAACAATACTAAAAACAAGTATGGCGGAATAGTTCCGCTCAAGCACATCCTCTAAGAAGCTCTGGCCAACTGTCGCGATCACTCATAGGATGTCTCGTCGACGATCATGAACTCTGGCCTGCTGGTGTGCGTAACAATGACCACTCCTGGGTCCAGGTCTTCTCGCAATTTATTCCAGAAAGGTCCTTATCTTCTCTGTGGATTACCAATCTCACGATCCATCGGCTCATCGGCCCTGTCAGGTGTGCTAACGGGGACGATTCCGTTCTGGCACTTCTCTGGTCATCTCTCGGTCAATCCTCACGACCACTCGTAAAGCAGCATGTCACTGGCGTCGGCCTCTGGCTCTCTGAATGTACGTGACACATCTGATCTTGGGTGCAAGTATCATTGCAGCAGTATCCTGGAAGGAATCCTGCTCAAGGTCTCTTCCAAGTCTCGTCTCTGCCTAACTGTCCGGAAGCCATCGTCCTTTACTATATCTGCTTCTGCTCCGGAATGACTGCATACTCATCGCGACTCCTTCTGGAAGGTATATCCAGTACTATGCCTCGGCATGCGCATCGCATCTCTGATGTCGGCAGAGTGGAACGTCATCATATCAAGACCTTGTACGAACCTCTTACTCCATTTGCTCTAATGTCGACTGCTTCGGACTCGTCTCATCGTGGCTGCATGGACTGAGCTCCAATGGCTATCCTCGTACCTGGAGTCTCCCAAGAAATGCATCTCACCACCTAGCATCCGAATTAAGTCGATTCATCCGATCAATTTTTAAAAACCTCATAATCCTCCAAGAGCTCAACATCTTGGGTACAGTATAATAGTATCGAGTACATACCACAGTATCGGTGATCCAGCCGTAGAAGGGCAAACCCAAGCCTCACTAATGGCGCCGCAGAACTGCCACAAACCCTAAGGTTCAAAGGCTTTCACACGGTCATTAAGTCGAGTTAGGGTTTCATTCTTCTAGAGGGACCATAGAATTGCCTGCATGTCTTTCCGAATACTTTAAACTTAGAATAATAGGTCTCTGACATTCGCTCGTCTCTGTCGACTCCAACATCTCCGCGTGAAGTCGTCTCTAGCTGGAATCAATCTATCTGATGACCTCGCATCGGGGTAGCGAACGATCCACCTGTCCTAGTCATTCATCCTTGGTGACTAGCGACCTTCTATAATCTCTTAGTACAATCTTGTACTGCAATAGCTCCAACATCTGGGGCGATATCTTATCGTTCGCAGCAATAACTGGCTCACTCGTCTGCACGCTGAACAGTGCCTCAATCATCATGAATAAACAATACGCCAACGGTCATCAAAATCTGGCTGGCCTCTATCATTGGCTCAATCCTCTGGTGCTGATATGCACGTCCGAGTAATCTCATACAGCGATCCATCAAATGCTCGTGGCGCAAAATCACAAAAAAAAGACACATCTCTGCAATCGTGTGTCGCCGGAATCGCACCCTGGTCAGTCCTCATTCGTAACGAGCTCGTGCTGACCGCAACTCTAGCCGTAGCTCTCCCTGCCTGTAATCGTGGCAGCAAAACCATAACTGATACCGATGAGGCTAAATCAGGAATGAATATAATACTGAACAAAGAAATGTACATCCTAAGGCTTCTTAAGTGGAGTAGCGGAACATAAGTATGCCGCGGAATATACCCACGGTACGTCACTCTACTTTAGTCACCTATTCCATCAACCAAGATTCATCCTACGCTCCGAAGGTAAACCTGTCTCTGATACCAACTTTGTCACGACCCGAAAGTACGGAACATGACCGGCACTTAGGCTACGAACGTCTCAAGGCGTACGTGCTCTAAGTAAGCCGAGCCCAGAAATCCAAACCAAGAAAAGTAGTAGAGTGTAGGAAAAACCATTATAAGTCAACCAGCTAGCAATAATATACAATGCCTGAAGGCGAGGATCACAACAGAAAGGAAACTCAACAGCACGAGATCCACAGAAATATAACGCGCGACTCTAAGGTCGAAAGAATAAATATCACTGGTCTCTATCTCAAATAAGTACATGTTTGGTTGATGGAACTTCTAGATACAACTGAAATATAATATACAATGTATAATGATGGGTATGATACAAATAAACCCACCTACTAGCAAGTCACCCGAAAAGAAACAGTGCCCGCAAAGCCGTAATGAAATCTGTACGGCAAACCTGCAAGAACTGGGGCACAACGGGGATGAGTTGCCAACTCGTGAGTAGAAAAAGATCTACGAACAGAAAATCGCATGTATGACGCAATCCTAGGTCATACGATCATAATATATAATCCTTAAATATATATAACCAGCAGCCTATACAATGGCTAGGGTAAATATCTAACCCAAATGTAATTCTATATGCCCATGTCAGTGCCTCAGGTAGCAATATATCATATGGATAATGTATGAATGCATGTACTGAAGAAAACTGGTTTCATAATTTGTGAGATTTCTGTATTTTAAAATGAGGTATCATAATGAAATCAGCATAAAACAGTGCCTAGCATCGGCACAAAACATAAATCCCAATATCTCGATATCTCTGTATCACGATCTCTGTACCTCAATATCTCAAATCTCAATGTCTCGATCACAATATCTAGGGCGCCGTCAGTCCAGACCGGCCCCTACCATCCATCTCATGACTACGACGGTATCCTCCGGATATCCGACGCGTCGGGTAATATCACCGGTCGGTCGTCCTCCCCTGCCAGGCTCAACGCCATCACCTGCGATCCTCTTGCCCCGGGGTACCGCACCGGGCCCACCATGTACCCGAAACGGTTCATCCGCCTCCTCGAATCGAGTCTCGAAATCCATCAGCAAACTCATAGTGGACGACTCATACATCATGGGAAAACCGCACTTTTTATTTAAAAAGAGAGAAAGCAGTTTATATAAGTTTTGCGGTTTTCCCCCAAATCCAGAAAATATCATGGAAATCCGAATCTAGATCATCAATAGCATGTAAAATCATGAATATAAGCATGAGAATCCATGAATGAGGCATATAATGAATAACAGTATGTATGAAGTGACAAGTAATAACTATAATGTCAAGCTGGCATATAAGGCAAGCACACTAATATCATGTCACTACTAGCTAACAAGCTAAATCAAGCAATAATATTTTCTAAGTATTCGTGACATGGCAATTACAGATGAAGATGTGTGTGAGCCGGAAAGTAAGTGTACGTGGTACATACGCGTCATCGGTAATGGTGCTGGTGTCCTAACAGCATCATATCAACAATGGAATATGAATCACAATAAGTATGCGATGCGGAGCAACAATAATAAAGCGCGGGAGCTGAATACTAACACAATGGTAGCTAAACTGCATCTAATGTCATAAGGGTCGTACAGCCACTCTAACTATAGGGCTGAACTAATAGGCTAACTGAAGGTAAGGGAAACCGCCTAACCTCTGAGTCGATACATATATATGTATATATATAGTCGGTGATCCCGCCTCGATAATATCACATCCGATACCATATCTGTATAATCGGTTATTCCCAAGTCAAGAGGGCGGATCAAACATCAAAATATAGCTCGTACGTAAATCCGTCGTACGGCATCCCCAAATCTGGGTACGGGTCAATATCACATTCGTCATATCACTCATCTGGTATTCTCTATATCAAATATCATAATTTGGGTACTGACCTACGTCTAGTACAAAGCTAACATCATCACTATCATCATGATCTGACAACTGATCAACAGTCTCGTATGAATCGATATCATCAGCACATATCATCTCAAGGAGTAAACAACGCCCAAGGCGGCCTATCATAAATATATTGTCATATCATATCATATCATATCATATCATGTCTCGTATCATAATCACATGTCGATCATTTTATATATATATCACTATTCCTATGGCATCATCATCCCAAAATCCACTAAAGCATCAAGACGCATCTCAAATATGAATTTTACCATATCACCGATATCATAATCTCGGATCAAATATCATCGACTCATCTCAAACCCAAGTATCATTCTCACATCCGTATGTGAACATATAGTCCCATACCCACATGAACACATAACTATATAGAATCCCATAACCACATATGAAATAAGGATGTATGCAAGTATGTATGTGTGTATATGTATGTGTAGTGCACCCACTACCCTAGGGTTTCGTAACCTTTCATCAATCCAACACACCAATATCCATCTTAAACATCATCATAAATCACAATTAACATATAATAATTGTTGGTGTGTATACGCATCCATATACATCACCACGAACTGTGGGGGTGCTATACGTCATCCACCCGACTTCTCCCCGTAGATATAAATCTACTCACCTAGCTTATGTGTGCCGGTGCCGATGTCGCCATTTGCATCTCCAACGTCTCGACGCCACGTGGGGTACCTACAAGGATATCACACGCTAAAACACATGAAAATCACATCGGAAACCAAATGGTGCACGTTACGCCCATAGGTAAAAACCTGCGACCTGGCGTGCAAACACAGCCAATAACCCTCTGCTGTTGGCGTTCAAATGCCACCCGACAGAAACGAATCATCGAATACCAAAATCCATACGAAAACAAGTCGTAAATCATGCGCCAACTCAAGAAAATCAACCCAGATTCTACCCTGGTTGGAACCAGACAAAACTAGACATACCCAGGGTCAAGTTTACAGGTAAAAGAGTCGTGCACTAAAAACGAGGCAGTTCCCTACTGCTCTGGCTGCAAATTGCGGCCAGGGGGATTAAATCTGCGGCCATGGAAATGGGGTTGGGGCTAGGGTTTTGTGTGTAGGTTCCTATCTTCCTGCACATCCTACTTTCAAGTCAAAATTATTTTAGGAGGTCCGGGTTGATAGCAGTTTCCAGAAAGGCCATAAAGTCGACAAAATCGATAAAATACACCAAGTCGAAACTTTCAGGTAACTAACTGGGAATCTGGGGTAATCTTGGTTAAACTGGTCTCAAATACACCTAATAGGGCTATACCAACCATCACAACCATCCCTTGGCCAAATCTCACTCAATTTTACCTAAACTAGCACTAAACCACATAATAACACTAAATTTTAGCTTTACGACCATAATCAAGCAAGAAAGGAGTTGGGTTGCAAGATTATACCTCAAGGGGATCCTAGGATGAATGAGAAGGCAAGAAGGAGGAGGTGGGGGAGTGAGTTGCTGCTGCTGTGCTCCTGTAGCAGCTGCTGAAGTTGCTGTTCTTTTTGTGCTGATGCAGTTCAGGCTGCTGCGGCTGATGTTATTATGTTGGGTTGCTGTTGTTACAGCAGCAGCTGATGAAGGAAGCTGTTGTATTAGTTGGGGTATTGTGTTGGGCTGAAGTTGTGGTATGATGAGGGTGTGGTGTGGTTTTGAAAGAAGCTGTTGCTGCTGTGGCTGTTTTCACAGCAGTTGCTGATGCTGCTGATGTGAGGAAATTGGGGCTGATGTTGTGTATCAGTGGCTGTTTCAGCAGCTGATGTGTTGATATGGGGGCTGAAGTTGTGCTGATGTGAGTGTGTAGGTGTTGGGCTATGGTGTTAGGGGCTGGTGTGTGTGTTGTTATGATGGGGCTGCTGGTGATGCAGCAGAGGTTGGTATGTGTGTGTGAGTGTGAGAGAGATGTGAGTGTTTGAGAGGCAAATAACAAGTTTGAAATGAGATGAGTTAACCCCCATCATCCTCTCTCTCACTAGATGCTTGTCATGGCACATCCATCATGCCTCCCCTCTCTCTCCTACACAAGTCAACCCCCATCCCTAATCACCATTAAACAAAACCAAAACCCTTGATTAACCCCAATTAGCTTATCCAAAGGTTTAACCCATCATGGTTGGCTAAACATGGTTAACCCACCATGCTCATCTAATCATGGTAACCCTAGACTTAACCCAAATTAACATGCACAAGTGTGTGCAGTCCAGATAAAATTCCAATAAAATATTCATAAAACCAGATAAAATATTTAAAAGCCATTTTGGTAAACTTTTTACCAAAAACCCAACATTAACCCACAATTACCACTAAATAACATATTTTGGAATTTCCATAATTTTTTGTCTAGAATTTTCCCAAAAATAATATTTTATTTTTTTGAAATGTTACATCTATGCTCTGTGCCCATTACTCAGCTTCAAGTGGGCTTCCCTTTCCGGAGAACTGCTTGGGATGTAAAACCCTGAATTGCTTTACCCCGGGTGCTTCAGCCTCGGGACAGTTCAAGAGTTGTTGATGTCCCTCTAGGAGGCTACGGATTGCCTCATGCAGAACCGTTTGCTCATTGAGTGGAGCAGGAACGGCAGGTGTGAGTGGTAGTGGTGGAGGTGTGTTGTTGACATTGGTGCTGGTGTTGTTTGGTGAATCCATAACCTTGAATGAAAAATTTAGGTTACTACAGATTCAAAGTATATGATTCAAAGAAATGATGGGATTCAAGAAACATGATTGTAAAGAATGTTTTAGTTGCTGGTTCTTGCGTTATATTGCTTAGGTTGTTCATGCAGAATAGAATTGCATGGCAGTGTTCCATACAACTCTGACCTGCATGGGCCACCAACAAAACCTGTCATGCCCCGCTTCCCGGTATACGGCGAAGTGGACGCGACTGGTCCGCTACGTATTTACTGTGAAGTAAATACGCTAAGCGTATCTAAGCAATATAAAGTAAATACACAAGAGACAAAAGATATGAACTGAACATCAACTTTATTTATTAACATTCTTTTGTACAATGCATGAAAAGTAATACAACTGAATAAAAAGTAATGCCTAAACAATGGCATAACAGGAACTGAAAAGTACTGAATGGAAAGTGTACAATGACTAGAGCTCGGGGTCTTCAGCAAACTGATCCAAGTCTTCAGCAGTAGGCTCGATCTCTGACGTGTCCAAATCACCTGACGACATTCAAAGAAGAAAGAAAGAGATTGTCGTCAGCGAACAGGTCGCTCAGTAAGTCCCAAAGATAAGGAAGAATAGAATAGATAGAATGAGAAGGTAGCTTTTAAAGTTGTATTATATTATTGTAATATTATGTTAACGCTGCTGTTTGTAGCTTGGTACAGAAGATGCCAGTGTATACGAGAGGAGTCCCACTTACACCGGGGACTTTGGTAAACCGTAGTACAAGGCTCCGTCAATAATACTACGGAACAACGGCATGGATGTAATTACGTCTTAAGTGACCACCTCATGCCACCTTTAACATATTCTGTACCAGTCTACCTCTTAAACCCCGTAGTGTTATCTTGATTGTATTGTATTGTCTTGTATTGTAAACTGTATAGATTGTATAATTGGATGACTGACCGAAACCATGATATCTGTAACTGATGTAACCGTAGAATCATGTAAATGGATGTAAACTGGAGTTCATGTAAATGGAATGTATATCCATGGTTCGGTTCTATCAAGTTATATAGGTTGGTAGATTGAATATATGGAATAATGGATTCATGGATTCAAGTTGAATTGTAATATTGTGGATTGTAGATTGTAGATTATACTTGAATCATATTCAAGTCAGATTATAATGAGACTCAAGAGATTGGACCCGCTTAAACCTATATTTACTAGGGTCTTTAGGGTAAATTATAGAATTTGAGGGGGGTTTTATGTAAAAATACTTTTATATACTTTTCAAAATACACCCAAGTATTTATTAATCGTCTTTAGAGTTGTAATGAATGTAGATTTTATATTGTGATATTTCTAGTGAAAATACCCTAATTTCATAATAAATGGTATTTATTGGTAATATTGGTTTTGTATGGAATTCATGGTATTTTAGTGTAAAATTGATTCTTGTGATTTTTAGAAAAATGTGGAATATTTATATCATAACAAAATAGGTATTTTAATGATAAATATACATATATTTATACAAAAATAATTTTAATATATATTTCATATTCTAAAAATCTCATTTTCTCAAGATGTCGTATTTTTAATCTTTCGAGACCGAATGCTCCTTACGGAGGTCTGAATCTCGCACTACTAAGCCCGAGGATATGCGATAATCCGCACCATTCTGAACGGGTTCCCCAAAATAGGTTGTAGCGGCGCTTTGCAAAGATTGTATAAATACTAAATCATTTAGAAAACAGTTTTATTAATTATGGTATTTAAATGAAAAGGTGTCGTTTTTCCGTATTCTATGTTCTAGGGTCTCCTAAATCAACTAGACTGCTCCTAACTGGTCCAAAGCGACAAGTCATGAGATACTTCAAATCGCCTCTTCACCGCCAATTGTGGCCAGGTAAGTACAAGTGAAGAAAGGAGAGATCCGCTCACGAATCACCGTGAGACGGCCTTTTTAAAATTACCTTTCTCACTTGTCTAGCCTAGACACCACAAAGTCAGGTTTAGATAAATGACTGAATACCCACAACCTTATCCTATTTTCATAATAAGTGGTATTTATTTGTAAAGATGTATCAATACTAAATCTTTTTAGAAATGGTTTTATTAAGTAAATGGTATTTAAATGAAAATGTTTGTTTTCCCGTATTCTAAGTTCTCGAGGGTATCTTGTTATGTTGCATATGAGTGTGTGAGGAAGTAGGTCGTTACCTCGTGATCTACTTAAAGGTATAGCAAGTTTAATGGAGTTTAATGTAGAATTGAAACAATATGGTATTTAAGTGAAAAATACGATAAATTGAAATAGCTATCATTTTATAAAATGAAACTTGATCAATTTGGTTGATTAGTGTTTAATAATCAACATGAGGGAGTTTAAGCATAATTGTATTAACGAGAAGTGAAGTTTTATGAAGAAACCGAATCGGAAATCGGATTTGTTCCGATTCCATCGGGTTTTTTAAATCCGTATTTTTAGAAAAGGAAAGAGAGGTAGAATGGGGACTTACGGGTTTTGGAAAATAACGAGAGTGAGATTGAAGGAAAGGAATCGCCGGCGCGTCCTTCGTCGTCGAGGGCTCCTAGAACGATCGCCGAATGTTCGCCGGGAATTTCGCCGTAGCTTCGCTTCGTGCTCGTTTTCAAAGTACACAAGATTTCTTGGAAATTTTAGAGAGTTGGCTCAGAGTTTTGGGGTTAGAGGGTAGAGGGTAAGGGTGTATTTATAGGGTTAGGCTAGGGTTAGGGAAGATGAAGGGTTTTAATTTAAAAAAAATGTAGGAAAAAAGTATTAAAATGGAGTAAATGAGTGTTAATGGGATCTCTGGAAATGATCTCAATATTTAAAGTATGCAGGGGGTATGAGAAGAGGAAAAGTCACATTTTCCCTGTTGGGGACTCGGCCGTTCGGCCGAGTCTGGCCGGCGGCGCCGTCCCGAGTCGGCCGGTCCGCCCTCCAAGTCGGCCGAGTTGGGCCGAGTCGGAGGTCAAGGTGGTGGGGGGTCGTCTGGTGTAGCCTCTGGTATATTTAGTTTTTCATGTATAGTGGAAAATGTGGGAGTTATCACGTGTTGACTGTTGGGCTTCTATAGAATTTAAAACAAATAAATATTAAAAATAATGTGGGGCCTGGGATTTGAACTCTGGTGGCTTGGTTCAGCAGTGCAGGGTATTACCAATAAACTACAAGCTCCTTCTTGTAATTATGGAGCTATTTAATTACTTAAAGTAGTTACAGAAAATGTGAATATCCCAAGTATACATTAATTTTTAAGCAAATTTTGTACACTAGAAATGGAGTTGTTACATTCTTTTAACTTGTAATTAAAAAACAAAATAATTACTTATATCTTGTGCTCAGGCTAAAATACCCCTTTATGGATTTTGAAAAAATATTTGAAAAAAATTGTATAGGAAAATTAGGGTTGTTACATTCTACCCTCCTTGTAAAAATTTCGTCCTCGAAATTTGTAAAAGGAAAGTGTAACAGATTCAAGGAGAGTTTGGTGACTAAAGTACTAACAGTGTATGAAAAATAACAAGGTGGTGCAAGTGTTTAAAAATGTGAAAGAGTCTTACTAGTGTTTCCTTGGTCAACTGTCTTGGCTTCTATGGCTGCTAAGGTGTAAGCCTGTCGCCGTGGCACGTTCCTCCTAGCTGGAGGCATATTTCCCTGTACTCGAGGCATATTTCACAGTGCCTGGTGGAATTGGCGATTTGGCTGTGCAGGAGTTCTATGTGGAGGTGGTGCTGGGAGTGTAGGACGAGTTGCAGGAGCCTGGATAGCTGGCCGCTGCGGGTAGTTGGTAGGTGTGTGAGCTGAGTTGTATCTATATGGACAGGTCTTAATTCTGTGATTGGACGCACCACAAACTAGGCACAGGCAAACGCGCTACAAAATATACAAAGGAGGTGCTGCCCAAAATTTCAAGGACGAAAATGTTTTCAAAGATAGTATACATTCATTCCATTTTTATATTATATGACTTATACTTTTAAAAATGAAGGCTTGAATTTCTTATGACGATATTTCAAAAACTACTCCGCCCACTATTTTCCGCAAAAAGGTTTAGATTTACTGGGCTTCGGCTTACTTGAATTACGTTACGCCTTTAAACGTTGTGTGATTTAAGTGCCGATCACGTGCTAAATTATGGGTCGTGACAAAGTTGATGTGCTTCGTCGTCTCGGAAGTCCATGCAAAAGTACCTACAATTCAACACACATCATAACGTCATTAAAACCAAGTATGGAAAATCGATACGGCACACGATGTGCTCATAGGTTAGAACCTATAGCCTACGCATACAAGAACAACCAGATAACCCTCGTCGTTGACGTACAAACGTCCAACGACCAAGTCTGAAATCAAATACTAAAAACCAAGTTTCAGAATCGGAAAACACGAAATCAGCAACATAAGAAAACCACTCTTAGATTCTGCCCTAGGTCAAATCAAGACATTCTGCATGTAGAGTAGGTCTAATTACTAGATAACAAAGCCATGAACCAAAAATCACCCAATTCCACTCTGATGTAGCCGCAAATTGTGGCCACCAAGAATAAGCGGCCTGTTTTAAGGTGTGGGGGCTCGGGTTTCAGGTGTTGCTTTATGGTTGCCTTCTCGTCTCACTGTCAAGAGAACTTATTTTATGGTGGTCTCGGGTCATCCCAGATTTCAAAATACCATCACAATCTGTCGAATAATCGATGTCGGGAAATTCTAAGTTCGTTGTTTGGTTTCTAGTCTCTGGTCTTGGCCAATAAAATCATCACTAAGGTCTTACAAACACTCACTACACCTCAATAGCCACTTTACAAGTCAAGTATCCCACTAATATCAACCTAGAAATTTCCACGATCACAAAACCACACTAGTTTAACTCTAATACACTATAGGATGTACTAAACACAAATAACTTAACTAAAAGTGTAGGGATTATCTCATTTGGAAACTCAAGAAAATTCTTGGGTTGCCCAAGATGCTCAAAATCCAAACTTGGTCTTGCTATAGGGTGTAAGATGAAGTGGTGATCATTTTTAATGAAGGGAGTGTGGGGGTTTTGAGATGGTTTTGGGGTAGTTGTGGAGGTAGTAGAGGAGGTGGAGGAAGTGAAGAAGAAGATGAAGAAGAGTTGAAGAAATGAAGTGAGGAATGAGATGAAGAAAGGGTCAAGGTTAAGGAGCCATGCCACTCTCTCTCTCTCCCTCTCTCATGCCCATGCTACATGTCATAACTTGTCCCCGTCTCTCTCCTCAATTATCTTCTCTTTTTCTTTTATCTCTCTCATCTAAATAAAACCAAAAATGCAAATGAAACAAACACAATGAAACAACCTGCAACAAAATGCAACATGTCCCGGTGCACTAACCATGGTTAATTAAAAAGACGGATTTGGCTTAATCGTGATTAATAGTGGATTAATCAAGTTTAATTTAAACTTACATATAATTAATTAAAAAAATGCCCAAATCCAATAAATACCTTTTTAATAAATAATACATATTAATCTCCAATTATTTTCCAAATATTGGTATATAATTATACCATTTTACGAAAACCCCAATTCGTAAATTGAATGGTTTTCGTGAAATATAATATTTTATTATTTCAATTCCAAAAATAATATTTTATCCTTTTGAAATATTACAGAGTGGCAAGGAGATATGCGACTTTTTCGTGAATCATAACAATTCAAAACCAAAGTGTGTAAGAAGGTTCGGTTAACTTGGTTAATGAGTTTTAGTTTAAGGTAAGTCATGGGTCGTTGTACCAGAGAGAGAGAAAAGAAACACTCAGCGTTCACTCTATCAAAATTAGATTGGTTAATCACTTTATTTAATCAGGATGGCTCCTACTGTATCCTCGAATTCTCCTTCAAACCCTAAAAGGAGAACTAGTCCGGATCATATACACCTTATAAGTTTGCTAATCGCTCAGCCAGGCCAGTGTTGGTATTTCGAGGGTGGTCCCCCGTGTTTTCGCACGGACCCAATTAAATAATCTCATTTCCGTAGAGGCGTAATCTCGTTAACACTTTCTAGACACCTAATAGGTTAGCTAGCTGTGAAGTGAAAGTCTCCCGAAGAGTAATATCTACTCATCAATGGGAATCAAGACCCAACTATCATTTTGTGATAACCTTGGCAGAAACCGACCAAAATTACCATACTCCAGAAGCTATGCACTAAGTTAGAAAGTTTCCCTTATATTTGAACCCCCGATATGGTTTTTGCCTCAAGAGTCTTATGACCTTGACGGAGGCCAACAAATTATAAGTCACAAGTCAAGTTCTACCCATCATTGTCCTGATTAATTTAGACCCGCCCATACGCGCCCTTAACGGAGGCCAACAAGACAGTACGACTGTCCTAGATTAATACATATCTATGCTGCAGAAAAGTAACACATACCTACCGCACACTATGTCTTGACGGAGACTAACAAACACAGCACGAATACTAAGCGCTACCTATCTCAAATGATGGAGAGCTACGGCTGGTTTTTGGCGAAAAACTTTTAATGTAATAAACTTGATATCGTTGAAGGAACTCGAATGGATTTACAATGGAGTGGGTTAGGCTCCGCTTTTTAAACTAGTAACATAAACTTTTTCTTAAGAGTGAACTCCCCGAGATAGGATCAAGGCTCTTTCCTCATTAACTGAGGTGCAGGATATTCCTACCCGAATACCTCTATGCAAAGCAAAAGAATATAACTATGGTTTGGAAGAAAACCGAGTAGTTTTAAAAATTGGTTCCGACAACATCAATTAGGTTTGTTTTCTTTACATTAAACATATAATGCATGTTGGAGATAGTGCCCTCATAGTCAATTATTGGATCGCAGGTACGTGATTGCAATGATTGCGGAGGACCTATACTAGTAGGACAGTCTTACTCGAGATGATAGTATGCTATCTGGTTTGCCTTTATCAGTCGTGTACATGTTCAGGTGACTGATTACATGTTACACTTTGATAGAGCCCTTAGGATCTTTCTTTACTACCAACAGTATGATGGCGATAATATACGTAAGAGTTGGGTAGTTTATATGCATATCCTTAATTATGGTCCCTAGTCGTGGGAGTTTCGAGACAGGGCATCGATACTCCGGAGTAGACTAGTGTATACAGTCGAGACCCCGACGAGGGGCGATGGCCGGTCTCACAAGCCACTGGTGTCAGTTGGATCACCTAAGATATATACAGGTGCTCATTGGGTTATGAGTACACCGGACAGGACTCGCCGGGAACCTGCTAGTTGGTATTATACATATCGTCAGATAGCAGTTCCCTGGTGACATGTGTACAGGTTAGTTCATCGACCTGAGGTCGTCATTTGTCTCGTGTGAGTTCCCACTGTGCTTTGATTTCTACCCTACCACGGCTCAAAGGAGTCGTGCAAACAGGTAGTTTTTGGGTACAGTCCCGAGCCATATGGAGGCACGTGAGCGGATCGGCAGGGGATTCGTCTCTCCCGGTATTAGGGGTGAGATCGTGTTGTGTCTAGAAGAGCCATTACACAAAGACCACGGCCGTGGCAGGAGATTTACTGGTAGGTACTCCAGTAGTATCTCAGGGTGTTATTGGGCTACACTCCGACATGACTTATACTGCTATTGCGGGTCTGACGTTACTAGACCCCTAGGCAGATATGCGATACTCATAGAAGAACGGACCGGACTGTATATACATTGTCACTGTTAGGCTCAGTAGGGTTTCCGGATGAGTTCGCTCATCGGCCTCCCTTGAGGTCAGTCCATGGGCAGCCATTATGCATTGCTAGTGCCGCTGACGGTTTGTGGTTAAACCCACTGCCAGGGTAATGACGAGTCATTAGAGTCCCCCACAGACAGTTTCCCAAGTTCGGGCGAAATGTTGTAGAGGCCGTATGATTTTATGGCAGGGTTCGGAAAATGCACGTGCGTTTACGCACGTGTCAGATTTCTGGCAGATGATACTGATCGGCTTTGGTTTAAGCCGGATCCGAGTATTATATTGAGTAGATATAATATCTTTGTCTCAGTTGCATTTGTATTCGGTCGTAATACAAATGCGGGTATATTTATACAGTTACGGGGTTATCCTGAAATTCGTTTCGGGATCACTTTTGGAAGTTGCCAGTTTCCAGTTTTCTATCAGCCGTCTTTTAACATTCGGTTAAAGACGGATTTATCTTTTCTTGAGATGAGTGTGGAAGGTTCTAGAAGTTTCTAGAAGAGGTGACTAGGTTGAATGGTGTTGGTGTTTCATTGGTTGCGTTTAATGTATTCATACTTTGTGTTCACACTTTGTGTTCACACTATGTGTTCATACTTTATGTTCACACATGATATTTGTTCTTATGGTCACCTCCCTCCTCCTACACTCACCCCCCACCTCCTATAAGATGGTCGGCCCCTTCCCCCTCTCACCAACACACACTTGATATTTCATTTGGTAAAAAGATTATGATAGTTTTTGGGGTGTATGGAAATTTCATAGCTCATTTCATTCCATCACCCGATTCGAGTGGCAACTTCATTAACCGATCGTCCACGGCTTTGTACGAAGTGAGACAAAGTAATCTACTCATTCTCTACATCAATCTTGGTCGTCTCTTTTAGGAAACTTGACGATCGAGTTGCCTCGAGTCAGAGGCGGGAGCCCGTTTAAAGAATCGTTGACGTGGTGCCACCTGGACGAGCAGATCGGAGATCGACGAGATCGGAGCAGCCGCAACGGAGCGTGGGATGATGGTTAAAGAACGAAGGACTCGGATCATTCGGTATAACCTTTCTACTCTCTTAACAGTTTGTTAGTTTAGCAATAATGCAGATCCGGGTTATAGTATACGATAGCGCCAGTTTAAAAGTTTTTATTCCGCATTTGGCGTCAGTTTGACGGCCGGGGCGCTACCGTAGACTTACAGTGGTATCAGAGCCTCACCATTATGCTATACTAACTTGTGGTAACGCGTTTAAAACATCGATCGAACCGGATATCGAAAACCACAAAATTCTAGTTCTGAGTTTCTGTTGATTTTTAAAGGGTTCTAAAAATAATTTTACATATCACAGAAAATTCAGCAGGGTTTTCTAAGAACATCGTACAAATTTGGGCACGTGATTCGACAAGATCGCCACAGAATCACGGTCAAACCTATGGTTTGACCGCGCTTCCGCGGCCATTTAGTGAGATCGTGGCCCCAAATTTGCACAGTGGGTTCTTGTCTAGAATTTGGGGTTTTTGGTATATATCTTTTGGGCCCAGATTTTGTTACTATTCAACAGATGTTCGTGGGGCCCACTTCGTGATATTTAGTCGATCGAAATTTAAACATGTTAGTTTATAGTGCTTACATTTTATCTCCGACCGGGAATGTCATTTGATCGGTAAACCGCGTCTGATTGCTATAGTTCTTTTAGACGGGTTTGTGAACGTGACATTCGCGTTGATGTTCTGTGTTTTGCTGTGATGTTGCGGATTTGTCGTGGTGGATAGCAGTGTGCAATGGTAGTGCAGTTTGGATTTATTTGTACATTTGATATTGCGGGGCGAGCGTCCAACATGTGAACTGCCGTCACTGCCTGTTGTATAATATTCTTTTGGGGTACGACCAGGTTGCGGTCGATGTACTTGTTGTACTATTTTTCATTTCTGTACTAGTTTTACCCCGCGACGGTGCACGGATAGCCGGGTTCTGGAGGGCAACGGGTCCGCATCTCATGGCTTTGAGAGGCAGAGGGGCCTCACTCTAGAATTGGTAGACTATTCGCCGCACTCGTAGGGGATACAGGTTGACCCAAGGAGGGGTGCTCAAGCTACCGGATTCCGTGAAGTGCAGGGTGGTCCATTCACTTTGCTGTAGGGGGCTGCCTCGCTTCAGGTTTTGGCGGGTAACTTGCCGCACCCGTAGGGGTCTAGGTTTCATTGCATAGGCTATCCACACGACCAGGGGAACGTCGGGTTTCAGCAGCGGCTCTGTGAAACTCGGGGATCCCAGATTATCTGTACTGTTCTGTGATGCTTATTACTTTTCTTTAATGTTGCATATAATCATGCCTGCAGCGATTATTGTATATTGGTTTATATACTATTAGATGTTGTATATGTTTTACACCCGCGCTAGTTCTGTCCCCGCTCTGTCGTTAGTTAAGTAACCTAACGGGTGATGACGGGACCCAGTGACGAATGCGGATGGCATATACGTACATTTTATTTTCGTTCTTTTCTGGTGTGATTAATTGATGGGACCGCGTTGATTCTGATCAATGCAAAGGAAAACAAACCTGTTTGGAGTTGTTGGAACAATTTTAAAAAGTGTTATTACAAAGACGTTTCCTTTTGTTTTGCATAGTGGTATTCGGTGTGAATATCCCGCACCTCATTCGACGAGGCAAGGGTCGATATCCCTTCACCGGGAATGACCCCTTGGGCAGAAGTTTGCGTCAGGGTAATAACTTCACTATAGTCGATTACAAGTTGCTTTGCATCGCGGTATTCAGTGGAATATCCTGCACCTCATTCCATGAGGAAAGAGCCGAGATCCCTTCACCAGGAGTGACCTCTTTAGCAAAAAGTTTTCGTCACTATATTTTATAAAGCTATCAGGTTCCTTCAGCGATATCAAGTTCACTACGTTAAAGGTTTTTCGCCAAAAACCAGCCGTAGCCCTCCGTCATTTCTTTTGGGTATTCAGTAGTATTCAAGCTATGTATTTTGACCTAACGCAAAGGCATAGTGTTTGGTAGCTGCTGGATATTCATTTGTTGCATAGATAGATGAGTTGGTTTGGGACAGCCATTCTGCCATTTTGACCTAACGCCAAGGGCATGTGCGGGTGGGTTCAAATTAACAAGATAATGATGGGTTGAACTTGGCATGTGACTTATGACATTTTGACCTAACGCCAAGGTTATAAGAGCATGGGGCAAAAATCATATCGGGAGTTTCTAAAGAAACTGAAACTTGCCAAGTATGCACATACCTTCTGGAGTATGAGTAACGTGGATGCATTCTGTCACGTTATCATGCGATGAGAGTTGGATCCCGATTCCCACTGATGAGTTGGTTTACTCTTTCGGGTGATCCCGATTGATTCTTCTTTTAGGTTTGGAGGAGAATTTGACAGGACAGTGGGAAGTTTCCGGATTAGATAAAGTGATAACCATTCTGATCTAGGTTAGAGTGCACGCTGAGTGTTTCTTTTCTCTCTCTCTTTGGCAGCGACCTTTGACCGACCCTAGACTATGACTCAGTGACCAAGTTGACCGAACCTTCTTAAAATACTGGCTTTTGGATTGTCCGAGTTGCATAAGTCATTGCCACTCCTTCTTTTACCCTTTGTATTTCTCAGAACACCCCGTATTACTACGGACATCCACTTCCATTGGATAGATCCATCGTATGGTTCTATACGAACTCGAAGGGATTTCTTCGAGGATGGATCCAGGTTCAGGAGAAATAGAATTGGTTTATTCAGTTTTCTTTTATTATCACCTTCTCTCAGATTGCGAGGGCTCCTTGGTTTAGGAGAGTACACCTATTACGCTTATTGGATAGTCTTATTCCAAACCATAGGCAGGTGCCGAAAGGTAGGGAATGAAGAAAACCAATTAGCCTAAGTAGGGTGTGCAGAAGACAATATGTAAAGACAAAATAAAGGGATTAGAAAGAGGGCAAAGTAAATTGCGACTGATATCATTCACGACCAAACCGCGTACTTCATCGCCACTCCTATTTCACCTTTAATGGAATAAGGTATTATTCAGTTATCTTTTATCATCACCTTCTCTCAAGTTACGAGTACTCCTTGGTTTAGGAGGATACACCTATTATGCTTACTGGATAGTCTTCTTCCAAACCACAGGCTGGTGCCGAACGGTAGGGAAGGAAGAAAACCATTTAGCCTAACGAAGGTGTACAGAAGGTAATGACTAAAGACAAATAAAGGGATTTGGAGAGAAGGCAAAGAAATATACGGTTATAGTCATGAATGGATTATGGAAGAGGCATTGCTAGGAATACCAGGATACCCCTACGAAACATTTTCATGTTTCAGTGCATTGTTAAAGGAAAACTGTTTTCCCGATTAGATACTTACTCCAAGGGTATGTATTTACCAGGTTTCATTCTCATATCTGTATGGTTTTACAGATGATGAGTGGGAGTAAGTTATTGGGAATTAGGTAATTATCCTCATTATATCAGAATTCGTTGTAATTGGTGATATTTGAGGAAATCGCCAGGGTACAGTTTCAACCTACGACGCACAGGTTTTGAGTTATTCAACTCAGCGGACTTATACAGAGTATTGTATGTTGTCCAGTGTCCATCAGGACAAAGGGGTAGGTCCTCGTACTATGTTCTGTTTACTTATGACTTTTCTAGTTTTTAGACAAGTGTTTCGTACAAATACAAGGTCTAAGTTTTGAGAAGTTGTGGGTATAAGAATAGAGTAGAGAACCAGGTGTCACAGGTATCGGGATTCTTCAAAGAGATCGAAAATGTAGATTCTTGTGATTGGTATTCAGATGATAGTAATGGTTTTGAGAAACTTGTTTCTCTTTCAGGTTACTCATAATTGGATGGATTCCTAAGTTGAGTAATGCTGATCAGCCTCTCTCCATTAAGTTGATATGCACTGGAGACAGCTGCATGATTGAATATAGTTCCAAATAAATAAGTACCAAAGTTTCTATATTGGATATAGAATGGTTCATACCTTAAAAGATATTAAGGTACGGGGAGTTGTCCAGCTTATGCTTAAAACCAGACTCTGGATAACTCAAGGCACGTTTCTGTAATGGTTGTTTGTGGGTTGACCCTGGCTATGACGAGGGTTGATATTCTACCATTTGGAAGATCAATAGTGATATTGTTCTTGACTCGCCACAGTTTTAGTAAAATGGATTTTTTCAGAAAACAGCAGTGGGAGTATGGTAGAACTGGAAGTGATTCCAGAACCGCAAACGATTACGGAAAATTTAATAGGACCAATATATTCAATCAGGTTTGACATTCCATTAGCCACTCCGCTGATATGGTGGGTAACCTCAGACACCCGAGAGGTACTTCGGTAGCCTCAAGGACGGTGACAGGGAGGTTCTTGTTTACCCAGACTTGATACTACTGTTGTTCCAGACTATGAGACCAGGCAGGAGGATAAGTATAGCGTCGTTCTAAACTAGCTTTAGAAGTGCACGTGTATATTATTCTGCCAGAGGGTTGTTGTAGTCAGTGGGAGCAGCGGAAGCATAGTGGGCAAGTAGCTTATGTCTATTTATAGACTACAGCGGTTATAGCGGAGATAGATCATCTAATTTTGATGTGACAGTCATTGGTTTGACTTCATCAGAATAGGGGATGGATCTGTTAAGAAGGTAGTAAGGTGTGATGTCATGGTATCTGGATGACATACACAGAGTAGGAAGTAAAATTCCTATACTACGATCGGTTGTACTGTGGTCGTCACACAGTTGTTTCTCCAGACAGGATATGGATATAATACTTGACATTCTGGTTTCTAGATCTATGGTTTTAAATTTGGATTTGGGTAGTTTCCCAATGTGGGTACTTTGACAGTATTCTAATGGTTTTTAGAATAGATGACTCCTGGCATGGTGGTGTACCTGCAGGTGATGGAGTCACCCTCTCTAATGGTGTCGTATAGACTAAAGGGGAGAGGGCTGGGCATGATTGGCAGATCACTTGCTTAGGCAGTTGAGTCAATCATGAGATGTCAAGTACCACACAAGATGTTGTTTTTGCACTAGTTGCAATAAGTTTGTATTAATCCAATCCTGGAGAAACATAAGGAAGCAGTTTTAGAACATAAGTACATTTTCTACGGATTTGATGACGGAAGCCTCCTTCAGGAGACGATTATCATTCCAGGCTTCAAAGGTGACATGGTTGACAGAGTGATTGTCAGAGTTATAGTTTTCCCTCTGACGAGAGAAAGTATTATGGACAGGTGGTCCAAGAGGATACTGTGGGAGGCCTGGTGCAGGATACTGATTAGGTTCAGTGATCGATACAATCTAAGAATTTTGGATTTGGAGTTCATTTATGAACTAGGTCTCATCAGATATCCAGATATATTCTAAGACAGGTATTACTCAATTCGGGAGATGGCTTTCTCCGCAAACTTGAGATTAAGAGAGATATAGAAAGAAACATCTAGGCGGTTCCACTCACTGAGGCTATTTCTCGAACACAATAGTTTTATAAACGGGCTTTGTGAAACTGATTAGTAGAGGAGTTGGATGTTCGGTTTCACACGGGCTGTGTGTAGTCGACATCGCAATAATTAGCCTTAAGTGCAAGTGGGAGATTGTTGGAGATAGTGCCCTCATAGTCAATTATTGGATCGCAGGTACATGATTGCAATGATTGCGGAAGACCTATACCAGTAGGACAGTCTTACTCGAGATGATAGTATGCTATCTGGTTTGCCTTTATCAGTCGTGTACATGTTCAGGTGACTGATTACATGTTACACTTTGATAGAGCCCTTAGGATCTTGCTTTACTACCAACAGTATGATGGCGATCATATACGTGAGAGTTGGGTAGTTTATATGCATATCCTTAATTATGGTCCCTAGTCGTGGGAGTTTCGAGACAGGGCATCGATACTCCGGAGTAGACTAGTGTATACAGTCGAGACCCCGACGAGGGGCGGTGGCCGGTCTCACAAGCCACTGGTGTCAGTTGGATCACCTAAGATGTATACAGGTGCTCATTGGGTTATGAGTACACCGGACAGGACTCGCCGGGAACCTGCTAGTTGGTATTATACATATCGTCAGATAGCAGTTCCCTGGTGACATGTGTACAGGTTAGTTCGTCGACCTGAGGTTGTCATTTGTCTCGTGTGAGTTCCCACTGTGCTTTGATTTCTACCCTACCACGGCTCAAAGGAGTCGTGCAAACAGGTAGTTTTTGGGTACAGTCCCGAGCCATATGGAGGCACGTGAGCGGATCGGCAGGGGATTCGTCTCTCCCGGTATTGGGGGTGAGATCGTGCTGTGTCTAGGAGAGCCATTACACAAAGCCCACGGCCATGGCAGGAGATTTACTGGTAGGTACTCCAGTAGTATCTCAGGGTGTTATTGGGCTACACTCCGACATGACTTATACTGCTATTGGGGGTCTGACGTTACTAGCCCCCTAGGCAGATATGCGATACTCATAGACGAACGGACCGGACTGTATATACACTGTCACTGTTAGGCTCAGTAGGGTTTCCGGATAAGTTCGCTCATCGGCCTCCCTTGAGGTCAGTCCATGGGCAGCCGTTACGCATTGCTAGTGCCACTGACGGTTTGTGGTTAAACCCACTGCCAGGGTACTGACGAGTCATTAGAGTCCCCCACAGACAGTTTCCCAAGTTCGGGCGAAACGTTGTAGAGGCCGTATGATTTTATGGCAGGGTTCGGAAAATGCACGTGCGTTTACGCACGTGTCAGATTTCGGGCAGATGATACTGATCGGCTTTGGTTTAAGCCGGATCCGAGTATTATATTGAGTAGATATAATATCTTTGTCTCAGTTGCATTTTTATTCGGTCGTAATACAAATACGGGTATATTTATACAGTTACGGGGTTTCCTGAAATTCGTTTCGGGATCACTTTTGGAAGTTGCCAGTTTCCAGTTTTCTATCAGCCATCTTTTAACATTCGGTTAAAGATGGATTTATCTTTTCTTGAGATGAGTGTGGAAGGTTCTAGAAGTTTCTAGAAGAGGTGACTAGGTTGAATGGTGTTGGTGTTTCATTGGTTGCATTTAATGTATTCATACTTTGTGTTCACACTTTGTGTTTACACATGATATTTGTTCTTGTGGTCACCTCCCTCCTCCTACACTCACCCCCCCACCTCCTATAAGATGGCCGGCCCCTTCCCCCTCTCACCAACACACACTTGATGTTTCATTTGGTAAAAAGATTATGATAGTTTTTGGGGTGTATGGAAATTTCATAGCTCATTTTATTCCATCACCCGATTCGAGTGGCAACTTCATTAACCGATCGTCCACGGCTTTGGACGAAGTGAGACAAAGTAATCTACTCATTCTCTACATCAATCTTGGTCGTCTCTTTTAGCAAACTTGACGATCGAGTTGCCTCGAGTCAGAGGCGGGAGCCCGTTTAAAGAATCGTTGACGTGGTGCCACCTGGACGAGCAGATCGGAGATCGACGAGATCGGAGCAGCCGCAACGGAGCGTGGGATGATGGTTAAAGAACGAAGGACTCGGATCGTTTGGTATAACCTTTCTACTCTCTTTACAGTTTGTTAGTTTAGCAATAATGGCAGATCCGAGTTATAGTATACGATAGCGCCAGTTTAAAAGTTTTTGTTCCGCATTTGGCGTCAGTTTGACGGCCGGGGCGCTACCGTAGACTTACAATGCAGTCCTATCAAATTATGTTTCTATGCCACATCAGAAACAACCAAAGTAGGATGCTTTTATATGTCATCCGCATTCGTCACGAGATCCCGAAACTTCACCGTAAGGTTACTTAACTTACGGCAGAGCGGGGACAGGGCTAGCGCGAATGCAAAACATATAGAAGTATATACTAAATATAATATAATATATATCATTACATGCATGTAATACCATCACAAGCAGATAATAACCATTATAGGCATGTGAACAACAATATGGAATGGCAGATAAATTAGGAGCCCCACGTTTCATCTAAGCCACAAATGAAACGCGATGTTCCCCAGTCGTGTGGATAGCCCACAGCCATTTCATGGAGTTCCCCGTTTTGAAATGGCTTCATATATTGTATAACATCGAGTCACCCTCCAATCCTAGAAATAGGCAGCACGATCTCAACTCCATGAGATGGCCACTCTCTGAATTCTGGAATCCGGTGACTCGTGCGCTCCTCTATGGGGTAATCTTAGTACATAAAAGAATTATATATACAAAGGTAACACGACTGCATCCTAGTCGATCCCCAATAAAAGAATATGCATAAAGAGGAAACGGCGGCCACAAGTTGGAGCTCGCCCCGAACAAATGAATACAACATTATAAATCAAAACTGTACAAGCAAACGCATGAGAGGCTATCCAACACGACAATCCGGCTAAACCATCACAGAGATATATATATCACAGAACAAGCAACACAAGTGTGCAACCCCATCTAATTGAACATATAGCAATTAGACGATATTCAACAACAAATATATCAAGATACAAACAAAAACGATGTTAAAATTTCAACTGAAAACAGTCCCGAATTGCCCGGATGCACAAACAATACAAAACAAAATCTGGGGCAAAAAGATATATACCAAAAATCTAGTTTCTACAATTCCAAACGACTTACAAAATTTGGAGATAAACAGAGAAAAATGGGAAGGGGTTCTCGGCCAAATCTTGGCCATACTTAATCTGTTTGTCCTTGAATTTTGTGCCAAGTTTTCTTTCTCAATGAATAGTACACGGACATATACACAAAAAAATTTAGATTTCGTTTTGAAATGGACAAAAACTTAGAATTCGAAACTAAATGCGGGTAAATTTTCGGTCTTGAAACTAAAATATCGTTTAATCTAGTTCTAGTGTTTGGTTTGGCTTTAATACCATTGAAAGTTCCTAGTGCCCTCGTTGCGGCAACCACGGCCGATGCGGAACCGAAAAAAGAAAATTTTCCAGAGGACACTAGAAACTAATCCTTAGCGATCGATCCAAACACTAAACTAGAATACTATGCATGCAAGGTTTGAGATTACAACTTTTAACGCATGTCCACGCAATCGTGGAAGACCCCTCCAAACTCCTCTAGGCCGTCGTGAACAAACTTGAGAGGCGACCGCTCTTGTCGAAGATGATCCACTCGAGAGAACCGATCTAAGCTCCAGCTTCACCTAGTGAAGTAACCGACACTCCAAGCTTATTAGGAATGGAGAGTGGGGATGTAGGAATTTTCCACTATCTTTTTCTCTCAAACATTAAGCTCAAGATAGCATACAAGGAGGAGGAGGAGGTGAAGAGGCTAGCCATAACAAAAATTATGCTAAGTCTTGGATGAAAGAGAGAGAATGGTTTTATATATTTTACTACCATCAAATAAAAAAATCTCATCATTTTATTCTTAAACAAATGAAGCCATGCCTCCCTACATGTCCTCAACCATACACAAATGCCACCTCACCCTCCACCTCATATTTAATTTTCTTAAAAAGAAAATCAATAAATGAGGTGTCCTTCTTCTAGAAATATTTCTGTATAAATATGAAATACTTCCTGATATACGTATCGAAATACATATACGCTTATCCGTATAAAAATACGAATAGCCAAGAGAGAGAAAATGAATAGTGAACAATAATACTAGAATATATATATATATATTCTTAAATCAAAACTTGATTTAATAATCCGGCTTAATCTTAAGCCGGCTAAGATAATCAACTATCTGATTAAAGTCCGTGTAGCCTGTAAACGTATTTTAATCGGACTCTTGTAGTATCAACATACGTCATCTATATCATATCGCCTGAACTGGGAAAACCCTATGTGTGGGACTCTAAAGACCCGACAATACACTAGCAGTGAGTTACTGGATAAATCCATAACCACAAGCACGTCAGCAGCACTAGCTGTACGTAACGGCTACCCGGGTATATGTCGAAAGGGAGGTCGACAATTAAGCCCGTCTGTACCCTACTGAACCTGAGTATGACAATCTATGTACAGTTCGGTCTCTTCGTCTAAGAGTCACATACCAAGTTTAGGGGGTGGATAACGTCAAACCCCTAATAACTTGATAATTCGTGATGGAGTCAAGTTCATAACCAACTGAGAAACTACTGAACTTCTATTAGTAAATCTCATCTACCGTGGCCACGGATTTAGGATGATGGTCAACCGAACATACCGCGACATCGAATCTTAATACCAAGAGAGAAGAATCCCTAAAATTCGCTTACTTCCTCCATGTGGCTCGGGACTGTACCCAACTAAAACATGTTTGCATGACTCTTTTGAGCTGTGGTAGGGTAGTAATCTAAGTATAGCGGGAACTCACACGAGACAAATGATGATCTCAGATCAAAAGACTAACCTGTACTTATGCCACCAGAGAACTTCTATCTGGTGATAGATATAATACTATCTAGAAGTTCTCGGCGAGTCCGTTTGGTGTACTCACCTCCAGTGAGCACCTATATACTATCTTAGGTGACACAACACCAATGGCTTGTGAGATTGGCCACCGTCCCTCGTCAGGGTCTCGAAACGTATTTATTAGTCTACTCCGGAATATCGATGCCCAGTCTCGATACTACAACGACTAGGGACATTTAAGGATGTGCTTATGGACTACCCAGCTCTCACGTATATGATCGCCATCACAATGCTGGTAGTCAAGCAAGAATCCTACAGACTTTATAATTATGTATTAGCAATACAAGTAAAGGGTATACACATCAATGATAAAGACAAAGCAAATAGCATATTATCATTTCGAGTAAGACTGTCCTGCCTGTATAGGTCATCCTTCAATTATCTTAATCTCCTGCCAGCAATTACAATAATTGCTTTGAGGGCATTATATCCAACAGAATGGGCAGCGGCAGTAGAATGCGGTGCTCAGAGGAGAGTGGTGAGAACACGGCGAGGTTGTAGTGGAGTTCTTGGCTTGTCTTGAAGTCTTGGGAGCTTGGGTTAGTAGTGCTGGAATGAGCTAGGACGTTGAGGACCTTGGAGTTGTGAAGTGGCGGAGCTTCTGGTGCATGGGGTTAGATGTTATAGTGACGTGGACGGCAATGGTCGACGGCGAAGGGCGTCGGGGTGCAGAGAAGGGAGGAGAAGATGGGTTCGGTGGTGTTGTTGTAGGTATTTGGAGGTGAAGCGGTTGGAGAGAGGAAGTAGAGGTGGTGATCTGGTGAGGCCGTCGAGGAGACGGGGGTGTGGTTGGAGCTTCAAGGTGGTGGATTGTCGATGATGATGGTCGGTGGTGGAGAAAGAATTTAAGAGATAAAGAGATGAAAATGAGATAGAGAGAGAGAGAGATGGTGATAAAGAGATAGAGATAGAGAAAGAAGGGAAGTTGTTGAGGAGCTCAACGAGGGGATCTCGGGGGTCGTAGGTGGGGCTTCGGTGGCAACGTGGAGCAAATCGTGGGAGTTCGGTTGCGAGAGGAGAGGGAGGACGTTAGGGAGAGAGTCGTGGGGCTCGGGAATTTTCGAAGGCGAGGGAAAAAGGAGGAAGAAGAAGGACGATGGGGCTTGGGCTTGGTGGGCCATGCTAAAATAGAAGAGGAAAAATAAAGGGAACAGGCTGGGCTTATTGAGTTTGGGGTTTAGTCTTTAGGGTTAGAGTTAGGAATAATTAGGGTTTTAAAGTAAGAAAATACAAGAAATTGTTGGAAAAATATTTATTTAAAATACGGAAAAATATTTACAAAGGAACTGGGTATTACTGTTAGGGAGGTGCTCAGGAATGGGCCTCCGAGTAGAAGAGGAAGATCACGGCTATGATGCGATTTGCAGGACACGATGGTGGATAAGATGGAGACGGTGATGTAGGGGTCACTGGTGTCACTCCCCGCTTCCTAAAATACGGAATACGAGGAGTGACAAGGCCAACCATGCCCCTACGGTCAAGGAAATATCCTGCCGTGGTCACATTTCGGCTTCTAGCTTTACGTGCTAATCAGTAATCAATGCACAGGTAATGAGAAATACAGTCACTAAATCAAAACAGATATAAAACTAACCAGATAGAGTCAAAAGAAAGATAGCGCTGACGCCGCTGATCTAGATGTCCATAACATCCTCAAGGTACGACAGGTCCTGATCCGAGCTAAGTCCACTTCTCACTCTGAGCATGCATACTCAGGTCTTCAGAGCGACACAATAGCAAATAAATATAAATACATATGTAAACACGTGCAATAATGATCACTATGAAACAGTAAGCATGGAGTGATGACATGAGTATGAAGTAACCAGTACAGGCAAACAGTAAAGAAGGCATATCGAATCAGTAATCAATGCATGTCCATGTCACTAAACCTATCAGTCTCTAAGTCTCACTGTCCAGCTCGCTAAACCTATCGACAGTCCAAGTGTGAGTGTCAACCACGCAGGAGTATCCCCAATCCAAGGGTAGGGCCCTAGGGGCAAGGGAACAAGGGCCCGAATCACGCACGATAATAATCAGTAACACCATCTATACAACTCCCAAAATCACGGTATATGTCGGCAATGGGACTCCCGAGATTCCATTGAACTCACACTCAAACTACCCCACACCCACGGTCTACATCAAATACCGACCATAAACCCAAATACTAGTCGGTCCATGACAAGTCTACGCGAGAACTGGAGACCGAATCTCCATCAAGCATGTCTCGACTGATACCCAAGATAAATGGACAGTGTTTGACGTCTTACCTATGACACTAATATAAGTGCTCCCTAACCGTCCCACGCCAGTTATAGTTACACTTACATATGCCCCATAGGCGTCGACAATGCAATAATTTAACCGGTTCCGCTGATTCTGTACAAGTACGTGTCACTTTCACTATTCAATCACGCTTTAACACTAACGTACTTGCCACAATCCAATCACTAATATCTATCACTGGGTAATGTACAAGATCACTATGTTATCGATGCATCTAAACTCTATTTAAATGAGGATATAACCGCTACATAATATGATTAGAATGCAATTAATTATAATACAAATAAAGCAGCCAGTGTCATACTACTTGAAAATTTTACTATAAATCATACGTGCAGAATTAAGCAAAACAATATAAAAGGGGTAAGCAGTATGTTTAATTATCTATCCATAAAAATTAGTTTTGTGTCAATCGGGTTTCAGGTTTGTTAGTTATGGCCATTTCATTTTAAGTGTTCACTGCTGGAAATCCAATTTCTGAACTGGAAGTCCGTTTCGTAACACGTTTTACTCCCAGTTGAGAGCATAATTAGGCAATGATACAGTTAAATAGTATGTAGATTTTTCTGTTATTTTTCCAACACATTAAACGGACTATCAATAGCAGTTATGTATTAAAAGTTATGTCCTGTCTAGTGTAGCTATGCAAGAGGAGTCACTGCAGAAACTGCAGAACACCTACGTACGTTAAAATGCAAATTAAATATCAAATGATGGGGAAACAACACGGGATCATATTCAGGTGTTAGATGACTAAATTATCTACGCAACCATATGGGTCTCCGTGCATTTTTAGTTTAAAGAAGGGGTATACGGGTGTTCCAAAGCCAGGTATCTAAAACGAAACGCTGCCCCGGACTGCAGTTCAGGGCCGCGAATCGCCTCAGTATTCTTTGTTATAACTTATCAAATAGCAAAGATGAACTATGGGGTGCTGTAGTTTTATCTGTTGGCCTCGATACGAGCCATGGCACTTTGAGATCCGATATATAGATAATTTATTATGATTTTAACCGTTCAGCTTGTCCGAGAAAAATCAGCTTTCACAAGGGTTATTGGGTTGTCGTTTAAGGGGAGCTAACCAACTTTATTTTACAACCCATTTTACATACGGTGTTCATTAACAATGCAGGGTTCTAGGTTATCTAGTCGAATTCGATACGAACCCTAGAAGATCGCATTTCGATTTGTATTTAATTTACTATTAATTTAACAACGTGATATATACGGGGATTTCCAGATTTAGCGTCGGTTCTTGGGGATATCATTTCAATATAGAAACATTAACTTTTAGATCCCCACATGTAGTTAATTATCAGTGCACGATCTATATATCACGAAACGGGAGTTTTAATTGACCGGAACATATATATATATATATATATATATATATCATAACTATGGGTTTTATATTGATTTATCGCATACACATGCATAAGTATATTTGAGTATATGTAGCATGATAGCAAGTTCAGAAGCTTGCCTGGCGACGGCGCAATGACGGCGACACGACAGAGATAGCAACGACACGAGCACCTGCACGGGCAACGACAACGGCAGCGACACAATCACCAGCACAGGCAGCAGCAAGGTGGCAAGCTCGGTTGGCACGGCTAATGGCGACTCCGCGAGATCGGCGGTGCTGGTGGTCGTCGAAGGTGGAGGGCGGTGATACTCAGGTGGCTCTGGAGAGATGGAGAGGAGGCTGCTGTGGTGGCAAGGAGGAGAAGGGGGGTGAGGCAGACGCGATGACGGTGGTCCAGGGCAATGGCGAGATGAGGGGTAGCCGGTGCAAGTGGCCTCGTCGGCGACGAAGTAGGGTGCAGCGGGCAGTTGGCTCAGTTGCAGTGGAGGAGGAGCTCAGGTAGCGGTGCTCATCGGAGGGAGTGCAGTGGGCGGCTATGGGTGTTCAGACGTGGGTTGGTGGAGGCGACGAGGTGAGGGCGACGGGGCGATGCAGGGAGCAGTGAGGTCGAGGAGTTTGCAGTTATGGGTATTGGTGGAAGGATGATGATGGTGGAGACGTGGTGATGGCTGGGGGTTCTAATGGGTTTGAGAAAGAAGTGAAGGGGACTCTGCTGCGATGGTGGAGGTTAGTGGGTGTGGAGGTAGTTGATGGTGCGGTTGATAGAAGGCGGCGGTGATGGCGAATGGGTGGTGTTGTAAGGAGCTGCGGGTAGTGGTGGTGATTGACGCGGAGGAAGTGGGGGGGCTTGGGTGATGGGAGTGAAGACGTGGCTGTCGGTGGAGGTGACGAGGTGGTCGACGGAGGTATCTTGTCGGCGGAGGTAGCTTGTCGGCGGAGGTGGCCGGCGGTGTCGAGGGGAGAGAGGGAACAGTGGGTCATTGAGCTCGGTGGTGGAGATGATGAGGTGCAGGGAAAAGGAAAGGGAAGAAGAGAGATTGTGAGGGAGGGAGAGAAGAGAGAGAGGGTGATGAGATGAAGGCGAGGCAAAGATGGAGGTGTGGTCGAGGTGAGGAGAGCAGGTGAGGATTCGAGGGAAAGAGATCTCGGGGAGACGTTAGACCCATGGCTGAGTCGTGGCCGTTGGAGGGCGCGGGTCTCGCGGGGGGTAAGTGCGAGCGTAAGGGAGAGCCGTTAGGGTTGTTGAGGGAGGCGAGGACGTAGTCGCTGGAGTGGAGCGGGTCGCTTGGGCGTGGGTGCGAGCAGTGGCGTGGGCTCGAGAAGTGGAGGCGAGGCAGGGGAAAACGAGCGGGAAAGAAAGTGAAGAGAAGAAGAAGAAGGGAGTGGGGAGCGGGTCGGGTTTTGTGGGCCTGGTCGTGAGGAATTGTTAGGGAACGGGCTAGGCTGGGGAGAGAAAAGGAAAGGGAGGAATTAAATTTATTAATTGTAGGTTAGGGTTTAGGTTATAAGGTCTTAGAAAAAATATAGAAAATTATGTAGGAAAATTTTAGGAGAAAATATTTAGAAATTATTTATTAAACACGGTAATGGTATACTCGGAACTGGGTATTACATCATTCCCTACTTATATAAATTTCGTCATCGAAATTAAAATAAACGATAAACTATAAAAATGCAAAGCGAAAAGCAACGAAATCAACTACTATTATTATATAGCGATTTACGCAAAAGCAACTAGATGAAAGTCAAAGGTCTATATATGTATAAGAAATAGCGCAACTAAAAGGATAGGCATAAGTAACCACAAGGCATAACCATTCGTAGTAACAAACAATATATACATTTAAAATGAAAGATATAATAACATTGATAAACAATAGTGAAAGATTTACCGATAAGCCAAAAATATTTTAGTAAAAATACTGATCAGGCAATTTAAAATAACTTGAGAAAACTCATATGGTGAAATAAGAGAAAATAAAACAAAATAGTATGTGCGTTATATTTTTTTACACTATTGAAAATGTGAAGAATAGTAAAGCATTTAAAATAAGTAAAACGGAAGTAGTTAATAACGCGATTTTTTTAAATATATTTTTGATAACTACAAGATAAAGGAAACTAAATTTCGAATAGCAAACGTCAATGAATGTAATTATAGTAATAAGAAATAGCACTAATAATGTATAAGGGGCTAGCCAGGGTATGGATTACAGTGGAGTTGACCCATTCAAAAAGGTCGGAGTGCGGTACTTTACTCTGAATATTGAAGAGACTGGGGTCAGGTCACTACAAGGTGCAAGGATGAAGAGTAATGAATATCTGGAGGGAAAGAAATTTATTGGGGAGGAAAAACAGTCAATGCATCATGCGAATCAATACTCAAAAAAATTTGCGCACTCAGAAACTTTATTATTATTTATTTTTTTCAGAAAAATTTTAAACAAGGCATACTCGAAAGATAAAAGTGGCCCTAAACTATACATAGATTTATTTTTGCCAGAAGAAACAAAGATAAGTCGCGTCAGTCGCGATTATGGAAGTTCAACAGGTTACGGTAAGCTCGCGCGGTAAGATAGGGGCGTCCATCTCCATAGCGCCTCGCAGGGATTGCCACTGGAGGTTCTTCCGCCTCGAATTCCTCCTCACTCGAGGATTCATCCTACGACTCTTTCTCGGCTGGGGCCTCGTTTTCGGGTTCTTCCCCCACGGGGTCTTCTCCTCCTGGTCCTTCTTCCTCGGCTGGAGCTTCATCATCGTGGTCTGCTTCCACGTGATTCACCTCTTCTGGATCTTCTTCCACTGGATTCTCCTCTTCTGGGTTTTCTTCCACTGGATTCTCATCGGGATCTTCCTCTTCTGGATTTTCTTCTACCGAATTCTCCTCAGGATCTTCCTCTTCTAGATTTTCTTCTACCGGGTCTTCCTTAGGATCTTCCTCCATCGGGTCCACTTCGGGGTCCTCTTCTTCTTCGTCAGAGTCGCTGATCGTGTCGACTTCTGGGGCTGTGACTCTCTCGTCCTCGGAATCGGTCTTGCCGAAAATAACCTGTGGGCCATCGACCTCTTCATCTGAACTCACCAGCATGCAGTCCAAGGAAACGCAGGACCGAGTGTCCTCATCGAGAGGCGGCGCTGCTCCAGGATTGGCTATAGCCTAAAAACAGAGAGTCATGATCAGATAGTGGAACACACAAAGAAAATAACCAAAGATGTGGAGAATATGAAAAATATACGGCAGGTAAGGACTGAAAAAATCAAAATTTTGAATAATGATGCAGTAAGCAGTATAAGGAAAATAAGTGGCAAGGGAACGATACATAGATCACAACTCACATTTTTTTTTCATTTAACCAAGAGATTCAAAAAAAATACAAGGTTCGGACGAAAAGAAACAAATACTAGATAAAATAACAGGGATTTTATTGAAAGCAAGAAGGGTGATAATTCTGCGTTGATATCTAGACCGCTGCGTTCTCGTCAAGCGAGTTGAATCCCGCGCTGGGTCCGTACTATCCTCCTAGCTCGAACTACGAAACAACCAAGTTACTTAGCAGGAGTGGGGAGTGTGAACGAATCTCCTTCTTGTAGCTCTTTCCTTCGAGGGCGACCATTGATAAGATGCTCGGTTGATCCACAAATCAGGCATTGCCCTTTAGCCTTGCGACAGTCTCTCTGAAGGTGTCCTGGTCTCTTGCAATAACCACAACGTTGGGTTCTCCGCTGCTTCTGTTGCTGAGGAACAAAGGAGCGCTTCATCCGCACACCACCTCTTCGTCCATCGGAGATTTCCCTACGATTTGAGGCTCCTGCTGGTGCTTGAGCCATTTGCCTTCTTAGTCCTTCAGCTAAGAGATCGTCCGTTCGCTCCTGGGCTTCTTTCAAGCCTTGCAGTACACCCAAAATCTCGACGGTCTGACTCTAAGAAGTGGAGATAGAAGAAGAGTCGTTGGAAGACATGGTCCTGAAACAACAATTTTAGGGCGACATAAGGTACAAAATATAAGAATCAGAATAAGATATAGAATGAACAACGAAACAAGAATATATGGTGCGGTGGAACTCAAACGAGTGGAAGTCAAATGTAGAACTCCAAGTCACTCAAGCGGAATGATGCCTTGTAACTATGCTGCAGTTCATAGTTACAATCACATAACTCCACTAAGTCACCCAAAACTCTAGCGGATGGAGTCAAATATAGCTTGACGAACAATAGGGATTTTAGTCAAGGATAACAAGTTCACAATCTGGACCGAAAGAGCGACTTAAATTGTCAAGCCCTACTCGGAAACTGCAATCCCAATCGTAGCAAACCTGGCTCTGATACCAACAAAACCATGTCACGCACCGCTTCCCAAAATACGGAATACGAGGGGTGACAAGGCCAGCCATGCTCCTACGGTCAAGGAAATATCCTGCCGTACTCACACTTCGGTTTCTAGCTTTACGTGGTAATCGGTAATCAATGCACAGGTAATGAGAAATGCAGTCACTAAATCAAAACAGATATAAAACTAACCAGATAGAGTCAAAGGAAAGATAGCGCTGATGCCGTTGATCTAGATGTCCGCAATATCCTCAAGGTACAACAGGTCCTGATCAGAGCTAAGTCCACTTCTCACTCTGAGCATGCATACTCAGGTCGTCAAAGTGACACAATAGCAAATAAATATAAATACATATGTAAACACGTGTAATAATGATGAATATGTAATAGTAAGCATGGAGTGATGACATGAGTATGAAGTAACCGGTACAGGTAAACAGTAAAGCAAGTATATCGAATCAGTAATCAATACATGTCCATATCACTAAACCTATCAGTCTCTAAGTCTCACTGTCCAGGTCACTAAACATATCGTCAGTCAAAGTGTGAGTGTCAACCACGCAGGAGTATCCTCAACCCAAGGGTAGGGCTCTAGGGGCAAGGGAACACGGGCCCGAATCACGCACGATAATAATCAGTAACACCATCCATACAACTCCCAAAATCAGGGTATATGCCGGCAATGGGACTCCCGAGATTCCGTTGAACTCACACTCAAACTACCCCACACCCACGGTCTACATCAAATACCGACCATAAACTCAAATACTAGTCGGTCTATGACAAGTCTACGCGAGAAATGGAGACCGGATCTCCATCAAGCATGTCTCGACTGGTACCCAAGATAAATGGACAGTGTTTGACGCCTTACCTATGACACTAATATAAGTGCTCCATAACCGTCCCACGCCAGTTATAGTTATACTTACATATTCCCCATAGGCGTCGACAATGCAATAATTTAACTGGTTCCACTGATTCTGTACAAGTACACAATCACTATGTTATCGATGCATATGAATGCTATTCAAATGAGGATATAACCGCTACATGATATGATGAGAATGCAATTAATTATAATACGAATAAAGCAGCCAGTGTCATACTACTTGCAAAATTTACTATAAATCATACGTGCAGAATTAAGCAAAACAATATAAAAAGGGTAAGCAGTATGTTTAATTATCTATCCATAAAAATTGGTTTTGTGTCAATCGGGTTTCAGGTTTGCTAGTTATGTCCATTTCATTTTAAGTGTTCACTGCTGGAAATCCAATTTCTGAACTGCAAGTCCGTTTCGTAACGCGTTTTACTCCCAGTTGGGAGCAAAATTAGGCGACGCTATAGTTAAATAGTATGTATATTTTTCTGTTATACTTCCAACGCATTAAACGTACTATCAATAGCAGTTCTGTATTAAAAATTATGTCCTGTCTACTGTAGCTATGCAAGAGGAGTCACTGCAGAAACTGCGGAACACCTAGGTACGTTAAAATGCAAATTAAATATCAAATGATGGGGAAACAGCACGGGATTAGATTCAGGTGTTAGATAACTAAATTATCTATGCAACCATATGGGGATCAACGCATTTTCAGTTTAAAGAAGGGGTATACGGGTGTTCCAAAGCCAGGTATCCAAAACGAAACGCTGCCCCGGACTGCAGTTCAGGGCCGCGAATCGCCTCAGTATTCATTATTATAACTTATTAAAATGCAAAGATGAACTATGAGGTGCTGTAGGTTTATCTGTTGTCCTCGATACGAGTCATAGTACTCTGAGATCCGATATATAGATAATTTATTATGATTTTAACCGTTCATCTTGTCCGAGAAAAATCAGCTTTCACAAGGGTTATTGGGTTGTCGTTTTAGGGGAGGTAACCAACTTTATTTTACAACCCATTTTACATACGGTATTAATTAACAACACAGGGTTCCAGGTTATCTAGTCGGATTCGATACAAACCCTAGAAGATCGCATTTCGATTTGTATTTAATTTACTAATAATTTTACAACGTGATATGTACGGGGATTTCCAGATTTAGCGTCGGTTCTCGGTGATATCATTTCAATATAGAAACATTAACTTTTAGATCCCCACATGTAGTTAATTATCAGTGCACGATCTATATCTCACGAAACAGGAATTTTAATTGACCGGAACTTATATATATATATATATATATATATCAAAAGATGATTATCGAGTTTTGATAATCATAACTATGGGTTTTATATTGATTTATCACATATATATGCATAAGTATATTTAAGTATATGTAGCATGATAGCAAGTTCAGAAACTTGCCTGGCGACGGCGCAACGACAGCGACACGGCAGAGATGGAAATGACACGAGCACCAGCACGGGCAACGACAACGGCAACGACACAATCACCAACACAGGCAGCAGCAAGGCGGCAAGCTCGGTTGGCTAGGCTAACGGCGGCTCCGCGAGATCGGCGGTGCTGGTGGTCGTCGAAGGTAGAGGGCGGTGATGCTCAGGTGGCTCTGGCGAGACGGAGAGGAGGCTGCTGTGGTGGCAAAGAGGAGAAGGGGGGTGAGGCAGACGCAGTGAAGGTGGTCCAGGGCAATGGCGAGATTGGGGGTAGCCGGTGGAAGTGGCCTCGTCGGCGACGGAATGGGGTGCAGCGGGCAGTAGGCTCAGTTGCAGTGGAAGAGGGGCTCAGGTAGTGGTGCTCGTCGGAGGGAGTGCAGTGGGCGGCTATGGGTGTTCGGGCGTGGGTTGGTGGAGGCGACGAGGTGAGGGCGATGGGGCGATGCAGGGGGCAGTGAGGTCGAGGAGTTTGCAGTTATGGGTATTGGTGGAAGGATGATGATGGTGGAGACATGGTGATGGCTGGGGGTTCTAATAGGTTTGAGAAAGAAGTGAAGGGGGCTCTGCTGCGATGGTGGAGGTGAGTGGGTGTGGAGGTAGTCGACGGTGTGGTTGATGGAAGGCGGAGGTGATGGCGAATGGGTGGTGTTGTAAGGAGCTGTGGGTGGTGGTGGTGATTGACGCGGAGGAAGTGGGGGGCTTGGGTGATGGGAGTGAAGATATGGCCGTCGGTAGAGGTGAGAAGATGGTCAGCGGAGGTAGCTCGTTGACAGAGGTGGCAGGTGGTGTCGAGGGGAGAAAGGGAACGGTGGGTCGTTGAGCTCGGTGGTGGAGATGATGAGGTGCAGGGAAAAGGAGAAAGAAGAAGAGAGATTGTGAGGGAGAGAGAGAGGGTGACGAGATGAAGGCGAGACGAAGATGGAGGTGAGGTCGAGGCGAGGAGAGCAGGTGAGGATTCGGGGGAAAAAGATCTCGGGGAAACGTTAGACCCACGGCTGAGTCATGGCCGTTGGAGGGCGCGGGTCTCGTAGGGGGTAAGTGCGAGCGTGGGGGAGAGCCGTTGGGGTTGTTCAGGGAGGCGAGGACGTGGTCACTGGAGTGGAGCGGGTCGCTTGGGCGTAGGTGCGAGCAGTGGCGTGGGTGCTGTAAGTCCATATTGCGACCCCCGGTTCTTACGGGGAGGCGGAAACGGTATAAAAAACGAATTTTTATCGCAAGAGGCAACATGGACTAAACTATGGTCGGGATCGTTACCTAAACTAAAACTAGCAAACTAAGCTAAAGATATTTAGCTACTCGGATGAAGATGGTTATACCTAAACTTGAACTCCTTCTCTTCAAGCTCCGATGGTGGTTCGATGGCTCCTTCTCGTTGTCTCCGTACGCCGAAGATAGATCCACTTGAAAGCTCCAACCTTTAGCTCCTTCTTCGTTCTTTGAAGAAACTAGTTCACTTGGTTTGCTAAACCTAGTGAACTAGAATGAGTAGAGATGATTTAGAATGGGATTTTATCTATGGTTCTTGATTCTCAACTCATGAGACAAGAGAACCATAGATCAAGAGAGTGAGCAAGAGGTTGAGGATGAGAGCAAGAGGAGAGCTCAAGAACAAGAGAGAGAATGAGCAAGAAAGAATGAGCAAGTATTTTGTCTCTCACCCTCTCATAATCCAAAGCAATGATAACTCATCATATCAACAAAAGTCTTATGTGATGGTTGAAGTAACCATAACCTTATCATGTCATGCACTCATTTTACTCAAATGAACAAGCAAGAAAAAGTCTTTGGCATGAAATGATAACCATGGTTATCATGATGGTCAACTAGTCAAGCCTAGTCAACCGGTCAACAAGTCAACAAAAGTCAACAAGTCACCAAAGTCAACAAGTCAACAAAAGTTAACAAGTCAACAACCATATCATCATAATACTTAATTAATATAATAGTTAATCACATATCATATTCTCATTAGGGTTGAGCATAAAGTCAAAAAGTCAACGGTCAACTGTCAACAACCCTAATGAGAATCCGCTGCCTCTGCCTCCCTGTCAACTGTGCATACACACCCGCATCCGTGTTCCGAGGAACACGAATGCAAACTGGATAAATCCAATCCCATAAGGTACACTAGGATCTGGCTTAAACCAAAGCCCGCTAGTGTAAACTGTCCGGACACTGTACGTGCACAAGTGCACGGATGTGACCGAACCCTGTCGCAAAACCATGCGACCTGTCGCAATACCATGCGACCTCTACTCTTTTGCCTAAAGGCGAAAAGCTTTCTGTGTGGGACTCTAAAGACTCAACACTACGCTGGCAGTGGGTTTAACCACAGACCGCAAGCGGCACTAGCTGTGCGTAACGGTCCCCAGGTAATGCCGACAAGAAGACCGACGAGGCGAAACCCATCTGAACTCCTACTGAGCCTGAGTGTGACATTCTCCATACAGTCCGGTCTGTTCGTCTGATACATCGCATGGCGGGCCTAGGGGGCGGTAAACGTCAGTCCCCCAATAGCGGTACAAGTCGTGCCGGAGTGAAGCCCAATACACCCTGAGATAACACTGGAAACCTACCAGTATATCTCGTTTGCCCTGGCCAGGGACTACTCGTGTAATGGCTCTCCTAGACACAGCGCGATGTCAACCCCCAATACCGGGAGAGACGAATCCTGTCTAACCGTCACTGCCTCCAAGTGCTTCGGGACTGCACCCAACCACCACCTGTTTGCACGACTCCTTTGAGCCATGGTAGGGTAGTGATCAAAGTGCAGTGGGAACACACCCGAGGCGAAGTGACAGTGTCAAGTCAGCGGACTAAGCTGTACTCATGTCACCTGGGAACTGATAACTGACGATAGGTATAATACCAACTAGTCAGTTCCCTACGAGTCCTGTCCAGTGTACCCGTAACCTAACGAGCACCCGCATACTATCTCAAGTACGACGTACTGACGGCTGTGGGACAGACCGTTTCCCACACTGGGATGAGAAGCGCATGCGCTGGTCTACTCCGGAGTATCGATGCCCTGTCTCGATAGTCCTGCGACCAGGGACCTGAATAAGGATGTGCTTATAGATTACCCAGCCCCCACTAGTGTGACTGCCATCACAACGCTGGTAATCAAGCAAAGATCCTAAGGGCTCCACTAATGCGTATAAGTGATATACTGAAATAAACACAAGTACACATTGAAGTAGAAACAAACCAAGTAGCATACTACTATTTTGAGCAAGATTGTATATACAAGGTGAATATCCCAAGCATCCATTAAGTAATATACAAACTAGTATGATACAGTAATGGCCTCTAGGGCATATACACTAACAATCTCCCACTTGCACTAAGGCCATGTACTGGCGTATCGAAGACCTATCATCTCGATCAGCCGCTCGAACTGAGTCTGGGGCAAGGCCTTGGTGAATGGATCTGCAGTGTTATCTTCTGAAGCGACTCTCCGAACCTCGATCTCCTGGCGATCCACGATCTCCCTGATCAGGTGATACCGCCTTAAGATGTGCCTGGATTTCTGATGGGACCTGGGTTCCTTCGCTAAAGCTATAGCCCCGTTGTTGTCGCAATACAGAGGTATTGGATCAACAATGGACGGAACCACCTGAAGTTCTTTCAAGAACTTCCTCATCCAGACAGCTTCTTTTGCGGCATCAGATGCAGCGATGTATTCCGCTTCCATCGTCGAGTCTGCAACGGTTTCCTGTTTGGAACTCTTCCAACACACCGCCCCTCCATTGAGGGTAAAGACAAAACCCGACATGGACTTGGAATCATCCTTGTCACTCTGGAAGCTGGAGTCAGCAAAGGCCTCGATCTGGAGGTCTTTTCCGCCATACACCAAGAACATCTCCTTAGTCCTTCTCAGGTACTTGAGAATGTTCTTTACCGCTATCCAGTGTTTCTCCCCAGGGTTTGACTGATACCGGCTTACCACACTCAGTGCATAAGCTACATCCGGTCTGGTACACAACATCGCATACATTATAGAGCCTACCGCAGAAGCGTAGGGTATAATAGACATGCGATCCCTCTCCAAATCAGTCTTGGGAGACATCTCTTTAGAGAGGGTGATCCCGTGACAAGCCGGTAGGTTACCGCGCTTGGAATCTTCCATACTGAATCTCTTCAGTATGGTGTCGATGTACCTGGACTGTGAAAGTCCTAATATCCTCTTGGATCTGTCACGGTAGATCCGGATACCCAGAATGTACGAGGCATCACCCAGGTCTTTCATGGAGAACCTGTGTGACAAGAACCCCTTGACAGATTGTAGCATAGGAATGTCATTTCCTATTAAGAGAATGTCATCCACGTATAAAACGAGGAATACTACAGTTCTCGCTACAAATCTACTATAGATGCATGGTTCATCTGGATTTTTGATAAAGCCAAATTCTTTGACCGTCTCATCAAAGCAGATGTTCCAACTCCGCGATGCCTGCTTTAGTCCATAGATGGACTTAAGCAACTTGCACACCTTTCCGCTGCTCCCACTCTGAATGAAACCCTCTGGCTGGTCCATATAGACACACTCCTCTAAATTTCCATTTAGAAAAGCTGTCTTTACGTCCATTTGCCAGATCTCATAATCGTGGAAGGCAGCAATGGCAAGAAGGATCCGAATGGATTTCAGCATGGCTACTGGAGAAAAGGTTTCGTCGTAGTCCAAGCCAGGTCTTTGACGAAAACCCTTTGCTACCAGCCTAGCTTTATAGGTCTCAACCTGTCCATCTACACCAATCTTCCTTTTGAAGATCCACTTGCATCCTACGGGTTTTACCCCGTCTGGAGCAATGTCCAACGTCCATACCTTGTTGGTGTACATGGACTCCATTTCGGTCCGCATTGCATCCAGCCATTTCACTGAGTCAACGCTCTGAACGGCCTGCTGGAAGCTAGTAGGCTCATCATAATCTATGATGCAATCCTCTCTATCCCCGTCTATGAGAAAACCGTAGTATCTCTCAGGCGGATGAGACTGCCTACTACTTCTGCGGAGCGGCGTAGGAATGTCCTGTTCTTCCGAACCTTCTGGTTCCACTAAACTTTCAGTAACAGTCCGTGGTTCTGGAATTTCTTCCAGTTCTACTGTGCTCCCACTTATCTGGTTTTCCAAAAACTCAGTTTCCAAGAAGTAGGCATGACGAGAAACAAGAACTTTTTGTTCCTCTTCACAGTAGAAGAAATATCCTTTTGAGTTCTTTGGATACCCCACAAACTTGCACTGTACTGAGCGTGCCTCGAGCTTGTCCGCATGCTGCTTTTTGACAAAAGCCGGACATCCCCATGTCTTAATGTGCTTAAGATAGGGTCTCTTCCCACACCACATCTCATATGGTGTAGTAGGCACGGTCTTAGTAGGTACTCGGTTCAAAAGGTATGCGGCTGATTCTAGCGCATATCCCCAGAATGATCGCGGTAACTCAGCGTTACTCATCATGGACCGCACCATATCCAATAGGGTGCGGTTCCGTCTCTCCGATACACCGTTATGTTGCGGGGTGTATGGAGGAGTAAGCTGAGAGAGAATTCCGTTCTCTTTTAAATAGTCCAGGAACTCGGCACTTAAGTATTCTCCTCCTCGATCCGATCTTAGAATCTTAATACTTTTGCCGGTCTGTTTCTCTACTTCATTCTTATACTCCTGGAATTTTCCAAAGGCCTCGGACTTATGTTTCATCAAGAAGACATAACCGTACCTTGAGAAATCATCCGTAAAAGTAATGAAGTAAGAATGTCCGCTTCGGGCATGTGTAGACATTGGACCGCACACGTCACTGTGTATGAGTCCTAAGAGCTCGCTCGCTCTTACTCCTTGTCCAGTAAACGGAGTCTTTGTCATCTTTCCTTTGAGACAAGATTGACAAGTGGCATACGATTGATATTCGAACGCATTCAAATATCCTTCTGTATGTAACTTAGTCAACCTTCTCTCATTGATGTGACCCAATCTACAATGCCATAAGAAAGTCTGATTCATTTCCGGAGACTTTCTTTTGTGTGTATTCTGGACGTTGAAAATCTGTGGTTGGTTTAACACGTATATACCATTACTCAATGTACCTGACCCAATCAAACTTGATTAAGGTGAATGTTTACAACATTACTTACAAACGCAAATTCATAACCTTCTTTAGAAACTAAAGATACAGAAATGATATTACAAGTTGCGTTGGGTACAAAAAAGCAATTACGCAAAACCAAAACATGTCCATCTGACATTCCCAGGTGATAGTCCCCCACGGCTTTAGCATCCATGCTAGCTCCGTTCGCAACTTTGAGGGTCATGTCACCTGCCTTCAAAACACTACGGTTTCTCAACGCCTGCAAAGAATTACAGATATGAGATCCTGATCCGGTATCCAATACCCAGGAAGTAGAGTTTATTGAAAGACAGTTTTCAATAACATACACACCTGAAGCTGAAGCTGCAACCTGCTTCAATTCCTGTGTTCTGGCCTTCCAGGCCCTGCAATCATTCTTCCAGTGTCCTTTCTTATGACAATAGAAGCATTCTTCCTTATCCACAAGCTTCCCCGCTATCTTTGTTGCTTTGCCTTTTCCCTTCGTATCCACTTTACCAACACCGCCCCTTGGTTTGGCGGGGGCCTTCTTCTTCTTTCCCTTGGCTTTCGCCTTGGACCTAGAAGAAGATGATCCTCCTACAAACAAAGTGGATGTTTCCCTACCTTTCTGTAGGGTGCCCTCTGCGCTCCTCAGCATGTTGAGGAGCTCTGATAGTTCAACCTCTTTTTCTTGTAGGTTGAAGTTCAGTATAAACTGGGCGTAAGTGGAAGGAAGGGACTGGAGAACTATATCCGTATATAGCTCACTCTCCAATGTGATCCCTAGGTCAGCGAGCTCCTCAATGAAGCCGATCATCTTTAGCACATGCTCGGCTACTGATGATCCGACGGCCATTCTTGTCGAAAATAACTTTTTCGACGCTTCGTATCTTGCGATACGTGATTGCTCTCCATACAGTTCTTTTGTATGGAGCAATATGGACTCCATGTCCATATTCTCATGCCTCCTCTGATGTTCGTTGTCCATCGAGGCAAGCAGGAGGCACTTGGCCTTCGCGCTATCAATCTCCCAAGTCTTGCGGATTTCCTTATCCGCGACGCTGGAAGTTGGACCAGGGACAGGGGGAGCTTTGGTGGTAAGAAGATACCCCAGCTTGTCATAAGTGATTGCTATCGTGACATTCCTGAGCCAATCTTTGTAGTTTGGCCCTGTCAGTTTGTTTTTATCTAGGAGTAACTTAAGTCCAGTCATGTTGATTGGTCGCTGCAATTAGGAGAGAGAAGAAGAAACACTCAGCATGATGCTCTTGCAAGTTTAGAGTGGTTTTTAGTTTGTCTAAACAGGATGGCTCCCACTGGCTCCCACTGTTTCTCGAATCCCCTCACTCAAACCATAAAGGAAGAATTAGTCAGGATCAATCCCACCGTACAAATACTTGCTTAAACCGTTCAGCCCAGGCCGGTGTCGGTACTTCGAGGGAGGTTTTCCAACGCTTTCGCGAAGTTCCTTAATTAGAGAACCTCTTTTCCCTGGGGGGCGTAGCCCCGCTAACACCTTTCTAGGCACCTACTAGGTTTAATAGCATTGATCGTTAAGTGAGAAATTTCCCGAGGAGTAGCATATACTCACAGTAGGATCGGGATCCAAATATCATCGCGTGACGAAACTGAAGGAATCCTACCAGAATCATCACACTCCAAATGGTATGCAAATCTAGCAAGTTTCAGTACTTATGAAACTCCCGATGTGGATTTTTGCCCCATGCTCTTATGACCTTGACTTTGCCCAACAAATCATAAGTCACATGTCAAGTTCTGCCCGTCGTTCTCCAGGTTAATTTGAATCCACCCGCACCTACCCTTGACTTTGGCCAACAAAGGCAGTACGACTGTTCCAAACCAACGCATCTATCTATGCTGCACATGAATACCCAATAGCTACCAATCACTGTGCCTTGACTTTGGCCAACAAACACAGCTTGAATACTATTGACTATTCATGTGAAACGACGGAGGGCTACGGATGGTTTTGGCGAAACCGTGAACGTAGTGAACTTGATTTAATCGATGGAACGAGATAGCTTTTAGAAGGAGTGGCTCAAGCTCCGCATTTAAAGTTATTTTGAAAAGAACCGAGTGTTTTTCGAAAGTGTTCCAACGACTTTTAACTTGGTTTATTATCTTGCATTAGTTCTTTTAATGCGTGATATTCTTGCATTAGTACTTTTAATGCGTCCCATCATTTAACCCTACCATTGCAGAAAACAACCAAAATATGACGTACGCTTATGCCATTCGCATTCGCCACTGGGCCCCGTCATTACCCGTTAGGTTACTTAACTAACGACAGAGCGGGGGCTGGGCTAAGCGCGTCTGTAAAACATAAGCAACGCCTAAATAGCAAGCAATGATAGACATTACAGATCACAGATGAATGCATTGGATATACTAGCAATCCGCAATCCTTTCGAGCCTGAAACGAAAAGCGGATAACACGGTCGCGGTGAATAGCCAAATACCCCCACCCAAGACCCCTACGGGTGCGGGCAAACTACCCGCCAAGTACTCGGTAGTTTGTGCACCCTCCATGGGTCTATCCTAGGAGCAAAAACAGTAAAAAGAATTATACAATGACGGCTACAACCCCGACCCGGTTGTGCGGTCAAACAAATAATAATTATTACATCAATTTACATTTACAATGAATGAAAGAAAAACAAAAAGCTCATCTCACATCCACCCCGGCTATTCACCCGCGACAGTCCAACACATTCATATACACATTCCAGCACATTACAGATCATGTATAACCCCGACTAATCGACTTATAGCGATTAGCCGACGTTCAATACATGCAAGCATCACAGATATAACCATCATAGTCAAAGTGCAGTGAAGTTCGGAAAAAATACGGAATTATAGGACCCCAAAAGGAAATTTCTTTTCTGGAAAATCTGGGCACATATAATATATTTTAAAAATCCCAAAACCAACACACAAACACACTGCACGAAAAACGATGCAGAGAAGACACCAAGTCGCGGCGGTTCCGCGGCGTCTAAGAAGGATCACGCGGCGGAAGCGCGGCACTTAAGGCGAATCACTGTATCGTTTTTCTTGGGTGTTCACACAAAACCCTGAGCCGAATTTAGGAGTATAAAGTTTTTCATTTTGAGCAGAAAAAATTTCAACAGAAACTCAGTTTTTGTGATCATCCGGTTTTGTGATTTTTTTCGGTTCCGAACTTCGTTACACTTCACTACCAAGCTAGTTTAAGTTTAGTTAGTCTCTGATACCACTGTAAGTCCATATTGCGACCCCCGGTTCTTACGGGGAGGCGGAAACGGTATAAAAAACGAATTTTTATCGCAAGAGGCAACATGGACTAAACTATGGTCGGGATCGTTACCTAAACTAAAACTAGCAAACTAAGCTAAAGATATTTAGCTACTCGGATGAAGATGGTTATACCTAAACTTGAACTCCTTCTCTTCAAGCTCCGATGGTGGTTCGATGGCTCCTTCTCGTTGTCTCCGTACGCCGAAGATAGATCCACTTGAAAGATCCAACCTTTAGCTCATTCTTCGTTCTTTGAAGAAACTAGTTCACTTGGTTTGCTAAACCTAGTGAACTAGAATGAGTAGAGATGATTTAGAATAGGATTTTATCTATGGTTCTTGATTCTCAACTCATGAGACAAGAGAACCATAGATCAAGAGAGGGAGCAAGAGGTTGAGGATGAGAGCAAGAGGAGAGCTCAAGAACAAGAGAGAGAATGAGCAAGAAAGAATGAGCAAGTATTTTGTCTCTCACCCTCTCATAATCCAAAGCAATGATAACTCATCATATCAACAAAAGTCTTATGTGATGGTTGAAGTAACCATAACCTTATCATGTCATGCACTCATTTTACTCAAATGAACAAGCAAGAAAAAGTCTTTGGCATGAAATGATAACCATGGTTATCATGATGGTCAACTAGTCAAGCCTAGTCAACCGGTCAACAAGTCAACAAAAGTCAACAAGTCACCAAAGTCAACAAGTCAACAAAAGTCAACAAGTCAACAACCATATCATCATAATACTTAATTAATATAATAGTTAATCACATATCATATTCTCATTAGGGTTGAGCATAAAGTCAAAAAGTCAACGGTCAACTGTCAACAACCCTAATGAGAATCCGCTGCCTCTGCCTCCCTGTCAACTGTGCATACACACCCGCATCCGTGTTCCGAGGAACACGAATGCAAACTGGATAAATCCAATCCCATAAGGTACACTAGGATCTGGCTTAAACCAAAGCCCGCTAGTGTAAACTGTCCGGACACTGTACGTGCACAAGTGCACGGATGTGACCGAACCCTGTCGCAAAACCATGCGACCTGTCGCAATACCATGCGACCTCTACTCTTTTGCCTAAAGGCGAAAAGCTTTCTGTGTGGGACTCTAAAGACTCAACACTACGCTGGCAGTGGGTTTAACCACAGACCGCAAGCGGCACTAGCTGTGCGTAACGGTCCCCAGGTAATGCCGACAAGAAGACCGACGAGGCGAAACCCATCTGAACTCCTACTGAGCCTGAGTGTGACATTCTCCATACAGTCCGGTCTGTTCGTCTGATACATCGCATGGCGGGCCTAGGGGGCGGTAAACGTCAGTCCCCCAATAGCGGTACAAGTCGTGCCGGAGTGAAGCCCAATACACCCTGAGATAACACTGGAAACCTACCAGTATATCTCGTTTGCCCTGGCCAGGGACTACTCGTGTAATGGCTCTCCTAGACACAGCGCGATGTCAACCCCCAATACCGGGAGAGACGAATCCTGTCTAACCGTCACTGCCTCCAAGTGCTTCGGGACTGCACCCAACCACCACCTGTTTGCACGACTCCTTTGAGCCGTGGTAGGGTAGTGATCAAAGTGCAGTGGGAACACACCCGAGGCGAAGTGACAGTGTCAAGTCAGCGGACTAAGCTGTACTCATGTCACCTGGGAACTGATAACTGACGATAGGTCTAATACCAACTAGTCAGTTCCCTACGAGTCCTGTCCAGTGTACCCGTAACCTAACGAGCACCCGCATACTATCTCAAGTACGACGTACTGACGGCTGTGGGACAGACCGTTTCCCACACTGGGATGAGAAGCGCATGCGCTGGTCTACTCCGGAGTATCGATGCCCTGTCTCGATAGTCCTGCGACCAGGGACCTGAATAAGGATGTGCTTATAGATTACCCAGCCCCCACTAGTGTGACTGCCATCACAACGCTGGTAATCAAGCAAAGATCCTAAGGGCTCCACTAATGCGTATAAGTGATATACTGAAATAAACACAAGTACACATTGAAGTAGAAACAAACCAAGTAGCATACTACTATTTTGAGCAAGATTGTATATACAAGGTGAATATCCCAAGCATCCATTAAGTAATATACAAACTAGTATGATACAGTAATGGCCTCTAGGGCATATACACTAACAGGTGCGAGAAGCGGAGGCGAGGCTGGGGAAAACGAGCGGGAAAGAAAGTGAAGAGAAGAAGAAGAAGGGAGTGGGGAGCGGGTTGGGTTTTATGTGCCGGGTCGTGGGGAATTGTTAGGGATCGGGCTGGGCTAGGGAGAGAAAAGGAAAGGGGGGAATTAAATTTATTAATTGTAGGTTAGGGTTTAGGTTATTAGGTTTTAGAAAAAATATAGAAAATTTATAGAAAATTATGTAGAAAAATTTTGGGAGAAAATATTTGGAAATTATTTATTAAACATAGTAATGGTATACTCGAAACTGGGTATTACAACTGGTGATGAGGAAGATGGCTGGAGTAAAGAGAAGATGCTCGATTTGGTAGGGTTATGGGTTTGAGATCTATGAGGAGATAGGAAAAAGATCGACTTTGTTTTTTTTTTTTCCCTTTCTTTCTTTCTTTCTTTTTGTTTGGAGTCATGGTATTTTAATATATTGAAGAATAAAGAAAAAGTTTCTGGGTTAAGATTTATTAAAATATTATCAATCCCCAAAATCAAAACAACCAACCAAAAAACAATCAGAACAAAATTTTCAAAATAAAAAAAAATTAAAATAATAATGTTGATTATATTAATGATATTAGCATAACAACAATAATATTTAAACAATTACAGTTATGAAAATAATATGTTATAGAAAAATATAATAAGTATATAAAGTTATTTTCACTACAATTAACTAAGAGTCAAATATAAAGATTAATAAGATATAATTTAGTTAGACACAATATAATAATATAACCGAAAACTACATCAATCATTAAAATATACGGCTAACTAATAAGAATATAAAAATAAAAATGCAAAAATAAAAATATAATCATACAAAATAATATAATAATTATAATAAAGAAATAAATAATTTAGAGAGGCTGGGGTTTGAACTTGAGACTTGTGGAATAACTATACAGTATCTCAACCAATAGGATATAATTAATGATCATACCTATGTTCAAATAGAAATGAATATATAACCGAGTTTAAAAAGAAATTATCTTATTATAAAAAAAAGAGTACATGCATTTTGTGGTCATTACAACAAGTGTAAGAAGGAGATAGAAATTACAAACGCAAACACACAATGTTTTAGAGAGATTCGAAAGATCCCTCAGTCCTCTTTCTTTAGGCGCACAAGCCCGTTCCACTAAACACGTCTCCACCGAGACAATCACGTTGCGCACCCGTAACCAAATACGTCAATTGACACACGAGTGACTCTTTTCTCTTACAAGCTTCTCTCCCTTACAAAGGCACCCTTGCACTCAAGGATCCTCACACAAATAAAGAAATTTTTTTCTCAACTTTCTTAAAAAGACACTCTTGCATTTAAGAGTTCTCACACAAATGAAGAAGATGAATATAATGAAGCTCAATACTCTCAAAAGAGTTTTACAATTAAAGTATTATATACTCAAGAATATGGATAGCAAATAGAAGCTCTTGAGTGTGAGTTTGTCAAAGATTAGATAAGAAAATTAAAAACTATTTTAAAATCTCACAAGATGTGGTATTTTTCTCTCTTGATCACTTGAGAAAATAGCCACTGAAATTATAAAGTGATTGAGGCAAAAAAATTATAGGCAAAAATATATATATATATATATATATATGCCTCAAAGAAACTAGCCGTTATAAGTCAAATCAGTTAAAAATAGCCGTTACCAGACGTCTAAAGTACAATCATACAAACATCTGAAGAAGAAACAGTAACGACTACAAAATAGCTTCAAACGTTCTAAAAGAGCTTCGGACGTTTACCGATAGTTTTTGAAAGAAGGCAAGAAAAACACAGAGAGTAAACTGACGTCTGAAGAAGTATGGACAAACGTTTGAAGAAGAAAAAGTTTTCAAGGATTTTGAACAGCAGGAGTTTGTTAATTAAAACTTCAGACGTTTGTTCTTTAAAAAGTTTCATCCCAGTGAAAACACAGAGAAAAGAAAGGCGTCTGAAGAAGTCTTGACAAATGTCTGAAGAAGAAATATTTCTAATCAGAGATTTTGGCACAGACGTTTGTTCTAGAAACACTTCAGACGTTTGTTTTGAAGTCAAAAACTATTTGAAACTGATATTTGGTTTTAAATAGTAGACAGACGTCTAAACCAATAATAGACAGACATCTGAACAAGGAAAACACATAAAACTTTGCTTTTGAAAATAAGAAATCGTTTTGAATAAAAACCTTTGTAAAGTTAAAACCAAAATTTTCATGCATGCTATTGTGTGTGTTCAAGAGCTCTAACCATAATTTATAGAGTACTTACAAGATTCCTATGTCGGTTGTCGCAAATCTTCGATTCTTGAATCTTGAAGTCTCTAGCTCTTGAACTTTGGTGATCCGCTTCACTTGAACTTCGGAAGTCGCTAATCCACTCACTAGCGTGTTGAAGACGATATCTTGAATTTCAAATCTTGGTCTTGATTTTAACGCTTCAACTTGGATTTCGGCTTCTAGCTTCTCGAACCTATTCGTAGCTTGAATTCTTGAACTCTTGTTTCTCGGCTATGTAGCTTGAACTCATGAAGCTTGATATACAATTTGAGAAGCTCTCATCTGTAACCTCCAACCTCCATTAGATATGACGTTTAGGCTCGATTTCCTCCATCCTCCTTTAAACGTTTGTGTTGAGAGATATCGGATATCCTGAAAAGAAATCTCAAAGCGACCAAGCATATCATGTACAGTGTTATGAAATAAACATGATATTAAACACAAGTATATGAACACCCATTGTTTCGATTATCACAAACTATAAAATGAATAGTATATCAATATCAAGCTATGAATCAAACTCAAGGCATGAAATATTGATATACTATACACATGCACATGATATGGGAAAAACCAAGATATAGAACACATGTATATACATATCCATATTGTGAATTATTTATCTAAAAAACAGATGAGAGTAATATATCGATATCAAGAATATAATATAAGTATAGTATGAGATATTGATATATTACTCGGTATACACAAGATATAGAATAAGCAAGCTAAATATCAAGTGTATACAAGTTTAGAGTCGAAAGGATACGCAAGATAAACATGTGATACTAAACGAACTATTCATGTTTAAGTTATCATCAAAACCAGAGCGAGAATGGATAAACAATATCATCAAAATGCACAAGCTAACAAAATAGTCCCACGGTGGAAAAATTATGAGAGGTACATGGGTATAAAATATAAGATTGGACAAATCTCAACAAGACTTGAGTTTTATTGTTGGAACTCGTTTATATCAAAAGCCCATATACGTTCAAATATAAAAATATAACCGCCCTCTCGTTCTTGAATATATATATATATATATATATATATATATATATATATATATATGAGATTAATGGCGGGAAGAGGCCTTCCCTCTTATGGCGTCCAAAAAATACCCCCTCCATTGTTTTTCCCGACGATCGGCATCCACCATCTTCATCATCATCATCTAAAGATGCGGGTACACCAAATTTCATGTGATTCTACAACTTTTTCACCGTTGATTTAGTGGGTTCAAAATTAACGGTTTACCGACAATAGAACTTTTTACATTGCTAAATCAACGGTGAAAAGATTGTGGAATCACATGAAATTTGGTGTACCCACATCTTAGATGATGACGATGAAGATGGTGGGTGCCGATCGTCGGAAAAAACCAGGAGGGTTGTATTTTTTCGACGCCATAGGAGGAAATCCCCTCCTATGGCCTCATTTCTCCATTATTCTCTCTCTCTCTCTCTCTCTCTCTATATATATATATATATATATAAAGGACTAGTTTCCTAACATAAATATGATCTTAAATAATGTTCTATTGACCATGTCTTAACTGATACTCCCTCTGTCTCTTTTTATTTTAACGCTTTGGAGAGAGAAAAATGTCCCACGTTACTTGACGTTTTGGAATAACGAGAAAATCATTAATGATAAAAATATCAATAAATGACATAGTACCAAAAATAACAAAGAAAATTACTGGTGGTGATTCTATATCATTAATATTTTCCAAAATAGTTGATGGCAGAAATGATATGATTTTTTTAGTAGTGATATTGCCGTAAATTAATTGTAGATATTAAGAAAATGATAATATTTTTTTTAATCGTTGTGCATTCTCCTCGAACGTCAAGTAAAAAGGGACCGAAGTACATTCACCAAGATGACAAAAGCACGATTTTTGTTGTTCTTTCCTATTTACCCTGAGTTTTGAAGTCTGTTTCACTTGATAGCGTAGGGCATTTTGTAATTTTAGTTGATTTTGGTGGTTTTGTTTTGTAATTCAATGCACTTTTGGATTAATTTGTTTTGAGAACTGTGCATAACATTTGGATTCTTTGTTGTGGGGCCATTAGCATGTAATGATTAACTCGGTTAAATCGTGGGTGTGAACCGATGGAGCTGTGTTTCAGACGAATAGATTAGACTCTCGATGGAGCTGTGTTTCACACGAATAGATTAGACTCTTCATCCTCTCCGCCTACAGTTGATCCTCAATCTTCATTGTCCTTTGATCTCTTGCATATAAATTCTTCATTCTAGAGGCTATTGAAGAGAAATTTAGGAAGTGGATGCAAAAGTTTTTCTCTCTGTTCTCACAACCACCATCACCATGGAACTTTGGAAACCGCCATCTCTCTGGAGATGCAATTTGGGAATGGGGGAGATTCAACGAGATTTAGACTGCTTTATTTAGAAATGTTTTAAAATGATGGGTGATGAGAAATTATTCGGTGTGCCGGCCATATATATCGTATCATGAGAAAGAAAGAAAGAAGAATACGGACCCCACCAAAATACCCGACCGAAGGGTGTCCGAAATTTTCCATCTCTTTTTCTTTCCTATCTTGATATATTATATCGGATGCATCGAATAATTTTTGATGGGTGAGGTGAATTTTTTCCATATGTTTGGATTTGGAGCCCGTTAATTAATTTGATTTCCGTCGAGCAGGATACATGGCCTAAAAAGAGACTGGTTGGTTGGTGTTGAAGACTTTTCAGTGGGCTTTCTGTTTAAGGCAAGAGAAAGTGTATAGGGTGGTCTGTGTCTTTTATTTGTTTTATTTGTTTTATTTTTCTAGATGGGGATCGAGATTAAGCTCAAGAACGTAGATTCCTAAATAAAATTTGAGATTTTTGTATGGAGGATCTATAGGTGAACCCTTCCGATTCTAAACCATATTTTATTATTCAAAATTTGTTTTTTCTGTTATAAATTTTTCTGATTCTAGAATATTGATAGCATTGAGTAAACACGTGACGCGTGGGGTCATTGATAGTAATGAGTAAAGAAGTGTTATTGCAAAAAAAAACCATCTTCTTTTTAAAGTAAACCACAGCTCACGGCGAACCGGTGAGTACGGGTGATCCCACAAAAAAGTGGTTCTAGAGACTTGATTTAAGTGAGCTAAGTAGAGGATTTGAGAGAGAGATTGTTTTGTCACGACAGGAAAGTATAAATTAAGAAAGCAATCTAGGATTTTGGATGGGTTAGTTTAGTATATGGTTGCCTTACTAAACCTATTCACTTGATTATTTTAGCTAGCTAATTATCTACAAGTTCAAGTTAGGGGTATGAGCGGTCATGCCTAAGTACAAGACTTAGGTAGCATGACCCATCAACTTTTACTTTAAACATATAGCTAATCTAACTGGTTTTAAGTGCTAAGTGCAACATCAAAATAGTGGTTTCAAGAGAGCATGAGCTATCATGTCTAAGTATAAGACTTAGGAAGCATGACTCATCAAGCCTAACCCACCAGTTACTAATCTCATTCTTAACTCTAATCCAAGCAATACTAATCATGCTCTTCACTAAATATAGTCTATCAAACTTAATCATATTCGACTATAAAGAGGCATTGCCATCATTTCTAGAATAGTGGATTAAATGAGAAAAGAATATTTGTCACGCCCCGCTTCCCAGTATACGGGCAGAGGACACAACGAGGCCGCTACGTATTTACTGCGAAGTAAATACACTAAGCGTATCTAAGCAATATAAAAGTAAATGTATAAGAGACAAGATATAATAAAACATCAACTTTATTTATTCACATTCTTTCTGTACAATGCATGAAAATGTAAATACAACTGAAATAAAGCGATGCCTAAACAGTGGCATAACAGAAATGAAAAGTACTGAAATGAAATGTGTACAATGAACTAGAGCTCGGGGTCTTCACTGAATTGGTCCAAGTTTTCACTCGTGGGCTCGATCTCTGACGTGTCCAGATCATCTGACGACATTCAAAAAAGAAAGAAAGAGAATGTCGTCAGCGAACAGATCGCTCGGTAAGTCCCAAAAATAAGAAAGAAATAGAATAGACAGAATAAGAAGGTAGGTTTTAAAGTTGTAGTATATTGTTATAATATTGTGTTAACACTGTTATTTATAGCTTAATACAGAAAAATACCAGTGTATACGAGAGGGGTCTCTATATGCTAGAGACCAGGACAAACGTGTAGGGTTCCTAGGCACGCTAGTGAGGTCTCCCAAGCCATCAACCATGGCAATTTCAAAAATTATGGTGCCTACAAACCCTAAACTACGGATCGATAACTAGATGTCTAGGCGAAAAAGAACTAGTTAACACTTAACTATTGGGAATACGAAAATACAACCTTTGTAGATCCGGTCCTCCACCTCCACGGCTCCGCAACGAGGTCGTCTCCGCTGTCCAAATCAAATCCGGGCTCTAGAGTCGGCTTCGTCGGAGAATGGGCAAGCTAGGTCGTCGATGTCCATGCCGAAGATGATCTACGTCGAGACATCGCTAAATCAAGCTCCGACTTCACCAAGTCAAGAAACTTGTGAAGTAAACACACTCTACTACTTGGCAAGAGCTAGAGGATGAAGAAATAGGAAGTGGGTTAACTTTAGAATTGGATTTCTCACTCAAAAACATCAATCACCATTGATGAGGTAAGCTTTTCTTCACTTGAAGCAAGGAAGAAGAAGAAGAAAGAAATATATGATAAGTTAAATAAATAGAAAAGAATATCCAAACTTATCATAATGCAAACCATGGTCAAGTGTAGAGATTAAACTAGGGTTAAATCAAAATGGTTAGGTTAAGCATGAGATAAGAATGGTGGACAAAGTCAAAGGTTCATGAATCTTCAACTACAATCCAAAACAAGCCACCATTCTTCTCATTTCATTTTCCAAAAAGAAAATAAATAAATAAATAAATAAATAAATAAAGGAAATGAAACCCTAACCATTCTTTTAACCATGGTTTAAATCTTTGCACTTAACCAAGTAAACATGTATCATCAAACATGATACAATCAAATGCACAAAATCATATCGCATATGTAATGCGCACATCCGAGTGAGAAAATCCATCTTAAGTAAACCGATACTAGTTGATGCAAAGTAATATATCAAATATATAAATATGCATTAAATCATTAAATCAACACTTGATTCAATGATCCGGTTATGTCGCACACAACCGACTAGTATACAATATATCGGCTTATCGAATCAACGCTTGAATCGATAACTAGGTTATATCGCATACAACCATTCGATACATTTATCGCGAGAATAGAATACGGTATCACATACACGCATTATTCTCGGTCCCGCACATATCTCATATGCGCTCCTATTTCGTTTCGCTTGAGCCAGGAAACCTCTGTGTAGGACTCTAAAGACTCGTCAATACGCCGGCAGCGGATGATGATCATATCAAACATCCACAAGCCGCAAGCGGTCTGCTAAACGTAACGGCCACCCGGGTATTGAGCGATCTGAAGATCGACGAGCAAGCCCGCTCACACTCCAGTGAATCCGACCAGTAACACTACCGTACAGTCCGGTCTGATCGTCTGATATGTCGCATATCTCGCCTAGGGGTGGTAAACGTCAGACCCCAATAGCTCAATAAGTCATGTCGATATGAGGTCTATAACTGTTCGAGAAACTACTGGTAACACTTACCAGTAAATCTCAGCAACCCTGGCCAGGGATTTCCTGTTATAGCCAATCGAACACAGCGCAACATCAACTCCCTATACCGGGAGAGACGAATCCCCTCCTATCGCTCATTGCCTCCATGTGACTCGGGACTGTACCCAAAAACCACCGTTTTGCACGCCCTCTTGGACGTGGTAAGATGGACATCAAAGCACAGTGGGAACCACACAAGACTCTATGACGATCTCGGGTCAACAGACTACTCTGTACCAGTGTCACCAGAGAACTGCCATCTGACGTGAGGTATAATACCATCTGGGAGTTCTCGGCGAGTCCGTCCAGTGTACCCAGTCTCTACTGAGCACCCGTATATCATCTCTGATGTCAAACACCAATGGATATGGGATCATCCATCGCCTATCTGTATGGGTCGAGAAGGTATACGCTAGTCTACTCTAGTATATCGATGCCCCGTCTCGATACACCCACGACTAGGGACTTTGAAGGATGTACTTATGGACTACCATGTCCCCACTAGTATGATCCGCATCATAGTCCAGGTAGTCAAGTACAGATCCTAAGGGCTTTACCAACATGTAACAGAGAGACAATCAGTATACACGTTAAGGTAAAGATCAACCAGATAGCATACTATCATGTCGAGCAAGAAAGTCCTCCCTATATACGTCCCAGCATCCACTACAATATACATCCTATGTATAGTAATGGCCTCTAGGGCATACATATAACTAACAAAACGGAATATACAGTACAAGGCTCCGTTAGAAAGCCCGGACCAACGGCAATTGGATACAGTTAGGTGTCTTAAATCTTGCAGTCTCGTGTCACTTTTAACACCTTCCGTACCAGTCTACCCCTTAAACCCCGCGATATCTTGGTTGTATTGTTTGTATTGTAAATTGTATTCAACTTGTATTGTCCTGTAATATAGATTGTATAATTGGATGACTTGCCGAAACCATAATATCAGTAAACGGATATAACTGTATAATCATGTAAATGGATGTAACTGGAGAATCATGTAAATGGAATGTATATCCATGGTTCGGTTCGGTCAAGTTGTATAGAATGATAGATTGAATATATGGAATAATGGATTTATGGATCCATGTTGAATTGTAATATTGTAGATTGTAGATTGTACTTGAATCATATTCAAGTCAGATTATTAAAGTGACTCATCTGAGTCAGATAATTAGAAAAGTAAATTGATGTCCTGATTGTTTTGATATTATCGGTAACTGCTGCATATGGGCGGCAGGATTTGTGTCCTTTTCAAAAATGATTACCGTGTTGATAACACCGTTTGTTAATTGTCTAGCTTAGATAGACAAGCACCCACTTCTCTGGCTCCTTGAGACCAAGAGATTGGTCCCGCTTAAACCTATGTTTACTACGGTCCTTAGTGTAATTTACAGAACTTGATGGGGGTTTATGTAAAAATACTTTTGTATAGTTTTCAAAATACACCCCAAGTATTTATTAATTTTATTTAGAGTTGTAATGAATGTAGATTTTATGTTGTGATATTTCTAGTGAAAATATCCTAATTTCATAATAAGTGGTATTAAAATATAATATTGACTTGTGTGGATTTCATGGTATTTTAGTGTAAAATGATTCTTGTGATTTTTGAAAAGAATTGGAATATTTATATTATTACAAAATAAATATTTTAATGTTATATATACATATATTTATATGAAAATAAATTTAATATATATATTATATTCTAGAAATCTCGTTTTTCTTAAAATGTCATATTTTAAAATCTTTCGAGACCGAATGCTCCTTGCGGCGGTCTGCATCTCGCACTACTAAGCCCGAGCATGTGCGATAATCCATACCATCCCGAACGGGTTCCCCAAATGGATTGTAGCGGCGCTTTGCAAAGATTTGTATAAATACTAAATCATTAAGAAAAATGGTTTTATAAGTAATGGTATTTATTTGACAAGATGTCATTTTCCCGTATTCTATATTTCCGAGGGTATTGTACTATGTTGCATATGAGTGTGTGAGGAGGCAGGTCATTACCTCGTGATCTACTTAAAGGTATAGCAAGATTTTGATGGTTTAAATGTAGAAATGAAACTATGTGGTATTTTAATGAAAAATATGGTAAAATGGAAATAGCAATTATTTTGATATAGAACTTGTTCAATATGATTAGTTAGTGTTTAATAGTTAACATGAATTGGTTTTAGCATAATTGTATTAAAGAAAAGTGAGGTTTTAGGAAGAAACCGAATCGGAAATCGGATTTATTCTGATTCCGTCAGGTTATGAAATTTCGTATTTTAGAATAAGAATAGAGAAGAGGGAATTAGAACTTACAGATTTAGTTAATAGAGGAGAGGGGGGACAAGAGGAGTCGACGGTGCGTTGTTTCGTCTCCGGGAGTTCCTAGAATCGTCGTCGGAAGATGGCCGGAAAATTCGCTGGAGCTTCGCCTTTCGCTCACTTCGATTGCATACTAGAGTTTCTAGGGATTTCTTGAGAGTTGGTTCAGAGTTTTAGGATGATGGGGTAGTGTTTAGGGGTGGTATTTATAGGGTTAGGCTAGGGTTAGGATTGATGAAGAGTTTAAATTGAAAAAATGTAAAAATATATTAAAAATCATTAAAAAAAATGGAGTAAATTGGGATTTCAAAGGTCTCTGAAACCGATCTGGGGAAATGAAGTGTGCAGGGGGGTAGGGAAGATCAAATGCCAGAATTTTCATTCAGGGGACTCGGCGGTCCGGCCGAGTCCTGTCGGTGGCGCCGGCCCGAGTCGGCTGGTCCGCCGGCCGAGTCCGGTGATCGGGAGGGCCACCGTCGGTAGGGTAACTCACTGGTGCATTAACATTTGTGGGTGTAATGGGGTTTTATGGTTTTAGCACGTGTTGACTCTTGTACTTCTAAAAATTCAAAACAAAATAATATTAAAAATAATGTGGGGTATGGGATTTGAACTCTGGCGGCTTGATTCAGCAGTGCAAGGTATTACCAATGAGCTACAAACTCCTTCTAATAATTAAATTGCTAATTAATTACTTATCTTGTGCTCAAGCAATAAATACTCTTTTATGAATTTTGAAAAATTATAGAAAATTGTATAGGAATTTAAGGTTGTTACATTCTACCCTCCTTATAAAAATTTCGTTCTCGAAATTTGTAAAAGAAAAGTGTAACAGATTCAAGAAAAGTTTGGTGTCTAGAGTATAGATAGTGTATAACAAGGTGGTGCAAGGGTTTAAAAATATGAAAAGGCTTACCGGTGTTAGCTTGACCTACAATCTCGGCTTCTACGGCTGCTAAGATGGAGGCTTGGCGTCTTGGCACACTTTTTCTGTGTATGCTGGTACATTGATGACTGACTAGGTAGAAGTGGTCCATGTGGAGATGGTGCTGGGAGTGCAAGATTAGGTGCAGGAGTCTGGATAGTTGGCTGCTGCGCGTAGATGGTGGGTGTGTGAGCCGATTTGCGTCTATAGGGACAGTTTCCAATTCTATGATTGGATGCGCTACAAACTAGGCACAAGCCTTTTGCGCACCTACAGTCCTTCCACAAGTGTCCCTTTCTCTAGCAGTAGTGGTAGAAGTGTGGACTCAACTGGTTAATTGTTTCCTTCTATCTCTTGGGTTTAGAAGGTTGTGTAGTGTAGGCTCCTCTTGCCATCTGGGTAGCAGAGCGCTTTACACCGTGTGCTTCTGCTTATGATCGGTTCACTAATATAGCAGTCTGCTGCTGCAGTCCAATCAGGATACTTTGGATTTCTTCAAGCAGAACCATCTGCTTGTTAGGTGGAGCAGGAACAGCAGGTGTGATTGGTAGTGGAGGTGGAGTGTTGTTGAAATTGGTGCTGGTGTTGTTTGGGGAATCCATAACCTTAAAGAAAAATTTAGGTTATGACAGATTCAAGTACATGAAATGATAAGATTCAAGGAATATGAAATTGTAAGATTCAAGGAACATGAATTGTAAAGAATGTTTTAGTTGTTGGTTCTTGTATTATATTGCTTAGGTTGTTCACGTAGAACAGAACTGCATAGTATGGTTGTAGACAGCTCTGACCTGCATGAGCCACCAACAAAACCTGTCATGCCCCGCTCCCCAGTATACGGTCAGAGGACGTGACGAGGCCGCTACGTATTTACTGCGAAGTAAATACGCTAAGTGTATCTAAGCAATATAAAAGTAAATGCACAAGAGACGAGATATAATAAAACAACTACTTTATTTATTCACATTCTTCCTGTACAATGCATGGAAATGTAAATACAACTGAAATAAAGCGATGCCTAAACAGTGGCATAACAGAAATGAAAAGTACTGAAATGAAATATGTACAATGAACTAGAGCTCGGGGTCTTCACTGAATTGGTCCAAGTCTTCACTCGTGGGCTCGATCTCTGACGTATCCAGATCACCTGACGACATTTAAAGAAGAAAGAAAGAGAATGTCGTCAGCGAACAGATCGCTCGGTAAGTCCTAAAGATAAGGGAGAAATAGAATAGACAGAATAAGAAGGTAGCTTTTAAAGTTGTAGTATATTGTTATAATATTGTGTTAACGCTGTTGTTTGTAGCTTGGTACAGAAGGATATCAGTGTACACGAGAGGGGTCTCTATATGCTAGATACCAGGGCAAACGGAATATAGGGTACAAGGCTCCGTTAGAAAGCCCGGAACAACGGAAATTGGATACGGTTAGGTGTCTTAAATCTTGCAGTCTCGTGTCACTTTTAACACCTTCCGTACCAGTCTACCCCTTAAACCCCGCAATCTCTTAGTTGTATTGTTTGTATTGTAAATTATATTGCAACTTGTATTGTCTTGTAATATAGATTGTATAATTGGATGACTTGCCAAAACCATGATATCAGTAAACGGATGTAACTGTATAATCATGTAAATGGATGTAACTGGAGAATCATGTAAATGGAATGTATATCCATGGTTCGGTTCAGTCAAGTTGTATAGATTGATAGATTGAATATATGGAATAATGGATTTATAGATTCATGTTGAATTGTAATATTGTAGATTGTAGATTGTACTTGAATCATATTCAAGTCAGATTATTAAAGAGACTCATCTGAGTCAGACAATTAGAAAAGTAAATTGAAGTCCTGATTGTTTTGATGTTATCGGTAACCGCTGCACATGTGCGGCAGAATTTGTGTCTTTTTTAAAGACGATTACCGTGTTGATAACACCATTTGTTAATTGTCTACCTTAGATAGGCAAGCACCCACTTCTCCGGCTCCCTGAGGCCAAGAGATTGGTCCCGCTTAAACCTATGTTTACTAGGGTCCTTAGTGTAATTTACAGAACTTGAGGGTTTTTTATGTAAAAATACTTTTGTATAGTTTTCAAAATACACCCCAAGTATTTATTAATCGTCTTTAGAGTTGTAATGAATGTAGATTTTATGTTGTGATATTTCTAGTGAATAATAAATGGTATTAAAATGTAATATTGACTTGTATTGATTTCATGGTATTTTAGTGTAAAATGATTCTTGTGATTTTTGAAAAAAGTTGGAATATTTATATTATTACAAAATAGATATTTTAATGTTATATATACATATATTTATATGAAAATAAATTTAATATATATATTATATTCTAGAAATCTCGTTTTTCTTAAGATATCGTATTTTAAATATTTCGAGACCGAATGCTACTTGCGGAGGTCTGCATCTCGTACTACTAAGCCCGAGGATGTGTGATAATCCGCACCATCTCGAACGGGTTCCCCAAATGGGTTGTAGCAGCGCTTTGCAAAGATTTGTATAAATTCTAAATCATTAAGAAAAATGGTTTTATAAGTAATGGTATTTATTTGACAAGATGTTGTTTTCCCGTATTCTATGTTCCGGAGGGTATGTGCTATGTTGCATATGAGTGTGTGAGGAGGTAGGTCATTACTTCGTGATCTACTTAAATGTATAGCAAGTTTTTGATGGTTTAAATGTAGAAATGAAAGTATGTGGTATTTTAATGAAAAAAATACTGTAAAATGGAAATATCAATTATTTTGATATAGAACTTGTTCAATATGATTAGTTAGTGTTTAATAGTCAACATGAATTGGTTTTAGCATAATTGTATTAAAGAAAAGTGAGGTTTTAGGAAGAAACCGAATCGGAAATCAGATTTGTTCAGATTCCGTCGGATTTTGAAATTTCGTATTCTAGAATAAGAATAGAGAAGAGGGAATTGGGACTTATGGGTTTAGTTAACAGAGGAGAGGAAGGGGGGACGAGAGGAGTCGACGGTGCGTCGTTTCGTTGCCGGGAGTTCTTAGGATCGTCGTCGGAAGATGGCCGGAAAATTCGCCGGAGCTTCGCCTTTCGCTCACTTCGATTGCACACTAGAGTTTCTTGAGATTTTTTGAGAGTTGGCTCAGAGTTTTAGGGTGAGGGGGTAGTGTTTAGGTGTGGTATTTATAGGGTTAGGGTAGATAAAGTGTTTAAATTGAAAAAAATGTAAAAATATATTAAAAATCATTAAAAAATGGAGTAAATGGGGATTTCAAAGGTCTCTGGAATCGATCTGGGGAAATGAAGTGTGCAGGGGGGTAGGGATGATCAAAAGCCAGAATTTTCATTCAGGGGACTCGGCGGTCCGGCCGATTCCGATCGGCGGCGCCGTGCCGGAGTCAGCCGATCTGCCGGCCGACTCAGCCGATCCCGGTCGAGTCCGGTGATCGGGATGACCGCCGTCGGTAGGGTAACTCACTGGTGCATTAACATTTGTGGGTGTAGTGGGGTTTTATGGTTTTAAAACGTGTTGACTCTTGGACTTCTAAAAATTCAAAACAAAATAATATTAAAAATAATGTGGGGTATGGGATTTGAACTCTGGTGGCTTTGGTTCAGCAGTGCAAGGTATTACCAATGAGCTACAAGCTCCTTCTTGTAATTAAATTGCTAATTAATTACTTATCTTGTGCTCAGGTAATAAATACTCCTTTATGAATTTTGAAAAATTATAGAAAATTGTATAGGAATTTAGGGTTGTTACAATATTAAAGAGGAAGATGACTATTATTATTTGCATTAGTTTGTAAGTTAATCAAGGGAGAGGTTAGAGAGGCAAAGCCGCCTTCACTAACCTTCCCTCGTCCTAAGTGAAAATAACTACATACTAAGCATTATTACAAGCAAAAGAAGCAAACACAAACCACAAGACATTATAACAATGCAGAACAAATTGAACAAAAGCAAAGAACTAAAATCTAATGGTGCTAGCACTTGAAGTTCTCTCTGATGAGAAGACATCTCATTTTGCATTATTGGAATCCTAATAAAGAAAAGAGAAGAGAAGAAACAACGATAAAAATACAAGCTTGAAAGAAGAAATGAAATGATTACATACAAGGAAAGAGATTGCATCAAGTTAACAAGAAACGATTACAACTTGCAAAAAATTACGGCTTGAATTGAAACTATCCTGAGCTAAATCCTAGAAAGCAAGGAAGAAGATAATAGCTATCTACTCCTACTCCTACTCCTACAAACTCTTAACTATTCTAAACCTAAAACTAGATTTAAAACTACATGAGATGCTTACAGTTGTTCTGCTGTATATATAGGGCAAAGGGTACAAAACCTTAGGTTGATATGGGTTATTAATAATAATTCAAACATGCTAAGAACCCGGTGTTAGTTGTATGTATGCCCTAGAGGCCATTATTGTACATATGATGTATATTATAGTGGATGCTTCGACATATATAAAGAGGACTTTCTTTCTTGACATGATAGTATGCTATCTGGTTTCTCTTTATCTTAACATGTATACTTGTCTCTTACTGTCTTATGGTTACATATTGGTAAAGCCCTTAGGATGTGTACTTGACTAACAGGATTATGATGCAGATCATACTAGTGGGGCCATGGTAGTCCATAAATTCATCCTTTAATGTTCCTAGTCGTGGGTGTATCGAGACAGGGTATTGATATACCAGAGTAGACTAGCATATACGCTTCTCGACCCATGAGATGGGCGATGGATGATCCCATATCCATTGGTGTTTGACATCAGAGATGGTATACGGGTGCTCAGTGAAGACTGGATACACTGGACGGACTCGCCGAGAACTCCCAGATGGTATTATACCTCACGTCAGATAGCAGTTCTCTGGTGACACTGGTAAAGGTTAGTTTGTGGACCCGAGATCGTCATAGAGTCTTGTATGATTCCCATTGTGCTTTGATTTCGACCTTACCACGTTCAAGTGGATGATCAGTCGAAAATACTGCATTTTTAACACGTCAATTTCCCTATCATTTGCACTCATCTAGCAGTGTTCGGTATTCATATTACATATATTAGCAAAACATCCCTAAAATACCAGATTACATGTGTTATACTCTAAAACCGGCATTTTTAGGGAAATTGACTGTTTATCATGGCATCGCATCATTCTTGTGTAGCGCAACATTTTTTTCGAAGTCTGTGCAGGAAATTCTAGGAACCGAGCCAAAATTGTCAAAGTGCTGATAAAAAATACGCCAACCACAAGATTTGAGAGCTAGCAGTAATCTAGAAGGAATTTTGAGAATCAACATTTCAGAAAAATACCATTAAGACAGAAGAAAGCCTCACTGTGAAAATGACACACTAAAGCCCTCACGTGACCGCGGATCCGCGGCCGGAGCAGCCACGTGCCGCGGATCCGCGGTCAACATTCCACGTCATCAGAAAAGATCAGCTTCATTATTCTTCTCTCAATCCCTACATCTCAGCAAGTTATGACAAATTCCAGAATTTTCCAGAGTCTTGTGCCAGATCAGCAAGATCCTTGTTCAAGCTAAACTCCCAAGCTTCCAAAGCAAGCCAAGTAACTACTTAAAGCCTAGAAGCTTCTCCGTAACTACCAAGCTTATGAAAGAAGCTAAGCTAATCTAAAGCTTACAAGGGAAGCTAAGCTAAAGCTTATGAAAGAAGCTAACCTAGACTAAGCTTACAAGGGAAGCTAACCTAATCCAAGCATCTTAAGGAAGCTAATCATTCTTAAGGCTATAAAAGGGACCCTAGGCTTCACTTTCAAAGGTTGTTCAACAATTCTCCCCACAAGTTGAATGACACAACTTGTGCCTCAAACCCTAACCCTAATCCAATCAAAAAGCCAAAAGTTCAAGATCTTTGAGTTCAATCGAAGCAAGAATCCTTCAAAGCCTTTAGAAGCGAAGCCGGACTTCATCGGAGCAAGTGATCCAAGCCGATCCACGACTCAAGGAGCCGAGCGACGCCAAATTCGATGATCTAGTTCCTTCCTTTTGTAAATTTCAAGAGAGTTGTAACGAATTTGTCGATAAATAAAGGTGAAATTCTTTTATCTTGCTTTGTTTGAATTCAAGCATTATGATTCAATCTAGATTCTTGAATGTGTTATTTGTGATCATGCTTGAGTAAACTCCGCTCGTGGAGGAGTCGAAAAAAATCAATAGATGATGAAGTTGACGAATCTTTAAACATTTTCTTAAGTCCTATAACGTTTGTAAATTCTTGAAAATCGAATGATCGATGATCTAGTTTCGATGCGAAATGCTTTCTTGATTATTTTCGCACGGAACTAGAGATCAACGATCGATCATTTGATTTCCTAGAAACTATCTTGTGAATGAGATTCATCGAAAGGACAAAGGATAAGATGAGGAAACCCTAATTCTTCGCAAGATCCTTAATCCTCGATAAATCGGCATCGATCTAGCATCAATTCGTTAATGGATAAGAAAAGGTAATTGCTAATCTTCTTCACATCTATGATCTAATCGACTCCTACGAGCCTCACTTCAATTCTTGAAACTTAAATCGATTGGAATTCTATCACTTCTCGATTCTTGATTTTTAATGCTTTCTTGATTCTTGATTAGATCTAGTTGATTCTTGAAATTCATTGATATAAATCTTGAATCGTTTTCTTTTCTTTTCTATTAAATTTTCAATTCAAACAAAACAAATACGAACGAATCTCACAATCCCTGTGGACGATCCGCACTTACTAACGCGCTACATTCGACACCGTTATTGATTACGGTCAAATAATTTTTGGTTGTAATTTCTTTACAATTTTCATACTACACAATCCGAAATCGTTTCAATCAAATGGCGCCGTTGCCGGGGATCATTTGATTTACTTACACAATCGGAAATCGTATCAATCAAATGGCGCCGTTGCCGGGGATAGTGCGCTAATTCATTCGTTTTTGGAAATTTGAGTTGAAAAGTTTATTCCATCTATATTTTTATATCTAAATTCACACAAACCCTAAACGTGTTGTTGTGATTTGTTGCGAGGAAATCTGGAATTTGTGGAGCCGTGGAAATTTTTTTCTGAATATTCCAGAGAGCCTAGAAGGTGATCAGAAACAGAGCCTCAAAATTTTGTGCAGTGATCTGTTATTTCCACCGCGTTTCCGCGGCATTAGTGCGCTCCCGTCGCGGATCCGTCGCGTGTCAGAAGCTACAGTGCACTTCAATTTTTAGGTGAATCCTTAACTTTCTTATCTCTTCTCTTCTCTGCTCCAATAACAAATTTGATGCAGGTTTCTTTGCAAAAATCGCAGCGCCGCAAAAAACAATAAAAAATTGTGCGTGTTTTTGATTTTTGGTTGTTTGCATTTTAATACGGAAATTAAGGGGCAAAGACCAAATTAGGTGGGGAGATCATTACCCTTCCTAAGCCCCAAAAATCACAAACTTGCATCCGCATTACCCTCATTAATTAAAAGAAATCTAGAGATGACTTTAAGGACCGTCGCGCTCAGTTAGGACAGAAGAAGGCCGTGGGTAATTCATTGCTTATCCGCGTTTCTTTTGTGGTGTCTAAGGCAAGTGTGTCTAAGGCTAGTGGTTATTAATTAGGCTCACCACTTACGTAGTGGAGTACCTTCCCACTTACCTGGCACTTACCTGGCCACAGGGGAGACAAAGAGGCAGTGGAGGATTTATCCTGTGACTTGTCTTTTGGCAGTTAGGAGCGGTCTAGAGCCTTGACCTAGGTGACCACTAGACTTAGGGTTGCTTGTTGCATTTGTTGTGATTTGCATCATTTTTTCAAAAATCCATATATTTTTCAAAACAAACACCTAACACTTTATTCATTTCCCCTAATTATAAGTCACGCTGCCACCTGTACTAACCCTTTTTAGTGCAAGATAGGCTGGACACGGGATTCTAGTGTCCGTTTAGTCCGCGTCCCCTCCATCGACCCAAAAGTCGGTATTTCTACATTTACTTCTTCTTTACCCACCACCACACCCACATCGATGGATCCTTCTCCATCAAACTTCTTCACCACTACTCTGCCGCCGTCCGCAGGTGCGCAGAATCCACCTCGCATCTCTCTCCAAGAGAGGTGCTATCCTATTCGAGATCCCCTTTCGACCTGTCTATCCATTCCACCAGCCAACGGGGACAATTTTGAAATAAAACCCCAATACATCAACCTTCTACCAAAATTTCACGGTCTCGAGTCTGAAGACGCATATGTCTTTATCACCAAATTTGAAAATGTATGCGCAATGATGGGTACTTCACAGCTTTCTGTGGATGCTATGCGTCTTCGTCTTCTCCCATTTACCTTGTGCGATATAGCCGAGAAGTGGCTATACAACACTACCGCACATTCCATCTCAAACTGGGGAGAATTCGTCAAAGCATTCCTAAATAAATTTTACCCCTATCATAAAACAGCTCGAGTCCGTAGCGAAATAAATCAATTCACCCAGCTTCCAAATGAACCATTTTCAAAACGTCTTGAACGCTTCAAGGATCTGTTAGTCCAATGTCCACATCACGGAATCCCTAGATGGGAACTGTGCAGAATCATATATGAGGGCATTAATCCTAACACAAGACAGACCCTTGAATCCATGTGTCAAGGCAACTTCATGACCAAAGATGATGGGGAAGCCTGGAAATTTTTAGAAGATTTCGCTGAAAAATCTTTACAGTGGGAGGGTGTGAGTCAATCGTCTAGGTGTGGCAATAACCAATCGGAAGTTTCCATATGAGTTAGAGCTGAAATTTCAGCTTTACACAAGAAATTCGACAATATGGAAAAGAAATTTTTAGCTGCCGCCCTAAATCAAATGTCACTCTCCAAGACTGTATGTGGATGCTGTTCCGATCCATCACATCTCACGGAAGAATATCCACTAAATTCTCCGTTTCAAGGTCACGAGCATACCAATGCTGCTTTCCAACAAAGACCTAGAAACGATCCATTTTCTTCCACATATAATCAGGGTTGGAGGAATCACCCTAACTTTACTTGGAACCAATCACAATCTCAAAACACGGTTCCAACCCAAAACAATTTCCAAAGGGTCCCACCACCACAACAGCAACCACTTCAATTGAGTCAGCACCCCTACCAATCACAAAACTTCCAAAATCCGGCCAACACTTTTGCACCACATGAAAACTCTTTGCAATTGACCGATACAGATAATACCTCTGCACTAGCACAAACCTTGGATACTTTCATGAAACAATCCACCCAAGGGGCGGCAAGTTTGCAATCTTCCGTCGAGAATGTGATGAAGATCATTATCTCTCAAAATGAGAATATTAAATCGATGGAAGACAAATTGCACAACTAAAAGCTGAAATGAGTGCAAGAGAGAAAGGGAAACTTCCAGCTCAACCTTTACCCAATCCTGGTTATTCACATCATGTGAATGCAATCACGTTGAGATCTGGAAGAGTGCTTGACAATCACGATGGGGAAGAGATTGATGACACTGAAAAATCTATCAATGATACCCCGGCTGAGACCTTTCCTTCCACTTCCACTTCTAATTCTGACCCCAGTTCTTCTACCCCACCACCTTCTTCCGAGCCTATTCTCCGTTTTTCCCATGGCTCGACACCTCAGGCCACCTCTTCTAGTACACAGAAAACGATCCCCACTCCTATTCTTAGATCGTTCCCACCCACACGATCTTCTCCAGTATTGGACCCTGATTTTATTGCTCAAGCTCCTTATTCGAATCGGTTAAGGGGAAACACACTGAGTCCACAAATGGAGAAGATCACTGAAATGTTTAAACAGGTTAACATCAACATCCCTCTTCTAGATGCTATCCAACAAGTCCCCGCGTATGCGAAAGTTCTTAAAGACTTGTGCACTAGAAAGAGGAAGACTCAAGTGCCCAAGAAGATATTCATAGCAAAGACTGTAGACACGGCTTTCCCCCAGCAATTACCGAGGAAACGTAAGGATCCTAGATATCCTACTATTTCCATTTCTATTGGGGAAAAACACATCAACCGTGCTCTACTTGACCTTGGCGCAAGTGTTAACCTGCTTCCTTTCTCAGTCTATGAGCAGTTAGGAATCGGAGAGTTGAAACCAGCCCATTGCACTCTCCAGATGGCTGACCAATTAATCACCAAACCTAGGGGTAACTGGAGGATGTGTTAATAAAAATCGGGGAATTCATATTCCCTGTGGGCTTCATTGTTCTCGATACACAGCCTGTAGCGAACCCACAGAATCAAATTCCGGTGATTTTAGGTCGCACCTTTTTGGCCACTTCCAACGCTATCATCAACCGTCGTAATGGTTCTATGACACTATCTTTCGGGAATAGGTCAATAGAGCTGAACATTTACAAGTTGGGAAGTGTACCCTCCGAACCTACTGCTCAGGTCTATTCTGTCGACTTAATGGATGTCGACAGCATCGAATTTGACAATCCTCATGATACTGATCTTGACTCTTTTCATACGTTATTGTTTGACCCAACTATGTATCATACACATTCGGACTCTTCCACTGAGATGTCCGGGTCAACAACTAACACTGATTATGAACCGTTCTTAGAGTCTGAAGATCACCCCGCACTTTATGATGACATTATTCATCGGGGTATTGATGGAACTTTTGAGGAAATCTTTGCTGATGAACTCGCATTTTTGAATGACACGGGTGTTGAGATGAATCATCTCCCAATCAATGAAATTGAACCTCCACCCCTTCTTCTGAATTGTAAAAAGAATGCGAGCAATCCATCACATTCACTGCATCGTCTCTCCAAAATGAGATGCACACACATTCTATTCCACCCCTTACCCTTTCCCCACTTCTTCTTCCACCAACCAGAGTACTGCATTGATAAAATTTTCGAATGGTTGGTGTTAACTTTCGGTCTTTGCAAAGCTTAGCATCGACCAATGATTTTTGACCCCCTCATGTGATTTTCAAAGATTAACATTGCATAACTCAAGTTTGGGGGGGGGGTATAATCGGGCTCTTGAAAAGAAAATTTTTACATAAAATTTTGAGCCAAGGATAAGTTTGGGGGAGGGTCTTCACTTAAATATTTTGCCCTCCCTAATAATTTCCTCCCAAGCTTACAGGATTTTCGAGCTTTAGCTGATGGCAACAGTGAGGACACTGTTGAAAACAAGTTTGGGGGAGGTTTGTGCTTATTTTCGCATCATTTGCATCATACTTTGCATAAGCACAAAACATTTTGAAAAAAAAGAAAACCTATAAAAATTTAAAAAATTTCAAAAAATAAAAATATTTTTTGTACATAAATAAGATAATAAAAGATTAGATAGTGAAAAATTACATCCAAAAGATTGGAAAAATTTAAGAAAACCAAGAAAATTAGAAGTTTTCTTATACGAACTAGTAATAAGTAGTTATGAGCTGTTGTCCCAAGGGTTAGTAAGATGAAGGAAGTCACAAGTTTGAGGATAAAAATAAGTCTGAAAAATAGTTCCCATTCTGGAAGCCAAACATTTTGAACGTTGACACCCTACCATTCGCACTTACACACGTCTTGAAGCCCAGGATAGTAGAGGATACCTTGAAATGCTCTTGTTTAAAAGCCGATGTATGAAGGAAATAAAAAAAATGAATAAAATATAAAAATGGTGCAGAAAAACGAACACCGATTTTGTTATCGCCAAGGCAGCAATAAAAAAATATAGCGAGGGTGCCTCTTCACCTAGTGCCCTAAGGCCAACTGGTCTGGGAGTCACTGCTAAGCCTTAGGTGGTGCAAGACGAGGAAAAACACCAAATAAGCAAGCACATGAGTAATCGGTCGGTTAGTACCTCAAGAAGTATTGACAGTCGCATGAAAGTGTGTGAGCAAATTCATCTAAATATTCATTAATTAAAAAGTACCGAGGCAGATGGACAAGAGTATGATAGCTTGAATTGAATTCTCCGGGTGTAGGGATGTCTATTACACATACGTAGGGTTATATGATCGATGTTTGGAAGAAAGATAGGAATGAAGAATAAAGACGATGTTTTATTGAGGGATGATATGATTTCTGACATTTTTTCATGACTATTAAGATAGGGCTCATGACAACCGAAAAACTAGCTTAGTTGGAAACCCTAATTTTCAAGGCCTTTCTTTTACAATTCTTATCTTTAAATGTAATATTCATGATCTTCCTTTTATTATTGGATTTTGTGGGTGCAATCCGCTGATAACCCTCAGGAGACAACACTCCTCCTACTAGGGACACCTAGAGGTTTAAAGGCTTGTTGCACGTGCTTAGTGCAATCGTATTGCCTACGAAAGTGTGCTAGTTAGTTTTTCTCTTCCTTTATTTTCTCCTTCCCTTTTTAATAAAACAGTTCGCTCGAGACGATCGAAAATAAGTTTGGGGGAATTTGATCAGTCGAAAATACTGCATTTTTAACACGTCAATTTCCCTATCATTTGCACTCATCTAGCAGTGTTCGGTATTCAAATTACACATATTAGCAAAACATCCCTAAAATACCAGATTACATGTGTTATACTCTAAAACCGGCATTTTTAGGGAAATTGACTGTTTATCATGGCATCGCATCATTCTTGTGTAGCGTAACACTTGTTTCGAAGTCTGTGCAAGAAATTCTAGAAACCGAACCAAAATTGTCAAAGTACTGATAAAAAATACGCCAACCACAAGATTTGAGAGCTGGCAGTAATCTAGAAGGAATTTTGAGAATCAACATTTCAGAAAAATACCATTAAGACAGAAGAAAGCCTCACTGTGAAAATGACACACTAAAGCCCTCACGTGACCGCAGATCCACGGCCGGAGCAGGCACGTGCCGCGGATCCGCGGTCAACATGCCACGTCATCAGAAAAGATCAGCTTCATTATTCTTCTCTCAATCCCTACATCTCAGCAAGTTATGACAAATTCCAGAATTTTCCACAGTCTTCTGCCAGATCAGCAAGATCCTTCTTCAAGCTAAACTCCCAAGCTTCCAAAGCAAGCCAAGTAACTACCTAAAGCCAAGAAGCTTCTCCCTAACTACCAAGCTTATGAAAGAAGCTAAGCTAATCTAAAGCTTACAAGGGAAGCTAAGCTAAAGCTTATGAAAGAAGCTAACCTAGACTAAGCTTACAAGGGAAGCTAACCTAATCCAAGCTTCTTAAGGAAGCTAATCATTCTTAAGGCTATAAAAGGGACCCTAGGCTTCACTTTCAAAGGTTGTTCAACAATTCTCCCCAAAAGTTGAGTGACACAACTTGTGCCTCAAACCCTAACCCTAATCCAATCAAAAAGCCAAAAGTTCAAGATCTTTGAGTTCAATCGAAGCAAGAATCCTTCAAAGCCTTTAAAAGAGAAGCCGGACTTCATCGGAGCAAATGATCCAAGCCGATCCGCGACTCAAGGAGCCGAGCGACACCAAATTCGACGATCTAGTTCCTTCCTTTTGTAAATTTCAAGAGAGTTGTAACGAATTTGTCGATAAATAAAGGTGAAATTCTTTTATCTTGCTTTCTTTAAATTCAAGCATTATGATTCAATCTAGATTCTTGAATGTGTTCTTTGTGATGATGCTTGAGTAAACTCCACTCGTGGAGGAGTCGAAAAAAATCAATAGATGATGAAGTTGACGAATCTTTAAACATTTTCTTAAGTCCTATAACGTTTGTAAATTCTTGAAAATCGAATGATCGATGATCTAGTTTCGATGCGAAATGCTTTCTTGATTATTTTCGCACGGAACTAGAGATCAACGATCGATCATTTGATTTCCTAGAAGCTATCTTGTGAATGAGATTCATCGAAAAGACAAAGGATAAGATGAGGAAACCCTAATTCTTCGCAAGATCCTTAATCCTCGATAAATCGGCATCGATTTGGCATCAATTCGTTAATGGATAAGAAAAGGTAATTGCTAATCTTCTTCACATCTATGATCTAATCGACTCCTACGAGCTTCACTTCAATTCTTGAAATTTAAATTGATTGGAATTCTATCACTTCTCGATTCTTGATTTTTAATGCTTTCTTGATTCTTGATTAGATCTAGTTGATTCTTGAAATTCATTGATATAAATCTTGAATCGTTTTCTTTTCTTTTCTATTAAATTTTCAATTCAAACAAAACAAATACGAACGAATCTCACAATCCCTGTGGACGATCTGCACTTACTAACGCGCTACATTCGACACCGTTATTGATTGCGGTCAAATAATTTTTGGTTGTGATTTCTTTACAATTTTCATACTACACAATCCGAAATCATTTCAATCAAATGGCGCCGTTGCCGGGGATCATTTGATTTACTTACACAATCGGAAATCGTATCAATCAGTGGACGTGCAAAACGGTGGTTTTTGGGTACAGTCCCAAGTCACATAGAGGCAATGAGCAATAGGACGGGTTTCGTCTCTCCCGGTATTGGGGGTTGATATTGCGCTGTGCTCGATTGGTCATAACAGGGAAGTCCCTGGCCAGGGCTGATATAGAGATTTACTGGTAAGTGTTATCAGTAGTTTCTCGACCCGTTATGAGCCTAATATCGGCATGACTTATCGGTTATTGGGGTCTGACGTTTACCACCCCTAGACTAGATATGCGACATATCAGACGAAGAGACCGGACTGTATGGTAGTGTTACTGTCAGACTTTTGCAGGAGTTAGAGTGGGCATGCTTGTTGATCTTCTGATCATTCAATATCCAGGGTAGCCGTTACGTCCAGCTAGTACCGCTGATGGCTTGTAGGTGCTTGATGTGATCATCACCTGTTGCCGGCGTATTGACGGGTCTTAGAGTCCCACAAAGGAGTTTCCTAGCCCGGGTGAAAAGATGTGGTGTGCATATGAGATATGCGCGGGGACCCGAATAAATGCGCGTATGTGATACCGTTTATTAATCGGGCGGTTTGCTATTGGTCGGGTCATCTGTGATATAACTGGTTTGTTAAATCAAGTGTTGATTTAATATTGACCATTAGCATTTTCACTTAGACCCTTTTGTCTTTTGTTGTATGCATGCATGTATGTATAAGTTTATGTTGATGCACATATTGATGTGCATGCACACATACATGCATACACTTGTGTATCATGATAGATGATACAAAGATGGTGGCAATATAAGACTCACATGTTAGTAAATATATACATATTTATTTTTGAGATAAATGGAAATAGAAAATGAGTCATGGTTAATTATTTTATTCCTCCACTAACCCTTGCATTAACCATGAGTTATCATTCTATGGCTATTAGTGCTCCAAAGATAAATATGTAGATATTTAATAACTAAGATTAAGAATGAGAGTGGAAATTATATATAATTTCTTTTCTCATTTTTATCTTGATCTTTTTTCATTATCTTGAGCTCTCAAGTTGCCATCATCTTCTTCTTCCTCTCTCTTGCTCTCTAGGTTTTGATAGTGAGTGAGAAAGTGATCAAGTTAGGGTATTGAAGTGAGAAAACAAACCACATCATCATTCTACACTAGTCTAGCCAATTAGTTTAGAGTGTTAGCTTCATCTTCATCTTTTGATCAAGTGGAGTTAGGAGCTTGGACAAAGTGGACTCCGGGTGGATCGTCGTGGACTTGGAGGATCACTAGAAGCCCGTTCCAACTCTTATGGAGTCAAGTAAAGAGAACTACAAAGGCTGTAATCTCTTAACTTAATGCTATATTACTTGTAGTATGTGATACTACTTCTTGTTACCCTAGCTTTTCTAGTTCGATTCCTATGTTAGATTCTTTAGCACCCTCTAAATTTTTAATTATGGCATGTGTGATGCTACCAAACCTTTGTAGTGGTGCTAAGAAAACCCATCATGGTATCAGAGCCAAACTAGAAAGCTAGACGGTGTTAAAATAATACGAAACCAAAAAACTCCGCAAAATACGATTTTAGAAACCCTAATTCTTGCTCTCTGGAAATTTTTTGAAAAATCGTTTAAAAATTATTTTAGCAACTGTAACTGCAGAGTGTAGTATGAGATACTATTAGAATACAGTGTGAACACGGACCCCCCAGCTCGGATCTGACCCGAGCACATGAGCTCCAGGGCCGGCGAGCTCGGCCAAGTGGCCTCCCCTCTGCTTCGTTTTCACACTGTGCTCTATACTATACGATTTAGGGTTTCTGGTATTGTTTGCTTAGTCCAGATTTTCATGAGATGATAATTGTGTTATGGGCTAATTGCGGAGTATTTCGTTGTTGTATTTTTTAGCATTGTAATGGAAACCTAGACAATGTTTAATAGTTCGATCGAACTTCAAACACCCCGTCAAGAACCCCACTGAAATTTTCTATAGTTGGAATTTTCTGAAGTTAATTATATTCATTAGAAGTGCAAGTTACTCTATGGACCCTGTAGAAGAACAAAACCTTAACTCGATTCTATGCCTTCGGAACCGTGACTTGAACCCTAGGGTTTGCCGTAGTTCCGTGGTGTCATAGGTGAGGCATTGGTTTGACCCTTCTACGGTTGGATCATAGGTACTGTGGTACGTTTTGGGTACTTTAACTTTGCCCAAGTGTTGAGCTCATTGGATGATATGGGTGTTGGTTGATTCGGTCGAAACGTTTAACATAGTCTAGTATATTGTGATATAATAATTGGAATCAACATTTATATGTTGCGTGTAAATCTAGCATTTCGGTCTCGGAAGTAATCGGAAATCTTGTTGAATTATCTGACTTACTTTGAAAAGTGTTTTCATGAGTTGAGACCTAAATGCGAGACTTACATCGTTAGGCATGAAACTTTGGATATGCGATATCCCGGGTTTATGATGTCTAAGGGCAATGTCGATTACAGTTGTTGTAGTTTTTCACTTTCTTTTCTGCGACCGTAAGCGTAGTATGTGGTGTATCGCCGGTTTCGTTGCTATACGTCGACGAAAATTGGGGTACGCATACTTGCTTACGTTGATAACATGTGATGTTATGTATTGCTGTGATATGATGTATAGGACCGTCGTGATTGAATGGCCGGGGTTTTTATGTGAGATGAGAGTTTTTCTTTTCATTCATGTAAAATTCATTTGTATGTAGTATTCTTTTATTAGGGCACTTCCGGGTTGAGGATGATGTGACCATTGTTGTATATTATTTACTTTTCCGCATTAGGATAGACCCAAAGTGGGGAGTACAAGTGACCGGGTTCTGGGGTATAGTGGGAGACCATCTCGAGGCGTCGAGACCGGGTTTCCTAACTCTAGAATTGGTAGGGTCACTTGCCGCTCTTGTAGGGGTCTAGAGGTGTGGGATTGGCTATTCATCACGACCGTGGATTCCGTATTTTCTATCGTTGGCTAAATACAGAATACGGACGTCCTAGCATATCCTATATTTTCAAATATGTTTCTGCTGCTTATATTCTGTGATGTGATCACTTGATATATCTTAGACGAATGCAATATTATATATGAGATATATAGTAGACGTTGCTTATGTTTTGCACCCGTGCTAGTCCCGTCGCGGTATTCCGTTAGTTAAGTAACCTAACGGTGCATAACGGGACACTGTGGCTAATGCGGATGGCATAAGTGTACGTTGTATTTTCGTTTCTTCTGTGATGCTTAGGAAGCCTAAATGATGGGACTTCATTAATATGATTAATGAAAAGAAAAAAAACCTAAAAGATGTTGTAGAATCAAATTTTTAAATAGGTAGCTACAGTTTTTGCTTAGCATAGTGATATATATGATATATCCCACACTTTATTCGATAAGGAAAGAGACGAGATCTCTTCACCGGGAATGACCTCTTTAGCATAACTGGAAGATGCTACAATACTCGGTTTGTCTTTTGATTGCTTTTGGAGTTTTGCTTTGCATAGTGATATATGTGATATATCCCGCACCTTATTCGATGAGAAAAGAGACAAGATCCCTTCACCGGGAGTGACCTCTTTAGCAAAACTAGGAAAAACCTCAAAAGCACTCCTTTTCAAAATCACTTGATTCTACAACGATATCAAGTTCATTACGTAAAAGATTTTCATAAAAACCTGTCGTAGCCCTCCGTCATTTCAGATAAGCAGCATTTAGTATTCGTGCTGCGTTTGTTGACCTTGTCAAGGCGCGGTGTGCGGTAGCTATCTAGTGCTTATCTGCCAGCATAAGATGCGATTGGATTAGGGTAGTCGTACGACCATGTTGACCTTGTCAAGGGTCGTACGGGTGGGTTTAATTCAATCATGAAATGACAGGTTGAACTTGACTTGCGGTCTATGATTTGTTGACCTTGTCAAGATCATAGATCGTTTAGGGCAAAATATTATCGGGAATTTCAAGTTTTGAAATTTGCAATGTGATTGCATACCTTCTATGAGATAGTTGGATCCCGATACCCACTGCGAGTAAGAGTTACTCCTGGGAAAGTTTTACACAGGATAATTAGCCGATCAAGTAGGTTTCTAGAAAGGTGTCAACAGGGTTATGCCTCTGGGAAAACGAGGTTTATTTTAATTAGGTCCGTGTGAATGCACGGGAAACCTCCCTCAAAGTACCGGCACTGGCCTAGCTGAAAGATTAGCGAAATTGTAGGGTGTAATTAATCCCGGCTAGTCTTTCCTTTTAGGGTTTGAAGAAAGATTTGATGAAAACAGTGGGAGCCATCCTGATTAGATAAAATAATAACCAATCTGATCTTGGAAGAGCATACGCTAAAATGTTTTCTTCTCTCTCTCTCCAGGTAGCGACCATGTCACGTCTTAATCAAGATAATAATGTGGATGTATTGACCGAACCCGCATGTTATACTGTGCAGGGGAACGTTGGTTCCGTTTTTTCTTATAATTGTTATAAGACTGAACTGGGAATAGGGACATATCCGGATTCCCACGCCTCCCAAACAAAGAATAAGCATGATGATGCATCTTCTTCGGGTGTGTTAGTTATTGAGAACTGGTTCTCAGTTCACTCTACGTCCTGGGTATTAGATACCGGATCAGGATCCCACATATGTAATATGTTACATGGGCTAAGGAAAGGTAGAGAACTGGGAATAGGTGATCATTTCATAAGAGTAGGGAATGGGGCAAATGTTGCAGCCAAAGCAGTTGGCGAATATCACCTTGTATTACCAAATGGTAATACATTGATTCTGAACGAATGCTATTACATTCCGACCCTGATATGCAACCTTATATCAGTTTCTTTATTAAGTAAAGAGAGATAAAATTTTGTAGTACAGGATAATGTTATGAACATCTTCCTGAATCAAAAGTTGATTGGGTCAGGCTCGTTAAATAATGGCATATACATTCTAGATCAAACCACGGTTCTTAATGTGCAAAATACACACAAGAGGAATAGTTCAGAATTGAATGAATCCTTCTTGTGGCATTGTAGACTAGATCATATCAATGCGACACGACTAGCTAAGTTGCATAAGGATGGATATTTGAATCCGTTCGAATTTTCATCTTATGACACTTGCCAGTCATGTCTCAAAGGGAAGATGACCAAAACTCCGTTTACAGGACACGGAGAAAGAGCTAGTGAGCTCTTGGGACTGATATATAGTGATGTATGTGGTCCTATGTCTACTCATGCCAGGAAAGGTTCCTCATACTTCATTACATTCACTGACAATCTCTCTAGATTCGGACATATGTTCCTGATGAAACACAAGTCTGAAGCTTTTGAGAAATTTAGAGAATATAAGTCCGAAGTCGAGAACCAAACGGGTAAAAGTATTAAAATCCTATGATCTGATCGAGGAGGTGAATACTTGAGCACGGAATTCCTGGACTTTCTAAAAGAGAATGGGATTCTCTCTCAGCTTACTCCTCCGTATACACCACAGCACAACGGTGTATCAGAACGGAAGAATCACACCCTATTAGATATGGTGCGCTCTATGATGAGCACTGCTGAGTTGCCTATTTCCTTTTGGGGATATGCGCTTAAGACAGCAGCATACCTATTGAATCAAGTTCCATCTAAATCTGTACCTACCACACCATATGAGATATGGAGTGGGAAGAGACCATATCTTAAAAGTGTTGAGATATGGGGTTGTCCGGCCTATGTCAAAAGGCAAAATCCAGACAAACTCAAGGCGCGATCAGTTCTTTGCAAGTTTGTGGGATATCCAAAGAATTCTTATGGATATTTTTTCTACCATGGTGAAGAACAAAAGGTGTTTGTTTCTCAACATGCTACCTTTTTAGAAGAGGAATTTCTTGTAAAAGAAATTAGTGGTAAGGAGATAGAACTGGAAGAAATTCCAGATACACAAACTGTAATTGAAGATTTAGTGGAACCAGAGGATTCGATAGTACCCAACGAACCCCAGCCTCTCCGCCGATCTAGTAGGGTTCCTCATCCACCTGAGAGATACTACGGTTTTCTCATTGACGGTGGAAGCGAGGATTGTATCATGGAGGATGATGACCCAACTAGCTTCGAGCAGGCCATCACGAGTGGGGACTCAATGAAGTGGCTCGATGCAATGCGGTCCGAGATTGAATCCATGTCCACCAACAAAGTATGGACTTTGGAAGTTGCTCCTGAAGGGGTAAAACCCATTGGGATCAAGTGGATCTTCAAGAAAAAACTTGGTGGAGATGGGAATGTGGATACTTTCAAATCTAGACTTATTGCAAAGGGTTTTCGTCAACGACCAGATATGGATTATGACAAAACCTTTTCTCCAGTGGCTATGCTTAAATACATCCGGATCGTGCTTGCCATCGCTGCTTACCATGACTACGAGATCTGGCAAATGGATGTTAAGACGGCCTTTCTAAATGGTGATTTGGAAGAGTGTGTGTACATGACTCAGCCAGAGGGCTTCGTAGACAGTGGGAGCAGCGGAAAGGTGTGCAAGCTGCTTAAATCCATCTACGGGTTAAAGCAAGCATCGCGGAGTTAGAACATCTGTTTTGATGTCGTTATCAAAGAGTTTGATTTCGTCAAAAACATAGATGAACCTTGTATATACAAGAAAGTGGCAGAGAGTAAGGTTGTCTTCTTCGTATTGTACGTGGATGACATACTCTTGATAGGAAATGATGTTCCTATACTGCAATCGGTCAAGCTCTTCTTATCACAAAAATTCTCAATGAAAGATCTAGGGGATGCCTCCTACATCTTGGGGATTAAGATCAATAGAGATAGATCTAAACGGATATTGGGATTGTCCCAATCCAGGTACATTGACACTATACTGAAGAGGTTTAGTATGGAAGAATCCAAGCGTGGGTGTTTACCCACGATCTCCGGACTCACTATCTCCAAAGAGATGTCTCCCAAGACTAATTTGGAGAGAGCTCGTATGCAAGGGATACCCTATGCTTCGGCAGTAGGCTCTATCATGTACGCGACGCTATGTACCAGACCCGATGTAGCACACTCACTAAGTGTAGTGAGTAGATATCAAGAACATCCTGGAGAGAGTCACTGGACAGCTGTGAAGAGCATTCTCAAGTACTTGAGAAGGACTAAAGAGATGCTCTTGGTATATGGTAACGGAGAACTCCAAGTGGAGTCCTTTACCGATTCGAGCTTCCAGAGTGATAAGGACGACTCTAAGTCGCACTCGGGATTTGTCTTTACCCTCAATGAATGGGCGGTATGTTGGAAGAGTTCCAAGCAGGAAACCGTGGCAGACTCGACGATGGAGGCTGAATACATCGCTGCCAACGATGCTGCCAAAGAAGCTGTCTGGATAAATAAGTTCATAACTGAACTTGGAGTGGTTCCATCCATTGAGTATCCAATACCTTTGTATTATGATAACAATGGAGCGATGGCTTTGGCCAAGGAATCTAGGTCCCATCAGTGATCCAGGCATATTCTGAGGCAGTATCACCTGATCCGGAAGATAGTTGATCGCCGGGAGATCGAGGTCAGGAGAGTTGACATGAAGAACAGCACTGTGGATCCATTCACAAAGGCCATTCCCAGGATACAGTTCGAGAGACTCTTCGGGATGCTGGGTATGCGATACTACAGTGCTGGCCCTTGTACAAGTGGGAGATTGTTAGTTGTATGTATGCCCTAGAGGCCACTATTGTACATAGGATGTATATTATAGTAGATGCTTCGACATATATAGAGAGGACTTTCTTGCTCGACATGATAGTTGGCTATCTTGTTGCTCTTTATCTTAACATGTATACTTGTCTCTTACTGTCTTATGGTTACATGTTGGTAAAGCCCTTAGGATGTGTACTTGACTACCAGGATTGTGATGCAGATAATACTAGTGGGGCCATGGTAGTCCATAAGTTCATCCTTTAATGTTCCTAGTCGTGGGTGTATCGAGACAGGGCATCGATATACCAGAGTAGACTAGCGTATACGCTTCTCGACCCATGAGATGGGCGATGGATGATCCCATATCCATTGGTGTTTGACATCAGAGATGGTATACGGGTGCTCAGTGAAGGCTGGGTACACTGGACGGACTCGCCGAGAACTCCCAGATGGTATTATACCTCACGTCAGATGGCAGTTCTATGATGATACTGGTACAGGTTAGTCTGTAGACCCGAGATCCTCATAGAGTCTTGTGTGATTCCCACTGTGCATTGATTTCCACCTTACCACGTTGAAGTGGACGTGCAAAACGGTGGTTTTTGGGTACAGTCCTGAGTCACATGGAGGCAATAAGCGATAGGAGGGGTTTCGTCTCTCCCGGTATTGGGGGTTGATGTTGCGCTGTGCTCGATTGGCCATAACAGGGAAGTCCCTGGCCAGGGCTGATTTAGAGATTTACTGGTAAGTGTTATCAGTATTTTCTCAACCCGTTATGAACCTCATATCGGCATGACTTATCGGTTATTAGGGTCTGACGTTTACTACCCCTAGACTAGATATGCGACATATCAGACGATGAGACCAGACTGTACGGTAGTGTTACTGTCAGGCTTTTGCAGAAGTTAGAGCGTGCATGCTTGCTAATCTTCTGATCGTTCAATACCCGGGTAGCCGCTATGTCCAGCTAGTACCGCTGACGGCTTGTAGGTGCTTGATGTGATCATCACCTGCTGCCGGCGTATTGACGAGTCTTAGAGTCCCACAAAGGAGTTTCCTAGCCCGGGCGAAAAGATGTGGTGTGCATATGAGATATGCGTGGGGACCCGATTAAATGCGCGTATGTGATACCGTATATTAATCAGACGGTTTTCTATTGGTCGGATCATATATGATATAACCGGTTTGTTAAATCAAGTATTGATTTAACATTGACCATTAGCTTTTTCACTTAGACCTTTTTGTCTTTTGTTGTATGCATGCATGTATGCATAAGTTTATGTTGATGCACATATTGATGTGCATGCACACATACATGCATACACTTATATATCATGATAGATGATACAAAGATGGTGGCAATATAAGACTCACATGTTAGTAAATATATACATATTTATTTTTGAGATTAATGGAAATAGAAAATGATTCATGGTTGATTATTTTATTCCTCTACTAACCCTTGCATTAACCATGAGTTATCATTCTATGGCTATTAGTGCTCCAAAAATAAATATATAGATATTTATTAACTAAGGTTAAGAATGAGAGTGGAAATTATATATAATTTCTATTCTCATTTTTATCTTGATCCTTTTTCATTATCTTGAGCTCTCAAGTTGCCATCATCTTCTTCTTCCTCTCTCTTGCTTTCTAGGTTTTGATAGTGAGTGAGAAAGTGATCAAGTTAGGGTATTGAAGTGAGAAAACAAACCACATCATCATTCTACACTAGTCTAGCCAATTAGTTTAGAGTGTTAGCTTCATCTTCATCTTTTGATCAAGTGGAGCTAGGAGCTTGGACAAAAGGGACTCCGGGTGGATCATCGTGGACTTGGAGGATCACTAGCAAGCCCGTTCCAACTCTCAAGGAGTCAAGTAAAGAAAACTACAAAGGTTGTAATCTCTTAACATACTTCTTCTTGTTACCCTACCTTTTCTATTTCAATTCCTAGGTTAGATTCTTTAGCACCCTCTAAATTTTTAATTATGGCATGTGTGATGGTACCAAACCTTTATAGTGGTGCTAAGGAAATCCAATATGGTATCGAGCCAAACTAGAAACCTAGACGGTGTTAAGATAATACGAAACCGAAAAACTCCGCAAAATACGATTTTAGAAACCCTAATTCTTGCTTTTTGGAAATTTTTTGAAAAATCGTTTAAAAATTATTTTAGCAACTACAGAGTGTAGTATGAGATACTATTAGAACACAGTGTGAACACGGACCCCCAGCTCGGATCTGACCCGAGCACATGAGCTCCAGGGCCGGCGAGCTCGGCCAAGTGGCCTCCCCTCTGCTTCATTTTCACACTGTGCTTTATACTATAGGATTTGGGGTTTCTGGTATTGTTTGCTTAGTCCAGATTTTCATGAGATGATAATTGTGTTATGGGCTAATTGCGGAGTATTTCGTAGTCGTATTTTTTAGCATTGTAATGGTAACCTAGACAATGTTTAATAGTTCGATCGAACTTCAAACACCTCGTCAAGAACCCCACTGAAATTTTTAATAGTTGGAATTTTCTCAAGTTAATTATATTCATTAGAAGTGAAAGTCACTCTATGGAACCTCTAGAAGAACAAAAACCTTAACTCGATTCTATGCCTTCGGAACCGCGACTTGAACCCTAAGATTTACCGTAGTTCCACGGTGTCATAGGTGAGGCATTGGTTTGACCCTTCTACGGCTGGATCATAGGTACTGTAGCACGTTTTGGGTACTTTAAATTTGCTCAAGTGTTGAGCTCATTGGATGATGTGGGTGTTGGTTGATTCGGTCGAAACGTTTAACATAGTCTAGTATATTGTGATACAATAATTGGAATCTACATTTATATGTTGCGTGTAAATCTAGCATTTCGGTCTCGGAAGTAATCAGAAATCTTGTTGAATTATCTGACTTACTTTAAAAAGTGTTTTCATGAGATGAGACCTATATGCGAGACTTACATTGTTAGGCATGAAACTTTAGATATGCGATATCCCGGGTTTATGATGTCTAAGGGCAATGTCGATTCCAATTGTTGTAATTTTTTACTTTCTTTTCTGCGACCGTAAGCGTAGTATGTGGTGTATCACTGGTTTCGTTGCTATACGTCGACGACAATTGGGGTACACACACTTGCTTACGTTGATGACATATGATGTTATGTGTTGCTGTGATATGATGTATAGGACCGTCGTGATTGAATGGCCTGGGGTTTTATGTGAGATGAGAGTTTTTCTTTTCATTCATGTAAAATTCATTTGTATGTAATATTCTTTTATTGGGGCACTTCCGGGTTGAGTATGATGTCACCATTGTTATATATTATTTACTTTTCCGCATTAGGATAGACCCAAGGTGGGGAGCATAAGTAACCGGGTTCTGGGGTACAGTGGGAGACCATCTCGAGGCGTCGAGACCGGGTTTCCTAACTTCAGAATTAGTAGGGTCACTTGCCGCTCTCGTAGGGGTCTAGGGGTGTAGGATTGGCTATTCATCACGACCGTGGAATCCGTATTTTCTATCGTTGGCTAAATACAGAATACGGATGTCCTAGTATATCCTATATTTTCATATATGTGTTTCTGCTGCTTATATTCTGTGATGTGATCACTTGATATATCTTAGACGAATGCAATATTATATATGAGATATATAGTAGACGTTGCTTATGTTTTGCACCCGTGCTACTCCCGTCCCGGTATGCCGTTAGTTAAGTAACCTAACGGTGCATAACAGGACACTGTGGCGAATGCGGATGGCATAAGCGTACGTTGTATTTTCGTTTCTCTGTGATGCTTAGGAAGCTTAAATGACGGGACTTCATTAATATGATTAATGAAAAGAAAAGAAACCTAAAAGATGTTATAGAATCAAATTTTTAAATAGGGTAGTTATAGTTTTTGCTTTGCATAGTGATATATATGATATATCCCGCACCTTATTCGATAAAGAAAGAGCCGAGATCCCTTCACCGGGAATGACCACTTTAGCAAAACTGGCAGATGCTACAACACTCGGTTTGTCTTTTGATTGCTTTTGGAGTTTTTGCTTTGCATAGTGATATATGTGATATATCCCGCACCTTATTTGGTAAGGATAGAGCCGAGATCCCTTCACCGGGAGTGACTTCTTTAGCGAAACTAGGAAAAACCTCAAAAGCACTCCTTTTCAAAATCATTCTATTCTACAACGATATCAAGTTCATTACGCAAAAGGTTTTCATAAAAACCTGTCGTAGCCCTCCGTCATTTCAGATAAGCAGTATTTAGTATTCGTACTGCGTTTGTTGACCTTGTCAAGGCATGGTGTGCTATAGCTATCTAGTGCTTATCTGCCAGCATAAGATGCGATTGGATTAGGGTAGTCGTACGGCCTTGTTGACCTTGTCAAGGGTCGTACGGATGGGTTTATTTCAATCATGAAATGACGGGTTGAACTTGACTTGCGGTCTATGGTTTGTTGACCTTGTCAAGATCATAGATCGTTTGGGGTAAAATATTATTGGGAATTTCAAGTGTTGAAATTTGCAATGAGGTTGCATACCTTCTATGAGATAGTTGGATCCCGATACCCACTGCGAGTAAGAGTTACTCCTGGGAAAGTTTTACACAGGACAATTAGTCGATCAAGTAGGTGTCTAGAAAGGTGTCAACGGGGTTATGCCTCTGGGAAAACGAGGTTTATTTTAATTAGGTCCGTGCGAATGCACGGGGAACCTCACTCAAAGTACCGGCACTGGCCTGGCTGAAAGATTAGCGAAATTGTAGGGTGTAATTAATCCCGGCTAGTCTTTTCTTTTAGGGTTTGAAGGAAGATCCCTCATTTAAAATTTCTTTATGGTATCAGAGCTTTTTGATAACCAAGGTAATTAATCCCTCTCTCATCCTTTCTAATGGAAGTAATCTCTCCATCTAAATTTCCTTACCCCATCACATTAAATGTGACAAATTTAGTGTCATTAAAATTAGAAAATGACTGCTATTTGCTTTGGGAAACACAAGTAGTATCATTGATAGAGAGTCAAGATATACTTGGTTTCCTCACTAGTGAAACCATGGCTCCTCCTTAATTTCTCGCCGGTACAAGTGGAGAAGAAATTCCAAATCCGGATTAATCGATGTGGATCTGCACAGATCATTTGGTGAAATCTTGGATCATCAGAACTCTTTCCAAAGAAACTCTCAGAATTGCTATTGGGCTGAAACAGCCTCAAAGGTATGCACTGCTTTTGTCGAAAACTTCTCTCAAAGCTCAGTTGCTTAAGAGTTTGAATTAATGTCAAAATTGTAAAATATTAAAAAGGAAAATTCCTTTATTTCTGAATATTTAAGTAATTTTAAGAGTATTTGTGATCAACTGAATGCATTCAGAAAACCTGTTTCCGATCAAAACAAAGTTTTACGAATGTTGCAAGGACTTGGATCAGATTATGAGATATTTCGTACGGCCATGCTACGACCTCCAGCGGATCCATATGCTCAGATTCTACCTCAACTTCATGCCTACGAAATTTAGAGTGGTCGTAACAACAAGCAGCTGAAGACTCTATAAACTTTGTCGCTCAACGAGGTCATGGTTTTCGAAGACGAAGAAAAGAGGAGGCTTCTCATTTTCATCGAGGGGCCGTGGTTTTCCATAGTCAAACTAAGGCTATCATAATCTCAACACTACAACATCAACTCTGTCTACTCGCTCAGAATTCTATAACAAGGCTACCTCTCCTCTTTTTTGTCAAATCTTAGAGAAACCTAACCATGATGCTCTTGGGTGTTGGCACCGCTTTGATAGTAGTGTCTAAGTAGAATAGATTCCTCATGCATTAGCTACAGTGTAACATTCTGATTCCTTATATGTTGATTGGTTCCCCGATACAGGGGCTACATCATGTGTTACTCCCAATCCCGGTAAGCTTTCAAATATTGTACCATATAAAGGCAGTAGTTGAGTTATGGTACAAAATGCAAATCGGGTTCCTATTTCCTATACCGGTAATGGTAAAGAACATGTTTGTAGTACCCTCTATAAAAAGAATCTATTATCCGTCTCACAACTTACTAATGATTATCATTGTTCTTTTGAATTTCATGCAAATGGATTTAACATAAAGGATTTGCAGACGAAAAAGGTCTTAATGTCGGGAACTAGGAACGGAAAACTTTACACACTTGGGAATGGCGGTCTGAAAATATATTTTTCTAAGCAATGCTAAGTTGCAGATGAAGACACATGGCATAGGCGGTTAGGGCATCCAAACCTAAATGTGTTATCGTATTTGAATAATAATAATTTTATCACTATAAAAGAACTCATGGATTGCATGAAAGTTGTCAACTTAGCAAGAGCTCTAAACTTCCACTTTCATATTCTGAGAATATATCAACTTTTCCATTAAATAAAGTTCATTATGATTTATAGGGACCTACACCTGTTTTATATAACACAAGGTTTTCGATATTTTGTTATATCAGTGGATAATTTCTCAAGATATTGCTAGTTCTATCCAAACATAAATCAGATACTTTCAAAACATTTCTTGCATTTCAGAAAATGAAGGAAAATCAATTAAATGCAAAAAATAAAGATTTTTCAGTCGGATAATGGCGGAGAATTCATGAAAAAGGAGTTTCTTAACCATTTTACTTCATGTTGTATATTACATCAATCATCTTGTCCAGGAACTCTTAAACAAAATGGATCGCCAAAAGAAAACATAGGAATCTTGTTGAGTTGGGCCTTGCTATGATATCTCAAGTATCAGTTCCTTTTCGATATTGAGTTGAGACATTCTACACTGCAAATTTTTTGATAAATCGTCTATCATCACCAGCTCGACAAATGAAGTGTCTATTTGCTACTCTTTTTCATAAGGAACCATCATATATCATGCTTCGAGTTATTGGTTCATGTTGTTATTCTTATTTGTGAAACTGCACTTCTACTAAATTTGAATGTAAGTCGCTTCATTGTGTTTCTCTTAGCTATAGTGAAAAACATAAAGGGTATCATTCTCTTCATCGTTGCACAGGCCGGGTGTTGGGACCCGGTTTTTGCACACGGAGCAAAGTTCTATATAGAACAAAGTGCCACGCCAAGTGTCATGCGAAAGGACGGGGGCCACCTCTTGAGTCCGTGGGACCCACTATAGAACAATGAGAAATTTTCGGAATACATTCCGAAAGAGGAACGAACTGTATTATAAATCTAATGATACTACCCTCAATTACAGAGGTGCCTTTTAGATGGATCAGCACTACATGTTGGAGATAGTGCCCTCAGAGTCAATTATTAGGTCACAGGTACGTGATTGTAATGATTGAGGGAGGACCTGTCCCGGTAGGACAGTCTTACTCGAGATGATAGTATGCTATCTGGTTTACCTTTATCATCGTGTACTGTTTTAGGTGACCTGACACGTCGCTATTACACGTTGATAGAGCCCCTAGGATTCTTGCTTGACCACCAGCAGTATGAGGGCGATCATATAAGTGGGAGCTGGGGGTCTACAAGCATATCCTTAAAAGGTCCCTAGTCGTGGGAGTTTTCGAGACCGGGCATCGATACTCCATTAGTAGACTAGTGTATACAGTCGAGACCCCGACGAGGGGCGGTGGCCGGTCTCACAAGCCACTGGTGTCAGTTGGATCATCTAAGATGTATACAGGTGCTCATTGGGTTATGAGTACACCGGACAGGACTCGCCGGGAACATGCTAGTTGGTCATATACCAGACGTCAGATGGCAGTTCCCTGGTGACATGTGTGCAGGTTAGTTCATCGACCTGGGGATCGTCATTTGTCTCGTGTGAGTTCCCACTGTACTTTGATTACTACCCTACCACGGCTCAAAGGAGTCGTGCAAACAGGTTTTAGTTGGGTACAGTCCCGAGCCACATGGAGGCAGTGAGCGTATCTTCAGGGGTTCGTCTCTCCCGGTATTGGGGGTGAGGTCGTGCTGTGTCTAGGAGAGCCATTACACAAAGTCCTTGGCCAAGGCAAGGAGATTTACTGGTAGGTATTCCAGTAGTATCTCAGGGTGTTCTGGGCTACACTCCGACACGACTTGTACCGCTTTTGGGGGTCTGACTTTTACCAACCCCCTAGGCCCGCCATGCGATACTCATAGACGAACGGACCGGACTGCACGGATATTGTCACTGACAGGCTCAGTAGGGTGTCAGGATGAGTTCGCTCATCGACGTCCCTTTTAGTCAATAGCTGGTGGCCCGTCACGTATTGGCTTATACCTCTGACGTGCTAGTGGTTAAATCCACAGCCATAGTATTGACGAGTCTTTAGAGTCTACCACACTTTCAGTTACTCAAGTTTCGGGCGAAACGCTGTAGAGGCCGTATGGAGATATGGCAGGGTCCGATCAGATACGTGCGGTATTGCACGGATCAGGATCGGACGGTTTGTACTAGTAGCCGTATAGGTTTATGGCAGGGTTCGATCAGATACGTGCGGTATTGCACGGATCAGGATTGAACGGATCTTACTAGCCGGCTTTGGTTTAAGCCGGTCCTAGTTTAGTACAGTGTAGATTTTGTCTCTTTGCATTTGTATCCGGACGGAATACAGATGCGGGTGTGTATGCACAGTATCGGGGTTTTCCTGTAATTTATTACGGGACCAGTTTTCTGGAGTTGCCAGTTTGCATTCCGTTCCGGCCGGTTTTCCTTTGTTCTTTCCCGGCCGGACTTTTCCGATGGAGGGGGTTATTTGCAATTGTGCAAATAACATTTGTGGAGGGGGTTTCTTGTAAAAGATTGATTATGATAGTATCATTATCTTTTCCACCATGCTTTTGTTTTTATTGTGACATGAAAGGGTATGGTTTGAAAAAGGTAAAGCATGGTTGTTTGTTTTCTTGTCTCTTGATGTGGTCACCTCTTTCATCTCCTACACTCACCTCCCTTCATGCTTCATAACCTTGGCTCCACCATTTTCTAAGGATGAGAGTTTTTCATTTTAGAAAAGAAAAGTGAGAAGAAGAAAAGAGAAGGAGAGAGCTTCATCTTTGAGAGTGATTCATTTGGTGTATATCATTCTTCATCTCATTCCATTGCTAGAAAATTGAAAGCACCAATTTTCTATACACCATTCCTCCATCTATGGCAACCAACCCCAAAGTGAGACATACACTCTACACTATATTCCTACAGCAAATCTTGGACGCGTCGATTCGCCAGCTTCGCGCCCGAGTTGCCTCGGTATTGAGGTGGGAGCCCGTAAAAGCTACAGGCGATGTGGTGCCCCTTTCCGACGAGGAGGAGACGGACGGAGATCCCGCGAGGAGATCGGAGTGGAGATGAAGACCGGAGGACTTGGATCGTCGGTATACATCTCTAACCCGTCTTTTAGTTGGCTAGATCTAGTTTAATGGCACGATCCGGGTGTTTAGTGCGCGGTGGTGCCGGTTTGCTAAGTCCGCAAAATTTAAGTATATCACCGTTTCCGCATTCCGGCGTCGGATTGACGGCCGGGGCGCCGCCGTGCACTTACAGTGGTATCAGAGCCTCGCCATTAACTTAGTCTAGCTTTGTGTAATGTGTTTGCATTTCCGATCGATCAAAAAGTTCCAAAACTGCATTTTAGTTCGCATCAGTTTCTGTTGAAAATTTTTGGTCTCGAAAATTTTTTCAGGTTATAAAATATTGATGTACTGGAAAATCTAAGAGTTCTGTAAAAATTTGACGAAGTAACTCCACAGTTGGAGCGCGGAACCGCCGCGAAAACCCCATTTGTGCGGCCCTTCCGCCGCGCACTATTCACATCACTTCACCATTTTTTTACAGAGGCCTTCTGGGCTTAAAATATGGGCTTTGGAATATTAAAGTTGGGCCAATTGTTTCTGTGAGTGCTACAGTTTTCTTTGGGGCCCACTTGTTAATTGTTTGATCAATCGGAAATTTTTTAAACACATTTTTCACAGTATTTACATTATATCTGCGACCGTGAATGTCACTTGATCGGTAAATCCGGTCTAACTGCTATAGCCCGGTTAGACGGATTTGCGAACGTGACTTTCACGTTGATGTTTTGTTTTTGCTGTGATGTTGCGGATCGGTCGTGGGGGATAGCCTGGATGCAATGCTAGTACAGTATTGTTGTATTATGTACATTTGATATTGCGGGGCGAGCGTCCGACATGTGGACTGCCGTCACTGCCTGTTTGTATTATTCTTTTGGGGCACGACCTGGTTGCGGTCGATGCACCCGGTGTATGTATATTTTACTTTCTGTACTAGGGTTACCCCGCGGAGGGGTGCACGGATAGCCGGGTTCTAGAGGGCAACAAGCCCGCATCTCATGGCATTGGGACGGAGGGGCTTCACTCTAGGATTGGCGGGCTATTCGCCGCACTCGTAGGGGGTACAGGTTGACCCAGGAGGGGTGCCCAAGTTGCCGGATTCCGTGAAGTGCTGGGTGGTCCATTCACGGTGCTGAAGGGGGCTGCCTCGCTTCAGGTTTTGGCGGGTGACTTGCCGCGCCCGTAGGGGTCTAGGATTTCATTGCACAGGCTGTCCACACGACCAGGGGAACGTCGGGTTTCAGTAGTGGCTCTGTGAAACCCGGGGATCCCAAATATCTGTATTGTTTCTGTGATGCTGTTCATTCTCTGTGATGTTGCATTCTATTCACGCCTTGAGCGAATATAATATATTGGTATATATATTAGTAGATGTTGTATATGTTTTGCATCCGCGCTAGTCCAGTCCCCGCTCTGTCGTCAGTAAGCTAACCTAACGGGTAATGACGGGACCCAGTGGCGAATGCGGATGGCATATACGTACATCAGTATATTTTCGTTCTTTTTGGTGTGATCAATTGATGGGACTGCATTGATTCGGATCAATGCAAGTTTAAAAACAAACCTAATCTGATGTTGTTGGAACACTTTTCAAAAAGCTGTTATTGCAAGGACGTTCACTTTTGTTTTGCACCGTGGTATTCAGTTGGAATATCCTGCACCCCATTCTACGGGGAAAGAGCCGAGATCCCTTCACCGGGAGTGACCTCTTTAGCAACGGTTTTCGTCACAATATTTTCAAAAAGCTATCCGTTCCTTCAACGATATCAAGTTCATTACGTTAAAGGTTTTCGCCAGAAACCATTCGTAGCCCTCCGTCGTTTCAGATGGGTAGCACGTAGTATTCATGCTATGTTTGTTGACCTTCGTCAAGGCATAGTGTATGGTAGCTGCTTGTTACCTTTCTGCTGCATAGATAGATGCGTTGGTTTGGGACAGTCGTATAGCCTTGTTGACCTTCGTCAAGGGCTTGTACGGGTGGATTCAAATTAACCTGGATAATGACGGGTAGAACTTGACATGTGACTTATGATTTGTTGACCTTCGCCAAGGTCATAAGAGCATGGGGCAGAAATCACATCGGGAGTTTCAAAAGAACTGAAACTTGCCAGATATGCGCATACCTTCTGGAGTGTGATACCGTGAGCGGATTCCGTCACGTTATCATGCGGTGATAGTTGGATCCCGATTCCCACTGATGAGTTAGTTTACTCCTCGGGTGACCCCGACTAATTCTTCTTTCAGGTTTGGAGGAGAATTTGAGGTACAGTGGGAGGATTCCAGATTAGATAAATTGGTAACCATTCTGATCTAGGTTAGAGTGCACGCTGAGTGTTTCTTTTCTCTCTCTTTTTGGCAGCGACCATTGACCCGACCCTAAGACTATGACTCAGTGACCAAGTTGACCGAACCTTCTTAAACACTGGCTTTTGGATTGTCAGAGTTGCAGACCTCATTGCCACTCCTACTTTTACCCTTTTCTCCAGGACACCCCGTATTACTACGAACGTCCACTTCCATTGGACAAAACCATCGTATGGTTAGATACGAACTCGAAGGAATTCGAGGATGGTTTCCGGTTCTGGAGAAAACGAATAGGATTATTCAGTTGTCTTTTCTTTTCACCTTCTCTCAGGTTGCGAGTACTCCTTGGTTTAGGAGTAGTACACCTATTACGCAAATTGGATAGTCTTCTTCCAAACCATAGGCTGGTGCCGACCGGTAGGGAATGAAGAAAACCAGTTAGCCTAAACGGTGTACAGAAGGTATTAAGTTCAGACAAAACAAGGGATTAGTAAGAGGGCAAAGTAAATTGCGACTGCTATTCACGACCGAACCAAGTATTTCTTCGCCAATCCTAAATCACCTTTGTATTTCTCCAGGACACTCCGTATCACTACGAAGATCCCATTTTATTGGATAATCCATCGTATGGTTATATACGAACTCGAAAGGAACTTGTTCCAGTTCGGGGATGGATCCTGGTTCAGGAGAAATAGGAATAAAGTACATTCAGGTGTCTTTTATCTTCACCTTCTCTCGCATTGCGAGTGCTCCTAGGACTAGGAAAGTACACCCATTATGCTTATTGGATAGTCTTCTTCCAAACCATAGGCTGGTGCCGAACGGTAGGGAAGGAAGAAAACCATTTGGCCTAAAAGGGTGTGCAGAAGGTAAAGACTAAAGACATATGAAGGGATTTGGAGAGGTGGCAAAGAACTATACGGTTACAGTCGTGAATCTGGAAGAGGCATTACTAGGAATACCAGAATACCCCATCGGAACATTTCAATGTTTCAGTTTCACTGTGTAATGTTAAAGGAAAACTGATTTCCCGATTAGATACTTACTCCAGGGTATGTATTTACCAGGTACGATCCTCACATCCGTATGGTTTTACAGATGATGAGTGGGAGTAAGTTATTGGGAATTGGGTGATTATCCTCATTATATCGGGATTCGTTGGAATCAGTGATATTTGAGGAAGTCACCTGGGTTGTTTGCCAGTCGGCAAATATTTGGTTTTGAATATCCGCAGTTATGCACCAATTTCAAATTGATATATCTGTACGTCTATTTTCATAGAGTGAGATATACCTTTCTGAAATTATGTCTACGACATTTACCTATATCAGTGGATGGTTAGGTAAGGAGCATTAAACAGCGGTGTAATTCTTCTTAACCATAAGTACAGTTTTCAACCTACGACACACAGTGAAAGAGTTATCAGACTCAAGGGACTTATACAAGGTATTGTATGTTGTCCAGTGTCCATTAGGACAGAGGGGTTGGTCCTCGCACTATATTCGGTTTACTTATGACTTTTCTAGTTTTTAGACAGGTGTTTCGTGGAAACACATGGTCTGAATGTTGAGAAGTTATAGGTATTTGAATAGAGTAGAGAACCAGGTGTAGCAAGTATCGGGATTCTTCAAAGTGATCGAAGATGTAGATACTTGTCAATGGTATTCAGTTGACAGTAATGATTAAGAGATCTTGCTTCTCTTTCAGATTACTCATAATTGGAAGTATTCCTAAGTTGAGTAACGCTGATCGGCCTCCTTCCATTAAGTTGACATGCACTGGAGACAGCTGCATGATTTGAATCTGGTTCAATTAAATCAGTGCCTCTGTTTCTATATTGGATATAGAACAGTTCATATCTTAACGTTGTTAATGTTAGTGTATATGCCCTAGAGGCCATTACTGTATCATACTAGTTTGTATATTACTTAATGGATGCTTGGGATATTCACCTTGTATATACAATCTTGCTCAAAATAGTAGTATGCTACTTGGTTTGTTTCTACTTCAATGTGTACTTGTGTTTATTTCAGTATATCACTTATACGCATTAGTGGAGCCCTTAGGATCTTTGCTTGATTACCAGCGTTGTGATGGCAGTCACACTAGTGGGGGCTGGGTAATCTATAGGCACATCCTTATACAGGTCCCTAGTCGCAGGACTATCGAGACAGGGCATCGATACTCCGGAGTAGACTAGCGTATGCGCTTCTCATCCCAGTGTGGGAGATGGTCTGTCCCACAGCCATCAGTACGTCGTACTGGAGATAGTATACGGGTGCTCGTTGGGTTACGAGTACACTGGACAGGACTCATCGGGAACTGACAGGTTGGTATTATACCTATCGTCAGTTATCAGTTCCCAGGTGACATGAGTACAGCTTAGTCCGCTGACTTGACACTGGCACTTCGCCTCAAGTGTGTTCCCACTGCACTTTGATCACTACCCTACCACGGCTCAAAGGAGTCGTGCAAACGGGTGGTAGTTGGGTGCAGTCCCGAAGCACTTGGAGGCAGTGACGGTTAAACAGGATTCGTCTCTCCCGGTATTGGGGGTTGACATCGCGCTGTGTCTAGGAGAGCCATTATACGAGTAGTCCCTGGCCAGGGCAAACGAGATATACTGGTAGGTTTCCAGTGTTATCTCAGGGTGTTTTGGGCTTCGCTCCGGCACGACTTGTACCGCTATTGGGGGACTGACGTTTACCACCCCCTAGGCCCGCCATGCGATGTATCAGACGAACAGACCGGACTGTACGGAGACTGTCACATTCAGACTCAGTAGGAGTTCAGATGGGGTTTCACCTCGTCAGCCTTCTTGTCGGCATCTACCTGGGGACCGTTACGCACAGCTAGTGCCGCTTGCGGTCTGTGGTTAAACCCACTGCCAGCGTAGTGTCGAGTCTTTAGAGTCCCACACAGAGGGTATTCGCCTCTGGGCAAAACAGAGTAGAGGTCGCATGGTTTTGCGACAGGGTTCGTTCTCATCCGCGCACTTGTGCACGTTTGGAGTCCGGACGGATTATACTGGCAGGCTCTGGTTTGAGCCAGATACTGGTATATATATTTGGGGTTGCTTTTATATCTTGGTATTCTTGTTCCTCGGAACGAGAATGCAGGTGTGTATGCACAGTTGCTTGAGGCGGAGGATGAGGTATTTCATTAGGGTTTCGGAACGGGTGCGTATGCACAGTTGACAGTTATCTTTTTCCAAACCCTAATGGATTTATGGATTATCTATTTATAATAGTAATTAAATGAGAATTTTGTTATGGTTGATTTTGTTGACTTGTTGACCATGGTTGACTTGTTGACCATGGTTGAAAGTTGACCACCATCATGCTTCAAAAGTCTTCCTTGATTTATGCTTACATTTTTAAATGAAGCATGGTTGTGGTCATTCCAAATTGCCATCAACTATTCTCATTTTCAATTATTATTATTAGATAATTCTTTTCTTTTGCATTATGGTTGCAAGAAAGAAAAAATATAGCTCATTCTATCATTCTCACTCTCTCTCTTCACTTCATCTTCTTCTTCCTCTAGTCAAGAGAAACCTTCTCATGAGTTGAGAATCCTTCTCTTGAAAAACAAAAGCAACCCTTAGACACTCTCTACTCACTCTAGGATCAAGGGTCTAGCAAGCCGGCGATTCTAGTTCACTCCAAGTACGAGAAAGAGCCCAAAGGTCGAGCCTTCGAGGTGGATCCATCTTCGACGGAAGAAGGCGACAAAGGAGAACCATCAACCTCTACAAAGTTTGAAGACGAAGGAGTTCAAGTCTAGGTATAACCATCTTCATCCGAGTAGCTAACTCTCTTTAGCATAGTTTGCTAGTTTTAGTTTAGACAACGATCCCGACCATAGTTTAGTCCATGTTGCCTCTTGCGTTAAAATTTTGATTTTATACCGTTTCCGCCTTCCCGTAAGCACCGGGGGTCGCAATATGGACTTACAGTGGTATCAGAGCCAGGTTAAACTTAAACTAGCTTGGTAGTGAAGTGTAACGAAGTTCGGAACCGAAAAAATCACAAAACCGGAAAATCACAAAAACTGAGTTTCTGTTGAAATTTTTTCTGCTCAAAATGAAAAACTTTACACTTGTAAATTCGGCTCAGGGTTTTTTGTGAACACCCAAGAAAAACGATACAGTGATTCGCCTAAAGTGCCGCGCTTCCGCCGCGTGATCCTTCTTAGCCGCCGCGGAACCGCCGCGACTTGGTGTCGTCTCTCCATCGTTTTTCGTGCAGTGTGTTTGTGTGTTGGTTTTGGGATTTTTGAAATATATTATATGTGCCCAGATTTTGCAGAAAAGAAATTTCCTTTTGGGGTCCTATAATTCCGTATTTTTCCGAACTTCACTACACTTTGACTATGATGGTTATATCTGTGATGTTTGCATGTATTGAACGTCGGCTAATCGCTATAAGACGATTAGTCGGGGTTATACATGATCTGTAATGTGCTGGAATGTGTATATAAATATGTTGGATTGTCGCGGGTGAATAGCCGGGGGTTGTGAGACGAGAGTTTTCTTTTCTTGCAATTCATTGTAAATGTAAATTGATGTAATTATATTATTTGTTTGGCCGCACAACCGGGTCGGGGTTGTAGCCGTCATTGTATAATTCTTTTTACTGTTTTTGCTCCTAGGATAGACCCATGGAGGGGTGCACAAACTACCGAGGACTTGGCGGGTAGTTTGCCGCACCCGTAGGGGTCTTGGGTGGGGTTTTGGCTATTCACCGCGACCGTGTTATCTGTTTTTGTTACAGGCTCGTACAAATTACAGATTGCTAGTATATCCAATGTATTTATCTGTGATCTGAAATGTCTATCATTGCTTTCTATTTAGGCGTTGCTTATGTTTTACAGACGCGCTAGCCCAGCCCCCGCTCTGTCGTTAGTTAAGTAACCTAACGGGTAATGACGGGGCCCCGTGGCGAATGCGAATGGCATAAGCGTACGTCATATTTTGGTTGTTTTCTGCAATGGTAGGATTAAATGATGGGACGCATTAAAAGTACTAATGCAAGAATATCACGCATTAAAAGAACTAATGCAAGATAATAAACCAAGTTTAAGTCGATGGAACACTTTCGAAAAACCACTCGGTTCTTTTCAAAACTAACTTTTAAATGCGGAGATTGAGCCACTCCTTCTAAAAGCTATCTCGTTCCATCGATTAAATCAAGTTCACTACGTTCACGGTTTCGCCAAAACCATTCATAGCCCTCCGTCGCTTCGCATGAATAGGCAATAGTATTCAAGCTATGTATTTTGGCCAAAGTCAAGGCATAGTGATTGGTAGCTATTGGGTGTTCATGTGTAGCATAGATAGATGCATTGGTTTGGGACAGTCGTGCTGCCATTTTGGCCAAAGTCAAGGGTAGGTACGGATGGATCCAAATTAACCTGGATAGTGACGGGCAGAACTTGACATGTGACTTATGATATTTTGGCCAAAGTCAAGGTCATAAGAGCATGGGGCAAAAATCCACATCGGGAGTTTCATAAGTACTGAAACTTGCTAGATTTGCATACCATTTGGAGTGTGGTGATTCTGGTAGGATTCCTTCAGTTTCGTCACGCGATGATATTTGGATCCCGATCCTACTGTGAGTATATGCTACTCCTCGGGAAATTTCTCACTTAACGATCAATGCTATAAACCTAGTAGGTGCCTAGAAAGGTGTTAGCGGGGTTACGCCCCCAGGGAAAAGAGGTTCTTTAATTAAGGAACTTCGCGAAAGCGTTGGAAAACCTCCCTCGAAGTACCGACACCGGCCTGGCTGAACGGTTAAGCAAGTATTGTACGGTGGGATTGATCCTGACTAATTCTTCCTTTATGGTTTGAGGAGGGATTCGAGAAACAGTGGGAGCCATCCTGTTTAGACAAACTAAAAACCACTCTAAACTTGCAAGAGCATCATGCTGAGTGTTTCTTCTTCTCTCTCCTAATTGCAGCGACCAATCAACATGACTGGACTTAAGTTACTCCTAGATAAAAACAAACTGACAGGGCCAAACTACAAAGATTGGCTCAGGAATGTCAAGATAGCAATCACTTATGACAAGCTGGGGTATCTTCTTACCACCAAAGCTCCCCCTGTCCCTGGTCCAACTTCCAGCGTCGCGGATAAGGAAATCCGCAAGACTTGGGAGATTGATAGCGCGAAGGCCAAGTGCCTCCTGCTTGCCTCGATGGACAACGAACATCAGAGGAGGCATGAGAATATGGACATGGAGTCCATATTGCTCCATACAAAAGAACTGTATGGAGAGCAATCACGTATCGCAAGATACGAAGCGTCGAAAAAGTTGTTTTCGACGAAGATGGCCGTCGGATCATCAGTAGCCGAGCACGTGCTAAAGATGATCGGCTACATTGAGGAGCTCGCTGACCTAGGGATCACATTGGAGAGTGAGCTATATACGGATATAGTTCTCCAGTCCCTTCCTTCCACTTACGCCCAGTTTATACTGAACTTCAACCTACAAGAAAAAGAGGTTGAACTATCAGAGCTCCTCAACATGCTGAGGAGCGCAGAGGGCACCCTACAGAAAAGTAGGGATACATCCACTTTGTTTGTAGGAGGATCATCTTCTTCTAGGTCCAAGGCGAAAGCCAAGGGAAAGAAGAAGAAGGCCCCCGCCAAACCAAGGGGCGGTGTTAGTAAAGTGGATACGAAGGGAAAAGGTAAAGCAACAAAGATAGCGGGGAAGCTTGTGGATAAGGAAGAATGCTTCTTTTGTCATAAGAAAGGACACTGGTAGAATGATTGCAGGGCCTGGAAGGCCAGAACACAGGAATTGAAGCAGGTTGCAGCTTCAGCTTCAGATGTGTATGTTATTGAAAACTGTCTTTCAATAAACTCTACTTCCTGGGTATTGGATACCGGATCAGGATCTCATATCTGTAATTCTTTGCAGGCGTTGAGAAACCGTAGGGATTTGAAGGCAGGTGACATGACCCTCAGAGTTGCGAACGGAGCTAGCATGGATGCTAAAGCCGTGGGGGACTATCACCTGGGAATGTCAGATGGACATGTTTTGGTTTTGCGTAATTGCTTTTTTGTACCCAACGCAACTTGTAATATCATTTCTGTATCTTTAGTTTCTAAAGAAGGTTATGAATTTGCGTTTGTAAGTAATGTTGTAAACATTCACCTTAATCAAGTATTGATTGGGTCAGGTACTCTGAGTAATGGTATATACGTGTTAAACCAACCACAGATTTTCAATGTCCAGAATACGCACAAAAGAAAGTCTCCAGAAATAAATCAGACTTTCTTATGGCATTGTAGATTGGGTCACATCAATGAGAGAAGGTTGACTAAGTTGCATACAGAAGGATATTTGAATGCGTTCGAATATCAATCATATGCCACTTGTTAATCTTGTCTCAAAGGAAAGATGACAAAGACTCCGTTTACTGGACATGGAGTAAGAGCGAGCGAGCTCTTGGGACTCGTACACAGTGACGTGTGCGGTCCAATGTCTACACATGCCCGAAGCGGACATTCTTACTTCATTACTTTTACGGATGACTTCTCAAGGTACGGTTATGTCTTCTTAATGAAACATAAGTCCGAGGCCTTTGGAAAATTCCAGGAGTATAAGAATGAAGTAGAGAAACAGACCGGCAAAAGTATTAAGATTCTAAGATCGGATCGAGGTGGAGAATACTTAAGTGCCGAATTCCTGGACTATTTAAAAGAAAACGGAATTCTCTCTCAGCTTACTCCTCCTTACACCCCGCAACATAACGGTGTATCGGAGAGACGGAACCGCACCCTATTGGATATGGTGCGGTCCATGATGAGTAACGCTGAGTTACCGCGATCATTCTGGGGATATGCGCTAGAATCAGCCGCATACCTTTTGAACCGAGTCCCCACTAAGACTGTGCCTACCACGCCATTTGAGATGTGGTGTGGGAAGAGACCCCATCTTAATCACATTAAGATATGGGGAAGTCCAGCTTTTGTCAAAAAGCAGCATGCGGACAAGCTCGAGGCACGCTCAGTACTGTGCAAGTTTGTGGGATATCCAAAGAATTCCAAGGGATATTTCTTCTACTGTGAAGAGGAACAAAAAGTTCTTGTTTCTCGTCATGCCCACTTTCTAGAACACCAGTTCATAGAAAAAGAAATAAGTGGGAGCGCAGTAGAGCTGGAAGAAATTCCAGAACCACAGACTGTTACTGAAAGCTTGGTGGAACCAGAGGGTTCAACAGAACGGGACATTCCTACGCCGCTCCGCAGGAGTAGTAGGCAGTCTCATCCGCCCGAGAGATACTACGGTTTTCTCATAGACGGGGATCGAGAGGATTGCATCATAGATTATGATGAGCCTACTAGCTTCCAGCAGGCCGTTCAGAGCGTTGACTCAGTGAGATGGCTGGATGCAATGCGGACCGAAATGGAGTCCATGTACACCAACAAGGTATGGACGTTGGACATTGCTCCAGACGGGGTAAAACCCGTAGGATGCAAGTGGATCTTCAAAAGGAAGATTGGTGTAGATGGACAGGTTGAGACCTATAAAGCTAGGCTGGTAGCAAAGGGTTTTCGTCAAAGACCTGGCTTGGACTACGACGAAACCTTTTCTCCAGTAGCCATGCTGAAATCCATTCGGATCCTTCTTGCCATTGCTGCCTTCCACGATTATGAGATCTGGCAAATGGACGTAAAGACAGCTTTTCTAAATGGAAATTTAGAGGAGTGTGTCTATATGGATCAGCCAGAGGGTTTCATTCAGAGTGGGAGCAGCGGAAAGGTGTGCAAGTTGCTTAAGTCCATCTATGGACTAAAGCAGGCATCGCGGAGTTGGAACATCTGTTTTGATGAGACAGTCAAAGAATTTGGCTTTATCAAAAATCCAGATGAACCATGCATCTATAGTAGATTTGTAGCGAGAACTGTAGTATTCCTCGTTTTATACGTGGATGACATTCTCTTGATAGGAAATGACATTCCTATGCTACAATCTGTCAAGGGATTCTTATCACAAAGGTTCTCCATGAAAGACCTGGGTGATGCCTCATACATCCTAGGGATCCGGATCCATCGTGATAGATCCAAGAGGATATTGGGACTTTCTCAGTCTAGGTACATCGACACCATAGTGAAAAGATTCAGTATGGAAGATTCCAAGCGCGGTAACCTACCGGCTTGTCACGGGATCACCCTCTCTAAAGAGATGTCTCCCAAGACTGATTTGGAGAGGGATCGCATGTCTATTATACCCTACGCTTCTGCGGTAGGCTCTATAATGTATGCGATGTTGTGTACCAGACCGGATGTAGCTTATGCACTGAGTGTAGTAAGCCGGTATCAGTCAAACCCTGGGGAGAAACATTGGATAGCAGTAAAGAACATTCTCAAGTACCTGAGAAGGACTAAGGAGATGTTCTTGGTGTATGGCGGAAAAGACCTCCAGATCGAGGCCTTTGCTGACTCCAGCTTCCAGAGTGACAAGGATGATTCCAAGTCCATGTCGGGTTTTGTCTTCACCCTCAATGGAGGGGCGGTGTGTTGGAAGAGTTCCAAACAGGAAACCGTTGCAGACTCGACGATGGAAGCGGAATACATCGCTGCATCTGATGCCGCAAAAGAAGCTGTCTGGATGAGGAAGTTCTTGAAAGAACTTCAGGTGGTTCCGTCCATTGTTGACCCAATACCTCTGTATTGCGACAACAACGGGGCTATAGCTTTAGCGAAGGAACCCAGGTCCCATCAAAGATCCAGGCACATCTTGAGGCGGTATCACCTGATCAGGGAGATCGTGGATCGCAAGGAGATCGAGGTTCGGAGGGTTGCTTCAGAAGAGAACACTGCAGATCCATTCACCAAGGCCCTACCCCAGACTCAGTTCGAGCGGCTGATCGAGATGATAGGTCTTCGATACGCCAGTACATGGCCTTAGTGCAAGTGGGAGATTGTTAGTGTATATGCCCTAGAGGCCATTACTGTATCATACTAGTTTGTATATTACTTAATGGATGCTTGGGATATTCACCTTGTATATACAATCTTGCTCAAAATAGTAGTATGCTACTTGGTTTGTTTCTACTTCAATGTGTACTTGTGTTTATTTCAGTATATCACTTATACGCATTAGTGGAGCCCTTAGGATCTTTGCTTGATTACCAGCGTTGTGATGGCAGTCACACTAGTGGGGGCTGGGTAATCTATAGGCACATCCTTATACAGGTCCCTAGTCGCAGGACTATCGAGACAGGGCATCGATACTCCGGAGTAGACTAGCGTATGCGCTTCTCATCCCAGTGTGGGAGATGGTCTGTCCCACAGCCATCAGTACGTCGTACTGGAGATAGTATACGGGTGCTCGTTGGGTTACGAGTACACTGGACAGGACTCGTCGGGAACTGACAGGTTGGTATTATACCTATCGTCAGTTATCAGTTCCCAGGTGACATGAGTACAGCTTAGTCCGCTGACTTGACACTGGCACTTCGCCTCAAGTGTGTTCCCACTGCACTTTGATCACTACCCTACCACGGCTCAAAGGAGTCGTGCAAACGGGTGGTAGTTGGGTGCAGTCCCGAAGCACTTGGAGGCAGTGATGGTTAGACAGGATTCGTCTCTCCCGGTATTGGGGGTTGACATCGCGCTGTGTCTAGGAGAGCCATTACACGAGTAGTCCCTGGCCAGGGCAAACGAGATATACTGGTAAGTTTCCAGTGTTATCTCAGGGTGTTTTGGGCTTCGCTCCGGCACGACTTGTACCGCTATTGGGGGACTGACGTTTACCACCCCCTAGGCCCGCCATGCGATGTATCAGACGAACAGACCGGACTGTACGGAGACTGTCACATTCAGACTCAGTAGGAGTTCAGATGGGGTTTCACCTCGTCAGCCTTCTTGTCGGCATCTACCTGGGGACCGTTACGCACAGCTAGTGCCGCTTGCGGTCTGTGGTTAAACCCACTGCCAGCGTAGTGTCGAGTCTTTAGAGTCCCACACAGAGGGTATTCGCCTCTGGGCAAAACAGAGTAGAGGTCGCATGGTTTTGCGACAGGGTTCGTTCTCATCCGCGCACTTGTGCACGTTTGGAGTCCGGACGGATTGTACTGGCAGGCTCTGGTTTGAGCCAGATACTGGTATATATATTTGGGGTTGCTTTTATATCTTGGTATTCTTGTTCCTCGGAACGAGAATGCAGGTGTGTATGCACAGTTGCTTGAGGCGGAGGATGAGGTATTTCATTAGGGTTTCGGAACGGGTGCGTATGCACAGTTGACAGTTATCTTTTTCCAAACCCTAATGGATTTATGGATTATCTATTTATAATAGTAATTAAATGAGAATTTTGTTATGGTTGATTTTGTTGACTTGTTGACCATGGTTGACTTGTTGACCATGGTTGAAAGTTGACCACCATCATGCTTCAAAAGTCTTCCTTGATTTATGCTTACATTTTTAAATGAAGCATGGTTGTGGTCATTCCAAATTGCCATCAACTATTCTCATTTTCAATTATTATTATTAGATAATTCTTTTCTTTTGCATTATGGTTGCAAGAAAGAAAAAATATAGCTCATTCTATCATTCTCACTCTCTCTCTTCACTTCATCTTCTTCTTCCTCTAGTCAAGAGAAACCTTCTCATGAGTTGAGAATCCTTCTCTTGAAAAACAAAAGCAACCCTTAGACACTCTCTACTCACTCTAGGATCAAGGGTCTAGCAAGCCGGCGATTCTAGTTCACTCCAAGTACGAGAAAGAGCCCAAAGGTCGAGCCTTCGAGGTGGATCCATCTTCGACGGAAGAAGGCGACAAAGGAGAACCATCAACCTCTACAAAGTTTGAAGACGAAGGAGTTCAAGTCTAGGTATAACCATCTTCATCCGAGTAGCTAACTCTCTTTAGCATAGTTTGCTAGTTTTAGTTTAGACAACGATCCCGACCATAGTTTAGTCCATGTTGCCTCTTGCGTTAAAATTTTGATTTTATACCGTTTCCGCCTCCCCGTAAGCACCGGGGGTCGCAATATGGACTTACAGTTAAGGTACGGGGAGTTGTCCGGTTTATGATTAAAACCAGACACTGGACAACTCAAGGCACGTTTCTGTAATGGCTGTTTGTGGGTTGACCCAGGCTATGACGAGGGTTGATTTTCTACCATCTGGATGAACAATAGCGATATTGTTCTAGACTCGCCACAGTTTTATTAAAAATGGATTTTTTTTCAGAAAACAGTAGTGGGAGTATGGTAGAACTGGAAGTGATTCCAGAACCACAAACGATTACTGAAGATTTGATAAGGAACCTAAAGATTCAATCTGGATTGACATTCCATTGGCCATTCCGCAGATAAGGTGGGTAACTTCAGGCACCCGAGAGGCACTACGGTAGCCTCAAGGACGGTGACAGGGAAGTTCTTGTTTACCCACAATTGCCATTGCTGTTGTTCCAGGTTACGAGACCCGGCGGGAGGATGAGTATAGCGTCGTTCTAAACCAGTTTTAGAAGTGTACGTCTATATGACTCTACCAGAGGGTTGTCGTAGTCAGTGGGAGCAGCGGAAGCATTGGTGGACAGGTTGCTTATGTCTATTTATAGACTAGAGCAGATGTAGCGGAGATAGATCATCTATTTCTGACGTGAAAGTCGTGGGTTTGACTTCATCAGAATAGGGGATGGATCAGTTGAGAAGGTAGTAGGGTGTGATGTCATAGTGTTTGGATGACATACACAGAGTAGGAAAGGAAACTCCTACACTACGATCGGTTATACTTTGGTCGTCACACAGTTGTTTCTCCACAAAGGAAATGGATTTTATATCAGACATACTGGTTACTAGATCTATGGTTTTAGATCTAGATTTGGGTGGTTTCCCAATCAGGGTACTTGACAGCATTCTAAGAGTATTTAGGATGGACGACTCCTGGCACGGTAGTGTACCTGCAGGTAATGGAGTCACCCTCTCCAAAGGTGTCTTACAGACTAAAGGGGAGAGGGACGGGCATGATTGGCAGATCACTTGCTCAGGCAATTGAGTCAATCGTGAGATGTCAAGTACCACACCAGATGTTGTTCTTGCACAAGATGCAATAAGTTGACATTAATCCAATCCTGGAGAAACAGTCGGAAGCAGTTTTAGAACATAAGTGGATGTTCTAGGGATATGATAACGACAGCCTCATTCAGGAGACAGTTATCATTCCAGGCTTCCAAGGTGACATGGACGACAAGGAGGTTGTCAGAGTTATAGTTTTCCTTCTGATGAGGGGCAGTATTTTGGACAGGTGGTCCAAGGCAATACTGAAGGAGGCATGGCGCACAGGATACTGATTAAGTTCAGTTGACGATACAGTCTAAGAAGTTTGGATTTGGAGTTCATTTATGAGCTAGGTCCCATCAGACATCCAGACATATTCTGAGACTGGTATTACTCTTTTCGGGAGATGGCTTTCTCCGCGAACTTGAGATATAGAGAGACATAGAAAGAAACAACTAAGCGGATCCACTCACTGAGGCTATTCCTCGAACGCAATAGTTTCGCAAACGAGCTTTGTGAGACTGACTAGTAGAGGAGTTGGATGTTCGGTATCACACAGGCTGTGAGTATGCGACATCGCAATAATTAGCCTTGAGTGCAAGTGGGAGATTGTTGGAGATAGTGCCCTCAGAGTCAATTATTAGGTCACAGGTACGTGATTGTAATGATTGAGGGAGGACCTGTCCCGGTAGGACAGTCTTACTCGAGATGATAGTATGCTATCTGGTTTACCTTTATCATCGTGTACTGTTTTAGGTGACCTGACACGTCGCTATTACACGTTGATAGAGCCCCTAGGATTCTTGCTTGACCACCAGCAGTATGAGGGCGATCATATAAGTGGGAGCTGGGGGTCTACAAGCATATCCTTAAAAGGTCCCTAGTCGTGGGAGTTTTCGAGACCGGGCATCGATACTCCATTAGTAGACTAGTGTATACAGTCGAGACCCCGACGAGGGGCGGTGGCCGGTCTCACAAGCCACTGGTGTCAGTTGGATCACCTAAGATGTATACAGGTGCTCATTGGGTTATGAGTACACCGGACAGGACTCGCCGGGAACATGCTAGTTGGTCATATACCAGACGTCAGATGGCAGTTCCCTGGTGACATGTGTGCAGGTTAGTTCATCGACCTGGGGATCGTCATTTGTCTCGTGTGAGTTCCCACTGTACTTTGATTACTACCCTACCACGGCTCAAAGGAGTCGTGCAAACAGGTTTTAGTTGGGTACAGTCCCGAGCCACATGGAGGCAGTGAGCGTATCTTCAGGGGTTCGTCTCTCCCGGTATTGGGGGTGAGGTCGTGCTGTGTCTAGGAGAGCCATTACACAAAGTCCTTGGCCAAGGCAAGGAGATTTACTGGTAGGTATTCCAGTAGTATCTCAGGGTGTTCTGGGCTACACTCCGACACGACTTGTACCGCTTTTGGGGGTCTGACTTTTACCAACCCCCTAGGCCCTCCATGCGATACTCATAGACGAACGGACCGGATTGCACGGATATTGTCACTGACAGGCTCAGTAGGGTGTCAGGATGAGTTCGCTCATCGACGTCCCTTTTAGTCAATAGCTGGTGGCCCGTCACGTATTGGCTTATACCTCTGACGTGCTAGTGGTTAAATCCACAGCCATAGTATTGACGAGTCTTTAGAGTCTACCACACTTTCAGTTACTCAAGTTTCGGGCGAAACGCTGTAGAGGCCGTATGGAGATATGGCAGGGTCCGATCAGATACGTGCGGTATTGCACGGATCAGGATCGGACGGTTTGTACTAGTAGCCGTATAGGTTTATGGCAGGGTTCGATCAGATACGTGCGGTATTGCACGGATCAGGATTGAACGGATCTTACTAGCCGGCTTTGGTTTAAGCCGGTCCTAGTTTAGTACAGTGTAGATTTTGTCTCTTTGCATTTGTATCCGGACGGAATACAGATGCGGGTGTGTATGCACAGTATCGGGGTTTTCCTGTAATTTATTACGGGACCAGTTTTCTGGAGTTGCCAGTTTGCATTCCGTTCCGGCCGGTTTTCCTTTGTTCTTTCCCGGCCGGACTTTTCCGATGGAGGGGGTTATTTGCAATTGTGCAAATAACATTTGTGGAGGGGGTTTCTTGTAAAAGATTGATTATGATAGTATCATTATCTTTTCCACCATGCTTTTGTTTTTATTGTGACATGAAAGGGTATGGTTTGAAAAAGGTAAAGCATGGTTGTTTGTTTTCTTGTCTCTTGATGTGGTCACCTCTTTCATCTCCTACACTCACCTCCCTTCATGCTTCATAACCTTGGCTCCACCATTTTCTAAGGATGAGAGTTTTTCATTTTAGAAAAGAAAAGTGAGAAGAAGAAAAGAGAAGGAGAGAGCTTCATCTTTGAGAGTGATTCATTTAGTGTATATCATTCTTCATCTCATTCCATTGCTAGAAAATTGAAAGCACCAATTTTCTATACACCATTCCTCCATCTATGGCAACCAACCCCAAAGTGAGACATACACTCTACACTATATTCCTACAGCAAATCTTGGACGCGTCGATTCGCCAGCTTCGCGCCCGAGTTGCCTCGGTATTGAGGTGGGAGCCCGTAAAAGCTACAGGCGATGTGGTGCCCCTTTCCGACGAGGAGGAGACGGACGGAGATCCCGCGAGGAGATCGGAGTGGAGATGAAGACCGGAGGACTTGGATCGTCGGTATACATCTCTTCCCTTTCTTATTAGTAGCGTAGACTTGTTAATGGTTACGATCCGGAGTTTAGTGCGCGGTGGTGCCGGTTTGCAAAGTCCGCAAAATTTAAGTTTTTCACCGCTTCCGCTTTCCGGCGTCGGATTGACGGCCGGGGCGCCGCCGTGCACTTACACTACAAAAGCTTGAGAACTCCATAATTAAGCGTGATCGGGCCTAGGAAGTCTTCGAATGGGTGACCTCCTTAGAAGTGGCCCCTGGTCAGGTCCGGTTCGCTCTAAAAGGGCAAAACCATGAGGTTTCGGCCAGAGCAGACAATACCATCTGTACTGGGGCGTGGGGCGTTACACCGGGTGTCACGCCCCGCTTCCCAGAGTGCGCTAAGATCGGCACGTGACAGAGCCAACCATGCTACCTGTGGCTAGGAAATATCCCTCCACAGTCACATTACGGCTGTCTAGAGATATCAAGAACAGTAATAAACTATCTAATACATGTCCATAAGCCAGAATGAAAGAGTCATGAAATAAAATGCGGAAGCAATAGATTCAAATACAATAATAATCTGGAATGTACGTCCTATAAAACGGGCTCACATCAGGAATGAAAACACAGAAAGAAAACTAACTAAACTACTAACAGGTCCTCACTGCTCGGCCTGTTGATCAAAATACTCCTGGACAGCCTGCGATAAGGATAAGGGATCTAGGCCATGCAAAACCCAGACGTCAGTGCATCATAATATCACTAATTCTAAGAAAGCAGGATGTAATGAAATATGCAGGCATGAAGTATGAATAGTAACAAGTCATCAGTAACAAGTAAACAGAAACATGAATATAGATCAGTGAACAGGATATAAACAGGTGAAGTGCAGTGAGTAGTCTAAACTGTGCTATAGGGTTATCTACTCTAAAATTATTCGAAATAAATTAATGTCATCCTCTGTTAGTTATATGTATGCCCTAGAGGCCATTACTGTACATGAGATGTATATTGTAGTAGATGCTTGGACATATATAGGTAGGACTTTCTTGCTCGATATGATAGTACGCTATCTGGTTGCTCTTTATCTTAACATGTATACTTGATGTCTCTCTATTACATGTTGATAAAGCCCTTAGGATGTATACTCGATTTCCAGGACTATGATGTAGATCATACTAGTAGGGCCTGGGTAGTCAATGAGTACATCCTTCAATATTCCTAGTCGTGGGAATATCGAGACGGGGCATCGATATTCCAGAGTAGACTAGCGTATATCTTCTCGACCCATGTGATGGGCGATGGATGATCCCATATCCATTGGTGTTTGACATCAAAGATGGTATGCGGGTGCTCAGTGGTGACTGGGTACACTGAACGGACTCGCCGAGAACTCCCAGATGGTATTATACCTTACGTCAGATGGCAGTTCTCTGGTGACACTGGTACAGCTTAGTTTGTTGATCCGAGATCGTCATAGAGTCTTGTGTCTCCCACTGTGCTTTGATTTCCACCCTACCACGGCTCTACTGAGTCGTGCAAACAGGTGGTTTTTGGGTACAGTCCCGATTCACATGGAGGCAATGAGCGATAGGAGGGGATTCGTCTCTCCCGGTATTGGGGGTTGATGTTGCGCTATGCTCGACTGGCCATGAATGGAAATCCCTGGCCAGGGTTGCAGTGATTTACTGGTAAGTGTTATCAGTAGTTTCACGCTTGTTATGGACCTTACATCGGCATGACTTATCAAGCTGTTGGGGTCTGACGTTTACCACCCCTAGGCGAGATATGCGACATATCAGATGAACAGAACGGACTGTGCGGTAAGTGTTACTGATTGGATTCACAGGAGTGTGAGCGGGCTTGCTCGTTGATCTTCTGATTGCTCAATACCCGGGTAGCCGTTACGTTTAGCAGACCGCTTGCGACTTGTGGGTGATTGATATGATCACCGCCTACTGCCGGCGTATTGACGAGTCTTTAGAGTCCTACACAGAGGTTTTCTGGCTCAAGCGAAATGAAATAGGAGCGCATATGAGATATGTGCGGGACCGAAAATAATACCAGTATGTGATACTGTGTTCCATTCTCGCAATTTGTATCATCGGACGGTTATATATGATATAGCCGGGTTACTGAATCAAGTGTTCATTCGATACATTGATACACTAGATATTAGTCGGTTATATTCGATATGACCAGATCATTAAATCAAGTATTGATTTAATGATTTAATGTATAATTATATATTTGATATATTACTTTACATTAACTAGTATTTGTTCACTTAAGATTGATTTTCTCACTTGATGTGCACAAGTTGTATATGTGATATATGTTTGTGCACTAGTTTGTATCATGATTGATGATACATGCAAACTTGGGTGTGTGTATGACTTACACCATATTTAAGTTAATGATTTGGGTTTTATTTATTTTATTTTATTTTTGGCAAAAACAAAATGGTGGCTTTCTTTGTTTTTTGCTTGAAGCTTCATGAAGCTTTTTTTAGCATCTTTGACAAAGTCCAACCATTTTGTTTTGCATGAGATTTTCATAACCTAACCATTAACTTAAACTAGGGTTTAGTCTTTACAAAGGTTAACTCACCCATGGTTGCATTATGATATACTTCACTTGATTATTCATTTTTAATTTATTATTCATTCTTATTCTTTTCTTCTTCTTCATTTTCTTCAAGTGAAGAAAAACCTTGCTAGAAAAATTTCAAGTGAAGAAAAAGAGTGAGAAATCCAAATCCAAAGTGAACCCAGTTCCTATTTCTTCATCTTCTACCACTTGCCATGTAGTATAGGATGTTCTCTTCACAAAGTTCATGACCAAGTGAAGATGGAGCTTGAGTTTGAGTCTTCTCGACGTAGATCATCTTCGGCCTCGAAGTCAACGACCTAGCCCGCTCATTTCTCCGAAGAAACCATCGCTAGGGTCCGGGATCCCGATGATCGTAGCGAAGGGACATCAACACGGAGCTTTAGAAGTGAAGGATCGGATCTACAAAGGTTGTAATCCCTTTCACTTAGTAGTAAAGTTGTTTGCTTGCTTTTTGTTTCGTCTAATCTCTAGTATACGATCTAGATTAGGGTTGTTCGGCACATTTAAAATTTTTGAATTGGGCATGGTTGATGCCTTGTTGAACCTCATGAGTGTGCCTAGGAACCCTACATCCTCATCGTAACCCATTAGTCTATGCCCCGTTCATTCCCCACGGGACCACGGGACCACGGTAACAAGATATGATAGACTGTGAGTCTATATCCCGTTATACCCCACGGGACCATGGTAACATGATGTAATAGCTCTTTGAGTTACGTTCGGCTACATTCTTGATTTCCCCATACCCCCAAGTTATGTGTTCAAGTCAGGTATTGAATGATATGGAGCTAATGCCAACACAGGATCAAGCAGGTACAGGTTTGTCTGTAAAGACAAGAGGATATGTCCGTAGGGACAACAGGTCAAGACTGTCGGCATTAGTAACAAGATCAGGTATCAAGTCAAGTAGTAGTATATCATTTCATATCAGGTAGTGCACAGGTATCAAGTGGATACTCACAATCGACTGTAGTAAGCATGGGTTGCACAAAATCAAGTATAGAGTATTAATATAACAATAAAATGAAATAATGGGACACGGTATGCAAATAGATATAAAATCAATGATATGGATGCACAATTATCAATTAGGGTTACATTTATAGTTCTATTACTAATTAGGATGCACTTTATTAAACATGGGGTGTTAATATAACAGTACTATGTATTAATGTGATCTGTAGATGCAGCTACATGTATACTAGATGATATGGATGCAAACGGGTATCCAAAACTGTAAAACTTTAATATGGATCTATATTTTGATAAACGGGTAACATTTTATTCACATGGATGCATAATACTATGCCTAGCATGCAACAAATGATTTAGTATGCGACTAGATGTGTAAATCATGATATTGATGCATACGGATATCATTTAACCATAAAATGAAAACTGGTAAATACGGGATGTACAATTTAAACAATATGTAATGTTATATTTAATTGGATGCAGTATATGGTAGTATAGTATGTAACAAGATAGGTTTTCATGCTCTAGATCTGAATTGATATATACGGATGTATGCGGACGTCGAATAAATCGATAAAACTGAAAATTGATAATGTGGATTGCAAAACTAATCATTATGAAGTATTATAATGCAAATAGATATAGAATATAGTAGTCTAGCATGTAGCAAGATTAACTTGCCTCGATGGATCACAAAACGGATATGTACGGTACGCCTGACATCGGCAAAATGTCGTGAAATCACATGCGCGTACGGGGAACGGGTCCAGTCAAGGCAAGAGGATAACCACGCAGGTAGTGGACGTCCACAGGGTTGCTCGGATCATCGGCAGCAGCACGGCTCCGGCGATCGTCGGGAAAAATGTGAAAACAAGAAAAACAAGAAGAACAAGAAGAAGGAGAAGAAAGAGAAAGGAGAAGAAGGCTGGGGGTCTCTGGTATGGCTCTAGGTCAGAGGAGGCTGCAAGGGTGATGAGGTTGGGATGGTCGGCAAGGTGGTCGGGGGTCCGGCAATGGGACAGAAAAGAAGGCCGCGGTGGGTTCATGGGTAGTGCAGGGAGGAGAGGAGAGAGGTGAGGTAGAAGAGGATGACGCGATGAAGATAACGACGGTGAGGATGGTGGCGAGAGGGTGCCGGCCACGGGGGTTCGAGCTCCGGTGAGGGTGCAAGGGAAGGTGGGTCGTCACGGAAGATAGGCTCGGGAGAGAGAGAAGATGAGGAGGTCGAGGAGGAGAACTCGACGGTGAAAGGAGAGAAGGTGGCAGAGATGGTGTGAGGACGACAGGGAGAAAATGGTGAGATCGGAGGTGATGGGGAGATGGGGTTTCTGGGTTCGTGTGGTTTTCGCTGGGAAGAGGTTGCAGGGGAGAGGAGAGAGAGATGAGATGATCGAGGGTGGAGAGGAGGCGAGGTCAAGGGTGGAGAGGAGGCGACGGAGGCGATGAGTTAGGGTTAGGGTTTTCGTAATGGGCGGCACAGAAAAATTTTCGAAAAAGAAGAAAAGAATGAGAAGGGAGGTAATTATAGTGGGGAAGGCATGGAACGAGAATCCTGGTGAACAGGAAATGCGATAGGAGTGAGAAAGAGAGAGAGAGAAAAACGGGGGGGGAGAGAGAGAGAAAGAGGAAGAGAGAGACAGCGAGAGGAGAGATAAAGGGAGAAAGAGAGATTGCCAGTTAATAAAAATTTAAAAAATATTTTTAGTTAGGAAAAATTATAAACGTATATATAAATATTAACAGTGATATATTAAAATATAATATTAGTAAAATTTAAGATTTTGGCTAATACAAAACTAGTCCAATACACGTCCGGGTCAGGTCTAAAATTCAGTTTTAAAATACGAAAAATATATGTGTCGACCAAAAATCAAAAATGAATGTCCCGGTAACGAAAATGCATACCCACAAAAACGGATGCACGTACGTGCGCATAGCCATCCAAACAAGTCCGTTTCACAGGAACAAGATGCACGGATGTTACCACGGGGTTAGGGGTATCATGCAGGCCATGCAATGTATTTTTAAAATATTTTATGTGACTTAAGATATTATATTGAAAAATGCAAATGCTAGATAAAATGCGAGTATACCATGTACAAATAAATGAAAATGCATGAGTCCATGTAACAGGTCTGGATAAACACAAACATGAATCAAGACTGGTTTCAAGCAAGCGGGTCGGGTCGGATTGCAAATACAAATGTCAAATACACTATTCGCACCCAAAACACAATAAATCAGGAAAATACCATAAATAAAGAAACACATGAATTAGAATTGGTATAAATGAACTAGGGTGTTAAATTATACCCAACTACAAAAAGAATTCCGTCCTCGAAATTCCCAAGATAAGAAAATATAAATAACATGAATCTATAAGAATAGGTGTGGAAACTTCTGTCGAATCTCGTCTTCTCGTTACCAAGTCGATTCTCCGTACGAGCGATTTCCCGAAGAAACAAGTACGAGAGGGATAACCTTGTTCTTAAGGATCTTTTCTCTTCGATCAACAATCGACATCGGTCGTTCCTCAAAGGTCAAATCCTCTCTTACAGTCAGCTCCGAATGATCTAGCACGAGTGTTTGATCTCAAACATACTTACGGAGTTGAGATACATGAAACACGTCATGAACATTCACCAAAGATTATGGTAACGCCAATCGATAAGCCACTTCTCCAACACGCTCCATAATCTCGAAAGGCCCTACGAATCGAGGACTAAGCTTGCCTCGACTCCCAAAACGAATCACTCCTCTAGTCGGTGATATCTTCAAGAACATAAGATCACTAACAGCGAATTCTAGAGGTCTTCTTGATATATCGGCCCTACTCTTCTGCCGATCTTGTGTTGCCTTTATGTGATTCCGGATAGTATTAACCTTCTCAACTATTTGCACGATCAAATCTGGTCCCAACAATCTTCGCTCACCAACATCATCCTAACAAACGGGTGAGCGACATTTACGACCATACAATGCTTCGAATGGAGCCATCTGAATAGTCGCCTGAAAACTGTTGTTGTATGAAAACTCCACCAAGTGTAGATGATCTTCCCAAGAACCCTTGAAGTCCAACATGCAAGCTCTCAACATGTTTTCAAGAGTTTGGATCGTTCTCTCTGACTGGCCATCTGTCTCAGGATGATAAGCTATGCTAAACTTCAATCAAGTCCCCAAACTTTTTTGTAAACTCCTCCAGAAGTGTGATAAGAATCGGGTGTCACGGTCGGACACGATGCTCACAGGTACTCCATGCAATCTCACAATCTCCTGCATGTACCGTTCCGCCAACACTTCCGTTGACTGACTAACACGAAATGGTATGAAATGAGCTGCCTTGCTCAATCGATCAACAATCGCCCAAACTGCATTGTTGCCCTTTGGACTCCGCGGTAAAGCTGTCATGAAATCCATGGTTATATGTTCCCACTTCCACCAAGGAACCAGAAGTGGTTGCAATAAACCAGCAACCCTTTGATGTTTAGCCTTAACTTGCTGACATACCAAGCACTTCGCTACAAAGCGAGCAATCTCCCTTTTCATGCCTTCCCACCAGAATTGTTGTCTTAGATCGCGGTACATCTTTGTGCCTCTTGGATGTACGGAATACGCTGAACTGTGCGCCTCCTTCATAACTTCTTCACGAATGTCTTCTTTTGGCACACACAAACGGCTACCATATCGCAACGAACCATCTTCATGAATCAACAAGTCCGTTCGAAGTCCTGCTTCAACCTGTTCTCGAAACTTCTGCAATCTTGGGTTCTATGACTGCGCTGCTTTAATATTCTCGATCAACGACGATTGTACTTACAGCTACATCAACTGTCCCGAAGAATGCGGTAGCACGATCTCCAACTCGAATATCTGAAAATTGTCGATAAGTTCCTTCTGTGCAATCAACGTCTAAATTGCTGGCAACCGACTAAGCGCATCCGGCACAACATTAATTTTCTCCGGATGGTACTTAAGATCAAGATCGTAGTCAGCCATCAGCTCCAACCATCTACGCTGCCTCATGTTAAGCTCTTTCTGTGTGAACACAAACTTTAGGCTTTTGTGATCGGTGAATACCTCGACCCTTTCGCCCAATAGGTAATGTCTCCAAATCTTCAAAGCAAAAATCACTGCTGCAAGTTCCAAATCATGAGTTGGGTAATTCTTCTCATAGATCTTCAACTGTCTCGATGCGTAAGCTATAACTTTCTCATGCTGCATCAAAACACATCCCAAACCTTTCCCAGATGCGTCGCTGTGAATTACCAATCCTCCGAAACCGTCTGGTACGGTCAAAATAGGAGAGGTTATCAATCTCTGCTTCAACGCCTCAAAAGCTGACGCACATTTATCCGTCCATACGAACGGTACTTTTTTGCGCGTAATCTTGGTCAAAGGCTCAGCCAAACGAGCAAAATTCTCCATGAACCTTCTGTAATACCCGGCATGTCCAAGAAAGCTTCTGATCTCTGCTACGTTCTTCGGAATCGGCCAATCTCGAACTGCTGCAATCTTCTCGGGATCAACGGCGATTCCATCTCCGGATACAACATGCCCCAAAAACTTCATTTCTTCAAGCCAAAACTTGCACTTGCTCATCTTTGCATACAATCTTTCTTGCCTCAATGTCTGCAGTGCGATCTTCAAGTGTTCTGCATGCTCTTCAATGCTCCTCGAGTAGACCAGAATATCATCGATGAACACCACTATAAACTGGTCTAAGAACGGTGAAAAGATTCGGTTCATCAAGTCCATAAATATCGCCGGTATATTCATGACTCCGAATGGCATCACTAAATACTCTTAATGTCCATACCGAGTTAGGAACGCAGTCTTGCAAATATCTTCTGATTTAACTCGGACTTGATGATATCTGGACCGCAAATCCAGCTTCAAGAATACCCTCGCGCCACTGAGTTGCTCGAATAATTCGCCAATGCGAGGGATCGGGTACTTGTTCTTAATAGTCACCCCGTTCAATTCTCGATAATCGATGCACATTCTCCGCGTACCATCTTTCTTCTTAACTAGAAGAACTGGAGCATCCCAAGGTGAATTGCTGCTGCGAATCCAACCTTTCTCTAGCAATTCGGTAACCTACTTCTTTACTTCTTCCAACTCCACTGGTGCCATTAGATAGTACGCTTTTAAGATTGGCGCTGCACCAGGAACAAGATCGATCACGAACTCCACATCTCGTTTTGGCGGTAAACCCGAGATGTCCTTGAACATGTCCATAAACTCTCAAACTATAGCTGGCGCTTCCTCCTTATCAACTTCCATTGACAAGAGAACGTTGTTTGTCGGCCTAGCCCTAAACTCGACTGGCCCGACAGAACTGCTTCCTCCAGCGAAAACAAACTCCGGATGTCCGGGAATCTGGAAAATAACTTTCTTTTCCCTACAATCAATGTAAGCGTGGAAAGTGCCGAGAAAATCCATTCCCAAGACAACATCATAACTGCCGGTATCAATCACCAAGAAATCTGCAAAACATAAACTGGTAAGCAATGACACTGAGAGAACCAAGGTAATAAAACGACCATGGAACAAGGAAATGAATCAAGACTAGGACTCCAAGTTACTTAAATAGAGTACCGCATTGTAACTATGCTGCAGTTCATGGGTACAAGCACATAACTCCGTTCAAGTCGTCCAAATCCTAGTATCAGAATCAAAGGAATAGGAAAGGAGAAACAATAGAACCAAAAGGTTTCAAGCTGAGATGCAAAGCGGTTTGCATATCGTTAAGACAAAGGATCAAGAGAAAGATATGATTTAATAATCACGATAACAATGTGGCAGGACATATTCCTAGTTACGAGTATTCTGATTTGTGTATTGGGTCCAATACCCAACTACAAAAGAATCAAACCCGATTAACCTAAATCATATGGCTCTTATACCAAACAAACCCTGTCACGCCCCACTTCCCAGAGTGCGCTAAGATCGGCACGTGACAGAGCCAACCATACTACCTGTGGCTAGGAAATATCCCTCCATAGTCACATTACGGCTGTCTAGAGATATCAAGAACGGTAATAAACTATCTAATACATGTCCATAAGCCAGAATGAAAGAGTCATGAAATAAAATGCGGAAGAAATAGATTCAAATATAATAATAATCTGGAATGTACGTCCCATAATACGGGCACACATCAGGAATGAAAACACTGAAAGAAAACTAACTAAACTACTAACAGGTCCTCACTGCTCGGCCTGTTGATCAAAATACTCCTGGACAGCCTGCGATAAGGATAAGGGATCTGGGCCATGCAAAACCCAGACGTCAGTGCGTCATAATATCACTAATTCTAAGCAAGCAGGATGTAATGAAATATGCAGAAGTATGAATAGTAACAAGTCATCAGTAACAAGTAAACGGAAACATGAATATAGATCAGTGAACAGGATATAAACAGGTGAAGTGCAGTGAGTAGTCTAAACTGTGCTATAAGGTTATCTACTCTAAAGTTATTCGAAATCAATTAATGTCATCCTCATCGTAACCCATCGGTCTATACCCTGTTCATTCCCCACGGGACCACGGTAACAAGATATGATAGACTGTGAGTCTATGTCCCGTTCATACCCCACAGGACCACGGTAACATGATGTAATAGCCCTTTGAGTTACGTTCAGCTACATTCTTGATTTCCCCATACCCCCAAGTTATGTGTTCAAGTCAAGTATTGAATAATCTGGAGCTAATGCCAACACAGGATCAAGCAGGTACAGGTTTGTCTGTAAAGACAACAGGATATGTCCGTAGGGACAACAGGTCAAGACTGTCGGCATTAGTAACAAGATCAAGTATCAAGTAAAGCAGTAGTATATCAGGTCATGTAAGGTAGTGCACTGGTATCAAGTGGATACTCACAATCGACTGTAGTGAGCATGGGTTGCACAAAATCAAGCATGGAGTACTAATATAACAATAAAATGAAATAATGTGACCCAATATGCAAATAGATATAAAATCAATGATATGGATGCACAATTATCAATTTGGGTTTCATTTATAGTTCAATTACTAATTAGGATGCACTTTATTAAACATGGGGTGTTAATATAACAATATTATGTATTAATGTGATCTGTAGATGCAGCTACATGTATTCTAGATGATATGAATGCAAACGGGTATCCAAAACTGTAAAACTTTAATATGGATATATATTTAGATAAACGGGGAACATTTTATTCACATCAATGCATAATACTATACCTAGCATGCAGCAAATGATTTAGTATGCGACTAGATGTGTAAATCATGATATTGATGCATACGGATATCATTTAACCGTAAAATGAAAACTGGTAAATACGGGATGTACAATTTAAACAATATGTAATGTTATATTCAATTGGATGCAGTATATGGTAGTATAGTATGTAATAAGATAGGTTTTCATGCCCTAGATCTGAAATGATATATACGGATGTATGCGGATGTCGAATAAATCGATAAAACTGAAAATTGATAATGTGGATTGCAAAACTAATCATTATGAAGTATTATAATGCAAATAGATATAAAATATAGTAGTCTATGTTAGTTATATGTATGCCCTAGAGGCCATTACTGTACATAGGATGTATATTGTAGTGGATGCTGGGACGTATATAGGGAGGACTTTCTTGCTCGACATGATAGTATGCTATCTGGTTGATCTTTACCTTAACGTGTATACTGATTGTCTCTCTGTTACATGTTGGTAAAGCCCTTAGGATCTGTACTTGACTACCTGGACTATGATGCGGATCATACTAGTGGGGACATGGTAGTCCATAAGTACATCCTTCAAAGTCCCTAGTCGTGGGTGTATCGAGACGGGGCATCGATATACCAGAGTAGACTAGCGTATACCTTCTCGACCCATACAGATGGGCGATGGATGATCCCATATCCATTGGTGTTTGACATCAGAGATGATATACGGGTGCTCAGTAGGGACTGGGTACACTGGACGGACTCGCCGAGATCTCCCAGATGGTATTATACCTTACGTCAGATGGCAGTTCTCTGGTGACACTGGTACAGAGTAGTCTGTTGACCCGAGATCGTCATAGAGTCTTGTGTGGTTCCCACTGTGCTTTGATTTCCATCTTACCACGTCCAAGAGGGCGTGCAAAATGGTGGTTTTTGGGTACAGTCCCGAGTCACATGGAGGCAATGAGCGATAGGAGGGGATTCGTCTCTCCCGGTATAGGGAGTTGATGTTGCGCTGTGTTCGATTGGCTATAACAGGAAATCCCTGGCCAGGGTTGCTGAGATTTACTGGCAAGTGTTACCAGTAGTTTCTCGAATTGTTATAGACCTCATATCAACACGACTTATCGAGCTATTGGGGTCTGAGTTTACCACCCCTAGGCGAGATATGCGACATATCAGACGATCAGACCGGACTGTACGGTAGTGTTACTGGTTGGATTCACAGGAGTATGAGAGGGCTTGCTCGTCGATCTTCTGATCGCTCAATACCCGGGTGGCCGTTACGTTTAGCAGACCGCTTGCGGCTTGTGGGTGCTTGATATGATCATCACCTGCTGCCGGCGTATTGACGAGTCTTTAGAGTCCTACACAGAGGTTTCCTGGCTCAAGCGAAACGAAATAGGAGCGCATATGAGATATGTGCGGGACCGAGAATAATACGTGTATGTGATACCGTATTCCATTCTCGCGATGAATGTGTCGAATGGTTGTATGCGATATAACCTAATTATCGAATCAAGGATTGATTCGATAAGCCGATACATTGTATACTAGTCGGTTGTGTGCGACATGACCGGATCATTGAATCAAGTGTTGATTTAATTATTTAATGCATAATTATATATTTGATATATTACTTTGCATTAACTAGTATCGGTTCACTTTAAATGGATTTTCTCACTCGGATGTGCGCATTGCATATGCGATATGATTTTGTGCACTTGCTTGTATCATGTTTGATGATACCTGCCTTTTGGTTAAGTGTAAAGAATTAAACCTTGGTTAATGAAATGGTTAGGGTTTACTATTTCCTTATTCATTTATTTATCTATTTATTCTTTTTGGAAAATGATTTGCATAAAGATTAAATGGTGGCTTTCTTTGTTGTTTTCATGAAGCTTCATGAACACTTTGACTAAGTGACCATTTTGTCTCTAGCTTGACCCTAACCATTCCTTTAACCATGATTGATTCTCTACACATTACCATGGTTAAAGATTATGATAAGTATTCTTTTATTTTATATTTTCTAATTACTTATCATAACATTTACCTTCTTCTTCTTCATTTCTTCAAGTGAAGAAAGCTTGCCTCCATCAATGGCAAGTGATGAAAAAGAGTGTGAAATCCAAATCTAAAGTCTACCCACTTCCTATTTCTTCATCCTCTACCTCTTGCCAAGTAGTAGAGTGTGTTTTCTTCACAAGTTTCTTGACTTGGTGAAGTCGGAGCTTGATTTAGCGATGCCTCGACGTAGATCATCTTCGGCATGGACATCGATGACCTAGCCCGTCCATTCTCCGATGAAGCCGACGCTAGAGCCCGGGACTTGTTATGGACAGCGAGGAGACTTCATTGCGGAGCTATGGAGGTGGAGAACCGGATCTACAAAGGTTGTATTTCCGTATCTCTTAGTTAAGTGTTAACTAGTTTACTTTTCGCCTAGAAATCTAGCCAACGATCCGTACACTAGGGTTTCTCGGCACCGTATTTTTGAAATTGGCATGGTTGATGCCTTGTGAGACCTCATTAGGATGCCTAGGAACCCTACAGTGGTATCAGAGCCTAGCTAGAGCCTTAGACGAAGTCTAGACGCAATTTGAAGTCCGAACGAACCCGAAACCCAACCCGGAAAATGCTCTCTGTCCTTTTTCTAAAATCTAGGATTTTTCAACATTAAAAATATGCAGAAAATCAAGCAGGGTTTTCTAAGAATTACTGTAAATTTCGTGGACCTAATTTAACTTTACCACCGCGTTTCCGCGGCATGAGCAAGGCTCATGCGGCGGATCCGCGGCCGTACGGCCACAGTATTTAAATTATTTTGCACAGTAATTCTTAGTTTCCAGTGGTGATTTTTCTGGGAATTTTAAATATTTTTTATAGAGTTGTATTTTCTGGGATTGATTTGGGGATTCGGTGTTTCGATTGGAGTATCAAATTTTGTCTGTGTGGCTTTCCGGATAATTTTTAGAATATGTTAAAAAGTTCGACCGGATATAAATACCCAATTTTTCCCCTGTCGGGAAATTTCCAAGTGTTGGATTTTTCCGTAGTTTGACGACGTTCTAAGTAGTGCAAGTAACGCGATGGACCCTCTAGAAGACAACAAACCTTAACTTGATTATGTGACCGTCTTGAACTGCCTTTTGAACCTTCGGGTTTGGGGCAGTACGGCGTGCCACATGTGAGGCGTTGGCTTGACCCTTCTACGGCTGGACCGTTGGTACTGAGGCACGAACTGAATGTTGTTAGACTTATTTCATGTGTTGATCTGTATCGGGAAAACTTGGGTGTTCGATTGTTCGATCGGAAAGTTTAACATTTTCTGTTTATCCGGAATGGGATACAATAATTGGAATTCACAAATAGTTATGAGATAACGGAATGAATATTATAAACATAGAAGTTTAGTCTCACTTGATCGGTTGCCACGGAATTTTGATGTGATCAAAAGTTCGTCGCAATCACGTAGCGTACGCGGATACTCGCCGATAAACTTAATAGACAGCCTCACTCCATAGCCCTGACCAAGTGACTGTAGGAGAACCCCGTCGCCGAAAGCACCCGTTTGGGTGCTCGCGGTAGCGGTGTTCCGCCTTGGTGCACTTCGTCGACGGTATCGGGGGTGCGGCCGTCTACTGAAGTTTGCGACGAGCATTCGATCAGGATGTCGGGAATCCTGTTGAATTGCCCGACTTGGTATTGAAAAGTGTTTTCGATTTTGAGACTGAAATGCGGGGTTTATAACTGTTAGGCATGCGATGTCTAAGGTATTCATTTAATTAGGCATGCGATGTCTATGCAGATTGCGGATTCCAACTGTTGTAGTTTTACACTTTCTTTTCTGTGGCCGTAAGTGTAATATGTGATATCGCCGGTTTCGTTGCTATATGTCAACGACAATTGGGATGGACATATTTACTTACGTTGATGACATGTGATGTTATGTGTTGCTGGATATGTTATATTGGATCGTCGTGTTTGAATAGCCGGGGTTTTTTATGTGAGATGAGTGTTTTTCATTTTCATTCATGTAAAAACTTGTATGTAATATTCTTTTATTGGGATACTTCCAGGTTGCGGAAGTTGTCACCGTTTGTATATTATTTACTTTTCCGCACTAGGATAGACCCAAGGAGGAGGGCACAAGTAACCGGGTTCTGGAGTCCAGTAGGAGACCAACTCGAGGAGTCGAGTCCGGGTCTCCTAACTCTAGAATTGGTAGGGTTTCTTGCCGCTCTCTTAGGGGTCTTGGGGTGTGGGTTTAGCTATTCATCACGACCGTGGAATCCGTGTTTTATACTGGCTCGTATTGAAAACACGGACGTCCTAGTATATCCAATATTTCATATGATTCTTCTGCTGCGATATCTGTGATGTGATCATGTGATGTTCTGTGATAGATACAGTATATAGTATATATGATATATTATATAGATGTTACTTATGTTTTACACCCGCGCTAGCCCTGCCCCGCTCTGCCGTTAGTTACCTAACCTAACGGTGCACGAGGGGACATCGAGGCGAATGCGGATGGCATAAGTGTACGTCGTATTTATCGGTGATGTTTAGGTACTTAAATGATGGGACTTCATTAATGTGATTAATGAAATAAAAGAAACCTAAGATGTTGTAGAATCGAATTTCAAAATAAAACAGGTAGCTACAGTTCTTGCTTTGCACAGCGGTATATATGATATATCCTGCACCTTATTCGATGAGGAAAGGACCGAGATCCCTTCACTGGGACTGACTCCTTTAGCAATAACTGGCAGATGCTATACACTCGGTTTGTCTTTTGATTGCTTTTAAGTGTTTTTGCTTTGCATAGTGATATATATGATATATCCCGCACCTCATTCGACGAGGAAAGGACCGACGATCCCTTCACCGGGAGTGACTCCTTTAGCAAAACTATAAAAGCCTTAAAAGCACTCCATTTTTAAAATCATTTGACTCTACAACGATATCAAGTTCATTACGCAATAGGTTTTCAGAAAAACCTGTCGTAGCCCTCCGTCATTTCAGATAAGTTGTATATAGTATTCGTGCTGCATTTGTTGGCTTTTGTCAAGGTGCAGTGTGCGGTAGCTATATGCTGCTTATCTGCCAGCATACGATACGATTGGATTAGGGTAGTCGTGCGGCTTTGTTGGCTTTCGTCAAGGGTCGTGCGGGTGGGTTTAATTCAATCAAGAAATGTACGGGTTGAATTTGACTAGCGGGCTATAGTTTGTTGACTTTCGTCAAGGTCATAGCACGTTAGGGGCAAAATATTATCGGGAATTTCAAGTGTTGAAATTTGCAATGAGATTGCATACCTTCTATGAGATAGTTGGATCCCGATACCCGCTGCGAGTAAGAGTTACTCCTGGGAGAGTTTTATACATTACAATTAGCCGATCAAGTAGGTGTCTAGAAAGGTGTTAACGGGGTTACGCCTCTGGGAAAACGAGGTTTACATTAATTAGGTTCGTGCGAAGCACGGGGGACCTCCCTCAAAGTACCGACACTGGCCTGGCTGAAAGATTGGCGAACTTGTAGTGTGTAATTAATCCCGGCTAGTCTTTCCTTTTAGGGTTTGAAGGAAGATTTGATAAAAAGCAGTGGGAGCCATCCTGATTAGATAAAATAATAACCAATCTATTCTTGCAAGAGCGCACGCTGAGTGTTTTCTTCTCTCTCTCTCCTGGTAGCGACCATATCACGCCTTAATCAAGATAATAATACGGAATATTGACCGAACCCGCTTGTTATACTGAGCTGGGGAACGTTGGTCCCGCTCCAACTTATAATTGTTATAAGACAGAGCAGGAAATTAGGGATTACCAGAATTCCCGTGCCGCCCAAACGAAGAGAGTGCATGCTGATGCATCATCTTCGGGTGTGTTCATTATACAGAACTGTTTCTCGGTATCCTTTACGTCCTGGGTATGTGATACCAGATCAGGATCCCAGATATGTAATATGTTACATAGGGCTACAGAAAGGTAGAGAACTGAGAACGGGTGATAAGTTTCATGAGGCAGAAAACGGGGCAAGTGTTGCAGCCAAGTCTGTTGGTCACTGTCACCCTGTATTAACAATACATTGATTCTGAATGAATGTTATTAGATACCGAACCTGATATACAAAATCATACCAGTCTCTTTATTAGTAAAGAAATGGTAAAATTTTGTATTGTTGGATAATGTTTTGAACATTTCCTATATCAAAAGTTGATCGGTTCAGGCACGTTATCTAAAAGCATTGATGTTCTAAATCAAACTACAGTTCTTAGTATATGGAACACACACAAGAGGAAGAGTTCAGAAATGAACGGATTCTTCTTGAGGTATTGTAGACTAGGTCAGATCAATGCGACCCGACTGGAGAAAGTTACATAAAGATGCATATTTAAATCAGTTTGAATCTACATCTTGTGAAACTTGCCAGTCATGTCACAAAGATATAATGACACTAGCTCTGTTTATTGGAAACAGAGAAAAAGTTAGTGAACTCTTGGGACTGATACATGATGATGTATGTAATGTCTCCTGTCTACACATGCCAGGACTGATTCTTTATACTTCATTACATTCTCTGATGATCTTTCGAGTTTCAGACCTATGTTCCTGTTGAAACACAAGTCCGAACCTTTTGAGATATTCACAGAATATAAGTTAGAAGTAGAGAACCAGAATACGGGTATAAGTATTATGTCCTTTGATGAGATCAAGGAGGAGAATACTTGAGCACGAAATTCCTGGACTATTCTAAAGGAGAATGGGATTCTCTCTCAGCATTACTCCTCCGTATACACCATAGCACGATGGTATATCGGGGCGGAGCAATAACACCCTATATGATAAGGTGTGCTCTATGATGAGTACTACTGAGTTACCTATTTCCTTTTGGGAGTTATGCACTTGAGAAGCTGCATACCTATTGAATAGGGTTCCAATCAAATCAGTTGCCTACCGCTTCATATGTGATATGGAAAGGGAAGAGCCCATATCTTAAGTTGGTTAAGATTTGGGGTTGTCTGGCCTATGTCTAAAAGCAAAATCCGGACAAGCTCGAGGCAAGGTCTGTTATGTAGAACTGGAAAAGTTCCAGCTATACGAACTACAGCAGATGATTTGATAGAACCAAGGGATTCAGTAGATACCAACGAACCTCAGCCTCTCCGCCGATCTAGTAGGGTTCCTCACCCACCTGAGAGATACTTCGGTTTCTCTATGACAGTGGGAGCGAGGATTGCATCATGAGATGATGACCCAACTAGTTTCGAGCAGGCCATCGAGAGTAAGACTCTGTAAGAATGGCTGGATGTTTAGTGATCTGAGATGGAATCCTTATACACCAACAAAGTATGGACTTTGGTTGCTATATCTGAAGGGTTAAATCCCCATCAGGAGCAAGTATATCTTGAGAAGATTACTTGGTGTACATGGAAAGGTTGAGACTTTCAAAGCTAGACTTGTTAAAAGTGTGCATCATTGACCAGGTGTGGATAATGATGAAACCTTTTTCAAGTAGCTATGCTTAAGTCCATCCAGATCCTACTTGTCACGGCTACATACCATGACTACGATATCTGGTGGTTGGGTGTCATGACTGCTTTTCTAAATGATGTTTTAGAAGAGTGCGTCTATAAGTACACAGCCAGAGGGCTTCGTAAACAGTGGGAGCAGCGGAAACGTGTGCAAGATGCTTTATATAGGATAAAGCAGGCATCGCGGAGTTGGGACATCTGTTTTGATGGATTAGTCAAAGAAGTTGACATCATCAAAATGGTAGATGAACCTTGTATAAACAAAAAGGGTAGTAGGGAGTATGGTGACGATCCTCGTAGAGTACGTGGATGACATACTCTTGATAGGGAAGGAGTTTCCTATGCTACGCTCGAGCAATCTCCGCTTATCACTATGATTCTCCATTTAGGATCAAAATGATACCTCCTAAATCCTGAGTTTTGGATCTATGAGATAGATTTAAATGGATGTTAGGATTCTCACTAGTTGTAGTGAGGTGGTATCAATCGATCCTGGGGAGAATCACTGGAAGGGTTCCAGGGTGATAAAGACGACTGAATGTCAATCGCAGGCATTGTCTTTACCCTCAGTAAAGGGACGGTATGTTGGAAGAGTTCCAAGCTAGATACCGTGACATACTAGACGATAAAGGCAGGATACATCGCTACTTAAGATGCTACCAAAGAGGATGTTTGGGTGTATATTAGTTCATGAGATGAACTACGTTCCTACCATTGTGACCAATGGAGTTGTGGCTCATGCCGAGGAACGCCGGTCCCATCAGTGATCCAGACTTATTCTAAGGCAGCATCGCCTGATCATGGAGATAGTTGATCTCCAGGGTGATCGAGGTTAGGAGAGTAGATTCAGAGGACAACACAGCGGATCCACTCACAAAGGCCTGTTCCCAGAGAGAGATTTTTATGGGATGGTTGAGTATGAGATACTACAACCACTGCTACAGATGGCCCTAGTGCAAGTGGGAGATTGTTAGTTATATGTATGCCCTAGAGGCCATTACTGTATATAGGATGTATATTGTAGTGGATGCTGGGACTTATATAGGGAGGACTTTCTTGCTCGACATGATAGTATGCTATCTGGTTGATCTTTACCTTAACGTGTATACTGATTGTCTCTCTGTTACATGTTGGTAAAGCTCTTAGGATCTGTACTTGACTACCTGGACTATGATGCGGATCATACTAGTGGGGACATGGTAGTCCATAAGTACATCCTTCAAAGTCCCTAGTCGTGGGTGTATCGAGACGGGGCATCGATATACCAGAGTAGACTAGCGTATACCTTCTCGACCCATACAGATGGGCGATGGATGATCCCATATCCATTGGTGTTTGACATCAGAGATGATATACGGGTGCTCAGTAGGGACTGGGTACACTGGACGGACTCGCCGAGAACTCCCAGATGGTATTATACCTTACGTCAGATGGCAGTTCTCTGGTGACACTGGTACAGAGTAGTCTGTTGACCCGAGATCGTCATAGAGTCTTGTGTGGTTCCCACTGTGCTTTGATTTCCATCTTACCACGTCCAAGAGGGCGTGCAAAATGGTGGTTTTTGGGTACAGTCCCGAGTCACATGGAGGCAATGAGCGATAGGAGGGGATTCGTCTCTCCCGGTATAGGGAGTTGATGTTGCGCTGTGTTCGATTGGCTATAACAGGAAATCCCTGACCAGGGTTGCTGAGATTTACTGGCAAGTGTTACCAGTAGTTTCTCGAATTGTTATAGACCTCATATCAACACGACTTATCGAGCTATTGGGGTCTGACGTTTACCACCCCTAGGCGAGATATGCGACATATCAGACGATCAGACCGGACTGTACGGTAGTGTTACTGGTTGGATTCACAGGAGTATGAGCGGGCTTGCTCGTCGATCTTCTGATCGCTCAATACCCGGGTGGCCGTTACGTTTAGCAGACCATTTGCGGCTTGTGGGTGCTTGCTATGATCATCACCAGCTGCCGGCGTATTGACGAGTCTTTAGAGTCCTACACAGAGGTTTCCTGGCTCAAGCGAAACGAAATAGGAGCGCATATGAGATATGTGCGGGACCGAGAATAATACGTGTATGTGATACCGTATTCCATTCTCGCGATGAATGTGTCGAATGGTTGTATGCGATATAACCTAGTTATCGAATCAAGGATTGATTCGATAAGCCGATACATTGTATACTAGTCGGTTGTGTGCGACATGACCGGATCATTGAATCAAGTGTTGATTTAATTATTTAATGCATAATTATATATTTGATATATTACTTTGCATTAACTAGTATCGGTTCACTTTAAATGGATTTTCTCACTCGGATGTGCGCATTGCATATGCGATATGATTTTGTGCACTTGCTTGTATCATGTTTGATGATACCTGCCTTTTGGTTAAGTGTAAAGAATTAAACCTTGGTTAATGAAATGGTTAGGGTTTACTATTTCCTTATTCATTTATTTATCTATTTATTCTTTTTGGAAAATGATTTGCATAAAGATTAAATGGTGGCTTTCTTTGTTGTTTTCATGAAGCTTCATGAACACTTTGACTAAGTGACCATTTTGTCTCTAGCTTGACCCTAACCATTCCTTTAACCATGATTGATTCTCTACACATTACCATGGTTAAAGATTATGATAAGTATTCTTTTATTTTATATTTTCTAATTACTTATCATAACATTTACCTTCTTCTTCTTCATTTCTTCAAGTGAAGAAAGCTTGCCTCCATCAATGGCAAGTGATGAAAAAGAGTGTGAAATCCAAATCTAAAGTCTACCAACTTCCTATTTCTTCATCCTCTACCTCTTGCCAAGTAGTAGAGTGTGTTTTCTTCACAAGTTTCTTGACTTGGTGAAGTCGGAGCTTGATTTAGCGATGCCTCGACGTAGATCATCTTCGGCATGGACATCGATGACCTAGCCCGTCCATTCTCCGATGAAGCCGACGCTAGAGCCCGGGACTTGTTATGGACAGCGAGGAGACTTCATTGCGGAGCTATGGAGGTGGAGAACCGGATCTACAAAGGTTGTATTTCCGTATCTCTTAGTTAAGTGTTAACTAGTTTACTTTTCGCCTAGAAATCTAGCCAACGATCCGTACACTAGGGTTTCTCGGCACCGTATTTTTGAAATTGGCATGGTTGATGCCTTGTGAGACCTCATTAGGGTGCCTAGGAACCCTACAGTCTAGCATGTAGCAAGATTAACTTGCCTCGATAGATCACAAAACGGATATGTACGGTACGTCTGACGTCGGCAAAATATCGCGAAACCACACGCGCGCACGGGGAACGGGTCCAGTCAAGGCAAGAGGATAACCACGCAGGCAGAGGATATCCACAGGGTTGCCCGGATCATCGACAGCGGCATGGCTCCGGTGATCGTCAGGAAAAATGTGAAAACAAGAAAACCAAGAAGAACAAGAAGAAGGAGAAGAAAGAGAAAGGAGAAGAAGGCTGGGGGTCTCTTGTATGGATCTGGCTCAGAGGAGGCTGCAAGGGTGATGAGGTTGGGATGGTCGGTAAGGTGGTTGGGGCTCTGGCAATGGGACAGAAAAGATGGCTGCAGTGGGTTCATGGGTTGTGCAGGGAGGAGAGGAGAGAGGTGATGTAGAAGAGGGTGAAGCGATGGAGATAACGATGGTGAGGATGGTAGCGAGAGAGTGCCGGCCACGGGGTTTCGAGCTCCGGTGAGGGTGCAAGGGAAGGTGGGTCGTCGGGGAAGATGGGCTCGGGAGAGAGAGAAGATGAGGAGGTCGAGGAGGAGAACTCGACGGTGAAAGGATAGAAGGCGGCAGAGATGGTGTGAGGGCGACGGGGAGAAAATGGTGAGATCGAAGGTGATGGGGAGATGGGGTTTCTGGGTTCGTGGGGTTTTCGTTGGGAAGAGGTTGCAGGGGAGAGGAGAGAGAGATGAGATGATCGAGGGAGAAGAGGAGGCGAGGTCGAGGGTGGAGAGGAGGCGAAGTCGAGGGTGGAGGATTAGGGTTTTCGTAATGGGCGGCACAGAAAAATTTTCGAAGAAGAAGAAAAGAATGAGAAGGGAGGTAATTATAGTGGGGAAGGGAGGTGACGAGAATCCTGGTGAACAGGAAATGCGATAGGAGTGGGAATGAGAGAGAGAAAAAGGGAGAGAAAGAGGAAGAGAGAGACATCGAGAGGAGAGATAAAGAGAGAATGAGAGATTGTCAGTTAATAAAAATTTATAAAATATTTTTAGTTAGGAAAAATTATGAACGTATATATAAATATTAACAGTTAAGATATATTAAAATATAATATTAGTAAAATTTAAGATTTTGGCTAATACAAAACTAGTCCAAAACACGTCCGGGTCGGGTCTAAAATTCAGTTTTAAAATACGAAAAATATATGTGTCGACCAAAAATCCAAAATGAATGTCCGGGTAACGAAAATGCATACCCCCAAGAACGGATGCACGTACATGCGCGTAGCCATCCAAACAAGTCTGTTTCACTGAACGGAACAGAACAAGATGCGCGGATGCTACCACAGGGTTAGGGGTATCATGCAGGCCATGCAATGTATTTTAAAAATATTTTATGTGACTTAAAATGTTATATTGAATAATGCAAATGCTGGATAAAATACGAGTATGTCATGTACAAATAAATGAAAGTGCACGAGTCCATGTAACAGGTCAGGATAAACACAAACATGAATCAAGACTGGTTTCAAGCAAGCGGGTCGGGTCGGATGCAAATACTAATGTCAAATACACTATTCGCACCCAAAACACAATAAATCAGGAAAATACCATAAATAAAGAAACACATGAACTAGAACTGATATAAATGAATTAGGGTGTTACACCGGGTGTACATATCCAGACATGTTATTTTTGATGAAATGAAGTTTCCATTTGCTCCTTCATCAGCAAATGCAAATCCGATTCAGTCTCAATTGAAAATATCTAACTATGATGAGTGGATTGATGCTTCTGCCTCTCCACTTAATTCTGAAGGTGAAGAATTCTCTTGTGATCAAGATAATGCCCGGTTATTTGATGGTACTGAAGCAACTCAGAATGAGCAACTGCGAATGCCTACTCCCGCTCTTGATGTAGATCAACTAAAACTGGTAGAATTAGCTTTTATTGCTCCAGCCAATTCAATTTATGAAGATCATGCCATTCTATGCAGAGATGATCTCATTCTGAGATCTTCAAACCTAATCCAAAATACGTCCTTCTTGTTGAGATTTCTCCTAAATAACCGCACACTATCGCTATTGCTCTTAAAAATACGGCATGGAAAACTTTGATGGATGAAGAAATCACAGCTCTTATCCAAAATCAAATGTGCACTCTTGTTCCTCGTCATCAGAACATGAATGTAATTGGTTGCAAATGGGTTTTCAAAACCAAACTAATGGTTGGTGCGAGTCTTGATCGCTTAAAGGCTCGGTTGATGGCAAAAGGATACAACCAAGAAGAAAGTATTGATTTTACAGAAACCTTCAGTCCTGTTATTAAACCGATTACCATTTGTCTCATTCTTACTGTAGCTGTAGTGAGAGAACGGTCCATTCATTAGTTGGACATTAAAAAAGCATTTCTTCATGGCAAGCTCAATGTTCCTATCCATGGAGCAACCATCGGGTTTTATTGATAAAACTTGACCAGCTTATGTTTGTCTTCTTCAACGGGCATTATATTGGGCCAAACAAGTGCCTCGAACATGATTTGATTGGCTTAGTGAGTTTTTACTAAACCTTGGTTTCTTTTGTAGTGTAACCGATCCATCGCTTTTTATTTATCATCATGATGGCATCACAATTCTTTTGCTATTATATGTGGATGATATTATTCTTATGAGAAATTCAATTCCTCATATTAAGAACCTACTTCTCCAGCTTCACAAGGATCTTTCCATTGAGGAATTAGGTCCTCTTCATTATTTTTTAGGAATTCAAGTTTATCGTACTACCGAAGAAATCCATCTTTCTCAAGCAAAACATGTATAAGATCTTGTAGGTCATGCTATGATGACATGATGACAGATTGTAAGTCAAAACACAACTCCTATGGCAACAAAGTTCACTTCGAAAGTTTCAGATCTTATACCATATTCAGATCCATCACACTACAGAAATATTGTAGGCACACTTCAGTAATTAACTATCACTCAGCCAGATATCTCTTATGTTTTCAACACTGTATGCCAACAAATGCAACAACCTACGGTATTCTATTTTAACTTAGTAAAATGAATTATGCGCTACGTTCATGGTATTAGTAACTATTGTACATGAAAATCACCCTAGAGCGGGAGGGAGGTGGATAGGGTGAAGGCAATAAATTAAAATTTTAAACTTCACACAATAAGTTCTAGAAAAAATGTGTTTACACTAAATAATATTTCAATCACAGAAAAATATAAATGAAATTATCACAGAGCTAATAAAAAGTAGTGCAAGTTACCAAGAGACAAACACAGAGAATTTATCCAGGTTCAGCAACTTTGCCTAGTCCTGTCCCCTACGACTATCTCACCGTCGTGAAGATTTTCTTTACTAAAATCGGTCTCTTTATGTGGGTAGAGATCACACATGGACAGAGTATAAACGGTCTCTAACTTTCCTTGAATCATTATACCCGAAATTCAAGCTCACACCCTAACTTCACAAATAGAGATTGAATTTACCACCAAAGAAATACAAAAGAGAGATAAATCGCACAATAGAACTCTTTGATTGAGCAAATACTTCAAGTTAAGAGCTTTGATTTAATTGTAAATATTTGAGAAATAGAGTGAAAGAGTTTTCAAGTGAGGAGCTTAGTGAGAGAGTTGATAATCAACCATGAAAAACTCTTCTCATTTTATAATGATGAATATGATATCTTTTATGCTAGAATAAATCAAAATTTCATATTTAAAGAAAACTAGCCGTTGTAATTCAAATTTGAAAGTATATGGAAATTTATTTTAGCAAACAGCTCAAAGAAAAACTGCATAAAAATTCTTCCAGATTTCGCGCGGTTGAGTGGACCGGTCGACTGATTGCAAAAGCGGTCGAACGCTCAAAGAAACCGGTCGACTGTTTAGTTGTCTCTGAATATTCAAATAAAAACACAGTGTGAAGGCGGGCGAGTGACCGGTCGACTGGCAACTGTCTGCTCGAAGCATATCAGCACAAAAACGACAGATTTTAGCAATCTTGATTTTCTCAGAAAATTAAAATAGAATAAAGAAATAATTTGAGAATAAATCAGCTTAGAGATTTGAATAAAAATAATTCCAAAACAATATAAATCTCTCAATCATAAATCCAAGAAATCAAATATTCAATCATGTATATTAATAAGGAAAAGTTTTGAAAAATCATCAATCAATTATTTAATTAGAGATTTGAATTTAAAAAAATAATTCCAACTGTGGATTCCTTTAAATCTTTCAATCACAAAAACCATAAAATCAAATATTCAGTCATATCCTTTTTAATAAGGAGAATATTTGAATTCTCTCAATCAAAACTTTCATGAAAATAATCAACAAAATCATATGAGATATTTTCAAGAAAACTCAACAAACAAGATAAGAAAAACTTAGAAATAATCTTGTAAAACATATCATCTAAAACTACTTTGTGCATGAGAATTTTACTTTAAAAAATACTTAGTAGAATGCAACAAAGTGTCTTATCTTCAAACATAATTATAGAAACTATAAGTTAAAACTCTTTTGTTCTAAAAATAAAATATCATATTATTTTAGAAAGATATTTTGCATAGTAGGCCGTTAACTTCTGTATTTGTAAAATCAAAAGAGTATTTTATGTCATACATATTTCCCACTCAAAACTTAACCAAAATTACAAGCGCTTTAAATCTTGAGTTGTGAATTCCTCAAGCTTCTTTTTCCATTTGATACGAAGTGTTTGTAGCATGTTCAATCTTGTGGAGTTGTTATCTTTGCCATCTTCTATTTATTATTGTGCATATCTGAAATGTATAAATTTACACTTGTACACAATATAAGGTTATCTCATTATACATCATTAATAATACGGGCTAAAAATATTATCACAATTTGTAATATGATCACAATTATAGATTTGTTAATCATCAAAACTAAGAACAAGTGAAGCTCTTTGGGATCAACAATCTCCCCCTTTTTGATGATAACAAAACTATAATTATTGATATAGAAAATGAGATAGAAATTATGATAAAATTTTGTTACCAAAAAAATATACTCTCCCTTTGTCGAAGAAGTTCTCTCTCCCTTAAACCATGAGTACCTTGATCAAATGTTCATGTCTCCCCCTGAATTAATGAGTCTCTATCTCCCCCTTTTTTGTTATAATTAAAAAGAGCTACCACAAATATAATGTTGCACATATATCCATAAAAATAATGATCATAGTTAAAAACCAACAACTAATAATAAAAACGATAAACGATCATAAGAATAGAGTTTAAAAAGTCCAAAAAAAACATATGAAAGTCCAAATGCATACGAAAGTCCAAAAAAATATAAAAGAAACATAGAAAAAATTATCCATCATAACCATCAAGAGAATCAATCAACTCAAAAATCAACTAATAGCCACCACTGCCAGCATGGAAATATTCTTCCATCCTTCTACGATTCTCAAGAACTTCCTCCATAATTCGCTGCTACTGCTCATCCAATTTATGGTACTGCTCGACAAGTTGCTGATGGCGTTCGTTGTTAGCGAGATTGAGCCTAGTGAATCGTTCGTCCAACTTTTCCTAGAATTGCACCGACCCGTCAAAGTATGAACTAGGAGGAGCTTATCTTGGGTTTTGTGGAGGAATAGGAGACGAAACACGTGGACTATCGCTTTATCGACATTTCCATGCACTTTCTTGAAGACCCATCAATGAAAAAGTTGCCTTATTTAAATCGCCCTCTTCATATTTTTCCTCCTCAATCCTAAAATACTTGAAAATCTCGGTTAAAGCACATATATAAATCAAAACCTTATTCTTCTTTTGATAGGTATCTATAATAGTGGAGATGAATAATTTTGGCAAGTTTTTGGGAATAGAATCTAAAATCATGAAAGTAATTGTTTTGGCCTCATTACGAGCTGCATCTTTTTTTCCCTTTCTTAGGAAACATATTATGAATTACTACCCTTGCTATGACTTGTCCATCATTGCAAAAAGTATTAATCTTGTCACTATCATGATGATCGTCTACAACATATATTATATCTCTAGCACGCTTCATGTGAAACGCATATTTATCAAAAGGAAACTTAGTTAATGATACTCCAAATGGGTTAAATCCTCCATGAGGCACTCCGATAATTTCGCTAACAAGAGCCCGGTGAAGCTCAATTTCTTTTCCACAAACATAACTAGTTAATATGCCATCTTTCTCAACATTTAGATATGCATAGAAATGCATAGAAATACTTAACCAAGAGAAGATATGTGGGAACTTTTAGGGATAGAAAATTTACCCATTGTTGATTTCGAAAGCAGTAGATAGCATTTGGAAATCGTTCGAGATCATGGAAGTTGATGTACCGGCCACATCGAATGAGTTTTTCATGGAACTCTGTGAGAAAATCTTCTTGTGCTTGCTCAGATCGGAAGATATCGTCATCAAAGTCGATTTTTTTCTTCTGCTTCTTGGATACAGCAACTTTTGTTCTCGGTGTCATGGATGAGCTTGGAAAGATGAGAGAGAAACCACAAATGGAACAAGAAACCCAAAAATACTGACCTTGAAATCCAAAATCTAGAAAACATGCAAAGATATTTAAGGAGATTTGAGAAAATTGTGAAGAAATTTGGTGATATTTTTTTAAGGAAAGAAATTTTGAGATACAAAAGTTTTGAAGAAATGAATTTAGATTCAGAAAGCCTCATTTATAGAAGACCGATCCCATGCGATCGATTGATCAGTCGACCGTTCTGGAAAACTGATATCCAGAGACGAGTGAATTTTTTTTGGTCGACCGGTCACTTGACTATTTTTAGAAATAACAATTTTCTAGAAACACTGGAAAAAAAATCATCATAAACAACATTTAAACAAAAAATTTCTGTCATGAAAAAAAATTAAATGTCACAAATATTTAACTCACGATGAATAAACTCAGATCTTTGTAAATCAAGCAGCTTTGTGAAAATGTCAACAAGTTGAAACATAGTAGAAACATATTCAAGAATAATATCGCCGGATAAAAAATGCTCATGAATAAAATGATATCGGATATTAATGTGCTTACTTCTACTGTGTTGATCGGCATTTTTAGTCATGTAGACGGTATTTGTATTGTCGCATATGATAGGAATATGATCAATTTTAAGATTATAGTTTGGTAATGTATTTTTCTTCATAATACCTGAGCTCAACATGCTTCGGCTGCAATATATTCCGCTTCAGCGGTTGATAGAGCTACGAAGTTCTGCATTTTAGATGACCACAGCACTAGGCAATGTCCTAAAAATTGACATGTCCCACTTGTGCTTCGTTTATCAACATGACTCTCTGCATAGTCTACATCTGAATAGCTTGTTAGATCAAAACAACCATGTTTAGGATACCACAAGCTTAGGTTTTGTGTACCCTTAAGATATCTAATTATGCACTTAACAATAATCAAATGACTTTCTTTAGGGTTAGATTGAAATCTTGCACAAAGACATACATAGTGTATATTATCGGGTCTACTTGCAGTAATGTATAACAAACTTCCGATCATATCTCTGTATGTTTTAACATCTACATTGGTGTATTGTATTCTTTATCGTTTTCCAATCCATACCTTTTCACGAGTTTTTTAACGTATTTTACTTGACTAATAAATATCTCTTCTTTTAATTGCTTGATTTGAAGCCCAACAAAGAAAGTAGTTTAATTCCCCCACCATGCTCATTTCAAACTCGTTCTTTATTAACTTAGAAAAATTATCATTCATTTTGGCATTAGTAGAACTAAAAACAATATCATCCACATAAATTTGAACAATTAGAATATCGTTATCCAAATTCTTTATAAATAGCGTTTTGTCAAACTTACCTTTGGCAAATCCGTTATTTCTAAGAAATGAACTTAACCTATCATACCATGCCCTCGGTTCTTGTTTTAAACCATATAATGTTTTATCAATTTTAAAAATGTGATCAGGAAGAGTTGGATTTTCAAAATCAGGGGGTTGTTTGACAAAAACTTTTTTCTCAATAAAACCATTTAAAAAGGCACTTTTAACATCCATTTGATAAAATTTAAAATCTTTAAAACAAGCATAGGCTAAAAGAATTCGAATGTCTTTGAATCTATCTACCGGTGCGAAGGTTTTTTGAAAATCGATTCCTTCTTGATGATTGTAACCTTGAGCCACTAAACGGGTTTTGTTACGAACAACATTACCGGATTCATCTAACTTATTCCAAAAACCTCATTTTGTACCAATGATAGTTCTATTTACGGGTTTAAGAATTATTTTCTAAACTCGATTCCTTTCAAATTGGTTAAGTTCATCTTCATGGCGATAATCCAATCATTATGCATTTCAGCCTCACTAAAAGATTTTAGTTCAACATGAGAAACAAAAGCAATATTATCTAAATGTCTAATAGAATTAGAGGGGGTGGAAACTCCCTTTGATACGTCGTCAATGATTAATTTCTTTGGATGATTTGGATCGAACTTCTAGTCTTTTGGCAAATTTTGAATGCTTCACTTTCTTGGTTAATTTGATCATTTTTCTCGCTTTTCTCCTTTGCGCCATCTATATCTTTTGATTGTATGTTATTTGTATCTTCATTCATAATACTTTTGTCACAAAATTGGTTAGATTCATCAAATTTTACATGTATGGACTCTTGTACTACTAAAATTCTCGTGTTATAGACACGATAAGCTTCACTAGTAAGAGAGTAACTAAGAAAAATTCCATCATATTTAGCATTAAATTTTCCCAAGGAGTCCTTGGTATTGAAAATAAAACACATACAACCAAAAACTTTGAAAAATCTAATAGTTGGTTTTTTCTCAAAATATAATTCATAAGGAGTTTTATTTTCAAATTTACGCATAATAACTCTATTAATAATATAACAAGCAGTATTAACAGCTTCAACCCAAAAATAATGTTGCAAAGAATATTCATTGATCATTGTTCTTGCCATTTCCTGTATGGATCTATTTTTCCTCTCGACAACATCATTCTGTTGCAGAGTTCTAGCACAAGAAAATTTGTGTTTAAAACCATTTTATAAACAAAAATTTTCGAACTCATTGTTTTCAAACTCACCACCATGATCACTTCGAATTTTAAATATGAGAAACCTTTTCATTTTGAACACATTTTGAAAACGTTTTAAAAACATTTAAAGCTTCATTTTTGTGTGCTAAGAAATAAATCCAAGTAAACCGGGAATAATCATCTATAATAACAAAAGCATATTTCTTTCCATTCAAACTTGCAGTTTGAGTAGATCCGAAAAGGTTTAAATATAGCAACTGCAAAGAATGTGTGGTTGATACATGATTCTTTGGCTCGAAAAAACCTTTTACCCTTTTACCCTTTTGACAAGTTTGGCACACTTTATTCTTAAAAGATTTGACTTGAGAAAGTCCTCGTACAAGCTCTTTCTCAGATATATCCAAAATATGTCCCATGAAAGTGTGTCCTAATCTTCGATGCTAAGGCCAAGAATCTTCTTCCGTAACATTTAGACATTTAAGGTTTTGACTACAAAATTCGTTAGTCCGAATAATATAAAAATTGTTAAATTTATGTGCTGAAAATAAACAATGAACACTTTCCTTATCGTTAATCTTGCAGATATTTTTACTAAAAGAAACATTATATCTCTTATTACAAAGCCGATTAACACTAAGTAAGTTATGTTTTAAGCCGATAACAATATGAATATTTTCTATGATAGTCTTACCAAATTTGATGGTACCTTTGCCGATAATTTTACCTTTGCGATCGTCTCCAAAAGTTACGGTACCGCTATCTTCTCTCGATAGGGTTGCAAATAGCTAAATGTTTCTAGTCATATGTTTTGAGAAATCGCTATCAAGGTACCACCGTTCTTCATGTCTTTCCTTGATGTGTTCATGTAGACAAGAAATAATAACGGTTTTTGGTATCCAAATCTTTTTGGGTCCTGCAAAGTTAACTTTCGAAAGAGGATGATAATAAGTATTTTTTTCTAGCATTACAATTGTGAGAAATGTGCCCATACTTATTACAATAATTACATATGGTAGGAGTTAAATGTGTTTTATGCATTTGAGTTTTCTACATTAGTCTAGGATTGTGTTTGTGATGAGTATGCATAAGAGAATACGGAGCAATATGAGGGAAGTCATTAGATCTTTTATCAACTATATATTTTTCTCAGAAACAATTTTTAATGTCCTTTTCTTTTTTTTAATATATTTTTCCATAAATCTACTAAAGGCTTCATTATATTCAGAGATAATTTCTTGTAAGTCATCGTAAGAGAATTCACGTTCTACCTCTTTTTCCATAAAACACATGTTGGCCGTGTCACGTTCTAACTCGCTTTCACTTACATCTGAATCTGACCAAGTGCTAGACTTGAGTGCATTTTTTTTCAAATTCTTGGTGTACTTTTCTTTTGCCATCAATGGACACTCGTTTTTCATATGTCCAGGATTTTTGCATTTATAACAGGTTGGTAGGTCAGTTTTACCTTTGTTATTGTATATCTCACTTTTGTTGCAGTTGTTTTTCCTCCATTGAAACATCATTCACAGTCCTTTAGTAATAAATGCCATTTCTTCCTCCGAGTAACTCCCTTCTTCTTTTTCATTTGATTTGTCCATTACTTACAGAGCAATGGATTTTTTTGGTGCTTACTTTGCTTCTTCTTCTTCGTAGGATTTGAGTTCCATCTCGTAGATTTTTAGTTTTTGTTGAAGCTCATTATAAGGCATCTTGCTCACTTGATAGATATCCTTGAGAGTTGTCGCTTTAACTTCCCAATTCTTTTACAAGGATCTGAAAAGTTTTCGTATCTTTTCTGCATCAGAAAGAACCTTTCTAAACAAGCAAGATTATTTATGATAGTAGAAAAACGAGTAAATATATCATCGATAGGCTTATTTGGAAGCATTCTAAAGCCCTCATACTTAGTGGACCAAAGATCTAGCTTAGCCTCCTTTACTTCTAAATTACCTTCATGGGTTAGCTTAAAAGTATACCAAATATCATATGCAGTAGTACAAATGAGAACACGATTTAATCCAGTAGTAGATAAAGCATTCAAGATTAAATTCATAGCCTTTGCATTTAAATCTAGAGACTTAAGTTCATTGGCAGCCCATTTAGTTTGGTCCTCTTCGGCAGGTTTAATATATTATGTTGAACCATATCCCAAACTACATGACCTTGTGCTCTAAGGTAGATTGACATCCTTACCTTCCATACATGATATTCATTCCTATCAAAATAAGAAGCCCGTATGTATGAGATACCCTTCTTGATAAAGGTCTCAAGTGAAGTGTGAGTTGGCATGTGATCTACTCAAAAATGGTTAAGTTTTAATAATAAGGAGCCCTTATTCTGATACCAATTGAAAATCGCCCTAAAGGGAGGATGAATAGGATGAAGGCGATAAATTAAAATTTTAAAACCTTACACTAGCCGTTCTAGCAAAAATTTGTTTACACTAAATAATATTTCAATCACAGAAAAAAATAAATGAAATTATCACAGAGCTAATAAAAAGAAATGCATGTTATCAAGAGACAAACACAAAAAATTTATCTAGGTACAGCAACTTTGCGTAGTCCTGTCTCCCACGACTATCTCACCGCCGTGAAGATTTTCTTTACTAAAACCGATCACTTTATGCGGGTAGAGATCACACTTGGACATAGTACAAATGGTCTCTGATTCTCCTTGAATGTTTGTACCCGAGATTCAAGCTCAGACCCCAACCTCACAAGTAGATGTTGAATTTACCACCAAACAAGTACAAAAGAGAGAGATGGACCGCACACTAGAACTTCTTGATTGAGCAAATACTTCAAGTTAAGGGTTTTGATTTAAGCGTTAATATTTGAGAAACAGAATGAAAGAGTTTTCAAATGAGAAGCTTAGTGAGAGAGTTGATAATCAACCATGAAAAACTCTTCTCATTTTATAATGAAGAATATGATATCTTTCGTGCTAGAATAAATCAAATTTCTATATTAAAAGAAAATTAGTCGTTGTAATTTAAATTTGAAAGTATATGAAAATTTATTTTAGCGAATAGCTCAAAGAAAAACTGCATAAAAATTCATCCATACTTCGCGCGGTTGAGTGGACCGGTCGATTGATTGCAAAAGCAGCCGACCGCTCAAATAAACCGGTCGACTGTTCAGTCGTCTCTGAATATTCAAATAAAAACAGAGTGTGCAGGCGGTCGAGTAACCGGTTGACTGGCAGCTGTCCGCTCGAAATATATCAGCGCAATAACGACATATTTTAGCAATCTTGATTTTCTCAGAAAATTAAAATAGAACAAGGAAATAATTTAAGAATAAATCAGCTTAGAGATTTGAATAAAAATAATTCCAAAAAAAAAAACATAAATCTCTCCATCATAATCCAAGAAATCAAATATTCAATCATTATATTAATAAGGAAAATATTTGAAAAATTCTAAATCAATTATTCAATTAGAGATTTGGATTTTAAAAAGTAATTCGAACTGTGCATTCCCACAAATCTTTCATCACAAAAACCATGGAATCAAATATTTAATCATATCCTTTTAATAAGGAGAATATTTGAATTCTCTCAATCAAAATTTTCTCTGAATTAATCAACAAAATTATATGAGATATTTTCCAGAAAACTCAACAAACATAATAAGAAAAAACTTAGAAATAATCTTGTAAAACATATCATCTAAAATTACTTTATGCATGAGAATTTTACTTTAGAAAATACTTAGTAGAATACAACAAAGTGTTTTATTTTCAAACATAATTATAGAAACTATAAGTTAAAACTCGTTTGTTCTAAAAATAAAGTATCATGTTATTTTAGAAAGATATTTTGCATATTAGTCCCTTAACTTATATATTTGCAAAATCAAAATAGCTTTACAAGTTATACATATTCCCCACTTAAAGCTTAACCAAAATTACAAGCACTTTAAATCTTGAGTCTTGAATTCTTCATGTTTCTTTTTGCATTTGATACGAAGTGTTTGTAGCATATTCAAGCTTGTGGAGTTGCCATCTTTGCCATCTCTTATTGTATATTGTGCATATCTGAATGTATAAATTTACACTTGTACACAATATAGGATTAGCTTATAAATATACGTTATTAATAATACGAGCTAAAAATATTATCACAATTTGTAAAGTGAACACAATTATAGATTTATTAATCATCAAAATTAAAAACAGGTGAAGATTTTTGGGGTCCGCAATGTCTGTATACCTGCAAAAAACAGTCTATATCTTTTTACCTTTTGTTCTACAATTGTAATCTTTCTATAATTTTGTTTTCACTACTGTAAATCCCCGTTTCCATTCTAATAAAAGTTTCCTATTCTCTGATTTCCAGTGGTTTCCTTCCTTTTCCTTCATATTCTGAATCGGTTGTTTAAGCCCAATATTTATATTTTTCCAAATCCTAAAAGTTAAAACCCAAGATTTAAAACTAAAGCAAATAAAACCAATTTAATTTAACCCAAATTTTCTTTTAACCAATAAATTCCCCCAAACCCTTTATCACAATCCCTCAGCCCACACATTATTCTTTTATAAATCCCTTATAAATCCCCGGCCCGTTCCCTTTGAATTCCCTCAGCCCATCAAATTATTTTGGGAATTTAATTAAAACCCCGGCCCGGTTCATCCTCAGCACACAAGATTTAAAATAAAGGAATTCTTTAAAAAAACCCAGCCCGGCCTACTCCCTCCAGCCCGCCTCCTCGTACCCGACCCGACCCGCTACACGCCACTGTTCATCTCCTCCTTTAAATCCCTAACGGTAATGTGCACTGTTCACGCGCGCGATCCCATATCTCCGCCGCGTTTCACGTCCACGCCCACGCCTCCGTTGACGCGCCGTTACGCCCACGATTTCAACCTCGTTCCCTTCCTCAACCCCTCGTCTCCAACTCACTCCTCATCTCTCTCTACATTCACCGAGCCCCCCCAAACTCGAGTAACCACTACACCTCTTAACTCCCCTCGACTCCGACGACCACCCCTCGGCAACCCTCGATCACTCCTCCACCAACCTTCTCCCTCCACGACTTCACCCTTCATCAACCCGAGCCCCAGCCAAATATTCCCTGCACACCCAAACCCAATTTGCACCCAACCACGGCCATCCCTGGCACTCAACGCCGGCGAGCCCCTCTGACCTGAACCACCCCGCGATCCTCTACATCCTCAGCACCATCCTCACCACTCCAAACCCGACCCCACTGCTCCCCTTCTCTTTCCAAAACCCAATTTGCAAACATTTTTCCCTCATTGTGAATTGCACTGCGGCCCATCGCCGGAGCGACGCCGTCGACCGTCGGCAACCCCAACACTTCTCAGGCGAACCACAGAGAACCCCCTAAGCTTCCAGCGCGCACAGGACGACTCCGGTAAACTCCGACGTCAAACCCGTGTCTCGAGCCAAGCACGCGCGAACTTGTTCCGCGGCGTACAACGCTCGTTCGCAACATCGTTGCTGCCGTGCGACCCCGAGACGTTTTCCAAGCAAGTATTTACTTGCTTCATGCTAATTTAGTTGTGTTACAAACCTAAATCACCTAGTTATTAAATTTACGATTACCGATATATATAATGACCTAAGTGTTCGATACTAGATCCCAATGGAAATAATTGTTCAATTTGACGGAAACCGATACTTTATGTTGGCCCTTATAATGATGAATATCGTGTGTGAATCTCGCCGGAAAATACGATTGTTAGTGACAAAAATTAATACCCCCAAATATGCCGTTAAAACCAGAATTTTCTCGTACCTGAAAACGAATAAAATCACCATAAATTATACTCAAACTGGAATGCTGAGTTCGAGGGCTTAAATCGAAGCCGACTCGACGAACTTTAACCCTATGTAGAATTTCAATGATTTCTGTTCTGAAACCGTGATGATATTTGGATCGGAATGCGACCCTGGACTGCAGTCCAGAGCGTTTCTGATTATTATGTTCTGTCCCAAGACCTGTGTCACTGTGTTTACTGAAGTAGTATGTTACGGAACTTTACCGTAGATTAAATATAATTCTGTTGGCTAACCAAAACAAGTGGTTACACTCCGATTCATCGCTGTTTGCTATTTTAAACTGTATTTAAAAGGGCAGAACGTATAACTGTCCAGAACAGATTCTGAAATGACACCCTGAGGTTAAACTGTGTATAACTTTCAACGTACAGATGCGATTGAGGATCTGTCTATTGCGTTGAATACTTTATCGAAAACCCTAAATTTCATTTAACTGTGACATCGCTAAATTCTGAGCCCAACTGGGTGCAATTCGTGTCGCGAAACGGACGTTCAGTTCTGAAACTGAATTTCCAGCCGCGAGCACTTAAAATGAAACAGCTATATCTTGAAAACCGGAATTCCGATTGAACTGAAACAAATTTTGATGAATTGATGACTAAGTGTTCTATTTATCCTACTTGTATCATTTTGCTGAATTCTTAATATATTAATTTATACAATTTATTTTAGTCAAAGACATGCATGTTGGTTCATAACATACATAGTTTATTGGTAGCATTCATTACATATATCATACCCTTGTCATATACTCAGTGTTAGTGCGTGTGGACATTGCATTATCGTGCATGATAGATGTTGGTTTAGGAGTGACGAGTACACCAATGGAAAGTGAATATTCGTGACAGTGATTGATACAGTGAACAGTGATAAAATCGTGTCATTGGTATACTTGTACACGACTAAATCAAGATCATAAATAGTGTAAACCTGGGGAAAAAGGGGAAATCAAAGTGGAAAGAGTATCGTATTTAGCGGGACCGTGTTTAGAGGATGATCATTCGAACCGTGATACTGATACGTGTAGGGTAGGATCTTGCGATCCGGCTGACAGGGTTATGTCCCGGGCATGTAGGCCGTGGTCTCGGGTATGTACGAGACTCCTGTTAAACATGATCCTCCTTCCACTATGTGATTTCAAACATGACCTAGAGACCGATAGGGACACATAACATATTCTGCATCATATAGTGATATAGTGATTACTTGTATTGTTCCTACATCAGTATTACCTCATTTACCTGTTTCATCTTATTATAATAATATTGTTATTGTGTCGCTCTGACGACCTGAGTATGCATGCTCAGATTCCGCGGGAGGACCAGCACAGGAGACGGATCAACCATTCGAGTTCACAGAGATATAGTCTGGTGTACTCCTTATCTTTACTGCTTTCCTTAGAGTGATCGTGAGATTGAACTTGGTTAGTAATTGTTCTTATTATCTGTAATTGGTGAACAATGAAATTTTAATGTAATGAATTAGTGATGTGATTCCTCGAATACTGTGCTTTATTTACTGATTACCATGTAGTGCTAGAAGCCGAAGTGTGACTACGGCGGGATGATTCCTCGACCGTAGGAGCATGGCTGGCCTAGTCATATCTCATTTTCCGTATTTTGGGAAGCGGGGCGTGACATGGTTTAGTTGGTATCAGAGCCTGTGTTTAGTATCAAGGAATAACATTAACTATACTGTATTACGTTATTCTTGTTTCACTACTCTTGATTTTCATCCTTGAATCTGATCCTATCCTTTTGAATCTTCCAGTGATATGACGTCCCCGAACGACCCCTCCTCGGACTCCGGCTCTCAGGACCGCACGGAAAGAATACTTAGTGCACTAACCACTCTCGTGGAAGCTCAGGTGAGAAAGACAGATTTACTCACTGAGGGACTCAGGGCGATTACCGCCGCAGGAGGACCCTCCGCACTTATTACCGCCCCCGAGAGCGCTACTCCACCAGCTTATCAGGCTAGGGCTGGTACCGTATCAGACTTCCGACGGTTACACCCAGCTGCACTCATAGGGCTAGCTGAACCCCTTGAGGCAGAACAATGGCTGGTGAACATGGAAAATTTATTGACAGCCGCCAGGGTTCCAGAGGAAGACAGAGTGGACATGATAAAGATTCAATTAGAAGACAAAGCCCGTACATGGTGGTCGATGGAAGAAAGCAGACTCGATGAGCCGATTGAATGGAGCAAGTTTAAGGAGTGCTTCCTAGATCATTATTTTCCTCCCACAGCCAAGGCAGAAATGGAGGAAAAGTTTATTCTTTTAAAGCAGAATGGACGCCCAGTGGACGTATATGCGGCAGAGTTCAATCGTCTGAGCCGCTTTGCTCCATACATGGTCAAATCAGAGGCCACCAGGGCCAGACGCTTTCTTCAGGGGTTAGATTTCGAGTTGCAGCAGTTGATTGCATCGTTAGATTTACAGACCTTCGCACAGGTACTCAACACGGCGAGAGTTCAGGAGCAATTGATTAACAAGTTCAGGAGCCAGTCGTTCCAGCACGTACCCACGCGCCTTCTCGAGGAGCCATACCGGTTCACAGAGCAGGAACGACACAAATGAAGCGCCCGTTCGTACCACAGCATCGCCCCCAGAGACAGGGCGTAACTTGCGGCTATTGCGGTAGAGGAGGACATACCCAGAAGGACTGTCGCCGTGCCAAGGGACAGTGCCTAATTTGCGGTTCCAGTCAGCACAGGATTAACAGTTGCCCTGAGCGAGCAGAAATACAGGGAGGTTCTGGACCGCCACAGCAGAGGCCACAGGAGCAGAAGCAACCATTTACAAGTCGCGGTCAGGGACGGGCTTTCACCTTGACCGCCGAGCAGGCAGAAGCGTCAGGAGATGTGGTTACAGGTACTCTACTCGTACATTCCTTGCCAGCTAGAGTACTATTTGATTCGGGAGCATCGCATTGTTTCTTGTCTGAGCACTTCATTAATACATACTCAATACCACATGAACCACTAACCAAGGGATGGGAAATTCATACGGGTAATGGCATTATTATATCTAGTCGAAAATGTAGATTATGCCCAGTCGTAGTGTGTGGCAGGGAATTCTATGCGAATTTCCTTTTGATCGGGACAGGCAGTTACGACGCAATTCTCGGGATGGATTGGATGAGCACTTTCTATGCAGTTATCGACTGTAGGGTAAGGAAAGTGATCTTCCGCATCCCTAATCACCCGGAGTTTATTTTCGAGGGCGAAAGTGAATCTTTGGAGCCAGCTAAGTACAGAGCAAAGCCCAAGGAGTTGACAGCTATGGAGATTGATAAGAGCCTACCCCCAGAAATTGTTCGGGACTTTCTAGACGTATTTCCCGAAGATCTACCAGGTCTACCACCTCCTCGAATTTTGGAGTTCTCAATCGATTTGATTCCAGGTACAGCCCCAGTATCCAGAGCCCCATACAGGATGGCACCAGTTGAGTTGGCACCAGTTGAGTTGGCGGAATTGAAGAACCAGGTTGAAGAATTATTGGAGAAGGGATTTATTCGGCCAAGCACTTCACCGTGGGGTGCACCAGTCCTGTTAGTAAAGAAGAAGGATGGATCGCTGCGAATGTGTATAGATTATCGAGAGCTGAACAAGGTCACAGTAAAGAACAAGTACCCAATACCGCGCATTGACGACCTATTTGATCAGCTAAGTGGAGCCAAGGTATTCTCGAAGTTGGACCTCCGTTCTGGATATCATCAAATCAGAGTAGCAGCCGAGGATGTATGCAAGACGGCTTTTAGGACCCGATACGGACATTACGAGTTCCTTGTGATGCCGTTCGGTGTTACCAATGCCCCAGCAATATTCATGGACCTGATGAACAGAGTGTTCGCAAAATACTTGGACACGTTTGTCGTTGTGTTTATCGATGACATACTCGTCTACTCGAAGACCCGGGAAGAGCACACTGAACATCTGCGCACGGTACTACAAATTCTTCGGGAAGAGAAGCTATATGCGAAGCTGAGCAAGTGTGAATTCTGGCTCAACAAGGTGCAGTTTTTGGGACATATAGTTTCGGGCGAAGGCATCTCGGTGGACCCGGCGAAGATAGAATCTGTCAGAGATTGGCCAACGCCGAAGTCAGTAGCAGAGATCAGGAGTTTTCTGGGATTGGCAGGTTATTATCGGAGATTCATCCAAGATTTCTCAAGAATCGCGGAACCATTGACGAGGCTGACATGGAAGGACATGCCGTTTACATGGACAGAGGAGTGCACTTAGGCATTCGACACACTAAAGCAGAAGTTAACCACGGCGCCTATTCTCACAGTACCAGATGATTCCGGTGGTTTAGTGATACACAGTGATGCCTCAGGGAAGGGTTTAGGTTGTGTCCTAATGCAGCACGGCCGAGTGGTTGCTTACGCCTCTCGACAACTGAGAAACCACGAGAAGAACTACCCTACGCACGACTTGGAGTTAGCTGCGGTAGTTTTTGCATTGAAGATTTGGAGGCACTATCTCTTGGGTGAGAAAGTGGAGGTATACACGGATCATAAAAGTTTGAAATATGTATTCACTCAGAAGGAACTGAACATGAGGCAGCGCCGATGGCTGGAGCTGATGGCAGATTATGACTTGGACCTTCTGTATCACCCGGGAAAGGTCAATGTTGTACCAGATGCGCTTAGTCGCAAGCCAGCGGTTATAATGTTGACCGATCAGAGAAGCATTATTGAGGACTTTCAGAGGCTCGAACTTGAAGTCGTTACGCCAAACGCACTCAGTCAACTTTGGTAGCTACAGGTGCAATCTTCCCTGGTGGATCGCATCAAGATTGCACAAGCGGATGATCCCCGATTGCAAAAGTTCAGAGAGCAAGTGGAAGCTGGACTGAGAACGGATTTGACTATACATGAAGATGGCTCTCTGAGATTCGGTAGTAGACTCTGCGTACCTAAAGGAGATGTTCGAGAAGAAGTTTTGGCTGAAGCACACAGTTCAGCTTATTCTGTGCATCCAGGAGGTACAAAAATGTATCAGGACCTAAAGCAGCACTTTTGGTGGAACGGAATGAAGCGGGAAATTGCGAGGTTCATATCCAGGTGCTTGGTATGTCAGCAGGTGAAGGCGGAACATCAGAGGACAGCAGGATTGTTACAACCTTTGCCGATACCTGAATGGAAGTGGGAGCACATTACTATGGATTTTGTGACGGCCTTATCACGGAGCCCTAGAGGAAATAACGCTATTTGGGTTATCGTCGATCGCCTCACAAAAGCTGCACACTTCCTACCTTTCCGAGTGGGACAATCGACAGAATCATTGGCAGAAAGATATATGCAGGAGATTGTGCGACTTCACGGTGTTCCAGTCAGCATTGTGTCAGACCGGGACACGAGATTCTTGTCGCATTTTTGGAAGAGTCTACAGGAGAGTTTGGGAACCCGCCTTAAATTCAGCACAGCTTATCACCCACAGACGGATGGACAATCCGAGCGTACGATTCAGACGCTTGAGGATATGTTGAGAGCCTGTATGTTGGACTTTCAGGGTTCCTGGGAGGACCATCTGCATCTAGTCGAGTTCTCTTATAACAATAGTTATCAGGCTAGTATTCAGATGGCGCCTTTTGAAGCGCTATACGGGCGGAAGTGTCGATCCCCAGTATGTTGGGATGATGTGGGAGAACGAAGATTACTGGGCCCCGAACTCATTGTTCAGACAGTTGACAAGGTCCAAATGATCAGGCAGCGTATTAAGACGGCTCAGGATCGACAAAAGAGTTGGGCAAATACCAGCAGAAGGGCACTTGAGTTCGAAGTCGGAGATCATGTGTTCTTGAAGATTTCCCCTACTCGTGGAGTTATCAGGTTCGGAAGTCGGGGAAAGCTTAGTCTCCGTTTTATCAGACCTTTTGAAGTGCTAGAGCGAGTAGGAGAGGTGGCCTATCGACTTACCTTGCCTCCATCGCTAGCTGGTGTGCACAATACCTTCCACGTGTCACAGCTGCGGCATTATGTTCGGGATGAGAGCCATGTCCTGGACCATTCAGAGCTAGTTTTGGGTACCGATTTGTCGTACGAGGAGCAGCCTACTACCATCCTCGACCGCATAGAGAAAGTACTGAAGAATAAGGTTATTCCGTTAGTCCGAGTGTCTTGGGGCGGTCGTTCCTGTAGAGTTCCTAGGCACACTAATGAGGTCTCACAAGGCATCAACCATGCCAATTTCAAATTTTACAAGTGCCGAGAAACCCTAATACGGATCGTTAACTAGAATTTAGGCGAAACAAATACAAGTAAACGACTTTACTCTAAGTGAACGGAAATACAACATTTGTAGATCCGGTTCTCCACCTCCATAGCTCCGTGATGAAGTCCCTTCGCTGTACAAATCGCATCCCGGACTCTAGCATCGGCTTCATCGGAGAAATGGGCGGGCTTGGTCGTCGGCTTCGATGCCGAAGATGATCTACGTCGAGGCATCACTAGATCATGCTCCCACTTCACCAAGTCATGAAACTTGTGAAGAAAACACCCTATACTACTTGGCAAGAGGTAGAGGATGAAGAAATAGGAAGTGGGTTCACTTTAGAATTGGATTTCTCACTCTTCTCATCAAGTCACCATTGATGAAGCAAGGTTTTCTTCAAGTGAAGAAGAAGAAGAAGATGAATATTATGATAAGTTATTTTCAAATAGAAAAGAAAAACAATACTTATCATAATACAACCATGGTCAAGTGTAGAGAATGAACTAGGGTTAAGTGGAGTGGTTAGGGTTAAGCATGAGACAAAATGGTCACTTAGTCAAAGCTTCATGAAGCTTCAAGATGCAAACAAAGAAAGCCACCATTTTCTCTTTATGCCATTTATTTTCCAAAAAAGAATAAATAAATAAATGAATAAGAAAACAAAACCCTAACCATTCATATAACCATGGTTTAATCTTTACACAAACCCAAGGAAACATGTATCATCAAACATGATACAAACTTGTGCACAAAAATATATCACATATACAATGTGCACAAACAAGTGAGAAAAGCCATTTAAAGTGAACCAATACTAGTTAATGCAAAGTAATATATCAAATATATAATTATGCATTAAATCATTAAATCAACACTTGATTTAACGATCCGGTCATATCGCATGTGACCGACTAATATCCAATGTATCGGCTTATCGAATCAATCCTTGATTCGATAACTAAGTTATATCGCATACAACCATATCGATACATTCATCGCGAGAATAGAATACGGTATCACATACACGCATTATTCTCGGTCCCGCATATATCTCATATGCGCTCCTATTTCGTTTCGCTTGAGCCAGGAAACCTCTGTGTAGGACTCTAAAGACTCGTCAATACGCCGGCAGCAGGTGATGATCATATCAAACACCCACAAGCCGCAAGCGGTCTGCTAAACGTAACGGCCACCCGGGTATTGAGCGATCAGAAGATCGATGAGCAAGCCCGCTCACACTCCTGTGAATCCAACCAGTAACACTTACCGTACAGTCCGGTCTCGTCGTCTGATATGTCGCATATCTCGTCTAGGGGTGGTAAACGTCAGACCCCAACAACTCGATAAGTCGTGTCGATATGAGGTCTATAACAGTTCGAGAAACTACTGGTAACACTTACCAGTAAATCTCAACTACCCTGGCCAGGGATTTCCGGTTATAGCCAATCGAACACAGCGCAACATCAACTCCCTATACCGGGAGAGACGAATCCCCTCCTATCGCTCATTGCCTCCATGTGATTCGGGACTGTACCCAAAAACCACCGTTTTGCACGCCCTCTTGGACGTGGTAAGGTGGAAATCAAAGCACAGTGGGAACCACACAAGACTCTATGACGATCTCGGGTCAACAGACTACTCTGTACCAGTGTCACCAGAGAACTGCCATCTGACGTAAGGTATAATACCATCTGGGAGTTCTCGGCGAGTCCGTCCAGTGTACCCAGTCTCCACTGAGCACCCGTATATCATCTCTGATGTCAAACACCAATGGATATGGGATCATCCATCGCCCATCTGTATGGGTCGAGAAGGTATACGCTAGTCTACTCTGGTATATCGATGCCCCGTATCGATATACCCACGACTAGGGACTTTGAAGGATGTACTTATGGACTACCATGTCCCCACTAGTATGATCCGCATCATAGTCCAGGTAGTCAAGTACTCATCCTAAGGGCTTTACCAACATATAACAGAGAGACAATCAGTATACACGTTAAGGTAAAGAGTAACCAGATAGTATACTATCATGTCGAGCAAGAAAGTCCTCCCTATATATGTCCAAGCATCCACAATAATATACATCCTATGTATAGTAATGGCCTCTAGGGCATACATATAACTAACAATCTCCCACTTGCACAAGGGCCATCTGATAGCAGTGGTTGTAGTATCTCATACTCAACCATCCCATAAAAGTCTCTCTCTGGGAAATGGCCTTTGTGAGTGGATCCGCCGTGTTGTCCTCTGAGTCTACTCTCCTAACCTCGATCACCCTGGAGATCAACCATCTCCATGATCAGGTGATACTGCCTTAGAATATGTCTGGATCACTGATGGGACGGACGTTCCTTGGCATAAGCCACAACTCCATTGTCACACAATGGGAGGAACTAAGTTCATCTCATGAACAAATATACATCCAGACTGCCTCTTTGGTAGCATCTTAAGTAGCGATGTATCGAGCCTTTATCGTCTAGTATGCCACGGTATCTAGCTTGGAACCCTTCCAACATATCATCCCTTTACTGAGGGTAAAGACAATGCCTGTGACTGACTTTCAGTCGTCCTTATCACCCTGGAACCCTTCCAGTGATTCTCCCCAGGATCGGTTGATACCATCTCACTACAACTAGTGAGAATCCTAACATCCATTTAGATCTATCTCATAGATCAAAAACCCAGGATTTAGGTGGTATCACTTTGATCCTATATGGAGAATCATTGTGATAAGCGGAGATTGACCGAGCGTAGCATAGGAAACTCCTTCCCTATCAAGAGTATGTCATCCACGTACTCTACGAGGATCGTCACTATACTCCCTACTACCCTTTTTGTATATACAAGGTTCATCTACCATTTTGATGATGTCAAACTGTTTGACTACTACATCAAAACAGATGTTCCAACTCCGCGATACCTGCTTTATCTTATAAAGCATCTTGTGCACGTTTTCGCTGCTCCAACTGTCTACGAAGCCCTTTGGCTGTGTACTTATAGACTCTCTCTTCTAAAACATTATTTAGAAAAGCAGTCATGACACCCAACCGCCAGATATCGTAGTCATGGTATGTAGCTGTGGCAAGTGGGATCTGGATGGACTTAAGCATAGATCTTTAGAAAAAGTTTCATCATGATCCACACCTGGTCAATGATGCAAACCTTTAACAAGTCTAACTTTGAAAGCCTCAACTTTTCCATCTACACCAAGTAATCTTCTCAAGATATACTTGCTCCTGATGGGGATTTAACCCTTCAGATATAGCAACCAAAGTCCATACTTTGTTGGTGTACATGGATTCCATCTCAGATCGCTAAGCATCCATCCATTCTTACAGAGTCCCACTCCTGATGGCCAGCTCGAAACTAGTTGGGTCATCATCTCATGATGCAATCCTCGCTCCCACTGTCATAGAGTAACCGAAATATCTCTCAGGTGGGTGAGAAACCCTACTAGATCGGCGGAGAGGCTGAGGTTCGTTGGTAACTATTGAATCCTTTGGTTCTTTCAAATCATCAGCCGTAGTTTGTATAGCTGGAACATTTCCAGTTCTACATTACAGAACTTGCCTCGAGCTTGTCCGGATTTTGCTTTTAGACATAGCCCGGACAACCCCAAATCTTAACCAACTTAAGAGACGGGCTCTTCCCTTATCATATCAAATATGAAGTGGTAGGCAACTGATTTGATTTGAACCCTATTCAATAGGTATGCAGCTTCTCAAGTGCATAACTCCCAAAAAGGAAATAGGTAACTCAGTAGTACTCATCATAGAGCACACCTAATCACATAGGGTGTTATCGCTCCGCCCCGATATACCATCGTGCTATGGTGTATACGGAGGAGTAATGCTGAGAGAGAATCTCATTCTCCTTTAGAAAAGTCCAAGAATTTCGTGCTCAAGTATTCTCCTCCTTGATCTCATCAAAGGATATAATACTTATACCCATATTTTGGTTCTCTACTTCTAACTTATATTCTGTGAATATCTCAAAAGGTTCGGACTTGTGTTTCAACAGGAACATATTTCTGAATCAAAAGAGATCATCAGAGAATTTAATGAAGTACAAAGAACCGGTCTTGGCATATGTAGACAAGGGACTTTACATACATCAACATGTATCAATCTCAAGAGTTTACTAACTCTTTCTCTGTTTCTAGTAAACAGAGCTATGGTCATCTTATCTTTGTGACATGACTGGCAAGTTTCATAAGATGTAAATTCAAACTAATTTAAATATGCATCTATATTTAACTTCAGCTAGTCGGGTCGCATTGATATGACCTAGTCTACAATACCTCAAGAAGGATTCGTTCATTTCTGAACTCTTCCTCTTGTGTGTGTGTTCCGTATACTAAAGAACTGTAGTTTGATTTAGAACATCAATGCTTTTAGATAACGTGCCTGAACCGATCAACTTTTGATATAGGAAATGTTCAAAACATAATCCAACAATACGAAATTATATCCTTTCATTACTAATAAAGAGACTGATATGATTTTGTATATCAGGTTCGGTATCTAATAACATTCATTCAGAATCAATGTATTTGGGATACAGGGTGACAGTGACCAACAGACTTGGCTGCAACACTTGCCCCGTTTTCTGTCTCATGAAACTTATCACCCGTTCTCAGTTTTTCTACCTTTTTGCAGCCCTATGTAACAGATTATATATCTGGGATCCTGATCCGGTATCATATACCCAGGATGCGGAGGATACTGAGAAACAGTTCTTTGTAATGAACACACCCGAAGATGATGCATCAGCATGCACTCTCTTCGTTTGGGCGGCACGGGAATTCTGGTAATCCCCAATTTCCTGCTCTGTCTTATAACAATTATAAGTTGGAGCGGGACCAACGTTCCCCAGCTCAGTACAACAAGCGGGTTCGGTCAATATTCCGTATTATTATCTTGATTAAGGCGTGATATGGTCGCTACCTGGAGAGAGAGAGAAGAAAACACTTAGCGTGCGCTCTTGCAAGAATAGATTGGTTATTATTTTATCTAATCAGGATGGCTCCCACTGTTTTTGTCAAATCTTCCTCCAAACCCTAAAAGGAAAGACTAGCCGGAATTAATTACACGCTACAAGTTCGCCAATCTTTCAGCCAGGCCAGTGTCGGTACTTTGAGGGAGGTCCCCCGTGCTTTCGCACGAACCTAATTAATGTAAACCTCGTTTTCCCAGAGGCGTAACCCCGTTAACACCTTTCTAGACACCTACTTGATCGGCTAATTGTAATGTATAAAACTCTCCCAGGAGTAACTCTTACTCGCAGCGGGTATCGGGATCCAACTATCTCATAGAAGGTATGCAATCTCATTGCAAATTTCAACACTTGAAATTCCCGATAATAATTTGCCCCTAACGTGCTATGACCTTGACGAAAGCCAACAAACCATAGCCCGCTAGTCAAGTTCAACCCGTACATTTCTTGATTGAATTAAACCCACCCGCACGACCCTTGACGAAAGCCAACAAAGCCGCACGACTACTCTAATCCAATCGCATCGTATGCAGCAGAGAAGCAGCATATAGCTACCGCACACTGCACCTTGACGAAAGCCAACAAATGCAGCACGAATACTATATCAACTTATCTGAAATGACGGAGGGCTACGACAGGTTTTTCTGAAAACCTATTGCGTAATGAACTTGATATCGTTGTAGAATCAAATGATTTTAAAATGGAGTGCTTTTGAGACTTTTCTAGTTTTGCTAAAGGAGTCACTCCCGGTGAAGGGATCGTCGGTCCTTTCCTCGTCGAATGAGGTGCGGGATATATCATATATATCACTGTGCAAAGCAGAAACTACAGAAGCAATCAAAAGACAAACCGAGGGTTGTAGCATCTGCCAGTTATTGCTAAAGGAGTCACTCCCGGTGAAGGGATCTCGGTCCTTTCCTCATCGAATAAGGTGCAGGATATATCACATATACCGCTGTGCAAAGCAAGAACTGTAGCTACCTGTTTTATTTTGAAATTCGATTCTACAACATCTTTAGGTTTCTTTTTACTTTCAATAATCTCATTAATGAAGTCCCATCATTTAAGTTACCTAAATATCACAGATAAATACGACGTACACTTATGCCATCCGCATTCGCCTCGATGTCCCCTCGTGCACCGTTAGGTTAGGTAACTAACGGCAGAGCGGGGCTGGGCTAGCACGGGTGTAAAACATAAGTAACGTCTATATAATATATCATATATACTATATACAGTATCTATCATAGAACATCACATGATCACATCACAGATATCGCAGCAGAAGAATCATATGAAACATTAGATATACTAGGACGTCCGTGTTTTCAATACGAGCCAGTATAAAACACGGATTCCACGGTCATGATGAATAGCCAAACCCACACCCCTAGACCCCTACGAGAGCGGCAAGCAACCCTTCCAATTCTAGAGTTAGGAGACCCGGACTCGACTTCTCGAGTTGGTCTCCCACTGGACTCCAGAACCCGGTTACTTGTGCTCCCCTCCTTGGGTCTATCCTAGTGCGGAAAAGTAAATAATATACAAAAGGTGACATCTTCCGCAACCTGAAAGTGCCCCAATAAAAGAATATTACATACAAGTTTTTACATGAATGAAAATGAAAAAACACTCATCTCACATAAAAACCCCCGGCTATTCAAACACGACGATCCAATATAACATATCCAGCAACACATAATATCACATGTCATCAACGTAAGTAAATATGCGCATCCCAATTGTCGTTGACATATAGCAACGAAACCGGCGATATCACATATTACACTTACGGTCACAGAAAAGAAAGTGTAAAACTACAGCAGTTGGAATCCGCAACCTCTTTAGACATCGCATGCCTAATCAAATGAATACCTTAAACATCGCATGCCTAACAATTATAAACCCCGCATTTTAGTCTCAAAATCGAAAACACTTTTCAATATTAAGTCGGGGAATTCAACAGGATTCCCGACATTCAGATCGAATACTCGTCGCAAACTTTAGTAGGCGGCCGCACCCCTAATGCCATCGACGAAGTGCACCAAGGCGGAACACCGCTACCGCGAGCACCTGGACGGATGCTTTCGGCGACGGGGTTCTCCTACAGTCACTTGGTCGGGGCTATGGAGTGATGCTGTCTATTAAGTTTACCCGGCGAGTATCCGCGTACGCTACGTGATTGCGACGGAGTTTTGATCACATCAAAATTCCGTGGCAACCGATCAAGTGAGACTAAAGTGCTATGTTTATAACATTCATTCAGTTATCTCATAACTTATTGTGAATTCCAATTATTGTATCACATTCCGGATAAACAGAAAATGTTAAACTTTCCGATCGAACAATCGAACACCCATGTTTTCCCAATACAGCTCAACACATGAAATAAGTCTAAAAACATTCAGTTCATGCCTCAGTACCAACGGTCCAGCCGTAGAAGGGTCAAGCCAACGCCTCACATGTGGCACGCCGTACTGCCCCAAACCCTAAGGTTCAAAGGGCAGTTCAAGACGGTCACATAATCGAGTTAAGGTTTGTTGTCTTCTAGAGGGACCATCGCGTTACTTGCACTACTTAGAACATCTTTAAACCACGGAAAAATCCAACACTTGAAAATTTCCCGATAGGGAAAAGATGGGTATTTATATCCGGTCGAACTTTTTAACATATTCTAAAATATCCGGAAAAGCACGCAGACAAAATTAGAAAAATCCGATCGAATCATCGAAGCCCCAAAGCATCCCAGAAAACTCAACTCTTGAGTAAAATATAAAAATTTCCAGAAGACTCAGCACTTCAAGACAAGAATTACTGTGCAAGCTACGTGGTCTAACTCACCAAAATGGCCGCGGAACCGCCGCGAAACCCAGGGTGGGGCCGCGGTTCCGCGGCTCTTTGGTAGAGTTAGAGTCACGTGCTTCACTGTAACTCATAGAATTCCCTGCTGAATTTTTTGGCAATTTTTAATTCACAAAAATCCAAATTTTCAGAAAATTTCCAGAGAGCAATTCGCTTTAGGGTTTCGATGTTCGTTCGGATTTCAAACGTCGTCTACTCATCGCCTAAGGCTCTAGCTAGGCTCTGATACCACTGTAGAGTTCCTAGGCACACTAATGAGGTCTCACAAGGTATCAACCATGCCAATTTCAAATTTTACAAGTGCCGAGAAACCCTAATACGGATCGTTAACTAGAATTTAGGCGAAACAAATACAAGTAAATGACTTTACTCTAAGTGAACGGAAATACAACCTTTATAGATCTGGTTCTCCACCTCCATAGCTCCGTGATGAAGTCCCCTCGCTGTACAAATCGCATCCAGGACTCTAGCATCGGCTTCATCGGAGAAATGGGCGGGCTTGGTCGTCGGCTTCGATGCCGAAGATGATCTACGTCGAGGCATCACTAGATCAAGCTCCCACTTCACCAAGTCATGAAACTTTTAAAGAAAACACCCTATACTACTTGGCAAGAGGTAGAGGATGAAGAAATAGGAAGTGGGTTCACTTTAGAATTGGATTTCTCACTCTTCTCATCAAGTCACCATTGATGAAGCAAGGTTTTCTTCAAGTGAAGAAGAAGAAGAAGATGAATATTATGATAAGTTATTTTCAAATAGAAAAGAAAAACAATACTTATCATAATACAACCATGGTCAAGTGTAGAGAATGAACTAGGGTTAAGTGGAGTGGTTAGGGTTAAGCATGAGACAAAATGGTCACTTAGTCAAAGCTTCATGAAGCTTCAAGATGCAAACAAAGAAAGCCACCATTTTCTCTTTATGCCATTTATTTTCCAAAAAAGAATAAATAAATAAATGAATAAGAAAACAAAACCCTAACCATTCATATAACCATGGTTTAATCTTTACACAAACCCAAGGAAACATGTATCATCAAACATGATACAAACTTGTGCACAAAAATATATCACATATACAATGTGCACAAACAAGTGAGAAAAGCCATTTAAAGTGAACCAATACTAGTTAATACAAAGTAATATATCAAATATATAATTATGCATTAAATCATTAAATCAACACTTGATTTAACGATCCGGTCATATCGCATGTGACCGACTAATATCCAATGTATCGGCTTATCGAATCAATCCTTGATTCGATAACTAGGTTATATCGCATACAACCATATCGATACATTCATCGCGAGAATAGAATACGGTATCACATACACGCATTATTCTCGGTCCCGCACATATCTCATATGCGCTCCTATTTCGTTTCGCTTGAGCCAGGAAACCTCTGTGTAGGACTCTAAAGACTCGTCAATACGCCGGCAGCAGGTGATGATCATATCAAACACCCACAAGCCGCAAGCGGTCTGCTAAACGTAACGGCCACCCGGGTATTGAGCGATCAGAAGATCGATGAGCAAGCCCGCTCACACTCCTGTGAATCCAACCAGTAACACTTACCGTACAGTCCGGTCTCGTCGTCTGATATGTCGCATATCTCGCCTAGGGGTGGTAAAGTCAGACCCCAATAGCTCGATAAGTCGTGTCGATATGAGGTCTATAACAGTTCGAGAAATTACTGGTAACACTTACCAGTAAATCTCAACTACCCTGGCCAGGGATTTCCGGTTATAGCCAATCGAACACAGCGCAACATCAACTCCCTATACCGGGAGAGACGAATCCCCTCCTATCGCTCATTGCCTCCATGTGATTCGGGACTGTAACCAAAAACCACCGTTTTGCACGCCCTCTTGGACGTGGTAAGGTGGAAATCAAAGAACAGTGGGAACCACACAAGACTCTATGACGATCTCGGGTCAACAGACTACTCTGTTCCAGTGTCACCAGAGAACTGCCATCTGACGTAAGGTATAATACCATCTGGGAGTTCTCGGCGAGTCCGTCCAGTGTACCCAGTCTCCACTGAGCACCCGTATATCATCTCTGATGTCAAACACCAATGGATATGGGATCATCCATCGCCCATCTGTATGGGTCGAGAAGGTATACGCTAGTCTACTCTGGTATATCGATGCCCCGTCTCGATATACCCACGACTAGAGACTTTGAAAGATGTACTTATGGACTACCATGTCCCCACTAGTATGATCCGCATCATAGTCCAGGTAGTCAAGTACTCATCCTAAGGGCTTTACCAACATGTAACAGAGAGACAATCAGTATACACGTTAAGGTAAAGAGTAACCAGATAGCATACTATCATATCGAGCAAGAAAGTCCTCCCTATATATGTCCAAGCATCCACAACAATATACATCCTATGTATAGTAATGGCCTCTAGGGCATACATATAACTAACAGTTCCCCAGGAGAATTTACCTGTGAGCGGGAGGAAGATATCCATGATCGTTATCCACATCTTTTTACTTAGTACATTGTTTCTTTGTATCTTTGTCAAATTTCGAGGACGAAATTTTGTTAAGGGGGGTATGATGTAAATCCTCGTTTCCATTCTAATAAAAGTTTCCTATTCTCTGATTTCCAGTGGTTTCCTTTCTTTTCCTTCATATTCTGAATTGGTTGTTTAAGCCCAATATTTATATTTTTCCAAATCCTAAAAGTTAAAACCCAAGATTTAAAACTAAAGCAAATAAAACCAATTTAATTTAACCCAAATTTTCTTTTAACCAATAAATTCCCCCAAACCCTTTATCAAAATCCCTCAGCCCACACATTATTTTTTTATAAATCCCTTATAAATCCCCGGCCCGTCCCCTTTGAATTCCCTCAGCCCATCAAATTATTTTGGGAATTTAATTAAAACCCCGGCCCGGTTCATCCTCAGCCCACAAGATTTAAAATAAAGGAATTCTTTTAAAAACCCGGCCCGGCCCACTCCCTCCAGCCCGCCTCCTCGTACCCGACCCGACCCGCTACGCCACTGTTCATCTCCTCCTTTAAATCCCCAACGGTAATGTGCACTGTTAACGCGCGCGATCCCATATCTCCGCCGCGTTTCACGCCCATGCCCACGCCTCCGTTGATGCGCCGTTATGCCCACGATTTCAACCTCGTTCCCTTCCTCAACCCCTCGTCTCCAACTCACTCCTCATCTCTCTCTACATTCACCGAGCCCCCCCAAACTCGAGTAACCACTACACCTCTTAACTCCCCTCGACTCCGACGACCACCCCTCGGCAACCCTCGATCACTCCTCCACCAACCTTCTCCCTCCACGACTTCACCCTTCATCAACCCGAGCCCCAGCCAAATATTCCCTGCACACCCAAACCCAATTTGCACCCAACCACGGCCACCCCTGGCACTCAACGCCGGCGAGCCCCTCTGACCTGAACTACCCCGCGATCCTCTACATCCTCAGCACCATCCTCACCACTCCAAACCCGACCCCACTGCTCCCCCTCTCTTTCCAAAACCCAATTTGCAAACATTTTTCCCTCACTGTGAATTGCACTGCGGCCCATCGCCGGAGCGACGCCGTCGACCGTCGGCAACCCCAACACTTCTCAGGCGAACAATAGAGAACCCCCTAATCTTCCAGCGCGCACAGGACGACTTCGGTAAACTCCGACGTCAAACCCGTGTCTCGAGCCAAGTACGCGCGAACTTGTTCCGCGGCGTACAACGCGCGTTCGCGACATTGTTGCTGCCGTGCGACCCCGAGGCGTTTTCCAAGCAAGTATTTACTTACTTCATGCTAATTTAGTTGTGTTACAAACCTAAATCACCTAGTTATTAAATTTACGATTACCGATATATATAATGACCTAAGTGTTCGATACTAGATTCCAATGGAAATAATTGTTCAATTTGACGGAAACCGATACTTTCTGTTGGACCTTATAATGATGAATATCGTGTGTGAATCTCGCAGGAAAATACGATTGTTAGTGACAAAAATTGATACCCCCAAATATGCCGTTAAAACTAGAATTTTCTCGTACCTGAAAACGAATAAAATCACCATAAATTATACTCAAACTGGAATGCTGCGTTCGAGGGCTTAAATCGAAGCCGACTCGACGAAAATTAACCCTATGTAGAATTTCAGTGATTTCTGTTCTGAAACCGTGATGATATTTGGATCGGAATGCGACCCTGGACTGCAGTCCAGAGCGTTTCTGATTATTATGTTCTGTCCCAAGACCTGTGTCACTGTGTTTCCTGAAGTAGTATGTTACGGAACTTTACCGTAGATTAAAGATAATTCTGTTGGCTAACCAAAACAAGTGGTTCCACTCCGATTCATCGCCGTTTGCTATTTTAAACTGTATTTAAAAGGGCAGAACGTATAACTGTCCAGAACAGATTCTGAAATGACACCCTGAGGTTAAACTGTGTATAACTTTCAACATACAGATGCGATTGAGGATCCGTCTGTTGCGTTGAATACTTTATCGAAAACCCTAAATTTCATTTAACTGTGACATCGCTAAATTCTGAGCCCAACTGGGTGCAATTCGTGTCGCGAAACGGACGTTCAGTTCTGAAACTGAATTTCCAGCCGCGAGCACTTAAAATGAAACAGCTATATCTTGAAAACCGGAATTCCGATTGAACTGAAACAAATTTTGATGAATTGCTGACTAAGTGTTCTATTTATTCTACTTGTATCATTTTGCTGAATTCTTAATATATTAATTTATGCTATTTATTTTAGTCAAAGACATGCATGTTGGTTCATAACATACATAGTTTATTGGTAGCATTCATTACATATATCATACCCTTGTCATATACTCAGTGTTAGTGCGTGTGGACATTGCATTATCGTGCGTGATAGATGTTGGTTTAGGAGTGACGAGTACACCAATGGAAAGTGAATATTCGTGACAGTGATTGATACAGTGAACAGTGATAAAATCGTGCCATTGGTATACTTGTACACGACTAAATCAAGATCATAAATAGTGTAAACCTGGGGAAAAAGGGGAAATCAAAGTGGAAAGAGTATCGTATTTAGCGGGACCATGTTTAGAGGATTATCATTCGAACCGTGATACTGATACGTGTAGGGTAGGATCTAGCGATCCGGCTGACAGGGTTATGTCCCGGGCATGTGGGCCGTGGTCTCGGGTATGTACGAGACTCCTGTTAAACATGATCCTCCTTCCACTATGTGATTTCAAACATGAGCTAGAGACCGATAGGGACACATAACATATTCTGCATCATATAGTGATATAGTGATTACTTGTATTGTTCCTACACCAGTATTACCTCATTTACCTGTTTCATCTTATTATAATAATATTGTTATTGTGTCGCTTTGACGACCTGAGTATGCATGCTCAGATTCCGCGGGAGGACCAGCACAGGAGACGGATCTACCATTCGAGTTCACAGAGATATAGTCTGGTGTACTCCTTATCTTTACTGCTTTCCTTAGAGTGATCGTGAGATTGAACTTGGTTAGTAATTGTTCTTATTATCTGTAATTGGTGAACAATGAAATTTTAATGTAATGAATTAGTGATGTGATTTCTTTAATACTGTGCTTTATTTACTGATTACCATGTAGTGCTAGAAGCCGAAGTGTGACTACGGCGGGATGATTCCTCGATCGTAGGAGCATGGCTGGTCTAGTCATCTCTCGTTTTCCGTATTTTGGGAAGCGGGACGTGACAACTACCAAATTTGCAACAATTATTTTGTATTTTTTTTCTCTATAATGAACCCACACAAACAAACGTATAAGGAAAATCATTCATTTAATTTTTTTTAATATCTTCATTGTCACACCCTCTCCTAAGTGTGTTACTGATGTCCATCCCTTGAGTTTCTTATTTGACTTGACTGAAAGAACCTGCGAAGACAGGATTTGAACCCGTGACTTCAAGGTTTTGTGCCTTGCGAGCTACCGAACTGCTCTATTCCGCGCTGAACTAAAGAACTATGAACCAACGTATGAAGAAAGATTGGATATGCTCTCATACCATATCGAACAGAATAATCTATTTATACAAAATGGTAAAAGGGCCTCTCCATGATCGTGCCATGATGACAGGGTTTAAGCCTAACGCAACTCATCATCTGATGAAAAACCTGAATTTTGAAATTTCGCAAGACCAATGGCGATCCTTGCATCCTCGCTATCATAAATTGTCACTTGCCAACACGCTAATTTATTTCACCATCACTTGACACGCTGCTGCTCATGCAGCGCATATCTTGACTCGTTTTGTTACCCTGTTAGCTCCTCCTCCTGCACAACGTGTACATGCAATTTACAATTTTTTAAATATGTCTACAAAGCAAATATATGAAAGCCCATTCAAAAAAGAAGAATATCATAATGTTTAAACGTAAGTTATTAGTGAAAGAAAGGATTCACATGAAAAAACATTGTGAAGAGTTTTCCATATATGAGAGATGGAGCTGGGCATGAAATTTTACGTTTCCTAAATGAAGAAACGAAAACCTACTCTCCCAATTGAATCCCTAAATGCCTGATATAACCAAGGTATCAGGTACATTGAGCTCTCCATACTCATCAATCATCCTAAAAAACTTTTCTTTTTTTCTGTTAAAATGACATTAATTAGGTACAAGAGTAAAGTTTATCAAACCCCATCCACCTTTTGTGCTTTTTGAGATAACTCATTGACTTCAAAAATGCTATAAAACTCTCTTGAAGGGTATTTTCGTAAAAAGTTGAAAGGTTTTTGTCAAAAAAAAATCATATTCTATTTATTTTGAGTCTATTCAATCTATCCGTAAGACATTTTCGGGTTATTCGGTTCAATTGTGGCTTATACGAGTTAATCAAATTAACGATTTCATACAATATTGGCAGTTCGGTGGGATTTTATAGCAGTTTTAAAATTCAATGGATTATCTCAAAAACCTCAAAAGGTGGACGGGGATTGGTAAAATTTACCCTCAGGTATAATGCACTACAATATCAAGCTTCTTCTGGGTAAATTGTCAAAACCTCCCAAACACCTTTTCCGTTGTCAAAAACCCCCAGCCTCGAAACGGTAGTCCTTAAAAAAGTTTTAGTTGTGAAAAAAAACCCTTACATGTGATATCTAGTAGTTTCCTAGTATATCTAGTTTCCTGCGATATCTAAGCAATTGCATGTGATATCTAATATCTAAACTGTTTTCTGCGATATCTAAATAGTTTGTATGAATTGGTTAGATATAGCAAACTACCACGTAGAAATCGTAGAAAAAATTTCTACGGGTTTTATGACTACCACTTCAAGGCAAGGGGTTTTTTGACAGCGGAAAAAAGTGATTGGGGATTTTTTGACAATTAACCCTTCTTTTTTTGGACAGTAAGTCCTAACCTATGCACACAACACATCCATGCACACCACACACAAGCACACAACACACACACGCACCAAGAGGGACCTACGGATTTTCCCCAAAAGCGTTAATTTGTGGCCACTTCTCCTTTTGCGGTTTCTGTGTTCCGGCACTCTCCCCAAGAGAGGATGTGCCCATACCATCTGAGCTAGTGCTCATTGGTACAATATCAAGCTTTGATAGGATCTTACAACTGATCGTGGACTCCATTTTAGTTAGCATGCTAGTTATATTTAAACCAAGCAAACCAGGACAAGGAAATGGTTTCTAAGATAAGCGATCATCATGGTCATCTAAGCCCTTCTAGACCGAGATAAAAATCGGAAAGAAATGATGCATATAAGTTTATGTATAAATAATTACGTTTAACTCTGCACATAGATCTCTTCTCTATTTCTATAGAGCAAAACAAAACGGATCATTTAGTTTTGAAATTGATTATTGATTTAGCTTCTTATTTTTCAAAGAAATAAAACCAAAAAACACCATTCTTTTATGTGCAATGCACGTATTTAAATGCCATGTCATTATCATTTTATAAATGGGATGCACGTAATTAAATAGCCACGCCATTATAATTTTACAATTGTGATGCATGCAGATAAATTAATAAAGAAATTATAAAAAAGAAATTTATAAGAAAAATTTCTACAAGTGCCAAAAACGCTAGTAAGGTGTAGGACCAAAATACAGATCATTGCTAGAATATAATTACTCAACGTTATCATTACATTGTTAAGTTTGGTGTCACATTAAACTTTACCTTTTCATCCAAATTTTTTTTTCCATATTAACTAGTGTTCTAATTCAATTGCACATATACGTAAGAAAATAGATACCACCATGCAGTACTCTAAATTGAAGTTATGATGCAGGGACAAACTTTAGGATTCTAAATCTCACTGGATTAAGGATTAGAAAAGAAAACAAAAGGTCATGCCATGAGAGGTAGCAAAACCAAAGTAAAGTTCCTCGCAACTTCCTTTGATGCCCTCTCAATGTGCATATTGGTTAAACTCAAATTAGGGTAGTGCCAAAAAAAACAAACTCAAATTAGGTGGACTCTAAAACCCCTCACAATCACTTAAGTATTTACAAACAGTAGGTTAAGCCATCTTAAACTATTACTAGCTAGATCCACAAATCTTGCTAACAATGATCATTAATTATATCTAATTAATAGTATTAGGTCGTTTAACATGTTGAATTTAGGGGCAAAAATAGTTAACATGCTTCCTTTTGATTCTCCGTAATTTATCTAATGAAACCATGAAGATGACAATGATCATTAATTATCTTGTTGGATTAGATGCTGCTTGCGCCGAACCTGGGTAAATCTCATGTTCTTATTGTTTGAAGTGCTTTTGTTTTGGTTGTTGGTTGGTAGTTCTTTTTCAAATAGATTCGAAGCACGCGATCCTGATCAGTATTCCGTTGCGATGTCTTGTGTAATTTATGATTCTTTCGAGAATCATGAGTATAAAAAATACAGCAAGTGGTATGAAAGCTTCAGGCGTTTTGGGATGTTTTGGAAGATGACAGACTACAAGCCAAGAGATTGAAAAGTTTGATGCTTGCAACAATTTAAGTTCTTGGAGATTGAAGATGACTACTAGTTTGAAGCAACCAAAGTACACAAGATTGTTTTTTGTGAAAGACAAGATTTCGGCGACGACCACATCAGTTGAATTAGAAATGACGGAGTACAAGGTTCATAATTCGATCCATCTCTTTTTGGCCGACGAGGTCTGTTGCGAGGTTGAGCAAGCACTACTACAATATGGGGTTGCCCCTACGGACTCAGAAATCCGTAGGGGCAAATATTGCTTGTCCCTACGGGTTTATCCGTAGGGCCAAATCGTTGTCCCTACGGTACCCTACGTTCTAGTTTTTTCTTTGGCCCTACGGAGCCGCAAGCCGGGGATCTACGGTTATGTCCGTAGGGGCATCTACATAGGTTATTAATAAAAAAAAAGCACAGAAAAATTATATTCATCGTTCCCAAATTTCTCTCTCACTCCCGCGCCTCTCGTCGCCTCTTCCCGCGCTTCGTCGCCACCGCGCTCGCGATCCTGCGCCAGCTTCGTCGGTCTTCCCCACACCTTCGCCGACTTCCCGCGCCTCGTCGCCACTTTCGCCGATCGTCAGCGACCACCAATTTCTACCGTCGATCCACCGCGCTCACGGTTGTAAGTAAATCTCAAATAAATTTTAATTTTGACGTTGTAGTCTAGGGTTCAGGCCAGGTTCGGGTAGGGGTGAGGGCATCGGCGTCGGCGTCGGCGTCGGCATCGATCGGGTTCGGTTAGGGTTAGGGTTAAGGTTAGGTTGTGGGGTTCGGTTGGGGCTGGGGCTGGGGCTGGGCTGGGGCTGGGGCTAGGGTTTGGTTAGGGTTAGGGTTGGGGCTGGGCTGGGGCTGGGGCTAGGGCTCGGTTGGGCTTGGGCTGGGGCTAGGGTTTGGTTAGGGTTGGGGTTGGGGCTGGGCTGGGGCTTTGGCTAGGGCTCGATTGGGCTGGGGCTGGGGCTGGGGCTGGGGGTAGGGTTCTGTTAGGGTTAGGGTTAGGTTGTGGGGTTCGGTTGGGATTGGGGTTGGGGTAGGGGTTTGGGCTGGGGCTGGCTAGGCTGGGACTGGGGCTAGGGTTTGGTTGGGGTTGGGGCTGGGCTGGGGCTGGGGCTAGGGCTCGGTTGGGCTGCGGCTAGGGCTGGGGCGGGGCTGGGGCTGGGGGTGGGGTTCGGTTGGGCTGTGAAATGTGAACTGTAGAGTGCCCTATTTATCCCTGCAGTAGGTGTAAGCTTGTAGTGTAAATATGCTTTGCTTGTTGATTTAGTTCCATCCCGGCAAAGCTTTAGGCTAATTCGAGGTCGAGTTTGTACTGGTGCATTTATTCTGTTACCTTCACTTTTGTGGACGTAACATTCGATGATAAGGTGATAGTTATTCCAGATTTGGCGTCTGCAGGGACTTTATGTTTAATAATGTATCAGTAGAACTGTAAGCAAGCTGTTTGGCATATTTAGAGGGTATTTAAGCTTATGAAATTGTTTTTCTGTTATTTTTCTTGTGACATGTATGCTATCGAATATCTGGGCGAGCAACCCATATGGGACTATACGACGGTTGTAAATATGTGATTAGCTTTATGGCTTGACTTTAATAGATCTATATTCCTCTGTTTTTCCTTTGCTTTAGAGTTGAACATGATCTTTTAATAGCAAATATACTGCCCTTTAGAATTCAGATATGGACTGATAAGAAGAGATGATTGTTATCATGTTAACGGCCACTTATAAAATTTCTCAAATCTTGATCTCAATGGTTTAAAATCATGTTACACATACAGCAAGAATACACAACAAACGCATAATTAGAGAGCGATTCGAGATGTTCAGGTTAAAACCAATATATGATACTCGATGATAATATGAAACCTTCATATTCCCATCGATACTCATATATGAAACTAAAAGCGCCACTTAGTCCCCGTCTATCGGTGAACATACGTGCGATATTCGTCGTGACATAGAACTATACGAAGGTTGTTAAATATCGGACGGTATAGCTCGATAATAACAACTGTCGTATAGTTGAGAAAATTCAATCGTATGGTAACCCATAGATTTTTCCCATGTGGACAAGTTAAGAATGTATAAAGCAAACGCCTTCATTCACTTGTGTTTTCATCCGTTTCGAGATATTTCTTCGGTACCTTTCCGCTGGTTCTCCATGTACAAAGATAGATTAGATGTTCATTTCAACGTTGTTTCACAGCTTTGAAATGATTATCTATTCTATTACAGTGTACTCGGAGAACAGCGGGGAGGTGCTGCCGAAATTTACTCAAAACGGTTGAAAGCACAAGTGATGGGTGTTCGCTCTATACATTCTTAATGGGATAGAAGCCTACCCCCGACAGCCGGAATACACACATACAGCAAGAATACACAACAAACGCATAATTAGAGAGTGATTCGAGATGTTCAGGTTAAAACCAATATATGATACTCGATGATAATATGAAACCTTCATATTCCCATCGATACTCATATATGAAACTAAAAGCGCCACTTAGTCCCCGTCTATCGGTTAACATACGTGCGATGTTCGTCATGACATAGAACTATACGAAGGTTGTTAAATATCGGACGGTATAGCTCGATACTAACAACCATTGTATAGTCTACGCGACGAGAAAATTCAATCGTATGGTAACCCATAGATTTGTCCCGTGTGGACAAGTTAAGAATGTATAAAGCAAACGCCTTCATTCACTTGTGTTTTCATACGTTTCGAGATATTTCGTCAGTACCTTTCCGCTGGTTCTCCGTGTACAAAGATAGATTAGATGTTCATTTCAACATTATTTCACAGTTTTGAAATGATTATCTATTCTATTACAGTGTACTCGGAGAACAGCGGGGAGGTGCTGCCGAAATTTACTCGAAACGGTTGAAAGCACAAGTGATGGGTGTTCGCTCTATACATTCTTAATGGGATAGAAGCCTACCTCCGACAGCCGGAACACACACATACAGCAAGAATACACAACAAACGCATAATTAGAGAGCGATTCGAGATGTTCAGGTTAAAACCAATATATGATACTCGATGATAATATGAAACCTTCATATTCCCATCGATACTCATATATGAAACTAAAAGCGCCACTTAGTCCCCGTCTATCGGTGAACATACGTGCGATATTCGTCGTGACATAGAACTATACGAAGGTTGTTAAATATCGGACGGTATAGCTCAATAATAACAACTGTCGTATAGTTGAGAAAATTCAATCGTATGGTAACCCATAGATTTTTCCCATGTGGACAAGTTAAGAATGTATAAAGCAAACGCCTTCATTCACTTGTGTTTTCATCCGTTTCGAGATATTTCGTCGGTACCTTTCCGCTGGTTCTCCATGTACAATGATAGATTAGATGTTCATTTCAACATTGTTTTACAGCTTTGAAATGATTATCTATTCTATTACAGTGTACTCGGAGAACAGCGGGGAGGTGCTGCCGAAATTTACTCGAAACGGTTGAAAGCACAAGTGATGGGTGTTCGCTCTATACATTCTTAATAGGATAGAAGCCTACCCCCGACAGCCGGAACACACACATATAATAAGAATACACAACAAACGCATAATTAGAGAGTGATTCGAGATGTTCAGGTTAAAACCAATATATGATACTCGATGATAATATGAAACCTTCATATTTCCATCGATACTCATATATGAAACTAAAAGCGCCACTTAGTCCCCGTCTATTAGTTAGCATACGTGCGATAATTTATTCTTTTCAACGACAAACGCATACACAAAGCATATACACGGATTTTCTCCTTTGTTAGTAACTATCCCGTTCTTATATTTCTCAATATAGTCACCATAACCTACAATTTATATGTTATACAGTCTAACATGGCCCATGAGTACGTCAGAATTAAGGACTGGATGTATGTGGATTGGTAACAACGTATGCAACCTAAGTTTGTCGCAGGAGTTGCTGCTTTTATTGAATTTGCACGCGCACATAATAAGATCATAATAGAGAAGATTCTCTGTCCGTGCGATAGATGTGGCAATAAGTACCGGCAGAAGGTAGAATTGGCAGAGCTTCATATTGTAAAATATGGGTTTACTAGACTTTATACAACTTGGAAATATCACGGGGAAGGAGAAGAATGCAGTACTGCGGGAGAAGAAGAAGGAGAACACGATAATGCGGCAGGAGAAAAAGAAGAATTCGGTAATGCGGCAGAAGGAGAAGACGGTAATTTATTTCCATCAGAAGAAATGGAGGATATGGTAGAGGCTGCCCTAGGTGAATCTATTCGTACCGAAGATGACATTCCTTCCGGTCAAGGACCGTGTGCGGATAAAAATGAAAATTTCATGAATGATACCAATTTATGAGAATGCGAAGTATTCCACCCTCTCATGGTTCGTCCAACTTTTCCAGATTAAGTGCCTAAATGGATGGAGCAACAAGTCATTCACAATGCTTCTTTCGTTCTTGAAAGATTCTGTGCCTCCGGGAAATAACGTGCCCGACAGCTGGTACGGAGCCCAGAAGATAATGTCTGAGTTGGGTCTAAAGTGCGAGAAGATTCAAGCATGTCCTAAAAATTGCGTGTTGTACCGGAAAGAGAATTCAGATTTGAAAGAGTGTCCAACATGCGGAGAGGCCAGGTATAAGCCGAAAGATTCTGATAAGAAGCCCGATATACCTGTCAAGATAGCACGATACTTTCCCATAACACAGAGGCTACAGAGGCTATTCAGGTGCAAGAAAACAGCCGAGGCAATGATTTGGCATCACCGTGCTCCTCCAAGGGAAGATGGAAAAATGAGCCATCCAAGAGATTCACCGGCATGGAAGAATTTCGATAGGAGGCACGCAATATTCAGTAGCGATCCTCGCAATGTCCGGCTCGGACTGGCTACAGATGGCTTCTGCCCATTCAACTATATGGCTGGAAGTCACAGCACATGGCATGTTGTAATGATAATTTATAATCTGTCGCCTTGGTTGGCTATGGACCAATCATACTTTATGATGCCTCTTCTTATCGACGGGCCAAACTCACCGGGGAACAATATCGACGTCTATCTCCGACCTCTGATTGAGGAGCTGAAATGGGATGGTTACAATATCGACGTCTATCTCCGGAGAGGACGTGACTGCTAAATGGGATGGTTACAATAACGTGACCTTCCGGATGGATCCGACGAAACAGGTCAAACCACAATATTGGAACAAGTTAAGCATTTTCTTCGAGCTTCCGTACTGGTCTACAAATTCAGTGCGTCATTGTCTGGACGTCATGCATATAGAGAAGGGAGTATCAGAGCACATACTTAACTTGCTTTTTTATAAAGACGGAAAATCGAAAGATAACCTGAATGCTCGGATGGATCTATAAGAGTGGAGAATAAGAAGTGAATTGCATCCTAGACCGGTAGCTGGTAAACCGGGCAAGTTTGTACTTCCCAATGCCGCTTATCATATGTCACAAACGGAGAAGAAAAGATTCCTGCATGTGTTGCATGATTTGAAAGTTCCCACAGGTTTTTCAGGATCATTCAGCAAGAAAATAAAAATTGTGAAGGGCAAGATCGATGGGCTGAAAAGTCATGATCACCATGTTATCGTGGAGCACCTTCTTCCATTAGCCCTCAGGACTTCTCTAGCCGAATCGGTTGGTCTAGTAATCAACGACTTATGTTGTTTTTTCAGGGAGTTGTGTGCTAAAACTGTAGCGTCTTGAAAAGTCGTTTTGGTATTTTCCTGAAAATCGGTGAAAATTCGGTATTTTTCCGAAAACCGTCTTTTTTGTTATTTTGCAGTTTAGGGCTAATTATACCTAAAATGGATAGGTAATTGCTTGTTTTTAGTAGCTAATGAGTTAATTATGAAATTCTGGTCGTTTAAAAATTTTCCCTAATTTTTCAATTTTTTAATATTATTTTAAGCCGGTAAGAAAATACATTAATTTAGCGATAAATACAAATTTTTCCGGGCTAATTTTAATCTTTAAAATTATGATAATTAAAATCTAGTTGTAACATAAATTTTTAGTATTTTATTTTGATTTTTAACTAATTTTTATTATAGGAAACGAATTTATTGAATTTTAAGCTAAAACTTGCAATTTTGGACTTGTAGGGGGTCTTTTTGCATAAAACTTCTTTTGTAAACCCCTCTCTCTCTTCCCTCAGCCCTAGGCCGGCCCCACCATGATCAGGTCCAGAATTTTGATTGCCTCACTTTGACTTTATCTTTTGTGAATGAATTGTTTTGGTTAGGATTAAAATATAGTAATGTAGGTATGAGTTTTGAGTGCATGTGAGAGCTTTGACTTTAGTCTTTCCAACTCCAATTCCTCACTATCCACTCCCCTCTCCCTCTCCTGGCCGAGACCTGCTCCCCCCCCCCCATTTCCATTATTTTCCTTCTTCTTTTCTCTCTTTTTCTTCAAAAAATTGCATCAAAATTCAATAAAAATCAATAAATCCTTCACTTTTTCAACACAAAACCTTATTCCCTCTCTTCTCAAACACAAATTGGTTCAAATCTTGGAGAAAGATGGCATCTTGGGAGGTTTTAGCAACATAGGGATTGATCTTTTGAGGTATAATTTCTAATCAAATGGTTAAATTGTAGTTTAAAGTGTGCTAATTGAACTTTGAAAATTGTTTTAGTGTTAATTTTAGTGTTAATTGCATACTAGTTTTTTTAAAGTTTGTGGTTTGAAATTAATTTAGGGTTTAGATCACCATTAAGAGATTAATTAAGCTATTTTGTTATCTAGTTATTTTGTTAGCTTAATCTAAGTGGTTAAATTGCTAATTGGGCTAAAATCTAGTGTTAATTTAGTGTTAGTTTCTAATCTAGTTTTTAAAGGTTTATGGTTAGAGTTAAACTAGGGTTTTTAGAAACCATTATTTAGTTAATTAAAGCTAATTAGCTATCTAGTTAATTACTAAACTAATCTTTAAGGTTACTTTGCTTAAGTGGTTTCTTATTAAGCTAATCTATGTTAAACTTGTGTGAAATTTTCATTAAGTTTGCAAATTACCAAAATCAAGAAGAGCTTTGTGTATGGAATGTGGGTTTTGTAGCATGGTAAATAAATTAAAATTGTGTTTTTGGTGGCTAACTAGTTGTGTGGATTGGATGGTTGTGTTGGACCGTGATAACTTTGTCGCTATTGTCGATGTTGCACCAAATTGCTTTTCTAGCTTACTAGTTTTTACTAAATGTTGTGATGAATTAATTGCGATGTCTTGATGACATTTTTAGCGTATCCTATGACATTTAGGATGCGTGTGTGCGGATTTTTGAGTAGTCGGGTTTTAGTTTTGCCGGGCGACCAAATCGGCGATTTTTGCAGTTTTTGCGATTTTCGCGTGTGTTCCGCGCACCTTGTGCACGTTGTACCTAGCTAGTGAACATTAGTATTTTCGTTTTGGTTTTGCGTCATTCTTGATATGTAACCTTATGTTTGGTATTGATGTAAATTCCAGGTTCGGTCGCGGAGACGTCAGACGCGGCACGAAAGGGGAAAGCGGTGATTGGACACAGCTAGCTAGGGATTCCGGTGAGTAGATGTAACATCTACGGGGGACTATCGTTGTATGGCGCAAGTCGCCCGATAGTTTAGTACCTTAAAAAGATTCTTAGTAATGTTAGTAATTAGGGGTGTAATACTTGTATGATTATTTGCTATATTCATGCCCTATATTGACATACCTATACGAAACCATTCTATAGGACACCTGCACCATTGCCAGGGTTTTTATATGCCGCACGAGCACTATTCATGCTTACACACACATCCTGGTAATTGCCATGCCACCACACTAGATAACCTTTTACTAATTGATGCTTAAACCTGTGCTATTGCCTTTAATTCCTTAAAATGAAATCGTAGGATTGCTATTCATGTGCATGTACCTCATCATATTATTTGTTCATGCCTAGTCTATTAATCATACATCGTAGCTTAATTATTGATACCATATGCATTCATCACCATTGACATATACACTTATGAGGATTTCTTGAGATTTTATGATATTTCTGGATTTCGGGGGAAAGCCGCAAAATTTCTAAACTTATTATATTTTTTAAAAATATGTAAATTGCGGTTTTCTAGTGATGTAAGTGTCGTCCACCATGAGTTTGCTGTGGTTTTCGAGATCCGTGTCGAGGAGTGGAGGAACCGTCACGGATACATGGTGGGCCCGGTAAGGTACCCCGGGGCAAGAGGAATGTGGTGTTGACGTTGAGCCTGGCAGGGGACGGATTACCTACCGGTGACTGTTTGGGACGGCGGATATCCAGAGGATACCGACCGTGTCCGCTAGATGATGAGATATTGATATTTGAGATGGGTCAGCCGGACGGCTGAGGCCAGAGATACATTGATATGAGATTTGAGACAGTTTTGAGGTGTCGATGCTGGACACAGGTTCTTGTTGATTCTATTGGTATTGTGCTGGTATTTCAAAAGACATTCTTAAAGGGAAAAACATGATTTCTTATACTTACACATTCAGATCACGAGTTGATTCGCATTGCATTCATACCTGCAAGTATATCCATATTGCATACATACTTGCCATTATGTCCTGCCTTACCTGTATTTAGATGCTAGGATGCTTGTGTGCATGCATTCGATAGCCTGTGTAGATGTTATTTATTACTCACGAGTTGGCAACTCACCCCCGTTGTGCCATAGCCTTTTGCAGGTCCGCTCCGTCAGTACAGTAGCGGCGGGTGCGCTTGCTTCTTTTGCCTCTTTTGCCTGGACTCGAGGTTTTGCTCATAGGTGGGTTATGTTATTATTTTTGTACCACCTTGTATATTCTTTGTATCTAGTGTACTCCATCTACTATTTCTACCAGTATTATTGTATATTGACCTAGAGATGAGACTGTGAGGTTTGTGGACTTTTATGCTGTATTTTGGGGTCGAGCTCACTTGAGTCGACATGATGTTTTTCTTATGCTTCATTATGATTATTTCACATGTTGTTGCTTTATATTGCGTGGGATTTGTGACCGTCTTGTGGCGAAGAGCTAGCTCCCGCTTGGGGATGCCTTATTTGTTGGATTCATATATATTCTTGTTGTACCCATTTTGGGGGCCAGTATTTACAAAGGAGACTCTGCCGAAATTTTCGGAAAAATTGGTATTGTTTTTAAAAAGGTTTTATATGACTTATTTGATAAACTCGCTTTCAATTGATTGGGTTTTCTTCACTCTTTTGCTTATTTGGTTTTGGTTTCTGGGCTTTGGCTTACTTATTTTACGGACGTCTTTAGACGTTTCGTAACCTAAGTGCCAGTCACGTTCCGTACCCTGCGGGTCGTGACAAAGTTGGTATCAGAGCGATAGGTTTTACCTTTTTGAGTGTAGGATGACCCTTGGTAGATGGAGTAAGTGACTTAAGCAGGGTAACGTAGCGTGCGTATGTCCGCGGCATACTTGCGATACGGTACTCCGCCTAAGTGACTTTAGGATATACTTGCTTGAAAATTCCTTCTTCAATTCCGTGTATCCTATGATCCTATTGCACTGTTCTTACTATCCGTTTTCCTATAACAGCTACTATGCCGCCGAAGGCTACCAGAGCACAGAAGGCTGCCGCCCGAGACGAGATTCGAGCTGGCTCGTCCGAGACGAGGACTGAGCAGGGTGGTATACCTATGCCTCAGGGACAGACTGATCCGCATTCCCCAGGTCGCATGGACAGGCTTGAGTCTGGTATGGAGGAGCTGCGACAGATGATGGGAGGCATGCAGGAGTTACGACAGATGGTGGAATCGTTAGTAGAGGTCAATCGAGCACAGAGATCGGATATTACTCCCCCTGCGGTCGTTTCGAGACCGAGTCGGATTCGCACTGATATGTTAGCACCTAGGAGGGTTCGCAGAGGCCGTGGTGGATTCTTTAGGGGCCAGTTATATCGCCTTCACCCATACGATCAGCAGCCATGGTTAGGATGTTTTTGGTGTGGTAGCCTGCATCATCGTAACAGAGACTGTCCGGCGAGACGACAGGGAGCGGCGACAGTTCCACATGTGACCCTACCACCATCACCACCCCCTCCTCAGAGAGCCCTACTTCCTACTACCGGCGATGCTCCACGCCAGTTAGGTGCACCCAGAGGCCGTGGACGCGGCGGTCCGATTCAGAGAGGACGAGGAGGCAGAGGCCGAGGTCGAGGTCAGCCCGCTATCGGTGGAGGTCAGGCCCGAGTATTTGCCTTGACACTGCAGGATGCGCAGGCATCCAATACCGTTGTGACAGGTACCTTATCCGTATGTTCTTTCGACGCACGGGTATTATTTGACCCAGGTTCCACACATTCGTACGTCTCTACACACTTTGCACCGATGTTGGGCCGTGAGTCGTCGTCGTTAGATCAGCCGCTTGTTGTTATTACCCCGGTAGGCGAGTCGTTTGTCGCTTGTTTTGTTTTTCGATTGTGTTCCATTCGTATCGGGGAGAGGGAGTCATTGGTTGATTTGATTCTCCTCGATATGTTGGACTTTGATGTGCTTCTGGGCATGGATTGGCTAGCCACTCGTTATGCTTCGGTGGACTGCCATGAGAAGGCAGTCATATTTAGCTTTCCGGGAGAGCCAGTCCTTGTTATTCAGGGAGACCGCAGTGTCACCCTTCCCAGCTTGATTTCGTCTCTTCGCGCTGGTCAGCTCTTGCAGAAGGGATGTCAGGGATTCTTAGCGTATGTTTGTGATACTCGAGCTGCAGAGGTTCCGTTGGACCGGGTCCCGGTTGTTTGTGAGTTCCCTGATGTTTTCCCTGATGAGCTACCTGGGCTACCACCTTAGCGCGACGTTGAGTTCTGCATCGATTTGATTCCCGGCTCGGGGCCTATTTCTATACCGCCTTATCGGATGGCCCCGGCAGAGCTTCGAGAGCTGAAGGATCAGTTGCAGGATTTGTTAGATAAGGGGCTTATTCGACCTAGTGTTTCTCTGTGGGGTGCTCCGGTCCTGTTTGTCAAGAAGAAGGATGGAAGTTTGCGCTTATGCATCGACTACCGCCAGCTGAACAAAGTTACCGTGCGGAACAGATATCCGTTGCCGCGCATTGATGATCTGTTTGACCAGCTTCAGGGTGCGGGGTATTTTTCGAGGATCGACTTGCGATCAGGATACCATCAGCTGCGAGTTCGACAAGAGGATATACCGAGGACAGCTTTCCGCACGCGCTACGGCCACTACGAGTTTTTGGTGATGTCGTTCGGACTCACCAACGCCCCAGCAGCATTCATGGATTTGATGAACCGTACATTCAGGCCGTATCTTGACTTGTTCATCATCGTGTTTATCGACGATATCTTGGTGTACTCCCGGAGCAGAGAGGAGCACGAGCAGCACTTGCGGATTACGTTACAGACTCTGAGGGAGCACCAGCTGTTCGCAAAGTTCTCCAAGTGTGCATTCTGGCTGGACAGCATCGGATTCTTGGGTCACGTGGTTACGAGAGACGGCATATGTGTGGACCCGAAGAAGATTGAGGCTGTTCAGCAGTGGCCCCGACCTACATCGGTTACAGAGATCCGTAGTTTTCTAGGCCTGGCGGGCTACTACAGGCGTTTTGTTCAGGACTTCTCCCGTATAGCTGCACCGTTGACCGGTTTGACCCGGAAGGGAGTTCCTTTCGTCTGGACAGAGGAGTGCGAGCGCAGTTTTCAGCAGCTACGGACTTGTCTGACTACGGCGCCGGTATTATCTTTGCCTTCGGGATCAGGCGGATTTATTGTCTACTGTGATGCTTCGCGAGTGGGATTAGGATGCGTATTGATGCAGCATGGCCGGGTGATCGCTTATGCTTCTCGGCAGTTGAAGAAGCATGAACAGAACTACCCCACTCATGATTTGGAGATGGCTGCCGTGGTCTTTGCACTGAAGATTTGGCGACATTACCTATACGGCGAGTCGTGTCAGATATTCACCGATCACAAGAGCTTAAAGTACATATTTCAGCAGCGAGACCTGAACCTCAGACAGCGTTGTTGGATGGAGTTGGTGAAAGACTACGACTGCGAGATCTTATATCACCCAGGCAAGGCGAATGTGGTGGCAGATGCGTTGAGTAGGAGGCCCGGGGGTAGTCTATCCTTTTTGCGCGCAGTGCAGAGGCAGTCGTCAGCAGATTGGCAGATGTTATGCGACAGCCGAGTTGAGTTCGAGTTCACTCAGACAGGAGGACAGCTCGCGCATGTTCGTGCACGCCCACAGTTGCTTGACCGTATATATGAGGCACAGCGCAGTGACGACCGTTGCTCAAAGATCATGGCACAGATGGGACATGGCAGATTTTCCGAGTTCGTGGTTGACGATCAGGGGATTTTACGATATGGATCTAGACTGTGCGTACCAGATGCTGATGGATTGCGGCGCGACATTCTTGAGGAGGCACACCGATCAGTGTATAGTGTCCACCCCGGTTCCACCAAGATGTACCATGATATGAGAGAGACCTACTGGTGGGACGGGATGAAGAGGGACATTGCGGAGTTCGTTTCGAGATGCCTGACTTGTCAGCAAGTCAAGGCCGAGCACCAGAGGCCCGCAGGAGAGCTACAGCCGTTACCCATTCCGGAGTGGAAATGGGAGCAGATTTCGATGGACTTCGTTGTGGGTCTACCCAGGACCAGTCGAGGGTACGACTCCATCTGGGTGATCGTGGATAGATTGACGAAAGCGGCTCACTTCCTGCCAGTGAAGACGACTTTCAGCTTCGCTCAGTATGCTCAGCTCTATATTGACGAGATCGTGCGACTACATGGCGTACCGACTTGTATCGTGTCAGATCGAGGCACTCAGTTCACCAGCCAACTTTGGCAGAGACTTCAGGAGGCTTTGGGCACTCGTTTGAGCTTCAGCACAGCGTTTCATCCGCAGACCGACGGACAGTCAGAGCGGACCATTCAGACTCTCGAGGACATGCTCAGAGCGTGCGTTTTAGACTTCGGTGGTAGCTGGGATCGTCATTTACCTCTAGTGGAGTTCTCCTACAACAGCAGCTTCCAGGATACTATTCAGATGGCACCTTTCGAGGCATTGTATGGGAGGAGATGCAGATCGCCCGTCTGTTGGACAGAGCTCAGCGAGAGCAGTATTTTGGGGCCGCAGCTTGTTGAGGAGACGACAGCGAAGATACAGTTGATTCGAGACCGGATGAGAGCGGCTCAGAGTAGGCAGAAATCGTATGCAGACAGGCGCCGTCGCAGACTAGAGTTCGGAGTTGGCGATCATGTTTTTCTGAGGGTCTCTCCGGTGAAGGGCGTGATGCGATTTGGGCGAAAAGGAAAGCTTAGCCCTAGATTCGTAGGTCCCTTCGATATCCTCGAGCGTGTCGGCGCTGTTGCATATCGTTTGGCCCTTCCACCCAGCTTTCACGATGTTCACCCCGTCTTCCATGTTTCGATGCTCCGCAAGTACCTTCACGACCCTTCGCATGCGATTCAGCACCCGACAGTCCAGCTAGAGCGCGACCTTTCTTTTGCAGAGCAGCCGGTGGCCATCTTGGATCGGCAGGTGAAGAAGTTGAGGTCGAAGATTATACCAACCGTCAAGGTCCTTTGGCGCAGCCCGAGCAGCGAGGAGGTTACCTGGAAGACCGAGGGCGAGATGATGAAGAAATATCCCCATCTCTTTGAAGGTACGCGTAGCTATATTTTTAAATTCGGGGACCGAATTTCTTTAAGGGGGGAAGATTGTAGCGTCTTAAAAAGTCGTTTTGGTGTTTTCCTGAAAATCGGTGAAAATTCGGTATTTTTCCGAAAACCGTCTTTTTTGTTATTATGCAGTTTAGGGCTAATTATACCTAAAATGGATAGGTAATTGCTTGTTTTTAGTAGCTAATGAGTTAATTATGAAATTCTGGTCGTTTAAAAATTTTCCCTAATTTTTCAATTTTTTAATATTATTTTAAGCCGGTAAGAAAATACATTAATTTAGAGATAAATACAAATTTTTCCGGGCTAATTTTAATCTTTAAAATTATGATAATTAAAATCTAGTTGTAACATAAATTTTTAGTATTTTATTTTGATTTTTAACTAATTTTTATTATAGGAAACGAATTTATTGAATTTTAAGCTAAAACTTGCAATTTTGGACTTGTAGGGGGTCTTTTTGCATAAAACTTCTTTTGTAAACCCCTCTCTCTCTTCCCTCAGCCCTAGGCCGGCCCCACCATGATCAGGTCCAGAATTTTGATTGCCTCACTTTGACTTTATCTTTTGTGAATGAATTGTTTTGGTTAGGATTAAAATATAGTAATGTAGGTATGGGTTTTGAGTGCATGTGAGAGCTTTGACTTTAGTCTTTCCAACTCCAATTCCTCACTTTCCACTCCCCTCTCCCTCTCCTGGCCGAGACCTGCTCCCCCCCCCATTTCCATTATTTTCCTTCTTTTTTTCTCTCTTTTTCTTCAAAAAATTGCATCAAAATTCAATAAAAATCAACAAATCCTTCGCTTTTTCAACACAAAACCTTATTCCCTCTCTTCTCAAACCCAAATTGGTTCAAATCTTGGAGAAAGATGGCATCTTGGGAGGTTTTAGCAACATAGGGATTGATCTTTTGAGGTATAATTTCTAATCAAATGGTTAAATTGTAGTTTAAAGTGTGCTAATTGAACTTTGAAAATTGTTTTAGTGTTAATTTTAGTGTTAATTGCATACTAGTTTTTTTAAAGTTTGTGGTTTGAAATTAATTTAGGGTTTAGATCACCATTAAGAGATTAATTAAGCTATTTTGTTATCTAGTTATTTTGTTAGCTTAATCTAAGTGGTTAAATTGCTAATTGGGCTAAAATCTAGTGTTAATTTAGTGTTAGTTTCTAATCTAGTTTTTAAAGGTTTATGGTTAGAGTTAAACTAGGGTTTTTAGAAACCATTATTTAGTTAATTAAAGCTAATTAGCTATCTAGTTAATTACTAAACCAATCTTTAAGGTTACTTTACTTAAGTGGCTTCTTATTAAGCTAATCTATGTTAAACTTGTGTGAAATTTTCATTAAGTTTGCAAATTACCAAAATCAAGAAGAGGTTTTTGTATGGAATGTGGGTTTTGTAGCATGGTAAATAAGTTAAAATTGTGTTTTTGGTGGCTAACTAGTTGTGTGGATTGGATGGTTGTGTTGGACCGTGATAACTTTGTCGCTATTGTCGATGTTGCACCAAATTGCTTTTCTAGCTTACTAGTTTTTACTAAATGTTGTGATGAATTAATTGCGATGTCTTGATGACATTTTTAGCGTATCCTATGACATTTAGGATGCGTGTGTGCGGATTTTTGAGTAGTCGGGTTTTAGTTTTGCCGGGCGACCAAATCGGCGATTTTTGCAGTTTTTGCGATTTTCGCGTGTGTTCCGCGCACCTTGTGCACGTTGTACCTAGTAGTGAACATTAGTATTTTCGTTTGGGTTTCGCATCATTCTTGATATGTAACCTTATGTTTGGTATTGATATAAATTCCAGGTTCGGTCGCGGAGACGTCAGACGCGGCACGAAAGGGGAAAGCGGTGATTGGACACAGCTAGCTAGGGATTCCGGTGAGTAGATGTAACATCTACGGGGGACTATCGTTGTATGGCGCAAGTCGCCCGATAGTTTAGTACCTTAAAAAGATTCTTAGTAATGTTAGTAATTAGGGGTGTAATACTTGTATGATTATTTGCTACATTCATGCCCTATATTGACATACCTATACGAAACCATTCTATAGGACACCTGCACCATTGCCAGGGTTTTTATATGCCGCACGAGCACTATTCATGCTTACATACACATCCTGGTAATTGCCATGCCACCACACTAGATAACCTTTAAATTGAAACCTTTTACTAATTGATGCTTAAACCTGTGCTATTGCCTTTAATTCCTTAAAATGAAATCGTAGGATTGCTATTCATGTGCATGTACCTCATCATATTATTTGTTCATGCCTAGTCTATTAATCATACATCGTAGCTTAATTATTGATACCATATGCATTCATCACCATTGACATATACACTTATGAGGATTTCTTGAGATTTTATGATATTTCTGGATTTCGGGGGAAAGCCGCAAAATTTCTAAACTTATTATATTTTTTTAAAATATGTAAATTGCGGTTTTCTAGTGATGTAAGTGTCGTCCACCATGAGTTTGCTGTGGTTTTCGAGATCCGTGTCGAGGAGTGGAGGAACCGTCACGGGTACATGGTGGGCCCGGTAAGGTACCCCGGGGCAAGAGGAATGTGGTGTTGACGTTGAGCCTGGCAGGGGACGGATTACCTACCGGTGACTGTTTGGGACGGCGGATATCCAGAGGATACCGACCGTGGCCGCTAGATGATGAGATATTGATATTTGAGATGGGTCAGCCGGACGGCTGAGGCCAGAGATACATTGATATGAGATTTGAGACAGTTTTGAGGTGTCGATGCTGGACACAGGTTCTTGTTGATTCTATTGGTATTGTGCTGGTATTTCAAAAGACATTCTTAAAGGGAAAAACATGATTTCTTATACTTACACATTCAGATCACGAGTTGATTCGCATTGCATTCATACCTGCTAGTATATCCATATTGCATACATACTTGCCATTATGTCCTGCCTTACCTGTATTTAGATGCTAGGATGCTTGTGTGCATGCATTCGATAGCCTGTGTAGATGTTATTTATTACTCACGAGTTGGCAACTCACCCCCGTTGTGCCATAGCCTTTTGCAGGTCCGCTCCGTCAGTACAGTAGCGGCGGGTGCGCTTGCTTCTTTTGCCTCTTTTGCCTGGACTCGAGGTTTTGCTCATAGGTGGGTTATGTTATTATTTTTGTACCACCTTGTATATTCTTTGTATCTAGTGTACTCCATCTACTGTTTCTACCAGTATTATTGTATATTGACCTAGAGATGAGACTGTGAGGTTTGTGGACTTTTATGCTGTATTTTGGGGTCGAGCTCACTTGAGTCGACATGATGTTTTTCTTATGCTTCATTATGATTATTTCGCATGTTGTTGCTTTATATTGCGTGGGATTTGTGACCGCCTTGTGGCGAAGAGCTAGCTCCCGCTTGGGGATGCCTTATTTGTTGGATTCATATATATTCTTGTTGTACCCATTTTGGGGGCCAGTATTTACAAAGGAGACTCTGCCGAAATTTTCGGAAAAATTGGTATTGTTTTTAAAAAGGTTTTATATGACTTATTTGATAAACTCGCTTTCAATTGATTGGGTTTTCTTTACTCTTTTGCTTATTTGGTTTTGGTTTCTGGGCTTTGGCTTACTTATTTTACGGACGTCTTTAGACGTTTCGTAACCTAAGTGCCAGTCACGTTCCGTACCCTGCGGGTCGTGACAAAAACACTGGAGGTTGTGACGCTGGATAAACTAGAAAATTCTATTGCGTTGATACTTTGCAAGTTTAAGCGTATTTTTCCTCCGTCATTCTTCGATATCATAATACACTTGACGGTTCATCTTGCAACTGAGGCGAAGTTAGCCGGACCGGTACAATATCGATGGATGTATCCCGTCGAGAGGTACGCGTAATTTTTCGTTTCGCGCAATTTATAAATTTATTGTTGTCCTGTATGCCCGTATTTATTTATTCAACATATTTTCATTAGGTACCTCTACACACTTAAGAAGTATATACGCAATAAAAATCGACCAGAGGGTTCTATTGTTGGAGATAGTGCCCTCAGAGTCAATTATTGGATCACAGGCACGTGATTGCAATGATTGAGGGAGGACCTATCCCGGTAGGACAGTCTTACTCAAGATAATAGTATGCTATCTGGTTTATCTTTATTATCATGTACTGCTTTAGGTGACCTTACAGGTCGCTATTACACGTTGATAGAGCCCCTAGGATTCTTGCTTGACTGCCAGCAGTATGAGGGCGATCATATACGTGGGAGCTGGTAGTCTATAAGCACATCCTTAAAAGGTCTCTGGTCGTGGGTGTTTCGAGATAAGGCATCGATTCTCCAGAGTAGACTAGTGTATACAGTCGAGACCCCGACGAGGGGCGGTGGCCGGTCTCACAAGCCACTGGTGTCAGTTAGTTCACCTAAGATATATACAGGTGCTTATTGGGTTATGAGTACACCGGACAGGACTCGCCGGGAACCTGCTAGTTGGGATTATACCAGACGTCAGATTGCAGTTCCCTGGTGACATGTGTACAGGTTAGTTCATCGACCTGAGGATTGTCATTTGTCTCGTGTGAGTTCCCACTGTACTTTGATTACTACCCTACCACGCTCAAAGGAGACATGCAAACAGGTTTTAGTTGGGTACAGTCCCGAGCCACATGGAGGCAGTGAGCGGATCTTCAGGGGTTCGTCTCTCCCGGTATTGGGGGTGAGGTCGCGCTGTGTCTAGGAGAGCCATTACACGAAGCCCTCGGCCGAGGCAGGAGATTTACTGGTAGGTATTCCAGTAGTATCTCAGGGTGTTCTGGGCTACACTCCGACACGACTTGTACCGCTTTTGGGGGTCTGACTTTTACCAACCCCCTAGGCCCACCATGCGATGCTCATAGACGAACGGACCGGACTGTACGGATATTGTCACTGACAGGCTCAGTAGGGTGTCAGGATGAGTTCGCTCATCGACGTCCCTTTTGGTCAATAGCTGGTAGCCCGTTACATATGGCTAATACCTATGACGTGCTAGTGGTTAAATCCACAGCCATAGTACTGACAAGTCTTTAGAGTCCACCACACACACAGTTACTCAAGTTTCGGGCGAAACGCTGTAGAGACCGTATGGAGATATGGCAGGGTTCGATCAGATACGTGCGGTATTGCACGGATCATGATCGGACGGAAAATACTAGCGGGCTTTGGTTTAAGCCGGATCCTAGTATTGCACAGTGTAGATTTTGTCTCAGTGCATTTGTATTCGGTCGGAATACAAATGCGGGTATGTATATACAGTAGCGGGATTTTCCTGTAATTTATTACGGGATCAGTTTTTGGGGTTGCCAGTCTGTTTTCCGTTTCGGCCATATTTCTTTGTATCTTTCATTGGCCGAATATTGGTGGAGGAGGGTTTATTTGCATTTGTGCAAATAAGCATTTTGGAGGGTTGTTTTTGCATATTGTTGTTCATGATGGTTTAGCCTCCATTGACTTCTTGACTTCTTCATGGCTTGATTTTTGTGTGTGATGATGGAGAGTCATGATGATGGTTTTGAGTGTTAGATTTACTTGTGATCATTTCTTCACATCATTACCTTTCTCTCTCTTTCTTGCATGATGAGATACCCCCCCCTTTGGACTTTTTCCTCACTCATATTTTTGATCCACTCACTCTCTTGACTCACTCTCTCTTTGCCAAGGCCGGCCAAGGAATGGGGCTGTCCAAATTTATGGTGTGGGAAAAATCCTCTCATTTGGCTTTGCAAAAATGATATAGCTCCTCCTCCAAAAGTCCATTTCATTCCTCCACCATATGGCAACTCCATACAAACCCCAAGAGACAAAGAGTTCTACAAATAACCTACAGCAAACCTTGGGCACGGCAGCTCGCCAACTTCGTGCCCGAGTTGCCTCGGTCAAGAGGTGGGAGCCCGTAAAAGAAGCAGGCGACGTGGTGCCCTTCCGGCGAGGAGGTGGAGACCGGCATTCCGCGGGAGATCGGGACGACGACGAGAAGACCGGAGGACTCGAATCGCTCGGTATATCTCTCTTCCCATCTTGTAGTTAGCTAGGACTAGATTAATGGCACGATCTGGGTTAAAAGTGCGCGGTGGTGCCGGTTTACTAGTTTGTAAAGTTTTTCGTTTCCGCGTTTCCGGCGTCGGATTGACGGCCGGGGCGCCGCCGTGCACTTACAGTGGTATCAGAGCCTCGCCATTAACCTAGTCTAGCTTTGTCTAATGTGTTTACATTTCCGATCGAACAAAAATTCCAAAATCCGCGTTTTCAATAGAATCAGTTTTCTGTCGATTTTTTTCTGGCTCGAATTTTTTTTCAGTAGATTGCAGAATTATGTGCAGGGAATTATAAGACTTCTGTAGAAATTTGATCACGTGAACGCTCTATACGACCGCGGAACCATGGCCAAACCCATGCTTGGGCCGCGGTTCCGTCGCAGTATTTGCAGTTCAGTGGATCAATTTTTTACAGAGGGTCTCTGGGCTGAAAATTGGGGTTTTGGAATATTATTTTTGGGCCCAGGATTTCTTTAGCTGCTACAGTAATGCTTGGGGCCCACTTGGTAAAATTTGATCGATCGGATATTTTAAACATGTTAGTTCACAGTATTTACATTATATCTGCGACCGTGAATGTCACTTGATCGGTAAATCCTGTCTAACTGCTATAGCCCGGTTAGACGGATTTGCGAACGTGACATTCACGTTGATGTGCTGTACATTTCTGTGATGTTGCATTTTATCACGTCTTGAGCGAAATATTATATATTGATATATATACTAGTAGATGTTGTATATGTTTTGCATCCGCGCTAGTCCAGTCCCCGCTCTGTCGTTAGTTAGCTAACCTAACGGGTAATGACGGGACCCAGTGGCGAATGAGGATGGCATATATGTACGTCATTATTTTCGTTCTTTGTGGTGTGATCAATTGATGGGATTGCGTTGATTCGGATCAATGCAAGTTAAAAACAAACCTAATCTGATATTGTTGGAACATTTTTCAAAAAGCTGTTATTGCAAGGACGTTCTCTTTTGTTTTGCACAGTGGTATTCAGTTGGAATATCCTGCTCCTCAGTCGACGAGGCAAGGGCCGAGATCCCTTCACCGGGAGTGACCCCTTGGACAAAAGTTTGCGTCAGGGCAATAACTTCACTATAGCCGATTACTTTTGCTTTGCATCGTGGTATTCAGTTGGAATATCCTGCACCTCATTCTATGGGGAAAGAGCCGAGATCCCTTCACCGGGAGTGACCTCTTTAGCGAAGGTTTTCGTCACTATATTTTTAAAAGCTATCTGGTTCCTTCAACGATATCAAGTTCATTACGTTAAAGGTTTTCGCCAGAAACCATTCGTAGCCCTCCGTCGTTTCATATGGATAGTCAATAGTATTCAAGCTGTGTTTGTTGGCCATACTCAAGGCACAGTGTTTGGTAACTATTGGGTGTTCATATGTAGCATAGATAGATGCGTTGGTTTGGGACAGTCGTATAGCCTTGTTGGCCCTAGTCAAGGGCTTGTACGGGTGGGTTCAAATTAACCTGGACAATGACGGGTAGAACTTGACATGTGACTTATGATTTGTTGGCCTTAGTCAAGGTCATAAGAGCATGGGGCAAAAATCACATCGGGGGTTTTTAAAGAAACTGAAACTTGCCAGATATGCGCATACCTTCTGGAGTGTGATAGCGTGAGCGGATTCCGTCACGTTATCATGCGATGATAGTTGGATCCCGATTCCCACTGATGAGTTGGTTTACTCCTCGGGTGATCCCGACTAATTCTTCTTTCAGGTTTGGAGAAGAATTTGACGGTACAGTGGGAGGTTTCCAGATTGGATAAATTGGTAACCATTCTGATCTAGGTTAGAGTGCACGCTGAGTGTTTCTTTTCTCTCTCTCTTTGGCAGCGACCATTGACCTGACCCTAGACTATGACTCAGTGACCAAGTTGACCGAACCTTCTTTAACACTGGCTTTCTAGATTGTCAGAGTAGCAAACCTCATTGCCACTCCTACTTTTACCCTTTTCTCCAGGACACCCCGTGTTACTACGAACGTCCACTTCCATTGGACAAAACCATCGTATGGTTATATACGAACTCGAAGGAATTTATTCGAGGATGGTTTCCGGTTCTGGAGAAAACGGATAGGATTATTCAGTTGTCTTTTCCTTTTACCTTCTCTCAGGTTGCGAGTGCTCCTTAGATTAGGGGATAGTACACCTATTACGCAAATTGGATAGTTTTCTTCTAAACAATAGGCAGGTGTCGACCGGTAGGGAATGAAGAAAACCAATTAGCCTAACGATGGTGTACAGAAGGTATTATGTAAAGACAAAGAAAGGGATTAGAAGGAGGGCAAAGTAAATTGTGACTGATATTCACGACCAAACCAGGTATTTCATTACCACTCCCACTTCACCTTTGTATTTCTCCAGGACACTCCGTATCACTACGAAGATCCACAGATATTTGGATATTCCATCGTATTGTTATATACGAACTCGAAAGGAACTTGTTCCATTTCGGGGATGGATTCTGGTTCGGGAGAAATAGGAATAAGGTTTATTCAGCTGTCTTTTAGCTTCACCTTCTCTCGCATTGCGAGTGCTCCTAGGATTAGGACAATACACTCATTATGCTTATTGGATAGTCTTCTTCCAAACCATCGGCTGGTGCCGAACGGTAGGGAAGGAAGAAAACCATTTGGCTTAAAGGGGTGTGCAGAAGGTAATGACTAAAGACATATGAAGGGATTTGGAGAGGTGGCAAAGAAATATACGGTTACGGTTGTGAATCTGGATAATGGAAGAGGCGTTACTAGGAATACCGGGATACCCCATCGAAACATTTCAATGTTTCAGTTTCACTGTGTACTGTTAAAAGAAAACTGATTTCCCAATTAGACACTTGCTCCAGGGTATGTATTTACCAGGTTTGATTTTCACATCTGTATGGTTTTACAGATGATGAGTGGGAGTAAGTTATTGGGAATTAGGTGATCGTCCTCATTATATCAGAATTCGTTGTGATTGGTGATATTTGAGGAAATCACCTGGGCTGTTTGCCTGACGGCAAATATTTGGTTTTGAATATCCGCTGTTATGCACCAATTTCAAATTGATATATCTGTACGTCTATTTTCATAGAGTGAGATATACCTTTTTGAAATTATGTCTATGACATTTACCTATATCAGTGGATGGTTAGGTAAGGAGCATTAAGCGGTGTAATTCTTCATAACCATAAGTACAGTTTTCAACGTACGACACACAGGGAATGAGTTATTAGACTCAAGGGACTTATACAGAGTATTGTATGTTGTCCAGTGTCTATTAGGACAGAGGGGTTGGTCCTCGTACTATATTCGGTTTACTTATGACTTCTCTAGTTTTTAGACAAGTGTTTCGTAGAAACACAATGTCTAAGTTTTGAGAAGTTATAGATATATGAATAAAGTAGAGAACCAGGTGTTGCAAGTATCGGGATTCTTCAAGGTGATCGAAGATGTAGGTACTTGTGTGTGGTATTCAGTTGATAGTAATGATTAAGAGAACTTGCTTCTCTTTCAGGTTACTCATAATTGGAATCATTCCTAAGTTGAGTAACGCTGATCGGCCTTTCTCCATTTAGTTGACATGCACTGGAGACAGCTGCATGATTTGAATCTGGTTCAATTAAATCAGTGTCTCTGATCCTGTATTGGATATAGAACAGTTCGTATCTTAACGATGTTAAGGTACGGGGAGTTGTCCGGTTTATACTTAAAACCAGACTTTGGATAACTCAAGGCACGTTTCTGTAATGGCTGTTTGTGGGTTGACCCAGGCTATGAAGAGGGTTGGCTTTCTACCATCTGGAAGATCAATAGTGATATTGTTCTTGACTCGCCACAGTTTTAATAAAAATGGATTTTTTCAGAAAACAGTAGTGGGAGTATGGTAGAACTGGAAGTGATTCCAGAACCGCAAACGATTACTGAAGATTTGATAAAGAACCTAAAGATTCAATTTGATTTGACATTCCATTGGCTACTCCGCAGATAAGGTGGGTAACCTCAGGCACTCGAGAGGTACTTCGGTATGCTTAAAGACGGTGACAGGGAGGTTCTTGTTTACCCAGAATTGCCATTGCTGTTGTTCCAGACTGTGAGACCCGGCAGGAGGATGAGTATAGCGTCGTTCTAAACAGGCTTTAGAAGCGTACGTGTATATGACTTTGCCTCAGGGTTGTCGTAGTCAGTGGGAGCAGCGGAAGCATTGGAGGAAAAGTAGCTTATGTCTATTTATAGACTAAAGCAGATATAGCGGAGATAGATCATCTATTTCTGATGTGACAGTCATAGGTTTGACTTCATCAGAATAGGGGATGGATCTGTTAAGAAGGTAGTAGAGTGTGACGTCCTAGTATTTGGATGACATACACAGAGTAGGAAGTGAAATTCCTATACTACGGTCGGTTACATTTTGGTTGTCACACAGTGGTTTCTCCACATAAGGCTTGGATATTGTATCTGACATTCTGGTTACTAGATCTATAGATCTAGATTTGGGTGGTTTCCCAATCTGGGTACTTAGACAGCATTCTAAGAGTATTTGGAATGGACGACTCCTGGCACGGTGGTGTACCTGCAAGTAATGGAGTCACCCTCTCTAAAGGTGTCTTATAGACTAAAGTAGAGAGGGATGCGCATGATTGGCAGATCACTTGTTTAGGCAATTGAGTCAATCATGAGATGTCAAGTACCACACCAGATGTTGTTCTTGCAGTAGATTCAATAAGTTGATATTAATCCTATCCTGGAGAAACGATCGGAAGCAGTTTTAGAACATAAGTGGATGTTCTAGGGATATGATAACGACAACCTCGTTCAGGAGACAGTTATCATTCCAGGCTTCCAAGGTGACATGGACGACAGGGTGATCGTTAGAGTTATAGTTTTCCCTCTGACGAGGGGCAGTATTTTGGGCAGGTGATCCAAGCAGATACTGAGGGAGGCATGGCGCAGGATACTGATTAAGTTCAGTTGACGATACAGTCTTAGAAGTTTGGATTTGGAGTTCATTTATGAGCTAGGTCCCATCAGACATCCAGACACATTCTAAGACAAGTATTGCTCATTTTAGGAGATGGCATTCTCCGCGAACTTGAGATATAGAGAGACATAGAAAGAAACATCAAGGCGGATCCACTCACTGAGGCTATTTCTCGAACGCAAGAGTTTCGCAAACGAGCTTTGTGAGACTGACTAGTAGAGGAGTTGGGTGTTCAGTATCACACGGGCTGTGAGTATGCGACATCGCAATAATTAGCCTTGAGTGTAAGTGGGAGATTGTTGGAGATAGTGCCTTCAGAGTCAATTATTGGATCACAGGCACGTGATTGCAATGATTGAGGGAGGACCTATCCCGGTAGGACAGTCTTACTCAAGATGATAGTATGCTATCTGGTTTATCTTTATCATCGTGTACTGTTTTAGGTGACCTTACAGGTTGCTATTACACGTTGATAGAGCCTCTAGGATTTTTGCTTGACTGCCAGCAGTATGTGGGCGATCATATACGTGGGAGCTGGTAGTCTATAAGCACATCCTTAAAAGGTCCCTAGTCGTGGGAGTTTCGAGACAGGGCATCGATTCTCCAGAGTAGACTAGTGTATACAGTCGAGACCCCGACGAGGGGCGGTGGCCGGTCTCACAAGCCACTGGTGTCAGTTGGTTCACCTAAGATGTATACAGGTGCTCATTGGGTTATGAGTACACCGGACAGGACTCGCCGGGAACCTGCTAGTTGGGGTTATACCAGACGTCAGATAGCAGTTCCGTGGTGACATGTGTACAGGTTAGTTCATCGACCTGAGGATCGTCATTTTTCTCGTGTGAGTTCCCACTGTACTTTGATTACTACCCTACCACGCTCAAAGGAGACGTGCAAACAGGTTTTAGTTGGGTACAGTCCCGAGCTACATGGAGGCAGTGAGCGGATCTTCAGGGGTACGTCTCTCCCGGTATTGGGGGTGAGGTCGCTCTGTGTCTAGGAGAGCCATTACACGAAGCCCTCGGCCGAGGCAGGAGATTTACTGGTAGGTATTCCAGTAGTATCTCAGGGTGTTCTGGGCTACACTCCGACACGACTTGTACCGCTTTTGGGGGTCTGACTTTTACCAACCCCCTAGGCCCGTCATACGATGCTCATAGACGAATGGACCGGACTGTACGGATATTGTCACTGACAGGCTCAGTAGGGTGTCAGGATGAGTTCGCTCATCGACGTCCCTTTTGGTCAATAGCTGGTAGCCCGTTACGTATGGCTAATACCTCTGACGTGCTAGTGGTTAAATCCACAGCCATAGTATTGACGAGTCTTTAGAGTCCACCACACACACAGTTACTCAAGTTTCGGGCGAAACGCTGTAGAGACCGTATGGAGATATGGCAGGGTTCGATCAGATACGTGCGGTATTGCACGGATCATGATCGGACGGAAAATACTAGCGGGCTTTGGTTTAAGCCGAATCCTAGTATTGCACAGTTTAGATTTTGTCTCAGTGCATTTGTATTCGGTCGGAATACAAATGCGGGTATGTATATACAGTAGCGGGGTTTTCCTGTAATTTATTACGGGATCAGTTTTTGGAGTTGGCAGTCTGTTTTCCGTTTCGGCCATATTTCTTTGTATCTTTCATTGGCCGAATATTGGTGGAGGAGGGCTTATTTGCATTTGTGCAAATAAGCATTTTGGAGGGTTGTTTTTGCATATTGTTGTTCATGATGGTTTAGCCTCCATTGACTTCTTGACTTCTTCATGGCTTGATTTTTGTGTGTGATGATGGAGGGTCATGATGATAGTTTTGAGTGTTAGATTTACTTGTGATCATTTCTTCACATCATTACCTTTCTCTCTCTTTCTTGCATGATGAGATACCCCCCCCTTTGGACTTTTTCCTCACTCATATTTTTGATCCACTCACTCTCTTGACTCACTCTCTCTTTGCCAAGGCCGGCCAAGGAATGGGGCTGTCCAAATTTGTGGTGTGGGAAAAATCCTCTCATTTGGCATTGCAAAAATGATATAGCTCCTCCTCCAAAAGTCCATTTCATTCCTCCACCATATGGCAACTCCATACAAACCCCAAGAGACAAAGAGTTCTACAAATAACCTACAGCAAACCTTGGGCACGTCGGCTCGCCAACTTCGTGCCCGAGTTGCCTCGGTCAAGAGGTGGGAGCCCGTAAAAGAAGCAGGCGACGTGGTGCCCTTCCGGCGAGGAGGTGGAGACCGGACATTCCGCGGGAGATCGGGACGACGACGAGAAGACCGGAGGACACGGATCGCTCGGTATATCTCTCTTCCCATCTTGTAGTTAGCTAGGACTAGATTAATGGCACGATCCGGGTTAAAAGTGCGCGGTGGTGCCGGTTTACTAGTTTGTAAAGTTTTTCGTTTCCGCGTTTCCGGCGTCGGATTGACGGCCGGGGCGCCGCCGTGCACTTACATCTATCATGCAAGGTTATCTTCTTGATGAAGCAACCACATTTTGTTCCCGCTATCTGGACGAGAACATTGAGACAAGGCTTAACCGGCCACGAAGAATTCAAGACGGGCCATATGGTAAAGCCGAGTATAAGAGGGTTGACACTATGTTTATCAACCAGATATACCGGTTTATCATGCTTAATTGCGTATGTCTTGAACAAATTAGAGAGTAAGTTTTTTTGGATTAATTGTTATATCTGTGTTTGTGTGTGTATGAAATGATATAATATTAATGTCACCATTATTTGTCGAAAACAGAATTCATTGTAACAAGGTACGTGAGGGGCATCCTGATTGGAATGAAGAGCAATTGGAAAAATATCATCAGGATAATTTTTGTGATTGGGTCACAGATCATGTAAGTTATTCGAATAATATTTTATTGCTAGCAGTTTTAATCTAAACTTGTATCGTTATGTATTTGTCGTAAAATTTGTTTTGTTAGATACATGATCCGAACTTGTCTACATCATTTGAGAATGATTCAAGATGTTTAACTCAATTTCCTAGTACGGAGGTTTCATATTACAAAGGATTTAGTGTCCTTGGATACAAATTCGAAGTTAAGGACATAGAAACATCTAGAACCACTCAGAATAGTGGGATTGCGTTGGTAGGATCGGACGGTGTGATTTATTATGAGTACTTAAATTGTATACTCGGCATCCACTATGCCGGACGATCAGAACCCTTTTATATATTCCAGTGTACTTGGTACGATACGCGCACCGATACGGACAAGTGGAGAAGCAATCTTGGGATTTGGAAAGATGAATATGGATTGACCAGTGTGAACACACTTCGATTTTACGGTCAGGAAGATCCGTTTAACTTTTCGAACCAAGCGTTCCAAGTATACTACTCACAGTGTTTGAAGCATCCGGGATGGAGTGTTGTATGCCGATGGAAACCCAGAGATGTCTACGATGTCCCAGAATACGAGGACAGCGATGAGGACGAAGAAGAGAGAAGGCTTAAAGTTCTCCGACCGTCTGTTTCGAAGGACGGGTTGTCTTCGACCGATCATGAAGTTACGTGGGTTAGAAATGACATCGACGATGAAATCCAAGTAGATATGTATAATGCGCCCACGAAACGAAAAAGCTTATCAGTAATGTTATATTATTACTTCACATTTTACGCTCTATACATATATAGTCAATACTTTTAATGATTGTCTAATGTGTCCACGAACCGTTTATCTAGATTTGATGACGATGTCGGGAGCAGCGAGGGGCGGCAGGAGCTCCAACCGCGGCAGAGGCAGAGGCAGAGGCAGAGTGGTTCTGCCGCCCGGAGAGCTTCGTAGGGAGCTTCAGAGGGCCGGTCTTGCACCCAGATCGGAGACCCCTTCGGATGCCTCCTTCCATATAGATTTTACCACACCTCCAGGTATACTGCACGCATATCCATTTTGAATGTAATATTACAGATATTCATGCCTGTTTATGTCAAAATTACTTATATTGTCAATGTTTGATTGTCTAGTTGTTGGTGATGCGTCCACATCTGGGACAGAGGCCACTCCCGCTCCTCCAGGTATGTTTATATATCATATAGTGCATGTATATTGATTTAGAATGCTATATCATAAATATACACACATTCCTTTTGCTCTTACTTAGCAATTTTTATTATTGTTTAGCTGTAGGTGGTGACACCACCGCACCCGCGGGTATGTTTATATATCCTATAGTGTATGCATATTGATTTAGAACGTTATATTATTGATCTACACATTCTTTTTGCAATTACTTATATAATCTATTTTTAATTGTCTAATTATAGGTGGTGCGTCCACATCTTCCGTAGGGCCCACTCCTGCCGCTTCCATACTATCCGCATCGTCTGCATGTTAGTATGAATAAATATAAAATATTTATTCATTTTACATATGATCTATAGAATAAATATGAACTTCATGGAAATTTAGCGTCAATGTTTATTTTCTAGTTGGAGGGGATGCGTCCGCATCCGGGACCCCGGATGTTCCTCACCGGAGGAACTATCATCCCGCTCGTGCTGCTGCCCGGGCCCAGGCTCGTGCGATAGTCACCGGAGGTATATATCACACTTCAATTTTCGTTTAAGCTTGATTTCTTAATACAACTTTGTCTTAATATTGATTGTCTTGATATTTCGTGCAGACGTAGGGCCTCCCCATCCCTAGAGGGGGACTCGAGGCCCGAATCAGTCCCATAGGCTGAGGCCTGATAGAGCTAAGGGGGAGGCAGCATTCCCCCTCTTTTTTACCCTTGACTATCGCTATACCGGTCCTCATGCCGAGAGGTTCGACCGGTATATGGGGACGAGAGCCGGCTCGTGAAGAACTATCCACTTCACGTTGAGTGGGGCGAGCAGCACCGGCGCTCATTCGCCCTCTTCTTTGATCAGGCTCGGGTACGTATTAATATATATTTTCATTTGATTTATCCAATATATTTATTATTAACACTTTCAATCTAATAACAATGTTTTTTTGTATTTTCAGTCGGATTACGATTTTCAGCCTGTACCCGACCCTGATCATCCTGGGAGGGTGCTCGACCTTCATGCTCTGTACAATGCCCTGATGAAGAACATGCAGACCAAGGTCCGATACAACAGAATGAGCTAAAGGCTGACTGCTACTCTTTGTGGATGGCGACCCCCGAGGCAGAGAGAGCGGCCCTCCTATCTACTCCGGCGTTTGCGAGAGTCGACGTAGAGACATGGCCTCTACTGTGCGAATATTTCGACTCCCAACGCAAATAGGTATGTATTTTAAATGTAATTCATTGTTTAGGATATAATTTATTTTTTGGTGTTCCTTAATTAGAAAACTAAATGTTAATGCGTTGTGTAGAAACAGGCCGCTCAGAATACAGAGAACAGGAAGTCGGCGAAGAGGGGTTGCCCCACTTACACAAGTGGCTCGAGGAATATTACTCGAGCCATGGAGTTATCGGTAAATTACAATATACCGACCTTTGTGATATTCTGCAATATTAAGAGTTATTTTTTAATATTTCTAATATTAAGAGTTATTTTCTAATATTGCAGACAGCTCAGATCGTGGCGCAAGGTGGTACACCGAGCGTGCTGTCGGCATATCTTGCCGTCCACGGCACCTCGACAGATCTCGCCACAGGCGAGCTTCGATATCCCGACGTCGCTACCCAGGAGTATTGCGTAAGTGTTAATATTTATTCTACCCATATTTGAAATTTTAGTTTTGGAAGGTTCAAGTTTAAATTTTATACTTGTACTTTACTGCTTAATGTGGGTGTAGGAGCGGGTGGTTGAGCAGGCCGAGGCCTCGGGGATCGATTTTACCGGACAAAGCGATCCGAGGCTGCTGACCCCAGTTCTGGACGTCGCACACGGAGGGCACCACGGAGGTTGGGAGAGAGGCCGGGGACTGGGCCCTAGCAGGGCCCATATAAGGTTGGACTCCACCCCGGCGGTTACTTCCTCCGTCTCCAGTGAGCGACGTGTCCAGCAGGAACTGGAGAGCTTGAGGGCCACCGTTCAGGAGTTGAAGGAGATGCTGGTATATATACTACTTTATAGTAAAATATCATGTCATATTATAGATATCAAAATATCCATAATTAGTACGTAGCTTGAGCTTATTTGGTTTTAGACTTAGGTTTGATTAATCATACATACATATGTAATTAAAATAAACAACGGTTTTCCAAATTAGATATCCAAATGGGATTTCGAAATAACTTGATAATGATACGAATTCGAATAATACATAGTTCTTACACGCTTCTTACACACGTTAGGTCCAGACGCGACAGGGTACATGGCATGCATCTCCTTCGGCTGCGGCTCCGCAAGCCACTACATCGGCTGCGGTTCCGCAGACAGCTCCTATAGCTCCACCGCCCGTTCAGACTCCCACAGCCGCGGCTCCGCAAGCGACTCCCTCGACGGTGGCTGCGCAGACCACATCGCCAGCTCCATAGGACGCTCAGACTCCCGCTCGCGACGAATTGCATGGTTTATTGACCGAGGAGCAGGCGCGCCTTATTCTATCGTTTATCAGAGGTGGAGCTGGACCGAGTTAGGGTAGCTTTTTGATTCTTATTTTTTGAAACATGTATTTATTTATATCATACATATTGTACTACATTTTGAAACGATATTGATATTGATATTGGTTTATATTTATATCATATTCAGTATTTGGGTTTCTTTTGTATATTATATGCGTGAGATGTGATTATGAATACTGCGATATATGCTGTGTGATGATTAATTTTATATTTTATTGATATATATATTATTGTGCACAGGGCGAGAAAAAATCAAGCAGCCCTTTTAAAAAAAAAACAGATAATGTGTACCTACGGATTAATCCGTAGGTACACACGTTGCCCCTACGGTTTAAACCGTAGGGGCAAAATATCAGCATTAACTGATATTTCCCCCCTGATCTCAGTATCAGGAGGGTTGGGCTTTCCCCTACGGATATATCCGTAGGATATTTAGACTTTAATACTGTTAAAAAACACTATGTAGAAATTTGGTGGCAAATCGATATCGTTTTCACACATGAAGCGACGCCCCTAGAATCTATACCGAGACTCACGTTTTACCGAACACTTAACACCGAATTCATAATTAATTTCAGAAAAATCCAATCGCAACATGCTTGGGTTCGTTGCGAAGTGTAGTGTATAATCTTTAACATGACGTATAGGTATACTGTTAAAAATATCTTTTGAACATCGAAAATAGAGAACTTACTTGACATTGGACTGCAGTCCAGAGCAGGAATTCACCCCTTAAACATGCCTTTACTCACCTGAAACCTTACTGTTTAATTGTGATAGTGTTGGATATAACTGCCCTCAAATCAATTATTGTAATTGAAAGAGGACCAATATAAAAGAACAATCTTACTCGAGATGATATCATGTTATCTGGTTTGTCTTTATTTTTCATGTGACGCATTTTATTTACTATCACGTATCGTTTAGACATGAGATAAAACCCTAAGATTTTGCTTGACTGCAAGGATGATGATGGAGATCATACTAATAGGGCCTGAGTAGTCAATAAGCACATCCTTAAATGTCCCTAGTCATAAGAGTATCGAGATTGGGTATCGGTACTCTAATTTAGACTAGTGTATACATTTCCTGACCTGGTTAGAGGGCGATGGCTGAACCTACAGCTATCGGTGTTTGACATCGAGAATTGTATACAGGTGCTCATTGGATGAGTTACACTAGACGGACTCACCGAGAACTCCTAGTTGATAATATACTAATGTCAGGTAGTAATTCTCTTATGACATGGGTATAGGGTAGTCTCTGGGACATGAGATCACCACAGTGTCTCATGTGTGTTCCTATTATACTTTGACTCCTACCTTACCACGGCTCAAAAGAGTCATGCAACCAGGTTTTTGTTGGGTATATTCCCGAAGCACGTGAATGCAGTGAGCGGTCGAAAGGATTCGTCACTCCCGATATAGGGAGTTAATGTCGTACTATGCAGAACATAACTATAAGCATAAGTTGATGGCCATCGCAGTGGAGATAAACTGATAAGTGTTATTAGTTGTATCACCGGTTGGTTATGAGTCCTCTGTCGCACGACTTATCTAGTTATTAGGGTCTAACATATTCCAAACCTTAGACACGATATGAGATACTCTTAGATGAAGAGACCAGACTATACCGTAATTTTACTGATAGACTTTGCAGGGTTCAGATGAGCTTACTCGTTGACCTTCTTTCGATCAATACATGGGTAGCCGTTCTGTGTAACTAGTACCGCTGACGTGCTTGTGGGCTATAGATATGATCCTAACCTACTGCCAGTATATTGTCGAGTTTTTAGAGTCCTACACAGAGATTTCCCAGCACATGTGAAACAATATAGGGCACGTATAGGGATACGTGCATGAATTCGATTAAACACGTGTATTTATATACGTATTTTGATCAGGTGCTTATTGATATCAGCCAGTATATATATGATATAGCCGGATTATTAAATCAAGTGTTGATTTAATAATTACATGTATATTTATATATTGATATATTTATATATTAACTAATATCATGCTCACTTAATTATTTTCTTCTCTTTAATTAATATTTATATTTGATATAAATAATGAGACATGTATGTTGATATATGTATGATGGGAGTATAAGAATTATATGAAAGAAATGAGAATGAGTCATGGTTGTTAATGTCATGAGATGATTCTTTTAATGACTAATTTTTGTTTCCAGTTCATAAGCTTTTCAACCTTATCTTCTTAAAAACTCTTATCTCCTTCATGCTTCTTCTTCCTTCTCTTGATTTTTCTTCAAGTGGGGCATGAAAAATAAAAGAGAAAAACTATGTAAGCTAATTATTCTACACCTCCTACTAATCATTCTTAACAAATTTAATCAGTGGGTTGTTTCATTTTGATGAGATCAATTTGAAACTATAACTTGTATTGGAGTTATCCCAAAGTGGATCATCTTCGGGAAGGAGATCATCGAGTAAGCTTGTTCCGAGCTTCGTGGAGACTAGCTGGATTCCAAGGAGAGATGGCTAACGGCTACAAAGCTTGTAGTCCTTTAAACTTTAGTTTTTGGCTTACTAATTTAGATGCAAGTTTAGCTTTATAGTTTGATTCTTGGTTTGGGTTTGCTATAGCTCTCTAGATTTTTAAAATTATCGCTTCCACTGCGCTTTAAATCTTACTAGAGTTGCCTAACAACCCAACAGTGGTATCAGAGCCATACCAAAAGACTACAACTTGTTTTTGGTCAATTTGAAATTCAAAACTTTTGAATCAATGTGAAGTGTTGTCACGACCCGGAAATGGCACGCGACCGGCATGAGAATCACATGAAGTCTATACGTGTTACATTTTAGAAATAAAATATTATTTTGGGAATTTAAATAATTAAATTAATAAATATTATGAATATTTTAAAGTGTGGAGATTAGTTTTAAATGATATGGTATAACTATATACCGATAATTTGGGAAATATTTGAAAAAAAAATTAATATGATTATTGATTTTGAAGGAAGTTGTGTGAATTGAGCAATTATAGTTTATTAAATAGTTATTTATATGCAAATTATGCTAAACTTGATTAATAATTGCTAATCGTGCATTAATCGTGTTTATGTGCATGTCATGCAATCATTTTCTTTTCTTTTGTAAATGATTTTTTTTTTTTAAGAAGAGAAATGAGAAGATATTTTAGAATGAGAGTGGGAACTATGAGACAAGAGGGTATGGGCAAGGACAGAGAGAAAGAGAGAGGGGTTCTTTTTTAGCCATGGCACCTTCCTCATTTCAATCTTATCCTTCTACATTCTTCTCCTCCTCTTTCTCCTTCAACCCTCCACCTCACTACTACCCACAAACACCATCAAAATTTAGCCAAAACCATATACCCTCTTCACAAGAATGGTGCATAAGCTCACTACAAACACTTTGGATGCATCAAGTTGCCACTTTGAAGACTTTGAGCAACTCAAGAAAATTCTTGAGTTACCAAATGAGGTATAATTTCACACCCTTAGTTAAGATGTTAGTTTCCTTTGTATCCTATAGTGTTTAGAGTTAAATTTTTGTAGTTTAGCGATGTCGGAAAATTCCAAGATGAATTTTGGGGGAAATTATGGAGTTGTAAAGGTGTATTTGAGGTTTAGTTATGACTACAACCCCTCTAGTGTCAATTTTGGACCAACACTTAGTGTAGAAAACCCAAAACTTGAGTTTAAATATTTCAAATGTCGGTTTTGTGGAAATATTGGGGACTACAGGATATCTGGAGCAATCTGAGACCCTTTTAGGATAATCAAACAACCCTAGAGACCTAATTAGAACCCTAGAGGACCAGCACCCAAATTCGAGTCAAAACTTCTCTAGTCTGGCCGGCCAGGCCGGGCAATTTGGACTTCTCACCGGGTCATTGGTGGGTATTGGTGTTAAGGTTGGGCATGTAGCTCAATTACCCCATAAACTATCCCATGTATTGTTTGTTTAGCCCCAAATTACTCAAGTCAAAATCTGGAGCTAGTTTTCTAAGTTGTCGTTTCAAGTTTTGTGGATTTTAATAATCTAAATTTTGATATTGTGTTTTATCTCGATCGATTGGCGTTTGTATGTCGATATCGAGAGTTGTTGGTTATTCTTGCACGCGTAGACCATAGGTTCTAACCTATGTGTGTTTCGTGTGCCGTTTTGGTTTTCGTATTCGATTCGTGTTTACGATACGATGTGTTGTGATATGTAGGTACCTTTCACGTGGACTTCAGACGACAAGGGAGTGCGTAGCGTCATCAACTTCGGCAAGCGAGGATCGAGGTAAGTAGATGTATATCTACGGGGGAAGTTGGGTGGATGGCGTATATCACCCCCGCAACCGTAGGATATGGTATTACTATATTATTATAAGTTTGGATGCGATATTGGATACTTAGCGAATAGGGTATTTAGAAGACCTTAGGTTAGATTAGGTTGTTCTAGGAAAACCTATCTATAGGATTATTATCTTGGTAGCGAATCGCAGGTTATATGTACTCACACACATGTACACTTGATTTTGTGTGTGTGTATGTGTGTGTGTGTGTGTGTGTGTGTGCGTGCGTGTGTGTATGTGTGTAGGTTTTTATATATATACATACATATACACGCGTGATGAGGATAGTATATGATATATGGATATGAGTCGATATGATCGGGCATGATGCCGTGAGATTTTGATATGTGTTTGAGTCGTGATATTGTATATGATATGTTGTTATGATGGATCGTTGGGCGACATGTATTCATACATGCGATAATATGTGAATTGATGATATTAGAATGTACGAGACTTTAGAACCGTACCCCTGACCATGATATTGTACAATGATGATGCTGTATAAATGATTATATATATATGATATTTGACCCGTACCCTCGATTTTGAGTATGTCGTACGATGGATATTACCGTACGAGGTATATATGATGATTGATCCACACTCTTGACTCAAGAATACCGTACGATAGATATTACGGTACGTGATGATATGAGGCTGGATCGCCGACTACTAGATATATCAACTCGGATACGTATAGTCTTCCACTGCTTGACCCAGGTTTTAGTTTAGCTGCTAGTTAATTTCTTAAATTATCAAGTAGATTTTAGAGTATAGTCGAGTCATACCTATTTTCAAAACTAGCGAATCGTGGGTATTTTCATATAGGTAACCGAGGGATACTACGGATTTTTAAAATGGTATTCATTCTTCAAAACACCGTAGCCCCTATTTTTCTAAAAACAACGATTCGTGCTATTTCCAACACTATCACTGTATGGCTCATATATAGATTTATATTTTATAATGTTGCATTATTGCTTATTTCCTATCATTCATTGCATTGTAGATTAAATGTGTTTTCTTTAGCTATTATGATCTCGTCTGTTAGGACACCAGCACTATTACCGATGATGTGTATGTTGCACGTACATTTGCTTGCCGGCTCACACACATCATCATCGGTAATTGCCATACCATGTACACACTAGAGAACCTTTACTTCATTCATATGATCTGACAATCTGTAGAAGTAGTATTGTTTTACATTCATGATCTTAAATGCTAGTGTAGATATTGTATTTCTTACTTAGATACAACATGCATCTGCATCCATACATTTTAGTTGCACACTGATCATTGGCTTTACGTCGGTATTTATTATCACATTGTATACTCATAGAACGTGATTCTTATGGAGATTTCAGTATTCATGAGATTCCGGGATTTGGGGAAAAACCGCAAAGAATTTCATAAACTCATTATCTTTTTTTAAAATGCAAATTGCGGTTTTCTCGTGATATGATGTGTGTGGCGTTCACCATGAGTTTTCTCGGTTATTGAGCCATGTGTGTACACATACCCGATTCGAGGAGGGGATTGCACCGTCTGCGGGTACATGGTGGACCCGGTGAGATACCCTGGGGCAAGATGGACGTATTGAGAAGGCGTTGAGCCCGCCAGAGGAGCACTACTGATCGGTGATATTTGACGTGGCAGATATCTAGAGGATATCGACTATAGTTGTGTGATCAGATGATTTGGACCGATCCGGACTGATGGAGCCCGAGATTTATGAGGATTTGGTGTCGCCGATGGACACAGTTTTCATGGTATTTTCGAGTGTCGATACTTGACCTTACACACATGTCTATATTATCACCTCTACTATTACTCGATGTTATCGTGCTACTATTTTTATTGTATTGTATTGTATGACGTAGAAGATTGTCATACATTCGGTTTCTACTCGATGATGTCTTCTACTCATGAGTTGGCAACCCACCCCCGTTGTGCCACAGTTCTTGCAGGTTTTGCCGTACAGGTTCCGTAGCGGCTTGCTGGCACTTCACTTTCTTCCGGGTGATTGCTTGGTAGGTGGTTTCATTTGCATCGTGGCCATCGTTATACTTGTACTTTATATTTCAGTTGTATTTGTTATTTATTTTAGTTGTATCTAGTTAAATCTCCATCAACCAGACTTGTATATTTAGTAGACTTAGATAACCACGGTTTGTATATTCTTTCGGTCTTAGAGTCGCGCTCTTGTATTCTTTATTGTTGGGATTTTCTTAATGATGCTTAGTTTTTTCTTCTTTCTTTTTGAGTTTTGATCCTCGCCCTTCGGTTTTGTATATTTATATTATCTTGTGTGGTTGTTTCCTTCAATTGGCGAAGAGCTAGCTCTCGCATGGGGATGACTATATTTATTATTGCTTGTACCGTTTTCGGGTTAAAAATTACAAAGGAGGTGCTGCCCAAATTTTCAATGACAAAAATGTTTTCAAGTAAAATACATACAATGTGTTTTCGTTACCGTTATCTATGTTATGTAGAAGGAACTTGATTTCAGTAAAACCTTATTTCAAACTGCACCTCCACTATTTTCCCTAAAAAGGTTTAGATTTCTGGGCATTTTGGCTTACTTGAATTAGGTGGATGATTGATCTGTTTTAAAGAAGTGTGTAGTAATAACCGCAATTAATAACGGTGTCGCGTGTAACTAGCCGAGATGAGTACAGGTCGTCCTCAGGGATATGTGGAATCTTTTAATTTTACTTTAGACGTGTTGAAAAAGAGAAAGAATAGAAGTATAAAGATTAGTGAAGAATATTTTCTAGATCTACGTCAAATACGAATGTAGAATATACATCTAATTTAAAGACGAATGTAAATTTTATATCAGAAGAGGGCTTGTAGGGTTCGTTAGGATTTAGTAATCCTGGATGACTAATAAAGATGACTCTTTTTATCTTTTGATAGATTTAAAACTAGATTGATAATGATGAATGGGGATTAGGGTTCTTGGAAGAAACTAGGGTTTCCACATTATTGACCCTTGTCCTTTCATTGATCTCTATTCATGTCTAGCTCTTAACAAAACAATTGTTAATCTAATCTCAAATCGTGGTCGAGACTAGTAATAAATTGGTAGCGCGCCCGATAAGGATGTTAACGATTCTTTTGCTAAATTTTATAAACTTCATAAAATGTAAAAGAAGTTAAAATATTTTCTCATCAATTGATCTACTCTAATCCTACGAATCCTATCAAGCGGAGAATTAATCACGCATGATGGAGATAGAAGATGAACGGATAGAGAAAGAGACTATAATGCAAAAATTAAATACTAAATAATTAAACTAATGATTTACCTTTATTAATCAACTTCACAAGAATAATTCTTCGAGTTTAGATTATAAGAGGAAGAAAAAGTTGCTCTCGATCTCTGCCTCGTAGGAAATAAATGCTCCATCGAATCTCACGTCGTCTTATCACGTCGAATCACGGACCTGTCATGGATCACTTGTTCTTTGACGGTGATTTGCTTCGTGTAAAAAATTGATGATTTCTAAGTTTAGCCATCGGTCCTTTATATAGCCCCAAAACCAGAAACCAAAGATCCCCAGAATTAAGATTAATTGTAGCAAATCCAACCTGAAAATCCCAACTCCTGATTCGGTGAATCGGCCGCGGATCCACCGCATATTGCATGGTTTGGCCGTGGATCTGCGGTTTGTTGGTGAGATCTTGGGTGCAAATTTCTGGGGATTTATTCTTGTGACACATGGAGATTTAGTTGATGTCTGAAACTTGAAAATATTTCCTGAGTCTCTGCCAATATTGATTCTTCGATTTTCTTTAATATTTCGGCAGATTTTATTTCCGGCGTCTCAACATCTCGATCTCCTGACCTGAGCCAAAACTTACACCATATCTCAAATAATAATGTTAGTAATATTTGGTATTTTTGAGATATTATCCTAACCAATTTGATATGATATTATATTTTAAGAATATTGATTAAGGAAATTTGATCTGATATGCATATTTAAATTATCAAAATATTATATAAATATTATATGCATATATTTTCCTTCATAATGTTAATTATAATATATAAAAATATGAAAATAGTATTTTTATAGATAAACCCTCATATGTGTCATATTTATAATAAACACCTTTAGATATTTAAGAAAAGTAAGGAAAATGTCATATCAAAAGTGCGATATTTTCGACTGAACAAATACCCCCAAACTTAACTTTGATCGTCCCGAGCAAACTTATTTATTCAAGAGAGGGAGAAAAAGAAAAAGAAAAACCTAAGTAGCACACTTTCGTAGGCAATACGATTGCACTGAGCACGTGCAACATGTCGTTAAACCTCTATGTGTCCCTAGTAGGAGGAGTGTTGTCTCCTGAGGGTTTTCAGCGGATTACACCCACAAAATCTTATAATAAAAGAAAGATAGTGAAAATTATATACAAAGATAAAAACTATAAAAAAAGAACTTGAAAATAAAAGTTTCCAACTAAATCAGCTTTTCAGTTGCTATGAGCCCTATCTTAATGGTCATGAAAAGATGTTAGAAATCACACCATCTCTCAATAAAACATCGTCTTTAGTCTTCCTCTCTATCTTTCTTCCAAAAATCGATCATATACCCCTACGTGTGTGTAAAATATATCTCTATACTTAGAGAATTCAATTCAAGTTATCATACCCTTGTCCATCTTCCAAAGTACTTTTTAGTCGGTGAATTTTTTGATGAAATTGCTCACACATCTTTCATGCGACCATTAATACTTCTTGAGGTACTAACCAACCGATTACTAAATGTTCTCGCGTATTTAGGCGTAATTCCTCGTCTTGCAACACCTAAGGCTTAGCAGTAGCTCCCAAACCAGTTGGTCTAAGGCACTAGGTGATAAAGCACTCTCGTATATATATATATATGTGTGTGTGTGTGTGTGTGTGTGTGTGTGTGCAGCCTTAAGCAATTACAAAATCAGTGTTCATTTTTTTCTTCACTAATTATACTTTTTTTAAGGCTTTTAGACAAGAGCATTTCAAGGTATCTTCTACTATCCCAAGTTTCAAGATGTGTGTAAGTGCGTATAGTAGGCTATAAACGTTCAAATATTTGGCCTCAAGAATAGAGACTATTTTTCAGACTTATTTTTATTCTTAGATTAGTAATTTCCTTCATCTTACTAACCTTTGGGACAACGGCTCATAACTATTTATTACTAGTTTCATTTAAGAAAACATCTGACTTTTTTGTTTTTCTCAAACTATTCCTATCTTTCGAATGTAATTTTGTTCACTTTCAAAATTTCATTATCAAAATTTCTTTGTGCTTATATATAGTATAATGCAAAGTAATGCGTGAATAAGTACAAACCTCCCCTAAACCTGTAACACCCAGCCCCTTTTTATACCAATATACGTATCTCTCTTTAACTTATAAAGTTCTTTTTATTATTTATTTTATTTATAATTATTGATTTATTTTAAAACCTTTTAACCCAACCCAAAACAAATCTCTATATGTATATTTTTCCTTCTAAAATCAGCCCTAAACCCAAACCCTACTTCTCTAATCCCTTAGCCGGCCCATTTCTCAAATTTTCCTATTATTAATAAAGACCAGCAAAACCAGCCATTCTTTTTAAATAAATTAAATTCCTTTTTAAGAGCCAGGCCCACTTATTTTTCCATCAAATTTCTTTTATTCCTTCAGCCCGGCCCCCCAAGCCCATTCCCTTATTTTTCATAAACTAAATCTCCTTCTAAATCCCCCGGCCCGGTCCTCTCTTCCTCCTCCTCACAATTCTCTTTATTTTAATTTTTCTGGCCCACTCACTCCGGCCCGCTTCCTCCGCACCCGCGCTCCAACCCGACCCGGCCCACTACCCACTCCTCTTCCCCAATGGCTATTTTCTTTCCCCCGCGCGCTCGACCCACTTCCGTCGCCTCCGCCCACGCTCGTGCCCTCGTCGCTCGCGCGCGTTACTCCCCATGACGCGCGACCTCTGTCTCCCATATCTCTCCTCCTCTCTCCCTGCACACTCTGTTCTCTCTCTTTCTCACTTCCTCTCTTACCCAGTCCCCTACAACCCACGTCTCCGACGAGAACCCACGCCTCACCGGTGGCCTCGCCTGCATCCCTGACTCCTCCGGTGATCACCAATCTCTTCGCCTCCTTCCCCCGAGCACCCTCGCCTGCCCTTCCATCGCTTCTCCCCGAGCTTGTCACCTCCTCCCCCGAGCATCCTTGCCGTCTCTCCTTTCCGTCGCTCTCGTCGCCGCGATCCCGCCGTTTACCGCCAGCTATCCTGCCTCCCCGCAAGCAACCAACCACCCTTAGTCGCCTACGTCACCACCGACCCCTCTTGCCACCAACGACCCTCCTCCATCAACGACGACCTCTCCCCTCTACCCACTACTCTCTCTCTCTCTATTCTCCCCCCTCTCTCTATATCTCAATCTCTCTTCACTCCCTCCCTCTCTCTCTTTCTCAGTTCCCTCTCTGGCTCTCTCTTTCTCTCTCTCTGTTACCTTCTCTCTCTCTCTTCCTCTACTCTCTCTCTCTGATCTCTCTCACTCTCTCTCTCTCTCTCTCTGATCTCTCTCTCTCTCTCCCTCCTCTCATTCCTGCTCCCTCTCTCGAACCCACAACCCGAGCACCTCACCTGAACCCCCGCCAGCAACCTCCACCTCATTGCAGCCACCATCGCCCCCTCCACAAGCCGAGTCGAGATCACCACACAACCTTCAAGCTTTGGCATTTCATCGAGCACTTATCATACGTCGTCGATCACTGTTGTCTCGGTCGTCGCCACTGCTGTCGTACAACCCCGAGACGTCTCCAGGCAAGTAATTTACTTGCTACATGCTATATTTTCAAGTTACAAATCTAAATTTCATAGATCGCAAATTTACAATGTCAGATCAATTATGTGCCATACCTGTTCGATGTGTGATCCCAATGAAAATACTTGTCTATTTTGACGGAATTAGATTGTCTGTCTTGGCCCATGTAGTGATAAATATCCTGTATAAATTTCACTGGATAATATGACTATTAACGACTAAAACGACTACCCCCAAGTTTACCTGTAAAACAGGAAATTTCTTGTACCTGAAAACCGTTAAAATCATCATAAATTATATACATACTGGAATGATGCATTCGAGGGCTCAAATCGAAGCCGACTCGACGAACTATAACCCTATGCAAGTTTCTAATTGTTTCTGTACATAAACTGTAACTATATTTGGATCGGAGTGCGACTCTGGACTGCAGTCCAGAGCGGCTCTGTTTACCGTGTGCTGTCCCGTAATGGGTACCACCAGATTTCCTTAACTCGTAGGTTGCAGAACTCCACTGTTTATTAAAGGTGAATCTGTTAGCTAGACAACGCAAGTGGTTTTTTGCTGTTTCGTTGTCGTTTGTTATTTAATCTGTAATTTAATAGATGGGGACGTATAACAGTCCCAACAGAATCAGAATTAACCTACTAGTATTGAACAATGTATATCTCCTGACATACAGATGCGATTGAGGATACGTCTATTGCGTTGAAAACCTTACTGAAAACCCTAGATTTCATCCAACTGTAGCGTCGCTAAAATCTGATCTCAACAGGGATTAAAATGCGTTGCGAAACGGACTTCTGATTCTGAAACCAGATTTCCAGCCGTGAACGCTTAAAAGGAAATGGCCATAACTAGTGATCCTGAAACCCGATTGGCGTGAAACTAAATTCGATGGATAGATAACTGAACATACTATTTATTCCCCTTTTATCATTTCGCTAAACTGTACACATTTTATTTATGATAAATATTGCAAGCAGTAGAATACTGATTTATAATATTTTAATCATGCTTTACATATTGTATCCTCACCATATCATACATTTGTCACTGCATTGATAACCTAGTGATCATGTGCATTACCCAGTGTTAGGTATTAATGATGATTGTGGCAAGTACGTTAGTGTTCGTGTATAAGTGAATAAGTGAAAGTGACACGTACTTATACACAATCAGTGAACCTTATTATTCTATTGCATTGTCGACGTCTGTGGGACGCGTGTACGTGTGACTATAAGTGGTATGGGACACTTATGGAAGCTCTTGCACGGGTGCCACAGATAAGGCACCAGACACTGCCATTTATCTTAGGTATTAGTCGGGACGTGCTTGATGGAGGTCCTGCCTCCAGTTCTCACGCAGACTTGTCACTGACCGATTGGTATTTGAGGTTATGGTTAACGTTTGATGTAGACCACGGGGTGTGGGGTAGTTTGAGTATGAGTTCAACAGAATCTCGGGAGTCCCTTGCTGGCTTATATATATGGAGATTTACAGGGTACATGATTATTACCGTGAGTTACATGTTGGGCCCGTGGTCCCTTGCCCTTGGGTGGAGGACACTCGCGAGTGGTTGACTCTCACACTTGGACTGACGATAGGCTTAGTGACCATTGAGACTTAGAGACTGATAGGGATGATAGCATCGATATACATACTTACTGTGTTGACATACTTGGCATATCATTTTACTGCTTTTACTGTTCCACTGCATTGATTACTGCATGTTCATACCTATACCGCCATTGATTTACTGTTATATATATTTATTATCACTGTTAGAGTTGTCTCTTGGATTTATATATTATATTGCTATTGTGTCGCTCTGACGACCTGAGTATACATGCTCAGTGTGTGGAGAGGATTTAGCCTGGACCGGGATCAGACGCACATCACGGACATCTTGATTAGCTATCCAGGGTTATACCCTTCTATTTCCCATCAGGTCAGTTCTTTATATTGTTTTGTTCAGTTACTGCATTTCTCATTACCTGCGCATCATTTACTGTTTACCATGTAAAACTAGAAGCCGAAGTGTGACTACGGCAGGACATTTCCTTGACCGTAGGAGCATGGCTAGCCTTGTCAACCCCTCGTATTCCGTATTTTGGGAAGCGGGGCGTGACATGGTTTAGTTGGTATCAAAGCCCAGGTTTTACTTCGATTGGAATTGCAGTTTTCCGTGTATAGCTTGGCAATCTAAGACATCCCTTGGTCTAGGTTGTAAACTTGTCATTTTTGATCCATATTCACATCGAGTATTCTGCTATCCATTCGCTAGGGTTTCAGGTGACTTGGCAAAGTTTCGTGGTTGTAATTGTGAACTACATCACGGTTACACTACCATACTCTGTTTAAGTGATTTAGAGTCATACAATTGATTTCCACTTGTAATGAATTTCATCACATCTGATATTCTTGAATCTTTGTCCAATCCATATTATATTCTTATAGCTTGTGCTATATATCATCCTCAAAATTATTGTTTCAGGATCATGTCTTCCAACGACTCTTCATCTATATTCACTCTCCAGAATCAGACTGTTGAGATTCTGAGTGTACTGCAAGGTCTGAAGGAAGCCCAGGAGCGAACGAATGACTTGTTAGCTGAAGGACTGAGAAGGCAGGTGAATCAGGCACTAGCGGGAGTCTCAAATTGTAAAGGGATCCCTGTTAGACGAGGAAAAGAGAAGAAGATGAAGCGCCAGTTTGTTTCCCCGCGACAGAAGCAGCAGAAGACCCCATGTTGTGGGTACTGTAAGAGGCCAGGACATCTTCAGAGGGATTGTCGCCACGCCCAAGGGAAATGTCTGATTTGCGGATCCAGTGAACATCTTATCAACGGTTGCCCAAAAAGGAAGGAATTGCAAGGAGGAGACTCGTCCACACTCTCCACTTCTGCCAAGTGATGATTATTGCGTAGTTCGAACCTCGAGGATAAGGCGGACCCAGCGCAGGATTCAACTCGCGTGGCGAATATGCAGCGGTCTAGTAGTCCAAGAAGAATTTTCATGTTTTCTAGTTCCAGTAGTAATGTTGTCATCCTCTTATAAATATTTCTTTCATTTGAAATCTTGTATCAGTCGAACTTTTAGTTGAATGCAATAAAAACTTTGAATCGTAGCATGTGTAACATTCTATTGCTTTCCCCTTATTTATACTATTCTTTCCCACGGTATTTTAATTCTGATTTTCGGTTCCTGCCCACCGCATATTTTTCCCATACTCCGTACCCTTATCCATTTTCTTGATGTATTCCATTGTCTAATTATGACTCTTTCTTTTCAGGCCATGGCCCACCCTGGAGCAGCGCCGCATTTGGATGAGGATGCACAGTCATGCGTTTCCTTAGACCGCACGCTGATGAGTTCTGACGATGAGATTAACGGTCCCCAGGTCAATTTCGGAAACAGCGATTCAGAGGACGAAGGACCAGCCGCCCCAGAGTTTGACATGATAGGCGATTCCGACGAAGAAGAAAGAGACCCTGAAGAGAACCCGATAGAGAAAGATCCCGAGGAAGACCCGATAGAAGAAAATCCAGTGGAGGAAAATCCCATGGAAGAAAATCCAGAAGAAGAGAATCACATGGAATCAGATCTCGATGAAGAAGCTCCAGCCGAGGAAGAAGGACCAGAAGGACAAGACCCTGCTGTGGAAGAACTTCCAATGGCGGTCCCCACGAGGCGCTATGGAAATGGACGCCCCTACCTGAGCGCGCGAGCCTACCGCAACCTGCTGAATCTCCACAACCGCGACTGACGGGATTTCTTTTGGATGTTGTCTTATCTGGCCCAAATAAATCTGTGTATAGTTTAGGGCCACCTTTCGTCTTTGAGAATTCTTTGTTTAAAATCTTCTGGAATAAAATAAATTGCTGAGTTCGCTAATCTTTCGATCTTCTTAGTTCACTTGATGCTTGATTATTTCTTCTATACAATTATTTTTCCTACTAAGATCTGTCCACCCTACTCCTTACATTGTTTTAACCCTCACTGAGATTAACTAGTACCACACCCGATCTTTTAGAGGTCTACCCTCCATCCTTCGTCTGTGCCTCGTTTGGGATCCTTCTAGGAGGAGAACATTTTTTTGTGAAATTTCCGAGTTCGCTAACTCTTCAAATTTTTGATTCACATGATCTACCGACCGTTATCCTCCCCATACTCTTTTCCTTGCAGTCCTTTGTTCCTGTGCTGACCCGATCCCAATCTCCTTAACATTCAGCCTAAAGCCGCCACACTCCGACCTTCAGAATGAGCCACACTTCCTTGTAATCATTACCCTAGCTAGCCCTATACCTCCTTGTGTTTTTCCTTTTACCCTAAATATATATAGAGACATTATTATTCGAAAATTTGGTTTTCATTATTTTATATTTATCGAAGAGTGTGTTTTATCGACTATTCCCGTTTTACGCATTTCAAGTACTCCACTACTAGCTATCCTCATTTTCAGTAGCGCAACCTTACACCGCGCATATTTTGTTCCATATTCCTCATTCTCGCTATATGAGTTTTCTAAGTTATTTTAAAACTATTTGATCGATACATCGTCCCAAAATGTTTTAATCTACCGACAAATCTTTCACTATTTTATTGTGTTACTTTATTTTCAGGTATTGTGCCTATGGTTACTATTATAAGTGATTGTGCCTTATACTCATTATTTCTGCCGTACTTATACGTGCACATATTTGAGTTTCGATTTTATCGAGTACGCCTCGAATATCATTGTTCGTTATTGTTGTTATTGCTATTCTCGTATACATGTAGTTGCCCCTATAGTTATTCCTGCCTTATACCTATTTAGACCTATCTTTTGTATGTTGTTCTTACATATTTATACCTTCAAATTTCTTCGTCCACGTATTTCTAGTAAATATTTATGTGTTAGTTTGCAATATAATAGCTTTCTCCTATGTTTGTATAACTTATCGTTTATTTTAAATTTCGAGGACGAAATTTTTTGTAAGGGTGTTATGATGTAACACTCAGCCCCTTTTTATACCAATATACGTATCTCTCTTTAACTTATAAAGTTCTTTTTATTATTTATTTTATTTATAATTATTGATTTATTTTAAAACCTTTTAACCCAACCCAAAACAAATCTCTATATGTATATTTTCCTTCTAAAATCAGCCCTAAACCCAAACCCTACTTCTCTAATCCCTTAGCCGGCCCATTTCTTAAATTTTCCTATTATTAATAAAGACCAGCAAACCCAGCCATTCTTTTTAAATAAATTAAATTCCTTTTTAAGAGCCAGGCCCACTTCTTTTTCCATCAAATTTCTTTTATTCCTTCAGCCCGGCCCCCCAAGCCCATTCCCTTATTTTTCATAAACTAAATCTCCTTCTAAATCCCCCGGCCCGGCCCTCTCTTCCTCCTCCTTACAATTCTCTTTATTTTAATTTTTCTGGCCCACTCACTCCGGCCCGCTTCCTCCGCACCCGCGCTCCAACCCGACCCGGCCCACTACCCACTCCTCTTCCCCAACGGCTATTTTCTTTCCCCCGCACGCTTGACCCACTTCCGTCGCCTCCGCCCACGCTCGCGCCCTCGTTGCTCACGCGCGTTACTCCCCACGACGCGCGACCTCTGTCTCCCCTATCTCTCCTCCTCTCTCCCTGCACACTCTGTTCTCTCTCTTTCTCACTTCCTCTCTCACCCAGTCCCTTACAACCCACGTCTCCGACGAGAACCCACGCCTCACCGGCGACCTCGCTTGCATCCCCGACTCCTCCGGTGATCACTAATCTCTTCGCCTCCTTCCCCTGAGCACCCTCGCCTGCCCTTCCATCGCTTCTCCCCGAGCTTGTCACCTCCTCCCCCGAGCATCCTTGCCGTCTCTCCTTTCCGACGCTCTCGTCGCCGCGATCCTGCCGTTCACCGCCAGCTATCCTGCCTCCCCGCAAGCAACCAACCACCCTTAGTCGCCTACGTCACCACCGACCCCTCTTGCCACCGACGACCCTCCTCCATCAACGACGACCTCTCCCCTCTACCCACTACTCTCTCTCTCTCTGTTCTCCCCCTCTCTCTCTATATCTCAATCTCTCTTCACTCCCTCTCTCTCTCTTTCTCAGTTCCCTCTCTGGCTCTCTCTTTCTCTCTCTCTGTTATCTTCTCTCTCTCTTCCTCTACTCTCTCTCTCTGATCTCTCTCACTCTTTCTCTCTCTCTCTCTGATCTCTCTCTGATCTCTCTCCCTCCTCGCTTTGCCTCTCCCTCTCTCGAACCCACATCACGAGCACCTCACCTGAACCCCCGCCAGCAACCTCCATCTCATTGCAACCACCATCGCCCCCTCCACAAGCCGAGTCGAGATCACCACACAACCTTCAAGATTTGGCATTTCATCAAGCACTTTTCATACGTCGTCGATCACTGTTGTCTCGGTCGTCGCCACTGCTGCCGTACAACCTCGAGATGTCTCCAGGCAAGTAATTTACTTGCTACATGCTATATATTCAAGTTACAAATCTAAATTTCATAGATCGCAAATTTACAATGTCAGATCGATTATGTGCCATACCTGTTCGATGTGTGATCCCAATGAAAATACTTGTCTATTTTGACGGAATTAGATTGTCTGTCTTGGCTCGTGTAGTGATAAATATCCTGTATAAATTTCACTGGATAATATGACTATTAACGACTAAAACGACTACCCCCAAGTTTACCTGTAAAACCGGAAATTTCTTATACCTGAAAACCGTTAAAATCACCATAAATTATATACACACTGGAATGATGCGTTCGAAGGCTCAAATCGAAGCCGACTCGACGAACTATAACCCTATGCAAGTTTCTAATTGTTTCTGTACTTAACTGTGACTATATTTGGATCGGAGTGCGACTCTGGACTGCAGTCTAGAGCGGCTCTGTTTACTGTGTGCTGTCCCGTAATGGGTACCACCAGATTTCCTTAACTCGTAGGTTGCGGAACTCCGCTGTTTATTAAAGGTGAATCTGTTATCTAGACAACGCAAGTGGTTTTATGCTGTTTCGTTGTCGTTTGTTATTTAATCTGTAATTTAATAGATGGGGACGTATAACAGTCCCAACAGAATCAGAATTAACCTACTAGTATTGAACAATGTATATCTCCTGACATACAGATGCGATTGAGGATCCGTCTATTGCGTTGAAAACCTTACTGAAAACCCTATATTTAATCCACTGTAGCGTCGCTAAAATCTGATCCCAACAGGGATTAAAATGCGTTGCGAAACGGACTTCTGATTCTGAAACCAGATTTCCAGCCGTGAACGCTTAAAAGGAAATGGCCATAACTAGTGATCCTGATACCCGATTGGCGTGAAACTAAATTCGATGGATAGATAACTGAACATACTATTTATTCCCCTTTTATTATTTTGCTAAACTGTACAAGTTTTATTTATGATAAATATTGCAAGTAGTAGAATACTGATTTATAATATTTTAATCATGCTTTACATACTGTATCCTCACCATATCATACATTTGTCACTGCATTGATAACCTAGTGATCATGTGCATTACCCAGTGTTAGGTATTAGTGATGATTGTGGCAAGTACGTTAGTGTTCGTGTATAAGTGAATAAGTGAAAGTGACACGTACTTGTACACAATCAGTGAACCTTATTATTCTATTGCATTGTCGACGTCTGTGGGACGCGTGTACGTGTGACTATAAGTGGTATGGGACACTTATGGAAGCTCTTGCACGGGTGCCACAGATAAGGCACCAGACACTGCCATTTATCTTAGGTATTAGTCGGGACGTGCTTGATGGAGGTCCTGCCTCCACTTCTCGCGCAGACTTGTCACTGACCGATTGGTATTTGAGGTTATGGTTAGCGTTTGATGTAGACCACGGGGTGTGGGGTAGTTTGAGTGTGAGTTCAACAGAATCTCGGGAGTCCCATGCCGGCTTATATATATGGAGATATATGGAGATTTACAGGGTACATGATTATTACCGTGAGTTACATATTGGGCCCGTGGTCCCTTGGCCTTGGGTTCTACCCTTGGGTTCTACCCTTGGGTGGTGGACACTCGCGAGTGGTTGACTCTCACACTTGGACTGACGATAGGCTTAGTGACCTGTACAGTGAGACTTAGAGACTGATAGGGATGATAGCATCGATATACATACTTACTGTGTTGACATACTTGGCATATCATTTTACTGCTTTTATTGTTCCACTGCATTGATTACTGCATGTTCATACCTATACCGCCATTGATTTACTGTTATATATATTTATTATCGCTGTTAGAGTTGTCTCTTAGATTTATATATTATATTGCTATTGTGTCGCTCTGACGACCTGAGTATGCATGCTCAGTGTGAGGAGAGGATTTAGCCTGGACCGGGATCAGACGCACATTACGGACATCTTAATTAGCTATCCAAGGTTATACCCTTCTGTTTCCCATCAGGTCAGTTCTTTATATTGTTTTGTTCAGTTACTTCATTTCTCATTACCCGCGCATCATTTACTGTTTACCATGTAAAACTAGAAGCCGAAGTGTGACTCCGACAGGACATTTCCTTGACCGTAGGAGCATGGCAGGCCTTGTCAACCCCTCGTATTCCGTATTTTGGGAAGCAGGGCGTGACAAAACCTGTTTACAGCAGTGTCCTCACTGATGTAATCGGTTAAGCAAAAAATTGTAGGCTTGGGAGGAAAAGTTAGTAACGGGGACATGAAATAGTGAAAATAAAATTCTCCCCCAAACTTGTTTTTTTTTTGGCTCACAATTTTATAAAAATTTTCTTTCAAGAGCCAAAATATTCCCCCCAAACTGGAGTAAAATAGTATTAAGCATTTAAAATTATTGGCGGGATTAAAGTTATTGGTCAAAGTAAAGCCTTATAAAGACCAAAAGTCAACACCAACCATTCAAATTTTTTATCGATGTAACGTATTGGTTGGTAGAAGAATATGTTACCTATGGAAGCAAAGAAGTGGGGAGGGGATAAGAGATGGAATAAAACGGGTTTACATCTCGGGTTATAGGGAAGAAACAAAGATGGTGGATTATTCGCATTCTTGTTGTTGAAAAGAAGAAGGGTGGTGATTCAACTTCTTTGTCTGGGGTTGATTTATCACAACTCCCATGTCTTCTAAGAATGCGATTTCTTCAGTGAAGATTTCTTCAAAGCTTTCATCGATATCCCGAATAATAATCTCATCAGAAAGAACGGGATGATACTCCGACTCCATAAAAGGTTCATAATTAGCGTTAGATGTTGACCCAGACAGCTCGATAGAAGGGTCCATATGTATATAATAAATAGAAGGGTCAAACAACAATGTAATAGCAGAGTCGAGATCAGTATCGTGAAGCTGTTCAAATTCGTTGCTGTCGGAATCTATAGTTTCGACAGGACAAACATCGATTAAATGAGTAGAAGGTTCAGATGATTGACTTTCTAGCTTGTAAATATTAAGCTCAATTGTCATCTTTCCGAAAGATAAGTTCATAGAACCGTTACGACAATTAATGACATCGTTGGAAGTTGCTAAGAAAAGTCAACTGAGTATCACCGGGATTTGATTACGTGAGTTCATCCACAGAGAATATGAATTCCCCGACTTTGATTAACACATCCTCTACCTCACTCCTAGGTTGGGTGATAGATCGGTCTGCCATCTGGAGAGTGCAGTGGGCAGGTTTCAACTCTCCTATACCTAGCTGCTCATAGACGGAATATGGAAGCAAGTTGACACTAGCGCCGAGATCGAGTAGAGCACGATTGATAGTTTTACCCTCAATAGAAATAGATATTGTTAGACTTCTGGGGTCCTTTCGTTTCTTAGGCAATTGTTAGGTAAATACTGTGCTTACGTTACTTGTTATGAATATCTTTTTCGGCACTTGAGTTTTTCTCTTCCTAGTGCACAAGTCCTTAAGGATTTTTGCATAAGACGGAACTTGTTGAATAGCATCTATGAGAGGGGTATTTATGTTAACTTGCTTAAAAATTTCCGCAATATTCTCCATTTGTGGACTAGGTCTGTTGCCCTTAACCTGTTTGGATAAGGTGTTTTATCAATAAAGGTCGGGTCCAACATTGAAGAATATTGTGGGGATGGAATGGATCTCAGAATTAAAGTGGGGATCGTGTTAGGTAGACTTGAGGAGGCGGGCTGAGGGTTCAAGCCTTGGGGAAAACGGAGAATAGGCTCGGAAGATGGTGGACTAGAAGAAATAGGAGAAGAAATAGGAGCCGGGGTGTTATTAATATCATCAACGTGTTCACCCACTTGGTTATCCAGCACTCTTCCTGATCTCAACGTGGTAACAACACTCACATTACAACTTTGTGAGTGGTCAGGATTAGGTATAGGTTGAGATGGAAGATTCCCTTTTTCTCTCGCACTCATCGCAATATTTATTTATGCAAGTTGTGTCTCTATCGATTTTATACTTTCACCATGGGAGGTGGTGGTCTGTGTTAATGATTGGATAAAAGACTTTATTTCATCTGTCGATTGCATGGAATGTTTAATAAACATATCCACGCTTCGTTCGAATGCAGATGAGTTTTCGTTACAAGCCTGTCACGACCCGAAAGTACGGAACATGACCGGCACTTAAACTACGAAACGTCTCGAGGCGTACGTAATCTAAGTAAGCCGAAAACCCAGAAATCCAAACCAAGAAAAGTAGTAGAGTGAAGGAAAACCAATTTAAAATCAAGTAGTTTTAATAGCATAAGCCGAGTTATGCGGTTTTTTAAAAACATCAAAAATTTCCTGAAAATTTCGGCAGAGTCCCCTTTGTAAATACTGGCTCCCAAACGGGATACAACATGAATAGTATACGAAATCAATAAAAAGGCATCCCCAAGCGGGAGCTAGCTCTTCGTCAATCGATGGTCACAACCACACAAGCAATATAATATACAATGCCAACGGCGAGGATCAAAATTCAAAAGGAAACTCAAAACCATAAGAAAACCACAGAAATATAACGCGCGACTCTAAGGTCGAAGGAATAACATTACTGGTCTCTATCTCAAAATAAATACATGTTTGGTTGATGGAACTTCTAGATAAAACAGAATAATGATATACAAGATATATAATGGGGGTACGATACAAGTAAACCCACCTACTAGTAAATCATCCGAACGAAACTATGCCCGCAAAGCCGTAATGAAGCCTGTACGGCAAACCTGCAAGAAACTGGGGCACAACGGGGGTGAGTTGCCAACTCGTGAATAGAAAAACATCTACGGAAAGAAATCGCATAAATAACGCAACCTAGGTCAATGATCAGAATATATCCTCAAATATATGAATAACATGCAGCCTATAACAATGGCTAGGGTAATATCTAACCCGAGTGTGATCTCATGTGCCCGTGTCAGTGCCTCAGGTAGCAATATATCATATGAATGAGGTATGAATGTATGGAACAGAATGCATGTACTGATGAAAACTGCTTTCATAAATCAGTGAGATTTCTGTATTTTAAAAGTGAGGTACCATAAATGAAATCAGCATAAAACAGTACCCAGCATCGACACAAAACAAGTGTCCAAATATCTCGATATCTCTGTATCACAATCGCTGTACCTCAATATCTCTAATCACAATATCTAGGGCGCCGTCAATCCAGACCGGCCCCTACCATCTATCTCAAGACCACGACGGTATCCTCCGGATATCCGACGCGTCGGGTAATATCACTGGTCGGTAGTGCTCCCCTGCCGGGCTCAACGTCAACAACACACTCCTCTTGCCCCGGGGTACCGAACCGGGTCCACCATGTACCCGAAACGGTTCCTCCACTCCTCGAATCGGGTCTCAAAATCCATCAGCAAACTCATGGTGGACGACTCATACATCATGGGAAAAACCGCACTTTTTATTTAAAAAGAAAGAAAGCAGTTTATATAAGTTTTGCGGTTTCCCCCGCCCAAATCCAGAAAATCTCATGGAAATCCGAATCCAAATCATCAATAGCATGTAAAACCATGAATGCGGCATAACAATGAATAACAGTATGCATGAAGTGACGAATAATAACTACAATGTTAAGCTGGTATATGTAAGGCAGGTACACTAATATCATGTCAAATTACTAACTAACAAGCTAAGTCAAGCAATAATATTTTCTAAGGTGTACGTGACATGGCAATTACCGATGAAGATGTGTGTGAGCCGGCAAGTAAGTGTACGTGGTACATAGGCATCATCGGTAATGGTGCTGGTGTCCTAACAGTATGATATCAACAATGCAATAAGAAATTATAATATAAGTATGCGATGCGGAGCGAACAACAATAATGAGCGGCAGCTGAATACTAAACACAATGATACTATAAGTCAACAGTAGTGCCTTTTGAAATAACACGAATAGCGGTGTTTTGAAAATAAGGGCTACGGTGTTTTTAAGAAAAGATACTTCTTTTGAAATATCCGTAGAATCCCTTGACCTGTCTTTTAAAATACCCACGATCCGTTAGTTTTGAAATAGGTATGAGTCTAATCTAGTCTAATAACTACACTAAACTATACGGCTGAACTAACAAGCTGAACTACAGGTAAGGAAACCGCCTAACATCTGAGTCGATACATATACATACTTGTATATATATTAGTCGGTGATCCCGCCTCAATAACATCATATCCGATACCATATCTATAATCAGATATCCCAAGTCAAGAGTGCGGATCAAACATCAATATATAGCTCGTACGTAAATCCGTCGTACGGCATCCCCAAATCTGGGTACGGGCCAATATCATACTCAACCATTCAATGCATATCACTATTCACATGGTATCGTCGTCCAAAGATCCGCTATAAACATCAGGACATAGCTCAAGTACGAATCCTGCCATATCACCGATATCATAATCTCAAATCAAATCTCATCGACTCATCTCAATCCCAAGTATCATCCTCAAATCCAGTATATGAACACATAGTCCCATACCTATGTGAACACATAACAATATAACCCCATATAAGCACATATGAAAGAAGAATGTATGCAAGTATGGGTGTGTGTGTGTAAATGTGGTGCAACCTCTACTCTAGGGTCTCACAACACTAAACATATCCAATCACACATAAAATCTATCTTTAACCAATAAACTCAACAATATATAATCAATATATATATATATGTGTGTATACGTATTCGTATACATCACCACGAACTGCGGGGGTGCTATACGCCATCCACCCGACTCCTCCCCGAAGATATAAATCTACTCACCTGGTCCTCGCTCGCCGGTGCCGACGTCGCCACGCGCTTGCTTGTCGTCTCGAAATCTTCGTAAGGGTATCTACATATCATAACGCACCGTATCGCATTAAAATCCGACTCATGACTAAAACGACACACGAATCCCATATAGGTCAAAACCTATGGCTGCTTTCACAAATCAACCCAAAAACCCTCGATGTCGGCGTACAAACGCCAAACCATCGAGAAAAACCCAAACACACTCATTTGCACGATCACAAGCACTAATTATACTGTAAAATAGGTTAAAATTCACAAAAACCCCAAACTCACTTTAAAAGCCATTTTTCCGAAAATCTAGTAAGCAAATATTACCCGTTTTAGTACAAAACCCGACGTTTAAACAAATCTAGCGGCCATAATACTTATTAAACATCTCAAATAAGTCATAAAAACAATTTCCACAATTTAATCTCATTAAATTTCATTAACCTCAAAATTATAGTTTACAATATACCCAATTTTAACAATTTTATAGAAAAAATGCACAACAACAATTTAGCTTGGATTTCCATGAACTAAAGTATTAAACTACACTTTATAATGTTAATGAAGTCATGAAAAACCTAATTACATTTTTAAACCCAATTATTTAACCAATTTTAAAAACCTAGTTAGCAAATTAGCGTAATTATCATAATTTTTAAACTAACAATTAACAACTAGCTACAAACTTTGTTTTAACAAGTCATAAGGGCCTAATTACAACACACAACCATACACCAAATTCACAAAACCCTAACTTGCATTCAATCCCTTTCTAGAATTTTCAAACTTGCAACAAAAGCCTAATTTACACTTAAATAAATTAGCTTTAAGGAATTAACTAACAAATTAAGCTAAAGATTTAGAAATTATACCCAAAACATTTGAAGATCCATAAGCACCCATAGCCTCCCAAATTGAAATCTTGTTCCCTAGATCCATTCTAGATAGGCAAATGAGAAATGGGTAAGAATTGGATTTTGATTTCGGTGAGGTTTTACTTGATTTTTGAAGAAGTTTTGAAGGATTTTGGAGATGAGATAAGGTGGTGAAATGGGGGGAATTAGGTGCAGAATTTCGGCCAGAGGAGAGGAGAGGGAGAGGTGAGGGGATTTGTGTGGAAATTCCAAGGTCAATGCCCTCACAAATTACCATAATACCCCTACCCTTTTAATATATATAAAAAAAAACCTTTTTACACCATTTCTTCACATGATTTAAGGTCAAAAAGAGGGAAAGAAAATTCTTGGGCTGATACAATAGTGTGGGGCCGGCCAAGGGAAGTGAGGGTGAGTGTGAGAGACTTTACAAAAAAATTCTATGCAAAAAGACCCCCCACAATACCATATTTGCAAGTTTTAGTTCAAAATAATTATATTTTTGTTTTCCATAATAAAAACCAATTAAAACTTGAAATAAAATACTAAAAAATTATATTACAACTAGATTTTAATTAACATGATTTTAAAGATTAAAATTATCCCATTTAAATTTGTATTTATCGCTAATTTGATGTATTTTCTTACCGGCTTAAAATAATATTAAAAATAATTTTTTTCAGAAAATTTGAAATTTCACCAGTGGCTCAATAAACACCAAATACTAGCAATTACATAGCTAGAATATGTATATTTAATTTTTATAATAAAATATTTGTATTTTGACTTTTTACAGAAAACCCCCTTATTTTACCGTTTTTTCGAAATTTCACCGAAACGATTTTCAAAATGTTACAATCTTCCCCCCTTGAAGAAATTCGGTCCCCGAATTTAAATTAAAACTCCCCCCAAATACTAAAACATCTAAGCAAAACCATCAAGTCGTCGGGGTTCCGAAATCATAAATACATAAAACAAATCGTAGTGCAGCGCATGCGCATGAAAAATAAGCATATAACTCAAATCAAAACTCCATCCAGCATCCCGTAATCATCGGAGTCATGGTGAAGACACAATATCCAAATCCAAAATGAAAATCAATATGATATACATCATTAAAACATCTGGAAGCAATGCATGCCAAATCTTCTTCAAATCGTTGTGCGATGCTCGCAGCACTGCACGGTGGCGGACGTTTATTGTAAAAAAAAATAACTACATATATATATATATATATATATATATATATATATCCTTTGTTTAATATGCACGTCCCGCCGTTTTGGAAGCAATTTCAGAAGGGTTTCCTTTATAAAATGTTTCGTGTCATCTCGGACACGTAGGTAAATACTGAGACTATAGCTCGCTTTTTGGAAATCCCTTCGATAACTATCAATGCATGCAAAATATATTCAGGTACTGTTCTCTGACTAGGCCTGCTCAGTACGAGAACACATAGCGAATATCATAAAAACGTACTACTCCATAAGAAATGAATCACAAATATATATGAATACTACGTGCGTCAGGTGCGCACGGAAATCAAAATCTATAAATGTGCCATACATGTGCACAAAAACAACATCTAGGTGCAACGGGTGTGCACACAACATCAGTCATAGGCAACGTGTGTGCCTGACAGCAAAATCAGGTGCATCTGACATGCACGAAAAATCCCGATTCAGTGCATCTGGTGTGCACCAAATCGCATCTCAAAAGAGGCGCCCAACATGCGCTAAAAATCCAAATCTGGTGCATCCATCATGCACAAAATCAACTCAACTGTATGAAACCCATAAAATCATAAACATGAGAAACCAAGGCACGAAAACGATGTCAAGTGCAACAACTGTGCAAAATCGTAAATACTCATTAGGTGCAACCATGGTCCATGAAAACAAATATCATGAAACTCAATCATCAAAATCAATTATGCGAATAGATCGCCCAAAATACCCAAAATCAAGTATGGCGGAATAGTCCCGCTCAAGTACATCCTCCAAGAATCTCTGGCCAACTGCCGTGGTCACTCATAGCATGTCTCGTCGACGATCCTGAACTCTGGCCTGCCGGTGTGCATAACATGACCACTACTGGGTCCAAGTCTTCTCGTAATTTATTCCAGAAAGGTCCTATTGAGATCTCTCCCAAATCTCGTCTCTGCCGAACTGTCCGGAAGTCATCGTCCCTTACTAGATCTATTCTCATTCCTGAACGGCTACATACTCATCGCGACTCCTTCTGGAAGGTATATTCAAGTACAATGCCTCGGCATGCGTACCGCATCTCTGATGTCGACTGAGTGGAACGTCGTCTCATCAAGATCTCGTACGAATCTCTTACTCCACTTTTCTCTAATGTCGACTGCTCCGGACTCGTCTCGTCGTGGCTGCCTGGACTGAGCTCCAACGGCTATCCTCGTATCTGGAGTCTCCCAAGAAATACATCACACCACCTAGCATCCGAATGAAGTCGAACCATCCGATCGATTCGTCAAAACCTCATAATCCCCCAAGAGCTCAACATCTTGGGTACAGTTTAACAGTATCGAGTACATACCACAGCATCGATGGTCCAGCCGTAGAAGGGCAAACCTAAGCCTTACTAATGGCGCCGCGGAACTGCCGCAAACCCTAAGGTTCAAAGGCTTTCATACGGTCATTAAGTCGAGTTAGGGTTTCATTCTTCTAGAGGGACCATAGAATTGCCTGCATGTCTTTCCGAGTACCTTAAACTTGGAATAGTAGGTTTCTGATATTCGATCGTCTCTGTCGACTCTCAACGTCTCCGCGTGAAGTCGTCTTTAGCTGAAATTAATTTATCTGATGACCTCGCATCGGTAAGCGAATGATCTACACGTCCTAGTCATTCTTCTTTGGTGACTAGCGGCCTTCTATAATCTCTTAGTACAACCTCGTACTGCAATAGCTCCCACATCTGGGGCGATATCTCGTCGTTCACAGCAAAAACTGGTTCGCTCATCTGCACGCTGAACCGTGCCTCAATCACTTCAATGGTCATCTAAGTATGGCTGGCCTCTACCGGTGGCTTAATCCTCTGGTGCTAATCTGCACGTCCGAGCAATCTCATACGGCGATCCATCCAACGCTCGTGGCGTAAAACACAATCAAAAGACATCTCTCTACAATCGGGTGTCGCCGGAATCACGCCCTGGTCAGTCCTCGTTCGTGACGAGCTCGTGCTGACCGCAACTCTAGCCGTAGCTCTCCCTGCCCGTAATCGTGGCAGCAAAACCAAACTGGTACCGATGAGGCTAGATCAGGAAGGAATATAATACTGAACAAGGAAATGTACATCCTAAGGCTTCTTAAGTGGAATGGCGTGTCGTAAATATGCCGCGGAACATACCAACGGTACGTCACTCTACTTTAGTCACCTATTCCATCAACCAAGGGCCATCCTACGTTCCGAAGGTAAAACCTAACGCTCTGATACCAACATTGTCACGACCCGAAAGTACGGAACATGACCGGCACTTAAACTACGAAATGTCTCGAGGCGTACGTAATCTAAGTAAGCCGAAAACCCAGAAATCCAAACCAAGAAAAGTAGTAGAGTGAAGGAAAACCAATTTAAAATCAAGTAGTTTTAATAGCATAAGCCGAGTTATGCGGTTTTTTAAAAACATCAAAAATTTCCTGAAAATTTCGGCAGAGTCTCCTTTGTAAATACTGGCTCCCAAACGGGATACAACATGAATAGTATACGAAATCAATAAAAAGGCATCCCCAAGCGGGAGCTAGCTCTTCGTCAATCGACGGTCACAACCACACAAGCAATATAATATACAACGCCAACGGCGAGGATCAAAATTCAAAAGAAAACTCAAAACCATAAGAAAACCACAGAAATATAACGCGCGACTCTAAGGTCGAAGGAATAACATTACTGGTCTCTATCTCAAAATAAATACATGTTTGGTTGATGGAACTTCTAGATACAACAGAATAATGATATACAAGATATATAATGGGGGTACGATACAAGTAAACCCACCTACTAGTAAATCACCCGAACGAAACTATGCCCGCAAAGCCGTAATGAAACCTGTACGGCAAATCTGCAAGAAACTGGGGCACAACGGGGGTGAGTTGCCAACTCGTGAATAGAAAAACATCTACGGAAAGAAATCGCATAAATAACGCAACCTAGGTCAATGATCAGAATATATCCTCAAATATATGAATAACATGCAGCCTATAACAATGGCTAGGGTAATATCTAACCCGAGTGTGATCTCATGTGCCCGTGTCAGTGCCTCAGGTAGCAATATATCATATGAACGAGGTATGAATGCATGGAACAGAATGCATGTACTGACGAAAACTTCTTTCATAAATCAGTGAGATTTCTGTATTTTAAAAGTGAGGTACCATAAATGAAATCAGCATAAAACAGTGCCCAGCATCGACAAAAAACAAGTGTCTAAATATCTCGATATCTCTGTATCACAATCGCTGTACCTCAATATCTCAAATCACAATATCTAGGGCGCCGTCAATCCAGACCGGCCCCTACCATCCATCTCAAGACCACGACGGTATCCTCCGGATATCCGACGCGTCGGGTAATATCACCGGTCGGTAGTGCTCCCCTGCCGGGCTCAACGTCAACAACACATTCCTCTTGCCCCGGGGTACCGAACCAGGCCCACCATGTACCCGAAACAGTTCCTCCACTCCTCGAATCGGGTCTCGAAATCCATCAGCAAACTCATGGTGGACGACTCATACATCATGGGAAAAACCTCACATTTTATTTAAAAAGAAAGAAAGCAGTTTATATAGGTTTTGCGGTTTCCCCCGCCCAAATCCAGAAAATCTCATGGAAATCCGAATCCAAATCATCAATAGCATGTAAAACCATGAATGCGGCATAACAATGAATAACAGTATGCATGAAGTGACAAATAATAACTACAATGTTAAGCTGGCATATGTAAGGCAGGTACACTAATATCATGTCAAATTACTAACTAACAAGCTAAGTCAAGCAATAATATTTTCTAAGGTGTACGTGACATAGCAATTACCGATGAAGATGTGTGTGAGCCGGCAAGTAAGTGTACGTGGTACATAGGCATCATCGGTAATGGTGCTGGTGTCCTAACAGTATGATATCAACAATGCAATAAGAAATTATAATATAAGTATGCGATGCGGAGCGAACAACAATAATGAGCGGGAGCTGAATACTAAACACAATGATACTATAAGTCAACAGTAGTGCCTTTTGAAATAACATGAATCGCGGTGTTTTGAAAATAAGGGCTACGGTGTTTTTAAGAAAAGATACTTCTTTTGAAATATCCGTAGAATCCCTTGACCTGTCTTTTAAAATACCCACGATCCGTTAGTTTTGAAATAGGTATGAGTCTAATCTATTCTAATAACTACACTAAACTATACGGCTGAACTAACAAGCTGAACTACAGGTAAGGAAACCGCCGAACATCTGAGTCGATACATATACATACTTGTATATATATTAGTCGGTGATCCCGCCTCAATAACATCATATCCGATACCATATCTATAATCAGATATCCCAAGTCAAGAGTGCGGATCAAATATCAATATATAGCTCGTACGTAAATCCATCGTACGGCATCCCCAAATCTGGGTACGGGCCAATATCATACTCAACCATTCTATGCATATCACTATTCACATGGTATCGTCGTCCAAAGATCCGCTATAAACATCAGGACATATCTCAAGTACGAATCCTGCCATATCACCGATATCATAATCTCAAATCAAATCTCATCGACTCATCTCAATCCCAAGTATCATCCTCAAACCCAGTATATGAACACATAGTCCCATACCCATGTGAACACATAACAATATAACCCCATATAAGCACATATGAAAGAAGAATGTATGCAAGTATGGGTGTGTGTGTGTAAATGTGGTGCAATCTCTACTCTAGGTTCTCGCAACACTAAACATATCCAATCACACATAAAATCTATCTTTAACCAATAAAGTCAACAATATATAATCAATATATATGTGTGTATACGTATTCGTATACATCACCACGAACTGCGGGGGTGCTATACGCCATCCACCCGACTCCTCCCCGTAGATATAAATCTACTCACCTGGTCCTCGCTCGCCGGTGCCGACGTCGCCACGCGCTTGCTTGTCGTCTCGAAATTTTCGTAAGGGTACCTACATATCATAACGCACCGTATCGCATTAAAATCCGACTCATGACTAAAACGACACACGAATCCCATATAGGTCAAAACTTATGGCTGCTTTCACAAATCAACCCAAAAACCCTCGACGTCGGCGTACAAACGCCAAACCATCGAGAAAAACCCAAACACACTCATTTGCACGATCACAAGCACTAATTATACTGTAAAATAGGTTAAAATTCACAAAAACCCCAAACTCACTTTAAAAGCCATTTTTCCGAAAATCTAGTAAGCAAATATTACCCGTTTTAGTACAAAACCCGACGTTTAAACAAATCTAGCGGCCATAATACTTATTAAACATCTCAAATAAGTCATAAAAACAATTTCCACAATTTAATCTCATTAAATTTCATTAACCTCAAAATTCTAGTTTACAATATACCCAATTTTAACAATTTTATAGCAAAAATGCACAACAACAATTTAGCTTGGATTTCCATGAACTAAAGTATTAAACTACACTTTATAATGTTAATGATGTCATGAAAAACCTAATTACATTTTTAAACCCAATTATTTAACCAATTTTAAAAACCTAGTTAGCAAATTAACGTAATTATCATAATTTTTAAACTAACAATTAACAACTAGCTACAAACTTTGTTTTAACAAGTCATAAGGGCCTAATTACAACACACAACCATACACCAAATTCACAAAACCCTAACTTGCATTCAATCCCTTTCTAGAATTTCCAAACTTGCAACAAAAGCCTAATTTACACTTAAATAAATTAGCTTTAAGGAATTAACTAACAAATTAAGCTAAAGATTTAGAAATTATACCCAAAACATTTGAAGATCCATAAGCACCCATAGCCTCCCAAATTGAAATCTTGTTCCCTAGATCCATTCTAGATAGGCAAATGAGAAATGGGTAAGAATTGGATTTTGATTTCAGTGAGGTTTTACTTGATTTTTGAAGAAGTTTTTGAAGGATTTTGGAGATGAGATAAGGTGGTGAAATGGGGGGAATTAGGTGCAGAATTTCGGCCAGAGGAGAGGAGAGGGAGAGGGTAGGGGATTTGTGTGGAAATTCCAAGGTCAATGCCCTCACAAATTACCATAATACCCCTACCCTTTTAATATATATAAAAAAAACCTTTTTACACCATTTCTTCACATGATTTAAGGTCAAAAAGAGGGAAAGAAAATTCTTGGGCTGATACAATAGTGTGGGGCCGACCAAGGGGAGTGAGGGTGAGTGTGAGAGACTTTACAAAAAAATTCTATGAAAAAAGACCCCCCACAATACCATATTTGCAAGTTTTAGTTCAAAATAATTATATTTTTGTTTTCCATAATAAAAACCAATTAAAAATTGAAATAAAATACTAAAAAATTATATTACAACTAGATTTTAATTAACATGATTTTAAAGATTAAAATTATCCCATTTAAATTTGTATTTATCGCTAATTTAATGTATTTTCTTACCGACTTAAAATAATATTAAAAATAATTTTTTTCAGAAAATTTGAAATTTCACCAGTGGCTTAATAAACACCAAATACTAGCAATTACATAGCTAGAATATGTATATTTAATTTTTATAATAAGATATTTGTATTTTGACTTTTTACAGAAAACCCCCTTATTTTACCGTTTTTTCGAAATTTCACCGAAACGATTTTCAAAACGTTACAAAGCCGTTTGGAAAGAATTATTATAAAGTATAGAATTTTTGGCCGGATTTTGAAAATGTTGCGAATGAACGGGGTGCTGACTCTGTGGGCATGGTTGCTGTTGCTGTGGAGGAGGTCTTTGATAATTGCTTTGGAACAGGTTTTGATTTTGGTTTTGGTTTTCGTTCCAAGAAAAATTTGGATGATTCCTCCATCAGTGATTATATGTAGAAGAATAAGGATTGTTGCGAGGTTGTTGCTGAAAAGTAGCATTAATTTGTTCTTGACCTTGAAACAGTAGATTCAAAAGACATTCTTCCGTTAGATGTGATGGGTTGGAACAGCAACCACACAGGGTTTTGGGGAGCGTAAATTGGTTTAAGGGGGCTGAAAAGACTTTGTTTTCTATAGCATCGAATTTCTTTTGTATCGCGGCCATTTCGGCTTTCACTGCGATAAAAATATCGAGCTAATGGATACCTCCCCTAGACGCTGCAGGTCTAACGCTTTCCCACTGTAGAGTTTGTTCAGCGAGATTTTCCAGAAATTGCCAAGCTTCACCATCATCTTTAGACAGGAAATGACATTGACACATAGTTTCAAGCATCTATTTTGTTAGATCAACACCCTCATATATAATGCGACAAAGGTCCCATCTATTGATTCCGTGATGAGTGTATTGTAAAAGAAGATCCTTAAACCGTTCAAAATATTTCCAAAATGGTTCATTAGGAAGTTGGGTAAACTGGTTAATCTCGCTTCGAACGCGGGCGGTCTTATGCTTGGGATAAAATTTCTTAAGAAATGCTACAACGAATTCATCCTATTTGGCAATAGCATGTGAGGCAGTGTTATAAAGCCATTTTTCTGTTAGATCGCACAAAGTAAAAGGAAGAAGACGTAAGCGCATAGCATCCACAGACAGTTGTGACGTATCCATCATTGCACATACGTTTTCGAATTTGTTTAGAAAAACGTATGCGTTTTCAGATTCAACCCCGTGAAATTTGGGCAACAGTTTGATGAAGTGAGGTTTAATTTCAAAATTATCCCCATTGGCTGGTGGAATAGATAAACAAATAGGAAGGGGACCGCGTATACGGTAACATCTTTCTTGGAGAGAAATGCACAGTGGATTCTGCACACCGACGGGTGGTGGCAGAGGTGTGTTGGAAAAATTTCATGGAGAACCGTCCATCGCAGATGTGGTAGGTGGAGGGGAAAAAGAAGATGAAGAAGCACTAACTTCGGAGTCAATAGCTGAAACGCGGACAAGACGGGCACTAGAATCCCATGTCCAGCCGAGCATGCACTAAGCGGGTTTAGCGCAAGTGGCAGCATGTATACGATTTAAAAATGGTTTGTTTTTGAAAAAAGTGTCGGACGTGAGACAAATCACACAAAAATGCATAATCAACCCTAGAACTAAGGTCACTTAGGTCAAAGACTTCCAAAGGACAAGCCGCAGGATCAATCCTCTACCACCTCTTTATCACTCTTGTGGCCAGGTAAGTGCCAGATAAGTGGAAGGTATCCGCTATACGAATCACCGAAAATAGCGGGCCTAATTAAGTAACCACTTTCCTTAGACACACTTGCCTAGACACCACAAAAGTAATGCGGATAAGCGTTATATTACCCATGGTTCCGCCGCCAAAATGCACTTCTTGCCGCGGTTCCGCCGCGGAGTTGAGAGTTCTTTGAAAACTTTTTGCTATGGTGGCCTCCCTTGCTTCTCTGGGTCTTGATGAATGTCTCTGAATCCTTATCTTCTCGCTACAGTGACTCCAGATTCCCTCGCAAAAATCGCACACTAATCGTTAAATATACAATATGAGGTTTATTTTGTTTTATGATATAGATCGAATAAGAATTCAACACGAATAGTAAGAATAAAAAATTACGCACGTATCCCCGGCAACGACGCCATTTAATTGGTCCTTTTTAAAGAAGTGTGTAGTAATAACCCCAATCAATAACGGTGTCGCGTGTAGCTAGCCGAGATGAGTACGGGTCGTCCTCAGGGATATGTGGAATCTTTCAATTTTACTTTAGACGTGTTGAAAAAGAGGAAGAATAGAAGAATAAGAATAGTGAAGAATAGTTTCTAGATCTACGTCAGACACGGATGTAGAATATAGATCTATTTTAAAGACGGATGTAAATTTTATATCAGAAAAGGGCTTGTAGGGCTCGTTAGGATTTAGTAATCCTGGATGACTAATAAAGATGACTCATTTTATCTTTTGATAGATTTAAAACTAGATTGATAGTGATGAATGAGCATTAGGGTTCTTGGAAGAAACTAGGGTTTCCATATTATTGACCCTTGTCCTTTCATTGATCTCTATTCATGTCTAGCTCTTAACAAAACAATTGTTAATTTAATCTCAAATCGCGGTCGAGACTAGCAATAAATTGGTAGCGCGCCCGATAAGAATGTTAACGATTATTTTGCTAAAGTTTATAAACTTCATAAGACGTAATAGAAGTTAAAATATTTTCTCATCCATTGATCTACCATAATCCTACGAACCCTATCAAGCGGAGAATTACTTACACATGATGGAGATAGAAGAAGAACGGATAGAGAAAGAGATCATAATGCAGAAATTAAATGCTAAATAATTAAACTAATGATCTACTTTTATTAATCAACTTCACAAGTACAATTCTTCGAGTTTAGATTACAAGAGGAAGAAGAAGTTGCTCTTGATCTCTGCCTCGTAGGAGGTAGATACTCCGTCGAATCTCATGTCATCTTATCACGTCGAATCACGGACCTGTCGTGGATCACTTATTCTTTTACGGTGATTTGCTTCGTGTAAAAGATTAATGATTTCTAAGTTTAGCCCTCGGTCCTTTATATAGCCCTAAAACTAGAAACCAAAGATCCCCAGAATTAGGGTTAGTTGTAGCAAATCCAACCTGAAAATCCTAACTCCCGATTCGGTGAATCGGCCGCGGATCCGCCGCATATTGCATGGTTTGGCCATGGATCCGCGGTTTGTTGGTGAGATCTTCGGTGCAAATTTCTGGGGCTTTATTGCTGTGACACATGGAGATTTAGTTGATGTATGGAACTTGAAAATATTTCCTGAGTCTTTGCCAGTATTGATTCTTCGATTTTCTTTAATATTTCAGCAGATTTTTTATTTCCGACATCTCAACATCTCGATCTCCTGACCTGAGCCAAAGCTTGCACCATATCTCAAAGAATAATATTAGTAATATTTGGTATTTTTGAGATACTATCCTAACCAATTTGATATGATATTATATTTAAGAATATTGATTAAGAATATTTGATATGATATACATATTTAAATTATCAAAATATTATATAAATATTATATGCATATATTTTCCTTCATAATGTTAATTATAATATATAAACATATGAAAATAGTATTTTAACAGATAAACCCTCATATGTGTTATATTTATAATAAACATCTTTACATATTTAAGAAAAGTAAGAAAAATATCATATCAAAACTGCGATATTTTCAACTGAATGGTGGGGTACTATAGACTTCACATGATTCAAGTGTCAGTCCCGTGCCTTTTCCGGGTCGTGACAAGTTGGTATCAGAGCGTTAGGTTTAACCTTGGTTCGAGTCTAGGTTTGAGTATGCGAAGTCTAGGGTGTATATATATATTCGGAACCTAAGCTTAACCTTACGGAACTTAGACTTGGCCGAGAGGGTATTAGACCCGAACGCTCGTCGCGTAGGTTGACCTTGGTTGATGGAGTAGGTGACTTAAGTAGAGTGACGTACCGTGTGTATGTTCTACAGCATACTTACGATACTCTACTCCGCTTAAGAAGCTATAGGATGTACATTTCTTAGGCACTGTATTTCTATTCGTTCCTATGATCTATCTTCATCGATGTCGGATTGTGGTTTCTGTTACCATAGTTACACAAGCAGAGAGAGAGAGAGAGAGAGAGTTGCGGTCAGCATGAGCTCGTCATGAACGAGGACTGACTGGGTTGTTTTCTGGTAGCATACGAAACACATCGATATATTGTTATTTGGATTTTTCCGTTGACACGTGTGTTCGAGATCTGCCCCAGATGATTTGGCAACTGTCAGAGACCAGCCGTTTGGCGAAGACTGCTAAGGTACCGTCAACTCCAGATGATGAGGCATTATTCGTTGGATACTCCGATGTGAGATCAGTTAGTTGACCAGCTTCGGATAGAAGGACCTTGCCCAGATGCGTCATGAGTCGATCGAAAATGGACGAATGAAGTGTATTCCTCTGATGATTTGGAAGAGTTCCCGAGGATGTAATTGGCCAGATGCCTTCTACAGGATATTGGAGACGCCGTGTTCATAGCTTCGAAAGAGACTCTAGATATGACTATAGTCAATTGGAGCGCACTCCACACAGCTATGAAGAGATAATTCCGAATTGGACTATACCGAAGGAAAGCGGAGTAAGGGGTTCGTATGAGATCTTGTCAAAATGACGTTCTACTCCATTGATGTCAGAGACTTGTTACGCATGCAGAGGCGTTGGATGCAGACGTACTTCTAGAGAAAGGTCATGATGAGTATGCAGCTATTCCGGAATAAGAAACAGGTTAAGTAAAGAATGCTAACTTCCAAGCAATCCTGCAGAGATGGTAATGGAAAGAGACCCTGACGGGATCCTTTCGGAACACTACGCGGTAAGATTTGGACCCAGGATCAGTTGTATCACACCTACTCATTGGGCCAGAGTCTGCCATCGCTGACGTGATACGTTACGAGTGACCACGTTAATTGGTCAGGAGATCTTCAGAGGATGCGCCAGAGCGGAACTATTTCCGCCATCACTCCGTATCGAGCTGTTGAGCCGAGGAGTCATGTAACTGGCAATTCACAGAGAAAAACAGGGATCTAAGAGCAGAGGACGTCAGACTATGGGCAAGAGGCAAGTAGATATTCTTGCTCTGCCAGCCTTGGATGCACCAACACCCTTCGACATTGAAGGAGGGGTACATCGACAACAAGATTTATGATTTTGCAATTTGGTGATTCGGATATCACGTTTCCATTGTTCTGGATTTTTGGTATTTCGATGATTTGTTTTATAATTGATACTTCTTATGTGCACTACAGTTGCACTTGATTCATATTTTATATATCATTTGTGCTGATTTTTGTTTTCATGCATATTCATAGCACTCGATTTCAATCTTATGTTGTCCGAGATGTTTGATTTTGATTTCATACATATAATGCGTAAATGGTTTGATTTATGCTTTCGGTGTAGTTTACACGAGCTTTCAGTACTTGATATGGTTTTGTGCACGCAGTTGCACTTGTTATGAGTTTATATACCGCGGTATACTTGATTTTGGATTGGTGTATATTGTATACCGTTGATTTCGACCATGATATTCGATATTTGTTTTCGTGCACCCTAGAGCACTGGATTTATGTTTTCGTGCACCTTGTGTACTTGATTGGGATTCTTGCGCACACATGGCACAATAGATGCGATTTTGTGCACACCAGATGCACTGAATCGAGATTCTCTGTGCATATCAGATGCACCTGTTATTGTTGTCGAGCACATCCGTTGCATTCGACGTATGTTTTCGCGTACACCCGTTGCACTTAGTTTTGTTTCTATACACATTAGTGGCATCTGTAATTGATTTCGATTTTCGTGTGCACCAGACGCACGTGACACTTTTGTATACGCTATATGAGTTGGATTTCTTTCGAGCATCATGATTTCATGACTTATATGCTATATGGTTTAGTAACCGAGCAAGACTAATCTAAGGACAGTACCTAAGTATTTTTACATGCATCGATATCTACTGAAAGGATTTTGTTTAAAAGGAGCTATAGCCTCATTATTTTCCTATGTGTCCAAGATGACACGAATACACACACACACACACAGCTATCTTCCTTATAATAAACGTCCGCTACTTATATTGTGATACGCGCATCGCACGACAATTTGAAAAAGGTTTTGCATGCATTTCTATTTGGATGTTTTGACGATTTTACATCGATGCGTACTATATACATGTTATAGTTTAGAGTATATCATGCTGGCTTTCGTATTGGATTTTGACATTTGTATTTCCGCCATAATTCCGATGATTGCATGATGCTTGATGAAGTTTTGATTTAGGGTTTTACACTCGTTTTCATTGCGCTATGATATGTTTTAAGTATTTATGATTTCGGAGCCCTGGTAACTTGATTATTTTACTGAAATGTTTTAGTTTTTTGGGGGAGTTTAAATTTAAATTCATGGACCGAATTTATTTAAAGAGGGAAAATTGTAACATTTTAGAAATAAAATATTATTTTGGGAATTTAAATAATTAAATTAATAAATATTATGAATATTTTAAAGTATGGAGATTAATTTTAAATGATATGGTATAACTATATACCGATAATTTAGGAAATATTTGAAAAAAAAATTAATATGATTATTGATTTTGAAGGAAGTTATGTGAATTGAGCAATTATAGTTTATTAAATAGTTATTTATATGCAAATTATGCAAAACTTGATTATTAATTGCTAATCGTGTATTAATCTTGTTTATGTGTATGTCATGCAACATAACATGTTGCATAAACTTGCTACATTTTATTATTATGAACCATACCATTTTCTTTTCTTTTGTAAATGATTTTTTTTAAAACAAGAGAAATGAGAAGATATTTTGGAATGAGAGTGGGGACCATGAGACAAGAGGGTATGGACAAGGACAGAGAGAGAAGGGGGGTTTCTTTTTTTAGCCATTGCACCTTTCTCATTTCATTCTCATCCTTCAACATTCTTCTCCTCCTCTTTCTCCTTCAACCCTCCACCTCACTACCACCTACAAACACCATCAAAATTTAGCCAAAACCATATACCCTCTTCACAAGAATGGCGCACAAGCTCGTACAAACACTTTAGATACATCAAGTTGCCACTTTGAAGATTTTGAGCAACTCAAAAAAATTCTTAAGTTGCTAAATGAGGTATAATTTCACACCCTTAGTTAAGATGTTAGCTTCCTTTGTATCCTATAGTGTTTAGATGTTAGCTTCTTTAGTCTGGTTAGCCAGGCCGGTCAATTTGGAATTCTCGCCGGGCCATTGGTGGGTATTGGTGTTCAGGTTGGGTCTGTAGCTTAATTACCTCATAAACTATCCCCTTTATTGTTTGTTTAGCCCCAAACTACCTGAGTCAAAATCTGGAGCAAGTTTTCTATGTTAATGTTTTATGTTTTGTGGATTTTAATAACCTAAGTTTTGATATTGTGTTTTATCTCGATCGATTGGCGTTTGTACGTCGATGTCGAGAGTTGTTGATTATTCTTGTACGCGTAGACCATAGGTTCTAACCTATGTGTGTTTCGTGTGCCGTGTTGGTTTTCGTATTCGATTCGTATTTATGATATGATATATTGTGATATGTAGGTACCTTTCACGTGAACTTCGGACGACAAAGGAGTGCATGGCATCATCGACTTCGGTAAGCGAGGATCGAGATGAGTAGATGTATATCTACGGGGAAAGTCGGGTGGATGGCGTATAGCACCACCGCAACCGTAGAATAGGGTATTACTAAATTATTATAAGTTTGGATGCGATATTGGATGCTTAGCAAATAGGATATTTAGAAGACCTTAGATTAGATTAGGTTGATCTAGGAAGACATACCCATAGGATTATTATCTTGGTAGTGAATCACATGTTATATTTAGTCACATACACACGCACGCACACACACTTGATTTTGTGTGTGTGTGTGTAGGTTTTTATATATATACATATATATATATGTGTGATGAGGATAGTATATGATATATAGAGATAAGTCAATATGATCGGCCATGATGCCATGAGATTTTGATATGTGTTTGAGTCGTGATATTGTATATGATATGATATTATGATGGATCGTTGGACGACATATATTCATACATGTGATAGTATGTGAATTGATGATATTAGAATGTACGAGACATTAGAACCGTACCCCTGACCATGATATTGTACGATGATGATACCATATAAATGATGATATATATATATATATGATATTTGACCCGTACCCTCGATTTTAAGGATGCCGTATGATGGATATTACAGTACGAGGTATATATGATGATTGATCCGCACTCTTTACTCGAGGATGCCGTACGATAGATATTACGGTACGTGATGATATGCGGCTTGATCGCCGACTACTAGATATATCGACTCGGATACGTATAGTCTTCCACTGCTTGACCCAGGTTTTAGTTTAGCTTTTCGTTAATTTCTTAAATTATAAAGTAGATGTTAAAGTATAGTTGAGTCATACCTATTTTCAAAACTAGCAAATCGTGGGTATTTTCAAGTGGGTAACCGAGGGATACTATGGATTTTTAAAATGGTATTCATTCTTCAAAACACCGTAGCCCCTACTTTTCTAAAAACCACGATTTATGCTATTTCCAACACTATCACTGTATGGCTCGTATATAGATTTATATTTTATAATGTTGCGTTATTTCTTATTTCCTGTCGTTCATTGCATTGTAGATTAAATGTGTTTTCTTTAGCTATTATGATCTCGTCTGTTAGGACACCAGTACTATTACCAATGATGTGTATGTTGCACGTACACTTGCTTGCCGGTTCATACACACCATCATCGGTAATTTCCATGTCAGGTACACACTAGAGAACCTTTACTTCATTCATATGATCTGACTATCTGTAGAAGTAGTATTGTTTCACATTCATGATCTTAAATGCTAGTGTAGATATTGTATTTCTTACTTAGATACCACATGCATCTGCATCTATACATTTAGTTGCGCACTGATCTTTGGCTTTACGTCGATATTTATTATCATATCGTATACTTATAGAATGTGATTCTTTTAGAGATTTCAGTATTCATGAGATTCCAGGATTTGGGGAAAACCCGCAAAGAATTTCATAAACTCGTTATCTTTTTTTAAAATGCAAATTGCGGGTTTTCTCATGATATGATGTGCGTAGCGTCCACCATGAGTTTTTCTCGGTTCTTGAGCGACGTGCGTACACATACCCGATTCGAGGAGGGGGATACACCTTCTCATGAGTTTTTCTCGGTTATTGAGAAGGCGTTGAGCCCGGCAGGAGAGCACTACTGACCGGTGATATTTGACGTGGCGGACATCTGGAGGATACCGACCGTAGTCGTGTGATCAGATGATTTGTGCCAATCCTGACTGACGGAGCCCGAGATTTATGAGGATTTGGTGTCGCTGATGGACACGGTTTTCATGATATTTTCGAGTGTCGATGCTTGGCACTCAGGTTTATCCTGATTTTCCTGTGTCATTACTGGACACGCTCATTTAGTGATGCGTTCATACATCATATATGTGACATGTAGTTATTTTATGACATGGACACGAGTACCTGACCTTACACATATGTCTATATTATCACCTCTACTGTTACTCGATGTTATCGTGGTACTATTTTTATTGTACTGTATTGTATGACCTAGGAGATCGTCATGTTAGTTATATGTATGCCCTAAAGGCCATTACTGTACATACGTTGTATATTGTAGTGGATGCTTGGACATATATAAGGAGGACTTTCTTGCTCGACATGATAGTATGCTATCTGGTTACTCTTTATCTTAACATGTGCTCTGATTGTCTCTATGTCACATGTTGATAAAGCCCTTAGGATGAGTACTTGACTACCAGGACTATAATGTAAATCATACTAGTGGGGACAGAGTAGTCGCCAAGTATATCCTTCAAATGTTCCTAGTCGTAGGAGTACCGAGATAGGGCATTGATACTCCCGAATAGACTAGCGTATGCGTTTCTTGACCCATATGATGGGCGATGGATGATCTCATATCCATTGGTGTTTGACATCAGAGAAGGTATACGGGTGCTCAGTGGAGACTGGGTACACTGGATGGACTCGCCGAGGACTCCCAGATGGTATTATACCTCACGTCAGATGGCAGTTCTCTGGTGACACTGGTACAGGTTAGTCTGTAGACCTGAGATCGTCATAGAGCCTTGTGTGATTCCCACTGTGCTTTGATTTCCATCATACCACGTCCAAAAGGGCGTGCAAAAAGGTGGCTTTTGGGTACAGTCCCGAATCACATGGAGGCAATGAGCGATAGGGGGTTTCGTCTCTCCCGGTATAGGGAGTTGATGTTGCGCTGTGTTCGATTGGTTATAACTGGAAATCCCTGGCCAGGGTTGCTGAGATTTACTGGTAAGTGTTATCAGTAGTTTCTCGAACTGTTATAGACCTCATATCGACACGACTTATCAAGCTACTGGGGTCTGACGTTTATCACCCCTAGGCGAGATATGCGACATATCAGACGAAGAGACCGGACTGTACGGGAGTGTTACTGATTGGATTCATGGGAGAAAGTACAGGCTTGCTTGTTGATCTTCTGATCGCTCAATACCTGGATGGCTGTTACGTTTAGCTGACCGCTTGCAGCTTGTGGGTGTTTGATATGATCATCACCTACTGCCGGCGTATTGATGATTCTTTAGAGTCCTATACAGAGGTTTCCTGGCTCAGGCAAAACGGAGTAGGAGCACATATATGATATGTGCGAGACCGAGAACAATACATGTATGTGATACCGTATTAGATTCTCGCGATATGAGATATCGGCCGAGTATATGTGATATAGCCGGGTCATCGGATCAAGTGTTGATTCGATGAACTGATACAGATTATATTAGTCGGTTATTTGTGAAATAGCCGGATTATCGGATCAAGTGTTGATTCGATAATTTAATGTATAATTATATATTTGATATATTAAATTACATTAACTAATATAAGCTCACTAAAAGATTCTTTTTCTTACTCGGGTAATACATTGATATATATGCGATATATGTTAATTGTATTATGTTATTTTGTTACAATAAATATTGTATATATGCTATATAATATTGTAACATGTTATGGTTATAAATGCAACATGATTAGTGGAGATTAAACATGGTTAGGGTTTTATTTGGGTTAATCTTTTCTAAAAGTTTCTAGAAGTTTCTAGAAGTTTTGCTTTTGTTTTTAACTAAAGATATATTTTAAAGATATTTTGGTTGATATTTGTTAACCCAACCCAACCCTTCACCATGGTTAAGTTATCATACTTAACCCATGGTTGCATTTCTAAGCTCACTACAATTCATTATTCATCACAAAGTAATTCATCTTCTTCTTCCTCCTTACAAAGCTTTCTAGCTTTGAGTTTAGTGATGAAAATGAGTGAGATTAAGAAAATAAATGAGAGCTAAATTCCTACTTCATCATCCTAATCTATTCTAGCCATTTAGATTAGGGTGTTTGCTTTGCTAATACTTGATTAGCAAAGCAAGAGCTTGGGTTTGAGTTTCTTCAAGGTAGATCATCTTTGTTATCGAAGATCGGAAGCAAGCTTGCATCTTTCTTTTGTGGAGCTTCTCTAGAGTCCGGATACTCGATGATCGCAGTGAAGGGACCTCAACACGGAGCTTTAGAAGTGAAGGAACGGACTACAAAGGTTGTAATCCCTAACTCTTAGATGTAAAGTTGTTTACATGCTTTGTTTCGCCTAATCTCTAGTCTAAGATCTTGGTTAGGGTTGTTCAGCACGTCTAAATTTTAAATCGGGCATGGTTGATGCCTTATAGACCCTTGTGAGAGTGCCTAGTAACCCAACACGTCATACATTCTGTTTCTACTCGGTGATATCTTCTACTCACGAGTTAGCAACTCACCCCTGTTGTGCCACGGTTCTTGCAGGTTTAGCCGTACAGGTTCTGTAGCGGCTTACTGGCACTCCACTTTTTTCTGGGTGATTGCTTGATAGGTGGTTTCACTTGCATCGTGACCACCGTTGTACTTGTACTTTATATTTCAGTTGTATTTGTTATTTATTTCAGTTATATCTAGTTAAAGCTTCATCAACCAGACTTGTATATTTAGTAGACATAGATAACCACGGTTTGTATATTCTTTCGACCTTAGAGTCGCGCTCCTGTATTTTTTGTTGTTGGGATTTGTTTAATGATGCTTAGTTTTTTCTATTTTCTTTCTGAGTTTTGATCCTCGCCCTTCGGCGTTGTATATTTATATTATCTTGTGTGGTTGTTTCCGCCAATTGGCGAAGAGCTAGCTCCCGCTTGGGTATACCTATATTCATTATTTCTTGTACCGTTTTCTGGTTAAAAATTACAATGGAGATGCTGCCTAAATTTTCAATGACGAAAATGTTTTCAAGTAAAATATATACAATGTGTTTTCGTATACTATTATCTATGTTATGTAGAAGGAACTTAATTTCAGTAAAATCTTATTTCAAACTGCACCTCCACTATTTTCCCTTAAAAGGTATAGATTTCTGGGCTTTTTGGCTTACTTGAATTACATTGGGTACTATAGACTTCACATTGTTCAAGTGCCAATCACATGCCTTTTCCAGATCGTGACAATAGGACCCCCGCCGTGATTCAAGTAAGCCGAAAGTCCAGAAATTTAAACCTTTTTCGGAAAATAATGGAGGCACAGCTTTGAAATATCGGCATAATGAATTCAATACTTCTTTTAAACGTATAATCATATGAAAATGCAATGGTTTGTATACTTTCTTGAAAGCATTTTCGTCCTTGAAATTTGGGCAGCACCTCCTTTGTAAATTTTGATCCAAAACCATATACAAGCAATAATATAGGCATCCCCAAGTGGGAGCTAGCTCTTCGCCAATCGGAGGAATCATAACCACGCACAATACATATATACGACGCCCTCGGCGAAGATCAATCACAGAAAGAAGTAAAGAAGACCCATGACATCATCCAGCTCAAATAAAAGACAATACACCCATATCACTCTAAGTCTCAAGAAAATACAAGTCTGTGTCTATGTCTACCGAATTTACATAGTCTGGTTGATAGAGCTTTTAACTAGATACAACTGAATAAATATGTACAAAAGTGGTCACGGTCCAAATGTGTATCCTACATACCAATGTAAAACACCCTGAAGCAAGCGTTTGCCAGCGAGCTGCTACTGATCCGAGTGGTCAATCCTGCAAGAAAACTGTGGTACAACGGGGGTAAGTTGCCAACTCGTGAGTAGAAAATATCAGCAGGTAGAAATCGAATGTACAACGATCCCTAAGTCAAACTGTAACATAAAGGTAATACTATGTGGTATCCAGGGTGATCGTGTATACATATGTGTACAATAATGATATCGTGCCAGTATCAGTATATGTATCAAGTTATCTGAGTTATATGCATGTATGCATGTGTGTATCCAACGTGTGTCCATCAACGACATATCAAATCATCATGAAACCTGAGTGTCCAGCATCGACACTTGAAAATATCATAAAACCCGTGTCCAGAATCGACACGTAAATCCTCATATCTCGGGCGCCGTCTCATCGGATCGGCTCTCATATCCATCTGATCTCACGACTCCGGTCGGTATCCTCCAGATATCCGCCAAGCCCAAACTATCACCAGTCGGTAGTGCTCCCCTGCCGGGTTCAACGCCTTTCTATACGATCTTCTTACCCCGGAGTACCGCACCGGGTCCACCATGTACCCACAGATGGTGCCTCCTTACTCTTCGAATCAGGTAACTCATGGCTCAGAACCGAGAAAACTTATGATGGACGCCACAAATCATATCATGAGAAGAAGCACGATGGGAGTCTTCGACTTTGCATCGACGATAGAGCCCTCAACAAGGTAAGGATCAATAATAAGTACCCCATCCCTCTCATTGCGGATCTGTTCGATCAGCTAGGAAGTTTTAAAAAAAATTATAAGACTTTTAAAATATATCAGCGGTTCTCAAATCTAGAGATCTCATAAAAACAGAATCTCATATACATGTAACCATAAAGGCCCAGTAAATACAATGCACAGAACAGTACTGTAAAGTTTTTCGAGTGTTTTCGAGTAAGCATATCGTGTATTAAGTACTGAACAATGATTATACTTTTACAGTTTAAGAGCAATACGGCGATATAACAGTTCTACTATGTAAGTGGCATGGCAATTACCGATGATGACTGTGTGAACCAGCAAATCTGTGTACGTGTAACATACGCATCATCGGTAATGGTGCACGTGTCCTAGCAGACGATGCCATATAAAGGTAAGTGCCGGAAATGTAGTACGTATGTCACGAGGAAATAATACAGCATAAACATGAACAGTATAAAGTACGTAACTACACCTGAACCATACGTTTATAGTTTAATAATACGAATCGTAGTTTTGAAAATGGGGCTATGGTGTTTTTGAGGAAAAGACACCATTTGAAAATCCGTAGTGTCCCTTGAGGTGCCCATTTAAAAGTGCATACGATTCGTCAGTTTTGGAAATAGATGGTTCAAATATAATCCATTATCCATCAAGGTGTTTAGAAGCCATGATTCTCTGAATCAAGACAATTCATAAGTCGGCGATCCAGCCGCATAGTATCAGATGTGGTATAATCATCGTATATCATCCTCAAGTCAAGAGTGTGGATCAATCATCCGATATCTCATATCGCGTACGGTATAATTCATCGTACGGTGTCATCAATTCAAAATAAGGATATATCGTTCTAGACATAATATCGCGTACGGTACAATCCATCGTATATCTTATTATCTCATATTCTCGTGTGTGTGTGTATGTATGTAAATCTCATATCATATCTTGGCATAATATATGTGTATATGTCGCCTTGCATCCTCATATCAAACATATCAATTCATGTCATCTTGTTTCATCATATCCTCTTTTCATCATGTCATCTCATACTTATCCTTATGATCATGTCCGTAAGTACATAAGCTTAGGTTTCTATAGATATGTTCTACATCCCGGTCCTTCCATTACTATGGTTACGGGGGTGCTATACGCTATCCATCTGACTTCCCCCATAGATATATATCTACTTACCTGCTATCCTTCCTCTAGCTGAAGTTGATGAACGTCTTATGCTCCTTCGTTGTCTCGAAAGTCCATGCAAAGGAAGCTACAAATCAACACATATCATAATGAGATCAAAACCAAATCCAAAAACCGATATGGCACGTGAAGTGCATATAGGTTAGAACCTATGGCCCACGCATGCAAGAACAACCAAACAACCCTCACCGTTGATGTACGAATGTCCAACGACCGTGTCAAAACTCCAATACCAAAACCAAGTTTTCAAAAAGTCGGAACCCAAAATCAGCAACTTAGAAAAACACTCCCAGATTTTGGCTCAGGTAAAATTAGGAGATTTTGCATATAGGGTAGGTCTATATATCAGATGACAGAGCCATGGACCAAGAACCAACCCAAGTCCCCATTGCGACCAGGATGATTATTTTTGCGGCCATGGTTGGGAGTTAGGGTCTCGGGTTTTTAGGGTAGTCTCTAGGTGGTTTGCACATCTCACTGTGTTGGCAACTTATTTTTCAGAGCTCTTGAGTGATACCAGATTCTATTTAATCATCATAATTCTTCAAAAACCAATGTCGAGAAAAATCTAAGTTCGTGTTTTGGGACTTCTAGTCTCAAATTTGTCCAGAATATCATCACTAATGGTTTGTGATCACTAACTAAACCTCAATTGCATCTCTACAACTCCAAAACATCCACTAAAATCATCCTAGAATTTTCCAAGATCACTAATTTACCATAATTAAACTCTAAATACAAATAGGAGATTAAGAAACTTGATAATATGAAGAAAAGTAAATGCTTTACCTCTTGGAAGCAACTCAAGAAAGTTCCTTGGTGGTCCAAATTGCTCAAAATCCAAACTTGAGCTCACTATGGGGTGTAGGATGAGATTGTGCACATTTTTTGTGAAGGTGGGATGATGATTTAAGGTGTTTTGAGTGGTGTTTGTGGGGGTGGAAGTGTGGTGGAGGAAGATGAGAAGAGGATGAAGAAGGAACAGATGAAGATAAGAAATGAAGTGAAGAAAGAATGAAGGGTGCGATGCCCCCCTCTCTCCATAAATTTATATCACATCTTGTCTCCCATCTCATTTATCTTTCCATTTTCTTTTGCCCTTTTTCTCTTTTTTCTTTTTTTTAAAAATCAAATACAACAAACAAAATAGAACTATGCATGCAACAATGAAATGTGTCATAGCACACTTGTCAAGGTTAATACAAAAGTGGATTTGGCCTAATGCATGATTAGTAGTGCACTAATCAAGTTTAACACAAACTTGTATATAAATAATTGCATAATTATTTATAAAATGTCCAAATCCAATAAATGCCTTCATAATATATAAATCATATTAATTCCCAAATATTTTCCAAAATATTGGTATATAATTATACCATTTTATGAAAGCCCAAATTCACACTCATATAGTTTTCTTGAAATTTATTATTTTATTATTTAAATTACAAAAATAATATTTTATATTTCTAAACTGTTATAAGTGTTCACTTGTTTTGAAACATAGACTTAAATCGATTTTTTCGGCTCTATTTGACGCACTCGAGCATTATAGATTTGATCTAAATTAACATATACAAAGGTCATGCCACCCCCCGGGAACATTTCAAAATGATATTTAAATTTTTCCCTGAGGTCTAGGCGAAGTTTGGGCGCGTTTCGAGTTCGTTTCGACGCGTTTCCGAGCCAAAAAGTGCCGATTTAGTGTCGAGGTGAATAGTGTTTTCAATTTTTGAATTCTTCACTTCGACTTAAGAAATTTGTTGGATTCGTTAGTCATTTGCGATGGTATGAACTAGATTATGGTGTTTAATTTAGTTGTATCGTCGGCATATACAATACGCGCGAATTAACGGTTTTCTATGTCGGAGTGAGTTGTGTTTTTTCAAGTGTTGAATTAACGATTTTGCCTTTGATTTTGTGATTTGTTGGACATGGGTGATGAGTTAAGGGAATTAAAGTGTTTTATTGGTTTAACTCGTCGGCGTATGTGATACGTGGTGTTTAACGCCGATGAATTGAAGTGTTCAATTCGACGGGGTTGTACAAGTGAGTTTGAGATGTTGGTGTGTTGGAAAGTATTAGATTGTCGCGAAATGAATAGCCCCGTGCGGAAGTGTGATGTTGCGATAAGTGTAATTTCCATTCATACTTGTAGCTATCTTGTATATTCATTTGTTCAGGACTAGCTTCAACTTGTGGCCGCCGTTTCCGCTTAATGTATATTCTTTATTTCGGGATGTAGCGGTTTACATGTGGCCGTAGTCACCGATTGATATATTATTATTTATCGGGACACGATCAGGTTGCGATCGTTGTTGCCGCTGTATAATATAGGTTGAGGATTACCCCACGGAGAAAAGCACAAGCAACCGAATTCTATATTGCAGCGGGTGGCCATCTCAAGGAGTTAAGATCGGGTCACTTGAGTCTAAGATTGGCGGGTTGCTTGCCGCGCTTGTAGGGGATATAGGATAAACCCATGGAGGAGTACTCAAGTCACCGGATTCGAGAAAGTGTAGGGTGGCCCCCTCATGATGATGATATTGGGTTGCCTGATAGCTTGTCGCACTCGTAGGGGTATGCTTTTGGCTGCGCACAAGCTGTTCACGCGACCAGAGGATCTCGCATTTTGTTTGTGGCTCGAACGAAATGCGGGATTCCTAGGTGATCCACCATTCCTATAATGTGATATTCATTACTTGCTTGTGATATGATTACGTTCCTGTGATGATATTTATCGCTTAGCTGTAATGATGATTATCTGCCTGCGATCTTTTATATGATGATATATTAATATATGTGATATATTTGATATATAAATAAATGCTATATACATTTTGCACCCGCGCTAGTCATGCCACTGCTCTGCCGTAAGTTAAGTAACCTTACGGTGAAGACCTGGGGCCCCGTGGCAAATGCGGATGGCGTATATGTGCATTCTATTTTCTTTTCATGCTTTTCTGTGATTGTATAAGAAGATGCTAGGTAATGTGATTATCTTTTAATGGGATTGCATTGATTCAGATTAATGCAAAGATAATAAACCTAAAACACGTTGTAGAAATCAAATATCAGATATTATGGTGGTATAGTAGAATCATTTGCTTTGTACAGAGGTATTCAGTTAGGAATTTCCTGCACCTCATTTGACGAGGAAAGAGCCTAGATCCCTTCACAGGAAGAGACCTCTTTGGAAAAAGAATGTGTTACTATAAGTTTGCAAGTTTTATAGTCATAGTCTTTTACTTTGCATCGAGGTACTCAGTTAGGAATACCCTACATCTCATTCTATAAGGTAAGAGCCCTGATCCCTTTACGGGGAATCTGCACTTAAGCAATAGTCTACGTAACTATAAATTTGCAAAACCATCCGGTTCCTACGATGACTTGAAGTTCATTATGTTAAAGGTTTTCTTCAAAACCAGTCGTAGCCCTCTATCATTTCAGGAAGTAAAGTACTTAGTATTCGTGCTGCGTTTGTTGGAAAGTGTCAAGGCGTAGTGTATGGTAGCTAAGTTGTAACAACCCAAACTTTCTGTACGAATTTTTTCAAAATACAAAAAGGGACACCTAAGCCTGAACACGAGTTATAAGTTTGTTTTGCTTTTGAACAGTAAGAAAGAGCTTGTAATTCACTGGTAAAGCCTTGCACTGCTGAGACAAAGCACCAGAGTTCGAATCCCATCAGCCACATTATCGTTTTGTTTTATTTTCTTTTAATATTTTAGAAGCCCAAGAGTTTGCATGTGCACTGCACGTAAAATGAAGAGTCACACTTAAAATAAACAGGAGCAAATCAGTATTCAGACCGACCAAGACACGTGGCGAGAATCCGAGCCCCCAAACCAAAGATCGGACTGGCGAGATTATCCAATAGGCCGGCGTCGCCGGTTTTTGTAGACCCAAACCCAAATTTTTTTGTAAACCCTAGACCCTTGGACTACCCCCTTAACTCCAGTATTGTTTATTTACTCAGCACATTTACAGAGAATAATAAAACCATTTTAAATCCCATTTTAATGCAAATTTTAACGCATTTTTCATCACCCCCTAAACCTTAATTTATCTTATAAACACCCACTCCATTTTACACCCCTCTCGCTCAGAATTCTATTACAAAAACTATACCAAATTCCCAAGTCTTTTAGTGTACAAGTGGAGTTAGCGAAGGGCGAAACTCCGACGAACTTCCGAGGAGATTCCGGTGACGAAACGATGTCCCGAAGCTTTCTTTACGACCCTCTCTCTCTACTCTTGACCCCAAACCAGTAAGTCCCATTTCCCCCTCTCATCTTCATACTTAAAAAGTTTCATTTCCAAAACCCGACGGAAGCGGAGTTGGTCCGACTTCCGATTCAGTTTTCTTTAAAAAATACAATCTTCTTTAATAAGATAAAGCCCTATTCTCATATGTTGTTTAATAAATATTAACAATCTCAATAAAACAACTTTCACATTAAAATAATCATTTTTGTGACATTTGTCGCAATTTTACATAAAAATACCATAAACTATTCATTCCAACTTTATAACTTTATTCCTTGCTATACATTTAAATAGTTCACGAGGTAATGACTTACCTCATCACAACACACATCTTTATCATAGCACGATGAATTTTGGGACAATAGAATACGGAAAAATACGACATTACAAATAAATACCCTAAATTACAAATCCGTTTTCTATAAAAAGATGTATTAAATATTTCCATGCAATTACGCCTCTGCAACCCATTTTGGGGAGCCCGTTCGGGATGGTGCGGATTATCGCACATTCTCAGGCTTAGTAGAGTGAGATACAAACCTCCGCAAGGAGCATTCGATCTCGATGGAATTTTTATGCATTTTTATTTAGAAAATGAGATTTCTACAAGAAAATAAATAAATTATTTTCATTATATATATATATATATATATATTATCAAAATATCTATTTTAATTATAAAAATATTATAAGTCTTTCTAAATCAAAGGAATTGCCATTACATGAAAATATCATCCAAATACAACACAAGTACATTATTTCAAGAAAATACCATATACTATGAAACTAGGTTCTATTCATTAGGAATTTCGCATTTACGAAATATACATTTATGAAAACCCTAAAGACGATAATTAAATGCTTGAGATATATTTTGAAATTATACCAAAACTGTTTTTACATAAAACCCCCTCAAGTTATACTAAATTACAATAAGGACCCTAGTAAACATAGGTTTAAATGGGACCAGTCTCTTGAGCCTCAGGAAGCCAGAGATATGGGTGCTTGCCTATTTAAGGTAGACAAACTAACAAACGGTGTTATCAACAAGGTAATTGTCTTAGAAAAAGACACAAATCCTGCCGTCCATGTGCAGCAGGTACCGATAACACCAAAACCTAATTTAGGACTTCAATTGCTTTTCTAATTGACTGACTCAGACCGAGTCTCAATATAATCAATCTAACTTGAATGAGATTCAAGTATAAAACTATAATTCAACATGAATCCATGAATCCATATATTCAAGCTATATCAATCTATACCACTTGACCGAACCGAATCATGGATATACTCCATCTACATGTTCATCCATTATATCCGTTCTGATATCATGGTTTCGGCAAGTCATCCATCTATACAATTTATAATACAAGACAAGACAATACAATCCATATAATTAATACATAAACACTGCGGGGTTATAAAGAGGTAGACTAGTATGGAACATGTTAAAGGTGGCACGAGGTGGTCACTTAAGACGTAATTACATCCATGCCGTTGTTCCGTGGTATTATCGACGGAGACTTGTACTACGGGTTACCAAAGTCTCCGGTGTAAGTGGGACTCCTCTCGTATACACTGGCATTTTCTGTACCAAGCAACAAATAACTGCGCTAACATTATAATAAAACATAATACAACTATACTCTCTCTATGTCTATTCTACTTCTCCCTCATCTTCGGGACTTACCGAGTGATTGTTCGCTAACGACATTCCCATTTCTCTTCTTCTTTGGAAAGTTGTCAGGAGGACCCGACGCTGAGAAGTACGAGACCAGTCAGGAGCATTTGGATCAGGCCCCTGAGCAGTACACTGAAGACCCAGAGCTGTAGCCACTTGTATTTATTCCATTTTTATTTCTGTTATGCCATTGTTTAGGTATTTCTTTCATTCCATGTATTTACATTTTTAGTTGTACATGTAAAAGAATGTTTGATAAATAAAGTTTCATTCATTTACATCTTGTCTCTTGTGTATTTTTACTTTATATTGCTTAGATACGTTTAGCGAGTTTACTTCTGAGTAAATACGTAGCGGGCCCGTCGCGCCCTCTACCCGCACACCGGGAATCGGGGCGTGACATAAGTGATGTCTTCCTATAAGCATGTGATGAGATTAGCCGGAACAGTCACACGGTTTTGTTGGCAAGCGTCAAGGGCTTGTGCGGATGGATTCGAGCTGATCAAGAAATGACTGGTAGAACTTGACTAGAAGTCTATGGTTTGTTGGCATTCGTCAAGGTCATATGTCGTTAAGGGTAAAAACCGATAACAGGAGTTTCAAGTGTTGAAACTTGCAATGAGATTGCATATCTTCTATAGAGTGGGGTGACTTGTTGGCATTCATCAAGGTTACCACGCCATGATAGGTTGGATCCCGATTTCCACTGTGAGTAATAGTTACTCTCGGGATATGATCCCGACTAATTCTCCTTTTAGGGTTTGAAAGAGGATTCGACGGTACAGTGGGAGCCATCCTGGTTAGATAAATATACCAATCTAATTTTGATAGAGTGCACGACGAGTGTTTCTTTTCTCTCTCTAGCGGCGACCTAAGACTGAGCTTAAACTAAAAACTCATAAATCTAGTTAACCAAACCTTTTTACAATCAACGGCTTTAGAATGTCATGATTGCCTAATTGATGTGAAAACTTAAGTCTTTGTGTTTTCTAAATACAGCAATCAATAACGGTGTCGCAATAGCTAGCCGATAGTGGGTACGTGTTCGGCACAATTTATTACATTTTAATACCGCTCATATCCTATCATTTTATCAATAAACAGTGCTATTTAATCCGTGTCTGCTCGTTAGTACATATTACAGGTACACAGGCAAAAACACTGGAGACGGTACACAGCATGCACAGAAACGACGGTTTTTAGCCGGAACAGCAAATGGGACGGAATACAAATCGGATCGAATGAATTTGCAACAAATAAGAGTTGTGTACAAATAATATTTGGTTTTGGTCAAACATGATCATGTGTTAACAAGTGAGACCATGTTTTGGATCATATGCACCAAGGGGATGAACCATCACCAAGTGAGCATGAGCCATCACGAGAACAAGTGGGCAAACACCATCATCATTGTTTACAGCCGGAAACCGGGAAGTCGCGATAAACGTCTTGCCTAAATCTGGGGGCAGATGCTAATTGGTGCTATCCGTCCACCTCTCCGAAGATGCCAAGTTGATTTATGGCACCGTGTATCGAAGGTTTAAACGGATGTGGCCGATGTAGCAGACTTCATCAGATTCCCCCTCGTTTGAGGGGTTTTTGATTGTGGGGACACTCTTCCCTGCAGGCGCAAGCCACTGCAGTTAATTACGCTACCGCATCGCGGTAACAACTTTCTCCTTCTCCAGATGGTCACTTCGTGTCGTGGGTGTTTGTTTTGTTTGTGGTTGCCCGTGGATTGTATACGGAGACTAATGTATGTTGTCGCCCGTAGGGCGTAGATTAGTCCAAATCCGTATCTTCTTAGATTTGGGTTTGGGGGTTTAGTTTAAGGATACGTCAGTCTCGTTTGAGACCAAGATCAACTTAAACGTTTGTTAAGGATACATTAGTCTAATTTTTAGACTAAGATCTACTTAACGGGATCATTTAGATCCAACAAGAGAGCATTTGGACTCTATTGTTCAGTTTAGGGACATTGCGGTCAGTTAGTTTAAGGACATTACGGTCCAATGTTAGTTTAAGGACATCTCGGTCCATGAGTTTAAGGACACCATAGTCCGGTTTAGAGACATCGTAGTCTATAAGGTTTAAGGACATCGTAGTCCATGAATTTAAGGACCCTACAGTCCAAGGTTAAGGACATCATAGTCCGTGGGTTTAAAGGGACCCCACGGTCCAAGGTTTAGGACATCATAGTCCATGGGTTTAAAGGGACCCCACGGACCCCACAGTCCGATTTAGAGACATCGTAGTCTATAAGGTTTAAGGACATCGTAGTCCATGAGTTTAAGGACATTGTAGTCCATAAGTTTAAGGACCCCACCATCCGGTTTAGAGACATCGTAGTCTATAAGGTTTAAGGACATCGTAGTCCATGAGTTTAAGGACCCTACAGTCCGGTTTAGAGACATCGTAGTCTATAAGGTTTAAGGACATCGTAGTCCATGAGTTTAAGGACCCTATGGTCCGTAGAAATGTGTAGTTGTCGGGACCCGTCACCTCTCTGAAGACGTTGAAGGATTACAAAGACAGATATCTGAGGAGTAAAGAAATGTACTCTCGAACCGGTGTGAGTTGGTTGAAGGATCTATAGTCCAGTTTAGGACTGAGATCTGTTAAATATTCATGAGCAGATGGGCTCAATTAAATATAAGTTGAGGACTTATGGCCAAAATTGGGCTAAGTCCAATAAGATTAAAATGTTTAACATTTTGTTGTTCTAGGCTGTTAAGCCTTTATTTGGGTTTGGCCCTTTTAATAATGCAGAGCATCAGATCGTGACAACTTTTGTCTTGTATTGAATGCATAGCATTCATCAGACCAATGTGTGTTCTGACAGTGCGCTACGTGGCGCGTCAGGTGCTTTGCGCCAATCGAAGAGCGCATAGCGCTTCTGTCGGGTAGCGCACGCGAAGATAATACGTGTCGCGCTTAACGCTAAGCGCTAGTTTATTAGCGCATTGCGCTTTCAATTTATGAGCGCTGTGCGCTAGTTTAATGGCGCACCAGTGAGTGATACGTGGCGCGCTTGACGCTGAGTGCCGGTCCATGGGCGCAATGCGCTGTTTCAGAAGCGCAAAGCGCAAGCCGTGTTTGTGGTTGACACGTGGCATGTTTTGGCACTGAGCGCCGGTCCAATGAGCGCAAAAGCGCAGTTCATGAGTGCAAGGCACTTTTCAGTAGCGCAAAGCGCATTTGATCAAACTCATGATCATAGAAAAAGTTTGTGTTCTCCTTTTAAAGGAGGCCTTGCCTCAAGGATCGAGAAAAAAGTTCTTATTTATTTATAAAAAAAAAAGGCACTGCCTTTGTTGATCAATGATCTGTAAATGAAGTAAATACTTCTTTTGTTTTTATGATGGGATCTTTTGATCTCTTTTTATCAAAGACCCTAGTCTTTTATAGATTTATGATCTTTTTTAGAAGATAGTTCTTCTTTTTATGAGATGATTTCATCTCTGTGCTCAAGAATCATGTTCTTTACCTTGAAGAAATGATCTTCTTCTGCTAAAAGCTTGATTTTCTCTCTTTGAGTTTTCTCAAAGTTTGTAGGGGTTTTTTTCTATCTCAGACTTTAAGTCTTGGGGCCTTTATATAGGGCAAATTGATTTGATAAATCAGTTAAAGAGATCTTTCTCTGATTTATTTGGGAATATTTCCCCACCGTTGGATCTTTGATCCTAAGGCTTCTGTTTTACAGAAGATAATTTTCTTGTTTTAGTAAGATAGAGAAATCTTTCCATGCAGAATTTGTTCTGTCTTTGGTAATTTTTATTTACCATTGGATCATTGATCTAACGGTGCTTAAAGCACAATCTTGTTATTTGGAAAGAATTTGAAGAATCTTTCCTTAATAAAATTTAATTCTGATTGAATAATGATTTATCATTATTATTAGATCCTTTGATCTAACGGTGGGGAATTTTTAATTCCAGCACCGGCGCCCCTTACGCTAGCGCGCTTGCGTTTGACACGTGGCGCGCAGCGCAGAGCGCAGTGCAACTGCGCTAGAACACCCTTGTTTGACACGTGGCGCGCAGCGCAGAGCGCTGGATCTGAAGCGTTGCTTCGATTTTTGAATTTTGAAATTTTAAAACAGAGTTTTGCTCTGATTGGGGTGCGCTGCCTAGGGCGCAGCGCACCTGGCACTAGATCTGAAGCGTTGCTTCGATTTTTAAATTTTGAATTTCAAAACAGAGCTTTACTCTGATTGGGGGAAACAAATGCCCCCCACCGTTGCGCTTACGTGGCCCACACGTGAGCGCAGCGGTGGCAACATCTGAGCCCCTGGATCAACTCAGAAGTTGAAGAGGCGGCTTAACGCCTATAAATAGGACCTTTGGTCCTCTAGATGATTATCATCTTCTTTCTTTGAGAATTTTTGTTCGGAGCGCAGCTCTTTTATTTAAGAACTTCTCAAGAGTAAACACTCTTTCCAAACATAGGTGAAAATTTTATAAATTTTAATAAGTTAGGGTTTTACCCATTAACAGAGCCTTGCTCTTTATAGATCTTTGATCTACAGAAAACCCATTTAGGATTTCATTAGTAGAGCTTTGCTCTCATGAACTCATAGATCTAAAGAGATCTTTTGGGGTTTCTCAGCCTATGAACAGAGCCTTGCTCTTCTGAATGATGTGTAGATTCCTTAATCTTCGATGAAGAACTCTTAAGAGTTTTTTCATGGATCTTGAAGATCCCAGAATTTTTTAATTCCTTAAAATATATTTTAATTAATTCTTGATGGATTTTTTTTCATCATCATTATAGAGCCAGGCTCTCAAGGAATCTTATTCCTTCATGATCAGAGTTTGACAAGTGTCACTCTATCGTAGAGCTTTGCTCTCGAAGGGAGATTTTCTTCTTTTCCCGAGGGATTTCTCATTCAATGAGAATTTTCTTGAGGATTTCCTCACTAATTAATAGTCTCATCCAATGATGAGGCTGTTTTATTAATTTTTAATCGATGAATTGTCATCTAGATTTTGTGGGTCCCCCTTTGGTCCCCTTTCCACTGCATTGCAGTGTGGTACAACTTTTAAAGTATCGAGTGTCAGAAATTTAAAATTGAATTATAGCACTGACAATTGACTTCTGTCCCCCTTTTTGCAGGAGACATGTCTTTCGATGCCACGTTTCCATTCGTCCGTTCAGAGGGAGGATTCCCTGAGGCACCTGTGGACCGAGAGGTTCTCGCGCTGATCAAAGTCCGTGACCCGGAACACAAAAATCTCCACTTGTGGGGAAGATGGTATGACCAGATTATCAGAGGTCGCCAAAGCTTCTTTTGTACGACGCCGTCGGAGCCAATCTCGGCGATTCCGTATGCAGATGCACCCCCGGTGAACTATGCCGTGGAGCTTGTCAATTGGACTTCGGAGGGTCTTCTTCAACCTTCGATTGCCGCCGTACCCATGCAGCTGCCGGCGGCTTTGGATACCCTGCGGCGGTGTATATGCCAGGGCGAGTCGCGCCCTTGGGGACAACCCTACAACATCGGGCTAACTCCCCGTCATCCGGCCGGGTATTTGCAGTGGGCCAGGTACATCTTGTCGGCGAAGAAAACGCAGCTGCTAAAGCTCGGCCTATACCCTGCGGTTTATGCTTCGTTGTTCCAATATTCTGCTCCTCTTACATGGTGGATTAAGGCGTTCTTGGAGCAGTAGAACATCCCGAACCATACCTTTCTTCTACTGGACAGAGAAGTCTCCATTTCTTTGGAAGAATTTGCTGAGGTTTCTGGTCTGCCGGTTAGGGGAGAACACTACGAGGAGCTGCTTCCTCCGGATGAATACGTTTTTGCCACCAAGCCGGTGGTGATGGGCCTCACGCCAGAGAACGCCATTCAGCACCAGTTCCCTAGTCTGATAAAGGTGTTGAACATGTACGAGAGCCTCTTCTTGGAATCCGGAGGTCGGAGGTCAGTTTTGCGGACTTCATTGCCCGGTTTCTTCGTCCGGAGATTTTTTCGCAACGAGGCGAAAAGTTTGCCAAGCTCGATGATCCCTTCGGCTTTGGCTTGTACCGTTGACCGGTACTGGAAGATGATCAGAAGGGCTTTTTTCTTCCTGCTGCTACGATCATCCCTCTGTCAGAAATCGCCGCTCCGGGCATTGACGAGGAGGCTTTCTTTCTTGGGTTTTCTTAGGCTATGGTTGTGCTGGTTCGCGCTCCCTATGCATCCTCGTTACATGAGGCCTTCCGTCTTCTACCCCGCGCATCGCATGGTGGCTGGAATACAAGTGGCCATCGGGATCGCCGGGTTAGCCCATTTATACCATGGTCTTAGCGTGGCGGCGGATACCACTGAACCGGGGGTGCATGCTGCCAACTTCCCTATGCATTACTTTACTTCATGGATGGAGATGCACGTGCTCAGGGTCTTTGGCATTCACAAGAGACCTTCGTTTTACGAGAAATGCAAGTTCTCGCGAATTATGCGGCTGGTTGACGCCTCCATCGTGAGTCCATCACAGCGGGAAGCTAGGGGTTTGCTCCTTCGTCTGCGCATGGTCGGAGATGGTATGTCTTTTACGGACAAAGTCCTGATGATTGGCCAGGAAACTTCTAAGACGGTGTTGGCATTGCGCGACGTTTTTAAGGATGGGGCCTCCGTGTTGAAAGCCCGGGAGATTCTCCATTTATACTCCATCAGGCCGGGCTTTCTTGTATTCAGGCTAAATGATGCAGCGCTATTTATGAGATACAATCCCCATCATTTTGCCCAGCAGCTGAGCTATAACCAAGGGGTCCCGCTGGAGGCTTTCTTGGTAGAACCCGCTGCCACCAGAGAGGGAATACGTGGTGCGCTGCATCACTTCATGCGCTTGAATACGGGCTCTCACTTCTTCATTAGCGAGCCGAGTTGCGTCCCGAGGGCCCTTAACGTACACGTGGTCTGGTATCAACACGCGATGGGTGCTGTTATCAGGGAAAAGAGGCGGCTGCTGCTCGATAGCAAGAGTGTGCCCCCTGCCGGTGATCGCAACGTCCCTTTAAAGCGACGGATCGCTGTCTTCCCTCCGCTAAGAGAGGTTGCTGAGTTGAGCCTCTATGTGTGCTAAGCCCCATGTGTGGATTGCCCCCTTCTAGCGTGTCTGAAAAAGAAGTGGCTGCCGCGTTCCCCGAGGACAGGCCTGAACCGCTAGTGCCCTGTGCTCCCGTGGAGATGATAAATGTAGCTTCACCCGAATCTGGCATGGGCTCGGATATCGGGACTCGTCGTCCCAAAGTTCCCGTCAAGCGTAAGCTTGTACTGGCTGCGACCGGAGCTCACTTACAGAAGAAGAAAAAGAAGTTGATGCTTTATGTCGACGTTGTACTTGGCCAGGAGCCTCATGCTCCTTACGGTGAGGGCCTGAGCGAGTATAGGACAAACGAGGGCTTGTTCATACCGCCAGATGATATTGATCTGGCGGCTGCCATTACAGCTTCTGAGCAATTAGCTAGCCATAAAGAGGGGTTGGCTATCCTTGCGCGATCAGGTAATCATTAACTGTATTTTCCATCATTGCATCGTATTTCTATTATCGTGTTTTGACTGACGCTTTTCCTTCTTTAACAGGCATTTCCACTGAAGAAGCTCTCGCAGCTTCTCTCAAGACCTTTAAGGAGGAGGAGAGGAATCGTGCTTCGTTGGGCATTGGTATGCCTCGGCTTATTGCATCTTCATTCTCTTTTTTTATAGATGATCTGACCCTTTCTTTATCTTATTGCTGGGACCACAACGCCGATCCCGCAAAGTGATGTGGAAATTCTTCCTGGGCCAGCCACCGAAGTCCCGGCCTCTTCGGCATTGCCAAAAGAGGCCTTACTCAAACGACCGATGACGGAATCCATGACGTTTCCAGAGGTAACCTTTGGTATGGGCGGTGACGTCCTGTTGATGGAGGCGTCTAGAAGGTCCGCCTTGACGGCCCGAGCGGAAAGGAAGCGCCGCATGTGCGCGGCAAGGGAGCGTAGTGCTACCTTAGTTGTGGGCACAGGCTCGAGCACCGCTACCCCTGCCCCTACTCCCTCAGAGGAATCACCGGCTGCCTTGTCCACTGCCTATAGATGAGTAGCACGTGCGGCTCGGGAAGCAGTCGGAAGACCAACCCAAGGTAATGTGACACTGGGTTCCGTTGTCAAAGTTTTAAGTATCAATTCTTATATATCTTATCTTGTAAGGCCGAGTCTTCCCGAAGAGGTGGCGGCGACCGCTAAGCCTGAGGTAGCGGTGGAGGAGGTAGCTGTGATTGCCGAACCCGGGGCGTCGATAGGCGAGGTGGCTGCGATTGCCGGGCTCGAGGTAGGGATTGGTAAGTCAGTCACGATTGCCGAGCCTGAGATAGCTGTAGGTAAGATAGCTACGGCCGTTGAGCCTGAGGTGACGATGGGTGAGACGGGTACAACCACCGAGCCCGAGGTAGTCATTCTGTCGCAAGAGTCGGGCACTACCCCGATCGTCGCTCTTTCTACCTACGACCCTTTGCCATCTCCTGGCGTCGCGAGCGTTACGACATCTCTGGTAGAGTCAGGGGATGAGGCGACAGGAGGTGAGACCTTCCCGATGGAAGAGGATGGAGCAGTTGCTGTGTCAAGTGACGCCCTTGTCGCGGTTCCGACTGGCGACTCACTAGGTAGATTTTGGATCATTGCTTTTCTTTTTATTCTGTAATCTTTTTCAATCTTTCCTGACAGGGTTTATCTTGTTTCTAATGCACGTGCGGTGAGCGCTGAGGTCGCGCTACCCGAGGCAATGCCATCAGCTACCGCCTTGACGGTGACCTCTCCTCTAACTTCTCTCGTACAATCTGGGATGTTGGAAGGTGCGGTTCGTGATCCATCAGTCTTACTTCTAGGCCGTATAATTTACGTACTGACATTGCGTTACTGTGTCTTTGCAGGAGTTCTTTTTGACAACCTGTATCAGGTATTGCATCCACACTTCTCCTTCCTGTCAGAAATTAGTCCGTCAGGTGGTGTCGGCGAGTATCTTTTCTAAATGACGTCTTCTCTTTAACGGGTAGTCACATTATTGCTAATCCCTTTTCGTATTACTTGTAGCCCTACAAATCAAAGGCGGGGACGCGACTATCGTTGCGCCACCAGTACTCCCAGCTCCGCCTCCTGTTGCAGCCGGTATAGTAGACTCTATTTTTTTGTATATGCATATTTTTTATTTCTCGAGCCGTGATCTGATTGTAATTTGTTTTGCAGCGGTCACATCGACTCCAACCCCGTTCGAGTATCGCGTTATAATGCCGGCCGGACTCTTTTCCAGACGTCCATCCTCGAAGGGTGCCGCAAATAGTCTGCGCATGTTAAGCGACTATATTGAGGAGCTTGACGTGGAGGCTCCCGTTTCTGCGGCGGATTTTGCTGCGGAGGTTAACCTAATGCTGGCGACGCTTATGAACTTCCATAATGAAGGCGTTGTCGAGTCTTGGGTTAACCATTGCCGGAAGATTGAGGCCTGCCTGCATGAGCTTAAGCTAAGGCGACCTGCTCCGGAGGTGTTGGCTTTGAACTCCCAGCGAACTGCACGGGTTGAGCAGAGCGTTCTGTTCCTTCGCCATTTCGAACGAGAGGCAACCCTTAAGAAAAAGGAGCGTGAGACGACTTCCGCTGAATCTGTTCGACTGCGTGCTGAGCTTGCTGCAAACGCTGCCCAGCTAAACACCATCTTTGAAAACCTTCAACGATGTATCTCCGACGGGCTGGTGTTGAGGAAGAAACTTGATCTTAGTGAGAAGGTTGCACAAAGTTAGGAAGTGGCTCAGCAGGAAATTGATCAGAAACTTTCATCCTGCCTGCAGAAACTGGCCGAAATTGAAGAAGAACTGGCCGCAGCGGCTGATCGTGAGAAGGAGTTGAAAGGGGTGCACGAGCAGTTAGCTGATTTATTGAAGACGCCTCCCTCCCAGTAGATGTTTTTGCATCAGTGAAACACTTGTAATCTTTTGAATAACTTGTATCCATTTTTTGTTCTTTTATATAATGTATCTTGTATTCCAATGAGTTTATGAATAAAAGATACACATTTTTTTGTTCTACTATTGCTTTCTTCTCCTTGCTGTGTTGTTGCCATGTGATTTTAGCAAGTGTGGCTTGTAGATAGCATATAGCAGTCCATCTTGGACTCTTCGAAAGGTAGTGATGTCTTAGGGAGCAGGTTTATATCTGCTGCCTAAGACTTTTCAACTTTATAAGCCGTGAGGGTCTCATAAAGATTTTTCTCCTAATGAGTCGTGAGGATCTCGTCGGTGTATTTTCTCCTAAGGAATCGTGAGGATTCCTAAGTGCGTTTTCCCTTATAAGTCGTAAGGATCTTATAAGGGAGTTTTCTTCCTTACGAATCGAGAGGATCCGTAAGTGTTTAGTGGGATAGACATGTAGATGACGTATTTCCGAAACTGGGTCATATGGATGACGTATTTCCGTGACGGGGTCATATGGATGACGTATTTCCGAACGGGGTCATGTGGATGACGTATTTCCGAGCGGGGTCATGTGGATGACGTATTTCCGAACGGAACCATGTGGATGACGTATTTCCGAGCGGGGCCATGTGGATGACGTATTTCCGAGCGGGGTCATGTGGATGACGTGTTTCTGAGCGGGGTCATGTGGATGACGTGTTTCCGAACGGGGTCATGTGCATGACGTGTTTCCGAGCGGGGTCATATGGATGACGTGTTTTCGAACGGGGTCATGTGGATGATGTATTTCCGAACGGGGTCATGTGGATGACGTATTTCGGAGCGGGGTCATGTGGATGACGTATTTCCGAACGGGGTCATGTGGATGACGTATTTCCGAGCGGGGTCATGTGGATGACGTATTTCCGAGCGGGGTCATGTGGATGGCGTATTTCCGAGCGGGGTCATGTGGATGCCGTATTTCCGAACGGGGTCATGTGGATGGCGTATTTCCGAGCGGGGTCATATGGATGGCGTATTTCTGAGCGGGGTCATATGGATGGCGTATTTCCGAGCGGGGTCATGTGGATGGCGTATTTCCGAGCGGGGTCATGTGGATGGCGTATTTCCGAGCGGGGTCATGTGGATGGCGTATTTCCGAGCGGGGTCATGTGGATGACGTATTTCCGAGCGGGGTCATGTGAATGACGTATTTCCGAACGGGGTCATGTGGATGACGTATTTCCGAGCGGGGTCATGTGGATGACGTATTTCCGAACGGGGTTTTATGGATGACGTATTTCCAAACGGGGTCATGTGGATGACGTTGCGTCTGTTGTAATGAGACGAATGTCGAATTGGTCTCTAGGTTGTCTGTGAACCATTGAGATTTGGAGTAGGGGTTTTGCCGTAGCTCCAGGGCTGATTTCAGCTTCTGAATCCTGCTGGAATGGGAAGGAACGCTGTTGACGATCTCTAGGCTATCCCTAAACCGTCGAGATTTGGCTTCGTTTTCTGATGGAGCCTGGGAAGGGAAGGTGTGATTCCTTCTTTGTTTGCGCCCCTGGATTGTATACAGGGATTGATGTGATATCACCTGTAGGGCATAAATTTCATTTTGTTTTATTTCTTTCCGCGATGCTCTATCATTTCAGCTTTTATATCGCGAAGGTCGCGATTGCCCAATCATTTCGGCTATTTTTCACGGTGCTCAATCATTTCGGCTTTTTATTTTATTTTTCCTCGCTGCTTTTTATTGCGAGTTGCCCAATCATTTCATCTATTTTGCATGCATATATTTTTTTACTTGTTGTTCTTTATTTGCAAGTTGCCCCATCATTTCGGCTATTTCGTATGCATGTGTGGCTCGCTAGTTTCTCGCTGCAAACCTGGAATTAGACACCAATTAAAGCATCAGCACCGCTACAACTGGAATATTGCCAAAAGCGAATCATCATTTGCCTCTGTTGATGTCGAACAAAGGTGGCTTAGCAAACAGGGTTAAGATCTTGTCGACTAAGGCTTTTGACTTCATGAGCCGTAAGGGTCTCATAAAGGTATTTCTCCCTGCGAGTCGCGAGGATCTCGTAGGTGCATTTTCTCCTTAGGAATCATGAGGATTCCTAAGTGCATGGTCTCTTATAAGTCGTAAGGATCTTACAAGAGTGTTTTCTCCTTATAAGTCGAGAAGACTTACAAGGGTTGTTCACCGTGTAAACATATCCTTAGTCACGGATGTGACTTTGTCAGGGAAATGTTTATTCGCGCCCGTGGATTGTATACAAGGGTCAATACTGAACCACTTGTAGGGCAGTGTCGGAAGTTATGGTGGCTGCTTAAGAACAGGTTTAGATCCCTGTAGCTTAAGACTTTCAAATCTTATGAGCCGTGAGGGTCTCATAAGATGGTTCTCCTTACGAGTCGTGAAGATCTCGCAAGTGTAATTTCTCCTTAGGAATCGTGGGGATCCCTAAGTGCGTTGCTCACTTGTGAGTCGTAAGGATATCACGCAGGTGGTTTCTCCTTATAAAGTCGAGAGGACCTTACAAGTGTCTTTTAACGAGATTGTGCCTTTTCGGGTTTTCAAAAAACTCGCCGGTAGCCCTGCTGTTTTTACTCACGGAGCCCTTTCGGGTTTTCATCCGTGTCCATTTTGCTTATGGACATACCATTTTATTTTATTTTCTTTTTTTTATATTTTAATGAGGTTGCGCCCTTTCGGGTTTTCACAAAACTCGCCGGTAATCATGCTGTTTTTACTCACGGGGCCCTTTCGGGTTTTCACAAAACTTGCCGGTAATCCTGCTGTTTTTACTCATGGAGCCCTTTCGAGTTTTCAACCATGCCTATTTTGCTTATGGACATACCGTTTTCTTTTTTTTCTTTTTTTTATCCTTTTTTTTGTATCTGCTTCGGGACGCTGCAATCCACCACAGTTTATTGACGTCTCGGTCAACAGCTAGTTTTAGGACATGGTGGTCTATTGTTAGTTTAAGGACGTTTCGGTCCGTTGTTAGTTTAAGGACGTTTCGGTCCGTCTTTAGTTTAAGGACGTTTCGGTCCGTTGTTAGTTTAAGGACGTTTCAGTCCGTCTTTATTTAAGGACGTTTCGGTCAACTATTACTTTAAGGACGTTTCGGTCCGTTGTTAGTTTAAGGACGTTTCGGTCCGTTAGCCGGCTACTACTTATAGAGTTTAGGCTTAGGAAGATAGAGAGCGGATATAGTCCTCATCATTTATCGTTGACCTAGGTCGTGACTTGTTAGGCGTAGTATTTCTTTAGGAAGCGACCGTTTATTGGCCTGAAAGGTCTTTCGCCATGCATGTCCATGAGTAGATAGGCTCCACCCTGGTAGACCTTGTCTATGATATACGGGCCTTCATAGTTCGGCTCGAATTTCCCCCGTTTAGAACGATTGGGGATCATAGGTCTTTTGACCACTAGCACGAGTTCGCCTTGGCGGAATGTCCTCGGCCTAGTCAATCTTTCGTATGAGCGCGTCATCTTTGCTTTATAAGCCTCCATATTTTGTTGTGCTATGAGCCGGATTTCATCAAGGCCATCGAGCTCCTCAAGCCGAAGGTGAGCATTCTCTTCGTCTGTTAGCTCGTAGTAAACTGCCACTCGTAAAGAGGGTAGCTCTATCTCGAGTGGAAGTACCGCCTCTGTACCGAATACCAATGCATACGGAGTTGTGTTCGTGGCCGTTTTGAACGTAGTTCGATATGCCCAGAGAGCTTCATGCAGTCTCTCGTACCAGTCCTTCTTATTTCGGGACACTGTCTTTTTTACGATCTTCGTCAGGGCCTTGTTAAAAGCCTCAGCTAGACCGTTAGCCCGGGGATTATAGACTGAGGAGTATCTCCAGTCTATATTATGTTGTTGTGCGAAGCGGCTGATCTTGTGGCTTCTATAGGCTGGCCCGTTATGGGAGATGATCCGTCGTGGGGTACCAAATCGATAAATGACATGTGTCTTGAAGAAATGGAGGATATTCTCCTTCTTGACTTCCCTCAGCGGTACTGCCTCTGCCCATTTTGAGAAGTAATCAGTTGTCGCCAAAATGAACCGATGTCCTCTGGACGATGTTGGTTCGATGGGCCTGATTATGTCGGTCCCCCACATTTCAAACGGCCAGCTAGCCACTGTCAGATGTAGCGGATTCGGATGCTGATGGATGAAGTCTCCATGAATCTGGCATGAATGGCACTGCTTCGCGTATTCGAGGCAGTCTTCGATCATCGTGGGCCAACAATAACCCATCCGTTTGATCTTCAGCTTCATCTTCGGCCCGGCTTGGTGAGAACCGCAGAGTCCGTCATGAGTTTCTTGGACGACTCTCTTTGCCTCTTCAGGTCCCAGGCATCTTAGCCATAGAGAATCAAATGATCTCTTATACAGAGTATCATTGACGAAAGCAAAAGACAGAGCTCGTTTCATAAGCTGATGTCTTGAGGACGCATCTTCAGGTGTTCGACGGTATTTGAAGTAATCTATAAAGACTTCTCTCCAATCTGTGGCCTTTTCCTGATCTTTTATTTGCAGAGTCATTCGCTCGGTCGCTCCATTTTCTTCGGACATCTTCGGAGATACTTCTGCTGGAGCAAGAATCCGACGGCTTTGCACAACGATCCTCACGTCATCGAGGTTCTCGTCGGCCAGCTCTTTAGCGAGCTTGGCTAATGCATCTACCTTGCTATTTTCCGCGCGCGGTATGCTTTCCAGGGTGTAGGAAGGAATTTAGGTCAACAGTTGCTGCACCCTTTCGCCGTACTTCACCAACTCTGGTTTGCACGTCTGATAGTTGCCATTTACTTGACTAACGATTAGTTAGGAATCTCCGTATATGAGGAGGCTTTCAATTCCCATATCGATAGCGATCTTGAAACCTGCTATCAAAGCTTCATATTCGGCATCATTGTTTGTTCTCGGCTCTGTCAAGGAGAAGGCGAAGCGCATTATCCCTCCTTGTGGAGTTACGAAGATGAGGCCTACCCCCAATTTGATTATAGGGGTAGTTTGTTTGCGCTTCTTCATGGAAGACGCTCCATCAAAATAAAGTTCCCACCAGGTATCACCCCCGTCGATCGTGTCAAACGCATGTTCGTCTGGCAGTTCGCAATTCAAAGGAGAATCGGTAGGTATCAGATGCTCAGCGAAGAAGTCGGCGATGGCCTGGCCTTTCACTGCCTTAAGAGCCCGATAAGTTATCGAGAATTCCATCAAGAGCAGGGCCCATTTAGAGAGTCGTCCTGTTAATATGGCCTTCAACATCAAATATTTGAGAGGATCGACCTTCGATATGAGATGGACCTCGTGTGCCAACGCATAGTGTCTGAGCTTCGTTACTGCGAAGATCAACGCCAGGAAATGTTTTTCAATGGGAGAGTAATTACTTTCTGCCCCCATTAGAACTCGACTCAAATAGTAGAGAGCTCTTTCCTTCCCTTGGTCGTTCTCTTATGCCAACAGCGCGCCTAAAGAACCTTCAAGGGCTGTTGTGTACAGGACGAGAGGTTTTCCCTTAACGGGAGCGGCCAGTACTGGCGGATTCTGCAGGTATTGCTTGATTTCGTCCAGTGCACCTTGGCATTTGTGATCCCAGATGAACGGGGTTCCCTTCTTTATCAGGTGACTGTAAGGACGGCACTTGCCTGAGAGATTGGCTATAAATCGCCGGATGTACGCGAGCTTTCCTTGGAGAGACCGCAATTGCTTGAGAGTCCTTGGTGGAGGGATTTCCATAATCGCCTTGATCTTCGACGGGTCTATCTCGATGCCTCGGTGTCGGATGATGAATCCCAGGAATTTGCCCGAGGAGACTCTGAATGCGCATTTGAGAGGATTCATCTTCAAGTTGTACTGCCGAAGGCGCTGAAACACGATCTTCAGATGCTCTAAATGTTCCTCGTATGATTTTCTTTTTACTACGTGGTCGTCAATATAGCATTCGACGATTTCATGTATGAGGTCGTCGAAGATTTTCGTCATGGCCCTCTGATAGGTGGCACCGGCATTCTTTAGACCGAAAGGCATCACCTTGTAGCAAAATATGCCTAAAGGAGTCCGGAAAGCAATGTGCTTCTGATCCTCAGGATGCATCTTTATCTGATTGTATCCTGATGAGCCGTCCATGAAGGAGAAAACCTCATGAGTGGACGTATTGTCTATCATCAGTTCGGTGACCGGTACTGGGAAGTTATCCTTCGGGCAGGCTTTATTGAGATCCCGAAAGTCTACGCAGATACGTACCGTACCATTTTTCTTCATCACCGGGACAATGTTAGCGATCCAGTCAGGATATTGAACCATCTGGATGAAGCTGGAGTCGATTAGCTTCTTGACCTCGGCGTTGATGCTCATCTTAAGCTCAAGCCGCATTCTCCTCGGTGCTTGCTTGATTGGCTTAACGTCCGGGGATATTGCTAATTTGTGGACAACAATCTCTGGGTCTAGTCCTGGCATCTCAGAATAATTCCATGCAAAGCAATCTCTATGATGCATAAGCACGTCTTTTAGTGCAGCCACCCTTTCTTCAGACAATAGCTCACTAACGAATGTCGGCCGCGGGTGACTTGTTGTCCCCAAGTCAATTTTCTTGAGATTATCTGCAGTAGTATGTATTCCATCTTCCAGCTCTTTTGGTGCCGGTGGAAATTCCGAGATTACCTCGTCATCATCGTTTTCGAAGTACCAGGGGAGTTCATCCACATTCTCGGGCTCCTCTTCTGACAGTGTGATCACGTGACAGGTACGAGCTCGCTTCCAAGACCGATGTTGATCTGGTTCTATTCTCGTGGATTTGGGTAAATGCTTTTTTGGTGGGTTACCCTCCAGCTGCTGGACAGAGCGAACCTGCCTTGTTGATATTGATCTTCGACCTAGTTCTTAAAGGTGAAGCAGTCTTCAATAGGATGCCCTACTGCCCTGTGATATGAGCAGTAGTCCGGGTGAGAGACTTCGCTGCTTGCTCGGGGTGCTTAGACTCCGGGAGGGTAATCATTTGATGTTTTATGACGAGATCGAATATCTTCCTTGTCTTGTCTTGATGAAAAGAATATTCTCGACTCATCTTTTTCATAAGAGACGAATCCAGACTGCTCGATTCCTGATCGCGTGGCTTCCTAGACCCGCTTTGTCGCTGTTGAACGCCTTTCCCGTTTTTTGATTTATTTCTGCCTCTGCGTCGGGCCTTTTGTACAACGGGTTGATAAGGAGAGCATTTTCATTTTTCACAGCCTGCTGAAAAAGGCGTTGCGTCCTGGCTTTCTCGTAGATGGCCATTTCGCGATTATGGTTGTCTCGAACCTTTTGACCTGCTTTCCTTACAAGCTTGTCCATTTGTTCTTCGAACGACGGACTTGGCATTTTCACGGTGGGAGCTCTTTCTGGTTCAGGGTTAGCCTCTTCCCACAGAGCATCTCCTTCTTCATCAAAGTCATGTATGACGTAGCAGTCGCGGAGTAGCTTTCATTTCTTGGATTGAACATATCCAAGCCCGGTCGTTTCCATTCTCCCGTTGGGCAACTTTTGTTAAGTTCTGGGAACATTCCATATCCTGTTATAGAACCGTTCTTGCGTGCAGTTTGCTTAAGGGGTACACCTTGGCGTCTCAAGAGTCTCTTCAGTCCATCTGTGTAATATCTGGGCAAACGGATGGGCTGGAGCCTGTCAAGTGTAGAATCCGCGTCATACCAGATTTCTTTCTCCACTTTGGTTTTCCCGGATCGGTAGAATAAGATCACCTTTTCGCCTGGGAGGGACGTAGAATATCTGCAGTTCCTCCACACTGTAGGTATCAAGCGCATCTAGTTCTTTATGATGCTTGGGCGGGACCATGGATACTTGCAAACTTTGCTCTTCATCAGCGAAGGTTTTTACTGAAGGCCGAGCAGAGAATACGGCATGGATCTCATCTTCCGAGTCGCTGCCGAAGATAAGCATAGGAGCGGACGGTCCCGGCTTGTTGCACTGGGGCGGACCTGAGTAGATTATCTCTCCTTCCTCCTCGGTATCACTCCCGAAGACCGGAATGGTGGTGATAGCTTTGTCCTCCGGTTTGTGACATCTTTCTGTGTCCTCAAAGTCTGGTAAGAAGTATTTTTCATCTTCGTACTTGCGGACTTCATTCACGGAGAATGGGTTCAACTCCCCTTTTACGGTATACTCGAGACCATCCTTGAAATACTTCATACACTGATGTTGTGTAGAAGGGATGATGTTGTACTCGTGTAACCAAGGCCGGCCGAGCAAAGCATTGTAGCATGTCTTGGTGTCAATGACGTGAAACTTAATGTCCGTGACAAGCGGCCCAAAGCGTAGTGTCAATATTACAGACCCAAGCGTCCGTAATGACTGGGAGTTAAATTCGGAGATGGTGATTTTATCGCGAGCGAGGTGTTGAATGCTCATGCAGATTTCCTTTAACACCCTTACGTTAAGGAGATTGACGGAAGACCCATTGTTGACTAGGATTTTACCTATCTTGATGTCATGACAGTATCCGGAGACATATAGGGGACGGTTGTGCTCGCATGTCCCAAGGAGGAGATCTTCGTCGCCGAAGGTGATATCGGCGGTGTGCATTTCTTCCAGCTCGTCCTTCATCTTTTCTTCGGCGAGGAAAGCTTGGAATTGCTCGGGCTCTTGTAATGCCTTGATCAGTGAATCTCTCGCCTCTTTGGATAGCAGAAGCGCGTCAAGAATGCTGAGCTGCGAGGGTATCTTTCTAAAGTGTGCGAGAACGTTGTAGTCCACCTTACTTTTCTTTGGCAGGTCCTTGGCTGTCAGCTTTTCGACGGTTTGGTCATTAAGGACGATATCCTCAGAAACCTTTTCTTTCCCCTTATCCTTTTCTATTTGACCCACTGTTCGAGAGTTCAAGATTCTTTTCGGGCAGCGTGCGGTTGCGCAGCTGAATATTTTCACAGGTCCTCGGTTCTTCCTCTTTTCCCAGGGCGAACTCTTTAAAGAGAGGGCCAAGAGACATTTCTTCATCAGAGTCGCTCCCGAAGGTAAGAACTTGCGATCCCCTGGCATTGATCATGCGACAGTTACCGGTGGTTCTTTTATGCTCCTCGGTCATACTTCTCTACTCCCAACGAGCTTTGTGTTTTATCCGCTTGAAATTCTGCCGGTGAGCAATATATCCCTGCCACCATCTTTTAAAAGCGTTGCACTCTTCAGTAGGGTGCGCAATCTTTCGATGATATAAGCAGTAGCTAGGATGTATTTCTGCTTCACCAAGAATGTTTCCTTCAGAGGGTGGCAGCTTCATTCCCATTGATATGGCTTTGGCGAACCTCTTCCTCATCTTGAACCAGTTTTTATTTGCAATGGAGGTATTTTGACCTGGCGGGGATATTTCAGACCTTTCGTCCAGTCGCCGACGTTTGGCCTTTTCAAATATGGCCATCTCACGCTCCCGATCAGTTTTGCTTTTAAGAAGAGATATGTTTAGGAATGCATCAATTATTTCATCTGATGGCCCCAGGAGTTCTGGATCAGGACCCGCCCCCAGTTTCTTTGTGCAAGGAGGCTCTTCATTGTCTAGCGATAAATGAGAGATCACATGGCAACTTGCCACGTAATCTTCAGATTCATCCGATAAGTCTTCTCCATCATTTCCGTCCTCAAGGACGTGGCTGAGAAACTCTTGAAGTGTGACCGGAGTCCGCGCCTTCTGGTTATACTCTTCCAGCGCGTCAATCTGTTTTTGTAGGTCTGTGCGCTTGTCGCCAGGCTTCACGGGCTTCTTGGATTTCTTCTTCTTCTTTGAAGATTTTGACGACTGGGTGTGAGTGCTTTGGCTATCACCACCAATTTTTAGAGTTGGGCGCGGCTTTAGCATCCCATCGATGATCTCAGGTTCAAGTGGATTCTTCCACCTAATTGCCGGACATGTGTGGAGATCCTTCAGCATTCTTTTCGTCTTGGCTGAAAAAGCGACCTCCCATAGAGCTTCTTCTACGAAAGAACATGATCCCTCGGTGCATCCATTTTCTTGGGAGTGTGTGGCCGAGGCGAGTTCACCTTCCAGTTCTCAGATAATACGAATTTTCCCTGCTGGTACTGATCTTCTATCCAGCTTTTGAAGATGTAACAATTCTCGATCGGATGGCCCAACATTCGGCGATAAGGGCAGTAGTTGGGATTGCTAATGTCGCCTGGTTGCGCTGGGCGTCTTGGCTTTGGGAGCGTAATGAGCCTGTTGCAGAGTGAAAACTTGAATAACCTCTTTGTCTTGTCTCGAGGGAACGAGTATGGGCGACTCATTTTATCTTCGAGAGATCGAGTTCTGTTATTTTGGCGATCAACTGATCTCGGGCCACCAGGCTGCTGTTGAGCATTGGCTACGACGATCGCTTTCCCCTTTCCCTTCTCGTTTCGAGAGTCCGGCTTTGGAGGAGACGGTCTATAACCCATCTGGTCTATTTGGGCCAGTTTGTCGATTAAGGCTTGGAATGTGATCGGCTTAAAGAACATCATGAATTGTGAAATGGTTACATGAGGGTCCAAAGTGCCCACAAACATGCCTACCGCTGGCGCTTCTTCGATCCGCTGTTCGCATTTCGACCACAGATTCCGCCATCGGATGGCGTATTGGACCCACGTCTCGCCTGGCTTCACCCTGGCATTGATCAATGCCGTTATCGGGGTGCGTTCACTAGCACTCGGGAATCGCTGGGTGAATAACAACTCCATTTCTGTGAAAGTCTTAATGGAGTCGTTTGGAAGCTCGGACTACCACTCAAATGTTGTTTCCGACAAACTGCCGACGAATTAACGGAGTAAAAGCTTATCATCGCCCCCGGTGTTGCCGTAAAGAGCTCTGAACTGGGCGACGTGCTGGTGAGGATTGCCTGTCCCCTTGTACACATGGAATTTAGGGATTGTGTATCCCGGTGGGTATTTTATTTGGTCATACCAGCTTGGATACGGTCGCCCAGTTTTGACGACTTGGCCGGCTGCTTCATTCTCCTGGTGAGCTCGTATTTGTTGAGCTATATAGTCATCTAGTGCGGCCTTGGAAATGGTTTCCTCCTTGGCCGCTGAAAGAGCCGGAGGAGGGTTAGATGTCTCCCCTCTGTTGTCTTCAATAATGATCGGTGGGTCTTCAGCTGGAGGGTCCGGCTGTAACATCATCCCTACCATGTCTTGGAAGAGAAACGCCATTTGTTTTATGTTGGCAGCTTGTTCTGCTGCTTCTCTGTCTTTCTTTTCGAGGACTCTGCGTAGGAAGTCAGCATCGGTTTCTTGTTCATGACACTGCTCTGATGATGCCTCCGGGTTTTCTTTTGGCCCGGTGAGTGCGGCCATTGCAGTCAGCATCTCCTAAAGCTTCTGCTGCTGTTGCTCCTGAGCCTTTGTTATCGATCGGGTAAGCGGTCGATGACCCGTAGAAGCACGGCTTTCCTCTTTTCCGGAAGCCATATAAATGGTATGTGTTACCATGCCCCCAGACTTAGGGCGTTTAGATTCAGCGTCCTCACGGTTCACCGCGGTCACAGGGGCTTTCTCCGACCTCCTTCTCTTGTGAACGGTTGAAGTTGAGGGAGCCGTTGCAGTGGGCATCCAGACGGATGACATCTTCTGTGGTACAACAGGATGGCTCTCTTCTTGCCAAGCTTTAATCTTCTTTGATCGACGAGAGTAGTCCTGGTCAATCACCGATTCCTGGACCTGTCGCCGGACTTTATAGATTTTAGAGGACAGTCGCTGAGGGGGCTGTTCCGGCTTCGCCTTCAGTGTATTCTCCACGGATGGAGGAGATCTTTTCAGTACGGCGGTAGGGGAGTTCTTGCGCACCTTGTTCAGCAATTCAAAACTGTTCCCGGTTGGAACAGCAGCATTGACTTCCACCGTTGGGGCTGGTGGAGTTATCCCAGAGGGGGAGTTGCCCCCCAGCTTTCCTTACTCGGCGCCAGTGGCGACATCGAGCGTGCCGAGCTGCTGGGATTGATTCAGCGATGGGGATGGATTCGTCGTGCCCCCTGTTTTGGAGAAGGGCCATTGGTACCAGCCTCTTGAAAACTGATGTTCGTTGAGTAGCAGTATCTAATCTGTCAAAGACAGACTTTGGAACAGGGACGGGAGCCGAAGTGGGAGCCGGAACAGTTAGTCTTGTAAAGACCGAACCTTTGGCAGGAGAAGCCGCCTTAATGACTTCGGGAGCAGGGATGGCTATCCTTTTCGGAATAACCTGTTCTGGAATTACAGGCTTCATCATGGGCCCGCATGAACTTTGGCCCAATCTGGCGAAGACTGAGGCGCTGGAGCTGGACGGCCCGTTGAGAGGGGCCGCGATAGTAGCAAGCCGATCACAGACCGACTTCTTGGGAGCTTCTGGTGTCGGTACAGGGGTGCTGAAGCTCATCGGTGGGAGCATAGTCAGAAAGAACAATCCGGTGGTGGCCTGAGTCACCTGATCCACTGGCATCGTGAACAAGGAGGCCGCTTGGGAACCATAGGCTATGCCTCCAGATGAGGCGGAGCGTGAGTTGCAATTGCAGTTGGAACACTTCACGCAAGTGGATGCCATTGATGTTTTGCTTTCTGCGCCGAGCAAGAAACCAAATCTTAGTACCTCGAACCCAAGGGCAACCATATCAAACAGCGATTCGTTCATGAACACGACACACGAAGTGTGGAGTGGAAAAAGAAAAAGGTACCACCGGGCGTGCCAGAATTTGTTTACTGCCGGAAACCGGGAAGACACGATAAACGTCTTGCCTGAATCTAGGAGCAGATGCTAATTGGAGCTATCCGTCCACCTCTCCGAAGATGCTAAGTTGATTTATGGCACCGTGTATCGAAGGTTTAAACGAATGCGGCCGATATAGCAGACTTCGTCAGATTCCCCCTCGTTTGAGGGGTTTTTGATTGTGGGGACGTTCTTCCCTGAAGACGCAAGCCCCTGCAGTTAATTACACTACCGCATCACGGTAACAACTTTCTCCTTCTCCAGATGGTCACTTTGTGTCGTGGGTATTTGTTTTGTTTGTGGTTGCCTGTGGATTGTATACGGAGACTAATGTATGTTGTCGCCCGTAGGGCATGGATTGTCCAAATCCGTATCTTCTTAGATTTGGGTTTGGGGGTTTGGTTTAAGGATACGTTAGTCTCGTTTGAGACCAAGATCAACTTAAACGTTTGTTAAGGATACGTTAGTCTAATTTCTAGACTAAGATCTACTTAACGGGATCATTTAGATCCAACAAGAGAGCATTTGGACTCTATTGTTTAGTTTAGGGACATTGCGGTCAGTTAGTTTAAGGACATTACGGTCTAATGTTAGTTTAAGGACATCTCGGTCCATGAGTTTAAGGACCCCACAGTCCGGTTTAGAGACATCGTAGTCTATAAGGTTTAAGGACATCATAGTCCATGAGTTTAAGGACCCCACAGTCCAAGATTAAGGACATCATAGTCCGTGGGTTTAAAGGGACCCCACGGTCCAAGGTTAAGGACATCATAGTCCGTGGGTTTAAAGGGACCCCACAGTCCGGTTTAGAGACATCGTAGTCTATAAGGTTTAAGAACATCGTAGTCCATGAGTTTAAGGACCTCACCGTCCGGTTTAGAGACATCGTAGTCTATAAGGTTTAAGGACATCGTAGTCCATGAGTTTAAGGACCCCACAGTCTGGTTTAGAGACATCATAGTCTATAAGGTTTAAGGACATCGTAGTCCATGAGTTTAAGGACCCTATAGTCCGTAGAAATGTGTGGTTGTCAGGACCCGTCACCTCTCTGAAGACGTTGAAGGATTGCAACGACAGATATCAGAGGAGTAAAGAGATGTACCCTCGAACTGGTGTGAGTTAGTTGAAGGATCTATAGTCCAGTTTGGGACTGAGATCTGTTAAATATTCATGAGCAGATGGGCTCAATTAAATATAAGTTGAGGACTTATGGCCAGAATTGGGCTAAGTCCAATAAGATTAAAATGTTTAACATTTTGTTGTTCTGGGCTGTTAAGCCTTTATTTGAGCTTGGCCCTTTTAATAATGCAGAGCATCAGATCGTGACAACTTTTGTCTTGTATTGAATGCATAGAATTCATCAGAACAATGTGTGTTCTGACAGTGCGCTACGTGGCGCGCCAGGTGCTTTGCGCCAATCGAAGAGCGCATAGCGCTTCTGTCGGGTAGCGCACGCGAAGATAATACGTGTCGCGCTTAACGTTAAGCGTTAGTTTATTAGCGCATTGCGCTTTCAATTTATGAGCGCTTTGCGCTAGTTTAATGGTGCACCAGTGAGTGATACGTGGCACGCTTGACGCTGAGCGCCGGTCCATGGGCGCAATGCGCTGTTTCAGAACCACAAAGTGCAAGCCGTATTTGTGGTTGATACGTGGCATGTTTTGGCACTGAGCGCCGGTCCAATGAGCGCAAAAGCGCAGTTCATGAGTGCAAGGCACTTTTCAGTAGCGCAAAGCGCATTTGATCAAACTCATGATCAGAGAACAAGTTTGTGTTCTCCTTTTAAAGGAGGCCTTGCCTCAAGGATCGAGAACAAAAGTTCTTATTTATTTATAAAAAAAGGCACTGCCTTTGTAGATCAATGATCTGTAAATGAAGTAAATACTTCTTTTGTTTTTATGATGTGATCTTTTGATCTCTTTTTATCAAAGACCCTGGTCTTTTATAGATCTATGATCTTTTTTAGAAGATAGTTCTTCTTTTCATGAGATGATTTCATCTCTGTGTTCAAAAATCATGTTCTTTACCTTGAAGAAATGATCTTCTTCTGCTAGAAGCTTGCTTTTCTCTCTTTGAGTTTTCTCAAAGTTTGTAGGGGGTTTTTCTATCTCAGACTTTAAGTCTTGGGGCCTTTATATAGGGCAAATTGATTTGATAAATCAGTTAAAGAGATCTTTCTCTGATTGATTTGGGAATATTTCCCCACCGTTGGATCTTTGATCCTAAGGCTTCTGTTTTACAGAAGATAATCTTCTTGTTTTAATAAGATTGAGAAATCTTTCCATGCAGAATTTGTTCTGTCTTTGGTAATTTTTATTTACCATTGGATCATTGATCCAACGGTGCTTAAAGCACAATCTTGTTATTTGGAAAGAATTTGAGGAATCTTTCCTTAATAAAATTTAATTCTGATCGAATAATGATTTATCATTATTATTAGATCCTTTAATCTAACGGTGGGGAATTTTTAATTCCAGCGCCGGCGTCCCTTACGCTAGCGCGCTTGCGTTTGACACGTGGCGCGCAGCGCTGAGCGCTGGATCTGAAGCGTTGCTTCGATTTTTGAATTTTGAAATTTTAAAATAGATCTTTGCTCTGATGGAGTGCGCTGCCTAGGGCGCAGTGCACCTGGCGCTAGATCTGAAGTGTTGCTTCGATTTTTGAATTTTGAATTTCAAAACAGAGCTTTGCTCTGATTGGGGGAAACAATCATGTGATGCAAGTGGGCATGCAAGTGGTTATGTTATAAGTGGGGATAAAAAGAGCTGATGTGAGGTGTGAACACAAGGCCACTTGATCGCTTCCCTCTCTGTTCATTGCTCCATAATGCATCCAAGTTTGAATTAAATGAAATTCCAACTACAAAGAGATGCTCATGTGACCAGAACATTACAGTGAAAAAGTGGGCCCAAGACTCCAACCTTTGGCCTCAATTTTAATCATTTTGGCTGCAATTTGCGGCCAAGTCAGAGCCATTTTGCCTCGTGCTTCTTTTGTGGGTCCCTGATGGTCTTGTCAGTCCATTTTCATATGCAATTTTTAATATTTAGTTGCTTATATATAGCAGGTTTCAGATTAAATTCTGGGTTGGCTTTTTGGGTGAGAATAATGTGTGATACTTGATAGCTTCTTCTTCTTCCCTCTTTGAGCTCTCATTTGAGTGCTCCATTAAGGAGGTTGAAATTGTTATCTACCTTGTAACTCAAGCCCTCCACTTTTGTGAATAAAAAACTTTCACTTTCTTTTTGTTTAACTTCTTGTTCATGTGTTTTTCTTATCTTGTGTTCATTTTCTATTTTGTAATGTTTGAGTAATCTTTGTGGTTGTTGTGATGGTAAGAATGTGAGATAAATGGTTTTGCCTTCCTCCTCCTCTTGTGAATATTTAATGTGTTTAAAATGGGATTGTAACTTCAAGATTTCTTAATGATAAATGTTTGATATGCTATTTAATTTCTATGGTTACTTGGTAACCTACAACTTATACTCTATACTCTCAATTGATCCCTTATGCAATGTTAAGCTTAAAATCAACTAGTGTTAAGGTTGCTAAGTGTTTAGATAGGCTTTGCTTAATATTGCTTGACACCCTTCATTAGCATACATCCTATACTATCACCCCATACATAGCAATCTTAATCCTAACTTTACTTCTTATTTGAAAATTGATGTGTATTGATGTTGTATGCTTAATAACCTTTGTGCTTAATGTTGATACTTTATGCATGGACAAAAAATGGTAAGAATGTAACGGAATCGTTTCATATTTTGCATCGAATATCGGTAACATGATGGTTTGTGCTTCGCAAATGCTTTGACAAGACATACTTCATGTCGGATCCAACACAAAGAGGAAACAACTCATGATCAAGGGAGTATCGAAGAATTCGCCACGATTCAACCATCCGAACCAAAGTCATGGCCACTTTTCTTAACTTGTTTTATAATTTAGTATTTTCTTATTTTATTTGTGACAAAACCCAAATTCATTCTTTTTGAACTTTCAAAAACAATTTCTAATCACCAACTCCCTGTGGATCAATCCATACTTGCCGACTTACTATAATGCGCCGTGCACTTGTTATTTATAAATTTTAAAACGAGACCGAGCTCGCGTGCGCACTATTTCTAAAACCTTTTCTTTCAAAACTATAAAAGCGCGTGCGGGTAAAGTCCCAACAAGTTTTTGGCACCGTTGCTGGGGAAGCAGTAGTCATTAGGGGTTGTTATTTCTGGTTCAATAGTATATACAAACTAACAAAACCAACTTTAACAAAATTTTGGAAAAACAAAACATAAACAAACAAAACTAACTTTTCTAACTTTTGTTCTCTATCTTTTTGATCTACTGTCACTCTGAGTTTAATTATAAAATTTTGCATATAAAATTGGGACACTTATTAGACAAGAAGCACACAATACAAATTTGGGGAACTAACTCAAAAAGTTGACGGCCAATAAATTCTATCTGGCCGCAAATTGTGGCCCCACCTGCTCCATTTGCTCCAAAATTTTTATGTTTGCTTCTTTATCCCATTTTTGCTCCATTCTTATATGCAAAATTTCATAATTGTGTATTGGAAGCATAGTAGCCATATATATCACTTTTTGCACTAAATATCGTCTTTTCCAACATTTTCAGATTTCAACGGAATTACAAGTAGCGATCGTGCGGAGCATGATTCATTTTCAAGAACAAGGTGTTAGTGAAGTACAGTACCAAAGATCCGGGTAGTTTGACCTGCGTAAGCGAACATTCAAATACTCGTGGATAACTTCAATGGGGGTTTCTTAAACCCAAAATCATATCGGTACGTATTTTTCTAACACCTTCTCTCAAATCCGACGCATTCCACTATTATATCTTCTCTAGGATTCTTCGCAAAATTTACCGCCAATAGAAGAGAGAACTAACCCATATTTATTGCAGCGCTTAAGCCTAAAACGAAAAATATTTGCTTGATTGATTGATTTTCTTAAATTCTTTTATTGATTAGCGCATTTGCATCTTAAATACGGATATTATGGGCACGAGAACCAAACTAGATACGGTAAAGGATTTGATCACCTTTTTCCGTGCCCCACAAATCACAAAACTGCATGTTTTGCATACCCACAGTAACTTTAAAATCAATTAGAACTCTGACCTTAAGGATTCGTGCTCAATAGGGCAAGTTAATTGTGTTTAGAACACCGCTTAATTTTATATTGTTCAAGAGGTGTCTAGGCAAGTGTTCACGGTGCAATCGCCAAAAAAGAAAGGGTTATTCTAATTAAGAAATTTCGCGAAAGCGTTGAAAAACCTCCCTTTATCTCTGCACTTACCTGGCTTCTTGATCCATATATTTTGAGCATGTTTCTCGACACAATTTTACTTCGACAATCGGGTTCTTGAGCAAGTCTAGTTGACTTAGCATAATATAGACTGCCAGGGGTGTGATATTCTTTGTTTTTTTTTATGATTTTGTGAGTGCTTATTGATATTAGTGATACAAAGTTTAATTCAATTTTTCACGATCCATGTTCTTTTGTTTATACACATACCCAATTTTTTTTTTCAAATTGCCAAAATTCTTCCTACAATTTTGAAAACTGTCCTTACTTAGGGAGTGACCAACCGTTACAAAATTTTGATATTGGTCACCCACCTAACACTCTTGAGCTCAATCACACTTCAAATATAGATCAAATGATTGAAAACTCAAAGAAAGAGGTAGACAAGATGACTACTTTAATATCACTACCATCACAACCCTCCCTTCCTGAAATAGTTAACACACAAATAGGGTATGATAGTGAGATGGATGCTAGATTGACCATTTTAGAGAAAGGTTTAGAAGTGATGATTGCATTCGAGAATCAAACATCTTCGACGCTAGCCATGTTCATACAACAATCCGATTAATTGTTTCACGCTCAAGCTCAATCATTGGTTAGAATCGACGAACAAGTGAAATATTTAGCTGTGAAGATTCTAGGTAGTGAACACAGTCAATTTGAACCCAATAATGTCAATATCTATCATTTAGGAAGTTAGCTGAGTGAGATAAATGATCAAATAAATTTTGATGATTTCATAGATGATGATTTGAGTCGACTGAGTGTTATCAGGACAAACAAGAAAACCCTCCGAGCCAGTCCAACACTAGTCTTTAGGTACCAAATAGGCCTCTTATCACTAGTGATCTTGAGGATAATTTAACTAATATACTACTTGAAAATGAGATTCTTGCGCCGACTGATTATATCGAAGAAATTTTAGAGAAGGAAACGTGTGATTTTGACGAGTATGGTTGGGATAGATTGTTAGAGGAAATCAAAGATATGGAGCGCACGACTATAGTTTTACCACTTAAAGAAGTTTTTGACGAAACTTTAGAGTGGGAACCTATATTTTTATATGACATGGACCTACCCATATATATATGTGATAAGGGAGAACTTGTATTGAGAGATATGAGCTGTAACGACGAGAGTAGGATTGTGCAGTATTATAGGGAGGAAGACAACCTTGAGAAACATTCTTTCATGCCGAGTTTTGAGGAGATATTTGCGGATGAACTTGATATTCTTTATGAGTTTGAATCAGGATTACTTTGGGAACATCCTACAGACTTTTCTTTTGCTGAACTTTTTGAGAATGAACTCTAGTTTTTAAACAAACCTGACCTCGAAACTCAACACATGCTTCTTGAAGATACAATTCATTCGGGCAACAATTCTTTGGCTCCTTCAAAACTTCGTCTTCACATTCAATGTTTTCTGATCTCTATTTTCACACACCTAGGCCCATTACTAACATTTGACCAAACCACTAACATGTACATTTTCTTTTTATTTTTCATATACTTTCTCGTTTACCAGCCCTGGCTTTATATCGAAAAAATTTTTGAATGGCTGGTACTAATTTCTGAACTACCATGATTTACACGAAAGTGTGTTTATTTGTAGTTAATCGCAATCAATAACGGTGTCGCGTGTAGCTAGACCGAGATGAGTACGGGTCGTCCTCTGGGAAACGTGGAACCTTTTACTCTTACTTTAGATGTGTTGAGAAAGAGAGGAGGAATAAAGAGTTTTGTGAAAAGTTTCTAGATCTACGTTAAGCAAGAATGCAAAAATATAGATCTAGATTATTTTAGGGATGTAGATAATATAATAAGAGGGCTTGTAGGGTTCGTTAGGATTTAGTAGTTATGGACGATTAATTAAAGTTACCCTTTTTATCCATTAATAGATTTAGAACTAGAACGACGGTGATGCGTGTAGATTAGGGTTTCTGGAGGGAAAAGGAATCCCACTCGTAACCCTTATCTCGACACAGAACTCCGTTCATATCTAGCCTTTACCAAAACAATCATTAATCTAATCTCTAATCGCGATCGGAACTAGCAAGGAATTGCTAGCGCGCCCGATTAGGATGTTAATGATTATTTTAATAAAGTTCCTAAACTTTATAGGACTTAAAAAGGGTTTAATTATTTTCATCGTCCATTAGCCTACCCTAATCCTACGAACCCTAACAAGCGGAGAATTACTCGCGCATGTTGGGAGAAGAAGATGAAAAGAAAGAGAGGGAAAACATAATGTAAAAACAAACAAACAATTAAATAAAAACTACCTTTATTAATCAACTCCTTCAAGCTACACTTTTAATCCATAGAAAATGATTACAAAACTTGATTTGCTTCTCGATCTTTCCTAAGGAGGTAGTCGAACAGTCGATGATCAGCCTGGATGCGTGAGCGTCGGGAGCTTCGTGATCTCTTCGGCTTGATGGATTTTCCCAGAGGCTCTCGGTGCCTTTATATAGTGAAAACCCAGAATATTATTGTTGAAAAGTTGGTAAAATTCATCAGTTATCAATCTCCCAAAATCTTGCACTCTATCTCCTTTAAATTGCGGCGGATCCGCGGCAAATAGGGGCTAAGGCCGCGGATCCGCGCTCAAGGGTAGGGATCATTTGATTCTTTTTCTGGGGCTTTCATCTGGTGACATGTGGCAATCCTAGGAATCCTCAGAATCTGAAAATCGTTTCTCGGTTGCTTCCAGACTTGGTCTCCAAGTTTGCTTCTTAATTTGGCAAGATTTCTTCAACAACTTGATTTGCTTGATTCTAGCCTTGGAAAATTCTGCACAACTTGGAAATATTCTGCACAACAACTTAAATAAGATTTTAGTAGACTTTGTTCTATTAGGATTAGGTCAATAATATTATTTGCATACATTTTCCTACCAAATGATAATAAAAATATATTAACACATGGAAAATAATGTTTTTACACATAAACCCTCATATGTATAATATATTATAATAAAGTCCTTTTAAAATATAAAAATGGTAGGAAAAATGTACCACAAATGTGCAGTTTTATCGACTGAACAAATACCCCCAAACTTATCTTTGATCGTCCCGAGCAAACTAGTTTATTCAAGAGGAGAAAAAGAAAGGAGAAAACTAAGCACACTTTCGTAGGCAGACACGATTGCACTGAGCACGTGCAACAAGCCGTTAAACCTCTAGGTGTCCCTAGTAGGAGGAGTGTTGTCTCCTGATGGTTTTCAGCGGATTACACCCACAAAATCCTATAACAAAAGAAAGATGGTGAAATTTACATATAAAGATAAGAACCATAAAAGAAAGACTTTGAAAATTTAGAGTTTCCAACTACACTAGCTTTTCAGTTGTCATGAGCCCTATCTTAATAGTCATGAAAAAATGTCGGAAATCACATCATCCCTCAATAAAACATCGTCTTTATTCTTCATTCCTATCTTTCTTCCAAACATTGATCATATACCCCTACGTGTGTGTATAGAACATCCCTACACTCGGAGAATTCAATTCAAGCTATCATACTCTTGTCCATCTACCTCAGTACTTTTTAACTTGATGAATATTAAGATTTGCTCACACATTTTCATGCGACCGTTAATACTTCTTGAGGTACTAACAGACCGATTACTCGTGTGCTTGCTGATTAGGTGATAGTATTTTCCTCGTCTTGCACCACCTAAGGCTTAGCAGTGACTCCCAGACCAGTTGGCCTTAGGGCACTAGGTGAAGAAGCACCCACGCTATATTTTTTTTTATTGCTGCCTTGGCGATAACAAAACCAGTGTTCATTTTTTTTTTCTTTCACCATTTTTATATTTTCTTCATTTTTTTTTTCATTTCCTTCATACTTTGGCTTTTAGACAAGAGCATTTCAAGGTATCCTCTACTATCCCAAGTTTCAAGACGTGTGTAAGTGCATATTGTAGAGTATCAACATTCAAATATTTGGCTTCCAGAATAGAAATTATTTTTCAGACTTATTTTTATTCTCAGATTAGTGACTTCCTTCATCTTACTAACCCTTGGGACAACAGCTCATAACTACTTATTACTAGTTCGTGTAAGAAAACTTCTAATTTTCTTGGTTTTCTTAAACTATTCCTATCTTTTGGATGTAATTTTTCACTTTCTACTCTTTTTATATAAAAGAATTTTTTTTTTTATAATTTTTTTTGAAAAATGTTGTGCTTATGCAAAGTATGATGCAAATTGATGTGTAAATAAGCACAAACCTCCCCCAAACCTGTTTACAGCAGTGTCCTCACTGATGTCATCCGCTAAGCTCAAAAACCTGTAGACTTGGGAGGAAATTATTAATGGGGGCAAGAATATATGAAAGTGAAAATCCTCCCCCAAACTTATTTTAGGCTCACAATTTTGTAAAAATCATTTTCTTTCAAGAGCCAAAATATACCACACCCCCCAAACTTGAGTTAAACACTTTTAATCTTTTAAAATCACACGAGGGGGTCAAGGTTGTTGGTCAATGCCAAGCTTTGCAAAGACCGAAGGTCAACACCAACCATTCAAAAATTTTATCAATGAAGCACCAAGGTTGGTGGAAGAACATGTCACCTATTGACGTGAAGAAGTGGGGAGGCGACAAGAGGTGTAATGGAAAAAGATTGCGTCTCAATTTGGAGAGACGACACAGTGATAGTAATGATGGACTACTCGCATTATCATGATTGTCCAAAAGAGGGGGTGGAGGTCCAATTTCTTCATCTTGGAATTGATTCATCTCAACACCCGTGTCTTGTAAAAAAGCGAGCTCATCAGCGAAAATTTCCTCAAAGCTTTCGTCGATACCCCGAAGAATAATGTCATCAGAAAAAATGGGGTGATCGTCCAACTCTATAAAAAGTTCCTCATCAGTGTTAGATGTTGACCCGGACAACTCGGTGGAAGAGTCCGTGTCAAACAACGACATATGAAAAGAGTCAGAATTATGAGGTTGATCAAATTCGCTGCTGTCGACATCCATTAATTCGACAGAACACACATGAGCATAGGGTTCGGAGGGTTCACTTCCCAACTTGTAAATGTTAAGCTCAATTGACTTCTTTCCAAAGGATAGGGTCATAGAGCCGTTTCTACAATTGATTACTGCGTTGGAAGTGGCCAAAAAGGGTCGACCGAGTATCACCGGGATTTGATTGCGTGGGTTTGCTACAGGTTGTGTATCTATAACGATAAAGTCCACAGGGAATATGAATTCCCCGACTTTGATTAACACATCCTCTAGCTCACCCCTTGGTTGGGTGATAGATCGATCGGCCATCTGAAGAGTGCAATGCGCAGGTTTTAACTCTCCGATTCCTAATTGCTCATAAACCGAATACGGAAGCAAGTTTACACTAGCACCTAGATCGAGTAGAGCACGATTGATATTTTTACCCCCAATGGAAATAGAAATTGTAGGACTTCCGGGGTCCTTTCGTTTCTTGGGTAGTTGTTGTGTAAAAGCAGTGCTCACATTACTCGCAAGGAAAACTTTTTTAGGTACTTGAACTTTTCTCTTCCTAGTGCACAAGTCCTTTAAGATTTTTGCATATGACGGAACTTGTTGAATAGCATCTAGGAGAGGAATGTTTATGTTAACTTGCTTAAAAATTTCCACAATCTTCTCCATTTGTGGACTTGGTCTGTTGCCCCTTAACCTGTTTGGATAAGGTGCTTGATCAATAAGTTTTGGGTCCAACGTTGGAGAGGATTGTGGGGACGGATTCGATCCCAAAACTGGAGTGGGAATCGACTTAGATAGATTTGGTGAAATGGGCGAAGGGTTCGAGGCTTGGGGAAAACGGAGAATAGGCTCGGGTGAAGGTGGGAGACTAGACGAATTAGGGGAAGAAGAAGAAGAAGGGGTATCATTGGTGTCACTATCATCACACTGCTCACCCACTCGGTCATTCAGCACTTTTCCCGATCTCAACGTGGTAACAACACTCACATTATAACTTTGTGAGTGGCCAGGATTAGGTATGGGTTGAGATGGGAGTTTCCCTTTCTCTCTCGCACTCATTGCGGCGTTTAACTGTGAGATTTGGTTTTCTATTGATTTAATACTCTCACTATGGGAGGCGGAGTTTTTCGTTAGGGCATCAATAGAAGACCTCATCTCAGCCGAATTTTGCATGGATTGTTTCATGAACATATCCAAAGTTTGTGCAAGTGAGTTGTCAGTACTGGCCACTTGTGGTGTAGAAATGTTGGCCGGATGTTGGAAATTCTGTGACTGAAAGGGGGGCTGATTCTGTGGTTGTGGTTGCTGTGGAGGAGGTCTTTGATAATTGCTTTGTTGGTTTTGATTCCAAGCAAAGTTAGGATGATTCCTCCATCCTTGATTGTATGTGGAAGAATAAGGGTCGTTTCTAGGTCGCTGCTGAAAAGCAGCATTAGCTTGAAACGATGCATTCATAGGACATTCTTCCGTTAAGTGTGAAGGATCCGAACAGCAACCACAGACAGTCTTAGGAAGCGTGACCTGATTTAGGGAGAATGTTGAGAACTTGTTTTCAAGGGCATCGAGTTTCTTCTGAATCGCTGCCATTTCGGCTTTTACTGCGATAGAAACATCGAGCTGGTGAATACCTCCCTTAGTTGAAGGTGGTCTTACGCTTTTCCACTGCAACGTGTGTTCAGCAAGGTCTTCCAGATATTTCCAAGCTTCACCGTCATCTTTAGACATGAAATTGCATTGACACATTGTTTCAAGCATCTACTTTGTCGCTGGATTAATGCCCTCATATATAATCCGACATAAATCCCATCTTTGTATTCCGTGATGGGGGTATTAGACAAGCAGATCTTTGAAACGTTCAAAGCACTTCCAAAATGGTTCATTGGGAAGCTGGGTGAACTGGTTAATCTCGCTCCTAACATGTGCAGTCTTATGATTTGGGTAAAACTTCTTAAGAAATGCTACGACGAATTCATCCCAATTAGTGATGGAGTGTGCGGCAGTATTGTAAAGCCATTTTTCTGCCAAGTCGCACAGTGTGAATGGGAGAAGACGTAAGCGCATAGCATCTAAAGTCAATTGTGAAGTACCCATCATTGCGCATACGTTTTCGAATTTGGTGATGAAAACGTACGCGTCTTCCGACTCAAGCCCGTGAAATTTGGGCAGTAGATTGATGTAGTGGGGTTTAATTTCGAAATTATCCCCGTAGGTGGTGGAAGAGATAGACAGGTAGGAAGAGGACCACGGATAGGATAGCATCTCTCTTGGAGAGAAATGCGCGGTGGATTCTGCGCACCTACGGGCGGTGGCAGCGTGGTGTTATAATTAGATGGAGTGTCGTCCATCACGATCGATGTGGTGTGTGGTGGGGGAAAAGAAGATGAAGAAGTATCGACTTCGGTGTCGATAGAAGGAACGCGGACAAGACGGGCACTAGGATCCCGTGTCCAGCCGAGCATGCACTAAGCGGGTTTAGTGCAAGTGGCAGCGTGTGTGTGATTTAAAATTGGCTTGTTTTGAAAAAGTGGGACTCAAGACAAATCACCCTAAGATGCACAAGCAACCCTAGAACTAAGGTCACCTAGGTCCAGTCTCTAGACCGCTCTTAGACTTCCAAAGGACAAGCCGCAGGATAAATCCTCTACCGCCTCCGTACTACCCTTGTAGCGAGGTAAGTGCCAGGTAAGTGGGAAGGAACCACCACAACAGTGGGCCTAATTAATAACCACTAGCCTTTGACACACTTGCCTAGGCACTACAAAAGTAATGCGGATAAACGATAGATTACCCACGACCTTCCTCTGTCCTTATTGAGCGCGACAGTCCTTAGAGTCTGGTCTAGATATTTTTTAAATTAATGAAGGGTTGATCTATATGCTCGGTTTGTGATTTGTGGGGCTTAGGAAGGGTGATGAAATCCCCACCTAATCATGATTTGGTCTTTGCCTCTTAAAGTCCGTATTAAATATGCAAAACAAAACCAATCACAAAACTTTTGCAAAAAGATTTTTTGAGCGGCGCAATTTTGCAAAGAATCCTGCAGAAAATAGATTTTATTGGATTTGAGGGGAGAGAGAAGGAGTTAAGAAAGATACCAGAGAATTCTGTGACCCTAACTCTTCTATCTTGCCGCGATTCCGCCGCCAAAGTGGTGCTTTTGCCGCGGTTCCGCCGCGTGGCAGAAGGATCAGTTGATGAAATTTTTTCTGCGGTCTCCTTTGCTCCTCTGGATCTCTAAAAATGTCTCCGTTTCCTGTTTTCCTCAATTCTGTGACTCCAGATCTCCTTGCAAAAATTCACGCACAAATCGTTAAATATGCAATTTGCAGTTTTGTGTTAATAATGATATAAATCGTCTAAGAATTCAACACAAATAGTAAAAATAAAAAATTACGCACGTATCCCCGGCAACGGTGCCATTTGATTTACACGAAAGTGTGTTTATTTGTAGTTAACCGCAATCAATAACGGTGTCGCGTGTAGCTAGACCGAGATGAGTACGGGTCGTCCTCTGGGAAACGTGGAACCTTTTACTCTTACTTTAGATGTGTTGAGAAAGAGAGGAGGAATAAAGAGTTTTGTGAAAAGTTTCTAGATCTACGTTAAGCAAGAATGCAAAAATATAGATCTAGATTATTTTAGGGATGTAGATAATATAATAAGAGGGCTTGTAGGGTTCGTTAGGATTTAGTAGTTATGGACGATTAATTAAAGTTATCCTTTTTATCCATTAATAGATTTAGAACTAGAACGACGGTGATGCGTGTAGATTAGGGTTTCTGGAGGGAAAAGGAATCCCACTCGTAACCCTTATCTCGACACGGAACTCCGTTCATATCTAGCCTTTACCAAAACAATCATTAATCTAATCTCTAATCGCGGTCGGAACTAGCAAGGAATTGCTAGCGCGCTCGATTAGGATGTTAATGATTATTTTAATAAAGTTCCTAAACTTTATAGGACTTAAAAAGGGTTTAATTATTTTCATCGCCCATTAGCCTACCCTAATCCTACGAACCCTAACAAGCGGAGAATTACTCGCGCATGTTGGGAGAAGAAGATGAAAAGAAAGAGAGGGAAAACATAATGTAAAAAAAAATAAACAATTAAATAAAAACTACCTTTATTAATCAACTCCTTCAAGCTACACTTTTAATCCATAGAAAATGATTACAAAACTTGATTTGCTTCTCGATCTTTCCTAAGGAGGTAGTCGAACAGTCGATGATCAGCCTGGATGCGTGAGCGTCGGGAGCTTCGTGATCTCTTCGGCTTGATGGATTTTCCCAGAGGCTCTCGGTGCCTTTATATAGTGAAAACCCAGAATATTATTGTTGAAAAGTTGGTAAAATTCATCAGTTATCAATCTCCCAAAATCTTGCACTCTATCTCCTTTAAATTGCGGCGGATCCGCGGCAAATAGGGGCTAAGGCCGCGGATCCGCGCTCAAGGGTAGGGATCATTTGATTCTTTTTCTGGGGCTTTCATCTGGTGACATGTGGCAATCCTAGGAATCCTCAGAATCTGAAAATCGTTTCTCGGTTGCTTCCAGACTTGGTCTCCAAGTTTGCTTCTTAATTTGGCAAGATTTCTTCAACAACTTGATTTGCTTGATTCTAGCCTTGGAAAATTCTGCACAACTTGGAAATATTCTGCACAACAACTTAAATAAGATTTTAGTAGACTTTGTTCTATTAGGATTAGGTCAATAATATTATTTGCATACATTTTCCTACCAAATGATAATAAAAATATATTAACACATGGAAAATAATGTTTTTACACATAAACCCTCATATGTATAATATATTATAATAAAGTCCTTTTAAAATATAAAAATGGTAGGAAAAATGTACCACAAATGTGCAGTTTTATCGACTGAACATACCACAATCTCTTAACTTATAAATACTATAATTATCTCTTATATTTTTCTTTTTGTGAATAAATACTCACCCTGATGTCTAAGTCAAGCAACCGGAGACGAAAGCAACGATGAGAACATCGTAAAACTCAGTTTTGGGGGTGAGCACTCCATTTACTTTTTGTGCAAATCCTGCATTGTATATATATTGAAAAACCCATAAAAATTTGAAAATTTTTCCAAAAAACATAAAAGCTTTGTCGTCAAGTTAGCTAGTGGGGAAAACTTAGACTCGAAGTCTGACGGTTTAGTTTGATAAGATAGAAACAACTATATTCTTTTTGAGAATTTGAAAACCCAAAAGATAACTCTCTTTTGAATTTAACCGTAGCCAATATACGTCTTTTATATCACTTTACACATGTCGTAAGTTTTTGAGAATTAGATGAAAAGCTTAAAATGTCTTTAAAAAACTTTTGAAAATTGAAAAATATTTTTAGGATCAAACAGGTTTGTTCTGAATTAAGTAATATCAAGAATAGTTCATAAAGTGAAGTGAATATGAGAGTTATTATTGAAAGCTTTAATAAAGGATAAAACTCTGAAAAATAACCCAATTGGAACCTTGTTGGAGTAATTACACACCTTATCCATATGAGCACATCTTTTGGATAAAAAAAAGAAAAACTGTAAATATCTCCATTTGCACTGCTTTAAGAATATTTTAAACGCAACAAAATAAGTCTTTTATTTTGAGGCCTTGGTAACTTGGGCAATTAAGTTTTAGGGGTGTCTCCATACCTAATGCCTTAGAATCATCTGGTTTAGGTGTCATTGATCCAAAACACGCTAAGTCTCCAATCGCCAAATAAAATAAGTCAAGCAAGTGTTCTCTCCAACTTAAAAGTCCTTATGGCTCTTTGTGGGAGAATAATCTTGACCGGGACGAGTTTTCTATTATAACAGTTTTTTAGCGGAGATATGAAAGTTTCATTTGTAAGATTATAAGACTTTTGCACGATCACGAAAGGTACGTATGAATAAAGACAGGTGAAAGGTAGGAGTCTGCTAAAAATGATTGATATTCTGACTTGAAAACTTAACTGGAGAACGAACCTTGAGAAAATCTTAAATCTTTTAAAACTTGTGTGATTCTTTAGAAGTCTTTCCAGGTCCATATTTGTGACATAAAAACCCTAATCGAAGTTCTTACAACTTAACGACACTATTCACACAATCACATTAAGACGTATACGAACTTATGTTAAATGAAATGTGAGGCGTGAAAAATAAAGGTTGGAAGTTTCTGATTAGGGTAATAGAAATTCTAGCTTCGATGCTTAACCTTAAAATTAGAATCAACAGTTTCTCTTGAACTAGCTTAACGGGATTTTGTGGGTGCAATCCATTGAAAACCCTCAGGAGAAAAAACTCCTCCTACCAGGGACACCTAGAGTTTTAACAGCTTATTGTACGGGCTCAGTGCAATCGCGTTCCCTGCGAAAGTGAGGTTAGGATTTTGTTTTGCTCAAGGCGAGCAAAAGATAGGTTTAGGGGTATTTGTTCGGCACGATTTATTACATTTTAATACTGCTCATTTCATATCATTTTGTTAATAAACAATGCTATTTAATCCGTGTCTGCTCATTAGTACAGATTACAGATACACAAGCAAAAATACTGGAGACGATACACAATATGCACAGAAATGATGGTTTTTAGCTGGAACTGCAAACGGGATAGAATACAGATCAGATCGAATGAGTTTGCAACAAATAAGAGTTGTATACAAATAATAATTGGTTTTGGTCAAATATGATCATGTGTTAACAAGTGAGAACAAGTTTTGGATCATATGCACCAAGGGGGATGAACCATCACCAAGTGAGCATGAGCCATCACGAGAACAAGTGGGCAAAACCCATCATCATGTCATGCAAGTGGGCATGCAAGTGGTTGTGTTATAAGTGGGGATAAAAGGAGCTGATGTGAGGTGTGAACACAAGGCCACTTGATCACTTCCCTCTCTGTTCATTGCTCCAGAATGTATCCAAGTTTTAATTAAATGAAATTGCAACTACAGAGAAATGCTCATGTGACCAGAAGATTACAGTGAAAAAGTGGGCCCCAGACTCCAACCCTTGGCCACAATTTTAATCATTTTGGTCGCAATTTGCGGCCAAGTCAGAGCCATTTTGCCTCGTGCTTCTTCTGTGGGTCCCTGATGGTCTTGTCAGTCCATTGTCATATGCAATTTTTGATATTTAGTTATGCCTATATATAGCAGGTCTTAGATTAAGTTCTGGGTTGGTTTTTTGAGTGAGAATAGTGTGTGATACTTGATAGCTTCTTTTTCTTCCCACTTTGAGCTCTCACTTGAGTGCTCCATTAAGGAGGTTGAAGTTGTTATCTACCTTGTAGCTCAAACCCTCCATTTTTATGAATAAAGAACTTGCACTTTTTTTTGTTTAACTTCTTGTTCTTGTGTTTTTCTTATCTTGTGTTCATTTTCTATTTTGTAATGTTTGAGTAATCTTTATGGTTGTGGTAATGGTAAGGATGTGAGATGAATGGCTTTGCCTTCTTTCTCTTCTTGTGAATGTTTAATGTGTTTAAAATGTGATTGTAAGTTTAAGATTGCTTAATGATAAATGTTTGATATGGTATTTAGTTTTTATGGTTACTTGGTAACCTACAACTTATACCCTATACTCTCAATTGATCCCTTATGCAATGTTAAGCTTAAAATCAACTACTTTTAAGGTTGCTAAGTGTTTAGATAGGTAATGTTGCTTAATGTTCCTTGACACCCTTCATTAGCATATATCCTATACTATCACTCCACACATAGCAAGCTTAATCCTAATTTTACTTCTTATTTGCAAATTGATGTGTCTTGATGTTGTATGCTTGCTAACCTTATACTTAATGTTGATACTTTATGCATGGACATAAAAATGGTAAGTAAGAACGTAACGGAATCGTTTCATATCTTGCATTGAATATCGACAACAAGATGGTTTGTGCTTCGCAAACGCCTTGACAAGCCATGATTCATGTCGGATCCAACATAAGGAGGAAACAATTCATGATTAAGGGAGCATCGAAGAATTCTCCACGATTCAACCATCCAAACCAAAACCAAAGCAATGACCACTTTTCTTAACTTGTTCTATAATTTCGTATTTTCTTATTTTATTTTTGACAAAACCCAAATTCTTTCTTTTTGAACCTTTAACTACAATCTCTAATCACCAATTCCCTGTAGATAGACATGTACTTACTGGCTTGCTACAATGTGCCGTGCACTTGCGGTTTATAAATTTAAAATGAGGCCGAGCTTGCGTATGCACTATTTCTAAAAAAAATTCTTTCAAAACTACAAAAGCGCGTGCGGGTAAAGTCCCAACAGTACGGGTCATCATTAGGGAAATGGTGAACTATCTTTCTTATTTTAGACGACTTAATAAAAAAAGGTTGAATTTTTATCATTTTATACTAAAGAGATTTGAAAATTTTATAAGAGAAGGACTTGTAGGGTTTTTTGGATTAAGTAGTTAACGGACAGAGTTTTAAAAATAATTCTTTTTATTTTTTTAATTATTTAATACTAGAGAAATAGCGATGAATGTGGATTAGGGTATTTGAAAGGATTAGGTAGTCCCTCTACCGACCCTTGTCTTTTTATTGATCCCTATTGATCTCAAGCCCTCAACAAAGCAAGTATTAACGAATCTCAAATCGAAGTCGCAACTATCATGAATTGGTAGCACGCCCGAAGAAGAGGGTTAAAACTCCCTTTATTAAAGTTTATAAAAATTGAAACATAAGAAGTAGATAAGGGATTTTTCATCCATTATACTACCTTTTCCTATAAACCCTAACAAGTGAGAATGTTGGAGATAGTGCCCTCAGAGTCAATTATTGGATCACAGGTACGTGATTGTAATGATTGATGGAGGACCTATCCCGGTAGGACAGTCTTACTCGAAATGATAGTATGCTATCTGGTTTACCTTTATCATCGTGTACTGCTTTAGGTGACCTGACAGGTCGCTATTACACGTTGGTAGAGCCCCTAGGATTCTTGCTTGACCACCAGCAGTATGAGGGCGATCATATACGTGGGAGCTGACAATCTATAAGCATATCCTTAAAAGGTCCCTAGTCGTGCGAGTTTCGAGACAGGGCATCGATACTCCAGAGTAGACTAGTGTATACAGTCGAGACCCCGACGAGGGGCGGTGGCCGGTCTCACAAGCCATTGGTGTCAGTTAGATCACCTAAGATGTATACAGGTGCTCATTGGGTTATGAGTACACCTAACAGGACTCGCCGGGAACATGCTAGTTGGTCATATACCAGACGTTAGATGGCAGTTCCCTGGTGACATGTGTACAGGTTAGTTCATCGACCTGGGGATCGTCATTTGTCTCGTGTGAGTTCCCACTGTACTTTGATTACTACCCTACCATGGCTCAAAGGAATCTTGCAAACAGGTTTTAGTTGGGTACAGTCCCGAGCCACATGGAGGCAGTGAGCGTATCTTCAGGGGTTCGTCTCTCCCGGTATTGGGGGTGAGGTCGCGCTGTGTCTAGGAGAGCTATTACACGAAGCCCTCGGCCGAGGCAAGGAGATTTATTGGTAGGTATTCCAGTAGTATCTCAGGGTGTTCTGGGCTACACTCCGACACGACTTGTACCGCTTTTGGGGGTCTGACTTTTACCAACCCCCTAGGCCCGCCATGCGATGCTCATAGACGAACGGACCGGACTGTACGGATATTGTCACTGACAGGCTCAGTAGGGTTGTCGGGCTGAGTTCGCTCACAGACGTCCCTTTTAGTCAATACCTGGTAGCCCGTTACGTATTGGCTTATACCTCTGACGTGCTAGTGGTTAAATCCACAACCAAGGTGTTGACGAGTCTTTAGAGTCCCCCACATTCAGTTACTCAGCTTTCGGGCGAAAAGCTGTAGAGGCCGTATGAAGATATGGCAAGGTCCGATCAGATACGTGCGGTATTGCACGGATCAGGATCGGACAGTTTGTACTATAGGCCGTATGGATATATGGCAGGGTTCGATCAGATACGTGCGGTATTGCACGGATCAGGATCGAACGGATTTTACTGGCCGGCTTTGGTTTAAGCCGGATCCTAGTATAGTACAGTGTAGATTTTGTCTCATTGCATTTGTATTTCGGTCGGAATACAAATGCAGGTGTGTATGCACAGTATCGGGGTTTTCCTGTAATTTATTACGGGACCAGTTTTATGGAGTTGCCAGTTTGCTTTCCGTTTCGGCCAATTTCCTTTGTATCGTTCATTGGCCAAAGATTGGTGGAGGAGGGCTTATTTGCATTGTTGCAAATAAGTTTTTGTGGAGGGGGTCTTTGCATATTGTTTTATCATGACAACTCTTCTTTGACCTTTTGACTTCATGATGGTTCATGATGGGTGGACCATACCTTGACTTTGTGTTGATGATGGGAGATGATTTGGTTGTTGAGTGTTGGTGTTTCTTGGTAATCATGTTCTTTCATGATCACATTTGATTCCTCTCTCTCTCTTGCATGATATGAGTTTTGCTCCCATTGTTTTTGAACTCTCATTCTCACTCTCTCATTTTTCACCCCTCCAACATTGTCATGGCCGGCCACTCTTATGGTGGGGCTGTCCAAAATATTTTGGTGTGGGATTTTGCTTCATTTCATGTTGCAAAAATCCCACAAGATCAATCCAAAAAAGCTCCAAGTTCAATTCCTCCAAAAAGGCAATTCCACAACCCCAAAGTGAGACATGTAATCCACACTATATTCTACAGCAAATCTTGGGCACGTCGACTAGCCAGCTTCGTGCCCGAGTTGCCTCGGCATTGAGGTGGGAGCCCGTAAAAGAAGTAGGCGATGTGGTGCACTTCCGGCGACGAGGTGGAGACCGGAGCTTCCGCAGGAGATCGGGACGACGACGAGAAGACCGGAGGACTCGGATCAGTCGGTATATCTCTCTTCCCCTTCTTATAGTTAGGTAGGACTAATTAATGGTTCGATCCGGGTAATAGTGCGCGGCGGTTTGCCAGTTCAAGTAAAATTAAAGTTTATCACCGCTTCCGCATTTGGCCGTCGGATTGATGGCCGGGGCGCCGCCGTGCACTTACAGTGGTATCAGAGCCTCTCCATTAACTTAGTCTAGCTTTGTTTAATGTGTTTTACATTTCCGATCGACCAAAATTCCAAAAACCGCATTTTTGTTCACATCAGTTTTCTGTTGAAATTTTTTGGAGTCTAAAAATTTTTCAGGTTACAGAAAAGTGATCTACTAGAAAAAATAAGAGTTCTGTGAAAATTCGATGCAATAACTCCACTGTAGGAGCGCGGAACCGCGGCCAAACACCCCTTTGGGCCACGGTTCCGCCGCACTATTTTGGGTTCCCTGCACCAAATTTCTACAGTATCTTTCTGGCGTGAAAATTGGGTTTTTGGAATAACAACATTGGGCCCAGAATTTCTTGATCTTCTACAGTAATGCTTGGGGGCCCACTTGTTAAAATTTGATCGATCGGATATTTTAAACACATTATTTCACAGTATTTACATTATATCTGCGACCGTGAATGTCACTTGATCGGTAAATCCAGTCTAACTGCTATAGCCCGGTTAGACGGATTTGCGAACGTGACTTTCACGTTGATGTTCTATGTATTGCTGTGATGTTGCGGATCGGTCGTGGGGGATAGCCTGGATGCAATGCTAGTACAGTTTTTGTTGTATTATGTACATTTGATATTGCGGGACGAGCGTCCGACATGTGGACTGTCGTCACTGCCTGATTGTATTATTATTTTGGGGCATGGCCAGGTTGCGGTCGATGTACCCGTTGTATGTATATTTTACTTTCTGTACTAGGATTACCCCGCGGAGGGGTGCACGGATAGCCGGGTTCTAGAGGGCAACAAGCCCGCATCTCATGGCATTGAGACGGAGGGGGCTTCACTCTAGGATTGGCGGGCTATTCGCCGCACTCGTAGGGGGTACAGGTTGACCCAGGAGGGGTGCCCAAGTTACCGGATTCCGTGAAGTGCTGGGTGGTCCATTCACGATGCTGAAGGGGGCTGCCTCGCTTCAGGTTTTGGCGGGTAACTTGCCGCGCCCGTAAGGGTCTAGGATTTCATTGCACAGGCTATCCACACGACCAGGGGAACCTCGGGTTTCGGCGGCTCTGTGAAACCCGGGGATCCCAGATATCTGTATTGTTTCTGTGATGCTGTACATTTTCTGTGATGTTGCATTTTATCACGCCTTGAGCGAATATAATATATTGGTATATATATTAGTAGATGTTGTATATGTTTTGCATCCGCGCTAGTCCAGTCCCCGCTCTGTCGTTAGTTAGCTAACCTAACGGGTAATGACGGGACCCAGTGGCGAATGCGGATGGCATATACGTACGTCATATTATTTTCGTTCTTTGTGGTGTGATCAATTGATGGGACTGCGTTGATTCGGATCAATGCAAGTTAAAAACAAACCTAATCTGATGTTGTTGGAACACTTTTCAAAAAGCTGTTGTTGCAAGGACGTTCACTTTTGTTTTGCATCGTGGTATTCAGTTGGAATATCTTGCTCCTCAATCGACGAGGCAAGGGCCGAGATCCCTTCACCGGGAGTGACCCCTTGGACAAAAAGTTTGCGTCAGGGCAATAACTTCACTATAGCCGATTACTTTTTCTTTGCACCGTGGTATTCAGTTGGAATATCCTGCACCTCATTCTACGGGGAAAGAGCCGAGATCCCTTCACCGGGAGTGACCTCTTTAGCAATGGTTTTCGTCACTATATTTTCAAAAGCTATCCGTTCCTTCAACGATATCAAGTTCGTTACGTTAAAGGTTTTCGCCAGAAACCATTCGTAGCCCTCCGTCGTTTCATATGGGTAGTCAATAGTATTCAAGCTGTGTTTGTTGGCCAAAGTCAAGGGACAGTGTTTGGTAGCTGTTGGTTCTTCATATGCAGCATAGATAGATGCGTTGGTTTAGGACAGTCGTACTGCCATGTTGGCCAAAGTCAAGGGTATGTACGGGTGGATTCAAATTAACCTGGAGAATGACGGGTAGAACTTGACATGTGACTTATGATATGTTGGCCAAAGTCAAGGTCATAAGAGCATGGGGCAGAAATCACATCGGGAGTTTCAAAAGAAATGAAACTTGCCAGATATGCGCATACCTTCTGGAGTGTGATAGCGTGAGCGGATTCCGTCACGTTATCATGCGGTGATAGTTGGATCCCGATTCCCACTGATGAGTTAGTTTACTCCTCGGGTAATCCCGACTAATTCTTCTTTCAGGTTTGGAGGAGAATTTGACGGTACAGTGGGAGGTTTCCAGATTAGATAAATTGGTAACCATTCTGATCTAGGTTAGAGTGCACGCTGAGTGTTTCTTTTCTCTCTCTCTTTGGCAGCGACCATTGACCCGACCCTAAGACTATGACTCAGTGACCAAGTTGACCGAACCTTCTTTACACTGGCTTTTGGATTGTCAGAGTTGCAAACCTCATTGCCACTCCTACTTTTACCCTTTTCTCCAGGACACCCCGTATTACTACGAATGTCCATTTCCATTGGACAAAACCATCGTATGGTTGGATACGAACTCGAAGGAATTTATTCGAGGATGGTTTCAGGTTCTGGAGTAAACGGATAGGATTATTCAGTTGTCTTTTCCTTTTACCTTCTCTCAGGTTGCGAGTACTCCTTGGTTTAGGAGATAGTACACCTATTACGCAAATTGGATAGTCTTCTTCCAAATCTTAGGCTGGTGCCGACCGGTAGGGAATGAAGAAAACCAATTAGCCTAACGATGGTGTACAGAAGGTATTAAGTTCAGACAAATCAAGGGATTAGTAAGAGGGCAAAGTAAATTGCAACTGATATTCACGACCAAACCAGGTATTTCGTTACCACTCCCACATCACCTTTGTATTTCTCCAGGACACTCCGTATCACTACCAAGATCCACAGTTTATTGGATACTCCATCGTATGGTTATATACGAACTCGAAAGGAACTTGTTCCAGTTCGGGGATGGATCCTGGTTCAGGAGAAATAAGAATAAGGTTTATTCGGTTGTTTTTTATCTTCACCTTCTCTCGCATTGCGAGTACTCCTAGGATTAGGATAGTACACCCATTATGCTTATTGGATAGTCTTCTTCCAAACCATAGGCTGATGCCGAACGGTAGGGAAGGAAGAAAACCATTTGGCCTAAAGGGGTGTGCAGAAGGTAAAGACTAAAGACATATTAAGGGATTTGGAGAGGTGGCAAAGAACTATACGGTTACAGTCGTGAATCTGGAAGAGGCATTACTAGGAATACCAGGATACCCCATCGAAACATTTCATGTTTCAGTCTCACTGTGTACTGTTAAAGGAAAACTGATTTCCCGATTAGACACTTGCTCCAGGGTATGTATTTACCAGGTACGATTCTCATATCTGTATGGTTTTACAGATGATGAGTGGGAGTAAGTTATTGGGAATTGGGTGATCATCCTCATTATGCCGGGATTCGTTGTAATCAGTGATATTTGAGGAAGTCACCTGGGTTGTTTGCCGGACGGCAAATATTTGGTTTTGAATATCCGCAGTTATGCACCAATTTCAAATTGATATATCTGTACGTCTATTTTCATAGAGTGAGATATACCTTTCTGAAATTATGTCTACGACATTTACCTATATCAGTGGATGGTTAGGTAATGAGCATTAAATAGCGGTGTAATTCTTCTTAAACCATAAGTACAGTTTTCAATCTACGACACACAGTGAATGAGTTATCAGACTCAAGGGACTTATACAGAGTATTGTATGTTGTCCAGGGTCCATCAGGACAGAGGGGTTGGTCCTCGTACTATATTCGGTTTACTTATGACTTCTCTAGTTTTTAGACAGGTGTTTCGTGGAAACACAGGGTCCGAATTTTGAGAAGTTATAGGTATTTGAATAGAGTAGAGAACCAGGTGTAGCAAGTATCGGGATTCTTCAAAGCGATCGAAGATGTAGATGCTTGTGTATGGTATTCAGTTGATAGTAATGATAAAGAGATCTTGTTTCTCTTTCAGGTTACTCATAATTGGAAGCATTCCTATGTTGAGTAACGCTGATAAGCCTTCTTCCATTTAGTTGACATGCACTGGAGACAGTTGCATGATTTGGATCTGGTTCAATTAAATCAGTGCCTCTGTTTCTATATTGGATATAGAACAGTTCATATCATAACGATGTTAAGGTACGGGGAGTTGTCCGGTTTATGCTTAAAACCAGACACTGGACAACTCAAGGCACGTTTCTGTAATAGCTGTTTGTGGGTTGACCCAGGCTATGACGAGGGTTGATTTTCTACCATCTGGATGAACAATAGAAATATTGTTCTAGACTCGCCACAGTTTTATTAAAAATGTTTTTTTTTCTTCTTTTTTCATAAAACAGTAGTGGGAGTATGGTAGAACTGGAAGTGATTCCAGAACCACAAACGATTACCGAAGATTTCATGGGAACCTAAAGATTCAATCTGGTATGACATTCCATTGGCCACTCCGCAGATTAGGTGGGTAACTTCAGGCACCCGAGAGGTATTACGGTAGCCTCAAGGACGGTGACAAGGAAGTTCTTGTTTACCCACAATTGCCATTGCTGTTGTTCCAGGTTGCGAGACCCGGCGGGAGAATGAGTATAGCATCGTTCTAAACTAGCTTTAGAAATGTACGTGTATATGACTCTGCCAGAGGGTTGTCATAATCAGTGGGAGCAGCGGAAGCATTGGTGGACAGGTAGCTTATGTCTATTTATAGACTAAAGCAGATGTAGCGGAGATAGATCATCTATTTCTGACGTGACAGTCATGGGTTTGACTTCATCAGAATAGGGGATAGATCTGTTGAGAAGGTAGTAGGGTGTGATATCCTGGTATTTGGATGACATACACAGAATAGGAAAAGAAACTCCTATACTACGATCGGTTATACTTTGGTCGTCACACAAAGGACTTGGATTTTATATCTGACATACTGGTTACTGGATCTATGGTTTTAGATCTAGATTTGGGTGGTTTCCCAATTAAGGGTACTTAGACAGCATTCTAAGAGTATTTAGAATGGACGACTCCTGGCACGGTAGTGTACCTGCAGGTAATGGAGTCACCCTCTCTAAAGGTGTCTTACAGACTAAAGGGGAGAGGGATGTGCATGATTGGCAGATCACTTGCTTAGGCAATTGAGTCAATCATGAGATGTCAAGTACCACACCAGATGTTGTTCTTGCACTAGATGCAATAAGTTGACATTGATCCAATCCTGGAGAAACAGTCGGAAGCAGTTATAGATCATAAGTGGATGTTCTAGGGATATGATAACGATAGCCTCATGCAGGAGACAGTTATCATTCCAGGCTTCCAAGGTGACATGGACGACAAGGAGATTGTCAGAGTTATAGTTTTTCCTTCTGACGAGGGGCAGTATTTTGGACAGGTGGTCCAAGGCAATACTGAGGGAGGCATGGCGCAGGATACTGATTAAGTTCAGTTGACGATACTGTCTAGGAAGTTTGGATTTGGAGTTCATTTATGAGCTATGTCCCATCAGACATCCAGACACATTCTAAGACAGGTATTGCTCATTTCGGGAGATGGGTTTCTCCGCGAACTTGAGATATAGAGAGACATAGAAAGAGACTACAAAGCGGATCCACTCACTAAGGCTATTCCTCGAACGCAATAGTTTCGCAAACGAGCTTTGTGAGACAGACTAGTAGAGGAGTTGGGTGTTCGGTATCACACGGGCTGTGAGTATGCGACATCGCAATAATTAGCCTTGAGTGCAAGTGCGAGATTGTTGGAGATAGTGCCCTCAGAGTCAATTATTGGATCACAGGTACGTGATTGTAATGATTGATGGAGGACCTATCCCGGTAGGACAGTCTTACTCGAAATGATAGTATGCTATCTGGTTTACCTTTATCATCGTGTACTGCTTTAGGTGACCTGACAGGTCGCTATTACACGTTGGTAGAGCCCCTAGGATTCTTGCTTGACCACCAGCAGTATGAGGGCGATCATATACGTGGGAGCTGACAGTCTATAAGCATATCCTTAAAAGGTCCCTAGTCGTGCGAGTTTCGAGACAGGGCATCGATACTCCCGAGTAGACTAGTGTATACAGTCGAGACCCCGACGAGGGGCGGTGGCCGGTCTCACAAGCCATTGGTGTCAGTTAGATCACCTAAGATGTATACAGGTGCTCATTGGGTTATGAGTACACCGGACAAGACTCGCCGGGAACATGCTAGTTGGTCATATACCAGACGTTAGATGGCAGTTCCCTGGTGACATGTGTACAGGTTAGTTCATCGACCTGGGGATCGTCATTTGTCTCGTGTGAGTTCCCACTGTACTTTGATTACTACCCTACCACGGCTCAAAGGAGTCGTGCAAACAGGTTTTAGTTGGGTACAGTCCCGAGCCACATGGAGGCAGTGAGCGTATCTTCAGGGGTTCGTCTCTCCCAGTATTGGGGGTGAGGTCGCGCTGTGTCTAGGAGAGCCATTACACGAAGCCCTCGGCCGAGGCAAGGAGATTTACTGGTAGGTATTCCAGTAGTATCTCTGGGTGTTCTGGGCTACACTCCGACACGACTTGTACCGCTTTTGGGGGTCTGACTTTTACCAACCCCCTAGGCCCGCCATGCGATGCTCATAGATGAACGGACCGGACTGTACGGATATTGTCACTGACAGGCTCAGTAGGGTTGTCGGGCTGAGTTCGCTCACAGACGTCCCTTTTAGTCAATACCTGGTAGCCCGTTACGTATTGGCTTATACCTCTGACGTGCTAGTGGTTAAATCCACAACCAAGGTGTTGACGAGTCTTTAGAGTCCCGCACATTCAGTTACTCAGCTTTCGGGCAAAAAGCTGTAGAGGCCGTATGAAGATATGGCAAGGTCCGATCAGATACGTGCGGTATTGCACGGATCAGGATCGGACAGTTTGTACTATAGGCCGTATGGATATATGGCAGGGTTCGATCAGATACGTGCGGTATTGCACGGATCAGGATCGAACGGATTTTACTGGCCGGCTTTGGTTTAAGCCGGATCCTAGTATAGTACAGTGTAGATTTTGTCTCATTGCATTTGTATTTCGGTCGGAATACAAATGCAGGTGTGTATGCACAGTATCGGGGTTTTCCTGTAATTTATTACGGGACCAGTTTTATGGAGTTGCCAGTTTGCTTTCCGTTTCGGCCAATTTCCTTTGTATCGTTCATTGGCCAAAGATTGGTGGAGGAGGGCTTATTTGCATTGTTGCAAATAAGTTTTTGTGGAGGGGGTCTTTGCATATTGTTTTATCATGACAACTCTTCTTTGACCTTTTGACTTCATGATGGTTCATGATGGGTGGACCATACCTTGACTTTGTGTTGATGATGGGAGATGATTTGGTTGTTGAGTGTTGGTGTTTCTTGGTAATCATGTTCTTTCATGATCACATTTGATTCCTCTCTCTCTCTTGCATGATATGAGTTTTGCTCCCATTGTTTTTGAACTCTCATTCTCACTCTCTCATTTTTCACCCCTCCAACATTGTCATGGCCGGCCACTCTTATGGTGGGGCTGTCCAAAATATTTTGGTGTGGGATTTTGCTTCATTTCATGTTGCAAAAATCCCACAAGATCAATCCAAAAAAGCTCCAAGTTCAATTCCTCCAAAAAGGCAATTCCACAACCCCAAAGTGAGACATGTAATCCACACTATATTCTACAGCAAATCTTGGGCACGTCGACTAGCCAGCTTCGTGCCCGAGTTGCCTCGGCATTGAGGTGGGAGCCCGTAAAAGAAGTAGGCGATGTGGTGCACTTCCGGCGACGAGGTGGAGACCGGAGCTTCCGCAGGAGATCGGGACGACGACGAGAAGACCAGAAGACTCGGATCAGTCAGTATATCTCTCTTCCCCTTCTTATAGTTAGGTAGGACTAATTAATGGTTCGATCCGGGTAATAGTGCGCGGCGGTTTGCCAGTTCAAGTAAAATTAAAGTTTATCACCGCTTCCGCATTTGGCCGTCGGATTGACGGCCGGGGCGCCGCCGTGCACTTACAGAGAATTTACTCGTTCATTTGGAAAAACGAAAAGAAGAAAGGTAGAAGAATAAGGAAACCATAAGATAAAAAGAAAAAAGAAAAGTGCGGAAAATAAATGTAAAAAGTAATACGAGAAGTAATGAGACAAAATTAAAAAAGAAAACTACCTTTTATTGAAAATTTTGCATTACAGACTTTGATTGCTAGAAAACTAAAAGAACTTAAAAAACCATAGATTGATTGATAGAAAAACCTAGATTGCTCGATAGATAGATAGAGAACCCTAAATTGCTCTTGATGTATTATATAGGCTCTGAAACTTTAAACCCTAGACGTCATCTTGATGTATGTGAAAAGATGATCATGCCCCTGAAATTGTACATCAAACGGCCATTAATTGACCGCGGTTCCGACGCCATATGCCTCATTCCACCGCGGTTCCGCCATCTATTGGTGTGATCTCGTCTCCAAATTTTTTGTGCTTTCTTCTCATGATGTTAGGAGATTTTTCTGATGAATATATTTGTAAAATATTTCTTTCTCTCTGCAGTTGTGAGAATCTTCAATTTGCTCCTAAAATTCGGCAGATTTGGTTTGCTAACTTGATTTGATTTGATCTGATCTCTTACTCATATTTGTATCCCTGAACTGACTTATTATTTTAATAACTGCACAATATCTCAAATCAAATCATTAGTAGTGTTTACCGCCAAAAACGGAGAAAGGCCGGGATAGGTCGTCTGCCTGAATTTGGGGGCAAATGCTATTTGGATTTATCCATCCACCTCTTCGAAGATGCCAAGTTGATTTATGATACCGTATATCGAAGGTTTGGACGGATGCGGCCGTTGTAGTGGACTTCGTCAGATTTCCCCTCGTTTGTGAGGGGTTTTTTGATTGTGGAGACGCTCTTCCATGCAGGCGCAAGCCCCTACAGTTAATTACGTTACCGCGTAGCGATAACCACTTTCTCTGGCTCCAGAGGTTCACTTTGTGTCGTGTGTATTTGTTTTATCTTTGGTTACCCGTAGATTGTATACGGAGACTAATTTATGTTGTCGCCCGTAGGGCGTGGATTAGTCCAAATCCGTATATCTTAGATTTGGATTTGGGTTGATTTAAGGATCATTAATCTCGTTTGAGATTAATATCAACTTAAATTTTTGTTAAGGATACGTTAGTCCAATTTGAGACTAAGATCTACTTACGGGGTTTTAGGATCATTCAGATCCAACAAAAGAGCATTTGGGCTCCATTGTTTTAGTTTAGGGACGTTACGGTCCGTTGTTAGTTTAAGAACATTTCGGTACGTAGATCACCATTTTTGAGGTAGGAGTTTTAGTTTGAGGACGTTACGATCCGTAGTAGTTTGAGGACGTTACGGTCCGTAGTTCATCCTTTTTGAGGTGAGGGTTTAGTTTAAGGACGTTTCGGTCCGTAGAGTTTAGTTTAAGGACGTTATGGTCCGTAGATTACCATTTTATGCCCATGTATTTGTTACGTAGCGGGATGTACGACGATGATGCGGGATACACCCATTTGGTATAGTTTGGTTTAAGGTGTGCATGTCAGCTTGGGAAGTGCACCCAAGAGCAGTTGGTTGTCGGGACCCGCCACCTCTCTGAAGACATTTAGGAATTGCAACGACATGCATCAGAGGTATGGAGAGATGTACTCTTGAACCAATTCCCGTGTCTGAGGGAAGATATCATGGTGGACCATCTAAGAATCATTAGTCATTTTTTGGGGACTAAGATTAACTTAGGAAATGTGGGAAGAACATCATTTTGAATGTCATGAGTCATGTTTGGGAAGCAATGAACCCATGGGCTCAATTGATCTGAACTTGGACTTGACCTACTCAATTTTCTTTTATTTGAAAGAAGTGCTAAGCACTGGTTTGGTCTCAGTCCCCTTTTTCTTGCAAAAAGTGCTGAGCACTCATGTGAGTTCTGACGCTCACACTTTACTCTCTCTTTTCTTTGTCTCTATATGGAGTGCTGAGCGCTCTTTATGATGCCCACGTGCAAAGCACGTGAGGCGCTAGGCGATGAATGATGAGTGTCAAGCACTTTATGTTTTGTGGCGCCCACATGAGGGTCACGTGAGGCACTGGGTGCTGAGCGCCAGCCACTGAGTGCTAAGCACTCTTTATTTTATAATGCACACATGAGGGGCACGTGAGGCGCTGGGCACTGAGCGCCAGCCACTGAGTGCTAAGCACTATTTATTTTATAGCACCCACGTGAGGGGCATGTGAGGCGCTGGGCGCTGCCCACTGAGTGCTAAGAACTTCTGAGTTCTCTCTCTTTTTTTGAATGATCCACATGATCTTTATCTAATTTTATTTACCTAAAATTTCCAAGAAAAGAGTTCTTCTCCCTCGAGAATTTAATTATCTGTTCTTTCAAAGCTTTCTCTTTTTTTAAAGCTTATGGGAGGGTTCCTCTCTATTTGGAAAGAGAGATCATTGGTCGTTGGGACCCACCACCTCTCCGACGATGCTGAGTGATTACAGCGCTATGTATCGAAAGTGTGGAGGGATGTACCCTTTGAACCATGTCCCGCTCATTAGGGGGAAGAATAGGTTGGAGCTTAAACTCCTAACTGCTAAAAAAGGCTTCTTTGCATTCGCACACGTGCTTCGCAAGTGTTGGGGCACGTGCATTGCACTTGGCGTGTGCACGTGCGTCGCATGTGGTGCTTACACATATGTGCATCATGGGGGGCAGCTAAGGCTCTAGCTTGGAGAACTAAGCTCCTTTAAGGATTGAATGCTCACATGGCGGGCGCACGTGCGTTGCACATGGTGCTTGCGCATATGCGCATTATGGGGGGTAGCTAAGGCCCTAACTTGGAGAACTAAGCTCTTTTGAGGATTGAATTCTCGCACGATGGGCGTTGCACGTGGCGGGCTCACGTGCGTTGCACATGGCGTCCATGGCGCTTGCGCATATGCGCATTATGTGGGGCAGCTAAGGCCCTAACTTGGAGAACTAAGCTCCTTTGAGGATTGAATTCTCACATGATGGGTGCACGTGCGTTGCACGTGGCGGTCGCACGTGTGTTATACGTGGTGCACATGGCGCTTGCGCATATGCACATTATAGTAGGCAGCTAAGGCCCTAACTTGGAGAACTAAGATCCTATGGAGAACTAAGTTCCTTTAAGGATTGAATCCTCGCACGGCGGGTGCATGTGCGTTGCACGTGGCACACATGGTGCTTGCGCATATGCACATTATGGGGAGGCAGCTAAGGCCCTAACTTGGAGAACTAAGCTCTTATGGAGAACTAAGCTCCTTTGAGGGTTGAATCTTATTTTTTCTAAGAAGTATCCCCTCTTATTTATATCGGAGTGGTAGAGAAAGGATTTCTCCTTATCCCGATATGGGACTAAAAAAGTATCCCCCATGTAGTAGAGCATTACTTTGATTACACGTGCATAGCATATTTGCTTATAACTTTTGATTCCGGATGAATTATGCGGCCCATAATATATCAAATCGAAGGATTTTTTGAGACGCTTTTGATACCATCAGAATTTAGCTGATTCTCATTTGAGAGTTTTTCAAAATACAGCCCGAAAAATACTGGTTTGCATTTTCTTAAGCGTATCGCTGCTATTTAATACCTTGGGCTCTTTTGCGCAGAAATTTTTTGCGGGAACAAATGCCTCCCACTACTTTGCCCACGTAGGTATGTATGTGGGTTAAGTAGTGTAGAGTAATACATAGCGTATGGCCGGTTTCGGGCTGGTATATAACTTTTAAAATCTCGATCTGAGAAGATAGCGAGCGGACACAAGCGTCGTCATCTATCATTGACTCAAATCTCAACTCTTAAGGGATATAGTTCCAAACCCTGAGGCCCATGAGCTACACCCTTTTGTTTCTTTATATCTTGATCTGGTGCGAAGTAGTTTATGTACTCATTTCGGAGTTTGTAGTTTATTCACTCATTCCGAAGTCCCTAGTTTAAGGACTCATTTCCGAGTTTGTAGTTTATTCACTTGTCCCGGAGTCTCTAGTTTATGAACTCATTTAGGAGCTTGTAGTTTATTCACTCATCCCGAAGTCTCTAGTTTATGAACTCATTTCGGAACTTGTTTAGTTTACCTCACTTGGGCTTATAGGCAAACTTGTCCTAACGCATTGATAACCTCTGCTCTTTGCGACAGGGATCCGTTAGGTTTTATGGTACTAGGGTTTTTGTCCGTTGTACCATCGCGTTGGCTGATGCATTCCCCAATATGCAGTCTTTATGCTGCTGTTCGAGTAGCCCCGCGACTATCATGTCTCTGATCCCTTCGGGGGGCTGGACAAGACGTCTTCAAGTAATCTCTTTAGGTCATATTACCGTCGAGAGAGCAAGCGTTAGGAATTTTTCCATGTCGCTTTTTACTTGAGGTTAGGCTCAGTTTGGGAGCCCCGATGAGTCATAATCACTCCGCGCTGGTGTGGGATGATCTCCGATAGTCTTTCACATTTTATTTGAGTTGCCGTCAAGACCCTGAAGCTAGGAATTTGTCCTTCGCTTCCTTTATCGACACTGCGTCTGTTGTAATGAGGCGAATGTCGAGGTGATCTCTAGGTTATTTGTAAACCGTCGAGATTTAGAACTAGGGACTTGCTATGGCTCCATTTTGTTTTGACCTTGGGGTTTCTTGTTAACGTCGCGTCTGCATCCTGCTGGAGTGAGAAAAAGCACCGTTGTTGACACTGCGTCTGCTATAATGAGACGAATGTCGAGGTGGTCTCTCGGTTGTCTGTGAACCGTCGAGGCTTAGAACTAGGGACTTTGCCATGGCTCCGTTTTGTTGACGTCGCATCCGCATCCTGTTGAAGTGAGAAGAAACGCCATTGTTGACACTGCGACTGCTGTAACGAGACGAGTGTCGAGGTGGTCTTTAGGTTGTCTGTGAACCGTCGAGGCTTGGAACTAGGGACTTTGCCATGGCTCCGTTTTGTTGACGTCGCGTCTGCATCCTGTTGGAGTGAGAAGAAACGCCTTTGTTGACACCGCGTCTGCTGTAACGAGACGAGTGTCGAGGTGGTCTCTAGGTTGTCTATAAACCGTCGAGGCTTAGAATTAGGGATTTTGCCATGGCTCCGTTTTGTTGACGTCGCGTCTGCATCCCGTTAGAGTGAGAATAAACGCCGTTGTTGACACTGCGTCTGCTATAACGAGACGAGTGTCGAGGCGGTCTCTAGGTTGTTTGTGAACCTTCGAGACTTAGAACTAGGGACTTTGCCATGGCTCCATTTTGTTGACGTCACGTCTGCATCCTGCCGGAGTGAGAAGAAACGCCATTGTTGACACTACGTCTGCTGTAATGAAACGAGTGTCGAGGTGGTTTCTAGGTTGTTTGTGAACCGTCGAGACATGGAACTAGGGAATTTGCCATAGCACCGTTTTGTTGACGTAACGCCTGCATCCTGCTGGGGTGAGAAAAAATGCCGTTGTTGAAACTGCGTCTGCTGTATCGAGACGAGTGTCGAGGTGGTCTCTAGGTTGTTTGTAAACCATCGAGACTTGGCTCTCCCTTTGACGGAGCCTGGTGGGAAAATATGGTTCTCTTTTCGTTTATGCCCATGGATTGTATACAATGGTCGGTGTAGACTCACCTGCAGGGCAAAAGTTTCATTTCAATTTATTTCTTTCTGCGATGCTCTATCATTTCAGCTTTTTATATCGCGAAAGTCGCGATTGCACAATCATTTTGGAATTTTTATCGCGGTGCCCAATCATTTCGGCTATTCTTTTCTTTTTACTCACTTCTTTTTATTGCGAGTTGCCCAAACATTTCAGCTGTTTTTATATGCATATATTTTTCTCACTGATTTTTATTGCGAGTTGCTCCATCATTTAGGCTATTTCATACGCATTTATTTTTGTTCATTGATTTTTTTTGTGAGTATGGAACTTGAGATCTGATACCAATCTTGGCATCAGCACCACTGCGACTGGAATATTGCCAGGAGCGAATCATCATTTGCCGTGAAAGAACTTGGAATTTGATACCGATTTAGGCTTCAACATCTCTACAACTTGGATATTGCCAGGAGCGAATCATTATTTGCCTTTTTTGATTTGAATAAAGGTGGTTTAGTAAACAGAGTTAGGGTCCTTTCAACTAAGGCTTTTGACTTTATGAACCGTAAGGGTCTCATAAAGGTATTTCTCCCTACGAGTCGTGAGAATCTCGTAGGTGTATGTTCTCCTTAGAAGTCGTGAGGACTTCTAAGTGGTGTTTTCTCTTATAAGTCGTAAGGATCTCATAATAGTATTTTTTCCTTATAAGTCAAGAGGACTTACAAGTGTCGTTCACCATATAAGGCCATTTCTCGTCATTGGTGGAATTTGGTGGGGGAAATCGTTTATTTATGCCCGTGGATTGTATACAAGGGCCAGCATTGTACCACCAATGCCCCAGCTGAATTATGGATTTGCTGAACCACATATTCAGATCGTTTCTTGACCAGTTCATCATCGTGTTCATCGACGATATTCTAGCATACTCCCTTAGTCGAGAGGAGCACGAGCAGCATTTGAGGATCACATTGCAAACTTTGAGGGAGCACCAGCTGTTCGCTAAATTCACCAATTGCGCCTTCCGGGTTGACAGCGTCGATTTCTTGGGTCACGTGGTTACGAGAGAAGGTATATGTGTAGACCCGAAGAAGATCGAGGTCGTTCAGCACTGGTCCAGACCTGTATCAGTGACGGAGGTTCGCAGCTTATTGGGTTTGGCCGGCTACTACCGACGCTTTGTTCAGGATTTTTCTCGTATCGCTGCACCGCTGACCGGGTTGACAAAGAAGGAAGTTCCTTTTCTTTGGACTGAGGCATACGAGCAGAGTTTTCAGCAGTTGAAGATTCGTTTGACGACTGCACCAGTTTTATCCTTGCCTTTAAGTTCAGGCGGCTTTGTTCTCTATTGTGATGCTTCTCGATTGGGTTTAGGCTGTGTGTTGATGCAGCACGGTAGGTTCGTCGCCTACGCTTCTCTGCGGTTGAAGAAGCATGAGCAGAACTATCCCACTCATGACTAAGAGATGGCCGCGGTGGTCTTTGCACTTATGATTTGGAGGCATTACTTATACAGCGAATCGTGCCAGATATTTACGGACCACAAGAGCATAAAGTACATCTTCCTGCAGCGGGATCTGAATTTAAGACAGCGCCGTTAGATGGAGCTTGTGAAGGACTATGACCGCGAGATTATTTATCATCCGGGCAAGGAGAATGTCGTGGTAGATGCTTTGAATCAGAGGCCCGAAGGTAACTTGTCTTATTTGAGTGCAGTTCAGAGACAGTCTTCCGCAGATTGGCAGATTCTATGTGACAGCCGAGTACAGTTTGAGTTTACTTCGACTGGAGGACAGCTTGCTCATCTCCGCGCCCGTCCACAGTTACTTGATCGTATCCGTGAGGTACAGTCCAGCGATGCTCATTTGTTAGAGATCATGGAGCAGATTCGGCGGGGTAGAGTCTCAGAGTTCGTGATCAATGGCCAGGGAGTGCTACGGTTTGGGACTTGACTATGTGTGCCAGATTCCGAGGGGCTGAGACGCGATATTTTAGAGGAGGCGCATCAGTCAGCATATAATGTTCATCCGGGTTCCATCAAGATATATCATGACTTGAGAGATGTCTTCTAGTGAGAAAGGATGAAGAGAGATGTCGCAGATTTTGTTCTGAGCTGCCTGACGTGCCAGCAATTCAAGGCCGAGCATTAGAGGCCGGCTGGAGAGTTACAGCCTTTGCCCATTCCAAAGTAGAAATGGGAACAAATCTCTATGGATTTCATCATGGGTCTACCTAGGACCAGCCGATGATATGACTCTTTTTGGGTGATCGTAGACCGATTGACGAAAGTGGCTCACTTTCTTCCAGTGAAGACCACTTTCAGATTCGCTTCGTATGCTCAGATATATGTTGATGAGATTGTGCGACTACACAGCATTCCGACTTGCATTGTGTCCGACAGAGGCATCCAGTTCACCAGCTGTCTTTGGCGGAAACTTCAGGAGGCTTTGGGCACTCGATTGAGTTTCAGTACAGCTTTCCATCCGCAGACCGACGGTCAGTCAGAGCGGACCATACAGACTCTCAAGGATATGCTCCGAGCTTGCGTTCTAGACTTCGGTGGCAGTTGGGATCGTCACTTGCCCTTAATAGAGTTCTCCTACAATAACATCTTTCAGGAGACGATTCAGATGGCACCTTTTGAGGCATTATATGGGAAGAGATGTTAATCACCAGTTTGTTGGACAGAGTTTAGTGAGAGCAGTATTTTGGGACTGCAGCTTGTGCAGGAGACGACAGAAAAGATCCAGTTGATTCAGGATATGATGAGAGCGGCCCAGAGCAGGCAGAAATCTTATGCCGATAGACGTCGTCGCAGACATTAGTTCGCCGTGGGTGATCAAGTTCTCTTGCTGGTTTCACCGATGAAGGACGTGACAAGATTCGGGAAGAAAGAGAAGCTTAGCCCCAGTTATGTGGGTCCTTTCGAGATTCTCGAGCGAGTTGGTGTAGTTGCTTATCGTTTGGCTCTTCCACCCAACTTCCCAGATGTTCACCCCGTGTTTCATGTATCGATACTTCATAAGTATCTTTATGACCCCTCTCACAAAATTCAGTATCAGACGATCCAGCTGGAGCACGATCTTTCTTTCACCGAGCGGCCGGTAGTCTTTCTAGATCGGCAGGTGAAAAAACTGAGGTCTAAGGTCATACCATCCGTAAAGGTTCTTTGGCGTGGCCCGAGCAGTGAAGAGGTCACCTGGGAAACCGAGGACGGGATGCAGAAGAAGTTTCCCCATCTTTTCAAAGGTACGCGTAGCTAGATTTTTAAATTCGAGGACTGAATTTCTTTAAGAGGGGAAGATTGTAACATTTAAAAAAAACGTTTAGGTTATTTGTATAATAATTAGTAATACAACACGTGTTTTCCGTAAAATCTATTTATAATTATTTTTCCACATAGACATAAATATACCTATTTTAATTATGTAATTGCTTATGTATAGGTATTTAATTAGTTACTTATTTAATTACTAGTTTACTTAATTATTTTCTTTATTCATTAATTTTAAATATTATTTTAAACATGCACATACACACTAAATTAGTGTTAATTATAAATTAATATAGGTTAATACATGATTAGTGCAACATGACACAACTAAAACCCATTTTTGTAACATGCTCACTTTCAAAAAAAAATCAAGATGGTTCTGGTTTGTTTTTACATAAAAGATTAAAAATAAAACAAAATAAAAAGAAAAAAGGTATGGTGCCATTTTTAATTGTGGTATGGTTTGTGTGTGTTGAGGTATGGTTACATCACCCTCACTCTCTCTCTTCCCCTCCTCCTCAAACCGCAGCCCTCATGCCCCCCCTCCCCTTCCTTCTTCTTTTTTTTTTGCTAAAACTTTACTACCTCACTCAAATCTTCTCAAAATCAACTCAAATTTCTACTAAAATAAAAATTCTATTTTTCCAAACTAAGCAATGTTCTTTGATTCAAGTCTTCATTTTGGTAGCAAGTTTGGATCCTTTTCCAAAACATTTTGAGGTATAAATCTAATCTAATTGTTTACTTACTAATTTTTGCTTTTATTTGTCTAAATTAGGTGTTTATGTAACTTAATTTCATGTTTAATTTGTTTAAGTGAGGTTAGATTTTGTTAGTATTTTATGGCTTGATTAGGGCATTTAAGTGTAATTAGTGGCTAATAGGTTTACTAAATCACCTAGATTTGCACTAAAATACCTTAGGGTTGCTAACTAGTTTTTTTTAAGAAAGGTTTTAGTTAAGTTTTAGATTGTGATTGATCTACAACCTTTTTTTCTAAATTAGTGAGTATGATGTCTTGTGCGATTCGAACGTTTAGACTCTGGGTTTGGTGTTTGCTACGCATAGCAACCCCTAATTGTAGTTTGTGGCGATATTACGCGCGTTTTGTGCACCAAGTGCACGCGCGTCTAGTTAGTGCGCGTTAGTTATTTCGTATCGTCTTGACTTCATGTCTATATAAATGTTTAGCCTTATATGTACTATTTGTGCGATTATAGAATCGGTCGCGGAGACGTCGGATGCGGTAAAGAAAGGTAATGCAGTGATTAGATTCGACTAGCCTAGGCGTTCCGGTGAGTAGACGTACACATTTACGGGGAAATCACATGGATGGCGTAAAGCGCCCAATAGTTAGGACTTAGTTATGATTCTTGTGCTCATATGCGCATGTCATTTTCATGTAGTTTTGCATTATCATGCACATTGATATTATAATCTAAGACACTTGCACTATTACCAATGGTTTATGTCGCACGTGCATTATTTTATGTGAACACATACGCCATTGATAGTTGCTATGTCACGATACATTTTAGAACTTGCTTAATAATCGGTATCTGTGCATTTGCATCATGTATGATATGTAGTTTTCTACTCATATGCTTCATTACATCATCATTTATATATAGTCTTCTAGTCATACATCGCATTGCATCATGTTGATATCATGGACATTCATAATTACCCACATATTCATATATTGTGATTTTCTTGGAGATTTCCGTATTCATGAGATTTCTGGATTTGGGGAAAACCGAAAAGGAATTTCATAAACTTATAAAGATTTCAAATATAAAGTGCGGTTTTCTCATGATATAATGTGTGTGGCGTCTACCATGAGATTTCTCGGCTCTTGAGCCATGTATATACATATACCCGATTCGAGAAGAGAGACGCCGTCTGCGGGTACATGGTGGGCCCGGTAAGGTACCCCGGGGTAAGAAGGTCTTATAGAGAGAAGTTGAGCATGGCAGGGGAGAACTACCTACTTGTGATTCTTGACCTGACGGTTATCCTGAGGATACCGATCAGAGTCGTGTGATTTGACAGATTTGAGGGCCGATTTGAGAGACGGCTACCGAGATTTGACACACACACACACATATAGTGTCGATATTTGACACGGTTTTCTATCAATTTTATTTGATGATACTCTAGTTTTATTATACAAAAGTTTTACTAAGATGAGAAACGGATTTTTCTTATACAAGATTTTGTGTTTGATTATTCATTCATGTCGCATTCATATTAGTGCATAGCATCATTGCTGTATACATAGGTTGTGACGCATTTGCGTGCATACTTGTGATAGCCTTATCAGATGTTACTTACTACTCATGAATTGGCAACTCACCCCCGTTGTGCCACAGTGTCTTGCAGGACCGATTCGTCAGTATAGTAGCGGCGGGCGTACTTCTTCTTCTGTTTCTTTTTGCTTCGACTCGAGAACTTTGCGCATAGGTGGGTTTTTGGGAGGATATTTTTTTTCCCACCATGTATCTTTATTTTGTATCTAGTACACTCCATCGACCATGTGTATATGTGACCTAGAGACTAGACAGTAAGATTTGTATATTTTGTTATCTGGTGTCGAGCTCATATGACTCGACTTGGTGCTTTCTTACTTCTTGCTTTTATATGCTTATTTCACACTATTATGATGTATCTTGTATGTGGTTGTGTTCCTCCATTCGGCGAAGAGCTAGCTCTCGCTTGGAGATATCTTTTTTCATTGTTTATACATATTCTTGTTTTGTACCCGTTTGGGGCCAGTTTTTATAAAGGAAACTCTGCCGAAATTTTCAGGAAAGACTTGACACATTTAAAATATTTAATGTAACTTTATTTTATTAAAACCACCTTTCTAAAACAAGTATTTCTTCACTCTATTTATTTAAACGGTTTAGATTTCTGGGTTTTGGCTTACTTAGATTACGCTACGTCTCTAGACATTGCGTGATTTAAGTGCTAGTCACATTTCGCACATCCGGATCGTGACAACTGAGGATCAAGAAGTGTCTTCTTATCAGCTTATAAGGCAGAGCGAAAAGGTAAAAGTTGTGGTGTCCTGATACTAAAAGTAGAGTAATCAGCTGATATGTACCATAAGTCGAGTCCGTGATACTTTAAAGAAAACAAACTCTGTTAAATGGTGAACATAGAACATGTATGCTACCGAGCGAGGAAGAGTTCGGAGTTTCAATCCATATTACAGGTATAAATGAGGTGGTTGATACTCCGATTTGGACAGAGAGTCCGATACAGCTAGATGTGAGGAGGCATATGAGAGTTAGGCGCACAAGTGAGGCTAGGTACGATTCTTGGAGGATATAGGATAGGGAGTTTGACAGAAAGATTCTTGGCGTAGATATTGTCAAGGATGGGGGGTTGCGTTGCGTCGGTTGCAGCAGGTTCTCGCATGGTATAGGATGGAGTAGACTCAACCCGTGTCTACTCGTTTAGAGGCACACTTCACGTTTTGAGAGATGTTATTATCAAGGGCAGCTCGTGATAGGGCCAATTAGAGGTCGTTAAAGGAGCACGAGTGCAGTGCGAGGGAGATTGGCATTTTCAGTCCGTTATCATAGTATCAACAACAAAGACATGATTGTTAATCGTCATGGAGGCTTGTTAGGGGGGGCATGTATTTAGTTCGTTGGTTTTGGATGTTCCAGAGAAAGTGAGAGTGTTTTCTTGGTGCACGAGAATAATGTTGTGGCTCTTACGAAAATTGGTATCTATAGTAATTTGACAGTTGCATCTACGTAAATGGTTCCGGATATCGAGTTCAACTAGCCTTTGGAATTGATCTGCCAAGTTGATTGATTAAGTCATAATGATGACAAGAGAAGTCTGAGGTTTCCAAGAAAATATCGACATTTTAATAGATCTTTAATCAAGGTGAAATTTTCTGATTTGACCAAATCATGCCCCTAAAGAATAATATCCCAAGGCGCAAGTATTAAGCCCACGCGTGCACGAGCTTCTGATCACGAACGGAACAAGCACAAATGATGCAGGTAATGGGAGTTTTTTTGCCGTTTACGTGCTAGCGAGCGCGAGCGGTGCGGCGCCGGGACACGTGGCGTCGTACGGTTGCACGGCGAGCGTTGAGCGCAAGACACGGCTTTAGGCCGAGTTTATTGGGGCGGTTTGGAATTGATTTTTAGAATGAATCCAAGTTTAAAAATTTAACCTAATTCTGAGGTTTAATTGAGACTATAAATTGTAATTACATTCTGGAGTTGATTAAAAAAAAAAGGATTGCCAATATTCTCCCACAATTTAAAAAAAGAAGGCAACAATAAAACCAAGAAGGCAGCAATAAAACCAAGAGAGAAAAGATAGGCTTTTAAGAGGATTCAAATATTTCTATGAATTGGGGCTTGATTGGGAGCATGTATCTGGTGTAACTTTTTTTTGATGGTGGAAGCTTTTGTTGTCGGATTGTAGAATTAGATGCTAATTGCGCTGAACCGGGATAAATCTAGTGTACCTATTGTTTGGCATATTTTTTTTTATATCTTGTTGTGATTTGATAGTTGTTTGATTGTTCTTTTTCAAATATATTCGAAACACACGATTCTGATCGGTTTTCCATTACGATTTCTTTCTGATTTGTGATTTCTATAAGAATCACGGCTAAAAAAATTACGACATTTGCTTCTTAGAAGATAAAGTAGCATAAATTATTTACCATACAAAGAAAATAATTTTGCATGATTTGAAACAATCAACATTAACTAAATAATAAAATTGCCAAATACAACAAAATTTGCATTACTTCTTGCAGTTACGACAATAAGTATGCACCTTTGAAAATTATGATTATAAAATCCCTTGGTTAATTTTATATAAATATTCCGTTTTTACTTGTTCTTTTTTCCCTTTTTTTCCCAAATCAAAATACTTGTTTTGAATTAGAAAGCACCGCATATTAGCAACAGTTGGAAACCAGCTTAAATTATATTAGAATATTTCTTCCTTGAAAGGAGAAAAAAAAGATTGAATTAACTTCTTCCAACAAATGTTGGTAATTACGAGATTAGATAAAAATGCTTAACAATATAAAATGGATACATGTAAGGAGTTTAGCATGGTATCCCATAATAAATCCCAATCTAGCCCTTTATCCCTTAGATTTTTTTATTTCAATGTTTCCCTTCTATTAAATATTCCGAACTTCTTAAAATCTAAAATTTGTTGGCAAAATTGCAGTTTTGGACATGTGTTGAGGGCAATTAAGTAATTATGTGCTAAAAATCAGTCGTGGGCTCTCTTGCGCCATCTGGTTTTGTTTTGTCGTTGTATTTGGATGAAAATGTGGGCTACATTGTCACATGTTTGAAGGTAGAGGATGACAGAACTTTCCTATAATTACAACTCTGCCATCAGTTTTTAAAAAATAACATATTTTGTTAGTGGGTATGCAAGTAAAACCCAGTAGGGAAAGTGCATGTGCTCACTAAAGCTTTTAGATAAATATCGTAGACAATACTACAAATAGGGGTTGCCCCTACGGATAAATCCGTAGGAGCAAACCACTATCCCTACGGATATATTCGTAGGCGCACAAAAATACACCGTAGGTGCACACGCCGCATGTGCAAGTCTTAACCTCAAACCTGTCCCTACGGAGTAATCATTGCCCCTACGGTTTAATACATAGGTCCATATGACCCTACGGATGAAACCGTAGGGACAAAATATTTATTTAATTTATCTTTTTATAAAATAAAATAGTTGCCCCTACGGCTTAATACGTAGGGCCCGATATAATACTCCGTAGGTCCATAGTTATGCCCCTACGAATAAATGTGTAGGGATAAATGTATAGGGGCAAAATATCAGGTATCCTGATATTTTGCCCCTATGGGTATATGTGTAGGGGTAAAGGTAATGCCTCTACGGATGACTTCGTAGGGACAAGCTTAACACCTGTTACTAAGTCTATAGGGTCAAAATATCAGGTGTCCTGATATTGTGTCCCTACGGATAACTGTGTAGGGGCAAATTTGGACCCTACGGATTAAACGGTAGGTGCAAAGATGGACCCTAAGGATTAATCCGCAGGGACAGATTATCAGGATTTTTTTTAAAAAAAAAGGCTGCCTATTTTTTCCTTGCCCTGTGCACAATAATGTATACATTATATATGAAAGTAATCAACAAGCAGAATATATACCGTGGTATTCATAATCAACATCTCACGCATAATATATAAAACAAATCAACAAGAAGAATACGACATCAATCTAAATCAATATGAACACGCAAACACCACCAATATCGTCCAAAATATATACAATATGTAACATATAAGTATATACATGTTTAAAATATAAAAATCAAAAATCTACCCTAGCTCGGTCCAGCTCCACCTTTGATAATCGCCGTAATCTGGCGCACCTGCTGCTCGGATAAACTCTCAGTCAACAACTCGACCAATGCGGACTGTGCGGAAGTCTAAGTGGGGTGTGGAGTTGTAGGAGTGGTCTGCGCAACCACAGCCGAGGTAGTGGCTTGAGGAGCAACAGCTGCGGGAGTCTGAGCGGGCTGTGGAGCTATAAGAGTGGTCTGCGCAACCGCAGCCGAGATAGCGGCTTGCGGAGCCGCAGCCGAAGGAGATGCATGTGGAGGCTTAGCCGAAATACCCTGTCGCGTTTGTTCAGTTTTGTGTGTAATAAACGAGTAAGAAGTGTGTATTAGTCGAATTCGTATCATTATCAGATTATTGCGAAACCCTAATCTATGAATACTTCGGAACTTAGGCTTCGTTTGGATTTCTAGTTTGGAAAACCGTAGTTTATTTTAATTAGACAGTTCTATATATGTATGATTAATCAAAGCTAAGTCTACAACCAAATAAGCTCAGGCTACGTACTAATATTGGATATGTTGCTATCTATAATATGATATAATATTTTACTATTAAGTAGTATACATACCATCATCTTCTTCAACTCTTGGACGGTGGCCTTCAAGATGTCAAGTTCTTGCTCTAGACGTCGGTCATGGGAGATAGAGGAAGTAACCGCTGGAGTGGAGTCTAACCTCATATGGGCCCTGTTAGGACCCAGTCCCCGGCCTCTCTCCCAACCTCCATGGTGCCCTCCATGTGCGGCATCTAAGACTGGGGTCAGCAGCATCGGATCGTTCTGTCCAGTAAAATCGATCCCCGATAGCTCCGCCTGCTCAACCACCCGCTCCTACCCCCACATTAACCAATAATATATAATTATATCATTTAAATTTGAACCTTTCAAAACAAAAATTTCAAATAAGGGTTGAATAAATATTAACACTTACGCAATACTCCTAGGTAGCGGTGTCGAGGAATCGAAGTTCGCCCGTGGCGGGATCTGTCGAGGTGCCGTGGACGACAAGATACGCGGACAGCATGCTCGGTGTACCACCCTGCGCCAGGGTCTGAGCTCTCTGCAATTCGCAAAAAATTTACATATATTAGAAAATAACTCTTAATATTACATTATATCACAGTTGGTCTATTGTAATTTACCGATAACTCCATGGCACGAGTAATATTTCTCGAGCCACCTGTATATGTGAGGCGACCCCTCTTCGCCAATTTCCTATTCTCTTTATTTTGATCGGCCAGTTTCTGCACAACACATTCAGATTTAGTTTTCTAATTAAGCAACAAAAAAAATTATATACTAAACAATGAATTACATTTAAAATACATACCTGTTTGCGCTGAGAATCGAAATATTGGCACAATAAAGGCCATGTATCTACGTCGACTCTCGCAAAGGCCGGAGTATGTAGGAGGGCCGCTCTCTCTGCCTCGGGGGTCACCATCCACAGGGAATAGCAGTCGATATTCAGCTCGTTCCTATTGTATCAGACCTTTGATTGCATGTTCTTCATCAGGCCATTGTACAGAGCGTGAAGATCGAGCACCCTCCCAGAATGATCAGGGTCGGGTACAGGCTGAAAATCATAATCCAACTGCAAACACAAAAAAAACATTGTTATTAAATTGCAAGTGTTAATAATAAATATATTGGATAAATCAAATGGAAATATATATTAATACCCGAGCCTGATCCTAGAAGAGGGCGAATGAGCGCCAGTGCTGGTCGCCCCACTCAACGTGAAGTGGATAATTCTTCACGAGACGGCTCTCATCCCCCATATATCGGCCGAACCTCTCGGCATAATCGCCGGTATAGCGATAATCAAGGGTAAAGAAGAGGGGGAATGCCGCCTCCCCTAGCTCTGTCGGGCCTCACCCTGTGGGACTGATTCGGGCCTTGAGTCCCCTTCTCGGGATGGGGATGCCCGGCGTCTACAAGAATTATCAAGACAATAAATATTAAGACAAAGTGGTATTAAGAAATCAAGATTTAACGAAAATTGAAGTGTGATATATACCTCCGGCGACAGAAGCACGAGCCTGGGCCAGGGCAGCAGCACGAGCGGGACGATAGTTCCTCCGATGAGGAACAACCGGTGACCCGGACATGGACGCATCTCCAACTAGAAAATAAATATCGATAAAATTACATGAAGTTCATGTTCATTTTTAAAGGATATGTAAAATGAATAAATATTTTATATTTATTCATACAAACCTGCAGACTGAGCGGAGGGTATGGAAGTCACGGGAGTGGCCCCTGCACCAGATGTTGACGCACCACCTATAATTAGACAATCAAATATTGACTGTATAAGTAATTGCAAAATTACATGAAGTTCATGTTCATTTTTAAAGGATATGTAAAATGAATAAATATTTTATATTTATTCATACAAACCTGCAGACTGAGCGGAGGGTATGGAAGTCACGGGAGTGGCCCCTGCACCAGATGTGGACGCACCACCTATAATTAGTCAATCAAATATTGACTGTATAAGTAATTGCAAAAATAATGTGTATATCAATAATATAACATTCTAAATCAACATGTATACACTATACGATATATAAATATACCCGCAGGTGCGGTGGTGGGCTCTCTTGGAGATGTGGAGGCATCACCTACAGCCCGAGATGTAAGTACGTAAGAGCAAAAAGAATGTATGTATATTTATGATATAGCATTCTAAATCAATATACATGCACTATATGATATATAAACATACCTGAAGGTGCGGGTGTGGCCTCTGTCCCTGATGTGGACGCACCAACAGTTAGACAATCAAACATTGACTATGTAAGTAATTTTGACATGAATATGCTTGTATATCTATTATATTACATTCAAAATGAATATGCGTGCAACATACCTGGAGGTGCGGGAGTGGTCTCTGTCCCTGATGTGGACGCACCACCAACAACTATAATCAAACATTGATTATGTAAGTAATTTTGACATGAATATGCATGTATATCTATAATATTACATTCAAAATGAATATGCATGTAATATACCTGGAGGTGTGACAAAGTCCACACTGAAGGAGGCATCCGAAGGGGTCTCCGATCGGGGTGCAATACCGGCCCTCTGAAGCTCCTTACGCAGCTTTCCGGGCGACAGAACTGCTCTGCCTCTGCCTCTGCCGGTGCCGCCGCTGGAGCTCCTTCTGCCCCTCGCTGCTCCCGTCATCGTCATCAAATCTAGATAAAACGGTTCGTGGACGCATTAGACAATCATTACATATGCATGCTATATATGTATAGATCGTAAAATATGAAGTAATAATATAACATTACTGATAACCTTTTTCATTTCGTGGACGCATTAGACATATCTAGTTGGATTTCATCATCGATTTCATTTCTAACCCACGTAACTTCATGATCAGCCGAATACAACCCGTCTTTCGAAACAGACGGTCGGAGCACTCTAAGTCTTCTCTCTTCTTCATCCTCATCGCTGTCCTCGAATTCTGGAACATCGTAAATATCCCTGGGTTTCCAACGACATACGACACTATATCCCGGATGCTTCAAACACTGTAAGTAGTATACTTGGAACGCTTGGTTCAAAAAGATAAACGGATCTTCCTAACCGTAAAATCGAAGTGTGTTCACACTGGTCAATCCATATTCATCTTTCCAAGTCCCGAGATTGCTTCTCCACTTATCCGTATCGGTTCGTGTATCGTACCGAGTGCACTGGAATATATATAAGGATCATGATCGTCCGGGATATTGGATGCCAAGTATACAATTTATGTATCCATAATAAATCACACCATCCGATCCTACCATTGCAATCCCACTATTTTGAGTGGTTCTAGATGTTTTTATGTCCTTAATTTCAAATTTGTATCCAAGGACACCGAATCCTTTATAATATACAACCTCCATACTAGGAAACTGAGCTAAATATCTTGAATCACTCTTTAATGATGCAGACAAGTTCGGATCGTGGATCTAACAAAACAAATTTTATGAAAAATACATAACGATATAATTTTAGATTAAAACTGATAGCAATAACATGTTATTCGAATAACTTACATGATCTGCAACCCAATCGCAAAAATTATCCTGATGATATTTTTCCAATCGTTTATCGTTCCAATCAGGATGCCCCTCACGTATCTCGTTAAAATGAATTCTGTTCTCGACAATAAATTATGACATTAATATTATATCATTTCATACACACACAAACACAAATATAACAATTAATCCAAAAAAAACTTACACTCTAATTTTTTCAAGGCATGCGCTATTGAGGAGGATAAACCGATATATCTTGTTGATAAACACAGTATCTACCCTCTTATAATCGGTTTTACCAAATGGCCTATCCTGAATTCTTCGAGGCCGGTTAAGTATCTTCTTAATGTTCTCGTCCAGATAGCGGGAACAAAATGTGCTTGCTTCATCTAGAAGATAAGCTTGCATGATAGAACTTTCTGGTCGATTTCTATTGCGTATATACTTTTTAAGAGCGTAGAGGTACCTAAAGAAAAATATGTTAAATAGATAAATACGGGCATACAAGACAACAATAATTTTACAAATTGCACGAAATGAAAAATTCTACGTACCTCTCGACGGGATACATCCATCGATATTGTACCGGTCCGGCTAACTTAGCCTCAGTTGAAAGATGAACCGTAAGGTGTATTATGATATCGAAGAATGACGGTGAGAAAATACGCTCAAACTGCAAAGTATCAACGCAATAGAATTTTCTAGTTTCTCCAGCGTCACAACATCCAGTGTTTTAGCACATAATTCTCTGAAAAAACAACATAGGTCATTGATTATTAGACCAACAGATTCGGGGAGGGAAGTCCTGAGGGCTAATGGGAGAAGGTGCTCCATAATAACATGGCGATCATGACTTTTCAGCTCATCGATCTTGCCTTTCACAATTTTTATCTTCTTACTGAATGATCCTGAGAAACATGTGAGAACTTTCAAATCATGCAACACCTGCAGGAATATTTTCTTCTCCAGTTGTGACATATGATACACAGTATTGGGAAGTACAAACTTGCCTGGTTTACCCGCTATCTGTTTAGGATGCAATTCACTTCTAATTTTCCAGTCCTGTAGATCCATCCGAGTATTGAGGTTGTCTTTCAATTTCCCGTTTTTACAAAGAAGCAAGTTGAGTACGTACTCGGATACTCCCTTCTCTATGTGCATAACGTCCAGACAATGACGCACTAAATTTGTTGACCAGTACGGAAGCTCGAAGAAAATGCTTAACTTGTTCCAGAATGGTTGTTTGACTTGTTTTTTCGGATCCATCCCGAAGGTCACATTATTGTAACCATCCCACTGAGCAGTCACGTCCTCTCTGGACAATGGGGCTGAAGGTCCAAGAAGCTCCTGATGACCATCAAAGTGAACAACGTCTAACCTGTAGGGGTGGTCTAGAAGCAGGAAACATTGATGGCCGCAATAACAAACCCTTCTGCTAAAATTCAAGAATTTTGATATTGTATGTTGATGGAAATGAGGACATGCTTTGTGACCATGTACGGACCAACCTGATAGCATTCCATACGCAGGAAAGTCATTAATTGTCCACATTAAATCCGCACGCAGTATGAAGATTGTATTTGTGTTTGCATCGTAAGTCTCTACACCATCAATAAATAAAGATTTTAACTTCTCGATCAGAGATCGGAGATAGACATCGATATTGTTTCCCGATGAGTTTGGTCCGTCGATAAGAAGAGGCATCATAAAGTATGATTGGTCCATAACCAACCAAGGCGACAGATTATAAAGTATCATTACAATATGCCATGTGCTGTGGCTTCCAGCCATATAGTTGAATGGGCAGAAACCATCGCTAGCCAGTTCGAGCCTGACATTGTGAGAATCGCTACTGAATATTGCGTGCTTCCTATCGAAATCCTTCCATACCGGTGAATCTCTTGGATGACTCATTTTTCCATCTTCACTTGGAGAAGCACGGTGATGCCAAATCATTGTCTCGGCTGTTTTCTTGCACCTGAATAGCCCCTGCAGCCTCTGTGTTATGGGAAAGTATCGTGCTATCTTTACAGGTACATCAGGTTTCTTATCAGAATCTTTCGGCTTATACCTGGCCTCTCCGCATGTTGGACACTCTTTCAAATCTGAATTCTCTTTCTGGTACAACACGTAATTTTTAGGACATGCTTGAATCTTCTCACACTTCAAACCTAAATCAGACATCATCTTCCGGTCTCCGTACTAGCTGTCGGGCACGTTATTTCCCAGGGGCATAGAATCTTTCAAGAACGAAAGAAGCATTGTGAATGACTTGTTGCTCCATCCATTTAGGCACTTAATCTGGAAAAGTTGGACGAACCATGAGAGGGTGGAATACTTTGCATTCTCATAAATTTTTTTCCTAGCATCATTCATGAAATTTTCATACTTATCCGCACGCGGTCCTTGACCAGCAGGAATGTCATCTTCGGTACGAATAGATTCACCTAGGGCAGCCTCTACCATATCCTCCATTTCTTCTGATAGAAAGAAATTACTATCTTCTTCTTCTGCTGCATTACCGTCTTCTCCTTCTTCTTCTGCCGCATTATCGTCTTCTCCTTCTTCTTCTGCCGCATTACTGTGTTCTTCTCCTTCCCCGTGATATAGTCAAGTTGTATAAAGTATAGTAAAACTATGTTTAACGATATGAAGCTCTGCAAATTCTACCTTCTGCCAGTACTTATTCCCACATCTATCGCACGGGCAAAGAATCTTCTCTATCACGATCTTATTATGTGCGCGTGCAAATTCAATAAAAGCAGCAACTCCTGCGACAAACTTAGGTTGCATATGTTGTTGCCAATCCACATACATCCAGTCCTTAACTCTGATGTACTCATGGGCCATGTTAGACTGTATAACATATAAATTGTAGGTTATGATGACTATATTGAGAAATCTAAGAACGGTATGGTTACTGACAAAGGAGAAAATCCGTGTATATCCTTTGTGTATGCGTTTGTCGTGAAAAGAATAAATTATCGATAATCAAAGTTAGATTTGAGGATACCCATGTATGAGTTGTATTCTATATATGTGTGTTTCAATTTATGATTTCGCTTAAGTGTAGGATTGTTAGTCTGTATAAGCTGCGTGTGCGTTTGTTGTGTATTCATGTTGTATTTGTGTGTTTCGGCTGTCGGGAGTAAGGATTCTATCCCATTAAGAATATATAGAGAAGACACCCATTCGCTTGTGCTTTCAACCGTTTCGAGAAAATTTCGGCAGTACCTCCCCGCTGTTCTCCGAGTACACTGTAATAGAATAGATAATCATTCCAAAGCTGTGAAACAATGTTGAAATGAATATCTAATCTATCTTTGTACACGGAGAACCAGCGGAAAAGTACCGACGAAATAACTCAAAACGGATGAAAACACAAGTGAATGCAGGTGTTTGGTTTATACATTCCTAACTTGTCCACAAGGGACAAATCTATCGGTTATCATACGATTGAATCTTCTCGTCACATAGACTACACGACGGTTGTTAGTACCGAGCTATACCGTCCGATATTTAACAACCTTCGTATAGTTCTATATCACGACGAACAACGAACGTATGTTAACCGATAGACGGGGACTAAGTGACGCTTTGAGTTTCATATATGAGTATCGATAAGAATATGAAAGTTTCATATTATCATCGAGTATCATATATTGGTTTTAACTTGAACATCTTGAATCACTCTCTAATGATGCGTTGTTGTGTATTCGTGTTGTATGTGTGTGTTTCGGCTGTCGGGGGTAAGGCTTCTATCCTATTAAGAATGTATAGAGCAGACACCCATTCGCTTGTGCTTTCAACCGTTTCGAGTAAATTTCGGCAGCACCTCCCCGCTGTTTTCCGAGTACACTGTAATAGAATAGATAATCATTTCAAAGCTGTGAAACAACATTTAAATGAACATCTAATCTATCTTTGTATACGGAGAACCAGCGGAAAAGTACCGACGAAATATCTCGAAACGGATGAAAACACAAGTGAATGCAGGTGTTTGCTTTATACATTCCTAACTTGTCCACACGGGACAAATCTATCGGTTATTATACGATTGAATCTTCTCGTCACATAGACTACAAGACGGTTGTTAGTACCGAGCTATACCGTCCGATATTTAACAACCTTTGTATAGTTCTTGTCACGACGAATATCGAATGTATGTTAACCGATAGACGGGGACTGAGTGACGCTTTGAGTTTCATATATGAGTATCGATGAGAATATAAAAGTTTCATATTATTATCGAGTATCATATATTGGTTTTAACTTGAACATTTAATATGATAGGTTTTACGTTTACGTTTCGTTATTAAGGGTTCGAAATTTCAAGTTTAGAGTAAATTTTTCTTGCGTTTACGGTAAAGTTGATAGGTACATTTGTGCAATTTAGCCTAAAAACAACTTCATGAAGCCAATATATTTCTTTAATAATTGACAGAATGGGCCAAAAATTTTGTGTGGACGAAAAACATATCAACAAAATTTCATTCATGAGGTTTGGATTAGGATATGCATCTAATACTATTTCAGCTGTTTCATACATAGGTGAGAGAATTTAAAAAGGGAGAAAATGTAGCCTCACTCATCTCATTTCAACCCCCATTACTGAAATTTCCTCCTCGATAAGATCCTGCTATCATAGTATCTTTGACAATGCCTCACCCTTGCGTCAAAACTCTATGCCCAAATACTTAAATCTCATTGTCCACTCATTTCCTCCCAGAACTCTAAGGACACTTTACCAAAACTATATATCCCTTAAAATCCCAAAACTTAAGACCTAAGGCCCCTAACATCCAAGGCTACACCAATCTCCTCCCAAACCAAAGAAAAACAGATATTTATGCTTTAGACCATGTCTCGTTGAAGGACCAAAATCTAAGGGTTTCTCCTCTATAGATAATGTAAATTGAGACCGATATGTCGTAAACTCTTAGGGTAATTAAATTGACACTAGTTCCATAATTCCTTTTTATAATTAGAATTTTAGGCTTTTACCTAATGAAAAAATTGCAAATTTGTATTCGATGACCAAAAAAAATATATCAACAACATATTTAAACTACAAACTAAACTATTAACTGAATATACATCATACTAAAGTTTACATGATTCTTTCACTCATCAAAAGAAGCATAACAACAAACCTTTCTCCACATTAAAAATAATATGCTACTAAATGTCTTGAATCCCCATCCCTAACCACAACTAATTACCCTTAACCCTAACCCTACTGAACCGAACCCTAACCCTAACCCTACCCTCAACTGAACCCTAACCCTCACCCTAATCAAACCAAAACCCTCACCTGTAGCTAGGCCGAAGAAACCCAATAATCAACAAAAAGAGAAATAAAAGCATAATTAGAACCAAAACCCTAACCTATAGAGGCTGGAGGAGACCGGATACGATCGATGATGCAATCGGCGACGAGTCGCGGACGGTGGCGACGAGGAAGTCGACGGTGATGTCGGGGACGACGATCCGCGCGAGGGAGGGCGGTGGCGCGCGGGCGGTGGCGACGAGGCGCAGGCGGTGGCGACGAGAGGCGCGCGCAGGAGATCAAGTGATGAGAGAAAGAAATGTTTTTGCGATGGAGGATTTTTCTGTGCGTTATATTTTTATTAATAACCAATATACATGCCCCTAGGGATTAATCCGTAGGTCCTTCTTTTGTGGCTCCGTAGGGTCAAATAACAAATTACGTTTTAATATTTTTAAATTAATCCGTATGGCACCGTAGGAGAAACCATGGGGACCTACGGACTAATCCGTAGGGGCAATAAATATTCGCCACTACGGATACCGTTATCCGTAGGGGCAACCCCTTATTGTAGTAGTGAGAGTTTGATGTGTATAAATAAATATCACAGACTTTCATCATTTTTCAGATAAATACTAGAGATTGTATTTCTTACAGATAAATGGCATGGACTTTCCATCGTTTTTCACTTTTGTGGTGGCGGAATTTCAAAATAATTACACTTCTTCCATCAACTCAAAACCCCATCGGCCTTTCACTAAAATATAAATGTACTTTGTTTGTTTCAAATAAATACCATGCATAATGTTTTTCGAATAAATACAATGAAATTAGTTTTTCGAAATCATTTTTCCGGATAAATACAATGTGCTTTGTTTTTCAAAAATAAATACCACATATTTCCTTCGTTTTTCGGATAAATACCATATACTTTGTTTTCGCAAATAAATACCACGGATTTTGTCTGTTGCAAATAAGAAAACAGACTTTTATATCAATAAACCTATGGACTATATATATTCAATGCTTTCCAATTTATAAAGATTTTTATGGATTATTCATAAACTTTGTGCATCAACCAGGGATTAACCTTAGTCTCTCTCTCTCTCTCTCCACACACACACACACACACACACACACACATGATCAATGCTTTCCGATTTATAAAGATTTTTATGGATTATTCATAAACTCTAAGTATCAACCAGGGGGTTAACCCTAGTATATCTTTTTTATGACTTGGTTAATTTACATTAAAATACAAAAAGTTTCAGCATTTTCACATAATATCGACGTTACTCCTAAAGGCAAATTAATAGTCCTATTATTCGTCCGATTATATTTCTGTTAAAAAGAAAGCTTTGCCAACCTATTTCCCGAATGTTATTCTTAGTTTTCACAAAAAATTTCTAGTGTCCATGGTTGTGCTTCCAAGTGATGATGTAATCACCACTCAAGATATTTGAGATCGAGCGAATTCCAACACGAACATAGGAAGTTGGGCCTTATTGTTGGCATAGATGGTGCATTTCACACCGTTTTGGATGCGTTTCCGCTCTGTGTAATGAGATTATTTTTCTCATGTTTCGTGATGAGATGTTTGATATTTCATGGTGACCCGTTGTGTGATTTTTGGGGTCAAAAATTACAGTCGAAGCCAAAAAATCGAAAAGTCAAAGTCAAAGCCCAAAAAGTGGGCCCGTGCTTATGCCCAAATCCAAGTCAAATAGGCCCAAACCCGAACCCAAACCAAGTGGGCCCAAACTGGTCCAAGCTCAAGCATGGGGCCGGCCCCATGCAAAGAAAAGGAAAATTTAATAAACAAATTTGATATGTCATTGCCACTACTATATCCCCTTTGCATTTCTCCGGAACATTCCGTATCACTACGAAGATCCACATTTCTTGGATATGTCATCGTATAGTTACATACGAACTCGAAGGAACTTGTTCCAGTTCGAGAATGGATTCCTGTTCTGGAGAAATTGAATAGGATTATTCGGTTGCCTTTTCCTTTTACCTTCTCTCAGGTTGCGAGAGCTCCTGGTATTAGAAGAGTACACATATTGTGCTTATTGGATAATCTTCTTCCAAACTATAGGCAGGTGCCGAAGGGTGGAGAACGAAGAAAACTAATTAGCCTAAATGTGGTGTACAAAAGGTAATAAGTAAAGACATAAAAAAGGATTAGATTAAGAGCAAAGAAAATTGCGACTACTATCATTCACGACGAAGCTGCATATACCATCACCACTCCTACTTTCACCTTTGCATTTCTCCAAAACATTCTGTATCACTACGAAGATCCACATATTGCTTAGATATTTCCATGGTATAGTTACATACAAACTCGAAGGAACTTATTCCAGTTCAAGAATGATTTCTGGTTCTGGAGAAATAGAATAAGGATTATTCAGTTGTCTTTTCTCTTTACCTTCTCTCAGGTTGCGAAGGCTCCTGGTATTAGGAGAGTACACCTATTACGTTTATTGGATAGTCTTCTTCCAAACCTTAGGCTGGTGCCAAAGGGTAGGGAAGGAAGAAAACAAATTAGTCTAAGTGTGGTGTACAGAAAGTAATAAGTAAAGACATATAAAGGGATTGGAGTGTGGGCAAGGAGATATACGGTTACTGTCATGAATCTGAATAGTGGAAGAGGTATTACTAGAAATACCCGGTTACCCTTTCGAAACATTTTCATATTTCAGTTTCACTGTGCGTTGTTAATTGAAAACTGTTTTCCCAATTAGATTCAAACTCCAGGGTATGTATTTACCAGGTTTGATTCTCACACCTGTATGGCGTTGTAGATGCTGAGTGGGAGTAAGATATTGGGAATTGGGTGATTATATTCTCTATATATCGGAATTCTTTGTAATTAGTGATATTTGAGGAGATCACCTTGGTTTTGCCTTGACGACAAATGTTTGGTTTTGAATATCCATTGTTATGCATCAATTTCAAACTGATATATCTGTACGTTTATTTTATAAAGTGAGATATAACTTTTTGAAATTATGTCTGTGACATTTATCTATATCAGTTGATAGTTAGATAAGGAGCATTAAACAACGGTGTAATTCTTTTTAACCATAATACAGTTTTCAACCTACGACGCATAGGGTTCGAGTTATTAAACTCGGTAGACTTATACAGAGTATTGTATGTTGTCCAGTGTCCGTTAGGACAAAAGGGTTGGTACTCGTACTATATTCTGTTTACTCATGACTTCTCTAGTTATAGACAAGTATTTCGTTGAAATACAAGGTCTAAATTTTGAGAAGTTATAGATATAAGAATAAAGTAGAGAACCATATGTTGCAAGTATTAGGATTTTTCAAGGTTATCGAAAATGTAGATACTTGTGCTAGGTATTCCGTCATAAGTAATAGTTTTGAGAACTTACTTCTCTTTCAGGTTACTCATGCGTAGCTGCATTCCTTGATGAGTAATGTTTCTTGGCCTCCATTCAGTTAATATACACTGGAAACGGCTGCATGTATTTTGAATCTGGTTCCAATTAAATTAGTGCATTTGTTTCTATATTGGATATATAGAATGGATTCATATTTTAACGATGTTAAGGTATATGGAGTTGTCCGGCTTATGCTTAAAACTAGAATCCGGATAAACTCTAGGCACGTTTCAGTAAGGGCAGTTTGTGGGTTATCCCCGGCTTTTACAAGGGTTAACATTCTACCATTTGGAAGATCAATAGTTATATTGTTCTTGACTCGCCATAATTTTAATAAAATAGATTCTTTTTCAGAAAACATTAGTGGGAGTATGGTAGAACTGGAAGTGATTCCAGAACCACAAACGATTACTGAAAATTTAGTAGAACCTAAAAATTCAATTGGATTCGACAATCTATTAGCCACTACGCAATTTTGGTGGGTAATCTCAGACACCCAAGAGGTACTTCGGTCTCCTCAAAGACGGTGACAGGGAGGTTTTTAATATCCTAAACTTGACACTACTGCCGTTCTAAACTATGAGATCTTGCAGGAGGATGAGTATAACGTCGTTCTAAACAAGCTTTAGAAGTCTACGTATATATGACTCTGCCAGAGGGTTGTTATCGTCAGTAGGAGCAGCGGAAGTATAGTAGGCAAGTTGCTTATGTCTATTTATAGACTAAAGCAGGAATAACGGAGATAGATCATCTAGTTTTGATGTGACAGTCATAGAGTTTGACTTCATCAGAACAACAGATGGATCTGGTAAGAAAGGAGTAGGGAGTGATGTCTTGGTAATTGGATGACATACTCGTGATAGGAAGCGACATTCCTATACTACGATCGGTTATACTGTGGTTGTCACAAGGTGTTTCTCCACATAGGATCTGGATAAAATATCAGGGTTTCTGGTCACTAGATCTATGGTTTTAGATCTAGATTTGGGAAGTGTCCCAATTTGGGTACTTGATACTATTCTAAAGTGTTTTAGAATAGATGACTCTTGGCATGGTGGTGTACCTGCAGGTGATGGAGCCACCTTCTCTAAAGAGATGTCTTCTGGACTGATGAGGAGAGGGATTTGCATGATTTACATAACACTTGCTTATGCAATTGAGTCAATCATGAAATATCAAGAACCACACTAGATTTTTCTTTCGCACTAGTTGCAATAAGCATATATATTAATTCAATCCTGGAGAAATGTTGGGAAGCAGTTATGAACATAAGTGTATGTTCTTGGTATATGTTAACGGCCGCCTCTTTCGGGAGGCGGTTATCATTTGAGGCTTTCAAGGTGACTTAGATGATAGAGTGGCTGTCAGAGTTATAGTTTTCCCTCTTTTTGAGGGGCAGTATGTTGGACAGGTGGTCCAAGCAGATACTGTGGAAGGCATGGCACAGGATACTGATTAAATTCAGTGAAAGATACAGTCTAAGAAGTTTTTTGGATTTGGAGTTCATTTGTGAACTGGGTCCCATCAGATATTCAGACAAATTCTAAGACAGGTATCGCTCATTTCGGGAGATAGTCTTTCTCCGCGAAATTGAGATATAGAGAGATAAAGATAGAAATACTGAAACGGATCCACTCACTGAGGCTATTTCTCGAACGCAATAGTTTCGCAAACGGGCTTTGCGGGACCGATTAGTATAGAAGTTGGGTGTTCGGTATCACACGGGCTGTGAATATGCGACACTGCAATAATTAGTCTTAAGTGCAAGTGGGAGATTGTTGGCTATAGCGCCCTCAAGTCAATTATTGAATCACAGGAACGCGATTGTGATGATTGAGGGAGGACCTATACGGGTAGAACAGTCTTAGTTGAGATGATAGCATGCTATCTCATTTGTCTTTATCATCATGTACAGCATTAAGTGGTATTACAGATCACTATTACATGTTGATAGAGCCTATAGGATTCTTGCTTGACTACCAGCATTATGATGGCGATCATATACGTGGGAGATGGGTGATCTATAAGCACATCCTTAAATGTCCATAGTCGTAGGAGTAACGAGACTGGGCATCGATACTCCAGAGTAGACTAGCGTATACTTATCGAGACCCCGACGAGGGGCGGTGGCCGGTCTCACAAGCCATTGGTGTCAGTTAGTCACCTAAGGTAGTATACATGTGCTTATTAGGTTATGAGTACACTGGACGGACTCGTCGGGAACATGCTAGTTGGTATTATACCTATTGTCAGATAGCAGTTCCCAGGTGACATGAGTACAGGTTAGTCTGTCGAACTGAGATCGTCATTTTTCTCTTGTGAGTTCCCACCGTGCTTTGATTACTACCCTACCACAGCTCAAAGGAGTCATGCAAACAGGTTTTAGTTTGGAACAGTCCAGAGCCACATGGAGGCAGTGAGCGGATCGTCGGGGATTCGTCTCCCCCGGTATTGGGGGTTGATGTCGCGTAGTGCACGGGTGGCCATCACCAGAAATCTTTGGCAAAGGTGGATGATAATTACTGATTTGGATTAGTAGTTTCTCAGTGAGTGATGGGCTTCATATCGACACGAAATTGTTGGAGATAGTGCCCTCAAAGTCAATTATTGGATCGCAGGTACGTGATTACAATGATTGAGGCAGGACCTATACCGATATGACAGTCTTACTCGAGATGATAGTATGCTATCTGGTTTGTCTTTATCATCGTATATATGCTTTAGTTCACTATTGCATGATTGATAGTGCCCATAGGATTCTTGCTTGACTACCAGCAGTATGATGGCGATCATATACGTGGGAGCTGGGGTCTGTAAGCACATCCTTAAACGTGTCCCAAGTCGTAGGAGTTTCGAGACAGGGCATCGATACTCCAGAGTAGACTAGTGTATACAGTCGAGACCCCGACGAGGGGCGGTGGCCGGTCTCGCAAGCCATTGGTGTTAGTTGGTTCACCTAAGATGTATACAGGTGTTCATTAGGTTATGAGTACACCGGACAGGACTCGCCGGGAATCTGCTAGTTGGTATTATACATATCATCAGATAGCAATTCCCTGGTGACATGTGTACAGGTTAGTTCATCGACCTGAGATCGTCATTTGTCTCATGTGAGTTCCCACTGTGCTTAGATTACTACCCTACCATGCTCAAAGGAGTTGTGCAAACAGGTTTTAGTTGGGTACAGTCCCGAGCCACATTGGAGGCAAGTGAGCGGATCGTCGGGGATTCGTCTCTCCCGGTATTGGGGGTTGATGTCGCGCAGTGCACGGGTGGCCATCACTAGGAATCCTCGGCCGAGGTAGTGGAGAATTATTGATATGGATCAGTAGTTTCTCAGGTGGTGATGGGCTTCATGCCGACACGATTTATCGCGTTTTTAGGGGTTTGACTTTATCCACCCCCCTAGACTCGATATGCGATACTCTATAGACGAATGGACCGGACTGTATATACATTGTCACTGTCAGGCTCAGTAGGGTTTATGGATGAGTCCGCTCGTCAGTTTCCCTTCCAATCAATAAATAGGCAAACCGTTACGTACAGTTAGTACCTCTGACGTGCTAGGGGTTATACCCAGTGCCAGTATGTTGATGAGTCATTAGAGTCCCCCACAGACACTTTCCCAAGTTCGGGCGAAACGTTGTAGAGGCCGTATGGTGATATGGCAAGGTTCGGAAAAAGCACGTGCGTTTTCGCACGTGTCATTTTTCGGGCAGATAATATTGGTGGGCTTTGGTTTAAGCCGGAACCCAGTATTATACTGTGTAGATATAATATCTTTGTCTCAGATGCATTTGTATTCGGTCGTAATACAAATGCGGGTATGTTTATACTGATACGGGGTTATCCTGAAATTCGTTTCAGGATCACTTTTGGAAGTTGCCAGTTTCCAGTTTTCTATCAGCCGTCTTTTAACATTCGGTTAAAGACGGATTTATCTTTTTTTGAGAAGAGTGTGGAAGGTTCTAGAAGAGGTGACTAGGTTGAATGGTGTTGATGTTTCATTGGTTGCATTTAATGTATTCATACTTTGTGTTCACACTTTGTGTTCACACTATGTGTTCACACTTTGTGTTCACACATGATATTTGTTCTTGTGGTCACCTCCTTCCTCCTACACTCACCCCCCACCTCCTATAAGTGGCCGGCCAAACCCTTGGTGGAAATGCTCATGGTTGTTGTTCACTAGAAAAAGATTATGATAGATTCGGGTTCACGAAAAATAGATAGCCTCTTTCTCATTTCACCCGATCCAAAAGGCAACTTCCATAACCGTTCGTCCGTGACCCTGGACGTAACGAGACAAAGTGTTCTACTCATTCTCTACTTCATCTTGGTCGTCTCTTTTAGCAAACTTGACGATCGAGTTGCCTCGGTTCAGAGGCGGGAGCCTGTTTAAAGTTCCGTCGACGTGGTGCCACCTGGACGACAAGACTGGAAATCGAAGAGATCGAAGCAGCCGCAACAAGGGTGGGATGATGGTTGAAGACCGAAGGACTCGGATCATTCGGTATAACGTTTTTACCCATTTGTAGTGTGTTAGTTTAGCTTTAATGGCAGATCCGGGTTATAGTACGTGATAGCGCCAGTTGTAAAAAGTTTTGTTCCGCATTTGGCGTCTGTTAGACGGCCGGGGCGCTACCGTGGACTTACAGTGGTATCAAAGCCTAACCATTAAGCTATACTAACTTGCGCTAACACATTTAAAACATCGATCGAACGGATTTCGTAAAAACTACTTTTTCAAGCATCTGAGTTTCTGTCGATTTTAAACAGTGTCCTAAAATTATTTTACATATCACAGAATATTCAGCAGGGTTATCTAAGAATACTGCGAAAAATTGGGCACGTGATCCCACAGGAACGCCGCGGTTCCGCGGTCAAACCTAGGGTTTGACCGCGGAACCGCCGCGCTTTAGTGGGAACAGTGCATCAATTTTTCACAGTGAGCTTCTATGAGGAAATTGTGGCTTTTTGGAATATTTGTTTGGGCCCAGATTTTGTTACTGTACAGCAGTTGTTAGTGGGGCCCACTTCGAGAAATTTGGTCGATCGAAATTTTAAATTTGTTAGTATGCAGTATTTATATTATATCTCCGACCGGGAATGTCATTTGATCGGTAAACCGCGTCTGATTGCTATAGTTCTTTTAGAAGGGTTTGCGAACGTGACATTCGTGTTGATGTTCTGTATTGTTGCGGATATGTCGTGGTGGATAGCAGGGTGCAATGATAATGCTGTTTGGATTTATTTGTATATTTGTTATTGCGGGGCGAGCGTCCAACATGTGGACTGCCGTTACTGCCTGTTTGTATAATATTCTCTTGGGGCACGACCAGGTTGCGGTCGATGTACCTGTTGCACTATTTTTATTTCTGTACTAGGTTTATCCCACGAAGGAGTGCACTGATGGCCGTGTTCTGGAGGGCAACGGATCCGTATCTCATGGCATTGAGAGGCAGAGGGATCTCACTCTAGAATTGACAGACTATTCACCGCACTCGTAGGGGGTACAGGTTGACCCAAGGAGGGGTGCTCAATTTATCGGATTCCGTGAAGTGCCGGGTGTTCCATTCACTATGCTGTGGGGACTAGCTCGCTTCAGGTTTTGGCGGGTAACTTGCCGCACCCGTAGGGATCTAGGTTTCATTGCACAGGCTATCCACATGACCAGGGGAACGTCGGGTTTCAGCAGCGGCTCTGTGAAACTCGGGGATCCCAAATTATCTGTATTGTTCTGTGATGCTTATTACTTTTCTGTAATGTTGCATATTATCACGCCTGGAGCGATTATTGTATATTGGTATACATACTATTAGATGTTGTATATGTTTTACACCCGCGCTAGTCCAGCCCCCGCTCTGTCGTTAGTTAAGTAACCTAACGGGTGATGACGGGACCCAGTGGCGAATGCGGATGACATATACGTACATTATATTTTCGTTATTTTCTGGTGTGATTGATTGATGGGACTGCATTGATTCTTATCAATGCAAGATAAAACAAACCTATATTTGATGTTGTTGGAACGAATTTTAAAAAGGTGTTATTACAAAGATGTTTCCTTTTGTTTTGCATAGTGATATTCAGTCAGAATATCCCGCACCTCATTCGACGAGGCAAGTGTTAGTTGTATGTATGCCCTAGAGGCCAGTATTGTACAGATGATGTATATTATATTGGATGCTTGGACATATATAGAGATGACTTTCTTGCTCGATATGATAGTATGCTATCTGGTTGCTCTTTATCTTAACATATACACTTGTCTCTTTAAACTGTCTTACAGTTACATGTTGGTAAAGCCCTTAGGATGTGTACTTGACTACCTGGACTATGATGCAGATCATACTAGTGGGGACATGGTAGTCCATAGGTACATCCTTCAAGGTCTCTAGTCGTGGGTGTATCGAGACGGGGCATCGATATACCAGTGTAGACTAGCGTATACGCTTCTCGACCCATGAGATGGGCGATGGATGATCCCATATCCATTGGTGTTTGACATCAGAGATGGTATACGGGTGCTCAGTGGAGACTGGGTACACTGGACGGACTCGCCGAGAACTCCCAGATGGTATTATACCTCACGTCAGATGGCAGTTCTCAGGTGACACTTGTACAGGTTAGTCTGTAGACCCGAGATCGTCATAGAGTCATGTGTGATTCCCACTGTGCTTTGATCTCCACCTTACCACGTCCATGAGGGCGTGCAAAACGGTGGTCTTTGGGTACAGTCCCGAGTCACATGGAGGCAATGAGCGATAGGAAGGGTTTCGTCTCTCCCGGTATTGGGGGTTGATGTTGCGCTGTGCTTGATTGGCCGTAACAGGGAAGTCCCTGGCCAGGGCTGATCAGAGATTTGCTGGTAAGTGTTACCAGTAGTTTCTCGACCAGTTATGAGCCTCATATCGGCACGACTTATCGGTTATTAGGGTCTGACGTTTACCATCCCTAGACTTGATATGCGACATATCAGACGAACAGACCGGACTGTACGGTAAGTGTTACTGGTTGGATTCACAGGAGTGTGAGCGGGCAAGCTAGTCGATCTTCTGATCGCTCAATACCCGGGTGGCCGTTACGTTTAGCAGACCGCTTGCGGCTTGTGGGTGATTGATATGATCATCATCTGCTGCCGGCGTATTGACGAGTCTTTAGAGTCCTACACAGAGGTTTCCTGGCTCAAGCGAAACGAAATAGGAGCGCATATGAGATATGTGCGGGACCGAGAATGATGCGTGTATGTGATACCGTATTTCATTCTTAAGATAAATGTATTGATTGGTTATATGCGATATAACCTAGATATCGAATCAAGGATTGATTCGATAAGCCGATACATAGGATACTAGTCGGTTATATGCGATATGACCGGATCGTTAAATCAAGTGTTGATTTAATGATTTAATGTATAATTATATATTTGATATATTGCTTTGCATTAACTAGTATTGGTTCACTTTAAATGGATTTTCTCACTTGATGTGCAAGTTGTATATGTGATATACTTTTGTGCACATGTTTGTATCATGTTTGATGATACTTGCTCATTTGGTTAAGTGTAAAGAATTAAACCTTGGTTAAGTAAATGGTTAGGGTTTTTATTTATTCATTCATTTATCTTTTTAATATGGATTAAAAAGAAATTGCAAAAGAAAACAAAGTGGTTGCTTTCATTCTTGAAGCTTGTTGAAGCTTCATGAAGTTTTGACCAAAGTGACCATTTTATCTTCATGCTTAACCCTAACCATTCATCTAATCTTAGTCAATTCTCTACACCTAACCATGGTTCCTATTATGATAAGTATTCTTTTCTTTTGCATTTTAAAAGACTTATCATTATCATCTTCATCTTCTTCTTCTTCTTGAGTTCAAGAAAAAGCTTGCCACCATCAATGGCATATTGAGTAAACAAGTGAGAAATCCAATTCTAAAGTGAACCCACCTTCTATTTCTTCACCCTCTACCTCTTGCCAAGTAGTATAGGGTGTTTTCTTCACAAGTTTCACAACTTGGTGAAGTTGGAGCTTGAACTGGTGTTGCCTCGACGTAGATCATCTTCGGCACGAAGCCGACGACCTTGCCCGCCCATTTCTCCGATGAAGCCGAAGCTTGAGTCCGAGATTCGAGACGGACAGCGAGAGGACGTCTACGTGGAGCTAAGGAAGTGGAGAACCGGATCTACAAAGGTTGTAGCCTCTTTCTTATAGTTAAGTTGTTAACTAGTTTATCTTTTCGCCTAAAATTCTAGTTAACGATCCGTATTAGGGTTTCTCGGCACCGGAAAAACTTGAAATTGGCATGGTTGATGCCTTGTGAGACTTCATTAGCGTGCCTAGGAACCCTACAGCAAGGGCCGAGATCCCTTCACCAGGAATGAACCCTTGGGCATAAGTTTACGTCAGGGTAATAACTTTAATATAGTCGATTACAAGTTGCTTGGCATCGCGGTATTCAGTTGGAATATCCTGCACCTCATTCCATGAGGAAAGAGCCGAGATCCCTTCACCGGGAGTGACTTCTTTGGCAAAAGGTTTTTTCGTCACTATATTTTTATAAAAAGCTATCGGTTTCCTTCAACGAGATCAAGTTCATTACGTTAAAGGTTTTTCGTCAAAAACCAGTCGTAGCCCTCCGTCATTTCTTATGGATGGTCAGTAGTATTCAAGCTATGTATTTTGAGCAACGCCAAGGCATAGTGTTTGGTAGCTGCGGGGTATTCATCTGTTGCATAGATAGATGAGTTGGTTTGGGACAGTCGTTCTGCCATTTTGGCCAACGTCAAGGGCATGTGCGGGTGGGTTCAAATTGACCTGGATAGTGACGGGTAGAACTTGACATGTGACTTATGATATTTTGACCAACGCCAAGGTCATAAGAGCATGTGGCAAAAATCACATCGGGAGTTTCTAAAGAAACTGAAACTTGCCAGATATGCGCATACCTTCTGGAGTGTGATAACTTGAGTGGCTTCCATCTGTAAGTCCACGTTGCGACCCCCGGTTCTTACGGGGAGGCGGAAACGGTATAAAAAACAAATTTTTAGCGCATGGGGCAACATGGACTAACAAAGTCGGGATCTTTTCCTAAACTAAAACTAGCAAACAAGCTAAAGAGAGTTAGCTACTCGGAAAGATGGTTATACCTAAACTTGAACTCCTTCTTCTTCAAATTTTGTAGAGGTTGATGGTTCTTTCCTCGTCGCCTTCTTCCGTCAAAGATGGATCCACCTGAGGGTTCAACCTTCGGGCTCTTTCTCGAACTTTGAGAGAACTAGAATCTTCTGCTTGCTAAACCTTTGATCCTAGAGTGAGTAGAGAGTGTCTAAGGGGTGTTTTCTTTTCAAGGAGAGGGATTCTCAACACATGAGAAGGATTCTCCTTGAGCTTGAGGAAGAAGAAGATGAAGTGAGGAGAGAGAATGGTTATGATAGAATGAGCTATCTTTTTCCTTTTGCAACCATAACAAAAGAAAAAGAATTATCTAATTAATAATAATAATTCAAATGAAATAGTTGATGGTTGTATTTGGAATGACCATTATCATCACTTCATTAAATGAATGTAAGCTAGAATCAAGGAGTGTCCTTTCAAAGCAATGATGATGGTCAAACATTCAACTATGGTCAACAAGTCAACCATGGTCAACAAGTCAACAAAATCAACCATGACATAATTTCATTTAATTACTATTATTAATTGATATTTCATAAATCCATTAGGGTTTGGAAAAAGACGACTGTCAACTGTGCATACGCACCCGTTCCGAAACCCTAATGAAAAACCTCTTCCTCCGCCTCAAACAACTGTGCATACACACCTGCATTCTCGTTCCGAGGAACAAGAATACTGAGAGATAAAAGCAACCCCAAAACATATACCAGTATCTGACTCAAACCAGAGCCAGCCAGTAATATCCGTCCGGACTCCAAACGTGCACAAGTGCGCGGATGAGAACGAACCCTGTCGCAAAACCATGCGACCTCTACCCTGTTTTGCCTAGAGGCGAAAAGCCCTCTGTGTGGGACTCTAAAGACTCGACACTACGCTGGCAGTGGGTTTAACCACAGACCGCAAGCGGCACTAGCTGTGCGTAACGGTCCCCAGGTAGATGCCGATAAGAAGACTGACGAGGTAAAACCCATCTGAACTCCTACTGAGTCTGAATGTGACATTCTCCGTACAGTCCGGTCTGTTCGTCTGATACATCGCATGGCGGGCCTAGGGGGCGGTAAACGACAGTCCCCTAATAGCGGTACAAGTCGTGTCGGAGTGAAGCCCAAAACACCCTGAGATAACACTGGAAGCCTACCAGTATATCTCGCTTGTCCTGGCCAGGGACTACTCGTGTAATGGCTCTCCTAGACACAGCGCGATGTCAACCCCCAATACCGGGAGAGACGAATCCTGTCTAACCGGCACTGCCTCCAAGTGCTTCGGGACTGCACCCAACCATTACCTGTTTGCACGACTCCTTTGAGCCGTGGTAGGGTAGTGATCAAAATGCAGTGGGAACACACTCGAGGCGAAGTGCCAGTGTCAAGTCAGCGGACTAAGCTGTACTCATGTCACCTGGGAACTGATAACTGACGATAGGTATAATACCAACCTGTCAGTTCCCGACGAGTCCTGTCCAGTGTACTCGTAACCCAACGAGCACCCGTATACTATCTCCAGTACGACGTACTGATGGCTGTGGGACAGACCATCTCCCACACTGGGATGAGAAGCGCATACGCTAGTCTACTCTGGAGTATCGATGCCCTGTCTCGATAGTCCTGCGACTAGGGACCTGTATAAGGATGTGCTTATAGATTACCCAGCCCCTACTAGTGTGATTGCCATCACAACGCTGGTAATCAAGCAAAGATCCTAAGGGCTCCACTAATGCGTATAGGTGATATCGCAAAAATAAACACATGTACACATTGAAGTAGAAACAAACCAAGTAGCATACTACTATTTTGAGCAAGATTGTTTATACAAGGTGAATATCCCAAGCTTCCATTAAGTAATATACAAACTAGTATGATACAGTAATGGCCTCTAGGGCATATACACTAACAATCTCCCACTTGCACTAAGGCCATGTACTGGCGTATCGAAGACCTATCATCTCGATCAGCCGCTCGAACTGAGTCTGGGGTAGGGCTTTGGTGAATGGATCTGCAGTGTTTACTTCTGAAGCAACCCTCCGAACCTCGATCTCCTTGCGATCCACGATCTCCCTGATCAGGTGATACCGCCTCAAGATGTGCCTGGATCTCTGATGGGACCTGGGTTCCTTCGCTAAAGCTATAGCCCCGTTGTTGTCACAATACAGAGGTATTGGGTCAACAATGGACGGAACCACCTGAAGTTCTTTCAAGAACTTCCTAATCCAGACAGCTTCTTTTGCGGCATCAGATGCAGCGATGTATTCCGCTTCCATCGTCGAGTCTGCAACAGTTTCCTGTTTGGAACTCTTCCAACACACCGCCCCTCCATTGAGGGTAAAGACAAAACCCGACATGGACTTGGAATCATCCTTGTCACTCTGGAAGCTGGAGTCAGCAAAGGCCTCGATCTGGAGGTCTTTTCCGCCATACACCAAGAACATCTCCTTAGTCCTTCTCAGGTACTTGAGAATGTTCTTTACCGCTATCCAGTGTTTCTCCCCAGGGTTTGACTGATACCGGCTTACTACACTCAGTGCATAAGCTACATCCGGTCTGGTACACAACATCGCATACATTATAGAGCCTACCGCAGAAGCGTAGGGTATAATAGACATGCGATCCCTTTCCAAATCAGTCTTGGGAGACATCTCTTTAGAGAGGGTGATCCCGTGACAAGCCGGTAGGTTACCGCGCTTGGAATCTTCCATACTGAATCTCTTCAGTATAGTGTCGATGTACCTGGACTGTGAAAGTCCTAATATCCTCTTGGATCTATCACGATGGATCCGGATCCCCAGGATGTATGAGGCATCACCCAGGTCTTTCATGGAGAACCTGTGTGACAAGAACCCCTTGACAGATTGTAGCATCGGAATGTCATTTCCTATTAAGAGAATGTCATCCACGTATAAAACGAGGAATACTACAGTTCTCGCTACAAATCTACTATAGATGCATGGTTCATCTGGATTTTTGATAAAGCCAAATTCCTTGACCGTCTCATCAAAACAGATGTTCCAACTCCGCGATGCCTGCTTAAGTCCATAGATGGACTTAAGCAACTTGCACACCTTTCCGCTGCTCCCACTCTGAATGAAACCCTCTGGCTGATCCATATAGACACACTCCTCTAAATTTCCATTTAGAAAAGCGGTTTTTACGTCCATCTGCCAAATCTCATAATCGTGGAAGGCAGCAATGGCAAGAAGGATCCGAATGGATTTCAGCATAGCCACTGGAGAAAAGGTTTCGTCATAGTCCAAGCCAGGTCTTTGACGGAAACCCTTTGCTACAAGTCTAGCTTTATAGGTCTTAACCTGTCCATCTACACCAATCTTCCTTTTAAAGATCCACTTGCATCCTACGGGTTTTACCCCGTCTGGAGCAATGTCCAACGTCCATACTTTGTTGGTGTACATGGACTCCATTTCGGTCCGCATTGCATCCAGCCATTTTACCGAGTCAACGCTCTGAACGGCCTGCTGGAAGCTAGTAGGCTCATCATAATCTATGATGCAATCCTCTCTATCCCCGTCTATGAGAAAACCGTAGTATCTCTCGGGCGGATGAGACTGCCTACTACTCCTGCGGAGCGGCGTAGGAATGTCCTGTTCTTTTGAACTTACTGGCTCTTCCAAGCTTTCAGTAATAGCTTGGGGTTCTGGAATTTCTTCCAGTTCTATTGCGTTCCCACTTATCTGGGTTTCCAAAAACTCAGTTTCCAAGAAGCGGGCATGTTGAGAAACAAAAACCTTTTGTTCCTCAGCGGAATAGAACAGATACCCCCTGGAATTCTTTGGGTATCCCACAAACTTACACTGTACTGAACGTGCCTCGAGCTTGTCCGCATGCTGCTTTTTTACAAAAGCTGGACATCCCCATATCTTAAGGTACTTAAGACAGGGTTTCTTCCCACTCCACATCTGATATGGAGTGGTAGGCACAGTCTTGGTGGGAGCCTTGTTCAAGAGATATGCAGCTGCTTCTAGTGCATAGCCCCAGAAAGATCGCGGTAACTCAGCCTTACTCATCATGGAACGAACCATATCCAATAGGGTTCGATTCCTCCTTTCCGATACACCGTTATGTTGCGGAGTGTATGGAGGAGTACGCTGAGAGAGAATTCCATTCTCTTTTAAATAGTCCAGGAACTCGGCACTCAAGTATTCACCACCTCGATCCGATCTTAGAATCTTAATACTTTTGCCTGTTTGTTTTTCAACTTCATTCTTGTAATCCCGAAATTTCTCAAAGGCCTCAGATTTGTGCTTCATTAAGAAGACATGTCCATACCTAGAGAAATCGTCTGTGAAAGTAATGAAGTATGAATAACCGCTTCGCGCATGTGTAGACATTGGACCACACACGTCACTGTGTATGAGTCCCAAGAGCTCGCTCGCTCTTTCTCCGTGTCCCGTGAACGGAGTCTTTGTCATCTTTCCCATGAGACAAGATTCACAAGTGGCATAAGACTGATACTCGAACGGATCCAAGTATCCTTCATTATGTAACTTAGTCAACCGTGTCTCATTGATGTGACCCAGTCTACAATGCCATAAGAAAGCCTGATTGATATCTTGAGACTTTCTTTTGTGTGTATTCTGGACATTGAAAATCTGTGGTTGGTTTAATACGTATATACCATTGCTCAATGTACCTGACCCAATCAGAACTTGATTAAGGTGAATGTTTACAACATTACTTACAAACGCAAATTCATAACCTTCTTTAGAAAGCAAAGATCCAGAAATGATATTACAAGTTGCGTTGGGTACAAAAAAGTAATTACGCAAAACCAAAACATGTCCATCTGACATTCCCAGGTGATAGTCCCCCATGGCTTTAGCATCCATGCTAGCTCCGTTCGCAACTCTGAGGGTCATGTCACCTGTCTTCAAAAACCTACGGTTTCTCAACGCCTGAAGCTGAAGCCGCAACCTGCTTCAGTTCCTGTGTCCTGGCTTTCCAAGCCCTGCAATCTTTCTTCCAGTGTCCACTCTTGTGACAATAGAAGCATTCCTCTTTACCCACAAGCTTCCCCGCAATCTTTGTTGCCTTTGCTTTTCCCTTCGTATCCACTTTACTAACACCGCCCCTTGGTTTGGCGGGGGCTTTCCTCTTCTTTCCCTTGGCTTTCTCCTTGGACCTAGAAGAAGAAGATCCTCCTACAAACAAAGTGGATGTTTCCCTACCTTTCTGTAGGGTGCCCTCTGCTCTCCTCAGCATGTTGAGGAGTTCTGAAAGTTCAACTTCTTTGTCTTGCAAGTTGAAATTCAGTATGAACTGGGCGTAAGTGGAAGGAAGGGACTGGAGAACTAAGTCCGTATAGAGCTCACTCTCCAACGTGGTCCCAAGTTCTGCGAGCTCCTCAATGTAGCCTATCATCTTAAGCACGTGGTCCGCTACCGATGATCCGACGGCCAATTTTGCCGAAAATAACTTCTTCGACACTTCGTATCTTGCGATACGAGACTGCTCTCCATACAGTTCTTTTGTATGAAGAAATATGGATTCCAAGTCCATATTCTCGTGCCTCTTCTGATGTTCCATGTCCATAGAGGCAAGCACGAGGCATCTGGCCTTCGCGCAATCAATCTCCCAAGTCTTACGGATTTCCTTATCCGCGACGCTGGAGGTGGGACCTGGGACGGGGGGAGCTTTGGTGGTAAGAAGATACCCCAGCTTATCGTAAGTGATTGCCATTTTGACATTCCTGAGCCAATCTTTGTAGTTTGGCCCTGTCAGTATGTTTTTATCTAGAAATAACTTAAGTCCAGTCATTTTGATTTGGTCGCTGCAGGGGGGAGAGAAGAAACACTTTAGCACGATGCTCTTGCAAGTTTAGAATGGTTTTTAATTTGTCTAAACAGGATGGCTCCCACTATCTCACGAATCCCTCCTCAAACCACAAAGGAAGAATTAGTCGGGATCAATCCTACCGCACAATACTTGCTTAACCGTTCAGCCAGGCCAGTGTCGGTACTTCGAGGGAGGTTTTCCAACGCTTTCGCGAAGTTCCTTAATTTAAGAACCTCTTTTCCCTGGGGGCGTAGCCCCGCTAACACCTTTCTAGGCACCTACTAGGTTTATAGCATTGATCGTTTAGTGAGAAATTTCCCGAGGAGTAGCATATACTCACAGTAGGATCGGGATCCAAATATCATCGCGTGACGAAACTGAAGGAATCCTACCAGAGTCATCACACTCCAAATGGTATGCAAAACTAGCAAGTTTCAGTACTTATGAAACTCCCGATGTGGATTTTTGCCCCATGCTCTTATGACCTTGACGAAGGTCAACAAATCATAAGTCACATGTCAAGTTCTGCCCGTCATTATCCAGGTTAATTTGAACCCACCCGTATATACCCTTGACGAAGGTCAACAAAGAAATACGACTGTCCCAAACCAACGCATCTATCTATGCTACATATGAACACCCAACAGCTACCAATCTCTATGCCTTGACGAAGGTCAACAAACATAGCTTGAATACTATTGAATATTCATACGAAACGACGGAGGGCTACGAATGGTTTTGGCGAAACCGTGAACGTAGTGAACTTGATATAATCGATGGAACGAGATAGCTTTTAGAAGGAGTGGCTCAAGCTCCGCATTTAAAAGTTAGTTTTGAAAAGAACCGAGTGGTTTTTCGAAAGTGTTCCAATGACTTTAACTTGGTTTATTATCTTGCATTAGTTCTTTTAATGCGTGATATTCTTGCATTAGTTCTTTTAATGCGTCCCATCAATTAATCCTACCATTGCAGAAAATAACCAAAATATGACGTACGCTTATGCCATTCGCATTCGCCACGGGGTCCCGTCATCACCCGTTAGGTTACTTAACTAACGACAGAGCGGGGGCTGGGCTAGCGCGGCTGTAAAACATAAGCAACGCCTAAATATAAAGCAATGATAGACATTACAGATCACAGATGAATACATTGGATATACTAGGAATCCGCAATCCGTTCGAGCCTGCAACGAAAAGCGGATTACACGGTCGCGGTGAATAGCCAAAACCCCACCCAAGACCCCTACGGGTGCGGCAAACTACCCGCCAAGTACCCGGTAGTTTGTGCACCCCTCCATGGGTCTATCCTAGGAGCAAAAACAGTAAAAGGAATTATACAATGACGGCTACAACCCCGACCCGGTTGTGCGGCCATACAAATAATATTATTACATCAATTTACATTTACAAATGAATGAAAGAAAAACAAAAGCTCATCTCACATCCACCCCGGCTATTCACCCGCGACAGTCCAACACATTCATATACACATTCCAATATCAAACACAGATCACAGAGATGTATAACCCCGACTAATCGACTTATAGCGATTAGCCGACGTTCAATACATACAAACATCACAGATATAACCAATATAGCCAAAGTGTAGCGAAGTTCGAAAAAAAAATACGGATTTATAGGACCCCAAAAGTAAATTTCTTTTCTGGAAAATCTGGGCACATATAACATATTTGAAAAATCCCAAAACCCTACCAGAAGAACACTGCACAAAACACGATTACATGAAGAGTCCAAAAGGCGGCGGATCCGCGGCGAAGAGAATAGCTGAGGCCGCGGATCCGCGGCGCTTTGAGGGATTCATGGGATCGTTTTTGGTGGGTGTTCTCACAAAACCCTGAGCCGATTTTAGGAGTAAAAAGTTTTACTTTTAGAGAACAAAAAATTTCAACAGAAACTTAGGGTTTTAGAATTTCCGGTTTTGTGATTTTTCGGTTTCGAACTTCCATACACTTCGCTACCAAGCTAGTTTAAGTTTAGTTAGGCTCTGATACCACTGTAAGTCCACGTTGCGACCCCCGGTTCTTACGGGGAGGCGGAAACGGTATAAAAAACAAATTTTTAGCGCATGGGGCAACATGGACTAACAAAGTCGGGATCTTTTCCTAAACTAAAACTATCAAACAAGCTAAAGAGAGTTAGCTACTCGGAAAGATGGTTATACCTAAACTTGAACTCCTTCTTCTTCAAACTTTGTAGAGGTTGATGGTTCTTTCCTCGTCGTCTTCTTCCGTCAAAGATGGATCCACCTGAGGGTTCAACCTTCGGGCTCTTTCTCGAACTTTGAGAGAACTAGAATCTTCGGCTTGCTAAACCTTTGATCCTAGAGTGAGTTGAGAGTGTCTAAGGGGTGTTTTCTTTTCAAGGAGAGAGATTCTCAACACATGAGAAGGATTCTCCTTGAGCTTGAGGAAGAAGAAGATGAAGTGAGGAGAGAGAATGGTTATGATAGAATGAGCTATCTTTTTCCTTTTGCAACCATAACAAAAGAAAAAGAATTATCTAATTAATAATAATAATTCAAATGAAATAGTTGATGGTTGTATTTGGAATGACCATTATCATCACTTCATTAAATGAATGTAAGCTAGAATCAAGGAGTATCCTTTCAAAGCAATGATGATGGTCAAACATTCAACCATGGTCAACAAGTCAACCATGGTCAACAAGTCAACAAAATCAACCATGACACAATTTCATTTAATTACTATTATTAATTGATATTTCATAAATCCATTAGGGTTTGGAAAAAGACGACTGTCAACTGTGCATACGCACCCGTTCCGAAACCCTAATGAAAAACCTCTTCCTCCGCCTCAAACAACTGTGCATACACACCTGCATTCTCGTTCCGAGGAACAAGAATACTGAGAGATAAAAGCAACCCCAAAACATATACCAGTATCTGACTCAAACCAGAGCCAGCCAGTAATATCCGTCCGGACTCCAAACGTGCACAAGTGCGCGGATGAGAACGAACCCTGTCGCAAAACCATGCGACCTCTACCCTGTTTTGCCCAGAGGCGAAAAGCCCTCTGTGTGGGACTCTAAAGACTCAACACTACGCTGGCAGTGGGTTTAACCACAGACCGCAAGCGGCACTAGCTGTGCATAACGGTCCCCAGGTAGATGCCGATAAGAAGACTGACGAGGTAAAACCCATCTGAACTCCTACTGAGTCTGAATGTGATATTCTCCATACAGTCCGGTCTGTTCGTCTGATACATCGCATGGCGGGCCTAGGGGGCGGTAAACGTCAGTCCCCTAATAGCGGTACAAGTCGTGTCGGAGTGAAGCCCAAAACACCCTGAGATAACACTGGAAGCCTACCAGTATATCTCGCTTGCCCTGGCCAGGGACTACTCGTGTAATGGCTCTCCTAGACACAGCGCGATGTCTACCCCCAATACCGGGAGAGACGAATCCTGTCTAACCGGCACTGCCTCCAAGTGCTTCGGGACTGCACCCAACCATTACCTGTTTGCACGACTCCTTTGAGCCGTGGTAGGGTAGTGATCAAAATGCAGTGGGAACACACTCGAGGCGAAGTGCTAGTGTCAAGTCAGCGGACTAAGCTGTACTCATGTCACCTGGGAACTGATAACTGACGATAGGTATAATACCAACCTGTCAGTTCCCGACGAGTCCTGTCCAGTGTACTCGTAACCCAACGAGCACCCGTATACTATCTCCAGTACGACGTACTGATGGCTGTGGGACAGACCATCTCCCACACTGGGATGAGAAGCGCATACGCTAGTCTACTCCGGAGTATCGATGCCCTGTCTCGATAGTCCTGCGACTAGGGACCTGTATAAGGATGTGCTTATAGATTACCCAGCCCCCACTAGTGTGATTGCCATCACAACGCTGGTAATCAAGCAAAGATCCTAAGGGCCCCACTAATGCGTATAGGTGATATCGCAAAATAAACACATGTACACATTGAAGTAGAAACAAACCAAGTAGCATACTACTATTTTGAGCAAGATTGTTTATACAAGGTGAATATCCCAAGCTTCCATTAAGTAATATACAAACTAGTATGATACAGTAATGGCCTCTAGGGCATATACACTAACACCATGAAGTTATTATATGATGATAGTTGGATCCCGATTCTCACTGATGAGTTGGTATACTCTTCGGGTGATCCCGACAAATTCTTCTTTCAGGTTTGGAGGAGAATTTGAGATTACAGTGGGAGGTTTCCTGATTAGATAAAGTGATAACCATTCTGATTGTAACATTTCGAAATAATAAAAATATTATTAATAGGGAATATGTATAGTTTAATATTATTTTATTGAATATTTTAATAACTCGGTATAATTAAAATACAAATAAATGGGGAAAAATTATGGAAAATTCTAAAATAGGGTAAATTAGAGAATTATGCCATTTCTAAGTTTAATTGGTTAGTTATTTGCTAATTTAGTGCTAATCGCGATTAAAAATCGCTAATCCGTTTTTCTAGCTTTTTGTGCAAAACATGAACATATCATCTTTTCTTACACTTGTGCATTTTTCCACCATGTTCCTTTTGGGTTTACTATTTGAGTGAGAAGGAATTAGAGAGAAAAGAAAAAGAAAAGGAAAAGAAAATGGGAAAAGAATAAAGAAATGAGGTATGGTGAGAGAGAGAAAGGTATGGGTTTTCTTTGACTTTGGATTTAGCCATCTCCTTCATTCCCTTCACTCATTTCTCTCCCTCTCCTTCAAGTTGCTGCTGCTTCTCTTGCTCCTCACCCCACCTCCCCTCTTCAACTCCTCAAATCACCATGAAAACAACTCCAAAACCCCACTCTCATTTCATTAAAAGTGTGCACAAGCTCAAGATCTACACATTGGACCAAGGAAGCAAGGATTTTGGCCACTAGGGGTAACTCAAGAAAATTCTTGAGTTGCCAAATGAGGTATTTTTTGGACTATTAGCTTAGTTTTAGCATTACTTATACCCCCATGTTTAGTTTCATATCGATATTGTGTGTTTTTGTGGACTTGAGGAAAACTTAGTTAGGGTTTGGGGGAATTGTGAGTTGTGGTGAGCAAGTGAGCTCAATAGAAGTTAGATAAACACCCTAGTGCATGATTTGAGACCCTAACCTGAGAGTTGAAACCCGAAATACGGATTTAGAAACCGATATCGGAGAATTTGTGAAATCTGGGAAGCTTTTATGAGATCTGCTACCAACCGAGACATCCTAAAATAAAATTGAATGGACAGTGACATATGCAGGCACCCAGGAAGCTACCACCAAGACCCTAGCCCCCAACTCCCAGGCCCGGCCGCCAATTAATTCCCTCTGGCCGCAAATTGCGGCCAGACCTGCACCTAATTGGGTCGTTTTGGTTCTGCTGCTTCTACATCTGTAGTTTAGGCCCCTGGCATGTATAGATTTGTCTAATTTGACCTATGGTGAAATCTGGAGCCTATTTCCTAAGTTGCTGTTTTGGATTCGTGTTTCCGTATTCCGTATTTTTAGTTCTGAATTGTGTATTGTGTTTTACCTCGACTATTTGGCGTTTATACGACGATATCGAGGATTTGTTGATGGTTTTGAAGGCGTGCCCATAGGTTCTAACCTATAGGCCCCTTATCGTATCGTTTTGGGTTTCGTGTGTCGTGTTAGCTTGGATTTGGTTTTAATACGCATATACGATACTTTGATGTGTAGGTACCCCATGAAGACTTCGGGACGGCAAGTAAAGCGCGTGGAGACGTCGACAAATGAAGACGCAAGGTGAGTAGATTATATCTACTGGGGGAAGTCGGGTGGATGGAATATAGCACCCCCGCAGTCCGTAGTTGGTATACTATATGTTATGTTTGATAGTTATGGTGTGTCATGGATATTGTGTTAGGTGTAGTATGGTTAGCTTAGGGTTAGCCATAAACTAGTATAGTTCATAGTCACGAACCCTAGAATAGGTTTACCCCACACGCGCACCCTTGCATATTCACTATTTTTACACAGTGTTGATGAGGTTATTGGATGACATTGGAGATGAGTCGATGATTTTGGGCATTGTGCCGTGAGATCGGTGATGTGATGCGACTTGTACTTGCGATACGACATGTGATCTTAGCGGGCCGTTGGGCATGTGTTTGACCCCTGCTTTCATACTTATATAGATGGTATTGATTTGTACTAGACTTAGATCTGTATCCCTGACTATGTGATATGATAATAATGATACCTGAAATTTGATGAGAGGAGTGTGATACTGACCCGTACCCATCTATTGGGATGCCGTACGACGATTTACCGTACGAGCTTTCTATTGATGTTAGATCCGCACTCATGACTCGAGGATGTTAAATGATATACCGTATCGTACGTGATACTATTGAGGCGAGATCACCGACTATTGTAAATATATATTTGTATATCGACTCAGATTTAGGTGGTTTCCATACCCCTCCCGATTGACTTGATACTTAGATCTGTAGTTTGCATAGTAGATGTTAAACTAGACCCGAGTCATTCTTATTTCAAATGGCAGAACTGCATGACATATACATATGGGTGTTGATTCTTTACTGTTGCGTTGATTATTCTATTTCCGCATATTCATGCTATTCACATTGCTTTGCATATGTTTATTGTTATATTACTATCATGTTGCTAGGACACTAGCACCATTATCGATGATGCGTATGTTCTACGTACACTTGCTTGCCGGCTCACACACTTCATCATCGATAATTGCCATGTCACTACACAGTAGCATTATTGCATCAGGATATGACCTTGTATGTGCATACTATTATTTCCGTGTTGCATGATATACTGTTATACTTGCATTTCTTTTATATGTCACATACTCATATTTGTACACATACATTGATACCTTCATACTTGCTTAGATTACGCATTGAGATATGTTGTTTCCATGTTTATTCTGGATTTGGGGAACCGTGGATATTTCAAAGAAAATAGTTAATTATTTAAAAACCCGGTTTCCCTTGATATGATATTTCGGTGCGTCCACTATGTGTTTTCTCGGTGCGAGAGTGATATGTGTGAACCCGAATCGAGGAGTTGGATGAGGCCGATTACGGGTACATGGTGGACCCGGTATGGTACCCCGGGGCGAGAACGGTTTCGCTGTGTAGTAGACGGTGAGCCTGGCAGAGGGACTACTACCTACCGGTGATTGGTTGGACCCGGCAGTTATCCGGAGGATACTGACCAGAGTCGATAGATGGATATGGGCGTACTGCCGGGGCCGAGGGCCGATTCCGCAGACTTAGCCCGTGGGCTGATCCGGACTGACGGAGCCCCCCCAAATGAGGATTTACGTGTCGATGCTAGGCACGGGTTTCATGATGTTTTCCATGATTTGATTATATCCTCATATTTACATGCATGATGCTTATTGTCATTGGGTGACGGGTGGACGGGTTCCACGTTTATACAGACATTGATTACATACAGACCTTGACTACATTGATCATACTTCATTTGTATATATAACAGGGTATGAGGGCGCTGTTATATATACCCTTACACCAATATTAGTGGAATGGGACGCTAATATATGTGTATTGATATCCATTTGATGTTTCATCATGTTTACTTCATGCAGACATACCTTACATTTATGACATGTTATTATCTGAGGCACTGGCACGAGTACTTGGCACTACCTACATGATTAGATGTTACACTGCCACATTTTCATGCTTCAGACTTACTCTCGAGGGTTATATTATATACTGATTGTATTGACTTAGGATTATGTCTTGCATTCGATTTCTGCTTGTAGATATTTCCTATTCACGAGTTGGCAACTCACCCCGTTGTGCCACAGTTCTTGCAGGGCTTGCCGTACAGGTTCCATAGCGGCACTTCTGGCACACTGTTTTCCTTTGCGGGTGATTTGGCTTGGTAGGTGGGTTCTTTGTATCAGAACCGCCGTTGTACTTGTATTATTCATTGTACCTAGAAATTCCATCAACCAAAAACTTGTATATTGTTTCAGACTCAGACACTAGTGATGTATTATTTCGACCTTAGAGTCGCGCTTAGTAGTGTAGCAGTTTTCATGCTTAGCTGGGTTTCTTTTAAATTTTGATCCTCGCCATTCGGCGTTGTATAGTATATTGCTTGTTGTTTATTTATCCTTAAAATGGTTTTATATTTCTGGGTTTTTGGCTTACTTGGATCAAATGGAGTCCTATAGACTTCATATGGTTCAAGGGCCAGTCACGTGCTCTTTCGGGTCGTGACACTGATCTAGGTTAGAGTGCACGCAGAGTGTTTCTTTTCTCTCTCTCTTTGGCAGCGACCTTTGACCGACCCTAGACTATGACTCAGTGACCAAGTTGACCGAACCTTCTTAAAATACTGGCTTTTGGATTGTCTAAGTTGCATAAGTCATTGCCTCTCCTTCCTTTACCCTTTGAATTTCTCAGAACACCCCGTATTACTATGGACATCCACTTCCATTGGATAGATCCATCGTATGGTTATATACGAACTCGATGGGACTTCTTCGAGGATGGATCCAAGTTCAGGAGAAATAGGATTTGTTTATTCAGTTGTCTTTTGTTATCACCTTCTCTCAGGTTGCGAGGGCTCCTTAGTCTAGGAGAGTACACCTATTACGCTTATTGGATAGTCTTATTCCAAACCATAGGCTGGTGCCGAAAGGTAGGGAATGAAGAAAACCAATTAGCCTAAGTAGGGTGTGCAGAAGGTAATATGTAAAGACAAAATAAAGGGATTGGAAAGAGGGCAAAGTAAATTGCGACTGTTATCATTCACGACCAAACCGCGTACTTCATCGCTACTCCTATTTCACCTTTGCTTTTTCCCCAGTTCGGGAGAAATAGAATAAGGTATTATTCAGATTGTCTTTTATCGTCACCTTCTCTCAAGTTGCGAGGACTCCTAGGATTAGGAGGGTACACCTATTAAGCTTACTGGATAGTCTTCTTCCAAACCATATGCTGGTGCCGAACGGTAGGGAAGGAAGAAAACCATTTAGCCTAACGAAGGTGTACAGAAGGTAACGACTAAAGACAAATAAAGGGATTTGGAGAGATAGCAAAGAAATATACGGTTACAGTCATGAATAGGATTATGGAAAAAACATTACTAAGAATACCAGGATACCCCTACGAGACATTTTAATGTTTCAGTTTCACTGTGCATTGTTAATTGTAAACTGATTTCCCGATTACATACTTACTCCAGGGTATGTATTTACCAGGTTTCATTCTTATATCTGTACAGTTTTATAGATAATGAGTGGGAGTAAGTTATTGGGAATTAGGAGATCATCCTCATTATATCGGAATTCGTTGTAATTGGTGATATTTGAGGAAATCGCCTGGGTACAGTTTTCAACCTGCGATGCACAGGTTTTGAGTTATTTGAACTCAGCGGACTTATACAGAGTATTGTATGTTGTCCAGTGTCCATTAGGACAAAGGGGTAGGTCTTCGTACTATGTTCTGTTTACTTGTGACTTCTCTAGTTTTTAGACAAGTGTTTCGTAGAAATACAATGTCTAAGTTTTAAGAAGTTGTGGTTATAAGAATAAAGTAGAGGACCAGGTATCGCAAGTATCGGGATTCCTCAAAGAGATCGAAGATGTAGATTCTTGTGATTGGTATTCAGATAATAGTAATGGTTTTGAGAAACTTGTTTCTCTTTCAGGTTACTCATAATTGGATGGATTCCTAAGTTGAGTAATGATGATTAGCCTTTTTCCATTAAGTTGTCATGCACTGGAGACAGCTGCATGATTTGAATCTGGTTCCAATTAAATTAGTGCCTCTATTTCTATATTGGATATGGAATGGTTCATATCTTAACGATGTTAAGATAAGGGGAGTTGTCCAGCTTATGCTTAAAACCAGACACTGGATAACTCAAGGCACGTTTCTGTAATGGCTGTTTGTGGGTTGACCCTGGCTTCGAAGAGGGTTGACTTTTCTACCATCTGGAAGATCAATAGTGATATTGTTCTTGACTCGCCACAGTTTTAGTAAAAATGGATTTTTTCAGAAAACAGTAGTGGGAGTATGGTAGAACTGGAAGTGATTCCAGAACCGCAAACGATTACGGAAAATTTAATAGGACCTATATATTCAATCAGGTTTGACATTCCATTAGCCACTCCGCAGATATGGTGGATAACCTTAGACACCCGAGAGGTACTAAGATAGCCTCAAGGACGGTGACAGTGAGGTTCTTGTTTACCCAAACTTGACACTACTGTTGTTCCAGACTATGAAACCCGGTAAGAGGATAAGTATAGCGTCGTTCTAAACTAGCTTTAGAAGTGTACGTAGATATTATTCTGCCAGAGGGTTGTTATGGTCAGTGGCAGCAGTGGAAGCATAGTGGGCAAGTAGCTTATGTCTATTTATAGACTTGAGCAGATATAGCAGAGAAAGATCATCTAATTTTGATGTGACAGTCATGAGTTTGACTTCATCAGAATACAGGATGGATCTGTTAAGAAGGTAGTGGGGTGTAATGTCCTGGTATTTGGATGACATACACGGAGTAGGAAATAAAATTCCTATACTACGATCGGTTGTACTATGGTTGTTACACAATTGTTTCTTCACAAAGGACATGGATATAATATCAGACATTCTGGTTACTAGATCTATGGTTTTAGATCTGGATTTGGGTAGTTTCCCAATGTGGGTACTTTGACAGTATTCTAATGGTATTTAGAATAGTTGACTCCTGGCATGGTAGTGTGCCTGCTGGTGATGGAGTCACCCTCTCTAAAGGTGTCTTAGAGACTAAAGGAGAGAGGGATGTGCATGATTGGCAGATCACTTGCTTAGGCAATTGAGTCAATCATGGGATATCAAGTACCACACCAGATGTAGTTTTTGCACTTGATGCGATAAGTTTATATTAATCCAATCCTGAAGAAACGTAAGGAAGCAGTTTTAGAACATAAGGTGCTTGTTCTAAGGATTTGATGACGGCAACCTCCATAGGGAGACGGTTATCATTCCTGGCTTCTAAGGTGATATGGATGACAGAGTGATTGTCAGAGTTATAGTTTTCCCTCTGACAAGGGACAATATTATGGACAGGTGGTCCAAGAGGATACTGTGGGAGGCATGGTGCTGGATACTGATTAGGTTCAGTTATCAAAAACAGTCTAAGACGTTTGGATTTGGAGTTCATTTATGAACTTGGTCCCATCAGATATTCAGACATATTCTAAGACTGGTATTACTCGATTCGGGAGATGGCTTTCTCCGCGAACTTGAGATTTAGAGAGATATAGAAAGAAACATCAGGGCGGATCCACTCACTGAGGCTATTTCTCAAATACAAGAGTTTTACAAACTAGCTTTGTGAAACTGATTAGTAGAAGAGTTGGATGTTCGGTATCACACGGGCTGTGAGTATGCGACATCGCAATAATTAGCCTTGAGAGCAAGTGGGAGATTGTTGGAGATAGTGCCCTCAAAGTCAATTATTGGATAGCAGGTACGTGATTACAATGATTGAGGCAGGACCTATACCGATATGACAGTCTTCCTCGAGATGATAGTATGCTATCTGGTTTGTCTTTATCATCGTATATATGCTTTAGTTCACTATTGCATGATCGATAGAGCCCATAGGATTCTTTCTTGACTACCAGCAGTATGATGGCGATCATATACGTGGGAGCTGGGGTCTGTAAGCACATCCTTAAACGTGTCCCTAGTCGTGGGAGTTTCGAGACAGGGCATCGATACTCCAGAGTAGACTAGTGTATACAGTCGAGACCCCGACGAGGGGCGGTGGCCGGTCTCGCAAGCCATCGGTGTTAGTTGGTTCACCTAAGATGTATACAGGTGCTCATTAGGTTATGAGTACACCGGACAGGACTCGTCGGGAATCTGCTAGTTGGTATTATACATATCGTCAGATAGCAATTCCCTGGTGACATGTGTACAGGTTAGTTCATCGACCTGAGATCGTCATTTGTCTCATGTGAGTTCCCACTGTGCTTAGATTACTACCCTACCATGCTCAAAGGAGTTGTGCAAACAGGTTTTAGTTGGGTACAGTCCCGAGCCACATTGGAGGCAAGTGAGCGGATCGTCGGGGATTCGTCTCTCCCGGTATTGGGGGTTGATGTCGCGCAGTGCACGGGTGGCCATCACTAGGAATCCTCGGCCGAGATAGTGGAGAATTACTGATATAGATCAGTAGTTTTTCAGGTGGTGATGGGCTTCATGCCGACACGATTTATCGCGTTTTTAGGGGTCTGACTTTATCCACCCCCCTAGACTCGATATGCGATACTCTTTAGACGAATGGACCGGACTGTATATACATTGTCACTGTCAGGCTCAGTAGGGTTTATGGATGAGTTCGCTCGTCAGTTTCCCTTCCAATCAATACATAGGCAAACCGTTACGTACAGTTAGTACCTCTGACGTGCTATGGGTTATACCTAGTGCCAGTGTGTTGATGAGTCATTAGAGTCCCCCACAGACACTTTCCCAAGTTTGGGCGAAACGTTGTAGAGGCCGTATGGTCATATGGCAAGGTTCGGAAAAAGCACGTGCGTTTTCGCACGTGTCATTTTTCGGGCAGATAATACTGGTAGGCTTTGGTTTAAGCCGGAACCCAGTATTATACTATGTAGATATAATATCTTTGTCTCAGATGCATTTGTATTCGGTCGTAATACAAATGCGGGTATGTTTATACTGATACGGGGTTATACTGAAATTCGTTTCAGGATCACTTTTGGAAGTTGCCAGTTTCCAGTTTTCTATCAGCCGTCTTTTAACATTCGGTTAAAGACGGATTTATCTTTTCTTGAGAAGAGTGTGGAAGGTTCTAGAAGTTTCTAGAAGAGGTGACTATGTTGAATGGTGTTGATGTTTCATTGGTTGCATTTAATGTATTCATACTTTGTGTTCACACTATGTGTTCACACTTTGTGTTCACACATGATATTTGTTCTTGTGGTCACCTCCCTCCTCCTACACTCACCCCCCCATCTCCTATAAGTGGCCGGCCAAACCCTTGGTGGAAATGCTCATGGTTGTTGTTCACTAGAAAAAGATTATGATAGATTCGGGTTCACGAAAAATAGATAGCCTCTTTCTCATTTCACCCGATCCAAAAGGCAACTTCCATAACCGTTCGTCCGTGACCCTGGACGTAACAAGACAAAGTGTTCTACTCATTCTCTACTTCATCTTGGTCGTCTCTTTTAGCAAACTTGACGATCGAGTTGTCTCGGTTAAGAGGCGGGAGCCCGTTTAAAGTTCCGTCGACGTGGTGCCACCTGGACGACAAGACTAGAAATCGAGGAGATCGGAGCAGCCGCAACAAGGGTGGGATGATGGTTGAAGACCGAAGGACTCGGATCATTCGGTATAACGTTTCTACCCATTTGTAGTTTGTTAATTTAGCTTTAATGGCAGATCCGGGTTATAGTACGCGATAGCGCCAGTTGTAAAAAGTTTTGTTCCGCATTTGGCGTCTGTTAGACGGCCGGGGCGCTACCGTGGACTTACAGAAATATCGCGTTATTAGGGAGCTGACTTTATCCACCCCCCTAGACACGATATGCGATACTCTTAGACGAACAGACCGGACTGTACGGAGATTGTCACGGACATGCTCAGTAGGGGTTTGGATGAGTTTGCTCGTCGGCCTTCCTTTCGCTCAATACTGTTGGCTATAGTGCCCTCAAGTCAATTATTGGATCGCAGGCATGTGATTGCAATGATTGAGGGAGGACCTATACCGGTAGAACAGTCTTACTCGAGATGATAGTGTGCTATCTGGTTTGTCTTTATCATCGTGTACATGCTTCAGGTGACATTATAGATCACTATTACATGTTGATAGAGTCCATAGGATTCTTGCTTGACTACCAGCAGTATGATGGCGATCATATACGTGAGAGTTGGGTGGTCCATAACCACATCCTTAAAGTGTCCCTAGTCGTGGGATTTTCGAGACTGGGCATCGATACTCCATGAGTAGACTAGTGTATACGGATCGAGACACCCATGAGGGGCAGTGGCCGGTCTCACAAGCCATTGGTGTCAGTTGGTTCACCTAAGATGTATACAGGTTCTCATTGGGTTATGAGTACACCGGACGGACTCGCCGGGAACATGCTAGTTGGTATTAAACCTATTGTCAGATTGCAGTTCCCTGGTGACATGTGTACAGGTTAGTCTATCGACCTGAGATCGTCATTTGTCTTGTGTGAGTTCCCACTGTGGTTTGATTACTACCCTACCACGGCTCAAAGGAGTCGTGCAAACATATTTTAGTTGGGTACAGTCTCGAGCCACATGGAGGCAGTGAGCGGATCGTTAGGGGATTCGTCTCTCCCGGTATTGGGGGTTGATGTCACGGTGTGCACGGGTGGCCATCACCAGAAATACTTGGCCAAGGTAGTCGAGAATTACTGATTCGGATCAGTAGTTTCTCAGGTGGTGATGAGCTTCATACCGACACTAAATATCGCGTTATTAGGGGCCTGACTTTATCCACCCCTAGACCCGATATGCAATACTCATAGATTAACGGACCGGACTGTACGAATATTGTCACTGTAGGGTTTCAGGATGAGTTTGCTCGTGGACCTCCCTTTAGCTCAATACCTGGATAGCCGTTACATATAGCTAGTGCCACTGACGTACTTGTGGTTAAACCCACTGCCAGTGTATTGACAAGTCTTTAGAGTCCCACACAGAGGGTTTCCCTGATTCGCGCGAAACGTTGTAGAGGTCGTATGGTTTTATGGCAGGGTTCGATCATATACGTGCACTTCTGCACGGATCATGATCGGACGGATAATACTAGTGGTCTTTGGCTTAAGCCGGATCCTAGTATTATATTGTTGGATTATTTTCGTCTCGTTCTATTCGTATTCAGTCGGAATACGGATGCAGGTATGTATGTACAGATGAGGGGTATTCTTGTAATTCGTTACGAGTTTACTTTTGAAGATGTCATTTCTTTTCTTTGATTTGATTAAAAATTTAGTTTAATGTTTAATTTGGTGGAAATTGTGAGTATGAATCTTGGCCTTGGGCATTTATGGTGCATGTGCTCAGTTGGTGACTCATGGTCTTGGGTCTAGTGTGCATTGATGGTGGCACATGTGCACTTGGTGACTCATGGAGTTGTTTTTGGTGAGATATTTGTGCTGTAGAATTTCTTGAGTTGCTTGGCTCATAAATACTTCACACAACAACTCAAGAAAAAAACAACAGACACTTTTTCTTTAGTTGTTTTTCTTAATGCCAAAACTAGAGCTCACAACTTCCACCACTTGGCTTCTTCTTTACCTCCACCCATTCCATCTCATGTGTTGAGAATCATTGGGTGTTTTGAGATAAAATATTCACACACTATCTCTACTTCATCTTGTGCATCTAGGCTAGAAAACTGGATGCCTAAGTTGCTTCGGTATTGAAGCGGGAGCCTGTATTACTAATCCTCGACGTGGATCATCTTCGACGAGGGTGACCGGAGAGCGAACTTGTTCGAGGCATCCGCGACGAGCTTAGGACAGATGTTGAAGACCGAAAGACACGGATCGAACGGTATAACCTCTCTAAACACTTTACAGTTAACTAGTATAGGGTTAATGATACGATCCGTCGTTTAGGGTTCCGTTAGCGCCAAGTTTTAAAAGTTTTTGTTCTGCGTTTGGCCACGAATTGATGGCCGGGGTGCTGGCGTAGCCTTACATGGTATCAGAGCCAACCCATTAACCGCATACTAGTTGTTTAGACAATGTTAAATTATCGAAACCAAAACAACTCCGAAATATCACTCGATGTATTCTAGTTTCTGTCATTTTTTTCGAGTGTTCTAAAAAATTTTTAGCAACTGTAGAAGACTACTAACATGACCACTAGAGCACACACCAAATACGAGACACTTCTAACCAATTTGACCCGAGCACATTGCTCTTAAAACCGAGCCGACCGGCCATAGTATGGAAATGAGACTTCGTATTTTGTGTGTGGTCTGGTCTCCAGAATATTGGTTCAGTGGTATTGCTAGTTTGGCCCAGTTTTGATATGGTTTTATCTAGTTGTTTTGGGGCTATTCGAGGTTATTTCGAACTCGATATTTCTAACACTGTTTAAAGTTTTACAGTACTTACATTACTATCTGCGACCGTGAATGTCATTAGAGCGGTACAACTTGTCTAATTGCTATAGCTCTTTTAGACGGGTTTGCGAACGTGACATTCGCGTTGATGTTCTTTGTTGTGCCGTGTTTGTTGCGGATACGTCATAATGGATAGCTTGGTTGCAATATTAGTACAGTTTAGTTTTATTTGTACATTTGATATTGTGGGGCGAGCGTCCGACATGTGGACTGCCGTCACTGCCTATTGGTATATTATTCTTTTGGGGCACGACCGGGTTGAGGTCGATATCACCGTTGTACATATTTTCTTTTCTGTACTAGGATTACCCCACAGTGGAGTGCACGGATAGCCGGGTTCTGGAGGGCAACGATCCACATCTCATGGCGTTGAGAAGGAGGGGGCCTCACTCTAGAATTGGCAGGCTATTCGCCGCACTCGTAAGGGGTACAGGTTTACCCAAGGAGGGGTGCTCAAGTTACTGGATTCCGTGAAGTGCTGGGTGGCCCATTCACTTTGATGAAGGGGGCTGCCTCACTTCTGGTTTTGGCGGGTAACTTGCCGCACTCGTAGGGGTCTAGGTTTTCATTGCACAGGCTATCCACACGACCAGGGGAGCGTCGGGTTTCACTTGTGGCTCAAAGGAAATCCGGGGCTCCTAGATTATCTCTATTGTTTGTGATGCTTATTGCTTATCTGTGATGTTGCATTTATCATGCCTGGAGCGATTATTATATATTTATATATATATATACTAGTAGATGTTGTATATGTTTTACACCCGCGCTAGTCTAGTCCCCGCTCTGTCGTTAGTTAAGTAACCTAACGAGTGATGACGGGACCCAGTGGCGAATACGGATGGCATATACGTACATCGTATTTTTGTTCTTTTCTGGTGTGATTAATTGATGGGACTGCATTGATTCAGATCAATGCAAGGAAAATAGACCTATTCGATGTTGTTGGAACAATTTTCAAAAAGCTGTTATTACAAGGACGTTTTCATTTGTTTTGCATAGCGGTATTCGGTTATGAATATCCAGCACCTCATTCGACGAGGCAAGGGCCGAGATCCCTTCATTAGGAGTGACCCCTTGGGCAGAAGTTTGCGTCAGGGTAATAACTTCACTATAGTCGATTACTTTTTGCTTTGCATCATGGTATTCAGTGGGAATATCCTACACCTCATTCTACGAGGAAAGAGCCGAGATCCCTTCACCGGGAGTGACCTCTTTTGCAAAAGTTTTCGCCACTATATATTTGTAAAAATCTATCCGGTTCCTTCAACGATATCAAGTTCATTATGTTAAAGGTTTTTCGCCAAAAACAATTCGTAGCCCTCCGTCATTTCAGACGGATACCACTTATTATTCATGCTATGTTTGTTGGCCTTAGTCAAGGCATAGTGTATAGTAGCTATTTGTTACTTTTTTGTTGCATAGATAGATGCGTTGGTTTAGGACAGTTATATAGCCTTGTTGGCCTCAGTCAAGGGCGAGTACGGGTGGGTTCAAATTAACCTGGACAATGATGGGTAGAACTTGACATGTGACTTATGATTTGTTGTCTTTAGTCAAGGTTATAAGAGCATGGGGTAAAAAAATCACATCAGGAGTTTCAAACATACAGGAAACTTGCCAGGCATGCACATACCTTCTGGAGTGTGATAACGTGAGTGGATTCCATCAGGTTATCATGCGATGATAGTTGGATCCCGATACCCACTGATGAGTTAGTTTACTCTTCGGGTGATTTTAGATGATCCCGACTAATTCTTCTTTCAGGTTTGGAGGAGAATTTGAGGATACAGTGGGAGACATCCTGATTAGATAAAGTGATTAACCATTCTGATCTAGGTTAGAGTGCACGCAGAGTGTTTCTTTTCTCTCTCTCTTTGGCAGCGACCATGTCCTCACCCTGGACTATAACTCAGTAACCAAGTTAACCGAACTTTTTTAAAACACTGGCTTTTAGATTGTCAGAGTTGCATACTTCATTGCCACTCCTACTTTTACCCTTTGCTTTTCTCCGGAACATTCCGTATCACTACGAAGATCCACACTTATTGGATAGGACCATCGTATAGTTACATACGAACTCGAAGAAACTTGTTTCAGATTCAAGGATGGTTTCCGGTTCTGGAGAAATTGAATAGGACTATTCAGTTGTTTTTTATCTTTACCTTCTCTCAGGTTGTGAGCGCTCCTAGGATTAGGAGAGGGTACACCTATTGCGCTTATTGGATAGTCTTCTTCCAAACCATAGGCAGGTGCCGAAAGGTGGGGAAGAAAGAAAACCAATTAGCTTAAGTGTGGTGTACAAAAGGTAATATGTAAAGACAAATAAATGGATTAGAAAGAGGGCAAAGTAAAGTGCAACTGGTATCATTCACGACCAAACCATGTATATCATCGCCACTCCTACTTCACCTTTGCATTTCTCCAGAACACCCCGTATCACTACGAAGATCCACAGTTATTCGATAATCCACCGTATCGTTATATACGAACTCGAAGAAACTTGTTCCAGTTCGAGAATGCATTCTGGTTCAGGAGAAATAGAATAAGGTTTATTTAGGTGTCTTTAATCTTTACCTTCTCTCAAGTTGCGAGTACTCCTAGGATCAGGAGAGTACACCTATTACGCTTATTGGATAGCCTTCTTCCAAACCATAGGCTGGTGCCGAACGGTAGGGAAGGAAGAAAACCATTTAGCCTAAGGGTGGTGTACAGAAAATAATAAGTAAAGACAAATAAAGGGATTTGGAGAGATGGCAAGGACATATACGGTTATAGTCATGAATATGGATAATGGAAGAGGCATTACTAGGAATACCTGGATACCCCTTCAAAACATTTACATGTTTCAGTTTCACTATGCGTTGTTAATTGAAAACTGTTTCCCAATTAGATCCTTGCTCCAGGGTATGTATTTACCAGGTTTGATTCTCACATCTGTATGGTTTTACAGATGATGAGTGGGATTAAGTTATTGGGAATTAGGTGATCATCCTTATTACATCGGAATTCGTTGTAATTGGTGATATTTGAGAAAATCACCTGGGGTTGTTTGCCTGACAGCAAATATTTGGTTTTGAATATCCGCTGTTATGCACCAATTTCAAACTGATATATCTGTACGTTTATTTCATAAAGTGAGATAAAACTTTTTGAAATTATGTCCATGACATTTACCTATATCAGTTGATAGTTAGGTAAGGAGTATTAAACAGCGGTGTAATTCTTCTTAACCATAGTACATTTTTCAACCTACGACGCACGGGGTTTGAGTTTTTCAATTCAGGGGACTTATACAAAGTATTGTATGTTGTCCAGTGTCCACAAGGACAGAAGGGTTGGTACTCGTACTATATTCTGTTTACTTGTGACTTCTCCAGTTTTAGACAAGTGTTTCGTAGAAATACAAGGCCCAAGTTTTGAGAAGTTATAGGTACAAGAATAAAGTAGAGAACCATGTGTTGCAAGTATCAGGATTCTTCATCAAATTGACCGAAGATGTAGATACTTGTGTTTGGTATTCAGTTGATAGTAATGATTTTGAGAACTTGCTTCTCTTTCAGGTTACTCATATCTGGATGCACTCCTAAGTTGAGTAATGCTGATCGGCCTCTCTCTATTTAGTTGACATGCACTGGAGACAGCAGCTTGATTTGAATCTGGTTCCAATTAAATCAGTGCCTCTGTTTCTATATTGTATATAGAATGGTTCATATCTTAACGATGTTAAGGTATATGGAGTTGTCCGGCTTATGGTTATAACCAGACTCTGGATAACTCAAGGCACGTTTCTGTAATGGCATCTTGTGGGTTATCCCGGGCTATGACGAGAGTTAACTTTCTACCATCTGGAAGATCAATAGTGATATTGTTCTTGACTCACCACAGTTTTAGTAAAATGGACTTTTTCATAAAACAGTAGTGGAATTATGGTAGAACTGGAAGTGATTCCAGAACAACAAACAATTACTGAAAATTTATTAGAACCTAAAGATTCAATCAGGTTTGACATTCCATTAGCCACTCCGCAGATATGGTGGGTAACCTCAGGCGCCCGAGAGGTACTTAGGTATTCTCAAAGACGGTAACAGGGAGGTTCTTGTTTACCCAGACTAGCAATTACTGCTGTCCTTGATTATGAGACCCTGCAGGAGAATGAGTATAGCGTCGTTCTAAACTAGCTTTAGAAGTGCACATGTATATGACTCTGCTAGAGGGTTGTCGTAGTCAGTGGGAGCAGCGGAAGTATAGTGGACAAGTAGCTTATGTCTATTTATAGACTAAAGCACATATAGCTGAGATAGATCATCTATTTTTGATGTGACAGTCATAAGCTTTGACTTCATCAGAATAGGAGATGGATCTGTTAAGAAGGTAGTAGGGTGTGATGTCCTGATATTTGGATGACATGCACGTTGTAGGAAGTGAAATTGCTATACTACGATCGGTTATACTGTGGTTGTCACACAGTGGTTTCTCCACATAGAATATGGATATTATATTAGGCATTCTGGTTACTAGATTTATGGTTTTGAATCTAGATTTGTGTAGTTTCCCAATCTGGGTACTTAGACAGTATTCTAAAGGTGTTTTAGAATGGATGACTCCTGGCATGGTGGTGTGCCTGCAGGTGATGGAGTCACCCTCTCTAAAGGTGTCTTACAGACTAAAGGGAGAGGGATGTGCATGATTGACATATCACTTGCTTAGGCAATTAAGTCAATCATGAGATGTCAAGTACCAAACCAGATGTTGTTTTTGCACTAGCTGCAATAAGTTAATGTATTAATCCAATCCTGGAGAAACGTTCAGAAGCAGTTTTAGAACATAAGTGATTGTTCTAGGGATATGGTAACAACAGCCTCCTTCGGGAGACGGTTATCGTTCAAGGATTCCAAAATGACCTGGATGACAGAGTGACTGTCAGAGTTATAGTTTTCCCTCTTGACGAGGGGCAGTAGTTTCGACAGGTGGTCCAAGCGGATACTGAGGGAGGCATGACGCAGGATACTGATTAAGTTCAGTGGACGATACAGTCTAAGAAGTTTGTTGGATTTGGAGTTCATTTGTGAACTGGGTCCCATTAGATATCCAAACAAATTATAAGACAGGTATTGCTCATTTCGGGAGATGGCTTTCTCCGCGAACTTGAGATAAAGATAGATATAGAAAGAAACATCAGAGTGGATCCACTCACTGAGGCTATTTCTCGAACGCAACAGTTTTACAAACGAGCTTTGTGAAACTGATTAGTAGAGAAGTTGGGGGTTCGGTATCACATGGGCTGTGAGTATGCGACACCGCAATAATTAGCCTTAAGTGCAAGTGGGAGATTGTTGGCTATAGTGCCCTCAAGTCAATTTTTGGATCGCAGGCACGTGATTGCAATGATTGAGTGAGGACCTATACGGGTAGAACAGTCTTACTCGGGATGATAGTATGCTATCTGGTTTGTTTTTATCATCGTGTAAATGTTTCAGGTGACATTACAGATCACTATTACATGTTGATAGAGCCCATAGGATTCTTGCTTGACTACCAGCAGTATGATGGCGATCATATACGTGAGAGTTGGGTGGTCTATAAGCACATCCTTAAAGTGTCCCTAGTCGTGGGAGTTTCGAGACTGGGCATCGATACTCCATGAGTAGACTAGTGTATATGGATCGAGACCCCGACGAGGGGCGATGGCCGGTCTCACAAGCCATTGGTGTCAGTTGGTTCACCTAAGATGTATACAGGTGCTCATTGGGTTATGAGTACACCGGACGGACTCGCCGGGAACATGCAAGTTGGTATTATACCTATTATCAGATAGCAGTTCCCTGGTGACATGTGTACAGGTTAGTCTATCGACCTGAGATCGTCATTTGTCTCGTATGAGTTCCCACTGTGCTTTGATTACTACCCTACCACGGCTCAAAGGAGTCGTGCAAACAGGTTTTAGTTGGGTACAGTCCCGAGCCACATGGAGGCAGTGAGAGGATCGTCAGGGGATTTGTCTCTCTCGGTATTGGGGGTTGATGTCACGGTGTGCACGGGTGGCCATCACCAGAAATCCTTGGCCAAGATAGTCGAGAATTACTGATTCGGATCAGTAGTTTCTCAGGTGGTGATGAGCTTCATACCGACACTAAATATCGCGTTATTAGAGGTCTGACTTTGTCTACCCCCTAGACCCGATATGCGATACTCACAGACGAACGGACCGGACTGTACGGATATTGTCACTGTCAGGCTCAGTAGGGTTTCAGGATGAGTCTGGTTTTATGTCAGGGTTCGATCATATACGTGCACTTCTGCATGGATCATGATCGGACGGATAATACTAGTGGGGTTTGGTTTAAGCCGGATCGTAGTATTATATTGTTGGATTATTATCGTCTCGTTGTATTCCTATTCAGTCGGAATACAGATGCATGTATGTATGTACAGATGATGGGTATTCTTGTAATTCGTTACGGGTTTACTTTTGAAGATGCCATTTCTTTTCTTTGTTTTGATTAATCATTTAGTTTAATGTTTAATTTGGTGGAAATTATGAGTATGAGTTTTGTACTTGGGCATTCATGGTGCATGTGTTCACTTGTTGACTTATGGTGTTGGGTTTAGTGTGCATTGATGGTGGTACATGTGCACTTGGTGATTCATGGAGTTGTTTTTGGTGAGATATTTGTGCTGTAGACTTTCTTGAGTTGCTTGGCTCAAATACTTCATACAGCACTCAAGAAAAAAACAACAGACACTTTTTCTTTAGTTGCTTTTCTTAAGGCCAAAACTAGAGCTCACAACTTCCACCACTTGGCTTCTTCTTCACCTCTATCCATTCCATCTCATGTGTTGAGAATAATTGGGTATTTTGAGACAAACTATTCACACACTATCTCTACTTCATCTTGTGCCTCTAGGCTAGCAAATTGGATGCCCGAGTTGCTTCGGTTTTGAAGTGGGAGCTCGTATTACTAATCCTCAACGTGGATCGGCTTCGACGAGGGAGATCGGAGAGCGAACTTGTTCGAGGAAGCCGCGACGAGCTTAGGACAGAGGTGGAAACCGAAGGACACGGATCGATCGGTATAACCTCTCTAAACACTTTACAGTTAACTAGTATAGGGTTAATGGTACGATCCGTCGTTTAGGGTTCCATTAGCGCTAAGTTTTAAAAGTTTTTGTTCCGCATTTGGCCACGAATTGATGGTCGGGGCACTGGCGTAGCCTTACAAATATCTGGGTAGCCGTTCCGTACAGCTAGTGTCGCTGACGTGCTTGTGGTTAAACCCGCTGCCAGTGTATTGACGAGTCTTTAGAGTCCCACACATAGAGTTTCCCTGGTTCTGGCGAAACAATGTAGTATCCGTATTGGATACGTGTAAGGTTCCGATCGATTGATTGTACTATGTACCCGGACTTTTGATCGGACAGTTGATAATACTTGCCGGCTCGGGTTTGAGCCGAATTATTAAATCAGGTATTGATTTAATAATTTACATATATATATTTCGATATGTATATTCTAGTATTATGTTCTTTGTGTTATTCTATCTCTTTGGGTATTCGTGTTTCGGTACGAATACAGGTATGTATATACAGTAGAACGTAATCCGTATTTTTCCGGAAAACATTCTAGAAGGTGTACACCTCATTTTAGGGTTTGACCATTTATTATAAATGGATAAATGAGGTGGCATTGACTTGATGGATGTATGGTGAGGACCATGCTTGTATAGTGTGCACAAATGAATTATTAATTCATTTATGCATACTATTCAAGTATGGGTTGCATATTTTATTGGGAAAATTGTTTTTTAAAACCATTCTACTCTTGAGATTTTTCCTTACTTGCATTTTTGCTCACTTGGAGAAAAACAGAGATGGTTCATTTTGTGTGACCCTTCTTATCTTCTCACCATTGTCTTTACTTCCATCGTGAGTTTCTTGAGTTCCCTCCACCTTCATCTTCCACCTCCTTTCAACTCTCTCATGTGTTGAGAATCATGAGTGGAGGTGAGATGAGATAGACCAACACTTAGATCACTCACTACATCCTAGGCATTCTAGATTAGTAACCTAGAATCCCTAGTTGCTTCACTTTCTTTCGATGTGGAGCTAGAGACATGAGTTACATCCCTTGGGTGGATCATCTTCGACGGAGGAAGACCGACGACCAAGTTTGTTTGAGCACGCCTCAAGGAGCTAAGGAGGAAGATGGAAGACTGAAGGACTTGGTTCATTCGGTATAATCGTTCTAACCTAGTAGTTTAGCTCTCTTTAGTTAGCTAGTATAGCTTTATAGTTTCGATCTTGGAGCGGGTTTTGCGCCAAAAATTTTAAACGCCAGTTTTTGTTCCGCACTGGCCACAGTAGATGGCCAGGGCGCCGGAAAAATCCAGCAGATGCCAGCCCAGAATCCAAAACTTCAAACTCCAAAATTCCAACTCTAAAATCAAAATTCAACCTCCAATCCCAAAATTCCAACTTTCAATTCAAACCTAAATCCGACTCTGGTCCAAATTTCAACTCAAATTCAAATCTTGCCAATTTCAAAAATCCAAATACCAACTTCAAAATCCAAATTCCAAGCCCCACTCAGAGTGCTTCCAAGCTCAAAAGTCTCACCGGACAAGGCATAAATCAAACAAATCAAATTAAAGTCCTGCCAAACAAGTGCAAGAGCTAACCAAATCAAATCAAGATCTAATTTCTCTTCGGAAGATATTCAACTAATTACAACAGTGACTCTACATTGAACGGAAAGCTAACAATGACCCCTACGTCGAATGCAAAACCAATGGCCCCTACGTCGAAAGCATGCCAGCAGCGACCCCCACATCGAAGGCAACAACAGCAATCTCTACGTCAAAAGCATGCCAGCAACGACCCCTACGTCAAAAGCACACCAGCAGAGACCCCCACGTTAAAGGCAACAACACCGACCTCTACGTAGAAAGCAAATCCAACAACGACTTCTATATCAAAGGCATCATCAATGACCCTTGCGTCAGAAATAAATCAACTCGGGTGACGGACGAGTTACTACTGGAACAATATCCCAGTGGTAGAGACGTTGAATCCGGTCCCAAATCAAATAAAAATTATAATCAAAATTCCACATCTCCAATACTTTCCATCTAAGTAGACGTTAAGAAAACCCTCTATCTAAGTAGACGTTAAGCAAATCCTCCATCTAAGTAGACGTTAAACCAAGCTTTTCCTCTAAGTAGACTTAAACCAAGCTCCTCCGTCTAAGTAGACGTTAAACATTGCTCATGCTTCTAAGTAGACATTAAACCAAGCTCCTCCGTCTAAGTAGATGTAACAACTCCAATTTCAATATACAGAATATGTTTAAAAGTTAATGTACAAATGGAGTATTTGCAATCCTGGATACACTATAAGTATTTGTTTTACTTTTCAACAGCAAAAAAGCACTTGTAACTCATTGGTAAAGCCTTGCACTGCTGTGACTTAGCTCCTGTGATCGAATCCCCTCAGCCACATTATCTTTTTATTTAATTTTTCTTTTAATCATTTAGAAGCCCAAGGGTTTACACGTGCACTATAGTAAGATGATGAGTTACAGAATAATCAAACACGTGCATTGGGGTATACCAAGCGATAGGGACACATGGCACCAATCCAAGCCCATTCCACCGGACTTGGATCGGCGACACATGCGTATGAAACCGGCATCGCCGGGCCCCCCGTAGAGGATGCTCCCCATTTCTTTTCCTGAGCACCTCTTCACTTACCCCACTTCTCTCATGTTGTTTATTTTCTCTACACATTTTCCAGAGAATATTAAATCATCTTTAATCCAATTTTAATGCATTCTTTAACCCTCTAAACCCTAATCCAACCCTATAAATACAACCTTACCATTTGGCACTCCTCATTCTGAAATCAAGTGCAAAAACGCTCCTAAATTCTCAAGTTCTAGAAGTTGTGCAAGTGGAGTTAGCAAGAGGCGGAGTTCCGATGAAGTTCCAAGGAGATTCCGGCGAAAAAACGATGCCTCGACACTTTCCCTAGCTTCCCCCTTCTCCCCTCTATCCTTGTAGCCAGTAAGTCCCCTCTCCCCATCTCTTTTTCTATTCTAAAAATTTTATTTTTAAAACTCGACGAAAGCGGAGTTAATCCGACTTCCGTTTTGTTTTTCTTTAAAAATTCTAACTTTTCTTAAGCAATAAAATACCATACTCTCATATAATGTTTAACAAATATTAACAAACACACTAAAACAAGTTTCATATCAAAAGAATCTTTTATGAAACTTTTATCGTATTTTTACAGTAAAATACCATATATTTTACTTTCGACACAAAGCAACATAATACTTGTATTACCTTTACAAAACTCATGAGGTAAGGACCTACCTCATCACAACATACATATTGGACATAGAACTATTTACTTTTGGGTAATGTTTTTTGAAATATCACGAGTTACAATAAAATACCCTAAACTATTACAAAACCGTTTTCTTTAAAAAGAGTATTCATTAATTCCTTGCAATTACGCCTCTACAACCCATTTTGGGGAATCTCGATCGGGATGGTGCGGGTTATAGCACGTCCTCGGGTCCAGTAGAGCGAGATGCAGACCTCCGTATGGAGCATTCGATCTCGATGGAATTTTTAATGCTATTTTTAAGAAAATGAGATTTCTAGAAAAAAATAAAATTTATTTTTATTAAATATATAAATATATATATGAGTATTATCAAAAGATCTATTTTAAATATATTATACAAATATACCAAGTTTTCTAAATCAAAGGAATCGCTATTACATGAAACTACCATCCAAATACAAAACAATTCCAATATTTCAATAAAATACCATATACAATGAAAACTAGGTTCTACTAACTAGAAATTTCACTTTTACAAAATATACATCTATGAAAACCCTAAAGATGATAATTAAATACTTGAGGTGTATTTTGAAAATATATCAAAACTATTTTTACATAAAAGCCCCTCAAGTTATACTAAATTACAATAAGGACCCTAGTAAATATAGGTTTAAGTGGGACCAATTCTCTTGAGCCTCAGGGAGCCGGAGAATATGGATGCTTGCCTATATAAGGTAGACAATCTAACAAACGGTGTTATCAACACGGTAATTGTCTTGGAAAAAGACACAAATCCTGCCGTTCATGTGCAGCAGTTACCGATAACATCAAAAACCAATTCAGGATTTCAAGTTCTTTCCAAAGTGTCTGACTCAGACTGAGTCTCAATCTAATCAATCTGACTTGAATATGATTCAAGTATAAACTACAATACAATATGAATCCATGAATCCGTCTATTTAATCTATATCAATCTATATTGACCGAACCGAACCATGGATATACCCCGTTTACATGACTATCCATTTATATCCATTCCATTTACTGATATCATGGTTTCGGCAAGTCATCCATCTATATAACGAAACAATACAATCAATACAAAGACATTACGGGGTTTTTAAAGGGGTGGATTGGTACGGAATGTGTTAGAGGTGGCACAAGACTGTAACCATAACACACATAACCTGAATATCCATTGCCGTTGTACCGTGGTTGAACGGTTCCTTGTGCTCCGTATACCTTAGTCTCCGGAATAGTGGAACTCCTCTCGTATACACTGGCATATTCTGTACCAAGCTACAAACAACTGCGTTAATATTATAATCAAACATTACTAATCTTATTCTCTTTCTATCTATTCTATCTCTACTCATTTTTGGGACTTACCGAGCGATTGTTCGCTGACGACATTCCTTTTCTTCTTTCTTTGGAATGTTGTCAGGTGATTTGGACGCACTAGAGACCGAGCCCAGTATTGAGGACTTGGAGCAATTTTCTATCGAGTCAGAGCTGTAGGCACTTATACATACTTTTCATTTCAGTTATGTCATTATTTAGGCATTGCTTTCTATTCATGTATTTACATTTGAGTTGTACCTGTAAAAGAATGTTTAATAAATAAAGTTGCTGTTCATTTATATTCCCGTCTCTTGTGTACATTTACTTTATATTTCTTAGATATGCTTAGCATGTTTACTTCTGAGTAATTATGTAGCGGGCCTGGCCGTGTCCCCACCCCGTACACCGTGAAGTGGGACGTGATAGGTTTTGTTGGTGGCCCATGCAGGTCTAGCTCTGTATGGACATGCAGGTCAGTTCTGCATGGAAATACGGGTCAATTCTGCATGAAGTCCTAAGCAATATAACACAAGAATCAGCAACTATAAACATTCTTTACAATTCATATTTCTTGAATCTTACAATTTCATATATTTTGAATCTATCTAAACCAAATTTTTATTTCAAGGTTATGGATTCCCCAAACAACACCAGTACCAACTTCAACAACACACCACCATCTCTGCCACTTATGCATACCGTCGCTACTCCGATCAATGAGCAGACAGTACTGCTTGAGGCAATCCACAGCCTCCTATAGGAACAGCAGCGGACTGCTATTTTGATGCACCGTCCAGAAGCGGAAGCACCTGGGGTAAAGCAATTCCGGGCTTTGCACCCCAAGAAGTTTTTGGGAAAAGAGAGCCCTCTGGAAGCCGAAGAATGGGCTCAGAGTATTGAGGATGATCTGGCAGCGGCACAAGTGCCAGAGATCACTTGGGTTAGAGTTGCAAAGCTGCAACTCACTGACAATGCACGAGTTTGGTGGAAGGTGGAAGAAAGCCGTCTTGACTAACTTATCAAATAGAGGACTTTTAGCGACATGTTCGACACGAAATACTTCCTAAAGACTGCCCGATTTGACATGGAGCAGCAGTTCATCCACCTACAACAGGGTTCTATGTGGACCAAGTCCGTAGATGAATATGACGCTGAGTTTACCATGCTCAGTAGGTAAGATATGTCTCAATATTCGATTTTCAAATATCACATATTACACAGCTAACACAATACCTTAATAGGTTTGCGGCACATTTGATACCAACTGCTGAGATTGGGTCCAGAAGATTTCAGCAAGGGTTAGATCAGGAAATCCAAGCTGCCTTAGCTACAGGGAATTTCCCAACCCACGAGTTGGCCCTGAAAGCTGTCCGCTGATATGAGGCAGTGGTAAAGATGAAGGGTAGACCTCAATCTGTCGGAATGAAGCGCCCTGCCACTCAGATGGCAGGAGGAGCCTCTTCAAGGCCACAATTTGTGTCCAGGAGACCAGAAGTACCGAACAACCGGCCCAACTCAGCCTTTTGTACCTACTACAAGAGAGATGGACATTTGGCGAAGGACTGCCGGCATGTAAATCTCCTTTGCTTAGTCTGCGGATCAGCTACTCATGACATTGGGTCTTGTCTTCGTAGATACAACCCAAATGCTGCACCCAGGCCAGCAATCACTTATCAGCAGCGTCTAGCCATCCAGGCACCTGCACCACGACTCACACTACCTGCTCTACCTCCTCGTGGACCGACTGTGTAGGGTTCCTAGGCACTCTAATGGAGTCTCACAAGTGATCAAACATGCACAAATCAAATTTTACGGGTGCCTACAAACCCTAATACGGATCGTCAACTAGATATATAGGAGATGCAAGCAAGTAAACGGAAATATAGCTAAAGGGAAGGGGCTACAACCTTTGTAGATCCGGTCCTCCACCTCCTAGGCTCCGTGATGAAGTCCTCTCCGCTGTCCAAATCGAACCATGATTCTCACGGTGGTTTCATCGGAGAAAAAGGTGGGCAAGGTCGTCGACAACGTGCCGAAGATGATCTACGTCGAGGCATCACTAGATCAAGCTCCACCTTCACCAAGCCATGAAAACTTGTGAAGGAAACACCCTATACTACTTGGCAAGAGGTAGAGGATGAAGAAATAGGAAGTGGGTTCACTTTAGAATTGGATTTCTCACACTTTTTCATCACTTGCCATTGATGTAGCAAGCTTTCTTCATGGAAGAAGAAGATGAAGAAGAAGAAGATGATATATATCATAAGTCTTTTTAAAATAAAAACAATATGATACTTATCATAATCTCAACCATGGTTTAGTGTAGAGATTTAACTAAGATTAGATGAGTGGTTAGGGTTAGAGAAGAGACAAGAATGGTGGACTTGTTCAAAGCTTCAAGAAGCTTCAAATAAAACAAAATTAGCAACCATTCTTTTCTCTTTTTCTTTTCAAATGAAATAAATAAAAATAAATAAATGAATAAGTAAAAGAAATGATACCCTAACCACTAACTAACCATGGTTTAATACTTTACACAAAACCAAGCTAGAATGTATCATCAAACATGATACAATCATGTGCACCAAAATATATCACATATACAATGTGCAATACAAGTGAGTAAATCCATTTAAAGTGAACCAATACTAGTTAATGCAAAGTAATATATCAAATATATAATTATACATTAAATCATTAAATCAACACTTGATTCAATGATCCGGTCATGTCGCATATAACCGGCTAGTATCCAACGTATCTCTTATCGAATCAATCCTTGATTCGATAACTAGGTTATATCGCATACAACCATTCGACACATACATCGCGAGAATGAAATACGGTATCACATACACGCATTATTCTCGGTCCCGCACATATCCCATATGTGCTCCTATTTCGTTTCGCTTGAGCCAGGAAACCTCTGTGTAGGACTCTAAAGACTCGTCAATACGCCGGCAGCAGATGATGATCATATCAAACACCCACAAGCCGCAAGCGGTCTGCTAAACGTAACGGCCACCCGGGTATTGAACGATCAGAAGATCGACGAGCAAGCCCGCTCACACTCCTGTGAATCCAACCAATAACACTTACCGTACAGTCCGGTCTGTTCGTCTGATATGTCGCATATCTCGCCTAGGGGTGGTAAACGTCAGACCCCAATAGCTCGATAAGTCATGCCGACGTAGGGTCCATAACATTTGTGAAACTACTGATAACTCTTACCAGTATATCACTGCAACCCTGGCCAGGGATTTCCTGTTATGGCCAGTCGAGCATAGCGCAACATCAACCCCCAATACCGGGAGAGACGAATCCCCTCCTATCGCTCATTGCCTTCATGTGAATCGGGACTGTACCCAAAAACCACCTGTTTGCACGACTCAGTAGAGTCGTGGTAGGGTGGAAATCAAAGCACAGTGGGAGACACACAAGACTCTATGACGATATCGGGTCAACAGACTAAGCTGTACCAGTGTCACCAGAGAACTGCCATCTGACGTGAGGTATAATACCATCTGGGAGTTCTCGGCGAGTCCGTTCAGTGTACCCAGTCTCCACTGAACACCCGTATACCATCTCTGATGTCAAACACCAATGGATATGGGATCATCCATCGCCCATCGCATGGGTCGAGAAGATATACGCTAGTCTACTCTGGAATATCAATGCCCCGTCTCGATATTCCCTCGACTAAGAACATTGAAGGATGTACTCATGGACTATCCAGGCCCCACTAGTATGATCTGCATCACAGTCGTGGAAGTCGAGTACACATCCTAAGGGCTTTATCAACATGTAACAGAGAGACAGAAAGTATACACGTTAAGATAAAGAGCAACCAGATAGCGTACTATCATGTCGAGTAAGAAAGTCCTACCTATATATGTCTCAGCATCCACTACAATATACATCCAATGTACAGTAATGGCCTCTAGGGCATACATATAACTAACAATCTCCCACTTGCACTAGGGCCATCTTTAGCAGTGGTTGCAGTATCACATACTCAACCATCCCCTAAAAGTCTCTCTTTGGGAAAAGGCCTTTGTGAGTGGATCCGCCGTGTTGTCCACTGAGTCTACTCTCCTAACCTCGATCAACCTGGAGATCAACTATCTCCATGATCAGGTGATGCTGCCTCAGAATATGTCTGGGTCACTGATGGGACCAGGGTTCCAAGGCCAAAACCACACTTCCATTGTCATACAATGGCAGGAACCTAGTTCATCTTATGAACCAATATACACCCAAACTGTCTCTTTGGTAGTATCTTTAATAGCGATGTTACCAGCCTTTATCGTCTAGTTTGCCACGGTATCTATCTTGGAACTCTTCCAACATACCGTCCCTTTACTTAGGGTAAAGACAATGCCTGTGACTGACATTCAGTCGTCTTTATCACCCTGGAACCCTTCCAGAGATTCTCCCCAGGATCGATTGATACCATCTCACTACATCTAGTGAGAATCCCAGCATCAAATTACATCTATCTCATAGATGAAAACTCAGGATTTTAGGAGGTATCACTTTGATCCTATTGGAGAATCTTTGTGATAATAGGAGATCGACCGATCGTAGCATAGGAAATTCCTTTCCTATCAAGAGTATGTTGTCCACGTACAATACGAGGATGATCACTTCACTCTCTACTACCGTTTTGTATATACAAGGTTCATCTACCATTTTGATGAAGTCAAATACTTTGACTACCACATCAAAACAGATGTTCCAACTCCGCGATGCCTGCTTCATCACATAAAACATCTTGCACACGTTTCCGCTGCTCTCACTGTTTACGTAGCCCTCTGGCTTTGTTCTTATAGACATTTTCTTCTAAATCATTATTTAGAAAATTAGTCATGGCACCCAACCACCAGATATCGCAGTTATGGTATGTAGCAGTGGCAAGTAGGATCTGGATGGACTTAAGCATAGTCCTTAGAAAAGGTTTCATCATTATCCACACCTGGTTGATGACTAAAACCTTTAACAAGTCTAGCTTTGAAAATCTCAACTTTTCCATCTACACCAAGTAATCTTCTCAAGATATACTTGCTCCTGATGGGGACTTAACCCTTCAGATATCGCAACCAAAGTCCATACTTTGTTGGTGTATATGGATTCCATCTCAGATTGCTAAGCATCCAGCCATTCTTACAGAGTCCCTACTCTTGATGGCCTGCTCGAATCTAGTTGGGTCATCATCCTTGCTCCCACTGTCATCGAGAAACCGAAGTATCTCTCAAGCAGGTGAGGAACACTGCTAGATCGGCGGAGAGGCTGAGGTTCGTCGGGAACTATTGAATTCTTTGGTTCTGTCAAATCATCAGCTGCAGTTTTGTATAGCTGGAACCTTTCCAGTTCTACACAACTGACTTTACCTCGATCTTGTCCGGATTTTGCTTTTGACATAGGCCAGACAACCCCAAATCTTAACTAACTTAAGATATGGGCTCTTGCCTTTCCATATCACATATGAAGTGGTAGGCAGTGATTTGATTCAAACCTAATTCAATAGGTATGCAGCTTCTCAAGCGCATAACATCCAAAAGGAAATAGGTAACTCAGTAATACTCATCATAGAGCACACGATATCTAATATTGTGTGATTGCTCCGCCCCGATACACCGTTGTGCTGTGGTGTGTTCAGAGGAGTAATACTGAGAGAGAATCTCATTTTCCTTTAGAATAGTCCAAGGATTCCATGCACAAGTATTCTCCTCCCTGATCTCATCATAGGACATAATACTTATACCCGTATTTTGGTTCTCTACTTCCTACTTATATTCTGTGAATACCTCAAAAGGTTCGGACTTATATTTCAACACGAATATATGACTGAATCTTGAGAGATTATCAGAGAATATAATGAAGTACAAAGAACCAGTCCTGGCATGTGTAGACAGGAGACCTTACATACATCATTATGTATTAGTCCCAAGAGTTCATTAACTCTTTCTCTGCTTCCAGTAAACAGAGCTGGTGTCATTATATCTTTGTGACATGACCGGCAAGTTTCACAAGATGTAAATTCAAACTGATTTAAATATGCATCTAAATGTAACTTCAGCTAGTCGGGTCGCATTGATATGACCTAGTCTACAATACCTCAAGAAGAATTTGTTCATTTCTGAACTCTTCCTCTTGTGTGTGTTCAGTATACAAGGAACTGTAGTTTGATTTAGAACGTCAATGCTTTTAGATAACGTGCCTGAACCGATCAACTTTTGATATAGGAAATGTTCAAAACATTATCCAACAATACAAAATTATATCATTTCTTTACTAATAAAGAGACTGATATGATTTTGTATATCAGGTTCGGTATCTAATAGCATTTGTTCAGAATCAATGTATTGGTAATACAGGGTGACAGTGACCAACAGACTTGGCTGCAACACTTGCCCCGTTTTCTGTCTCATGAAACTTATCACCCGTTCTCAGTTTTTCTACCTTTTTGTAGCCCCATGTAATAGATTACATATCTGGGATCCTGATCCGGTATCATATACCCAGGATGCAGAGGATACCGAGAAACAGTTCTTTGTAATGAACACACCCGAAGGAGATGCATCATATGCACTTTCTTCGTTTGGGCGGCACAGGAATTCTGGTATTCCCCAATTTCCTGCTCTGTCTTATAACAATTATAAGTTGGAGCGGGACCAACGTTCCCCAACTCAGTATAACAAGCGGGTTCGGTTAATACATCCATTTTATTATCTTGATTAAGACGTGATATGGTCGCTACCAGGAGAGAGAGAGAAGAAAACACTCTGCGTGCGCTCTTGCAAGATTAGATTGGTTATGTATTTTATCTAATCAGGATGGCTCCCACTGTTTTTATCAAATCTTCCTTCAAACCTTAAAATGAAAGACTAGCCGGGATTAATTACACTCTACAAGTTCGCCAATCTTTCAGCCAGGCCAGTGTCGGTACTTTGAGGGAGGTTCCCCGTGCTTTCGCACGGACCTAATTACAGTAAACCTCATTTTCCCAAAGGCGTAACCCCGTTGACACCTTTCTAGACACCTACTTGATCGGCTAATTGCAAAGTGCAAAACTCTCCCAGGAGTAACAATTACTCGCAGTGGGTATCGGGATCCAACCATCATATAGATGGTATGCAATCTCATTGCAAGTTTCAACACTTGAAACTCCCGATAATGGTTTTTACCCCTAGCACCTATGACCTTAACTATGGTCAAAAAATCATAAGTACTAGTCAAGTTCTACCCGTCATTTCGTGATTAATTAGACCCACCCACATGACCCTTAACTAAGGTCAACAAAGTCACGCGACTGTCCTAACTAATCGCATCATATGCGGTGTAGGAAAACATCACTTAGCTACCGTACACTGTGCCTTGACTATGGTCAACAAACACAGCACGAATACTAAGTACTCTACTTCCTAAAATGACGGAGGGTTGCGAATGGTTTTTGTGAAAACCTTTAACGCTTTGAACTTGATCTCGTTGCGGAATCAAATGGTTTTTAAATGGAATGTTTTTTAGGCTTTTCTAGTTTTGCTAAAGGGGTCACTCCCGGTGAAGGGATCGTCGGCCCTTTCCTCGTCGAATGAAGTGCGGGATATATCATATATATCACTGTGCAAAGCGGAAACTATAGAAGCGATCAAAGACAAACCGAGGGTTGTAGCATCTGCCAGTTATTGCTAAAGGAGTCACTCCCGGTGAAGGGATCTCGGTCCTTTCCTCATCGAATAAGGTGCAGGATGTTCTATAATGAACACCGCGATGCAAAGCAAGAACTGTAGCTACCTGTTTTTATTTTGAAATTCGATTCCACAACATCAAATAGGTTTATTTTCTTTCATTAATCTCATTAATGAATATCCCATCATTTAAGTCCACCTAAACATCACAGATAAATATAACGTACGCTTATGCCATCCGCATTCGCCTCGATGTCCCGTCTGCACCGTTAGGTTAGGTAACTAACGCCAGAGCGAGGCAGGGCTAGCGCGGTTGTAAAACATAAGCAACGTCTATATAATATATCATATATACTATATACAATATCTGTCACAGAACATCACATGATCACAGATAAATCACAGCAGAAGATACATATGAAATATTGGATATACTAGGACGTCCGTGTTTTCAATACGAGCCGGTATAAAACACGGATTCCACGGTCGTGATGAATAGCCAAACCCATACCCCTAGACCCCTACGAGAGCGGCAAGCAACCCTACCAATTCTAGAGTTAGGAGACCCGGACTCGACTCCTCGAGTTGGTCTCCCACTGGACTCCAGAACCCGGTTACTTGTGCTCCCCTCCTTAGGTCTATCCTAGTGCAGAAAAGTAAATAATATACAAAAGGTGACATCATCCGCAACCTGGAAGTGCCCCAATAAAAGAATATTACATACAAGTTTTTACATGAATGAAAATGAAAAACACTCATCTCACATAAAAACCCCCGGCTATTCAAACACGACGATCCAATATAACATATCCAGCAACACATAACATCACATGTCATCAACGTAAGTAAATATGCGCATCCCAATTGTCGTTGACATATAGCAACGAAACCGGCGATATCACATATTACACTTACGGTCACAGAAAAGAAAGTGTAAAACTACAACAGTTGGAATCCGCAACCACCTCAGACATCGCATGCCTGACCAAATGAATTCTTTAGACATCGCATGCCTAAAAATTATAAACCCCGCATTTTAGTCTCATTATCGAAAACACTCTTCAATATCAAGTCGGGCAATTCAACAAGATTCCCGACATTTTGATCGAATGCTCGTCGCAAACTTTAGTAGACGGTCGCACCCCCGATACCGTCGACGAAGTGCACCAAGGCGGAACACCGCTACCGCGAGCACCCGAACGGATGCTTTCGGCGACGGGGTTCTCCTACAGTCACTTGGTCGGGGCTATGGAGTGAGGCTGTCTATTAAGTTTACCCGGCGAGTATCCGCGTACGCTACGTGATTGCGACGGACTTTTGATCACATCAAAATTCCGTGGCAACCGATCAAGTGAGACTAAAGTGCTATGTTTATAACATTCATTCAGTTATCATATGACTTTTGTGAATTCCAATTGTTGTATCACATTCCGGATAAACAGAAAATGTTAAACTTTCCGATTGAACATTCGAACACCCAAGTTTTCCCGAAACAGCTCAACACATGAAATAAGTCTAACAACATTCAGTTCGTGCCTCAGTACCAACGGTCCAGCCGTAGAAGGGTCAAGCCAACGCCTCACATGTGGCACGCCGTACTGCCCCAAACCCTAAGGTTCAAAGGGCAGTTCAAGACGGTCACATAATCGAGTTAAGGTTTGTTGTCTTCTAGAGGGTCCATCGCGTTACTTGCACTACTTAGAACGTCGTTAAACTACGGAAAAATCCAATACTTGGAAATTTCCCGACAGGGGAAAAATTGGGTATTTATATCCGGTCGAACTTTTTAACATATTCTAAAATTATCCGGAAAAGCACACAGACAGAATTAGACAATCCGATCGATACACCGAGTCCCCAATACAACCCAGAAAATTCAACTCTTTAAAAATTATTAAAAATTCCCAGGAAAACCACCACTGGAAACTAATAATTACTGTGCAAAATTCATTAAACAAAGAGACATTACGGCTGCGGAACCGCCGCATAAGCCATGCTTATGCGGCGGAACCGCGGCGGTTTGATGGATTCAGGAGCTCGAATTTCACAGTAACTCTTAGATATTCCTGCTGATTTTTCTGCATATTTTTAATTACGAAAAAGACCAGATTTCAGAAATTGTCCAGAGAGCATTTTAGGGTTTTGGTTTTGGTTCGATCGGACTTCTAATTCCGTCTACGCATCGCCTAAGGCTCTAGCTAGGCTCTGATACCACTGTAGGTCAGGCAGCCACCCCATCTAATGGGGTCACCGTGGCACCAACGGGTCCCTCAGCAGCTACTTTTTACGCATGCCCCCTCGCGAGGACTACAACCCGCCGGAACACCTTCCGGTCTCGGGACACCCTGGGGGTAAGAGCCTATGCTTCGCCACACTGTCACACAGTGAGAACCCCCCATAGGTCGACATCTAATGCCTAGTAGCTCTGATACCACTGTAGGATTCCTAGGCACTCTAATGGAGTCTCACAAGTGATCAAACATGCACAAATCAAATTTTACGGGTGCCTACAAACCCTAATACGGATCGTCAAATAGATATATAGGCGATGCAAGTAAACGGAAATATAGCTAAAGGGAAGGGGCTACAACCTTTGTAGATCCGGTCCTCCACCTCTTAGGCTCCGTGATGAAGTCCTCTCCGCTGTCCAAATCGAACCATGACTCTCACGGTGGTTTCATCAGAGAAAAAGGCGGGCTAGGTCGTCGACAACGTGCCGAAGATGATCTACGTCGAGGCATCACTAGATCAAGCTCCACCTTCACCAAGCCATGAAAACTTGTGAAGGAAACACCCTATACTACTTGGCATAGTCACATAATTCACGAATTATTCGCCGAATTCGCGAATAATTCACGAATTTTTGATCAAACGAATTAATCTCCGAATTAATCGCCATTGCCGAACTGGCCGAATAATTCGCGAATAATTCGCGAATTATTCCCGAATAATTCGCGAATTATTCCCGAATTATGTGAAAAAACAGTGAATAATTCAAAAAACAGCAAATAATTCACAAAATCAAAACCTAGGGTCTCATATATTAATTTATTGCTCGAAATCCTTCCCGAACATTTCCCGAACACTTACCGAAGTTTTCCCGAATACCTGCCGATTTTTTCCGAATAGTTCTCCGAATCCGAATTTTCGACCTCGCCGAATTATTCCCGAACGACGAATTTGTGACTATGCTACTTGGCAAGAGGTAGAGGATGAAGAAATAGGAAGTGGGTTCACTTTAGAATTGGATTTCTCACTTTTTCATCACTTTCCATTGATGTAGCAAGCTTTCTTCATGGAAGAAGAAGATGAAGAAGAAGAAGATGATATATATCATAAGTCTTTTTAAAATAAAAACAATATGATACTTATCATAATCTCAACCATGGTTTAGTGTAGAGATTTAACTAAGGTTAGATGAGTGGTTAGGGTTAGAGAAGAGACAAGAATGGTGGACTTGTTCAAAGCTTCAAGAAGCTTCAAATAAAACAAAATTAGCAACCATTCTTTTCTCTTTTTCTTTTCAAATGAAATAAATAAAAATAAATAAATGAATAAGTAAAAGAAATGATACCCTAACCACTAACTAACCATGGTTTAATACTTTACACAAAACCAAGCTAGAATGTATCATCAAACATGATACAATCATGTGCACCAAAATATATCACATATACAATGTGCAATACAAGTGAGTAAATCCATTTAAAGTGAACCAATACTAGTTAATGCAAAGTAATATATCAAATATATAATTATACATTAAATCATTAAATCAACACTTGATTCAATGATCCGGTCATGTCGCATATAACCGGCTAGTATCCAACGTATCGGCTTATCGAATCAATCCTTGATTCGATAACTAGGTTATATCGCATACAACCATTCGACACATACATTACGAGAATGAAATATGGTATCACATACACGCATTATTCTCGATCCCGCACATATCCCATATGTGCTCCTATTTCGTTTCGCTTGAGCCAGGAAACCTCTGTGTAGGACTCTAAAGACTCGTCAATACGCCGGCAGCAGATGATGATCATATCAAATACCCACAAGCCGCAAGCGGTCTGCTAAACGTAATGGCCACCCGGGTATTGAACGATCAGAAGATCGACGAGCAAGCCCGCTCACACTCCTGTGAATCCAACCAGTAACACTTACCGTACAGTCCGGTCTGTTCGTCTGATATGTCGCATATCTCGCCTAGGGGTGGTAAACGTCAGACCCCAATAGCTCGATAAGTCATGCCGACGTAGGGTCCATAACATTTGTGAAACTACTGATAACTCTTACCAGTATATCACTGCAACCCTGGCCAGGGATTTCCTGTTATGGCCAGTCGAGCATAGCGCAACATCAACCCCCAATACCGGGAGAGACGAATCCCCTCCTATCGCTCATTGCCTCCATGTGAATCGGGACTGTACCCAAAAACCACCTGTTTGCACGACTCAGTAGAGCCGTGGTAGGGTGGAAATCAAAGCACAGTGGGAGACACACAAGACTCTATGACGATATCGGGTCAACAGACTAAGCTGTACCAGTGTCACCAGAGAACTGCCATCTGACGTGAGGTATAATACCATCTGGGAGTTCTCGGCGAGTCCGTTCAGTGTACCCAGTCTCCACTGAACACCCGTATACCATCTCTGATGTCAAACACCAATGGATATGGGATCATCCATTGCCCATCGCATGGGTCGAGAAGATATACGCTAGTCTACTCTGGAATATCAATGCCCCGTCTCGATATTCCCTCGACTAGGAACATTGAAGGATGTACTCATGGACTATCCAGGCCCCACTAGTATGATCTGCATCACAGTCGTGGAAGTCGAGTACACATCCTAAGGGCTTTATCAACATGTAACAGAGAGACAGAAAGTATACACGTTAAGATAAAGAGCAACCAGATAGCATACTATCATGTCGAGCAAGAAAGTCCTACCTATATATGTCCCAGCATCCACTACAATATACATCCAATGTACAGTAATGGCCTCTAGGGCATACATATAACTAACAGACTGCACCTCCTCCTCATCAGTTCTATCAAGCTCAAAGGAACATACCTCAAGTTCAAAGGAACGGGCAGAGGAATGCTCCTCCAGCAAGGAGGAATGTGCCAAGGCGACAGGCTTTCACAATGACTGTGGAAGAGGATGAAGCCACCGGCCAAGTCATCACTAGTAACAATTTCCTTTCAAGATTTCTTTCAGTCTATATACATATTTATATATCTTTTCCTTATACCTAAAACCTATCCCACATAACTTAGGTACAATCTTAGTAGCCTCACTTCCTACACAGCACTCTTCGATACAGGAGCATCTTATTGCTTTATACCGCAACGGTTCGTCCAAACTCATGCGATTCCAGTCAAACCTCTCGTATCACGCTGGAATGTTAGTTCAGGGAACGACGTTCTAAAAGAAATAATGGGATACAACTTGTGTCCAGTGGTTGTCTGCAGCAGAGAATTCTATACTAACTTCAAGGTGTTGGACATACCGAATTTCGATGTCGTTTTCGGTTTGGATTGGCTCGGAAATTTTTACGCTACCATCGACTATCGTCAAAGGAGGGTAGTGTTCAAGATTCCAGACCATCTGGTCTTTTATTTCAAAAGTGGAGACCGTACTCTGGAGCCAAGCATATACGAGGCAAAACCGAAGACGGCAGTGATTACAACACTTCAAGCGGAGGAAGGATCGAAGCCAGAGATAGTTCGAGAGTTCGACGATGTATTTCCTAAAGACATATCAGGTTTGCCTCCCGATTGAGCTCTTGAATTCAGAATTAATTTAGTACTTGGAGCACAACCGGTGATCAAAGCACTGTATCGGTTAAGTCCTGAAGGTTTGAAGGAAGTCCGAACTCAGTTAGACGAATTATAGGCGAAAGGATGGATTCGTCTCAGCACTTCAAGTTGGGGATCACCAGTTCTACTTGTGAATAAGAAGGAAGGTTCATACAGAATGTGTATTGATTATAGAGCTCTGAATGAAGTAACTATAAAGAACAAGTATCCACTTCCGCGCAACGATGACTTGTCCGATCAGCTCAGTGGGTCTTGCATTTTCTCCAAATTAGATCTTCGTTCGGGTTATCATCAGGTGAAGGTCGAAAAATCTAATATCCATAAAACGGCATTCAGAACTCGCTCTGGATATTATGAATTTCTTGTGATGCCATTTGGAGTGACCAACGCTCCAGCTATATTCATGAACCCAATGAATCAAGTTTTCTAAGAGTACCTAGACAGGTTTGTTGTCATCTTCATCGACGACATCCTGGTGTATTCTAAGAGTCAGAAAAAACATGCCGAGCACCTATGAATTGTCCTGGAGATTCTACGATAGCATCAACTCTATACCAAGTACAGCAAGTGCGAGTTTTGGCTAGATCAAGTCAGTTTTCTCGGACATATTGTATCGGGCGATGGAATCTCTGTAGATCCAGCTAAAGTATCAGCAGTAAGTGAATGGCCGACACCAAAGTCAGTGAAGGACATTCGACTTGGATTTAACAGGATATAACAGAAGGTTTATTGAAGGATTTTCAAAGATTTCCACACCCCTGACCAAGCTCACGCGTAAGATGAAGAATTCGTGTGGTCAGAAGCATACGAACGAGCTTTCGTAGACCTCAAATCAAGATTGACATCGGCACCTATTCTCGTCATACCGGACAAATCTGGAGGTTTTGAAGTGCATTGCGATGCATCCGGTAAGGGATTAGGATGTGTTCTACATTAGCACGGTAAAGTGGTAGCTTATGCTTCAAGACAGCTGAAGATTTATGAGCGCAATTATTCAACGCATGATTTGGAGTTGGCAGCCGTAATCTTTGCTCTCAAAATTTGGCGCCATTATCTTCTTGGTGAACGAGTGGACATATACACGGACCACAAAAGTCTAAAATATGTGTTTACTCAGAAAGAGTTGAATATGCGGCAGAGAAGATGGTTAGAACTCATGGCGGACTTCGACATCAACCTACAATATCATCCAGGAAAGGTGAATGTAGTACCAGATGCCCTTAGTCGCCAACCATTAGCATTGAATCTCACCGCACAGTGGAAGCTTCAACAAGACTTTAATCAGATGGAGATTGAAATGGTCATGCCAGATAACACTTCAAGTTTGATGAACTTACAAGTTCAATCTACCATTGTCAATCAGATCAAAGCAGCTCAAGTAAGTGATGCTAAGTTGCAAAAGATCAGAGAACAAGTAGAAAGTGTACTTCGAACAGACTTCATCATCCATGAAGACGGATCTTTGAGATACGGCAGTAGATTGTGTGTACCAAAAGATTCTGTGCAAGAAGAGTTGATGAAGGAAGGTTACAACTCTCCTTATTCAGTACACCCTGGAGGTACAAAGATATATAAAGATCTACGTCAAAATTACTGGTGGCATGGAATGAAGCGTGAAGTGGCCATAAGCGTTACTAAATGCTTGGTGTGTCAGCAAGTAAAAGCTGAACATCATAGGACATCTGGTTTACTTCAACCGTTACCTACCCCAGAATGGAAGTGGCAACACATAACAATGGATTTCATGACTGCACTTCCTCACAGCACGAAAAGTAACGATGCGGTATGGGTTATTGTGGATCGACTCACCAAGTCGGCTCACTTTATTCCTTTTCGAGTTGGCCAAGCTACTGAGACACTAGCAAAGAAGTACATGGAGGTAAGAATCTAAGTAAGATTTAAACTCTTCAAATATGTACTATCTCTGATACCCATGAACTCATGCAGGAAATCGTGAGATTACATGGAGTACCGGTTTGCGTTGTCTCCGATCTTGACACCAGACTTCGATCAAATTTTGGCAGTCTGCAAGCTAGCTTGGGAACAAGTCTGAACTTCAGCACAGCTTATCATCCACAAACAGATGGTCAGTCTGAGTGAACTATTCAGATCTTAGAAGATATGCTAAGAGCGTGTATGCTAGACTTCGGAGGATCGTGGGAAGATCACCTACATCTTGTGGAGTTTTCATACAACAACAGCTACCAAGTAAGTATAGGAATGGCACCATTTGCAGCTTTATATGGAAGGAAGTGTTGATCGCCATTAAGTTGGGATGATATCGGAGATAGAGAACTCCTTGGACCTGAGATGATAGTAGCAACTGTCGACGTGATTCACACTATCAGGGAAAGAATGCGCATAGCCCAAGATCGACAGAAGCACTGGGCTGATGCAAAGCGCCGTCACTTGGAGTTCCAACTGGGAGATCATGTATTTTTGAAGATATCTCCCAACCGTGGAGTGATTCTTTTTGGAAGACGGGGTAAGCTCAGTCCGAGGTACATTGGATCGTTCGACATACTCGAACGAGTTGGTGAAGTGGTGTATCGCTTGGCACTTCCACCTTCATTGGAAGGAATACACAATGTGTTCCACATATCCCAACTCAGAAGGTATGTGAGTGACCCCAGCCATATTCTTGATCACTCCGAGCTCACTGTACAGCCAGTTTTATCCTATGAGCAACAACCTATTGAAATCCTGGATAGAAAGATGAAGTCACTTCGGAACAATGAAGTCAACTTGGTTCGAGTGATGTGGAGAAAATATTCACCAGGACAATCAACATGGAAACGTGAGGACGACATGCGTGCAAGATACCCTCATTTATTTGTAAACTAATCCCTAAAATAAATTGTAAATTTCGAGGATGAAATTTTTGTAAGGAGGGTAGACTGTAACAACTCCAATTTCAATTTACAGAAAATTGTTTAAAAGTTAATGTACAAATGGAGTATTTGCAATCCTTGGTACACTATAAGTATTTTTTTTTACATTTGAACAGCAAGAAAGCACTTGTAGCTCATTGGTAAAGCCTTGCACTGCTGTGACGTAGCCCCTGTGATCGAATCCCCCTAGCCACATTATCTTTTTATTTAATTTTTCTTTTAATCTTTTAGAAGCCTAAGGGTTTACACATGCACTACACGTAAGATGATGAGTTACAGAATAATCAAACATATGCACTGGGGTATACCAAGCGATAGGGACACATGACACCAATCCAAGCCCATTCCACTGGACTTGGACTGGCGACACATGCGTAGGAAACCGGCACCGCCGGGTCCCCCGTAGGGGATGGTCCCTATTTCTTTGCCCGAGCATCTCTTCATCTACCCCACTTCTCTCATGTTGTTTATTTTCTCTGCACATTTTCCAGAGAATATTAAATCACCTTTAATCCAATTTTAATGCAAATTTTAATGCATTCTTTAATCCTCTAAACCCTAATCCTACCCTATAAATAGAACCCTACCTTTTGGCACTCCTCATTCTGAAATCAAGTGCCAAAACTCTCCACAATTCTCAAGTTCTAGAAGTTGTGCAAGTGGAGTTAGCAAGAGGCGGAGTTCCGACGAAGTTCCAAGGAGATTCCAGCGACGAAAAGACGCCCCGACACTTTCCCTAGCTTCCCCCTTCTCCTTTCTATCCTTGTAGCTAATAAGTCCCCTCTCCCCTTCTCTTTTTCTATTATAAAAACTTTCATTTTTAAAACTCGACGAAAGCGGAGTTAATCCGAATTCCTTTTCGTTTTACTTTAAAAATTCTAATTTTTCCCATGCTCTCATATAATGTTTAATAAACATTAATAAACACACTAAAATAAGTTTCATATCAAAAGAATCTTTTATGCAACTTTTATCATATTTTTACGCTAAAATACCATATACTTTATTTTCGACACAAATCAACATAATACTTGTATATTACCTTTAAAAAACTCACGAGGTAAAGACCTACCTCATCACAACACACATATTGGACATAGCACGATTTACTTTTGGGCAATGTTTTTGGGAATATCACGAGTTATAATAAAATACCCTAAACTATTACAAAACCATTTTCTGTAAAAAGAGTATTCATTAATTCCTTACAATTACGCCTTTACAACCCATTTTGGGGAACCCTGATCGGGATGGTGCGGGTTATCGCACGTCCTCGGGCTTACTAGAGCGAGATGTAGATCTCCGCAAGGAGCATTCGATCTCGATGGAATTTTTAAAATTATTTTTAAGAAAATGAGATTTCTAGAAAATAAATAAAATTTATTTTTATTAAATTTATAAATATATATGAGTATTATCAAAAGATCTATTTTAAATATATTATACAAATATACCAAGTTTTCTAAATCAAAAGAATCACCATTACATGAAAATACCATCCAAATACAAAACAATTCCAATATTTCAATAAAATACCATATACAATGAAAACTAGGTTCTATTCACTAGAAATTTTACTTTTATAAAATATACATCTATGAAAACCCTAAAGACGATAATTAAATACTTGAGTTGTATTTGGAAAATATATCAGAACTATTTTTACATAAAACCCTTTCAAGTTATACTAAATTACAATAAGCACCCTAGTAAATATAGGTTTAAGCAGGACCAATTCTCTTGAGCCTCAGGGAGCCGGAGAATGTGGGTGCTTGCCTATCGAAGATAGACAATCTAACAAACGGTGTTATCAACACGATAATTGTCTTGGAAAAAGACACAAATCCTGCCGTCCATATGCAGCAGTTACCGATAACATCAAAAACTAATTCAGGATTTCAAGTTCTTTTCAAAGTGTCTGACTCAGACCGAGTCTCAGTATAATCAATATGACTTGAATATGATTCAAGTATAAACTACAATACAACATGAATCCATGAATCCATTTATTCAATCTATATAAATCTATATTGACCGAACCGAACCATGGATATACTCCGGTTACATGACTATCCATTTATATCCATTCCATTTATTGATATCATGGTTTCGGCAAGTCATCCATCTATATAACCAAACAATACAATCAATACAAAGACAATGTGGGGTTTTTAAAGGGGTAGATTGGTACGGAATGTGTTAGAAGTGGCACGAGACTGTAACCATAACACGAATATCCATTGTCGTTGTACCGTGGTTGAACGGTTCCTTGTGCTCTACATACCTTAGTCTCCAGAATAGTGGGACTCCTCTCGTATACACCGGCATATTTTGTACCAAGATATAAACAACTGCGTTAACATTATAATCAAACATTACTAGTCTTATACTCTTTCTGTCTATTCTATCTCTACTCATCTTTGGGACTTACTGAGCGATGTTAGTTATATGTATGCCCTAGAGGCCATTACTATACATAGGATGTATATTGTAGTGGATGCTTGGACATATATAGGGAGAACTTTCTTGCTCGACATGATAGTATGCTATCTGGTTGCTCTTTACCTTAACGTGTACACTGATTGTCTCTCTGTTACATGTTGGTAAAGCCCTTAGGATGTGTACTTGACTACTTGGACTATGATGCAGATCATACTAGTGGGGACATGGTAGTCTATAAGTACATCCTTCAAGGTCCCTAGTCGTGGGTGTATCGAGACGGGGCATCGATATATCAGAGTAGACTAGCGTATACCTTCTCGACCCATACAGATGGGCGATGGATGATCCCATATCCATTGGTGTTTGACATCAGAGATGATATACGGGTGCTCAGTGGAGACTGGGTACACTGGTCGGACTCGCCGAGAACTCCCAGATGGTATTATACCTTACGTCAGATGGCAGTTCTCTGGTGACACTGGTACAGGTTAGTCTGTAGACCCGAGATCGTCATAGAGTCTTGTGTGATTCCCACTGTGCTTTGATTTCCACCTTACCACGTCCACGAGGGCGTGCAAAACGGTGGTTTTTGGGTATAGTCCCGAATCATATGGAGGCAATGAGCGATAGGAGGGGATTCGTCTCTCCCGGTATAGGGAGTTGATGTTGCGCTGTGTTCGATTGGCTATAACCGGAAATCCCTGGTCAGGGTTTCTGAGATTTACTGGTAAGTGTTACCAGTAGTTTCTCGAACTGTTATAGACCTCATATCGACACGACTTATCGAGCTATTGGGGTCTGACGTTTACCACCCCTAGGCAAGATATGCGACATATCAGACGACGAGACCGGACTGTGCGGTAAGTGTTACCGGTCGGATTCACAGGAGTGTGAGCGGTCTTTCTCGTTGATCTTCTGATCGCTCAATACCCGGGTGGCCGTTACGTTTAGCAGACCGCTTGCGGCTTGTGGGTGTTTGATATGATCATCACCTGCTGCCGGCGTATTGACGAGTCTTCAGAGTCCTACACAGAGGTTTCCTGGCTCAAGCGAAACGAAATAGGAGCGCATATAAGATATGTACGGGACCAAGAATAATACCAGTATGTGATACTGTATTCTATTCTCGCGATTTGTATCATTGGACGGTTATATATGATATAGCCGGGTTACCGAATCAAGTGTTGATTCGATACATTGATACACTTGATATTAGTCGGTTATATATGATATGACCGGATCATTAAATCAAGTGTTGATTTAATGATTTAATGTATAATTATATATTTGATATATTATTTTACAATAACTAGTATTTGTTCACTTAAGATGGATTTTCTCACTTGGTGTGCACATTGTATATATGATATAGTTTTGTGCACTAGTTTGTATCATATTTGGTGATACATGCAATCTTGGGTGTGTGTTTGCTTCAAACCATGTTTAGTTAATGGTTAGGGTTTCCATTACTTTATTTATTTATGAAAAACAAAATGGTTGCTTTCTTATTTATTTGCTAGAAGCTTCAAGCATCTTTGAAAAGGGTCAAAACCATTTTGTTTTTATTCTAAAACCTAACCATTACCTAAACCCTAGTTTAGTCTCTACACTTGTTACACTAACCCATGGTTGCATTATGATAAGATCACTTGATTTATTATTATTCATCAATTGATTTTATTATGATTATCATATTCTTTCTTCTTCTTCTTCTTCTTCAAGAAGAAGAAACCTTGCTACCTTCAATGGTGCTATGAGAAAGAGAGTGAGAAATCCAAATCCAAAGTGAACCCACTTCCTATTTTTTCATCCTCTACCACTTGCCATATAGTAGAGTGTGTTATCTTCACAAGTTCTATGACCAAGTGAAGATGGAGCTTGAGTTTGAGTTGCCTCGACGTAGATCATCTTCGGCATCGAAGTAAACGACCTAGCCAGCCCATTTCTCCGATGAAACCGACGCTAGAGTCCGGGATTCCGATGATCGCAGCGGAGGAACGTCAACACGGAGCTAGAGAAGTGGTGGGCCGGATCTACAAAGGTTGTATTTCCATTCACTTAGTACTAAAGCAGTTTAGTAGCTTATAGTTTCGCCTAATCTCTAGTTAACGATCTAGTTTAGGGTTTCTCGGCACCGGAAAATTTTAATTTGGCATGGTTGATGCCTTGTGGAACCTCTTGAGTGTGCCTAGGAACCCTACAGTAGTATCAGAGCCTAGCTAGAGTATTAGGCGATGTGTTAACGAAGTTAAAACCCCGATCGAACCCGGAATCGACAAAATAAAACCCTCTCTATACATTTTTTAAAATCTGGGATTTTTCCGAATTAAAAATGCCTAAAAAAATCAGCGGGAAATTATAAGAAAAACTGTGCAAAACGACACTGTTTGGAGCTCAAACCGCAGCGGAACCGCGGCACGAGCATGGCTCGTGCGGCGGTTCCGCCGCCATTATGTGACGTCACCCTCTTAGATTTGCACAGTAATGTTTCTTTTTAATTCCCTGATATTTTATGGGTATTTTTATCTGACTCAAGTGTTGAGTATTTTGGGGTTTATTTTGTAGTCGTTGTTTCGATCGGAATTTTTAATTTCGTAATGTTTTCCGGATATTTAGAATATGTTAAAAGGTTCGACCGGATATAAATACCCACTTTTTCCCCTGCCGGGAAATTTCCAAGTGTTGGATTTTTCCGTAGTTTAATAACGTTCTAAGTAGTGCTAGTAACGCAATGGTCCCTTTAGAAGACAACAAACCTTAATTCGATTATGTGACCGTCTTGAACCGCCCTTTGAACCTTAGGGTTTGGGGCAGTACGGCGTGCCACATGTGAGGCGTTGGCTTGACCCTTCTACGGCTGGACCGTTGGTGCTGTGGCATGAAGTGGATGTTTTTAAACTTATTTCATGTGTTGAGCTTTTCGGTAAAAATTGGGTGTTTGATTATTCGATCGGAAATTTTAACATTGTCTATTTATCTAGAATGTGATACAATATTTGGAATTCACAAGTTGTTATGAGATAACTGAATGAATGTTATGAACATAGAAGTTTAGTCTCACTTGATCGGTTGCCACGGAATTTTGATGTGATCAAAAGTCCGTCGCAATCACGTAGCGTACGCGGATACTCGCCGGTAAACTTAATAGACAGCTACACCCCATAGCCCCGACCAAGTGACTGTAGAAGAACCCCGTCGCCAAAAGCATCCGTTCGGGTGCTCGCGGCAACGATGTTCCGCCTTGGTGCACTTTGTCGATGGCATCGGGGGTGCGGCCATCTACTAAAGTTTGTGACGAGCATTCGTTCTAGATGTCGGGAACCTTGTTGAATTGCCCGACTTGATATTGAAAAGTGTTTTCGATACTGAGACTAAAATGCGGGGTTTATAAATGTTAGGCATGTGATGTCTAAGGAATTCAGATGGTTAGGCATGCGATGTCTAAAGAGGTCGCGGATTCCAACTGTTGTAGTTTTACACTTTCTTTTCTGCGACCGTAAGTGTAATATGTGATATCGCTGGTTTCGTTGCTATATGTCAAGGACAATTAGGATGGGCATATTTATTTACGTTGATGACATGTGATGTTATGTGTTGTTGGATATGTTATATTGGATCCTCGTGTTTGAATACCCGGGGGGGGTTTATGTGAGATGAGTGTTTTTCATTTTCATTCATGTAAAAACTTGTATGTAATATTCTTTTATTGGGGCACTTCCAGGTTGCGGAAGATGTCACCTTTTGTATATTATTTACTTTTCCGCACTAGGATAGACCAAAGGAGGAGGGCACAAGTAACCGGGTTATGGAGTCCAGTGGGAGACCAACTCGAAGAGTCGAGCCCGGGTCTCCTAACTCTAGAATTGGTAGGGTTGCTTGCCGCTCTCGTAGGGGTCTAGGGGTGTGAGTTTGGCTATTCATCGCGACCGTGGAATCCGTGTTTTATACTGGCTCGTATTGAAAACACGGACGTCCTAGTATATCCAATGTTTCATATGATTCTTCTGCTGCGATATCTGTGATGTGATCATTTGATATGTTGTGATGGATACTGTATCTAGTATATATGATATATTATATACACATTACTTATGTTTTACACCCACGCTAGCCCTGCCCCGCTCTGCCGTTAGTCACCTAACCTAACGGTGCACGAGGGGACATCGAGGCGAACACGGATGGCATAAGTGTACGTCGTATTTATCTGTGATGTTTAGGTGACTTAAATGATGGGACTTCATTAATATGATTAATGAAAGTAAAAGAAACCTAAAGATGTTGTAGAATCGAATTTCAAAAATAAAACAGGCAGCTACAGTTCTTGCTTTGCACAGCGGTATATATGATATATCCTGCACCTTATTCGATGAGGAAAGGGCCTACGATCCCTTCACCGGGAGTGACCCCTTTAGCAATAACTGGAAGATGCTACACCCCTCGGTTTGTCTTTTGATTGCTTCTATAGTTCTTGCTTTGCACAGTGATATATATGATATATCCTGCACCTCATTCGATGAGGAAAGGGCCGACGATCCCTTCACCGGGAGTAACCCCTTTAGCAAAACTAGAAAAGCCTAAAAAACACTCCATTTTAAAATCATTTGATTCTACAACGATATCATGTTCATTACACAATAGGTTTTCAGAAAAACCTGTCGTAGCCCTCCGTCATTTCAGATAAGTTGTATATAGTATTCGTGCTACATTTGTTGGCTTTCGTCAAGATGTAGTGTGCGGTAGCTATATGTTGCTTATCTGCTGCATACGATGCGATTGGATTAGGGTAGTCGTGCGGCTTTGTTGGCTTTCGTCAAGGGTCGTGCGGGTGGGTTTAATTCAATCAAGAAATGTACGGGTTGAACTTGACTAGGGGGCTATGGTTTGTTGGCTTTCGTCAAGGTCATAGCACGTTAGGGGCAAAATTATCGGGAATTTCAAGTGTTGAAATTTGCAATGAGATTGCATACCTTCTATGAGATAGTTGGATCCCGATACCCGCTGCGAGTAAGAGTTACTTCTGGGAGAGTTTTACACATTACAATTAGCCGATCGAGTATGTGTCTAGAAAGGTGTTAACGAGGTTACGCCTCTGGGAAAACGAGGTTTACATTAATTAGGTTCGTGCGAAAGTACGGGGGACCTCCCTCAAAGTACCGACACAAGCCTGGCTGAAAGATTGGCGAACTTGTAGTGTGTAATTAATTCCAGCTAGTCTTTCCTTTTAGGGTTTGAAAGAAGATTTGATTAAAACAGTGGGAGCCATCCTGATTAGATAAAATAATAACCAATCTATTCTTGCAAGAGAGCACGCAGAGTGTTTTCGTCTCTCTCTCTCCAGGTAGCGACCATATCACGCCTTAATCAAGATAATAATATGGATGTATTGACCGAACCCGCTTGTTATACTGAGCTGGGGAACGATGGTCCCGCTCCAACTTATAATTGTTATAAGACAGAGCAGGAAATAGGGGAATACCAGAATTCCTATGCCACCCAAACGAAGAGAGTGCATACTGATGCATCATCTTCGGGTGTGTTCATTACAGAGAACTGTTTCTCAGTATCCTTTACGTCCTAGGTATGTGATACTAGATCAGGATCCCGCATATGTAATTTGTTACATGGGCTACAGATAGGTAGAGAACTGAGAACGGGTAATAAGTTTCATGAGACAGAAAACGGTGCAAGTGTTGCTGCGAAGTCTGTTGGTCACTGTCACCCTGTATTTCCAAATACATTGATTCTGAACGAATGTTATTAGATACCGAACCTGATATACAACATCATATCAGTCTCTTTATTAGTAAAAAAAAGGATATAATTTTGTATTGTTGGATAATGTTTTGAACATTTCCTATATCAAAAGTTGATCGGTTCAGGCACGTTATCTAAAAGCATTGACGTTCTAAATCAAACTACAGTTCTTAGTATACAGAACACACACAAGAGGAATAGTTCAGAAATGAACGAATTCTTCTTGAGGTATTGTAGACTAGGTCATATCAATGCGACCCGACTAGCTGAAGTTACATATAGATGCATATTTAAATCAGTTTGAATTTACATCTTGTGAAACTTGCCAGTCATGTCATAAAGATAAGATGATCATAGCTCTGTTGATTGGAAACAGAGAAAGAGTTAGTAAACTTTTGGGATTGATACATGCCGATGTATAAAGATCCCCTGTCTACACATGCCAAGACCGGATCTTTGTACTTCATTACATTCTCTGATGATCTCTCAAGGCTCGGTCATATGTTCCTGCTGAAACATAGGTCCGAAACTTTTGAGATATTCACAGAATATAAGTTAGAAGTAGAGAACCAAAACGGGTATAAGTATTATGTCCTTTGATGTGATCAAGGAGAAGAATACTTGAGCACGGAATTCTTAGACTTTTCTAAAGGAGAATGAGATTCTCTCTCAGCATTACTCCTCCGTATACACCACAGCACGTCGGTGTATCGGGGCGGAGCAATCACACCCTATATGATAAGGTGTGCTCTATGATGAGTACTACTGAGTTACCTATTTCCTTTTGGGAGTTATGCGCTTGAGAAGCTGCATACCTATTGAATAGGGTTCCAATCAAATCAATTGCCTACCACTTCATATGTGATATGGAAAGGGAAGAGTCTATATCTTAAGTTTGTTAAGATTTAGGGTTGTTCGGCCTATGTCTAAAAGCAAAATCCGGACAAGCTCGAGGTAAGGTCAGTTATGTAGAACTGGAAAGGTTCCAGCTATACAAACTACTGCAGATGATTTGGTAGAACCAAAGGATTAAGTAGATAACCAACGAACCCCACCCTCTCCGACGATCTAGTAGGGTTCCTCACCCACCTGAGAGATACTTTGGTTTCTCTATGACAGTAGGAGCGAGGATTACATCATGAGATGATGACCCAAGTAGTTTCGAGCAGGCCATCAGGAGTAGGACTCTGTAAGAAAGGCTGGATGCTTAGTGATCTGAGATGGAATCCATGTACACCAATAAAGTATGGACTTTGGTTGCTATATCTGAAGGGTTAAATCCCCATCAGGAGCAAGTATATCTTGAGAAGATTACTTGGTGTACATGGAAAGGTTGAGAATTTCAAAGCTAGACTTGTTAAAGGTTTGCATCATTGACCAGGTATGGATTTTGTTGAAACCTTTTCTAAGTAGCTATGCTTAAGTCTATCCAGATCCTACTTGCCACGGCTACATACCATGACTACGATATCTGGCGGTTGGGTGCCATGACTGCTTTTCTAAATGATGTTTTAGAAGAGTGAGTCTATAAGTACACAGCCAGAGGGCTTCGTAGACAGTGGGAGCAGCGGAAACGTGTGCAAGATGTTTTATGTGATAAAGCAGGCATCGCGGAGTTGGAACATCTGTTTTTGATGAGTTAGTCAAAGAGTTTGACATCATCAAAATGGTAGATGAACCTTGTATAAACAAAAGGGTAGTAGGAAGTATGGTGGTGATCCTCGTAGAGTACGTGGATGACATACTCTTGATAAGAAAGGAGTTTCCTATGCTACGCTCGGTTAATCTCCGCTTATCACAATGATTCTCCATATAGGATCAAAGTGATACCTCATAAATCCTGGGTTTTGGATCTATGAGATAGATCTAATTGGATGTTAGGATACTCACTAGTTGTAGTGAGATGGTATCAATCGATCCTGTGGAGAATCACTGGAAAGGTTCCAGAGTGATAAGGACGACTGAAAGTCAGTCACAGGCATTGTCTTTACCCTCAGTAAAGGGACAGTATGTTGGAAGAGTTCCAAGCTAGATACCGTGGCAAACTAGACGATAAAGGCTGGATACATCGCTACTTAAGATGCTACCAAAAAGGAAGTCTGGGTGTATATTAGTTCATGAGATGAACTTCGTTTCTACCATTGTGAGACAATGGAGTTGTGGCTTATGCCAAGGAACGTCCGTCCCATCAGTGATCCAGACATAATCTAAGGCAGTATCACCTGATCATGGAGATGGATGATCTCCAGGGTGATCGAGGTAAGGAGAGTAGACTCAGAGGACAACACGGCGGATCCACTCATAAAGGCCTTTTCCCAGAGAGAGACTTTTATGGGATGGTTGAGTATGAGATACTACAACCACTGCTATCAGATGGCCCTAGTGCAAGTGGGAGATTGTTAGTTATATGTATGCCCTAGAGGCCATTACTATACATAGGATGTATATTGTAGTGGATGCTTGGACATATATAGGGAGGACTTTTTTGCTCGACATGATAGTATGCTATCTGGTTGCTCTTTACCTTAACGTGTACACTGATTGTCTCTCTGTTACATGTTGGTAAAGACCTTAGGATGTGTACTTGACTACCTGGACTATGATGCGGATCATACTAGTGGGGACATGGTTGTCTATAAGTACATCCTTCAAGGTCCCTAGTCGTGGGTGTATCGAGACGGGGCATCGATATACCAGAGTAGACTAGCGTATACCTTCTCGACCCATACAGATAGGCGATGGATGATCCTATATCCATTGGTGTTTGACATCAGAGATGATATACGGGTGCTCAGTGGAGACTGGGTACACTGGACGGACTCGCCGAGAACTCCCAGATGGTATTATACCTTACGTCAGATAGCAGTTCTCTGGTGACACTGGTACAGGTTAGTCTGTAGACCCGAGATCGTCATAGAGTCTTGTGTGATTCCCACTATGCTTTGATTTCCACCTTACCACGTCCAAGAGGGCGTGCAAAACGGTGGTTTTTGGGTACAGTCCCGAATCATATGGAGGCAATGAGCGATAGGAGGGGATTCGTCTCTCCCGGTATAGGTAGTTGATGTTGCGCTGTGTTCGATTGGCTATAACCGGAAATCCCTGGCCAGGGTTGCTGAGATTTACTGGTAAGTGTTACCAGTAGTTTCTCGAACTGTTATAGACCTCATATCGACACTACTTATCGAGCTATTGGGGTCTGACGTTTACCACCCCTAGGCAAGATATGCGACATATCAGACGACGAGACCGGACTGTGCGGTTAGTGTTACCGGTCGGATTCACAGGAGTGTGAGCGGTCTTGCTCGTTGATATTCTGATCGCTCAATACCCGGGTGGCCGTTACGTTTAGCAGACCGCTTGCGGCTTGTGGGTGTTTGATATGATCATCACCTGCTGCCGGCGTATTGACGAGTCTTTAGAGTCCTACACAGAGGTTTCCTGGCTCAAGCGAAACGAAATAGGAGCGCATATGAGATATGTGCGGGACCGAGAATAATACCAGTATGTGATAATGTATTCTATTCTCGCGATTTGTATCATTGGACGGTTATATATGATATAGCCGGGTTACCGAATCAAGTGTTGATTCGATACATTGATACACTTGATATTAGTCGGTTATATGTGATATGACCGGATCATTAAATCAAGTGTTGATTTAATCATTTAATGTATAATTATATATTTGATATATTATTTTACATTAACTAGTATTTGTTCACTTAAGATGGATTTTCTCACTTGGTGTGCACATTGTATATATGATATAGTTTTGTGCACTAGTTTGTATCATGTTTGATGATACATGCAAACTTGGGTGTGTGTTTGCTTCAAACCATGTTTAGTTAATGGTTAGGGTTTCCATTACTTTATTTATTTATGAAAAACAAAATGGTTGCTTTCTTATTTATTTGCTAGAAGCTTCAAGCATCTTTGAAAAGGGTCAAAACCATTTTGTTTTTATTCTAAAACCTAACCATTACCTAAACCCTAGTTTAGTCTCTACACTTGTTACACTAACCCATGGTTGCATTATGATAAGATCACTTGATTTATTATTATTCATCAATTGATTTTATTATGATTATCATATTCTTTCTTCTTTTTCTTCTTCAAGAAGAAGAAACCTTGCTACCTTCAATGGTGCTATGAGAAAGAGAATGAGAAATCCAAATCCAAAGTGAACCCACTTCCTGTTTCTTCATCCTCTACCACTTGCCATGTAGTAGAGTGTGTTATCTTCATAAGTTCTATAACCAAGTGAAGATGGAGCTTGAGTTTGAGTTGCCTCGACGTAGATCATCTTCGGCATCGAAGTCAACGACCTAGCCAGCCCATTTCTCCGATGAAACCGACGCTAGAGTCCGGGATTCCGATGATCGCAGCGGAGGAATGTCAACACGGAGCTAGAGAAGTGGTGGACCGGATCTACAAAGGTTGTATTTCCATTCACTTAGTACTAAAGCAGTTTAGTAGCTTATAGTTTTGCCTAATCTCTAGTTAACGATCTAGTTTAGGGTTTCTCGGCACTGGAAAATTTTAATTTGGCATGGTTGATGCCTTGTGGAACCTCTTGAGTATGCCTAGGAACCCTACAAGTGATTGTTCGCCGACGACATTACTTTTCTTCTTTCTTTGGAATGTTGTCAGGTGATTTGGATGCACTAGAGACCGAGCCCAGTACTGAGGACTTGGAGCAATTTGCTATCCACCCAGAGCTGTAAGAACTTATACATACTTTTCATTTCAGTTATGCCATTGTTTAGGCATTGCTTTCTATTCATGTATTTACATTTCAGTTGTACCTGTAAAAAAATGTTTAATAAATAAAGTTGTTGTTCATTTATATTCCTGTCTCTTGTGTATATTTACTTTATATTGCTTAGATACGCTTAGCGTGTTTACTTCTGAGTATATACGTAGTGGGCCTCGCCGCGTCCCCTCCCCATACACCGGGAAGCAGGGCGTGACAGTAGACGTTAATAAAGCTCCCCGTCTAAACAGACGTTAAACCAAGCTCCCCCGTCTAAGCAGACGTTAAACCAAGATCTTTCGTCTATGTAGATGTTAAATCAAGCTCTCCCTCTAAGTAGACGTTAAACAAAGTTCATCGGTCTAAGTAGACGTTAAACAAAATCTTCTGTTTCAGATGACGTTAAACATCCCGTCTAAGATGACGTTAAACGTTCTGTTAAACTACATCAGATAGAAGAAAAGTAAAGGCGTTGGCCCCGTTCTCCAAGCCAAATCAAATCATATCAAGCCGATCAAATCAAATTGGGTACCGAACGAGTTGTCTCTAGAGCCCAATTCCAGTGGTATAAATGTTGGCTCCACTCCCAAATCAAATCAAGCCAATAAAATTAAATCAGGTACCGGACGAGTTGCCTTTAGAGCCCAATTCCAGTGGTAGAAAGGTTGACTCCACTTCCAAATCAAATCAAATCAAATCAACAAAGTCAGCCACCGATACCGTAGAAAGTGGATCAAGTCAAGCATCGACATCGCAAAAAGTGGATCAAGTCAAGCACCGACACTACCGAAAGTGGATCAAGTCAACCATTGACCTCACCGTCGAAATCAAGCTCCACCTCGGAATTGAGTCAACCATCAACCTTCCCGTCGGAATCAAGCTCCGCGTCGGAATCAAACCAACTATCGACCTCCCCGACAGAATCAAGCGCCTCATTAGAATTGAGTCATATATCATTGACCGTCCATGTCATGAAAAGGGCAGTGCCAGCCTCCGGAAAACGAGAAACACATCAACCATCAACCGTCCATGTCGCAAAAGGAGTAGTGCCAGCCTCCTAAAAACGGGAACCAAATCAAGTAAACCTCTTTGCGATAGAAGATTCATAAATTTCATTCACCCAACCCATACATATGATGTGAATTCATTGATAGGTTCATTTTGTTGGGGTAAAAATTTACACCCCACGACCGAAATCAAAAGGTCAAAAAATCAAAGTCAAGGCCCAAAAAGTGGGCCCGAGCCTAAGTTCGAATCTAAGTCAAGTGGGCCCAAGTATAAACCCAAGCCAAGGCGGCCCAATCCCGGCCCAAACTGATCCAAGCTCAAACATGGGGCCGGCCCCATGCAAAGAAAAGGAAAATTTAATAAATAAATTTGATATGTAATAAATATATTCATTGTGTAACAAAATTAGGCAAAAAGCCAATTTTGTAAAGCCCAAGGGAATATGTGCAAATATGTAATGGGTATTTTAACCCCACTATATGATGAAATAAAAAAGTTTTTCCTCTCATAAATTTTGCTAGGGTTTGGAGTATTCATCAAGAAAGAGGGAAGTCTCTTTCTTCTTGATCTTTTTCCTCAAAGAGAGAGGGAAACCCAAGATAAAAGAGATTTTTTTTTAGGGTTTATCTCATCTCCTTCATCTTCTTCTATCCAAAAACAATCCATTAAAGAGAACCCATCTCTTTAAGAAAACCGCATCTCAAGAAGTTAAGATCCAAGATCAAAGCCAAAGAAAGGAGCAGGCTTTCTTCATCAAATCAAAGAACAAGGAAGAAGAAAGACCCTCGGGGTGAAAGCTATAGGCTTTCACTCCAGGAAAGCATATTTTCGAACAAAATAAACTCTGTGAAAGTCCTTGGTTTTCACCATGCCGGCATCAGATCTCCCGTGTGATCCATGGGAACATGGATCGCAACCCATGTTCCCCCTTCAAATCATGAATACATGATACACCAGTGTTCAGCCTCGGTATCCCTTCCGGCATCCCTATTCCGGGACCTCCTCTTGGGTCTCTGTTTCGGAACACCCAAAAGAGGGTTCCCACATTCGAAACCCCCCAAAAGCGGTTCCTTGTTTAGGGACCCCCTAATGGGGACTCCTGCCATCGGGACCATCCCAAATGGGGGTTCTCGCCATCATGACCCCCAAGAGGTCCAAGCTTTCAGTACTCCCCCAAGGGGGTCTCCCGCTTTCGGGATCCCCTCAAAGGGGTCCTCCTGTAGGGTTCCTAGGCACTCTAGTGAGGTCTCACAAGTGATCAAACATGCACAAATAAAATTTTACGGGTGCCTACAAACCCGACTACGGATCGTTTACTAGATATTTAGGCGAAACATAAACTAGTTAACAATTTAACTAAGGGAACGGACATACAACCTTTGTAGATCCGGTCCACCACCTCCACGGCTCCGCAACAAAGTCCCCTCGACTGTCCAAAATGAATCCGGAACTCAAGTATCGGTATCATCGAAGAATGGGCGAGCTTGATCGTCGGTTCAATGCCGAAGATGATCTACGTCGAGATATCGCAAGAACAAGCTCCAACTTCATCAAGCTCGGAAAACTTGTGAAGGAAACACCATATACTACTTGGCAATAGATAGAGGATGAAGAAATAGGAAGTGGGTAAACTTTAGTTTTGGATTTCTCACACTTTTTCAACACTTGCCATTGGAGTAGCAAGCTACATGCATGGAGGAAGAAGATGAAGAAGAAGAAGATGATATGATATCTTTTTCTAAAATAGAAAATAAAATACAATCCTTATCATATCATTGACCATGGTTTAGTGTAGAGACTTAACTTAGGTTAGATAGTGGTTAGGGTTAGATAAAAGACAAGAATGGTGGACTAAGGTCAAAGCTTCAAGAAGCTTTCAAATAAAAACAAATCTAGCAACCATTCTTATCTCTTTATCTTTTCTTTTTCCAAAATAAATAAATGATTAAGTAAATGAAAAAGAAACCCTAATCACCAATTAACCATGGTTTAACACTTTACACAAAACCAAGCTAGAATGTATCATCAAACATGATACAATCATGTGCACAAAAATATATCGAATATACAATGTGCACATCCGCGTGAGAAAATCCATTCAAAGTGAACCGATACTAGTTAATGCAAAGCAATATATCAAATATATAATTATGTATTAAATCATTAAATCAACACTTGATTTAACGATCCGGTCATATCGCATATAACCGGCTAGTATCCAATGTGTCGGCTTATCGAATCAATCCTTGATTCGATAACTAGGTTATATCGCATATAACCATTCGATACATTGATCGCGAGAATCAAATACGGTATCACATACACGCATTATTCTCGGTCCCGCACATATCTCATATGCACTCCTATTTCGTTTCGCTTGAACCAGGAAACCTCTGTGTAGGACTCTAAAGACTCGTCAATACGCCGGTAGCAGATGATGATCATATCATGCACCCACAAGCCGCAAGCGGTCTGCCAAACGTAACGGCCACCCGGGTATTGAGCGATCAGAAGATCGACGAGCAAGCCCGCTCACACTCCTGCGAATCCGACCAGTAACACTACCGTATAGTCCGGTCTGTTCGTCTGATATGTCGCATATCTCGCCTAGGGGTGGTAAACGTCAGACCCCAATAGCTCAATAAGTTATGCCGACTTAAGGTCCATAACATTCGTGAAACTACTGATAACACTTACCAGTATATCACTGCAACCCTGGCCAGGGATTTCCTGTTATGGCCAGTCGAGCATTGCACAACATCAACCCCCAATACCGGGAGAGACGAATCCCCTCCTATCGCTCATTGCCTCCATGTGAATCGGGACTGTACCCAAAAACCACCTGTTTGCACAACTCAGTAGAGCCGTGGTAGGGTGGAAATCAAAGCACAGTGGGAGACACACAAGACTCTATGACGATCTCGGGTCTACAGACTAAGCTGTACCAGTGTCACCAGAGAACTGCCATCTGACGTGAGGTATACTACCATCTGGGAGTTCTCGGCGAGTCCGTTCAGTGTACCCAGTCTCCACTGAGCACCCGCATACCATCTTCGATGTCAAACACCAATGGATATGGGATCATCCATCGCCCATCGCATGGGTCGAGAAGATATGCGCTAGTCTACTCTGGAATATCGATGCCCCGTCTCGATATTCCCTCGACTAGGAACAATTCAAGGATGTACTCATGGACTACCCAGGCCCCACTAGTATGATCTACATCATAGTCCTGGAAGTCGAGTACATATCCTAAGGGCTTTATCAACATGTAATCAGAGAGACAGAAAGTATACATGTTAAGACAAAGTTCAACCAGATAGCGTACTATCATGTCGAGCGAGAAAGTCCTTCCTATATATGTCCCAGCATCCACTACAATATACATCCCATGTACAGTAATGGCCTCTAGGGCATACATATAACTAACAATCTCCCACTTGCACTAGGGCCATCTGTAGCAGTGGTTGCAGTATCACATACTCAACCATCCCCTAAAAAGTCTCTCTTTGGGAAAAAGGCCTTCGTGAGTGGATCCGCCGTGTTGTCCTCTGAGTCTTCTCTCCTAACCTCGATCACCCTGGAGATCAACTATCTCCATGATCAGGTGATGCTTCCTCAGAATTTGTCTGGGCCACTGATGGGACCAGGGTTCCAGGGTCGAAACCACGCTTCCATTGTCATACAATGGCAGGAACCTAGTTCATCTTATGAACTAATATACACCCAAACAGCCTCTTTGGTAGTATCTTTAATAGCGATGTTACCAGCCTTTATCGTCTAGATTGCCACGGTATCGAGCTTGGAACTCTTCCAACATACCGTCCCTTTACTGAGGGTAAAGACAGTGCCTGTGACTGACATTCAGTCGTCTTTATCACCCTGGAACACTTCCAGTGATTCTCCCCAGGATCGATTGATACCATCTCACTACATCTAGTGAGTATTCTAACATCCATTTAGATCTATCTCATAGATCCAAAATCCAGGATTTAGTAGGTATCATTTTGATCCTATTTGGGGAATCTTAGTGATAATAGGAGATTGATCGATCGTAGTATAGGAAACTTTCTTCCTATCAAGAGTATGTTGTCTTCGTACAATACGAAGATGACCACATTACTCTCTACTACCCTTTTGTACATACAAGGTTTGTCTACCATTTTGATGAAGTCAAACACTTTGACTATCACATCAAAACAGACGTTCCAACTCCGCGATGCCTGCTTCATTATGTAAAGCAACTTGCACACGTTTCCGCTGCTCCCACTGTTTACGAAGACCTCTGGCTGTGTTCTTATAGACGTTCTCTTCTAAATCAGTATTTAGAAAAGTAGTCATGGCACCCAACCACCAGATATCGCAGTCATGGTATGTAGCCGTGGTAAGTAGGATCTGGATAGACTTAAGCATAGCTACTGGAAAAAGGTTTCATCATTATCCACGCCTGGTTGATGACTAAAACCTTTAACAAGCCTAGCATTGAAAGTCTCAACTTTTCCATCTACACCAAGTAATCTTCTCAAGATATACTTGCTCCTGATGGGGATTTAACCCTTCAGATATAGCAACCAAAGTCCATACTTTGTTGGTGTATATGGATTCCATCTCAGACCGCTAAGCATCCAGCCATTCTTACAGAGTCCCTACTCTCGATGGCCTGCTCGAAACTAATTGGGTCATCATCTCATGATGCAATCCTTGCTCCCACTGTCATCGAGAAACGGAGGTATCTCTCAGGCGGATGAGGAACCCTACTAGATCGGCGGAGAGGCTGAGGTTCGTCGGAAACTATTGAATTCTTTGGTTCTACCAAATCATTAGCAGTTTTGTACAGCTGGAACCTTTCCAGTTCAACAGAACTGATCTTGCCTCGATCTTGTCCGGATTTTGCTTTTGACATAGGCCGGACAATCCCAAATCTTAACTTACTTAAGAGATAGGTTCTTCCCATACCATATCTTATATGGAGTGGTAGGCAGTGATTTGATTCAAACCTAATTCAATAGGTATGCAGCTTCTCAAGTGCATAACTCCCAAAAGGAAAAAGGTAACTCAGTAGTACTCATCATAGAGCACACCTTATCACATAGGGTGTAATTGCTCCACCCCGATATACCATCGTGCTATGGCATATACGGAGGAGTAATACTGAGAGAGAATCTCATTCTCCTTTAGAAAGGTCCAGTAATTCTATGCACAAGTATTCTCCTCTCTGATCTCATCATAGGACTTAATACTTATACCCTGTTATTGGTTCTCTACTTCTAACTTATATTCTGTGAATACCTCAAAAGCTTCGGACTTATGTTTCAGTAGGAACATACGACTGAATCTTGAGAGATTATCAGAGAATATAATGAAGTATAAAGAACCAGTCCTGGCATGTGTAGACAGGAGACCTTACATACATCATCATGTATCGGTCCCAAGAGTTTACTAACTCTTTCTCTGTTTCTAGTAAACAGAGCTATGGTCATCTAATCTTTGTGACATGATTGGCGAGTTGCACAAGATGTAAATTCAAAACGATTTAAATATACATCTAAATGTAACTTCAGCCAGTCGGGTCACATTGATTTGACCTAGTCTACAATACCTCCAGAAGAATCCGTTCATTTCTGAACTCTTCCTCTTGTGTGTGTTTCATATACCAAGAATTGTAGTTTGATTTAGAACGTCAATGCTTTTAGATAACGTGCCTGAACCGATCAACTTTTGATATAGGAAATGTTCAAAACATTATCCATCAATACAAAATTATATCCTTTCTTTAGTAATAAAGAGACTGATATGATTTTGTATATCAGGTTCGGTATCTAATAGCATTTGTTCAGAATCAATGTATTCATAATACAGGGTGACAGTGACCAACAGACTTGGCTGCAACACTTGCCCCGTTTTCTGCCTCATGAAACTTATCACCCGTTCTCAGTTTTTCTACCTTTTTGTAGCCCTATGTAACATATTACATATCTGGGATCCTGATCCGGTATCATATACCCAGGATTCGGAGGATACTGAGAAACAGTTCCATGTAATGAACACACCCGAAGAAGATGCATCACATGCACTTTCTTCGTTTGGGCGGCATAGGAATTCTGGTATTCTCCTATTTCCTGCTCTGTCTTATAACAATTATAAGTTGGAGCGGGACCAACGTTCCCCAGCTCAGTATAACAAGCGGGTTCGGTCAATACATCCATATTATTATCTTGATTAAGGCGTGATATGGTCGCTACCTGGAGAGAGAGAGAAGAAAACACTCAGCGTGCGCTCTTGCAAGAATAGATTGGTTTTTATTTTATCTAATCAGGATGGCTCCGACTGCTTTTTATCAAATCTTCCTTCAAACCCTAAAAGGAAAGACTAGCCGGGATTAATTACACACTACAAGTTCGCCAATCTTTCAGCCAGGCCAGTGTCGGTACTTTGAGGGAGGTCCCCCGTGCTTTCGCACGAACCTAATTAATGTAAACCTCGTTTTCCCAGAGGCGTAACCCCGTTGACACCTTTCTAGACACCTACTTGATCGGCTAATTGCAAAGTGCAAAACTCTCCCAGGAGTAACAATTACTCGCAGTGGGTATCGGGATCCAACTATCACATAGAAGGTATGCAATCTCATTGCAAATTTCAACACTTGAAACTCCCGATAAAGGTTTTTACCCCTAGCACCTATGACCTTAACTATGGTCAACAAATCATAAGTACTAGTCAAGTTCTACCCGTCATTTCGTGATTAATTAGACCCACCCACATGACCCTTAACTAAGGTCAACAAAGTCACGCGACTGTCCTAACTAATCGCATCATATGCGGTGTAGGAAGACATCACTTAGCTACCGTACACTGTGCCTTGACTATGGTCAACAAACACAGCACGAATACTAAGTACTCTACTTCCTAAAATGACGGAGGGTTGCGGCTGGTTTTTGGGAAAACCTTTAACGCTTTGAACTTGATCTCGTTGCGGAATCAAATGGTTTTTAAATGGAATGTTTTCGAGGCTTTTCTAGTTTTGCTAAAGGGGTCACTCCCGGTGAAGGGATCGTCGGCCCTTTCCTCGTCGAATGAGGTGCGGGATATATCATATATATCACTGTGCAAAGCGGAAACTATAGAAGCGATCAAAGACAAACCGAGGGTTGTAGCATCTGCCAGTTATTGCTAAAGGAGTCACTCCCGGTGAAGGGATCTCGGTCCTTTCCTCATCGAATAAGGTGCAGGATGTTCTATAATGAACACCGCGATGCAAAGCAAGAACTGTAGCTACCTGTTTTATTTTGAAATTCGATTCCACAACATCATTTAGGTTTATTTTCTTTCATTAATCTCATTAATGAATATCCCATCATTTATATTACCTAAACATCACAGATAGATATGACGTACACTTATGCCATCCGCATTCGCCTCGATGTCCCGTCTGCACCGTTAGGTTAGGTAACTAACGCCAGAGCGAGGCAGGGCTAGCGCGGGTGTAAAACATAAGCAACGTCTATATAATATATCATATATACTATATATAATACCTGTCACAGAACACAGAACATCGCATGATCACAGATAAAACACAGCAGAAGAAACATATGAAATATTGGATATACTAGGACGTCCGTGTTTTCAATACGAGCCAGTATAAAACACGGATTCCACGGTCGTGATGAATAGCCAATCCCACACCCCTAGACCCCTACGAGAGCGGCAAGCAACCCTGCCAATTCTAGGGTTAGGAAACCCGGACTCGACTCCTCGAGTTGGTCTCCCACTGGACCCCAGAACCCGGTTACTTGTGCTCCCCTCCTTGGGTCTATCCTAGTGCGGAAAAGTAAATAATATACAAACGGTGACTACTTCCGCAACCTGGAAGTGCCCCAATAAAAGAATATTACATACAAGTTTTTACATGAATGAAAATGAAAAAACACTCATCTCACATAAAAACCCCCGGCTATTCAAACACGACGATCCAATATAACATATCCAGCAATACATAACATCACATGTCATCAACGTAAGTAAATATGCGCATCCCAATTGTCGTTGACATATAGCAACGAAACCGGCGATATCACATATTACACTTACGGTCACAGAAAAGAAAGTGTAAAACTACAACAGTTGGAATCCGCAATCACCTCAGACATCGCATGCCTGACCAAATGAATTACTTAGACATCGCATGCCTAACAATTATAAACCCCGTATTTTAGTCTCATTATCGAAAACACTTTTCAATATCAAGTCGGGCAATTCAACAGGATTCCCGACATTCTGATCGAATGCTCGTCGCAAACTACAGTAGACGGCCGCACCCCTGATACCGTCGACGAAGTGCACCAAGGCGGAACACCGCTACCGCGAGCACCCGAACGGATGCTTTCGGCGACGGGGTTTTCCTACAGTCACTTGGTCGGGGCTATGGAGTGAGGCTGTCTATTAAGTTTACCCGGCGAGTATCCGCGTACGCTACGTGATTGCGACGGACTTTTGATCACATCAAAATTCCGTGGCAACCGATCAAGTGAGACTAAACTGCTATGTTTATAACATTCATTCAGTTATCTCATAACTTCTTGTGAATTCCAATTATTGTATCACATTCCGGATAAATAGAAAATGTTAAACTTTCCGATCGAACAATCGAACACCCAAGTTTTCCCGATACAGATCAACACATGAAACAAGTCTAAAAACATTCAGTTCGTGCCTCAGTACCAACGGTCCAGCCGTAGAAGGGTCAAGCCAACGCCTCACATGTGGCACGCCGTACTGCCCCAAACCCGAAGGTTCAAAGGGTAGTTCAAGACGGTCACATAATCGAGTTAAGGTTTGTTGTCTTCTAGAGGGACCATCGTGTTACTTGCACTACTTAGAACGTGATTAAACCACAGAAATATCCAACACTTGGAAATTTCCCGACAGGGGAAAAATTGGGTATTTATATCCGGTCGAACTTTTTAACATATTCAAAAATTATCCGGAAAAACACATAGACAAAATTTGACAATCCGATCGAATGTACGAACCCCCTATACAACCCAAAATACTCAACTCTTGATTTCAGAAAAAAATATTCCAGGAAAACCAACACTGAAAAATAGGAGTTACTGTGCAAAATTGAGTGCCTAATAAGACAAAACGGCGGCGGAAGGGCCGCATTAGCACGCTAATGCCGCGGTTCCGCCGCACTTTTTAGGGATCATTAGGTAATTTTTGCACCGTAATTCTTAGATTTCCCTGCTTATTTTTCTTCATATTTTTAATTTGCAAAAATCAACATTTTACAAAAAAGTACAGAGAGCAATTTGGAAATCGTATTTCGGTTCGATCGGACTTCAAACTCCATCTACGCTTCGCCTAAGGCTCTAGCTAGGCTCTGATACCACTGTAGGGTTCCTAGGCACTCTAGTGAGGTCTCACAAGTGATCAAACATGCACAAATAAAATTTTACGGGTGCCTACAAACCCGACTACGGATCGTTTACTAGATATTTAGGCGAAACATAAACTAGTTAACAATTTAACTAAGGGAACGGACATACAACCTTTGTAGATCCGGTCCACCACCTCCACGGCTCCGCAACAAAGTCCCCTCGACTGTCCAAAATGAATCCGGAACTCAAGTATCGGTATCATCGAAGAATGGGCGAGCTTGATCGTCGGTTCAATGCCGAAGATGATCTACGTCGAGATATCGCAAGAACAAGCTCCAACTTCATCAAGCTCGGAAAACTTGTGAAGGAAACACCATATACTACTTGGCAATAGATAGAGGATGAAGAAATAGGAAGTGGGTAAACTTTAGTTTTGGATTTCTCACACTTTTTCAACACTTGCCATTGGAGTAGCAAGCTACATGCATGGAGGAAGAAGATGAAGAAGAAGAAGATGATATGATATCTTTTTCTAAAATAGAAAATAAAATACAATCCTTATCATATCATTGACCATGGTTTAGTGTAGAGACTTAACTTAGGTTAGATAGTGGTTAGGGTTAGATAAAAGACAAGAATGGTGGACTAAGGTCAAAGCTTCAAGAAGCTTTCAAATAAAAACAAATCTAGCAACCATTCTTATCTCTTTATCTTTTCTTTTTCCAAAATAAATAAATGATTAAGTAAATGAAAAAGAAACCCTAATCACCAATTAACCATGGTTTAACACTTTACACAAAACCAAGCTAGAATGTATCATCAAACATGATACAATCATGTGCACAAAAATATATCGAATATACAATGTGCACATCCGCGTGAGAAAATCCATTCAAAGTGAACCGATACTAGTTAATGCAAAGCAATATATCAAATATATAATTATGTATTAAATCATTAAATCAACACTTGATTTAACGATCCGGTCATATCGCATATAACCGGCTAGTATCCAATGTGTCGGCTTATCGAATCAATCCTTGATTCGATAACTAGGTTATATCGCATATAACCATTCGATACATTGATCGCGAGAATCAAATACGGTATCACATACACGCATTATTCTCGGTCCCGCACATATCTCATATGCACTCCTATTTCGTTTCGCTTGAACCAGGAAACCTCTGTGTAGGACTCTAAAGACTCGTCAATACGCCGGTAGCAGATGATGATCATATCATGCACCCACAAGCCGCAAGCGGTCTGCCAAACGTAACGGCCACCCGGGTATTGAGCGATCAGAAGATCGACGAGCAAGCCCGCTCACACTCCTGCGAATCCGACCAGTAACACTACCGTATAGTCCGGTCTGTTCGTCTGATATGTCGCATATCTCGCCTAGGGGTGGTAAACGTCAGACCCCAATAGCTCAATAAGTTATGCCGACTTAAGGTCCATAACATTCGTGAAACTACTGATAACACTTACCAGTATATCACTGCAACCCTGGCCAGGGATTTCCTGTTATGGCCAGTCGAGCATTGCACAACATCAACCCCCAATACCGGGAGAGACGAATCCCCTCCTATCGCTCATTGCCTCCATGTGAATCGGGACTGTACCCAAAAACCACCTGTTTGCACAACTCAGTAGAGCCGTGGTAGGGTGGAAATCAAAGCACAGTGGGAGACACACAAGACTCTATGACGATCTCGGGTCTACAGACTAAGCTGTACCAGTGTCACCAGAGAACTGCCATCTGACGTGAGGTATAATACCATCTGGGAGTTCTCGGCGAGTCCGTTCAGTGTACCCAGTCTCCACTGAGCACCCGCATACCATCTTCGATGTCAAACACCAATGGATATGGGATCATCCATCGCCCATCGCATGGGTCGAGAAGATATGCGCTAGTCTACTCTGGAATATCGATGCCCCGTCTCGATATTCCCTCGACTAGGAACAATTCAAGGATGTACTCATGGACTACCCAGGCCCCACTAGTATGATCTACATCATAGTCCTGGAAGTCGAGTACATATCCTAAGGGCTTTATCAACATGTAATCAGAGAGACAGAAAGTATACATGTTAAGACAAAGTTCAACCAGATAGCGTACTATCATGTCGAGCGAGAAAGTCCTTCCTATATATGTCCCAGCATCCACTACAATATACATCCCATGTACAGTAATGGCCTCTAGGGCATACATATAACTAACACCTCCTACTTCAGGATCCTTCCCTAAAGAGATACCTCGCCTTCGGGACCCCCTTAAAGGGGTCCCCACTTCGGGATGCCACCTGAATTCTTTCTCCCTCTCTTTTCTTTTCTCGGAGCTCTTCGATATACTCAAGTGTTCGGCACGATTTATTACATTTTAATACCATCCATTTTCTATCATTTTGTTAATAAACAGTGCTATTATATCTCTGTGTGCTCATTAGTACAGAATACAGGTATACAGGCAAAAACACTGGAGACGGTACACAACATGAACGGAAACGACGGTTTTTATCCGGAACTGCAAACATGACAGAATACAGATCAACTCAAATGAGTTTGCATCAAATAAAGTAGTGTACAAATATTTCACTCTCTTTTTGGTCCAACATGATACATGTGTGAACATAGCACACAAATGGGCATGACATGATACGCAAGTGGGCATGGCTCATAATTAAGAATGTATGGATGTGATATGCAAGTAGGCACACATTTGGGACAACCATGAGCATGACTTGTGCAAGTTGCACAAGTATGAAAAGTTGTGATGTGAAGTATTGGAAAGTATTTTGCATCTCTGTCTTCAACTTCGTATTAGAATTCCAGTGTGAGTTAAAGGAAATAATCATATCCGAAAACCATCATATTATGTCGGAAGAACAGTCAAGAAATTTGGTAGCCTAACTCAATGAAACGACCACGGAACTGCGGCCTTTTGTGAAGAATGGCGGCAGAAGCGCGGCCATCTTGGTGCCAAACGTCTCTGGGTTCCAAGGGTAGTTTGGTAACTTCATAAAATTTTGGAAAGCACCCTTAGAATTTTATTTTAAAGCTTATAAATACTGCAGTTCAACACAGAGAGTAAAAGATTTCCTTGGTTTAAGATTTTTGTACAAGTTTTAGTTTAAGCTTTGAAGAGAGTTGCGTGGGGCTCAAGCATGGTTTTCTTCTTCTTCTTCTTCCCTCTTGGAGCTCTCAATTGAGAGATTCATTAAGAAAGTTGAACAAGTAACCTATCATGTATCTCAACTCCTTTACTTGTTAATACAATTGTTGTTCTTTGTTTGTTTATTTGCTTCTTAACTTCTTGTTGTTTCTTGTATTTTCTTTTTGATGATTCTTGAGTAGTTCAATTGGATGTGGTGATGGTTAGGATGGTGATGAAAGGCAAAGCCTTCCTCCATTCTTTTGTAAATGTTTTAAGTGCTTAATTGTGATTGTATCCTTAAGATTGCTAAATGAATGTGTTTGATATGGTATGTCGATTTTGATGGTTACTTGTAACCTTTATCACATACCCTATTCTCTCATGATCACCATTTTGCAAGGTTAAACTTAGAATCATTTTTTGTGTTAAATTTGCTAAGTGTTAGATATAGTATTTTGCTAACAAGTTGATTGACACACTTCTTCATTTCTTATACCCTATACTATCACAATTCACTTAGCAAGCTTGATGCTAAAACCACTTGCTCTCATATACTAATTTGTGTATTTGATGTTGATGTATGCTTACCAACCCTTGTGCTTAGTGCTGATACTTCAAGCTTGGACATAAAAACAGTAAGTGAGACAATACGGATTCGTTTCGTGTCTTGCATCGAACTTTGATATCTTGATGACTTGTGCTTCGCAAACGCCTTGACAAGCCATACTTCATGTCGGAATCATCTCAAGAACGGAACAACTCATGATGAAGGAAGCGTTGAAGAAATTTCCGCGATTCAACCATCCGAACCAGAGCCACTACCATTTTCTTAACCTAGTTCTATATTTCCGTATTTTCTAATATTTGTGACAAAACCCAAATTCTTTCTTCTCGAACTTTTAAACAACAATCTCTAATCACCAATTCTCTGTGGATCGACCCGTACTTGCCGTCTTGATACTGAAAGTCAGCCTTAACACCACCATGAGGTTCTAGAGGCATCAAGCATGCCACATTTTAAATTTTATTAGGTGCTAAGTTAGACTAACAAGATCATTACTAGATTATTAAGGTTTGCCCTTGTGATGTGATAAAACAAAGAGAAGAAAAGAGCATACAACCTTTGTAATTCGAGTCCTTCTCTTTTAAAGCTCCGGGTTGAAGTCCACGTGACTTCCCAAGGCTCCTCTTCGAGTTGAACGACCTTCCTTCGTGATCTTCGCGCCAAAGATGATCCACCCGAAGTTCCTCTAGCCCAAGCTAACTCAACACAAAACTCCTTTAGTGTAGCAAACACACTACACAAAATTGCTAGTTTGGTGTGGGATGATGATATAGGGGATGTTAAAAGCTCAGAAGATTGTGTTCAAGCTTCATGATTCACATCTCATATGAGGGTTGAAGCTTGAACCATGACATTTGAGAAGGAAGATGAAGCTAGAGAGCAATCATGGGAGCAACTCAAGAAAAATGGCTAAGTGTTGAGAATGAGCATAGAATGAATGGCAACTCTTGACCCCCACTCATTCAAGCATGGAATTTTGCAATATAAAATTGCGACCAATCTTGAATAGTAAGTCAAGATGAATAAACTATGAATAAAGCCCATGCTTACAATCATGCTCTCATTTTCCACCTCTTTTTCTATTTTTCTCAAAAATAGAAATCATGCCATGCTATATATATATATATATATATCATATATATATATTAATACATATAAGAAAATATTTAGTGAGCTAATGATATTAATTAGGATACAATTATATAAAATATAATATATATCACATTATTAAATCAACATTTGATTTAATAATCCGGTTATATCACATATGACCGAATAATATCATTTATCTGTATATCACATTATCAAATCAACACTTGATTCGACAATCTGGTTATATCACATATAACCGAACCGATAACAGATAACTTTCAGATTACAATACGGTATCATATACACGTATTTAATCAGGCCCACACACATATCACGTATGTGTGCTACTTCATTTCGGATGAACCAGGAAACTTCTGTGTGGGACACTAAAGACTCATCAATACACTAGCAGTAGGTGATGATCACATCAGTCACCTACAAGCTGTCAGCGGTACTAGCTGGACGTAACGGCTACCCGGGTATTGAGCGATATGAAGATCAACAAGCAAGCTCGTCCGTACTCTCTATGAAGCCTATCAGTAACACTACCGTACAGTCCGGTCTCTTCGTCTGATATGTCGCATATCATGTCTAAAGGTGGTAAACGTCAGTCCTCAGTAACGTGATAAGTCATGCCGATATCTGGCCTATAACGGTTCGAGAAACTACTGATAACTCTTATCAGTAAATCTCAGCAGCAGCCCTTGACAGGGACTTCTAGTTATAGCCAATCGAGCATAGCGCAACATCAACCCCCAATACCGGGAGAGACGAAACCCCTCCTATCGCTCATTGCCTCCATATGACTCGGGACTGTACCCAAAATCCACCTATTTGCACGACTCCTTTGAGCTATGGTAGGGAGGAAATCAAAGCACAGTGGGAGCCACACAAAACTCTATGGCGATCTCGGGTCTACAGACTAACCTGTACCGGTGTCGCCAGAGGACTGCTATCTGACGATAGGTATACTACCACAAAGGAGTCCTCGGCGAGTCCTATTTGGTGTACCCATTCTCCAATGAGCACCTGTGTACAATCTTCGATGTCATACACCAATGGTTGTGGGATCAATCATCGCCCTCAAAGGGACAAGAAATGTACACACTAGTCTATACTGGAATATCGATGCCCTGGTCTCGATATTCATACGACTAGGAACTGATTAAAGGATGTAATTGTAGACCACCCTGGCCCCACTAGTATGATCTCATCATAATCCTGATAGTCAAGTACATATCCTAAGGGCTTTATCAACATGTGAGAGCAAGACAGTACAGAATAACAGTCAACATATTAAGATAAAGAGTAACCAGATAGCATACTATCATGTCGAGCAAGAATGTCCTCTCTATATATATGTCCAAGCATCCACTATAGTATACATCACATGTACAATAATGGTCTCTAGGGCATACATATAACTAACAATCTCCCACTTGCACTAAGGCCATGTGTTGTAGTATCTCATACCCAACATCCTAAAATGTCTCTCAAATTGTATCTGGGGGAGGGCCTTTGTGTGTGGATCCGCTACGTTGTCCTTCGTGTCAACTCTCCTGACATCGATCTCCCGGCGATCTACTATCTCCCTGATCAGGTGATACCGTCTCAGAATATGTCTGGATCTCTGATGGGACCTGGGTTACTTGGCCAAATCCACAGCTCCATTGTTATTACAATACACAGGTATTGGATGCTCAATCTGTAAGTCCACGTTGCGACCCCTGGTTCTTACGGGGAGGCGGAAACGTTATAAAAATCAAATTTTTAGCGCAAGGGGCAACATGGACTAAGCAAAGTCGGGATCTTTGACTAAACTAAAACTAGCAAACTTAGCTAAAGAGAGTTAGCTACTCGGATGGAGATGGTTATACCTAAACTTGTCTTGAACTCCTTCTCTTCAAGCTCCGATGGTGGTCCGATGGCTCCTTCTCGTCGTCTCCGTACGCCGAAGATAGATCCACTTGAAAGCTCCAACCTTTAGCTCCTTCTTCGTTCTTTGAAGAAACTAGTTCACTTGGTTTGCTAAACCTAGTGAACTAGAATGAGTAGAGAGGAAATAGAATGGGATTTTATCTATGGTTCTTGATTCTCAACTCATGAGACAAGAGAACCATAGATCAAGAGAGGGAGCAAGAGTTTGAGGGTGAGAGCAAGAGGAGAGCTCAAGAACAAGAGAGAGAATGAGCAAGAAAAAATGAGCAAGTATTTTGTCTCTCACCCTCTCATAATCCAAAGCAATGATAACTCATCATATTAACAAAAGTCTTATGTGATGGTTAGAAGCAACCACAACCATATCATTTCATGCACTCATTTTACACAAATAAACAAAAGTCTTTGCCATGAAATGATGGCTATGGTTATCATGATGGTCAACTAGTCAAGCCTAGTCAACCGGTCAACAAGTCAACAAAGTCAACAAGTCAACAAAAGTCAACAAGTCAACAACCATATCACCATAATACTTAATTAATATAATAGTTAATCACATATCATATTCTCATTAGGGTTGAGCATAAAGTCAAATAGTCAACGGTCAACTGTCAACAACCCTAATGAGAATCCGCTGCCTCTGCCTCCCTGTCAACTGTGCATACACACCCGCATCCGCGTTCCGAGGAACACGAATGCAAACTGGATAAATCCAATCCCATAAGGTACACTAGGATCTGGCTTAAACCAAAGCCCGCTAGTGTAAACTGTCCGGACACTGTACGTGCACAAGTGCACGGATGTGACCGAACCCTGTCGCAAAACCATGCGACCTGTCGCAATACCATGCGACCTCTACTCTTTTGCCTAAAGGCGAAAAGCTTTCTGTGTGGGACTCTAAAGACTCGACACTACGCTGGCAGTGGGTTTAACCACAGACCGCAAGCGGCACTAGCTGTGCATAACGGTCCCCAGGTAGTGCCGACAAGAAGACCGACGAGGCGAAACCCATCTGAACTCCTACTGAGCCTGAGTGTGACATTCTCCGTACAGTCCGGTCTGTTCGTCTGATACATCGCATGGCGGGCCTAGGGGGCGGTAAACGTCAGTCCCCCAATAGCGGTACAAGTCGTGCCGGAGTGAAGCCCAAAACACCCTGAGATAACACTGGAAACCTACCAGTATATCTCGTTTGCCCTGGCCAGGGACTACTCGTGTAATGGCTCTCCAAGACACAGCGCGATGTCAACCCCCAATACCGGGAGAGACGAATCCTGTCTAACCGTCACTGCCTCCAAGTGCTTCGGGACTACACCCAACCACTACCTGTTTGCACGACTCCTTTGAGCCGTGGTAGGGTAGTGATCAAAGTACAGTGGGAACACACTTGAGGCGAAGTGACAGTGTCAAGTCAGCGGACTAAGCTGTACTCATGTCACCTGGGAACTGATAACTGACGATAGGTATAATACCAACTAGTCAGTTCCCGACGAGTCCTGTCCAGTGTACCCGTAACCTAACGAGCACCCGCATACTATCTCAAGTACGACGTACTGACGGCTGTGGGACAGACCGTCTCCCACACTGGGATGAGAAGCGCATGCGCTGGTCTACTCCGGAGTATCGATGCCCTGTCTCGATAGTCCTGCGACCAGGGACCAGCATAAGGATGTGCTTATAGATTACCCAGCCCCACTAGTGTGACGGCCATCACATCGCTGGTAATCAAGCAAAGATCCTAAGGGCTCCACTAATGTGTATAGGTGATATACTAAAATAAACACATGTACACATTGAAGCAGAAACAAACCAAGTAGCATACTACTATTTTGAGCAAGATTGTCAATACAAGGTGAATATCCCAAGCTTCCATTAAGTAATATACATACTAGTATGATACAGTAATGGCCTCTAGGGCATATACACTAACAATCTCCCACTTGCACTAAGGCCATGTACTGGCGTATCGAAGACCTATCATCTCGATCAGCCGCTCGAACTGAGTCTGGGGCAAGGCCTTGGTGAATGGATCTGCAGTGTTATCTTCTGATTTTACTCTCTTTTCCTCGATCTCCTGGCGATCAATGATCTCCCTGATCAGGTGGAACCGCCTCAAAATGTGCCTGGACTTCTGATGGGACCTTGGTTCCTTCGCTAAAGCTATAGCGCCGTTGTTGTCACAATACAGCGGTATTGGATCAACACTGGTAGGAACCACCTGAAGTTCCGTGAGGAACTTCTTCATCCAGACAGCTTCCTTTGCGGCATCGCAAGAAACTATGTACTCCGCTTCCATGGTTGAGTCAGCAACGGTTTCCTGCTTGGAACTCTTCCAGCAAACCGCCCCTCCATTGAGGGTAAAGACATAACCCGACATGGACTTGGAGTCATCCTTGTCACTCTGGAAGCTGGAGTCAGCAAAGGCCTCAATCTGGAGGTCTTTTCCGCCATACACCAAGAACATCTCCTTAGTCCTTCTCAGGTACTTGAGAATGTTCTTTACTGCTATCCAGTGTTTCTCCCCTGGGTCCGACTGATACCGGCTTACAACGCTCAATGCGTATGCTACATCTGGTCTGGTACATAACATCGCATACATAATAGAGCCTACCGCAGATGCGTAGGGTATTGATGACATGCGAGCCCTTTCCAAATCAGTCTTGGGAGACATCTCTTTGGAGAGGGTGATTCCGTGACAAGCCGGTAGATTACCGCGCTTGGAATCCTCCATACTGAATCGTTTCAGTATGGTGTCGATGTACCTTGACTGTGAAAGTCCCAACATCCTTTTAGATCTATCACGATAGATCTGGATCCCCAGAATGTAGTTGGCATCGCCCAGGTCCTTCATGGAGAACCTCTGTGACAAGAATCCTTTGACTGACTGTAGCATAGGAATATCATTTCCTATTAGGAGAATGTCATCGACGTACAAGACGAGGAATACCACATTTCTCCCTACAATCTTACTGTAAATGCATGGTTCATCTGGGTTTTTGACAAAGTCGAATTCTTTGACAGTATCATCAAAGCAGATGTTCCAACTCCGCGATGCCTGCTTAAGTCCATAGATGGACTTGAGCAACTTGCATACTTTACCGCTACTCCCACTCTGATTGAAACCCTCTGGCTGATCCATATAGACGCACTCTTCTAAATTTCCATTTAGGAAATCCGTCTTAACGTCCATCTGCCAGATCTCATAATCGTGGAAGGCAGCAATGGCAAGAAGGATCCGAATGGATTTAAGCATGGCTACCGGAGAAAAAGTCTCGTCATAGTCCAAACCAGGTCTTTGACGAAAACCCTTTGCAACGAGCCTAGCTTTATAGGTTTCAACCTGCCCATCTACACCAATCTTCTTTCTGAAGATCCATTTGCAGCCTACGGGTTTTACCCCTTCTGGAGCAAAGTCCAAAGTCCAAACTTTGTTGGTGTACATGGACTCCATCTCGGTCCGCATTGCATCCAGCCATTTTACCGAGTCACCGCTCTGAATGGCTTGCAGGAAGCTAGTAGGCTCATCATAATCTATGATGCAATCCTCTCTATCCCCGTCTATGAGAAAACCGTAGTATCTCTCGGGCGGATGAGACTGCCTACTACTCCTGCGGAGCGGCGTAGGAATGTCCGGTTCCCCTGAACCTTCTGGTTCTACTAAGGTTTCAGTAATAGCTTGTGGTTCTGGAATTTCTTCCAGTTCTATTGCGCTCCCACTTATCTGATTTTCTAAAAACTCAGTTTCCAAGAAGCGGGCATGACGAGAAACAAGGACTTTTTGCTCCTCTGCGTAATAGAAAAGATACCCCTTGGAGTTCTTTGGGTATCCCACAAACTTGCACTGTACTGAGCGTGCCTCGAGCTTGTCCGCATGCTGCTTTTTTACAAAAGCCGGACATCCCCATGTCTTAAAGGATTTAAGACAGGGTCTCTTCCCACTCCACATCTGGTATGGTGTGGTAGGCACTGTCTTAGTAGGAACTTGGTTCAAGAGATGTGCAGCTGTTTCCAGTGCATAACCCCAGAAAGATCGCGGTAACTCAGCCTTACTCATCATGGAACGAACCATATCTAATAGGGTTCGATTCCTTCTTTCCGATACACCGTTGTGTTGTGGTGTGTATGGAGGAGTACGCTGAGAGAGAATTCCATTCTCTTTTAAGTAGTCCAGAAACTCGGCACTTAAGTATTCACCACCTCGATCCGATCTTAGGATCTTGATACTTTTGCCTGTTTGTTTTTCTACTTCATTCTTATATTCTCGAAATTTCTCAAAGGCCTCGGATTTGTGCTTCATTAAGAAGACATGTCCAAACCTAGAGAAATCATCTATGAAAGTAATGAAGTATGAATAACCGCTTCGCGCATGTGTAGACATTGGACCACACACGTCACTGTGTATAAGTCCCAAGAGCTCGCTCGCTCTTACTCCGTGTCCAGTGAACGGAGTCTTTGTCATCTTTCCCATGAGACAAGATTCACAAGTGGCATAAGACTGGTACTCGAACGGATCCAAGTATCCTTCTTTATGTAACTTAGTCAACCGTGTCTCATTGATGTGACCCAGTCTACAATGCCATAAGAAAGCCTGATTTAATTCTGGAGACTTTCTTTTAAGTGTGTTCTGGACACTGAATATCTGAGCTTGATTCAATACGTATATACCATTATTTAATGTACCTGACCCAATCAGTGCTTGATTTAGGTGGATGTTTACTACATCGCTTACAAAAGCAAAATCATATCCTTCCTTAGAAAGTAAGGATACAGATATGATATTGCAAGTCGCACCTGGTACATACAAACAGTCACGCAGAATCAATATCTGCCCAGTTGTCAGTCCTAGGTGATATTCCCCTACGGATACAGCATCCATGCTCATTCCGTTAGCAACCCTGAGAGTCATATCACCTTTCCTGATAACCCTACGGTTTCTCAGACCCTGTAACGAATTACAGATATGAGATCCTGATCCGGTATCCAATACCCAGGAAGTAGGGTTAACCGACAAACAGTTCTCAATTACAAACACACTCGAAGCCGAAGCCACAACATGCTTCGAATTCTGGCTACTGGCTTTACAAGCCCTGCAATCTTTCTGCCATAGTTCATTCCCGTTACAATAGGAACGTCCCTCTTTTACTATATCCAGTCCTGAAACTTTTGCCCTTGTTTTTCCTTTTTCTTCCCTGGTTTCTTTCAGGGTATAAGCAGAGGGCAGGGACTGTTGAATTAGGTCAGTACTTGACCCATTCTCCAACGTGGTCTCCAGGTCCGTGAGCTCAATATAGCTGGTCTCTGTAAGGACGTTGCCCCTTACAGATGACCCGACTGCCAACCTCGCTTGAAGCAATTCGTTCGAGGTCTCATATCTTGCGATACGAGATTGCTCTCCATATAAAACTTTGTTATGGAGGAAGATAGAAACTGAGTCCATCTTCTCGTGCTGCCTCTGGTTTGTACCATCAACTGAGGCTAACACGAGGCACTTGGCTTTCGCACAATCCTTTTCCGATGTCCTGCGGATGTGAACATCCGTGACAGGGGAAACTGGACCTGAGACAGCAGGGTTTTGATTAGTTAAGAGGTGTCCCAGCTTGTCATGGGCAATGGACATCTGGACAGACCTTTGCCAGTCATAACAGTCAGGTTCAGTCATATTTTTATCTAGATGTAACCTAGGCGTGGTCACAGGGTCGCTGCAATTAAGAGAGAGAAGAAGAAACACTCAGCATGCTGCTCTTGCAAGTTTAGAGTGGTTTTTAGTTTGTCTAAACAGGATGGCTCCCACTGTTTCTCGAATCCCTCCTCAAACCATAAAGGAATAATTAGTCAGGATCAATCCCACCGTACAATACTTGCTTAACCGTTCAGCCAGGCCGGTGTCGGTACTTCGAGGGAGGTTTTCCAACGCTTTCACGAAGTTCCTTAATTAAAGAACCTCTTTTCCCTGGGGGCGTAGCCCCGCTAACACCTTTCTAGGCACCTACTAGGTTTATAGCATTGATCGTTAAGTGAGAAATTTCCCGAGGAGTAGCATATACTCACAGTAGGATCGGGATCCAAATGTCATCGCGTGACGAAACTGAAGGAATCCTACCAGAATCATCACACTCCAAATGGTATGCAAATCTAGCAAGTTTCAGTACTTTTGAAACTCCCGATGTGGATTTTTGCCCCATGCTCTTATGACCTTGACTAAGGCCAACAAATCATAAGTCACATGTCAAGTTCTACCCGTCGTTGTCCAGGTTAATTTGAATCCATCCGTATATACCCTTGACTAAGACCAACAAAGTAATACGACTGTCCCAAACCAACGCATCTATCTATGCAACATATGAATGTCCACCAGCTACCAATCACTGTGCCTTGACTAAGGCCAACAAACACAGCTTGAATACCGTTGAATATTCATATGAAACGACGGAGGGCTACGAATGGTTTTGGCGAAACCGTGAACGTAGTGAACTTGATTTAGTCGATGGAACGAGATAGCTATTAAATGGAGTGGCTCAAACTCCGCATTTTAAAAGTTTGTTTTTGAAAAGAACCGAGTGGGTTTTCGAAAGTGTTCCAACGACTTATACTTGGTTTATTTTCTTGCATTAGTTCTTTTAATGCATGTTTTTCTTGCATTAGTTCTTTTAATGCGTGATATTCTTGCATTAGTTCTTTTAATGCGTCCCATCAATTAATCCTACCATTGCAGAAAACAACCAAAATATGACGTACGCTTATGCCATTCGCATTCGCCACGGGGCCCCGTCATTACCCGTTAGGTTACTTAACTAACGACAGAGCGGGGGCTGGGCTAGCGCGTCTGTAAAACATAAGCAACGCCTAAATAATATCATATATAGATATACTGCAATGATAAAACATTTCAGATCACAGATAAATACATTGGATATACTAGGAATCTGTAATTTGTACGAGCCTGTAACAAAAACAGATTACACGGTCGCGGTGAATAGCCAATACCCCACCCAAGACCCCTACGGGTGCGGCAAACTACCCGCCAAGTACCCGAAGCGTAGCAACCTCCCTCATCTCCATGAGTAGGCCACTCGACAATTCGGCATACCCGGTAGTTTGTGCACCCCTCCATGGGTCTATCCTAGGAGCAAAAACAGTAAAAAGAAATTATACAATGACGGCTACAACCCCGACCCGGTTGTGCGGCCATACAAATAATTATTACATCAATTTACAAATTTACATGAATTGCAAGAAAAGAAAACTCTCGTCTCACAACCCCCGGCTATTCACCCGCGACAATCCAACATATTTATATACACATTCCAGCATCAAACACAGATCATGTATAACCCCGACCAATCGACTTATAGCGATTAGCCGACGTTCAATACATGCAAACATCACAGATATAACCATCATAGTCAAAGTGCAGTGAAGTTCGGAAAAAAAATACGGAATTATAGGACCCCAAAAGGAAATTTCTTTTCTGGAAAATCTGGGCACATATAATATATTTCAAAAATCCCAAAACCAACACAGACACACACTGCACGAAAAACGATGCAGAGAAGACGACAAACTGCGGCGCTTCCGCGGCACATGCCTACCTAGTGCGGCGGAAGCGCGGCGGTTTGAACGAATTAGGGCAACGTTTTTCTTGGGTGTTCACACAAAACCCTGAGCCGAATTTAGGTATATAAATTTTTTCATTTTGAGCCAAAAAAATTTCAACAGAAACTCAGGTTTTGTAAAAGTTTGGTTTTTGGATTTTTCTGGTTCCGAACTTCGTTACACTTCACTACCAAGCTAGTTTAAGTTTAGTTAGGCTCTGATACCACTGTAAGTCCACGTTGCGACCCCCGGTTCTTACGGGGAGGCGGAAATGTTATAAAAATCAAATTTTTAGCGCAAGGGGCAACATGGACTAAGCAAAGTCGGGATCTTTGACTAAACTAAAACTAGCAAACTTAGCTAAAGAGAGTTAGCTACTCGGATGGAGATGGTTATACCTAAACTTGTCTTGAACTCCTTCTCTTCAAGCTCCGATGGTGGTCCGATGGCTCCTTCTCGTCGTCTCCGTACGCCGAAGATAGATCCACTTGAAAGCTCCAACCTTTAGCTCCTTCTTCGTTCTTTGAAGAAACTAGTTCACTTGGTTTGCTAAACCTAGTGAACAAGAATGAGTAGAGAGGAAATAGAATGGGATTTTATCTATGGTTCTTGATTCTCAACTCATGAGACAAGAGAACCATAGATCAAGAGAGGGAGCAAGAGGTTGAGGGTGAGAGCAAGAGGAGAGCTCAAGAACAAGAGAGAGAATGAGCAAGAAAAAATGAGCAAGTATTTTGTCTCTCACCCTCTCATAATCCAAAGCAATGATAACTCATCATATTAACAAAAGTCTTATGTGATGGTTAGAAGCAACCACAACCATATCATTTCATGCACTCATTTTACACAAATAAACAAAAGTCTTTGCCATGAAATGATGGCTATGGTTATCATGATGGTCAACTAGTCAAGCCTAGTCAACCGGTCAACAAGTCAACAAAAGTCAACAAGTCAACAAAGTCAACAAGTCAACAAAAGTCAACAAGTCAACAACCATATCACCATAATACTTAATTAATATAATAGTTAATCACATATCATATTCTCATTAGGGTTGAGCATAAAGTCAAATAGTCAACGGTCAACTGTCAACAACCCTAATGAGAATCCGCTGCCTCTGCCTCCCTGTCAACTGTGCATACACACCCGCATCCGCGTTCCGAGGAACACGAATGCAAACTGGATAAATCCAATCCCATAAGGTACACTAGGATCTGGCTTAAACCAAAGCCCGCTAGTGTAAACTGTCCGGACACTGTACGTGCACAAGTGCACGGATGTGACCGAACCCTGTCGCAAAACCATGCGACCTGTCGCAATACCATGCGACCTCTACTCTTTTGCCTAAAGGCGAAAAGCTTTCTGTGTGGGACTCTAAAGACTCGACACTACACTGGCAGTGGGTTTAACCACAGACCGCAAGCGGCACTAGCTGTGCGTAACGGTCCCCAGGTAGTGCCGACAAGAAGACCGACGAGGCGAAACCCATCTGAACTCCTACTGAGCCTGAGTGTGACATTCTCCGTACAGTCCGGTCTGTTCGTCTGATACATCGCATGGCGGGCCTAGGGGGCGGTAAACGTCAGTCCCCCAATAGCGGTACAAGTCGTGCCGGAGCGAAGCCCAAAACACCCTGAGATAACACTGGAAACCTACCAGTATATCTCGTTTTCCCTGGCCAGGGACTACTCGTGTAATGGCTCTCCAAGACACAGCGCGATGTCAACCCCCAATACCGGGAGAGACGAATCCTGTCTAACCGTCACTGCCTCCAAGTGCTTCGGGACTGCACCCAACCACTACCTGTTTGCATGACTCCTTTGAGCCGTGGTAGGGTAGTGATCAAAGTACAGTGGGAACACACTTGAGGCGAAGTGACAGTGTCAAGTCATCGGACTAAGCTGTACTCATGTCACCTGGGAACTGATAACTGACGATAGGTATAATACCAACTAGTCAGTTCCCGACGAGTCCTGTCCAGTGTACCCGTAACCTAACGAGCACCCGCATACTATCTCAAGTACGACGTACTGACGGCTGTGGGACAGACCGTCTCCCACACTGGGATGAGAAGCGCATGCGCTGGTCTACTCCGGCGTATCGATGCCCTGTCTCGATAGTCCTGCGACCAGGGACCAGCATAAGGATGTGCTTATAGATTACCCAGCCCCACTAGTGTGACGACCATCACATCGCTGGTAATCAAGCAAAGATCCTAAGGGCTCCACTAATGTGTATAGGTGATATACTAAAATAAACACATGTACACATTGAAGCAGAAACAAACCAAGTAGCATACTACTATTTTGAGCAAGATTGTCAATACAAGGTGAATATCCCAAGCTTCCATTAAGTAATATACATACTAGTATGATACAGTAATGGCCTCTAGGGCATATACACTAACACAATGGATGGAACCACACCAAGCTCAGCAATGAACTTCTTCATCCAGACAGCTTCTATGGTAGCATCGTTGGTAGCGATGTATTCAGCCTCCATCATTGAGTCTGCTATGGTGTCTTGCTTGGAACTCTTCCAACATACCGCCCCTCCGTTGAAGGTAAAGACAAAACCCGAGACCGACTTACTGTCGTCCTTATCACTCTGGAAGCTCGAATCGGTAAAGGACTCCACCTGGAGTTCTCCGTTACCATACACCAAGAACATTTCTTTAGTCCTTCTTAAGTACTTAAGAATGTTCTTCACAGCTTTCCAGTGGTTTTCCCCAGGATCTGATTGATACCTGCTCACTACAGCTAGTGAGTAAGCTACATCCGGTCTGGTATATAACATCGTATATAAGATAGAGCCTACTACCGAAGTATAGGGTATCCCTTGCATGCGAGACCTCTCCAAATCAGTCTTGGAAGACATCTCTTTGGAGAGAGTGATTCCTGAACAAGTGGGTAAATTATCTCTCTTGGAATCTTCCATACTAAACCTCTTTAGTATGGTGTCTATGTACCTGGATTGGGATAATCCCAAAATCGGTTTAGATCTATCTCTATAAATCTTTATCCCCAGAATGTAGGAGGCATTACCAAGATCTTTCATGGAGAACTTGAGTGATAAGAAGAGCTTGACCGAGTGTAGCATAGGAACATCATTTTCTATCAAGAGTATGTCATCCACGTACAATACGAGGAAGACCACCTTACTCTCTACAGCCTTCTTATATATACAAGGTCCATCTATATTTTTGATGAAGTCAAACTCTTTGATAGCTTCATCAAAACAAATGTTCCAACTCCGCGACGCCTGCTTTAATCCGTAGACGGATTAAAGCAGCTTGCACACCTTTCCGCTGCTCCCACTGTCTTCGTAGCCTTCTAGCTGTGTCATGTGTAGGGTTACTAGGCACTCTCACAAGGTTCTATAAGGCATCAACCATGCCCGATTTAAAATTTAGACGTGCCGAACAACCCTAACCAAGATCTTTAAACTAGAGATTAGGCGAAACAAAGCATGTTAAACAGTTTAACATCTAAGAGTTTGGGATTACAACCTTTGTAGTCCGGTCCTTCACTTCTAAAGCTCCATGTTGAGGTCCCTTCACTGCGATCATCGAGTACCCGGACTCTAGAGAGGCTCCACGAAGAGAAAGATGCAAGCTTGCTTCCAATCATCGATAACAAAGATGATCTACCTTGAAATTTCTTTAACACAAGCTCTCACTCACTAATGAAGTGAACACCCTAATCTTATTGTCAAGAATAGATTAGGATGATGAAGTAGGAATTTAGCTCTCATTTATTTTCTTAATCTCACTCATTTTCATCACTAATGAAAAAGCTAGAAAGTTTTTCCATCCAAAATAAGAAGGAAAAAGAAGAAGCATTTACTTCGTGATGAATAATGAATTGTCATAGTGAGGTTAGAAATGCAACCATGGGTTGTAACATTTCAGAAAATATAAAATATTATTTTTGGGAATTTAATATTAAAATAATATATTTCCCGAAAACTGCCGACTTGCGAAATTGGGGTTTTCGAAAAAGGGTATAAATATATACCAATAATTGTGAAATAAATAGAAATTAAAATGATTTATTCATTTAAAAATATATTTAAAGGATTTGGTAATTTTAAAATTTATTATATGCAGTTTCGATAAAAACCCGACTAGTGCACTGCTAATCGCGATTAAGCCAAATCCGCAATTCTACAGTTTTCATGGTTAGTGCAGCATGACATGTTGTTAGTTATATGTATGCCCGAGAGGCCATTACTGTACATAGGATGTATATAGTAGTGGATGCTGGGACATATATAGTGAGGACTTTCTTGCTCGACATGATAGTATGCTATCTGGTTACACTTTACCTTAACGTGTATGCTGATTGTCTCTCTGTTACATGTTGGTAAAGCCCTTAGGATCTGTACTTGACTACCTGGACTATGATGCGGATCATACTAGTGGGGACATGGTAGTCCATAAGTACATCCTTCAAAGTCCCTAGTCGTGGGTGTATCGAGACGGGGCACCGATATACCAGTGTAGACTAGCGTGTACCTTCTCGACCCATACAGATGGGCGATGGATGATCCCATATCCATCGGTGTTTGACATCAGAGATGATATACGGGTGCTCAGTAGAGACTGGGTACACTGGACGGACTCGTCGAGAACTCCCAGATGGTATTATACCTCACGTCAGATGGCAGTTCTCTGGTGACACTGGTACAGAGTAGTCTGTTGACCCGAGATCGTCATAGAGTCTTGTGTGGTTCCCACTGTGCTTTGATTTCCATCTTACCACGTCCAAGAGGGCGTGCAAAACGGTGGTTTTTGGGTACAGTCCCGAGTCACATGGAGGCAATGAGCGATAGGAGGGGATTCGTCTCTCCCGGTATAGGGAGTTGATGTTGTGCTGTGTTCGATTGGCTATAACAGGAAATCCCTGGCCAGGGTTGCTGAGATTTACTGGTAAGTGTTACCAGTAGTTTCTCGAACAGTTATAGACCTCATATCGACACGACTTATTGCAGGGCTGCTAGGCACACTAGTGAGGTCTCCCAAGCCATCAACCATGGCAATTTCAAAAATTATAGTGCCTACAAACCCTAAGCTACGGATCGATAACTAGAAATCTAGGCGAACAAGAACTAGTTAACAGTTAACTACTGAGAATACGGAAATACAACCTTTGTAGATCCGGTCCTCCACCTCCACGGCTCCGCAACGGGGTCGTCTCCGCTGTCCAAATCAAATCCGGGCTCTAGAGTCGGCTTCGTCGGAGAATGGGCAAGCTAGGTCGTCGATGTCCATGCCGAAGATGATCTACGTCGAGGCATCGATGAATCAAGCTCCACCTTCACCAAACCGTGAAAAGTTGTGAAGGAAACACACTCTACTACTTGGCAAGAGGTAGAGGATGAAGAAATAGGAAGTGGGTAGACTTTAGAATTGGATTTCTCACTCATTTCCATCACTTGCCATTGATGGGGCAAGCTTTCTTCACTTGAAGAAATGGAGGAAGAAGAAGAATATTGTTATGATAAGATTATAGAAAAAGAAAAGAATTATCCATTCTTATCATAACTAAACCATGGTTAGATGTAGAGAGTTAATCATGGTTAAAGAATGGTTAGGTTTAGACAAGAAGACAAAAATGGTTGCTTTGGTCAAATGTTCATGAAGCTTCAAAGAATACAAACAAATAAAGCCACCATTTTCTCTTCATCATATTTCTTTTGCTAAAATAACAAAATGGATAAATAAATGAATAAATAAATAAGTAAATGAAGCAAAAGAAAACCCTAACCATTGACCAACCATGGTTTAAACCATACACCAAACAATCATGTATCATCAAACATGATACAATCAAATGCACAAAAGTATATCACATATACAACTTGCACATCCGAGCGAGAAAATCCATCTTAAGTAAACCGATACTAGTTAATGCAAAGTAATATATCAAATATATAATTTATACATTAAATCATTAAATCAACACTTGATTCAATGATCCGGTCATGCGCACATAACCGACTGGTATCCAATATATCGGCTTATCGAATCAACGCTTGAATCGATAACTAGGTTATATCGCATACAACCATTCGATATATTTATCGCGAGAATAGAATACGGTATCACATACTCGTATTATTCTCGGTCCCGCACATATCTCATATGCGCTCCTATTTCGTTTCGCTTGATCCAGGAAACCTCTGTGTAGGACTCTAAAGACTCGTCAATACGCCGGCAGCGGATGATGATCATATCAATCATCCACAAGCCGCAAGCGGTCTGCTAAACGTAACGGCCACCCGGGTATTGAGCGATCTGAAGATCGACGAGCAAGCCCGCTCACACTCCAGTGAATCCGACCAGTAACACTACCGTACAGTCCGGTCTGATCGTCTGATATGTCGCATATCTCGCCTAGGGGTGGTAAACGTCAGACTCCAATAGCTCAATAAGTCGTGTCGATATGAGGTCTATAACTGTTCGAGAAACTACTGGTAACACTTACCAGTAAATCTCAGCAACCCTGGCCAGGGATTTCCTGTTATAGCCAATCGAACACAGCGCAACATCAACCCCCATATACCGGGAGAGACGAATCCCCTCCTATCGCTCATTGCCTCCATGTGACTCGGGACTGTACCCAAAAACCACCGTTTTGCACGCCCTCTTGGACGTGGTAAGATGGAAATCAAAGCACAGTGGGAACCACACAAGACTCTATGACGATCTCGGGTCAACAGACTACTCTGTACCAGTGTCACCAGAGAACTGCCATCTGACGTGAGGTATAATACCATCTGGGAGTTCTCGGCGAGTCCGTCCAGTGTACCCAGTCTGTACTGAGCACCCGTATATCTCCTCTGATGTCAAACACCGATGGATATGGGATCATCCATCGCCCATCTGTATGGGTCGAGAAGGTACACGCTAGTCTACTCTGGTATATCGATGCCCCGTCTCGATACACCCACGACTAGGGACTTTGAAGGATGTACTTATGGACTACCATGTCCCCACTAGTATGATCCACATCATAGTCCAGGTAGTCAAGTACAGATCCTAAGGGCTTTACCAACATGTAACAGAGAGACAATCAGTATACACGTTAGGGTAAAGTGTAACCAGATAGCATACTATCATGTCGAGCAAGAAAGTCCTCCCTATATATGTCCCAGCATCCACTACAGTATACATCCCATGTATAGTAATGGCCTCTAGGGCATACATATAACTAACAATCTCCCACTTGCACTAGGGCCATCTGTAGCAGTGGTTTGAAGTATCTCATACTCAACCATCCCATAAAAGTCTCTCTCTGGGAACAGGCCTTTGTGAGTGGATCCGCTGTGTTGTCCTCTGAGTCTACTCTCCTAACCTCGATCTCCCTGGAGATCAACCATCTCCATGATCAGGCGATGCTGCCTTAGAATAAGTTTGGATCACTGATGGGACCTGTGTTCCTTGGCATAAGCCACAACTCCATTGTCACACAATGGAAGGAACATGGTTCATCTCATGAACCAATATACACCCAAACAGCCTCTTTGGTAGCATCTTAAGTAGCGATGTATCGTGCCTTTATCGTCTAGTATGTCACAGTATCTAGCTTGGAACTCTTCCACCATACCGTCCCTTTACTGAGGGTAAAGACAATGCCTGTGACTGACACTCAGTCGTCATTATCACCCTGGAACACTTCCAGTGATTCTTCCCAGGATCGGTTGATACCGTCTCACCACATTTAGTGAGAATTCTAACATCCAATTAAATCTATCTCATAGATCCAAAATCCAGGATTTAGTAGGTATCACTTTAATCCTATATGGAGAATCTTTGTGATAAGCGGAGATTGATCGAGCGTAGCATAAGAAACTCCTTTCTTATCAAGAGTATGTCATCCACGTACTCTACGAGGATCGTCACCATACTCCCTACTACCTTTTTGTATATACAAGGTTCATCTACCATTTTGATGATGTCAAACTCTTTGACTAATCCATCAAAACAGACGTTCCAACTCCGCGATGCCTGCTTTATCCTATAAAGCATCTTGCACACGTTTCCGCTGCTCCCACTGTCTACAAAGCCCTCTGGCTGTGTACTTATAGACACACTCTTCTAAATCATCATTTAGAAAAGCAGTCAAGACACCCAACCGCCAGATATCGTAGTTATGGTATGTAGCCGTGGCAAGTAGGATCTGGATGGACTTAAGCATAGTCACTTGAAAAGGTTTCATCATGATCCACGACTGGTCAATGATGCAAACCTTTAACAAGTCTAGCTTTGAAAGTCTCAACTTTTCCATGTACACCAAGTAATCTTCTCAAGATATACTTGCTCCTGATGGGGATTTAACCCTTCAGATATAGCAACTAAAGTCCATACTTTGTTGGTGTATAAGGATTCCATCTCAGATCGATAAACATCCAGCCATTCTTACAGAGTCTTACTCCTGATGGCCAGCTCGAAACTAGTTGGGTCATCATCTCATGATGCAATCCTCGCTCCCACTGTTATAGAGAAACCGAAGTATCTCTCAGGTGGGTGAGGAACCCTACTAGATCGGCGGAGAGGCCGAGGTTCGTTGGAATCTACTGAATCCTTTGGTTCTATCAAATCATCAGCTGTAGTCTGTATAGCTGGAACCTTTCCAGTTCTACATTACAGGCTTTGCCTTGAGCTTGTCCGGATTTTGCTTTTAGACATAGGCCGGACAATCCCCAAATCTTAACCAACTTAAGATATGGGCTCTTCCCTTTCCATATCACATATGAAGTGGTAGGCAACTGATTTGATTCGAACCCATTCAATAGGTATGCAGCTTCTCAAGTGCATAACTCCCAAAAGGAAAAAGGTAACACAGTAGTACTCATCATAGAGCACACCATATCAAATAGGGTGTAATTGCTCCGCCCCGATATACCATCGTGCTATGGTGTATACAGAGGAGTAATGCTGAGAGAGAATCTCATTCTCCTTTAGAATAGTCCAGGATTTCCGTGCTCAAGTATTCTCCTCCTTGATCTCATCATAGGACATAATACTTATACCCGTATTTTTGGTTCTCTACTTCTAACTTATATTCTGTGAATATCTCAAAAGGTTCGGACTTGTGTTTCAACAGGAACATAGGTCTGAAACTCGAAAGATCATCAGAGAACGTAATGAAGTATAAGGAACCATTCCTGGCATGTGTAGACAGGGGACCTACATACATCAACATGTATCATCCCAAGAGTTTACAAACTCTTTCTCTGTTTCCATTGAACAGAGCTATGGTCATCTTATCTTTGTGACATGACTGGCGAGTTTCACAAGATGTAAATTCAAACTAATTTAAACATGCATCTATATGTAACTCTAGCCAGTCGGGTCGCATTGATCTGACCTAGTCTACAATGCCTCAAGAAGAATTCGTTCATTTCTGAACTCTTCCTCTTGTGTGTGTTCCGTATACTAAGAACTGTAGTTTGATTTAGAACATTAATACTTTTAGATAACGTGCCTGAACCGATCAACTTTTGATATAGGAAATGTTCAAAACATTATCCAACTATACAAAATTATATCCTTTCTTTTCTAACAAAGAGAGTGATATGATTTGGTATATCAGGTTCGGTATCTAACAACATTCGTTCAGAATCAATGTATTATAATACAGGGTGACAGTGACCAACAGACTTGGCTGCAACACTTGCCCCGTTTTCTGCCTCATGAAACTTATCACCCGTTCTCAGTTCTCTACCTTTCTGTAGCCCTATGTAACTTATTACATATCTGGGATCCTGATCTGGTATCACATACCCAGGACGTAAAGGATACTGAGAAACAGTTCTCTGTAATGAACACACCCGAAGATGATGCATCAGCATGCACTATCTTCGTTTGGGCGGCACGGGAAATCTGGTATTCCCCAATTTCCTGCTCTGTCTTATAACAATTATAAGTTGGAGCGGGACCAACGTTCCTCAGCTCAGTATAACAAGCGGGTTCGGTCAATAATCCGTATTATTATCTTGATTAAGGCGTGATATGGTCGCTACCAGGAGAGAGAGAGAAGAAAACACTCAGCGTGCGCTCTGTCAAGAATAGATTGGTTATTATTTTATCTAATCAGGATGGCTCCCACTGCTTTTTATCAAATCTTCCTCCAAACCCTAAAAGGAAAGACTAGCCGGGATTAATTACACACTACAAGTTCGCCAATCTTTCAGCCAGGCCAGTGTCGGTACTTTGAGGGAGGTCCCCCGTGCTTTCGCACGAACCTAATTACTGTAAACCTCGTTTTCCCAGAGGCGTAACCTCGTTAACACCTTTCTAGACACCTACTTGATCGGCTAATTGTAATGTATAAAACTCTCCCAGGAGTAACACTTACTCGCAGCGGGTATCGGGATCCAACTATCTCATAGAAGGTATGCAATCTCATTGCAAATTTCAACACTTGAAATTCCCGATAATATTTTGCCCCTAGCAGCTATACGACCTTAACATAGTCAACAAATCATAAGTGCTAGTCAAGTTCAACCCGTCATTTCCCGATTGAATTAAACCCACCCGCACGACCCTTAACATAGTCAACAAAGTCGTACGACTACCCTAATCCAATCGCATCATATGCTAATACAGATAACCAATAGTTAGCTACCGCACACTACGCCTTAACATAGTCAACAAACGTAGCACGAATACTAACTAGTACTTATCTGAAATGACGGAGGGCTACGACAGGTTTTTCTGAAAACCTATTGCGTAATGAACTTGATATCGTTGTAGGATCGAATGAATTTTAAAAATGGAGTGCTTTTGAGGCTTTTCTAGTTTTGCTAAAGGAGTCACTCCCGGTGAAGGGATCGTCGGTCCTTTCCTCGTCGAATGAGGTGCGGGATATATCATATATATCACTGTGCAAAGCAAAAACTCTAAAAGCAATCAAAAGACAAACCGAGTGTGTAGCATCTGCCAGTTATTGCTAAAGGAGTCACTCCCGGTGAAGGGATCTCGGTCCTTTCCTCATCGAATAAGGTGCAGGATATATCGCATATACCGCTATGCAAAGCAAGAACTGTAGCTACCTGTTTTATTTTGAAATTCGATTCTACAACATCTTAGGTTTCTTTTATTTTCATTAATCACATTAATGAAGTCCCATCATTTAAGTACCTAAACATCACAGATAGATATGACGTACACTTATGCCATCCGCATTCGCCTCGATGTCCCCTCGTGCAACGTTAGGTTAGGTAACTAACGGCAGAGCGGGGCAGGGCTAGCGCGGGTGTAAAACATAAGTAACGTCTATATAATATATCATATATACTATATAAAGTATCTATCACAGAACATCACATGATCACATCACAGATATCGCAGCAGAAGAAACATATGAAATATTGGATATACTAGGACGTCCGTGTTTTCAATACGAGCCAGTATAAAACACGGATTCCACGGTCGTGATGAATAGCCAAACCCACACCCCTAGACCCCTACGAGAGCGGCAAGCAACCCTACCAATTCTAGAGTTAGGAGACCCGGACTCGACTCCTCGAGTTGGTCTCCCACTGGACTCCAGAACCCGGTTACTTGTGCCCTCCTCCTTGGGTCTATCCTAGTGCGGAAAAGTAAATAATATACAAACGGTGACTACTTCCGCAACCTGGAAGCGCCCCAATAAAAGAATATTACATACAAGTTTTTACATGAATGAAAATGAAAAACACTCATCTCACATAAAAAAAACCCCGGCTATTCAATCACGACGATCCAATATAACATATCCAGCAACACATAACATCACATGTCATCAACGTAAGTAAATATGTCCATCCCAATTGTCGTTGACATATAGCAACGAAACCGGCGATATCACATATTACACTTACGGTCACAGAAAAGAAAGTGTAAAACTACAACAGTTGGAATCCGCAACCACCTCAGACATCGCATGCCTGACCAAATGAATTACTTAGACATCGCATGCCTAACAATTATAAACCCCACATTTTAGTCTCATTATCGAAAACACTTTTCAATATCAAGTCGGGCAATTCAACAAGATTCCCGACAGCCTGATCGAATGCTCGTCGCAAACTTCAGTAGACGGCCGCACCCCCGATACCGTCGACGAAGTGCACCAAGGCGGAACACCGCTACCGCGAGCACCCGAACGGATACTTTCGGCGACGGGGTTCTCCTACAGTCACTTGGTCGGGGCTATGGAGTGAGGCTGTCTATTAAGTTTACCCGGCGAGTATCCGCGTACGCTACGTGATTGCGACGGACTTTTGATCACATCAAATTTCCGTAGCAACCGATCAAGTGAGACTAAACTGCTGTGTTTATAACATTCATTTAGTTATCTCATAACTTTTGTGAATTCCAATTATTGTATCCCATTCCGGATAAACAGAAAATGTTAAACTTTTCGATCGAACAATCGAACACCCAAGTTTTCCCGAAACAGATCAACACATGAAACAAGTCTAACAACATTCCGTTCGTGCCTCAGTACCAACGATCCAGCCGTAGAAGGGTCAAGCCAACGCCTCACATGTGGCACGCCGTACTGCCCCAAACCCGAAGGTTCAAAGGGCAGTTCAAGACGGTCACATAATCGAGTTAAGGTTTGTGTCTTCTAGAGGGACCATCGCGTTACTTGCACTACTTAGAACGTCGTTAAACTACGGAAAAATCCAACACTTGGAAATTTCCCGACAGGGGAAAAATTGGGTATTTATATCCGGTCGAACTTTTTAACATATTCTTAAATTTATCCGGAAAGCCACACAGACAAAATTTGATACCCCGATCGAAACACCGAAGCTCCAAATAATTCCAGATTATTCAACACTTGAATAAAATTTTAAAAATATCCAGAGAACACAGCACAGTTTAATAGGAGTTACTGTGCAAACTATCCCACACAAAACGACAAAACGGCCGCGCTTTCGCCGCACGAGGCATGCTCGTGCCGCGGAAGCGCGGCGCTTTAAGGGAATTAGGGATACGGGTTGTACAGTTACTCTTATATTTTCCTGCATGTTTTTCTGAATATTTTTAATGTGGAAAAATGCACTGTTTTGAAAAAAGTACAGAGAGCATATTTGATTTGGACTTTCGGGTTCGATCGGACTTCAATTTCCGTCTGGACTTCGCCTAAGGCTCTAGCTAGGCTCTGATACCACTACAGGGCTCCTAGGCACACTAGTGAGGTCTCCCAAGCCATCAACCATGGCAATTTCAAAAATTATAGTGCCTACAAACCCTAAGCTACGGATCGATAACTAGAAATCTAGGCGAACAAGAACTAGTTAACAGTTAACTACTGAGAATACGGAAATACAACCTTTGTAGATCCGGTCCTCCACCTCCACGGCTCCGCAACGGGGTCGTCTCCGCTGTCCAAATCAAATCCGGGCTCTAGAGTCGGCTTCGTCGGAGAATGGGCAAGCTAGGTCGTCGATGTCCATGCCGAAGATGATCTACGTCGAGGCATCGATGAATCAAGCTCCACCTTCACCAAACCGTGAAAAGTTGTGAAGGAAACACACTCTACTACTTGGCAAGAGGTAGAGGATGAAGAAATAGGAAGTGGGTAGACTTTAGAATTGGATTTCTCACTCATTTCCATCACTTGCCATTGATGGGGCAAGCTTTCTTCACTTGAAGAAATGGAGGAAGAAGAAGAATATTGTTATGATAAGATTATAGAAAAAGAAAAGAATTATCCATTCTTATCATAACTAAACCATGGTTAGATGTAGAGAGTTAATCATGGTTAAAGAATGGTTAGGTTTAGACAAGAAGACAAAAATGGTTGCTTTGGTCAAATGTTCATGAAGCTTCAAAGAATACAAACAAATAAAGCCACCATTTTCTCTTCATCATATTTCTTTTGCTAAAATAACAAAATGGATAAATAAATGAATAAATAAATAAGTAAATGAAGCAAAAGAAAACCCTAACCATTGACCAACCATGGTTTAAACCATACACCAAACAATCATGTATCATCAAACATGATACAATCAAATGCACAAAAGTATATCACATATACAACTTGCACATCCGAGCGAGAAAATCCATCTTAAGTAAACCGATACTAGTTAATGCAAAGTAATATATCAAATATATAATTTATACATTAAATCATTAAATCAACACTTGATTCAATGATCCGGTCATGCGCACATAACCGACTGGTATCCAATATATCGGCTTATCGAATCAACGCTTGAATCGATAACTAGGTTATATCGCATACAACCATTCGATATATTTATCGCGAGAATAGAATACGGTATCACATACTCGTATTATTCTCGGTCCCGCACATATCTCATATGCGCTCCTATTTCGTTTCGCTTGATCCAGGAAACCTCTGTGTAGGACTCTAAAGACTCGTCAATACGCCGGCAGCGGATGATGATCATATCAATCATCCACAAGCCGCAAGCGGTCTGCTAAACGTAACGGCCACCCGGGTATTGAGCGATCTGAAGATCGACGAGCAAGCCCACTCACACTCCAGTGAATCCGACCAGTAACACTACCGTACAGTCCGGTCTGATCGTCTGATATGTCGCATATCTCGCCTAGGGGTGGTAAACGTCAGACCCCAATAGCTCAATAAGTCGTGTCGATATGAGGTCTATAACTGTTCGAGAAACTACTGGTAACACTTACCAGTAAATCTCAGCAACCCTGGCCAGGGATTTCCTGTTATAGCCAATCGAACACAGCGCAACATCAACCCCCATATACCGGGAGAGACGAATCCCCTCCTATCGCTCATTGCCTCCATGTGACTCGGGACTGTACCCAAAAACCACCGTTTTGCACGCCCTCTTGGACGTGGTAAGATGGAAATCAAAGCACAGTGGGAACCACACAAGACTCTATGACGATCTCGGGTCAACAGACTACTCTGTACCAGTGTCACCAGAGAACTGCCATCTGACGTGAGGTATAATACCATCTGGGAGTTCTCGGCGAGTCCGTCCAGTGTACCCAGTCTGTACTGAGCACCCGTATATCTCCTCTGATGTCAAACACCGATGGATATGGGATCATCCATCGCCCATCTGTATGGGTCGAGAAGGTACACGCTAGTCTACTCTGGTATATCGATGCCCCGTCTCGATACACCCACGACTAGGGACTTTGAAGGATGTACTTATGGACTACCATGTCCCCACTAGTATGATCCGCATCATAGTCCAGGTAGTCAAGTACAGATCCTAAGGGCTTTACCAACATGTAACAGAGAGACAATCAGTATACACGTTAGGGTAAAGTGTAACCAGATAGCATACTATCATGTCGAGCAAGAAAGTCCTCCCTATATATGTCCCAGCATCCACTACAGTATACATCCCATGTATAGTAATGGCCTCTAGGGCATACATATAACTAACACTTATTGAGCTATTGGGGTCTGACGTTTACCACCCCTAGGCGAGATATGCGACATATCAGACGATCAGACCGGACTGTACGGTAGTGTTACTGGTCGGATTCACTGGAGTGTGAGCGGGCTTGCTCGTCGATCTTCAGATCGCTCAATACCCGGGTGGCCGTTACGTTTAGCAGACCGCTTGCGGCTTGTGGATGTTTGATATGATCATCATCCGCTGCCGGCGTATTGACAAGTCTTTAGAGTCCTACACAGAGGTTTCCTGGCTCAAGCGAAACGAAATAGGAGCGCATATGAGATATGTGCGGGACCGAGAATAATGCGTGTATGTGATACCGTATTCTATTCTCGCGATAAATATATCGAATGGTTGTATGCGATATAACCTAGTTATCGATTCAAGCGTTGATTCGATAAGCCGATATATTGTATACTAGTCGGCTGTGTGCGACATAACCGGGTCATTGAATCAAGTGTTGATTTAATGATTTAATGCATATTTATATATTTGATATATTACTTTGCATCAACTAGTATCGGTTTACTTTAAATGGATTTTCTCACTCGGGTGTGCGCATTGTATATGCGATATACTTTTGTGCACTTGATTGTATCATGTTTGATGATACATGTCATGCTAGGGTTCAAGTGTAAAGATTAAACCTTGGTTAATGAAATGGTTAAGGTTTATTATTTATTATTCATTTATCTTATTTAATTATGCTTTTTATTTTTGATAAATGAATAAAAGTAATGAGAAAAAGAATGGTGGCTTCTTTTGTTCTTTAGTTGAAGCTTCATGAAGCTTTGTTCAAGTCAACCATACTTATCTCATCCTTAACCCTAACCATTCCCACTAACCATGATTCATTCTCTACACTTAACTCTAGTTAAAATTATGATAAGAATTCATTTTCTTTTCATTTTCTTTTAACTTATCATAACTATTTTTCCTTCTTCTTCTTCCTTGAACTTGAAGAAGAAAGCTAACCTCATCAATGGTGATTGATGAATTAGAGTGAGAAATCCAATTCTAAAGTTAACCCAACTCCTATTTCTTCATCCTCTACCTCTTGCCAAGTAGTAGAGTGTGTTTTCTTCACAAGTTTCATGACTTGGTGAAGTGAGAGCTTGATCTTGCGATGCTTCGACGTAGATCATCTTCGGCATGGACATCGACGACCTAGCTTGCCCATTCTCCGACGAAGCCGACTCTAGAGCCCGGATTTGATTTGGACAGCGGAGAGGACCTCGTTGCGGAGCCGTGGAGGTGGAGCACCGGATCTACAAAGGTTGTATTTCCGTATCTTTTAGTTAAGTGTTAACTAGTTAGCTTGTTCGCCTAGACATCTAGCAAACGGTCCGTACTTTAGGGTTTGTAGGCACCATAATTTTTGAAATTGCCATGGTTGATGGCTTGGGAGACCTCACTAGAGTGCCTAGGAACCCGACAGTGGTATCAGAGCCTAGCTAGAGCCTTAGGCGAAGCGTAGACGAAGTTTGAAGTCCGATCGAACCGAAATCCGATTTCCAAATTGCTCTCTGTACTTTTTTGTAAAATGTGGTTTTTTGCAAATTAAAAATATGCAGAAAAATCAGCAGGTAAATCTAAGAATTACGATGCAAAAATTACCTAATGATCTTTCTAAAGTGCGGCGGAACCGCGGCATTAGCGTGCTAATGCGGCCCTTCCGCCGCCGTTTTGTCTTATTAGGCACTCAATTTTGCACAGTAACTCCTATTTTTCAGTGCTGGTTTTCCTGGGAATTTTTAATCTGAAATAAAGAGTTGAGTATTTTGGGTTGTATTGGGAGTTCATATATTCGATCGGATTGTCAAACTTTGTCTATGTGTCGTTCCGGATAATTTTTTGAATATGTTAAAAAGTTCGACCGGATATAAATACCCAATTTTTCCCCTGTCGGGAAATTTCCAAGTGTTGGATTTTTCCGTAGTTTAACGACGTTCTAAGTAGTGCAAGTAACGCGATGGTCCCTCTAGAAGACACAAACCTTAACTCGATTATGTGACCGTCTTGAACTGCCCTTTGAACCTTCGGGTTTGGGGCAGTACGACGTGCCACATGTGAGGCGTTGGCTTAACCCTTCTACGGATGGACCGTTGGTACTGAGGTACGAACTGAATGTTGTTAGACTTATTTCATGTGTTGATCTGTATCGGGAAAACTTGGGTGTTCGATTGTTCGATCGGAAAGTTTAACATTTTCTATTTATCTGAAATGGGATACAATAATTGGAATTCACAAATAGTTATGTGATAACTAAATGAATATTATAAACGTAGCAGTTTAGTCTCACTTGATCGGTTGCCACGGAATTTTGATGTGATCAAAAGTCCGTCGCAATCACGTAGCGTACGCGGATACTCGCCGGGTAAACTTAATAGACAGCCTCACTCCATAGCCCCGACCAAGTGACTGTAGGAGAACCCCGTCGCCGAAAGCATCCGTCCGGGTGCTCGCGGTAGCGGTGTTCCGCCTTGGTGCACTTCGTCGACGGTAACGGGGGTGCGTCCGTCTACTGAAGTTTGCGACGAGTATTCGATCAGGATGTCGGGAATCTTGTTGAATTGCCCGACTTGATATTGAAAAGAGTTTTCGATTTAGAGACTAAAATGCGGGGTTTATAATTGTTAGGCATGCGATGTCTAAGGTATTCATTTGGTCAGGCATGCGATGTCTGAGGTGGTTGCGGATTCCAACTGTTGTAGTTTTACACTTTCTTTTCTGTGACCGTAAGTGTAATATGTGATATCGCCGGTTTCGTTGCTATATGTCAACGACAATTGGGATGCGCATGTTTACTTACGTTGATGACATGTGATGTTATGTGTTGCTGGATATGTTATATTGGATCGTCGTGTTTGAATAGCCGGGGGTTTTTATGTGAGATGAGTGTTTTTCATTTTCATTCATGTAAAAACTTGTATGTAATATTCTTTTATTGGGGCGCTTCCAGGTTGCGGAAGTTGTCACCGTTTGTATATTATTTACTTTTCCGCACTAGGATAGACCCAAGGAGGAGAGCACAAGTAACCGGGTTCTGGAGTCCAGTGGGAGACCAACTCGAGGAGTCGAGTCCGGGTCTCCTAACTCTAGAATTGGTAGGGTTGCTTGCCGCTCTCGTAGGGGTCTAGGGGTGTGGGTTTGGCTATTCATCACAACCGTGGAATCCGTGTTTTATACTGGCTCGTATTGAAAACACGGACGTCCTAGTATATCCAATATTTCATATATTTCTTCTGCTGCGATATCTGTGATGAGATCATGTGATGTTTCTGTGATGGATATAGTATATAGTATATATGATATATTATATAGACGTTACTTATGTTTTACACCCGCGCTAGCCCTGCCCTGCTCTGCCGTTAGTTACCTAACCTAACGGTGCACGAGGGGACATCGAGGCGAATGCGGATGGCATAAGTGTACGTCATATCTATCTGTGATGTTTAGGTACTTAAATGATGGGACTTCATTAATATGATTAATGAAATAAAAGAAACCTAAGATGTTGTAGAATCGAATTTCAAAATAAAACAGGTAGCTACAGTTCTTGCTTTGCACAGCGGTATATGTGATATATCCTGCACCTCATCCGACGAGGAAAGGACCGAGATCCCTTCACCGGGAGTGACTCCTTTAGCAATAACTGGCAGATGCTACACACTCGGTTTGTTTTTTGATTGCTTTTAAGAGTTTTTACTTTGCACAGTGATATATGTGATATATCCCGCACCTCATTCGACGAGGAAAGGACCGACGATCCCTTCACCGGGAGTGACTCCTTTAGCAAAACTAGAAAAGCCTCAAAAGCACTCCATTTTAAAATTCATTCGATCCTACAATGATATCAAGTTCATTACGCAATAGGTTTTCAGAAAAACCTGTCGTAGCCCTCCGTCATTTCAGATAAGTGCTGTTTAGTATTCGTGCTGCGTTTGTTGGCCTCCGTCAAGGCGCAGTGTGCGGTAGCTAACCAGTATTTATCTGCTTATGCATATGATGCAGATTGAGTTAGGGTAGTCGTGCGGCCTTGTTGACCTCCGTCAAGGGTCGTGCGGGTGGGTTTAATTCGATCAAGAAATGACGGGTTGAACTTGACTAGTAGCCTATGGTTTGTTGACCTCCGTCAAGGTCATAGGGTGATAGGGGCAAAATATTATCGGGAATTTCAAGTGTTGAAATTTGCAATGAGATTGCATACCTTCTATGAGATAGTTGGATCCCGATACCCGCTGCGAGTAAGTGTTACTCCTGGGAGAGTTTTATACATTACAATTAGCCGATCAAGTAGGTGTCTAGAAAGGTGTCAACGGGGTTACGCCTCTGGGAAAACGAGGTTTACATTAATTAGGTTCGTGCGAAAGCACGGGGGACCTCCCTCAAAGTACCGACACTGGCCTGGCTGAAAGATTGGCGAACTTGTAGTGTGTAATTAATCCCGGCTAGTCTTTCCTTTTAGGGTTTGAAGGAAGATTTGATAAAAAGCAGTGGGAGCCATCCTGATTAGATAAAATAATAACCAATCTATTCTTGACAGAGCGCACGCTGAGTGTTTTCTTCTCTCTCTCTCCAGGTAGCGACCATATCACGCCTTAATCAAGATAATAATACGGATTTTTGACCGAACCCGCTTGTTATAATGAGCTGGGGAACGTTGGTCCCGCTCCAACTTATAATTGTTATAAGACAGAGCAGGATATTGGAGAATACCAGATTTCCCGTGCCGCCCAAACGAAGAGAGTGCATGCTGATGCATCATCTTCGGGTGTGTTCATTACAGAGAACTGTTTCTCAGTATCCTTTACGTCCTGGGTATGTGATACCAGATCAGGATCCCAGATATGTAATATGTTACATATGGCTACAGAAAGGTAGAGAACTGAGAACGGGTGATAAGTTTCATGAGGCAGAAAACGGGGCAAATGTTGCAGCCAAGTCTGTTGGTCACTGTCACCCTGTATTACAATACATTGATTCTGAACGAATGTTGTTAGATACCGAACCTGATATACCAAATCATATCACTCTCTTTGTTAGAAAAGAAAGGATATAATTTTGTATTGTTGGATAATGTTTTGAACATTTCCTATATCAAAAGTTGATCGATTCAGGCACGTTATCTAAAAGCATTGATGTTCTAAATCAAACTACAGTTCTTAGTATACGGAACACACACAAGAGGAAGAGTTCAGAAATGAACGAATCCTTCTTGAGGCATTGTAGACTAGGTCATATCAATGTGACCCGACTAGCTGAAGTTACATGTAGATGCATATTTAAATCAGTTTGAATTTACATCTTGTGAAACTCGCCAGTCATGTCACAAAGATAAGATGACCATAGCTCCGTTTACTGGAAACAGAGAAAGAGTTAGTAAACTCTTGGGATAATACATGTTGATGTATGTAGGTCCCCTGTCCACATATGCCAAGACCGGTTCTTTTACTTCATTACATTCTCTGATAATCTCTCAAGATTCAGACATACGTTCCTGTTGAAACATAAGTCCGAACCTTTTGAGATATTCACAGAATATAAGTTAGAAGTAGAGAACCAATACGGGTATAAGTATTATGTCCTTTGATGCGATCAAGGAGGAGAATACTTGAGCACGGAAATCCTGGACTATTCTAAAGGAGAATGAGATTCTCTCTCAGCATTACTCCTCCGTATACACCATAGCACGATGGTATATCAGGGCGGAGCAATCACACCCTATATGATAAGGTGTGCTCTATGATGAGTACTACTGAGTTACCTGTTTCCTTTTGGGTGTTATGCACTTGAGAAGTTGCATACCTATTGAATAGGGTTCCAATCAAATCAGTTGCCTACCGCTTCATATGTGATATGGAATGGGAAGAACCCATGTCTTAAGTTAGTTAAGATTTAGGGATTTTCCGTCCTATGTCTAAAAGCAAAATCCGGACAAGCTCGAGGCAAGGTCTGTTATGTAGAACTGGAAATGTTCCAGCTATACAAACTACAGCACATGATTTGATAGAACCAAAGGATTCAGTAGATACCAACGAACCTCAGCCTCTCTGCCGATCTAGTAGGGTTCCTCACCCACCTGAGAGATACTTCGGTTTCTCTGTGACAGTGGGAGCGAGGATTGCATCATGAGATGATGACCCAACTAGCTTCGAGCTGGCCATCAGGAGTAAGACTCTGTAAGAATGGCTGGATGTTTAGCGATCTGAGATGGAATCCTTATACACCAACAAAGTATGGACTTTGGTTGCAATATCTGAAGGGTTAAATCCCCATCAGGAGCAAGTATATCTTGAGAAGATTACTTGGTGTACATGGAAAAGTTGAGACTTTCAAAGCTAGACTTGTTAAAGGTTTACATCATTGACCAGGTGTGGATCATGATGAAACTTTTTCTAAGGATCTAAGCTTAAGTCCATCCAGATCCTACTTACCACGGCTACATACCATGACTACGATATCTGGTGGTTGGGTGTCATGACTGCTTTTCTAAATGAAGTTTTAGAAGAGTGCGTCTATAAGTACACAGCCAGAGGGCTTCGTAGACAGTGGGAGCAGCGGAAACGTGTGCAAGATGCTTTATAGGATAAAGCAGGCATCGCGGAGTTGGAACATCTGTTTTGATGAATTAGTCAAAGAGTTTGACATCATCAAAATGGTAGATGAACCTTGTATAAACAAAAAGGTAGTAGGGAGTATGGTCACGATCCTCGTAGAATACGTGGATGACATACTCTTGATAAGAAAGGAGTTTCTTATGCTACGCTCGATCAATCTCCGCTTATCACAAAGATTCTCCATATAGGATTAAAGTGATACCTACTAAATCCTGGATTTTGGATCTATGAGATAGATCTAAATGGATGTTAGAATTCTCACTAGATGTAGTGAGACGGTATCAACTGATCCTGGGGAGAATCACTGGAAGGGTTCCAGGGTGATAAAGACGACTGAATGTCAGTCGCAGGCATTGTCTTTACCCTCAGTAAAGGGACGGTATGTTGGAAGAGTTCCAAGCTGGATACCGTGACATACTAGACGATAAAGGCAGGATACATCGCTACTTAAGATGCTACCAAAGAGGCTGTTTGGGTGTATATTGGTTCATAAGATGAACTATGTTCCTTCCATTGTGTGACAATGGAGTTGTGGCTTATGCCAAGGAACGCCGGTCCCATCAGTGATCCAGACATATTCTAAGGCAGCATCGCCTGATCATGGAGATGATTGATCTCCAGGGTGATCAAGGTTTGGAGAGTAGACTCAGAGGACAACACAGCGGATCCACTCACAAAGGCCTGTTCCCAGAGAGAGACTTTTATGGGATGGTTGAGTATGAGATACTTCAAACCACTGCTACAGATGGCCCTAGTGCAAGTGGGAGATTGTTAGTTATATGTATGCCCTAGAGGCCATTACAGTACATAGGATGTATATAGTAGTGGATGCTGGGACATATATAGTGAGGACTTTCTTGCTCGACATGATAATATGCTATCTGGTTACACTTTACCTTAACGTGTATGCTGATTGTCTCTCTGTTACATGTTGGTAAAGCCCTTAGGATCTGTACTTGACTACCTGGACTATGATGCGGATCATACTAGTGGGGACATGGTAGTCCATAAGTACATCCTTCAAAGTCCCTAGTCGTGGGTGTATCGAGACGGGGCATCGATATACCCGTGTAGACTAGCGTGTACCTTCTCGACCCATACAGATGGGCGATGGATGATCCCATATCCATCGGTGTTTGACATCAGAGATGATATACGGGTGCTCAGTAGAGACTGGGTACACTGGACGGACTCGCCGAGAACTCCCAGATGGTATTATACCTCACGTCAGATGGCAGTTCTCTGGTGACACTGGTACAGAGTAGTCTGTTGACCCGAGATCGTCATAGAGTCTTGTGTGGTTCCCACTGTGCTTTGATTTCCATCTTACCACGTCCAAGAGGGCGTGCAAAACGGTGGTTTTTGGGTACAGTCCCGAGTCACATGGAGGCAATGAGCGATAGGAGGGGATTCGTCTCTCCCAGTATAGGGAGTTGATGTTGTGCTGTGTTCGATTGGCTATAACAGGAAATCCCTGGCCAGGGTTGCTGAGATTTACTGGTAAGTGTTACCAGTAGTTTCTCGAACAGTTATAGACCTCATATCGATACGACTTATTGAGCTATTGGGGTCTGACGTTTACCACCCCTAGGCGAGATATGCGACATATCAGACGATCAGACAGGACTGTACGGTAGTGTTACTGGTCGGATTCACTGGAGTGTGAGCGGGCTTGCTCGTCGATCTTCAGATCGCTCAATACCCGGGTGGCCGTTACGTTTAGCAGACCGCTTGCGGCTTGTGGATGTTTGATATGATCATCATCCGCTGCCGGCGTATTGACGAGTCTTTAGAGTCCTACACAGAGGTTTCCTGGCTCAAGCGAAACGAAATAGGAGCGCATATGAGATATGTGCGGGACCGAGAATAATGCGTGTATGTGATACCGTATTCTATTCTCGCGATAAATATATCGAATGGTTGTATGCGATATAACCTAGTTATCGATTCAAGCGTTGATTCGATAAGCCGATATATTGTATACTAGTCGGTTGTGTGCGACATAACCGGGTCATTGAATCAAGTGTTGATTTAATGATTTAATGCATATTTATATATTTGATATATTACTTTGCATCAACTAGTATCGGTTTACTTTAAATGGATTTTCTCACTCGGGTGTGCGCATTGTATATGCGATATACTTTTGTGCACTTGATTGTATCATGTTTGATGATACATGTCATGCTAGGGTTCAAGTGTAAAGATTAAACCTTGGTTAATGAAATGGTTAAGGTTTATTATTTATTATTCATTTATCTTATTTAATTATGCTTTTTATTTTTGATAAATGAATAAAAGTAATGAGAAAAAGAATGGTGGCTTCTTTTGTTCTTTAGTTGAAGCTTCATGAAGCTTTGTTCAAGTCAACCATACTTATCTCATCCTTAACCCTAACCATTCCCACTAACCATGATTCATTCTCTACACTTAACTCTAGTTAAAATTATGATAAGAATTCATTTTCTTTTCATTTTCTTTTAACTTATCATAACTATTTTTCCTTCTTCTTCTTCCTTGAACTTGAAGAAGAAAGCTAACCTCATCAATGGTGATTGATGAATTAGAGTGAGAAATCCAATTCTAAAGTTAACCCAACTCCTATTTCTTCATCCTCTACCTCTTGCCAAGTAGTAGAGTGTGTTTTCTTCACAAGTTTCATGACTTGGTGAAGTGAGAGCTTGATCTTGCGATGCTTCGACGTAGATCATCTTCGGCATGGACATCGACGACCTAGCTTGCCCATTCTCCGACGAAGCCGACTCTAGAGCCCGGATTTGATTTGGACAGCGGAGAGGACCTCGTTGCGGAGCCGTGGAGGTGGAGCACCGGATCTACAAAGGTTGTATTTCCGTATCTTTTAGTTAAGTGTTAACTAGTTAGCTTGTTCGCCTAGACATCTAGCAAACGGTCCGTACTTTAGGGTTTGTAGGCACCATAATTTTTGAAATTGCCATGGTTGATGGCTTGGGAGACCTCACTAGAGTGCCTAGGAACCCTACACATGTTACATGTTATTTCATTGGTGTGTTTTATGTTAGGGTTGGGCTTTTGGGTGAGAAAAGAAAAGAAAAGAAAAGAGATATGATTGAGGAGAAAGTCAAAGGGGACATAATGATGACATGGAAAGGGAGTGGGTGAGAATTATAGTGAGAGAGAGAGAGGGGCTGCCGCCTTGGCCATTTCCCCCCATCATTTTCTTTCCCTCTTCATCTCCCTCAACTCCACATCCCTCCATCTTCTACCCTCTTGATCCACCCTAAAAATCTTGCCAAAACCCTACACACCCTTCACAAAAATTAATCCCCTCTTCAACCTCTACACATGAGACCAAGAAAATTCAGATTTTGAAGACCTTAGGGATTCATGGGTGCTATATGAGGTAATCCCTTCACCAATTGGGTGGTTATTCATTTACTTTAGTATTCATATGTGTTTAGATGCGAAATTGTGAAGATTAGTGAACATTGGGAAACCCTAGTGAAGGTTTGAGTATTGTTTGAAATTGGTGATGTTAGAGGCTGTTAACTAGACTTGGGTGCTGTTATTGACCTGGAGCAGAGTTTAGAAAACCCAAAACACGGATTCAGAAACCCCGACATCGGATAAATGTGTGATTTGTGAGGATATTTTGGAATCTGGAGCAACCCGGGGACACTAGAAATGATTTTGGAATTACTGGGAGTCGTGCAGGCACCTAGAAAGCTACCACTGAAACCCTAGCCCTATACCCCAACCCAAGGCCGCAGATTTATCCATTCTGGCCGCAATTTGCGGCCAGAGCAGGGAAATAAGGTCCGAGATTTGGTTCATGGCTCTTTTTGCACTAAATTAGACCCCTCCTATATGCAGTTTTGCTAATTGTCACCTGGGGAAAATCTGGGAGCATTTTGGGGTGATTTTGGCTATAATTTCCGTATTTTGAAATGCTATTTCTTGACATTTGGATTTGTATTTGGTTGTTGGATGTTTGTACATCGACAACAGTGGTTGTTTGATTGTTTTTGCACGTGTAGGCCATAGGTTCTAACCTATGAGCGCACCGTGCGCCGTATCAGTTTTCCGGATTCAATTTTAATACGTATTGCGATTGTTTATTATTGTAGGTACCCTCGCATGGATTCCGAGGAGAAGGAGCATGGCGTCATCGATTTCGGCAAGCGAAGACCTGGTGAGTGGATCTATATCCACGGGGGAAGTCGGGTGGATGGCGTATAGCACCCCCGCAATGTATTGATGGAAAACTGATTATAGAATATGGTTAGGAAAACCTAGATTAGGAAACTAGGGTTAGAATTAAGATAGCTATGAAACTATATTAGAAACTAGAGGATAGTTAGAAGTGATATGTTACGACTATCATAGGATTGCGTTTAGCGATATTGCCGTTTAGGGTACTGTAGGATTAGATAGTCGATGTAGATGCGTTATCCGAACCATAACTTTTTCCAAACTGAAGAATCGTTTATATCTTTTAAATATGTACCTTGAGGGATGTTACGGATTTTCAAATGATATCTTTTCCTTAAAACACCGTAACCCCTATTTTCAAAACTACGATTCGCTTCTTTTAAAATCTTCTTGTATGGTTCGGGTGTGTATGCAAGATAAGATACCTGTACTAATAGTAGAGACAGAAGATTTAAGTAAACTCGGCTTGATATGAGTTATAAATGCGATGAAAAGAATATAAGACGGATATGATGATATGATGATTTGTTGGTATACGGATGCGAGTCGATCGAGATGATTTATACCCTGCCGGTCTCCTGATATGAGATTATTGCGGATGTGAACCGGGACATAGGTACTTAGATATATATCCATATATAGAATGTTGTGAATCATGGATGATAGGCAGTATGTGATCCTCCGTTTGGCGAAGAGCTAGCTCCTGCTTGGGGATGCCATTATTCTTATTATGTATTTGTGGTTTTGGATCAAAAAAATACAAAGGAGATGCTGCCAAAATTTTTAAAAGACGAAACATGTTTTCAAACTAGTAAACTTCACTTGCATCATTCATGTTTCTTTCTACGCATTAAGAAAAACTTGATTTCATTATACCTTTATTTCAAAACTTCACCTCCTTTACTTTTCTTAAAGGGTTTAGATTTCTGGGTTTCAACTTACTTGAATTCCATTACGCCTTTAGACGTTGCGTGATTCAAGTGCTTGTCACGAGTTAATATTTTGGGTCGTGACAAAGTTGGTATCAGAGCGCTAGGTTTAACCTTTGTTCGAGTCTATGTTTGACTATGCGGAGTCTAGGACGGGTATGTATTTCGGAACCTAGGCTTGACCTAGCGGAACTTAGGCTTGAACGGGGGGGTATTAGACCCGAACTTTCGTTTCATAGGCTGACCCTGATTGATGGAGTAGGTAGCTTGAGTAGAGTGACGTACCGTACGTATGTTCCGCGGCATATTTACGATACGATACTCCACTTAAGAAACCTTAGGATGTACATATTTTTGAGACTTATGATTCTCTTTATACCCATGATTATACATCCATTGGAGATCCTCGATTCTTTTAGTTCCATGATCATACTTTCATTGATGCTGTTCCTTCTTATGATCATGTTTCCATTCTGGATCTGTCGTTTTCTTTCTTGCCGTTGATCTGCTCTCTTCGATACTCGATTGAGGTTCCTTTCACTATAGTTTGAGCGCAGTTTGAGCTGCTGCTAGTGTTGCGGTCAGGGTGAGCTCGTCTGGTATGAGGGCTGACCATTGTGTTTTCTGGTGACATGGGAACGTCTCGAGTTGGTATTTTGTTGCGACCTCTTGTGGAGGCGAGTGCTTGGTTTTATACCGGGCAATCGGGCCATTGTTAGAGCTACCAGTTGTGAGAGGACTGTTGATGTACAACATACCTCAGAGATTTTGATGTCGCCTACCGTGCAGACAGGTGACCGCCGATGTATTGCCTTTCCTGGAGGATTGAGGCATTATTTAGCGTGCGAACAAAGGGTATTCACATGTTGTATAGGCGAAGTTAAAAAGTTTGAACGAGTGTCAAAAACCTATTTTCCCAAGTTTAAAGTGTTCTGAGGAACATGCAGGTAATTCTGTGGACCCTCTAGAAGAATGAAACCCTAACTCGACATGATGACCATGGAACCGTTTTGAATCTTAGGGTTTGTGGCAGTTTAGCGGTGCTATCATTGAGGCTTGGGTTTGCCCTTCTACGGCTGGTCCAGAGGTGCTGTGGTATGTACCGGATATTTTTAGACTGTGCTCAGGTGTTGAGCCTTCGGGAAATTTTGGGACCTTGATGACTCGATCGAAAAGTTTGACGTCGTCCGGATATCATGTGATAAGAGATCAGCAAGCTGACTAGCTTTGGATGGAGGACCTCACCCAGAGGCGTTGTGAGTTAATCGAGAACGGGCGAGTATTGAGTATTCCTCCGATGGTTGGGACGAGTTCCCGAGAACGTGTTCGGCCAGATATCTTCTACAGGGTGCTGAAGCTACAGAGTACGCGATTTCGAGTCCGTGCGAGAGACTTCGGATTGACCGTGGCCGAGAACAGTTGCAGTGCACAGATAGCATGGCGTGATGTCATAATGGACGATGATACAGACAAGTGGAACCAAAGGTTCGTGCGAGACGCTGACGAGCTGTTATTACTCCCCGTCGAGATCAGAGACCTGATATGCTTATAGAGGCGTTGGGATACGGGCAGTTTCCGAGGAAATGTGTGCGGAACACGCAGATGTCCAGAAAACGAGAAAGGATTATGCAAGAGTACCATCCTCCGTACAGTTCGGCATTGGCGAGATCGGAAGAAACCTTGAGCAGGATTCCTTCCAGGACACTGCTACAATGAGATTTGCACCCAGGATCAGAGGTTTCACATGTATTCAGAGAGCCAGAGGCCGACGCCAGTGACGTGCTGCTTTACGAGTGGTCGTGATGATTGACCGAGAGATGACCAGAGAAGTGCCAGAACGGAATCGTCCCCGTTAGCACACCTGACAGGGCTGATGAGCCGATAGATTGCGAGATTGGTAATCCGCAGAGAAGATAAGGACCCAGAGACCGAGGATGCCGGACCGTGAGAAGGAGGCAAGCGGATGTTCTTGTTCTGCGAGTTTCTCGGCGCACCGATTTATTTCTCGACATTGTAGGAGGTGTACCTCGATGTCCTTTGTTGCGATTTGCGTTTGTGATCTGAGTATCACGCTTATATCGCTTGGATTTGAGTTTTGATGACGAGTTTCCTGATATTGATTTCGTGGACCATGGCTGCACCTACTGAGTATTTACATTTTGCGCATAGCTATCGCAGCTGATATGTATTTTATATACACCGTTGTGTTGATTTGCGATTTGTGCCTATCCATTTCATTTGATGTTGATTTTGTACCTTCGTAGCATGTGTTTATGATTTCATGGATTTCATACGGATGATTTGATTTCTGCACTCGGTATAGCTTATATGTGCTTGCAGTGCATTGATATGTGTTTTGTGCACGTAGTTGCACACGTTTACGATTTTATACACCTTGGTACACTCGGTGTTGCGGTTTATGCATTTGAGTTATTGATCAGTATTTTGTGCACATGATGCACTGTATTCGTATTTCGTGCACTGGATGCACCGTATTTGTATTGTGTGCATTGGATGCACCAGATTAGCACTTCGTGCACTGGGTTTTCATTTCGTGCAATTGTCGCACCAGATTTATATTTTGTGCATTTGCTGCACCAGATTCGTATTTCGCACATTGGTTGCACTAGATTGCATTTCTTGCATTTGTTGCACCGGACGGGTATTTATATGTTTGTCGCACTGGGTTTATACTCCGTACCTTGGTTTCACCCGGTTTATATCCTTGAGCATTCATTTTACCAGGTTTGTATTTTCATGCGCGTTGGCACTTGCCGTTCTTTTTCGTGCATGCTACTGCACTATATGCTTTTACGGACCCGGCGCGCTTTGGTTGGGTTTTTACGCATATTAGGCGCCTGATTTTGGATTTTCTGCACATCGGATGCATTTGAGTGAGATTTTACTCGTGCATGTTGGATGCTCTTGATTTAGATTTCTTCCGTGTATATTAGATGCGATTTCATTTGTGCGGGACATACGCACTGATTTGGATTTTCATGCATGTTGGGCGCATGATATGAGATATGATTCGGTGCATACCGAATGCACTGGATTGAGATTTTAGTGCACTTTAGATGCACTTGATGTTGTTGTCGTGCACACCCGTTCCACTGGACAGATGCTTTTGTGCACACCCGTTGCACTTAGTTTTGCTTTGTGTGTATTGTGGCACCTGTATTTGGATTTGATTTCCATGCGCACCAGACGCATGTGATTATTGGATACGCCTTTTGAGTCTGATTTTTCTTTTGAGCACTTGTTTTCATGTTGAGCGCTATATTGTGTGGTGGCCAAACAGGACTGATCTGATGACAGTACCTGAGTACTTTGCATGCATTAAATGTTTACCAAGAGGTTTTCGAAAAAGATGAGCTATAGTCTCGCTATTTCCTACGTGTCCGTGAGCGACACGAACGTTTATAAAGGAAAACTTTTTGGGATATTTTGAAAACGACGGAACGTGTATTTAAGAAAATATATATGGGCATATATTATTATTTTAAAATGAGCGTCCGTCAGTTATGCCGTGAGTTACGCATTCCCGCGGCGATTTAGAAAAGATTTTGCATGTATTTTATTCAGATTTTGGATTTTTCAAAGATGCGTACTATACACGTATTATAGTATTTGACTAGTGTATATTGGATTTCAGTAGTGGATTTCGAGATCTGTATCTCCATTATAACTCTGAGGATATGCGTGCAAAATTAGATGATTTGCGTAACGCTTCACGGAGTTCGATTTTGAGTTTTGTACTCATTTTCATGCGCACTTGACGCGTTGGGCTATTTCAGCGTTTTCCATGATTTCGGAGCCCCGTTGTTTTGAGCCGATTATTGAAATGCTTTAGATTTTGGGGTTTAAATTTAAATTTGGGGACCGAATTTATTTAAGGGGGGAAGATTGTAACATTTCAGAAAATATAAATTATTATTTTTGGGAATTTAATATTAAAATAATATATTTCCCGAAAACTGCCGATTTGCGAAATTGGGGTTTTCGAAAAAGGGTATAAATATATACCGATAATTATGAAATAAATAGAAAGTAAAATGATTTATTTATTAAAAAATATATTTAAAGGATTTGGCAATTTTAAAATTTATTATATGCAGTTTCGATAAAAACCCGATTAGTGCACTGCTAATCGCGATTAAGCCAAATCCGCATTCCTACAGTTTTCATGGTCAGTGCACCATGACAAGTTTCATGTTATTTCATTGGTGTGTTTTATGTTAGGGTTGGGCTTTTGGGTGAGAAAAGAAAAGAAAAGAAAAGAGATATGATTGAGGAGAAAGTCAAAGGGGACATAATGATGACATGGAAAGGGAGTGGGTGAGAATTATAGTGAGAGAGAGAGAGGGGGGCTGCTGCCTTGGCCATTTTCCCCCATCATTTTCTTTCCCTCTTCATCTCCTTCAACTCCACATCCCTCCATCTTCTACCCTCTTGATCCACCCTAAAAACCTTGCCAAAACCCTACACACCCTTCGCAAAAATTAATCCCCTCTTCAACCTCTACACATGAGACCAAGAAAATTCAAATTTTGATGACCTTAGGGATTCATGGGTGCTATATGTGGTAATCCTTTCACCAATTGGGTGGTTTTTCATTTAATTTAGTATTCATATGTGTTTAGATGTGAAATTGTGAAGATTAGTGAACATTGGGAAACCCTAGTGAAGGTTTGAGTGTTGTTTGAAATTGGTGATGTTAAAGGCTGTTAACTAGACTTGGGTGCTGTTATTGACCTGGAGCAGAGTTTAGAAAACCCAAAACACGGATTTAGAAACCCCGACATCGGATAAATGTGTGATTTGTGAGGGTATTTTGGAATCTGGAGCAACCCAGGGACACTAGAAATGATTTTGGAATTACTAGGAGTCGTGCAGGCACCTAGGAAGCTACCACTGAAACCCTAGCCCCATACCCCAACCCAAGGCCACAGATTTATCCATTCTGGCTGCAATTTGTGGCCAAAGCAGGGAAATAAGGTCCCAGATTTGGTTCATGGCTCTTTTTGCACTAAATTAGACCCCTCCTATATGCAGTTTTGGCTAATTGTCACCTGGGGAAAATCTGGGAGCATTTTGGGGGTGTTTTTGGCTATGATTTCCGTATTTTGAAATGCAATTTCTTGACATTTGGATTTGTATTTGGTTGTTGGATGTTTGTACATCGACAACAGGGGTTGTTTGATTGTTTTTGCACGTGTAGGCCATAGGTTCTAACCTATGAGCGCACCGTGCGCCGTATCGGTTTTCCGGATTCGATTTTAATACGTATTGCGATTGTTTATTATTGTAGGTACCCTAGCATGGATTCCGAGGCGAAGGAGCATGGCGTCATCGATTTCGGCGAGCGAAGACCAGGTGAGTGGATCTATATCCACGGGGGAAGTCGGGTGGAAGGCGTATAGCACCCCCGCAATGTATTGATGGAAAACTGATTATAGAATATGGTTAGGAAAACCTAGATTTGGAAACTAGGGTCAGAATTAAGATAGCTATGAAACCATATTAGAAACTAGAGGATAGTTAGAAGTGATATGTTACGACAATCATAGGATTGCGTTTAGCGATATTGCCGTTTAGGGTACTGTAGCATTAGATAGTCAATGTAGATGCGTCATCCGAACCATACCTTTTTCTAAACCGAAGAATCGTTTGTATCTTTTAAATATGTACTTTGAGGGATGTTACGGATTTTCAAATGATATCTTTTCCTTAAAACACTGTAACCCCTATTTTCAAAACTACGATTCGCTTCTTTTAAAATCTGCTTGTATGGTTCGGGTGTGTATGCTAGATTAGATACCTATACTTATAGTAGAGATAGAAGGTTTAGGTAAACTCGGCTTGATATGAGTTATAAATGCGATGAAAAGAATATAATACGGATATGATGATATGATGATATGTTGGTATATGCGAGTCGATCGAGATGATTTATACCCTGCCAGTCCCCTGATATGAGATTATTGCGGATGTGAACCGGGACATAGGTACCTAGATATATATTCAGATATAGAATGTTGTGAATCATAGATGATAGGTCGTATGTGATCCGCCGTTTGGCGAAGAGCTAGCTCCCGCTTGGGGATGCCATTATTCTTATTATGTATTTGTGGTTTTGGATAAAAAAATACAAAGGAGGTGCTGCCAAAATTTTTAAAAGACGAAACATGTTTTCAAACTAGTAAACTTCACTTGCATCATTCATGTTTCTTTCTACGAATTAAGAAAAACTTGATTTCATTAGAGCTTTATTTCAAAACTTCACCTCCTTTACTTTTCTTAAAGGGTTTAGATTTCTGGGTTTCACCTTACTTGAATTCCGTTACGCCTTTAGACGTTGCGTGATTCAAGTGCTAGTTATGAGCTAATATTTTGGGTCGTGACATGGGTTAAGTATGATAACTTAACCCATGTAGAGAATGAACCATGGTTAAAGGGTTGGGTTGGGTTAACTAAATATCTACAAAAATATCTTTACAAAATATCTTTGCAAAAACAAAACAAAAGCTTCTAGAAGCTTCTAGAAAAATTAACCCAAATCAAACCTTAATCATGTTTAATCTCCACTAATCATGTTGTAGGGTTCCTAGGCACTCTTAAGAGGTCTCACAAGGCATCAACCATGCCAATTTCAAATTTTACGGTGCCGAGAAACCCTAGACTAGATCGTTGACTAGAAATTTAGGCGAAAAACGAATCTAGTTAACAACTTAACTAAAGATAAGAAGCTACAACCTTTGTAGATCCGGATATCCACTTCCTTGGCTCCACGTAGGCGTCCTCTCGCTGTCCATCTCGAATCCCGGACTCAATCGTCGGCTTGATCGGAGAAATGTGCGGACTAGGTCGTCGGCTTCGTGCCGAAGATGATCTACGTCGAGGCATCACAAGTTCAAGCTCCGACTTCACAAATTTGTGAAACTTGTGAAGAAAACACCCAAAACAACTTGGCAAGAGGTAGAGGGTGAAGAAATAGGAGGTGGGTTCACTTTAGAATTGGATTTCTCACTTTAGAACTCAAGTTGCCATTGATGGCATCAAGCTTTCTTTCTTGAAGAAGAAGGAGAGAATGAAGCTAGAATATGATAAGTGTTAATTAAAATTGAAAAGTAAATGAATACTTATCATATACTAACTAGGGTAGAGTGTAGAGAATAGACCATGGTTACTTGGATGGGTTAGGGTTAAGCATGAAGACAAGAATGGTTAAGAAGTCAAAGCTTCATGAAGCTTTGACTAGAAACAAATAAAGCCACCATTCTTATCTAAATCATTTCCAAATAAATAAATGAACAAATAAATAAATAAATGAATATGCAAAACCCTAATCATCATATTAACCATGGTTTAATTCTATACACTTAACTATATGATCAAGTATCATCAAACATGATACAAATATGTGCACAAAAGTATATCACATATACTTCTTGCACATCAAGTGAGAAAATCCATTTAAAGTGAACCAATACTAGTTAATGCAAAATAATATATCAAATATATAATTATACATTAAATCATTAAATCAATACTTGATTTAACGATCCGGTCATATCGCATATAACCGACTAGTATCCTGTGTATCGGCTTATCGAATCAATCCTTGATTCGATATCTAGGTTATATCGAATATAACCAATCGATACATCCATCGCGAGAATGAAATACAGTATCACATACACGCATTATTCTCGGTCCTGCACATATCTCATATGCGCTCCTATTTCGTTTCGCTTGAGCCAGGAAACCTCTGTGTAGGACTCTAAAGACTCGTCAATACGCCGGTAGCAGATGATGATCATATCAAGCACCCACAAGCCGCAAGCGGTCTGCTAAACGTAACGGCCATCCGGGTATTGAGCGATCAGAAGATCGACGAGCTAGCCCACTCACACTCCTGTCAATCCAACCAGTGACACTTACCGTACAGTCCGGTCTGTTCGTCTGATATGTCGCATATCAAGTCTAGGGGTGGTATACGTCAGACCCCAATAACCGATAAGTCGTGCCGATATGAGGCTCATAACGGGTCGAGAAACTACTGGTAACACTTACCAGCAAATCTCTGATCAGCCCTGGCCAGGGACTTCCCTGTTACGGCCAATCGAGCACAGCGCAACATCAACCCCCAATACCGGGAGAGACGAAACCCCTCCTATCGCTCATTGCCTCCATGTGACTCGGGACTGTACCCAAAGACCACCGTTTTGCACGCCCTCATGGACGTGGTAAGGTGGAGATCAAAGCACAGTGGTAATCACACAAGACTCTATGACGATCTCGGTTCTACAGACTAACCTGCACAAGTGTCACCTGAGAACTGCCATCTGACGTGAGGTATAATACCATCTGGGAGTTCTCGGCGAGTCCGTCCAGTGTACCCAGTCTCCACTGAGCACCCGTACACCATCTCTGATGTCAAACACCAATGGATATGGGATCATCCATCGCCCATCTCATGGGTCGAGAAGCGTATACGCTAGTCTACACTGGTATATCGATGCCCCGTCTCGATACACCCACGACTATGGACCTTGAAGGATGTACTTATGGACTACCATGTCCCCACTAGTATGATCTGCATCACAGTCCAGGTAGTCAAGTACACATCCTAAGGGCTTTACCAACATGTAACCATAAGACAGTTTAAAGAGACAAGTGTACATGTTAAGATAAAGAGCAACCAGATAGCATACTATCATATCGAGCAAGAAAGTCATCTTTATATATGTCCAAGCATCCAATATAATATACATCATCTGTACAATACTGGCCTCTAGGGCATACATACAACTAACAATCTCCTACTTGCACTAGGGCCAGCTGCTGTAGTATCGCATACCGAGCATCCCGAAGAGTCTCTCAAACTGTATCTGGGGAATGGCCTTCGTGAGTGGATCCGCCGTGTTATTCTTCGTGTCAACCCTCCTGACCTCGATCTCCCGGCGATCAACTATCTCGCGGATCAGGTGATACCGCCTCAGAATATGCCTGGATCGCTGATCGGACCTGGGTTCCTTGGCTAAAGCCACCGCTCCATTGTTATCGCAATACAAAGGTATTGGATGCTCAATGGATGGAACCACTCCAAGTTCAGAAATGAACTTCTTGATCCAGACAGCCTCTTTAGCAGCATCGTTGGCAGCGATGTATTCAGCCTCCATCGTCGAGTCTGCCACGGTTTCCTGCTTGGAACTCTTCCAGCTAACCGCCCCTCCGTAAAGGGTAAAGACAAATCCCGACTGCGACTTAGAGTCGTCCTTATCACTCTGGAAGCTCGAATCGGTAAAGGACTCCACTTGGAGTTCTCCATTACCATACACCAAGAGCATCTCTTTAGTCCTTCGCAAGTACTTGAGAATGCTCTTCACAGCTGTCCAGTGACTCTCTCCAGGATCAGCTTGATACCTGCTCACTATACTTAGTGAGTATGCTACATCGGGTCTGGTATATAGCATCGCATACATTATAGAGCCTACAGCCGAAGCATAGGGTATCCCTTGCATGCGAGCTCTCTCCAAATCAGTCTTGGGAGACATCTCTTTGGAGAGAGTGACTCCAGAAATCGTGGGTAAATTCCCACGCTTGGATTCTTCCATACTAAACCTCTTTAGTATGGTGTCAATGTACCTTGATTGGGACAATCCCAATATCCGTTTGGATCTATCTCTATAGATCCTAATTCCCAATATGCAGGAGGCATCACCAAGATCTTTCATTGAGAATCTTTGTGATAAGAAGAGCTTGACCGATTGCAGCATAGGAATATCATTTCCTATCAAGAGTATGTCGTCCACGTACAATACGAGGAAGACAACCTTACTCTCTACCACCTTCTTGTAAATACAAGGTTCATCTGGGTTTTTGACGAAATCAAACTCTTTGATAACGACGTCAAAGCAGATGTTCCAACTCCGCGATGCTTGCTTTAATCCATAAATGGATTTAAGCAGCTTGCACACCTTCGTGCTGCTCCCACTGTCTACGAAGCCCTCTGGCTGAGTCATGTACACGCACTCTTCTAAATCACCATTTAGAAAGGCGGTCTTAACATCCATTTGCCAGATTTCGTAGTAATGATATGCAGCGATGGAAAGCATGATTCGGATGGATTTAAGCATAGCCACTGGAGAAAAGGTTTCGTCATAGTCCACACCTGGTCTTTGACGAAAACCTTTTGCTACAAGTCTAGCTTTGAAAGTCTCCACTTTCCCATCTACACCAAGTTTTTTCTTGAAGATCCACTTGCTCCCAATGGGTTTTACCCCTTCAGAAGCAACTTCCAAAGTCCATACTTTGTTGGTGTACATGGATTCCATCTCGGACCGCATAGCATCTAGCCATTTCACTGAGTCCCCACTCGTGATGGCCTGCTCGAAGCTAGTTGGGTCATCATCCTCCATGATGCAATCCTCACTGCCACCATCAATGAGAAAACCATAGTATCTCTCAGGTGGTCGAGAAACCCTACTAGATCGGCGGAGAGGCTGGGGTACGTCGGGCACCACTGAAACCTCTGGTTCTACTAAATCATTAGTTGCAGTTTGTGGTGCTGGAACCTCTTCTAGCTCTACCTCTTTGCCATTAATTTCTTTTGCAAGAAATTCCCTTTCCAAAAAGGTGGCATGTTGAGCAACAAACACTCTTTATTCCTCATCTTGGTAGAAAAAATATCCTTGAGAATTCTTAGGATATCCCACAAACTTGCAAAGGACTGATCGTGCCTCGAGTTTGTCCGGATTTTGCTTTTTGACATAGGCCGGACAACCCCATATCTTAATTCGTTTAAAATATGGTCTCTTCCCACTCTATATCTCATATGGTGTGGTAGGTACAGATTTAGACGGAACCAGATTCAATAGGTATATGGCTGTCTCAAGCGCATATCCCCAAAAGGAAATAGGTAACTCAGCATTGTTCATCATTGAACGCACCATATCTAATAGGGTGCGATTCCTTCGTTCCGATACACCGTTGTGCTGTGGTGTATAAGGAGGAGTAAGCTGAGAGAGAATCCCATTCTCTTTTAGATAATCCAGGAATTCACTGCTTAAGTATTCACCTCCTCGATCAGATCGAAGAATCTTAATACTTTTGCCCGTTTGGTTCTCTACCTCGTGCTTATATTCTTTGAATTTCTCAAAAGCTTCAGACTTGTGTTTCAACAGGAACACATGCCCGTATCTAGAGAGATCGTCAGTGAATGTAATGAAGTAGGAAGAACCATTTCTGGCGTGTGTAGACATAGGACCGCATACATCACTATGCACCAGTCCCAAGAGTTCTGTAACTCTTTCTCCGTGTCCCATAAACGGAGTTTTGGTCATTTTTCCTTTGAGACATGAATGGCAAATGTCATAAGATGATAATTCGAATGAATTCAAATATCCAGTCTTATGCAACTTAGCTAGTCGTGTCTCATTGATATGGCCAAGTCTACAGTGCCACAAGAAGGATTCGTTCATTTCTGAGCTTTTCCTCTTGTGTGTGTTTTATATATTGAAGACTGTATTTTGATTGAGAATGAATATGCCATTATGTAGCGAGCCTGATGCAATCAACTTTTGATCTAGGAATATGTTCATAACATTATCCTTTACTACAAAATTATATCCTTCTTTACTTAATAAAGAAACTGATATAATGTTGCACATCATGTTCGGTATATAATAGCACTCATTCAGGACTAGTGTATCACCATTTGGTAATACCAGGTGATATATGCCAACTGCTTTGGCTGCAACATTTTCCCCATTCCCTACTTGAACGGAATAATCACCTTTTCCCAGTTCTCTACCTTTTCGTAGCCCATGTAACTGCTTACATATATGGGATCCTGATCCGGTATCTAATACCCAGGACGTAGGGTGAACTGCGAAACAGTTCTCAATAACAAACACACCCGAAGAAGGTGCATCATCATGCACGTTCTCCGTTTGGGCGGCGTGAGAATCTAGATATTCTCCTGTTTCCTGTTCAGTCTTATAACATTTATAAGATAGAACGGGTCCAACGTTCCCCTGCACAGTATAACATGCGGGTTCGGTCAATACATCCATATTATTATCTTGATTAAGGCATGAAATGGTTTGCTACCTGGAGAGAGAGAGAAGAAAACACTTTAGCGTATGCTCTTGCAAGATCAGATTGGTTATTATCTTATCTAATTAGGATGGCTCCCACTGGTTTTTATCAAATCTTCCTTCAAACCCTAAAAGGAAAGACTAGCCGGGATTAATTACACCCTACAACTTCGTCGATCTTTCAGCCAGGCCAGTGTCGGTACTTTGAGGGAGGTCCCCCGTGCTTTCACACGAACCTAATTAATGTAAACCTCGTTTTTCCAGAGGCGTAACCCCGTTGACACCTTTCTAGACACCTACTTGATCGGCTAATTGTAGTGTGCAAAACTCTTCCAGGAGTAACTCTTACTCGCAGTGGGTATCGGGATCCAACTATCTCATAGAAGGTATGCAATCTTATTGCAAATTTCAACACTTGAAATTCCCGATAATGCTTTTGCCCTTAGCGATCTATGACCTTGACTAAGTCAACAAACCATAAATCGCAAGTCAAGTTCAACCCGTACATTTCCCGATTGAATTAAACCCACCCGTACGACCCTTGACTGAGTCAACAAGGCCGTGCGAATGCTCTAATCCAATCACATCTCATGTTGTTACAGATAAACATAATCTAGCTACCATACACTATGCCTTGACTAAGTCAACAAACATAGCACGAATACTAAATAATATCTATCTGAAATGACGGAGGGCTATGCGGGTTCTTTCAGAAAAAACCATGAGCGTAATTAACTTGATATCGTTGTAGAATCAAATGAAGTTTTGAAATGGAGTGATTTTGAGGCTTTTCTAGTTTTGCTAAAGGGGTCACTCCTGGTGAAGGGATCGTCGGCCCTTTCCCCGTCGAATGAGGTGCAGGATATATCATATATATCACTATGCAAAGCAGAAACTATAGAAGCAGTCAAAAGCAAACCGAGTGTGTAGCATCTGCCAGTTATTGCTAAAGGAGTCACTCCCGGTGAAGGGATCTCGGTCCTTTCCACATCGAATAAGGTGCAGGGTATATCATATATACCGCTATGCAAAGCAAGAACTGTAGCTACCTGTTTTATTTAAAATTTGATTCTACAACATCTTAGGTTTCTTTTCTTTCATTAATCACATTAATGAAGTCCCATCATTTAAATACCTAAACATCACAGATAAATACGACGTACACTTATGCCATCCGCATTCGCCTCGATGTCCCCTCGTGCACCGTTAGGTTAGGTAACTAACGACAGAGCAGGGCAGGGCTAGTGCGGGTGCAAAACATAAGTAACGTCTATATAATATATCATATATACTATATAAAGTATCTATCACAGAACATCACATGATCACATCACAGATATCGCAGCAGAAGAAACATATGAAACATTGGATATACTAGGACGTCCGTGTTTTCAATACGAGCCAATATAAAACACGGATTCCACGGTCGTGATGAATAGCCAATCCCACACCCCTAGACCCCTACGAGAGCGGCAAGCAACCCTACCAATCCTAGGGTTAGAAGACCCGGACTCGACTCCTCGAGATGGTCTCCCACTGGACCCTAGAACCCGGTTACTTGTGCTCCCCTCCTTGGGTCTATCCTAGTGCAGAAAAGTAAATAATATACAAAGGGTGACTGCTTCCGCAACCTGGAAGTGTCCCAATAAAAGAATATTACATACAAGTTTTTACATGAATGAAAATGAAAAACACTCATCTCACATAAAAAACCCCGGCTATTCAAACACGACAATCCAATATAACATATCGAGCAACACATAACATCACATGTCATCAACGTAAGTAAATATGCGCATCCCAATTGTCGTTGACATATAGCAACGAAACCGGCGATATCACATATTACACTTACGGTCACAGAAAAGAAAGTGTAAAACTACAACAATTGGAATCCGCAACCTCTTTAGACATCACATGCCTAATCAAATGAAATACTTAGACATCACATGCCTAACAGTTATAAACCCCGCATTTTAGTCTCATTATCGAAAACTCTTTTCAATATCAAATGAAACTAAACCGCTAGATTTATAACATTCATCCAGTTATCTCATAACTGTTTGTGAATTCCAATTATTGTATCCCATTCCGGATAAATAGAAAATCTTAAACTTTCCGATCGAACAATCGAACACCTAAGTTTTCCCGATACAGCTCATCACATGAAATAAGTTTAAAAACATCCAGTTCATGCCTCAGTACCAACGGTCCAGCAGTAGAAGGGTCAAGCCAACGTCTCACATGTGGCACGCCGTACTCCCCAAAACCTTAAGGTTCAAAGGGCAGTTCAAGACGGTCACATAATCGAGTTAAGGTTTGTTGTCTTCTAGAGGGACCATCGCGTTACTTGCACTACTCAGAACGTCCTTAAACCACACAAAAATCCAACACTTGGATATTTTCCGGCAGGGGAAAAGTTGGGTATTTATATCCGGTCGGACTTTTTAACATATTCAAAAAATTATCCGGAAAGCACTTAGACAAAGTTCGATAATCCGATCGAAATACCGAGTCCCCAATACATCCCAGAATACTCAACTCTTGAATAAATATTAAAAATTCCCAGAGAACTCAGCACTGAATAAAAGAAGTTACTGTGCAAAATTGGGTGGGTGACGTCATCATACGGCCGCGGAACCGCCGCAGAAGCCAGGCTTCTGCCGCGGTTCCGCCGCACTTTGGAGGAATTGGGTGATCGTGTTTCACAGTAATTCTTAGAAAGTCCTGCTGAATTTTCTGCATATTTTTAATTTGGAAAAACCCCAGTTTTTAAAAAATGTACAGAGAGCAACTTTGATATTAGGGTTTCGGTTCGATCGGACTTCAAACTCCGTCTGGACTTCGCCTAAGGCTCTAGCTAGGCTCTGATACCACTGAAGGGTTCCTAGGCACTCTCAAGAGGTCTCACAAGGCATCAACCATGCCAATTTCAAATTTTACGGTGCCGAGAAACCCTAGACTAGATCGTTGACTAGAAATTTAGGCGAAAAACGAATCTAGTTAACAACTTAACTAAAGATAAGAAGCTACAACCTTTGTAGATCCGGATATCCACTTCCTTGGCTCCATGTAGGCGTCTTCTCGCTGTCCATCTCGAATCCCGGACTCAATCGTCGGCTTGATCGGAGAAATGGGCGGACTAGGTCGTCGGCTTCGTGCCGAAGATGATCTACGTCGAGGCATCACAAGTTCAAGCTCCGACTTCACAAATTTGTGAAACTTGTGAAGAAAACACCCAAAACAACTTGGCAAGAGGTAGAGGGTGATGAAATAGGAGGTGGGTTCACTTTAGAATTGGATTTCTCGCTTTAGAACTCAAGTTGCCATTGATGGCATCAAGCTTTCTTTCTTGAAGAAGAAGGAGAGAATGAAGCTAGAATATGATAAGTGCTAATTAAAATTGAAAAGTAAATGAATACTTATCATATACTAACTAGGGTAGAGTGTAGAGAATAGACCATGGTTACTTGGATGGGTTAGGGTTAAGCATGAAGACAAGAATGGTTAAGAAGTCAAAGCTTCATGAAGCTTCTACTAGAAACAAATAAAGCCACCATTCTTATCTAAATCATTTCCAAATAAATAAATGAACAAATAAATAAATAAATGAATATGCAAAACCCTAATCATCATATTAACCATGGTTTAATTCTATACACTTAACTATATGATCAAGTATCATCAAACATGATACAAATATGTGCACAAAAGTATATCACATATACTTCTTGCACATCAAGTGAGAAAATCCATTTAAAGTGAACCAATACTAGTTAATGCAAAATAATATATCAAATATATAATTATACATTAAATCATTAAATCAATACTTGATTTAACGATCCGGTCATATCGCATATAACCGACTAGTATCCTGTGTATCGGCTTATCGAATCAATCCTTGATTCGATATCTAGGTTATATCGAATATAACCAATCGATACATCCATCGCGAGAATGAAATACGGTATCACATACACGCATTATTCTCGGTCCTGCACATATCTCATATGCGCTCCTATTTCGTTTCGCTTGAGCCAGGAAACCTCTGTGTAGGACTCTAAAGACTCGTCAATACGCCGGTAGCAGATGATGATCATATCAAGCACCCACAAGCCGCAAGCGGTCTGCTAAACGTAACGGCCATCCGGGTATTGAGTGATCAGAAGATCGACGAGCTAGCCCGCTCACACTCCTGTCAATCCAACCAGTGACACTTACCGTACAGTCCGGTCTGTTCGTCTGATATGTCGCATATCAAGTCTAGGGGTGGTATACGTCAGACCCCAATAACCGATAAGTCATGCCGATATGAGGCTCATAACGGGTCGAGAAACTACTGGTAACACTTACCAGCAAATCTCTGATCAGCCCTGGACAGGGACTTCCCTGTTACGGCCAATCGAGCACAGCGCAACATCAACCCCCAATACCGGGAGAGACGAAACCCCTCCTATCGCTCATTGCCTCCATGTGACTCGGAACTGTACCCAAAGACCACCGTTTTGCACGCCCTCATGGACGTGGTAAGGTGGAGATCAAAGCACAGTGGGAATCACACAAGACTCTATGACGATCTCGGGTCTACAGACTAACCTGCACAAGTGTCACCTGAGAACTGCCATCTGACGTGAGGTATAATACCATCTGGGAGTTCTCGGCGAGTCCGTCCAGTGTACCCAGTCTCCACTGAGCACCCGTACACCATCTCTGATGTCAAACACCAATGGATATGGGATCATCCATCGCCCATCTCATGGGTCGAGAAGCGTATACGCTAGTCTACACTGGTATATCGATGCCCCGTCTCGATACACCCACGACTAGGGACCTTGAAGGATGTACTTATGGACTACCATGTCCCCACTAGTATGATCTGCATCACAGTCCAGGTAGTCAAGTACACATCCTAAGGGCTTTACCAACATGTAACCATAAGACAGTTTAAAGAGACAAGTGTACATGTTAAGATAAAGAGCAACCAGATAGCATACTATCATATCGAGCAAGAAAGTCATCTTTATATATGTCCAAGCATCCAATATAATATACATCATCTGTACAATACTGGCCTCTAGGGCATACATACAACTAACACATATTGCATTAATAACCCTAACATGTTACAATATTATATATCACAAATACAATATTTATTGTAACAAAATAAAATAATATAATTAACATATATCGCATATATATCAATGTATTACCCGAGTGAGAAAAGAATCTTTTAGTGAGCTTATATTAGTTAATGTAATTTAATATATCAAATATATTATTATACATTAAATTATCAAATCAACACTTGATCCGATAATCCGGCTATTTCACAAATAACCGACTAATATAATCTGTATCAGTTCATCGAATCAACACTTGATCCGATGACCCGCTATATCACATATAACCGGCCGATATCTCATATCACGAGAATCTAATATGGTATCACATACACGTATTGTTTTCGGTCCCGCACATATCATATATGTGCTCCTACTCCATTTTGCCTGAGTCAAGAAACCTCTGTGTAGGACTCTAAAGAATCGTCAATACGCTGGCAGTAGGTGATGATCATATCAAACACCAACAAGATGCAAGCGGTCAGCTAAACGTAACAGCGATCCAGGTATTGAGCGATCAGAAGATCAACAAGCAAGCCTGTACTTTCTCCTGTGAATCCAGTCAGTAACACTCCCGTACAGTCCGGTCTCTTCGCTGATATGTCGCATATCTCGCCTAGGGGTGGTAAACGTAAGACCCCAGTAGCTTAATAAGTCGTGTCGATATGAGGTATATAACAGTTCGAGAAACTACTGATAACACTTACCAGTAAATCTCAGCAACCCTGGCCAGGGATTTCCAGTTATAGCCAATCGAACACAGCACAACATCAACTCCCTATACCGTGAGAGACGAATCCCCTCCTATCGCTCATTGCCTCCATGTGATTCGGGACTGTACCCAAAAGCCACCTTTTTGCACACCCTCTTGGACGTGGTATGATGGAAATAAAAGCACAGTGGGAACCACATAAGACTCTATGACGATCTCGGGTCTACAGACTAACCTGTACCAGTGTCACCAGAGAACTGCCATCTGGCGTGAGGTATAATACCATCTTGGAGTTCTCGGCAAGTCCGTCCAGTGTACCCAGTCTCCACTGAGCACCCGTACACCATCCTTGATGTCAAACACCGATGGATATGGGATCATCCATCGCCCATCACATGGGTCAAGATGCGTATACGCTAGTCTACTCTGATGTATCGATGCCCTGTCTTGATACACCCTCGACTGGGAACAGTTATAGGATGTACTCTTCGACTACCGTGGCCCCACTAGTATAATCTCATCATAGTCCCAGTAGTCGAGTACATATCCTAAGGGCTTTATCAACATGTAACATAGATACAATCAGAGTACATGTTATGATAAAGAGCAACCAGATAGCGTATTATCATGTCGAGCAAGAAAGTCCTCCCTATATATGTCCAAGCATCCACTACAATATACATCGTATGTACAGTAATGGCCTCTAAGACATACATATAACTAACAATCTCCCACTTGCACTAGGGCCTTCTGTTGTGGTATCGCATACTCAACAATTATTTGGATCAGTAGTTTCTCACGTGGTGATGGGCTTCATGCCGACACGATTTATCGCGTTATTAGGGGTCTGACTTTATCCACCCCCCTAGACTCGATATGCGATACTCTTTAGACGAACGGACCGGACTGTATGGATATTGTCACTGTCAGGCTCAGTAGGGTTTATGGATGAGTTCGCTCGTCAGCTTCCCTTCCAATCAATACATAGGCAACCGTTATGTACAGCATGTACCTCTGACGTGCTAGAGGTTATACCCAGTGCCAGTGTGTTGATGAGTTATTAGAGTCCCCCACAGACACTTTCCCAAGTTCGGGCGAAACGTTGTAGAGGCCGTATGGTTTTATGGCAGGGTTCGGAAAATGCACGTGCATTTTCGCACGTGTCATTTTTCGGGCAGATAATATTGGTCGGCTTTGGTTTAAGCCGGATCCGAGTATTATACTGTGTAGATATAATATCTTTGTCTCAGATGCATTTGTATTCGGTCGTAATACAAATGCGGGTATGTTTATACCATTACGGAGTTATCCTGAAATTCGTTTCAGGATCACTTTTGGAAGTTGCCAGTTTCCAGTTTTCTATCGCCCGTCTTTAACATTCGGTTAAAGACGGATTTATCTTTTCTTGAGATGAGTGTGGAAGCTTATAGAAGGTGACTAGGATGATGACTAAGCTTGTGAGTCATTGATGCATTAAGTGTTCATTTAATGTTGTGATGACTAGGTTTATTATCATTAGTTTGCATTAAATGTGTTCATACAAGGTGTAATTGTGACTCATTCTTTCTTTAATTTTGTGGTCACCTTCCCCTCTCCTACACTCACCTCCCCCTCTTGTATAAGTGGTCGGCCCCTCCCCTCTTGTGAGGAGATGGTTGTTGATTTGAAAAAAGTATATGAAATTTGCCTTATGGAAATTTCATAAGTTCATTCTCTCATTTACCCGATTCCAAAAAGCAACTTCATTAACCGTTCGTCCATAGCCTTAGACGTAATGAGACAAAGTGTTCTACTCATTCTCTACATCATCTTGGTCATCTCTTTTAGCAAACTTGATGATCGAGTTGCCTCGGTTCCGAGGCGGGAGCTCGTTTAAAGATCCGTCGACGTGGTGCCACCTGGACGAGAACACCGGAGTTTAAGAAGATCGGAGCAGCCGCAACAAGCGTGGGATGATGGTTGAAGACCGAAGGACTCGGATCGTTCGGTATAACATTTCTACCCACTTTTTAGTTTTTTAGTTTAGCTTTACCGGCAGATCCGGGTTATAGTATGCGATAGCGCCGGTTTGTAAAAAGTTTTTGTTCCGCATTTGGCGTCTGTTAGAAGGCCGAGACGCTACCGTGGACTTACAGTGGTATCAGAGCCTCGCCATTAAGCTTTACTAACTTGCGCTAACACGTTTAAAACATCGATCGAACCGATTTTCAAAAACTACACTTTTTCAGTTTTGAGTTTCTGTCGATTTTTAAAAGGTTCTAAAAATTATTTTACATATCGCAGAAAACTAAGCAGGCTTTTATAACCATTGTGGAAAAAGTTGGGCACGTAATCCCACAAGTCCACCACGGAGCCGCGGTCAAACCTAGGGTTTGACCGCGGAACCGCGGCGCTTTTGTGGGAACAGTGCTTCAACTTTTTCCAGAGAGCTTTATTCTGGAAATTGTTGTTTCTGGTATAGTTCTTTTGGGCTCAATTTTTTTTACTATACAGCAGATGTACGTGGGGCCCACTTCGGGAAGTTTTGTCGATCGAAATTTTAAACTTGTTAGTATGCCGTATTTACAATGTCATTTGATCGGTAAACCGCGTCTGATTGCTATAGTTCTTTTAGACGGGTTTGCGAACGTGACATTCGCGTTGATGTTTTGTGTTGTGCTGTGATGTTGCTGATATGTCGTGGTGGATAGCAGTGTGCAATGGTAGTGCAGTTTGGATTTATTTGTACATTTGATATTGCGGGGCAAGCGTCCAACATGTGGACTGCCGTCACTGCCTGCTTGTATAATATTCTTTTTGGGGCACGACTGGGCTGAGGTCGATGTACCCGTTGTATATATTTTCTTTTATGTACTAGGATTACCCCGCAAAGGGGTGCACGGATAGCCGGGTTCTGGAGGGCAACGGGTTCGTATCTCATGGTTTTGAGAGGCAGAGGAACCTCACTCTAGAATTGGCAGACTATTCGCAGCACTCGTAGGGGGTACAGGTTGGCCTAAGGAAGGGTGCTCAATTTACCGGATTCCGTGAAGTGCCGGGTGTTCCATTCACTATGCTGTGCGGGACTACCTCACTTTAGGTTTTGGCGGGTAACTTGCCGCACCCGTAGGGGTCTAGGTTTCATTGCACAGGCTATCCACACGACCAGGGGAACGTCGGGTTTTAGTAGCGGCTCTGTGAAACCCGGGGATCCCAGATTATCTGTATTGTTCTGTGATGCTTATTACTTTTCTGTAATGTTGCATATTATCATGCCTGGAGCGATTATTGTATATTGGTATATATACTATTAGATGTTGTATATGTTTTACACCCGCGCTAGTCCAGCCCCGCTCTGTCGTTAGTTAAGTAACCTAACGGGTGATGACGGGACCCGGTGACGAATGCGGATGGCATATACGTATATTTTATTTTTCGTTCTTTTCTGGTGTGATTGATTGATAGGACTGCGTTGATTCTTAGCAATACAAGTAAAACAAACCCATATTTGATGTTGTTGGAACCAATTTAAAAAGTGTTATTACAAAGACGTTTCCTTTTGTTTTGCATAGTGATATTCAGTTATGAATATCCTGCACTTCATTCGACGAGGCAAGGGCCGAGATCCCTTCACCGGGAGTGACCCCTTAGGCAGAAATTTGCGTCAGGGTAATAACTTCACTATAGTCGATTACAAGTTGCTTTGCATCGCGGTATTCAGTTGGAATATCCTGCACCTCATTCCACGAGGAAAGAGCCGAGATCCCTTCACCGGGAGTGACCTCTTTAGCAAAAGGTTTTCGCCACTATATTTTTATAAAAAAAGCTATCAGGTTCCTTCAACGAGATCAAGTTCATTACGTTAAAGGTTTTTCGCCAAAAAACCAGTCGTAGCCCTCTGTCATTTCTTATGGATGGTCAGTGGTATTCAAGATATGTATTTTGACCAACGCCAAGGCATAGTGTTTGGTAGCTGCTGGGTATTCATCTGTTGCATAGATAGATGAGTTGGTTTGGGACAGTCGTTCTGTCATACTTGGCCAACGTCAAGGGCATGTGCGGGTGGGTTCAAATTGACCTGGATAGTGACGGGTAGAACTTGGCATGTGACTTATGATATTTTGACCAACGCCAAGGTCATAAGAGCATGGGGAAAAATTACATCGGGAGTTTCAAACATACAGGAAACTTGTCAGGCATGCGCATACCTTCTGGAGTGTGATAACTTGAGTGGCTTCCATCAAGTTATCATGCGATGATAGTTGGATCCCGATTCTCACTGATGAGTTGGTTTACTCCTCGGGTGATCCCGACTAATTCTTCTTTCAGCTTTGGAGGAGAATTTGAGATTACAGTGGGAGGTTTCCTGATTAGATAAAGTGATAACCATTCTGATTTAGGTTAGAGTGCATGCAAGAGTGTTTCTTTTCTCTCTCTCTCTTAAGCAGCGACCATTGACCGACCCTAGACTATGACTCAGTGACCAAGTTGACCGAACCTTCTTAAAAACTGGCTTTTGAATTGTCCGAGTTGCATAAGTCATTGCCGCTCCTTCTTTTACCCTTTGAATTTCTCAGAACACCCCGTATTACTACGGATATCCACTTTCATTGGATAGATCCATCGTATGGTTATATACGAACTCGAAGGTACTACTTCGAGGATGGATCCAGGTTCAGGAGAAATAGAATTGATTATTCAATTGTCTTTTATTATCACCTTCTCTCAGGTTGCGAGGGCTCCTTAGTTTAGGAGAGTACACCTATTACGCTTATTGGATAGTCTTATTCCAAACCATAGGCAGGTGCCGAAAGGTAGGGAATGAAGAAAACCAATTAGCCTAAGTAGGTGTGTACAGAAGGTAATAACTAAAGACAAAATAAAGGGATTAGAAAGAGGGCAAAGTAAATTGCGACTGTTATCATTCACGACCAAACCGCGTACTTCATCGCCACTCCTATTTCACCTTTGATTTTTCCCAGTTCGGGAGAAATAGAATAAAGTCTTATTCAGTTGTCTTTTATCATCACCTTCTCTCAAGTTGCGAGTACTCCTAGGATTAGGAGAGTACACCTATTATGCTTACTGGATAGTCTTCTTCCAAAACCATAGGCTGGTGCCGAACGGTAAGGAAGGAAGAAAACCATTTAGCCTAACGAAGGTGTACAGAAGGTAACGACTAAAGACAAATAAATGGATTTGGAGAGATAGCAATGAAATATACGGTTAAAGTCATGAATTGGATTATGGAAGAGGCAATTACTGGGAATACCTGGATACCCCTACGAAACATTTTCATGTTTCAGTACATTGTTAAAGGAAAACTGATTTCCCGATTAGATACTTACTCCAAGGTATGTATTTACCACTTATGATTCTCACATCTGTATGGTTTTACAGATGATGAGTGGGAGTAAGTTATTGGGAATTTGGTGATCATCCTGATTATATCGGAATTCGTCGTAATTGGTGATATTTGAGGAAATCGCCTGGGTACAGTCTTCAACCTACGATACACAAGTTTTGAGTTATTCAACTCAGCAGACTGATACAGAGTATTGTATGTTGTCCAGTGTCCATCAGGACAAAGGGGTAGGTCCTCGTACTATGTTCTGTTTACTTATGACTTCTCTAGTTTTTCGACAAGTGTTTCGTATAAATACAATGTCTAAGTTTGTAAGTCCATGTCACGCACCCCACGAACTTGCGGGGAGGCGGAATATATGAAAAACGATTGTCAAAGCTTCGTAACACGGACTTGAGCGCATGAATCGTTATCTAAACCATTGCTAACAATATACTAGAGGTTTAACTACTCGGATTCAAAGTTATACCTCACGTTACATGTCCTTCGGGTCTTCATCGCTGTCCTCCACTCCTCGTAGGCTCCTTGGAACATCGGCACCTCAACGGCCTCCTCGAATCAAAGACGGTCCACCCGAAAGCTCCTACGCCAAGCTTAATCTCAAACTTGAGATAAGTAGGTTGCTTAAAGTGCTAATCTAAGCTACCTAGGGGATATAGAGTGAGGTTATGGATGTATTAGTCTAGCTAACCCTTGATCTCAACTCATGAGAGGTTAGGGTTAGGGTTTGAAGAATGAGAGAGCTTGAGGAAAGAGAAGGTGAAGATGAGAATGAAATGAGATAATGATCTATCATAATATATATGAAGCATTATTTATTTATCCAAAAATAAAATAATAGAATTAACAACCATGCTTCATAAATATCTATGAGTGATTCATCTCCATGAGTCATTAAGCATTTATGATGCATTAATGACATGGATGAATCAGAAAAATGAGTCACTAATCTCATTTAATGCAATGCCACCTTAACCCCCAAGTCACCACTTTTCTAGAAGCTTCCCGAAAAATTACGAGAACGCCCCTCCAATCCGTGAAAACACGGAAAAACTTTAGACTGTATAAATCCAATAACCCGATACTAGAATCTGGCTTAAACCAAAGCCGGCTAGTAAAAACTGTCCGAAAAGTCATACGTGCGTAAACACACGTATGCGTCCGAACCCTTGTCGTAAAACCATACGACCTCTATATCGTTTCGCCTGGAGCAGGGAAACTCTCTGTGTGGGACTCTAAAGACTCGACACTACGCTGGCAGTGGGTTTAACCACAGACCGCAAGCGGCACTAGCTGTACGTAACGGTCCCCAGGTAGATGTCGATAAGAAGGCCGATGAGGAAACTCATCCGAACTCCCACTGAGCCTGATGTGATAATCTCCGTGCAGTCCGTTCTGTTCGTCTAAGACTATCGCATATCAAGCCTAGGGGGCGGCAAGCGTCAGTCCCCTAATAGCTGTATAAGTCGTGTCGGAGTGAAGCCCATTACACCCTGAGAAGCTACTGGAACCTACCAGTATATCTCGCTTGCCCTGGCCAGGGACTTTGCGTAATGGCTCTCTGACACAGCGCGATATCATCTCCCAATACCGGGAGAGACGAATCCTATCTAACCACTACTGCCTCCAAGTGCTCGGGACTGCACCCAACTGCTACCTGTTTGCATGACTCCTTTGAGCCGTGGTAGGGTAGCAATCTAAGAACAGTGGGACACACTCGAGGCAAAGTAGCAGTGTTAAGTCTGCGGACTATGCTGTACTCATGTCATCTGGGAACTGTTAACTGACGAAGGGTATAATACCAACCAATAAGTTCCCCTGCGAGTCCTGTCCGGTGTACCCGTAACCTAACGAGCACCTGTATACAATCTCCAGTACGACGTACTGATGGCTGTGGGACAGACCATCTCCCCAACTGGGATGAGAAGCGTACACACTTAGTCTACTCCGGAATATCGATACCCTATCTCGATAATCCAACGACCAGGGACCTGTATAGGATGTTGCTTACAGACTACCCAGCCCCCACTAGTGTGACTGCCATCACAACGCTGGTAATCAAGCAAAGATCCTATGGGCTCTACTAATATGTATAAGTGATACGTTACAAGAAACATATGCACATATTAAAGTAGATACAAACCAAGTAGCATACTACCATTTTTAGCAAGACTGTATATACAACTATGAATATTCCAAGCTTCCATTAAGTAATATACATACAAGTATGATACAATAATGGCCCCTAGGGCATATACACTAACAATCTCCCACTTGCACTAGGGCCATGTGCTGGCATATCGCAGACCTATCATCTCGAATAGCCTCTCGAACTGCGTCTAAGGAAGGGCCTTTATGAATGGATCAGCAATATTATTCTCTGTCTCTACTCTCTTCACCTCGATCTCCCGGCGATCTACAATCTCCCGGCGATCTACGATCTTCCTGATCAGGTGATACCGCCTTAAGATGTGTCTGGACTTCTGATGGGACCTGGGTTCCTTCGCTAAAACTATAGCGCCATTGTTGTCACAATACAGAGGTATTGGACCAACACTGGTAGGAACCACCTGATGTTCTGTGAGGAACTTCTTCATCCAGACAGCTTCTTTTGCGGCATCGCAAGCAGCTATGTACTCCGCTTCCATCGTTGAGTCAGCAACAGTCTCCTGCTTGGAACTCTTCCAACAGACCGCTCCTCCATTGAGGGTAAAGACATAACCCGACATGGATTTGGAGTCATCTTTGTCACTCTGGAAGCCGGAGTCGGCAAAGGCCTCCATCTGGAGGTCTTTTCCGCCATACACTAAGAACATCTCCTTAGTCCTCCTCATGTACTTGAGAATGTTCTTCACGGCTATCCAGTGCTTCTCCCCTGGGTTTACCTGATATCGGCTTACAACGCTTAATGCGTATGCTACATCTGGTCTGGTACATAACATCGCATACATTATAAAGCCTACCGCAGAAGCGTAGGGTATAATTGACATGCGATCCCTTTCCAAATCAGACTTGGGAGACATCTCTTTGGAGAGGGTGATTCCGTGACAAGCCGGTAGGTTACCGCGCTTAGAATCATCCATACCGAATCTCTTCAGTATGGTGTCTATGTACCTGGACTGCGAAAGTCCCAACATCCTCTTTGATCTATCACAATAGATCCGGATCCCTAGAATGTAGGTGGCATCACCCAGGTCTTTCATGGAGAATTTATGTGACAAGAATATTTTGACTGACTGTAACATAGGAATATCGTTTCCTATTAGGAGAATGTCATCCACGTACAAGACGAGGCATACTACAGCTCTCTTTACAATCTTACTGTATATGCATGGTTCATCTGGATTTTTGATAAAGTCGAATTCTTTGACAGCATCATCAAAATAGATGTTCCAACTCCGTGATGCCCTTTAGTCCATAAATGGATTTAAGCAACTTGCATACTTTACCGCTGTTCCCACTCTGAATGAATCCCTCTGGCTGATCCATATAGACGCTCTCTTCCAAATTTCCATTTAGAAAGGCCGTCTTTATGTCCATCGGCCAGATTTCATAATCGTGGAAGGCAGCAATAGAAAGAAGGACCCAAATGGATTTGAGCATAGCTACTGGAGAAAAGGTTTCGTCATAGTCCAAACCAGGTCTTTGACGGAAACCCTTTGCAACAAGTCTAGCTTTATAGGTTTCAACCTGTCTATCTACACCAATCTTCTTTTTGAAGATCCATTTGCATCCTACGGGTTTTACCCCATCTGGAGCAATGTCCAAAGTCCATACTTTGTTAGTGTACATGGACTCCATTTCGGTCCGCATTGCATCCAGCCATTTTACTGAGTCACCGCTCTGAATGGCTTGCTGGAAGCTAGTAAGCTCATCATAGTCAATAGTGCAATCCTCTCTATCCCCGTCTATGAGAAAACCGTAGTATCTCTCGGGCGGATGAGATTGCCTACTACTTCTGCGGAGTGGAGTCGGGATGTCCTGTTCTCCTGAACCTTCTGGTTCATCCAAGCTTTCAGTAATAGCTTGTGGTTCTGGAATTTCTTCCAGTTCTACTGCGCTCCCACTCTTCTGATTTTCTAAAAATTCAGCTTCTAAGAAGTGGGTATAACGAGAAACAAAAACCTTTTGTTCCTCTGCGTAATAGAAACAATATCCCATGGAGTTCTTTGGATATCCCATAAACTTGCACTGTACTGAGCGTGCCTCGAGCTTGTCCGCATGCTGCCTTTTTACAAAAGCTGGACATCCCCATGCCTTCAGGTATTGAAGACAGGGTTTCTTCCCACTCCACATCTGATATGGTGTGGTAGGCACAGTTTTGGTTGGAACCTTGTTCAAAAGATATGCAGCTGATTCTAGTGCATATCCCCAGAATGATCGCGGTAACTCAGCGTTACTCATCATGGAACGAACCATATCCATTAGGGTTCGATTCCTCCTTTCTGATACACCATTGTGTTGTGGTGTGTATGGAGGAGTAAGCTGAGAGAGAATTCCATTCTCTTTTAAGTAACCCAGGAACTCGGCACTTAAGTATTCACCACCTCGATCAGATCTCAGTGTCTTTATACTCTTGCCTGTTTGTTTTTCCACTTCATTCCTGTATTCTTGGAATTTCTCAAAGGCTTCGGATTTATGCTTCATTAAGAAGACATATCCATACCTAGAGAAATCATCCGTAAAAGTAATGAAGTAGGAATAACCACCTCGCGCATGTATAGACATTGGACCGCACACGTCACTGTGTATGAGTCCCAAGAGCTCGCTTGCTCTTACTCCGTATCCAGTGAACGGAGTTTTTGTCATCTTTCCTTTGAGACAGGATTGACAAGTTGCATATGTTTGATATTCGAACGGATTCAAATATCCTTCTCTATGTAACTTAGTTAACCTTCTCTCATTGATGTGACCTAGTCTACAATGCCATAAGAAAGCCTGATTTGTTTCCGGAGACTTTCTTTTAAGTTTGTTCTGGACACTGAAAATCTGAGCTTGATTTAATACGTATATTTCGTTTTCTAATGTACCTGACCCAATCATAACTTGATTTAGGTGGATGTGAACCACATCTCTTGCAAAAGTAAAATCATTTCCTTCCTTAGAATGTAAGGGTACAGATATGATATTACAAGTCATACCTGGTACATAAAAATAGTTACGCAGAATCAATATCTGCCCAGTTGTCAGTCCAAGATGATATTCCCCTACGGATTCAGCGTTCATGCTCATTCCGTTAGCAACCGTGAGGGTCATATCACCTATCCCGATACCCCTACGGTTTCTCAGAGCCAGTAATGAATTACAGATGTGAGTTCCTGACCCAGTATCCAATACCCAGGAAGTAGGGTTAACCGACATACAGTTCTCAATAACAAACACACTTGAGGCTGAAGCCACAACATGCTTCGTATCCTGGTTACTGTCTTCTAAAGCCCTGCAATCATTCTGCCAATGTTCATTCTTGTAACAATAGGAGCGTCCCTCTTTTACTATATCCAGTCCCGAAACTTTTGCCTTTCTCTTTCCTTCTCCTTCCCTGGTTTCCTTCAGGGTAGGAGGCAGAGACTGTAGAATCAAGTCAGTATTTGACTCGTTTCCCAACGCGGTCTCCAGGTCCTGGAGCTCATCAATACAGCTAGTCATTGTAAGGACGTTGTCCCCTACAGATGACCCGTCAGCCAACCTCGCTTGAATTAATTCGTTCGAGGTTTCATATCTAGTGATATGAGATTGCTCTCCATATAAATCTTTATTATGGAGAAAGATGGAAACTAAGTCCATCTTCTCATGCTGCTTCTGGTATACACCATCAACTGAAGCTAACACGAGGCACTTAGCTTTCGCTTTATCTTTTTCCCTTGTCTGACGGATATCCATATCCGCGACAGTGGAAACTGGACCTGGGACGGCGGGATCTTGAGTAGTAATAGGGTGGTCCAGCTTGTCATAGCAAATGGACATCTGGACAGACCTTTGCCAGTCATATAAGTCAGATTCAGTCAATTTGTTATCTAGATGTAACTTATGTGTGGTCACAAGGTCGCTGCAATTAAGAGAGAGAGAAGAAAATATTTTACCATGATGCTGTTGCAAGTTTTAGATTGGTTTTAAGTTTATCTAAACAGGATGGCTCCCACTGTTTCTCGAATCCTTCCTCAAACCATAAAAGAAGAATTAGTCAGGACAATTCTCACCGTACAATACTTGCTTAACCGTTCAGCCAGGCCAGTGTCGATACTTCGAGGGAGGTTTTCCAACGCTTTCGCGAAGTTCCTTAATTAAATAACCTCTTTTCTCTGGGGGCGTAGCCCCGCTGACACCTTTCTAGGCACCTACTTGGTTTATAGCATTGATCGTTAAGTGACGAATCTCCTGATAAGTAGCTTGTACTCACAGTTGGATCGGGATCCAAAATATCATCGTATGATAATGTTGAAGGAATCCTACCAACATTCATCAAACTCCAAAATGGTATGCATCTCTCTGCAAATTTCAGTTTCTTTAGAAATTCCCGATGTGGATTTTTGCCCCATGCTCTTATGACCTTGACGAAAGCCAACAAATCATAAGTCACATATCAAGTTCTGCCCATCATTGTCTTTGTTAATTTGAACCCACCCGTACATACCCTTGACGAAAGCCAACAAGGTAATACGACTGTCCTAAACCAACACATCTATCTATGCAACAAATGAATACCCCAGCAGCTACCAAACACTATGCCTTGACGAAAGCCAACAAACATAGCTTGAATACTACTGACCATCCATAAGAAATGACGGAGGGCTAAGAATGGTTTTGGCAAAACCGTGAACGTAGTGAACTTGATATAATCGAAGGAACCTGATAGCTTTTTTTTAAAAGGAGTAGTTAAAGCTCCGCAATTAAAAAATTCTGCTCTTTTAAAATAACTGTAACCCCTTAGAATGTGTTTTGTAGCTAATTATATTTTAAAATATAGTTTTTAATAAAAAGTTTACCAAATTAAGTTTTAAATATTTTATCCTATTTATTGTGTATTTTATTAGAATTTTGTTAGGCTTGCACACACTTGTGCATGATAACTAGGGTTGTTTTTGGGGTTAAACCATGATTAGCAACCATGGTTAACTAACCATTTCTCCCTAATCTAGTTTTAATATTTGTTTAAGTTGTTGGAGATAGTGCCCTCAGAGTCAATTATTGGATCACAGGCACGTGATTGCAATGATTGAGGGAGGACCTATCCCGGTAGAACAGTCTTACTCGAGATGATAGTATGCTATCTGGTTTACCTTTATCATCGTGTACTGCTTTAGGTGACCTGACAAGTCGCTATTGCACGTTGATAGAGCCCCTAGGATTCTTTCTTGACTGCCAGCAGTATGAGGGCGATCATATAAGTGAGAGCTGGAGTCTATAAGCACATCCTTAAAAGGTCCCTAGTCGTGGGAGTTTCGAGACAGGGCATCGATTCTCCAGAGTAGACTAGTGTATACAGTCGAGACCCCGACGAGGGGCGGTGGCCGGTCTCACAAGCCACTGGTGTCAGTTGGTTCACCTAAGATGTATACAGGTGCTCATTGGGTTATGAGTACACCGGACAGGACTCGCCGGGAACATGCTAGTTGGTCTTATACCTGACGTCAGATAGCGGTTCCCAGGTGACATGTGTACAGGTTAGTTCATCGACCTGGGGATTGTCATTTGTCTCGTGTGAGTTCCCACTGTGCTTTGATTACTACCCTACCACGGCTCAAAGGAGTCGTGCAAACAGGTTTTAGTTGGGTACAGTCCCGAGCCACATGGAGGCAGTGAGCGGATCTTCGGGGGTTCGTCTCTCCCGGTATTGGGGGTGAGGTCGCGCTGTGTCTAGGAGAGCCATTACACGAAGTCCTTGGCCAAGGCAGGAGATTTACTGGTAGGTATTCCAGTAGTATCTCAGGGTGTTCTGGGCTACACTCCGACACGACTTGTACCGCTTTTGGGGGTCTGACTTTTACCAACCCCCTAGGCCCGCCATGCGATGCTCATAGACGAACGGACCGGACTGTACGGATATTGTCACTGACAGGCTCAGTAGGGTGTCAGGATGAGTTCGCTCATCGACGTCCCTTTTGGTCAATAGCTGGTGGCCCGTTACGTATTGGCTTATACCTCTGACGTGCTAGTGGTTAAATCCACAGCCATTGTATTGACGAGTCTTTAGAGTCCACCACACTTTCAGTTACTCAGCTTTCGGGCGAAACGCTGTAGAGGCCGTATGGAGATATGGCAGGGTCCGATCAGATACGTGCGGTATTGCACGGATCAGGATCGGACGGTTAGTACTAGAGGCCGTATAGTTATATGGAACGGTTCGATCAGATACGTGCGGTATTGCACGGATCAGGATCGAACGGATTTTACTAGCCGGCTTTGGTTTAAGCCGGATCCTAGTGTAGTACAGTGTAGATTTTGTCTCATTGCATTTGTATCCGGACGGAATACAGATGCGGGTGTGTATGCACAGTATGGGGGTTTTCCTGTAATTTATTACGGGACCAGTTTTCTGGAGTTGCCAGTTTGCATTCCGTTCCGGCCGGTTTTCCTTTGTTCTTTCCCGGCCGGACTTTTCCGTTGGAGGGGGGTTATTTGCAATTGTGCAAATAACTTTTGTGGAGGGGGTTTCTTGCAATTGTATTCATTATGATATGTTAAGCATCTTTTGCTTTTTCATCCATGATGTTGCATTAATTGTGATTGAAAAGGGTTATGGTTTGGATGTATGTTTGTTATCATGATGTTTTGTTTATGGTCACCATTTCTATCTCCTACACTCACCTCCCTCTTGTGATATATACTTTGTCACCACCACCATTCTTAGATGATCATGGCCGGCCACAATTTTGAGTGGAGAGAAAATGAGAGGTTTCATTTTTGGTGAGGAAATTTCATCATCTCATTCCATGCTTGATAAATGAGAGTTCCACTTGAAAGTTCCAATCCATTCCTCCATCAAGGCAACATAACCCCAAAGAGACAAGCATCATCTACACTACATTCTACAGCTCATCTTGGGCACGTCGACTTGCCAGCTTCGTGCCCGAGTTGCCTCGGTATTGAGGTGGGAGCCCGTAAAAGATGCAGGCGATGTGGTGCCCTTCCGGCAAGGAGGCGACGACCGGAGTTTCCGCGGGAGATCGGGACGATGACGAGAAGACCGGAGGACTCGGATCACTCGGTATATCTCTAACCCGTCTTGTTGTTAGCTAGATCTAGTTTAATGGCCCGATCCGGGGTTTAGTGCGCGGTAGTGCCGGTTTGCTAAGTTCGCAAAATTAAAGTTTATCACCGTTTCCGCATTTGGCCGTCGGATTGACGGCCGGGGCACCGCCGTGCACTTACAGTGGTATCAGAGCCTCGCCATTAACTTCGTCTAGCTTCGTTTGATGTGTTTTGCATTTCCGATCGACCAAAATTCCAAAATCTACATTTTCACTCACATCAGTTTTCTGTCGAATTTTTTCTGGCTCTAAAAATTTTTCAGGTTGTAAAAAACTAATGTACTGGAAATTCTAAGACTACTGGAAAAATTCGACACAGTCAGTCGATCACTCAAGCGCGGAACCGCGGCCAAACCCCCCCTTGGGCCGCGGTTCCGCCGCACATTGTTGTCCTCACTGTGTCCAATTTCTCCAGTGGGCTTCTGGGCTGATTTTAGGGGTTTTGGAATATTAATATTGGGCCCAGATTTTCTGTGAGTGCTACAGTATTGCTTTGGGGCCCACTTGTTAATTTTTGATCGATCGGATATTTTAAACACATTTTTCACAGTATTTACATTATATCTGCGACCGTGAATGTCACTCGATCAGTAAATCCGGTCTAACTGCTATAGCCCGGTTAGACGGATTTGCGAACGTGACTTTCACGTTGATGTTCTGTGTTTTGCTGTGATGTTGCGGATCGGTCGTGGGGATAGCCTGGATGCAATGCTAGTACAGGTTTGTTTGTATTATGTACATTTGTTATTGCGGGGCGAGCGTCCGACATGTGGACTGCCGTCACTGCCTGTTTGTATTATTCTTTTGGGGCACGACCTGGTTGCGATCGATGTACCCGTTGTATGTATATTTTACTTTTTGTACTAGGGTTACCCCGCGGTGGGGTGCACGGATAGCCGGGTTCTGGAGGGCAACAAGCCCGCATCTCATGGCATTAGGACGGAGGGGGCTTTGCTCTAGAATTGGCGGGCTATTCGCCGCACTCGTAGGGGGTACAGGTTGACCCAGGAGGGGTGCCCAAGTTACCGGATTCCGTGAAGTGCTGGGTGGTCCATTCTCGGCGCTGAAAGGGGCTGCCTCGCTTCAGGTTTTGGCGGGTAACTTGCCGCGTCCGTAGGGGTCTAGGATTTCATTGCACAGGCTATCCACACGACCAGGGGAACGTCGGGTTTCAGTAGTGGCTCTGTGAAACCCGGGGATCCCAGATATCTGTATTGTTCTGTGATGCTGTACATTTCTGTGATGTTGCATTTTATTCACGCCTTGAGCGAAATATAATATATTGGTATATATATTAGTAGATGTTGTATATGTTTTTCATCCGCGCTAGTCCAGTCCCCGCTCTGCCGTTAGTTAGCTAACCTAACAGGTGATGACGGGACCCAGTGGTGAATGCGGATGGCATATACGTACGTCAGTATATTTTCGTTCTTTGTGGTGTGATCAATTGATGGGACTGCGTCGATTCGGATCAATGCAAGTTAAAACAATCCTATTCTGATGTTGTTGGAACACTTTTCAAAAGGCTGTTATTGCAAGGACGTTCACTTTTGTTTTGCATCGTGGTATTCATTTGGAATATCCTGCTCCTCAGTCGACGAGGCAAGGGCCGAGATCCCTTCACCGGGAGTGACCCCTTGGACAGAAGTTTGCGTCAGGGCATTAACTTCACTATAGCCGATTACTTTTGCTTTGCATCGTGGTATTCAGTTGGAATATCCTGCACCTCATTCTACGGGGAAAGAGCCGAGATCCCTTCACCGGGAGTGACCTCTTTAGTAAAGGTTTTCGTCACTATATTTTCTAGAAAGCTATCCGTTCCTTCAACAATATCAAGTTCATTACGTTAAAGGTTTTCGCCAGAAACCATTCGTAGCCCTCCGTCGTTTCAGACAGGTAGCACGTAGTATTCATGCTATGTTTGTTGACCTTCGTCAAGGCATAGTGCATGGTAGCTGCTTGTTGCCTTTCTGCTGCATAGATAGATGTGTTGGTTTGAGACAGTCGTATAGCCTTGTTGACCTTCGTCAAGGGCTTGTACGGGTGGGTTCAAATTAACCTGGACAATGACGGGTGGAACTTGACATGTGACTTATGATTTGTTGACCTTCGTCAAGGTCATAAGAGCATGGGGCAGAAATCACATCGGGAGTTTCAAAAGAACTGAAACTTGCCAGATATGCGCATACCTTCTGGAGTGTGATACCGTGAGCGGATTCCGTCACGTTATCATGCGATGATAGTTGGATCCTGATTCCCACTGATGAGTTGGTTTACTCCTCGGGTGACCCCGACTAATTCTTCTTTCAGGTTTGGAGGAGAATTTGAGGTACAGTGGGAGGTTTCCTGATTGGATAAATTGGTAACCATTCTGATATAGGTTAGAGTGCACGCTGAGTGTTTCTTTTCTCTCTCTCTTTGGCAGCGACCATTGACCCGACCCTAGACTTTGACTCAGTGACCAAGTTGACCGAACCTTCTTAACACTGGCTTTTGGATTGTCAGAGTTGCAGACCTCTTTGCCACTCCTACTTTTACCCTTTTCTCCAGGACACCCCGTATTACTACGAACGTCCACTTCCATTGGACAAAACCATCGTATGGTTAGATACGAACTCGAAGGAATTCGAGGATGGTTTCCGGTTCTGGAGAAAACGGATAGGACTATTCAGTTGTCTTTTCCTTCTACCTTTTCTCAGGTTGCGAGTACTCCTTGGTTTAGGGGTAGTACACCTATTATGCAAATTGGATAGTCTTCTTCCAAACCTTAGGCTGGTGCCGACCGGTAGGGAATGAAGAAAACCAATTAGCCTAAACGGTGTGCAGAAGGTATTAAGATTAAGACAAAGCAAGGGATTAGTAAGAGGGCAAAGTAAATTGCGACTGATATTCACGACCAAACCAAATATTTCATCGCCAATCCTAAATCACCTTTGTATTTCTCCAGGACACTCCGTATCACTACGAAGATCCACAGTTTATTTGGATACTCCATCGTATGGTTATATACGAACTCGAAAGGAACTTGTTCTAGTTCGGGGATGGATTCTGGTCCAGGAGAAATAGGAATAAGGTTTATTCAGTTGTCTTTTATCTTCACCTTCTCTCGCATTGCGAGTGCTCCTAGGACTAGGACAGTACACCCATCATGCTTATTGGATAGTCTTCTTCCAAACCATAGGCTGGTGCCGAACGGTAGGGAAGGAAGAAAACCAATTGGCCTAAAGGGGTGTGCAGAAGGTAATGACTAAAGACATATAAAGGGATTTGGAGAGGTGGCAAAGAATTATACGGTTATAGTTGTGAATCTGGATAATGGTAGAGGCATTACTAGGAATACCAGGATACCCCATCGAAACATTTCAATGTTTCAGTTCACTGTGTAATGTTAAAAGAAAACTGATTTCCCGGTTAGATACTTACTCCAGGGTATGTATTTACCAGGTTTGATTCTCACATCTGTATGGTTTTACAGATGGTGAGTGGGAGTAAGTTATTGGGAATAGGGTAATCATCCTCATTATATCGGGATTCGTTGTAATCGGTGATATTTGAGGAGATCATCTGGGCTGTTTGCCGGTCGGCAAATATTTGGTTTTGAATATCCGCTGTTGTGCACCAATTTCAAATTGATATATCTGTACGTCTATTTTCATAGAGTGAGATATACCTTTTGATATTATGTCAATGACATTTACCTATATCAGTGGATGGTTAGGTAAGGAGCATTAAACAGCGGTGTAATTCTTCTTGACCATAAGTACAGTTTTCAACCTACGACACACAGTGAAAGAGTTGTTAGACTCAGCGGACTTATACAGAGTATTGTATGTTGTCCAGTGTCCATTAGGACAGAGGGGTTGGTCCTCATACTATATTCTGTTTACTTTTAACTTCTCTAGTTCTTAGACATGTGTTTCGTAGAAACACAGGGTCTAAGTTTTGAGGAGTTATAGGTATTTGAATAGAGTAGAGAACCAGGTGTAGCAAATATCAGGATTCTTCAAAGTGATCGAAGATGTAGATACTTGTGTATGGTATTCAGTTGATGGTAAAGATAAAGAGAAATTGCTTCTCTTTTCAGGTTACTCATAATTGGAAGCATTCCTAAGTTGAGTAACGCTGATCGACCTCTCTCCATTTAGTTGACATGCACTGAAGACAGCTGCATGATTTGAATCTGGTTAAATTAAATCAGTGCCTCTGGTTCTATATTGGATGTAGAACAGTTCATATCTTAACGTTGTTATGGTACGGGGAGTTGTCCGGCTTATGATTAAAACCAGACACTGGACAACTCAAGGCACGTTTCTGTAATGGCTGTTTGTGGGTTGACCCAGGCTATGACGAGGGTTGATTTTCTACCATCTGGCAGATCAATAGAAATATTGTTCTGAACTCACCACAGTTTTAAATAAAATGGATTTTTCAGAAAACAGTAGTGGGAGTATGGTAGAACTGGAGGTGATTCCAGAACCACAAACGATTACTGAAGATTTGATAGGAACCTAAAGATTCAATCTGGTTTGACATTCCATTGGCCACTCCGCAGATACGGTGGGTAACTTCAGGCAACCGAGAGGTACTCCGGTAGCCTCAAGGACGGTGACAGGGAAGTTCTTGTTTACCCACACTTGCCATTGTTGTTGTTCCAGGCTGCGAGACCCGGCAGGAGGATGATTATAGCGTCGTTCTAAACTAGCTTTAGAATTGCACATCTATATGACTCTGCCAGAGGGTTTTCGTAGTCAGTGGGAGCAGCGGAAGCATTGGTGGACATCAGGCTTATGTCTATTTATAGACTAAAGCAGATATAGCGGAGTTAGATCATCTGTTTCTGATGTGACAGTCATAGGTTTGACGTCATCAGAATAGGGGATGGATCTGTTGAAAAGGTAGTAGGAAGTGATATTCCTATACTACGATCGGTTATATTTTGGTCGTCACACAGTGGTTTCTCCACATGGGACTTGGACATTATATCAGTCATACTAGTTACTAGATCTATGGTTTTAGATCTAGATTTGGGTGGTTTCCCAATCAGGGTACTTTGACAGCATTCTAAGAGTATTTAGAATGGACGACTCCTGGCATGGTAGTGTACCTGCAGGTAAGGGAGTCACCCTCTCTAAAGGTGTCTTATAGACTAAAGTAGATAGGGATGTGCATGATTGGCAGATCACTTGCTTAGGCAATTGAGTCAATCATGAGATGTCAAGTACCACACCAGATGTTGTTCTTCCACTAGATGCAATAAGTTGATATTGATCCAATCCTGGAGGAACAGTCGGAAGCAGTTTTAGAACATAAGTGAATGTTCTAGGGATATGATAACGGCTGCCTCCTTTATGGAGACGGTTATCACTCCAGGCTTCCAAGGTGACATGGACGACAAGGAGGTTGTCAGAGTTATAGTTTTCCCTCTGACAAGGGACAGTATTCTGGACAGGTGATCCAGGCAGATACTGAGGGAGGCATGGCGCAGGATACTGATTAAGTTCAGTTGACGATACAGTCTAAGAAGTTTGGATTTGGAGTTCATTTATGAACTAGGTCCCATCAGACATCCAGACATTCCAAGACAGGTATTGCTCATTTCGGGAGATGGCTTTCTCCGCGAACTTGAGATATAGAGAGACTTAGAAAGAAACATCTAGGAGGATCCACTCACTGAGGCTTTTTCCTCGAACGCAATAGTTTCGCAAACAGGCTTTGTGCGACTGACTAGTAGAGGAGTTGGGTGTTCGGTATCACACGGGCTATGAGTATACGACATCGCAATAATTAGCCTTGAGTGCAAGTGGGAGATTGTTGGAGATAGTGCCCTCAGAGTCAATTATTGGATCACAGGCACGTGATTGCAATGATTGAGGGAGGACCTATCCCGGTAGAACAGTCTTACTCGAGATGATAGTATGCTATCTGGTTTACCTTTATCATCGTGTACTGCTTTAGGTGACCTGACAAGTCGCTATTGCACGTTGATAGAGCCCCTAGGATTCTTGCTTGACTGCCAGCAGTATGAGGGCGATCATATAAGTGAGAGCTGGAGTCTATAAGCACATCCTTAAAAGGTCTCTAGTCGTGGGAGTTTCGAGACAGGGCATCGATTCTCCAGAGTAGACTAGTGTATACAGTCGAGACCCCGACGAGGGGCGGTGGCCGGTCTCACAAGCCACTGGTGTCAGTTGGTTCACCTAAGATGTATACAGGTGCTCATTGGGTTATGAGTACACCGGACAGGACTCGCCGGGAACATGCTAGTTGGTCTTATACCTGACGTCAGATAGCAGTTCCCAGGTGACATGTGTACAGGTTAGTTCATCGACCTGGGGATCGTCATTTGTCTCGTGTGAGTTCCCACCGTGCTTTGATTACTACCCTACCACGGCTCAAAGGAGTCGTGCAAACAGGTTTTAGTTGGGTACAGTCCCGAGCCACATGGAGGCAGTGAGCGGATCTTCGGGGGTTCGTCTCTCCCGGTATTGGGGGTGAGGTCGCGCTGTGTCTAGGAGAGCCATTACAAGAAGTCCTTAGCCAAGGCAGGAGATTTACTGGTAGGTATTCCAGTAGTATCTCAGGGTGTTCTGGGCTACACTCCGACACGACTTGTACCGCTTTTGGGGGTCTGACTTTTACCAACCCCCTAGGCCCGCCATGCGATGCTCATAGACGAACGGACCGGACTGTACGGATATTGTCACTGACAGGCTCAGTAGGGTGTCAGGATGAGTTCGCTCATCGACGTCCCTTTTGGTCAATAGCTGGTGGCCCGTTACGTATTGGCTTATACCTCTGACGTGCTAGTGGTTAAATCCACAGCCATTGTATTGACGAGTCTTTAGAGTCCACCACACTTTCAGTTACTCAGCTTTCGGGCGAAACGCTGTAGAGGCCGTATGGAGATATGGCAGGGTCCGATCAGATACGTGCGGTATTGCACGGATCAGGATCGAACGGTTAGTACTAGAGGCCGTATAGTTATATGGCACGGTTCGATCAGATACGTGCGGTATTGCACGGATCAGGATCGAACGGATTTTACTAGCCGGCTTTGGTTTAAGCCGGATCCTAGTATAGTACAGTGTAGATTTTGTCTCATTGCATTTGTATCCGGACGGAATACAGATGCGGGTGTGTATGCACAGTATGGGGGTTTTCCTGTAATTTATTACGGGACCAGTTTTCTGGAGTTGCCAGTTTGCATTCCGTTCCGGCCGGTTTTCCTTTGTTCTTTCCCGGCCGGACTTTTCCGTTGGAGGGGGGTTATTTGCAATTGTGCAAATAACTTTTGTGGAGGGGGTTTCTTGCAATTGTATTCATTATGATATGTTAAGCATCTTTTGCTTTTTCATCCATGATGTTGCATTAATTGTGATTGGAAAGGGTTATGGTTTGGATGTATGTTTGTTATCATGATGTTTTGTTTATGGTCACCATTTCTATCTCCTACACTCACCTCCCTCTTGTGATATATACTTTGTCACCACCACCATTCTTAGATGATCATGGCCGGCCACAATTTTGAGTGGAGAGAAAATGAGAGGTTTCATTTTTGGTGAGGAAATTTCATCATCTCATTCCATGCTTGATAAATGAGAGTTCCACTTGAAAGTTCCAATCCATTCCTCCATCAAGGAAACATAACCCCAAAGAGACAAGCATCATCTACACTACATTCTACAGCTCATCTTGGGCACGTCGACTTGCCAGCTTCGTGCCCGAGTTGCCTCGGTATTGAGGTGGGAGCCCGTAAAAGATGCAGGCGATGTGGTGCCCTTCCGGCAAGGAGGTGACGGCCGGAGTTTCCGCGGGAGATCGGGACGATGACGAGAAGACCGGAGGACTCGGATCACTCGGTATATCTCTAACCCGTCTTGTTGTTAGCTGATCTAGTTTAATGGCCCGATCCGGGGTTTAGTGCGCGGTGGTGCCGGTTTGCTAAGTTCGCAAAATTAAAGTTTATCACTGTTTCCGCATTTGGCCGTCGGATTGACGGTCGGGGCGCCGCCGTGCACTTACATAAGTGTCATGGTTGTAATTAGTCATGATAGTTTTAAAAGTGAAAATGATTTTAAAATGGAATTTTTAAAATTGGTTGACTTTGGGAGAGAGAGAGAGTGAGCATGGGCATCATGGCATGAGCCATGCCTCATTTAATGAGGAGAGAGAGAGTGAGAAGGGGGGGCTTTGTTATTGTTCCCATTTCTCCACCTCATTTCCCTTGCTCTCATTCCCTCACTCTCAAACACACACACACACTCACCTGCACCAGAAGCTCCAGCAGCAGCAGCCTCATCATCATCATCATCAGCAGCAGCAGCAACAGCAGACATCAGCAGCAGCAGGCAGCAACAGCAGCAGCTAGAGCTCCAGCAACTTGGAGCAGCTCCTCTCACTTCTTCTCCTGCTTCTAGAGACCCTTTTGGGTATATTTCCTTAACCCAATTCCTTGATTTGCTTAGTTGTATGTTAGTTTAGTTTCGGTTTACGTTTAATGTGAGTTTAGTGCTAGTTTAGGTGTTTTGTGTGGAATTTTGGTTGGAATGTGTTGGAATTGGTTAACCTAGCTCATTTTAGTGTTGTTAGGCCACCTCAACTGAGATTCTACCCAGATTACACTAAAATACCATAGGTTTTCCTTTTCGTGCTAAATTGTCGTTTTTAAGCGATATTTGTGATTTCTGTGATCTGCTTGTGACCCGATGGATTCAGGTTAAAATTGAGAAGACTGCAGTATAGTGGATAGGTGCTGATACCCCAGATTTAACCCGACCCCCAAATTCCAGGGTAGATTTAACATCTACAGGGGAATCGCCCGCATGGCGTTATGCGTCTGGGCTAGGATTCAAATACCTATCGCACATTCTACGTCATTGTTAGAATTGCGCCTTTACTTTATTTCCTTGATATAGTTATACTGTGACTAGCAGCCGTAGGACACTGCACACATTATTGACGGTTCATGTTGCACGAGCACGGATTGTATGCTACACACACACCGTCAATAATTGCCATGTCACACACAACCCCTTATAGATTCTATTGCTTATCACAGATGACATTACCCTACCTATATACCTATAGAGTATCGTACCATTAGTGATAGGTACACTTACCCTTTACGATACATCTACAGGTATACCTTACTCATATTTTCTTATACCCAGGGGGGTATACGACATCAGTTCTTATAGGTAGATACCTACATTGCTACACCCGTATGTTACACACATATTCAGTTACAGTTACATATTTACCCTTACTGATGTTACTTAGCTGTACCTTATTGGTTTTGTATACATCTAGTTTCAGATACATATTCTCATTTATATGCTCGCATTTCAGATATATCGCATATATTTATTCCTGGATTTGCGCATTGTTTATTTGGATTTTATATGACGTTTTCGGGATGTGGGAACCGCGGGAGTTCATGAAATTATGCATACATTGAACAACCCGGTTTCCTTGATATGATATTTGCGCGTCCACCATGAGATTTATCGGTGCTGATTATATACTCCATACGAGGTGTGGCTGCCGTATGAGAGTACATGGTGGGGCCCGGTATGGTTCCCCTCGGCAAGAAGATCGATGGGTTTGCCGATTGAGCCTGGAGGCGGGCGAGTACCTACCGGTGACTGGTTGGACCTGGCAGTTGTCCGGAGGATACTGGCCAGAGTCGAGAGATGGATGCGGGATGATCTGTACTGCCGGGGCCGAAGGCCGACACCGCAGACGGACCCCGTGGGCCGATCCGGACTGACGGAGCCCGATATACGAGGATTTCTGTGTCGATGCTTGGCACACTGTTTTCATGATATTCTTTTAATACCTTTGTATATATAACAGGGGATTTAGCCATTGTTATATATACCTTTACACCAATATTAGTGGAATGGGACGCTAATATATGTGTATTGTCCCCATCATATTTATTTCTGTATATATATATATGTTTAGGATGTTAGAGATTATTTGAGATTTGACTTGGGTTATTAGGTGATTCATCGAGATTGGATATTGGATATGAAAGATATGGTCGATATTGTACTTGAGATGATGTGAGATCTATGTGATGTGAGAGCCCAGTTTGGGGGCCGATTTGATGTTGGGATGTAAGTGTCTTGATGGATTGTGATCCTACCACGATGTCAGGTTTCCGTGGAAAATGACATATTCCACCCCATACCACACCCTTATCTTCCTTATGCACGGATTCATATAGTGGTAGTACCCGTTGTATACCCTTATGATAGTTGCATATCTACATTTTCATATCCTTATTGCATAGTTTCTGCATATTACTGTCATGTTACTATAGCCTCACATTTTGATTGTACCGGCTACTGTACTTTTCTTATTTCAGCATTTGCATGACATGTTATTACTGTAATCGCATATCTTAGATTCATGCTGTACGTGCATTCCTGCGATTACCTACATATGTTATCTACTATTCACGTGTTGGCAACTCACCCCCGTTGTGCCACAGGTGTTTCAGGTTGTTCCCTAGAGTAGTCGAGGCAGGCTATTCCTCCATTCAGCTATCCAGCTATCATCTTTTGCTACAGATACCGCATCAGCTCACAGTACCTTTTTGCTTAGGTGGGTTAGATGATTATCTGTATTTCCTATTGTACATTCGTTGTATTTTGTACTCTCCATCTACTATTGTATTGTTGACTTAGAGACTTGGTGAGGACGTTATGTGTATTATTATGGATTTGATGTCTTTCTTATACAGGTTTATCTCTATTGTCTTTCATTTCTTCGCTACGGCGTCGTATACTTGTGATGAGTTTGTTTTCCGCCTTTGGGCTGCGTTTTACAAAAAGGGGGTGTTGCTAAAATTTTAAAGAAAGAAAGTAGACCTTTTTAAAGAATTTGGGTTGCGATTTTAAATGTTTCAAAAACTTATATTATCTTTTTCCGTATTCTCATGGTTTAGATTTCTGGGTTTGGCTTTCTTTTACTACGTGGCGTCTTTAGGCGTTGCGTAGTATTAGGGCCGTCACGGGCCAATTGTGGGTCGTGACAAAGTTGGTATCAGAGCGTTAGGTTTTACCTTTCGGAGTGTAGGATGACCTTAGTATGATGGAGTAGGTTGCTTAGGCAAAGTAACTTAGAGTGTGTATGTCTGCAGCATACCCACGACGCGGTACTTCGCATTAAGTGACCTAAGTACAAATTTGCTTGAAATTCCTTTCTTGATGACTCCTATCCTTAAGATTCGATTTCCTTATTCTTATCGAATATTATCTTATATCTATATATAGCCTTGCCGCCGATGACTATAGGGACTCAGAGTGATGCAGCGAGGGCCGAGGTCAGAGTTGGCTCTGGTAAGACGAGTACTGACCAGAATGGCACTCTAGTTGCACAGGTGCAGACGGGTCAGCCTACGATCTATACTATGGATGGACTTTTGGCAGAGATGCAGGAGCTCCGCCAGACGATGCGTTCCTTGGTTGATGTCATTCGGGAGCTACGACAGGAGGTTGTCACCCCTGTTACTCAGCTGTCCCTTACGATCAGCATGCAGCAGTCCGTCACCTACATAACACCAGTGGTTACAGCTCCAGTTGATGAGGCGCATATTCCAGAGGCTCAAGAGTTCCAGGACAGTGGAGGACTCGTACCAGTGTACCAGCCCAGAGACAGAGGTTTGGTCGTCGGGACAGATTTTGTGGCCACTACGGGAGTAGCAGAGGCTTAGGACGAGGACAGTCGTTCAGCTCATATCCCCAGGATGGTCAGCAGTCAGCGCGTGGATGTTTTCGATGCGGAAGCCTTCAGCACTTCGTCAGGGATTGTTCCTTAGCACCTCGACAGAGTCGTATTCAGAGAGGCCGTGGACGTGGAAGATTCACTCAGAGGGCTCAGTCTACCAGAGGAGTTCATCCAGCTGCGAGTAGAGGGCAGACACAGGAGTTTGCTTCTACTCATCAGGACGCGCAGACGTCCAATGTGGAGTCTTCAGGTATCTTTTATTTATATATTATTTTGATGTGTTTGTTTGTTTCTTGTTTGTACCGTTATCGGGTAGATTAGTCGTAGTTGTTGTTTTAACTTCTGTCAGCGATTCTTTTGTTGTGCGACACGTATTCAGTTGTGTGCCAATCGGATAGGAGATAGAGATTCGTCAGTCGTTTTGATCCTTCTAGAGATGTTGGATTCGACGTTCTCCTGGGTACAGATTGGTTAACTACGTGTTAGGCGTCTGTGGACTACCGTGAGGAAACAGTCAGGTTTTGTTTTCCCCGGCAAGTCAGTTCTTGTTGTGCAGGTGGATAGTTGTGTCGCCTTTCACAGCTTGAATTCAGCATTTTTCGCTAGTCGGCTACTGAGGAGATGTCGTGGATTCTTGGCATTCATTCGTGATACCGGAGCCACAGTGTGATTGTTGGACCGGGTTCCTTTCGTGCGAGAGTTTTTCCGACGCTGTTCCAGATGGGCCGGCGAAGCTGAGGGAGCATAAAGGATCAGCTGCAGAGTTGTGGTTTGGGGAGTATTGTGTGTCTGAGTGTTTCGCTTTTGGAGGCTCCGATTTCTGTTCGTCGAGGAGGAAGACGGCAGTTTGAGGTTGTGTATCGACGGATCGTCAATTGAACCGGCTTACAGTGCAGATGGGTGTCCCTTACCTCACATTGACGATTTCTTCGATCAGCTCCAGAGTGCGAGACATTTTTCTAAGTTTGCTTGGGATCAGGTCATCATTATTGCGGGATTCGGAGTGACGGCATTCCGGAGACTGCCTTGTGCGTGCTACGGGCTATGTGTGTTTTTTTTTGTGAGTCGTTGGATTCATTAATGTCCTAGCAGCATTCGTAGATGTGATGAACCAGATTTCTTCAGGCCGTTCCTCGACCAGTAGTCGTTGTGTTATCTACGACCTTCTGGTCTATTTAATGTGTCTTGAGGAACAGGAGCAGCACTTGAGGATTTGTTATGCGGATACTGGGAGAGCACCAGCAGTTTGCTAAATTCTCGGAGTGTTTCTTCAGGCTTGTTTTGTGTTGACTCCTAGGTCTTTTAGTCACGGGAGACGGTTTCGTATGGTTCCGAAGGAGATCGTGACCGTACAGCTTAGGTCCAGACATGCGTGCAGGACGGAGATCCGCAGATTCTTGGACTTAGCAGGTTTTTACCGCCGTTTCGTGCAGGATTACGAGAGTAGTGCTGCATCGTCGACTGAATTGACCAAGATGGAGGTTTCTTTTCCATGGACTGAGGCATGTGTACGGAGTTTTCGGCAGTTGGAGATTCTGTTAACAACTGCATCAGTTCTTTCTTTGCTTTTGGTTCGGGCGACTTTGTTATTTAACTGTAATGTTTCTTGAGTGGGCTCGAGTGTGCACTGAGGTGACACTATAGAGTTATCGCTTTTGCTTCCCTACATTTAGAGGAAGTACGAGAAGGATATTCCACTCATGATCTGGAGATGGCCGCGGTGGTTTTGTGTTGGAAATTTGGGGACACTACTTGTTTGAGAGTCGTATCAGATTTTCCACAAACCACTAGAGCTTAATGGACATCTTCCTGCAGCGGATTCTGATTGTTGTGATAGTCTTCTGCAGATTTACAGTTATTGTGTGATCGTTGAGTACAGCTTTAGTTCGTCTCTACGGAGTGAACAGCTTGCTCATGTCCGTGCCCGACCACCTTTCCTTAAGACGTTTTCGCGAGCCACTGCCCGCCGATACTCGTTCGTCAGTGATACTCGAGCATACTCGGCTGGGTAATGATTCGGAGACCTTGATTTGTGACAATGATGTGCTAAGTTAGGGACGCGTTTGTGTACCTGGTTTCATCGGGTAGAGACGTGAAGCCCTAGAGCATGCACATCTGTCAACTCTCTAGGTGCATTCAAGTTCCGCCAATAGTGACGTGACTTGTGAAATGGTTACAGGTGGACAGGATGTAAAGAGATGTTTCAGGTTTCGTTTCAAGGTGTCTGTCTTGTTGTGTGCTTGGGTCGAGCATCTGAGGCCGGCTGGAGAATTGCAATCTTTTACCGTTCCGAAGTAGGAGTGGGAGCAGATCTCCACGAATTTCGTTATGGTTTCTACCCAAGTTTAGTCAGGGTGTGACTCCATTCGGATTCTTGTCGTCCGGTTATACTCAGTTTGCTCAGTTGTTTCTTGTTAAGTTGTGTGTTTGTTTTGATTGTTGTCAGCAGTTGGGGATCGTCACTCGCCATCGCTCGGGTTCTCCTTCGATAACCGTTAGCAGGAGACACTCCAATTGGCCACTCTTAGGCTTAGGGGTTAGGTAGTGTCGATCACCAGTCTGTTATTCTTCTGACTCCGCGTAAGTAGGACTTTGGACCCCAGCTAGTCTAGAGACTTCGGAGACGGTCCAGTTGTGTTAGGTCAGGATGGGGATTGTCCATTTCGAACTGAGGTCTTGTGACGACTGTGTTGGTCATAGACTCGAGTTCGCAGGGAAAGATCATGTATTCCTATGGACTTTCCGATGAATGACGGTGTTGGATTTTGGGAAGCTTGTCCCAGGATTTAGGTCCTTCTGAGATCCTATAAGCGAGTTAGTTTCGTTGCCCTTAAATTGGCTCTTCCGCCCAGATTATTAGATTTTCACCCCGTATTCCTTATGATGATACTTTACAACTACCTGCTTGACCTTCCTCACATGATCTTGTTAGTTGTATGTATGCCCTAGAGGCCAGTATTGTACAGATGATGTATATTATATTAGATGCTTGGACATATATAGAGATGACTTTCTTGCTCGACATGATAGTATGCTATCTGGTTGCTATTTATCTTAACATGTACACTAGTCTCTTTATACTGTCTTATAGTTACATGTTGGTAAAGCCCTTAGGATTTGTACTTGACTACCTGGGCTATGATGCAGATCATACTAGTGGGGACATGGTAGTCCATAAGTACATCCTTCAAGGTCCCTAGTCATGGGTATCTCGAGACGGGGCATCGATATACCAGAGTAGACTAGCGTATACGCTTCTCGACCCATGTGATGGGCGATGGATGATCCCATATCCATTGGTGTTTGACATCAGAGATGGTATACGGGTGCTCAGTGGAAACTGGGTACACTGGACGGACTCGCCGAGAACTCCCAGATGGTATTATACCTCACGTCAGATGGCAGTTCTCAGGTGACACTTGTACAGGTTAGTCTGTAGACCCGAGATCGTCATAGAGTCTTGTGTGATTCCCACTGTGCTTTGATCTCCACCTTACCACGTCCATGAGGGCGTGCAAAACGGTGGTCTTTGGGCACAGTCCCGAGTCACATGGAGGCAATGAGCGATAGGAGGGGTTTCGTCTCTCCCGGTATTGGGGGTTGATGTTGCGCAGTGCTCGATTGGCCGTAACAGGGAAGTCCCTGGCCAGGGCTGATCAAAGATTTGCTGGTAAGTGTTACCAGTAGTTTCTCGACCCGTTACGAGCCTCATATCAGCACGACTTATCGGGTTATTGGGGTCTGACGTATACCACCCCTAGACTTGATATGCGACGTATCTGACGAAGAGACTTGACTGTATGGTAAGTGTTACTGGTCGGATTCGCAGGAGTGTGAGCGGGCTAGCTCGTCGATCTTCTGATCGCTTAATACCCGGGTGGCCGTTACGTTTAGCAGACCGCTTGCGGCTTGTGGGTGCTTGATATGATCATCATCTGCTACCGGCGTATTGACGAGTCTTTAGAGTCCTACACAGAGGTTTCCTGGCTCAAGCGAAACGAAATAGGAGCGCATATGAGATATGTGCGGGAGCGAGAATAATGCGTGTATGTGATACCGCATTTCATTCTCGCGATATATGTTTCGATTGGTTATATTCGATATGACCTAGTTATCGAATCATTGATTCGATAAATCGATGCATTGAATACTAGTCGGTTATGTGCGACATGACCGGATCATTGAATCAAGTGTTGATTTAATGATTTAATGTATAATTATATATTTGATATATTACTTTGCATTAACTAGTATTGGTTCACTTTAAACGGATTTTTCTCACTTGGATTGCACATTGTATATGTGATATACTTTTGTGCACTTTTTGTATCATGTTTGATGATACTTGATCATTAGTTAAGTTTATAGAATTAATCCATGGTTAATTGATAATTAGGGTTTTGCATATTTGTTTATTTATTTATTTGTTTATTTATTTATTTGGAAAAGAATAAGATGAGAATGGTGGCTTTCTTTGTCATTTGTTGAAGCTTCATGAAGCTTTGACTTTAGCAACCATCCTTATCTTCATGCTTAACCCTAACCCATCCAAGTGACCATGGTTAATTCTCTACACTTAACCCTAGTTCAAGTTATGATAAGTATTTGATTTATATTTATTTTTAGATATAACACTTATCATAATCTTTTCTTGAGCTCATCTTCTTCTTCTTCTTCAAGCTTGCTACTCCAATGGCAAGTTGAGATCTAGTGAGTTAAATCCAAATCTAAAGTGAACCCACCTCCTATTTCTTCACCCTCTACCTCTTGCCAAGTTGTTTTGGGTGTTTACTTCACAAGTTTCACAAGTTTGTGAAGTCGGAGCTTGAGTTTGTGCAACCTCGACGTAGATCGTCTTTGACACAAAGCCGACGAGCTATTCCGCTTGCTTTCCCGATGAAGCCGATGATCGAGTCGAGGATTCATGATGGACAGCGAGGACATGACGTTGCGGAGCCGTGGAGGTGGATATCCGGATCTACAAAGGTTGTAATTTCCGTATCCTAGTAGTTAACTGTTAACTAGCTTTCTATTTCGCCTAAACATCTAGTTAAAGATCCGTAGTCTAGGGTTTCTCGGCACTAAAAATTTTAATTTGGCATGTTCGATGCCTTGTGAGAACCCACTAGGGTGCCTAGGAACCTTTCAGATCTAGCATCAGACCACTTAACTTGACGCGATCTTTCGTTCGCCAGCAGCCAATTGTGTTAATGGCTCGGCAGGTGGAGGAACATCGGTCAAGGGTCTTGCCATCTGTGAAGGGTTTTCTTGGACGTAGCCGTATAGTGAGATAATCACTTGGAGGCTGCGAGCGAGATTTGAGGATTTTAATCTTCTCTTTGGAGGTACGCATATCGGTATATTTTTAAATTCGGGGACGAATTTCTTTTAAGGGCGGGGGGAGATTGTAACACCTTAGAATGTGTTTTGTAGCTAATTATATTTTAAAATATAGTTTTTAATAAAAAGTTTACCAAATTAAGTTTTAAATATTTTATCCTATTTATTGTGTATTTTATTAGAATTTTTTTAGGCTTCCACACACTTGTGCATGATAACTAGGGTTGTTTTTGGGGTTAAACCATGATTAGCAACCATGGTTAACTAACCATTTCTCCCTAATCTAGTTTTAATATTTGTTTAAGTGTCATGGTTGTAATTAGTCATGATAGTTTTAAAAGTGAAAATGATTTTAAAATGGAATTTTTAAAATTGGTTGACTTTGGGGGAGAGAGAGAGTGAGCATGGGCATCATGGCATGAGCCATGCCTCATTTAATGAGGAGAGAGAGAGTGAGAAGGGAGGCTTTGTTATTGTTCCCATTTCTCCACCTCATTTCCCTTGCTCTCATTCCCTCACTCTCAAACACACACACACACTCACCTGCACCAGAAGCTCCAGCAGCAGCAGCCTCATCATCATCATCAGCAGCAGCAGCAGCAGACATCAGCAGCAGCAGGCAGCAACAGCAGCAACTAGAGCTCCAGCAACTTGGAGCAGCTCCTCTCACTTCTTCTCCTGCTTCTAGAGACCCTTTTGGGTATATTTCCTTAACCCAATTCCTTGATTTGCTTAGTTGTATGTTAGTTTAGCTTTGGTTTACGTTTAATGTGAGTTTAGTGCTAGTTTAGGTGTTTTGTGTGGAATTTTTGTTGGAATGTGTTGGAATTGGTTAACCTAGCTCATTTTAGTGTTGTTAGGCCACCTCAACTGAGATTCTACCCAGATTACACTAAAATACCATAGGTTTTCCTTTTCGTGCTAAATTGTCGTTTTTAAGCGATATTTGTGATTGCTGTGATCTGCTTGTGACCCGATGGATTCAGGTTAAAATTGAGAAGACTGCAGTATAGTGGATAGGTGCTGATACCCCAGATTTAACCCGACCCCCAAATTCCATCTCGTGGCCGCCAATTAATTCGTTCTGGCCGCAATTTGCAGCCAAATGGGTAGGGTTTGGGTTGGGGTTTGGTCCATTGGGTGTCTGATGCTATGTGTAGTTCTGTGGTATACTTATTTTTGCAATATAGGTTCTGTGTAGAAATCTAGGATCATATATCCTTTTTGGTGTTCGTTGTGTTTGCGCGATACGCGCGATACGTGAGTGGGTTCTGTGATCCAGCGTATCGCGGCGTGTCGTGATGGTTTTAGACGCGTACACACACGATTCAGCGTATCGTGCACACGCGCGTTTAGTTCGCGACGCGAGTTTCTCGTTTTGGTTCGATATCGCGTTCCGCGGGATATTTGGCTTATATGTGATTTCCATATCTTATTTGCAGGTTTGCAGGCAGGGACTACGGACACGGCTACAGGGGGAGCAGATGGTAGGATTCACCTAGCGTGGAGCGTAGGTGAGTAGATTTAACATCTACAGGGGAATCGTCCGCATGGCGTTATGCGTCTGGGCTAGGATTCAAATACCTATCGCACATTCTACGTCATTGTTAGAATTGCGCCTTTACTTTATTTCCTTGATATAGTTATACTGTGACTAGCAGCCGTAGGACACTGCACACATTATTGACGGTTCATGTTGCACGAGCACGGATTGTATGCTACACACACACCGTCAATAATTGCCATGTCATACACAACCCCTTATAGATTCTATTGCTTATCACAGATGACATTACCCTACCTATATACCTATAGAGTATCGTACCATTAGTGATAGGTACACTTACCCTTTACGATACATCTACAGGTATACCTTACTCATATTTTCTTATACCCAGGGGGGTATACGACATCAGTTCTTATAGGTAGATACCTACATTGCTACACCCGTATGTTACACACATATTCAGTTACAGTTACATATTTACCCTTACTGATGTTACTTAGCTGTACCTTATTGGTTTTGCATACATCTAGTTTCAGATACATATTCTCATTTATATGCTCGCATTTCAGATATATCGCGTATATTTATTCTTGGATTTGCGCATTGTTTATTTGGATTTTATATGACGTTTTCGGGATTTGGGAACTGCGGGAGTTCATAAAATTATGCATACATTGAACAACCCGGTTTCCTTGATATGATATTTGTGCGTCCACCATGAGTTTTATCGGTGCTGATTATATACTCCATACGAGGTATGGCTGCCGTATGAGAGTACATGGTGGGGCCCGGTATGGTTCCCCTCGGCAAGAAGATCGATGGGTTTGCCGATTGAGCCTGGAGGCGGGAGAGTACCTACCGGTGACTGGTTGGACCTGGCAGTTGTCCGGAGGATACTGGCCAGAGTCGAGAGATGGATGCGGGATGATCTGTACTGCCGGGGCCGAGGGCCTACACCGCAGACGGACCCCGTGGGCCGATCCGGACTGACGGAGCCCGATATACGAGGATTTCTGTGTCGATGCTTGGCACACTGTTTTCATGATATTCTTTTAATACCTTTGTATATATAACAGGGGATTTAGCCGTTGTTATATATACCTTTACACCAATATTAGTGGAATGGGACGCTAATATATGTGTATTGCCCCCATCATATTTATTTCTGTATATATATATATATGTTTAGGATGTTAGAGATTATTTGAGATTTGACTTGGGTTATTAGGTGATTCATCGAGATTGGATATTGGATATGAAAGATATGGTCGATATTGTACTTGAGATGATGTGAGATCTATGTGATGTGAGAGCCCAGTTTGGGGGCCGATTTGATGTTGGGATGTAAGTGTCTTGATGGATTGTGATCCTACCACGATGTCAGGTTTCCATGGAAAATGACATATTCCAACCTATACCACACCCTTATCTACCTTATGCACGGATTCATATAGTGGTAGTACCCGTTGTATACCCTTATGATGATTGCATATCTACATTTTCATATCCTTATTGCATAGTTTCTGCATATTACTGTCATGTTACCATAGCCTCACATTTTGATTGTACCGGCTACTGTACTTTTCTTATTTCAGCATTTGCATGACATGTTATTACTGTAATCGCATATCTTAGATTCATGCTGTACGTGCATTCCTGCGATTACCTGCATATGTTATCTACTATTCACGAGTTGGCAACTCACCCCCATTGTGCCACAGGTGTTTCAGGTTGTTCCCTAGAGTAGTCGAGGCAGGCTATTCCTCCATTCAGCTATCCAGCTATCATCTTTTGCTACAGATATCGCATCAGCTCACAGTACCTTTTTGCTTAGGTGGGTTAGATGATTATCTGTATTTCCTATTGTACATTCGTTGTATTTTGTACTCTCCATCTACTATTGTATTGTTGACTTAGAGACTTGGTGAGGACGTTATGTGTATTATTATGGATTTGATGTCTTTTTTATACAGCTTTATCTCTATTGTCTTTCATTTCTTCGCTACGGCGTCGTATACTTGTGATGAGTTTGTTTTCCGCCTTTGGGCTGCGTTTTACAACAAGGGGGTGTTGCTAAAATTTTAAAGAAAGAAAGTAGACCTTTTTAAAGAATTTGGGTTGCGATTTTAAATGTTTCAAAAACTTATATTATCTTTTTCCGTATTCTCATGGTTTAGATTTCTGGGTTTGGCTTTCTTTTACTACGTGGCGTCTTTAGGCGTTGCGTAGTATTAGGGCCGTCACGGGCCAATTGTGTGTCGTGACAATAACCGAGTGGTTTCTTTTAAATTTGTTCTAACGATTTAACTTTGGTTTATTTTCTTTGCATTATTATAATGCGTCCCATCATTAATCTTATCATTGCAGAAAACAACGAAAATACCATGCCCTCTTATGCCATCCATATTCGCCACTGGGTCCCGTCATCACCCGTTAGGTTACTTAACTAACGACAGAGCGGGGGCTGTGCTAGCGCGGGTGTAAAACATAAGTGACGTCTAATAGCTATCATATATAGATATTGTACATTCGTCAGACGCAATAATAAGCATTCCAGATCACAGATGAACTTTATTGGATTTACTAGCAATCCGCATTTGCTTTGAGTCTGCAATAAAAGACGGATTACACAGTTGTGATGAATAGCCATTACCCCACCCTAGACCCCTACGGGTACGGCAAACTACCCGTCAAGTACCCGAAGTGAAGCGGTCTCCCTCAACAACATGAGTAGGCCACTAAACACTTTGACGTACCCGGTAGTTTGTGTACCCCATCTTGGGTCTATCCTAGGAGCAAAAACAGTAAAAAGAAATAATGCAACGGTGGCTACAATCGCAACCTGGATGTGTCCCGCAAAAGAATATTACATCAAATTACATTTACATTGAATGAATGAATATTAAACACATCTCAAACCCCGGCTAATCATCACAACAGTCCAACACAGTTCATATACACAAACAGTAAACATTTCAGAAATGTGCAACCCCCTGCCAATCGACATACTAGCAGTTAGGGGAGGTTTACGAACACATTAAACATTACAGATAAAAACCCAATTAGCAAATATCTTTAGAATATCGATCGATTACCATATTCCGTGTCTACCTGTTCACACCATAATATTGTATTTTATATTCCCCATTCTTATGCATTTTACAATAAAAACAGGTGCTTTTGACCCATGTCTGCTACATGTTACAGGTTACAGGTTGTTGGAGCAAAAACAGTGAAAAACACAAAAGAAGACACAAAAGAAGGATTTTGACCAACAAATAGGAAGATCTTAGTAAAGCTCAGCAGAAGAACGGTTCACCATCAACAAGACAACAAAATATCCAAATTTACAAGAAAGACGGTTACAAGATCCATTGCAAAGTGTTCGTTGAAAATCTGGTATCACTGTAGAAGCCCAAATGATAACCTGAATACAGAACCAGGAAGAACAGAAGAACCCCAAGAAGCCCAAGAAAAATCCAAATATGATCTCATCATTGGGCCGCGCTTCCGCGGCCCAAAGCGCATATACGCGGCGCTTCCGCGGCCTTCCTGTGCCAGTGCGCAAATCAAATTTTACCAATTTTTTTTGACGGCTATGGAAAGATTTTCTAGGGGTATATTTGTAACTTTAGACATGTGGTGCAATTGTAAACCCTAGGGTTTCTATTATCTATAAATAGGACCCTAATCATTGTAATTTCTCATGCCTCTTTTCAATCAATAAAATTCAGATTTTCTGAGAGCAAAATTCAGATCTGTTCTTCTTGTTTGGAGGGAGCCGTCAACTAGTAAGTATTTTTATTCTTTTAATTATAATGTCTTCTCATCCCCTAATGAGCGAGTAGTCTCCTCGCTTGTTAGGGTTAGCCTTAGGGAAAGGGTTGAGAGATGAAATCTCTCGTCCCTTTCAATGCCACCTTCACCTAATGAAATAGAACCTCACGCATACGAGCACAACCGCTCCCTGCGGCATCCTACCCTTCGAGGTAACGATGATCCGTAGTATAAAGGGCCGGTTCCGCGCGTTTTCCGTGAGGGTTAAGATAATTATCAATAAAGGTAGGGTACAAATCTAGAGGAAGAAATATCTTCCCAAAAGATTTGTATCCACTTTATTGATAATTAACTTAACATCTAAGAGATCTAAAAAAGGAAGGTATTGAAAGCGGTGAGGAAAAATCTTTAATTTCCAAAACTTCCCCTAATCCTAACCCTAGCAAGATTCTTAATTAAATTAATTAGATCCAGTCTTTAGATTTTTATAAACCTACCAAAACTACAAAAAGAATCAACTCGTTAAATCACTTTAAAGAAATTTACCCGTCTCTGTGGATCGACCCGTACTCACCGGCTAGCTGCGAAGCGACGCCGTTTCTGATTGCGGTAAACTCAAATTTTTGGAATAATCAAATGGCGCCGTTGCCAGGGACGGCGTAATCTTTCTTTTTTGTGAATTTTCGGGTTGATAGAAATTTTAAAAAATCATAAAAATTTGAAAAAATCAAAAAATATAAAAAAAAATATATCATCTTTTATTGTTTGAAGGGTACTCTTTGTGAATCTTTGCAGGTTTGACGGATCTGAAACAATACAGGAGGGGGTACAGAGAACAATACATCATAACAGGAGTATATTGGAAGTCCAGAGCAGCTGAAGAAAGTTGGAGACCTGAAGCCCCCAAAGCGCATATACGCGGCGCTTCCGCGGCCTTCCTGTGCCAGTGCGCAAATCAAATTTTACCAATTTTTCTTGACGGCTATGGAAAGATTTTCTAGGGGTATATTTGTAACTTTAGACATGTGGTGCAATTGTAAACCCTAGGGTTTCTATTATCTATAAATAGGACCCTAATCATTGTAATTTCTCATGCCTCTTTTCAATCAATAAAATTCAGATTTTCTGAGAGCAAAATTCAGATCTGTTCTTCTTGTTTGGAGGGAGCCGTCAACTAGTAAGTATTTTTATTCTTTTAATTATAATGTCTTCTCATCCCCTAATGAGCGAGTAGTCTCCTCGCTTGTTAGGGTTAGCCTTAGGGAAAGGGTTGAGAGATGAAATCTCTCGTCCCTTTCAATGCCACCTTCACCTAATGAAATAGAACCTCACGCATACGAGCACAACCGCTCCCTGCGGCATCCTACCCTTCGAGGTAACGATGATCCGTAGTATAAAGGGCCGGTTCCGCGCGTTTTCCGTGAGGGTTAAGATAATTATCAATAAAGGTAGGGTACAAATCTAGAGGAAGAAATATCTTCCCAAAAGATTTGTATCCACTTTATTGATAATTAACTTAACATCTAAGAGATCTAAAAAAGGAAGGTATTGAAAGCGGTGAGGAAAAATCTTTAATTTCCAAAACTTCCCCTAATCCTAACCCTAGCAAGATTCTTAATTAAATTAATTAGATCCAGTCTTTAGATTTTTATAAACCTACCAAAACTACAAAAAGAATCAACTCGTTAAATCACTTTAAAGAAATTTACCCGTCTCTGTGGATCGACCCGTACTCACCGGCTAGCTGCGAAGCGACGCCGTTTCTGATTGCGGTAAACTCAAATTTTTGGAATAATCAAATGGCGCCGTTGCCAGGGACGGCGTAATCTTTCTTTTTTGTGAATTTTCGGGTTGATAGAAATTTTAAAAAATCATAAAAATTTGAAAAAATCAAAAAATATAAAAAAAAATATATCATCTTTTATTGTTTGAAGGGTACTCTTTGTGAATCTTTGCAGGTTTGACGGATCTGAAACAATACAGGAGGGGGTACAGAGAACAATACATCATAACAGGAGTATATTGGAAGTCCAGAGCAGCTGAAGAAAGTTGGAGACCTGAAGCCCCCAAAGCGCATATACGCGGCGCTTCCGCGGCCTTCCTGTGCCAGTGCGCAAATCAAATTTTACCAATTTTTCTTGACGGCTATGGAAAGATTTTCTAGGGGTATATTTGTAACTTTAGACATGTGGTGCAATTGTAAACCCTAGGGTTTCTATTATCTATAAATAGGACCCTAATCATTGTAATTTCTCATGCCTCTTTTCAATCAATAAAATTCAGATTTTCTGAGAGCAAAATTCAGATCTGTTCTTCTTGTTTGGAGGGAGCCGTCAACTAGTAAGTATTTTTATTCTTTTAATTATAATGTCTTCTCATCCCCTAATGAGCGAGTAGTCTCCTCGCTTGTTAGGGTTAGCCTTAGGGAAAGGGTTGAGAGATGAAATCTCTCGTCCCTTTCAATGCCACCTTCACCTAATGAAATAGAACCTCACGCATACGAGCACAACCGCTCCCTGCGGCATCCTACCCTTCGAGGTAACGATGATCCGTAGTATAAAGGGCCGGTTCCGCGCGTTTTCCGTGAGGGTTAAGATAATTATCAATAAAGGTAGGGTACAAATCTAGAGGAAGAAACATCTTCCCAAAAGATTTGTATCCACTTTATTGATAATTAACTTAACATCTAAGAGATCTAAAAAAGGAAGGTATTGAAAGCGGTGAGGAAAAATCTTTAATTTCCAAAACTTCCCCTAATCCTAACCCTAGCAAGATTCTTAATTAAATTAATTAGATCCAGTCTTTAGATTTTTATAAACCTACCAAAACTACAAAAAGAATCAACTCGTTAAATCACTTTAAAGAAATTTACCCGTCTCTGTGGATCGACCCGTACTCACCGGCTAGCTGCGAAGCGACGCCGTTTCTGATTGCGGTAAACTCAAATTTTTGGAATAATCAAATGGCGCCGTTGACCAAAGCGCCGCCCTTCCGCCGCATAACCCTACCTCGAGCCGCGCTTCCGCCGCAACTTGGAGCCTTCTCTGCGAAATTTTTGCACTGTTTGTTTCCTTATTCTCCCCCTCTTCAAATCTCCATATATCTCTGTCAAATCTTCTGCAGGATTCTTCGCGCTAAAAAATTTTCTTCCCCCTTCCAATAATTGATTTTTTGCAGGATTCTTTGCGCCGCGCTTAAAAGCAAATTGATTGCAAGTGATTTACTGCTTTGCATACTTTAATCTGTCTTTAAGGGGCTATTGACCAATTCAGATTGGGTGGGGATTTCATTACCCTTCCCAGGACCCCAGAAATCACTTAAAGCATCTGCATTGACCACTTTTAATCTAAAAAATATTAGACTCAGCCCTAAGGACGTCGAGCTCAATAGGACAGAGGACTAGTATAGGCATCGGCCGTTTATCCTAACCGACATTGCGGTGACTAGGCTAGTGGTTTTTAATTAGGCCCACTGTAGTGGTGGTTCCTTCCCACTTACCTGGCCGTACTTGTCCGTGAAGAGGCGGTTTGAGGTTCTATCTCTAACCCTTTGGAACAGTTAGGAGCTGTCTAGCTGACCTAGGTGACCCTAGACTTAGGTCTGATTGTGCCTGTGTGGTTAATTGCAGTTGTGTCACTAGTCTCTTTTCAAAATCTTTTTGCAAAAGCTCACTTAAAAAGAAAAAGGAGAATCTTTTCAAAACTTGCAACTTGTCGCTAAAGAATCTTTGCACTCACTTACACCACTTCTTCTCAAAGTCGTTTTCTTCCCCTCACATTCTGTTTTCTGACTGCACTACCCTTTAGTGTATGTCATCTTGGACTAGGGATACTAACGCCCGATTAGTCCGTGTTTCGTTGGTACCGACCAACGAACCCTTCGACGAACCCTTCGTCGACGTTCCCTCCTTCTCCTTACCTCCATCTTCAAATTCTTCTTTCGAAGGTATGTCGGGACACGACCCCAACTATACCTTGCCGACGGGAATGATTCCGCCTTCGTTAGGTGCGAATAACCCAAATCTCCCGCCTGTCGAAGCGCCCGCACGAGTCGCGCTCCAGGATCTTTTCTATCCCGTCCGCACCGCCCTTCCCACTTGTCTTTCCCTCCCACCGGCTAATGGGGACAACTTTGAGATAAAACCACACTTCATCAATATGCTGCCTAAGTTTCATGGTTTGGAATCCGAAGATGCATATATTTTTATTAATAAATTCCAAAACGTTTGCGGCATGATGAAGACAACCCAATTAAGTGATGACGCAATAAGGCTAAGGGTCATTCCTTTTACCTTATGTGACCTAGCCGAGAAGTGGCTATACAGCACCGCATCACACTCCATTAGAAATTGGGACGAGTTTGTGAGAGCTTTTCTGAAAAAGTTCTATCCTCACCACAAAACTGCTAGAATCCGAAACGAAATCATACAATTTTCACAGCTTCCGTCCGAACCATTCTGGAAGTGTTTCGAGAGATTTAAAGACCTACTTGTTCAATGCCCTCATCATGGGATAGAAAAGTGGCAACTTTGCCAAACATTATACGAGGGATTGAACGCAGCAACGAAGCAGTTGCTAGAAACAATTTGTCAAGGTCATTTTCTCTCCAAGTCTAGCGACGAAGCTTGGCAGTTTCTTGAGGACCTAAGTGAGCAAACAATTCAATGGGAGAGTACCAAGACCACATCATCTTCTTCAGTTGGTCAATCTAGGGCAGGCATACATCAAATAGATATGTCGATTGCTATGAAGGCCGAGATGGCCTCACTTATGAAAAAGCTAGAAGCGATTGAGACCAAAATCTCATCGACTTCTCCTGCCCCTACTCTACCCACACGAACTGTTTGTGCTTGTTGTTCTAATCCATCACATCTCACCGAAGAGTGCCCTTATAATGCACCCATTCAAGGGCAGGATCAAGTCAATGCTGCATTCCAGCAAAGACAAAGAAACGATCCTTACTCTTCGACATACAATCAGGGGTGGAGGAGTCACCCAAATTTCGCTTGGAACCAAAATCAACAAGTCCAAGGGAATAACAATTTTCAAAGAGCTCCTCCACAACAACAACAAGCACCCTTACAAACTCAAAACCAGCAACCTTTCCAACAACAACCTTATACAAATCAAACGAACAATTTGGTTCAACCTAATGATGATAAGGTTAGCTCGCTCGAGAAAAGTCTTGAAGCATTTCTCAAGCAAACTACAGATTCCGCAGCAAGATTTGAAAGTTATGTTCAATCTTTAATGAATAACAATGCCTCACACGATCAAAGTATCAAATCTATTGAGGCACAAATTGCACAATTAACTGCTGCGTTGAGCGAGAGAGAAAAGGGAAAGCTTCCATCTTAACCATTGCCCAATCCCGGTCACACACTAAACGCATATAACAATCACAATGTGAATGCGGTGACCACGTTGAGATCCGGAAGAGAGTTGCAAAATAATGTGGAAACTAGTGATGACATCCCCGCCGGTGGTTCTTCTTCCCCTTCTTCATTTTCTTCACTTCCTTCTTCACCTTTTTCTTTAGAGCCTATTCTCCACCCTTCACACGGCTCTACTTCTTCTGACTCGAACGGACCCATTTCTAACAACACGAACACATCCACACTGGGATCCGTTCCTATACCACATTCTACTCCACAGACTTGTGACTCAACAAATTTTCAAAATGCACCATTTCCAAACAGGTTGAGTCCTAATAAACCAAATGCACAAGTGGAGAAGATTGTGGAGATCTTTAAGCAGGTTAGCATAAATATACCTCTCTTGGATGCTATCCAACAAGTCCCTTCATACGCGAAAATCTTAAAGGGCTTGTGCACCTCGAAGAGAAAGGCATCTCAAGTACCCAAGAAAGTGCTAGTGGCTAGTGCAGTGAGCAATGCTATTAACCACCATCAAACCTTACCCCAAAAACGAAAGGACCCCGGTTGTCCTACTATTTCAATCACAATTGGGGATAAGCAAATTAATCGTGCACTTTTAGATCTTGGGTCTAGTGTTAACCTGATTCCTTACTCCGTGTACGAACAATTAGGGGTTGGAGAGTTGAAACCCACTCGTTGCACTCTCCAAATGGCTGATCGATCAATCACCTATCCAAGGGGTCAACTAGAGGATGTGTTGATCAAAGTCGGGGAATTCATATTCCCCGTTGACTTTATCGTTATGGATACACAACCTGTTGTTAACCCAAGAAACCAAATTCCGGTGATTCTTGGTCGACCATTTTTGGCCACTTCCAATGCCATAATAAATTGTCGCAATGGCTCCATGACTCTATCCTTCGGAAAGAGGTCTAGTGAGTTCAATATTTATAAGATGGGAAGTCTGCCCCCCGTGCCTAAAACTAGTACACGAGAAGTTTGCTCTATTCACGAAATCACGCAGGAGGACTGCGAGCTTGAAGGATTTCTATTTGATGAAAACAGTTTTGACGCCACTAGTGCGTCCCTCCTTGAGCCTACTACTGTTGACACAATCGATGCTGATTATCAATGTTTCACTTTTTCGGATGACGACGACTCACAGCCCGAATATGAGTCATTTGAGTTTTTGGATGAGTCAGTAGAACCATCCGAATCGGTTGTTTGCAGTGATTTCGAACCCGTGTTAGAGTCCTTTGAGTTCGAGGTAGATTCCGCAATGGTTCTTTCGCCTCAGAAATTCGAACTCATGCCCTTGCCGTCTCACCGTAGATATGCTTATATAGGTGAGAATGAGACTTTTCCCATTATCATATCAGCCTCTCTAGCCTTCGAGCAAGAGAACGCTATTTTAAAAGTCTTACAAGATAGGCGGCAAGTTTTCAGTTGGACTATGGCGGACATCGAGGAGATCAGTTCCCTCCTAAGTAAATATCATACACATTTGATGGATGATGCCATGTCAATAGAGGACACACGGGAACATCTTGGGGGTATTGTGGTGAGTCAACCTCCTCCCTTAGAAGTTGACATACCCCCATTTCTTTTAATACGGTACGAGAATGCCAACACTCCACTGATTGCTGATCACTTACATTCTCGTATCGATGCCTCACCATCACCTGTATATTCACCTCCACACCTCCCATTCCACTACTTCTATCTTCCCCAATTCTTTGCGGACCACCACTACTTATTTTTTCACCCACCAATATTCTTTACTGATAAATTTTTCGAATGGTTGGTGTTGACTTTTGGCCTATGCAAAGTTGGGCAGTATTGTCTAACATAGTTTAATTGAAGTTTGGGGGAGGGTCTTTTTGTTTTCTTTTTCTCTAAAAAATAAAAAAAAAATTTCAAAACATTAAAAAAAAATATAAAAAAATTTGTAAATAAATAAACAGGGGAGTGCCGGTATTTTGACCCTCTTGGTTTAGCATGACAGTGAGGACACTGTCAAGTTCAAGTTTGGGGGTATGCTCGGTACGTCTTCTTCCTTCGCATTCATATGTACATATTTTTGCATTTGCATACTTATTTGAAAACCCATAAAAATTTCAAAAATTTCAAAAATTATAAAAATTAATGTATTCAATTTTGGCTAATTGACTAGAGTTTGACAAATAAGTTAACTAGCTAGGAACAACTAGATCTTAGACTTAGTAAATTAAAAACCCTAAAAATAACCTTTCTTAAAGTTTAACGGTAGAAAGTATATGTTTTTGTAGTTTATTTAGAAATAGGCAAATTTTGGGTTCACTTCTTGGGCTAAGTCGAAACAAGGGAAGAGTATTAAAACTTTTATTAGAGTATAAGTTTGAAAAATAGTTCCTAGCTTAAGTCTAGATTCTGAAAACGTATACCCTACAATTTGCACAATCACGCACCTTGAAACTTGGAATAGTAGAGGAGACCTTGAAATGCTCTTGTCTAAAGTCCTTAGTACAATGAAAATAAAAGAAAAAAAAGTGAATAAAGGAAAAAAAATGGACACTGGTTTTTGTGATTACTTAAGGCTGTAAAAATAGAAAAATATTTAGCGAGGGTGCTTCATCACCTAGTGCCTTAGACCAACTGGTTTGGGAGTCACTGCTAAAAGCCTTGGGTGTTGCAAAACTAGGAAGTACGCTTTAAAGTGCTAACGCATCTTGTAATCGGTTGTTGGTACCTCAAGAAGTATTAACAGTCGCATGAAGGATGTGAAAGTGAAAAGTTCACCAATTAATAAGTGCTTTGGACAATGGACGAGAGTACGATTGCTTGATTTGAATTTCCAAGTGTAGGGGTGATATTTACACACACGTGGGGATATGTGATTGGAGTTTAGATAAGAGAAAGGAATGAAGAATAGAACTTGTGTCTTTAATAGAGTTGATAGAAATTCCTAAGTGGAGATGGAACTCTAGAAGGAAAACTTAAGAGATGCCGAAAGCTATGTAAGTCTGCATAACATATATAATCTTAAGTTAAATAATGAGGAAGTGTGAAGAATATGGGTGGATAATTTGCGAGTCAAAAGATAATAGAATTCCTTGTTAGAAAACCTAATTGGAGAACAAAAGTCAATGGGCTAAATTGATAGGATTTTGTGGGTGTAATCCGCTGAAAACCCTCAGGAGACAACACTCCTCCTACTAGGGACACCTAGAGGTTTAACGGCTTATTGCACGAGCTCAGTGCAATCGCGTTTCCCTGCGAAAGTGCGGTTAGGTTTTTTGTAGAGAATAAAACAATAAGTTTGCTCGAGGACGAGCAAAAGATAAGTTTGGGGGTATTTGTTCACACCATAATATTGTATTTTATATTCCCCATTCTTATGCATTTTACAATAAAAACAGGTGCTTTTGACCCATGTCTGCTACATGTTACAGGTTACAGGTTGTTGGAGCAAAAACAGTGAAAAACACAAAAGAAGACACAAAAGAAGGATTTTGACCAACAAATAGGAAGATCTTAGTAAAGCTCAGCAGAAGAACGGTTCACCATCAACAAGACAACAAAATATCCAAATTTACAAGAAAGACGGTTACAAGATCCATTGCAAAGTGTTCGTTGAAAATCTGATATCACTGTAGAAGCCCAAATGATAACCTGAATACAGAACCAGGAAGAACAGAAGAACCCCAAGAAGCCCAAGAAAAATCCAAATATGATCTCATCATTGGGCCGCGCTTCCGCGGCCCAAAGCGCATATACGCGGCGCTTCCGCGGCCTTCCTGTGCCAGTGCGCAAATCAAATTTTACCAATTTTTCTTGACGGCTATGGAAAGATTTTCTAGGGGTATATTTGTAACTTTAGACATGTGGTGCAATTGTAAACCCTAGGGTTTCTATTATCTATAAATAGGACCCTAATCATTGTAATTTCTCATGCCTCTTTTCAATCAATAAAATTCAGATTTTCTGAGAGCAAAATTCAGATCTGTTCTTCTTGTTTGGAGGGAGCCGTCAACTAGTAAGTATTTTTATTCTTTTAATTATAATGTCTTCTCATCCCCTAATGAGCGAGTAGTCTCCTCGCTTGTTAGGGTTAGCCTTAGGGAAAGGGTTGAGAGATGAAATCTCTCGTCCCTTTCAATGCCACCTTCACCTAATGAAATAGAACCTCACGCATACGAGCACAACCGCTCCCTGCGGCATCCTACCCTTCGAGGTAACGATGATCCGTAGTATAAAGGGCCGGTTCCGCGCGTTTTCCGTGAGGGTTAAGATAATTATCAATAAAGGTAGGGTACAAATCTAGAGGAAGAACATCTTCCCAAAAGATTTGTATCCACTTTATTGATAATTAACTTAACATCTAAGAGATCTAAAAAAGGAAGGTATTGAAAGCGGTGAGGAAAAATCTTTAATTTCCAAAACTTCCCCTAATCCTAACCCTAGCAAGATTCTTAATTAAATTAATTAGATCCAGTCTTTAGATTTTTATAAACCTACCAAAACTACAAAAAGAATCAACTCGTTAAATCACTTTAAAGAAATTTACCCGTCTCTGTGGATCGACCCGTACTCACCGGCTAGCTGCGAAGCGACGCCGTTTCTGATTGCGGTAAACTCAAATTTTTGGAATAATCACTACCCCAAAAGCAAACCTGCACTGAAGTAATCTGGGTAAAAACCGAACATACTAGAAAACAAAACACCATAAATCTGTAGGGTTCCTAGGCACTCTCAAGAGGTCTCACAAGGCATCAACCATGCCAATTTCAAAGTTTTACAAGTGCCGAGAAACTCTAATACGGATCGTTAACTAGAATTTTAGGCGAAACAAGCAACTAGTTAACAACTTAACTAAGTGAACGGAAATACAACCTTTGTAGATCCGGTTCTCCACCTCCATAGCTCCATGATGAAGTCTCCTTGCTGTCCAAATCAAATCCCGGGCTCTAGCGTCGGCTTCATCGGAGAAAAGGGCGGGCTAGGTCATCGACTACGATGCCGAAGATGATCTACGTCGAGGCATCACAAGATCAAGCTCCCACTTCACCAAGTCATGAAACTTGTGAAGAAAACACCCTATACTACTTGGCAAGAGGTAGAGGATGAAGAAATAAGAGGTGGGTTCACTTTAGAATTGGATTTCTCACTCTTTTCATCAATTCACCATTGATGAAGCAAGATTTTCTTCATGTGAAGAAGAAGAAGAAGAAGAAGATAGAAATATTATGATAAGTTAATTAAATCCAAAAGAAAAATGAATACTTATCATAATATGAACCATGGTTATGTGTAGAGAATTTACTAAGGTTAGATGAATGGTTAGGGTTAAGGATGAAGACAAAATGGTCACTTTGGTCAAAGCTTCATGAAGCTTCAACAAGCTTCATGTTTGAAAGCAACCCTTTTGTTTTCATTTCTCTTTTTCTTTTGTCAAAACAAAATAAATAAATACATAAATAAAAACCCTAACCATTTACTTAACCAAGGTTTAATTCTTTACACAAACCCTAGCATTCATGTATCATCAAACATGATACAATCAAGTGCACAAAAGTATATCACATATACAACTTGTGCAATGCAAGTGAGAAAATCCATTTAAAGTGAACCAATACTAGTTAATGCAAAGTAATATATCAAATATATAATTATGCATTAAATCATTAAATCAACACTTGATTTAACGATCCGGTCATATCACATATAACCGACTAATATCCAATGTATCGGCTTATCGAATCAATCCTCGATTCGATAACTAGGTTATATCGCATACAATTAATCGATACATTTATCGCGAGAATAAAATACGGTATCACATACACGCATTATTCTCGGTCCCGCACATATCTCATATGCGCTCCTATTTCGTTTTGCTTGAGCCAGGAAACCTATGTGTAGGACTCTAAAGACTCGTCAACACGCCGGCAGCAGGTGATGATCATATCAAACACCCACAAGCCGCAAGCGGTCTGCTAAACGTAACGGCCACCCGGGTATTGAGCGATCAGAAGATAGACGAGCAAGCCCGCTCATACTCCTGTGAATCCAACCAGTAACACTTACCGCACAGTCCGGTCTGTTCGTCTGATATGTCGCATATCTCGCCTAGGGGTGATAAACGTCAGACCCCAATAGCTCGATAAGTCGTGTCGATATGAGGTCTATAACAGTTCGATAAACTACAGGTAACACTTACCAGTAAATCTCAGCAACCCTGGCCAGGGATTTCCGGTTATAGCCAATCGAACACAGCGCAACATCAACTCCCTATACCGGGAGAGACGAATCCCCTCCTATCGCTCATTGCCTCCATATGACTCGGGACTGTACCCAAAAACTACCGTTTTGCATGCCCCTTGGACGTGGTAAGGTGGAAATCAAAGCACAGTGGGAACCACACAAGACTCTATGACGATCTCGGGTCAACAGACTACTCTGTACCAGTGTCACCAGAGAACTGCCATCTGACGTAAGGTATAATACCATCTGGGAGTTCTCGGCGAGTCCGTCCAGTGTACCCAATCTCCACTGAGCACCCGTATATCATCTCTGATGTCAAACACCAATGGATATGGGATCATCCATCGCCCATCTGTATGGGTCAAGAAGGTATACGCTAGTCTACTCTGGTATATCGATGCCCCGTCTCGATACACCCACGACTAGGGACCTTGAAGGATGTACTTATGGACTACCCTGTCCCCACTAGTATGATCCGCATCATAGTCCAGGTAGTAAAGTACACATCCTAAGGGCTTTACCAACATGCAACAGAGAGACAATCAGTGTACACGTTAAGGTAAAGAGTAACCTGACAGCATACTATCATGTCGAGCAAGAAAGTCCTCCCTATATATATCCCAGCATCCACTACAATATACATCCTATGTATAGTAATGGCCTCTAGGGCATACATATAACTAACAATCTCCCACTTGCACTAGGGCCATCTGATAGCAGTGGTTGTAGTATCTCATACTCAACCATCCCATAAAAGTCTCTCTCTGGGAAAAGGCCTTTTGTGAGTGGATCCGCCGTGTTGTCCTCTGAGTCTACTCTCCTAACCTCGATCACCCTGGAGATCAACCATCTCCATGATCAGGTGATACTTCCTTAGAATATGTCTGGATCACTGATGGGACGGGTGTTCCTTGGCATAAGCCACAACTCCATTGTCACACAATGGGAGGAACTTAGTTCATCTCATGAACCAATATACATCCAGACTGCCTCTTTGGTAGCATTTTAAGTAGCGATGTATCCAGCCTTAATCGTCTAGTATGCCACGGTATCTAGCTTGGAACTCTTCCAACATACCGTCCCTCCACTGAGGGTAAAGACAATGCCTGTGACTGACATTCAGTCGTCTTTATCACCCTGGAACCCTTCCAGTGATTCTCCCCAGGATCGGTTGATACCATCTCACTACAACTAGTGAGAATCCTAACATCCAATTAGATCTATCTTTTAGATCCAAAACCCAGGATTTAGGAGGTATCACTTTGATCCTATATGGAGAATCATTGTGATAAGCGGAGATTGACCGAGCGTAGCATAGGAAACTCCTTCCCTATCAAGAGCATGTCATCCACGTACTCTACGAGGATCGTCACTATACTCCCTACTACCTTTTTGTATATACAAGGTTCATCTACCATTTTGATGAAGTCAAACTCTTTGACTACCACATCAAAACAGATGTTCCAACCCCGCGATGCCTGCTTTATCTTATAAAGCATCTTGCACACGTTTCCGCTGCTCCCACTGTTTACGAAGCCCTCTGGCTGTGTACTTATAGACGTTCTCTTCTAAAACATCATTTAGAAAAGCAGTCATGGCACCCAACCGCCAGATATCGTAGTCATGGTATGTAGCCGTGGCAAGTAGGATCTGGATGGACTTAAGCATAGCTACTTGGAAAGGTTTCATCATTATCCACGCCTGGTCGATGACGAAAAGCTTTAACAAGTCTAGCTTTGAAAGTCTCAACTTTTCCATCTACACCAAGTAATCTTCTCAAGATATACTTGCTCCTGATGGGGATTTAACCCTTCAGATATAGCAACCAAAGTCCATACTTTGTTGGTGTACATGGATTCCATCTCAGATCACTAAGCATCCAGCCATTCTTACAGAGTCTTACTCCTGATGGCCAGCTCGAAACTAGTTGGGTCATCATCTCATGATGCAATCCTCGCTCCCACTGTTATAGAGAAACCAAAGTATCTTTTAGGTGGGTGAGGAACCCTACTAGATCGGCGGAGAGGCTGAGGTTCGTTGGAATCTACTGAATCCTTTGGTTCTACCAAATCATCTGCTGTTGTTTGTATAGCTGGAACCTTTCCAGTTCTACATAACAGACCTTGCCTCGAGCTTGTCTGGATTATGCTTTTAGATATAGCCCGGACAACCCCAAATCTTAACTATTTTAAGACTTGGGCTCTTTCCTTCCCATATCATATATGAAGTGGTAGGCAACTGATTTGATTTGAACCCTATTCAATAGGTATGCAGCTTCTCAAGTGCATAACACCCAAAATGAAATAGGTAACTCAGTAGTACTCATCATAGAGCACACCTTATCATATAGGGTGTGATTGCTCCGCCCCGATATACCATTGTGCTATGGTGTATACGGAGGAGTAATGCTGAGAGAGAATCTCATTCTCCTTTAGAAAAGTCCAGGAATTCCATGCACAAGTATTCTCCTCCCTGATCTCATCGTAGGACATAATACTTATACCCGTATTGGTTCTCTACTTCTAAATCATATTATGTGAATATCTCAAAAGGTTCGGACTTGTGTTTCAACAGGAACATATGTCCGAATCTTGAGAGATTATCAGAGAATGTAACGAAGTACAAAGAACCAGTCCTGGCATATGTAGATAGGGGACCTTACATACATCAACATGTATCATCCCAAGAGTTCACTAACTCTATCTCTGTTTCCAGTAAACAGAGCTTTGGTCATCTTATCTCTGTGACATGACTGGCAAGTTTCATAAGATGTAAATTCAAACTGATTTAAATATGCATCTAAAATGTAACTTCAGCCAGTCGGATCGCATTGATATGACCTAGTCTACATTGCCTATAGAAGGATTCGTTCATTTCTGAACTCTTCCTCTTGTGTGTTATACTAAAGAACTGTAGTTTGATTTAGAACATCAATGCTTTTAGATAACGTGCCTGAACCGATCAACTTTTGATATAGGAAATGTTCAAAACATTATCCAACAATACAAAATTTTATCATTTCTTTACTGATAAAGAGACTGATATGATTTTGTATATCAGGTTCGGTATCTAATAACATTCGTTCAGAATCAATGTATTGATAATACAGGGTGACAGTGACCAACAGACTTGGCTGCAACTCTTGCCCCGTTTTCTGCCTCATGAAACTTATCACCCGTTCTCAGTTCTCTACCTTTCTGTAGTCCTATGTAACATATTACATAACTGGGATCCTGATCCGGTATCAAATACCTAGGACGTAGAGGATACAGAGAAACAGTTCTTTGTAATGAACACACCCGAAGGAGATGCATCATATGCACTTTCTTCGTTTGGGCGGCATAGGAATTCTGGTATTCCCCAATTTCCTGCTCTGTCTTATAACAATTATAAGTTGGAGCGGGACCAACGTTCCCCAGCTCAGAATAACAAGCGGGTTCGGTCAATAATCCGTATTATTAAATTGATTAAGGCGTGATATGGTCGCTACCTGGAGAGAGAGAGAAGAAAACACTCAGCGTATGCTCTTGCAAGATCAGATTGGTTATTATTTTTTCTAATCAGGATGGCTCCCACTGGTTTTTATCAAATCTTCCTTCAAACCCTAAAAGGAAAGACTAGCCGGGATTAATTACACACTACAAGTTCGCCAATCTTTCAGCCAGGCCAGTGTCGGTACTTTGAGGGAGGTCCCCCGTGCTTTCGCACGAACCTAATTACTGTAAACCTCGTTTTCCCAGAGGCGTAACCTCGTTAACACCTTTCTAGACACCTACTGGATCGGCTAATTGTAATGTGTAAAACTCTCCCAGGAGTAACAATTACTCGCAGTGGGTATCGGGATCCAACTATCTCATCGAAGGTATGCAATCTCATTGAAAATTTCAACACTTGAAATTCCCGATAATATTTTTCCCCTAGCAGCTATATGACCTTAACATAGTCAACAAATCATAAGTGCTAGTCAAGTTCAACCCGTCATTTCCCAATTGAATTAAACCCACCCGCACGACCCTTAACATAGTCAACAAAGTCGCACGACTACCCTAATCCAATCGCATCATATGCTTATGCAGATAAGCACTAATTAGCTACCGCACACTACGCCTTAACATAGTCAACAAACGTAGCACGAATACTAACTAGTACTTATCTGAAATGACGGAGGGCTACGACAGGTTTTTCTGAAAACCTATTGCGTAATGAACTTGATATCGTTGTAGAATCAAATGATTTTAAAATGGAGTGTTTTTGAGGCTTTTCTAGTTTTGCTAAAGGAGTCACTCCCGGTGAAGGGATCGTCGGTCCTTTCCTCGTCGAATGAGGTGCGGGATATATCATATATATCACTGTGCAAAGCAAAAACTCTTAAAAGCAATCAAAAGACAAACCGAGGGTTGTAGCATCTGCCAGTTATTGCTAAAGGAGTCACTCCCTGTGAAGGGATCTCGGTCCTTTCCTCATCGAATAAGGTGCAGGATATATCATATATACCGCTGTGCAAAGCAAGAACTGTAGCTACCTATTTTATTTTGAAATTCGATTCTACAACATCTTAGGTTTCTTTTACTTTCATTAATCACATTAATGAAGTCCCATCATTTAAGTACCTAAACATCACAGATAAATACGACGTACACTTATGCCATCCGCATTCGCCTCGATGTCCCCTCGTGCACCGTTAGGTTAGGTAACTAACGACAGAGCGGGGCAGGGCTAGCGCGGGTGTAAAACATAAGAAACGCCTATATAATATATCATATATACTATATACTGTATCTATCACAGAACATCACATGATCACATCACAGATATCGCAGCAGAAGAATCATATGAAATATTGGATATACTAGGACGTCCGTGTTTTCAATACGAGCCAGTATAAAACACGGATTCCACGGTCGTGATGAATAGCCAAACCCACACCCCTAGACCCCTACGAGAGCGGCAAGCAACCCTACCAATTCTAGGGTTAGGAGACCCGGACTCGACTCCTCGAGATGGTCTCCCACTGGACCCTAGAACCCGGTTACTTATGCTCCCCTCCTTGGGTCTATCCTAATGCGGAAAAGTAAATAATATACAAAGGGTGACATCTTCCGCAACCTGGAAGTGCCCCAATAAAAGAATATTACATACAAGTTTTTACATGAATGAAAATGAAAAACACTCATCTCACATAAAAACCCCCGGCTATTCAAACACGACAATCCAATATAACATATCCAGCAACACATAACATCACATGTCATCAACGTAAGTAAATATGCGCATCCCAATTGTCGTTGACATATAGCAACGAAACCGGCGATATCACATATTACACTTACGGTCGCAGAAAAGAAAGTGTAAAACTACAACAGTTGGAATCCGCAACCTGCATAGACATCGCATGCCTAATCAAATGAATTCCTTAGACATCGCATGCCTAACAATTATAAACCCCGCATTGTGGTCTCATTACCGAAAACTCTTTTCAATATCAAGTCGGGCAATTCAACAAGATTCCCGACAGCCTGATCGAATACTCGTCGCAATCTTTAGTAGGCGGCCGCACCCCTGATACCGTCGACGAAGTGCACCAAGGCGGAACACCGCTACCGCGAGCACCCGAACGGAGGCTTTCGGCGACGGGGTTCTCCTACAGTCACTTGGTCGGGGCTATGGGGCGTAGCTGTCTATTAAGTTTACCGGCGAGTATCCGCGTACGCTACGTGATTGCGACGGACTTTTGATCACATCAAAATTCCGTGGCAACCGATCAAGAGAGACTAAAATGCTATGTTTATAACATTCATTCCGTTATCTCATAACATACTTGTGAATTCCAATTATTGTATCGCATTCCAGATAAATAGAAAATGTTAAACTTTCCGATCGAATAGTCAAACACCCAAGTTTTCCCGAAACAGCTCAACTCATGAAATAAGTTCAAAGACATTCACTTCGTGCCTCAGTACCAACGGTTCAGCCGTAGAAGGGTCAAGCCAACGCCTCACATGTGGCACGCCGTACTGCCCCAAACCCGAAGGTTCAAAGGGCAGTTCAAGACGGTCACATAATCGAGTTAAGGTTTGTTGTCTTCTAGAGGGACCATCGCGTTACTTGCACTACTTAGAACGTCTTTAAACCTCAGAAAAATCCAACACTTGGAAATTTTCCGGCAGGGGAAAAATTGGGTATTTATATCCGGTCAAACTTTTTAACATATTCTAAAATTATCCGGAAAGACACATAGACAAAGCTTGATAATCCGATCGAATAAACGAATCCCCAAAACAACCCAGAATATTCAACTCTTGAATAAATATTAAAAAATCCCAGAAAATACAGCACTAAAAGTTAGGAATTACTGTGCAAAATTCAAGAGGTGATGTGACAACTTGGCCGCGGAACCGCCGCACAAGCCATGCTTGTGCCGCGGTTCCGCCGCTCTTTAGACGAATCAGTTAGTCAATTTTGCACCGTAATTCTTAGAATCTCCTGCTGAATTTTTTAAGAATTTTTAATCTGGAAAAAACCCAGTTTTTGAAAAAAGTCCAGAAAGCTATTTTGGGGTTAGGTTTTCGGTTCGATCGGACTTCGAACTCCGTCTACGCATCGCCTAAGGCTCTAGTTAGGCTCTGATACCACTGTAGGTCAGGCAGCCACCCCATCTAATGGGGTCGCCGTGGCACCAACGGGTCCCTCAGCCGCTACTTTTTATGCATGCCCCCTCGCGAGGACTACAACCCGCCGGAACACCTTCCGGTCTCGGGACACCCTAGGGGTAAGAGCCTATGCTTCGCCACACTGTCTCACAGTGAGAACCCCCCATAGGTCGACATCCAATGCCTAGTAGCTCTGATACAACTGTACGGTTCCTAGGCACTCTCAAGAGGTCTCACAAGGCATCAACCATGCCAATTTCAAAGTTTTACAAGTGCCGAGAAACTCTAATACGGATCGTTAACTAGAATTTTAGGCGAAACAAGCAACTAGTTAACAACTTAACTAAGTGAACGGAAATACAACCTTTGTAGATCCGGTTCTCCACCTCCATAGCTCCATGATGAAGTCTCCTTGCTGTCCAAATCAAATCCCGGGCTCTAGCGTCGGCTTCATCGGAGAAAAAGGCGGGCTAGGTCATCGACTATGATGCCGAAGATGATCTACGTCGAGGCATCACAAGATCAAGCTCCCACTTCACCAAGTCATGAAACTTGTGAAGAAAACACCCTATACTACTTGGCAAGAGGTAGAGGATGAAGAAATAGGAGGTGGGTTCACTTTAGAATTGGATTTCTCACTCTTTTCATCAATTCACCATTGATGAAGCAAGGTTTTCTTCATGTGAAGAAGAAGAAGAAGAAGAAGATAGAAATATTATGATAAGTTAATTAAATCCAAAAGAAAAATGAATACTTATCATAATATGAACCATGGTTATGTGTAGAGAATTTACTAAGGTTAGATGAATGGTTAGGGTTAAGGATGAAGACAAAATGGTCACTTTGGTCAAAGGTTCATGAAGCTTCAACAAGCTTCATGTTTGAAAGCAACCCTTTTGTTTTCATTTCTCTTATTCTTTTGTCAAAACAAAATAAATAAATGCATAAATAAAAACCCTAACCATTTACTTAACCAAGGTTTAATTCTTTACATAAACCCTAGCATTCATGTATCATCAAACATGATACAATCAAGTGCACAAAAGTATATCACATATACAACTTGTGCAATGCAAATGAGAAAATCCATTTAAAGTGAACCAATACTAGTTAATGCAAAGTAATATATCAAATATATAATTATGCATTAAATCATTAAATCAACACTTGATTTAACGATCCGGTCATATCACATATAACCGACTAATATCCAATGTATCGGCTTATCGAATCAATCCTCGATTCGATAACTAGGTTATATCGCATACAACCAATCGATACATTTATCGCGAGAATAAAATACGGTATCACATACACGCATTATTCTCGGTCCCGCACATATCTCATATGCGCTCCTATTTCGTTTTGCTTGAGCCAGGAAACCTCTGTGTAGGACTCTAAAGACTCGTCAATACGCCGGCAGCAGGTGATGATCATATCAAACACCCACAAGCCGTAAGCGGTCTGCTAAACGTAACGGCCACCCGGGTATTGACCGATCAGAAGATCGACGAGCAAGCCCGCTCATACTCCTGTGAATCCAACCAGTAACACTTACCGCACAGTCCGGTCTGTTCGCCTGATATGTCGCATATCTCGCCTAGGGGTGGTAAACGTCAGACCCCAATAGCTCGATAAGTCGTGTCGATATGAGGTCTATAACAGTTCGAGAAACTACAGGTAACACTTACCAGTAAATCTCAGCAACCCTGGCCAGGGATTTCCGGTTATAGCCAATCGAACACAGCGCAACATCAACTCCCTATACCGGGAGAGACGAATCCCCTCCTTTCGCTCATTACCTCCATGTGACTCGGGACAGTACCCAAAAACCACCGTTTTGCACGCCCTCTTGGACGTGGTAAGGTGGAAATCAAAGCACAGTAGGAACCACACAAGACTCTATGACGATCTCGGGTCAACAGACTACTCTGTACCAGTGTCACCAGAGAACTGCCATCTGACGTAAGGTATAATACCATCTGGGAGTTCTCGGCGAGTCCGTCCAGTGTACCCAGTCTCCACTGAGCACCCGTATATCATCTCTGATGTCAAACACCAATGGATATGGGATCATCCATCGCCCATCTGTATGGGTCAAGAAGGTATACGCTAGTCTACTCTGGTATATCGATGCCCCGTCTCGATACACCCACGACTAGGGACCTTGAAGGATGTACTTATGGACTACCCTGTCCCCACTAGTATGATCCGCATCATAGTCCAGGTAGTAAAGTACACATCCTAAGGGCTTTACCAACATGCAACAGAGAGACAATCAGTGTACACGTTAAGGTAAAGAGTAACCAGACAGCATACTATCATGTCGAGCAAGAAAGTCCTCCCTATATATGTCCCGGCATCCACTACAATATACATTCTATGTATAGTAATGGCCTCTAGGGCATACATATAACTAACAAAATCATGAATTACAGAGCAAATCCGAGTCAACTCGGAGTTGACTCGGCGGCGGATCCGCGACCAAAGGCATCATATTGCCGCGGATCCGCGGCCATCTAACCGAGTTGAGTCCTCGTATTTTCCCAGTATTCTTATAATTCCCTGTTGTGAATTTTAAGGTATGTCAAATATTTTTTAAGACACTTTTAAAATTAACAGAAACTTGGAATTTTCGGGGTTTTGTTTTCGTGTTTTCCGTCGATCGAACTTCTAATTAGTTGCTAACAAGCTTGTAATGGTTTAGTTGGCTCTGATACCACTGTAAGTCCATGTCACGCACCCCACGAACTTGCGGGGAGGCGGAATATATGAAAAACGATTGTCAAAGCTTCGTAACACGGACTTGAGCGCATGAATCGCTATCTAAACCATTGCTAACAATATACTAGAGGTTTAACTACTCGGAATTGAAGTTATACCTCACGTTACATGTCCTTCGGGTCTTCATCGCTGTCCTCCACTCCTCGTAGGCTCCTTGGAATATCGGGCACCTCAACGGCCTCCTCGAATCAAAGACGATCCACCCGAAAGCTCCTACGCCAAGCTTAATCTCAAACTTGAGATAACTAGGTTGCTTAAAATTCTAATCTAAGCTACCTAGGGGATATAGAGTGAGGTTATGGATGTATTAGTCTAGCTAACCCTTGATCTCATCTCATGAAAGGTTAGGGGTAGGGTTTGGAGAATGAGAGAGCTTGAGGAGAGAGGAGGTGAAGATGAGAATGAAATGAGATAATGATCTATCATAATATATATGAAGCATTATTTATTTATCCAAAAATGAAATAATAGAATTAACAACCATGCTTCATAAATATCTATGAGTGATTCATCTCCATGAGTCATTAAGCATTTATGATGCATTAATGACATGGATGAATCACACAAATGAGTCACTAATCTCATTTAATGCAATGCCACCTTAACCCCCCAAGTCACCACTCTTCTAGAAGCTTCCGGACAAATTATGAGAACGCCCCTCCAATCCGTGAAAACACGGAAAAACTTTAGACTGTATAAATCCAATAACCCGATACTAGAATCTAGCTTAAACCAAAGCCGGCTAGTAAAAACTGTCCGAAAAGTCGTACGTGCGTAAACACACATATGCGTCCGAACCCTTATCGTAAAACCATACGACCTCTATATCATTTCGCCTGGAGTAGGGAAACTCTCTGTGTGGGACTCTAAAGACTCGACACTACGCTGGCAGTGGGTTTAACCACAGACCGCAAGCGGCACTAGCTGTACGTAACGGTCCCCAGGTAGATGTCGATAAGAAGGCCGATGAGGAAACTCATCCGAACTCCCCACTGAGCCTGATGTGACAATCTCCGTACAGTCCGGTCTGTTCGTTTAAGACTATCGCATATCAAGCCTAGGGGGCGGCAAGCGTCAGTCAACTAATAGCTGTATAAGTCCTGTCGGAGTGAAGCCCATTACACCCTGAGAAGTTACTGGAACCTACCAGTATATCTCGCTTGCCCTGGCCAGGGACTTTGCGTAATGGCTCTCTGACACAGCGCGATATCATCTCCCAATACCGGGAGAGACGAATCCTATCTAACCACTACTGCCTCCAAGTGCTCGGGACTGCACCCAACTGCTATCTGTTTGCATGACTCCTTTGAGCCGTGGTAGGGTAGCAATCTAAGAACAGTGGGACACACTAGAGGCAAAGTAGCAGTGTCAAGTCTGCGGACTATGCTGTACTCATGTCATCTGGGAGCTGTTAACTGACGACGGGTATAATACCAACCAATCAGTTCCCCTGCGAGACCTGTCCGGTGTACCCGTAACCTAACAAGCACCTGTATACTATCTCCAGTACGATGTACTGATGGCTGTGGGACAGACCATCTCCCCAACTGGGATGAGAAGCGTACACACTTAGTCTACTCCGGAATATCGATGCTCTATCTCGATAATCCAACGACCAGGGACCTGTATAGAATGTTGCTTACAGACTACCCAGCCCCCACTAGTGTGACTGCCATCATAACGCTGGTAATCAAGCAAAGATCCTATGGGCTCTACTAATATGTATAAGTGATACGTTACAAGAAACATATGCACATATTAAAGTAGATACAAACCAAGTAGCATACCACCATTTTTAGCTAGACTGTATATACAACTGTGAATATCCCAAGCTTCCATTAAGTAATATACATACAAGTATGATACAATAATGGCCCCTAGGGCATATACACTAACAAAGTTTTGAGAAGTTGTGGGTATAAGAATAAAGTAGAGAACCAGGTATCACAAGTATCGGGATTCTTCAAAGAGATTGAAGATGTAGATTCTTGTGATTGGTATTCAGTTGATAGTAATGGTTTTAAGAAACTTGTTTCTCTTTCAGGTTACTCATAATTGGATGCATTCCTAAGTTGAGTAATGCTGATTAGCCTCTCTCCATTAAGTTGATATGCACCGGAGACAGCTGCATGATTAGAATCTGGATCCAATTAAATAAGTGCCAAAGTTTCTATATTGGATATAGAATGCTTCAGATCTTAACGATGTTAAGGTAAGGGGAGTTGTCCAGCTTATGCTTAAAACCAGACACTGGATAACTCAAGGCACGTTTCTGTAATGGCAGTTTGTGGGTTGACCCTGGCTTTGACGAGGGTTGACTTTCTACCATTTGGAAGATCAATAGTGATATTGTTCTTGACTCGCCACAGTTTTAGTAAAATGGATTTTTCAGAAAACAGTAGTGGGAGTATGGTAGAACTGGAAGTGATTCCAGAACCGCAAACGATTACGGAAAATTTAATAGGACCTATATATTCAATCAGGTTTGACATTCCATTAGCCACTCCGCAGATATGGTGGGTAACCTCAGACACCCGAGAGGTACTCCGGTAGCCTCAAGGACGGTGACAGGGAGGTTCTTGTTTACCCAGACTTGACACTACTGTTGTTGCTATGAGACCCAGCAGGAGGTTAAGTATAACGTTATTCTAAACTTGCTTTAGAAGTGGACGTATATATTATTCTGCCAGGGGGTTGTCGTAGTCAGTGGGAGCAGCGGAAGCAAAGTGGGCAAGGAGCTTATGTCTATTATAGACTTGAGCAGATATAGCGGAGATAGATCATCTATTTTTGATGTGACAGTCATGGGTTTGACTTCATCAGAATAGGGGATGGATCTGTTAAGGAGGTAGTGGTGTGTAATGTCCTGGTATTTGGATGACATACAAGAAGTAGGAAGTAAAGTTCCTATACTACGATCGGTTGTACTTTGGTCGTCACATAGTTGTTTCTCCACAAAGGATTTGGATATAATATCTGACATTCTGGTTAATAGATCTATGGTTTTAGATCTAGATTAGGGTAGTTTCCCAATGTGGGTACTTTGACAGTATTCTAATAGTATTTTAGAATAGATGACTCCTGGCATGGTGGTGTACCTGCAGGTGATGGAGTCACCCTCTCTAAAGGTGTCTTACAGACTAAAGGGGAGAGGGACGTGCATGATTGGCAGATCACTTGCTTAGGCAATTGAGTCAATCGTGAAATGTCAAGTACCACACCAGATATTGTTTTTGCACTAGATGCAATAAGTTTATATTAATCCAATCCTGAAGAAACATAAGGAAGCAGTTTTAGAATATAAGTGCATGTTCTACGGAATTGATGACGGCAGCCTCTTTCGGGAGACGGTTATCATTCCAGACTTCAAAGATGACATGGATGACAGAGTGATTGTCAGAGTTATAGTTTTTCCCTCTGACGTGGGATAGTATTATGGACAGTTGGTCCAAGAGGATACTGTGGGAAGTATGGTGCTGGATACTGATTAGGTTCAGTGATCGATACAGTCTAAGAAGTTTGGATTTGGAGTTCATTTATGAACTAGGTCCCATCAGATATTCAGACATATTCTAAGACAGGTATTACTCGATTCGGGAGATGGCTTTCTCCGCGAACTTGAGATTAAGAGAGACAAAGAAAGAAACATCCGGGCGGATCCACTCACTGAGGCTATTTCTCGAACACAAGTGTTTTACAAACTAGCTTTGTGAAACTGATTAGTAGAGGAGTTGGGTGTTCGGTATCACAAGGGCTGTGAGTATGCGACATCGCAATAATTAGCCTTAAGTGCAAGTGGGAGAATGTTGGATATAGTGCCTTCAAAGTCAATTATTGGATCGCAGGTACGTGATTGCAATGATTGAGGCAGGACCTATACCGATAAGACAGTCTTGCTCGAGATGATAGTATGCTATCTAGTTTGTCTTTATCATCGTATACATGCTTTAGTTCACTATTGCATGTTGATAGAGCCCAAAGGATTCTTGCTTGACTGCCAGCAGTATGATGGCGATCATATATATGGGAGCTGGGGTCTGTAAGCACATCTTTAAAGTGTCCCTAGTCGTGGGAGTTTCGAGACAGGGCATCGATACTCCAGAGTAGACTAGTGTATACAGTCGAGACCCCGACGAGGGGCGGTGGCCGTTCTCACAAGCCCTTGGTGTCAGTTGGTTCACCTAAGATGTATACAGGTGCTCATTAGGTTATGAGTACACCGGACAGGACTCGCCGGGAACATGCTAGTTGGTATTATACATATCGTCAGATAGCAGTTCCCTGGTGACATGTGTAAAGGTTAGTTTGTCGACCTGAGATCATCATTTTTCTCGTGTGAGTTCCCACTGTGCTTTGATTTCTACCCTACCACGGCTCAAAGGAGTCGTGCAAACAGGTATTTTTTGGGTACAGTCCCGAGCCACATGGAGGCAGTGAGCGGATCGTCGGGGATTCGTCTCTCCCGGTATTGGGGGTTGATGTCGCACAGTGCACGGGTGGCCATCACTAGAAATCCTCGGCCGAGATAGTGGAGAATTACTGATTTGAATCAGTAGTTTCTCAGGTGGTGATAGGCTTCATGCCGACACGATTTATCGCGTTATTAGGGGTCTGATTTTATCCACCCCCTAGACTCGATATGCGATACTCTTTAGACGAACGGACCGGACTGTACGGATATTGTCACTGTCAGGCTCAGTAGGGTTTATGGATGAGTTCGCTCGTCAGCTTCCCTTCCAATCAATATATAGGCAACCGTTATGTACAGCTTGTACCTCTGAGATGCTAGAGGTTATACCCAGTGCCAGTGTGTTGATGAGTCATTAGAGTCCCCCACAGACACATTCCCAAGTTCGGGCGAAACGTTGTAGAGGCCGTATGGTTTTATGGCAGGGTTCGGAAAATGCACGTACGTTTTTGCACGTGTTATTTTTCGGGCAGATAATACTGGTCGGCTTTGGTTTAAGCCGGATCCGAGTATTATACTGTGTAGATATAATATCTTTGTCTCAGATGCATTTGTATTCGGTCGTAATATAAATGCGGGTATGTTTATACCATTACGGGGTTATCCTGAAATTCGTTTCAGGATCACTTTTGGAAGTTGCCAGTTTCCAGTTTTCTATCGCCCGTCTTTAACATTCGGCTAAAGACGGATTTATCTTTTCTTGAGATGAGTGTGGAAGCTTCTAGAAGGTGACTAGGATGATGACTAAGCTTGTGAGTCATTGATGCATTAAGTGTTCATTTAATGTTGTGATGACTAGGTTTATTATCATTGGTTTGCATTAAATGTGTTCATACAAGGTGTAATTGTGACTCATTCTTTCTTTAATCTTGTGGTCATCTTCCCCTCTCCTACACTCACCTCCCCCTCTTGTATAAGTGGCCGGCCCCTCCCCTCTTGTGAGGAGATGGTTGTTGATTTGAAAAAAGTATATGAAATTTGCCTCATGGAAATTTCATAAGTTCATTCTCTCATTTACCCGATTCCAAAAGGCAACTTCATTAACCGTTCGTCCATAGCCTTAGACGTAACGAGACAAAGTGTTCTACTCATTCTCTACATCATCTTGGTCATCTCTTTTAGTAAACTTGATGATCGAGTTGCCTCGGTTCCGAGGCGGGATCCCGTTTAAAGATCCGTCGACGTGGTGCCACCTGGACGAGAACACCGGAGTTCAAGAAGATCAGAGCAGCCGCAACAAGCATAGGATGATGGTTGAAGACCGAAGGACTCGGATCGTTCGGTATAACATTTCTACCCACTTTGTAGTTTGTTAGTTTAGCTTTAATGGCAGATCCGGGTTATAGTACGCGATAGCGCTGGTTTGTAAAAAGTTTTTGTTCCGCATTTGGCGTCTGCTAGACGGCCGAGGCGCTACCGTGGACTTACAACATTATCCTCAAATGTGAGATTATATCCTTCTTTAGTTAGCAAAGAAACCGATATAATGTTGCACATCATCTTTTGTACGTAGTAACAGTTGTTCAAAATCAATGTATTACCAGTTGGTAATACAAGATGATAATCGCCAACTGCCTTGGCTGCAACAATTGCACCATTTCCTACCGTTAGGGATTTATCACTCTTTCCCAGTTCTCTACCTTTCTTTAGCCCAAGTAACAAATTACATACGTGGGATCCTGATCCGGTATCCAATACCCAGGACGTAGAACAAACTGAGAAACAGTTCTCGGTAACGAACACATCCGAAGAAGATGCATCAACATGCCGTTTCTTCGTACGGGTGGCTCAGGAATCCTGATATTCTCCTATCCCTTGCTCAGACTTATGACACTCATAAGATAGAGCAGATCCAACGTTCCCTAGCCCTGTATAAAAAGAGGGTTCAGTCAATATATCCATATTATTATCTTCATTAAGGCATGACATTGGTTGCTGCATGGAGAGAGAGAGAAGGAAACGCGTTAGTGTGCCCTCTTTGCAAGATTAGATTGGTTATTATCTTATCTAATCAGGATGGCTCCCACTGTTTTTATCAAATCTTCCTTCAAACCCTAAAAGGTAAGATTAGCCGGGAATAATTACACCCTATAAGTTTGCTAATCGTTCGGACAGGCCAGTGTCGGTACTTTGAGGGAGGTTCCCCGTGCTTTCGCATGGACCTAATTAAAATAAACCTCATTTCCCTAGAGGCTTAACCCCGTTGATACCTTTCTAGACACCTACTTGATCGGCTAATTGTAAAGTGCAAAACTCTTCCAGAAGTAACTCTTACTCACAGTGGGTATCGGGATCCAACTATCACATAGAATGTATGAAATCTCATTGCAAATTTCAACACTTGAAATTCCCGATAAAAGTTTTTACTCTTAGCGTCCTATGACCTTGACGGAGGCCATAGGGCGCTAGTCAAGTTCAACCTGTTCATTTCTTGATTGAATTAGACCCACCCGCACGACCCTTGAAGGAGGCCAAACAACGCCGTACCAATACCTTAAGCCAATCTCATCTCATGCTACAGATAAGTACTAATCAGCTACCGTACACCACGCCTTGATGGAGGCCAAACTACCGTAGCCCGAATACTAAAATAGCACTTATCTGAAATGGCGGAGGGCTACGCAGGTTTTTAAGAAAACCATGAGCGTAATGAACTTGATATCGTTGTAGAATCTAATGTTTTAGAAAACGAGTGTTTTTGTGGCTTTTCCTAGTTTTGCTAAAGAGCTCACTCCCGGTGAAGGGATCTCGGCTCTTTCCTCATCGAATGAGGTGCAGAATATTCAGGAATACTACCATGCAAAACTAGAACTATAGAAGTAATCAAAAACAAAACTGAGTGAGTTATAGAATTTGCTAGTTTCACTAAAGAGGTCACTCCCGGTGAATGGATCTCGGCTCTTTCCTCATCGAATGAAGTGCTGGATATTCATTAAGAAATACCACTATGAAAAGCAAAAACTAGAGCTACTCTTTTTGAAAATTTGATTATACAACATCTTTTGGTTTCTTTCTTTTCATTAATCTCATTAATGAAGTCCCATCAATTAATGTTTCCTAAACATTACAGAAAAATGAAACGAAAATAGAACGTACGCTTATGCCACCCGCATTCGCCATGGGGCCCCGTCATGCACCGTTAGGTTACTTAACTACCGGCAGAGCGGGGGCCGGACTAGCGCGGGTGCAAAACATAAGCACCGTTTATTATATATCATATATATAATATTACATTCGTCTCACGCAGTTATATGATCAACATCACAGAATCAAGCAGCAGAAGAAACATATGAAATATTGGATATACTAGGATGCCCCTGTTTTAAATTTAGCCAACAATGTAAAACACGGATTCCACAGTCGTGATGAATAGCCAAACCCACATTCCTAGATCCCTACGAGAGCGGCAAGTAACCCTGCCAATTCTAGAGTTAGGAGACCCGGTCTCAACTCTTTGAGATGGTCTCCTACTGGACTCTATAACCCGGTTACTTGTGCTCCCTGTCTTGGGTCTATCTTAATACGGAAAAGTAAATAATATACAACAAAGGTGGCATCATCCTCAACCCGGAAGTGCCGCAATAAAAGAATATTATATTGAATTTTACATGAATGAAAATCTAAAAATTCTCATTTCACATAAAACCCCTGGCTATTCAATCACGACGATCCAATGAATCATATCAACAGCAACACATAATATCTCATGTCATCAACGTAAGTAAATATGCATATCCCGAAAACTCTTTGACATATAGCAACGAGATTGGGATACCCCACATATTACACATACGGTCGCAGAAAAGAAACAGAAAACTACAATGATTAGAATCCGTAATATCCTTAGACATCATAAATCCCGAATATCTCATATTCCGGATTTCATGCCTAACATGTAAAACTTGCATTTTAGTCTCAAATTGAAAACTCTTTTCAATTGGTTGTCGGATAATTCAACAAGATTCCCAACTTAATGATCGGGTACAATACGCAATTGCGACGGAGTTTTGTTCCGAATCTAAACTTCGTTGCAATTGATCAATTGAGACTAAACGGCTAGGTTTACAATTATACTAACCAGTTTTCATAAAACTAATTAATCCGGATTCTAATAATTGTATCACACATCACAAGCTTGTAAAGTAATCGAGACATTATAATTCCTCACACAATTAGCACACTACACCAATTTTTCCAAGACTCGAAAAATCCAGTGAGCTAAAGTTCCAAAACTGATCGTTTTAAGCCAATTCGGGAGTCGAAACGAACTCGAAATCCGCCCGAATCTTCGTGGGGGTGAAGACCCAAGATTAAGTATTGAAAGGGGGGCCTAGAGGGGGTACCCCACCCCGAGGCCACCACGAGGTGGCCAGGGGGTGAGGCAAACCCAAAACTGCCCAAGGTAGGGCAGTTTCGGGTCCCCACCGCCAAGACCACCTTGTGGTGGTCTTGGGGAGTGGGCCCAGCCATTCAGTCTCCCCCGGGGTTTCCCCGGGATGCGCATGCTCCACCCTATGGCTTCTCGGTTCAAACCGTGAGCCCGCAGGGTGTGCAAACAACTCAAAACATCAATTTCGAAACAGTTTTTATCGGCAGTTTTTGCGCGACAAAAACGGTTGATTTCTAACGTCGCTACAAGTTATCCTAATATTCTAGCTTTGCTCTGATACCATGAAAGTCTACCTTAACACCACCATGATGTTCTAGAGGCATCAAGCATGCCACATTTTAAATTTTATTAGGTGCTAAGTTAGACTAACAAGATCATTACTAGATTATTAAGGTTTACCTTTGTGATGTGATAAAACCAAGAGAAGAAAAGAGCATACAACCTTTGTAGTTCAAGTCCTTCTCTTCTAAAGCTCCGGGTTGAAGTCCACGTGACTTCACAAGACTCCTCTTCGAGTTGTACGACCCTCATTCGTGATCTTCGTGCAAAAAACGATCCACCCGAAGTCCCTCTAGCCCAAACTAACTCTACACTAAACTCCTTTAGTGTAGCAAACACACCACACCAAATTGCTAGTTTGGTGTGGGATGATGAAGTAGGGGATGCTAAAAGCTCACGAGATTGTGTTCAAGCTTCATGATTCATATCTCATGTGAGGGTTGAAGCTTGAACCATGAAATTTGAGGATGAAGATGAAGGTAGAGAGCAACCATGTGAGCAACTCTAGAAAAATGGCTAAGTGTTGAGAATGAGCATAGAACGAATGACAACTCCTGACCTCACTCATTCAAGCATGGAATTTTGCGATATAAAATTGCAACCATGCTTGAATAGTGAGCCATGATGAATAAACTATGAATAAAGCCCATGCTTGCAACCATGCTCTCATTTTCCACCACTTTTTCTATTTTTCTCAAAAATAGAAATCATGCTATGCTACATATATATATTAATACATATAAGAAAATATTTAGTGAGCTAATGATATTAGTTAAGATACGATTATATCAAATATAATATATATCACATTATTAAATCAACACTTGATTTAATAATTCGGTTTTATTACATATGACCGACAATATTATTTATCTGTATATCACATTATCAAATCAACACTTGATTCGACAATCTGGTTATATCACTTATAACCGAACCGATAATAGAAAACTGCCATATTACAATACGGTATCACGTACACTTATTTAATCAGGCCCACACACATATCACATATGTGTCCTACTTCGTTTCTCTTGAACCAGAAAACTTCTGTGTGGGACTCTAAAGACCCATCAATACGCCAGCAGTAGGTGATGATCACATCAGTCACTTACAAGCCGTCAGCGGTACTAGCTGGACGTAACGGCTACCCGGGCATTGAGCGATATGAAGATCAACAATCAAGCTCGTCTATACTCTCCATGAAGCCTATCAGAAACACTATCGTACAGTCCGGTATTTTCGTCTGATATGTAGCATACCATGTCTATGGGTGGTAAACGTCAGTTCCCAGTAACGTGATAAGTCATGCCGATGTCTGGCCTATAACGGTTTGAGAAACTACTGATAACTCTTATCAGTAAATCTCAGCAGCAGCCCTGGCCAGGGACTTCCAGCTATAGCCAATCGAGTATAGCGCAACATCAACCCCCAATACCGGGAGAGACGAAACCCCTCCTATCGCTTGTTGCCTCCATGTGACTTGGGACTGTACCCAAAATCCACCTGTTTGCACGACTCCTTTGAGCCGTGGTAAGGAGGAAATCAAAACATAGTGGGAGCCACACAAAACTCTAAGACGATCTAGGGTGTACAGACTAACCTATACCAGTGTCACCAGAGGACTGCTATCTGACGATAGGTATACTACCACATAGGAGTCATCGGCGAGTCCTGTTCGGTGTACCCATTCTCCAATGAGCACCTGTGTACAATTTTCGATGTCACACACCAATGGTTGTGGGATCAACCATCGCCATCTAAGGGACAAGAAATGTACACACTGGTTTACACTGGAATATCGATGCCCTGGTCTCGATATTCCCACGACTAGGAACTGATTAAAGGATGTACTTGTGGACCACTCTGGCCCCACTAGTATGATCTCATCATAATTCTGGTAGTCAAGTACATATCCTAAGGGCTTTATCAACATGTGAGAGCAAGACAGTAAAGAATAACAGTCAACATGTTAAGATAAAGAGTAACCGGATATCATACTATCTTGTCGAGCAAGAAAGTCTATATATATATATGTCCAAGCATCCACTATAATATACATCACATGTACAATAATGGCCTCTAGGGCATACATATAACTAACAGATACAACTCACCATGCACTTGCAGTTTATAAATTTTAAAACGAGACCGTGCTTGTATGCGCCGCATTTCCAAAATCATATCTTTCAAAACTATAAAAGCGCGCACGGGTACAATCCCAACAACAAGTCACCCCCTTCCAGAAAATTTTGGTTTTCGGGCGCTGCCCCGAGCCTCGCAAAGGAGCTGCTAGCCTCCTAGACCTCCATCCCCATTGACCGGGCAGCGGGACCCCCGCCTGCTGACCGGGCTATGGGACCCTTGTGTGATGTCTTCTAATATGTTCAAAAATACCTAAAAGCGTCTTCAAGCACAACACACATATCACAAAATAAGTTCTCATGATACGCACGATCTGTCAATCGAAGGTTCTCTCGCATTAGAGCGAGGGGTAATTAACGACAGATTTGTTTGCGGCTGCTGGAGATTAGAATCCTCACAATTAATAAACCCCTACCCACCATAAGACAGGGGGAATCTATATATGCCTAATACGCGGGCACATCTATCTCAATAGGGTGACGAAAAACACTATACAATGATCACATATGATCTTTGAAGCTTTATCGAGTGGGAGTAATCCTGATCTGATGGGACTATTGATGTAAGGTTGTGTCCACAGTGTGTGAGGGATTTGTGGAGTTGCATCATCGTATCGAGAGTTCTGGATCATCTAGCTATTGGGGCCTATTATGATTTGTGATTAGGGACTTAATTTTATATGGTTCTATTCCGCGGCTGGGACTTCTCTACAATCTGGAATACTTCAACGGTACACGTCTTACAGGCCCTGTGGATGAGAGTTGCTCAATCAGTGTATGTGACACCATTCTTATTGTGTGGATGCGCTGAGCGATGGGATTTTTTGAAAGTGTGACATTGATGAGATTTTTTTTTGGAATTTTAGAAAGCGGTTTAGTTTCTAGTGGCGTGATGCATGTGTCGACCGTCAACGCATGTGGGATTCCTGAATCCGAATTAGACAATGTTCTTGTCTTTTACTTGATTATAACTAGCATGCCATGTATGTTTCTGAAGTTCGTAACACCAGATATGAGTACTCTCACTAATACAAATAAGGGTTGCCCCTACGGATTTATCCGTAAGAGAAAACCACTGCCCCTACGGATATATCCGTAGGGGCAAGAAAATAAGCTGTAGGCGCAAACGCCGTAGGTGCAAGTCGAAGCCTTGAACATGCCCCTACGGCCAAAAACTTGCCCCTACGGAGTACTGTGAAGGTCCAGTTGTCCCTACGGATTAGGCTATAGGGACAAAAAATTTATTTAATTTATGATTTTATAAAATAAATTAGGTGTCCCTACAGACTTATCTGTAGGGCCAAGTTATTTCCCCTACGGATAAGTACGTAGGTATCAATCCGTAGGGACAAAATATAAGGTATCCTGATATTTTGTCCCTACGGATACCTGTGTAGGGGCATTTGTTTGCCTCTACGGATATATCCGTAGGGGCAAGCGTAACCCCTAATACTGAGATCATAGGGGCAAAATATCAGGTATCATGATATATTGCCCCTACGGATAAATCTGTAGGTACATTGTTGGGCCCTACGGATTAATCCGTAGGGGCAATGATGGGCCCTACGGTTAAATCCGTAGGTACATATTATCAGGGTTTTTTTTATAAAAAAGGGCAGCCTATTTTTTCTCGCCCTGTGCATAATAATATATACATCATATATAAAATTAATCATCACGCAGAACATATATCGCATTATTCATAATCACATCTCACGCATAATATACAAAAGAAATCAACAAGCAGAATATGATATTAATATAAACACGCAAACACCACCAATATCAATATCGTCCAAAATGTAGTACAATATGTATCATATAAATAAATTCATGTATAAAATATAAGAATCAAAAAGCTACCCTAGCTCAGTCCAGCTCCACCTCTGATAAACGCCATAGTCTGGCGCGCCTGCTCCTCGGATATATCCTGAGTCAATAAATCATGCAATGCGGAGCGTGCGGGAGTCTGAGCGGGCTGTGGAGCTGTAGGAGTGGTCTGCGCAGCCGCCGTCGGGGTAGTAGCTTGCGGAGCCGTGGCTGCGGGAGTCTGAGCGGGTAGTGGAGCTATAGGAGCTGTCTGCGGAACCGCAGCCGATGTAGTGGCTTGCGGAGCCGCAACCGAAGGAGATGCATATGGAGGCTCGGCCGATGTACCCTGTCGCGTCTGGACCTACGTGTGTAATAAGCGAGTAAGAACTATGTAATATTCGAATTCGTATCATTATCAAGTTATTTCGAAACCCCAATCTATGTATACTTAGGGACTTAGGCCTCTTTTGGATATCTAGTTTGGAAAACCATAGTTTATTTTAATTAGATATGTATGTATGATTAATCAAAGCTAAGCCTACAACCAAATAAGCTCAGGCTACGTACTAATATTGGATATGTTGCTATCTATAATATGACATAATATTTTACTATTGTATACATACCAGCATCTCCTTCAACTCCTGAACGGTGGCCTTCAAGCTCTCCAGTTCCTGCTGGAAACGTCGCTCACTGGAGACGGAGGAAGTAACCGCCGGGGTGGAGTCCAACCTCATTTGGGCCCTGCTAGGGCCCGGTCCCTGGCCTCTCTCCCAACCTCCGTGGTGCCCTTCGTGTGTGGCGTCCAGGACTGGGGTCAGCAGCATCGGATCGTTCTGTCCGGTAAAATCGATCCCCGATGCCTCGACCTGCTCAACCACCCGCTCCTACACCCACATTAACCAATAAAATATAAGCATATCATTTAAATTTGAACCTTTCAAAACTTAAATTTCAAATAGGGGTTGAATACATATTAACACTTACACAATACTCCTGGGTAGCGACGTCGGGGTATCGAAGCTCGCCCATGGCGGGATCTGTCGAGGTGCCGTGGACGGCAAGATATGCGGACAGCACGCTCGGTGTACCACCTTGAGCTAGGGTCGGAGCTCTCAGCAATATTAGAAAATAACTCTTAATATTAGATATATTAGAAAATAACTCTTAATATTGTATTATATCACAAAGGCCGGTCTATTATAATTTACCGATAACTCCATGGCATGAGTAATATTCCTTGAGCCACCTATATAAGTGGGGTGATCCCTCTTTGCCGACTTTCTATTCTCTATATTTTGAGCGGCCTGTTTCTGCACAACACATTCACATTTAGTTTTCTTATTAAGAAACACAAAAAAATAAATTATATACTAAATAATGAATTACATTTAAAATACATACATGTTTGCGTTGAGAGTCGAAATATTTTCACAATAGAGTCCATATCTCTACGTTGACTCTCGCAAAGGCCGGATTAGATAGGAGGGCCACTATCTCTGCCTCGGGGGTCGCCATCCACAGGGAGTAGCAGTCGGCCTTCAGCTCATTCCTGTTGTATCAGATCTTGGTCTGCATGTTCTTCATCATGCCATTGTACAGAGCATGAAGATCGAGCACCCTTCCAGGGTGATTAGGGTCGGGTACAGGCTGAAAATCGTAATCCAACTGAAAATACAAAAAAAAACATTGTTATTAGATTGCAAGTGTTAATAATAAATATATTGGATAAATCAAATGAAAATATATATTAATACCCGAGCCTGATCAAAGAAGAGGGCGAATGAGTGCCGGTTCTGGTCGCCCTACTCAATGTGAAGTGGATAGTTCTTCACGAGCCGGCTCTCATCCCCCATATACCGGCCGAACCTCTCGGCATGATCACCGGTATAGCGATAATCAGGGGTAAAAAAGAGGGGGAATGCTGCCTCTCCCCTAGCTCTGTTAGGCCTCATCCCGTGGGACTGATTCGGGCCTCGAGTCCCCTTTTGGGGATGGGGAGGCCCTGCGTCTGCAAGAAATATCAAGACAATCAATATTAAGATAAAGTTGTATTAAGAAATCAAGGTTAAACGAAAATTAAAGTGTGATATATACCTCCGGTGAATAAAGCATGAGCCTGGGCTCGGGCAGCAGCACGAGCGGGGCGATAGTTTTTCCGGTGAGGAATAGCCGGTGTCCCGGATGCGGACGCATCCCCCTCCAACTAGAAAATAAACATTGACGCTAAATTTCCATGAAATTCATATTTATTCTTTAGAGGATATGTAAAATTAATAAATATTTTATATTTATTCATACTAACCTACATACTGAGCGGAGGGTACGGAAGTGGCAGGAGTGGCGCCTGCGTCAGATGTGGACGCACCACCTATAATTAGACAATTAAAAATAGATTATATAAGTAATTGCAAAAAGAATGTATAGATCAATAATATAACATTCTAAATCAATATGCATACGCTATAGGATATATAAACATACTCGCAGGTGCGGTGGTGTCACCACCTACAGCTAGACAATAAAAAAATGATTATCTAAGTAAAAGCAAAAGGAATATGTGTATATTTATGATATAGCATTCTAAATCAATATACATGCACTATATGATATATAAACATACCTGAAGGTGAGAGAGTGGCCTCTGTCCCTGATGTGGACGCATCACCAACAACTAGACAATCAAACATTGACAATATAAGTAATTTTGATATGAACATGCATGAATATCTATAATATTACATTCAAAATGGATATGCGTGCAATATACCTGGAGGTGTGGCAAAGTCCACACGGAAGGAGGCATCCGAAGGGATCTCCGATCTGGGTGCAAGACCGGCCCTCTGAAGCTCCCTACGCAGCTCTCCGGGAGGCAGAACCGCTCTGCCTCTGCCTCAGCCGGTGCCGTGGCTGGAGCTCCTTCCGCCCCTCGCTGCTCCCATCATCGTCATCAAATCTAGATAAACGGTTCGTGGACGAATTAGACAATCATTACAAGTATTGACTATACGACGGTTATCTTTATACATTCCTAACTTGTCCACACGTGAATGAAGGTGTTTGCTTTATACATTCCTAAGTTGTCCACACAGGACAAATCTATCGGTTATCATACGATTGAATCTTCTTGTCACATAGACTATACGACGGTTGTTAGTATCGAGCTATACCGTCCGATATTTAACAACTTTCGTATAGTTCTATGTCACGACGAACATCGAACGTATGTTAACCGATAGACGGGGACTAAGCGGCGCTTTTAGTTTCATATATGATAATATGAAACATTCATATTCTCATCGAGTATCATATATTGGTTTTAACTTGAACATCTTGAATCACTCTCTAATGATGCGTTTGTTGTGTATTCTTATTGTATGTGTGTGTTTCGGCTGTCGGGGGTAAGTCTTCCTATCGGTTATCATACGATTGAATCTTCTCGTCATATAGACTATACGAAGTATTTAAATAAAATATAAAATAACTGATATAACATGATTTTAAACTTATGAAATAATACTTGCTTAATTACTTGCAAGTTGCAACTTGAGAATAAGATATATGAAGAATTGAGCATTAAAGAACTAAGATGCATTAGACTTGAGATTGAGATACATACCTTCAACATAGAAAAGAAATCAATAAATAAGATCAATATAATATAAATTCATGTTGAATGAATATATATCCTCCTTTCAAATGCAATTAAGTCTCGATGATGCTGAAGATGTTACCAGAAAAACAAAAATTAGGAGACAGAATCAAGTCTCGATGCTAAAAAGAACAAGTTTAAGGGTCAACAGAGCCCCAAATTTTTTTTTGAGGGTTGTTGATTGATGAATACTTGTTTTTGGAATGTGAGAGGAATCGTTATGATATAGAAAAACAGAGAAGTTCAAATTTTCTGTATTATGGAGCCTATGGCGGACTTCTCAAAAGCAAAATATATTGCTCAATCTACAGGCTTTGCACAAATATGGGGGAATTTTTCTAATAAGATTTGGATTTTTGTTGAATCTACTGTTCAGGCTGAAATTATGAAATTTTCAGATCAATGCCTTGCAATGAAAATTGTTCACAATAATACGTTTTGATGGAAAATTTTATATAACTTCTTGGGACATTATTCTTTTGATTGTCATGACCCTAACCCTAACCCTAACCCCAGCCCCAGCCCCAGTCCCAGCCGAACCGCAACCCTAACCCTAACCCCAACCCCAACACCAACCCCAGCCGAACCCCAACCCCAGCCCCAGCCCCAGCCCCAACCCCAGCCGAACCCTAACCCTAACTCTAACCCCAACCCCAACCGCAACCCTAGCCCAACCCCAACCCCAACCGCAACCCTAGCCGAACCCCAACCGCAACCCCAACCCCAACCCCTAACCCCAACCGATGCCTAACCCTAACCCTCATCGGTACCCAAACCCTGAACCCTAGCCCTAAAATAATCAAAAATTTCTTTAATTGAAGATTTAATTACTTACCTGTTCGATGGAGGAGACAATCGACAATCGGCGACGAGGAAGAACGGCGACGAGATCGGGAACGGGATCGAGAACGAGATCGGCGACGAAAGAGAGAGAACGGCGACGCGGCGACGAGATTTGGGGATTTGGGAGTTTCGCACGCTCGAGCGAGAGAGAGGAGATAATCAGCGTAGAGAAATTATGTGCCTTTTTTATTAAATCCATATTTAGATGCCCCTACGGATTAGTCCGTAGGTCTTTGGTTTGCGGTTCCGTAGGGACAAACAACAAATTACGATTTAATATTTTTAAATTAAACGTTTGGGACCGTAGGGGCAACCGTTTGGCCCTACGGACTAATCCGTAGGGCCAACATAAATCTGCCCCTACGGATGTCATTATCCGTTGGGGCAACCCCCTATTTTAGTAGTGTCTTTGGGAATTTAGGTCTTTGGCGGTGAGGTACTCGCTTAGCGACAAGGAGAAGAGGTTGTTCATGAGCTCGCAGGATAACCTTATCACGCCTTTTTGAATATTCACGCGTCGTGATGTTTTTCAGTTGCTTTTCATGGTTAAGTAACTACTTGTAGAACATCACGTTGTTTCATTTGAAGTTCTTGGAAGAGGGGAATATGTTACCTCAGCATGACTTCTTTAATCATAAGATATTTGGTCGTTGATCGACGCTGCATTTGAGTGATGCAATCTGGAAACTCACACGTTTTTCTTTGCGTCTGGAGAGATGATGCCTTTGTTTGAGGACATCGAGGAGGCAATTCCTTTTATGATTGATGTTGATCTTCCTTCGATAAAATCCATGTATTTTTCTGAGGTGATTGATTTCTCAACCCATCCTAGTGTTGATGTTGATAGTAAGCTTCCTAAATATCTCATTAATAATGATCAGATCAATATGCTTGAGGTCTGGAATTATCTGAGGACTTTTACCACTCAGAGGATTGTTTAATTACACGGCGTGTCCGATGAGGATTGTTGTTAGCGATATGCAGAGTTGTGTGTTTTCCTGCTGGTCGTGATATGCTTTCTTTTAGGTATGCTAATCTGATCGACAAAATTCTATTGTCCGTCATGGATCTTTGGCTTTACCTACTTTGGAGTACTTGTTCAAGGGTTTGAATTTAGCGCGAGAGGGAAATCGTTCCATGGATCTTCTTATGGTGGCTTGTCGGTTTGGCTAGTGGCACAATTTTTGTTTGCATGTAAGATTGTGCCGGTGATGAATAGCTAAGGGTTCTTTGAGAATCACCTTATTATAGAGAAGTCTATACGCGAGGGATTCCATATCAAGTTTGATAATTTGACCAAGGACAAGGTGATCTTCTAAGTTCATGAGTGAGTGCGTCCTCCTCAGCGATTTGAAGTGGAGTGCATTTTGATTGGTACAGAATCGTTTGTGGCATCATTGCACGTGTCAGTTTAGCACCGGATTTAATCTGTCGTTGGACATGAGCTATATTCCTCGAGTGGAAACACAGGATTATGCGTGTGGAGAATCTTTGTTGTATTTGGGATGTGCTTACATATTGGGAGTACTACATGATTCAGAGAAGGAGAAGAATAGGATGGAGGTATACAAGTGTTGGACCAAAGAGAGGGCTCCAAGCGGATTGTCGTCGGTTCTTGATCCTGAGTTGCAAATTCTGGGCTTGGTTACTTCTCCACCTTGTCTGAAGAAATGCGGTAGATGTGTTCATTAGGATTTTACTTTTCTACATATAGCCCTTTTTTGTAGAATTTTCTTTGTATTTTTCTGCCTTTCTTATGAATTTTCTAAAATTTTCCGATTTTCCGGTGATTTTCTGATTTTTCTAGAATTTTCCACGCATGTGCAGTCGATGGGAGACCACATGCGTATCTTAGTCAGCAAAACTAATGATGTGGGCTTCAACGTCCGCGCCTTATGCGGTTGGTCGTCTGCCGCATGTGTGCCTAGGTTATAAACTTGAACCCAAGAGCTTTCCCTCTCTTTCCCCCTCATATTTTCTTCTTCAATTTTATTCTACTCCCAAGTGTTTGTCGACAGTCGTTGGGGCTTGCCTAAGTTCGGTTGATGTCGGGGCATCGAATTATTGCTTTGTGCTAACTCGTTTTCTTGGGTTCACAGTGAATATTCTTTTCCTCTCTTATATGAACTCATTTCATTTCATATTCTTCTCTTTGTACTCCTGATTTTAGGATATTATTGGCATATCGGAGCTGTTTTGGGGGATTGTGATTGGGTTTGATTCGTTTTGTGAGAATGAGATTGGTTTGGAGAAGTTTTGTGATGTTATAAGTTTGGAATTGGTTTGATTAGGATTGTGAGTTGGGTTAGGAACTGATGTTGATGTAGAATGTGTAAGGATTGTGTGAATTCTAGGAGATATCAACAAAGACGTTGATGTTATGGGGATGATCAGCACGATTATCTATATAATATAATTGCCAATTCTATCTGTTTTCGTATATAAAGAAATGCTAATGATGTGTGGCTGTTACAATTATGCTCCTTTTAGGATCACTAGGAATTGAGACGGAAACGATCACAAAATGTATGCATTTGGGGCTAACTGACTGTTTACCGCCGATAACAGAGACGGGCTGGGATAAGACGTCTTGCCTGAATTTTGGAGCAGATGCTATTTGGAACATATCAATTCACCTTTTCGAAAATGTCAAGTTGATTTATGGCACCGCATATCGGAGGTTTGGATAGATGCGACCGATATAGCGTGACTTATCAGATTTCTCATCTTCGAGAGGTTTTTGATTGTGACGACGCTCTTCCCTGCAGGCGCAAACCCTTACAGTTAATTATACTATCGCATTGCGATAGCAACTTTCACCTGTTTTAGGCAGACCACTTCGTATCGTCTTATATCATTTATTTTGAGGTTGGCCATGGATTGTATACGGAGATAAGTTTATGTCGTCACCTGTAGAGCACGGATTAGTCCAAATCCGTATATATTAGATTTGGGGTTGAACCTAAGTCATATGTTCCATTAATTCAGGAGTTTAAGGATCGTTAATCTTATTTTAGATTAAAATCAACTTAAATATATGAACGTATGAGCTAAGAATACGTTAGTCTCATATAAGACTAAGATCAACTTAGAAGTATAGTTACAGATCATCAATCTTATTAAGATCCATTTAATAGGGGTGAGCATATGGGCTCGGTTACAGTGAGCATATGGGCTTATTTGATTTATAATCATAGAAGTTTAACTTCAGAAAAGCCTATTCCTTTTGGACTGGGTATTGGGCTTTCTATTGCCCGCCTAGTGCTAAGCACTCATTTTATGCGTCTCACGTGTATATCACGTGAGACGCTCAGGTTTGGGCGTTGCCTAATTAGTGCTAAGCACTTAATTATTTAGACTATGGATATAATATCGAGATCATGTTCTGGCACTCACGTGGATATCACGTGGGCGCTAAGGATCTGGCGCTCATGTGGATATCATGTGAGACGCTCAGGCTCTGGCATTTTTCAAGCGTTCACGTGTATGGTACGTGGGGCGCTGTCTTCATAGGCCTTCTGTGTGCCCACGTGGATATCACGTGAGGCGTTGTTTCATTATTTCTTTTGAGCGCTCACGCGGATATCCTGTGAGACGCTGTGTTTTTAGAGATTTAATCTCTGTTCATGTTTTTTAGAGAAGTTAAACTTCTATTAATGGTATTTTGACCATTAATGATCACCAAGTTCACTGCTGTTTTTGAAGATCTGGGATCAGATTTCTTTAAGAACTATATTCTTGATTATGAAGGAACTAAGTTCCCGGAGTATAAACTCCATCCTTTTCATGTCCTTTCTTCCATTGTGTTTATATGGGGGTTGATAAAATAAGATAGTTTTCCCCTAGATCTTTGAGTCTGAAAAACAAGATCTTCCCGATGAGAATTAAATTCTCAACTTATGAGAGATTTGTCTTGCGGATATCAGATCTAGAGAAAAAACTAAGTTCTTTTTTTAGAGGGTTAAACCCCTTTATGCATATGATAGGTAAAAGAGATATTTTTATCTATGTTTTTATCTAGGGTTTGAGAAGAGCAAGAAGATGTTCTTTAAAGAGAATTGAATTCTCGGTTGTAATTTCTATCACCTTATGGGGTTTCTCCTTTCCTTTTTTGTAGAAGTTTATCGAGTTTTTCTTTTTTTGTGACTTGAAGTCTCGGGTTCTTTATATAGGGGAGGAAAAAATGTTGATTAGGTAAGAGCATCCCTTATTTAAGAGATCTCAACATGACTTCATAATCAGGCGGAGATTTTTAATCACCGTTAGTTCTTAGATCCAAGGCTTTCTATTTAACAGAGTATATTTTTCTTGTTTTTAACAAGATTGAAGAAAATATTTTCCCACGTATAGAATTTAATTCAATCTTTTAACTTGACCGGTGATTTTTTAATCATCATTGGATATTTGATCCAACGTTTCTTTGTTTAACAGAGCAACGTTTCTTGTTTAACGAAAAAAATCAGGCAGATATTTTTCTTCAAATAGAATTTAATTCTATCTTTTGATAATTTTTTTAAATCACCATTGGATTTTTGATCCAACGACTCTCTGTTTAACAGAGAATATCTTTCTTTTTCTTTGTTTAGGGAAATATTTTTCCATATAAAATTTAATTCTACCCGAAGCAAACTGCTTCAACTTTGGGCGTTAACGCTCACGTGTCTGACCTGTGAGGCGCCGCATTAGGATTTAATCCTATCAGAAATAGGTGCCCACGTGTCTAAAACATGAGGCACCGCCTTAGGATTTAATCCTAACAGAGATAGGCGTTCACGTGCTTTGCACGCAGGAAGCTTCCTTAAGATTTAATTCTAACAGAGATAGGCGTTCACGTGCTTTGCACGCAGAGCGCTCACGTGTCTAAAAAATGAGGCGCCGCCTTAGGATTTAATCCTAACAAAGACTGGTGTTCATGTGCTTTGCACGCGGGGCGCTCACATGTCTAAATTGTGAGGCGCTGCCTTAGGATTTAATCCTAACAGAGACAAGCGTTCATATGCTTTGCACGCGGATGCTCTTGTGTCTAACACGTGAGGCGCTACCCTATTTTTTATGAGGGAACAAATGCCCCCCACCGTTGTTCTCACATGGTTTGCACGTGAGTGCAACGGTGTCCAGCCTTTAAGCCGTCTGATCCACCTCGGGATATGGGGAATCTGAACCGACCCTATCTCTTTATAAATAGGGTATTAAGCCTTAGGTGATAGTTGAGCCTCCATTTCTTCTTCTTTTTTGAGAATTTTATTCTCCATTAGAGTTTAGCTCTGTCATGAAACTTACGCCTTCATTTTTCCATAAATCTGCATTGCAGACTCACTTTGCCCAATTTTTTTGGTAAGAATTTTCTTCAATATAGCTTAGCTCTTGCATTTGGAACATTCTTCTTCAGGAATTTCGGAGTTCAACTCCATTTTGATCACAAAGCTTAGCTCTAGCATATTCCCTTTAGGGATTTCTTGAAGTTTTGATTTCATTTGTTATCATAGAAATTAGTTCTGATTTTGATTTTAGGTCATATCCTCTTTGGAGATCTCCTGAAGTTTTGACTTCATTTGTTATCATGGAACTTAGTTCTGATTTCGATTTTAGATCATATCCCTTTTGGGGATTTCTTCATTTATTTCAATTCAATAGAGTTTTTCTCTGATAATCTTTAATATCAAATTCCCTGTTTTGGGGATTTTTAAGGCTTAACTCTACTTTATTTTGTAGTGCTTGGCTTTGATCTCGACCATTTTTCCTTTTTATGGAAATTTTGGCATTTTATACCATTTCATAATATTAAACAGAGCTCAGCTTTGAAAAACTTTATTATTAAAACCCACCTTGGAGAATCTTTTTAGATTTCTCTACTGGGCACATGTTCCAATCATTAATGAGCCGCCATTTTGATTTCGTGGGGTCCAATAACTTTTGGAGTTAGTGCTACTAGCACTTTTCTATTGCTAATTTTCCATTTGGTTTCTTTTTAGGTACCATGACTTCGATTCCCTACTTCCCTTATACTCGTTCAGAAAGTGCATTTGTTGATACGCCAACTGATTGTGAAGTCCTCGCTCTGATTCGGGACCACGACCCGGAACAGAAATCCATTCATTTATGGAGGACATGGTACAATCACATCATCCGGGGACGTCGCAGCTATACTTGTGAAGCACCGTCAGAGCCAATCCCTCCAATTCAGTATACAAACTTTCCACAGATTGCTTATGCGGTGGAGAAAATTAATTGGACTGCAAATGGCCGTCTTCAACCGTAAATGGCATCAATATCGGTCCAACCACCGATAGCCATAGATATTTTGGGGCGTCAGATATGCCAAGAAGAGGCGCGGCCATGGGGGCAGGTTTATACCATAGGAGTGACCCCACGACATCTGAGGGTTATCTCGCTTGTACTTGTTATGTCCTATCCGCTGAAATGTCGTTGTTGTTGAAGACTGGATTGTATCCGGAAATATACGCGTCTCTGTTTCTTAATTCAACTTTCTACAAGTAACTCTCTCATGATAAGAATTTTTCTTGTACTAATTGTAGTCTTACGGCTTGAAGAAGAAGACGGAGAAATGGCTGAACCCTTTATGATCCACATTTACCGCTTCCGGCTATTGGTAAGTCGAATCTGATGCATCTTCCTCCATTTTAAACAGGGATATGACCCATCTTTATGTATGCCCTATTTTGTAGAAGCTCTGTTGGCTTTAGGTCCTTTTGAATCTCTCATATCTATGCCCACGGGACCCTTCGCTAGACGTCAATCTTCTAGAGGCATAGAAAACAGTAGGCGCATATCGAGGCCTTCACTTTTGCTAAGGACTTTGCAGATGAAGTCAACCCTATACTGGCTACCCTCGTGACTTTTCATAATGAAGACTTCATCCGTGTTTGGGTTGGCTACTACAGACAGATTGAAGTTTGCCTCCATGAGTTTGAGCGTAAGTGTCTTACTCCTGAGGCTTTATCTTCAAGGGCCCAATTGACCGCACGAATTGAACAGTGTGCCGCCCTCATTCAATGTTATGGCCAGAAGCTGGCAAGAAAGCAAGAGGAATATGAGATGGATTCTAGAGAATTAGGACAGTTACGATCTCAGATAGAGGCTAACGCTGCGCGGGTCTAAGTTATTTTCCAGAATCATCAACGCTACATATTCAAAGGGACAGCGTTAAAAGGATTTAAATTTTATGGAGCAAGGAATGCGGAGCTATGAGGTTGCCAAGTAGGAGCTTTTTAAGAAGCTCAATTCATATCTGGAACAACAAACCTAAACCGAAGCACCACTGGCCGCACTAGTTGAGCACGAAAATGAATTCCAGCAAGAGAATGAGCGCATCACCGTCTTGCTGAAAACCCCACCCTCTTAGTAGCTATCATTGTACCCTCTTTTTTTAATAGATTATATCTTTTAATCATTTTGATTTATGAATAAAAGATATTTCTTTTCATATTTGCTCCTCCCTATCTCTTGATTGTCCTGATCTAGCGTGGATTAGTGTATTTAGTATTTACTCGTTCGGAGTGTTTAGTTTACCTTTCCATTAGGCTTGTAGGCAAACTCGCCCTAACATTAAATATAGATAACCAATTTTTTATGATAAGAGTCTGTTAGGTTTGTGGTATTGGGTATAGTCCATTGTACCGTAGCATTATATTTCTCGACATCTAGTCCCTTAGGTTGTTACTTCGGTAGCCACGCGTTTGCCGTGTCTCTGATCCTTTCTAAGGCTGGACAAGACGTCTTCAAGTAGTCTTCTTAGGTTAAGATTTTTGGATATATATGCCCTAGAGGCCAGTATTGTATATGAATACATATGGATGCTGGGGATATGTATGGACAGGACATTCTTGCTCAGTATATAATATATTATTTTTAGTGTATATGCCCTAAGGGCCATTATTGTATCATACTAGCTTGTATATTACTTAATGGATGTTTGGGATATTCACAGTTGTATTAACAGTCTTGCTCAACATAGTAGCTACTTGGTTTATATCTATCTTAATATGTGTATATGTTTCTTTTAGCATATCACGAATACATATTGATAGAGCCCATAGGATCTTGCTTGAGTACCAGCGTTGTGATGGAAGTCACATTAGTGGGGGCTGGGTAGTCTACAAGCACATCCTTTTTCAGGTCCCTAGTCGTAGGATTATCGAGACAGGGCATCGATACTCCGGAGTAAACTAGTGTATACGCTCCTCGTCCCAGCAGGAGAGATGGTCTATCCCACAGCCATTAGTACGTTGTACTGGAGATAGTATGCAGGTGCTCGTTGGGTTAAGGGTACACCGGACAGGACTCGCAGGGAACTGTTGGTTGGTATTATACCCATCATCAGTTAACAGTTCCCAGATGACATGAGTACAGCATAGTCCATAGACTTGACACTGCTGCTTCACCTCGAGTGTATTCCCACTGTTCTTAAAATGCTACCCTACCACGGCTCGACTGAGTCGTGCAAACAGGTAGCAGTTGGGTGCAGTCCTGAAGTACGTGGAGGAAGTAGCAGTTAGATAGGATTCATCTCTCCTGGTATTGGAGGTTGATATCGCGCTGTGTTTGGAGAGCCATTACGCAAGGTCCCTGGCCAGGGCAAGCGAGATTTACCGGTAGGTTTTCCAGTAGCTTCTCAAGGTGTGATAGGCTTCACTCCGACACGACTTATTCCGCTTTTAGGGGACTGATGCTTTCCGCCCTCTAGGCCCGATATGCGATAGTCTTAGACGAACAGACCGGACTGTACGAAGATTGTCACATCAGGCTCAGTAGGAGTTCGGATGGGTTTCCTCATCAGCCTTCTTATCGACATCTACCTTGGGACTGTTACGTACCGATAGTACCGCTTGCGGCCTGTGGTTAAACCCACTGCCAGCGTAGTGTCGAGTCTTTAGAGCCCCACACAGAGGGTTTCCCTGCTTCAGGAGAAACGATATAGAGGTCGTATGGTTTTACGACAGGGTTCGGACATATACGTGTACTTGTGCACGTATGATGTTCGGACAGATTATACTAGCAGGCTTTGGTTTAAGCCAGATTCTAGTATTAGATTATTGGATTTATGCAGTCTCAGTATATCCGTGTTTTTCGTTAATATGGATGGGAGGGGCATTCTCGTAATTAGTCGAGAAGCTTCAGAAGAAAGGTGACTCATTTAGTTTTAATTCATTTGTGAATTAAACTTAATGAGGTGGAGAGGTGATATGTAATTTTCATTAATTACACCATGAGTCATGAGGTGATTCACCTCAAGGTAATTAATGAAGCATGGTTGTTGAATATATTTATTATTGTTTAGATATTTTTCATGCTTCATAATTATCTAAGAGACTCAAGATTTATTTCATTATCACATACATATTCTCTCTGCTCAAGCTCTCATCTTCTTCATCCTAACCCTAATCCTCTAATGTGTTGAGAACTCTAGGGTTAGCAAGACTAATATATCCTTAATCTATCTCTATATCCTCTAGGTCACTTGGATTAGCAATCCTAGCCACTTAGTTACCTCAAGTTAGAGGTTAAAGCTTGAAGAAGGAACTCTCGGGTGGATCTTCTATTACATCGAGGAGGCCGACGAGGAGGTGAACAACAAGAACAAGAAGGACTAGTATCTTGAGATATAATCATCTATCATAGTAGTTAACTACTTCTAGATAGTTTGTTAGTTAGGGTTTAGCAAAGATCCGTTTGATAGTCGATGTTACTTTGAACAAAATGATTGTTTTACCTATTCCGCCTCTCCGCATCTTGTCGGGTGTGTAACGTTGACTTACAGTGGTATCAGAGCCTAGCTAAACCATAATAACATGTTAGCAAAGTCTTTAGAAAATCGATCGCAATTTAATCCCGAAAAAACGACATTTTCACCAAGTTTCTGCCGATTTTAAATTGGGGTCTAAAAATTTTTCAAGGTCCTTTAAAAATACAAGCAGGATTTTTTAAGAATTGTGAAGAAATTTGGGATCGTGACTCATCCAAACCACCGAGGAACCGCGGCCGATCCAAGCGATCCGCCGCGTATCCGCAGCCGAATTGACACCGAGTCAACCCAAATTTGCTCAGTTATTCTTCTGTGTTGATGTTGGGTTTTCTGGGATATTTTGTTTCTGCTCAGGTTTTATGTGCACAGAGAATTATTTGGAGTAGATTCATATGTGGTGTTTGATTGAAATTCTAAGAATTTTGGATAACTGGATTATATCTGTGTTGTGATTAATGTGTTCGTAAACCTCCCCTAATTGCTAGTATGTCGGTTAGCAGGGGGTTGCACATTTCTGTAATGGTTACTTTATATTTGTGGATATGAACTTGTTGGATTGTCGTGAATGGATAGCCGGGAATGTGAGACGAGTGTTTCTTTCATTCAAATGTAAATTATAATTTGTTGTAATATTCTTTTGCGGGGCACATCCAGGTTGAGCTTGTAGCCACCATTGTATTATTTCATTTACTGTTTTCTGCTCCTAGGATAGACCCAAGGCGGGGTGCACAAACTACCTGGTACTTTGAAGTGCTTAGTGGCCTACTCACGTCGTTGAGGGAGATCGCTTCACTTCGGGTACTTGACGGGTAGTTTGCCGTACCCGTAGGGGTCTAGGGTGGGGTTGGCTATTCATCATGACTATATAATCCGTCTTTCATTGCAGGCTCAAAGGAAATGCAGATTCCTAGAATGTCCAATAAGTTCATCTGTGATCTGGAATGCCTATTATTGCGTCTGACGAATGTACAATATATATATATATATATGATATCTAGTAGGCGTTGCTTATGTTTTGCATCCGCGCTAGCCCAGCCCCCGCTCTGTCGTTAGTTAAGTAACCTAACGGGTGAATGACGGGGCCCAGTTGGGAATGCGGATGGCATAAGCGGACGTTGTATTTTCGTTGTTTTCTACAATGATAGGTTAATTGATGGGACGCATTATATTAATGCAAAGAAAATAAAACAAAGTTGAATCGTTGGAACAGTTTAAAAGAAACTACTCGGTTATTTTAAAACAGAAGATTTTTTTAATTGCGGAGCTTAAACCACTCCTTTAAAAGGCTATCAGGTTCCTTCGATCATATCAAGTTTGCTATGTTCACGGTTTTGCCAAAACCATTCGTAGCCCTCCGTCATTTCATTTGGGTATTCAGTAGTATTCAAGCTATGTATTTTGACCAACGCCAAGACATAGTGTTTGGTAGCTGCTGGGTATTCATCTGTTGCATAGATAGATAAGTTGGTTTGGGACAGTCGTACTGCCATTTGGCCAACGTCAGGGGTATGTATGGGTGAGTTCAAATTAACAAGATAATGATAGGTAGAACTTGACATGTGACTTATGACATTTTGACCAATGCCAAGGTCATAAGAGCATGGGGCAGAAATCCACATCGGGAGTTTCTAAAGAAACTGAAACTTGCTAAAGTTGCATACCATTTAGAGTGTGATAATTTTGGTAGGATTCCTTCAGCTTTATCACACGATGATATTTGGATCCCGATCTTACTGTGAGTATATGCTACTCATCGGGAGATTCTTTCACTCAACGATCATTGCTATAAACCAAGTAGGTGTCGAGAAAGGTGTCAGCGGGGCTCGCCCCCAGGGAAAAGAGGTTATTTAATTAAAAAACTTCGCGAAAGCGTCGTAAAACCTCCCTCGAAGTACCGACACTGGCCTGGCTGAACAGTTAAGAAAGTATTGTACGGTGAGAATAGTCCTGATTAGTTCTTCTTTTATGGTTTGAGGAAGGATTCGAGAAACAGTGGGAGCCATCCTGTTTAGGTAAACTAAAAACCACTCTAAACTTGCAAGAGCATCATGCTAAAGTGTTTCTTCTCTCTCTCCTGATTACAGCGACCAGAACATGACGGGCCTTAAGTTATTATTAGATAAAAATATTTTGACAGGGCCAAGCTATAAAGATTGGTTCCGGAATGTCAAGATGGCAATCACCTATGACAAATTGGGGTATGTCCTTACTACTAAGCCCCTGCCGTCACAGGTCCAGAATCCAGTGTCGCGGATAAGGAAATCCGCAAGACCTGGGAGATTGACTGCGCGAAGGCCAAATGCATCGTGCTTGCCTCTATGGATAATGAACATCAGAGGAGGCACGAGAATATTGATCTTGAATCCATATTTCTCCACACCAAGGAACTGTATGGAGAGCAATCTCGTATAGCTAGATACGAGACCTCGAAGAACTTGTTTCAGTCGAGGCTGGCCGTCGGATCATCTGTAGGGGAACATGTCCTTAAGATGATTGGCTATATTGAGGAGCTCGCGGACCTCGGGACAACATTAGAGAACGAGCTGTATACAGACTTGGTTCTACAGTCCCTTCCTTCCACCTACGCCCAGTTTATCTTGAACTTCAATATTCAAGGTAAGGAAGTTGAACTTCCAGAACTGCTTAACATGTTGAGGAGTGCAGATGACACCTTGCAGAAAGCAAGGGAAATACCCACTATGTTTGTTCATGGTGCTTCCTCTTCCAGGTACAAGGCAATGGACAAAGGAAGGAAGAAGAAGGCCGCTACCAAACCGAGAGGTGGTGTTGGTAAGGTGGGAGTCAAGGGAAAGGAAAAGGTCGCGGTGCCGGTAGTAGCAAAGGACGAGTGCTTCCACTGTTGTAGGAAAGGCCATTGGAAGAAGGATTGCAAAGCTTGAATTGCCAAGAACCAGGGCCCGAGGCAAGTTGTGGCTTCGGCTTCAGGTGTGTTTGTAATTGAAAATTGTCTGTCAATCAACTCTACTTCCTGGGTATTGGATACCGGATCAGGATCTCATATATGCAATTCATTGCAGGCACTGAGAAGCCGTAGAGTGCTGAAGACTGGTGATATGACCCTGAGAGTTGCGAACGGAGCGAGCGTGGATGCTGTGTCCGTAGGGGATTATCACCTTGGATTGACGAGTGGACATATTTTGGTTTTATGCAACTGTTTTTGTGTACCTAGTTTAACGTGTAATATCATATCAGTATCGTTGTTATCAAAAGAAGGTTATGATTTCACGTTTGTAAGCGATGTTGTTAACATCTACCTTAATAATGGTTTGATTGGGTCCGGTACACTAGATAACGGTATATACGTGTTAAACCAATTGCAGATTTTCAATGTCCAGAACACATTAAAAAGAAAGTCTCCAGATATAAATCAGGCTTTCTTATGGCATTGTAGACTAGGTCACATCAATGAGACAAGGTTAACTAAGTTACATAAAGAAGGATACTTGGATCCGTTCGAATATCAATCTTATGCCACTTGTCAATCATGTCTCAATGGAAAGATGACAAAGACTCCATTCACTGGATATGGAGTAAGAGCGAGCGAATTCTTAGGACTCATACACAGTGATGCATGTGGTCCAATGTTTACACATGCAAGAAGCGGTTTTTCATATTTCATTACTTTTACGGATGATTTCTCCAGGTATGGATTCATTTTCTTGATGAAACATAAATCCGAGGCCTTTGAGAAATTCCGAGAATATAAGAATGAAGTAGAAAACCAAACCGGAAAAAGTATCAAGACACTGAGATCTGATCGAGGTGGTGAATACTTAAGTGCTATGTTCCTGGGTTACCTAAAAGAAAAAGGAATTCTCTCTCAGCTTACTCCTCCATACACTCCATAACACAACGGTGGATATGGTACGTTCCATGATGAGTAATGCTGAGTTACCGCGATCTTTCTAGGGTTATGCACAAGAATCAGCTGCATATCTTTTGATCAGAGTTCCTACCAAGACTGTGCCTACCACACCATATCAGATATGGAGTGGAAAGAAACCCAATCTTCAGTATCTTAAGATATGGGGATGTCCAGCTTTTGTTAAAAAGCAGCATGTGGACAAACTCGAGGCATACTCAGTACAGTGTAAGTTTGTGGGTTATCCAAAGAACTCCAAGGGGTATTTTTTCTATTACGCAGAGAAACAAAAGGTTTTAGTTTCTCGCAATGCCTATTTTCTAGAACAGCAGTTTTTAGAAAAGGAAACAAGTGGGAGCGCAATAGAACTAGAAGAAATTCTAGAACCACAAGCTACTACTGAAAGCTTGGTAGAACCAGAAGTTCCAGAAGAACAGGACATTCCCGTACCCCTCCGCAGGAGTAGTAGGCCGTCTCATCCGCCTGAGAGATACTACGGTTTTTATCATAGACGGGGATAGAGAGGATTGCGTCATTGATAATGATGAACCTACTAGCTTCCAGCAGGCCATCCAGAGCGGCGACTCAGTAAGATGGCTGGATGCAATGCGAACCGAGATGGAGTCCATGTACACCAACAAAGTATGGACTTTGGACTTTACTCCAAATGGGATAAAAGCCATAGGATGCAAGTGGATATTCAGAAAGAAGATTGGTGTAGATGGACAGGTGGAAACCTATAAGGCTAGACTAATTGCAAAGGGTTTTCGTCAAAGGCCTGGTTTGGACTATGACAAAACTTTTTCTCCAGTGGCTATGCTCAAATCTATTCGGATCCTTCTTGCCATTGCTGCCCTCCATGATTATGAGATCTGGCAGATGGACGTAAAGACGGCTTTTCTAAATGGAAATTTAGACGAGTGCGTCTATATGGATCAGCCAGAAGGTTTCAATCAGAGTGGGAGCAGCGGGAAAGTGTGCAGGTTGCTTAAGTCCATTTATGGACTAAAGCAGGCATCGCGGAGTTGGAACATCTGTTTTGATGAAACGGTCAAAGAATATGACTTTATCGAAAATCCAGATGAGCCATGTATATATAGTAAGAATGTAGCACGAACTGTCGTATTCCTCGTCTTGTACGTGGATGACATTCTCTTGATAGGAAATGATATTCCTATGCTACAATCTGTCAAAGGATTCTTGTCACACAGGTTCTCCATGAAAGACCTGGGTGATGCCTCTTACATTCTGGGGATCCAGATCTATCGTGATAGATCTAAGAGAATGTTGGGACTTTCACAGTCCAGGTATATCAACACTATACTGAAAAGATTCAGTATGGAAGATTCTAAGCGCGGTAATTTACCGGCTTGTCACGGAATCATCCTCTCCAAAGAGATGTCTCCCAAGACTGATTTGGATAAGGATCGCATGTCAATTATACCCTACGGTTCTGCGGTAGGCTCTATAATGTATGCGATGTTGTACACCAGACCAGATGTAGCTTACGCACTAAGCGTGGTAAACCGGTATCAGTCAGACTCAGAGGAGAAGCACTGGATAGCAGTAAAGAACATTCTTAAGTACCTGAGAAGGACTAAGGATATGTTCTTGGTTTACGGCGGAAAAGACCTCCAGATCGAGGTTTTTGCTGACTCCAGCTTCCAGAGTGACAAGGATGGCTCCAAGTCCATGTCAGGTTATGTCTTTACCCTCAATGGAGGGGCGGTGTGCTGGAAGAGTTCCAAGCAGGACACCGTTGCTGACTCGACGATGGAAGCGGAGTATATCGCAGCTTCTGATACCGCAAAAGAAGCAGTCTGGGTAAAGATGTTCTTGACAGAACTTCAGGTAGTTCCATCCATTATTGATCCAATACCTCTGTATTGTGACAACAACGGGGCTATAGTTTTAGCGAAGGAACCCAGGTCCCATCAAAAGTCCAGACACATCTTGAGGCGGTATCACCTGATCAGGGAGATCATAGATCGCCGGGAGATCGAGGTCCGGAGAGTTGCTACAGAGGAGAACACGGCAGATCCATTCACTAAGGCCTTACCTCAGACACAGTTCGAGAGGCTATTCGAGTTGATAGGTCTACAATACGCCAGTACAAGGCCCTATTGCAAGTGGGAGATTGTTAGTGTATATGCCCTAGGGGACATTATTGTATCATACTAGCTTGTATATTATTTAATGGAAGTTTGGGATATTCACAGTTGTATTAACAGTCTTGCTCAACATAGTAGTATGCTACTTGGTTTATATCTATCTTAATATGTGTATATGTTTCTTTTAGCATATCATGAATACATATTGATAGAGCCCATAGGATCTTTCTTGACTACCAGCGTTGTGATGGCAGTCACACTAGTGGGGGCTGGGTAGTCTACAAGCAGATCCTTTTTCAGGTCCCTAGTCGTAGGATTATCGAGACAGGGCATCGACACTCCGGAGTAGATTAGTATATACGCTTCTCGTCCCAGCAGGGGAGATGGTCTGTCCCACAGCCATTCGTACGTTGTACTAGAGATAGTATAAAGGTGCTCGTTGGGTTACGGGTACACCGGACAGGACTCGCAGGGAACTTTTGGTTGGTATTATACCTGCTGTCAGTTAACATTTCCCAGGTGACATGAGTACAGTATAGTCCATAGACTTGACACTGCTGCTTCGCCTCGAGTGTGTTCCCACTGTTCTTAGATTGCTACCCTACCACGGCTCGACTGAGTCGTGCAAACAGGTAGCAGTTAGGTGCAGTCCCGAAGCACTTGGAGGCAGTGGCGGTTAGATATGATTCGTCTCTCCCGATATTAGGAGTTGATACCGTGCTGTGTTTGGAGAGCCATTACGCAAGGTCTCTAGCCAGGGCAAGCGAGATTTACTGGTAGGTTTTCCAGTAGCTTCTCAAGGTGTGATGGGCTTCACTTCGACACGACTTATACCGCTTTTAGGGGACTGACGCTTACCGCCCCCCTAGGCCCGATATGTGATAGTCTTAGACGAATAGGCCGGACTGTACGAAGATTGTCACATCAGGCTCAGTAGGAGTTCGGAGGGGTTTCCTTATCAGCCTTCTTATCGACATCTACCTGGGGACCGTTACGTACAGCTAGTACCGCTTACGGCCTATGGTTAAACCCACTGCCAGCATAGTGTCGAGTCTTTAGAGTCCCACACAGAGGGTTTCCCTGCTTCAGGCGAAACAATATAGAGGTCGTATGGTTTTACGACAGGGTTCGGACATATACGTGTACTTGTGCACGTATGATGTTCGGATAGATTATCCTAGCAGGCTTTGGTTTAAGCTAGATTCTAGTATTAGATTATTGGATTTATGCAGTCTTAGTATATCCGTGTTTTTCATAAATACGGATGGGAGGGGCATTCTCGTAATTAGTCAAGAAGCTTCTAGAAGAAAGGTGACTCATTTAGTTTTAATTCATTTGTGAATTAAACTTAATGAGGTGGAGAGGTGATGTGTAATTTTCATTAATTACACCATGAGTCATGAGGTGATTCACCTCAAGGTAATTAATGAAGCATGGTTGTTGAATATATTTATTATTGTTTAGATATTTTTCATGCTTCATAATTATCTAAGAGACTCAAAATTTATTTCATTATCACATACACATTCTCTCTCCTCAAGCTCTCATCTTCTTCATCCTAACCCTAATCCTCTCATGTGTTGAGAACCCTAGGGTTAGTAAGACTAATAGAGGCTTAATCTATCTCTATATCCTCTAGGTCACTTGGATTAGCAATCCTAGCCACTTAGTTACCTTAAGTTAAAGGTTAAAACTTGAAGAAGGAACTCTCGGGTGGATCTTCTATTACATCGAGAAGGCCGACGAGGAGGTGAACAACAAGAACAATAAGGACTAGTATCTTGAGGTATAATCATCTATCATAGTAGTTAACTTCTTCTAGATAGTTTGTTAGTTAGGGTTTAGCAAAGATCCGTTTGATAGTCGATGATACTTTGAACAAAATGATTGTTTTACCTATTCCGCCTCCCCGCATCTTGTGGGGTGTGTAACGTTGACTTATAATTATTTGACTTTTCTTTGTCAGGATATGTGGGTTTATTTCTATTGATGTTATATCCAGCTTGCACATATTGAAAAAGACATGATGCAGTAGTATACTATTTTGGTTTGCATGTATCTTAACATGTGCATATGTTATATATGTCGACCACATGTTGATAAAGCCCGTAGGATCTTGCTTGACTACCAGCATTATGATGGCGATCATACTTGTGGGAGCTGAGTAATCTATAAGCACATCCTTAAAAGTCCCAAGTCGTAGGCATATCGAGATCGGGCATTGATACTCCAGAGTAGACTTGCGTATACATTTCGAGACCCCGAAGAGGGGCGGTGGTTGGTCCCACAACCATTGATGTGATCACCTAAGATAGTATGCGGGTGCTCACTGGGGGTGAGTACACTGGACGGACTCGCTGAGTGTAGGGTTCCTAGGCACTCTAATGGAGTCTCACAAGTGATCAAACATGCACAAATCAAATTTTACAAGTGCCTACAAACCCTAATACGGATCGTTAACTCGATAATGAGGCAAAGCAAGCATGTAATCGAATTAAATGCTAAGGGAAAGTGACTACAACCTTTGTAGATCCGGTCCACCACCTCCTAAGCTCCGCAGTGATCTCCCTCCGCTGTCCAAATCGAACCTTTGACTCTAGCATTGGCATCATCGAAGAATGGGCGGGCTTGATCGTCGGTTCGATACCGAAGATGATCTACGTCGAGGCATCACAAGAACAAGCTCCAACTTCACCAAGCCTTGAAAACTTGTGAAGGAAACACCCTATACTACTTGGCAAGAGGTAGAGGATGAAGAAATAGGAATTGGGTAGACTTTAGTTTTGGATTTCACACACTTTTTCATCAATCACCATTGATGTAGCAAGCTTTTTTCTCATGTTGAAGAAGAAGAAGATGAAGAAAAAGAATATGATAAGTATTATGTAAATGATAAATAAATCAATACTTATCATTTACTAACCCTTGGTTAGTTGTAGAGAATGGACCATGGTTAACTAGAATGGTTAGGGTTAAGTATAAGACAAGGATGGTGGACTAATTCAAAGCTTCAAGAATCTTCAACTAGCAAACAAAAAAAGCAACTATTCTTTTCTCATCTTTTTCCAAAATAAATAAATAAATAAATAAGAAAAAAGAAAACCCTAATCATAATCTTAACCATGGTCTAATTCTTTACACTAACCCTAGCTTGCATGTATCATCAAACATGATACAATCATGTGCACAAAATATATCACATATGCAATGTGCACAAAACAAGTGAGTAAATCCATTTAAGGTGAACCAATACTAGTTAATGCAAAGTAATATATCAAATATATAATTACATTAAATCATTAAATCAACACTTGATTTAACGATCCGGTCATATCGTATATAACCGACTAGTATCCAATGTATCGGCTTATCGAATCAATCCTTGATTCGATAACTAGGTTATATCGCATATAACCAATCGATACATTCATCGCGAGAATAGAATATGGTATCACATACACGCATTATTCTCGGTCCCGCACATATCTCATATGCGCTCCTATTTCGTTTCGCTTGAGCCAGGAAACCTCTGTGTAGGACTCTAAAGACTCGTCAATACGCCGGTAGCGGATGATGATCATATCAAGCACCCACAAGCCGCAAGCGGTCTGCTAAACGTAACGGCCACCCGGGTATTGAGCGATCAGAAGATCGACGAGCAAGCCCGCTCACACTCCTGTGAATCCAACCAGTAACACTTACCGTACAGTCCGGTCTGTTCGTCTGATATGTCGCATATCTCGCCTAGGGGTGGTAAACGTCAGACCCCAGTAGCTCGATAAGTCATGCCGACTTGAGGTCCATAACATTCGTGAAACTACTGATAACTCTTACCAGTATATCACTGCAACCCTGGCCAGGGATTTCCTGTTATGGCCAGTCGTGCATTGCGCAACATCAACCCCCAATACCGGGAGAGACGAATCCCCTCCTATCGCTCATTGCCTCCATATGAATCGGGACTGTACCCAAAAACCACCTGTTTGCACAACTCAGTAGAGCCGTGGTAGGGTGGAAATCAAAGCACAGTGGGAGACACACAAGACTCTATGACGATCTCGGGTCAACAGACTAAGCTGTACCGGTGTCACCAGAGAACTGCCATCTGACGTGAGGTATAATACCATCTGGGAGTTCTCGGCGAGTCCGTTCAGTGTACCCAGTCTCTACTGAGCACCCGCATACCATCTCCGATGTCAAACACGAATGGATATGGGATCATCCATCGCCCATCGTATGGGTCGAGAAGATATACGCTAGTCTACTCTGGAATATCGATGCCCTGTCTCGATATTCCCTCGACTAGGAACATTTCAAGGATGTACTCATGGACTACCCAGGCCCCACTAGTATGATCTACATCATAGTCCTGGAAGTCGAGTACACATCCTAAGGGCTTTATCAACATGTAATCAGAGAGACAGAAAGTATACATGTTAAGATAAAGTGCAACCAGATAGCGTACTATCATGTCGAGCAAGAAAGTCCTACCTATATATGTCCCAGCATCCACTACAATATACATCCAATGCACAGTAATGGCCTCTAGGGCATACATATAACTAACAATCTCCCACTTGCACTAGGGCCATCTGTAGCAGTGGTTGCAGTATCACATACTCAACCATCCCATAAAAGTCTCTCTTTGGGAAAAGGCCTTCGTGAGTGGATCCGCCGTGTTGTCCTCTGAGTCTTTTCTCCTAACCTCGATCATCCCGGAGATCAACTATCTCCATGATCAGGTGATGCTGCCTCAGTATATGTCTGGGTCACTGATGGGACCAGGGTTCCAGGGCCAAAGCCACACTTCCATTGTCATACAATGGCAGGAACCTAGTTCATCTTATGAACCAATATACACCCAAACTTCCTCTTTGGTAGTATCTTTAATAGCGATGTTACCAGCCTTTATCGTCTAGTTTGCCACGGTATCTAGCTTGGAACTCTTCCAACATACCGTCCCTCTACTGAGGGTAAAGACAATGCCTGTGACTGACATTCAGTTGTCTTTATCACTCTGGAACCCTTCCAGTGATTCTCCCCAGGATCGATTGATACCATTTCACTACAACTAGTGAGTATCCTAACATCCAATTAGATCTATCTCATAGATCCAAAGTTTAGGATTTAGTAGGTATCACTTTGATCCTATATGGAAAATCTTTGTGATAAGCGGAGATTGATCGAGCGTAGCATAGGAAACTCCTTCCCTAACAAGAGTATGTCATCCACGTACTCTACGAGGATCGTCACCATACTCCCTACTACCTTTTTGTTTATACAAGGTTCATCTACCATTTTGATGATGTCAACTTATTTGACTAATCCATCAAAACAGATGTTCCAACTCCGCGATGCCTGCTTTATCCTATAAAGCATCTTTCACACGTTTCCGCTGCTCCCACTGTCTACGAGGCCCTCTGGCTGTGTTCTTATAGACGTTCTCTTCTAAATCATCATTTAGAATAGTTGTCATGGCACCCAACCACCAGATATCATAGTCATGGAATGTAGCCGTGGCAAGTAGGATCTGGATGGACTTAAGCATAGTCCCTGGAAAAGGTTTCATCATTTATTTGTGCCTGGTCGATGACGAAAACCTTTAACAAGTCTAGCTATGAAAGTCTCAACTTGTCCATCTACACCAAGTAATCTTCTCAAGATATACTTGCTCCTGATGGGGATTTAACCCTTCAGATATAGCAACCAAAGTCCATACTTTGTTGGTGTATAAGGATTCCATCTCAGATCACTAAGCATCCAGCCATTCTTACAGAGTCCCTACTCTCGATGTCCTGCTCGAAACTGGTTGGGTCATCATCTCATGATGCAATCCTCGCTCCCACTGTCATCGAGAAACCGAGGTATCTCTCAGGTGGGTGAGGAACCCTACTAGATCGGCGGAGAGGCTGAAGTTCATCGGAAACTATTGAATCCTTTGGTTCTGTCAAATCATTAGCAGTTTTGTACAGCTGGAACCTTTCCAGTTCTACAGAACTGATCTTGCCTCGATCTTGTCCGGATTTAGCTTTTGACATAGGCCGGACAATCCCAAATCTTAACTTACTTAAGATATGGGCTCTTCCCTTTCCATATCACATATGAAGTGGTAGGCAGTGATATGACTCGAACCTAATTCAATAGGTATGCAGCTTCTCAAGCGCATAACACCTAAAAAGGAAATAGGTAACTCAGTAATACTCATCACAGAGCACACCATATCTAATATTGTGCGATTGCTCCGCCCTGATGCACCGTTGTGCTGTGGTGTATTCAGAGGAGTAATACGGAGAGAGAATCTCATTCTCCTTTAGAATGGTCCAGGAATGCCATGCACAAGTATTCTCCTCCCTGATCTTATCATAGGACATAATACTTATACCCGTATTTTGGTTTTCTACTTCTAACTTATATTCTGTGAATATCTCAAAAGGTTCGGACTTATGTTTTAACAGGAACATATGACTGAATCTTGAGAGATTATCAGAGAATATAATGAAGTATGAAGAACCAGTTCTGGCATGTGTAGACAGGAGACTTTACATACATCATCATGTATCAGTCCCAAGAGTTTACTAACTCTTTCTCTGTTTCTAATAAACAGAGCTATGGTCATTTAATCTTTGTGACATGACTGGCAAGTTTCACAAGATGTAAATTCAAACTGATTTAAATATGCATCTAAAATGTAACTTCAGCCAGTCGGGTCACATTGATATGACCTAGTCTACAATGCCTCAAGAAAGAATCGTTCATTTCTGAACTCTTCCTCTTGTGTGTGTTCTGTATACAAGGAACTGTAGTTTGATTTAGAACGTCAATGCTTTTAGATAACGTGCCTGAACCGATCAACTTTTGATATAGGAAATGTTCAAAACATTATCCAACAATACAAAATTATATCATTTCTTTACTAATAAAGAGACTGATATGATTTTGTATATCAGGTTCGGTATCTAATAGTATTTGTTCAGAATCAATGTATTCGTAATACAGGGTGACAGTGACCAACAGACTTGGCTGCAACACTTGCCCTGGTTTCTGTCTCATGAAACTTATCACCCGTTCTCAGTTTTTCTACCTTTTTGTAGCCTTATGTAACAGATTACATATCTGGGATCCTGATCCGGTATCATATACCCAGGATGCAGAGGATACTGAGAAACAGTTCTTTATAATGAACATACCCGAAGGAGATGCATCATATGCACTTTCTTCGTTTGGGCGGCATAGGAATTCTGGTATTCCCCAATTTCCTGCTCTGTCTTATAACAATTATAAGTTGGAGCGGGACCAACGTTCCCCAGCTCAGTATAACAAGCGGGTTCGGTCAATACATCCATTTTATTATCTTGATTAAGGCGTGATATGGTCGCTACCAGGAGAGAGAGAGAAGAAAACACTCTGCGTGCGCTCTTGCAAGATCAGATTGGTTATATATTTTATCTAATCAGGATGGCTCCCACTGTTTTTATCAAATCTTCCTTAAAACCCTAAAAGGAAAGACTAGCCGGGATTAATTACACTCTACAAGTTCGCCAATCTTTCAGCCAGGCCAGTGTCGGTACTTTGAGGGAGGTTCCCCGTGCTTTCGCACGGACCTAATTACAGTAAACCTCGTTTTCCCAGAGGCGTAACCCCGTTGACACCTTTCTAGACACCTACTTGATCGGCTAATTGTAAAGTGCAAAACTCTCCCAGGAGTAACAATTACTCGCAGTGGGTATCGGGATCCAACTATCACATAGAAGGTATGCAATCTCATTGCAAGTTTCAACACTTGAAACTCCCGATAAAAGTTTTTACCCCTAGCACCTATGACCTTAACTATGGTCAACAAATCATAAGTACTAGTCAAGTTCTACCCGTCATTTCGGGATTAATTAGACCCACCCACATGACCCTTAACTAAGGTCAACAAAGTCACGCGACTGTCCTAACTAATCGCATCATATGCGGTGTAGGAAGACATCACTTAGCTACCGTACACTGTGCCTTGACTATGGTCAACAAACACAGCACGAATACTAAGTACTCTACTTCCTAAAATGACGGAGGGTTGCGAATGGTTTTTGTGAAAACCTTTAACGCTTTGAACTTGATCTCGTTGCGGAATCAAATGGTTTTTAAATGGAATGTTTTCGAGGCTTTTCTAGTTTTGCTAAAGGGGTCACTCCCGGTGAAGGGATCGTCGGCCCTTTCCTCGTCGAATGGGGTGCGGGATATATCATATATATCACTGTGTAAAGCGGAAACTATAGAAGCGATCAAAGACAAACCGAGGGTTGTAGCATCTGCCAGTTATTGCTAAAGGAGTCACTCCCGGTGAAGGGATCTCGGTCCTTTCCTCATCGAATAAGGTGCAGGATGTTCTATAATGAACACCGCAATGCAAAGCAAGAACTGTAGCTACCTGTTTTTATTTTGAAATTCGATTCCACAACATCAATTAGGTTTATTTTCTTTCATTAATATCATTAATGAATATCCCATCATTTAAGTCCACCTAACCATCACAGATAAATATAACGTACGCTTATGCCATCCGCATTCGCCTCGATGTCCCGTCTGCACCGTTAGGTTAGGTAACTAACGGCAGAGCGAGGCAGGGCTAGCGCGGGTGTAAAACATAAGCAACGTCTATATAATATATCATATATACTATATATAATAGCTGTCACAGAACATCACATGATCTCATCACAGATAAAACACAGCAGAAGAAACATATGAAATATTGGATATACTAGGACGTCCGTGTTTTCAATACGAGCCAGTATAAAACACGGATTCCACGGTCGTGATGAATAGCCAATCCCACACCTCTAGACCCCTACGAGAGCGGCAAGCAACCCTACCAATTCTAGGGTTAGGAGACCCGGACTCGACTCCTCGAGATAGTCTCCCACTGGACCCCAGAACCCGGTTACTTGTGCTCCCCTCCTTGGGTCTATCCTAGTGCAGAAAAGTAAATAATATACAAATGGTGACAACATCCGCAACCTGGAAGTGCCCCAATAAAAGAATGTTACATACAAGTTTTTACATGAATGAAAATGAAAAACACTTCTCTCACATAAAACCCCCCCGGCTATTCAAACACAACGATCCAATATAACATATCCAGCAACACATAACATCACATGTCATCAACGTAAGCAAACATGCGTATCCCAATTGTCGTTGACATATAGCAACGAAACCGGCGATATCACATATTACACTTACGGTCACAGAAAATAAAATGTAAAACTACAACAGTTGGAATCCGCAACCACCTCAGACATCGTATGCCTGATCAAATGAATTCTTTAGACATCGCATGCCTAACAATTATAAACCCCGCATTTTAGTCTCATTATCGAAAACACTTTTCAATATCAGCTCGGGCAATTCAACAGGATTCCCGACATTCTGATCGAATGCTCGTCGCAAACTTTAGTAGGCGGCCGCACCCCCGACGCCGTCGACAAAGTGCACCAAGACAGAACACCGCTGCCGCGAGCACCCGAACGGATGCTTTCGGCGACGGGGTTCTCCTACAGTCACTTGGTCGGGGCTATGGAGTGAGGCTGTCTATTAAGTTTACCCGGCGAGTATCCGCGTACGCTACGTGATTGCGACGGACTTTTGATCACATCAAAATTCCGTGGCAACCGATCAAGTGAGACTAAACTGCTACGTTTATAATATTCAATCCGTTATCTCATAACAATTTGTGAATTCCAATTATTGTATCACATTCCGGATAAATAGAAAATGCTAAACTTTTCGATCGAACAATCGAACACCCAAGTTTTCCCGATACAGTTCAACACATGAAATAAGTCTAACAACATTCAGTTCGTGCCTCAGTACCAACGGTCCAGCCGTAGAAGGGTCAAGCCAACGCCTCACATGTGGCACGCCGTACTGCCCCAAACCCGAAGGTTCAAAGGGCAGTTCAAGACGGTCACATAATCGAGTTAAGGTTTGTTGTCTTCTAGAGGGTCCATCGCGTTACTTGCACTACTTAGAACGTCGTTAAACTACGGAAAAATCCAACAATTGGAAATTTCCCGTCAGGGGAAAAAGTGGGTATTTATATCCGGTCGAATTTTTTAACATATTCTAAGATTTATCCGAAAAAACACACCGACAAAATTAGACAATCCGATCGATACACCGAGTTCCCAATACAACCCAGAAAATGCAACTCTGGAAAAATTATTAAAAATACCCAGGAAAACCAGCACAGAAAACTAAGAGTTACTGTGCAAAATAGGATGCACAAAAAGACAAAATGGCCGCGGATCAGCCGCATGAGCATGCTCATGCCGCGGATCCGCGGCTCCTTTATGGAATCAGGCGCTCGAATTTTACAGTAACCCTTGTATCTTTCTGCTGATATTTCTAAATATTTTTAATCTACAAAAATCCACATTTTACAGAAAAGTCCAGAGAGCATTTTTCAAGTCGGGTTTTGGGTCGATCGGACTTCTGATTCCGTCGGGACTTCGCCTAAGGCTCTAGCTAGGCTCTGATACTACTGTAGGGTTCCTAGGCACTCTAATGGAGTCTCACAAGTGATCAAACATGCACAAATCAAATTTTACAAGTGCCTACAAACCCTAATACGGATCGTTAACTAGATAATGAGGCGAAGCAAGCATGTAATCGAATTAAATGCTAAGGGAAAGTGACTACAACCTTTGTAGATCCGGTCCACCACCTCCTAAGCTCCGCAGTGATCTCCCTCCGCTGTCCAAATGGAACCTTTGACTCTAGCATTGGCATCATCGAAGAATGGGCGGGCTTGATCGTCGGTTCGATGCCGAAGATGATCTACGTCGAGGCATCACAAGAACAAGCTCCAACTTCACCAAGCCTTGAAAACTTGTGAAGGAAACACCCTATACTACTTGGCAAGAGGTAGAGGATGAAGAAATAGGAATTGGGTAGACTTTAGTTTTGGATTTCACACACTTTTTCATCAATCACCATTGATGTAGCAAGCTTTTTTCTCATGTTGAAGAAGAAGAAGATGAAGAAAAAGAATATGATAAGTATTATGTAAATGATAAATAAATCAATACTTATCATTTACTAACCCTTGGTTAGTTGTAGAGAATGGACCATGGTTAACTAGAATGGTTAGGGTTAAGTATAAGACAAGGATGGTGGACTAATTCAAAGCTTCAAGAATCTTCAACTAGCAAACAAAAAAAGCAACCATTCTTTTCTCATCTTTTTCCAAAATAAATAAATAAATAAATAAGAAAAAAGAAAACCCTAATCATAATTTTAACCATGGTCTAATTCTTTACACTAACCCTAGCTTGCATGTATCATCAAACATGATACAATCAAGTGCACAAAATATATCACATATGCAATGTGCACAAAACAAGTGAGTAAATCCATTTAAAGTGAACCAATACTAGTTAATGCAAAGTAATATATCAAATATATAATTATACATTAAATCATTAAATCAACACTTGATTTAACGATCCGGTCATATCGTATATAACCGACTAGTATCCAATGTATCGGCTTATCGAATCAATCCTTGATTCGATAACTAGGTTATATCGCATATAACCAATCGATACATTCATCGCGAGAATAGAATACGGTATCACATACACGCATTATTCTCGGTCCCGCACATATCTCCTATGCGCTCCTATTTCGTTTCGCTTGAGCCAGGAAACCTCTGTGTAGGACTCTAAAGACTCGTCAATACGCCGGTAGCGGATGATGATCATATCAAGCACCCACAAGCCGCAAGCGGTCTGCTAAACGTAACGGCCACCCGGGTATTGAGCGATCAGAAGATCGATGAGCAAGCCCGCTCACACTCCTGTGAATCCAACCAGTAACACTTACCGTACAGTCCGGTCTGTTCGTCTGATATGTCGCATATCTCGCCTAGGGGTGGTAAACGTCAGACCCCAGTAGCTCGATAAGTCATGCCTACTTGAGGTCCATAACATTCGTGAAACTACTGATAACTCTTACCAGTATATCACTGCAACCCTGGCCAGGGATTTCCTATTATGGCCAGTCGTGCATTGCGCAACATCAACCCCCAATACCGGGAGAGACGAATCCCTTCCTATCGCTCATTGCCTCCATGTGAATCGGGACTGTACCCAAAAACCACCTGTTTGCACAACTCAGTAGAGCCGTGGTAGGGTGGAAATCAAAGCACAGTGGGAGACACACAAGACTCTATGATGATCTCGGGTCAACAGACTAAGCTGTACCAATGTCACCAGAGAACTGCCATCTGACGTGAGGTATAATACCATCTGGGAGTTCTCGGCGAGTCCGTTCAGTGTACCCAGTCACTACTGAGCACCCGCATACCATCTCCGATGTCAAACACGAATGGATATGGGATCATCCATCGCCCATCGCATGGGTCGAGAAGATATACGCTAGTCTACTCTGGAATATCGATGCCCCGTCTCGATATTCCCTCGACTAGAAACATTTCAAGGATGTACTCATGGACTACCCAGGCCCTACTAGTATGATCTACATCATAGTCCTGGAAGTCGAGTACACATCCTAAGGGCTTTATCAACATGTAATCAGAGAGACAGAAAGTATACATGTTAAGATAAAGTGCAACCAGATAGCGTACTATCATGTCGAGCAAGAAAGTCCTACCTATATATGTCCCAGCATCCACTACAGTATACATCCAATGCACAGTAATGGTCTCTAGGGCATACATATAACTAACACTGAGAACCTCTAAATGGTATTGTACCTATCGTCAGATAGCGGTTCTCATGTGACATGTATACAGGTTAGTCTTTGGACCTGAGATCGTCATTAGTCTTGTGTGAGTTCCCAATGTGCTTTGATTACTACCCTACCACGGCTCTATTGAGTTGTGCAAACAGGTTTTGGTTGGGTACAGTCCCGAGCCACATGGAGGCAGTGAGTGATTGTCAGGGATTCGTCTCTCCCGGTATTGGAAGTTGATATCACACTGTGATTCGATTGGCCAGGACCACAAGACCTTGTTCAAGGCAGCAGGGATTTACTGATAGGTTGATCAGTAGTTTCCCGGATTGGTCCTGAGCCACATAGCATGACTTATCAGGTTATTAGGGCCTGATGTTTACCGCCCCCTAGACCTGGTATGCGATACTCTTAGACGAAGAGACCGGACTGTACGGATATTTTCATGGACATGCTTAGTAGGAGTTCGGACGAGTTTGCTCGTCGGCCTTCCTTTTCGACACGTACCTGGGTAGCCGTTATGTACAGCTAGTGCCGCTGACGTGCTTGTGGTTAAACCCACTGCCAGTATACTGTCGAGTCTTTAGAGTCCCACACAGAGCGTTTCCCTGCTTCGGGCGAAACGATGTAGAGGCCGTATTGTTTTAGTACAAGGGTTCGATCACATGCGTGCACTCGTTCACATATGATGTTCGGGCGGATAATACTAGCAGGTTTTGGTTTAAGCCGGATCCTAGTATTATATTGATTGATTATTTTCGTCTCTTTGGTATTCGTATTTTTCGGAATACGAATATGAGTATGTATATACGGTAAGGGGTTTTCTTGTAATTGTGCAAGATGCTTCTAGAAGAGGACACCTCATTATTATGATTTACCATTTTCAATGGATTAATGAGGTGGAGAAATGAGGTGTGCAAGTTCATTAAATGAAGCATGGCTAAGGTTGTGACTCATGGTTTTACTATTCTACCATGGTTGATATTTTGTGAAAATATCTAGATATTGGTGGAGATATTTTTTGTGGCTTGCATTATTATCTCCATGACTTAGCCATTCTTCATTGGTTTTTTCTCTAGCTCATTTTACACCCTCATATTCTCCTTGTTCCATCTTCTTCTATTTCTAATCCTAATTGTCTCATAAGTTGAGAAACCTAGGGTTTGCGAGACAAAAAATTCCATAATTATTCTCTACACACTCTAGTCTATTTAAATTAGCAAGCTAAGTATTCTAGTTACCTCAATTAGGAGGTAGGAGCTCTTAATAGGCACTCTCAGGTGGATCATCATTGCCGCGAGGAGGTCGAAGTTCAGGCACGATCCATACTTTCATCGAGGAGCTTAAGAAGAGGATCAAAGACCCGAAGGACTTGTTTTCTTTAAGTATACCTTCTATCATAGTAGATCGATTCCTTTTTTGCTAGTTAGGTTTATGGTTAAGATCCGGGTTAAGGGTTATTCTAGCGCCATGTTCTAATCGTTAGAAAAAAAATTTTGTTCCACATTTGGCCACGGAAGTTTGCCGGGGCGCTACCGTAGCCTTTCATGGTATCAGAGCCACCCTATAAACCTTACACAAGCAAGTTTAAACAATGTTAAAATAACGAAACTGAAACAACTCCATAATATTGAAACCAAACTTCAAGTTTCTGTCGATTTTTCAGAGGCTTCAAAATTTTTTTTTAGCAAGTGCAGAGTGATCCTTTGACCGTGAGATGAACCCTGAATAAAAACGAAGCAATTCTACCAAGTTGTGACTGGCCAAAACAAGAAAATTCCCGGCCCCACTGGTTGGAACTTGGAGATTTGGCTTGAGTTTTGTTCTGGGTTCTTATTTCGTGGAGTTTGGGTTTCAGGTGTTGTTTGTTTTTGCACAAGTTTGATGTTCTGTTGTTTTTGAGTTAGGGGCAATTTGGAGTGTTTCGAAGTCGTTATATTTGACATTGTTTAATAGTTTACAGTATATTCACTTCTATCTGTGACCGTGAATTTCATTCGATTGGTATAACTCGTCTAATTGCTATATGTTCTTTTAGACGAGTTTGCGAACATGACATTTATGTTGATGTTTTGTGTTTATGCTGTGATTGTGGTTGGATAGTCGTGGTGGTTAGAATGTGGTGCAATGTTAGTGGTAAAGTTAAAGATTCATTTGTATATTCATTTTGCGGGGTGAGCGTTCGCCATGTGGACTGCTGTCTATGCCGGGTTGTATATTATTTGTTCGGGGCATAACCGAGTTGAGGTCGATATCACCATTTGTACATATTATTTTCATTTTCTGTACTAGGATTACCCCGCGGTGGAGTGCACGAATAGCTGGGTTCTAGAAGGCAACAAGCCCGCATCTCATGGCGTTGAGATGGAGGGGGCTTCATTCTTGAATTGGCAGGTTTTTTGCCGCACTCGTAGGGGGTATAGGAAGACCCACTGAGGGGCGCCCAAGTTACCGGATTCTGTGAAGTGTTGGGTGGCCCATTCATTTTGTTGAAGGGGGTTGCCTCACTTCTAGGATTGGCGGGTAACTTGCCGCGCTCGTAGGGGCCCAGCTTTTCATTGCACAAGTTATCCACACGACCGGGAATGTTGGGTTTTTATTTGCGGCTCAAATGAAACCCGGGGCTCCAAGATTATCCACCTTTCTGTATTGTTGGCCGAGATTTCGTGATGTTGCTTATTATCATGCCTGGGACGAATGTTATATATACTTATATATATACTAGTAGATGTTGTATATGTTTTGCACCCGCGCTAGTCCAGCCCCCGCTCTGTCGTTAGTTAAGTAACCTAACGGGTGATGACGGGGCCCAGCGGCGAATGCGGATGGCATATACGTACATCATATTTTCGTTCTTTTCTGGTGTGATAGGTTAAATGATGGGACCACATTAATTTTGATTAATACAAGAAACCTAAAAAGATGTTGTTGGAACAAATTTCGAAAAACTATAGTTTTATTCTTTCGCTTTGCATAGTGGTATTCGGTTATGAATATCTAGCACCTCATTCCACGAGGCAAGAGCTAAGATCCTTCGCAGGGAGTGATCTCTTGAGCAAAAGTCTATACTGTAGATTACTCGGTTTTCTTCAAAACCACTAGTTTTCAAAAAGCGGAGCTTAAACCACTCTTTTTCAAAAACTGCTCAGGTTCCTTCAACGATATCAAGTTCATTACGTTAACGGGCTTTTTGCCAAAAACCCAACCGTAGCCCTCCGTCATTTCGGATTGGTAGTGCTTAGTATTCGTGCTGCGTATTTCGATCATTAGTCGAGGCGTAGTCTTCGGTAGATATATAATACTTTTCCGATGCATGTTAATGCGATTGGTTAGGACAGTCGTACGATCATTTTGATCTTTAGTCAAGGATCGTACGGGTGGGTCTAATGCAATCAGGATAATGACGGGTAGAACTTGACTAGGACCTTTTGACATTTTGGTCTTTAGTCAAGGTCACTTAGGTCCTAGGGGAAAAAATACATCGGGAGTTTCAAATATACAGGAAACTTGCAGATTTAGCATACCTTCTGGAGTGTGGTGACTAGAGTGGATTCCATCTAGCGCATCACACAATGATAGTTGGATCCCGATCCCACTGATTAGTAGGATTACTCTCGGGAGATTATTTAACTTAACAATCAATACTATAAACCAAGTAGGTGTCTAGAACGGTGTTAGCGAGGCTATGCCTCCAGGGAAAAGAGGTTATGTAATTAAGGAACTTCGCGAAAGCGTTGGAAAACCTCACTCGAAGTACCAACACTAGCCTGACTGAAAGGTTAAGTAAGTATTATGACGTGCAATTAATCCTGACTAGTTCTTCTTTTAAGGTTTGAAGAAGGATTCGAGAAAATAGTGGGAGCCATCCTGGTTAGATAAATTAATAACCAATCTAATCTTGCAAGAGCGCACACTGAGTGTTTCTTTTCTTTCTATCCAGGTAGCAACCATTTTACGCCCTAATCAAGATAATAAAATGTATCGCTTGACCGATCCGAATTCTTATTCGGGGCTAGGGAACGTCGGTTTAGCTCTAACTCATGATGGTGGTCATAAGTATGAGCTAGGGAAAGAGTATTGCATGAATTCCTTGATGACCCCAACGAAGAAGAAGCACACTATTGCGTCTTCTTCAGGTACTTTTGTTATTGAGCACTGTTTTTCGGTCAGTCCTACCTCCTTGGTACTAGATACTGGATCAGGATCTCATATCTATAATTTATTGCAGGACCTGAGAAAAAGTAGGATAGTTGGACCTGGTGGTATGTCCCTCAGAGTAGGGAACGGAGCACAAGTTAATGCTGCTGCCGTCGGTGAATATCACCTAGCATTGCCAAGAGGCAATACTATGATTTTGAATAATTGCTACTATGTACCTTCCATGGTTTGCTACATCATATCAGTTTCTTTACTTGATAAAGATGGATACAAGTTTGTTCTTGATAAGAATATCATGAACATTTACCTTTATCAGGTATTGGTTGCAGAAGGTACACTATTTAATGGTATCTATGTTCTAAATCAAAACTCAGTTTTCAATGTACAAAACACACGAAAGAGGAAGAGTTCGAACACGAACGAATCCTACTTGTGGCATTATAGACTTGGACATATCGGAGAGAAAAGACTAAGTAAGTTGCATAAAGATGGACTTTTGAATACGTTCGAATTTTCATCTTATGAAACTTGTCAGTCCTTTCTCAAAGGAAAAATAACCAAATCTCCGTTCACCGGACACGGAGAAAGTGCAGCGAGCTCTTGGGACTCATACACAGTGATGTATGTGGTCCGATGTCTATACATGCAAGGGGTGGGTTCTCATACTTCATCACATTCACTGACGATCTCTCTAGATTCAGATATATGTATCTTATGAAACATAAATTTGAAACTTTTGAAAAATTCAAGGAATACAGAAATGAAGTAGAAAACCAGACTGGAAAAAATATCAAGATCCTCCAATCTGATATGGGAGGGGAGTACTTAAGTACGGAATTCTAAGATTACCTAAAAGAGAATGCAATTCTCTCTCAGCTTACTCCTCCGTATACACCACAGCACAACGGTATATCGGAACGGAGGAACCGCACCCTATTAGACATGGTTCGCTCCATGATGAGTAATTCCGAGTTACCTCTGTCATTCTGGGGATTTGCGCTTGAAATAGCAGCCTACCTATTGAATCAGGTTCCGTCTAAATCAGTGCTTAAGACTCCATATGAAGTATGGAGTGGAAAGAAACCATATCTTAAATTCATTAAGATATGGGGTTGTCCGGCTTATCTGAAAACACATAAACCGGACAATCTAGAGGCCCGATCAGTTTTATGTAAGTTTGTAGGATATCCAAAACATTCGAGAGGATATCTGTTCTACCACACCGAGGAACAGAAGGTGTTAGTTACTCGCCACGCCACCTTTTTTGAGTGGCAATTTCTTGCAAAAGAAAAAAGTTGGAGTGCGATAGAACTGGAAGAAATTCCATAAGGACAAACTATAACTGAAGATTTAGTAGAACCAGTAGATTCAATAATCCCAGACGAACCTCAGCCACTCCGCAGATCCAGTAGGATTTCTCATCCGCCCGAGAGATACTGCGGTTTTTTCATAGACGAGGATCGAGAGGATTGCATCTTGGAAGAAGATGATCCTACTAGTTACAGGGAGGCCATTTTCAGTAGGGACTCTGATAAGTGGCTGGATGCTATGCAAACCGAAATGGAGTCCATGTATGCCAATAAAGTGTGGACCCTGGAAGTTGCTCCACCTGGGGTAAAACCCGTTAGATGCAAATGGATCTACAAGAAGAAGATTGGTGTAGATAGGCAGGTGGAAACCTATAAGGCTAGACTTGTTGCAAAAGGTTTTCGTCAAAGACCAGGATTGGACTATGACGAAACTTTTTCTCCAGTGGTTATGCTCAAATTCATTCGGATCCTACTTTCCATTGCTGCCTTCCATGACTATGAAATCTGGCAGATGGACGTAAAACGACTTTTCTAAACGGAAGTTTGGAAGAGTGCGTTCATATGGATCGGCCGGAAGGTTTTGTAGAAAGTGGAAGCAGCGGGAAGGTGTGAAAGTTGCTCAAATCCATTTATGGATTGAAACAGTCATCACGGAGGTGGAACATCTGTTTTGATGAAACTGTCAAGGAATTTGACTTCACCAAGAACGAGGATGAGTCATGTATTTATAAGAAGATTGTAGGACGAATTGTCGTGTTCCTAGTCTTGTACGTGGATGACATTCTTTTGATAGGAAATGATATTCCTATGCTACAATCGGTCAAGCTGTTCTCGTCACAATCCATGAAGGACTTAGGTGATGCCTCGTACATTCTGGGGATCAAGATCTACAGAGATAGATCCAAGAGATTACTCGGACTCTTGCAGTCCTGGTACATAGAGACCATACTAAAGAGATTTAGTATGAAAGATTCCAAGCGCGGTAACATACCCGCATTGCACGGAATCACCCTCTCCAAGGAGATGTCTTCCAAGACTGACGAGGAGAGGGTTCGCATGAGCACTATACTGTAGGGTTACTAGGCACACTAAAGAGGTCTCACAAGGCATCAACCATGCCAAATTCAAAAATTTCCGGTGCCGAGAAATCCTAATACGGATCGTTGACTAGAGATTAGGCGAAACAAAATACTACTAAACTACTTTAGTGGTAAGTGAACGGAAATACAACCTTTGTAGATCCGGTCGTCCACCTCCATAGCTCCATGATGATGTCCCCTCGCTGCGATCATCGGAACCCGGGCTCTAGCGTCGGCTTCATCGGAGAAATGGGCGGGCTAGGTCGTCGACTTCGATGCCGAAGATGATCTACGTCGAGGCAACACAAGATCAAGCTCCAACTTCACCAAGTCATGAAACTTGTGAAGAAAACACCCTATACTACTTGGCAAGTGGTAGAGGATGAAGAAATAGGAAGTGGGTTCACTTTGGATTTGGATTTCTCACTTGGAATCATCACTTAGAATTTTCTAGCCATAGTTTCTTCTCTTCATGAAGAAGATGAAGAAGAACAAAGAAAACAGAATTCTCACAAAAAGAAAATCCAAGTGATAGTTATCATAATGCAACCATGGTTAAGTGTAGAGAATAAACTAGGGTTAGGTGAATGGTTTGGGTTAAGGAAAGAAACAAAATGGTCAAGCTTTCAAAGCATCATGAAGCTTCAACAAAATCCAAAGTTAGCCACCATTTTATTTCTTTCACAAATGAATAAATAAATGAATAAGTAAATAAAGCATATGAAACCCTAACCATTAACTAACCATGGTTTAATTCAAACACAAACCCAAGTTTGCATGTATCATCAAACATGATACAAACAAGTGCACAAAAATATATCACATATACAACTTGTGCATTTCAAGTGAGAAAATCAATTTTGAGTGAACCAATACTAGTTGATGTAAAGTAATATATCAAATATATAATTAAACATTAAATCAACACTTGACTTAACGATCCGGTCATATCGCATATGACCGACTAATATCCAATGTATCGGCTTATCGAATCAATCCTTGATTCGATAACTAGGTTATATCGCATACAACCATTCGATACATTCATCGCGAGAATAGAATACGGTATCACATATACGCATTATTCTCGGTCCCGCACATATCTCATATGCGCTCCTATTTCGTTTCGCTTGAGCCAGGAAACCTCTGTGTAGGACTCTAAAGACTCGTCAATACGCCGGCAACAGGTGATGATCATATCAAACACCCACAAGTCGCAAGCGTTCTGCTAAACGTAACGGCCACCCAGGTATTAAGCGATCAGAAGATCGACAAGCAAGCTCGCTCACACTCCTGTGAATCCAACCAGTAACACTTACCGTACAGTCCGGTCTGTTCGTCTGATATGTCGCATATCTTGCCTAGGGGTGGTAAACGTCAGACCCCAGTAGCTCGATAAGTCATGTCGATATGAGGTCTATAACAGTTCGAGAAACTACAGGTAACACTTACCAGTAAATCTCAGCAACCCTGGCCAGGGATTTCCGGTTATAGCGAATCGAACACAGCGCAACATCAACTCCATATACCGGGAGAGACGAATCCCCTCCTATCGCTCATTGCCTCCATGTGATTCGGGACTGTACCCAAAAACCACCGTTTTGCACGCCCTCTTGGACGTGGTAAGGTGGAAATCAAAGCACAGTGGGAATCACACAAGACTCTATGACGATCTCGGGTCAATAGACTACTCTGTACCAGTGTCACCAGAGAACTGCCATCTGACGTAAGGTATAATACCATCTGGGAGTTCTCGACGAGTCCGTCCAGTGTACCCAGTCTCCACTGATCACTCGTATATCATCTCTGATGTCAAACACCAATGGATATGGGATCATCCATCGCCCATCTGTATGGGTCGAGAAGGTATACGCTAGTCTACTCTGGTATATCGATGCCCCGTCTCGATACACCCACGACTAGGGATCTTGAAGGATGTACTTATAGACTACCATGTCCCCACTAGTATGATCCGCATCATAGTCCAGGTACTCAAGTACACATCCTAAAGGCTTTACCAACATGTAACAGAGAGACAATCATTGTACACGTTAAGGTAAAGAGCAACCAGATAGCATACTATCATGTCGAGCAAGAAAGTCCTCCCTATATATGTCCAAGCATCCACTACAATATACATCCTATGTATAGCAATGGCCTCTAGGGCATACATATAACTAACACATACCCTACGCTTCGGCGGTAGGATCTATAATGTATGCGATGCTATGTACAAGACCAGATGTAGCTTACGCGCTGAGCGTGGTGAGCCGGTATCAGTCGAACCCAGGTGAGAACCACTGGACAGCAGTAAAGAACATTCTCAAGTACCTGAGAAGGACTAAGGAGATGTTCTTGGTTTACGGTAATGGAGACCTAAAGGTCGAGTCTTTTACCGATTCAAGTTTCCAGAGTGACAAGGATGACAACAAGTCTGTCTCAGGTTTTGTGTTTACCCTCAACGGAGGGGCGATGTGTTGGAGGAGTTCTAAACAGGATATCGTCACAGACTCGACAATGGAGACTGAATACATTATTGCAAGCGATGCCGCAAAAGAGACGGCCTGGATGAAGAAGTTCATTACTGAACTTCGGGTAGTTCCGTCCATTGTTGACCCAATACCGTATTGTGATAACAGTGGGGCTATAGCTTTAGCGAAGGAACCACTGTCCCATCAGAAATCCAGACACATCTTAAGGCGGTATCACCTGATCAGGGAGATCGTAGATCGCCAAGAGATCGAGGTCCGGAGAGTGGATACAAAAGAGAACACAGCGGATCCATTTACAAAGGCCCTCCCTCAAGCGCAGTTCGAGCGACTTTTTGAGATGTTGGGTATGCGGTACGTCAGCAGCTGGCCTTAGTGCAGACGTTGGGTATTCGGTACGCCAATTACTGGCCTTTAGTGCAAGTGGGAGATTGTTGGATATGTATGCCCTAGAGGCTAGTATTGTATATGTATACATATGGATGTTGGTGATATGTATGTACATGACAATCTTGCTCAGTATATAGAATATTATTTGACTTGTCTTTGTCAGGATATGTGGGTTTATTTCTATTGATGTTATATCCAGCTTGCACATATTGATAAAGACTCGATACAGTAGTATACTATTATGGTTTTCCTTTATCTTAACATATGCATATGTTATATATGTCGACCACATGTTGATAAAGTCCGTAGGATCTTGCTTGACTACCAGCGTTATGATGGCGATCATACTTGTGGGAGCTGGGTAATCTATAAGCACATCCTTAAAAGTCCCAAGTCGCAGGAGTATCGAGATCGGACATTGATACTCCAGAGTAGACTTGTGTATACATTTTGAGACCCCGGCGAGGGGCGGTGGTTGGTCCCACAACCATTGGTGTGATCACCTAAGATAGTATGCAGGTACTCACCGGGGATGAGTACACTGGACGGACTCGCTGAGAACCTCTAGATGATATTATACTTATCGTCAGATAGCGGTTCTCATGTGACATGTGTACATGTTAGTTTTTAGACCAGAGATCGTCATTTGTCTCGTGTGAGTTCCCACTGTGCTTTGATCACTACCCTATCACGGCTTTACTGAGTCGTGCAAACAGGTTTTGGTTGGGTATAGTCCTGAGCCACATGGAGGCAGTGAGTGATTATCAGGGATTCATCTCTCCCGGTATTGGAAGTTGATATCGCACTGTGATTCGATCGGCCAGGACCACAAGACCTTGGCCAAGGCAGCAGGGATTTACTGATAGGTTGATCAGTAGTTTCCCGGATTGGTCCTGAGCCACATTAGCACGATTTATCGGGTTATTAGGGTCTGACGTTTACCACCCCCTAGACCTGATATGCGATACTCTTGGACGAAAAGACCGGACTGTACGGATATTGTCATGGACAGGCTTAGTAGGAGTTCGGACGAGTTTGCTCGTCGGCCTTCCTTTTCGACACGTACCTGGGTAGCCGTTACGTACAGCTAGTGCCGCTGACGTGCTTGTAGTTAAACCCACTTCCAGCATACTGTCGAGTCTTTAGATTCCCACACAGAGGGTTTCCCTGCTTCGGGAGAAATGATGTAGAGGCTGTATGGTTTTACGGCAAGGGTTTGATCACGTGCGAGCACTCGTGCACATATGATGTTCGGGCGGATAATACTAGCGGGCTTTGGTTTAAGCCGGATCCTAGTATTATATTGATGGATCATTTTCGTCTCTTTGGTATTCGTATTTTTCGGAATACGGATATGGGTATGTATATACGGTAAGGAGAATTCTTGTAATTGTGTAAGATGCTTCTAGAAGAATGTTGGGGTAAAAATTTACACCCCGGTTGACCAAGTCAAAATCCAAGTCAACCCCAAGCCAAGTGGACCCAAGCCCAGACCGAGTGGGCCCATGCCCGGGTCGAGCCCGAACATGAAGCGGCCGGCCTCCCCCCACGCCAAGATAAAAATTTTGTAATAAACAATTTTGTTGTATTTATTTTATTTTGGATAAATGTAAGAAAAATAAGCATAAAGCCAAATTTTTGTAAAGCCCATGGCTTATGTGCAAAAAGAAATGGCACAGGAGCCATGGGATAGGCAAAATGCCATTTTGTGAAGCCCAAGGGGCTGTGTAAAATGTATGGCCTATAAAGGCAAAGATAATGAAAATATCTCACAACTTTTTCTCTCTCCAGAAATTTTCTAGATCTGAGATCTCTTCCTCCTTCCTCAAGGTTCTAAAACCTTCCTTTTTCTTTTGAATTAAATCAAGAGTTTAACTCTTCCTTTTCTCAAAATAAATAGATTTCCACCACAAAACCTACGAAGGGGAGCTTGGATCTCCAACCAGATTTCGAACAGGGGAGGCTTTTAAGGCTCATCCCCTTTTCTCCAAGATCCCGCCGGTCAAGAGCAAGAAGAAGGAGACCCATCTCCAAAAATCTAACTTTGGACAGGCCCAAGGCTCAAAAGAAGAGCAATAAATCTCCAGGAGTTTAACTCCTTTCTAAAGTTGCTGGAGTTTAACTCCATAAATTAATTTCTGTTGGAGTTTAACTCCATAAATTTGCTTCTGTTAGGAGTTTAACTCCAAAGATTCCCTTGGGAGTTCAACTCCCCAGCCTAGGGGCTAGGCTTCCCTTTCCGCAGGTTTTTCCCGCGGTCACGTGTGCCCACGTGACCCCGGGGCGCTAAGGCGCTCGTCGGTCACGTGTGCCGACGTGACCCCTGGGCGCTAAGGCGCCCATCGGTCACGGGTGAGCACGTGACCCCGGGGCGCCAAAGCGCCCATCGGTCACGTGTGCGCACGTGACCCCTGGGGCGCCAAAGCGCCCATCGGTCACGTGTGCCCACGTGACCCCGATGGGCGCTAAGGCGCCCATCGGTCACGTGTGCCCACGTGACCCCCGGGGGGCGCCAAAGTGCCCATCGGTCACGTGCGCGCACGTGACCCCGGGGATTAAGGCGCCCACCTGCTGTGCGAGCGTCCTTTAGACGCCATTTTGTTTTCTTTTCCCCCTCGTTTTACGTGCACTCCCCAACAAAATCCCTTCTGGAGTTTTAACCCCTTTTAAAAATGTATATATATTCTTTGGAGTTTAACTCCATAATAAAGTTCTATTTTAGGAGTTTAACTCCGCATAAAATTCTTTTAGGAGTTTAACTCCTTTTAAAATTCTTTGGGGTTTAACTCCACAATAAAATTCCTTTTGAAATTAAACTCTACATTTTTTTAAAAAAAGAGGGGGGGGGGGAACATACGCAGACTCCACGACACTGTCTTCCGTTAGAAAAAAATTTCTAACGGGGCGCTGCCCCGCATCCCGCAAGGGGGCTGCTAGCCCCCTTGACCCCCAGCCCGCTATCCGGGTAGCGGGACCCCCGTAAAAACTCTGCGGGGCCCCCAATATTTCCAAAGCCCCTTCAAAACACGATACTGCACATTGAGTTCGCATGACCAGTTTAACCCGTTAATCGGAGGTTCCTTCGCTCCAAATGCGAGGGGTAATTAACGGCAGCTTAGTCCGCGGTTGCCGGAGATTCGGATCTCCACAATCAATAAACCCCGGCCTACCCTAGGCAGGGGGAATCTGTAATGCGCCTGACAAGCGCGCGCGTATTCCCATCTCAATGGGGTGACGAAAAACACCCTACAGATTCTGGCACGCCCGGTGGGACCTTTCTCTCCTCCCATATTTCGGGTTAAACGTTCATGCGAACTCAATTAATATACATATCTATTGTCTATACTGAAATGATATTTTCTTTTCTATGCAGCAATCAACCTTCGACGACAATGTCTCTCCAGACGAATTCAGCTTCCAACGTGACCCCGATTCCATACGTGATCAAGATCAACGCTCGTGTGGTTCTCCCTGCAAGCCTCAGTCGACAGTGGGAGGAACCGCCCCGCCAGTTTGGCTCCGTCATCATCTACCCTGCTGGAAGCGCTCATCTGGCGGAAATCCCGGCAGAACAGGTGGTCAAGCCGGTCCCAAGGGGCAAGAGGCCGAATGTTGTGATTGCTAAGGCACCACAACCGAAACTTAAGATGGTGTCTGAACGATCCCCTGACGCTCTAGCTGGGGGCAAGACTTCCGGTGCGAAGAGCAACATCAAACGTCGCGGACGGGCTCAGGCGGTGACTCCAACAAATGCACAATCAAGCGTATCTCCAAGGCCTTTCATCGCCCGGTTTGCGGCGTCTTCCCAAAGAGCAGAAGTCTGCCAGGCGCTTAGAACAGAAAAGTTAAGGCAGAAGCGGCTCAGGTATCGAGCCAACAAGAGGGCCAGGGCTTCAGCCAAATGGAATCGTGCGAAGTTCCAAGTGCAGGATTGCCCTGCGACGACGGCTGAGTCGGACGTAAGAATCAGCAATTCCTTCGAGCCTCTGAAGTGGGTTCAGAAGAATGCCATGACCGCTAGAATCAAGAAGACAGCGGTCCGAACAGTGCCACAAAGAGACGTGTCCCGGCCCCAACAGAAAAAGTGTGACACTGTCTCTTCAAGAGTCTATCAAGCACTCCGTGCTGCACAAAAGCAGCGGGGCAAGCCCAGAAAAGAAGCGCCAGCACCATTCGAGGACCTGGTTAGGCCAACAGCCTTCAATCGACTACCGGCTACCGAAGCAAGGGGGTCAAGACAGCGATCCGTGAAATCAGCCGCCAATGATAGAAAGACGGCTGGATATATCATCCATACGGTCTATATGGCGGGCGGGCGCCCCAGCGACAACCTTCGCAGCAAAAGCAAGGAGGGGGCTGTAGGGTTCCTAGGCACCCTAATGAGTTCTCACAAGGCATCGATCATGCCAAATTAAAATTTTAACGGTGCCGAGAGACCCGACTACGGATCGTTTGCTAGAAAACTAGGCGAAAAAGCTAACTAGTTAACACTTAACTACAAGATACGGAAATACAACCTTTGTAGATCCGGTGCTCCACCTCCATAGCTCCGCAACGAGGTCCTCTCCGCTGTCCAAATCAAATCCGGGCTCAAGCGTCGGCTTCGTCGGAGAATGGGCAAGCTAGGTCGTCGATGTCCATGCCGAAGATGATCTACGTCGAGGCATCGCTAAATCAAGCTCCGACTTCACCAAGTCAAGAAACTTGTGAAGAAAACACACTCTACTACTTGGCAAGAGGTAGAGGATGAAGAAATAGGAGTTGGGTTAACTTTAGAATTGGATTTCTCACTCTAATTCATCAATCACCATTGATGAGGTAAGCTTTCTTCTTGAAGTTCAAGGAAGAAGAAGAAGAATAATGATAAGATAAGTTTTTTCTAAAAGAAAAGAATTATCCATTCTTATCATAACAAACCATAGTTAGGTGTAGAGAATTAACAAGGGTTAGTGAATGGTTGGGTTAATACATGAAGACAAAATGGTGACTTAGGTCAAACCTTCATGAAGGTTCATAAACAAACAAAGAAAGCCACCATTATCTCTTCATTATTTTCTTTTGCTAAAATAAACAAAAATGGATAAATAAATGAATAAATGAAGCAAAAGAAACCCTAACCATTGACCAACCATGGTTTAATCCATACACCAAACTATCGTGTATCATCAAACATGATACAATCAAATGTACAAATGTATATCACATATACAATGTGCACAACCCAAGTGAGAAAATCCATTTAAAGTGAACCAATACTAGTTAATGCAAAGTAATATATCAAATATATAATTATGCATTAAATCATTAAATCAACACTTGATTTAATGATTTAATGCATAATTATATATTTGATATATTACTCTTGATTTAACGATCCGGTCATGACGCACATAACCGACTGATATCATTAGTAACATCTTATCGAATCAACACTTGATCCGATAACCCGGCTATATCGCATATAACCGATCAATGTTACATCGCGAGAATCGAATACAGTATCACATACTGATATTATTCTCGGTCCCGCACATATCTCATATGCGCTCCTATTTCGTTTCGCTTGAGCCAGGAAACCTCTGTGTAGGACTCTAAAGATTCGTCAATACGCCGGCAGCAGATGATGATCATATCAAACATCCACAAGCCGCAAGCGGTCTGCTAAACGTAACGGCCACCCGGGTATTGAGCGATCAGAAGATCGACGAGCAAGCCCGCTCACACTCCAGTGAATCCAACCAGTAACACTACCGTACAGTCCGGTCTGATCGTCTGATATGTCGCATATCTTGCCTAGGGGTGGTATACGTCAGACCCCAATAGCTCGATAAGTCGTGTCGATATGAGGTCTATAACTGTTCGAGAAACTACTGGTAACACTTACCAGTAAATCTCAGCAACCCTGGCCAGGGATTTCCTGTTATAGCCAATCGAACACAGCGCAACATCAACTCCCTATACCGGGAGAGACGAATCCCCTCCTATCGCTCATTGCCTCCATGTGACTCGGGACTGTACCCAAAAACCACCGTTTTGCACGCCCTCTTGGACGTGGTAAGATGGAAATCAAAGCACAGTGGGAACCACACAAGTCTCTATGACGATCTCGGGTCAACAGACTACTTTGTACCAGTGTCACCAGAGAACTGCCATCTGACGTGAGGTATAATACCATCTGGGAGTTCTCGGCGAGTCCGTCCAGTGTACCCAGTCTCTACTGAGCACTCATACATCATCTCTGATGTCAAACACCAATGGATATGGGATCATCCATCGCCCATCTGTATGGGTCGAGAAGGTATACGCTAGTCTACTCTGGTATATCGATGCCCCGTCTCGATACACCCACGACTAGGGACTTTGAAGGATGTACTTACGGACTACCATGTCCCCACTAGTATGATCCGCATCATAGTCTAGGTAGTCAAGCACACATCCTAAGGGCTTTACCAACATGTAACAGAGAGACAATCAGCATACACGTTAAGGTAAAGATCAACCAGATAGCATACTATCATGTCGAGCAAGAAAGTCCTCCTTATATACGTCCCAGCATCCACTACAATATACATCCTATGTACAGTAATGGCCTCTAGGGCATACATATAACTAACAATCTCCCACTTGCACTAGGGCCATCTGATAGCAGTGGTTGCAGTATCTCATACTCAACCATCCCATAAAAGTCTCTCTCTGGGAACAGGCCTTTGTGAGTGGATCCGCTGTGTTGTCCTCTGAGTCTCCTCTCCTAACCTCGATCTCCCTGGAGATCAACCATCTCCATGATCAAGTGATACTGCCTTAGAATATGTCTGGATCACTGATGGGACCTGCGTTCCTTGGCATAAGCCACAACTCCATTGTCACACAATGGGAGGAACATAGTTCATCTTATGAACCAATATACACCCAAACAGACTCTTTGGTAGCATCTTAAGTAGCGATGTATCGTGCCTTTATCGTCTAGTATGTCACGGTATCTAGCTTGGAACTCTTCCAACATACCGTCCCTTTTCTGAGGGTAAAGACAATGCATGTGACTGACATTCAGTCGTCTTTATCACCCTGGAACTATTCCAATGATTCTCCCCAGGGTCATGTGATACCATCTCACTTCGACAAGTGAGAATCCTAACATCCATTTAGATCTATCTCATAGATCCAAAATCCAGGAGTTAGTAGGTATCATTATGATCCTATATGGAGAATCATTGTGATAAGCGGAGATTGATCGAGCGTAGCATAGGAAACTCCTTCCCTATCAAGAGTATGTCATCCACGTACTCTACGAGGATCGTCACCATACTCCCTACTACCTTCTTGTTTATACAAGGTTCATCTACCATTTTGATGATGTCAACTTCTTTGACCACTTCATCAAAACAGATGTTCCAACTCCACGATGCCTGCTTTATCTTATAAAGCATCTTGCACACGTTTCCGCTGCTCCCACTGTCTACGAAGCCCTCTGGCCGTGTACTTATAGACGCTCTCTTCCAAATCATCATTTAGAAAAGCAGTCATGGCACCCAACCGCCAGATATCGTAGTTAAGGTATGTAGCCGTGGCAAGTAGGATCTGGATGGACTTATGCATAGCTACTTGAAAAGGTTTCATCACTATCCGTACCTGGTCAATGATGCAAACTTTTAACAAGTCTAGCTTTGAAAGTCTCAACTTTTCCATGTACACCAAGTAATCTTCTCAAGATATACTTGCTCCTGATGGGGATTTAACCCTTCAGATATAGCAGCTAAAGTCCATACTTTGCTGGTGTATAAGGATTCCATCTCAGATCACTAAGCATCCAGCCATTCTTACAGAGTCTTACTCCTGATGGCCAGCTCGAAACTAGTTGGGTCATCATCTCATGATGCATTCCTCGCTCCCACTGTCATAGAGAAACTGAAGTATCTCTCAGGTGGGTGAGGAACCCTACTAGATCGGCGGAGAGGCTGAGGTTCGTTGGTTTCTACTGAATCCTCTGGTTGTACCAAATCATCAGCTGCAGTTTGTATAGCTAGAACATTTCCAGTTCTACATAACTGACTTTGCCTCGAGCTTGTCCGGATTTTGCTTTTAGACATAGGCCGGACAACCCCAAATCTTAACTAGCTTAAGACATGGGCTCTTCCCTTTCCATATCTCATATGGAGTGGTAGGCAACTGATTTGATTTGAACCCTATTCAATAGGTATGCAGCTTCTCAAGTGCATAACTCCCAAAAAGGAAATAGGTAACTCAGTAGTACTCATCATAGAGCACACCTTATCATATAGGGTGTAATTGCTCCACCCCGATATACCATCGTGCTATGGTGTATACGAAGGAGTAATGCTGAGAGAGAATCTCATTCTCCTTTAGAATAGTCCAGGATTTCCGTGCTCAAGTATTCTCCTCCTTGATCTCATCAAAGGACATAATACTTATACCCGTTTTGGTTCTCTACTTCTAAATCATATTCTGTGAATATCTCAAAAGGTTCGGATTTGTGTTTCAACAGGAACATATGTCTGAATCTTGAGAGATTATCAGAGAATGTAATGAAGTACAAAGAACCGGTCTTGGCATGTGTAGACAGGGGACCTTTATACATCAACATGCATCATCCCAAGAGTTCACTAACTCTTTCTCTGTTTCCAATAAACAGAGCTGGTGTCATTATATCTCTGTGACATGACTGGCAAGTTTCACAAGATGTAAATTCAAACTGATTTAAATATGCATTTATATGTAACTCTAGCTAGTCATGTCATATTGATCTGACCTAGTCTACAATGCCTCAAGTAGGATTCGTTCATTTCTGAACTCTTCCTCTTGTGTGTGTTCCGTATACTAAAGAACTGTAGTTTGATTTAGAACATTAATGCTTTTAGATAACGTGCCTGAACCGATCAACTTTTGATATAGGAAATGTTCAAAACATTATCCAACAATACAAAATTTTATCATTTCTTTACAGATAAAGAGACTGATATGATTTTGTATATCAGGTTCGGTATCTAATAACATTCGTTCAGAATCAATGTATTCTGGTAATACAGGGTGACAGTGACCAACAGACTTGGCTGCAACACTTGCCCCGTTTTCTGCCTCATGAAACTTATCACCCGTTTTCAGTTCTCTACCTATCTGTAGCCCTATGTAACTGATTACATATCTGGGATCCTGATCTGGTATCACATACCCAGGACGTAAAGGATACTGAGAAACAGTTCTCTGTAATGAACAAACCCGAAGATGATGCATCAGCATGCACTCTCTTCGTTTGGGCGGCACGGGAAATCTGGTATTCCCCAATTTCCTGCTCTGTCTTATAACATTTATAAGTTGGAGCGGGACCAACGTTCCCCAGCTCAGTATAACAAGCGGGTTCGGTCAAATATTCCGTATTATTATCTTGATTAAGGCGTGATATGGTCGCTACCTGGAGAGAGAGAGAAGAAAACACTCAGCGTGCGCTCTGTCAAGAATAGATTGGTTATTATTTTATCTAATCAGGATGGCTCCCACTGCTTTTTATCAAATCTTCCTTCAAACCCTAAAAGGAAAGACTAGCCGGGATTAATTACACACTACAAGTTTGCCAATCTTTCAGCCAGGCCAGTGTCGGTACTTTGAGGGAGGTCCCCCGTGCTTTCGCACGAACCTAATTAATGTAAACCTCGTTTTCCCAGAGGCGTAACCCCGTTGACACCTTTCTAGACACCTACTTGATCGGCTAATTGTAATGTATAAAACTCTCCCAGGAGTAACACTTACTCGCAGCGGGTATCGGGATCCAACTATCTCATAGAAGGTATGCAATCTCATTGCAAATTTCAACACTTGAAATTCCCGATAATATTTTGCCCCTAGCTCGCTATGACCTTGACGAATGCCAAACAACCCATAGTCCACTAGTCAAGTTCAACCCGTACATTTCTTGATCGAATTAAACCCACACGCACGACCCTTAACGAATGCCAAACAACGCCGTACGAATACCCTAATCCAATCGCATCATATGCTCAAGCAGATAAATACTAGTTAGCTACCGTACACTACGCCTTGACGAATGCCAAACTACCGCAGCACGAATACTAACTAGTACATATCTGAAATGACGGAGGGCTACGACAGGTTTTTCTGAAAACCTATTGCGTAATGAACTTGATATCGTTGTAGGATCGAATGAATTTTGAAATGGAGTGTTTTTGAGGCTTTTCTAGTTTTGCTAAAGGAGTCACTCCCGGTGAAGGGATCGTCGGTCCTTTCCTCGTCGAATGAGGTGCGGGATATATCATATATATCACTGTGCAAAGCAAAAACACTTAAAAGCTATCAAAAACCAAACCGAATGTGTAGCATCTGCCAGTTATTGCTAAAGGAGTCACTCCCGGTGAAGGGATCTCGGTCCTTTCCTTATCGAATAAGGTGCAGGATATATCATATATACCGCTATGCAAAGCAAGAACTGTAGCTACCTGTTTTATTTTGAAATTCGATTCTACAACATCTTAGGTTTCTTTTATTTCATTAATCTCATTAATGAAGTCCCATCATTTAAGTACCTAATCATCACAGATAAATACGACGTACACTTATGCCATCCGCATTCGCCTCGATGTCCCCTCGTGCACCGTTAGGTTAGGTAACTAACGGCAGAGCAGGGCAGGGCTAGCGCGGGTGTAAAACATAAGTAACGCCTATATAATATATCATATATACTATATACTGTATCTATCACAGAACATCACATGATCACATCACAGATATCGCAGCAGAAGAATCATATGAAATATTGGATATACTAGGACGTCCGTGTTTTCAATACGAGCCAGTATAAAACACGGATTCCACGGTCGTGATGAATAGCCAAACCCATACCCCTAGACCCCTACGAGAGCGGCAAGCAACCCTACCAATTCTAGAGTTAGGAGACCCGGACTCGACTCCTCGAGTTGGTCTCCCACTGAACTCCAGAACCCGGTTACTTGTGCCCTCCTCCTTGGGTCAATCCTAGTGCGGAAAAGTAAATAATATACAACAACGGTGACAACTTCCGCAACCTGGAAGCGTGTTCATATCAGAATATTGCATTTTATACCGCCCATTCTTACGCTCGTGTGTTTATAGGTAGGTACTTTTAATCCGTGTTTGTTACATGTTTGCAGAATACAGGTTTCCAGTACAAATATTGCAAATCAGGATTAATTCTCCACAGTTACGCCAAATGCAGAACATCTGTCCACAGCAGATAAAAGCCGGGTTCCGGTCATCCATATCCGTCCAGTGCCGAGTACCGGTTCCCGATACAAGACATGTGACAGTAGTCATTCGTGTCTGGGACAAGCACAGAGCACGAGGTGGGCTGCACAAGAATCAATGGGTGCGCGGAGCTCGAGGGAGAGATAAAGTCAAAAGTTAAAAGATAATGCAATCTTGGACTTGGAAATCTGCTGATATCGTAGAAGACTTTTGTGTATTCTGAAGATGCCAAACACCAGGAAACAGGGAACCAGGAACAGACACCAAAATTGACCCATCAATCCCATCACTTGGCCGCGTTTCCGCGGCCAATAGGGGGCATTGGCCGCGGAAACGCGGCCGTACAGTGTCCTCATGTTGTCGTCTTTTGGGGGCAGTTTGGTCTTTGCATGTGTGGTCTGCTGGTTGCCCTAGAACTTCAACTCCCTGCCTATAAATACAGCAGACCAGAGCTTAACCAAGGGAGCTTTTCTTTGTTCTTGATTTTTGTTATTTTGTTCTTCTTCTTCCTCTTCTTCATTCTTTCTCCATTAAATTGTAGTGAGAGCTTTTGAGTGGAAGATTAATGAAGATGAGGGTTCTTTATCTTTTTTGTTAGTTTGCTCCCCCTTGAGATTCTTGCTTTCTCTTGCTCATTCAACCTCTTCATTGAGCTTGAACGGGTAAGAGTTAGTTATTGATCTCAAGGGTCGTATTTTCTCACGGGACTAGTTCTTCACTTCACATGCGTTCTCTACCCTTCCCTTGATCTTGCAATCTCTTCATTGAGCTTGCAAGTTTAAGGGTTGGCTATTGAGCACATGCTTGGCTTGGGTTCTACTTCCGTGTTCTTTTTATCGCTTATTTATTACTTGCATTTATTACCTTGTCTTTTATTACTTGCAATTTTATTCATGCACTTTAATACTTGTATCTTTTCTTTTCTTTGTTCTTTTCTTTTCTTTGTTCTTTTCTTTTTGTTCTCTTTTGTTCATTTTGTGAATGTTGTAATTATTGTTGTTGTTAAGAATTAATACGGTTTTATAAGTTAACATTTCCTTCTCATTTCCTTTTCCCGTTATTTTCCTTTTGAACTCCGCCCAAACCATACGCAAGCGCTCCGTTAGGCACCGTACCCTGACAAGGTAACGGTGATTCCTAACCACGACCGGTTGCGTTCGGTTTGGCCGGAGGCGAAGGCAAGAGACAAGAACGGAAGGACAAGGGTAAATAAGCCGGATTCCTCGAATACCGCGCTTAAATCCCCTAATCCACGTTGTTGCCGATTGCTTAGCTTCAATTGGTCAAGACTCGGCTCAAAGGTTTTGAGTACGGATTTCTTAGCTTATAATTTCGTATTTTTCTTAACAACTTTATACTTGCAGATAAACACATAGGTTAGAACAAACAAACACATACAAGATTCTTTATTAACTCGTCTAAGACAAGAAGGTAAGATAACACCATCTCCCTGTGGACCGACCCGTGCTCACCGGCTAGCTGCATAGCGACACCGTCCTGATCGCGGTTGCACTTTAAATTCTTTGAACATCCGACACGCCAAAAGCGTGCGATCAAATGGCGCCGTTGCCGGGGAGACGGTAGCGTATTTTCTTTCTTGTTATTCGGGTTAATATTCTTTTTGTATATAAAAAAAATATATTCTTTTTTGTTTTTTGGACAATATTTTTGTGGGCAAGAGTGCAGATTTTTGCAAGTTTGCAAACTGCGATTGTGGGGAGCAAAGTGTGCATTCAAGGCAAAGGTGATTTACGAAGTACAGTGCCAAAGATCCGGGTAGTTTGACCCGCGCAAGCGAACCTTTCAAGCTTACCGGATTTGATTCAACGGGGGTTTCCTAACCCAAAAACTTAACGGTACGTATTTTACTAACACCTTCTTCTCAAATCCGACGCATCCAATATACTATTCTTTGCAGGATTCTTTGCAAGTTCGCTAGCAAACGCTAAAAATTGACTAACCCGTATTTGTTGCAGCGCCGCGCTTAAAATAAAAAAAACGATTGTTTGATTCTTTATAGAATTTTTTGAATTGCGCATTGCATCAATTAATACGGACTTAAGGGCAAGCGAACCCCACAACATACGGTAAAGGATTTCATCACCTTTTCCGTGGCCCACAAATCACGAACTTGCGCATAACGTTTACCCACACAAAATTTAAAAGAAACTAGACTTTAAGCCTTAAGGACTTCGCGCTCACTAGGAGAAGTTGACTGTGTTTAGAAGCTTGCTTAACGGTATATTGTTTACGGGGTGTCTAGGAAAGTGTTAACGGCGAAACCGCCAAAAGAGAAAGGGTTATTTAATTAAGGAACTTCGCGAAAGCGTTGGAAAACCTCCCCTTATCTCTTCACTTACCTGGCCTCGTGATCAGTGTATCTTGAGCCTGTTTCTCGACACAGTTTTACTTCGACAATCAAGTTCTTGAGCAGGTCTAGTTGACCTAGGTGAACCCTAGAACAATTAAGTGTGTGGTATTTTTGTGTCGTGATTGTTTTTGTCCATATTCTTTTTGTGTATACTTCATTCTTTTGTTAATATAAAAAAAAAACATTAATATAAAAAAAATTTTAAAAAAAAAAATCATTCATTTTTCCCTTCCTCTTCTCTTCCTTTCTTTCCTTCTCTCTTCATATCATGGGTACTCCACCTCGCAAAACTCTTGCCGAACTTTGGTACCCACAACCAGACATTACTTCATACGGTTCTTGTTTTGGCCGAACATCGAACGACCCCTCCATGCCCAAAGTTTCACTGAAAGATCGCATAGCAGCGTCTAGGACAAACACTGGCACTCCTCATTCCACTTCGTATCAACCGTTTCAAACATTCACTCCCGCTTATGTTGATACCCCTTCTGCAAGTCGTCCTTTGTCCATCGCTGAACGCATTGAACAATCCCGTGGCCGATCTTTCACTCCTTTCACCACTACAAATTCTTGGGATCAACAATTCCATTCACCTTCTTATCCAAATGTTGATCCTGCTCCTGTCCAGCCATTCAATTCCTACCAATCCTACCCTACTTTTGCACCTTCCCTAGACATTGCATCAGAACCGCCATTTGGGAGTTTTCAGTATCCAAACAACTTTGAATCTTTTACTGAAACCCCTTCACAACCAATGTCTAGTCTAGAACAATCCTTGGAAGACTTTAGGGTAGCGTCAAGCCAACAGATGATGGATTTGAATGCGTCCATGGCCGCCCTCATGCAACCTAGTGACCCGGTAGCTAGTTTTCAACTAGCTCCAAATTTTTCAATGTATGATGAGGCGGCAGGACAGGCTGTGAATTTGAGTGGAGAGAGTGAGCTGTACCCCCTTCCGAATCAAGCCTACCCCGTCCAAATTGAGTCCCACAACTCCTGTGTTGAAAGTCTATCAAATGTCCCAAATGAATTATCAGTTGAAGATAGAATGGTTAATGAGTTGTGCAATTTTGTAGTGTTTGATTTGTCCGATTGTGAAGGGTCCCTTCCAAGTGAAACCAACCCCAATCCTTTTGACCTCTACACCTCCATCTTAGAACCAGAATCGATTAATATCCATGCTTTTGATGAGGTGTCTGAGAAAATAAACTTTCACTTGATTGAGGATATTGACGCAGGGAACATTTTGGATGATGAACCCGTAGATCTGGCTGAGTTTGTCTCTTCAAATCATCATCCCGAGTCATTAAATATTTTTCCCGAACCCCATATGCGTCTGGACTTTGAAGAAAAATGCATGGATGAGATAAATTTTGAGGAGAATTTTGAGGATATTTTTGAGGATGAAACAGTTCTAAATGATGAGTCGGATTTTCCAATTCATCCTGTTCCTTTCATTGACTGTGTACACCCTCCCGAAACTTTAACCGATACCCTTCCTCAACCACTTCCCTCCATCATGTCCGTCGTTCCGACCTTTCAAGAACCCGTATCATTTTCATTTCATATGTCTGGTTTACCAAGTTCGGCGTACCCATGGTTTCTCACGAACCTTGAGGGATTTGACCCAATCTCTCGACGGGTAAATATATTAGCACAATCGCTTTTTACACATCGCTCATCACAAATTGTGCTAATCTATTTACTCCATTTGCACCCTCAAGTTCGTACTCCACTTCTTTTTCCCTTCCGCCATTCTTCTTCTCATCTACCGAGACCGCATTCCACTTCTCTCCACAAGCGGTCTCGCGTATTTTCCATCTCTTTCCTCTTCACCTTCTTTCACCAACCACTGCTTTACCATGATAAAATCTTTGAATGGTTGGTGTTAACTTTTGGCCTGTGTAAGGCCTTGTATAGATGGATACTGCTCTTTCCCCCCTAATCCTGAATTTCAACGCTTAACAGTGGAAACACTGTTTTACTTAAGTTTGGGGGGGACACTTTTTTTTGTATATATTTTTTGTTCTGTTTTTGTATATAATTTGTTTTTAGGAGGAGCGCCGACTATTTTGACCCTCTTGGTATAGCCTGACAGTGAGGGCACTGTCAAGTTTAAGTTTGGGGGTGTGCTCGGTAAGCTTTCTTCCTTCGCATTCATTTGTATATTTTGCATTTGCATACCCTATTTAAAAACCCATAAAAATTTAAAAATTTTCTAAAAATATAAAAACTTTTTTGTCAAGTTAGCTTGTGGAAGAACTCTGATTCAACATTCGACGGTTTTTGTTTGAAAAAATAGGAATAACTAAATACTATGTTTGGATTGTCAAAACCTGAAAGATAACTCTCCTTTGAAGTTAACTATAGTTGATAAACGTCTTTACATCACACTACACGTGTTGTGAGTCTTGGAAATTAGATGACAAGTCTTTTATGTTTAAAAACTTTTAAATAGATAAATGATTCTCTGAGGATCAAATAGGTTTGTTCTGAAATAAGTAATATATCAAGAATTGTTTATGAAGTGAGTGAATATGAAGGAATGTTATTGATGCCTTAATTGGAACTAAGTCTGAAAAATAACCCATCTGAAACTTGATTGGAATGATTACACACCAAACCCACTAAACACGTCTTTTATCTGAAAAATAATTGAACTGCCGGTTATATCTCCGTTCGTATTAAATCATCTGATTTTCACGACAAACTGTCTTTTGTTTTTGGACCTAGGTAACTTGAGTAATTAAGTCCGCTGGGGTGTTTCTACACCTAATGCCCTAAAACCAACTGGTTTGGGTGCATTGGCCCAAAGCTCGCTAAGAAGCCTAGAAAATCCAGATAAAAACAAAGTCAAGCAAGTGTTCTCTCCGAGTTAAAATTCCTAACGGTTCTTTGTGTGAGAATAATCTTGATAAAAGACAAGCTTTTATAAAAAATTTTTAACGGAGATATGAAGGTTTTACTCTATGATAAAGACTATTGCACGTTCACAGAGGTGTGTATGAAATGAAAACAAGAAAAAGGTGGAGTGAAGAATAAGACCTAGTTTCCTGTTAAGGAAGATAGAAATTCTGAAGTTGAAACTTTACTGGAAAACGAAACTTGAAAAATGCTTAACTCTTTATAAAACTTATGTGATCCTTTTAAAATTGTTATCTGGGCTTTATTGTGCGACATGAGGACTTTAATCGACCTTTCTGGAACTTAACGGCACTATTTGCACTACACGTAAAGACATATAAAATCTGTAGTTAAATATGAAGCGAGGTGTGAAAACTAAAGGTTCGATAGTCTAGACTTAGGATTATAGAATTGTTATTTTCTGAAACAAAAACTTTAGGGTTTGAATCTTAGTTATTTTACAAAGCTAGCTTGACCGGATTTTGTGGGTAGTATCCGCTGAAAACCCTCAGGAGACAACACTCCTCCTACTAGGGACACCTAGAGGTTTAACGGCTTGTTGCACGCGCTCAGTGCAATCGCGTTCCCTGCGAAAGTGCGGTTATCATTTTATTTTTAGGAATAATTGGTTTTGCTCGGGACGAGCAAAAGTTAAGTTTGGGGGTATTTGTTCATATCAGAATATTGCATTTTATACCGCCCATTCTTACGCTCGTGTGTTTATAGGTAGGTACTTTTAATCCGTGTTTGTTACATGTTTGCAGAATACAGGTTTCCAGTACAAATATTGCAAATCAGGATTAATTCTCCACAGTTACGCCAAATGCAGAACATCTGTCCACAGCAGATAAAAGCCGGGTTCCGGTCATCCATATCCGTCCAGTGCCGAGTACCGGTTCCCGATACAAGACATGTGACAGTAGTCATTCGTGTCTGGGACAAGCACAGAGCACGAGGTGGGCTGCACAAGAATCAATGGGTGCGCGGAGCTCGAGGGAGAGATAAAGTCAAAAGTTAAAAGATAATGCAATCTTGGACTTGGAAATCTGCTGATATCGTAGAAGACTTTTGTGTATTCTGAAGATGCTAAACACCAGGAAACAGGGAACCAGGAACAGACACCAAAATTGACCCATCAATCCCATCACTTGGCCGCGTTTCCGCGGCCAATAGGGGGCATTGGCCGCGGAAACGCGGCCGTACAGTGTCCTCATGTTGTCGTCTTTTGGGGGCAGTTTGGTCTTTGCATGTGTGGTCTGCTGGTTGCCCTAGAACTTCAACTCCCTGCCTATAAATACAGCAGACCAGAGCTTAACCAAGGGAGCTTTTCTTTGTTCTTGATTTTTGTTATTTTGTTCTTCTTCTTCCTCTTCTTCATTCTTTCTCCATTAAATTGTAGTGAGAGCTTTTGAGTGGAAGATTAATGAAGATGAGGGTTCTTTATCTTTTTTGTTAGTTTGCTCCCCCTTGAGATTCTTGCTTTCTCTTGCTCATTCAACCTCTTCATTGAGCTTGAACGGGTAAGAGTTAGTTATTGATCTCAAGGGTCGTATTTTCTCACGGGACTAGTTCTTCACTTCACATGCGTTCTCTACCCTTCCCTTGATCTTGCAATCTCTTCATTGAGCTTGCAAGTTTAAGGGTTGGCTATTGAGCACATGCTTGGCTTGGGTTCTACTTCCGTGTTCTTTTTATCGCTTATTTATTACTTGCATTTATTACCTTGTCTTTTATTACTTGCAATTTTATTCATGCACTTTAATACTTGTATCTTTTCTTTTCTTTGTTCTTTTCTTTTCTTTGTTCTTTTCTTTTTGTTCTCTTTTGTTCATTTTGTGAATGTTGTAATTATTGTTGTTGTTAAGAATTAATACGGTTTTATAAGTTAACATTTCCTTCTCATTTCCTTTTCCCGTTATTTTCCTTTTGAACTCCGCCCAAACCATACGCAAGCGCTCCGTTAGGCACCGTACCCTGACAAGGTAACGGTGATTCCTAACCACGACCGGTTGCGTTCGGTTTGGCCGGAGGCGAAGGCAAGAGACAAGAACGGAAGGACAAGGGTAAATAAGCCGGATTCCTCGAATACCGCGCTTAAATCCCCTAATCCACGTTGTTGCCGATTGCTTAGCTTCAATTGGTCAAGACTCGGCTCAAAGGTTTTGAGTACGGATTTCTTAGCTTATAATTTCGTATTTTTCTTAACAACTTTATACTTGCAGATAAACACATAGGTTAGAACAAACAAACACATACAAGATTCTTTATTAACTCGTCTAAGACAAGAAGGTAAGATAACACCATCTCCCTGTGGACCGACCCGTGCTCACCGGCTAGCTGCATAGCGACACCGTCCTGATCGCGGTTGCACTTTAAATTCTTTGAACATCCGACACGCCAAAAGCGTGCGATCAAAGCGCCCCAATAAAAGAATATTACATACAAGTTTTTACATGAATGAAAATGAAAAACACTCATCTCACATAAAAACCCCCGGCTATTCAAACACGACGATCCAATATAACATATCCAGCAACACATAACATCACATGTCATCAACGTAAGTAAATATGTCCATCCCAATTGTCGTTGACATATAGCAACGAAACCGGCGATATCACATATTACACTTACGGTCACAGAAAAGAAAGTGTAAAACTACAACAGTTGGAATCCGCAATCTCCTCAGACATCGCATGCCTGACCAAATGAATTACTTAGATATCGCATGCCTAACAATTATAAACCCCGCATTTTAGTCTCATTATCGAAAACACTTTTCAATATCAAGTCGGGCAATTCAACAGGATTCCCGACATTCTGATCGAATGCTCGTCGCAAACTTTAGTAGGCGGCCGCACCCCCGATACCGTCGACGAAGTGCACCAAGGCGGAACACCGCTGCCGGAAGCACCCGAACGGATGCTTTCGGCGACGGGGTTCTCCTACAGTCACTTGGTCGGGGCTATGGAGTGAGGCTGTCTATTAAGTTTACCCGGCGAGTATCCGCGTACGCTACGTGATTGCGACGGACTTTTGATCACATCAAAATTCCGTGGCAACCGATCAAGTGAGACTAAACTGCTATGTTTATATCATTCATTTAGTTATCACATAACTACTTGTGAATTCCAATTATTGTATCCCATTCCAGATAAATAGAAAATGTTAAACTTTCCGATCGAACAATCGAACACCCAAGTTTTCCCGATACAGCTCAACACATGAAATAAGTCTAACAACATTCCGTTCGTGCCTCAGTACCAACGGTCCAGCCGTAGAAGGGTCAAGCCAATGCCTCACATGTGGCACGCCGTACTGCCCCAAACCCGAAGGTTCAAAGGGCAGTTCAAGACGGTCACATAATCGAGTTAAGGTTTGTTGTCTTCTAGAGGGTCCATCGCGTTACTTGCACTACTTAGAACGTCGTTAAACTACGGAAAAATCCAACACTTGGAAATTTCCCGACAGGGGAAAAATTGGGTATTTATATCCGGTCGAACTTTTTAACATATTCTAAAATTTATCCGGAAAGCCACACAGACAAAATTTGATACTCCGATCGAAACACCGAATCCCCAAAAACACAGCAGAAAAATTCAACTCTTGAATAAATTTTAAAAATACCCAGAGAACTCAGCACCTGAAACAATGAATTACTGTGCAAACAGTAAGCGCTGACGTCACATTTCTGCCGCTGAACCGCCGCATTAGCTAAGAGTATGCCGCGGTTCCGCCGCCAAATTCACTGTTCATGCAAAACTTTTTGCGCCGTAATTCTTAGATTTCCCTGCTGAGTTCTCTGCATATTTTTAATTTGGAAAAATGCACGATTTTTGAAAAAGTACAGAGAGCAAGTTTAGGTTTGGGTTTTCGGGTCGTTCGGACTTCAAATTCCGTCTAGACTTCGCCTAAGGCTCTAGCTAGGCTCTGATACCACTATAGGGTTCCTAGGCACCCTAATGAGTTCTCACAAGGCATCGATCATGCCAAATTAAAATTTTAACGGTGCCGAGAGACCCGACTACGGATCGTTTGCTAGAAAACTAGGCGAAAAAGCTAACTAGTTAACACTTAACTACAAGATACGGAAATACAACCTTTGTAGATCCGGTGCTCCACCTCCATAGCTTCGCAACGAGGTCCTCTCCGCTGTCCAAATCAAATCCAGGCTCAAGCGTCGGCTTCGTCGGAGAATGGGCAAGCTAGGTCGTCGATGTCCATGTCGAAGATGATCTACGTCGAGGCATCGCTAAATCAAGCTCCGACTTCACCAAGTCAAGAAACTTGTGAAGAAAACACACTCTACTACTTGGCAAGAGGTAGAGGATGAAGAAATAGGAGTTGGGTTAACTTTAGAATTGGATTTCTCACTCTAATTCATCAATCACCATTGATGAGGTAAGCTTTCTTCTTGAAGTTCAAGGAAGAAGAAGAAGAATAATGATAAGATAAGTTTTTTCTAAAAGAAAAGAATTATCCATTCTTATCATAACAAACCATAGTTAGGTGTAGAGAATTAACAAGGGTTAGTGAATGGTTGGGTTAATACATGAAGACAAAATGGTGACTTAGGTCAAACCTTCATGAAGGTTCATAAACAAACAAAGAAAGCCACCATTATCTCTTCATTATTTTCTTTTGCTAAAATAAACAAAAATGGATAAATAAATGAATAAATGAAGCAAAAGAAACCCTAACCATTGACCAACCATGGTTTAATCCATACACCAAACTATCATGTATCATCAAACATGATACAATCAAATGTACAAATGTATATCACATATACAATATGCACAACCCAAGTGAGAAAATCCATTTAAAGTGAACCAATACTAGTTAATGCAAAGTAATATATCAAATATATAATTATGCATTAAATCATTAAATCAACACTTGATTTAATGATTTAATGCATAATTATATATTTGATATATTACTCTTGATTTAACGATCCGGTCATGACGCACATAACCGACTGATATCATTAGTAACATCTTATCGAATCAACACTTGATCCGATAACCCGGCTATATCGCATATAACCGATCAATGTTACATCGCGAGAATCGAATACAGTATCACATACTGATATTATTCTCGGTCCCGCACATATCTCATATGCGCTCCTATTTCGTTTCGCTTGAGCCAGGAAACCTCTGTGTAGGACTCTAAAGACTCGTCAATACGCCGGCAGCAGATGATGATCATATCAAACATCCACAAGCCGCAAGCGGTCTGCTAAACGTAACGGCCACCCGGGTATTGAGCGATTAGAAGATCGACGAGCAAGCCCGCTCACACTCCAGTGAATCCAACCAGTAACACTACCGTACAGTCCGGTCTGATCGTCTGATATGTCGCATATCTTGCCTAGGGGTGGTATACGTCAGACCCCAATAGCTCGATAAGTCGTGTCGATATGAGGTCTATAACTGTTCGAGAAACTACTGGTAACACTTACCAGTAAATCTCAGCAACCCTGGCCAGGGATTTCCTGTTATAGCCAATCGAACACAGCGCAACATCAACTCCCTATACCGGGAGAGACGAATCCCCTCCTATCGCTCATTGCCTCCATGTGACTCGGGACTGTACCCAAAAACCACCGTTTTGCACGCCCTCTTGGACGTGGTAAGATGGAAATCAAAGCACAGTGGGAACCACACAAGTCTCTATGACGATCTCGGGTCAACAGACTACTCTGTACCAGTGTCACCAGAGAACTGCCATCTGACGTGAGGTTTAATACCATCTGGGAGTTCTCGGCGAGTCCGTCCAGTGTACCCAGTCTCTACTGAGCACTCGTACATCATCTCTGATGTCAAACACCAATGGATATGGGATCATCCATCGCCCATCTGTATGGGTCGAGAAGGTATACGCTAGTCTACTCTGGTATATCGATGCCCCGTCTCGATACACCCACGACTAGGGACTTTGAAGGATGTACTTACGGACTACCATGTCCCCACTAGTATGATCCGCATCATAGTCCAGGTAGTCAAGCACACATCCTAAGGGCTTTACCAACATGTAACAGAGAGACAATCAGCATACACGTTAAGGTAAAGATCAACCAGATAGCATACTATCATGTCGAGCAAGAAAGTCCTCCTTATATACGTCCCAGCATCCACTACAATATACATCCTATGTACAGTAATGGCCTCTAGGGCATACATATAACTAACAGGGGCCACCACATCCCAAGCCCAATCTGGCCTGAATGTGGTTGCCGCTGCCCAAGAACAGCCGCCTCCGCTGGATGAAGAAAACCCTCTCGATGAGGATGATAGGCAGAAAGACCCCTCGGTCCATGCAGAGTCAAGCTCGGACAGCGAGGAAGAGCCTTCTTTCCGCCCCAGGACTGCGGAGCAAGAGCTGCTTCAAGAGCTTCGAAAACAGCTCAGGAGCAAAGATAAAGAGATGGCCAAGCTCTATGCGAAGATTGACGACTTAACGAACGTAGTGATGCAGCTTACGGCCCAAATTGCTCGAGCGCCTCCCAATCAAGCACAAGCCGCTACTAATCAGCCGGGTGATGATAATCCGAGGCAGCCAATGCCTGTTCCTTTGGGACCAAGACTGGTCGAGCCGCATGAAAGCCGGCCACACTCCGCTTCTGGGGACGCCTTGGCCCCAGATAGCACTATCCCGCTAACACAGGATCGGATAATGGATTTGGTCACCAGCAAGGTTAAAACATTGGTGGCCGAAGCTGAAGCTCAGAAAGAAATCGGCAGTAGTGGGCGGCCATATCCCGCGCAGTACGATCTGATTGAGTTCCCAAGCGGCTACGTCATTCCTAAGTTCGGAAGATTTGATGGAACGGGGAATGCAAATCAGCACGTCGCTCACTTCAAAGCATCGTGCGGAAATACAGGGGGCAATGACGCGCTCCTTCTTCGTCAGTTTGTCAACAGCCTGACCGGCGTCGCCTTCGACTGGTATGCGAGTATACCGGAGGGGTACGTCATTACCTTTGCCCAAATGGAGTCCCTGTTTCGGCAAAGGTTCATGAGTGTCAGTGATAAAATCTCCATTGCCGACCTTGTGAGGACCAAGCCGGGGAAGAATGAAAGCAACACCGACTTTATCGCCCGATGGCGTAATCTCACAGTCAAGTGCAAACCGCCGCTGGAGCAGGACCAGTCCGTCAGCCTTCTCATTGGGAACCTCAGCAATTGGATGGTCCCATTCTTGTGTACGGCAGGCCTCAAGACATTTCAGGAACTAACCAAGAAAGTTCAAATGCTGGAACGCTCGAAGCAGGAGTCCCCGCCGGATTCTCAGAGAGACAAAACTTGGAAAAGCAAGCGGGACGACAGCCGTAGAAGCGGGAGTTCCAGCAGTACCAATGTCTTCAATGCGTCCGACAATGAAGAAAAGCGAAGGGCGGGTGAATCCAAAACTAACCGGTCTCGAAAGCCATTGCTGGGAGGAGATGGGCCCACCCTAGAGGAGAAAAAGAACAAGGTTTACTCTTTCAGAAGGGACAAGGTCCGCAAGATATTTAAAGATGCCTTGAACAACGGCCTACAATTGTCGGAGTCGAAAAGACCCCAAGAAGCAAAAATGACCGACAATCTCCTGTATTGCCCGTACCACCGAGTAGTGAGCCATGCGATCGAGGATTGCTATATCTTCAAGGACTGGGTCGAGAAGCAGTACAAGGCTGGAGAGATCGAGCTGTCCAAAAGCGTGTTGGTGAACAATCAAGTTGCAACCGCCAACTTTATACAGACAGAAGTTGAAGCCTTCTGGGGGCAGACAGCCGAACCCGCTGCCCTGACAAACGAAACTGACTCATCGCGGCCTCCGTGGAGTACGCACATATCTAATAAGACGAAGAAGATGCTAAAGATGCTTCAGAAAGAGCCCAGGATGGAATGGGAAGGACAGAAGAGGCCTACCAGCCCAGCTGCCAATGCGGCTCCATCAGGCTCAAAATCCAAGAAGCTCAAGAAGAAGAAAAGTGCAGCTCGGCGCGAAAAAGTGTCTGCAGGGAGATCGACCATTCAAAAATATATCGATTCCCTTGAAGAATATGAACAAAAGGAAAGAACATTGATTCAATTGAATGAGTTCTTCCATGTACAAGCGGCTGAAATTCTGGAGGAGTTAGAAGAAGACTCCAATGAAGAGATCCCAGCAGTGACCTGCTACGCCATCCATCTTGGCAGCGACTCGGAAGAGGATCTCTGTTTTCCCGAAGAGGACGAGGAGCTCACCACAAAGGCCAATCAAATCCAGCTCAGGAGTGGCAGGGCTCTACCGCCAAATCAGGGCAACGCCCCAAAAGGGAAAGAAAAACATGTCGCTAATGAAGAAGATGGCAGAGAACCGACTGATGAAAACATAAGTCCTTCCTCGGTGGACTATAATGTCTTGGCGCATCTCCGGAAGCTTCCGTCTCTCCTGAGCATCTACGACGCCTTGGTCCTATCTAAGGAGCTTAGAGATGTTCTCATTCACGCTCTACAAAACCCCGAGCGGTATCAGGCTCACTTTGCGGAAATTAATATGAAAGAAGCCCAGCACGCTTTGCATGCCGCCGCAGTCACATTTAAGGATGAAGACTTGCTACTGGGAACAGCTGAGCACAATCGGCCGCTTTACGTGACCGGGTACAGCGACGGAGATCGAATTAATCGCATATTGATTGATCCGGGGTCCTCAGTGAACATCATGAACTTGCGGACGCTGAAGAGTTTGTCAATGGACGTCCGACACCTATCAAGGGAAAGGATTGTCATTCAAGGCTTCAACCAAAATTGCCAGCAAGTTCTGGGGTCTATAGCTTTGCCAATCAAATTCGGGGATCTGCAAACTGAAGCTAAGATATACGTGATCGACGCCGACACGTCTTATAAAATTCTCTTGGGGCGGCCATGGCTCCACGATTATGGCATCATTCCGTCAACTCTCCATCAATGCATGAAGTATACTAAAAATGGCGAAGAAAGACGCATTGACGGAGACATCCAGCCGTTCGGTGTGCATGAAGTCCGCTATGATGATTCTCTGTACTTTATGAACCACCAAAATGCTAAGCCGCAACTGACCGAAGATAGACCGGCCCAAGACCCAAAAGCAAATCTGCGCCGGTTGTCACTTTCAAAAGCAAAAACGCCCAAGTGCGCCCGCATTTCGGCAGCGACACTGATGAGTCCGACGCTGGAAGCCCGTCCTTCCGTAAAACTCGCCCTCGTTTCGGCAGCGATACGGACGAATCTGTTACTGAAGATCCACCTAGCGGCAAAGCCCGCCCTCATCTTGGCAGTGACACTGAAGAGTCGGAAGAAGAGGACCTGCCATGCAACAGCTGTGCAGATTGGACCCCCATGCAACAAGCAAAACTACGAGAGACCTTCGAAGTCGCAGAAGGGTCCTTGGCCATCACAAGGGTGCCGGAGCAGATGTGCAAAGAGCTCGACGCATTGTCAGTCTCTACCGTAGACCAGCTGAAAACTTTCTACGTCCCCGGGAGGAAAAATGGACAGATGGGCATCCTGTTTTACGGTCAACCCCCGTTGTGCACCGGACGATCTTTCTATCGCATGCCTTCCCTATGAGAGAGGCATAAGAGCCGTCCTCAATCCCAGATACTATGCGCCCGAGATGCGGGAATACTTTAAAAAGTGCGGATGCCGGTTATATCAGACGGAGTCCGAAGCAAAGTTTTACGAAGGGCTATGGCATCCACCCCAGGTCCGAGCACTCATCGATGGACGAATTCCAGATAGACGGGGCATAGGCTACATTCAAACTGATTCAAAAGCGTGCTACATGATCCATGTTGGTGAGGCCAGCGAAAGATCAAATGATGATGACGAGATAGCCGAGCCAGAAGAAGCTCCTCAAGAGCTCGAAGATGGCGGACAAGCAACCTTTGATGAGCTAACCGAGATTGACTTAGGAACGCCCGATAATCCAAGGCCGACCTATATCAGCTCACTCTTGTCGGAGGAAATGAAAGAGCAGATAATTTCCCTGCTGCATGAGTTCGTCGACTGCTTCGCGTGGACATACAAAGAAATGCCTGGCCTTTCCCCTGAAGTGGCCGTACATAAGTTGGCTATATCTCCTGATGCTAAGCCAATCAAACAAGCTCCCTGAAGAATGAGAAGGGAACTAGAAGAAAAGGTCATCGAGGAAACTAAGAAGCTCATCGATGCCGGCTTCATCAGGGAAGAGATATATGCAGACTGGATCGCATGCATAGTCCCAATGAAGAAGAAAAATGGGCAGATCCGAGTTTGTGTCGATTTCAGGGACCTCAACAAGGCATGTCCTAAAGATGACTTCCCGCTACCGGTCATGGAAATGATGGTCGATGACACCTCAAATTACGAACTGTTCACCTTTATGGATGGCTCGTCTGGATATAATCAGATCAAGATGTCGCCTGAGGATGAGAAGCACACAGCATTTCGAACCCCGATCGGAATATATTGCTACAAGGTAATGCCATTTGGACTGAAGAACGCAGGTGCTACATATCAAAGGGCAATGACTAATATCTTTGATGACCTAATCCATAAAGTCGTCGAATGCTATGTTGATGATCTGGTCGTTAAGACTGAAACCAAGGCCGATCATATCCAAGATCTCAGGACCGTTCTCACCAGACTGAGGGAATACGATCTGAAGATGAATCCCCTGAAGTGCGCTTTTGGCGTGTCATCGGGAAAATTCCTGGGCTTTATAGTCCGGCATCGAGGGATCGAAATTGACCCATCAAAGATAAAGGCCATCATGGAGATGCCCCCTCCAAAGAGTCTGACGCAGCTGAGATCTTTCCAAGGAAAGCTTGCTTATATACGGAGGTTTATCTCAAATTTGTCGGGGAGATGTAGGCCCTTCTCAAAGCTCATGAAGAAAGGAGCTCCTTTTATCTGGGATGCCGAATGTCAAGCGGCGTTCGAAAGCATCAAACAATACTTGTTGCACCCTCCAGTGCTGGCCGCTCCCATTCCAAATAAACCATTGATTCTCTACACTGCCGCGCTAGATGAGTCACTCGGTGCGCTCCTCGCCCAGAATAACGAGGAGGGAAAGGAAAATGCCCTCTACTACCTCAGTCGAACTCTAGTCGGGGCGGAACACAACTATTCCCCTATCGAAAAGCAATGCCTGGCTCTGATATTTGCTGTGAAGAAGCTAAGGCACTATCTGCTGGCTCATCGGGTTATGCTGATCTCCAGGGTTGACCCGCTCAAACACTTGATGACCAAAGCAAGCTTAGCCGGCAGAATGGCAAGATGGGCTGTCATGCTACTTGAGTTTGACATAGTTTATACTCCCCAGAAAGCAGTAAAAGGGCAAGCTCTTGCAGACTTTCTCGCTGCTCATCCCATACCAGAAGGATCGCCGCTAAATTGTGAGTTACCCGACGAACAAGTGCTGCACCTCGAGGAAGACGAGCCATATTGGGAGCTCTACTTCGACGGGGCCTCATCAATGAGGAGCTCCGGCAGATCAAACGTCCCGGAGATAAAAGCAGGGATAGGATTGGTGTTCATCACACCATCAATGGGAACCCTACGGCGTTCTTTTGCTCTCACCGAGCCTCGGACAAACAATGAAGCTGAGTATGAAGCTCTGATAGCTGGTTTGGAGCTTGCCGTAGAAATGGAAATCCGTCGGCTACGAGTCTACGGTGACTCCCAGCTTGTCATCAACCAAGTAAGCGGCGACTATAAGATATACAAACCCGAGTTAGCTCGGTACAGAGGTTGAGTGGTGGAACTCATGAAACGGTTCACTCATATTGAACTAACGAGAGTCCCTAGAGCGTTGAACGGAAAGGCTGATGTACTCGCTCGCTTGGCCAAGGAGCTGGCTGATCCTGACATGGACGAAATTCTGATCACAGTCAGGAGCCGGCAAATTCTACCCCCAGTCTCTCTACGAGAAGAGGAAAGCGCGGAACAGAAGAGCAGTCCTGCGGAAGAAGCTTCGATCATCCAAGACGAGCCTGATTGGAGAGAACCCTTCATAGAGTACCTCCGATACGACAAGCTGCCCGAAGAAAAATCTGCGAGGATTCAGCTGAAGAAAAGAGCTCTCCGATACGTGTTTGTAAACGACACGTTATACCGCAGGTCATATGACCAACTCTGGCTCAGGTGCCTGTCATCGGCCGAAGCCCAAAAGGTCATGAAAGATGTTCACTCGGGCGTTTGCGGTGCTCACCAATCTGGTCCCAAGATGCGACTTCAAATCAAACGGCTTGGGTATTACTGGCCCACCATGATACGGGATTGCGGAGAGCATGCAAAGAAATGTCAGATCTGCCAAATCCATGGTGATTTCATTCACAAGCATCCCAATCCATTGCACCCTACGGTGGCGTCGTGGCCCTTCGAAGTTTGGGGCACCGACATTGTTGGCCCAATTGATCCTCCGTCATCTAAAGGCCACCGGTTTATACTGGCCGCGACAGACTACTTCTCCAGATGGGCTGAAGCTTTCCCGCTAAAAGAAGTTAAGACAAAGGATATTCTGACATTCTTCCAGCATAATATTCTATACCGCTTCGGTACTCCGAGAAGAATCATTTCTGACAACGGGCCTTCTTTCAAGAGCTTCAATGTCTCAAGGTTCGCTACTCAGCACAAGATAGACTGGAGATATTCCTCCATCTATAATCCAAGAGCCAATGGGCTAGCCGAAGCCTTCAATAAGACCCTATGCAAGCTCCTGAGGAAGAATGCTTCGGCCAACAAGAGGGACTGGAATCTCAAGCTTCACGAGGCGCTTTGGGCATATCGTACCACGCACCGTACTCCAACCCAGTCCACTCCATACTCATTGCTCTTCGGAGTGGAGGCGGTCCTCCCCCTCGAAGTCGAAGTTCCAAGCTTAAGAATGGCCGTTCAACATGAGTTGACGGAAGAGGAAAACGTGCTCCTTCGACTTGAAGAGCTGGATGCCCTCGAAGAAAAGAGGCTCGCGGTGCAGCAAAGTCTGGAACTATACCGAGCCCAGATGTCACGGGCCTATGACAAGATAACCCGTCTCCGCGCTTTCAAGAAAGGTGAATTGGTGTTGGTCCTTAAAAGACCGATCATCCTCAATCGACATGCCAAGGGAAAATTTGAGCCAAACTGGGAAGGACCATACGTCATTGAGAAAGTGTTCGACGGAGGATCCTACCAACTAATAAGTGCCGAGGGAGAAAGGCCCATGCCACCCATCAATGGCCGATATCTCAAGAAATACTACACGTGAATGCTCCAAGTCGCAGGCGAATTGAGCACATCAGCCCTACGGTCTGGATCAGACATCCTGCAAAACCGTATACAATCCACGGGCGTAAAAGACCCCTATTTCTCCCAAATCCCGCCGGTGAGACTACTTTAAAGTCCCACCAGCGGACAGAAAAAAAAAAAAAAAAGGTATGTCCACAAGCAAAACGGGCACGGATGAAAACCCGAAAGGGCTCCGTGAGTAAAAACAGCAGGACTACCGGCGAGTCTGTGAAAACCCGAAAGGGCGCAAACTCGTGAGAAGAGATGAAATACCCTCGCAAAGTCCCCTCGACCTTGTGAGGAGAAAACCCTACGTGAGATCCTTACGACTCACAAAGGAGCAAAACACTTAGGAATCCTCACGATTCTTAAGGAGAAAATACACCTGCGGGATCCTTACGACTCGTAGGGAGAAAATGCTTTTATGGGACCCTCACGGCCCATAAAATTGAAAAGCCTTAGGTGACAGAAACCCAAACCTGTCTCCTAAGCCATCCTTCCCCGACGGGCAACGGCAAATGATGAGTCGCTCCTGGAATTTCGCTTCAGTGTTAGCGGTGCTGATGCCGACCAAAAACCCAAATCCCAAGTCCTCCCAAGGCAAATGATGAGTTGCTCCTGGCATTATTCCAGTGCAGCAATGCTGATGCCAGACAAGACCCAAATTCAAAGTCCTCTCAATGGCGAATGATGAGTCGCTCCTGGTGCCATATTGCAGTGCAGCGATGCAGACGCCAACAAAGTCCCGAAAGTTTTATGGCCCTACGGTCTGGATCATACATCCTGCAAAACCGTATACAATCCACGGGCGTAAAACGATCCCAATCTCTCCCAAATCCTCCCGGGGCAAATGATGAGTTGCTCCTGGCATCATTCCAGTGCAGCAATGCAGATGTCGACAAAAAAAAAAATCCCCAAATCCCCTCGGGGCAAATGATGAGTTGCTCCTGGTATCATATTCCAGTGCAGCGATGCAGACGTCAACAATGTCCCAAAATTTTTTTATGGCCCTACGGTCTGGATCATACATCCTGCAAAACCGTATACAATCCACGGGCGTAAAACAATCCCGATCTCTCCAAAAAAAAAAAAGAAAGAAAGAAAAAAAAGAAGAACGGTATGTCCACAAGCAAAACGGGCACGGATGAAAACCCGAAAGGGCTCCGTGAGTAAAAACAGCAGGACTGCCGGCGAGTTTGTGAAAACCCGAAAGGGCGCAAACTCGTAAAAAAAAAATGAAATGAAATGCACTCGCAAAGTCATCTCGACTTTGTGAGGAGAAAATTCCCGCGTGAGATCCCTATGACTCACAAAGGAGCAACACACTTAGGAGTCCCCCACGACTCCTAAGGAGAAAATACACCTGCGGGATCCTTACGACCCGTAGGGAGAAAATGCTTTTATGGGACCCTCACGGCCCATAAAATTGAAAAGCCTTAGGTGATAGGGATCCAAACCTGTCTCCTAAGCCACCAATTCCCAAATCCTCTCGGTGCAAATGATGATTCGCTCCTGGTACCATATTCCAGCATAGCGATACTGATGTCAACCCAAATCAAAATCAACAAGTCAACTTCCACTCCGACACCGCAGAAAGCGGAGCAAGTCAGAATCCAATCTCGACACCGCAAGAAGCGGAGCAAGTCAAGTCTACCCCTGACACTACAAGAAGCAGAGTGAGTCAAATCAAGAATCGACCGTCCACGTCGCTAAAATGGCAGCATCGACCGTCCACGTCGCTAAAAGGGCAGCATCGACCGTCCAAGTCGCAAAAAGGGCAGAATCGACCGTCCATGTCGCTAAAATGGCAGCACCGACCGTCCACGTCGCTAAAAGGGCAGCAACGACCGTCCAAGTCGCAAAAAGGGCAGCACCGACCGTCCAAGTCGCAAAAAGGGCAGCACCGACCGTCCAAGTCGCAAAAAGGGCAGCATCGACCGTCCACGTCGCTAAAATGGCAGCATCGACCGTCCACGTCGCTAAAAGGGCAGCATCGACCGTCCAAGTCGTAAAAAGGGCAGAATCGACCGTCCATGTCGCTAAAATGGCAGCACCGACCGTCCACGTCGCTAAAAGGGCAGCAACGACCGTCCAAGTCGCAAAAAGGGCAGCACCGACCGTCCAAGTCGCAAAAAGGGCAGCACCGACCGTCCAAGTCGCAAAAAGGGCAGCATCGACCGTCCACGTCGCTAAAAGGGCAGCATTGACCGTCCAAGTCGCTAAAAGGGCAGCACCGACCGTCCAAGTCGCTAAAAGGGCAGAACCGACCGTCCACGTCGCTAAAATGGCAGCACCGACCGTCCAAGTCGCTAAAAGGGCAGCACCGACCGTCCAAGTCGCTAAAAGGGCAGAACCGACCGTCCACGTCGCTAAAATGGCAGCACCGACCGTCCAAGTCGCTAAAAGGGCAGCATCGACCGTCCACGTCGCTAAAAGGGCAGCATCGACCGTCCAAGTCGCAAAAAGGGCAGCACCGACCGTCCAAGTCGCAAAAAGGGCAGCGCAGGATTCCTGCAAAGCGGGAACCAGATAACTCCGGGCCAGGGAAAACGTCTATCACGGACACTCCGTCTCGGAGACATGTCAAGCAACGACCGTCCATGTCGTAAAAAGGGCAGTGCCAGCTTCCCAGAAAGCGGGAACCAAATCAAGCCGCCTCCATGTGAAAGAAGATCCATCAATTTCATGCACACGACCCACATGTGTGGTGTGCATTTATTGATGGGGGGCAATTTGTTGGGGTAAAAATTTACACCCCGGTTGACCAAGTCAAAATCCAAGTCAACCCCAAGCCAAGTGGACCCAAGCCCAGACCGAGTGGGCCCATGCCCGGGTCGAGCCCGAACATGAAGCGGCCGGCCTCCCCCCACGCCAAGATAAAAATTTTGTAATAAACAATTTTGTTGTATTTATTTTATTTTGGATAAATGTAAGAAAAATAGGCATAAAGCCAAATTTTTGTAAAGCCCATGGCTTATGTGCAAAAAGAAATGGCACAGGAGCCATGGGATAGGCAAAATGCCATTTTGTGAAGCCCAAGGGGCTATGTGTAAAATGTATGGCCTATAAAGGCAAAGATAATGAAAATATCTCACAACTTTTTCTCTCTCCAGAAATTTTCTAGATCTGAGATCTCTTCCTCCTTCCTCAAGGTTCTAAAACCTTCCTTTTTCTTTTGAATTAAATCAAGAGTTTAACTCTTCCTTTTCTCAAAATAAATAGATTTCCACCACAAAACCTACGAAGGGGAGCTTGGATCTCCAACCAGATTTCGAAAAGGGGAGGCTTTTAAGGCTCATCCCCTTTTCTCCAAGATCCCGCCGGTCAAGAGCAAGAAGAAGGAGACCCATCTCCAAAAATCTAACTTTGGACAGGCCCAAGGCTCAAAAGAAGAGCAATAAATCTCCAGGAGTTTAACTCCTTTCTAAAGTTGCTGGAGTTTAACTCCATAAATTAATTTCTGTTGGAGTTTAACTCCATAAATTTGCTTCTGTTAGGAGTTTAACTCCAAAGATTCCCTTGGGAGTTCAACTCCCCAGCCTAGGGGCTAGGCTTCCCTTTCCGCGAGTTTTTCCCGCGGTCACGTGTGCCCACATGACCCCGGGGCGCTAAGGCGCTCGTCGGTCACGTGTGCCCACGTGACCCCTGGGCGCTATGGCGCCCATCGGTCACGTGTGAGCACGTGACCCCGGGGCGCCAAAGCGCCCATCGGTCACGTGTGCGCACGTGACCCCTGGGGCGCCAAAGCGCCCATCGGTCACGTGTGCCCACGTGACCCCGAGCGCCCATCGGTCACGTGTGCCCACGTGACCCCCGGGGGGCGCCAAAGTGCCCATCGGTCCCGTGCGCGCACGTGACCCCGGGGATTAAGGCGCCCACCTGCTGTGCGAGCGTCCTTTAGACGCCATTTTGTTTTCTTTTCCCCCTCGTTTTACGTGCACTCCCCAACAAAATCCCTTCTGGAGTTTTAACCCCTTTTAAAAATGTATATATATTTATTCTTTGGAGTTTAACTCCATAATAAAGTTCTATTTTAGGAGTTTAACTCCGCATAAAATTCTTTTAGGAGTTTAACTCCTTTTAAAATTCTTTGGGGTTTAACTCCACAATAAAATTCCTTTTGAAATTAAACTCTACCTTTTTTTAAAAAAAGAGGGGGGGGGGGAACATACGCAGACTCCACGACACTGTCTTCCGTTAGAAAAAAATTTCTAACGGGGCGCTGCCCCGCACCCCGCAAGGGGGCTGCTAGCCCCCTTGACCCCCAGCCCGCTATCCGGGTAGCGGGACCCCCGTAAAAACTCTGCGGGGCCCCCAATATTTCCAAAGCCCCTTCAAAACACGATACTGCACATTGAGTTCGCATGACCAGTTTAACCCGTTAATCGGAGGTTCCTTCGCTCCAAATGCGAGGGGTAATTAACGGCAGCTTAGTCCGCGGTTGCCGGAGATTCGGATCTCCACAATCAATAAACCCCGGCCTACCCTAGGCAGGGGGAATCTGTAATGCGCCTGACAAGCGCGCGCGTATTCCCATCTCAATGGGGTGACGAAAAACACCCTACAAAGAAGACACCTCATTATTATGATTTACCATTTTTTAATGGATTAATGAGGTGGAGAAATGGGTGTGCAAGTTCATTAAATGAAATATGGCTAAGGTTGTGACTCATGGTTTTACTATTCTACCATGGTTGATATTTTGTTAAAATATCTAGATATTGGTTGAGATATTTTTTGTGGCTTGCATTATCATCTCCATGACTTAGCCATTCTTCATTGGTTTTTTCTCTAGCTCATTTTACACCCTCATCTTCTCCTTGCTCCCTCTTCTTCTAATTCTAACCCTAATTGTCTCATGAGTTGAGAAACCTAGGGTTAGCGAGAAAAAGCATTCCATAATTATTCTCTACACACTCTAGTCTACTTAGATTAGCAAGTTAAGTATTCTAGTTACCTCAATTAGGAGGTAGGAGCTCTTAGTAGGCACTCTCGGGTGGATCATCATTGACGTGAGGAGGCCGAAGTTCAAGCACGATCCATACTTTCATCGAAGAGCTTAAGAAGAGAATCAAAGACCCGAAGGACTTGTTTTCTTTAGGTATACCTTCTATCATAGTAGATAGATTCCCTTTTTGCTAGTTAGGTTTGTGGTTAAGATCCGGATTAAGGGTTATTCTAGAGCCATGTTCTAATCGTTAGAAAAAAATTTTGTTCCGTATTTGGCCACGGAAGTTGGCTGGGGCGCTAGTGTAGCCTTTCAAGTATATTCACATTACCATTAGAAGATCTAGCGTTAAGTGTTGCCATGGTGCTTTACTTGAGCTTAGGCTCAATTTGGAGCCCTAAGGAGTCATGACCGCACCTTTCTAGGGTAGGATAACATCCAATGGTCTTTAGGCCTTTTATGTACTGCCATCAAGAACCAAAATTAGGAATATACAGTCACTTCGATTCATTTTGACCCTTGGGTCTGTTAACGACGTCGTACTCGCACTTCACCGGAGTTAGTCGGGCGTCTATGTTCTTCGTGCTATACCGTCGAGACCTAGTTATCCATTTGACGGAGTGTGGGAAGTCACGTTTCTCCTCTCATTCTTGAACTGTCTACAGGAGTCGGGATTCAAACTACCTATAGGGCAAAAAAGTTTCATTTTTATCATTTTTTTATTTTCAATTTCCGCGATGCTCTATCCTTTCAGCTTTTCATATCGCGAATGTTGTGATTGCCCAATCATTTCGGCTATTTATTCGCGGTTCCCCAATCAGTTCAGCTATTATATCTATATCTATATATATATATATATATACATATATACTCGCTGCTTTTTATTGCGAGTTGCCCTATCATTTCGGCTATTTTTTTTCATACTCATCAGTTTTATTGCGAGTTGAAAACTTGATATCTGGTACCTTCTTTAGCATCAGTATTGTTACGACTGGAATATTGCCAAGAGCAATTCATCATATGCCATTACCAATTTCGGCCAATGGTGGCTTACGAAACAAGCTTAGATCCCTGCTAACTAAGGCTTTTTCGACTTTATGAGCCAGGGTCTCATAAAGGTATTTCTACTTATGAGTCATGAGGATCTTATAGGTGTATTTTCCCTTTAGGAGTTGTGAGGGCTCCTAAGTGTGTTTTCCACCTGTAAGTCGTAAGGATCTTATAGGAGTATTTTTGTCTTACCAGTCGAGAGGACTCATATGTGTCATTCACCTTGTCGAACAATATTTCTCGATTTTGTGGGGTATTGGTTGGAAATATATTTATTTATACCCGTGGATTGTTTACAAGAGTCGATATTGGACCATTTGTAGAGAATAAATTTTGTGGGGTTATGATGGCTTAAGAAAAGGTTTAGATCCCTGTAACTTAAGGCTTTTGAATTCTATAAGCCGTGAGGGTCTTACAGAGGATATATTCCCTTTACGAGTCATGAGGATCTCCTAAGTGTACTTTCTACTTAGGGATCGTATGGGTTCCTAAGTGTGTTACTCCTTTATGAGTCGTGAGAATCCCACGCAGGTGTTTTCTTCTTACAAAGTCGGGAGGACTTCGCAAGTGCACTTTTTGCTTCTTTCAACGAGTTCGTGCCCTTCCGGGTTTTCACAAGCTCGCAGATACCCCTACTGTTTTTACTCACGATGCCCTTTCTGTTAGTGATTTGTATACCCTAGAGGCCATTATTGTATGAAATAGTGGATGCTTGGACATATATATGGAGGACTTTCTTGCTCGACATGATAGTATGCTATCTGGTTTCCTTTATCTTAACATGTTCACTGGTATTATCATACCGTCTCTTATATACATGTTGATAAAGCCCATAGGATGTTTGCTTGACTATCGGGACTATGATACGGATCATGCTACCGGGACCTGGGTAGTCCACAAGAACATCCTTCAATTGTTCCTAGTCGAGGGTATATCGAGACAGGGCATCGATACACCAGAGTAGAATAGTGTGTACATTTCTTGACCCTATATGCGGGTGATGGTTGATCCCATATCCATTGGTGTTGACATCAAAGATTGTACACAGGTGCTCATTAAAGAATGGGTACACCGAACAGGACTCGCCGAGAACTCCTAGTTGGTATTATACCTATCGTCAGATAGCAGTTCTCTGGTGACACTGGTACAGATTAGTCTGTAGATCCAAGATCGTCATAGAGTCTTGTGTGGATCCCATTGTTCTTTTATTTTCTCCCTACCACGGCTCAAATGAGTCGTGTAAATAGGTGGATTTTTGGTACATTCCCGAGTCACATGGAGGAAATGAGCAATAGGAGGGGTTTCGTCTCTCCTGGTATTGGGAGTTGATGTTGCGCTATGCTCGATTGGCTATAACAGTAAGTCCCTGGCCAGGGCTGTTGATGAGATTTACTGGTAAGTGTTATCAGTAGTTTCTCATACCGTTATAGGCCTTATATTGGCATGACTTATCAAGTTATTGGGGTGTGACGATATCACCCCTAGACTCGATATGCGACATATCAGACGAAGAGACCGGACTGTACGGTAAGTGTTACCGATTAAAAGAATTTAAGTTAACCGCAATCAAGACGGTGCCGCTTTGCAGCTAGCCGGTTGAGCACGGGTCGATCTACAGGGAGATAGAGCGTTTTACGTTCTTGTCGTTACAAGTTAATGCGCGAGGGCAGAAAGTTCATATCTAACCTATGTGTTATATGCAAGTATAAAGTTGTTAGGAAAAGATACAAAAAGTGTAAGCTAAGGAATCCGCACTAAAACCTTTGAGCCGAACTTATCGATTGTAGCTAGAATAATTGGCAACAACGTGGATTAGGGTGCTTAAGCACGGTATTCGTGGAATCCGGCTTATTGACCCTTATCCGTCCGTTCTTGTCTCTTGCTTTCGCCTCCGTCCAAACTGAACGCAACCGGTCGCGGTTAGGAATCACCGTTACCTTTGTAAGGTAGGGTGCCTAACGGAGCGCTTGCGTAACGTTTGGATGGAGTTCAATGGAAAATATGGGAAAAGGAAATGAGTAAAGAAAGCTTAACTTACAATATCGTATTTATTCCTAACAATACCATATTAACAACCATTCACAAAACAAACCAAAAAGAGCAAAAGAAAAGAGAAACAAAGAGAAGAAAAGAAAACAATACAAGTAAGTAAAATTGCATGGAATGAAAGTGCAAGTATGTAAAGAGCATGGAATGTAAAGAGCAAGAATGTAAAGCAAGTAATAAAAGAGCAAGAAATATAAAAGAGCAAGAATGAAAACCAAAGATCACATGACACACCATGGGTTCAATAGCCCAATCTTAAACTTGCAAGCTTAATGAAGAGGTTGCAAGATCAAGAGAAAACTAAGAACCCAAGGCAAAATGAAGCACAAAAGAGACTTTATTCATCTTTAAGAATGATACAACCCTTGGGATCAAATACCAACCCTTAAACCTTCAAACTCAGTGAAGAGGTTGAAAGATCAAGAGAAGGCAATGATCTCAAGGGGAAGCTAAGCTATTTACAAGAGAAAGAGAAAACAAAATGAAGTGTTGCAAAAAGAATGACAAAATTAGACCCTTTCTCCTTTGCCCCATGGTCTGCCTTTATAGGAAAGAAAAGGGATTAAGCAAACAATAAAATAAAGACCAAATGGCAGTATTGGAGACACTGTGAGAAGATGGGGCCCACAGGAGGAGGTGGGACCGGCCAGGCCGGATTTTCTAGGGAAGTGCTCGGTTGAAATCCGAGCACTGGTGCTCGTACTCCTGTGGTGTGCAGGGGTTGTCTCCAGTATGACTTTGGTGTTGGTGGTTTTCTCAAATTTGATTTGGTATGCATCCAGTTCTTGGAGGGAAATAAGTAGCTATGCATCACATCACTCCTTTTTGCAATAAATGCAAATCACACCATATAGCACACTTGTACTAGCTCACTTGCGTGTGTCATGGCAGCCCCCTAGGTCCATGGTCCAAGCCCCAAGAGTTAGTGTGTTTACATGCTATGTGTTGGACCAAAATATTGTGCACACACTGGTTTGCAAAATAACTCTTGGGATATCGGTCGGTTTGCGGTTATGGTTGTAGTGTCAGCTTACAAATGATATATCCATGATTTTGAATGTATTTCCAGTATTTTGTCACGGATACCTGTAATCTGTATTACTGAGCAAACAATGGTTAATAGTACCGATATATACAAAAAATAGATAATGAATGAGCGGTATTAAAATGCAATATTCTTGTATGAACAGTTACTTATAGGTTTCATAGGAGTTTGGACAAACTTGCTTGTTGATCTTCTAATCGCTCAATACCTGGGTAGCTGTTGCGTCTAGCTAGTACCGCTGACGGCTTTTGGGTGACTGATGTGATCATCACCTACTGCTGGCGTATTGAAGAGTCTTTAGAGTCCCACACAGAAGTATTCTGGTTCAAGTGAAACGAAGTAGGGGACATATGCTGCTATGTGCATGGGCCTGATTAAATACGAGTATGTGATACCGTATTGTAATCTGGCAGTTATTTGTTATCGGTTAGGTTATATGTGATATAACCAAATTATCGAATCAAGTGTTGATTTGATAATGTGATATACAGATAAATGATATTAGTCGGTTATATGTGATATAACCGGATTATTAAATCAAGTGTTGATTTAATAATTTGATATATATTATATTTAATATAATTATATATTAACTAATATTATTAGATCACTAATTATTCTTCATTATATATATATTAATATATATATATATGATATATATATATATATATATATATTATATGAATCATGTCATGGATTTTCTATTTTTTAGAAAATAGAAAATGAGGTTTAATATATGGAGATATTTGTGGAATGGGCAAGCATGGGCTTTATCATTTGTTTATTGCTCTTGACTCACAATTCAAGCATGGTTGCAATTTCTTATTGCAATTTATTTCATGCTTGAATAAGTGTGGTCAAGGGGGTTGTCATTCTACAATTCATTCATGACTTGAGTTGTTTTTCTTTAGCTCCTTCTTGAACTCATGAGATGAGTTCTAGCATTCTTCATTTTCTTCACCTCATACTTCAAGCTCTAAACCCTCATATGTGATGTGAAACATAGAGCTTGAAACCCCAGTGAGCAAATAAAACCCCTACTTCACCATCCTACACTTCATTTGCACTCTAGTGTAGTATGTTTCCTTCACTAAAAAGTTTTGTGAAGAGGTAGCTCGGATTGGCGGACTTCGGGTGGATCGTCTTAGGCATGAAGATCATCGAAGGAACCTTGTTCATTCTTCGAATGGAGCCTAGTGGAATCGCGTGGATTACTACCCAGAGCATTTGAAAAGAAGGATACAGTCTACAAAGGTTGTAGCCTCTTTCCCTTCTCTTAGTTTTCATATCATCACATAGTAAAACCTAATATTCTAGTAAAGATCTTGGTTAGTGTTCGTTAGCACCCGAAATTTTTAAAATTGCATGTGTGATGTCCGTTTAAACCCCGTCACGGTGCAAGCGTACACTTTCACTTTCGAGTTTTCATCCATGCCCATTTCACTTGCGGACATACTATTTTTTTGTCGTCGATGATCCAACGCCGCTTGAGGAGACAGGCGGCCCATAAGGTAACGTACTATCATCAATAGGTCATGACTTTTCGAAGGACCGCGTCATTGGTAGAGCCTTCTAGCCGGTGGGGATTTCAGGCGTAGTTTAGCCGATGGGGCCTGGGAGAGATATGAATTTTTTATGCCCGTGGATTGTATACAGCTGGTTATATGACCCATACCATATGGTTAAACATATTAGTTTAGGGAAATTTTAGTCTATCATTAGTTTAGGGACGTTTCGGTCCATAGGAACCCAGCATAAGGTCATATTATTTATGCCCGTGGGTTGTATATGGTGATCGATATAAAGATCCACCGTAGGGCAATAAATTAATTTAAGGACATTACGGTCCATCATCATGTATATCATGAAGAATATATAGGGTAACATATTAGTTTAGGGATGTTTCGGTCATGCATTCCCGTGTTCGGGACAGATATTAGTTTAAGGACATTTCGGTCCAGCATTCCCTTGTTCAGGACAGATATTAGTTTATGGACATTTCGGTCCAACATTCTCGTGTTCAGGACAAATATTAGTTTAAGGACATTTCGGTCCAATATCAGTTTAAGGACGTAGTAGTCCATCATCCCGGCATAATGCGGTGCATACGACTTTCAAAGTTTTGATTCAAGAAGACAGCGAGAAGACACAAGCATCGTCATCTATCATTGACCTAAGTCGCAACTCTTCAAGCATAGTATTTTTAAGGAATCGGCCGTTTATTGGCCGAAATGGCCTTTCTTCATTCATATCTATGAGCAGGTAAGCTCCATCTTGGTAGACCTTATTTATGATGTACGGGCCTTCATAGTTTGGTTCGAACTTCCCCCATTTTACACGATTGGAATCATCGGTCTTTTGAAAACCAGCACGAGTTCGCCTTGGTGAAATGTTCTTGGCCTGATTAGTCTTTCATATGATCACGTCATCCTTACCTTATAAGCTTCTAGATTTTGCTGTGCTATAAGGCGGGTTTCATTAAGAGCATCGAGTTTCTCAAGCCTAAGATGAACATTTTCTTCATCCGTTAGCTCGTATTGAACAGCCACTCGTAATGAGGGGATTTCTATCTCCAGTTGGAGTACTGCATCAGTGCCAAACACCAATGCATATGGTGTTGTATTTGTGGCCGTCTTGAACGTCGTTCGGTACGCCCAAAGAGCTTCATGCAGTCCCGGCATAGTTGGCCGTTCGAGATGTAATCGGTTGTTGCTAGTATAAATCAATGTTCTCTGGATGACGCTAGTTCGATAGGACCAATTATATCCGTTCCACACATCTCGAACGGCCAACTAGCAACTATCGAGTGCAGCGGATTTGGATGCTGATGTATGAAGTCCCCGTGTATTTGGTACGAGTGACACCGCTTCGCATATTTGAGATAGTTCTGAATCATCATGGGCCAGTAATAGCCCATCCTTTTTATTTTAAGCTTCATTTTTGGTCCTGCTTGATGAGAGCCGCAAAGTCCATCGTGTACTTCTTGGACGACTTTCCTTACTTCCTTCAGCCCTAGGCATCTTAACCATACGAAGTCGAAGGATTTCTTGTATATAGTATCGTTGATGAAGGAGAACGGAAAAGCTCGTTTCATGAGCTGATGTCTAGATAACGCATCTTCAGGTGTTCGTTGGGCCTTAAAGTAGCCTATAAAGGCTTCTCTCCGGTCCCCGACCTCTTCTTTGTTTTCTATTTGTAGAACTTCTCGTTCGGTCATTTCTTTTTCTTCAGATAGTTCTATCAGGGCTTCCGAAGGCATATCTACTAGCACCAGGATCCTGCGCCTTTGAAGAATGATTCTTACGTCATCGAGGTCTTCATCGGCCAATTCTTTAGCCAACTTGGCTAATGCATCCGCCTTGCTGTTTTCCGCTCGCCGTATACTTTTCAGGGTATAGGAAGGGATTTGGGTCAGCAGCTGCTGCACTCTTTCGCCATATTTTATCAGTTCTGGTTTGCATGTCTGATAGTCACCATTTACTTGACTGACGATCAGCTGAGAATCTCCATATATTAGGAGGTTCTGGATTCCCATATCGATAGTAATCTCAAGACCGGCTATCAAAACATCATATTCTGCTTCATTATTAGTCCTAGGTTCCGTCAAGGAGAGTGCATACCGCAATATTCCTCCTTGTGGGGTTATGAAGATAAGACCTACCCCAGCTTTGATTATGGGAGTGCTCTTCTTCCGTTGCTTCATGGAAGATGCTCCATTGAAGTAGAGCTTCCATTGAGACTCATCTTCTTTCTCCTCCTCGACTGCATCGAACGCGTGTTCATCTTGTAATTCACAGTTTAGGGAAGAATCGGCCGGTATCGGATGTTCCGCAAGAAAGTCTGCGATGTCTTGTCCTTTCATTGCTTTGAGGGGTCGATATGTTATCGAGAATTCCATCAGCAGTAGGGCTTATTTGACAAGCCTTCCTGTTAGGATGGCTTTTGACATCAAATACTTAAAAGGATCCACCTTTGATATGAGATGGACATCATGCGCCAAGGCGTAGTGTTCGAGCTTCGTTATTGCGAAGATCAGGATCAAGCAGTGCTTTTCGATGGGGAAGTGGTTGCTTTCTATACCTAGGAGAACTGGATTTAGAAAGTAAAGAGCTCTCTCTTTTCCTTGATCGTTCTCTTGTGCCCATAGCGCACCTAGAGAACCTTCAAGGGTTGCTGTATATAAGATAGGGGCTTTCCTTTTACTGAAGTAGCCAATACCGGCGGATTTTGCAGGTATTGTTTGATTTCCTCCAATACATTTTGGAATTTTTGATTCTAGACGAACATGGTTCCCTTCTTCATCAAATGGAAATAGGGACGATATTTTTCGGAGAGGTTGGTTATGAACCGCCGGATGTATGCGAGCTTTCCATGGAGAGATCATAGTTGTTTGAGGGTTCTTAGCGAGGACATCTCCATAATTGCCTTGATCTTTGATGGATCAATTTCGATACCTCGTTGGCGGATGATGAAGAATAGGAATTTGTCTGAAGAGACTCCAAATGCGCACTTTAGAGGATTCATCTTCAGATTATACTTCTGAAGACGCTCGAGCACGATCCTTAGATGCTCCCAGTGTTCCTCATATGATTTTCTTTTAACCACAAGGTCATCGATATAGCATTCGATGATCTTGTGTATGAGGTCATCGAATATCTTCATCATGGCCCTTTGGTACATAGCTCCAGCGTTCTTCAAACCGAAGAGCATCACCTTGTAGCAAAATACGCCCAACGAAGTCTGGAAGGCGGTATGCTTCTGGTCTTCAAGATCTATCTTTATTTGGTTGTATCCTGAAATCCATCCATAAAGGAGAAGACTTCATGGGTGGACGTGTTATCGATCATTAGCTCGGTAACGGGCATTGGGAAGTCATTTTTCGGCATGCTTTGTTGAGGTACCAAAAATCCACACAAATGCGAATCGTCCCATTTTTCTTCATCACCGGAGCGATGGTAGCGATCCAGTTGGGATATTGAACTTCTTGGATGAAGCCGGAGCCGATTAATTTCTTGACTTCGGCGTTGATACTCATCTCGAGTTCAAGCCGCATCCTTTTTAGTGCCTTCTTGACTGGTTTCATCTTTGGCGATATGGCCAGCTTGTGTATCGCTAGCTCTGGATCTAAACCCGACATTTCGGAGTAGTTCCAAGCAAAGCAGTCTTTGTACTGCATATGTACATCTTTTAATATGACTATTTGTTTTATGGATAGCAGCTCACTGACAAATGTTGGCCTCGGATCATCCTCCATTCCCAAGTCGATTATTTTTAGGCTGTCCGCCGTGGTATGCATCCCATCCTCTAGCTTTTTTGGTGCCGGTGGAAATTCCGAGATCTCCTCATCATCGTCTTCGTTTGCGAAGCTTCCGAAAAGGTCAATCATATTCTCGTCCCCTCCCTCTTTTGAGAGTGTTATCATATGACAGGTACGTGTCCGCTTCTATTTTGCGGTCGAGATGGTCCCAACATGATGGTATAGATCTTCTTTAGCTTGTGCTTTTGTGGCGGGCTTATCCTCCAGCTATCGGATAACATGTATCTGCCTTATTGATATTGGTCCTCTACCCAGTTCTTGAACGTGAAACAGTCATCAAGGGGGTGACCTATTGCTCGGTGATAAGAGCACTAATCTAGATTATGGACTTCATTTATCTGTTCGGGGTGCCGAGACTCTGGAATCGTCATCATTTGGTGCTTCATGACAAGGCTGAAGATCTTCCCTGTCTTGTCTCGACAGAATGAATATTTCCAACCCATCTTCTTTATAATAGATAGGCTAAGAACTAACTTTCCTCGCCTAGAAAGCATCCTGGACCTTCTTTGTTGTCCTTGAATGTTGCTTGCGATCGTTATCTTATTCTTGTCTCCGCTTCAGGATTTTCCTTCTTCGTGAGAGCCCACAAGGAGTTGTGGATGAAGAGTATCATGACCTACTTCTTCTACTGATTGTCCATTGAGACGCTGTGTCTTGGTTTTTTTATATATGGCCATTTCGCGACTGTGATTGTTTCGGCTCGCTTGACAAGTTTCTTTTATTATCTTGTCAATTTGTTCTTCAAGCAACGGACTTGAGGTTTTTTGAGCGAGACTTTTTTCTCGTTTGGCGACATAGCTACTTGGAGAAATATCTTCTTCTCCATTAGAGCTATTTATGGCGTGGCAGCTGTAGATTTGCTCCTATTTCTTGGACCGAATATATCCTAGTCCAGTTGTTTCCATCTTCCAGTTGGGCTTCTTTCGTTGACTTCCGGGAATATCCCAAATCTTTTTATAGAACTGGGCCCGTCGAATAGTTTGTTCGAGAGGCACGCCTTGATGCTTTAATAGCTCCTTTAATCCATCCGCATAATATCTTGGCATACGAATGGGCTGGAACTTGTCAAGAGTCAGATCAGCCCCATGCCAGACTTTTTTCCACCTTGGTCTCCATAGATTTATAGAAGATAATCGCCTTTTCACCTCTTCACCTTGGAGGCACATAGAAAGTTTCCAGTTCTTGTACGCTATATGTGTTGAGCGCATCAAGTTCTTTATAATGCTGAGGTGGAGCCATCATAATATGTAGACTCTGATCCGCTTGGGCAAGAGTCTGCGTCAATGGGAAAATGGGGAAAATTGTATTAGTCTCATCTTCGGAGTCACTGCCAAAGACCAGGATAGAGGTCGACGGTCCGGATTTATTGTTCTCCCTCTGAGGCTGTCTCGAGTAGACTATTTGTTCGTCTTCTTCGGTATCGATTCCGAAGACCGGGATAGTGGCCACCGATTTTTGCTTATTTTCCGGCCTGTGCCACCTTTCAGTATCCTCGAAATCTGGCTAAAAGTATTTTGCATCTTCATACTTTCGCACTTCATTCACCGAGAAATGATTGAGTTCTCCTATGACCGTGTACTCCAGGACATCTTTGAAATACTTCATACACTGATGTTGTATAGAAGGGATGGCGTTGTACTCGTGTAGCCAAGACCTGCCGAGTAGAACATTATAACAGGTCTTAGTGTCAATGACATGGAATTTGATATTAGTGATGAGCAACCCGAAGCAGAGCGTCAATATTACGGACCTAAGCGTCCGTGACGACCGCGAGTCGAACCCTGATATGGTAATTTTGTCTCGGATAAGATGCTGAACATTCATATATATCTCTTTCAGCACTCTCACGTTGAGGAGGTTGACAGAGAATCCGTTATCAACAAGGATTTTCCCTATCTTTATGCCGTGGCAGTACCCGGTAACATATAGCGGTCGATTATGCTCGTACGTACCGAGGAGTAGATATTCATCGCTGAATGTAATATCATCCGTGTGGACTTCTGCTAGTTCATTCTTCATCTTCTTTTCCGCTCGGAATGCTTGAAACTGATTAGGTTCTTACAAGGCCTTGATCAAGAAGTCCCGTGCCTCTTTGGATAAGAGCTGAGCATCCAATATGCTCAGTTGTGAGGGCATCTTACTCAAATGCGCAAGGACATTATAGTCCACCTTAGTTTTCTTAGGCAGGTCCTTTGCGGCGAGCACTTTGGCCACCTCTTCATTAAGAGCGATCTCTTCGGGCATTTTCCCTTTCCCTTTATCTTTTTTATTCGAACCCTTGTTCGTGGGTCCGAGATACTTTTCGGGTAGATGCGGTTGCGCAACTGGATGTTCTTACAATCCTTTCCCTCCTCTTCTTTTTCTAAGGCAGAGCATTCAAAGAGAGGGTTGAAGGGCATTTCATCCTCAGAATCACTCCCGAACGTGAGAACCCGAGATTTTTCCCCTTTCGAACCGGTACCAACCATATGACAGTTGCTAGTTGCTTCTTTATGCATTGTCGTCTCACTGCTCTCATATCGACGAGCGTGAGCCACACGCTTCTTTTTCTTAAAGTGTTTTCTATAGGCATCATATCCTTGTTACCACTTCTTGAAGGCATTGCAATCCTCGATGGGATGAGCGATCTGTTGGCTATAGTGCACTCAAAGTCAATTATTGGATCGCAGGCACGTGATTGCAATGATTGAGGGAGGACCTATTCCGATAGGACAGTCTTACTCGAGATGATAGTATGTTATCTGGTTTGTCTTTATCATCGTGTACATGCATTAGGTGACATTACAGATCACTATTACATGTTGATAGAGCCTATAAGATTCTTACTTGACTACCAGCAGTATGACGGCGATCATATACGTAAGAGTTGGGTAGTCTATAAGCATATCCTTAAATTGTCCCTAGTTGTGGGAGTTTCAAGACTGGACATCGATACTCCGAGAGTAGACTAGTGTATACGGATCGAGACCCCGACGAGGGGTGATGGCTGGTCTCACAAGCCATTGGTGTCAGTTGGTTCACCTAAGACGTATACAGGTAGTGCTCATGGGTTATGAGTACACCGGACGGACTCACCGGGAACATACTAGTTGGTATTATACCTATCGTCAGATAGCAGTTATCTGGTGACATGTGTACAGGTTAGTCCATCGACCTGAGATCGTCATTTTCCTCGTGTGAGTTCCTACTGTGCTTTGATTACTACCCTACCACGGCTCAAAGGAGTCGTGCAAACAGATTTTAGTTGGGTACAGTCCCAAGCCACATGGAGGCAGTGAGCGGATCGGCAGGGGATTCGTCTCTCCCGGTATTGGGGGTGAGATCGCGCTGTGTTTATGAGAGCCATTACACGAAATCCCTGGCCAGGGTAAGTGAGATTTACTGGCAGGTATTCCAGTAGTTTCTCAGGGTGTTCTGTGCTATACTCCGACACGGCTTATACCGCTATTGGGGGTCTGACGTTTACCAACCCTCTAGGCCCGATATGCGATACTCATAGACGAATGGACCGGACTTTACAGATATTGTCACTGACAGGCTCTGTAAGGTTTCAGGATGAGTTCGCTCATCGGCCTCCCTTGTGCTCAATACCTTGGAAGACGTTATTTACAGCTAGTGCCACTGACGTGCTTTTGGTTAAACCCACTGTCAGTGAATTGACGAGTATTTAGAGTCTCCCACAGAAAGTTTTCCTAGTTCGGGCGAAACGTTGTAGAGGCCGTATGGTTTTATGGCAGGGTTCGAACATACACGTGCACTTGTGCACGTGTCATGATTCGGACGGATAATACTAGTGGGATTTGGTTTAAGCCGGATCCTATTATTATGTTGTGTTGGAATATTTTAGTCCCATTGTATTCGTATTCAGTCGGAATACAGATACAGGTATGTATATACAGGTGAGGGGTATTTTTGTAATTCATTACAGAATTACTTTAGAAGATGCATTTCTTTTTGTTAAACATTTTGGTTTAAATGTTTATTTGGATTTGGAAAGTGTGACTCATTGTGGTGAGTCATTATTCTAGCATGTTCACTTGATGACTCATGGTTATGAGTCATATAGCGAGTCATGGTGGCTTAATGAGCTTTGTTTTGGGTGAAATATTTTGTGGGTTTTGTGGGAGATATTTTGTGATATCTTTTCTTTGGGTTTTCAACACAAAACCTTAATATATCACCACAACAAAGTGAGAGGGCAGCCAACACAATTTTTGGTGCTTGGTTCTTGCTCACTTGACTTTTTCATGAGGTCACGCTCTTTATCTCATAGCATCTTCTTCAACCTCCACCCTATTCATCGCGACCGTGTAATCCGTCTTTCGTTGCAGGCTCGAACGAAACGCGGATTCCTAGCATATCCAATGTGTTCATCTGTGATCTGGAATGGCTATCATTGCATCTGACGAATGTATATATCTATATATGATATCTAGTAGGCGTTGCTTATGTTTTGCATCCGTGCTAGTCCAGCCCCCGCTCTGTCGTTAGTTAAGTAACCTAATGGGTAATGACGGGGCCCCGTGGCGAATGCGGATGGCATAAGCGTACGTCATATTTTCATTGTTTTCTGCAATGGTAGGATTAATTGATGGGATGCATTATATTAATGCAAAGAAAATAAACCAAAAAGATGTCGTTGGAACAATTTTCAAAAAGCTGTTATTGTAAGGACGTTCTCTTTTGTTTTGCATAGAGGTATTCGGTTATGAATGCCCAGCACCTCATTCGACGAGGTAAGGGCCGAGATCCCTTTATCGGGAGTGGCCCCTTAGACAAAAGTTTGCGTCAGGGTAATAACTTCACAATAGTCGATTATTCTTGCTTTGCATCGAGGTATTCAGTTTGGAATATCCTGCACCTCATTCGACGAGGAAAAAGCCGAGATCCCTTCACAGGGAGTGACCTCTTTAGCAAAAGTTTTCGCCACTATATTTTCAAAAAGGCTATAATGTTCCTTCAACTACATCAAGTTCATTACGTTAACGGGTTTTTCGCCAAAAACCCAGCCGTAGCCCTCCGTCGTTTCAGATAATTAATACTTAGTATTCGTGCTGCGTTTGTTGATTATTCGTCAAGGCGCAGTGAACGATAGCTAAGTAATAATTCTCTGTTGCACTGATAGATGCGATTGGTTAGGACGGTTACATGATTTTATTGATTATCCGTCAAGGATCATGCGGGCGGGTCTAATGCAATCCTGGATAACGACGGGTTGAACTTGACTAGGACCTTTTGATTTGTTGCTTATTCGTCAAGGTCACTTGGGTCCTAGGGGAAAAAATCCACATCGGGAGTTTCTAATGAAACTTGCAGATTTATCATACCTTCTGGAGTGTGGTGACTAGAGTGGATTCCATCTAGGTCATCGCACAATGATAGTTGGATCTCGATCCCACTGATGAGTTGGATTACTCTCGGGAGAATATTTCACTTAACATTCAATGCTATAAACTAAGTAGGTGTCTAGGACGGTGTTAGCGGGGCTACGCCTCGAGGGAAAAGAGGTTATTTAATTAAGGAACTTCGCGAAAGCGTTGGAAAACCTCCCTCGAAGTACCAACACCAGCCTGGCTGAATGGTTAAGCAAGTATTGTGACCTGCGATTAATCCTGACTAGTTCTTCTTTTAGGGTTTGAAGAAGAATTTGAGGAAACAGTAGGAGCCATCCTGATTAGATAAATTAATAAACCAATTTAATCTTGCAAGAGCGCACACTGAGTGTTTCTTTTCTCTCTCTCCAGGTAGCAACCATTTCATGCCCTAATCAAGATAATAAAATGTATCGCTTGACCGATCCGAATTCTTATTCCGGGCTGGGGAACGTTGGTTCGGCTCTAACTTACGACAACAGTCATAAGTATGAGCAAGGGAAAGAGGATCGTATGGATTCCAAGGATACCCAGTTGAAGAAGAAGCATAGTTTTGCATTTACTTCAGGTGTACTTGTAATTGAGAACTGCTTTACGGTCTGCCCTATCTCCTGGGTACTTGATACCGGATCTGGATCTCATATCTGTAATCTATTGCAGGGATTGAGGAAAAGTAGAAGAGTTGTACCTGGTGATATGTCGCTCAGGGTAGCGAACGGAGCACAAGTTAATGCTGCAGCCGTCGGTGGATATCACCTAGTATTGCCAAATGGCAATACTATGATTTTGATCGAATGCTACTATGTACCTTCCATGGTTTGCAATATCATATCAGTTTCTTTACTCAATAAAGATGGATATAACTTTGTTCTTGATAGAAATATCATGAACATTTACCTTCATTAGTTACTGGTTGTAGAAGGTACACTGTGTAATAGTATCTACGTTCTAAATCAGAATACAGTTCTCAATGTACAAAACATACGCAAGAGGAAGAGTTTAGATACGAACGAATCCTACTTATGGCATTATAGACTTGGTCATATCGGAGAGAAAAGACTAAGTAAGTTGCATAAGGATGGACTCTTAAATACATTCGAGTTTTCATCTTATGAAACTTGTCAGTCTTGTCTCAAAGGAAAGATGGCCAAATCTCCGTTCACCGGACATGGAGAAAGGGCAGCAGAGCTCTTGGGACTCATATACAGTGATGTATGTGGTCCAATGTCTATACATGCAAGGGGTGGGTTCTCGTACTTCATCACATTAACTGACGATCTCTCTAGATTCGGATATGTGTATCATATGAAACATAAATCTGAAGCTTTTGAGAAATTTAAGGAATTCAGAAACGAAGTAGAGAACCAGACTGGCAAAAGTATCAAGATCCTCCGATCAGATAGAGGAGGGGAGTACTTAAGCACGGAATTCCTAGATTACTTAAAAGAGAATGGTATTCTCTCTTAGCTTACTCCCCCTTATACACCACAGCATAACGGTGTATCGGAACGGTGGAATGGTACCCTATTGGATATAGTTCGCTCCATGATGAGTAGTGCTGAGTTGCCTCTTTCATTCTGGGGACATGCGCTTCAGACAGCGGCATACCTTTTGAATCATATTCCGTCAAAATCTGTGCCTAAAACTCCGTATGAAATATGGAGCTGTAAGAAACCATGTCTTAAATTTATTAAGATATGGGGTTGTCCGGCCAATGTGAAAAAACAGAAACCGGACAAGCTAGAGGCACGGTCAGTTCTATGTAAATTTGTGGGATATCCTAAAGATTCACTAGGATATCTGTTCTACCACACTGAGGAATAGAAAGTGTTATTATCTCGCCATGCTACCTTTTTAGAAAGGGAGTTTCTTGCAAAAGAAACTAGTGGGAGTTCGGTAGAACTGGGAGAAATCCATGAACCGCAAAATATAACTGAAGATTTGACAGAACCTCAGGATTCAATAACCCCAGACGATCCTCAGCCACTCCACAGATCTGGTAGGATTTCTCATCCGCCCGAGAGATACCACAGTTTTCTCATAGACGGGGATCGAGAGGATTGCGTCATGGAAGAAGATGACCCTACCAGTTTCAGGCAGGCCATTATCAGTAGGGACTCTGATAAGTGGCTGGAAGCTATGCAATCCGAAATGGAGTCCATGTACACCAATAAAGTGTGGACCTTGGATATTGCTCCACCTGGGGTAAAACCCGTGGGATGCAAATGGATCTACAAAAAGAAACTTGGTGTAGATGGGCAGGTGGAAACCTATAAGGCTAGACTCGTTGCAAAAGGTTTTCGTCAAAGACCTGGTGTGGACTATGACGAAACTTTTTCTCCAGCGGCTATGCTCAAATCCATTCGGATCCTACTTGCCATTGCTGCCTTCCATGACTATGAAATCTGGTAGATGGACGTTAAAACGGCTGTTTGGAAAAGTGCGTTTACATGGATCAGCCAGAAGGTTTCGTAGACAGTGGGAGCAGCGGGAAGGTGTGCAAGTTGCTTAAATCCATTTATGGATTAAAGAAGGCATCGCGGAGTTGGAACATCTATTTTGATGAGGCAATCAAGGAATTTGATTTCATCAAGAACGAAGATGAACCTTATGTCTATAAGAAGATTGTAGGACGAACTGTCGTGTTCCTAGTCTTGTACGTGAACGGCATTCTTTTGATAGGAAATGACATTCCTATGCTACAATTGGTCAAGCTATTCTTGTCACAAAGTTTCTCCATGAAGGACCTGGGTGATGCCTCGTACATTCTGAGGATCAAGATCTACAGAGATAGATCCTAGAGACTACTGGGACTTTCGCAGTCCAGGTACATAGAGACCGTACTAAAGAGATTTAGTATGGAAGGTTCCAAGCACGGTAATATACCCGCATTGCACGGAATCACCCTCTCCAAGAAGATGTCTCCTAAGACTGACGAGGAGAGGGTTCGCATGAGCACTATTCCCTACGCTTCGGCGGTAGGATCTATAATATATGCGATGCTATGTACAAGACCAGATGTAGCTTACGCGCTGAGCGTGGTGAGCCGATATCAGTCAGACCCAGGTGAGGACCCTTGGACGGCAGTGAAGAACCTTCTCAAGTACATGAGAAGGACTAAGGAGATGTTCCTGGTTTACGGTAATGGAGACCTCAGGGTCGAATCCTTTACCGATTCAAGCTTCTAGATTGACAAAGATGACAGCAAGTCTGCCTTCGGCTTTGTGTTTACCCTCAACGGAGGGGCGGTGTTTTGGAAGAGTTCCAAATAGGATACCGTCGCAGACTCGACGATGGAGGCTGAAAACATTGCTGCAAGCGATGCCGCAAAAGAGGCGGTCTCGATGAAGAAGTTCATTAGTGAACTTCAGGTGGTTCCGTCCAATGTTGACCCAATACCTTTGTATTGAGATAACAATGGGGCTATAGCTTTAGCGAAGGAACCAAGGTCCCATCAGAAATCCAGACACATTTTAAGGCGGTATCCCCTGATCAGGGAGATCATTGATCACCAGGAGATCGAGGTACGGAGAGTGGACACAAAAGACAACACGGCGGATCCATTCACAAAGGCCCTCCCTCAAACACAGTTCGAGTGACTTTTTGAGCTATTGGGTATGCGGTACGCCAGCAGCTGGCCTTAGTACAGACGTTGGGTATGCGGTACACCAATTACTAGCCTTTAGTGCAAGTGGGAGATTGTTGAATATGTATGCCCTAGAGGCCATTATTGTATAGTACTAGTTTGTATAATACATTTTGGAGTCTTGGGATATATATACGGGTTTACGACAGTCTTGCTCGATATAGTAGTATGCTACTTGGTTTGTTTCTATCTTAATATGTGCATATGTTTCTTTTAACATATCGCTAAAAACATATTGATGGAGCCCTTAGGATCTTTGCTTGACTACCGGAGTTGTGATGGCGATTACACTAGTGGGGGCTGGGTGGTCTATAAGCACATACTTATTTTGGTCCCTAGTCATAGGATTATCGAGTCAGGGCATCGATACTCCAGAGTAGACTGGTGCATAGCTTCTCTTCCCAGCAGGGGAGATGGTGTGTCCCACAGCCATCAGTACGTCGTACTGGAGATAGTATGCAGGTGCTCGTTAGGTTACAAGTACACTGGACAGGACTCATCGGGAACTGTTGGTTGGTATTATACCTATCGTCAGTTAACAGTTCCCAGGTGACATGAGTACAGCTTAGTCCTCTGACTTGACACTGTCACTTCGCCTCGAGTGTGTTCCCACTGTTCTTAGATTACTACCCTACCACGGCTCTACTGAGTCGTGCAAACAGGTATTAGTTGGGTGCAGTCCCGAAACACTTGGAGACAGTGACGGTTAGACAGGATTCGTCCCTCCCGGTATTGGGAGTTGATATCGCGCTGTGTATAGGAGAGCCATTACACATTGTCGTCCCTGGCCATGGCAAGCGAGAATTACTGGTAGGTTTTCCAGTAGATTCTCAGGGTGTTTTGCGCTACACTCCGACACGACTTGTACCGCTATTAAGGGACTGACATTTACCGCCCCCCTAGGCCCGCCATGCGATACTCTTAGACGAACAGACCGGACTGTACGGAGATTTTGACATTCAGGCTCAGTAGGAGTTCGGATGGGTTCACCTCATCAGTCTTCTTGTCGGCATCTATCTGGGGACCGTTACGTACAGCTAGTACCGCTTGCGGCCTGTGATTAAACCCACTGCCAGCGTAGTGTCGAGCCTTAAGAGCCCCACACAGAGGGTTACTCGCCTTTGGGCAAAACAGAGTAGAGGTCGCATGGTTTTGCGACGGGGTTCGTGTACATCCGCGCACATGTGCACGTTTGGTGTCCGGGCAGTTATTACTAGCGGGCTTTGGTTTAAGCCAGATCTTAGTATTAGTTTTGGGATTGGTTTTGTCTCAGCGTATTCGTGTTCCTCGGAACACGGATGCAGTTGTGTATGCACAGTTGACAGAGGCAGAGGCCGAGAATTCTCATTAGGGTTGTTGACCATTGGACTCTGGTTGACTTGTTGACCGTTGACTTTTTCCAAACCCTAACGAGAATGATGAATATGGTTAATAATATTAATTAAGGATAATTGTGCCATGGTTAGGGCTGTTGACAATTTGACTTTTGTTGACTTGTTGACTTTGTTGACCGGTTGACCATTGTGGACTTGTTGACCATCATCATTTCATTTCAAAGATGCTTCTTGTTCTTTGCAAAATGCATTAAATGAATGTAATGATAGTGGTCCTTCATAAACTAACCATCACAATTCTTAATTATTATTATTATCATCATTATTCCAAAAGATGTGAGCATGGTTGCAACATGAGAGCTCATTCTATCATATTCTTTCTTTCTCTTTAAAGAAAACACTCCCTCTTCCTCTCTCAAAGTTTAAGTGTTCCATGAGTTGGAAATCATAAACTTTTGAGACAAAACCACCATAACTCTTCTCTACTCATTCTAAGGTCCTAGGTCTAGCAAACCAAGCATCTTAGTTATCTGTAGGTTGAGATAGGAGCTCAAGTTCGAGGACCTCGGGTGGATCCATCTACGGCAAAGAGGAGACTAAGAGGAGGAGCCGTTCAAACCACTACAAGGAGCAAGCAAGGAGGAGAACCACCAAAAGAAGAGAAGGAGTTCAAGACCTAGGTATAAGCATTCTACATAGTAGCTAAAACTTGTAGTTTATTTGTTAGTTTTTGTTTAGCAAAGATCCTTCATCGATAGTCCATGTTACCTATTGAGGAAAATTTTGATTTTTACCTTTTCCGCCTCCCCGAAAGAACCAGGGTGGGTAACGTGGACCTAACAGTGGTATCAGAGCCTGGATAAACAACAACTAACTGTTAGCAAAGTGTTTAGAACTTCGATCCGGAAAAAAATCCCGAAAACATGTCAAAAACCATACTTTCTGCCGATTTTTAACACTGCTCTAAAAATTATTCCACATGCCTTAAAAATCGGTGCAGGGTTTTCTAGGAAAAGACAAGAAATTTGAGCCCACGACTCGGCCAACTCGCCGCGGAAGCGCAGCGGAACCATGCTTTCCGCCGCGGATCCGCGGCCGAGTTGACTCGGCCGCGACTCCGATTTCTTGCAGTTTTCTCTGTTTTGTATTTTGGGATTTTTAAGATGTTTTGTTTCTGCCCAGATTTTCCAGAGAACAATGATATGTTTGGGGTAGTTACAAATTGGTATTTTGATCGAAGTTATATAAACTCTTGCTAAATGGTTATATCTGTAATGTGATATATGCACTGAACGTCGGCTAATCACTATACGTCGATTAGTGGGGGTTGTGTATATCTGTGATCTGTAATGTTGTTGGATTGTGTATATGAACTTGTTGGATTGTCGCGGATGAATAGCCGGGGTTTTGTGAGATGAGAGTTTCTTTATCTTTCATTTGATGTAATATGTAAATTGATGTAATATTATTTTTATGGCCGCACATCCGGGATAAGGTTGTAGCCGCCATTGTATATTATTTCTTTTACTGTTTTTGCTCCGAGGATAGACCCAAGGTGGGGTGCACAAACTACCGGGTACGTTGAAGTGCTGAGTGGCCTACTCACGTTGTTGAGGGAGGCTGCTTCACTTCGGGTATTTGGCGGGTAGTTTGCCGCACCCGTAGGGGTCTAGGGTGGGGTTTGGCTATTCATCGCGACCGTGTAATCCGTCTTTCGTTGCAGGCTCGAACGAAACGCGGATTCCTAGCATATCCAATGTGTTCATCTGTGATCTGGAATTGCTATCATTGCATCTGACGAATGTATATATCTATATATGATATCTAGTAGGCATTGCTTATGTTTTGCATCCGCGCTAGTCCAGCCCCCGCTCTGTCGTTAGTTAAGTAACCTAACGGGTAATGACGGGACCCCGTGGCGAATGCGGATGGCATAAGCGTAAGTCATATTTTCGTTGTTTTCTGCAATGGTAGGATTAATTGATGGGACGCATTATATTAATGCAAAGAAAATAAACCAAAAAGATGTTGTTGGAACAATTTTCAAAAAGCTGTTATTGCAAGGACGTTCTCTTTTGTTTTGCATAGAGGTATTCGGTTATGAATGCCCAGCACCTCATTCGACGAGGCAAGGGCCGAGATCCCTTTATCGGGAGTGACCCCTTGGACAAAAGTTTGCGTCACGGTAATAACTTCACAATAGTCGATTATTCTTGCTTTGCATTGAGGTATTCAGTTTGGAATATCCTGCACCTCATTCGTCGAGGAAAGAGCCGAGATCCCTTCACAGGGAGTGAACTCTTTAGCAAAAGTTTTCGCCACTATATTTTCAAAAAGGCTATCATGTTCCTTCAACTACATCAAGTTCATTACGTTAACGGGTTTTTCGCCAAAAACCTAGCCGTAGCCCTCCGTCGTTTCAGATAATTAATACTTAGTATTCGTGCTGCGTTTGTTGATTATTCGTCAAGGAGCAGTGAATGGTAGCTAAGTAATAATTCTCTGTTGCACTGATAGATGCGATTGGTTAGGACGGTCGCATGATTTTGTTGATTATTCGTTAAGGATCATGCGGGCGGGTCTAATGCAATCCTGGATAACGACGGGTTGAACTTGGCTAGGACCTTTTGATTTGTTGATTATTCGTCAAGGTCACTTGGGTCCTAGGGGCAAAAATCAACATTGGGAGTTTCTAAAGAAACTGAAAATTGCAGATTTAGCATACCTTCTGGAGTGTGGTGACTAGAGGGGATTCTATCTAGGTCATCGCACAATGATAGTTGGATCCCGATCCAACTGATGAGTTGGATTACTTTCGGGAGAATATTTCACTTAACAATCAATGCTATAAACCAAGTAGGTGCCTAGAATGGTGTTAGCGGGGCTACGCCTCCAGGGAAAAGAGGTTATTTAATTAAGGAACTTCGCGAAAGCGTTGGAAAACTCCCTCAAAGTACCAACACCAGCTTGGCTGAAAGGTTAAGCAATTATTGTGACGTGCGATTAATCCTGACTAGTTCTTCTTTTAGGGTTTGAAGAAGAATTTGAGGAAACAGTGGGAGCCATCCAGATTAGATAAATTAATAAACCAATCTAATCTTATAAGAGCGCACGCTGAGTGTTTCTTTTCTCTCTCTTCAGGTAGCAACCATTTCACGTCCTAATCAAGATAATAAAAGTATCGCTTGACTGATCCGAATTCTTATTCGGCGCTGGGGAACGTTGGTTCGGCTCTAACTTACGACAACAGTCATAAGTATGAGCAAGGGAAAGAGGATCGTATGGATTCCAAGGATACCCAGTTGAAGAAGAAGTATAGTTTTGCATCTACTTCAGGTGTTCTTGTAATTGAGAACTGCTTTACGGTCAGCCCTACCTCCTGGGTACTTGATACCGGATCAGGATCTCATATCTGTAATCTATTGCAGGGACTGAGAAAAAGTAGGAGAGTTGTACCTGGTGATATGTCGCTCAGGGTGGCGAACGGAGCACAAGTTAATGCTGCAGCCGTCGGTGAATATCACCTAGTATTGCCAAATGGCAATACTATGATTTTGAACGAATGCTACTATGTACCTTCCATGGTTTGCAACATCATATCAGTTTCTTTACTCAATAAAGATGGATAGAACTTTGTTCTTGATAGAAATATCATGAACATTTACCTTCATAAGGTACTGGTTGAAGAAGGTACACTTTGTAATGGTATTTACGTTCTAAATCAGAATACAGTTCTCAATGTACAAAACACACGCAAGAGGAAGAGTTCAGATACGAACGAATCCTACTTAAGGCATTATAGACTTGGTCATATCGGAGAGAAAAGACTAAGTAAGTTGCATAAGGATGGACTCTTGAATACATTCGAGTTTTCATCTTATGAAACTTGTCAGTCTTGTCTCAAAGGAAAGATGGCCAAATCTCCGTTCACCGGACATGGAGAAAGGCCAGCAGAGCTCTTGGGACTCATACACAGTGATGTATGTGGTCCAATGTCTATACATGCAAGGGGTGGGTTCTCGTACTTCATCACATTCACTGATGATCTCTCTAGATTCGGATATGTGTATCTTATGAAACATAAATCTGAAGCTTTTGAGAAATTCAAGGAATTCAGAAACGAAGTAGAGAACTAGACTGGCAAAAGTATCAAGATCCTCCGATCAGATAGAGGAGGGGAGTACTGAAGCACGGAATTCCTAGATTACTTAAAAGAGAATGATATTCACTCTCAGCTTACTCCCCCTTATACACCACAGCATAACGGTGTATCGGAACGGAAGAATCATACCCTATTGGATATGGTTCGCTCCATGATGAGTAGTGCTGAGTTGCCTCTTTCATTCTGGGGACATGCGCTTCAGACAGCGGCATACCTTCTGAATCAAGTTCCGTCCAAATCTGTGCCTAAAACTCCGTATGAAATATGGAGCAGTAAGAAACCATGTCTTAAATTTATTAAGATATGGGGTTGTCCGGCATATGTGAAAACACAGAAACCGGACAAGCTAGAGGCACGGTCAGTTCTATGTAAATTTGTGGGATATCCTAAAGATTCACTAGGATATCTGTTCTACCACATTGAGGAACAGAAGGTGTTTGTATCTCGCCATGCTACCTTTTTAGAAAGGGAGTTACTTGCAAAAGAAACTAGTGGGAGTTCGGTAGAACTGGGAGAAATCCATGAACCACAAAATATAACTGAAGATTTGACAGAACCTCAGGATTCAATAACCCCAGACGATCCTCAGCCACTCCGTAGATCTGGTAGGATTTCTCATCCGCCCGAGAGATACTACGGTTTTCTTATAGATGGGGATCGAGAGAATTACGTCTTGGAAGAAGATGACCCTACCAGTTTCAGGCAGGCCATTATCAGTAGGGACTCTGATAAGTGGCTGGAAGCTATGCAATCCGAAATGGAGTCCATGTACACCAATAAAGTGTGGACCTTGGATATTGCTCCACCTGGGGTAAAATCCGTTGGATGCAACTGGATCTACAAAAAGAAACTTGGTGTAGATGGGCAGGTGGAAACCTATAAGGCTAGACTCGTTTCAAAAGGTTTTCGTCAAAGCCCTGGTGTGGACTATGACGAAACTTTTTATCCAGTGGCTATGCTCAAATCCATTCGGATCCTACTTGCCATTGTTGCCTTCCATGACTATGAAATCTGGCAGATGGACGTTAAAACGGCTTTTCTAAATGGCTGTTTGGAAAAGTGCGTTTACATGGATCAGCCAGAAGGTTTCGTAGACAGTGGGAGCAGTGGGAAGGTGTGCAAGTTGCTTAAATCCATTTATGGATTAAAGCAGGCATCGCGGAGCTGGAACATCTGTTTTGATGAGGCAATCAAGGAATTTGATTTCATCAAGAATGAAGATGAACCTTGTGTCTATAAGAAGATTGTAGGACGAACTGTCGTGTTCCTAGTCTTGTACGTGGACGACATTCTTTTGATAGGAAATGACATTCCTATGCTACAATCGGTCAAGCTATTCTTGTCACAACGGTTCTCCATGAAGGACCTGGGTGATGCCTCGTACATTCTGGGGATCAAGATCTATAGAGATAGATCCAAGAGACTACTGGGACTTTCGTAGTCCAGGAACATAGAGACCGTACTAAAGAGATTTAGTATGGATGATTCCAAGCGCGATAATATACCCGCATTGCACGAAATCACCCTCTCTAAGAAGATGTCTCCTAAGACTGATGAGGAGAGGGTTCGCATGAGCACTATACCCTACGCTTCGGCGGTAGGATCTATAATGTATGCGATGCTATGTACAAGACCAGATGTAGCTTAAGCGCTGAGCGTGGTGAGCCGGTATCAGTCAGACCCATGTGAGGACCACTGGACGCCAGTGAAGAACATTCTCAAGTACCTGAGAAGGACTAAGGAGATTTTCCTGGTTTACGGTAATGGAGACCTCAGGGTCGAATCCTTTACCGATTCAAGCTTCCAGAGTGATAAAGATGAAAGCAAGTCTTTTTCGGGTTTTGTGTTTACCCTCAACGGAGGGGCGGTGTGTTAGAAGAGTTCCAAACAGGATACCGTCGCAGACTCAACGATGGAGGCTGAATACATTGCTGCAAGCGATGCCGCAAAAGAGGCGGTCTGGATGAAGAAGTTCATTAGTGAACTTCAGGTGGTTCTGTCCATTGTTGACCCAATACCTTTATATTGCGATAACAATGGGGCTATAGCTTTAGCGAAGGAACCAAGGTCCCATCAGAAATCCAGACACATTTTAAGGCGGTATCACCTGATCAGGGAGATCATTGATCACCAGGAGATCGAGGTACGGAGAGTGGACACAAAAGACAACACGGCGGATCCATTCACAAAGGCCCTCCCTCAAACACAGTTCGAGCGACCTTTTGAGCTATTGGGTATGCGGTACGCCAGCAGCTGGCCTTAGTGCAGACGTTGGGTATGCGGTACACCAATTACTGGCCTTTAGTGCAAGTGGGAGATTGTTGAACATGTATGCCCTAGAGGCCATTATTGTATAGTACTAGTTTATATAATACATTTTGGTGGCTTGGGATATATATACGGGTTTACGACAGTCTTGTTCCATATAGTAGTATGCTACTTGGTTTGTTTCTATCTTAATATGTGTATATGTTTCTTTTAACATATCGCTAAAAACATATTGATGGAGCCTTTAGGATCTTTGCTTGACTACCGGCGTTGTGATGGCGATCACACTAGTGGGGGCTGGGTGGTCTATAAGCACATCTTTATTTTGGTCCCTAGTCGTAGGATTATCGAGAGAGGGCATCGATACTCCAGAGTAGACTGGTGCATACGCTTCTCTTCCCAGCAGGGGAGATGGTCTGTCCAACAGCCATCAGTACGTCGTACTGGAGATAGTATGCAGGTGCTCGTTAGGTTACGAGTATACTGGACAGGACTCGTCGGGAACTGTTGGTTGGTATTATACCTATCGTCAGTTAACAGTTCCCAGGTGACATGATTACAGCTTAGTTCATTGACTTGACACTGTCACTTCGCCTCGAATGTGTTACCACTGTTCTTAGATTACTACCCTACCACGGATCTACTGAGTCGTGCAAACATGTAGTAGTTAGGTGCAGTCCCGAAACACTTGGAGGTAGTGACGGTTAGACAGGATTCGTCTCTCCCGGTATTGGGAGTTGATATCACGCTGTGTCTAGGAGAGTCATTACACATTGTCGTCCCTGGCCAGGGCAAGCGAGAATTACTGGTAGGTTTTCCAGTAGATTCCAATGGTGTTTTGGGCTACACTCCGACATGACTTGTACCGCTATTAGGGGACAGACGTTTACCGCCCCCTAGGCCCGCCATGCGATACTCTTAGACGAACAGACCGGATTGTACGGAAATTGTCACATTCAGGCTCAGTAGGAGTTCGGATGGGTTCACCTCATCAGTCTTCTTGTCGGCAACTACCTGGGGACCGTTACGTACAGCTAGTACCGCTTGCGGCCTGTAGTTAAACCCACTGCCAGCGTAGTGTCGAGCCTTTAGAGTCCTACACAGAGGGTTACTCGCCTTTGGGCAAAACAGAGTAGAGGTCGCATGGTTTTGCGACGGGGTTCGTTCACATCCGCGCACTTGTGCACGTTTGGTGTCCGGGCAGTTATTACTAGCGGGCTTTGGTTTAAGCCAGATCCTAGTATTAGTTTTGGGATTGGTTTTGTCTCAGTGTATTCATGTTCCTCGGAACACAGATGCGGGTGTGTATGCACAATTGATAGAGGCAGAGGCAGAGGATTCTCATTAGGGTTGTTGACCATTTGACTCTGGTTGACTTGTTGATCGTTGAATTTTTTCAAACCCTAATGAGAATGAGGAATTTGGTTAATAATATTAATTAAGGATAATTGTGCCATGGTTAGGCTTGTTGACAATTTGACTTTTGTTGACTTATTGACTTTGTTGACCGGTTGACCATTGTGGACTTGTTGACCATCATCATTTCATTTCAAAGATTCTTCTTGTTCTTTGCAAAATGCATTAAATGAATATAATGATAATGGTCATTCATAAACTAACCATCACAATTCTTAATTATTATTATTATCATCATCATTCCAAAAGATGTGAGCATGGTTGCAACATGAGAGCTCATTCTATCATATTCTTTCTCTCTCTTGAAAGAAAGCTCTCCCTCTTCCTCTCTCAAAGTTTAAGTGTTCCATGAGTTGGAAATCATAAACTTTTGAGACAAAGCCACCATAACACTTCTATACTCATTCTAAGGTCCTAGGTCTAGTAAACCAAGCACCTTAGTTATCTTTAGGTTGAGATAGGAGCTCAAGTTCGAGGCCCTCGGGTGGATCCATCTACGGCAAAGAGTAGACTACGCGGAGGAGCTGTTCAAACCACTACAAGGAGCAAGCAAGGAGGAGAACCACAAAAAGAAGAGAAGGAGTTCAAGACCTATGTATAACCATTCTACATAGTAGTTAAAACTTGTAGTTTATTGTTTAGTTTTTGTTTAGCAAAGATCCTTCATGGATAGTCCATGTTACCTATTATGGAAAAATTTGATTTTTACCTATTCCGCCTCCCCGAAAGAACCGGGGTGGGTAACGTGGACCTAACAATATTTTTCTTGACTCGCCACAGTTTTAACAAAATGTACTTTTTCAGAAAACAGTAGTGGTTGTATGGTAGAACTGGATGTGATTCCAGAACCACAGACGATTGCTTAAAATTTAATAAGAACCTAAAGATTCAATCAGGTTTGACATTCCATTAGCCACTCCGTAGATATGGTGGGTAACCTCAGGCACCTGGGAGGTACTTCGGTATTCTCAAAGACGGTGACAGGGAGGTTCTTGTTTACCCAGACTTGACACTACTGTTGTTCCAGACTATGTGACCCGGCAAGAGGATGAGTATAGCGTCGTTCTAAACTAGCTTTAGAAGTGTACGTGTATATGACTCTGCCGGAGGGTTGTTATAGTCAGTAGGAGCAGCGGAAGCATAGTTGACCAGCAGCTTGTGTCTATTTATAGACTAAGGAAGATATAGAGGAGATGGATCATCTATTTTTGATGTGACAGTCATGGGCTTTGATTTCATCAGAATAGGGGATGGATCTGTTAAGAAGGTAGTAGGGTGTGATGTCCTGGTGTTTGGATGACATACACATAGTAGGAAGTGAAATTCTTATACTATGATCGGTTATACTGTGGTTGTCACACAGTGGTTTCTCCACATATGATATGGATAAAATATCAGGCATTCTGGTTAATAGATCTATGGTTTTAGATCTAGATTTGGGAAGTGTCCCAATCCAGGTACTTAGATAACATTCTAAACGTGTTTTAGAATGGGCGACTCCTGGCATGGTGGCGTACCTGCAGGTGACGGAGTCACCCTCTCTAAAGGTGTCTTACAGACTAAAGGGGAGAGGGGTATGATTGGCATATCACTTGCTTAGGCAATTGAGTCAATCATGAGATGTCAAGTACCACACCAGATGTTGTTTTTGCACTAACTGCAATAAGTTTATATTAATCCAATCTTGGAGAAACATTCGGGAGCAGTTTATGAGCATAATTGGATGTTCTAGGGATATGATAATGACAGCCTCCTTCGGGAGATAGTTATCATTCCAGGCTTCCAAGGTTACCTGGATGACAGAGTGACTGTCAGAGTTATAGTTTTCCTTCAGACGAGGGGCAGTAGTTTGGACAGGTGGTCCAAGCGGATACTGAATGAGGCATGGTGCAGGATACTGATTAAATTCAGTTGACGATACATTCTAAGAAGTTTGCTGGATTTAGAGTTCATTTGTGAACTAGGTCCCATCAGATATCCAGACATATTATAAGACAGGTATTGCTCAATTCGGAAGATGGCTTTCTCCGCGAACTTGAGATTAAGAAAGACATAGAAAGAGACATCAGAGCAGATCCACTCACTGAGGCTATTTCTCGAATGCAATAGTTTCACAAACAAGTTTTGTGAGACTGATCAGTAGAGAAGTTGGGTGTTCGGTATCACATAGGCTGTGAGTATGCGACGTCGCAATAATTAGCCTTAAGTGCAAGTGGGAGATTGTTGGCTATGGTGCCCTCAAAGTCTATTATTGGATCTCAGGCATATGATTGCAATGATTGAGGGAGGACCTATACCGGTAGGACAGTCTTACTCGAGATGATAGTATGCTATCTGGTTTGTCTTTATCATCGTGTACAGACTTTAAGTGTCATTACAGATCACTATTACATGTTGATAGAGCCCATAGGATTCTTGCTTGACTACCAGCAGTATGATGGCGATCATATAAGTGAGAGTTGGGTAGTCTATAAGCACATCTTTAAAGTGTCCCTAATCATGGGAGTTTCAAGACTGGGCATCGATACTCCGAGAGTAGACTAGTGTATACGGATCGAGACCCCGACGAGGGGAGATGGCCGGTCTCATAAGCCATTGGTGTCTGTTGGTTCACGTAAGACGTATACAGGTGCTCATTGGGTTATGAGTACACCGGAAGGACTCGCCGGGAACATGCTAGTTGGTATTATACCTATCGTCAGATAGCAGTTCCCCGGTGACATGTGTACAGGTTAGTCAATTGACCTGAGATCGTCATTTGTCTCGTATGAGTTCCCACTGTGTTTTGATTACTACCCTACCACGGCTCAAAGGAGTCATGCAAACAGGTTTTAGTTGGGTACAGTCCCGAGTCACATGGAGGCAGTGAGCGGATCGGCAGGGGATTTGTCTCTCCCGGTATTGGGGGTGAGATCACGCTGTGTTTATGAGAGCCATTACACGAAATCTTTGGCCAGGGTAAGTGAGATTTACTGGTAGGTATTCCAGTAGTTTCTCAGGGTGTTCTGAGGTACACTCTGACACGACTTATACCGCTATTGGGGGTCTGACGTTTACCAGCCCCCTAGGCCCGATATGCGATACTCATAGACGAACGGACCGGACTGTACGGATATTGTCACTGACAGGCTCAGTAGGGTTTCAGGATGAGTTCGCTCATCGGCCTCCCTTTTGCTCAATACCTTGGAAGCCGTTACGTACAGCTAGTGCCACTGACGTGCTTGTGGTTAAACCCACTGCCAGTGTATTGACGAGTCTTTAGAGTCCCCCACAGAATGTTTTCCTAGTTCGGGCAAAACGTTGTAGAGCCCGTATGGTTTTATGGCAGGGTTCAAACATACACGTGCACTTGTGCACGTGTTATGATTCGGACGGATAATACTAGTGGGCTTTGGATTAAGCCGGATCCTAGTATTATATTGTGTTGGAATATTTTAGTCTTATTGTATTCGTATTCAGTCGGAATATGGATGCAGGTATGTATATAAAGGTGAAGGGTATTTTTGTAATTCATTACAAGATTACTTTAGAAGATGCATTTCTTTTTGTTAAACATTTTGGTTTAAATGTTTGTTTGGATTTGGGAAGTGTGACTCATTGTGGTGAGTCATTATTATAGTATGTTCACTTAATGACTCATGGTTATGAGTCATATAGTGAGTCATGGTGGCTTAATGAGCTTTGTTTTGGGTGAGATATTTTGAGGGTTTTGTGGGAGATATTTTGTGATATCTTTTCTTTGGTTTTTCAACACAAAATCTCAATATATCACCACAACAAAGTAAGAGGGCAGTCAACACAATTTTTGGTGCTTGGTTCTTGATCACTTGACTTTTTCTTGAGCTTACACTCTTCATCTCATAGCACCTTCTTCAACCTCCATCCTATCCCTCTCATGTGATGAGAATTCTAGGGTGTATTGAGACAAAGTATTCACACTCACTATCTCTACTTCATCTTGGACATGTCGGCTAGAAAACTTCATGTCCGAGTTTCTTCGGTTCGAAGCGGGAGCCCGTATAAAGAATCCTTGACGTGGAGCCACTTCGATGAGCGAGATCAGAGAGCGAACTTCATTGGAGCAGCCGCAAGGAGCTTTGGAAGGGGTTGAAGACCGAAGGACACGGATCGATCGGTATAATCTCCCCAAACTCTTTTACAGTTTTCTAGTTTACGGTTAATGGTACGATCCGGGTTTTAGGGCTACGTTAGCGCCAGTTTGAAAAGTTTTTTTTCCGCATTTGTCCACGGATTGGTGGTTGGGGCGCTGGCATAGACTTACACGATCCTTCGGTGGTACGAGGAGTATTTTGGGTGTCCTTGTAAGTCCACGTTGCTCACCCCGGTTCTAACGGGGAGGCAGAAACGACGAAAAACAATGATTTTGGCGCAAGGCAACATGGACTAAAAGTCGGGATCTTTGCTAAACTAGAAACTAGTAAACACTTAGAGGTTTTAGCTACTATGCTGTAGAAAGTATACCTCACGGAACCGGTCCTTCAGATCTTCATCTCGCTGTCCCACTCGTCCATCCAAGCTCCAAGCGTCGATCCGGAACTTGGGCACCTCCGCGGCCTTCTTGAGTCGAAGACGATCCACCCGAGAGTTGTACACTTAGCTTCGCCTCAAACCAAGGCAACTAGGGCAAAGAGATTGCTAATCTAAATGCCTTAGGTTGTGTAGAAGAGAAAGATGGAAGTGTTTGTCTATGTGGATTCTTTTTCTCTCAACACATGAGATCAAAAGAAGAGATCAAGAGGAGGAAGAAGAAGGAGAAAGTTTGCAACCAAGGAGCTTTTCTTTTCTTCTCATTTCAAGAGAGAGAATGAGAAGAGAATAATGAAAAGATTAAGCCAAAATGAAATGAACCATGGTTGCAATAATACACTAAAATCATCATTACTAATCCTATCATGATATAAGTTGATGGCACATTGAATTGACCATTATCATAATACATAAATTAAAATGAAAATAGAAGAAGAGTGTGGATCTCTCTTGAAGGTCAATGGTCACCATGGTCAACAAAGTCAAGAGAGATCTAAGTGGTCAAATGGTCAATGCAATTAGCCATCACTAATCTATCACTAAAAGGATTAGTAAACAATGTCTCCGGCTCACAACGGTTTTGATCAAACGAATTTTCAAAACCCTAATGAGTGCCACATTACGGTTTTGGCCGAACCAACTGCAAAAACCCTAATGGGGCACCTCCTCCTTTATCGCTCCTCAAAACTGTGCATACACACCCGCATCCGCATTCCGTAGAATGGGAATGCACAGAAGACAAATCAAATCCACCTGTGCAATACTAGGATCTGGCTTAAACCAAAGCCCACTAGTATTGCCTGCCCGAACAACATACGTATACAAGTGCACGTAAGTGATCGTAGCCCTGCTGTAAAACCATACGGCCTCTACACGTTTCGCTCACTGCAGGAAAACTCTCTGTGTGGGACTCTAAAGACTCGACACTACGCTGGCAGTGGGTTTAACCACAGACCGCAAGCGGCACTAGCTGTACGTAACGGTCCCCAGGTAGATGTCGATAAGAAGGCCGGTGAGGTAAACCCATCCGAACTCCTACTGAGCCTGTATGTGACAATCTCCGTACAGTCCGGTCTGTTCGTCTGATACATCGCATGGCGGGCCTAGGGGGGCGGTGAACGTCAGTCTCCTAATAGCGGTACAAGTCGTGTCGGAGTGTAGCCCAGAACACCCTGAGATAACACTGGAAACCTATCAGTATATCTCGCTTGCCCTGGCCAGGGACTACTTGTGTAATGGCTCTCCTAGACACAGCACGATGTCAACCCCCAATACCGGGAGAGACGAATCCGGTCTAACCGTCACTGCCTCCAAGTGCTTCGGGACTGCACCCAACTACTGCCTGTTTGCACGACTCCTTTGAGCCGTGGTAGGGTAGTAATCTAAGTACAGTGGGAACACACTCGAGGCGAAGTAACAGTGTCAAGTCGGCGGACTAAGCTGTGCTCATGTCACCTGGGAACTGATAACTGACGATAGGTATAATACCAACCAACAGTTCCCGACGAGTCCTGTCCAGTGTACTCGTAACCTAACGAGCACCCGCATACTATCTCAAGTACGACGTGCTGACGGCTGTAGGACAGACCGTCTCTCCCGCTGGGATGAGAAGCGCATGCGCTAGTCTACTCCGGAGTATCGATGCCCTGTCTCGATAGTCCAACGACTAGGGACCTGTATAAGGATGTGCTTATGGATTACCCAGCCCCCACGAGTGTGAGCACCATCACAACGCTGGTAATCAAGCAAAATCCTAAGGGCTCTACTAATATGTATATAAGGGATATGCTAAAAGAAACACATGCACATATTGAAGTAGAGACGAACCAAGTAGCATACTACCATTTTGAGCAGGATTGTCTATACAACTGTGAATATCCCAAGCTTCCATTAAGTAATATACAAGCTTGTATGATACAGTAATAGCCTCTAGGGCATATACACTAACAATCTCCCACTTGCACTAAGGCCATGTACTGGCGTATCGAAGACCTATCATCTCGATCAGCCGCTCGAACTGAGTCTGGGGTAGGGCCTTCGTGAGTGGATCTGCAGTGTTATTCTCCGTATTTACTCTCTTCACCTCGATCTCCCGGCGATCTACGATCTCCCTGATCAGGTGGTACCGCCTCAAAATGTGCCTGGACTTCTGATGGGACCTGGGTTCCTTCATTAAAGCTATAGCTCCGTTGTTGTCGCAATACAGTGGTATTGGATCAACAATGGTAGGAACCACCTGAAGCTCCGTGAGGAACTTCTTCATCCAGGCAGCTTCCTTTGCGGCATCGCAAGCAGCTATGTACTCCGCTTCCATAGTTGAGTCAGCAACGGTCTCCTGCTTGGAACTCTTCCAGCAAACCGCCCCTCCATTGAGGGTAAAGACATAACCCGACATGGACTTGGAGTCATCCTTGTCACTCTGGAAGCTGGAGTCAGCAAAGGCCTCGATCTGGAGGTCTTTTCCGCCATACACCAAGAACATCTCCTTAGTCCTTCTCAGGTACTTGAGAAAGTTTTTTTACCGCTATCCAGGGTTTCTCCCCTGGGTCCGACTGATACCGGCTTACAACGCTCAATGCGTATGCTACATCTGGTCTGGTACATAACATCGCATACATTATAGAGCCTACCGCAGAAGCGTAGGGTATAATAGACATGCGATCCCTTTCCAAATCAGTCTTGGGAGACATCTCTTTGGAGAGGGTGATCCCGTGACAAGCCGGTAAATTACCGCGCTTGGAATCTTCCATACTGAATCTTTTCGGTATGGTGTCAATGTATCTTGACTGTGAAAGTCCCAACATCCTCTTAGATCTATCACGATAGATCTGGATCCCCAGAATGTAGTTGGCATCGCCCAGGTCCTTCATGGAGAACCTCTGCGATAAGAATCCTTTGACTGACTGTAGCATAAGAATATCATTTCCTATTAGGAGAATGTCATCCACGTACAAGACGAGGAATACCACAGTTCTCCCTACAATCTTACTGTAAATGCATGGTTCATCTGGGTTTTTGATAAAGTCGAATTCTTTGACAGTATCATCAAAGCAGATGTTCCAACTCCGTGATGCCTGCTTGAGTCCATAAATGGACTTGAGCAACTTGCACACTCTACCGCTGCTCCCACTCTGAATGAATCCCTCCGGCTGATCCATATAGACGCACTCTTCCAAATTTCCATTTAGGAAAGCCGTCTTTACGTCCATCTGCCAGATTTCATAATCGTGGAAGGCAGCAATGGCAAAGAGGATCCGAATGGATTTCAGCATAGCCACTGGAGAAAAGGTCTCGTCATAGTCCAAACCAGGTCTTTGACGAAAACCCTTTGCTACAAGTCTAGCTTTATAGGTCTCAACCTGCCCATCTACACCAATCTTCTTTCTGAAGATCCATTTGCAGCCTACGGGTTTTACCCCTTCTGGAGCAAAGTCCAAAGTCCAAACTTTGTTGGTGTACATAGACTCCATCTCGGCCCGCATTGCATCCAGCCATTTTACCGAGTCACCGCTCTGAATGGCTTGCTGGAAGCTAGTAGGCTCACCATAATCCATATTGCAATCCTCTCTATCCCCGTCAATGAGAAAACCGTAGTATCTCTCGGGCGGATGAGACTGCCTACTACTCCTACGGAGTGGCGTAGGAATGTCCTGTTCTTTCGAACCCTCTGGTTCTACTAAGCTTTCAGTAATAGTTCGTGGTTCTGGAATTTCTTCCAGTTCTATTGCGCTCCCACTTATCTGATTTTCTAAAAACTCAGTTTCTAAGAAGCGGGCATGGCGAGAAACAAAAACCTTTTGTTCCTCTGCGTAATAGAAAAGATACCCCTTGGAGTTCTTTGGGTATCCTACAAACTTACACTGTACCGAACGTGCCTCGAGCTTGTCCGCATGCTGCTTTTTTACAAAAGCTGGACACCCCCATGTCTTAAAGTGTTTAAGACTGGGTTTCTTCCCACTCCACATCTGATATGGTGTGGTAGGCACTGACTTAGTAGGAACTTGGTTTAAAAGATATGTAGTTGTTTCTAGTGCATAACTCCAGAAGGATCGCGGCAACTCAGCCTTACTCATCATGGAACGAACCATATCCAATAGGGTTCGATTCCGCCTTTCCGATACACCGTTGTGTTATGGGGTGTATGGAGGAGTAAGCTGAGAGAGAATTCCATTCTCTTTTAAGAAGCCCAGAAACTCGGCACTCAAGTATTCACCACCTCGATCAGATCTCAGTGTCTTGATACTTTTGCCTGTTTGTTTTTCAACTTCATTCTTGTATTCCCGAAATTTCTCAAAGGTTTCGGATTTGTGCTTCATCAAGAAGACATGCCCAAACCTAGAGAAATCATCTGTGAAAGTAATGAAGTATGAATAACCACTTCGCGCATGTGTAGACATTGGACCACACACGTCACTGTGTATGAGTCCTTAGAGCTCGCTCGCTCTTTCTCCGTGTCCAGTGAACGGAGTCTTTGTCATCTTTCCCATGAGACAAGATTCACAAGTGGCATAAGACTGGTACTCGAACGGATCCAAGTATCCTTCTTTATGTAACTTTGTCGACCGTGTCTCATTAATGTGACCAAGTCTACAATGCCATAAGAAAGCCTGATTTAATTCCGGAGACTTTCTTTTAAGTGTGTTCTGGACACTGAAGACTTGAGCTTGATTCAAAACGTATATACCATTTTTCAATATACCTGATCCAATCAGTACTTGATTTAGGTGGATGTTTACTACATCGCTTACAAAAGCAAAATCATACCCTTCCTTAGAAAGTAAGGATACAGATATGATGTTACAAGTCGCACCTGGTACATAAAAACAGTTACGCAGAATCAATATCTGCCCAGTTGTCCGTCCTAGATGATATTCCCCTACGGATACAGCAAACATGCTCATTCTGTTAGCAACCCTGAGAGTCATATCACCTTTCTTGATAACCCTACGGTTTCTCAGAGCCTGTAACGAATTACAGATATGAGATCCTGATCCGGTATCCAATACCCAGGAAGTAGGGTTAACTGACGTACAGTTCTCTATTACAAACACACTCGAAGCCGAAGCCACAACATGCTTCGAATTCTGGCTACTGGCTTTACAAGCCCTGCAATCCTTCTGCCCATGTTCATTCCCGTAACAATAGGAACATCCCTCTTTTACTACATCTGTTCCTGAAACTTCTGCCCTTCTCTTTCTTTCTACTTCCCTAGTTTCCTTTAGGGTAGTAGGTAGAGACTGTTGAACTAAGTCAGCATTTGACCCGTTCTTCAACGTGGTCTTCAGGTCCGAGAGCTCAAAAGAGCTGGTCTCTATAAGGACGTTGCCCTTTACAGATGACCCGATAGCCAACCTCGCTGGAAGCAATTCGTTCGAGATCTCATATCTTGCGATACGAGATTGCTCTCCATATAAAACTTTGTTATGGAGGAAGATAGAAGCTGAGTCCATCTTCTCGTGCTGCCTCTGGTATATACCATCAACTGAGGCTAACACGAGGCACTTGGTTTTCGCACAGTCTTCTTCCGATGTCTTTCGGATGTTAATATCCGTGATAGGGGAAACTGGACCTGAGACGGCAGGGGTTGGATCAGTCAAGAGGTGTCCCAGCTTGTCATGGGAAATGGACATCTGGACAGACCTTTGCCAGTCATAATAGTCAGATTCAGTCATTTTATTATCTAGATGTAACCTAGGTGCGGTCACTGGGTCGCTGCAATTAAGAGAGAGAGAAGAAAACACTCCGCATGATGCTCTTGCAAGTTTAGATTGGTTTTTAATTTATCTAAACAGGATGGCTCCCACTGTCTCTCGAATCCCTCCCCAAACCATAAAGGAAGGATTAGTCAGGATCAATCTCACCGTACAATACTTGCTTAACCATTCAGCCAGGCCAGTGTCGGTACTTCGAGGGAGGTTTTCCAACGCTTTCGCGAAGTTCCTTAATTAAGTAACCTCTTTTCCCTGTGGGCGTAGCCCCGCTAACACTTTTCTAGACACCTACTTGGTTTATAGCATTGATCGTTAAGTGAAAAAGTTCCCGAGGAGTAGATATACTCACAGTAGGATCGGGATCCAAATATCATCGTACGATAAAACCGAAGGAATCCTACCAGAATTATCACACTCCAAATGGTATGCAGTGCTTGCAAGTTTCAGTACTTATGAAACTCCCGATGTGGATTTTTGCCCCATGCTCTTATGACCTTGACTAAGGCCAACAAATCATAAGTCACATGTCAAGTTCTACCCGTCGTTGTCCAGGTTGATTTGAACCCACCCGTATATACCCTTGACTATGGCCAACAAAGTAATACGACTGTCCCAAACCAACGCATTCTATCTATGCAACATATGAATACCCACCAGCTACCAAACACTGTGCCTTGACTAAGGCCAACAAGCACAGCTTGAATACTGTTGAATATTCATATGAAACGACGGAGGGCTACGGATAGTTTTGGCGAAACCGTGAACGTAGTGAACTTGATATAGTCGATGGAACGAGATAGCTTTTAAAAGGAGTGGTTCAAGCTCCGCGTTTAAAATGCTGGTTTTTGAAAAGAACCGAGTGGTTTTCAAAGTGTTCCAACGACTTTTACTTGGTTTATTTTCTTGCATTAGTTCTTTTAATGCGTCCCATCATTTAATCCTACCATTGCAGAAAACAACCAAAATATGACGTACGCTTATGCCATTCGCATTCGCCACGGGGCCCCGTCATCACCCGTTAGGTTACTTAACTAACGACAGAGCGGGGGCTGGGCTAGCGCGGCTGTAAAACATAAGCAACGCCTAAATAGTTATCATATATAAATATATAGCAATGATAGACATTACAGATCACAGATGAACACTTTGGATATACTAGGAATCCGCGATTCGTTCGAGCCTACAACGAAAAATGGATTACACGGTCGCGATGAATAGCCAAACCCCACCCTAGACCCCTACGGGTGCGGCAAACTACCCGCCAAGTACCCGAAGCGAAGCAACCTCCCTCAACCCGTGAGTAGGCCACTCGGCACTTCGAGATACCCGGTAGTTTGTGCACCCCTCCTTGGGTCTATCCTAGGAGCATAAACAGTAAAATGAAATTATACAATGACGGCTACAACCCCGACCCGGTTGTGCGGCCATACAAATAATATTACATCAATTTACAACTTTTACAATGAATGAAAGAAAAAGAAACACTCATCTCACACCCATTCCCGGCTATTCATCCGCGACAATCCACTGAGTTCATATACACAAACCATCAACATTACAGATCACAGATATGTATAACCCCCACTAATCGACGTATAGCGATTAGCAGACGTTGAATACATATATCACATCACAGATAATATCTATTAGCCAAAGAGTACGGAATATCGATCAAAATACGGATTTTTAGCCACCCGAAAAGTCAATTTGCTCTCTGGAAATTCTGGGTGGGAAAAACATGTCTTAAAAATCCCAAAACATCTAAACTAAAACACTGCACAAAACCCGATCCAGTGCCGAGTCAAAACGGCGGCGGAACCGCGGCAATGAGCATGTTATTGCCGCGGAACCGCGGTCGTTTGATCGAATCACTTGATCGTTTTTCTACAGTGTTTTTACAAAACCCTAAGACGATTTTTGAAGTATAATTTTTTAATTTTAGAGCAGAAAAAAAATCAACAGAAAGTTGTGGTTTTGCGGATGTGTTTTGCGACTTTTTTCCGATCGAGGTTCTTAACACTTTGCTAACTTACTAGCTTATGTTTAGCTAGGCTCTGATACCACTGTAAGTCCACGTTGCTCACCCCGGTTCTTACGGGGAGGCGGAAACGACGAAAAACAATGATTTTGGCGCAAGGCAACATGGACTAAAAGTCGGGATCTTTGCTAAACTAGAAACTAGTAAACACTTAGAGGTTTTAGCTACTATGCTGTAGAAAGTATACCTCACGGAACTGGTCCTTCGGGTCTTCATCCCGCTGTCCCACTCGTCCATCTAAGCTCCAAGCGTCGATCCGGACCTTGGGCACCTCCGCGGCCTTCTTGAGTCGAAGACAATCCACCCGAGAGTTGTACACTTAGCTTCGCCTCAAACCAAGGCAACTAGGGCAAAGAGATTGCTAATCTAAATGCCTTAGGTTGTGTAGAAGAGAAAGATGGAAGTGTTTGTCTATGTGGATTTTTTCTCTCTCAACACATGAGATCAAAAGAAGAGATCAAGAGGAGGAAGAAGAAGGAGAAAGTTTGCAACCATGGAGCTTTTCTTTTCTTCTCATTTCAAGAAAGAGAATGAGAAGAGAATAATGAAAAGATTAAGCCAAAATGAAATGAACCATGGTTGCAATAATACACTAAGATCATCATTACTAATCCTATCATGATATAAGTTGATGGCACATTGAATTGACCATTATCATAACACATAAATTAAAATGAAAATAAAAGAAGAGTGTGGATCTCTCTTGAAGGTCAATGGTCAACATGGTCAACCAGTCAACAAAGTCAAGAGAGATCTAAGTGGTCAAATGGTCAATGCAATTAGCCATCACTAATCTATCACTAAAAGGATTAGTAAACAATGTCTCCGGCTAATAACGGTTTTGACCAAACGAATTGTCAAAACCCTAATGAGTGTGCCACATTACGGTTTTGGCCGAACCAACTGCAAAAACCCTAATGGGGCACCTCCTCCTTTATCGCTTCTCAAAACTGTGCATACACACCCGCATCCGCATTCCGTAGAATGCGAATGCACAAAAGACAAATCAAATCCATCTGTGCAATACTAGGATCTGGCTTAAACCAAAGCCCACTAGTTTTGCCTGCCCGAACAGCATGCGTACACAAGTGCACGTAAGTGATCGTATCCCTGCCGTAAAACCATACGGCCTCTACACGTTTCGCTCAGTGCAGAGAAACTCTCTGTGTGGGACTCTAAAGAATCGACACTACGCTGGCAGTGGGTTTAACCACAGACCATAAGCGGCACTAGCTGTACGTAACGGTCCCCAGGTAGATGTCGATAAGAAGGCCGATGAGGTAAACCCATCCGAACTCCTACTGAGCCTGTATGTAACAATCTCCGTACAGTCCGGTCTGTTCGTCTGATACATCGCATGGCGGGCCTAGGGGGCGGTGAACGTCAGTCCCCTAATAGCGGTACAAGTCGTGCCGGAGTGTAGCCCAGAACACCCTGAGATAACACTGGAAACCTACCAGTATATCTCGCTTGCCCTGGCCAGGGACTACTTGTGTAATGGCTCTCCTAGACACAGCGCGATGTCAACTCCCAATACCGGGAGAGACGAATCCTGTCTAACCGTCACTGCCTCCAAGTGCTTCGGGACTACACCCAACTACTACCTGTTTGCACGACTCCTTTGAGCCGTGGTAGGGTAGTAATCTAAGTACAGTAGGAACACACTCGAGGCGAAGTGACAGTGTCAAGTCGGCGGACTAAGCTGTACTCATGTCACTTGGGAACTGATAACTGAGGATAGGTATAATACCAACCAATAGTTCCCGATGAGTCCTGTCCAGTGTACTCGTAACCTAACGAGCACCCGCATACTATCTCAAGTACGACGTACTGACGGCTGTGGGACAGACCGTCTCCCCCGCTAGGATGAGAAGCGCATGCGCTAGTCTACTCGGGAGTATCGATGACCTATCTCGATAGTCCAACGACTAGGGACCTGTATAAGGATGTGCTTATGGATTACCAAGCCCCCACGAGTGTGAGCGCCATCACAACGCTGGTAATCAAGCAACATCCTAAGGGCTCTACTAATATTTATATAAGCGATATGCTAAAAGAAACACATGCACATATTGAAGTAGAGACAAACCAAGTAGCATACTACCATTTTGAGCAGGATTGTCTATACAACTCTGAATATCCCAAGCTTTCATTAAGTAATATACAAGCTAGTATGATACAGTAATGGCCTCTAGGGCATATACACTAACAGTCCCTCTCCACTATCAAAATATAGGACCGTAGGAGTGTACATCGTGGGAGGTTGTAGCCTCATCCCTGTTGGGATTCGGCGCCCACGCCGCGGAGGCCACGGGCGAGACGGAAGCGAAAAAAAAACTTTTCGTGGGCACCGGACGCTCACACTCGAGGATACGAACCAAAACTGTAAACTAGTAAGCTAAAACATGCAAGGTTGAGAAATACAACCTTTGTCTCGTGTCCACTGAATTGTGGAAGACCCCTCCAAGCTCGTAGCCGTCGGGAATGCGCTTGAGTATCGATCACCCTTATTGAAGACGATCTACCTGAGGGAACACGGAGGAGGCTCAAACCGACGGTCCAAAATTGCTAGGTTTGGATGGCCGGTGATATAGGAATACTTCACTATATTTTTCTCTCTAGGATCTTGCTAAAAAATGGAAGCAAGAAGAAGAAGGAGATGAGCTAGAGGAAGCATGAGCCATGGTGGAGGAGTTCAAGAAAAAATCTCATCAAGTCAACAAGTATAGAAAAAGAATGGCTACTAATATCAACCATAATGCAATAGTGCATCCAAATGAAATAACATATAAAAATACATAGCCATGCCTCTCTACATTGTTTGCAACCATGCTTTACTTTCTCCACTTTCCACCTCATTTCCTATTTAATTTTCCAAAAAGAAAAATCAAATATGAGGTGTCCTTCTTCTAGAAGCATTCCCGTACAAATACGGAATACTTCACCTGGTATATGTATGGCTACACACACGTATCCGTATAAAAATATGGATAGTACCAAAGAGAGAAAATGAATAGTGAACAATAGTACTAAAATAGATGTATCAAAATACATATATAAATTATTAAAGCAAAACCTGATTTAATAATCCGGTTTAATCCTAAGCCGGCTAGTATTATCAACCGTCCGATTAAAATCCGTGTATCGCGTACACATATTTAATCCGACCCCCTGAACGTACCAACGTACGGCTCCTACATCTGTCGCCTGAACCGGGAAAACCCTCTGTATGGGACTCTAAAACTCGACAATACGCCGGCAGAGGGTTTAACCACAAGCATGTCAGCGGAACTAGCTATACCTAACGGCTACCCAGGTACTTGTCGAAAGGGGGTCGACAATCAAGTGCGTCCTTACCCTACTGAGCCTGAATGTGACAATCTCCATACAGTCCGGTCTCTTCATAAAAGAGTATCACTTATCGGATATAGGGGGTGGATAATTTCAGACCCCTACTAACCCGATATGTTATGCCTGAGTCAAGCTCATCACCAACTGAGATACTACTGATCAACTATCAGTAAATCTCCCCTACCGTGGGCGCAGATTTCTGGTGATAGCCAACCGAACATAGAGCAACATCGACTCCTAATACCAGCAGAGACGAATCCGTGATAGTCAACCACTCCTAATACCCTCAAGTTTGTCCGGATTGTGCTTTTAGACAGAAACCGGATAATTCCATATCTTAACAACCTAAAAATATGCAACCATTCTATGTCCATATAGAATCAAGGCACTAATTTAGATGGAACCAGATTCAAATGTCATGCAACTGTTTCCAGTGTATATTACCTAATTTAAAAGGGCCAATATAGCATTACTTATCATAGAGCACGTCCACTGATGTGTAACCTGTGAGAGAATCAAGTTCTCGATATTACTATAATGGAATACCTAGCATAAGTATCTACATCTTCGATCACCTCGAAGAATCCTGATACTTCCAACGTTTGGTTCTCTACTTTATTCTTATACCTACAAACTTCTCAAAATCATTGACCTTGCATTACTACGAATGCATGTCTAAAACTAGAGAACTCGTAGGTAATCCTGAATGAAGTAAGAATACCAACCCTTTGTCCCGAAGGACACTGGACAACATACACCTCCATGTATAAGTCCCAAGAGTTTACCAACTCAAATTCTGAGTTTTGTAAATTGAAAACTGTATCTTGGTTAAGAATGTCTTACACCATTATTCAATGCATCTTACCTTATCCTCAACTGATAAAGGTAAATGTTTATAACACAATTTTCAAAATGTATATCTCACTATATAAAAATAAAGGTATAGATATTTCATTTTAAAATCTTGTGCATAATAACGGTTATTCAAAACCAAATATTCGCCGTCCGGCAAAAACCAGGCGATTTAATCCAATATCACCAATTACAACGAATTCCGATATTGAGGATCAAATTGCCCATTTCCCAATATTTTGCTCCTACTGATCATCTGTTACACCGTATAGATGTGAGATCCAAAACTGGTAAATACATACTCTGGAGTCAGAATTGATTGGGAAAACAGTTCTCTATTACATGTCACAGAAAAACCGAAACATGAAAATGATTCATAGGGGATGGTCAGGTATTCCTAGTAATGGCTTTCCAATTATCCAGATTCATGACAGTAGTCGCAATTTCCTTTGCCCTTATTTCAGTCCCTTTATATGTCTCTACTTCTTACTTTCTGCACACCGTTCCTGTGCTTACTGGTTTTCTTCCTCCCCTACCTTTCGGCACCGGCCTAAGGTTTGGAAGAAGACTATCTGTTGGGTTACGGCAGGGCCCCGGCCATCAAACCGTGGCCAAATGCGGAACAAAAATTTACTAAACTCGCGCTACCACAACCCGATGCCCGAATCTACCCTAAACCCTATACTAGCAATATGTAAAATTAGGAGTTAGATGGTTATACCGAGTTGATCCATGTCCTTCGGTCTTGAACCATCATCCCAAGCTCCTAGAGGCTCCTTGATCGAATTTGGTTTCCGGTCTTCCTCCATCTATGATGATCCACCTGAGGGAAACGGCGCAAGCTCCAACCTCACAAAGCGAGGCAACCGATGCTCCAAGGTTGCTAGCAATGAAGAGTGGAGGTGTAGGGTTATGTCACTATCTATTTTCTCTCATCACAAATGTCAAAGGAGCAACCATAGAAGATGAAGAGGAGGTGAGGAAACCAAGTGACATGAGAAACTAAAGAAAGTGCTAAGTCTCCAAGTGAGAGTAGAATGAGCAAGTAATGAAGTAAGTGAAGAATCAAGTAAAGAAAAGAAATGAGCAAGGCAACTAAAGAAAAATGTGGCTGTCCCTCTCTCTCTCTCATTCATGCACACAAAAATCTCTTTTCATTTTCCAAATAAACAAGTCCATGCCATACCTCTCTACATGCTAAACAATGTTCATGCCACCTCACCCCTTGCACTCCATTTCCTAAAATGATTTTCCAAAACGGAAAATCAAATAACGAGGTGTCAAATCTTATAGAATCTATTCCGTATAAATACGGAATACAACCCGGTACACGTATCGAAATACATATACGCGTATTCGTACAAAAATACGAATAGCCAAGAGAGAAAATGAATAGTGAAAAATAATAATAGAATACATATATATAAATTATTAAATCAAAACCTAATTTAATAATCCGGCTTAATCTTAAGCCGCTAGTATTATCAATCGTCCGATTAAAGTTTGTGCAGCCTGTACACATATTTAATTGGACACCTGTATGTACCAACATACGTCATCTACACCATATCGCCTGAACCGTGAAAACCCTCTGTATAGGACTCTAAAGACTCTTCAATATGCTGGTAGTGGGTTTAAATATAAGCACGTCAGCGGAACTAGCTGTACGTAACGGCTACCCAGGTATTGAGCGAAAGGAAGGCCGACGAGCAAACTCATCCAAACACCTACTGAGCCTGAAAGTGACAATATCCGTACGGTCCGGTCTGTTCGTCTAAGAGTATCGCATATCTGTTAGTTATGTATATGTCCTAGAGACCATTGTTGTACATATGATGTATATTATAATGGATGCTTGGATATATATAAAAAGGACTTTTTTGCTCGTCATGATAGTATACTATTTGGTTTTAATTTATCTTAACATGTTGACTTATATTAGTTTACTGTCTTACTCTCACATGTTGATAAAGCCCTTAGGATATGTACTCGACCACTGGGACTATGATGAGATCATACTGGTGGGGCCACGGTAGTCGATGAGTACATCCTATAACTGTTCCTAGTCGAGGGTGTGTCGAGACAGGGCATCGATACACCTGAGTAGACTAGCGTATACGCATCTTGACCCATATGATGGACGATGGATGATCCCATATCCATCGGTGTTTGACATCAAGGACGGTGTATGGGTGCTCTGTGGAGACTGGGTACACTGGACGGACTCGTCGAGAACTCCCAGATGGTATTACACCTCACGTCAGATGGTAGTTCTCCGGTGACACTGGTACAGGTTAGTCTGTAGACCCGAGATCGCCAAAGTGTCTTGTGTGATTCCCACTGTGCTTTGATTTCCACCTTACCACGTCCAAGAGGGCGTGCAAAATGGTGGCTTTTGGGTACAGTCCCGAATCACATGGAGGCAATGAGCGATAGGAGGGGATTCGTCTCTCCCGGTATAGGGAGTTGATGTTGTGCTGTGTTCGTGTAAGTCTACGGTAGCGCCCCGGCCGTCAATCTAACGCCAAACGCGGAACAAAAACTTTTATAACTGGCTCTATCGCATACTATAACCCGGATCTTGCCATTAACGCTAAACTAACAAACTACAAAGTGGGTAGAAAGGCTATACCAAACGATACGGGTTCTTCGTTCTTTAGCCATCATCCCACGCTCCTTTGCGGCATCTGCGATCTCGCTCGATCTCCGGTATCCTCGTCTAGGTGGCACCACTTCAACGGATCTTTATACGGGCTCCCGCCTCTTAACCGAGGCAACTCGGACATGATGTTTGCTAGCCGACATGTCCAAGATTGATGTAGAGAATGAGTAGAACACATTGTCTCGCTTCATCCAAAACCATGGATGAACGGTCAATGAAGTTGCCTTTTTTTTATCAAGTGATGAGAAAATGAGCTATGAAATTTCCATGAACCAAATCTATCATCTCATTTTAACAACCATCATCTTTTTTGCAAAAGAATGGCCGGCCACTATATGAGAGGAGGGGATGAGTGTAGGAGCAAAGGGGGGGTGACCATAAGCAATAATGTATCATAAAAGATCTTAGCAAGAACAAAAAGGAATTAATGGAAAAGGGTGACTCATTAAAACACCTCATCAAAACCATTAATGCAATGAATGACTCACTAAACCTAGTCACCAATCTTGAAGCTTCCACTCATGACTCACTCTCATGACTCACCCTCAAGAAAAAGATAATTCCGCATTAAATCGAATGTTTAAGACGGGTGATAGAAAACTGGCAACTTCAAAAAGCAATCCCGAAATGAATTTCAGGATAACTCCTTAACAGTATAAACATACCCGCATTTGTATTACGACTGAATACAAATGCAACTGAGAAAAAGATATTATATCTATACAGTATAATACATGGATCCGGCTTAAACCAAAACCAACCAGTATTATCTGCCAGAAATATGACACGTGCATAAACGCACGTGCATTTTCCGAACCCTGCCATAAAACCATACGGCCTCTACAAAGTTTCTCCCGAACTTTTGAAACTATCTGTGGGGGACTCTAATGACTCATCAGTACCCTGGCAGTGGGTTTAACCACAAGCACGTCAGCGGCACTAGCAGTGCGTAACGACTGCCCATGTACTGACCTCAAGGGAAGCCGATGAGCGAACTCATCCTGGAACCCTACTGAGCCTAACAGTGACAATATACATACAGTCCGGTCCGTTCGTCTATGAGTATCGCATATCGGGCCTAGGGGGCTGGTAACGTCAGACCCCCAATAGCGGTATAAGTCGTGTAGGGGACAAGCCCTGAACACCCTGAGAAACTACTGGAATACTTACCAGTAATTCTCACCTGCCTTGGCTAAGGACTTGGTGTAATGGCTTTCCTAGACACAGCGCGATCTCACCCCCAATACCGTGAGAGATGAGTCCCCTGCCGATCCGCTCACTTGCCTCCATGTGGCTCGGGACTGTACGCAAAAAAGACCTGTTTGCACGACTCCTTTGACCCGTGGTAGGGTAGAAATCAAAGCACAGTAGGAACTCACACGAGACAAATGACGACCTCAGGTCGATGAACTAACCTTTACACATGTCACTAGGGAACTGCTATCTAACGCTAGGTATAAATACCAACTAGCAGGTTCCCAGCGAGTCCTGTCCGATGTACTCATAACCCAATGAGCACCTGTATACATCTTAGGTGATCCAACTGACACCAGTGGCTTGTGAGACCGGCCACCGCCCCTCGTCGGGGTCTCGACTGTATACACTAGTCTACTCTGGAGTATCGATGCCCTGTCTCGAAACTCCGACGACAAGGGACCACTATTAAGGATGTGCTTATAGACTACCCAACTCTCACGTATATGATCGCCATCATACTGTTGGTAGTCAAGCAAGATCCTAAGGGCTCTATCAACGTGTAATAGTGATCAGTCACCTGAACCTGTACACGACTGATAAAACCAAACCAAATTGCATACTATCATCTCGAGTAAGACTGTCCTACCGGTATAGGTCCTCCCTCAATCATTGCAATCACATACCTGCGATCCAATAATTGACTTTGAGGGCACTATATCCAACAATCTCCCACTTGCACTTAAGGCTAATTATTGCGATGTCGCATACTCACAGCCCGTGTGATACCGAACACCCAACTCCACTACTAAACAGTTTCACAAAGCTCGTTTGTAAAACTCTTGTGTTCGAGAAATAGCCTCAGCGAGTGGATTTGCCCCGATGTTTCTTTCTATGTCTCTCTTAATCTCAAATTCGCGGAGAAAGCTATCTCTCGAATTGAGTAATACCTGTCTTAGAATATGTCTGGATATCTGATGGGACCTAGTTCATAAATGAACTCCAAATCCAAACTTCTTAGACTATATCGACAACTGAACCTTATCAGCGTCCAGCACCATGCCTCCCACAGTATCCTCTTGGACCACCTGTCCATAATACTGCCCCTCGTCAGAGGGAAAACTATAACTCTGACAATCACTCTGTCATCCATGTCACCTTTAAAGCCTAGAACGATAACCATCTTCCAAAGGAGGCTGCCGTTATCAAATCCTTAGAACATCCACTTATGTTCTAAAACTTCTTCCTTATGTTTCTTCAGGATTGGATTAATATAAACTTATCGTATCTAGTGCAAAAACAACATCTGGTGTGGTACTTGACATCTCATGATTGACTCAATTGCCTAAGCAAGTGATCTGCCAATCATGCACATCCCTCTCCCCTTTAGTCTGTATGACACCTTTAGAGAGGGTGACTCCATCACCTGCAGGTACACCACCATGCTAGAAGTCATCTATTCTAAAATACTATTAGAATACTGTCAAAGTACCCATATTGGGAAACTACCCAAATCTAGATCTAAAACCATATATCTAGTAACCAGAATGTCAGATATTATATCCATATCCTGTCAAGAGAAACAACTGTGTGACGACCTCAGTATAGCCGATCGTAGTATATGAATTTTACTTCCTACTCTGTGTATGTCATCCAAATACCTAGACATCACACCTTACTACCTTCTTAACAGATCCATCCCCTATTCCGATGAAGTCAAACCTATGACTGTCACATCAAAATTAGATGATCTATCTCTGCTATATCTGCTTAAGTCTATAAATAGACATAAGCTACTTGCCCACTATACTTCCGCTGCTCCCACTGACCACAACAACCCACTGGCAGAATAATATATACGTGCACTTCAAAAGCTAGTTTAGAACGACGCTATACTTAACCTCCTGCCGGGTCTCATAGCCTGGAACAACAGTAGTGTCAAGTCTGGGTAAACAAGTACCTCCCTGTCACCGTCCTTGAGGCTACCGGAGTACCTCTCGGGTGTCTGAGGTTACCCACCATATCTGCGGAGTGGCTAATGGAATGTCAAACCTGATTGAATCTATAGGTCCTATTAAATTTTCCGTAATCGTTTGCGGTTCTGGAATCACTTCCAGTTCTACCAAACTCCCACTACTGTTTTCTGAAAAAATCTATTTTACTAAAACTGTGGCGAGTCAAGAACAATATCACTATTGATCTTCCAGATGGTAGAAAATCAACCCTCGTCGTAGCCTGGGACAACCCACAAACTGCCATTACAGAAACGTGCCCTGAGTTATCCATAGTCTGGTTTTAAGCATAAGCCGGACAACTCCCCGTACCTTAACATCGTTAAGATATGAACCATTCTATATCCAATATAGAAACTTTGGAACTTATTTAATTGGAACCAGATTCTAATCATGCAGCTGTCTCCAGTGCCTATCAAGTTAATGGAGAGATGCTAATCAACATTCTCAACTTAGGAATACATCCAATTATGAGTAACCTAAAAGAGAAACAAGTTTCTCAAAACCATTACTATCAACTGAATACCAATCACAAGTATCTACATCTTCGATCTCTTTGAAGAATCCCGATACTTGCAACATCTGGTTCTCTACTTTATTCCTATACTCACAACTTCTCAAAACTTAGATATTGTATTTCTACGAAACACTTGTCTAAAAACTAGGCAAGTCACAAGTAAACAGAACATAGTACGAGGACCAACCCCTTTGTCCTGATGGACACTGGACAACATACAATACTCTGTATGAGTCCGCTGAGTTGAATAACTCAAAACCTGTGCATCATAGGTTGAAAACTGTACTTATGGTTAAGAATTACTCCGTTGTTCAATGCTCCTTACCCATTCGTCAACTGATATTGGTAAATGTCAGGGACATAATTTCAAAAAGTTATATCTCACTTTATAAAAATAAACATACTGATATATCATTTTGAAATTGGTGCACAACAACGGATACTCAAAACCAAATACATGCCGTCCGGCAAAAACCCAGGCGATTTTCTCAAATATCACCAATTACAACGAATTCCGATATAATGAGGATGATCTCATAATTCTCAATAAGTTACTCCCACTCATCATCTGTAAAACCATACAGATGTGAGAATCATACCTGGTAAATACAGACCCTGGAGTAAGTATCTAATCGGGAAATCAATTTTCCTTTAACAATGCACAGTGAAACTGAAACATGAAAATGTTTCGTAGTGGTATCCTGGTATTCCTAGTAATGCCTCTTCCATAATCCAATTCATGGCTTTTACCGTATATTTCTTTGCCATCTCTCCAAATCCCTTTATTTGTCTTTAGTCGTTACCTTCTGTACACCATCGTTAGGCTAAATGGTTTTCTTCCTTCCCTACCGTTCGGCACCAGCCTATGGTTTGGAAGAAAACTATCCAGTAAGCATAATAGGTGTACTCTCCTAAACCAAGGAGTACTCGCAACTTGAGAGAAGGTGATGATAAAAGACAACTGAATAATGCCTTATTCTATTTCTCCCGAACTGGGGAAAAAAGCAAAGGTGAAATAGGAGTGGCGATGAAGTGCGCGGTTTGGTCGTGAATGATAGAAGTCGCAATTTACTTTGCCCTCTTTCTAATCCCTTTATTTTGTCTTTACTTATTACCTTCTGCACGCCCTACTTAGGCTAATTGGTTTTCATCATTCCCTACCATTCAGCACCTGCCTATGGTTTGGAAGAAAACTATCCAAAAAGCGTAATAGGTGTACTCTCCTAAACCAAGGAGCCCTCGCAACCTGAGAGTAGGTGATGATAAAAGACAACTGAATAAACCAATTCAATTTCTCCTGAACCTGGATCCATTTTCGAAGAAGTCCCTTCGAGTTCGTATATAACCATACGATGGATCTATCCAATGGAAGTGGATACTTGTAGTGATACGAGGTGTTCTGAGAAATGCAAAGGGTAAAAGAAGGAGTGGCAATGACTTATGCAACTTAGACAATCCAAAAGCCAGTATTTTAAGAAGGTTCGGTCAACTTGGTCACTGAGTCATAGTCTAGGGTCGGTCAATGGTCTCTGCCAGAGAGAGAGAGAAAAGAAACACTCTGCGTGCACTCTAATCTAGATCAGAATGGTTATCACTTTATCTAATCAGGAAACCTCCCACTGTACTGTCAAATTCTCCTCCAAACCTGAAAGAAGAATCAATCGGGATCACCCGAAGAGTAAACCAACTCATCAGTGGGAATCGGGATCCAACTCTTATCGCATGATAACGTGACGGAATCCACTCACGTTATCACACTCCAGAAGGTATGCGCATACTTGGCAAGTTTCAGTTTCTTTAGAAACTCCCGATGTGATTTTTGCCCCATGCTCTTATGACCTTGACTTTGGCCAAAATGCCATAAGTCACATGCCAAGTTCTACCCGTCATTATCTTATCAATTTGAACCCATCTGCACATGCCCCTGACTTTCGCCAAATGGCAGAACGACTGCCCCAAACCAACTCATCTATCTATGCAACAGATGAATACCCAGCAGCTACCAAACACTGTGCCTTGGCGTAGGTCAAAATACATAGCTTGAATACTACTGAATACCCAAATGAAATGACGGAGGGCTACGACTGGTTTTTGGCGAAAAACCTTTAACGTAATGAATTTGATCTCATTGAAGGAACCTGATAGCTTTTTATAAAAATATAGTAGCGAAAACCTTTGCTAAAGAGGTCACTCCCGGTGAAGGGATCTCGGCTCTTTCCTCATGGAATGAGGTGCAGGATATTCTAACTGAATACTGTGATGCAAAGCAACATGTAATCGACTATAGTGAAGTTATTACCCTGACACAAACTTCTGCCCAAGGGGTCACTCCCGGTGAAGGGATCTCGCCCCTTGCCTCGTCGAATGAGGTGCAGGATATTCCAACTGAATACCACTGTGCAAAATAAAAGAAAACGTCCTTATAATTACACTTTTTAAAACTGTTTCAACAACGTCCAAACAGGTTTTTTTTCCTTTGTATTGATCAGAATCAACACAGTCCCATCAATTAATCACACCAGAAAAGAACGAAAATAAAATCTACGTATATGCCATCCGCATTCGTCACTGGGTCCCGTCATTGCCCGTTAGGTTACTTAACTAACGACAGAGCGGGGACTGGACTAGTGCGGGTGCAAAACATATACAATATCTACTAGTATATATACCAATATACAATAATCGCTCCAGGCGTGATAATATGCAACGTTACAGAAAAGTAATAAGCATCACAGAACAATACAGATAATCTGGGATCCCCGGGTTTCACAGAGCCGCTGCTGAAATCCGACGTTCCTCTGGTCGTGTGGATAGCCTGTGCAATGAAACCTATACCCCTACAGGTGCGGCAAGTTACCCGCCAAAACCTGAAGGCGGCCCCTTACAGCAAAGTGAATGGACCATCCTGCACTTCACGGATTCCGGTAACTTGAGCACCCCTACTTGGGTCAACCTGTACCCACTACGAGTGCGGCGAATAGTCTGCCAATTCTAGAGTGAGGCCCTCTGTCACTCAAAGCCATGAGATGCGGACCCGTTGCCTTCCAGATCCCGGCTATCCGTGCACTCCGTCGCGGGGTAAACCTAGTACAGAAATGAAAAATATGTATAACGGGTACATCGACCTCAGCCCGGTCGTGTACAAACAGGCAGTGACGGCAGTCCACATGTTGGACGCTCGCCCCGCAATATCAAATGTACAAATAAATCCAAACTGCACTACCATTGCACACTTCTATCCACCACGACAAATCCGCAACATCACAGCACAACACAGAACATCAACGCGAATGTCAAGTTTGCAAATCCGTCTAAAAGAGCTATAGCAATTAGACGCAATTTACCGCTCGAATGACATTCATGGTCGGAGATATAATGTAAGTACTGTAAACTAACAAGTTTAAAATTTCGATCGACAAAACTTCCCGAAGTGGGCCCTACGCACATCTGCAGCACTCAAACAAAATCTGGGCTCAAATAAAACATTCCAGAAACCACAATTTTATATGAAGACCCTACTGCAGAAAAATAGTTTACTGTTGCTCCAAAACGGCGGCGGAACCACGGCTAAACAAGGGTTTGTGCGGCATTTCCGCGGCGCTTTGGAAGCTTCAGTCTACCAAATTTCTACAGTATTCTTAAAAAAGCCTGCACGATTTTCTGAGATGCTCAAAATTATTTTTAGACCTATTTAAAAATTCGACAGAAAATTTAGCCAGAAAATCGCGGTTTCCGAAATTTCGTTCGATCGATATTTTAAACGCGTTAGAACAAGTTAGTAAAGGTTAATGGCGTGGCTCTGATACCATGTAAGTCTACGGGAGCGCCCCGGCCGTCAATCTGACGCCAAACGCGGAACAAAAACTTTTATAACTGGCGCTATCGCATACTATAACCCGGATCTTTCCATTAACGCTAAACTAACAAACTACAAAGTGAGTAGAAAGGCTATACCGAACGATCTGAGTCCTTCATTCTTTAGCTATCATCCCACACTCCTTTGCGGTATCTGCAATCTCGCTCGATCTCCGGTCTCCTCGTCCAGGTGGCACCACGTCAACGGATATTTATACGGGCTCTCGCCTCTGATCCGAGGCAACTCGGACATGAAGTTTGCTAGCCGTCATGTCTAAGATTGATGTAGAGAATGAGTAGAACACTTTGTCTCGCTTCATCCAAAACCATGGATGAACGGTTAATGAAGTTGCCTTTTTTTATCAAGTGATGAGAAAATGAGCTATGAAATTTCCATGAACCAAATCTATCATCTCATTTTAACAACCATCATCTTTTTTCCAAAAGAAAGGCCAGCCACTATATGAGAGGAGGGGGTGAGTGTAGGAGCAAAGGGGGGGTGACCATAAGCAATAATGTATCGTAAAAGATCTTAGCAAGAACAAAAAGGAATTAATGGAAAAGGGTGACTCATTAAAACACCTCATCAAAACCATTAATGCAATGAATGACTTACTAAACCTAGTCACCAATCTTGAAGCTTCCACTTATGACTCACTCTCATGACTCACCCTCAAGAAAAAGATAATTCCGCATTAAACCGAATGTTTAAGTCGGGTGATAAAAACTGGCAACTTCGAAAAGCGATCCCAAAACGAATTTCAGGATAACCCCGTAACAGTATAAACATACCCGTATTTGTATTACGACCGAATACAAATGCAACTGAGACAAAGATATTATATCTACATAGTATAATACATGGATCCGGCTTAAAACAAAGCCCACCAGTATTATCTGCCCGAAATATGACACGTGTGTAAAAGCACGTGCATTTTCCGAACCCTGCCATAAAACCATACGGCCTCTACAACGTTTCTCCCCAACTTTGGAAACTATCTGTGGGGGACTTTAATGACTCATCAGTACCCTGGCAGTGGGTTTAACCACAAGCACGTCAGCGGCACTAGCAGTGGGTAACGGCTGCCCATGTACTGACCTCAAGGGAAGCCGATGAGCAAACTCATCCTGGAACCCTACTGAGCCTAACTGTGACAATATACATTCGTCTATGAGTATCGTATATCGGGCCTAGGGGGCTGGTAACGTCAGACCTACAATAACGGTATAAGTCGTGTCGGAGACAAGCCCTGAACACCCTGAGAAACTACTGGAATACTTACCAGTAATTCTTACCTTCCTTGGCCAAGGACTTGGTGTAATGGCTTTCCTAGACACAGCGCGATCTCACCCCCAATACCCGGAGAGACGAATCCCCTGCCGATCCGCTCACTTGCCTCCATGTGGCTCGGGACTGTACCCAAAAAAGACCTGTTTGCATGACTCCTTTGACCCATGGTAGGGTAGAAATCAAAGCACAGTGGGAACTCACACGAGACAAATGACGACCTCAGGTCGATGAACTAACCTGTACACATGTCACCAGGGAACTGCTATCTGACGCTAGGTATAAATACCAACTAGCAGGTTCCCAGCGAGTCCTGTCCAGTGTACTCATAACCCAATGAGCACCTGTATACATCTTAGGTGATCCAACTGACACCAGTTGCTTGTGAGACCGGCCACCGCTCCTCGTCGGGGTCTCGACTGTATACACTAGTCTATTCCGGAGTATCGATGCCCAGTCTCGAAACTCCTACGACTAGGGACCACTATTAAGGATGTGCTTATAGATTACCCAACTCTCACGTATATGATCGCCATCATACTATTGGTTGATGCTTTATAGATCCTTGTATGACTGCCTAGGAACCCTACAATATCGAGTCTAGGGGGTGGATAAAGTCAGACCCCTACTGACGTGATAATTCATGTCAGTATGTAACCCATCACCATCTGAGAAACTATTGATCCTGGATCAGAAATTCTTATCTACCCCGGCCGAGGATTTCTAGTTATGGCCACCAGTGCACAACGCGACATCAACCTCCAATACCGGGAGAGGCGAATCCCCGAAGACCCGCTCACTGCCTCCTGTAGGGTTCCTTATCACCCTCACGGTGTTTACTAGGGCATCGAACATGCCATTTCAAAATTTTCTAGAGAGCTAAAGAACCCGAACGAGGATCGAACTAGAGACTTAGGGTTTTCTAGATTGTAAACACTTTACAAACTAAAGAGATGAAGGAATACAACCTTTGTATAACGGTCCTTCACTTTAAATGCTCCGTGTAGTAGTCCCTTCGCTCTAAGTAGTGAACTCCTCAAAATCTAGAAAGGCTCCACGAGATGTACGGAACAAGCTTGCTTGATGTCGTCGAGGCCGAAGATGATCTACGTCGAGGAGACTCATGCTCATGCTTCCTCTTCACTAATGGTAGATTAGTGAAGCAAACACGCTAAACTAAATGGCAAGTAGTAGAGGATGATGAAGTAGGAAGTGGGCTCTATTTTAGTTTTATTTTTCTCACAATAAATCATCACTTAGAAAAAGCTAGCAAGCTTTTTCTCTTGAGATAGAAGAAGAAGTGATGAAGAAAATGAATGAGAGAGTGAGGTTAGAATTGCAACCATGGGTGAGTTAGTGTCACGCCTAACTCATGTATAGAATAAACCATAGCTATGAGTTAAGGGTTAGGTTAAGAAATATCTTAAGCAAAACAAAGGAGTGGACTAAGTCAATGAAGTCCACAAGCTTCTACAAGCTTTGAACCATGACAAATATCTCCACAATTTTGAATTTGCTTGAAATAAATATAAACCCTAACTTAATACTAGCATGGTGTGAGTTTCATTCATACATGTTGCAAGTGTAACCTAGCATGACACAACAATATGCATCATATATTTATTTTGTGTACAAAAAAAACAATACATTTAACATATATCACATATATATCAATGTATCATAAGTGAGAAAAATAATTACTTAAGTGAGCTAATATTACTTAATGTAATTTAATATATCAAATATAAAATTCTACATTAAATTATTAAATCAACACTTGATTTAATAATCCGACTATATTACATACAACCGATTAATATCTAATGTAACAACTTATTGAATCAACACTTGATCCGATAACTTGGCTATATCACATATAACCGACGAATGTCAAATATAGAGAGCATAAAATGCGATATCTTATATCGTATTAATCTCGGTCCTGCATATATCACATATGTGCTCCTACTCCATTTCGTATGAACCAGAAAATCTCTGTGTAGGACTCTAAAGACTCGTCAATACGCTGGCAGTAGGTGATGATCATATCAAACACCCACAAGTCGCAAGCGGTGTGCTAAACGTAACGGCCACCCGGGTATTGAGCTATCAGAAGATCAACAAGCAAGCCTGCTCGTACTCCTACGAATCCAATCAGTAACACTACCCTACAGTCCGGTCCCTTCGTCTGATATATCGCATATCACAGCCTGGGGATGGTATAACGTCAGACCCCAATAGCCTGGTAAGTCATGCCGATGCAAGGTCCATAACGGTTCGATAAACTACTGATAACACTTAACAGTAAATCTCAGCAACCCTGGCCTGGGATTTCCTGTTATGTCCAATCGAGCATAGCGCAACATCAATTCCCAATACCGGGGGAGACGAAACCCCTCCTATCGCTCATTTCCTCCATGTGACTCGGGACTGTACCCAAAACCACCTTTTTGCACGATCTCTTGACCGAGGTATGGTGGAAATCAAAGCACAGTGGGAATCATACAAGACTCTATGACGATCTTGGGTCTACAGACTAACCTATACCATTGTCACCAGAGAACTGCTATCCGACGATAGGTATAATACCATCTAGGAGTTCTCGGTGAGTCCTTCCAGTGTACCCAGTCTCCACTGAGCACCCGTATACCTTCTTTGATGTCAAACACCAATAGATATGGGATCATCCATCGCCCATCATATGGGCCGAGAAGCGTATACGCTAGTCTACTCTGGAGTATCGAATCCCTGTCTTGATACTCCCATGACTAGGAACATTTGAAGGATGTACTTATCGACTACCCTGTCCCCACTAGTATGATCCGCATCATAATCCTGGTAGTCAAGTACTCATCCTAAGGGCTTTATCAACATGTAACAGAGAGACAATAAGTGTATATGTTAAGATAAAGTGCAACCAGATAGCATACTATCATGTCGAGCAAGAAAGTCCTCCATATATATATCCAAGCATCCACTACAATATACATCGCATGTACAGTAATGGCCTCTAGGGCATACATATAACTAACAATCTCCCACTTGCACTAAGACCATCTATTGTAGTATCCAATACCCAACACTATAGCAGTGGTTGTAGTATCCCATACTCAACCACCCCGTAGAAGTCTCTCTATGGGTAAGGCCTTTGTGAGTGGATCCGCTGTGTTATCCTTCATGTCTACTCTCCTTACCTCGATCTCTTGGAGATCAACCATCTCCTTGATCAGGTGATACTAGCCTCAGAATATGTCCAGAACGCTGATGGGTCCTTCGTTCCTAGGCCAAAGCCACAACTCCATTTTTGTCGCAATAACAGTTATTGGACGCTTAATGGTAGGAACCTTGTTCATCTCATGAACAAGAAATGCCCAGACAAGCACTTTGGCAGCATCATTGGTAGCAATGTATTCAGCCTTTATTGTCTAGTATGTCACGGTATCTAGCTTGGAACTCTTCCAACATACCGTCCCTCCTCTGAGGGTAAAGACAATGCCTGTGACTGACTCTCAGTCAAACTTATCACTCTGGATGCTAGAACCAAGAACTTTCTTTTAGTGCTTCTCAAGTACTTAAGAACGTTCTCCACAGCTTTCCAGAGATTCTCCCAAGATCCGATCGATTCCTGATCACTACACTTAGCGAGTCATCTACATCTGGTCTGGTACATAACATCGCATACTCTGATAGAGCCTGCTGCCGAAGCATAGGGTATCACTTGCATGCGAGCTCTCTCTAAATCAGTCTTGGAAGACATCTTTTTGGAGAGAGTAATTCATGAGTAAGTGGGCGAACCACCACGCTTAGAATCCTCCATACTAAATCCCGTTAGTATGGTGTTAATGTACCTGGATTTGGGACACTCCCAACATCCACAAAGATCTATCACCATAGATCAATATCCACAAGATGTAGTAGGTATCATCCAAATCTTCTATTGAGAATCCCCGTGATAAGAGGAGCTTGACCGAGTGTAGCATAGGAAACCCTTAACTATCAAGAGTATGTCATGTACGTACAATACGTGGAAGACAACCTTACTCTCTACAACCTTCTTGTATATACAAGGTTCATCTACCATTTTGATGAAGTCAAACTCTTTGACTGTAACATCAAAACAGATGTTCTAACTCCGCGATGCACGCATTGATCCTGATGGACTTAAGCATTGCTTTGAAAGTCTCAACTTTTCCATCTACACCAAGAATCTTCTCAAGATCCATTTGCTCCCAATGGGTTTTACCCCTTCTGGTGCAACATTCAAAGTCATACTTTGTTGGTTTACATGGATTCCATCTTTGATCGCTTAGCATCTAGCCATTTCACTGAGTCCCCACTCGTGATGGCCTGCCTGAACCTAGATGGGTCATCATCTACCATGATGCAATCCTCGCTCCTACTGTCACCAAGAATACCGTGGTATCTCTCAAGTGGATGAGGAACCCTACCAGATTCACGGAGAGTCTGAGGTTCGTTTGAGACTATTGAATCCTTTGGTTCTACCAAATCATCAGCTGTTAGTTTGTCTAGCTGGAACAGCTTCCAAGTCTACCTCATGACCATAAATTTATTCATAAGAAATTCCTTTTCTAAAAAGTTGGCATGATGAGAAACAAAACACTTTTCATTCCTCAGTTAGGTAGAAGATATACCCTCGCAAATGTTTGGGACATCCTAACAAAGTTACAGAACTGACCTTGCCTTGAGCTTGTCCGGATTCTTCCTTTCAACATAGGCCGGACAACCCCATATCTTAACTCATTTATGATATGGTCTCTTCCCACACCATATCTCATATGTAGTGGTAGGCCCTGATTTGGATGGAACCCCATTCAATAGGTATGCAGCTTCTCAAGTGCATAACACCAAAAGGAAACAGGTAACTCAGTAGTACTCATCATAGCGCGCGATATCTCATAGGGTGCGATACCTCCGCCCCGATACACCGTTGTGCTGTGGTGTATACGAAGGAGTAAGCTGAGAAAGAATCACATTCTCCTTTAAATAATTCAGGAACTCCATGCGCAAGTATTCTACTCCTCGAAAGACTTAATACTTCTACCCGTCTGGTTCTTAAACTTCAAGCTTATATTCCTTGAATTTCTCAAAAGTTTCAGACTTGTGTTTCAACAGGAACATATGTCCGAATCCTGAAAGATAGTTGATGAATATAACGAAGTATGAAGAACCAACCTCGGCATTCGTAGACATAGGACCGTATACATCATCATTCATTCATCCAAAGAGTTCACTAACTCTTTCTCTGTTTCCAGTAATCAGAGTATTGGTCATTTTAACTTTGAGACAAGACTGGCTAGTATCATAAGATGAAAATTCAAACAGATTCTCATATTCATCCTTATATAACTTAGCTGGTCATGTCGCATTGATATGACCTAGTCTACAATGTTTCAAGAAGGATTCGTCATTTCTGAACTACTCCCCTTGTGTGTGTTCTATATACTTTGAACTGTGGTTTGATTTAGAACTTATATGCTATTATATAACGTGCCTGATCGAATCAACTCTTGATTCAGGAAAATGTTCACAACATTATCCTCTAATTCAGAATTACATCCTTATTTAACTTAATAAAGAAACCGATGTAATGTTGTATATAAGGTTCGGTATTTAATAACATTTGTTCTGAATCAATGTATCTAATACAAGGTGATATCTGCCAATAGACTTGGCTGCAACAATTGCACCATTTTCTAATACTTAGAGACATATCACCCATTCTCAGTTCTTTACCTTTCTGTAGCCCATATAACTCTTACATATGTGAGATCCTTATCCGGTATCACATACCCAGGATGTAGAAGATACTGAGAAACAGTTCTTGGTAACGAACACACCCGAAGAATATGCATCAACATGCTCATTCCTCTATTGGGTGGCATGGGAATTCGGATATTCTCCTATATCCTGCTCGGACTTATAACAGTTATAAGATAGAGCGGAACCCACGTTCCCTAGTTCAGTATAATAAGCAGGTTCGGTCAGTGCATCCATATTACTATCTTGATTAAGGCGTGACATAGTCGCTACCAGGAGAGAGAGTGAGAGAAGAAAACACTCTGCGTGCGCCCTTGCAAGATTAGATTGGTTATTAATTTATCTAATCAGGATGGCTCCCACTATTTTAGTCAAATCTACTTTCAAACCCTAAAAGGTAAGACTAGCTGGGATTAATTACACCCTACAAGTTCGCCGATCTTTCGGCCAGGCCAGTGTCGGTACTTTGAGGGAGGTTCCCCGTGCTTTCGCACGGACCTAATTAAAATAAACCTCATTTTTCCAGGGGCGTAACCCCGTTAACATCTTTCTAGACACCTACTTGATCGGCTAATTGTAATGTGTAAAACTCTCCCAGGAGTAACTCTTACTCGCAGTGGGTATCGGGATCCAACTATCTCATAGAAGGTATGCAATCTCATTACAAATTTCAACACTTGAAATTCCCGATAATTGTTTTGCCCCTAGCGTCCTATGACCTTGATGAAAGCTAACAAACTATAGTCCGCTAGTCAAGTTCAACCCGTACATTTCATGATTGAATTGAACTTACCCGCACGACCCTTGACTAAAGCCAACAAAGCCGTACGACTACCCTAATCCAATCGCATCATATGCTTAAACAGATAAGCACTAATCAGCTACCGCACACTACGCCTTGACGAAAGCCAACAAACGTAGCACGAATACTAAATACTACTTATCTGAAATGACGGAGGGCTACGACAGGTTTTTATGAAAACCTTTTACGTAATGAACATGATATCGCCGTAGAATCGAGTGATTTTGAAAAGGAGTGTTTTTAGGCTTTTACTAGTTTCGCTAAAGAGGTCACTCCCGGTGAAGGGATCTCATATCTTTCCTTATCGAATAAGGTACAGGATATTTCACAAATGCCTCTATTCAAAGCAAAAACTATAAAAGCAATCAAAAGACAAACCGAGTTTGTAGTATCTGCTAGTTTCGCTAAAGAGGTCACTCTCGATGAAGGGATCTCGGCGCTTTCCTTATCGAATAAGGTGCTGGATATTCTACAAGGAATACCGCTATGCAAAGTAAGAACTAGAGCTACCAGTTTTTAAACAAGTTTCTACAACATCTTTAGGTTTCTTTTATTTCTTTCATTAATCTGATTAATGAAGTCCAATCAATTTTATGCTTCCTAAGCATCACATAAGAAACGAAAGCATCAATATTTATTATATCTCATATATATAATATAGTCATTCATCTCAGAACATATCAAGTGATCACATCACAGAGCTGCAGAAGATAACATATGAAATATTGGATATACTAGGAATTCCGGGTTTTAGATTAAGCCAGTATAAAACACGGATTCTACGGTCGCGATAAATATCAAAACCCATATCCCTAGACCCCTACGAGAGCGGCAAGCAACCCTTCCAATTCTAGAGTTAGGAGACCCGGTCTCGACTCCTCGAGATGGTCTCCCACTGGACCCTAGAACCCGGTTACTTGTGCTCCCCGCCTTGGGTCTATCCTAATGCGGAAAAGTAAATAATATACATCAATGGTGACATCATCCTCAATCCGGAAGTGCCCCAATAAAACAATATTACATACAAGCTTTTACATGAATGAAAATGAAAAACTCTCATCTCATATAAAACCCCTCGGCTATTCAAAACACGATGATCCAATATAACATATCACAGCAACACATAACATCACATGTCATCAACGTAAGTAAATATGCGTATCCCAGTTGTCGTTGACATATAGCACCGAAACCGGCGATACACCACATATTACATTTACGGTCGTAGAAAAGAAAGTGAAAAACTACAACAATTGGAATTCGCAACCACCTTAGACATCATAAACCCAATGTATCACATACATTGGATTTCATGCCTAACCAAATGAATTCCTTAGACATCATATGCCTAACAATCATAAACCCCGCATTTTAGTATCAATATTGAAAATATTTTCCAATAACCTGTCGGGTAATTCAATAAGATTCCCGATAACCTGATCGAATGCTCGTAGGAAACTTTATTAGACGGCCGCACCCCTTTATGCCGTCGACGAAGTGAACTAAGGCAGAACACCGCTGCCGCGAGCACCCGAACGGATGCTTTTGGCGACGGGGTTCTCCTACAGTCACTTGGTCGGGGCTATGGGGCGTGGCTATCTAGTAAGGTTACCCGGAGAGTATCCGCGTATGCTACGTAATTGCGATGGACTTTTGATCACATCAAAATCCCGTGGCAACCGATCAAATGAGACTAAATTGCTAGATTTATAAAATTCAAACTAGTTATCTCATAACTAATTATATGGATTCCAAATATTGTATCACAATCACAGAAAGCTAGGCGACGTTAAATATTTCGATCGAATCAACGAATTACCAAATTTCTCAGAAAGCTCAACACTTGAGCACTGTTAAAGTTAACCAGAGACATACCACAGTACCTATGGACCTACATCTGAAGGACCCGACCCAAGCCTCTTAAGTAGCGCTGTGGATCCGCCGCCAAAACCAGGTTTTAGCCGCGGATCCGCGGTCACTAAGACGAGTTAGGGTTTTGTTCTTCCGGTGTGTCCATAGAATTCCCTGCATATTTTTCTGAATATTTTTAACATGGAAAATTTCAACTTTTTGAAAAATTTCAAGAAAGTGGGAAAATTTAGGTTTTCGGAGTTAGATCGGACTTTTAATTTCGCCTACGCAACGCCTAATGCTCTAGATAGGCTCTGATACCATTGTAGGGTTCCTTAGCACCCTCACGGTGTTTACTAGGGCATCGAACATGCCATTTCAAAATTTTCTAGAAAGCTAAAGAACCCGAACGAGGATTGAACTAGAGACTTAGGGTTTTCTAGATTGTAAACACTTTACAAACTAAAGAGAAGAAGGAATACAACCTTTGTAGACCGGTCCTTCACTTCAAATGCTTCATGTAGTAGTCCCTTCGCTTCAAGTAGTGTACTCCTCGGACTCTAGAAAGGCTCCACGAGATGTACGGAACAAGCTTGCTTGATGTCGTCGAGGCCGAAGATGATCTACGTCGAAGAGACTCAAGCTCATGTATCCTCTTCACTAATGGTAGATTGGTGAAGCAAACAACCTAAACTAAATGGCAAGTAGTAGAGGATGATGAGATAGATTGTGGGCTCTCTTTAGTTTTATTTTTCTCATAATAAATCATCACTTAGAAAAAGCTAGCAAGCTTTTTCTCTTGAGGAAGAAGAAGAAGTGATGAAGAAAATGAATGAGAGAGTGAGGTTAGAATTGCAACCAGAGGTGAGTTAGTGTCATGCCTAACTCATGTAGAGAATAAACCATAGCTATGAGTTAAGGGTTGGGTTAAGAGATATCTTAAGCAACACAAAGGAGTGGACTAAGTCAATGAAGTCCACAAGCTTCTACAAGCTTTGAACCATGACAAATATCTCCACAATTTTGAATTTGCTTGAAATAAATATAAACCCTAACTTAACCCTAGTATGGTGTGAGTCTCATAAATACATGTTGCAAGTGTAATCTAACATGACACAACAATATACATCACATATATATTTTGTGTACAAAAAAACTCAATACATTTAACATATATCACATATATATCAATGTATCATAAGTGTGAAAAATAATTACTTAAGTGAGCTAATATTAGTTAATGTAAATTAATATATCAAATATATAATTCTATATTAAATTATTAAATCAACACTTGATTTAATAATCCAGCTATATTACATACAACCGACTAATATCAAATGTAACAACTTATTGAATCAACACTTGATCCGATAACTTGGCTATATCACATATAACCGACGAATATCACATATTGTGAGCATAGAACGCTGTATCTCATATCGCATTAATCTCGGTCCCCCACATATCACATATGTGCTCCTACTCCGTTTCGCAAGAACCAGGAAACCTCTGTGTAGGACTCTAAAGACTCGTCAATACGCCGGCAGTAGGTGATGATCATATCAAACACCCACAAGCCGCAAGCGGTCTGCTAAATGTAACGGCCACCCGGGTATTGAGCGATCAGAAGATTAACAAGCAAGCCTCCTCGTACTCCTGTGAATCCAATCAGTAACACTACTGTACAGTCCGGTCTCTTCGTCTGATATGTCGCATATCATAGCCTGGGGGTGGTATTGTTAGTTATATATATGCCCTAGAGGCCATTACTATACATACGATGTATATTGTAGTGGATGCTTGGACATATATAGTGAGGACTTTCTTGCTCGACATGATAGTATGCTATCTGGTTGCTCTTTATCTTAACATGTACTCTGATTGTCTCTATGTTACATGTTGATAAAGCCCTTAGGATGAGTACTTGACTACCAAGACTATGATGCAGATCATACTAGTAGGGACAGAGTAGTCTCTAAGTACATCCTTCAAATGTTCCTAGTCGTAGGTGTAGCGAGACAGGGCATCGATATACCAGAGTAGACTAGCGTATAGCTTCTTGACCCATGTAGATGAGCGATGGATGATCCCATATCCATTGGTGTTTGACATCGGAGAAAGTATACGGGTGCTCAGTAGAGACTGGGTACACTGGACGGACTCGCCGAGAACTCCCAGATGGTATTATACCTCACGTCTGATGGCAATTCTCCGGTGACACTGGTACAGGTTAGTCTGTAGACCCGAGATCGTCATAGAGTCTTGTGTGATTCCCACTGTGCTTTGATTTCCACCTTACCACATTCAAGAGAACGTGGAAAACGGTGGCTTTTGGGTACAGTCCCGAGTCACATGGAGGCAATGACCGATAGAAGTGGTTTCGTCTCTCCCGGTATAGGGAGTTGATGTTGCGCTGTGCTCGATTGGCTATAACAGGATGGCCTTGGCCAAGGCTGTTTCAGAGATATACTGCTAAGTGTTATCAGTAGTTTCTTGACCCGTTATGAGCCTCATATCGACATGACTTATCGAGTTACTGGGGTCTGACGTTTACCAGCCCTTGACGAGATATGCGACATATCAGACGAAAAGACCGGACTGTACGGTAGTGTTTCTGATTGGATTCGCAGGAGTGTGAGCAGGCTTCTTGTTGATATCTGATCGTTCAATACCCGGGTGGCCGTTACGTTTAGCAGACCGCTTGCGGCTTGTGGGTGTTTGATATGATCATCACCTACTGCCGGCGTATTGACGAGTCTTTAGAGTCCTACACAGAGGTTTCCTAGCTCAAGCGAAACGGAGTAGGAGCACATATGTGATATGTGCGGGACCGAGATTGATATGAGTATGTGATACCGTATTGTATTCTCGCGAATTGTGACATTGGTCTGTTGTATGCGATATAGCCGGGTTATCGGATCAAGTGTTGATTCGATAAGTTGTTACACATGATATTAGTCGGTTATATGTGATATAGCCGGATTATTAAATCAGGAGTTGATTTGATATTCTAATATATAATTATATATTAGATATATTACATTACATTAACTAGTATTAGCTCACTTGTGATTTCTTTTCTCACTTGATGTGCACATTGTATATATATGATACGTATAATTGTGTACATGTATTGTGTCATGCTTGATGATACATGCAAGACAGGTGTATGAGATTAATACCATACTAACGTTAAGTTAGGGTTTTATTTATTTCTTAAGATTTAACAAAGGAGAGAAGACTTGGTCAATGTTGTCATGCTTGGATGAAGCTTGTAGAAACATTAACAAAGTCCACTCTTTTGTCATTCCTTTGGATATTTTTGTTAAACCAACCCTTAACCTTACCCCTTGGTTTATTCTCTACATGGGTTAGGCATGAGGGCTTAACTCACCCATGGTTTCAATTATTCATTTGGAGAATTATTCATTTTTCATATGAGTTCATTTTCTTCTTCATCCTCAAAAAAGCTTTCTAGCTTCAATGGAGTTGTGAGAAAAAGTGAGAGAAAATGAAATCTAAAGTGTGCCCACTTCCTACTTCACCATCCTCTACTACTTGCCATTTAGTATAGCGTGTTTGCTTCACTAATTCCATAGTTAGTGAAGAGATAGCTTGGGTTAGTGTCTCCTCGACGTAGATCATCTTCGGCCTCGAAGACTTCGAAGCAAGCATATTCGTTTCTTCATGGGAGCCTCTCTAGAGTCTGGAGTTTATGATCGCAGCGAAAGGGACTACTACACAGAGCTATTGAAGTGAAGGACCGGTCTACAAAGGTTGTATTCCTTGCTCACTAGACTTGCAAAGTGTTTGCATTTGTATTTCCATCGATTTCTAGTTTACGATTCTTAGTTAGGGTTAGCTAAAACGGCAAATTTTTGAATTTGGCATGGACGATGTCTCTTAAAACCTTGCTTCCGTATTAGGTAACCATGCAATGGTATCAGAGCCATACTAGAAATTTAGACAGATTTTGTTAGAATTACGAAACCGAAACAACTTCGAAACTTGCAACACGAAACCCTAGTTTCTGTCGATTTTAAATAATTGTCAATTTTTTTTTAAACAAGTACAGAGTGGTATATGTTATATAACATGAACACTGACAAAATTTGAGGCAATTCGGGAATTTTTTGGCCGGCCAAAATATAGGTGATCTCGGCCAAATCCGAGCCCCACCCCCTTATTTTTTGCCTGTGTTCCAGTGACTTGGTTTTGATGTTTCAGATGTTTTTTATTTTTTCTAATTTTTCATGTGATGTAATCTTACACTATAAGTAATTCAGAGTATTTCGTATTCGTAGTTTTAACATTGTTTCGGGTTATTCGCATGTTGTCTAGACGAAATTAAAAAGTTCGATCGAATGCCAAAAACCCATTTTTCCAAGTTTAACGTATTAGGAAAAACATGCAAGTGATCCTATGAACCTCTAGAAGAATGAAACCCTAACTCGACTTTTTGGATCGCGGAACCACGATAAAACCCTAGGGTTTGCCGTAGTTCCGTGGCGACATGAGTGAGGCTTGGGTTTGCCCTTCTACGGCTGGTGCATAGGTACCGTGGCATATTCTGGGTATTATTGAACTGTGCTCAAGTGTTGATTCGTCGGGAAATTGTGGGACTTTGATGAATCGATCGAAAAGTTTAACGTTGTCCGGATATTATATGATGGGTTGCAATATTTGGAATCTACAAGTAGTTATGAGATAACTAATTTGAATGTTATAAATCTAGCAGTTTAGTCTCAGATGATCGGTTGCCACGGGATTTTGATGAGATCAAAAGTCCGTCGCAATCACGTAGTGCACGCGGATACTCGCCGGGTAAACTTAATAGATAGCCACACCCCATAGCCCCAACCAAGTGACTGTAGGTGAACCCCGTCGCCAAAAGCATCCGTTCGGGTGCTCGCGGCAGCGGTGTTCCGCCTAGGTGCACTTCGTCGACGGTATCGGGGGGTGCGGCCGTCTACTAAAGTTTCCGACGACCATTCGATCAGGATGTCGGGAATCTTGTTGAATTGCCCGACTAGATATTGAAAAGTGTTTTCGAGATCGAGACTAAAATGCGGCGTTTATGATTGTTTGGCATGTGATGTCTCAGGAATTCATTTGGTTAGGCATGAAATCCAAAGTATGTGATATGTTGGGTTTATGATGTCTAAGGTGGTTGCGGATTCCAACTGTTGTAGTTTTTCACTTTCTTTTCTGCGACCGTAAGTGTAATATGTGGTGTATCTCTGGTTTCGGCGCTATATGTCAACGAAAATTGGGATATACATATTACTTACGTTAATGACATGTGATGTTACATGATTGAATAGCCGGGGGTTTTATGTGAGATGAGAGTTTTTCATTTTCATTCATGTAAAATTCATTGTATATAATATTCTTTTATTGGGGCACTTCCGGGTTGAGGATGATGTCACCATTGTATATTATTTACTTTTCCACATTAGGATAGACCCAAGGAGGGGAGCACAACTAACCAGGTTCTAGGGTCCAGTGGGAGGCCATCTCGAGGAGTCGAGACTGGGTCCCCTGACTCTAGAATTGGTAGGGTTACTTGCCGCTCTCGTAGGGGTCTAGGGGTGTGGGATTGGCTATTCATCACGACCGTGGAATCCGTGTTTTATACTGGCTTAATTTAAAACAAGGAAATCCTAATATATCCAATATTTCATATGTTGTTTTCTGCTGTGATATCTGTGATGTGATCATTTGATATGTTGAGATAGATACAGGATATAGTATATGTGATATATTATATAGACGTTGCTTATGTTTTACACCCGCTCTAGCACTTCCCCGCTTTGCCGTTAGTTACCTAACCTAACGGTGCACGAGGGGACATCGAGGCGAATGCTGATGGCATAAGCGTACGATGTATTTATTTGTAATGTATAGGTAACTTAAAATGATGGGACTTCATTAATGAGATTAATGAAAAAAAGAAACCTAAAGATATTGTAGAAACTTGTCTCGAAAACTGGTAGCTCTAGTTCTTGCTTTGCATAGCGGTATTCCTTGTAGAATATCCAGCACCTTATTCGGTAAGGAAAGAGCCGAGATCCCTTCACCGGGAGTGATCTCTTTAGCGAAATTAGCAGATGATACAACACTCGGTTTGTCTTTTGATTGCTTTTATAGTTTTTGCTTTGCACAGTGGTATTTCTGAAATATCCTGCACCTTATTCGATAAGGAAAGAGCCGAGATCCCTTCACCGGGAGTGACCTCTTTAGCCAAACTAGTAAAAGCCTAAAAAACACTCCTTTTCAAAATCACTTGATTCTACAACGATATCAAGTTCATTACGCAAAAGGTTTTCATAAAAACCTGTCGTAGCCCTCCGTCATTTCAGATAAGTACTTCATAGTATTCGTGCTATGTTTGTTGGCTTTCGTCAAGGCGTAGTGTGCGGTAGCTATTTATGCTTATCTTCATAAGCATACGATGCGATTGAGTTAAGGTAGTCGTGCGAGTTTGTTGGCTTTCGTCAAGGGTCGTGAGGGTGGGTTTAATTCAATCAGGAAATGACGGGTTGAACTTGACTAGCAGCCTATGGTTTGTTGACCTCTGTCAAGGTCATAGGACGCTTGGGGAAAAATATTATCGGGAATTTCAAGTGTTGAAATTTGCAATGAGATTGCCTACCTCCTATTGTTGGATATAGTGCCCTCAGTGTCAATTATTGGATCACAGGCACGTGATTACAATGATTGAGGGAGGACATATAACGGTAGGACAGTCTTACTCGAGAGGTTTGTATACTATCTGGTTTGTCTTTATCATCGTGTACATACTTTAGGTGACATTGTAGTTCACTATTACACGTTGATAGAGAATAGTATGCTACTATGGTTTATCTTTATCATCGTGTACTGCTTTAGGTGACCTTATAGGTCACTATTGCATGTTGATAGAGCCTATAGGATTCTTGCTTGACTACCAGCAGTATGATGGCGATCATATACGTGAGAGTTGGGTAGTCTATAAGCACACCCTTAAAGTGGTCCCTAGTCGTGGGAGTTTCGAGACTGGGCATCGATACTCCATTAGTAGACTTGTGTATACAGTCGAGACCTCGACGAGGGGGCGGTGGCCGGTCTCACAAGCCATTGGTGTCAGTTGGTTCACCTATGATGTATACAGGTCCTCATTAGGTTATGAGTACACCGGACAGGACTCGCCGGGAACATGCTAGTTGGTATTATACCTGACGTCAGATAGCAGTTCCCTGGTGACATGTGTACAGGTTAGTTCATCGACCTGAGATCATCATTTGTCTCGTATGAGTTCCCACTGTGCTTTAATTACTACCCTACCACGGCTCAAAGGAGTCGTGCAAACAGCTTTTAGTTGGGTACAGTCCCGAGCCACATAGAGGCAGTGAGCGGATCGGCAGGGGTTCGTCTCTCCCGGTATAGGGGGTGAGGTCAAGCTGTGTCTAGGTGAGCCATCACACGAAGTCTTTGGCCAAGACAGGAGATTTACTGGTAGGTATTCCAGTAGTATCTCAGGGTGTTCTGGGCTACACTCCGACACGACTTGTACCGCTTTTGGGGGTCTGACTTTTACCAACCCCCTAGGCCCGACATGCGATGCTCATAGACGAACGGACCGGACTGTATGGATATTGTCACTGACAGGTTCAGTAGGGTGTCAGGATGAGTTCGCTCATCGACCTCCCTTTTGGTCAATACCTGCTAGCCCGTTATGTACGGCTAGTACCTCTGACGTGCTAGTGGTTAAATCCACAGCCAAAGTATTAACTAGTCTTTAGAGTCCCCCAAAGACAGTTTCTCAAGTTTCGGGCGAAACGTTGTAGAGGCCGTATGGATTTATGGCAGGGTTCAAATATACGCGTGCACTTACGCACGTGTTATGGTTCGGACGGATAAAACTAGTGGTCTTTGGTTTAAACCGGATCCTAGTATTATACTGTGTAGATTTTTGTCTCATTGCATTTGTATTCGGTCGGAATACAAATGCGGGTATGTATATACAGTCGCGGGGTTTTCCTATAATTTATTACGGGATCGCTTTTTTGAAGTTGCCAGTTTGCATTCCGTTTCAGCCATTTTCCTTTCTTTCTTTTCTTGGCTGATTTTTGCTTGGAAGGGCTTATTTGTAAAAGCGGCTTTTACAAATTGGGTTTTTTTTTGTGGAGTCGGGGCTCCAGCAGTTTCTGCAATGATCTTGATGAGATTGATTTATTTTGTGCATCATTTCTTGCATTAATGATATTGGATTTGATAAAGACTTTGAAGTGAGGTTTTCTTGTGCTTATGGTCACCTCTTATTGCTCCTACACTCACCTCCTCCTCCTCAATTATTCATGGCCGGCCACTACAAGACTTGGCTGTCCATATTTTTGAGAAGGGATTAATCTCATTTACTTGCATCAAAATCCTTTGCTCATCTCCAAAAATTCATTCCTCCATCTTCACCAAAATGGCAACTTTAATTAACCATCATCCATGAGCTTGGCTGACTTGAGACAAAGAGTTCTACACTACTCTACTTCAACTTTGGACACGTCGACTTGCTCACTTCATGCCCGAGTTGCTTCGGATGAAGCGGGAGCCCGTAAAAAGACTTCTCGATGTGGTGCCCTTCCGACGAGGATACCGGAGATCATAGATGCCGCGGGGAGCTTGGGATGGTGGCCAAAGACCGAAGGACATGGATCGATCGGTATAGCCACACTAACCTTTCTCTTGTTGCTAGTTGTATGTTAATGGTTCGATCCGGGAAAAAGTATACGATAGCGCCAGTTTCAAGTTAAGAAAAAGTTTTTGTTTCCGCATTTTGGCCTCGGATAGACGGCCAGGGCGCTACCGTAGACTTACATGGTATCAGAGCTATGCTATTAACCTTTTCTAGCTTGCTCTAACGTGTTTAGAACTTCGATCGAATAAAAATTCCGAAACCGCGATTTCAAAAGTGCAGTTTCTGTCGATTTTCTTTTTTTGTCAAAAAATTATTTGGTATGTTGCAGAAATACGTGCAGGCATTTATAAGACCACTGCAGAAATTTGGTTGCATGAAGACACTGTTCCGCCGCGGAACCGCGGCAATACCCCTCTTTTGGCCGCGGTTCCGCCGCCACTTTGTGCATTCAATGCACCAATTTTCCTACAGTTGTCTCTGTGTTGGAATTGGGGTTTTTGGTATTATTTGTTTGGGCCTAGATTATTTTCAGTGTAGCAGTTGTGCTTGGGGCCCACTTCGGGAAATTTTGTCGATCGAAAATTTTAAACATGATAGTTCACAGTATTTACATTATATCTGCGACCGTGAATGTCATTTGATCGGTAAATCCTTTCTAATTGCTATAGTTCTTTTAGACGGATTTGCGAACGTGGCATTCACGTTGATGTTCTGTGTTGTGCTGTGATGTTGCGGATTTGTCGTGGTGGATAGCCTGGATGCAATGGTAGCACAGTTTGGTTGTATTTGTACATTTGATATTGCGGGGCGAGCGTCCGACATGTGGACTGCCGTCACTGCCTGTTTGTATATTATTCTTTTGGGGCACGACCGGGCTGAGGTCGATGTACCCATTGTATATTTTACTTTCTGTAGTAGGATTACCCCGCGGTGGGGTGTACGGATAGCCGGGTTCTAGAGGGCAACGGGCCCGCATCTCATGGCTTTGAGACGGAGGGGGCTTCACTCTAGAATTGGCGGGCTATTCGCCGCACTCGTAGAGGGTATAGGTTGACCCAAGGAGGGGTGCTCAGGTTACCGGATTGCGTGAAGTGCTGGGAGGTCCATTCACGTTGTTCAAGGGGGCTGCCTTGCTTCACGTTTTGGCGGGTAACTTGCCGCGCCCGTTGGGGTCTAGGATTTCATTGCACAGGCTATCCACACGACCAGGGGAACGTCGGGTTTCAGTTGCGGCTCTGTGAAACCCGGGGCTTCCAGATTATCTGTATTGTTCTGTGATGTTTATTACATTTCTGTGATGTTGCATTTTATCACGCCATGAGCGATTATTATATATTGATATATGTACTTGTAGATGTTGTATATGTTTTACACCCGCGCTAGTCCAGTCCCCGCTCTGTCGTTAGTTAAGTAACCTAACGGGTGATGACGGGACCCAGTGGCGAATGCGGATGGCATATACGTACATCATATTTTTGTTCTTTATTGGTGTGATCAATTGATGGCACTGCATTGATTCGGATCAATGCAAGCTAAACAAACCTATTCTGATATTGTTGGAACATTTTTCAAAAAGCTGTTATTGCAAGGGAGTTCTCTTTTGTTTTGCACAGTGGTATTCGGTTATGAATATCCATCACCTCAGTCGACGAGGCAAGGGCCGAGATCCCTTCACCGGGAGTGACCCCTTGGACAGAAGTTTGCGTCAGGGTAATAACTTCACTATAGTCGATTACTTTTTGCTTTGCATCGTGGTATTCAGTTGGAATATCCTGCACCTCATTCTACGGGGAAAGAGCCGAGATCCCTTCACCGGGAGTGACCTCTTTAGCAAAGGTTTTCATCACTATATTTTTATAAAAAGCTATCCTGTTCCATCAACTATATCAAGTTCATTACGTTAAAGGTTTTTCGCCAAAAACCATTCGTAGCCCTCCATCATTTCAGGAAGGTAGCACTTAGTATTCATGCTATGTATGTTGGCCTACGTCAAGGCATAGTGTATGGTAGCTATTTGTTAGTTTTCTGTTGCATAGATAGATGCGTTGGTTTGGGACAGTCGTACTACTATTTTGGCCTTTGTCAAGGATATGTACGGGTGGGTTCAAATTAACCTGGAAAATGACGGGTAGAACTTGACATGTGACTTATGATATGTTGGGCTACGTCAAGGTCATAAGAGCATGGGGTAAAAATCACATCGGGAGTTTCTAAAGAAACTGAAACTTGCCAGATATGCGCATACCTTCTGGAGTGTGATAACGTGAGTGGATTCCACCATGTTATCATGCGATGATAGTTGGATCCCGATTCCCACTGATGAGTTGGTTTACTTCTCGGGTGATCCCGACTAATTCTTCTTTCAGATTTGGAGGAGAATTTGAGGTTACAGTGGGAGGTTTCCTGATTAGATAAATTGATAACCATTCTGATCTAGGTTAGAGTGCACGCAGAGTGTTTCTTTTCTCTCTCTCACTTTGGCAGCGACCATGACCCGACCCTTGACTATGACTCAGTGACCAAGTTGACCGAACTTTCTTAAAACACTGGCTTTTTGGATTGTCAGAGTTGCATACCTCATTGCCACTCCTACTTTTACCCTTTTCTCCAGAACACCCCGTATTACTATGAACATCCACTTCCATTGGATAAAACCATCATATGGTTATATACGAACTCGAAGGAATTTGTTCCAGATTCGAGGATGGTTTCCAGTTCTGAAGAAAACGAATAGGACTATTCAGTTGTCTTTTCCTTTGACCTTATCTTAGGTTGCGAGTGTTCCTTGGATTAGGACGGTACACCTATTACGCTAATTGGATAGTCTTCTTCCAAACCACAGGCAGATGCCGAACGGTAGGGAATGAGAAAACCATTTAGCCTAAAAGGTGTATAGAAGGTATTAAGTAAAGACAAATAAATGGATTAGTAAAAGGGCAAAGTAAACTGCGACTGCTATTCACTACCAAACCAAATATTTCATCACCACTCCTATTTCACCTTTGTATTTCTCCGGGACACTCCGTATCACTACGAAGATCCACAGTTATTTGGATACTCCATCGTATGGTTATAAACGAACTCGAAGGAACCTGTTTCAGTTCGGGGATGGATTCTGGTTCAGAAGAAATAGGAATAAGATTTATTCAGTTGTCTTTTATCTTCACCTTCTCTCAGGTTACGAGTACTCCTAGGATTAGGAGAGTACACCCATTATGCTTATTGGATAGTCTTCTTCCAAAACATAGGCTGGTGCCGAACGGTAGGGAAGGAAGAAAACCATTTAGCCTAAGAGGGTGTACAGAAGGTAATGACTAAAGACATATAAAGGGATTTGGAGAGATGGCAAAGAAACATACGGTTACAGTTGTGAATCTGGATAATGGAAGAGGCGTTACTAGAAATACCAGGATACCCCTTCGAAAAAAATTTATATTTCAGTTTCACTGTGTACTGTTAAAAGAAAACTAATTTCCCAATTAGTCCTTGCTTCAGGGTATGTATTTACCAGCTATGATTCTCATATTTGTATGGTTTTACAGATAATGAGTGGGTGTAAGTTATTGGAAATTAGGTGATCATCCTCATTATATCGGAATTCGTTGTAATTGGTGATATTTGAGGAAATCGCCTGGGTTGTTTGCCGGACGGCAAATATTTGGTTTTGAATATCCGTTGTTATGCACCAATTTCAAATTGATATATCTGTACGTTCATTTTTTATGAAGCGAGATATAAATTTTTGAAATTATGTCTATGACATTTGTAACACCCGAGCCCAATACTACTATTTCTGTTACTGGTTGAGTGTTCGACATTGCTCATTTCATTTATCTTGCTTGTTTGGGTCTCACTGTAAAATTTTAACTGGCTAAGTCATTTTTGCATATAACAAATTTTAGCACCTAAAATGAAATTAAAAATATCTATATTGGCTTACTCGTCACCCCTAGCCGCGTCGTAGCGTCCGTGCGTCAAGTTCTCATCCCGTTCGGTGAAACGGGCGAGTTTGGACGACTACGCGTGCGTACAGGTGTCCGACTTGGGGGCATGATTTTTAATCATAAAACATTTCATTTTAAAATTTGGAACACTCTTAAAATCCTATTATTTAAATTTCAAATATTTGGGCGCAACCCGGGCGCGATTTGGAAATATTTCATTTAGCGCCAAAATCCCAATTTAATAATATAATCAAAACCATATCTATATACTAATCTTACTGTTATATCTCTAAATCCTTTAAATCTTTGTAAATTTCCTTCTCAAACCTTCAGCCAATCGCAGAGGATTTAAACCCCCGTGGGCCCCGCCTCTACCTCTCTCTATCTCCATCTCACTCCCCCTCACATCTCTCTCTCTCTAATCTGTACCTCTCTCTCTCTCTAACCCTCTCTCTCTCCTCGATATATATATATTCCTCGTATCCATCGTTTTCCCAGAACCTCGCGAGAACCCCATCGAGAGAACCCTAGCCCAGCCACCGTGCCCGTCGCCGCCGCAGCCCAACGCCGACGCCACCACCACCATCATCCTCGTCTCAACCGCAGCCCTCCTTCCTCCTCTCCCCACGTCCCCGTGCACCTACACCGTAGCCGCGCCACCTGCACCCATCGCTGCTCGCCGTCGCCGCCGCAACTCGTCGCCGACGACGCCAGCACCTTCCCCTTCGCCCCTCTTCCCGACCTCGACACCCTCCTCCTTCTCCCGAGTGCCGGCGCCGCAACAAGGACCCAACAGCAACCCTAGCACCTTCTCCGGTTGGCCGGAAACGCCGCCGTCGACCCTCGTCGTCTTCACCTGCGCCACCGCCGACCACCTCCTCTTCACCTGCAACCCAGACCCGGCCACTTCCTCTCCCTCCTCACCGTCTCTCCTCCTCCAGCACCCGCAGCCGAGTCTGCCGCCGCAGCTTCCTCGCCGGCGCCCCATCGCCGTCGACCCCATCGCTGTCGCAACCCTTGCAATCCCAGTAAGCTTCCCTTCACCTTCACCCTTCCTTTTTCCCCCTCTGGTTGATCTTTGTCCGTACGTAGTATTTCTAAACTTTTGTCGCTGTTTTGGCATCTCGCCGGAATCCGGCCATGCCGACGACTTGACCCGACATTCCAGCAAGGTACCCGGTCCGCGTGGTCCCACTATTCGTTGTTTGGATTCGATCCGTGAACCGTGCGTCCGTCGCGTGTTTTTCCGCCGACGTTACGTCCGTTTTTCCCGGTTCGCGAACCGTCAAGGCAAGTATTGTTAGTGTATATGCCCTAGAGGCCATTACTGTATCATACTGGTTTGTATATTACTTAATGGATGCTTGGGATATTCACCTTGTATATACAATCTTGCTCAAAATAGTAGTATGCTACTTGGTTTGTTTCTACTTCAATGTATACATGTGTTTATATTTTGTATATCGCCTATACACATTAGTGGAGCCCTTAGGATCTTTGCTTGATTACCAGCGATGTGATGGCCGTCACACTAGTGGGGCTGGGTAATCTATAAGCACATCCTTATGCAGGTCCCTGGTCGCAGGACTATCGAGACAGGGCATCGATACTCCGGAGTAGACCAGCGCATGCGCTTCTCATCCCAGTGTGGGAGACGGTCTGTCCCACAGCCGTCAGTACGTCGTACTTGAGATAGTATGCGGGTGCTCGTTAGGTTACGGGTACACTGGACAGGACTCGTCGGGAACTGACTAGTTGGTATTATACCTATCGTCAGTTATCAGTTCCCAGGTGACATGAGTACAGCTTAGTCTGCTGACTTGACACTGTCACTCCGCCTCGAGTGTGTTCCCACTGTACTTTGACCACTACCCTACCACGGCTCAAAGGAGTCGTGCAAACAGGTAGTGGTTGGGTGCAGTCCCGAAGCACTTGGAGGCAGTAACGGTTAGACAGGATTCGTCTCTCCCGGTATTGGGGGTTGACATCGCGCTGTGTCTAGGAGAGCCATTACACGAGTAGTCCCTGGCCAGGGCAATCGAGATATACTGGTAGGTTTCCAGTGTTATCTCAGGGTGTTTTGGGCTTCGCTCCGGCACGACTTGTACCGCTATTGGGGGACTGACGTTTACCGCCCCCTAGGCCCGCCATGCGATGTATCAGACGAACAGACCGGACTGTACGGAGAATGTCACACTCAGGCTCAGTAGGAGTTCAGATGGGTTTCGCCTCGTCGGTCTTCTTGTCGGCATTACCTGGGGACCGTTACGCACAGCTAGTGCCGCTTGCGGTCTGTGGTTAAACCCACTGCCAGCGTAGTATCGAGTCTTTAGAGTCCCACACAGAAAGCTTTTCGCCTTTAGGCAAAAGAGTAGAGGTCGCATGGTATTGCGACAGGTCGCATGGTTTTGCGACAGGGTTCGGTCACATCCGTGCACTTGTGCACGTACAGTGTCCGGACAGTTTACACTAGCGGGCTTTGGTTTAAGCCAGATCCTAGTGTACCTTATGGGATTGGATTTATCCAGTTTGCATTCGTGTTCCTCGGAACGCGGATGCGGGTGTGTATGCACAGTTGACAGGGAGGCAGAGGCAGCGGATTCTCATTAGGGTTGTTGACAGTTGACCGTTGACTATTTGACTTTATGCTCAACCCTAATGAGAATATGATATGTGATTAACTATTATATTAATTAAGTATTATGGTGATATGGTTGTTGACTTGTTGACTTTTGTTGACTTGTTGACTTTGTGGACTTGTTGACTTTTGTTGACTTGTTGACCGGTTGACTAGGCTTGACTAGTTGACCATCATGATAACCATAGCCATCATTTCATGGCAAAGACTTTTGTTTACTTGCTCATTTGTGTAAAATGAGTGCATGAAATGATATGGTTGTGGTTGCTTCTAACCATCACATAAGACTTTTGTTAATATGATGAGTTATCATTGCTTTGGATTATGAGAGGGTGAGAGACAAAATACTTGCTCATTCTTTCTTGCTCATTCTCTCTCTTGTTCTTGAGCTCTCCTCTTGCTCTCACCCTCAACCTCTTGCTCCCTCTCTTGATCTATGGTTCTCTTGTCTCATGAGTTGAGAATCAAGAACCATAGATAAAATCCCATTCTATTTCCTCTCTACTCATTCTAGTTCACTAGGTTTAGCAAACCAAGTGAACTAGTTTCTTCAAAGAACGAAGAAGGAGCTAAAGGTTGGAGCTTTCAAGTGGATCTATCTTCGGCGTACGGAGACGACGAGAAGGAGCCATCGGACCACCATCGGAGCTTGAAGAGAAGGAGTTCAAGACAAGCTAGGTATAACCCCGTAACCGAGTAGCTAGAATCTCTTAGTTAGGATGTTAGATAGATGTTTAACCAAGATCCGGGCTATAGGTCCATGTTACCATCTTTAAGAAAATCGTTTTTACCAAATTCCGCATTCCCGAAAGTACCGGGAGAGGTAGCATGGACTTACAGTGGTATCAGAGACTAATTAAACTCTATCTAACATGTTAGCAAGTAACTAGAAGATCGATCAACGAAAAAGTCCCGAAACGAACCCCGGAATTTTAAACTTTCTGTCGATTTTAAAAGTGCTGGAAAACTTTTTTGAAAAACACCAAAAATCGACTCAGGCTTTTTTAAAGATACTGCAAAAATTTGGGCCGCTGAAACGATCAAAGCGCCGCGCTTCCGCGGCGGGAGCACGCTCCCGCCGCGGAAACGCGGCCGAGTTGACTCTTTCAACGGTTTTCTTTTCTGCAGTTTGGTCATTGGGGTATTTTGGGATTTTTAGATTATATATTTTCAACCCAGATTTTCCAGAACGAAAATTTTATTTTGGGGTCCCGAAAATCCGTATTTTTGATCGAACTTCTAAAAGACTTGAGCTAACGGGTTTTCTGTAATGTGATATTTGTATTGAACGTCTACTAATCGCTATATGTCGATTAGTGGGGGTTATACAAATCTGTGATCTGTATTGTGCTGGAATGTGTATATAAATATGTTGGATTGTCGCGGGTGAATAGCCGGGGGTTGTGAGACGAGAGTTTTCTTTTCTTTCAATTCTTGTAAATTTGTAAATTGATGTAATAATTATTTGTATGGCCGCACAACCGGGTCGGGGTTGTAGCCGTCATTGTATAATTTCTTTTTACTGTTTTTGCTCCTAGGATAGACCCATGGAGGGGGTGCACAAACTACCGGGTATGCCGAAGTGTCGAGTGGCCTACTCATGGAGATGAGGGAGGTTACTACGCTTCGGGTACTTGGCGGGTAGTTTGCCGCACCCGTAGGGGTCTTCGGTGGGGTATTGGCTATTCACCGCGACCGTGTTATCTGTTTTTGTTACAGGCTCGTACAAATTACAGATTGCTAGTATATCCAATGTATTTATCTGTGATCTGAAATGTTTATCATTGCAGTATATCTATATATGATATTATTTAGGCGTTGCTTATGTTTTACAGACGCGCTAGCCCAGCCCCCGCTCTGTCGTTAGTTAAGTAACCTAACGGGTAATGACGGGGCCCAGTGGCGAATGCGAATGGCATAAGCGTACGTCATATTTTGGTTGTTTTCTGCAATGGTAGGTTTAAATGATGGGACGCATTAAAAGAACTAATGCAAGAATATCACGCATTAAAAGAACTAATGCAAGATAATAAACCAAGTTAAAGTCGTTGGAACACTTTCGAAAAACCACTCGGTTCTTTTCAAAACCAACTTTTAAATGCTGAGCTTGAGCCACTCCTTTTAAAAGTATCTCGTTCCATCGACCAAATCAAGTTCACTACGTTCACGGTTTTGCCAAAACCATCCGTAGCCCTCCGTCGTTTCACATGAAAAGTCAATAGTATTCAAGCTGTGTTTGTTGGCCAAAGTCAAGGCACAGTGATTGGTAGCTATTGGGTATTCATGTGCAGCATAGATAGATGCGTTGGTTTGGAACAGTCGTACTGCCTTGTTGGCCAAAGTCAAGGGTAGGTGCGGGTGGATTCAAATTAACCTGGAGAACGACGGGCAGAACTTGACATGTGACTTATGATTTGTTGGCCAAAGTCAAGGTCATAAGAGCATGGGGCAAAAATCCACATCGGGAGTTTCATAAGTACTGAAACTTGCTAGATTTGCATACCATTTGGAGTGTGATGATTCTGGTAGGATTCCTTCAGTTTCGTCACGCGATGATATTTGGATCCCGATCCTACTGTGAGTATATGCTACTCCTCGGGAAATTTCTCACTTAACGATCAATGCTATAAACCTAGTAGGTGCCTAGAAAGGTGTTAGCGGGGCTACGCCCCCAGGGAAAAGAGGTTCTTTAATTAAGGAACTTCGCGAAAGCGTTGGAAAACCTCCCTCGAAGTACCGACACCGGCCTGGCTGAACGGTTAAGCAAGTATTGTACGGTGGGATTGATCCTGACTAATTCTTCCTTTATGGTTTGAGGAGGGATTCGAGAAACAGTGGGAGCCATCCTGTTTAGACAAACTAAAAACCACTCTAAACTTGCAAGAGCATCATGCTGAGTGTTTCTTCTTCTCTCTCCTAATTGCAGCGACCAATCAACATGACTGGACTTAAGTTACTCCTAGATAAAAACAAACTGACAGGGCCAAACTACAAAGATTGGCTCAGGAATGTCAAGATAGCAATCACTTATGACAAGCTGGGGTATCTTCTTACCACCAAAGCTCCCCCTGTCCCTGGTCCAACTTCCAGCGTCGCGGATAAGGAAATCCGCAAGACTTGGGAGATTGATAGCGCGAAGGCCAAATGCCTCCTGCTTGCCTCGATGGACAACGAACATCAGAGGAGGCATGAGAATATGGACATGGAATCCATATTGCTTCATACAAAAGAACTGTATGGAGAGCAATCTCGTATCGCAAGATACGAAGCGTCGAAAAAGTTATTTTCGACAAGAATGGCCGTCGGATCATCAGTAGCCGAGCACGTGCTAAAGATGATCGGCTACATTGAGGAGCTCGCTGACCTAGGGATCACATTGGAGAGTGAGCTATATACGGATATAGTTCTCCAGTCCCTTCCTTCCACTTACGCCCAGTTCATACTGAACTTCAACCTACAAGAAAAAGAGGTTGAACTTTCAGAGCTCCTCAACATGCTGAGGAGCGCAGAGGGCACCCTACAGAAAGGTAGGGATACATCCACTTTGTTTGTAGGAGGATCATCTTCTTCTAGGTCCAAGGCGAAAGCCAAGGGAAAGAAGAAGAAGGCCCCCGCCAAACCAAGGGGCGGTGTTAGTAAAGTGGATACGAAGGGAAAAGCAAAAGCAACAAAGATAGCGGGGAAGCTTGTGGATAAGGAAGAATGCTTCTATTGTCATAAGAAAGGACACTGGAAGAATGATTGCAGGGCCTGGAAGGCCAGAACACAGGAATTGAAGCAGGTTGCAGCTTCAGCTTCAGGTGTGTATGTTATTGAAAATTGTCTTTCAATAAACTCTACTTCCTGGGTATTGGATACCGGATCAGGATCTCATATCTGTAATTCTTTGCAGGCGTTGAGAAACCGTAGGGTTTTGAAGGCAGGTGACATGACCCTCAAAGTTGCGAACGGAGCTAGCATGGATGCTAAAGCCGTGGGGGACTATCACCTGGGAATGTCAGATGGACATGTTTTGGTTTTGCGTAATTGCTTTTTTGTACCCAACGCAACTTGTAATATCATTTCTGTATCTTTAGTTTCTAAAGAAGGTTATGAATTTGCGTTTGTAAGTAATGTTGTAAACATTCACCTTAATCAAGTTTTGATTGGGTCAGGTACATTGAGTAATGGTATATACGTGTTAAACCAACCACAGATTTTCAACGTCCAGAATACACACAAAAGAAAGTCTCCGGAAATGAATCAGACTTTCTTATGGCATTGTAGATTGGGTCACATCAATGAGAGAAGGTTGACTAAGTTACATACAGAAGGATATTTGAATGCGTTCGAATATCAATCGTATGCCACTTGTCAATCTTGTCTCAAAGGAAAGATGACAAAGACTCCGTTTATTGGACAAGGAGTAAGAGCGAGCGAGCTCTTGGGACTCGTACACAGTGACGTGTGCGGTCCAATGTCTACACATGCCCGAAGCGGACATTCTTACTTCATTACTTTTACGGATGACATCTCAAGGTACGGTTATGTCTTCTTGATGAAACATAAGTCCGAGGCCTTTGGAAAATTCCAGGAGTATAAGAATGAAGTAGAGAAACAGACCGGCAAAAGTATTAAGATTCTAAGATCGGATCGAGGTGGAGAATACTTAAGTGCCGAGTTCCTGGACTATTTAAAAGAGAATGGAATTCTCTCTCAGCTTACTCCTCCATACACCCCGCAACATAACGGTGTATCGGAGAGACGGAACCGCACCCTATTGGATATGGTGCGGTCCATGATGAGTAACGCTGAGTTACCGCGATCATTCTAGGGATATGCGCTAGAATCAGCCGCATACCTTTTGAACCGAGTTCCTACTAAGACCGTGCCTACTACACCATATGAGATATGGTGTGGGAAGAGACCCTATCTTAAGCATATTAAGACATGGGGATGTCCAGCTTTTGTCAAAAAGCAGCATGCGGACAAGCTCGAGGCACGCTCAGTACAGTGCAAGTTTGTGGGATATCCAAAGAATTCCAAAGGATATTTCTTCTACTGTGAAGAGGAACAAAAAGTCCTTGTTTCTCGTCATGCCTACTTCTTGGAAACTGAGTTTTTGGAAAACCAGATAAGTGGGAGCACAATAGAACTGGAAGAAGTTCCAGAACCACAGACTGTTACTGAAAGCTTAGTGGAACCAGAGGGTTCAACAGAACAAGACATTCCTACGCCGTTCCGCAGGAGTAGTAGGCAGACTCATCCGCCCGAGAGATACTACGGTTTTCTCATAGACGGGGATAGAGAGGATTGCATCATAGATTATGATGAGCCTACTAGCTTCCAGCAGGCCGTTCAGAGCGTTGACTCAGTGAAATGGCTGGATGCAATGCGGACCGAAATGGAGTCCATGTACACCAACAAGGTATGGACATTGGACATTGCTCCAGACGGGGTAAAACCCGTAGGATGCAAGTGGATCTTCAAAAGGAAGATTGGTGTAGATGGATAGGTTGAGACCTATAAAGCTAGACTGGTAGCAAAGGGTTTTCGTCAAAGACCTGGCTTGGACTATGACGAAACCTTTTCTCCAGTAGCCATGCTGAAATCCATTCGGATCCTTCTTGCCATTGCTGCCTTCCACGATTATGAGATCTGGCAAATGGACGTAAAGACAGCTTTTCTAAATGGAAATTTAGAGGAGTGTGTCTATATGGACCAGCCGGAGGGTTTCATTCAGAGTGGGAGCAGCGGAAAGGTGTGCAAGTTGCTTAAGTCCATCTATGGACTAAAGCAGGCGTCGCGGAGTTGGAACATCTGCTTTGATGAGACGGTCAAAGAATTTGGCTTTATCAAAAATCCAGATGAACCATGCATCTATAGTAGATTTGTAGCGAGAACTGTAGTATTCCTCGTTTTATACGTGGATGACATTCTCTTAATAGGAAATGACATTCCTATGCTACAATCTGTCAAGGGGTTCTTGTCACACAGGTTCTCCATGAAAGACCTGGGTGATGCCTTATACATTCTGGGTATCCGGATCTACCGTGACAGATCCAAGAGGATATTAGGACTATCACAGTCCAGGTACATCGACACCATACTGAAGAGATTCAGTATGGAAGATTCCAAGCGCGGTAACCTACCGGCTTGTCACGGGATCACCCTCTCTAAAGAGATGTCTCCCAAGACTGATTTGGAGAGGGATCGCATGTCTATTATACCCTACGCTTCTGCGGTAGGCTCTATAATGTATGCGATGTTGTGTACCAGACCGGATGTAGCTTATGCACTGAGTGTGGTAAGCCGGTATCAGTCAAACCCTGGGGTGAAACACTGGATAGCGGTAAAGAACATTCTCAAGTACCTGAGAAGGACTAAGGAGATGTTCTTGGTGTATGGCGGAAAAGACCTCCAGATCGAGGCCTTTGCTGACTCCAGCTTCCAGAGTGACAAGGATGATTCCAAGTCCATGTCGGGTTTTGCCTTTACCCTCAATGGAGGGGCGGTGTGTTGGAAGAGTTCCAAACAGGAAACCGTTGCAGACTCGACGATGGAAGCGGAATACATCGCTGCATCTGATGCCGCAAAAGAAGCTGTCTGGATGAGGAAGTTCTTGAAAGAACTTCAGGTGGTTCCGTCCATTGTTGATCCAATACCTCTGTATTGCGACAACAACGGGGCTATAGCTTTAGCGAAGGAACCCAGGTCCCATCAGAAATCCAGGCACATCTTGAGGCGGTATCACCTGATCAGGGAGATCGTAGATCGCCAGGAGATCGAGGTTCGGAGAGTCGCTTCAGAAGATAACACTGCAGATCCATTCACCAAGGCCCTGCCCCAGACTCAGTTCGAGCGGCTGATCGAGATGATAGGTCTTCGATACGCCAGTACATGGCCTTAGTGCAAGTGGGAGATTGTTAGTGTATATGCCCTAGAGGCTATTACTGTATCATACAAGCTTGTATATTACTTAATGGAAGCTTGGGATATTCACAGTTGTATAGACAATCCTGCTCAAAATGGTAGTATGCTACTTGGTTCGTCTCTACTTCAATATGTGCATGTGTTTCTTTTAGCATATCCCTTATATACATATTAGTAGAGCCCTTAGGATTTTGCTTGATTACCAGCGTTGTGATGGTGCTCACACTCGTGGGGGCTGGGTAATCCATAAGCACATCCTTATACAGGTCCCTAGTCGTTGGACTATCGAGACAGGGCATCATACTGGTTTGTATATTACTTAATGGATGCTTGGGATATTCACCTTGTATATACAATCTTGCTCAAAATAGTAGTATGCTACTTGGTTTGTTTCTACTTCAATGTGTACATGTGTTTATATTTTGTATATCGCCTATACACATTAGTAGAGCCCTTAGGATCTTTGCTTGATTACCAGCGATGTGATGGCCGTCACACTAGTGGGGCTGGGTAATCTATAAGCACATCCTTATGCAGGTCCCTGGTCGCAGGACTATCGAGACAGGGCATCGATACTCCGGAGTAGACCAGCGCATGCGCTTCTCATCCCAGTGTGGGAGACGGTCTGTCCCACAGCCGTCAGTACGTCGTACTTGAGATAGTATGCGGGTGCTCGTTAGGTTACGGGTACACTGGACAGGACTCGTCGGGAACTGACTTGTTGGTATTATACCTATCGTCAGTTATCAGTTCCCAGGTGACATGAGTACAGCTTAGTCTGCTGACTTGACACTGTCACTCCGCCTCGAGTGTGTTCCCACTGTACTTTGACCACTACCCTACCACGGCTCAAAGGAGTCGTGCAAACAGGTAGTGGTTGGGTGCAGTCCCGAAGCACTTGGAGGCAGTAACGGTTAGACAGGATTCGTCTCTCCCTGTATTGGGGGTTGACATCGCGCTGTGTCTAGGAGAGCCATTACACGAGTAGTCCCTGGCCAGGGCAATCGAGATATACTGGTAGGTTTCCAGTGTTATCTCAGGGTGTTTTGGGCTTCGCTCCGGCACGACTTGTACCGCTATTGGGGGACTGACGTTTACCGCCCCCTAGGCCCGCCATGCGATGTATCAGACGAACAGACCGGACTGTATGGAGAATGTCACACTCAGGCTCAGTAGGAGTTCAGATGGGTTTCGCCTCGTCGGTCTTCTTGTCGGCATTACCTGGGGACCGTTACGCACAGCTAGTGCCGCTTGCGGTCTGTGGTTAAACCCACTACCAGCGTAGTGTCGAGTCTTTAGAGTCCCACACAGAAAGCTTTTCGCCTTTAGGCAAAAGAGTAGAGGTCGCATGGTATTGCGACAGGTCGCATTGTTTTGCGACAGGGTACGGTCACATCCGTGCACTTGTGCACGTACAGTGTCCGGACAGTTTACACTAGCGGGCTTTGGTTTAAGCCAGATCCTAGTGTACCTTATGGGATTGGATTTATCCAGTTTGCATTCGTGTTCCTCGGAACGCGGATGCGGGTGTGTATGCACAGTTGACAGGGAGGCAGAGGCAGCGGATTCTCATTAGGGTTGTTGACAGTTGACCGTTGACTATTTGACTTTATGCTCAACCCTAATGAGAATATGATATGTGATTAACTATTATATTAATTAAGTATTATGGTGATATGGTTGTTGACTTGTTGACTTTTGTTGACTTGTTGACTTTGTTGACTTGTTGACTTTTGTTGACTTGTTGACCGGTTGACTAGGCTTGACTAGTTGACCATCATGATAACCATAGCCATCATTTCATGGCAAAGACTTTTGTTTACTTGCTCATTTGTGTAAAATGAGTGCATGAAATGATATGGTTGTGGTTGCTTCTAACCATCACATAAGACTTTTGTTAATATGATGAGTTATCATTGCTTTGGATTATGAGAGGGTGAGAGACAAAATACTTGCTCATTCTTTCTTGCTCATTCTCTCTCTTGTTCTTGAGCTCTCCTCTTGCTCTCACCCTCAACCTCTTGCTCCCTCTCTTGATCTATGGTTCTCTTGTCTCATGAGTTGAGAATCAAGAACCATAGATAAAATCCCATTCTATTTCCTCTCTACTCATGGACCATTCCTGTTGTCTATCCAGACAAACCTGACCTGTTACCTGATCCTGTGTTGGCATTAGTCTTTGACTATTGAATACCTGACCTGACACATATAACCTGGGGGTATGGGGAAATCAAAAGTGTAACTTAAAAGGGTATTACTTGATCCGTGGTCCCGGGGGGGTAACGGGACAGAGCCATTCGTGACTCTTACATTTCCTGATCCTTGGTCCCGGGGGGCAACGGGACAGAACCATTATTGGTTCCCATCTTCCTGATCCGTGGTCCCGGGGGGTAACGGGACATATCCTTTGAGTTACATGGAGGATTACTCGAATTGATTTCAAAGACTTTAGAATAGAAAACCCGATAGAACAGTTTAGTTACCCACTGCACACTACCCTGCACTGCTTGTTTCATACTATTGCTTTATTCATGTTTATTTATGCATTGCCTATTACCATGTTCATATTATATTATTGGTTGACATGACGCGCTGACGTCTGGGTTTTGCATGGCCCAGATTCTTTACCACTGTCGCTGACCGAGCAGGAGTACTTCAGCCAGCAGGCTGATTTGTGAGTTCTGTAGTGATTAGTTTATTTCCTGCATTCTTATTTCCAGATGTGAGCCCGCATTATGGGACATACTTTTCTATTATTGTATTGGATCATTTGCTTCCGCACTTATTTATCATTGACTCTTGTTATTCTGGATTTGGACATGCGTTAGATAGTTTTTATCTTGTTCTTGATATCTCTACAGCCGTAATGTGACTGTGGATGGATACTTCCTACCCACAGGTAGCATGGTTGGCTATGTCACGTGCCCAATCTCGCGTACTCTGGGAAGCAGGGCGTGACAACATTTACCTATATCAGTTGATGGTTAGGTAAGGAGTATTAAATAGCGGTGTAATTCTTCTTAACCATAAGTACAGTTTTCATCCTAAGACACACAGGGAATGAGTTAATAGACTTAGGGGACTTATACAGAGTATTGTATGTTGTCCAGTGTCCATTAGGACAGAGGGATTGGTACTCGTACTATATTCTGTTTACTTGTGACTTCTCTAGTTCTTAGACATGTGTTTCGTAGAATTGCAAGGTCTATGTTTTGAGAAGTTATAGGTATAAGAATAAAGTGGAGAACCAGGTATTGCAAGTATCAGGATTCTTCAAGGTGATCGAAGATGTGGATACTTGTGTATGGTATTCAGTTAACAGTAATGATTAAGAGAACTTGTTTCTCTTTCAGGTTACTCATATCTGGATGCATTCCTAAGTTGAGTAACGTTGATCGGCCTCCTTCCATTTAGTTGACATGCACTGGAGACAGCTGCATGATTTGAATCTGGTTCCAATTAAATCAGTGCCTCTGTTTCTATATTAGATATAGAATAGTTCATATCTTAACAATGTTAAGGTACGGGGAGTTGTCCGGCTTATGCTTAAAACCAGACTCTGGATAACTCAATGCACGTTTCTGTAATGGCTGCTTGTGGCTTGACCCGGGCTATGACGAGGGTTGACTTTCTACCATCTGGAAGATCAATAGTGACATTGTTCTTGACTCGCCATATTTTTAATAAAAATGGATTTTTTCAGAAAACAGAAGTGGGAGTATGGTAGAACTGGAAGTGATCCAGAACCGCAAATGATTACTGAAAATTTAATTGGACCTAAAGATTCAATCTGGATTGACATTCCATTGGCCACTCCACAGATATGGTGGGTAACCTCAGCCACCCGAGAGGTACTCCGGTAGCCTCAAAGACGGTGATAGGGAGGTTTTTGTTTACCCAGACTTGCCATTGCTGTTGTTCCAGGCTATGAGTCCCGGCAGGAGGATGAGTATAGCATCGTTCTGAACTAGCTTTAGAAGTGGACGTGTATATGATTTTGCCAGAGGGTTGTTGGAGTGAGTGGGAGCAGCGGAAGCATTGGTGGACAAGTAGCTTATGTCTATTTATAGACTAAAGTAGATATAGCGGAGATGGATCATCTATTTTTGATATGACAGTCACGGGCTTTGACTTCATCAGAATAGGGGATGGATCTGTTAAGAAGGTAGTAGGGTGTGATGTCCTGGTATTTGGATGACATACACAGAGTAGGAAGTGATATTCCTATACTACGATCGGTTATACTTTGGTTGTCATACAGTGGTTTCTCCACAAAGGACATGGATTTTATCAGACATTCTGCTTACTAGATCTATTGTTTTAGATCTAGATTTGGGTAGTTTCCCAATCTGGGTACTTAGACAGCATTCTAAAGGTGTTTTAGAATGGAAGACTCCTGGCACGGTAGTGAACCTGCAGGTGATGGAGTCATCTTCTCTAAAAGTTTCTTACAGACTAAAGGGGAGAGGAATGTGCATGATTGGCAGATCACTTGCTTAGGCAATTGAGTCTATCATGAGATGTCAAGTACTATACCAGATGTTGTTTTTGCACTAGATACAATAAGTTGATATTAATTCTATCCTGGAGAAACGTTCGGATGCAGTTTTAGAACATAAGGGGATGTTCTAGGGATATGATAACGAAAGTCTCTATCGGGGGACGGTTATCATTCCAGGCTTCTAAGGTGACCTGGATGACAGAGTGGCTGTCAGAGTTATAGTTTTCCCTCTGATGAGGGGCAGTATTTTGGACAGGTGGTCCAAGGGGATACTGAAGGAGGCATGGCGCAGGAGACTGATTAAGTTAAGTTGTTGATACAGTCTAAGAAGTTTGGATTTGAAGTTCATTTATGAGCGAGGTCCCATCAGATATCCAAACATATTCTAAGACAAGTATTGCTCATTTCAGGAGATGGTTTTCTCCGCGAACTTTAGATTAAGAGAGACATAGAAAGAAACATCAGGGCGGATCCACTTACTGAGGCTATTCCTCGAACGCAATAGTTTCACAAATGGGCTTTGTGAGATTGATCAGAAGAGGAGTTGGGTGTTCGGTATCACACGGGCTGTGAGTATGCGACATCGCAATAATTAGCCTTGAGTGCAAGCGGGAGATTGTTGGATATAGTGCCCTCAGAGTCAATTATTGGATCACAGGCACGTGATTGCAATGATTGAGGGAGGACCTATACCGGTAGGACAGTCTTACTCGAAAGGTTTGTATACTATCTGGTTTGTCTTTATCATCATGTACATGCTTTAGGTGACATTGTAGTTCACTATTACACGTTGATAGAGAATAGTATGCTACCATGGTTTATCTTTATCATCGTGTACTGCTTTAGGTGACCTTACAGGTCACTATTGCATGTTGATAGAGCCCATAGGATTCTTGCTTAACTACCAGCAGTATGATGGCGATCATATACGTGAGAGTTGGGTAGTCTATAAGCACATCCTTAAAGTGGTTCCTAGTCATAGGAGTTTCGAGACTGGGCATCGATACTCCATTAGTAGACTAGTGCATACAGTCGTGACCCCGACGAGGGGCGGTGGCCGGTCTCACAAGCCATTGGTGTCAGTTGGTTCACCTAAGATGTATACAGGTGCTCATTAGGTTATGAGTACACCGGACATGACTCGCCGGGAACATGCTAGTTGATATTATACCTGACGTTAGATAGCAGTTCCCTGGTGACATGTGTACAAGTTAGTTCATCGACCTGAGATCGTCATTTGTCTCGTGTGAGTTCCCACTGTGCTTTGATTACTACCCTACCACGGCTCAAAGGAGTCGTGCAAACAGGTTTTAGTTGGGTACAGTCCCGAGCCACATGGAGGCTGTGAGCGGATCGGCCGGGGTTCGTCTCTCCCGGTATCGGGGGTGAGGTCGCGCTGTGTCTAGGAGAGCCATTACACGAATGTCCTTGGCCAAGGCAGGAGATTTACTGGTAGGTATTCCAGTAGTATCTCAGGGTGTTCTGGGCTGCACTCCGACATGACTTGTACCGCTTTTGGCGGTCTGACTTTTACCAACCCCCTAGGCCCGACATGCGATGCTCATAGACGAACGGACCAGACTGTACGGATATTGTCACTGACAGGCTCAGTAGGGTGTCAGGATGAGTTCGCTCATCGACCTCCCTTTTGGTCAATACCCGGTAGCCCGTTACGTACGGCTAGTACCTCTGACGTGCCAGTGGTTAAATCCACAGCCAGAGTATTGACGAGTCTTTAGAGTCCCCCACAGACAGTTTCTCTAGTTTCGGGCGAAACGTTGTAGAGGCCATATGGATTTATGGCGGGGTTCGAACATACGCGTGCACTTGTGCACGTGTTATGGTTCTGACGGATAATACTAGCGGTCTTTGGTTTAAGCCGGATCCTAGTATTATACTGTGTAGATTTTTGTCTCATTGCATTTGTATTCGGTCGGAATACAAATGCGGGTATGTATATACAGTCGCGGGATTTTCCTATAATTTATTACGGGATCGCTTTTTTGAAGTTGCCAGTTTGCATTCTGTTTCAGCCATTTTTTCTTTCTTTTCTTGGCTGATTTTTGCTTGGAGGGGCTTATTTGTAAAAGTGGCTTTTACAAAATGGTTTTTTTTTTGTGGTGCTGGGCCTCCAGCAGTTTCTGCAATGATCTTGATGAGATTGATTTATTTTGTGCATCATTTCTTGCATTAATGAGATTGGATTTGATAAAGACTTTGAAGTGAGGTTTTCTTGTGCTTATGGTCACCTCTTATTGCTCCTACACTCACCTCCCCTCCTCAATTATTCATGGCCGGCCACTACAAGACTTGGCTGTCCAAATTTTTGAGAACGGATTAATCTCATTTCCTTGCATCAAAATCCTTTGCTCATCTCCAAAAATTCATTCCTCCATCTTCACCAAAATGGCAACTTCAATTAACCATCATCCATGAGCTTGGATGACTCGAGACAAAGAGTTCTACACCACTCTACTTCAACCTTGGACACGTCGACTTGCACACTTCATGCCCAAGTTGCTTTGGATGAAGCGGCAGCCCGTAAAAAGACTTCTCGATGTGGTGCACTTCCGACGAGGAGACCGAAGATCGTAGATGCCGCGGGGAGCTTGGGATGGTGGCTAAAAATCGAAGGACACGGATCGATCGGTATAGCCACACTAACCTTTCTCTTGTTGCTAGTTGTAGGTTAATGGTTCGATCCGGGAAAAAGTATACGATAGCGCCAGTTTCAAGTTAAGAAAAATTTTTTGTTTCCGCATTTTGGTCTCGGATAGACGGCCGGGGCGCTGCTGTAGACTTACACCTATGAGATAGTTAGATCCCGATACCCACTGCGAGTAAGAGTTACTCCTGGAAGAGTTTTACACATTACAAATAGCCGATCAAGTAGGTGTCTAGAAATGTGTCAACGGGGTTACGCCCCTGGGAAAACGAAGTTTATTTTAATTAGGACCGTGAGAAAGCACGGGGAACCTCCCTCAAAGTACTGGCACTGACCTTGCTGAAAGATTGGCGAACTTGTAGGGTGTAATTAATCCCGGCTAGCCTTTCCTTTTAGGGATTGAAGGAAGATTTGACTAAAACAGTGGGAGTCATCCTGATTAGATAAAATAATAACCAATCTAATCTTACAAGAGCATACGCTGAGTGTTTTCTTCTTTCTCTCTCCAGGTAGCGACCATGTCAAGCCTTAATCAAGATAATAGTACGGATGTATTGACCGAACCCGCTTGTTATAATAAGCTAGGGAACGTTGGTCCCGCTCCAACTTATAATTGTTATAAGACCGAGCAGGAAATAGGGGATTACCAGGATTCTCGTACCACCCAAACGAAGAAAAGTGCATGATGATGCATCTTTTTCGGGTGTGTTTGTTACAGAGAACAGTTTCTCAGTATCCTTTACGTCCTGGGTATGAGATACCGGATCAGGATCCCACATATGTAATATGTTACATGGGCTACAAAGAGGTAGAGAACTGAGAATGGATGATAAGTTTCAAGAGTTGGAAATGGTGCAAGTGTTGCAGCCAAGTTTGTTGGCAGTTATCACCCTGTATTACAAAATACATTGATTCTGAATGAATGTTATTAGATACCGAACCTGATATACAATATCATATCAGTCTCTTTATTTAGTAAAGTAGGATATAATTTTGTATTGTTGGAAAATATTTTGAACATTTCCTATATCAAGAGTTGATCGGTTCAGGCACGTTATCTAAAAGCATACACGTTCTAAATCAAACTACAGTTCTTAACGTACAGAACACACACAAGAGGATGAGTTCAGAAATGAATGAATCCTTCTTGAGGCATTATAGACTAGGTCATATCAATGCGACCCGACTAGCTGAAGTTATATAAAGATGCATATTTAAATCAGTTTGAATTTATATCTTGTGAAACTTGCCAGTCATGTCACAAAGATAAGATGACCATAGCTCCGTTTACTGAAAACAGAGAAAGAGTTAGTGAACTCTTGGGATTGATACATGCTGATGTTTGAAAGTCCCCTGTCTACCCATGCTAGGACCGGTTCTTTGTACTTCATTAAATTCACTGATGATCTCTCAAGATTCAGACATATGTTCTTGTTGAAACACAAGTCTGAAGCTTTTGAGAAATTCAAAGAATATAAGTCAGAAGTAGAGAACCACAATGGGTATAAGTATTATGTCCTATGATGAGATAAGGGAGGAGAATACTTGAGCACGGAATTCCTGGACTATTCTATAGTAGAATAAGATTCTCTCTGAGCATTACTCCTCCGAATACACCACAGTTCATTGGCGTATCGGGGTGGAGCAATCGCACCCTATGTGATAAGTTGTGCTCTATGATGAGTACTATTGAGTTTCCTATTTCCTTCTGGGGGTTATGCACTTGGGAAGCTGCATACCTATTGAATGGGGTTCCAACCAAATCAGGTGCCTACCACTCCATATGTGATATGGTATGGGAAGAGCCCATCTCTTAAGGATGTTAAGATTTTGGGTTGTCCGGCCTATGTCTAAAAGCAAAATCCGGACAAGCTCGAGGCAAGGTCAGTTCTGTAGAATTTTATTGGATATCCCGAGCATTCGCAAGGGAATATCTTCTACCACACTGAGGAACAAAAAGTGTTTTATTTCTCAGCATGCCACCTTTTAGAAAGGGAATTTCTTATGAAGAAATTAGTGGTCATGAGGTAGAACTGGAAGGAGTTTCAGCTATACAAACTTCAGCTGATGATTTGGTAGAACCGGAGGATTCAATAGTTCCCGACGAACCTCAGCCTCTCCGCCGATCTAGTAGGGTTCCTTACCCACCTGAGAGATACTTCGGTTTTCTCTATGAAAGTGGGAAAGATGATTGCATCATGAGATGATAACCTGACTAGTTTCGAGCAGGCCATCAGGAGTGGGGACTCTGTGAGAATGGCTGGATGCTATGCGATCTGAGATGGAATCCATATACACTAACAAAGTATCGACTTTGGTTGCTTTATTTGAAGGGTTAAATCCCCATCAGGAGCAAGTATGTCTTGAGAAGATTACTTGGTGTACATGGAAAAGTTGAGACTTTCAAAGCTAAGGTTTGTTACAAAAGGTTCTCGTCATCGACCAGATGTGGATAATGATGAAACCTTTTCTAGTCCCTATGCTTAAGTCCATCCAGATCCTACTTGCCATTGCTACAAAACATGACTACGATATCTGGCAGTTGGGTATCATGACTGCTTTTCTAAATGGTGATTTAGAAGAGAGCGTCTATAAGTATACAGCCAGAGGGCTTCGTAGACAGTGGGAGCAGCAGAAACGTGTGCAAGTTGCTTTATGGGATAAAACAGGCATCGCAGAGTTGGAACATCTGTTTTGATGTGGTAGTCAAAGCGTTTGACTTCATCAAAATGGAAGATGAACCTTGTATATGCAAAAAGGTAATAGGGAGTAGGTGGTGATCCTCGTATTGTACATGGGTGACATACTCTTGATAGGAAAGGAGTTTCCTATGCTGCACTCGGTCAATTTCCTCTTATCAAAAGGATTCTCCATATAGGATCAAGGTGATACCTCCAAAATCCTGGTTTATGGATCTATGAGATAGATCTAAGTGGATGTTAGGATTCTCACTAGGTGTAATGTGATGGTATCAATCGATCGTGGGGAGAATCACTGGAAAGCTTCCAGGGTGGTAAGGTCGACTGAATGTCAGTCACAGGCATTGTCTTCACCCTCAGTGGAGGGACGGTATGTTGGAAGAGTTCCAAGCTAGATACCATGGCAAACTAGACGATAAAGGCTGGATACATTGCTACCAAGGATGCTACCAAAGAGGTAGTCTGGATGTATATTAGTTCATGAGATGAACTTCGTTCCTACCATTTGTTAGTTGTATGTATGCCCTAGAGGCCAGTATTGTACAGATGATGTATATTATATTGGATGCTTGGACATATATAGAGATGACTTTCTTGCTCGACATGATAGAATGCTATCTGGTTGCTCTTTATCTTAACATGTACACTAGTCTTTTGATACTGTCTTATAGTTACATGTTGGTAAAGCCCTTAGGATTAGTACTTGACTACCTGGACTATGATGCAGATCATACTAGTGTGGACATGGTAGTCCATAAGTACATCCTTCAAGGTCCCTAGTCGTGGGTGTATCGAGACGGGGCATCGATATACCAGTGTAGACTAGCATATACGCTTCTCGACCCATGTGATGGGCGATGGATGATCCCATATCCATTGGTGTTTGACATCAGAGATGGTATACGGGTGCTCAGTGGAGACTGAGTACACTGGACGGACTCGCCGAGAACACCCAGATGGTATTATACCTCACGTCAGATGGCAGTTCTCAGGTGACACTTGTACAGGTTAGTCTGTAGACCCGAGATCGTCATAGAGTCTTGTGTGATTCCCACCGTGCTTTGATCTCCACCTTACCACGTCCATGAGGGCATGCAAAACGGTGGTCTTTGGGCACAGTCCCGAGTCACATGGAGGCAATGAGCGATAGGAGGGGTTTCGTCTCTCCCGGTATTGGGGGTTGATGTTGCGCAGTGCTCGATTGGCCGTAGCAGGGAAGTCCCTAGCCAGGGCTGATCAGAGATTTGCTGGTAAGTGTTACCAGTAGTTTCTCGACCCGTTATGAGCCTCACATCGGCACGACTTATCGGGTTATTGGGGTCTGACGTTTACCACCCCTAGACTTGATATGCGACATATCAGACGAAGAGACCGGACTGTATGGTAAGTGTTACTGGTCGGATTCGCAGGAGTGTGAGCGGGCTAGCTCGTCGATCTTCTGATCGCTCAATACCCGGGTGGCCGTTACGTTTAGCAGACCGCTTGCGGCTTGTGGGTGCTTGATATGATCATCATCTGCTACTGGCGTATTGACGAGTCTTTAGAGTCCTACACAGAGGTTTCCTAGCTCAAGCGAAACGAAATAGGAGTGCATATGAGATATGTGCGTGACCGAGAATAATGCGTGTATGTGATACCATATTTGATTCTCGCGATTAATGTTTCGATTGGTTGTATGAGATATGACCTAGTTATCGAATCATTGATTCGATAAATCGATGCATTGAATACTAGTCGGTTATGTGCGACATGACCGGATCATTGAATCAAGTGTTGATTTAATGATTTAATGTATAATTATATATTTGATATATTACTTTGCATTAACTAGTATTGGTTCATTTTAAATGGATTTTTCTCACTTGATTTACACATTGTATATGTGATATACTTTTGTGCACATATTTGTATCATGTTTGATGATACTTGATCATATGGTTAAGTGTATAGAATTAAACCATAGTTAACTTGAGATTAGGGTTTTCATTATGCATTTATTCATTTATTTCGATAAACTTTAAGATGAAAATTGTGGCAATTTTTGTTTCATATTGAAGCTTCATGAAGCTTTGACTTTGCTAACCATTCTTGTCTTCATGCTTAACCCTAACCCACTCAAATGACCATGGTTTATTCTCTACACTTAACCCTAGTTAATGTTATGATAAGTTTGTATTTATTTTTCATTTTAAAATAGAACTTATCATAACTAGCTTCATGATCTTCTTCTTCAAAAAGGAAAAAGCTTGCTACTTTAATGCCAACTTGAGTTCTAGTGAGAGAAATCCAATTCTAAAGTGAACCCACCTCCTATTTCTTCACCCTCTACCTCTTGCCAAGTTGTTTTGGGTGTTTTCTTCACAAGTTTCACAACTTTGTGAAGTCGGAGCTTGAACTAGTCCAACCTCGACGTAGATCATCTTTGACACGAAGCCGACGACCTAGCTCGCCCGTTTCTCCGATGAAGCCGACGATTGGGTTCGGGATTCATGATGGACAGCGAGATGACACCCACGTGGAGCTACGGAAGTGGAAATCCGGATCTACAAAGGTTGTAGCTTCTCACTTCTAGTTAAGTAGTTAACTAGTTTACCGTTTCGCCTAGAAATCTAGCCGACGATCCGTATTAGGGTTTCTCGGCACCCATAATTTTTGAAATTGGCATGATCAATGCCTTGTGAGACCTCTATAGGATGCCTAGGAACCCTACAGTGGTATCAGAGCCTAGCTAGAGCCTTAGGCGAAGTCTAGACGGAGTTTGAAACCCGGACGAACCGAAAACCCAACCCCAAAATAGCTCTCTGGAAATTTTTCAAATTTGTGGTTTTTTGTCAATTAAAAATGCTTAAAAAATTCAGCAATAAAATCTAAGAATTACTGTGCAAAACGTTTCCAGTGAACAGTACAAAGTGCGGCGGAACCGCGGCAGAAGCTAGGCTTCTGCGGCGGTTCCGCGGCTAAATAGTGACGTCAGCCCTTGGTTTTTGCACAGTAATTCCTGATTAATTGTTCTGAGTTTTCTGGGAATTTTAATTTGACTCCAGAGTTGAGTATTCTGGGGTTGTATAGGGAATCGACGATTCGATCGGATTATCGAACTTTGTCTATGTGTTTTCCGGATAATTTTTTGAATATGTTAAAAAGTTCGACCGGATATAAATACCCAATCTTTCCCCTGCCAAAAATATCCAAGTGTTGGATTATTGTGTGGTTTAAGGATGTTCTGAGTAGTGCAAGTAACGCGATGGTCCCTCTAGAAGACAACAAACCTTAACTCGATTATGTGACCGTCTTGAACTGCCCTTTGAACCTTCGGGTTTGGGGCAGTACGGCGTGCCACATGTGAGGCGTTGGCTTGACCCTTCTACGGCTGGACCGTTGGTACTGAGGCATGAAACGAATGTCTTTGAACCTATTTCATGTGTTGGATGGTTTCGGGAAAACTTGGGTGTTCGAATGTTCGATCGGAAAGTTTAATATATTCTATTTATCTGGAATGGGATACAATAATTGGAATTCACAAACAGTTATGTGATAACTGAATGAATGATATAAATCTAGCGGTTTAATTTCATTTGATATTGAAAAGAGTTTTCGATAATGAGACTAAAATGCGGGATTTATATCTGTTAGGCATGTGATGTCTAAGTATTTCATTTGATTAGGCATGCGATGTCTAAAGAAGTTGCGGATTCCAATTGTTGTAGTTTTACACTTTCTTTTCTGTGACCGTAAGTGTAATATGTGATATCGCCGGTTTCGTTGCTATATGTCAACGACAATTGGGATGCGCATATTTACTTACGTTGATGACATGTGATGTTATGTGTTGCTGGATATGTTATATTGGATCGTCGTGTTCGAATAGCCGGGGTTTTTTTTGTGAGATGAGTGTTTTTCATTTTCATTCATGTAAAAACTTGTATATAATATTCTTTCATTTGGGGCACTTCCAGGTAGCGGAAGTTGTCACCCTTTGTATATTATTTACTTTTCCGTATTAGGATAGACCCAAGGAGGGGAGCACAAGTAACCGGGTTCTGGGGTCCAGTGGGAGACCAACTCGAGGAGTCGAGTCTGGGTCTCCTAACCCTAGAATTGGCAGGGTTGCTTGCCGCTCTCGTAGGGGTCTAGGGGTGTGGGATTGGCTATTCATCACGACCGTGGAATCCGTGTTTTATACTGGCTCGTATTGAAAACACGGACGTCCTAGTATATCCAATATTTCATATGTTCATTCTGCTGCGATATCTGTGTTGTGATTCTGTGATGGATATAGTATATAGTATATATGATATATTATATAGACGTTACTTATGTTTTACACCCACGCTAGCCCTGCCCTGCTCTGTCGTTAGTTACCTAACCTAACGGTGCACGAGGGGACATCGAGGTGAATGCGGATGGCATAAGTGTACGTCATATCTATCTGTGATGTTTAGGTATTTAAATGATGGGACTTCATTAATGTGATTAATGAAAGATAAGAAACCTAAGATGTTGTGGAATCGAATTTTAAAATAAAACAGGTAGCTACAGTTCTTGCTTTGCACAGCGGTGTATATGATATACCCTGCACCTTATTCGATGAGGAAAGGACCGAGATCCCTTCACCGGGAGTGACTCCTTTAGCAATAACAGGCAGATGCTGCACACTCGGTTTGCTTTTGACTGCTTTTGGGTTTTTGCTTTGCACAGCGATATATATGATATATCCCGCACCTCATTCGACGAGGAAAGGACCGAGATCCCTTCACCGGGAGTGACTCCTTTAGCAAAACTAGAAAAGCCTCAAAATCACTCCATTTCAAAACTTTATTTGATTCTACAACGATATCAAGTTCATTACGCTCATGGTTTTCAGAAAAACCTGGCGTAGCCCTCCGTCATTTCAGATGAGTAGTAGTTAGTATTCGTGCTACGTTTGTTGGCCTGCGTCAAGGCGTAGTGTGCGGTAGCTAACTAGTATTTATCTGCTTATGCATATGATGCAGATTGGATTAGGGTAGTCGTGCGACTTTGTTGGCCTGCGTCAAGGGTCGTACGGGTGGGTTTAATTCGATCAGGAAATGACGGGTTGAACTTGACTAGCGCACTATGGTTTGTTGGCCTGCGTCAAGGTCATAGCACGCTAGGGGCAAAAATATTATCGGGAATTTCAAGTGTTGAAATTTGCAATGAGATTGCATACTTTCTATGAGATAGTTGGATCCCGATACCCACTGCGAGTAAGAGTTACTCCTGGGAGAGTTTTACACATTGCAATTAGCTGATCAAGTAGGTGTCTGGAAAGGTGTCAACGGGGTTACGCCTATGGGAAAACGAGGTTTACATTAATTAGGTTCGTGCGAAAGCACGGGGAACCTCCCTCAAAGTAACGACACTGGCCTGGCTGAAAGATTGGCGAACTTGTAGTGTGTAATTAATCCCGGCTAGTCTTTCCTTTTAGGGTTTGGAGGAAGATTTGATAAAAAGCAGTGGGAGCCATCCTGATTAGATAAGATAATAACCAATCTGATCTTGCACGAGCATACGCTAAAGTGTTTTCTTCTCTCTCTCTCCAGGTAGCGACCATTTCAAGCCCTAATAAAGATAATAATATGGATGTATTGACCGAACCCGCATGTTTTACTGTGCTGGGGAACGTTGGTTCCGTTCTTTCTTATAAGAGTTATAGGAATGAACAGGATATAGGGGAATACCAGGATTTCCATGCCACCCGAATGAAGAAAGTACATGTTGATGCATTTTCTTCGGGTGTGTTCGTTACTGAGAACTGTTTCTCCATTTGCTCTACGTCCTGGGTATTAGATACCGGATCAGGATCCCATATATGTAATCAGTTACATGGGCTTAGGAAAGGTAGAGAACTTGGAGAAGGTGATAAAGACATTAGAGTTGGAAATGGTGCAATTGTTGCAGCTAAGACTGTCGGGGAATATCACCTTGTATTACCAACTGGTGATACATTGGTTCTGAACGAATGCTATTACATGCCGAACCTGATATGCAACATTATATCGGTTTCTTTATTAAGTAAAGAGGGATATAATTTTGTATTACAGGACAATGTTATGAACATTTGCCATAACCAAAAGTTGGTTGTATCAGGCACGTTGTGCAATGGCATTTATGTTCTAAATCAATCAACAGTTCTGAGCATAACAAATACACACAAGAGGAAGAGTTCAGAACTGAACGAATCCTTCTTGTGGCATTGTAGACTGGGTCACATCAATGTGACACGACTAGCTAAGTTTCATAAAGATGGATATTTAAATCCGTTTGAATTTTCATCTTATGACACTTGCCAGTCATGTCTCAAAGGCAAGATGACCAAAACTCCGTTTACGGGACACGGAGAAAGAGTTACCGAACTCTTGGGACTGATACATAGTGATGTATGCGGTCCCATGTCTACACATGCCAGGGATGGTCCTTCATACTTCATTACATTCACTGACGATCTCTCTAGGTTCGGGTATGTGTTCCTGATGAAACACAAATCAGAAGCTTTTGAGAAATTTAGGGAATATAAGCAAGAAGTTGAGAACCAAGCCGGAAAAAGTATTAAAATCCTACGATCTGATCGAGGAGGAGAATACTTAAGCAATGAATTCCTGGACTTCCTAAAAGAGAATGGGATTCTCTCTCGGCTGACTCCTCCATATACACCACAGCACAACGGTGTATCAGAACGGAGGAACCGCACCCTATTAGATATGGTGCGCTCTATGATGAGCACAGCTGAGTTACCTATTTTCTTCTGGGGATATGCACTGGAAACAGCTGCAGACCTATTGAATATGGTTCTCACCAAAACCGTGCCGACCACTCCATATGAGATATGGAAAGGAAAGAGACCATGTCTTAATTATGTTAAGATATGGGGTTGTCCGGCCTATGTAAAAACGCAAAATCCGGACAAACTCGCGGCAAGGTCCATTCTGTGTATGTTTATTGGATATCCCAAACATTCGCGAGGGTATATCTTCTACCACCCTGAGGAACAAAGAGTGTTTGTTTCTCGGCATGCCACCTTTTTAGAAAAGGAATTTCTTGAAAAAGAGATTAGTGGTCATGAGGTAGAATTGGAAGAAGTTCCAGCTGCAGAAGCTACAACAGAAGATCTGGTGGAACCAGAGGATTCCGTAGTTCCCGATGAACCCCAGCCACTCCGCCGATCTAGTAGGGTTCCTCGCCAACCTGAGAGATACTACGGTTTTCTCATGGACGGTGGGAGCAAGGATTGCATCATGGAGGATGATGACCCAACTAGCTTCGAGCAGGCCATCACGAGTGGGGACTCAGTGAAATGGCTGGATGCTATGCGGTCCGAGATGGAATCCATGTACACCAACAAAGTATGGACTTTGGACGTTGCTCCTGAAGGGGTAAAACCCATTGGGAGCAAGTGGATCTTCAAGAAGAAACTTGGTGTAGATGGGAAAGTGGAGACTTTCAAAGCTAGACTTGTAGCAAAGGGTTTTCGTCAAAGACCAGGTGTGGACTATGACGAGACCTTTTCTCCAGTGGCTATGCTTAAATCCATCCGGATCATGCTTGCCATCGCTGCATATCATGATTACGAAATCTGGCAAATGGATGTTAAGACCGCCTTTCTAAACGGTGATTTAGAAGAGTGCGTGTACATGACTCAGCCAGAGGGCTTCGTAGACAGTGGGAGCAGCGGGAAGGTGTGCAAGCTGCTTAAATCCATTTATGGATTAAAGCAAGCATCGTGGAGTTGGAACATCTGTTTTGACGTCGTTATCAAAGAGTTTGATTTCGTCAAAAATCCAGATGAACCTTGTATCTACAAGAAGGTGGCAGAGAGTAAGGTTGTCTTCCTCGTATTGTACGTGGACGACATACTCTTGATAGGAAATGATATTCCTATGCTGCAATCGGTCAAGCTCTTCTTATCACAAAGATTCTCAATGAAAGATCTTGGTGATGCCTCCTGCATATTGGGAATTAGGATCTATAGAGATAGATCCAAACGGATATTGGGATTATCCCAATCCAGGTACATTGACACCATACTAAAGAGGTTTAGTATGGAAGAGTCCAAGCGTGGGAACTTGCCCACGATCTCTGGAGTCACTCTCTCCAAAGAGATGTCTCCCAAGACTGATTTGGAGAGAGCTCGCATGCAAGGGATACCCTATGCTTCGGCAGTAGGCTCTATCATGTATGCGATGCTATGTACCAGACCCGATGTAGCATACTCACTAAGTGTAGTGAGCAGGTATCAAGCTGATCCTGGAGAGAGTCACTGGACAGCTGTGAAGAGCATTCTCAAGTACTTACGAAGGACTAGAGATATGTTCTTGGTGTATGGTAACGGAGAGCTCCAAGTGGAGTCCTTTACCAATTCGAGCTTCCAGAGTGATAAGGACGACTCTAAGTCGCAGTCGGGCTTTGTCTTTACCCTTTACGGAGGGGCGGTTAGCTGAAAGAGTTCCAAGCAGGAAACCGTGGCAGACTCGACGATGGAGGCTGAATACATCGCTGCCAACGATGCTGCTAAAGAAGCTGTCTGGATCAAGAAGTTCATTTCTGAACTTGGAGTGGTTCCATCCATTGAGCATCCAATACCTTTGTATTGCGATAACAATGGAGCGGTGGCTTTGGCCAAGGAACCCAGGTCCCATCAGCGATCCAGGCATATTCTGAGGCGGTATCACCTGATCCGGGAGATAGTTGATCGCCGGGAGATCGAGGTCAGGAGGGTTGACATGAAGGACAACACTGCGGATCCACTCACGAAGGCCATTCCCCAGATACAGTTTGAGAGACTCTTCGGGATGCTCGGTATGCAATACTACAGCAGCTGGCCCTAGTGCAAGTAGGAGATTGTTAGTTGTATGTATGCCCTAGAGGCCAGTATTGTACAGATGATGTATATTATATTGGATGCTTGGACATATATAGAGATGACTTTCTTGCTCGACATGATAGTATGCTACCTGGTTGCTCTTTATCTTAACATGTACACTAGTCTCTTGATACTGTCTTATAGTTACATGTTGGTAAAGCCCTTAGGATTAGTACTTGAGTACCTGGACTATGATGCAGATCATACTAGTGGGGACATGGTAGTCCATAAGTACATCCTTCAAGGTCGCTAATCGTGGGTGTATCGAGACGGGGCATCGATATACCAGTGTAGACTAGCGTATACGCTTCTCGACCCATGTGATGGGCGATGGATGATCCCATATCCATTGGTGTTTGACATCAGAGATGGTATACGGGTGCTCAGTGGAGACTGAGTACACTGGACGGACTCGCCGAGAACTCCCAGATGGTATTATACCTCACGTCAGATGGCAGTTCTCAGGTGACACTTGTACAGGTTAGTCTGTAGACCCGAGATCGTCATAGAGACTTGTGTGATTCCCACTGTGCTTTGATCTCCACCTTACCACGTCCATGAGGGCGTGCAAAACGGTGGTCTTTGGGCACAGTCCCGAGTCACATGGAGGCAATGAGCGATAGGAGGGGTTTCGTCTCTCCCGGTATTGAGGGTTTATGTTGCGCAGTGCTCGATTGGCCGTAGCAGGGAAGTCCCTGGCCAGGGCTGATCAGAGATTTGCTGGTAAGTGTTACCAGTAGTTTCTCGACCCGTTATGAGCCTCACATCGGCACGACTTATCGGGTTATTGGGGTCTGACGTTTACCACCCCTAGACTTGATATGTGACATATCAAACGAAGAGACCGGACTGTATGGTAAGTGTAACTGGTCGGATTCGCAGGAGTGTGAGCGGGCTAGCTCGTCGATCTTCTGATCGCTCAATACCCGGGAGGCCGTTACGTTTAGCAGACCGCTTGCGGCTTGTGGGTGCTTGATATGATCATCATCTGCTACCGGCGTATTGACGAGTCTTTAGAGTCCTACACAGAGGTTTCCTAGCTCAAGCGAAACGAAATAGGAGTGCATATGAGATATGTGCGGGACCGAGAATAATGCGTGTATGTGATACCGTATTTGATTCTCGCGATTAATGTTTCGATTGGTTGTATGAGATATGACCTAGTTATCGAATCATTGATTCGATAAATCGATGCATTGAATACTAGTCGGTTATGTGCGACATGACCGGATCATTGAATCAAGTGTTGATTTAATGATTTAATGTATAATTATATATTTGATATATTACTTTGCATTAACTAGTATTGGTTCATTTTAAACGGATTTTTCTCACTTGATTTACACATTGTATATGTGATATACTTTTGTGCACATATTTGTATCATGTTTGATGATACTTGATCATATGGTTAAGTGTATAGAATTAAACCATAGTTAACTTGAGATTAGGGTTTTGATTATGCATTTATTCATTTATTTGTTTATTCATTTATTTGGATAAACTTTAAGATGAAAATGGTGGCAATTTTTGTTTCATATTGAAGCTTCATGAAGCTTTGACTTTGCTAACCATTCTTATCTTCATGCTTAACCCTAACCCACTCAAATGACCATGGTTTATTCTCTACACTTAACCCTAGTTAATGTTATGATAAGTTTGTATTTATTTTTCATTTTAAAATAGAACTTATCATAACTAGCTTCATGATCTTCTTCTTCAAAAAGGAAAAAGCTTGCTACTTTAATGGCAACTTGAGTTCTAGTGAGAGAAATCCAATTTTAAAGTGAACCCACCTCCTATTTCTTCACCCTCTACCTCTTGCCAAGTTGTTTTGGGTGTTTTCTTCACAAGTTTCACAACTTTGTGAAGTCGGAGCTTGAACTAGTCCAACCTCGACGTAGATCATCTTTGACACGAAGCCGACGACCTAGCTCGCCCGTTTCTCCGATGAAGCCGACGATTGGGTTCGGGATTCATGATGGACAGCGAGATGACACCCACGTGGAGCTAAGGAAGTGGAAATCCGGATCTACAAAGGTTGTAGCTTCTCACTTCTAGTTAAGTAGTTAACTAGTTTACCGTTTCGCCTAGAAATCTAGCCGACGATCCGTATTAGGGTTTCTCGGCACCCATAATTTTTGAAATTGGCATGATCGATGCCTTGTGAGACCTCTATAGGATGCCTAGGAACCCTACACCATTGTGAGACAATGGAGTTGTGGCATTGGCCTAAGAACCCCCGTCCCATCAGAGATCCAGACATAATCTTAGGAAGTATCACCTGATCATGAGATGGAAGATCTCCAGGGAGATCGAGGATAGGAGAGTAGATACAGAGGAGAACAGGGCGGATCCACTCACAATGGCCTATTCCCACGAGAGACATTTATGGGATGGTTGAGTATGAGATACTTCAATCACTGCTGATTATTGGGTATGAGATACTACAACAGATGGCCCTAGTGCAAGTGGGAGATTGTTAGTTATATGTATGCCCTAGAGGCCATTACTGTACATACGATGTATATTGTAGTGGATGTTCGGACATATATAGTGAGGACTTTCTTGCTCGACATGGTAGTATGCTATCTGGTTGCTCTTTATCTTAACATGTACTCGGATTGTCTCTATGTTACATGTTGATAAAGCCCTTAGGATGAGAACTTGACTACCAGGACTATGATACAGATCATACTAGTGGGGACAGAGTAGTCACTAAGTACATCCTTCAAATGTTCCTAGTCGTAGGTGTATCGAGACAGGGCATCAATATACCAGAGTAGACTAGCGTATAGCTTCTCGACCCATGTAGAAGGGCGATGGATGATCCCATATCCATTGGTGTTTGACATCAGAGACAGTATACGGGTGCTCAGTGGAGACTGGGTATACAGGACGGACTCACCGAGAACTTCCAGATGGTATTATACCTCACGTCAGATGGCAGTTCTCTGGTGACACTGGTACAGGTTAGTCTGTAGACCCGAGATCGTCATAGAGTCTTGTGTGATTCGCAGTGTGCTTTGATTTCCACCTTACCACGTTTAAGAGAACGTGCAAAACGGTGGCTTTTGGGTACAGTCCCGAGTCACATGGAGGCAATGAGCGATAGGAGGGGTTTCGTCTCTCCCGGTATAGGGAGTTGATGTTGCTCTGTGCTCGATTGGCTATAACAGAAAGTCCTTGGCCAAGGCTGCTTCAGAGATATACTGGTAAATGTTATCAGTAGTTTCCCGACACGTTATGAGCCTCACATCGACACGACTTATCGAGTTACTGGGGTCTGACGTTTAGCACCCCTAGACGAGATATGCGACTGTTCATATCAGATTTTTGCATTTTTATATAGCCCATTCTTAATCACATTGCAAATAAGCAGGTACTTTTGATCCATTTCTGCTAAATAGTTGCAAGTTACAGGTTCTGAGCTCTTTACAGTGAAATTCATGAAAAGTCGCTATAAATGTGAGACTACGACCAACAACAAATGAATACGTACGATACTGCCTAATAGTTCAAGGAACAAGTGGAAAATCATTTAGACACTTTAATGCACAAAGCAAAAGGGCAACAAAAGATTCAGGACTTCAACGCGAAGCTCAAGGCAAAAGTCCACATCCTTCTGCACTGTTGGAAATGTGGAAGGAAATAGAAGAGATTCTGAGAAACCAAGTGAAGAAAACAGAAGATAAAAGCAACATGAAGAAACCCTGAAGAGATAAGCCCACGATTCCACCAATTGGCCGCGGAACCGCGGCCAAACAGGCAATTCTGCCGCTGAACCGCGGCCATGTGGTGCACGTGTCGGTGGAAGTGTCGGTGCTTTGACCCGGTTTTCTTAGGGTAGTTTGGTAAATTCATGTATGGATCAGAATGTAAATCTAGGGTTTTTCCTACCTATAAATAGGAGAGCTCAATTCCTCTCTTTAGTTTATACCTCTTTCAGGGTGCCTCTTTTTAATTCTTAGATTTAAATTTTTATTCAAGTTGTAATGCATTGCTAAGAGGTCATCAATAAAAGTGAGTTTTATTTTTATCTTGCATTTTTTATCTGCAATTTATTATCTGCTCTTTTTATTTTTTTCTTTTATTATCTACAATTTATGTCATTAAACAAAAATATAAAAATGAATTTTATCGTCACTTTCCTAATGAGTGAGTAATTTCTCACTTGTTAGGGTTAGGATAGGGAAGGTTTGAGAGAAGGAAATCTCTCTCACTCCTTTCTTTACCCATATAATTTTAAAATACAGACTCTATTTAATTCAACCACACACCGCTCACTAGGCACCCTATCTTAAATGATAGCAGTAATTCCCTAGTTAGACCGGTTGTGGTTGAATTAACTGGAGGTTAGGGCTAAGAGTTAAGAACGGACGGACAAGGACCAAAAGGAAGAAACTAAGTTTCTTCCTAGTCGTGCTAATCCCCGTTGTTGGCTATTACCCTAACACCTATAGTCTTAACTAGGGCATTGATAGAAGTGAGAAGAATACTTATTTCGAACTAACCTAATCCTAACCCTAGCAAGCCTTTAAATCAATTTAATCTCATTCTTAGATCTTAAAACAAAACCTACAAAAAATAAGACTTAACTCGTTAGAACTTAAAGAAAAGAACACCATTTCCCTGTGTTTCGACTCGTACTCAACCGGCTAGCTACCAAACGAAAACGTCCTGATTGCGGTATTCTTAATTTTATAAAACGCACACGTAAAAACATCAAACAATCAAATGGGGCCGTTGCCGGGGAGACGGTAGTCTCTTTCTTTGTGTAATTTCGGGTTAATTAAAAAAAATTTAAAAAAATTATAAAAATTGAAATATTTTAAAACAAAAAAAAACAAAAAAAAAATAAAAATCATCTTGTTATTTTTGAAAGGTTTTTGTGCAAGTGTGAAGGCTTGGAGCAAACTCTGTTTCAGATCTGGAGCAAGCTCAGTGAACAAATCCAGAAACAGAGCATCTGAACAGACAGGGGAGAACTAAGTCAGCACAGAGAAGAATTTTGGAGATCTAAACCTACTGAACCACCGCGGAAACGCGGCAGATCCAAGAACTTGACCGCAGAACCGCGGTCAACCTGTGACGTCAGCACCCCATTTTTTCTGTGAGTATTTTTTCTTCTTCTCGCCTACCCTCTGAACTCCACTGAAATTTTTTTCCTGCAGTTATTCTTTGCACAACAGCTTCTTCTCCCTCTCCAATAAATTGTTTTTGTGTAGGATTCTTTGCGCTGCAAATAAAAAGAAATTTTTTTTGCAAATGTTTTAGATTTTGTGTGTTACTGATTTGCATATTTAAAACGGAATCTTAGAGGCTTTAACACCAATTAAGATTGGGTGGGGATTTCATTACTCTTCCTAAGACCCCAGAAATCACTAAAAGCATATACATCACCCTTGAGTTAATTAAAAAAAATATCTAGACTCGGCCAATTAAGTATTGCCGTGCTCATTAGGACAGAGGAAGGTTGTGAGCATTTAGTCGTTTATCTAAACCTGACTTTGTGGTGCCCAGGCTAGACAAGTGAGAAAGATAACTTTAAAAGGCCCGTCTCACGGTGATTCATGAGCGGATCCCTCCATTCTTCATTTGTGCTTATCTGGCCACAATTGGCGGTGAAGAGGTGATTTGAGGGTCATCTCACAACTTGTCACTTTGGAAAATTTAGGAGCAGTCTAGTGGACTTAGAAGACTATAGCTCTAGGTTTGATTGTGCATGTTTTAACTTTGATTGTTTGAAGTAAGTTCGTATACATTCTTGCAAAACTCTTTAAAAAATTTCTAAACTCCAAAAAAAATTTTTTAAAAAAAAAATTCGCATTCTTTTTCTTCTCCTTGCACTCATTACATCATGGGTACCCCACCTCGCAAAACTCTTGCCGAACTATGGTACCCACAACCAGACATTACTTCTTACGGTTCTTGTTTTGGTCTAATTTCGAACGACCCCTCCATGCCCAAAATTTCTTTGAAAGATGGAATAAACGCATCTAGGACAAACAATTGGTCTCAGCAATCCACTTCGTATCAACCGTTTCAAACATTCACCCATTCTCATATTGATACCCCTTTTGAGAGTCCAGTTGTAATCCCAAAACCTATGTCTATTGCTGAACATATTGAACAATTTCGTAACCGATCTTTCACTCCTTTCACCACTGCGAATTCTTTGGATCAACAATTCTATTCATCTTCTTATCCAAATGTTGATCCTACTCCTGTTCAACCATTCAATTCCTATCAGTCCTACCTGACTTTCGCACCTTCCCTAGATATTGCTTCTACACAGCCATTTGTGAGTTTCCAGTATCCAAACAACTTTGAATCTTTTACTGAAACTCCTTCACAACCCATGTCTAGTTTGGAACAGGCTTTGGAAGATTTTAGGGTAGCGCCATACCAACAGATGATGGATTTGAATGCGTCCATGGCCGCCCTAATACAACCTAGTGACCTAGTAGCTAGTTTCTAACTAGCTCCACATTTCCCAATTTATGATGAGGCGGTTGGACAGATTGAGAATTTGAGTGGTAAGAGTGAGCTGTACACCCTTCCAAATCAAACCTACCCATCCCTAATTGAATCCCACAATTCCGGTTTTGAATGTCTATCAAGTGTTCCAAATGATTCACCAGTTGAAGATAAAACGTTTAATGAGTTGTGCGACTTTGTAGTGTATGATTTACCTGATTGTGAAGGTTTCCTTTCGAATGAAACCATCACCAATCCTTTTGACCTCTACACCTCCACTCTAGAACCTGAATTGATTAATATCCATGCTTTTGATGAGGTGTCTAAAAAAATTGATTTTCATTCGATTAAAGATATTGATGCTGGGAATATTTTGGATGATGAACTCACAGATTTGACTGAATTTTTCTCTCCAATTCATCATCCCTAGTCATTAAATGTTTCTCCCGAACTTCATATGCGTCTTGATTTTGATGAGAATTGCATGGATAAGCTAAATTTTAAGGAGAGTATTGAGGATGAAGCAGTTTTACTTGAGGAGTCGGATTTTCCAATTCATTCTATCCCTTTCATTGACTGCGCACACCCTCCTGAATTTTTAACCGATACCTTTCCTCACTCACTTCCCTCCATCCTCGCTCTGACCTTGCAAGAAACCGTTACACTTTCATTTTCAATGTCTGGTTTACCAAGTTCGACGTACCCATGTTTTCTCACGACTCTTGAGGGATTTGACCTCATTTCTCAGTGGGTTGATAGATTAGCACAATCGCTTTTTACACATCGGTCATTACAAATTGTGCTAATTTATACACTCCATCTCCACCCTCTAATTCGTATTCAACTTCTTTCTCCCACTTTCTCTAGTTCTTCTTCAAATCTTCCATTAATGATAGCGAGTGTTAATGAATCGCAATCCGATATTTTGAGTTCTATAATTATAGAAAAACAACTTAATTTAGACTCTTTTGAGAATAAGGTAGATGAGCCTTACGAGTGTTCTACCTCCATAACTTTTGAAAAATCAAGTGTGTTGAATTCTGGCACGACACTTATTAACATTGAAACGTTCAATCGGGCATCGATGAAAGTTTCGAAGATATTTTCGCCGACGAACTCGCATTCCTAAGCGACACGGATTTTGTGATTAATCAACCTCCACCTGAAGAAGTCGAACCACCACCATTTCTTCTTATCCCATATAAGAATGTGACCATTCATCCCATTCCTAATCATCCACATTCTCGTTTCCGTTCACCATTATTGTTTCGTCTCTACAAATCGAGACGTAAACCTTTTCTTTTACACCACTTATCTCTTCCCCACTTCTTTTTGGCTCCATACAACATGTTCTTCCACCAACCGGTACGTTTCACTGATAAATTCTTCGAATGGTTGGTGTTGAATTTTGGTCTTTGCAAAGGTTGGCATTGACCGGTAACTTTGACCCCCCTCTTTAAAAGCTTAGCAATATTTAACTTAAGTTTTTTCGGGGGGGGGGGTATAATTTGGCTCTTGAAAATAATTTTTTTAAACTAAAAGCGGTGAGCCAAAAATAAGTTTGGGGGAGATTTTCACGATCATATTTCATGTCCCCGTTAATAAATTTTTCCTCCCAAATTTACAGGTTTATGAGATTTTAAAAAAATGGCAACAATGGAAACACTGTTTCACTTAAGTTTAGGGGGGGACCTTTTTGTGTGTATATATTTTGTTTAATTTTTCTGTTAATAATAATAATAATAGAAAACAGGGGAGTGCCGACAATTTTGACCCTCTTGGTGTAGCCTGACAGTGAGGACACTGTCAAGTTTAAGTTTGGTGGTGTGCTCGGTAAGCTTTCTACCTTCGCATTCATGTGTATATTTTGCATTTGCATACTTATTAAAACCCACAAAAATCGAAAAAATTTCCAAAAATATAAAAACATTTTGTACATCTTTGTTTGCATATTTAATTACGTATCTTATTTTTCTGCATTGCATCTTTATAAAAAAAATATAAAAATAAATAAAAAATATATATAAAAAATTGAAATTTTTTAAAAATTATAAAAATTGAAATGTTCAATTTTGGCCATATTTGACTCAAGTTCAACATGACGGTTGACTAGTTAGGAAAAACTAGATCCTAAACTTAGTATATTAAAAACCCTAAAAATAATCTTTCTTAAAGTTTTACTGTAGAAAATATATGTCCTTGTAGTTTATTTAGAAATAGGCAAATTTTGAGTTCAGTCATTGGGCTAAATCGAATTAAGGGAAGAGTATTGAAAGCTCAGTATAAGTCTGAAAAATAATTTTGAACCTTAAGTCTAAATTCTGAAAATATATACCCTACTTTACGCAATTACACACATCTTGAAACTTGTGATAGTAGATGATACCTTGAAATGCTCTTGTCTAAAAATCCTTAGCATAAAGGAAAATAACATAAAAGTATAAATGGTGAATAAAGAGATAAAAAAAATAAACACTGGTTTTATAATTGCTTAAGGCGGCATACATAAAAAATATAGCGAGGGTGCTTTATCACCTAGTGCCTTAGACCAACTGGTTTGGGAGTCACTGCTAAGCCTTAGGTGTTGCAAGACGAGGAATTACGCCTAAATGAACAAGCACATTTTATAATCGGTCGTTTGGTACCTCAAGGGGTATTAACGGTCGCATGAAAGATGTGTGAGCAATTTCATCGAAAATTCTCCAACTAAAAGTATTTTGGAAGATGGATAAGAGTACGATAGCTTGAATTGAATTTCTAAGTGTAGGGGTGATAATTACACACATGTAGGGGTATATAATTGGAGTTTTGAGGAGAGATAGGAATAAAAGATAGTTCTTATATTTTCAGTAGAGATGATAAAAATTCCCGAGTTAAGATTGCACCTTAGAAGGAAAACTTAGGAGATGCTGAAAACTTTATAAACTGGCAAAACGTATATGATCTTAAGATAAATGAAAAGAAAGTGAAAAATACGGGTTAATGATTTCTAAGTTGAAGATGATAGAATTTCTTACTGGAATATCTGAATTGAAGAATTAGAGTGAATGGCCAAATTGATCGGATTTTGTGGGTAGTATCCGCTGAAAATCCTCAGGAGACAACACTCCTCCTACTAGGGACACCAAGAGCTTTAACGGCTTATTGCACGAGCTCAGTGCAATCGCGTTCCCTGCGAAAGTGAGGCTAGGATTTTTCGAGAATAAAATTGGCTTTGCTCGGGACGGGCAAAAGATAAGTTTGGGGGTATTTGTTCATATCAGATTTTTGCATTTTTATATCGCCCATTCTTAATCACATTGCAAATAAGTAGGTACTTTTGATTTATGTCTGCTAAATAGTTGTCAGTTACAGGTTCTCAGCTCTTTACAGTGAAGTTCATGAAAAGTCGCGATAAATGTGAGATTACGACCAACAACAAATGAATCCGTACGATGCTGCCTACCAGTTCAAGGAACAAATGGAAAATCATTTAGACACTTTAATGCACAAAGCAAAATGGCAACAGAAGATTCAAGACTTCAACGCAAAACTCAAGGCAAAAGTCCACATCATTCTGCACTGTTGGAAATCTGGAAAGAAATAGAAGAGATTCTGAGAAATCAAGTGAAGAAAACAGAAGATAAATGCAACATGAAGCAACCTTGAAGAGATAAGCCTACGCTTCCACCAATTGGCCGCGGAACCGCGGCCAAACAGGCTATTTTGCCGCAGAACCGCGGCCGTGTGGTGCACGTGTCGGTGCTTTGACCCGGTTTTCTTAGGGTAGTTTGGTAAATTCATGTATGGATCAGAATATAAACCTAGGGTTTTTCCTATCTATAAATAGGAGAGCTCAATGCCTTTCTTTAGTTTATGCCTCTTTCAGGGTGCCTCTTTTGGGGCATGTCTCTTTTTAATTCTTAGATTTAAATTTTTATTCAAGTTGTAATGCATTGCTAAGAGGTCATCAATAAAAGTGAGTTTTATTTTTATCTTGCATTTTTTATCTGCAATTTATTATCTGCTCTTTTTATTTTGTTCTTTTATTATCTGCAATTTAGGTCATTAAACAAAAATATAAAAATGAATTTTATCGTCACATTCCTAATGAGTGAGTAATTCATCACTTGTTAGGGTTAGGATAGGGAAGGTTTGAGAGAAGAAAATCACTCTCACTCCTTTCTTTGCCCATATAATTTTAAAATACAGACTCTATTTAACTCAACCACACACCGCTCACTACGGCACCCTATCTTAAATGATAGCGGTGATTCACTAGTTAGACCGGTTGTGGTTGAATTAACTGGAGGTTAGGGCTAAGAGTTAAGAACGGACGGACAAGGACCAAAAGGAAGAAACTAAGTTTCTTCCTAGTCGTGCTAATCCCCGTTGTTGACTATTACCCTAACACCTATAGTCTTAACTAGGGCATTGATAGAAGTGAGAAGAATACTTATTTCGAACTAACCTAATCCTAACCCTAGCAAGCCTTTAAATCAATTTAATCTCATTCTTAGATCTTAAAACGAAACCTACCAAAAATAGGACTTAACTCGTTAAAACTTAATGAAAAGAACACCATTTCCCTGTGGATCGACTCATACTTAACCGGCTAGCTACAAAGCGACACCGTCTTGATTGCGGTATTCTTAATTTTATAAAACGCACACGCAAAAACATCAAACAATCAGCGACATATCATATGAAGAGACCGGACTGTACGGTAGTGTTACTGATTAGATTCACAGAAGTGTGAGCAGGTTTGCTTGTTGATCTTCTGATCGCTCAATACCCGGGTGGCCGTTATATTTAGCAGACCGCTTGCGGCTTGTGGGTGTTTGATATGATCATCACCTACTGCCGGCGTATTGACGAGTCTTTAGAGTCCTACACAGAGGTTTCCTGGCTCAAGCAAAACGGAGTAGGAGCACATATGTGATATGTGCGGGACCGAGATTGATACGAGTTTGTGATACCGTATTATACTCTCGTGAATTGTGACATTGGTCGGTTGTATGCGATATAGCCGGGTTATCGGATCAAGTGTAGATTCGATAAGTTGTTACGCATGATATTAGTCGATTATATGTGATATATCCGGATTATTAAATCAAGAGTTGATTTGATAATCTAATGTATAATTATATATTAGATATATTACATTACATTAACTAGTATTAGCTCACTAATGATTTATTTTCTCACTTGATGTGTACATTGTATATATGTGAAATGTATATTTGTGTACATATATTGTGTCATGCTTGATGATACATGCAAGATGGGTTTATAAGATTAATACCATGCTAGGGTTACGTTAGGGTTTTATTTATTTCTTAAGATTTAACAAAGGAGAGAAGACTTGGTCAATGTTGTCAAGCTTGGATGAAACTTGTAGAAACATTGACAAAGTCCACTCTTTTGTCATTCCTTAGGATATTTTTGTTAACCCAACCCTTAACCTTATCCCTTGGTTTATTCTCTAAATGAGTTAGGCATGAGGGCTTAACTCACCCATGGTTGCAATTATTCATTTGGAGAATTATTCATTTTTCATATGAGTTCATTTTCTTCTTCTTCTTCCTCAAAAAAGCTTTCTAGCTTCAATGGAGTTGTGAGAAAAAGTGTGAGAAAATGAAATCTAAAGTGAGCCCACTTCCTACTTCATCATCCTCTACTACTTACTATTTAGTATAGGGTTTTTGCTTCATTAATTCCATAGTTAGTGAAGAGATAGCTTGGGTTAGTGTCTCCTCGACGTAGATCATCTTCGGCCACGAAGACTTCGCAGCAAGCATTTCGTTTCTTCATGGGAGCCTCTCTAGAGTCCGAAGTTTACGATCGCAGCGAAAGGGACTACTACACGGAGCTATTGAAGTGAAGGACCTGTCTACAAAGGTTGTATTCCTTGCTCACTAGACTTGCAAAGTGTCTGCATTTATATTTCCGTCGATTTCTAGTTTACGATTCTTAGTTAGAGTTAGCTAAAACGACAAATTTTTGAATTTAGCATGGACGATGCCTCCCGAAACCTTGCTGCTGTCTTAGGTAACCTTGCAGGTATAACGTCAGACCCCAATAGCCTGATAAGTCATGCCGATGTAAGGTCCATAACGGTTCGAGAAACTACTGATAACACTTACCAGTAAATTTCAGCAACCCAGGCCAGGGATTTCCTGTTATGTCCAATCGAGCATAGCGCAACATCAACTCCCAATACCGGGAGATACGAAACCCCTCCTATCTCACATTGACTCCATGTGACTCAGGACTGTACCCAAAAACCACCTTTTTGCACGATCTCTTGACCGTGGTATGGTGAAAATCAAAGCACAGTGGGAATCACACAAGACTCTATGACGATCTCGGTTCTACAGACTAACCTGTACCAGTGTCACCAAAGAACTGCTATCCGACGATAGGTATAATACCATCTTGGAGTTCTTGGCGAGTCTGTCCAGTGTACCCAGTCTCCACTGAGCACCCGTATACCTTCTCTGATGTCAAACACCAATGGATATGGGATCATCCATCGCCCATCATATGGGTCGAGAAGCGTATACGCTAGTCTACTCTGGAGTATCGAAGCCCTGTTTCGATACTCCCACGACTAGGAACATCTGAAGGATGTACTTATCGACTACCCTGTCCCCACTAATATGATCTGCATCATAATCCTGGTAGTCAAGTACTCATCCTAAGGGCTTTATCAACATGTAACAGAGAGACAATAAGTGTACATGTTAAGATAAAGTGCAACCAGATAGCATACTATCATGTCGAGCAAGAAAGTCCTCCCTATATATGTCCAAGCATCCACTACAATATACACCGCATGTACAGTAATGGCCTCTAGGGCATACATATAACTAACAAACTCTCACTTGCACTAAGGCCATCTGTTGTAGTATCTAATACCCAACAATATAGCAGTGGTTATAGTATCCCATACTCAACCATCCCATAGAAGTCTCTTTAGGGGTAAGGCCTTTGTGAGTGGATCCGCTGTGTTATCCTTCGTGTCTACTCTCCTTACATCTATCCTTTGAAGATCAACCATCTCCTTGATTAGGTGATACTAGCCTCAGAATACGTCTAGAACGCTGATGGGACCTTCGTTCCTAGGATAAAGCCACAACTCCATTTTTGTCGCAATAACAGTTATTGGACGCTCAATGGTAGGAACCTTGTTCATCTCATGAACAAGAAATGCCAAGACAGCCACTTTGGCAGCATTATTGGTAGCAATGTATTCAGCCTTTGTCGTCTAATATGTCACGGTATCTAGCTTGGAACTCTTCCAACATACCGTCCCTCTATTGAGGGTAAAGACAATGCCTGTGACTGACTCTCAGTCAAACTTATCACTCTGGATGCTGGAACCGAGAACTTTTGATCAGTCGAAAATACTGCATTTTTAACACGGCAATTTCCCTATCTTTTGCATTCATCTAGAGGTGTTCGGTTTGCATATTTCACATATTAGCAAAACAGTCGTGAAATACCATATTTTATGTATTATACTCTAAAACCGACATTTCTGAGGGAATTGACTGTATTTCATGGCATCGCATCATCTCTATATTGCTCAACACTTGTCTCGAGAAATTGTGCAGGAAAATCCAGAAGAAAGGCCAAAATTGTCATTTTGCTGATCAAACAATACGCCAACTCCATGACTTCAGATCTGGAAAAGATACAGAGAGCCAAATAAAATTCAACATATCCAATAAAGGCCCATATTTCATACCAAATCAGTACCAGAGGTTTCAAGCCCTAAAGCCCCAAAAGAGCCGCGGAACCGCGGCGGGAGCCGGCTTGCGCCGCGGTTCCGCGGCGGTTCTGCCACGTCATCCGTCCAATTTTGCTACGTTATTCCTATTTCAGTGCCTAAAGCTCAGAAATCTATGGCAAATTCCAGAAAACCCTCGAAGCTTCTTCCAGATCAGCAAAGAAGATTAATTAAGCTAATCCTAATTAAGCTCCTAACAAACTTCATCTAGAAGCTTCTCCTCAACAAACTTTTGGAGGGAAATTCAAATCTGCTCTAACTAACTTTTGGAGGGAAATTCAAATTCTAATCCTAGATCTAGGGTTTGGGGAAGTCTATAAATAGAAGCCTAGACCTAGGGTTAAAGGCTAATCTTTCTTTAATCCTTCATCCTTAATCTTTACTCTCTCATCTTCTTCCACAAGTTGAGTGACACGACTTGTGCGAAACCCTAACCCTAATTTCAATCCAAATTCAAGATCCCGAGTACCAAATCAAGTGAGAAGCCTTCAACCTTTTAGGAGCCGAGCCGATCTTCAATCGGGCAAGTGATCCAAGCCAATCCGCGACTCAAGGAGACGAGCGAAGCCAAATCGACGATCGAGTTCTTCCTCTTGTAGTTCTTGAGCGATTGTAACGAAATTGTTGATATAAATAAAAGGTGAAATTCTTTAATCTTGCTTTCTTTTAATTCTTGCATCATGATTCGATCTCAATTTGTGATTGTAGTTCTTGTTGTGATGTTTGAGTAAAACTCCGCTCGTAAAGGAGTCGAGACGATCAATAGAATGATGATGTAACAAATCTTAAAATGATTCTTAAGTCCTACGAGTTTTGTAAACCCTAGCAAATTGAAGAATCGACAACCTAGTTTCGTTGCGATACTTTCTTAATTGTTATCGCTTGAAATTAGGGATCTACGATCGTTTCTTGAATTTACTAGAGGCTAGAATGTGAATGATATCGACGAATGAACAAGGGATAAATGATGAAACCCTAGTTTCACTAGAAATCCCTAATTCTTGTCGATCATCATCGATCTAGTATCAATTCATCAAAGGATAAGAATACATCATTGTAAGATTACAACACATCTATAGATCCGATCGATTCCTACGAGCCTCATTTAGATTCTTGATATTTGGTTGGAAAAATCATCATAAACATCTCAATTCTTGATTTTATCTTTTCTTGTTATTAGATCTAGATTTTCTAATTCTTGAACTTCAACTACAAATCATGAATTGTTTTCGTTTCTTTTCTTTAAAGTTTCAATTCACCTAATTCAAAAGACGAACGATTACACTTTCCCTGTGGACGATCCGCACTTACTAACGCGCTACATTCGACATCGTTATTGATTGAGGTCAAATAATTTTTGGTTGTGATTTCTTTACAATTTTCATACTACACAACAAAAATCACTCAATCAAATGGCGCCGTTGCCGGGGATAGTGCGCTAATTGTTCGTATTTTGAAATTTGAGTTGAAAAGTTTATTCCATTTAAATTTTTAGGTCAAAATTCGCGCAAACACTAATACAAGTTGTTGTGATTTGTGTGAGGAAATCTGGAATCATTGGAGCTGTGGAAATTTTTTTCAGATAATTCCAGAGAGCTCCTGAGGTGAACAGGAACAGTAGCTGAAAATTTAGTGCAGTGATCAAACTTTTCCACCGCGATTCCGCGGTTTAAGCAGCTAATTGCGGCGGTTCCGCCGCGCATCTAGGGTTTCATTGCACAAATTTCCTCTGGTATCCTCTATCTTTCTTATCTCCTTCCTAAATCTTCTCCAAATAACAATTTGTGCAGGTTTCTTTGCAAAAATCGCAGCGCCGCGCAAAAAGCAAAATTAAATTGTGCTTGTTTTGATCTTGTGGTTTTTTGCATAATTAATACGGAAATTAAGAGGCAAAGACCAAATCCAGATTAGGTGGGGAGTTCATTACCCTTCCTAAGCCCCAAAAATCACAAACTTGCATCCGCATTACCCTCATTAATTAAAAAATATCTAGAGATGACTCTAAGGACCGTCGCGCTCACTTAGGACAGAAGAAAGCCGTGGGTAATTCATTGCTTATCCGCGTTTTCTTGTGGTGTCTAAGGCAAGTGTGTCGAAGGCTAGTGGTTATTAATTAGGCCCACTACTTACGTAGTGGAGTACCTTCCCACTTACCTGGCACTTACCTGGCTATAGAGGGATAAAGAGGCAGTGGAGGATTTATCCTGCGACTTGTCTTTTGGCAGTTAGGAGAGGTCTAGAGATTTGACCTAGGTGACCCCTAGAATTAGGGTTTTGTGTGTTGCATTTGTTGTGTTGCATCATATTTTCAAAAATCCGTCCTATTTTCAAAACAAACACCGCATACATTCATCATTCCCCTAATTATAAATCTACGCTGCCACTTGTACTAACCCTTTTTTAGTGCAAGATAGGCTGGACAACAGGATTCTAGTGCCTGTTCAGTCCGCGTCCCCCGATCGACCCTAAAGTCGGTATTTCTACATTTACCTTTTCTTTACCCACCACCACACCCACATAGATGGATCCGTCTCCATCAAACTTCTTTACCACTACCCTGCTGCCGTCCGTTGGTGCACAGAATCCACCTCGCATCTCTCTCCAAGAGAGGTGCTATCTTACACGAGGCCCCCTTTCCACCTGTCTTTCCACTCCACCAGCCAACGGGGAAAATTTTCAAATTAAACCCCAATACATCAACCTTCTACCAAAATTTCACGGTCTCGAGTCTGAAGATGCATATGTGTTTATCACAAAATTTGAAAATGTATGCGCAATGATGGGTACTTCACAGCTTTCTGTGGATAGTTTACGTCTTCGTCTTCTCCCATTTACCTTGTGCAATTTAGCCGAGAAGTTGCTATATAACACTACCGCACATTCCATTTCAAATTGGGACGAATTCGTCAAAGCATTCCTTAAGAAATTCTACACACACGAAAAGACAGCTCGAGTCCGTAGCGAAATCTATCAATTCACCCAGTTTCCAAATGAAACATTTTCAAAATGTCTTGAACGTTTCAAGGATCTGTTAGTCCAATGTCCACATCATGGCATCCCGAGATGGGAATTGTGTCGAATCATTTATGAGGGCATTAATACTAACACAAGACAGACCCTTGAATCCATGTGTCAAGGCAACTTCATGACTAAAGATGATGGGGAAGCCTGGAATTTTCTAGAAAATTTCGCTGAAAAATCTTTACAGTGGGAGGGTATGAGTCAATCGTCTAGGGATGGAAATGATATTTCCAAAGGAGTTAGAGCTGACATTGCAGCTATACACAAGAAACTCGAGACTATGGGGGAAAAAAATTTAGCAGCCACCCTAAATCAAATATCACTCTCCAAAACTGTATGTGGCTGCTGTTCTGATCCGTCTCACTTGACGGAAGAATGTCCGTTTCAAGGTCATGAGCATACCAATGCCGCATTTTAAAGACCTAGAAACGATCCATTTTCCTCCACATATGATCAGGGTTGGAGGAATCACCCTAACTTTGCTTGGAACCAATCACAATCCCAAAACACGGTTCTAACCCAACACAATTTCCAAAGGCTTCCTCCACCACAACAGCAACCACAACTTCAATTAAGTCAGCACCCCTTTCAAGCACAAAATTTCCAAAATCCGGTCAACACACCAGCACCATCTAGTCCTTTCCAGTTGACCGGGACTGATGAATCCTCTTCATTGATAAACTTGCTTCTAACAAAACTCATGCAAGTATCGGCTGAAATAAAGTCTTCTGTCGATAAAATTGACAAAAACTCTGCGTCCCAAAGCGAGAGTTTTAAATCGATGGAAGAAGAAATTGCACGATTAAAAGCCGAAATGAGTGCAAGAGAGAAAGGGAAACTTCCAGCTCAACCTTTACCCAATCCTGGCTATTCACTTCATGTGGATGCAATCACGTTGAGATCTGGAAGAGTGCTTAACAATCATGTTGGGGAAGAGTTTGATGACACTGAAAAATCTATCGATGATACCCCGGCTGAGACCTTTCCTCACACACACACTTCTAATTCTAACCCCAGTTCTTCTACCCCACCACTTTCTTGCGAGCCTATTCTTCGTTTCCCAAAAAGCTCGCCACCTTAGCCCATCTCTTCTAGTTCTCCACAGACGATCCCCACTCCTCTTTTGGGATCATGTCTACCCCCACTTCCTTCTCCTATGATGGACCCAGCGCTTATTGCTAAAGCACCTTATCCTAATCGGTTAAGGGCAAACACACCGAGCCCACATATGGAGAAGATTATGAACATTTTTAAGCAAGTTAACATCAACATCCCTCTCCTAGATGCCATCCAACAAGTTCCGTCCTATGCGAAAACTCTTAAGAACTTGTGCACTAGGAAGAAGAAAACTCAAGTGCCGAAAAAGATATTCATGGCAAAAACAGTAGACACGGCTTTCCCCCAACAATTACCGAGGAAACGTAAGGATCCTGGATATCCTATGATTTCTATTTCTATCGGGGAAAAACACATTAACCGTGCTCTACTAGATCTTGGCTCTAGTTTTAACTTGCTTCCATACTCAGTCTATGAGCAACTAGGTATCGGAGAGTTGAAGCCAACCCATTGCACTCTCCAGATGGCTGACCGATCTATCACCAAATCTAGGGGTGAACTGGAGAATGTGTTAATAAAAATCGGGGAATTCATATTCCCTGTGGACTTTATTGTAATTGATACACAGCCTGTAGCGAACCCACGGAATCAAATTCCGGTGATTTTAGGTCGCCCCTTTTTGGCCACTTCCAATGCTATCATCAATTGTTGTAATGGTTCTATGACCCTATTTTTCGGGAATATGTCAATTGAGCTGAACATTTACAAGTTGGGAAGTGTACCCTCCGAACCTACTGCTCAGGTCTGTTCTGTCGACTTAATGGATGTCGACAGCAGCGAATTTGATGATCCTCATGATACCGATCTAGACTCTTTTCATATGTTGTTGTTTGACCCAACTATATATCATGCACATACGGACTCTTCCACCGAGATGTCCGGGTCAACAATTAACACCGATTATGAACTGCTTTTAGAGTCTGAAGATCACCCCGCACTTTGTGATGACATTATTCTTCGGGGTATTGATGAAACTTTTGAGGAGATCTTCGCTGATGAACTCACATTTCTGAATGACACGGGTGTTGAGATGAATCATGTCCCACTCAATGAAATTGAACCTCCACCCCTTCTTCTGGACTGTAAAAAGAATGTGAGCAATCCATCACATTCACTGCATCGTCTCTCCAAAATGAGACGCACACACTTTCTATTCCACCACTTTTCCTTTCCACACTTCTTCTTCCACCAACCAGAGCATTGCATTGATAAAATTTTCGATTGGTTGGTGTTGATATTCGGTCTTTGCAAAGCTTGGCATCGACCAATAATTCTTGACCCCCTCATGTGATTTTCAAAAGATTAACATTGCTCAAGTTTGGTGGGGGTGACATTTTTTCTGGCTCTTGGAAAGAAAATTTTTACAAAATTTTGAGCCAAAAATAAGTTTGGGGGAGGTTCTTCACTTAAATATTTTGCCCCCACTAATAAATTCCTCCCAAGCTTACAGGTTTTTCGAGATTTAGCAGAAGGCAACAGTGAGGACACTGTTGAAAACAAGTTTGGGGGAGGTTTGTGCTTATTTTCGCATCATTTGCATCATACTTTGCATAAGCACAAAACATTTTTGAAAACTTATAAAAATTTAAAAAAAATTCAAAAGATAAAAATATTTTTGTACATAAATAAGATAATAAAAGATTAGATAGTGAAAAATTACATCCATGAGATTAGAAAAAATTTAAGAAAACTAAGAAAATTAGAAGTTTTCTTATACGAACTAGTAATAAGTAGTTATGAGCTGTTGTCCCAAGGGTTAGTAAGATGAAGGACGTCACTAATCTGAGGATAAAATAAGTCTGAAAAATAGTTCCTATTCTGGAAGCGAAACATTTTGAACGTTGATACCCTTCTATTCGCACTTACACATGTCTTGAAGCCTGGGATAGTAGAGGATACCTTGAAATGCTCTTGTCTTAAAGCCGATGTATGAAGGAAATAAAGAGAAAAAGTGAATAAAAACATATATAAAGTGGTGAGAAAAATGGACACTGGTTTTGTTACCTCCGAGGGCAATAAAAAAATATAGCGAGGGTGCCTCTTCACCTAGTGCCCTAAGGCCAACTGGTCTGGGAGTCACTGCTACGCCTGAGGTGGTGCAAGACGAGGAAAATACACCAAATAAGCAAGCACATGAGTAATCGGTCGGTTAGTACCTCAAGAAGTATTAACGGTCGCATGAAAGTGTGTGAGCAATCTCTTCTAAATATTCATTAATCAAAAAGTACTGAGGCTGATGGGCAAGAGTATGATAGCTTGAATTGAATTCTCCGGGTGTAGGGATGTCTTTTACACACACGCAGGGTTATATGATCGATGTTTGGAATAAAGATATGAATGAAGAATAAGACGATGTTTTATTGAGGGAGGACGTGATTTCTAACTATTAAGATAGGGCTCATGACAACCGAAAAGCTAGCTTAGTTGGAAACCCTAATTTTCAAGGCTTTTCTTCTACGATTCTTTTCTTTAAATGTAATATTCATGATCTTTCTTTTATTATTGGATTTTGTGGGTGCAATCCGCTGAAAACCCTCAGGAGACAACACTCCACCTACTAGGGACACCTAGAGGTTTAAAGGCTTGTTGCACATGCTCAGTGCAATCGTGTTGCCTACGAAAGTGTGCTTTTCTCTTTCTTTATTTTCTCCTTTTCTTTTTAATAAAAAAGTTCGCTCGAGACGATCGAAAATAAGTTTGGGGGAATTTGATCAGTCGAAAATACTGCATTTTTAACACGGCAATTTCCCTATCTTTTGCATTCATCTAGAGGTGTTCGGTTTGCATATTTCACATATTAGCAAAACAGTCCTGAAATACCATATTTTATGTATTATACTCTAAAACCGACATTTCTGAGGGAATTGACTGTATTTCATGGCATCGCATCATCTCTATATTGCGCAACACTTGTCTCGAGAAATTGTGCAGGAAAATCCAGAAGAAAGGCCAAAATTGTCATTTTGCTGATCAAACAATACGCCAACTCAATGACTTTAGATCTGGAAAAGATACAGAGAGCCAAATAAAATTCAACATATCCAATAAAGGCCCATATTTCATACCAAATCAGCACCAGAGGTTTCAAGCCCTAAAGCCCCAAAAGAGCCGCGGAACCGCGGCGGGAGCCGGCTTGCGCCGCGGTTCCGCGGCGGTTCTTCCACGTCATCCGTCCAATTTTGCTACGTTATTCCTATTTCAGTGCCTAAAGCTCAGAAATCTATGGCAAATTCCAGAAAACCCTCGAAGCTTCTTCCAGATCAGCAAAGAAGATTAATTAAGCTCCTAACAAACTTCATCTAGAAGCATCTCCTCAACAAACTTTTGGAGGGAAATTCAAATCTCCTCTAACTAACTTTTGGAGGGAAATTAAAATTCTAATCCTAGATCTAGGGTTTGGGGAAGTCTATAAATAGAAGCCTAGACCTAGGGTTAATGGCTAATCTTTCTTTAATCCTTCATCCTTAATCTTTACTCTCTCATCTTCTTCCACAAGTTGAGTGACACGACTTGTGCGAAACTCTAACCCTAATTCCAATCCAAATTCAAGATCCCGAGTACCAAATCAAGTGAGAAGCCTTCAACCTTTTAGGAGCCGAGCCGATCTTCAATCGGGTAAGTGATCCAAGCCGATCCGCGACTCAAGGAGACGAGCGAAGCCAAATCGACGATCGAGTTCTTCCTCTTGTAGTTCTTGAGCGATTGTAACGAAATTGTTGATATAAATAAAAGGTGAAATTCTTTAATCTTGCTTTCTTTTAATTCTTGCATCATGATTCGATCTCAATTTGTGATTGTAGTTCTTGTTGTGATGTTTGAGTAAAACTCCGCTCGTAAAAGAGTCGAGACGAACAATAGAATGATGATGTAACAAATCTTAAAACGATTCTTATGTCTTACGAGTTTTGTAAACCCTTGCAAATTGAAGAATCGACAACTTAGTTTCGTTGCGATACTTTCTTGATTGTTATCGCTTGAAATTAGGGATCTACGATCGTTTCTTGAATTTACTAGAGGCTAGAATGTGAATGATATCGACGAAAGAACAAGGGATAAATGATGAAACCCTAGTTTCACTAGAAATCCCTAATTCTTGTCGATCATCATCGATCTAGTATCAATTCATCGAAGGATAAGAATATGTCATTGTAAGATTACAACACATCTATAGATCCGATCGATTCCTACGAGCCTCATTTAGATTCTTGATATTTGGTTGGAAAAATCATCACAAACATCTCAATTCTTGATTTTATCTTTTCTTGTTATTAGATCTAGATTTTCTAATTCTTGAACTTCAACAACAAATCAAGAATTGTTTTCGTTTCTTTTCTTTAAAGTTTCAATTCACCTAATTCAAAAGACGAACGATTACACTTTCCCTATGGACGATCCGCACTTACTAACGCGCTACATTCGACACCGTTATTGATTGCGGTCAAATAATTTTTGGTTGTGATTTCTTTACAATTTTCATACTACACAACAAAAATCACTCAATCAACTTTCTTTTAGTGCTTTTCAAGTACTCAAGAACGTTCTCCACAGCTTTCCAGTGATTCTCACAAGATCCGATCGATTCCTGATCACTATACCTAGTGAGTCATCTGTTAGTTATATGTATGCCCTGGAGGCCATTACTATACATGAGATGTATATTGTAGTGGATGCTTGGACATATATAGGGAGGACTTTCTTGCTCGACATGATAGTATGCTATCTGGTTACTCTTTATCTTAACATGTACACTGATTGTCTCTATGTTACATGTTGATAAAGCCCTTAGGATATGTACTTGACTACCTAGATTATGATACGGATCATACTAGTGGGACAATGGTAGTCTGAGAGTACATCCTTTAATGTCCCTAGTCATGGGTGTATCGAGACGGGGCATCGATATACCAGAGTAGACTAGCGTGTAGCTTCTTGACCCATGTAGATGGGCGATGGATGATCCCATATCCATTGGTGTTCGATATCAGAGATGGTATACGGGTGCTCACTAGAGACTGGGTACATTGGACGGACTCCCCGAGAACTCCCAGATGGTATTATACCTCACGTCAGATGGCAGTTCTCTGGTGACACTAGTACAGGTTAGTCTGTCGACCCGAGATCGTCATAGTGTCTTGTTTGATTCCCACTATGCTTTGATTTCCACCTTACCACGTTCATGAGAACGTGCAAAACGGTGGTTTTTGGGTACAGTCCTGAGTCACACGGTGGCAATGATCGATAGAAGGGGATTCGTCTCTCCCGGTATTGGGGATTGATGTTGGGCTGTGCTCGATTGGCTATAACAGGAAGTCCCTGGCCAGGGCTGCTTCAGAGATATACCGGTAAGTGTTATCAGTAGTTTCTCGACCCGTTACGAGCCTCATATCGGCATGACTTATCGAGTTACTGGGGTCTGACGTTTACCACCCCTAGACGAGATATGTGACATATCAGACGAAGAGACCGGACTGTACGGTAGTGTTACTGATTGGATTCGCAGGAGTATGAGCATGCTTGCTTGTTGATCTTCTGATCGCTCAATACCCCGGTGGCCATTACGTTTAGTATACCGCTTGCGGCTTATAGGTGTCTGATATGATCATCACCTGCTGCTGGTGTATTGACGTGTCTTTAGAGTCCTACACAGAGGTTTCCTAGTTCACGCGAAACAGAGTAGGAGCACATATGTGATATGTACGGGACCGAGATTAATGCGCGTATGTGATACCGCATTCTATTCTCGCGATTTGTGATATCGCTCGGATATATATGATATAACCGGGTTATCGGATCAAGTGTTGATTCGATAAGTTGTTACATTACATATTAGTCGGTTATATGAGATATAGTCGGATTATTGAATCAAGTGTTGATTTAATAATTTAATGTATAATTATATATTATATATATTAATTTACATTAACTAGTATTGGCTCACTTAAGTTTTCTTTTCTCACTTGATTTTGTGCATATAATATATATGTGATATATATTAATGTACAACTTTTGTGTCATGCTAGATGCCACATGTGACATAGGTGTATGAGACTTGCACCATGCTTAATAATATGAAGGGTTTATATTTATCTAAGTTAATTAAAATTAGTGGGATTAAGCTACATGGTTGAAGCTTGTAGAAGCTTGTGGAAATATTGACCAAGTCCACTGAGTTTGTTTTACTAGTAGATATTTATTAACCTAACCTTTATTAACTAGCCAAAATTTATTCTCTACATGGGTTAGTGTATGACACTAACTCACCCATGGTTGTTGTTCTCACCTCATGAGTTCATTCTCTCATCTCTTCAATTGAGCTTCTTCTTCCTCATGAGAAAAGCTTACTAGCTCTTCTCAAGGTGAGAAAATATTGTGAAAAAAACTAATCTAAAGAGAGCCCACTTCTTACTTCATCATCCTCTACTACTTGCCATTTAGTTTAGGGTGTTTGCTTCACTAATTTCACATTTAGTGAAGAGGTAGCATGATCTTGAGTCTCCTCGACATAGATCATCTTCGGCCTCGAAGACTTCGAGCAAGCTTATTCATTTCTCCTGGAGAACCCATACTAGAGTTCGGGAGTTCGATACTCGCAGCGAAGGGACTACTACACGGAGCTTTAGAAGTGAAGGACCGGTCTACAAAGGTTGTATTCATCATTCACTTCTATGTAAATTTGTTTACATCTAAGTATTACTCCTGAAACTCAAGTTAGATCCTAGGTTAGGGTTGTTTGACACACTAAATTTTTAAATATACCATGTTTGATGCCTAGTGAAATCTTTTTGTTGTGCCAAAGAAGCCTACAGTGGTATCAGAGCCTTGCTAGAGCTTTAGGAGTTGTCTAGGCGAAGTTAGAAGTTCGAACGAACTCCAAAAAACCGATATTGCCCACTTTCTGGAAATTTTTCAAAATGTTGGAATTTTTCATATTAAAATTTCTCAGAAAATCATGCAGGTAATTTTATGGACCCTCTAGAAGAACGATACCCAATCTCGACAACATGACCGCGGAACCGCGGCCAAATAGGCTATTTTGCAGCGGTTCCGTGGCCCCATGTGTGAGACATGGGTCGGCCCTTCTACGGTTGGCCCGTATGTACTGGAGCATGAATCTGGGTATTTTTAATATTGCTCAAGTGTTGAGCTTTCTGGGAAATTTTAGGAATTCGTTGATTCGATCGAAAGGTTTAACATCGTCTAGCTATCTGTGATTGTGATACAATACTTGGAATTCACAGTATTTGAATTTCATAAATCTAGCAATTTAGTCTCATTTGATCGGTTACCACGAGATTTTGATGTGATCAAAAGTCCGTCGCAATCAAGTAGCGTACGCGGATACTCGCCGTGTAACCTTAATAGATAGCCATGTCTCATAGCCCCGACCAAGTGACTGTAGGAGAACTCCATTGCCAAAAGCATCCGTCAGGGTGCTCGCGGCCGCGGTGTTCTGCCTAAGTGCACTTCGTCGACGGTATCGGGGGGTGCGGTCCTCTACTAAAGTTTCCGACGAGCATTCGATCAGGTTGTCGGGAATCTTGTTGAATTGCCCGACTTGATATTGAAAAGTGTTTTCGATGTCGAGACTAAAATGCGGGGTTTATAATTGTTAGGCATGTGATGTCTAAGGATTTATTTGGTTAGGCATGAAATCCGAATTATGTGATACATTGGGTTTTTGATGTCTGAGATGGTTGCGGATTCCAATTGTTGTAGTTTTTCACTTTATTTTTCGCGACCGTAAGTGTGATATGTGGGGTATCGCCGGTTTCGTTGCTATATGTCAACGATAATTGGGATACGCATATTTACTTACGTTAATAACATGTGATGTTATGTGTTGCTGTGGTATGTTATATTGGATCGTCGTGTTTGAATAGCCGGGGTTTTTTATGTGAGATGAGAGTTTTTATTTTCATTCATGTGAAAACTTGTATGTAATATTCTTTTATTGGGGAACTTCCGGGTTGAGGAAGATGTCACCGTTGATGTATATTATTTACTTTTCTGCATTAGGATAGACCCAAGGAGGGGAGCAGAAGTAACCGGGTTCTAGAGTCCAGTGGGAGACCATCTCAAGGCGTCGAGTCCGGGTCTCCTAACTCTAAAATTGGTAGGGTTGCTTTCCACTCTCGTACGGGTCTAGGGATATGGGTTTGGCTATTCATCACGACCGTGGAATCCGTGTTTTATACAGGCTTAAATTAAAACCCGAAAATTCTAGTATATCCAATATTTCATATGTTGTTTTCTGCTGCAATATCTGTGATGTGATCATTTGATATGTTGAGATAGATACTGTATATAGTATATATGATATATTATATAGATGTTGTTTATGTTTTACACCCACGCTAGCCCTGCCCCGCTCTACCGTTAGTTACCTAACCTAACGGTGCATGACGGGACATCGAGGCGAATGCGGATGGCATAAGCGTACGTTGTATTTATATGGGATGTTTAGGTAACTTAAAATGATGGGACTTCATTAATGAGATTAATGAAAGAAAATAAACCTAATGATGTTGTGGAATCGAATTTTCAAAAACAGGTAGCTCTACTTGTTGTTTTTCATAGCGATATTCCTTGTAGAATATCCAGCACCTTATTCGATAAGGAAAGAGCCGAGATCCCTTCACCGGGAGTGACCTATTTAGCAATAACTGGCAGATGCTACAACCCTCGGTTTCGTCTTTTGATTACTTTTCTATTTCTTTATTTGCAAAGCGGTATTCCTTGTAGAATATCCAACACCTTATTCGATAAGGAAAGAGCCGAGATTCCTTCACCGGGAGTGACCTCTTTAGCGAAACTAGAAAAAGCCTAAAAAACACTCCATTTTAAATCATTTGATTCTACAACGATATCAAGTTCATTACGCAAAAGGTTTTCTTAAAAACCTGTCGTAGCTCTCCGTCATTTCAGATAAGTATTTCATAGTATTCGTGCTACGTTTGTTGGCCTGCGTCAAGGCGTAGTCTGCGGAAGCTATTTATGCTTATCTGCTCAAGCATATGATGCGATTGAGTTAGGGTAGTCGTGCGACTTTGTTGGCCTGCGTCAAGGGTCGTGTGGATGGGTTTAATTTAATCATGAAATGCACGGGTTGAACTTGACTAGTGGACTATGGTTTGTTGGTCTGCGTCAAGGTCATAGCCTGCTAGGGGTAAAATTATCGGGAATTTCAAGTGTTGAAATTTGCAATGAGATTGCATACCTTCTTTGAGATAGTTGGATCCCGATACTCACTGAGAGTAAAAGTTACTCCTGTGAGTGTTTTACACATTACAATTGGCCGATCAAGTAGGTGTCTAGAAAGATGTCAACGGGGTTACGCCGATAGGAAAACAAGGTTTATTTTAATTAGGTCCGTGCGAAATTAAGGGGAACCTCCCTCAAAGTACCGGCACTGGCCTGGCTGAAAGATTGGCGAACTTGTAGGGTGTAATTAATCCCGGCTAGTCTTTCCTTTTAGAGTTTGAAGGAAGATTTGATAAAAACAGTTGGAGCCATCCTGATTAGATAAAATAATAACCAAACTAATCTTGCAAGAGAATACGCTGAGTGTTTTCTTCTCTCTCTCTCTCTCTCTCTCCAGGTAGCGACCATGTCACGCCTTAATTAAGATAATAATATGGATGTATTGACCGAACCCGCTTGTTATACTGTGCTGGGGAACATTGGTCCTGCTCCAACTTATAATTGTTATAAGACCGAGTAGGAAATAGGGGAATACCAGGATTCCCGTGCTGCCCAAACGAAGAAAGTGCATAATGATGCATCTTCTTCGGGTGTGTTCATTACAGAAAACTGTTTTTCAGTACTTTACGTCCTGGGTATGTGATACCGGATCAGGATCCCACATATGTAATCTGTTACATGGGCTACAGATAGGTAGAGAACTGAAAACGGGTGATAAAGTTTCAAGAGTTGGAAACGGAGCAATTGTTGCAGCCATGATGTTGGCAGTTATCACCCTGTATTACCAAATACATTGATTCTGAACGAATGTTATTAGATACCGAACCTGATATGCAACATATATCAGTCTCTTTATTTACTGAAGAAGGATATAATTTTGTATTGTTGGATAATGTTTTGAACATTTCCTATATCAAGAGTTGATCGGTTCAGGCACGTTATCTAAAAGCATATACGTTCTAAATCAAACTACAGTTCTTATCGTACAGAACACACACAAGAGGAAGAGTTCAGAAATAAATGAATCTTTCTTGAGACATTATAGACTAGGTCATATCAATGCGACCCGACTAGCTGAAGTTATATAAAGATGCATATTTAAATCAGTTTGAATTTATATCTTGTGAAACTTGCCAGTCATGTCACAAAGATAAGATGATCATAGCTCCGTTTACTGAAAACAGAGAAAGAGTTAGTGAACTCTTGGGATTGATACATGCTGATGTATGAAAGTCCCCTATCTATACATGCCAGGACCGGTTCTTTGTACTTCATTACATTCACTGATGATCTCTCAAGATTCGGACATATGTTCATGTTGAAACACAAGTCTGAAGCTTTTTATAAATTTAATGAATATAAGTCAGAAGTAGAGAACCAAAACGAGTATAAGTATTATGTCTTTTGATGTGATCATGGAGGAGAATACTTGAGCACAGAATTCCTGGACTATTCTAAAAGAGAATGATATTCTCTCTCAGCATTACTCCTCCATATACACTACAACACGTTGGTGTATCGGGACGGAGCAATCGCACCCTATTAGATATGGTGCGCTCTATGATGAGTACTACCGAGTTGCCTATTTTCTTTTGGGGGTTATGCACTTAAAAAGCTACATACCTATTGAATAGGGTTCCAACCAAATCAGGTGCCTACCGTTCCATATGAGATATGGTATGGGAAGAGCCCATGTCTTAAGTAAGTTAAGATTTGGGGTTGTCCGGCCTATGTCAAAAGCAAAATCCGGACAAGCTCGAGAAAAAGGTCAGTTCTGTGGAAGTTTGTTGGATATCCCAAGCATTCGGAAGGGAATATCTTCTACCACAACGAGGAACAAAAGGTGTTTTATTTCTCGGCATGCCACCTCTTTAGAAAAGGAATTTATTTTGTAAACAAATATGTGGTCATGAGGTAGAACTGGAAGGAGTTCTAGCTATACAAACTAAAGCTGATGATTTGGTAAAACTACAGGATTCAATAGCTCCCAACGAACCTCAGCCTCTCTGCCGATCTGGTAGGGTTCCTCATCCACCTGAGTGATACTTCTGTTCTTTCTATGATAGTGGGAGCAAGGATTGCATCATGAGATGATGAACCAACTAGTTTCGAGCAGTCCATCAAGAGTGGAGACTCTGTAAGAATGGCTTGATGCTATGTGATCTGAGATGAAATCTATGTACACCAACAAAGTATGGACTTTGGTTGCTATATCTGAAGGGTTAAATCCCCATCAGGAGCAAGTATATCTTGAGAAGATTACTTGGTGTGGATGGAAAAGTTGAGACTTTCAAAGCTAGACTTGTTGTAAAAGATTCCCGTCATCGACCAGGTGTGGTTTATGATGAAACCTTTTCTGCAGTAGCTATGCTTAAGTCCATCCGGATCCTACTTGCCATTGCTATATACAATGACTACGATATCTGGTGGTTAGGTGTCCTGACTGCTTTTCTAAATAATGATTTATAAGAGAGTGTCAATAAGTACACAGCCAAAAGGCTTTATAGACAGTGGGAGCAGCGGAAACGTATGCAAGCTTTACAGGTTAAAGTAGGCATCGCGGAGTTGGAACATCTGTTTTGATGTGGTAGTCAAAGTGTTTGACTTCATCAAAATGGTAGATGAACCTTGTATATACAATAAGGCTGTAGTGAGTAAGGTGGTCTTCCTCGTATGGTACGTGGATGGCATACTCTTGATAGGAAAGGTGTTTCCTATGCTACACTCGGTCAATCTCCTCTTATCACATTGATTCTCCATACAGGATCAAGGTGATACCTCCTAAATCCTGGGTTTTGGATCTATGAGATAGATCTATGTGGATGTTAGGATTCTCACTAGGTGTAGTGAGATGGTATCAATAGATCCTGGGGAGAATCACTGGATAGCTTCCAGGGTGGTAAGGTCGACTGAATGTCAGTCACAGGCATTGTCTTACCCTTAGTGGAGGGACGGTATGTTGGAAGAGTTCCAAGCTAGATACCGTAGCAAACTTGACAATAAAGGCTGGATACATCGCTACCAAAGAGGAAGTCTGTGTGTATATTAGTTCATGAGATGAACTTGGTTCCTACCATTGTATGAAAAATGGAGTTGTGGCTTATACCTAGGAACCCCCGTCCCATCAGTTATCCAGACATATTCTAAGGCAGTATCACCTGATCATGGAGATTGTTAATCTTTAGGAGATCGAGGATAGAAGAGTAGACTCAGAGGATAACACGGCGGATCCACTCACAAAGGCCTTTTCCCAGAGAGAGAATTTTATGGGATGGTAGAGTATGAGATACTTCAACCACTGCTATATGATGGCCCTAGTGCAAGTGGGAGATTGTTAGTTATATGTGTGCCCTAGAGGCCATTACTATACATGAGATGTATATTGTAGTGGATGCTTGGACATATATAGGGAGGACTTTCTTACTCGACATGATAGTATGCTATCTGGTTACTCTTTATCTTAACATGTACACTGATTGTCTCTCTGTTACATGTTGGTAAAGCCCTTAGGATATGTACTTGACTACCTAGATTATGAAGAAGATCATACTAGAGGGACAATGGTAGTCTGAGAGTACATCCTTTAATTTCCCCAGTCGTGGGTGTATCAAGACGGGGCATCGATATACCAGAGTAGACTAGCGTGTTGCTTCTCGACCCATATAGATGGGCAATGGATGATCCCATATCCATTGGTGTTTGACATCAGAGATGGTATACGGGTGCTCAGTGGAGACTGGGTACACTGGACGGACTTGCCGAGAACTCCCAGATGGTATTATGCCTCACGTCCAATGGCAATTTTCTGGTGACACTGGTACAGGTTAGTCTGTAAACCCGAGATCGTCATAGAGTCTTGTGTGATTCCCACTATGCTTTGATTTCCACTTTACCACATTCAAGAGAACGTGCAAAATGGTGTCTTTTGGGTACAGTCCCGAGTCACATGGAGGCAATGAGCGATAGAAGTGGTTTCGTCTATCTTGGTATAGGGAGTTGATGTTGCACTGTGCTCGATTGGCTATAACAGGAAGTCCTTGTCCAAGGCTGCTTAAGAGATATACTGGTAAGTGTTATCAGTAGTTTCTCGACCCGTTATGAGCCTCATATCGACATGACTTATCGAGTTACAGGGTTCTGACGTTTACCACCCCTAGATGAGATATGCGACATATCAGACGAAGAGACCGGACTGTACGGTAGTGTTACTGATTGGATTCGCAGGAGTGTGAGTAGGCTTTCTTGTTGATCTTTTGATCGCTCAATACCCGGGTGGCCGTTACGTTTAACAGACCGCTTGCGGCTTGTGGGTGTTTGATATGATCATCACCTGCTGCCGGTGTATTGATGAGTCTTTAGAGTCCTACACAGAGGTTTCCTGGTTCATGCGAAACGGAGTAGGAGCACATATGTGATATGTGCGGGATCGAGATTAATGCGTGTATGTGATACCGCATTCTATTCTCGCGATTTGTGACATCGCTCGGATATATTTGATATAGCCGGGTTATCGGATCAAGTGTTGATTCGATAAGTTGTTACATTACATATTAGTCGGTTATATGAGATATAGCCGGATTATTGAATCAAGTGTTGATTTAATAATTTAATGTATAATTATATATTAGATATATTAATTTACATTAACTAGTATTGGCTCACTTAAGTTTTCTTTTCTCACTTGATTTTGTGCATATAATATATATGTGATATATATATTAATGTACAACTTTTATGTCATGCTAGATGCCACATATGACATGGGTGTATGAGACTTGCACCATGCTTAATAATATGATGGGTTTATATTTATCTAAGTTAATCAAAATTAGTGGGATTAAGTCATATGGTTGAAACTTGTAGAAGCTTGTGGAACCATTGACCAAGTCTACTAAGTTTGTTTTACTAGTAGATATTTATTAACCAAACCATTATTAACTAGCCATGGTTTATTCTCTACATGAGTTAGTGTATGACACTAACTCACCCATGGTTGCTATTCTCACCTCATGAGTTCATTTTCTCAGGTGAGAAAATATTGTGAGAAAAATAAATCTAATGAGAGCCCACTTCTTACTTCATCATCCTCTACTACTTGCCATTTTGTTTAGGGTGTTTGCTTCACTAATTTCACAATTAGTGAAGAGGTAGCATGAGCTTGAGTCTCCTCGACGTAGATCATCTTCGGCCTCGAAGACTTCGAGCAAACTTGTTCATTTCTCCGGGAGAACCTATACCAGAGTTCTGGAGATCGATACTCGCAGCGAATGGACTACTACACGGAGCTTTAGAAGTGATGGACCGGTCTAAAAAGGTCGTATTCATCATTCACTTCTATGTAAAGTTGTTTACATCTTAGTATTACTCCTAAAACTCTAGTTAGATCCTACGTTAGGGTTGTTTGGCACACTAAATTTTTAAACATAGCATGTTTGATGCCTAGTGAAACCTTGTTGTTGTGCCAAAGAAGCCTACATCATCTACATCTGGTCTGGTACATAACATCGCATACTCTGATAGAGCCTACTACCGAAGCATAGGGTATCCCTTGCACGCGAGATCTCTCTAAATCAGTCTTGGAAGACATCTTTTTGGAGAGAGTGATTAACGAGTAAGTGGGCGAACCACCACGCTTAGAATCCTCCATACTATACCCTTTTAGTATGGTGTTAATGTACCTGGATTTGGGACACTCCCAACATCCACATAGATCTATCACCATAGATCATTATCCACAAGATGTAGTAGGTATCATCCAAATCTTCTATTGAGAATCCCCGTGATAAGAGGAGCTTGACCGAGTGTAGCATAGGAAACCCTTTCCTATCAAGAGTATGTCATGTACGTACAATACGTGGAAGACAACCTTACTCTCTACAACCTTCTTGTATATACAAGGTTCATCTACCATTTTGATGAAGTCAAACTCTTTGACTGTCACATCAAAACAGATGTTCTAACTCCGCGATGCGCGCATTGATCCAGATGGACTTAAGCATAGCTTTGAAAGTCTCAACTTTTCTATCTACACCAAGAATCTTCTCAAGATCCATTTGCTCCCAATGGATTTTACCCCTTCAGGTGCAATATTCAAAGTCATACTTTGTTGGTGTACATAGATTCCATCTTTGATCGCTTAGCATCCAGCCATTTCACCGAGTCCCCACTCGTGATGGCCTGCCTGAACCTAGTTAGGCCATCATCTACCATGATGCAATCCTCAATCCCATTGTCAACAAGAATACCGTAGTATCTCTTAAGTGGATGAGGAACCCTACCAGATTCACGGAGAGGTTGAGGTTCGTTGGAGACTATTGAATCCTTGGGTTCTACCAAATCATTAGCTGTTAGTTTATCTAGCTGGAACAGCTTCCAGTTCTACCTCATGACTATAAATTTCTTCATAAGAAATTCCTTTTCTAGAAAGGTGGCATGATGAGAAAAAAAAAACATTTTTCGTTCCTCAGTTAGGTAGAAGATATACCCTCGCAAATGTTTGGGACATCCTAACAAACTTACAGAACTGACCTTGCCTTGAGCTTGTCCGGATTCTTCCTTTCAACATAGGCCGGACAACCCTATATCTTAATTCGTTTAAGACATGGTCTCTTTCCACACCATATCTCATATGTAGTGGTAGGCCCTGATTTGGACGGAACCCCATTCAATAGGTATTGTCACGACCCGAAATATTAGCTTGTGACCAGCACTCGAATCACACAACGTCTCAAGGCATAACGGAATTCAAGTAAGTTGAAACCCAGAAATCTAAACCTTTTTAAGAAAATAAAGGAGGTGAAGTTTTGAAATAAAGGTAGAATGAAATAAATGTTTTCATAATGCATAGGTGATGGAACATGAAAAAAATACAAGTTGGAAAACAGGGTTTCGTCTTTTTAAAAATTTGGGCAGCACCTTCTTTGTATTTTTTGATCCAAAACAACAATACATAACAAGAATAATGGCATTACCAAGTGGGAGCTAACTCTTCGCCAAACGACGGATCACAACCACGCAAGACAATATATATATGTATATGACGCCCAATGGCGAAGATCACCACAAAGAAGAAAAGCAAGACATAAAAACCACAAGTAGCGGAAAACCCCTCTCTCTAAGTCTCGCAACCACAAATCTCACTAAGTCTTAATACTTATACAAACACTAATTTTGATTGATGGAGTTGACTAGATACAAAATTAAATATAAATACAAGAGTGGGTACGATACAAATGCCCCACCTACCAATGCAAAACACCTAAATGAAGTTATGTGCCAGTGATGCCGCTACTGATCCGTGCGGTCAACCTGCAAGAACTGTGGCATAACGGGGGTGAGTTGCCAACTCGTGAGTAGAAAAATATCAACAGATAGAAATCGAATAAACAACGATTCCTAGGTCAACTATATCATAAAGGTAATATTATGATATCTAGTGTGACCGGGTAAACCAATGTGCCAACAATACGCTCGAATTCTATAAGTATGCTGATATCATCAAATCATATAGTCGATGTATGTATGCATGTGGATCTCGCCCAACCATATCGTCAGTGTAAGTATGCATGTGGATATCATCCAACCATAATCAATGTATGTTTGCCAGTAAGTATGAGGATATAAATCAACGGTGTCCCTCGCGACACATTAAATCATGGAACCTGCGTGCCCAACATCGACACCCGAAAACATCATGAAACCCGTGTCCAGCATCGATACGTAAATCCTCATATCTCTCGGGCTCCGTCAGTCCGGATCGGCCCACGGGCTCCGTCAGTCCGGATCGGCCCATACCATCTCTCAACTCCGATCGGTATCCTCCGGATATCCGCCAGTCCCAACCAATCACCGATAGGTAGTAGTCCCTCTGCCAGGCTCACCGTCTGTATACACAGCATCCCTTTCTTGCCCCGAAGTACCGTACCGGGTCCACCATATACCCGCAATCGGCCTCATCCATCTCCTCGAATCGGGTTTCACATGTCACACGTCTTAGAACCGAGAAAACACATGATGGACGCACTGAAATATTATATCAAGAGAAACCGGGTTTTTAAAACAACACATAATCTCTTTTAAAATGTCCACGGTTCTCAAATTCAGAAATTTCATGACAACAGCATATCTCAATGCGTAAAATCATAGAGCAAGATGTATGCGACATATAATAGAAATATAAACATATCCGTATATCATGCAACATGGAACAGTGATATGACATATTAAGGGAAAACCGCTCTTTTAAATGATTCCAGTTTTTAAAATATAACATGCGGTTCCCAATTCTCCAAAATCCAATGCAACATCGTATAAAGGTGCATATGCAACAATAACAAGTAAATTATGCAAAGAGTCATATCATGATGCAGCAATCCTACTGTGTAGTGACATGGCAATTATCGATGATGAAGTGTGTGAGCCGGTAAATCTGTGTACGTGTAACATACGCATCATCGATAATGGTGTAAGTGTACTAACACAGGTATAAGTAATGCAATGCGAACAACATGAATGCAGCATAAGGTAAATCATATGCAAATGCTGACGGGTATACGTGTCTTACATGACCGAGCCAGTGAATCTATCAATCGGCATAAAGTCTCACAACAACGCGCACGGTACTATACATTGTACGACAGCCTCTAGTCAAGGGTATGGATCAACATCAAGTCAAACTTATCACGCACGGAAAATTATCGTACGACGGCATTAAACCAATAGGGATCCTATCAACCTATAAGACAATGAGGGTACGGCCTAATATCACGTACGGCCTATCATTCTTGATTCACAACATTCTATATATATCTATATACCAATGTCCCAGGTCACATACGCAATAATCTCATATCAGGGGACCGGCAGGGTATAAATCATCTCAATCGACTCGCATTCGTATACCAACATATCACCAAATCATCATATCGCGTCATATATCCTTTTCGTCGTATTTATATCCCTCATCAAGTCAATTTTACAAATACATTCTACCTTTACTATAAGCATACTTATATAATCTAACATACTCACCCGAACCATACAAACAGTTTTGAAAGATATGAATCGTAGTTTTGAAAGTAGGGGCTACGGTGTTTTTAAAGCAAGATATCATTTAAAAATCCGCAACGTCTCTCAGGGTATCTGTTTAAAAGATACATACGATTCTCCAGTTTGGAAATAGGTATCGTTCGGATGACACATCTACGTCGACTATCTAGTCCTATAGTACCTTAAACGGCAATATCATCAAATATCATCCTCAAATCCCGTCATCACGTATTAGCCGTATCACATCACTTCTAACTATCATTTAAGTCTATCTATAGTTTTCTATTAAAGGTTTCCTTAACCATTTACTATGAATCGGTTTCCATCAAAAACTTGCGGGGGTGCTATACGCCATCCACCCGACTTCCCCCGTGGATATAGATCCACTCACCTTGATTTTCTCTTGCCGAAGTCAAGGATGCCATGCCTCGTCGCCTTGGAATCCACACGAAGGTATCTATAATAACAACACATATCGCAATGCGTATTAAAAATCAAGGCGGAAAACCAAAACGGCACACGGATCGCCTACAGTTTAGAACCTATAGCCCACGCATGTAAAACCAACAAATTACCCCTAGTCGTTGATGTAGAAACATCCAACAACCAAACACAAATCCAAATACGAAAACAAAGCAATCCAAAATACGGAAAACATATCCCAAAATCACACTAATGTACCCCAGATTTTGACTAAGGTCAAACTAGCCAAAGTTGCACATACACAGGGTCTTGTTTACTAGGTAACAATACATGGGCCAAAATACGAACACTTTTCATCATACCCTGGCCGCAAATTGCGGCCAGGAACAATAAATTTGCGGCCACACTTGAAAGGTATGGGCTCAGGTCTTTGGTGAAGGTTCTAGGTTGCCTGCACACTCCTTTGTGTTTGCTACATAATTCCTAGGGCCCCCGGGTGATAGCAGGTCACAAAATACCAACACAAATTCCACAATTTACCGATATCGATGAATCTAAAGTTCGTGTTTTGGGGTTTGGTCACTGGTCCGGTTCATTAATTGGTCTCTAGGGTCTTATAACAGCCACTAGGAATCCCCCAATCCACACAACACTCAAACCCCTCTCTAGAATTTTCCAAGTTCACAAATCCACATCTTAAACCCATTTCTAACTAACTAGAATATAAAGAAACTTAAAACTATCTAAATGGTAGAAATTATACCTCATAGATGCAACTCAAGAAAACCCTAGTTTTCCAATGTTGCCAAAATCCCACTTTTCTTGGTCCAATGTGCAGAGAAGAAGAAGGAGATCAACTTTAATGAAAGAGGTTTAGGGTTTTGAGAAGTATTTTTAGATGGATCAAGGGTTGAGGGTGGAGGGAAGTGAGGAGAAAGATGATGAAGGAAAAATATGAGAAGGGAAATAATGGGCAGCCTTCTCTCTCTCTCTCTCTCTCTTTCTTATTCTCACCCTCTCACTCTTATGTCTCTCTCTCTCTCTCTCCCCAATCATTCTCTTTTAACCCCCTTTTCTTTTCTTTTCTTTTCTCACCCAAAAGCCCAACCACAATATAAAACAACACAAATGAAATAACATGCAACATGTCATGGTGCACTAACCATGAAAACTGTAGAAACACGGATTTGGCCTAATCGCGATTAGCAGTGCACTAATCGGGTTTTTATCGAAACTGCTTATAAAATTTTTAAAAAATACCAAGTCCTTTAAATATATTATTAAATGAATAAATCATTTTAATTTCCATTTATTTCACAATTATCGGTATATATTTATACCCTTTTTCGAAAACCCCAATTTCGCAAATCGGGCAGTTTTCGGGAAATATATTATTTTAATATTAAATTCCAAAAATAATATTTTATATTTTCTGAAATGTTACAATCTCCCCCCCTTAAATAAATTCGGTCCCCGAATTTAAATTTAAACCCCTAAAATCTAAAATATTTCGATAATCTGCTCAAATCAACGGGGCTCCGAAATCACGGAAAATACAGAAATAACACAGCACATCACGCCAACTGTGCATGAAAACGAGTACAAAACTCAAAATCGAAATCCGTCAAGCGTCATGCAATCATTTGATTAGCACGCATATTCTCGGAGATACAATAGAGATACAGATTTCGAAATCCACTACTGAAATCCAATATACACTAGTCAAATACCATAACATGTATATAGTACGCAGTCTTGAAAAACCCCAAAATTTGAATAAAATACATGCAAAATCCTTTCTGAATCGTCGTGTGATGCGTAACTCACGGCATAAGTGACGGACGCTCATTTGTGAAATAGTAAATATAGTTTCTTATATGTTTTGCTCAAATAAACGTTCCGACTTTTTTTTTTGAAATATTCCTACAAGATTTTCCTTTATAAACGTTCGTGTCACTCACGGATACGTAGGAAATAGCGAGACTATAGCTCCTTTTCAAAAACCTGTTGGTAAACTTTTAATTCATGCAAAGTACTCAGGTACGATCCTCAGATCAGTCACGTTTGGCCATTATATAATATGGTGCCCAAAATGAAAACAAAGTGCCCAAAAGCAAAATCAGCCTCAACAGGCGTATTCAACAATTTTGTGCATCCGGTGCGCACGGAAATCAAATCCAAACACAGGTGCCACTATATGCACAAAGTAAAACTAAGTGCAACGGGTTTGCACAAAGCATTTGTCCACTGCAACGGGTGTGCACGACAACAATATTTGGTGCATCTATTGTGCACGAAAATCTCAAATCTGGTGCACCAAATGCGCGAAATACAAGTACAGTGCAACCAATGCACGAAAATCACATTAATAACTCAAATGCGCATAAGAACGACACCGAGTGTACCAAGGTGTATAAATCAAAAACGTATGCAACTATGTGCAAAAAATCCCTATCAATGCACTGCAAGCACATATGAGCTATACCGAGTGCAAAAATCACATCATCCGTATGAAATCCACGAAATCATAAACACATGCTACGAAGGTACAAAATCGATATCAAACGCAATAGGCATGCACAAATCACGAATCAACACAACGGTGTATAAAATATATATCAGGTGTGATAACTATGCGCAAAAATGTAAATACCCAGTTGGTGCAGCCATGGTGCACGAAAACGATATCATGAAACTCAATCATCAAAACTCAAATCCATGCGATATAAGTGTGATACTTGGATCATAAACGCAAATCGCAATAAATGACATTGAGGTACACCTCCTACAATGTCGAAAAATAAATCGGTGCGCCTAAAACCGGCAGAACAAGAATATCCGCTTGCCTCCTGCTCACGGTCTGGCATCCTCGGTCTCTGGGTTATTATCTTCTCTGTGGATTTACCAATCTCGCCATCCATCGGCTCATCGGCCCAGTCAGGTGTGCTAACGGGGATGATTCCGTTCTGGCACTTCTCTGTTCATCTCTTGGTAAATCATCACGACCACTCATAAGGCAGCACGTCACTGGCGTCTGAATACACGTGACACAACTGATCCTGGGTGCAAATTTCATAGCAGCAGTGTCTTGGAAAGAATCATGCTCAAGGTCTCTTCCGATCTCGCCTATGCCGAACTGTACGAAGGCTGGTACTCTTGCATAATCTTTTCTCGCTTTCTGGACATCTGCGTTCTTAGCACCACACTTCCTCGGGAATTGGCTGCATCCCAACACCTCTGTATGCATATCAGATCTCTAATCTCGACGGGGAGTAACGACAGCTCGTCAGCGTCTCGCACGAACCTTTGGTTCCACTCGTCTATATCATCGTCCACTATGACGTCACGCCATGCTATCTGCGCACTGCAACTGTTCTCGGCCACGGTCAATCCGAAGTCTCTCACACAGACTCGAAATCACGAACTCGGTATCTTCATCACTCTGTAGAAGACATCTATCCGAACATGTCCTCGGGAACTCATCCCAACCATCGGAGGAATACTCAATACTCGTCCGTTCTCGATCAACTCACAACGCATCTGGGTGAGGTCCTCTATCCAAAGCTGGTCAGCTTGCTGATCTCTTATCACATGATATCTGGATGGCATCAAACTTTTCGATCGAGTCATCGAAGTCCCATAATTTCCCGAAAGCTCAACACTTGAGCACAGTCTAAAAATATCTGGTACATACCACAGTACCTCTGGACCAGCCGTAGAAGGGCAAACTCAAGCCTCACTGATGGCACCACTAAACTGCCACAAACCCTAAGGTTCAAAAGCGGTTCCATGGTCATCATGTCGAGTTAGGGTTTCATTTTTCTAGAGGGTTCATAGAATTAGCTGCATGTTCCTCCGAACACTTTAAACTTGGGAAAAATAGGTTTCTGATACTCGCTCGAACTTTTTAGCTTCGCCTAGCCGACATGTGAATACCCTTCGTCCGCATGCTAAGCAATTCCTCAACCCTCCAAGAAAGACGATACATCAACGATCATCTCTGGATCGGTCTGCTCTAGATCTGAGTAAGACTCTCCACACTGAAAATCTTCAACTCATATGGGCCTGCGTCGGCGCATCAATCTGACGAATTACCATCATCTCTCAAATCGGGGTAGACTAGCTATCACCTGTCGCATCTCTTCCTGGAAGCTCCAGCGATCTCAGCTTGTAAGCCCTGGAAGCGACATCCCATCATCTCAGCAACAGCTGGGTCATCTGTCTGCACCATAGGCGACATCAAAATCTCTGAGGTATGCTGTACATCAACAGCCCTCTCGCAACTGGCAGCTCTAACAATAGCCCGATCATCCGGTGTAAAACTAAGCACTCGCCTCCACAAGAGGTCACAACATAACACTACATCGAGACGTTCTTATGTCACCAGAAGACACAATGGTCATCCCTCGTACCAGACTTACTCGCCCTGACCGCAACATTAGCAGCAGCTCAATCTGCGCTCAAACATGGTGACAGGAACCTCAATCGTGTATCGATGAAAATAGATCAAGGGCATGAAAGGAAACGACAGATCCAGAAGGAATACATGATCGTAAGAAGGAACAACATCAATGAGAGTATGATCATGGAAACGAATAGAATCAAGGATCTCAAATGGATGTATAATCATGGGTACGAAGAGAAACAATGATCTCAAAATATGTAGATCCTAAGCTTTCTTAAGTGGAGTATCGTATCATAAATATGCCGCGGAACATACGTACGGTATGTCACTCTACTCAAGCTACCTACTCCATCAATCAGGGTCAGCCTATGTAACGAAAGTTCGGGTCTAATACCCCCCCCCCCCCTGTTGAAGTCTAAGTTCCGTAAGGTCAAGCCTAGGTTCCGAAATACATACCCGCTCTAGACTCTGCATAGTCAAACATAGACTCAAACAAAGGTTAAACCTAGCGCTCTGATACCATCTTTGTCACGACCCGAAATATTAGCTCGTGACCAGCACTTGAATCACGCAACGTCTCAAGGCGTAACGGAATTCAAGTAAGCTAAAACCCAGAAATCTAAACCTTTTTAAGAAAATAAAGGAGGTGAAGTTTGGAAATAAAGGTGGAATGAAATAAATGTTTTCATAAATGCATAGGTGATGGAACATGAAAAAAATGCAAGTTGGAAAACAGGTTTTCGTCTTTTTAATAATTTGGGCAGCACCTCCTTTGTATTTTTTGACCCAAAACCACAATACATAACAAGAATAATGGCATCCCCAAGCGGGAGCTAGATCTTCGCCAAACGGCGGATCACAATCACGCAAGACAATATATATATGTTGTAAGTCCACGTTGCCCACCCCGGTACTTGCGGGGAGGCGGAAAACGGAATAAAAATCGAATTTTTATGAGCTTAGGCAACATGGACTAGACTATGAAGGATCTTTGCTAAATAAAAACAAGCTAAAGCTAACTAGAAACTAGCTAAGTGCTAGAAAGGTTATACCTTGGGCTTTATGTCCTTCTCTCCTTGCTCCTTGGAGTGGTGGAAGGAGGTCACCTTAGTCGTCTTCTCACGTCGAAGAAAGATCCACCCGAAAGCCTCGACCTTTGGCTTCAACTCCAAGCTAGAAGTAACTAGAGTGCAAGAAGTGCTAATCCTTGAACCCTAGATGAGAGTAGAGATTATCAAGAGAGGGTTTTTCTCAAGCATAAGTGTTTCTCAACACATGAGAGGGGAGAGCTTGAGGGAGAGGAAGAACAAGAGAGAGAAAATGAATGATAGAATTGAGAATAAAATGAACCATTCTCACATATATGTGTGAATTATTGCAATTAAATAATTAGCTAGATAATTGTCATGGTTAATCAAGACATGACCATTATCATTTCATTTTTAATGCAATTTGCAAGGATCAAAGAGCATCTTCCAAATGAAATGATGATGGTCAAAGTGTCAACAAGGTCAACAAGTCAAGAAGGTCAAATGGTCAACAACCATAACCATGCACAATTATTAAACTAATATCAATTAACAATAATACACACATAAGCATTAGGGTTAATAAAATGACAATAGTCATTAACCCTAATCAAAGTCCTCTCCCTCTGTCTCAAGCAACTGTGCATACGCACCCGTATTCGTGATCCGAGGAACACGAATACAATGAGAAAAACCAATCCCAAATCATATACTAGGATCCGGCTTAAACCAAAGCCCGCTAGTATAAGCTGTCTGGACAGCAAACGTGCACAAGTGCGCGGATGTGAACGAACCCTATCGCAAAACCATGCGACCTCTACTCATTTTGCCTAAAGGCGAATAGCTCTCTGTGTGGGACTCTAAAGACTCGACACTACGCTGGCAGTGGGTTTAACCACAGACCGCAAGCGGCACTAGCTGTACGTAACGGTCCCCAGGTAGATGTCGATAAGAAGACTGACGAGGTGAACCCCATCTGAACTCCTACTGAGCCTGTATGTGACAATCTCCGTACAGTCCAGTCTGTTCGTCTGATACATCGCATGGCGGGCCTAGGGGGGCGGTGAACGTCAGTCCCCTAATAGCGGTACAAGTCGTGTCGGAGTGCAGCCCAGAACACCCTGAGATAACACTGGAAACCTACCAGTATATCTCGCTTGCCCTGGCCAGGGACTACTCGTGTAATGGCTCTCCTGGACACAGTGCGATGTCAACCCCCAATACCGGGAGAGACGAATCCTGTCTAACCGTCACTGCCTCCAAGTGCTTCGGGACTGCACCCAAAAACTACCTGTTTGCAAGACTCCTTTGAGCCGTGGTAGGGTAGCAATCAAAGTGCAGTGGGAACACACTCGAGGCGAAGTGATAGTGTCAAGTCAGCGGACTAAGCTGTACTCATGTCACCTGGGAACTGATAACCGACGATAGGTATAATACCAACCAACAGTTCCCGACGAGTCCTGTCCAGTGAACTCGTAACTTAACGAGCACCCGCATACTATCTCAAGTACGACGTACTGACGGCTGTGGGACAGACCGTCTCCCACGCTGGGATGAGAAGCGCATACGCTAGTCTACTCCGGAGTATCGATGCCCTGTCTCGATAGTCCAACGACTAGGGACCTGTATAAGGATGTGCTTATAGATCACCCAGCTCCCATGAGTGTGAGCGCCATCACAACGCTGGTAATCAAGCAAAGATCCTAAGGGCTCTACTAATATGTATAACAGCGATATGCTAAAAGAAACACATGCACATATTAAAGCAGAGACAAACCAAGTAGCATACTACCATTTCGAGCAAGATTGTATATACAACTGTGAATATCCCAAGCTTCCATTAAGTAATATACAAACTAGTATGATACAGTAATGGCCTCTAGGGCATATACACTAACAATCTCCCACTTGCACTAAGGCCATGTACTGGCGTATCGAAGACCTATCATCTCGATCAGCCGCTCGAACTGAGTCTGGGGCAAGGCCTTGGTGAATGGATCTGTTGTGTTATCTTCTGAAGCAACCCTCCGAACCTCGATCTCCTGGCGATCCACGATCTCCCTGATCAGGTGATACCACCTCAACATGTGTCTGGATTTCTGATGGGACCTGGGTTCCTTCGCTAAAGCTATAGCCCCGTTGTTGTCGCAATACAGAGGTATTGGGTCAACAATGGACGGAACCACCTGAAGTTCTCTCAAGAACTTCCTCATCCAGACAGCTTCTTTTGCGGCATCAGATGCAGCGATGTATTCCGCTTCCATAGTCAAGTCAGCAACGGTTTCCTGTTTGGAGCTCTTCCAACACACCGCCCCTCCATTGAGGGTAAAGACAAAACCCGACATGGACTTGGAATCATCCTTGTCACTCTGGAAGCTGGAGTCAGCAAAGGCCTCAATCTGCAGGTCTTTTCTGCCATACACCAAGAACATCTCCTTAGTCCTCCTCAGGTACTTGAGAAAGTTCTTTACTGCTATCCAATGTTTCTCCCCAGGGTTTTACTGATACCTGCTTACCACACTCAGTGCATAAGCCACATCCGGTCTGGTACACAACATCGCATACATTATAGAGCCTACCGCAGAAGCGTAGGGTATAATAGACATGCGATCCCTCTCCAAATCAGTCTTGGGAGACATCTCTTTGGAGAGGGTGATCCCATGACAAGCCGGTAGATTACCGCGCTTGGAATCTTCCATACTGAATCTCTTCAGTATGGTGTCGATGTACCTGGACTGCGAAAGTCCTAATATCCCCTTGGATCTGTCACGGTAGATCCGGATACCCAGAATGTATGAGGCATCACCCAGGTCTTTCATGGAGAACCTGTGTGACAAGAACCCCTTGACAGATTGTAGCATAGGAATGTCATTTCCTATTAAGAGAATGTCATCCACGTATAAAACGAGGAATACTACAGTTCTCGCTACAAATCTACAATAGATGCATGGTTCATCTGGATTTTTGATAAAGCCAAATTCCTTGACCGTCTCATCAAAACAGATGTTCCAACTCCGTGATGCCTGCTTTAGTCCATAAATGGACTTAAGCAACTTGCACACCTTTCCGCTGCTCCCACTCTGAATGAAACCCTCTGGCTGATCCATATAGACACACTCCTCTAAATGTCCATTTAGAAAAGCTGTCTTTACGTCCATCTGCCAAATCTCATAATCGTGGAAGGCAGCAATGGCAAGAAGGATCCGAATGGATTTCAGCATAGCTACTGGAGAAAAGGTTTCGTCATAGTCCAAACCAGGTCGCTGACGAAAACACTTTGCTACCAGTCTAGCTTTATAGGTCTCAACCTGTCCATCTACACCAATCTTCCTTTTGAAGATCCGCTTGCATCCTACGGGTTTTACCCCATCTGGAGCAATGTCCAACGTCCATACTTTGTTGGTGTACATGGACTCCATTTCGGTCCGCATTGCATCCAGCCATTTTACCGAGTCGACGCTCTGAATGGCTTGCTGGAAGCTAGTAGGCTCATCGAAGTCTATTATGCAATCCTCTCTATCCCCGTCAATGAGAAAACCGTAGTATCTCTCGGGCGGATGAGACTGCCTACTACTCCTGCGGAGTGGCGTGCGAATGTCCTGATCTTTCGAACCCTCTGGTTCTACTAAGCTTTCAGTAATAGCTTGTGGTTCTGGAATTTCTTCCAGTTCTATTGCGCTCCCACTTATTTCCTTTTCTATGAACTGGTGTTCCAGAAAATGGGCATTATGAGAAACAAGGACTTTTTGTTCCTCTGCGTAATAGAAAAGATACCCCCTGGAGTTCTTTGGGTATCCCACAAACTTGCACAGTACTGAGCGTGCCTCTAGTTTGTCCGCATGCTGCTTTTTGACATAAGCTGGACATCCCAAATCTTCAAGTATTGAAGATAGGGTTTCTTCCTACTCCATAACTCATATGGTGTGGTAGGCACAGTCTTAGTGGGAACACGGTTCAAAAGGTATGCAGCTGTTTCTAGCGCATATCCCCAGAACGATCGCGGAAACTCAGCGTTACTCATCATGGACCGTACCATATCCAATAGGGTTCGGTTCCGTCTCTCCGATACACCGTTATGTTGCGGAGTGTATGGAGGAGTAAGCTGAGAGAGAATTCCATTCTCTTTTAAGTAACCCAGGAACTCGGCACTCAAGTATTCACCACCTCGATCAGATCTCAGTGCCTTGATACTTTTGCCTGTTTGTTTTTCTACTTCATTCTTATATTCCTGGAACTTATCAAAAGCTTCGGATTTATGCTTCATTAAGAAGACATGTCCGAACCTTGAGAAATCATCCGTAAAAGTAATGAAGTAAGAATAACCGCTTCGCGCATGTGTAGACATTGGACCGCACACGTCGCTGTGTACGTGTCCCAAGAGCTCGCTCGCTCTTACTCCGTGTCCAGTGAACGGAGTCTTCGTCATCTTTCCCTTGAGACAGGATTGACAAGTTGCATACGATTGATATTCGAACGAGTCCAAATATCCTTCTGCATGTAACTTAGTCAACCTTCTCTCATTGATGTGACCCAGTCTACAATGCCATAAGAAAGTTTTATCGATTTCTGGAGACTTTCTTTTGTGTGTATTCTGGACATTGAAAATATGTGGCTGGTTTAATACGTATATACCGTTGTTCAATGTACCTGACCTAATCAAAACTTGATTAAGGTGAATGTTCACTACATTACTTACAAATGCAAATTCATAACCTTCTTTAGATAATAAAGATACAGAAATGATATTACAGGTTGCATTTGGTACATAATAACAACTACGCAAAACCAAAAAGTGTCCATCCGACAATCCCAGGTGATAGTCCCCCACGGCCTCAGTATCCATGCTAGCACCGTTTACAACTCTGAGGGTCATGTCACCTGCCTTCAAACTCTACGCTTTCTCAACGCCTGCAAAGAATTACAGATATGAGATCCTGATCCGGTATTTAATACCCAGGATGTAGAGTTTATTGATAGACAGTTTTCAATAACATACACACCTGAAGCTGAAGCTGCAACTCGCTTCAAATCCTGTGTTTTGGCTTTCCAAGCCTTGCAATCCTGTTTCCAGTGACCACTTTTGTGACAATAGAAGCATTCTTCCTTCCCCACCAGCTTTCCCGCTATCTTTGTTGCTTTACTTTTTCCCTTCGTATCCACTTTACCGACACCGCCTCTTGGTTTGGCGGGGGCTTTCTTCTTCTTGCCCTTGGCTTTCGCCCTGGACCTAGAAGAGGAAGATCCTCCTACAAACAAAGTGGATGTCTCCCTACCCTTCTGTAGGGTGCCCTCAGCACTCCTCAACATGTTCAGAAGCTCGGAAAGTTCAACCTCTTTTCCTTGCATGTTGAAGTTAAGAATAAACTGGGCGTAAGTGGAAGGAAGGGACTGGAGAATCAAATCAGTATAAAGTTCATTCCCCAACGTGGTCCCAAGGTCCGCGAGCTCCTCAATGTACCCAATCATCTTAAGCACGTGTTCCGCTACCGATGATCCGACGGCCAACCTTGCCGAAAACAACTTCTTCGACACTTCGTATCTTGCGATACGAGACTGCTCTCCATACAGTTCTTTTGTATGAAGAAATATGGACTCTAGGTCCATATTCTCGTGCCTCCTCTGATGTTCGTTGTCCATCGAGGCAAGTACGAGGCATCTGGCCTTCGCGCAATCTATTTCCCAGGTCTTGTAGATTTCCCTATCTACGACACTGGTTTTGGGACCTGGGACAGGGGGACCTTTGGTGGTAAGGACATACCCCAACTTGTCGTAAGTGATTGCCATCTTGACATTCCTGAGCCAATCTTTGTAGTTTGGCCCTGTCAATATATTTTTATCTAGTAATAACTTAAGTCCGGTCATGTTGAATGGTCGCTGCAATTAGGAGAGAGAAAAGAAACACTTTAGCATGATGCTCTTGCAAGTTTAGAGTGGTTTTTAATTTGTCTAAACTGGATGGCTCCCACTGTCTCTCGAATCCCTTCGCAAACCGTAAAGAAAGGATTAGTCAGGATCAATCTCACCGTATAATACTTTCTTAACCGTTCAGCCAGGCCAGTGTCGGTACTTCGAGGGAGGTTTTCCAACGCTTTCGCGAAATTCCTTAATTAAGTAACCTCTTTTCCCTGTGGGCGTAGCCCCGCTAACACATTTCTAGACACCTACTAAGTTTATAGCATTGATCGTTAAGTGAGAGTTTTCCCGAGGAGTAGCATATACTCACAGTAGGATCGGGATCCAAATATCATCGCGTGATAAAACCGAAGGAATCCTACCAGAATTATCACACTCCAAATGGTATGCAGCGCTAGCAAGTTTCAGTACTTATGAAACTCCCGATGTGGATTTTTGCCCCATGCTCTTATGACCTTGGCGTGAGGTCAAAATGTTATAAGTCACATGTCAAGTTCTTCCCATCATTATCCTGGTTAATTTGAACCCACCCGTACCTACCCTTGACGTAGGCCAAAATGGCGGTACGACTGTCTCAAACCAACGCATTCTATCTATGCAACAGATAAATATCCGGCACCTACCAATCACTATGCCTTGGCGTGAGGTCAAGATACATAGCTTGAATACTACCGAATATTTAACTGAAATGATGGAGGGCTACGGATGGTTTTGGCGAAACCGTGAACGTAGTGAACTTGATATAATCGATGGAACGAGATAGCTTTCAAAAGGAGTGGTTCAAGCTCCGCGTTTTAAAAGTTTAGTTTTGAAAAGAACCGAGTGGTTTTCAAAGTGTTCCAATCGACTTTTACTTGGTTTATTTTCTTGCATTAGTTCTTTTAATGCGTCCCATCATTTAATCCTACCATTGCAGAAAACAACCAAAATATGACGTACGCTTATGCCATTCGCATTCGCCACGGGGCCCCGTCATCACCCGTTAGGTTACTTAACTAACGACAGAGCGGGGACTGGGCTAGCGCGGCTGTAAAACATAAGCAACGCCTAAATAGTTATCATATATAAATATATAGCAATGATAGACATTACAGATCACAGATGAATACATTGGATATACTAGGAACCCGCAATCCGTTCTAGCCTGCAACGAAAAGCGGATTACACGGTCGCGGTGAATAGCCAATACCCCACCCAAGACCCCTATGGGTTCGGCAAACTACCCGCCAAGTACCCGAAGCGAAGCAACCTCCCTTACCACCGTGAGTAGGCCACTCGGCACTTCGAGATACCCGGTAGTTTGTGCACCCCCTCCATGGGTCTATCCTAGGAGCAAAAACAGTAAAAAGAATTATACAATGATGGCTACAACCCCGACCCGGTTGTGCGGCCAAACAAATAATAATATTACATCAATTTACATGTTACAATGAATGAAAGAAAAAGCAGTACTCATCTCACATCCACCCCGGCTATTCATCCGCGACAATCCAACCCATTCATATACACATACCATCATCAATCACAGATCACAGATATGTATAACCCCGACTAATCGACATATAGCGATTAGCCGACGTTCAATACATATAAACATCACAGATATAACCTTTTAGTCAAAGTGTATTGAAGTTCGGAAAAAAAATACGGATTTATAGGCCCCCAAAAAAAAATTCTATTCTGGAAAATCTGGGCACATATAAACCATCTTAAAAATCCTAAAACCAAGCCAGAAATACACTGCACCAAACTCGACCCAGAGAAGAGCCAAGATGGCCGCGGTTGCGCGGCAATAGCTTGCTATTGCCGCGGAACCGCGGCTCTTTGGTCGAATCTTTGGATCGTTTTTGGTGGCTTTCTTCACAAAACCCTGAGATGATTTTTGGAGTATAACAAATTTTATTTTGAACAGAAAAAAAATTAACAGAAACTTAGGGTTTTGAAAACTCGTTTTTTCGATTTTTCCGATTCGAACTTCGATACACTCTACTACCTAGCTAGTTTATGTTTAGTTAGGCTCTGATACCACTGTAAGTCCATGTTGCCCACCCCGGTACTTGCGGGGAGGCGGAAAACGGAATAAAAATCGAATTTTTATGAGCTTAGGCAACATGGACTAGACTATGAAGGATCTTTGCTAAACAAAAACAAGCTAAAGCTAAATAGAAACTAGCTAAGTGCTAGAAAGGTTATACCTTGGGCTTTATGTCCTTCTCTCCTTGCTCCTTGGAGTGGTGGAAGGAGGTCACCTTAGTCGTCTTCTCACGTCGAAGAAAGATCCACCCGAAAGCCTCGACCTTTGGCTTCAACTCCAAGCTAGAAGTAACTAGGGTGCAAGAAGTGCTAATCCTTGAACCCTAGATGAGAGTAGAGATTATCAAGAGAGGGTTTTTCTCAAGCTCAAGTGTTTCTCAACACATGAGAGGGGAGAGCTTGAGGGAGAGGAAGAACAAGAGAGAGAAAATGAATGATAGAATTGAGAATAAAATGAACCATTCTCACATATATGTGTGAATTATTGTAATTAAATAATTAACTAGATAATTGTCATGGTTAATCAAGACATGACCATTATCATTTCATTTTTAATGCAATTTGCAAGGATCAAAGAGCATCTTCCAAATGAAATGATGATGGTCAAAGTGTCAACAAGGTCAACAAGTCAAGAAGGTCAAATGGTCAACAACCATAACCATGCACAATTATTAAACTAATATCAATTAACAATAATACAAACATAAGCATTAGGGTTAATAAAATGACAATAGTCATTAACCCTAATCAAAGTCCTCTCCCTCTGTCTCAAGCAACTGTGCATACGCACCCGTATTCGTGATCCGAGGAACACGAATACAATGAGAAAAACCAATCCTAAATCATATACTAGGATCCGGCTTAAACCAAAGCCCGCTAGTATAAGCTGTCCGGACAGCAAACGTGCACAAGTGCGCGGATGTGAACGAACCCTGTCGCAAAACCATGCGACCTCTACTCATTTTTCCTAAAGGCGAATAGCTCTCTGTGTGGGACTCTAAAGACTCGACACTACGCTGGCAGTGGGTTTAACCACAGACCGCAAGCGGCACTAGCTGTACGTAACGGTCCCCAGGTAGATGTCGATAAGAAGACTGACGAGGTGAACCCCATCTGAACTCCTACTGAGCCTGTATGTGACAATCTCCGTACAGTCCGGTCTGTTCGTCTAATACATCGCATGGCGGGCCAAGGGGGCGGTGAACGTCAGTCCCCTAATAGCGGTACAAGTCGTGTCGGAGTGCAGCCCAGAACACCCTGAAATAACACTGGAAACCTACTAGTATATCTCGCTTGCCCTGGCCAGGGACTACTCGTGTAATGGCTCTCCTGGACACAGTGCGATGTCAACCCCCAATACCGGGAGAGACGAATCCTGTCTAACCGTCACTGCCTCCAAGTGCTTCGGGACTGCACCCAAAAACTACCTGTTTGCACGACTCCTTTGAGCCGTGGTAGGATAGCAATCAAAGTGCAGTGGGAACACACTCGAGGCAAATTGACAGTGTCAAGTCAGCGGACTAAGCTGTACTCATGTCACCTGGGAACTGATAACTGACGATAGGTATAATACCAACCAACAGTTCCCGACGAGTCCTGTCCAGTGTACTCGTAACCTAACGAGCACCCGCATACTATCTCAAGTACGACGTACTGACGGCTGTGGGACAGACCGTCTCCCATGCTGGGATGAGAAGCGCATACGCTAGTCTACTCCGGAGTATCGATGCCCTGTCTCGATAGTCCAATGACTAGGGACCTGTATAAGGATGTGCTTATAGATCACCCAGCTCCCACGAGTGTGAGCGCCATCACAACGCTGGTAATCAAGCAAAGATCCTAAGGGCTCTACTAATATGTATAACAGCGATATGCTAAAAGAAACACATACACATATTAAAGCAGAGACAAACCAAGTAGCATACTACCATTTCGAGCAAGATTGTATATACAACTGTGAATATCCCAAGCTTCCATTAAGTAATATACAAACTAGTATGATACAGTAATGGCCTCTAGGGCATATACACTAACATATGTATACGACGCCCAACGGCAAAAATCACCACAAAGATAAAGAAAAGAAAGACATAAAAACCACAAGTAGCGGAAAACCGCTCGCTCTAAGTCTCGCAACCACAAATCTCACTAAGTCTCAATACTTATACAAATACTAATTTTGATTGATGGAGTTGACTAGATACAAAATTAAATATAAATACAAGAGTGGGTACGATACAAATGCCCGACCTACCAATGCAAAACACCCAAATGAAGCTATGTGCCAGTGATGCCCCTACTGATCCGTGCGGTCAACCTGCAAGAACTGTTGCACAACGGGGGTGAGTTGCCAACTCGTGAGTAGAAAAATATCAACAGATAGAAATCGAATAAACAACGACTTCTTGGTCAACTATATCATAAAGGTAATACTATGATATCTAGGGTGACCGGGTAAACCAATGTGCCAACAATATGCTTGAAGTCTATAAGTATGCTGATATGATCCAATCATATAGTCGATGTATGTATGCATTTGGATCTCGCCCAACCATACTGTCAGTGTTAGTATGCATGTGGATCTCATCCAACCATAATCAATGTATGTATGCCAGTAAGTATGAGGATATAAATCAACGGTGTCCCTCGTGACACATCAATTCATGGAACCTAGGTGCCCAACATCAACACCAGAAAACATCATGAAACCCGTGTCCAGCATCGACACGTAAATCCTCATATCTTTAAGTCTACGGTAGCGCCCCGGCCAATAATCTGAGGCCAAACGTGGAATAAAAACTTTTTCATAAACTGGCGCTAACATAGACCGTAATCCGGATCGTGCCGTTAACACTAAACTAGCAATCTACAAAATGATAGAATGGCTATACCGATCGATCAGAGTCCTTCGGTCTTTAGCCATCATCCCACGCTCCTCACGGCATCTCCAATCTTCCTCGTTCTTCGGTCGCCTCGTCGAAGTTGCACCACGTCAACGAATCTTTATACGGGCTCCCGCATCAAACCGATGCAACTCGGACATGAAGTTTACTTGCCGACATGTCCAAAATTGAAGTAGAGAGAGTGTAGAATATTTTGTCTCAAGGCACCCAAGCAATTGGGTGATGGGTTAATGAAGTTGCCATAGAATGAAATCAAGTGAGCTTTGGAATTACAAAGGATGAATTTTCCTCACCCATGTTAATTGGGCTCGGCTAATATTGGCAGCACCAAGTTTGCTGGGGATTTTTGTGGAGATGATGATTCTCTTGCAAAAATGAAAACAGCCCCATTATATAAAACTATATCAAGTGGCTGCTGGAGCATACCCCACCACAAAAAAAACCCTCCCATTTAAATATCTTCCTCACAAACAAAACCATTTATTGCAAAAAGCTACCTTGCAAAAAAGCCCATGCTTGTTTAATGCAAACCAAAGCTGCTTCCAGCCCAAAACTGCTTGCAGCCAACTGAATTGGGCGGAAAGGATAAAAGAGAAAATCCGCATTAAACCAGATGTTTAAGACGGGTGATAGAAAACTGGCAACTCCAAAAAAGATCCCGTAACGAATTACAAGATTATCCGTAAACTGTATATACATACCCGCATTTGTATTCCGACTGAATACGAAATGCAATGAGACGAAAAATACTCCTACAGAATATAATACTAGAATCCGGCTTAAACCAAAACCCACCAGTATTATCTGTTCGAACCATGACACGTGCACAAGTGCATGTGCATGTTCGAACCCTGCCATAAAACCATACGGTCTCCACAACGTTTCGCTCGAACTTGGAAAACTATCTGTGGGGGACTCTCAAGACTTTTCAATACCCTGGTAGTGGGTTTAACCACAAACCGTCAGTGGTACTAGCTTTACGTTACGGCTGCCCATGTATTGACCGAAAGGGAAGCCGATGAGCGAACTCATCCTGGAACCCTACTGAGCCTATCGGTGACAATATCCGTAACGTCCGGTCCGTTCGTCTATGAGCATCGCATATCGGGCCTAGGGGCTGGTAACGTCAGACCCCCAATAGCAGTATAAGTCGTGTCGGAGTGTAGCCCAGAACACCATGAGATACTACTGGAGTACCTACCAGTAAATCTCCTGCCTCGGCCGAGGGCTTTGTGTAATGGCTCTCCTAGACACAGCGCGATCTCACCCCAAATACAGGGAGAAACGAATCCCCTGCCGATCCGCTCACTTGCGTCCATGTGGCTCGGGACTGTGCCCAACTAAAACCTCTTTGCACGACTCCTTTATGTAGGGTTCCTAGGCACCCTATGAAGGTCTCACAAGGCATCGAACATGCCAATATAAGATTTTATCGGTGCCGAGAGACCCGACTACGGATCGTTTGCTAGAAAACTAGGCGAAAAGCAATCTAGTTAACACTTAACTAATGGGTTATCGGAAATACAACCTTTGTAGATCCGGTGCTCCACCTCCATAGCTCCGCAACGAAGTCGTCTCCGCTGTCCAAAACAAATCCGGGCTCTAGAGTCGGCTTCGTCGGAGAAAAAGTGAGCTAGGTCGTCGATGTCCATGCCGAAGATGATCTACGTCGAGGCATCGCTAAATCAAGCTCCACCTTCACCAAGCCCTAAATCTTGTGAAGGAAACACACTCTACTACTTGGCAAGAGGTAGAGGATGAAGAAATAGGAAGTGGGTAGACTTTAGAATTGGATTTCTCACTTGTTTGCTCAATTCACCATTGATGAAGAAAGCTTTTTCTTCTTAAGTTCAAGGAAGAAGAAGAAGAAATGTTATGATAAGAATAATCAAAAAAGAAAAGAAATATAATCCTTATCATAACTTGAACCATGGTCAAATGTAGAGAATAAATCATGGTTAGTGGGATGGTTAGGGTTAAGCATGAGACAAAATGGTAACTTGGTCAAAGTCTTCATGAAGCTTCATGAACAAAACAAAAGAAGCCACCATTTTCTCATTTGCTTTACATTTTCCAAAATGAATAAATGAATAAATAAATAGATATGAAAATGTAAACCCTAACCATTACATAACCATGGTTTAAACTTTACACAAAACACAAGTAAACATGTATCATCAAACATGATACAATCAAGTGCACAAAACTATATCGAATATACAATGTGCACTACCGAGTGAGAAAATCCATTTAAAGTGAACCGTTACTAGTTAATGCAAAGTAATATATCAAATATATAATTATGCATCAAATCATTAAATCAACACTTGATTTAACGATCCGGTCATATCGTATATAACCGAATAGTATGCAATGCATCGGTTTATCGAATCAACCCTTGATTCGATAATTAGGGTATATCGCATATAACCTAATCGATACATTCATCGCGAGAATGAAATACGGTATCACATACACGCATTATTCTCGGTCCCGCACATATCTCATATGCGCTCCTATTTCGTTTCGCTTGAGCCAGGAAACCTCTGTGTAGGACTCTAAAGACTCGTCAATACGCCGGCAGCAGATGATGATCATATCAAGCATCCACAAGCCGCAAGCGGTCTGCTAAACGTAACGGCCACCCGGGTATTGAGCGATCTGAAGATCGACGAGCAAGCCCGCTCACACTCCAGTGAATCCAACCAGTAACACTACCGTGCAGTCCGGTCTGATCGTCTGATATGTCGCATATCTCGCCTAGGGGTGGTAAACGTCAGACCCCAATAGCTCGATAAGTCGTGTCGATATGAGGTCTATAACTATTCGAGAAACTACTGGTAACACTTACCAGTAAATCTCAACAACCCTGGCCAGGGATTTCCTGTTATAGCCAATTGAACACAACGCAACATCAACCCCCTATACCGGGAGAGACGAATCCCCTCCTTTCGCTCATTGCCTCCATGTGACTCGGGACTGTACCCAAAAACCACCGTTTTGCACGCCCTCTTGGACGTGGTAAGATGGAAATCAAAGCACAGTGGGAACCACGCAAGACTCTATGACGATCTCGGGTCAACAGACTACTCTGTACCAGTGTCACCAGAGAACTGCCATCTGACGTGAGGTATAATACCATCTGGAAGTTCTCGGCGAGTCCGTCCAGTGTACCCAGTCTCTACTGAGCACCCGTATATCATCTCTGATGTCAAACACCAATGGATATGGGATCATCCATCGCCCATCTGTATGGGTCGAGAAGGTATACGCTAGTCTACTCTGGTATATCGATGCCCCGTCTCGATACACCCACGACTAGGGACTTTGAAGGATGTACTTATGGACTACCATGTCCCCACTAGTATGATCCGCATCATAGTCCAGGTAGTCAAGTACAGATCCTAAGGGCTTTACCAACATGTAACAGAGAGACAATCAGCATACACGTTAAGGTAAAGGGTAACCAGATAGCATACTATCATGTCGAGCAAGAAAGTCCTCCCTATATATGTCCCAGCATCCACTACAATATACATCCTATGTACAGTAATGGCCTCTAGGGCATACATATAACTAACAATCTCCCACTTGCACTAGGGCCATCTGTAGCAGTGGTTGCAGTATCTCATACTCAACCATCCCATAAAAGTCTCTCTCTGGGAACAGGCCTTTGTGAGTGGATCCGCTGTGTTGTCCTCTGAGTCTACTCTCCTAACCTCGATCCCGTGGAGATTAACCATCTCCATGATCAGGTGATACTGCCTTAGAATATGTCTGGATCACTGATGGGACCGGCGTTCCTTGGCATAAGCCACAACTCCATTGTCACACAATGGGAGGAACATAGTTCATCTCATGAACCAATATACACCCAAACAGCCTCTTATGTAGCATCTTAAGTAGCGATGTATCCAGCCTTTATCGTCTAGTATGTCACGGTATCTAGCTTGGAACTCTTCCAACATACCGTCCCTTTACTGAGGGTAAAGACAATGCCTGCGACTGACATTCAGTCATCTTTATCACCCTAGAACACTTCCAGTGATTCTCCTCAGGATCGATTGATACCATCTCACTACAACTAGTGAGAATCCTAACATCCATTTAGATCTATCTCATAGATCCAAAGTCCAGGATTTAGTAGGTATCACTTTGATCCTATGTGGAGAATCATAGTGATAAGCGGAGATTGATCGAGCGTAGCATAGGAAACTCCTTCCCTATCAAGAGTATGTCATCCACGTACTCTACGAGGATCGTCACCATACTCCCTACTACCTTCTTGTTTATACAAGGTTCATCTACCATTTTGATGATGTCAACTTCTTTGACTAATTCATCAAAACAGATGTTCCAACTCCGCGATGCCTGCTTTATCCTATAAAGCATCTTGCACACGTTTCCGCTGCTCCCACTGTCTACGAGGCCCTCTGGCTGTGTACTTATAGACGCTCTCTTCCAAATCATCATTTAGAAAAGCAGTCAAGACACCCAACCACCAGAGATCGTAGTCATGGTATGTAGCCGTGGCAAGTAGGATCTGGATGGACTTAAGCATAGATCCTTAGAAAAAGGTTTCATTATGATCCATATCTGGTCAATTATGCAAACCTTTAACAAGTCTAGCTTTGAAAGTCTCAACTTTTCCATCTACACCAAGTAATCTTCTCAAGATATACTTGCTCCTGATGGGGATTTAACCCTTTAGATATAGCAACCAAAGTCCATACTTTGTTGGTGTATAAGGATTCCATCTCAGATCGATAAACATCCAGCCATTCTTACAGAGTCCCACTCCTGATGGCCAGCTCGAAACTAGTTGGGTCATCATCTCATGATGCAATCCTCGCTCCCACTGTCATAGAGAAACCGAAGTATCTCTCAGGTGGGTGAGGAACCCTACTAGATCGGCGGAGATGCTGAGGTTCATTGGAATCTACTGAATCCTTTGGTTCTACCAAATCATCTGTTGTAGTTTGTATAGCTGGAACACTTCCAGTTCTACATAACAGACCTTGCCTCGAGCTTGCCCGGATTTTGGTTTTAGACACAGGCCGGACAACCCCAAATCTTAACTGATTTAAGACATGGGCTCTTCCCATACCATATCTCATATGGAGTGGTAGGCAACTGATTTGATTCGAACCCTATTCAATAGGTATGCAGCTTCTCAAGTGCATAACTCCCAAAAGGAAATAGGTAACTCAGCAGTACTCATCATAGAGCACACCATATCAAATAGGGTGTATCTGCTCCGCCCCGATATACCATCTTGCAATGGTGTATACGGAGGAGTAATGCTGAGAGAGAATCTCATTCTTCTTTAGAATAATCCAGGATTTTCGTGCTCAAGTATTCTCCTCCTTGATCTCATCAAAGGACATAATACTTATACCCGTATTTTGGTTCTCTACTTCTTACTTATATTCTGTGAATATCTCAAAAGGTTCGGACTTGTGTTTCAACAGGAACATATGTCTGAATCTTGAGAGATTATCAGAGAATGTAACGAAGTACAAAGAACCAGTCCTGGCATATGTAGACAGGGGACCTTACATACATCAACATGTATCATATCCCAAGAGTTCGCTAACTCTTTCTCTGTTTCCAGTAAACGGAGCTATGGTCATCTTATCTTTGTGACATGACTGGCGAGTTTCACAAGATGTAAATTCAAACTGATTTAAATATGCATCTAAATGTAACTCCAGCCAGTCGGGTTACATTGATATGACCTAGTCTACAATGCCTCAAGAAGGATTCGTTCATTTCTGAACTCTTCCTCTTGTGTGTGTTCCGTATACTTAGAATTGTAGTTTGATTTAGAACATCAATGCTTTTAGATAACGTGCTTGAACCGATCAACTTTTGATATAGGAAATGTTCAAAACATTATCCAACAATACAAAATTTTATCGTTTCTTTACTAATAAAGAGACAGATATGATTTTGTATATCAGGTTCGGTATCTAATAACATTCGTTCAGAATCAATGTATTTGTAATACAGGGTGACAGTGACCAACAGACTTGGCTGCAACACTTGCCCCGTTTTCTGTCTTATGAAACTTATCACCCGTTCTCAGTTCTCTACCTTTCTTTTGCCCTATGTAACTGACTACATATCTGGGATCCTGATCCGGTATCATATACCCAGGACGTAAAGGATACTGAGAAACAGTTCTGTATAATGAACACACCCGAAGATGATGCATCAGCATGCACTCTCTTCGTTTGGGCGGCACGGGAAATCTGGTATTCCCTAATTTCCTGCTCTGTCTTATAACAATTATAAGTTGGAGCGGGACCAACGTTCCCCAGCTTAGTATAACAAGCGGGTTCGGTCAATAATCCGTATTATTATCTTCATTAAGGCGTGATATGGTCGCTACCAAGAGAGAGAGAGAAGAAAACACTTAGCGTGCGCTCTTGCAAGAATAGATTGGTTATTATTTTATCTAATCAGGATGGCTCCCACTGCTTTTTATCAAATCTTCCTTCAAACCCTAAAAGGAAAGACTAGCCGGGATTAATTACACACTACAAGTTCGCCAATCTTTCAGCCAGGCCAGTGTCGGTACTTTGAGCGAGGTCCCCCGTGCTTTCGCACGAACCTAATTAATGTAAACCTCGTTTTCCCAGAGGCGTAACCTCGTTGACACCTTTCTAGACACCTACTTGATCGGCTAATTGTAATGTATAAAACTCTCCCAGGAGTAACAATTACTCGCAGCGGGTATCGGGATCCAACTATCTCATAGAAGGTATGCAATCCCATTGCAAATTTCAACACTTGAAATTCCCGATAATATTTTGCCCCTAACCTCCTATGACCTTGACAAAGGCCAACAAACCATAGGATGCTAGTCAAGTTCAACCCGTCATTTCCTGATTGAATTAAACCCACCCGCACGGCCCTTGACAAAGGCCAACAAGGTCGCACGACTACCCTAACTCAATCTGCATCATATGCATAAGCAGATAAGCACCAGTTAGCTACCGCACACTGCGCCTTGACAAAGGCCAATAAACGCAGCACGAATACTAACTACTACTTATCTGAAATGACGGAGGGCTACGACAGGTTTTTATGAAAACCTATTGCGTAATGAACTTGATATCGTTGTAGGATCGAATGAATTTTGAAATGGAGTGCTTTTGAGGCTTTTCTAGTTTTGCTAAAGGAGTCACTCCCGGTAAAGGGATCGTCGGTCCTTTCCTCGTCGAATGAGGTGCGGGATATATCATATATATCACTGTGCAAAGCAAAAACACTTAAAAGCAATAAAAAGACAAACCGAGTGTGTAGCATCTGCCAGTTATTGCTAAAGGAGTCACTCCCGGTGAAGGGATCTCGGTCCTTTCCTTATCGAATAAGGTGCAGGATATATCACATATACCTCTGTGCAAAGCAAGAACTGTAGCTACCTGTTTTATTTTGAAATTCGATTCTACAACATCTTAGGTTTCTTTTATTTCATTAATCACATTAATGAAGTCCCATCAATTATGTACCTAAACATCACAGATAAATACGACGTACACTTATGCCATCCGCATTCGCCTCGATGTCCCCTCGTGCACCGTTAGGTTAGGTAACTAACGACAGAGCGGGGCAGGGCTAGCGCGGGTGTAAAACATAAGTAACATCTATATAATATATCATATATACTATATACTGTATCTATCACAGAACATCACATGATCACATCACAAATATCGCAGCAGAAGAATCATATGAAATATTGGATATACTAGGACGTCCGTGTTTTCAATACGAGCCAGTATAAAACACGGATTCCATGGTCGTGATGAATAGCCAAACCCACACCCCTAGACCCCTACGAGAGCGGCAAGTAACCCTACCAATTCTGGAGTTAGGAGACCCGGACTCGGCTCCTCGAGTTGGTCTCCCACTGGACTCCAGAACCCGGTTACTTGTGCCCTCCTCCTTGGGTCTATCCTAGTGCAGAAAAGTAAATAATATACAAACGGTGACAACTTCCGCAACCTGGAAGCGCCCCAATAAAAGAATATTACATACAAGTTTTTACATGAATGAAAATGAAAAACACTCATCTCACATAAAAACCCCGGGCTATTCATCCACGACAATCCAATATAACATATCCAGCAACAAATAACATCACATGTCATCAACGTAAGTAAATATGTCCATCCCAATTGTCGTTGACATATAGCAACGAAACCGGCGATATCACATGTTACACTTACGGTCACAGAAAAGAAAGTGTAAAACTACAACAGTTGGAATCCGCAACCACCTCAGACATCGCATGCCTGACCAAATGAATTCCTTAGACATCGCATGCCTAACAATTATAAACCCCGCATTTTAGTCTCAAAATCGAAAACACTCTTCAATATCAAGTCGGGCAATTCAACAGGATTCCCGACATCCTGATCGAATGCTCGTCGCAAACTTCAGTAGACGGCCGCACCCCTGATACCGTCGACGAAGTGCACCAAGGCGGAACACCGCTGCCGCGAGCACCCGAACGGATGCTTTCGGCGACGGGGTTCTCCTACAGTCACTTGGTCGGGGCTATGGAGTGAGGCTGTCTATTAAGTTTACCCGGCGAGTATCCGCGTACACTACGTGATTGCGACGGACTTTTGATCACATCAAAATTCCGTGGCAACCGATCAAGTGAGACTAAACTGCTATGTTTATAACATTCATTCAGTTATCACATAACTTTTGTGAATTCCAATTATTGTATCCCATTCCAGATAAATAGAAAATGTTAAACTTTCCGATCGAACAATCGAACACCCAAGTTATCCCGGTACAGATCAACACATGAAACAAGTCTAACAACATTCAGTTCGTGCCTCAGTACCAACGGTCCAGCCGTAGAAGGGTCAAGCCAACGCCTCACATGTGGCACGCCGTACTGCCCCAAACCCGAAGGTTCAAAGGGCAGTTCAAGACGGTCACATAATCGAGTTAAGGTTTGTTGTCTTCTAGAGGGACCATCGCGTTACTTGCACTACTTAGAACGTCGTTAAACTACGGAAAAATCCAACCCTTGGAAATTTCCCGACAGGGGAAAAATTGGGTATTTATATCCGGTCGAACTTTTTAACATATTCTAAAATTTATCCGGAAAGCCACACAGACAAAATTTGAAACCCCGATCGAATCTTTGATTCCCAATACAACCCAAAAATGCTCAACTGTTTATTTCAGATTAAAAATTCCCAGGAAAACCAGAACTGAAAAATAGGAGTTACTGTGCAAAATTCAATGGCAGATAAGACAAAAGGGCCGCGGAAGGGCCGCATTAGCACGCTAATGCCGCGGTTCCGCCGCACTTTAGAAAGATCATTAGGTAATTTTTGCATCGTAATTCTTAGATTTACCTGCTTATTTTTCTGCATATTTTTAATTTGCAAAAATCTACATTTTACAGAAATGTCCAGAGAACATTTTCATGTCGGGGTTTCGGGTCGATCGGAGTTCTAATTCCGTCTAGACTTCGCCTAAGGCTCTAGCTAGGCTCTGATACCACTGTAGGGTTCCTAGGCACCCTATGAAGGTCTCACAAGGCATCGAACATGCCAATATAAGATTTTATCGGTGCCGAGAGACCCGACTACGGATCGTTTGCTAGAAAACTAGGCGAAAAGCAATCTAGTTAACACTTAACTAATGGGTTATCGGAAATACAACCTTTGTAGATCCGGTGCTCCACCTCCATAGCTCCGCAACGAAGTCGTCTCCGCTGTCCAAAACAAATCCGGGCTCTAGAGTCGGCTTCGTCGGAGAAAAAGTGAGCTAGGTCGTCGATGTCCATGCCGAAGATGATCTACGTCGAGGCATCGCTAAATCAAGCTCCACCTTCACCAAGCCCTAAATCTTGTGAAGGAAACACACTCTACTACTTGGCAAGAGGTAGAGGATGAAGAAATAGGAAGTGGGTAGACTTTAGAATTGGATTTCTCACTTGTTTGCTCAATTCACCATTGATGAAGAAAGCTTTTTCTTCTTAAGTTCAAGGAAGAAGAAGAAGAAATGTTATGATAAGAATAATCAAAAAAGAAAAGAAATATAATCCTTATCATAACTTGAACCATGGTCAAGTGTAGAGAATAAATCATGGTTAGTGGGATGGTTAGGGTTAAGCATGAGACAAAATGGTAACTTGGTCAAAGTCTTCATGAAGCTTCATGAACAAAACAAAAGAAGCCACCATTTTCTCATTTGCTTTACATTTTCCAAAATGAATAAATGAATAAATAAATAGATATGAAAATGTAAACCCTAACCATTACATAACCATGGTTTAAACTTTACACAAAACACAAGTAAACATGTATCATCAAACATGATACAATCAAGTGCACAAAACTATATCGAATATACAATGTGCACTACCGAGTGAGAAAATCCATTTAAAGTGAACCGATACTAGTTAATGCAAAGTAATATATCAAATATATAATTATGCATCAAATCATTAAATCAACACTTGATTTAACGATCCGGTCATATCGTATATAACCGAATAGTATGCAATGCATCGGTTTATCGAATCAACCCTTGATTCGATAATTAGGGTATATCGCATATAACCTAATCGATACATTCATCGCGAGAATGAAATACGGTATCACATACACGCATTATTCTCGGTCCCGCACATATCTCATATGCGCTCCTATTTCGTTTCGCTTGAGCCAGGAAACCTCTGTGTAGGACTCTAAAGACTCGTCAATACGCCGGCAGCAGATGATGATCAAATCAAGCATCCACAAGCCGCAAGCGGTCTGCTAAACGTAACGGCCACCCGGGTATTGAGCGATCTGAAGATCGACGAGCAAGCCCGCTCACACTCCAGTGAATCCAACCAGTAACACTACCGTGCAGTCCGGTCTGATCGTCTGATATGTCGCATATCTCGCCTAGGGGTGGTAAACGTCAGACCCCAATAGCTCGATAAGTCGTGTCGATATGAGGTCTATAACTATTCGAGAAACTACTGGTAACACTTACCAGTAAATCTCAACAACCCTGGCCAGGGATTTCCTGTTATAGCCAATCGAACACAGCGCAACATCAACCCCCTATACCGGGAGAGACGAATCCCCTCCTATCGCTCATTGCCTCCATGTGACTCGGGACTGTACCCAAAAACCACCATTTTGCACGCCCTCTTGGACGTGGTAAGATGGAAATCAAAGCACAGTGGGAACCACACAAGACTCTATGACGATCTCGGGTCAACAGACTACTCTGTACCAGTGTCACCAGAGAACTGCCATCTGACGTGAGGTATAATACCATCTGGGAGTTCTCGGCGAGTCCGTCCAGTATACCCAGTCTCTACTGAGCACCCGTATATCATCTCTGATGTCAAACACCAATGGATATAGGATCATCCATCGCCCATCTGTATGGGTCGAGAAGGTATACGCTAGTCTACTCTGGTATATCGATGCCCCGTCTCGATACACCCACGACTAGGGACTTTGAAGGATGTACTTATGGACTACCATGTCCCCACTAGTATGATCCGCATCATAGTCCAGGTAGTCAAGTACAGATCCTAAGGGCTTTACCAACATGTAACAGAGAGACAATCAGCATACACGTTAAGGTAAAGGGTAACCAGATAGCATACTATCATGTCGAGCAAGAAAGTCCTCCCTATATATGTCCCAGCATCCACTACAATATACATCCTATGTACAGTAATGGCCTCTAGGGCATACATATAACTAACACTTTGAGCCGTGGTAGGGTAGTAATTAAAGCACAGTGGAAACTCACACGAGAAAAATGACGACCTCAGGTCGATGAACTAACCTGTACTCATGTCACCAGGGAACTGCTATCTGACGATAGGTATAATACCAACTAGCAGGTTCCCGACGAGTCCTGTCCGGTGCACTCATAACCCAATGAGCACCTTTATACATCTTAGATGATCCAACTGACACCAATGGCTTGTGAGACCGGCCACCGCCCGTCGTCGGGGTCTCGACTGCATACATTAGTCTACTATGGAGTATCGATGCCCTGTCTCGAAACTCCCACGACTAGGGACCACCTTTAAGGATGTGCTTATAGACTACCCAACTCTCACGTATATGATCGCCGTCATACTGTTGGTAGTCAAGAAAGAATCCTAAGGGCTCTATCAACGTGTAATAGTGATCAGTAATGTCATCTAAAGCTGTACACGACTGATAAAGGCAAACCAGATAACATACTGTCATCTCGAGTAAGATTGTCCTACCGGTATAGGTCCTCCTCAATCATTGCAATCACGTACCTGCAATCCAATAATTGACTTTGAGGGCACTATATCCAACAATATCTCTCAGGATCCATCAGTCCGGATCGGCCCAAGGGCTCCGTTAGTCCGGATCGGCCCATAGCATCTCTTGACTCCGGTCGGTATCCTCCGGATATCCTCCAGGCCCAACCAATCACCGGTAGGTAGTAGTCCTTCTGCCAGGCTCACCGTCTGTATATACAGCATTCTTTTGTTACCCCAGGGTACCATACCGGGTCCACCATGTACCCGCAATCAGCCTCATCAGCTCCTCGAATCGGGTTTCACATGTCACACGTATCAGAACCGAGAAAACACATGGTGAACGCACTGAAATATCATATCAAGAGAAACCAGGTTTTTAAAACAACACATAATCTCTTTTAAAATGTCCACGGTTCTCAAATCCAGAAATCTCATGAAAACAGCAAATTTCAATGCGAAAAATCATATAGCATGATGTATGCGACATATAATAGAAATGTAAGCATATCTGTATATCTTGCAACATGGAACAGTGATATGACATATTAAGGGAAAACTGCTCTTTTAAATGATTCCAATTTTTAAAATATAACATGCGGTTCCCAATTCTCCAAAATCCAATGCAACATCGTATAAAGGTGCATATGCAACAATAGCAAGTAAATTATGCAAAGAGTCATATCATGATGCAGCAATCCTAATGTATAGTGACGTGGCAATTATCGATGATGAAGTGTGTAAGCCGGTAAATCTGTATACGTGTAAAATACGCATCATCGATAATGGTGTAAGTGTACTAACACAGGTATAAGTAATGCAATGTGAACAACATGAATGCAGCATAAGGTAAATCATATGCAAATGCTGACGGGTATATGTGTCTAACATGACCGAGTTGGTGAATCTATCAATCGGCATAAAGTCTCACAACAACGCGCACGGTACTATACATCGTACGGCAGCCTCTAGTCAAGGGTATGGATCAACATCATGTCAAACTTATCACGCACGGAAAATCATCGTACGGGGGTATTAAACCAATAGGGATCCTATCAACCTATAAGACATTGAGAGTACGGCCTAATATCACGTACGGCCTATCATTCATGATTCACAACATTCTATATATATCTATATACCTATGTCCCAGGTCACATCCGCAATAATCTCATATCAGGGGACCAGCAGGGTATAAATCATCTCAATCGACTCGCATCCGTATACCAACATATCACCAAATCATCATATCGCGTCATATATCCTTTTCATCGCATTTATATCTCTCATCAAGTCAATTTTACAAATACATTCTACCTTTACTATAAACATACTTATCTAATCTAACATACTCACCCGAACCATACAAATAGTTTTGAAAGATGCGAATCGTAGTTTCGAAAGTAGGGGCTACGGTGTTTTTAAAGCAAGATATCATTTGAAAATCCATAACATCTCTCAGGGTATCTGTTTAAAAGATGCATACGATTCTCCAGTTTGGAAATAGATATGGTTTGGATGACACATCAACGTCGACTATCTAATCCTATAGTTCCCTAAACGGCAATATCAGCAAATATCATCCTCAAATCTCATCATCACGTATTAGCCATATCACATCACTTCTAACTATCACTTAAGTCTATCTATAGTTTTCTATTAAAAGTTTCCTTAACCATTTACAGTGAATCGGTTTCCATCAAAAACTTGCGGGGGTGCTATACGCCATCCACCCGACTTCCCCTGTGGATATAGATCCACTCACCTTGCTTTTCTTTTTCCAAAGTCGATAACGCCACGCCCCGTCACCTCGGAATCAATGCGAAGTTACCTACAATAACAACACATATCGTAACGCGTATTAAAAATCAAGGCGGAAAACCAAAACGGCACACGGATCGCCTACAGGTTAGAACCTATAGCCCACGCATGCAAAACCAACAAATTACCCCTAGTCGTTGATGTACAAACATCTAACAACCAAACACAAATCCAAATACCAAAACCAAGCAATCCAAAATACAAAAAACATATCCCAAAATCACACTAATGTGCCCCAGATTTTGACTCAGGTCAAACTAGCCAAAGTTGCACATATACAGGGTCTAATTTACTGGGGAACAAGACATGGGCCAAATACGAACACTTTTCCTCACACACTGGCCGCAAATTACAGCCAGGAATAATAAATTTGCGGCCACACTTGAAGGGTAGGGGATCAGGTCTTGGGTGAAGGTTCCAGGTTGCCTGCACACTCCTTTGTGTTTGCTAAATAATTCCTAAGGCCCTCGGGTGATAGCAGATCACAAAATACCAACACAAATTCCAAAGTTTCCCGATATCGACGAATCTAAAGTTTGTGTTTTGGGGTTTGGTCACTGGTCCAGTTCAAGAATTGGTCTCTAGGGTCTTATAACAGCCACTAGGAATCCCCCAATCCACACAACACTCAAACCCCTCTCTAGAATTTTTCAAGTTCACAAATCCACATCTTAAACCCATTTCTAACTAACTAGAATATAAAGAAACTTAAAACTATCTAAATGGTAGAAATTATACCTCATAGATGCAACTCAAGAAAAACCCTAGTTTGCCAATGTTGCCAAAATCCCACTTTTCTTGGTTCAATGTGTAGAAGAGAAGGAGGAGATCAACTTTAATGAAAGGGGGTTGGGGTTTTGAGAAGTATTTTGAGATGGATCTAGGGTTGAGGGTGGAGAGAAGTGAGGATGAAGAAGTTGAAGGAAATATATGAGAAGGGAAATAATGGGCAGCCCTCTCTCTCTCTCTCTTTCTTATTCTCACCCTCTCACTCTTATGTCTCACTCTTTCTCTCCAATCATTCTCTTTTAACCCCCTTTTCTTTTCTTTTCTTTTCTCACCCAAAAGCCCAACCACAACATAAAACAACACAAATGAAATAACATGTAGCATTTCATGGTGCACTAACCATGAAAACTGTAGAAACACGGATTTGGCCTGATCGTGATTAGTAGTGCACTAATCGGGTTTTTATCGAAACTACATATAAACAATTTTAAAAATGCTAAATCCTTTAAATATATTATTAAATTAATAAATCATTTTAATTTCCATTTATTTCACAATTATCAGTATATATTTATACCCTTTTTTGTAAACCCCAATTTCGCAAATCGGGCAGTTTACGGGAAATATATTATTTTAATATTAAATTCAAAAAATAATATTTTATATTTTCTGAAATGTTACAGGTATACAGCTTCTCAATTGCATAACACCAAAAGGAAACAGGTAACTCTGTAGTACTCATCGTAGAGCGCGCCATATCTCTTAGGGTGCGATACCTCCGCCCTGATACACCGTTGTGCTGTGGTGTATACTAAGTAGTAAGCTGATAGAGAATCACATTCTCCTTTAAATAATCCAGGAACTCCATTCTCAAGTATTCTACTCCTCGATCACATCGAAGGACTTAATATTTCTACCCGTCTGGTTCTTAAATTTCAAGCTTATATTCCTTGAATTTCTCAAAAGTTCCAGACTTGTGTTTCAACAGGAACATATGTCCGAATCCTGAGAGATAGTCGATGAATATAACGAAGTACGAAGAATCAATCTCGGCTTTTGTAGACATAGGACCGTATACATCATCATGCATTCGTCCAAAGAGTTCACTAACTCTTTCTCTGTTTCCAGTAAACGGAGTATTGATCATTTTATCTTTGAGAAAATACTGGCAAGTATCATAAGATGAAAATTAAAAAGCAGATTCTCATATTTATCCTTATGTAACTTATCTGGTCGTGTCACATTGATATGACCTAGTCTACAATGTCTCAAGAAGGATTCGTTCATTTCTGAACTACTCCCTTTGTGTGTGTTCTATATACTTTGAACTGTGGTTCGATTTAGAACGTATATGCTATTATATAACATGCCTGATCGAATCAAATCTTGATTCAGGAAAATGTTCACAACATTATCCTGGGATCTGCTATCTGACAATAGGTATAATACCAACTAGCAGGTTCCCGGCGAGTCCGTCCAGTGTACTCATAATCCAATGAGCACCTGTATACTATCTTAGGTGAACAAACTAACACCAATAGATTGTGAGACCTGGTCACCACCCCTCGTCGCGGTCTCGGTGAGTATACACTAGTCTACTCTGGAGTATCGATACCCAGTCTCGAAAATCCCACGACTAGGGACATTTAAGAATGTGCTTATAGACCATCCAGCTCTGACGTATATGATAGCCATCATAATGCTGGTAGTCAACCAAAAATCCTATGGGCTCTATCAATATGTAATAGTGATCTGTAATACCACCTGAAGCATGTACATGATGATAAAGGCAAACCAAATAGCATACTATCATCTCGAGTAATACTGTTTTACCGGTATAGGTCCTCTCTCAATCATCACAATCACGTGCCTGCGATTCAATAATTGACTTGAGGGCTCTATATCCAACAATCTCCTACTTTCTTTGAGAAGACCCAGTTCACAAATGAACTCCAAATCCAGAAAACTTCTTAGACTATATCGTCCACTAAACTTAATCAGTATACTGCGCCATGCCTTCCTCAGTATCCGCTTGGACCACCTGTCCAACATACTGTCCCTTAAAAGAGGGAAAAATAAAACTCTGACAGTCACTCCGTCAGTCAAGTCACCTTGGAACCTTGAAATGATAACCGTCTCCTGAAGGAGGCTACCACTAACATATCCCAAGAACATCCACTTATGTTCATAAACTGTTTCCCTACATTTCTCCAGGATTGGATTAATATATGTTTAAAAACAACATCTGGTGTGGTACATGACATTTCATGATTAACTCAATTGCCTAAGAAAGTGATATGCTAATCATGCAGATCTCTCTCCCCTTTAGTCTGTAAGACACTTTTAGAGAGGGCGACTCTATCACCTGCAGGTACATCACCATGCCAGGAGTCGTCCATTCTAAAACACTTTAGAATAGTGTCAAGTACCCAAATTTGGATACTTCCCAAATCTAGATCTAAAATCATAGATCTATTAACCTGAAACCCTGATATTATATCCATGTCCTATGTGGAGAAACAACTGTGTGACAACCACAGTATAACCGATCGTAGTATAGGAATTTCACTTCCTATAAAGTGCATGTCATCCCAAATACCATGACATCACACCCTACTACCTTCTTACCAGATCTATCTCCTATTCTGATGAAGTCAAAGCCTATGACTGTCACATCAAAAATAGATGATCTATTTCCACTATACCTGCTTTAGTCTAGAAATAGACATAAGCTACTTACCCTCTATGCTTCCGCTGCTCCTACTGACTACAACAACCCTCTGGCAGAGTCATATACACGTGTACTTCTAAAGCTAGTTTAGAACGATACTATATTTATCCTCTTGCCGGGTCTCATAGTCTAGAACAACAGCAATAGCAAGTCTGGGTAAAGAAGAACCTCCCTGTCACCGTCTTTGAGAAGACCGAAATACCTCTCGGGTGCCTGAGGTTACCCACCAAATCTATGGAGTGGCTAATGGAATGTCAAATCCAATTGAATCCTCTGGTTCTATTAAATTTTCAGTGATCATTTGTGGTTCTGGAATCACTTCTAGTTCTACCATACTCCCATTTTTGTTTTCTGAAAAAATCCATTTTGCTAAAACTGTGGCGAGTCAAGAACAATATCACTATTGATCTTCCTGATGGCAGAAAGTTAACCCTCGTCAAAGCCCAGGATAACCCACAAACTGCCATTACTGAAACGTGCCTCGAGTGTATCCGGATTCTGGTTTTAAGCATCAGCCGGACAACTCCTTATATCTTAACATCGTTAAGATATGAACCATTGTATATACAATATAGAAACAAGAGCACTAATTTAATTGGAACCAGATTCAAATCCTGCAGCTGTCTCCAGTGCATGTCAACTAAATGGAGAGAGGCCGATCAGTATTACTCAACTAGGAGTGCATCCACATATGAGTAACCAGAAAGAGAAGCAAGTTCTCAAAACCATTACTATCAACTGAATACCAAACACAAGTATCTACATCTTCGATCACCTTGAAGAATCCTGATACTTGCAATATATGGTTCTCTACTTTATTCTTATACCGACAACTTCTCAAAATTTGGACCTTGTATTTCAACGAAATACCTGTCTAAAACTAGAGAAGTCATGAGTAAATAGAATATAGTATGAGTACCAACTCCATTGTCCTAATGGACACTGGACAACATACAATACTTTGCACAAGTCTCCTGAGTTAAATAACTCAAACCCTGTGCGTCGTAGGTTGAAAAGTATACTATAGTTAAGAAGAATTACACCGCTGTTGAATGCACCTTACCTAATCACCAACTGATATAGGTAAATTTCATAGACATAATTTCAAAAGTTATTTCTCACTTTTTAAAATAAACGTACAGATATATCAGTTTGAAATTAGTGCATAACAATCGGATATTCAAAACCAAAAATTTGCTGATAGGCAAAAACCAGATAATTTCCTCAAATATCACTAATTACAACGAATTCCGATATAATGAGGATCTAATCACCTAATTCCCAATATCTTACTCACACTCACCATCTGTAACACCATACAGATATGAGAAACTGATCTGGTAAATACATACCCTGGAGTTAGAATCCAATTGGGAAAACAGTTTTCAATTAACATCGCACAGTCGGACTGAAACATGAAAATGTTTCGAAAGGGTCAACCTGATATTCCTAGTAACGCCTCTTCCACTTTCTTGATTCATGACAGTAACCATATACTTACCTGCCCTCACTTCAATCCCTTTATTATGTCTTTACTTATTACCTTCTGTACACCTTTTTTAGGATAATTGGTTTTCTTCCTTTCCTACTCTTCGGCACCAGCCTATAGTTTGGAAGAAGACTATCCAATAAGCATAATAGGTGTACACTCCTTATGCCAGGAGCCTTCGCAACCTGAGAGAAGGTAATGGGAAAAGACATCTGATTAATCATATTCTATTTCTCCTGAACCGGAAACCATCCTCTAATCTGGAATGAATTCCTTCGAGTTCGTATGTAACTAAACGATGGCATGTCCAAGCATTATGGACGTTCGTAGTGATACGAAGTGTTCTGGAGAAATCTAAAGTGGATGTGGGAGTGGCAGGGGCATACACGGTTTTGTCGTGAATGATAGCAGTCGCAATTTTCTTTGCCGTTATTCTAATCCCTTTATATGTCTTTACTTATTACCTTCTGTACACCACCTTTAGGCTAATTGGTTTTCTTCCTTCCCTACCTTTCGGCACCTGCCTATGGTCTGGAGGAAGACTATCCAATAAGCTCAATAGGCGTACCCTCTCCCAATCCTAGGAGCCCTCACAATCTGAGAGAAGGTAAGAGAAAAGACAACCGAATAATCCTATTCAATCTCTCCAGAACTAGAATCCATCCTCGAATCTGGAACAATTTGCTTCAAGTTCGTATGTAACTATACGATGGATTTATCCAATAGGAGTGGATGTTCGTAGTGATACGGGGTGTTCTGGAGAAAAGCAAAGGTGATATAGAGGTTGCAATGATATATACGACACCGTGACTTTCCAAAAATCAAAATGTTTTAAGAAGTTTCGGTTAACTTGTTTTATGAGTTTTAGTCAAGGGTCCGGCCATGGTCGCTGCCAGAGAGAGAGAGAGAGAAAAGAAACACTCAGCGTGCACTCTAACCCAGATCAAAATGGTTAATCACTTTATCTAATCATGATGGCTCCCACTGTTTTCTCGAATTCTCCTTCAAACCCAAAAGGAGAATTAGTCAGGATTATCTAAAATCACCCAAGGAGTAATCCTACTCATCAGTGGAATCGGGATCCAACTATCATCGCTTGATAACTTGATGGAATCTACCCAAGTCACCCACTCCAGAAGGTATGCGCAAGCCTGGCATGTTTCTTGTATGTTTGTGTTAGTTATATGTATGCCCTAGAGGCCATTACTATACATAGGATGTATATTGTAGTGGATGCTTGGACATATATAGGGAGGACTTTCTTGCTCGACATGATAGTATGCTATCTGGTTACTCTTTACCTTAACGTGTATACTGATTGTCTCTTTGTTACATGTTGGTAAAGCCCTTAGGATGTGTACTTGACTACCTGGACTATGATGCGGATCATACTAGTGGGGACATGGTAGTCCATAAATACATCCTTCAAAGTCCCTAGTCGTGGGTGTATCGAGACGGGGCATCGATATACCAGAGTAGACTAGCGTATACCTTCTCGACCCATATAGATGGGCGATAGATGATCCCATATCCATTGGTGTTTGACATCAGAGATGGTATACGGGTGCTCAGTGGAGACTGGGTATACTAGACGGACTTGCCGAGAACTCCCAGATGGTATTATGCCTCACGTCCGATGGCAATTCTCTGGTGACACTGGTACAGGTTAGTCTGTAGACCCGAGATCGTCATAGAGTCTTGTGTGATTCCCACTGTTCTTTGATTTCCACCTTACCACGTCCAAGAGGGCGTGCAAAACGGTGGTCTTTGGGTACAGTCCCGAGTCACATGGAGGCAATGAGCGATAGGAGGGGATTCGTCTCTCCCGGTATAGGGAGTTGATGTTGCGCTGTGTTCGATTGGCTATAACCGGAAATCCCTGGCCAGGGTTGCTGAGATTTACTGGTAAGTGTTACCAATAGTTTCTCGAACTGTTATATACCTCATATCGACATGACTTATCGAGCTATTGGGGTCTAATGTTTACCACCCCTAAGCAAGATATGCGACATATCAGACGATCAAACCGGACTGTACGGTAAGTCTTACTGGTTGGATTCACATGAGTGTGAGCGGGCTTGCTCGTCGATCTTCTGATCGCTCAATACCCGGGTGGCCGTTACGTTTAGCAGACCGCTTGCGGCTTGTGGGTGTTTGATATGATCATCACCTGCTGCCGGCGTATTGACGAGTCTTTAGAGTCCTACACAGAGGTTTCCTGGCTCAAGCGAAACGAAATAGGAGCGCATATGAGATATGTGCGGGACCGAGAATAATGCGTGTATGTGATACCGTATTCTATTCTCGTGATGAATGTATCGATTGGTTGTATGCGATATAACCTAGTTATCGAATCTAGGATTGATTCGATAAGCCGATACATTGAATATTAGTCGGTCATATGCGATATGACCGGATTGTTAAATCAAGTGTTGATTTAATGATTTAATGTATAATTATATATTTGATATATTACTTTGCATTAAATAGTATTGGTTCACTTAAGATGGATTTTCTCATTTGATGTGCACATTGTATATGTGATATATTTTTTTGTGCACTTGATTGTATCATGTTTGATGATACATGTAAAATTGGGTGTAGGTTTGATTTAAACCTTGGTTAAGTAAATGGTTAGGGTTTTTATTTATTTATTCATTTATTTATTTCTTTCTTTGGCATAAAAGAGAAATGGTGGCTTGCTTTGTTTTGTAGTTGAAGTTTCATGAAGCTTTGAAAAAGTCTACCTTTTTTGTTTCATGCTAAACCTAAGCATTCACCTAACCTTAGTTTATTCTCTACACTTAACCATGGTTGCTAATATGATAAGAATGACTTATTTTCTATTTTCCAATTGATTCTCATCATATTCTCATCTTTTTCTTCTTCTTCTTCTTAAAGAAGAAAGTAGCTTGCTAGCTTCAATGGTGAATTGAGAAGATGAGTGAGAAATCCAATTCTAAAGTGAACCCACTTCCTATTTCTTCATCCTCTACCACTTGCCAAGTAGTATAGGGTGTTTTCTTCACAAGTTTCATGGCTTGATGAAGTTGGAGCTTGATCTTGTGTTGCCTCGACGTAGTTCATCTTCGGCATCGAAGTCGACGACCTAGCCCGCCCATTTCTCTGATGAAGCCGACGCTAGAGCCCGGGATCCGATGATCGCAGCGAGCGGACTTCATCACGGAGCTATGGAGGTAGAGGACCAGATCTACAAAGGTTGTATTTCCGTTCACTCTTAGTTAAGTTGTTATCTGGTTGCATGTTTCGCCTAATCTCTAGTTAACGGTCCGTATTAGGGTTTCTCGGCACTTGTAAAATTTGAATTTGAAATGGTTGATGCCTTGTGAGACCTCATTAGTGTGCCTAGGAACCCAACAGTAGTATCAGAGCCTAGCTAGAGCCTTAGGCGATGCGTAGACGGAGTTAGAAACCCGATCGAACCCGAAACGCCAATCCATGACCCCTCTCTGGACATTTTTTCAAAACTGGGTTTTTTTCAGATTAAAAATTCTTAAAAAATTCAGCAAGAAGTTATAAGAATTACGGTGCAAAAATGACCAAAAGTTACGGATAAAGCGCGGCGGAACCGCGGCAGAAGCTTGGCTTCTGCGGCCACATTATGAGATCATCCTTCAATATTTGCACTGTAATTTGTTTCTTCACGTGCTGAGTTTTCTGGGAATTTTTAATTTGCACTCAAGAGTTGAGTTTTCTGGGGTGTTTTGGAGCTTCGATGATTCGATCGGAAATTTCAAACTTTGTCAATGTGCTTTTCCGGGTAATTTTAGAATATGTTAAAAAAAGTTCCACCGGATATAAATACAAATTTTTCCTCACCGGGAAATTTCCAAGTGTTGGATTTTTCCGTAGTTTAATCACGTTCTAAGTAGTGCAAGTAACGCGATGGTCCCTCTAGAAGACAACAAACCTTAACTCGATTATGTGACCGTCTTGAACTGCCCTTTAAACCTTCGGGTTTGGGGCAGTACGGCGTGCCACATGTGAGGCGTTGGCTTGACCCTTCTACGGCTGGACCGTTGGTACTGAGGCATGAACTGGATGTTTTTAAACTTGTTTCATGTGTTGATCTATTTCGGGAAAACTTGGGTGTTTGATTGTTCGATCGGAAAGTTTAACATTTTCTATTTATCTGGAATGGGATACAATACTTGGAATCCACAATCAGTTATGAGATAACTGATTTGAATGTTATAAACATAGCATTTTAGTCTCACTTGATCGGTTGCCGCGGAATTTTGATGCGATCAAAAGTCCGTCGCAATCACGTAGCGTACGCGGATACTCGCCGGTAAACTTAATAGACAGCCACGCCCCATAGCCCGGACCAAGTGACTATAGGAGAACCCCATCGCCGAAAGCATCCGTTCGGGTGCTCGCGGCAGCGGTGTTCCGCTTTGGTGCACTTCGTCGACGGCGTCGGGGGTGCGGCCGCCTACTAAAGTTTGCGACGAGCATTCGATCAGGATGTCGGGAATCTTGTTGAATTGCCCGACTTGATATTGAAAAGTGTTTTCGATAATGAGACTAAAATGCGGGGTTTATAATTATTAGGCATGCGATGTCTAAGGAATTCATTTGATTAGGCATGCGATGTCTATGCAGGTTGCGGATTCCAACTGTTGTAGTTTTACACTTTCTTTTCTGTGACCGTAAGTGTAATATGTGATATCGCCGGTTTCGTTGCTATATGTCAACGACAATTGGGATGCGCATATTTACTTACGTTGATGACATGTGATGTTATGTGTTGCTGGATATGTTATATTGGATCTTCGTGTTTGAATAGCCGGGGGGTGTTTATGTGAGATGAGTGTTTTTCTTTTTCATTCATGTAAAAACTTGTATGTAATATTCTTTTTTTTGGGGCACTTCCAGGTTGCGGAAGATGTCACCCTTTGTATATTATTTACTTTTCCGCACTAGGATAGACCCAAGGAGGAGGGCACAAGTAACCGGGTTCTGGAGACCAGTGGGAGACCAACTCGAGGAGTCGAGTCCGGGTCTCCTAACTTTAGAATTGGTAGGGTTGCTTGCCGCTCTCGTAGGGGTCTAGGGGTGTGGGTTTGGCTATTCATCGCGACCGTGGAATCCGTGTTTTATACTGGCTCGTATTGAAAACACGGACGTCCTAGTATATCCAAAATTTCATATATGTTTTTTCTGCTGCGATATCTGTGATGTGATCATTTGAAATGTTGTGATGGATACTGTATATAGTATATATGATATATTATATAGACGTTACTTATGTTTTACACCCGCGTTAGCCCTGCCCTGCTCTGCCGTTAGTTACCTAACCTAACGGTGCATGAGGGGACATCGAGGCGAATGCGGATGGCATAAGTGTACGTCGTATTTATCTGTGATGTTTAGGTGATTTAAATGATGGGACTTCATTAATATGATTAATGAAATAAAAGAAACCTAAAGATGTTGTAGAATTGAATTTCAAAAATAAAACAGGTAGCTACAGTTCTTGCTTTGCACAGCAGTATATATGATATATCCTGCACCTTATTCGATGAGGAAAGGGTCGACGATCCCTTCATCGGGAGTGACCCCTTTAGCAATAACTGGCAGATGCTACAACCCTCGGTTTGTCTTTTGATTGCTTCTATAGTTTCTGCTTTGCACAGTGATATATATGATATATCCCGCACCTCATTCGACGAGGAAAGGGCCGACGATCCCTTCACCGGGAGTGACCCCTTTAGCAAAACTAGAAAAGCCTAAAAAACACTCCATTTCAAAATTCATTCGATCCTACAACGATATCAAGTTCATTACGCAATAGGTTTTCAGAAAAACCTGTCGTAGCCCTCCGTCATTTCAGATAAGTACTAGTTAGTATTCGTGCTGCGGTAGTTTGGCCTCCGTCAAGGCGTAGTGTACGGTAGCTAACTAGTGCTTATCTGCTAGCATATGATGCGATTGGATTAGGGTATTCGTACGGCGTTGTTTGGCCTCCGTCAAGGGTCGTGCGGGTGGGTTTAATTCAATCAGGAAATGACGGGTTGAACTTGACTAGCGGACTATGGGTAGTTTGCCTCCGTCAAGGTCATAGGACGCTAGGGGAAAAATTATCGGGAATTTCAAGTGTTGAAATTTGCAATAAGATTGCATACCTTCTATGAGATAGTTGGATCCCGATACCCACTGCGAGTAAGAGTTACTCCTGTGAGAGTTTTACACATTACAATTAGCCGATCAAGTAGGTGTCTAGAAAGGTGTTAACGAGGTTACGCCTCTGGGAAAACGAGGTTTACATTAATTAGGTTCGTGCGAAAGCACGGGGGACCTCCCTCAAAGTACCGACACTGGCCTGGCTGAAAGATTGGCGAACTTGTAGTGAGTAATTAATCGCGGCTAGTCTTTCCTTTTATGGTTTGAAGGAAGATTTGATAAAAAACAGTGGGAGCCATCCTGATTAGATAAAATAATAACCAATCTATTCTTGCAAGAGCGCACGCTGAGTGTTTTCTTCTCTCTCTCTCCAGGTAGCGACAAAATCACGCCTTAATCAAGATAATAAAACGGATGTATTGACCGAACCCGCTTGTTATACTGAGCTGGGGAACGTTGGTCCCGCTGCAACTTATAATTGTTATAAGACAGAGCAGGAAATTGGGGATTACCAGAATTCCCGTGCCGCCCAAACGAAGAGAGTGCATGCTGATGCATCATCTTCAGGTGTGTTTATTATAAAGAACTGTTTCTCAGTATCCTCTACGTCCTGGGTATCTGATACGGGAACAGGATCCCAGATATGTACTCAGTTACATGGGCTACAGAAAGGTAGAGAACTGAGAACGGGTGATAAGTTTCATGAGACAGAAAACGGGGCAAGTGTTGCAGCCAAGTCTATTGGTCACTGTCACCCTGTATTCCAAATACATTGATTCTGAACGAATGTTATTAGATACCGAACCTGATATACAAAATCATATCAGTCTCTTTATTAGTAAAGAAATGATAGAATTTTGTATTGTTGGATAATGTTTTGAACATTTCCTATATCAAAAGTGGATCGGTTCAGGCACGTTATCTAAAAGCGTTGATGTTCTAAATCAAACTACAGTTCTTAGTATACGGAACACACACAAGAGGAAGGGTTCAGAAATGAACGGATCCTTCTTAAGGAATTGTAGACTAGGTCATATCAATGCGACCCGACTAGCTGGAGTTGCATAAAGATGCATATTTAAATTAGTTTGAATTTACATCTTATGAAACTCGCCAGTCATGTCACAAAGATAAGATGACCATAGCTTCGTTTACTGGAAACAGAGAAAGAGTTAGTGAACACTTATAATGATACATGTTGATGTATGTAGGTCCCCTGTCTACACATGCCAAAATCGGTTCTTTATACTTCATTACATTCTCTGATGATCACTCAAGACTCAGACATATGTTCCTGTTGAAACACAAGTCCGAACCTTTTGAGATATTCACAGAATATGATCTAGAAGTAGAGAACCAAAATACGGGTATAAGTATTATGTCCTTTGATGTGATCAAGGAGGAGAATACTCGAGCACGGAAATCCTGGACTATTCTAAAGGAGAATGAGATTCTCTCTCAGCATTACTCCTCCGTATACACCATAGTACGATGGTATATCGGGACGGAGCAATCACACCCTATATGATAAGATGTGCTCTATGATGAGTACTACTGAGTTACCTATTTCCTTTTGGGAGTCATACACTTGAGAAGCTGCATACCTATTGAATAGGGTTCAAATCAAATCAGTTGCCTACCACTTCATATTTGATATGATAATGGAAGAGCCCATCTCTTAAGTTAGTTAAGATTTGGGGTTGTCCGGCCTATGTCCAAAAACAAAATCCGGACAAGCTCGAGGCAAGGTCTGTTATATAGAACTGGAAATGTTCCAGCTATACAAACTGCAGCTGATGATTTGAAAGAACCAAATGATTCAATAGTTACCAACGAACCTCAGCCTCTCCGCCGATCTAGTAGGGTTTCTCACCCACCTGAGAGTTACTTCGGTTTCTCTATGACAGTGGGAGTGAGGATTGAATCATGAGATGATAACCCAACTAGTTTCGAGCTGGCCATCAGGAGTGAGACTCTGTAAGAATGGCTGGATGCTTAGTGATCTGAGATGGAATCCATGTACACCAATAAAGTATGGACTTTGGTTGCTATATCTGAAGGGTTAAATCCCCATCAGGAGCAAGTATATCTTGAGAAGAGTACTTAGTGTACATGGAAAAGTTGAGACTTTCAAAGCTAGACTTGTTAAAAGGTTTGCATCATTGACCAGGTATGGATTATGTTGAAACCTTTTCTAAGGATCTATGCTTAAGTCCATCCAGATCCTACTTGCCACGGCTACATACCATGACTACGATATCTGGTGGTTGGGTGTCATGACTGCTTTTCTAAAATGATGTTTCAGAAAAGAGAGACTATAAGTACACAGCCAGACGGCTTCGTAGACAGTGGGAGCAGCGGAAACGTGTGCAGGTTAATTTATAGGATAAAGCAGACATCGCGGAGTTGGAACGTCTGTTTTGATGTAGTTGTCAAAAAGTTTGACTTCATCAAAATGGTAGATGAACCTTGTATATACAAAAAGGTAGTAGGGAGAATGGTGGTGATCCTCGTAGAGTATGTGGATGACATACTCTTGATAAGAAAGGAGTTTCCTATGCTACGCTCGGTCAATCTCCGCTTATCACAAGGATTCTCCCTATAGGATCAAAGTGATACCTCCTAAATCCTGAGTTTTGATCAATGAGATAGAAGTATCTGGATGTTATGATTCTCACTAGTTGTAGTGAGATGGTATTAATTGATCCTGGGGAGAATCACTGGAAGTGTTCCAGGGTGATAAGGACGACTGAATGTCAGTCACAGGCATTGTCTTTACCCTTGGTTAAAGGACGGTATGTTGGAAGAGTTCCAAGCTGGATACCGTGGCATACTAGACGATAAAGGCTGGATACATCGCTACTTAAGATGCTACCAAAGAGGCAGTCTGGATGTATATTTGTTCATGAGATGAACTTAGTTCCTCCCATTGTGTGACAATGGAGTTGTGGCTTATGCCAAGGAACGTCCGTCCTATCAGTGATCCAGACATATTCTGAGACAGCATCACCTGATCAATGAGATGGTTGATCTCCAAGGAGATCGAGGTTAGGAGAGTAGACTCAGAGGACAATACGGCGGATCCACTCACAAAGGCCTTTTCCCAGAGAGAGACTTTTATGGGATGGTTGCGTATGAGATACTACAACCACTGCTATCAGATGGCCCTAGTGCAAGTGGGAGATTATTAGTTATATGTATGCCCTAGAGGCCATTACTATACATAGGATGTATATTGTAGTGGATGCTTGGACATATATAGGGAGGGCTTTCTTGCTCGACATGATAGTTTGCTATCTGGTTGCTCTTTACCTTAACGTGTATACTGATTGTCTCTCTGTTACATGTTGGTAAAGCCCTTAGGATGTGTACTTGACTACCTGGACTATGATGCGGATCATACTAGTGGGGACATGGTAGTCTATAAGTACATCCTTCAAAGTCCCTAGTCATGGGTGTATCGAGACGGGGCATCGATATACCAGAGTAGACTAGCGTATACCTTCTCGACCCATATAGATGGGCGATGGATGATCCCATATCCATTGGTGTTTGACATCAGAGATGATATACGGGTGCTCAGTGGAGACTGGGTTCACTGGACGGACTCGCCGAGAACTCCCAGATGGTATTATACCTTACGTCAGATGGCAGTTCTCTGGTGACACTGGTACAGGTTAGTCTGTAGACCCGAGATCGTCATAGAGTCTTGTGTGATTCCCACTGTTGTTTGATTTCCACCTTACCACATCCAAGTGGGCGTGCAAAACGGTGGTCTTTGGGTACAGTCCCGAGTCACATGGAGGCAATGAGCGATAGGAGGGGATTCGTCTCTCCCGGTATAGGGAGTTGATGTTGCGCTGTGTTCGATTGGCTATAACCGGAAATCCCTGGACAGGGTTGCTGAGATTTACTGGTAAGTGTTACCAATAGTTTCTCGAACTGTTATAGACCTCATATCGACATGACTTATCGAGGTATTGGGGTCTGACGTTTACCACCCCTAGGCAAGATATGCGACATATCAGACGATCAGACCGGACTGTACGGTAAGTGTTACTGGTTGGATTCACAGGAGTGTGAGAGGGCTTGCTCGTCGATCTTCTGATCGCTCAATACCCGGGTGGCCGTTACGTTTAGCAGACCGCTTGCGGCTTGTGGGTGTTTGATATGATCATCACCTGCTGCCGGCGTATTGACGAGTCTTTAGAGTCCTACACAGAGGTTTCCTGGCTCAAGCGAAACGAAATAGAAGCGCATATGAGATATGTGCGGGACCGAGAATAATGCGTGTATGTGATACCGTATTCTATTCTCGCGACGAATGTATCGATTGGTTGTATGCGATATAACCTAGTTATCGAATCGAGGATTGATTCGATAAGCCGATACATTGAATATTAGTCGGTCATATGTGATATGACCGGATCATTAAATCAAGTGTTGATTTAATGATTTAATGTATAATTATATATTTGATATATTACTTTGCATTAAATAGTATTGGTTCACTTAAGTTGGATTTTCTCACTTGATGTGCACATTGTATATGTGATATATTTTTTTGTGCACTTGATTGTATCATGTTTGATGATACATGCAAACTTTGGTGTAGGTTTGATTTAAACCTTGGTTAAGTAAATGGTTAGGGTTTTTATTTATTTATTTATTTATTTATTTGGCATAAAAGAGAAATGGTGGGTTTCTTTGTTTTGTAGTTGAAGTTTCATGAAGCTTTGAAAAAGTCTACCATTTTTGTTTAATGCTAAACCTAACCATTCACCTAACCTTAGTTTATTCTCTACACTTAACCATGGTTGCTAATATGATAAGAATGACTTATTTTCTATTTTCCAATTGATTCTCATCATATTCTCATCTTTTTCTTCTTCTTCTTCTTAAAGAAGAAAGTAGCTTGCTAGCTTCAATGGTGAATTGAGAAGATGAGTGAGAAATCCAATTCTAAAGTGAACCCACTTCCTATTTCTTCATCCTCTACCACTTGCCAAGTAGTATAGGGTGTTTTCTTCACAAGTTTCATGGCTTGGTGAAGTTGGAGCTTGATCTTGTGTTGCCTCGACATAGATCATCTTCGGCATCGAAGTCGACAACCTAGCCCGCCCATTTCTCCGATGAAGCCGACGCTAGAGCCCGGGATCCGATGATCGCAGCGAGGGGACTTCATCACGGAGCTATGGAGGTGGAGGATCGGATCTATAAAGGTTGTATTTCCGTTCACTCTTAGTGAAGTTGTTATCTAGTTGCATGTTTCGCCTAATCTCTAGTTAACGGTCCGTATTAGGGTTTCTCGGCACTTGTAAAATTTGAATTTGGCATGGTTGATGCCTTGTGAGACCTCATTAGTGTGCCTAGGAACCCAACAGTTTGAAACTCCCGATGTGATTTTTACCCCTGGGACCAATGTGGCCTTGACTAAAGATCAAAATGCCAAAAGGTCCTAATCAAGTTCTACCAGTCATTATCTTGATTGCATTAGACCCACCCGTATGAGCCTTGACTAAAGATCAAAATGATCACACGACTGTCCTAATCAATTGCATATCCATGCAACGGAAAAGCATTACATAGCTACCGAACACTACCAATCCGAAATGACGGAGGACTACGGCTGGTTTTTGGCGAAAAACCTTTAACGTAATGAGCTTGATATCGTTGAAGAAACCGAGTGGTTTTATAAATATATAGTGGCAAAAACTTTTGCTAAAGAGGTCACTCCCGGTGAAGGGATCTCGGCTCTTTCCTCATCGAATGAGGTGCAGGATATTCAAAACCGAATACCACGATGTAAAGCAAAAGAATTGACTATAGTGAAGTTATTACTTAGTTGTAATATTCTGCCCAAGGGGTCACTCCTGATGAAGGGATCTCGGCCCTTGCCTCGTCGAATGAGATGCAGGATATTCCCAATCAAATACCACTGTGTAAAGCAAAACAGAACGTCTGTAATGTCAGTTTTTAAAAACTTGGTTCCAACAACATCATATATAAGTTTTCTTTATCCTTGCATTGATCAAAATAAACGCAGTCCCATCAATTAATCACACCTTAAAAGAACGAAAATATGATGTACGTATATGCCATCCGCATTCGCCACTGGGTACCGTCATCACCCGTTAAGTTACTTAACTAACGACAGAGCGAGGACTAGACTAGCGCGGGTGCAAAACATATACAACGTCTACTAGTATATATATAAATATATATAACTTTCGTCCCAGACATGATATAAAGAAATATCTCAGAATCACAGCCAAGCAACAAAGAGTGGTGGTAATCCTGGAGCCTCGGGTTTCACTTCAGCCGCAAATAAGGCCGACATTCCCCTGTCATGTGGATAGCCTGTGCAATGAAAACCTAGACCCCTACCCTCCAATCCCAGAAACGAGGCAACTCCAATCAACAACGTGAATGGGCCACCTAGCACTTCACGGAATCCGGTAACTTGGGCACCCCTCTGTGGGTAAACCTATACCCCCTACAGGTGCGGCAAATAGCCCGCCAATTCTAGAGTAAGTTCCTTTCCGTCTTAACGCCATGAGATGCGGACCCGTTGCCCTCTAGAACCCGGCTATTCGTGCACTCCACCGCGGGGTAATCCTAGTACAGAAAAGAAAATAATATGTACAAGGGTGACATCGACTTCAACCCGGTCGTGCCCCAAACAAATAATACAAACTGGCAGAGACGGCAGTCCACATGTCGGATGCTCGCCCTACAATATCAAATGTACAAATGAATATAAACAGTACTAACATTGCACCGAAGCTATCCACCACGACGATCCAACCACAATCACAACACAACACTGAACATCAACGTGAATGTCACGTTCGCAAACCGTCTAAAAGAACATATAGCTGGAAGTCTATGTAGCACACCCCCACGTGTTTGCGGGGAGGCAGAATACATCAAAAACGATTTTTTTCACTTCAAAAGATCATGTTTGGCTTTGCAACATAGACTTTATCCACTTTTAGGATCTTGATTAAACCTTAACTAATTAAAACTAAACTACAAGAGGGCGTTAACTACTCGGTTAAAGTATTATACCATCGGGTCAAGTCCTTCGGGTCTTCAAGTGGTTCTTTGCTCCTTGGTTCAAGCTTCTTCTTGTTCTCCTTTCTTTAAGTCCTCCAAAGCTTCAAATGAATTCGGTTGCCGGTCTCTTTTGTGTCGAAGAAAGATCCACCCGAGGGCCTATGGTCAAGCTCCAACCTCAAATAAGGTAACTTAGTGATCCAACTTGCTAAGGAAGACTACAAAGTAGAAGTAGAGAAGATATATTGGATTAATTTGTCTCAATGCTCATTGATTCTGTTGGAGATAGTGCCCTCAGAGTCAATTATTAGGTCACAGGTACGTGATTGTAATGATTGAGGGAGGACCTATCCCGGTAGGACAGTCTTACTCGAGATGATAGTATGCTATCTGGTTTACCTTTATCATCGTGTACTGTTTTAGGTGACCTGACACGTCGCTATTACACGTTGATAGAGCCCCTAGGATTCTTGCTTGACCACCAGCAGTATGAGGGCGATCATATAAGTGGGAGCTGGGGGTCTATAAGCTTATCCTTAAAAGGTCCCTAGTCGTGGGAGTTTCGAGACTGGGCATCGATACTCCATTAGTAGACTAGTGTATACAGTCGAGACCCCGACGAGGGGCGGTGGCCGGTCTCACAAGCCACTGGTGTCAGTTGGATCACCTAAGATGTATACAGGTGCTCATTGGGTTGTGAGTACACCGGACAGGACTCGCCGGGAACATGCTAGTTGGTCATATACCAGACGTCAGATAGCAGTTCCCTGGTGACATGTGTGCAGGTTAGTTCATCGACCTGGGGATCGTCATTTGTCTCGTGTGAGTTCCCACTGTACTTTGATTACTACCCTACCACGGCTCAAAGGAGTCGTGCAAACAGGTTTTAGTTGGGTACAGTCCCGAGCCACATGGAGGCAGTGAGCGTATCTTCAGGGGTTCGTCTCTCCCGGTATTGGGGGTGAGGTCGTGCTGTGTCTAGGAGAGCCATTACACAAAGTCCTTGGCCAAGGCAAGGAGATTTGCTGGTAGGTATTCCAGTAGTATCTCAGGGTGTTCTGGGCTACACTCCGACACGACTTGTACCGCTTTTGGGGGTCTGACTTTTACCAACCCCCTAGGCCCGCCATGCGATACTCATAGACGAACGGACCGGACTGCACGGATATTGTCACTGACAGGCTCAGTTGGGTGTCGGGGTGAGCTTCCTCATCGACGTCCTTTTAGTCAATAGCTGGTGGCCCGTTACGTATTGGCTTATACCTCTGACGTGCTAGTGGTTAAATCCACAGCCATAGTATTGACGAGTCTTTAGAGTCCACCACACTTTCAGTTACTCAAGTTTCGGGCGAAACGCTGTAGAGGCCGTATGGAGATATGGCAGGGTCCGATCAGATACGTGCGGTATTGCACGGATCAGGATCGGACGGTTTGTACTAGTGGCCGTATGGTTATATGGCAGGGTTCGATCAGATACGTGCGGTATTGCACGGATCAGGATCGAACGGATATTACTAGCCGGCTTTGGTTTAAGCCGGTCCTAGTTTAGTACAGTGTAGATTTTGTCTCATTGCATTTGTATCCGGACGGAATACAGATGCGGGTGTGTATGCACAGTATGGGGGTTTTCCTGTAATTTATTACGGGACCAGTTTTCTGGAGTTGCCAGTTTGCTTTCCGTTCCGGCCGGTTTTCCTTTGTTCTTTCCCGGCCGGACTTTTCTGATGGAGGGGGTTATTTGCAGTTTTGCAAATAACACTTTGGTGGAGGTTTTATTTGTAAGATGATTTATTATGAAAGCATCTTTTCTTTTCAACCATCACTTGATTTGTATTAATGAGATTAGAAAGGATTTGAGGTTGATAAGAAAGATTGTTATGATGATGTTTAGGATATAGTCACCTTTCTACTTTTCCTACACTCACCTTCCTTCTATGGTTATGCTTCATATTCATTCCTCCACCTTATTCTTCTTACTTGATGAAAAATGGAAGAAAGAAAGAGAGAAGAAAAAGAGAGAAGAAGGAGAGAGCTTCATCTTGATCTTTGAGAGAGTAGCATTCTTGATCTCTTTTCATACTTAGAAAAATGCAAGCACCATTTTTCTTACCTTGTTTCCTCCATCATCCACAAATGGCAACCAACCCCAAAGTGAGACTATAATTCTACACTACACTTCCTACAGCATATCTTGAGCATGTCGAGTTGCCGGCTTCATGCGCGAGTTGCCTCGGTATTGAGGTGGGAGCCCGTAAAAGTACCCGGCTTCGTGGTGCCCTTTCCGACGAGGAGGAGATGGACGGAGATCCCGCGAGGAGATCGGAGTGGAGATGAAGACCGGAGGACTTGGATCGATCGGTATATCTCTAACCCATCTTCAAGTTAGCTTAGACTAGTTAATGGTTACGATCCGGAGTTTAGTGCGCGGTGGTGCCGGTTTGCAAAGTCCGCAAAATTTTAAGTTTATCACCGTTTCCGCATTCCGGCGTCGGATTGACGGCCGGGGCGCCGCCGTGCACTTACAGTGGTATCAGAGACTCGCCATTAACTTAGTCTAACTTTGTGTAATGTGTTTGCATTTCCGATCGATCAAAAAGTTCCAAAACTGCATTTTACCCACGACAGTTTCTGTTGAAATTTTTCAGTCTCGAAAATTTTTTCAGGTTGTAAAATATTGATGTACTGGAAAATCTAAGAGTTCTGTAAAAATTTGACGAAGTAACTCCACAGTTGGAGCGCGGAACCGCCGCGAAAACCACCTTTGTGCGGCCCTTCCGCCGCGCACTATTCACATCACTTCACCATTTTTTTACAGAGGCCTTCTGGGCTTAAAATATGGGCTTTGGAATATTAAAGTTGGGCCAATTATTTCTGTAAGTGCTACAGTTTTCTTTGGGGCCCACTTGTTAATTGTTTGATCAATCGGAAATTTTTTAAACACATTTTTCACAGTATTTACATTATATCTGCGACCGTGAATGTCACTCGATCGGTAAATCCGGTCTAACTGCTATAGCCCGGTTAGACGGATATGCGAATGTGATTTTCACGTTGATGTTCTATGTATTTGCTGTGATGTTGCGGATCGGTCGTGGGGGTAGCCTGGATGCAATGCTAGTACAGTTTTGTTGTATTATGTACATTTGATATTGCGGGGCGAGCGTCCGACATGTGGACTGCCGTCACTGCCTGTTTGTATTATTCTTTTTGGGGCACGACCTGGTTGCGGTCGATGTACCCGGTGTATGTATATTTTACTTTCTGTACTAGGGTTACCCCGTGGAGGGGTGCACGGATAGCCGGGTTCTAGAGGGCAACGGGCCCGCATCTCAGGGCATTGAGACGGAGGGGCTTCAGTCTGGAATTGGCGGGCTATTCGCCGCACTCGTAGGGGGTACAGGTTGACCCAGGAGGGGTGCCCAAGTTACCGGATTCCGTGAAGTGCTGGGTGGTCCATTCACGGTGCTGAAGGGGGCTGCCTCGCTTCAGGTTTTGGCGGGTAACTTGCCGCGCCCGTAGGGGTCTAGGATTTCATTGCACAGGCTATCCACACGACCAGGGGAACGTCGGGTTTCAGTAGTGGCTCTGTGAAACCCGGGGATCCCAGATATCTGTATTGTTCTGTGATGCTGTACATTTCTGTGATGTTGCATTTTATTCACGCCTTGAGCGAATATAATATATTGGTATATATATTAGTAGATGTTGTATATGTTTTGCATCCGCGCTAGTCCAGTCCCCGCTCTGTCGTTAGTTAGCTAACCTAACGGGTAATGACGGGACCCAGTGGCGAATGCGGATGGCATATACGTACATCAGTATATTTTCGTTCCTTTTGGTGTGATCAATTGATGGGACTGCATTGATTCGGATCAATGCAAAGTTAAAAACAAACCTAATCTGATGTTGTTGGAACACTTTTTCAAAAAGCTGTTATTGCAAGGACGTTCACTTTTGTTTTGCATCGTGGTATTCATTTGGAATATCCTGCTCCTCAGTCGACGAGGCAAGGGCCGAGATCCCTTCACCGGGAGTGACCCCTTGGACAGAAGTTTGCGTCAGGGCATTAACTTCACTATAGCCGATTACTTTTGCTTTGCACCGTGGTATTCAGTTGGAATATCCTGCACCCCATTCTACGGGGAAAGAGCCGAGATCCCTTCACCGGGAGTGACCTCTTTAGCGGAAGTTGTCGTCACTATATTTCTAAAAAGCTATCCGTTCCTTCAACGATATCAAGTTCATTACGTTAAAGGTTTTCGCCAGAAACCATTCGTAGCCCTCCGTCGTTTCATATGGGTAGTCAATAGTATTCAAGCTGTGTTTGTTGGCCAAAGTCAAGGCACAGTGTTTGGTAGCTGTTGGTTATTCATATGCAGCATAGATAGATGCGTTGGTTTGGAACAGTCGTACTGCCTTGTTGGCCAAAGTCAAGGGTATGTACGGGTGGATTCAAATTAACCTGGAGAATGACGGGCAGAACTTGACATGTGACTTATGATTTGTTGGCCAAAGTCAAGGTCATAAGAGCATGGGGCAAAAATCCACATCGGGAGTTTCAAAAGTACTGAAACTTGCCAGATATGCGCATACCTTCTGGAGTGTGATACCGTGAGCGGATTCCGTCACGTTGTCATGCGATGAGAGTTGGATCCCGATTCCTACTGATGAGTTAGTTTACTCCTCGGGTGACCCCGACTAATTCTTCTTTTAGGTTTGGAGAAGAATTTGAGGTACAGTGGGAGGATTCCAGATTAGATAAATTGGTAACCATTCTGATCTAGGTTAGAGTGCACGCTGAGTGTTTCTTTTCTCTCTCTCTTTGGCAGCGACCATTGACCCGACCCTAAGACTTTGACTCAGTGACCAAGTTGACCGAACCTTCTTAAACACCGGCTTTTGGATTGTCAGAGTTGCAAACCTCATTGCCACTCCTACTTTTACCCTTTTCTCCAGGACACCCCGTTTTACTACGAACGTCCACTTCCATTGGACAAAACCATCGTATGGTTAGATACGAACTCGAAAGAATTTATTCGAGGATGGTTTCCGGTTCTGGAGAAAACGGATAGGATTATTCAGTTGTCTTTTCTTTTTACCCTCTCTCAGGTTACGAGTACTCCTTGGTTTAGGGGTAGTACACCTATTACGCAAATTGGATTGTCTTCTTCCAAACCTTAGGCTGGTGCCGACCGGTAGGGAATGAAGAAAACCAATTAGCATAACAATGGTGTGCAGAAGGTATTAAGTTCAGACAAAGCAAGGGATTAGTAAGAGGGCAAAGTAAATTGCAACAGATATTCACGACCAAACCAAATATTTCGTTACCACTCCCACATCACCTTTGTATTTCTCCAGGACACTCCGTATCACTACGAAGATCCACAGTTTATTTGGATACTCCATCGTATGGTTATATACGAACTCGAATGGAACTTGTTCCAGTTCGGGGATGGATTCTGGTTCAGGAGAAATAGGAATAAGGTTTATTCGGTTGTCTTTTATCTTCACCCTCTCTCATTGCGAGTGTTCCTAGGATTAGGACAGTACACCCATTATGCTTATTGGATAGTCTTCTTCCAAACCATAGGCTGGTGCCGAACGGTAGGGAAGGAAGAAAACCATTTGGCCTAAAGGGGTGTACAGAAGGTAATGACTAAAGACATATGAAGGGATTTGGAGAGGTGGCAAAGAATTATACGGTTACAGTCGTGAATCTGGAAGAGGCATTACTAGGAATACCAGGATACCCCATCCGAACATTTCAATGTTTCGGTATCACTGTGTACTGTTAAAAGAAAACTGATTTCCCGATTAGATACTTACTCCAGGGTATGTATTTACCAGGTATGATTCTCACATCTGTATGGTTTTACAGATGATGAGTAGGAGTAAGTTATTGGGAATTGGGTGATCATCCTCATTATATCGGGATTCTTTGTAATCGGTGATATTTGAGGAAGTCACCTGGGTTGTTTGCCGGTCGGCAAATATTTGGTTTTGAATATCCGCTATTATGCACCAATTTCAAATTGATATATCTGTACGTCTATTTTCATAGAGTGAGATATACCTTTCTGAAATTATGTTTACGACATTTACCTATATCAGTGGATGGTTAGGTAAGGAGCATTAAACAGCGGTGTAATTCTTCTTAACCATAAGTACAGTTTTCAACCTACGACACACAGTGAGTGAGTTATCAGACTCAAGGGACTTGTACAGAGTGTTGTATGATGTCCAGGGTCCATCAGGACAGAGGGGTTGGTCCTCGTACTATATTCGGTTTACTTATGACTTCTCTAGTTTTTAGACAAGTGTTTCGTGAAAACACAGGGTCCGAATTTGGAGAAGTTATGGGTATTTGAATAGAGTAGAGAACCAGGTGTAGCAAGTATCGGGATTCTTCAAAGAGATCGAAGATGTAGATACTTGTGTATGGTATTCAGTTGATAGTGATGATTAAGAGAAATTGCTTCTCTTTCAGGTTACTCATAATTGGAAGCATTCCTAAGTTGAGTAACGCTGATTGGCCTCTTTCCATTTAGTTGACATGCACTGGAGACAGTTGCATGATTTGAATCTGGTTCAATTAAATCAGTGCCTCTGGTCCTATATGGGATATAGAACAGTTCATATCTTAACGATGTTAAGGTACGGGGAGTTGTCCGGCTTATGCTTAAAACCAGACACTGGACAACTCAAGGCACGTTTCTGTAATGGCTGTTTGTGGGTTGACCCAGGCTATGACGCGGGTTGATTTTCTACCATCTGGATGAACAATAGCAATATTGTTCTAGACTCGCCACAGTTTTAATAAAAATGGATTTTTTCAGAAATCAGTAGTGGGAGTATGGTAGAACTGGAAGTGATTCCGGAACCACAAACGATTACTGAAGATTTGATAAGGAACCTAAAGATTCAATCTGATTTGACATTCCATTGGCCACTCCGCAGATAAAGTGGGTAACTTCAGGCACCCGAGAGGCACTACGGTGGCCTCAAGGACGGTGACAGGGAAGTTCTTGTTTACCCACAATTACCATTGCTGTTGTTCCAGGCTGCGAGACCCGGTGGGAGGATGAGTATAGCGTCGTTCTAAACTAGTTTTAGAAGTGTACGTCTATATGACTCTGCCAGAGGGTTGTCGTAGTCAGTGGGAGCAGCGGAAGCATTGGTGGACATCAGGCTTATATCTATTTATAGACTAAAGCAGATGTAGCGGAGATAGATCATCTATTTCTGATGTGACAGTCATGGGTTTGACGTCATCAGAATAGTGGATGGATCTGTTGAGAAGGTAGTAGGGTGTGATATCCTGGTATTTGGATGACATACATAGAATAGGAAAAGAAATTCCTATACTACGATCGGTTATACTTTGGTCGTCGCACAGTGGTTTCTCCACAAGGGACTTGGACATTATATAAAACATACTGGTTACTAGATCTATGGTTTTTAGATCTAGATTTGGGTGGTTTCCCAATCTGGGTACTTTGACAGCATTCTAAGAGCATTTAGAATGGACGACTCCTGGCACGGTAGTGTACCTGCAGGTAATGGAGTCACCCTCTCCAAAGGTGTCTTACAGACTAAAGTGGAGAGGGACGTGCATGATTGGCAGATCACTTGCTAAGGCAATTGAGTCAATCGTGAGATGTCAAGTACCGCACCAGATGTTGTTCTTGCACTAGATGCAATAAGTTGACATTAATCCAATCCTGGAGAAACAGTCGGAAGCAGTTTTAGAACATAAGTGGATGTTCTAGGGATATGATAACGACAGCCTCATTTAGGAAACAGTTGTCATTCCAGGCTTCCAAGGTGACATGGACGACAAGCAGGTTGTCAGAGTTATAGTTTTCCTTCTGATGAGGGGCTGTATTTTGGACAGGTGATCCAAGGCAATACTGAGGGAAGCATGGCGCGCAGGATACTGATTGAGTTCAGTTGACGATACAGTCTAAGAAGTTTGGATTTGGAGTTCATTTATGAGCTATGTCCCATCAGACATCCAGACACATTCTAAGACAGGTATTGCTCATTTCGGGAGATGGGTTTTCTCCGCGAACTTGAGATTTAGAGAGACATAGAAAGAAACAACTAAGCGGATCCACTCACTGAGGCTATTCCTCGAACGCAATAGTTCCGCAAACGAGCTTTGTGAGACTGACTAGTAGAGGAGTTGGATGTTCGGTATCACACGGGCTGTGAGTATGCGACATCGCAATAATTAGCCTTGAGTGCAAGTGGGAGATTGTTGGAGATAGTGCCCTCAGAGTCAATTATTAGGTCACAGGTACGTGATTGTAATGATTGAGGGAGGACCTATCCCGGTAGGACAGTCTTACTCGAGATGATAGTATGCTATCTGGTTTACCTTTATCATCGTGTACTGTTTTAGGTGACCTGACACGTCGCTATTACACGTTGATAGAGCCCCTAGGATTCTTGCTTGACCACCAGCAGTATGAGGGCGATCATATAAGTGGGAGCTGGGGGTCTATAAGCTTATCCTTAAAAGGTCCCTAGTCGTGGGAGTTTCGAGACTGGGCATCGATACTCCATTAGTAGACTAGTGTATACAGTCGAGACCCCGACGAGGGGCGGTGGCCGGTCTCACAAGCCACTGGTGTCAGTTGGATCACCTAAGATGTATACAGGTGCTCATTGGGTTGTGAGTACACCGGACAGGACTCGCCGGGAACATGCTAGTTGGTCATATACCAGACGTCAGATAGCAGTTCCCTGGTGACATGTGTGCAGGTTAGTTCATCGACCTGGGGATCGTCATTTGTCTCGTGTGAGTTCCCACTGTACTTTGATTACTACCCTACCACGGCTCAAAGGAGTCGTGCAAACAGGTTTTAGTTGGGTACAGTCCCGAGCCACATGGAGGCAGTGAGCGTATCTTCAGGGGTTCGTCTCTCCCGGTATTGGGGGTGAGGTCGTGCTGTGTCTAGGAGAGCCATTACACAAAGTCCTTGGCCAAGGCAAGGAGATTTGCTGGTAGGTATTCCAGTAGTATCTCAGGGTGTTCTGGGCTACACTCCGACACGACTTGTACCGCTTTTGGGGGTCTGACTTTTACCAACCCCCTAGGCCCGCCATGCGATACTCATAGACGAACGGACCGGACTGCACGGATATTGTCACTGACAGGCTCAGTTGGGTGTCGGGGTGAGCTTCCTCATCGACGTCCTTTTAGTCAATAGCTGGTGGCCCGTTACGTATTGGCTTATACCTCTGACGTGCTAGTGGTTAAATCCACAGCCATAGTATTGACGAGTCTTTAGAGTCCACCACACTTTCAGTTACTCAAGTTTCGGGCGAAACGCTGTAGAGGCCGTATGGAGATATGGCAGGGTCCGATCAGATACGTGCGGTATTGCACGGATCAGGATCGGACGGTTTGTACTAGTGGCCGTATGGTTATATGGCAGGGTTCGATCAGATACGTGCGGTATTGCACGGATCAGGATCGAACGGATATTACTAGCCGGCTTTGGTTTAAGCCGGTCCTAGTTTAGTACAGTGTAGATTTTGTCTCATTGCATTTGTATCCGGACGGAATACAGATGCGGGTGTGTATGCACAGTATGGGGGTTTTCCTGTAATTTATTACGGGACCAGTTTTCTGGAGTTGCCAGTTTGCTTTCCGTTTCGGCCGGTTTTCCTTTGTTCTTTCCCGGCCGGACTTTTCTGATGGAGGGGGTTATTTGCAGTTTTGCAAATAACACTTTGGTGGAGGTTTTATTTGTAAGATGATTTATTATGAAAGCATCTTTTCTTTTCAACCATCACTTGATTTGTATTAATGAGATTAGAAAGGATTTGAGGTTGATAAGAAAGATTGTTATGATGATGTTTAGGATATAGTCACCTTTCTACTTTTCCTACACTCACCTTCCTTCTATGGTTATGCTTCATATTCATTCCTCCACCTTATTCTTCTTACTTGATGAAAAATGGAAGAAAGAAAGAGAGAAGAAAAAGAGAGAAGAAGGAGAGAGCTTCATCTTGATCTTTGAGAGAGTAGCATTCTTGATCTCTTTTCATACTTAGAAAAATGCAAGCACCATTTTTCTTACCTTGTTTCCTCCATCATCCACAAATGGCAACCAACCCCAAAGTGAGACTATAATTCTACACTACACTTCCTACAGCATATCTTGAGCATGTCGAGTTGCCGGCTTCATGCGCGAGTTGCCTCGGTATTGAGGTGGGAGCCCGTAAAAGTACCCGGCTTCGTGGTGCCCTTTCCGACGAGGAGGAGATGGACGGAGATCCCGCGAGGAGATCGGAGTGGAGATGAAGACCGGAGGACTTGGATCGATCGGTATATCTCTAACCCATCTTCAAGTTAGCTTAGACTAGTTAATGGTTACGATCCGGAGTTTAGTGCGCGGTGGTGCCGGTTTGCAAAGTCCGCAAAATTTTAAGTTTATCACCGTTTCCGCATTCCGGCGTCGGATTGACGGCCGGGGCGCCGCCGTGCACTTACAGATTTACAACTCATGTGATGGGATGAGCTTGAAGGAGGAGGAGAGAGAATGATATCATAAGAATGATGTTGAGAAATGGATGTGAGAATGGCTAAGTCATTTTCCAATAATACAAGCATGAAATAAAATACTCACAAAAAATGCAACCATACGTGAATAGGAAACCCAAATGAATAAAAAATTTACAAAGCCATACTTCCATCCCATTCCTCAAATATCTTCTAATTTCCACCTCATTAATCCTTTATCAAAAAGGGATAAATCAATAATGAGGTGTCTCCTTCTAGAATCTCATTCTTGTGAAATTACAAGAATGCCCTCACCGTATATACATACCCGTATCCGTATTCCGAAAAATACGGATACACAGAGACAAGTATAATCCAATAGTATAATACTAGGATCTGGCTTAAACCAAAGCCCACTAGTATTATCTGTCTGAACATCATTCGTGTAGCAAGTACACGCATGCGATCGAAACCCTGCCGTAAGACCATACGGCCTCTACATCGTCTCGCCTGATCCAGGGAAGCCCTCTGTGTGGGACTCTAAATACTCGACAGTACACTGGCAGTAGGTTTAACCACAAGTCCCTCAGTGGCACTAGCTGTACGTAACGGCAACCCAGGTACATGTCGAAAATGATGCTAACGAACGAACTCGTCCGAAACCCCTACTGAGCCTGTCCGTGACAATATCCATGCAGTCTGGTCTGTTCGTCTGAGAGTATCGCAAGTAAGGTCTATGGGGTGGAAAATGTCGGACCCCTAATAACCGTACAAGTCATGTCAGTATGGCTCAAGACCATCCGAGAATCTATTGGTCCGTCCACCAGTAATTCTCAATCAACCTTGGCCAGGGACTTATGGTAATGACCAACCGATCACTGTGCGATATCGACTCTCTATACCGGGAGAGACGAATCCCCAACAGTCACTCACTGCCTCCATATGGCTCGGGACTGTACCCGACTAAAACCTGTTTGCACGACTCCTTTAAGCCGTGGTAGGGTAGTAATCAAAGCACAGTAGGAACTCACACGAGACAAATGACGATCTCAACTCGACAGACTATCTGCACACATGTCACCAGAGAACTTCTATCTAAAGCTAGGTAAAATACCATCTAGTCTGTCCTCGGTGAGTCCTGTCCGGTGAACTCACACCCAGTGAGCATCTGTATACAATCTTAGGTGCACATCACCAATGGCTGCAGGACCGATCCATCGCCCATCGTTAGGGTCTAGATGTGTATACACTAGTCTACTTTGGAGTATCGATGCCCAGTCTCAATACTCCTACGACCAGGGATATTTAAGGATGTGCCTATTGACCACCCAGCTCCCATAAGTATGTCTGCTATCACAACGCTGGTAGTCAGGCAAATATCCTATGGGCTTTATCAACATGTACACAATATATGAAATACAAAGTAAAATATATCACATGTTAAGATAAAGACAAACCAAATAGCGTACTATCATATCGAGCAAGATTGTCCTGTACATACATATCCCTAGCATCCTATACAATGAAGGCACCTAGGGCATATATATCCAACAATCTCCCACTTGCACTAAGACCTGTAATTGGTGCAAGGAGTACCCATTGTCTGTACTAGATCCAGTTGCTGGCGTACCGCATGCCCAACATCTTAAACAGCCTCTCGAATTGGACTTGTGGGATGGCCTTGGTGAATGGATCTGCCGTGTTGTCTTTTGGGTCCTCTCTCCGCTCCTCGATCTGCCGACGATCCACGATCTTCCTGATCAGGTGATACCGCATCAAGATATGCTTTAATTTTTGATGGGACCTTGGTTCCTTCGCTAATGCTACAGCCCCATTATTATTACAATACAAAGGTATTGGATGGCAATGGACGGAACCACTTGAAGTTCAGAGATGAACTTCTTCATCCAGACAGCCTCTTTCGCGGAATCGTTAGCAGCTATATACTCAGCTTCCATCATTGAGTCTGCGATGATATCCTGTTTGGAACTCTTCCAACATACCGCCCCTCCATTAAGGGTAAACACAAAACCCGAGACGGATTTAGAGTCATCTTTATCACTTTGGAAGATGGAGTCGGTAAAAGCCTCGACCTGGAGGTCCCCATTACCGTAAACTAAGAACATCTCCTTAGTCGTTCTCAGGTACTTGAGAATGTTCTTTACCGCTATCCAATACTTCTTACCCGGGTCAGACTGATACCTGCTTACCACACTAAGTGCGTAAGCTACATCTGGTCTGGTACATAACATCGCATACATTATAGATCCTACTGCTGAAGCGTAGGGTATAATGCCCATGCGAGCCCTCTCTTCATCAGTCTTTGGAGACATCTCTTAGGAGAGGGTGATCCCGTGACAAGCGGGTAAATTACCGCGCTTGGAATCTTCCATACTAAATCTCTTTAGTATAGTGTCAATATACCCGGACTGTGAACGTACCAATATTATTTTTGATCTATCTCGATAGATCTTAATCCCTAGAATGTATGAGGCATCTCCGAAGTCTTTCATGGAGAATTTCTGTGACAAGAAGAGCTTGACTGATTATAGCATAGGGATATCATTCCCTATCAGGAGTATGTCATCAACGTACAGTACGAGGAAGACTACCGCTCCTTCTACAATCATCTTATAAATGCATGGTTCATCTACATTTTTGATAAAGTCAAATTCTTTGACTGTCTGATCAAAGCAGATGTTCCAACTCCGCGATGCTTGCTTTAATCCATAAATGGATTTAAACAACTTGCACACCTTTCCGCTGCTCCCACTGTCTAAGAAACCTTCCGGTTGATCCATGTAAACACTTTCTTCTAAATGTCCATTTAGAAAAGCTGTTTTTATGTCCATCTGCCAGATTTCATAGTCATGGAAGGCAGCAATGGCAAGCAGAATCCGAATGGATTTAAGCATAGCTACAGGAGAAGAAGTTTCATCATAGTCCAATCCTGGTCTTTGACGAAAACCTTTTGCAATGAGTCTAGCTTTGTAGGTTTCCACTTGTCCAAATGCACCAATATTCTTTTTGAAGATCCATTTGAATCCAACTGGTTTCATCCCAGGAGGAGAAACGTCCAAAGTCCATACTTTATTGGTGTACATGGATTCCATTTCGGATCTCATAGCATCCAGCCACTTCACCGAGTCTTTACTCGTGATAGCCTGCTGAAAATTAGTAGGCTCATTATCATCGATAATGCAATCCTCTCGATCCACATCTATATTTGCGGAGCGGCGTTGTTTCGCCGGGCTCTATTGAAACTTGAGCTTCAACTAAGTCCTCGGCAGTAGTTTGGGGTTCTGGAATTTCTTCCAGTTCTACCGCGCTCACACTAATTTCTTTCGCAAGAAATTCACTCTCTAAGAAGACAATGTGGCGAGTGACAAACACCTTTTGTTCTTCAGTATGGTAGACAAGATATCTCCTTGAATTCTTGGGGTATCCCACAAACTTGCACAAAACCAATCATGCCTCAAGCTTGTCCGGATTTTGCTTTTTAACAAATGCTGGACACCCCCATATCTTGAGATACTTGAGATATGGTCTTTTCCCACTCCACATTTCATATGGAGTGGTAGGCATAGACTTAGTCGGAACTCTATTCAATAGGTATGCAGCTGATTCCAGCGCAAAACCCCAGAAGGAAAGTGGCAACTCAGCACTACTCATCATTGAATGCACCATGTCAAGTAGCGTGCGATTCCTCCTTTCTGATACACCATTATGCTAACGTGTATATGGAGGAGTAAGCTGAGAGAGAATTCCATTCTCTTTTAAGCATTCAAGGAAACTGGTACTTATGTATTCTCCACCTCGATCAGACCTAAGCGTCTTGATTCTTTTACCAGTCTGTTTCTCCACTTCATTTTTATACTCCTTAAATTTCTCAAAGGCTTCGGATTTATGCTTCATTAAGAACACATGTCCATACCTTAGGAAATCATCAGTAAAAGTGATGAAATAGGATTGACCGCTTCGTGCATGTGTAGACATCGGACCACATACATCGCTGTGTACAAGTCCCAAGAGCTCCGTTGCTCTTTCTCCGTGTCCTGTGAACGGAGATTTGGTTATCTTCCCTTTGATACATGATTGACAAGTTGCATATGATGTATATTCAAACGGATCTAAATATCCATCTTTATACAACTTAGTCAACCTTATTTCAATTATATGACTAAGTCTATAATGTCATAGGATGGCTTGGTTTAAATCTGGAGCTTTTCTTTTGAGTGTGTTTTGGATATTGAAAACTTGAGGTTGATTAAGTATGTATATGTCGTTTTCCAGTATGCCAAACCCAATCGTTTCTTGCTTTAGGAGAATGTTCATGACATTTCTTTCAAGTGCAAAATTATATCCTTTATTAGACAATAAAGATACTGATATAATATTATATAGTATACTGGGAATACAAAAACAGCTGTACAACACCAAAATGTGCCCACTAGTCAACCTCAGGTGATAATCGCCTACTGCAACAACATCTACGTTTGTTCCATTGCCAACCCGGAGGGTCATATCACTTGCCTTCAGTGCTCTACGGTTTCTCAGTGCCTGCAAATAATTACAGATGTGAGAACCAGAACCGGTATCAAGTACCCATGATGTAGTGTTTACTGAAAAACAGTTTTCGATTACAAATACACCTGAAGCAGAAGCAGCAACTTGCTTCGTGTCCTTGGCATTAAAAGCCATGCAATCCTTTTTCCAGTGCCCTTTCTTGTGACAATAATTGTAGGGATGCTAGGCACTCTCACAAGGGTCTACGAGGTATCAACCATGCCCGATTTAAAATTTAGACGTGCCGAGCAACCCTAAACCAAGATCTTAGACTAGAGATTAGGCGAAAACAAGCATGTTAAACACTTTAACACTAAGTGAGAGGGATTACGACGTTTGTAGATCCGGTCCTTCACTTCTTAAGCTCCTTGTTGAGGTCCTTTCGCTGCGATCATCGTGCATCCGGACTCTAGAGAGGCTCCACGAAGAGAAAGATGCAAGCTTGCTTCCGATCTTCGATAACAAAGATGATCTACCTTGAAGTTTCATTAACACAAGCTCTCACTCACTAATGATGTGAACACCCTCATCTAAATGGTAAGGATAGATAAGGATGATGAAGTAGGATTTTTTGCTCTCATTGGTTTTCATATTCTCACTCATTTTCATCACTTTTGAAAAAGCTAGAAAGCTTTTCGATGAAGAACTCAAGAAAGAAGACGAAGAATCCTTTTGTGATGAATAATGAAAAGTTGTGATAAGGTTAGAAATGCAACCATGGTTCATGAGAGAAGAAGTAACTCATGTAGAGATTTAACTAGGGTTAAAAGGTTGGGTTGGGTTAAGCAAATATCACAAAATATCCAAGTCAAAGTCAAAGCTTCAAGAAGCTTCTTGAAAGCTTCATGAAGACTTAACCCGAATACAAACCCTAACCTCAATTAAACTCCACAAAACATGTTGCATTAATAACCATATCATGTTACAATATTATATATCACATATATAATATTTATTTTAACAAAATAAAAATAATACAATTAACATATATCGTATATATATCAATGTATTGCCCGAGTGAGAAAAAGAATGTTTTAGTGAGCTTATATCAGTTAATGTAATTTAATATATCAAATATATAATTATTCATTAAATTATCGAATCAACACTTGATCCGATAATCCGGCTATTTCACAAATAACCGACTGATATAATCTGAATCAGTTCATCGAATCAACACTTGATCCGATGACCCGGCTATATCACATATACCCGGCCGATATCTCATATCGCGAGAATCTAATACGGTATCACATACACGTACTGTTCTCGGTCCCGTACATATCACATATGTGCTCCTACTCCGTTTTGCCTGAGCCAAGATACCTCTGTGTAGGACTCTAAAGAATCGTCAATACGCCGGCAGTAGGTGATGATCATATCAAACACCCACAAGCTGCAAGCGGTAAGCTAAACGTAACAGCCACCCAGGTATTGAGCGATCAGAAGATCAACAAGAAAGCCTGTACATTCTCCTGTGAATCCAATCAGTAACACTCTCGTACAGTCCGGTCTCGTCGTCTGATATTTCGCATATCTCGCCTAGGGGTGGTAAACGTCAGACCCTATTAGCTTGATGAGTCGTGTCGATATGAGGTCTATAACAGTTCGAGAAACTACTGATAACACTTACCAATAAATCTTAGCTACCCTGGCCAGGGATTTCCAGTTATAGCCAATCGAACACAGCACGACATCAACTCCCTATACCGGGAGAGACGAATCCCCTCCTATCGTTCATTGCCTCCATGTGATTCGGGACTGTACCCAAAAGCCACCTGTTTGCACGCCCTCTTGGACGTGGTATGATGGAAATCAAAGCACAGTAGGAATCACACAAGACTCTATGACGATCTCGGGTCAACAGACTACTCTGTACCAGTGTCACCGGAGAACTGCCATCTGACGTGAGGTATAATACCATCTCGGAGTTCTCGGCGAGTCCGTCCAGTGTACCCAGTCTCTACTGAGAACCCGTACACCATCCTTGATGTCAAACACCGATGGATATGGGATCATTCATCGCCCATCATATGGGTCAAGATGCGTATACGCTAGTCTACTCTGGTGTATCGATGCCCTGTCTCGATACACCCTCGACTAGGAACAGTTATATGATGTACTCGTCTACTACCGTGGCCCCACTAGTATGATCTCATCATAGTCCCAGTAGTCGAGTACATATCCTAAGGGGTTTATCAACATGTAATATAGAGACAATCAGAGTACATGTTAAGATAAAGTACAACCAGATAGCATACTATCATGTCGAGCAAGAAAGTCCTCCCTATATATGTCCAAGCATCCACTACAATATACATCGTATGTACAGTAATGGCCTCTAGGGCATACATATAACTAACAATCTCCCACTTGCACTAGGGCCATCTATTGTGGTATCATATACCCAACAATTAGCTGTGGTTGAAGTATCTCATACTCAACCATCCATAATAGTCTCTCCTAGGAAAAAGGCCTTTGTGAATGGATCCGCGCTGTTGTCCTCTGTGTCTACTCTCCTAACCTCGATCTCCATGGAGATCAACCATCTCCATGATCAGGTGATACTGTCTAAGAATTATATCTGGATTTCTGATGGGAGGGGGGTTCCTTGGAATAAGCCACAACTTCATTGTCACACAATGGCAGGAACGAAGTTCATCTCATGAACTTATATATATCCAGACTGCCTCTTTGGTAGCATCCTTAGAAACGATGTATCTTGCCTTTAATCATCTAGTAAGTCACGGTATCTAGCTTGGAACTCTTCCAACATACCGTCCCTCTACTGAGGGTAAAGACAAAGCCTGCGACTGACATTCAGTCGTCCTTATCACCGTGGAACCTTTCCAGTGATTCTCCCCAGGATGGATTGATACCATCTCACTACAACTAGTGAGTATCCTAACATCTAATTAGCTCTATCTCATAGATCCAAAACCCAGGATGTAGGAGGTATCATTTTGATCCTATATGGAGAATCCTTGTGATAAGCGGAGATTAACCGAGCGTAGCATATGAAACTCCTTCCCTATCAAGAGTATTTCATCCACGTACTCAACGATGATCACCACCATACTCCCTACTACCTTTTTGTATATACAAGGTTTATCTACCATTTTGATGAAGTCAAACTCTTTGACTACCACATCAAAACAGACGTTCCAACTCCGCGATGCCTGCTTTATCACATAAAACATCTTGCACACGTTTCCGCTGCTCCCACTGACTACGAAGCCCTCTGGCTGTGTACTTATAGACGCTCTCTTCTAAAACATCATTTAGAAAAGCAGTCATGACACCAAACCACCAGATATCGTAGTCATGGTATGTAGCAGTGGCAAGTAGGATCTGAATGGACTTAAGCATAGCTTTGAAAGTCTCAACTTTTCCATGTACACCAAGTAATCTTCTCAAGATATACTTGCTCCTCATGGGGATTTAACCCTTCAGATAAAGCAACCAAAGTCCATACTTTGTTGGTGTATAAGGATTCCATCTTAGATCACTAAGCATCCAGCCATTCTTACAGAGTCCCACTCCTGATGGCCTGCTCGAACTAGTTGGGTCATCATCTCATGAAGCAATTCTCGCTCCCACTGTCATAGAGAAACCGAAGTATCTCTCAGGTGGGAGAGGAACCCTACTAGATCGGCGGAGAGGCTGAGATTCGTTGGTTACTATTGAATCCTTTGGTTCTACCAAATCATCAGCTACAGTTTGTATAGCTGGAACTCTTTCCAGTTCTACCTCATGACCATTAATTTCTTCACAAGAAATTCCCTTTCACAAAGGTGGCATGCTGAGAAACAAAACATCTTTTGTTTCTCTGTTTGGTAGAAGATATACCTTTGCCAATGCTTGGGATATCGAACAAACTTCCACAGATACTGACTTTGCCTCAAGCTTGTCCGGATTTTTCTTTTAGACATAGGCTGGACAACCCCAAATCTTAACTTACTTAAGATATGGGCTCTTCCCATTCCATATCACATATGAAGTGGTAGGCAACTGATTTGATTGGAACCCTATTCAATAGGTATGCAGCTTCACAAGTGCATAACTCCCAAAAGGAAATAGGAAACTCAGTAGTACTCATCATAGAGCGCACCATATCACATACGGTGCTATTGCTCCACCCCGATATACCATCGTGCTATGGTGTATACGGAGGAGTAATGCTGAGAGAGAATCTCATTCTCCTTTAGAATAGTCCAGGAATTCCATGCTCAAGTATTTTCCTCCTTGATCTCATTAACGGACATAATACTTATACCCGTTTTTGGTTCTCTACTTCTAACTCGTATTCATTGAATATCTCAAAAGTTTCGGACTTGTGTTTCAACAGGAACTTATGTCTGAATCTTGAGAGATCATCAGTGAATGTAATGAAGTACAATGAACCAGTCTTGACATCTGTAGACAAGGGACCTTCATACATCAGCATGTATCAATCCCAAGAGTTCACTAACTCTTTCTCTGTTTCCAATAAACGGAGCTTTGGTCATCTTATCTCTGTGAAATGATCGGCAAGTTTCACAAGATGTAAATTTAAACTAATTTAAATATGCATCTATATGTAACTTCAGCTAGTCGGGTCGCATTGATATGACCTAGTCTACAATGCCTCAAGTAGGATTCGTTCATTTCTGAACTCTTCCTCTTATGTGTGTTCTGTACGTTAAGAACTGTGGTTTGATTTAGAACGTCTCTGCTTTTAGATAACGTGCCTGAACTGATCAACTCTTGAAATAGGAAATGTTCAAAACATTATCCAACAATACAAAATTATATCCTTCTTTACTAATAAAGAGACTGATATGATGTTGTATATCAGGTTCGGTATCTAATAACATTCGTTCAGAATCAATGTATTCTGGTAATACAGAGTGATAACTACCAACAGACTTGGCTGCAACACTTGCACCGTTTCTATCTCATGAAATTTATCACCCGTTCTCAGTTCTTTACCTTTCTGTAGCCCATGTAAAAAATTACATTTTCGGGATCCTGATCTGTTATCTCATACCCAGGACGTAAAGGATACTGAGAAAACGTTCTCTGTAATAAACATACCCGAAGATGATGCATCAACATGCACTTTCTTCTTTTGGGCGGCACGGGAAATCTGGTATTCCCCAATTTCCTGCTCTGTTTTATAACAATTATAAGTTGGAGCGGGACCAACGTTCCTTAGCGCAGTATAACAAGCGGGTTCGGACAATACATCCGTATTATTATCTTGATTATGGCGTAACATGGTCGCTACCTAGAGAGAGAGAGAAGAAAACACTCAGCGTGTGCTTTTACAAGATTAGATTGGTTATCAATTTATCTAGTTTCGCTAAAGAGGTCACTCCCGGTGAAGGGATCGTCGGCTTTTTCCTCATCGAATAAGGTGCAGGATATTTCACAAATATCACTATGCAAAGCAAAAACTATATAAGCAATCAAAAGACAAACCGAGTTTGTAGCATATGCTAGTTTTACTAAAGAGGTCACTCCCGGTGAAGGATCTCGGCTCTTTCCTTATCGAATAAGGTGCTGGATGTTCTACAAGGAACACCGCTATGCAAAGTAAGAACTAGAGCTACCTGTTTTTTAGACAAGTTTCTACAACATCTTTAGGTTTCTTTTAGTTTCATTAATCTCATTAATGAAGTCCCATTTTATTATGCTTCACAAGCATCTCATTTGAAACGAAATCTGCAATATAACATATATCTCATATATATAATATAAACATTCGTCTCAGGCAGTAATATGATCTCATCACAGAACATTGCAGCAGAAGAAACATATATGAAATATTGGATATACTAGGACGTCCGTGTTTTAATACGAGCCTGTATAAAACACGGATTCCACGGTCGCGATGAATAGCCAAACCCACATCCCTAGACCCCTACGAGAGCGGCAAGCAACACTACCAATTCTAGGGTTAGGAGACCTGGTCTCGACTCCTCGAGATGGTCTCCCAGTGGACCCAAGAACCCGGTTGCTTGTGCTCCCCGCCTTAGGTCTACCTAATGCGGAAAAGTAAATAATATACAATGGTGACATCATCCTCGGCCTGGAAGTGCCCCAATAAAAGAATATTATATACAAATGAATTTTACATGAATGAAAAAGAAAAACTCTCATCTCACATAAAACCCTCGGCTATTCAGAACACGACGATCCAATATAACATATCACGGCAACACATAATATCTCATATCATCAACGTAAGCAAGCACGCGTATCCCGATTGTCGTTGATGTATAGCAACGAAGCCGGCGATACACCACATACTACGCTTACGGTCACAAAAAAGAAAGTGTAAAACTACAACAGTTGGAATCCGCGAGCTCCTTAGACATCGCATGCCTAACCAAATAAATTCCTTAGACATCGCATGCCTAACAATTATAAACCCCGCATTTTAGTCTTATTATCAAAAACTCTTTTCAATATCAAGTCGGGCAATTCAACAAGATTTCCGACATCCTGGTCGAATGCTCGTCGCAAACTTTAGTAGACGGCCGCACCCCGATGCCGTCGACGAAGTGCACTAAGGCGGAACACCGCTGCCGCTGTAACGTTTTGAAAATCGTTTCGGTGAAATTTCGGAAAAATTGGTAAAATAAGGGTATTTTCTGTAAAAATTCAAAATACAAATATCTTTATTATGAAATTAAATATACATATTCTAGCTATGTAATTGCTAGTATTTGGTGTTTATTGAGCCACTGGTGAAATTTCAAATTTTCTGAAAAATTTTCGCCACGCGCTTGCTTATCGTCTCGAAGTCCGCATGGGGTACCTACACATCATAACGCACCGTATCGCATTAAAATCCGACTCATGACCAAAACGACACACGAATCCCACATAGGTCAAAAACTATGGTTGCTTTCACAATTCAACCTAAAAACCCTTGACGTCGGCGTACAAACGCCAAACCATCGAGAAAAACCCAAACACACTCATTTGCACAATCACAAGCACTAATTATAATATAAAATAGCTTAAAATTCGCAAAAACCTCAAACTCACTTTAAAAGCTATTTTCTGAAAATCTAGCAAGCAAAATTACCCGTTTTAGTACAAAACTCGACGTTTAAACAAATCTAGCGGTCATAATTCTCATTAAAACATATTAACTAAGCCACACAACCAATAACTAGATTTTAATCTCACTCTATATATTAAATACAAAAAACTAGTTTGCAAAACAAACATAATTAGGACAATTTACATATAACAATTTGCAAACTAACAATTTGATTATGTTTCACATTTCACAAAATGATGAATTCCACTCGCAACCATAATCACACAACAAAACCCAAACTATAATCTAAAACCATTCACTTGAATTTCCAAACTTGAATTCAAAACCCCTTTATTTATTTTTGAGATAGAGACCAGTGATGTTATTCTTTTGACCTTAGAGTCGCGCGTTATATTTCTGTGGATTTCTTGTTGTTTTGAGTTTCCTTTTGAGTTTTGATCCTCGCCCTTGGCGTTGTATATTATATTGCTTGTGTGGTTGTGACCGTCGATTGACGAAGAGCTAGCTCCCGCTTAGGGATGTCTTTTATTGATTTCGTATACTATTCATATTGTATCCCGTTTGGGGGCCAGTATTTAGAAAGGAGACTCTGCCGAAATTTTCAGGAAATATTTGATGTTTTTAAAAACGCATAATTTGGCTTATGCTATTAAAATTATTTGATTTAAATTGGTTTTCCTTCACTTACTACTTTTCTTGGTTTGGATTTCTGGGTTTTCGGCTTACATAGATTATGTACGCCTCGAGACGTTTCGTAGTTTAAGTGCCGTTCATGTTCTGTACTTTCGGGACGTGACAGCCGCGAGCACCCGAACGGATGCTTTTGGCGACAGGGTTCTCCTACAGTCACTTGGTCGGGGCTATGGGGCATGGCTGTCTATTAAGTTTACCCGGCGAGTATCCGCGTACGCTACGTGATTGCGACGGACTTTTGATCGTATCAAAATCCCATGGCAACCGATCATCTGAGATTGAACTTCTAGATTTATAACATTCAAATTAGTTATCTCATAACTATTTGTGGATTCCAAATATTGTATCACACTCCAGATAAATAGATAATGTTAAACTTTCCGATCGAATAATCAAACACCTAAGTTTTCCCAAATAGTTCTCAACACTTGAAATTAGTTTAAAAACATCCATCACATGCCACAGTACGAATGGTCCAGCCGTAGAAGGGTCAAGCCAACGCCTCACATATGGCACGCCGTACTGCCCCAAACCCTATGTTTTAGAGGCAGTTCAAGAAGGTCACATAATCGAGTTAAGGTTTGTTGTCTTCTAGAGGGTCCACCGCGTTACTTGCACGACTTAGAACATTCTAAAACTATGGAAAAATCCAACACTTGGAAATTTTCCGGCAGGGGAAAAAGTGAGTTATTGATATCCGTTCGAACTTTTTAACACGTTCTAAAAATTACCCGGACAAACTTCAACGAAGTTAAATTATCTGATCGAATCAACTGTTAGTTATATGTATACCCTAGAGGCCATTACTGTACATACGATATATATTGTAATGGATGCTTGGACATATATAGGGAGGACATTCTTGCTCGACATGATAGTATGCTATCTGGTTGTACTTTATCTTAACATGTACTCTGATTGTCTCTATGTTACATGTTGATAAAGCCCTTAGGATATGTACTCGACTACTGGGACTATGATGAGATCATACTAGTGGGGCCACGGTAGTCGACGAGTACATCCTATAACTGTTCCTAGTCGAGCGTGTATTGAGACAGGGCATCGATACACCAGAGTAGACTAGCGTATACGCATCTTGACCCATATGATGGGCGATGGACGATCCCATATCCATCTGTGTTTGACATTAAGGATGGTGTACGGGTGCTCAGTAGAGACTGGGTACACTGGACGGACTCGCGGAGAACTCCCAGATGGTATTATACCTCACGTCAGATGGCAGTTCTCCGGTGACACTGGTACAAAGTAGTCTGTTGACCCGAGATCGTCATAGAGTCTTGTGTGATTCCCACTGTGCTTTGATTTCCATCATACCACGTCCAAGAAGGCGTGCAAAAAGGTGGCTTTTGGGTACAGTCCCGAATCACATGGAGGCAATGAACGTTAGGAGGGGATTCGTCTCTCCCGGTATAGGGAGTTGATGTTGCGCTGTATTCGATTGGCTATAACTGGAAATCCCTTGCCAGGGTTGCTGAGAATTTTACTGGTAAGCGTTATCAGTAGTTACTCGAACTGTTATAGACCTCATATCGACACGACTTATCAAGCTAATGGGGTCTGACGTTTACTACCCCTAAGCGAGATATGCGACATATCAGACGACGAGACCGGACTGTACGGGAGTGTTACTGATTGGATTCACAGGAGAATGTACAGGCTTGCTTGTTGATCTTCTGAGCGCTCAATACCTGGGTGGATGTTACGTTTAGCTGACCGCTTGCAGTTTGTGGGTGTTTGATATGATCATCACCTACTACCGGCGTATTGACGATTCTTTTGAGTCCTATGCAGAGGTTTCTTGGCTCAGGCAAAACGGAGTAGGAGCACATATGTGATATGTGCGGGACCGAGGATAATACGGTATGTGATACCGTATTGGATTCTCGCGATATGAGATATCGGCCGGGTATATGTGATATAGCCGGGTCATCGTATTAGTCGGTTTTATGCGATATAGCCGGATTGTCGGATCAAGTGTTGATTCGATAATTTAATGTATAATAATATATATGATATATTAAATTACATTAACTAATATTAGCTGACTAAAAGATTCTTTTTCTCACTCGGGTAATACATTGATATATATGCGATATATGTTAATTGTATTATTTTCTTTTGTTACAATAAATATTATATATGTGATATATAATATTGTAACATGAAATGATAACTAATGCAACATGTTTAGTAGAGATTAAACAAGATTACGGTTTGAGTTGTGTTAATGCTTTCTAGATGTTTCTAGATGGTTTTCTTTTGTTTTTGCAAAGATATTTTCAAATGACTCATGCTTTAACCCAACCCAAACACTAACCCTAGTAAATTCTCTACATGGGTTTAGTTGACCATGGTTGCATTATTCATCATATTTATCTTTTCATTATTCATCACAAAAGGATTCTAAATCATTATTCATCTTCTTCTTCCTTCTTCTTTCTTTCATGGAAAAAGCTTACTAGCTTTTTTCCAAGTGATGAATGGGTGTGAGAAAAAGATAATTAAAGTGAGCAAAAATTCTACTTCATCATCCTCATCTATCCTTGCTATTTAGATGAGGGTGTTCACTTCATTTAGTGAGTGTTAGCTTGTGTTAATGAAACTTCAAGGTAGATCATCTTTGTATCGAAGATTAGAAGCAAAACTGCATCTTTCTCTTCGTGGAACCTCTCGAGAGTCCGGAACACGATGATTGCAGCGAAGGGACCTCAACACGGAGCTTATGAAGTGAAGGACCGGATCTACAAAGGTTGTAATCCCTCTCACTTAGTGTTAAAGTGTTTAACATGTTAGTTTTCGCATAAACTCTTGTTTAAAGATCCGGCTTTGGGTTGTTCGGCACGGCTAAAATTTTAATCGAGCATGGTTGATGTCTCTTAGACCCTTGTGAGCGTGTCTAGCAACCCTACAGTGGTATCCGAGCCAAACTAGAGCTTTAGGCGAAGTCTGAACGAAGTTTAAAGTCCGATCGAACCCGGAAACCCCGACACGAACCCTTTTTTGGACATTTTCCAAAAATGTGATTTGTTGTGAATTAAAAATGCTCAGAAAATAGAGCAGGGAAATATTAGGATAACTGTGGAAAACGACCCCCTGAATCCACTGTAGCGCCGCAGAACCGCGGCCGTATCCTGCTTTTAGCGGCGGTTCCGCGGCCGTATGTAAAGATCAGGGACTCCTTTTTCTACAGTTACCTCCGTAGGTAATTCCTGATTCTTCTGGGAATTTTTAAGTTCACTCAAGTGTTGATTCAATCGGATAATAAAACTTCGTTTAAGTTTTTCCGGATAATTTTAGAAACTGTTAAAAAGTTCGAATGGATATCAATAACTCATTTTTTCCCCTGTCGGAAATTTTTTCAAAAGTTGGATTTTTTCTCGAGTTTAAGAACGTTCTAAGAAGTGCAAGTAACACGGTGGACCCTCTAGAAGACAACAAACCTTAACTCAATTATATGACCGTCTTGAACTGCCTCTAAACCTTAGGGTTTGTGGCAGTACGGCGTGCCACATGTGAGGCGTTGGCTTGACCCTTCTACGGCTGGACCATCGATACTGTGGCATGTGATAGATATTTTTGAACTCCGCTCAAGTGTTGAGCTATTTGGGAAATTTTGGGTGTTTGATTATTCGATCGGAAAGTTTAACACTGTCTTTTTATCTGGAATGTGATACAATATTTGGAATCCACATGTAGTTATGAGATAAATAAATTGAATGTTATAAATTTAGCAGTTTAGTCTCAGATGATCGGTTGCCATGGGATTTTGATGCGATCAAAAGTCCGTCACAATCAGGTAGCGTACGCGGATACTCGCCGGGTAAACTTAATAGACAGCCATGCCCCATAGCCCCGACCAAGTGACTGTAGAAGAATCCCGTCGCCAAAAGCATCCGTTCGGGTGCTCGCAGCAGCGGTGTTCCGCCTTAAGCGCACTTCGTCGACGGTATCCGGAGGTGCGGCCGTCTACTAAAGTTTGCGACGAGCATTCGATCAGGTTGTCGGGAATCTTGTTAAATTGCCCGACTTGATATTGAAAAGTGTTTTCGATAATGAGACTAAAATGCGGGGTTTATAATTATTAGGCATGCGATGTCTAAGGAATTCATTTGGTTAGGCATGTGATGTCTAAGAAAGTTGCGGGTTCCAACTGTTGTAGTTTTACACTTTCTTTTCTGTGACCGTAAGTGTAGTATGTGGTGTATCGCCGGCTTCGTTGCTATACATCAACGACAATCGGGATACGCATACTTGCTTACGTTGATGATATGAGATATTATGTGTTGCTGTGATATGTTATATTGGATCGTCGTGTTCTGAATAGCCGGGGGTTTTATGTGAGATGAGAGTTTTTTCTTTTTCATTCATGTAAAATTCATTTGTATGTAATATTCTTTTATTGGAACACTTCCGGGCTGAGGATGATGTCACCATTGTATATTATTTACTTTTCCGCATTAGGTAGACCCAAGGTGAGGAGCACAAGTAACCGGATTCTAGGGTCCAGTGGGAGACCATCTCGAGGAGTCGAGACCGGGTCTCCTAACCCTAGAATTGGCAGTGTTGCTTGCCGCTCTCGTAGGGGTTTAGGGATGTGGGTTTGGCTATTCATCGCGACCGTGGAATCCGTGTTTTATACAGGCTCGTATTAAAACACGGACGTCCTAGTATATCCAATATTTCATATATGTTCTTCTGCTGCAATGTTTTGTGATGAGATCATATTAATGCCTGAGACGAATGTTTATATTATATATGTGAGATATATATTACATATTGTCCTTTTCGTTTCATATCTGATGCTTGTGAAGCATAATTAAAATGGGACTTGATTAATGAGATTAATGAAATAAAAGAAACCTAAGATGTTGTAAAAACTTTTTTAAAAACTGGTAGCTCTAGTTCTTGCTTTGCATAGCAGTGTTCCTTGTAGAACATCCAGCACCTTATTCGATAAGGAGAGAGCCGAGATCCCTTCACCGGGAGTGACCTCTTTAGTGAAACTAGCAGATGCTACAAACTCGGTTTGTCTTTTGATTGCTTCTATAGTTCTTTCTTTGCATAGTGATATTTGTGAGATATCCTGCACCTTATTCGATGAGGAAAGAGCCGACGATCCCTTCACCGGGAGTGACCTCTTTAGCAAAACTAGAAAAGGCCAAAAAAACACTCCATTTAAAATCACTCGATTCTACAACAATATTAATTTCATTACGCAAAGGGTTTCTTAAAAACCTGTCGTAGCCCTCCGTCGTTTCAGATAAGTAATAGTTAGTATTCGCACTACATTTGTTGACCTCTGTCAAGCAGTAGTGTGCGGTACCTGATTAGTGCTTATCTGTATAAACATAAGATGTTATTGATTTAGGGTAGTCGTGCGACCTTGTTGACCTCTGTCAAGGGTCGTGCTGGTGGGTTTACTTCAATCAGGAAATGACGGGTTGAACTTGACTAGCAGCCTATAGTTTGTTGACCTCTGTCAAGGTCATAGGACGCTTGGGGCAAAATATTATTGGGAATTTCAAGTGTTGAAATTTGCAATGAGATTGCATACCTTCTATGAGATAGTTGGATCCCGATACCCGCTGTGAGTAAGAGTTACTCCTGGGAGAGTTTTACACATTACAATTAGCCGATCAAGTAGGTGTCTAGAAAGGTGTTAACGGGGTTACGCCCCTGGGAAAACGAGGTTTACTTTAATTAGGTCCGTGCGAAAGCACGGGGAACCTCCCTCAAAGTACCGGCACTGGCCTGGCTGAAAGATTGGCGAACTTGTAGCGTGTAATTAATCCCGGCTAGTCATTCCTTTTAGGGTTTGAAGGAAGATTTGATTAAAACAGTGGGAGACATCCTGATTAGATATATTAGATAACCAATCTAATCTTGCAAGAGCATACGCTGAGTGTTTTCTTCTCTCTCTCTCCAGGTAGCGACTATATCACGCCTTAATCAAGATAATAAAACGGATATATTGACCGAACCCGCTTATTATACTGAGCTGGGGAACGTTGGTCCCGCTCCAACTTATAATTGTTATAGGACAGAGCCGGAAATTGCGGATTACCAGAATTCCCGTGCCGCCCAAACGAAGAAAGTGCATGTTGATGCATCTTCTTCGGGTGTGTTCATTACAGAGAACTGTTTCTCAGTATCCTTTAGGTCCTGGGTATTTGATACCGGATCAGGATCCCACATATATAATTTGTTACATGGGCTACAGATAGGTAGAGAACTGAGAACGGGTGATAAGTTTCATGAGATAGAAACGGTTCAAGTGTTGCAGCCAAGTCTGTTGGTCACTATCACCCTGTATTACCAGAATACATTGATTCTGAACGAATGTTATTTAATACCGAACCTGATATACAACATCATATCAGTCTCTTTATTAGTAAAGAAAGGATATAATTTTGTATTGTTGGATAATGTTTTGAACATTTCCTATATCAAGAGTTGATCGCTTCAGGTACGTTATCTAAAAGCATTGACGTTCTAAATTAAACTACAGTTCTTAGTGTACAGAACACACACAAGACGAAGAGTTCAGAAATGAACGGATCCTTCTTGTGGCATTGTAGACTAGGTCATATCAATGCGACCCGACTAGCAAAGTTACATTTAGATGCATATTTAAATTAGTTTGAATTTACATCTTGTGAAACTTGCCGGTCATGTCACAAAGATAAGATGACCACAGCTCTGTTTATTGGAAACAAAGAAAGAGTTGGTGAACTCTTGGGATTGATACATGCTGATGTATGAAGGTCCCCTGTCTACACATGCAAGGAACTGTTCTTTGTACTTCATTACATTCTCTGATGATCTCTCAAGATTCAGACATATGATCCTGTTGAAACACAAGTCTGAAGCTTTTGAGATATTCACAGAATATAAGTTAGAAGTAGAGAACCAAAACCGGGTATAAGTGTTATGTTCTTTGATGAGATCAAAGAGGAGAATACTTGAGCACGCAATCCTGGACTATTCTAAAAGAGAATGAGATTCTCTCTCAGCATTACTCCTCCGTATAGACCATAGCACGATAGTATATCGGGACGGAGCAATAGAACCATATATGATATGGTGTGCTCTATGATGAGCACTACCGAGTTTCCTATTTCCTTTTGGGAGTTATGCACTTGAGAAGCTACATACCTATTGAATGTGGATTCAATAGTAACCAACGAACCTCAACCTCTCCGTCGATCTAGTAGGGTGCCTCACCCACGTGAGAGATACTTCGGTTTCTCTATGACAGTGGCAGCGAGGATTGCATCACGAGATGAAGACCCAACTAGTTTCGAGCAGGCCATCAGGAGTGGGACTCTGTAAGAATGGCTGGTTGCTTAGCGATCTGAGATGGAATCCTTATACACCAATAAAGTATGGACTTTGGCTGCATTATCTGAAGGGTTAAATCCCCATCAGGAGCAAGTATATCTTGAGAAGATTACTTGGTGTACATGGAAAAGTTGAGACTTTCAAAGCTATGCTTAAGTTCATCCAGATCCTACTTGCCACTGCTACATACTATGACTACGATATCTGGTGGTTGGGTGTCATGACTGCTTTTCTAAATGATGTTTATGAAGAGAGCGTCTACAAGTACACAGCCAGAGGGCTTCGTAGACAATGGGAGCAGCGGAAACGTGTGCAAATTGTTTTATGCGATAAAGCAGGCATCGCGGAGTTGGAACGTCTGTTTTGATGTAAAAGTCAAAGAGTTTGACCTCATCAAAATGGTAGATGAACCTTGTATATACAAAAAGATAGTAGGGAGTATGGTGGTGATCCTCGTAGAGTACGTGGATGACATACTCTTGATAGGGAAGGAGTTTCCTATGCTACGCTCGGTCAATCTCCGCTTATCATAAGGATTCTCCATATAGGATCAAAATGATACATCCTAAATCCTGGGTTTTCGATCTACGAGATAGATCTAATTGGATGTTAGGATTCTCACTAGTTGTAGTGAGATGGTATCAATTGATCCTAGGGAGAATCACTGGAAAAGTTCCAGGGTGATAAGGACGACTGAATGTCAGTCGCAGGCATTGCCTTTACCCTCAGTGGAGGGACGGTATGTTGGAAGAGCTCCAAGCTAGATACCGTGACTTACTAGACGATTAAAGGCAAGATACATCGTTACCAAGGATGCTACCAAAGGGGCAGTCTGGATATATAAGTTCATGAGATGAACTTCGTTCCTACCATTGTGTGACAATGGAGTTGTGGCTTTTGCCAAGGAACTTCCGTCCCATCAGAAATCCAGATATAATTCTTAGGCAGTATCTCCTGATCATGGAGATGTTTGATCTCTAGGGAGATCGAGGTTAAGAGAGTAGACACAGAGGACAACAGCGCGGATCCACTCACAAAGGCCTTTTTCCCAGTAGAGACTTTTATGGGATGTTTGAGTATGAGATACTTCAACCACAGCTAATTGTTGGGTATGTGATACCACAACAGATGGCCCTAGTGCAAGTGGAAGATTGTTAGTTATATGTATGCCCTAGAGGCTATTACTGTACATACGATGTATGTTGTAATGGATGCTTAGACATATATAGGGAGGACTTTCTTGCTCGACATGATAGTATGCTATCTGGTTGTACTTTATCATAACATGTACTCTGATTGTCTCTATGTTACATGTTGATAAAGCCCTTAGGATATGTACTCGACTACTGGGACTATGATGAGATCATACTAGTGGGGCCACGGTAGTCGACGAGTACATCCTATAACTGTTCCTAGTCGAGGGTGTATCGAGGGTGTATCGAGACAGGGCATCGATACACCAGAGTAGACTATCATATACGCATCTTGACCCATAAGATGGGCGATGGAAGATCCCATATCCATCGGTGTTTGACATCAAGGATGATGTACGGGTGCTCAGTAGAGACTGGGTACACTGGATGGACTCGCCGAGAACTCCAAGATGGTATTATACCTCACGTCAGATGGCAGTTCTCCGGTGACACTGGTACAGAGTAGTCTGTTGACCCGAGATCGTCATAGAGTCTTGTGTGATTCCCACTGTGGTTTGATTTCCATCATACCACATCCAATAGGGCATGAAAAAGGTGGATTTTGGGTACAGTCCCGAATCACATGGAGGCAATGAGCGATTGGAGGGGTTTCGTCTCTCCCGGTATAAGGAGTTGATGTTGCGCTGTGTTCGATTGGCTATAACTGGAAATCCCTGGCCAGGGTTGCTGAGATTTACTGGTAAGTGTTATCAGTAGTTTCTCGAACTGTTATAGACCTCATATCGACACGACTTATCAAGCTAATAGGGTCTGACGTTTACCACCCCTAGGCGAGATATGCGACATATCAGACGGCGAGACTGGACTGTACGGGAGTGTTACTGATTGGATTCACAGGAGAATGTACAGGCTTGCTTGTTGATCTTCTGAGCGCTCAATACCTGGGTGGGTGTTACGTTTAGCTGACCACTTCCAGCTTGTGGGTGTTTGATATGATCATCACCTACTGCCGGCGTATTGACGATTCTTTAGAGTCGTACACAGAGGTTTCTTGGCTCAGCCAAAATGGTGTACGAGAACATATGTGATATGTGCGGGACCGAGGATAATGCGGTATGTAATACCGTATTGGATTCTCGCGATATGAGATATCGGCCGGGTATATGTGATATAGCCGGGTCATCGTATTAGTCGGTTATATGCGATATAGCCAGATTGTCGGATCAAGTGTTGATTCGATAATTTATTGTATAATAATATATATGATATATTAAATTACATTAATTAATATTAGCTGACTAAAAGATTCTTTTTCTCACTCGGGTAATACACTGATATATATGCGATATATGTTAATTGTATTATTTTCTTTTGTTACAATAAATATTCTATATGTGATATATAATATTGTAACATGATATGATAACTAATGCAACATGTTTAATAGAGATTAAACAAGATTAGGGTTTGATTTGGGTTAATACTTTCTAGATGTTTCTTGAAGGTTTTCTTTTGTTTTTGCAAAGATATTTTCAAATGACTCATGCTTTAACCCAACCCAAACCCTAACCCTAGTTAATTCTCTACATGGGTTTAGTTGACCAGGTTGCATTATTCATCATAGTTATCTTTTCATTATTCATCACAAAAGGATTCTAAATCATTATTCATCTTCTTCTTCCTTCTTCTTTCTTTCATGGAAAAAGCTTACTAGCTTTTTTCCAAGTGATGAATGAGTGTGAGAAAAAGATAATAAAAGAGAGCAAAAATCCTACTTCATCATCCTCATCTATCCTTGCCATTTAGATGAGGGTGTTCACTTCATTTAGTGAGTGTTAGCTTGTGTTAATGAAAGTTCAAGGTAGATCATCTTTGTATCGAAGATCAGAAGCAAGACTGCATCTTTCTCTTCAAGGAACCTCTCGAGAGTCCGGAACACGATGATCGCAGCGAAGGGACCTCAACACGGAGCTTATGAAGTGAAGGACCGGATCTACAAAGGTTGTAATCCCTCTCACTTAGTGTTAAAATGTTTAACATGCTAGTTTTCGCATAAACTCTAGTTTAAAGATCCGGCTTTGGGTTGTTCGGCACGGCTAAAATTTTAATCGGGCATGGTTGATGCCTCGTAGACCCTTATGAGCGTGCCTAGCGACCCTACATCAACGAGTCCCCAATACACCCCAGAAAACTCAACACTTGAGTAAGAATTAAAAATTCTCAGAAGAATCAGGAATTACATACGGACATTACTGTGCAGACAGTGAAACATGAAGCTACTGTATTGCCGCGGAACCGCCGCCAATGCCATGATACGGCCGTGGTTCCGCAGCGCTTAGTCGTATTACAGGCACGTGTTTCACAGTAACTCTTGTATTTCCCTACTGATTTTTTTGAGAATTTTTAATACTGAAAAAATCATAATTTTAGAAAATTTCCAGAGAGGGGTAAAAACTAGGGTTTCGGGGTTCGATCGGACTTTAAACTTCGTCTAAGCTTGGCTCTGATACCACTGTAGGGATGCTAGGCACTCTCACAAGGGTCTACGAGGAATCAACCATTCCCGATTTAAAATTTAGACATGCCGAGCAACCCTAAACCAAGATCTTAGACTAGAGATTAGGCGAAAACAAGTATGTTAAACACTTTAACACTAAGTGAGAGGGATTACGACCTTTGTAGATCCGTTCCTTCACTTCTTAAGCTCCGTGTTGAGGTCCCTTCGCTGCGATCATCGTGCATCTGGACTCTAGAGAGGCTCCACGAAGAGAAAGATGCAAGCTTGCTTCCGATCTTCGATAACAAAGATGATATACCTTGAAGTTTCATTAACACAAGCTCTCACTCACTAATGATGTGAACACCCTCATCTAAATGGCAAGGATAGATGAGAATGATGAAGTAGGATTTTTTGCTCTCATTTGTTTTCATATTCTCACTCATTTTCATCACCTTTGAAAAAGCAAGAAAGCTTTTCCATGAAGAACTCAAGGAAGAAGATGAAGAATCCTTTTGTGATGAATAATGAAAAGTTGTGATAAGGTTAGAAATGCAACCATGGTTCAAGAGAGAAGAAGTAACTCATGTAGAGATTTAACTGGGGTTAAAGGGTTGGGTTGGGTTAAGCAAATATCACAAAATATCACAAAATATCCAAGTCAAAGTCAAAGCTTCAAGAAGCTTCTTAAAAGCTTCATGAAGACTTAACCCTAATCCAGACCCTAACCTCAATTAAACTCCACAAAACATATTGCATTAATAACCATATCATGTTACAATATTATATATCACATATATAATATTTATTGTAACAAAATAAAAATAATACAATTAACATATATCGTATATATATCAATGTATTACCCGAGTGAGAAAAAGAATGTTTTAGTGAGCTTATATCAGTTAATGTAATTTAATATATCAAATATATAATTATTCATTAAATTATCGAATCAACACTTGATCCGATAATCCGGCTATTTCACAAATAACCGACTGATATAATCTGAATCAGTTCATTTAATCAACACTTGATCCGATGACCCGGCTATATCATATATACCCGGCCGATATCTCATATCGCGAGAATCTAATACGGTATCACATACACGTATTGTTCTCGGTCCCGCACATATCACATATGTGCTCCTACTCTGTTTTGTCTGAGCCAAGAAACCTCTGTGTAGGACTCTAAAGAATCGTCAATACGCCGGCAGTAGGTGATGATCATATCAAACACCCACAAGCTGCAAGCGGTCAGCTAAACGTAACAGCCACCCAGGTATTGAGCGATCAGAAGATCAACAAGCAAGCTTGTACATTCTCCTGCGAATCCAATCAGTAACACTCCCGTACAGTCCGGTCTCGTCGTCTGATATGTCGCATATTTCTCCTAGGGGTGGTATACGTCAGACCCCAGTAGCTTGATAAGTCGTGTCGATATGAGGTATATAACAGTTCGAGAAACTACTGATAAGACTTACCAGTAAATCTCAGCAACCCTGGCCAGGGATTTCCAGTTTTAGCCAATCGAACACAGCACAACATCAACTCCCTATACCGGGAGAGACGAATCCCCTCCTATCGCTCATTGCCTCCATATGATTCGGGACTGTACCCAAAAGCCACCTTTTTGCACGCCCTCTTGGACGTGGTATGATGGAAATCAAAGCACAGTGGGAATCACACAAGACTCTATGACGATCTCGGGTCAACAGACTACTCTGTACCAGTGTCACCGGAGAACTGCCATCTGACGTGAGGTATAATACCATCTTGGAGTTCTCGGCGAGTCCGTCTAGTGTACCCAGTCTCTACTGAGCACCCGTACACCATCCTTGATGTCAAACACCGATGGATATGGGATCATCCATCGCCCATCATATGGGTCATGATGCGTATACGCTAGTCTACTCTGGTGTATCGATGCCCTGTCTCGATACACCCTCGACTAAGAACAGTTATATGATGTACTCGTCGACTACCGTGGCCCCACTAGTATGATCTCATCATAGTCCCAGTAGTCGAGTACAAATCCTAAGGGCTTTATCAACATGTAACATAGAGACAATCAGAGTACATGTTAAGATAAAGTACAACCAGATAGCATACTATCATGTCGAGCAAGAAAGTCCTCCCTATATATGTCCAAGCATCCACTACAATATACATCGTATATACAGTAATGGCCTCTAGGGCATACATATAACTAACAATAATAGCCCTCACTCATTTCCACTTTTACTCTCCCCGCCTTGTTCGTTCCCTGCACTTCTTGACCCCACCTTTCGATTTGGTGGCGTTCATCTTTTTCTTCCCCTTAGCTTTCACTTTAGATTTAGAAGAGGATGATTGGCCAACATACAGAACGGGTGTCTTCTTCTTTTTCAAGGAGCTCTCTGCTACCCTCAACATGTTGAGGAGCTTTGGAAGATCAGCTTCCATATCGTGCATGTTGAAGTTCAGCACGAACTGAGAGAAGTTGTATGGAAGGGACTGCAAAATCAAGTCTATGTATAACTCATTTTCTAGCACGCATCCCAGGTTTGCGAGTTTCTCAATGAGGCTGATCATTTTTAGGACGTGCTCTCCTACAGGTGATCCTGGAGCTAACCTCATCTGGAATGGTTTCCTTGAGGTCTCGTACCATGCGATACGATAGTGCTCTCCATACAATTCCTTGCAATGGAGAAAAATGAATTTAATATCCATACTTTCGTGCTGTTTCTGGAGTTCATTATTCATGGATGACAGCACGATACACTTAGCTTTCTCGCAGTCCAGATCCCAAGTTTTGCGGGCCTCTTTGTCCGAAACTGAGGAATCTGGTCCTGAGACAGGGGGGCAGTAGCGGTGGTGACATATGTAACTTTGTCATAAGTCGGTGCAATGCTGATGTTCCTCGGCCAATCCTTATAGTTTGGCCCAGTCAGTGTATTTTTTTCAAGTAATAGTTTTAGTCCCGTCATGGTAGCTGCTAGAGAGAGAGAAAAGAAACACTCAGCTTATGCTCTTACAAGTTTAGATTGGTTATTAGTTTATCTAAACAAGATGGCTCCACTGTTTCCTCAAATTCTTCTTCAAACCCCTAAAAGAAGAATTAGTCAGGATTAATCGCACGTCACGATACTTGCTTAACCTTTCAGCTAGGCTAGTGTCGATACTTCGAGGGAGGTTTTCCAACGCTTTCGCGAAGTTCCTTAATTATATAACCTCTTTTCCCTGGAGGCGTAGCTCCACTAACACCGTTCTAGACACCTACTTAGTTTATAGTATTGATTGTTAAGTGAGAAAATTTCCCGAGAGTAATCCTACTCATCAATAGGATCATGATCTAATTGATCGTCTCTTCGTGACCTATTTAGAAATGTTTCACAACCAAAGATTTTTATACCGCAATCAATTGACGGTGTCTATTGTAGTTCGTCGGTGAATGCGGATCGTCCGCTGAGAAAGTGTGATTTGTTCGTTATCGTCTTAGTTGAGTTGAAAATTGAAAGATAAAAGAAAATGCAAGAAAATTGATTCAAGATTTGTGAGATTTGATTTTAAGAAAACATAAAGAATATAGATCTAGAATCAAGAATCAAGAAATGTCCAAATTGATTGAATTATCAAGATATGAAGAATACCTTGTAGGATCCGATTGAGTTAATAGCTAATGATGAATCTAATAATTCCTACTATTATCTATTGAATATTTATAGCTAGATTGATGATGATGATTGAAGATTAGGGATCAATTGAAGAAACTAGGGTTTCTCCTTCACTATCCCTTGTCTTTTCAATCATAATCATTCGGATCTAGCCTCTAGCAAAGAAAATCACCGATAGTTTGATCCCTAACTTCTAACAAAATAATCAAGAAGTCATTTCGCTCCAAATTAGGTCATCAACAATTCTTTTTGCTAAGATTCACAAATCTCATAAGAATTAAGAATAGTATTAAGATTTGATCATCATTAGATCTATCAATTCTCACGAATCCTCCTCAAGCGGAGAATTTACTCAAGCATCATGAAAATAAATGAATCAAAGATCAAGAAGCTTCATAACACAAGAGTGTAAAGAAAACAAGAAGTACAATTATCACCTTTATTTAATCGACGACTAATTACACATTCCCCCAAATCGAGGTTATAAGATGTTGCTCTCGATCGCTCCTTTTGAAGAGGTAACTAGATTCCGTCGATGCTAGCTCCGCTCGATCTTCTTGAGTCGCGGATCATTGTGGATCTCTTGCTCGGATGAAGGTCGGCGTTGCTTCAAAGGCTCGTTGAAGGCTTTCTTGAATCGGTACTCGATGAATCTTGATTTGGCTAAAATGGTGTTACTCCACTTGATTTGAATTGATTTGGATTTTTGCTAGAATTTTTTATCCTAATTGATGAACAACTAATCAACTAATGAACAACCTTTGTAATGAAGCCCTAGGTCCCTTTTTATAGCTTTCCCTTTAGCTTCCCCTAGAAGCTAGGTCTAGCTTCCCTTGAAAGCTTGGTTGTTATGAGGCTTGTATAAGACGCTAGGTTGTTATGAAGCTTGCATGAGAAGCTTGGTAGGTATTAAGCTTGCACAAGAAGCTTGGCTGTTAAAAGGGAAGCTTTTGGAGATTTCTAGGGACTTTGAAGCGTCTTGAAGAAGTTTTACCGTTAAAATAAAGCCTTTGCAAAAAGTTTCCACCGCCGACGAGTCAACTCGGCAGTGGATCCGCGGCGGATCGGCCTGACTTGGCCGCGGATACGCGGCCGTTTGGTGGAGTTGCTTCTTGAAACTTCTAGTGTTTCTTTTTGTTGGCTTTATGGCACTTTTTTTGATATCTGGAATATTTTTATACTATCTTGTTTACTGCCAGATTTCAAGTCTTTGACTTGATGCATTTTATCAGCACTTTTAGCAGTTCTGGCTCTTTAACCTGGAGAATTTCCTGCACACAATCTCGAGACAAGTTTTTGATATACAAAGATCATGCATGTAATAATAAACACACAATTTCCCTCATAATTCCGGTTATAATGTATAACACATGTTATTTGATATTTTACAGACAAATTGCTAAGATGTGCTATATTTATACCAAATACCTTTAGATGATTACAAAGAGTAGGGAATTGATGTGTTAAGAATGCAATATTTTCGACTGATCAAATTCCCCCAAACTTAATTTTGGTCGTCTCGAGCAAACTTTTTTTATTCAGGTGAAGGAGAATAAGAAAAAGAAAAACTAACTAGCACACTTTCGTAGGCAACATGATTGCACTGAGCACGTGCAACAAGCCTTTAAACCTCTAGGTATCCCTAGTCGGAGGAGTGTTGTCTCCTAAGGGTTTTCAGCGGATTGCACCCACAAAATCCAATAATAAAAGGAAGACCGTGAAAGTTACATATAAAGATAAGAATTGTAAAAGAAAGACTTTGAAAATTAGAGTTTCCAACTAAGACTAGCTTTTCGGTTGTCATGAGCCCTATCTTAATAGTCATGAAAAGATAGAAATCACATCATCTCTCAATAAAACATCGTCTTTATTTTTATTCCTACCTTTCTTCCAAATATCGATCATATAACCTTACGTGTGTGTAAAGAACATCCTTACACTCGGAGAATTCAATTCAAGCTATCATACTCTTGTCTATCTACCTCTGCACATTTTAATCGATGAATATTTAGATGGAATTGCTCACACATTTTTCATGCGACCGTTAATACTTCTTTAGGTACTAACCGACCGATTACTCATGTGCTTGCAGATTAGGTGTATTAGTATTTTCCTTGTCTTGCAACACCTAAGGCTTAGCAGTGACTGCCAAACCAATTGGTCTAAGGCACTAGGTGATGAAGCACCCTCGGTATATTTTTTTTATGTTGCCTTGGTGATAACAAAATCAGTGTTCATTTTTCTATACCATTTTATCTTTTCTTTAATTTATAATTTCCTTCATACTTTGGCTTTTAGACAAGAGCAGTTCAAGGTATTCTCTACTATCCCGAGCTTCAAGACGTGTGTAAGTCTGTATAGTAGGGTATCAACATTCAAATGTTTGGCTTCCAGAATAGGAACTATTTTTTCGGACTTATTTTTATCCTCAGATTAGTGACTTCTTTCATCTTACTAACCCTTAGGACAACGGCTCATAACTACTTATTACTAGTATGTTTAAGAAAACTTCTAATTTTCTAGGTTTTCTTAAATTTTTCTAATCTTTTGGATATAATTTTCACTATCTAATCTTTTATTATCTTATTTATGTACAAATTTTTTATTTTATTTTTATTTTATGTTTTTATTACACATTTTTTATATTTTTTATTATATGTTTTGTGCTTATGCAAAGTATGATGCAAAGTGATGCGTAAATAAGCACAAACCTCCCCCAAACTTGTTTAGAACAGTGTCCTCACAGTTGTCTTCTGCTAGATCACAAAAACCTGTAAGCTTGGGAGGAAAAATTTTATTAACGGGGGCAATAAATATGATCGTGAAAATCCTGCCCCAAACTTATTTTTTTTGGCTCACCATTTTGTGTAAAAATTTTATTTTCAAGAGCCAGATTATACCCCGCCCCAAACTTGAATTAAACAATGTTAAAATCACAAGAGGGGGTCAAAGTTATTGGTCAATGCAAAGCCTTACAAAGACCGAAAGTCAACACCAACCATTCAAAGATTTTATCAGTGTAGTGCATCGGTTGGTGGAAGAACATGTTATAAGGAGCCAGGAAGAAGTGGGGAAAAGATAAGTGGTGTGATAGAAAGGGTTTGCGTCTCAATTTGGAGAAACGACACAGTGATTATGATGGATTACTCGCATTCTAATTATAGTCCAGAAGAAGGGGTGGAGGTTCAATTTTTTTGTTTTGGAGATGATTCATCTCAACACCTGTGTCTTTTAAAAATGCGAGTTCATCAGCGAAAATTTCCTCAAAACTCTCATCGATACCCCGAAGAATAATGTCATCAAAAAGCGCGGGGTAATCTTCATACTCCAAAAACAGTTCATAATCAGTGTTAGATGTTGACCCGGACAACTCGGTTGAAATGTCCGTATGTGTATGATATATAGTTGGGTCAAACAACAACATATGAAAAAAGTCTATATCAGTATCATGATGCTGATCAAATTCGTTTCCGTCGACATCCATTAATTCGACAGAAAATGCATGAGCAGTAGGTTCGGAGGGTACACTTCCCAACCTGTAAATGTTAAGCTCAATTGACATCTTTCCGAAGGATAGGGTCATAGAGCCAATACGACAGTTGATTATAGCATTGGAAGTGGCCAAAAAGGGTCGACCAAGGATCACCGGAATTTGATTCCATGGGTTCACTACAGGCTGTGTATCAAGAACAATAAAGTCCACAGGGAATACAAATTCCCCAATTTTTATTAACATATCCTCCAGCTCACCCCTAGGTTTGGTGATTGATCGGTCGGCTATCTGGAGAGTGCAGTGAGCTGGTTTCAACTCTCTAATCCCTAACTGCTCATAAACCGAGTAAGGAAGCAGGTTAACACTTGCGCCAAGGTCAAGTAGAGCACGGTTAATGTGTTTACCCCCAATAGAAATAGAAATAGTAGGACAGCCAGGGTCCTTACGTTTCCTTGGTAATTGTTGGGGAAAAGCTGTGTCTACAGTCTTTGACATGAACACCTTTTTTGGCACTTGAGTTTTCCTCTTCCTGGTGCACAAATCCTTGAGAATTTTCGCATAAGCCAGGACTTTTTGTATAGTATCTAGGAGAGGGATATTGATGTTAACCTGTTTAAAGATTTCAATGATCTTCTCCATTTGCGGACTTGGTCTGTTTCCCGTTAACCGATTCGGATAAGGAGCTTTAGCAATAATAGCGGGGTCCAATGATTTAGACGTTTTAGCGTATGCGTTTTCGAAAGATATGAATCAAAAATATTTAGTAACCGCAATCAAGTACGGCGTCTCTTGGTAGCTAGCCGGTGAGTACGGGTCGGCCCACAGGGATGTTGTGAATTTCCTAATTGCTCTTACGAGTTAATTCCGATGGGTGCCAGATTGTTTTAATCTAAAAACTAAGTTGATTTATACTAGGATTAATCTAGATCTAAATCTTGCTAGGGTTAGGTTTAGGTTAAGTTTGGAAAGTCAATAAATCTCACCGCTTTCTATACTTATATTAAGATCTATTAGGAGTTATGGTAATTATTAATAAAGGGGATTAGAACCATCGGGAAGATGTTTCTTCCTCTAGCTTCTTGTCCTTCCTTTATCAATCCTTACCCTAATCTCCATGGAAAACATGCTCAACTGGGCCTTTATACTACGGTATTACCGCTACCTCGTGGGATAGGGTGCCGTAGGGAGCGGAATGTGCATGTATGCATGGGGTCCTATTAATTATCTGTGATGGGCAAGAAAAGGGTGAGAGATCTTCATCTCTCAAACCTTCCCCAAATCTAACCCTAACAAGCGAGGAGACTACTCGCTTATTAGGGAATTGAAAAACATTTATCTAGGGCAGAGAATAGAAGATCTAACTATCTAACTAGGGCAAGGAATTAAATTTAACTAGGGCAAGAATATAAATTACCTAGGGCAAGAATTGAAAACTTACTCCTAAATTGATACTCTCCAAAAAGAATTCTGAATTTTATTAATGAAAGGAGGCATGAACTAATACAAGGAATTGGGCTTCCATTTATAGGACATAGAAAACCCTAGGTTTACAATTGCCGCATGTCTGCATTTACAAAAATACCCGTAGAAAGACTAGTCAGCGCTGACATGTATTATGGTAAAATATAATTCTACTATAGGCTTAGTACGGCCGCGGAACCGCGGCCGCAGCCATGGTTTGGCCGCGGTTCCACGGCCAAAAGAGGAGTTTGAATCTTCATCTTTTTGGTGCTGGCTCTGCTTGACATGTACTTCCTGTTTCTGCAGATCTTTTCTCAGATTGGCTTCTATTTATTTTCCAGATCTTCACAGTGAGTAGTGCAGTGGACTTTTACCGTTTCTTCGTGACGAAGTCTTAAATCTTGCACTGCCTCGTACTTTGTGAACTGATCTTCGTGTAGGCTTTATCAAGATTCTCTGTTTGTTGGTCGAAGTCTAACTTTGTATCATCTTTTTCATCAATTTCACTATTTTAGCTCCAAGAACCTGTAACCTGTACTATGTAGCAGACATGGGTCAAAAGCACCTGTTTATTTGTAAAATGCATAAGAATGGGGAATATAATAATGCAATATTATGGTATGAACATCCAACATTGGAGAAGATCGTGTGGGTAGGAAAAATCCTAGAATAGGAGTGGGGATCGTCTTTGGTGGACTAAAAGAAGTATGCTGAGGGTTTGAGCCTTGGGGCAAACGGAGAATAGGCTCGGAAGAAAATGGTGGGGTATACGAACTAGGGTCAGAAGTAGAAGTGGAAGTGGAAGGAAAAGTCTCAGCCGGGGTATCATTGATTGATTCTTCATTATTATCAATCTCTTCACCGACATGGTTATCAAGCACTCTTCCAGATCTCAACGTGGTGATAGCATTCACATGATGTGAATAGCCAGGATTTGGTAGGGGTTGAGCTGGAAGTTTCCCTTTCTCTCTAGCATTCAATTCGGCATTTATACGGGCAATTTATGCTTCCATCGATCTAATACTCTCACTATGCGAGTCAGAGTTTTTCTGGATTTTATCGACGGAAGACTTCATCTCGGCTGAAATTTGCATGAAATTTGTCAGAAGCAAATTCATGGTTTGTTCGAGTGAAGAGGAGTTATCAGTACCGGTCACTTGCAAAGAATTGTTATATGGTGCAGGCGTGTTGACCAGATTTTGAAAATTTTATGATTGGTAAGGGTGCTGACTTATTTGAAGTGGTTGCTGTTGTGGTGGAGGACCCCTTTGAAAATTATTTTGGTTTGGAACCGTGTTTTGAGTTTGTGATTGGTTCCAAGCAAAGTTAGGGTGATTCCTCCAACCCTGATTATAAGTGGAAGAATACGGATCGTTTCTAGGTCTTTGTTGGAAAGCAACATTGGTATTCTCTTGACCTTGAAACGAAGAATTTAAAGGACATTCTTCCGTAAGATGGGATGGATCAGAACAGCATCCACAGACAGTTTTGGAGTGTGACATCTGATTTAGGGAGGCTGCTAAAAATTTATGTTCCATAGCTTCGAGTTTCTTTTGCATTGCTGCCATTTCAGCTCAAACTCCTATGGAAACATCAGATTGTTGGTTGCCACCCCTAGACAATGATTGGTTAACACTCTCCCACTGTAAAGATTTTTCAGCGAAATCTTCTAAAAATCTCCAGTTTTGACCATCATCTTTATTCATGAAGGTGCCTTAACACATGGATTCAAGGGTCTTTTTTGTTGTAGGATTAATGCCCTCATATATGATTCTGCAAAGATTCCATCTAGGAATTCTATGATGAGGACATTGAACTAACAGATCCTTGAAGCATTCAAAACACTTCGAGAATGGTTCATTTGGAAACTGGGTAAATTAATTTATTTCGCTACGGACTCGAGCTGTTTTATGATTTTGGTAGAATTTCTTTAGGAAAGCTGTTATGAATTCTCCCCAGTTCGAAATAGAATGTGCGGCTGTGTTATAAAGCCACTTCTCGGCTATATCGCACAAAGTGAATGGGAGAAGACGTAATCTCATAGCATCCACAAAAAGCTGTGAAGTACCCATCATAGCGCATACATTTTCAAATTTGGTAATAAAGACGTATGCGTCTTCAGACTCGAGCCCGTGATATTTTGGTAAAAGATTGATGTATTGTGGTTTAATTTCAAAATTGTCCCCATTGGCTGGTGGAATGGTGAGACAGGTCGAAAGAGGACCTCGCATAGGGTAACATCTCTCTTGGAGAGAGATGCGGGGCGGATTATGCGCACCTGCGGACGATGGCAGCGTAGTGTTAAAGAAGTTCGATAGAGAACCGTCCATCGAAGTGGGTGTGGTAGTGGGTAAAGAAAAAGTAGACGTAGAATTACCGACTTTGGAGTCGATAGGAGGAACGCGGACAAGACGGGCACTAGAATCCCATGTCCAGCCGAGCATGCACTAAATGGTTTAGCACAAGTGGCAGCGTTGTGATAATTAGAGAAAAGTTTGGATTGGTGTTTAGTTTGAAAAATACGGATTTTGAAAAATTCACACAAACAATGCACAAGCAACCCTAAATCTAGTGGTCACCTAGGTTAAGGCTCTAGAGCGCTCCCAGACTTCCAGAAAACAAGTCGCAAGAAAGATTCTCTACTGCCTCTTTGCCCCTCCTGTGGCCAGGTAAGTGCCAGGTAAGTGGGAGGTTCTCCACTACGTAAGTTGTTGGAGATAGCGCCCTCAAAGTCAATTATTGGATCGCAGGTACGTGATTGCAATGATTGAGGCAGGACCTATACCGATATGACAGTCTTGCTCGAGATAATAGTATGCTATCTGGTTTGTCTTTATCATCGTATACATGCTTTAGTTCGCTATTGCATGATGATAGAGCCCATAGGATTCTTGCTTGACTACCAGCAGTATGATGGCGATCATATACGTGGGAGCTGAGGTCTGTAAGCACATCCTTAAAGTGTCCCTAGTCGTGGGAGTTTCGAGACAGGGCATTGATACTCCAGAGTAGACTAGTGTATACAGTCGAGACCCCGACGAGGGGCGGTGGCCGGTCTCACAATCCACTGATGTCAATTTGATCACCAAAGATGTATACAGGTGCTCATTGGGTTATGAGTACACCGGACATGACTCGCCGGGAACATGCTAGTTGGTATTATACATATCGTCAGATAGCAGTTCCCTGGTGACATGTGTACATGTTAGTTCATCGACCTGAGGTCGTCATTTGTCTCATGTGAGTTTCCAATGTGCTTTGATTTCTACCCTACCACGGCTTAAAGGAGTCGTGCAAACAGGTCTTTTTTGGGTACAGTCCCGAGCCACATGGAGGCAAGTGAGCGGATCGTCAGGGGATTCGTCTCTCCCGGTATTTGGGGTGAGATTGCACTGTGTCTAGGAGAGCCATTACACAAAGCCCTCGGCCGAGGCAGGAGATTTACTGGTAGGTACTCCAGTAGTATCTCAGGGTGTTCTGGGCCACTCTCTGACACGACTTATACCGCTAATGGGGCTCTGACGTTACCAGCCCCCTAGGCAAATGTTACGTACAGCTCGTACCTCTAACGTGCTAGAGGTTATACCCAGTGCCAGTGTGTTGATGAGTCATTAGAGTCCCCCACAGACACTTTCCTAAGTTCGGGCGAAACGTTGTAGAGGCCGTATGGGTTTATGGCAAGGTTCGGAAAAGGCACGTGCATTTTCGCACGTGTCATTTTTCGGGCAGATAATACTGGTAGGCTTTGGATTAAGCCGGAACCCAGTATTATACTGTGTAGATATAATATCTTTGTCTCAGTTGCATTTGTATTCGGTCGTAATACAAATGCGGGTATGTTTATACTGATACGGGGTTATCCTGAAATTCGTTTCAGGATCACTTTTGGAAGTTGCCAGTTTCCAGTTTTCTATCAGCCGTATTTTGACATTTGGTTAAATACAGATTTATCTTTTCTTGAGATAAGTGTGGAAGCTTCCAGAAGAGGTGACTAGGATGGTGAGGTGGCCTTGTTCATTAATGGTGCATTAATGTGTTGATGACTATGTATTATGATTCATCACTTGCATTACTGCATTCATACTAGGTGTATATTTGACTCATGCTTTTCTTTATGTACTAATGGTCACCCCCCTCCTACACTCACCCCCCCACCTCCATATAGTGGCCGGCCATGCTTGGTGTGGGATTATGGTTGTTCATTTTTAGTTTTGAGAGAAAAGACTATGATAATTGAGTGTATGGAAATTTCATAGCCCAATTTCCATTTACCCGATTCCAATTGGCAACTTCATTAACCGTTCGTTCATAGCCTTAGACGTAACAAGACAAAGTGTTCTACTCATTCTCTACAACATCTTGGTCGTCTCTTTTAGCAAACTTGACGATCGAGTTGCCTCGGTTCAGAGGCGGGAGCCCGTTTAAAGATCCGTCGACGTGGTGCCACCTGGACAACGAGACTGGAGTTTCAGGAGATCGGAGCAGCCGCAACAAAGCGTGGGATGATGGTTGAAGGCCGAAGGACTCGGATCATTCGGTATAACGTTTCTACCCATATGTAATTTGTTAGTTTAGCTTTAATGGCAGATCCGGGTTACAGTACACGATAGCGCCAGTTTGTAAAAAGTTTTTGTTCCGCGTTTGGCGTCTGTTAGACGTTCGAAACGCTGCCGTGGACTTACAGTGGTATCAGTGCCTCACCATTAAGCTATACTAACTTGTGCTAACGTGTTTAAAATATCGATCGAACCGAATTTCGAAAAACATAATTTTCAACTGCTAACCTTTCTGTCGATTTTAAACAGTGTCTAAAAATTATTTTGATCATGCCAGAAAATTAAGCAGGGTTTTTGAAGCATACGGCAGAAAACTGGGCACGTGATCCTACAGTAACGCCGCGGATCCACGGTCAAAGCTAGGGTTTGACCGCGGAACCACGGCCGTTATGTGGGAACAGTGATCCAGTTTTTTGCAGTGAGCTTGTTTTGGGAAATTGTGGGTTTTGGAATATTTCTTTTGGGCCCAGATTTTGTTACTGTACAGCAGATGTACGTGGGGCCCACTTCGGGAAATTTAGTCGATTGAAATTTTAAACTTGTTAGTATGCAGTATTTACATTATATCTCCGACCGGGAATGTCATTTGATCGGTAAACCGTGTCTGATTGCTATAGTTCTTTTAGACGGGTTTGCGAACGTGACATTCACGTTGATGTTCTGTGTTGTGCTGTGATGTTGCGGATATGTCGTGGTGGATAGCAGGGTGCAATGATAGTGCAGTTTGGATTTATTTGTACATTTGATATTGCGGGGCGAGCGTCCAACATGTGGACTTCCGTCACTGCCTGTTTGTATAATATTCTTTTGGGGCACGACCAGGTCGAGGTCGATGTACCCGTTGTATATATTTTTATTTCTGTAATAGGTTTATCCCGTGAAGGAGTGCACGGATAGCCGGGTTCTGGAGGGCAACGGGTCCGTATCTCATGGCTTTAAGAGGCAAAGGGACCACACTCTAGAATTGGCAGACTATTCGCCGCACTCGTAGGGGGTACAGGTTGACCGAAGGAGGGGTGCTCAATTTACCTGATTCCGTGAAGTGCCGGGTGTTCCATTCACTATGTTGTGGGGACTACCTCGCTTCAGGTTTTGGCGGGTAACTTTCCGCACCCGTAGGGTTCTAGGTTTCATTGCACAGGCTATCGACACGACCAGGGGAACGTCGGGTTTCAGTAGCGGCTCTGTGAAACCCGGGGATCCCAGATTATCTGTAATGTTCTGTGATGCTTATTACTTTTCTGTAATGCTGCATATTATCACGCCTGGAGCGATTATTGTATATTGGTATATATACTATTAGATGTTGTATATGTTTTACACCCGCGCTAGTCCAGCCCCCGCTCTGTCGTTAGTTAAGTAACCTAACGGGTGATGACAGGACACAGAGGCGAATGCGGATGGCATATACGTACATTTTATTTTTCGTTCTTTTCTGGTGTGATTGATTGATGGGACTGCATTGATTCTTATCAATGCAAGGATAAAACAAACCTATATTTGATGTTGTTGGAACAAATTTTAAAAGGTGTTATTACAAAGATGTTTCCTTTTGTTTTGCATAGCAGTATTCAGTTGGAATATCCTGCACCTCATTCCACGAGGCAAGGGCCGAGATCCCTTCACCGGGAGTGACCCCTTGGGCAGAAGTTTACGTCAGGGTAATAACTTCAATATAGTCGATTACAAGTTGCTTTGCATCGCGGTATTCAGTTGGAATATCCTGCACCTCATTCCACGAGGAAAGAGCCGAGATCCCTTCACCGGGAGTGACCTCTTTAGCAATGGTTTTTCGCTACTATATTTTATAAAAGCTATCAGGTTCCTTCAACGAGATCAAGTTCATTACGTTAAAAGTTTTTCGCCAAAAACCAGCCGTAGCCCTCCGTCATTTCTTTTGGGTATTCAGTAGTATTCAAGCTATGTTTGTTTGGCCAAAGTCAAGGCATAGTGTTTGGTGGTTGCTGGGTATTCATCTGTTACGTAGATAGATGCGTTGGTTTGGGACAGTCGTTCTGCCTTGTTGGCCAAAGTCAAGGGCATGTGCGGGTGGGTTCAAATTAACCTGGACAATGATGGGTAGAAGTTGGCATGTGACTTATGATGGGTTGGCCAAAGTCACGATTATAAGAGCATGGGGCAAAAATCAATATTGGGAGTTTCAAATATACAGGAAACTTGCCAGGCATGCACATACCTTCTGGAGTGTGATAACTTGAGTGGCTTCCATCAAGTTATCATACGATGATAGTTGGATCCCGATTCTCACTGATGAGTTGGTTTACTCTTCGGTGATCCCAACTAATTCTTCTTTCAGGTTTGGAGGAGAATTTGAGATTACAGTGGGAGGTTTCCAGATTACATAAAGTGATAACCATTCTGATCTAGGTTAGAGTGCACGCAGAGTGTTTCTTTTCTCTCTCTCTCTCTTTGGCAGCGACCTTTGACCAACCCTAGACTATGACTCAGTGACCAAGTTGACCGAACCTTCTTAAAATACTGGCTTTTGAATTGTCTGAGTTGCATAAGTCATTGCCGCTCCTTCTTTTACCCTTTGTATTTCTCAGAACACCCCGTATTACTACGGACATTCACTTCCATTGGATAGATCCATCGTATGGTTATATACGAACTCAAAGAGACTTCTTCGAGGATGGATCCAGGTTCAGGAGAACTTGAATTGGTTTATTCGATTGTCTTTTGTTGTTACCTTCTCTCAGGTTGCGAGGGCTCCTTAGTTTAGAAGAGTACACCTATTACGCTTATTGGATAGTCTTCTTCCAAACCATAGGCAGGTGCCGAAAGGTAGGGAATGAAGAAAACCAATTTGCCTAAGTAGGGTGTACAGAAGGTAATAACTAAAGACAAAATAAAGGGATTGGAAAGAGGGCAAAGTAAATTGCGACTGTTATCATTCACGACCAAACCGTGTACTTCATCGCCACTCCTATTTCACCTTTAATAGAATAAGGTATTATTCAGTTATCTTTTATCATCACCTTCTCTCAAGTTGCGAGTACTCCTAGGATTAGGAGGGTACACCTATTATGCTTACTGGATAGTCTTCTTCCAAACCATAGGCTGGTGCCGAACGGTAGGGAAGGACGAAAACCATTTAGCCTAACGAAGGTGTACAGAAGGTAACGACTAAAGACAAATAAAGGGATTTGGAGAGATGGAAAAGAAATATACGGTTATAGTCATGAATTGGATTATGAAAGAGGCATTACTAGGAATACCAGGATACCCCTACGAAACATTTTCATGTTTCAGTTACACTGTGCATTGTTAAAGAAAAACTGATTTCCCGATTAGATACTTACTCCAGGGTATGTATTTACCAGGTTACATTCTCATATCTGTATGGTATTACAGATGATGAGTGGGAGTAAGTTATTGGGAATTAGGTGATCATCCTCATTATATCGAAATTCGTTGTAATTGGTGATATTTGAGGAAGTCGCCTGGGTACAGTTTTCAACCTACGATGCACAGGTATTGAGTTATATGAACTCAGCGGACTTACAAAGAGTATTGTATGTTGTCCAGTGTCCATCAGGACAAAAGGGTAGGTCTTCATACTATGTTCTGTTTACTTATGACTTCTCTAGTTTTTGGACAAGTGTTTCGTAGAAATACAATGTCTAAGTTTTGAGAAGTTGTGGGTATAAGAATAAAGTAGAGAACCAGGTATCACAAGTATCGGGATTCTTCAAAGAGATCGAAGATGTAGATTCATGTGATAGGTATTCAGATGATAGTAATTTATTTTGAGAAACTTGTTTCTCTTTCAGGTTACTCATAATTGGATGGATTCCTAAGTTGAGTAATGCTGATTAGCCTCTCTCCATTAAGTTGATATGCACTGGAGACAGCTGCATAGTTTGAATCTGGTTCCAATTAAATTAGTGCCTCTATTTCTATATTAGATATAGAATGGTTCATATCTTAACGATATTAAGATACGGGGAGTTGTCCAGCTTATGCTTAAAACCAGACACTGGATAACTCGAGGCACGTTTTTGTAATGGCTGTTTGTGGGTTGACCCTGGCTTTGACGAGGGTTAATTTTCTACCATCTGGAAGATCAATAGTGATATTGTTCTAGACTCGCCACAGTTTTAGTAAAATGGATTTTTTCAGAAAACAGTAGTGGGAGTATGGTAGAACTGGAAGTGATTCCAGAACCGCAAACGATTAAGGAAAATTTAATAGGACCTATATATTCAATCAGGTTTGACATTCCAATAGCCACTCCGCAGACATGGTGGGTAACCTCAGACACCCGAGAGGTACTCCGGTAGCCTCAAGGACGGTGATAGGGAGGTTCTTGTTTACCCATACTTGACACTACGGTTGTTCCAGACTATGAGACCCGGCAGGAGGATAAGTATAGCGTCGTTCTAAACTATCTTTAGAAGTGTACGTATATATTATTCTGCCAGAGGGTTGTCGTAGTCAGTGGGAGCAGCGGAAGCATAGTGGGCAAGAAGCTTATGTCTATTTATAGACTTAAGAAGATATAGCGGAGATAAGATCATCTATTTTTGATGTGACAGTCATGGTTTTGACTTCATCAGAATAGGGGATGGATCTGTTGAGAAGGTAGTAGGGTGTGATGTCCTGGTATTTGGATGACATACATAGAGTAGGAAGTAAAATTCCTGTATTACGATCGGTTGTATTGTGGTCGTCACGCAGTTGTTTCTCCATACAGGATATGGATATAATAATAGACATTCTAGTTACTAGATCTATGGTATTAGATCTAGATTTGGGTAGTTTCCCAATATGGGTACTGTGACAGTATTCTAATGGTATTTAGAATAGATGACTCCTGGCATGGTGGTGTACCTGCAGGTAATGGAGTCACCCTCTCTAAAGGTGTCTTAGAGACTAAAGGAGAGAGGGATGTGCATGATTGGCAGATCACTTTCTTAGGCAATTGAGTCAGTCATGAGATGTCAAGTACCACACCAAATGTTGTTTTTGCACTAGATGCGATAAGTTTATATTAATCCAATCCTGGAGAAACATAAGGAAGCAGTTTTAGAACATAAGTGCATGTTCTACGGATTTGATGACGGCAGCCTCCTTCGGGAGACGATTATCATTCCAGGCTTCAAAGGTGTCATGGATGACAGAGTGATTGTCAGAGTTATAGTTTTCCCTCTGATGAGGGACAGTATTATGGACAGGTGGTCCAAGAGGATACTGTGGGAAGCATGGTGCTGGATATTGATTAGGTTCAGTTATCGATACAGTCTAAGATGTTTGGATTTGGAGTTCATTTATGAACTAGGTCCCATCAGATATCCAGACATATTCTAAGACAGGTATTACTCGATTCAGGAGATGGCTTTCTCCGCGAAGTTGAGATTTAGAGAGATATAGAAAGAAACATCAGGACGGATCCACTAACTGAGGCTATTTCTCGAACACAAGAGTTTTACAAACTAGCTTTGTGAAACTGATTAGTAGAGAAGTTGGATGTTCGGTATCACACTGGCTGTGAGTATGCGACATCGCAATAATTAGCCTTAAGTTCAAGTGGGAGATTGTTAGAGATAGTGCCCTCAACGTCAATTATTGGATCGCAGGTACGTGATTGCAATGATTGAGGCATGACCTATACCGATATGACAGTCTTGCTCGAGATGATAGTATGCTATCTGGTTTGTCTTTATCATCGTATACATGCTTTTGTTCGCTATTGCATGATGATAGGGCCAATAGGATTCTTGCTTGGCTACCAGCAGTATGATGGCGATCATATACGTGGGAGCTGGGGTCTGTAAGCACATCCTTAAAGTGTCCCTAGTCGTGGGAGTATTGAGACAGGGCATCGATACTCCAGAGTAGACTAGTGTATACAGTCGAGACCCCGACGAGGGGCGATGGCCGGTCTCATAAGCCACCGGTGTCAGTTTGATCACCTAAGATGTATACAGGTGCTCATTGGGTTATGAGTACACCGGACAGGACTCGCCGGGAACATGCTAGTTGGTATTATACATATCGTCAGATAGCAGTTCCCTGGTGACATGTGTACAGGTTAGTTCATCGACCTGAGGTCGTTATTTGTCTCATGTGAGTTCCCACTATGCTTTGATTTCTACCCTACCACGGCTTAAAGGAGTCGTGCAAACATGTCTATTTTGGGTATAGTCCCGAGCCACATGGAGGCAAGTGAGCGGATCGGCAGGGGATTCGTCTCTTCCGGTATTGGGGGTGAGATCGCGCTGTGTCTAGGAGAGCCATTACAAAAAGCCCTCGGCCGAGTCAGGAGATTTACTGGTAGGTACTCCAGTAGTATCTCAGGGTGTTCCGGGCTACTCTCTGACACGACTTATACCGCTAATGGAGGTCTGACGTTACCAGCCCCCTAGGCAGATATGCGATACTCATAGACGAACGGACCGGACTGTATGTATATTGTCACTGTTAGGCTCAGTAGGGTTTATGGATGAGTTCGCTCATCAGCTTCCCTTCCAATCAATACATAGGCAAATGTTACGTACAGCTCGTACTTCTGACGTGCTAGAGGTTATACCCAATGCCAGTGTGTTGATGAGTCATTAGAGTCCCCCACAGACACTTTCCCAAGTTCGGGCGAAACGTTGTAGAGGCCGTATGGGTTTATGGCAAGGTTCGGAAAATGCACGTGCATTTTTGCACGTGTCATTTTTCGAGCAGATAATACTGGTAGGCTTTGGTTTAAGCCGGAACCTAGTATTATACTGTGTAGATATAATATCTTTGTCTCAGTTGCATTTGTATTCGGTCGTAATACAAATGCGGGTATGTTTATACTGATACGGGGTTATCCTGAAATTCATTTCAGGATCATTTTTGGAAGTTGCCAGTTTCCAGTTTTCTATCAGCCGTATTTTGACATTTGGTTAAATACGGATTTATCTTTTCTTTAGATAAGTGTGAAAGCTTCTAAAAGAGGTGACTAGGATGGTGAGGTGGCTTTGTTCATTAATGGTGCATTAATGTGTTGATGACTATGTATTATGATTCATCACTTGCATTAATGCATTCATCCTAGGGGTATCTTTGACTCATGCTTTTTTTTATGTGCTAATGGTCACCCCCCCTCCTACACTCACCCCCACCTCCATATAGTGGCCGGCCATGCTTGGTGTGGGATTATGGTTGTTCATTTTTAGTTTTGAGAGAAAAGACTATGATAATTGAGTGTATGGAAATTTCATAGCCTAATTTCCATTTACCCGATTCTAATTGGCAAATTCTTTAACCGTTCGTCCATAGCCTTGGACGTAACGAGACAAAGTGTTCTACTCATTCTCTACAATATCTTGGTCGTCTCTTTTAGCAAACTTGACGATCGAGTTGCCTCGGTTCAGAGGCGGGAGACCGTTTAAAGATCCGTCGACGTGGTGCCACCTGGACGATGAGACTGGAGTTTCAGGAGATCGGAGCAGCCGCAACAAAGCGTGGGATGATGGTTGAAGACCGAAGGACTCGGATCATTCGGTATAACGTTTCTACCCATATGTAATTTGTTAGTTTAGCTTTAATGGCAGATCCGGGTTACGGTACACGATAGCGCCAGTTTGTAAAAAGTTTTTGTTCCGCATTTGGCGTCTGTTAGACGGCCGGGGCGCTACCGTGGACTTACATAAGTAGTGTGCCTAATTAAGTAACCACTTGCCTTAAGCACACTTGCCTTAGACACCACAAAAGAAACGCGGATAAGTAATAGATTACCCAAGTCCTCCTTCTGTCCTAAGTGAGCGCGACGGTCCTTAGAATCATGTCTAGATATTTTTTAGTTAATGAGGGCGATGCGGATGCATGTTTGTGATTTTTGGGGCTTAGGAAGGGTAATGAAATCCCCCACCTAATCTGAATTTAGTCTTTGCCCCTTAATTTCCGTATTAAAAATGCAAACAACCAAGACCAAACACGCAACAATTTTTCTTTTTAGCGGCACTGCGAATTTTTGCAAAGAAACCTGCAGAAATTGGTTAATGGACAGTGCAGGGAGGTGATAAGAAAGTCAGAAGTATACCTGAGAAGTTTGGTGCACTGAAACTCTAATCTCGCCGCGGAACCGCCGCGAGATGCTGCAATGTGCCGCGGATGCGCGGTCTTATGACGAGATCCTTGCACAAAAATTGGTACAGATGCTTCTGTTGCCTCACTGAGCTCCCTGAGATGCTCTGAAAATTTTTCCTCTCGCTCCACAGATTCCAGATCTCCTTGCAACAAATCACAACAAATCGTTAAGTGCTTGTTGCGAATTTTGATCTAAAAATTCTAATGGAATAATAAATTTTCCAACTCAAATTACAAAAACGAACAAATTAGCACACGATCCCCGGCAACGACGCCATTTGATTGATCGTCTCTTCGTGTCGTATTTAGAAATGTTTCACAACCAAAGAAATTTATACCGCAATCAATTGACGGTGTCTATTGTAATTTCGTCGGTGAATGCAGACCGTCCACTAAGAAAGTGTGATTTGTTCGTTATCATTTTGGTTGAGTTGAAAATTAAAAGATAAAAGAAAATGCAAGAAAATTGATTCAAGATTTGTGAGATTTGATTTTAAGAAAACATAAAGAATATAGATCTAGAATCAAGAATCAAGAAATGTCCAAATTGATTGAATTATCAAGATATGAAGAATAGCTTCTAGGGTCCGATTGAGTTAATAGCTAATGATGAATCTAATAATTCTTACTCTTATCTGTTGAATATTTGTAGCTAGATTGATGATGATGATTGAAGATTATGGATCAATTGAAGAAACTAGCGTTTCTCCATCACTATCCCTTGTCTTTTCAATCATAATCATTCGGATCTAGCCTCTAGCAAAGAAAATCACCGATAGTTTGATCCGTAACTTGCAACGAAATAATCAAGAAGTCATTTTGCTCCAAATTAGGTCATCAACAATTCTTTTTGCTAAGGTTCACAAATATCATAAGAATTAAGACTAGTATTAAGATTTGATCATCATTAGATCTATCAATTCTCACGGATCCTCCTCAAGCGGAGAATTTACTCAAGTATCATGAAAATAAATGTATCAAAGATCAAGAAGCTTCATAACGCAAGAGTGTAAAGAAAACAAGAAGTACAATTATCACCTTTACTGAATCGACGACTAATTACACATTCCCTCAATTCGAGGTTACAAGATGTTGCTCTCGATCGCTCCTTTTGAAGAGGTAACTAGATTTCGTCGAAGCTCACTCCGCTCGATCTTCTTGAGTCGCGGATCATCATGGATCTCTTGCTCGGATGAAGGTCGGCGTTGCTTCAAAGGCTCGTTGAAAGCTTGCTTGATTCGGTACTCGATGAATCTTGATTTGGCTCAAATGGTGTCACTCCACTAGATTTGAATTGATTTGGATTTTGCTAGAATTTTTTATCCTAATTGATGAACAACTAATCAACTAATGAACAACCTTTGTAATGAAGCCCTAGGTCGCTTTTTATAGCTTTCCCTTTAGCTTCCCCTAGAAGCTCGGTCTAGCTTCCCTGGGAAGCTTGGTTGTTATGAGGCTTGTATAGGAAGCTAGGTTGTTATGAAGCTTGCATGAGAAGCTTGGTAGGTATTAAGCTTGCACAAGAAGTTTTGTTGTTAGAAAGGGAGCTTCTGGAGATTTCTAGGGACTTTCAAGCATCTTGAAGAAGTTTTGCCGTTAAAATAATGCCTCTGCAAAAAATTTCCACCGCCGACGAGTCAACTCAGCCACGGATCCGCGGCGGATCGGCCTGACTTGGCCGCGGATCCGCTGCCATTTGGTGGAGTTGTTGCATGAAACTTCCAGTGTTTATTTATGTTGCCTTTATGGCACTTTTCTGATATCTGGAATATTTTTATACTTTCTTGTTCACTGCCAGATTTCAAGTCTTTGACTTGATGCATTTTATCAGCACTTTTAGCAGTTCCGGCTCTTTTACCTGGAGAATTTCCTACACACAATCTCGAGACAAGTTTTTGATATACAAAGATCACGCATGTAATAATAAACACACAATTTCCCTCATAATGCCGGTTATAATGTATAACACATTTTATTTGATATTTTACAGACAAATTGCTAATATGTGCTATATTTATACCAAACACCTTTAGATAATTACAAAGAGTAGGGAAAATGATGTGTTAAGAATGCAATATTTCGACTGATCAGGATCCAACTATCATTGTATGATGACCTAGATAGAAGCCACTCTAGTCACCACACTCCAAAAGGTATGCTAAATCTGCAAATTTCCTTTATGTTTGAAACACCCGATGTGATTTTTACACCGAGCTCTTATGACCTTGATGAAGGCCAACAAATCATAAGATGCAAGTCAAGTTCTACCTGTCGTTGTCCTGATTAATTTAGACCCATCCGTACTCGCCCTTGACGAAGGCCAACAAGGCTGTACGTCTGTCTTAAACTAATGCATTTATCTATGCAACAAATAACCAACACATTGCTACCATTCACTACGCCTTGACGAAGGCCAACAAACATAGTATGAATACGATGTGTTATTTATTTGAAACGACGGAGGGCTACGGCTGCTTTTTAGCGAAACCGTTAACGTGATGAACTTGATATAATCGAAGGAACCATTATAGCTTTTTAAAAGGAGTTGTTTAGGCTCCGCATTTAAAAATTTCCTTTTTAAAGAAAACCGAGTGGTTTTGTAATTGTTCCAACGATTTAGATTAGGTTTGTTTTCTTTGCATTAATAAATTAATGATGTCCCATCAATTAATCCTACCATTGCAGAATGAAACAAAAATACAACGTACGCTTATGCCATCCGCATTCGACACGGGGCCCCGTCATCACCCGTTAGGTTACTTAACTAATGAATTCGGTTGCTGGTCTCCTTTATGTCGAAGAAAGATCTATCCGAGGGCCTATGGTCAAGCTCCAATCTCAAATGAGGTAACTTAGTGATCCAACTTGCTAAGGAAGACTACTAAGTAGAAGTAGAGAAGATATATTGGATTAATTTGCCTCACTGCTCATTGATTCACAACTCATGTGATGGGATGAGCTTGAGGGAGGAGGAGAGAAAACCTAGGAGAGAGAATGATATCATGAGAATGATGTTGAGAAATGGATGTGAGAATGGCTAAGTCATTTTCCAATAATTCAAGCATGGAATAAAATACTCATAAAAATTACAACCATGCTTGAATAGGAAACCCAAATGAATAAACAATTTACAAAGCCATGCTTGCAACCCATTCCTCAAATATCTCCTAATTTCCACCTCATTAATCCTTTATCAAAAAGGGATAAATCAATAATGAGGTGTCTCATTCTAGAAGCTCATTCTTGTGAAATTACAAGAATGCCGTCACCGTATATACATACCCTTATCTGTATTCCAAAAAATACGGATACACGGAGACAAGTATAATCTAATAGTATAATACTAGGATCCGGATTAAACCAAAACCTACTAGTATTATCTGTCCAAACATCATTCGTGTAGCTAGTACACGCATGTGATCGAAACCCTGTCGTAAGACCATACGGCCTCTACATCGTCTCGCCTGATCCAGGGAAACCCTCTGTGTGGAACTCTAAAGACTCGATAGTACGCTGGCAGTGGGTTTAACAACAAGTCCGTCAGTGGCACTAGCTGTAAGTAATGGCAACCCAGATACATGTCGAAAAGGACGCCGATGAGCGAACTCGTCCGAAACCCCTACTGAGCCTGTCCGTGACAATATCCATGCAGTCCAGTCTGTTCATCTGAGAGTATCGCATGTAAGGTCTAGGAGGTGGAAAACGTCAGACCCCTAATAACCGTACAAGTCGTGTCATTATGGCTCAAGACCATTCGAGAATCTACTGGTCCGTCCACCAGTAATTCTCAATCAGCCCTGGCCAGTGACTTATGGTAATGACCAACCAATCACTGTGCGATATCGACTCTCTATACCGGGAGAGACGAATCCCCAACAGTCGCTCACTGCCTCCATATGGCTCGGGACTGTACATAACTAAAACCTGTTTTCACGACTCCTTTGAGCCGTGGTAGGGAAGTAATCAAAGCACAGTGGGAACTCACACGAGACAAATGACGACCTTAGGTCGACAGACTATCTGCACACATGTCACAAGTGAACTGCTATCTGACACTAGGTATAGTACCATCTAGTCAGTCCTCGGCGAGTCCTGTCCGGTGAACTCATACCAAGTGAGCATCTGTATACAATCTTAGGTGCACATCACCAATGGCTGCGGGACTAATCCATCGCCCCTCGTCAGGGTCTAGATATGTATACACTAGTCTACTCTAGAGTATCGATGCCCGGTTTCAATACTCCTACGACCAGGGACATTTAAGGATGTGCCTATTGACCACCCAGCTCCCACATGTATGAATGCCATCACAACGCTGGTAGTCAGGCAAATATCCTATGGGCTTTATCAATATGTATATAATATATGAAATACAAAGTAAAACATATCACATGTTAAGATAAAGAAAAACCAAATAGCGTACTATCATATCGAGCAAGATTGTCCTGTACATACATATCCCTAGCATCATATACAATGAAGGCCTCTAGGGCATATATATCCAACAATAGCAAATAGACGAGTTGTACCGCTCTAATGACATTCACGGTCACAGATAGTAATGCATATACTACAAACATTTAAACAATGTTAAATTATCGATTTCGAAACACCCCGAATTGCCCCTGAACAATAGATAACATAATATCCAAAATGGGCAAAATAAGTAATAACACTGCACCAATATTCTAGAGACTAGAAAACACCAAAAATTTCAAGTCCAAACTCCAAAGAAAAAACGGCATCACCCGTTTTTTTGCAAATCTCGCCGGGTCAAATCCGGTGGTTTGGGCTCGTATTTGTGGTGTGTTCTAGTGGTCATAAAAATAGTCTTCTGCAATTGCTCAAAAAAAATTTGAAGACTCTGAAATATCGACAGAAACTGGAATACATCGGGGTGTTGTTTCGGAGTTGTTTCGGTTTCGATACTTTAACATTGTCTAAAACTGCTAGTAAGGGGTTTACGGGTTGGCTCTGATACCATGTTGAGTTATGGCAGCGTCCCGGCCATCAAACCATGGCCAAATGCGGAACAAAAATTTACTAAACTCGAGCTACCACAACCTGATGGCCGGATCTACCCTAAACCCTATACTAGCAATATGTAAAACTAGGAGTTAGATGGTTATACTGAGTTGATCCGTGTCCTTCGGTCTTGAACCATCATCCCAAGCTCCTAGAGGCTCCTTAATCAAATTTGGTTGCCGGTCTTCCTCCATCTACGATGATCCACCTGAAGGAAACAACCCAAGCTCCAGCCTCACCAAGCGAGGCAACCGACGCTCCAAGGTTGTTAGCAATGGAGAGTGGAGGTGTAGGAATGTGTCACTATCTATTTTATTTTATCACAAATGCTCAAAGGAGCAACCATAGAAGATGAAGAGGAGGTGAGGAAACCAAGTGGCATGAGCAACTAAAGAAAGTGCTAAGTCTCCAAGTGAGAGTAGAATGAGCAAGTAATGAAGCAAGTGAAGAATCAAGTAAAGAAAAGAAATGAGCAAGGCAACTAAAGAAAAATGTGGCTTCCCTCTCTCTCTCTTTCTCTCATTCATGCACAAAAAAAAAATCTCTTTTCATTTTCTAAATAAACAAGTCCATGCCATACCTCTTTAATGCTAAACAATGTTCATGCCACCTCACCCCTTCCACCTCATTTCCCAAAATGATTTTTCAAAAAGAAAAATCAAATAATGAAGTGTCAAATCTTCTAGAAGCTATTCTGTATAAATACGGAATACAACCCGGTACACGTATCGAAATACATATACGCGTATTCGTACAAAAGTACGAATAGGCAAAAAAGAAAATGAATAGTGAACAATAATACTAGAATACATACATATATATATATATAAATTATTAAATCAAAACCTGATTTAATAATCTAGCATCATCCTAAGCCGCTAGTATTATCAACCGTCCGATTAAAATCTGTGCAGCCTGTACACATATTTAATCGGACACCTGTATGTACCAACATGCGTCATCTACACCATATCGCCTGAACCGTGAAAACCCTCTGTGTGGGACTGTAAAGACTCGTCAATACGCTGGTAGTGGGTTTAACCATAAGCACGTCAGCGGCACTAGCTGTAAGTAACGGCTACCAAGGTATTGAGCGAAAGGAAGGCCGATGAGCAAACTCATCCAAACCCCTACTAAGCTTGACAGTGACAATATCCATACAGTCCAGTATGTTCATCTAAGAGTATCGCATATCGAGTCTAGGGGGGTAGATAAAGTCAGACCCCTACTGACACGATAATTCGTATCGGTATGTAACCCATCACCACCTGAGAAACTATCGATCCTGGATCAGTAATTCTCGACTACCCCTGACGAGAATTTCTGGTTATGGCCACCCGTGCACAACGCGACATCAACCCCCAATACCGGGAGAGGCGAATCCCCGACGATCCGCTCACTGCCTCCATGTGGCTCGGGACTGTACACAACTAAAACCTGTTTGCACGACTCCTTTGAGTCGTGGTAGGGTAGTAATTAAAGCACAGTGGGAACTCACACGAGACAAATTACGATCTCAGGTCGACAGACTAACCTGTACACATGTCACCTGGGAACTACTATCTGACAATAGGTATAATACCAACTAACAGGTTCCCGGCGAGTCCGTCCAGTGTACTCAAAACCCAATGAGCACCTGTATACTTTCTTAGGTGAACAAACTAACACCAATGACTTGTGAGACCTGGACACTGCCCCTCGTCGGGGTCTCGATCAGTATACACTAGTCTACTCTGGAGTATCGATGCCCAGTCTCGAAACTCCCACGACTAAGGACATTTAAGGATGTGCTTATAGACCATCCAGCTCTCACGTATATGATAGACATCATAATGCTGGTAGTCAAGCAAGAATCATATGGCCTCTATCAACATGTAATAGTGATCTGTAATACCACCTAAAGCATGTACATGATGATAAAGGCAAACCAGATAGCATACTATCATCTCGAGTAAGACTGTTCTACCGGTATAGGTCCTCCCTTAATCATCACAATCGCGTGCCTGCGATTCAATAATTGACTTGAGGGCACTATAGCCAACACTATCTAATAAGCGTAATGGGTGTACTCTCCTAATTCAAGGAGCTCTCGCAACCTTAGAGAGGTAAAGGGAAGAGACAACCGAATAATCTTATTCAATTTCTTCAGAACCTGTGGCCATCCTCAACTGATGTTACTTCTTTGGGTTCGTATGTAACTATACGATGGATGTTCCAAGCAATATGGATCATCATAGTGATACGACGTGTTCTTAAGAAATGCAAAGGGTAAAGTAGGAGTGGCAGGGATATATACGGCTTTGTTGCGAATCAAGACAAACCAAAGCCAAAGCGTGTAAAAAGGTTCGGTCAAATTGGTTCATGAGTTTTTAAGGTAAGTCATGGGTCGCTGTACCAGAGAGAGAGAATATAAACACTCAGCATGCACTCTATCAAGATGAGATTGGTTATCACTTTATCTGATCAGGAGGACTCCCACCGTTTCCTCGAATTCTCTATCAAACCCTAAAAGGAGAACTAGTCGGGATCATTTAAGTGGAAAATCTCCCAAGGAGCAATACGTACTCATCAGTGGGAATCGGGAACCAACTATCATCTTGTGATAACCTAATGGAATCCACTCAAGTCACCACACTCCAGAAGGTATGCACATGCCTGGAAAGTTTCCCGTATGTTTGAAACTCCCGATATGGTTTTTTCCCCTAACGACTTATGTCCTTGACTAGGTCAACATATCATAACTAGCAAATCAAGTTCAACCCGTCATTATCCTGGATTAATTAGACCCACCCGTATGTGCCCTTGACTAGGTCAACATGACCGTACGACTATCCTAACCAATCACATAACCATGCAGCAGAAAAGTACTACAGAGCTACCGAATACTACGCCTTGACTAGGTCAACATACGTAGCATGAATACTAAGCAATACTCATCTGAAATGAAGGAGGGCTATGGCTGGTTTTTGGCGAAAAACATTTAACGTAATGAACTTGATATCGTTGAAGGAACTCGAGTGGGTTTGAAATGGAGTGGTTTAAGCTCCGCATTTTAAAACTAGTAACATAAGCTTTTGCTTAAGAGCGAACTTCCAATGAAGGGATCAAGGCTCTTCCCTTATAGAATGAGGTGCGGGATATTCCTAACCGAATACCTATATGCAAAGCAAAAGAATATGACTGTGAGTTTTGAAGAAAACCGAGTAGTTTTAAAATTAGTTCCGACAATATCATTTAGGTTTATTTTTCCTTGCATTAATCAGATAATGCATTCCCATCATTTCATGTCTCCAAGCCACAGAAGAAATAACCAAAATAACATGCTTTTTATATGCCATCCGCATTCGCCATGGAGCCCCGTCATTCACCGTTAGGTTACTTAACTAATGACAGAGCGGGGGCTGGACTAGAGCGGATGCAAAACATATAGAAGTATCTACTAAATATAATATATATATATATATTAACATCGCAGGAAGATAATAGTCATCACAGCAGACAAAATCATCACAAGCATGAGAAACAACAATATGGAATAGCGGATAATCTAGGAGCCCCGCGTTTCATTTGAGCCATAAATGAAACGCGACGTTCCCCGGTCGTGTGGATAGCCAGTGCAATGAAGATCCTAGACCCCATACGAGTGCGGCAAGTTACCCGCCATTTCCCGAAGTGAGGCAACCCCGGTCAACAAAATGAATGGGCTACCCAGCACTTCACGGAATCCGGTAACTTGAGCACCCCTCCATGGGTTAACCTATCCCCCTACAATTGTGGCGAATAGCCTTCCAATTCTAGAGTAAGGCCCCCCCGGTCTCAACGCCATGAGATGCGGGCTCGTTGCCTTCTAAAACCCGGCTATTCGAGCACTCCTCCGCGGAGTAATCATACTACAGAAAAGAAAATATATATACAACGGCGACATCGACTTCAACCCGATCGTGCCCCAACAAAAGAATATACAAACTGGCAGTGACGACAGTCCACATGTCAGACGCTCACCCCGCAATAATCAATATACAAATGAATCTGAACTGTACATCTAACATTGCACACAAGGCTATCCATCACGACAATCCGTCCATAACATCAATGCAACACAGAACATCAACGTGAATATCATGTTCGTAAACCCATCTGATTTTACATATAGCAAAAAGTCGGATTGTACCGCTCTATGATATTCACGATCGCAGAAATAAACATACGCACTGATACACAAAAATTCAAAATTTCGATCGACTAAAACTGTCTGCAATGGCCCTAAGTACAAACCAAAACTCAAAAAAATCTGGGTCAATACCATACATCCCAAAAATCACATTTCCAAGTCATAGAGCATCTGAAAAAAATTAGGGAACCATGGCCAAATATAGACCGCGGAACCGCGGCCAATGGGCACATTTTGCTGCGGTTCCGCAGCCAATTTTGGGGCTCGTGTTCCCAAATTTCTTCTCGGCCTCTACAATTGCATGCATATATTTTTAAAACCTCTAGAATAATTTTTTGAACAAGTTTGAAAAACGACAGCGGGCATCAAAATTAGAATGCGATTTGGAAAAAAACCCGTCGATCAAAATTCTAAACAAGTGCAAACTAGCTAGTTAAGATTTATGGTAGCTCTGATACCATGTTGTGATCCAGCGCCCGCGCCGCGGAGGCCGCGGCTGAGGCGGAAGCTAAAGCAAAAATTTCTCGCGGTCACCGGACGCTCACACCCGAGGATACGAACAAAACACCGTAAACTGGATACGAACCATATACCTATACTAGCTAATCTAGAGTTGCAAGCGGTTGAGAAATACAACCTTTGTCGCGTGTCCACCCAATTGTGGAAGACCCCTCCAAGCTCGTAGCCGCCGGGAACGCGCTTGAGCATCGATCACCCTTGTCGAAGACGATCCATCTGAGGGAACGTGGAGGAGGCTCAAACCGACGGTCCAAAGTTGCTAGGTTTGGATGGCCGGTGATGTACGAATACTTCACTATATTTTTCTCTCTAGGATCTTGCTAAAAAATTGAAGCAAGAAGAAGAAGGAGATGAGCTAGAGGAAGAAAGAGCCATGGTGGAGGAGATCAAGAAAAAATCTCATCAAGTCAACAAGTAGAGAAAAAGAATGGCTACTAATATCATCCAAGATGCAATAGTGCATCCAAATGAAATAACATATAAAAATACATAGCCATGCATCTCTACATTGTTTGCAACCATGCTTTACTTTCTCCACTTTCCACCTCATTTCCTATTTAATTTTCCAAAAAGGAAAATCAAATATGAGGTGTTCTTCTTCTAGAAGCATTCCCGTACAAATACGGAATACTTCGCCTGGTATATGTACTGCTCTATATACGCGTATCCATATAAAAATACGGATAACACCAAAGAGAGAAAATGAATAGTGAATAATAATACTAAAATATATGTATCAAAATACATATATAAATTATTAAATCGAAACCTGATTTAATAATCCGGATCAATCCTAAGCCAGCTGGTATTATCAACCATCTGATTAAAATCCGTGTATCGCGTACACATATTTAATCGGACCCCTTGCAAGTAACAACGTACGACTCCTACATCTGTCGCCTGAACCGAAAAAACCCACTGTGTGGGACTTTAAAGACTCAACAATAAGCTGGCAGTGGGTTTAACCACAAGCACGTCAGCGGCACTAGCTGTACGTAACGGCTACCCAGGTACTTTTCGAAAAGGGGGTCGACAATCAAGTGTGTCCTTACGCTACTGAGCCTGAATGTGACAATCTCCATACAGCCCGGTCTCTTCGTCAATGAGTATCACATATCAAATCTAAGGGGTGGATAACGTCAGACCCCTACTAACCCGAGAAGCCCCCTCCATCTCAACGCCATGAGATGTGGGCTTGTTGCCTTCTAGAATCCGGCTATTCGTGCACTCCACCGCGGGGTAATCCTAGTACAGAAAATGAAATAAATATGTACAATGGTGACATCGACCGCAAGCCGGTTGTGCCCCTATCAAATAATATACAACCCGTCAAATACGACAGTACATATGTCGGACGCTCGCCCCGCAATATCAAATGTACAAATGAATCTTAACTGTACCACTAACATTGCACCACAAGCAATCCACCACGACTATCCAACCACAAGAACAGCAAAAACACAGAACATCAACGTGAATGTCATGTTCGCAAACCCGTCTAAAGGAATATATAGCAATTAGAAGAGTTATACCGATCGAATGACATTCCCGGTCGCAGATAGAAGTGAATATACTGAAACCTATTAAACAGTGTAAAGAATATCGACTTTGAAATACTCCGGATTGCCCCCAAACAAAAAGATAACACAATATCCAAACAGGACAAAACAAATAATACCAGATAACCAACATTCCAGAGACCAAAGCACACTCAAAAATCCAAGCTCAAATCATCATGTTAAACCGGCCAGGCCGGATTTTTGCCTCGTTTCGCCTGGTGAAAATAGGTGAAATGGGCTCGTTTTTATGGTATGTTCTAGTTGTCACAAAAGTAGTCTTCTGCAATTGTTTAAATAATTTTTTAATGCTATTTTGAAATCGACAGAAACTATTCGGAGTTGTTTCGGTTTCGATACTTTAACATAGTTTAAACTTTCTAGTCTAGGTTTTATGGGCTGGCTCTAATACCATGAAAGGTTATGACAGCGCCTAAGCCATCTTCCGTGGTCATTTGCGGAACAAAAATTTTGATAACGAACAAAACTAGGCGCTATGATAACCCTAAACCGGATCTTTACCATAAACCTAACTAGCATCTAAAGGTTTCTAGCTACTATGATAGAAAATTATATCATGAGAATCAAGTCTTTCGGGTCTTCAATCCTCTCCTCTAGCTCCTCGAAGGAAGTACGGATTGTGCTTGAACTTCGGCCACCTCGCGTCAAAGATGATCCACCCGAGAGTTCCGACTTTGAGCTCCTACCTCAAATCCGAGGTAACTATGGCTTCTAGTTCGCCAAACTAGAAGACCTAGGTTGTGTAGAGTGAGAAGATGGAGTGATTTGTCTCTTGGAACCCTAGGATTCTCAACACATGAGAGCTTTTAGGGTTTGATGAGGAAGAAGGTCACTTAAAGAAAATGAGAGAGGAGAGAAAGAACTTGGATGAAGAATGCTCATTTATTTGTGATGAATAATGAACCATATGAACAAATGATGAGATAAAATCTCATGAAAATATCTATGGTTCACAAAATATCTATTTTGGCAAGTGATGAGTCATTCTCATCCAAGAAATATCTCCTTTTAATTTTCTACACCTCATTTTAATTTTAAATCCATAAATAAAAGGTGAAACCCTAATGAGGTGTCCCTTCTAGAAGCTTTCCCGAGAATTACAAGAATGCCCCTCATCCGTATATACATACCCGCCTCCGTATTCCGAAGAATACAAATACAAAAAGACGAATATAACCCATTAATATAATACTAGGATCTGGCTTAAACCAAAGCCCACCAGTATTATCCGCCCGATCATCATACGTGTATAAGTACATGATTGTGATCGAAGCCCTGCCGTAAAACCATACGGCCTCTACATTTTTTCGCCCGAAGAAGGGAAACCCTCTGTGTGGGAATCTAAAGACTCGACAGTACGCTGGCAGTGGGTTTAACCATAAGCACGTCAGCTACACTAGCTGTACGTAACGGCTACCCAGGTACCTGTCGAAAAGGAAGGCAGACGAGCAAACTCGTCCGAACTCTTACTGAGCCAATGCGTGACAATATCCGTATAGTCCGGTCTCTTCGTCAAAGAATATCGCATACCGAGTCTATGGGGTGGTAAACGTCAGACCCTAATAACCCGATAAGTCGTGCTGATGTGGCTCAGGACCAATCCGGAAAACTACTGATCAACCTATCAGTAAATCCCAACTGCCTTGGCCAAGGTCTTATAGTCCTGACCAATCGAACACTGTGCGATATCGACTCCCAATACCGGGAGAGAAGAATCCCCAACAATCGCTCACTGCGTCCATGTGGCTCGGGACTGTACCCAACCAAAACCTGTTTGCACGACTCGGTAGAGCCGTGGTAGGGTAGTGATCAAAGCACAGTAGGAACTCACATGAGACAAATGACGATCTCAGGTCCGAAGACTAACCCGTACACATGTCACCTGAAAACTTCCATCTGACGATAGGTATAGTACCATCTGGATGTTCTCCGCAAGTCCGTCTAGTGTACTCATACCCAGTGAGAACCTGTATACGATCTTAGGTGCATCTGTCCAATGGCTGTGGGACCAACCATTTCCCCTTGTCAGGGCTAGAAACATATACACTAGTCTACTCTGGAGTATCAATGCCCAGTCTCGATACTCACGTGACTAGGGACCATTTAAGGATGTGCTTATGGACTGCCCTGCTCCCATAAGTATGATCGCCATCACAACGCAGGTAGTCAAGCAAGATCCTACGGGATTTATCAACATGTAACCGCAATATGTAATAACATGTATAACATATGCCAAGTTAAGATAAAGAAAAACCATAATAGTATATCACCGTATCAAGTCTTTATCAATATGTCCAAGTTGGAAAAAGCATGAATAAAAACAAATACACATATCCTGATAAAAAACAACTGAAACAATATACTATATAACTGAGCAAGAATGTCCTATACATACATATCCCTAGAATCCATATGTATACATATACAATAATGGACTCTAGGGCATATATATCGTACAGATTTTTGGTGATAGCCAACTGAACACAGCGCGACATCGACTCCTAATACCAGGAGAGACGAATCCCAGACAGTCGACCATAGCATCCATGTCGCTCGGGACTGTACCCAACTAAAACCTGTTTGCATGACTCCTTTGATTCGTGGTAGGGTAGTAATCAAAGTACAGTGGGAACTCACACGAGACAAATGACGTCTTCAGGTCAAAGGGCTAACCTGTACTCATGCCACCTGAGAACTTCCATCTGACGATAGGTATAATACCATTTAGAAGTTCTCGGCGAGTCCGTCCAGTATACTCACCTCTAGTGAGCACTTGTATATTATCTTAGGTGATACAACACCAATGGCTTGTGAGACCAGCCACCGCCCCTTGTCGGGGTCTCGAAACGTATGCACTAGTGTACTTCGGAACATCGATACCCAGTCTCGATACTCGCATGACTAGGGACATTTAAGGATATGCTTATAGACCACCCAGCTCTCATGTATATGATCGCCATCATAATGCTGGTAGTCAAGCAAGAATCCTATGGGCTCTATCAACATGTAATAGTGTTCTGCAATACCACATAATGCATGTACATGATGATAAAGACAAACCAGATAGCATACTATCATTTTGAGTAAGACTGTCCTACCCATATAGGTCCTCCCTCAATCATCACAATCGCTTGCCTGCGATTACAATAATTGACGTGAGTGCACTATATCCAACAATCCCCATTGATAGGGTCTTGGCAAACCGCTTCGCAGTTTTAGTCCTGCTCTTATTTGTTGGAGCATGCCTTGGTTTGGTCGGAGGACTTTATGACTCATCTTCACCGCAGCTTCTTAGTTTAAAATATGTTTTTGGCTTTTTCATATATGGCCATCTCACGTTACTGATCGTCTTTGCTCTTTTGAAAAGTTTCTTTCAGCAGCCTTTCAATCGGGTTTTCTTCTGGCAGTTTTAGGATTTTTGATGCCGATTCATCCCCCAGTTCATCCATGTCACGGTTCGACGCTGGTGGAGCTTCTTCATCATATAGTGATGAATGAGAGATCATGTGGCAACTTGCTACATGTTCTTCTGCTTCCTCTGATGAGTCATTTTCCTCATCATCGTCATTGTCCTTATCCTAAAGAATATGCTGGAGGAACTATTCAAGTGTGACTGGTATTCACGCTTTCTGATTGTACTCATATAGCATGTCTATATATTTTTGGAGGTCCGTGCTCCTGTTGACATACTCAGCGGGCTGTTCAGGCTTCTTAGTCTTTTTTTTTTTCTTAGAAGACTTCGAAGGCTTGACTTAGGTAATTTTCCCTTTGTCAGCAATTTTCGGTGCGTGACGCGGATTCAACCTCCCTTCTATAATCTTGGGCTCAAGTGGGCTTTTCCACTTGATCACTAGGCATATTTGTAGATCTTTCAGCATTCTTTTGGTTCTCTCCGAAAGAAATACTTCCTATGGAGCTTCTTCCATGAGCGAGCAGGATGCCCTCGGCATATATACTTTCTTACGAGCGTGCTTTTAGGGCAGATTTATCCTCCAATTGTTTGACAGTGCAAATTTGCCCTGAAACTAGTCCTCAACCTAGTTCTTGAGGGTGTAGCAGTCCTCAATTCGATGACTCATTACCCGGTGATAGGGGCAGTAGCTAGGGTTGTTAACATCACCAGCTTGTACGGGTCGCCGCGGCTCTGGAAATATTATCAAATTATTTTGCATAGCCATCTCGAAAAATATCCCCATCTTATCGCGAAGGATCGAATATGCACGTCCCATCCTTTCTTCTAAATTCTAGCGCGTACGACTGTTGTTTTGGCAGACAGCTTCTTTCGGACAGCCTGGCTGTTGCTGTGCTTTGGCGACAAAGGATTCTTTTTCCTTACCCTTATTATTTTGGGGTCCTTGCCTAAAGAGGAAGGACCATGACCCATCTGATCCACCTGGGCTAGTTTATCAATCTACGCCTGGAACGTGGTGGGCTTGAAGAAAGTTATAAATTGGGATACCGTCGGTTGAGGATCGATAGTCCCAATGAACATCCCTACAGCTGGAGACTCCTCAATACGTTGTTTGCATTTGGACCATAAGTTCCGCCATCAGATCACATATTGGACCCATGTTTCCCCGAGCTTGACCCTAGAAATGATGATTGGAGTGCTCTTACTCGCGCTGGCGAACCTTTGTGTGCATAGAAGATCCATTTCAGAGAAGGTTTTTACAGAGTCATTTGGGAGCTCTGAGTACCATTCGAAAGCCGTCCCTGATAAGCTTCCAACGAATTGGCGAAGCAGCAATTTGTCATCGCCTCTGCTATTGCTATACAGAGCTCTGAATTGTGCAACGTGTTGATGAGGATTACCCATTTTTTTATATATATGGAATTTCGATATCATATATCCCATTAAGTATTTCATTTGGTCGTACCATGCCGGTTATGGTCGTCCAGTTTTGACGAGCTGAATGGCAGCTTCATTGACCTAATGAGCTCTGATTTGTTGAGCGATATAATCATCCAATGCTGCCTTGGAGATCGTTTCCTCCTTGGCCGTTGATAGGGCATGGGGAGGATTTTATGTTTCCCATTTATCATCTTCGATAATCACCGGAGGTTCTTCAGCCGGTGGTTCTGGTTGGATCATCATCCCAACCAAGTCTTGAAACAGAAGGGCTATCTGCTTTATATTAGCAGCCCGCTCTTCCGCTTCCCTGTATTTCTTTTCGAGCACCCGTCGCAAGAACTCTGTATCAGTTTCTTCCCCTTAGCGCTCTTCCGCTTCTTTATCTGGACTTTCTTTAGGCCTGGTGAGCGCTGCCATCTTGGCGAGTATATCTTGGAGCTTCTGTTGTTGCTCCTGAGCTTTCGTCAATGATCGAGTTTGCGGTCTGTGACTAACGGAAGCCCGACTATCCTCTTTACCACCAGTCATATAGATCGTGTGTATAGTTATACCCCCAGACTTAGCGCGTTTGGAGATCTCGCCTTTAGATTTTGCCTCCGGCGATAGAACTTTCTCAGGCATCGATATTTTATGAGAGGTCATAGCAGAAGGAACCGTTATAATAGGGACTGTTCATTACGAAAAACTACATTTCAATACCGCTCATTCATTATCAATTTTGTGATATATCGGTACTATTAATCCGTGTCTGCTCAATAAGTACAGATTACAGGTATACGTGACAAAACACTGGAAACACGCTCAAATGCACGGATATGACATTTGTGAGCTGACACTGCAACAGGAACGGAATACCGATCATTATTCAAGAATATTTTGTAAAACAATTCAAGTGTATACATTTTTATCAAGAATGGTCCAACAAGACATGATTACTTACAAGTGTGAACACAACCATTTTGATGCATGAACCATGGTGGGATGCCATGATGATGACATGAACTCAAGTGGAGCATGTGAGCAAGTTGATTAAAGCAAGTAGGCTTGATGTGATAATGTGTTGATGTGATTTAAAATTGAATTTCCCTCCAAATCTACAGATTACAACTCAAGTTGAAATAGAAAAATTAAACAACACCAGAGATATCATGGAGAGAACATAAGATCACCACAAGAAGACGGGTCCCACCACTTGAAGAAAAACCGCCGGATATTGGATAATTCCCGCCACCAGCGGTCCCACCTCCCCCTTTTGGCTCCATCTTTCTTCTGGTCATTCCAAGTTGTCACTTCATCTCAACTTTATTGTTTTTTTGGTTGATGAAGTACCTATATATAACAGAACACAGATAAGCTTGGGAAGGAATCTTAGACTACTTTCATTCCATTTTCATTCATACATTTTGTAATTTTGTTTTACTCTTTGTACACAGCAGTAGATAACTGTGAGTTTCTTGCCCTCTCCTGATCTTGTAATATCTTTATTGAGCTTGCAAGTTTAGGTTTGGGTTATTGAACTTATTGCTTGTATCTTGGATATTGAATTTTAAATGAAGCTTTCACTTTTGCACCATGGTTCTTAGTATCTTTTTGATTTTATTTACTTGCAATTACTTTTCTTGCATTTACTTACTTACAATGTTGTTTTCTTTGATCTTTTCTATCTTGTATTCTCTTTTGATGTTTTTAATGGATAGTAAGTAGTATCTTGTTAGGGAAAGAGAATGTTTGTTTAAGTTAAGATTTTCTTTACTGATTTCCTTTGTCTAATACTTACTAATTGAACTCCGTCCAAACCTTACGCAAGCGCTCCGTTAGGCACCCTATCCTACCAAGATAGCGGTGATTCCTAAATGTGACCTGTTGCATTTTGTTTGGCCGGAGGTGAAAGTTAAGAGACAAGAACGGAAGGACAAAGGGTCAATAAGCCGAATTTCTCAAATATCGTGCTTAAGCACCCTAATCCACGTTTTTGCTGATTACTCTAGCTTCAATAGTCAAGTGAAGCTGTCACGACCCAAAAAGTACCGAGCGTGACTGGCACTTAAATTACGAAACGTCTCGAGGCATACGTAATCTAAGTAAGCCAAAACCAAGAAATCAAAACCAAGTAAAATATTAGAGTGAAGGAAAAACCAATTTTAAAGCAAGAAGTTTAACAACATAAGTCGAAATATGCATTTTTAAAAATGTCAAGTCTTTTCTGAAAATTTCGGCAGAGTTTCCTTTGTAAAATCAGACCCCAAACGTGTACAAAACCTGATAAAGCATGTATAATGAATAAAGGCATCCCCAAGCAGGAGCAAGCTCTTCGCCAACCGGCGGACAAAACCACACAATGCAATATAATATACAATGCAGAAAGGCGAGGATCAAACTCAGGATAAAAATCCAACATCATCAAGAAAACCAAAGGAAAACCATAATAAAACAGCGCGCGACTCTAAGGTCGAAAGAATATACACTGGTCATTTATCTCTATCAAATATACAAGTCTGGTTGATGGAGTTTTACTAGATACAACTGAAATAATAAATATACAATGGTGGTCACGATGCAAGTGAACCCACCTACCAAAGCAATCTGCCGGAAGGAACTGTGTGCCAGCAAAGCCGTAACGAAACCTGTATGGCAAAATCTGCAAGGAACTGTGGCACAACGGGGGTGAGTTGCCAACTCGTGAGTAGAAAACATCACAGAGCAGAAATCGCATGTATGACACATCCTAGGTCATATCAAGTAATATCCTCAAATAATATCCTGATCCATCTACTTATAAGTGCAATACTACGTGCTCGTGTCAGTGCCTCAGATAGCAACATATCAGATATATGATGTATGAATGCATTACGAATGGAAACAGAATACATCATGAGTGAGACAACTGTTTTCTTTATTTAATGAGATTCCTGTATGTATATAAATCGAATATCATCAATGAAATCAACAGAGAAATCAGTGTCAAGCATCGACAAAAAACATGAATCTCAATATCTCAGGCTCTGGCTATCCGGACTGGCCTGTATCATCAAATCTCAATATCTCAAAAACCTCGGGCTCCGGCAATCCGGACTGGCCCATCTCAAAGTATCAATATCTCATGACCACGGTCGGTATCCTCCAGATATCCGCCGCGCCAACAATCACCGGTAGGTAGTCGTCCCCTTCCAGGCTCATCGTCTACAACTCGAGCTTATTTCCCCGGGGTACCTTACCGGGCCCACAATGTACCCGAGACAGTTCATCCTACTCCTCAAATCAGGTCTCGAAAACCAACTCAAAACTGAGAAAACATCATGGTGGACAATACTCATTATATCAAGGAAAACCGCATCTATCTCTTTAAAACAAATCATCAGTTTATAAAACTTTAACATGTGGTTTCCAAATCCAGAAATCTCAAGAAGGATCCGAAATCATCAAAATCATGATATCAATAAACAGTGAATACTGGCATAAATCTCCATAATACTCCATGACCAATGAATATATGAATGCATCTGATATCATGCAATAAATGCAATAGTTAATCTACCATATGAAAGCTATAACATATTGCAACTATCAACTAGTAAACTATGTCAATGAATATAGTATTATCTAAAGTGTACGTAACATGGCAATTACCGATGATGATGTATGTGAGCCGGCAAGCAAGTGGACGTGGAACAAATGCATCATCGGTAATGGTGCTGGTATCCTGACAGCAGGGTTTCATAATAAATATAGATAACATATGTACAAGCATGCAATGCGATGAAACATCATGAATATACAGAAAGTGATATAGTAATGGCAACACTGAAAAATATACCCACCCAATATACGAGTCATACAGTTTGGTATTTAAATTACTCATAATTCTCCACTTTTGAAAACTAGTATGACTCGAGCCCGGTCAAAAGGGTAAGGAAATCCACCTAAGTCTGAGTCGATCTATATATATACCTAGTAGTCGGTGATCTCGCATCAATAGTATCACATACGATACTATATATATATATATATATATATATATATATATATATATAAATGACATTCTCGAGTCAAGAATGCGGATCTAACATCATAACTATATCTCGTACGGTAACTTTATCGTACGGCATCCCAAATCTGGGTACGGGTCAAATATTATATTTATCTCATTACTCAACTGGTATCTTTATCATCATATATCGTGAACAAGGGGGTACTGATCTAAGTCTACTACAATATTAATATCATCAGCATATATGTACGCGTGTGTGTGAATACCCATCGCCCATCAATCCACTAATATCATGTCGTATCTTATAAAACGAACCAAACCACATCACCGATCTCATGGCACCATGCCTAATCTCATCGACTCATCTCCAAATACAATATACTATCCTCTATCATCCGTGTACCCATATATGTCTATATATAAACCCACGCATCCACATATATCTATATACATATAACATGTACACGCAAAACCATATCCCGTGCGTGCATGTGTATGGGTAACAACCTCATTCTAGGGTTTGCGACTAAGAAACCAACTAAACCACTTTGCTCAAATCTCGCTAACATTAACCCATGATCTCATAAAGCTTTTCTTTCTAAGGTTCATACCTCGCAATAACCCATATATGTATCTCTATACCACGTCATATCAAAATCTTATGAAATTGCGAGGGTGCTAGACGCCATCCACCTGACTTCCCCCGTAGATATAAATCTACTCACCTTGCTCTTGCTTGCCGATGTCGATGTCGCCATGATCGTCCTTGTTGCTCCGAGCCCACTCGAGGTTACCTACAAGGATATCACATGACATCGTAAATAGAAATCAAGTACGAAAACAAAATCGGCACACGTATCGTTCATAGGTCAAAACCTATGGCCTAAGCATGCAAAACACGATCAGTAACCCTTTCAAACGCCACACGACGGAAACAAAAATCCACATACTAAATTCAAATTCTTTAAAAAGCTACAAACGAAATCAGAAATCTTGAAATTTAGCTGCAGATTTTACCTTAGGCCAAATTAGCCAAAGTTGCATATGTCAAGGGTCTAGTTTACTGGAGATAAATCCACAGAACAAATATGATTACAAATGGTCCCACCCTGGCCATAATTTGCGGCCAGATAGATTAAATTTGCGGCCAAAACATGGAGGGGTTGGCTCTGGTTTTTAGGGTAGCTTCTAGGTTGCCTGCATGACTCACAGTAATCGCTAAATAATTTTTAGGGTCCCCGGGTGTTAGCAGATTCCAAAATACCCTCACAATTCACACAATTATCCGATGTCGGGGTTTCTAAGTCCGTGTTTTGGGTTCTATTCTCTGTTCTAGGTCAGTAAAAACATCACTCAAGTCTTGTTAACAGCCACTATATCACCACAACACCACTCAAACCCTAATCCTTCTTTAGAAATTTTCTAACCTCACTGATCAATACCAATTTAACTCTAAACTACAATAAGGTGCTATTAGACTTTAAATTAAACTAGAGGGAAGAATTTATACCTCACTTGGGAAACCCTAGTTTGCCAATGTTGTCAAAATCCTACTTTGCTTGGTCCATTGTACAGAGGGTGAAGAGGGGATCACTTTTAATGAAAGGGGTTTAGGGTTTTGATTGAGATTTGGAGATGATTTCTTAGGGTGAAGGTGGAGGGAGAAGAGGTTGAAGGAGGAGAAGAAAATGATGTAAAAATGTGTAACGTTTTGAAAATCGTTTCGGTGAAATTTCAGAAAATCGGTAAAATAAGAGGGTTTTCTGTAAAAACTCAAAATACAAATATCTTTATTATAAAATTAAATATACATATTCTAGCTATGAAATTACTAGTATTTGGTGTTTATTGAGCCACTGGTGAAATTTTAAATTTTCTGAAAATTTTCCGAAATTAATTATTTTAATATTATTTTAAGCCGTCAGTAATACATTTAATTAGGGAAAATTACAAATTAGAATGAGTTGAAACAATTTTTGTGCATCATAACACATTAAATAAAATTTTAACATGTTGTTTTTGAAACAATATGAAACTGCCAAACGGTGTTAGAATTATTGAAGAAAAAAGGCTTTTTTTTGGTGAGATTAGTGTAAATAGATATTGGGGTATAACATTTATCATTTTTTTCTCACCCACACTCACCCACACCCTCTCTCCTCCCCACCTTATGGCTGGCCAAAATTTGTAGGAAGCCCCCCCCCCCAAAGTTTGCCCCAATTCAAGTTTAAAAGAAAAGAAAACAATGAATTTAAAGAATAAAAGATTATATAAGTATGTGCTTTGACCTTGGGTTGACTTCATATCATTTTCCCCACTTGACTCTCTCTCCTCTTTCCCTCTCACTGCTGGAAATTTCAGTAGCCCTCTCTCAAACAAAAACCCACCCAATTTGCATCAAAAAATCCACAAAAATGCTTCAAAATCCAAACAATTTCAAAGCTAATTCCAAATCCAACTCCTACCCATTTTTCCTTAGCCTCTCAAGCATGGTTTTTGGTGAAAAGTTTTCAAATTGGAGGTAAAGATTTTCACGCTAGATCTCAAATCTTGTGTGGTAAAAATCTTGAGCTTTTTGTTAATTGTTGGTTATTGCTTTAATCTAACTTAATTAGGATATGAATTGTGGTTCTAAGTGAAAGTTTTGAAATTCAAGAGAAGAATTTGAATGCAAGTTAGGCTTTTGTGAAATTGGTGTATGGTTGTGTGATATATTTAGGCTCTTATGACATGTTAAAACAAGATTAGTAGCTAGTTGTTTATGGTTACTTTAAAAGTTGTGTTAATTATGCTAAATTGCTATCTAGGTTTTTGAAATTGGTTAAATAATTGGGATTAAAAATGTGATTAGGTTTTTCATGACTTCATTAACATTATAAAGTGTAGTTTAACACTTTAGTTCATGGAAATCCAACCTAAATTGTTGTTTGTGCATTTTTGCTATAAAATTGTTAAAATTTGGGTATATTGTAAACTAGAATTTTGGGGTTAATGAAATTTATTGGGATTAAATTATGGAAATTGTTTTTATGACTTATTTAAGATATTTAATAAGTATTATGACCGCTAGATTTGTTTAAACGTCGAGTTTTGTATTAAAACGGGTAACTTTTGCTTGCTAGATTTTTGGAAAAATGGCTTTTAAGGTGAATTTGGGGTTTTTGTGAATTTTAACCAATTTTATATTATAGTTAGTGTTCGTGGATGCGCAAATGAGTGTGTTTGGGTTTTCTCGATGGTTTGACGTTTGTACATCGATATCGAGGGTTGGTTTGACTATTCTGGCATGCGTAGGGGATAGGTTTTGACCTATGCGTGATACGCGTGCCGATTTGATTTTAGTATGCCGTTTCGATTTCGAATTTGGTTTTAATGCGATACGGTGCGTTATGATATGTAGGTACCCCATGTGGACTTCGAGACGACAAGCAAGCGCGTGGCGACGTCGGCACCGGCGAGCGAGGACCAGGTGAGTAGATTTATATCTACGGGGAGAAGTTGGGTGGATGGCGTATAGCACCCCCGCAGTTCGTGGTGATGTATACGAATACGTATACACACATATATTTTGATTATATATTTTATGTTGATATGAGACTTGATGGTAAAGGTAGATTCTAGGTGTTCATGGATTAGTTTAGTGTTAGTTGCGAAACCCTAGAGTAGTCCTTACACCCACACACGCACACACACACATGCATACATCTATGTTATTACCTGTGCATATATGGGGAGATGTGTTTATGTGTTCACCTGGGTATGGGACTAGGTGTTCATATACTGGTTTTGCGAATGATACTTGGGATTGAGATGAGATTTGAGTTGAGGCCGTGAGATCGGTGATATGGCATGATTCGTACTCGAGATACGTCCTGATGTTATAGCGGATCTTTGGATGACGATGCCATGTGAATAGTGATTTTAGTAGTGTACTAGACGTAGGTCAGTACACCAGATGATGATCTTGATAAAGAGGATACCAGATGAACACTGTGTTGAGTATGGTATTGACCGTACCCAGATTTGGGGATGCCGTACGACGGATTTACGTACGAGCTATATATTGATGATTGATCCGCACTCTTGACTTGGGATGTCTGATTTTAGATATGGTATCGGATATGATATTATTGAGGCGGGATCACCGACTAATATATATAGAGGTATGTATATGTATCGACTCAGATGTTAGGCGGTTTCCTTATCTGTAGTTCAGCTTGTTAGTTCAGCCGTATAGTTTAGTGTAGTTATTAGACTAGATTAGACTCCTACCTATTTCAAAACTAACGAATCGTCGGTATTTTAAAAGACAGGTCAAGGGATTCTACGGATATTTCAAAGGACGTATCTTTTCTTAAAAACACCGTAGCCCTTATTTTCAAAACACCGCGATTCGTGTTATTTCAAAAGGCACTATTGTAGGACTTATATTAGGGTAATACAGATTAGTTATCGTTGTGTCTAGTATTCTGCTCCCGCACATTATTGCTGTTGCTCCGCATCGCATACTTACATTGTTATTTCATATTGCATTGTTGATATTATGCTGTTAGGACACCAGCACCATTACCGATGATGCGTATGTACCACGTACACTTACTTGCCGGCTCACACACATCTTCATCGGTAATTGCCATGTCACGTACACCTTAGAAAATATTATTGCTTAATTTAGCTTGATAGCTAGTAGTTGACATGATATTAGTGTAGTTACCTTATATGCTAGCTTAGATATTGTAGTTATTATTTGTCACTTCATGTATACTGTTATTCATTGTTATGCCGTATTCATGGATCCTTATGCCTATATTCATGGTTTTACATGCTATTGATGATTTGGATTCGGATTTCCATGAGATTTTCTGGATTTGGGGGAAAACCGCAAAACTTGTATAAGATTCTTTTCTCTCTTTTAAATAAAAAGTGTGGTTTTCCCATGATGTATGAGTCTTCCACCATGAGTTTGCTGATGGATTTCGAGACCCGATTCGAGGAGATGGATGAACCGTTTCGGGTATATGGTGGGCCCGGTGCGGTACCCCGGGACAAGAAGATCGTGTTGTTGACGTTGAGCCTGTGCAGGGGAGCACGACCGACCGGTGATATTACCCGACGTGTCGGATATCCGGAGGATACCGTCGTGGTCATGAGATGGATGGTAGGGGCCATTCTGGAATGACGGCGCCCTAGTCATTGTGATTGAGACATTGAGATTCCGAGATATTGAGGTACAGAGACTGTGATACAGAGATATCGAGATATTGGGATTACGTTTTGTGCCGATGCTAGGCACTGTTTTATGCTGATTTCATTATGATACCTTATTTTTAAAATAAAGAAATCTTACTGATTTATGAAAGAAGTTTTCTTCAGTACATGCATTCTGTTTCATGCATTCATACTTCATCCATATGATACATTGCTACCTGAGGCACTGACACGGGCACATGGGATTACACTTGGGTTAAATATTTACCCTAACCATGGTTATGGGTTGCTGGTTATATATTTGAGGATTATATATTATGATCGTATGACCTAGGATTGCGTCATACATGCGATTTTTAATCGTAGATGTTTTTCTATTCACATGTTGGCAACTCACCCCCGTTGTGCCCCAGTTTCTTGCAGGTTTGCCGTACAGGTTTCATTACGGCTTTGCGGGCACAGTTTCATTTCGGTGACTTGTTAGTAGGTGGGTTTATTGATACCATACCCATCATATTACCTTGTATAATATTATTCAGTTGCATCTAGTAAATTCCACCAACCAAATATGTATTTATTTTGAGATAGAGACCAGTGATGTTATTCTTTCGACCTTAGAGTCGCGCGTTATATTTCTGTGGATTTCTTATGGTTTTGAGTTTCTTTTTGAGTTTTGATCCTCGCCATTGGCGTTGTATATTATATTACTTGTGTGGTTGTGACCGTCTATTGACGAAGAGCTAGATCCCGTTTGGGGATGCCTTTTATTGATTTCGTATACTATTCATGTTGTATCCCGTTTGGGGGCCAGTATTTACAAAGGAGACACTGCCGAAATTTTCAAGAAATATTTGATGTTTTAAAAAAACGCATAATTCAGCTTATGCTAATAAAAACTACTTGATTTAAATTGGTTTTTTCTTCACTCTACTACTTTTCTTGGTTTGGATTTCTGGGTTTTCGGCTTACTTAGATTACGTACGCCTCGAGACGTTTCTTAGTTTAAGTGCCGGTCATGTTCCGTACTTTTGGGACGTGACAAAGTTGGTATTAGAGCGCTAGGTTTACCTTCGGAGCGTAGGATAACCAATGGTTGATGGAATAGGTGACTAAAGTAGAGTGACGTACCGTGGGTATGTTCCGCGGCATACTTACGATACGCTACTCCACTTAAGGAGCCTTAGGTTGTACATTTCTTTGTTCAGTATTATATTCATTCCTGATCTAGTCTCATCGGTACCAGTTATGGTTTTGCTGCCACGATTACGGGCAAGGAGATCTACGGCTAGAGTTGCGGTCTGCACGAGCTCGTTACGAACGAGGACTGACCAGGGCATGATTCCGGCGACATACGATTGCATTGAGAGGCGTCGTTTGATTGTGTTTCTGCGCCACGAGCGTTTGGATGGATCGCTATATGAGATTACTCGGACGTGCAGATCAGCGCCAGAGGATTGAGCCAATGATAGAGGCCAGCCAGATTTTGATGACCGTTGGCGTATTGCTTACTCCTGATGATTGAGGCACTGTTCAACGTGTAGACGAGTGAGCCAGTCATTGCTGCGAATGACGAGATATCGCCCCAGATGTTGGAGCTTTTGCAGTACGAGTGGTACTAAGAGATGATAGAAGGTCGCTAATCACCAAGGATGAATGACTAGGACATGCGGTTTGTTTGCTACCCCGATACGAGGTCATCAGATAGATTGATTCCAGCTAGAGACGACTTCACACGGAGACGTTGAGAGTCGACAGAGACGATCGAATGTCGGCAACCTATTATTCCAAGTTTAAAGTATTCGGAAAGACATGCAGGCAATTCTATGGACCCCATAGAAGAATGAAACCCTAACTCGACATAATGACCGTGTGAAAGCCTTTGAACCTTAGGGTTTGCGGCAGTTCCGCGGCGCAATTAGTGAGGCTTGGGTTTGCCCTTCTACGGCTGGACCATCGATGCTGTGGTACGTACTCGATACTGTTAAACTGTACCCAAGATGTTGAGCTCTTGGGGGATTATGAGGTTTTGACAAATCGATCGGATGTTTCGACTTCATTCGGATGCCAGGTGGTGAGATGCATTTCTTGGGAGACTCCAGATACGAGGATAGCCGTAGGAGCTCAGTCCATGCAGCCACGACGAGATGAGTCCGAAGCAGTCAACATTAGAGAAAGTGGAGTAAGAGGTTCGTACGAGATCTTGATGAGACGATGTTCCACTCCACCGACATCAGAGCTACGATACGCATGCCGAGACATTGTACTTGGATATACCTTCCAGAAGGAGTCATGATGAGTATGCAGCCGTTCCGGAACGAGAACAGATCTAGTAAAGGACGATGACTTCCGGACAGTTCGGCAGAGACGCGATTTGGGAGAGACCTCGACAGGACCTTTCTGGAATAAATTACGAGAAGACTTGGACCCAGGAGTGGTCATGTTATGCACACCGGCAGGCCAGAGTTCAGGATCGTCGACGAGACATGCTATGAGGGACCACAAAAGTTGGCCGGAGGTTCTTAGAAGAAGTGCTTGAGCGGGGACTATTCCGCCATATTTGATTTCGGTATTTTGGGCGATCTATTCGCATGATTGATTTAGATGATTGAGTTTCATGATATTTGTTTTTATGGACCATGGTTGCACCTGCTGAGTATTTGCGATTTTGCACAGTTGTTGCACTTGATCTCGTTTTCGTGCCTTGGTTTCACACGTTTATGATTTTATGAGTTTCATACAGTTGAGTTGATTTCTTGCGTATATACGCACACGATTTGGTTTTTGCACTCGGTATGATTCACATATGCTTGCAGTGCAGTGATACGCATTTTGTGCACTTAGATGCACTGGACTTCGATTTCGATTATGATGCTCGATATTGGTTTTGTGCACCTTGTGTACCTGATTGGATTTTGCGTATGTTCGGCGCTTGATATTGAATTTCATGATTTCGTGCATGATAGATGCACCTGCCTTGGATTTTCGCGCATGTTGAGCGCATGTTTTGAGATGCGATTTGGTGCACACTAGATGCACTAAATCGAGATTTTTCGAGCATGTCAGATGCACCTGATTTTGCTGTCAGGCACACACGTTGCCTATGACAGATGCTTCGTGCGCACCCGATGCACTTAGATCTTGTTTCTTTACACTTGTATGGCACGTATATGGATTTGATTTCCATGCGCACCAGACGAACGTAGTATTCATATGCGTATTTTGGGATTAATTTCTTATAGAGCAGTACATTTTTATGATATTTATATATATAGATTTGATATTTACGTGTATAGTTTCGAGTTATATCATATTGGTGTTGTATTGGATTTGACATTTGTGTCTTTACCATGACTCCGATGATTGCGAGATGCTTGACGGAGTTTTGATTTTGAGTTATATGCTCATTTTTCTTGCGCATGCGCTGCGCTACGATTTGTTTTATGTATTTATGATTTCGGAGCCCCGACGACTTGATAGTTTTGCTTAGGTGTTTAAGTAATTAGGGGGAGTTTTAATTTAAATTCGGGGACCGAATTTCTTTAAGAGGGGAAGATTGTAACGTTTTGAAAATCGTTTCGGTGAAATTTCAGAAAATCGGTAAAATAAGGGGGTTTTCTGTAAAAACTCAAAATATAAATATCTTTATTATAAAATTAAATATATATATTCTAGCTATGAAATTGCTAGTATTTGGTGTTTATTGAGCCACTGGTGAAATTTCAAATTTTCTGAAAATTTTCCGAAATTAATTATTTTAATATTATTTTAAGCCGTCAGTAATACATTTAATTAGGGAAAATTACAAATTAGAATGAGTTGAAACAATTTTTGTGCATCATAACACATTAAATAAAATTTTAACATATTGTTTTTGAAACAAAATGAAACTGCCAAACGGTGTTAGAATTATTGAAGAAAAAAGGCTTTTTTGGTGAGATTAGTGTAAATAGATATTGGGGTATAACATTTATCATTTTTTTCTCACCCACACTCACCCACACCCTCTCTCCTGCCCACCTTGTGGCTAGCCAAAATTTGTAGGAAGCCCCTCCCCCCCCCCCCCAAAGTTTGCCCCAATTCAAGTTTAAAAGAAAAGAAAACAATGAATTTAAAGAATAAAAGATTATATAAGTATATGCTTTGACCTTGGGTTGACTTCATATCATTTTCCCCACTTGACTCTCTCTCCTCTCTCCCTCTCACTGCTGGAAATTTCAGCAGCCCTCTCTCAAAAAAAATCCCACCAAATTTGCATCAAAAAATCCACAAAAATGCTTCAAAATCCAAACAATTTCAAAGCTAATTCCAAATCCAACTCCTACCCATTTTTCCTTAGCCTCTCAAGCATGGTTTTTGGTGAAAAGTTTTCAACTTGGAGGTAAAGATTTTCATGCTAGATCTCAAATCTTGTGAGGTAAAAATCTTGAGCTTTTTGTTAATTGTTGGTTATTGCTTTAATCTAACTTAATTAGGATATGAATTATGGTTCTAAGTGAAAGTTTTGAAATTCAAGAGAAGAATTTGAATGCAAGTTAGGGTTTTGTGAAATTTGTGTATGGTTGTGTGATGTATTTAGGCTCTTATGACATGTTAAAAAAAGATTAGTAGCTAGTTGTTAATGGTTAGTTTAAAAATTGTGTTAATTATGCTAAATTGGTAACTAGGTTTTTGAAATTGGTTAAATAATTGGGATTAAAAATGTGATTAGGTTTTTCATGACTTCATTAACATTATAAAGTGTAGTTTAACACTTTAGTTCATGGAAATCCAACCTAAATTGTAGTTTGTGCATTTTTGCTATAAAATTGTTAAAATTTGGGTGTATTGTAAACTAGAAATTTGGGGTTAATGAAATTTATTGGGATTAAATTATGGAAATTGTTTTTATGACTTATTTAAGATATTTAATAAGTATTATGACTGCTAGATTTGTTTAAACGTCGAGTTTTGTTTTAAAACGGGTAACTTTTGCTTGCTAGATTTTCGGAAAAATGACTTTTAAGGTGAATTTGAGGTTTTTGTGAATTTTAACCTATTTTATATTATAGTTAGTGTTCGTGGATGCGAAAATGAGTGTGTTTGGGTTTTCTCGATGGTTTGACGTTTGTACATCAATATCGATGGTTGGTTTGACTATTCTTGAATGCGTAAGTGATAGGTTTTGACCTATGCGTGATACGCGTGCCGATTTGATTTTAGTATGCCGTTTCGATTTCGAATTTGGTTTTAATGCGATACGGTGCGTTATGATATGTAGGTACCTCATGTGGACTTCGAGACGACAAGCAAGCGCGTGGCGACGTTAGCACCGGCGAGCGAGGACCAGGTGAGTAGATTTATATCTACGGGGAGAAGTCGGGTGGATGGCGTATAGCACCCCCGCAGTTCGTGGTGATGTATACGAATACGTATACACACATATATTTTGATTATATCTTTTATGTTGATATGAGACTTGATGGTAAAGGTAGATTCTAGGTGTTCATGGATTAGTTTAGTGTTAGTTGTGAAACCCTAGAGTAGTCCTTACACCCACACACGCACAAACACACATGCATACATCTATGTTATTACCTGTGCGTATATGGGGTGATGTGTTTATGTGTTCACCTGGGTATAGGACTAGGTGTTCACATACTAGTTTTGCGAATGATACTTGGGATTGAGATGATATTTGAGTTGAGGCCGTGAGATCGGTAATATGGCATGATTCGTACTTGAGATACGTCCTGATGTTATAGCGGATCTTTGGATGACGATGCCATGTGAATAGTGATTTTAGTAGTGTACTAGACGTAGATCAGTACCCCAGATGATGATCTTGACAAAGAGAATACCAGATGAACACTGTGTCGAGTATGATATTGACCGTACCCAGATTTGGGGATGCCGTACGACGGATTTACGTACGAGCTATATATTGATGATTGATCCGCACTCTTGACTTAGGATGTCTGATTTTAGATATGGTATCAGATATGATATTATTGAGGCGTGATCACCGACTAATATATATAGAAGTATGTATATGTATCGACTCAGATGTTAGGCGGTTTTCTTACCTGTAATTCAGCTTGTTAGTTCAGCCGTATAGTTTAGTGTAGTTGTTAGACTAGATTAGACTCCTACCTATTTCAAAACTAACGAATCGTGGGTATTTTAAAAGACAGGTCAAGAGATTCTACGGATATTTCAAAGGACGTATCTTTTCTTAAAAACACCGTAGCCCTTATTTTCAAAACACCGCGATTCGTGTTATTTCCAAAGGCACTATTATAGGACTTATATTAGGGTAATGCAGATTAGTTATCGTTGTATCTAGTATTCAGCACCCGCACATTATTGCTGTTGCTCCGCATCGCATACTTACATTGTTATTTCATATTGCATTGTTGATATTATGCTGTTAGGACACCAGCACCATTACAGATGATGCGTATGTACCATGTACACTTACTTGCCGGCTCACACACATCTTCATCGGTAATTGCCATGTCACGTACACCTTAGAAAATATTATTGCTTAATTTAGCTTGATAGCTAGTAGTTGACATGATATTAGTGTACTTACCTTATATGCCAGCTTAAATATTGTAGTTATTACTTGTCACTTCATGCATACTGTTATTCATTGTTATGCCGTATTCATGGATCCTCATGCCTATATTCATGGTTTTACATGCTATTGATGATTTGGATTCGGATTACCATGAGATTTTCTGGATTTGGGGGAAAACCGCAAAAACTTGTATAAGCTTCTTTCCTCTCTTTTAAATAATAAGTGTGGTTTTCCCATGATGTATGAGTCGTCCACCATGAGTTTGCTGATGGATTTCGAGACCCGATTCGAGGAGATGGATGAACCGTTTCGGGTACATGGTGGGCCCGGTGCGGTACCCCGGGGCAAGAAGATCGTGTTGTTGACGTTGAGCCTATGCAGGGGAGCACGACCGACCGGTGATATTACCCGACGCGTCGGATATCCGGAGGATACCGTCTTGGTCATGAGATGGATGGTAGGGGCCGGCCTGGACTGACGGCGCCCTAGTCATTGTGATTGAGACATTGAGATTTCGATATATTGAGGTACAGAGACTGTGATACAGAGATATCGAGATATTGGGATTACGTTTTATGCCGATGCTAGGAACTGTTTTATGCTGATTTCATTATGATACCTCATTTTTAAAATACAGAAATCTCACTAATTTATGAAAGCTGTTTTCTTCAGTACATGCATTTTGTTTCATGCATTCATACATCATCCATATGATACATTGCTACCTGAGGCACTGATACGGGCACATGGGGTTACACTTGGGTTAGATATTTGCCCTAACCATGGTTATGGGTTGCTGGTTATATATTTGAGGATTATATATTATGATCGTATGACCTAGGATTGCGTCATACATGCGATTTTTATTCGTAGATGTTTTTCTATTCACGAGTTGGCAACCCACCCCCGTTGTGCCCCAGTTTCTTGCAGGTTTGCCGTACAGGTTTCATTACGGCTTTGCGGGCACAGTTTCATTCGGGTGACTTGTTAGTAGGTGGGTTTATTGGTATCATACCCATCATATTACCTTGTATAATATTATTCAGTTGTATCTAGTAAATTCCATCAACCAAACATGTATTTATTTTGAGATAGAGACCAGTGATGTTATTCTTTCAACCTTAGAGTCGCGCGTTATATTTGTGTGGATTTCTTGTGGTTTTGAGTTTCCTTTTAAGTTTTGATCCTCGCCCTTGGCGTTGTATATTATATTACTTGTGTGGTTGTGACCGTCGATTGGCGAAGAGATAGCTCCCGCTTGGGGATGTCTTTTATTGATTTCGTATACTATTCATGTTGTATCCCGTTTGGGGGCCAGTATTTTCAAAGGAGACTCTGCCGAAATTTTCAAGGAATATTTGATATTTTTAAAAAAACGCATAATTCGGCTTATGCTAATAAAAACTACTTGATTTAAATTGGTTTTTCCTTCACTTTACTACTTTTCTTGGTTTGGATTTCTTGGTTTTCGACTTACTTAGATTACGTACGCCTCGAGACGTTTCGTAGTTTAAATGCCGGTCATGTTCCGTACTTTCGGGACGTGACAAAATGGTGGAGGAAGAGAATGTGGCAGCCCTCTCTCTCTCTCCTCTCTTATTCTCACCCACTCTCTCACTAATTACCCTTTTACCATTCCTCTTTTCTTTTCTTTTCTCTTTTAAAACCAAATCACAATAATACCCAAAAAACCACACAAATGCAACAATATGTAACCAAATGCAACACGACATGGTGCACTAGGCATGTAAAACTGTAAAAACACGGAATTGGCCTAATCGCGATTAGCAGTGCACTAATCGTGTTTTCATTCAAACTGCATATAATAAATCTTAAAAATGCCAAATCCTTTAAAAATATTTTTAAATGACTAAATAATTTAGTTCCCAATTATTTCACAATTATTAGTATATATTTATACCCTTTTTCGAAAACCCCAATTACGCAAATCGGGCAGTTTTCGGGAAATATATTATTTTAATATTAAATTCCAAAAATAATATTTTATATTTTCTGAAATGTTACAATCTTCCCCCCTTAAATAAATTCGTTCCCCGCATTTAAATTTAAACCCACAAATTCAAAAACATTTCAATACTCAGATCAAATCAATGAGGCTCCGAAATCACCGAATATATAAAAACACTACAGCGCATCGCGTGCGCCTGCAAAACGAGTACAAAACTCAAAAGGAAACTCAAAACAACATGATATACATCAACCATACATGTAACTATCGTGGTAAATTCGTCAAAACATATGAAAGAAATGCATACCAAACTCTTTTCAAATCGCTGTGCGACGCGTGTATCACTGCACTGTGGCAGACGTCTATAGAAAGAAACAACTATATATATATAACCCTTGTTTAATATACACGCCCCGCCGTTTTGAAAACAATGCTAGAATGGTTTCCTTTATAAAATGTTTCGTGTCATCTGGGACACATAGGTAAATACTGAGACTATCGCTCCCTTTTGGAAATCCCTTCGATAACTATCGATGCATATAAAAACATAATCAGGTACTGTTCTCGGACTAGTCCTTCTCAGCTACTATACCAATTAGTAAATATCATAAACATCATCTCAAAGGGAAATCAAATACAAAATATGTACATGAATGCCACGTGCGTCTGGTGCGCACGGAAATCGAAATCAATGAAATGTGTCATACATGTGCACAGAAACAAAATCTAAGTGCAACGGGTGTGCACGAACACCCGTCAAGGGCAACTAGTGTGCCTGACAGCCAAAACCAGGTGCATCTGATATGCACGAAGAATCTCGATTGAGTGCATCTGGTGTGCATCAAAATCGCATTAAGCTCCCAAATATACGCAAGAATCCAAATCCAGTGCACAAGGTGCACGAAAACAATATCGAATATCGCAATCGAAATCGACGGTATACAACACATCTCAATCCAAATCCAAATCAGGTATACCGTGGTATATAATCTCACAACCATGTGCATCAGCGTGCACAAAATTGAATCAAAATACTAAAAGTGTATGAAAACTATGCCGAAAGCATAAGTCAAATCAAAGGCATACCATATGCATGAAATCAAAATCAACATCTCAAATGATATCTAATCAAAATCAAGTGCTACTGTGGTGCACCAAATCTCAATCATGCAAATAAATCGCTCAAAATATTAGGCATGGAATCAAAATCAACATCTCGAATGATATCTAATCAAAGTCAAGTGCTACTGTGGTGCACAAAGTCTCAATCATGCAAATAAATTGCTCAAAATATCAGGCATGGAATCAATATCAACACCTTGATTGTCATCAATCGAAGTCGAGTGCAACCGTGGTGCACAAAATCTCAATTATGCAAATAAATCGCTCAAAATATTAGGCATGGAATCAAAATCAACATCTCGAATGATATCTAATTAATGTCAAGTGCGACTGTGGTGCACAAAATCTCGATCATGCAAATGAATCACTCAAAATATCAGGCATGGAATCAAAATCAACATCTCGAATGATATCAAATCATATTCAAGTGCAACTGTGGTGCACAAAATCTCAATCATGCAAATAAATCGCTCAAAATATCAGGCATAGAATCAATATCAACACCTCAAATGTCATCAATCGAAGTCGAGTGCAACTGTGGTGCACAAAATCTCAATCCAGTGCAACTAACATGCACGAATGGAAATCCCAATCGAGTGCATCCGGTGTGCACAAAGCCATATCTCATATCATGCCCTCAACATGCGCGAAAATCCAAATCAAGTACATCCGTCATGCATGAATGAAGGCTAAATCAAGGGCATCGAATATGCATGAATAAAATCTAAATCAAGTGCATCCAACATGCATGAATAAAATCTAAATCAAGTGCATCCAACATGCACAAATAAATCTAAATCAAGTGCATCCAACATGCACGAATAAAATCTAAATCAAGGCATCCGATGCGCACAAAATCCAATATTAAGCGCCTAATATGCGCAAAATTCCAACCCAAGCACGTCAGTCCGTGAAAAGTATCTAGTGCAGTAACATGCATGAAAACGAACATCAAGTGCAGACGCGCACAAAACAAAAATCTAGTAACACAAATGCTCAAAGACATAAATCGGGTACAACTAAGTACGGAGTATAATTCCGGTGCAACCAATGCACAAAATACCTAGCTGGTGCAACAAATGTTCGAAATATGAATCCGGTGCATCCAGTGCACGAAATACAATACAGTGCAACAATCGCACAAAAATACAAATATGGTGCATCAAGTGCACAAAATACCAACTACAGTGCATCCAGTGCATGAAATATCAAATACAGTGCATCTAGTGCACGAAATGCCGAATATAGTGCATCCAGTGCACGAAATGCCGAATACAGTGCATCCAGTGCACGAAATACCAAATACAGTGCATCCAGTGCACAGCGTAAAAACCTAGTGCAACAACTGCACAAAATACAAATCGGGTGCAACAAGTGCACGGAAATGCATCAATAACTTAAATGCGTATAAAAAGCAACACCGAGTGTGCTAAGGTGTATAAAATCATAAACGCGTGCAACTGCATACACAAAACACGTATCCACGCACTGCAAGCACATGTAAGCTATTCCGAGTGTAAAAACCAAATCGAGTGCATACTACCTGCACAAAATCAAATCAGCTGTATGCAATCCATGAAATCATAAACATGTGCAGCCAAGGCACAAAACTGAATCAAGTGCAATAAACCTGCACAAATCATAAATCAACACAACGGTGTATAAATCATATCTCAAGTGCAATAACTATGCACAAAACGTAAATACTCAGTAGGTGAAGCCATGGTGCACGAAATCAATACCATAAAGCCCAATCATCAAAACTCAAATCCAAGTGATATAAGCGTGATATTCAGATCACAACGCAAATCGCAACGAAAGACATTGAGGTACGCCTCCTACAAAGTCGAAAAGTGTCGGTGCGCCCAAAACTGGCAGAGCAAGAACATCCGCTGCCTCCTGCTCACGGTCTGGCGTCTTTTGTCTCTGGGTCTTCATTTCTCTGTGGATTACCAATATTGCAATCCATTGGCTCGTCGGCCCAGTTCGGTGTACTAACGGAAATGATCCGCTCTAGCATATCCTTTAAAGATCTCTGGCCAATTTTCATGGTCGCTCATAACATATCTCATCAATGATGCCGAACTATGGTCTCCTGGGTGTGCATAATACAACTGATCCTAGGTCCAGGTCTTCTCGTATTGTACTCCAGAAAGGTTCTGTCGAAGTATCTCCCAAATCTCGTTTCCGCCGAACTGCCCGGAAGTCATCATCTTTCACTAAATCTATTTGTTGTTCCGGAACGGCTGCATACTCATCACTACTCCTTCTGGAAGATATATCCATGTACAACACCTCTGCATGCGTATCACATCTCTGATGTCAGCGGAGTGGAATGTCATCTCGTCACGATCGCGTACGAACCTCTTACTCTACTTTTCTCTAATCTCGACAGATTCAGACTTGTCTCCTCGTGGCTGCATGGACTACGCTCTAACGGCTATACTCGTATCTGTAGTCTCCCATGCAATGCATCCCATCATATGATATCCGAATGATGTAAAACTTTTCGATCGATTCGTCAAGTTTCCATAATCCCCTAAGAGCTCAACATCTTGGGTACAGTTTAATAGTATCGAATACATGCCACAGCACCTGTGGACCAACCGTAGAAGGGCAAACCCGAGCCTCATTAATGGTACCACTGAACTGCTGTAAACCCTAAGGTTTTGAAGCGTTCTCACGGTCATTATATCAAGTTAGGGTTTCATTCTTCTAGAGGGTCTATAGAATTACTTGCATTGTTTTCCGAATACTTTAAAATTGGAGAATGGGTGCCTGACATACGATCGTCTCTATCGACTCCTATCGTACCTGCGTGAAATCATCTCTAGCTGGAATCAATCAATCAGATGACCTCGTATCGGGGTAGGCAATGAATCACATGTCCTAGTCTTTCATCTTTGGTGACTGGCGATCTTCTATCATATCTCGAAGTATAACTCGTGCGGCATTAGTTTCAAACATCTGGGGCGATATCTTTTCATTCGCCGAAATCACTGGCTCATTCGTCCGCACGCTGAACAGTGCCTCAATCATAAAATAATCTGTGCATTGACGGTCATCACATTCTGGCTGGCCTCTAGCGGTAGCCTAATCCTCTAGTGCTGATCTGCATGTCCGAGAAATCTCGTAAAAGCAATCCATCAAACGCTCATGGCGTGAAAACACAAATAAACGATATGTCTATGCAATCGTGTGCCGCTGGAAATGCGCCCTGGTCAGTCCTCGTCCATGACGAGCTCGTGCTGACCGCAATTCTAGCCGTAGCTCTCTACGCCCGTACAACCGTGGTAACAAAACCATAACTGGTACTGATGAGGATGGATCATAAGAATGAAGATAATACTGTGCAAAGAAATATATATCCTAAGGTTTCTTAAGCGGAGTATCGTATCGTAATTATGCCGCGGAACATACACACGGTACATCACTCTACTTGAGTCACCTACTCCATCAACCAAGGGTCATCCTACACTCAGAAGGTAAAACCTAACGCTCTAATACCAACTTTGTCACGACCCAAAATGTACCGAGCGTGACTGGCACATAAATTACGAAACGTCTCAAGGCGTACGTAATCTAAGTAAGCCAAAACCCAGAAATCAAAACCATGTAAAGCAGTAGAGTCAAGGAAAAACCAATTTTAAAGCAAGAAGTTTAACAACATAAGACGAAGTATGCATTTTTAAAAATGTCAAGTCTTTTCTAAAAATTTCGGCAGAGTTTCCTTTGTAAAATCAGACCCCAAACGGATACAAAACCTGATAAAGCATATATAATGAATAAAGGTATCGCCAAGCGGGAGCTAGCTCTTCGCCAACCGGCGGACAAAACCACACAATACAATATAATATACAACGCCGAAAGACGAGGATCAAACTCAGGATAAAAATCCAACATCATCAAGAAAACCAGAGGAAAACCATAATAATACAGCGCGCGACTCTAAGGTCGAAACTGTAAGTCGACGTTAGACACCCCACGAGTTGCGGGGAGGCGGAATAGGTAAAACAATCATTTTGTTTAAAACAAACATCGACTAACTTACGGATCTTTGCCCAACCCTAACTAAAAACATCATAGGAGGGATTAGCTACTATGAAAGAAGATTATACCTAATGAACCAAGTCCTTCTTCTTCTCGTTGACCACTTCCTTGTCGGCCTCCTCTTTGTGATAGAAGATCCACCCGAGAGCTACTACTCCAAGCTTAACCTCTAACTTGAGATAACTAGGTTACTCAAAGTGCTAATCAAAGCAACCTAGGGAATATAGAGTAGGATTAGGGATTAATAAGTCTTGCTAACCCTTGATCTCAACACATGAGAGGTTAGGGTTAGGGTTTGAAGAGAGAGCTTGAGGAGAGAGAAAGTGAGAGTGAGAATGAAATGAAATTGTTTCTCATTTTCAATATATAATGAAGCATAAAGAATATCAAATAAATCATTTAAATGATATTAACAACCATGCTTCATTTAATATGTGCAATGAATCATCAAGTGAGTCATTAAGCAATAAATGCTTCATTAACTCATTTGAATGATTCATCTCATGAGTCACAAATCTATTTAATGCAAATGCCACCTTAGCCTCCATGTCATCAACCTTCTAGAAGCTTCTCGAGAATTTACGAGAACGCCCCTCCTATCCGTGAAAACATGGAAATACTGAGACTGTATAAATCCAATAATCCGATACTAGAATCTGTCTTAAACCAAAGCCCGCTAGTAAAAACTGTCCGAACATCCTACGTGCGTAAAAACACGTATGCGTCCGAACCCTGTCGTTAAACCATATGACCTCTATATCGTTTTTCCCGAAGCAGGGAAACTCTCTGTGTGGGACTCTAAAGACTCGACTACTACGCTGGCAGTGGGTTTAACCACAGACCGCAAGCGGCACTAGCTGTACGTAAAGGTCCCAAGGTAGATGTCGATAAGAAGGCTGATGAGGAAACCCATCCAAACTCCTACTGAGCCTGATGTGACAATCTCCATACAGTCTGGTCTGTTCTTCTAGGACTATCGCATATTGGGCTTAGGGGGAGACAAGCGTCAGTCCCCTAAAAGCGGTATAAGTAATGTCGGAGCGAAGCCCATTACACCTTGAGAAACTTCTGGAAAACCTACCAGTAAATCTCGCTTGCCCTGGCCAGGGACTTTGCGTAATGGCTCTCCAGACATAGCGCGATATCAACTCCCAATACCGAGAGAGACGAATCTTGTCTAACCGTCACTGCCTCCAAGTGCTTCGGGACTGCATCCAACTGCTACTTGTTTGCACTACTCCTTTGAGCCGTGGTAGGGTAGCAATCTAAGAATAGTGGGAACACACTCGAGGCGAAGCAGCAGTGTCAAGTCTGCGGACTATGCTGTACTCATGTCACCTGGAAACTGTTAACTGACGACGGGTATAATACCAACCAACAGTTCCCTGCGAGTCCTGTCCGGTGTACCCGTAACCCAACGAGCACCTGTATACTATCTCCAGTACGACGTACCGATGGCTGTGGGACAGACCATCTCCCCAACTGGGATGAGAAGCGTACACACTAGTCTACTCCGGAGTATCGATGCCCTGTCTCGATAATCCTACGACTAGGGACCTGAAAAAAAAATATGCTTGTAGACTTCCCAGCCCCCACTAGTGTGACTGCCATCACAACGCTGGTAGTCAAGCAAGATCCTAAGGGCTCTATCAATACGTACATACATATTAAGATAGATATAAACCATGTAGCATACTACCATATTTAGCAAGACTGTTAATATAACTGAATATCCCAAGCTTCCATTAAGTAATATACAAGCTAGTATGATACAATAATGGCCCGTAGGGCATATACACTAACAATCTCCCACTTGCACTAGGGCCATGTACTGGCATATCGAAGACCGATCTGTTGGATGTAGTGCCCTCAAAGTCAATTATTGGATCGCAAGTACGTGATTGCAATGATTGAGGAGGACCTATACCGGTAGCACAGTCTTACTCGAGATGATAGTATGCTATCTGGTTTGCCTTTATCAGTCGTGTACAGGTTCAGGTGACTGATCACTATTAAATGTTGATAGAGCCCTTAGGATCCTGCTTGACTACCAACAGTATGATGGCGATCATATACATGAGAGTTGGGTAGTCCATAAGCACATCCTTAAAAGTGGTCCCTAGTCGTGCGAGTTTTGAGACAGGGTATCGATACTCCGGAGTAGACTAGTGTATACAGTCGAGACCCCGACGAGGGGCGGTGGCCGGACTCACAAGACACTGGTGTCAGTTGGATCACCTAAGATGTATATAGGTGCTCATTGGGTTATGAGTACACCAGACAGGACTCGCCGGGAACCTGCTAGTTGGTATTATACCTAGCGTCAGATAGCAGTTCCCTGGTGACATGTGTACAGGTTAGTTCATCGACCTGAGGTCATCATTTGTCTCGTGTGAGTTCCCACTGTGCTTTGATTTCTACACTACCACGGCTCAAAGGATTCGTGCAAACTGGTCTTTTTTGGGTACAGTCCCGAGCCACATAGAGGCAAGTGAGCGGATCGGCAGGGGATTTGTCTCTCCCGGTATTAGGGGTGAGATCGTGCTGTGTCTAGGTAAGCCATTACACCAATTTCTTGGCCAAGGCAGGTGAGAATTACTGGTAAGTATTCCAGTAGTTTCTCAGGGTGTTCAGGGCTACTCTCCGACACGACTTATACCGCTATTGGGGGTCTGACGTTACCAGCCCCCTAGGCCAGATATGCGATACTCATAGACGAACGGACCGGACTGTATGTATATTGTCACTGTTAGGCTCAGTAGGGTTCCAGGATGAGTTCGCTCATCGGCTTCTCTTGAGGTCAGTACATGGGCAGCCGTTACGCACTGCTAGTGCCGCTGACGTGCTTGTGGTTAAACCCACTGCCAGGGTACTGATGAGTCATTAGAGTCCCCCACAGATAGTTTCCCAAGTTCGGGCGAAACGTTGTAGAGGCCGTATGTTTTTATGGCAGAGTTCGGAAAATGCACGTGCATTTACGCACGTGTCATATTTCGGGCAGATAATACCGGTGGGCTTTGGTTTAAGCCGGATCCTAGAATTATACTGTGTAGATATAATATCTTTGTCTCAATAGCATTTGTCTTCGGTCGTAATACAAATGCGGGTATGTATGTACAGTTACGGGGTTATACTGAAATTTGTTTCGGGATCGCTTTTTGAAGTTGCCAGTTTTTTATCACCCGTCTTAAATATTAGGTTTAATACGGAATTATCTTTTCTTCACTTGTTATGGATGAGGGTGAGTCATGAGGGTGAGTCATGAGGAAGATTCTATAATTGATGACTAGGTTTGTGAGGTGTTATATGACTCATTGTTTGCATTTAATACCTTTTGTAATGCTTAGGATATTTTAGTTGTGATAAGCATTACTTATAGTCACCACTTGCTCCTACACTCACCACTCCACTCAATTTCAGCCCCTTAAATGGCCGAGCCCTATTTTGGGGAAGATGATGATTCATTTGCAAGACGATATAGCTCATTTTTCATTACTTGATTAAGGCAACATCATTAACCGTTCATCCATGGCTTTGGATGAAACGAGACAAAGTATTCTGCATTATCTCTACATCAATCTTGGACATGTTGGCTAGCAAACTTCATGTCCGAGTTGCCTCGGTTCAGAGGCGGGAGCCCGTATAAAGATCCGTTGACGTGGTGCCATATGGACGAGGAGACTGGAGATCGAGCGAGATCGCAGATGCCGCAAAGGAGCGTGGGATGATGGCTAAAGACCGAAGGACACGGATCGTTCGGTATAGCCTTTCTACCTCTTTACAGTTTGTTAGTTTAGCGTTAATGGCAAGATCCGGGTTATAGTATGCGATAGCGCCTGTTATAAAAGTTTTTATTCCGCGTTTGGCGTCAAGTTGACGGCCGGGGCGCTACCGTAGACTTACATGGTATCAGAGTCATGCCATTAAGCTTTACTAACTTGTTCTAACGCGTTTAAAAGATCGATCGAACGAAATTTCCGAAACCGCGATTTTCAGGCTAAAGTTTCTGTCGAATTTTTAAACAGGTCTAAAAATCATTTTGAGCATCTCAGAAAATCGATCGGGCTTTTTTAAGAGTACTGAAGAAATTGGGTTGACTGAATCCATTTTACTGCCGTGGAACCGCCGCACAAACCATGGTTTGGCCGCGGTTCCGCGGCCAGTTAGTGGCTACAGTGCACCAAAATTCTTCGGGGGCTCTTACATGGGAAATTGTGGTTTCTGGAATATTTTTTTTTGGCCCAGATTTTATTACTGTACTGCAGATGTACGTGGGGCCCACTTCGGGAAGTTTTGTCGATCGGAATTTTAAACTTGTTAGTTTACAGTACTTACAATATATCTCCGACCGTGAATGTCATTCGAGCGGTAAATTGCGTCTAATTGATATAGCTCTTTTAGACGGGTTTGCGAACTTGACATTCGCGTTGATGTTCTGTGTTGTGTTGTGTTGTTGCGGATTTGTCGTGGTGGATAGCAGTGTGCAATGGTAGTGCAGTTTGTATTTATTTGTACATTTGATATTTCGGGGCGAGCGTCCAACATGTGGACTGCCGTCACTGCCTGTTTGTATAATATTCTTTTGGGGCACGACCGGGCTGAGGTCGATGTACCCGTTGTACATATTTTTCATTTCTGTACTAGGTTTTACCCCGCGATGGAGTGCACGGATAGCCGGGTTCTGGAGGGCAACGGGTCCGCATCTCATGGCTTTGAGAGGCAGAGGGACCTCACTCTAGAATTGGCAGACTATTCGCTGCACTCGTAGGGGGTACAGGTTGACCCAAGGAGGGGTGCTCAAGTTACCGGATTCTGTGAAGTGCAGGGTGGTCCATTCACTTTGCTGTAGGGGGCTGTCTCGCTTCAGGTTTTGGCGGGTAACTTGCCGCACCCGTAGGGGTCTAGGTTTCATTGCACAGGCTATCCACACGACCAGGGGAGCATCGGGTTTCAGCAGCGGCTCTGTGAAACCCGGGGATCCCAGATTATCTGTGTTGTTCTGTGATGCTTATTACTTTTCTGTAATGTTGCATATTATCATGCCTGGAGTGATTATTGTATATTGGTATATATATTAGTAGATGTTGTATATGTTTTACACCCGCGCTAGTCCAGTCCCCGTTCTGTCGTTAGTTAAGTAACCTAACGGGTGATGATGGGACCCAGTGACGAATACAGATGGTATATACGTACATTTTATTTTCATTCTTTTCTGGTATGATTAATTAATGGGACTGCATTGATTCTGATCAATGCAAAGGAAAACAAACCTGTTTGGATGTTGTTAGAACAGTTTTAAAAAGTGTTATTACAAAGACGTTTTCTTTTGTTTTGCACAGTGGTATCAGTTGGAATATCCTGCACCTCATTCGACGAGGCAAGGGCCGAGATACCTTCACCGGGAGTGACCCCTTAGGCAAAAGTTTGCATCAGGGTAATAACTTCACTATAGTCGATTACATGTTGCTTTGCATCGTGGTATTCAGTTGGAATATCTTGCACCTCATTCCACGAAGAAAGAGTTCACCGGGAGTGATCTCTTTAGCAAAGGTTTTCGCCACTATATTTTTATAAAAAGCTATCAGGTTCCTTCAGCGATATCAAGTTCGTTACGTTAAAGGTTTTTCGCCAAAAACCAGCCGTAGCCCTCCGTCATTTCATTTGGGTATTCAGTTGTATTCAAGCTATGTATTTTGACCTACGCCAAGGCATAGTGTTTGGTAGCTGCTGGGTATTCATCTGTTGCATAGATAGATGAGTTGGTTTGGGACAGTCGTTCTACCATTTGGCCAACGTCAGGGGCATGTGCAGATGGGTTCAAATTGACAAGATAATGATGGGTAGAACTTGGCATGTGACTTATGGTATTTTGGCCTACGTCAAGGTCATTAGAGCATGGGGCAAAAATCATATCGGGAGTTTCTAAAGAAACTGAAACTTGCCAAGTATGCGCATACCTTCAGGAGTATGATAACATGAGTAGATACCTTCACGTTATCATGCGATGAGAGTTGGATCCCGATTCCCACTGATGGGTTGGTTTACTCTATGGGTGATCCCAATTGATTCTTCTTTCAGGTTTGGAGGAGAATTTGACAGTACAGTGGGAGGTTTCCTGATTAGATAAAGTTATAACCATTCTGATCTAGGTTAGAGTGCACGCAGAGTGTTTCTTTTCTCTCTCTCTTTGGCAGCGACCTTTGACCGACCCTAGACTATGACTCAGTGACCAAGTTGACCGAACCTTCTTAAAATACTGGCTTTTGGATTGTCTGAGTTGCATAAGACATTGCCGCTCCTTCTTTTACCCTTTGAATTTCTCAGAACACCTCGTATCACAACGAACATCCACTTCCATTGGATAGATCCATCGTATGGTTATATACGAACTCGAAGGGACTTCTTCGAGGATGGATCCAGGTTCAGGAGAAATTGAATTGGTTTATTCGGTTGTCTTTTATCATCACCTTCTCTCAGGATGCCAGGGCTCCTTAGTTTAGGAGAGTACACCTATTACGCTTATTGGATAGTCCTCTTCCAAACCATAGGCAGGTGCCGAAAGGTAGGGAATGAAGAAAACCAATTTGCCTAAGTAGGGTGTACAGAAGGTATTATGTAAAGACAAAATAAAGGGATTAGAAAGAGGGAAAAGTAAATTGCGACTGCTATCATTCACGAGCAAACCGCGTAGTTCATCGCCACTCCTATTTCACATTTTCTTTTTTCCCCAGTTCGGGAGAAATAGAATAAGGTATTATTCGGTTGTCTTTTATCATCACCTTCTCTCAGGTTGCGAGTACTCCTTGGTTTAGGAGAGTATACCTATTATGCTTACTGGATAGTCTTCTTCCAAACCATAGGCTGGTGCCGGACGGTAGGGAAGGAAGAAAACTACTTAGCCTAAAGGGATGTACAGAAGGTAACGACTAAAGACAAATAAAGGGATTTGGAGAGATGGAAAAGAAATATACGGTTACAGTCATGAATTGGATTATGGAAGAGGCATTACTAAGAATATCAGGATACCCCTACGAAACATTTTCATGTTTCAGATTCACTATGCATTGTTAAAAGAAAACTGATTTCCCGATTAGATACTTACCCCAGGGTATGTATTTACCAGGTATGATTCTCACATCTGTATGGTTTTACAGATGATGAGTGGGAGTAAGTTATTGGGAATAAGGTGATTATCCTCATTATATCGGAATTCGTTGTAATTGGTGATATTTGAGGAAGTCGCCTGGGTTTTTGCCGGACGGCAAGTATTTGGTTTTGAATATCCGTTGTTATGCACCAATTTCAAATTGATATATCTGTACGTTTATTTTTATAAAGTGAGATATAACTTTTTGATATTATGTCGATGACATTTACCTATATCAGTTGACGATTGGGTAAGGAGCAGAGTAGTTCTTAAACATAAGTACAGTTTTCAACCTACGATGCACAGTTTTTGAGTTATTCAACTCAGCGGACTTATACAGAGTATTGTATGATGTCCAGTGTCCATCAGGACAAAGGGGTTGGTCCTCGTACTATGTTCTGTTTACTTGTGACCTCTCTAGTTTTTAGACAAGTGTTTCGTAGAAATACAAGGTCTAAGTTTTGAGAAGTTGTGGGTATAAGAATAAAGTAAAGAACCAGGTGTCGCAAGTATCGGGATTCTTCAAAGAGATCGAAAATATAGATACTTGTGATTGGTATTCAGTTGATAGTAATGGTTTTGAGAAACTTGTTTCTCTTTCAGGTTACTCATAATTGGATGGATTCCTAAGTTGAGTAATGATGATTAGCCTCTCTCCATTAAGTTGATATGCACTAGAGACAGCTGCATGATTAGAATCTGGTTCCAAGTATATAAGTGCCAAAGTTTATATATTGGATATAGAATAGTTCATATCTTAACGATGTTAAGGTACGGGGAGTTGTCCAGCTTATGCTTAAAACTAGACTCTGGATAACTCAAGGCACGTTTCTGTAATGGCAGTTTGTGGATTGACCCGGGCTATGTCGAGGGTTGACATTCTACCATCTGGAAGATCAATAAACTAGACTCTGGATATTGTTCTTGACTTTCTACCATCCAGAGTCTAGTTTTAAGCATAAGCTGGAAGATCAAGAACAATTTCAAATTGATATATCTGTATTGTTCTAGACTCGCCACAGTTTTAATAAAATGGATTTTTTCAGAAAATAGTAGTGGGAGTTTGGTAGAACTGGGAGTGATTCCAGAACCGCAAACGATTACGAAAAATTTAATAGGACCTAAAGATATAATCAGGTTTGACATTCCATTAGACACTCCGCGGATATAGTGGGTAACCTCAGACACCCGAGAGGTACTTCGGTAGCCTCAAGGACGGTGACACGGAGGTTCTTGTTTACCCAGACTTGATACTACTGTTGTTCCAGGCTATGAGACCCGGCAGGAGGTTAAGTGTAGCGTCGTTCTAAACTAGCTTTAGAAGTGCACGTATATATTATTCAGCCAGAGGGTTGCTGTGGTCAGTGGGAGCAGCGGAAGCATAGTGGGCAAGTAGCTTATGTCTATTTATAGACTAGAGCAGATATAGCGGAGATAGATCATCTAATTTTGATATGACAGTCATGGGTTTGACTTCATCAGAATAGGGGATGGATCTGTTAAGAAGGTAGTAGGTTGTGATGTCCTGGTATTTGGATGACATACACAGAGTAGAAAGTAAAATTCCTATACTACGATCGGTTATACTTTTGGTTGTCACACAGTTGTTTCTCCACATAGGATATGGATATAATATCAGACATTCTGGTTACTAGATCTATGGTTTTAGATGTAGGTTTGGATAGTTTCCTAATTTGGGTACTTTGACAATATTCTAAAAGTATTTGGAATAGATGACTCTTGGCATGGTGGTGCACCTGCAGGTGATGGAGTCACCCTCTCTAAAGGTGTCTTACAGACTAAAGGGGAGAGGGATGTGCATGATTGGCAGATCACTTGCTTAGGCAATTGAGTCAATCATGAGATGTCAAGTACTACACCATATGTTATTTTTGCACTAGATGCGATAAGTTTATATTAATCCAATCCTGGAGAAACATAAGGAAGCGGTTTTAGAACATAAGTGGATGTTCTAGGGATTTGATGACGGCAGCGTCCTTCGGGAGACGGTTATCATTCCTGGCTTCAAAGGTGACATGGATGACAGAGTGATTGTCAGAGTTATAGTTTCCCCTCTGACGCGAGGGGCAGTATTATGGACAGGTGGTCTAAAAGGATACTGTGGGAGGCATGGTGCAAGATACTGATTAGGTTCAGTTGTCGATACAGTCTAAAAAGTTTGGATTTGAAGTTCATTTATGAACTAGGTCCCATCAGATATCCAGACATATTCTAAGACAGGTATTACTCAATTCGGGAGATGGCTTTCTCCGCGAATTTGAGATTAAGAGAGACATAGAAAGAAACATCGGGGCGGATCCACTCATTGAGGCTATTTCTCGAACACAATAGTTTTACAAACGAGCTTTGTGAAACGGATTAGTAGAGGAGTTGGGTGTTCGGTATCACACGGGCTGTGAGTATGCGACATCGCAATAATTAGCCTTAAGTGTAAGTGGGAGATTGTTGGATGTAGTGCCCTCAAAGTCAATTATTGGATCGCAGGTACGTGATTGCAATGATTGAGGAGGACCTATACCGGTAGCACAGTCTTACTCGAGATGATAGTATGCTATCTGGTTTTCCTTTATCAGTCGTGTACAGGTTCAGGTGACTGATCACTATTACACGTTGATAGAGCACTTAGGATCCTACTTGACCACCAACAGTATGATGGAAATCATATACGTGAGAGTTGGGTAGTCCATAAGCACATCCTTAAAAGTAGTCCCTAGTCGTGGGAGTTTCGAGACAGGGTATCGATACTCCGGAGTAGACTAGTGTATACAGTCGAGACCCCGACGAGGGGCGGTGGCCGGTCTCACAAGCGACTGGTGTCAGTTGGATAACCTAAGATGTATACAGGTGCTCATTGGGTTATGAATACACCAGACAGGACTCGCCGGGAGCCTGGTAGTTGGTATTATACCTAACGTCAGATAGCAGTTCCCTGGTGACATGTGTACATGTTAGTTCATCGACCTGAGATCATCATTTGTCTCGTGTGAGTTCCCACTGTGCTTTGATTTCTACCCTACCACGACTCAAAGGAGTCGTGCAAACAGGTCATTTTTGGGTACAGTCCCGAGCCACATGGAGGTAAGTGAGCGGATTGGCACGGGATTCGTCTCTCCCGATATTGGGGGTGAGATCATGCTGTGTCTAGGAAAGCCATTACACCAAGTCCTTGGCCAAGGCAGGTGAGAATTACTGGTAAGTATTCCAGTAGTTTCTCAGGGTGTTCAGGGCTACTCTCCGACACGACTTATACCGCTATTGGGGGTCTGACGTTACCAGCCCCCTAGGCCCGATATGCGATACTCATAGATGAACGGACCGGACTGTATGTATATTGTCACTATTGGCTCAGTAGGGTTCCAGGATGAGTTCGCTCATCGGCTTCCCTTGAGGTCAGTTCATGGGCAGCCGTTACGCACTGCTAGTGCCGCTGACGTGCTTGTGGTTAAACCCACTGCCAGGGTACTGATGAGTCATTAGAGTCCCCCACAGATAGTTTCCCAAGTTCGGGCGAAACGTTGTAGTGGCCGTATAGTTTTATGGCAGGGTTCGGAAAATGCACGTGCATTTACGCACTGTCATATTTCGGGCAGATAATACTGGTGGGCTTTGGTTTAAGACGGATCCTAGTATTATACTGTGTTGTTATAATATCTTTGTCTCAGTAGTATTTGTATTCGGTCGTAATATAAATGCGGGTATGTATGTACAGTTACGGGGTTATCCTGAAATTCGTTTCGGGATCGCTTTTCGAAATTGCCAGTTTTTTATCACCCGTCTTAAATATTCGGTTTAATACGGAATTATCTTTTCTTCATTTGTTATGGATGAGGGTGAGTCATGAGGGTGAGTCATGAGGGAGCTTCTAGAATTGATGACTAGGTTTGTGAGGTGTTATATTGTTAGTTATATGTATGCCCTAGAGGCCATTACTGTACATTGGATGTATATTGTAGTGGATGCTGGGACATATATAGGGAGGACTTTCTTGCTCGACATGATAGTATGCTATCTGGTTACTCTTTACCTTAACGTGTACATTGATTGTCTCTCTGTTACATGTTGGTAAAGCCCTTAGGATGTGTACTTGACTACCTGGACTATGATGCAGATCATACTAGTGGGGACATGGTAGTCCATAAGTACATCCTTCAAAATCCCTAGTCGTGGGTGTATCGAGACGGGGCATCGATATACCAGAGTAGACTAGCGTATACCTTCTCGACCCATACAGATGGGCGATGGATGATCCCATATCCATTGGTGTTTGACATCAGAGATGATATACGGGTGCTCAGTGAAGACTGGGTACACTGGACGGACTCGCCGAGAACTCCCAGATGGTATTATACCTTACGTCAGATGGCAGTTCTCTGGTGACACTGGTACAGAGTAGTCTGTTGACCCGAGATCGTCATAGAGTCTTGTGTGGTTCCCACTGTTCTTTGATTTCCACCTTACCACGTCCAAGAGGGCGTGCAAAACGGTGGTTTTTGGGTACAGTCCCGAATCACATGGAGGCAATGAGCGATAGAAGGGGATTCGTCTCTCCCGGTATAGGGAGTTGATGTTGCGCTGTGTTCGATTGGCTATAACCGGAAATCCCTGGCCAGGGTTGCTGAGATTTACTGGTAAGTGTTATCAGTAGTTTCTCGAACTGTTATAGACCTCATATCGACACGACTTATCGAGTTATTGGGGTCTGACGTTTACCATCCATAGGCAAGATATGCGACATATCAGACGACGAGACCGGACTGTACGGTAAGTGTTACTGGTTGGATTCATAGGAGTGTGAGCGGGCTTGCTCGTCGATCTTCTGATCGCTCAATACCCGGGTGGCCGTTACGTTTAGCAGACCGCTTGCGGCTTGTGGGTGTTTGATATGATCATCACCTGCTGCCGGCGTATTGACGAGTCTTTAGAGTCCTACACAGAGGTTTCCTGGCTCAAGCGAAACGAAATAGGAGCGCATATGAGATATGTGCAGGACCGAGAATAATGCGTGTATGTGATACCGTATTCCATTCTCGCGATGAATGTATCGATTGGTTGTATGCGATATAACCTAGTTATCGAATCGAGGATTGATTCGATAAGCCGATACATTGAATATTAGTCGGTCATATGCGATATGACCGGATCGTTAAATCAAGTGTTGATTTAATGATTTAATGTATAATTATATATTTGATATATTACTTTGCATTAACTAGTAGTGGTTCACTTTAAATGGATTTTCTCACTTGCATTGCTCAAGTTGTATATGTGATATACTTTTGTGCACTTGGATGTATCATGTTTGATGATACATGTATGCTAGGGTTTGTGTAAAGAATTAAACCTTGGTTAAGTAAATGGTTTGGGTTTTTATTTAGTTATTCATTCATTTATCTTTTTAATTGGATTAAAAAGAAATGGAATATGAAAACAAAATGGTTGCTTTCATTCTTGAAGCTTGTTGAAGCTTCATGAAGCTTTGACCAAAGTGACCATTTTGTCTTCATGCTTAACCCTAACCATTCATCTAACCTTAGTCAATTCTCTACACCTAACCATGGTTCATATTATGATAAGTATTCATTTTCTTTTGTCTTTTTAATTAACTTATCATAATTATCTTCTTCTTCTTCTTCTTCTTCAAAAAGAAACCTAGCTTTCAACAATGGTGATTTGATGAAATGAGTGAGAAATCCAATTCTAAAGTGAACCCACCTCCTATTTCTTCATCCTCTACCTCTTGCCAAGTAGTATAGGGTGTTTTCTACACGAGTTTCATGATTTGGTGAAGTGGGAGCTTGATCTTGTGATGCCTCGACGTAGATCATCTTCGGCATCGTTGTCGATGACCTAGCCCGCCCATTTCTCCGATGAAGCCGACGCTAGAGCCCGGGATTCGATTTGGACAGCAAGGAGACTTCATCATGGAGCTATGGAGGTGGAGAACCGGATCTACAAAGGTTGTATTTCCGTTCACTTAGTTAAATTGTTAACTAGCTTCTTGTTTCGCCTAAAATTCTAGTTAACGATCCGTATTAGGGTTTCTCGGCACTTGTAAAATTTGAAATTGACATGGTTGATTCCTTGCGAGACCTCATTATCGTGCCTAGGAACCCTACATATATGACTCATTGTTTGCATTTAATACCTTTTGTAATGCTTAGGATATTTTAGTTGTGATAAGCATTACTTATAGTCACCACTTGCTCCTACACTCACCGCTCCATTCAATTCTAGCCCCTTAAATGGCAGAGCCCTATTTTGGGGAAGATGATGATTCATTTGCAAAAATATATAGCTCATTTTTCATTACTTGATTAAGGTAATTTCATTAACCGTTCATCCATGGTTTTGGATGAAACGAGACAAAGTATTCTACACTATCTCTACATCAATCTTGGACATGTCGGCTAGCAAACTTCATGTCCGAGTTGCCTCAGTTCAGAGGCGGGAGCCCATATAAAGATCCGTTGACGTGGTGCCACCTAGACGAAGAGACCGGAGATCGAGCGAGATCGCAGATGCCGTAAAGGAGCGTGGGATGATGGCTAAAGATCGAACGACTCGGATCGTTCGGTATAGCCTTTCTACCTCTTTACAGTTTGTTAGTTTAGCGTTAATGGCAAGATCCGGGTTATAGTATGCGATAGCGCCAGTTATAAAAGTTTTGTTCCGCGTTTGGCGTCAAGTTGACGGCCAGGGCGCAACCGTTGACTTACACGATCATCTCGAGTAGCCTCTCGAACTGAATCTGAGGTAAGGCCTTTGTGAATGGATCAGCAGTGTTCTCCTCTGTAGCAACTCTCCGGACCTCAATCTCCCGGTGAACAATGATCTCCCTGGTCAGGTGATACCGCCTTAAGATGTGTCTGGACTTCTGATAGGACCTGGGTTCCTTTGCTAAAGCTATAGCTCCGTTGTTGTCGCAATACAGCGGTATTGGATCAACAATGTTAGGAACCACCTGAAGTTCTGTGAGGAACTTCTTCATCCAGACCGCTTCTTTTGCGGCATCGTAAGCAGCAATATACTCCGCTTCCATCGTCGAGTCAGCAACGGTGTCCTGCTTGGAACTCTTCCAGCACACTGCCCCTCCATTGAGGGTAAAGACATAACCTGACATGGACTTAGAGTCATCCTTTTGACTCTGGAAGCTGGAATCAGCAAAGGCCTCGATCTTGAGGTCTTTTCTGCCGTAAAGCAAGAACATCTCCTTAGTCCTTCTCAGGTACTTGAGAATGTTCTTTACTGCTATCCAGTGCTTCTCCCCTGGGTCTGACTGATATCTGCTTATCACGCTCAGTGCGTAAGCTACATCTGGTCTGGTGCACAACATCGCATACATTATAGAGCCTACCGTAGAAGCGTAGGGTATAATAGACACGCGTTCCCTTTCCAAATCAATCTTGGGAGACATCTCTTTGGAGAGAGTGATTTCGTGACAAGCCGGTAAACTACCGCGCTTAGAATCTTCCATACTGAAGCTTTTCAGTATAGTGTTGATATACCTGGACTGCAAAAGTCCCAACATCCTCTTGGATCTATCACGATAGATCCGGATCCCCAGAATATAAGAGGCATCACCCAGGTCTTTCATGGAAAACCTGTGTGACAAGATTCCTTTGACAGATTGTAGCATAGGAATGTCATTTCCTATTAATAGAATGTCATCCACGTACAAGACGAGGAATACGACAGTTTGTGCTACAAATTTACAATATATACATGGTTCATCTGGATTTTTTATAAAGTCATATTCTTTGACCGTTTCATCAAAATAGATGTTCCAACTCCGCGATGCCTGCTTTAGTCCATAAATGGACTTAAGCAACTTGCATACTTTCCCGCTGCTCCCACTCTGATTGAAACCTTCTGGCTGATCCATATAGACGCACTCTTCTAAATTACCATTTAGAAAAGCCGTCTTTACGTCCATCTGCCAGATCTCATAATCATGGAAGGCGGCAATAGCAAGAAAGATCCGAATGGATTTGAGCATAGCCACTGGAGAAAAAGTTTCGTCATAGTCCAAACCAGGTCTTTGACGAAAACCCTTTGCAACAAGTCTAGCCTTATAGGTTTCTATCTGTCCATCTACACCAATTTTTTTCTTGAAGATCCATTTGCATCCTATGGGTTTTACCCCACCTGGAGAAAAGTCCAAAGTCCATACTTTGTTGGTGTACATGGACTCCATCTCGGTCCGCATCGTATCTAGCCATCTTACCGAGTCATCGCTCTGGATGGCCTGCTGGAAGCTAGTAGGTTCATCATCATCAATGATGCAATCCTCTCTATCCCCATCTATGAGAAAACCATAGTATCTCTCAGGCGGATGAGATGCCTACTACTCCTGCGGAGGGGTGCGAGAATGTCCTGTTCTTCTTGAACTACTGTTTCTACCAAACTTTCAGTAGTAGTTTGTGGTTCTGGAATTTCTTCCAGTTCTATTTCGCTCCCACTTGTTTCCTTTTCTATAAACCGCTGTTCTAGAAAATGGGCATGAAGAGAAACAAAAACCTTTTGTTCCTCTGCGTAATAGAAGAAATACCCCTTGGAGTTCTTTGGATATCTCACAAACATACACTGTACTGATCGTGCCTCGATTTTGTCCGCATGCTGCTTTTTAACTAAAGCTGGACATCCCCATATCTTCAGATGCTGAAGATAGGGTTTCTTCCCACTCCACATCTGATATGGCGTGGTAGGCACAGTCTTGGTAGGAGTCCTGTTCAAAAGATATGCCGCTGATTCTAGCGCATAACCCCAGAAAGATTGCGGTAACTCAGCATTACTCATCATGGAACGTACCATATCCAATAGGGTTCGATTCCGTTTCTCCGATACACCGTTATGCTGTGGAGTGTATGGAGGAGTAAGATGAGAGAGAATTCCTTTCTCTTTTAGGTAACCTAGGAACTCGGCACTTAAGTATTCACCACCTCGATCAGATCTCAGTATCTTGATACTTTTGCCGGTTTGGTTTTCTACTTCATTCTTATATTCTTGGAATTTCTCAAAAGCCTCGGATTTATGTTTCATCAAGAAAATGAATCCGTACCTAGAGCAATCATCCGTAAAAGTAATGAAATAGGAAAAACTACCTCTTGCATATGTAGACATTGGACCACATACATCGCTGTGTATGAGTCCTAAGAGCTCGCTCGCTCTTACTCCATATCCAGTGAATGGAGTCTTTGTCATCTTTCCTTTGGGACATGATTGACAAGTGGCATAAGATTGATATTCGAACGGATCCAAATATCCTTCTCTATGTAACTTAGTTAACCTTGTCTCATTGATGTGACCTAGTCTACAATGCCATAAGAAAGCCTTATTTAAATATGGAGACTTTCTTTTTAGTGTGTTCTGGACATTGAAAATCTGTAATTGGTTTAAGACATATATACCGTTATCTAGTGTACCGGACCCAATCAAACCATGATTAAGGTGGATGTTAACAACATCGCTTACAAACGTGAAATCATAACCTTCTTTTGATAACAACGAAACCGATATGATATTACACGTTAAACTGGGTACACAAAAACAGTTATGCAAAACCAAAATATGTCCACTCGTCAATCCAAGGTGATAATCCCTTACGGACACAGCACCTACGCTAGCTCCGTTAGCAACCTGGAGGGTCATAGCACCAACCTTCAGCACTCTAAGGTTTCTAAATGCCTTCAATGAATTGCATATATGAGATCCTGATCCGGTATCCAATACCCAGGAAGTAGAGTTGATTGACAGACATTTTTCAATTACAAACACACCTGAAGTCGAAGCCACAGCTTGCTTCGGTTCCTGGTTCTTGGCATTCTAAGCTTTGCAATCCTTTTTCCAGTGCCCTTTCCTACGACAGTGGAAGCACTCGTCCTTTGCCACTACTGGCACCGCAATCTTTTTCTTTCCCTTGAGTCCCACCTTACTAACACCTCCTCTAGGTTTGGTAGCGGCCTTATTCTTCCTTCCTTTGGCCCTAGCCTTGGACCCGGAAGAAGAAGCACCGCGAACAAACATATCGGGTGTTTCCCTTGCCTTCTGCAAGGTGCCCTCTGCACTCCTCAACATGTTAAGGAGTTCTGGAAGTTCAACTTCTTTTCTTTGAATGTTGAAATTTAGAATAAACTGGGCGTAGGTGGAAGGAAGGGACTGGAGAATCAAGTCTGTATAAAGCTCGTTCTCCAAAGTCGTCCCGAGGTCTGCGAGCTCTTTTATATAGCCAATCATCTTTAGGACATGTTCTCCTACAGACGATTCGACGGCCAACCTCGACTGAAACTGAAAGGTTCCTAGGCACGCTAATGAGGTCTTACAAGGCATCAACCATGCCAATTTCAAATTTTACAAGTGCCGAGAAACCCTAATACGGATCGTTAACTAGAATTTTAGGCGAAAAAGAAACTAGTTAACAACTTAACTACAAGAAAGAGGCTACAACCTTTGTAGATCCGGTCCATCACTTCCTAAGCTCCGCGATGATGTCCCTCCGCTGTCCAAATTGGATCCCGGACTTTAGCGTCGGCTTCATCGAAAAAATGGGCGGGCTTGGGCGTCGGCTTCGATGCCGAAGATGATCTACGTCGAGGCATCACAAGATCAAGCTCCCACTTCACCAAGTCATGAAACTTGTGAAGAAAACACCCTACACTACTTGGCAAGAGGTAGAGGATGAAGAAATAGGAAGTGGGTTCACTTTAGAATTGGATTTCTCACTTATTTTCACTAGTTGCCATTGATGGTAGCTAGGTTTTCTTCATGTTGAAGATGATGAAGAAGAAGAAGATGAATATGATAAGTTAATTATCATTTAAAAGAAAAATAATACTTATCATATATTTAACCATGGTCAAGTGTAGAGAATGAATCATGGTTAAGTGGAATGGTTAGGGTTAAGCATGAGACAAAAATGGTGGACTAGTTCAAAGCTTCATGAAGCTTCAATATACAAACAAAGAAAGCCACCATTTTCTCTTTATGCTTTTTATTTTCCAAAAAGAATAAATAAATAAATAAATAAGAAACCAAAACCCTAACCATTCATATAACCATGGTTTAATCTTTACACAAACCCAAGTTAGCATGCATCATCAAACATGATACAAACTTGTGCACAAAAATATATCACATATACAATGTGCACAAACAAGTGAGAAAAACCATTTAAAGTGAACCAATATTAGTTAATGCAAAGTAATATATCAAATATATAATTATACATTAAATCATTAAATCAACACTTGATTTAACGATCCGGTCATATCGCATATGACCGACTAATATCCAATGTATCGGCTTATCGAATCAATCCTTGATTCGATAGCTAGGTTATATCGCATACAACCAATCGATACATTCATCACGAGAATAGAATACGGTATCACATACACGCATTATTCTCGGTCCCGCACATATCTCATATGCGCTCCTATTTCGTTTCGCTTGAGCCAGGAAACCTCTGTGTAGGACTCTAAAGACTCGTCAATACGCCGGCAGCAGATGATGATCATATCAAACACCCACAAGCCGCAAGTGGTCTGCTAAACGTAACGGCCACCCGGGTATTGAGCGATCAGAAGATCGACGAGCAAGCTCGCTCACACTCCTGTCAATCCAACCAGTAACACTTACCGTACAGTCCGGTCTCGTCGTCTGATATGTCGCATATCTCGCCTAGGGGTGGTAAACGTCAGACCCCAATAGCTCGATAAGTCGTGTCGATATGAGGTCTATAACAGTTCGAGAAACTACTGGTAACGCTTACCAGTAATTCTCAGCAACCCTGGCCAGGGATTTCCAGTTTTAGCCAATCGAACACAGCGCAACATCAACTCCCTATACCGGGAGAGAAGAATCCCCTCCTATCGCTCATTGCCTCCATGTGATTCGGGACTGTACCCAAAAACCACCGTTTTGCACGCCCTCTTGGACGTGGTAAGGTGGAAATCAAAGCACAGTGGGAATCACACAAGACTCTATGACAATCTCGGGTCAACAGACTACTCTGTACCAGTGTCACCAGAGAACTGCCATCTGACGTAAGGTATAATACCATCTGGGAGTTCTCGGCGAGTCCGTCCAGTGTACCCAGTCTTCACTGAGCACCCGTATATCATCTCTGATGTCAAACACCAATGGATATGGGATCATCCATCGCCCATCTATATGGGTCGAGAAGGTATACGCTAGTCTACTCTGGTATATCGATGCCCCGTCTCGATACACCCACGACTAGGGACCTTGAAGGATGTGCTTATGGACTACCATGTCCCCACTAGTATGATCCGCATCATAGTCCAGGTAGTCAAGTACACATCCTAAGGGCTTTACCAACATGTAACAGAGAGACAATCAATGTACACGTTAAGGTAAAGAGTAACCAGATAGCATACTATCATGTCGAGCGAGAAAGTCCTCCCTATATATGTCCAAGCATCCACTACAATATACATCCTATGTATAGTAATGGCCTCTAGGGCATACATATAACTAACAATCTCCCACTTGCACTTGGGCCATCTGTAGCAGTGGTTGTAGTATCTCATACTCAACCATCCCATAAAAGTCTCTCTCTGGGAATAGGCCTTCGTGAGTGGATCCGCCGTGTTGTTCTCTGAGTCTACTCTCCTAACCTCGATCCCCTGGAGATCAACCATCTCCATGATCAGGTAATACTGCCTTAGAATATGTCTGGATCACTGATGGGACGGACGTTCCTTGGCATAAGCCACAACTCCATTGTCACACAATGGGAAGAACAGAGTTCATCTCATGAACAAATATACACCCAGACTGCTTCTTTGGTAGCATCTTAAGTAGCGATGTATCCAGCCTTTATCGTCTAGTATGCCATGGTATCTTGCTTGGAACTTTTCCAACATACCGTCCCTCCACTGAGGGTAAAGACAATGCCTGTGACTGACATTCAGTCGTCTTTATCACCCTGGAACCATTCCAGTGATTCTCCCCAGGGTCGATTGATACCGTCTCACTACAACTAATGAGAATCCTAACATCCATTTAGATCTATCTCATAGATCCAAAACCCAGGATTTAGGAGGTATCACTTTGATCCTATATGGAGAATCATTGTGATAAGCGGAGATTGACCGAGCGTAGCATAGGAAACTCCTTCCCTATCAAGAGCATGCCATCCACGTACTTTACGAGGATCGTCACTATACTCCCTACTACCTTTTTGTTTATACAAGGTTCATCTACCATTTTGATGATGTCAAACTCTTTGACTAATACATCAAAACAGATGTTCCAACTCCGCGATGTCTGCTTTATCCTATAAAGCATCTTGCATATGTTTCCGCTGCTCCCACTGTCTACGAAGCCCTCTGGCTGTGTACTTATAGACGCTCTCTTCTAAAACATCATTTAGAAAAGCTGTCATGACACCCAACCGCCAGATATCGTAGTCATGGTACGTAGCCGTGGCAAGTAGGATCCGGATGGACTTAAGCATAGCCACTGGAAAAGGTTTCATCATTATCCACGCCTGGTCGATGAAGAAATCCTTTAACAAGTCTAGCTTTGAAAGTCTCAACTTTTCCATCTACACCAAGTAATCTTCTCAAGATATACTTGCTCCTGATGGGGATTTAACCCTTCAGATATAGCAACCAAAGTCCATACTTTATTGGTGTACATGGATTCCATCTTAGATCACTAAGCATCCAGCCATTCTTACAGAGTCCCACTCCTGATGGCCAGCTCGAAACTAGTTGGGTCATCATCTCATGATGCAATCCTCGCTCCCACTGTCATAGAGTAACCGAAGTAGCTCTCAGGTGGGTGAGGAACCCTGCTAGATCGGCGAAGAGGCTGAGGTTCGTTGGTAACTATTGAATCGTTTGGTTCTTTCAAATCATCAGCTGCAGTTTGTATAGCTGGAACATTTCCAGTTCTACATAACAGACCTTGCCTCGAGCTTGTCCGGATTGTGCTTTTAGACATAGCCCGGACAACCCCAAATCTTAACCAACTTAAGACATGGGCTCTTCCCTTTCCATATCACATATGAAGCGGTAGGCAACTGATTTGATTGGAACCCAATTCAATTGGTATGCAGCTTCTCAAGTGCATAACTCCCAAAAGGAAATAGGAAACACAGTAGTACTCATCATAGAGCACACCATATCACATAGGGTGCTATTGCTCCGCCTCGATATACCATCGTGCTATGGTGTATACGGAGGAGTAATGCTGAGAGAGAATCTCATTCTCCTTTAGAATAATCCAGGATTTCTGTGCTCAAGTATTCTCCTCCTCGATCTCATCAAAGGACATAATACTTATACCCGTGTTGGTTCTCTACTTCTAACTTATATTCTGTGAATATCTCAAAAGGTTCGGACTTGTGTTTCAACAGGAACATATGTCTGAATCTAGAGAGATTATCAGAGAATGTAATGAAATACAAAGAACCGGTCTTGGCATGTGTAGACGGGGGACCTTACATACATCAACATGTATCAGTCCTAAGAGTATACTAACTCTTTCTCTGCTTCCATTAAACAGAGCTGTGGTCATCGTATCTTTGTGACATGACTGGCAAGTTTCATAAGATGTAAATTCAAACTGATTTAAATATGCATCAAAATGTAACTTCAGCCAGTCGGGTCGCATTAATATGACCTAGTCTACAATACCTCAAGAAGGATTCGTTCATTTCTGAACTCTTCCTCTTGTGTGTGTTCCGTATACTAAAGAACTGTAGTTTGATTTAGAACGTCAATGCTTTTAGATAACGTGCCTGAACCGATCAACTTTTGGTATAGGAAATGTTCAAAACATTATCCAACAATACAAAATTTTATCATTTCTTTACTGATAAAGAGACTGATATGATTTTGTATATCAGGTTCGGTATCTAATAACATTCGTTCAGAATCAATGTATTGGTAATACAGGGTGACAGTGACCAACAGACTTGGCTGCAACTCTTGCCCCGTTTTCTGCCTCATGAAACTTATCACCCGTTCTCAATCCTCTACCTTTCTGTAGCCCTATGTAACAGATTACATATCTGGGATCCTGATCTGGTATCACATACTCAGGACGTAAAGGATACTGAGAAACAGTTCTCTGTAACGAACACACCCGAAGATGATGCATCGGCTTGCACTCTCTTCGTTTGGGCGGCACGGGAATTCTGGTAATCCCCAATTTCCTGCTCAGTCTTATAACAATAATAAGTTGGAGCGGGACCAACGTTCCCCAGCTCAGTATAACAAGCGGGTTCGGTCAATAATCCGTATTATTATCTTGAATAAGGCGTGATATGGTCGCTACCTGGAGAGAGAGAGAAGAAAACACTCAGCGTGCGCTCTTGCAAAAATAGATTGGTTAATATTTTATCTAATCAGGATGGCTCCCACTGCTTTTTATCAAATCTTCCTTCAAACCCTAAAAGGAAAGACTAGCCGGGATTAATTACAAGCTACAGGTTCGCCAATCTTTCAGCCAGGCCAGTGTCGGTACTTTGAGGGAGGTCCCCCGTGCTTTCGCACGAACCTAATTACAGTAAACCTCGTTTTCCCAGAGGCTTAACCCCGTTAACACCTTTCTAGACACCTACTTGATCGGCTAATTGTAATGTGTAAAACTCTCCCAGGAGTAACAATTACTCACAGCGGGTATCGAGATCCAACTATCTCATTGAAGGTATGCAATCTCATTGCAAATTTCAACACTTGAAATTCCCGATAATATTTTGCCCCTAGCGTCCTATGACCTTGACGGAGGTCAACAACCATAGGCTACTAGTCAAGTTCAACCCGTCATTTCTTGATCGAATTAAACCCACCCGTACGACCTTTGACGGAGGTCAACAAGGCCGCACGACTACCCTAATCCAATCTGCATCATATGCATAAGCAGATAAATACTAGTTAACTACCGCACACTACGCCTTGACGGAGGTCAACAAACGTAGCACGAATACTAAGTATGACTTATCTGAAATGACGGAGGGCTACGACAGGTTTTTCTGAAAACCTATTGCGTAATGAACTTGATATCGTTGTAGAATCAAATGTTTTTAAAATGGAGTGTTTTTGAAGCTTTTCTAGTTTTGCTAAAGGAGTCACTCCCGGTGACGGGATCGTCGGTCCTTTCCTCGTCGAATGAGGTGCGGGATATATCATATATATCACTGTGCAAAGCAAAAAACTTTTAAAAGCAATCAAAAGACAAACCGAGTGTGTAGCATGTGCCAGTTATTGCTAAAGGAGTCACTCCCGGTGAAGGGATCTCGGTCCTTTCCTTATCGAATAAGGTGCAGGATATATCATATATACCGCTGTGCAAAGCAAGAACTGTAGCTACCTGTTTTATTCTGAAATTCGATTCTACAACATCTTAGGTTTCTTTTCTTTCATTAATCATATTAATGAAGTCCCATCATTTAAATTACCTAAACATCACAGATAAATACGACGTACACTTATGCCATCCGCATTCGCCTCGATGTCCCCTCGTGCACCGTTAGGTTAGGTAACTAACGGCAGAGCGGGGCAGGGCTAGCGCGAGTGCAAAACATAAGTAACGTCTATATAATATATCATATATTCTATATACAGTATCCATCACAGAACATATCATATGATCACATCACAGATATCGCAGCAGAAGAATCTTATGAAATATTGGATATACTAGGACGTCCGTGTTTTCAATACGAGCCAGTATAAAACACGGATTCCACGGTCGCGATGAATAGCCAAACCCACACCCCTAGACCCCTACGAGAGCGGTAAGCAACCCTACCAATTCGAGAGTTAGGAGACCCGGACTCGACTCCTCGAGTCGGTCTCCCACTGGACTCCAGAACCCGGTTACTTGTGCTCCCCTCCTTGGGTCTATCCTACTGCAGAAAAGTAAATAATATACAAATGGTGACATCATCCGCAACCTGGAAGTGCCCCAATAAAAGAATATTACATACAAGTTTTTACATGAATGAAAATGAAAAACACTCATCTCACATAAAAAAAACCCCGGCTATTCAAACACGACGATCCAATATAACATATCCAGCAACACATAACATCACATGTCATCAACGTAAGTAAATATGCGCATCCCAATTGTCGTTGACATATAGCAACGAAACCGGCGAAATCACATATTACACTTACGGTCACAGAAAAGAAAATGTAAAACTACAACAGTTGGAATCCGCAATCTCTTTAGACATCGCATGCCTAATCAAATGAAATACTTAGACATCTCATGTCTAACAATTATAAACCCCACATTTTAGTCTCATTGTCGAAAACTCTTTTCAATATCAAGTCGGGCAATTCAGCAAGATTCCCGACATCCTGATCGAATCTCGTCGCAAACTTTAGTAGGCGGCCGCACCCCCGATGGCGTCGACGAAGTGCACCAAGGCGGAACACCGCTGCCGCGAGCACCCGAACGAATGCTTTCGGCGACAGGGTTCTCCTACAGTCACTTGGTCGGGGCTATGGAGTGAGGTTGTCTATTAAGTTTACCCGGCGAGTATCCGCGTATGCTACGTGATTGCGACGGACTTTTGATCGCATCAAAATTCCGTGGCAACCAATCAAGTGAGACTAAACCGCTAGATTTATAACATTCATTCAGTTATCTCATAACTCCTTGTGAATTCTAATTATTGTATCACATTCCAGATAAATAGAAAATGTTAAACTTTCCGATCGAGCAATCGAATACCCAAGTTTTCCCGAAACAGATCATCACATGAAATAAGTTCAAAAACATTCACTTCGTGCCTCAGTACCAACGGTCCAGCCGTAGAAGGGTCAAGCCAACGCCTCACATGTGGCACGCCGTACTGCCCCAAACCCTAAGGTTCAAAGGGCAGTTCAAGACGGTCACATAATCGAGTTAAGGTTTGTTGTCTTCTAGAGGGTCCATCGCGTTACTTGCACTACTTGGAACATTATTAAACCACGGAAAGATCCAACACTTGGAAAATTCCCGACAGGGGAAAAATTGGGTATTTATATCCGGTCGAACTTTTTAACATATTCAAAAATTATCTGGAAAACACATAGACAAAATCTGATAATCCGATCGAATCATCGAATCCCCAAAACAACCCCAGAAAATTCAACTCTTGAATAAATATTAAAAATGCCCATAAAACTCAGCACTGTTAAATAGGAATTACTGTGCAAATGTGGAGGGCTGACGTCATCAAAGGGCCGCGGAACCGCCGCAGAAGCTAGGGTTCTGCCGCGGTTCCGCCGCATGATAGAGGAATCTTTTGTAAAATTTTGCACCGTAATTCTTATAATTCCCTGCTGTATTTTTTAAGCATTTTTAATCTGGAAAAAACCCAGTTTTTGAAAAAAGTCCAGAGAGCATGAAATTTTAGGGTTTCGGGTTCGTTCGGATTTCAAACGTCGTCTAGACTTCGCCTAAGGCTCTAGCTAGGCTCTGATACCACTGCAGGGTTCCTAGGCACGCTAATGAGGTCTTACAAGGCATCAACCATGCCAATTTCAAATTTTACAAGTGCCGAGAAACCCTAATACGGATCGTTAACTAGAATTTTAGGCGAAAAAGAAACTAGTTAACAACTTAACTACAAGAAAGAGGCTATAACCTATGTAGATCCGGTCCACCACTTCCTAAGCTCCGTGATGATGTCCCTCCGCTGTCCAAATCGGATCCCGGACTCTAGCGTCGGCTTCATCGGAAAAATGGGCGGGCTTGGGCGTCGGCTTCGATGCCGAAGATGATCTACGTCGATGCATCACAAGATCAAGCTCCCACTTCACCAAGTCATGAAACTTGTGTATAGGATATGGATTTTATATCAGACATTCTGGTTACTGGATCTATGATTTTAGATCTAGACTTGGGTAGTTTCCCAATCAGGGTACTTTGACAGCATTCTAAAGGTGCTTTAGAATGGATGACTCCTGGCACGGTAGTGTACCTGCAGGAGATGGAGTCACCCTCTCTAAAGGTGTCTTACAGACTAAAGGGGAGAGGATGTGCATGATTAGCAGATCACTTGCTTAGGAAATTGAGTTGATCATGAGATGTCAAGTACCACACCAGATGTTGTTTTTGCAGCAGAAGCAATAAGTTGATATTAATCCAATCCTGGAGAAACGATCGGAAGCAGTTTTTGAACATAAGTGGATGTTCTAGGGATTTGATAACGACAGCCTTCTTCGGGAGACGGTTATCATTGCAGACTTCCAAGGTGACCTGGATGACAGAGTGACTGTCAGAGTTATAGTTTTCCCTCTGACGAGGGGCAGTATTTTGGACAGGTGGTCCAGGCGGATACTGAGGGAGGCATGGCACAGGATACTGATTAAGTTCAGTTGACGATATAGTCTAAGTAGTTTGGATTTGGAGTTCATTTATGAACTAGGTCCCATCAAAAATCCAGACATGTTCTAAGACAGGTATTGCTCATTTCGGGAGATGGTTTTCTCCACGAACTTGAGATAAAGAGAGACATAGAAAGAAACATCAAAGCGGATCCACTCACTAAGGCTATTCCTCGGACGCATTAGTTTCGTAAACGGGTTTTGTGAGACTGATTAGTAGAGGAGTTGGGTGTTTGGTATCACACGGGCTGTGAGTATACGACATCGCAATAATTAGATCACAGAGTCAATTATTGGATCACAGGCACGTGATTGCAATGATTGAGAGAGGACCTATACCGTTAGAACAGTCTTACTCAAGATGATAGTATGCTATCTGGTTTTTCTTTATCATCATGTACTGTTTCAGGTGACCTTACAGGTCACTATTGCACGTTGATAGAGCCCTTAGGATTCTTACTTGATGGCCAGCAGTATGATGGCGATCATATACATTGGAGCTGGGGTCTTTAAGCACATCCTTAAAAGGTCCCTAGACGAGGGAGTTTCGAGACAGGGCATCGATACTCTAGAGTAGACTAGTGTATACAGTCGTGACCCCGACGAGGGGCGGTGGCCAGTCTCACAAGCCACTGGTGTCAGTTGGTTCACCTAAGATGTATACAGGTGCTCATTAGGTTATGAGTACACCGGACAGGACTCGTCGGGAACATGCTAGTTGGTCTTATACCTGACGTCAGATAGCAGTTCACTGGTGACATGTGTACAGGTTAGTTCATCGACCTGAGATCGTCATTTGTCTCGTGTGAGTTCCCACTGTACTTTGATTACTACCCTACCACGGCTCAAAGGAGTCATGCAAACAGGTTTTAGTTGGGTACAGTCCCGAGCCACATGGAGGCAGTGAGCGGATCTGCAGGGGTTCGTCTCTCCCGGTATTGGGGGTGAGGTCGCGCTGTGTCTAGGAGAGCCATTACACAAAGCCCTCGGCCGAGGCAGGAGATTTACTATTAGGTATTCCAGTAGTATCTCAAAGTGTTCTGGGCTACACTCCGACACGACTTGTACCGCTTTTGGGGGTCTGACTTTTACCAACCCCCTAGGCCCGCCATGCGATTCTCATAGACGAACGGACCAGACTGTACGGATATTTTCACTGACAGGGTCAGTAGGATGTCAGGATGAGCTCGCTCATCGACGTCCCTTTTGGTCAATAGCTGGTAGCCCGTTACGTATGGCTAATACCTCTGACGGGCTAGTGGTTAAATCCACAGCCAAAGTATTGACGAGTCTTTAGAGTCCCCCACAGACAGTTACTCAAGTTTCGGGCGAAACACTGTAGAGGCCGTATGGAGATATGGCAGGGTTCGATCTTATCCGTACGGTATTGCACGGATCATGATCGGACGGATAATACTAGCGAGCTTTGGTTTAAGCCGGATTCTAGTATTGTACAGTGTAGATTTTGTCTCATTGCATTTGTATTCGGTCGGAATACAAATGCGGGTTTGTATATACAGTCGCGGGGTTTTCCTGTAATTTATTACGGGATCAGTTTTCTAAAGTTGCCAGTTTGCATTCCGTTCCGGCCAGTTTTCCTTTGTTCCTTCACGGCCGGATTTTTAGTGGTGGAGGGGCTAATTTGCATATTTACAAATTAGCATTGTGGAAGGGGTTTCTTGTAAATGGAGAGATTATGATAGCATCTTTCCTTTTTCTTTCATCATGGCTAGCATTAATGAGATAAGGATTGATTTGGATTAGATTAGAAATGGAAGTGACATTGTAACCTCATTATCATCACATTTGTTATGATCAGCTCTTGCTTTTACTACACTCACCTCCCTTCATTGTTTTTGCTCTCTCCTCTTCATTCTTATCTAAGGGGCCGGCCACTTTAAGGAAATGAGAGAGGTTCATTTTTGGTGTGGGAAATTATTCATCTTTCATTTTTCTTGCTACAAAAATTCTTGCTCTCTCCAAAGTTCATTCCTCTTCCATCAAAAGGCAACTTCACAACCCCATGAGACAAACATTACTACACTTAGTCTACAGCATCCTTGGGCACGTCGACTCGCCAACTTCATGCTCGAGTTGCCTCGGTCCAGAGGTGGGAGCCCGTAAAAGAACCCGGCGATGTGGTGCCCGTTCCGACGAGGAGATGAAGACCGGAGATTCTGCGAGGAGATCGAGATGGAGGCCGAAGACCGAACGACATGGATCGCTCGGTATAGCATTCTATCCCATCTCTTTTTAGCTAGCATTAGGTTAATGGTTCGATCCGGGTTTTTAGGATGCGGTTGTGCTGGTTTAAAGTCAAGAAAATTTTTCGTTTCCACATTTTGGCCTTAAATAGACGGCCAGGGCGCTACCGTAGTCCTACAGCAATATTAACTCCCTATACCGGGAGAGACGAAACCCCTCCTATCGCCCATTGCCTCCATGTGATTCGGGACTGTACCCAAAAGCCACCTTTTTGCACGCCCTCTTAGACGTGGTATGATGGAAATCAAAGCACAGTGGGAATCAAACAAGAGTCTATGACGATCTCGGGTCTACAGACTAACCTGTACCAGTGTCACCAGATAACTGCCATCTAACGTGAGGTATAATACCATCTGGGAGTTCTCGGCGAGTCCGTCCAGTATACCCAGTCTCCACTCAGCACCCGTATACCTTCTCTGATGTCAAACACCAATGGATATGGGATCATCCATCGGCCATCATATGGGTCAAGAAGCGCATACGCTAGTCTACTCTGTAGTATCGATGCCCTATCTCGGTACTCCCACGACTAGGAACATTTGAAGGATGTACTTGGAGACAACACTGTCCCCACTGGTATGATCCGCATCATAGTCCTTGTAGTCATGTACTCATCCTAAGGGTTTTATCAACATGTAACATAGAGACAATCAGAGTACATGTTAAGATAAAGAGCAACCAGATAGCGTACTATCATGTCGAGCAAGAAAGTCCTCCATATATATGTCCAAGCACCCACTACAATATACATCACTATGTAAAGTAATGGCCTCTAGGGCATACATATAATTAACAGATTGGCTCGCCAATTGTGCTTTACACTGATCACTCCGTCCTACGACGCCTTTTATCGAAGAAGGATGCTAAGGCCAGGCTAATACGTTGGATCCTATTGTTACAAGAATTTGATCCTGTCATCCGAAACAAGAGTGGATGTGAAAACGTTGTAACCGACCTTCTTTCACGCATCACTTCTTCACCAACATTGATCGTGCCGATAAATGACTCATTCCCTGACGAACAGCTCTTGACTGTATCCTACGAACCTTGGTTCATTGATTTTGTGAACTATCTTGCGACGGGACTTATTCCTAGCGATTGGTCGAAACAAGACAAACTTCGATTATTATCCTAAGTAAAATACTTTTACTGGGATGAACCTTATCTGTTTAAGTATTGTTCCGATCAAATCATTCGCAGGTGTGTCCCTAACGATGAATTCAAGAGTGTGTTATCATTTTGTCAAGATCAGGCATGCGACGGTCATTTTGGTCCTCGAAAAATGGCGGACAAAATTATGCAATGTGGCTTTTATTGGCCAACATTATTTAAAGATGTATATGAACATTGCAAAACTTGTCCACGATGTCAGAATTTGGGTCGGATTTCACCAAGAAACGAGATGCCACTCCAACCTATATTGGTTATGGTAATATTCGATGTTTGGGGTATTGATTTTATGGGCCCTTTTCCCAACTCTTTTGGGAATTTATATATCTTGTTAGAGATTGATTATGTCTTGAAATGGGTAGAAGCAATACCGTGTCGCACTAATGACAACAAAGTTGTCATTAAGTTCCTTAAACAAAATATCTTTTCGTGATTCGGACACCCTCGCGCTATAATTAGAGACAACGGGACACATTTCTGTAATCAGTATTTCGAGGTCTTGATGCGGAAATATTCAATCACTCACAAACTTTCTACTCCCTATCATCCCCAAACAAGCGGGCAAGCTGAGATCTCAAATAGGCAGATCAAACAAATTTTGGAGAAGACGGTTTCTAAAAACCGTAAAGATTGGTCAACCAAATTGACGGATGCTCTTTGGGCATTTCGCACTGCTTATAAGACCGATCTTGGTATGTCTCCATACCGCCTTGTGTTTGGGTGTTGGCTATAGTGTCCTTAAGGCAACTATCATAGTCGCGGACTTATGATTATGATGATTGAGGAAGGACCTATACCGATAAAACAATCTTACTCAAGATGATAGTATGCTATCTTCTTTGTCCTTATTATCATATACTTGTTGATAGAGCCTATAGGATTCTTGCTTGACTGCCGGCATTATGATGGCGATCATATATGTGAGAGCTGGGGTCTATAAGCACATCCTTACTCTAGTATAGACTAGTGTATACTAATCGAGACCCCGACGAGGGGCGGTGGCCAGGTCTCATAAGCCATTGGTGTTAGTTTGTTCACCTAAGATAGTATACAGGTGCTCATTGGGTTATGAGTACACTGGACGGACTCGCCGGGAACCTGCTAGTTGGGATTATACCTATTATCAGATAGCAGTTAGCAGGTGACATTTGTACAGGTTAGTCTGTCGACCTGAGATCGTCATTTGTCTCGTGTGAGTTCCCACTGTGCTTTGATTACTACCCTACCACGGCTCAAAAGAGTCGTGCAAACAGGTTTTAGTTGGGTACAGTCCCGAGCCACATGGAGGCAGTGATCGGATCGTCAGGGATTCGTCTCTCCCGGTATTGGGGGTCGATGTCGCGTTGTGTACAGATGGCCATCACCAAAAATCCGTGGCCATGGTGGACGAGAATTACCGATCCAGGATCGATAGTTTCTCAGGTGGTGATGGGTTTCATACCGACACTAAATGTCGCATTGTTAGGGGTCTGACTTTATCCACCCCCTTAGACTCGATATGCGATACTCTTAGACGAATAGAACGTACTGTATGGATATTGTCACTGTCAGGCTCAGTAGGGGTTCTGCATGAGTTTGCTCGTCGGCCTCCGTTTCGCTCAATACCTGGGTAGCCGTTACGTACAGCTAGTGCCGCTGACGTGCTTGTGATTAAACCCACTGCCAGTATATTGACGAGTCTTTAGAGTCCCACACAGAGGGTTTCCCTGGTTCTGGCGAAATGATGTAGTAGCCGTATTGGATACGTGCAGGGTTCCGGTCGATTGATGTACATTGTACTCGGACTTTCGATTGGACAGTTAATAATGGTAGCCGGCTTGGGATTGAGCCGGATTATTAAATCAGGTATTGATTTAATAATTTACGTATATGTATTACGATACGTATATTCTAGTATTATATTCTTTATGTTATGCTATCTCTTTGGGTATTCGTATTTCGGTACAAATGCAGATAAATTTATAGTAGGATGTAATCCGTATTTTTTACCGGATAACATTCTAGAAGGTGCCACCTCATTTCTTGGTTTGACCATTTTATTAAATGGATAAATGAGGTGGATATTAGCTTAAGGAGGTATGGTGACAACCATGCTTGAAATAGTGCATACAAATGAATTATTAATTCATTTGTGTTCACTATTCAAGCATGGTGAGAATTTAAAATTGAAAAATGCTTTTTACAAAACCAAGCATGCTATTTTCTCTTTCATGAAAGAGTTCATTTTTTCATGCATGGTTGGTTTTTCTTGAACACCTCACTTGTTCTTGAGCTCCTCTCTCACCATGAGCTTCACCTCCTCTAGATTTCATGTCTTGCTTCCACCTTCATGAATTGAGATAGCTAACACAAAGATCATCCACACTACATCCTAGGCTCTCTAGGGTAGCATCCTAGTGACCCTAGTTTCTCCACTCGCCTCTTTATATGGAGCTAGAGCCGGAATTACATCCCTCGGGTGGATCATCGGAGATGAAGGAAGACCGGCGACCAAACCACATCAACGAACCACTAGGAGCTTGGAATTAAGACCGAAGGACACGGAACAACTCAGTATAACGATTCTAGATCTTAGTTTAGATTGCTAGATTAGGGTTTAAGGTCGATCCGTAAATCAGGTAACGGTAGCGCCGGTTTAATAAATTTTGTTCCGCATTTTAGCCGCATTTCGATGGCCGGGACGCTGCCAGAACCCTTCATGGTATCAGAGCCACCCTTTTAACCCTACTAGCTTGTTTAAACGTGCTTAATAGATCGATCGACGGAAATTTACGAAATCACGATTGCATTTTCACAGTTTCTGCCGATTTTCAAAAGTGTTCAAAAAATTATTTCCAGAGGCTTAAAATCCGTGCAGGCGTTTTTAAGGGTACAGAAAAAATTTGAGCTCCTGAAGCCTCCAAGCCGCCGCGGAACCGCCACACTTACCCCCTATTGGCGGCAGTTCCGCAGCCATTTAGTGGCGACGGGCTTCGAAATTTTTCCTGTAGCCCCCTGACTTGGAATTGTGATTTTTTTGATATTCTGTTTTTGCCCAGGTTTCAGTTAAGTGTTGTTTTTGCTATTGGAGCCAATTTGGAACTTAGTTGATCGATATTTTAAGTGCACGTTTAACAGTACATACATTTCTATCTGTGACCGTAAATGTCATTTGATCGGTAAACCCGTCTAACCGCTATATGTTCTTTTAAACGAGTTTGCGAACGTGACATTCACGTTAATGTTCTGTGTTGTGCTGTGATGTTGGTTGGATCGTCGTGGTGGATAGCAATGGTGCAATGTTAGTATAGTTTTATTTCATCTGTACATTTGATATTGTGGGGTGAGCGTCCGACATGTGGACTGCCGTCACTGCCAGTTTGTATATTATTCTTTTGGGGCACGAACGGGTTGAGGTCGATATCACCCTTGTATATTATTTTCTTTTCTGTGGTAGGATTACCCCACGGTGGGGTGCACGAATAACCGGATTCTAGAGGGCAACGGGTCCGCATCTCATGGCGTTGGGACGGAGGGGACCTTACTCTAGAATTGGCGGGCTATTCACCGCACTCGTAGGGGGTATAGGCTGACCCAGGAGGGGTGCTCAAGTTACCGGATTCCGTTAAGTGCTGGGTGGCCCATTCACGTTGTTGAAGGGGGCTGCCTCACTTTTGGTTTTGCAGGTAACTTGCCGCGCTCGTGGGGGTCTAGGTTTCATTGCACATGCTATCCACACGACAGGGAATGTCAGATCTCACTTGCGGCTCAAGTGAAACCCGGGGCTCCAGATTATCCACCATTCTGTGTTGCTTTTGTGATGTTGCTTTATATCATGCCTGGGATGAATGTTATATATATATATTTATATATACTAGTAGATGTTGTATCTGTTTTGCACCCGCGCTAGTCCAGCCCTCGCTCTGTCGTTAGTTATGTAACCTAACGGGTGATGACGGGGCCCAGTGGCGAATGCAGATGGCATATACGTACATTTTATTTTCGTTCTTTTCTGGTGTGATTATTTGATGGGACTGCATAGATTCTTATCAATGCAAGGATAAAACAAACCTATATATGATGTTGTTGGAACCAAGTTTTTAAAACTGACATTACAGACGTTCTCTTTTTCTTTGCACAGAGGTATTCGGTTATGAATATCCAGCACCTCATTCGACGAGGAAAGGGCCGAGATCCCTTCATCAGGAGTGACCCCTTGAGTAAAAGTTTGCGTCAACGTAATACCTTCATTATAGTCGATTACTTTTGCTTTGCATCGTGGTATTCAGTTTGGGATATCCTGCACCCACTCGACGGGGAAAGTGCCGAGATCCTTTCCTCGGCAGTGGCCTCTTTAGCAAAAGTTTTCGCCACTATATATTTATAAAACCACTTGGATTCCTTCAACGATATCAAGTTCATTACGTTAAAGGTTTTTTGCCAAAAACCAGCCGTAGCCCTCCGTCACTTCAGATTTGTATTTCTTAGTATTCGTACTACGTATGTCGTGCTTAGCCGAGGCGTAGTGTTCGGTAGCTATGTAGTGCTCTTCTGTTGCATGGATATGCGATTGGTTAGGACAGTCGTACGGTCATTTTGGCTCAGTCATGAACTCGTGCGGATGGGTCTAATGCAATCAAGATAGTGACGGGTTGAACTTGACTAGGATCCTTTGATATGTTAGCTCAGTCAAGCTCGCTTGGGTCCTAGGGGTAAAAACACACATCGGGAGTTTCAAACATACAGGAAACTTGCCAGGCTTGCGCATACCTTCTGGAGTGTGGTGACTTGAGTGGCTTCCATCAAGTTATCATGCGATGATATTTGGATCCCGATTCCCACTTATGAGTAGGATTACTCCTCGGGTGATTCCGACTAATTCTTCTTTTGGGTTTGGAGGAGAATTCGAGGAAACAGTGGGAGCCATCCTGATTAGATAAAGTGATTAACCATTCTTATCTAGGTTAGAGTGCACGCTGAGTATTTCTTTTCTCTCTCTCTCTCTGGCTGCGACTATGACCCGACCTTTGACTAAAACTCATGAAACCAAGTTGACCGAACCTTCTTAAAATACTTTGGCGTTTGGAATGTTACGGTGTCGCATACATCATTGCCACTTCTATATCACCTTTGCATTTCTCCAGAACACCTCGTATCACTATGAACGTCCACTTCCATTCGATAAATCCATCGTATAGTTATATACGAACTCGAAGGATCTGATTCGAGGATAGATTCTGGTTCTGGAGAGATTGAATAGGATTATTCGGTTGTCTTTTCTCTTTACCTTCTCTCATGTTGTGAGGGCTCCTAAGATTAGGAGAAGGTAAACCTATTGAGCTTATTGGATAGTCTTCCTCCAGACCATAGGCAGGTGCCGAATGGTAGGGAAGGAAGAAAACCAATAAGCTTAACTGTGGTGTACAGAAGGTAATAAGTAAAGACATATAAAGGGATTAGAATAATGGCAAAGGAAATTGCGATCACCATCATTTGTTGGATATGTATGCCCTAGAGGCCATTATTGTATAGTACAAGTATGTATAATACATTTTGGAAGCGTGGGATATATACACGGGTCTACGACAGTCTTGCTCGATATAGTAGTATGCTACTTGGTTTGTATCTATCTTAATATGTGTATATGTTTCTTTTAACATATCGCCAAAAACATATTGATAGTGCCCTTAGGATTTTTGCTTGACTACCGGCGTTGTGATGGCGATCACACTAGTGGAGGCTGGGTGGTCTATAAGCACATCCTTATTTTGGTCCCTGGTCGTAGGATTATCGAGACAGGGCATCGATACTCCAGAGTAGAGCGGTGCATACACTTCTCGTCCCAGCATGGGAGATGGTCTGTCCCACAGCCATCAGTACGTCGTACTGGAGATAGTATGCAGGTGCTCGTTAGGTTATGAGTACACTGGACAGGACTCATCAGGAACTGTTGGTTGGTATTATACCTATCGTCAGTTAACAGTTCCCAGGTGACATGAGTACAGCTTAGTCCGCTGAGTTGACACTGTCACTTCGCCTCGAGTGTGTTCCCACTGTTCTTAGATTACTACCCTACCACGGCTCTACTGAGTCGTGCAAACAGGTAGTAGTTGGGTGCAGTCCCAAAACACTTGGAGGCATTGACGGTTAGACAGGATTCGTCTCTCCCGGTATTGGGAGTTGATATTGTGCTGTGTCTAGGAGAGCCATTACACATTGTCGTCCCTGGCCAAGGCAAGCGAGAATTGCTGGTAGGTTTTCCATTAGATTCTCAGGGTGTTTTAGGCTACACTCCGACACGACTTGTACCGCTATTAGGGGACTGACGTTTACCGACCCCCTAGGCCCGCCATGTGATGCTCTCAGATGAACAGACCGGACTGTACGGAGATTGTCACATTCAGGCTCAGTAGGAGTTCGGATGGGTTCACCTCATTAGTCTTCTTATCGGTATCTACCTGGGGACTGTTACGTACAGATAGTACCGCTTGCGGCCTGTGGTTAAACCCACTGCCAGCGTAGTGCCGAGCCTTTAGAGTCCCACACAGAGGGTTATTCTCCTTTAGGAAAAACAGAGTAGAGGTCGCATGGTTTTGCGACGGGGTTCGTTCATATCCGCGCACTTGTGCACGTTTGGTGTCCGAGCAGTTATTACTAACGGGCTTTGGTTTAAGCCAGATCCTAGTATATGTTTGGGGATTGGTTTTGTCTCAGTGTATTCGTGTTCCTCGGAACACGGATGCGGGTGTGTATGCACAGTTGACAGAGGATTCTCATTAGGGTTGTTGACCATTTGACTTTGGTTGACTTGTTGACCGTTGATTTTTTCCAAACCCTAATGAGAATGAGGAATATGATTAATAATATTAATTAAGAATTATTGTGTCATGGTTGAGTTGAACTTTTGGCTTTTGTTGACTTGTTGACTTTGTTGACCGGTTGACCATTGTGGACTTGTTGACCATCATCATTTCTTTTAAATGATGCTTCTTGTTCTTTACAAAATGCATTAAATGAATGTAATGATAATGGTCATTCATAAACTAACCATCACAATTCTTAATTATTATTGTCGTCATCATTATTCCAAATATGCGAGCATCGTTGCAAGATGAGAGCTCATTCTATCATATTCTTTCTCTCTCTTGAAAGAAAGCTCTCCCTCTTCCTTTCTCAAAGTTCAAGTGTTCAATGAGTTGGAAATCATGAACTTTTGAGACAAAACCACTATAACTCTTCTCTACTCATTCTAAGGTTCTAGGTTTAGCAAACCAAGCACCTTAGTTATCTCTAGGTTGAGATAGGAGCTCAAGTTCGAGGCCCTCGTGTGGATCTATCTACGGCAAAGAGGAGACGATGAGGAGGAGCCATTCAAACCACTACAAGGAGCAAGTATGGAGGAGAACCACAAAAGAAGAGAAGGAGCTCAAGACCTAGGTATAACCATTCTACATAGTAGCTAGAACTTGTAGTTTATATGTTAGTTATTGTTTAGCAACGATCCTTCATGGATGGTCCATGTTACCTAGTGAGGAAAATTTTGATTTTTACCTATTCCGCCTCCCCGAAAGAACCGGGGTAGGTACCGTGGACCTAACATCATTCACGAAAATTACCGTGTATACCCCTGCCACTCCTTCATCCACTTTGCTTTTCTCTAGAATACTCCGTATCACTACGGATATCCACTTCCATTGGATAAATCCATCGTATAGTTACATACGAACTCGAAGGAACTTTTTCAAGGATGGATTCTGGTTCAGGAGAAATAGAATAGGATTATTCAGATGTCTTTTCTCTTTACCTTCTCTCAGGTTGCGAGGGCTCCTTGGATTTGGAGAGTACACCTATTACACTTATTGGATAGTCTTCTTCCAAACCTTAGGATGGTGCCGAAAAGTAGGGAATGTTGAAAACCAATTAGCGTAAAGTAGGTGTACAGAGGGTAATAAGTAAAGACATAATAAAGGGATTGGAGTGAGGGCAGGTAAGTATATGGTTACTGTCATGATTCAGGATATTGAAAGAGGCATTACTAGGAATACCTGTTAACCCTTTTGAAACATTTTCATGTTTCAGTTTCACTGTGCAATATTAATTGAAAACTGTTTTCCCAATTGGAATCTAATTTCAGGGTATGTATTTACCAGATCATTTTTCTCACATCTGTATATTATTACAGATGGTGAGTAGGAATAAGATATTGGGAATTGGGTGATTAGATCCTCTTTATATCGGAATTCGTTGTAATTGGTGATATTTGAGAAAATCATCTGGATTTTGCCGGATGGCAAATATTTCGTTTTGAATATCCATTGTTATGCACCAATTTCAAACTGATATATCTATACATTTATTTTATAAAGTGAGATATAAATTTTTGATATTATGTCTGTGACATTTACCTATATCAGTTGGTGATTAGGTAAGGTACATTCAACAGCGGTGTAACTCTTCTTAACCAAAGTACAGTTTTTCAACCTACGACGCACAGAATTTAAGTTATTGGACTCAGGGGACCTATACAAAGTATTGTATGTTGTCCAGTATCCGTTAGGACAATGGGGTTGGTACTCGTACTATATTCTGTTTACTTGTGACTTCTCCAGTTCTGGACAAGTATTTCGTTGAAATGCAAAGTCCAGATATTCAGAAGTTATAGGTATAAGAATAAAATAGAGAACCATTTGTTAGAAGTATCGGGATTCTTCGAGGATGTCGAAGATGTAGATAATTGTGTTTGGTATTCCGTTGATAGTAATGTTTTTAAGAACTTGCTTCTCTTTCGGGTTACTCATATATGGATGCACTCCTAGATGAGTAATGTTGATTGTCCTCTTTCCATTTGGTTGATATGCACTGGAGACAGCTGCATGATTTTGAATCTGGTTCCAATTAAATTAGTGCTTTTGTTTCTTTATTAGATGTATATAGAATCAATTTATATCTTAACGATGTTAAGGTATAGGGAATTGTCCGGCTGATGCTTAAAACCAGAATCCGGATAAACTCAAGGCACGTTTCAGTAATGGCTGTTTGTGGGTTATCCCGGGCTTTGACGAGGGTTAACTTTCTACCATCAGGAAGATCAATATTTATATTGTTCTTGACTCGCCACGGTTTTAGTAAAATGGATTTTTTCAGAAAACAAAAGTAGGAGTATGGTAGAACTGGAAGAGATTCCAGAACCACAAACGATTACTGGAAATTTAATAGAACCTAAGGATTCAATTGGATTTGATGTTCGATTAGCCACTCTGCAGATTTTGGTGGGTAACTTCAGGCACCCGAGAGGTACTTCGGTCTTCTCAGTAACGGTGACAGAGAGGTTCTTGTTTACCCAGACTTGCCATTGCTGCTGTTATAGACTATAAGACCCGGCAGGAGGATGAATATAGCGTCATTCTAAACTAGCTTTGGAAGTGCACGTGTATATGACTCTGCTAGAGGGTTGTTGTAGTCAGTGGGAGCAACAGAAGCATAGAGGGCAAGTAGCTTATGTCTATTTATAGACTAAAGCAGGTATAGCGGAAACAGATCATCTATTTTGATGTGACAGTCATAGGCTTTGACCTCATCAGAATAAGAGATGAATCTGGTAAGAAGGTAGTAGAGAGTAATGTCCAGGTATTTGGATGACATGCACTTGATAGGAAGAGATATTCCTATACTACGATCGGTTATACTGTGGTTGTCACAAAGTTGTTTCTCAATAGAGGATGTGGATATAATATCAGGTTTTCTGGTTACTAGATCTATGGTTTTAGATCTAAATTTGGGAAGTATCCCAATTTGGGTGATTTGAAATTATTCTAAATATATTTAGAATGGTTGACTCTTGGCATGGTGGTGTACCTGCAGGTGATGAAGTCACCCTCTCTAAAGGTGTCTTACGGACTAAAGGGGAGATGGATCTGCATGATTAGCATATCATTTGCTTAGGCAATTGAGTTAATCATGATATGTCGAGTACCACACCGGATATTGCTTTTGCACTAGATGCAATAAGCAGATATATTAATCCAATCCTGGAGAAACATTGGGAAGCAGTTTATGAACATAAGTGAATGTTCTTGGAATATGGTAACGACAGCCTCCTTCCGGAGACGGTTATCATTTCAGACTTCCAAGGTGACCTGGATGACAGAGTGACTGGTAGAGCTATAATTTTCCCTCTTTTGAGGGACAGTATGTTGGACAGGTGGTCCAAGCGGATACTGAGGAAGGCATGACGCATTTTACTGATTAAATTCAGTGTACGATACAGTCTAAGTAGTTTGCTGGATTTGGAGTTCATTTATGAACTGGGTCCCATCAGACATCCAGACAAATTCTAAGACAAGTATTGCTCATTTCGGGAGATAGTTTTCTCCGCGAAGTTGAGATTAAGAGAGATACAGAAAGAAACATTGGAGCAGATCCACTCACTGAGGCTATTTCTCGAACGCAATCATTTTCGCAAAAAGTCTTTGCGAAACTGATTATTAGAGAAGTTGGGTGTTCGGTATCACACGGGCTGTGAGTATGCGACATCGCAATAATTGGCCTTAAGTGCAAGTGGGAGATTGTTGGCTATAGTGCCCTCAAGGCAATTATCATAGTCGCGGACTTATGATTATGATGATTGAGGCAGGACCTATACCGATAAAACAATCTTACTCAAGATGATAGTATGCTATCTGGTTTGTCTTTATCATCATATACTTGTTGATAGAGCCCATAGGATTCTTGCTTGACTGCCGGCATTATGATGGCGATCATATATGTGGGAGCTGGGGTCTATAAGTTCATCCTTAAATGTCCCTAGTCATAGGAGTATCGAGACCGCGTATCGATACTCCAGTGTAGACTAGTGTATACCGATCGAGACCCCGACGAGGGGCGGTGGCCAGGTCTCACAAGCCATAGGTGTTAGTTTGTTCACCTGAGATAGTATACAGATGCTCATTGGATTATGAGTGCACCGGGCAGGACTCGCCGGGAACCTGCTAGTTGATATTATACCTATTGTCAGATAGCAGTTCCCAGGTGACATGTGTACAGGTTAGTCTGTCGACCTGAGATCGTCATTTGTCTCGTATGAGTTCCTACTGTGCTTTGATTACTACCCTACCACGGCTCAAAGGAGTCGTGCAAACAGATTTTAGTTGGGTACAGTTCCGAGCTACATGGAGGCAGTGGTCGGATCGTCGGGGATTCGTCTCTCCCGGTATTGGGGGTCGATGTCGCGTTGTGTACGGATGGCCATCACCAAAAATCCATGGCCACGGTGGACGAGAATTACCGATCCAGGATCGATAGTTTCTCAGGTGGTGATGGATTTCATACAGACACTAAATATCGCATTGTTAGGGGTCTGACTTTATCCACCCCCTTAGACTCGATATGCGATACTCATAGATGAACAGACCGGACTGTACAGATATTGTCACTGTCAGGCTCAGTAGGGGTTCTGCATGAGTTTGCTCGTCGGCCTCCCTTTCGCTCATTACCTGAGTAGCCGTTATGTACAGCTAGTGCCGCTGACGTGCTTGTGTTTAAACCCACTGCCAGCGTATTGACGAGTCTTTAGAGTCCCACACAGAGAGTTTCCCTGGTTCTGGCGAAATGATGTAGTAGCCGTATTGGATACGTGCAGGGTTCCGATCGATTGATGTACATTGTACTCGGACTTTCGATTGGACAGTTGATAATGCTAGCTGTCTCGGGATTGAGCCGGATTATTAAATCAACTATTGATTTAATCATTTACGTATATGTATTTTGATACGTTTATTCTAGTATTATATTCTTTGTGTTATGCTGTCTCTTTGGGTATTCGTATTTTGGTACGAATGCAGATATATTTACAGTAGGATGTAATCCGTATTTTTTACCAGATAACATTCTAGAAGGTGCCACCTCATTTCTTGGTTTGACCATTTTATTAAATGGATAAATGAGGTGGATATTAGCTTAAGGAGGTATGGTGACAACCATGCTTGAAATAGTGCACACAAATGAATTATTAATTCATTTGTATTCACTATTCAAGCATGGCGAGAATTTAAAATTGAAAAATGCTTTTTACAAAACCAAGCATGCTATTTTCTCTTTCATGAAAGAGTTCATTTTTTCAAGCATGGTTGATTTTTCTTGAGCTCCTCACTTGTTCTTGAGCTCCTCTCTCACCATGAGCTTCACCTCCTCTAGCTTTCATGTCTTGCTTCCACCTTCATGAATTGAGATAGCTAACACAAAGATCATCCACACTACATCCTAAGCTCTCTAGGATAGCATCCTAGAGACCCTAGTTTCTCCACTCGCCTCTTTATATGGAGGTAGAGCCGGAATTACATCCCTCGGGTGGATCATCGGAGATGAAGGAAGACCGGCGAGCAAACCATATCAACGAACCACTAGGAGCTTGGAATGAAGACCGAAGGACACGGATCAACTCGGTATAATAATTCTAATTCTTACTTTAGATTGCTAGATTAGGGTTTAAGGTCGATTCGTAAATCGGGTAATGGTAGCGCCGGTTTATTAAATTTTGTTCTGCATTTTGGCCGCGTTTCGATGGCCGGAGCGCTGCTGGAACCCTTAATTGGGAAGGCATGCCACCTTCCTGTCGAGATCGAACATAAAGTAATGTGGGCAATTAAAGAGCTTAACTTCGATTTTGATCAACCGAGCAGCTATCGGAAGCTGCAATTGAATGAGCTATGCGAACTCTGCGATGAAGCTTACGATAATGCGGTGATAGTAAAGAACCGGACTAAAGTGTTCCACGATAAAAAACTTTTTAGAAAAACTTTCACATCGGGGAACAAGTCCTTCTTTACGATTCCCGTCTCTATCTTCATCCGGGTAAGCTTAAATCTCGTTGGAAAGGACCTTTCGGGGTGCGGTATGTACACCCGCACGGGGCAGTAGAAGTTGAAAATTTGAAAAACGGTTCAATTTTTAAAGTAAATGGGCATAAATTAAAACCGTATTTCTCTGCTAACCCAGCGGAAGAGCTCCTGTTTTTACAGGAACCGCTTTATCAGAACTGAATTTCCTCCACCTCACCTCCATGTTTTGGTTACATTTTCTCATTTTAAGAATGGAGGTGAGTGAAAATGGACTTAACTGAATATCTGTGCGTGCCAAAGAACAAGTTTGGAGGTAGTTTTCATTTAACTATTATTTTACCCCTTTTGTCTCTCCCCAAGTATACAGGTCCATACCCTCAAAAGACAATATCAGTGAGGACACTGCTGAAAACAGGTTTGGGGGGGAGGTTTGTATTCGGTGAATTATCTTTGACACTGGGCATTCAAAAAAATTTTGTGATAATAAAAGACTAGATAGTGAAAAATTACATCCAAAAGATTGGAAAAATTTAAGAAAACCTAGAAAATTAGAAGTTTTCTTAAACGAACTAGTAATAAGTGGTTATGAGCCGTTGTCCCAAAGGTTTGTAAGATAAAAGAAATCACTAATCTGAGGATAAAAATAAGTCTGAAAAATAGTTCCTATTCTGGAAGCCAAACATATGAACGTTGATATCCTACTATACGCACTTATACACGTCTTCAAACTCGGGATAGTAGAGGATACCTTGAAATGCTCTTGTCTAAAAACCAAAGTATGAAGGAAATAATAAATGAAGAAAATATAAAATGGTGAAGAAAAATGAACACTGGTTTTGTAATCACCAAGGCAGCAATAAAAAAATATAGCGAGGGTGCTTCATCACCTAGTGCCTTAGTGTAGGGTTGCTAGGCACACGCACAAGGGTCTACGAGGCATCAACCATGCCCGAATTAAAATTTAGCCGTGCCGAACAACCCAAAGGCGGATCTTTAAACTAGAGATTAGGCGAAAACAAGCATGTTAAACACTTGAACACTAAGTGAGAGGGATTACAACCTTTGTAGATCTGGTCCTTCACTTCTTAAGCTCCGTGTTGAAGTCCCTTCGCTGCGATCATCATGTTCCGAACTCTCGAGAGGCTCCGCGAAGAGAAAGGTGCAAGCTTGCTTCCGATCTTCGATAACAAAGATGATCTACCTTGAAGTTTCGTTAACACAAGCTCTCACTCTCTAAAAGAAGTGAACACTCTCATCTAAAGGGCAAGGGTAGATGAGAATGTTGAAGTAGGATTTTAGCTCTCATTTATAATCTTTTTCTCACACATAATCATCACTTGGAAAAAAGCTAGTAAGCTTTTTCCATGAAAGAAAGAAGGAAGAAGAAGATGAATAATGAATTATTAAACCTTTTGTGATGAATAATGAAAGGATAAAGATGATCAATAATGCAACCATGGTTGACTAAACCTTTGTAGAGAATTAACCAAGGCTAAGGTTTGGGTTAGGTTAAGAATGAGTCACTTGAAAATATCTTTGCAAAAACAAAAGAAAACCTTCTAGAAACATCTAGAAAGCATTAACCCAAATCAAACCCTAATCTTGTTTAATCTCTACTAAACATGTTGCATTAGTTATCATATCATGTTACAATATTATATATCACATATATAATATTTATTGTAACAAAAGAAAATAATACAATTAACATATATCGCATATATATCAATGTATTACCCGAGTGAGAAAAAGAATCTTTTAGTGAGCTAATATTAGTTAATGTAATTTAATATATCATATATATTATTATACATTAAATTATCGAATCAACACTTGATCCGACAATCCGGCTATATCGCATATAACCGACTAATATATCATTTACCGATTCATCGAATCAACACTTGATCCGATGACCCGGCTGATATCAAATATCGCGAGAATAGAATACGGTATCACATATCGCATTATCCTCGGTCCTGCACATATCACATATGTGCCCCTACTCCGTTTTTCCTGAGCCAAGAAACCTCTGTGTAGGACTCTAAAGAATCGTCAATACGCCGACAGTAGGTGATGGTCATATCAAACACCCACAAGCTGCAAGCGGTCAGCTAAACGTAACAGCCACCCAGGTATTGAGCGCTCAGAAGATCAACAAGCTAGCCTGTATATTCTCCTGTGAATCCAATCAGTAGCACTCCCGTACAGTCCGGTCTCATCGTCTGATATGTCGCATATCTTGCCTAGGGGTGGTAAACGTCAGACCCCAGTAGCTTGATAAGTCGTGTCGATATGAGGTCTATAACAGTTTGAGAAACTACTGATAATACTTACCAATAAATCTTAGCAACCCTGGCCAGGTATTTCCAGTTATAGCCAATCGAACACAGCGCAACATTAACTCCCTATACCGGGAGAGACGAATCCCCTCCTATCGCTCATTGCCTCCATGTGATTCGGGACTGTTCCCAAAATCCACCTTTTTGCACGCCTTCTTGGACGTGGTATGATGGAAATCAAAGCACAGTGGGAATCATACAAGACTCTATGACGATCTCGGGTCAACAGACTACTCTGTACCAGTGTCACCGGAGAACTGCCATGTGACGTGAGGTATAATACCATCTGGGAGTTCTCGGCGAGTCCGTCCAGTGTACCCAGTCTCTACAAAGCACCCGTACACCATCCTTGATGTCAAACACCGATGGATATGGGATTATCCATCGCCCATCATATGGGTCAAGATGCGTATATGCTAGTCTACTCTGGTGTATCGATGCCCTGTCTCGATACACCCTCGACTAGGAAGAGTTATAGGATGTACTCGTCGACTACCGTGGTCCCACTAGTATGATCTCATCATAGTCCCAGTAGTCGAGTACATATCCTAAGGGCTTTATCAACATGTAACATAGAGACAATCAGAGTACATGTTAAGATAAAGTACAACCAGATAGCATACTATCATATCGAGCAAGAAAGTCCTCCCTATATATGTCTAAGCATCCATTACAATATACATCATATATACAGTAATAGCCTCTAGGGCATACATATAACTAACAATCTCCCACTTGCACTAAGGCCATCTGTTGTGGTATCGCATGCCCAACAATTAGCTGTGGTTGAAATATCTCATACTCAACCATCCAATAAAAGTCTCTACTGGGAAAAAGGCCTTTGTGAGTGGATCAGCGCTGTTGTCCTTTGTGTCTGCTCTCCTAACCTCGATCTCCCTGGAGATCAACCATTTCCATCATCAGGTGATACTGCCTAAGAATTATATCTGGATTTCTGATGGGACGGTAGTTCCTTGGCTAAAGCCACATCTCCATTGTCACACAATGGTAGGAACGAAGTTCATCTTATGAACTTATGTATCCAGACTGCCTCTTTGGTAGCTTCCTTGGTAACGATGTATCTTGCCTTTAATCGTCTAGTAAGTCACGGTATCTAGCTTGGAACTCTTCCAACATACCGTCCGTCCACTGAAGGTAAAGACAATGCCTGTGACTGACATTTAGTCGTCCTTATCACCCTGGCACTTTTTCAGTGATTCTCCCTAGGATCAATTGATACCATCTCACTACAACTAGTGAGAATCCTAACATCCAATTAGATCTATCTCATAGATCGAAAACCCAGGATTTAGGAGGTATCATTTTGAACCTATATGGAGAATTCTTGTGATAAGCGGAGATTGACCGAGCATAGCATAGGAAACTCCTTCCCTATCAAGAGTATATCATCCACGTACTCTATGAGGATCACCACCATACTCTCTACTACCTTTTTGTATATACAAGGTTCATTTACCATTTTGATGAGGTCAAACTCTTTGACTTTTACATCAAAACAGACGTTCCAACTCCGTGATGCCAGCTTTATCGCATAAAACAATTTGCACATGTTTCCGCTGCTCCCATTGTCTACGAAGCCCTCTAGCTGTGTTCTTATAGACGCTCTCTTCTAAAACATCATTTAGAAAAGCAGTCATGACACCCAACCACTAGATATCGTAGTCATGGTATGTAGCAGTGGTAATTAGGATCTGGATGGACTTAAGCATAGCTTTGAAAGTCTCAACTTTTCCATATACACCAAGTAATCTTCTCAAGATATACTTGCTCCTGATGGGGATTTAACCCTTCAGATAAAGCAGCCAAAGTCCATACTTTGTTGGTGTATAAGGATTCCATCTCAGATCGCTAAGCATCCAACCATTCTTACAGAGTCCCGCTCCTGATGGCCTGCTCGAAGCTAGTTGGGTAATCATCTCATGATGCAATCCTCGCTCCTACTGTCATAGAGAAACCGAAATATCTCTCAGGTGGGTGAGGAACCTTACTAGATCGGTAGAGAGGATGAGGTTCGTTGGTTACTATTGAATCCACATTCAATAGGTATGCAGCTTCTCAAGTGCATAACTCCCAAAAAGAAATAGGAAACTCAGTAGTACTCATCATAGAGCACACCATATCACATAGGGTGCTATTGCTCCGGCCCGATATACCATCGTGCTATGGTGTATACGAAGGAGTAATGCTGAGAGAGATCTCATTCTCCTTTAGAATAGTCCAGGAATTCCGTGCTCAAGTATTCTCCACTTTGATATCATCAAAGGACAAAATACTTATACCCGTTTTTGGTTCTCTACTTCTAACTTATATTCTGTGAATATCTCAAAAGCTTCGGACTTGTGTTTCAACAGGAACATATGTCTGAATCTTGAGAGATCATCAGAGAATGTAATGAAGTACAAAGAACCGGTCCTGACATGTGTACACAGGGGACCTTCATACATCAACATGTATCAATCCCAAGAGCTCACGAACTCTTTCTCTGTTTCCAATAAACAGAGCTGTGGTCATCTTATCTTTGTGACATGACCGGCAAGTTTCACAAGATGTAAATTCAAACTAATTTAAATATGCATCTAAATGTAACTTAGCTAGTCGGGTCGCATTGATATGACCTAGTCTACAATACCACAAGAAGGATCCGTTCATTTCTGAACTCTTCCTCTTGTGTGTGTTCTGTACACTAAGAACTGTAGTTTGATTTAGAACGTCAATGCTTTTAGATAACGTGCCTGAAGCGATCAACTCTTGATATAGGAAATGTTCAAAACATTATCCAACAATACAAAATTATATCCTTTCTTTACTAATAAAGAGACTGATATGATGTTGTATATCAGGTTCGGTATCTAATAACACTCGTTCAGAATCAATGTATTCTGGTAATACAGGGTGATAGTGACCAACAGACTTGGCTGCAACACTTGCACCGTTTCTATCTCATGAAACTTATCACCCGTTCTCAGTTCACTACCTATCTGTAGCCCATGTAACAAATTACATATGTAGGATCCTGATCCGGTATCAAATACCCAGGACGTAAAGGATACTGAGAAACAGTTCTCTGTAATGAACACACCCGAAGATGATGCATCGGTATGCACTTTCTTTGTTTGGGCGGCACGGGAATTCTGGTAATCCCCAATTTCCTGCTCTGTCTTATAACAATTATAAGTTAGAGCGGGACCAACGTTCCCCAGCTCAGTATAACAAGCGGGTTTGGTCAATATATCCGTATTATTATCTTGATTAAGGCGTGATATGGTCGCTACCTGGAGAGAGAGAGAAGAAAACACTCAGCGTATGCTCTTGCAAGATTAGATTGGTTATCTAATATATCTAATTAGGATGTCTCCCACTGTTTTAGTCAAATCTTCCTTGAAACCCTAAAAGGAAAGACTAGCCGGGATTAATTACATGCTACAAGTTCACCAATCTTTCAGCCAGGCTAGTGCCGGTACTTTGAGGGAGGTTCCCCGTACTTTCGCACGGACCTAATTAAAGTAAACCTCATTTTCCCAGGGGCGTAACCCCGTTAACACCTTTCTATACACCTACTTGATCGGCTAATTGTAATGTGTAAAACTCTCCCAGGAGTAACTCTTACTCGCAGCGGGTATCGGGATCCAACTATCGCATAGAAGGTATGCAATCTCATTGCAAATTTCAACACTTGAAATTCCCAATAATATTTTACCCCTAGCAGCTATATGATCTTAACATGGTCAACAAATCATAAGTGCTAGTCAAGTTCAACCCGTCATTTCCCGATTGAATTAAACCCACCCGCACGACCCTTAATATGGTCAACAAAGTCGTACGATTACCTTAATCCAATCGCATCATATGCTTATACAGATAAGCACTAATCAGCTACCGCACACTACGCCTTAACATGGTCAACAAACATAGCACGAATACTAACTAGTACTTATCTGAAATGTCGGAGGGCTACGACAGGTTTTTAAGAAAACCCTTTGCGTAATGCACTTGATATCGTTGTAGAATCGAGTGATTTTAAATGGAATGTTTTTTAGGCTTTTCTAGTTTCGCTAAAGAGGTCACTCCCGGTGAAGGGATCATCGGCTCTTTCCTCATCGAATAAGGTGCAGGATATTTCATAAATATCACTATGCAAAGCAAGAACTATAGAAGCAAGCAAAAGACAAACCGAGTTTGTAGCATCTGCTAGTTTCATTAAAGAGGTCACTCCCGGTGAAGGGATCTCGGCTCTTTCCTTATCGAATAAGGTGCTGGATGTTCTACGAGGAACACCGCTATGCAAAGCAAGAACTAGAGCTACCAGTTTTTAAACAAGTTTCTACAACATCTTAGGTTTCTTTTATTTCATTAATCTCATTAATGAAGTCCCATTTTAATTATGCTTCACAAGCATCAGATATGAAACGAAATAGACAATATGTAATATATATCTCATATATATAATATAAACATTCGTCTCAGGCAGTAATATGATCTCATCACAGAACATTGCAGCAGAAGAACATATATGAAATATTGGATATACTGGGACGTCCGTGTTTTCAATACGAGCCTGTATAAAACACGGATTCCACGGTCATGATGAATAGCCAAACCCACATCCCTAGACCCGTACGAGAGCGGAAAGCAACACTGCCAATTCTAGGGTTAGGAGACCCGGTCTCGACTCCTCGAGATGGCCTCCCATTGTACCCTAGAACCCGGTTACTTGTGCTCCCCGCCTTTGGTCTACCTAATGCGGGAAAGTAAATAATATACAATGGTGACATCATCCTCAGCCCGGAAGTGACCCAAAAAAAGAATATTACATACAAATGAATTTTACATGAATGAAAAAGAAAAACTCTCATCTCACATAAAACCCCCGGCTATTCAGAACGCGATGATCCAATATAACATATCACAGCAACACATAATATCTCATATCATCAACGTAAGCAAGTATGCATATCCTGATTGTCGTTGATGTATAGCAACAAAGCCGGCGATACACCACATACTACGCTTACGGTCACATAAAAGAAAGTGTAAAACTACAATAGTTGGAATCCGCAACCTCCTTAGACATCGCATGCCTAACCAGATGAATTCCTTAGACATCGCATGCCTAACAATTATAAACCTCGCATTTTAGTCTCATTTATCGAAAACTCTTTTCAATATCTGGTTGGGCAATTTAACAAGATTCCCGATATCCTGATCGAATGCTCGTCGCAAACTTTAGTAGATGGCCGCACCCCCGTTGCCATCGATGAAGTGCACTAAGGCGGAACACCGCTGCCGCGAGCAGCCGAACGGATGCTTTTGGCGACGGGGTTCTCCTACAGTCACTTGGTTGGGGCTATAGGGCGTGGCTGTCTATTAAGTTTACCCGGCGAGTATCCGCGTACGCTACGTGATTGCGACGGACTTTTGATCGCATCAAAATCCCGTGGCAACCGATCATCTGAGACTAAACCGCTAGATTTATAACATTCAAATTAGTTATCTCATAACTACATGTGGATTCCAATTATTGTATCACATTCCAGATAAATAGACAATGTTAAACTTTCCGATCGAATAATCAAACACCCAAGTTTTCCCAAATAGTTCTCAACACTTGAATTTAGTTTAAAAACATCCATCACATGCCACGGTACCAATGGTCCAGCCGTTGAAGGGTCAAGCCAACGCCTCACATGTGGCACGCCGTACTGCCGCAAACCCTAAGGTTCAGAGGTAGTTCAAGACGGTCACATAATCGAGTTAAGGTTTGTTGTCTTTTAGAGGGTCCACCGCATTACTTGCACGACTTAGAACGTTCTTAAACAACGGAAAAATCCAACCTTTGAAAAATTTTCCGACTGGGGAAAAAGTGAGTTATTGATATCCATTCGAAATTTTTAACAGTTTCTAAAATTATCCTGAAAAACTAAACAAAGTTAAATTATCCGATCGAATCAATAAGTCCCCAATACAACCCAGAAAACTCAACTCTTGAGTATAATAAAAAAAATCACAGAAGAATCAGGAAGTTGGTACTGAAGTTACTGTACAAAACCCTAACCCTAATTCTACTATTCCGTCGCGTAACCGCCGTGCAAGCAAGGTATTGCCGCGGTTCCGCGGTGCTTTAGAGGAATTAAGATGTCGTATTTCACAGTAATTCCTAAAATACCCTGCTGATTTTTTTTGAGTATTTTTAATGTTGAAAAAATCACATTTTTACAGAATTTGCAGAGAAGGGTATATATCGGGGTTTCCGGGTTCGATCGGACCTTAAACTTCGTCCGGACTTCGCCTAAAGCTCTAGCTTGGCTCTGATACCACTATAGTGTTGCTAGGCACACACACAAGGGTCTACGAGGCATCAACCATGCCCGATTTAAAATTTAGCCGTGCCGAACAACCCAAAGCCGGATCTTTAAACTAGAGATTAGGCGAAAACAAGCATGTTAAACACTTTAACACTAAGTGAGAGGGATTACAACCTTTATAGATCCGGTCCTTCACTTCTTAAGCTCCGTGTTGAAGTCCCTTCGCTGCGATCATCGTGTTCCGAACTCTCGAGAGGCTCCGCGAAGCGAAAGGTGCAAGCTTGCTTCCGATCTTCGATAACAAAGATGATTTACCTTGAAGTTTCGTTAACACAAGCTCTCACTCTCTAAAAGAAGTGAACACTCTCATCTAAAGGGCAAGGGTAGATGAGAATGATGAACTAGGATTTTAGCTCTCATTTATAATCTTTTTCTCACACATAATCATCACTTGGAAAAAAGGTAGTAAGCTTTTTCCATGAAAGAAAGAAGGAAGAAGAAGATGAATAATGAATTATTAAACCTTCTGTGATGAAAAATGAATGGATAAAGATGATCAATAATGCAACCATGGTGGACTAAACCTTTGTAGAGAATTAACCAAGGCTAGGGTTTGGGTTAGGTTAAGAATGAGCCACTTGAAAATATCTTTGCAAAAACAAAAGAAAACCTTCTAGAAACATCTAGAAAGCATTAACCCAAATCAAACCCTAATCTTGTTTAATATCTACTAAACATGTTGCATTAGTTATCATATCATGTTACAATATTATATATCACATATATAATATTTATTGTAACAAAAGAAAATAATACAATTAACATATATCGCATATATATCAATGTATTACCCGAGTGAGAAAAAGATTCCTTTAGTGAGCTAATATTAGTTAATGTAATTTAATATATCATATATATTATTATAAAATAAATTATCGAATCAACACTTGATCCGACAATCCGGCTATATCGCATATAACCGACTAATATATCATTTACCGATTCATCGAATCAACACTTGATCCGATGACCCGGCTGATATCAAATATCGTGAGAATAGAATACGGTATCACATATCGCATTATCCTCGGTCCTGCACATCTCACATATGTGCCCCTACTCCGTTTTGCCTGAGCCAAGAAACCTCTGTGTAGGACTCTAAAGAATCGTCAATACGCCGGCAGTAGGTGATGATCATATCAAACACCCACAAGCTGCAAGCGGTCTGCTAAACGTAACAGCCACCCAGGTATTGAGCGCTCAGAAGTTAAACAAGCAAACCTGTACATTCTCCTGTGAATCCAATCAGTAACACTCCCATACAGTCCGGTCTCGTCGTTGACATGTCGCATATCTCGTCTAGGGGTGGTAAACGTCAGACCCAAGTAGCTTGAGAAGTCGTGTCGATATGAGGTATATAACAATTCGAGAAACTACTGATAACACTTACCAGTAAATCTCAGAAACCCTGGCCAGGGATTTCCAGTTATAGCCAATCGAACACAGTGCAACATTAACTCCCTATACCGGGAGAGACGAATCCCCTTCTATCGCTCATTGCCTCCATGTGATTCGGGACTGTACCCAAAAGCCAACTTTTTGCACGCCCTCTTGGACGTGGTATGATGGAAATCAAAACACAGTGGGAATCACACAAGACTCTATGAAGATCTCGGGTCAACAGACTATTCTGTACCAGTGTCACCGGAGAACTGCCATCTGACGTGAGGTATAATACCATCTGGGAGTTCTCGGCGAGTCCGTCCAGTGTACCCAGTCTCTACTGAGCACCCGTACACCATTCTTGATGTCAAACACCGATGGATATTGGATCATCCATCGCTCATCATATGGGTCAAGATGCTTATATGCTAGTCTACTTTGGTGTATCGATGCCCTGTCTCGATACACCCTCGACTAGGAACAGTTATAGGATGTACTCGTCGACTACCGTGGCCCCACTAGTATGATCTCATCATAGTCCTAGTAGTCGAGTACATATCCTAAAGGCTTTATCAACATGTAACATAGAGATAATCAGAGTACATGTTAAAATAAAGTACAACCAGATAGCATACTATCATGTCGAGCAAGAAAGTCCTCCTTTTATATGTCCACGCATCCATTACAATATACATCATATGTACAGTAATGGCCTCTAGGCCATACATATAACTAACACTTAGACCAACTGGTTTAGGAGTCACTGCTAAGCCTTAGGTGTTGCAGGACGAGGAAAAAGCTAATACGCCTAATAAGCAAGCACATGAGTAATCGGTCGGTTAGTACCTCAAGAAGTATTAACGGTCGCATGAAAAATGTGTGAGCAAATCCATCTAAATATTCATTGATTAAAAAGTACTGAGGTGATGGACAAAAGTAAGATAGCTTGAATTGAATTCTCCGAGTGTAAGGATGTCTTTTACACACACGTAGGGGTATATGATCGATGTTTGGATGAAAGGTAGGAATGAAGAATAAAGACGATGTTTTATTGAGGGATGATATGATTTCTAACATCTTTTCATGACTATTAAGATAGGGCTTATAGCAACTGAAAAACTAGTGTAGTTGGAAACTCTAATTTTCAAAGTCTTTCTTTTTTAATTCTTATCTTTATATGTAACATTCACGGTCTTCCTTTTATTATTGGATTTTGTGGGTGTAATCCGCTGAAAACCCTAAGGAGACAACACTCCTCCTACTAGGGAAACCTAGAGGTTTAACGGCTTGTTGCACGTGCTCAGTGCAATCGTGTTGCTTACGAAAGTGTGCTTAGTTTTCTCCTTTCTTTTTCTCCTTCTCTTGAATAAACTTTTGCTCGGGACGATCAAAGATAAGTTTGGGGGAATTTGTTCAGTTGATAAAACTGCATATTTAATATGACATTTTTCCTACTATTTCTATATAATAAAAGGTGTTTTTTATAATATATGATACATATGAGGGTTTATCTGTAAAGATACTATTTTCATGTGTTTATATATTATAATTAACATTTTGTAGGAAAAATTAAGCATATAATATCCCTGTGATATTTGGCCCATCTAAATATGCTTACCTTATTAAAAACTTTTGACCAATTCTTAATGGTTAAGTTAATATCTCCATAAAACAAACTAATATTATTTGTTGAGTTGTTGTGCAGAATTTTCATGACTGAAATCAAGGAAATCAAAGTTGGCGAGACAAACCTGCCTAATTAAGAAAGTAAACTAAAGAAATCAAGTCTGGCAGTTATAAAAAGAAGATTTTCAGTTCCAGAGATGTTAAAAGATCACCACGTGTCAGATAGACAAAGCCCCAGAGAAAAGAACCAACAAACTCTCTATAAGGCCACGAAACCGAAGCCAAACCCACCTATTGGCCGCAGTTTCGCCGCGGTTCAGACGATTGGGAAGTTTAGATTTCGCTGTTAGGATCTTAACCTATGGCTTCCAAATTAGGCAGTTAGGGTTCTGGCTTTGGGACTATAAATAAGGACCGAGAGGCTCTTGGAAAAACCATCAAGCTGAAGAGATCACGAAGTCCACGACAGGCTCATGCATCCAGCCTGATCATCAGTGGTTCATCTACCTCTTTAGAAGCGATCGAGAAGCAAACTAGCATTTTGTAATCATTTTCTAACGAAACAAAATGTAAATGAATTTTGTTGATTAATAAAGGTAGTTGTTTTCTTATTTTATTTCTTTATAGTTTTTCATTATGTTTTCCCTCTCCATCTCTTCTTATCCCAACATGCGCGAGTAATTCTTCACTTGTTAGGGTTCATGGAATTAGGGTAGATTAATGGATGATGAAGATCGTTAATCTTTTTTTATGTCCAATAAATTTATAAACTTTATCAAAAGAATAGTTAACATCCTAATCGGGCGCGCTACCAATTCATTGCTAGTCTCGATCACGATTAGAGATTAGATTAACAATTGTTTTGGTAAAGGCTAGATATGAACGGAGATCCTGTCGAGATAGGGGTTAAGTGTGGGAACCCTTTTTCACTCCAGAAACCCTAATCTACATGCATCATTATCGTTCTAGTTTTAAATCTATTAAAGGATAAAAGAGTAATCTTTCATTAATCATCCATAACTACTAAATCCCAATGAACCCTACAAGCCCCCTTCTACTATAAAACCTACATCCGTAATTAATCTAGATCTATATTTTGCATCCGTGTTTAACATAGATCTAGATCCTACAACCATTCTTCACCATTCTGTTTTCTTCCTCCTTTCTTTCTCAACACGCCTAAAGTAAGAATAAAATATTCAACGTTTCCCAGAGGACGGCCCGTACTCATCTCGGTCTAGCTACACGCGACACCGTTATTAATTGCGGTTAACTACTACACATAAAACAGATCAATCACATAACTTTGCGGTTAACTACGTTAACAACTACACATAAAAAAGATCAATCACACAACTTTGCGGCTGTTAACCGCAATCAATAACGGTGTCGCGTGTAGCTAGACCGAGATAAGTACGGGTCGTCCTCTGGGAAACGTTGAATATTTTATTCTTACTTTTGGCGTGTTGAGAAAGAAAGGAGGAAGAATAAAGAATGGTGAAGAATGGTTGTAGGATTTAGATCTATGTTAAACACGGATGCAAAATATAGATCTAGATTAACTACGGATGTAGGTTTTATATTAGAAGGGGGCTTGTAGAGTTCATTAGGATTTAGTAGTTATGGATGATTAATGAAAGATTACTCTTTTTATCCTTTAATAGATTTAAAACTAGAACGACAGTGATGCATGTAGATTAGGGTTTCTGGAGTGAAAAATGGTTCACACTCTTAACCCCTATCTCGACATGGATCTCCGTTCATATCTAGCCTTTACCAAAACTAATCTCCAATCGCGGTCAATACTAGCAATGAATTGGTAGCGCGGCCGATTAGGATGTTAACTATTCTTTTGATATAGTTTGTAAATTTTATAGGACGTAAAAAGAGATTAACGATCTTCATCATCCATTAATCTACCCTAATCCCATGAACCCTAACAAGCGAAGAATTACTCGCGTATGTTGGGATAAGAAGAGATGGAGAGGGAAAACATAATGAAAAACTGCAAAGAAATAAAATAAGAAAACAACTATTTTTATTAATCAACAAAATTCATTTACACTTTGTTTCCTTAGAAAATGATAACAAAATGCTAGTTTGCTTCTCGATCTCTTCTAAGGAGGTTGATGAACCGTTGATGATCAGCCTGGATGCGTGAGCCTGTCGTGGACTTCGTGATCTCTTCAGCTTCATGGTTTTTCCAAGAGCCTCTCGGTGTTTATTTATAGTCCCAAAGCCAGAACCCTAGCTGCCTAATTTGGAAGCCAGAGGTTAAGATCCTAAAAGCGAAATCCAAACTTCCCAATCGTCTGAACCGTGGCGGAACCGCGGCCAATAGGTGGGTTTGGCCGCGGTTCCGCGGCCTTATAGAGATTTTGTTGGATCTTTTCTCTGGGGCTTTGTCTATCTGACACGTGGTGATCTTTTAACATCTCTGGAACTGAAAATCTTCTTTTTGTAACTGCCAGACTTGATTTCTTTAGTTTACATTCTTAATTAAGCAGGTTTGTGTCGCCAATTTTGATTTCGTTGATTTCAGTCCTGAAAATTTTGCACAACAACTCAACAAATATTATTAGTTTGTTTTATGGAGATATTAACTTAACCATTAAGAATTGGTCAACAGTTTTTATTAAGGTAAGCATATTTAGATGGGTCAAATGTCACATGGATATTATATGCTTACTTTTTTCTACAAAATGTTAATTATAATATATAAATACATGAAAGTAGTATTTTTACAGATAAACCCTCATATGTATCATATATTATAATAAACACCTTTTATTATATAGAAATAGTAGGAAAAATGTCATATTAAATGTGCAGTTTTATCAACTGAACAACCACCTCATTACTACTCAAGCCCCCGCCGTCCCTGGTCTAGTTTCCACTGTCACGGATGTTGATATTCGTAAGATAAGGGAAAAAGAGTGTGCGAATGCCAAGTGCCTCATGTCGGCCTCAGTTGATGGTGTATACCAGAGGCAGCATGAGAAGATGGACTTAGTTTCTATCTCCCTCTATAACAAAGTTTTATATGGAGAGCAATCTCGTATCGCAAGATATGAGACCTTGAAGGAATTGCTTCAAGCGAGGTTGGCTGTAGGGTCATCTGTAGGGGACCACGTCCCTATAATGATCAGCTGTATTAAACAGCTCACGGAATTAGAGACCCCATTAGAGAATAAGTCTTGTACTGACTTGATTCTACAGTCCCTACCTCCTAGTTACGCCCAGGGGAGGAAAGTTATACTTCCAGTTGAGGGCATCGTGAAGGAAACCAGGGAGACACCCGCTCTGCTTGTTAGGGAATCTTCCTCTTCTGGATCTAAGGCGAAAGCTAAGGATGAGAAGAAGAAGACCTCCACAAAGCCGATAGGCCGTGTTAGTAAGGTAGAAGGAAAGGGCAGGGCAAAAGTTTCGGGGTTAACAGTAGGGAAGGAGGGATATTCCTATTGTCACGGGAAAGAGCATTGGCGGAAGGAATACAGGGCTTGGAAAGCCAGAATCCAGGATCCGAAGCATGTTGTGGCTTCGACTTCGGGTGTGTTTGTGATTGAAAACAGTCTGTCAGTTAACTCTACTTCCTGGGTACAAGATACCGGATCAGGATCTCATATATGTAATTCATTATAGGCTTTGAGAAACTGCAGAGTAGGGCAGGTGATATGACTCTCAGGGTTACTAACGGAATAAGCGTGGACGCTGTATCCGTAGGGTATATCACCAGAATTGAGAAGTGGGCAGATATTGATTCTACGTAACTGTTTGTGTGTACCTAGTCTAGTTTGTAAGCGATGTGGTCCACATCCACCTAAATCAAAGTTTGATTGGGTCAGGTATACTAGAGGACAGTATATACGTATTAAATCAGGCTCAGGTTTTCAACGTTCAGAACACACTTAAAAGAAGTCTCCAGAATTAAATAAAGCTTTCTTATAGCATTGTAGACTGGGTTACATCAATGAAACAAGGTTGTCGAAGTTACATAGAGAAGGATATTTGGATCCGTTCGAATATCAGTCTTATGCAACTTGTCAATCTTGTCTCATAAGAAAGATGACAAAGACACCATTCAATTGACACGGAGCATGAGCGAGCGAGCTCTTAGGACCCATACACAGCGACGTGAGTGGTCCAATATCTACAGATGCATGAAGTAGTTATTCCCATTTCATTAATTTTACGGATGATTTCTCTAGGTCAGGGCATGTCTTCTTGATGAAGCATAAATCTGAGGCCTTTGAGAAGTTCTGGGAATATAAGAATGAAGTGGAAAAACAAACAGGCAAAAGTATCAAGACACAAAGATCTGATCGAGGTGGTGAATACTTAAGAGCCGAGTTCCTGGATTACCTAAAAGAGAATGGAGTTCTCTCTCAGCTTACTCTTCCATACACACCACACCACAACGGTGTATCGGAAAGGCGGAACCGAACCCAATTGGATATGGTTCGTTCCATGATGAGTAATGCTGAGTTACCGCGATCCTTCTGAAGTTATGCACTAGAATTAGCTGCATATATTTTGAATAAGGTTCCTACCAAGACTGTGCCTACCACACCATATCAGATGTGGAGTGGGAAGAAACCCTATCTTCAGTATCTGAAGATATAGGGATGTCCAGCTTTTGTCAAAAAGCAGTATGCGGACAAGTTCGAAGCACGCTTACTACTGTGTAGGTTTGTGGGATACCCAAAGAACTCCAGGGGGTATCTTTTCTATTACGCAGAGGAACAAATGGGTTTTTGTTTCTCGTCATGCCTATTTTTTTTGGAAAATCAATTTTTTGAAAAAGGAATAGTGGGACCACAATAGAACTGGAAGAAATTCCAGAACCACAAACTATTACTGAAAGTATGGTAGAACCAGAGATTTCAATAGAACAGGACATCTCTGCACCAATCCGCAGGACTAGTAGGCAGTCTCATCCGCCCGAGAGATACTGCGGTTTTCTTATAGACGGGGATCGATAGGATTGCATCATTGAAAATGATAAGCTAACTAGCTTCCAGTAAGCCATTCAGAGCGGAGACTCGGTAAAATGGCTAGATGCAATGCGGACCGAAATGGAGTCCACGTACACCAACAAAGTATGCACTTTGAACATTGCTTCAGAAGGGGTAAAACCTGTAGGCCGCAAATGGATCTTCAAAAAGAAGATTGGTGTAGATGGATAGGTTGAAACCTATAAGGCTAGACTTTTTGTAAATGGTTTTCATCAAAATCCTGGTTTGGAGCATGATGAAACCTTTTCTCCAGTGTCCATGCTCAAATCCATTCGGATCCTTCTTGCCATTGCTTCCTTCCAAGATTTTGAGATCCGGTAGATGGATGTAGAGACGGCTTTTCTAAATGGTAATTTGGAAAAGTGCGTCTAAATGGATTAGCCAGAGGGTTTCAATCAGAGTGGGAGCAGCGAGAAAGTGTGCAAGTTTCTTAAGTCCTTTTATGGACTAAAGTAGGCATCGCGGAGTTGGAATATTTATTTTGATGAGACGGTCAAAAAATTCGACTTTATCAAAAATCCAGATGAATCATGCATTTATAGTAAGAATGTAGAGAGAAAAATGGGATTCCTCTTCTAGTACGTGGATGACATTCTCTTGATAGAAAATGACATTCCATACTACAATCAGTCGAAGGATTCTTGTCATAGAGGTTCTCTATGAAAGAACTGGGTGATGCCAACTACATTCTGGGGATCCAGATCTATCGTGATAGATCAAAAAGGATGGTGGGACTTTCACAGTGAAGGTACATCAACACCATACTGAAAAGATTTAGTATGGAAGATTCAAAGCGCGGTAGTCTACCGGCTTATCACAGATTCACCCTCTCCAAAGAGATGTCTCCAAAGACTGGTTTGGAAAGGGCTCGCATGTCGATTATACCCTACGCTTTTGCGGTAGGCTCTGTAATGTATGTGATGTTGTGTACCAGACCATATGTTTCTTACGCACTCAGCATGGTAAGACGGTATCAGTCAAACCCAGGAGAGAAGCACTGGATAGCAGTAAAGAACGTTCTCAAGTACCTGAGAAGGACTAAGGAGATGTTCTTGGTGTATGGCGGAAAAGGACCTCGAGATCGAGGACTTTGCTGACTCCAACTTCCAGAGTGATAAGGATGACTCCAAGTCTATGTCGGGTTATGTCTTTACCCTCAATGGAGGGGAGGTCTATTGGAAGAGCTCCAAGCAGGACACCGTTGCAGACTCGACGATGGAAACGGAGTAGTTCGCTGCATGAGACGCCGCAAAAGAGGCAGTCTGGATGAGGAAATTCTTAACTGAACTTCAGGTGGTTCCTTCCATTGTTGGTCCAATACTTTAGTATTGTGACAACATACGGCGCTATAGCTTTAAGGAAAGAACCCAGGTCCCAACAGAGATCCAGACATATCTTAATGCAGTACCGCCTGATCAAGGAGATCGTTGATCTCCGGGAGATCGAGGTCAGGAGAGTAGATACGGAGAACAACACTGTAGATCCACTCACAGAGGCCATCCCTCAGATAGAGTTCGAGAGGCTATTCGAGATCTTCGGTCTGCGATATGCCAGTATATGGCCTTAGTGCAAGTGGGAGATTGTTAGTAATATATACCCTAGAGGCCATTATTGTATCATACCGGATTGTATATTACTTAATGGGAGCTTGGAATATACACGGATATAATAACAGTCTTGCTCGAAATGGTAGTATGCTACCTGGTTTGTTTCTACCTCAATATATGCATGTGTTTCTTTTAGCACATTGCTTATACATATTGGTAGAGCCTTTAGGATCTTTGCTTGATTACCATCATTGTGATGGCAGTCACACAAAAGGGGGATGGGTAATATATAAGCACATCCTATACATGTCCCTAGTCGTAGTATTATCGAGACGGGGCATTGATACTCCACAGTAGACTAGTGTATACGCTTATCATCCCAGCAGGGGAGATAGTCTGTCCCACAGCCATTAGTACGTCGTACTTGAAATAGTATGCAGGTGCTCATTAGGTTATGAGTATACTGGACAGGACTCTTCAGGAACTGTTGGTGGGTATTATACCTATCGTCGGGTAGCAGTTCCCAGGTGACATGAGTACGGCTTAGTCCGTTGACTTGACACTGCTACTTCTCCTCGAGTATGTTCCCACTGTACTTTGATTACTACTCTACCACGTCTCAAAGGAGTCATGCAAACAGGTAGTAGTTGGGTGCAGTCCTGAAGCACTTGGAGGCAGTGGCGGTTAGATAGGATTCGTCTCTCCCGGTATTGGGGGATGATACCGCACAGTGTTCGGAAGGCCATTACATAAAGTCCTTAGCCAAGGTAAGCGAGATTTATTGGAAGGGACTCCAGTAGTTTCTCAGGGTGTTTTAGGCTACACTCCGACACGACTTATTCCGCTATTAGGGGTCTTACGATTACCACCCCCTAGGCCCAATATGCGATACTCTTAGATGAACAGACCAGACTGTACGGAGATTGTCACATACAAACTCAGTAGGAGTTCAGATGAGTTAGCTCATCGGCCTTCTTATCGACACATACCTGGGTAGCCGTTATGTGCAGCTAGTACCGCTTGTGTCTTATGGTTAAACCCACTGCCAGCGTTGTGTCGGGTCTTTAGAGTCCTACATAGAGAGTTTTCCTGCACCGGGAAAAAGGTGTAGAGGCCGTATGGTTTTTACGGCAGGGTTTCGATCACGTACGTGCACTTATGCGTGTATGATGATCGGGAGGATAATATTAGTGGGCTTTGGTTTAAGCCGGATCCTAATATTACATTGATGGATTGTTTCGTCTCTTTGTATTTATGTTCTTCGAAATGCGGATGCGGGTACGTATATACGGATGAGAGGCATTTTCGTAATTGTTCGGGAAAGCTTCTTGAAGAGGGGACACTTATTAGGGTTTATTCTTTTTGGTTTAAACAAAATGGGTGAAAGAAATGAGGTGGATTTGAGCACTGAACCTAGCATGGCTACTTGGTGACTCATGGGCATGAGTCACCACAAGATATTTGTGAAGGATTATTGATATTTTAGTGTGATATTTATCTCAAAAAATATTATATATTATTCATTCTATCAAAAGAGGGCATACAAGCCTAGTCCAATGTTCACTTCTCCTTTCTCATTTCCTCAAGCCTCTTCTCTTCATCACAAACCCTAGACCTTTCATGAGTTGAGAAACCTAGGATTCCAAGAGACAAATATCTCCATCTTCTCACTTTACACAACCTAGGACTTCTATTTTAGCGAACTAGAAGCCGTAGTTATCTCAGATTCGAGATAGGGGCTCGGACTATAGACTCTCGGGTGGATCATCTTTGACTCGAGGAGGACGTCGAGGTAGCCGCGATCCGTTCCGATCCTTGGAGCTAACAACGAGTAGAGGACAACGATGAAGACTCGAAGGACTTGGTATAGTGAGGTATAACTTCTAACCGAGTAGTTAAACCTCATACAGTATTGTGTTAGCTAGGGTTTAGCATCGATCCTGGAGTTCGAGTCGGTGTTGCGAGCTTTAAAAAATCGTTTTTGGATATTCCGCCTCCTCGCTGACACGCCGAGTGCGCGACATCGACTTACACATCGCATACATGATTGACCCGACTGCCGAAGTATAGGGTATCCCTTGGATTCGAGCCCTCTCCAAATCAGTCTTGGGGGACATCTCTTTGGAGAAAGTGATTCCTGAACAAGCGAGTGCATTACCATGCTTAGAATCTTCTATACTAAACCTCTTTAGTTTGGTATCAATGTACCTGGATTGGGACAATCCCAACATCCTCTTTGATCTATCTCTATAGATCTATATGTAGGGTTCCTAGGCACGCTAATGAGGTCTCACAAGGCATCAACCATGCCAATTTCAAACTTTACGGTGCCGAGAAACCCTAGACTAGATCGTTGACTAGAAATTTAGGCGATATACGAATCTAGTTAACAACTTAACTAAAGATAAGAAGCTACAACCTTTGTAGATCCGGATATCCACTTCCTTGGCTCCACGTAGGCGTCCTCTCGCTGTCCATCTCGAATCCCGGACTCAATCGTCGGCTTGATCGGAGAAATGGGCGGACTAGGTCGTCGGCTTCGTGCCGAAGATGATCTACGTCGAGGCATCACAAGTTCAAGCTCCGACTTCACAAATTTGTGAAACTTGTGAAGAAAACACCCAAAACAACTTGGCAAGAGGTAGAGGGTGAAGAAATAGGAGGTGGGTTCACTTTGGAATTGGATTTCTCACTTTAGAACTCAAGTTGCCATTGATGGCATCAAGCTTTCTTGAAGAAGAAGATGATGAAGAAGAAGAAAGAATATGATAAGTGTTGAATTAAAATGAAAAATAATCCAATACTTATCATAAGCTAACCATAGTAGAGTGTAGAGAATAGACCATGGTTACATGGATGGGTTAGGGTTAAGCATGAAGACAAGAATGGTTAAGAAGTCAAAGCTTCATGAAGCTTCAACTAGAAACAAATAAAGCCACCATTCTTATCTAAATCATTTCCAAATAAATAAATGAACAAATAAATAAATAAATGAATATGCAAAACCCTAATTATCAAATTAACCATGGTTTAATTCTATACACTTAACTATATGATCAAGTATCATCAAACACGATACAAATATGTGCACAAAAGTATATCACATATACTTCTTGCACATCAAGTGAGAAAATCCATTTAAAGTGAACCAGTACTAGTTAATGCAAAGTAATATATCAAATATATAATTATACATTAAATCATTAAATCAACACTTGATTTAACGATCCGGTCATATCGCATATAACCGACTAGTATCCTATGTATCGGCTTATCGAATCAATCCTTGATTCGATATCTAGGTTATATCGAATATAACCAATCGATACATCCATCGCGAGAATGGAATACGGTATCACATACACGCATCATTCTCGGTCCTGCACATATCTCATATGCACTCCTATTTCGTTTCGCTTGAGCCAGGAAACCTCTGTGTAGGACTCTAAAGACTCGTCAATACGCCGGTAGCAGATGATGATCATATCAAGCACCCACAAGCCGCAAGCGGTCTGCTAAACGTAACGGCCATCCGGGTATTGAGCGATCAGAAGATCAACGAGCTAGCCCGCTCACACTCCTGTGAATCCAACCAGTAACACTTACCGTACAGTCCGGTCTGTTCGTCTGATATGTCGCATATCAAGTCTAGGGGTAGTATACGTCAGACCCCAATAACCGATAAGTCGTGCCGATGTGAGGCTCATAACGGGTCGAGAAACTACTGGTAACACTTACCAGCAAATCTCTGATCAGCCCTGGCCAGGGACTTCCCTGTTACGGCCAATCGAGCACAGCGCAACATCAACCCCCAATACCGGGAGAGACGAAACCCCTCCTATCGCTCATTGCCTCCATGTGACTCGGGACTGTACCCAAAGACCACCGTTTTGCACGCCCTCATGGACGTGGTAAGGTGGAGATCAAAGCACAGTGGGAATCACACAAGACTCTATGACGATCTCGGGTCTACAGACTAACCTGTACAAGTGTCACCTGAGAACTGCCATCTGACGTGAGGTATAATACCATCTGGGAGTTCTCGGCGAGTCCATCCAGTGTACCCAGTCTCCACTGAGCACCCGTATACTATCTCTGATGTCAAACACCAATGGATATGGGATCATCCATCGTCCATCTCATGGGTCGAGAAGCGTATACGCTAGTCTACACTGGTATATCGATGCCCTGTCTCGATACACCCACGACTAGGGACCTTGAAGGATGTACTTATGGACTACCATGTCCCCACTAGTATGATCTGCATCATAGTCCAGGTAGTCAAGTACACATCCTAAGGGCTTTATCAACATGTAACTATAAGACAGTTTAAAGAGACAAGTGTACATGTTAAGATAAAGAGTAACCAGATAGCATACTATCATATCGAGCAAGAAAGTCATCTCTATATATGTCCAAGCATCCAATATAATATACATCATCTGTACAATACTGGCCTCTAGGGCATACATATAACTAACAATCTCCCACTTGCACTAGGGCCAGCTGCTGTAGTATCGCATACCGAGCATCCCGAAGAGTCTCTCAAACTGTATCTGGGGAATGGCCTTCGTGAGTTGATCCGCCGTGTTGTTCTTCGTGTCAACCCTCCTGACCTCGATCTCCCGGCGATCAACTATCTCCCGGATCAGGTGATACCGCCTCAGAATATGCCTGGATCGCTGATAGGACCTAGGTTCCTTGGCCAAAGCCACCGCTCCATTGTTATCGCAATACAAAGGTATTGGATGCTCAATGGATGGAACCACTCCAAGTTCAGTAATGAACTTCTTGATCCAGACAGCCTCTTTAGCAGCATCGTTGGCAGCGATGTATTCAGCCTCCATCGTCAAGTCTGCCACGGTTTCCTGCTTGGAACTCTTCCAGCTAACCGCCCCTCCGTAAAGGGTAAAAACAAATCCCGACTGCGACTTAGAGTCGTCCTTATCACTCTGGAAGCTCGAATCGGTAAAGGACTCCACTTGGAGTTCTCCATTACCATACACCAAGAGCATCTCTTTAGTCTTTCGTAAGTACTTGAGAATGCTCTTCACAGCTGTCCAGTGACTCTCTCCAGGATCAGCTTGATACCTGCTCACTATACTTAGTGAGTATGCTACATCGGGTCTGGTACATAGAATCGCATACATGATAGAGCCTACAGCCGAAGCATAGGGTATCCCTTACATGCGAGCTCTCTCCAAATCAGCCTTGGGAGACATCTCTTTGGAGAGAGCGACTCCAGAGATCGTGGGCAAGTTCCCACGCTTGGAATCTTCCATACTAAACCTTTTTAGTATGGTGTCAATGTACCTGGATTGGGACAATCCCAATATCCGTTTGGATCTATCTCTATAGATCCTAATTCCCAATATGCAGGAGGCATCACCAAGATCTTTCATCGAGAATCTTTGTGATAAGAAGAGCTTGACCGATTGCAGCATAGGAATATCATTTCCTATCAAGAGTATGTCGTCCACATACAAAACGAGGAAGACAACCTTACTCCCTGCCACCTTCTTGTAAATATAAGGTTCATCTGGATTTTTGACGAAATCAAACTTTTTGATAACGACATCAAAGCAGATGTTCCAACTCCGCGATGCTTGCTTTAATCCATAAATGGATTTAAGCAGCTTGCACACCTTCCCGCTGCTCCCACTGTCTACGAAGCCCTCTGGCTGAGTCATGTACACGCACTCTTCTAAATCACCATTTAGAAAGGCGGTCTTAACATCCAGTTGCCAGATTTCGTAATCATGATATGCAGCGATGGCAAGCATGATCCGGATGGATTTAAGCATAGCCACTGGAGAAAAGGTTTCGTCATAGTCCACACCTGGTCTTTGACGAAAACCCTTTGCAACAAGTCTAGCTTTGAAAGTCTCCACTTTCCCATCTACACCAAGTTTCTTCTTGAAGATCCATTTGCTCCCAATGGGTTTTACCCCTTCAGGAGCAACTTCCAAAGTCCATACTTTGTTGGTGTACATGGATTCCATCTCGGACCGCATAGCATCCAGCCATTTCACTGAGTCCCTACTCGTGATGGCCTGCTCGAAACTAGTTGGGTCATCATCCTCTATGATGCAATCTTCGCTTCCACCGTCAATGAGAAAACCGTAGTATCTCTCAGGTGGACGAGAAACCCTGCTAGATTGGCGGAGAGGCTGGGGTTCGTCGGGTACTACTGAATTCTCTGGTTCTACTAAATCTTCAGTTATAGTTTGTGTTGCTGGAACCTCTTCCAGTTCTACCTCAATGCCACTAATCTGTTTCATAAGAAAACCTTTTTCTAAGAAAGTGGCATGTCGAGAAACAAACACCTTTTGTTCCTCGGGGTGGTAGAAGATATACCCTTGTGAATTTTTGGGATATCCTACAAACTTACATAAGACTGATCTTGCCTCGAGTTTGTCCGGATTTTGTCTTTTGACATAGGCTGGACAACCCCATATCTTAACATACTTAAGAGATGGTCTCTTCCCTTTCCATATCTCATATGGAGTGGTAGGCACTGATTTGGTAGGAACCATATTCAATAGGTGTATGGCTGTCTCAAGCGCATACCCCCAGAAGGAAATAGGTAACTCAGCTGTACTCATCATTGAACGCACCATATCTAATAGGATGCGATTCCTTCGTTCCGATACACCGTTGTGCTGTGGTGTATAAGGTGGAGTAAGCCGAGAGAGAATCCCATTCTCTTTTAGATAATCTTGGAACTCATTGCTCAAGTATTCTCCTCCTCGATCAGATCGAAGGATCTTTATACTTTTGCCCGTTTGGTTCTCTACTTCTTGCTTATATTCTCTGAATTTCTCAAAAGCTTCAGACTTATGTTTCAATAGGAACACATGCCCGTATCTAGAGAGATCGTCAGTGAATGTAATGAAGTAGGAAGAACCGTTCCTGGCATGGGTAGACATGGGACCGCATACATCACTATGTACCAGTCCTAAGAGTTCAGTAACTCTTTCTCCGTGTCCACTAAACGGAGCTTTGGTCATTTTTCCTTTGAGACATGAATGGCAAGTATCATAAGATGATAATTCGAACGGATTCAAATAACCATCCTTATGTAACTTAGCCAGTCGTGTCGCATTGATATGACCAAGTCTACATGCCACAAGTAGGATTCGTTCATTTCTGAACTATTCCTCTTGTGTGTGTTTTGTATATTGAGGACTGTATTTTGATTTAGAATGAATATGCCATTATGTAACGAGCCTAATGCAATCAACTTTTGATCTAGGAATATGTTCATAACATTATCCTGTACTACAAAATTATATCCTTCTTTACCCAATAAAGAAACTGATATAATGTTGCACATCATGTTCGGTATATAATAGCACTCATTCAGGATCATTGTATCACCACTTGGTAATACTAGGTGATATTTGCCAACTGCTTTGGCTGCAACATTTGCACCGTTCCCTACTTGAACGGAATGATCACCTTTACCCAGTTCTCTACCTTTCCGTAGCCCATGTAACTGCTTACATATGTGGGATCCTGATCCGGTATCTAATACCCAGGACGTAGGGTGAACTGAAAAACAGTTCTCAATAACTAACACACCCGAAGAAGATGCATCAACATGCATGTTCTTTTGGGCGGGTTGAGAATCTAGATATTCTCCTATTCCCTGTTCAGTCTTATAACTCTTATAAGAAAGAACGGATCCAACGTTCCCTTGCACAGTATAACATGTGGGTTCAGTCAATACATCCATATTATTATCTTCATTAGGGCATGAAATGGTCGCTACCTGGAGAGAGAGAGAAGAAAACACTTTAGCGTATGCTCGTGCAAGATCAGATTGGTTATTATCTTATCTAATCAGGATGGCTCCCACTGTTTTTATCAAATCTTCCTTCAAACCCTAAAAGGAAAGACTAGCCGGGATTAATTACACACTACAAGTTCGCCAATCTTTCAGCCAGGCCAGTGTCGGTACTTTGAGTGAGGTCCCCCGTGCTTTCATACGAACCTAATTAATGTAAACCTCGTTTTCCTAGAGGCGTAACCCCGTTAACACCTTTCTAGACACCTACTTGATCAGCTAATTGCAATGTGTAAAACTCTCCCAGGAGTAACTCTTACTCGCAGTGGGTATCGGGATCCAACTATCTCATAGAAGGTATGCAATCTCATTGCAAATTTCAACACTTGAAATTCCCGATAATATTTTACCCCTAGTGTTCTATGACCTTGACGAATGCCAAACAAACCATAGTCCACTAGTCAAGTTCAACCCGTACATTTCTTGATTGAATTAAACCCACCCGCACGACCCTTGACGAATGCCAAACAACGCCGTACGAATACCCTAATCCAATCTGCATCATATGCATAAGCAGATAAATACTAGTTAGCTACCGTATACTACGCCTTGACGAATGCCAAACTACCGTAGCACGAATACTAAGTAGTACTTATCTGAAATGACGGAGGGCTACGACAGGTTTTTCTGAAAACCTATTGCGTAATGAACTTGATATCGTTGTAGAATCAAATGAAGTTTTGAAATGGAGTGATTTCGAGGCTTTTCTAGTTTTGCTAAAGGGGTCACTCCCGGTGAAGGGATCGTCGGCCCTTTCCTTGTCGAATGAGGTGCGGGATATATCATATATATCACTGTGCAAAGCAGAAACTATAGAAGCAATCAAAAAACAAACCGAGTGTGTAGCATCTGCCAGTTATTGCTAAAGGAGTCACTCCCGGTGAAGGGATCTCGGTCCTTTCCTCATCGAATAAGGTGCAGGGCATATCATATATACCGCTATGCAAAGCAAGAACTGTAGCTACCTGTTTTATTTAAAATTTGATTCTACAACATCTTAGGTTTCTTTTCTTTCATTAATCACATTAATGAAGTCCCATCATTTAAATACCTAAACATCACAAATAGATATGACGTACACTTAAGCCATCCGCATTCGCCTCGATGTCCCTTCGTGCACCGTTAGGTTAGGTAACTAACGACAGAGCAGGGCAGGGCTAGTGCGGGTGCAAAACATAAGTAACGTCTATATAATATATCATATATACTATATAAAGTATTTATCATAGAACATCACATGATCACATCACAGATATCGCAGCAGAAGAAACATATGAAACATTGGATATACTAGGACGTCCGTGTTTTCAATACGAGCCAGTATAAAACACGGATTCCACGGTCGTGATGAATAGCCAATCCCACACCCCTAGATCCCTACGAGAGCGGCAAGCAACCCTGCCAGTTCTAGGGTTAGGAGACCCGGACTCGACTCCTCGAGTTGGTCTCCCACTGAACCCCAGAACCCGGTTACTTGTGCTCCCCTCCTTGGGTCTATCCTAATGCGGAAAAGTAAATAATATACAAAAGGTGACAACTTCCGCAACCTGGAAGTGCCCCAATAAAAGAATATTATATACAAGCTTTTACATGAATGAAAAAAATGAAAAACACTCATCTCACATAAAAACCCCCGGCTATTCAAACACGACGATCCAATATAACATATCCAGCAACACATAACATCACATGTCATCAACGTAAGTAAATATGCGCATCCCAATTGTCGTTGACATATAGCAACGAAACCGGCGATATCACATATTACACTTACGGTCACAGAAAAGAAAGTGTAAAACTACAACAGTTAGAATCCGCAACCACTTTAGACATCGCATGCCTAATCATAATGAAATACTTAGACATCACATGCCTAACAGTTATAAACCCAGCATTTTAGTCTCATTATCGAAAACTCTTTTCAATATCAAATGAAACTAAACCGCTAGATTTATAACATTCATTCAGTTATCTCATAACTGTTTGTGAATTCCAATTATTGTATCCCATTCCAGATAAATAGAAAATATTAAACTTTCCGATCGAACATTCGAACACCCAAGTTTTCCCGAAACCGTCCAACACATGAAATAGGTTCAACGACATTCACTTCATGCCTCAGTACCAACGGTCCAGCCGTAGAAGGGTCAAGCCAACTCCTCACATGTGGCACGCCGTACTGCCCCAAACCCAAAGGTTCAAAGGGCAGTTCAAGACGGTCACATAATCGAGTTAAGGTTTGTTGTCTTCTAGAGGGACCATCGCGTTACTTGCACTACTCAGAACGTCCTTAAACCATTGAAAGATCCAACACTTGGAAATTTTCCGGCAGGGGAAAAGTTGGGTATTTATATCCGGTCGAACTTTTTAACATATTCTAAAGTTATCCGGAAAGCCACATAGACAAGATTTGATAATCCGATCGAATCGTTGATTCCCAATACAACCCCAGAACACTCAACTGTAGAGTCACAATAAAAATACCCAGAAAATATAGCATTAAATTATATGAGTTACTGTACAGAAATCACCAGACAAGGGGACAGTACGGCCGCGGAACCGCCGCACATGCCTAGCTTGTGCCGCGGTTCCGCGGTGGAAAAATCGATTCAGGTCCTCGTATTTCACAGTAATTCAAATAACACCCTGCTTATTTTTCTGCATATTTTTAATTGACAAAAATCCAAATTTTTAGAAAATTTCCAGAGAGCATTTTGGCATTTAGGGTTTCGGTTCGATCGGGTTTCAAACATCGTCTAGACTTCGCCTAAGGCTCTAGCTAGGCTCTGATACCACTGTAGGGTTCCTAGGCACGCTAATGAGGTCTCACAAGGCATCAACCATGCCAATTTCAAACTTTACGGTGCCGAGAAACCCTAGACTAGATCGTTGACTAGAAATTTAGGCGATATACGAATCTAGTTAACAACTTAACTAAAGATAAGAAGCTACAACCTTTGTAGATCCGGATATCCACTTCCTTGGCTCCACGTAGGCGTCCTCTCGCTGTCCATCTCGAATCCCGGACTCAATCGTCGGCTTGATCGGAGAAATGGGCGGACTAGGTTGTCGGCTTCGTGCCGAAGATGATCTACGTCGAGGCATCACAAGTTCAAGCTCCGACTTCACAAATTTGTGAAACTTGTGAAGAAAACACCCAAAACAACTTGGCAAGAGGTAGAGGGTGAAGAAATAGGAGGTGGGTTCACTTTGGAATTGGATTTCTGACTTTAGAACTCAAGTTGTCATTGATGGCATCAAGCTTTCTTGAAGAAGAAGATGATGAAGAAGAAGAAAGAATATGATAAGTGTTGAATTAAAATGAAAAATAATCCAATACTTATCATAAGCTAACCATAGTAGAGTGTAGAGAATAGACCATGGTTACATGGATGGGTTAGGGTTAAGCATGAAGACAAGAATGGTTAAGAAGTCAAAGCTTCATGAAGCTTCAACTAGAAACAAATAAAGCCACCATTCTTATCTAAATCATTTCCAAATAAATAAATGAACAAATAAATAAATAAATGAATATGCAAAACCCTAATTATCAAATTAACCATGGTTTAATTCTATACACTTAACTATATGATCAAGTATCATCAAACATGATACAAATATGTGCACAAAAGTATATCACATATACTTCTTGCACATCAAGTGAGAAAATCCATTTAAAGTGAACCAATACTACTTAATGCAAAGTAATATATCAAATATATAATTATACACTAAATCATTAAATCAACACTTGATTTAACGATCCGGTCATATCGCATATAACCGACTAGTATCCTATGTATCGGCTTATCGAATCAATCCTTGATTCGATATCTAGGTTATATCGAATATAACCAATCGATACATCCATCGCGAGAATGGAATACGGTATCACATACACGCATCATTCTCGGTCCTGCACATATCTCATATGCACTCCTATTTCGTTTCGCTTGAGCCAGGAAACCTCTGTGTAGGACTCTAAAGACTCGTCAATACGCCGGTAGTAGATGATGATCATATGAAGCACCCACAAGCCTCAAGCGGTCTGCTAAATGTAACGGCCATCCGGGTATTGAGCGATCAGAAGATCAACGAGCTAGCCCGCTCACACTCCTGTGAATCCAACCAGTAACACTTACCGTACAGTCCGGTCTGTTCGTCTGATATGTCGCATATCAAGTCTAGGGGTGGTATACGTCAGACCCCAATAACCGATAAGTCGTGCCGATGTGAGGCTCATAACGGGTCGAGAAACTATTGGTAACACTTACCAGCAAATCTCTGATCAGCCCTGGCCAGGGACTTCCCTGTTACGGCCAATCGAGCACAGCGCAACATCAACCCCCAATACCGGGAGAGACGAAACCCCTCCTATCGCTCATTGCCTCCATGTGACTCGGGACTGTACCTAAAGACCACCGTTTTGCACGCCCTCATGGACGTGGTAAGGTGGAGATCAAAGCACAGTGGGAATCACACAAGACTCTATGACGATCTCGGGTCTACAGACTAACCTGTACAAGTGTCACCTGAGAACTGCCATCTGACGTGAGGTATAATACCATCTGGGAGTTCTCGGCGAGTCCATCCAGTGTACCCAGTCTCCACTGAGCACCCGTATACCATCTCTGATGTCAAACACCAATGGATATGGGATCATCCATCGCCCATCTCATGGGTCGAGAAGCGTATACGCTAGTCTACACTGGTATATCGATGCCCTGTCTCGATACACCCACGACTAGGGACCTTGAAGGATGTACTTATGGACTACCATGTCCCCACTAGTATGATCTGCATCATAGTCCAGGTAGTCAAGTACACATCCTAAGGGCTTTATCAACATGTAACTATAAGACAGTTTAAAGAGACAAGTGTACATGTTAAGAAAAAGAGTAACCAGATAGCATACTATCATATCGAGCAAGAAAGTCATCTCTATATATGTCCAAGCATCCAATATAATATACATCATCTGTACAATACTGGCCTCTAGGGCATACATACAACTAACACTATATCCCCAGGATGTAGGAGGCATCACTTAGATCTTTCATGGAGAACTTGTGTGATAAGAAGAGCTTGACCGAGTGTAGCATAGGAACATCGTTTCCTATCAAGAGTATGTTATCCACGTACAATACGAGGAAGACAACCTTACTCTCTATTACCTTCTTATATATACATAGTTCATCTTCATTTTTGATGAAGTCAAACTCTTTGACAGCTTCATCGAAACCGATTTTCTATCTCCACGATGCCTACTTTAATCCGTAAATTGATTCAAGCAGCTTGCACACGCTTCCACTGCTCCCATTATCTACGAAGCCCTCTGGCTGTGTCAGGTACACGCTCTCTTCTAAATCACCATTTAGAAAAGGGGTCTTGACGTGCAACTGCCAGATTTCATAGTTATGGTATGCAGCAACGGCAAGTAGGATCTAGATGAACTTAAGCATAGCCACCAGAGAAAAGGTTTCATCTAGTCGAAACCAGGTTGTTGACGAAAACCCTTTGCTACAAGTCTAGCTTTGAAAGTCTCAACTTTTCCATCTACACCAATTATCTTCTCAAGATCTACTTGCTCCCGATGGGTTTTACCACTTCAAAAGAAACTTTCAAAGTCCATACTTTGTTGGTGTACATGGATTCCATCTCATATCACATAGCATCCAGCCATTTCACACAGTCTCCACTTATGACTGCCTGCTCAAAACTAGTTGGATCATCATCTTCATGATGCAATCCTCGCTCCCACCGTCTATGAGAAAACCGTTGTATCTCTCAGGTGGATGAGGAATCCTACTAGATCTGCGGAGTGGCTTCGGTTTGTCGGGGACTATAGAATCCTCCGGTTCCACCAAATCGTCAGTTATAGTTTGTGTTGCTGGAACTTCATCCAGTTCTTCATCATTAACACTAATCTCTTTGATAAGAAATTACTTTTCTAAAAAGGTGGCATGTCGAAAAACAAACACTTTTTGTTCCTCGGTGTGGTAGAAGATATACTCTAGCGAATGTTTAGGATATCCTACAAACTTGCACAGAACTGACCTTGCCTTGAGCTTGTCCGGATTTTGCTTTTTAACATAGGCCGGACAACTCCATATCTTAACTCGTTTAAGAGATGGTCTCTTCCCATTCCATATCTCATATGGAGTGGCAGGCATGGATTTGGTCGGAACTCTATTCAATAGGAACGCGGCTTCTCAAGTGCATAACCCCAAAAGAAAATTGGTAACTCAGCAGTACTCATCATAGAGCGCACCATATCTAATAGGGTGCGATTCCCCCGCTCCGAAATACCGTGGTGCTGTGGTGTATATGGAGGAGTAAGCTGAGAGAGAATCTCATTCTCTTTTAAATAATCCAGCAACTCCGTGCTTAAGTATTCTCCTCCTCGATCATATCGAAGAATTTTAATACTTTTACCCTTCTGGTTCTCAATTTCGTACTTATATTCCTTGAATTTATCAAAAGATTCAGATTTGTGTTTCAAAAGGAACACATGTCCGCATCTTGAGAGATCATCGGTGAATGTAATAAAGTATGAAGAATCATTCCTGGCATGTGTAGACATAGGACCGCATACATCATTATATATCAGTCCCAAGAGTGCAGTAGCTCTTTCTCCGTGTCCAGTAAACAGAGTTTTGGTCATCTTTCCTTTGAGACATGACTGGAAAGTTTCGTAAGATGTAAATTCGAACGGATTCATATATGCATCCTTATGCAACTCAGCTAGTCTTGTCGCATTCATATGACCTAGTCTACAATGCCACAAGAAGACTTCGTTCATTTCTGAACTGTTCCTCTTGTATGTGTTCTGTATACTTAGAACTGTATTATGAATTAGAAAGTATATACTGTTATACAACGTATCATACCCAATCAACGATTGATTTAGGAAAATATTAACAATATTTTTAGTACGAAATAACAGTCGCTCAGAATCATTGTGTAACCAGTCTGTAACACAAGGTGATATTCGCCCACTAATTTGGCTGCAAAAATTGCACCATTCCCTACTACTATAGACATATCACCATTTCCCGGTTCTCTACCTCTCTTTAGCCCATGTAACAAATTACATACGTGAGATCCTGATCCGGTATCTAATACCCAGGACATAGAGAAAACTGAGAAACAATTCTCGGTTACGAACACACCCGAAGACGATGCATCAACATACTTATTCTTCGTTTGGGTGGTGTGGGAATCCGGATATTCCCATATTCCTTGCTCAGACTTATGAAAATCATAAGATAAAGTGGAACATAGCCAAGTATAATAAGCGGGTTTGGTCAATACATCCATATTATTATCTTGATTACCATATTATTATCTTGATTAAGGCGTGTCATTGGTCGCTACCAGGAGAGAGAAGGATAATCACTTTACGTGTGATCTTTGCAAGATTAGATTGGTTATTATTTTATCTAATCAGGATGGCTCACACTGTTTTAGAAAATCTTCCTTCAAACCTGAAAAGGTAAGATTAGCCGAGATTAATTACACCCTACAAGTTCGCCAATCAGTCAGCCAGGCAGGTATTGGTACTCCGTGGGAGTCTCCCCATGCTTTCATATGGAACTAATTAAATAACCTCGTTTCCGCAAGGGCATCACCCCGTTAACACCTTTCTTAGACACCTAATGGATCGGCTAATTGTAAAGTGGAAAACTCTACCATGAGTAATACTTACTCGCAGTGGGTATCGGGATCCAACTATCATATAGAAGGTATGCAATCTCATTGCAAATTTCAACACTTAAAATTCCCAATATCTGTTTTTACTCCTAGCCACTTATGACCTTAACAAGGTCAACAAATCATAAGCGCCAGCCAAGTTCAACCCGTCATTTCTTTATTGAATTAAACCCACCCGTACGACTTTTAACATAGTCAACAAAACCGTACGACTACCCTAATCCAATCGCATCATATTGTTGCAGATAAGCACTAATTAGGTACCGCACACTACACCTTAACATAATCAACAAACTTAGCATGAATACTAAATATCACTTATCCAAAATGATGGAGGGCTACGACTGGTTTTGAAGAAAACTTTTAACATAATGAACTTGATATCGTTGTAGAATCTAGTGATTTTAAAAAGGAGTGGTTTAAGCTCCGCTTTTAAAATCGAGTAGTTTTCAAACACAAACTGAATAGCTTTTTCCAGCTTTTGCTAATGAGGTCACTCCCGGTGAAGTGAACTTGGCTCTTTCCTCATCGAATGAGGTGCTGGATATCTATCAAGGAATACCACTGTGCAAAGCCAGAACTATAGAAGCTATGATGATAAACCGAGTGGGTTGTAGCATTTGCTAGTTTTTCTAAAGAGGTCACTCCCAGTGAAGGGATCTCAGCTCTATCCTCATCGAATTAGATGTTGGATATTCATCAAGGAATACCACTATGCAAAGCAAGAACTAGAGCTATCTTTTAAAAAACTTTTGATTCTACAACATCTTTAGATTTCTTTTCTTTTCATTAATCTCATTAATGAAGTCCCATAATTTAATGTTTTCCTAAACATCACAGAAAATGAAATGAAAATAGAACGTACGCTTATGCCATCCGCATTCGCCATGGGGCCTCGTCATGCACCGTTGGGTTACTTAACTAACGGCAGAGCGGGAGATGGACTAGCACGGGTGCAAAACATAAGCAACGTTTGTTATATATTATATATATAAAGTATTCGTCTCACGCAGTTATATGATCACATCACAGAACCACGCAGCAGAAGTCAACATATGAAATATTAGATATACTAGGAGGTCTGTGTTTTAAATTAAGCCAATAATGAAAAACACTGATTCCACGGTCGTGATGAATAGCCAAACCCATATCCCTAGACCTCTACGAGAGCAGCAAACAACCCTGCCGATTCTAGAGTTAGGAGACCCAGTCTCGACTCCTCGAGATGGTCTCCCACTGGACTCCAGAACCCGGTTACTTATGCTCCCCTCCTTGGGTCTTTTCTAATGCGGAAAAGTAAATAATATACATCAATGGTGATATCATCCTCAACTCGGAAGTGTCCCAATAAAAGAATATTACATATAAATTTTACATGAATGAAAATTGTAAAACTCTCATCTCACATAAAAACCCCAGCTATTCATTCACGACGATCCAATATAACATATCACAGCAACACATAACATCACATGTCATCAACGTAAGTAAATACGCGTATCCTAAATTCCGTTGACATATAGTAACGAGATTTGGGATACCCTATATAATACACTTACGGTCGCAGAAAAGAAATGAAAAACTACAATAATTAGAATCCGGATTTCCTTAGACATCGTAAACCCAGAATATCTCATATTCTGAATTTCATGCCTAACCCTATAAACCTTGCATTTTAGTCTCATATCTAAAACACTTTTCAATAACTTAGCCGGATGATTCACTAAGATTCCCGACTACCCGATCGAATACTCGTCGGGAACTTCAGTAGATGGCCGCACCCTCGATACCGTCGACCAAGTACATTTAGGCGGAACACCGTGACCGTGAGCACCCGAGTGGATGCTTTTGGCATCGGGGTTCTCCTACAGTCACTTGGTCGGGGCTATGAGGTGTGGCTACCTAGTAAAGTTATCCGACGAATATTCGCGTACGATAAGCGATTGCGATAGAGTTTCGATCCGAATCAAAACTTCATGGCAATCGATCAGTAGAGACTAACATGCTAGATTTACAAACAAACTAGTTTTCACAAAACTAATTAAATGTGGATTCCAACTAGTGTATCATATATTAAACTTAAACCCGAAACGATGTTAAAATTACGACTACGAAACACTCCGAGTTGCCATAGCAATAAAGTTAACATCACATGCAAAATTGGCCAATCAAACATGACCTGAAACCTAAAACCAAGAGCTAAGAACTCCATACAAAAACCAAACCCCAACATAATAGAAAAACCGGCCAGTCCGGTTTTTTAGCTCATTTGGCCGGCCAAAATGAAAAATTTGGGGTTCATTTTCGTAGGGTGTTCTAATTACATCATATGTAACACTCAGTACTTATTTAAAAAAAATTTAGAGGCCATTTGAAAATCGACGGAGAACAGGTTTTTGGGTTTTGGTTTTCGGAGTTGTTTCGGTTTCGCAATTCTAATAACATCGTCTAATCTTCTAGCTTTGTCTTTAATACCATGAAGTGTACATTAGCACTACCACTGGGTTTTCCTAGAGTCAAGCATGCCATTTTAAAAATTTTCGGGGTGCTAATCTACATTAACCAAGATCTTAAACTAGATGATTAAAGTTTAACTATGATATCAAAAACTAAACTAAGAGATGGATGGTTACAACCTTTGTAAACCGTGTCCTTCTCTTCTATAGCTCCGAGTTACAGTCCACGCGACTCTATTAGGCTCCGCTTGAAGGTTGAACAAACTTCCTTTTGATGACCTTCGTGCCGAAGATGATCCACCCAAAGTCTGCTAATCCAAGATACCTCTTCACTAAACTCTTTAGTGAAGGAAACAGACTACACCAAAGAACTAATCTAGTATAGAATGGTGAAGTAGGGGTGTTGTTTGCTCACTAGGGTTCTCACAAGCTCATAGTTTCACAACTCATGTGAGAGATTGAGCTAGGAAGAGGAGGTGAAGAAAATGGAGAGAGCTAGAGAGAAACTCATCACATGAGCCCAACTCAAGAAAAATAACTAAGTGTGGAATGAAGTGTAGTATGGCTCATCTAAACTCACAAATTATTGAAGCATACAATTTTTTTAACACTTAAAAATTGTAGCCATGCTTCAATAGTGCAACCAAATGAATATAATATAGAATAAGCCATGTTATGCTCATGCCTCCAAAGTCTTCCCATTTATCATCTCTTTTTCTATTTTCTAAAAATAGAAAAACCATGCCATGCTCATAATATATATATATATATATATATATATATATATATCACATATAAGCAATAATATTAGTCAATATATAATTATATCAAATATAAATATATATCATATTATTAAATCAACACTTGATTCAATAATCCGGTTATATCACATATAACCGACTAATATCATTTATTTGTATATCACATTATCAAATCAACACTTGATTCAATAATCCGGTTATATCACATATATCCTAACTGATAACAAATAGCCGCCAGATTACAATACGGTATCTCAGACTCGTATTTAATCAGGCCCCGCACATATCAGCATATTTGCCCTACTTCTTTTCGCTTGAATCAGGAAACTTCTATGTGGGACTCTAAAGACTCGTCAATATGCCAGCAGTAGGTGTTGATCACATTAGTCACCCACAAGCCGTCAGTGGTACTAGCTGGACGTAACGGCTACCCAGGTATTGAACGAATAGAAGATCAACAAGCAAACTTGTCCAAACTCCTATGAAGCCTATAGGTAACACTTACCGTACAGTCCGGTCTCTTCATCTGATATGTCGCATATCGAGTCTGGGGTTAGAATAGTCAGACCCCAATAACTTGATAAGTCATGACGATGTAAGGCCTATAACGGTATAAGAAACTACTGATAACTCTTACCAGTAAATCTCATCAACAACCCTGACTAGGGACTTACTGTTATAGCCAATTGAGCATAGCGCAACATCAACTCCCTATACCGGGAGAGACGAAACCCCTCCTATCGCTAATTGCCACCATGTGACTCGGGACTGTACCCAAAATCCACCTGTTTGCACGACTCCTTTGAGCCGTGGCAGGGAGGAAATCAAAGCACAGTGGGAACCACACAAGACTCTATGACGATCTCGGGTCTACAGACTAACATGTACCAGTGTCACCAGAGAACTGCTATCTGACAATAGGTATAGTACCATTTAGGAGTTCTCGGCGAGTCCTGTTCAGTGTACCCATTCTCTAATGAGCACCTGTGTACAATTTTTGATGCTAAACACCAATGGATATGGGATCAACCATCACCCCATACAGGGTCAAGAAACGTACACACTAGTCTACTATGGAATATCGATGCCATGTTTCGATATTCCCTCGACCAGGAACAATTAAAAGTTGTGCTTATGGACTACCTAGGTCCCAGTAGTATGATCCGCATCATAGTCCTAGTAGTCAAGACAACATCGTAAGATCTTTATCAACATGTATATGAGAGATGGTATAATAATACCAGTGAACATGATAAGATAAAGGCAACCAAATAGCATACTATTATGTCGAGTAAGAATGTCCACCATATATATGTCCAAGCATCCACTATATCATACAATAATGGCCTTTCGGGCATACATATCACTAACATTAAGGGTAAGCGAACCCTACAACATACGGTAAAGGATTTCATCATCTTTTCCGTGGCCCATAAATCACGAAATTGAGCATAACGGTTACCCACACAAATTTTAAAAGAAACTAGACTTTAATCCTTTAAGTACTTCATGCTCATTAGGAGAAGTTAACTGTTTTTAGAACACCGCTTAACATTATATCGTTCACGGGATGTCTAGGAAAGTGTTTACGACGCAACCGCCAAAAGAGAAAGGGCTATTCTAATTAAGGAATTTCCCAAAAACATTGGAAAACCTCCCCTTATCTCCGCACTTAACCGGCCACGTGATCAGTATATCTTATGCCCGTTTCTCGACACAATTTTACTTCGACAATCAAGTTCTTGAGCAGGTCTAGTTGATCTATGTGAATCCAAGACCGATTAGGTGTGTGGTATTGTGTCGTGATTATTTTTTCTTTACCTTTTTATGCGTATATTTATATCCATTATTTTGTTAATAACTAACACAAAAACAAAAATAACCGATCACCTCCTTTTTTTCATCCCCTCTCCTCTTTTTCTTTTCATATAATGGGTACCCCAAAACAACCAACTCTTGCAGAACTTTGGTACCCTCGACCGGATATTACTTCATACGACACTTGTTTTGGTAAAACGTCAAACGATCCATCCATACCAAAAATTTCTTTGAAAAATCGGATAGACGCTTGTAGAAACACCACTTGGACACCACAATCCATGTCTTATCAACCTTTTCAAACTTTTACCCCTTCTTATGTTGATACCCCTTCCGAGGGTAACGTGGTGACTTTTAAATCAATGTCCATTGTTGAACGTATTGCACAATCCCGTATCCGATCTTTCAAACCTTTCACCACTCCGAATTCTTTAGGACAACAATTCCAACTATCTTCTTATCAAGTTGTTGATCCTGATACTACCTATTCCATGCAACCATTCGATTCCTATCAATCCTACCCGATTTTCACACCTTCCGTAGAAATTTTTTCTGAACATCAATTTGGGAGTTTCGCCTATTTAAATGAATTTGAATATTTTACTGAAACCCCTTCACAACCCATGTCTATTCTTGAACAATCATTGGAAGAATTTCGGGTTGTTTCGTGCCGACAAATTGAGGAATTGAATGCCTCCATGGCCACACTCATAAAATCTTACGAACCAGTAGCTAGTTCCCAACTAGCTTAAAACTTTACAATGTATGCTGTGGCTATAGAAAAATTTGATGATTTGAGTAGTGAAAGTGCGCAATCAACCCTTCAAAATCAAGCCTGCCTATTACCAATTGAATTCCACAACTCCGGTTCCGAAGATCTATAGAGTAGACCAGATGATTCACCAATTGAAGATAGAATATTTAATGAGTTGTGTGACTACATAGTATTTGATTTACCGGATTGTTGTTCATACCAGAATATTGCATTTTATACCGCCCATTATTATGCTCGTGTGTTTATAGGTAGGTGCTTGTAATCCGTGTTTGTTACATATTTACAGAGTACAGGTTTCCAGTCCAAATATCGCAAATCAAGACAGAATCTCCACGGTTACACCAAATACAGAACATCTGTTGACAGCAGATAAAAGCCGGGTTCCGGTAATCCATATCCGTCCAGTGCCGAGTACCAGTTCCTGAGACAAGACATATGACAGTGGTCATTCGTGTCTCGGACAAGCACAGAGCACGAGGGGGGCAGCACAAGAATCAATGGGTGCGCGGAGCTCGAGAGAGAGAGAAGTCAAAAGTGAAGAAATGATAGCAATCTTAGACTAGGAAATTTGCAAATATTCTGGAAGACTTTTGTGCAGTTTGTAGTTGTCAAACACGAGGAATAAAGGAACCAGGGATAACCACAAAAGATGGTGGCCCAACTCATCAATACGGCCGCGGTTCCGCGGCCTAAGCAGGCTTAGGCCACGGAAACGCGGCCGTACTAGCTCTTCAGGTTGTCGTTTTTTAAGGGTAGTTTGGGTACTTCATTTTATGCCAGATTCTTGCCCTAGGGTTTCTGTAAGCTGCCTATAAATACTCCAGAACTGAGCTAAGCCAAGGGTCCAATTTTGTGTCAATTCTTTGTTTCTCTTTTTGTTAGGATTTAGTCTTTTTCTTCTTCTTCTTCATCTTTTCTCCATGAAAATTGTAGTGAGAGCTTTTTGAGTGGAAGATCAATGAAGATGAGGGCTTTTGTATCATTCTCTTTCGTTTAACTTCCCCTTGAGATTCTTGCTTTCTCTTGATCTTTCAACCTCTTCATTGAGCTTGAAAGGTTAAGGGTTATTTATTGATCTCAAGGGTCGTATTTTCTTATGGAATTAGCGCTTCATTTCACATGCGTTCTCTACCCTTCTCTTGATCTTGCAACCTCTTGATTGAGCTTGCAAATTTAAGGGTTGGCTATTGATCCCATGCTCGTCTTGAGTTCTAGTTTCTAATTCTTTTTATTGCTTATTTATTACTTGCTTTTTATTATCTTGCTTTACTTTCTTGCAATTTAAATTCATGCACTTAATTATTTGTAATCTTCTCTTTTCTTTGTTCTTTTCTTTTGCTCTTTTTGGTTCTTTTTATGAATGAATGTAATTATTATTGTTAAGAAGAAATACGATATTATAAGTTAACGTTTCTTTGCTCATTTCCTTTTCCCGTATTTTCCATTGAACTCCGCCCAAACGATACGCAAGCGCTCCGTTAGGCACCCTACCCTAACAAGGTAACGGTGATTCCTAACCGCGACCGGTTGCGTTCGGTTTGGCCGGAGGCGAAAGCAAGAGACAAGAACGGAAGGACAAGGGTAAATAAGCCGGATTCCACGAATACCGTGCTTAAATCCCCTAATCCACGTTGTTGCCGATTGCTCTAGCTTCAATTCGTCAAGACTCGGCTCAAAGGTTTTGAGTACGGATTTCCTTAGCTTCTAATCTCGTATCTTTTTCTTAACAACTTTATACTTGCAAATAATACACATAGGTTAGATCGAACAAACACATATTCTTTATTGACTCGTCTAAAACAAGAAAGGACATACAACCATCTCCCTGTGGATCGACCCGTGCTCAACCGGCTAGCTGCATAGCGACACCGTCTAGATTGCAGTTAACTTTAATTCTTTCAATCAAATGGCGCCGTTTCCGGGGAGACGTTAACGTATTTCTTTTCTTGTTATTCGGGTTAATATTCTTTTTGTATATATATATATATAAAATAAAAAAATAAAAAAAATATTCTTTTTGTTTTTTTTTGATCATTTTTGTGGGCAAGAGTGCAGATTTTTGCAGATTTGCAAACTGCGATTGTGGGGAGCAAAGTGTATGTTCAAGGCTAAGGTGATTGCAAAGTACAGTGCTAAAGATCCGGGTAGTTTGACCCGCGCAAGCGAACTTTTCAAGCATACCGGATTTGATTCAACGGGGGTTTCCTAACCCAAAATCTTAACGGTACGTACTTTACTAACACCTTCATCTCAAATCCGACGCATCCAATATACTATTCTTTGCAGGATTCTTTGCAAGTTCGCTAACAAATGCTAAAAATTGACTAACCCGTATTTGTTGCAGTGCCGCGCTTAAACTAAAAAACGATTTTTTGATTCTTTATAGAATTTTTATTGAATTGCGCATTGCATCAATTAATACGGACTTAAGGGCAAGCGAACCCCACAACATACGGTAAAGGATTTCATCACCTTTTCCGTGGCCCACAAATCACGAACTTGAGCATAACGTTTACCCGCACAAATTTTAAAAGAAATTAGAATTTAAGCCTTAAGGACTTCGCGCTTACTAGGAGAAGTCAACTGTGTTTAGAACCTCGCTTAACGGTATATTGTTTACGGGGTGTCTAGCAAAGTGTTAACGGCGAAACCGCCAAAAGAGAAAGGGTTATTTAATTAAGGAACTTCGCGAAAGCGTTGGAAAACCTCCCCTTATCTCTGCACTTACCTGGCCTCGTGATCAGTGTATCTTGAGCCCGTTTCTCGACACAGTTTTACTTCGACAATCAAGTTCTGGAGCAGGTCTAGTTGACCTAGGTGAACCCTAGAACGATTAGGTGTGTGGTATTTTTGTGTCGTGATTGTTTTTTGTCCAGTTTCTTTTTTATGTGTATATTTCATTCTTTTGTTAATATCGAAAAGAAAAATTTAAAAAAAAAAATCACATTCTTTTCCCCCTCTTTTTCTCTGCCTTTCTTTCTTTCTCTCTTCATATCATGGGTACCCCACCTCGCAAAACTCTTGCCGAACTTTGGTACCCACAACCAGACATTACTTCTTACGGTTCTTGCTTTGGCCGAACGTCAAACGATCCCTCCATGCCCAAAATCTCTTTGAAAGATCGGATAGACGCGTCTAGGACAAACACTTGCCCTTCGCAATCCACTCTGTATCAGCCTTTTCAACCTCCCCCACCCGCTTATGTTGATACCCCTTTTGCAAGTCGTCCTTTGTCCATCGCTGAACGTATTGAACAATCCCGTAGCCGATCTTTCACTCCTTTCACCACTTCAAATTCTTGGGATCAACAATTCCATTCACCTTCCTATCCAAATGTTGATCCTGCTCCTATCCAGCCATTCAATTCCTACCAATCCTACCCTACTTTTTTACCTTCCTTACACATTGCTTCAGAACCGCCATTTGGGAGTTTTCAGTATCCAAACAAGTTTGAATCTTTTACTGAAACTCCTTCCCAACCCATGTCTAGTCTGGAACAGTCTTTGGAAGACTTTAGGGTAGCGTCGTACCAACAGATGATGGATTTGGATGCGTCCATGGCCGCCCTCATACAACCTAGTGACCCGGTAGCTAGTTTTCAACTAGCTCCAAATTTTCCAATGTATGAAGAGGTGGTCGGACAGGCTGTGAATTTGAGTGGAGAGAGTGAGCTGTATCCCCTTCCAAATCAAACCTACCCGTTTCAAATTGAATCCCACAACTCCTGTGTTGAAAGTCTATCAAGTGTCCCAACTGAATTATCAATTGAAGATAGAATGTTTAATGAGTTGTGCGACTTTTTAGGGTTTGATTTGCCAGATTGTGAAGGGTCACTTCCAAGTGAAACCAATCCCAATCCTTTTGACCTCTACACCTCCATCTTAGAACCTGAATTGATTGATATCCATGCTTTTGTTGAGGTGTCTGAGAATATAGATTTTCACTTGATTGAGGATATTGACGCTGGGACTATTTTGGATGATGAACCCGCAGATTTGGCAGAATTTTTCTCTCCAATTCAGCATCCCGAGTCAGTAACTGTTTTTCCCGAACCCCATATGCGTCTTGATTTTGATGAAATTTGCATGGATACGCTGAATTTTGAGGAGAATTTTGAGGATAGCTTTGAGGATGAACCAGTTTTAATTGATGAGTCGGATTTTCCAATTCATCCTGTTTCTTTCATTGACTGTGTACACCCTCCTGAACCTTTAACCGATAACCTTCCTCAATCACCTACCTCCATCCTTTCCATCGTTCCGACCTTGCAAGAACCCGTCTCACGTCCATTTACTATGTCTGGTTTACCAAGTTCGGCGTACTCATGGTTTCTTACGAATCTTGAAGGATTTGACCCCATTGTTCGACGGGTTAATAGATTAGCACAACCGCTTTTTACACTTCGCTCATCACAAATTGTGCTAATCTATTCACTCCATTTGCACCCTCAAGTTCGTACTCCACTTCTTTTTCCCTTCCGCCATTCTTCTTCTTCTGATATACCGAGACCGTATCCCGCTTCTATCTCCATACGGTCTCGCGTATTCTCCATTTCTTTTCTCTACGCCTTCTTTGACCAACCACTGCTTTATCATGATAAGATCTTTGATTGGTTGGTGCTCACTTTTGGCCTGTGTAAGGCCTTCTACAGCCTGATACTGTTCTTTCCCCCCTAATCCTGAACTTCATCGCTTAACAGTGGAAACACCGTTTCACTTAAGTTTGGGGGGGGACTCCTTTTTTGTATATATTTTTTGTTTTCTTTGTTGTATATAATTTGTTTTTAGGGAGCGCCGGCAATTTTTGACCCTCTTGGTATAGCCTGACAGTGAGGGCACTGTCAAGTTTAAGTTTGGGGGTGTGCTCGGTAAGCTTTCTTCCTTCGCATTCATTTGTATATTTTGCATTTGCATACCTTATTAAAAACCCACAAAAATTAAAAATTTTCCAAAAAAATATAAAAACTTTGTCGTCAAGTTAGCTAATAGGGTAACTTAGATCTTTATTCCGAAAGTTTAGTTGATATGATAGAAACAACTAAATTCTAGGCTTAGGTATTGAAAACCCTAAAAATAACCCTCATTCTGTCTAACTTTAGTAAGTATACGTCCTTATATTTTTTTTTGAGAAATAGGTAATCTTGAGTTCAGTTCTTGAGTTAAGTCAAGATGAAGGGAAAGTATTGAAGCTTTACTGAAGGATAAGTCTGAAAAATAGTTTCTTTTCTTGAGTTCAAATTTAGAAAGTATATACCCTACAACTGCACTTACACGCACCTTGAAACTTGGGATAGTAGAGGATACCTTGAAATACTCTTGCCTGAAAGCCTAGTATGAAAGGAAAAACGGTATTTAAAGCTAAACACCAAATGAGCATATTGAAAAATATATCCGGTCTTGAAAAAGAAAAAGAAAAAAAAGAAAAAGAAAAAATAGAATAAAATCAAGACCTGGAAACTGCTATTTACGCTTTAAAGTTCACACATTCAGTAATCGGTCGTTAGTGCCTCAAGAAGCATTAATAGTCGCATGAAAGGTGTGTGAGCAAATCCGTCCATCCTTAATGAAAAGAAGTAGTATTTGGTATTAGGGCAAGGGTATTATAGCTTGAATTGAATTCTTGAGTGTAGGGGTGCAAATATACACACACGTAGGGGTATACAATCGATGTTTGGATAAAAAAATAGAAATAAAGAATAAGACTTGTGTCTTCTGTAAAGTTGATAAAAATCCCTGATTTAAGGCCACACTTTTAGAAGAAAAACTCAGGAGAACCAACATCTTTCTAAACTTTTTTGGAACGTATAGGATCTAAAGTTAAAACAGATAGGAGGTGTGAAACATAAGGGTTGAATATTTCTAACTTAGGATGATAGAGTTTCTAACGTAAATACTAAACCGTAGGAGTAGAATCGGCGTTAACTTATGACACTAGCTTGACAGGATTTTGTGGGTGTAATCCGCTGAAAACCCATAGGAGACAACACTCCTCCTACTAGGGACACCTAGAGGTTTAACGGCTTGTTGCACGCGCTCAGTGCAATCGCGTTCCCTGCGAAAGTGCGGTTAGATTTTTATTTTTGTGAATAATTGGTTTTGCTCGGGACGAGCAAAAGTTATGTTTGGGGGTATTTGTTCATACCAGAATATTGCATTTTATACAGCCCATTCTTATGCTCGTGTGTTTATAGGTAGGTGCTTGTAATCCGTGTTTGTTACATATTTACAGAGTACAGGTTTCCAGTCCAAATATCGCAAATCAAGACAGAATCTCCACGGTTACACCAAATACAGAACATCTGTTGACAGCAGATAAAAGCCGGGTTCCGGTAATCCATATCCGTCCAGTGCCGAGTACCAGTTCCTGAGACAAGATATATGACAGTGGTCATTCGTGTCTCGGACAAGCACAGAGCACGAGGGGGGCAGCACAAGAATCAATGGGTGCGCGGAGCTCGAGAGAGAGAGAAGTCAAAAATGAAGAAATGATAGCAATCTTGGACTAGGAAATCTGCAGATATTCTGGAAGACTTTTGTGCAGTTTGTAGTTGTCAAACACGAGGAATAAAGGAACCAGGGATAACCACAAAAGATGGTGGCCCAACTCATCAATACGGCCGCGGTTCCGCGGCCTAAGCAGGCTTAGGCCACGGAAACGCGGCCGTACTAGCTCTTCAGGTTGTCGTTTTTTAAGGGTAGTTTGGGTACTTCATTTTATGCCAGATTCTTGCCCTAGGGTTTCTGTAAGCTGCCTATAAATACTCCAGAACTGAGCTAAGCCAAGGTTCCAATTTTGTGTCAATTCTTTGTTTCTCTTTTTGTTAGGATTTAGTCTTTTTCTTCTTCTTCTTCATCTTTTCTCCATGAAAATTGTAGTGAGAGCTTTTTGAGTGGAAGATCAATGAAGATGAGGGCTTTTGTATCATTCTCTTTCGTTTAACTTCCCCTTGAGATTCTTGCTTTCTCTTGATCTTTCAACCTCTTTATTGAGCTTGAAAGGTTAAGGGTTAGTTATTGATCTCAAGGGTCGTATTTTCTTATAGAATTAGCGCTTCATTTCACATGCGTTCTCTACCCTTCTCTTGATCTTGCAACCTCTTGATTGAGCTTGCAAGTTTAAGGGTTGGCTATTGATCCCATGCTCGTCTTGAGTTCTAGTTTCTAATTCTTTTTATTGCTTATTTATTACTTGCTTTTTATTATCTTGCTTTACTTTCTTGCAATTTAAATTCATTCACTTAATTATTTGTAATCTTCTCTTTTCTTTTGCTCTTTTTGGTTCTTTTTATGAATGAATGTAATTATTATTGTTAAGAAGAAATACGATATTATAAGTTAACGTTTCTTTGCTCATTTCCTTTTCCCGTATTTTCCATTGAACTCCGCCCAAACGATACGCAAGCGCTCCGTTAGGCACCCTACCCTAACAAGGTAACGGTGATTCCTAACCGCGACCGGTTGCGTTCAGTTTGGCCGGAGGCGAAAGCAAGAGACAAGAACGGAAGGACAAGGGTAAATAAGCCGGATTCCACGAATACCGTGCTTAAATCCCCTAATCCACGTTGTTGCCGATTGCTCTAGCTTCAATTGGTCAAGACTCGGCTCAAAGGTTTTGAGTACGGATTTCCTTAGCTTCTAATCTCGTATCTTTTTCTTAACAACTTTATACTAGCAAATAATACACATAGGTTAGATCGAACAAACACATATTCTTTATTGACTCGTCTAAAACAAGAAAGGACATACAACCATCTCCCTGTGGATCGACCCGTGCTCAACCGGCTAGCTGCATAGCGACACCGTCTAGATTGCGGTTAACTTTAATTCTTTCAATCAATTGTGAAGGGTCCCCTTCATGTGAAATTGATGCCACTCCCTTCGATCTTTACATCCCCACTCTAGAAACCTAACCGATTGAAAACTATGCTTTTGTTGAGATGTTTGAGAACTTTAAGATTGACTTGATTAAGGATATCGATATTGGGGATATTTTTGATGATGAATTTACAAATTTGGGTGAATTTTTCTCACCAATTCAACACTTTCTTTCAGAACTGTGTGGACATCATCCCGATACATTAACTATTTTTTTTGAACTCCATTTGCTTCTGGATATTATTGATGACGATTTGAATGAATGCATGGATGATCTTGATTTTGAGATGGATTTAGAGGAAATTTTGAGGATAAACACGTTTTAATAGATGAGTCGGATTTTCCAATTCATCATATCCCCTCCATTGACTGTGAAAATCCTACTGCGCTTCTGACCGATACCATTCCTCAGTTACTTCCCTCCATTGTTTCCCTACCACAAGACCACCCGATTCCTTCATTTCCTTCCTCTGGTTCACCTAGTTCGAGCCCATGTTTTCTTGCGAATCTTACCAACTTTGATCCCATTTCTCAAAGTGTTGATAGATTAGTACAGTCCAATTTTACACTTCGATCATTACAAACTGTACTAATTCATTCAATCAATTTACAACCTCAAGTTCATATTCCATTTTCTTCTCTTTTCCGTTTATCTTCTCATCTACCGAGGCCATATACCACTTCCATCCTCACACGGCCTCGCATATTCTTCGTTTTCTTTCTCTACACATTCTTCCACCAACCCTGGTCGCATCACGATAGAATCTTTAAATGGTTGGTATTAACCTTTGATCTGTGTAAGGCCTTGTATAGATTGATGATGTTCCCTCCCCCTAATTTTGAACTTCAACACTTAACAGTGGAAACACTTTTTCGCTTAAGTTTGGGACGACCTTTTTGTATATATATTTTGTTTCCTTTTTTTGTATATACATATATAAAATAGCGAACCGACATATTTTGACCCCTCAACAATTTTGACCATCTTTGTGTAGCATGACAGTGAGGGCACTGTTAAGTTTAAGTTTGGGGGTGTACTCGGTAAGTATCTCTATCTTTTGCATTCATTTATATATTCTGCATTTGCATACATATTCGAAAACCCATAAAAATCAGAAAATTTTCCAAAAAATATAAAAATTTTGTCGTCAAGTTAGCTAGTGGGAGAACTTAGATTCAAAATTCCGACGGTTTAGTTTGATAAGATAAGACCAACTAAATCCTACTTTTAGATTTTGAAAACTTGAAAGATAACTCTCCTTGGAGTTTAACCATAGCTAATATACATCTTTTCATCACACTACACGTGTCATGAGTTTTGAAAATTAGATGACAAGCCTGATATGTCGTAAAACTTTTAATTGATAAACTATTTTTTTAGAATCAAATAGTTTTGTTTTGAAATAAGTAATATCAAGAATAGCTTATAAAATGAAGTGGATATGTAGGGATATTATTGAAACCTTAATAGGAACTAAGTCTAAAAAATAACCAATCTGGAATTTGTTTGGAGTGATTACACATCTTATCTACACAAACACGTCTTTTACCTTAAAAAATAATTGAACAACTGGTTATATCTCCATTCACATTGAATTGTTATGATTTTCACGCTAAAATGAGTCTTTTTATTTTAGGGCATATATAGGTAACTTGGGCAATTAATTCCACCGGAGTGTCTCTACATCTAATACCTTAAAACCAACTAATTTGGATGCATTGGCCCAAAGCTCGCTAAGAAATCTAGAAAGTCCATTTTTAAAACAAAGTCAAGCAGGTGTTCTCTCCAAGTTAAAATTCCTAATGGTTCTTTGTGTGAGAATAATCTTGACTAAAGACAAGTTTTTATAAAAGTATTTTTAAATGGAGATATTAAGGTTTTATCCTATGATAAAAACTATTGCACGTCACGAAGGTGTGTATAAATGAAAACAAGTAAAAGGAAGAGTAAAGAATAAGACCTAGTTTTCTGTTAAAGACGATAGAAATTGTGAATTTGAAACCTAACTGGAGAACGAAATTTGAGAAAAACATAACTCTTTATAAACTTGTGTAATCCTTTTGAAGTTTTATCCGGTTTTTATTTTGTGACATGATGAATCTAATCAATCTTTTTAAAATGCAACGACGCTATTTGCACCGCACGTAAAGATGTATAGAATCTTAAGTTAATGAGAAGTGAGGTGTGAAAAATTAAGGTTCGATATTTCTAACTAAGGATAATAGAATTTCTAGTTTTGATACTAAACCTTAGGGTTAGAATCAACAGTTATTTCATGAAACTAGCTTGACGGGATTTTTTGGGTGTAATCCGCTGAAAATCTTCAAGAGACAACATTCCTCCTACTAAGGACACCTAAAGATTTAACGGCTTGTTGCATGGGCTCAATGCAATTACGTACCCTGCGAAAGTGAGATTAGGATTTTGTTTTGGTCGGGAAGAGAAAAAGATATGTTTGGGGGTATTTGTTCATCACGAAAAATGCATTTCAATACCGCTCATTCATTATCAATTTTGGGATATATCGGTACTAATCCGTATCTGCTCAATAAGTACAGATTACAGGTATTCATGACCAAACACTAAAAACACACTAAAATGCATGGATATGACATTTGTGAGCTGACACTGCAACCAGAATGGAATACCGATCATTATTCAAGAAGATTTTGCAAAATAATTCAAGTGTACACATTTTTATCAAGAATGGTCCAACAAGACATGATTATTTATAAGTGTGAACACAACCTTTTTGATGCATGAATCATGGTGGGCTGCCATGATGACGACATGATTTTTTCAAGTGGAGCAAGTGGGCAAGTTGATTAAAGCAAGTGGGCTTGATGTGATAATGTGTTGATGTGATTTAAAGTTGCATTTTCCTCCAAATCTACAGATTATAACTCAATTTGATATAAAAGAATCAAACAATACCAGAGAGATCATAGAGAGGAAATAAGATCACCACAAGAAGACAGGCCCCGCCACTTGAAGAAAAACTGCCAGACTTTATGGCATAGGAATAATCGTTTTCTTTTCGAACCTTAGATTTCTTCGGTTGACAAGAATAGCTTTTGTCGAGCACTGAATCCTAGACTTTCTGCCAGACTCTGTGGATTTGTGAGGAGAGTCGCTGATAATACTGCTCCGGCTCTAGCTGCGTTGGAGCTTTTACAGGTGGAGGCGATCTTTTTAATACCGCCGTGGGGGAGTTTTTGCGAACCCTTATAAGAGGTTCGAAACTGTTTCCAGTTTGAACAACAGCATCAATAGCCACCACAGGAGCTGGTGGGGTAATTCCAGAGGGGGGATTGCCCCCAGCTCATTTAGCGCTAATGGCAACGTCGAGCATGTCTCGCAGTGGGAACTGTTTCAGTATTGGAGGCGCCCTCATCATACCCCCGGCGTTGCTTAGGGGCTTCGCCTGATGTCAGCCTATGAAAGACTTACATTCTTTATGGAGCCAGAGCAGAATTGGTCATCCTGTTGAAGACCGACCGTCTTGGTGGCGAAGCACTTTTGTTGGCTTCATGCATTGCAGGAGCGGGGAGAGCTAGCCGTTTTGGGGCAACCCCCTTGAGGATCATGGGCATCTGTGCGGAGCCCGTTGAGCTTTCCTTTAGCCTGTTGAAGACTGAAAATTCAGACTTGGACAGCTTGCTAATGGGGGCCGCCACGGTAGCTAGCCGATCAAAGAACGACTTTCGGGAAGCTTCTTCCTTGGGCGTTGAGGCACCAAAGCCCAGGGATAGGAGCATGGTCCTGAAGAATGGTCCGATGGTCACTTGGGTGACCTGCCTCGCCGGCATAGAGAATATAGAGGCCGCATTGAGCCCGTAAGTAACTCCTCCTGATGGGACGGAGTGAGGGTTGCTGTTGCAGGAAGTGCAGTTAGAAGCTATTGATTCTGCACAGAGATGAAACACTAAATTTTAGTGTCTCGAATCCAAGAGAAACCATAAACATAGAGAACCACGATTTTGTTCGCGAAACACAACAAATGAAGTATGGAGTGGAAAGAGGAAGTGGTCCCACCGGGCGTGCCAGAATTTTTTTACCGCCGAAAACAGAGAAGTAATGGGATAGAACGTCTTGCCTGAATTTGGAGGCAGATGCTATTTGGAACATATCTGTCCATCTCTCCGAAAATGCCAAGTTGATTTATGGCACCGTATACCAGAGGTTTGGACAGATGTGATCAATGTAGCATGGCTTATCAGATTCCCCATCTTTGAGGGGTTTTTGGTTATAGGGACGCTCTTCCCTGCAGGTGCAAGCCCCTGCATTTAATTACACTATCGCATTGCAATAACAACTTTCATCTGCTCCAGGCAGATCACTTTGTGCCGTGTTATATCATTTAGTTTAGGGTTGCCTGTAGATTGTATATGGAGACTAGTTTATGTCGTCTCCCGTAGGGCATGGATTAGTCCAAATCCGTATATATTAGATTTGGGTTTGAACCTAGGTCATACGTTCCATTTGTTCAAGGGTTTAAGGATCATTAATCTTGTTTTAGATTAAGATCGACTTAAATATATAAGTGTTGGGCTAAGTATACGTTAGTCTCATATAAGACTAAGATCAACATAGAAGTATAGTTACAGAACATTAATCTTATTAAGATCCATTTAATAGGGGTGAGCATATAGGCTCGGTTATAGTGAGCATATGTGCTCACTTGATTTATAATCACAGAAGTTTAACTTTAGAAAAGCCTAGTTCCTTTTAGACTGGGTATTAGGCTTTCTATTGCTCGCCCAGTGCTAAGCACTCATTTTATCAGACTCACGTATGAAGGGTCCCGGCAGCGCCCCGGCCGTCGAAACGCGGCCAAAATGCGGAACAAAATTTTTTTAAACTTGCGCTACCGCTACCCGAATCCCAGATCGACCTTAAACCCAAAACTAGTGAGCTAAAAAAGAGTTAGAAAGGTTATACCGAGATGATCCAAGTCCTTCGATCTTCATTCCAAGCTCCTAGCGGCTCCTTGATATGGTTTGGTTGCCGGTCACCCTCCATCTCCGAAGATCCACCCGAGAGAAACGGCGCAAGCTCCAACCTCGTCGAACGAGGTAACCGACGCTCCAACGTCGCTAGCGAAGGAGAGTGGGGGTGTATGAAAGTGTCACTACAATTTTCTCTCAACTTGTTTTGCTCAATGAGCAAGCATAGAAGATGAATGAGGTGATGAACTTTTGCATGAAGCAAAATGGTTAAGGCCTTTTTGTTAATGAGAGAGGGAGTAATGCAATCAACAAAGCAAATGAAAATGAGCCCTCATCCACATAGTGGCCGGCCCCCCTTTCATTCCCACAAAAATGTTTCATTGTTTAATTACATTAAACATTGCAAACCATACTCAAGCCCATGCTTTGACCTATGCCATTCCTTGTCACCTTTTCCACCCTCCACCTCATTATTAAATCATAATGAATTTCCATAAATGGAAAATCAAATAATGAGGTGGCAAAGCTTCTAGAAGCTATTCCGTATAAAATACGGAATACTTCCCGGTACATGTATCGAAATACATATACGCGTATTCGTACAAAAAATACGAATAGCCAAGAGAGAAAACTAATAGTGAACAATAATACTAGAATACGTATATACAAATACATATATCAATTATTAAATCAAAACCTGATTTAATAAACTGGCTTAATCCTAAGCCGCTAGTATTATCAACCGTCCAATTAAAGTCTGCGCAGCAAGTGCACATATTTAATCGGACATCTGTATGTATCAACATACCTCATGTACACCATATCGCCTGAACCGTGAAAACCCTCTGTATGGGACTCTAAAGACTCATCAATACGCTGGCAGTGGATTTAACCACAAGCACGTCAGCGGCACTAGCTGTACGTAACGGCTACCTAGGTATTGAACGAAAGGGAGGCCGATGAGCAAACTCATCTTGAACCCCTACTGAGCCTGTCAGTGACAATATCCGCACAGTCTGGTCTGTTCGTCTAAGAGTATCGCATATCAAGTCTAGGGGGGTGGATTAAGTCAGACCCCCAACAACGCGATATTTAGTGTCGGCATGAAACCCATCACCACCTGAGAAACTATCGATCCTGGATCGGTAGTTCTCGTCCACCGTGGCCACGGATTTATGGTGATGGCCATCCGTACACAACGCGACATCAACCCCCAATACCGGGAGAGACGAATTCCCGACGATCCGATCACTGCCTCCATGTGGCTCGGGACTGTACCCAACTAAAACCTGTTTGCACGACTCCTTTGAGCCGTGGTAGGGTAGTAATCAAAGTACAGTGGAAACTCACACGAGACAAATGACGATCTCAGGTCGACAGACTAACCTGTACACATGTCACCTAGGAACTGCTATCTGACAGTAGGTATAATACCAACTAGCAGGTTCCCGGCGAGTCCGTCCAGTGTACTCATAACCCAATGAGCACCTGTATACTATCTTAGGTGAACATACTAACTCCAATGGCTTGTGAGACCTGGCCACCGCCCCTCGTCGGGGTCTCGATCAGTATACACCAGTCTACACTGGAGTATCGATACCCGGTCTCGATACTCCTACGACTAGGGACATTTAAGGATGTGCTTATAGACCCCAGCTCCCACATACGTGATCGCCATCACAATGCTGGCAGTCAAGCAAGAATCCTATAGGCTCTATCAACATGTACATGATGATAAAGACAAACCAGATAGCAAACTATCATCTTGAGTAAGACTGTTTTATCGGTATAGGTCATCACTCAATCATCATAATCACTAGTCCGCGACTATGATAATTGCCTTGAGGGCACTATAGCCAACAATCTCCCATTTGCACTTAAGGCCAATTATTACGATGTCGAATACTCACAGCCCGTGTGATACCGAACACCCAACTCCTCTACTAATCAGTTTCACAAAGCCCGTTTGCGAAAATGATTGCGTTCGAGAAATAGCCTCAGTGAGTGGATCCGCTCCAATGTTTCTTTCTGTATCTCTCTGAATCTCAACTTCGCGGAGAAAACCATCTCCTGAAATGAGCAATACCTGTCTTAGAATTAGTCTGGATATCTGATGGGACCCAGTTCACAAACGAACTCCAAATCTAGCAAATCTCCTTGACTGTATCATCCACTAATTTTAATTAGTATCCTGCCCCATGCCTTTTCTCAGTATCCGCTTGGACCAGCTGTCCAACATACTGTCCCTCAAAAGAGGGAAAACTATAACTTTGACAGTCACTCTGTCATATAGGTCACCTTGGAAGCCTGATATGATAACCGTCTCCTGAAGGAGGCTGTCGTTACCATATCCATAGAATATCCACTCATGTTCGTAAACTGCTTTCCAATGTTTCTCCAGGATTGGATTAATATATATCTTCTTATTGCATCTAGTGCAAAAGCAATATCTGGTGTGGTACTTGACATTTCATGATTAACTCAATTGCCTAAGCAAGTGATATGCTAATCATGCAGATCCCTCTCCCCTTTAGTCTGTAAGACACCTTTAGAGAGGGTGACTCCATCACCTGCAGGTACACCACCATGCCAGGAGTCATCCATTTAATGTCAAAGTACCCAGATTAGGATACTTCCCAAATCTAGATCTAAAACCATAGATCTAGTAACCAGAAAACCTGATATTATATCCATATCCTCTGTAGAGAAACAACTTTGTAACAACCACAATATAACCGATCGTAGTATAGGAATGTCCCTTCCTATCAAGTGCATGTCATCCCAATACCTAGACATCACTCTCTACTACCTTCTTACCAGATCCATCTCCTATTCTGATGAGGTCAAAGCCTATGACTGTCACATCAAAATTAGATAATCTATTTCCGCTATACCTGCTTTAGTCTGTAAATAGACATAAGCTACTTGCCTACTATGCTTCCGCTGCTCCCACTGACTTCAGCAACCCTCTGGTAGAGTCATATACACGTACACCTCTAAAGCTAGTTTAGAATGACGCTATACTCATCCTCCTGCCGGGTCTTATAGTCTAGAATAGCAGCAATGGCAAGTCTGGGTAAAAAAGAACCTCCCTATCACCGTTACTGAGAAGACCGAAGTACCTCTCGGGTGTCTGAGGTTACCCACCAAATCTGCGGAGTGGCTAATGGAACATCAAATCCAATTGAATCCTTAGGTTCTATTAAATTTCCAGCAATTGTTTGTGGTTCTGAAATAACTTCCAGTTCTACCATACTCCCACTTCTGTTCTATGAAAAAATCCATTTTATTAAAACTGTGGCGAGTCAAGAACAATATCAATATTGATCTTCCGGATGGTAGAAAATTAACCCTCGTCAAAGCTCGGGATAACCCACAAACAGCCATTACTGAAACGTGCCTTGAGTTTATCCGGATTTTGGTTTTATGCATCAGCCGGACAACTACCTATACCTTAACATCGTTGAGATATAAATTGATTCTATATTAATCTAATATAGAAACAAAAGCACTAATCTAATTTGAACCAGATTCAAAAACATGCATCTGTCTCCAGTGCATATCAACCAAATGGAAAGAGGACAATCAGCATTACTCATCTAGGAGTGCATCCATATATGAGTAACTCGAAAGAGAAGCAAGTTCTCAAAACCATTACTATTAACTGAATACCTAACACAAGTATCTACATCATCGATTTCCTCGAAGAATCCTGATACTTACAACAGATGGTTCTCTACTTTATTCTTATACCTATAACTTCTGAATATCTAGACCTTGCATTTCAATGAAATACATGTCCAGAACCGGAGAAGTCATAAGTAAATAGAATATAGTACGAGTACCAACCCCTTTGTCCTAATGGACACTGGACAACATACAATACTTTGTATAAGTCCCCTGAGTTCAATAACTCAAAGCCTGTGCGTTGTAGGTTGAAAAACTGTACTATGGTTAAGAAGAATTACACCGTTGTTGAATGCACCTTACCTAATCACCAACTGATGTAGGTAAATGTCATTGACACAATATCAAAAAGTTATATCTCACTTTATAAAATAAATGTACAGATATATCAGTTTGAAATTGGTGCATAACAACGGATATTCAAAACCAAATATTTGCCATCCGGCAAAATCCAGATGATTTCCTCAAATATCACCAATTACAACGAATTCCGATATAATGAGGATGTAATCACCCAATTCCCAATATCTTACTCCCACTCACCATTTATAATAACATACAGATGTGAGAAACTGATCTGGTAAATACATACCCTGGAGTTAGATTCTTATTGGGAAAACAGTTATCAATTAACATCGCATAGTAAAACTGAAACATGAAAATGTTTCAAAAGGGTTAACTGGTATTCCTAGTAATGCCTCTTCCATTATCCTGAATTATGACAGTAACCATATACTTACCTGCCCTCACTGTAATCCCTTTAATATGTCTTTACTTATTACCTTCTGTACACCTTCTTTAGATTAATTGGTTTTCTTCTTTCCCTACCCTTTGGCACCAGCCTAAGGTTTGGAAGAAGACTATCCAATAAGCGTAATAGGTGTACTCTCCTAATTCTAGGAGCCCTCGCAACCTGAGAGAAGGTAATGTGAAAAAACATCTGAATAATCATATTCTTTTTCTCCTGAATCAGAATCCATCCTCGAAAAAGTTCCTTCGAGTTCGTATACAACCATACGATGGATTTATCCAATGGAAGTGGATATCCGTAGTGATACGGAGTGTCCTAGAGATTAGCAAAGTGGATGTAGGAGTGGCAGGGGTATACCCGGTCTTTGTCGTGAATGATGGTGATCGCAATTTCCTTTACCATTATTCTAATCCCTTTATATGTCTTTACTTATTACTTTCTGTACACCACAGTTAAGCTTGTTGGTTTTCTTCCTTCCCTACTGTTTGGCAGCAGCCTAATGTTTGGAGGAAGACTATCCAATAAGCTTAATAGGTGTACCCTCTCCTAATCCTAGGAGCCCTCACAATCTGAGAGAAGGTAAAGGGAAAAGACAACCGAATAATCCTATTCATTCTCTCCAGAACCAGAATCCATCCTCGAAAAAATTCCTTCGAGTTCGTATATAACCATACGATGGATTTATCCAATGGAAGTGGATGTTCGTAATAATACGGGGTGTTCTAGAGAAATGTAAAGGTGATACAGAAGTGGCAATGATATACGCGACACCGTGACATTCCAAAAAGCCAAAGTGTTTTAAGAAGGTTCGGTCAAATTGGTTCTTGAGTTTTAGTCAAAGGTCGGGTCAAAGTCGCAGCCAGAGAGAGAGAGAAGAAACATTCAGCGTGCACTCTAACCTAGATCAGAATGGTTAATCATTTTATGTAATTTGGATGGCTCCCACTGTTTCCTCGAATTCTCCTCCAAACCCAAAAGGAGAATTAGTCGGAATCACACGAGGAGTAATCCTACTCATCAGTGGGAATCGGGATCCAACTATCATCGCATGATAACTTGATGGAAGCCACTCAAGTCACCACTCCAGAAGGTATGCGCAAGCCTAGCAAGTTTCCTGTATGTTTGAAACTCCCGATGTGTGTTTTTACCCCTAGGACCCAAGTGACCTTGACTGAGCCAACATATCAAAGGATCCTAGTCAAGTTCAACCCATCACTGTCTTAATTGCATTAGACCCACCCGCACGAGTCCTTGACTGAGCCAAAATGACCGTACGATTGTCCTAACAAATCGCATATCCATGCAACAGAAAGCACTACATAGCTACCGAACACTACGCCTCGGCTAAGCACGACATACGTAGCACGAATACTAAGCAATACAAATCTGAAGTGACGGAGGGCTACGGCTGGTTTTTGGCGAAAAACCTTTAGCGTAATGAACATGATATCGTTGAAGGAATACAATTGGTTTTATAAATATATAGTGGCGAAAACTTTTGCTAAAGAGGTCACTCCCGGTGAAGGGATCTCGGCTCTTTCCCCGTCGAATGGGGTGCAGGATATCCCAAACTAAATACCACAATGCAAAGCAAAAGGAAATGACTATATTGAAGTTATTACGTTGACGCAAACTTTTACTCAAGGGGTCACTCCCGATGAAGGGATCCCGGCCCTTGCCTCGTCGAATGAGGTGCAGGATATTCCAAATGAATACCACGATGCAAAGCAAAAGTGTACGTCTGTAATGTCAGTTTTTAAAAAACTTGGTTCCAACAACATCAAATATAAGTTTGCTTTATCCTTGCATTGATAAGAATCTATGCAGTCCCATCAATTAATCACACCAGAAAAGAACGAAAATAAAATGTACGTATATGCCATCCGCATTCGCCACTGGGTCCCGTCATCACCCGTTAGGTTACTTAACTAACGACAGAGCGGGGACTGGGCTAGCGCAGGTGCAAAACATATACAACATCTACTAGTATATATAAATATATATATGACATTCGTCCCAGGCATGACATAAAGCAACATCACAGAATGGTGAATAATCTGGAGCCCCAGGTTTCACTTAAGCCGCAAGTGAGACCCGACGTTCCCTGTCGTGTGGATAGCCTGTGCAATGAAACCTAGATCCTTACGAGCGCGACAAGTTACCCGCCAAAACCAGAAGTGAGGCAGCCTCCTTCAGCAATGTGAATGGACCACCCAGCACTTCAAGGAATCCGGTAACTTGGGCACCCCTCCTGGGTCACCTATACCCCTACGGGTGCAGCAAATAGACCGCCAATTCTAGAGTAAAGTCCTCTCCGTCCCAACGCCATGAGATGCGGACCAGTTGCCCTCTAGAATCTGGCTATTCATGTAAGTCCACGGTAGCGCCCCGGCCGTCTAACAGACGCCAAATGCGGAACAAAAACTTTTTACGAAACTGGCGCTGTCGTGTACCGTAACCCGGATATGCCATTAAAGCTAAACTAACAAACTACAAAGGGATAGAAACGTTATACCGAATGATCTGAGTCATTCGGTCTTTAACCATCATCCCACGCTTTGTTGCGGCTGCTCCGATCTCCTGAATCTCCAGTCTTGTCGTCCAGGTGGCACCACGTCGACGGATCTTTAAACAGGCTCCCGCCTCTGAACCGAGGCAACTCGATCGTCAAGTTTGCTAAAAGAGACGACCAAGATGAAGTAGAGAATGAGTAGAATACTTTGTCTCGTTACGTCCAAGGCTATGGACGAACGGTTAATGAAGTTGCCTTTTGGATCGAATGAAATTGAGCTATGAAAATATATCAATTTCCATGAACCATAAACCTTAATCTTTTCTCAAATGAACAACCACCATCTTTCAAGTGAGGGGGGAGGCCGGCCACTTATAGGAGAGGAGGGAGGTGAGTGTAGGAGGGGGGGACCATAAGCAAAATATCTATTGTGAACACAAAGTATGAAAGCATTTAAAGCAAACCAATCACAATTAACCTAGTCACCTTGTCATTAATTACACCATTAATGACATAATGACTCACAAGCTTAGTCACCCTCTCTAGAACCTTCTAGAACACTGACTCAACTCATCAAGAAAAGATAAATCCGCATTTAACCGAATGTCAAAATACGGCTGATAGAAAACTGGAAACTGGCAACTTCCAAAAGTGATCCTGAAACGAATTTCAGGATAACCCCGTATCAGTATAAACATACCCGCATTTGTATTACGACCGAATACAAATGCAACTGAGACAAAGATATTATATCTACACAGTATAATACTGGGTTCCGGCTTAAACCAAAGCCTACCAGTATTATCTGCCCGAAAAACGACACGTGCGAAAACGCACGTGCTTTTTCCGAACCTAGCCATAAACCCATACGGCCTCTACAACGTTTCGCCCGAACTTGGGAAAGTGTCTTTGGGGGACTCTAATGACTCATCAACACACTGGCACTGGGTACAACCCCTAGCACGTCAGAGGTACAAGCTGTACGTAACGGTTTGCCTATGTATTGATTGGAAGGGAAGCTGACGAGCGAACTCATCTATAAACCCTACTGAGCCTGACAGTGACAATGTATATACAGTCCGGTCCATTCATCTAAAGAGTATCCCATATCGAGTCTAGGGGGGTGGATAAAGTCAGACCCCTAATAACGCGATAAATCGTGTCGGCATGAAGCCCATAACCACCTGAGAAACTACTGATCCAAATCAGTAATTCTCCACTACCTCGGCCAAGGATTCCTAGTGATGGCCACCAGTGCACTGCGCGACATCAACCCCCAATACCGGGAGAGACGAATCCCCGACGATCCGCTCACTTGCCACCAATGTGGCTCGGGACTGTACCCAAAAATGACCTGTTTGCACGACTCCTTTGAGCCATGGTAGGGTAGAAATCAAAGCACAGTGGGAACTCACACGAGACAAATGACGATCTCAGGTCGATGAACTAACCTGTACACATGTCACCAGAGAATTGCTATCTGACGATATGTATAATACCAACTAGCAGATTCCCGGCGAGTCTTGTCCGGTGTACTCATAACTCAATAAGCACCTGTATACATCTTAGGTGATCCAACTGACACCAGTGGCTTGTGAGACCGGCCACCGCCCCTCGTCAGGGTCTCGACTGTATACACTAGTCTACTCTGGAGTATCGATGCCCTGTCTCGAAACTCCCACGACTAGGGACACTTTTAAGGATGTGCTTACAGACCCCAGCTCCCACGTATATGATCGCCATCATACTGCTGGTAGTCAAGAAAGAATCCTATGAGCTCTATCATCATGCAATAGTGAACTAAAGCATGTATACGATGATAAAGACAAACCAGATAGCATACTATCATCTCGAGTAAGACTGTCATATCGGTATAGGTCCTGCCTCAATCATTGTAATCACGTACCTGCGATCCAATAATTGACTTTGAGGGCACTATCTCCAACAATCTCCCACTTGCACTCAAGGCTAATTATTGCGATGTCGCAAACTCACAGCCCATGTGATACCGAACATCCAACTCCTCTACTAATCAGTTTCACAAAGCTAGTTTGTAAAACTCTTGTGTTCGAGAAATAGCCTCAGTGAGTGGATCCTCCCTGATGTTTCTTTCTATGTCTCTCTTAATCTCAAGTTTGCGGAGAAAGCCATCTCCCGAATCGAGTAATACGTGTCTTAGAATATGTCTGGATATCTGATGGGACCTAGTTCATAAATGAACTCCAAATCCAAACTTCTTAGACTGTATCGATAACTGAACCTAATCAGTATCCAGCACCATGCCTCCCACAGTATCTTCTTGGACTACCTGTCCATAATACTGTCCCTCGTCAAATGGAAAACTATAACTCTGACAATCACTCTGTCATCCATGTCACCTCTGAAGCCTGGAATGATAACCGTCTCCCGAAAGAGGCTGCCGTCATCAAATCCGTAGAACATGCACTTATGTTCTAAAACTGCTTCATTATGTTTCTTCAGGATTGGATTAATATAAACTTATCGCATCTAGTGCAAAAACAACATTTGGTGTGGTACTTGACATTTCATGATCGACTCAATTGCCTAAGCAAGTGATCTGCCAATCATGCACTTCCCTCTCTCCTTTAGTCTCTAAGACACCTTTAGAGAGGGTGACTCCATCACCTGCAGGTACACCACCATGCCAGGAGTCATCTATTCTAAAGTACTATTAGAATACTGTCAAAGTACCCACATTGGGAAACTACCCAAATCAAGATCTAAAACCATAGATCTAGAAACCAGAATGTCCAATATTATATCCATATCCTGTCTGGAGAAACAACTGTGTGGCGACCACAGTACAACCGATCGTAGTATAGGAATTTTACTTCCTACTCTGTGTATGTCATCCAAATACCAGGACATCACACCCTACTATCTTCTTAACAGATCCATCCCCTATTCTGATGAAGTCAAACCCATGACTGTCTCATCAAAAATAGATGATCTTATCTCCGCTTTAACTGCTCTAGCCTATAAATAGACATAAGCTACTTGCCCACTACGCTTCCGCCGCTCCCACTGACTATGACAACCCTCTGGCAGAATAATATATACGTGCACTTCTAAAGCTAGTTTAGAACGACGCTATACATATCCTCCTGCCGGGTCTCATAGTCTGGAACAACAGTAGTGTCAAGTCTGGGTAAACAAGAACCTCCCTGTCACCGTCCTTGAGGCTACCGGAGTACCTCTCGGGTGTCTGAGGTTACCCACCATATCTGCGGAGTGGCTATTGAAATGTCAAACCTGATTGAATATATAGGTCCTATTAAATTTTCCGTAATCGTTTGCGGTTCTGGAATTACTTCCAGTTCTACCAGACTCCCACTACTGTTTTTCTGAAAAAATCCATTTTAATAAAACTGTGGTGAGTCAAGAACAATATCACTATTGATCTTCCAGATGGTAGAAATGTCAACTCTCGTCAAAGCCAGGGTCAACCCACAAACTGCCATTACAGAAACGTGCCTTGAGTTATCCAGTGTCTGGTTTTAAGCATAAGCCGGACAACTCCCCGTATCTTAACATCGTTAAGATATGAACCATTCTATATCCAATATAGAAACATAGGCACTAATTTAATTGGAACTAGATTCAAATCATGCAGCTGTCTCCAGTGCATAACTTCTTAATAGAAAGAAGCTAATCAGCATTATTCAACTTAGGAATACATCCAATTATGAGTAACCTGAAAGAGAAACAAGTTTCTCAAAACCATTACTATCAACTGAATACTAACCACAAGAATCTACATCTTCAATCTCTTTGAAGAATCCTGATACTTGCGACATCTGGTTCTCTACTTTATTCTTATACCAACAACTTCTCAAAACTTAGACATTGTATTTCTACGAAACACTTGTCAAAAAACTAGAGAAGTCACAAGTAAACAGAACATAGTACGAGGACCTTACCCTTTGTCCTGACGGACACTGGACAACATACAATACTCTGTATAAGTCCGTTGAGTTGAATAACTCTAAACCTGTGCATCGTAGGTTGAAAACTGTACCCAGGCGATTTCCTCAAATATCACCAATTACAACGAATTCCGATATAATGAGGATGATCACCTAATTCCCAATAACTTACTCCCACTCATCATCTGTAAAATCCATAATGATATTAGAATGAAACCTGGTAAATACATACCCTGGAGTAAGTATCTAATCGGGAAAACAGTTTTTTTTTAACAATGCGCAGTGAAATTGAAACATGAAAATGTTTCACACGGGTATCCTGGTATTCCTAGTAGTGCCTCTTCCATAATCCTATTCATGACATTAACCGTATATTTCTTTTCCATCTCTCCAAATCCCTTTATTTATCTTTAGTCGTTACCTTCTGTACACCTTCGTTAGGCTAAATGGTTTTCTTTCTTCCCTACCGTTCGGCACCAGCCTATAGTTTGGTAGAAGACTATCCAGTAAGCATAATAGGTATACTCTCCTAATCCTAGGAGTACTCGCAACTTGAGAGAAGGTGATGATAAAAGACAATCTGAATAATACCTTATTCTATTTCTCCCGAACTGGGGAAAAAGCAAAAGGTGAAATAGGAGTAGCGATGAAGTACGCGGTTTGGTCGTGAATGATAACAGTTGCAATTTACTTTGCCCTTCTTTCTAATCCCTTTATTTTGTCTTTAGCTATTACCTTCTGTACACCCTACTTAGGCTAATTGGTTTTCCTCATTCCCTACCTTTCGGCACCAGCCTATGGTTTGGAAGAAGACTATCAATAAGCGTTATAGGTGTACTCTCCTAAACTAAGGAGCCCTCGCAACCTGAGAGAAGGTGATAAAAGACAACTGAATAAACCAATTCTATTTCTCCTGAACCTGGATCCATCCTCGAAGAAGTCCCTTCGAGTTCGTATATAACCATACGATGGATCTATCCAATGGAAGTGGATGTCCGTAGTAATACGGTGTGTTTTGAGAAATATAAAGGGTAAAGGAAGGAGCGGCAATGCCTTATGCAACTCGGACAATCCAAAAGCCAGTATTTTAAGAAGGTTTGGCCAACTTGATCACTAAGTCATAGTCTAGGGTCGGTCAAAAGTCGCTGCCAAAGAGAGAGAGAGAAAAGAAACACTCTGCGTGCACTCTAACCTAGATCAGAATGGTTATCAATTTATCTAATCAGGAAACCTCCCACAGTTATCTCAAATTCTCCTCCAAACCTGAAAGAAGAATTAGTCGGGATCACCCGAAGAGTAAACCAACTCATCAGTGAGAATCGGGATCCAACTATCATAGCATGATAACTTGATGGAAGCCACTCAAGTTATCACACTCCAGAAGGTAGCGCCCCGGCCGTCTAACAGACGCCAAATGCGGAACAAAAGCTTTTTACGAAACTGGCGCTATCGTGTACCGTAACCCGTATCTGCCATTAAAGCTAAACTAACAAAATACAAAGGGATAGAAACGTTATACCGAATGATCTGAGTCCTTCGGTTTTTAACCATCATCCCACGCTTTGTTGCGGCTGCTCCGATCTCCTGAATCTCCAGTCTTGTCGTCCAGGTGGCACCACATCGACGGATCTTTAAACGGGCTCCCGCCTCTGAACCGAGGCAACTCGATCGTCAAGTTTGCTAAAAGAGACGACCAAGATAAAGTAGAGAATGAGTAGAATACTTTGTCTCGTTACGTCCAAGGCTATGGACAAACGGTTAATGAAGTTGCCTTTTGGATCGAATGAAATTGAGCTATAAAAATATATCAATTTCCATGAACCATAAACCTTAATCTTTTCTCAAATGAACAACCACCATCTTTCAAGTGAGGGGGGGAGGCCGGCCACTTATAGGAGAGGAGGGAGGTGAGCGTAGGAGAGGGGGGTGACCATAAGCAAAATATCTAGTGTGAACATAAAGTATGAAAGCATTTAAAGCAAACCAATCACAATTAACCTAGTCACCTTGTCATTAATTACACCATTAATGACCTAATGACTCACAAGCTTAGTCACCCTCTCTAGAACCTTCTAGAACACTGACTCACCTCATCAAGAAAAGATAAATCCGTATTTAACCGAATGTCAAAATACGGCTGATAGAAAACTGGAAACTGGCAACTTCCAAAAGTGATCCTGATACGAATTTCAGGATAACCCCGTATCAGTATAAACATACCCGTATTTGTATTACGACCGAATACAAATGCAACTGAGACAAACATATTATATCTACACAGTATAATACTAAGTTCCGTCTTAAACCAAAGCCTGCCAGTATTATCTGCCCGAAAAACGACACGTGCGAAAACGCACGTGCTTTTTCCGAACCTAGCCATAAACCCATACGGCCTCTACAACGTTTTGCCCGAACTTGGGAAAGTGTCTGTGGGGGACTCTAATGACTCATCAACACACTGGTACTGGGTACAACCCCTAGCACGTCAGAGGTACAAGCTGTACGTAACGGTTTGCCTATGTATTGATTGGAAGGGAAGCTGACGAGCGAACTCATCTATAAACCCTACTGAGCCTGACAGTGACAATATATATATAGTCCGGTCCATTCATCTAAAGAGTATCGCATATCGAGTCTAGGGGGGTGGATAAAGTCAGATCCCTAATAACGCGATAAATCGTGTCGGCATGAAGCCCATCACCACCTGAGAAACTACTGATCCAAATCAGTAATTCTCCACTACCTCGGCCGAGAATTCCTAGTGATGGCCACCCGTGCACTGCGCGACATCAACCCCCAATACCGGGAGAGACGAATCCCCGACGATCCGCTCACTTGCCTCCAATGTGGCTCGGGACTGTACCAAAAAAAAACCTGTTTGCACGACTCCTTTGAGCCGTGGTAGGGTAGAAATCAAAGCACAGTGGGAACTCACACGAGACAAATGACGATCTCAGGTCGATGAACTAACTTGTACACATGTCACCAGGGAATTGCTATCTGACGATATGTATAATACCAACTAGCAGATTCCCGGCGAGTCCTGTCCGGTGTACTCATAACTCAATGAGCACCTGTATACATCTTAGGTGATCCAACTGACGCCAGTGGCTTGTGAGACCGGCCACCGCCCCTCGTCGGGGTCTCGACTGTATACACTAGTCTACTCTGGAGTATCGATACCCTGTCTCGAAACTCCCACGACTAGGGACACTTTTAAGGATGTGCTTACAGACCCCAGCTCCCACGTATATGATCGCCATCATACTGCTGGTAGTCAAGCAAGAATCCTATGGGCTCTATCATCATGCAATAGTGAACTAAAGCATGTATATGATGATAAAGACAAACCAGATAGCATACAATCATCTCGAGTAAAACTGTCATATCGGTATAGGTCCTGCCTCAATCATTGTAATCACGTACCTGCGATTCAATAATTGACTTTGAGGGCACTATCTCCAACAATTCGTGCACCCCACCGCGGGGTAATCCTAGTACAGAAAATAAAATAATATACAAGGGTGACATCGATCTCAGCCCGGTCGTGCCCCAAAAGAATAATATACAAACTGGCAGTGACGGCAGTCCACATATCGGACGCTCGCCTCGCAATATCAAATGTGCAAATGAAATAAAACTGTACTATCATTGCACCATTGCTACCCACCACAACGATCCAACCAACATCACAGCACATCACAGAACAACAACGTGAATGTCATGTTCGCAAACCCGTCTAAAAGACATATAGCAATTAGACGAGTTTACCGATCAAATGACATTCACGGTCGCAGAATATAATGTATGTACTGTTAAACGCCCACTTAAAATATCGATCGAATAAGTTCTAAATTGGGCCCAATAGCAAAACAATACTTCACTGAAACCTGGGCCAAAATAGAATATGAAAAAATTCACAATTCCAAGTCTCTGTGCTACAGTAAAATTTTGAAGGCCCGTCGCCAATGAATGGCTGCGGATCCGCCGCCAAAAGGGGGTTATTGCGGCGGATCCGTGGCACTTTAGTGGCATCACGAGCTCAAATTTTTGCTGTAGCCTTGTATTTGCCTACAAGGATTTTTAAGATGTGTGAAATAATTTTTTGACCACATTTGAAAATCGACAGCAAACAGAAAATTCAAATCTTGTTTTCAGTAAAATCCGTCGATCGATCTTTTAAGCACGTCTAAGTAAGCTAGTAAGGGGTTTAAAGGGTGGCTCTGATACCATGAAGGGTCCTGTTCACACCATAATATTGTATTATTATATTCCCCATTCTTATTCTTTTTATAAATAAACAGGTGCTTTTGACGCATGTCTGCTACATGTTACAGGTTACAGGTTCTTAGACAGAAAACAGTGAAAACGATGTAAAGACGATGAAAAAGTGGACTTTGACCAACAAATAGAAGACTCTTGATCAAGCCTACATCAAAGATAAAATTCACAAAGTACAAGGCAATGCAAGGTTCAAGATTACAAAGCGAACGGTTAAAAGTCCACCGCAATTATTCACTAGAGATCTGGAAGAAACATAGAAGCTATTTTAATAAAGAACCAAATAATAAGGAAGCCCAAAGATCCAAGGCCCAATACTTTCTTTAAAGAGACAGAGACATAAAATTTTACCAAAGCTTGAAGTCTACTTTGACTAGGTCTTCCTAAGGATATTTTGGTAAATGTAGACATGCAAATCAATTGTAACCTAGGGTTTCTATCTCCTATAAATAGAAGCCCAAATCATTGTATTCTTTTCATGCCTCCCTTCATTAATAAATTTTAGAATTCTTTTGGAGAGCATCGGTGTTTCTTTTCAATTCATGAATTCAGATCTGACAAATCTGCGTTGATGATTGGAGAGATGCATCAGTAAGTAGATTTAATTCCTTGCTCTAGTTTAGATTTCAATTCTTGCCCTAGGTAATTTTTATTCTCTGCCCTAGATAGATGTTTTTCAATTCCTTAATGAGTGAGTAGTTTTCCCGCTTGTTAGGGTTAGGAATGGGGAAGGATTTGAGAGACGAAGATCTCTCATCTCTTTTCTTTGCCAATCTTTTATGAAAATTAGAACTCCATGCATACCTTCTTATTCCGCTCCCTATGGCACTCTACCCTCGAGGTAACGGTGATTCCGTAGTCTAAAGGCCCGGATTTTAAGGTTTTCCATGGAGGTTAGGGTAAAGATTAAGAAAGGAAGGACAAGGATCTAGAGGAAGAATCAATCTTCCCAATCATCCTAATCCCCTTTGTTAAGATTTACCATAACACTAATATGATATCTTTAATTAAAGGCAATGGAAAGAGATGTAGATCTTTGTTTACCAAATTTTCCCTAAACCTAATCCTAGCGAGTTTCTAATCCTAGTATCATACAACTTCAATTTTTAGATTTAATAATCAATCCGAACACCCTTCGGAATTAACTCGTTAGCGTGATTAGAAAATTCACAACATCCCTGTGGACCGAACCGTACTCACCGGCTAGCTGCAAAGCGACGCCGTTCTTGATTGCGGTTAGAAATATTTTTGATCTATCTTTTAGAAAACGCAGGCACGTTAAATCAATCAATCAAATGGCGCCGTTGCCGGGGATGGCGTAGAATTTTCTTTTCGCAATTTCGGGTTAATCATAAAATTTAAAAATTCATAAAAATCTAAAAAATCCAAAAAATATAAAAAAAAATATATAATCTGTTATTTTTGGAAGGGATACTTTGTGGTTGAATTTTTGCAGGATTTACAAAGACGGTCTGGAAATTTCCAAAAGGCGAAACAGAAATCAGGAGATCAGAACAGAGAAGGATTTTCAAAACAGAACAGTGGAATTTTTCCCGCACCCTGAAGCCTCCACCCCGCCGCGATTCCGCCGCGATTACCCATCTTAGACCGCGGAAACGCGGCAATTTAGTCAAATCAGAGCGTCAGAAATTTTTTTGGGACTCGCGCCGACTACCCCACCGCGGAACCGCGGTGGGAACCAGGATTTGCCGTGGAAGGGCGGCTCCACAGTGACGTCGTCAGGTGAAAATTCTTCTGTAAGCTTCTCTGGTCTTTCTATGGAGATCTAGATATATCTTTTCTGAAATATTCCTGCAGGATTTTGTGCGCGTTAAAAATATTCTCCCTTCCATATAACAAGTCTTGTGCAGGATTTTTGGGCCCCGCTCAAAAACGAAATTGATTGCAAGTAATCTTTTTTGTTGCATATCTTTTCTCAAATATCTTTTTGCAACAATTTTTTCCAAATAAAGATTCTTGTGATATGCTTAAGATAATAACTGATTGCAGGTAATATATTTTCGGTTGCATATCTTTAATTAAAAATCTTTTTTGCAACAATTTTCAAACAAAGAGAAAGAAAAAGGAAAATTTTTATTAGAGAACTTGCAAGCTTTAGCCCCAAATAAATCCTTGCACCATCCAACCTTCCTTTTTGTCACCTTTCTTCTTCTAACATGGGTACCCCACAGAAAAAATCATTATCCGAACTTTGGTATCCCGAACCTAATTTTGCGTCGTTCGGCAATTTGTTCAATCAATTTAAAGACGATCCTTCCATGCCTAAAATATCTTTGAAAGATCAAATAGAGGCGTGTAGGAGAAACAATTTGACTTTTCAATCCACTTTGTGTCAACCAAGTCAACCTTCACCACCTACATATGTTGACACCACTTCTTTAAATCCTTCTGTCACTCCTAAGCCGATGTCCATTGCTGAGCATATTGCTCAATCTCGTAGCCGATCTTTCACCCCTCTCCACACATCTAGTTCTAGGGATCAACAAGACTATTCACCTTTTTATCCACATGTTGACCCTACCCCAGTCCAATCACCCACTTCCTACCAGTCCTACCCGACCTTTCCACCTTCACTAGACACTGCTTCTACACAGCCATTAGGGAGTTTCACATATCCAAACAATTTCGAATCTTTTACCGAAACCCCCTTACCACCCAAGTCTAGTTTGGAAGAGGCGTTGGAGGCGTATATCACAGCAACAAACAAAATGGTTAGGAATGTGGAAGCGTCCATGGCCACCCTTATGCAACCTGCTGAACCGGTAGCTAGTTTCCAACTAGCTCCAAATTTTTCAATGTATGAGGAGGTGGTTGGACTGAGTGAGAATGAGATAGGATTTCCAAATCAAACCTACCCTTACCCAATTGAAGCCCACAACTCCAGTTTTCCATCGAATGTCCTAAATGATTCACAAGTTCAAAATAAAAGCGAGTTGTGTGATTTTATGGTGTTTGATTTGCCAGATTGTGAAGAACCCCTTTCGAGTGAAACCAGACTTAATCCTTTCGATATTTACACTTCCACTCTAGAACCTACATTGATAAACATCCATGCTTTTGAGGAGGTGTCTAAAGAAATTGACTTTCACTTGATTGAGGATATAGACGCCGGGAATGTTTCGGATGATGAACCTGTCGATTTAATTGAAATTTTATGTTCAAATCATCATCCCGAGTTATTAAATGTTTCTCCCGAATCTCATATGCGTCTTGATTTTGATGATATTGGCATGGATAAGCAAATTTAAAAGGAAAATATTGAGGAGAATTATGAGGATAGTACTGAGGTTAATATTGAGGTTGAACCATTTTCGTTTGATGTGTCGAATTTTCCAATACACCCTCCTAAATCCTTAACTGATACCCTTCCTCACTCACTTCCTTCCGTCCTTCCTATCGTTTCGACTGTGCTAGAGACCGTTACGCTTTCATCTCCAGTACCTAGTTCGACGTACCCATGTTTGCTCACGACTCTTGAGGGATTTAATCTCATTTTTTCGCGGGTTGATAGATTAGCACAATCGCTTTTTACACATCGGTCATTACAAATTGTGCTAATCTATACGCTCCATCCACACCCTCAAATTCGTATTCCCACTTTCTTTGGTTCTTCTAATCTTCCTTTAATGATATCGAGTGTTGATGAATCACAATCCGACATTTTGAGTTCGATAATTTTCAATTGGACCTTCGAGGAAAGTTTCGAAGATATTTTCGCCGACGAACTCGCATTCTTAAATGATATGGATTTTGTGATTAATCAACCTCCACTCGAAGAAGTAGAACCCCTACCATTTCTTCTTCCCCTCCGCCATTCTCCTCCACCGAGACCATATTATCCCTTTCTCTCCACACGGTCTCGTGTGCTTCTCATTTCTTTTCTTTCCACTCCATTCTTTCACCAACTCTACCATTACCACGATAGAATTTTTGAATGGTTGGTGCTAACCTTTGGCTTGTGTAAGGCCAAGCTTAAGTTTGGGGGGAACCTTTGTATATATGTGTATATATTTTTGTTTTCTTTTTCTCTAAAAAAAAAAAAAAAAAAATTTTCAAAACATTAAAAAAAAAAAAATTAATAAACAGGGGAGTGCCGGTATTCTGACCCTCTTGGTTCAGCATGACAGTGAGGACACTGTCAAGTTCAAGTTTGGGGGTATGCTCGGTACATCTTCTTCCTTCGCATTCATTTTTACATATTTTTGCATTTGCATGCTTATTTGAAAACCCATAAAAATTGAAAAATTTCAAAAATTATAAAAATTATTGTATTCAATTTTGGCTTATTTGACTAGAGTTTGACAGATAGGTTAACTAGCTAGGAACAACTAGATCTTTGACTTAGTAAATTAAAAACCCTAAAAATAACCTTTCTTAAAGTTTAACGGTAGAAAGTATATGTCTTTATAGTTTATTTAGAAATAGGCAAATTTTGGGTTCACTTCTTGGGCTATGTCGAAACAAGGGAAGAGTATTGATGTTCTTATTAGAGAATAAGTTTGAAAAATAGTTCCTACCTTAAGTCTAGATTCTGAAAACATGTACCCTACAAAATGCACAAACACGCACCTTGAAACTTGGATTAGTAGAAGAGACCTTGAAATACTCTTGTCTAAAGTCCTTAGTACGAAGAAAATGAAAATAAAAGAAAAAAAGTGAATAAAGAATTAAAAAAATGGACACTGGTTTTTGTGATTACTTAAGGCTGTAAAAATAGAAAAATATTTAGCGAGGGTGCTTCATCACCTAGTGCCTTAGACCAACTGGTTTGGGAGTCACTGCTAAAGCCTTGGCTGTTGCAAAACTAGGAAGTACGCTTTAAAGTGCTAATGCATCTTGTAATCGGTTGTTGGTACCTCAAGAAGTATTAACGGTCGCATGAAGGATGTGAAAGCGAAAATTCACCAATTAATAAGTGCTTTGGACAACGGACGAGAGTACGATTGCTTGATTTGAATTTCCAAGTGTAGGGGTGATCTATACACACACGTGGGGATATGTGATTAGAGTTTAGATGAGAGAAAGGAATGAAGAATAAAACTTGTATCTTTAGTAGGGTTGATAGAAATTCCTAAGTGGAGATGGAACCCTAGAAGGAAAGCTTAAAAAATGCCGAAAGCTAGGTAATTCTACAGGATATATATAATCTTAAGTTAAATAATGAGGAAGTGTGAAGAATATGGGTGGATAATTTATGAGTCGACGATAATAGAATTCCTTGTTAGAAAACCTAATTGGAAAACAAAAGTCGAACAGCCAAATTGATAGGATTTTATGGGTGTAATCCGCTGAAAACCCTCAGGAGACAACACTCCTCCTACTAGGGACACCTATAGGTTTAACGGCTTGTTGCACGTGCTCAGTGCAATCGCGTTTCCCTGCGAAAGTGCGGCTAGGTTAGATTTTTATTGAGAATAAAAATAAGTTTGCTCGAGGACGAGCAAAAGATAAGTTTGGGGGTATTTGTTCACACCATAATATTGTATTATTATATTCCCCATTCTTATTCTTTTTATAAATAAACAGGTGCTTTTGACGCATGTCTGCTACATGTTACAGGTTACAGGTTCTTAGACAGAAAACAGTGAAAACGATGTAAAGACGATGAAAAAGTGGACTTTGACCAACAAATAGAAGACTCTTGATCAAGCCTACATCAAAGATAAAATTCACAAAGTACAAGGCAATGCAAGGTCCAAGATTACAAAGCGAACGGTTAAAAGTCCACCGCAATTATTCACTAGAGATCTGGAAGAAACATAGAAGCTATTTTAATAAAGAACCAAATAATAAGGAAGCCCAAAGATCCAAGGCCCAATACTTTCTTTAAAGAGACAGAGACATAAAATTTTACCAAAGCTTGAAGTCTACTTTGACTAGGTCTTCCTAAGGATATTTTGGTAAATGTAGACATGCAAATCAATTGTAACCTAGGGTTTCTATCTCCTATAAATAGAAGCCCAAATCATTGTATTCTTTTCATGCCTCCCTTCATTAATAAATTTTAGAATTCTTTTGGAGAGCATCGGTGTTTCTTTTCAATTCATGAATTCAGATCTGATAAACCTGCGTTGATGATTGGAGAGATGCATCAGTAAGTAGGTTATTTTCCTTGCAGTAGTTGTAGTTTTTCATATCTGCTCTAGGTAAATTATTTTCTCGCCTTAGTTTAATTTAGTTTAGCTTTTATTAACTTGCAATCGACGTTTTCTCTCTTTAATAAAATCATGTCTTTTTTCATCCCCTCAATGAGCGAGTAGTTTTCTCGCTTGTTAGGGTTAGGAATAGGGAAGGATTTGAGAGATGAAGATCTCTCATCTCTTTTCGTTGCCAAACTTTTATGAAAATTAGAACTCCATGCATACCTTCTTATTCCGCTCCCTACGGCACTCTACCCTCGAGGTAGCGGTGATACCGTAGTATAAAGGCCCGGATTTTAAGGTTTTCCATGGAGGTTAGGGTAAAGATTAAGAAAGGAAGGACAAGGATCTAGAGGGAGAATCAATCTTCCCAATCATCCTAATCCCCTTTGTTAAGATTTACCATAACACTAATATGATATATTTAATTAAAGGCAATGGAAAGAGATGTAGATCTTTGTTTACCAAATTTTCCCTAAACCTAATCCTAGCAAGTTTCTAATCCTAGTATCATACAACTTCAATTTTTAGATTTAATAATCAATCCGAACACCATTCGGAATTAACTCGTTTGAGCGAATAGGAAATTCACAACATCCCTGTGGACCGACCCGTACTCACCGGCTAGCTGCAAAGCGACGCCGTTCTTGATTGCGGTTACAAATATTTTTGATCTATCTTTTAGAAAGCGCAAGCACGCTAAAATCAACAAATCAGGTCCCGGCAGCGCCCCGGCCGTCGAAACGCGGCCAAAATGCGGAACAAAAATTTTCTAAACTTGCGCTGCCGCTACCCGAATCCCGGATCGACCTTAAACCCAAAACCAGCGAGCTAAAAAAGAGTTAGGAAGGTTATACCGAGATGATCCAAGTCCTTCGGTCTTCATTCCAAGCTCCTAGCGGCTCCTTGATGTGGTTTTATTGCCGGTCACCCTCCATCTCCGATGATCCACCCGAGGGAAACGGCGCAAGCTCCAACCTTGTCGAACGAGGCAACCGACGCTCCAACGTCGCTAGCGAAGGAGAGTGGGGGTGTATGAAAGTGTCACTACAATTTTCTCTCAACTTGTTTTGCTCAATGAGCAAGCATAGAAGATGAATGAGGTGATGAACTTTTGCATGAAGCAAAATGGTTAAGGCCTTTTTGTGAATGGGAGAGGGAGTAATGCAATCAACAAAGCAAATGAAAATGAGCCCTCATCCACATAGTGGCCGGCCCCCCTTTCATTCCCACAAAAATGTTTCATTGTTTAATTACATTAATCATTGCAAACCAAACTTAAGCCCATGCTTTGACCTATGCCATTCCTTGTCACCTTTTCCACCCTCCACCTCATTATTAAATCATAATGAATTTCCATAAATGGAAAATCAAATAATGAGGTGTCAAAGCTTCTAGAAGCTATTCCGTATAAAATACGGAATACTTCCCGGTACATGTATCAAAATACATATACGCGTATTCGTACAAAAAATACGAATAGTCAAGAGAGAAAACTAATAGTGAACAATAATACTAGAATACGTATATACAAATACATATATCAATTATTAAATCAAAACCTGATTTAATAAACTGGCTTAATCCTAAGCCGCTAGTATTATCAACCGTCCAATTAAAGTCTGGGAAGCAAGTGCACATATTTAATCGGACATCTGTATGTATCAACATACCTCATGTACACCATATCGCCTGAACCGTGAAAACCCTCTGTGTGGGACTCTAAAGACTCGTCAATACGCTGGCAGTGGGTTTAACCACAAGCACGTCAGCGGCTCTAGCTTTACGTAACGGCTACCCAGGTATTGAGCGAAAGGGAGGCCGACGAGAAAACTCATCCTGAACCCCTACTGAGCCTGTCAGTGACAATATCCGCACAGTCTGGTCTATTCGTCTAAGAGTATCGCATATCAAGTCTATGGGAGTGGATTAAGTCAGACCCCCAACAACGCGATATTTAGTGTCGGCATTAAACCCATCGCCACCTGAGAAACTATCGATCCTGGATTGGTAGTTCTCGTCCACCGTGGCCACGGATTTATGGTGATGGCCATCCGTACACAACGCGACATCAACCCCCAATACCGGGAGAGACGAGTCCCCGACGATCCGATCACTGCCTCTATGTGGCTCGGGACTGTACTCAACTAAAACATGTTTGCACGACTCCTTTGAGCCGTGGTAGGGTAGTAATCAAAGCACTGTGGGAACTCACACGAGACAAATGACGATCTCAGGTCGACAGACTAACCTGTACACATGTCATATGGGAACTGCTATCTGACAATAGGTATAATACCAACTAGCAGGTTCCCGGCGAGTCCGTCCAGTGTACTCATAACCCAATAAGCACCTGTATACTATCTTAGGTGAACAAACTAATACCTATGGCTTGCGAGACCTGGCTACCGTCCCTCGTCGGGGTCTCGATCAGTATACACCAGTCTACACTGGAGTATCGATACCCGGTCTCGATACTCCTACGACTAGGGACATTTAAGGATGTGCTTATAGACCCCAGCTCCCACATATGTGATCGCCATCACAATGCTGGCAGTCAAGCAAGAATTCTACGGGCTCTATCAACATGTACATGATGATAAAGACAAACCAGATAGCATACTATCATCTTGAGTAAGACTGTTTTATCGGTATAGGTCCTCACTCAATCATCATAATCACTAGTCCGCGACTATGATAATTGCCTTGAGGGCACTATAGCCAACAACGTACATATCACGTGAGACGCTCAGGCTTGGACGTCGCTCTATTAGTGCTAAGCACTTAGTCATTTAGACTATGGATATAATATCAAGATCATGTTCTGGCGCTCATGTGGATATCACGTGGGCGCTAAGGCTCTGGTGCTCTCGTGAATATCACGTGAGATGCTCAGGCTCTGGCATTTTTCATAAGTTCATTTGCATGGCACGTGAGGCGCTGAGTCCTTGTTATGGGCGCTCACGTGTATGGCACGTGAGGCGCTGTCTTCATGGGCCTTTTGTGTGCTCACGTGGATATCACGTGAGGTGTTGTCTTCATAGTTTCTTTTTAGCGCTCATGCGAATATTACGTGAGATGTTGTGTCCTTAGAGATTTAATCTCTGTTCATATTTTTTAGAGAAGTTAAAATTCTGTTAATGGTATTTTGACCATTAATGATCACCAAGATCACTATTTTTTGATGATCGGAGATCAGATTTCTTTAAGAACTAAGTTCTTGATTATGAAAGAACTAAGTTCCTGGAGTATGAACTCCATACTTGTCATGTCCTTTCTTCCATTGTGTTTATATGGGGGTTGATAAAACAAGATAATTTTCCCCTAGATCTTTGAGTCTGAAGAACAAGATCTTCCCAATGAGAATTATATTTTGAACTTATGGGAGATTTGCCTTGCGGTTCTCAGATCCATAGAAAGAGCTAAGTTCTTTTTTTTAAAGGGTTAAACCCGTTTATGCATACGATAGGTACAAGAAATATTTTTATCTCTGTTTTTACCTAGAGTTTGAGAGGAGCAAGAAGATGTTCTTCAAAGAGAATTGAATTCTCGGTTGTACCTTTTATCACCTTTTGAGGTTTCTCCTTTCTTTTTTTGCAAAAGCTTATCGAGGGTTTTTTTGAGACTTGAAGTCTCGGGTCCTTTATATAGGGAAGGAAAAACAATTGATTAGTTGAGAGGATCTCTCATTTAAGAGATCTCAACCTAATTTCATAATCAGGTGGTGATTTTTAATCACCGTTGGTCTTAGATCTAAGGCTTTTTGTTTAACAGAGTATATTTTTCTTGTTTTTAACAAGATTGAAGTAAATATTTTCCTACGTATAGAATTTAATTCTATATTTTGACTTGAACGATGATTTTTTAATCACCATTGGATTTTTGATCCAACGGTTCTTTGATCCAACGGTTCTTTGCTTAACTGAGCAATGTTTCTTGTTTTACAAAAAAGACCACGTAGATATTTTCTCCAAAATGAATTTAATTCTATCTTTTGATGAATTTTTAATCACTATTGGATTTTTGATCCAACGGTTCTCTATTTAACAGAAAATATCTTTCTTTCTTTTTATTTAGGGAAATATTTTTCCATGTAGAATTTAATTCTACCCGAAACAAACTAATTCAATTTTGGACGATGACGCTCACGTGCTATGCATATGGGAGCTCACATGTCTAATACGTGAGGCACTGCCTTAGGATTTAATCCTATCAGAAACAGGCACCCACGTGCTTTACATGCGGAGTGCTCATGTGTATACAACTTGAGGCACCACCTTAAGATTTAATCCTAACTGAGATAGGCATTCACGTGCATTGCACGCGCGGCGATCATGTTTGTAAAACATGAGGTGCTGCCTTAGGATTTAATCCTAACAGAGACATACGTTCACGTAATTTGCATGTGGGGCGCTCACGTGTCTAAAACGTGAGGCGCTGCATTAGGATTTAATCCTAATAGAGACATGTGTTCACGTGCTTTGCATGCGGGGCGCTTACGTGTCTAAAACGTGAGGCGCCGCTTTAGGATTTAATCCTAACAGAGACAGGCGTTTACGTGCTTTGCACGCGGGCGCTCGTATGTCTAACACGTGAGGTGCTGCATTATTTTTTATGAGGGAACACCGACGATAACACAAACACGTGTATGAATTCTACAAATATCTCAGTACATGAAGAGAGGTTGAACCCACCCAAGTTTGGAGCCATTTATCCTCCATAAGACGGCTACCCAGTGGTTTTTGTTGGATATCATGCCCTCAAGATAATTATTGTAATTACAGGCATGCAATTATGATAATTAAGGGATGACCTATACAGGTTGAACAATTTTACTCGAGATGATAGTATGCTATCTGGTTTGTCTGTATTATTGATGTGTACACGCTTTACTTGTTATTACGTGTCCCTAATATATAATGATGAAGCCCGTAGAATTATTTCTTGACTACCAGCATTATGAACGCGATCATATACGTGAGAGCTGGGTAGTCCATAAGCACATCATTAAATATCTCTAGTCGTGGGAGTATCAAGACTAGGCATCGATATTTCGGAGTAGACTAGTGTATACGTTTCGAGACCCCGATGAGGGGCAGTGTCCGGTCTCACAAGCCATTGGTGTTGTATCACCTAAGATAGTATACAGGTGCTCATTGGATGTGAATACACTGGACGGACTCGTCAAGAACTTATAGATGGTATTATATCAATCGTCAGATGGAAGTTCTCTAGTGGCATTAGTACATGTTATTCTTTTGACCTGAGATCGCCATTTGTCTCATGTGACTTTCCACTGTACTTTGATTACTACCCTACAACGGCTCAAAGGAGTCATACAAACAGGTTTTAGTTGGGTACAGTCCCGAGCCATATGGAGGCAGTGAGCGATTATCAGGGATTCGTCTCTCCTGATATTAGTAGTCGATGTCGTGCTGTGTTTGGTTGTCTATCACCCTAAATCCGTAGCCACAGTGGATGGGATTTACTGATATGAGTTCAGTAGTTTCTTAGTTGGTGATGAGCTTGACTCCGACAAGACCCAGTATGCGATACTCTTAGATGAAGAGATCAGACTGTACGAAGATTGCCACATTCAGGCTCAGTGTGGTATGGACATACTTGATTGTCGACCTTCCTTTCGGCATATACTTGGGTAGCCGTTACATACATCTAGCGCGGCTGACGTGCTTGTGGTTTTTGGATTTATCCAGTAAATCAATGTCAGTGTATTGTTGAATCTTTAAAGTCCCACACATAAGGTTTTCCCGGTTCAGGTGATATGATGTAGATGACGTAAGTTGGTATATACAGGGGGTTCGATTAAATACGTATACAGGCTACACAGACATTAATCGGACGGTTGATATTACTGGTGGCTTAGGATTAAGCCGGATTATTAAATCATATTTGGATTTAATAATTTATATATATATTTAATATATGTATTTTAGTATTATTGTTCACTATTCATTTTTTCTCTCTTGGCTATTCTTATTTTTATACGGATACACGAATATGTATTTCAATGCGTATACCTGTATGTATTCCGTATTTATACGGAATATGTTCTAGAAGATGGACACTTCATTTGTTGATTATTTTATAAAGAAAATAAAAAATAAAGTGGAGGATGAGGTGTAAAGGGTTATGGTAAAGAGGTATGGCTTTTGTTTTTATATTCATATTTTTATTTGTGTTTACTGTTCTAGCGTGATGGTAAAAACTTAGCCATTTTCTTTTCTACCTTGATTCATTTTCTACACACAACACTTAGCCAATTTTCTTGTCATGGCTAACTACTTCACCTCCTCCTTCTTCATCTTAGATGCTCTCTTGAACATCAAAATAGAGAGAAAAATATAGTGAAAAATTCCTACATCCCCACTCTTCATTCGTAGCGAGTTTGGAGCGTCGGTTGCTTCACTAGGTGAAACTGGAGCTTGGAACGGTTCTCTCGGGTGGATCATCTTCGGCAAGGGCGTCCGCCATTCAAGCTTGTTCCCGACGGCTTACGTGGAGCTTGGAGAGGTCTTCCACGATTAGGTGGACACGTGTCAAAACTTGTATTCCCTAAACCTTGTATATAAGTTTGCTAGTTTAGTTGTATGGTTTGATTCCTAGGGGATATGTGTTTTTTGCTTCTAAAAAATAATTATTTTCGCTTCTACCTTGGCCGCGGCTTCCGCGGTGTGAGAACAACACACTTACATTGGTATTAGAGCCAACAATATGCTTAAACTAGTTTTCATGATGTTAGAATTCATGCGAAACTTTTCCGAAAACTAGCAGTTTTCAGCCTGAAAATTCAGCCGCATGTTAGTTGTTTAAAATGATTTTTCTTGCGTAAACTCGATCTCTGGAGCGCTCGTTTTGGAACGGGGACTCCTTCATGGATTGAGGGCGACCCGTGGAGTCTCGGGTAACCAGTTTCGAAGTCATTTTTCGAATATTGTCGCTGATTTTGTTAGGCTGAAACTGCCGCTATTTTCAAACTTTTTTTTGCTGTCAAAATTCAATGTTTTGCTGGTTTTCAATCACCGCGGGCTCTTGGTTTGGACCAAGAACCCACGAGGAGGATCGTGGGTACCCTAGGGAGTTCCCGGGGACATTGGATGGGTTGTTTAGACTCTTTGTTTTGCAAAACAATAGATTTTCGGATAATGGAGTGCACTTGATTTTTGTCGTTTGGAAAATTCATGTGTTGGCTTCTCGGGTGATGAATTCTATGTTTATGGCTTTCGTATCTGTGTATATGTGTTGTTAAATGTTGTCTAATTGCTATACGTTCGATTAGACGGGGTTGCACACTTGATTGTGTTACTTGTTCTGTGATATATAATTCTTGTTATGGTTTAGTCAGATTGATGTGTCGGATAGCCCCTCGTGCGTTTGGTTGTACAGTTTTGATTTACATTGTTGTATTCATTTGTTCGGGTCGAGCTCTAACTTTTGGCCGCCATTTCCGTATCATGTATATTCTTTTTTTGAGGCTCAACCAGGATACAGTCGACATCACCATTGTATATATTTCATTTCTGTATTAGGTTTGACCCAGGAGGGGTGCACAAGTTACCAGATTCTAGATTGCGATGGATGACCGACTCATGTCATTGAGGGTGTGTTACCTAGTTTCTAGAATTGGCAGGTGTCTTGCCGAACTCGTAGGGGTCTAGGATCGAATTTGTATGAGCTATCTATACAACCGGGGAACGTCGCATTTCATTTGCGGCTCAAACGAAACAACCTTCGTAGACCAAGTCCTTCACTTCTATAACTCCAAGTAGTAGTCCCTAAGCTCCAAGTAGTAGTTCCTAGAACTCTTCTTAGGCTCCACTTGGTGAAAAGAACGAGCTTGTTTCGTCGTTTTCGAGACCGAAGATGATCCACCTTGAAGTTTCTCTAACTCAAGCTACCTCTTCGTTTAGAAATCAATTTCTCTTGTTATTTCTTCAACTCAAGAAAACCTAGAGAAGAAGAAGATGAACTTGGGTGAAGAAATATCTCAAGTGATGAATGAGAGAGTTAACCATAGGCTAAAGATAATAGTTGGGTGATAAAATATTTAGAGTAAAACAAAATAAGTGGGATGAGTCATGGCTTCTACATGCTTCTACAAGTATCTAGGCCATGCTCATTTCCAACTCATTTCTAATTTTTCTCTTAATAAATAATCACCCTAATTATCTTTATCCTTGGTATGAGTCTCATACACACATGTTCTATGTATCATCCACTATGACACAATAGTATTTTACACACACACACACACACACACACACATATATATATACACATACACACACACACACACACATATATACACACATATATATATATATATATATACATACAATTATATATAGCAAGAGAAAAAAATCATTAATGAGCAAAATATTAGTTAATATATAATATATCATATATAAATATATAATAAATTATTAAATCAACACTTGATTCAATAATCCGGTTATATCATATATAACCGACTAATATCATTTATATGTATATCGAATTATCAAATCAACACTTTATTCAATAATCCGGTCATATCACATATAACCGACAAATATTCAATACTACATTAAATCAACACTTGATTCAATAACCCGGTCATATCATATATAACTGACCAGTATCAAATATATATATACATATAACATATCATTAAATCAACACTTGATTCAACAATCCGGTTATATCACATATAACCTAACCGATATCAAATATCGCGAGATTAGAATACGATATCACATACTCGTATTTAATCAAGCTCTCGCAAATATCACCATATGTGCCCTACTTCATTTCGCTTGAGCTAGGAAATCTCTGTGTGGGACTCTAAAGTCTCGTTAATACGCCATCAGTTGGTAATGATCATATTAGATACCCACAAGCCGTCAGCGGTACTAGCTGGACGTAACGGCTACCCATGTACTGATCGAATATAAGATCAACAACCAAGCTTGTCCAAACTCCCGCAAAGCGTATAAGCAACACTTACCGTACAGTCCGGTCTTTTCGTATGATATGTCGCATGTCAGGTCTAGGAGTGGAATCGTCAGACCCCGGTAACTTGATAAGTCATGCCGATGTGTGGCCTATAACCGTTCAAGAAACTACTGATAACACTTACCAGTAAATCTCATCAGCCCTGGTCAGGGACTTGCTGTTATATCCAATCGAGTATAGCGCAACATCAACTCCCTCTATCGGGAGAGACGAAACCCCTCCTATCGCTCATTGTCTCCATGTGACTCGTGACTGTACCCAAAATCCACTTGTTTGCACGAATTCTTTTGAGCCGTGGTAGGAAGGAAATCAAAGCACAGCAAAGCACAGTGGGAACCACACAAGACACTATGACGATCTCGGGTCTACAGACTAACCTGTACAAGTGTCACCAGAGAACTGCTATCTGATGATAGGTATGGTACCATCTAAGAGTTCTCGGCGAGTCTTGTTCGGTGTACCCATTTTCTAATGAGCACCTGCATACAATCTTTGATGTCAAACACCAATGGATATGGGATCAACCATCGTCCCATATATGGTCAAGAAACGTACACACTAGTCTATCTGGAATATCGATGCCCTGTCCCGATACTCCCTTGACTAGGAACTGTTTAAAGGATGTGCTTGTAGACTACACAAGCCCCACTAGTATGATCTGCATCATAGCCCTGGCAGTCAAGCTAACATCCTGAAGGCTTTATCAACATGTATCAGAGAGACGATATAATAATACAAGTGTACATGTTAAGATAAAAATCAACCAGATAGCATACTATCATGTCGGGCAAGAAAGTTATATGTGTGTGTGTGTGTGTGTGTGTCCAAGCATCCACTATAATATACAATAATAGCCTTTAGGGCATACGTATCCCTAACAATATATATATATACATATATATATACATATATATATTATATTTAGTAGATGTTTCTATATGTTTTGCATCCACGCTAGCCCTGTCCCCGCCCTACTGTAAGTTAAGTAACCTTACAGTGAAGACCCGGGACCCCGTGGCAAATGCAGATGCAATATAAAAGCATGCTATTTTGGTCATTTCTGATGTGTCTTAGAAACTATATATGATGGGACTGCATTATATCTTTAATGCAAGGAAAACAAATCTATTTGATATTGTCGGAACCAATTTTTAAAACTACTCGTGTTTCTTCAAAATTTTAGTCGTATTCTTTTGTTTTGTATAGAGGTATTCGGTTAGGAATATCCTGTACCTCATTCTATGAAGAAAGAGCCTTGATCCCTTCATGGGGAGTTCGTTCTTAAGCAAAAGTTTATGTTACTAGTTTTAAAATACGGAGCCTAAACCACTCCATTACAAAGCTACTCGAGTTCCTTCAACAATATCAAGTTCATTACGTTAAAAGTTTTTCGCCAAAATCAACTGTAGCCCTCCGTCGTTTCTGATGGGTATCACCTAGTATTCAAGCTATGTGTTTTGACCTTCGCCAAGGCATAGTGGTTGGTAGATAAGGGATACTTGTCTGTTGCATAGATAGATGCATTAATCTAGGACATGCGTATAGCTGTTTTGACCTTCGTCAAGGACTTGTACGAATGGATCTAGATTAATCATGACAATGACGGGTTGAATTTAAGTTGCGACTTATGATGTTTTGACCTTAGTTAAGGTCATAAGCGCTTGTGGCAAAAACTATATTGGGAGTTTCAAATATAAGGGAAACTTACCAAGTTTGCGCATACCTTCTGGAGTGTGGTAATTTTTGTCGGCTTTCGACAATATTATCACACGATGATAGTTGGGTCCCGATTCCCACTGATGAGTAGGTATTACTCCTCGGGAGATTTTAACTTCACAATTAGTTAACCTATTAGGTGTCTAGAAAGTGTTAATGAGGTTACGCCTCTGTGGAAATGGAGTTATTTAATTGGGTTCATGCAAAAGCACAGGGGACCTCCCTCGGAGTACCAACATCGACCTGGATGAACAGTTAGCGAACATGTAAAGTGTATATGATCCCGGCTAGTTCTCCTTTTAGGGTTTGAAGGAGAATTTGAGAAAACAGCGTGAGCCATCCTGATTAGATAAAGTGATTAACCAATCTAATCTTGATAGAGTGCATGCTGAGTGTTTCTTTTCTCTCTCTGGTTACATCGACCCATGACTTAACTAAAACTCATTAACCAAGTTAACTGAACCTTCTTACATGCATTAGCTTTGGATTGTCATGACTCATGACAAAGCCGCAAATATCTCTGCTACTCCTACTTTCCCTTTGCATTTCTTCAGAACACTCTGTATCACTGCGATGATCCATATTGCTTGGAAATGGCCATCGTAAAGTTACATACGAACTCGAAGAAATTATTTCAGTCGAAGATGGTCACTGGTTCTGGAGAATTTAGATTGTGTTATTCGGTTGTCTATTTCTTTTACCTTCTCACAGGTTGCGAGAGCTTCTTGTATTATGAAAGTACACCTATTACTCTTATTGGACGGTCTTCTTCCAAATCTTAGGCTGGTACCGAAAAGTAGGGAAGGAAGAAAACCAATTAGCCTAAATGCGGTGTACAGAACGTAAGATATAGAGACATATAAAAGGATTGAAGAGAGGGCAAAGAAAATTGCGACTACTATCATGAATCTGGATAGTGAAAAAAGCATTACTAGGGATACCCGGCCACCTTCTTGAAACATTTATTTTCTAGATTTTCTGTGTACTTGTAAATGTGAACTGTTTTCTCAATTAATTCTGACTCCAGGGTATATATTTACCGAATTTGAATATCACATCAGTATAGCGTTACAGATGCGGAGTAGGAGTAGAATATTAGGAAATAGGGGATTTGATTCTCAATATCGGAATTCGTTGCAATTGGTGATATTGGACTAAATCGCCTGGTTTTGCCTAACGACAAATATTTGGTTTCAAATAACCGATGTTATGCACAAAATTTTAAAATGAAGTATCTGTATTTTTATTTTATAAAGTGAGATATAAAATTTGAAAATTGTGTTTCAAACATTTACCTTTATCCGTTGAGGATAAAGTAAGGTGCACTGAATAACGGTGTAAGACATTTTTGACCAAAATACAATTTTCAACCTACAACACACGGAATTTGAGTTAGTATACTCTTGGGACTTATATATGAAAATGTATGTTGTTCAGTGTCCTTCGAGATAAGGGGTTGGTACTCTTACTTGATTCAGGTTTCCCTATGAGTTCTCTGGTTTTATACACGCATTCTTTGTAATGCAAGGTCCGAAGATTTTGAGAAGTTTATAGATATAAGAATAAAGTAGAGAACCATACGTTGAAGTATTAGGATTTTTCGAAGTGATCGAAGATATAGATACTTATACTAGGTATTCCATCATAGTAATATTGAGAACTTGATTCTCTCATAAGTTACTCATCCGTAGGTGCGCTCCTTGATGAGTAATGTTATATTGTCCTTTTTCCATTTGTGATATGCACTGAAAACAGCTGCATGATTTTTGCATCTGATTCCATCTAAATTAATGCCTTTGATTCTATATGGATATAGATTGGTTGCATATCTTGATGTTACTAAGATATGGAGTTATCCGGTTCCTATTTAAAAGCAGATTCCGGACAAACTCAATGCACGCTTCGGTAATAGCTATTTGTGGATTATCCCAAGCATTAGCTAGGGTTTTGTTTCTACCATTTTCAAGATCAATAGTTACATTGTTCTTGACTCGCCATATTTTTATAAAGGGAATCTTTTTGCAAAAGAAACTAGTGCGAGTATGGTAGAACTGGAATTGATTCCAGAACCACAAACGGTTACCGAAAATCTAATAGAACCTAAGGATTCAATTGGGCTTGACAAACCATTATCCACTCCGTGGATTTTAGTAGGTGACCTCATCTACCTGAGAAGCCACCAGAGAGATACTTCGGTTTTCTCATAGACGGTAACAGGGAGGTCAGCTTCATGGTTATGATGACCTTACTAGTTATCTGCAGGTCATAGGAAGTAGTAACTTCCAAGTGATGAGATATTTTATATCTAAGATGGACTCCACGCACTTCAGCAAATTATGGATTTTGGACTTTGCTGGGTGCTCCTGAATGGGTAAAACCCATTAGGAGCAAGTAGATCGTTCTAGATCTGTGTAAGTGGAAAGGTATTAACCTAATAAGGCTAGACTTGTTGTAAAGATTCTCATCAAATACACGTTGTGGATTGTGATGAGAGTTTTACTTCAGTGTCTACGCTGAAGTCCATAACGGATATCACTTGGCACCGATGTTACTACAGACTATGATATCTGGTAAGAGAATGACTATAACGTCTTTCTAAATGGGAATTCGGAAGTGCATGTGTATATGACTCTGCCAGAGGGTTATCGTAGTCGGTGGGAGCAGCGGAAGGTGTGCAAGTTGCTTATGTTTATTTTTAGACTAAAGCATGTATAAAGGATACGGATCATCTATTTTGATATGACAGTCAAGGTGATTGATTTTATCAAAACAATATATGAACCTAATAAGAAGGGTGTAGGGAGTACTGTCATGAGATTTGGATGACATACTCCAGATACGAAGTGATGTTCCTATACTAAAATCGGTCAAACTTTGGTTGTCACATAGTGTTTTCTCTACGTTGGATATGAATAATATATCAGGGATTATGGTGACTAGATCTATGATTTTAGATCTAGATTTTGGAAGTATCCCAATCCGGGCACTTAGACAGCATTCTAGAGTGCTTTAGAAAGGATGACTCCTGGCGTAGTAGTGTCCCCGCAGGTGATGGAGTCTCCCTCTCTAAAAAGATGTCTTCTACACTGATGAGGAGAGAGACTGGCATGAATGACATATCATTTGCTTAAGCAATTGATTCAATCATGTAATGTCTTGTACGAAACCTGATGTTGCTTATACACTGGTTGTAGTAAGAAGATATTAATCCAATTCTGGAGAAATAAAGGGAAGCAATTATGAACAAAAGAGGATGTTCTTGATATATGGTAACGGCAGCCTCCTCCAGGAGGCGGTTATTGGTTCAGGCTTCCAAGATGACCTGGATGACAGAGAAACTGTCAGAGTTTTGAGTTTAGCCTCTTCTGAAGATCAGTAAATCGGATAGGTTTCCAATAGGGATACTAAGGAAAGTATAGTGCAGGATGCTGGTTACGACTCAACTGAGAGTACAGACCAAGAAATTTGTTGGATAAAGTTGTTCATTTATGAACTTGCTCTCATCAAGTATCTAGACAAATTCTTGTGGTGGGGTGTCGCTCAGTTCGGAAGATTGTTCATCTCCATGAAGTTGAGATATAGAGAGAGGAAGTTGGAACATTGTACCGGATCTACTCACTGAGGCAATTTCTCGAACACGGATGTTTCTCAAACAAGCTTTGTGAAACTGAGTAGTAGAGAAATTGAGTATTCGATAGCACAGAGGATGTCGGTATGCGATACCGCGATAATTAGCCTTAAGTGCAAGTGGGATATTGTTGGATATAGTGCCTTCAAGTTAATTAGTGTAATTGCAGGCACGCGATTATAATAATTGAGTAAGGAACTTTACATGTAGAACAATCTTACTCGAGATGATAGTATGCTATTTGGTCTGTCTTTATAATTGATGTATACACATTTCACTTATTATTACGTGTCACTAATACATAATGATGAATCCCGTAGGATTCTTGCTTGACTACCAGCATTATGATGGCGATCATATATGTCACGCCCCGCTTTCCGGTATACGGCGAAGGGGACGGGACGAGACCGCTACGTATTTTCTGTGGAGTAAATACGCTAAGCGTATCTAAGAAATATAAAAGCAAGCACAAGAGACAAGAGATATAAACTGAACATCAACTTTATTTATTAACATTCTTTTGTACAATATATGGAAAGTAAATACAACTGAATAAAAGCAATGCCTAAACAATGGCATAACAGAAAAGAAAAGTACTGAAATGGAAAGTATACAATGAACTAGAGCACGGGGTCTTCACTGAAATGGTCCAAGTCTTCAACAGTGGGCTCAATCTCTGACGGGTCCAAATCGACTGACGACATTCAAAGAAGAAAGAAATAAAATATCGTCAGCGAACAGGTCTCTCGTTAAGTCCCAAAGATAAGGGAGAAGTAGATTAGACAGAATAAGAAGGTACCTTTTAATGTTGTATTATATTGTTATAATATTGTGTTAACGCTGTTTTTGTAGCTAGGTACAGAAGATACCAGTGTATACGAGAGGAGTCCCACTTACACCGGAGACTTTGGTAACCCATAGTACAAGGCTCCGTCGATAATACCAGGGAACAACGGCATGGATGTAATTACGTCTTAAGTGACCACCTCGTGCCACCTTTAACATATTCCGTACCAGTCTACCCCTTAAACCCCGTAGTGTTATCTTGATTGTATTGTTGTATTGTATTGTCTCATATTGTAAACTGTATAGATTGTATAATTGGATGACTGACCGAAACCATGATATCAGTAAACGGATGTAACTGGAGAATCATGTAAATAGAATGTATATCCATGGTTCGGTTCAGTCAAGTTGATAGAATAATGGATTCATGGATTCAAGTTGAAATGTAATATTATAAATTGTAGATTGTAGATTGTACTTGAATCGTATTCAAGTCAGATTATAATGAGACACAAACTAAGTCAGGCAATTAGAAAAGTAAATTGAAGTCCTAATTGTTTTGATATTATCGGTAACCGCTTACAGTATTGATAACACCGTTGTTAAGTTGTCTACCTTAGATAGGCAAGCACCCACTTCTCCGGCTCCCTGGGGCTCAAGAGATTGGTCCCGCTTAAACCTACGTTTACTAGGGTCCTTAGGGAAATTTATAGAACTTGAGGGGGGTTTATGTAAAGATACTTTTATATACTTTTCCAAATACATCCCAAGTATTTATTATTCGTCTATAGAGTTGTAATGAATGTAGATTTTACATTGTGATATTTGTAGTGAAAATATCCTAATTTCATAATAAATGGTATTTATTTATAATATTGGTTTCGCAAGGAATTCATGGTATTTTAGTGTAAAATTAATTCTTGTGATATTGTAGAAAAGGTGGAATATTTATAATACTTCAAAAATAGATATGTTTATGTTACATATACATATATTTATATGAAAATAATTTTAGTATATATATAATATTCTAGAAATCTCGTTTTCTTAAGATGTCGTATTTTAAATCTTTCGAGACCGAATACTCCTTGCGGGGTTTGCATCTCGCACTACTAAGCCCGAGGATGTGCGATAATCCGCACCATCCCGAACGGGTTCCCCAAATGGGTTGTAGCGGCGCTTTACAAAGATTTGTATAAATACTAATCATTAAGGAAAAACGGTTTTATTAATTATGGTATTTATTTGTAAAGATGTCGATTTCCCGTATTCTATATTCTAGGGTCTCCTAAGTCAACTAGACTGTTCCTAACTGGTCCAAAGCGACAAGTTGTAAGATATCCCTCAAATCTCCTCTTCACCGCCAATTGTGGCCAGGTAAGTACAAGTGAAGAAAGGAGGGATCCGCTCACGAATTACCGTGAGATGGGCCTTTTAAAGTTACCTTTCTCACTTGCTTAGCCTAGGCACCACAAAGTCAGGTTTAGATAAATGACTGAATGCCTACAACCTTCCTCTGTCCTAATGAGTGCGACAGTCCTTAATTGGCTGAGTCTAGATATTTTTATTATTAGCTCAAAGGTTATTTATTTGTAAAGATGCATCAATACTAAATCTTTTAGAAATTGTTTTATTAAGTAAAGGGTATTTAAATGAAAATGTTTTTTCCCCCGTATTCTAAGTTCTCGAGGTATCGTGTTATGTTGCATATGAGTGTTTGAGGAGGTAGGTCATTACCTCATGATCTACTTAAAGGTATAAGAAGTTTAATGGAGTTAAATGTAGAATTGAAACAATGTGGTATTTAAGTGAAACATACGATAGCCATCATTTTATGAAATGAAACTTGATCAATTTGGTTGATTAGTGTTTAATAGTCAACATGAGGGAGTTTAAGCATAATTGCGTTAACGAGAAGTGAAGTTTTATAAGAAAACCGAATTCGAAATCGGATTTGTTCCGATTCCATCGTGTTTTGTAAATCCGTATTTTTAGAATAGAAAAGAGAGATAGAAAATGGGACTTACAGGTTTTGGACAACTAGGAGAAAGAGATAGAACATGAGGAGTCACCGGTGCGTCGCTTCGTCGCCGGGAGCTCCTAGAACGATCACCGGAAGTTCGCCGGGAATTTCGCCGTAGCTTCGCTTCGTGCTCGTTTTCAAAGCACACAAGATTTCTTGAGAATTTTAGAGAATTGGCTCAGAGTTTTAGGGTTAGAAGGTAGAGGGTAGGGGTGGTATTTATAGGGTTAGGCTAGGGTTAGGGTGGATGTATGGTTTTAAATTAAAAAATGTAAAAATATATTAAAATTCATTAAAATATGGAGTAAATGGGGATTTCATAGGTCTCTGGAACCGATCTGGCAAAATAAAGTATGCAGGGGGTAAGGGAGAGGAAGAGCCCCAACTTTCCAGTTGGGGACTCGGCCGTCCGGCCGAGTCCGGCCTGCGGCGCCGGCCCGAGTCGGCCGGTCCGCCGGCCGAGTCGGGCCGAGTCAGGGCATGGGGAGGTGGGGGGTCATCTGGTGTAAGCTCTAGTATATTTAGTTTTTTTATGAGTAGTAGAACTTTTAGAATTTATCACGTGTTGACTGTTGGATTTCTAAAAATTTTAAAACAAAATAATATTAAAAATAATGTGAGGCATGGGATTTGAACTCTGGTGACATGGTTCAGCAATGCAAGTTATTACCAATGAGCTGCAAGCTCCTTCTTGTAATTAAATTACTAATTAATTACTTAAGTCTTGTGCTTAGGTAATAAATACCCCTTTAAGGATTTTGAAAAAAAAAACAATTTAAAAATTTGTATGGAAAAAGTGTATAAGAAAATTAGGGTTGTTACATTCTACCCACCTTATAAAAATTTCGTCCTCGAAATTTGTAAAAAGGAAAGTGTAACAAATTTAAGAAAAGTTTGGTGACTGGAGTATAGATAGTGTATAACAAGATGGTGCAAGGGTTAAAAAGTGTGAAAAAGTCTTACCGGTGTTATCTTGACCTACAGTCTCGGCTTCTACGGCTGCTAAGGTGTAAGCCTGTCGCCGTGGCACGTTCCTCCTAGCTGGAGGCATATTCCCCTGTACTCGAGGCATGTTTCTCATTGCTTGATGGAAATGGCGATTTGGCTGTGCAGGAAATCCACGTGGAGGTGGTGCTGGGAGTGCAGGACAAGTTGCAGGAGCCTGGATAGCTGGCCGTTACGGGTAGTTGGTGGGTGCGTGAGCTGAGTTGCGTCTATAAGGACAGTTTCCAATTCCGTGATTGGACACGCCACAAACCAAGAATAGGACTTCTGCGCGCCTACTGTCCTTCCACAAGTGTCCTTCCCTCTTGCAATAAAAGCCAAAATCGGGTCTTGGCTGATCATTGGCTACTACCTTTCTTCTAAGTTCAACAGCTGGCCTTAAAGAGGCCCCTCCTACCATTTGGTTGGCAGGGCGCTTAAATCTAGCAGATTGAGGTCTTCCCCTCGTCTTTACCACTGCCTCATAACGGCGGGCAGTTTTCAGAACCGATTCATGAGTCGGAAAATCTCCTGTGGCCAGTGCAGCCTGGATCTCCGAATCCAAACCTTGTTGAAATCGACGGGCTCTGATCTCATCCGTCAGTATCAGGTGTGCCGCAAATCGACTGAGCATGGTGAACTCAGCGTCATACTCATCTACTGACTTGGTCCATATCGAACCTTATTGCAGATGGATGAACTGTTGTTCCATGTCGAACTTGGCAGTCTCAGGGAAGTACTTAGCGCCGAACATGTCGCGGAAAGTCTTCCATTCTATGGGTAGTTCAAGACGGCTTTCTTCCGCCTTCCGCCAGTTTTGTGCATTGTCTGTGAGCTGTAATTTTGCAACATGAAACCAAGCTAATTCTGGCACCTGTGCCGCTGCCAGATCATCTTCGATACTCTGAGCCCATTCCTCAGCATCCAGTGGGCTCTCCTTTCCTGAGAACTGTTTGGGGGTGCAAAGCCCTGAATTGCTTCACCCCAGGTGCTTCTGCTTCGGGACGGTTCATTAAAAGAGCAGTCTGTTGCTGCTGTCCCTCTAGGAGGCTGCAGATTGCCACAAGCAGAACTGTTTGCTCGTTGAGTGGAGCAGGGACGGAAGGTGTGAGTGGTAGTGGTGGAGGTGTGTTGTTGACATTAGTGTTGGTGTCGTTCGGGAAATCCATAACCTTGAAGAAAAATTTGGGTTTGGACAGATTCAAAGTATATGATTCAAAAAACAAGAAATGATGGGATTCAAGGAATATGATTGTAAAGAATGTTTTAGTTGCTGGTTCTTGTGTTATATTGCTTAGGTTGTTCACGCAGAATAGAATTGTATGGCAGTGTTCCATACAACTCTGGCCTGCATGGGCCACCAACAAAACCTGTCACGCCCCGCTTCCCGGTATACGGCGAAGGGGACGAGATGAGGCCGCTACGTATTTACTGTAGAGTAAGTATGCAAAGCGTATCTAAGAAATATAAAAGCAAGTACAAGAGATATAAACTTAACAGCAACTTTATTTATTAACATTCTTTTGTACAATGCATGGAAAGTAAATACAACTGAATAAAAGGAATGCCTAAACAATGGCATAACAGAAAAGAAAAGTACTGAAATGGAAAGTGTACAATGAAATAGAGTTCGGGGTCTTCACTGAAATGATCCAATTCTTCAGCAGTGGGCTCAATCTCTGACGGGTCCAAATCATCTGACGACATTCAAAGAAGAAAGAAATAAAATGTCGTCAGCGAACAGGTCGCTCGGTAAGTCCCAAAGAGAAGGGAGAAGTAGAATAGACATAATAAGAAGGTAGCTTTTAATGTTGTATTATATTGTTATAATATTGTGTTAACGCTGTTGTTTGTAGCTTGGTACAGAAGATTCCAGTGTATACGAGAGGAGTCCCACTTACACCGGAGACTTTGGTAACCTGTAGTACAAGGCTCCGTCGATAATACCACGGAAAAATGGCATGGATGTAATTACGTCTTAAGTGACCACCTCGTGCCACCTTTAACATATTCCATACTGGTCTACCCCTTAAACCCCGTAGTGTTATCTTGATTGTATTGTTGTATTGTATTGTCTTGTATTGTAAACTGTATAGATTGTATAATTGGATGACTGACCGAAACCATGATATCAGTAAACGGATGTAACTGGAGAATCATGTAAATGGAATGTATATCCATGGTTCGGTTCAGTCAAGTTGATAGAATAATGGATTCATGGATTCAAGTTGAAATGTAATATTATAAATTTTAGATTGTAGATTGTACTTGAATCATATTCAAGTCAGCTTATAATGAGACTCAAACTGAGTCAGACAATTAGAAAAGTAAATTGAATTCCTAATTGTTTTGATGTTATCGGTAACCGCTGCACATGGGCGGCAGGATTTGTGTCTTTTTCAAAGACGGTTACAGTATTGATAACACCATTGTTAAGTTGTCTACCTTAGATAGGCAAGCACCCACTTCTCCGGCTCCCTGGGGCTCAAGAGATTGGTCCCGCTTAAACCTATGTTTACTAGGGTCCTTAGGGAAATTTATAGAACTTGAGGGGGGTTTATGTAAAGATACTTTTATATACTTTTCCAAATACACCCCAAGTATTTATTATTCGTCTTTAGAGTTGTAATGAATGTAGATTTTACATTGTGATATTTTTAGTGAAAATATCCTAATTTCATAATAAATGGTATTTATTTGTAATATTGGTTTTGCAAGGAATTCATGGTATTTTAGTGTAAAATTGATTCTTGTGATATTGTAGAAAAGGTGGAATATTTATAATACTTCAAAAATAGATATGTTTATGTTACATATACATATATTTATATGAAAATAATTTTAGTATATATATAATATTCTAGAAATCTCGTTTTCTTAAGATGTCGTATTTTAAATCTTTCGAGACCGAATACTCTTTACGGAGGTCTGCATCTCGCACTACTAAGCCCGAGGATGTGCGATAATCCGTCCCATCCCAAACGGGTTCCCCAAATGGGTTGTAGCAGCGCTTTGCAAAGATTTGTATAAATACTAATCATTAAGGAAAAACGGGTTTATTAATTATGGTATTTATTTGTAAAGATGCCGATTTCCCGTATTCTATATTCTTGGGTATCCTAAGTCAATTAGACTGTTCCTAACTGGTCCAAAGAGATAAGTTGTGAGATATTACTTAAATCGTCTCTTCACCGCCAATTGTGGCCAGGTACGTACAAGTGAAGAAAGGAGAGATCCGCTCACGAATTACCGTGAGACGGACCTTTTAAAGTTACCTTTCTAACTTGTCTAGCCTAGGCACCACAAAATCAAATTTAGATAAACGAATGAATGCCCACAACCTTCCTCTGTCCTAATGAGTGCGACAGTCCTTAATTGGCTGAGTCTAGATATTTTTATTATTAGCTCAAAGGTTATTTATTTGTAAAGATGTATCAATACTAAATCTTTTAGAAATGGTTTTATTAAGTAAAGGGTATTTAAATGAAAATGTTTATTTTCCCGTATTCTAAGTTCTCGAGGGTATCGTGTTATTTTGCATATGAGTGTGTGAGGAGGTAGGTCATTACCTCGTGATCTACTTAAAGGTATAGCAAGTTTAATGGAGTTAAATGTAGAATTGAAACAATGCGGTATTTAAGTGAAACATACGATAGCCATCATTTTATGAAATGAAACTTGATCAATTTGGTTGATTGGTGTTTAATAGTCAACATGAGGGAGTTTAAGCATAATTGCATTAACGAGAAGTGATGTTTTATAAGAAAACCGAATCGAAAATCGGATTTGTTCCGATTCCGTCGGGTTTTGTAAATCCATATCTTTAGAATAGAAAAGAGAGATAGAAAATGGGACTTACGGGTTTTGGACAATTAGGAGAAAGAAGTAGAACGGGAGGAGTCGCCGGTGCGTCGCTTCGTCTCCGGGAGCTCCTAGAACGATCGCCGGAAGTTCGCCGGGAATTTCATCGTAGCTTCACTTCGTGCTCGTTTTCAAAGTACACAAGATTTCTTGAGATTTTTAGAGAGTTGGCTTAGAGTTTTGGGTTGAGTGGGTAGAGGGTAGGGATAGTATTTATAGGGTTAGGCTAGGGTTAGGGTAAATGTATGGTTTTAAATTAAAAAATGTAAAAATATATTAAAATTCATTAAAATATGGAGTAAATGGGGATTTCAAAGGTCTCTGAAACCGATCTGGCAATATAAAGTATTAAGGGGGGTAGGGGAGAGGAAGAGCCCCAACTTTCCAGTTGGGGACTCGGCCGTCCGGCCGAGTCCGGCCTGCGGCGCCGGCCCGAGTCGGGCTGAGTCAGGGCATGGGTAGGTGAGGGGTCATCAGGTGTAGACTCTGGTATATTTAGTTTTTTATGAGTAGTAGAACTTTTGGAATTTATCACGTGTTGACTGTTGAACTTCTAAAAATTTTAAAATAAAATAATATTAAAAATAATGTGGGGGCATGGGATTTGAACTCTGGTGGCTTGGTTCAACAATGCAAGGTATTACCTATGAGCTACAAGCTCCTTCTTGTAATTAAATTGCTAATTAAATACTTAAGTCTTGTGCTCAGGCAATAAATACCCGTTTAAGGATTTTGAAAAAAAACAATTTAAAAATTTGTATGGAAAAAGTGTGTAAGAAAATTAGGGTTGTTACAATATACGTGAGAGCTGCGTAGTCCATAAGCACATCCTTAAATGTCTCTAGTTGTGAGAGTATCGAGACAAGGCATCGATATTTCAAAGTAGACTAGTGTATATGTTTCAAGACCCCAACGAAATGCGGTGGCTGGTCTCACAAGCCATTGTTGTTGTATCACCTAAGATAGTATACATGTGCTCAATGGAAGTGAGTACACTGGACGGACTCGCCGAGAACTTCTAGATGGTATTATATCTATCGTCAGATGGAAGTTGTCTAGTAGCATTAGTACAGGTTAGTCTTTTGACATGAGATCGTCATTTGTCTCGTGTGTATTCCCACTATACTTTGATTACTACCCTACGATGGATCAAAAGAGTTGTGCAAACAGGTTTTAGTTGGGTACAGTCCCGAGCCACATGGAGGCAGTAAGCGATTGTCGGGGATTCGTCTTTCTTAGTATTAGGAGTCGATGCCGCACGTGTTCGGTTGCTTATCACCCTAAATCCGTTGCCACGGTGGATGAGATTTACTAATATGAGTTCAGTAGTTTCTCAGTTGGTGATGAGCTTGACTCCGACATGACTTATCAGATTATTAGGGGTCTGACCTTATCCACCTCTAAACCCGGTATACGATACTCTTAGACGAAGAGACCGGACTGTATGGAGATTGTCACATTCAGGCTCAGTAGGGTACGGACAGACTTAATTTCCGATATCTCTTTCGGCATATACCTGGGTAGCCGTTATGTACACTAGTGCCGCTGACGTGCTTGTGGTTTTTGGATCTATCCAGTAAATCACTGCCAGTGTATTGTTGAGTCTTTAGAGTCCCACATAAAGGGTTTTCCCGGTTCAGACAATATGATGTAAATGATGTATGTTGGTATATACAGGGGGTCTAATTAAACACATGTACAGGCTACACTGATTTTAATTGGACGGTTCATAATACTAGCGGCTTAGGATTAAGCCGGATTATCAAATCAGGTTTTGATTTAATATATATATATATATATATATATATATATATATTTAATATATGTATTCTAGTATTATTGTTCATTATTCATTTTCTCTCTCTTGGCTATTCGTATTTTTATACGGATACGCGAATATGTATTTCGATGCGTATACCGGATTGTATTCCGTATTTATATGGAATATGTTCTAGAAGATGGACACTTCATTTGTTGATTTTTCTTTATAAAGAAAATTAAAAATGAGGTGGAGGGTGAGGTGTAAAGGGGTTTGGTAAAGAGGTATGATTTTGGTTTTAATATTCATATTTTCATTTGTGTTTACTATTTTGGTTATAAAAACATAGCCATTTTCTTTTCTACGTTGATTCTTTTTCTACACACAACACGTATCCATTTTTCTTGTCATGGCTAAATTCTTCACCTCCTCCTCTTTCATGTTAGATGCTCTCTTGAGCTTCAAAATAGAGTGAAAAAGATAGTGGAAAATTCCTATATCCCCATTTCCATTCGTAGCGAGCTTGGAGCGCTGATTTCTTCACTAGGTGAAGCCGAAGCTTGCTTTGGTTCTCTCAGGTGGATCATCTTCGACAAGAACGGTCGTCATTCAAGCTTGTTTCTGACGGCTTACGCGGAGCTTGGATGGGTCTTCCATGATTGGGTGGATATGCGTCAAAGGTTGTATTCCCTAAACTTTGTATGTAAGTTTGCTAGTTTAGTTGTATGGTTTGATTCTTAAGGGATATGTGCTTTGTGCTTGCTAAAAAATCATTGTTTTCACTTCCGCCTTGGTCGCGACTTCCGCGGCGTGAGCACAACACACTAACAGATTTGATAGTGCAAATTTTGGCTACGTAGCGGGCCGATCACAATGAATCGGGCCCAATTTTCTTGTGTGGGTTCGTCTTTTCATCCACATCCCATAAAGAATCCTTGAACTGACTTTTGAATCTTATAAATACGGATGGCCTTAGAGCAAGAAAAGAATCTTTGATTTTATTTTTAGAATTAGTTTTTCTTTTATTTGTAATTAGAATCAGAGGTAGCTTAAGAGTAAAGTAGCCATTATCATCTTTTTCCTTAGCTTAGGGATCGATTAGGGTTTCGATTCTTTAAATAATTTTCTTTTTTCTTTTGTAATTTTTCTTTGTAATAGTTAGATAGTTTTTTTTATCTCTTTTCTTGTTTTCTCTTCCCTTATGGATTGTGAGTAATTCTTCTCATGCTTAGAATGAGGAGAAGTTAGATCATGGATGGTTAATTATCCATCTAATCTCTCTATTTATCCAATTGATTTTTGATTCAAATAGGATGAATATTGCCAATATTTAGATATCTCATCCTCTCTAACTCTCATTATGAGCTTAGCATGTTGATTTATACTATTGAGGGCAAGATTCATGTTAGTTGAATTGAGAGTTAGACATACGGTTAGGAAATGGAGGGATAAAAGGTTGTATGCGATGGGCCTTTGAGATGGAAGGCTTAGCTTCCACTCAAGCTATTCCGCCAAATTCTCCGTAATCCCGTATTTTCCCATAATGTGTTTTGTAACAATCCTAAAATTTCTATATCTTCATATCATTCTTCTTTATATAAGATACTGTATTTATTTGTTTTTGGGTATCCCCGTATATTTTATTCTCTATATCCCTCCCTCTCTTTTTCCTATTCTATAATTTTTCAAAGCCCAAAACTCAAGGAAAAACCGTTCCATTTGATTTCTTTCTTTTCTTTTCTTTTTCCTTAGCCCATTTTCTTTTCAAGCAACGGTTTATAATTAATTCTTTTTCATTATGTGCATTAACAATATTGGTTAAGTCCTTACATTGTTGTTCCATAGGCCGCATGTTCGAATCCCCAATCTTGTAATTATATTTATCTTTTTTTTTACCCTTCTCATACCCTAGAAATGAGACCTTTCATTTTCTTTAACTCCCAAATGAAGAGTGACCCTTACATTTCCTCCTCAACTCCCATTATCAATTCATATTAATTTTAATTAATATGAAATAACTTTTTATATACTCATCTTACTCTTTTCTTCTTATTCTTTTAAAAAAATTGAGGGAGAAGAACAACTTCTCTCATTCTATTCTTCCTCACAAATATCATTTATCTCCTACTCTCTCTTCATCTAAAGTCCTCGGAAAAAAATACGAAGAAGCTTTAAAAAAATCTCGCTAATAACGCGAGGCTATCGTCGGATAGACAAGATAGGCGACGATACCGGCTAGTGCATGCAAGTCCCCCTCTCATCTTTTTCCCTTGTTCCTATCTTTATTTTCCATCTCCTTTCATTTGGACTTGTATGATGCCATTAGCCCTTGTTTGAATATTTTTGATTAAAACAAAAATTAACTATGCATAATATTACATGAATGGTTGTCTCTATAATCTATATGTTTTTTATGCATGTGGTATTTGTGCATAGTTTATAGTAATCATTAGGTGTTATTAACGTTCTAGATAACAACTCATAAGAATTATAAGAAATTATATATATGTGAAAAGCGTTACGGTAGTTTTATGAGAGGTCGGTTCATATATATATATATATATATATATATATATATATATATATATATATGTTTATAACCCGATTGCATACTTGAAATATCGATGACATCATTCAATTCACAATATGATTTTTTATAGAATTACTTGTGTATTTTCTCATGTATATTCTTAATTATTATGTTGTAACTATAGAAAAAAAACAACTTTGCAAACTAATACCAATGTTCTATCGCTTTCAAATACAATCTTAAATACTTTTATAGTTAAAATAATTTTTAGAAATTAATTTTCAAATTTGAAAATCCTAAGAAAAGTTGGATAAATACTAGACATAATTTTAGGTCTACAGTAAAAATTTTATATCGAACCAAACAACAGTTTGGGGCTTATGACACTTTTAGTCACTGTTTTTCTGAAATCTGAAAACTGCTTTTATCGGTTAAATTATATGACACATAACTCAGTCTACCGTTGTCCAAATTGAGCAAACTTCAAGTGTTTCGGATATCTATATCGAAAAACCTAGCTTTTTTTAGTTATACTAATTTCCTGAAAATTGACATAAAATATATAAAATTGTGTTGCAAGATTAAGTGACTAATCTTGACATAATATGTCCTGATTCTCACACTGTTGTTAAATTGGACACAACTCGAACACCTGACATCCGTTCATGACAAACTTTAGACGCGTAGATACAAAATTGATAGAACTATAATTTTCTATATACTACATTACATAGAAATGCATGAAACAACACGATATAGGCTTTGCAATACAATATATAGTTATTGTCTAGAAATCAGAATTTCAGTTTTAAACCCTGACGTTAAAATGACCTTAACTAGTTTCAAAAATCCAAATCATGCGAAACTTAGTTGTTTGGATATGGACACCGAAAGATCTAGAATTTTCTATTAATCTTTGAAACCTGAAAAAAGTCGGAAAACAGCTCAAAATGTGTTTTAAAAATATGTGTCGGTACTGTACAGTTTTTGATCTGTTTCGATGATACGAAAATGGGCATATCTCCCAAACCGATAGTCGTATTTAGGCGAGACTTGAACTTATGTTTGCATAACACATAGGAATTATTTTCCTTTTATACTCTAAATGCAAATGACTTGAGTAGTTAGTTGTACATAACACTTTTATAAAGTATTGTTTCTTGTCGTTACTTGAACATTATACTTGTCTCATCACATTTTATGCACCGCTTGTTTATTACATCTATAAGGACTTGTACTCAAACCATTGCATGCTATACTTGACATAACTTGAATCATGAATATCACTTGACACGAATACTCTTGACTCGATCAAACCTATTATATGCTTGACTAGACTTGATTCGAATCATGAATACGTAACAACTTAACATGGGCACTTGACATGAATACTTGAACTTGAGATGAATAAATGAACTTGACTTGAATCTTGAAATGGTACACTTCTTATGTATTCATTGATTCGGGCAAAACTTGTGATTATAACTATAAATTAGATACGCGGGGTGTCGGAGTAGTTTAAGCATGAATCCAGCGAAATCTCAGGAGACCCCTAGTACATGAATCCATGAATACTAACATATGCAATCTATCATGAAGGCCCATTTCTAAAGCACCTGGACGATAACATGTTGGGTTTGGAATACTTCAACGAAGGTTGAAGTACCGTTACTAACACTCTTGATTCAGGCCCGTGGTTCCTTACCCCTGGACGATAGCCTGTTGGGTTCGAGGACACTCTTGAGATTTAGTTGATATTCATACTTGAACTCACATTAGTTAGCTTACCCTTTTAGTGATCTCTTTAGAACACATTGCTATTCATTACATGTTCATCACTTTTACTTGTTACGTGCTCACTATACCTACACTACACGGCCGTGTTATACTTGTTTGCCATGTTCATTTTACATTTCTATGCTTATGTTACATTGTCATGCTTATATACATATTGTCATACTCATTATACTTTACCATGTGCATATAGCTAGGTTTAATTGACACCCATATATAACCACATTAGAATTCATATTCTACTTACATGCTGTTTTTGTCCACATTCGCATTCCTATCTTTTTTGTGGACTTATCGAGTGCAAGTTCGCTGACGGACATTCCACCCATATCTTTGTTTCTTGGAATGTTCGTCAGGTGATGTAGAGATAGAGGAGGTGGAACCGACTGAAAAGGATTACATCTAGTTCGTATCTAAAGCAGATCACTAGTTTTCTTTCCAGCTTTCATTTCCAGTATACCACATGTTTAGGCACTTTATATTTATGTTTCTCTTTCAGATTTCTTGTAACCGGTTTTAAATTTGTGAAATTTGAATATAGTAAAGTAGTTGTTAGATTTTAGTATCATGTGTATTCTTGTATTTTTTTTATATTGTTTAAAAACGCTTAGCGTATTTGTTTCGACAAAGGACCTTCTTGAAATAAATACGCCGCGGGCCTTGTCAAGTTCCTGCTCCCATCTTTTGGAAGTGGGCCGTGACAGGTTTTATTGCTGGCCCATGCAGGTCAGTTTTGAATGAAATCGTAAGCAATATAATACAAGGAAAATGAAATCCGACAACTTTTACATTCCTTACTTTTCAATTCCTTTGAATCTAATCCAAATTCTTGAATCAATCTTGAACTTCACGTCGATTTCCTTGAATACATCTCTCAACTTTTGGCGTCTCTTGGGTCCAACTTTTTGTATCGATTAGAGTACCAACTGGTAGAGTGTGACGATGCGAAACGACTGGATTATCCTACCCATGTTTCCTTACTCTGTTGCAATATCCTTCTTGTGTAAATTTTGAGAACGAAATTTTTCTAAGGAGGGTAGAATGTAACGACACTAAAATTCCTATATCTTCATATCATTTTTCTTTTTATAAAATACTCTATTTATTTGTTTTTGGGTATCCCCGTTTATTTTATTCTCTATTAAATATATTTGTTTATCCCACTTTTTATTTTGCATATTCTATAATTTTTCAAAACCAAAACGTAAGCCAAAACAATTCCATTTGATGTCTTTCTTTTCTTTTTCCTTAGCTCACTTTCTTTTCAAGAAACAATATATATTTAATTCTTATTAAATATATGCATGAACAACCATGTAGTTAATTAGTTAAGTCACTGCATTTTTATTCCATAAGCCGCATGTTCGAATCCCCAATCTTGTAATTATTTTTATCTTTTTTTAAGCCTTTCTTATAATCAAGAAATTAGACCTTTCATTTTCTTTAACTTCCAAATGAATGGTGACCCTTTCATTTTCTCCTCAACTCTCATTATCAATTCATATTAATTTGAATTAATACGACATAAGTTTTTATATATTCATCTTACTCTTTTCTTTTTAATCTTTTGAAAAAAATGAAAGAGAAGAACAACTTCTCTCATTCTATTCTTCCTCACAAATATCATTCATCTTCTTCTCCCTCTTCACATAATGTTCTCGAAGTAAACATGAAGAAACTCTAAGAAAAGTCTCGCAAGTAATGCGAGGCTATCGTAGGATTGACAAGCCTGTTGACGATACCGGCTTGTGCATGTAAATCTCTCTCTCATCTTTTTCCCTTGTTCCTTTCTTTATTTTCCATCTCCTTTCGTTTGAACTTGCATGATGCTGTTAGCCCTTTTTTGAATATTTTTAATTAAAACAAAAATTAATTATGCATAATATTACATGAATGGTTGTCTCTATAATCTATATATTTTTTTTTATGTTTGTGGTATTTGTGCATAGTTTATGGTAATCATCACATATTATTAACATTGTAGGTAACAACTCATAAGAATTATATGAAATTATATATATGTGAAAAGCGTTATGATAATTTTATGAAAGGTTGGTTCGTATGTGTATCTATTTATAACCCGATTGCATACTTGAAATATCGATGACATCTTTTCAATTCACAAGATGATTTTTTTTATAGAATTACTGGCGTATTTTTTCATGTATATTCTTAATTATTATGTTGTGGGTATAGAAAAAACAACTTTGGAAACTAATACCGTGGTTTTATAACTTTCTAATATGATTCTAAATATCTTTATCGTTAAAATAATTTTTAGAAATTACTTTTAATTTCTGGAAATCCTAGGAAAATTAGAATAAATACTAGATATAATTTTAGGTCTACAGTAAAAAATTTATATCGAACTGAACAACGGTTTGGGACATATGACACTTTTAGTCACTGTTTTTTTGAAATCTGAAAACGACTTTTATCGGTCAACTTCTAGGACACATAACCCGGTTTACCGTTGTCCAAATTGAGAAAACTCTGTATTTTCAAATATCTATATTGAAAGACCTTTCTTTTCTTAGTTATACTAATTTCCTGAAAATTGACTAAAAATATATAAAACATGTTTTAAGATTAAGTGACGAATCTGGATAGAATCTGTCCTGATTCGAGCAATGTTATTGAATTGGAAAAAACTCGAACACCCGATATCCGTTGGTGACAAACGTTAAATGTGTAGATTCACAATTGATATAACTATAATTTCCTGAATACTAGATTACTTAGAATTGCATGAAAAAACCCGATATAGGCTTTGCAATACAATATACAACTGCTGTCTAGAAATCAGAATTTTAGTTTTAAACCCTGACATTAAAACAACAATAACTAAAGGTTCAGAAATCCAAATCATGCGAAACTTAATTGTTTAGATATGTACATCGAAAGACCTACAATTTTCTAATAATCTTTGAAACTTGAAAACCGACGAAAAATAGCTCAAAATGTGTTTTAAAAATATGTGTCGGTTCTGGACAGATTCTAATCTGTTCTGCGCAACGATACGAAAACGGGCATATCTCCCAAACCGGTAGTCGTATTTAGGCAAGACCTGAACTCATGTTTGCATAAAACATAGGACTAATTTTCCGTTTATATTCAGAATGCAAATGACTTGAGTAGTTAGATATACATAACACTTCTTTAAAGCATTGTTTCTTGTCGTTACTTGAACATTATATTTGTCTCATCACATGCTATGCACCGCTTGTTTATTGCATCTACAAAGACAGGTACTCAAACCATTGAATGATATACTTGACTTAACTTGAACCATGAATATCACTTGACATAAATACTCTTGCCTCGATCAAACCTATTACATACTTGACTAGACTTGACCCGAATCATGAATACGTAACGACTTGACATGAACTTTAGCATGAATACTTGAACTTGACATGAATATATGAACTCGACTTGAATCTTGAAATGGTACACTTCTTATGTGTTCATTGATTTGAGCAAGACTTGTGACTATAACTATAAATTAAATACGCGGAGTGTCGGGGTAGTTTAAGTATGAATCCAACTAAATCTCAGGAGTCTCCCTAGTACATGAAATCATGAATACTAACTCATGCAATCTATCATGAGGGCCCATGTTTCCAAACCCCTGAACGATAGCCTGTTGGGTTTGGAATATTTAAACGACGACTGAAGTCGCGTTATTAACACTATTGATTCGGGCACGTGGTTCCTTACCCCTGAACGATAGCTTGTTGGGTTCGAGAACACTCTTGAGATTTGGTTGACATTCACACTTGAACTCACGTTAGTTAGCTTACTGTTTTAGTGACCAACTTTAGGATACATTGCTATTCATTATATATTCATCACTTTTACTTGTTATGTGCTCACTATACCTACACTACACGACCGTGCTATACTTGTTTGCCATACGCATTTTACATTGCTATGCTAATGTTACATTGTCATGCTTATATAAATATTGCCATACTCATGATAGCTTGTCATGTACATATAGTTGCTAGGTTTACATAACCATATTAGAATTCATATGCTACTTACATATTTTCTTTTACCACATTCATATTCTTATCCTTTTGGGGGACTTACCGAGCGCAAGTTCACTAACGGGCATTCTACATATCTCTTTGTTTTTTAGAATATTCGTCAGGTGACGGAGAGATAGAGGAGGTGGAACCGACTGAAGAGGATTACAACAAGTTCGTATCTGAAGTAGATCATTAGTTTCTTTCCAGCTTTTATTTTCAGTATGCCACTTGTTTAGGCACTTTATGTTTATATTTCTCTTTCAGATTTCTTGTAACTAGTTTGAAATTTTTGAAATTTGAATATATTAAAATAGTTGTTAGATTTCAGTATCATGCGTATTCTTGTATCCTTTTATATTGTTTACAAACGTTTAACATATTTGTTTCGAGAAAGGATATTCTTGGAATAAATACACCGCAGTTCTTGCCACGTTCCTGCTCCCGTATTTTGGGAAGCGGAGCATGACAAGTTTAACACATTTGCCTCTTAGTTACTTACAAGATACAATGCAATGATTTTCCAGTTTATACTCTCTAACCTAGCCGCTAGGTTTACTATTCCATACTCATCGCATTTATCTTGTAGGTAATTAGATGAGGGCTTCATATATTAGTTGTGAATGAGTATGTCGATTTGTCGTTTTATGCTCCCTAGCCTAGCTGCTATGTTTGATATTCCATACTCTTCACATCGATTCATAATTGGTAGAAGATAAGATATCAAAAAGGAATGGTTAGTGAGGATAACCACTCATATCTAGCTAATCTTGAGTCCTAGTATGCTTTCTTTATTTCACACTTCTTTTTGTGACATAGTGATGGTATCTCTCTCAACCACCTCTATTTAGCTCGCCTTAATTAGGTCTATTAGAATCCATCTTTCTCATAGGATCGACCCGTACTTGTCGGCTTTTCTACTTGTAGCGATACCATCCGCTTGCGGTTAGAATTTAAATTACATACATCAATTTTGGCACCGTTATCGAAGAAGATGGTTTTCTATGGATTTGATTATTCGAGGTTAAGTTATCTTTTATTTTCTTATCATAAAATCTATAAAAGTATTAAAAACTAAAACTAATAAAGTCTTTTTGTTATTTTGATGATTTTCTATTAGTTTGCTTCCACATGTCAAATTCTGCACAATTTAGCTTCAAAAATAAGACCAGGATACATTAGGGAAATCTAGAGAAGAAGGGGAGCCGGTGTTAAAGTTCGGGAAAAGTTTGGCCCCTATAGGACCGCTTCCCAGCGGCTAAGCATTCACCATTTGCCGCTACCCGGCAGCGGTCCGAAGGAATTTTGAGCCCAACTTTTGGGCACTATCTCTCCCCTCTTATTCTATAAAGTCCAATATCTCTGTGTTTTTACACGTTTCTTTGCTTGTACCGGTTAAAAGAAAACGTTGTCGCTTGATTTGTGTTGTTTTAGATTTTGTATCGTGCATTCATAATAAAACGGACTTAAAGGAAAATTAGAAAAAACAAGATAAAGTGAGGATTTCATTACCCTTCCTTAGTCTAAAATTCACAAACTCCTCATCTCACATTACCCAAGCTTTAATCCAAAAAAAAAATACAAGACTTTTCCTTTATAGATTTTGCGCTCAATTAGGACAAAGAAGTCGAGGGAGACTCTCACTTTCATAACTTGCTAGCTTTGTCGGTGTCTAGGTAAGTGTTCTCGAGATCACGTCTCTAAAGAAAAGAGGTTACTTAATTAGGATCTTTGCGAGAGCATTGATAACATCCCACTGATTCTTTCAGTTACCTGGTCGACGAGGTTAGCTGGTAGTGGGTTTGATAATCCTAACGATATACTTGGAAAAGTTAGGAACGGGTCTAGTCAGACTTAAGTTCACCTAGATCAAGGGGTTGCTTGATATTGTTTGATTAGTGGTTGTGTGTTGTCCATTTTAGTTAGTTTGTTTTCTTTCATAAAACCAAAATTATAAAAAAAAATTTACCTCACCTTCTTTTCACCTCACTCTCTTTTCACTTTTTTTTTATCATGAGTGACACCAAACTATCTTTTCAAATTTTTTTTCATGAGTGACCCCAAACTACCATCTCTTTATGAGCGTTATTATCCAGACTAATCATCTCTTCGGTCTGGCAATGACAATTGGACTCCGGTTATTCAAATTTATATATCAGTCCTATATCAAATCCAATTCTAACCAACCCGACATTCTGTACTCAAAATTTCATAGACTAACAATTCCAATCACAACCATATTATAATGTTGGCCCTCATTCCAATCCTATCTATGATGTTGGTCCATATTCTAATAATATTCAACCATCATCTCCATTCTATGATATTGGTCCACCATTCCATCCAAATAAACCGTACCTAACTTTCACACCTTTAGATGTTATTAAGAGTACCCCATTTGAAGCCACAAGGGAAGATTTGATGGAATATTTGTTGGGTTAGCCTAGCACCACATGAAGGGTTTGGAAGCATCACATGAACCAAAAGTGGAGTCTTTAGGGTGCTAAGTTAACGAACATAGAATCGTTCCTAGAAAAATTAGGGTTTCAAATTTATCACATCATCATATGAAAGAAAAGCTAGGGTTTAGAGAGTACAACCTTTGTAGCTCCCTACGCTAGACTCCTCGGCTACTTGGGGTTTGAAAAGGCTCCGCTTGAACTCCTCGAGGTCACCGATAATCCACCCGGAGTCCGCTTTGTCCAAGCTAGCAACTTCGCAAGATCAAGAATGAAAATCGAAGCTAACACTCTAAACAAGTGGGCTAGACTTGTATAGAATGGTGTTGTGGTTATCTTTCTCACTTCAAAATCCTATTTTGATGAGTATATTGCTCACTACAAAAATCTAGAGAGCAAATGATCAAGGTTGATGAAGATGATGGCTTTTTAGAAGAAGAGAAGAAAAACTATCTTGAGAAAAATGAAAAATATAAGTCTATATATTTTCCATCTCTCATTTCAAACCATGGTTAATTATATAGATATTATTGTAATGGAGTTAAAAGCACAAAATGAAAATAAACCAAGGGTTAAAAGGTAGGTGAGCATGGTAAGGTAAAGAAGAGTGTAGAAACATTCTATTATTTAACCCTTTTTCTTTTCCTTTTTGTTTTAATTCAAAAGCAATAAAAATCCATATAATAACCATGGTGTGATTCTTATATTGCCACCATTCTCAATGTATAAGCAACCATGATGTATGTATGTATGTATGTATGTATGTGTATGTGTACATCCATATGTGCATGAATCAAAAAGAAGGCATACATGCATGAATACATCCATCAAACTCAAGAAAGGATTTCAAGTGAGAAACTAATGGTTAATTAATAAATCAATACTTGATTTATCAATCCGGTCATATCACATATGACCCTACCAAAAGCAAGCCGCCCGATCAATATACGGTATCCTATACGCGCATTTTAATCGGGTCTATGCGAATATCACATACGCGCACCACAACGTTTCGCCTGGACTAGGAAACTCCATTGTGGGACTCTAAGACTCGTCAATACGCCGGCAGTGGATGTTGATCATATCAAGCACCCTCAAGCCGCAAGCGGTCAGCTAAACGTAACGGCCACCCGGGTATTGAGCGATCATAAGAGAACAAGCGAACCTGCTACAACTCCCGTCGAGCCATCTGGAAACACTTCCCGTACAGTCCGGTCTCCTCGTCTGATATGTCGCATATCAAGTGTAGGGGTGGTAAACGTCAGACCCCAATAACCGATAAGTCGTGCCGATGTGAGGCTCATAACAGGTCGAGAAACTACTGGTAACATTTACCAGCAAATCTCTGAATCAGCCCTGGCCAGGGACTTCCCTGTTACGGCCAATCAAGTATAGCGCAACATCAACCCCCAATACCGGGAGAGATGAAACCCCTCCTATCGCTCATTGCCTCCATGTGACTCGGGACTGTACCCAAAAACCACCGTTTTGCACGCCCTTATGGACGTGGTAAGGTGGAAATCAAAGCACAGTGGGAATCACATAAGACTCTATGATGATCTCGGGTCTACAGACTAACCTGCACAAGTGTCACCTGAGAACTGCCATCTGACGTGAGATATAATACCATCTGGGAGTTCTCGGCGAGTCCGTCCAGTGTACCCAGTCTCCACTGAGCACCCGTATACCATCTCTGATGTCAAACACCAATGGATATGGGATCATCCATCGCCCATCTCATGGGTCGAGAAGCGTATACGCTAGTCTACACTGGTATATCGATGCCCCACCTCGATACACCTCCGACTAGGGACCTTGAAGGATGTACTTATAGACTACCATGTCCCCACTAGTATGATCTGTATCATAGTCAAGGTAGTCAAGTACACATCCTAAGGGCTTTACCAACATGTAACCATAAGACAACAAAAAGAGACTAGTATACATGTTAAGATAAAGAGCAACCAGATAGCATACTATCATATCGAGCAAGAAAGTCATCTCTATATATGTCCAAGCATCCAATATAATATACATCATCTGTACAATACTGGCCTCTAGGGCATACATACAACTAACAATCTCCCACTTGCACTAGGGCCAGCTGCTGTAGTATCGCATACCGAGCATCCCGAAGAGTCTCTCAAACTGTTTCTGGGGAATGGCCTTCGTGAGTGGATCCGCTGTGTTGTTCTTCGTGTCAACCCTCCTGACCTCGATCTCCCGGCGATAAACTATCTCCCGGATCAGGTGATACCGCCTCAGAATATGCCTGGATCGCTGATGGGACCTGGGTTCCTTGGCCAAAGCCAATATGCAGGAGGCATCACTAAGATCTTTCATTGAGAATCTTTGTGATAAGAAGAGCTTGACCGATTGCAGCATAGGAATATCATTTCCTATCAAGAGTATGTCGTCTACGTACAATACGAGGAAGACAACCTTACTCTCTGCCACCTTCTTGTAGATACAAGGTTCATCTGGGTTTTTGACGAAATCAAACTCTTTGATAACGATGTCAAAGCAGATGTTCCAACTCCGCGATGCTTGCTTTAATCCATAAATGGATTTAAGCAGCTTGCACACCTTCCCGCTGCTCCCACTGTCTACGAAGCCCTCTGGCTGAGTCATGTACACGCACTCTTGTAAATCACCGTTTAGAAAGGCAGTCTTAACATCCATTTGCCAGATTTCATAGTCATGATATGCAGCGATGGCAAGCATGATTCGGATGGATTTAAGCATAGCCACTGGAGAAAAGGTTTCGTTATAGTCCACACCTGGTCTTTGACGAAAACCTTTTGCAACAAGTCTAGCATTGAAAGTCTCCACTTTCCCATCTACACCAAGTTTTTTCTTGAAGATCCACTTGCTCCCAATGGGTTTTACCCCTTCAAGAGCGGCTTCCAAAGTCCATACTTTGTTTGTGTACATGGATTCCATCTCGGACCGCATAGCATCCAGCCATTTCACTGAGTCCCCACTCGTGATGGCTTGCTCGAAGCTAGTTGGGTCATCATCCTCCATGATGCAATCCTCGCTGCCACCATCCATGAGAAAACCGTAGTATCTCTCAGGTTGGCGAGGAACCCTAATAGATCGGCGGAGTGGCTGGGGTTCATTGGGAACTATGGAATCTTCTGGTTCCACCAGATCTTCTGTTGCAGTTTTTGTAGCTGCAACCTCTTCCAGTTCTACCTCATGACCACTAATCTCTTTTTCAAGAAATTCCTTTTCTAAAAAGGTGGCATGTCGAGAAACAAACACCTTTTGTTCCTCGGTGTGGTAGAAGATATACCCGCGTGAATGTTTGGGATATCCAATAAACTTACACAGAATGGACCTTGCCGCGAGTTTGTCCGGATTTTGCGTTTTTACATATGCCGGACAACCCCATATCTTAACATAATTAAGACATGGTCACTTTCCTTTCCATATCTCATATGGTGTGGTTGGCATGGATTTGGTGGGAACCATATTCAATAGGTCTGCAGCTGTTTCCAGTGCATATCCCCAGAAGGAAATAGGTAACTCAGCTGTGCTCATCATAGAGCGCACCATATCTAATAGGGTGCGGTTCCTCCGTTCTGATACACCGTTGTGCTGTGGTGTATATGGAGGAGTCAGCTGAGAGAGAATCCCATTCTCTTTTAGGAAGTCCAGGAATTCATTGCTCAAGTATTCACCTCCTCGATCAGATCGAAGGACTTTAATACTTTTTCCGGTTTGGTTCTCGACTTCTTGTTTATATTCTCTAAATTTCTCAAAAGCTTCTGATTTGTGTTTCATCAGGAACACATATCCGAATCTAGAGAGATCGTCAGTGAATGTAATGAAGTACGAAAAACCATCCCAGGCATGTATAGACATTGGACCGCATACATCACTATGCACTAGTCCCAAGAGTTCCGTAACTCTTTCTCCGTGTCCCATAAACGGAGTTTTGGTCATCTTGCCTTTGAGACATGACTGACAAGTTTCATAAGATGAAAATTCAAACGGATTCAAATAGCCATCCTTATGCAACTTAGCTATTCGTGTCGCATTGATGTGACCCAGTCTACAATGCCACAAGAAGGATTCATTCAGTTCAGAACTCTTCCTCTTGTGTGTGTTTGTTATACTTAGAACTGTTGATTGATTTAGAACATAAATGCCATTGCACAACGTGCCTGATCCAACTAACTTTTTGTTACGGAAAATGTTCATAACATTATCCTGTAATACAAAATTATATCCCTCTTTACTCAACAAAGAAACCGATATAATGTTGCATATCAGGTTCGGCATGTAATAGCATTCGTTCAGAACCAATGTATTACCAGTTGGTAATGCAAGGTGATATTCCCCGACAGTCTTAGCTGCAACAATTGCACCATTTCCAACTCTTATGTCTTTATCACCTTCTCCAAGTTCTCTACCTTTCCTTAGCCCATGTAACTGATTATATATATGGGATCCTAACCCGGTATCTAATACCCAGGACGTATGGCAAATGGAGAAATAGTTCTCTGTAACGAACACACCCGAAGAAAATGCATCATCATGTACTTTCTTCATTCGGGTGGCATGGGAATCCTGGTATTCCCCTATGTCATGTTCAGTCCTATAACTCTTATAAGAAAGAACGGAACCAACGTTCCCCAGCACAGTATAACATGCGGGTTCGGTCAATACATCCATATTATTATCTTGATTAGGGCATGACATGGTCGCTACCTGGAGAGAGAGAGAAGAAAACACTTTAGCGTATGCTCTTGCAAGATCAGATTGATTATTATCTTATCTAATCGGGATGGCTCCCACTGGTTTTTATCAAATCTTCCTTCAAACCCTAAAAGGAAAGACTAGCTGGGATTAATTACACCCTACAACTTCGCCAATCTTTCTGCCAGGCCAGTGTCGGTACTTTGAGGGAGGTTCCCCGTGCTTTCGCACGGACCTAATTAAAGTAAACCTCGTTTTTCCAGAGGCGTAACCCCGTTGACACCTTTCTAAACATCTACTTGATCGGCTAATTGTAATGTGTAAAACTCTCTCAGGAGTAACTCTTACTCGCAGTGGGTATCGGGATCCAACTATCTCATAGAAGGTATGCAATCTCATTGTAAATTTCAACACTTGAAATTCCCGATAATATTTTGCCCCTAGCGTCCTATGACCTTGACGAAGGCCAACAAACCATAGTGCGCTAGTCAAGTTCAATCAGTCATTTCTTGATTGAATTAAACCCACCCGTACGACCCTTGACGCAGGCCAACAAAATCGCACGACTACCCTAATCCAATCTGCATCACATGTATTAACAGATAAATACTAGTTAGCTACCGCACACCACGCCTTGACGCAGGCCAACAAACGTAGCACGAATACTAAGTAGGATTTATCTGAAATGACGGAGGGCTACGACAGGTTTTTCTGAAAACCTATTGCGTAATGAACTTGATATCGTTATAGAATCAAGTGAAGTTTTGAAATGGAGTGATTTTGAGGCTTTTCTAGTTTTGCTAAAGGGGTCACTCCCGGTGAAGGGATCGTCGGCCCTTTCCTCGTCGAATGAGGTGCGGGATATATCATATATATCACTGTGCAAAGCAGAAACTATAGAAGCAATCAAAAGACAAACCGAGTTGTAGCATCTGCCAGTTGTTGCTAAAGGGGTCACTCCCGGTGAAGGGATCTCGGCCCTTTCCTCATCGAATAAAGTGCAGGGTATATCATATATACCGCTATGCAAAGCAAAACTGTAGCTACACTTTTTATTTGAAAATTTGATTCTACAACATCTTTTAGGTTTCTTTTCTTTCATTAATCACATTAATGAAGTCCCATCATTTAAGTCACCTAAACATCACAGATAAATACGACGTACATTTATGCCATCCGCATTCGCCTCGATGTCCCCTCGTGCACCGTTAGGTTAGGTAACTAACGACAGAGCAGGGCAGGGCTAGTGCGAGTGTAAAACATAAGTAACGCCTATATAATATATCATATATACTATATACTGTATCCATCACAACATATCAAATGATCACATCACAGATATCGCAGCAGAAACATAGATATAATGTGGGATATTCTAGGACGTCCGTGATTAGTCGAAAATATTGCATCTTTTAACCGACAATTTCCCTATCATTTACACTCATTTAGAAGTGTACGGTATTCATATTTCACATATTAGCAAAACTGTCGCAAAATATCAGATTGCATGTGTTAGACTCTAAAACCGGCACTATAAAGGAAATTGACTGCATTTCATGGCATCGCATCATCTCTATATTGCGCAACACTTGTTTTGAGATCCGTGCAGGAAAATCCAGAAGAAAGGCCAAAAATTTACATGGTACTGATCAAACATTACGCCAACTCAATGATTTCAGTTCTGGTATCAATCCAAAGGGACAAATACAATTCAACATATCAGATGAAGAGCCAAATATCATCCTAAGACCACACCAGAAAGCCCAAAGCCCAAGCCCCATAAAGAGCCGCGGATCCGCGGCAGGAGCCTGCTTGCGCTGCGGATCCGCGGTGGGTCCAAGGAGTTAGCACCTCATTTTTGCATCAAAATACATTTCTCAGTGACTACAGTTCAGAAATGTACTCCAAGTTCTAGAAGACTCCAGAGACTTCTGCCAGATCAGCAAACTAGGGTTTTCTAAGCTTAATTAATCCTATCTTAAACCCTAAGCTAAACTCCTAACAAACTATCTTCTAGAAGCCTCAACAAACTTTTGGAGGGAATTGTAATTTCAAACCTAGACCTAGGGTTTGGGTGATCTATAAATAAGACCCTAGGCTCACTTGTAAAGGGGATTATGCATTGAAGGGATCATCTCTTGAAATTCTTTTCATTCAATAGATCCATTCACTCACTTTCTTCATCTTCTTCCACAAGTCTAGTGAGAAGACTTGTGTGAAACCCTAACCCTAATTCTAATCAAAAGCCAAGATCCCGAGTACCCCATCAAGCAAGAAGCCTTGCAACCTTTTATGAGCCGAGCCGATCTTCAACAGAGCAAGTGGTCCAAGCCGATCCGCGACTCACGGAGCTGAGCGACGCCAAATCGACAATTTAGTTCTTCCTCTTGTAGTTCTTGAGCGACTGTAATCAAATTGTTGATATAAATAAAAGGTGATATTCTTTTATCTTGTTTTCATTAAATTCTTGCATCATGATATCTTTTCAATTCTTGAATGCTTTCTTTTTGATGATGTTTGAGTAATACTCCGCTCGTCGAGGAGTCGAGACGATCAATAGAATGCTGATTTAACATATCTTAAATCGATTCTTGAATCCTACGAGTTTTGTAAACTCTAGCAAGTTCAAGAACCGACAACCTAATTCGTTGTGATGCTTTCTTGAATGATATCGCTCGAGATTGGGGAGTTACGATCGTTTCTTGAAATTGCTAGAGGCTAGAATGTGAATGATATCAACGAAAGAACAAGGGTTAAATGTTGAAACCTTAGTTTCACGAGAAAACCTTAACTCTCGTCGATCATCATAGATCTAGAATCAATTCTTCGATGGACAAGAACACGATATCTTGAGATTATATCACATCTATAGATCCGATCGATTCCTACGAGCCTCATTTAGATTTTTGACATTTTGGTTGGAAATATCATCGAAACCCGATTCTTGATTGTTTATCATTTCTTGAATTCTTGAATAGAATAGTGACACCTGAAACAATTGATAAATCTTGAATCATGCTTTCTTTTCTTTTCGATTAACTTTTCAATTCAAACAAATCGAACATTGAAACGAATCGCACAATCCCTGTGGACGATCCGCACTCGCTTACGATCTACAACCGACACCGTAATTGATTGCGGTCAAATATAATTCTTTGATTGTGAATCTTATTCAATATTACCGACACATAGAAAATTATTCGCTTTATTCGATTTACACAAACAAGAAATTCTTTTCAATCAAATGAAACCGTTATCAGGGATCATTTGAGTTGATTTACTTACACAGTCTCGAATTTTACGATCAATCAAATGGCGCCGTTGCCGGGGATTACGCGCTAATTCGTTTCATATTATAGTTTGAATTGAAAGATTTATTCCATTGTTATTTTTAGATCAAAATTCGTGCAAACCCTAAACGATTTGTTTTGGTTCATCGCAAGGAAATCTGGAGCTGTTTGGCAATTGAAGAAAATTTTTGGAAAATTCCAGAGAGCTGGAGTTATCAACAGGAAGCTTCTGTTGAATTTTTGCGAAGTGATCAGCACATAGGACCGCGGAAGCGCGGTGGGAGTCCCCTATTGCGGCGGAACCGCGGCTTGGTGAAGCGATCACTGTGAAATTTTTCTCTCAGGTACTTTCTTACCTTCTCCTCTCTCCTCTTTTTAGCTCCAACTAATAATTTTCTGCAGGATTCTTTGCAAATAATCGTAGCCCCGCAAAAAGCAAAATTAAATTTATGCGTGATTTTGTTTCTTGGTTGTTTGCATTCTAAATACGGATATTAAGGGGCACGGCCAAATCCAAATTAGGTGGGGATTTCATTACCCTTCCTAGGGCCCAAAAATCGCAAAACTTGCATCCGCATTGACCCACATTAGCTAAAAAATATCTAGAGATGACTCTAAGGACCGTCGCGCTCAATTAGAACAGAAGAAGGCCGTGGGTAATTCATTGCTTATCCGCGTTTTCTTATGGTGTCTAAGGAGAGTGTGTCTAAGGCTAGTGGTTTTTAATTAGGCCCACTACTTACGTAGTTGAATATCTTTCCACTTACCTGGCACTTATCCGGCCACAAGGGGACAAAGAGGCAGTGGAGGACTCTATCCTGCGACTTGTCTTTTGGCAGTTAGGAGCGGTCTAGAGCCGGACCTAGGTGACCAGTAGATTCTAGGGTTGTGTGCTGCATTTGTTGTGTCGCATCATTTTTTCAAAAATCCGTCCCTTTTTCAAAGAAAACACCGCATTCATTCATTACCCCTAATTATAAGTCAACGCTGCCACTTGTACTAACCCTTTTTAGTACAAGATAGGCTGGACACGGGATTCTAGTGCCCGTTTAGTCCGCGTACCCTTTATCGACTCCGAAGTCGATATTTCTCCATTTACCTTTTCTTTACCCACTACCACACCCACTCCGATAGATCCGAATCCATCAAACTTCTTTAACCCTAATCTGTCGCCGTCCGTTGGTGCGCAGAATCCACCCCGCATCTCTCTCCAGGAGAGGTGCTACCCTATTCGAGGTCCTCTTTCGACCTGCTTATCCACAACACCAGCCAACGGGGATAACTTTGAGATTAAGCCCCAGTATATCAATCTTTTACCCAAATTCCACGGACTCGAGACTGAGGACGCTTACGTTTTCATTACCAAATTTGAAAACGTATGCGCAATGATGGGTACGTCACAACTTTCAGTGGATGCGATGCGTCTACGACTTCTTCCATTTACTTTGTGCGATATAGCCGAGAAGTGGCTATATAACACTACCGCACAATCTATTACGAATTGGGAAGAATTCGTCGCTGCATTCCTTAAGAAATTTTACTCAATACAAAAGACAGCTCGAATCCGTAGCGAACTGAATCAATTTGCCCAGCGCCCTACTGAACCATTTTCAAAATGCTTTGAACGTTTCGAGGATCTATTGGTTCAGCGTCCTCATCACGGCATCCCGAGATGGGAATTGTGCCGAATCATTTATGAGGGCATTAACCCAAACACTAAACAGAGCCTTGAAAACATGTGTCAAGGTACTTTTATGACCAAAGATGATGGGGAAGCTTGGATGTATTTAGAAGAGTTCGCTGAAAAATCACTACAGTGGGAGAGTGGAACCCAACCATTGAATAGGGGTGGCATACACCAAATAGATATGTCCATAGGTGTTCGAGCTGAGATGGCAGCAATGCAAAAGAAGCTCGACGCTATGGAACACAAATTTGCAGCAGCCTCCCTAAACCCAGTGTCGCTCCCCAAAACTGTTTGTGGGTGCTGTTCTGATCCGTCTCATTTAATGGAAGAATGTCCATTCAACTCTGCGTTTCAAGGTCACGAGCATTCTAATGCCGCATTCCAACGACCTAGAAACGATCCTTATTCTTCCACGTACAATCAGGGTTGGAGGAATCACCCGAATTTTGCTTGGAACCAAAACCAATCTCAAAACACGGTTCCAAACACGAATAATTTTCAAAGGGCTCTTCCTCCAACACAACAGCAACCCCTTCAACTCACTCAGCACCCCTACCAGTCAAAAAACTTCCAAAATCAGGTCAACACTCCAACACAGTCTAATCCTATGACCTGTTCTGACGAGTTCTCTCAATTCACTCAAACCATGAAATCACTTTTGTCAAATTTCATAGAGGTTTCGGCTGAGGTTAGATCTTCCGTCGGTGAGATAAATAAAAACTCAACGTCCCAAGCTGAGAGTATCAGAACGATGGAAGCTGAAATCGCACGACTTAAAGCCAAAATGAGTGCGAGAGAAAAAGGGAAACTTCCCTCTCAACCCCTACAGAATCCTGGGCATTACAATGTAAATGCCGTCACAACGTTGAGATCAGGAAGAGTGCTGAACAATCATGTCGGGGAAGGAGTTGATAATATTGGAAATCATATCAACGCCCCGGCTGAGACCTTTCCACACACACACACTTCTCCTTCTGATCCTTCTTCTTCTACCACACCACCGTCTCGCGAGCCTATTCTCCATTTCCCACTAGGCTCGACACCTCAGTATAGCCCTTCTAGTTCTCCACAGACGGTCCCCACACCTCTTTTGGGACCTCGTCTACCCCCTCTTCCTTCTCCTATGATGGACCCATCGCTCATTGCGAAAGCACCATACCCGAATCGGTTAAGGGCTAACAGAACGAGTCCTCATATGGAGAAAATTATAGAAATGTTCAAACAGGTTAACATCAATATCCCTCTCCTAGATGCAATTCAACTAGTCCCAGCTTATGCGAAAATTCTTAAGGACTTGTGCACTAGGAAGAGGCAGACTCAAGTGCCGAAGAAGGTCTTTATGTCTAATAATATTAGCACTGCTTTTATCCCCCAGCTACCAAAGAAACGTAAGGACCCAGGATGTCCTACGATATCGATTTCTATTGGGGGTAAAAACATAAATCGTTCTCTTTTAGACCTTGGCGCAAGTGTTAACCCACTTCCATATTCTGTATATGAGCAATTAGGGATTGGAGAGTTGAAACCTGCTCACTGCACTCTCCAAATGGCAGACCGTTCAATCACCAAACCAAGGGGTGAACTAGAGGATGTGTTGATAAAGGTCGGGAAATTTGTTTTCCCTGTAGACTTTATTGTGCTCGATACACAACCTGTAGCAAACCCCCGGGGCCAAATTCCGGTGATTCTGGGTCGTCCTTTCCTTGCCACTTCCAATGCTGTTATAAACTGTAGAAATGGTTCGATGAACTTATCATTTGGAAATATGACCATTGAACTAAATATCTACAAAGTTGGAAGCCAGCCATCAGAACCCTCTGCTCATATTCTAGATGTGTGCTCTGTCCACGAGATCGCTCCCGATAATTGTGGAGCTGAGGATCTTTGCTTTCTAGATCTCGACGACATTACCACATCTCTGCTTGATCTTACACAAGATCTTAGTGAGGACACTTTTCCTACACTAGAGTACTGCACTCCTGACTTTTCTCCATCCGAGTCTGTATCTTTCACAGGCTCTGAGCTTCTTTGCAAGTCCAAAAATCACTCGATGATCCCTCCTTCTATCATTTCTCTGCCCACATTAGATCTCAAAATTTTACCTTCTCACCTTAAATATGCATATTTAGGTAAGAATGAATCCTTACCGGTTATCATATCAGCTTCTCTAGCATCAGAGCAAGAGAATGCACTTTTATCGGTATTGAGATCTAACAAAGAGGCGTTTGGTTGGACTATGGCGGACATCAAAGGGATTAGTCCCTTGATTGTTGAACATCATATACATGTGATGGATGATGCCAGACCGACCCGAGAACCACAGAGACGGTTGAATCCCATCATGAAGGAAGCGATGATGAAAGAGATCGTCAAATGCCTAGATAATGGTATTATATATCCCATCTCCGATAGCCAATGGGTGAGTCCTATACATGTCGTTCCTAAGAAATCCGGCATCACTGTTATAACCAATGAGGCAAATGAGTTGATTCAGACACGCACCCAAACTGGATGGCGTGTATGTATTGATTATAGAAAACTCAATGCTGCCACGAGGAAAGACCATTTTCCTGTACCCTTCATTGATCAGATGCTGGAACGCTTAGCGGGACGAGAGTATTATTGCTTTATGGACGGATACTCAGGCTATAATCAGGTCCCCATCGCCAAAAAGGATTAAGATAAAACCACTTTTACTTGTCCTTTTGGTACCTTTGCTTACAGTCGCATGCCCTTTGGGTTATGCAATGCTCCCGCTACCTTTCAGCGGTGTATGATGGGGATATTCTCTGATATGGTAGAGAATTTTCTGGAGATCTTTATGGACGATTTCTCGATTTTTGGAGACTCTTTTTCCGATTGCCTATCGAATCTGGACGCTGTTCTTACTCGTTGCAAAGAGAAGAACTTAACTTTGAACTGGGAAAAATGCCATTTCATGGTCCAAGAAAGAATTGTACTTGGACATGTTATTTCACATAAAGGCATTGAGGTTGACAGAGCTAAGATAGATGCCATTCAAAACCTCCCTCATCCCAAAAGTGTCAAAGATATTCGATTTTTCCTTGGCCATGCGGGCTTTTATTGGAGATTCATTAAGGATTTTAGCAAAATTGCTAGACCTTTAACTCTTCTCCTAGCCAAGGATAAGACCTTCCACTTTGACTCGGATTGCGAGACTGCTTTCGACTCACTTAAACACTCACTCACTTCAGCCCCCGTGCTATCATCGCCAAATTGGGACTACCCCTTTGAGCTGATGTGTGACGCATCCGACTTTGCAGTAGGTGCAGTCTTAGGACAGCACATCGAAAAGATGCTACACGTGATATACTATATAAGTAAGACCCTGAATGATGCTCAAATCAATTATACAACCACCGAGAAAGAACTTTTAGCGGTTGTATTTGCATTAGAAAAATTCAGGCCTTACTTAATTGGCTCTCCTATAGTTGTGTACACTGACCATTCCGCCCTAAAACATATTTTGGCGAAGAAAGATGCAAAAGGTCGACTAATACGTTGGATCCTTCTGTTACAAGAATTTGATCTTGTTATCAAAGATAAGAAAGGATGTGAAAACGTAGTAGCCGACCATCTTTCACGCATCATTTCTTCCCCTGTGACCCTGCCGATCAATGATTCGTTCCCTGATGAACAACTCTTGAACGTATCCAATGAACCATGGTTCAGGGATATTGTGAACTATCTTGTCACGGGACTTATACCCAGCGACTGGTCAAAACAGGACAAATACCATTTTCTATCCCAAGTAAAACACTTTTACTGGGATGATCCATACTTGTTTAAGTATTGTCCTGATCAGATCATTCGCCGATGTGTCCCGAAAGAAGAGTTCAAGAGTGTTCTTTCTTTTTGTCATGATCAGGCCTGTGGGGGTCACTTCGGTCCTAAAAAGACAGCGGAGAAGGTTTTGCAATGTGGATTTTATTGGCCGACCTTATTCAAGGACGCATTTGAGTATTGCAAAACCTGTACACAGTTTCAGTACACGGTTAGAATCTCCCAGAGGAATGAAATGCCTCAGCAACCCATTCTGGTTGTTGAAATATTCGATATTTGGGGCATTGATTTTATGGGTCCTTTTCCCAACTCCTTTGGGAATTTGTACATACTGCTGGCGGTTGATTATGTCTCAAAGTGGGTAGAAGCCATTCCATATCTCACTAATGACAAGAAAGTTGCCATTAAGTTTTTAAAAGAAAATATCTTTTCGCGATTTGGACACTCACGCGTTATTATTAGCGATAATGGGACACATTTCTGCAACAGATCTTTCGAGACTCTGATGCGGAAATACTCAATCAACCACCGAATTTCTACACCCTATCATCCCCAAACGAGTGGGCAGGCTGAAATTTCAAATAGACAGATCAAACTTATCCTGGAGAAGACTGTTGCTAAGAATAGAAAAGACTGGTCGACTAAACTGACGGATGCACTTTGGGCATTCAGAACTGCATATAAAACCGACCTAGGGATGTCTCCATATAGGATAGTGTTTGGGAAGGCATGTCATTTACCCGTCGAGATAGAGCATAAAGCATTGTGGGCTATAAAGGAAATAAACTTTGATCTAAAAGAAGCCTGCAACTTTCGGAAGCTACAACTAAATGAGCTAAGCGAACTCCATGATGAAGCTTATGATAATGCTGTAATCATAAAGAATAGGACTAAGGTTTTTCACGATAAAAACATTTTGAGGAAAACATTTTCACCTGGTCAACAAGTCCTTCTTTACGATTCACGATTACACCTTCACGCGGGTAAGCTCCGATCTCGGTGGAAGGGACCTTTTGTTGTGCGGTCTATATACCCGCACGGGGCAGTAGAAGTAGAAAATGTTAAAAACGACACATTTTTCAAAGTGAATGGACATAGACTAAAGCCGTATTTTTCCACTGACCCCACGGAGGAGCTCTTGTTCTTACAAGAGCCATTTTATTTGGATTAAAATTCCTCCGTCTCACCTTCATATATATCACTGCATCATCTTTTGAATGAAGGTGAGTGAAAAGAGTAAGTTTGGGGGAAGTTCTTCACTTATATATTTTGCCCCCACTAATAATTCCTCCCAGACTTACAGGTTTTGTAGATCTAGCAGTTGGCAACAGTGAGGACACTGTTGAAAATAAGTTTGGGTGAGGTTTGTGCTTATTTTTGCATCATTTGCATATCATTTGCATAAGCACAAAACAATTTTATTGAGGGAGGACGTGATTTCTAACATTTTTTCATGACCATTAAGATAGGGCTCATGACAACCGAAAAGCTAGCTTAGTTGAAAACCCTAATTTTCGAAGCTTTTCTTTTACAATTCTTTTCTTTAAATGTAATATTCATGATCTTCCTTTTATTATTGGATTTTGTGGGTGCAATCCGCTGAAAACCCTCAGGAGACAACACTCCTCCTACTAGGGACACCAAGAGGTTTAAAGGCTTGTTGCACGTGCTCAGTGCAATCGTGTTGCCTACGAAAGTGTGCTAGTTAGTTTTTTTCTCTTTCTTCATTTTCTCCTTCTCTTTTTAATTAAACAGTTCACTCGAGACGATCGAAATTAAGTTTGGGGGAATTTGATTAGTCGAAAATATTGCATCTTTTAACTGGCAATTTCTCTATCATTTACACTCATTTAGAAGTGTACGGTATTCATATTTCACATATTAGCAAAACTGTCGCAAAATATCAGATTGCATGTGTTAGACTCTAAAACCGGCACTATAAAGGAAATTGACTGCATTTCATGGTATCGCATCATCTCTATATTGCGCAACACTTGTTTTGAGATATGTGCAGGAAAATCCAGAAGAAAGGCCAAAAATTTACATGGTACTGATCAAACATTACGCCAACTCAATGATTTATGTTCTGGTGTCAATCCAAAGGGACAAATACAATTCAACATATCAGATGAAGCCCCAAATATCATCCTAAGACCACACCAGAAAGCCCAAAGCCCAAGCCCCATAAAGAGCCGCGGATCCGCGGCAGGAGCCTGCTTGCGCCGCGGATCCGCGGTGGGTCCAAGGAGTTAGCACCTCATTTTTGCATCAAAATTCGTTTCTCAGTGACTACAGTTCAGAAATGTACTCCAAGTTCTAGAAGACTCCAGAGACTTCTGCCAGATCAGCAAACTAGGGTTTTCTCAGCTTAATTAATCCTAGATTAAAACCTAAGCTAAACTCCTAACAAACTATCTTCTAGAAGCCTCAACAAACTTTTGGAGGGAATTGTAATTTCAAACCTAGACCTAGGGTTTGGGTGATCTATAAATAAGACCCTAGGCTCACTTGTAAAGGGGATTATGCATTGAAGGGATCATCTCTTGAAATTCTATTCATTCAATAGATCCATTCACTCTCTTTCTTCATCTTCTTCTACAAGTCTAGTGAGAAGACTTGTGTGAAACCCTAACCCTAATTCCAATCAAAAGCCAAGATCCCGAGTACCCCATCAAGCAAGAAGCCTTGCAACCTTTTATGAGCCGAGCCGATCTTCAACAGAGCAAGTGGTCCAAGCCGATCCGCGACTCACGGAGCTGAGCGACGCCAAATCGACAATTTAGTTCTTCCTCTTGTAGTTCTTGAGCGACTGTAATCAAATTGTTGATATAAATAAAAGGTGATATTCTTTTATCTTGTTTTCTTTAAATGCTTGCATCATGATATCTTTTCAATTCTTGAATGCTTTCTATGTGATGATTTTTGAGTAATACTCCGCTCGTCGAGGAGTCGAGACGATCAATAGAATGATGATGTAACATATCTTAAATCGATTCTTGAATCCTACGAGTTTTGTAAACTCTAGCAAGTTCAAGAACCGACAACCCAATTCGTTGCGATGCTTTCTTGAATCATATCGCTCGAGATTGGGGAGTTACGATCGTTTCTTGAAATTGCTAGAGGTTAGAATGTGAATGATATCAACGAAAGAACAAGGGTTAAATGTTGAAACCTTGGTTTCACGAGAAAACCCTAACTCTCGTCGATCATCATAGATCTAGTATCAATTCTTCGAAGGACAAGAACACGATATCTTGAGATTATATCACATCTATAGATCCGATCGATTCCTACGAGCCTCATTTAGATTCTTGACATTTTGGTTGGAAATATCATCGAAACCCGATTCTCGATTGTTTATCTTTTCTTGAATTCTTGAATAGAATAGTGACACCTGAAACAATTGATAAATCTTGAATCATGCTTTCTTTTCTTTTCGATTAACTTTTCAATTCAAACAAATCGAACATTGAAACGAATCGCACAATCCCTGTGGACGATCCGCACTCGCTTATGATCTACAACCGACACCGTAATTGATTGCGGTCAAATATAATTCTTTGATTGTGAATCTTATTCAATATTACCGATACATAGAAAATTATTCGCTTTATTCGATTTACACACACAAGAAATTCTTTTCAATCAAATGAAACCGTTATCAGGGATCCTTTGAGTTGATTTACTTACACAGTCTCGAATTTTATGATCAATCAGTCCGTATTTAGTATTTAGCCAACAATAGAAAATACGGATTCCACAGTCGCGATGAATAGCCAAGCCCACACCCTGGACCCCTACGAGAGCGGCAAGCGCCCCTACCAATTCTGGAGTTTAGGAGACCCGGTCTCGACTCCTCGAGATGGCCTCCCATTGAACCCTAGAACCCGGTCACCCGTGCTCCCCTTCTTGGGTCCATCCTAATACGGAAAAGTAAATAATATACAACACTGGCATCAACCTCAACCCGGAAGTGCCCCAAATAAAAGATTATTAAATTACATTTGAATTTACATGAATGAAAATATAAAACTCTCATCTCACATAAAAAAAACCCAGCTATTCAATCGCGACAGTCCTGCACATCATATCTCAGCAACACATAATATCTCATATCATCAACGTAAGTAAGTATGCGTACCCCGATTGTCGTTGACGTATAGCAACGAAACCGGCGATATCGACATACTACACTTACGGTCACAGAAAAGAAAGTGTAAAACTGCAATATTTGGAATCCACATTCTCTTTAGACATCGTAAATGCGAAATATCACATATTTCGTATTTCATGTCCAACTATATGAATTCCAGATATTGCATCACATTCCAGTTAAATAGACGGTATTAAAGTTTTCGAACGAACGATCAAATACCCAAGATTCGCTAAAGCTGAACACTTGAGCGGAGTTCAAAAACCCAGAGTGTGACACAGTGGTAGCGGTCCATCCGTAGAAGGGTCAAGCCAACGCCTCACATGTGGCACGCCGTACTGCCCCAAACCCTAAGGTTCAAAAGGCAGTTCAAGACGGTCACATAATCGAGTTAAGGTTTGTTGTCTTCTAGAGGGTCCACCACAAACAAACTTGCACGTATTTCCGAAAGATTTTAAACCCCGTGAAAAGTGAGCAAATGATACTCGTTCAAACACTTCAATACATTCTAATTTATCCGGAAAAGAAACGAAATGAAAATTCCGATCGAATCGTCGAGTCCAAAAACATCTCTAGAAATTACAGTACTAAATTCAGATTAAAAATACTCCAAAAAAATAAACAAGCAGAGACATGAGTTACTGTAGAAAAACCAGGCCATGAATCAACAGAATGGCCGCGGAACCGCGGCCTAAGGAGGCTATTGCCGCGGTTCCGCTGTCGTTTTAACTGTTCATGCTCTCGTTTTTTACAGTAGTTCTTACATTTACCTGAAGAATTTTTTGCATATTTTTAATTCTGAAAATAACCAGATTTTAAAAAATAACCAGAGAGCACTAAAAACCCGTATTTTTCGGTTCGATCGGAGTTTTAACTTCGTTAAAGTGTCGCCTAATGTTCTAGGTCGGCTCTGATACCAATTTGGTGAGGCAGCCACCCCAGCCAATAGGGTCACCGTGGCACCAACGGGTCCCTCAGCTGCTGCTTTTTACGCATGCCCCCTCGCGAGGACAACAACCCGCCGGAACACCTTCCGGTCTCGGGACACCCTGGGGGTAAGAGCCTATGTTTCGCCACACTGTCACACAGTGAGAACCCCCATAGGTCGACATCCAATGTCTAGTAGCTCTGATACCAATGTTGGGTTAGCCTAGCACCACATGAAGGGTTTGGAAGCATCATATGAACCAAAAGTGGAGTCTTTAGGGTGCTAAGTTAACGAACATAGAATCGTTCCTAGAAAAATTAGGGTTTCAAATTTATCACATCATCATATGAAAGAAAAGTTAGGGTTTAGAGAGTACAACCTTTGTAGCTCCCTACGTTAGACTCCTCGGCTACTTGGGGTTTGAAAAGGCTCCGCTTGAACTCCTCGAAGTCACCGATGATCCACCCGGAGTCCGCTTTGTCCAAGCTAGCAACTTCGCAATATCAAGAATGAAAATCGAAGCTAACACTCTAAACAAGTGGGCTAGACTTGTGTAGAATGGTGTTGTGGTTATCTTTCTCACTTCAAAATCCTAATTTGATGAGTATATTGCTCACTACAAAAATCTAGAGAGCAAATGATCAAGGTTGATGAAGATGATGGCTTTTTAGAAGAAGAGAAGAAAAACTATCTTGAGAAAAATGAAAAATATAAGTATATATATTTTCCATCTCTCATTTCAAACCATGGTTAATTATATAGATATTATTGTAATGGAGTTAAAAGCACAAAAGGAAAATAAACCAAGGGTTAAAAGGTAGGTGAGCATGGTAAGGTAAAGAAGAGTGTAGAAACATTCTATCATTTAACCCTTTTTCTTTTCCTTTTTGTTTTAATTCAAAAGCAATAAAAATCCATATAATAACCATGGTGTGATTCTTATATTGCCACCATTCTCAATGTATAAGCAACCATGATGTATGTATGTATGTATGTGTATGTGTACATCCATATGTGCATGAATAAAAAAGAAGGCATACATGCATGCATACATCCATCAAACTCAAGAAAGGATTTCAAGTGAGAAACTAATGGTTAATTAATAAATCAACACTTAATTTATCAATCCGGTCATATCATATATGACCCTACCAAAAGCAAGCCGCCCGATCAATATACGGTATCCTATACGCGCATTTTAATCGGGTCTATGCGAATGTCACATACGCGCACCACAACGTTTTGTCTGGACTAGGAAACTCCATTGTGGGACTCTAAGACTCGTCAATATGCCGGCAGTGGATGTTGATCATATCAATCACCCCCAAGCCGCAAGCGGTCAGCTAAACGTAACGGCCACCCGGGTATTGAGCGATCAGAAGAGAACAAGCGAACCTGCTACAACTCCCGTCGAGCCATCTGGCAACACTTCCCATACAGTCCGGTCTCCTCGTCTGATATGTCGCATATCAAGTCTAGGGATGGTAAACGTCAGACCCCAATAACCGATAAGTCGTGCCGATGTGAGGCTCATAACGGGTTGAGAAACTACTGGTAACATTTACCAGCAAATCTCTGAATCAGCCCTGGCCAGGGACTTCCCTGTTACGGCTAATCAAGCACAGCGCAAATCAACCCCCACTACCGGAAGAGAAGAAACCCCTCCTATCGCTCAATGCCTCCATGTGACTCCGGACTGTACCCAAAAACCACCGTTTTGCACGCCCTCATGGACGTGGTAAGGTGGAAATCAAAGCACAGTGGGCATCACACAAGACTCTATGACGATCTCGGGTCTCCAGACTAACCTACACAAGTGTCACCTGAGAACTGCCATCTGACGTGAGGTATAATACCATCTGGGAGTTTTCGACGAGTCCGTCCAGTGTACCCAGTCTCCACTGAGCACCCGTATACCATCTCTGATTTCAAACACCAATGGATATGGGATCATCCATCGCCCATCTCATGGGTCGAGAAGCGTATACGCTAGTCTACACTAGTATATCAACCATCTCAATACACCTCCGACTAGGGACCTTGAAGGATGTACTTATGGACTACCATGTCCCCACTAGTATGATCCGTATCATAGTCCAGGTAGTCAAGTACACATCCTAAGGGCTTTACCAACCTGTAACCATAAGACAGCATAAAGAGACTAGTATACATGTTAAGATAAAGAGCAACCAGATAGCATACTATCATATCGAGCAAGAAATTCATCTCTATATATGTCCAAGCATCCAATATAATATACATAATCTGTACAATACTGGCCTCTATGGCATACATACAACTAACAATATTTGCGTAGAAACAATAGCCAATACCAAACTTTTGCACTTCCTCTTGACGTTGCTAATGAACATGAAATAGTTAGTTCCATGTTTCTAACTAAATTTAAAATTTTCATTGAAACTCTTTCACAAATCACGTCTAACCTAGAAAATAGGTCAGCGGATTTGGCATATACCATAGCAGCATTCATACAAATGACTGAACAACTCTTTAGTGACCACAAAGATGGAATAAAATGATTTGACATTCTTGATGAACAAATTGCTGCCACGTGTAGAAAGATTGAGAAGGGCATCTTTCCGAGTCAAACTGACACCTATCCTTTTGATCTCAACATCTGAAATCTTGAAAACCAATCAAGCAAGTTAAGTGATCCAACGATTAAGGATGATGCAATTGATGAGGTGTCTAAAAACTACATGTTCGACTTAAATGATGGTATTAGCGAGATTAATGTTGGGGATATATCTTTGAGGATGAACCCACATTTTCGGATGAGTTTGACTCACCAACTCATCACGTTCCTTACATTAACAGTGAACATTCTCCTGAACCATTAATTGTTGAACCTGAATTACTTCCTGCCTGAACCTGAATTACTTCGTTCAGTCATTACCATAGATTTACCCACAACGCAGGATGATGTGTTTGACTTGACCGACGGTGTTGGCGAGATGAGTCTTAAGGGTAGTTTTAAGGATATTTTTGATGATGAATGCAGACTTTTGAATGATTTAGATTCAATAACTCATCATGTTCAACACGCAAATAGGGAACATCCTACCGACCATTTTACTGTTGAAATTACACTTCAATTGCTTCCTATAGTCAATATTGTAGGATATAATGTCCTCAAGGCAATTTTTTTAATCGCAAGCAGACGATTATGATGATTGAGAAAGGATCTATATGGTTAGAACAGTTTTACTCGAGATAATAGTATGCTATCTGGTTTGACTTTATCATTATGTACATGTCTTGTGTGGTATAGCATATCACTATTATATATTGATAGAGCCCATATGATTAATGCTTGACTACCAGAGTTATGATGGCGATCACACTTGTGAGAATTGGGTAGTCTATAAGCACATTCTTAAATATCCTTAGTTGTAGGAATATCTAGACTGGGGATCGATATTCCAGAGTAGACTAGTTATACGTTTTTTGACCCCGACGAGAGGCGATGGCCGGTCTCACAGCCATTGGTGTTAATCGGTCACCAAAGATTGTACACAGATGCTCATTGGGTTATGAGTTACACTTGACGGACTCGCAGGGAACATTCTAGATAGTCTATTCTCAGGTGGCATCAGTACAACATAGTTTGTCGACCCGAAATCGTCATTTGTCTCGAGTGTGTTCCTACTATACTTTGATTGCTACCCTAATACGGCTTTAAACAGTCGTCCAAACAGGTAGATTTTGGGTGCAGTCCCGATGCACTTGGAGGCAGTGAGCGATTGAGGGGATTCATCTCTCCCGGTATTAGGAGTGTTGGATATATGTATGCCTTAGAGGCCATTATATGATAGTGGATGTATTTATATATGTATATATATATATATTCAGTGTACATTCTTGCTCGACATGATAGTATGCTATCTGGTACTTCTTTATCTGACATGTTGATTTGATCATGCTTTTATTCATTCATACATGTTGATAAAGCCCTGAGGATATAGGCTTGACTACTGTGATTATGATAGAGATCATACTAGTGGGACATCTGTAGTTTATAAGTATATCCTGGAATGTCCCTAGTCATAGGTGTATCGAGACGGGGCATCGATATACCAGAGTAGACTAGCGTATATGATACTAGACCCATACGGTGGGCGATGGATGTTCCCACATTCATCGATGTTTGACATCGAGATCGTATACGGGTGCTCAGTGGTGACTGGGAACACTGGACGGAGAACTCCTATATGGAATTATATCTATCGTCGGATAGCAGTTCTCAGGTGACACTGGTGCAGGTAAGTCTGTTGACCCGAGATCGTCATAAAGTCTTGTGTGTTCTCCCACTGTACTTTGATTACCACCCTACCACGGCTCTACTGAGTCGTGCAAAAAGGTGGCCATTGGGTACAGTCCGGAGACACTCGAAGGCGATGAGCAATAGGAGGGGTTTCGTCTCTCCCGGTATTGGGAGTTGATGCTGTGCTGTGCTCGACTGGCTATATCAGTAAGTCCCTGGCCAGGGCTGTTGAGATTTACTGATAAGTGTTATCAGTAGTTTCCCGATCTGTTATAGACCATTCATCGGCATGACTTGTTGAGTTGTTGGGGTCGACGTTACCATCCCTAAACTTGATATGCAGCATATCTGACGAAGAGACCGGACTGTACGGTAGTGTTGCCGGTTGGCTCGACGGGAGTTGTAACAGCTTCGCTTGTTTTCGTCTGATCGCTCAATACCCGAGTGGCCGTTACGTTTAGCTGTCCGCTTGCGGCTTGGGGGTGCTTGATATGATCATCACCCACTGCCGGCGTATTGACGAGTCTTAGAGTCCCACAATGGAGTTACCTAGTCCAGGCGAAACGTTGTGGTGCACATATCCAATATGCGCGTGGACCCGGTTAAAGTTCGCGAATGAGATACCGTATATTAATCGGGCGGCTTGCTTTTGGTCGGGTCGTATTTGATATGACCGGGTTGCTAAATCAAGTGTTGATTTATCATTAACCATTAGTTTCTCACTAGAAATCCTTTCTTATCTTTATGCATGCATGTATGCATTCATTCTCATTCATGCACATAGGATGTGCATGCACACATACATGCATACATAAAGGTTATCATGGTTGTTGATATAGTAGATGGTGGTAATATAAGACTCACACCTTATAAAATATATGGATATTATTTATTTGGAAAAAGGAAAATGAAAATGGAAATTGTTTCATGGTTAATATTTTATTTCTTGCACTAACCCTTTGACTAACCCTGATTTAATTTCTATGGTCATTTCTTTTCCAAACAAAAATATCTAGATATTTTATAACCCTAGTTAAGAATGAGAGAGTGAAAATATATATATTTTCATTTTCTCATTTTCTTTACAACCTTATCATTATCTTGAGTTTTCTAGAGCCATCTTCTTCTTCCACCTTTCTCTTTTGCTCTCTAGTTCTCTCAAGTGAGCAAAAGAGTTACCAAGTTAGGATTTTGAAGTGCGAAAACCAACCACAACACCATTCTACACTAGTCTTACCCATTAGTGAAGAGTGTTTAGCTTCCATTTCATCTCTTGATCTTGTGAAGTTTCGAGCTTCGACAAAGAGGACTCCGGGTGGATCATCGTGGACCTAGAGGATCTCAAGTGGACTTTTTCCAACCCTTAAGTAGCCAAAGAGACTAGCATAGGGAGCTACAAAGGTTGTACTCTCAAAACCCTAGCTTTTACTACTTGTGATGATGTTAATGTTAAGAAACCCTAAATTTCTAGTGATGATTCTTTGTATGTTAACTTAGCACCTTCAAAAATTTGATTTTGACACATGTGATGCCTTCAAACCCTTCATGAGGTGCTAGGTAAACCTAACAATGGTATCAGAGCCAAGCTAGAGCTTTAGGCGACGCTTTAGCGAAGTTAAAACTCCGATCTAACCAAAAATACGGATTTTTGAACACTCTGTGGACATTTTTTGAAACTGTGTTATTTTCAGAATTAAAAATATGTAAAAAATTCAGCAGGGAAATCTAAGAAACCCTGTAAAAAAGGAAGCCCTAATTCGTACATTTCGCCGCGGAACCGCGGCCAGACCTTGCTTGGGCCGCGGATCCGCGGCCGTACAGGAGATTTATGTCATCATTTTTATACAGAAATGTTTGTATCTGCTTGTACATATTTTTGGGTATTTTTAATCTGATTCAAGTGTTGAATGTTCTGGGGATTGTTTTGGATTCTGTGATTCGATCGGAATTTTAATTTCGTGTCTTTTTCCGGATAATTTAGAAAGTATTAAAATGTTCGAACGAGTATCATTAACTCACTTTTTCACGGGGTTTAAATCTTTCGGAAATACGTGCAAGTTAAGTGGTGGACCCTCTAGAAGAACACAAACCTTAACTCGATTATGTGACCGTCTGAACAGCCTCTGAACCTTAGGGTTTGAGGCAGTACGGCGTGCCACATGTGAGGCGTTGGCTTGACCCTTCTACGGCTGGACCGCTGCTACTTTGACACATTCCGGGATTTTTGAACTCCGCTCAAGTGTCGAGCTTTAGGAAATTTTGGGTATTTGATCATTCGATCGAAAACTTTAATACTGTCTATTTATCTGGAATGTGATACAATATGTCGAATTCATATAGTTAGGCATCAAATACGAAGTATGTGATATTTCGCATTTACGATGTCTAAAAAGAATGTGGATTCCAAATATTGTAGTTTTACACTTTCTTTTCTGTGACCATAAGTGTTGTATGTAGTTGTATTGCCGGTTTTGTTGCTATACATAAACGATAATCGGGGTACGCATACTTACTTACGTTGATGATATATGATATTATGTGTTGCTGAGATATGATGTGCAGGATTGTCGCGATTGAATAGCCGGGGGGTTTTATGTGAGATGAGAGTTTTCTTTTCATTCATGTAAAATTCAAATGTAATGTAATATTGTTTTATTTAGGGCACTTCCGGGTTGAGGCTGATGTCACCAGTGTTGTATATTATTTACTTTTCCGCATTAGGATGGACCCAAGGAGGGGAGCACAGGTGACCGGGTTCTGGGGTTCAGTGGGAGGCCATCTCGAGGAGTCGAGACCGGGTCTCCTAAACTCCAGAATTGGTAGGGTCGCTTGCCGCTCTAGTAGGGGTCCAGGGTGTGGGCTTGGCTATTCATCGCGACTGTGGAATCCGTATTTTCTATTGTTGGCTAAATACTAAATACAGACGTTCTAGTATATCCTGTATTATCATTTGTGTGTTTCTGCTGCCTGTATTCTGTGATGTGATTTCTGAGACGAATGATATATTATATATATGATATATAGTAGACGTTGCTTATGTTTTACACCCGCGCTAGTCCTGTCCCGGTATGCCGTTAGTTAAGTAACCTAACGGTGTATAACGGAATATTGCGAGGAATGCGGATGGCATAAGCGTACGTTGTATTTTCGTTTCTTTTCTATGATTGGCTTAAGGACTTAAATGATGGGACTACATTAATATGATTAATGTAAAGAAAATAAACCTAAAAAGATGTTGTAGAATCGGATTTGAAAACCACTCGGCTCTTTATGAAAAAGCTATATTTCAAAACTGCGGAGCATAAGTCACTCCTTTTGAAAACCTTTTGATTCTACGACGATATCAAGTTCAAAGCGTTAAAGATTTTCTTAAAAATCATCCGCAACCCTCCGTCATTTTAGGAAGTAGAGTACTTAGTATTCGTGCTATGTTTGTTGACCTTAGCCAAGGCGTAGTGTACGGTAGCTAAGTGATGTCTTCCTACAATGGATATGATGCAGATTAATTAGGGCGGGCATATGACTTTGTTGACCTTAGCCAAGGGTCATGTGAACGGGTCTGATTAATCAAGAAATGACGGGTTGAACTTGACTAGTACTTATGATTTGTTGACTATAGCCAAGGTCATGAGTGCTAGAGGTAAAAACCATATCGGGAATTTCAATAGTTGAAATTTGCAATGAGATTGCATACCTTCCGTATGATGGTTGGATCCCGATCCCACTGTGGCCAATAGTTGCTCCCAGGAGAGTTTTGCAGTTTACAATTAGCTAACTCATTAGGTGTCTAGAAAGGTGTTAACGGGGCTACGCCTCTGGGAAAACGAGGTTTACTTTAATTAGGTCCGTACGAAAGCACGAGGAACCTCCCTCAAGTACCGACACTGGCCTGGCTGAACGGTTAGCGAAGTTGTAGACTATAATTAATCCTGGCTAGTTTTCTTGTTAAGGTTTGAAAGAAAAACTTGATTAAAGCGGTGGGAAACATCGATTAGACAAGATAATAACCAATCTGATCTTTGCAAGAGTTTTCGCTGAGTGTATTCTTTTCTCTCTCTTAATGGCAGATACTCATGACAGGACTCAAGCTTCTACTAGATAAAAATAAACTGAATGAGACCAATTATAAAGACTGACTGAGGAATCTGAAAATAGCCTTGACTTATGATAAAGTATCATATGTCCTCACGGCTCCAGCCCCGCCCGTCCCAGGTCCAAAATCCTCTGTTGCGGACAAAGAAGTCCGCATGACATGGGACGCTGACTGTGCCACGGCCAAATGCCTCGCGCTTGCATCGATGGATAACACACATCAAAAGCAGCACGAGAATATAGACATTCATGACATATTCCTCCATACAAAGGAGTTGTATGGAGAGCAATCCCGCATATTACGATACGAAGCATCAAAGAAATTGTTTCAGATGCGAATGGCCCCTAGCACACCAGTAGGAGACCATGTTCTGAAGATGATAGCTCTCATAGAAGAGCTTGAGGACCTTGGATGGACGATGGACAATGAACAATATACGGATATTATTCTGCAGTCCCTCCCCTCCACCTTTGCTCAATTCATAGTTAACTTCAACATGCACAACATGGAGAAGGAACTACCTGAACTCCTTAATATGTTAAGGAGTGTAGAGAGCACACTGAAATCAGTGAAAACTCCCGTTTTGACTGTTGGACAATCTTCCTCTTCTCGCCCAAGGGCTAAGGCCAAGGGAAAGAAAAAGAAGAAGCCCACCAATCCTAAGGGCGGAGTTAAAATGGTTAAGGGGAAGGACAAGTCCAAAGCTGGAGAATCGGGGAAAGGGGAATGTTTTCATTGCCACAAAACAGGACATTGGAAGCGCAACTGCACGGAGTACTTAAATCTCAAGAAGAAGCATGGGGATGCTTCCGCTTCAGGTGTGTTTATGACAGAAAACTGTTTTTCAATAAACTCTGCTTCCTGGGTATTAGATACCGGTTCAGGTTCTCACATTTGCAATTCTATGCAGGGGCTGAGAAATAGCAAGTTTTTGAAGAGAGGTGACCATACTCTCCGTGTTGGAAATGGTTCCAATGTACATACAGTCGCAGTGGGAGAGTATCACTTGGGTTGCCATCTGGGTGTATATTGGTTTTGAACCCATGTTATTTTGTACCAATTATGCTATGTAATATAATATCTGTTTCTTTGTTAGACAATGAAGGATATAATTTTGCATTGCAGAACAATGTTATGAACATTCACCTGAATCAAATGTTGGTTGGGTATGGTACGCTTAATAACGAGATATACGTCCTAAATCAACACACAGTTTTCAGCATACAACACAGTAATAAAAGAAAATTTTCAGAAATAAATGAAGCTTTTCTTTGGCACTGTAGACTTGGTCATATTAACGAAATAAGACTAAACAAGTTACATAAAGATGGATATTTAAACCCTTTTGAATATAAATCTTATGCGACTTGCCAGTCTTGTATCAAGGGTAAAATGACCAAAACTCCGTTTACCGGACACGGAGAAAGAGCTACTGAGCTCCTAGGCCTCATACATAGTGATGTATGTGGGCCAATGTCTACACAGGCTAGCGGCGGTTTTTCTTACTTTATTACATTCACTGACGATTTCTCAAGATTCGGTCATGTATTTTTATTAAAGCACAAATCCGAAGCTTTCGAGAAATTCACTGAATATAAACTCGAAGTACAAAAACAAACCGGCTTGAGTATCAAAATGCTTCGATCAGATCGAGGTGGAGAGTATCTCAGTACAGAATTTGCAAACTTCCTAAAAGAGAATGGGATTCTCTCTTAGCTCACTCCTCCTTACACACCACAGCACAACGGTGTGTCTGAACGACGGAATCGGACCCTATTAGATATGGTCCGATCCATGATGAGTGATACTGAGTTACCCGTCTCATTTTGGGGGCATGCATTGGAGACTGCAGCATTTCTACTGAACAGGGTTCCAACCAAAACCGTGTCTACCACGCCATATGAGATATGGCATAGGAAGAGACCATCTCTTAAAAGAATTAAGATTTGGCGTTGCCCGGCCTATGTTAAAAAGCAGAATCCGGACAAACTCGAGACACGGTCAGTCATGTGTAATTTTGTGGGATATCCAAAGAACTCTTATGGATATCTTTTCTACCATAAGGAGGAACAAAAGGTGTTTGTTTCTCAGCATGCCACATTCTTGGAAAAAGAGTTTTTCACAAATGAAACTGATGGCAATATGGTAGATCTAGAAGAGGTTCTAGAAACACAAACTACAAATGACGACTTGGTTGAACCAGCTGTTGCAATAGAAACTGAGGAACCTCGGCCACTCCATAGGTCTGGTAGGACTTCTCGCCCACCGGAGAGGTACTACGGTTTCCTCATTGATGGTGACAGAGAAGACTGCATCATGGAGGATGATGATCCTACTAGTTTTCAGCAAGTTATCACGAGTGGAGACTCTGTGAAGTGGCTGGATGCCATGAGATCCGAAATAGAGTCTATGTACACCAACAAAGTATGGACTTTGGATGATGTACCCCCTGGGGTAAAGCCTGTGGGGTGCAAATGGATCTTTAAAAGAAAGATTGGTGTAGATGGGCAGGTGGAGACCTATAAGGCAAGACTTGTGGCGAAGGGTTTTCCTCAAAGACCGGGTTTGGACTATGACGAGACATTTTTTCCCGTAGCCATGCTTAAATCCATTCGGATCCTACTTGCTATTGCTGCTCACTACGACTATGAAATCTGGCAGATGGACATTAAAACAACATTTCTAAATGGAAATTTAGAAGAATACGTTTATATGGATCAACCAGAGGGCTTCATTGACAGTGGGAGCAGCGGGAAAGCATGTAAATTGCTTAAATCCATATATGGGTTAAAGCAGGCATCACAGAGTTGGAACATCTATTTCGATGATGTTATCAAAGAGTTTGATTTCATCAAAAATCCAGATGAACCTTGTGTTTATAGGAAGGCTGTAGGGAGAGCTGTCACATTCCTCGTATTGTACGTGGACGGCATTCTTCTGATAGGAAATGATATTCCTATGCTACAGTCGGTCAAATCTTTCTTATCACTAAGGTTCTACATGAAGGACCGGGGTGATGCCACATACATTCTGGGCATAAGGATCTATAGGGATAGATCCAAGAGGTTATTAGGATTGTCCCAAACCAGGTACATCAACACCATCCTAAAAAGGTTTAGTATGGAAGACTCCAAGCGGGGTGCCTTACCCGCTTGCCATGGGGTCACTCTCTCCAAGGACTCTTGCCCAAAGACCGATGAAGAGAGTGCTCGCATGAGCGTGATACCCTATGCTTCGGCAGTAGGATCTATAATGTATGCGATGTTATGTACACGCCCAGATGTAGCTTATGCACTTAGTGTTGTAAGCAGGTATCAATCCAACCCAGGGGAGAATCACTGGATAGCTGTGAAGAACATTCTTAAGTACTTACGAAGGACTAAAGAATTGTTCTTGGTGTATGGTAATGGAGATCTCCAAATGGAGGCCTTTACCGATTCGAGCTTCCAGAGCGATAAGGACGACAACAAATCTATCTCTGGGTTTGTATTTACCCTCAATGGAGGGGCGGTAAGTTGGAAGAGTTCGAAACAGGATACCGTTGCAGACTCTACGATGGAGGCTGAGTACATTGCTGTGAATGATGCCGCTAAGGAAGCCATCTGGATGAGGAAGTTCGTCTCGGAGCTAGGAGTAGTTTCAACCATTATTGATCCAATACCATTGTATTGTGATAATAATGGGGCTATGGCGTTAGCCAAAGAGCCCAGGTCCCATCAGCGGTCTAGACACATCCTGAGGCGCTTTCATTTGATCCGGGAGATTGTAGAATGCCTCTAGATCGAGATTAGGAGAGTAGAAACAAAGGATAACGCCGCGGATCCACTCACCAAGGCCCTCCCTCAGCCGCAGCATGAGCGACTTTGTGAGATGTTGGGTATGAGATATGCCAATAACTGGCCTTAGTGCAAGTGGGAGATTGTTGGATATATGTATGCCCTAGAGGCCATTATATGATAGTGGATGTATTTATACATGTATATATATATATTCAGTATACATTCTTGCTCGACATGATAGTATGGTATCTGGTTCTTCTTTATCTGACATGTTGATTTGATCATGCTTTTATTCATTCATACATGTTGATAAAGCCCTGAGGATATAGGCTTGACAACTGTGATTATGATAGAGATCATACTAGTGGGACATCTGTAGTTTATAAGCATTTCCTGGAATGTCCCTAGTCGTAGGTGTATGGAGACGGGGCATCGATATACCAGATTAGACTAACGTATATGATACTAGACCCATACTGTGGGCGATGGATGTTCCCACATCCATCGATGTTTGACATCGAGATCGTATACGGGTGCTCAGTGGTGACTGGGTACACTGGACGGACTCACCGAGAACTCCTATATGGAATAATATCTATCGTCGGATAGCAGTTCTCTGGTGACACCGGTGCAGGTTAGTCTGTTGACCCAAGATCGTCATAGAGTCTTGTGTGTTCTCCCATTGTATTTTGATTACAACCCTACCACGGCTCTACTGAGTCGTGCAAACAGGTGGCCATTGGGTACAGTCCCGAGAAACTCGAAGGCGATGAGAGATAGGAGGGGTTTCGTCTCTCCCAGTATTGGGAGTTGATGCTGTGCTGTGCTCGACTGGCTATATCAGTAAGTCCCTGGCCAGGGCTGTTGAGATTTACTGATAAGTGTTATCAGTAGTTTCTCGATCTGTTATAGACCATTCATCGGCATGACTTGTTGAGTTATTGGGGTCGACGTTACCATCCCTAGACTTGATATGCAGCATATCTGACGAAGAGACCGGACTGTACGGTAGTGTTGCCGGTTGGCTCGACGGGAGTTGTAACAGGTTCGCTTATTTTCTTCTGATCGCTCAATACCCGGGTGGCCGTTACGTTTAGCTGGCCGCTTGCGGCTTGGGGGTGCTTGATATGAACATCACCCACTGCTGGCGTATTGACGAATCTTAGAGTCCCATAATGGAGTTACCTAGTCCAGGCGAAATGTTGTGGTGCACATATGCGATATGCGCGTGGACCCGGTTAAAATGCGCGTATGAGATACCGTATATTAATCGGGCGGCTTGCTTTTGGTCGGGTCGTATGTGATATGACCGGGTTGCTAAATCAAGTGTTGATTTATCATTGACCATTAGTTTCTCACTAGAAATCCTTTCTTATCTTTATGCATGCATGTATGCATTCATTCTCATTCATGCACATAGGATGTGCATGCACACATACATGCATACATAAAGGTTATCATGGTGGTTAATATAATAGATGGTGGCAATATAAGACTCACACCTTATAAAATATATGTATATTATTTATTTGGAAAAAGGAAAATGAAAATGGAAATTGTTTCATGGTTAATATTTTATTTCTTGCACTAACCCTTTGACTAACCCTGATTTAATTTCTATGGTCATTTCTTTTCCAAACAAAAATATCTAGATATTTTATAACCCTAGTTAAGAATGAGAGAGTGAAAATATATATATTTTCATTTTCTCATTTTCTTTACAACCTTATCATTATCTTGAGTTTTCTAGAGCCATCATCTTCTTCCTCCTTTCTCTCTTACTCTCTAGTTCTCCCAAGTGAGCAAAAGAATTACCAAGTTATGATTTTGAAGTGAGAAAACCAACCACAACACCATTCTACACTAGTCTTGCCCATTAGTGAAGAGTGTTTAGCTTCCATTTCATCTCTTGATCTTGTGAAGTTTCAAGCTTGGACAAAGAGGACTCCGAGTGGATCATCGTGGAGCTAGAGGATCTCAAGCGGACTTTTTCCAACCCTCAAGTAGCCAAGGAGTCTAGCATAGAGAGCTACAAAGGTTGTACTCTCAAAACCCTAGCTTTTACTACTTGTGATGATGTTAATGTTAAGAAACCCTAAATTTCTAGTGATGATTCTTTGTATGTTCACTTAGCACCTTAAAAAATTTGATTTTGATACATATGATGCCTTCAAACCCTTCATGAGATGCTAGGTAAACTTAACAAGGAGTTGATGTCGCGCTCTGTACTGTTGGCCGTCACTATAAGACCTAGGCCTAAGCAGATAAGATTTACTGATCGCGATCAGTGGTTTCTCAATTGGTGATAGAGCTTGATACCGGTCCAACTTATCAGGTTATTAGGGGTTTGACGTTATCCACCCTTAGACCGGATATGCGATACTCTTAGATAAACATACCGGACTGTATGGTACATGTTGCTGATAGGCTTAATAGGGTTTCAGAAGAGCTTGCTTGTCGATCTCCTTTTCAACAATACCTAGGTAGCCCTTATGTACATCTAGTGCCGCCGATATGCTTGTGGTTAAACCCATTGCCAACATATTGTCGAGTCTTTAGAGTCTCACACATAGGGTTTCCGATTTTGGCGAAATGTTGTAGTTGCGGTACATTGGTACACGCTTGGGTTCGATTAAAACTTGTGTATTGGATACACTGACAGTAATTGGAAGGTTGAAATATTAGAAGATCTTTTTGGAAAGACGGATATTAAATCGGATGTCGATTTAATATATTAATACATATTTTTTGTAGTATGTATTTACGAGTAATTGGTCACTAATTTAATTTTGTCTCTTTATGTATTTTAAATACATTAGAAATTAATTACAAGTGTATATATATGTATTTGTATTGTTATATTTATATATATGTATAAATTGTGATTAATTTAATTCTTTTCTTTTTATTTCTTTTTCTAATGCTTATGTTATTCCTAAGGCACATCATACCCTCATCATATTATAGTATGGTGACATGTGTAATCAAGAGGAGGTGATGGACACTTGGATGGTTGGTTTAATCAAAGGGCTTGGATTGATTTGGAGAAAATATATTTGTAACCATTTCTTTAGAAATGGTTAAGGATTTTATTTTCGTTCATACTCTCATCTCCTTCGTCTTCCTTTCTTTACACTTTAGAAATAGAAAAAAAAACAAAGAGATAAAATTAGTAGTGAGCTTAAACTACAACTCCTAGCTAATTAGCTTAGCAACCTAACTATTTAGGTTAATTCTAGTTTGAATTTGGAGCCATTGCACTTGAGACTTCAAGGTGGATCATCTTTCATGGAGGAAATGGACCTGCAAGCTTATTCCATGGTGCTTTTAGGAGTCTACAATGGAGTTCAATACAATTTGGGAGCACTAGAAGATGTTACAAAGTTTGTAGTTTCAACCTATTAGCTACTTTGCTCTCTTTATCTTATTTCAAGTTGTTATCTTTAGCTAGATCCTGTGGTTTGGGACTAATTGCTCCCTTGAATTTTGAAAACCCTGTGTTATCATCTTTTAAAATTGCTATTTAGAGTGTACTAATTTCTTCAAGTTGTATCATAGCCTAACTAATGATTACAACATGTTTTGGTAGCAATTGAACTAAAAAATTCCATTTTTTCAAAATCTGTTTTTAACTTGTAGGGTTGCTAGGCACGCGCACAAGGGTCTACGAGGCATCAACCATGCCCGATTTAAAATTTAGCCGTGCCGAACAACCCGAATACAGAACTTTAAACTAGAGATTAGGCGAAAACAAGCATGCTAAACACTTTAACACTAAGTGAGAGGGATTACAACCTTTGTAGATCCGGTCCTTCACTTCATATGCTCCGTGTTGTGGTCCCTTCGCTACGATCATCGGGATCCGGACTCTCGAGAGGTTCCACGAAGAGAAAGACGCAACCTTTGCTTCCGATCTTCGATACTAAGATGATCTACCTTGAAGTTTCTTTAACACAAGCTAACACTCATGAAATGATGTGAACACCCTCATCTAAATGGCAAGGGAAGATGAGGATGATGAAGTAGGATTTTTGCTCTCCTTATTTATCTTTTTCTCATATTTATCCATCACAAAAATCAAAGCAAGAAACCATTTCAAGCAAAGAAGAAGAAGGAAGAAGATGATGAACAATCTTAGAATTCTTTTGTGATGAATAGGAAAAGAAATGGTATGATGAATAATGTAACCACGGTCAAACTAACCCTTGTAGAGATTTGACTAAGGTTAAAGGTTTGGTTAGGTTAAGGAAATATCTAGCATAATATCTTAACAAAGACAAAGAAAGAAAGCTTCTAGAAACTTCTAGAAAACCATAACCCTAATCAAACCCTAACCATGTTTAATCTCTACTAAACAAGTTGCATTAGTTATCATATCATGTTACAATATTATATATCACATATATAATATTTATCGTAAAAAAATAAAATAATACAATTAACATATATCGCATATATATCAATGTATTATCCGAGTGAGAAAAAGAATCTTTTAGTGAGCAAATATTAGTTAATGCAATTTAATATATCATATATATTATTATACATTAAATTATCGAATCAACACTTGATCCGACAATCCGGCTATATCGCATATAACCGACTAATATTTATCAGTACCGATTCATCGAATCAACACTTGATCCGATGACCCGGCTGATATCAAATATCGCGAGAATACAATACGGTATCACATATCGCATTATCCTCGGTCCCGCACATATCACATATGTGCTCCTACTCCATTTTGCCTGAGTCAAGAAACCTCTGTGTAGGACTCTAAAGAATCGTCAATACGCCGGCAGTAGGTGATGATCATATCAAACACCCACAAGCTGCAAGCGGTCAGCTAAACGTAACAGCTACCCAGGTATTGAGCGCTCAGAAGATCAACAAGCAAGCCTGTACATTCTCCTGTGAATCCATACAGTAACACTCCCGTACAGTCCGGTCTCGTCGTCTGATATGTTGCATATCTCGCCTAGGGGTGGTAAACGTCAGACCCCAGTAGCTTGATAAGTCGTGTCGATTTGAGGTCTATAACAGTTCGAGAAACTACTGATAACACTTACCAGTAAATCTCAGCAACCCTGGCCAGGGATTTCCGGTTATAGCCAATCGAACACAGCACAACATTAACTCCCTATACCGGGAGAGACGAATCCCCTCCTATCGCTCATTGCCTCCATATGATTCGGGACTGTACCCAAAAGCCACCTTTTTGCACGCCCTCTTGGACGTGGTATGATGGAAATCAAAGCACAGTGGGAATCACACAAGACTCTATGACGATCTCGGGTCCACAGACTACTCTGTACCAGTGTCACCGGAGAACTGCCATCTGACGTATGGTATAATACCATCTGGGAGTTCTCGGCGAGTCCGTCCAGTGTACCCAGTCTCTACTGAGCACCCGTACACCATCCTTGATGTCAAACACCGATGGATATGGGATCATCCATCGCCCATCATATGGGTCAAGATGCGTATACGCTAGTCTACTCTGGTGCATCGATGCCCTGTCTCGAAACACCTTCGACTAGGAACAGTTATAGGATGTACTCGTCGACTACCGTGGCCCCACTAGTATGATCTCATCATAGTCCCAGTAGTCGAGTACATATCCTAAGGGCTTTATCAACATGTAACATAGAGACAATCAGAGTACATGTTAAGATAAAGTACAACCAGATAGCATACTATCATGTCGAGCAAGAAAGTCCTCCCTATATATGTCCTAGCATCCACTACAATATACATCGTATGTACAGTAATGGCCTCTAGGGCATACATATAACTAACAATCTCCCACTTGCACTAGGGCCATCTGTTATGGTATCGCATACCCAACAATTAGCTGCGGTTGAAGTATCTCATACTCAACCATCCCGTAAAAGTCTCTACTGGGAAAAAGGCCTCTGTGAGTGGATCCGCGATGTTGTCCTCTGTGTCTACTCTCCTAACCTCGATCTTTCTGGAGATCAACCATCTCCATGATCAGGTGATACTGCCTAAGAATTATATCTGGATTTCTGATGGGACGGTAGTTCCTTGGCATAAGCCACAACTCCATTGTCACACAATGGTACGAACGAAGTTCATCTTATGAACTTATATATATATCCAGACTTTCTCTTTGGTAGCATCCTTGGTAACGATGTATCTTGCCTTTAATCGTCTAGTATGTCACGGTATCTAGCTTGGAACTCTTCCAACATACCGTCCTTCCACTGAGGGTAAAGACAATGCCCGCGACTGACATTCAGTCGTCCTTATCACCCTGGAACCTTTCCAGTGATTCTCCCTAGGATCGATTGATACCATCTCACTACAACTAGTGAGTAGCCTAACATCCAATTAGATCTATCTCATAGATCCAAAACCCAGGATTTAGGAGGTATCACTTTTATCCTATATGGAGAATCCTTGTGATAAGCGGAGATTGACCGAGCGTAGCATAGGAAACTCCTTCCCTATCAAGAGTATGTCATCCACGTACTCTACGAGGATCACCACCATACTCTCTACTACCTTTTCGTATATACAAGGTTCATCTACCATTTTGATGAAGTCAAACTCTTTGACTACCACATCAAAACAGATTTTCCAACTCCGCGATGCCTGTTTTATCATATAAAACATCTTGCACACGTTTCCGCTGCTCCCACTATCTACGAAGCCCTCTGGCTGTGTACTTATAGACGCTCTTTTCTAAAACATCATTTAGAAAAGCAGCCATGACACCCAACCACCAGATATCGTAGTCATGGTATGTAGCCGTGGCAAGTCGGATCTGGATGGACTTAAGCATAGCTTTGAAAGTCTCAACTTTTCCATGTACACCTAGTAATCTTCTCAAGATATACTTGCTCCTGATGGGGATTTAACCCTTCAGATAGAGCAACCAAAGTCCATACTTTGTTGGTGTATAAGGATTCCATCTCAGATCGATAAGCACCCAGCCATTCTTACAGAGTCCCACTCCTGATGGCCAGCTCGAAACTAGTTGGGTCATCATCTCATGATGCAATCCTCGCTCCCACTGTCATAGAGAAACAGAAGTATCTCTCAGGTGGGTGAGGAACCCTACTAGATCGGCGGAGAGGCTGAGGTTCGTTGGAATCTACAGAATCCTTTGGTTCTATCAAATCATCAGCTGCAGTCTGTATAGCTGGAACATTTCCAGTTCTACATAACAGACCTTGCCTCGAGTTTGTCCGGATTTTGCTTTTAGACATAGGCCGGACAACCCCAAATCTTAACAAACTTAAGATATGGGCTCTTCCCTTTCCATATCACATATGAAGTGGTAGGCATCTGATTTGATTTGAACCCTATTCAATAGGTATGCAGCTTCTCAAGTGCATAACTCCCAAAAGGAAATAGGAAACTCAGTAGTACTCATCATAGAGCACACCATATCAAATAGGGTGCTATTGCTCCACCCCGATATACCATCGTGCTATGGTGTATACGGAGGAGTAATGTTGAGAGAGAATCTCATTCTCCTTTAGAATAATCCAGGAATTCCATGCTCAAGTATTCTCCTCCTTGATCTCATCAAAGGACATAATACTTATACCCGTATTTTGGTTCTCTACTTCTAACTTATATTTTGTGAATATCTCAAAAGGTTCGGACTTGTGTTTCAACAGGAACACATGTCTGAATCTTGAGAGATTATCAGTGAATGTAATGAAGTACAAAGAACCAGTCTTGGCATGTATAGACAGGAGACTTACATACATCAGCTTGTATAAATCCCAAGAGTTCACTAACTCTTTCTCTGTTTCCAATAAACAGAGCTATAGTCATCTCATCTTTGTGACATGACAGGTAAGTTTCACAAGATGTAAATTCAAACTAATTTAAATATGCATCTAAATGTAACTTCATCCAGTCGGGTCGCATTGATATGACCTAGTCTACAATGCCTCAAGAAGGATTTGTTCATTTCTGAACTCTTCCTCTTGTGTGTGTTCTTTATAATAAGAACTGTAGTTTGATTTAGAACGTCAATGCTTTTAGATAACGTGCCTGAACCGATCAACTCTTGATATAGGAAATGTTCAAAACATTATCCAACAATACAAAATTATATCCTTTCTTTACTAATAAAGAGACTGATATGATTTTGTATATCAGGTTCGGTATCTAATAACATTTGTTCAGAATCAATGTATTCTGGTAATACAGGGTGACAGTGACCAACAGACTTGGCTGCAACACTTGCACCGTTTTCTATCTCATGAAACTTATCACCCGTTCTCAGTTCTCTACCTATCTGTAGCCCATGTAACATATTACATATGCGGGATCCTGATCCGGTATCTCATACCCAGGACGTAAAGGATACTGAGAAAACAGTTCTCTGTAATGAACACACCCGAAGAAGATGCATCAGCATGCACTTTCTTCGTTTGGGCGGCACGGGAATTCTGGTAATCCCCAATTTCCTGCTCTGTCCTATAACAATTATAAGTTGGAGAGGGACCAACGTTCCCCAGCTCAGTATAACAAGCGGGTTCAGTCAATATATCCGTATTATTATCTTGATTAAGGCGTGATATGGTCACTATCTGGAGAGAGAGAGAAGAAAACACTCAGCGTATGCTCTTGCAAGATTAGATTGGTTATCTAATATATCTAATCAGGATGTCTCCCACTGTTTTAATCAAATCTTCCTTCAAACCCTAAAAGGAAAGACTAGCCGGGATTAATTACACTCTACAAGTTCGCCAATCTTTCAGCCAGGTCAGTGTCGGTACTTTGAGGGAGGTCCCCCGTGCTATCGCACGAACCTAATTAATGTAAACCTCGTTTTCCCAGAGGCGTAACCCCGTTGACACCTTTCTAGACACCTACTTGATCGGCTAATTGTAATGTGTAAAACTCTTCCAGGAGTAACTCTTACTCGCAGCGGGTATCGGGATCCAACTATCTTATACAAGGTATGCAATCTCATTGCAAATTTCAACACTTGAAATCCCCAATAATATTTTGCCCCAAGCAATCTATGACCTTGACTGAGTCAACAAACCATAGACCGCAAGTAAAGTTCAACCCGTCATTTCCCGATTGAATTAAACCCACCCGCACGACCCTTGACTGAGTCAACAAGGACGCACGACTACCCTAATCCAATCGCATCATATGCTTTGCAGATAAGCACTAATCAGCTACCGCACACTACGCCTTGACTGAGTCAACAAACGCAGCACGAATACTAACTATTACTTATCTGAAATGACGGAGGGCTACGACAGGTTTTTAAGAAAACCTTTTGCGTAATGAACTTTATATCGTTGTAGAATCGAGTGATTTTAAATGGAGTGTTTTTGAGGCTTTTTCTAGTTTTACTAAAGGGGTCACTCCCGGTGAAGGGATCGTCGGCCCTTTCCTCATCGAATAAGGTGCAGGATATTTCACAAATACCACTATGCAAAGCAAGAACAATAGAAGCAATCAAAAGACAAACCGAGTTTGTAGCATCTGCCAGTTATTGCTAAAGGAGTCACTCCCGGTGAAGGGATCTCGGTCCTTTCCCTATCGAATAAGGTGCTGGATGTTCTACAAGGAACACCGCTATGCAAAGCAAGAACTAGAGCTACCAGTTTTTATAAACAAGTTTCTACAACATCTTAGGTTTCTTTTATTTCATTAATCTCATTAATGAAGTCCCATTTTATTATGCTTCACAAGCATCTCTTTTGAAACGAAATCTGCAATATAACATATATCTCATATATATAAAATATAAACATTCGTCTCAGGCAGTAATATAATCTCATTACAGAACATTGCAGCAGAAAAACATATATGAAATATTGGATATACTAGGACGTCCGTGTTTTCAATACGAGCCTGTATAAAACACGGATTCCACGGTCGCGATGAATAGCCAAACCCACATCCCTAGACCCCTACGAGAGCGGCAAGTAACACTGCCAATTCTTGGGTTAGGAGACCCGGTCCCGACTCCTCGAGATGGTCTCCTGTTCATAACAGAATACTGCATTTTATACCGCCCATTCTTATGCTCGTGTGTTTATAAGTAGGTGCTTTTAATCAGTGTTTGCTACATAATTGTAGAATACAGGTTCTCGGCTCTGAACAGTGAATATCATGGAAAAACACGACAAAATCCGGGTTCCTGCCATTCACAGATAAAATACGGATCTCCGCTCTTTATCCGTTTGTTGCCACACACCAGTTTAGTAGACAAAATGGCAAATCAATGTCATTTTCATGCACAAGGCTCAATGGCAACACAAGATCCAAGAAATCTACGCGGAGCTCGAGACAATCATGGCAAAAGATCCACATCAAATCATCTTTTTGATCAACAGAAATTCTGGAAGAAATGTGGAAAGATTATCAAAAAAGGCATGTGCCAAACTACAGACAAAAACGGACCAGGGAAGCACAGAAAAACGGAGCTCTCAATTCCTCTATACGGCCGCGGATCCGCGGCCAATAGGGGGTATTGGCCGCGGATCCGCGGCCATGTAGGCTCCTTGATGGGTCAAATTTTGTAGGCAGTTTGGTACTTTCATCTTATGCCAGAATGTTGCCCTAGGTTTCCATTTCCCCGCCTATAAATACTCCAGAACTGAGCCAAGCCAAAGGGTCCATTCTTGTATTTTCATTTTGCTAGGATTAGTTGTGTTTCTTCTTCCTCTTCTCATCTCTTCTCCATTGAAACTTGTAGTGAGCTTGTGAGTGAAGAGTGATGAATAAAGAAGAACCATTTATTATCATGCTTGTCTCTTTATTTTGTTAAATGTTGTAACTTTAATTCGTTAGCTTACATTATCGTATCTTTTCTTAACAACTTTATACTTGCAAATAAACACATAGGTTAGAATCAAACAAACATATACTCATTCTTTATTGACTCGTCTAAAACAAGAAAGGACATACAACCTTCTCCCTGTGGATCGACCCGTGCTCTACCGGCTAGCTGCATAGCGACACCGTCTTGATTGCGGTTAAATTTAATTCTTCCAATCAAATGGCGCCGTTGCCGGGGAGACGGTAGCTTATTTTCTTTCTTGTTATTCGGGTTAATATTCTTTTTGTATATATTTAAAAAAAAAATTATTCTTTTTGTTTTTTTTGATCATTTTTGTGGGCAAGAGTGCAGATTTTTGCAGATTTGCAAACTGCGATTGTGGGGAGCAAAGTGTACATTCAAGGCTAAGGTGATTGCAAAGTACAGTGCCAAAGATCCGGGTAGTTTGACCTGCGCAAGCGAACTTTTCAAGCTTACCGGATTTGATTCAACCGGGGTTTCCTAACCCAAAAACTTAACGGTACGTACTTTACTAACACCTTCTTCTCAAATCCGACGCGTCCAATATACTATTCTTTGCAGGATTCTTTGCAAGTTCGCTAACAAACGCTAAAATTTGACTAACCCGTATTTGTTGCAGTGCCGCGCTTAAACTAAAAAACGATTTTTTGATTCTTTATAGAATTTTTATTGAATTGTGCATTGCATACATTAATACGGACTTAAGGGCAAGCGAACCCCACAAGATACGGTAAAGGATTTCATCACCTTTTCCGTGGCCCACAAATCACGAACTTGAGCATAACGTTTACCCGATCAAATTTTAAAAGAAATTAGACTTTAAGCCTTAAGGACTTCGCGCTCGCTAGGAGAAGGTAACTGTGTTTAGAACCTCGCTTAACGGTATATTGTTTACGGGGTGTCTAGGAAAGTGTTAACGGCGCAACCGCCAAAAGAGAAAGGGTTATTTAATTAAGGAACTTCGCGAAAGCGTTGGAAAACCTCCCCTTATCTCTGCACTTACCTGGCCTCGTGATCAGTGTATCTTGAGCCCGTTTCTCGACACAGTTTTACTTCGACAATCAAGTTCTGGAGCAGGTCTAGTTGACCTAGGTGAACCCTAGACCGATTAGGTGTGTGGTATTTTTGTGTCGTGATTGTTTTTGTCCAGATTTTTTTTTGTATATTTTATTCTTCTGTTAATATATAAACTATAAAAAAAAAATAAAAAAAAAATATCACATTCTTTTCCCCCTCCTTTTCTCTGCCTTTCTTTCTTTCTCTTTTCATATCATGGGTACTCCACCTCGCAAAACTCTTGCCGAACTTTGGTACCCACAACCAGAAATTACTTCTTACGGTTCTTGCTTTGGCCGAACTTCGAACGACCCCTCCATGCCCAAAATTTCTTTGAAACATCGGATAGACGCGTCTAGGACGAACAACTGGACCCCGCAATCCACTTCATATCAACCATTTCAAACATTCACTCCTTCTTGCGTTGATACCCCTTTTGAAAGTCCAGTTGTAGCCACAAGACCTATGTCTCTTGCTGAACGTATTGAACAATCCCGTAGCCGATCTTTCACTCCTTTCACCACTTCAAATTCTTGGGATCAACAATTCCATTCACATTCTTATCCAAATGTTGATCCTGCTCCTGTCCAGCCATTCAATTCCTACCAATCCTACCCTACTTTCGCACCTTCCCTAGACATTGCATCAGAACCGCCATTTGGGAGTTTTCAGTATCCAAACAACTTTGAATCTTTTCCTGAAACACCTTCACAACCAATGTCTAGTCTAGAACAGTCCTTGGAAGACTTTAGGGTAGCGTCAAGCCAACAGATGATGGATTTGAATGCGTCCATGGCCGCTCTCATACAACCTACTGACCCGGTAGCTAGTTTCCAGCTAGCTCCAAATTTTCCAATGTATGATGAGGCGGTAGGACAGGCTGAGAATTTGAGTGGAGAAAGTGAGCTGTATACCCTTCCAAATCAAACCTACCCGTCTCAAATTGAATCCCACAACTCCTGTGTTGAAAGTCTATCAAGTGTCCCAAATGAATTATCAGTTGAAGATAGAATGTTTAATGAGTTGTGCGACTTTGTAGTGTTTGATTTGACAGATTGTGAAGGGACCTTGCCAAGTGAAACCACACCCAATCCTTTTGACCTCTACACCTCCATCTTAGAACCTGAATTGATTGAAATCCATGCTTTTGATAAGGTGTCTGAGAATATTGATTTTCACTTGATTGAGGATATTGACGCTGGGAATATTTTGGATGATGAACCCATAGATTTGGCTGAGTTTTTCTCTTCAAATCATCATCCCGAGTCATTAAATGTTTTTCCCGAACTTCATATGCGTCTTGATATTGATGATAAAGGCATGGATGAGCTTAACTTTGAGGAGAATTCTGAGGATAGTTTTGAGGATGAACCAGTTATAATTGATGAGTCGGATTTTCCAATTCATCCTATCCCTTCCACTGACTGTGTACACCCTCCTGAACCTTTAACCGAGAACCTTCCTCAACCACTTCCCTCCATTCTTTCCATCGTTCCGACCTTGCAAGAAACCGTCTCACTTTCATTTACTATGTCTGGTTTACCAAGTTCGGCGTACCCATGGCTTCTTACGAATCTTGAGGAATTTGACCCAATTTCTCGCCATATTGATAGATTAGTACAATCCATCTTTTCACATCGATCATTACAGATTGTACTAATTTATTCAATCCATTTCCACCCTCAAGTTCGTATTCTATTTCTTTCTCCCTTCCGCCATTCTTCTTCTTCTGATATACCGAGACCGTATCCCGCTTCTATCTCCATACGGTCTCGCGTATTCTCCATCTCTTTTCTCTACGCCTTCTTTGACCAACCACTACTTTATCACGATAAAATCTTTGAATGGTTGGTGCTCACATTTGGCCTGTGTAAGGCCTTGTATAGTTTGAAACTGTTTTCTTTCCCCCCTGATCATGAACTTCAACGCTTAACAGTGGAAACACTGTTTCACTTAAGTTTGGGGGGAACCCTTTTTTGTATATATCTTTTTTGGTTTTCCTTTTTGTTTTGTATATAATTTTTTTTAGGGAGCGCCGACAATTTTGACCCTCTTGGTGTAGCCTGACAGTGAGGGCACTGTCAAGTTTAAGTTTGGGGGTGTGCTCGGTAAGCTTTCTTCCTTCGCATTCATTTGTATATTTTGCATTTGCATACCTTATTAAAAAACCCATAAAAATCGAAAATTTTCCAAAAATATAAAAACTTTGTCGTCAAGTTAGCTAATAGGGTAACTTTGATTTTTATTCTAAAAGTTTAGTTGATATATTAGAAATAACTAAATTCTAGGCTTAGGAATTGAAAACCCTAAAAATAACCCTCATTCTGTCTAACTTTGGTAAGTATACGTCCTTACAGTTTTTTTTGAGAAATAGGTAATCTTGAGTTCAGTTCTTGAGTTAAGTCAAAATGAAGGGAAAGTATTGATGCTTTACTGAAGGATAAGTCTGAAAAATAGTTTCTTTTCTCGAGTTCAAATTTAGAAAGTATATACCCTACAAACTGCACTTACACGCACCTTGAAACTTAGGATAGTAGAAGATACCTAGAAATACTCTTGCCTGAAAGCCTAGTATGAAAGAAAAAACGGTATTTAAAGCTAAACACCAAAAGAGCATATTGAAAAATATATCCGGTCTTGAAAAAAGAAAAAAAAAGAGAAAAAGAAAAAAATAGAATAAAGTCAAGACCTGGAAACTGCTATTTACGCTTTAATGTTCACACATTCAGTAATCGGCCGTTAGTGCCTCAAGAAGCATTAATAGTCGCATGAAAGGTGTGTGAGCAAATCCGTCCATCCTTAATGAAAAGAAGTAGTATTAGGTATTAGGGCAAGGGTATTATAGCTTGAATTGAATTCTTGAGTGTAGGGGTGCAAACATACACACACGTAGGGGTATACAATCGATGTTTGAATAAAAGATAGAAATAAAGAATAAGACTTGTGTTTTCTGTAAAGTTGATAAAAATCCCTGATTTGAGGCCGCACTTTAGAAGGAAAACTCAGAAGAACCAACATCTTTCTAAACTTTTTTGGAACGTATAGGACCTAAGGTTAAATAGATAGGAGGTGTGAAAAATAAGGGTTGGATATTTCTAACTTAGGATGATAGAATTTCTAACGTAAATACTAAACTGTAGGAGTAGAATCAATGTTAACTTATGACACTAGCTTGAAAGGATTTTGTGGGTAGTATCCGCTAAAAACCCTCAGGAGACAACACTCCTCCTACTAGGGACACCTAGAGGTTTAACGGCTTGTTGCACGTGCTCAGTGCAATCGCGTTCCCTGCGAAAGTGCGGTTAGGATTTTATTTTTGTGAATAATTGGTTTTGCTCGGGACGAGCAAAAGTTAAGTTTGGGGGTATTTGTTCATAACAGAATACTGCATTTTATACCGCCCATTCTTATGCTCGTGTGTTTATAGGTAGGTGCTTTTAATCAGTGTTTGCTACATAATTGCAGAATACAGGTTCTGGGCTCTGAACAGTGAATATCATGGAAAAACACGACAAAATCCGGGTTCCTGCCATTCACAGATAAAACACGGATCTCCGCTCTTTATCCGTCTGTTGCCACACACCAGTTTAGGAGACAAAATGGCAAATCAATGTCATTTTCATGCACAAGGCTCAATGGCAACACAAGATCCAAGAAATCTACGCGGAGCTCGAGACAATCATGGCAAAAGATCCACATCAAATCATCTTTTTGATCAACAGAAATTCTGGAAGAAATGTGGAAAGATTATCAGAAAAGGCATGTGCCAAACTACAGACAAAAACGGACCAGGGAAGCACAGAAAAACGGAGCTCTCAATTCCTTTATACGGCCGCGGATCCACGGCCAATAGGGGGTATTGGCCGCGGATCCGCGGCCATGTAGGCTCTTTGATGGGTCAAATTTTGTGGGCAGTTTGGTACTTTCATCTTATGCCAGAATGTTGCCCTAGGTTTCCATTTCCCCGCCTATAAATACTCCAGAACTGAGCCAAGCCAAAGGGTCCATTCTTAGTCATTCTTTTGTTCCTCTTTTTGTTAGGATTTAGTCTTTTTCTTCTTCTTCTTCATCTTGTCTCCATGAAAATTTTAGTGAAAGCTTTTTGAGTGGAAGATCAATGAAGATGAAGGCTTTTGTATCATTCTCTTTTGTTTAATTTTCCCTTGAGATTCTTGCTTTCTCTTGATCATTCAACCTCTTCATTGAGCTTGAATGGTTAAGGGTTAGTTATTGATCTCAAAGGTCGTATTTTCTTATGGAATTAGCGCTTCATTTCACATGCGTTCTCTACCCTTCCCTTGATCTTGCAACCTCTTGATTGAGCTTGCAAGTTTAATGGTTGGCTATTGATCACATGCTTGTCTTGAGTTCTAGTTTCTTGTTCTTGTAATTTCTTTTTTGCTTATTTATTACTTGCTTTTTATTCTTTCTTGCATTTTTCATTCTTGTCTTTTATTACTTGTAATTTTATTCATGCACTTAATTACTTGTAATCTTTTCTTTTCTTTGTTCTTTTCTTTTGCTCTCTTTTGTTCATTTTGTGAATGGTTGTAATTATTGTTGTTAAGATGAAATACGGTATTGTAAGTTAATATCTTCTTTCTCATCTCCTTTTCCCGTTATTTTCCATTGAACTCCGCCCAAACCATACGCAAGCGCTCCGTTAGGCACCCTACCCTGACAAGGTAACGGTGATTCTTAACCACGACCGGTTGCGTTCGGTTTGGCCGGAGGCGAAATCAAGAGACAAGAACGGAAGGACAAGGGTAAATAAGCCGGATTCCACGAATACCGCGCTTAAATCCCCTAATCCACGTTGTTGCCGATTGCTCTAGCTTCAACTGGTCAAGACTCGGCTCAACGGTTTTGAGTACGGATTTCGTTAGCTTACATTATCGTATCTTTTCTTAACAACTTTATACTTGCAAATAAACACATAGGTTAGAATCAAACAAACATATACTCATTCTTTATTGACTCGTCTAAAACAAGAAAGGATATACAACCTTCTCCCTGTGGATCGACCCGTGCTCAACCGGCTAGCTGCATAGCGACACCGTCTTGATTGCGGTTAACTTTAATTCTTCCAATCATCTCCCACTGGACCCTAGAATCCGGTTACTTGTGCTCCCCGCCTTGGGTCTATTCTAATGCGGAAAAGTAAATAATATACAACGGTGACAGCTTCCGCTACCTGGAAGTGCCCCAATAAAAGAATATTACATACAAATGAATTTTACATGAATGAAAAAGAAAAGACTCTCATCTCACATAAAACCCCCGGCTATTCAAACGCGACGATCCAATATAACATATCACAGCAATACATAATATCTCATATCATCAACGTAAGCAAGTATGCGTATCCCGATTGTCGTTGATGTATAGCAACGAAGCCGGCGATACACCACATACTACGCTTACGGTCACAGAAAAGAAAGTGTAAAACTACAACAGTTGGAATCCGCAACCTACTTAGACATCACATGCCTAACCAAATGAATTCCTTAGACATCACATGCCTAACAATTATAAACCTCCCATTTTAGTCTCATTATCAAAAACTCTTTTCAATATCAAGTCGGGCAATTCAACAAGATTCCCGAAAAACTGATCGAATGCTCGTCGCAAACTTTAGTAGACGGCCGCACCCCCGATACCGTCGACGAAGTGCACCAAGGCGGAACACCGCTACCGCGAGCACCCGAACGGATGCTTTCGGCGACGGGGTTCTCCTACAGTCACTTGGTCAGGGCTATGGGGCGTGGCTGTCTATTAAGTTTACCCGGCGAGTATCCGCGTACGCTACGTGATTGCGACGGACTTTTGATCACATCAAAATTCCGTGGCAACCGATCATCTGAGACTAAACTGCTATGTTTATAATATTCAAATTAGTTATCTCATAACTACCTGTGGATTCCAAATATTGTATCACATTCCAGATAAATAGAAAAAGTTAAACTTTCCGATCGAATCATCAAACACCCAAGATTTCCCCAATGTATCTCAACATTTGAAATCAGTTTAAAAACATCCATTACATGCCACAGTAGCAATGGTCCAGCCGTAGAAGGGTCAAGCCAACGACTCACATGTGGCACGCCGTACTGCCCCAAACCCTAAGGTTCAAAAGGCAGTTCAAGACGGTCACATAATCGAGTTAAGGTTTGTTATCTTCTAGAGGGTCCACCGCGTTACTTGCACGACTTAGAACGTTCTTAAACACGAGGAAAAATCCAACTTTTGAAAAAATTTCCGACAGGGGAAAAAGTGAGTTATTGATATCCGTTCGAACTTTTTAACAGTTTCTAAAAATTATCCGGACAAAACTAAACAAAGTTAAAAATATCCGATCGAATCTTTATGTCCCCAATACAACCCAGATAATTCAACAGTTGAATAAAAAAAAATAAAAATTTCCAGAAGACTTAGCACTTGAAGACAAGAATTACTGTGCAAGCCACGTGGTGTAACTCACCAAAGTGGCCGCGGAACCGCCGCGAAACCCAGGGTTGGGCCGCGGTTCCGCGCCTCCTTTGTCGAGTTAGCACCACGTGCTTCACAGTATCTCATACAATTCCCTGCTGAATTTTTTGGCAATTTTTAATTCGCAAAAAACCAAACTTTCCGAAAATTTCCAGAGAAGGGGTTTGTTCGGGTTTTCCGGGTTCGATCGGACTTCAAACTTCGTCTAGACTTCGCCTAAAGCTCTAGCTTGGCTCTGATACCACTGTAGGATTGCTAGGCACGCGCACAAGGGTCTACGAGGCATCAACCATGCCCGATTTAAAATTTAGCCGTGCCGAACAACCCGAATACGGAACTTTAAACTAGAGATTAGGCGAAAACAAGCATGCTAAACACTTTAACACTAAGTGAGAGGGATTACAACCTTTGTAGATCCGGTCCTTCACTTCATATGCTCCGTGTTGTGGTCCCTTCGCTGCGATCATCGGGATCCGGACTCTCGAGAGGCTCCACGAAGAGAAAGACGCAACCTTTGCTTCCGATCTTCGATACTAAGATGATCTACCTTGAAGTTTCTTTAACACAAGCTAACACTCATGAAATGATGTGAACACCCTCATCTAAATGGCAAGGGAAGATGAGGATGATGAAGTAGGATTTTTGCTCTCTTTATTTATCTTTTTCTCATATTTATCCATCACAAAAATCAAAGCAAGAAACCATTTCAAGCAAAGAAGAAGAAGGAAGAAGATGTTGAACAATCTTAGAATTCTTTTGTGATGAATAGGAAAAGAAATGGTATGATGAATAATGTAACCATGGTCAAACTAACCCTTGTAGAGATTTGACTAAGGTTAAAGGTTTGGTTAGGTTAAGGAAATATCTAGCATAATATCTTAACAAAGACAAAGAAAGAAAGCTTCTAGAAACTTCTAGAAAACCTTAACCCTAATCAAACCCTAACCATGTTTAATCTCTACTAAACAAGTTGCATTAGTTATCATATCATGTTACAATATTATATATCACATATATAATATTTATCGTAACAAAATAAAATAATACAATTAACATATATCGCATATATATCAATGTATTATCCGAGTGAGAAAAAGAATCTTTTAGTGAGCAAATATTAGTTAATGCAATTTAATATATCATATATATTATTATACATTAAATTATCGAATCAACACTTGATCCGACAATCCGGCTATATCGCATATAACCGACTAATATTTATCCGTACCGATTCATCGAATCAACACTTGATCCGATGACCCGGCTGATATCAAATATCAAGAGAATACAATACGGTATCACATATCGCATTATCCTCGGTCCCGCACATATCACATATGTGCTCCTACTCCGTTTTTCCTGAGTCAAGAAACCTCTGTGTAGGACTCTAAAGAATCGTCAATACGCCGGCAGTAGGTGATGATCATATCAAACACCCACAAGCTGCAAGCGGTCAGCTAAACGTAACAGCTACCCAGGTATTGAGCGCTCAGAAGATCAACAAGCAAGCCTGTACATTCTCCTGTGAATCCATACAGTAACACTCCCGTACAGTCCGGTCTCGTCGTCTGATATGTTGCATATCTCGCCTAGGGGTGGTAAACGTCAGACCCCAGTAGCTTGATAAGTCATGTCGATTTGAGGTCTATAACAGTTCGAGAAACTACTGATAACACTTACCAGTAAATCTCAGCAACCCTGGCCAGGGATTTCCGGTTATAGCCAATCGAACACAGCACAACATCAACTCCCTATACCGGGAGAGACGAATCCCCTCCTATCGCTCATTGCCTCCATATGATTCGGGACTGTACCCAAAAGCCACCTTTTTGCACGCCCTCTTGGACGTGGTATGATGGAAATCAAAGCACAGTGGGAATCACACAAGACTCTATGACGATCTCGGGTCCACAGACTACTCTGTACCAGTGTCACCGGAGAACTGCCATCTGACGTATGGTATAATACCATCTGGGAGTTCTCGGCGAGTCCGTCCAGTGTACCCAGTCTCTACTGAGCACCCGTACACCATCCTTGATGTCAAACACCGATGGATATGGGATCATCCATCGCCCATCATATGGGTCAAGATGCGTATACGCTAGTCTACTCTGGTGCATCGATGCCCTGTCTCGAAACACCCTCGACTAGGAACAGTTATAGGATGTACTCGTCGACTACCGTGGCCCCACTAGTATGATCTCATCATAGTCCCAGTAGTCGAGTACATATCCTAAGGGCTTTATCAACATGTAACATAGAGACAATCAGAGTACATGTTAAGAAAAGTACAACCAGATAGCATACTATCATGTCGAGCAAGAAAGTCCTCCCTATATATGTCCTAGCATCCACTACAATATACATCGTATGTACAGTAATGGCCTCTAGGGCATACATATAACTAACAATATTCACCCTAAAAACTAATTCTATTGCAATTGAATCCCTAGTATGACTTGGTTTATGCTTAGAAATTGTCCCGAGAAGCGCTAAGAACACGATGTGGGAGCTATCGGGGATAGGTAGGGGGACACCCTACTCAAGGCCACCCAAGGTGATCTCGGGTTTGGGTGCCCAACTCGAGACCACTTTGGGTAGTCTCGGGTTGGGCCCTACCCCCCAACCCCCCGGCATCCCTCCTTTGGTACATCAATGTTGTGTTTTATTCGTGTTTTGGTCACTTCAGGGCTAGTTTCGGTGTTCGGGGATTACTTCGTTTGCAATAGAAATGGTTTTTCGTTTGCGGGGGTGTTTTAAAATATTCATTTGCTTGATTTTTCCAAAAAATGCGGCTTTATGGATTATGAGTTCTATTGGTTACTTGCATGCTTGTTCAGTGATGATTGTGTAAGTCGATGTACAACACCCCACGAGTTGCGGGGAGGCGGAAATATGAAAAACGATCTTGTTTTTTATGTAAACATCGACTAACCGAAGATCTTTTCTAAACGATAATTAACAATAAGCATAGAGTTCTAAGCTACTATGAAAAAAGAGATTATACCAAATGATTCTAGTCCTTCGTCTTTATGATCTCTAAGTCCTCCTCGGCCTCCTATCCATGATAGATGATCCACCCGAGAACCCTAATCCAAGCTATAACCTCTAAACTTGAGGTTACTTAGTTTCTCTAGTTGCTAATCGAAGTAATTAAGATGATATAGAGTTAGGTTATGAAGTGCTTAGTTTATACTAATCCTTGGTCTCAACTCATGAGTGGTAGGATTAGGGTTTGATGAAGGAGAGAGCTTGAGGAGAGAGAAGGTGGAGATGATAATTATTTGAGAAAAGCTTCTCACTTGAATATATAAAGCAAAAATGAATTATCAAATAAAATCAATTAAATGATTATTCACCATGCTTCATTTATTCAACAAGAGTGATTCATCATGTGAGTCATTAGTTTATTAATGATGCATTTAATGATATGATGAATCATACAAATGAGTCACTAAAGCAATTAATGAAAATGCCACCGTAACCCCTCATGTCACCATTCTTCTAGAAGCTTCTCGGAAAATTACGAGAACGCCCCTCGCATCCGTGAAAACACGGAAAAACTTTAGACTGTATTAATCCAATAACCTGATACTAGAATCTGGCTTAAACCAAAGCCGGCTAGTAAAAACTGTCCGAATGTCGTACGTGCGTTTAAATATGTATGCGTCCGAACCTTTATCGTAAAACCATACGACCTCTATATCTTTTCGCCTGGGTTTGGGAAATCTCTATATGGGACTCTAAAGACTCGACTGCTACGCTGGCAGTGGGATTAACCACAGACCGCAAGCGGCACTAGCTGTTTGTAACGGTCCCCAGGTAGTTGTCGATAAGAAAGCCGATGAGGTAACCCATCCGAAATCCTACTGAGCCTGTCCGTGACAATATCCGTGCAGTCTGGTCTGTTCGTCTAAGAGTATCGCATGTATGGTCTAGGGAGGTGGTGGACGTCAGACCCCTAATAACCGTACAAGTCGTGTCGGTATGGCTCAAGACCATCAGAGAATCTACTGATCAGTCCATCAGTAATTCTCAATTAGCCCTGGCCAGGGACTTATGGTAATGACCAACCGATCACCGTGCGATATCAACTGCCTATACCGGGAGAGACGAATCCCTAACAGTCGCTCACTGCCTCCACGTGGCTCGGGACTGTGTCCAACTAAAACCTGTTTGCACGACTCCTTTGAATCGTGGTAGGGTAGTAATCAAAGCACAGTGGGAACTCACACGAGACAAATGACGACCTTAAGTCAACGGACTATCTGCACACATGTCACCTGAGAACTGCTATCTGACGTTAGGTATAATACCATCCAGTCAGTTCTCGGCGAGTCCTGTTCGGTGTACTCACACCCAGTGAGCATCTGTATACAATCTTAGGTGTACTCCACCAATGGCTGCGGGACCAGTCCATCGCCCCTCCTCAGGGTCTAGATATGTATACACTAGTCTACTCCGGAGTATCGATGCCCAGTCTCGATATTCCTGCGACCAGGGACATCTAAGGATGTGCCTATTGACTATCCATCTCCCACAAGTATGACTGCCATCACAACGCCGATAGTCAGGCAAACACCCTATGGGCTTTATCAACGCATATATATATATAAATACCAAGTAAAATATATCATACGTTAAGACAAATACAAACCAAATAGCGTACTATCATATCAAGCAAGACTGTCATGTACGTACATATCCCTAGCATCCTATACAATGAAGGCCTCTAGGGCATATATATCCAACAATCTCCTACTTGCAATAAGGCCTATAATTGGCGCACTAAGTACCCTCTGTCTCTACCAGATCCAGTTGCTGGCGTACCGCATGCCCAACATCTCAAACAGCCTCTCGAACTGCACTTGAGGGATGGCCTTGGTGAATGGATCTGCCGTGTTGTCTTTTGTGTCCACTCTCCGTATCTCGATCTCCCGACGATCCACGATCTCCCTAATCAGGTGAAACCGCCTTAAGATATGCCTGGATTTCTGATGGGACCTTGGTTCCTTCGCTAAAGCTACCACGCCATTGTTATCGCAATACAAAGGTATTGGATTGGCAATGGACGGAACCACCTGAAGTTCAGAAATGAACTTTCTCATCCAGACAGCCTCTTTTGCGGCTTCACTAGCAGCTATATACTCAGCCTCCATAGTTGAGTCTGCGACGGTATCCTGTTTGGAACTCCTCCAACATACCGCCCCTCCAATGAGGGTAAACGCAAAACCCGAAATGGATTTAGAATCATCCTTGTCACTTTGGAAGCCGGAGTCGGTAAAAGCCTCTTTCTGGAGGTCCTTATTACCGTAAACTAAGAACATCTCCTTAGTCCTTCTCAGGTACTTGAGAATGTTCTTCACCGCTATCCAATATTTCTCACCTGGGTCAGACTGATACCTGCTTACCACACTAAGTGCTTAAGATACATCCGATCTTGTACATAACATCACATACATTATAGATCCTACCGCCGAAGCGTAGGGTATAATGCCCATGCAAGCCCTCTCTTCATCAGTCTTTGGAAACATTTCTTTGGAGAGGGTGATTCCGTGACAAGCAGGCATATTACCACGCTTGGAATCTTCCATACTAAATCTCTTTAGTATAGTGTCAATATACCTGGACTGTGAAAGTCCCAATATTCTATTAGATCTATCACGATGGATCTTAATGCCCATAATGTATGATGCATCTCCCAAGTCTTTCATAAAGAATTTCTGTGACAAGAAGAGCTTTACTGATTGCAGCATAGGGATATCATTCCCTATCAGCAGTATGTCGTCGACGTATAAAACGAGGAAGACTACTGCTTTTTCAACAATCTTCCTATAAATACATGGTTCATCTACATTTTTGATAAAGTCAAATTCTTTGACTGTCTCATCAAAGCAGATGTTCCAACTCCACGATGCTTGCTTTAATCCATAAATGGATTTAAGCAACTTGCAGACTCTTCCGTTGCTCCCACTGTCTAAGAAACCTTCTGGTTGATCCATATAAACACTTTCTTCTAAATGTCCATTTAGAAAAGCTGTTTTTACGTCCATCTGCCAGATTTCATAGTCATGGAAGGCAGCAATCGCAAGCAGGATCCGAATGGATTTAAGCATAGCTACAGGTGAAAAGGTTTCATCATAGTCCAATCCTGGTCTTTGACGAAAACCTTTTGCTACGAGTCTAGCTTTGTAGGTTTCCACTTGTCCAAATGCACCAATCTTCTTTTTGAAGATCCATTTGCATCCAACTGGTTTTACTCCAGGAGGAGCAACTTCTAAAGTCCATACTTTATTGGTGTACATGGATTCCATTTCGGATCTCATAGCATCCAGCCATTTCATCGAGTCACTACTCGTAATAGCCTGCTGAAAACTAGTAGGCTCATTTTTATCGATGATGCAATCCTCTCGATCCCCATCTAGAAGAAAACCATAGTATCTTTCAGGAGGATGAGAAAGCCTGCTAGATCTGCGGAGTGGCGTTGGTTCGTCATGTTCTATTGAAATCTGAGGTTCTACTAAGTCCTCGGTAGCAGTTTGAGGTTCTGGAATTTTTTCCAGCTCTACCGCGCTCCCACTAATTTCTTTTGCAAGAAATTCGCTTTCTAAGAAGACAATATGACGAGCGACAAACACCTTTTGTTCTTCAGTGTGGTAGACCATATACCCCTTTGAATGCTTGGGGTATCCTACAAACTTGCATAAAACCGATCGTGCCTCGAGCTTGTCCGGATTATGCTTGTTAACATATGCCGGACACCCCCATATCTTGATATACTTGAGATATGGTCTCTTCCCTCTCCACATTTCATATGGAGTGGTAGGTACAGACTTAGTTGGAACTCTATTCAATAGGTATGCGGCTGATTCTAGAGCAACCCCCAGAAGGAAAGTGGTAACTCAGCACTACTCATCATTGAACGCAACATATCTAATAGCGTGCGATTCCTCCTTTCTGGTACACCATTATGCTGAGGTGTATAAGGCGGAGTAGGCTGAGAGAGAATTCCATTCTCTTTTAAGTATTTAAGGAAACCGGTACTTAAGTATTCTCCACCTCGATCAGATCGAAGTGTCTTGATGTTTTTACCAGTTTGTTTCTCTACTTCATTTTTATACTCCATAAACTTCTCAAAAGCCTCGGATTTATGCTTCATTAAGAACACATGTCCATACCTAGAGAAGTCATCAGTAAAAGTGATGAAGTAGGAGTGACCACTTCGTGCATGCGTAGACATCGGACCACATACATCACTGTGTACAAGTCCTAAGAGTTCAGTGGCTCTTTCTCCGTGTCCGGTGAACGGAGATTTGGTCATTTTTCCTTTGATACATGATTGACAAGTTGCATATGATGAATATTCAAACGGATCTAAATATCCATCTTTATGTAACTTAGTCAACTTTGTTTCATTTATATCACCAAGTCTACAATGCTATAGGAAGGCTTGATTCGAATCTGGAGCCTTTCTTTTATGCGTGTTTTGAATATTGAAAATTTGAGGTTGATTAAGTATGTATATGCCGTTTTCCAGTGTGCCAAACCCAATCAGTTCTTGATTTAGGTGAATGTTCATAACATTTCTTTCAAGCGCATAACTATATCCTTCATTCGATAACAAAGATACTGATATAATATTACACAACATACTGGGAATACAAAAACAGCTGTACAACACCAAAATGTGCACACTAGTCAACCCTAGGTGATATTCCCCTATTGCAATTGCATCTACATGCATTCCATTGCCCATCCGGAGAGTCATATCACCTGTCCCCAGCACTCTACTATTTCTCAGATCCTGCAATGAATTACAGATACGAGAACCAGAACCGGTATCAAGTACCCATGATGTAGAGTTAACTGAAAAACAATTTTCAATTACAAACACACCTGAAGTAGAAGCAACTGCTTGCTTCATGTCCTTGGCTTTGAAGGCCTGACAATCCTTCTTCCAGTGCCCTTGCTTGTGACAATAGAAGCACTCGTTCTTTTCTGTTTTCACCCTTCCTTCCTTGTTCGTTCCCTGCACCTTCTTGACCCCACCTTTCGGTTTGGTGGCTTTCATCTTCTTCTTTCCTTTAGCTTTCGCTTTAGATTTAGAAGAAGATGATTGGCCAACATACAGAACGGGGGTCTTCTCCTTTTTCAAGGAGGTCTCTGCTACCCTCAACATATTGAGGAGCTTTGGAAGATCCGCTTCTATTTCGTGCATGTTGAAGTTCAGCAAGAACTGAGAGAAGGTGTGGGGAAGGGACTGCAAAATTAAGTCGATATACAAATGGTTCTCTAGCACGCATCCCAGGTTTGCGAGTTCCTCAATGAGGATGATCATTTTGAGGACGTGCTCTCCTACAGGCGATCATGGAGCTAACCTCATCTGAAAGAGTTTCCTTGAGGTTTCGTACCTCGCGATACGGGAGTGCTCCCCATACAATTCTTTGACATGGAGTAAGATGGATACAATATACATACTCTCATGCTGTTTCTGGAGTTCATTGTTCATGGACGCCAGCACGATACACTTAGCTCGCTCACAATCTAGATCCCAGGTTTTGCGGACTTCCCTGTCCACAACTGAGGAATTTGGTCCTGGGATAAGGGGAGGAACAGCGGTGGTAACATATGCTACTTTGTCATAAGTCAGTGCAATATTGACGTTCCTTAGCCAATCTTTATAGTTCTGCCCGGTCAGTATATTTTTTTCAAGTAATAGTTTTAGTCCAGTCATGGTAGCTGCTAGAGAGAGAGAAAAGAAAACACTCAGTATATGCTCTTGCGAGTTTAGATTGGTTTATTAATTTATCTAAACAGGATGGCTCCCACTGTTTCCTCAAATCCTTCTTAAAAACCTAAAAGAAGAACTAGTCAGGATTTAATCACACGTCACAATACTTGCTTAACCTTTCAGCCAGGCCAGTGTTGGTATTTCGAGGGAGGTTTTCCAACGCTTTCGCGAAGTTCCTTAATTAAATAACCTCTTTTCCCTGGAGGCGTAGCCCCTCTAACACCTTTCTAGTCACCTACTTGGTTTATAGCATTGATTGTTAAGTGAGAAAAATTCCCGAGAGTAATCCTACTCATCAGTGGGATCGGGATCCAACTATCATTGCATGATGCCCTAGATGGAAGCCACTCTAGTCACCACACTCTAGAAGGTATGCTAAATCTTTAAGTTTCCTTTATGTTTGAAACTCCCGATGTGATTTTTACCCCAAGCTCTTATGACCTTGACGCAGGCCAACAAATCATAAGACGCTAGTCAAGTTCTACCCGTCGTTGTCCTGATCAATTTAAGTACATCGTACATGCCCTTGACGTAGGCCAACAAGGTGTACGTCTGTCTTAAACTAATGCATCTATCTATGCAACAAATAGGCACAAACACTGCTACCATACACTATGCCTTGACATAGGCCAACAAGCATAGCATGAATACGATGTGCTGTCTATCTGAAACGACGGAGGGTTACGGCTGGTTTTTGGCAAAAAAACCGTTAACGTAATGAACTTGATATGATCGAAGGAACAAAGATAGCTTTTATTTAAAAGGAGTGGTTTAAGCTCCGCATTTAAAATTTTCTTTTTCAAGAAAACCGAGTGGTTTTTAGAAATTGTTCCAACGATTCAGTTTAGGTTTTATTTTCTTTCCATTAATAATAATGCGTCCCATCATTAACCTATCATTACAGATAACAACGAAAATACAACGTCCTCTTATGCCATCCGCATTCGCCACTGGGTCCCGTCATCACCCGTTAGGTTACTTAACTAACGGCAGAGCGGGGGCTGGGCTAGCGCGGGTGTAAAACATAAGTGACGTCTAAATAGCTATCATATATAGATATTGTACATTCGTCAGACGCAATAATAGGCATTCCAGATCACAGATAAACAATATTGGATTTGCAAGCAATCCGCGTTTCAATTGAGCCTGCAATGAAAGACGGATTACACAGTTGTGATGAATAGCCATTACCCCACCCCAGACCCCTATGGGTACGGCAAACTACCCGCCAAGTACCAGAAGTGAAGCGGTCTACCTCAACACTTCAAAATACCCGGTAGTTTGTGCACCCACCTTGGGTCTATCCTAGGAGCAAAAACAGTAAAAAGAAATAATACAACGGAGGCTACAACCGCAACCTAGATATGCCCCTCAAAATAATATGACAACTTATTACAATTACATCGAATGAATTAATACAATAACCCATCACAAAACCCGGCTAATCATCACAACAGTCCAACACAGTTCATATTCACAAACAGTTAAAAAACATTACAGATATGTGCAACCCCCTGCCAACCGATATACTAGCAGTTAGGGGAGGTTTGCGAACACATAATACAGTTCACAGATATAATCAAACAAGCAAACATCGTATAATTTCGATCGATTAAACACATTAAATTTTGCTCCAATACTTCTCTGCAATCTGAAACCTGAGCAAAAATTAAATCATACCAGAAAATACAAAATATCACAAAAGATGCACAGGGAAAAACTGGGCTGAATCGGCCCCAACTCGGCGGCGGATCGGTGGGATCTGCCGTGGTTCCGCGGTTCAGTTGCCGATTCAGGAGCCCATTTTTTCTCTGTGTTCTTATATTTTCATGTAGGTTATTCTGCAGTCACCTGAAAAAATTTTGGACCTCATTTTAAAATCGACAGAAACTATGTGATATCGGGGTTTTTTCCGGTTTGTTTTCCGTTCGAAATTCATACGACTTTGCAAGTGTGTTAATTATTGTTTAGTGAGGCTCTGATACCACTGTAAGTCGATGTACAACACCCCACGAGTTGCGGAGAGGCGAAAATATGAAAAACGATCATGTTTTGTATGTAAACATCGACTAACCTAAGATCTTTTCTAAACGATAATTAACAATAAGCATAGAGTTCTAAGCTACTATGAAAAAAGAGATTATACCAAATGATTCTAGTCCTTCGTCTTTATGATCTTAAGTCCTCCTCGGCCTCCTATCCGTGATAGATGATCCACCCGAGAACCCTAATCCAAGCTATAACCTCTAAACATGAGGTTACTTAGTCTCTCTAGTTGCTAATCAAAGTAACTAAGATGATATAGAGTTAGGTTATGAAGTGTTTAGTCTATACTAATCCTTGGTCTCAACTCATGAGTGGTAGGATTAGGGTTTGATGAAGGAGAGAGCTTGAGAAGAGAGAAGGTGGAGATGATAATTATTTGAGAAAAGCTTCTCACTTGAATATATAAAGCAAAAATGAATTATCAAATAAAATCAATTAAATGATTATTCACCATGCTTCATTTATTCAACAAGAGTGATTCATCATGTGAGTCATTAGATCATTAATGATGCATTAATGATGCATTTAATGATATGATGAATCATACAAATGAGTCACTAAAGCAATTAATGAAAATGCCACCTTAACCCCACATGTCACCATCCTTCTAGCAGCTTCTCGGAAAATTACGAGAACGCCCCTCGCATCCGTGAAAACACGAAAAAACTTTAGAATTTATTAATCCAATAACCTGATACTAGAATCTGGCTTAAACCAAAGCCGGCTAGTAAAAACTGTCCGAATGTCGTACGTGCGTTTAAACACGTATGCGTCCGAACCTTTGTCGTAGAACCATACGACCTTTATATCTTTTCGCCTGGGCTTGGGAAATCTCTGTGTGGGACTCTAAAGAATCGACTACTACGCTGGCAGTGGGATTAACCACAGACCGCAAGCGGCACTAGCTGTACGTAACGGTCCCCGGGTAGTTGCGGATAAGAAAGCCGATGAGGTAACCCATCCGAAATCCTACTGAGCCTGTCCGTGACAATATCCTTGCAGTCCGGTCTGTTCGTCTAAGAGTATCGCATGTATTGTCTAGGGAGGTGGTGGACGTCAGACCCCTAATAACCGTACAAGTCGTGTCGGTATGGCTCAAGACCATCCGAGAATCTACTGATCAGTCCATCAGTAATTCTCAATTAGCCCTGGCCAGGGACTTATGGTAATGACCAACCGATCACCGTGCGATATCAACTCCCTATACCGGGAGAGACGAATCCCTAACAGTCGCTCACTGCCTCCACGTGGCTCGGGACTGTGCCCAACTAAAATATGTTTGTACGACTCCTTTGAATCGTGGTAGGGTAGTAATCAAAGCACAGTGGGAACTCACACGAGACAAATGACGAGCTTAAGTCAACGGACTATCTGCACACATGTCACCTGAGAACTGCTATCTGACGTTAGGTATAATACCATCCAGTCAGTTCTCGGCGAGTCCTGTCCGGTGTAATCACACCCAGTGAACATCTGTATACAATCTTAGGTGCACTCCACCAATGGCTGCGGTACCAGTCCATCGCCCCTCCTCAGGGTTTAGATATGTATACACTAGTCTACTCCGGAGTATCGATGCCCAGTCTCGATATTCCTGCGACCAGGGACATCTAAGGATGTGCCTATTGACTATCCAGCTCCCACAAATATGACTGCCATCACAACGTCGGTAGTCAGGCAAACACCCTATGGGCTTTATCAACGTATATATATATATATAAATACCAAGTAAAATATATCATACGTTAAGACAAATACAAACCAAATAGCGTACTATTATATCAAGCAAGACTGTCATGTACATACATATTCCTAGCATCCTATACAATGAAGGCCTCTAGGGCATATATATCCAACAGATTGTAAGTGTAGATATGTAGTAATAGTCCCCGATCTCATTGTTATTTATCAATGATAGGGGTTACGCTTATCTTAGTTACGTTGTATATATGTGCAATGTTCTGTGATGTTGTTGTGATTATGGATGTGTTGGATTGCCATAATGGATAGCCCGATGTATGCTGTATTAGATGCTCTGTGATGATGTAATGTATATTTATATTGCGTGGTGAGCGTCCGACATGTGGACTGTGGTCACTGCGGCTTGTACTATATTCTTTAGGCCGCGTCCTGGTTGCGGACATAGTCACCTTGTATATTTATTTTCATTACATGCACTAGATTTACCCATAGCGGAGTGCTCGAGAAACCGGGTTATAGGAGGCAACGGGTGGCCATCTCAAAGGTGTTGAGACTGGGTCATCCTATTCTATAATTGGTAGGGTTGTTCGCCGCACTCGTAGAGGGTAAAGGATTGACCCATGAGGGGTGCCCAAGTCACCGAATTTTGGAAGTACTGGGTGACCTACTCATTTCGTTGATTGGGGCTACCTAACTTCTGGGATTGGCAGGTGGCTTGCCGCACTCGTAGGGGTCTAGGGTCTGATACTACGGGCTGTTGACACGACCAGGAAAATTGCATTTCATATAAGGCTCCATTGAAATATATTTTTCCTAGTATATCCGCATTTCCATATTAAGATTGCTTCTGCTGTGATGCTTATGTTATATCATGCCTCTGAGATGAATGATGATATTATATATATATATATAGTAGACAATATATATGTTTTGCAACCGCTAATCCTGACCCCGCCCTGCCGTAAGTTAAGTAACCTTACGGTGAAGACCCGGTTGCCTGTTGCGAATGCTGATAGCATATATGTGCGTGGTTATTTTCGTTTCTTCTGGTATGATATTATTAATTGATGGGACCGCATTAATCCTTATTAATGCAAGGAAAAAATCTAATAAAATGATATTGTCATAACCTCAGTTTTAAAAACAACAGTCGTAATATTTTGCTTTGCATAGCGGTATTCATTTAGGAATATCCCGCACCTCATTTGATGAGGAAAGTGCCTAGATCCTTTCACAGGAAATGACCTCTTTAGCAAAAGTTTGCAGTACTATTACCCACTTGGTTTTCTTCAAAACCATCGTTTTAAATGCGGAGCCTAAACCACTCTTTTTCAAAACTACACGATTCCTTCAACGAGATCAAGTTCATTACGTTAAAGGTTTTTCGCCAAAAACCAGCCGTAGCCCTCCGTCATTTCCTATGAGTAGTACTTAGTGTTCGTGCTGTGTATGTTGGTTTTATCAAGGCGTAGTGAACAGTAGCTGAGTATTGCTCGTTTGTAACATTAGATGTGATTGGTTAGGACGGCCGTACTGTCATTTTGGCTTTGTCAAGGGCTCATACGTGTGGGTTTAATGCAATCAAGACAATGACGGGTTGAACTTGACTAGGACCCTTTGATATGTTAGCTTTGTCAAGGTCACTTGGGTCTTAGGGGAAAAAACAATATCAAGAGATTCAAATATAAAGGAAACTTGTCCAAGTATGGGCATACCTTCTGGAGTGTAGTAACTTGAATGGATTCCATCAAGTCCCTATGCGGTGATAGTTGGATCCCGATTCCTACTGATGAGTAAGAATTACTCCTTGGGTTATCCCGACTAGTTCTGCTTTTAGGGCTTAAAGGAGAATTCGAGAAAAGAGTGGGAGCCATCCAGATTAGAAAAATTATTAATTAACCATTCTGATCTAGGTTAGAGTACACGCTGAGTATTTCTTTTCTCTCTTAGGCAGCGACCTTGACTCGCCTAAAACTAAAACTCATTACCAAGTTAAACCGAACCTTTTACCTTAAGGATTTTGGATCGTCTAGATTTACGACAGAGTCGCGTATATCCTTGCCCCTCTTACTTTACCATTAGCTTTCTCTAAAACATTCCGTATCACTATGAAGATCTTGATAGAATGGATAAAACCATCTCGTATAATTACATACGAACTCATAAAAATTTATTTCAGTTCGAGAATGGATTCCAGTTCTGGAGAAATTGAATAGGATTATTCGGTTGTCTCTACCCTTTACTTTCTCTCAGGTTGTGAGAGCTCCTCATATTAGGAGAGTACACCTATTATGCTTATTGGATAGTCTTTTTCCAAACCTTAGGCAGGTGTTGAAAGGTAGAGAAGGAAGAAAACCAATTAGCCTAAGTACGGTTTACAGAAGATAAGGAGTAAAGACAAATGAAGGGACTGAAGTGAGGTCAATTGAAATTGCAACTGGTGTCATGGATCTGGATAATTGAAGAGGCATTACTAGGAATACCAGCCACCCCCTCGAAATATTCCCATGTTTCAGTTTTTCTGTGCTGTAGTTATTGAAATGTGCATTCCCAATTACATTCTGACTCCAGCATATGTATATACCGGTTTAGATTCTCACATCTATATGGCGTTACAGATGATGAGTAGGAGTAGAATATTGGGAATTGGATGATTAGATCCTCAATATCAGAGTTCATTGTAATTGTTGATATTTGAGAATATCACCTGGGTTAGCCTATTAGTGATTTGTTGGTTTTGAATATCCGTTGTTATGCACCAATTTCAAAATGATATATTTGTACATTTATTTCATAAAGTGAGATATAACTTTTTGAAATTATATTTACAATATTTATCTTTATCAGTTGATGATTAGGTAAGGTGCATTTAATAACGTTAATTCTTCTTAACAAAAATACAGTTTTCAACTTACGACACACGGAGTTTGAGTTAGTAAACTCGGAAGGCTTATACAAAGTATTGTATGTTGTCCAGTATCTATTAAGACAAGGGTAGGTACTCTTACTATATTCAAAATACCAATAACTTCTCTTATTCTTGACATGCATTTTTTTTAAAATGCAAGGTCCAAAATTAAGAGAAGTTTATAGGTATAAGGATAAAGTAGAGAACCAAACGTTGCAAGTATCAGGATTCTTCGAGATGATCGAAGATGTAGATAGTATGTTAGATATTCTGTAATAGTATTCTATGTTAGGTTATGTTAGTGTATATGCCCTAGAGGCCATTACTGTATCATACTAGCTTGTATATTACTTAATGAAAGCTTGGGATATTCACAGTTGTATTGACAGTCTTGCTCAAAATGGTAGTATGCTACTTGGTTTGTCTTTACTTCAATATGTGCATGTGTTTCTTTTAGCATATCGCTTATATACATATTAGTAGAGCCCTTAGGATCTTTGCTTAATTACCAGCGTTGTGATGGCAGTCATACTCGTGGGGGCTGGGTAATCCATAAGCACATCCTTATACAGGTCCCTAGTCGTTGGACTATCGAGACAGGGCATCGATATTCCGGAGTAGACTAGCGTATGCGTTTCTCATCCCAGCGGGGGAGACGGTCTGTCCCATAGCCGTAAGTACGTCGTACTTGAGATAGTATGCGGGTGCTCGTTAGGTTACGAGTACACTGGACAGGACTCGTCGGGAACTGTTGGTTGGTATTATACCTATCGTCAGTTATCAGTTCCCAGGTGACATGAGTACAGCTTAGTCCGCCGACTTGACACTGTCACTTCGCCTCGAGTGTGTTCCCACTGTCCTTAGATTACTACCCTACCACGGCTCAAAGGAGTCGTGCAAACAGGTAGTAGTTGGGTGCAGTCCCGAAGCACTTGGAGGCAGTGACGGTTAGACAGGATTCGTCTCTCCCGGTATTGGGGGTTGACATCGCGCTGTGTCTAGGAGAGCCATTACACAAGTAGTCCCTGGCGAGGGCAAGCGAGATATACTGGTAGGTTTCCAGTGTTATCTCAGGGTGTTCTGGGCTACACTCCGACACGACTTGTACCGCTATTAGGGGACTGACGTTCACCGCCCCCCTAGGCCCGCCATGCGATGTATCAGACGAACAGACCGGACTGTACGGAGATTGTCACATACAGGCTCAGTAGGAGTTCGGATGGGTTTACCTCATCGGCCTTCTTATCGACATCTACCTGGGGACCGTTACGTACAGCTAGTGCCGCTTGCGGTCTGTGGTTAAACCCACTGCCAGCGTAGTGTCGAGTCTTTAGAGTCCCACACAGAGAGTTTCCCTGCATTGAGCGAAACGTGTAGAGGCCGTATGGTTTTACGGCAGGGCTACGATCACTTACATGCACTTGTGTGCGTATGTTGTTCGGGCAGGCAATACTAGTGGGCTTTGGTTTAAGCCAGATCCTGGTATTGCACAGATGGATTTGATTTGTCTTCTGTGCATTCGCATTCTACGGAATGCGGATGCGGGTGTGTATGCACAGTTTTGAGGAGCGATAAAGGAGGATGTGCCCTATTAGGGTTTTGGCAGTTGGTTCGGCCAAAACCGTAATGTGGCACACTCATTAGGGTTTTGACAATTCGTTTGGTCGAAACCATTATGAGCCAGAGACATTGTTTACTAATCCTTTTAGTGATAGATTAGTGATGGCTAATTGCATTGACCATTTGACTACTTAGACCTCTCTTGACTTTGTTGACCCGTTGACCGAGTTGACCGTTGACCTTCAAGAAAGATCTACACTCTTCTTTTCTTTTCTTTTTAATTCTTGAGTTATGATAATGGTCAATTCAATGTAGCATCAACTTTATCATGATAGGATTAGTAATGATTGTTTTGGGTGTATTATTGCAACCATGGTTCATTTCATTTGGGTTAATCTTTTCATTATTCTCTTCTCATTCTCTCTCTTGAAGTGAGAAGAAAAAGAAAAGTTCCATGGTTGCTAGGTTTTCTCCTTCATCTTCCTTCTCTTGATCTCATCTTTTGATCTCATGTGTTGAGAGAAAAAGATCCCACAAAGACAAACACATCCATACATCTCATCTACACATCCTAGGGCTTCTTGACTAGCAATCTCTTTGCCCTAGTTGCCTCGGCTCGAGGTAGAGCTCGGTGTACATCTCTCGGGTGGATCGTCTTCGACTCAAGAAGGCCGCGGAGGTGCCCAAGGTCCGTATCGACGCTTGGAGCTTGGATGGACGAGCGGGACAGCAGAATGAAGATCCGAAGGACCGGTTTCGTGAGGTATACTTTCTACAGCATAGTAGTTAAAACCTCAAGTTTTCTAGTTTCTAGTTTAGCTAAGATCCGTGCTTTAAGTCCATGTTGCCTTGCGCCAAAAATTGTTTTTCGCCGTTTCCGCCTCCCCGTAAGAACCGGGGTGAGCAACGTGGACTTACAGTGGTATCAGAGCCTAGCTAAACATAAACTAGTAAGTTAGCAAAGTGTTTGGAATATCGATCGGAAAAAAGTCGCAAAACACGTCCGCAAAACCTCAAGTTTCTGTCGATTTTTATACTGCTCAAAAAGTGATTTAAAATATATGAAAAATCATCTCAGGGTTTTGTAAAAACACTGCAGAAAAACGATCCAGTGATTCGATTAAACCGCCGCTGTTCCGCGGCAATGACATGCTTATTGCCGCGGTTCCCCGGCCGATTTAACTCGGCAGTGGATCGGGTTTCGTGCAGTGTTTTAGTTTGGCTGTTTTGGGATTTTTAAGACATGTTTTTTCTACCCAGATTTTCTAGAGAGCAAATTGACTTTTGGGGTGGTTAAAAATCCGCATTTTGATCGATATTCCGTAGACTTTGGCTAATGGATATTATCTGTGATATGATATATGTATTGAACGTCCGCTAATCGCTATACGTCGATTAGTGGGGGTTATACATATCTGTGATCTGTAATGCTTGTTGGTTTGTGTATATGAACTCGTTGGATTGTCGCGGATGAATAGCCGGGAATGGATGTGAGATGAGAGTTTCTTTTTCTTTCATTCATTGTAAAATTTATAAATTGATGTAATAATTATTTGTATGGCCGCACAACCGGGTCGGGGTTGTAGCCGTCATTATATAATTCTTTTTACTGTTTTTGCTCCTAGGATAGACCCAAGGTGGGGTGCACAAACTACCGGGTATCTCGAAGTGCCGAGTGACCTGCTCACGGGTTGAGGGAGGTTGCTTCGCTTTGGGTACTTGGCGGGTAGTTTATCGCACCCGCAGGGGTCTAGGGTGGGGTTTGGCTATTCATCGCGACCGTGTAATCCGCTTTTCATTGCAGGCATGAACGAATCGCGGATTCCTAGTATATCCAAAGTGTTCATCTGTGATCTGGAATGGCTATCATTGCTATATATCTATATATAATATCTATTTAGGCGTTGCTTATGTTTTTCAGCCGCGCTAGCCCAGCCACTGCTCTGTCGTTAGTTAAGTAACCTAACAGGTGATGACGGGGACCCGTGGCGAATGCGAATGGCATAAGCGTACGTCATATTTTGGTTGTTTTCTGCAATGGTAGGATTAAATGATGGGACGCATTAAAAGAACTAATGCAAGAAAATAAACCAAGTAAAAGTCGTTGGAACACTTTCAAAAACCACTCGGTTCTTTTTCAAAAACCAGCTTTTTAAACGCGGAGCTTGAACCACTCCTTTTAAAAGCTATCTCGTTCCATCGATTATATCAAGTTCACTACGTTCACGGTTTCGCCAAAACCATCCGTAGCCCTCCGTCGTTTCATATGAATATTCAACAGTATTCAAGCTGTGTTTGTGGGCCCTAGTCAAGGCACAATGTTTGGTAGCTGGTGGGTATTCATATGTTGCATAGATAGTATGCGTTGGTTTGGGACAGTCGTATTACTTTGTTGGCCATAGTCAAGGGTATATACGGGTGGGTTCAAATCAACCTGGACAACGACGGGTAGAACTTGACATGCGACTTATGATTTGTTGGTCTTAGTCAAGGTCAAAAGAGCATGGGGAAAAAATCCACATCGGGAGTTTCAAAAGTACTGAAACTTGCTAGCGCTGCATACCATTTGGAGTGTGATGATTCTGGTAGGATTCCTTCAGTTTTATCACGCAATGATATTTGGATCCCGATCCTACTGTGAGTATATGCTACTCCTCGGGAACTTTCTCACTTAACGATCAATGCTATAAACCTAGTAGGTGTCTAAAAAGGTGTTAGCGGGGCTACGCCCACAGGGAAAAGAGGTTACTTAATTAAGGAACTTCGCGAAAGCGTTGGAAAACCTCCCTCGAAGTACCGACACTGGCCTGACTGAACGATTAAGCAAGTATTGTACGGTGAGATTGATCCCGACTAATTCTTCCTTTATGGTTTGAGGAGAGATTCGAGAGACAGTGGGAGCCATCCTGTTTAGATAAATTAAAAACCAATCTAAACTTGCAAGAGCATCATGCTAAGTGTTTTCTTCTCTCTCTCTTAATTGCAGCGACCCAGTGACCGCACCTAGGTTACATCTAGATTATAAAATGACTGAATCTGACTGTTTTGACTGGCAATGGTCTGTCCAGATGTCCATTGCCCATGACAAGCTGGGACACCTCTTGACTGATCCAACCCCTGCCGTCTCAGGTCCAGCTTCCCCTGTCACGGATATTCATATCCATAGGACATCGGAAAAAGACTGTGCGAAAGCCAAGTGCCTCGTGTTAGCCTCAGTTGATGGTGCATACCAGAGGCAGCACGAGAAGATAGACTCAGTTTCTATCTTCCTCCATAACAAAGATTTATATAGAGAGCAATCTCGTATCGCAAGATATGAGATCTCGAACGAATTGCTTCCAGCGAGGTTGGCTATCGGGTCATCTGTAGGGGGCAACGTCCTTACAGAGACCAGCTCTTTTGATCTCACGGACCTGAAGACCACATTGAAGAACGGGTCAGATGCTGATTTAGTTTAACAGTCTCTACCTACTACCCTGAAGGAAACCAGGGAAGTAGAAAGAAAGGGAAGGGAAGAAGTTTCGGGAATAGATGTAGTAAAAGAGGGATGTTCCTATTGTTACGGGAATGAACATGGACAGAAGGATTGCAGGGCTAGTATAGCCAGTAGCCAGAATTCGAAGCATGTTGTGGCTTCGGCTTCGGGTGTGTTTGTAATTGAGAACTGTATGTCAGTTAACCCTACTTCCTGGGTATTGGATACCGGATCAGGATCTCATATTTGTAATTCGTTACAGGCTCTGAGAAACCGTAGGGTTATCAAGAAAGGTGATATGACTCTCAGGGTTGCTAACGGAATGAGCATGTATGCTGAATCCATAGGGGAATATCATCTAGGACTGACAACTGGGAAGATATTGATTCTGCGTGACTGTTTTTATATACCAGGTGCGACTTGTAATATCATATCTGTATCCTTACTTTCTAAGGAAGGATATGATTTTACTTTTGTAAGCGATGTAGTGAACATCCACTTAAATCAAGTACTGATTGGGTTAGGTACATTGAAAAACGGTATATACGTTTTGAATCAAGCTCAGGTCTTCAGTGTCCAGAACACACATAAAAGAAAGTCTCCGGAATTAAATCAGGCTTTCTTATGGCATTGTAGACTGGGTCACATTAATGAGACACGGTTGACAAAGTTACATAGAGAAGGATACTTGGATCCGTTCGAGTACCAGTCTTATGCCACTTGTGAATCTTGTTTCATGGGAAAGATGACAAAGACTCCGTTCACTGGACACGGAGAAAGAGTAAGCGAGCTCTTGGGACTCATACACAGTGATGTGTGTGGTCCAATGTCTACACATGCGCGAAGTGGTTATTCATACTTCATTACTTTCACAGATGATTTCTCTAGGTATGGGCATGTCTTCTTGATGAAGCACAAATCCGAGGCCTTTGAGAAATTTCGGGAATACAAGAATGAAGTTGAAAAACAAACATGCAAAAGTATCAAGACACTGAGATCTGATCGAGGTGGTGAATACTTAAGTGCCGAGTTTCTGGACTTCTTAAAAGAGAATGGAATTCTCTCTCAACTTACTCCTCCATACACACCATAACACAACGGTGTATCGGAAAGGCGGAATCGAACACTATTTGATATGGTTCGTTCCATGATGAGTAAGGCTGAGTTGCCGCGATCCTTCTGGAGTTATGCAGTAGAAACAGCTGCATATCTTTTAAACCAAGTTCCTACTAAGTCGGTGCCTACCACACCATATCAGATATGGAGTGGGAAGAAACCCAGTCTTAAACACTTTAAGACATGGGGATGTCCAGCTTTTATAAAAAAGCAGCATGCGGACAAGCTCGAGGCACGTTCAGTACAGTGTAAGTTTGTGGGATACCCAAAGAACTCCAAGGGGTATCTTTTCTATTACGCAGAGGAACAAAAGGTTTTTGTTTCTCGTCATGCCCGCTTCTTGGAAACTGAGTTTTTGGAAAATCAGATAAGTGGGAGCGCAATAGAACTGGAAGAAATTCCAGAACCACGAGCTATTACTGAAAGCTTAGTAGAACCAGAAGGTTCGAAAGAACAGGACATTCCTACGCCACTCCGTAGGAGTAGTAGGCAGTCTCATCCGCCCGAGAGATACTACGGTTTTCTCATAGACGGGGATAGAGAGGATTGCACCATGGATTATGGTGAGCCGACTAGCTTCCAGCAAGCCATTCAGAGCGGTGACTCGGTAAAATGGCTGGATGCAATGCGGACCGAGATGGAGTCCATGTACACCAACAAAGTTTGGACTTTGGACTTTGCTCCAGATGGGGTAAAACCCGTAGGATGCAAATGGATCTTCAGAAAGAAGATTGGTGTAGATGGGCAGGTTGAAACCTATAAAGCTAGACTTGTTGCAAAGGGTTTTCGTCAAAGACCTGGTTTGGACAATGACGAGACTTTTTCTCCAGTGGCTATGCAGAAATCCATTCGGATCCTTCTTGCCATTGCTGCTTTCCACGATTATGAAATCTGGCAGATGGACGTAAAGACGGCTTTCCTAAATGGAAATTTAGAAGAATGCGTCTATATGGATCAGCCGGAGGGATTCATTCAGAGTGGGAGCAGCGGTAGAGTGTGCAAGTTGCTAAAGTCCATCTATGGACTGAAGCAGGCATCGCCGAGTTGGAAAATCTGCTTCGATGATACTGTCAAAGAATTCGACTTTATCAAAACCAAGATGAACCATGCATTTACAGTAAGATTGTAGGGAGAACTGTGGTATTTCTCGTCTTGTACGTGGATGACATTCTCCTAATAGGAAATGATATTCCTATGTTACAATCAGTCAAAGGATTCTTGTCGCAGAGGTTCCCTATGAAGGACCTGGGCGATGCCAACTACATTCTGGGGATCCAGATCTATCGTGATAGATCTAAGAGGATGTTGGGACTTTCACAGTCCAGGTACATTGACTCCATACTGAAAAGATTCAGTATGGAAGATTCAAAGCGCAGTAATCTACCGGCTTGTCACGGAATCACCCTCTCGAAAGAGATGTCTCCCAAGACTGATTTGGAAAGGGATCGCATGTCTATTATACCCTACGCTTCTGCGGTAGGCTCTATAATGTATGCGATGTTATGTACCAGACCAGATGTAGCATACGCATTGAGCGTTGTAAGCCGGTATCAGTCGGACCCAGGGGAGAAACACCGGATAGCGGTAAAGAACATTCTCAAGTACCTGAGAAGGACTAAGGAGATGTTCTTGGTGTATGGCGGAAAAGACCTCCAGATCGAGGCCTTTGCTGACTCCAGCTTCCAGAGTGACAAGGATGACTCCAAGTCCATGTCGGGTTATGTCTTTACCCTCAATGGAGGGGCGGTTTGCTGGAAGAGTTCCAAGCAGGAGACCGTTGCTGACTCAACTATGGAAGCGGAGTACATAGCTGCTTGCGATGCCGCAAAGGAAGTTGTCTGGATGAAGAAGTTCCTCACGGAGCTTCAGGTGGTTCCTACCATTGTTGATACAATACGGCCGTATTGCGACAACAACGGAGCTATAGCTTTAGCGAAGGAACCCAGGTCCCATCAGAAGTCCAGGCACATTTTGAGGCGGTACCACCTGATCAGGGAGATCGTAGATCGCCGGGAGATCGAGGTGAAGAGAGTAAATTCGGAGAATAACACTGCAGATCCACTCATGAAGGCCCTACCCCAGAGTCACTTCGAGCGGCTGATCGAGATGATAGGTCTTCGATACGCCAGTACCTGGCCTTAGTGCATGTTGGAGATAGTGCCCTCAGAGTCAATTATTAGGTCACAGGTACGTGATTGTAATGATTGAGGGAGGACCTATCCCGGTAGGACAGTCTTACTCGAGATGATAGTATGCTATCTGGTTTACCTTTATCATCGTGTACTGCTTTAGGTGACCTGACACGTCGCTATTACACGTTGATAGAGCCCCTAGGATTCTTGCTTGACCACCAGCAGTATGAGGGCGATCATATAAGTGGGAGCTGGGGGTCTACAAGCATATCCTTAAAAGGTCCCTAGTCGTGGGAGTTTCGAGACCGGGCATCGATACTCCATTAGCAGACTAGTGTATACAGTCGAGACCCCGACGAGGGGCGGTGGCCGGTCTCACAAGCCACTGGTGTCAGTTGGATCACCTAAGATGTATACAGGTGCTCATTGGGTTATGAGTACACCGGACAGGACTCGCCGGGAACATGCTAGTTGGTCATATACCAGACGTCAGATGGCAGTTCCCTGGTGACATGTGTGCAGGTTAGTTCATCGACCTGGGGATCGTCATTTGTCTCGTGTGAGTTCCCACTGTACTTTGATTACTACCCTACCACGGCTCAAAGGAGTCGTGCAAACAGGTTTTAGTTGGGTACAGTCCCGAGCCACATGGAGGCAGTGAGCGTATCCTCAGGGGTTCGTCTCTCCCGGTATTGGGGGTGAGGTCGTGCTGTGTCTAGGAGAGCCATTACACAAAGTCCTTGGCCAAGGCAAGGAGATTTACTGGTAGGTATTCCAGTAGTATCTCAGGGTGTTCTGGGCTACACTCCGACACGACTTGTACCGCTTTTGGGGGTCTGACTTTTACCAACCCCCTAGGCCCGCCATGCGATACTCATAGACGAACGGACCGGACTGCACGGATATTGTCACTGACAGGCTCAGTTGGGTGTCGGGGTGAGCTTCCTCATCGACGTCCCATTTGGTCAGTACCTGGTAGCCCGTCACGTATTGGCTTATACCTCTGACGTGCTAGTGGTTAAATCCACAACCAAGGTGTTGACGAGTCTTTAGAGTCCACCACATTTACAGTTACTCAAGCTTTCGGGCGAAAGGTTGTAGAGGCCGTATGGAGATATGGCAAGGTCCGATCAGATACGTGCGGTATTGCACGGATCAGGATCGGACAGTTTGTACTATAGGCCGTATGGTTATATGGCAGGGTTCGATCAGATACGTGCGGTATTGCACGGATCAGGATCGAACAGATATTACTAGCCGGCTTTGGTATAAGCCGGATCCTAGTATAGTACAGTGTAGATTTTGTCTCATTGCATTTGTATTTCGGTCGAAATACAGATGCGGGTGTGTATGCACAGTATCGGGGTTTTCCTGTAATTTATTACGGGAACAGTTTTTGGAGTTGCCAGTTTGTTTTCCGTTTCGGCCAATTTTCCATTGTTCCGTTCATTGGCCGAAGATTGGTGGAGGATGGCTTATTTGCATTGTTGCAAATAAGTGTTTGTGGAGGGGTTCTTTGCTTATTGTTGTATCATGATAGCCTCTCATTGACCTTGACTTCTAGCTTCATGATAGCTTGACTTTCTTTATCATCATGGTTTTGATGATGGTTGTTGATGATGAGAGATGGTTGTTAGTTGAGTGTTGGTTTTGCTTTGTTATCATTTGGTTCATATGATAACCATTCCTCTCTCTCTCTTGTTTTTGACATGAGAATGGCTCCCATTTTTTTGAGCTCTCTCTCTCCATTTTCACTCTCCTTCTCCTCTTGTCATGGCCGGCCACCATGAGGATGGGTTGCCCATTTTTGTAGTGGGGATTTTTTGCTCTCTTGATGTTAGAAAAATCCCCAAGTTCCTCCACATTGTTCTTGTATCATCCCTCCACCTAAAATGGCATCTCCATGAACCCCAAAGTGAGACTTGAGGACTACGCATTCTACAGCGAATCTTGGGCACGTCGAGTAGCCGGCTTCGTGCCCGAGTTGCCTCGGCATAGAGGTGGGAGCCCGTAAACGAAGAAGGCGATGTGGTGCACTTCCGGCGACGAGGAGGAGACGGGACTTTTCCGCAGGAGATCGGATTGGAGATGAAGACCGGAGGACTTGGATCGTCGGTATATCTCTATTCCCATTCTTGTAGATAGCTTAGACTAGTTAATGGTTCGATCCGGGGTTTAGTGCGCGGTGGTGCCGTTTTGCCAAGTCCGCAAAATTTTTAGTTTACCACCGTTTCCGCGTTTGGCCGTCGGATTGACGGCCGGGGCGCCGCCGTGCACTTACAGTGGTATCAGAGCCTCGCCATTAACTTCGTCTAGCTTTCGTTTGATGTGTTTTGCGGTTCCGATCGACCAAAATTCCAAAAACTCATTTTACCTCACATCAGTTTTCTGTTGAGAATTTTTGGTGTCTAAAAATTTTTTAGGTGGTCTCAGAATGATGTGCAGGAGATTCTAAGAACTCTGGGAAAATTCGACACTCTGATCTCTCACACAGAGCGCGGATCCGCGGCCCCACCCTTCTATTGGGCCGCGGTTCCGCCGCAGTCTTGAGAGTTCAGTGGGCCATCTTTTTCCAGTGGGCTTCAGGGGTGTAATTAGGGGTTTTGGAATATTAAAATTGGGCCAATTATTTCTGTGAGTGCTGCAGTATTGGTTTGGGGCCCACTTGTTAATTTTTGGTCAATCGGAAAATTTTAAACACATTTTTCACAGTATTTACATTATATCTGCGACCGTGAATCTCACTCGATCGGTAAATCCGGTCTAACTGCTATAGCCCGGTTAGACAGATTTGCGAACGTGACTTTCACGTTGATGTTTTTGTTTTTGCTGTGATGTTGCGGATCGGTCGTGGGGATAGCCTGGATGCAATGCTAGTACAGTTTTGTTGTATTATGTACATTTGATATTGCGGGGCGAGCGTCCGACTTGTGGACTGCCGTCACTGCCGGATTGTATTATTATTTTGGGGCACGACCTGGTTGCGGTCGATGTACCCGGTGTATGTATATTTTACTTTCTGTACTAGAATTGCCCCGCGGAGGGGTGCACGGATAGCCGGGTTCTGGAGGGCAACAAGCCCGCATCTCATGGCATTGAGACGGAAGGGGCTTCACTCTAGGATTGGCGGGCTATTCGCCGCACTCGTAGGGGGTACAGGTTGACCCAGGAGGGGTGCCCAAGTTGCCGAATTCCGTGAAGTGCTGGGTGGTCCATTCACGGCGCTGAAGGGGGCTGCCTCGCTTCAGGTTTTGGCGGGTGACTTGCCGCGCCCGTAGGGGTCTAGGATTTCATTGCACAGGCTATCCACACGACCAGGGGAACGTCGGGTTTCAGCGGCTCTGTGAAACCCGGGGATCCCAGATATCTGTATTGTTTCTGTGATGCTGTTCATTCTCTGTGATGTTGCATTTCTTTCACGCCTTGAGCGAAATATAATATATTGGTATATATATTAGTAGATGTTGCATATGTTTTGCATCCGCGCTAGTCCAGTCCCCGCTCTGTCGTTAGTAAGCTAACCTAACGGGTAATGACGGGACCCAGTGGCGAATGCGGATGGCATATACGTACATCAGTATATTTTCGTTCTTTTTGGTGTGATCAATTGATGGGACTGCATTGATTCGAATCAATGCAAATTAAAACAAACCTAATCTGATGTTGTTGGAACACTTTTCAAAAGGCTGTTATTGCAAGGACGTTTACTTTTGTTTTGCATCGTGGTATTCATTGGAATATCCTGCTCCTCAGTCGACGAGGCAAGGGCCGAGATCCCTTCACCGGGAGTGACCCCTTGGACAGAAGTTTGCGTCAGGGCATTAACTTCACTATAGCCGATTACTTTTGCTTTGCATCGCGGTATTCAGTTGGAATATCCTGCACCCCATTCTACGGGGAAAGAGCCGAGATCCCTTCACCGGGAGTGACCTCTTTAGCAACGGTTTTCGTCACTATATTTTTAAAAGCTATCCGTTCCTTCGACGATATCAAGTTCTTTACGTTAAAGGTTTTCGCCAGAAACCATTCGTAGCCCTCCGTCGTTTCAGACGGGTAGCACGTAGTATTCATGCTGTGTTTGTTGACCTTCGTCAAGGCATAGTGTATGGTAGCTGCTTGTTACCTTTCTGCTGCATAGATAGATGCATTGGTTTGGGACAGTCGTATAGCCTTGTTGACCTTCGTCAAGGGCTTGTACGGGTGGATTCAAATTAACCTGGATAATGACGGGTAGAACTTGACATGTGACTTATGATTTGTTGACCTTCGCCAAGGTCATAAGAGCATGGGGCAGAAATCACATCGGGAGTTTCAAAAGTACTGAAACTTGCCAGATATGCGCATACCTTCTGGAGTGTGATAGCGTGAGCGGATTCCGTCACGTTATCATGCAATGATAGTTGGATCCCGATTCCCACTGATGAGTTGGTATACTCCTCGGGTAACCCCGACTAATTCTTCTTTCAGGTTTGGAGGAGAATTTGAGGTACAGTGGGAGGATTCCAGATTAGATAAATTGGTAACCATTCTGATCTAGGTTAGAGTGCACGCTGAGTGTTTCTTTTCTCTCTCTCTTTGGCAGCGACCATTGACCCGACCCTAAGACTTTGACTCAGTGACCAAGTTGACCGAACCTTCTTAAACACCGGCTTTTGGATTGTCAGAGTTGCAGACCTCATTGCCACTCCTACTTTTACCCTTTTTCTCCAGGACACCCCGTATTACTACGAACGTCCACTTCCATTGGACAAAAACCATCGTATGGTTAGATACGAACTCGAAAGAATTTATTCGAGGATGGTTTCCGGTTCTGGAGAAAACGGATAGGATTATTCAGTTGTCTTTTCCTTTTACCCTCTCTCAGGTTACGAGTACTCCTTGGTTTAGGGGTAGTACACCTATTACGCAAATTGGATTGTCTTCTTCCAAACCTTAGGCTGGTGCCGACCGGTAGGGAATGAAGAAAACCAATTAGCATAACGATGGTGTGCAGAAGGTATTAAGTTCAGACAAAGCAAGGGATTAGTAAGAGGGCAAAGTAAATTGCAACAGATATTCACGACCAAACCAAATATTTCATTACCACTCCCACATCACCTTTGTATTTCTCCAGGACACTCCGTATCACTACGAAGATCCACAGTTTATTTGGATACTCCATCGTATGGTTATATACGAACTCGAATGGAACTTGTTCCAGTTCGTGGATGGATTCTGGTTCAGGAGAAATAGGAATAAGGTTTATTCGGTTGTCTTTTATCTTCACCCTCTCTCTCATTGCGAGTGTTCCTAGGATGCGGACAGTACACCCATTATGCTTATTGGATAGTCTTCTTCCAAACCATAGGCTGGTGCCGAACGGTAGGGAAGGAAGAAAACCATTTGGCCTAAAAGGGTGTGCAGAGGGTAAAGACTAAAGACATATGAAGGGATTTGGAGAGGTGGCAAAGAACTATACGGTTACAGTCGTGAATCTGGAAGAGGCATTACTAGGAATACCAGAATACCCCACGGAACATTTCAATGTTTCAGTTTCACTGTGTAATGTTAAAGGAAAACTGATTTCCCGATTAGATACTTACTCCAGGGTATGTATTTACCAGGTACGATTCTCACATCTGTATGGTTTTACAGATGATGAGGGGGAGTAAGTTATTGGGAATTGGGTGATTATCCTCATTATATCGGGATTCGTTGTAATCGGTGATATTTGAGGAGATCATCTGGGCTGTTTGCCGGTCGGCAAATATTTGGTTTTGAATATCCGCTGTTATGCACCAATTTCAAATTGATATATCTGTACGTCTATTTCCATAGAGTGAGATATACCTTTTGATATTATGTCGATGACATTTACCTATATCAGTGGATGGTTAGGTAAGGAGCATTAAACAGCGCTGTAATTCTTCTTAACCACAAGTACAGTTTTCAACCTACGACACACAGTGAATGAGTTATCAGACTCAAGGGACTTATACAGAGTATTGTATGTTGTCCAGTATCCATTAGGACAGAGGGGTTGGTCCTCGTACTATATTCGGTTTACTTATGACTTCTCTAGTTTTTAGACAAGTGTTTCGTGGAAACACAGGGTCCGAATTTTGAGAAGTTATAGGTATTTGAATAGAGTAGAGAACCAGGTGTAGCAAGTATCGGGATTCTTCAAAGAGATCGAAGATGTAGATACTTGTGTATGGTGTTCAGTTGATAGTAATGATTAAGAGAACTTGCTTCTCTTTCAGGTTACTCATAATTGGAAATGCTTCCTAAGTTGAGTAACGCTGATCGGCCTCCTTCCATTTAGTTGACATGCGCTGGGGACAGCTGCATGATTTGAATCTGGTTCAATTAAATCAGTGCCTCTGTTTCTATATTGGATATAGAACAGTTCATATCTTAACGATGTTAAGGTACGGGGAGTTGTCCGGTTTATGATTAAAACCAGACACTGGATAACTCAAGGCACGCTTCTGTAATGGCTGTTTGTGGGTTGACCCAGGCTATGACGTGGGTTGACTTTCTACCATCTGGATGAACAATAGCGATATTGTTCTAGACTCGCCACAGTTTTAATAAAAATGGATTTTTTCAGAAAACAGTAGTGGGAGTATGGTAGAACTGGAAGTGATTCCAGAACCACAAACGATTACTGAAGATTTGATGAGGAACCTAAAGATTCAATCTGGATTGACATTCCATTGGCCACTCCGCAGATAAGGTGGGTAACTTCAGGCACCCGAGAGGTACTACGGTAGCCTCAAGGACGGTGACAGGAAAGTTCTTGTTTACTCACAATTACCATTGCTGTTGTTCCAGGCTGCGAGACCCGGCGGGAGGATGAGTATAGCGTCGTTCTAAACTAGTTTTAGAAGTGTACGTGTATATGACTCTGCCAGAGGGTTGTCGTAGTCAGTGGGAGCAGCGGAAGCATTGATGGACAGGTAGCTTATGTCTATTTATAGACTAGAGCAGATGTAGCGGAGATAGATCATCTATTTCTGACGTGACAGTCATGGGTTTGACTTCATCAGAATAGGGGATGGATCTGTTGAGAAGGTAGTAGGGTGTGATATCCTGGTATTTGGATGATATACACAGAGTAGGAAAAGAAACTCCTACACTACGATCGGTTATACTTTGGTCGTCACACAGTTGTTTCTCCACAAAAGAAATGGATTTTATATCAGACATACTGGTTACTAGATCTATGGTTTTAGATCTAGATTTGGGTGGTTTCCCAATCAGGGTACTTGACAGCATTCTAAGAGTATTACAGACTAAAGGGGAGAGGGACGGGCATGATTGGCAGATCACTTGCTCAGGCAATTGAGTCAATCGTGAGATGTCAAGTACCACACCAGATGTTGTTCTTGCACTAGATGCAATAAGTTGACATTAATCCAATCCTGGAGAAACAGTCGGAAGCAGTTTTAGAACATAAGTGGATGTTCTAGGGATATGATAACGACAGCCTCATTCGGGAAACAGTTATCATTCCAGGCTTCCAAGGTGACATGGACGACAAGGAGGTTGTCAGAGTTATAGTTTTCCTTCTGACGAGAGGCAGTATTTTGGACAGGTGATCCAAGGCAATACTGAGGGAGGCATGGCGCGCAGGATACTGATTAAGTTCAGTTGACGATACAGTCTAAGAAGTTTGGATTTGGAGTTCATTTATGAGCTATGTCCCATCAGACATCCAGACACATTCTAAGACAGGTATTGCTCATTTCGGGAGATGGCTTTCTCCGCGAACTTGAGATATAGAGAGACAAAGGAAGAAACAACTATGCGGATCCACTCACTGAGGCTATTCCTCGAACGCAATAGTTTCGCAAACGAGCATTGTGAGACTGACTAGTAGAGGAGTTGGGTGTTCGGTATCACACGGGCTGTGAGTATGCGACATCGCAATAATTAGCCTTGAGTGCAAGTGGGAGATTGTTGGAGATAGTGCCCTCAGAGTCAATTATTAGGTCACAGGTACGTGATTGTAATGATTGAGGGAGGACCTATCCCGGTAGGACAGTCTTACTCGAGATGATAGTATGCTATCTGGTTTACCTTTATCATCGTGTACTGCTTTAGGTGACCTGACACGTCGCTATTACACGTTGATAGAGCCCCTAGGATTCTTGCTTGACCACCAGCAGTATGAGGGCGATCATATAAGTGGGAGCTGGGGGTCTACAAGCATATCCTTAAAAGGTCCCTAGTCGTGGGAGTTTCGAGACCGGGCATCGATACTCCATTAGCAGACTAGTGTATACAGTCGAGACCCCGACGAGGGGCGGTGGCCGGTCTCACAAGCCACTGGTGTCAGTTGGATCACCTAAGATGTATACAGTTGCTCATTGGGTTATGAGTACACCGGACAGGACTCGCCGGGAACATGCTAGTTGGTCATATACCAGACGTCAGATGGCAGTTCCCTGGTGACATGTGTGCAGGTTAGTTCATCGACCTGGGGATCGTCATTTGTCTCGTGTGAGTTCCCACTGTACTTTGATTACTACCCTACCACGGCTCAAAGGAGTCGTGCAAACAGGTTTTAGTTGGGTACAGTCCCGAGCCACATGGAGGCAGTGAGCGTATCCTCAGGGGTTCGTCTCTCCCGGTATTGGGGGTGAGGTCGTGCTGTGTCTAGGAGAGCCATTACACAAAGTCCTTGGCCAAGGCAAGGAGATTTACTGGTAGGTATTCCAGTAGTATCTCAGGGTGTTCTGGGCTACACTCCGACACGACTTGTACCGCTTTTGGGGGTCTGACTTTTACCAACCCCCTAGGCCCGCCATGCGATACTCATAGACGAACGGACCGGACTGCACGGATATTGTCACTGACAGGCTCAGTTGGGTGTCGGGGTGAGCTTCCTCATCGACGTCCCATTTGGTCAGTACCTGGTAGCCCGTCACGTATTGGCTTATACCTCTGACGTGCTAGTGGTTAAATCCACAACCAAGGTGTTGACGAGTCTTTAGAGTCCACCACATTTACAGTTACTCAAGCTTTCGGGCGAAAGGTTGTAGAGGCCGTATGGAGATATGGCAAGGTCCGATCAGATACGTGCGGTATTGCACGGATCAGGATCGGACAGTTTGTACTATAGGCCGTATGGTTATATGGCAGGGTTCGATCAGATACGTGCGGTATTGCACGGATCAGGATCGAACAGATATTACTAGCCGGCTTTGGTATAAGCCGGATCCTAGTATAGTACAGTGTAGATTTTGTCTCATTGCATTTGTATTTCGGTCGAAATACAGATGCGGGTGTGTATGCACAGTATCGGGGTTTTCCTGTAATTTATTACGGGAACAGTTTTTGGAGTTGCCAGTTTGTTTTCCGTTTCGGCCAATTTTCCATTGTTCCGTTCATTGGCCGAAGATTGGTGGAGGATGGCTTATTTGCATTGTTGCAAATAAGTGTTTGTGGAGGGGTTCTTTGCTTATTGTTGTATCATGATAGCCTCTCATTGACCTTGACTTCTAGCTTCATGATAGCTTGACTTTCTTTATCATCATGGTTTTGATGATGGTTGTTGATGATGAGAGATGGTTGTTAGTTGAGTGTTGGTTTTGCTTTGTTATCATTTGGTTCATATGATAACCATTCCTCTCTCTCTCTTGTTTTTGACATGAGAATGGCTCCCATTTTTTTGAGCTCTCTCTCTCCATTTTCACTCTCCTTCTCCTCTTGTCATGGCCGGCCACCATGAGGATGGGTTGCCCATTTTTGTAGTGGGGATTTTTTGCTCTCTTGATGTTAGAAAAATCCCCAAGTTCCTCCACATTGTTCTTGTATCATCCCTCCACCTAAAATGGCATCTCCATGAACCCCAAAGTGAGACTTGAGGACTACGCATTCTACAGCGAATCTTGGGCACGTCGAGTAGCCGGCTTCGTGCCCGAGTTGCCTCGGCATAGAGGTGGGAGCCCGTAAACGAAGAAGGCGATGTGGTGCACTTCCGGCGACGAGGAGGAGACGGAACTTTTCCGCAGGAGATCGGATTGGAGATGAAGACCGGAGGACTTGGATCGTCGGTATATCTCTATTCCCATTCTTGTAGATAGCTTAGACTAGTTAATGGTTCGATCCGGGGTTTAGTGCGCGGTGGTGCCGTTTTGCCAAGTCCGCAAAATTTTTAGTTTACCACCGTTTCCGCGTTTGGCCGTCGGATTGACGGCCGGGGCGCCGCCGTGCACTTACAGTGCAAGTGGGAGATTGTTAGTGTATATGTCCTAGAGGCCATTACTGTATCATACTAGCTTGTATATTACTTAATGGAAGCTTGGGATATTCACAGTTGTATTGACAGTCTTGCTCAAAATGGTAGTATGCTACTTGGTTTGTCTCTACTTCAATATGTGCATGTGTTTATTTTTGCATATTGCTTATATACATATTAGTAGAGCCCTTAGGATCTTTGCTTGATTACCAGCGTTGTGATGGCAGTCATACTCGTGGGGGCTAGGTAATCCATATGCACATCCTTATACAGGTCCCTAGTCGTTGGACTATCGAGACAGGGCATCGATACTCCGGAGTAGACTAGCGTATGCGTTTCTCATCCCAACGGGGGAAACAGTCTGTCCCACAGCCGTCAGTACGTCGTACTTGAGATAGTATGCGGGTGCTCGTTAGGTTACGAGTACACTGGACAGGACTCGTCGGGAACTATTGGTTGGTATTATACCTATCGTCAGTTATCAGTTCCCAGGTGACATGAGTACAGCTTAGTCCGCCGACTTGACACTGTCACATCGCCCCGAGTGTGTTCCCACTGTACTTAGATTACTAACCTACCACGGCTCAAAGGAGTCGTGCAAACAGGTAGTAGTTGGGTGCAGTCCCGAAGCACTTGGAGGCAGTGACGGTTAGACAGGATTCGTCTCTCCGGGTATTGGGGGTTGACAACGCGCTGTGTCTAGGAGAGCCATTACACAAGTAGTCCCTGGCCAGGGCAAGCGAGATATACTGGTAGGTTTCCAGTGTTATCTCAGGGTGTTCTGGGCTACACTCCGACATGACTTGTACCGCTATTAGGGGACTGACGTTCACCGCCCCCTAGGCCCGCCATGCGATGTATCAGACGAACAGACCGGACTGTACGGAGATTGTCACATACAGGCTCAGTAGGAGTTCGGATGGGTTTACCTCATCGGCCTTCTTATCGACATCTACCTGGAGACCGTTACGTACAGCTAGTGCCACTTGCGGTCTGTGGTTAAACCCACTGCCAGCATAGTGTCGAGTCTTTAGAGTCCCACACAGAGAGTTTCCCTGCACTAAGCGAAACGTGTAGAGGCCGTATGGTTTTACGGCAGGGCTACGATCACTTACGTGCACTTGTGTGCGTATGCTGTTCGGGCAGGCAATACTAGTGGGCTTTGGTTTAAACCAGATCCTGGTATTGCACAGATGGATTGATTTGTCTTCTGTGCATTCGCATTCTACGGAATGCGGATGCGGGAGTGTATGCACAGTTTTGAGGAGCGATAAAGGAGGATGTGCCCCATTAGGGTTTTGGCAGTTGGTTCGGCCAAAACCGTAATGTGGCACACTCATTAGGGTTTTGACAATTCGTTTGGTCGAAACCATTATGAGCCGGAGACATTGTTTACTAATCCTTTTAGTGATAGATTAGTGATGGCTAATTGCATTGACCATTAGACCACTTAGACCTCTCTTGACTTTGTTGACCCGTTGACCGAGTTGACCGTTGACCTTCAAGAGAGATCTACACTCTTCTTTTCTTTTCTTTTTAATTCTTGAGTTATGATAATGGTCAATTCAATGTAGCATCAACTTTATCATGATAGGATTAGTAATGATGGTTTTGGGTGTATTATTGCAACCATGGTTCATTTCATTTGGGTTAATCTTTTCATTATTCTCTTCTCATTCTCTCTCTTGAAGTGAGAAGAAAAAGAAAAGCTCCATGGTTGCTAGGATTTCTCCTTCATCTTCCTCTTATTGATCTCTTCTTTTGATCTCATGTGTTGGGAGAAAAAGATCCCACAAAGACAAACACATCCATACATCTCATCTACACATCCTAGGGCTTCTTGACTAGCAATCTCTTTGCCCTAGTTGCCTCGGCTCGAGGTGGAGCTCGGTGTACATCTCTCGGGTGGATCCTCTTCGACCCAAGAAGGCCGCGGAGGTGCCCATGGTCCGGATCGACGCTTGGAGCTTGGATGGACGAGCGGGACAGCGGAACGAAGACCCGAAGGACCGGTTTCGTGAGGTATACTTTCTACAGCATAGTAGTTAAAACCTCTAGTAGTTTTCTAGTGTCTAGTTTAGCAAAAATCCGTGCTTTAAGTCCATGTTGCCTTGCGCCAAAAATTGTTTTTCGCCGTTTCCGCCTCCCCGTAAGAACCGGGGTGAGCAACGTGGACTTACAGGTTACTCATCTGTGGGTGCACTCCTTGATGAGTAATGCTGCATGGCCTTCTTCCATTCGGGTGATGTGCACTAGAAACAGCTGCATACTACTTGAATCTAGTTTCATTTAAATCAGCATCTTTCTTTCAATATTGGACATAGAATGGATTCATATCTTAACGATGTTAAGCTATATGGAGTTGTCCGGCTTATGCTTAAAACCAGAATCCAGATAAACCCAAGGCACGTTTCAGTAATACCAATTTGTGGGTTATCCCGGGCATAGACGAGGGTTAACATTCTACCATTTGCAAGATCAAACGTTGTTTTGTTCTTGACCCACAATTTTGAGTAAAATGAATTCTTTTCAGAAAAATTAGTAGGAGTATGGTAGAACTGGAAGTGATTCAAGAACCACAAACGGTTATTGAAAATGTAGTTGAACACAAGGATTCAATTGATTCAACGATCCATTTAGCCACTCCGCAGATTTATTAGGTAACCTCAGTCACCCAAGAGGTACTTTAGTTTCCTCAAAGGCAGTGACGGGAAGGTTTTGATGACCCAAACTTATCACTACTGTTGTCCTTGACTATGATATATGGCAGGTCGATGACTATAACATCGTTCTAAATGAGTTTTAGAAGTGCACGCGTATATGATTCTGCTGGATGGTTGTTATAGTCAGTGGGAGCAGCGGAAGAATGGTGAGCAGGTAGCTTATGTCTATTTATAGACTAAAGCAGGTATAGCGTAGATGGATCATCTATTTTCATATGACAATCATAGTGTTTGACTTCATCAAAACAACAAATGAATCTGGTAAAAAGGTAGTAGGGAGTACTGTCCAAGGATTTGGATGACATACTCCGGATAGGAAGTGAGGTTCCTATACTATAATCGGTCAAATTTTAGATGTCACAAATGTTTCTCCGCATAGGATCTGGATAATGTTTCTCTTGCATTTAATGTAGTTAGCAAGTATAATCCAATCCTGGAGAAACAGTAGGAAGAAGGTTTGAACATAAGAGGAAATTCTTGGTATATGATAACGGCAGCATCCTGCGAGAGGCGATTATTATTTCAGGCTTCCAAGGTAACTTGGGTGACAGAGCGACTGTCAGAATTATAAGTTTACCCTCTTCTGTAGGGCCGTGTGATGGACAGGAATCCAAGCAGATACTGAGGTAGATAAGGCTTAGGATAATGATTAAATTCAGTGGAAGGTACAGTCTAAGAAGTTTGTTGGATTTGGAGTTCAAATTATGATCGTGGTCCCATTAGATATCCAGACAAGTTCTAAGAAAGTTATCGCTCATTTCGAGAGATAGACGTTCTTCGCGAAGTTGAGATATAGAGAGATAAAGATAGAAATATTGGAGCGGATCCACTTACTGAGGTTATTTCTTGAACACGAATGTTTCACAAACATGGTTTATGAAACTGATCTGTAGAGAAGTTTGATATTCGGTAGCATACAAGATGTGGGATGCGATACCACAATATTAGCCTTAAGTGCAAGTGGGAGATTGTTATATATACAAAGAATTTTTGTAATCGTAAGAAGGCGATTATGATGATTGAGGGAGGATCTATGCGGTTATAACAGTCTTACTCGAGATGATAGTATGCTATCTGGTTTGACTTTATCATTATGAACATGTCTTATGTGGTATAGCATATCACTATTACATATTGATAGAGCCAATAGGATTCATGCTTCATTACTAAAGTTATGATGGCGATCACACTGATGAGAACTAGGTAGTCTATAAGCACATCCTTAAATGTCCCTAGTCATAGAAATATCAAGACTGGGCATCGATATTCCAGAGTAGACTAGTGTATACGTTTCTTGACCCCGACGAGGGGTGATGGCCGGTCTCACAGCCATTGGTGTTAGTCAGTCACCAATGATTGTATACAGGTGCTCATTGGATTATGAGTTACACTAGACGGACTTGCCGGGAACATGCTAGATAGTATTATACCTATTGTTAGATAGCAGTTCTCAGGCAGAATCAGTGCAGTATAGTCTGTTGACCCAAAATCTTCATTTTTCTCGAGTGTGTTCCCACTGTACTTTGATTGCTACCCTTCCACGGCTCTAAAGAATCGTGCAAACAGGTAGCTTTTGGGTGCAGTCCCGAAACACTTGGAGGCAGTGAGCGATTGAGGATGTTCGTTTCTCCCAGTATTGGAAGTAGATGTCGCGCTATGTATGGTTGGCAATCACCATAAGACCTAGGCCTAGACGGATGGAATTTACTGATTGCGATCAGTAGTTTCTCAATTGGTGATAAGGCTTGACACCGGCATGACTTATCAGGTTATTAGAGGTTTGAGGTTATCCACCCCCTAGACCGGATATGCGATACTCTCAGACAAACAGACCAGACCGTATGGTACTTATCACTGATAGGCTCAGTAGAGTTTCAGACGAGCTTTCTTATCGATCTCCTTTTCGACAATACCTGGGTAGACGTTACATACAGCTAGTGTCGCTGACGTGCTTGTAGTTAAACCCAGTACCAGCGTATTGTTGAGTATTTAGAGTTCCACCATTTACTGCCGAAGACCAGACCGAGACGCCTGGGAAGTCTATCTTGAATTTAGGGGCAGATGCTATTTGGACATATCCATCCACCTCTCTGAATATGCCAAGTTGATTTATGACACCATATATCGGAGGTTTGGACAAATGCAACCATTTTAGTAGACTTCATCAGATTCCTCCTTATTTGTGAAGAGTTTTTTTATTGTGGGGATGTTTTTCCTTGCAGGCGCAAGCCTCTGCAGTTAATTACATTATCGCGTTGCGATAACAATTTTCTCCTTCTCCAGTAGTTCACTTCGTGTCGTGAGTTATTTTATTTATTTTGGTTGCCCGAGTATTGTATACGGAGACTAGTTTATGTTGTCACCCGTAGGGCACGAATCAGTCCAAATCCGTATATTTATGAATTTGGGGTTTGAACTTAGATATATATTCCTTTAGTTCAAGAATATTTTGTTTCATTTAAGGACCGTTAATCTAGTTTGTGATTAAGATCCACTTAAATATATAAGCATTTGGACTCAATTTATTTTAACTAAAAATACGTTAGTCTTATTTTAGATTAAGATCAACTTAGCAATATTTTCAGGAACATTAAATCTTTTTAAGATCTCAACAACAGAGCATTTGGGCTCAGCTGAAAGAAACTTTTCCGAGAGACTTAGCCAATTTGGGCTTAGTCTGCTTAGTCATTTTCTTCTCTTTCTTTTTTTAAAGTGTTAAGCACTTATTTGTGGTTCTGTTCGCTCATCCCTTTTTCTTTTATGTAGAAGTGATAAGCACTTTTTTGGGGTTTTGGCATTCACATGTGTATCATATGAGGCGCTAAGATATGTGTGCTGCCCAATCAGTGCTAAGCACTTTAGTCATTTTGACTAAATATAGAGTGCTAAGCACTTTGTATGGCGCTCAAGTGAGGGGCACGTGAGGCGTTGTCTCATTTATTTTATTGGGCGCTCATGTGTGTTTCACATGAGGCACTAGGATATGGGCGCTGCCCAATCACTGCTAAACACTTAGTCATTTTGACTGATTTTATAGTGCTTCTGCACTTTTACTCAGCACTCACGTGTATTTCATGTGAGGCGCTGAGCCTTCTATTTTAAGCACCCACGTGGAAAGCACGTGATGCGCTGAGTCCTTTGTTTTAAGCACTCACATGGGAAGCACGTGAGGCGCTGGGACATGGGCGCTACCCAATCAGTGCTAAGCACCTAGACATTTTGACCGACTTTATAGTGCTTCTGCACTTTTACTCAGTGCTCACGTGTATTTCACGTGAGGCGTTGGGTCTTCTATTTTGAGCGCCCACATGGGAAGCACGTGAGGCGCCAAGTATTTTCCTTTGTTGATGGTTTTTGAAGAAGTTTTAATTTCTGTTAATGGCATTTTGACCATTAATGATCTTTGTTTTGGAGATCTGAGACCGGTTTCATTGGAGAATTAAGTTCTTCTATTATTTTTTTTGTAAGAACAAAGTTCTTTATATAGGGTTAAACCCTGTTTGTGAAGGAATTAAATTACTAAACAATGCGTCTTTATTTCTTTTTGATCTAGTTCTCTTTTTTTTTAGATCTTGAGTTTGGAAAACAGAATCTCCCCAACGAGAATTAAATTCTTAACTTGTAGAGAGATTTGCTTTTCAAATCTCAGAGCAGGGGAAGAACTATGTTTTTTGCGTAGAGGTTTAAACTCTTATTTTCCTTTTGTTAGGCAAAAGAGATAAGTTCTATCTCTACTTTCCTTTACCTAGGGTTTTTGAAGAGCAAGGATCTTTTTTCTTCAGAAGAGAATTGAATTATCAGTTTTGTTATGAAAAGAAGCTTGTGGGGTTGATCCCCTCTTCCTTCCTTCCTTCTTTTCTTTTCTTTTCTTTTCTTTTTGAAGTCTCCCATCCTTTATATAGAAGAGTCAAATTTGTTGATTAGTTTGAAAAAATCTCTCATTTGAGAGATATTAATTGATTTACTTGGCTTCAAAGATTATTTGGGTGATTTTATCCACCGTTGGATCTTTGATCCAGTGAATTTATTTCACAGAATATATATATTCTGGTTTTTAACAAGATTAGGGAAATATTTTCCATATACAGAATTTAATTCTGTCAAACGGTGATTTTTAATCCAAGGGCGCACTGTTTAACAGAACACAGTCTTTCTTTGTTGAGAAAGATTGGGGAAATATATTCCCAAAATAGAATTTAATTTTATCATTGGATTTTTGATCCAACCGAGAATATTTTTCTCACTTAGAAAGATTAGGGAGATATTTTCTAAATGATAGAATTTAATTCTATCATTTTATCATCACAATTTGATTTTTGATCCAATGGCTCTGTTTAACAGAGAGTATCCCGGATTTTTGGGGAAATATTTCTTATGTAGAATTTAATTCTACCTGCTTTAATTTAGGCACTGGCGCTCACGTGCTATACACATGGGCTCCACTTAAGAATTTAATTATTATATAACAAGCGCTCATGTGCTTTGCACGTCAGCGCTCACGTGTGTTCCACGTGAGGCGCCGTTATAGGATTTAATCATATAAGAGGCCGACGCTGGTGCTCACGTGGGGAGCACGTAGGGCGCGGCCTCATTGGGTTTGAAAAGAGCATAGCTCTAATTATTGGGTTTAATTAATAGGGAAACAAATGCCCCTCACCGTTGTTCTCACGTGGCTCACACGTGAGTGCAATGGTTTCAATTTTATCAATTGTTGAATTACCTAGGGAAGTTGAACCGATTATCCCCTACGCCTTATAAATGGGGCCTTTGGCCCTTGAGATGACTGATGTCTCATCATCTTCTTCCCTGAGCTTTCTTTTTCTTTTGGGAATTCAATTCTCGTTCTAGAGTTTAGATCTCTGTCTTCAAGAACTTCTTTGAACAGAGTAAACTCCGCAGAATATTTGGTGAGGACTATGAACAGAACTTAGCTCTTAATCCTATATATATATATATATATATTTAAAATCCTTTATCATACTCGACAGAGCTTAGCTCTTTTCTTGAATCGATCTCTTGGAGATCTTAAAAAACCCTTTTTTAATAGATCGTGGATCTTGATGTCCATATCCAAGACTTGAGTCAATGGACATCCTTGAGAATATTTGATTCTCCTCTTTAGGGTTTTACCCTGCTGTCAATCTTGACATTTTTCTGGAACTTGATTCCATCAGTTATCCCCTGAGTTTTTCTAACACAGGGATCTCTGGGATTTAATCCCACTGTTTAAGGGAATTTAATTCCAATTTTTTTTGCAGAGCTTAGCTCTTATTTGAATCTTAAGAATTTTGGGAATTTTATTCCCTTTATTGTTCTTGGATATTTTCCTTTTCTAGAATTTTTAGGGTTTTAATCTCTTCTTTTTTTCACAGATTTGAATCTTTTGTTTCTTTTAAATAACCCGCCTTTCGGGGAATATTGGGAGTTTTAACTCCACTGTTCATTTAATGAGCACTATTCATTTAATGAGAATCGTTTTGGATTCTCACAATGGGCATATGTCTCATCATTGATGAGCCACCATCTTGATTTTGTGAGGCCTACTAATTTTTTAGACTTAATGATTTTAGTATTTTAATTGCTAACCTTCCCCTGGGTTACTTTTCAGGTACCATGGCTTCTGGTTCCTTTTTCCCTATGTTCACTCAGAGAGTGCTTTTGTTGACGCTCCTACTGATAGTGAAGTTCTTGCTTTAATCCGGGACTACGATCTGGAACGGAAATCTTTTCATCCATGGGGAGTGTGGTACAGCTACATTATCCGGAGTTGGCGCAGATTTTCTTGTGAGGCACCATCAGAACCGATACCCTCGATTCAGTATGTTAACCTTCCATCGGTTGCCTATGATGTGGAAGAAATCAATTGGACTGCAGAGGGTCGTCTTCAATCTTCTATGACATCGATACCAGTCCAACCGCCGATGGCCCTAGATATTTTGGGGCGTCGTATATGTCAAGGAGATGCACGTCCTTGGGTTTAGGTTTATAAAATCGGAGTGAGCCCTCGACATCCAGTTGGCTACCTCATTTAGGCCTGCTACATCTTATCAGCCGAGAAATCGTTACTGCTGAAAACCGGGTTATACCCAGCGGTCTATGAAACTCTCTTTTATTACCATACTCCTCGTGTTTGGTGGGTTAAGTCTTTCTTTGAATAGTGGAACATCCCAACCCACACATTTTTGCTATTGGACCGGGAAGTATCAATTTCGCTAGAGGAATTCGCAGATATTTCCGGATTACCCGTTAGAGGGGAGCATTATGAGGCGATACTTCCTTCTGACGAGTATATCTTTGCTACTGAGTCGGTCGTCATTGGCCTTATGCCGTAAAATTCTATCCAACACAAGTTCCCAAGTCTGATCAAAGTGTTAAATATTTATGAAAGCCTGTTTTTAGAGTCTGGGGGACATAGGGTTAGCTTTGCGAATTTTGTCACTCGTTTCCTTCGTCTAGAAATTTTGTCAAAGAAAGCTGCAAAGTTTGCCAAGCTTGATGATCCATTCAGGTTTGGCTTGACAAGTTGCCGACTGCTGATGCGGATCCGAAGCAGTTTTTTATTACAGACACCCCCATCGTCCCTTTTGCAGAAATTGCCGGTCCGGAAATTGATGAGGAAACATTTTTCATTGGCTTTATTGCCTTGTGTCTTAGCTGGTTTGCACTCCCAATACATCCTCGCTACATGAGACCGTCCATCTTCTATCCGGCTCATCATGTTGCGGCGGGAGCGTGTATGGCCATTGGAGTTGAAGGATTGGCTCATTTGTATAATGGCTTAAGTATGGCGGTCGACACCACCCAGCCGTGTTTGAAGCTTGTAAATCTCCTTCTACATTATTTCACATCATGAATAGAGATGCATGTGTTGGGTGACTTTAGTGTGCATAGGAGACCCAAATTTTATGAAGGGTATAATTTCCCCCAGGTCATGCAATTGGTCGATACTTCTTCTCCAGATCCAACACAACGAGAGGCTCGACGATTGCTTCTGCGTTCATGCATGGTTGGGGATATCATGACCTTTGTTGATAGGGTCCTGACTATTGGTAAAGAACCCTCCAGAGCGGTCCAGCCGCTTCATGACGTATTCAAGGATAGGGTTTCTGATTTGAAGGCTAGGGAAATTGTACATTTTTACTCCATGAGGCCGGGGTTTGTAGTATTCAGGAAAAATGCCTCAGTGCTTTTCATGCGGTACAACCCGCATCGCTTTGCTCAACAATTAGGCTATAACTAAGGTGTTCCCCACGAAGTGTTTCTTGTCGATCCGATTGCTTTTGAGGAAAGTGTTCGCAACGTGGTCCAGCATTTCATGCGACTAAATACGAGGTCTTATTTCCTGATTGTTGAACTTAGTCATATTCTGAATGCCTTAAATACCTATATAGCTTGGTATCAGCATGCGACGAGTGCTGCTATCAAAGAAGAGAGACGGATGCTCCTTGATCACAAGGATTCTATCCCGGCCAGTAACCCTACGGTTCCGCTGAAACGACGCGTAGTCGTCCTCCCTTCTTTGAGAGGGAGCTATGCGGTAGTAACTCTTCGTGTCTTTCCAATGGTGTCGAGAGCTAAGCCACGACCCGATGTGGCGCCTACAGTGCTTCCCAAGTCAGACATTGGCTCGAACATTGGAACACACTGCCCCAAGATGCCGACAAAAAGAAAGCTTTTATCGTCGGGGGTTGCTCTAGGTTCACAAAAGAAAAAGAAATCTATGTTTTCGGCCAATATTGTCTTTGGTCAAGAGTCCCATGCTCCTTATAGCAAAGGTTTGTCAGAGTACGGGACCAATGACGATCTTTTTTCGTTCTGAAGCTTTTGTTGATGAGAACGCGACGACTGATCTTCAGGCCGCTCTTGAGGCCTCCAAACGATTGGCCCGTGAGCAAGCGGCGCTTGCTGCCCTTGCAACGTTGGGTATGCATCATCAACACTCTATGTATATTTTAGAGTAAAAATGTTATTGCGCTTTATTAACACTCCTTTCTTAACATCTCTACTGAATAGGCACTTCTGGCGTCCATCAAAACATTCGAGAAAGAGGAGAGGCTTCCTTCTTCTATGGGTCTCGGTATGATTTATTTTGTGATGCTCTTAAAATATTTTTAGCTCATTTTTCCCATATCTTGACTCCTTTCTCTTCATTATAGGAACTACCATAGCTAGTGAAATTTCGAGTGAGGTTCCATCTTTGGGCATTAGCACAGAGCATAATCCTCCGCCGATGGCCCCTACGGAATCTTCAAAGTTGCCGACTACCGTTCAAGACACCTCTAGGCCAGAACGGGAGGCCGAGTCTGATTCAAATGAAGATCTTCCTTTGTCGGTGGTTCTAGAGTATGGCTAAGGCCGAGAGGAAACGCCGGAAGCATGAAGGGAAGGAGCGTCAGGCTAGCCTGGCCACAGGTGTGGGTTTGAGTGAAATACGAACCACTAATGCTCCTATGGAAGACATTCCCCTCACCATGTCAACCGCTTACAGGAAGACCGTGCGTGCAGCTCATGAAGAGGCTGAACGTTTACTTCAAGGTGAGACAACTCACGATATTTTAACGAAATCTGGTAAGACTTATTTATTTTCCAAGTTTCTTTCCATAGCCACTTATTAAAATCACAACATTCCCTTTTTTTTTGAATGATACAGTAGGAACAAATTCAGATGCCGGGGCCGTGAATGAGATAGCGGTATCTGGGGATTCTGGGACGGAGGGCTGTCATTTTGAGTCTAATGTTGCTCCAACTGCCACTCCTTCTCCTGGTGGATCTCCAGTATCCGTGGGTAATGCTAGCATAACAACAATGCTTTCAAAACGAGTGCCCAACTCGACCAAGTGGCCATGCAACCATGGCATAACCATGGGTTTAGCCGCGGTTCCGTAGCATTCTTGGTGAGTTTGGGACTCCATTCTCTATTGTTAGGAATATGTATGCCTTAGAGGACATTATTGTATGATATAGTGGATGCTTGGACATATATATAGAGGACTTTCTCTGATACCAGGAAAGTATGTCTTAGCACCACTACTAGGTTTCTAGAGGCATCAAGTATGCAATTTTAAAAAATCTAGTGGGCTAAGCTATACTAACCTAGAATCGAACTAGAGATATCGATCGAAATGTTTAACATCGTCTAGATACATATGATATGTGATACAAAATTTGGAATCCAGATTAATTAGTTTTGTGTAAACTAGTATATGTTTTGTAAATCTCGCGTTTTAGTCTCTTTTGATCGATTGCTACGGAGTTTTGATTCGGATCAAAACTCCATCGCAATCTCTTATTGTATGCGGATAGTCGCCGGGAAGCAATACTAAATAGCCATGCCCCAAATCCCCGACCAAGTGACTGTAGGAGAACCCCGAGGCCAAAAGCATCCAGTCGGGTGCTCGCCGACATGGTGTTTCGCCTAAGTGCACTTCGTTGACGGCACCGGGGGTGCGGCAATTTACTAAAGTTCCCGATGAGCATTCGATCATTAATCGAGAATCTTGTTGAATTACTCGATGTTTATGTTCAGCGCTCATATGCTTTGCATATGAGCGCTCACGTGTTTTACACGTGAGGCATGTTTGGCCATTAGTTGTTTTATTTAGTTTATTTTCAGTGCCTATATGCTTTACATATGAGCGCTCACATGTTTAGCACGTGAGGTCTGTTTGGCCATTAGTTATTTATGTTCAGCGCTCATATGCTTTGCATATGAGCTCTCACGTGTTTAACACGTGAGGCATGTTTGACCCTTAGTTGTTTGTTTTCAGTGCTCATATACTTTGCATATGAGTACCCACATGTTTAACACGTGAGGCCAAATTTTGAGGACTCTCCCCCCCTTTTTTTAAGGGAACAAGTAGATTTTAGCCAAAAAATTTGGCGGGAACAAATGCCCCCCACTACTTTTCCCACATAAGTATGTACGTGGGTGAACTAGTGCAAAGTTATGCATGGCCATAAAATTGATAGCTTATGAGACAAGTTTAAGATCCTTGTAGCCTAAGGCTTTTTCATCTACCTAAGCCATAAGGGTCTCAAGAAGGTTTTTCTCCCTACAAGTCAAGAGGATTTCATAGGTGCATATTCTCCCTAGAAGTTGTGAGGATTTCTAAGTGTTCATCGCCTTCGTAAGTCGTAAGGATCTCACTCGGGTATTTTTTTCCTTACGAATCATGAAGACCCGTAAGTAGCTTCTTTATTTCATTGGCGAATGTGGCCCGTGGATAGTGTACAAGAGTCAGTTTAGTCCTTCTTGTAGGGCAGCGATGGCTTAGGAAACAAGTTTGGATTTGCCGCCTAAGACTTTTCAACGTTATGAGCCGTGAGGGTCTCATAAAGACTTTTCTCCCTACAAGTCGAGAAGATCCTGAATGTGTATTTTCTCCTTAGAAGTCGTGAGGATCTCCTAAGTGCGTTTTTCTCACAAGAGAATCTTCCCCTTACAAGTCGAGAGGACTCGTAAGTGGGTTTTTTTCCTCCTTGTTGATATTCGACTTTGGAGAATATGGCCTATGGATAGTATACAAGAGTCAGTTTGGACCTGCTTGTAGGGCCACGGTGCTTAGGAAACAGGTTGATATCCCCGTTGCCTAAGGCTTTTCACCTTTATGAGCCATGAGGGTTTCATGAAGAGGTTTTTCCCTACGAGTCGAGACGAGTCGAGAAGTTCTCGCAGGAACATTGCTTTCCCTACGAGTCGAGACGAGTTGAGAAGTTCTCGCAAGAATATCCTAACGTTATAACCCCTGCTCTTTACGACAGATGTCCGTTAGGTTTTCTAGTACTGGGGTTTTTGTCCGTGGTACCGTCGTGTTGGCTGATGCATTCCCCGATATGCAATCTTGCTATTCGAGTAGCCCCACGACTGTCGTGTCTCTGATCCCTTCGGGGGCTGGACAAGACGTCTTCAAGTAATCTCCCAGGTCATATTACCGTTGAAAGAGCAAGCGTTAGGGATTTTCCATGCCGCTTTTTACTTGAGGCTAGACTCAGTTTGGGAGCCCCGATGAGTTATAACCACTCTGCGCTGGTGTGGGATGATCTCCGATAGTCATTCAGGTTTTATTTGAGTTGCCGTCAAGACCCTGAAGCTAGGGATTTTCCTTTGCTTTGTTTGTTGACATTGTGTCTGCTGTAACGAGACGAATATCGAGGTTGTCTCTAGGTTGTCTGTGAACCGTCGAGGCTTGGAATTAGGGACTTTTCCATGGCTCCGAGGTAGTCTCTATGTTGTTGGTGAACCATCGAGGCTTGGGACTAGGGACTTTGCCAAAGCTCCGATGTTTTGATCCTGGGGTCGGTTGTTGACGTTGCATCTGCATCCTGCTGGAGTTGAGAAGGAACGGCGGGGTGACATTGCATCTGCTGTATCGAGACAAACATCGAGGTGGTCTCTAGGTTGTTTGTGAACCGTCGGGACCTGGAATTAGGGACTTTGCCATGGCTCCGAGGTAGTCTCTAGGTTGTTGGTGAACCGTTGAGGCTTGGAACTAGAGACTTTGCCATGGCTCCGTTGTTTTGACCCTGGGGTATGTTGTTGACATCATGTCTGCATCCTGTTGGAGTAAGAAGAAACGCCGTTGTTGATCTCTTTGCTGTCTGTGAACCGTCGAGATTTGGAACTGGAGACTTTTCCATGGCTCCGTTTTGTTGACGTTGCGTCTGCATCCTGTTGGAGTGAGAAGAAATGCCGTTGTTGATCTCTAGGCTGTCTGTGAACCGTTGAAATTTGGCTCTCCCTTTGACAGAGCCCAGTGGGGAAATGTGGTTCGGTTTTCGTTTATGCCCATGGATTATATACAGGGGTTGATGTGGACTCACCTGCAGGGCAAAACTTTCATCATTTTTTTTATTATTTCTTTCCGCGATGCTCTATCATTTCAACTTTTTTATATCGCGAAAGTCGCGATTGCCCAATCATTTCGGCTTTTTATCGCGGTGCCCAACCGTTTCAGCTATTTTTCTTTTTACTCGCTGGTTTTTATTACGAGTTGCCCAAACATTTCGGCTGTTTTTATATGCATTCATTTTTCTCGCTGATTTTTATTGCGAGTTGCCCCCATCATTTCGACTATTTCATATGCATTTTCTGCTCGCTGATTTTTTATTGCGAATATGGAAATTGAGATCTGATACCAATCTTAGTATCAGCATCGCTGCGACTGGAATATTGCCAGGAGCGAATCATCATTTGCCATGGAAGGAATTGAGAATTTGATACCAATCTAGGCATCAGCATTGCTATGACTGGATTGTTGCTAGGAGCGAATCATCATTTGCCTTAAAAGGACTTAAGAATTTGATACCAATCTAGGCATCAGCATCGCTACGACTGGAATGTTGCCAGGAGCGAATCATCATTTGCCCTTGTTGATTTGAACAAAGATGGCTTAGCAAACAAGTTTAGGATCCTGTCGACTAAGACTTTTGACATTATGAGCCGTAAGGGTCTCACAAAGTTATTTCACCGTACGAGTCGTGAGGATCTCGCAGATGTAAATTCTCCTTAGAAGTTGTAACATTTCAGAAAAATAAAATATTATTTTTGGGAATTTTTATAATTAAATAATAAATATGATGAATATTTTACTAATGCAGTATAATTAAATACCGATACATTGAAAATATTTGGAAAATTATAGAAATTACTGAAATGAGGGTGCTTTATATGATTTAAGTAAATTATGAATTTTTATAATTAATTATATACAATTTTAATGCTAATCACGATTAAATATCGCTAATCGCGTATTAAGCTAGTTTTGTCCATGTGACATGCACCAAGTCATTTTTTCACACTTGTTACATTTTCCTCCATTGCTTTTCTTTTCAAATGCTTTGTTTTGGTTTTTAAATGAGAGAAAAGAAATGAGATGAGAAAAGGAAAGAAAAGAAAAAGAGTAAACAACAGAGTATGGGCGAGAGAGAGAGAGAGAGAGAGGTGAGGGGTTTTGACTTGTCTCCTATTGTTTCTTCATCTTTTCCGCTCCTCTCCTCAAACATGGTTGCCCTCTCCCTCCCCCATCTCTACACCCTAAAAAACAACCCCAAAACAACATCAAAAGTTCGTCTCCACTTCACAAAAAACATGCACAAGCTCCCTACAAGCACTTTGGACAAAGAAAAATTGGATTTTGAGCACTTGGGGAAACTCAAGAAAATTCTTGAGTTTCCAAATGAAGTAATTCCTTCACACTTAGTGTTGTAATGCATTCCATTAGCTTCTATTGTTAGTTTAGAATAGATATATCGAGGTTTAGTGAACTTAGAAATTACCAAGTTAGGGTTTTGTGGAATTTTGAATTAAGAAAGTGTAATTGAGGTTAGTAGAGGCCTTGCAAACCCTGTGGTGATTGTGTACTGGACTAAACCAGAAACTAGAACCCTAATTAGCAAACTTAGAAATCCCCTATATCGGAAAATTATAGAAATTGTGATGTGTTTTGGTGATCTGCTATAACCCGTGTGACTTGAAATTTTTTTAGCGATTACTAGGAGTCGTGCTAGCAACCTGGAGTGTACCCTAAAGACCCCAGCCCCTGTACCCTAAGTGTGGCCACAAATTTATCCCTTCTGGCCGCAATTTATGGCCAGGGTAGGATGGATTGCCTTCGTACTTGTTCTGTGGTCCCTTTAGCTGTAAACTAGACCCCTCCCATATGCAAAATTTACTAATTTCAGCTAGGGTAAAATCTGGGACCATTTTCATGAGTTGCTGTCTTGCATTTCGTGATATTTATGAAATGATGTTTTTGATATTTGTGTTGTATTGGTCGATTCACGTTTATACATCAATCGTCGAAAGTTGTTGGTTATTCTTGCATGCTTAAACGATAAATTTTAACCTATGTATGATACTCGTGCCGATTTGGTTTTCGTGCGTGATTTCTTTTTACGATACTACGTGTGATATGTAGGTACCCCCATATGGACTTGGAGCAACTAGGATGAACGTGGAGACATCGACATTAGAAAGCGAAGATCAAGGTGAGTAGATATATATCTACGGGGGAAGTCGGGTGGATGCCGTATAGCACCCCCGCAGTTTCGTAGTATAGAACGCGAATGCGTTATGATTGATATATATATATATATATGTTATTATAAGATGTGTATACATTACTAGAAATGCTTTAGTGGACTTTGGGTTAGTGTAAGTGTAATTGGTAGTTAATGTTATAGTTTAGTGTTAGTCGCGAAACCCTAGAATAAGCTTTACACCCACGCGCGCGCACATACACTTACATTATTTTAGTTGTGCGTATTTCGGGATATGTATATATATATACACACATAGGTATGGGACTATGTTTATATATATATATATATATACGTATACATACACATGGATGATGAGGATAGTATATGGTATTTGGAGGTGATTCGATAAGATTGGGCATGGTGCCATGAGCTCGGTGATATGATGTGGTTCGTATTATGAGATACGACACAATATTATAACGGGTACATAGGTGATGTGTTTCATACATACGCATATATATATATGTAGATGGTATCAGTATTGTACTAGACTTAAATCAGTACCTAGATCACGACATGATAATAAGGATATCCGTTGAATAACAAGATAAATATGATATTGACCTTTACCCAGTTTGGGATGCCGTACGATGGGTTTACCGTACGAGCTATATATATTGATGATTGATCCGCACCCTTGACTCGAGGATTTCATATGATATATTGAATCGTACGTGATACTATTGAGGCGGGATCACCGACTTATATATATATATATATATATATATATACCGACTCAGATTTAGGTGGTTTCCTTACCTTTTCGATTAGGTTGTTAGTTTAGTCCTGTAGATTATTTATAGATGTTAGACTTGACTCGAGTCATACCTATTTCAAAACTAATGAATCGTGAGTATTTTAAAGACAGGCCAAGTGATTTTACGGATGTTTCAAAGGAACTACCTTTTCTTAAAAACAACGTAACCCTATTTTCAAAACACCATGATTCGTATTATTTCAAATGGCAAAACGGTATGACACATGTATAGTAATGTAGATTCTTTACTTACTGCGTTATTATTCATGTTCCGTATATTACTGCTGCATTTACTATTCATTTACCATTTATTCTGCTGTTCGCATTGCATTGCATGTCTATATGTATTTTCGTGAGAAATGATGAAACCTGCTGTTAGGACACCAGCACCGTTACCGATGATGCATATGCTCCACGTACACTTGCTTGCCGGCTCACACACATCTTCATCGGTAATTGCTATGTCACATACACTTTAGAGAACATTGCTTCATTGACATAGCTTGCTAGCTGATAGTTCCTATATGTTATTGTTTTCAGATGCTAGTTTAGACATTGCATTTATTACTGTGATTTTCATGTTTATTTATATGTTCTTTAGACATGACATTTTGGGCCAGTCCGGATTGCTGGAGCCCAGTATTCTTTAATTATTTACATCGTGATTTATGATTTCGGATTTCCATGAGATTTCTGGATTTATAGAAACCGCAAAGATTTTATAAACTGATTATCATTTTTAAGATAAAATTGTGTTTTTCTCATGATATGATTTGAGATATGTCTACCATGAGTTTTCTCGGCTCTTGAGCGATATCATACACCCGATTCAAGGAGGAGGAGGAACCGTCTGTGGGTGCATGGTGGACCCGGTGTGGTACCCCGGGGCGAGAAGGTCGCAGATGATGGCGTTGAGCCTGTGACAAGGGAGCACTACTGACCGGTGATTTTATTGTGACTCGACGGATATCCAGAGGATACCGATCGGAGTTGGGCCAGTCCGGATAGCCGGAGCCCAAGGGCCAGTCCGGATAGCCGGAGCCCTAGATATTGAGATTTGAGATATTTGAGATTTTATGATATGGGTCAGTCCGGATAGCCAGAGCACGAGATATTGAATATTTAGATATAAGTTTTGTGTCGATACTTGACACGGACTTTAATGCTGATTTCATTGATAATACCTCTATTTAAATATACAGAAATCTCACTATATTATGAAAACGGTTTCCTCATTTACGTGCATTCTGTTTTCATGCATTCATACCTCATATTTATGATATGTTCCTACCTAAGACACTGACACGAGCACTTGGTATTACACTTTTGTATAGATGTTTACCCAGGCCATTATATTATGCTTTAGGCTGTATCCTTTTGAGGATATATTATGATCGTATGACCTAGGATTGGGTCATACATACGATTTCTGCTCTGTGATGTTTTCTACTCACGAGTTGGCAACTCACCCCCGTTGTGCCACAGTTCTTACAGGTTTTGCCGTACAGGTTTTGTTGAGGCTTTGCTGGCACACTGCTCATTTTCGGATGTTTGCTTTAGTAGGTGGGTTCACTTGTATCGTGACCACCATTGTATTTTACTTATATTCTATTGTATCTAGTAAGCTCCATCAACCAAACTTGTATATTTTATAACCTTAGAAGACCAGTTGTATATTCTTTCGACCTTAGATCCGCGCGTTGTATTATTATGGTTTTCATGTTGATTTTGAGTTTCCTTTTGAGTTTTGATCCTCGCCCTTGGCGTTGTATATTATATTGCTTGCGTGGTTGTGACCGTCGATTGACGAAGAGCTAGCTCCCACTTGGAGATACCTTTATTCATATTATGCATGTTGTACCCCTTTTGGGGCCAGTATTTACAAAGGAAACTCTGCCGAAATTTTCAGAAAAAACTTGAGATTTTAATAATGCACACTTCGGCTTATGTTATTAAAACCGCTTACTTTAAAACATGTTTTCTTCACTTCTTTCTTAAAATGGTTTATATTTCTAGGATTTCTTGGCTTACTTGAATTAGATGGGGTCCTATAGACTTCATATGATTCAAGTGCCAGTCACGTGTCATTTCGGGTTATGACAAAGTTGGTATCAGAGCGCTAGGTTAACCTTGGTTCGAGTCTATGTTTGACTATTTGGAGCCTAGAGCGTTTGTATATATACGGAATCTAGGCTTGACCTTATGGAACTTAGACTTAGTCGAGGGGGTATTAGACCCGAACTTTCGTCACGTAGGTTGACCTTGGTTGATGGAGTAGGTGACTTAAGGAGAGTGACGTACCGTGTGTATGTTCCGCGGCATACTTACGATACGCTACTCCGCTTAAGAAACCTTAGGATGTACATTTCCTTACACAACATTATATTCATTCATATGATCTATCCTCATCTATATCGGTTTATGGTTTTGCTGCCATGATTACACGGGCAAAGAGAGCTACGACTAGAGTTGCGTCAGCATGAGCTCATGACGGACGAGGACTAACCAGGGCATGATTCCAGGGACACACGATTGCATAGATGTATCGTCCTATTGTATTTTCACGCATGAGCATTTGATGGATCGCTTTTACGAGATTTCTCGGACGTGCAGATCAGCATAGAAGGATTGGGCCACTGCTAGAGGCCAGTCAGAATGTGATGACCGTCAATGTACTGATTATTCTTGAAGATTGCGGCACTGTTTAGCGAGCGGACGAATGATTCAGTTGTTTCTGCGACTAACGAGATATCGCCCCAGATGTTTGAAGCTAATGCCGCACATGTTATAATTAGAGATATAATAGTAGATCGCTAGTCACCCAAGGGGGAATGACTAGGACATGTGATTCATTGCCTACCCCAAAGCGAGGTCATCAGATTGATTGATTCCATCTTGAGGAGGCTTCACGCTGGTACGTTAAGAGTCAATAGAAGACGATCGAATGTCAGAAACTCATTATTCCAAGTTTAAAGTATTCGGAGAAACGTGCAAGTAATTCCCTGGACCTTCTAGAAGAATGAAACCCTAACTCGATATAATGACCATGGGAACGCTATGAAAACCTTGGGTTTGCAGCAGTTCAGCGGTGCCATTAATGAGTCTTGGGTTTGCCCTTCTACGGCTGGTGCATAAGTACTGTGGCATGTACTAGGATACTATTAAACTGTACTCAAGATGTTGAGCTCTTGGGGGATTATAGAACTTTGACGAATCGATCGAAAAGTTTGACGTCATTCGGATATCATATGATGGGATACATTTCTTGGGAGACTCCAGGTACGAGTTGTTAGTTATATGTATGCCCTAGAGGCCATTACTATACATAGGATGTATATTGTAGTGGATACTGGGACATATATAGGGAGGACTTTCTTGTTCGACATGATAGTATGCTATTTGGTTGCTCTTTACCTTAACGTGTACACTGTTTGTCTCTCTGTTACATGTTGGTAAAGCCCTTAGGATGTGTACTTGACTATCTGGACTATGATGCGGATCATACTAGTGGGGACATGGTAGTCCATAAGTACATCCTTCAAAGTCCCTAGTCGTGGGTGTATCGAGACGGGGCATCGATATACCAGAGTAGACTAGCGTATACCTTCTCGACCCAAACAGATGGGCGATGGATGATCCCATATCCATTGGTGTTTGACATCGGAGATGATATACGGGTGCTCAGTAGAGACTGGGTACACTGGACAGACTCGCCGAGAACTCCCAGATTGTATTATACCTTACGTCAGATGGCAGTTCTCTGGTGACACTGGTACAGAGTAGTCTATTGACCCGAGATCGTCATAGAGTCTTGTGTGGTTCCCACTGTGCTTTGATTTCCATCTTACCACGTCCAAGAGGGCGTGCAAAACGGTGGTTTTTGGGTACAGTCCCGAGTCACATGGAGGCAATGAGCGATAGGAGGGGATTCGTCTCTTCCGGTATAGGGAGTTGATGTTGCGCTGTGTTCGATTGGCTATAACCGGAAATCCCTGGCCAGGGTTGCTGAGAAACTACTGGTTTTCTGTGGTGACACTGGTACAGAGTAGTCTATTGACACGAGATCGTCATAGAGTCTCGTGTGGTTCCCACTGTGCTTTGATTTCCATCTTACCACGTCCAAGAGGGCGTGCAAAACGGTGGTTTTTGGGTACAGTCCCGAGTCACATGGAGGCAATGTGCGATAGGAGGGGATTCGTCTCTCCCGGTATAGGGAGTTGATGTTGCGCTGTGTTCGATTGGCTATAACCGGAAATCCCTGGCCAAGGTTGCTGAGATTTACTGGTAAGTGTTACCAGTAGTTTCTCGAACTGTTATAGACCTCATATCGACACGACTTATCGAGCTATTGGGGTCTGACGTTTACCACCCCTAGGCGAGATATGCGACATATCAGACGGACAGACCGGACTGTACGGTAGTGTTACTGGTTGGATTCACAGGAGTGTGAGCGGGCTTGCTCGTCGATCTTCTGATCGCTCAATACCCGGGTGGCCGTTACGTTTAGCAGACCGCTTGCGGCTTGTGGGTGTTTGATATGATCATCACCTGCTGCCGGCGTATTGACGAGTCTTTAGAGTACTACACAGAGGTTTCCTGGCTCAAGCGAAACGAAATAGGAGCGCATATGAGATATGTGCGGGACCGAGAATAATACGTGTATGTGATACCGTATTTCATTCTCGCGATGAATGTATCGAATGGTTGTATGCGTTATAACCTAGTTATCGAATCGAGGATTGATTCGATAAGCCGATACATTGTATACTAGTCGGTTGTGTGCGACATGACCGGATCATTGAATCAAGTGTTGATTTAATGATTTAATGCATAATTATATATTTGATATATTACTTTGCATTAACTAGTATTGGTTCACTTTAAATGGATTTTCTCACTTGGATGTACAAGTTGTATATGTGATATACTTTTTGTGCAAATGATTTTATCATGTTTGATGATACATGTTTGCTAGGGTTTTTGTGTAAAGATCAAACCATGGTTACATGTTAATGGTTAGGGTTTTGATTTATTCATTTATTTATTTGTTTATTCTTTTTGGAAAATAAATGGCACGAAAAGAAAATGGTGGCTTGATTTGTATTCTAGTTGAAGCTTCATGAAGCTTTGACCTAAGTGACCATTTTTGTCTCATGCATAACCCTAAGCATTCCCACTAACCTTGGTTTAATCTCTACACTTGACCATGGTTTACATTATGATAAGTATTCATTTTCTTTTCATTTTAAAAGGAACTTATCATAATATTCATCTTCTACTTCTTCTTCTTCACTTGAAGAAAGCATGCCTCATCAATGGCAACTTGATGAAAAGAGTGAGAAATCCAATTCTAAAGTGAACCCACTTCCTATTTCTTCATCCTCTACCTCTTGCCAAGTAGTAGAGTGTGTTTTCATCACAAGTTTCATGACTTGTTGAAGTGGGAGCTTGATCTTGTGATGCTTCGACGTAGATCATCTTCGGCACGAAGCCGACGACCTTGCCCGCCCATTTCTCCGATGAAGCCGACGCTAGAGCCCGGATTTTGATTTGGACAGCGGAGAGGACTTCATCACGGAGCCGTGGAGGTGGAGGACCGGATCTACAAAGGTTGTATTTCCGTACTCTTAGTTAAAGTAGTTAACTAGTTGCTTTGTCGCCTAAACTTCTAGCCAACGATCCGTATTAGGATTTCTCGGCACCGTAAAATTTTGAAATTGGCATGGTTGATGCCTTGTGAGACCTCTTGAGAGTGCCTAGGAACCCTACAGTGGTATCAGAGCCTAGCTAGAGCCTTAGGCGATGCGTAGACGAAGTTTGAAACCCGAACGAACCCGAAACCCTAAACCAAACATGCTCTCTGGACTTTTTCTAAAATCTGGAGTTTTTCGATATTAAAAATATGCAGAAAAATAAGCAGGGAATTGTAAGAATTACTGTGAAGCCCGTACCCATGAATCCACCAAAGTGCGGCGGAACCGCGGAAGAAGCCTGGCTTCTGCGGCGGTTACGCGGCTGTATGATGACGTTAGCTTCCCATTTTTGCACAGTAATTCCTCTTTTCTGGTGTTGGATTTTCTGGGAATTTTTAATATTTATTCAAGAGTTGAATTTTCTGGGTTGTTTTGGGGATTCGATTGTTCGATCGGATTGTCAAATTTTGTCTGTGTGGCTTTCCGGGTATTTTTGAATATGTTAAAAAGTTCGACCGGATATAAATACCCAACTTTTCTCCTGTCGGGAAATTTCCAAATGTTGGATTTTTCCGTGGTTTAACGACGTTCTAAGTAGTGCAAGTAACACGATGGTCCCTCTAGAAGACAACAAACCTTAACTCGATTATGTGACCGTCTTGAACTGCCCTTTGAACCTTAGGGTTTGGGGCAGTACGGCGTGCCACATGTGAGGCGTTGGCTTGACCCTTCTACGGCTGGACCGTTGGTACTGAGGCACGAACTGAATGTTTTTTAGACTTGTTTCATGTGTTGATCTGTATCGGGAAAACTTGGGTGTTCGATTGTTCGATCGGAAAGTTTAACATTTTCTATTTATCTGGAATGTGATACAATAATTGGAATTCACAAAGAGTTATGAGATAACTGAATGAATGTTATAAACATAGCAGTTTAGTCTCACTTGATCGGTTGCTACGGAATTTTGATGTGATCAAAAGTCCGTCGCAATCACGTAGCGTACGCGGATACTCGCCGGGTAAACTTAATAGACAGCCTCGCTCCATAGCCCCGACCAAGTGACTGTAGGAGAACCCCGTCGCCGAAAGCATCCGTTCGGGTGCTCGCGGCAGCGGTGTTCCGCCTTGGTGCACTTCGTCGACGGCGTCGGGGGTGCGGCCGCCTACTAAAGTTTGCGACGAGCATTCGATCAGGATGTCGGGAATCTTGTTGAATTACCCGACTTGATATTGAAAAGAGTTTTCGATAATGAGACTAAAATGCGGGGTTTATAATTGTTAGGCATGCGATGTCTAAGGAATTAATTTGATTAGGCATGCGATGTCTATGCAGGTTGCGGATTCCAACTGTTGTAGTTTTACACTTTCTTTTCTGTGACCGTAAGTGTAATATGTGATATCGCCGGTTTCGTTGCTATATGTCAACGACAATTGGGATGCGCATATTTACTTACGTTGATGACATGTGATGTTATGTGTTGCTGGATATGTTATATTGGATCGTCGTGTTTGAATAGCCGGGGTTTTTTATGTGAGATGAGTGTTTTTCATTTTCATTCATGTAAAAACTTGTATGTAATATTCTTTTATTGGGGCACTTCCAGGTTGCGGAAGATGTCACCTTTTGTATATTATTTACTTTTCCGCACTAGGATAGACCCAAGGAGGGGAGCATAAGTAACCGGGTTCTGGAGTCCAGTGGGAGACCAACTCGAGGAGTCAAGTCAGGGTCTCCTAACTCTAGAATTGGTAGGGTTGCTTGCCGCTCTCGTAGGGGTCTAGGGGTGTGGGTTTGGCTATTCATCACGACCGTGGAATCCGTGTTTTATACTGGCTCGTATTGAAAAACACGGACGTCCTAGTATATCCAATATTTCATATGATTCTTCTGCTGCGATATCTGTGATGTGATCATGTGATATGTTCTGTGATGGATACTTTATATAGTATATATGATATATTATATAGGCGTTACTTATGTTTTACACCCGCGCTAGCCCTGCCCCGCTCTGCCGTTAGTTACCTAACCTAACGGTGCACGAGGGGACATCGAGGCGAATGCGGATGGCATAAGTCTACGTCGTATTTATCTGTGATGTTTAGGTACTTAAATGATGGGACTTCATTAATGTGATTAATGAAATAAAAGAAACCTAAGATGTTGTAGAATCGAATTTCAAAATAAAACAGGTAGCTACAGTTCTTGCTTTGCACAGCGGTATATGTGATATATCCTGCACCTTATTCGATGAGGAAAGGACCGAGATCCCTTTACCGGGAGTGACTCCTTTAGCAATAACTGGCAGATGCTACACACTCGGTTTGTCTTTTGATTGCTTTTAAGAGTTTTTGCTTTGCACAGTGATATATATGATATATTCCGCACCTCATTCGACGAGGAAAGGACCGACGATCCCTTCACCGGGAGTGACTCCTTTAGCAAAACTAGAAAAGCCTCAAAAACACTCCATTTTAAAATCATTTGATTCTACAACGATATCAAGTTCATTACGCAATAGGTTTTCAGAAAAACCTGACGTAGCCCTCCGTCATTTCAGATAAGTACTAGTTAGTATTCGTGCTACGTTTGTTGACTATGTTAAGGCGTAGTGTGCGGTAGCTAATTAGTGCTTATCTGCATAAGCATATGATGCGATTGGATTAGGGTAGTCGTGCGACTTTGTTGACTATGTAAAGGGTCGTGCGGGTGGGTTTAATTCAATCGGGAAATGACGGGTTGAACTTGACTAGCACTTATGATTTGTTGACTATGTTAAGGTCATATAGCTGCTAGGGGCAAAATATTATCGGGAATTTCAAGTGTTGAAATTTGCAATGAGATTGCATACCTTCTATGAGATAGTTGGATCCCGATACTCGCTGCGAGTGAGAGTTACTCCTGGGAGAGTTTTATACATTACAATTAGCCGATCAAGTAGGTGTCTAGAAAGGTGTTAACGAGGTTACGCCTCTGGGAAAACGAGGTTTACACTAATTAGGATCGTGCGAAAGAACGCGGGACCTCCCTCAAAGTACCGACACTGGCCTGGCTGAAAGATTGGCGAACTTGTAGTGTGTAATTAATCCCGGCTAGTCTTTCCTTTTTGGGTTTGAAGGAAGATTTGATAAAAAGAAGTGGGAGCCATCCTGATTAGATAAAATCATAACCAATCTGATCTTGCAAGAGCGCACGCTGAGTGTTTTCTTCTCTCTCTCTCCAGGTAGCGACCATATCACGCCTTAATCAAGATAATAATACGGAATATTGACCGAACCCGCTTGTTATACTGAGCTGGGGAACGTTGGTCCCGCTCCAACTTATAATTGTTATAAGACAGAGCAGGAAATTGGGGAATACCAGATTTCCCGTGCCGCCCAAACGAAGAAAGTGCATATGATGCATCATCTTCGGGTGTGTTCGTTACAAAGAACTGTTTCTCTGTATCCTCTACGTCCTGGGTATGTGATACCAGATCAGGATTCCATATATGTAATCTGTTACATAGGGCTACAGCTAGGTAGAGAACTGAGAACGGGTGATAAGTTTCATGAGGCAGATAACGGGGCAAGTGTTGCAGCCAAGTCTGTTGGTCACTGTCACCCTGTATTACCAATACATTGATTCTGAACAAATGTTATTAGATACCGAACCTGATATACAAAATCATATCAGTCTCTTTATTAGTAAAGAAATGATAAGATTTTGTATTGTTGGATAATGTTTTGAACATTTCCTATATCAAAAGTTGATCGGTTCAGGCACGTTATCTAAAAGCATTGATGTTCTAAATCAAACTACAGTTCTTAGTATACAGAACACACACAAGAGGAAGAGTTCAGAAATGAACGAATCCTTCTTGAGGCATTGTAGACTAGGTCATATCAATGCGACCTGACTAGCTGAAGATACATTTAGATGCATATTTAAATCTGTTTGAATTTACATCTTATGAAACTTGCCAGTCATGTAACAAAGATACGATGACCATAGCTCTGTTTACTGGAAGCAGAGAAAGAGTTAGTAAACTCTTGGGATGATACATGTTGATGTATGTAAGGTCCCCTGTCTACATATACCAGGACTGGTTCTTTGTACTTAGTTACATTCTCTGATAATCTCTCGAGATTCAGACATATGTTCCTGTTGAAGCACAAGTCCGAACCTTTTGAGATATTCACAGAATATAAGTTAGAAATAGAGAACCAATACGGGTATAAGTATTATGTCCTTTGATGTGATCAGGGAGGAGAATACTTGAGCACGGAATTCCTGGATTATTCTAAAGGAGAATGAGATTCTCTCTCAGCATTACTCCTCCATATACACCATAGCACGATGGTATATCGGGGCGGAGCAATCTCACCCTATATGATAAGGTGTGCTCTATGATGAGTACTACCGAGTTACCTGTTTCCTTTTTGGGAGTTATGCGCTTGAGAAGCAGCATACCTATTGAATAGGGTTCGAATCAGATCACAGCCTACCACTCCATATGAGATATGGTATGGGAAGAGCCCATGTCTTAAGCTAGTTAAGACTAGGGGTTGTCCGGCCTATGTCTAAAAGCAAAATCCGGAAAAGCTCGAGGCAAGGTTAGTTATGTAGAACTGGAAAGGTTCCAGCTATGCAAAACTACAGAAGATGATTTGGTACAACCAAAGGATTCAGTAGATTCCAACGAACCTCAGCCTCTCCGCCGATCTAGTAGGGTTCCTCACCCACCTGAGAGATACTTCGGCTTCTCTATGACAGTGGGAGCGAGGATTGCATCATGAGATGATGACCCAACTAGTTTCGAACTGGCCATCAGGAGTGGGACTCTGTAAGAATGGCTGGATGCTTAGCGATCTGAGATGGAATCCTTATACACCAACAAAGTATGGACTTTGGTTGCTATATCTGAAGGGTTAAATCCCCATCAGGAGCAAGTATATCTTGAGAAGATTACTTGGTGTAGATGGAAAAGTTGAGACTTTCAAAGCTAGACTTGTTAAAGGTTTTCGTCGTTGACCAGGCGTGGATAATGATGAAACCTTTTTCCAGTATCTATGCTTAAGTCCATCCAGATCCTACTTACCACGGCTACATACCATGACTACCATATCTGGTGGTTGGGTGTCATGACTGCTTTTCTAAATGATGTTTTGGAAGAGAGCGTCTATAAGTACACAGCCAGAGGGCCTCGTAGACAGTGGGAGCAGCGGAAACGTGTGCAAGATGTTTTATAGGATAAAGCAGGCATCGCGGAGTTGGAACATCTGTTTTGATGTGGTAGTCAAAGAGTTTGACATCATCAAAATGGTAGATGAACCTTGTATAAACAAAAAGGTAGTAGGGAGTATGGTGACGATCCTCGTAGAGTACGTGGATGACATAATCTTGATAGGGAAGGAGTTTCCTATGCTACGCTCGATCAATCTCCGCTTATGACAATGATTCTCCACATAGGATCAAGATGATACCTCCTAAATCCTGAGTTTTCATCTATGAGATAGATGTTATTTGGGTGTTAGAATACTCACTAGCTGTAGTGAGATGGTATCAGTTGATCCTGGGGAGAATCACTGGAAGGGTTCCAGGGTGATAAAGACGACTGAATGTCAGTCACAGGCATTGTCTTTACCCTCAGTAAAGGGACGGTATGTTGGAAGAGTTCCAAGCTAGATACCGTGGCATACTAGACGATAAAGGCAGGATACATCGCTACTTAAGATGCTACCAAAGAGGCTGTTTGGGTGTTTATTGGTTCATGAGATGAACTATGTTCCTCCCATTGTGTGACAATGGAGTTGTGGCTTATGCCAAGGAACACCCGTCCCATCAGTGATCCAGACAAACTCTAAGGCAGTGTCACCTGATCATGGAGATGGTTGATCACCAGGGTGATCGAGTTTAGGAGAGTAGAGTCAGAGAACAACACGGCGGATCCACTCATGAAGGCCTATTCCCAGAGAGAGACTTTTATAGGATGGTTGAGTATGAGATACTACAACCACTGCTACAGATGGCCCTAGTGCAAGTGGGAGATTGTTAGTTATATGTATGCCCTAGAGGCCATTACTATACATAGGATGTATATTGTAGTGGATGCTGGGACATATATAGGGAGGACTTTCTTGCTCGACATTATAGTATGCTATCTGGTTGCTCTTTACCTTAACGTGTACACTGTTTGTCTCACTGTTACATGTTGGTAAAGCCCTTAGGATGTGTACTTGACTATCTGGACTATGATGCGGATCATACTAGTGGGGACATGGTAGTCCATAAGTACATCATTCAAAGTCCCTAGTCGTGGGTGTATCGAGACGGGGTATCGATACACCAGAGTAGACTAGCATATACCTTCTCGACCCATACAGATGGGCGATGGATGATCCCATATCCATTGGTGTTTGACAGCGGAGATGATATACGGGTGCTCAGTAGAGACTGGGTACACTGGACGGACTCGCCGAGAACTCCCAGATGGTATTATACCTTACGTCAGATGGCAGTTCTCTGGTGACACTGGTACAGAGTAGTCTATTGACTCGAGATCGTCATAGAGTCTTGTGTGGTTCCCACTGTGCTTTGATTTCCATCTTACCACGTCCAAGAGGGCGTGCAAAACGGTGGTTTTTGGGTACAGTCCCGAGTCACATGGAGGCAATGAACGATAGGAGGGGATTCGTCTCTCCCGGTATAGGGAGTTGATGTTGCGCTGTGTTCAATTGGCTATAACCGGAAATCCCTGGCCAGGGTTGCTGAGATTTACTGGTAAGTGTTACCAGTAGTTTCTCGAACTGTTATAGACCTCATATCGACACGACTTATCGAGCTATTGGGGTCTGACGTTTACCACCCCTAGGCGAGATATGCGACATATCAGACGGACAGACCGGACTGTACGGTAGTGTTACTGGTTGGATTCACAGGAGTGTGAGCGGGCTTGCTCGTCGATCTTCTGATCGCTCAATACCCGGGTGGCCGTTACGTTTAGCAGACCGCTTGCGGCTTGTGGGTGTTTGATATGTTCATCACCTGCTGCCGGCGTATTAACGAGTCTTTAGAGTCCTACACAGAGGTTTCCTGGCTCAAGCGAAACGAAATAGGAGCGCATATGAGATATGTGCGGGACCGAGAATAATGCGTGTATGTGATACCGTATTTCATTCTCGCGATGAATGTATCGAATGGTTGTATGCGATATAACCTAGTTATCGAATCGAGGATTGATTCGATAAGCCGATACATTGTATACTAGTCGGTTGTGTGCGACATGACCGGATCATTGAATCAAGTGTTGATTTAATGATTTAATGCATAATTATATATTTGATATATTACTTTGCATTAACTAGTATTGGTTCACTTTAAATGGATTTTCTCACTTGGATGTACAAGTTGTATATGTGATATACTTTTTGTGCAAATGATTGTATCATGTTTGATGATACATGTTTGCTAGGGTTTTTGTGTAAAGATCAAACCATGGTTACATGTTAATGGTTAGGGTTTTGATTTATTCATTTATTTATTTGTTTATTCTTTTTGGAAAATAAATGGCATGAAAAGAAAATGGTGGCTTGATTTGTATTCTAGTTGAAACTTCATGAAGCTTTGACCTAAGTGACCATTTTTGTCTCATGCTTAACCCTATCCATTCCCACTAACCTTGGTTTAATCTCTACACTTGACCATGGTTTACATTATGATAAGTATTCATTTTCTTTTCATTTTAAAAGGAACTTATCATAATATTCATCTTCTTCTTCTTCTTCTTCACTTGAAGAAAGCATGCCTCATCAATGGCAACTTGATGAAAAGAGTGAGAAATCCAATTCTAAAGTGAACCCACTTCCTATTTCTTCATCCTCTACCTCTTGCCAAGTAGTAGAGTGTGTTTTCTTCACAAGTTTCATGACTTGGTGAAGTGGGAGCTTGATCTTGTGATGCTTCGACGTAGATCATCTTCGGCATGAAGCCGACGACCTTGCCCGCCCATTTCTCCGATGAAGCCGACGCTAGAGCCCGGATTTTGATTTGGACAGCGGAGAGGACTTCATCACGGAGCCGTGGAGGTGGAGGACCGGATCTACAAAGGTTGTATTTCCGTACTCTTAGTTAAAGTAGTTAACTAGTTGCTTTGTCGCCTAAACTTCTAGCCAACGATCCGTATTAGGGTTTCTCGGCACCGTAAAATTTTGAAATTGGCATGGTTGATGCCTTGTGAGACCTCTTGAGAGTGCCTAGGAACCCTACACGAGTATAGTCGTTGGAACGCAGTCCATGCAGCCATGAAAAGACGAGTCCGAATCAGTCGACATTAGAGAAAAGTGGAGTATGAGCTTCGTACGAGATTTTGATGAGATGACGTTCCACTCCGCTGACATCAGAGATGTGATACGCATGCAGAGGCGTTGTACATGGATATATCTTCCAGAAGGAGTCATGATGAGTATGCAGCCATTACGGAACGAGAAATAGATTTAGTAAAAAATTATAACTTCTGGGCAGTTCAGCAGAAACGAGATTTGGGAGAGACTTCGACAGAACCTTTCTGGAATACTATATGAGAAGACTTGGACCCAGGATCGGTCATATTGTGCACACCCAGTAGGCCAGAGTCCGGCATCGTCTACGAGACATGTTATGAGTAACCATGATAGTTGGCCAGATATCTTTAGAGGATGTGCCAGAGCGGGACTATTTCCGCCATCTTTGATTTCGGTATTTTTGGCGACTTATTTGCATGATTGAGATTTTGTGCACCACAGTTGCACTTGACTTCGCTTTGATGTCATTCGAGATGTTGATTTTGATTTCATGCCTATGGTATGCATGTGATTTGATTTATTCTTTCAGTATAGTTTTCATGCACTTTCAGCATTTGTGATTCGATTTTGTGCACGCTGATGCACATGGTTGGGAGATTATATACCACGGTATACCCGATTTGGATTTGGATTGAGATGTGTTGTATACCGTCGTTTTCGATTGTGATACTCGATATTTGTTTTCGTGCACCTTGTGCACTTGAGTTGGATTCTGCACAGACTTGACGCGCTTGATGCGATTTTGGTGCACACCAGATGTACTAAATCGATATTCTTCGTGCATATCAGATGCACCTGATATTGCTGTCAGGCACACCCGTTGCTTTTGACAGGTGTTTCGTGCACACCCGTTGCACTTAGATTTTGTTTCTGTGCACATGTACTGCACATTCATGGATTTTTATTTCCGTGCACACCAGACGCACGTGGCATTCATATATACATTTTGGGATTGATTCCTTTGAGCAGCATGTTTTATGATATTTACTATTTGATTTAGTGACTGAGCAGGACTAGTCCAAGGACAGTACCTGAATATATTTTTGCATGCATTGATAGTTACCGAAGGGATTTCCAAAAAGGAGCTATAGTCTCAGTATTTACCTACGTGTCTGAGATGAAATGAAACATTTAACAAAGGAAACACTTCTAAATTACTTTTCAAAACGGCGGGACATATGTTGAACGAAGGATATATATATGTATATAGAATTATTTTCTTACAATTAAACGTCCGCTACTTGTGTCGTGATTCGCGCATCGCGCAGCGACTTGCAAAAGATTTGGCATGCATTTCTTTTAGATGTTTTGACGAATTTACTACGATGTTTATATGTATAGTTTTGATGTATATCATGTCGGTTTTCGTATTGGATTTAGACATTGGTGTCTTCATCACAACTCCGATGATTGCGGGATGCTTGACGAAGTTTTGATTTTGGATTCTATGCTCATTTTTCATGCGCATGTATTGCGCTACGATACGTTTTATGTATTTTTGATTTCGGAGCCCCGACGACTGGATCATTTTACTGAAATGTTTTAGAAATTGGGGGAGTTTAAATTTAAATTCGGGGACCGAATTTTTTTAACTGGGGAAGAATGTAACATTTCAGAAAAATAAAATATTATTTTTGGGAATTTTTATAATTAAATAATAAATATGATGAATATTTTACTAATGCGGTATAATTAAATACCAATAAGGTGAAAATATTTGGAAAATTATAGAAATTACTGAAATGAGGGTGTTTTATATGATTTAAGCAAATTATGAATTTTTATAATTAATTATAAACAATTTTAATGCTAATCATGATTAAATATCGCTAATCGCGCATTAAGCTAGTTTTGTGGATGTGACATGCACCAAGTCATTTTTTCACACTTGTTACATTTTCCTCCATGGCTTTTCTTTTCAAATGTTTTGGTTTTGTTTTTAAATGAGAGAAAGGAAAAGAGAAGAGAAAAGAAAAGAATAGAAAAAGAAAAGGAAAAGAGTAAACAATAGAGTATGGGCAAGAGAGAGAGAGAGAGATGAGGGGTTTTGACTTGTCTCCCATTGTTTTCCCTTCTTGTTTCTTCATCTTTTCTGCTCCTCTCCTCAATCATGGCTTCCCTCTCCCTCCCCCATCTCTACACCCTCACAAACAACCCCAAAACAACATTAAAAGTTCGTCTCCATTTTACAAAAAACATGCATAAGCTCCCTACAAGCACTTTGGACAAAGAAAAATCGGATTTTGAGCACTTGGGGCAACTCAAGAAAATTCTTGAGTTGCCAAATGAGGTAATTCCTTCACACTTAGTGTTGTAATGCATTCCATTAGCTTCTATTGTTAGTTTAGAATCGATATATCGAGATTTAGTGAACTTAGAAATTTCCAAGTTAGGGTTTTGTGGAATTTTGAATTAAGAAAGTGTAATTAAGCTTAGTAGAGGCCTTACAAACCCTGTGGTGATTGTGTACTGAACTAAACTAGAGACTAGAACCCCAATTAGCGAACTTAGAAATCCCCGATATGGGAAAATTATGGAAATTGTGATGTGTTTTGGTGATCTGCTATAACCCGAGTGAACTAAAAAAATTTTAGCGATTACTGGGAGTCGTGCAGGCAACCTGGAGTGTACCCTAAAGACCCCAGCCCCTGTACCCTTAGTGTGGCCGCAAATTTATCCCTTATGGCCGCAATTTGCAGCCAGGGTAGGAAGGATTGCCTTCGTACTTGTTCTGTGGTCCCTTTAGCTATAAACTAGACACCTCCCATATGCAAAATTGACTAATTTCAGCTAGGGTAAAATCTGGGACCATTTTCATGAGTTGCTTCCTTGTATTTCATGATATTTATGAAATGAAGCTTTTGATATTTGTGTTTTATCGGTCGATTCACATTTATACGTCAATCGTCGAGAGTTGTTGGTTATTCTTGCATGCGTAAACGATAGATTTTAACCTATGTGTGATACTCGTGCCGATTTGGTTTTCATGCGTGATTTCTGTTTACGATACTACGTGTGATATGTAGGTACCCCCATGTGGATTTGGAGCAACAAGGATGAACGTGGCGATATAGACATCGGCAAAGGAAGATCAAGGTGAGTAGATATATATCTATGGGGGAAGTCGGGTGGATGGCGTATAACACCCCCGTAGTTTCGTAGTATAGAACGCGAATGCGTTATGATATATATATATATATATATATATGTTATTATAAGATGTGTATACGTTACTAGAAATGCTTTAGTGGACTTTGGGTTAGTGTAAGCGTAATTGGTAGTTAATGTTACAGTTTAGTGTTAGTCGTGAAACCCTAGAATAAGGTTTACACCTACGCGCACACACATACACTTACATTGTTTTACATGTGCGTATATGGGGATATGTATATATATATACACATATAGGTATGGGACTATGTATATATATACGTATACATATACATGGATGATGATGATAGTATATGGTACTTGGAGCTGAGTCGATAAGATTGGGCATGGTGCCATAAGCTCGGTGATATGATGTGGTTCGTATTATGAGATACGACACGATATTATAGAGGGTCCTTAGGCGATGTGTTTCATACACACGCATATATATATGTAGATGGTATCAGTATTGTACTAGACTTAGATCAGTACCCAGATCACGACATGATAATAAGGATACCAGTTGAATAACAAGATAAATATGATATTGACCCGTACCCTGTTTGGGATGCCGTACTATGGGTTTACCGTACGAGCTATATATATATGAATGATTGATACGCACTCTTGACTCGAGGATATCATATGATATATTGTATCGTACTCGATACTATTGAGGCGGGATCACCGACTTATATATATATATATATATATATATATATATATATATCGACTCAGATTTAGGTGGTTTCCTTACCTTTTTGATTAGCCTGTTAGTTTAGTCCTGTAGATTATTTATAGATGTTAGACTAGACTCGAGTCATACCTATTTCAAAAATAACGAATCATGAGTATTTTAAAGACAGGCCAAGCGATTCTACGGATATTTCAAAGGACGTACCTTTTCTTAAAAACATCGTAGCCCTATTTTCAAAACACCACTATTCGTATTATTTCAAATGGAAAAACGGTATAACACATATATAGTAATGTAGATTCTTTACTTACTGCGTTATTATTCATGTTCCGCATATTACTGCTGCATTTACTATTCATTTACCATTTATTCTGCTGTTCGCATTGGATTGCATGTCTATATGTATTTTCGTGAGAAATGATTGTTGGATATATGTATGCCCTAGAGGCCATTATATGATAGTTGATGTATTTGTACATGTACATATATTAAGTATACATTCTTGCTCGACATGATAGTATGCTATCTGGTTCTTCTTTATTTGACATGTTGATTTGATCATGCTTTTATTCATTCATACATGCTGATAAAGCCCTGAGGATATCGGCTTGACTATAGTGATTATGATAGAGATCATACTAGTGGGACATCTGTAGTTTATAAGCATATCCTGAAATGTCCCTAGTCGTAGGTGTATCGAGACGGGGCATCGATATACCAGAGTAGACTAGCGTATATGATACTAGACCCATGTGATTGGCGATGGATGTTCCCACATTCATCGATGTTTGGCATCAAGATCATATACGGGTGCTCAGTGGTGACTGGGTACACTGGACGGACTCACCGAGAACTCCTATATGGAATTATATCTATCATCGGATAGCAGTTCTCAGGTGACACTGGTACAGGTTAGTCTGTAGACCCGAGATCGTCATAGAGTCTTGTGTGCTCTCCTACTGTACTTTGATTACCACCCTACCACGGCTCTACTGAGTCGTGCAAACAGGTGGCCGTTGGGTACAGTCCCGAGACACACGAAGGCGATGAACGATAGGAGGGGTTTCGTCTCTCCTGATATTGGGAGTTGATGCTGTGCTGTGCTCGACTGGTTATATCAGTAAGTCCCTGGCCAGGGCTGCTGAGATTTACTGATAAGTGTTATCAGTAGTTTCTCGATCTGTTATAGACCATTCACCGGCACGACTTATTGAGTTATTGGGGTCGACGTTACCATCCCTAGACTCGATATGCAGCATATCTGACGAAGAGACCGGACTGTACGGTAGTGTTGCCGGTTGGCTCGACGGGAGTTGTAGCAGGTTCGCTTGTTTTCTTCTGATCGCTCAATACCTGGGTGGCCGTTACGTTTAGCTGACCGCTTGCGGCTTGGGGGTGCTTGATATGATCATCACCCACTGCCGGCGTATTGACGAGTCTTAGAGTCCAACAAAGGAGTTACCTAGTCCAGGCGAAACGTTGTGGTGCGCGTATGCGATATGCGAATGGACCCGGTTAAAATGCGCGTATTAGATACCGTATACTAATCGGGCGGCTTGCTTTTGGTTAGGCCGTATGTGATGTGGCCGGATTGATAAATCAAGTGTTGATTTATCATTTAACCATTAGCTTCTCACTAGAAATCCTATCTTGTTTCTTTTAGATGTATGCATGCATGTATGCATTCATTCTTGTTCATGCACATATGGATGTGCATGCACACATGCATACATACATCATTCTATCATGGTTGTTTATACATAGAAAATGGTGGCAATATAAGACTCACACCATGGTTTATGTTATGGATTATTATTTCTATTTATGCTAAAACAAAAGAAAAGAGATAAGATTAATTCATGGATTAGTTTCTACACTCTTCTTTTGACATAACCATGTTCACCTACCTTTTGACCATGATTTAATCTTTCTCTTGTGTTTTAACTAAAGTAAAATAAATATCCATAAAAGATAACCATGGTTTGAGATGAAGAGGAAAAAATATATATACTTATATTTTTCATTTTCTCATTAGAGTTTATTTTCTCTTCTTCTTAAAAAAGCCATCATCTTCTTCAACCTTGATCTCTTGCCCTCTAGATTTTTCAAGTGAGCAAAATACTCAAAAAGATAGGATTTTGAAGTGAGAAAGAGAACCACAACACCATTCTACACAAGTCTAGCCCACTTGTTTAGAGTGTTAGCTTCATTTCATCATGTTGATAAAGTGAAGTTGCAAGCTTGGACAAAGGAGCTCCGGGTGGATCGTCGTGGATGTTAGAAGACTTCAAGCTAATCGTTTTCCAACTCTCAAGTGGCCAAGGAGTCTAAAAAGGGGAGCTACAAAGGTTGTACTCTCAAAACCCTAGCTTTTGTTACATGTATTGTTATGAACCCTAATTTTCTAGGATAGATCCTTTGTATGCTTACTTAGCACCACAAAAATTTGATCTTTGTGACATGTGATGCTTCCAAACCTCTCATAGGGTGCTAGGTAAACCTAACATTGGTATCAGAGCCGACCTAGAACATTAGGCGATACTTTAGAGAAGTATAAACTCCGATCGAACCGAAATACGGAATTACAGGACACTCTCTGGACATTTTTTAAAATCTGTTATTTTTCAGAATTAAAAATACTTAATAAATACAGCAGGTAAATCTAAGACCAACAGTAAAATTCGAGGCTATGAACAGTGCATTTGACCGCGGAACCACGGCCCAAGCTTGCATAGGCCGCGGCTCCGCGGCTGTACAGATGGCTCATTCCCTAATTTTTGTACAGTGTTTTTCCCTACCTGCTTGTATATATTTTGAGTATGTTTAATCTGAATCTACTGTTGAATATTCTGGGGATGGTTTTAAGTTCAATGATTCGATCGGAATTTACATTTCGTGTTTTTTCCGGGTAAATTAGAAAGTATTGAATTGTTCGAACGAGTATCATTTGCTCACTTTTCACAGGGTTTAAATCTTTCGGAGATACGTGCAAGTTTTGTGGTGGACCCTCTAGAAGACAACAAACCTTAACTCGATTATGTGACCGTCTTGAACTGCCCTTTGAACCTTAGGGTTTGGGGCAGTATGGCGTGCCATATGTGAGGCGTTGGCTTGACCCTTCTACGGCTGGACCGCTACTACTGTGTCACACTCCGGATTTTTTGAACTCCGCTCAAGTGTTGAGCTTTAGGGAATTTTGGGTATTTGATCATTCGGTCGAAAACTTTAATACTGTCTATTTATCTGGAATGTGATACAATATGTGGAATTCATATAGTTTAGGCATGAAATACGAAGTATGTGATATTTCGCATTTATGAAGTCTAAAGAGAATGTGGATTCCAAATATTGTAGTTTTACACTTTCTTTTCTGTGACCGTAAGTGTAGTATGTTCGATATCGCCGGTTTCGTTGCTATACATCAACGACAATCGGGGTACGCATACTTACTTACGTTGATGATATATGATATTACGTGTTGCTGAGATATGATGTGCAGGATTGTCGCGATTGAATAGCCGGGGGTTTTATGTGAGATAAGAGTTTTATTTTTTCATTCATGTAAATTCAAATGTAATGTAATATTCTTTTATTTGGGGCACTTCCGGGTTGCGGTTGATGTCACCAGTGTTGTATATTATTTACTTTTCCGCATTAGGATAGACCCAAGGAGGGGAGCACAAGTGACCGGGTTCTGGGGTTCAGTGGGAGGCCATCTCGAGGAGTCGACACCGGGTCTCCTATGTTAGTTATATGTATGCCCTAGAGGCCATTGCTATACATAGGATGTATATTGTAGTGGATGCTGGGACATATATAGGGAGGACTTTCTTGCTCGACATGATAGTATGCTATCTGGTTGAACTTTACCTTAACGTGTACACTGATTGTCTCTCTGTTACATGTTGGTAAAGCCCTTAGGATGTGTACTTGACTACCTGGACTATGATGCGGATCATACTAGTGGGGACATGGTAGTCCATAAGTACATCCTTCCAAGTCCCTGGTCGTGGGTGTATCGAGACGGGGCATCGATATACCAGTATAGACTAGCGTATACCTTCTCGACCCATACAGATGGGCGATGGATGATCCCATATCCATTGGTGTTTGACATCAGAGATGATATACGGGTGCTCAGTGGAGACTGGGTACACTGGACGGACTCGCCGAGAACTCCCAGATGGTATTATACCTTACGTCAGATGGCAGTTCTCTGGTGACACTGGTACAGAGTAGTCTGTTGACCCGAGATCGTCATAGAGTCTTGTGTGGTTCCCACTGTGCTTTGATTTCCACCTTACCACGTCCAAGAGGGTGTGCAAAACGGTGGTTTTTGGGTACAGTCCCGAGTCACATGGAGGCAATGAGCGATAGGAGGGGATTCGTCTCTCCCGGTATAGGGAGTTGATGTTGCGCTGTGTTCGATTGGCTATAACCGGAAATCCCTGGCCAGGGTTGCTGAGATTTACTGGTAAGTGTTACCAGTAGTTTCTCGAATTGTTATAGACCTCATATTGACACGACTTATCGAGCTATTGGGGTCTGACGTTTACCACCCCTAGGCGAGATATGCGACATATCAGACGACGAGACCGGACTGTACGGTAAGTGTTACTGGTTGGATTCACAGGAGTGTGAGAGGGCTTGCTCGTCGATCTTCTGATCGCTCAATACCCGGGTGGCCGTTACGTTTAGCAGACCGCTTGCGGCTTGTGGGTTTTTGATATGATCATCATTTGCTACCGGCGTATTGACGAGTCTTTAGAGTCCTACACAGAGGTTTCCTGGCTCAAGCGAAACGAAATAGGAGCGCATATGAGATATGTGCGGGACCGAGAATAATGCGTGTATGTGATACCGTATTCTATTCTCGCGATGAATGTATCTATCTGGTTGTATGCGATATAACCTAGTTATCGAATCAAGGATTGATTCGATAAATCGATACATTGGATATTAGTCGGTCATATGAGATATGACCGGATCGTTAAATCAAGTGTTGATTTGATGATTTAATGCATAATTATATATTTGATATATTACTTTGCATTAACTAGTATTGGTTCACTTTAAAAGGATTTTCTCACTTGAAGTACACAACTTGTATATGTGATATACTTTTGTGCACTTGTTTGTATCATGTTTGATGATACATGCTCACTTGGGTGTAGTTTTGGTTTAAACCTTGGTTATGTAAATGGTTAAGGTTTTTATTTATTTATTCATTTATTTATTTCATTTTGGCAAGAAATAAAATGGTTACTAGTTTTGTTTTATATTGAAAGTTCATGAAGGTTTGAAAAGTTGACCATTTTGTTTCTTTCCTTTAACCTAACCATTCCACTTAACCCTAGTTTATTCTCTACACCTAATCATAGTTTGAATATGATAAGTATTGATTTTCTTTTCCTTTTTTGAATTAACACTTATCATATTCTTGCTTCTTCTTCTTCTTCTTCACTTCAAGAAAAAGCTTGCTATCAACAATGGCAACTTGTGAAAATGAGTGAGAAATCCAATTCTAAAGTGAACCCACCTCCTATTTCTTCATCCTCTACCTCTTGCCAAGTAGTATAGGGTGTTCTCTTCACAAGTTTCATGACTTGGTGAAGTGGGAGCTTGATCTTGCGATGCCTCGACGTAGATCATCTTCGGCATCGAAGTCAACGACCTAGCCCGCCCATTTTTCCGATGAAGCCGACGCTAGAGCCCGGGATTCGATTTAGACAGCGAGGAGACTTCATTGCGGAGCTATGGAGGTGGAGAACCGGATCTACAAAGGTTGTATTTCCGTTCTTTTAGTTAAGTTGTTAACTATTCGCATTTGTTTCGCCTAAAATCTAGTTAACGATCCGTATTAGGGTTTCTCGGCACTTGTAAAATTAGAAATTGGCATGGTTGATGCCTTCTGAGACCTCATTAGTGTGCCTAGGAACCCTACAGTGGTATCAGAGCCTAGCTAGAGCCTTAGGCGATGCGTAGACGGAGTTTGAAGTCCGATCGAACCAAAACCCTAACCCGAAAACGGCTCTCTGTACATTTTTTAAAAACTGGGTTTTTTCCAAGTTAAAAATATGCAGAAAACTCAGAAGGGGATTATAAGAATTACTGTACAAAACGGGACCCATGATTCAACTAAAGTGCGGCGGAACCGCGGCACAAGCATGGCTTGTGCGGCGGTTCCGCGGCAATTTTGTCACATCAATTTATGAATTTTGCACAGTAATTCATGTTTTCAGGTGCTGGATTTTCTGGGAATTTTTAATATTTATTCAAGAGTTGAATATTCTGAGTTGCTTTGGGGATTCGTTTATTCGATTGGATTATCGGACTTTGTCTATTTGTTTTCCGGGTAAATTTTAGAATATGTTAAAAAGTTCGACCGGATATAAATACCCACCTTTTCCCCTGTCGGGAAATTTCCAAGTGTTGGATCTTTCCGTAGTTTAACAACGTTCTAAGTAGTGCAAGTAACGCGATGGTCCCTCTAGAAGACAACAAACCTTAACTCGATTATGTGACCGTCTTGAACTGCCCTTTGAACCTTCGGGTTTGGGGCAGTACGGCGTGCCACATGTGAGGCGTTGGCTTGACCCTTCTACGGCTGGACCGTTGGTACTGAGGCACGAAGTGAATGTTTTTGAACTTATTTCATGTGATGATCTGTTTCGGGAAAACTTGGGTGTTTGATTGTTCGATCGGAAAGTTTAACATTTTCTATTTATCTGGAATGGGATACAATAATTGGAATTCACAAGTAGTTATGAGATAACTGAATGAATTTTATAAACGTAGCACTTTAGTCTCACTTGATCGGTTGCTATGGAATTTTGATGAGATCAAAAGTCCGTCGCAATCACGTAGCGTACGCGGATACTCGCCGGGTAAACTTAATAGACAGCCTCGCCCCATAGCCCCGACCAAGTGACTGTAGGAGAACCCCGTCGCCGAAAGCATCCGTCCGGGTGCTCGCGGTAGCGGTGTTCCGCCTTGGTGCACTTCGTCGACGGCGTCGGGGGGTGCGGCCGCCTACTAAAGTTTGTGACGAGCATTCGATCACTATGTCAGGAATCTTGTTGAATTACCCGACTTGATATTGAAAAGTGTTTTCGATTTTGAGACTAAAATGCGGGGTTTATAATTGTTAGGCATGTGATGTCTAAGTATTTCATTTGATTAGGCATGTGATGTCTATGCAGGTTGCGGATTCCAACTGTTGTAGTTTTACACTTTCTTTTCTGTGACCGTAAGTGTAATATGTGATATCGCCGGTATCGTTGCTATATGTCAACGACAATTGGGATGCGCATATTTACTTACGTTGATGACATGTGATGTTATGTGTTGCTGGATATGTTATATTGGATCGTCGTGTTTGAATAGCCGGGGTTTTTTATGTGAGATGAGTGTTTTTCATTTTCATTCATGTAAAAACTTGTATGTAATATTCTTTTATTGGGACACTTCCAGGTTGCGGAAGATGTCACCCTTTGTATATTATTTTCTTTTCCGCACTAGGATAGACCCAAGGAGGGGAGCACAAGTAACCGGGTTCTGGAGTCCAGTGGGAGACCAACTCGAGGGGTCGAGTCCGGGTCTCCTAACTCTAGAATTGGTAGGGTTGCTTGCCGCTCTCGTAGGGGTCTAGGGGTGTGGGTTTGGCTATTCATCACGACCGTGGAATCCGTGTTTTATACTGGCTCGTATTGAAAACACGGACGTCCTAGTATATCCAATATTTCATATGATTCTTCTGCTGCGATATCTGTGATGTGATCATGTGATGTTCTGTGATGGATACTGTATATAGTATATATGATATATTATATAGATGTTACTTATGTTTTACACCCGCGCTAGCCCTGCCCCGCTCTGCCGTTAGTTACCTAACCTAACGGTGCACGAGGGGACATCGTGGCGAATGCGGATGGCATAAGTGTACATCGTATTTATCTGTGATGTTTAGGTACTTAAATGATGGGACATCATTAATGTGATTAATGAAAATAAAAGAAACTTAAGATGTTGTGGAATCGAATTTCAAAAATAAAACAGGTAGCTACAGTTCTTGCTTTGCACAGCGGTATATGTGATATATCCTGCACCTTATTCGATGAGGAAAGGACCGAGATCCCTTCACAGGGAGTGACTCCTTTAGCAATAACTGGAAGATGCTACACACTCGGTTTGTCTTTTGATAGCTTTTAAGAGTTTTTGCTTTGCACAGTGATATATATGATATATCCCGCACCTTATTCGATGAGGAAAGGGCCGACGATCCCTTCACCGGGAGTGACCCCTTTAGCAAAACTAGAAAAGCCTCAAAAACACTCCATTTTAAAATCATTTGATTCTACAACGATATCAAGTTCATTACGCAATAGGTTTTCAGAAAAACCTGTCGTTGCCCTCCGTCATTTCAGATATGTACTAGTTAGTATTCGTGCTGCGGTAGTTTGGCATTCGTCAAGGCGTAGTGTACGGTAGCTAACTAGTATTTATCTGCTTGAGCATATGATGCGATTGGATTAGGGTATTCGTACGGCGTTGTTTGGCATTCGTCAAGGGTCGTGCGGGTGGGTTTAATTCAATCAAGAAATGTACGGGTTGAACTTGACTAGTGGATTATGGGTTGTTTGGCATCCGTCAAGGTCATAGAACACTAGGGGCAAAATATTATCGGGAATTTCAAGTGTTGAAATTTGCAATGAGATTGCATACCTTCTATGAGATAGTTGGATCCCGATACCCATTGCGAGTAATTGTTACTCCTGGGAGAGTTTTACACATTACAATTAGCCGATCAAGTAAGTGTCTAGAAAGGTGTTAACGAGGTTACGCCTCTGGGAAAACAAGGTTTACATTAATTAGGTTCGTGCGAAAGCACGAGGGACCTCCCTCAAAGTACCGACACTAGCCTGGCTGAAAGATTGGCGAACTTGTAGTGTGTAATTAATCCCGGCTAGTCTTTCCTTTTAGGGTTTGAAGGAAGGTTTGATAAAAACAGTGGGAGCCATCCTGATTAGATAAAATAATAACCAATCTATTCTTAAAAGAGCGCACGCTGAGTGTTTTCTTCTCTCTCTCTCCAGGTAGCGACCATATCACGCCTTAATCAAGATAATAATATGGATATTGACCGAACCCGCTTGTTATTCTGAGCTGGGGAACGTTGGTCCCGCTCCAACTTATAATTGTTATAAGACAGAGCAGGAAATTGGGGATTACCAGAATTCCCGTGCCGCCCAAACGAAGAGAGTGCATGCTGATGCATCATCTTCGGCTGTGTTCATTACAAAGAACTGTTTCTCAGTATCCTTTACGTCCTGGGTATGTGATACCAGATCAGGATCCCAGATATGTAATCTGTTACATAGGGCTACAGAAAGGTAGAGAACTGAGAACGAGTGATAAGTTTCATGAGGCAGAAAACGTAGCAAATGTTGCAGCCAAGTCTGTTGGTCACTGTCACCCTGTATTACCAATACATTGATTCTGAACGAATGTTATTAGATACTGAACCTGGTATGCAAAATCATATCTATCTCTTTGTTAGTAAAGAAATGATAAAATTTTGTATAGTTGGATAATGTTTTGAACATTTCCTATATCAAAAGTTGATCGGTTCAGGCACGCTATCTAAAAGCATTGATGTTCTAAATCAAACTACAGTTCTTTAGTATACGGAACACACACAAGAGGAAAAGTTCAGAAATGAACGAATCCTTCTTGAGGTATTGTAGACTAGGTCATATCAATGCGATCCGACTGGCTGAAGTTACATTTTAGATGCATATTTAAATCAGTTTGAATTTACATCTTGTGAAACTTGCCAGTCATGTCACAGAGATAAGATGACCATAGCTCCGTTTACTGGAAACAGAGAAAGAGTTAGTGAACTCTTGGGATGATACATGTTGATGTATGTAGGTCCCCTGTCTACACTTGCCAAGACCGGTTCTTTATATTTCATTACATTCTCTGATGATCTTTCGAGATTCAGACCTATGTTCCTGTTGAAACACAAGTCCGAACCTTTTGAGATATTCGCAGAATATAAGTTAGAAGTAGAGAACCAAAATACGGGTATAAGTATTATGTCCTATGATGAGATCAGGGAGGAGAATACTTGTGCATGGAATTCCTGGACTATTCTAAAGGAGAATGAGATTCTCTCTTAGCATTACTCCTCCGTATACACCATAGCACGACGGTATATCGGGGCGGAGCAATCACACCCTATATGATAAGGTGTGCTCTATGATGAGTACTACCGAGTTACCTATTTCCTTTTTTGGGAGTTATGCACTTATGAAGTTGCATGCCTATTGAATAGGGTTCCAATCAAATCAGTTGCCTACCACTTCATATGTGATATGGAAAGGGAAGAGCCCATATCTTAGGTTAGTTAAGATTTGGGGTTGTCCGGCCTATATCTAAAAGCAAAATCCGGACAAGCTCAAAGCCAGGTCTGTTATGTAGAATTGGAAAGGTTCCAACTATACAAACAGCAGCTGATGATTTGAAAGAACCAAAGGATTCAATAGTTACCAACGAACCTCAGCCTCTCCGCCGATCTAGTAAGGTTCCTCACCCGCCTGAGAGATGCTTCGGTTACTCTATGACAGTGGGAGCGAGGATTGCATCATGAGATGAACCAACTAGTTTCGAGCTGGCCATCAGGAGCAAGACTCTGTAAGAATGGCTGGATGCTTAGTGATCTGAGATGGAATCCATATACAACAACAAAGAATGGACTTTAGTTGCTTTATCTGAAGGGTTAAATCCCCATCAGGAGCAAGTATATCTTGAGAAGATTACTTGGTGTATATGGAAAAGTTGAGACTTTCAAAGCCTGACTTGTTAAAGCTTTTCGTCATCGACCAGGCGTGGATAATGATGAAACTTTTTTAAGTGGCTATGCTTAAGTCCATCCAGATCCTACTTGCCACGGCTACATACCATGACTACGATATCTGGCGGCTGGGTGCCATGACTGCTTTTCTAAATGATGTTTTAGAAAAGAACGTCTATAAGTACACAGCCAGAGGGCTTCGTAGACAGTGGGAGCAGCGGAAACGTGTACAAGATGCTTTATAGGATAAAGCAGGTATCGCGGAGTTGGAACATCTGTTTTAATGTGTTAGTCAAAGAGTTTGACATCATCAAAATGGTAGATGAACCTTGTATATACAAAAAGGTAGTAGGGAGTATGGTGATGATCCTCGTAGAGTACGTGGATGACATACTCTTGATAGGGAAGGAGTTTCCTATGCTACGCTCGGTCAATCTCCGCTTATCACAATGATTCTCCATATAGGATCAAAGTGATACCTCCTAAATCCTGGGTTTTGGATCTATGAGATAGATCTAATTAGATGTTAGAATTCTCACTAGTTGTAGTGAGATGGTATCAACCGATCCTGGGGAGAATCACTGGAAGGGTTCCAGGGTGATAAGGACGACTGAAAGTCAGTCACAGGTATTGTTTTTACCCTCAGTAAAGGGACGGTATGTTGGAAGAGTTCCAAGAAAGATACCGTGGCATACTAGACGATAAAGGCTCGAAACATCGCTACTTAAGATGCTACCAAAGAGGCAGTCTGGATGTATATTTGTTCATGAGATGAACTTAGTTCCTCCCATTGTGTGACAATGGAGTTGTGGCTTATGCCCGGGAACCCCGGTCCCATCAGTGACCCAGACAAATTCTAAGGCAGTATCACCTGATCATGGAGATAGTTGATCTCCAGGGTGATCGAGGTTAGGAGAGCATACACAGAGGACAACACGGCGGATCCACTCACAAAGGCCTTATCCCAGAGAGAGACTTTTATGGGATGGTTGAGTATGAGATACTACAACCACTGCTATCAGATGGCCCTAGTGCAAGTGGGAGATTGTTAGTTATATGTATGCCCTAGAAGCCATTGCTATACATAGAATGTATATTGTAGTGGATGCTGGGACATATATAGGGAGGACTTTCTTGCTCGACATGATAGTATGCTATCTGGTTGAACTTTACCTTAACGTGTACACTGATTGTCTCTCTGTTACATGTTGGTAAAGCCCTTAGGATGTTTACTTGACTACCTGGACTATGATGCGGATCATACTAGTGGGGACATGGTAGTCCATAAGTACATCCTTCCAAGTCCCTAGTCGTGGGTGTATCGAGACGGGGAATCGATATACCAGTATAGACTAGCGTATACCTTCTCGACCCATACAGATGGGCGATGGATGATCCCATATCCATTGGTGTTTGACATCAGAGATGATATACGGGTGCTCAGTGGAGACTGGGTACACTGGACGGACTCGACGAGAACTCCCAGATGGTATTATACCTTACGTCAGATGGCAGTTCTCTGGTGACACTGGTACAGAGTAGTCTGTTGACCCGAGATCGTCATAGAGTCTTGTGTGGTTCCCACTGTGCTTTGATTTCCACCTTACCACGTCCAAGAGGGCGTGCAAAACGGTGGTTTTTAGGTACAGTCCCGAGTCACATGGAGGCAATGAGCGATAGGAGGGGATTCGTCTCTCCCGGTATAGGGAGTTGATGTTGCGCTGTGTTCGATTGGCTATAACCGGAAATCCCTGGCCAGGGTTGCTGAGATTTACTGGTAAGTGTTACCAGTAGTTTCTCGAATTGTTATAGACCTCATATCGACACGACTTATCGAGCTATTGGGGTCTGACGTTTACCACCCCTAGGCGAGATATGCGACATATCAGACGACGAGACCGGACTGTACGGTAAGTGTTACTGGTTGGATTCACAGGAGTGTGAGCGGGCTTGCTCGTCGATCTTCTGATCGCTCAATACCCAGGTGGCCGTTACGTTTAGCAGACCGCTTGCGGCTTGTGGGTTTTTGATATGATCATCATCTGCTACCGGCGTATTGACGAGTCTTTAGAGTCCTACACAGAGGTTTCCTGGCTCAAGCGAAACGAAATAGGAGCGCATATGAGATATGTGCGGGACCGAGAATAATGCGTGTATGTGATACCGTATTCTATTCTCACGATGAATGTATCTATCTGGTTGTATGCGATATAACCTAGTTATCGAATCAAGGATTGATTCGATAAATCGATACATTGGATATTAGTCGGTCATATGAGATATGACCGGATCGTTAAATCAAGTGTTGATTTGATGATTTAATGCATAATTATATATTTGATATATTACTTTGCATTAACTAGTATTGGTTCACTTTAAAAGGATTTTCTCACTTGAAGTACACAACTTGTATATGTGATATACTTTTATGCACTTGTTTGTATCATGTTTGATGATACATGCTCACTTGGGTGTAGTTTTGGTTTAAACCTTGGTTATGTAAATGGTTAAGGTTTTTATTTATTTATTCATTTATTTATTTCATTTTGGCAAGAAATAAAATGGTTTCTAGTTTTGTTTTACATTGAAAGTTCATGAAGGTTTGAAAAGTTGACCATTTTGTTTCTTTCCTTTAACCTAACCATTCCACTTAACCCTAGTTTATTCTCTACACCTAATCATGGTTTGAATATGATAAGTATTGATTTTCTTTTCCTTTTTTGAATTAACACTTATCATATTCTTGCTTCTTCTTCTTCTTCTTCACTTCAAGAAAAAGCTTGCTATCAACAATGGCAACTTGTGAAAATGAGTGAGAAATCCAATTCTAAAGTGAACCCACCTCCTATTTCTTCATCCTCTACCTCTTGCCAAGTAGTATAGGGTGTTCTTTTCACAAGTTTCATGACTTGGTGAAGTGGGAGCTTGATCTTGCGATGCCTCGACGTAGATCATCTTCGGCATCGAAGTCAACGACCTAGCCCGCCCATTTTTCCGATGAAGCCGACGCTAGAGCCCGGGATTCGATTTGGACAGCGAGAAGACTTCATTGCGGAGCTATGGAGGTGGAGAACCGGATCTACAAAGGTTGTATTTCCGTTCTTTTAGTTAAGTTGTTAACTATTCGCATTTGTTTCGCCTAAAATCTAGTTAACGATCCGTATTAGGGTTTCTCAGCACTTGTAAAATTAGAAATTAGCATGGTTGATGCCTTGTGAGACCTCATTAGTGTGCCTAGGAACCCTACATCCTAAACTCCAGGATTGGTAGGGTCGCTTGCCGCACTCATAGGGGTCTAGGGGTGTGGGCTTGGCTTTTCATCGCGACTGTGGAATCCGTATTTTCTATTATTGGCTAAATACTAAATACGGACGTCCTAATATATATAAGTGCACCGCAGCGCCCCGGCCGTCGATCCGACGCCGGAAACGCGGAAACGAAAAACTTTGCGAACCAGCAAACCGGCACCATCGCGCACAAAAATCCCGGATCGGGCCACTAACCTAGCTACTAGCAAACTAAAAGATGGGTGAAGAGATATACCAAGCGATCCGTGTCCTTCGGTCTTCTTCTCCACTCCGATCTCCCGCGGAATTTCCGTCCGTCACCTCCTCGTCGGAAAGGGCACCACGTAGCCGGGTTCGTTTACGGACTCCCACCTCTGGACCGAGGCAACTCAGGCGCGAAGTTGGCTAGCCGACGCGTCCAAGATTTGCTGTAGATGTAGTGTAGTAGGCTATGTCTCTTTGGGGTTTATGTTGTTGCCATGGTGGAGGTGGAGAAAGAGAATGAGCTTTGGAAAAAAATGAGCTCATAATTTTAGCAAGGAAAATGGGATGAAGAAAATGCTACCCTCAATGAACCTCTCTCTCTCTCTCTCTCCAAAATGGCCGGCCTCATCAAAGAATGGTGGAGGAGAGTGAATCAAATAATGCAAGGAAGGAATAAAAGAAGAGAAAAATGGTCACACTATAATCACATATCAATCCTTTCACAAAACCATCTCATAAATGCAAAGGATGAGACCATAATGGAATCTCATGATGATAGAAGCCACAAATGCAAGAAACCCCTCCACAAATAAGTTATTTGCACAATTGCAAATAACCCCCTCCATCGGAAAGTCCGGCCGGGAAGGAACAAAAGAAAACCGGCCGGAACAGAATGCAAACTGGCAACTTCAGAAAACTGATCCCGTAATAAATTACAGGAAAACCCCGCGACTGCATATACATGCCTGCATATGTATTCCCACTGAATACAAATGCAAAGAGACAAAATCTACACTGTCTAATACTAAGATCCGGCTTAAGCCAAAGACGGCTAGTAAAATCCGTCCGATCACGATCCGTGCAATACCGAACGTATCTGATCGAACCCTGCCATATCTCCATACGGCCTCTACAGCGTTTCGCCCAAAACCTGAGTAACTGTGTGTAGTGGACTCTAAAGACTCGTCAATACTATGGCTGTGGATTTAACCACTAGCACGTCAGAGGTATCAGCCATACGTAACGAGCTACCAGCTATTGACCAAAAGGAACGTCGATGAACGAACTCATCCTGACACCCTACTGAGCCTGTCAGTGAAAATATCCGTACAGTCCGGTCCGTTCGTCTATGAGCATCGCATGGCGGGCCTAGGGGGTTGGTAAAAGTCAGACCCCCAATAGCGGTACAAGTCGTGTCGGAGTGTAGCCAAGAACACCCTGAGATACTACTGGAATACCTACCAGCAAATCTCCTGCCTTGGCCAAGGACTTTTCATGTACTGGCTCTCCTAGACACAGCGCGACCTCACCCCCAATACCGGGAGAGACGAACCCCTGCAGATACGCTCACTGCCTCCATGTGGCTCGGGACTGTACCCAACTAAAACCTGTTTGCACGTCTCCTTTGTGCGTGGTAGGGTAGTAATCAAAGCACAGTGGGAACTCACACGAGACAAATGACGATCTCAGGTCGATGAACTAACCTGTACACATGTCACCTGGGAACTGCTATCTGACGTCAGGTATAATACCAACTAGCAGGCTCCCGGCGAGTCCTGTCCGTTGTACTCATAACCCAATGAGCACCTGTATACATCTTAGGTGAACCAACTGACACCAGTGGCTTGTGAGACCGGCCACCGCCCCTCGTCGGGGTCTCGACTGTATACACTAGTCTACTCTGGAGTATCGATGCCCTGTCTCGAAACTCCCACGACTAGGGACCTTTTAAGGATGTGCTTATAGACTCCAACTCTCATGTATATGATCGCCCTCATACTGCTGGTAGTCAAGCAAGAATCCTAGGGGCTTTATCAACGTGTAATAGCGACTCGTAAGGTCACCTAAAGCAGTACACGAAGATAAAGATAAACCAGATAGCATACTATCATCTCGAGTAAGACTGTCCTACCGGCATAGGTCCTCCTCAATCATTGCAATCACGTACCTATGATCCAATAATTGACTCTGAGGGCACTATATCCAACAATATATCCCACATTATATATATGTTTCTGCTGCCTGTGTTCTGTGATATCTGAGACGAATGATATATTATATATGTGATATATAGTAGATGTTCCTTATGTTTTGCACCCGCGCTAGTCCCGTCCCGGTATGCCGTTAGTTAAGTAACCTAACGGTGCATAACGGAACATTATGGTGAATGCGGATGGCATAAGCGTACGTGTTATTTTCGTTTCTTTTCTGTGATTGGCTTAAGGACTTAAATGATGGGATTGCATTAATATTATTAATGTAAAGAAATTAAACCTAAAAAGATGTTGTAGAATCGGATTTGAAAACCACTCGGCTCTTTATGAAAAAGCTATATTTCAAAACTGCGGAGCACAAGCCACTCCTTTTGAAAACCATTTGATTCTACGACGATATCAAGTTCAAAGCGTTAAAGATTTTCTTAAAAATCATCCGCAACCCTCCGTCATTTTAGGATGTAGAGTACTCAGTATTCGTGCTACGTTTGTTGACTTTAGTTAAGGCATAGTGTACGGTAGCTAAGTGATGTCTTCCTACACTGCATATGATGCAGATTAATTAGGACATTCATACGACTTTGTTGACCATAGTTAAGGGTCATATGGGTGGGTTTAATTGATCAAGAAATGATGGGTAGAACTTAACTGGTACTTATGATTTGTTGACCATAGTTAAGGTCATAAGTACTAGGGGTAAAAATCATATCGGGAATTTCAAGTGTTGAGATTTGCAATGAGATTGCATACCTTCCATGTGATGGTTGGATCCCGATCCCACTGTGGGCAATAGTTGCTCCTAGGAGAGTTTTGCAGTTTACAATTAGCTAACTCATTAGGTGTCTAGAAAGGTGTTAACGGGGCTACACCTCTGGGGAAATGAGGTTTACTTTAATTAGGTCCGTGCGAAAGCACGGGGAACCTCCCTCAAGTACCGACACTGGACTGGCTGAACGGTTAGCGAAGTTGTAGACTATAATTAATCCTGGCTAGTTTCCTTTTTAAGGTTTGAAAGAAAAACTTGATTAAAGCAGTGGGAGACATCGATTAGACAAGATAATAACCAATCTGATCTATGCAAGAGCTTTCGCTGAGTGTATTCTTTTCTCTCTCTTAATGGCAGATACCAATGACTGGACTCAAGCTTCTACTAGATAAAAACAAACTGAATGGGACCAATTATAAAGACTGGCTGAGCAATCTGAAAATAGGCTTGACTTATGATAAAGTATCATATGTCCTCACGGCTTCAGCCCCGCCCGTCCCAGGTCCAAAATCCTCAGTTGCGGACAAAGAAGTCCGCAAGACATGGGACGCTGATTGTGCAACGGCCAAATGCCTCCCGCTTGCATCGATGGACAATACACATCAAAAGAAGCACGAGAATATGGACATTCAAACCATATTGCTCCATACAAAGGAGTTGTATGGAGAGCAATCCCGTGTATTAAGATACGAAGCATCAAAGAAATTGTTTCAGATGCGAATGGCCCCTGGCACACCAGTAGGAGACCATGTTCTGAATATGATAACTCTTATAGAAGAGCTTGAGGACCTTGGATGGACGATGGACAATGAACAATATACGGATATTATTCTGCAGTCCCTCCCCTCCACCTTTGCTCAATTCATAGTGAACTTCAACATGTATAACATGGAGAAGGAACTACCTGAACTCCTTAATATGTTAAGGAGTGCAGAGAGCACTATGAAATCAGTAAAAACTCCCGTTATGACTGTTGGACAGTCTTCCTCTTCTCGCCCAAAAGCTAAGGCCAAGGGAAAGGAAAAGAAGAAGCCCACCAATCCTAAGGGTGGAGTTAAAAAAGTGAAGGGAAAGGAAAAGTCCAAAGCTGGAGACTCGGGGAAAGAGGAATACTTTCATTGCCACAAGACAGGACATTGGAAGCGCAACTGCACGGAGTACTTAAATCTCAAGAAGAAGCATGGGGATGCTTCTGCTTCAGGTGCGTTTGTGACAGAAAACTGTTTTTCAATAAACTCTGCTTCCTGAGTATTGGATACCGGTTCAGGTTCTCACATTTGCAATTCTATGTAGGGGCTGAGAAATAGCAAGGTTTTGAAGACAGGTGACCATACTCTCCGCGTTGGAAATGGTTCCAATGTACATACAGTCGCAGTGGGAGAGTATCACTTGGGGTTGCCATCTGGATGTATTTTGGTTTTGAATCCATTTTATTTTGTACCAAGCATACTTTGTAATATAATATCCGTTTCTTTGTTATACAATGAAGGATATAATTATTTTATTGCAGAACAATGTTATGAACATTCACCTGAATTAAATGTTGGTTGGGTATGGTACGCTAAATAACGGAATATACGTCTTAAATCAACATACAGTTTTCAGTATACAACACACTAATAAAAGAAAACTTTCAGAAATAAATGAAGCTTTTCTTTGGCACTGTAGACTTGGTCATATTAACGAAACAAGACTAAACAAGTTACACAAAGATGGATATTTAAACCCTTTTGAATATAAATCTTATGCGACTTGCTAGTCTTGTATCAAGTGTAAAATGACCAAAAATCCGTCTACCGGACACGGAGAAAGAGCTACTGAGCTTCTAGGCCTCATACATAGTGATGTATGCGGGCAAATGTCTACACAGGCTAGAGGCGGTTTTTCATACTTCATTACGTTCACTGACGATTTCTCAAGATTCGATCATGTATTTTTATTAAAGCACAAGTCCGAAGCTTTCGAGAAATTCATTGAATATAAACAAGAAGTAGAAAAACAAACCATCTTGAGTATCAAGATGCTTCGATCAGATCGAGGTGGAGAGTATCTCAGTACGGAATTTGCAAACTTCCTAAAAGAGAATGGGATTCTCTCTCAGCTCACTCCTCCTTACAGACCACAGCACAACGGTGTGTCAGAACGACAGAATCGGACCCTATTAGATATGGTCCGTTCCATGATGAGTGATGCTGAGTTACCCGTCTCATTTTGGGGGCATGCATTGGGGACTGTAGCGTTTCTACTGAATAGGGTTCCAACCAAAGCCGTGTCTACCACACCGTATGAGATATGGCATGGGAAGAGACCATCTCTTAAGAGAATTAAGATTTGGGGTTGCCCGGCCTATGTTAAAAAGAAGAATCCGAACAAACTCGAGACACGGTCAGTCATGTGTAACTTTGTGGGATATCCAAGGAACTCTTATGGATATCTATTCTACCACAAGGAGGAACAAAAGGTGTTTGTTTCTCAATATGCCACATTCTTAGAAAAAGAGTTTTTCACAGATAAAGATGATGGCAAAGTGGTAGATCTAGAAGAGGTTCTAGAGACACAAACTACAAATGACGATTTGGTTGAACCGGCTGTTGCAATAGAAACTGAGGAACCTCGGCCACTCCGTAGGTCTGGTAGGACTTGTCGACCACCGGAGAGGTACTATGGTTTCCTCATTGATGGTGACGGAGAAGACTGCATCATGGATGATGATGATCCTACCAGTTTTCAGCAAGCTATCACGAGTGGAGACTCTGTGAAGTGGCTGGATGCCATGAGATCCGAAATGGAGTCTATGTACACCAACAAAGTATGGACTTTGGACATTGTACCCCCTGGGGTAAAACCTGTAGGATGCAAATGGATCTTTAAAAGAAAGATTGGTGTAGATGGGCAGGTAGAGACCTATAAGGCAAGACTTGTGGCGAAAGGTTTTCGTCAAAGGCCAGGTTTGGACTATGACGAAACTTTTTCGCCCGTAGCCATGCTTAAATCCATTCGGATCCTACTTGCTATTGCTGCTCACTACGACTATGAAATCTGGCAGATGGACGTTAAAACAGTATTTCTAAATGGAGATTTAGAAGAATGCGTTTATATGGATCAGCCAGAGGGCTTCATCGACAGTGGGAGCAGCGGGAAAGCATGTAGATTGCTTAAATCCATATATGGGTTCAAGCAGGCATCTCGGAGTTGGAACATCTGTTTCGATGATGTTATCAAAGAGTTTGATTTCATCAAAAATCCAGATGAACCTTGTGTTTATAAGAAGGCTGTAGGAAGAGCTGTCACATTCCTCGTATTGTACGTGGATGACATTCTTCTGACAGGAAATGATATTCCTATGCTACAGTCGATCAAATCTTTCTTATCACTAAGGTTCTCCATGAAGGACCTGGGTGATGCCACATACATCCTGGTCATAAGGATCTATAGGGATAGATCCAAAAAGTTATTGGGATTGTCCCAAACCAGGTACATCAACACCATCCTAAAAAGGTTTAGTATGGAAGACTCCAAGCGGGGTGCCTTACCCGCTTGCCATGGAGTCACTCTCTCCAAGGATTCTTGTCCAAAGACCGATGAAGAGAGAGCTCGCATGAGCATTATACCCTATGCTTCGGCAGTAGGATCTATAATGTATGCGATGTTATGTACACGCCCAGATGTAGCTTATGCACTTAGTGTTGTAAGCAGGTATCAATCCAACCCAGGGGAGAATCACTGGACAGCTGTGAAGAACATTCTTAAGTACTTACGAAGGACTAAAGAATTGTTCTTGGTGTATGGTAATGGAGATCTCCAAATGGAGGCCTTTACCGATTCGAGCTTCCAGAGTGATAAGGACGACAGCAAATCTATCTCTAGTTTTGTATTTACCCTCAATGGAGGGGCGGTAAGTTGGAAGAGTTCCAAACAGGATACAGTTGCAGACTCTACGATGGAAGCTGAGTACATTGCTGCGAATGATGCCGTCAAGGAAGCCGTCTGGATGAAGAAGTTCGTCTCGGAGCTAGGAGTAATTCCAACCATTATTGATCCAATACCTTTGTATTGTGATAATAATGGGGCTATGGCGTTAGCCAAGGAGCCCAGATCCCATCAGCTGTCCAGGCACATCCTGAGGCGTTTTCATTTGATCCGGGAGATTGTAGATCGCCGCGAGATCGAGATTAGGAGAGTAGATACAAAGAATAACGCCACGGATCCATTCACCAAGGCCCTCCCTCAGCCGCAGCATGAGCGACTTTTTGAGTTGTTGGGTATGAGATACGCCAATAACTGGCCTTAGTGCAAGTGGGAGATTGTTGGATATATGTATGCCCTAGAGGCCATTATATGATAGTGGATGTATTTGTACATGTATATATATTCAGTATACATTCTTGCTCGACATGATAGTATGCTATCTGGTTCTTCTTTATCTGACATGTTGATTTGATCATGCTTTTATTCATTCATACATGCTGATAAAGCCCTGAGGATATCGGCTTGACTACAGTGATTATGATAGAGATCATACTAGTGGGACATCTGTAGTTTATAAGCATATCCTGAAATGTCCCTAGTCGTAGGTGTATCGAGACGGGGTATCGATATACCAGAGTAGACTAGCGTATATGATACTAGACCCATGTGATGGGCGATGGATGTTCCCACATTCATCGATGTTTGATATCAAGATCATATACGGGTGCTCAGTGGTGACTGGGTACACTGGACGGACTCACCGAGAACTCCTATATGGAATTATATCTATCGTCGGATAGCAGTTCTCAGGTGACACTGGTACAGGTTAGTCTGTAGACCCGAGATCGTCATAGAGTCTTGTGTGCTCTCCCACTGTACTTTGATTACCACCCTACCACGGCTCTACTGAGTCGTGCAAACAGGTGGCCGTTGGGTACAGTCCCGAGACACACGAAGGCGATGAGCGATAGGAGGGGTTTCGTCTCTCCCGGTATTGGGAGTTAGTGCTGTGCTGTGCTCAACTGGTTATATCAGTAAGTCCCTGGCCAGGGCTGCTGAGATTTACTGATAAGTGTTATCAGTAGTTTCTCGATCTGTTATAGACCATTCACCGGCACGACTTATTGAATTATTGGGGTCGACGTTACCATCCCTAGACTCAATATGCAGCATATCTGACGAAGAGACTGGACTGTACGGTAGTGTTGCCGGTTGGCTCGACGGGAGTTGTAGCAGGTTCGCTTGTTTTCTTCCGATCGCTCAATACCCGGGTGGCCGTTACGTTTAGCTGACCGCTTGCGGCTTGAGGGTGCTTGATATGATCATCACCCACTGCCGGCGTATTGACGAGTCTTAGAGTCCCACAAAGGAGTTACCTAGTCCGGGCGAAACATTGTGGTGCGCATATGCGATATGCGAATGGACCCGGTTAAAATGCGCGTATTAGATACCGTATACTAATCGGGCGGCTTGCTTTTGGTTAGGTCGTATGTGATATGGATTGATAAATCAAGTGTTGATTTATCATTTAACCATTAGCTTCTCACTAGAAATCCTATCTTGTTTCTTTTGGATGTATGCATGCATGTATGCATTCATTCTTGTTCATGCACATATGGATGTGCATGCACACATGCATACATACATCATTCTATCATGGTTGTTTATACATAGAAAATGGTGGCAATATAAGACTCACACCATGGTTTATATTATGGATTATTATTTCTATTTATGCTAAAACAAAAGAAAAGAGATAAGATTAATTCATGGATTAGTTTCTACACTCTTCTTTTGACCTAACCATGTTCACCTACCTTTTGACCATGATTTAATCTTTCTCTTGTGTTTTAACTAAAGTAAAATAAATATCCATAAAAGATAACCATGGTTTGAGATGAAGAGGAAAAAATATATATACTTATATTTTTCATTTTCTCATTAGAGTTTATCTTCTCTTCTTCTTAAAAAAGCCATCATCTTCTTCAACCTTGATCTCTTGCCCTCTAGATTTTTCAAGTGAGCAAAATACTCAAAAAGATAAGATTTTGAAGTGAGAAAGAGAACCACAACACCAATCTACACAAGTCTAGCCCACTTGTTTATAGTGTTAGCTTCATTTCATCCTCTTGATAAAGTGAAGTTGCAAGTTTGGATAAAGGAGCTTCGGGTGGATCGTCGTGGACGTTAGAAGATGTCGTGGCCAAGGAGTCTAAAAAGGGGAGCTACAAAGGTTGTACTCTCAAAACCCTAGCCTTTGTTACATGTATTGTTATGAAACCCTAATTTTCTAGGTTAGATCCTTTGTATGCTTACTTAGCACCACAAAAATTTGATCTTTGTGACATGTGATGCTTCCAAACCTCTCATAGGGTGCTAGGTAAACCTAACAATGATGAAACTTGTTGTTAGTACACCAGCACCGTTACCGATGATGCATATGCTCCACAGACGCTTGCTTGCCGGCTCACACACATCTTCATCGGTAATTGCTATGTCACGTACACTTTAGAGAACATTGCTTCATTGACATAGCATGCTAGCTGATAGTTCCTGTATGTTATTGTTTTCAGATGCTAGTTTAGACATTGCATTTATTACTGTGATTTTCATGTTTATTCATATGTTCATTAGCCATGACATTTTGGGCCAGTCCGGATTGCCGGAGTCCAGTATTCTTTAATTATTTACATCGCAATTTATGATTTCGGATTTCCATGAGATTTCTGGATTTAGAGAAACCGCAAAGATTTTATAAACTGATTATCATTTTAAAGATAAAATTGCAGTTTTCTCATGATATGATTTGAGATATGTCCACCATTAGTTTTCTCGGCTCTTGGGCGATATCAAACACCCGATTCGAGGAGGAGGAGGAACCATCTGTGGGTGCATGGTGGACCCGATGCGGTACCCCGGGGCGAGAAGGTCGCAGATGATGGCGTTGAGCCTGTGACAGGGGAGCACTACTGACTGGTGATTTTATTGTGACTCGATGGATATCCGAAGGATACCGATCGAAGTTGGGCCATTCCGGATAGACGGAGTCTAAGGGCCAGTCCGGATAACCGGAGCCCTAGATATTGAGATTTGGGATATTTGACATTTTATGATATGGGTCGGTACGGATAGCCGGAGCCCGAGATATTGGATATTTGGATATACGTTTTGTGTCGATGCTTGACACAGATTTTATGCTGATTTCATTGATGATACCTCTATTTAAATATACAGAAATCTCACTATATTATGAAAACAGTTTCCTCATTTACGTGCATTCTATTTTCATGCATTCATACCTCATATTTATGATATGTTGCTACTTGAGGCACCGACACGAGCACTTGGTATTACACTTATGTATAGATGTTTACCCAGGCCATTATATTATGCTTCAGGCTGTATCTTTTTGAGGATATATTATGATCGTATGACCTAGGATTGCTTCATACATATGATTTCTGCTCTGTGATGTTTTCTACTCACGAGTTGGCAACTCAACCCCGTTGTGCCATAGTTCTTGCAGGTTTTGTCCTACATGTTTCATTACGGCTTTGCTAGCACACTGCTCCTTTTCGGGTGTTTGCTTTGGTCGGTGGGTTCACTTGCATCGTGACCACCATTGTATTTTACTTGCATTCTATTGTATCTAGTAAACTCGATCAACTAGACCTGTATATTTTATAACCTTAGAAGACAAGTTGTATATTTTTTCGACCTTAGAGTCGCGCATTGTATTATTATGATTTTTATGTTGATTTTGAGTTTCCTTATGAGTTTTGATCCTCGCCCTTGGCGTTGTATATTATATTGCTTGCGTGGTTGTGACCGTCGATTGACGAAGAGCTAGCTCCTTCTTGGGGATGCCTTTATTCATATTATGCATGTTGTACCCCTTTTGGGGCCAGTATTTACAAAGGAAACTCTGCCGAAATTTTCAGAAAAGACTTGAGATTTTAAAAATGCACACTTCGTCTTATGTTATTAAAACCACTTGCTTTAAAACATGTTTTCTTCACTTCTTTCTTAAAATGGTTTAGATTTCTGGGATTTCTTGGCTTACTTGAATTAGATGGGGTCATATAGACTTCATATGATTCAAGTGCAAGTCACGTGCCATTTCGGGTCGTCACAGAAGTCGTGAGGACTTCTAAGTGATATCTTCTCCTATAAGTCGTAAGGATCTTCTAAGAGTGTTTTCTCCTTACAAGTTGAGAGGACTTATAAGTGTCGTTCACCATATGGGTAAACTTCCCACCAGTGGTAGAACTTGATGAGGGGATATTTATATGTGCTTGTGGATTGTATGCAAGGGTCGGTATGGACCTCCTGTAGGGCAACTTGGGGAGTGTGATAGCTTAAGAACAGGTTTAGGTCCCTGGATCTTAAGGATTTTGAATCCTATGCGCCGTAACGGTCTCATAGGGGGTAATTCTCCTTATGAGTCGTGAGAATCTCGTAAGTGTAATTTCGCCCTAGGAATCGTGGGGATCCCTAGATGTGTTGCTCCTTTGTGAGTCATAAAGATCTCACTCGGGTATTTTCTCCTCACAAGGTCGAGAGGACCTTGCAGGTGTCTTTATTTTTACAAGGTTGTGCCCTTTCTGGTTTTTACAAACTCGCCGGTTGCCCTACTGTTTTTACTCACTGCGCCCTTTTGAGTTTTCATCCGTGCCCAATTTTCTTGTGGACATACCCTTTTTTTATTTTTTTTACGGCGACTACACTGGGGAATAGTTTCGCCGCTCACCGCTTGAGTTGCAATCTTCGCTACCAAGACTTTGATTGCAATATGGATCTCAAGAAGTTGTATCGCCGTATCAGGGGCAATGCGCTAGTTTAGGGACGTTCCGGTCCTGTGTTGAGTTTAGGGACATCTCGGTCCGTTGTTAGTTTAAGGACATCTCGGTCCACTGTTGCCATTTTGGAGGTAACGTTTAGTTTAAGGACATTTCGGTCCATTGTTAGTATAAGGATGTCTCGGTCCATTATTAGTGTTAGTTATATGTATGCCCTAGAGGCCATTGCTGTACATTGGATGTATATTGTAGTGGATGCTGGGACATATATAGGTAGGACTTTCTTGCTCGACATGATAGTACGCTATCTGGTTGCACTTTATCTTAACATCTATACTTTCTGTCTTTCTGATTACATGTTGATAAAGCCCATAGGATGTGTACTCGACTTCCAGGACTATGATGTAGATCATACTAGTGGGGCCTGGGTAGTCCATGAGTACATCCTTGAAATGTTCCTAGTCGAGGGAATATCGAGACGGGGCATCGATATTCCAGAGTAGACTAGCGCATATCTTCTCGACCCATGCGATGGGCGATGGATGATCCCATATCCATTGGTGTTTGACATCGAAGATGGTATGCGGGTGCTCAGTGGAGACTGGGTACACTGAACGGACTCGCCGAGAACTCCCAGATGGTATTATACCTCACGTCAGATGGCAGTTCTCTGGTGACACTGGTACAGTTTAGTCTGTTGACCCGAGATCGTCATAGAGTCTTGTGTGTCTCCCACTGTGCTTTGATTTCCACCCTACCACGGCTCTACTGAGCCGTGCAAACAGGTGGTTTTTGGGTACAGTCCCGATTCACATGGAGGCAATGAGCGATAGGAGGGGATTCGTCTCTCCTGGTATTGGGGGTTGATGTTGCGCAATGCACGACTGGCCATAACAGGAAATCCCTGGCCAGGGTTGCAGTGATATACTGGTAAGTGTTATCAGTAGTTTCACGAATGTTATGGACCCTACGTCGGCATGACTTATCGAGCTATTGGGGTCTGACGTTTACCACCCCTAGGCGAGATATGCAACATATCAGACGAACAGACCGGACCGTACGGTAAGTGTTACTGGTTGGATTCACAGGAGTGTGAGCGGGCTTGCTCGTCGATCTTCTGATCGCTCAATACCCGGGTGGCCGTTACGTTTAGCAGACCGCTTGCGGCTTGTGGGTGTTTGATATGATCATCATCCGCTGCCGGCGTATTGACGAGTCTTTAGAGTCCTACACAGAGGTTTCCTAGCTCAAGCGAAACGAAATAGGAGCGCATATGAGATATGTGCGGGACCGAGAATAATGCGTGTATGTGATACCGTATTCTATTCTCGCGATGAATGTATCGATTGGTTATATGCGATATAACCTAGTTGTCGAATCAAGGATTGATTCGATAAGCCGATACATATGATACTAGTCGGTTATATGCGATATGACCGGATCGTTAAATCAAGTGTTGATTTAATGATTTAATGTATAATTATATATTTGATATATTACTTTGCATTAACTAGTATTGGTTCACTTTAAATGGATTTTCTCACTTGATTTGTGCACATTGTATATGTGATATGTTTTGTGCACATGATTGTATCATGTTTGATGATACATTCTTGTTTGGTTTTGTGTAAAGTATTTAACCATGGTTGGTTAGTGATTAGGGTTTCATCTTATTCATTTATATTTTTATTTTATTTTATTTATTTCATTAGAAAAGATAAAGAGAACAAGAATGGTTGCTAGTTTTGTTTTTTATGAAGCTTCTTGAAGCTTTGAACAAGTCCACCATTCTTGTCTCTTCTCTAACCCTAACCACTAATCTAACCTTGGTTAAATCTCTACACTAAACCATGGTTGTTGACATGATAAGTATCATATTTTTTTTATTTTTAAAAGAGACTTATCATATCTTTTTCATCTTCTTCTTCAAGAGCTAGAAAAGAAAAAGCTTTCTAGTTCAATGGCAACTAGCCAAATCAAGTGAGAAATCCAAATCTAAAGTTTACCCACTTCCTATTTCTTCATCCTTTACCTCTTTCCAAGTAGTATAGGGTGTTTCCTTCACAAGTTTTCCCGACTTGGTGAAGTTTGAGCTTGTTCTAGCGATGCCTCGACGTAGATCATCTTCGGCATCGAACCGACGATCAAGCCCGCCCATTCTTCGATGATGCCAAAGCTAGAGTCGTGAGTTCGATTTGGACAGCGGAGGGAGATCATCGCGGAGCATACGAAGTGGTGGACCGGATCTACAAAGGTTGTAGCTCCTTTCCTTTTAGATAAAGTTGTTTATTTGCATCGTTTCGCCTAAATATCTAGTTAACGATCCGTTCTAGGTTTTCTCGGCACCGTAATTTTTAGAAATTTGCATGTTTGATCACTTGTGAGACTTCACTAGAGTGCCTAGGAACCCTACAGTGGTATCAGAGCCTAGCTATAGCCTTAGGCGAAGTCCCGACGGAGTTAGAAGTCCGATCGACCCAAAACCCGACTTTGAAAATTGCTCTCTGGACTTTTCTGTAAAATGTAGATTTTTCGAAATTAAAAATATCCAGAAAATTCAGCAGGAAAATGTAAGGCTTACTGCAAAATTCGGTGTACTGATTCCTTAAAGTCACCGCGGATCCGCGGCATGAGCATGCTCATGCGGCGGTTCCGCGGCTAGTTTGTCGTTTTGTGCATCGACGTTTGCACAGTAACTCTTAGTAAGTAGTGCTGGGTTTCCTGGGATTATTTTAATATTTATTCCAGAGTTTTATTTTCTGGCTTGTATTGGGAACTCTGTATATTCGATCGGACTGTCTAATTTTGTCGGTGTGGCTTTCCGGGTAATTTTAGAATATGTTAAAAAGTTCGACAGGATATAAATACCCACTTTTTCCCCTGCCGGGAAATTTCCAATTGTTGGATTTTTCCGTAGTTTAACGACGTTCTAAGTAGTGCAAGTAACGCGATGGACCCTCTAGAAGACAACAAACCTTAACTCGATTATGTGACCGTCTTGAACTGCCCTTTGAACCTTCGGGTTTGGGGCAGTACGGCGTGCCACATGTGAGGCGTTGGCTTGACCCTTCTACGGCTGGACCGTTGGTACTGAGGCACGAACTGAATGTTGTTAGACTTATTTCATATGTTGAGCTGTATCGGGAAAACTTGGGAGTTCGATTGTTCGATCGAAAAGTTTAGCATTTTCTATTTATCCGGAACGTGATACAATAATTGGAATTCACAAATAGTTATGAGATAACGGAATGAATATTATAAACATAGCAGTTTAGTCTCACTTGATCGGTTGCCACGGAATTTTGATGTGATCAAAAGTCCGTCGCAATCACGTAGTGTACGCGGATACTCGCCGGGTAAACTTGATAGACAGCCTCACTCCATAGCCCCGACCAAGTGACTGTAGGAGAACCCCGTCGCCGAAAGCATCCGTTCGGGTGCTCGCGGTAGCGGTGTTCCGCCTTGGTGCACTTTGTCGACGGCGTCAGGGGTGCGGCCGTCTACTGAAGTTTGCGACGAGCATTCGATCAGAATGTCGGGAATCCTGTTGAATTGCCCGACTTGATATTGAAAAGAGTTTTCGATAATGAGACTAAAATGCGGGGTTTATAATTGTTAGGCATGTGATGTCTAAGTAATTCATTTGGTCAGGCATGCGATGTCTGAGGTGGTTGCGGATTCCAACTGTTGTAGTTTTACACTTTCTTTTCTGTGACCGTAAGTGTAATATGTGATATCGCCGGTTTCGTTGCTATATGTCAACGACAATTGGGATGCGCATATTTACTTACGTTGATGACATATGATGTTATGTGTTGCTGGATATGTTATATTGGATCGTCGTGTTTGAATAGCCGGGGGGGTTTTATGTGAGATGAGTGTTTTTCATTTTCATTCATGTAAAAACTTATATGTAATATTCTTTTATTGGGGCACTTCCAGGTTGCGGATGTTGTCACCATTTGTATATTATTTACTTTTCTGCACTAGGATAGACCCAAGGAGGGGAGCACAAGTAACCGGGTTCTGGGGTCCAGTGGGAGACCAACTCGAGGAGTCGAGTCCGGGTCTCCTAACCCTAGAATTGGTAGGGTTGCTTGCCGCTCTCGTAGGGTTCTAGGGGTGTGGGATTGTCTATTCATCACGACCGTGGAATCCGTGTTTTATACTGGCTCGTATTGAAAACACGGACGTCCTAGTATATCCAATATTTCATATGTTTCTTCTGCTGTGATTTATCTGTGATCATGTGATGTTCTGTGACAGATATTATATATAGTATATATGATATATTATATAAACGTTGCTTATGTTTTACACCCGCGCTAGCCCTGCCCCGCTCTGCCGTTAGTTACCTAACCTAACGGTGCAGACGGGACATCGAGGCGAATGCGGATGGCATAAGCGTACGTTATATTTATCTGTGATGTTTAGGTGGACTTAAATGATGGGATATTCATTAATGTGATTAATGAAAGAAAATAAACCTAATTGATGTTGTGGAATCGAATTTCAAAATAAAAACAGGTAGCTACAGTTCTTGCTTTGCATCGCGGTGTTCATTATAGAACATCCTGCACCTTATTCGATGAGGAAAGGACCGAGATCCCTTCACCGGGAGTGACTCCTTTAGCAATAACTGGAAGATGCTACAACCCTCGGTTTGTCTTTGATCGCTTCTATAGTTTCCGCTTTGCACAGTGATATATATGATATATCCCGCACCTCATTCGACGAGGAAAGGGCCGACGATCCCTTCACCGGGAGTGACCCCTTTAGCAAAACTAGAAAAGCCTCGAAAACATTCCATTTAAAAACCATTTGATTCCGCAACGAGATCAAGTTCAAAGCGTTAAAGGTTTTCACAAAAACCAGCCGCAACCCTCCGTCATTTTAGGAAGTAGAGTACTTAGTATTCGTGCTGTGTTTGTTGACCATAGTCAAGGCACAGTGTACGGTAGCTAAGTGATGTCTTCCTATACCGCATATGATGCGATTAGTTAGGACAGTCGCGTGACTTTGTTGACCTTAGTTAAGGGTCATGTGGGTGGGTCTAATTAATCACGAAATGACGGGTAGAACTTGACTAGTACTTATGATTTGTTGACCATAGTTAAGGTCATAGGTGCTAGGGGTAAAAACCTTTATCGGGAGTTTCAAGTGTTGAAATTTGCAATGAGATTGCATACCTTCTATGAGATAGTTGGATCCCGATACCCGCTGCGAGTAAGAGTTACTCCTGGGAGAGTTTTATACATTACAATTAGCCGATCAAGTAGGTGTCTAGAAAGGTGTTAACGAGGTTACGCCTCTGGGAAAAAGAGGTTTACATTAATTAGGTTCGTGCGAAAGCACGGGGGACCTCCCTCAAAGTACCGACACTGGCCTGGCTGAAAGATTGGCGAACTTGTAGTGTGTAATTAATCCCGGCTAGTCTTTCCTTTTAGGGTTTGAAGGAAGATTTGATAAAAAGCAGTGGGAGCCATCCTGATTAGATAAAATAATAACCAATCTATTCTTGACAGAGCGCACGCTGAGTGTTTTCTTCTCTCTCTCTCCAGGTAGCGACCATATCACGCCTTAATCAAGATAATAATACGGAATATTGACCGAACCCGCTTGTTATACTAAGCTGGGGAACGTTGGTCCCGCTCCAACTTATAATTGTTATAAGACAGAGCAGGAAATAGGGGATTACCAGAATTCCCGTGCAGCCCAAACGAAGAGAGTGCATGCTGATGCATCATCTTCGGGTGTGTTCATTACAAAGAACTGTTTCTCAGTGTCCTTTACGTCCTGGGTATATGATACCGGATCAGGATCCCAGATATGTAATCTGTTACATAGGGCTACAAATAGGTAGAGAACTGAGAACGGGTGATAAGTTTCATGAGGCAGAAAACGGGGCTAGTGTTGCATCCAAGTCTGTTGGTCACTGTCACCCTGTATTACGAATACATTGATTCTGAACAAATGTTATTAGATACCGAACCTGATATACAAAATCATATCTATCTCTTTATTAGTAAAGAAATGATAAAATTTTGTATTGTTGGATAATGTTTTGAACATTTCCTATATCAAAAGTTGATCGGTTCAGGCACGTTATCTAAAAGCGTTGATGTTCTAAATCAAACTACAGTTCTTAGTATACAGAACACACACAAGAGAAAGAGTTCAGAAATGAACGGATTCTTCTTGAGGTATTGTAGACTAGGTCATATCAATGCGACCCGACTAGCTAGAGTTACATATAGATGCATATTTAAATCAGTTTGAATTTACATCTTGTGAAACTCGCCAGTCATGTCACAAAGATAAGATGACCATAGCCCTGTTTATTGGAAACAGAGAAAGAGTTAGTGAACTCTTTGGATGATACATGATGATGTATGTAGGTCCCCAGTCTACACATGCCAGGACCGGTTCTTTATACTTCATTACGTTCTCTGATAATCTCTCAAGATTCAGACATATGTTCCTGTTGAAACACAAGTCTGAACCTTTTGAGATATTCACAGAATATAAGTTAGAAGTAGAGAACCAAAATACGGGTATAAGTATTATGTCCTAGGATGAGATCAAGGAGGAGAATACTTGAGCACGGAAATACTGGACTATTCTAAAGGAGAATGAGATTCTCTCTCAGCATTACTCCTCCGTATACACCATTGCACGATGGTATGTCGGGGCGGAGCAAATACACCCTATATATATGGTGTGCTCTATGATGAGTACTGCTGAGTTACCTTTTTTCTTTTGGGAGTTATGCACTTGAGAAGCTGCATACCTATTGAATAGGGTTCCAATCAAATCACTGCCTACCACTCCATATGAGATATGGTATGGGAAGAACCCATCTCTTAAGCGAGTTAAGATTTGGGGTTGTCCGGCCTATGTTTAAAGCAAAATCCGGACAAGATCGAGGCAGGATCAGTTATGTAGAACTGGAAAGGTTCCAGCTATACAAAACTGCAGTTGATGATTTGACAGAACCATAAAATTCTATAGTTCCCGACGAACCTCAGCCTCTCCGCCGGTCTAGTAGGGTTCCTCATCTGCCTGAGAGATACCTCGGTTTCTCGATGACAGTGGGAGCAAGGATTGCATCATGAGATGATGACCCAACTAGTTTTGAGCAGGCCATCGAGAGTAGGGACTCTATAAGAATGGCTGGATGCTTAGCGATCTGAGATGGAATCCATGTACACCAGCAAAGTATGGACTTTAGCTGCTATATCTGAAGGGTTAAATCCCCATCAGGAGCAAGTATATCTTGAGAAGATTACTTGGTTTAGATGGAAAAGTTGAGACTTTCAAAACTAGACTTGTTAAAGGTTTTCGTCATCGACCAGGCGTGGATAATGATGAAACCTTTTTCCAGTAGCTATGCTTAAGTCTGTCCAGATCCTACTTACCACGGCTACATACCATGACTACGATATCTGGCGGCTGGGTGCCATGACTGCTTTTCTAAATACTGATTTAGAAGAGAACGTCTATAAGAACACAGCCAGAGGTCTTCGTAAACAGTGGGAGCAGCGGAAACGTGTGCAAGTTGCTTTACATAATGAAGCAAGCATCGCGGAGTTGGAACATCTGTTTTGATGGATTAGTCAAAGAAGTTGACTTCATCAAAATGGCAGACGAACCTTGTATATACAAAAGGGTAGTAGAGAGTAAGGTGGTCATCTTCGTATTGTACGTAGACAACATACTCTTGATAGGAAAAGAGTTTCCTATACTACGATCGGTCAATCTCCTATTATCACTAGGATTCCCCAAATAGGATCAAAGTGATACCTCCTAAATCCTGAGTTTTCATCTATGAGATAGATGTAATTGGATGTTAGGATTCTCACTAGATGTAGTGAGATGGTATCAATCGATCCTGGGGGGAATCACTGGAAGAGTTCTAGGGTGATAAAGACGACTGAATGTCAGTCACGGGCATTGTCTTTACCCTCAGTAGAGGGACGGTATGTTGGAAGAGTTCCAAGTTAGATACCGTGGCAAACTAGACAATAAAGGCTGGAAACATCGCTATTAAAGATACTACCAAAGAGGAAGTTTGGGTATATATTGGTTCATGAGATGAACTAGGTTCCTGCCATTGTATGACAATGGAAGTGTGGCTTTAGCCCTGGAACCCTGGTCCCATCAGTGACCCAGACAAATTCTGAGGAAGCATCACCTGATCATGGAGATAGTTGATCTCCAGGGTGATCGAGGTTAGGAGAGTAGACTCAGAGGACAACACGGCGGATCCACACACGAAGGCCTTTTCCCAAAGAGAGACCTTTAGGGGATGGTTGAGTATGTGATACTGCAACCACTGCTACAGATGGCCCTAGTGCAAGTGGGAGATTGTTAGTTATATGTATGCCCTAGAGGCCATTGCTGTACATTGGATGTATATTGTAGTGGATGCTGGGACATATATAGGTAGGACTTTCTTGCTCGACATGATAGTACGCTATCTGGTTGCACTTTATCTTAACATGTATACTTTCTGTCTCTCTGATTACATGTTGATAAAGCCCATAGGATGTGTACTCGACTTCCAGGACTATGATGTAGATCATACTAGTGGGGCCTGGGTAGTCCATGAGTACATCCTTGAAATGTTCCTAGTCGAGGGAATATCGAGACGGGGCATCGATATTCCAGAGTAGACTAGCGCATATCTTCTCGACCCATGCGATGGGCGATGGATGATCCCATATCCATTGGTGTTTGACATCGAAGATGGTATGCGGGTGCTCAGTGGAGACTGGGTACACTGAACGGACTCGCCGAGAACTCCCAGATGGTATTATAGCTCACGTCAGATGGCAGTTCTCTGGTGACACTGGTACAGCTTAGTCTGTTGACCCGAGATCGTCATAGAGTCTTGTGTGTCTCCCACTGTGCTTTGATTTCCACCCTACCACGGCTCTACTGAGCCGTGCAAACAGGTGGTTTTTGGGTACAGTCCCGATTCACATGGAGGCAATGAGCGATAGGAGGGGATTCGTCTCTCCCGGTATTGGGGGTTGATGTTGCGCAATACACGACTGGCCATAACAGGAAATCCCTGGCCAGGGTTGCAGTGATATACTGGTAAGTGTTATCAGTAGTTTCACGAATGTTATGGACCCTACGTCGGCATGACTTATCGAGCTATTGGGGTCTGACGTTTACCACCCCTAGGCGAGATATGCGACATATCAGACGAACAGACCGGACCGTACGGTAAGTGTTACTGGTTGGATTCACAGGAGTGTGAGCGGGCTTGCTCGTCGATCTTCTGATCGCTCAATACCCGGGTGGCCGTTACGTTTAGCAGACCGCTTGCGGCTTGTGGGTGTTTGATATGATCATCATCCGCTGCCGGCGTATTGACGAGTCTTTAGAGTCCTACACAGAGGTTTCCTAGCTCAAGCGAAACGAAATAGGAGCGCATATGAGATATGTGCGGGACCGAGAATAATGCGTGTATGTGATACCGTATTCTATTCTCGCGATGAATGTATCGATTGGTTATATGCGATATAACCTAGTTGTCGAATCAAGGATTGATTCGATAAGCCGATACATATGATACTAGTCGGTTATATGCAATATGACCGGATCGTTAAATCAAGTGTTGATTAAATGATTTAATGTATAATTATATATTTGATATATTACTTTGCATTAACTAGTATTGGTTCACTTTAAATGGATTTTCTCACTTGATTTGTGCACATTGTATATGTGATATATTTTGTGCACATGATTGTATCATGTTTGATGATACATTCTTGTTTGGTTTTGTGTAAAGTATTAAACCATGGTTGGTTAGTGATTAGGGTTTCATCTTATTCATTTATCTTTTTATTTTATTTTATTTATTTCATTAGAAAAGATAAAGAGAACAAGAATGGTTGCTAGTTTTGTTTTTTATGAAGCTTCTTGAAGCTTTGAACAAGTCCACCATTCTTGTCTCTTCTCTAACCCTAACCACTAATCTAACCTTGGTTAAATCTCTACACTAAACCATGGTTGTTGACATGATAAGTATCATATTGTTTTTATTTTTAAAAGAGACTTATCATATCTTTTTCATCTTCTTCTTCAAGAGCTAGAAAAGAAAAAGCTTTCTAGTTCAATGGCAACTAGCCAAATCAAGTGAGAAATCCAAATCTAAAGTTTACCCACTTCCTATTTCTTCATCCTTTACCTCTTGCCAAGTAGTATAGGGTGTTTCCTTCACAAGTTTTCCCGACTTGGTGAAGTTTGAGCTTGTTCTAGCGATGCCTCGACGTAGATCATCTTCGGCATCGAACCGACGATCAAGCCCGCCCATTCTTCGATGATGCCAAAGCTAGAGTCGTGAGTTCGATTTGGACAGCGGAGGGAGATCATCGCGGAGCATACGAAGTGGTGGACCGGATCTACAAAGGTTGTAGCTCCTTTCCTTTTAGATAAAGTTGTTTATTTGCATCGTTTCGCCTAAATATCTAGTTAACGATCCGTTCTAGGTTTTCTCGGCACCGTAATTTTTAGAAATTTGCATGTTTGATCACTTGTGAGACTTCACTAGAGTGCCTAGGAACCCTACAATTAGTTTAAGGATGTCTCGGTCCATTGCTGCCATTTTCGAGGCAACGTTTTTTCGAATACCACTTAGAGTTTTGACTTAGGAAAATAGCGAGCGGACATAGGCATCGTCAACTATCATTGACCTAAGTAGTGGCTCGTCTGGCAAAGTACTTCTTGAGGAATCGGCCGTTTATTGGTCGGAAGGACCTTTCGCCATGCATATCCATGAGCAAGTAGGCCCCCACCTTGGTAGACTTTATCTATGATGTACGGGCCATCATAGTTCGGCTCGAATTTCCCCCGTTTGGCACGATTGGGGATCATTGGTCGTTTGACAACTAGTATGAGTTCGCCTTGGCGGAATGTTCTTGTCCTAGTTAGTCTTTCGTATGAGCACGTCATCCTTGCTTTGTAAGCTTCTAGGTTTTTCTGCGCCATGAGGCGAGTTTCATCGAGGGCATCAAGCTCTTCAAGCCGAAGATGAGCATTTTCTTCGTCCGTTAACTCATAACGAATCGCCACTCGTAGAGAGGATAGCTCTATCTCCAAGGGGAGTACCGCTTCTGTGCCGAATACCAACGCGTATGGCGTTGTATTCGTGGCCGTTTTGAACGTGGTTCGATACACTAGAGAGCTTCATGCAGTCTCTCGTGCTGGTCCTTTTTGTTTTTGGACACCATTTTCTTTATAATCTTTGTCAGGGTCTTATTGAAGGCTTCAGTTAGACCATTGGCTCGGGGATTGTAGACTGAAGAGCATCACCGGTCTATATTATGCTGCTGTGCAAAGCGGCTAATCTTACGACTTCTGTAGGCCGGCCCATTTTCCGAGATGATTCGTCGCGGAGTACCAAACCAGTAGATGACGTGTGTCCTGAAGAAATGGAGAATGTTCTCCGTCTTCACTTCCTTTAGCGGTACTGCCTCTGCCCACTCAGAGAAGTAATCGGTTGTTGCTAATATGAACCGATGTCCTTTGGATGATACTGGTTCGATGGGCCCGATTATACCGGTTCCCCACATTTTGAACGGCCAGCTAGCCAATGTTGGGTGTAGCGGATTTGGATGCTGGTGGATGAAGTCCCCATGAATTTGGCACGAGTGACACTGCTTCGCATATTCGAGAAAGTCCTGAATCATCATGGGCCAATAGTAACTATTCTCTTGATCTTTAGCTTCATCTTTGGCCCGGCTTGATGGGAACCGCAGAGTCCGTCGTGAGTTTCTTGGACGACCCTCCTTACTTCCTCCGGTCCCAAGCATCTTAACCATAAACTGTCAAACGATCTCTTATATAGAGTATCATTGACGAAGGCGAAGGATAGAGCTCGTTTCATGAGCTGATGTCTTGATGACGCAACTTCAGGGGTTTGATGGGATTTGAAGTAGTCAATGAAGACTTCTCTCTAATCCTTAGCCTTTTCTTCGTATTCTATTTGGCAAGCTGCTTGTTTGGTCGCTTCCTTTTTTTCAGAAGGCTCCAGAGATATTTCTGCTGGCGCGAGAATCCGACGGCTTCGCACAATGATCCTTACGTCATGGAGATTTTCGTCGGTCAGTTCTTTAGCGAGTTTGGCTAATGCATCCACCTTGCTATTTTCTGCACGCGGAATGCTTTCCAGAATTTAAGAGGGGATTTGTGTCAGCAATTGCTGCACTCTCTTGCCATATTTTACCAACTCTGGTTTGCATGTCTGATAGCCACCATTTGCTTGGCTAATGAATAGCTGGGAATCTCCATATATGACGAGGTTTTCGATTCCCATGTCGACAATGATCTCAAGACCCTCTATCAAAGCTTCATACTCAGCCTCATTGTTTGTCCTCGGTTCTGTTAAGGAAAGGGCAAAACGCATTATCCCTCCTTGTGGAGTCACGAAGTTAAGGAGCACCCCGGCTTTAATTATGTGGGTGTTTTGCTTTCGCTTTTTGATGGAAGATGCTCCATTGAAGTAAAGTTCCCATCGGGCATTATTTCGTTCCTCCTTCCTGTCGATCGCGTCGAACGCGTGTTCATCTGGCAATTCGCAATTTAAGGGAGAGTCGGTTGGTATCAGGTGCTCAGCAAGAAAGTCGGCAATGGCTTGTCCTTTCACTGCCCTGAGGGGTCGATACGTTATCGAGAACTCCATTAAGAAGAGAGCCCATTTAGCGAGCCTTCTTGTTAGTAGAGCTCTCGACATCAAATATTTGAGAGGATCCAACTTTGATACGAGATGGACCTCATGTGCCAAGGCATAATGTCGAAGCTTCGTCATCGCGAAGATTAGTGCCAGGAAATACTTTTCAATAGGGGAGTAGTTGTTTTCTTCCCCCAGAAGAACTCGAATCAAATACTAGAGAGCTCTTTCCTTCCCCATGGTCATTCTCCTGTGCCCATAGCGCGTCTAAAGAACCTTCAAGGTCTATTGTGTACAGGATGAGGAGTTTTCCCTTGACCGGAGCGGTCAGTACCGGCGGATTCTGCAGATATTTCTTGATTTTGTCCCGTGCACTTTGGCATTTCTGATCCTAGACGAACGGGTTCCCTTTCTTCATTAGATGGTAGTAGGGACGACATTTGCCGGAGAGGTTGACTTGGAGTTTGACTCCTGTTTAGGCACCAGTATCACGGCAATTGGGATATTTCCCGGAGCGACTCATCATTTTCCTTGAGAGGACTCAGAATTTGATACCGATTTAGGCATCAGCATCGCTACAACTGGGATAGTGCCAGGAGCGAATCATCATTTGCCCCTGTCGATTTGGAAAAAAATGGCTTAGTAGACAAGGTTAGGATCCTGTCGACTAAGACTTTTGACTTTATGAGCCGTAAGGGTCTCATAAAGGGTTTTCTCCCTACGAGTCATGAGGATCTCGTAGGGGTATTTTCTCCTTAACAATCATGGGGATTCCTAAGTAATGTCTTCTCTTGTAAGTCATAAGGATCTTCCAAGAGTGTTTTCTCCTTATAAGTCGATAGGACCTACAAGTGTTATTCACTATATGGGGACATTTCTTGCCATTTATAGAACTTGGCAAAGAAATATTTATTTGTGCCCATGAATTATATTCAAGGGTCAATATGGACCGCCTGTAAGGCAATTTGGGGGATATGATGGCTTAAGAACAGGTCCAGATCCCTGTAACTTAAGGCTTTTAAATCTTATGAGCCGTGAGGGTCTCATAAGGGAAATTCTCCTTACGTGTCGTGGGGATCCCATAAGTGAAATTTCTCCTTTGGAATCATGAGGATTCCTAAGTGTGTTGCTCCTTTTGTGAGTCGTAAGGATCTCACGCAGGTATTTTCTCCTCACAAGATCGAAAGGACCTTGCAAGTGCACATGAATTTTTTTTACGAGTCTGCACCCTTTTCGGGTTTTCACAAACTCGCCGGTTGTCCTGCTGTTTTTACTCATGGCGCCCTTTCGGGTTTTCATCCATGCCCATTTTACTTGTGGACAAACCGTTTTTTTTCTTTATTATTTTTTTAACGAGATTGCGCCCTTCCGGGTTTTCACAAACTCGTCGGCAATCCTGCTGTTTTTACTCATGGCGCCCTTTCGGGTTTTCATCCGTGCCCATTTCGCTTGTGGATATACCGTTTTTTGCGAACGATGAAACTCTTGAAAATAGTTTCGCCTCAGATGACCCATCTGTTTGCCGGTGGGACTTGGGGGTCGCTTCATTGTTGGAGTAGCTGTATAGCCGGTATGACTTGAGTTGCGACCTTTGTCGTTGGGACTCGATTGCAATATAGATCTCAAGAGAGGATATCGCCGTATTTGGGGCAATGTACCATGTTTGAGGTGACACACTCACCGCAGGTGACCCATCTGTTTGCCGGTGGGACTTGAAGGTGGCTTCATTGCTGGAGTAACTGTGTAACCGGTAGGACTTAAGTTGCAACCTTTGCCGTTGGGACTTCAATTGCAATATAGATCTCAAGAGAGGATATCGCTGTATTTAGGGTGATGTGCCATGTTTGAGGCGACACACTAGTTTAGGGACGTTTCGGTCCATTATCGCCATATTTGAGGCAAATTTCTAGTTTAAGGGCTTTTAGGTCCAACATTCTCATTCAGTCGCGAAGTTGCATAACTCACCCCTTCCAACTCTTGTTTGCTGAGACACTGCTGCTTGTCCTTTGTTTGCATGGACACTTCACTCCTTAGAATATTTTTACCTTCTTGGACTTCTTCATCTATCATCATGCCAATCAGGTTGTTTTGCAGGAAGTACTGGGCATTTTAAATAGCACCTGCCCCCTGCTTATCAATATCTCTTTCCGATACTGATGGAGCGTCTTCTTCATACACAAAGGAACGAAATATCACGTCATTCCTTTTGCCAAGTCTTCCTCTTCCTTGGAAGAATGAATTTGACTTAGGGTTTTTTCCTCATTGTCTGATTCGGAGTGGGACATGGGTTTCACATCCCTCCCATGGTTTCCACTTGATTGCAGAACCCGCTTGTAAGTCCCTTGATATTCTATCTGTTTTTTGAAAAGAAAGGACCATCCCACGTAGAGATTCTTCCGCCAGTGAGAAATATGCCCCTGTGTATATCTCGGGGGGAGCGAGTAGCCACGCCGTCGCTATTTTGGCTACAGGTTGCTTCAAAGTCGCTCATTTTTTTTAGCATTGGCGACAAATGCCACCTTACCTCCGTTTTTCATTCATCTTCCTCGGATGATGAAGGGTCTTGACCCAGCTGATCCAATCGAGTCATTTTATCCATGAGCTCTTGGATAGTTGCCGGCTTGAAAATGGCCGTAAATGGGAACACCTTTTGAATTTAGGTCAAGAATGGCTATGAACATTCACACAGCTGCAGCTTCGTCGATACGTTGCTCGCATTTTGACCAAAGATTTCGTCATCGGATAACATATTGAACTCAGGTCTCATTCGGTCTAACCCTATCATTGACCAACATCGTTACGGTAGTACGTTTATTCATACTAGCGAATCTCTGACAGAAGAGCATCTCTATCTCGTCGAAGGTATTCACGGAGTCATTCGGGAGTTCCGCATACCATTCAAAGGCAATGCCCACCAGACAGATGATGAACTGTCAGAGGAGAAGTATATCATTCTTTCCAGTGTTACCGCACATGGATTTAAATCGCACGATGTGCTGGTGAGGATTCCTGGTTCCTTTGTATATGTGGAGTCGAAAGTATGTATTCTGGCGGGTACTGTATTTGATCGTATCTCGCCTGATACGGTCGACCAGTCTTGATTGGCCTATTTGATGCTTCACTGTCATAGTGAGTTTTAACTTGCTGGGCGATATATGTGTCCAGCTTTTCGTTTAGGAATCATTTCCTCCTCAGCCGTTGATGAGGTTTTCAGAGGATTTGATGTGTCATCCTTATCTTTAAGATCGACTACCGGCAGTTCATCTGCCAGTGGTTCCGATTGAACCATCATTCCAGCCAAATTCTGAATCAGAAGGGCCATCTGGTTCATTTTAGTAGACATTTCTTCCGCTTCTTCATCTCTCTCATTTTCAGAGCACGCTTTAGGAAATCAATATCCAACTCACGCTCTGTTCTTTCTCCAGGTGCGTCTTCGGGATTTGCCTTAGACGAAGGATTAGCGAGTGCCGCCGCCTGAGCAAGCATCTCCTGCAGCTTTTCACGTTGCAGTTGAGCCTTTTTTAGGACCGAGTATGCGGTCCGTGGCAATTAGATGCTTGAACTCCATCTTTGGAGTTCACCATGTAGACTGCATGAACTGCCGTGCCCCCAGACTTGGGGTGTTTGGAGTTTTGGCCTTCGGAGTTTACCTCAGGCACTTGAGCTTTATTAGGCCCTCTTTTTTTGTGAGAAGACGCTTTGGTTTTTGAGGGGAACCGTTGTATTAGGATCCATATTGGGATAAGTCCCATTGTATTTGAAAGGGGATTTGTCAGAATATGGCTGACGTTTAGGTGAAGAGCCGCGGTTGATGACTGAATCCTTCATCTGCTTCCACACTTATATATAGACGAGGAAAGTTCTTTTAGGGAGCGAAGTGGTTTCTGCTCTCATGGGATCTCCCTGGGCTGCAGAGTTTTCTTCAATACCGCGGTGGGAGAATTTTGTCTGACCCTTTGCAGCAGTCCGAAGCTATTCCCGGTTGGAACAGCAGCATTCATCATCAGAGTTGAAGCAGGTGGAGTCAATGCCAATGGAAAACTGCCCTCGGCTCATTTTGTATGACGCAGATATCGACATCGACCGTTTCATACGGCTGGGATTTGATTAGCCTCCGGAATTTGCTGAGCTTGCCCCCAGTTTTCCTTTGAGAGTTTGAATATTCTACCCCCTACGTCGACCTTGGTCCTTGGCAGGTGCCAGTTGTTTGAGGAATGATTCCGTCAGCAAAGCTGCATCTTTGGGAGCCAGGCTGTGGAAGACAAACTTCTTCTAGGCTTCCTCCCTCGGCGTTGAGGCACCAAGGGTGGGAGGTGGGAGTATCGACCTAAATCCAAGCCTGTTGATTTCTTGAAGAGCCAGATTATACAGATTTGAGGCTGTAAGTGACCCATACTTGACTCCGCCAGATGTGACAGAGCCTGAATTGCGGTGAGTGAAAGCAAACGCCATTCTCGGAAAAGAAGGAATGCCAGCTTCAGTACCTCATCATCCAAGGGCAACTACAAACATATACACCATGATTATCTGATCACGGGAAAAACACGACACACGAAGTGTAGAGTGTAAAGAGAAAGAGGTCCCACCGGACATGCCAGAATCTGTTTACCACTGAAAATAGAGACGAACCGTGATGGTGTCTTCTTGCCTAAATTTGAGGGCATATGCTATTTGGATTTATCCATCCACCTCTCCGAAGATGCGAAGTTGATTTATGGCACCGTATATCGGAGGTTTGGACAGATGCGACCGTTGTAACAGACTTCGTCAGATTCCCCCTTGTTTGCGAGGGGGTTTTAATTGTGGGGACGCTCTTCCCTACAAGCGCAAGCCCCTGCAGTTAATTACGTTAACGCATCGCGATAACTACTTTCTCCTGCTCTAGAAGTTCACTTCGTGTCGTGTGTGTTTGTTTTATTTTTTTAGTTGCCCGTGGATTGTATACGGAGACTAATTTATGTTGTCGCCCGTAGGGCGTGGATTAGTCTAAATCCGTATATCTTAGATTTGGGTTTGGGTTGATTTAAGGATCATTAATCTCGTTTGAGATTAAGATCAACTTAAATGTTTGTTGAGGATACGTTAGTCCAATTTGAGACTAAGATCCACTCAACAGGATTTTGGGATCATTCAGACCCAACAAAAGAGCATTTGGGCTCTGTTGCTTTAGTTTAAGGACGTTCCATTATTAGTTTAAGGACGTCCGGTCCGTAGCTAGTTTAAGGACGTTGTGATCCATATTGGGATGTGCCCATCGGTTTGGGAGTGCACCAAAAAGTTATTGGTTATCGAGACCCGCCACCTCTCTGAAGACGTTGAACAATTACAACGACGTGTATCAGAGGTGTGGAGAGATGTACCCTTGAACCAATTTCCAGATTGAGGGGAGATATGGGATGAATATCCGTCGGAAGATCATTAGTCGTGTTTGGGACTAAGATCGATTTAGGAAGACATAAGCATGGGGGGCTCGATTGATTGGAGATCAAAGAGGCTTTGGCCTCAGGAAACATGGCTAATTTAGGCTAGGTCTGGGTTTCCATAGTCACTCGCCAAGTGCTAAGCACCGATATATGTAGCACTCACATGTATCGCACGTCAGGCACTAGATCGGTGTTTAACACTAGATTTCGGGGGGCGCTCACGTGTGGCACGTGAGGCACCTCAAAGCTGGCGCTGTATATTTGGTTCAAGTCCCCGTTTATATATAAGTGTTAAACACTTAATTCTTGTGGCACTCACGTGTCAGCACGTGAGGCGCCCCAAAGTTGGGTACTGCCTTTTTGGGTTTTACTTCCCTCTTCTTTTATAAGTGCTAAGCATTTGTCTCACGTATGAGCACGTGAGGCGCCCGAAATAGGAACTGTTCTCTGGATTTTATCTCTCTTTCTTTTATAAGTGCTAAGCACTTGGACCCTATGGTGCTCACGTGCGAACACGTGAGACGCCCTCAAAATGTGAGTGCTGTTTTTAGGTCTGTTCCCTTTTTCATATAAGTGCTAAGCATTTGATTGGGGGTCGCGTGGAAAACACGTGACTGCCCTACGAGGCACTTCTTGTTCTTCTTTTAGGCGCTCGCGTGGGAAACACGTGACTACCCTAGGAGGCACTTCTTGTTCTTTTTAAATGCTCCCGTGTGAAACACGTGACTCGGTCTCAGCGATTCTTTTTTGTTCATCACAGGTGCTCACGTGGGGAAACACGTGAGGTTTCGTTATAGTGTTGAACACTAATGAATCACCATTCTTTCTTTCTATGTGCATGAAAATTTTGATCTCATATTAACGATGATGGGATCTGAGTTTAGAGAATTTCAAGTCTCTTGTTTTATAAAAATTAAATTCTTTTTACAGGGTTAAAACCTAGTTTTATCAGAGGAATTAAATTCCTATATACTTTTGTAAGAATTAAATTCTTTGAACTTAGTTCTTTCCCCTAAGTTTTGAATCTGCATAACAGAATCTCCCGATGAGAATTAAATTCCTAACTTGTGGGGAGATCTACTTCTGCAGACCTCAACCAGAGGACGAACTAAGTTCTTTTTTTTGAATGGTTAAACCCTTTGTTTGAGAATTAAATTCTCTTTTATTTTTGTGGGAGCTTTTTTGAAAGCTTATGGGCTGGTCTCCTCCTTTTAGAGAATTAAATTCTCTCTGTATTTTTCTTCCCCTCTATCTCTCTCTGTGAGTTTCTCCTCCCCTCTATCTTCCCTGTAAACAAAGGTCCTTTGTTTAACAGAGAAGATCATTCTAGTTTGAGGAAGATTAGAAAAATATTTCCCAAATAGAATTTAATTCTATCAGATGATTTAATTGGTGATATTTTATCACCATCGGATTTTAAATCCAGGATTCTCTGTTAGAGAAAGATCTTTCCATATTAGAAAGATCAGCGAAAATATTTCCCAAATAGGATTTAATTTTATCACATAGAATTTAATGGGAACATTTTAAATTAGGGCGCTCACATGCTTTGCAAGTGAGAGGCAAGAGAAATCACGTGTTTAACATGTGACCCCTGCTATGGGTTTTAGCCTGTTTATGTTCAGCGCTCATATGCTTTGCATATGAGCGCTCACGTGTTTTACACGTGAGGCATGTTTGGCATATGAGCGCTCACGTGTTTTACACGTGAGGCATGTTTGGCCATTAGTTATTTTATTTAGTTTATTTTCAGCGCCCATATGCTTTACATATAAGCGCTCACGTGTTTAGCACGTGAGGCCTGTTTGGCCATTAGTTATTTATGTTCGGCGCTCATATGCTTTATATATGAGCGCTCACATGTTTAACTTGTGAGGCATGTTTGGCCTTTAGTTGTTTGTTTTCAACACTCATATTCTTTACATATGAGCGCCCACGTGTTTAACACATGAGGCCAAATTTTGAGGACTCCCCCCCCTTTTTTTAAGGGAACAAGTAGCTTTTAGCCAAAAAAATTTGCGGGAACACCCAACTTGCTATTGAAAAGTGTTTTCAATACGAGGCATAAATGCAAGATTTAAAGTGTTAGGAATGAAATCCGAGATATGGGATATTCTGGGTTTATGATGTCGAAGGATATGCGGATTCTAATTATTGTATGTTTACATTTATTTTCTGCGTCCGTAAGTGTAATATGTGGTGTATCGCCAATCTTGTTGCTATACGTCAACGACTTTCGGGATATGCATATTTACTTACGTTGATGACATGTGATATTATTTGTTGCTGTGATATGTTATATTGGATCGTCGTGATTGAATAGCCGGGAGTTTTTGCGTGAGATGAGAGTTTTTCTATCTTCATTCATGTAAAAACTGTATGTAATATTCTTTTCTTGGGACACTTCCGGGTTGAGGATGATGTCACCATTAATGTATATTATTTACTTTTCCGCATTAGGATAGACCCAAGGCGGGGAGCACAAGTGTCACGGCTCGAAATAGTACGTGACTGGCACTTGAATTATGTGAAGTCTATAGGACCCCGCCTAATTCAAGTAAGCCAAAAGTCCAGAAATCTAAACCATTTTTAAAGAAGAAGTGAAGAAAACTTGTTTTAAAGCAAGTAGTTTTAATAAATAAGTGGCACTAAATATTTAAAAGCAACGTCATATTTTTCCCGAAAATTTCGGCAGAGTCTCTTTTGTAAATACTGGCCCCAAACGGGTATAACACATGAAATATATGCATAATGAATAAAGGCATCCCCAAGAGGGAGCTAGCTCTTCGCCAATTGGCGGTCACAACCACGCAAGCAATATAATATACAACGCCGAAGGGCGAGAATCAAAACTCAGCAAGAAAAGCAATATCCTCAAGAAAACCAGAGAAAAACCATAATAATACAGCGCGCGACTCTAAGGTCGAAGAATAAACAACCGGTCTTCTAAGTTTATCAAATATACAAGTCTGGTTGATGGAGTTATTAGATACAACTGAAATATAAATAAGGTACAATGGTGGTCACGATACGAGAGAACCCACCTACCAAAGCAATCACCCGGAAGGAAGCAGTGTGCCAGCAAGCCGCAACGAAACCTGTACGGCAAAACCAGCAAGAAACTGTGGCACAACGGGGGTGGGTTGCCAACTCGTTAGTAGAAAACATCACCGAGCAGAAATCGCATGTATGACTCAATCCTAGATCATACGATAATATATATCCTCAATATATAAACCTGAACCATCTACACATAAGTGTAATATCAAGTGCTCCTGTCAGTACCTCAGGTAGCAGCATAATACATATATGATGTATGAATGCATTAAAATGAATACAGAATATATCATGAAAGAGAAAATGTTTTCTTTATTTAGTGAGATTTCTGTATATAAAAATCGAGGTATCATCAATGAAATCAACATAGAATCTGTGTCAAACATCGACACAAAACATGTATCCTAATATCCAATATCTTGGACTCCGGCAATCCGGACTGGCCCATATCATATAATCTCAATACCTTAAAGTCTCAATATTTCGGGCTCCGGCAATCCGGACTGACCCTAAGCTTCGGCAATCCGGACTGGCCCAAATATCAATCTCACGACTACGTCGGTATACTCCGGATATCTTCCGCGTCACAAATAACCGGTCGGTAGTGCTCCCCTGCAAGCTCAACGCCATCATCTGCGACCATCTTGTCCCGGGATACCGCACCGGGTCTACCATGCACCTACAGACCGTTCCTCCTCCTCCTCGAATTGGCTGTATGATATCGCTCAAGAACCGAGAAAACTCATGGTGGACGTATCTCACATCATATCACGAGAAACCCGCACTTTTTATCTTTTGAAATGAAAATGAGTTTATAAAATCTTGCAGTTTCTCCAAATCCAGAAATCTCATGGAAAATCCAAAACCCCAAAATGAAGAGTTAATAATAGTGAATGCTGGGCTCCGGAAATCCGGACTGGCCCTATAATATTGCATGACAAATGAATATATAAACATGCATGGGTATCTAAGTAAATAATGCAATATCTAAACTAGCACAGTAATGATATATCGGAACTATCAGCTAGCAAGCGATATCAATGAAGTAATATTTCTAAAGTGTACATGTCATGGCAATTACCGATGATGATGTGTGTGAGCCGGCAGCAAGTGTTCGTAGACATACGCATCATAAATAATGGTGCTGGTGTCCTGACAACATGGGTTCTTAAATAACAAGGAATTACAAGTATAAGCAAGCAATGCGATATGAACAGCATGAATATATGGAAAAGATGTAATAACCGCAACATATAAGAATATACATTTATATTCACGAGTCATACGGTTTTGGCATTTTAAATGGCACGAATCGTGGTTGTTAGAAAATAGGGGCTACGGAGTTTTTAAGAAAAGGTACGTCCTTTGAAATATCCGTAGTACCCCTTGGCCTGTCTTTAAAATACTCATGATTCGTTAGTTTTTTAAATACGTATGACTCAAGCCCAGTCTAACATCTACTAAGTAAACTACAGGACAAGGCTAAGGGACTAATCAAAGGGTAAGGAAAACCAACTAAGTCTGAGTCGATATATATATATATCTAATAGTCGGTGATCCCACCTCAATAGCGTCACATACGATATAATATATAATACGACATTCTCGAGTCAAGAGTGCGTATCTATCATCATATTTATACTTCGTACGGTAAAATCTATCGTACGGCATCCTAAATCGGGGTACGAGTCGAATATCACAATCATCTCATTATTCATTTGGTATCCTTATCATCATATCCAGAATTAGGGGTACTGATCTAAAGTCTAGTACATTCCGATACCAACAACCATATATATCCGCGTGTGTATGAACACATCACTCAACGATCTGCTATAATATCATGTCGTATGTCATAATATGACCCAAGTCGCATCACCGATCTCACGGCATCATGCCCAATCACATCGACTCATCTCCAAGTACCATATACTGACCTCATCGTCTGTTTATATTTATACATATATATATACATACTTACATACATATATGTATGTGTGTGTGTGTGTGTGTGTATACGCACAAGAAAAACAAATGTATGCGAGTGTGTTTGCGTGTGTGCAAATCTTTACTCTTGGGTTTCGCGACCAAGAAGCTAAACTATGTTACTTCCAATTACACTAAAACTAACCCATGAACACCTAAAACCTATCTTGATAATCATTTAGTCTAACAATACCCATATATATATATACACTATATATATATATACACACACACACTACATTACGAAACTGCGGGGGTGCTATATGCCATCCACCCGACTTCCACCTAGATATATATCTACTCACCATGATCTTTGCTTGCCAAAGTCGATAACACCACGCTCCTCCTTGTCGTCCCGTAGTTCTCGCGAGGGTGCCTACACATACAAACACATAGTATCGTAAAAAGAATCGCGTACGAAAACCAAAACGGCGCACGAATCGTACATAGGTTAAAACCTATGATCTACGCACCCAAAAGAACCAAACAACCATAGATATTGACGTATAAACGTCAAGTGATCGAGATAAAACACAAACACCAAAACCAAAGTAAAAACGAAGTCGCAAAACCAAGCAGCAACTCAAGAAAACACCTCAAGATTTTACCCTAGGTTGAATTAGCCAATTTTGCATATAGGCGATGTCTAATTATCAGACTATTTAGTTTTTCACAAAAGATCACAGCCTAACTCCAAAATATGGCAGCAAATTGAGGCCATACCAATTAAATCTGTGGCCCAGGTAAGGTTATAGGGGCTCGGGTTTCAGGGGTAGTCTTCTGGTCACCTGCACACATCACTATAATTGGTAAATAATTTTTCAAGTCTCCGAATCACAACAGATCTCTAAAATTCATCAAATTTCTCACAAAAACCCGATATCGACAAATTTCAGTTCATGGCCTTGGGGTTTTACCTTGAGTATGATCCATAAAACCAGCACTACAGGGTTTAAAAACCTCAACTAAACCTCAATAACACTTTCACAACTCAAATAAACCCCTAACCTCATCTTGGAATCTCCATACATCACTAAACCATACTAAAAGGATTCTAAGCTAGTCTAGAGGCTATAGGAATTCAAATGCTACACTAAATGTGAAAGAATTATCTCATTTGGAAACTCAAAAATTTTCTTGAGTTGCCCCAAGTCTCCAAAATCCAATTTTTCTTAGTCCATCATGCTTGTAGTGAGCTTGTGCATGAAATTTGTGAAGGGAATGTGCGGTTTTGATGTGGCTTTGGGGTTGTAGTGAGGAGTTTGAGGTGGTTGAGGGAGAGGGCAGCCAAGTGAGGAGAAGAGGAGGGAAATGATGAAGATGATGAATGAATAACAATGAGCCATGGTCAAAGAAGACCCCTCACCTCTCTCTCTCTCTCTCTCTTGCCCATACCTCAATACTCTATCCTTTTCTTTTCTTTTTCTTTTATTTCCTTTTCCTTTTCCTCTTCATTTCATGTTAAAACAAAACCAAGCTCGAAAAAGAAAAAGGCATGGTAGAAAAATGTAACAAATGTGTAATATGACATGGTGCATGTCACATGCACAAAACAAATCAATGCGTAATTAGTGAACCTTAATCAAGTTTAGGATAAACTTGTATATAATTAATTATAAAAATTTATAATTTGCTTAAATCACATAAATCCCTCCAAAATCACCATTCAATTTAATTTTCCAATATTCTCCAAACTATCGGTATATAATTATACCACATCATTAAAATATTGATAATATTTATTATTTTAATTATATAAATTCCCAAAAATAATATTTTATTTTTCTGAAATGTTAGATTCTTCCCCCCTTAAATAAGTTCGGTCCCCGAATTTAAATTAAAACCCCTCAAATACTAAAACATTTCAGTAAAATGATCAAGTCGTCGGGGCTCCGAAATCATAAATACATAAAACACATCGTAGCGCAATGCATGCGCATGGAAATGAGTATATAACTCAATCAAAACTCTTTCAAGCATCACGCAATCATCGGAGTCATGGTGAAAACACCAATGTCAAAGTCCAATACGAAAACCAACATGATATACATCAAAACTATACAAGTACACATCGTTGTAAATTCGTCAAAACATCTGAAAGAAATGCATGCCAAAACTTTTCAAGTCATTGTGCGATGCGCGTATCACGGCACAGCAGCGGACATTTATTGTAAGAAAATGACTATATATATATATATGCTTTGTTTAACATACACGTCCCGCCGTTTTGAAAATAATTTAGAAGGGTTTCCTTAGTAAAATGTTTCGTGTCATCTCGGATACATAGGAAAAATATTGAGACTGTAACTGTTTTTTGGAAATCCCTTCGATACCTATCGATGCATGCAAAAATATATCCAGGTACTGTCCTCAGACTAGTCCTGCTCAGCCACTATACCAAATGGTAAATATCATAAAAACGTACTGCTCAAAAGAAATCGTACTCAATAGTACATGTAACAATGCCACGTGCGTCTAGTGCACACAGAAATCGAAATCAATGAATGTGTCATATATGTGCACAGAAATCAAAACTAAGTGCAATGGGTGTGCATGAAAACACCTGTCAAAGGCAACGAGTGTGCCTGACAGCAATATCAGGTACATCTGATATGTACGAAGAATACCGATTTAGTGCATCTGGTGTGCACCAAAATCGCATCAAGCGCGCCTACTATGCGCAAAAATCCAACTCAAGTGCACAAGGTGCACAAAAATAAATATCGAGTATCACAATCAAAATCGACGGTATACACACATCTCAATCTAAATCAGATATACTGTTGTATAAAATCTCACAACTACGTGCATCAGCGTGCACAAAATCGAATCAAAATACAAAATGTGTATGAAAACTATGCCGAAAGCACAGGTCAAATCGCATGCATACCATAGGCATGAAATAAAAATCAATATCTTGAATGACATCAAATCGAAGTCGAGTGCAACCGTGGTGCACAAAAACTCAATTATGCAAATAAATCTCCCAAATTACCGAAATCCAAAATAACGAAGACGTGATATTCGAATCACCAAATCGCAAATCATCAATACTGTCGTCGATATGTCCTTCCTTCAATGTCGAGAAGGTGTCGGTGCATCCAAAGCTAGCAGAGCAAGATATCTACTTGGGCCCTGTTCTTGGCCTGGCCCTGGTGCCTTTAGGCTCTCGTCTCTCACTGCGAATTGCCAGTTACATAACTCATCGGCTCAGCGGCCCAATATGGAATGATGACGGATACAGTCCCGCTCTGGCACATGCTCTAAAGATCTCTGGACAACTATCATGGTCACTCACAACATGTCTCGTTGATGATGCCGAACTCTGGCCTACTGGGAGTGCATAATACGACTGATCTTGGGTCCAAATCTTCTCGTGTAGTATTCCAGAAAGATCTTGTCGGGGTCTCTCCCAATCTCGTTTCTGTCGAACTTCCCGAAAGTTATCGCCCTTTACTAAATCCATTTCTTGTTCCGGAACGGCTGCATACTCATCACGACTCCTTCTGGAAAATATATCCATATTCAACGCCTCTGCATGCGTATCACGTCTCTGGTGTCAACGGAGTGGAACGTCATCTCATCGAAATCTCGTCCGAACCTCTTAGTCCACTTTTCTCTAATGTCGACTTATTCGGACTTGTCTCATCGTAGCTGTATGGACTGAGCTACAACGGCTATACTCATACCTAAAGTCCCCAAAGTAATGTATCCCATCACATGATATCCAGACGACGTCGAACTTTTCGATCGATTCATCAAAATCCCAAAATTCCCTGAGAGCTCAACTCTTGAGTACAATTTAATAATATCCAGTACATGCCATAGTACCTATGGACCAACCGTAGAAGGGCAAACCCAAGCCTCATTAATGGCACCGCGGAACTACCGCAAACCCTAAGGTTTAAAAGCGTTCCCATGGTCATTATATCGAGTTAGGGTTTCATTCTTCTAGAGGGTCCACAGAATTACTTGCATGTTTTTTCTAAATACCTTAAAATTGGAAAAATGGGTTTCTGACATTCGATCGCCTTCTATAGACTCTCAACGTACCTGCGTGAAGTCTTCTTAAGCTGGAATAAATCAATCTGATGACCTCGCATCGGGTTGTGCAAACGAACCACATGTCCTAGTCAGTCATCCATGGGTAACTATCGATCCTCTATCACATCTTTAAGTACATCTCGTGCTGCAATAGCTTCAATCATCTAGGGCATTATCTTGTCAGTCGCAGCAACATTTGGCTCATTCGTCCGCACGCTAAACAATGCCTCAATCATAAAGAATAAACGTGTCACGACCCGAAATGGCACATGACTGGCACTTAAATCATATGAAGTCTATAAGACCCCATCTAATTGAAGTAAGCCTAGAAATCCCAGAAATCTAAACCATTTTAAGAAAGAAGTGAAGAAAACATGTTTTAAAGCAAGTGGTTTTAATAACATAAGCCGCAGTGTTGCATTTTAAAAATCTCAAGTCTTTTCTGAAAATTTCGGCAAAGTTTCCTTTGTAAATATTGGCCCCAAACGGGTACAACATGCATAATATGAATAAAGGCATCCCCAAGCGGGAGCTAGCACTTCGTCAATTGATGGTCACAACCACGCAAGCAATATAATATACAACGCCGAAGGGCGAGGATCAAAACTCAAAAGGAAACTCAAATCATCAAGAAATTATAATAATAAAACACGCGACTCTAAGGTCGAAAGAATAAACAACTGGTCTTCTAGGGTTATAAATATTCAAGTCTGGTTGATGGAGTCTACTAGATACAACTGAAATAAAAAAATGTACAATGGTGGTCACGATACAAGTGAACCCACCTACCAAAGCAATCACCCGAAAAGGAGCAGTGTGCCAGCAAAGCCACAACGAACCTGTAAGGCAAAACCTGCAAGAAACTGTGGCACAACGGGGGTAAGTTGCCAACTCGTGAGTAGAAAACATCACAAAGCAGAAATCATATGTATGACTCAATCCTAGGTCATTACGATCAGTAATATCCTCAATATGATCTAGTCTGAAGCATCTAAATATGGCATGGGTAAACATCTATACATATGTATAATACCAAGTGCTCGTGTAGGTGCCTCAGGTAGTAACATATCATAAACATAAGGTATGAATGCAATATAATGCAAACAGAATGCATCATGAATGTGACAATTGTTTTCTTTAATTAGTGAGATTTCTTTATATTTATAAATCGAGGTATCACAAAGAAATCAACATGAAATCAGTGTCAAGTATCGACACAAAACATAAATCCCAATATCTCAATATCTCAGGCTCCGGCAATCCGGGCTGGCCTGTATCCTCAAATCTCATTATCCAGGGCTCCGGCTATCCGGACTGGCCCATCTCATCAAATCTCAAAATCTAGGACTCCGGCTATCCGGACTGGCCCATACTCCGATCGGTATTCTCCGGATATCCGTCGGGCCACAAAACAATCACCGGTCAGTAGTGCTCCCTTGTCACAGGCTCAACGCCATCATCTGCGACCATCTCGCCCCGGGATACCGCACCGGGTCTACCATGCACCCACAGACGGTTCCTCCTCCTCCTCGAATCGGGTGTATGATATCGCTCAAGAGCCGAGAAAACTCATGGTGGACATATCTCAAATCATATCATGAGAAAACTGCATTTTATATCTTTTAAAAAGATGATAAGTTTATAAAATCTTTGCGGATTCTCTAAATCCAGAAATCTCATGGAAATCCGAAATCATAAATCACGATGTAAATAGATAATGAATAAACAATGAATTTCATAAAATTAGGCTCTGGCAATCCGGACTGGCCCATACTATCGCATGGCAAATGAATATATAAATATACATGCATGAGATAACACGGTAAATAAATGCAATATCTAATCTAACATCATAACAATATATCGAGACTATTAGCTAACAAGCGATATCAATGAATTAATATTCTCTAAAGTGTACGTGACATGGCGGTTACTGACGATGATGTGTGTGAGCCGGCAAGTAAGTGTTCGTAGACATACGCATCATCGGTAATGGTGTTGGTGTCCTAATCACATGGGTTTAATATAACAATACACAAATAAGCATGCAATGCGATGCGAGTAATAAGAATATGCGGAAAATGAATGGTAAACGCAGCCATAAATAATATACATTTATATGATCGAGTCATACTGTCGTGCCATTTGAAATAACACGAATCGTGGTGTTTAGAAAATAAGGGCTACGGTGTTTTTAAGAAAAGGTACGTCCTTTGAAATATCTGTAGAATCCCTTGACCTGTCTTTAAAATACTCATGATTCATTAGTTTTGAAATAGGTATGAATTGAGTCTAGTCTAACATCTATAAATAATCTACAGGACTAAACTAACAGGCTAATCAAAAAGGTAAGGAAAGCACCTAAATCTGATTCGATATATATATATATATATATATATATATATATATATATATATATATATATATATATATATATATATATAAGTCGGTGATCCCGCCTCAATAGTATCGCGTACGATACAATATATCATATGACATCCTCGAGTCAAGACTGCGGATCAATCATCAATATATAGCTCATACGGTAAATCCATCGTACGGCATCCCAATCTGGGTACGGGTCAATATAACATTTATCTCATTATTCAACTGGTATCCTTATCATCATATCATGATCTGGGTACTGATCTAACGTCTAGTACATACCGATACCATCCACTTATATATATGTGTGTGTATGAAAACACATCGCCCCAAAGACCCGCTATAATATCATGTTGTATCTCAAATACGAACCATGTCACATCACCGATCTCATTACATCATGCCCAATCTCATCGACTCATCTCCAAATACCATGTACTATCCTCATCATCCATGTATATGTATACGTATATATATATATACCTATGTGTATTTATATATACATACTGTTAGATATATGTATGCCCTAGAGGCTATTACTATATATAGGATGTATATTGTAGTGGATGCTTGGACATATATAGGGAGGACTTTCTTGCTCGACATGATAGTATGCTATCTGGTTGCTCTTTACCTTAACGTGTGCACTGATTGTCTCTCTGTTACATGTTGGTAAAGCCCTTAGGATGTGTACTTGACTACCTGGACTATGATGCGGATCATACTAGTGGGGACATGGTAGTCCATAAGTACATCCTTCAAGGTCTGTAGTCGTGGGTGTATCGAGACGGGGTATCGATATACCAGAGTAGACTAGCGTATACCTTCTCGACCCATAAAGATGGGCGATGGATGATCCCATATCCATTGGTGTTTGACATCAGAGATGATATACGGGTGCTCAGTGGAGACTGGGTACACTGGACGGACTCGCCGAGAACTCCCAAATGGTATTATACCTTACGTCAGATGGCAGTTCTCTGGTGACACTGGTACAGGTTAGTCTGTAGACCCGAGATCATCATAGAGTCTTGTGTGATTCCCACTATGCTTTGATTTCCACCTTACCACGTCCAAGAGGGCGTGCAAAACGGTGGTTTTTGGGTACAGTCCCGAATCACATGGAGGCAATGAGCGATAGGAGGGGATTCGTCTCTCCCGGTATAGGGAGTTGATGTTGCGCTGTGTTCGATTGGCTATAACCGGAAATCCCTCGCCATGGTGGCTGAGATTTACTGGTAAGTGTTATCAGTAGTATCTCGAACTGTTATAGACCTCATATCGACACGACTTATCGAGCTATTGGGGTCTGACGTTTACCACCCTTTGGCGAGGTATGCGACATATCAGACGATCAGACCGGACTGTACGGTAAGTGTTACTGGTTGGATTCACAGAAGTGTGAGCGGGCTTGCTCGTTGATCTTCTGATCGCTCAATACCCGGGTGGCCGTTACGTTTAGCAGACCGCTTGCGGCTTGTGGGTGTTTGATATGATCATTACCTGCTGCCGGCGTATTGACGAGTCTTTAGAGTCCCACACAGAGGTTTCCTGGCTCAAGCGAAACGAAATAGGAGCGCATATGAGATATGTGCGGGACCGAGAATAATACCAGTATGTGATATTGTATTCTATTCTCACGATTTGTATCATTGGACGGTTATATATGATATAGCCGGGTTACCGAATCAAGTGTTGATTCGATACACTGATACACTTGATATTAGTCGGTTATATGCGATATGACCAGATCATTAAATCAAGTGTTGATTTAATGATTTGATGTATAATTATATATTTGATATATTACTTTACATTAACTAGTATTTGTTCACTTAAGATGGATTTTCTCACTTGATTGTGCACATTGTTTATATGATATATGTTTGTGCACTAGATTGTATCATGTTTGATGATACATGCAAACTTGGGTGTATGTTTGCTCTAAACCATGTTTAGTTTAATGGTTAGGGTTTTGTTATCTTTACTTATTTTCTTTAATTCATTTTTGGAAAAATGAAATGGTGGCTAATTTTGTTTCTTTGCTTAAGCTTCATGAAGCTTCTTTGCATTATCTACCATTTTGTCTTTTGCCTTGACCTAACCTTTAAACCTAAACCCTAGTTTATTCTCTACACTTGTTAAACTAATCCAAGGTTGCATTATGATAAGATCAATTGATTTTATTCTTCTCATATTATTCTTTTCTTTCTTCTTCTTCATCTTCTTCATGAAGAAAAAGGAAAGCTTGCTTGAAAATTTCCAAGTGATGATTCCAAGTGAGAAATCCAAATCCAAAGTGGACCCACTTCCTATTTCTTTATCCTCTACCACTTGCCATGTAGTAGAGTGTGTTATCTTCACAAGTTCTATCACCAAGTGAAGATGGAGCTTGATCTTGAGTTGCCTCGACATAGATCATCTTCGGCATTGAAGTCGACGACCTAGCCCGCCCATTTCTCCGATGAAACCGACGCTAGAGTCCGGGATCCGATGATCGCAGCGAAGGGACATCGTCACGGAGCTAAGGTAGTGGAGGACCAGATCTACAAAGGTTGTATTTCCATTCACTTTAGAGTAAAGTTGTTTACTTGCATTTGTTTTCGCCTATCCTCTAATTAACGATCTAGCATTAGGGTTTCTCGGCACATGTAAAATTTGACTTTGCCATGGTTGATCAGTTGTGGAACATCTTGAGTGTGCCTAGGAACCCTACAGTGGTATCAGAGCCTTGCTAGAGCCTTAGGCGAAGTGTAGACGAAGTTAGAAACCCGATCGAACCCCGAAACCCTAGATTTCACCCTTCTCTATACATTTTTGAAAACAGTGGTTTATTCCATATTAAAAATATGCAGAAAAATCAGCAGGGAATTCTATGGACCCATGAGCAAAACGAGACCCTAAGTCACTTGAACGGCCACGGAACCGCGGCAATGACATGCCATTAGCGGCGGTTCCGCGGCTAAATTATTGAGTTAGGGTTTCTAGTTTGTACAGTTTCCTCCATATGTGTTTCCTGATGTTTCTGGGTACTTTTAATATATACTCAACAGTTGAGTTTTCTGGGTTGTTTTGGGGACTCGGTGATTCGATCGGATTGTTTAACTTTGTCTACGTGTTTTTCCGGGTAATTTTAGAATATGTTAAAAAGTTCGACCGGATATGAATACCCACTTTTTCCCCTGCCGGGAAATTTCCAAGTGTTGGATTTTTCCGTAGTTTAAGAACGTCTAAGTAGTGCAAGTAACGCGATGGACCCTCTAGAAGACAACAAACCTTAACTCGATTATGTGACCGTCTTTAACTGCCCTTTGAACCTTAGGGTTTGGGGCAGTACGGCGTGCCAAATGTGAGGCGTTGGCTTGACCCTTCTACGGCTGGACTGTTGGTACTGTGGCATGAAGTGAATGTTTTTAAACCTGTTTCAAGTGTTGAGCTGTTTTGGGAAAACTTGGGTGTTTGATTGTTCGATCGGAAAGTTTAACTTTTTCTATTTATCTGGAATGTGATACAATAATTGGAATCAACAACATTTGAATGTTATAAATCTAGCAGTCTAGTCTCACTTGATCGGTTGCCACGGAATTTTGATGTGATCAAAACTCCGTCGTAATCACGTAGCATACGCGGATACTCGCCGGTAAACTTAATAGATAGCCACGCCCCATAGCCCCGACCAAGTGACTGTAGGAGAACCCTGTCGCCGAAAGCATCCGTTCGGGTGCTCGCGGCAGCGGTGTTCCGCCTTGGTGCACTTCGTCGACGGTATCGGGGGTGCGGCCGTCTACTGAAGTTTGCGACGAGCATTCGATCAGGATGTCTGGAATTTTGTTGAATTGCCCGACTTGGTATTGAAAAGAGTATTCGATAATGAGACTAAAATGCGGGGTTTATAATTGTTAGGCTTGCGATGTCTAAGGAATTCATTTGATTAGGCATGCGATGTCTAAAGAGGTTGCGGATTCCAACTGTTGTAGTTTTACATTTTCTTTTCTGTGATCGTAAGTGTAATATGTGATATTGCCGGTTTCGTCGCTATATGTCAACGACAATTGGGATACGCATGTTTACTTACGTTGATGACATGTGATGTTATGTGTTGCTGGATATGTTATATTGGATCGTCGTGTTTGAATAGCCGGGGGGTTTTATGTGAGATGAGTGTTTTTCATTTTCATTCATGTAAAAACTTGTATGTAATATTCTTTTATTGGGGCACTTCCAGGTTGCGGAAGATGTCACCGTTGATGTATATTATTTACTTTTCCGCATGAGGATAGACCCAAGGAGGGGAGCACAAGTAACCGGGTTCTAGGGTCCAGTGGGAGACCATCTCGAGGAGTCGAGTCCGGGTCTCCTAACCCTAGAATTGGTAGGGTTGCTTGCCACTCTCGTAGGGGTCTAGGGGTGTAGGATTGGCTATTCATCGCGACCGTGGAATCCGTGTTTTATAATGGCTCGTATTGAAAACACGGACGTCCTAGTATATCCAATATTTCATATGATATTTTCTGCTGCGTTATCTGTGATGTGATCATGTGATATGTTCAGATGGATACTATATATAGTATATATGATATATTATATAGACGTTGCTTATGTTTTACACCCGCGCTAGCCCTGCCTCGCTCTGGCGTTAGTTACCTAACCTAAAGGTGCAGACGGGACTTCGAGGCGAATACGGATGGCATAAGTGTACGTCGTATTTATCTATGATGTTTAGGTGATTTAAATGATGGGACATCATTAATGTGATTAATTAAAGAAAAAGAAACCTAAAGATGTTGTGGAATCGAATTTTCAAAAACAGGTAGCTACAGTTCTTCCTTTGCATCGCGGTGTTCCTTGTAGAATATCCTGCACCTTATTCGATAAGGAAAGGACCGAGATCCCTTCACCGGGAGTGACTCCTTTAGCAATAACTGGCAGATACTGCAACCCTCGGTTTGTCTTTTGATGCCTTCTCTAGTTCATGCTTTGCACAGTGGTATATATGATATATCCTGCACCTCATTCGACGAGGAAAGGGCCGATGATCCCTTCACCGGGAGTGACCCCTTTAGCAAAACTAGAAAAGCCTCAAAAACACTCCATTTCAAAATCATTTGATTCTATAACGATATCAAGTTCATTACGCAATAGGTTTCAGAAAAATCTGTCGTAGCCCTTCGTCATTTCAGATAAGTAGTAGTTAGTATTCGTGCTGCGTTTGTTGGCCTTTGTCAAGGCGTAGTGTTCGGTAGCTGACTGGTGCTTATCTGCTTATGCATATGATGCAGATTGGGTTAGGGTAGTCGTGCGACCTTGTTGGCCTTTGTCAAGGGTCGTGCGGGTGGGTTTAATTCAATCAGGAAATGACGGGTTGAACTTGACTAGCATCCTATGGTTTGTTGGCCTTTGTCAATGTCATAGGAGGTTAGGGGCAAAATTATCGGGAATTTCAAGTGTTGAAATTTGCAATGAGATTGCATACCTTCTATGAGATAGTTGGATCCCGATACCCGCTGCGATTAAGAGTTACTCCTGGGAGAGTTTTACACATTACAATTAGCCGATCAAGTAGGTGTCTAGAAAGGTGTTAACGAGGTTATGCCTATGGGAAAATGAGGTTTACATTAATTAGGTTCGTGCGAAAGCATGGGGGACCTCCCTCAAAGTACCGACACTGGCGTGGCTGAAAGATTGGCGAACTTGTAGTGTGTAATTAATCCCGGCTAGTCTTTCCTTTTAGGGTTTGAAGGAAGATTTGATAAAAACAGTGAGAGCCATCCTGATTAGATAAAATAAATAACCAATCTAATCTTGCAAAAGCGCATGCAGAGTGTTTTCTTCTCTCTCTCTTCAGGTAACGACCATAGCACGCCTTAATCAAGATAATAATACGGATTATTGACCGAACCCGCTTGTTATACTGTGGTAGGAAACGTTGATCCCGCTCCAACTTATAATTGTTATAAGACAGAGCAGGAAATTGGGGAATACCAGGATTCCCCTGCCGCCCAAACGAAGAAAGTGCATATGATGCATCTCCTTCGGGTGTGTTCATTACAAAGAACTGTTTCTCTATCCTCTACGTCCTGGGTATTTGATACCGGATCAGGATCCCAGATATGTAATCTGTTACATAGGGCTACAGAAAGGTAGAGAACTGAGAACGGGTGATAAGTTTCATGAGACAGAAAACGGTGCAAGTGTTGCAGCCAAGTCTGTTGGTCACTGTCACCCTGTATCCCAAATACATTGATTCTGAACGAATGTTATTAGATACCGAACCTGATATACAAAATCATATCAGTCTCTTTATTAGTAAAGAAATGATAAAATTTTGTATTGTTGGATAATGTTTTGAACATTTCTTATATCAAAAGTTGATCGGTTCAGGCACGTTATCTAAAAGCATTGATGTTCTAAATCAAACTACAGTTCTTAGTATACGGAACACACAAAAGAGGAAGAGTTCAGAAATGAACGGATCCTTCTTGAGGTATTGTAGACTAGGTCATATCAATGCGACCCGACTAACTAAGTTGCACATAGATGCATATTTAAATCTGTTTGAATTTACATCTTGTGAAAACTTGCTGGTCATGTCACAAAGATAAGATGACCACAGCTCTGTTTATTGGAAGCAGAGAAAGAGTTAGTGTACTCTTGGGACTGATACATTATGATGTATGAAGGTCCCCTATCTACACATGCCAAGACTGGTTCTTTATACTTCATTACATTCTCTGATGATCTCTTTAGATTCAGACATATGTTCTTGTTGAAACACAAGTCCGAACCTTTTGAGATATTCACAGAATATAAGTTAGAATTAGAGAACCAATACGGGTATAAGTATTATGTCCTTTGATGAGATCAAGGAGGAGAATACTTGTGCATAGAATTCCTGGAATATTCTAAAGGAGAATGAGATTCTCTCTCAGCATTACTCCTCCGTATACACCATAGCACGATGGTATATCGGGGCGGAGCAATTGTACCCTATTCGATATGGTGCGCTCTATGATGAGTACTACTGAGTTACCTGTTTCCTTTTGGGGGTTATGCACTTGAGAAGCTGCATACCTATTGAATTAGGTTCGAATCAGATCACAGCCTACCACTCCATATGAGATATGGTATGGGAAGAGCCCATGTCTTTAGCTAGTTAAGATTTGGGGTTGACCGGCCTATGTCTAAAAGCAAAATACGGACAAGCTCGAGGCAAGGTGTGTAATATAGAACTGGAAAGGTTCCATCTATACAAACTACAGCAGATGATTTGATAAAACCAAAGGATTCAATAGTTACCAACGAACCTCAGCCTCTCCGCCGATCTAGTAGGGTTCCTCACCCACCTGAGAGATACTTCGGTTTCTCTATGACAGTGGGAGCGAGGATTGCATCATGAGATGATGACCCAACTAGTTTCGATCTGGCCATCAGGTGTAAGAATCTATAAGAATGGCTGGATGCTTAGTGATCTGAGATGGAATCCTTATACACCAATAAAGTATGGACTTTGGTTGCTTTATCTGAAGGGTTAAATCCCCATCAGGAGCAAGTATATCTTGAGAAGATTACTTGGTGTACATGGAAAGGTTGAGACTTTCAAAGGTAGACTTGTTAAAGGTTTGCATCGTAGACCAGTTGTGGCTAATAATGAAACCTTTTCTGGGGCCTATGCTTAAGTCCATCCAGATCCTACTTGCCACGGCTACATACCATGATTACGATATCTGGTGGTTGGGTGTCGTGACAACTTTTCTAAATAATGTTTTAGAAGAGAGAGTCTATAAGTACACAGTCAGAGGGCTTCGTAGACAGTGGGAGCAGCGGAAACGTGTACAAGATGCTTTATAGGATAAAGCAGGCATCGCGGAGATGGAACATCTGTTTTGATGAGATAGTCAAAGAGTTTGACATCATCAAAATGGTAGATGAACCTTGTATATACAAAAAGGTAATAGGGAGTATGGTGGTGATCCTCGTAGAGTACATGGATGACATACTCTGTATGGGGAAGGAGTTTCCTATGCTACGCTCGGTCAATCTTTGCTTATCACAAGGATTCTCCGTATAGGATCAAAATGATACCTACTAAATCCTGGGTTTTGGATCTATGAGATAGATCTAATTGGATGTTAGGATACTCACTAGTTGTAGTGAGATGGTATCAGTTGATCCTGGGGAGAATCACTGGAAAGGCTCCAGAGTGATAAGGACGACTGAATGTCAGTCACAGGCATTGTCTTTACCCTTAGTAAAGGGACGGTATGTTGGAAGAGTTCCAAGTTAGATACCGTGGCATACTAGACGATAAAGGCTGGATACATCGCTACTTAAGATGCTACCAAAGAGGCAGTCTGGATGTATATTAGTTCATGAGATGAACTTCGTTCCTCCCATTGTGAGACAATGGAGTCATGGCTTATGCCTAGGAACGCCTGTCCCATCAGTGATCCAGACATATTCTAAGGCAGTATCACCTGATCATGGAGATAGTTGATCTCCACGGTGATCGAGGTTAGGAGAGTAGACTCAGAGGACAACACGGCAGATCCACTCACAAAGGCCTTTTCCCAGAGAGAGACTTTTATGGGATGGTTGAGTATGAGATACTGCAACCACTGCTACAGATGGCCCTAGTGCAAGTGGGAGATTGTTAGTTATATGTATGCCCTAGAGGCCATTACTATACATAGGATGTATATTGTAGTGGATGCTTGGACATATATAGGGAGGACTTTCTTGCTCGACATGATAGTATGCTATCTGGTTGCTCTTTACCTTAACGTGTACACTGATTGTCTCTCTGTTACATGTTGGTAAAGCCCTTAGGATGTGTACTTGACTACCTGGACTATGATGCGGATCATACTAGTGGGGACATGGTAGTCCATAAGTACATCCTTCAAGGTCCCTAGTCGTGGGTGTATCGAGACGGGGCATCGATATACCAGAGTAGACTAGCATATACCTTCTCGACCCATACAGATGGGCGATGGATGATCCCATATCCATTGGTGTTTGACATCAGAGATGATATACGGGTGCTCAGTGGAGACAGGGTACACTGGACGGACTCGCCGAGAACTCCCAGATGGTATTATACCTTACGTCAGATGGCAGTTCTCTGGTGACACTGGTACAGGTTAGTCTGTAGACCCGAGATCGTCATAGAGTCTTGTGTGATTCCCACTGTGCTTTGATTTCTACCTTACCACGTCCAAGAGGGCGTGCAAAATGGTGGTTTTTGGGTACAGTCCCGAATCACATAGAGGCAATGAGCGATAGGAGGGGATTCGTCTCTCCCGGTATAGGGAGTTGATGTTGCGCTGTGTTCGATTGGCTATAACCGGAAATCCCTGGCCAGAGTTGTTGAGATTTACTGGTAAGTGTTATCAGTAGTATCTCAAACTGTTATAGACCTCATATCAACACGACTTATCGAGCTATTGGGGTCTGACGTTTACCACCCCTAGGCGAGGTATGCGACATATCAGACGATCAGACCGGACTGTACGGTAAGTGTTGCTGGTTGGATTCACAGGAGTGTGAGCGGGCTTGCTCGTTGATCTTCTGATCGCTCAATACCCGGGTGGCCGTTACGTTTAGCAGACCTCTTGTGGCTTGTGGGTGTTTAATATGATCATCACCTGCTGCCGGCGTATTGACGAGTCTTTAGAGTCCTACACAGAGATTTCCTGGCTCAAGCGAAACGAAATAGGAGCGCATATGAGATATGTACGGGACCGAGAATAATACCAGTATGTGATACTGTATTCTATTCTCGCGATTTGTATCATTGGACGGTTATATATGATATAGCCGGATACCGAATCAAGTGTTGATTCGATACATTGATACACTTGATATTAGTCGGTTATATGCGATATGACCGGATCATTAAATCAAGTGTTGATTTAATGATTTGATGTATAATTATATATTTGATATATTACTTTACATTAACTAGTATTTGTTCACTTAAGATGGATTTTCTCACTTGATTGTGCACATTGTATATATGATATATGTTTGTGCACTAGATTGTATCATGTTTGATGATACAAGCAAACTTGGGTATATGTTTGCTCTAAACCATGTATAGGTTAATGGTTAGGGTTTTGTTATCTTTACTTATTTTCTTCAATTCATTTTTGGCAAAATGAAATGGTGGCTAATTTTGTTTCTTTGCTTAAGCTTCATGAAGCTTCTTTGCATTATCTACCATTTTGTCTTTTGCCTTGACCTAACTTTTAAACCTAAACCCTAGTTTATTCTCTACACTTGTTAAACTAACCCAAGGTTGCATTATGATAAGATCTATTGATTTATTTATTCTCATATTATTCTTTTTCTTTCTTCTTCTTCATCTTCTTCATGAAGAAAAAGGAAAGCTTGCTTGAAAATTTCCAAGTGATGATTCCAAGTGAGAAATCCAAATCCAATGTGGACCCACTTCCTATTTCTTCATCCTTACCACTTGCCATGTAGTAGAGTGTGTTATCTTCACAAGTTCTATCACCAAGTGAAGATGGAGCTTGATCTTGAGTTGCCTCGATGTAGATCATCTTCGGCATCGTAGTCGACGACCTAGCCAGTCCATTTATCCGATGAAACCGACGCTAGAGTCCGGGATCCGATGATCGCAGCGAAGGGACATCGTCATGGAGCTAAGGAAGTGGAGGACCGGATCTATAAAGGTTGTATTTCCATTCACTTTAGAGTAAAGTTGTTTACTTGCATTTGTTTTCGCCTATCCTCTAGTTAACGATCTAGCATTAGGGCTTCTCGGCACATGTAAAATTTGATTTTGCCATGGTTGATCAGTTGTGGAACCACTTGAGTGTGCCTAGGAACCCTACACATACATATCCCAATATACGCACAAGTAATAAAATGTATGCAAGTGTGTATGTGTATGTGTGCGTGTATGAAATTCTTAACTCTATGGTTTCGCGAATAAGAAGCTAAACTAAGTTACTTATAAATACACTAAACTATCCCACGAACACATAAGCCTATCTAGATAGTCATTAATCTCACAATACACATAATTATATATATAGGTATACGTATTCGTATACAACACTTCGAACTGCGGGAGTGCTATACGCCATCCACCTGACTTCCCCCGTAGATATATATCTACTTACCTTGATCTTCGCTTGGTGGAGTCGATGACGCCACGCTCATCCTCATTGTCTCGAAGTCCACATGGGGGTACTTACAATTTCCAATACGTCATATAGTATCAAGAATCGAACATGAAAACCAAAACGGCATGCGAATTGCTTATAAGTTAGAACCTATAGCCTCGCATGCAAAACACAACCAATAACCCTAGTCATTGACGTTCAAAAGCCACACGATGGAATACAATATCAAATAACAAATGCCAATTCATTAAAAGCCGCAAAACGAAATCAGAAACTTTGAAAACAAGCTCTAGATTTTACCCTAGGTGAAATTAGCCAATTTTGCATACATGGAGGGTCTATTTAGCTGACGTAGGAGACACAGAGCAAGCACGAAGCCCAAAGCTCATGCTCTGGCCGCAAATTGCGGCCAGAAGGGTTTTATTTGCGGCCTGGCAGTGGAATTAGGGTCCAGGGTTTCAATGGTAGCTTCTAGGGTGCCTGCTTGTATCACAGTATTTGCTAAATAATTTTCAGGTCACCCGGGTTATAGCAGATCACCAAAACACATCACAAATCCCATAATTATCCGATATCGGGGTTTCAAAGTTTTCTAATTGGGGTTCAAGTCTCTGGTTTAGTCCAGTATGAAATCACTATAGGGGTTGTATGGCCTCTACTAACCTCAATTTACACATTTAGATTCAAAACAAACCCTAACCTCTTCTAAAGATTTTCAAAGTTCACAAAGTAACACTAAAAAAATTCTAAACATGCATGGATACTAATGTGAATGAAACACAATTCTAAGGGTAAAGGAATTACCTCAATTGGCAACTCAAGAATTTTCTTGAGTGGCCCCAAGTCTCTAAAATCCATTTTTTCTTGGTCCAAAGTGCTTGTAAGAAGCTTGTGCTCATTTTTAATGAAATGGAGATGAACTTTTAATGGGTTTTTAATTATGTTTTGAAGTGTTTGAGGAGGGAGGAGGGAGGAGGCAGCCATGGTTGAAGGAGGAGAGGGAAAAATGAAGGAAATAATGAAGGGGAGAATAACCAAGACCAATGTTTGACCCCTCACCCTCTCTCTCTTGCCCATACCTCTTTCTTTATATTTTCTTTTTTTTCTTTTTCTTTTCTTTTTGTTTCCTTTTTCTTCTCATTTTAAAACCAAATCAAGCATGAAGAAATAAAAAAAAAGACATGGTAGAAAAGTGTAACAATGTGTAATTTGACATGGTGCATGTCATGTGCACAAATCCGGTTTAATGCGCGATTAGCGATATTAAATAATGATTAGAATTAAAATGGAATATAATAAATCATGAAAACTTATAATTTGCTTAAATCATATAAAACACCCTCATTTCAGTAATTTCTATAACTTTCCAAATATTTCCCGATTTATCGGTATTTAAGTATACCGCATTATTAAAATATTCATAATAATTATTATTTAATTATAAAAATTCCCAAAAATAATATTTTATTTTTCTGAAATGTTACAGTCTTCCCCCCTTAAAGAAATTCGGTCCCCGAATTTAAATTTAAACTCCTCAACTACTAAAACATTTTAGTAAAAAAATCAAGTCGTCGGGGCTCCGAAATCATAAATACATCAAACTCATCGTAGTGCAATGCATGCGCATGAAAAACGAGTATATAAACCAAAATCCAAACTCCATCAAGCATCCCGCAATCATCGGAGTCATGGGGAAGACACCTATATCAAAATCCAATACGAAAACCAACATGGTATACATCAAAACTATAACACGTACATAGTACGCGTCGGTGTAAACTCGTCAAAATATCTGAAGAAATGCATGCCAACCCATTTCAAGTCACTGTGCGATGCGCGTATCACTGCACAGTGGCAGACGTCTTTTGTAAGAAAATAACTATATATATATATATATACCCTTGTTTAACATACACGTTCCGCCATTTTGGGAAAAAATTATAATTTAGAAGGGTTTCCTTTGTAAAATGTTTCTTGTCATCATGGACACGTAGGTAATGTCACGACCCGAAATAATGGCTCATGACCAGCACTTGAATCACGCAACGTCTAAAGGCGTAACAGAATTCAAGTAAGCTGAAACCCAGAAATCTAAACCTTTTAAGAAAAGTAAAGGAGGTGAAGTTTTGAAATAAAGGTATAATGAAATCAAAATTTTCTTAATGCATAGAAAGAAACATGAATGATGCAAGTGAAGTTTAGTAGTTTGAAAACATGTTTTCGTCTTTTTTTAAAAAAAATTGGCGGCACCTCCTTTGTATTTTTTGATCCAAAACCATAAATAAATAATAAGGATAATGGCATCCCCAAGCGGGAGCTAGCTCTTCGCCAAACGGCGGATCACAACCACGCAATACAGTAAAAATAAGTATACGACGCCTAACGGCGAAGTCCACCACAAAAGATAAAGAAAAGAGCAAGATATAACCCCAAAAGTGAATATAGAACCCATCGCTCAAATCTCACAACTACAAGTCCCACTAAGTCTCATCACTTATACAATTTACAACTTTTGATTGATAGAGTTAAGAAGATACAATATGAAATATAGATACAAGAGTGGGAATGATACAAATATCCCACCTACCAATGCAAAACACCCGAATGCAACTGTGTGCCAGCGAAGCCGTTACTGATCCAAGCGGTCAACCTGCAAGAACTGTGGCACAACGGGGGTGAGTTGCCAACTCGTGAGTAGAAAAATATCAACAGATAGAAATCTAATAAACAACGACTCCTAGGTAAACTATATCATAAAGGTAATACTATGATATCTAAGATGACCGGGTCTGTAAATGTGCCAACAAGGTAGTCAATACCTATATGCATGTGGATAATATCCAACAGTAATAATCAATGCATGTATATGGATCTCGTCCAACCATAATCATGATATGTATGCATGTGGATCTCGTCCACCCAAAATCATTGTCTGCATGCATGTAAATATCATAAAGGAGTGTGCATGAAAGTACGAGGATATACATCAACGGTGTCCCTCCCGACACATCAAAATCATGGAACCTGAGTGCCTAGCATCGACACTCGAAAACATCATGAAAACCGTGCCCAGCATCGGCACGTAAATACTCATATATCAGGCTCCGTCAGTCCGGATCGGCCCATCTCATCTCTCGACTCCGGTCGGTATCCTCCGGATATCCGCCGAGCCCAAATACTATCACCGGTAGGTACTCGTCACCCTGCCAGGCTCATTGTCTACTCCACAAAAAACATTTCTCGCCCCGGGGAACCATACCGGGTCCACCATGAACCCGCAAATGGATCATCCAACTCCTCGAATCGGGTTTCAAGCACACGTCTCAGAACCGAGAAAATGTATGGTGGATGCACTGAAATATCATATCAAGATAAACCGGGTTTCTAAAACAGTACATGCTTTCTTTGAAATAGCCACCGTTCTCAAATCCAGAAATCTCATTAAAACAGCATACCTCAATGCGTAAAATCATAAAGCAAGATATATGCGACATGTGATGGAAATGTAAGCATAGCAATATATCATGCAACATCGTATAAAAGTGCACAGGTAACTATAGAAGGTAGATTATGCAAAGAGTCATATCATGATGCAGCAATCCTACTGTGTAGTGACATGGCAATTATCGATGATGAAGCGTGTGAGCCGGGAAATCTGTGTACGTGTAACATACACATCATCGATAATGGTGTAAGTGTACTAACACAGGTATATGCAATGCAATGAAAATAATATGAATGCAGCATAAGGTAAATCATATGCAATGCTGACGGGTATACGTATCTAATATGATCGAGTCGGCGAATCTATCAATCGGCATCCAGCCTAACAACATCGCGTACGGTATGACCCATCGTACGGCAACCTCTAGTCAAGGTTAAGGATCAATCATCAAGTCAAACCCATCACGCATGGAAAATTATCGTACGGCGGCATTAAGCTAATAGTGGTCCTATCATCCTATACGACAAATGAGGGTACGGCCTGAAATCATGTACGGCCTATCATACATGATTCACAATATTCTATATATATCTATATATATATATATATCTATATACCTATGTCCCAGGTCATATCCGCAATAATCTCACATCAGGGGACCGACAGGGTATAAATCATCTCGATCGACTCGCATCTGTATACCAACATATCATCAGATCATCATATCCGTCTTATAATCTTTTCACCGCATTTATATCTCATATCAAGCCGAGTTTACCTAAACTTTCTATCTCTACTATAAGTATAGGTATCTAATCTAACATACACACCCGAACCATACAATCAGATTTTTAAAGAAGCGAATCGTAGTTTTGAAAATAGGGGTTACGGTGTTTTTAAGAAAAAGATATCATTTGAAAATCCGTAACCCCCCTCAAGGTATATTTTTAAAAGATACATACGACTCTTCGGTTTAGAAAAAGGTATGGTTCGGATGACGCATCTACATCGACTATCTAGTCCTACGGTACCCTAAACGGCAATATCGGCAAACGTCATTCTCGAATCCCATCATCACATAATAGCCAAATTATCTCATTTCTAAATATCCTTAGTTTCTAATATAGTATCACTAATTATCCTTTACTATAACCCTAGTTTCCTAATTTAGGTCTCTTAACCATATTATATAATCAGATTTCCATCAATACTTTGCGGGGGTGCTATACGCCATCCACCCGACTTCCCCCGTGGATATAGATCCACTCACCTGATCTTCGCTCGCCGAAATCGATGACGCCACGCTCCTTCACCCCAGAATCCATCCGAGAGTACCTACAATAATAAACAATCGCAATACGTATTAAAATCGAATCCGGAAAACCGATATGGCGCACGGTGTGCTCATAGGTTAGAACCTATGGCCTATACGTGCAAAACAATCAAACAACCCCTGTTATCGATGTACAAACATCCAACAACCAAATACAAATCCAAATGTCAAGAAATTGCATTTCAAAATACGGAAAACATAGCCTCAAACACACTAAAATGCTCCCAGATTTTCCCAAGGTGACAATTAGCCAATTCTGCATATAGGAGGGGTCTAGTGGAAAAGGAGCCATGGACCAAACCTGGGACCCTATTTCCCTGCTCTGGCCGCAAATTGCGGCCAGAATGGATAAATCTGTGGCCTTGGGTTGGGGTATGGGGCTAGGGTTTCAGTTGTAGCCTCTTAGGTGCCTGCACGACTCCCAGTAATTGCAAAATCATTTCTAGTGTCCCCGGGTTGCTCCAGATTCCAAAATACCCCCACAAATCACACATTTATCCGATGTCGGAGTTTCTAAATCCGTGTTTTGGGGTTTCTAGTCTCTGGTTTAGGTCTGAATTCTAGCACTTGGGGGTTTGTGTGGCCTCTACTGAGCTTAATTGCCCATCACCACTCAAGAATTCTAAAACCCTTAACTAGAATTTTCCTACCCTCACTAAACCTCACAATATCGGTTTAAAGTTAACATGGATGTAAAAGCAATATGAATACTAAGCTCATGGTTCAGAAAATACCTCATTTGGCAACTCAAGAATTTTCTTGAGTTGCCCCAAGTGTCCAAAATGCAAGCTTTCTTGGTCCAATGTGTTGCTAGTGAGCTTGTGCATCTTTTTTCTGAAATGGGGTTTGAGTTTTGAGGGGTTTTTAATGGAGTTTTGGGGGTGTTGAAGATGGTGGAGGAGAGGGTGCTGCCTTGGGCTGAAGGAGGAAGGGAAAATGAAGGAGAATGATGGAGGAGAGAATTGTTAAGTCAAATGTAACCCTCACCTTTCTCTCTCTCACCCATACCTACTAATATATTCTATTCTTTATCCTATTTCTTTTTCTTTTCTTTTCTTTTCCTTTTCTTCTCCCTTCAATAGTAAACCCAAAACAATAACCATATACCCATAATCATGTAGGAAAATGTAACAAGTGTGGAAAAAAAGACATGTGCATAAAACACGATTAGTGCCCGATTAGCACAAAATTAGTGTATAATTAATCATAAAGACTTAAAATTTGCATGATTCACATGAAACACCCTCTTTTAGAATTTTCCATAATTTTCCAAATTTTTCACAAATTTATCGGTATTTAATTATACCGCCTTATTAAAATATTCAATATTTTATTATTTAATTATAAAAATTCCCAAAAATAATATTTTATTTTTTTGAAATGTTACAATCTTCCCCCCTTAAATAAATTCGGTCCCCAAATTTAAATTTAAACCCCCAAAATCTAAAACATTTCAATAATCGGCTCAAAACAATGAGGCTCCGAAATTATGGAAAACGCAGAAATAATACAACGCGCCACATGCGCATGAAAACCGAGTATAAAACTCAAAATCAACTCCATCAAGCGTCACGCATATCCTCGGAGTTACAATAGAGATACAGATCTCGAAGTCTACTACTGAAATCCAATATACACTAGTCAAATACTATAATACGTGTATAATACGCATCTTTGAAAAACTCCAAAATCTGAATAAAATACATGCAAAATATTTTCCAAATCGCCGCGGGAATGCGTAACTCACGGCATAACTGATGGACGCTCATTTCAAAATAATAATATAAGTCCATATATGTTTTCTTAAATACACGTTCCGTCGTTTTTAAAATATCCCAAAAGGTTTTCCTTTATAAATGTTCGTGTCGCTCACGGACACGTAGAAAATAGCGAGACTATAGCTCCTTTTGAAAACCCTTTTAGTAAACTTTTAATGCATGTAAAGTACTCAAAAGCAAAATCAGTCTCAAAAGGTGTATCCATGCGTCTGGTGCGCATGAAATTCAAATCCAATTACAGGTGCCACAATACGCACAAAAACCCAAAACTACGTGCAACGGGTGTGCATGAAAGCATCTGTCCACTGCAACGGTGTGCACGACAACAATATGTGGTGCACCTATTGTGCACGAAATAACATCGGGTGCATCAAATGCACGAAATACAATCAGTAACTCAAACGCATCAAAAGCAACACCGGGTATACCAAGGTGTATAAATCAAAATCGTGTGCAACTGCGTGCACAAAACATATATCAATGCACTGCAAGCACATATAAGCTATACCGAGTGCAAAAATCAAATCATTCGTATGAAATCCATGAAATCATAAACACATGCTACGCAGGTATAAAATCGACATCAAACGCAATAAGCATACACAAATCGCAGATCAACACAACGGTGTATAAAATATATATCAGGTGCGATAACTATGCGCAAAACATAAACACTCAGTAGGTGCAGCCATGGTGCACGAAATCAATATCATGAAACTCGTCATCAAAACTCAAATCCAAGCGATATAAGCGTGACACTCGGATCACAAACGCAAATCGTAATAAATGACATCGAGGTACACCTCCTACAATGTCGGAAAATATCGGGTGCCCAAAACTAGCAGGGTAAGAACATCCGCTCTCCTTCTGCTCACGGCCTGGCGTCCTCTGGCTCTGAGTCATTATCTTCTCTATGGATTACCTGTAAGTGCACGGCGGCGCTCCGGCCGTCGATACGACGCCGGAAACGCGGAACCGAAAAATTTTGCAAACTAGCAATCCGGCACCACCGGGCACTGTCAACCCGGATCGGGCCATTAACCTAGCTACTAGCAAACTAGAATAAGAGTAGAGAAGTATACCAAGCGATCCGTGTCCTTCGGTCTTCGTCTCCACTGCGATCTGCCGCGGAATCTCCGTCTGTCACCTCCTCATCGGAAAGGGCACCACGTAGCCGGGTTCGTTTACGGGCTCCCACCTCTGGACCGAGACAACTCGGACGCGAAGTTGGCTAGCCGACGCATCCAAGATTTGCTGTAGGTGTAGTGTAGAACATGTTGTCTCATTGGGTTTATGAAGTTGCCATGGAGGTGGAGATGGATAAAGAAAATGAGCTTTGGAAAAATGGAGTTATCATTTTCTTGCAAAGAATGAGATGAAGGAAAAATGCCACACAAGAAAATGCACTCCTTCTCCTCTCCCACAAAGTGGTCGGCCCCCTAAAAGAATGGAAGAGGCAAAAGGGAATAATGCAAGGAAGGAATAATAGAAGAGAAAAATGGTCACACCAAATCTAATCTCATAAATGCAAAGGATTGATTCAAAAGGAATCTCATCATGAGAAATCTATCATAATGAAGCCACAAATGCAAGAAACCCCTTCACAATAAGTAATTTGCATAATTGCAAATTACCCCTCCGTCTAAAAGTCCGGCCGTGAAGGAACAAAGGAAAAACCGGCCGGAACGGAATGCAAACTGGCAACTACAGAAAACTGATCCCGTAATAAATTACAGGAAAACCCCGCTACTGCATATACATGCCCGCATTTGTATTCCCACTGAATACAAATGCAAAGAGACAAAATCTACACTATCTAATACTAGGATCCGGCTTAAGCCAAAGCCGGCTAGTAAAAACCGTCCGATCACGATCCGTGCAATACCGCACGTATCTGATCGAATCCTGCCATATCTCCATACGGCCTCTACAGCGTTTCGCCTGAAACTTGAGTAACTGTGTGTGTGGTGGACTCTAAAGACTCGTCAATACTATGGCTGTGGATTTAACCACTAGAATGTCAGAGGTATCAGCCATACATGACGGGCCGCCAGCTATTGACCAAAAGGGACATCGATGAGCGAACTCATCCTGACACCCTACTGAGCCTGTCAGTGACAATATCCGTACAGTCCGGTCCGTTCGTCTATGAGCATCGCATGGCGGGCCTAGGGTTTTGGTAAAAGTCAGACCCCCAATAGGGGTACGAGTCGTGTCAGAGTGTAGCCCAGAACACCCTGAGATACTACTGGAATACCTACTAGCAAATCTCCTGCCTTGGCCAAGGACTTTTCATGTACTAGCTATCCTAGACACAGCGCGACCTCACCCCCAATACCGGGAGAGACGAACCCCTGCAGATCCGCTCACTACCTCCATGTGGTTCGGGACTGTACCCAACTAAAACCTGTTTGCACGTCTCCTTTGAGCGTGGTAGGGTAGTGATCAAAGCACAGTGGGAACTCACACGAGACAAATGACGATCTCAGGTCGATGAACTAACCTGCTCACATGTCACCAGGGAACTGCTATCTGACGTCTGGTATAATCCCAACTAGCAGGTTCCCGGCGAGTCCTGTCCGATGTACTCATAACCCAATGAGCACCTGTATACATCTTAGGTGAACCAACTGACACCATTGGCTTGTGAGACCAGCCACCGCCCCTTGTCGGGGTCTCGACTGTATACACTAGTCTACTCTGGAGTATCGATGCCCTGTCTCGAAACTCCCACGACTAGGGGCCTTTTAAGGATGTGCTTATAGACTCCAGCTCTCATGTATATGATCGCCCTCATACTGCTGGTAGTCAAGCAAGAATCCTAGTGGCTCTATCAACGTGTAATAGCGACTCGTAAGGTCACCTAAAGCTGTACACGATGATAAAGATAAACCAGATAGCATACTATCATCTCGAGTAAGACTGTCCTACCGGCATAGGTCCTCCTCAATCATTGCAATCACGTGCCTGTGATCCAATAATTGACTCTGAGGGCACTATATCCAACAATCTCCCACTTGCACTCAAGGCTAATTATTGCGATGTCGCATACTCACAGTCCGTGTGATACCGAACACCCAACTCCTCTACTAGCCAGTCTCACAAAGCTCGTTTGCGAAACTATTACGTTCGAGGAATAGCCTCAGTGAGTGGATCCGCTGTGATGTTTCTTTCTATGTCTCTCTATAACCCATGTTCGCGGAGAAAGCCATCTCCCGAAATGAGCAATACCTGTCTTAGAATGTCTGGATGTCTGATGGGACCTAGCTCATAAATGAACTCCAAATCCAAACTTCTTAGACTGTATCGTCAACTGAACTTAATCAGTATCCTGCGCCATCCTTCCCTCAGTATCCTCTTGGACCACCTGTCCAAAATACTGCCCCTCGTCAAAGGGAAAACTATAACTCTGACGACCACCCTGTCGTCCATGTCACCTTGGAATCCTGGAATGATAACCGTCTCCTGAAGGAGGCTGTCGTTATCATATCCCTAGAACATCCACTTATGTTCTAAAACTGCTTCCGACTGTTTCCCCAGGATTGGATCAATATCAACTTATTGCATCTACTGCAAGAACAACATCTGGTGTGGTACTTGATATCTCATGATCAACTCAATTGCCTAAGCAAGTGATCTGCCAATCATGCGTAGCCCTCTCCCCTTTAGTCTGTAAGACACCTTTAGAGAGGGCGACTCCATCACCTGTAGGTATACTACCGTGCCAGGAGTCGTCCATTCTAAATACTCATAGAATGCTGTCTAAGTACCCTGATTGGGAAACTAACCAAATCTAGATCTAAAACCATAGATCTAGTAACCAGAATGTCTGATATAATATCCAAGTCCTGTGTGGAGAAACTACTGTGTGACGACAAAAGTATAACCGATCGTAGTATAGGAATATGACATCCTACTCTTTGTATGTCATCCAAATATCAGGACATCACACCCTACTACCTTCTTAACAGATCCATCCCCTATTTTGATGAGGTCAAACCTATGATTGTCACATCAGAAATAGATGATCTATCTCCGCTACATCTGCTTTAGTCTATAAAGAGACATAAGCCACCTGTCCACCAATGCTTCCGCTGCTCCCACTGACTACGACAACCCTCTGGCAGAGTCATATAGACGTACACTTCTAAAGCTAGTTTAGAACGACGCTATACTCATCTTCCTGCCGGGTCTCACAGTCTGGAACAACAGCAATGGCAAGTATGGGTAAACAAGAACCTGCCTGCCACCGTCTTTGAGCATACCGAAGTACCTCTCGAGTGCCTGAGGTTACCCACCATATCTGCAGAGTTGTCAATGGAATGTCAAACCAGATTGAATCTTTAGGTTGTTATCAAATCTTCATTAATCGTTTGCGGTTCTGGAATCAATTCGAGTTCTACCATACTCCCACTACTGTTTTCTGAAAAAATCCATTTTTGTTAAAACTGTGGCGAGTTAAGAACAATATCACTATTGATCTTCCAGATGGTAGAAAGTCAACCATCGTCATAGCCCGGGTCAACCCACAAACAGCCATTACAGAAACGTGCCTTGAGTTATTCGGAGTCTGGTTTTAAGCATAAGCCGGACAATTCCCCGTACCTTAACAATGTCAAGATATGAACTGTTCTATATCCAATATAGAAACAGAGGCACTGATTTAATTGAACCAGATTCAAATCATGCAGCTGTCTGCAGTGCATGTCAACTAAATGGAAGAAGGCCGATCAGCGTTACTCAACTTAGGAATACTTCCAATTATGAGTAACCTGAAAGAGAAGCAAGTTCTCTTAATCATTACTATCAACTGAATACCATACACAAGTATCTACATCTTCGATCACCTTGAAGAATCCCGATACTTGCAATATCTGGTTCTCTACTTTATTCTTATACCTATAACTCCTCAAAACTTAGGCCTTGTGTTTCTACGAAACACCTGTCTAAAACTAGAGAAATCATAAGTAAACCGAATATAGTATGAGGACCAACCCCTCTGTCCTAATGGACACTGGACATTATACAATACTCTGTATAAGTCCCCAGAGTCTAGTAACTCATTCACTGTGTGTCGTAGGTTGAAAATTGTACTTATGGTTAAGAAGAATTACACCGCTGTTCAATGCACCTTACCTAACCATCCACTGATATAGGTAAATGTCATAGACATAATTTCAAAAAGTTATATCTCACTCTATGAAAATAGACGTACAGATATATCAATTTGAAATTGGTGCATAACAACGGATATTCAAAACCAAACATTTGCCGTCCGGCAAACAACCCAGGCGATTTTCTCAAATATCACTAATTACAACGAATTCCGATATAATGAGGATGATCACCTAATTCCCAATAACTTACTCCGACTCATCATCTGTAAATCCATACAGATGTGAGAATCATACCTGGTAAATACATACCCTGGAGCAAGTGTCTAATTGGGAAATCAGTTTTCTTTTAACAGTACACAGTGAAACTGAAACACTGAAATGTTTCGATGGGGTATCCGGGTATTCCTAGTAATGCCTCTTCCATTATCCAGATTCACAACTGTAACCGTATATTTCTTTGCCACCTCTCCAAATCCCTTTATATGTCTTTAGTCATTACCTTCTGTACACCTCTTTAGGCCAAATGGTTTTCTTCCTTCCCTACCGTTCGGCACCAGCCTATGGTTTGGAAGAAGACTATCCAATAAGCATAATGGGTGTACTGTCCTAATCCTAGGAGCACTCGTAATGCGAGAGAACGTGAAGATAAAAGACAACCGAATAAACCTTATTCCTATTTCTCCTGAACCATGATCCATCCCCGAACTGGAACAAGTTCCTTTCGAGTTCGTATATAACCATACGATGGATTATCCAATAAACTTGGGATCTTCGTAGTGATACGAAGTGTCCTGGAGAAATACAAAGGTGATTTAGGATTGGCGAAGAAATACTTGGTTTGGTCGTGAATAGCAGTCGCAATTTTACTTTGCCCTCTTACCAATCCCTTTCTTTGTCTTAACTTAATACCTTCTGTACACCGTTTAGGCTAATTGGTTTTCTTCATTCCCTACCGGTCGGCACCAGCCTAAGGTTTGGAAGAAGACTATCCAATTTGTGTAATAGGTGTACTGTCTCCTAAACCAAGGAGTACTCGCAACCCGAGAGAAGGTAAAAGGAAAATACAACTGAATAATCCTATTCATTTTCTCCAGAACCAGAAACCATCCTCGAATTCCTTCGAGTTCGTATATAACCATACGATGGTTTTGTCCAATGGAAGTGGACGTTCGTAGTAATACGGGGTGTCTTGGAGAAAGGGTAAAAGTAGGAGTGGCAATGAGGTATGCAACTCTGACTATCCAAAAGCCAGTGTTAAAGAAGGTTCGGTCAACTTGGTCACTGAGTCATAGTCTAGGGTCGGGTCAATGGTCGCTGCCAAAGAGAGAGAGAAAAGAAACACTCAGCGTGCACTCTAGCCTAGATCAGAATGTTTATCACTTTATCTAATCTGGAAACCTCCCACTGTAATGTCAAATTCTTCCCCAAACCTGAAAGAAGAATTAGTCGGGATCACCCGAGGAGTAAACCAACTCATCAGTGGGAATCGGGATCCAACTATCATCGCATGATAACGTGACGGAATCCGCTCACGTTATCACACTCCAGAAGGTATGCGCATATCTGGCAAGTTTAAGTTTCTTTAGAAACTCCCGATGTGGATTTTTGCCCCATGCTCTTATGACCTTGACGAAGGTCAACAAATCATAAGTCACATGTCAAGTTCTACCCGTCATTGTCCAGGTTAATTTGAACCCACCCATACAAGCCCTTGACGAAGGTCAACAAGGCTATACGACTGTCCCAAACAACCGCATCTATCTATGCAGCAGAAAGGTAACAAGCAGCTACCATACACTATGCCTTGATGAAGGTCAACAAACATAGCATGAATACTACGTGCTACCCGTCTGAAACGACGGAGGGCTACGAATGGTTTCTGGCGAAAACCTTTAACGTAATGAACTTGATATCGTTGAAGGAACGGATAGCTTTATAAAAATATAGTAACGAAAACCATTGCTAAAGAGGTCACTCCCGGTGAAGGGATCTCGGCTCTTTCCCCGTAGGATGGGGTGCAGGATATTCCAACTGAATACCACGATGCAAAGCAAAAGTAATCGGCTATAATGAAGTTATTGCCCTGACGCAAACTTTTGTCCAAGGGGTCACTCTAGGTGAAGGGATCTCAGCCCTTGCCTCGTCGACTGAGGAGCAGGATATTCCAACTGAATACCACTGTGCAAAACAAAAGAGAATGCCCTTGCAATAACAGCTTTTTGAAAAATGTTCTAACAACATCAGAATAGGTTTGTTTATCTTGCATTGATCCGAATCAACGCAGTCCCATCAATTGATCACACCAATAAAGAACGAAAATAATGACGTACGTATATGCCATCCGCATTCGCCACTGGGTCCCGTCATCACCCGTTAGGTTAGCTAACTAACGACAGAGCGGGGATTGGACTAGCGCGGATGCAAAACATATACAACATTTACTAGTATATATATAATATATAATTTTCGCTTAAGGCGTGATAAAATGCAACATCACAGAAATGTAACCAGTATCACAGAACAATACAGATATCTGGGATCCCCGGGTTTCATAGAGCCGCTACTGAAACCCGACGTTCCCCTGGTCATGTGGATAGCCTGTGCAATGAAAATCCTAGACCCCTACGGGCGCGGCAAGTTACCCGCCAAGACCTGAAGCGAGGCAGTCCCCTTCAGCAACGTGAATGGACCACCCAGCACTTCATGGAATCTGGTAACTTGGGCACCCCTTCTGGGTCAACCTTTACCCCCTACGAGTGCGGCGAATAGCCCGCTAATTCTAGACTAAAGCCCCCTCCGTCTCAATGCCATGAGATGCGGGCTCGTTGCCCTCTAGAACCCGGCTATCCGTGCACCCCTCCGCGGGGCAATCCTAGTACAGAAAGTAAAATATACATACAACGGGTACATTGACCTCGACCCGGTCGTGCCCTAAAAGAATAATACAAACATGCAGTGGCGGCAGTCCACATGTCGGACGCTCACCCCGCAATATCAAATGTATATATAAAACAAAACTGTACTAATATTGCATCCAGACTATCCCACACGACCGATCCGCAACATCACAGCACAACACAGAACATCAACGTGAATGTCACGTTCGCAAATCCGTCTAACCGGGCTATAGCAGTTAGACAGAATTTACCGATCAAGTGACATTCACGGTCGCAGATATAATGTAAATACTGTGAACTAGCATGTTTAAAATATCTGATCGAACAAATTTATCAATGTGGGCCCCAAGCACTACTGTAGCTCTCACAGAAAATCTGGGCCCAAAAAGTATATCCCAAAACCCCAATTTCACTGACTAGGACCCACTGGAAAAAATTGGTGCAACAAGGGGTTATAATGGCCGCGGAACCGCGGCCAATGCATGTGTTTGGCCGCGGTTCCGCGGTTAAAAGGTCGAATCATGCAACCAAATTTTTCTAGAAGTCTTAGAACACCCTGCACATATTTCTGAAACACCCTGAAAAATTTTTGGAGCAAAAAAAATTTCGACAGAAACCTGTGCTTTTGAAAATACGGTTTTTGGGACTTTTGTTCGATCGAGTCTTTAAACATACTAGAGCAAGCTAGGCATGGTTAATGGCGTGGCTCTGATACCAATGTAAGTGCACGGCGGCGCCCCGGCCGTCGATCCGACGCCGGAAACGCGGAAACGAAAAACTTTGCAAACTAGCAATCCGGCACCACCGCGCACTGTCAACCCGGATCGGGACATTAACCTATCTACTAGCAAACTAGAATAAGAGTAGAGAAGTATACCAAGCGATCCGTGTCCTTCGGTCTTCGTCTCTACTCCGATCTGCCGTGGAATCTCCGTCCGTCACCTCCTCGTCGGAAAGGGCACCACGTAGCCGGGTTCGTTTACGGGCTCCCACCTCTAGACCGAGGCAACTCGGGCGTGAAGTTGGCTAGCCGATGCGTCCAAGATTTGCTGTAGGTGTAGTGTAGAACATGTTGTCTCATTGGGTTTATGAAGTTGCCATGGAGGTGGAGATGGATAAAGAAAATGAGCTTTGGAAAAATGGAGCTATCATTTTCTTGCAAAGAATGAGATGAAGGAAAAATGCCACACAAGAAAATGCACTCCCTCTCCTCTCCCACAAAGTGGCCGGCCCCCTAAAAGAATGGATGAGGGAAAAGGGAATAATGCAAGGAAGGAATAATAGAAGAGAAAAATGGTCACACCAAATCTAATCTCATAAATGCAAAGGATTGATTCAAAGGGAATCTCGTCATGAGAAATCTATCATAATGAAGCCACAAATGCAAGAAACCCCTCCACAATAAGTAATTTGCACAATTGCAAATTACCCCCTCCATCTAATAGTCCGGCCGCGAAGGAACATAGGAAAACCGACCGGAACGGAATGCAAACTGGCAACTACAGAAAACTGATCCCGTAATAAATTACAGGAAAACCCTGCTACTGCATATACATGCCCGCATTTGTATTCCCAACGGGGCCTGCATCGGCGCATCAATTTGATGAATCGCCTTCGTCTCTCAAATCGGGGTATACTAGCTATTATCTGTCGCATTTCTGCCTGGAAGCTCCGGTGATCTTAGATCATAAGCTCTGGAAGCGACATCCCATCATTTCAGCAACAGCTGGGTCACCTGTCTGCACGGTAGGCGATATCAAAATCTCTGAGGTATGCTGTACATCAACAGTCCTCTCGCAACTGGCAGCTCTAACAATGGCCCGATCATCCGGTGTAAAACCAAGCACTCGCCTCTACAAGAGGTCACAACCCAATCACTACCTCGAGACGTTCCCATGTCACCAGAAAAAAAACAATGGTCGGCCCTCGTACCAGATGAGCTCGCCCTGACTGCAACACTAGCAGCAGCTCAAACTGCATTTAAACTATGGTGACAGGAACCTCAATCGAGTATCGAAGAGAGCAGATCAACGGCACAAAAGGAATGACAGATCCAGAATGGATACATGATCATAAGAAGGAACAGCCTCAATGAAAGTATGATCACAAAACTAATAGAATCGAGGATCCCAAATGGATGTATAATCATGGATACGAAGAGAATCACTAGTCTCAAAATATGTATATCCTAAGGTTTCTTAAGTGGAGTATCGTATCGTAAATATGCCGCGGAACATACGTACGGTACGTCACTCTACTCAAGCTACTTACTCCATCAATCAGGGTCAGCCTATGAAACGAAAGTTCGGGTCTAATACCCCCCATCCAAATCTAAGTTCCGTAAGGTCAAGCCTAGGTTTCGAAATACACTCCCGCCCTAGACTCCGCATAGTCAAACATAGACTCGAACAAGGTTAAACCTAGCGCTCTGATACCAACTTTGTCACGACCCGAAATAATGGCTCATGACCAGCACTTGAATCACGCAACGTCTAAATGCATAACAGAATTGAAGTAAGCTGAAACCAAGAAATCTAAACCTTTTAAGAAAAGTAAAGGAGGTGAAGTTTTGAAATAAATGTATAATGAAATCAAAATTTTCTTAATGCATAGAAAGAAACAAGAATGATGCAAGTGAAGTTTACTAGTTTGAAAACATGTTTTCGTCTTTTTTTTTAAAAATTTGGCAGCACCTCCTTTGTATTTTTTGATCCAAAACCACATATACATAATAAGGCTAATGGCATCCCCAAGCGGGAGCTAGCTCTTCGCCAAACGGCGGATCACAACCACGCAATACAGTAAAAATAAGTATACGACGCCCAGCTGCGAAGTCCACAACAAAAGATAAAGAAAAGAGCAAGATATAACCCCAACAGTGAATATAGAACCCATCGCTCAAATCTCGCAACTACAAGTCTCACTAAGTCTCATCACTTATGCAATTTACAACTTTTGATTGATGGAGTTAAGTAGATACAATATGAAATATAGATACAAGAGTGGGAATGATACAAATATCCCACCTACCAATGCAAAACACCCGAATGCAACTATGTGCCAGCGAAGCTGCTACTAATCCAAGCGGTCAACCTACAAGAACTGTGGCACAACGGGGGTGATTTGACAACTCGTGAGTAGAAAAATATCAACAGATAGAAATCGAATAAACAATGACTCCTAGGTCAACTATATCATAAAGGTAATACTATGATATCTAAGGTGACCGGGTCTGTAAATATGCCAATAAGGTAGTCAATACCTATATGCATGTGGATAACATCCAACAGTAATAATCAATGCATGTATATGGATCTCGTCCAACCATAATCATGATATGTATGCATGTGGATCTCGTCCACCCAAAATCATTGTCTGCATGCACGTAAATATCATAAAGGGGTGTGCATGAAAGTATGAGGATATGCATCAACGGTGTCCCTCCCGACACATCAAAATCATGGAACCTGAGTGCCTAGCATCGACACTCGAAAACATCATGAAAACCGTGCCCAGCATCGGCACGTAAATACTCATATATTAGGCTCCGTCAGTCCGGATCGGCCCATCTCATCTCTCGACTCCGGTCGGTATCCTCCGGATATCCGCCGAGCCCAAATACTATCACCGGTAGGTACTCGCCACCCAGCCAGGCTCATCGTCTACTCCACAAAAAACATTTCTCGCCTCGGGGAACCATACCGGGTCCACCATGAACTCGCAAACGGATCATCCAACTCCTCGAATCGGGTTTCAAGCACACGTCTCACAACCGAGAAACGCATGGTGAGCGCACTGAAATATCATATCAAGAGAAACCGGGTTTCTAAAACAGTACATGCTTTCTTTGAAATAGCCACCGTTCTCAAATCCAGAAATCTCATTAAAACAGCATACCTCAATGCGTAAAATCATAAAGCATGATATATGCGACATATGATGGAAATGTAAGCATAGCAATATATCATGCAACATCGTATAAAAGTGCACAGGTAACTATAGAAGGTAGATTATGCAAAGAGTCATATCATGATGCAGCAATCCTACTGTGTAGTGACATGGCAATTATCGATGATGAAGTGTGTGAGCCGGCAAATCTGTGTACGTGTAACATACGAATCATCGATAATGGTGTAAGTGTACTAACACAGGTATATGCAATGCAATGAAAATAATATGAATGCAGCATAAGGTAAATCATATGCAATGCTGACGAGTATACGTATCTAATATGACCGAGTCGGGGAATCTATCAATCGGCATTCATCCTAACAACATCGCGTACGGTATGATCCATCGTACGGCAACCTCTAGTCAAGGGTAAGGTTCAATCATCAAGTCAAACCCATCACGCACGGAAAATTATCGTACGGCGGCATTAAGCTAATAGGGGTCCTATCATCCTATACGACAAATGAGGGTAGGGCCTGAAATCACGTACGGCCTATCATCCATGATTCACAATATTCTATATATATATCTATATATATATATATCTATATACCTATGTCCCAGGTCACATCCGCAATAATCTCACATCAGGGAACCGACAAGGTATAAATCATCTCGATCGACTCGCATCCGTATTCCAACATATCATCAGATCATCATATCCGTCTTATAATCTTTTCACCGCATTTATAACTCATATCAAGCCGAGTTTACCTAAACATTCTATCTCTACTATAAGTATAGGTATCTAATCTAACATACACACCTGAACCATACAATCAGATTTTTAAAGAAGCGAATCGTAGTTTTGAAAATAGGGGTTACGGTATTTTTAAGAAAAAGATATCATTTGAAAATCCATAACCTCCCTCAAGGTATATTTTTAAAAGATACATACGACTCTTCAGTTTAGAAAAAGGTATGGTTCGGATGACGCATCTACATCGACTATCTAGTCCTACGGTACCCTAAACGACAATATCGGCAAACGTCGTCTTCGAATCTCGTCATCACATAATAGTCGTATTATCTCATTTCTAACTATCCTTAGTTTCTAATATAGTATCACTAACTATCCTTTACTATAACCCTAGTTTCCTAATCTTGGTTTCCTAACCATATTATATAAACAGTTTTCCATCAATACTTTGCGGGCGTGCTATACGCCATCCACCCGACTTCCCCCGTGGATATAGATCCACTCACCTGATATTCGCTCACCAAAATCGATGACGCCGCACTCCTTCACCTCGAAATCCATGCGAGGCTACCTACAATAATAAACAATCGCAATACGTATTAAAATCGAATCCGGAAAACCGATATGGCGCACGGTGTGCTCATAGGTTAGAACCTATGACCTACACGTGCAAAACAATCAAACAACCCCCGTTGTCGATGTACAAACATCCAACAACCAAATACAAATCCAAATGTCAAGAAATTGCATTTCAAAATACGGAAAACATATCCTAAAACACACCAAAATGCTCCCAGATTTTCCCTAGGTGACAATTAACCAATTCTGCATATAGGAGGGGTCTATTCTAGTGTAAAAGGAACCATGGACCAAACATGGGACCCTATTTCCCTGCTCTGGCAGCAAATTGATGCCAGAATGGATAAATCTGTGGCCTTGAGTTGGGGTATGGGGCTAGGGTTTCAGTGGTTGCTTCCTAGGTGCCTGCACGACTCCCAGTAATTGCAAAATCTTTTCTAGTGTCCCCGGGTTGCTCCAGATTCCAAAATACCCTCACAAATCACACATTTATCCGATGTCGGGGTTTCTAAATCCGTGTTTTAGGGTTTCTAGTCTCTGGTTTAGGTCTGAATTCTAGCGCAAGGGGGTTTGTGTGGCCTCTACTGAGCTTAATTACCCATCACCACTCAAGAATTCTAAAACCCTTAACTAGAATTTTCCTACCCTCACTAAACCTCACAATATCGGTTTAAAGTTAACATGGATGTAAAAGCAATGTGAATACTAAGCTCATGGTTCAGAAAATACCTCATTTGGCAACTCAATAATTTTCTTGAGTTGCCCCAAGTGTCCAAAATGCAAGCTTTCTTGGTCCAATGTGTTGCTAGTGAGCTTGTGCATCTTTTTTGTGAAATGAGGTTTGAGTTTTGAGGGGTTTTTAATGGAGTTTTGGGGGTGTTGAAGATGGTGGAGGAGACGGTGCTGCCTTGGGCTGAAGGAGGAAGGGAAAATGAAGGAGAATGATGGAGGAGAGAATGGTTAAGTCAAATGTAACCCTCACCTTTCTCTCTCTCACCCATACCTACTACTATATTCAATTCTTTATCCCATTTCCTTTTCTTTTCATTTCTTTTCTTTTCCTTTTCTTCTCCCGTCAATAGTAAACCCAAAACAATAACCACACATCCATAATCATATAGGAAAATGTAACAAGTGTGGAAAAAAAGACATGTGCATAAAAAACGATTAGTGCCCGATTAACGATATCTAATCGCGATTAGCACAAAATTAGTGTATAACTAATCATAAAGACTTAAAATTTGCATGATTCACATGAAACACCCACTTTTAGAAATTTCCATAATTTTCCAACTTTTTCACAAATTTATCGGTATTTAATTATACCGCCTTATTAAAATATTCAATATTTTAATATTTAATTATAAAAATTCCCAAAAATAATAATTTTTTTTTGAAATGTTACAGGTAAATACTGAGACTATAGCTCCTTTTTGGAAATCCCTTCGATAACTATCAATGCATGCAAGAATATAGTCAGGTACTGTCCTCGGACTAGTCTTGCTCAGCTACTATACCAAATAGTAAATATCATAAAACACACTGCTCCAAAAGAAACCAATCCCAAAATGCGTATAAGAATGCCTCGTGCATCTGGTGCGCACGGAAAACGAAATCCATGAATGTGCCATACATGTGCACAGAAATAAAATCTAAGTGCAACGGGTGTGCACGAAACACCTGTCAAGAGCAACGGTGTGTGCCTGACAACAATATCAGGATCATCTAATATGCACGAAGAATCTCGATTTAGTGCATCTGGTGTGCACCAAAATCGTATCAAGCGCGTCAAGTCTGCACAAAATCTAACTCAAGTGCACAAAGTGAATGAAAACAAATATCGAGTATCACAATCGAAATCGACGGTATACAACACATTTCAATTCAAATCCAAATCAGGTATATCGTGGCATATAATCTCACAACCATGTGCATTGGCGTACACAAAATCGCATCAAAATACTGAAGTGAATGAAAACTATGCCGAAAGCATAAGTCAAATCACATGCATACCATAGACATGAAATCAAAATCATGCTCTCGAATGACATCAAATCAAAGTCAAGTGCAACTGTGGTGCACAAAATCTAAATCATGCAATAAATCCCCAAAATACCGAAATCAAAAATGGTGGAAACAGTCCCGCTCTGGACATCCTTTAAAGATCTCTGGCCAACTGTCAGGGTCACTCATAACATGTCTCGTCGACGGTGCCGAACTCTGGCCTACTAGGTGTGCGTAATATGACCGATCCTGGGTCCAAGTCTTCTCGTATAGTATTTCAGAAAGATCTTGTTGAAGTCTCCCCCAAATCTCGTTTCTGCCGAACTGCCCGGAAGTTATCACCCTTTACTAAATCTATTTCTTATTCCGGAACGGCTGCATACTCATCGCGACTTCTTCTGGAAGATATATCCATATACAACGCGTCTGCATGTGTATCACATCTCTGATGTCAGAGGAGTGGAACGTTTTCTCATCAAGATCTCGTACGAATCTCTTACTCCACTTTTCTCTAATGTCGACTGATTCGAACTCGTCTCGTCGTGGCTGCATGGACTGCGCTCCAACGGCTATATTCATATCTGGAGTCTCCAAAGCAATGTATCCCATCACATGATATCCGAATGACGTCGAACCCTTCGATCGATTCGTCAAAGTTCCATAATCCCCCAAGAGCTCAACATCTTGAGTACAGTTTAATAGTATTCTAGTACTTGCCACAGTACCTATAGACCAGCCGTAGAAGGGAAAACTCAAGCCTCATTAATGGCACCGCTGAACTGCTGCAAACCCTAAGGTTTCAAAGCGTTCTCATGGTCATTATATCGAGTTAGGGTTTCATTCTTCTAGAGGGTTCACGGAATTACTTGCATGTTTCTCCGAATACTTTAAACTTGGAAAAATGGGTTTCTGACATTCGATCGTCTTCTATCGACTCTCAACGTACCTGCGTGAAGTCGTCGCTAGCTGGAATCAATCAATCTGATGATCTCGCATCGGGGTAGGCAACGAATCACATGTCCTAGTCACTCCTCCTTAGGTGACTAGCGATCTTCTATCACATCTCTGAGTACAACTTGTGCGGCGTTAGCTTTAGACATCTGGGCGATATCTTGTTATTCGCAGCAACAACTGGCTCATTTGTCTGCACGCTGAACAGTGCCTCAATCATCAAAATAATCAGTGCATTGACGGTCATCACATTCAGGCTGGTCTTTAGCAGTGGCCCAATCCTCTGGTGCTGATCTGCATGTCCGAGAAATCTTGTAAAAGCTATCCATCAAACGCTCAAGGCGCGAAAACACAATAAAACGACGCATCTTTGCAAATCGTATGTCCCTGGAATCACGCCCTGATCAGTCCTCGTCCGTGACGAGCTCGTGCTGACCACAACTATAGCCGTAGCTCTTTCTGCCCGTTTAATCGTGGCAGCAACAACCATAAACCAATAATGATGAGGATAGATCATGAATGAATATAATACTTTGCAAGGAAATGTACATCCAAAGGCTTCTTAAGCGAAGTAGCGTATCGTAAGTATGCCGCGGAACATACACACGGTACGTCACTCTCCTTAAGTCACCTACTCCATCAACCAAGGTCAACCTACGCGACGAAAATTCGGGTCTAATACCCCCTCGACTAGGTCTAAATTCCGTAAGGTTAAGCCTAGATTCCGTATATATACAAACGCCCTAGGCTTCGCATAGTCAAACATAGACTCGAACCAAGATTAACCTGGCGCTTTAATACCAACATTGTTACGACCAGAAATGGCACGTGACTAGCACTTGAATCATACGAAGTCTATAGGACCCCAACTAATTCAAGTAAGCCAAAAAATCCCAGAAATCTAAACCATTTTAAGAAAGAAATGAAGAAAACATGTTCTAAAGCAAGTGGTTTTAATAACATAAGCCGAAGTGTTGCGTTTTAAAAATCTCAAGTCTTTTCTGAAAATTTCGGCAGAGTTTCCTTTGTAAATACTGGCCCCAAACGGATACAACATGCATAATATGAATAAAAGCATCCCCAAGCGGGAGCTAGCTCTTCGTCGATTGACGGTCACAACCACGCAAGCAATATAATATACAACGCCGAAGGGCGAGGATCAAAACTCAAAAGGAAACTCAAATCATCAAGAAACCATAAGAATAGAACGCGCGACTCTAAGGTCGAAAGAATAAACAACTATTCTTCTAGGGTTATAAATATACAAGTCTAGTTGATGTAGTCTACTAGATACAACTGAAATAAATAAATGTACAATGGTGGTCACGATATAAGTGAACCCACCTACCAAAGCAATCACCGAAAAAGGAATAGTGTGCCAGTAAAGCCGCAACAAACCTATACAGCAAAACCTGCAAGAAACTGTGGCACAGCGGGGGTGAGTTGCCAACTCGTGAGTAGAAAACATCACAGAGCAGAAATCGTATGTATGACTCAATCCTAGGTCAATACGATCAGTAATATCCTCAATATGTTATAGTCTGAAGCATCTAAATATGGCATGGGTAAACATCTATACATATGTATAATACCAAGTGCTCGTGTCAGTGCCTCGGCTAGTAACATATCATAAACATGAGGTATGAATGCAATATAATGAAAACAGAATGCATCATGAATGTGACAACTGTTTTCTTTATTTAGTGAGATTTCTGTATATTTATAAATCGAGATATCATCAATGAAATCAACATGAAATCAGTGTCAAGCATCGACACAAAACATAAATCCCAAAATCCCAATATCTGAGGCTCCGGCAATCCGGATTGGCCTGTATCCTTGAATCTCAATATCTAGGGCTCCGGTTATCCGGACTGGCCCATCTCATCAAATCTCAAAATCTAGGACTCCGGCTATCCGGACTGGCCTATACTCTGATCGGTATCCTCCGGATATCCGTCGAGTCACAAAATAATCACCGGTCTGTAGTGCTCCCCTTTCACAGGCTCAACGCCATCATCTGCGACCTTCTCGCCCCGGGGTACCGCACCGGGTCCACCATGCACCCACAGACGGTTCCTCCTCCTCCTCGAATCGGGTATATGATATCGCTCAAGAGCCGAGAAAACTCATGGTGGATATATCTCAAATCATATCATGAGAAAACCGCATTTTCTATCCTTTAAAAAGATGATAAGTTTATAAAATCTTTGTCGTTTCTCTAAATACAGAAATCTCATGGAAATCCGAAATCATAGATCACGATGTAAATAGATAATGAATAAACAATGAATTTCATAAAATTGGGCTCCGGCAATCCGGACTGGCCCATACTATCGCATGGTAAATGAATATATGAATATACATGCATGAGATAACACGGTAAGTAAATGCAATATCTAATCTAGCATGATAACAATATATCGAGACTATCAGCTAACAAGCAATATCAATGAATTAATATTCTCTAAAGTGTACGTGACATGGCAGTTACCGACGATGATGTGTGTGAGCAAGCAAGTAAGTGTTCGTAGACATACGCATCATCGGTAATGGTGCTGGTGTTCTGATCACATGGGTTTAATATAACAATACACAAATAAGCATGCAATGCGATGCGAGTAATAAGAATATGTGGAAAATGAATGGTAAACGCGGCAATAAAGAATATACATTTATATGATCGAGTCGTACTGTCGTGCCATTTGAAATAACACGAATCGTGGTGTTTAGAAAATAAGGGCTACGGTATTTTTAAGAAAAGGTACATCCTTTGAAATATCCATAGAATCCCTTGGCCTGTCTTTAAAATACTCACGATTCGTGAGTTTTGAAATAGGTATGACTCGAGTCTAGTCTAACATCTATAAATAATCTACAGGACTAAACTAACAGGCTAATCGAAAAGGTAAGGAAACCACCTAAATCTGAGTCGATATATATATATATATATATATATATAAGTTGGTGACCCCGCCTCAATAGTATCGCATACATAGCTCGTACGGTAAATCCATCGTATGGCATCCCAATCTGGGTACGAGTCAATATCACATTTATCTCATTATTCAACCGGTATCCTTATTATCATATCATGATCTGGGTACTGATCTAACGTCTAGTACATACTGATACCATCTACATATATATATGCGTGTGTATGAAAACACATCGCCCCAAATACCCGCTATAATTTCATGTTGTATCTCAAATACAAACCATGAACCATGTCACATCACCGATCTCATGGAATCATGCCCAATCTCACCGACTCATCTCCAAATACCATGTACTATCCTCATCATCCATGTATATGTATACGTATATATATATATACATAGATAAATAGATAGTCCCATACCTATGTGTATTTATATATACATACATATCCCCATATACGCACAAGTAATAAAATGTATGCAAGTGTGTGTGTGTGCTGTATGAAATTCTTAACTCTATGGTTTCGCGACTAAGATGCTAAACTAAGTTACTTCTAAATACATTAAACTATCCCACGAACACATAAGCCTATCAAGATAGTCATTAATCTCACAAATCACATAATTATATATATAGGTATACGTATTCGTATGCAACACTTCGAACTGCGGGGGTGCTATACGTCATCCACCCGACTTCCCCCGTAAATATATATCTACTCACCTTGATCTTCTCTTGCTGGAGTCGATGACGCCACGCTCATCCTCATCGTCTCGAAGTCCACATGGGGGTACCTACAATTTCTAATGCGTCATACAGTATCAAGAATCGAACATGAAAACCAAAATGGCATGCGAATCGCTTATAGGTTAGAACCTATAGCCTCGCATGCAAAACATGACCAATAACCCTAGTCGTTGACATTCAAAAGCCACACGATGGAATACAATATCAAATACCAAATCCCAATTCATTAAAAGCCGCAAAACGAAATCAAAAACTTTGAAAACATGCTCCAGATTTTACTCTAGGTGAAATTAGCCAAGGTTGCATACATGGAGGGTCTATTTAACTGACATAGGAGACACAGAGCAAGCACGAAGCCCAAATCTCATGCCCTGGCCGCAAATTGTGGCCATAAGGGTTTTATTTGCGGCCTGGCAGTGGAATTAGGGTCCAGGATTTCAATGGTAGCTTATAGGGTGCCTGCTTGTATCACAGTATTTGCTAAATAATTTTCAGGTCACCTGGGTTATAGCAGATCACCAAAACACATCACAAATCCCACAATTCTCCGATATCGGGGTTTCTAAGTTTGCTAATTGGGGTTCTAGTCTCTGGTTTAGTCTAGTATACAATCACTACAGGGGTTGTATGGCCACTACTAATCACAATTTACACATTTAGATTCAAAACAAACCCTAACCTTTTCTAGAGATTTTCAAAGTTTACAAAATAACACTAAAACAATTCTAAACATGCATGGATACTAAAGTGAATGAAATACAATGCTAAGGGTAAAGGAATTACCTCAATTGGCAACTCAAGAATTTTCTTGAGTTGCCCCAAGTCTCCAAAATCCAATTTTTCTTGGTCCAAAGTGCTTGTGAGAAGCTTGTGCACATTTTTAATGAAATGGAGATGAACTTTTAATGGGTTTTTGATGATGTTTTGAAGTGTTTGAGGAGGGAGGAGGGAGGAGGCAGCCATGGTTGAGGGAGGAGAGGGAAAACTGAAGGAAATAATGAAGGGGAGAATAACCAAGACCAAGATTTGACCCCTCACCCTCTCTCTCTCTCTCTCTCTCGACCATACCTCTTTCTTTATATTTTCTTTTTTTTCTTTTTCTTTTCTTTTTGTTTCCTTTTTCTTCTCATTTTAAAACCAAATCAAGCATGAAGAAATAAAGAAAAAGACATGGTAGAAAAGTGTAACAATGTGTAATTTGACATGGTGCATGTCATGTGCACAAATCCGGCTTAATGCGCGATTAGCGATATTAAATCACGATTAGCATTAAAATGGAATATAATAAATCATGAAAACTTATAATTTGTTTAAATCATATAAAACACCCTCATTTCAGTAATTTCTATAACTTTCCAAATATTTCCCGATTTATCGGTATTTAATTATACCGCATTATTAAAATATTCATAATATTTATTATTTAATTATAAAAATTCCCAAAAATAATATTTTATTCTTCTGAAATATTACAAAACGGTATATTGACGGTCATCACATTCTAGCCGGCCTCTATCAGTGGCCTAATTCTCTGGTGCTGATCTGCACGTTCGAGAAATTTTAGTAAAAGCAATCCATCAAATGCTCATAGCGCGAAAACACAATAAAACGACACCTTTATGCAATCGTGTGTCACCGGAATTATGCCCTGGCCAGTCCTCGTCCAAGACGAGATCATGCTGACCGCAACTCTAGCCGCAGCTCTTTCTGCCCGTAAAACCGTGGTAACAAAACCACCAACTGATACCGATGAGGATAGATCATATGAATGAATATAATACGGTGCAAGAAAATGTACATCCTAAGGCTTCTTAAGCGGATTAGCGTATCGTAAGTATGCCACGGAACATACACACAGTACGTCACTCTACTTAAGTCACATACTCCATCAACCAAGGTCAACCTATGCGACGAAAGCTCGGGTCTAATAGCCCCTCGACCAAGTCTAAGTTCCGTAAGGTCAAGCTTAGGTTCCGAATATATATACGCCTTAGACTCCGCATAGTCAAATATAGACTCGAACCATGGTTAAACCTAGCGCTCTGATACCAACTTTGTCATGACCCGAAATAGTACGTGACTGGCACTTGAATCATGTGAAGTCTATAGGACCCCACCTAATTCAAGTAAGCCAAAAGCCCAGAAATCTAAATCATTTTTAAAGAAGAAGTGAAGAAAACTTGTTTTAAAGCAAGTAGTTTTAATAAATAAGTGGTATTAAACATTTAAAAGCAACGTCATATTTTTCCCGAAAATTTCGGCAGAGTCTTCTTTGTAAATACTGGCCCCAAACGGGTACAACACATAAAATATATGCATAATGAATAAAGGCATCCCCAAGCGGGAGCTAGTTCTTCACCAATTGGCGGTCACAACTACGCAAGCAATATAATATACAACGCCGAAGGGCGAGGATCAAAACTCAGCAAGAAAAGCAATATCCTAGTCAAGCATCGACACAAAACATATATCCCAATATCCAATATCTCGGGCTCCGGCAATCCGGACTGGCCCATATCATATAATCTCAATACCTCAAAGTCTCAATATCTCGGGCTCCGGCAATCCGGACTGGCCCCGGGCTCCGGAAATCCGGACTGGCCCAAATATCAATCTCACGACTACATCGGTATCCTCCGGATATCCACCGCGTCACAAATAACCGGTCGGTAGTGCTCCCCTGCCAGGCTCAACGCCATCATCTGCAACCATCTTTCCCTGGGTTACCGCACCGGGTCCACCATGCACCCACAGACGGTTCCTCCTCCTCCTCCTCGAATTGGGTGTATGATATCGCTCAAAAGCCGAGAAAACTCATGGTGGACGTATCTCACATCATATCACGAGAAAAACGCACTTTTTATCTTTTGAAATGAAAATGAGTTTATAAAATCTTGCGATTTCTCCAAATCCAGAAATCTCATGGAAAATCCGAAATCCCAAAATGAAGAGTCAATAATAGTCAATGCCGGGCTCCGGCAATCAAGACTGGCCCTATAATATTGCATGATAAATGAATATATAAACACGCATCGTATCTAAGTAAAGAATGCAATATCTAAACTAGCACAGTAATGATATATCGGAACTATCAGCTAACAAGAGATATCAATGAAGTAATATTTTTAAAGTGTACCTGTCATGGTAATTACCAATGATGATGTGTGTGAGCCGGCAAGCAAGTGTTCGTAGACATACGCATCATCGGTAATGGTGCTGGTGTCCTGACAACATGGGTTCTTAAATAACAAGGAATTACAAGTATAAGCATGCAATGCGATATGAACAATATGAATATATGGAAAAGATGTAATAACTACAACATATAAGAATATACATTTATATGCACGAGTCATACGGTTTTAGCATTTTAAATGTCACGAATCGTGGTTGTAAGAAAATAGGGGCTACGGAGTTTTTAGGAAAAGGTACGTCCATTGAAATATCCGTAGTACCCCTTGGCCTGTCTTTAAAATACTCATGATACATTTATTTTTTAAATACGTATGACTCGAGCCCAGTCTAACATCTACTAAGTAAACTACAAGACAAGGCTAAGAGACTAATCAAAGGGTAAGGAAAACCTCCTAAGTCCGAGTCGATATATATATCTAGTAGTCGGTGATCCCGCCTCAATAGCGTCACATTCGATACAATATATAATACGACATCCTCGAGTCAAGAGTGCGGATCTATCATCATATTTATAATTCGTACGGTAAAATCCACCATACGGCATCCCAAATCAGGATACGGATCGAATATCAAAATCATCTCATTATTCATCTGGTATTCTTGTCATCATATCCTGAATTAGGGGTACTGATCTAAAGTCTAGTACATTCCGATACCAACAGCCATATATATCGGCGTGTGTATGAACACATCGCTCAACGATCCGCTATAATATCATGTCGTATGTCATAATACGACCCAAGTCACATCACCGATCTCACGGCATCATGCCCAATCACATCGACTCATCTCCAAGTACCATATACTGACCTCATCGACTGTGTATATTTATACATATATATATATATACATACTTACATACATATATGTATATATATATATATATCCCCATATACGCACAAGAAAAACAAATGTATGCGAGTGTGTGTGCGTGTGTGCAAATCTTTACTCTAGGGTTTCGCGACTAAGAAGCTAAACTAAGTTACTTCATATTACACTAAAACTAACCCATGAACACGTAAAGCCTATCTTGATAATCATTTAGTCTCACAATACCCATATTATATATATATATACTACACTACGAAATTGCGGGGGTGCTATACGCCATCCACCCGACTTCCCCCTAAATATATATCTACTCACCTTGATCTTTGCTTGCCGAAGTCGATAACGCCACGCTCCTCCTTGTCGTCCCAAAGTTCTCGCGAGGGTGCCTACACATACAGACACATAGTATCGTAAATAGAATCACGTACAAAAACCAAAACGGCGCACGAATCATACATAGGATAAAACCTATGATCTACGCAGCCAAAAGAACGAAACAACCCTCGATATCGACGTACAAATATCAAGTGATCGAGAAAAAACACAAATACCAAAACCAAAGTTAAAACGAAGTCGCAAAACCAAGCAGTAACTTAAGAAAACACCTCCAGATTTTAACCTAGGTTGAATTAGCCAATTTTGCATATAGGAGAGGTCTAATTATCAGATTATTTGGCTTTCCACAAAAGATCACAGCCTAACTCCAAAATATGTCCACAAATTGCGACCATACCAATTAAATCTGTGGCCCAGGTAAGGTTATAGGGGCTCGGGTTTCAGGGGTAGTCTTCTAGTCACCTGCACACATCACTATAATTGCTAAATAATTTTTCAAGTCTCCGAGTCACAGCAGATCTCTAAAAGTCATCAAATTTCTCACAAAAACCTGATATCGACAAATTTCAGTTCATGGACTTGGGGTTTTACCTTGAGTATGATCCATAAAACCAGCACTATAGGGTTTAAAAACCTCAACTAAACCTCAAAAACACTTTCACAACTCAAATAAACCCCTAACCTCATCTTGGAATCTCTATACATCACTAAACCATACTAAAAGGATTCTTAGCTAGTCTAGAGGCTATAGGAATTCAAATGCTACACTAAATGTGAAAGAATTATCTCATTTGGCAACTCAAGAATTTTCTTGAGTTGCCCCAAGTCTCCAAAATCCAATTTTTCTTGGTCCATCATACCTGTAGTGAGCTTGTGCATGAAATTTGTGTAGGGAATGTGTGGTTTTGATATGGCTTTAGGGTTGTAGTGAGGAGTTTGAGGTGGTGGAAGGAGAGGGCTGCCAAGTGAGGAGAAGGGGAGGGAAATGATGAAGATGATGAATGAATAACAATGAGCCATAGTCAAAGAAGACCCATCACCTCTCTCTCTCTCTCTCTTGCCGATACCTCAATACTCTATCCTTTTCTTTTCTTTTACTTTTATTTCCTTTTCCTTTTCCTCTTCATTTCATGTTAAAACAAAACCAAGCTTGAAAAAGAAAAAGCCATGGTAGAAAAATGTAACAAATGTGTAATATGACATGGTGCATGTCACATGCACAAAACAAATCAATGCGTGATTAGTGAACCTTAATCAAGTTTAGGATAAACTTGTATATAATTAATTATAAAAATTTATAATTTGCCTAAATCACATAAATCTCTCCAAAATCACCATTCAATTTAATTTTCCAATACTCTCCAAACTATCGGTATATAATTATGCTACATCATTAAAATATTGATAATATTTATTATTTTAATTATATAAATTACTAAAAATAATATTTTATTTTTCTGAAATGTTACAACAAGTAACCGGGTTCTAGAGTCCAGTGAGAGACCATCTCGAGAAGTCGAGACCGGGTCTACTAACTGTAGAATTAGCAGGGTCACTTGTCGCTCTCGTAGGGGTCTAGGGATGTGGGTTTGGCTATTCATCACGACCGCGGAATCCATGTTTTTCATTACTGGCCGAATTTAAAATACGGACCTCCTAATATATCCAATATTTCATATGTTGTTTCTGCTACCTGAGTTCTATGATGTGATCATATAACTGCCTGAGACGAATGCTATATATATATATATGATATTTATATATATATGATATATATAATAAACGTTGCTTATGTTTTGCACCCACGCTAGTCCAGACCCCGCTCTGCCTTTAGTTAAGTAACCTAACAGTGTATGACAGGACCCCGTGGCGAATGCGGATGGTATAAGCGTACGTTCTATTTTCATTTCTTCTGTGATGTTTAGAAAACATAAATGATGGGACTTCATTAATGAGATTAATGAAAGAAAGGAAACCTAAAAATGTTGTAGAATCAATTTTTTTCAAAAAGATACCTCTAGTTATTGCTTTATATAGCGGTATTCCTTGATGGATATCCTGCACCTCATTCGATGAGAAAAGAGCCGAGATCCCTTAACTGGGAATGACCTCTTTAGCAAAAGATATCAAATGCTACAACCCACTCGGTTTATATTTTGAAAAACACTTGATTTTAAAAAGCGGAGCTTAAACCTATATTTTTCAAATCACTCGGTCTACAATGATATCAAGTTCATTACGTAAAACGTTTTTTTAAAAACCTGTCATAGTCCTACATCATTTCAGATAAGTGCTATTTAGTATTTGTGTTGCGTTTGTTGACTATGTTAAGGCATAGTGTGCGGTAGCTGATTAGTGCTTATCTGCAACCATATGATGCAAATGGATTAGGGTAGTCATACGACTTTGTTGACTATGTTAAGGGTCATACGGATGGGTTTAATTCAATCAGGAAATGACGGGTTGAACTTGGATAGTGCTTATGATTTGTTTGACCTAGTTAATGTCATAAGTTGCTAGGGGCAAAAACAGATATTAGGAATTTCAAGTGTTGAAAATTTGCAATGAGATTGCATACCTTCTATGAGATAGTTGGATCCCGATACCCACTGCGAGTAAATGTTACTTCTGGGTGAGTTTTCCACTTTACAATTAGCTGATCCAGTAGGTGTCTAAGAAAGGTGTTAACGGGGTTATGCCCCTATGGAAATGAGGTTATTTAATTAGTTCCATACGAAAGCATTTGGAGACTCTCTCGGAGTACCAATACCTGGCTGGCTGACCGATTGGCGAACTTGTAGGGTGTAATAAATCCTGGCTCGTCTTACTTTTAAGGTTTGAAGGAAGATTTGATAAAAAACTGTGGGAGCCATCCTGATTAGATAAGATAATAACCAATCTAATATTGCAAGTGCGCACGGTAAAGTGTTTTCTTCTCTCTCTCTCTTCAGGTAGAGACCATGACACATCTTAATCAAGATAATAATATGAATGTATTGACCGAACCCGCTTATTATACTGAGCTGGGGAACATTTGTTCCGCTCTATCTTATGATTTTCATAAGTCTGAGCAAGAAATAGAAGAATATCCAGATTCCCATGCAACCCGAACGAAGAAAGAGCATGTTGATGCATCTTCTTCGGGTGTGTTCGTAACCGAGAACTGTTTCTCTGTATTTTCTACGTCCTGGATATTGGATACCGGATCAGCATCCCACATTTGTAATGTGTTACTAGGGTTAAGAAGATGTAGAGAACTGGAAAAAGGTGATAAGTCTGTCGTAGTAGGGAATGGAGCAACTGTTGCTGCCAAAGCAGTTGGCAAATATCACCTTGTATTACCAAGTGGTAATACATTGATTCTGAACGACTGTTATTACATACCAACGATGATGTATAATATAATATCAATTTCTTTATTAGATAAAAAAGGATATAATTTTGTACTAGAGAAAAATATTATGAACATTTTCTTCAATCAAGTGTTGATTGGGTTTGGTACATTATGTAACGGTATATACGTTCTAAATCAGAATACAGTTCTAAGTATACAGAACACACACAAGAGGAAAAGTTCAAAAATGAACGAATCCTTCGTTTGGCATTGTAGACTTGATCATATCAATGTTACAAGGCTAGCGAAGTTACATAAATATGGATATTTAAATCAGTTTGGATTTACATCTTATGAAACTTGCTAGTCATGTCTCAAAGGTAAGATAACCAAAACTCCATTTACTGGACACGGAAAAAGAGCTATTGAACTTTTATGACTGAAACATAGTGATGTATGCGGTCCTATGTATACACATGCCAGGAATGGTTCATCGTATTTTATTACATTCACCGATGATCTCTCAAGATTCGGACATGTGTTCTTGTTGAAACAAAAATCTGAAGCTTTTGAGAAATTCAAGGAATATAAGTACGAAGTTGAGAACCAAACAGGTAAAAGTATTAAAGTCCTTCGATCTGATCGAGGGGGAGAATACTTGAGCACGGAATTCCGAGACTATTTAAAAAAGAATGGGATTCTCTCTCAGCTTACTCCTTCGTATACACCACAGCACAATGGAGTTTCGGAGCGAAGAAACCGCACCTTATTAGATATAGTGCACTCTATGATGAGTACTGCTGAGTTACCTATTTCCTTTTGGGGTTATACGCTTGAGAAAACCGCATACCTATTGAATCAAGTTCCATCAAAATCGATGTGTAAAACTGCAAGTCTACGGTAGCGCCCCGGCCGTCTGTCCGAGGCCAAAATGCGGAAACGAAACTTTTCTTTAACTTTAAAATCGGCTCTACCGCATACTAAAACCCCGGATCGGACCATTAACCTACTACTAGGAAACAAGAGAAAGGGTAGAAAGCTATACCGAGCGATCCGAGTCCTTCGGTCTTCGGCAACCATCCCGATCTCCTCACGGAATCTCCGGTCTCCATCTCCTCGTCGGAAAGGGCACCGCATCGAGAAGTCTTTTTACGGGCTCCCGCTTCGTCCGAAGCAACTCGGGCACGAAGTGTGCTAGCCGACGTGCCCAAGATGTTGTAGAGAATGTTTGTGATCACTTTGTCTCTTGCATCCATGGCTTGGATGGAGGTTAGAGATGTTGCCATTGGAGGAAGTAATAAGCTAGAGGAAGAAGAAGAAGAAGGAGCCTTTCCTTTCTTTTTCTTTTCTTGAGTTGTATGATAATGAGAGTGAGAATAAATCAAGAAAATAATACAAGAGTAAACCTCAACTATATGGTTGCCTTTCTCTCTCTCCTTATCATTTCAACTCACACATCCAAAACAAATGTGACATTTGCACAATAAAAAAGACCATGAGTCACTAAACTTGGTCATGTCATATTTAATGCACGTCATGATTAATTCTAGCTTATTATTTCCAAATACAAACATTAATCCAAATGTTTGTAACAATAAAAAGATCCGGCAACATCTAAAGTAAACTCGTGACGGATCACAAACATACCCCTCACCTGTATATACATACCTGCATCCGCATTCCGACTGAATGTGAATGCGATGAGACTAAAGTAATCCAACAAATCTAATACTAGGATCCGGCTTAAACCAAAACCCACTATTATGATCCGTCCGATCATGATCCGAGCAATACCGCACGTATATGATCGGACCCTGGCATATATCATACGGCCTCTACAACGTTTCGCCCGAAACTTGAGAACCTGTCTGTGGGGGACTCTAAAGACTCGTCAATACTTTGGCTGTGGATTTAACCACTAGCACGTCAGAGGTACTAGCTATACGTAACGGGCTACCAGGTATTGACCAAAAGGGAGGTCGATGAGCGAACTCATCCTGACACCCTACTGAGCCTGTCAGTGACAATATCCGTACAGTCCGGTCCGTTCGTCTATGAGCATCGCATGGCGGGCCTAGGGTCTTGCTAAAAGTCAGACCCCCAAAAGCGGTACAAGTCGTGTCGGAGTGTAGCCCAGAACACCCTGAGAAACTACTGGAATACCTACTAGTAAATCTCCTGCCTTGGCCAAGGACTTCGTGTAATGGCTCTCCTAGACACAGCGTGACCTCACTCCCAATACCGGGAGAGACAAACCCCTGCAGATCCGCTCACTGCCTCCATGTGGCTCGGGACTGTACCCAACTAAAACCTGTTTGTACGACTCCTTTGAGCCGTGGTAGAGTAGTAATCAAAGTACAGTAGGAACTCACACGAGAAAAATGACGATCTCAGGTCGATGAACTAACTTGTACACATGTCACCAGGGAACTTCTATCTGACGCTAGGTATAATACCAACTAGCATGTTCCCGGCGAGTCCTGTTCGGTGTACTCATAACCCAATGAGCACCTGTATACATCTTAGGTGATCCAACTGACACCAGTGGCTTGCGAGACCGGCCACCGCCCCTCATCGGGGTCTCGACTGTATATACTAGTCTACTCTGGAGTATCGATGCCCTGTCTCGAAACTCCCTCGACTAGGGACCTTTTAAGGATGTGCTTATAGACCCCAGCTCACACGTATATGATCGCCATCATACTACTGGTAGTCAAGCAAGAATCCTAAGGGCTCTATCAACGTGCAATAGTGATCTGTAAGGTCACCTAAAGCAGTACACAATGATTAAGATAAACCAGATAGCATATTATCATCTTGAGTAAGACTGTCCTACCGGTACAGGTCATCCCTCAATCATTGCAATCACATGCCTGTGATCCAATAATTGACTCTGAAGGCACTATATCCAACAATCTCCCACTTGCACTCAAGGCTAATTATTGCGATGTCGCATACTCACAGCCCGTGTGATACCGAATACCCAACTCCTCTACTAATCAGTCTCACAAAGCCTGTTTCCTAAACTATCGCGTTCGAGGAATAGCCTCAGTAAGTGGATCCGCCCTGATGTTTCTTTCTATGTCTCTCTTTTTCTCAAGTTCGCGGAGAAAGCTAGCTCCCGAAATGAGCAATACCTGTCTTAGAATATGTCTGGATATCTGATGGAACCTAGTTCATAAATGAACTCCAAATCCAAACTTCTTAGACTGTATCGTCAACTGAAACCAATCAGTATCCTGCGCCATGCCTCCCTCAGTATCCGCTTGGATCACCTGTCCAAAACACTGCCCCTCGTCAGAAGGAAAACTATAACTCTGTCAGCCACTCTGTCATCCAGGTCACCTTGGAAGCCTGGAATGATAACCGTCTCCTTAAAGAGGCTGTCGTTATTATTTCCCCAGAACATCCACTTATGTTCTTAAACTGCTTCCGAACGTTTCTCCAGGATAGGATTAATATCAACTTATTGCATCTAGTGCAAAAACAACGTCTGGTGTGGTACTTGACATCTCATGATCAACTCAATTGCCTAAGCAAGTGATCTGCCAATTATGCGTATCCCTCTCCCCTTTAGTCTGTAAGACACCTTTAGAGAGGGTGACTCCATCACCTGCAGGTACACTACCGTGCCAGGAGTCGTCCATTCTAAAATACCTTTAGAATGCTGTCTAAGTACCCAGATTGGGAAACTACCCAAATCTAGATCTAAAACCATAGATCCAGTAACCAGAATGTCTGATATAATATCCATGTCCTATGTGGAGAAACTACTGTGTGACAACCAAAGTATAACCGATCGTAGTATAGGAACATCACTTCCTACTCTGTATATGTCATCCAAATACCAGGACATCACACCCTACTACCTTCTTAACAGATCCATTCCCTATTCTGATGAAGTCAAACCTATGACTGTCACATCAGAAATAGATGATCGATCTCCGCTATATCTGCTTTAGTCTATAAATAGACATAAGCCACTTGTCCACAAATGCTTCCGCTGCTCCCACTGACTACGACAACCCTCTGGTAGAGTCATATACACGTACACTTCTAAAGCTAGTTCAGAACGATGCTATACTCATCCTTCTGCCAGGTCTCACAGTCTGGAACAACAGCAATGGAAAGTCTGGGTAAACAAGAACCTCCCTATCACCGTCTTTGAGCATACCGAAGTACCTCTTGAGTACCTGAGGTTACCCACCATATCTGTGGAGTGGCCAATGGAATGTCAAACCAGATTGAATCTTTAGGTTCTTATTAAATTTTCAGTAATCGTTTGCGGTTCTGGAATCACTTCCAGTTCTACCATACTCCCACTACTGTTTTCTGAAAAAAAAAAATCCATTTTTATTAAAACTGTGGCGAGTCAAGAACAATATCACTATTGATCTTCCAGATGGTAGAAAGTCAACCCTCGTCATAGACCGGGTCAACCCACAAACAGCCAATACAGAAACGTGCCTTGAGTTGTCTAGAGTCTGGTTTTAAGTATAAGCTGGACAACTCCCCGTACCTTAACAATGTCAAGATATGAACTGTTCTATATCCAATACAGAAAAAGAGGCACTGATTTAATTGGAACCAGATTCAAGTCATGCAGCTGTCTCCAGTGCATGTCAACTAAATGGAGAGAGTCCGATCAGCATTACTCAACTTAGGAGTGCTTCCAATTATGAGTAACCTGAAAGACAAACAAGTTTCTCATAACCATTACTATCAACTGAATACCATACACAAGTATCTACATATTCGATCACCTTGAAGAATCCTGATACTTGCAATGCATGGTTCTCTACTTTATTCTTATACCTATAACTTCTCAAAACATAGACCTTGCATTTCTACGAAACACATGTCTAAGAACTAGAGAAGTCACAAGTAAACAGAATATAGTACGTGTACCAACCCCTCTGTCCTAATAAACACTGGACAATATACAATACTCTGTATAAGTCCCTTGAGTTTAATAACTCATTCCCTATGTGCCGTAGGTTGAAAACTGTACTTATGGTTAAGAAGAATTACACCGCTGTTTAATGCTCCTTACCTAACCATTCGCTGATATAGGTAAATGTCATGGACATAATTTCAAAAAGGTATATCTCGCTTTATGAAAATAAACGTACAGATATATCAATTTGAAATTGGTGCATAGCAATGGATATTCAAAACCAAATATTTGCCGTCCGGCAAACAGCCCGGGCGATTTCCTCAAATATCACCAATTACAACGAATCCCGATATAATGAGAATAATCACCCAATTCCCAATAACTTACTCCCACTCATCATCTGTAAAACCATACAGATGTGAGAATCAAACCTGGTAAATACATACCCTGGAGCAAGGACTAATTGGGAAATCAGTTTTCTTTTAACAATACACAGTGAAACTAAAACATGTAAATGTTTCGAAGAGGTATCCGGGTATTCCTAGTAATGTCTCTTCCATTATCCAGATTCATGACTTTAACCATATATTTCTTTGTCATCTCTCCAAATCCCTTTATAAGTCTTTAGTCGTTACCTTCTGTACACCCCTTTAGGCCAAATGGTTTTCTTCCTTCCCTACCGTTCGACACCAGCCTATGGTTTGGAAGAAGACTATCCAATAAGCATAATGGGTGTACTGTCCTAATCCTAGGAGCACTCGCAACCCGATAGAAGGTAAAGATAAAAGACAACTGAATAAAACCTTATTCCTATTTCTCCTGAACCAGAATCCATCCCGAACTGGAACAAGTTCCTTTGAGTTCGTATATAACCATACGATGGAGTATCCAATAAACTGTGGATCTTCGTAGTGATACGGAGTGTTCTGGAGAAATACAAAGGTGAAGTGGGAGTGGTAATGAAATACTTATTTTGGTCGTGAATAGCAGTCGCAATTTACTTTGCCCTCTTACTAATCCCTTTATTTGTTTTTACTTAATACCTTTTGTACACCGTTTAGGCTAAATGGTTTTCTTCATTCCCTACCGTTCGGCACCTGCCTATGGTTTGGAAAAAGACTATCCAATTAGCGTAATAGGTGTACTGTCCTAATCTAAGGAGCACTCGCAACCTGAGAGAAGGTAAAAGGAAAAGACAACTGAATAGTCCTATTCGTTTTCTCCAGAACCAGAAACCATCCTCGAATAATTTTCTTCGAGTTCGTATATAACCACACGATGGTTTTATCCAATGGAAGTGGACGTTCGTAGTAATACGGGGTGTTCTAGAGAAAAGAGTAAAAGAAGGAGTGGCAATGAGGTATGCAACTCAGACAATCCAAAAGCCAGTGTTTTAAGAAGGTTCGGTCAACTTGCTCACTAAGTCATAGTCAAGGGTCGGGTCATGGTTGCTGCCTGATCAGTCGAAAATATTGCATTTTTAACACGTCAATTTCCCTATCATTTGCACTCATCTAGAGGTGTTCGGTATTAATATAGCACATATTAGCAAATTGACTGTAAAATACCAAATAACTTGTGTTATATATTAAAATCGACATTTCTGAGGGAAATTGAGTGTTTATCATTGCATCGCATCATCTTTGTATAGCGCAACACTTGTCTCGAGAATCTGTGCAGGAAATTCCAGGAGAAAAGTAAAAACAGTTAAAAGTGCTGAGAAAAATACGCCAAGTCCAAGACTTGAGATCTGGCAGAAATAGAGAAAGCAAAATGAGATTCAACACATCAATAAAGTGCCACAAAGTCAGCATCATTTAAACCTGAGAAACTCATGCTGAGAGGGCACCAAGTGGCCGTGGATCCGCGGCCAAGAGCCCATTGCCGCCGCGGATCCGCTGCTTGAAGACGTCATCGGCGCAGCAAAATTCTACACGTGCCTTCCCTCTAACAGAAAAGCTTCCAGAAGTCTCCAGAAACGCCACGTGGCTTCATCTAGAAGGCTCGGCCTAAAAACCTAGCTCTAGAATATTCCCTCCAACAAACTTCTGCTAGAAGCCTCCTTATAACAACCTTCTTCTAGAAGCCTCCTTATAATAACCTCATTCTAGAATATTCCCTCCAACAAACTTCTTCTAGAAGATTCTTTCTAACAACCTCATTTTGGAGGGAAAATTCAAATGAGGTAGTTCATTTTGGAGGGAAAATTCAAATGAGGTATTTCATTTTGGAGGGAAAAGTTGTTCATTTTGGAGGGAAAAGTGGTTCATTTTGGAGGGAAATTTGAAATTTGAATTCTAGATCTAAGGTTGAGATGCTTATAAAAGGAGACCTAGATCTAGGGTTCAAGGTTGTTCATTAATCTTCATCTCTTCACACAAGTTGAGTGACATAACTTGTGCATTCAAAACCCTAACCCTAATCTATTCAAATCCAAGCCAATTTCAAGATCCCCGAGTACAAATCAAGTATGAAGCCTTCAACCTTTTAGGAGCGAAGCTGATCTTCATCCGAGCAAGTGATCTAAGACGATCCACGACTCACGAAGACGAGCGAAGCCAAATCGACAATCGAGTTCTTTCCTCATTGTAGTTCTTGAGAGAATTGTAACGAAATTGTTGATAAATAAAAGGTGAAATTTCTATATCTTGCTTTCTTTACATTCTTGCATCATGATTAGATCTCAATTCTTGATTGTGTTTCTTCTTATGATGTTTGAGTAAAACTCCGCTCGTGAAGGAGTCGAGAGAATAAATAGATGATGATGTTACAAATCTTGAAACGATTCTTAAGTCCTATGAGTTTTGTAAACTTTAGAAAATTGAAGAATCGACGACCTAGTTTCAAGCGATGCTTTCTTGATTGTGTTCGCTCTTGATTAGGGATTCTTGATCGATTCTTGAATTTACTAGAGGCTAGAATGTGAATGAAATCAACGAAAGGACAAGGGATAGATGATGAAACCCTAATTTCCGCAAGAAATCCCTAATTCTCGTTGATCGTCATCGATCTAGTATCAAATCATCGATGGATAAGAATACGTAATCAATAGATTTCATCACGTCTATAGATTTGATCGATTCCTATGAGCCCCACTTCGATTCTTGATTAGTGGATTGAACATCATCAATTCTTAATTCTTGATTTTAATGTTTTCTTGTTATTAGATCTAGATTTTGCTAATTCTTGAAATTCACTTTTAATTCTTGAATTGAATTGTTTTTTCTTTTCTCTTTAATTTTCGACTCATCTAAATCAAATTCGAACGGATCTCACTTTCCCTGTGGACGATCCACACTCGCTAACGCGTTACAATCGACACCGTTATTGATTACGGTAAACAATATTTTTGGTTGTGATTTCTTATACATTTTCTACATACACACAGAGAAATCATTCAATCAAATGACGTCGTTGCCGGGGATAGTGCGCTAATTCATTTGTTTTTGAAATTTGAGTTGAAAATTTTATTCCATCTATATTTTTAGATCTAAATTCGCACAAATACTAAACGTGTTGTTGTGATTTGTTGCGAGGAAATCTGGAATCATTGGAGAAATAAAAAAATTATTCTGAGCATTTCAGAGAGCTGAGAAGGTGAACAGAAGCTTGTGCACAAAATTCTGTGCAGTGATCCCAACAACCCACCGCGTTTCCGCGGCATTTGGCAGCTCCCACCGCGTTTCCGTGGCTCATCAAGAAAATCACTGTACCAATTTCTCTCAGGTCCTCTCTCACTTTCTTATCTCCTTCCTTATCTGCTCCAATTAACAATTTGCTGCAGGTTTCTTTGCAAAATTCGCAGGGCCGCAAAAATAAAAAAATTGTGCTTGTTTTGATCTTGGTTGTTTGCATATTAATACGGAATTTAAGGGGCACAGCCAAATCCAGATTATGTGGGGAGTTCATTACCCTTCCTAAACCCCGAAAATCACAAAAACTGCATCCGCATTACCCTCATTAACTAAAAAATATCTAGAGATGACTCAAAGGACCGTCGCGTTCACTTAGGACAGAAGAAGGCCATGGGTAATTCATTACTTATCCGCGTTTCTTTTGTGGTGTCTAAGGTAAGTGTGTCGAAGGCTAGTGGTTACTTAGTTAGGCCCACTACTTACGTAGTGGAGAACCTCCCACTTACCTGGCACTTACCTGGCCACAGGAGAGACAAAGAGGCAGTGGAGGATTGATCCTGCGACTTGTCTTTTGGCAGTTAGGAGCGGTCTAGAGCCTTGATCTAGGTGACCACTAGACTTAGGGTTGCTTGTTGCATTTGTTGTGATTTGCATCATTTTTTCAAAAATCCATATATTTTTCAAAACAAACACTAATCACTTCATTCATTTCCCCTAATTATATTCACGCTGCCACTTGTACTAAACCCTTTAGTGCAAGATAGGCTGGACACGGGATTCTAGTGCCCGACTTGTCCATGTTTCCCCGATCGACTCCGAAGTCGGTATTTCTACATTTACTTCTTCTTTACCCACCACCACACCCGCATCGATGGATCCTTCTCCATCGAACTCCTTTACCACTAATCTGCCGCCGTCCGCAGGTGCGCAGAATCCACCCCGCATCTCTCTCCATGAAAGGTGCTATCCTATTCGAGGTTCTCTTTCGACCCTTCTCTCCATTCCTCCAGCCAACGAGGACAATTTTCAGATTAATACATCAACCTTCTACCCAAATATCACGGTCTCGAGTCTGAAGACGCATATGTCTTTATTACAAAATTTGAAAATGTATGCGCTATGATAGGTACTTCACAGCTTTCTGTGGATGCTATGTGTCTTCGTCTTCTCCCATTTATCTTGTGCGATATAGCCGAGAAGTGGCTGTATAACACTACCGCACATTCCATTTCAAACTGGGGAGAATTCGTCAAAGCATTCCTTAAGAAATTCGACCCACATCATAAGACAGCTCGAGTCCGTAGCGAAATAAATCAATTCACCCAGCTTCCAAATGAAACATTCTTGAAATGTCTTGAACGCTTCAAGGATCTGTTAGTACAATGTCCTCATCACGGAATCCCCAGATGGGATTTATGCCGAATCATTTATGAGGGCATTAATCCTAACATAAAACAGACCCTTGAATTAATGTGTCAAGGCAATTTCATGACCAAAGATGATGGGGAAGCATGGAAATTTTTAGAAGATTTCACTGAAAAATCTTTAAAGTGGAAGGGTGTGATTCCATCGTTTAGGGGTGGCAATAACCAATCGGATGTTTCCATAGGAGTTAGAGCTGAAATTTCAGCTTTACACAAGAAATTCGACACTATGGAAAACAAATTTTTAGCTGCCGCCCTAAATCAAATGTCACTCTCCAAAACTGTATGTGGATGCTGTTCTGATCCTTCTCATTTGACGGAAGAATGTCCATTGAATTCTTCGTTTCAAGGTCAAGAGCATACCAATGCTGCTTTTCAAAATCCTAGAAACGATCCATTTTCTTCGACATATAATCAGGGTTGGAGGAATCACTCTAACTTTGCTTGGAACCAAGCACAATCTCAAAACACGGTTCCAACCCAAAACAATTTCCAAAGGGTCCTTCCACCACAACAGCAACCACTTCAATTGATTCAGCACCCCTACCAGTCACAAAACTTCCAAAATCCGGCCAACACTTTTGCACCACATGAAAATCCTTTGCAATTGACCGGTACAGATAATACCTCTGCACTAGCACACACCTTGGATACTTTCATGAAACAATCCATCCAAGGGACGGCAAAAATGCAATCTTCCTTCGATAATGTGATAAAGATCGTTGTCTCTCAAAACGAGAATATTAAATCGATGGAAGAACAAATTGCACAATTAAAAGCCGAAATGAGTGCAAGAGAGAAAAGGAAACTTCCAGCTCAACCTTTACCCAATCCTGGCTATTCACATCATGTGAATGCAATCACGTTGAGATCTGGAAGAGTGCTTGACAATCACATTGGGGAAGAGATTGATGACACTGAAAAATCTATCAATGATATCCTGGCTGAGACCTTTCCTTCCACTTCTACTTCTAATTCTGACCCCAGTTCTTCTACCCCGCCACCTTCTTCCGAGCCTATTCTCCGTTTTCCCCAAGGCTCGACACCTCAGCCCAGCTCTTCTAGTCTACCGAAAACGATCCCCACTCCTATTCTTAGATCGTTCCCACCCACACGATCTTCTCCAATGTTGGACCCTGATCTTATTGCTCAAGCTCCTTATTCGAATCGGTTAAGGGGAAACACACTGAGTCCACAAATGGAGAAGATCACTGAAATGTTTAAACAGGTTAACATCAACATCCCTCTTCTAGATGCTATCCAACAAGTCCCCGCTTATGCGAAAGTTCTTAAAGACTTGTGCACTAGAAAGAGGAAGACTCAGGTGCCCAAGAAGGTATTCATGTCAAAAACTGTAGACACGACTTTCCCCCAACAATTACCGAGGAAACGTAAGGATCCTGGCTATCCTACTATTCTATTTCTATTAGGGAGAAACACATCAACCGTGCTCTACTCGACCTTGGCGCAAGTGTTAACCTGCTTCCTTTCTCGGCCTATGAGCAGTTAGGGATCGGAAAGTTGAAACCAGCTCCTTGCACTCTCCAGATGGCTGACCGATCAATCACCAAACCTAGGGGTGAACTGGAGGATGTGTTAATAAAAATCGGGGAATTTGTATTCCCTGTGGACTTTATTGTAATTGATACACAGCCTGTAGCGAACCCACGGAATCAAATTCCAGTGATTTTAGGTTGCTCCTTTTTGGCCACTTCCAACGCTATTATCAACTGTTGTAATGGCTCTATGACCCTATCTTTCGGGAATAGGTCAATTGAGCTAAACATTTACAAGTTGGGAAGTGTACCCTCCGAACCTACTGCTCAGGTCTGTTCTGTCGACTTAATGGATGTCAACAGCAGCGAAATTGATGATCCGCATGATACCGATCTAGACTCTTTTCATATGTTATTGTTTGACCCAACTATGTATCATACACATACGGACTCTTCCACCGAGATGTCCGGGTCAACAACTAACACTGATTATGAACTGCTTTTAGAGTCTGAAGATCACCCCGCACTTTGTGATGACATTATTCTTCGGGGTATTGATGAGACTTTTGAGGAAATCTTCGCTGATGAACTCGCATTTTTGAATGATACGGGTGTTGAGATGAATCATCTCTCAATCGATGAAATTGAACCTCCACGCCTTCTTCTGGACTGTAAAAAGAATGCGAGTAATCCATCACATTCACTGTATCGTCGCTCCAAAATGAGACAAAAACACATTCTATTCCACCACTTACCTTTTCCCTACTTCTTCTTCCACCAACCTGAGCACTACATTGATAAAATTTTCGAATGGTTGGTGTTAACTTTCGGTCTTTGCAAAGCTTGGCATCGACCAATGATTATTGACCCCCCTCATGTGATTTTCAAAAGATTAACATTGCTTAACACAAGTTTGGGGGAGGTACAATCTGGCACTTGATAAGAAATTTTTTACAAAATTGTGAGCCAAAAATAAGTTTGGGGGAGGATTTTCACTTAAATATTTTGCCCCCATTAATAAATTTCCTCCCAGGCTTACAGGTTTTTCGAGATTTAGCAGATGGCAACAGTGAGGACACTGTTGAAAACATGTTTGGGGGAGTTTGTGCTTATTTGCGCATCATTTGCATCATACTTTGCATATGTACAAAACATTTTTCAAAACCTATAAAAATTTAAAAATTTTCAAAAAATAAAAATAAATTTTGTACATAAATAAGATAATAAAAGATTAGATAATGAAAAATTACATCCAAAAGATTGGAAAAATTTAAGAAAACCTAGAAAATTAGAAGTTTTCTTATTCGAACTAGTAATAAGTAGTTATGAGCCGTTGTCCCAAGGGTTAGTAAGATGAAGCAAGTCACTAATCTGAGGATAAAAATAAGTCTGAAAAATAGTTCCTATTCTAGAAGCTAAACATTTTGAACGTTGATACCCTGCTATACGCACTTACACACGTCTTGAAACTCGGGATAGTAGAGGATACCTTGAAATGCTTTTGTCTAAAAGCCGATGTATGAAGGAAATAAAAAAAATGAATAAAATATAAAATGGTGAAGAAGAAAAAATGAACATTGGTTTTGTTATCGCCAAGACAGCAATAAAAAAACATAGCGAGGGTGCCTCTTCACCTAGTGCCTTAGACCAACTGGTCTGGGAGTCACTGCTAAGCCTTAGGTGGTGCAAGACGAGGAAAAACACCGTATAAGCAAGCACATAAGTAATCGGTCGGTTAGTACCTCAAGAAGTATTAACGGTCGCATGAAAGTGTATGAGCAATGTCATCTAAATATTCATTAATTAAAAAGTACTGAGGCAGATGGACAAGAGTATGATAGCTTGAATTGAATTCTCCGGGTGTAGGGATGTTCTTTATACACACGTAGGGTTATATGAACGATGTTTGGAAGAAAGATAGGAATGAAGAATAAAGACGATGTTTTATTGAGGGATGATGTGATTTCTGACATCTTTTCATGACTATTAAGATAGGGCTCATGACAACCGAAAAGCTAGCATAGTTGGAAACCCTAATTTTCAAAGTCTTTCTTTTACAATTCTTATCTTTAAATGTAACTTTCACGGTCTTCCTTTTATTATTGGATTTTGTGGGTGTAATCCGCTGAAAACCCTCAGGAGACAACACTCCACCTACTAGGGACACCTAGAGGTTTAAAGGCTTGTTGCACGCGCTCAGTGCAATCGTGTTGCCTACGAAAGTGTGCTAGTTAGTTTTTCTTTTTTCTTTATTTTCTCCTTCTCTTTTTAATAAAACAGTTCGCTCGAGATGACCGAAAATAAGTTTGGGGGAATTTGATCAGTCGAAAATATTGCATTTTTAACACGTCAATTTCCCTACCATTTGCACTCATCTAGAGGTGTTCGGTATTAATATAGCACATATTAGCAAATTGACTGTAAAATACCAAATAACTTGTGTTATATATTAAAATCGATATTTCTGAGGGAAATTGAGTGTTTATCATTGCATCGCATCATCTTTGTATAGCGCAACACTTGTCTCGAGAATCTGTGCAGGAAATTCCAGGAGAAAAGTAAAAACAGTTAAAAGTGCTGAGAACAATACGCCAAGTCCAAGACTTGAGATCTGGCAGAAATAGAGAAAGCAAAATGAGATTCAACACATCAATAAAGTGCCACAAAGTCGGCATCATTTAAACCTGAGAAACGCATGCTGAGAGGGCACCAAGTGGCTGCGGATCCGCGGCCAAGAGCCCATTCCCGCCGCGGATCCGCGGCTTGATGACGTCATCAGCGCAGCAAAATTCTACACGTGCCTTCCCTCTAACAGAAAAGCTTCCAGAAGTCTCCAGAAACGCCACGTGGCTTCATCTAAAAGGCTCGGCCTAACAACCTAGCTCTAGAATATTCCCTCCGACAAATTTCTTCTAGAAGCCTCCTTATAACAACCTTCTTTTAGAAGCCTCCTTATAACAATCTCATTCTAGAATATTCCCTCCAACAAACTTCTTCTAGAAGATTCTTTCTAACAACTTCATTTTGGAGGGAAAATTCAATGAGGTAGTTCATTTTGGAGGGAAATTCAAATGAGGTAGTTCATTTTGGAGGAAAAAGTTGTTCATTTTGGAGGGAAAAGTGGTTCATTTTGGAGGGAAATTTGAAATTTGAATTCTAGATCTAAGGTTGAGATGCTTATAAAAGGAGACCAAGATCTCGGGTTCAAGGTTGTTCATTAATCTTCATCTCTTCACACAAGTTGAGTGACACAACTTGTGCATTCAAAACCCTAACCCTAATCCATTCAAATCCAAGCCAATTTCAAGATCCCCGAGTACAAATCAAGCATGAAGCCTTCAACCTTTTAAGAGCGAAGCCGATCTTCATCCGAGCAAGTGTTCCAAGACAATCCGTGACTCACGAAGACGAGCGAAGCCAAATCGACGATCGAGTTCTTTCCTCATTGTAGTTCTTGAGAGAATTGTAACGAAATTGTTGATAAATACAAGGTGAAATTTCTATATCTTGCTTTCTTTACATTCTTGCATCATGATTAGATCTCAATTCTTGATTGTGTTCCTTGTTATGATATTTGAGTAAAACTCCGCTCGTGAAGGAGTCGAGAGAATCAATAGATGATGATGTTACAAATCTTGAAACGATTCTTAAGTCCTATGAGTTTTGTAAACTTTAGCAAATTGAAGAATCGATGACCTAGTTTCGAGCGATGCTTTCTTGATTGTGTTCGCTCTTAATTAGGGATTCATGATCGATTCTTGAATTTACTAGAGAATAGAATGTGAATGAAATCAACGAAAGGACAAGGGATAGATGATGAAACCCTAGTTTCCGTAAGAAATCCCTAATTCTCGTTGATCGTCATCGATCTAGTATCAAATCATCGATGGATAAGAATACGTAATCAATAGATTTCATCGCGTCTATAGATTTGATCGATTCCTACGAGCCCCACTTCGATTCTTGATTATTGGATTGGACATCATCAATTCTTAATTCTTAATTTTAATGTTTTCTTGTTATTAGATCTAGATTTTGCTAATTCTTGAAATTCACTTTTAAATCTTGAATTGAATTGTATTTTCTTTTCTCTTTAATTTTCGACTCATCTAATTCAAATTCGAACGGATCTCACTTTCCCTGTGGACGATCCGCACTCGCTAACGCGCTACAATCGACACCATTATTGATTGCGGTCAAAAATATTTTTGGTTGTGATTTCTTATACAATTTCTACATACACACCGAGAATTAATTCAATCACTGCCAAAGAAAGAGAGAAAAGAAACACTCAGCGTGCACTCTAATCTAGATCAGAATGGTTATCACTTTATCTAATCAGGAAACCTCCCACTGTATCCTCAAATTCTCCTCCAAACCTGAAAGAAGAATTAGTCGGGATCATCCGAGTAAACCAACTCATCAGTGGAAATCGGGATCCAACTATCATCGCATGATAACGTGATGGAATCTACTCACGTTCTCACACTCCAGAAGGTATGCGCATATCTGGCAAGTTTCAGTTTCTTTAGAAACTCCCGATGTGATTTTTACCCCATGCTCTTATGACCTTAACGAAGGTCAACAAATCATAAGTCACATGTCAAGTTCTACCCGTCATTGTCCAGGTTAATTTGAACCCACCCGTACAAGCCCTTGACGAAGGTCAACAAGGCTATACGACTGTCCCAAACCAACGCATCAATCTATGCAGCAGAAAGGTAACAAGCAGCTACCATTCACTATGCCTTGACGAAGGTCAACAAACATAGCATGAATACTACGTGCTACCCGTCTGAAATGACGGAGGGCTTCGAATGGTTTTTGGCGAAAAACCTTTAACGTAATGAACTTGATATCGTTGAAGGAACCGGATAGCTTTTTATAAAAATATAGTGACGAAAACCTTTGCTAAAGAGGTCACTCCCGGTGAAGGGATCTCGGCTCTTTCCCCGTAGAATGAGGTGCAGGATATTCCAACTGAATCCCACGATGCAAAGCAAAAGTAATCGACTATAGTGAAGTTATTGCCCTGACGCAAACTTCTGTCCAAGGGGTCACTCCCGGTGAAGGGATCTCGGCCCTTTCCTCGTCGACTGAGGTGCTGGATATTCATAACCGAATACCACTGTGCAAAACAAAAGAGAACGTCCTTGCAATAACAGCTTTTTGAAAAATGTTCCAACAACATCAGAATAGGTTTGTTTAGCTTGCATTGATCCGAATCAACGCAGTCCCATCAATTGATCACACCAATAAAGAACAAAAATAATGGTGTACGTATATGCCATCCGCATTCGCCACTGGGTCCCGTCATCACCCGTTAGCTTACTTAACTAACGACAGAGCGGGGACTGGACTAGCGCGGATGCAAAATATATACAACATCTACTAGTATATATATCAATATATAATAATCGCTCAAGGCGTGATAAAATGCAACATCACAGAAATGTAGTAAGCATCACAAAACAATACAGATATCTGGGATCCCCGGGTTTCATAGAGCCGCTACTGAAACCCGACGTTCCCCTGGTCGTGTGGATAGCCTGTGCAATGAAATCCTAGACCCCTACGGACGCGGCAAGTTACCCGCCAAAACCTGAAGCGAGGCAGCCCCCTTCAACAACGTGAATGGACCACCCAGCACTTCACGGAATCCGGTAATTTGAGCACCCCTCCTTGGGTCAACCTATACCCCCTACGAGTGCGGCGAATAGCCCGCCAATTCTAGAGTGAAGCCTCTCCCGTCTCAGCGCCATGAGATGCGAGCTTGTTGCCCTCTAGAACCCGGCTATCCGTGCACCCCTCCGCGGGGTAATCCTAGTGCAGAAAGTAAAATATACATACAACGGGTACATCGACCTCAGCCCGGTCGTGCCCCAAAAGAATAATATACAAACAGGCAGTGGTGGCAGTCCACATGTCGGACGCTCGCCCCGCAATATCAAATGTACAAAAACAACCAAACATGTACTAACATTGCATCCAGGCTATCCACCACGACAAATCCGCAACATCACAGCACAACACAGAACATCAACATGAATGTCACGTTCGCAAATCCGTCTAAAAGGGCTATAGCAGTTAGACATGATTTACCGATCAAATGACATTCACGGTCGCAGATATAATGTAAATACTGTGAACTAACATGTTTTAAAAATTTCGATCGACAAAATTTCCCAAAGTGGGCCCCAAGTACAACTGCAGCACTCAAAATAATCTAGGCCCAAAAAGAATATACCAAAAATCCCAATTCCAACACAGAGACCTACTGAAGAAATTTGGTGCACTGTTGCTACAGTACGGCCGCTGATCCGCCGCCAAAACATGGTTTTGGCCGCGGATCCGCCGCGCTACAGTAAAATCAGCGAACCAAATTTTTCCAGAATTCTCCAAAAACCCTACACGATTTTCTGAGATGCTCAAAAATATTTTTAGGGCAGCTTAAAAAATCGACAGAAACACAGAGCTTGGAAATGCGGTTTTCGGAATTTTTGTTCGATCGAAGTTCTAAACACGTTAGAGCAAACTAATAAAGATTAATGGGGTGGCTCTGAGACCATGTAAGTCTACGGTAGTGTCCTGGCCGTCTGTCCGAGGCCAAAATGCGGAAACGAAACTTTTCTTTAACTTTAAAACAGGCGCTACCGCATACTAAAACCCCGGATCGGACCATTAACCTACTACTAGCAAACAAGATAAAGGGTAGAAAGCTATACCGAGCGATCCGTATCCTTCGGTCTTCGGCCACCATCCCGATCACCTCGCGGAATCTCCGGTCTCCATCTCCTCGTCGGAAAGGGCACCACATCGAGAAGTCTTTTTACGGGATCCCGCTTCGTCCGAAGCAACTCGGGTACGAAGTGTGCTAGCTGACGTGCCCAAGATGTTGTAGAGAATGTTTGTGATCACTTTGTCTCTTGCATCCATGGCTTGAATGGAGGTTAGAGATGTAGCCATTGGAGGAAGTAATAAGCTAGAGGAAGAAGAAGAAGAAGGAGCCTTTCTTTTCCTTTTCTTTTCGTGAGTTGTATGATAATGAGAGTGAGAATGAATCAAGAAAATAATACAAGAGTAAACCTCAACCATATGGTTGCCTTTCTCTCTCTCCTTATCATTTCAACTCACACATCCAAAACAAATATGACATTTGCACAATAAAAAAGACCATGAGTCACTAAACTTAGTCATGTCACATTTAATGCATGTCATGATTAATTTTAGCTTATTATCTCCAAATACAAACATTAATCCAAATGTTTGTAACAATAAATAGATCCGGCAACATCTAAAGTAAACTCGTGACGGATCACAAGGATACCCCTCACCTGTATATACATACCTGCATCCGCATTCCGACTGAATGCGAATGCGATGAGACTAAAATAATCCAACAAATCTAATACTAGGATCCGGCTTAGACCAAAGCCAACTAGTATGATCCGTCCGATCATGATCCGTGCAATAACGCACGTATATGATCGGACCCTGCCATATATCATACGGCATCTACAATGTTTCACCCGAAACTTGAGAAACTGTCTGTGGGGGACTCTAAAGACTCATCAATACATTGGCTGTGGATTTAACCACTAGCACGTCAGAGGTGCTATCTATACGTAACGGGTTATCAGGTATTGACCAAAAGAGAGGTCGATGAGCGAACTCATCCTGACACCCTACTGAGCCTGTCAGTGACAATATCCGTACAGTCTGGTGCGTTCGTCTATGAGCATCGCATGGCGGTCCTAGGGGGTTGGTAAAAGTCAGACCCCCAAAAGCGGTACAAGTCGTGTCGGAGTGTAGCCCAGAATACCCTGAGAAACTACTGGAATACCTACCAGTAAATCTCCTGCCTTGGCCAAGGACTTCGTGTAATGGCTCTCCTAGACACAGCGCGACCTGAGGCCAATACCGGGAGAGACGAACCCCTACAGATCCGCTCACTACCTCCATGTGGCTCGGGACTGTACCCAACTAAAACCTGTTTGCACGACTCTTTTGAGCCGTGGTAGGGTAGTAATCAAAGTACAGTAGGAACTCACACGAGACAAGTGACGATCTCAGTTCGATGAACTAACCTGTACACATGTTACCAGGGAACTGCTATCTGACGCTAGGTATAATACCAACTAGCATGTTCCCGGCGAGTCCTGTCCGGTGTACTCATAACCCAATGAGTACATGTATACATCTTAGGTGATCCAACTGACACTAATGGCTTGTGAGACCGGCCACCGCCCCTCGTCGAGGTCTCGACTGTATACACTAGTCTACTCTGGAGAATCGATGCCCTGTCTCGAAACTCCCTCGACTAGGGACCTTTTAAGGATGAGCTTATAGACCCCAGCTCCTACGTATATGATCGCCATCATACTGCTGGTAGTCAAGCAAGAATCCTAAGGGCTCTATCAACGTGCAATAGTGACCTGTAAGGTCATCTAAAGCTGTACACGATGATAAAGATAAAACAGATAGCATACTATCATCTTGAGTAAGACTGTCCTACCGGTACAGGTCCTCCCTCAATCATTGCAATCACGTGCCTGTGATCCAATAATTGATTCTGAGGCCACTATATCAAACAAAAACACCATATGAGATATGTAGTGGAAAAAAGACCATATCTTAAACGAGTTAAGATATGGGTTGTCCGGCTTATGTTAAAAAGAAAAATCCGGAAAAGCTTGAGGCAAGGTCTGTTCTTTGCAAGTTTGTGGGATATCCAAAGAATTCACAAGGATATATCTTCTACCACACTGAGGAACAAAAGGTGTTTGTTTCTCAATATGCCACCTTTTTAGAAAAGAAATTTCTTGTGAAACAAATTAGTGGTAATGAGGTAGAATTGGAAGAAGTTCTAGCTACACAAACTACAACTGATAATTTGGTAGAACCAAAGGATCCAATAGTCCAAAACGAACCTCAGCCTCTCCGTAGATCTAGTAGTGTTAATCATCCACCTAAGAGATACTATGGTTTTCTCATAGACGGTGGAAGTGGGGATTGCATCATGGAAGATGATGACCCAACTAGTTTCGAGCAGGCCATCATAAGTAGGGACTCTGTGAAATGGATGGATGCTATGCGATCTGAGATGGAATCCATGTACACCAACAAAATATGGACTTTGGAAGTTGCTCCTGAAGGGGTAAAACCCATCGGGAGCAAGTGGACCTTTAAGAAGAAATTTGGTCTAGATGGAAAGGTTGAGACCTTCAAAGCCAGACTTGTAGCCAAAGGTTTTCGTCAATGACCAGGTGTCAATTATGATGAAACCTTTTCTACAGTGGCTATGCTTAAGTCCATCAGGATCCTACTTGCCATTGCTGCATACCATGACTACGAAATCTGGCAGATGGACATCAAGACTGCTTTTCTAAATGGCGATTTAGAAGAGAGTGTGTACATGACACAGCCAGAGGGCTTCGTAGACAGTGGGAGCAACAAAAAGGTGTGCAAGATGCTTAAATCAATCTACGGATTAAAGCAGAGATCGCGAAGCTGGAACATCTATTTTGATGTAGCGGTCAAAGAGTTTGATATCATCAAAAATGTAGATAAACCTTGTATATATAAGAAGGTAGTAGAGAGTAAGGTTGTCTTCCTCGTATTGTACGTGGATGACATACTCTTGATAGGAAATGAAGTTCCTATGTTACACCCGGTCAAGCTCTTCTTATCACAAAAGTTATCCATGAAAGATCTAGGAGATGCCTCTTACATCCTGGGAATTAAGATCTATAGAGATAGATCTAAGCGGATGTTAGGATTGTCCCAATCCAGGTACATTGACACTATACTAAAGTGGTTTAGTATGGAAGATTCTAGGAGAGGTAATTTACCCGCTTGCTCAGGAATCACTCTTTCCAAAAATATGTCTTCCAAGACTGATTTGGAGAGGGCTCGCATGCAAGAGATACTCTATGCTTCTGCAGTTGGGTCAATCATATACGTGATGTTATGTACCAAATCGTATGTAGCTTACGTACTTAATGTGGTAAGTAGGTATCAATCAGATCCTGAGGAGAAACACTGGACAGCTGTGAAGAACATTCTTAAGTACTTGAGAAGGACTAAAGAGATGTTCTTGGTGTATGGTAACGGAGAACTCCGGGTGGAGTCCTTTACCGATTCGAGCTTCCAGAGTGATAAGGACAACAGTAAGTCGGTCTCGGGTTTTGTCTTCACCCTCAATGGAGGGACGATATGTTGGAAGAGTTCTAAGAAAGATACCGTAGCAGACTCGACGATGGAGGCTGAATACATCGCTGCCAACGATGCTTCAAAAGAGGCTGTCTGGATGAAAAAGTTCATAACTGAACTTGGTGTGGTTCCATCGATTGAGCATACAATACCTTTGTATTGTGATAACAATGGAGCTGTGGCTTTAGCTAAGGAACCCCGGTCCCATCAGTGATCCAGAAATATTCTTAGGCGGTATCACCTGATCCGGGAGATAGTTGATCGCCGGAAGATCGAGGCCAGGAGAGTTGACATGAAGGACAACACAATGGATCCACTCATGAAGGCCCCCCCCCAGAAGCAATTTGAGAGAATTTTTGGGATGTTGGGTATAAAATACTACAACAACTGACCTTAGTGCAAGTGGGAGATTGTTAGGAATATGTATACCCTAGAGGCCATTATTGTATGATATAATGGATGCTTGGACATATATATAGAGGACTTTCTTGCTCAACATAATAGTATGTTATCTGGTTGCTCTTTATCTTAACATGTACACTAGTATTATTATACTGTCTCTCTGATACATGTTGATAAAGCCCGTAGGATGTTAGCTTAACTACCAGGACAAGGATGCAGATCATACTAGTGGAGCTTGTGTAGTCCGCAAGCACATCCATTAACCGTTTCTAGTCGAGAGAGTATCAAGACAGGGCATCGATATTCCAGAGTAGACTAGTGTGTACGTTTCTTGACCCTCTATGGTGGCAATGGTTGATCCCACAACCATTAGTGTTTGACATCAAAGATTGTACACAGGTGCTCATTAGAGAATGGGTACACCGAACGGGACTAGCTGAGAACTCCTAGTTGGTATTATACATATCGTCAGATAGCGGTTCTCTGGTGACACTTGTACAGGTTAGTCTGTAGACCCGAGATCATCATAGAGTCTTGTTTGGTTCCTACTGTGCTTTAATTTCCTCCCTACCACGGCTCAAAGGAGTCATACAAACAGGTGGATTTTGGGTACAGTCCCGAGTCACATGGAGGCAATGAGCGATGGGAGGGGTTTCGACTCTCCCGGTATTGGGAGTTGATGTTGCGCTATACTCGATTGGCTATAACAGCAAGTCTCTGGCCAGGGCTGGTGAGATTTACTGGTATGTGTTATCAATAGTTTCTCGAATGGTTATAAACCACACATCGGCATGACTTACCAAGTTACTGGGGTCTAACGATTCTACCCCTAGACTTGATATGCGACATATCAGACCAAGTGACTGGATTGTATGGTAAGTGTTGATTATAGGCTTTGCGGGAGTTTGGACAAACTTGCTTGTTGATCTTCCATTCGCTTAATACCTAGGTAGCCATTACGTCCAGCTAGTACCGCTGACGGTTTATGGGTGACTGATGTGATCATTACCTACTGCTGGCGTATTGATGAGTCGTTAGAATCCTACACAAAGGATTCCTAGCTCAAGCGAAATGAAGTAGGGCACATATGTGATATGTGCGGGACCTTGATTAAATACGTGTATGTAATACCGTATTCTAAACTCGCGATATATTATATTGGTCGGTTATATGTGATATGACCGGGTTATTGAATCAAGTGTTGATTCGATAATGTGATATACATATAAATGATATTAGTCGGTTATATGTGATATAACCGGATTATTAAATCAAGTGTTGATTTAATAATTTGATATATATTAATATATTTGATATATAAATATATATTAAGTAATATAATGCTCACTAAAGATTTTCTTCTCTTTAAAATACATTTAATATACATGTGATATATATTAATATATGTATTTATATATTATGTCATGGTTGATGATACATAGAACGTGGGTGTATGAGACTCACACCAAAACTAAAGATAATTTGGGTGTTTATTTATTAAGAGTAATTCCAAAATTAGGTGGAAATTAGCATGGCTTAAGATGTTTGTAGAAGCATGTAGAACGCATGACTCACCCCACTAATTTTTGTTTTACTCTAGATATTTTATATCCGAACCATTATCTTTAGCCCATGATTAACTCTCTACATTATCACTTGAGATATTTTCTCACCATAGTTCATCTTATTCATCTCATTTTTTGCTCTCTAGCTTTTCATGTGGTGAGAAAAGAAAAAAAAGAGAGATTTCTAAAGTGAGCGAAATTCCTAATTCATCAACCTACTGGTGAGAAAAGAAAAAAAAAGAGATCTCTAAAGTGAGCAAAATTCCTACTTCATCAACCTACTCTCATCTAGCTCATAAGATTAGGTTGTTTGCTTCACTAATTCCTTGATTAGTGAAGAGGTAGCTTGAGTTATAGTAACTTCAAGGTGGATCATCTTCGGCCTCGAAGACGACGAAGCAAGCTCGTTCCTTTCACCAAGTGGAGCCTAAGAAGAGTTCTAGGGAGCACTACTTGGAGCTAAAGGACTACTACTTGGAGCTTTAGAAGTGAAGGACCGGTCTAAAAAGGTTGTATTCTCTATTCACTCTACGTGCTTTCAAACCCTAATTCTCTAGTTCGATTCTAGGTTAGTATAGCTTAGACTACTAGATTTTTTAAAATTGCATACTTGATACCTCTAGAAACCTAGTTGTGGTGCTAAGACACACTTTCAAACAACCCTTATTGATTCGGGGGTCGAGGACGTAGATTTTGAATCCGTCTCCTCTGTGGTGATGGAAGTCGAAGAGGCTGTCGCGATTAGTGATGCTCCAGATACAATCATGGTTGCCGCACCGTCGGTTTTCATGAAACCCGCAGGTACCTTCTGTGCTATTACTTTCGGATCCTTATTTCTGCTAAACATATTTGCTAATGTTTTCTCTATTTCTGGTATAGCCACGGTAAAACCTGGCGATCTGCTAATTGAAGAACCCTCGTCAGCTATCACCATGACTGTTGCTATTCCACCCATTTCTTTTGCACCTCCCCGAGTTTTCTCGAGCTCAGCGATGGAAGGTAAAAAAAATTTATTACTTTGTTTCAGTATTGATATTACTCCTTAGATTAATTTCCTAACGTGTATTGTCGCTAACTTGTAGGAGTGGTTTTTAACCATCTGTGCCAAATGTTAGCCTCACACTTCGCCTTCCAAACAGGATCTGTCTCTCCTTCTGGCTTTGGTTAGTATATCTTTCATTTCTTGTTTCATCTTTCTACGAGTAATCCTTCTCTATTAAGCTCTTTCCCGTACTGACTACAGTCTTACGGATCGAAAGAGAAGACGAAGAAATGGCAGAGCCCTCTATGCTCCTCGATTTGCCAGTTTCAACTATTGGTTGGTTAGATCTTATTCAATTTTTTAGGCTGAAATCTGACATGTCTTTGTATATGTCTTATTTTGTAGCAGCTCCACTGGCTTTGGTTCCTTTTAAGTCCCTCATTCCTCTGCCCGCAGATGCAAATCTTCCAGAGGCGCAACAAATAGTAGGCGCATACTAAGCGAATTTATTGAAGACCTTAATGTTGAGGCTCTCACTTCTGCTATGGACTTTGCGGATGAAGTCAATCCTATGTTGGCGACTCTTATGACTTTCCATAAAAAAGATTTCATCCGCATCTGGGTTTATTATTGTAATAAAATCGAGATTTTCCTCCATGAGATCGAGCGCAAACATCTTATGCCGGAAGCATTATGCTCAAAGGCTCAATTGATCGTGTGGATCGAACAAAGTGCCTCTTTCATTCAATATTACGAGAAGAATCTGGTCTTGAAGCAAAAGGAGCATGAAATGGATTTTAGCGAGTCAAGAAAATCACATGCCTAGGTAGAAGCGAATGCTGCGCGGCTTCAAGTTATCTTTGAAAACCTTCAACGATGCATTTCTGAAGGAATGGCTCTGAAGCGGGACCTTGACTCTACCGAGCGAGGGATGCAGGGCGCCGAAGTTGCTAAGTAAGAAATTTTTTAGAAGGTTTCTTCGTACTTGCAACAATGAGTTTGAATCAAAGCAATGCTAGTCGAAATAGTAGAGCTTGAGAATGAGGTACGGCAGGAGAATGAGCGGGTCGCCGCTTTATTAAAAGCCTCGCCCTCTTAGAGGCTACAATTGTATCCCTTTTTCTTTTACAAATTGTATCTTTCAAACATTTTGATTCATGAATAAAAAATATAAATTTTTTTTATTCACACGCACTCTTCTGTTTCTTGATGTCTTGATCTGGCGTGAAGTAGTTTATGTACTCATTTCGGAGTTTATAGTTTATTCACTCATTTCGGTGTCTCTAGTTTACGTACTCATTTTGGAGTTTATAGTTTATTCACTCATTTCGGAGTCTCTAGTTTACGTGCTCATTTTGGAGTGTTTTTAGTTTACCTCCTTTAGATTTACAGGAAAATTCGTCCTAACGTTGGATGTAGATAACCCCTATTCTTTTATGACAGGGGTCCATTAGGTTTGTGGTAATAGCTTTAAGTCCATCGTACTGTCGCGTTGGCAGAAGTATTTCTTGATATGCAGTATTTAAACCGCTGTTCAAGTAGCCCTATGACTGTCGTGTCTCTGATCCTTTCTGAGGCTGGACAAGACGTCTTCAAGTAATCTTCTTAGGTTGGAGTATTTATATTACCGTCAGAAAAACAAGCGTTAGGTATTTGCTGTGACGCTTTTTACTTGAGGTTAAGCTTAATTTGAAGCCCCGATGAGTCATAAACGCACACTTCTGGGGTGGGATGATCTCCAATGGTCTTTAGGATTTATATGTACCGCCATCAAGACCCGAAGTTAGAAATATATCGTCACTTCGTTTTTGCTTTGATGATATCGCGTTGATTCTTTGCTGAAGTAAGGCAGACATCCGTATGACCTCTATGTTGTATGTATTGCAATTGAGATCTGAAACTAGGAATATGTCGTTGCTCCAATTTCATTTGATAGTTACGTCCGCACCCTACTGAAATAAGGGGGAATGCCGGGGTAGTCTCTAAGCTGTATATGTACCGTCAAGACTTGGAGCTAGGATTTTACCATTACTCCATTTTTTCTTTGACCCTTGGGTTTTTTTTTATGTTGACATTGCGTTTGCATCCTGCTAGAATGAGAAGGAACGCCGGGATAGTCTCTAGGTTGTATATGTACTGTCAAGACTCAGTTCTCCTTTTGACGAAGCGTGGTGGGAAAGTATAATTCCCTTTCTTTCATTTGTGCCCATGGATCATATACAAGAGTCAATATGGACATACTTGCAGGGCAGAAAGTTTCATTTTCATTTTTTTCTTTTTATTTCTTTCAACGATACTTTATCTTTTCAGCTTTTCATGTCGCGAAAATCGTGATAGCCTAATCACTTCGGCTATTTATCGCGCTGCCCAATCATTTTAGCTATGCCATCATTTTTATTACTCACTGTTTTTTTTGCGAGTTGCGGATTTGGAATCTGATACCAACCTTGGCATCAGCATCGCTGCAACTAGAATATTGCCAGGAGCGAATCATCATTTGCCAGGAGAGGGCTTGAAATTTAATACCTATTTAGGCATCACCATTACTACAACTGGTATATTTCCAGGAGCGAATCATCATTTGCCTTTGTTAATTTGGACAAAGGTGGCTTAGCAAACAGGGTTAGGATCTGTCGATTAAGGCTTTCAGGCTTTATGAGCTGTAAGGGTCTCATAAAGGTATTTCTCCCTACGAGTCGAGAGGATCTTGTAGGTGTATTTTCTCCATAGGAGTCGTGGGAATTCCTAAGTGTGTTTTCTCCTATAAGTTGTATGGATCCTACAAACGTATTTTCTCCTTGTAAATCAAGAGAACTTACAAGTGTCGTTCACCATATGGGGACATTTTTCGCCATTGGTGGAACTTGGTGGGGGATATATTTGTTTATGCCCATGGATTGTATACAAGAGTCGATATTCGACCACTTATAGGGAAAGAAAGTTTTATAGGGTTCTGATGGCTTAAGAACAGGTTCAGGTCTCTGTATCTTAAGGCTTTTGAATTCTATAAGCCATGAGGGTCTTATAGAGAGTATATTCTCCTTGCGAGTCATGAGGATCTCATAAGTGCATTTTCTTTTTAGGAATCGTATGGATTCCCAAGTGTGTTACTCCTTTTCGAGTCATAAGGATCTCACGCAGGTTTTTTCTCTTAACAAAGTCCTGAGGGCTTTGTAGGTGCATTTTTTTCCGAGTTCGCGCACTTTCGGGTTTTCACTAGCTCACTGGAAGTCCTGTTGTTTTTACTCACAGCGCCCTTTCGGGTTTTCATCTGTGCCCATTTCGCTTGTTGACATACCCTTTTTTCTTTTTTTACGAGTTCGCGCCCTTTCAGGTTTTCACTGGCTCGCTGGCAGTCATGCTGTTTTTACTCACGGCGCCCTTTCATGTTTTCATCCATGCCCATTTCACTTGTGGACTTACCCATTTTAGGCAGCCCGTAAGGTAACGCACCATTAGCTGTAGACCCTGATTTTAAAAAAAAACTAAATCATGTTGGACCTGGGAGAGTTATAAATCTTTTATGCCCGTGGATTGTATATAGTAATCGATATGGGGATTCACCGTAGGGATAAACATATGAGTTTAAGGACATGACGGTCCTTTAACGCCCTATTTTATGGTGAAATGCTAGTTTAAGGATGTTCCGGTCCAACATTCCCGTTTTGGGGGCGAATGTCAGTTTAAGGACATTTCGGTCCAACATTCCCATATTTAGGACGAATATTAGTTTAAGAACGTTTCGGTCCATTGTTAGTTTAAGGATATTTCGGTCCAACATTCCCATATTTGGGACGAATATTAGTTTAAGGACGTTTCGGTCCATTATTCCCGGGTTTGGGGGAACACATTAGTTTAGGGACGTTTCGGTCCAGTACCGCCATATTTCGGGGCGACGGAGCCTTTTGGATACTGCTCTCAGAGTTCTGACACAGGAAGATAGCGAGCGGACACAAGCGTCGTCATCAATTATTGACCTAAGTCATTACTCGTCAAGCATAGTATTTTTTTAGGAATCGACCGTTTAGTGGCCGGAATGGTCTTTCGCCATGTATATCCATGAGCAGGTAGGCTCCACCTTGGTAGAGTTTATCTATGACGTATGGGCCTTCATAGTTTGGCTTGAACTTCCCCCGCTTTGCACGATTCGAGATCAATGGTCTTTTGATAACCAGGACGAGTTCACCTTGGCGGAATGTTCTCGGCCTGTTCAATCTTTCATATGACCATATCATCCTTGCCTTATAAGCCTCTAGATTTTTTTGTGCTATAAGGAGGGTTTCATCAAGGGCATCGAGCTTCTTAAGCCTAAGATGAGCATTTTCTTCATCGTCAGCTCATATCGAACCGCTACTCATAGATAGGGGAGTTCTATTTCCAATAGGAGCAATGCTTCCGTGCCGAACACCAATGTGTATGGTGTTGTATTCATGGCCGTCTTGAGCATTGTTCGGTACGCCCAAAGAGTCTCATGCAGCCTTTCATGTCAGTCCTTTTTTTTTCTGGACACTGTCTAATAATCTTTGTCAAGGTCTTGTTGAAAGTTTCAGCTAGACCGTTAACCCGAGGATTATAGACTGAAGAGTATCTCTAATCTATTTTATGTTTCTGTAAGATGCAGCTTATTTTATGGCTTCTGTAAGCTGGCCCATTATCCGAGATTATCCGTCATGGAGTTTCAAACCGGTATATAACATGGGTCTTAAAGAAATGGAGGATATTCTCCGACTTCACTTCCCTTAGCGGTACTGGTTCTGCCCACTTAGTGAAGTAGTCGATTGTTGCTAGTATGAACGGATATCCTTTGGATAATACTGGTTCGATATGGCCAATTATATCGGTTCCCCATATTTCGAAAGGCTAGCTAGCCACTGTCGGGTGTAGCGGATTTGGATGTTGATGGATGAAGTCCCCGTGAATTTGGCACGAGTGACACTGCTTCGCATATTTGAGGCAGTCCTGGATCATCGTCAGCCAATAGCAACCCATTCTTTTTATCTTCAGCTTTATCTTTGGCCCAGCTTGATGAGAACCGCAGAGTTCGTCGTAAATTTCTTGGACGAATTTCCTTGCTTCCTCCGACCACAGACATCTTAGCCATAGATAATCGAACGATCTCATATATAGAGTATCATTGACGAAGGCGAAAGACAAAGCTTGTTTCATGAGCTGATATCTAAATGACGCATTTTCGGACGTTCGTTGGGACTTAAAGTAGTCTTTGAGGACTTCCCTCCAGTCCTTGACCTTTTCTTCGTCCTCTATTTGAAGGGCTACTTGGTCGGTCATTTATTTTCCTTTGGATGGATCTATTGTTGGGTTTCCTTAGCACATAATCTAGGGTTTGTAAGCATCACACATGCCTTTTTATAATTTTAGAGAGGTGCTAAGAAAACTAACCATGAATCTTAACTAGAATATTTAGGGTAACATCAAAAGTATCACATACAACAAGCTATATAACACAAAGTGAAGAGAATACAACCTTTATAGTTCTCTTTTCTTGACTCCTTAGATTCTTGAGAGTTTGAACCGGCTTGCTAATGATCTTCCAAGTCCACGATGATCCACCCGGAGTCTACTTTGTCCAAGCTCCTAGCTCCACTTGATCAAGGATGAAGATGAAGCTAACACTCTAAACTAATTAGCTAGATTAGTGTAGAATGATGATGTGGTTTGTTTTCTCTATTCAAAACCCTTTCTTTTTTACTACCTCGCTCTATGGAAATCTCAAAAGAGCAAGAGAATTGAGGAAGAAGAAGATGGCAACTCAAGAGCTCAAGAGATAATGATAATCATTCATTAAAAATGAGAATAGAAATTATATATAATTTCACACTCTCATTCTTAACCATGGGTTAATAAATATCTAGATATTTATTTTGGAGTAATATCATCCATATAAAATTAACTCATGGTTTAAGTGAGGTGAAGTGTAGAATCAAGAGTAATTCTCAACCATGAATTAATTCTATTTGTTTTAACTCATAAATAAATATATAGATAATTACTACTATGTGAGTTTTGCATTACCACCATTTGTGTATCATCAACCATGACACACAAGAATGTATGCATGTATGTGTGCATGCACATCATCATGTGCATCAACATAAACATATGCATACATGCATGCATACAAGAAAGAAAAAGGGTTTAATAAAGAATTTAGCTAAAAGTCAATGTTAAATCAACACATGATTTAACAAACCGGTCATATCACATACGACCCGACCAATAGTAAAACGCCCGATTAATATACGGTATCATATATACGCATTTAATTGGGTCCCCGCGCATATCTCATATGCACACCACATCTTTTCGCCTGAGCTAGGAAACTCCTGTGTGGGACTCTAAGACTCGTCAATACGCCGGCAGTAGGTGATGATCATATCAAACACCCTCAAGCCGCAAGCAGTCAGCTAAACATAACGGCCACCCGGGTATTGAATGATCAGAAGAAAACAAGCGAACCTGTCAAAACTCCCGTCGAGCCAACTTGCAACACTTACCGTACAGTCCTGCTCGTCAGATATGCTGCATGTCGAGTCTAGGGATGGTATCGTCGACCCCAATATCTCAATAAGTCATGCCGGTGCATGGCTCATAACAGATCGAGAAACTACTAATAACACTTATCAGTAAATCTCAGCAGCCCTGGCCAGGGACTTCCTGTTATAACCAATCGAGCATAGCACAACATCAACCCCTAATACCGGGAGAGACGAAACCCCTCCTATCGCTCATTGCCTCCATGTGCCTCGGGACTGTACCCAAAATCCACCTGTTTGCACGACTCAGTAGAGCCGTGGTAGGGTGGAGATCAAAGTACAGTGGGAGGACACACAAGACTCTATGACGGTCTCGGGTCTACAGACTAACATGTACCAGTGTCACCTGAGAACTGCTATCTGACGATAGATATAATACCACATAGGAGTTCTCGGCTAGTCCGTTCAGTATACTCAGTCTCCACTGAGCACCCGCATACAATCTTTGGTGTCACCACACCAGATGGATATAGGATCATCCATCACCCATCATATGGGACAAGAATGGTATACGCTAGTCTACTCTGGAATATCGATACCCCATCTCGATACACCCACGACTAGGAACATTGCAAGGATATGCTCATAAACTACACGTGTCCTACTAGTATGATCCGCATCATAGTCCCAGTAGTAAAGCATATATCCTATGGGCTTTATCAACATGTACCAAATGAGTAAGATGCATGATCAAATGAACATGTCAAGATAAAGTAAACCAGATAGCATACTATCATGTCGAGCAAAAAAGTCATCTATATACATATATACATGTCCAAGCATCCACTATACATATAATGGCCTCTAGGGCATACATATATCCAACATCTATCAGGTCTTCCGAAGATATATATGTTGACGTAAGAACCCTGTGGCTTTGCACAATGATCCTCACGTCATTGAGGTCCTCATTGGCCAATTCCTTAGCCAATTTGGCTAATGCATCTGCCTTACTGTTTTCCACTCACGGTATGCTTTTCAGGGTATAGGAAGGGATTTGTGTTAGCAGTTGCTACACTCTTTCTCCATACTTTATCAGATCTGTCTTGCATGTCTAATAGTCGCCATTTACTTGGCTAACGATCAGCTGGGAGTCTCCATATATGAGGAGGTCTTTGATTCCCATGTCGATAGCGATCTCAAGACCTGCTATCAACGCTTCATATTCAGCTTCGTTGTTAGTCCTTGGCTCCGTTAAGAAGAGGACGTAACGCAGTATCCCTCTTTGCGGGGTTACAAAGATAAGGCCCACCCCGGCATTGATTATAGGGGTGCTTTGCTTTCGCCGTTTCATGGAAGATGCTCCATCGAAGTAGAGTTCCTACTGGGAATCATTTTCTTCTTCAATTGTATCGAACGCATGTTCTTCTGGCAACTCGCAATTTAAGGAGGAGTCGGCTGGTATCGGATGCTCCGCTAGAAAGTCGGCGATGACCCACCCTTTTACCACTTTGAGGGGACGATACGTTACCGAGAACTCCATCAGGAGGAAGGCCCATTTAGCAAGCCTTCATATTAGTATGGCCCTTGACATTAGATATTTGAGAGGATCCACCTTCGATATGTAATGGACCTCATGTGCCAAGGCGTAATGTCTGAGCTTAGTTATTGAGAAGATCGGAGCTAGGCAACGCTTTTCGATGGGGGAATAGTTGTTTTCTGCCCCCAGAAGAACTTGACTTAAAAAGTATAGAGCTCTCTCCTTTCCCTGATCATTCTCTTATTCCCATAATTCTCCTAAAGAATCATCAAGGGCCGTTGTATATAGGATAAGGGGTTCTCCCTTAACCGGAGCGGCCAATATCGGTGGATTTTGCAGGTATTGCTTGATTTCATCTAGTGTGTTTTGGCATTTCATATCCCAGACGAACGAGGTCCGTTCCTTCAACAGATGAATGTAGGGACGACATATTCCGGAGAGATTGGCTATGAACCGCCGGATGTACGCGGGCTTTTCTTGGAGAGATCGCAACTGTTTGAGGGTTCTCGGCATGAGCATTTCCATAATCGCCTTAATTTTTGAGGGATCGATTTTAATATCCCGGTGACGTATGATGAATCCCAAGAATTCGCCTGAGAAAACTCTAAACACGCATTTTAGAGAGTTCATCTCTAGATTATACTTCTGAAAACATTGGAACGCTATATTTAGATGTTCCCAATGCTCCTCATAAGATTTGCTCTTCACTACAAATTCGTCGATGTAACATTCGACAATCTTGTGTATGAGGTCATCGAAAATCTTTTTCATGGCCCTCTGGTAGGTAGCACCAGCGTTTTTCAAACCGAAGGGCATCACCTTATAGCAGAATATGCCCAACGGGGTTCGGAAGGTGGTATGCTTCCGGTCTTCAAGATGCATTTTTATTTGGTTGTATCCTGAAGATCCATCCATGAAGGAGAATACCTTATGGGTAGACGTGTTATCGATCATCATCTCGGTAATGGGTACTGGGAAGTCATCCTTCGGGCAATCTTTGTTGAGGTCCTAAAAGTCCACGTAGATGCAAACCGTCCCATTTTTCTTCATCACTGGTATGATATTAACAATCCAGTCGAGATATTAAACCTCTTGGATGAAACCGGAGCTGATTAGTTTCTTGATTTCAGCGTTGATACTCATCTCAAGTTCGAGTCACATCTTTCTTAGAGCCTGTTTGATTAGCTTATACCTGGCGATATAGCCAGTTTATGTACTGCCACTTTTGAATCTAGACCCGGCATTTCAGAGTAGTTTCAGGAGAAGCAATATTTATACTGCATGTGCACGTCTTTTAATGTGGCCACCTGTTTTTCAGATAGTAGCTCACTGACGAATGTTGGCCTCGGATCATTTTCCGTCCCTAAGTCAATTTTTCTTAGGTTGTCTGCCGTAGTGTGTATCCTATCTTTTATCTCTTTTGGTGCTGGTGGAAATTTTGAGATCACCTCGTCCTCATCTTCATTTGCGAAGCACTTGTAGAGGTCATTCATTGTCTCGTGCCCTCCCTCTTTTGAGAGTGTTATCATATGGCAGGTACGAGTTCACATCCATTCTCGACATTGAGCTGGTCCTATCCTGACTGTATAGGTCCTCTTTGACTCATGCTTTTGTGGCGGGGTTATTCTCCAGCTGTCGGATAATGCAAACCTGTCTTGTCGATACTGGTCTTCTACCCAGTCATTGATGGTGAAGCGGTCTTCAAGGGGATGACCTATTACTCGGTGATAGGAGCAATAATCCGGATGTAGACCTCGTTTATTTGTTTGGGGTGCCGAGACTCCAGAAGCATCATCATTTGGTGCTTCATGATAAAGTTGAATATTTTCCTTATCTTGTCTTGAGGGAAAGAGTATTCCCAACCCATCTTCTTTATAAAGGATGGGCTCCAATCGAGTTTTTCTCGATTGCACGGAGTCTTGGATCCGCTTTGTTTTCTTCGAATATTTTTTGCATTCTTAGCCCTGTTTTTGCCTCCTTTTCGGTATTTTCCCCTTTCGTGAGAACATATATCGGGCCGGGGATGTAGAGCATTACGGTCTACTTTTTTCGCAGATTACCGGCTGAGACGCTGCGTCTTGGCCTTTTCATAAATGGAAATTTCGCGGCTGTGATTGTCCCAGCTCGTTTGACAAGCTATTTTTATTAACTTGTCAATTTGTTCTTCAAGTGACGAACTTAACGTTTTCGAAGCGAGATCACGCTCCGATTCGAAGTCACGGATATTTGGAAAAGTGTTTTCCTCTTTACTTAAGCTGTTTACGACGTGGCAACTATAGATTTTTTTTCGCTTCTTGGACCGAACATATCTGAGCCCGGTTGTTTCTATCTTCCCGTTAAGCATCTTTCGCTGATTCCGGGGGTATCCTAAATCTTTTTGTAAAATTGGGCTTGCCGAACAGTTTGTTCAAGGGGCACGCCTTGGCTTCTTAACAGCTTTTTTAATCTCTCCGCGTAATATCTTGGCCGATGGATGAGTTGAAGTCTGTCGAATGCAAATTTGGCACTATGCCAAATTTCTCTTTTTACTTTGGTCTCCATAGATTGGTAGAAGAGGATCGCCTTTTCATCTCTTCGCCTAGGAGTCACATAGAAAGTTTGTAGCTCTTGTATGTTGTATGTATCGAGTACATCAAGTTCCTTGTAATACCGAGGCAGAACCATTGTAATTTGTAAACTCTGGTCTGCTCCGACAAAAGTTTTTATTGACGAACAGACGGAGTACACTGTATTGGCCTCGTCCTCTGAGTCGTTGCCAAAAACCAAAATAGGAGTAGATGGTCCGGGCTTATTGTTTTCTTTTTGGGGTTGCCCCGAGTAGACTATTTCTTCGTCTTCCTCGGTATCGCTCCCAAAGACCGGGATAGTGGCAATGAATTTTTGTATACTCTCCGGCCTGTGGCACCTTTTAGTATCCTCAAAGTCTGGTAGAAAGTACTTTTTGTTTTAATATTTCCGGATTTCGTTTACGGAGAACGGATTTAGCTCTCCCATGACGGTGTATTCCGAGCCGTTCTTGAAATACTTCATACACTGATATTGTGTAGAAGGAATGACGTTGTAGTCGTATAACCAAGACCTACCGATCAAAGCGTTATAGCAAGTCTTGGCGTCAATGATATGAAATTTGATGTCAGTGATGAGCAGTCCGAAACGTAGTGTCAGTATTACGAAGCCAAGCGTCTGTGATGACTGTGAGTCAAACCCGGAGATGGTAATTTTATCTTGGGCAAGGTGCTGAACGTTCATGCAAATTTCCTTCAGCACTCTCACGTTGAGAAGGTTAACGGAGGATCCGTTATCGACAAGGATTTTCCCTATCTTGATGTCATGGCAGTATCCGGTGACATATAACTGGCGATTATGTTCGCACGTACCAAGGAGTAGATCTTCATCGCTGAATGTAATATCGGCCATGCGGACCTCTGACAGTTCATCTTTCATCTTCTCCTCTGCGAGGAAAGCTTGGAACTGATCGGGCTCTTGTAATGCCTTGATCAAGGGATCTCGTGCCTCTTTGGACAGAAGAAGAGCATCCAATATGCTCAGTTGCGAGGGTATTTTCCTCAGATGTGCCAGGATGTTCTAATCCACCTTGTTTTTCTTAGGCGGTTCATCTGTGGTGAGCTCTTTTACCACTCCATCATCGAGGGCAATTTCCTCAGGGATTTTCCCTTTCCCTTTGTTTATTTTATTGTAGGTCCGAGGTTCTTCTCAGGCAGCGTGCGGTCACGTAGTTGAATATTCTTGCAGTTCTTCTCCTCCTCTTCTTTTTCGAAGGCGGATTCTTTGAAGAGAGGGTTGAGAGGTGTTTCATCCTCAGAACCGCTCCTGAATGTAAGAGTTGGAGGTTTTCCTCCATCCGAACTGGTACAAACCATATAACAGTTGCCATTCGTTTCTTCACGCATGTTTGTCCCACTATTTTGCCGTCGACGAGCGTGAGCTGCGCGCTTCATCCTTTTGAAGAGTTTTTTATGGGCAACGTATCCTTTACACCACTTCTTGAAGGCACTGCATTCCTCGATAGGGTGGGTGACCCTCCTATGATACAGGCAGTAGTTTGGATGTGATTTTTCTCCATCTAGGCATATGACCCCGGGAATGTTCTTTATGAGAGGTGGCAGCTTCATCCCCATTGATAGGGTTTTGGCGAACCACTTCTCTGTTTCGATCCTGCTCTTATTTGTTGCAGGTGTGCTTTGGTTTGGTTGGAACACTTTACAACTGGTCCTCACCGCAACTTCTTTATCCAGACACCGAAACTTAGCCTTTCCATATATGGTTGTCATGCGTTCTCGGTAAACTTTGCTTTTTTGAAAGGCTCCGTTTAGCAGCCTCTCGATCGGGTCTTCTTCTGGCAGTTTCGAGGATTTTAGCACCGATTCTGCCCCCAGTTCCTCTGCGTTGTTTTCTGACGCTGAGGGAGCCTTTTCGTCATATAATGACGAATGGGAGACCATGTGGCAACTTGCTACACGGTCTTCAGCGTCTTCTGATGAGTTATTTCCCTCATCATTGTCACTATCTTCGTTCACAAGAATATGCTTAAGGAATTCTTCGAGCGTGACCGGTGTCCGCGCCTTTTAGTTATTCTCCTCCAGCGCATCTATATATATTTTTAGATCTGTGTGCTTGTTGTCATACTCGGCAGGCTGCACAGGCTTCTTGGTCTTCTTCTTTTTCCTCGAAAAATTCAAAGGCTTGACTTGGGAGCTTTTCCCTTTGTCAGCAATTTTTGGCATGGGACGAGGTTTTATCATCCCTTTGATTATTTCATGTTCAAGTGGGCTTTTCCACCTGACTGCCGGACATGCTTATAGATCCTTCAGCATTCTTTTGGTTTTCGCTGAAAGAACGACTTTCCATGGCCGGACATGCCTATAGATCCTTCAGCATTCTTTTGGTTTTCACTGAATGAACGACTTCCCGTGGATTTTCATCAACGAGTGAGCACGATGCCCCCTGCGCGTCCCCCTTTTTGGGAGTGCATCTCTGGGGTAGGTTTACCCTCCAGTTATCATACAACGCGAATTTCCCCTATTGATACTGGTCTTCAACCCAATTTTTGAAGACGTAGCAATTTTCAATTGGGTGGCTCACCATTCTGTGATAGGAGAAGTAAATAGGGTTGTTGGCGTCGCCAGGTTGGGCTGGACGCAGCGGGTCTGGCAATGTGATAAGGTTATTTCACATCGCCAACTCGAACAGTCTCCTCGTTTTATCACGCGGAAATGAGTAAGCGCGTCCTAGTCTTTCCTCCAAGGACGGGCGCGGACGCGTGTTGTTTTAGCGAGTAGCTGGTTTTGGGCCACTTGGCTGTTGTTGCATGTTAGCGACGAAGGCCTCCTTTCCTTTACCCTTAGTATTTCGAGGGTCCTTGTTTGAGGATGAAGGCCCATGGCTTATCTGGTCCATCTAGGCTAGTTTATCTATCAGAGCCTAAAAGGTTATGGGCTTGAAGAACGTCATGAATTGGGACACAGTCATTTGAGGATCAAGGGTCCCGATGAACATGCCCATGGCAGGAGATTCTTCAATTCACTGTTCGCATTTAGACCACAGGTTCCACCACCGGATCGCGTATTGGACCTAGGTTTCTCCTAGCTTTACCCTGGCATTGATTAATGCCGTGATCGGAGTGCGTTTGGTCGCACTGGTGAAATGCTGTGTGAATAGCAGTTCCATTTCTGCGAAGGTTTTCACACAGTCATTTGGGAGCTCCGAGTACCATTCGAAGGCTGATTCTGACAAACTGCCGATGAACTGGCGAAGCAACAGTTTGTCGTCACCTCCAGTATTGCCGCATAAAGCTCAGAATTGCACGACGTGTGGGAGAGGGTTGCCTGTTCCTTTATAGACATGGAACTTGGGGATCGTATATCCCGACGAGTATTTGATTTGATCATACCATCCAGGATATGGTCGTCCGGTTTTGACAAGTTGGCCGACGGCTTCTTTAGCTTGGTGAGCTCTTATTTGCTGAGCAATGTAATCGTCCGGGGCAGCCTTGGAGATCGTTTCTTCCTTGGCCGCTGACAACGCCAGAGGAGGGTTTGATGTTTCCGCTCTGTCATCCTCAATGATTATTGGCGGATCTTCAGTCGGGGATTCTGATTGGATCATCATTCCAACTATGTCTTGAAACAAAAGAGCCATCTACTTTTTGTTAGCAGCTTGCTCAGCAGCCTCTTTGTCTTTTCTCTCCAGCATCCTTCGCAGAAACTCTGTATCGGTCTTTTTCTCTTGGCGCTTTTCAGCCTCTTTGTCCGGACTTTCATTTTGTCCGGTGAGTGCAGTCATTTTGGTCAGTATTTCCTGGAGCTTTTGCTGTTGCTCCTGAGCCTTAGTTAGCGATCGAGTTTGCAGTCGGTGCTTACCGAATCACGACTCTCTTATTTTCCTGAAGCCATATAGACCGTATATATGGTTATGCCCCCAGACTTAGGGCGTTTAGGTCCACTGCCTTTGGAATTTACCGTAGGCGGTAGAGTTTTCTCCATCCTCGTTCTTTTATGAGAGATTGGAGTTGAAGGAGCCATTGTGACAGGCACCTATTTAGGAGAAGTCCCCCGTTGTATGGCGAAAGAGCGGTCTTTTCCTTGCTGGCTCATAGATTTCTCGGGTCGGCAAGAGTAAGTTTTGCCAATTACAGAGTCTTGGACTTTTTTCCAGACTCTATGTATTTGCGAGGAAAGCCGTTGATGAGGCTGCTCTGGCTGTTGTGGCACAGGGAGCTCTATTAGCAGAGGTGATTTCTTCAGCACCGACGTCAGGGAGTTCTTATGTATCCTCCTAAGCGGATCAAAGCTGTTCTCGGTTAGAACAGCAGTGTTAACCTCCACCATAGGAGCTGATGGGGTGAGCCCACAAGGGGAGTTTCCTTCGGCCTGTCTTATTCGGCACTAGTGGCGACGTCGAGTATGCCTTGCTGAAGGGACCGCATTAGTTTCGGAAGCGGCTTCATTATGCCCTCGGCTTTGCTGAGGGGTCGGCGTTAGCCTGTTGAAGACCGACATCCTTGATAGAGTTAGAGGAGAACCAGCCAATCTTTCGAAAACTGACCATCTAATGGGGGAAGCACTTTTGCCGGCTTCGCCTGTAGTAGGGGCAGGAATGGCTAACCTTTTGGGGTAGCCCCTTAAGGTATCATGGGCTTCTTTATAGGACAGCTCGAGCTTTTGCTCAGCCTATTGAATACAGAAGTTTCAAGGTTTGACGGCTTGCTGATGGAAGCCATCGTGGTTGCCATCCGATCGAAGACCGACTTTCGGGGAGCATCTTCTTGTGGCATTAAGGCACCGAAACTCACAGGTGAGATCATGGTCCTGAAGAACAGTCCGATAGTAGCTTGTGTCACCTTCCCCGCCGGCTTTGAGAAAATAGAGGCCGCGTTGGGCCCATAGTTCACTCCTCCAGTTGGGGTGGAGTGGGAGTAACTGTTGCATGAGATGCAGTTGAGAGCCGTTAATTTTCTGCACATGGGACACCAAGTTTTAGTATCTCGAATCCAAGGGCAACCATAGCGAACCGCAATTTTGTTCGCTAAACACGACACACGAAGTGTGGAGTGTAAAGAATAAAAAGTCCCACCGAGTGTGCCGGATTCTGTTTACCGCCGAAGACCGGACCAAGACAACCGGGACGTCTAGCCCGAATTTGGGGACAGATGCTATTTGGACATATCCATTCACCTCTCCAAAAATACCAAGTTGATTTATGGTACCATATATCAGAAGTTTGGACAGATGCGACCGTTGTAGCAGACTTTATCAGATTCCCTCTCATTTGTGAGGGTTTTTTTTTATTGTAGGGAAGCTTTTCCCAGCAGGCGCAAGCCCCTGCAGTTAATTACATTATCACGTTGCGATAACAACTTTCTCCTGCTCCAGTAGTTCACTTCATGTCGTATGTTATTTTGTTTGTTTTGGTTGCCCGTGGATTGTATACGGAGACTGGTTTATGTTGTCGCCGGTAAGGAGCGGATCAGTCCAAATCCGTATATTTATCAATTTAGGTTTTGAACTTAGATTATATATTCCTTTAGTTCAAGAATATTTTGTTTCATTTAAGGACCGTTAATCTAGTTTGAGATAAAGATCAACTTAAATATATGAGCATTTGAGCTCAATTTATTTGAACTAAGAATACGTTAGTCTTATTTTAGACTAAGATCAACTTAGTAATATTTTCAGGATCATTAAATCTTATTAAGATCCCAACAACAGAGCATTTGGGTTCACCTGCAAGAAACTTTTCAAAGACACTTAGCCAATTTGGGCTTAGTCTGCTCAGTCCTTTTCTTCTCTTTCTTTTTTTTAAAGTGCTAAACACTTATTTGTAGTTCTGTTTGCTCAGCCCTTTTTCTTTTATGCAGAATTACTAAGCACTTGTTTGGGGTTCTGGAGTTCACATGTGTATCATGTGAGGCACTCAAACATAGGCGCTACCCAATCAGTGCTAAGCACTTTAGTCATTTTGACTAAATATAGAGTGCTAAGCACTTTGTATGGCGCTCACGTGAGGGGCACGTGAGGCGTTTTCTCATTTATTTTATTGGGTGCTCACGTGTGTTTCACGTGACACGCTGGGACATGGGCGTTGCCCAATCGGTACTAAGCACCTAGTCATTTTGACTGACTTTATAGTGCTTCTGCACTTTTACTCAGCGCTCACGTGTATTTCACGTGAGACACTAGGCCTTCTTTTTTGAGTGCCAACATGGGAAGCACGTGAGGGGCTGAGTCCTTTGTTTTGGGTGCTCACGTAGGAAGCATGTGAGATACTGGGATATGGGCGCTGTCCAATCAGTGCTAAGCACCTAGTCATTTTGACTGACTTTATAGTGCTTCTGCACTTATACTCAACGCTTACGTGTATTTCATGTGAGGCGTTGGGCCTTCTATTTTGAGCATCCATGTGGGAAGCACGTAAGTCTTTTCCTTTGTTGATGTTTTCTGAAGAAGTTTTAACTTCTGTTAATGGCATTTTGACCATTAATGATCTCTGTTTTGGAGATCTGAGACCGGTTTCATTAGACAACTTAGTTCTTCTTTTTTTTTTGTAAGAAAAAAGTTCTTATGTAGGGTTAAACCCTGTTTGTGAAGGAATTAAATTCCTAGACAATGCATCTTTATTTCTTTTTGATCTAGTTCTCTTTTTTTAGATCTTGAGTTTGGAAATCAGAATCTCCCCGATAAGAATTAAATTCTCAACTTGTGGAGAGATTTGCTTTTTAAATCTCAGATCAGAGAAAGAACGAAGTTCTTTTTATGGAGAGTTAAACCCTTATTTTCCTTTTGTTAGGAAAAAGAGATAAGTTCTATCTCTGCTTTCTTTTACCTAGGGTTTTTGAAGAGCAAGGATCTTTCTTCTTCAGAAGAGAATTGAATTCTCGGTTTTGTTGTGAAAAGAAACTTGTGTGGTTGATCTCCTCTTCCTTCCTTCCTCCTTTTTTTTTTTGAAGTCTCCTATCCTTTATATAGGAGATTCAAATTTGTTGATTAGTTTGAGAAAATCTCTCATTTGAGAGATATTAATTGATTTACTTGGCCTCAAAGATTATTTAGGAGATTTTATCCACCGTTGGATTTTTGATCCAGTGAATTTTATTTCACAGAATATATATATATATATATATATATATATTCTGGTTTTTAACAAGATTAGGAAAATATTTTCCATATATAGAATTTAATTCTGTCAAACAGTGATTTTTAATCACTAGTGGATTTTTAAACCAAGTGCTCTGTTTAACAGGCACAATCTTTCTTTGTTGAGAAAAATTGTTGAAATATATTCCCGAAATAGAATTTAATTCTATCATTAAATTTTGATCCAACCGAGAATATTTTTCTCACTTAGAAATATTAAGGAGATATTTTCTCCTAATAGAATTTAATTCTATCATTTTATTATCACCATTGGATTTTTGATCCAACGGCTCTGTTTAACAGAGAATATCCTGGATTTTTGGGGAAATATTTCTCATGTAGAATTTTATTCTGCCCGCTTTAATTTGGGCGCCGGCGCTCACGTGCTATGCACGTGGGTGCCACTTAAAAATTTAATTCTTATATAATAGGCACTCATGTGCTTTGCACGCCGGCGCTCACGTTTGTTCCACGTGAGGCACCACTATAGGATTTAATCCTATAAGTGGTCGATGCTGGCGCTCACGTGGGGATCACATGGGACGCTGCCTCATTGAGTTTGAACAGACCTTAACTCTTACTATTGGGTTTAATTAATAGGGGAACACCCATACAGAGGGTTTCCGGTTTTGGCGAAATGTTGTAGTTGGGGTATATTGGTACGCGCTTGGGTTCGATTAAAACTAGTGTATTGGATACATTGACGGTAATCGGACGGTTGAAATTCTTTCCAATCTTTTTAGAAAGACGGATATTAAACCGGGTGCCAATTTAATATATTGATACATATTTTTTATAGTATGTATTTACTAGTATTTTGTCGCTGATTTAATTTTGTCTCTTTATGTATTTTAAATACATTAGAAATTAATTACATGTGTACGTATAGGTACTTGTATTGTTACGAGTTTATATATATATATATATATATATATATATATATATATATATATATATATAAATTGTGATTAATTTAATTCTTTTCTTTTATTTCTTTTTCTAATGCTTATGTTATGCCTAAGGCACATCATACCCTCACCATATTATAGTATGGTGACATGTGCCATAGAGGTGGTGCTGGACACTTGGATGGTTGGTTTAATCTAAGAGCTATGATTGTTTTGGAGAAAATATATCTATAACTATTTCTTTAGAAATGGTTAAGGGTTTTATTTTCATTCACACTCTTATCACCTTCTTCCTCCTCTCTTTGCACTTTAGAAAAATAAAAAGAAATAGAAAAACAAATAGATAAAATTAGCAGTGAGCTTGAACTACAACTTCTAACTAATTAGCTTAGCAACCTAACTACTTAGGTTAATTCTAGTTTGAATTTGGAGCCATTGCACTTGAGCCTTCAAGGTGGATCATCTTTCATGAAGGAGATGGACTTGCAAGCATGTAATATGGAGCTTTTAGGAGCCTACAATAGAGTCCAACACAATTTGGCAGCACTTGAAGATATTGCAAAGGTTGTAGTTTCAACCTAATAGCTAGTTTGCTCTCTTTATCTTGTTTCAAGTTGTTATTTTTATCTAGATTCTATTGTTTGGGACTAATTAATTGCTCTCTTGAATTTTGAAAACCTTATGATATCATCTTTTAAATTTGCTATTTAGAGTGCACTAGTTCCTTCAAGTACCACCAATTTATCCCTTGAGAAAGACTACGTTTTACCATCATCTCCAATATTTGGATTACCAATTCTTTTCATCTTATGTATTCATACGATTCTTGAGCATTTTGATCCCATCTCTCAAAATGCTGATAAGTTAATATAGTTGGAAATTTTCAAATTTAAACTTTGGTCCATTACAACTGCACTAATTTATTCAGCCAAGTCAAATCCTCATGTTCATTCATTCACTTCATTTCGTTCACACACATCCTTTCGTTCTTCCCCTCAATTTCGTTCACCCCCACCTAAACACGATGCCATTACCATTCATATACGGTCTCGAGTGTTCTCTATTTTCTTCTGCTACACTGTGTTCCACCAACTATGGTGGCATCATGATAGGATTTTTGAATGATTGGTACTCACATTTGGGTCGTCGAAAGAGTTGTGTAAATAAGTTCTCTTATAAATATGTAACATACTTGTTTTTCCTTTTTGTTGTATATAACCTTTTTCTTTTTTTTCACGTCATGCCTTGAACTTCACCGCTTTATATGACAGTGAGGACATTATCAAACTCATGTATAGGGAGTTTTGTATATATATTTGTCATGCCGGGTTCCAAAAAATAATAGGGTTGACAAAAATATTAAAATAATATGGTTGTAAGGATGTGACGAGGCCCACGACATAGTTATACCAAGGAGCACTCATCCTTGATACGACTACGCCAAGCGTTTGGCAAGCAATATGATTATAACAATAATACCCATAAAATAAAATCCAATACAGCATTATTATAAAGCAAGAGTTGAATAGGAGTATAAAGTTCAAGACATAATAATAATAATAATAATAACATCCAAGTCTTAGAAACAACAAGGCATACTAATTGCCAAATACTGAAATAATAAAAGAAAGTAACTAGAATCCGGGCTGAGCTGAGAAGTGTGAGAAGTCGGCATCTAAGAGTTTCTGTTCGGCAATAGCTACATGATCTTTCTCTAGATCTGACGGACAATTCAAAAAGAACATCCGTCAACGAGCTTGGCTTGGGTAAGTCTCTCAAGGTTACATGTTAGTATAAACAGAAATAGAGCATGAAGCATATGATAAATACAAAGAAAAAATACAGGAATAAAAGTTAAGCAATTCTAAAATAAGTATGGCAATAGTATCTCAGATCAACGTACATAAAGTCTAACGAGTGTAATGTATGTCAATTTCGGGGGACCACTATATCTGTGATTGTTAGCATCCGACACGCATGGGACCGACAACTGTTCAACTGTGATTGTTAGTATCTTATACGTCTGAAACCGGCAAGTATGATAGGTGACTCCTAAAATCCAACTCACTAATTTCATTAGACTATCCCAACCCCACGTTTTATTATACATGTATATAACGATCATATTCTATGGCAAGCAATAACATAATACATGACTTGACTGTGCACTGTGATATCTCTTAGCATGATCTCGAATCCATGACATATACCATTCCATTTCTTTCCATGAATAACCATTATATAAATATCACATGTAAACATGCAACATTTATATAAGATTATATCATCAACATATGAAAGCATGAATTTCATATACACAAGAAAATCATGAGTTAAAAGAACATGATTATCATAGTGTGTGAATAATATCAATGCAGGGTAGGTTCAAATTAGTTCTAAAAGTTGTGAGGCAGATTAACATAGTTTCTGTTTGAAATTAGGAAAAGTGTATAACTAAGAAAATGTGTATTTTTTTGTGTAGAAGACGATGCATATAAGTTTTACCAGTAACGGTTTTATAGGTCAGAAGATATTGGTGTTTTACTATAGATATGTCATGTCGTTCCAGAAATGTATAGAGTAGTTTCTTATCGCTAGTTTACGGGTATAAAGTTGTTGTTCACTTCTAAATAAATTATTTAAAGTGTATAACATGTATATCCATCCATAGGAAAAAAGGTTCTGAAAAATCTTATCTAGATTGGGAATTAAAAATCAAACATGCAACTGATCAGGGATTTTCAGCCTCTGGCCAACGCACAAGTCTCTGTTTCGAGGGCAGTTTTGAAAGGGTTGTGATCGTTTTCTGAATATACTTTTAAAATAAAAATTGTTCTCCATCCAGTGTACAATAATTTACATATAATGTTTGATGGGTTACAATAAGTACATAAGATCCTATGGGGGTTTTACTGTGGTTGTGCTGAAAATTCCAGCGAAGACCAGATTTCAAATTAACAAGTTAGGGGCATATTTTCATGAGATTATAGTCATTTTCAGAAAAACTGTGCTTCACGAAAGATACAAGGTTTTCTGTTTATAAGTGTTTTGACCCATTACTTGAAGGTTTTGGTTACATAGTTTACAAGTTATGATTAGTTTATTTAGACCGTGCATAAAATTTACAAACTAAACTTAACAGTTTTCATGGGGTTTTTGTGTAGGAATGATAACGATCCAAGGATTTAACATGATAAATCCACAATCATGCAATCACAACATATATATAACCATATTACCTTGCATAAGGCTCAAGTTTCATAACATATAAATAACTTCATCATCCAAAATAAACAAGATCAAGTCATCGAGAGTTTCATATTAAGTGTGTAGCAAATGGTTTCATGGCAAGAGGTTTTACAAAAATTCTTTTTTTAAATTAAAAAGTGAGAGACTTTAACACCATCTAGAGCAAGGATTCTAAAGAAATGAGGCGACGGATTCAAAGATGAGGGAGGAGACTTACCGTATGCGTCATGTAAATTAAGGATGCCTCGATAATCAAGGCTTGCCCGACGAAAGGGTTCTTCAGAGTTTTGATGGATAAAAAAGAAAAAGGAAGATGGAATGGAAATAGAGGCTAGGTTTATTTATAAGATTAGATATTAGGGCTTTGTAGATATTAAGGGCTAGGATTAAGTTAGATTAGATCTAACGGCTTAAAGAGAGCTTTTAAAAAAACATAGGTTTGTTTTTAAAAATATTTTTAATTAAGATGAAATCTAATTAAACTCTTTAAAATATTTAATAAATAATCTTATCTTTTCAAAAACATTTTTTAATAAATCTCTTAATATTTTCTTGTCTTTTAAAAATATCATAAATTATTTTATAAATTATTTTCTCTAAAAATATTTTAAAATAAAGATAAACAAAATCTTTTCCTTTAAAAGACTAAAAAATATTTATTTATATTGATAATCCTTTTCAAAAGATTCTCTTTTCAAAAATCAACTTTATCAAAATCTAATAAAATTTAAAATCATGATTCTTTTTTTCTCTTTAAAAATAAATTCCTTCTCTTCTTTTTTAAAATACTAGCAAATCAATTTTATCTTTTCAAAAATTAAAAATTCTCTGTTATTATTTATGAAAGAAAAAAATTAAAAGATTAAATTAAAAAAAACATTTTATTTATTTTAAAACGGAAATGGTCGTTACAGTCTTTCTTTTTGTTTTTAGATTAACTTTTCTTTATCTTTATTGTATATCTCGTTAAAACAAACTTTTATAAAACTTTAAATCAAGTTAACGAGCAGGTAATATTTAGTTCAAAACCCGAAAATTAAGGTTGATAATATAGAAAAAATTGAATCCTAGAAGTAGAAACCAATATCCGAAAGATAACACTTATAGGATTGGGTCGTAGTGAGTATACCCTTACACTACACTTACACGTATTTTAAGTTTTGGGATGAAGAGGATGACTTGAAATATTTCCTATATATAAAATAAAAAATAAAAATTATATATATATATATATATATGAGAATAATGGAGGAAAGATGCCATAGGAAGGAATTTCCTCCTATGGCGTCAAAAAAATACAATCTTCATCGTGTTATCCGATGATCGGCACCCATCAGCTTCATCGTTATCATCTAAGATTTGGGCACGCCAAATTTCATGTGATTCTACAACTTTTTCACCGTTGACTTAGTGGGTTCAAAATTAACGGTTTACCGACAATAGAACTTTTTACATTGCTAAATCAACGATGAAAAAGTTGTAGAATCACATAAAATTTGGCGTACCCACATATTAGATGATAACAATTTGATAGATTCCGATCGTCGGAAAACACGATGGAGGACGTAAATTTTCGACACCATAGGAGGAAATTCCCTCTTATGACCTCTTTCCTCCATTATTCTTTCTCTCTCTCTTTCTCTCTCTCTCTCTCTCTCTCTCTCTATATATATATATATATATATATATAAAATGATAATAGAGAAAAGATTTAGATATTTTATTATTTGACCAATGGCCTCTTTATATAATGATTACAATTACTTGATGCCTAAGCATCATGGTACAGTGTACCCTAATAACAATATATTCTAAATTATTCCAACACTCCCCTTCAAGCAGGAGCATAGATATCAGTGATGTGTAGCTTGGACAATAGACGAACAAATGCGGGTGTTAGAAGAGATTTCTTCAAAATATCTGCAATCTGTGCATGAATAGAAATATGATAGAGATTGACTTCATTTTCAACAATTTTCTCTCGAATAAAGTGACAATCCATTTCAATGTGTTTTGTCCGTTCCTGAAACATTGGATTCTTTGAAATATGAATTGCAGATTTATTGTCACAGAACATGAATGCTGGTGTTGTAGAACTAAAACTGAGATCTCAAATCAATGTGGAGAGCTATATCAATTCTGAGACGGCATAGACCATAACCCTATATTTAGCCTCGGCTAATGAGTGTGCAAAAACATGTTGCTTCTTGCTACGCCATGTAACTAGATTCCCCGCAAAGAAAACAAAAAATCCACTTGTGGAGCGACGGTCATGTTAGGAATATGTATGCCCTAGAGGCCATTATTGTATATTATATAGTGGATGCTTGGACATATATATAGAGGACTTTCTTGCTCGACATGATAGTATGCTATCTGGTTGCTCTTTATCTTAACATATGCATTTGTTTTAGTTTACTATCTCATTGATACATATTAATAAAGCCCTTAGGATATTGGCTTGAGTACCAGGACTATGATGCAGATCATACTAGTGGGGCTTGTGTAGTCCACAAGCACATTCTTTAACAGTTACTAGTCGAGAGAGTATCGAGATAGAGCATCGATATTCTAGAGTAGACTAGTGTGTACATTTCTTGACCCTGTATGGGGCGTTAGTTGATCCCACAGCCATTGGTGTTTGACATCAAAGATTGTATACGGGTGCTCATTGGAGAATGAGTACACCGAACAGGACTCGCCGAGAACTCCTAGATGGTACCATACCTATCGTCAGATAGCAGTTCTCTGGTGACACTTGTACAGGTTAGTCTGTAGACCTGAGATCGTCATAGTGTCTTGTGTAGTTCCCACTGTGCTTTGATTTCCTCCTTACCATGGCTCAAAGGAGTCATGCAAACAGGTGGTTTTTTGGGTATAGTCCCGAGTCACATGGAGACAGTGAGCGATATGAGGGGTTTCGTATCTCCCGGTATTAGGAGTTGATATTACGCTATGCTCGATTGCTATAACAGCAAGTCCCTAGTCAAGACTGATGAGATTTAATGGTAAATGTTATCAGCAGTTTCTCGAAAGTTATAGGCCACACATCGGCATGACTTATCGAGTTAGTGGGGTCTGACGATTCCACCCCCAGACTCGATATACGACATATCAGACGAAGAGACCGGACTGTACGGTAAGTGTTTCTTATATGCTCTACGGGAGTTTGGATAAGTTTTCTTATTGATCCTATATTCGTTCAATACCTGGGTAGCCGTTACATCCAGCTATTACCGTTGACGGCTTGTAGGTCTCTGATGTGATCATTACCTACTGCTGGCGTATTGACGAGTCTTTAGAGTCCCACATAGAGGTTTCCTAGCTTAAGCGAAACGAAATAGGGCACGTATGCAGATATGTGCGGGAGCTTGATAAAATACGAGTATATGATACCGTATTCTAATCTAGCGATATTTGATATAAGGCGGGCTATATATGATATAACCATATTATTGAATCAAGCGTTGATTCAATAATTTGATATATATATATATATGTTTGTATATTTGATATTAGCCAGTTTATATATGACATAACCGGATTATTGAATCAAGTGTTGATTTAATAATTTGATATATCTATATCTATATATATATATATATATATATATTAACTAATATTAAATATTAGCCAGTTATATGTGATATAACAGGATTATTGAATCAAGTGTTGATTTAATAATTTGATACATATATATATATATATATGATATTAGCCGGGTTATATATGATATAACCGGATTATTGAATCAAGTGTTGATTTAATAATTTGATATAAATTTATATATTTGATATATATATATATATAAACTAATATATAGCTCACTTAAGATTTTCTTCTTTTTATATATATTTATATATATGTAATATATATATATATTGTATCATGGTTGATGATACAATGAACAAGGATGTATGAGAATCACACAAGAGAGTTGAAGATGAGAAGATAATGATTTATATTTAAAAGAATAAAAGAAAGAAAAGAAGAATGGGTCATGGCTTTGGATGATTGGAGAAGCATTGAGAAGCCATGACTCATCTTCAATTTTTATTTTATTCTTAGATATTTATGTCATGACCAGTAATTTAGCACGTGACCGGCACTTAAATTACGCAACGTCTAAAGGCGTAACGTAAATCAAGTAAAGCCGAAGCCCAGAAAATCTAAACCTTTTTGCGAAAAATAGTGGGGGTGCAGTTTTGAAATAAAGGTATAATGAATCATGTTTTTTTTTGAATGCATAGCTAATGAAACATGAAAATGCAAGTGAATTAAACTACAGTTGAAAACATGTTTCGTCTTTAAAAATTTGGACAGCACCTCCCTTGTATATTTTGATCCAAAACCATTTACACAACAATATATATGCATCCCTCAGCGGGAGCTACCTCTTCGCCAACCGGCGGAATCACAACCACGCAATAACATACATACAACATCCAACGACGAAGATCAACCCAGAAAGAAAAATAAATGAGCAAGACATCAAAACTCAAGAAGCAAACTTAAACCCATCGCTATAAGTCTCGCACAAAACCCAAGTCTGGCTAGGTCTACCAATAATACAATCTCTAGTTTCTGATCTGATCTTATGTGATGGAGTTTATCTAGATACAACGGAATATAACAGTACGAGAGTGGGCACGATCCAACATGTGTCCCACCTACCAAAGCAAAACACCCTGAATGAAGCTGTGTGCCAGCGATACCGCAACTGATCCCAAGCGGTCAAACCTGCAAGAACTGTGGCACAACGGGGGTGAGTTGCCAACTCGTGAGTAGAAAACATCAGCAAGTAGAAATCGAATAAAATAACGATTTCCAAGGTCACTATATCCGGAAGGTAATACTATGATATCTAGGGTGACCAAGTACGCATATATGTCAACAATCGAGTCAATCCAATGACATATATAAATAAAAATCCGATATCATATACCTGTATGCATGTGGATATCATCCACGTGTCCATCAACGACACAAACAATATCATGGAACCTGAGTGTACCACACCGATACTCGAACATCATGAAAACATATGCCTGTATATATAGATGAGGACATCAACCACGTGTGTCCATCAACGACACATCAAAATCATGGAACCTGAGTGTCCAACACCGACACTCGAAACATCATGAAAACATATGCCTGTATATATATATATATATATATATCAACCACGTGTGTCCATCAAAGACACATCAAAATCATAGAACCTGAGTGTCCAACACCGACACTCGAAACATCATGAAACCCGTGTCCAGCATCGACACGTAAATTCTCATATCTCAGGCGCCGCTTACTCAGATCAGCCCTCATATATATCTCATCTCAGGCGCCGCATCCTCAGATCGGTCCTCATACCCATCTCATATCATAACTCCAAAACGGCATCCTCCGGATATCCGCCGAGTTCTATATAATCACCGGTAGGTAGTGTTCCCTCTTCCAGGCTCATCGTCTACACCACAAAAATCATTTCTTGTCCCGGGGTACCATACTGGGTCCACCATGTACCCGCAAACGGCATCCGCCAACTCCTCGAATCGGGTCTCGAAAACAAGCTCAGAACTGAAAAACTCATGGTGGACGTCTCGAAATATCATATCAAGAGAAACCTGGTTTTTAAGAAAATACACCATTTCCTTTGAAATATACCACGGTTCTCAAATCCAGAGATCTCATAAAAACAGCATCTCAATGCATATAACCATAAGTACGATATATGCAACATAGAGTAGTAATATGAGCATATCGCGTATATCATGCAAGCATGTCAAATAATAATACTGAACAATGAATGTACTTTTACTTTTACTTTTAAGATTTGTCTCATAATAATGCAGTTCTACTGTGTAAGTGACATGACAATTCTACTGTATAAGTGGCATGGTAATTACCGATGAAGAATGTGTGTTAGCCGGCAAATCTGTGTATGTGTAACATGCGTATCAACGGTAATTGTGCAGATGTACTAGCAATTGATATCATATAGCATTAAATACCGGCACATGGTATGTACATCACGAGGGGTAATATCCTACACAACATGAACAATAAATGGGTATATCTATCTACACATGAACCATACGGTCACTTAAAAGATATGGATCGCAGTTTTGAAAGTAAGTATGGTTCAGGTGGCAATCCTTATATCGGCGATCCTACCTCATAACATCCGATATGAAAATAATTATCCATCATCATTCTCAAATTACTAGCGCGGATCAATCATCCGATACATCTCATTACATACAGTAATCCATCGTACGGGGTCATCAAACAGAATAGGGAATCTATCGACCTATACAATAATGAGGGTACGGATCTAAAGTCTCGTACGGTATATTACTCATTATACTCAAATATATATATATATATATATACACACACATATATCTCAAATCACATTTGTATAAACATCATATCTTATTAATTTCACAACACCTCTATCTCAATCTCATGTTGTGTTTATCGATCTCGATCTCATATCATACCATTATCAACGCATACTTGTTCTCTTTCAATGCATATTTATCATGATTCACTTCCCATTTCATATTCTCAAGCAAATATATCCATTAGCGTCAACTTTATCATAATTATAATTTATAACATAATCTTCCTTATCAATGGTTTCGGGGGCGCTATACGCAATCCACCCGATTTTCCGCGTAGATATAAATCTACCCATCTGCTAAACTCCTCGCTTAGCCGAAGTCGATGTGCTTCATCGTCTCGGAAGTCCACGCGAAGGTACCTACAATCAATACACAATCGCAATTCTATTAAAACCAATATCCGAAAACCGATACGGCACACGAGTTGCTCATAGGTTAGCCTATAGCTTACGCATGAAAGATCAACCAAATAACTCTCGTCCGTTCACGTACAAACGTTCAACGATGAAATCAAATCCAAATACCAAAACCACGAATTCAAGTATCATAAAAACATAGCCAAAACACTCGCAAACTACTCCAAGATTTTGGCTCAGGTAAATAGGAACTAAACAACCAAGTATAAAGGATAGGTTATAGGGTAATTGAGCTACAGGCAAAAACTCAACACCAGAACCTAACAGAAGTCCGGCGAGACCATCGAAAAATCCGACACCGCCGGTCAAAGTAGGGTGAAATGGACTTGTATTTTGATGGTGGTCTTCTAATGGTCTATCTAGGTTAATGGACTTGTTTGATTTTCTTATAAACGACCCAAGTTGCTCCAGATACCCTGTAGGCTAACAAACGTCACAAAACCGACATGGGACAAATTCTAAGTTTGTGTATCGGGTTCTAAACTCATTTCCAGGTCAGGAAAACATCTCTAAAGTCTTACAAACACTCGCTGCACCTCAAATTACCATTTAACAGCAACATGGAATTTTCTAAGATCACATAACCTAATTATATCAAATTCTAACTAAATTAGGATATATAACACCAATACTAATCTACAAATGAAGAGATTACCTCATTTGGCAACTTAGGAAAATTCTTGAGTTGCCCAAAATCTTCAAAATCGAAACTTGGATGGTTCGAAGGGTTTAGAATAGGTTTGTGCATGTTTTATGTGAAGGTGACATGGGGTTTAGAAAAAGAAATTGAGATGATGCATGGAGGTAGAGTGAGAATGAAGGAGATGAAGAAAACAATGGGGAAATAATAAGGGAAGACAAGTCTCACTCTCTCTCTCTTATCCTCACTCTCTCTTACCCTCACTCTCTATCAAAATATCTATTTTGTTTCTTCTCACAAAAATCTCATGGCATCTATTTCTATTCTTTCCACACTCAAAACTCTTTTCTCTCTTTTCTTTTCTTTTCTTTTCTTTTCGTTGTTTTCTTTTCCTCACAAAACTTAAAAGCCACAAACAAAATAACAATATGCACATGACTTGATGCACTTAGCCATGGAAAAATATAAAAATACGGATTTGGCTTAGTCATGATTAGTAGTGCACTAATCAATTTTACTTTTAAATTTGCATATAACTAATTATAAAAATACCAAAATCTGATAAATATCTTTTTAATGAATAAATCATTTTAATCTCCGATTATTTTTCAAATATTGGTATATACTTATACCATTTTACGAAAAACCCCTATTCGTAAATCGAATAGTTTTCACGAAATATATTATTTTAAAATTAAATTTCCAAAAATAATATTTTATATTTCTAAAATGTTATAGTCTTCCACCTTAAATAAATTCGGTCCCCGAATTTAAAATTAAATCCCCAAATACTAAAACATTTCAATAACCAGCTCAAATCAACGGGGCTTCGAAATCACGGAAGATACATAAATACCCCAGCGCATCGTGTGCGCCTAAAAACGAGTACGAAACTCAAAATCAAACTCCGTCAACTATCACGCAATCACTGGAGTTATAAACGAAATACGAATATCGAATTCCACTACTGGAATCCACATGCACTATAGCCAAATCATAATACGTATATAGCACGCATCTTTGTAAAACCATTTTAAAGACTGAATAAAACACATGCAAAATCTTTCCCAAATCTCCGTGCTATGCGTAGCTCACGGCACAAGTGGCGGACGATCATTTGTAAAGTAGTAAATATATATTTATATATGTTTTGCTCAAATTATACGTCCGCCTTTTTGAAATATCCCAGAAGGTTTTCCTTGTAAAATTTCCTGTCACTCACGGACACGTAAGAAATAGCGAGACTATAGCCCCTTTTTGAAAATCTCTTGGTAACTTTTTATGCATGCAAAAGTACTCAGGCACTGTCCTCAGACCAGCCCTGCTCGGCTACTATATAATATAGTATCCATCATCAAAACGCGATACTCATAAATAAAATCAGCCTCAAAAGGCGTATCTAACATCACATGCGTCTGGTGCGTACGGAAATCAAATCCAATACAAGTGCCACAATATGCACAAAAGCAAAACTAAGTGCAACGGGTGTGTACGAAAATATCTGTCTAGTGCAACGGATGTGTACGACAACCATATCAAATACATCTATAGTACACGAAAGCATTTGTCTAGTGCAACGGATGTGCACGACAATCCTAACCCAGTGCAACTAACATGCACGAATGAAAATCCTAATCAAGTGCATCCAACATGTACGAATAAAAATCTCAATCGAGTGCAACTAACATGCACGAACGAAAATCTCAATCAAGTGCACCCGGTGTGCACAAAATCTCATATCATGCGCCTATATGCGCGAAAATTCAAAACAAGTGCGTCTGGTCCATATAAAACATCTAGTGCAGTAGCGTGCACGATAACAAACGCTAAGTGCAGACGCTCAAGAAAATATAAATCTGGTGCAACAAATACACGAAATACTCATCAATATCTCAAATGCTCACAAAAACGACACCGAGTATACCAAGATATAAAGAATCATAAACGTGTGCAACTGCGTGCACAAAATCCATCCCAATGCACTGCAAGCACATATAGGCTATACTGAGTGAAAAAATCAGGTCAAGTGCGTATAACATGCATGAAATCGAAATAGACAGTATCGAATCCATGAAACCATAAATATGTGCAACGAAGGCACAAATCGATACCAAGTATAATAAATATGCATAATTCATAAACCAATGTAACGGTGTATAAGACATAAATCAAGTGCAATAACTGTGCACAATATAAATCTCCAATAGGTGCAGCCATGGCGCACAAAAACATAAATCACGAAACCTAATCATCGAAACTCAAGTCCAAGCGATAAAAGTGTGATACTCGGATCACAAAACGCAATCGCAATAACTGACATTGAGGTACACCGCCTACAATGTCGAAAAATATGCCGGTGCACCCAAACTGGCAGAGCAAGATCATCTACTTGCCTCCTGCTCACGGTCTGGCATCTCCGGTCTCTGGGTTCCTTGTTCCTCTCTGAATTACCAATCTTGCAATCCTTCTGCTCGTCGGCCCGGTCAGGTGTACTAACGGAACAGTCCCGCTCTGGAACTCCTCTGATCACCGTTAGGCCAATCAACATGACCACTCTCAACGGCACAATACTTACGGCGGCATCTGGCCCTCTGAATACGCACCTATAACTGATCCTGGTTGCAAATCTCTATCGCTGCGGTGTCCTGGAAAGAACCTGCTCATTGCTTCTTTCGATCTCGCATATGCCGAACTATACAAAGGTTGGCACTCTTGCTTAACTCTTTTCTCATAACCGGACAGCTGCGTCCTCAACACGACTTTCCTCTGAAATTTGGCTGTATCTAACGCCTCTTCACACATATCAATCCTCTGGCATCAACGGAGAGTAACGACCGCTCGTTAACATCTTGCACGAACCTCTTGTTCCACTCGACTTGATTATCGTCCACTTCGACGTCATCTCTTGTTATATGCATATTGCAATTCATTCTCGGCTACGGTCAATCCGGAGTCTCTCACACGGACTCGAAATTATGAACTCGGTATCTTCATCATTATATAGAAGAGATCTAGCCGAATACGTCCTCGGGAACTCGTCCATATCATCGGAGGAATACACTTTATTCGTCTGTTCTCGATCAACTCACTACACATTTGGTGAGGTCTTTCTATCTGAAACTGGTCAACTTACCGATCTCACATCGGAGTATCCGACGAACAACGTCCTTTCTTGATCGATCTACTCTAGATCTGAGTAAGATCCCTCAACTAGAATTCTTCGACTCAAGTGAGCCTGCATCGGCACATCAAATCTGACGAATCATATCAGTCGCTCAACTCGAGATAAACTAGCTATCTCCTGTCACATCTCTGTCTGAAAGCTCCAGCGGTTTCAGCTCATAAACTCTGGAAACAGCATCCCATCAATCTCATAACAGCTGGGTCATCCATCTGCACGGTAGACAACATCACAATCTCTGAAGTAGACTGTACATCAACAGTCCTCTCAAACCGGCAATCTTTATCAATGGCCCGATCATCCGGTGCAAAACCGAACACTCTCCTCAAACGAGAGATCACAACACAACACTATACCTACACGTTCCCAAGTCACCAGAAACAACATGGTCAGTCCTCGTACATGACGAGCTCGCCCTGATCGTAACACTAGCAGCAGCTCAATCTGCGCTCAAACTATGGTGACAGGAACCTCAAGCAGGTATCGATAATGATAGATCAAATGAACGAAAGAAATCAGCAGATCCCAAATGGATATATGATCATAGGAACGAATAGTATCACAGATCTCAAGATATGTACATCCTAAGGTTTCTTAAATGGAGTATCGTGTGGTAAATATGACGCAGAATATACGTACGGTACGTCACTCTACTCAAGCTACCTACTCTATCAATCAAGGTCAACATATGAAACGAAAGTTCGGGTCTAATACCCCCCGTCAAGTCTAAGTTCCGTAAGGTCAAGCCTAGGTTCCGAAATATATATACGCCCTAGACTCCGCATAGTCAAACCCAGACTCAAACCAAGGTTAAACCTAACGCTTTGATACTAACTTTGTCACGACCCATAATTTAGCACGTGACCGGCACTTAAATTACGCAATGTCTAAAGGCGTAACGTAAATCAAGTAAGCCGAAGCCCAGAAAATCTAAACATTTTTGCGGAAAATAGTGGGGGTGCAGTTTTGAAATAAAGGTATAATGGATCATTTTTTTTTGAATGCATAGCTAATGAAACATGAAAATGCAAGTGAATTATTCTACAATTGAAAACATGTTTCGTCTTTAAAAATTTAGACAGCAACTCCCTTGTATATTTTGATCCAAAACCATTTACACAACAATATATAGGCAACCCCAAGCGGGAGCTAGCTCTTCGCGAACCGGTGGAATCACAACCATGCAATAACATATATACGACTCCCAACGGCGAAGATCAACCCAGAAAGAACAATAAACGAGCAAGACATCAAAACTCAAGAAGCCAACATAAACCCATCGCTATAAGTCCCTCACAAAACCCAAGTCTGACTAGGTCTACCAATAATACAATCTCAAGTTTCTGATCTGATCTGATGTGATGGAGTTTATCTAGATACAACGGAATATAACAGTACGAGAGTGGGCACGATCCAACATGTGTCCCACCTACCAAAGCAAAACACCCTGAATGAAGCTGTGTGCCAGCGATACCGCAACTGATCCCAAGCGGTCAAACCTGCAATAACTGTGGCACAACGGGGGTGAGTTGCCAATTCGTGAGTAGAAAATATCAGCAAGTAGAAATCGAATAAAATAACGATTTTCTAAGTCACTATATCCTGAAGATAATACTATGATATGTAGGGTGACCAAGTACGCATATATGTCAACAATCGAGTCAATCCAATGACATATATAAATAAACATCCGACATCACATGCCTGTATGCATGTGGATATCATCCACATGTCCACCAACGACACAAACAATATCATGCAACCTGAGTGTCCCACACCGACACTCGAACATCATGAAAACATATGCCTGTATATATAGATGAGGATATCAACCGCCTGTGTCCATCAACGACACATCAAAATCATGGAACCTGAGTGTCCAACACCGACACTCGAAACATCATGAAAACATATGACTGTATATATATATGAGGATATCAACCACATGTGTCCATCAACAACACATCAAAATCTTGGAACCTGAGTGTCCAACACCGACACTCGAAATATCATGAAATCTGTGTCCAGCATCGACACGTAAATCCTCATATCTCAGGCGCCGCATACTCAGATCGGCCCTCATATATATCTCATTTCAGGCACCGCATTCTCAGATCGGTCCTCATACCCATCTCATATCATAACTCCAAAACGGCATCCTCCGGATATCCACCGAGTTCTATACAATAACCGGTAGGTAATGTTCCCTCTACCAGGCTTATCGTCTACACCACAAAAATCATTTCTTGCCCCGGGGTACCATACCGGTTCTACCATGTACCCGCAAACGGCATCCGCAAACTCCTCGAATCGGGTCTCGAAAACAAGTTCAGAACTAAAAAAACTCATTGTGGACGTCTCGAAATATCATATCAAAAGAAACCGGGTTTTTAAAACAATACACCATTTCTTTTGAAACATACCATGGTTCTCAAATCCAGAGATCTCATAAAAACAGAATCTCAATGCATATAACCATAAGTACGATGTATGCAACATAGAGTAGTAATATGAGCATATCGAGTATATCATGCAAGCATGTCAAATGATAATACTGAACAATGAATGTACTTTTACTTTTAAGATTTATCTCATAATAAGGCAGTTCTACTGTGTAAGTGACATAGAAATTCTACTGTATAAGTGGCATGGCAATTACCGATGAAGAATGTGTGTGAGCCGGCAAATCTGTGAATGTGTAACATGCGCATCAACGGTAATTGTGCAGGTGTACTAGCAATTGATATCATATAGCATTAAATACCGGCACGTGGTAAATACATCACGAGGGGTAATATCCTACACAACATGAACAATAAATGGGTATATTTATCTACACATGAACCATATGGTCACTTTTTAAAAGATACGAATCATAGTTTTGAAAGTGGGTATGGTTCAGGTGGCAATCTTTATATCGGCGATCCCGCTTCATAACATCCGATATGACATTAATCATCGATCATCATCCTCAAATTACTAGCATGGATCAATCATCTGGTACATCTCATTACGTACGGTAATCCATCGTACGGGGTCATCAAACAGAATAGGGAATCTATCGACCTATACAATAATGAGGATATGGATCTAAAGTCTCGTACGACATATTACTCATTATACTCAAATACACACACACACACACACACACACACACACATATATCTCAAATCATATTTGTATAAACGTCATATCTTATTAATTTCACAACACCTCTATCTCAATCTCATGTCGTGTTTATCGATCTCGATATTATATCATACCATTAGCAACGCATACTTGTTCTCTTTCAATGCATACTTATCATGATTCACTTCCCATTTCATATTCTCAAGCAAATATATCCATTAGCGTCAACTTTATCATAATTATAATTTATAACATAATCTTCCATATCAATGGTTTCGGGGGCGCTATACGCAATCCACCCGATTTCCCCCGTAGATATAAATTTACTCACCAGCTAAACTCCTCGCTTAGCCGAAGTCGATGTGCTTCATCATCTCCGAAGTCCACGCGAAGGTACCTACAATCAATACACAATTGCAATTCTATTAAAACCAATATCCGAAAACCGATACGGCACACGAGTTGCTCATAGGTTAGAAGCTATAGCTTATGCATGAAAGATCAACCAAATAACCCTCGTCCGTTGACGTACAAACGTCCAACGATGGAATCAAATCCAAATACCAAAACCACAAATTCAGGTATCATAAAAACATAGCCAAAACACTCGCAAACTACTCTAAGATTTTGGCTCAGGTAAATAGGAACTAAACAACCAAGTACAGGGGATAGGTTATAGGGTAAGTGAGCTACATGCAAAAACTCAACATCAGAACCTAACAGAAGTCCGGCGAGAACATCGAAAAATCTGGCGGCGCCGGTCAAAGTAGGGTGAAACGGGCTTGTATTTTGGTGATGGTCTTCTAGTGGTCTATCTAGGTTAATGGACTTGTTTGATTTTCTTATAAACGACCCAAGTTGCTCCAGATACCCTGTAGGCTAACAAACTTCACAAAACCGACACGGGACAAATTCTAAGTTCGTGTATCAAGTTCTAAACTCTTTTCCAGGTCAGGAAATTATCTCTAAAGTCTTTACAAACACTCACTGCACCTCAAATTACCATTTAACAGCAACTTGGAATTTTCTAAGATCACTTAACCTAATTATATCAAAATCTAACTAAACTAGGATATATAACACCAATACCAATCTACAAGTGAAGAGATTACCTCATTTGGCAACTTAGGAAAATTCTTGAGTTGCCCAAAGTCTTCAAAATCCAAACTTGGATGGTTCAAAGGATTTAGAATAGGTTTGTGCATGCTTTATGTGAAGGTGGCATAGGGTTTAGAGAAGAAAATTGAGATGATGCTTGGAGGTAAAGTGAGAATGAAGGAGATGAAGAAATACATGAAGAAAACAATGGGGAAAGAATAAGGGCAGCCAAGTCTCACTCTTTCTCTCTTATTCTCACTCTCTCTTACCCTCACTCTCTATCAAAATATCTATTTTGTTTCTTCTCACAAAAATCTCATGGCATCTAGTGCTATTCTTTTCACACTCAAAACTCTTTTCTCTCTTTGCTTTGCTTTTCTTTTCTTTTCTTTGTTTTCTTTTCCTCAGAAAACTCACAAGCCACAAACAAAATAACAATATGCACATGACATGGTGCACTTAGCCATGGAAAAATGTAAAAATACGGATTTGGCGTAGTCGTGATTAGTAGTGCACTAATCAATTTTACTTTTAAATTTGCATATAAATAATTATAAAAATGCCAAAATCAAATAAATATCTTTCTAATGAATAAATCATTTTAATCTCCGATTATTTTCCAAATATTGGTATATACTTATACTATTTTACGAAAAACCCATATTCGCAAATCGAATAGTTTTCGCGAAATATATTATTTTAATATTAAATTTCCAAAAATAATATATTTTTTATTTCTGAAATGTTACAATTTATCATTCCCATTCTCATCTCATTTTATCCTAATGGTTCACAAACACTTCTAAGTTTATCTTCATCTTCATCTCCTCACTAGTTTTCTAGGGTTGAGAAAAAGAAGAAAAAAAAGGAAATATTTTAGTGAGCAAAATTCCTACTTCATCAAGCTACACTACTCTAGGCCATTAGTATAGCTTGTTATCTTCACTAATACCTTGATTAGTGAAGTGCGAGCTTAAGTGTGAGTTGCCTCAAGATGGATCATCTTCGACGACGAAGATTACAAGCAAGCTCATTCCATTCTTCAAGTGGAGTGAAAGAAGAGTTCTAGAGACTACTACTTAGAGCTTTAGAAGTGAAGGACTGGACTACAATGGTTGTAGACTCTCTTCACTTAGTTTAGAATATAGTTTGCTAACTTTGAAACTCTAATTCTCTAGTTCGATTCTTGTTTAATATACTTAGACCTCAAGATTTTTAAAATTACATACTTGATGCTCATTGAAACCTAGTAGAGCTGCTAAGACATACTTTCATGATATCATTACCAAACTAAAGACTTAGGCGAAGTCTAGACGACGTTAAAGTGTTCGATCGATGTTTTAAACACCGATATTTGCTAGTTTCTGTCATTTTTTTCAAACTTCATGTTTTTCATAATTAAAAATACTCAGAAAATTGTGCAGGGAATTCTATGGAGGCATAAGAAATACAAGGTTCCAATACCTCAAAGTGGCCGTGGAACTGCCGCCTAAACTATGCCTTGGCCGCGGTTCCGCCGCCCACATGAGGAGATAGGAGCTCGTTTTTCATGTGCTGCTTCATTTTGACATTTTGGATTTTTTGGATATTTTTAATGAGGCTCAGGTCTCTGTGGATTGTGGTAGTTTGAAATATCAATCGAAATGTTTAATATTGTCTATATTACTTTGGGTATGTGATATAATTTTTGGAATCCACATTGATTAGTTTTGCGAAAACTAGTTAATTATTTTGTAAATCTCGCATTTTTGTCCCAAATGATGGATTATCATGGAGCATCGGTTTGGATCGAAACTCCGTCGTAATCTCGTATCGTATGCGAATACTCGCCGAGAGACATTAGTAGACAGCCACGCCCTATTGCCCCGACCAAGTGACTATAGGAGAACTCCATGGCCAAAAGCATCCACTCGGGTGCTCACGGCCATGGTGTTCCGCCCAAGTGCACTTCGTTGACGACCTCGGTGGTGCGGTCATCTACTAAAGTTCCCGACGAGACTTCGAATCATTAATCGGGAATCTTATTGAATTTCCCGGCATAATGTTTGAAAAGTGTTTTCAATTCAAGACATAAATGTAAGGTTTAAAGGGTTAGACATGAAATTCGGAATATGTGATAATCCGGATTTATGATGTCTATAGATGCGGATTCTAAGTATTGTAGTTTTTATTTCTTTTCTGCGACCATAAGTGTAATATGTGGCTGTATCCCCGATCCCGTTGCTATTTGACAACGACATTAGAGATACACATATTTACTTACGCTGATGACATGTGATATTCTTGTGTTGCAATCGATATGTTATATTGGATCATCGTGATTGAATAGCCAGGGGTTTTAAGTGAGATGAGAGTTTTTCGATTTTCATTCACGTAAATAATTATATGTAATATTCTTTTATTGGGACACTTCCGGGTTGAGGTTGTTGTCTCCATTCGATATATATTATTTACTTTACCGCATTAGGATAGACCCAAGGCGGAGAGCACAAGTAACCGGGTTCTAGAGTCCAGTGGGAGGCTATCTCGAGGAGTCGAGACTGGTCACCTAACTCTAGAATTGGCAGAGTTGCTTGCCGCTCTTATAAGGGTTTAGGGGTGTGGGCTTGGCTATTCATCACGATTGTGAAATTCGTGTTTTTCGTTACTGGTTTAATCTAAAATACGGATCTTCTAGTATATCCTATATTTCATAAATCTGCTTCTGTTGTTCTGTAATGTGATGTGATGTGATCATATAACTGTGTGAGATGAATGCTACTTATATATATATATATATATATTAGTAGACACTATATATATTTTGCAACCACGCTAGTCCTGACCCCGCCCTACCGTAAGTTAAGTAACCTTATGGTGAAGACTCGGGTCCCTGTGGCGAATGCGGATGGCATACATGTGTATTTTATTTTTGTTTCATCTGTGATGGTTAGGAAACATAATTGATGGGACGTCATTAATAAGATTAATGAAAAGAAAAGAATCCTAAAAAATGTTGTAGAATCAAATTTTTCAAAAAGGTACCTCTAGTTTTTGCTTTGCATAGCGGTATTCTATTATGAATATCCAGCACCTTATTCGATAAAGAAAAAGCCTAGATCCCTTCACCGAAAATGACTTCTTTAGCAAAACTAGCATATGCTACAACCCACTCGGTTTGTTATGAAAACTACTCGATTTTTAAAACGGGGCTTAAACCACTCCTTTTCAAATCACTAGATTCTACAACAATATCAAGTTTATTACGTTAAAGGTTTTCTTCAAAACCAGTCGTAGCCCTCCGTCATTTCAGATAGGTACTATTTAATATTTGTGTTGCGTTTGTCGACCTTGTCGAGGCATAATGTTCGGTAGATAATTAGTGCATTTCTTCCGCATGATGATGCGATTGGTTAGGGCAGTCGTACGGCTTTGTTGACCTTGTCAAGGGTCGTGCGGGTGGGTCTAAATCAGTCACAAAATGACGGGTTGAACTTGACTTTCGGTTTATAATTTGTTGACCTTGTCAAGGTCATAAACCACATGGGGGTTAAAAACATATATCAGGAATTTAAAGTGTTAAAATTTTCAATGAGATTGCATACCTTCTATGTGATAGTTGGATCCCGATACCCACTGCGAGTAAGTGTTACTCCGGGGACAGTTTTTCACTTTACAATTAGCTAATCCAGTAGGTGTCTAAGAAAGGTGTTAACGGGATTATACCCCTGCGGAAACGAGATTATTTAATTAGTTCTATGCGAAAACACGGGGAGACTCACTCGGAGTACCGACACCTGCCTGGATGACCGATTAGCAAACTTGTAGGGTGTAATTAATCTCGGCTAATCTTACCTTTTACGGTTTGAAGGAAGATTTGATAAAAACAGTGGATGCCATCCTGATTAGATAAGATAATAACCAATCTAATCTTGCAAGAGCGCACGCTAAAATGTTTTCTTCTCTCTCTCTTCAGGTAGTGACCATGTCACGCCTTAATCAAGATAATAATATGGATGTATTTGTAAGTGCACGGCGGTGCCCCGGCCTCCATCCCGAGGCCAAATGCGGAAGCGAAAAACTTTAATTTTGCAAACTAGCAAACCGGCACCACCGCGCACTAAACACCCGGATCGAACCATTAACTAGTCCTAGCTAACTACAAGATGGGGAAGAGAGATATACCGACTGATCCGAGTCCTCCGGTCTTCTCGTCGTCGTCCCGATCTCCTGTGGAAACTCCGGTCGTCGCCTCCTTGCCGGAAGGGCACCACATCGTCTGCATCTTTTACGGGCTCCCACCTCAATGCCGAGGCAACTCGGGCATGAAGCTGGCTAGTCGACGTGCCCAAGGTTTGCTGTAGAATGTGTAGTGCTCAAGTCTCATTTGGGGTTGTAGGAATTGCCTTATTGGTGGAGGGATGATACAAGAGCTATGTGGAGGGACTTGGGGATTTTTGGAGCATGAAATGAAGCAAAAAAACCCACACATACAAAATTAGGCAGCCCTCCCCTTAAGTGGCCGGCCCTTGCAAATTCAAGAGAGTGAGAGAGTGGAGAGAGTATCAATAATATGAGAGAGGCCACACCATAATCCATGAGAGAGAGAGGAATGGTTATCATGCAAAGAAATGATAGCTAGGAAAGTCCAACACTCAAACAACAATCATCACTCCCAAAAGTCATACCATCATTAACAACCATATCATATAAAAGTCAAGCCATGATGGATGAAGAAGTCAAATGGTCAAGGGATGCATCATCATCATGATACAAAGAAATATGCAAAGACCCCCTCCATAAATACCTATTTGCAACAATGCAAATAAGCCTTCCTCCACCAATCTTCGGCCAATGAAGGATACAAAGGAAATTGGCCGAAACGGAAAGCAAACTGGCAACTCCAGAAAACTGGTCCCGTAATAAATTACAGGAAAACCCCGCTACTGTGTATACACACCCGCATTTGTATTCCGACCGAAATATAAAAGCAAAGAGACAAAATCTACACTGTACTATACTAGGATCCGGCTTAAACTAAAGCCAGCTAGTATTATCTGTTCGATCCAGATCCATGCAATACCGCACGTATCAGATTGAACCCTGCCATATATCCATACGGCCTCTAGTACTAACTGTCCGATCCTGATCCGTGCAATGCCGCACGTATCTGATCGGACCTTGCCATATCTCCATACGGCCTCTACAGCTTTTCGCCCGAAAGCTTGAGTAACTGAATGTGGGGGACTCTAAAGACTCGTCAACACCTTGGTTGTGGATTTAACCACTAGCACGTCAGAGGTATAAGCCAATACGTAACGGGCTACCAGGTATTGACCAAAAGGGACGTCTGTGAGCAAACTCAGCCTGACACCCTACTGAGCCTGTCAGTGACAATATCCGTACAGTCCGGTCCGTTCGTCTATGAGCATCGCATGGCAGGCCTAGGGGGTTGGTAAAAGTCAGACCCCCAAAAGCGGTACAAGTCGTGTCGGAGTGTAACCCAGAACACCCTGAGATACTACTGTTAGTGTATATGCCCTAGGGGCCATTATTGTATCATACTAGTTTGTAAATTACTTAATGGAAGCTTGGGATATTCACATGTATATAACAGCCTTGCTAAACATGGTAGTATGCTACTTGGTTTTTCTATCTTAATATGTGAGTATACGTATTGATAGAGCTCTTAGGATCTTGCTTGACTACCAGCGTTGTGATGGCAGTCACTCTAGTGGGGGCTGGGTAGTCTACAAGCACATCCTTATTTAGGTCCCTAGTCGCAGGATTATCGAGACAGGGCATCGATACTCCGGAGTAGACTAGTGTGTACGCTTCTCATCCCAGTTGGGGAGATGGTCTGTCCCACAGCCGTCAGTACGTCGTACTGGAGATAGTATGCAGGTGCTCGTTGGGTTACGGGTACACCGGACAGGACTCACAGGGAACTGTTGGTTGGTTTTATACCAGTCGTCAGTGAACAGTTCCCAGGTGACATGAGTACAGCATAGTCCGCAGACTTGACACTGCTACTTCGCCTCGAGTGTGTCCCACTATTCTTAGATTACTACCCTACCACGGCTCAAAGGAGTCATGCAAACAGGTAGCAGTTGGGTGCAGTCCCGAGCACTTGGAGGCAGTGGCGGTTAGACAGGATTCATCTCTCCCGGTATTGGGGGTTGATATCGCGCTGTGTCAGAGAGCCATTACGCAAAGTCCCTGGCCAGGGCAAGCGAGATTTGCTGGTAGGTTCCAGTAGTTTCTCAGGGTGTAATGGGCTTCGCTCCGACACGACTTATACCGCTATTAGGGGACTGACGCTTTCCGCCCCCTAGGCCCGATATGCGATAGTCTTAGACAAACGGACCGGACTGTACGGAGATTGTCACATCAGACTCAGTAGGAGTTCGGATGGGTTTCCTCATCGGCCTTCTTATCGACATCTACCTGGGGACCGTTACGTACAGCTAGTGCCGCTTGCGGTCTGTGGTTAAACCCACTGCCAGCGTAGTAGTCGAGTCTCTAGAGTCCCACACAGAGAGTTTCCCTACTCCAGGCGAAACGATATAGAGGTCGTATGGTTTTACGACAAGGGTTCGGACGCATACGTGTGTTCACGCACGTACGACTTTCGGACAGTTTTTACCAGTCGGCTTTGGTTTAAGCCAGTTACTGGTAAACGGTTATTGGATTTATACAGTCTAAAGTTTTTCCGTATTTTTGCGGAAAGGAGGGGCGTTCTCGTAATTGCGCGAGAAGCTTCTAGAAGATGGTGACTAAGGAGGTTTAGGTGGCATATACAATGAATGTGATTAGTGAGTCATATGGATGATTCATCCATGTCATTAATGCTTCATAATTGCTTAATGACTCATGGAGATGAATCACCACAAGATATTTATCAAGCATGGTTGTAAATCATTTTCTTTTCTTTTCTTGATATATATTATGATAACTCATTCTTCTCACTTCATTATTATCTTCACCTTCTCTCTCCTCAAGCTCTCCCTCTTCAAACCCTAATCCTCCCCTCTCATGTGTTGAGTACAAGGATTAGTTAGACTAATTAAACCATAACCCTCACTCTATATCACCTAGCTTCTTTGATTAGCACTTAAAGAAAGTTAGTTGCCTCAAGTTTAGAGGCTAAGCTTGGAGTAAAGTTCTCGGTTGGATCGTCTACTACTTCGAGAAGGCCGAGGAGGCGGTGGAGTTTGTAAAGACGAAGGACACGGTTCTTTAGGTATAATCCCTTTACATAGTAGTTTTTAACTTCTATGTTTGTTGTTAGTTATCGTTTAGCTTCGATTCATGCGGTTAGTCGATGTTTAAGCAAAGAACAAGATCGTTTTTCATATTTCCGCCTCCCCGCAAGTCGTGGGGTGTTGTACATCGACTTACAGTGGTATCAGAGCCTCGCTAAACAATAAATAACTTACTTGTAAATTTGTATGAATTTCGAACGGAAAAAACGAAACCGGAAAACCCCGAAATCACAAGTTTTTGTCGTTTTTTAAATGAAGTCCAAAAATTTTTCAGGGATGTTCAGAAAGCTTGAAAAGACATTAGAAGAACACCCAAGAAAATTGGGCCCCTGAAACGCCTAAAGAGCCGCGGAACCGCGGCTGATCCCACATATCCGCCGCGATTCCGCCGCCGAGTTGGCGATTCAGGAACCCAATTTTCCTGTGTTGCTTCTCTGTGATATTTGGTATTTTCTGGAATATTTTATTTTTGCTCAGGTTTCAGATTTACAGAGAAGTATTGGAGCAAAATTAGAAGTGTTTAATCGATCGAAATTATACAGTATTTGCTTGATGGATTATATCTGTGTTTGTATAATGTGTTCGTAAACCTCCCCTAACTGCTAGTATGTCGGTTGGCAGGGGGTTACACATTTCTGTAATGGTTTTTACTGTTTGTGGATATGAACTGTGTTGGACTGTTGTGATGTATAGCCGGGGTTATGTGATGGGTTATTATTTAATTCATTTGATGTAAATGTAATTTGTTGTAATATTATTTTGCGGGGCACATCCAGGTTGCGGTTGTAGCCACCGTTGTATTATTTCATTTTACTGTTTTTGCTCCTAGGACAGACCCAAGGTGGGGTGCACAAACTGCCGGGCGGGTAGTTTGCCGTACCCGTTGGGGTCTTGGGTGGGGTAATGGCTATTCATCACAACTGTGTAATCCGTCTTTTGTTGCAGGCTCAAAACAAACACGGATTGCTTGCAAATCCAATAAAGTTCATCTGTGATCTGGAATGCCTATTATTGCGTCTGACGAATGTACAATATCTATATATGATAGCAATTTAGACGTCACTTATGTTTTACACCCGCACTAGCCCAGCCCCACTCTGTCGTTAGTTAAGTAACCTAACGGGTGATGACGGGATCCCGTGGCGAATGCGGATGGCATAAGAGGACGTTGTATTTTCGTTGTTTTCTGCAATGATAGGTTAATGATGGGACGCATTATTTATAATGCAAAGAAAATAAACCAAAAGTTAATCGTTGGAACAATTTAAAAGAAACCACTCGGTTAATTTTAAAAAAAACAGATATTTTTAAATGCGGAGCTTTAACCACTCCTTTTAAAAGCTATCAGGTTCCTTCGGTTATATCAAGTTCACTACGTTCATGGTTTCGCCAAAACCATTCGTAGCCCTCTGTCATTTCATTTAGGTATTCAGTAGTATTCAAACTATGCATTTTGGCCAAAGTCAAGGCATAGTGTTTGGTAGCTGCTGGGTTTTCATTTGTTGCATAAGATAGATGAGTTAGTTTGGGACAGTCGTATTATCATTTGACCAAAGTCAGGGGTATATGTTAGTTATATGTATGCCCTAGAGGCCATTACTAAACATAGGATGTATATTGTAGTGGATGCTTGGACATATATAGGGAGGACTTTCTTGCTCGACATGATAGTATGCTATCTGGTTGCTCTTTACCTTAACGTGTACACTGATTGTCTCTCTGATACATGTTGGTAAAGCCCTTAGCATGTGTGCTTGACTACCTGGACTATGATGCGGATCATACTAGTGGGGACATGGTAGTCCATAAGTACATCCTTCAAAGTCCCTAGTCGTGGGTGTATCGAGATGGGGCATCGATATACCAGAGTAGATTAGCGTATACCTTCTCGACCCATACAGATGGGCGATGGATGATCCCATATCCATTGGTGTTTGACATCAGAGATGATATACGGGTGCTCAGTGGAGACTGGGTACACTGGACGGACTCGCCGAGAACTCCCAGATGGTATTATACCTCACGTCAGATGGCAGTTCTCTGGTGACACTGGTACAGAGTAGTCTGTTGACCCGAGATCGTCATAGAGTCTTGTGTGGTTCCCACTGTGCTTTGATTTCCATCTTACCACGTCCTAGAGGGCGTGCAAAATGGTGGTTTTTGGGTACAGTCCCGAGTCACATGGAGGCAATGAGCGATAGGAGGGGATTCGTCTCTCCCGGTATAGGGAGTTGATGTTGCGCTGTGTTCGATTGGCTATAACAGGAAATCCCTGGCCAGGGTTGCTGAGATTTACTGGTAAGTGTTACCAGTAGTTTCTCGAAGTGTTATAGACCTCATATCGATACGACTTATCGAGCTATTGGGGTCTGACGTTTACCACCCCTAGGCGAGATATGCGACATATCAGACGATCAGACCGGACTGTACGGTAGTGTTACTGGTTGGATTCACTGGAGTGTGAGCGGGCTTGCTCGTCGATCTTCAGATCGCTCAATACCCGGGTGGCCGTTACGTTTAGCAGACCGCTTGCGGCTTGTGGGTGTTTGATATGATCATCACCTGCTGCCGGCGTATTGACGAGTCTTTAGAGTCCTACACAGAGGTTTCCTGGCTCAAGCGAAACGAAATAGGAGCGCATATGAGATATGTGCGGGACCGAGAATAATGCGTGTATGTGATACCGTATTTCATTCTCGCGATGAATGTGTCGAATGGTTATATGAGATATAACCTAGTTATCGAATCGAGGGTTGATTCGATAAGCCGATACATTGGATACCAGTCGGTTATGTGCGACATGACCGGATCATTGAATCAAGTGTTGATTTAATGATTTAATGTATAATTATATATATATATTTGATATATTACTTTGTATTAAGTAGTATCGGTTCACTTTGAATGGATTTTCTCACTCGGATGTGCGCATTGCATATGCGATATGATTTTGTGCACTTGTTTGTATCATGGTTGATGATGCATGCCTACTTGGTTAAGTGCAAAGAATTAAACCATGGTTAACTAAATGATTAGGGTTTTATTTTATTAAATTATTCATTTATTCCTTTTTGGAAATTATTTTGCATAAGAAGAATTGGTGGCTTTCTTTTATTCTTTCATGAACTTTCATGAATGTTTGACTTTGTCACCAATTTTGTCTCATGCTTAACCCTAACCATTTCTTTTAACCATGATTGATTCTCTACACCTAACAATGGTTCTAATATGATAAGTATTCATTTTCTTTTCTAATTTTAAATAACTTATCATATCATTATCTTCTTCTTCTTCATCTTCAACCTTGAAGAAAGCTTTCTACCAACAATGGTGGAATGTGAAAATGAGTGAGAAATCCAATTCTAAATTGAACCCACTTCCTATTTCTTCATCCTCTACCTCTTGCCAAGTAGTAGAGTGTGTTTCCTTCACAAGTTTTCAAGACTTGGTGAAGTTGGAGCTTGATCTAGCGATGCTTCGACGTAGATCATCTTCGGCATGGACATCGACGACCTAGCTTGCCCATTCTCCGACGAAGCCGACGCTAGAGCCCGGGAACTCATTTGGACAGCGAGGGGACTTCGTTGCGGAGCTATGGAGGTGGAGCACCGGATCTACAAAGGTTGTATTTCCGTATTCTTTATAGTTAAGTTGTTAACTAGTTTCTAGTTTCGCCTAGATTTCTAGCCAACGGTCCGTAGTCGGGTTTCTCGGCACCGTTAAATTTTGAAATTGGCATGGTTGATGCCTTGTGAGACCTCACTAGAGTGCCTAGGAACCCTACAGTATATACGGATGGGTTCAAATTGACAAGATAATGACGGGTAGAACTTGACATGTGACTTATGACATTTTGACCAAAGCCAAGGTCATAAGAGCATGGGGCAAAAACATATATCGGGAATTTCTAAAGAAACTGAAATTTGCAAAGAGATGCATACCATTTGGAGTTTGATGAATGTTGGTAGCATGCCTTCAACATTATCAAACAATGATATTTGGATCCCGATCCTACTGTGAGTATATGCTACTTATCAGGAGATTCGTCACTTAACGATCAATGCTATAAACCAAGTAGGTGTCCAGAAAGGTGTCAGCGGGGTTACGCCCCCAGAGAAAAGAGGTTATTTAATTAAGGAACTTCGCGAAAGCGTTGGAAAACCTCCCTCGAAGTATCGACACTAACCTGGCTGAACGGTTAAGCAAGAATTGTACAGTGAGAATAGTCCTGGCTAATTCTTCTTTTATGGTTTGAGGAAGGATTCGAGAAACAGTGGGAGCCATCCAGTTTAGATAAACTAAAAACCACTCTCAACTTGCAAGAGCATCATGCTAAAGAGTTTTCTTCTCTCTCTCCTAATTGCAGCGACCCTGAAAATGACAGGACTTAAGTTACTTTTAGAGAAAAATATACTGACAGGGCCAAACTATAAAGATTTGCTGCGGAATGTCAAAATGGCTTTGACCTATGACAAATTGGGGTACGTCCTCACCGCTACGGCACCTGCTGTCCCTGGTCCCAAATCCAGTAATGCGGATAAGGAAATCCGCAAAACCTGGGATTTAGATTGCGCGAAAGCCAAGTGCATCGTGCTTGCCTCAATGAACAATGAACCTCAGAGGAGGCACGAGGATATGAACCTTGATAGCATATTTCTCCATACAAAGGAACTTTATGGAGAGCAATCTCGTATAGCAAGATACGAGACCTCTAAGAACTTGTTTCGAGCGAGGTTGGCTGTCAGGTCATCAGTAGGAGAACATGTCCTAAAGATGATCGGCTATATTGAAGAGCTCGCAGACCTTGGGACGACTTTGGATAATGAGCTCTATACAGACCTTATTCTCCAGTCCCTTCCTCACACCTACGCCCAGTTTATCCTGAACTTCAACATTCAAAGAAAAGAAGTTGAACTTCCGGAACTCCTGAACATGTTAAGGAGTGCAGAGGGCACCTTGCAGAAGACAAGGGAAACACCCGCTATGTTTGTTAGCGGTACATCTTCTTCCGGGTCCAAGGCAAGGGCCAAAGGAAGGAAGAAGAAGGCCGCCACCAAACCTAGAGGAGGTGTTAGTAAGGTGGGAGGGAAGGGAAAGAAAAAGTTTGCAGTACCGGTAGTTGGCCAGGATGAGTTCTTCCATTGTCACAGGAAAGGGCACTGGAAAAAGGATTGCAAGGCGTGGAACGCCAAGAACCAGGAACCGAAGAAAGCTGTGGCTTCGACTTCAGGTGTGTTTGTAATTGAGAATTGTCTGTCGATCAACTCTACTTCCTGGTTATTGGATACCGGATCAGGATCTCATATTTGCAATTCATTGCAGGCACTGAGAAACCATAGAGTGCTGAAGGAAGGTGATATGACCCTAAAGGTTGCTAACGGAGCTAGCGTGGGAGCTGCGTCCGTCGGGGATTATCACCTAGGATTGACGAGTGGACACATTTTGGTTTTACATAACTGTTTTTTTGTACCAAGCTTAACGTGTAATATCATATCATTTTCCTTGTTATCAAATAAAGATTATGATTTCACGTTTGTAAGAGATGTTGTTAACATCCACCTTAATCATAGTTTGATTGGGTCCGGTACACTAAATAACGGTATATATGTTTTAAACCAACTCCAAATTTTCAATGTCCAGAACACACTTAAAAGAAAGTCTCCAGATTTAAATAAAGCTTTCTTATGGCATTGTAGACTGGGTCACATCAATGAGAGAAGGTTGACTAAGTTGCATAGAGAAGGATATTTGGACTCGTTCGAATATCAAACTTATGACACTTGTCAATCTTGTCTCAAAGGAAAGATGACAAAGACTCCATTTACTGGACATGGAGTAAGAGCGAGCGAGCTCTTAGGACTCATACACAGCGATGTATGTGGTCCAATGTCTACACATGCAAGAGGTGGTTTTTCCTATTTCATTAGTTTCACGGATGATTACTCAAGATACGGATTCATTTATCTGATGAAACATAAATCCGAGGCTTTTGAGAAATTCCGAGAGTATAAGAATGAAGTAGAAAACCAAACCGGCAAAAGTATCAAGACACTTAGATCTGATCGAGGTGGTGAATACTTGAGTGCCGAGTCCCTAGGTTACCTAAAAGAGAAAGGAATTCTTTCTCATCTTACTCCTCCATACACTCCACAGCATAACGGTGTATCGGAGAGACGGAATCGAACCCTATTGGATATGGTACGATCCATGATGAGTAATGCTGAGTTACCGTGATCTTTCTGGGGTTATGCGCTAGAATCAGCGGCATATCTTTTGAACAGGGTTCCTACCAAGACTGTGCTTACCACTCCATATCAGATGTGGACTGGGAAGAAACCCCATCTTCAGCATATGAAGATTTGGGGATGTCCAGCTTTTGTTAAAAAGCAGCATGTGGACAAGCTCGAGGCACGATCAGTAAAATGTATGTTTGTGGGATATCCAAAGAACTCCAAGGGATATTATTTCTATTACGCAGAGGAACAAAAGGTTTTTGTTTCTCGTAATGCCCATTTTCTAGAACATCAGTTTTTAGAAAAAGAAATAAGTGGGAGCGAAATAGAACTGGAAGAAATTCCAGAACCACAAGCTGCTACTGAAAGTTTGGTAGAACCGGAAGTTCAAGAAGAACAGGACATTCCCGCACCCCTCCGCAGGAGTAGTAGGCCGTCTCATCCGCCTGAGAGATACTACGGTTTTCTCATAGATGGGGATAGAGAGGATTGCATCATAGATGATGATGAACCTACTGACTTCCAGCAGGCCATCCAGAGCGGCGACTCGGTACGATGGCTAGATGCAATGCGGACCGAAATGGAGTCCATGTACACCAACAAAGTATGGACTTTGGACTTTGCTCCAGATAGGGTAAAACCCATAGGATGCAAATGGATCTTCAAGAAAAAGATTGGTGTAGATGGACAGGTGGAAACCTATAAGGCTAGACTTGTTGCAAAGGGTTTTCGTCAAAGACCTGGTTTGGACTATGACGAAACTTTTTCTCCAGTGGCTATGCTCAAATCCATTCGGGTCTTTCTTGCTATTGCTGCCTTCCATGATTATGAAATCTGGCAGATGGACGTAAAGACGGCTTTTCTAAATGGAAATTTAGAAGAGTGCGTCTATATGGATCAGCCAGAGGGTTTCAATCAGAGTGGGAGCAGCGGGAAAGTATGCAAGCTGCTTAAGTCCATTTATGGACTAAAGCAGGCATCGCGGAGTTGGAACATCTGTTTTGATGAGACAGTCAAAGAATATGACTTTATCAAAAATCCAGATGAACCGTGCATATATAGTAAAGTTGTAGCCAGAAGTGTCGTATTCCTCGTCTTGTACGTGGATGACATTCTATTGATAGGAAATGACATTCCTATGCTACAATCTGTCAAAGGATTCTTGTCACACAGGTTCTCCATGAAAGACCTGGGTGATGCCTCTTACATTCTGGGGATCCGGATCTATCGTGATAGATCCAAGAGGATGTTGGGACTTTCGCAGTCCAGGTATATCGACACTGTACTGAAAAGATTCAGTATGGAAGATTCTAAGCGTGGTAATCTACCGGCTTGTCACGGAATCACCCTCTCCAAAGAGATGTCTCCCAAGACTGATTTGGAAAGGGAACGCATGTCTGTTATACCCTACGCTTCTGCGGTAGGCTCTATAATGTATGCGATGTTGTGCACCAGACCAGATGTAGCTTACGCACTGAGCGTGGTAAGCCGGTATCAGTCAGACCCAGGGGAGAAGCACTGGATAGCAGTAAAGAACATTCTCAAGTACATGAGAAGGACTAAGGAGATGTTCTTGGTTTACGGCGGAAAAGACCTCAGGTTGGAGGCCTTTGCTGATTCCGGCTTCCAGAGTGATAAGGACGATTCCAAGTCCATGTCGGGTTATGTCTTTACCCTCAATGGAGGGACGGTGTGCTGGAAGAGCTCCAAGCAGGACACCGTTGCTGACTCGACGATGGAAGCGGAGTATATAGCTGCTTGCGATGCCGCAAAAGAAGCAGTCTGGATGAAGAAGTTCCTAACAGAACTTCAGGTGGTTCCTACCATAGTTGATCCAATACCTCTATATTGCGACAACAACGGAGCTATAGCTTTAGCAAAGGAACCAAGGTCCCATCAGAAGTCCAGACACATCTTAAGGCGGTATCACCTGATCAGGGAGATCATTGATCGTCAGGAGATCGAGGTTCGGAGAGTTGCTTCTGAAGAGAACATTGCTGATCCATTCACAAAGGCCCTACCTCAGATTCAGTTCGAGAGGCTACTCGAGATCATCGGTCTTCGATATGCCAGTACATGGCCCTAGTGCAAGTGGGAGATTGTTAGTGTATATGCCCTAGGGGCCATTATTGTATCATACTAGTTTGTATATTACTTAATGGAAGCTTGGGATATTCACATGTATATAACAGTCTTGCTAAACATGGTAGTATGCTACTTGGTTTTTCTATCTTAATATGTGAGTATACGTATTGATAGAGCTCTTAGGATCTTGCTTGACTACCAGCGTTGTGATGGCAGTCACACTAGTGGGGGCAAGCACATCCTTATTCAGGTCCCTAGTCGCAGGATTATCGAGACAGGGCATCGATACTCCGGAGTAGACTAGTGTGTACGCTTCTCATCCCAGTTGGGGAGATGGTCTGTCCCACAGCCGTCAGTACGTCGTACTGGAGATAGTATGCAGGTGCTCGTTGGGTTACGGGTACACCGGACAGGACTCACAGGGAACTGTTGGTTGGTTTTATACCAATCGTCAGTGAACAGTTCCCAGGTGACATGAGTACAGCATAGTCCGCAGACTTGACACTGCTACTTCGCCTCGAGTGTGTCCCACTGTTCTTAGATTACTACCCTACCACGGCTCAAAAGAGTCGTGCAAACAGGTAGCAGTTGGGTGCAGTCCCAAGCACTTGGAGGCAGTGGCGGTTAGATAGGATTCGTCTCTCCCGGTATTGGGGTTGATATCGCGCTGTGTCAGAGAGCCATTACGCAAAGTCCCTGGCCAGGGCAAGCGAGATTTGCTGGTAGGTTCCAGTAGTTTCTCAGGGTGTAATGGGCTTCGCTCCGACACGACTTATACCGCTATTAGGGGACTGACGCTTGCCGCCCCCTAGGCCCGATATGCGATAGTCTTAGACGAACGGACCGGACTGTGCGGAGATTGTCACATCAGACTCAGTAGGAGTTCGGATGGGTTTCCTCATCGGCCTTCTTATCGACATCTACCTGGGGACCGTTACGTACAGCTAGTGCCGCTTGCGGTCTGTGGTTAAACTCACTGCCAGCGTAGTAGTCGAGTCTCTAGAGTCCCACACAGAGAGTTTCCCTACTCCAGGCGAAACGATATAGAGGTCGTATGGTTTTACGACAAAGGTTCGGACGCATACGTGTGTTTACGCACGTACGACTTTCGGACAGTTTTTACCAGTCGGCTTTGGTTTAAGCCAGTTACTGGTATCCGGTTATTGGATTTATACAGTCTAAAGTTTTTCCGTATTTTTGCGGAAAGGAGGGGCGTTCTCGTAATTGCGCGAGAAGCTTCTAGAAGATGGTGACTAAGGAGGTTTAGGTGGCATATACAATGAATGTGATTAGTGAGTCATATGGATGATTCATCCATGTCATTAATGCTTCATAATTGCTTAATGACTCATGGAGATGAATCACCACAAGATATTTATCAAGCATGGTTGTAAATCATTTTCTTTTCTTTTCTTGATATAACAAAATGCTTGATATATATTATGATAACTCATTCTTCTCACTTCATTATTATCTTCACCTTCTCTCTCCTCAAGCTCTCCCTCTTCAAACCCTAATCCTCCCCTCTCATGTGTTGAGTACAAGGATTAGTTAGACTAATTAAACCATAACCCTCACTCTATATCACCTAGCTTCTTTGATTAGCACTTAAAGAAAGTTAGTTGCCTCAAGTTTAGAGGCTAAGCTTGGAGTAAAGCTCTCGGGTGGATCGTCTACTATTTCGAGAAGGCCGAGGAGGAGGTGGAGTTCGTAAAGACGAAGGACACGGTTCTTTAGGTATAATCCCTTTACATAGTAGTTGTTAACTTCTATGTTTGTTGTTAGTTATCGTTTAGCTTCGATTCATGCGGTTAGTCGATGTTTAAGCAAAGAACAAGATCGTTTTTCATATTTCCGCCTCCCCGCAAGTCGTGGGGTGTTGTACATCGACTTACAACTACTGGAATACCTACCAGTAAATCTCCTGCCTCGGCCGAGGGCTTTGTGTAGTGGCTCTCCTAGACACAGCGCGACCTCACCCCCAATACCGGGAGAGACGAACCCCTGAAGATACGCTCACTGCCTCCATGTGGCTCGGGACTGTACCCAACTAAAACCTGTTTGCACGTCTCCTTTGAGCGTGGTAGGGCAGTAATCAAAGTACAGTGGGAACTCACACGAGACAAATGACGATCCTCAGGTCGATGAACTAACCTGTACACTTGTCACCAGGGAACTGCCATCTGACGTCTGGTATATGACCAACTAGCATGTTCCCGGCGAGTCCTGTCCGGTGTACTCATAACCCAATGAGCACCTGTATACATCTTAGGTGATCCAACTGACACTAATGGCTTGTGAGACCGGCCACCGCCCCTCGTCGGGGTCTCGACTGTATACACTAGTCTACTCTGGAGTATCGATGCCCTGTCTCGAAACTCGCACGACTAGGGACCTTTTAAGGATGTGCTTATAGACCCCAGCTCCCACTTATATGATCGCCCTCATATTGCTGGTGGTCAAACAAGAATCCTAGGGGCTCAATCATCGTGTAATAGCGACCTGTCAGGTCACCTAAGCAGTACACGATGATAAAGATAAACCAGATAGCATACTATCATCTCGAGTAAGACTGTCCTACCGGGACAGGTCCTCCCTCAATCATTGTAATCACGTGCCTGTGATCCAATAATTGACTCTGAGGGCACTATCTCCAACAGTATTGACCGATCCCACTTATTATACTGGGCTAGGGAATATTGGTTCCGTCCTATCTTATGACAACTGTCATAAGTCTGGGTAAGCGATAGGGGAATGCAAGGATTTCCACGCAATCCTAAAGAAGAAGGAGCATTCTGAAGCATCTTTTTCGAATGTGTTAGTTATTGAGAACTGTTTCTCAGTCTACTCTACGTTCTGGGTATTAGATACCGGATCATGTAGGGTTCCTAAGCACACACATGAGGTTCTACAACGGATCAACCATGCCAAAATCAAATTTTCCATGTGCCAAAGAACCCTAATGCTAGATCGTTAACTAGAGGTAAGGCGAAAGCAAGCAAGTAAACTACTTTACTACAAGTGAAAGGGACTACAACCTTTGTAGATCCGGTCCTCCACTTCTTTAGCTCCGTGATGACGTCCCTCCGCTGCGATCATTGGGATCCCGGACTCTAGCAATGGTTTCTTCGGAGAAATGATCGGGTTAGGTCGTTGACTTCGATGCCGAAGATGATCTACGTCGAGGCGACTCAAACTCAAGCTCCACTTCACTAGGTCATGAAACTTGTGAAGATAACACACTCTACTACATGGCAAGTGGTAGAGGATGAAGAAATAGGAAGTGGGTTCACTTTGAATTTGGATTTCTCACTTGACTTCATCACTAGAAAATTTTCAAGAAAAGTTTCTTCACTTGAAGAAGATGAAGAAGAAGAAGAAGGAAAATGAATTATCTCCTAGAAAATAATAAATCAAGTGAATACTTATCATAATGCAGCCATAGGTGAACTTAACTCATGTAGAGAATAAACTAGGGTTTAGGTGTAATGGTTAGGTTAAAAGGAATAAATAAAATGGTCAAAGATGCTAAGAAGCTTCATGAAGCTTAAAGCAAAGAAAGAAAGAAATCCACCATTTTGTTTTTACAAAATAAAATAAATAAAATAAATTAAAACCCTAACCATTAACCTAAACATGGTTTAAAGCAAACACACACCCAAGTTTGCATATATCATCAAACATGATACAAACTAGTGCACAAACATATATCATATATACACTGTGCACAATCAAGTGAGAAAATCAATCTTAAGTGAACAATACTAGTCAATGTAAAGTAATATATCAAATATATAATTATACATTAAATCATTAAATCAACACTTGATTTAATGATCCGGTCATACTGCATATAACCGACTAATATCAAGTGTATCAATATATCGAATCAACACTTGATTCGGTAACCCGGCTATATCACATATAACCGTCCAATGATACAAATTGCGAGAATAGAATACAGTATCACATGCTGGTATTATACTCGGTCCTGCACATAACTCATATGCGCTCCTATTTCGGTTCGCTTGAGCCAGGAAACCTCTGTGTAGGACTCTAAAGACTCGTCAATACGCCGGCAGTAGGTGATGATCATATCAAACACCCACAAGCCGCAAGCGGTCTGCTAAACGTAACGGCCACCCGGGTATTGAGCGATCAGAAGATCAATGAGCAAGCCCGCTCACACTCCTGTGAATCCAACCAGTAACACTTACCGTACAGTCCGGTCTGATCGTCTGATATGTCACATATCTTGCCTAGGAGTGGTAAACGTCAGACCCCAGTAGCTCGATAAGTCATGTCGATATGTAGTCTATAACAGTTCGAGATACTACTGATAACACTTACCAGTAAATCTCAGTAACCCTGGCCAGGGATTTCCGGTTATAGCCAATCGAACACAGCCCAACATCAACTCCCTATACCGGGAGAGACGAATCCCCTCCTATCGCTCATTGCCTCCATGTGAATCGGGACTGTACCCAAAAACCACCGTTTTGCACGCCCTCTTGGACGTGGTAAGGTGGAAATCAAAGCACAGTGGGAATCACACAAGACTCTATGACGATCTCGGGTCTACAGACTAACCTGTACCAGTGTCACCAGAGAACTGCCATCTGACGTAAGGTATAATACCATCTGGGAGTTCTCGGCGAGTCCGTCCAGTGTACCCAGTCTCCACTGAGCACCCGTACACCATTCTTGATGTCAAACACCGATGGATATGGGATCATCCATCGCCCATCATATGGGTCAAGATGCGTATACGCTAGTCTACTCTGGTGCATCGATGCCCTGTCTCGATACACCCACGACTAGGGACCTTGAAGGATGTACTTATGGACTACCATGTCCCCACTAGTATGATCCGCATCATAGTCCAGGCAATCAAGTACACATCCTAAGGGCTTTACCAACATGTAACAGAGAGACAAGCAGTGTACATGTTAAGGTAAAGAGTAACCAGATAGCATACTATCATGTCGAGCAAGAAAGTCCTCCCTATATATGTCCAAGCATCCACTACAATATACATCCTATGTATAGTAATGGCCTCTAGGGCATACATATAACTAGCAATCTCCCACTTGCACTAGGGCCATGTGATAGCAGTGGTTGTAGTATCTCATACTCAACCATCCCATAAAAGTCTCTCTTTAGGAAAAAGGCCTTTGTGAGTGGATCCGCCGTGTTGTCCTCTGAGTCTACTCTCCTAACCTCGATCCCCTGGAGATCAACCATCTCCATGATCAGGTGATGCTGCCTTAGAATATGTCTGGGTCACTGATGGGACCAGGGTTCCTGGGCCAAAGCCACACTTCCATTGTCACACAATGGTAGGAACCTAGTTCACCTCATGAACCAGTATACACCCAAACTGCCTCTTTGGTAGTATCTTTAATAGCGATGTTACCAGCCTTTATCGTCTAGTTTGCCACGGTATCCAGCTTGGAACTCTTCCAACATACCGTTCCTCTACTGAGGGTAAAGACAATGCCTGCGACTGACATTCAGTCGTCCTTATCACCCTGAAACCTTTCAAGTGATTCTCCCCAGGATCAATTAATACCATCCCACTACAGCTAGTGAGAATCCTAACATCCAATTAGATCTATCTCATAGATCAAAACTCTGGATTTAGAAGGTATCACTTTGATCCTATATGGATAATCCTTGTGATAAGCGGAGATTAACTGAGCGTAGCATAGGAAACTCCTTCCCTATCAAGAGTATGTCATCCACGTACTCTACGAGGATCACCACCATACTCCCTACTACCTTTTTGTATATACAAGGTTCATCTACCATTTTGACTAACACATCAAAACAGACGTTCCAACTCCGCGATACCTGCTTTATCACATAAAACATCTTGCACACGTTTCCGCTGCTCCCACTGTCTACGAAGCCCTCTGACTGTGTACTTACAGACTCTCTCTTCTGAAACATCATTTTAGAAAAGCAGTCATGACACCCAACCACCAGATATCGTAGTCATGGTATGTAGCCGTGGCAAGTAGGATCCGGATGGACTTAAGCATAGCCACTGGAAAAGGTTTCATCATTATCCACGCCTGGTCGATGATGAAAACTTTTAATAAGTCTATCTTTGAAAGTCTCAACTTTTCCATGTACACCAAGTAATCTTCTCAAGATATACTTTCTCCTGATGGGGATTTAACCCTTCAGATAAAGCAACCAAAGTCCATACTTTGTTGGTGTATAAGGATTCCATCTCAGAATGCTAAGCATCCAGCCATTCTTATAGAGTCCAACTCCTGATGGCCAGCTCGAAACTAGTTAGGTCATCATCTCATGATGCAATCCTCACTCCCACTGTCATAGAGAAACTGAAGTATCTCTCAGGTGGGTGAGGAACCCTACTAGATCGGCGGAGAGGCTGAGGTTCGTTGGAATCTACTGAATCCTTTGGTTCTACCAAATCATCAGCCGTAGTTTGTGTAGCTGGAACCTTTCCAGTTCTACAGAACTGACCTTGCCTCGATTTTGTCCGGATTTTGCTTTTGACATTGGCCGGACAATCCCAAATCTTAACTTACTTAAGAGATAGGTTCTTCCCTTACCATATCTTATATGGAGTGGTAGGCACTGATTTGATTGGAATCCAATTCAATAGGCATGCAGATTCTCAAGTGCATAACCCCCAAAAGAAATAGGTAACTCAGTAATACTCATCATAGAGCACACCATATCTAATATGGTGCGATTGCTCCGCCCCGATATACCGTTGTGCTGTGGTATATTCAGAGGAGTAATACTGAGAGAGAATCTCATTCTCCTTTAGAATAGTCCAGGAATTCTATGCACAAGTATTCTCCTCCTTGATCTCATCAAAGGACATAATACTTATATCCGTATTTTAGTTCTCTACTTCTAATTTATATTCTGTGAATATCTCAAAAGGTTCGGACTTGTGTTTTAACAGGAACATATGTCTGAATCTTGAGAGATCATCAGAGAATGTAATGAAGTACAAAGAACCAGTCTTGGCATGTGTAGACAAGGGACCTTCATACATCAACATGTATTATCCCTAGAGTTCACTAACTCTTTCCCTGTTTCCAATAAACAGAGCTATGGTCATCTTATCTTTGTGACATGACTGGCAAGTTTCACAAGATGTAAATTCAAACTAATTTAAATATGCATCTGTATGTAACTTCAGCTAGTCGGGTCACATTGATATGACCTAGTCTACAATACCTCAAGAAGGATTCGTTCATTTCTGAACTTTTCCTCTTGTGTGTGTTCTGTATACTAAGAACTGTAGTTTGATTTAGAACGTCAATACTTTTAGATAACGTGCCTGAACCGATCAACTTTTAAAATAGGAAATGTTCAAAACATTATCCAACAATACAAAATTTTATCATTTCTTTACTAAATAAAGAGATTGATATGATTTTGTATATCAGATTTGATATCTAATAGTATTTGTTCCGAATCAATGTATTGGTAATACAGGATGACAGTGACCAACAGACTTGGCTGCAACACTAGCTTCGTTTTCTGTCTCATGAAACTTATCACCCGTTCTCAGTTCTCTACCTTTCTGTAACCCTATGTAACAGATTACATATCTGGGATCCTGATCCGGTATCAAATACCCAGGACGTAGAGGATACTGAGAAACAGTTCTTTATAATGAACACACCCGAAGGAGATGCATCTCATGCACTTTCTTCGTTTGGGCGGCATGGGAGTCCTGGTATTCCCCTATTTCCTGCTCGGTCTTATAACAATTATTAGTTGGAGCGGGACCAACGTTTCCTAGCTCAGTATGACAAGAGGGTTCGGTCAATACATCCATATTATTATCTTGATTAAGGCGTGACATGGTCGCTACCTGGAGAGAGAGAGAAGAAAACACTCTACGTATGCCCTTGCAAGATCAGATTGGTTATTATTTTATCTAATCAGGATGGCTCCCACTGTTTTTATCAAATCTTCCTTCAAATCCTAAAAGGAAAGACTAGCCGGGATTAATTACACCCTACAATTTCGCCAATCTTTCAGCCAGGCCAGTGTCGGTACTTTGAGGGAGGTTCCCCGTGCTTTCGCACGGACCTAATTAAAGTAAACCTCGTTTTCCCAGAGGCGTAACCCCGTTGACACCTTTCTAGACACCTACTTGATCGGCTAATTGTCCTGTGTAAAACTCTCCTAGGAGTAACAATTACTCGCAGTGGGTATCGGGATCCAACTATCTCATAGAAGGTATGCAATCTCATTGCAAATTTCAACACTTGAAATTCCCGATAATGCTTTTGCCCCTAGCGTCCCATGACCTTGACGGAGGCCAAACTACCCATAGGGCGCTAGTCAAGTTCAACCCGTCATTTTTTGATTGAATTAAACCCACCCGTACGACCCTTGACGGAGGCCAAACTACGCCGTATGAATAACCTAATCCAATCGCATCATATGCTAGCAGATAAGCACTAGTTAGCTACTATACACTGCGCCTTGACGGAGGCCAAACTACCGCAGCATGAATACTAAGTAGTACTTATCTGAAATGACGGAGGGCTACGCAGGTATTTTTTAGAAAAACCATGAGCGTAATGAACATGATATCGTTGTAGAATCATGTGAAATTTTGAAATGGAGTGTTTTTTGAGGCTTTCATCAGTTTTGCTAAAGAGGTCACTCCCGGTGAAGGGATCTCGGCTCTTTCCTCATCGAATAAGGTGTAGGACATATCATATATATCACTATGCAAAGAAAAACTCCAAAAGCAATCAAAAGTCAAACCGAGTGTTGTAGCATCTGCCAGTTTTGCTAAAGAGGTCACTCCCGGTGAAGGGATCTCGGCTCTTTCCCCATCGAATAAGGTGCAGGGTATATCATATATACCGCTATGCAAAGCAAAACTGTAGCTACCCTTTTTGAAAAAATTTGATTCTACAACATCTTTTAGGTTTCTTTTCTTTCATTAATCATATTAATGAAGTCCCATCATTTAAGTCACCTAAACATCACAGATAAATACGACGTACACTTATGCCATCCGCATTCGCCTCGATGTCCCCTCGTGCACCGTTAGGTTAGGTAACTAACGACAGAGCAGGGCAGGGCTAGTGTGGGTGTAAAACATAAGTAACGTCTATATAATATATCATATATACTATATACTGTATCTATCACAACATATCAAATGATCACATCATAGATATCGCAGCAGAAGAAACATATGAAATATTGGATATACTAGGACGTCCGTGTTTTATTTTGAGCCTGTATAAAACACGGATTCCACAGTCATGACGAATAGCCAATCCCACACCCCTAGACCCCTACGAGAGCGGCAAGAAACCCTACCAATTCTAGGGTTAGGAGACCCGGACTCGACTCCTCGAGATGGTCTCCTACTGGAACCTAGAACCCGGTTACTTGTGCTCCCCTCCTTGGGTCTATCCTAATGCTGAAAAGTAAATAATATACATCAACGGTGACATCTTCCGCAACCTGGAAGTGCCCCAATAAAAGAATATTACATACAAGTTTTTACCTGAATGAAAAAGAAAAACACTCATCTCACATAAAAAAACCCCGGCCATTCAAACACGACGATCCAATATAACATATCCAGCAACACATAACATCACATGTCATCAACGTAAGTAAATATGCCCATCCCAATTGTCGTTGACATATAGCAACGAAACCGGCGATATCACATATTACACTTACGGTCACAGAAAAGAAAGTGTAAAACTACAATAGTTGGAATCCGCAACCTCCTTAGACATCGCATGTCTAATCAAATGAATTTCTTAGACATCGCATGCCTAACAATTATAAACCCCGCATTTTAGTCTCATTATCGAAAACTCTTTTCAATATCAAGTCGGGCAATTCAACAGGATTCCCGACATTCTGATCGAATGCTCGTCGCAAACTTTAGTAGACGGCCGCACCCCCGATACCGTCGACGAAGTGCACTAAGGCGGAACACCGCTACCGCGAGCACCCGAACGGATGCTTTCGGCGACAGGGTTCTCCTACAGTCAATTGGTCGGGGGTATGGGGTGTAGCTGTCTATTAAGTTTACCCGGCGAGTATCCACGTACGCTACGCGATTGCGACGGACTTTTGATCACATCAAAATCCCGTGGCAACCGATCAAATGAGACTGGACTACTAGATTTATAATATTCAAATCAGTTATCTCATAACTACTTGTGGATTCCAAATATTGTATCACATTCCAGATAAACAGAAAATGTTAAACTTTCCGATCGAACAATCAAACACCCAAGTTTTCCCGAAACAGCTCAACACTTGAAATAAGTTTAAAAAAACATCCATTTCATGCCACAGTACCAACGATCCAGCCGTAGAAGGGTCAAGCCAACGCCTCACATGTGGCACGCCGTACTGCCCCAAACCCTAAGGTTCAAAGGGCAGTTCAAGACGGTCACATAATCGAGTTAAGGTTTGTTGTCTTCTAGAGGGTCCATCGCGTTACTTGCACTACTTAGAATGTTCTTAAACGACGGAAAAATCCAACACTTGGAAATTTCCCGGCAGAGGAAAACGTGGGTCATTCATATCCGGTCGAACCTTTTAACATGTTCTAAAATATCCGGAAAAACACAGACAAAGTTAAACTTTCCGATCGAATTAACGAAATCCCAATACAACCCAGAAAACTCAACTGTTGAGTAGAAGTTAAAAATTCCCAGAAAACATAGCACTTACAGATAGGAATTACTGTGCAAACCACGTGGCAAGATTCACCACAATGGCCGCGGAACCGCCGCGTAAGCCAGGGTGGGGCCGCGGTTCCGCGGCGCATTGGTCGAGTTGGGGCCACGTGTTGCACAGTAACTTCTAGAAAACTCTAATGAATTTTTTGACAATTTTTAATTCACAAAATTCCACGATTTCAAAAAATGTACAGAAAGGGGTATTCGATTAGGGTTTCGGGTTCGATCGGACTTCTAACTTCGTCTACACTTCGCCTAAAGCTCTAGCTAGGCTCTGATACCACTGTAGGGTTTCTAGGAACACACATGAGGTTCTACAACTGATCAACCATACCAAAATCAAATTTTCCATGTGCCAAAGAACCCTAATGCTAGATTGTTAACTAGAGGTAAGGCGAAAGCAAGCAAGTAAACTACTTTACTATAAGTGAAAGGGACTACAACCTTTGTAGATCCGGTCCTCCACTTCTTTAGCTCCGTGATGACGTCCCTCCGCTGGGATCATCGGGATCCCGGACTCTAGCGATGGTTTCGTCGGAGAAATGATCGGGCTAGGTCACTTCGATGCCGAAGATGATCTACGTCGAGGCGACTCAAACTCAAGTTCCATCTTCACTAGATCATGAAACTTGTGAAGATAACACACTCTACTACATGGAAAGTGGTAGAGAATGAAGAAATAGGAAGTGGGTTCACTTTGAATTTAGATTTCTCACTTTATTTCATCACTTGAAAATTTTCAAGAATGGTTTCTTCACTTGAAGAAGATGAAGAAGAAGAAGAAGAAGGAAAATGAATTATCTCCTGGAAAATAATAAATCAAGTGAATAATTATCATAATGAAACCATGGGTGAAGTTAACTCATGTAGAGAATAAACTAAGGTTTAGGTGTAATGGTTAGGTTAAAAGGAAAAAACAAAATGGTCAAAGATGCTAAGAAGCTTCATGAAGCTTAAAGCAAAGAAAGAAAGAAATCCACCATTTTGTTTTTACAAAATAAAATAAATTAAAACCCTAACCATTAACCTAAACATGGTTTAAAGCAAACACACACCCAAGTTTGCATGTATCATCAAACATGATACAAACTAGTGCACAAACATATATCATATATACAATGTGCACAATCAAGTGAGAAAATCAATCTTAAGTGAACAATACTAGTCAATATAAAGTAATATATCAAATATATAATTATACATTAAATCATTAAATCAACACTTGATTTAATGATCCGGTCATACTGCATATAACTGACTAACATCAAGTGTATCAATACATCGAATCAACACTTGATTCGGTAACCCGGCTATATCACATATAACTGTCCAATGATACAAATCGCGAGAATAGAATACAGTATCACATACTGGTATTATACTCGGTCCCGCACATATCTCATATGCGCTCCTATTTCGTTTCGCTTGAGCCAGGAAACCTCTGTGTAGGACTCTAAAGACTCGTCAATACGCCGGCAGTAGGTGATGATCATATCAAACACCCACAAGCCGCAAGCGGTCTGCTAAACGTAACGGCCACCCAGGTATTGAGCGATCAGAAGATCAACGAGCAAGCCCGCTCACACTCCTGTGAATCTAACCAGTAACACTTACCGTACAGTCCAGTCTGATCGTCTGATATGTCGCATATCTTGCCTAGGGGTGGTAAACGTCAGACCCCAGTAGCTCGATAAGTCGTGTCGATATGTGGTCTATAACAGTTCGAGATACTACTGATAACACTTACCAGTAAATCTCAGCAACCCTGGCCAGGGATTTCCGGTTATAGCCAATCGAACACAGCGCAACATCAACTCCCTATACCGGGAGAGACGAATCCCCTCCTATCGCTCATTGCCTCCAAGTGAATCGGGAATGTACCCAAAAACCACCGTTTTGCACGCCCTCTTGGACGTGGTAAGGTGGAAATCAAAGCACAGTGGGAATCACACAAGACTCTATGAAGATCTCGGGTCTACAGACTAACCTGTACCAGTGTCACCAGAGAACTGCTATCTGACGTAAGGTATAATACCATCTGGGAGTTCTCGGCGAGTCCGTCCAGTATACCCAGTCACCACTGAGCACCCGTACACCATCCTTGATGTCAAACACCGATGGATATGGGATCATCCATCGCCCATCATATGGGTCAAGATGCGTATACGCTAGTCTACTCTGGTGCATCGATGCCCTGTCTCGATACACCCACGACTAGGGACCTTGAAGGATGTACTTATGGACTACCATGCCCCCACTAGTATGATCCGCATCATAGTCCAGGCAGTCAAGTACACATCCTAAGGGCTTTACCAACATGTAACAGAGAGACAAGCAGTGTACATGTTAAGGTAAAGAGTAACCAGATAGCATACTATCATGTCGAGCAAGAAAGTCCTCCCTATATATGTCCAAGCATCCACTACAATATACATCCTATGTATAGTAATGGCCTCTAGGGCATACATATAACTAACAAATTAGGATCCCACATTTGTAATCTGTTACAAGGGTTAAAGAAAAGTAAAGAACTGGGAAAGGGTGATATGTCTCTCAGAATAGGAAATGGAGCAATTGTTGCTGTCGAAACTGTCGGCGAATATTATCTAGTATTGCCAAAAGATAATACATTGATTTTGAATGACTGTTATTTCATACCATCTATGATGTGCAATATCTTATTCATTTCTTTATTAGATAAAGAAGAATATAACTTTGCATTAGAGAAAAATGTAATGAACATTTTCCTTAATCAAGTGTTGATTGGGTTCGGTACGTTATGTAATGGTTTATACATTCTAGATCAAAATACAGTTCTAAATATACAGAACACAAATAAGAGAAAAAGTTCAGAAATAAACGAAATCCTCTTGTGGCATTGTAGACTTGGTCATATCAATGCGACCAGACTAGCTAAGTTGCATAAAAATGGATATTTGAATCTGTTCGAATTTACATCTTATGAAACTTGTCAGTAAGCTTAGAAAAATGCATTTTCTATGTTTCAAAGGTAAGATGTATAGGGTTACTAGGCACTCTAACAAGGGTTAAGAAAGCATCAACCATGCCCGATTAAAATTTTAGCCGTGCCTAACAACCCTAAACAAGATCTTTGCTAGAAAATTAGGGTTTCACATGCTAGTAAATCACATTTACCACTAAGTGAATACGAAATACAACCTTTGTAGATCGGTCCTTCACTTCATTAGCTCCTTGTTGAAGTCCCTTCGCTGCGATCTTGGTTCTCCCGGACTCTTGCATGGCTTCACGAAGAGAAAGAAGCGTCCTTGCTTGAAGACTTCGAGGCCGAAGATGATCTACGTCGAGGGAATATCAACTCAAGCTACTACTTCACTAACTAGAGAATTAGTGAAGCAAACACCCTATACTAAAGTGCTAGTCTAGTAGAGGATGGAGAAATAGGAAGTGGGTTCTCTTTAGAATTTTATTTCTCACAATCTTTCTCACTTTGGATCAAACCCTAGCAAGCTTTTCTTTTGAACAAAGAAGAAGAAGATGAACAAAAGAAAGAGATGAGGATAATGATCTAGTGAGTGAGCTAACCATGGTGAGTGAGTATCATATACTAACTCATGTAGAGACATAACCATAGCTAATTCAAAATTGTTAGGTTAATAAAAATCTAAAGTAAAACAAATTTAGTGGACTTTGTCAAAGCATCCACAAGCTTCTACAAGCTTCATGCTTTTAACCTAAGCTGCTTTTGACCTAAGCTCCACTAATTTATAATTACCTTAAATAAATATTAACCACCATCTAAAATAGTATGGTGTATGTCTTGCACACCCATGTATGATTATCATCAACCATGATACGAAAAGAAAACACATTTTAATATATATCATATATATATAGAAGTTGTGTACATGTGAGAAAAAACCCTAAGTGAACAAGTGTTAGTTAATGTAAATTAGCATATCTAATATACAATTATACACTAAATTATTAAATCAACACTTGACTTAATAATCCGGTCATATCTCATATAACCGACTAACAAACATTGTATCGACTTATCGAATCAACACTTCATTCGATAACCTGGTTATATCATATATAACCGACCGATACAAACATCGCGAGAATAGAATACGGTATCACATACTCACATTATTCTCGGTCCCGCACATATCACATATGCGCTCCTATTTCCTTTTTCCTGAGCCAGTAAAACCTCTATGTAGAATTCTAAAGACTCGTCAATACGCCGGCAGTAGGTGATGATCATATCAAGCACCCACAAGCCGTCAGCGGTACTAGATGGACATAACGGCTACCCGGGTATTGAGCGATCAAAAGATCAGCAAGCAAGCCCGGTCCAACTCCTGCAAAAAGCCTGACAGTGACACTACCGCACAGTCCGGTCTTCTCGTCTGATATGTCGCATATCAAGTCTAAGGGTGGTAAAACGTCAGACCCCAATAACCGATAATTCATGCCGATATGAGGCTCATAACGGGTCGAGAAACTACTGGTAACACTTACCAGTAAATCTCTAAACCAGCCCTGGCCAGGGACTTCCCTGTTTTGGCCAATCGAGCATAGCGCAACATCAACCCCCAATACTGGGAGAGACGAAACCCCTCCTATCGCTCATTGCCTCCATGTGACTCGGGATTGTACCCAAAAACCACCGTTTTGCACGCCCTCTTGGACGTGGTAAGGTGAAAATCAAAGCACAGTGGGAATCACACAAGACTCTATGACGATCTCGGGTCTACAGATTAACCTGTACCAGTGTCACCAGAGAACTGCCATCTGACGTTAGGTATAATACCATCTGGGAGTTCTCGGCGAGTCCATCCCGTGTACCTAGTCTCCACCGAGCACCCATATATCATCTCTGATGTCAAACACCAATGGATATGGGATCATCCATCGCCAATCTACATGGGTCGAGAAGGTATACGCTAGTCTACTCTGGTATATCGATGCCCCGTCTCGATACACCCACGACTAAGGACCTTGAAGGATGTACTTATGGACTACCATGTCCCCACTAGTATGATCCGCATCATAGTCCAGATAGTCAATTACTCATCCTAAGGGCTTTACCAACATGTAACAGAGAGACAATCAGTATACATGTTAAGGTAAAGAGTAACCAGATAGCATACTATCATGTCGAGCAAAAAAGTCCTCCCTATATATGTCCAAGCATCCACTACAATATACATCACATGTATAGTAATGGCCTCTAGGGCATACATATAACTAACAATCTCCCACTTGCACTAGGGACATCTGATAACAGTGATTGAAGTATCTCATACTCAACCATCCCATAAAAGTCTCTCTCTGGGAAAAGGCCTTTGTGAGTGGATCTGCCGTGTTGTCCTTTGAGTCCACTCTCCTAACCTCGATCCCATGGAGATCAACCATCTCCATGATCAGGTGACACTTCCTTAGAATATGTCTGGATCACTGATGGGACGGACGTTCCTAGGCATAAGCCACAACTCCATTGTCACACAATGGCAGGAACGAAGTTCATCTCATGAACAAATATACACCTAGACTGCCTCTTTGGTAGCATGCTTGGTAACGATGTATCTTGCCTTTATCGTCTAGTAAGTCACGGTATTTAGCTTGGAACTCATCCAACATACCGTCCCTCCACTGAGGGTAAAGATAATGCCTGTGACTGACTTTCAGTCATCCTTATCACTCTGGAACCTTTCCAGTGATTCTCCCCAGGATTAATTGATACCATCTCACTACAACTAGTGAGTATCCTAACATCCAATTAGATCTATCTCATAGATCCAAAAACCCAGGATTTAGGAGGTATCACTTTGATCCTATACGGAGAATCCTTATGATAAGCGGAGATTGACCGAGCATAGCATAGGAAACTACTTCCCTATCAAGAGTATGTCATCCACGTACTCTACGAGGATCAACACTATACTCTCTACTACCTTTTTGTATATACAAGTTTCATCTACCATTTTGATGAAGTCAAACTCTTTGACTACCATATCAAAATAGACGTTCCATCTCCGCGATGCCTGCTTTATCACATAAAACATCTTGCACACATTTCCGCTGCTCCCACTGTCTACGAAGCTTTCTGGCTGTGTACTTATAAATTCTCTCTTCCAAATCAATATTTAGAAAAGCAGTCATGACACCCAACAGCCAGATATCGTAGTCTTGGTATGTAGCAATGGCAAGTAGGATCTGGATGGACTTAAGCATAGGCCCTAGAAAAGATTTCATCATTAGCCACAACTGGTCTATGATGCAAACCTTTAACAAGTCTAGCTTTGAAAGTCTCAACTTTTCCATGTACAACAAGTAATCTTCTCAAATGATACTTGCTCCTAATAGGGATTTAACCCTTCAGATAAAGCAACCAAAGTCCATACTTTGTTGATGTATAAGGATTCCATCTCAGATCACAAAGCATCCAACCATTCTTACAGAGTCCCACTCCTGATGGCCTGCTCGAAACTAGTTGGGTCATCATCTCATGATGTAATCCTCGCTCCTACTGTCATAGAGAAACCGAAGTATCTCTCAGGTGGGTGAGGAACCCTACTAAATCGGCGGAGAGGTTGAGGTTCATTGGAATCTACTAAATCCTTTGGTTCTACCAAATCATCTGCTGTAGTTTGTATAGTTGAAACTCCTTCCAGTTCTACCTCATGACCACTAATTTCTTCTCAAGAAATTCCCTTTCACAAAAGTGGCATGTTGAGAAACAAAACATTTTTGTTCCTCGATTTGGTAGAAGATATTCCCTTGCTAATGCTTAGGATATCCAACAAACTTGCACAGATCAGACTTTGCCTCGAGCTTGTCCAGATTATGCTTTTAAACATAGGCTAGACAACCCCAAATCTTAACAGACTTAAGATATGGGCTCTTCCCTTTCCATATCACATATGAAGTGGTAGGCAACTGATTTGATTTGAACCCTATTCAATAGGTATGCAGCTTCTTAAGCGCATAGCTCCTAAAAGGAAATAGGAAACTCAGCAGTACTCATCATAGAGCACACCATATCGGGTGCTATTGCTCCGCCCCGATATACCATCGTGCTATGATGTATACGGAGGAGTAATGCTGAGAGAGAATCTCATTCTCCTTTAGAATAGTCCAGGAATTCCATGCTCAAGTATTCTCCTCCTTGATCACATCAAAGGGCATAATACTTATACACATTTTTGGTTTTCTACTTCTAACTTATATTCTGTGAATATCTTAAAAGCTTCGGACTTATGTTCCAACAGGAACATATGTCTGAATCTTGAGAGATCATTAGAGATTGTAATGAAGTACAAAGAACCGGTCTTGGCATGTGTAGACAGGGGACCTTCATACATCAGTATGTATCAATCCCAAGAGTTCACTAACTCTTTCTCTGCTTCCAATAAACAGAGCTATGGTCATCTTATCTCTGTGACATGACCGGCAAGTTTCACAAGATGTAAATTCAACCTAATTTAAATATGCATCTATATGTAACTTCAGCTAGTCGGGTTACATTGATATGGCCTAGTCTACAATACCTCAAGAAGGATTCGTTCATTTCTGAACTCTCCCTCTTGTGTGTGTTCTGTATACTAAGAACTGTAGATTGAATTAGAATGTCAATGCTTTTAGATAACGTGCCTGAACCGATCAACTCTTGATATAGGAAATGTTCAAAACATTATCCAACAATACAAAATTATATCCTTTCTTTACTAATAAAGAGACTGATATGATGTTGTATATCAGGTTCGGTATCTAATAACATTCGTTCAGAATCAATGTATTCTCGTAATACAGGGTGATAACTCCCAGCAGATTTGGCTGCAACACTTGCACCGTTTCTGATCTCATGAAACTTATCACCCGTTCTCAGTTCTCTACCTATCTGTATCCCATGTAACAGATTACATATGCGGGATCCTGATCCGGTATCTCATACCCAGGACGTAAAGGATACTGAGAAACAGTTCTCTGTAATGAACGCACCCAAAGAAGATGCATCATCATCCACTTTCTTCGTTTGGGCGGCACGGGAATTCTGGTAATCCCCTATTTCCTGCTCTGTCTTATAACATTTATAAGTTGGAGCAGGACCAACGTTCCCCAGCTCAGTATAACAAGCGGGTTCGGTCAATACATCCATATTATTATCTTGATTAAGGCGTGATATGGTCGCTACCTGGAGAGAGAGAGAAGAAAACACTCTGCGTGCGCTCTTGCAAGATCAGATTGGTTATTATTTTATCTAATCAGGTTGGCTCCCACTGTTTTTATCAAATCTTCCTTCAAACCCTAAAAAGAAAGACTAGCCGGGATTAATTACACCCTACAATTTCGCCAATCTTTCAGCCAGGCCAGTGTCGGTACTTTGAGGGAGGTTCCCCGTGCTTTCGTACGGACCTAATTAAAGTAAACCTCGTTTTCCTAGAGGCGTAACCCCGTTGACACCTTTCTAGACTCCTACTTGATCGACTAATTGTAATGTGTAAAACTCTCCCAGGAGTAACAATTACTCGCAGTGGGTATCGGGATCCAACTATCTCATAGAAGGTATGCAATCTCATTGCAAATTTCAACACTTGAAATTCCCGATAATATTTTGCCCCTAACGTGCTACGACCTTGACGAAAACCAACAAACCATAGCCCACTAGTCAAGTTCAACCCGTACATTTCTTGACTGAATCAAACCCACCCGCACGACCCTTGACGAAAGCCAACAAAGCCGTACGACTACCCTAATCCAATCGCATCATATGCAGTAGATAAGCAGATTATAGCTACCGCACACTACACCTTGACGAAAGCCAACAAATGTAACACGAATACTATATACAACTTATCTGAAATGACGGAGGGCTACGACAGGTTTTTCTGAAAACCTATTGCTTAATGAACTTGATATCGTTGTAGAATCAAATGATTTTAAAATGGAGTGTTTTTGAGGCTTTTACTAGTTTCGCTAAAGAGGTCACTCCCGGTGAAGGGATCTCGGCTCTTTCCTCGTCGAATGAGATGCAGGATATATCATATATATCACTATGCAAAGCAAAACTCTAAATGCAATCAAAAGACAAACCGAGTTTTGTAGCATCTGCCAGTTTTGCTAAAGAGATCACTCCCGGTGACGGGATCTCGGCTCTTTCCTAATCAAATAAGGTGTAGGATATATCATATATATCGCTATGCAAAGTAAAAACTGTAGCTACCCTTTTTGAAAAATTTGATTCTACAACATCTTTTAGGTTTCTTTTCTTTCATTAATCATATTAATGAAGTCCCATCATTTAAATTACCTAAACATCACAGATAAATACGACGTACACTTATGCCATCCGCATTCGCCTCGATGTCCCCTCGTGCACCGTTAGGTTAGGTAACTAACGACAGAGCGGGGCAGGGCTAGCGCGGGTGTAAAACATAAGTAACGTCTATATAATATATCATATATACTATATACAGTATTTATCACAGCACATCAAATGATCACATCACAGATATCGCAGCAGAAGAAACATATGAAACATTGGATATACTAGGACGTCCATGTTTTATTTTGAGCCTCTATAAAACACGGATTCCACAGTCGCGATGAATAGCCAAACCCACACCCCTAGACCCCTACGAGAGCGGCAAGCAACCCTACCAATTCTAGAGTTAGGAGACCCTGACTCGACTCCTCGAGTTGGTCTCCCACTGGACTCTAGAACCTGGTTACTTGTGCTCTCCTAGTGCGGAAAAGTAAATAATATACAAATGGTGACATCAACCTCATCCCGGAAGTGCCCCAACAAAAGAATATTACATACAATGAATTTTACATGAATGAAAATAAAAACCCTCATCTCACATAAAAACCCCGGCTATTCAAAACGCGACGATCCAATATAACATATCCAGCAACACATAATATCACATGTCATCAACGTAAGTAAATATGCGCATCCCAATTGTCGTTGACATATAGCAACGAAACCGGCAATATCACATATTACACTTACGGTCGCAGAAAAGAAAGTGTAAAACTACAACATTTGGAATCCACAATCTGTTTAGACATCGTAAATCTGAAATATCACATATTTCGCATTTCATGCCTAACTATATGAATTCCACATATTGTATCACATTCCAGATAAATAGACAGTATTAAACTTTCCGATCGAATAATCAAATACCCAAGATTTCCATAATTAGCTCAACACTTGAGCGGAGTTCAAAAAATTCCAGAATACGTCACAGTAGCAATGGTCTAGCCGTAGAAGGGTCAAGCCAACGCCTAACATGTGGCACGCCGTACTGCCCCAAACCCTAAGGTTCAAAAGACAGTTCAAGACTGTCACATAATCGAGTTAAGGTTTGTTGTCTTCTAGAGGGTCCATCGCGTCACATGCACGTTTTTCCGAAAGATTTAAACTCGAGAAAAATTCAACACTTGAAAGTTTTTCGTGCCGGGAAAAATTGAATTAATGATATCCGTTCGAACATTTTAATACTTTCTAAATTATCCGGAAAACAAAACAAAATTAAATTCTTCGATCGAATCGACGATTACAAAATAAACCCCAAAATACTCAACACTTGAGTCAGATTAAAAATACCCAGAAAATATAAATCACAGAAAGAGAAATAACTGTGCAAAAAATGAGTCCTTAATTCCTCATTACTGCCGCGGATCCGCGGCCTAAGAGAGGTACGGCCGCGGTTCCGCGGCGGTTTGTACGGAACATGGGCTCGTTTTTCACAGAAATGCTTATATTTCCCTGCTGATTTTTTTAGGTATTTTTAATACAGAAGAATCACAGATTTAAAAAAATGTCCAGAGAGGGGTTTAAAATGACGTATCCGGGTTCGTTCGGAGTTTTAACTTCGTTAACACATCGCCTAATGCTCTAGCCAGGCTCTGATACCATTGTAGGGTTACTAGGCACTCTAACAAGGGATAAGAAAGCATCAACCATGCCTGATTAAAATTTTAGCCGTGCCTAACAACCCTAAACAAGATCTTTGCTAGAAAATTAGGGTTTCACATGCTAGTAAATCACATTTACCACTAAGTGAATACGAAATACAACCTTTGTAGATCGGTCCTTCACTTCATTAGCTCCTTGTTGAAGTCATTTCGCTGCGATCGTGGTTCTCCCGGACTCTTGCATGGCTTCACGAGGAGAAAGAAGCGTCCTTGCTTGAAGTCTTCGAGGCCGAAGATGATCTACGTCGAGGGAATATCAACTCAAGCTACTACTTCACTAACTAGAGAATTAGTGAAGCAAACACCCTACACTAAAGTGCTAGTCTAGTAGAGGATGGAGAAATAGGAAGTGGGTTCTCTTTAGAATTTTATTTCTCACAATCTTTCTCACTTTGGATCAAACCCTAGCAAGCTTTTCTTTTGGACGAAGAAGAAGAAGATGAACAAAAGAAAGAGATGAGGATAATGATCTAGTGAGTGAGCTAACCATAGTGAGTGAGTATCATATACTAACTCATGTAGAGACATAACCATAGCTAATTCAAAATGGTTAGGTTAATAAAAATCTAAAGTAAAACAAATTTAGTGGACTTTGTCAAAGCATCCACAAGCTTTTACGAGCTTCATGCTTTGGACCTAAGCTCCACTAATTTGTAATTACCTTAAATAAATATTAACCACCATCTAAAATAGTATGGTGTATGTCTTGCACACCCATGTATGATGTATCATCAACCATGATACAAAAAGAAAACACATTTTAATATATATCATATATATATAGAAGTTGTGTACATGTGAGAAAAAACCCTAAGTGAACAAGTGTTAGTTTATGTAAATTAGCATATCTAATATACAATTATACACTAAATTATTAAATCAACACTTGACTTAATAATCCGGTCATATCTCATATAACCTTCTAACAAACATTGTATCGACTTATCGAATCAACACTTGATTCGATAACCCGGCTATATCATATATAACCGACCGATACAAACATCGCGAGAATAGAATACGGTATCACATACACGCATTATTCTCGGTTCCGCACATATCACATATGCGCTCCTATTTCGTTTTGCCTGAGCCAGTAAAATCTCTATGTAGGACTCTAAAGACTCGTCAATACGCCGGCAGTAGGTGATGATCATATCAAGCACCCACAAGCCGTCAGCGGTACTAGCTGGACGTAACGGCTACCCGGGTATTGAGCGATCAGAAGATCAGCAAGAAAGCCCGCTCCAACTCCTGCAAAAAGCCTGACAGTGACACTACTGCACAGTCCGGTCTCCTCGTCTGATATGTCGCATATCAAGTCTAGGGGTGGTAAAACGTTAGACCCCAATAACCGAAAAGTCATGCCGATATGAGGATAATAACGGGTCGAGAAACTACTGGTAACACTTACCGGTAAATCTCTAAACCAGCCCTGGCCAGGGACTTTCCTGTTATGGCCAATCGAGCATAGCGCAACATCAACCCCCAATACCGGGAGAGACGAAATCCCTCCTATCGCTCATTGCCTCCATGTGACTCGGGACTGTACCCAAAAACCACCATTTTGCACGCCCTCTTGGACGTGATAATGTGGAAATCAAAGCACAGTGGAAATCAGACAAGACTCTATGACAATCTCGGGTCTACAGACTAACCTGTACCAGTGTCACCAGAGAACTGCCATCTGACGTAAGGTATAATACCATCTGAGAGTTCTCGGCGAGTCCGTCCAGTGTACCCAGTCTCCACTAAGCACCCGTATATCATCTCTGTGTTAGTTATATGTATGCCCTAGAGGCCATTACTATACATGTGTTGTATATTGCAGTGGATGCTTAGACATATATAGGGAGGACTTTCTTGCTCGACATGATAGTATGCTATCTGGTTACTCTTTACCTTAACGTGTATACTGATTGTCTCTCTATTACATGTTGGTAAAGCCCTTAGGATGTGTACTCGACTACCTGGACTGTGATGCGGATCATACTAGTAGGGACATGGTAGTCCATAAGTACATCCTTCAAGGTCCCTAGTCGTGGGTATATCGAGACGGGGTATCGATATACCAGAGTAGACTAGCGTATACCTTCTCGACCCATACAGATGGGCGATGGATGATCCCATATCCATTGGTGTTTGACATCAGAGATGATATACGGTTGCTCAGTGGATACTGGGTACACTGGACGGACTCGCCGAGAACTCCCAGATGGTATTATACCTTACGTCAGATGGCAGTTCTGTGGTAGCACTGGTACAGGGTAGTCTGTAGACCCGAGATCGTCATAGAGTCTTGTGTGATTCCCACTGTGCTTTGATTTCCACCTTACCACGTCCAAGTGGGCGTGCAAAACGGTGGTTTTTGGGTACAGTCCCGAGTCACAAGGAGGCAATGAGCGATAGGAGGGGTTTCGTCTCTCCCAGTATTGGGGGTTGATTTTGTGCTATGCTTGATTGGCCGTAACAGGGAAGTCTCTGGCCAGGGCTGGTTTAGAGATATACTGGTAAGTGTTACCAGTAGTTTCTCGATCCGTTATGAGCCTCATATCGGCATGACTTATCGGTTATTGGGGTTTGACGTTTACCACCCCTAGACTTGATATGCGACATATCAGACTAGGAGACCGGACTGTACGGTAGTCTCACTGTCAGGGTTTTTTGCAGGAGTTGGAGCGGGCTTTCTTGCTGATCTTCTGATCGCTCAATACCCGGATAGCCGTTACGTCCAGCTAGTACCGCTGACGGCTTGTGGGTTCTTGATATGATCATCACCTACTGCCGGCGTATTGACGAGTCTTTAGAGTCTTACATAGAGGTTATACTGGCACATGTAAAACGAGATAGGAGCGCATATGTGATATGTGCGGGACCGAGAATAACGCGTGTATGTGATACCGTATTCTATTCTCGCGATAATTGTATCGATTGGTTGTATGCGATATAACCTAGTTATGGATTAAAGGGTTGATTCGATAAGTCGATACATTTGATATTAGTCGGTTATATGCGATATGACCGGATCGTTAAATCAAGTTTTGATTTAATGATTTAATGTATAATTATATATTTGATATATCACTTTACATTAACTAGTATTGGTTCACTTATGATTGATTTTCTCACTTGATGTGCACAAGTTGTATATATGATATATTTTTGTGCACTAGATTGTATCATAATTGATGATACATGCAAACTTGGGTGTGTGCTATACACCATGTTTATTTAATGGTTAGGGTTTTATTGTCTTTATTTATTTTGCAAAAACAAAATGGTGGCTTTCTTTGCAATTTGCTAGAAGCTTCATGAGCTTTTTAAGCATCTTTGAAAAGTCTAGCCATTTTGTTTTATGCTTAAACCTAACCATTACCTAAACTATGGTTTGCTCTCTACATGAGTTAACCTCACCCATGGTTGCATTATGATAGACTTCACTTGATAATTCATTTTCAAATGATTGATTATTCTTTTCTTTTCTTCTTCTTCTTCTTCAAAAAGGAAAAGGAAAAGCTTGCTAGAAATTATCAAGTGAAGATTAAGAGTGAGAAATCAAAATCTAATGAGAACCCATTTCCTATCTCACCATCCTCTACTAGACTAGCACTTTAGTTTAGGGTGTTTGCTTCACTAATTCCTTGTTTAGTGAAGTAGAAGCTTGAGTCCGTATTCTCTCGACGTAGATCATCTTCGGCCTCGAAGACTTCAAGCGATCCCGTTGCAATTTCTCAAGGAGCCGTCCAAGAGTCCGGGAGTTGGATGATCGCAGCGAAGGGACATCGTCACGGAGCTTTAGAAGTGGAGGACCGGATCTACAAAGGTTGTACTCCCTTTCACTTTAGAGTAAAGTTGTTTACTTGCTTTTTTTTCGTCTAAACTCTAGTTAACGATCTTACTTAGGGTTATTCGGCATATAAAATTTTAATCCGGCATGGTCGATGCCTTGTACAGCCTCATTAGTGTGCCTAGTAACCCTACAGTGGTATCAGAGCCTAGCTAGAGCTTTAGGCGATGTGTAGACGATGTTAGAAGTCCGATCGAAACACGAAAGCCTAATCCGACCCCTTCTCTGTACAATTTTTAAAACAGTGCATTTTTCCAAATTTAAAATAGCCAAAAAATTCAGCAGGGATTTTGAGGAGTTACTGTGAAGCACGTGCGCTTAAATCGATAAAAGCGCCGCGGAACCGCGGCATGAGCATGGCTCGTGCGGCGGTACCGCGGCCGAATAGACACTTTATCCTATGTATTTTGCACAGTAACTCCTTATTTGACTCCTGTGTTTTCTGGGTATTTTTTAATTTATACTCAAGAGTTGAGTTTTCTGGGGTGTACTGGGGACTCGTTAATTCGATCGGATATTCTAACCTCGTTTATGTTTTTCCGGGTAATTTTAGAATATGTTAAAAAGTTCGACCGGATATAAATACCCACTTTTTCCCCTGCCGGGAAATTTCCAAGTATTGGATTTTTCTGAAGTTTAAGAATGTTCTAAGTAGTGCAAGTAACTCGATGGACCCTGTAGAAGACAACAAACCTTAACTCGATTATGTGACCGTCTTGAACTGCCCTTTGAACCTTAGGGTTTGGGGCAGTACGGCGTGCCACATGTGAGGCGTTGGCTTGACCCTTCTACGGCTGGACCGTTGGTACTGTGGCATGAAATGGATGTTTTTAAACTTATTTCAAGTGTTGAGCTGTTTCGGGAAAACTTAGGTGTTTGATTGTTCGATCGGAAAGTTTAACATTTTCTATTTATCTGGAATGTGATACAATATTTGGAATCCACAAGTAGTTATGAGATAACTGATTTGGATGTTATAAACATAGCAGTTTTGTCTCACTTGATCGGTTGCCACGGAATTTTGATGTGATCAAAAGTCCGTCGCAATCACGTAGCGTACGCGGATACTCGCCGGATAAACTTAATAGACAGCTACACCCCTTAGCCCCGACCAAGTGACTGTAGGAGAACCCCGTCGCCGAAAGCATCCGTTCGGGTGCTCGCGGTAGCGGTGTTCCGCCTTGGTGCACTTCGTCGACGGTATCGGGGGTGCGGCCGTCTACTAAAGTTTGCGACGAGCATTCGATCAGGATGTCGGGAATCTTGTTGAATTGCCCGACTTGATATTGAAAAGAGTTTTCGATAATGAGACTAAAATGCGGGGTTTATAAAAGTTAGGCATGCGATGTCTAAGGAATTCATTTGGTTAGGCATTCGATGTCTAAAAAGGTTGCGGATTCTAACTGTTGTAGTTTTACACTTTCTTTTCTGCGACCGTAAGTGTAATATGTGATATCGCCGGTTTCGTTGCTATATGTCATCGACAACTGGGATGCGCATATTTACTTACGTTGATGACATGTGATGTTATGTGTTGCTGGATATGTTATATTGGATCGTCGCGTTTTGAATAGCCGGGGGTTTTATATGAAATGAGAGTTTTTATTTTCATTCATGTAAAATTAATTGTATGTAATATTCTTTTATTGGGGCACTTCCGGGTTGAGGTTGATGTCACCATTTGTATATTATTTACTTTTCCGCACTAGGATAGACCCAAGGAGGGGAGCACAAGTAACCGGGTTCTAGGGTCCAGTGGGAGACCAACTCGAGGAGTCGAGTCCGGGTCTCCTAACCCTAGAACTGGTTGGGTTGCCTGCCGCTCTCATAGGGGTCTAGGGGTGTGGGTTTGGCTATTCATCACGACCGTGGAATCCGTGTTTTATAGAGGCTCAAAATAAAACATGGACGTCCTAGTATATCCAATGTTTCATATGTTTTTTCTGCTGCGTTATCTGTGATGTGATCATGTGATATGTTCAGATTGATACTGTATATAGTATATATGATATATTATATAGACGTTACTTATGTTTTACACCCGCGCTAGCCCTGTCCCGCTCTGCCGTTAGTTACCTAACCTAACGGTGCACGAGGGGACATCGAGGCGAATGCGGAGGGCATAAGTGTACGTCGTATTTATCTGTGATGTTTAGGTGTTTAAATGATGGGACTTCATTAATGTGATTAATGAAAGAAAAAGAAACCTAAATGATGTTGTGGAATCAAATTTTCAAAAACAGGTAGCTACAGTTCTTGCTTTGCATCGTGGTGTTCCTTGTAGAACATCCTGCACCTTATTCAATAAGGAAAGGGCCGAGATCCCTTCACCGGGAGTGTCCCCTTTAGGAATAACTGGCAGATGCTACAACCCTCGGTTTGTCTTTTGAATGCTTCTATAGTTCTTGCTTTGCACAGTGATATATATGATATATCCCGCACCTCATTCGACGAGGAAAGGGCCGACGATCCCTTCACCGGGAGTGACCCCTTTAGCAAAACTAGAAAAAGCCTTAAAAACACTCCATTTTAAAATCATTTGATTCTACAACGATATCAAGTTCATTACGCAATAGGTTTTCAGAAAAACCTGTCGTAGCCCTCCGTCATTTCAGATAAGCAGTAGTTAGTATTCGTGCTGCGTTTGTTGGCCTTTATCAAGGCGTAGTGTGCGGTAGCTGACTAGTGCTTATCTGCTTATGCATATGATGCAGATTGGATTAGGGTAGTCGTGCGACCTTGTTGGCCTTTGTCAAGGGCCGTGCGGGTGGGTTTAATTCAATCAAGAAATGACGGGTCGAACTTGACTAGCAGCCTATGGTTTGTTGGCCTTTGTCAAGGTCATAGGAGGCTAGGGGCAAAAGATTATCGGGAATTTCAAGTGTTGAAATTTGCAATGAGATTGCATACCTTCTATGAGATAGTTGGATCCCGATACCCGCTGCGAGTAAGAGTTACTCCTGGGAGAGTTTTACACATTACAATTAGCCGATCAAGTAGGTGTCAAGAAAGGTGTTAACGAGGTTACGCCTCTGGGAAAACGAAGTTTACATTAATTAGGTTCGTGTGAAAGAACGGGGGACCTCCCTCAAAGTACCGACACTGGCCTGGCTGAAAGATTGGCGAACTTGTAGCGTGTAATTAATCCCGGCTAGTCTTTCCTTTTAGGGTTTGAAGGAAGATTTGATAAAAACAGTGGGAGCCATCCTGATTACATAAAATTATAACCAATCTGATCTTGTAAGAGTATACGCTGAGTGTTTTCTTCTCTCTCTCTCCAGGTAGCGACCATCTCACGCCTTAATCAAGATAATAATACGGATGTTTTTGTCCGAACCCGCTTGTTATACTAAGCTGGGGAACGTTGGTCCCGCTCCAGCTTATAATTGTTATAAGACAGAGCAGGAAATTGGGGATTACCAGAATTCCCGTGCCACCCAAATGAAGAAAGTGCATGCTGATGCATCATCTTCGGGTGTGTTCATTACAAAGAACTGTTTCTCAATGTCCTTTACGTCCTGGGTATATGATACCGGATCAGGATCCCGCATATGTAATCAGTTACATGGGCTAAAGGTAGGTAGAGAACTGAGAACGGGTGATAAGTTTCATGAGATAGAAAACGGTGCAAGTGTTGCAGCCAAGTCTGTTGGTCACTATCACCCTGTATTACCAGAATACAATGATTCTGAATAAATGTTATTAGATACCGAACCTGATATACAAAATCATATCAGTCTCTTTATCAGTAAAGAAAGGATATAATTTTGTATTGTTGGATAATGTTTTGAACATTTCCTATATCAAAAGTTGATCGGTTCAGGTACGTTATCTAAAAGCATTGACTTTCTAAATCAAACTACAGTTCTTAGTATCCAGAACACGCACAAGAAGAAGAGTTCAGAAATGAATGGATCCTTCTTGAGGCATTGTAGACTAGGTCATATCAATGCGACCCGACTAGCTAAGTTTCACTTAGATGCATATTTAAATTTGTTTGAATTTACATCTTGTGAAACTTGCCGGTCATGTCACAAAGATAAGATGACCACAGCTCTGTTTATTGGAAACAGAGAAAGAGTTAGTGAACTTTTGGGATTGATACATGCTGATATATGAAGGTCCCATGTCTACATATGCCAAGATAGGTTCTTTTTACTTCATTACATTCTCTGATAATCTCTCAAGATTCAGACATATGTTCCTGTTGAAACACAAGTCCGAACCTTTTGAGATATTCACGGAATATAAGTTAGAAGTAGAGAACCAAAACGGGTATAAGTATTATATCCTTTGATGTGATCAAGGAGGAGAATACTTGAGCACGGAATTCCTGGACTATTCTAAAGGAGAATGAGATTCTCTCTCAGCATTACTCCTCCGTATACACCATAGCACGATGGTATATCGGGGCGGAGCAATAACACCCTATATGATATGGTGTGCTCTATGATGAGTACTACTGAGTTTCCTATTTCCTTTTGGGAGTTATGCACTTGAGAAGCTGCATATCTATTGAATAGGGTTCAAAACAAATCAGTTGCCTACCACTTCATATGTGATATAGAAAGGGAAGAGCCCATTTCTTAAGTTAGTTAAGATTTGGGGTTGTTCGGCCTATATCTAAAGGAAAAATCCGGACAAGCTCGAGGCAAAGTCAGATCTGTGGAAGTTTGTTGGATATCCCAAGCATTAGCAAGGGAATATCTTCTACCAAACCGAGGAACAAAAATGTTTTGTTTCTCAACATGCCACCTTTGTGAAAGGGAATTTCTTGAGAAGAAATTAGTGGTCATGAGGTAGAACTGGAAAAGGTTCCAGCTATACAAATTACAGCAGATGATTTGGTAGAACCAAAGGATTCAATAGATTCCAACAAACCTCAGCCTCTCCGCCGATCTAGTAGGGTTCCTCACCCACCTGAGAGATACTTCGGTTTCTCTATGACAGTGGGAGTGAGCATTGCATCATGAGATGATGACCCAACTAGTTTCGAACTGGCCATCAGGAGTAGGACTCTGTAAGAATGGCTGGATGCTTAGTGATCTGAGATGGAATCCTTATACACCAACAAAGTATGGACTTTGGTTGCTTTATCTGAATGGTTAAATCCCCATCAGGAGCAAGTATATCTTGAGAAGATTACTTGGTGTACATGGAAAAGTTGAGACTTTCAAAGCTAGACTTGTTAAAGGTTTGCATCATTGACCAGGTATGGATTATGTTGAAACCTTTTCTAAGTAGCTATGCTTAAGTCCATCTAGATGCTACTTGCCACAGCTACATACCATAACTACAATATCTGGTGGTTGGGTGTCATGACAGCTTTTCTAAATGATGTTTTAGAAGAGAGCGTCTATAAGTACACAGCCAGAGGGCTTCGTAGACAGTGGGAGCAGCGGAAACGTGTACAAGATGTTTTATAGGATAAAGCAGGCATCGCGGAGTTGGAATGTCTGTTTTGATGTGGTAGTCAAAGAGTTTGACTTCATCAAAATGGTAGATGAACCTTGTATATACAAAAAGGTAGTAGGGAGTATGGTAGTGATCCTCGTAGAGTTCGTGGATGACGTACTCTTGATGGGGAAAGAGTTTCCTATGCAACGCTCGGTCACTCTCCGCCTATCACAAGGATTCTCCATATAGGATCAAAGTGATACCTCCTAAATCCTAAGTTTTGGATCTATGAGATAGATCTAACTGGATGTTAGGATTCTCACTAGTTGTAGTGAGATGGTATCGATTGATCCTGGGGAGAATCATTGGAAAGGTTCCAGGGTGATAAGGACGACTGAATGTCAGTCACAGGCATTGTCTTTACCCTCAGTGGAGGGACGGTATGTTGGAAGAGTTCCAAGCTAGATACCATGACATACTAGACGATTAAAGGTAAGATACATCGTTACCAAAGATGCTACCAAAGAGGCAGTCTGGATATTTGTATAAGTTCATGAGATGAACTTCGTTCCTACCATTGTGTGACAATGGAGTTATGGCTTATGCCTGGGAACGCCCATCCCATAAGTGATCCAGATATAATTCTTAGGCAGTGTCACCTGATCATGGAGATGGTTGATCTCCAGGGGATCGCGGTTAGGAGAGTAGACTCAGAGGACAACACGGCGGATCCACTCACAAAGGCTTTTTCCCAGAGAGAGACTATTATGGGATGGTCGAGTATGAGATGCTACAACCACTGTTATCAGATGGCCCTAGTGCAAGTGGGAGATTGTTAGTTATATGTATGCCCTAGAGGCCATTACTATACATGTGTTGGATATTGTAGTGGATGCTTGGACATATATAGGGAGGACTTTCTTGCTCGACATGATAGTATGCTATCTGGTTACTCTTTACCTTAACGTATATACTGATTGTCTCTCTGTTACATGTTGGTAAAGCCCATAGGATGTGTACTTGACTGCCTGGACTGTGATGCGGATCATACTAGTGGGGACATGGTGGTCCATAAGTACATCCTTCAAGGTCCCTAGTCGTGGGTATATCGAGACGGGGCATTGATATACCAGACTAAACTAGCGTAAACCTTCTCGACCCATACAGATGGGCGATGGATGATCCCATATCCATTGGTGTTTGACATCAGAGATGATATACGGGTCCTCAGTGGAGACTGGGTACACTGGACGGACTCGCCGAGAACTCCCAGATGGTATTATACCTTACGTCAGATGGCAGTTCTCTGGTGACACTGGTACAGGGTAGTCTGTAGACCCGAGATCGTCATAGAGTCTTGTGTGATTCCCACTGTGCTTTGATTTCCACCTTACCACGCCCAAGAGAGCGTGCAAAACGGTGGTTTTTGGGTACAGACCCGAGACACATGGAGGCAATGAGCGATATGAGGGGTTTCGTCTCTCCCGGTATTGGGGGTTGATGTTGCGCTATACTCGATTGGCCGTAACAGGGAGGTCCCTGGCTAGGGCTGGTTTAGAGATATAATGGTAAGTGTTACCAGTAGTTTCTCGACCCGTTATGAGCCTCATATCGGCATGACTTATCGGTTATTGGGGTCTGACGTTTACCACCCCTAGACTTGATATGCGACATATCAAACGAGGAGACCGGACTGTACGATAGTGTCACTGTCAGGCTTTTTTGCAGGAGTTGGAGCGGGCTTGCTTGCTGATCTTCTGATCGCTCAATACCCGGGTAGCCGTTACGTCCAGCTAGTACCGCTGACGGCTTTTGGGTGCTTGATATGATCATCACCTACTGCCGGCGTATTGACTAGTCTTTAGAGTCCTACATAGAGGTTATACTGGCTCAGGCAAAACGAGATAGGAGCGCATATGTGATATGTGCGGGACCGAGAATAACGCGTGTATGTGATACCGTATTCTATTATCGCGATGATTGTATCGATTGGTTGTATGCGATATAACCTAGTTATCGATTCAAGGGTTGATTCGATAAGTCGATACATTTGATATTAGTCGGTTATATGCGATATGACCGGGTTGTTAAATTAAGTGTTGATTTAATGATTTAATGTATAATTATATATTTGATATATCACTTTACATTAACTAGTATTGGTTCACTTATGATTGATTTTCTCACTTGATGTGCACAAGTTGTATATATGATATATTTTTGTGCACTAGATTGTATCATAATTGATGATACATGCAAACTTGGGAGTGTGCTATACACCATGTTTAGTTAATGTTTAGGGTTTTATTGTCTTTATTTATTTTGCAAAAACAAAATGGTGGCTTTCTTTGCAATTTGCTAGAAACTTCATGAGTTTTTTAAGCATCTTTGAAAAGTCTAGCCATTTTGTTTTATGCTTAAACCTAACCATTACCTAAACTATGGTTTGCTCTCTACATGAGTTAACCTCACCCATGGTTGCATTATGATAGACTTCACTTGATAATTCATTTTCAAATGATTAATTATTCTTTTCTTTTCTTCTTCTTCTTCTTCAAAAAGGAAAAGGAAAAGCTTGCTAGAAATTATCAAGTGAAGATTAAGAGTGAGAAATCAAAATCTAATGAGAACCCATTTCCTATCTCACCATCCTCTACTAGACTAGCACTTTAGTTTAGGGTGTTTGCTTCACTAATTCCTTGGTTAGTGAAGTAGAAGCTTGAGTCCGTATTCCCTCGACGTAGATCATCTTCGGCCTCGAAGACTTCAAGCGATCCCGTTGCAATTTCTCAAGGAGCCGTTCGAGAGTCCGGGAGTTGGATGATCGCAGCGAAGGGACGTCATCACGGAGCTTTGGAAGTGGAGGACCGGATCTACAAAGGTTGTAGTCCCTTTCACTTTAGAGTAAAGTTGTTTACTTACTTTCTTTTTCGTCTAAACTCTAGTTAACGATCTTACTTAGGGTTATTCGGCATATAAAATTTTAATCCGGCATGGTCGATGTCTTGTAGAGCCTCATTAGTGTGCCTAGTAACCCTACACTCTGATGTCAAACACCGATGGATATGGGATTGTTCATACCAGAATATTGCATTTTATACCGCCCATTCTTATGCTCGTGTGTTTATAGGTAGGTGCTTTTAATCCGTGTTTGTTACATATTTACAGAGTACAGGTTTCCAGTACAAATATTGCAAATTAAGACAAAATTTCCACAGTTACGCCAAATACAGAACATCTGTTGACAGCAGATAAAAGCCGGGTTCCGGTCATCCGTATCCGTCCAGTGCCGAGTACCAGTTCCAGAGACAAGAAATATGACAGTGGTCATTCATGTCTCGGACAAGCACAGAGCACGAGGGGGGCAGCACAAGAATCAATGGGTGCGCGGAGCTCGAGGGAGATAGAAGTCAAAAGTGAAGAAAATAATGCAATCTTGGACTAAGAAATCTGAAGATATTCTGGAAGACTTTTTACAGTTTGAAGCTTTCAAACACAAGGAAAAGTGAAACCAGGGAAGCACCAAAAACCCTAGGACCTAAATCCTCTATACGGCCGTGGATCCGCGGCCAATAAGGGGTCTTGGCCGCGGAACCGCGGCCAAATGGACTCCTCTCATTGTCGTTTTCTGGGGGCAGTTTGGTACTTTCATATGGAGCCAGATTATTGCCCTAGGTTTCTATTTCCCTGCCTATAAATACCCCAGTTCTGAGCCAAGCATAGTGTTAAGTTCTTTAGCCTCTTTTAGTATAGTTTAGTCTTCTTCTTCTTCTTCATTCTTTCCTCCATGAAAATTGTAGTGAGAGCTTTTTGAGTGGATGATGAAATGAAGATGAGGGTTTTTGTATCATTCTTTTTTTTAGCTTCCCCTTGAGATCCTTGCTTTCTCTTGATCTTTCAACCTTTTCATTGAGCTTGAAAGTTTAAGGGTTTGTTATTGATTTCAAGGGTTGTATCTTCTTATGGAATTAGTGCTTCATTTCACATGAGTTCTTTACCCTTCTCTTGATCTTGCAACCTCTTGATTGAGCTTGCAAGTTTAAGGGTTGGCTATTGATCCCATGCTTGTCTTGAGTTCTATGTTCTTGTAATTATTTTCTTGCTTATTTCTTTCTTGCTTTTTATTACTTGCTTTACATTCATGCTTTACTTTCTTGCACTTAAATTCCATGCACCTACTTACTTGTAATCTTTTCTTTTCTTTTGCTCTTTTTGGTTCGTTTTTGTGAATAATTGTAATTATCGTTGTTAAGAATAAATACGGTATTGTAAGTTAATATTTCTTTGCTCATTTCCTTTTCCCGTTATTTTCCATTGAACTCCGCCCAAACGTTACGCAAGCGCTCCGTTAGGCACCCTACCCTACCAAGGTAACGGTGATTCCTAACCGCGACCAGTTGCGTTCGGTTTGGCCGGAGGCGAAAGCAAGAGACAAGAACGGAAGGACGAGGGTAAATAAGCCGGATTCCACGAATACCGTGCTTAAATCCCCTAATCCACGTTGTTGTCGATTGCTCTAGCTTCAATTGGTCAAGACTCGGCTCAAAGGTTTGGAGTGCGCATTTCTTTAACTTACACTTTCGTATCTTTTTCTTAACAACTTTATACTTGCAAATAAAACACATAGATTAGATTTGAACAAACATATACAATTCTTCATTGACTCATCTAAGACAAGAACGGACATACAACCATCTCCCTGTGGATTGACCCATGCTCAACCGGCTAGCTGCATAGCGACACCGTCCTAATCGCGGTTATACTTTAGAACATTGAACATCCGACACGCCGAAAGCGTGCGATCAAATGGCGCCGTTGCCGGGGAGACGGTAGCGTATTTTCTTTCTTGTTATTCGGGTTAATATTCGTTTTGTATATATTTATAAATAAATAAAAAATCTTTTTGTTTTTTTTGATCATTTTTGTGGGCAAGAGTTGCAAACTGCGATTGTGGGGAGCAAAGTGTACGTTCAAGGTTAAGGTTATTACGAAGTACAGTGCCAAAGATCCGGGAAGTTTGACCCGCACAAGCGAACTTTTCAAGCTTACCGGAATTGATTCAACGGGGGTTTCCTAACCCAAAAACTTAACGGTACGTATTTCTTAAACACTTTTTTCTCAAATCCGACGCATCCAATATACTATTCTTTGCAGGATTCTTTGCAAGTTCGCTAGCAAACGCTAAAAATTGACTAACCCGTATTTGTTGCAGTGCCGTGCTTAAACTAAAAAACGATTGTTTGATTCTTTATAGAATTTTTGTTGAATTGCGCATTGGATACATTAATACGGACTTAAGGGAAAGCGAACCCCACAACATACGGTAAAGGATTTCATCACCTTTTCCATGGCCGACAAATCACGAACTTGAGCATAACGTTTACCCGCACAAAATTTAAAAGAAACTAGACTTTAAGCCTTAAGGACTTCGCGCTCACTAGGAGAAGTTAACTGTGTTTAGAACCTCGCTTAACGGTATATTGTTTACGGGGTGTCTAGGAAAGTATTAACGGCGAAACCGCCAAAAGAGAAAGGGTTATTTAATTAAGGAACTTCGCGAAAGCGTTGGAAAACCTCCCCTTATCTCTGCACTTACCTGGCCTCGTGATCAGTGTATCTTGAGCCCGTTTCTCGACACAGTTTTAGTTCGACAATCAAGTTCTGGAGCAGGTCTAGTTGACCTAAGAGTACCCTAGAACGATTAGGTGTGTGGTATTTTTGTGTCGTGATTGTTTTTGTCCAGTTTCTTTTTGTGTGTATATTTCATTCTTTTGTTAATATCTAACTAAAAAAAATCACATTCTTTTCCCACTCCTTTTCTCTGCCTTTCTTTCTTTCTCTCTTCATATCATGGGTACCCCACCTCGCAAAACTCTTGCTGAACTTTGGTACCCACAACCAGACATTACTTCTTACGGTTCTTTCTTTGGCCGAACGTCAAACGATCCCTCCATGCCCAAAATCTCTTTGAAAGATCGGATAGACGCATCTAGGACAAACACTTACCCTCCGCAATCCACTTTGTATCAACATTTTCAACCTCCCCCACCCTCTTATGTTGATACCCTTTTTGCAAGTCGTCCTTTGTCCATCTCTGAACATATTGAACAATCCTGTAGCCGATCTTTCACTCCTTTCACCACCACAGATTTTTGGGATCAACAATTCCATTCACCTTCTTATCCAAATGTTGATCCTGTTCCTGTCCAGCCATTCAATTCCTACCAGACCTACCCGACTTTTGCACCTTCCCTAGACATTGTTTCTGAACCGCCATTTAGGAGTTTTCAGTATCCAAACAACTTTGAATCTTTTACTGAAACCCCTTCACAACCCATGTCTAGTCTGGAACAGTCATTGGAAGACTTTAAGGTAGCGTCGTACCAACAGATGATGGATTTGAATGCGTCCATGGCCGCCCTCATACAACCTAGTGACCCGGTAGCTAGTTTTCAACTAGCTCCAAATTTTCCACTGTATGAAGAGGCGGTAGGACAGGTTGACAATTTGAGTTGAGAGAATGAGATGTACCCCCTTCCGAATCAAGCCTACCCATTTCAAATTGAATCTCACAACTCCTGTGTTGAAAGTCTATCAAGTGTCCCAAACGATTCACCGATTGAAAATAGAATGATTAATGAGTTGTGCAACTTTTTAGTGTTTGATTTACCCGATTGTGAAGGGTCCCTTCCAAGTGAAACCAATCCTAAACCTTTTGAACTCTACACCTCCACTTTAGAACCTGAATTGATTGATATCCATGCTTTTGTTGAGGTGTCTGAGAATATTGATTTTCACTTGATTGAGGATATTGACGCCGGGAATATTTTGGATGATGAACCTGTAGATTTGGCTGAGTTTTTCTCTCCAATTCATCATCTCGAGTCATTAAATGTTTTTCCCGAACTTCATATGCGTCTGGATATTGATGAAAAATGCATGGATGAGATAATTTTTTAGGAGACTTTTGAGGATAGCTTTGAGGATGAACCAGTTTTAATTAATGAGTCGGATTTTCCAATTCATCCTATCCCCTTCATTGACTGTGTACACCCTCCTGAACCTTTAACCGATAACTTTCCTCAGTCACCTACTCCATCCTTTCCATCGTTCCGACATTGCAAGAAACCGTATCATTTTCACTTCCTATGTCTGGTTTACCAAGTTCGGCTTACCCATGGATTCTTACGAATCTTGAGGGATTTGACCCCATTTCTCGATGGGTTAATAGATTAGCACAAACGCTTCTTACACATCAGTCATCACAAATTGTGCTAATCTATTCACTCCATTTCCACCCTCAAGTTTGTATTCTACTTCTTTCTCCCTTCCACCATTCTTCTTCTCATATACCGAGACCGTATACCACTTCTATCTCATTACGGTCTCGCGTATTCACCATCTCTTTTCCCTACGCCTTCTTCCACCAACCTGTACATTATAGTGATAAAATATTTGAATGGTTGGTGCTCACTTTTGGCCTGTGTAAGACCGTGTATAGATTGATACTGTTCTTTCCCCCCAGATCCTCAACTTCAACGCTTAACAGTGGAAACACTATTTTACATAAGTTTGGGGGGGCACCATTTTTGTATATATTTTTTTTTGTTTTCCTTTCTTTTCTTTTTTTTTTCTTTATAATTTGTTTTTAGGGAGCGCCGACAATTTTGACCCTCTTGGTGTAGCCTGACAGTGAGGGCACTGTCAAGTTTAAGTTTGGGGGTATGCTCGGTAAGCTTTCTTCCTTCGCATTCATTTGTATATTTTTCATTTGCATACCTTATTAAAAACCCATAAAAATCGAAAAAAATTCCAAAAAATATAAAAACTTTGTCGTCAAGTTAGCTAATAGGGTAACTTAGATCTTTATTCCGAAAGTTTAGTTGATATATTAGAAATAACTAAATTCTAGGCTTAGGAATTGAAAACCCTAAAAATAACCCTCATTCTGTCTAACTTTGGTAAGTATACGTTGAGTTCAGTTCTTGAGTTAAGTCAAGATGAGGGGAAAGTATTGAAGCTCTACTGAAGGATAAGTCTGAAAAATAGTTTCTTTTCTTGAGTTCAAATTTAGAAAGTATATACCCTACAATTGCACTTACACGTACCTTGAAACTTGGGATAGTAGAGGATACCTAGAAATACTCTTGCCTGAAAGCCTAGTATGAAAGAAAAAATGGTATTTAAAGCTAAACACCAAAAGAGCATTATTGAAAAATATATCCGGTCTTGAAAAATAAAAAGAAAAAGAAAAAGAAAAATAGAATAAAGTCAAGACCTGGAAACTGCTATTTACGCTTTAAGTTCACACATTCAGTAATCGGCCATTAGTGCCTCAAGAAGCATTAATAGTCGCATGAAAGGTGTGTGAGCAAATCCGTCCATCCTTAATGAAAAGAAGTAGTATTAGGTATTACGGCAAGGGTATTATAGCTTGAATTGAATTCTTGAGTGTAGGGGTGCAAATATACACACACGTAGGGGTATACAATCGATGTTTGGATAAAAGATAGAGATAAAGAATAAGACTTGTGATTTCTGTAAAGTTGATAAAAATCCGTGATTTGAGGCCGCACTTTAGAAGGAAAACTCAGGAGAACCGACATCTTTCTAAACCTTTTTGGAACGTATATGACCTAAAGTTAAATAGATAGGAGGTGTGAAGCAATAGGGTTGGATATTTCTAACTTAGGATGATAGAATTTTTAACGTAAATACTAAACAGTAAGAGTAGAATCGATGTTAACTTATGACACTAGCTTGACGGGATTTTGTGGGCGTAATCCGCTGAAAACCCTCAGGAGACAACACTCCTCCTACTAGGGACACCTAGAGGTTTAACGGCTTGTTGCACATGCTCAGTGCAATCGCGTTCCCTGCGAAAGTGCGGTTAGTATTTTATTTTGTGAATAATTGGTTTTGCTCGGGACGAGCAAAAGTTAAGTTTGGGGGTATTTGATCATACCAGAATATTGCATTTTATACCGTCCATTCTTATGCTCGTGTGTTTATAGGTAGGTGCTTTTAATCCGTGTTTGTTACATATTTACAGAGTACAGTTTTCCAGTACAAATATTGCAAATCAAGACAAAATCTCCACTGTTACGCCAAATACAGAACATCTGTTGACAGCAGATAAAAGCCGGGTTCCGGTCATCCGTATCCGTCCAGTGCCGAGTACCAGTTCCAGAGACAAGACATATGACAGTGGTCATTCGTGTCTCGGACAAGCACAGAGCACGAGGGGGGCAGCACAAAAATCAATGGGTGCGCGGAGCTCGAGGGAGATAGAAGTCAAACGTGAAGAAAATAATGCAATCTTGGACTAAGAAATCTGAAGATATTCTGGAAGACTTTTTGCAGTTTGAAGCTTTCAAACACAAGGAAAAGTGAAACCGGGGAAGCACCAAAAACCCTAGGACCCAAATCCCCTATACGGCCGCGGATCCGCGGCCAATAAGGGGTCTTGGCCGCGGAACCGCGGCCATATGGTCTCCTCTCATTGTCGTTTTCTGGGGGCAGTTCGGTACTTTCATATGGAGCCAGATTATTGCCCTAGGTTTCCATTTCCCTGCCTATAAATACCCCAGTTCTGAGCCAAGCATAGTGTTAAGTTCTTTAGCCTCTTTTAGTATAGTTTAGTCTTCTTCTTCTTCTTCATTCTTTCCTCCATGAAAATTGTAGTGAGAGCTTTTTGAGTGGATGATGAAATGAAGATGAGGGTTTTTGTATCATTCTTTTGTTTTAGCTTTCCCTTGAGATCCTTGCTTTCTCTTGATCTTTCAACCTCTTCATTGAGCATGAAAGTTTAAGGGTTTGTTATTGATTTCAAGGGTTGTATCTTCTTATGGAATTAGTGCTTCATTTCACATGAGTTCTTTATCCTTCTCTTGATCTTGCAATCTCTTGATTGAGCTTGCAAGTTTAAGGGTTGGCTATTGATCCCATGCTTGTCTTGAGTTCTATGTTCTTATAATTACTTTCTTGCTTATTTCTTTCTTGCTTTTTATTACTTGCTTTACATTCATGCTTTACTTTCTTGCACTTAAATTCCATGCACCTACTTACTTGTAATCTTTTCTTTTCTTTTGCTCTTTTTGGTTCGTTTTTGTGAATGGTTGTAATTATCGTTGTTAAGAATAAATACGGTATTGTAAGTTAATATTTCTTTACTCATTTCCTTTTCCCGTTATTTTCCATTGAACTCCGCCCAAACGTTACGCAAGCGCTCCGTTAGGCACCCTACCCTACCAAGGTAACGGTGATTCCTAACCGCGAGCGGTTGCGTTCGGTTTGGCCGGAGGCGAAAGCAAGAGACAAGAATGGAAGGACAAGGGTAAATAAGCCGGATTCCACGAATACCGTGCTTACATCCCCTAATCCACGTTGTTGCCCATTGCTTTAGCTTCAATTGGTCAATACTCGGCTCAAAGGTTTTGAGTGCGCATTTCTTTAACTTACACTTTCGTATCTTTTTCTTAACAACTTTATCCTTGCAAATAAAACACATAGGTTAGATTTGAACAAACATATACAATTCTTCATTGACTCGTCTAAGACAAGAACGGACATACAACCATCTCCCTGTGGATCGACCCGTGCTCAACCGGCTAGCTGCATAGTGACACCGTCCTGATCACGGTTATACTTTAGAACTTTGAACATCCGACACGCCGAAAGCGTGCGATCAGGGATCATCCATCGCCCATCTACATGAGTCGAGATGGTATACGCTAGTCTACTCTGGTATATCGATGCCCCGACTCGATAAAACCACGACTAGGGACCTTGAAGGATGTACTTATGGACTACCATGTCCCTACTAGTACGATCTGCATCATAGTCCAGGTAGTCAAGTACTCATCCTAAGGGCTTTACCAACATGTAACAGAGAGACAATCAGTGTACACGTTAAGGTAAAGAGTAACCAGATAGCATACTATCATGTCGAGCAAGAAAGTACTCCCTATATATGTCCAAGCATCCACTACAATATACATCACATGTATAGTAATGGCCTCTAGGGCATACATATAACTAACAAGATGACCAAAACTCTGTTTACAGGACACGAAGAAAAAGCTAATGAACTCATGAGACTGATACATAGTGATGTATGCGGTCCTATGGCTACACATGTCAGGAATAGTTTCTCGTACTTCATTACATTCACCGATTATCGCTTAAGATTCGGACATGTGTTCCTGTTGAAACACAAATCTGAAGCTTTTGAGAAATTCAAGGAATATAAGAGTGAAGTAGAGAACCAGATGGGTAAAACTATTAAAATCCTTCAATCTGATCGAGGAGGTGAATACTTAAGAACAGAATTCCGAGATTATCTAAAAGAGAATGGGATTCTCACTCAGCTTACTTCTCCATATACACCACAGCACAATGGTGTATCGAAGCAGAGGAATCGCACCCTATTAGATATGGTGCGCTCTATGATGAGTACTGCTGAGTTACCTATTTTCTTTTGGAGTTATACACTTGAAACAGCTGCATACTTATTGAATCAAGTTCCATCAAAATTTGTGCCTAAAACACCATATGAGAATGGAGTGGAAATAGACCATATCTTAAACGAGTTAAGATATAGGGTTTTCCGGCCTATATTAAAAAACAGAATCCGGACAAACTCGAAACACAATCAGTTCTTTGCAAGTTTGTGGGATATCCAAAGAATTCACATGGATATCTATTCTACCATATTGAGGAACAAAAGGTGTTTATTGCTCAACACGCCACTTTTTTAGAAAAGGAATTTCTTATGAAAGAAATTAGTGGTAATGAGGTAGAGCTGGAAGAATTTCTAGATACGCAAACTACAACTGAAGATTTAATAGAACCGGAGGATTCAATAGTCCCCAACGAAGCTCAGCCACTCTGCAGATCTAGTAGGGTTCCTTATCCACCTGAGAGATACTACGGTTTTCTTATAGACGGTGGGAGAGGGGATTTCATCATGGAAGATGATGACCCAACTAGTTTCGAGCAGGCCATCACTTATGGGGACTCTGTGAAATGACTGGATGTTATGCGATCTGAGATGGAATCCATGCACACCAACAAAGTATAGACTTTGGAAATTGCTCCTGAAGGGGTAAAACCCATTGGGAGAAAGTGGACCCTCAAGAAGAAAATTAGTGTAGATGAAAAGGTTGAGACCTTCAAAACTAGACTTGTAGCAAAAGGTTTTCGTCAACGACCAGGTGTCGACTATGATGAGATCTTTTATCCAGTGGCTATGCTTAAGTCTATCAGAACCCTCCTTTCCATTACTGCATACCATGATTATGAAATCTGGCAGATGGACATCAAGACCGCTTTTCTAAATGGTGATTTAGAAGAGAGCGTGTATATGATAAAGCCAGAGGGCTTCGTAGACAGTGGGAGCAGCGAAAAGGTATGCAAGCTGCTTAAATCAATCTACGGACTAAAGCAAGCGTCGCGGAGCTGGAATATATGCTTTGATGTAGCAGTCAAAGAGTTTGATTTCATCAAAAACATAGATGAACCATGTATATATAAAAAGGTTGTAGAGAGTAAGATTGTTTTTCTCGTATTGTACGTGGATGACATACTCTTGATAGGGAATGATGTTCCTATACTACACTCGGTCAAACTCTTCCTATCACAAAAGTTCTCCATGAAAGATCTGGATGATACCACCTACATCCTGGGGATAAAGATCTATAAAGATAGATCTAAAAGGATGTTGAGATTGTCCTAATCTAGATATATATACACCATACTAAAGAGGTTTAGTATGAAAGATTTTAAGCATGGTAATTTACCCGCTTGTTCAGGAATCACTCTCTTCAAAAATATGTCTCCCAAGACTGATTTGGAAAAGGCTCACATGAATGTGATACCCTATGCTTCTGCAGTTGGGTCTATCATGTACGCGATGTTATGCACTAGACCAGATGTAGCTTACGTACTTAGTGTGGTAAGTAGGTATCAATCAGACCCAGGGGAGAAGCACCAGATAGCTGTGAAGAACATTCTTAAGTACTTAAGAAGGACTAAAGAAATGTTCTTGGTGTATGGTAACGGAGAACTCCAAGTGGAGTCCTTTACCAATTCGAGGTTCCAGAGTGATAAGGATGACAGCAAGTTTATCTCGTGCTTTGTCTTCACCCTCAATGGAAGGGCGGTATGTTGGAAGAGTTCTAAGCAAAATGCCTTTGTAGACTTGACGATGGAGGCTGAATACATCACTGCTAACGATGCTGCCAAAGAAACTGTCTGGATGAAGAAGTTCATTATTGAACTTGGTGTGGTTCTATCCATTGAGCATCCAATACCTTTGTATTATGATAACAATGGAGATGTGGTTTTGGCAAAGGAACTCCAGTCCCATCAACGATCCAGACATATTCTGAGGTGGTATCACCTTATCCGAGAGATAGTTGATCACCGCGAGATCGAGATCAAGAGAGTAGACACGAAAGACAACACGGCGGATCCACTCATGAAGGCCCTCCCCCAGACACAGTTCGAGAGATTTTTTGGGATGTTGGATATGCGAGACTACAACAACTGACCTCAGTGTAAGTGGGAGATTATTAGGAATATGTATGCCCTAGAGGCCATTATTGTATATTATATAGTGGTTGCTTGGACATATATATAAAGGACTTTCTTGCTCGATATGATAGTATGCTATCTGGTTGCTCTTTATCTTAACATGTGCACTTGTTTTAGTTTACTATCTCATTGATACATGTTGATAAAGCCCTTAGGATGTTGGCTTGACTACCAGGACTATGATGCAAATCATACTAGTAGGGCTTGTGTAGTCCACAAGCACATTCTTTAACAGTTCCTAGTCGAGGGAGTATCGAGAAAGGATATCGATATTCCAGACTAGACTAGTGTGTATGTTTCTTGACCCTGTATGGGGCGATGATTGATCCCACGGCCATTGGTGTTTGACATCAAAGATCATACACAGGTGCTCATTGGAGAATGAGTGTATAGAACAGGACCCGCCGAGAACTCTTAGATGATACCATACCTATCGTCAGATAGCAGTTCTCTGGTGACACTTGTACAGGTTAGTCTGTAAACCCGAGATCGTCATAGTGTCTTGTGTGGTTCCCACTATGCTTTGATTTCCTCCCTGCCACGGCTCAAACGAGTCGTGCAAACAGGTGGTTTTTGGGTACAGTCCCGAGTCACATGGAAGCAGTGAGCGATAGGAGGGGTTTCTTCTCTCTCGGTATTAGGAGTTGATATTGCGCTATGCTTGATTGGCTATAACAATAAGTCCCAGGCCAGGGCTGATGAGATTTACTGATAAGTGTTATCAGTAGTTTCTCGAAAGGTTATAGGCCACACATCGGCATGACTTATCGAGTTAGTGGGGTCTGACAATTCCACCCCCCAGACTCGATATACGACATATCAGACGAAGAGACCGGACTGTACGGTAAGTGTTGCTTATAGGCTCTACGGGAGTTTGGACAAGTTTGCTTGTTGATCTTCTATTCGTTCAATACCTGGATAGGCGTTACGTCCAGCTAGTACCGCTGACGGCTTGTAGGTCTCTGATGTGATCATTACCTACTGCTGGCATATTAATGAGTCTTTAGAGCCCTACAAAGAGGTTTCCTAGCTCAAGCGAAACGAAATAGGGCACGTATGCAGATATGTGCGGGAGCTTGATTAAATACGAGTATATGATACCGTATTCCAATCTAGCGATATTTAATAACAGCCGGGTTATATATGATATAACTAGATTATTGAATCAAGTGTTGATTCAATGATTTTATATATAAATATATATATATATATATATATATATATATATATTAGTCGGGTTATATATGATATAACCGGATTATTGAACTAAGTATTGATTTAATAATTTGATATATATAATATATTATATATATATTAACTAATATTAAATATTAGCCGGTTATATATGATATAACCGAATTATTGAATCAAGTGTTGATTTAATAATTTAATATTTATTTATATATTTGATATATATATATAGATAAACTAATATATAGCTCACTTAAGATTTTCTTCTCTTTATATATATGTGTGTGTGTGTGTGTGTGTGTGTGTTTATATTGTATCATGCTTGATGATACATTTAAAAAGGATGTATGAGAATCACACAAGTGAGTTGAAGATAGAAGATAATGATTTATATTTAAAAGAATAAGAAAAAGAAAAGAAGAATAAATCATGGCTTTGGATGCTTGGAGAAGCATTGAGAAGCCATGAATCATCTTCAATTCTTGTTTTATTCTTAGATATTTATCATTCTCATTCTTATCTCATCTTATCCTACTGGTTCACAAACACTTCTAGGTTCATCTTCATCTCCTTACTAGTTTTCTAGGGTTGAGAAAAAGAAAAAGAGAAAGAAATATTTTATTGAGCAAAATTCCTACTTCATCAACCTACACTACTCTAACCCATTAGTATAGGTTGTTATCTTCACTAATACCTTGATTAGTGAAATGTGAGATTGAGTGTGAGTTGCCTCAAGGTGGATCATCTTCGACGACGAAGACTTCAAGCAAGTCCGTTCCATTCTTCAAGTGGAGTCAAAGAAGATTTCTAGGGACTACTACTTTGAGGTTTAGAAGTGAAGGACTAGACTACAAGGGTTGTAGACTCTCTTCACTTAGTTTAGAATATAATTTGTGTTAGTTATATGTATGCCCTAGAGGCCATTTCTATACATGTGTTGTATATTGTAATGGATGCTTGGACATATATAGGGAGGACTTTCTTGCTCGACATGATTGTATGCTATCTGGTTACTCTTTATCTTAACGTGTATACTGATTGTCTCTCTGTTACATGTTGGTAAAGCCCTTAGGATGTGTACTTAACTACCTGGACTATGATGCGGATCATACTAGTGGGGACATGGTAGTCCATAAGTACATCCTTCAAGGTCCCTAGTCGTGGGTGTATCGAGACGGGGCATCGATATACCAGAGTAGACTAGCGTATACCTTCTCGACCCATACAGATGGGCGATGGATGATCCCATATCCATTGATGTTTGACATCAGAGATGATATACGGGTGCTCAGTGGAGACTGGGTACACTGGACGGACTCGCCGAGAACTCCCAGATGGTATTATACCTTACGTCAGATGGCAGTTCTCTGGTGACACTGGTACAGGTTAGTCTGTAGACCCGAGATCGTCATAGAGTCTTGTGTGATTCCCACTGTGCTTTGATTTCCACCTTACCACGTCCAAGAGGGCATGCAAAACGGTGGTTTTTGGGTACAGTCCCGAGTCACATGAAGACAATGAGCGATAGGAGGGGTTTCGTCTCTCCCGGTATTGGGGGTTGATGTTGCGCTATGCTCGATTGGCCATAACAGGGAAGTCCCTGGCCAGGGCTGGTTTAGAGATATACTGGTAAGTGTTACCAGTAGTTTCTCGACCCGTTATGCGCCTCATATCGGCATGACTTATCGGTTATTGGGGTCTGACGTTTACCACCCCTAGAACTGATATGCGACATATCAGACAAAGAGACCGGACTGTACGGTAGTGTCACTGTCAGGCTTTTTACAGGAGTTGGAGCGGGCTTGCTTGCTGATCTTCTGATCGCTCAATACCCGGGTAGCCGTTACGTCCAGCTAGTACCGCTGACGACTTGTGGGTGCTTGATATAATCATCATCTACTGCCGGCGTATTGACGAGTCTTTAGAGTCCTACATAGAGGTTGTACTGGCTCAGGCAAAACGAAATAGGAGCGCATATGTGATATGTGCGGGACCGAGAATAATGCGTGTATGTGATACCGTATTCGATTCTCGCGAAGTTTGTATCGATCGGTTTTATGCGATATAACCGGGTTATCGAATCAAGTGTTGATTCGATAAGTCGATACATTGATATTAGTCGGTTATATGCGATATGACCGGATCGTTAAATCAAGTGTTGATTTAATGATTTAATGTATAATTATATATTTGATATATTACTTTACATTAACTAGTATTGGTTCACTTTAGATTGATTTTCTCACTTGATGTGCACAAGTTGTATATGTGATATATTTTTGTGCACAAATTTGTATCATGTTTGATGATACATGCAAACTTGGGTGTGTGTATGATTTACACCATGTTTAGGTTAAAGGTTTGGGTTTTTATTTATTTTGGTAAAATAAAATGGTGGATTGCTTTGTCTTTTGCTTGAAGCTTCATGAAGCTTTCAAGCATCTTTGACAAAGTCCACCATTTTGTTTTGCATGTCATTTTCCTTAACCTAACCATTAACCTAAACTCAAGTTTAGTCTCTACAATGGTTTATCTCACCCATGGTTGCATTATGATAGACATCACTTGATAATTCATTTTGAAATGATTCTTATTCTTTTCTTTTCTTCTTTTCTTCTTGAAGAAAAGGAAAAGCTTGCTAGAAAATTATCAAGTGAAGATTAAGTGTGAGAAATCAAAATCTAAAGAGTTCCCATTTCCTATCTCACCTTCCTCTACTAGACTAGCACTTTAGTTTATGGTGTTTGCTTCACTAATTCTATGGTTAGTGAGGTAGAAGCTTGAGTCCGTATTCTCTCGACATAGATCATCTTCGGCATCGAAGACTTCAAGCGATCCCGTTGCAATTTCTCAAGGAGCCGTCCGGGAGTTGGATGATCGCAGCGAAGGGACGTCGTCATGGAGCATTGGAAGTGGAGGACCAGATCTACAAAGGTTGTAGTCCCTTCTCTTAGTGATAATTGTTATCTACTAGTTTTTTGTTTCGCCTAATCTCTACTTAACGATCTAGCTTAGGGTTTTTCGGCACCTAAAAATTTTAATCCGGCATGGTCGATGCCTTGTAGAGCCTTGTTAGTGTGCTTAGTAACCCTACAGTGGTATCAGAGTCTAGCTAGAGCATTAGGCGATGTGTTAACGAAGTTAAAACCCCGATCGAACCCAAATACGACATTTCAAACCCCTCTCTGTACATTTTTTAAAATCTGGGTTTTTTCAGAATTAAAAATACCTAAAAAATTCAGCAGGCTAATATAAGAATTATGGTGAAAAACGAGCCCCCAATTCCTCAACATGGCCGCGGAACCGCGGCAATTAGCCACCTTTGGCGGCGGTTCCGCGGCAAGGTAAGGGTATTAAGGACAGATTTTTGCACAGTAATTCTTGTCCCTGTGGTTACTATTTTATGGGTATTTTTAATCTGACTCAAGTGTTGAGTATTCTGGAGTTTATATTTGTAATCGTCGATTCGATCGGGAATTTTAAATTCGTTATTGTTTTTCCGGATATTTTAGAACATGTTAAAAAGTTTGACCGGATATAAATACCCACTTTTTCCCCTGTCGGGAAATTTCCAAGTGTTGGATCTTTCCGTAGTTTAAGAACGTTCGAAATAGTGCAAGTAACGCGATGGACCCTCTAGAAAACAACAAACCTTAACTCGATTATGTGACCGTCTTGAACTGCCCTTTGAACCTTAGGGTTTGGGGCAGTACGGCGTGCCACATGTGAGGTGTTGGCTTGACCCTTCTACGGCTGGACCGTTGGTACTGTGGCATGAAATGGATGTTTTTAGACTTATTTCATGTGTTGAGCTGTTTCGGGAAAACTTGGGTGTATGATTGTTCGATCGAAAAGTTTAACATTTTCTATTTATCTGGAATGTGATACAATATTTGGAATTCACAAGTAGTTATGAGATAACTAATATGAATGTTATAAACATAGCACTTTGGTCTCACTTGATCGGTTGCCACGGAATTTTGATGCGATCAAAAGTCCGTCACAATCACGTAGCGTACGCGGATACTCGCCGGATAAACTTAATAGACAGCTACACCCCTTAGCCCCGACCAAGTGACTGTAGGAGAACCCCGTCGCCGAAAGCATCCGTTCGGGTACTCGCGGTAGCGGTGTTCCGCCTTGGTGCACTTCGTCGACGGTATCGGGGGTGCGGCCGCCTACCAAAGTTTGCGACGAGCATTCGATCAGGATGTCGGGAATCCTGTTGAATTGCCCGACTTGATATTGAAAAGAGTTTTCAATAAAGAGACTAAAATGCGGGGTTTATAATAGTTAAGCATGCGATGTCTAAAGAATTCATTCGGTTAGGCATGCGATGTCTAAACAGTTTGCGGATTCCAACTATTGTAGTTTTACACTTTCTTTTCTGTGACCGTAAGTGTAATATGTGATATCGCCGGTTTCGTTGCTATATGTCAACGATAATTGGGATGGGCATATTTACTTACGTTGATGACATGTGATGTTATGTGTTGCTGGATATGTTATATTGGATCGTTGTGTTTGAATAGCCGAGGTTTTTTTTATGTGAGATTAGAGTTTTTATTTTCATTCATGTAAAATTAAATGTATGTAATATTCTTTTATTGGGGCACTTCCGGGATGAGGTCGATGTCACCATTTGTATATTATTTACTTTTCCGCACTAGGATAGACCCAAGGAGGGGAGCACAAGTAACCGGGTTCTAGGGTCTAGTGGGAGACCAACTCGAGGAGTCGAGTCCGGGTCTCCTAACCCTAGAATTGGAAGGGTTGCTTGCCGCTCTCGTAGGGGTCTAGGGGTGTGGGTTTGGTTATTCATCGCGACCATGGAATCCGTGTTTTATAGAGGCTCAAAATAAAACACGGACGTCCTAGTATATCCAATGTTTCATATGTTTCTTCTACTGCGATATCTGTGATGTGATCATGTGATGTGCTGTGATAGATACAGTATATAGTATATATGATATATTATATAGACGTTACTTATGTTTTGCACCCGTGCTAGCCCTGCCCCGCTCTGCCGTTAGTTACCCAACCTAACGGTGCACGAGGGGACATCGAGGCGAATGCGGATGGTATAAGTGTACGTCGTATTTATCTGTGATGTTTAGGTGCTTAAATGATGGGACTTCATTAATATGCTTAATGAAAGAAAAAGAAACCTAAAAGATGTTGTGGAATCGAATTTTCAAAAACAGGTAGCTACAGTTCTTGCTTTGCATCGCGGTGTTCCTTGTAGAACATCCTGCACCTTATTCGATGAGGAAAGGGCCGAGATCCCTTCACCGGGAGTGACCCCTTTAGCAATAACTGGCAGATGCTACAACACTCGGTTTGTATTTTGATTGCTTCTATAGTTCTTGCTTTGCATGGTGGTATATATGATATATCCTGCACCTCATTCGACGAGGAAAGGGCCGACGATCCCTTCACCGGGAGTGACCCCTTTAGCAAAACTAGAAAAGCCAAAAACCACTCCATTTTAAAATCATTTGATTCTACAACGATATCAAGTTCATTACGCAATAGGTTTTCAGAAAAACCTGGCGTAGCCCTCCGTCATTTCAGATAAGTACTACTTAGTATTCGTGCTGCGGTAGTTTGGCATGCGTCAAGGCGTAATGTACGGTAGCTAACTAGTGCTTATCTGCTAGCATACGATGCGATTGGATTAGGGTATTCATACGGCGTTGTTTGGCATGCGTCAAGGGTCGTGCGGGTGGGTTTAATTCAATCAAGAAATATACGGGTTGAACTTGACTAGCGGACTATGGGTTGTTTGGCATGCGTCAAGGTCATAGCACGCTAGGGGCAAAATATTATCGGGAATTTCAAGTGTTGAATTTTGCAATGAGATTGCATACCTTCTATGAGATAGTTGGATCCCTATACCCACTACGAGTAAGAGTTACTCCTGGGAGAGTTTTACACATTAAAATTAGCCGATCAAGTAGGTGTCTAGAAATGTGTCAACGGGGTTACGTCTCTGGGAAAACAAGGTTTACATTAATTAGGTTCGTGCGAAAGCACGGGGGACCTCCCTTAAAGTACCGACACTGGCCTGACTGAAAGATTGGCCAACTTGTAGCGTGTAATTAATCCCGGCTAGTCTTTCCTTTTAGGGTTTGAAGGAAGATTTGATAAAAACAGTGGGAGCCATCCTGATTAGATAAAATAATAACCAATCTATTCTTGCAAGAGCACACGTTGAGTGTTTTCTTCTCTCTCTCTCCAGGGAGCGACCATATCACGCCTTAATCAAGATAATAATACGGATGTTTTGACCGAACCCGCTTGTTATACTGAGCTGGGGAACGTTGGTCCCGCTCCAACTTATAATTGTTATAAGACAGAGCAGGAAATTGGGGATTACCAGAATTCCCGTGCCGCCCAAATGGAGAAAGTGCATACGGATGCATCATCTTCGGGTATGTTCATTACAAAGAACTGTTTCTCAATGTCCTTTACGTTCTGGGTATATGATACCGGATCAGGATCCCGCAAATGTAATCTGTTACATGGGCAACAGATAGGTAAAGAACTGAGAACGGGTGATAAGTTTCATGAGATAGAAAACGGTGCAAGTATTGCAGCCAAGTCTGTTGGTCACTATCAACCTGTATTACCAGAATACATTGATTCTGAACGAATGTTATTAGATACCGAACCTGATATACAAAATCATATCAGTCTCTTTTCAAGTAAAGGAAGGATATAATTCTGTATTGTTGGATTATGTTTTGAACATTTCCTATATCAAAAGTTGATCGGTTCAGGCACGTTATCTAAAAGCATTGATGTTCTAAATCAAACTACAGTTCTTAGTATACAGAACACACACAAGTGGAAGAGTTCAGAAATGAACGAATCCTTCTTGAGGTATTGTAGACTAGGTCATATCAATGCGACCCGACTAGCTGAAGTTACATATAGATGCATATTTAAATTAGTTTGAATTTACATCTTGTGAAACTTGCTGGTCATGTCACAGAGATAAGATGACCATAGCTCTGTTTAATGGAAACAGAGAAAGAGTTAGTGAACTTTTGGGATAATACATGTTGATGTATGAAGGTCCCCTGTCTACACATGCTAAGACCGGTTCTTTGTACTTCATTACATTCTCTGATGATCTCTCAAGATCCAGACATATGTTCCTGTTGAAACACAAGTCTGAAACTTTTGAGATATTCACAGAATATAAGCTAGAAGTAGAGAACCAAAAACAGGTATAAGTATTATGTCTTTTGATGTGATCAAGGAGGAGAATACTTGAGCACGGAATTCCTGGATTATTCTAAAGGAGAATAAGATTCTCTCTCAGCATTACTCCTCCATATACACCACAGCACGTCGGTGTATCGGGACGGAGCTACCACACCCTATTTGATATGGTGCGCTCTATGATGAGTACTACTGAGTTTCCTATTTCCTTATAGGGAGTTATGCACTTATGAAGTTGCATACCTATTGAATAGGGTTCCGATCAAATCAGTTGCCTACCACTTCATATGTGATATGGATTGGGAAGAGCCCATATCTTAAGTTTGTTAAGATTTGGGGATGTCCGGCCTATGTCTAAAAGGCAAAATCCGGACAAGCTCGAGGCAAAGTAAGATCTGTGGAAGTTTGTTGGATATCCCAAGCATTAGCAAGGGAATATCTTCTACCAAACCAAGGAACAAAAATATTTTGTTTCTCAACATGCCACCTTTGTGAAAGGGAATTTCTTGAGAAGAAATTAGTGGTCATGGGGTAGAACTGGAAAAGGTTCTAGCTATACAAATTACAGCAGATGATTTGGTAGAACCGAAGGATTCAGTAGATTCCAACGAACCTCAGCCTCTCAGCCGATCTAGTAGGGTTCCTCACCTACCTAAGAGATACTTCGGTTTCTCTATGACAGTGGGAGTGAGGATTGCATCATGAGATGATGACCCAACTAGTTTCGAGCTGGCCATCAGGAGTAGGACTCTTTAAGAATGGCCGGATGCTTAGTGATCTGAGATGGAATCCTTATACACAAACAAAGTATGGACTTTGGTTGTTTTATCTGAAGGGTTAAATCCCCATCAGGAGCAAGTATATCTTGAGAAGATTACTTGGTGTACATGGAAAAGTTGAGACTTTCAAAGCTACACTTGTTAAAGGTTTACATCATTGACCAGGTATGGATTATGTTGAAACCTTTTCTAAGAAGCTATGCTTAAGTCCATCCAGATCCTACTCGCCACGGCTACATACCATGACTACGATATCTGGTGGTTGGGAGTCATGACAGCTTTTCTAAATGATGTTTTAGAAGAGAGCGTCTATAAGTACACAGCTAGAGGGATTCGTAGACAGTGGGAGCAGCGGAAACATGTACAAGATGTTTTATAGGATAAAGCAGGCATTGCGGAGTTGGAACGTCTGTTTTGATGTGGTAGTCAAAGAGTTTGACTTCATCAAAATGGTAGATGAACCTTGTATATACAAAAAGATAGTAGGGAGTATGGTAGTGATCCTCGTAGAGTACGTGGATGACATACTCTTGATGGGGAAAGAGTTTCCTATGCTACGCTCGGTCAATCTCCGCCTATCACAAGGATTATCCATATAGGATCAAAGTGATACCTCCTAAATCCTAAGTTTTGGATCTATGAGATAGATCTAACTGGATGTTAAGATTCTCACTAGTTGTAGTGAGATGGTATCAATTGATCCTGGGGAGAATCACTGGAAAGGTTCCAGGGTGATAAGGACGACAAAATGTCAGTCACAGGCATTGTCTTTACCCTCAGTGGAGGGACGGTATGTTGGAAGAGTTCCAAGCTAGATACCGTGACACACTAGACGATTAAAGGCAAGATACATCGTTACCAAAGATACTACTAAAGAGGAAGTCTGGGTGTATATTAGTTCATGAGATGAACTTCGTTCTTACCATTGTGAGACAATGCAGTTGTGGCTTATGCCTAGGAACGCCCGTCCCATCAGTGATCCAGACATATTCTGAGGCAGTGTCACCTGATCATGGAGATGGTTGATCTCCAGGGGATCGAGGTCAGGAGAGTAGACTCAGAGGGCAACACGGCGGATCCACTCACAAAGGCATTTTCCCGGAGAGAGACTATTATGGGATGGTTGAGTATGAGATACTACAACCACTACTATCAGATGGCCCTAGTGCAAGTAGGAAATTGTTAGTTATAAGTATGCCCTAGAGGCCATTTCTATACATAGGATATATATTGTAGTGGATGCTTGGACATATATAGGGAGGACTTTCTTTCTCAACATGATAGTATGCTATCTGGCTACTCTTTACCTTAACGTGTATACTGATTGTCTCTCTGTTACATGTTGGTAAAGCCCTTAGGATGTGTACTTAACTACCTGGACTATGATGCGGATCATACTAGTGGGGACATGGTAGTCCATAAGTACATCCTTCAAGGTCCCTAGTCGTGGGTGTATCGAGACGGGGCATCGATATACCAGAGTAGACTAGCGTATACCTTCTCAACCCATACAGATGGGCGATGGATGATCCTATATCCATTGATGTTTGACATCAGAGATGATATACGGGTGCTCAGTGGAGACTGGGTACACTGGACGGACTCGCCGAGAACTCCCAGATGGTATTATACCTTACGTCAGATGGCAGTTCTCTGGTGACACTGGTACAGGTTAGTCTGTAGACCCGAGATCGTCATAGAGTCTTGTGTGATTCCCACTGTGCTTTGATTTCCACCTTACCACGTCCAAGAGGGCATGCAAAACGTTGGCTTTTGGGTACAGTCCCGAGTCATATGGAGGCAATGAGCGATAGGAGGGGTTTCGTCTCTCCCGGTTTTGGGGGTTGATGTTGCGCTATGCTCGATTGGCCATAACAGGGAAGTCCCTGGCCAGGGCTGGTTTAGAGATATACTGGTAAGTGTTACCAGTAGTTTCTCGACCCGTTATGCGCCTCATATCGGCATGACTTATCGCTTATTGGGGTCTGACGTTTACCACCCCTAGAACTGATATGCGACATATCAGACGAAGAGACCGGACTGTACGGTAGTGTCACTGTCAGGCTTTTTGCAGGAGTTGGAGCAGGCTTGCTTGCTGATCTTCTGATCGCTCAATACCCGGGCAGCCATTACGTCCAGCTAGTACCGCTGACGACTTGTGGGTGCTTGATATGATCATCATCTACTGCCGGCATATTGACGAGTTTTTAGAGTCCTACATAGAGGTTGTACTGGCTCAGGCAAAACGAAATAGGAGCGCATATGTGATATGTGCGGGACCGAGAATAATGCGTGTATGTGATACCGTATTCGATTCTCGCGAAGTTTGTATCGATCGGTTATATGCGATATAACCGGGTTATCGAATCAAGTGTTGATTCGATAAGTCGATACATTGATATTAGTCGGTTATATGCGATATGACCGGATCGTTAAATCAAGTGTTGATTTAATGATTTAATGTATAATTATATATTTGATATATTACTTTACATTAACTAGTATTGGTTCACTTTAGATTGATTTTCTCACTTGATGTGCACAAGTTGTATATGTGATATATTTTTGTGCACAAGTTTGTATCATGTTTGATGATACATGCAAACTTGGGTGTGTGTATGACTTACACCATGTTTAGGTTAAAGGTTTGGGTTTTTGTTTATTTTGGTAAAATAAAATGGTGGATTGCTTTGTCTTTTGCTTGAAGCTTCATGAAGCTTTCAAGCATCTTTGACAAAGTCCACCATTTTGTTTTGCATGTCATTTTCCTTAACCTAACCATTAACCTAAACTCAAGTTTTGTCTCTACAATGGTTTATCTCACCCATGATTGCATTATGATAGACTTCACTTGATAATTCATTTTGAAATGATTCTTATTCTTTTCTTTTCTTCTTCTTCTTCTTGAAGAAAAGGAAAAGCTTGCTAGAAAATTATCAAGTGAAGATTAAGTGTGAGAAATCAAAATCTAAAGAGTACCCATTTCCTATCTCACCATCCTCTACTAGACTAGCACTTTAGTTTAGGGTGTTTGCTTCACTAATTCTATGGTTAGTGAGGTAGAAGCTTGAGTCCATATTCCCTCGACGTAGATCATCTTCGGTATCGAAGACTTCAAGCGATCCCGTTGCAATTTCTCAAGGAGCCGTCCGAGAGTCCGGGAGTTGGATGATCGAAACGAAGGGACGTCGTCACGGAGCTTTGGAAGTGGAGGACCGGATCTACAAAGGTTGTAGTCCCTTCCCTTAGTGATAATTGTTATCTACTAGCTTTTTGTTTCGCCTAATCTCTAGTTAACGATCTAGCTTAGGGTTGTTCGGCACCTAAAAATTTTAATCCGGCATGGTCGATACCTTGTAGAGCCTTATTAGTGTGCCTAGTAACCCTACAATTTGCTAACTTTGAAACCCTAATTCTCTAGTTCGATTCTTGTTTTGTATACTTAGACCTTTAGATTTTTAAAATTGCATACTTTATGCTCATTGAAACCTAGTAGATGTGCTAAAACATACTTTCAGGTCATTCGCAGATCAGACAAAATCGACATCAGTATAGGCTATAAGAGACAAATTAGAACATGGTTTATAGAGAAGATCTTGCCCAGGTGCACGCTTCAAATAGCGGAGAATGCACTCAATGGCCTGAAGATAGGAAACTAAGGGCGTCTGCATAAACTGTCTAACTGTGCTGACTGCAAAAGATATGTCTAGGCGAGTAACCGTGAGATAGATCAGCTTCCCAACTAACTATCGATACTGACCTAGATCGGAAAGTGGCTGGTCATCAGGTGAGCTAATGCGAGAGAGCTTTACTGTTGTATCCATAGGAGTATCAGTAGGGCGAAAACCAAGAAATCCTATTTCTTTAAGAAGATCAAGAGTATATTTCCGCTGTGAGAGAAATAATGATCTCTTATTTCGAGATACCTCTATACCAAGAATGTTCCGTAAAGGACCAAGATTTTTGGTGTGAAAATGTGAGGCCAAATGAGTTTTGACCTTAGATATACCTTCGGAATCATCTCCAGTAATGATTATGTCATCAACATAAATAAGGTGACTAACCATTCCTTCATTTTGTCTATGAATAAAAAGAGATTGATCTGCTGATTTTCTTGTGAAATTTATTTTTTTAAGGCCATGCAGAATTTATTGAACCATGCATGAGGAGATTGTTTTAGCCCATAGTTAGATTTTTTAAGATGACATAAATGAGAATCCCTCTCACGCTCAAAATCAGGAGGTTACTGCATATAAACCGTTTGGGAAAAATCGCCATTGAGAAAGGCATTCTTGACATCTAACTGATGTAGAGGCCAAATGCGGGTAATCGCAAGAGAGATCGAGACACGAAGAGTAGTGATTTTGGCCACTGGAGAAAAATTCTCAGCATAGTCGACATCATATTACTGAGTAAGCCTCTGGCAACAAGGCGGACCTTCAAACGAGATACACTACAATCAGCATTATATTTGATAGGAAAGACCCACCGACAACCAACCACTTTTTTCTATGAAGGGAGACTGATCAGATTCAAAATGTGATTAGACCTCAGTGCCTACAACTCTTTCATCATAGCCCTATACCAACCTGCATGACTCATAACTTTCTGTATAGAGTTAGGAAGGGAAACAACAGATAAGAAAGAGACAAACTGATATAGAGCTAAATTAAGATGATGATATGAAATAAATGAATCAAGAGGATAAGAAGTAGTGCATATTTGTTTACCTTTACGAAGAGCAATTAGTAAGTCGTCGGACAAACCATCAGAAAAAGGAAGAGGTGAAAGCTCGTCAGCTTTGAACTGTATAAATGGAGGAGGAGTTTCAGTATCTGCTGTTGAATCTATCACCACTCTCGATCGATGCCGATAGACTTGCATAACCGGAAGAGAATGATGAGGAATTTTGATGGTAGTAAATTAGGTTTGAATTGGTTGGTCAACTGGAGATATAGGAAGTGGTAATGGTGGTGGTAGGATGTGAGAAGGACTTTCCACTAGAGGTAAAAGGTCAGATCCTTAAGAAAAGTTACATCACGAGAGACAGTGGATATAGAAGGAAACAGGCAAACATGACCTTTTTTATTCCTAGAATAACCAACAAATATATGTTTGATAGCCCTAAGATCCAATTTATCGTGATTTATTCGGTGAGTATGAACGTAGCAGACACACCCAAATACTTTAGGAGTAAGGGGAAAAGGGTCATGGTTAGGAAATAAAATAGAGAACGGTGTTTGGTTTTGATGAATTGGGGAAGACATGCGATTAATCAAAAAACATGCAGTAAGTAAGGCAAAATTACAAAAGCGTTTTGTGACATGCATGTTAAATATAATAGAACGAACAATGTCAAGCAAGTAGCAGTTTTTTATTTTAGCAATGCCATTTTATTGTAGTGTGTATGAGCAGGAAGTTTGATGAATAATCCTATGTGATTGGTAAAGAGTTTGAAAAATACTAATAATGTATTCTTTTGCATTATCAGTTCTTAGAGTTTTAATAAACGTATTAAACTGATTAACCACTTCATTAATAAATGTTTTAAATACATGTGGTAATTCAGATCGATCACATAAAACAAACATCCTTGTCATTCTAGAGTGATCATCAATAAAAGTGACAAAATATTTATATCCAAATATATTAGTATGATTGTAAGGACCCTAAATGTCAAAATGAACTAACTCAAATATCGAAGAACTACGTTTAGTAACTGAAGGAAAAGAGAAATGAAAATGGTTCCTCAAAATACATGACTCGCATGGAAAATCAAATAAAGAAAAATCAGGTAACATAGTATGTAGTATAGAAAGAGGTGGATGTCCAAGATGTCGATACCAGCAAATGGTAGAAACGGTAGAAAATGCGGAAGGAAGCACATCCAAATAGTACATGCTATTAACTTCTTTACCTCCACCAATCTGCTCGACAATCTGGTTGTCCTGGAACACAAAATAATTAGAAGAGAAAGTTATTGAACAGTTGACATCATTGGTAAGGTGATGAACAGATAAAAGATTTGTATGAAGTGAAGCAACAACGAGAACATTTTTAAGCGACAACAAAGATGTCATATCAATATTGGTATAATCATGAATAGAAAGGATATCCCCATTGGTAATGGAAATAAATTTATGCGAAGTGAAAAATACAGAGATAGAAATAGTATGAGTTATGTGGTCGGAAGCGCCGGAGTCAAGAACCCAAGGGTTTGACCGAGATAGTAAAGATATACTAGTTGTGGTTAAGTTGGTAGTAGAAATATGAGAGAAAATGCGTTGCAGGTGTCGTAAGTCTTCAGGAGAGATCTGCGAGGATGATGATGCTGGCGGTTGGATCGCTGTGGATAGAGAAGCCATACTCTGTCGCGCGGTAGGAGTCTGATCCAGATAGCCATATTTCTCCCAGCAGAATTGATCTGTATGGTTGGTATGACCGCAATGAGAGCAAGAAAGGGAATCGTGACCACGACTGCAACCCCGTCCTCGACAACCTCGAGTACCAATAGAAGCACGACCATGACCAGAGGGAAATCCTCGGCCATAGCCCGGAGCAACAAGGGAAGAAGATGGAGCTTCCACTTTAGAAGCACCTGGTGAAGAGACACAAAAAGTAGCAGCTGTTGGATATGTATGCCCTAGAGGCCATTATTGTATATGTTTACATGTTGATGCTTGGACATATGTTTGTACAGGACAATCTTGCTCGATATAATAGTATGCTATTTGGTTTTTCTTTATCTTAACATGTGCATATGTTTTACTTGTTATTGTAGGGTTCCTAGGCACTCCAAGGAGGTCTCACAAGGCATCAACCATGCCAATTCAAAATTTTAACGGTGCCGAGAAACCCTAATAAGATCGTTGGCTAGATATTTAGGCGAAAAACAAACTAGTTAACACTTAACTACAAGAATACGGAAATACAACCTTTGTAGATCCGGTCCTCCACCTCCACGGCTCCGTGATGAAGTCCTCTCCGCTGTCCAAATCAAAATCCGGGCTCTAGCGTCGGCTTCATCGGAGAAAGAGCGGGCTAGGTCATCGACGATGTGCCGAAGATGATCTACGTCGAGGCATCGCTAGATCAAGCTCCAACTTCACCAAGTCAAGAAAACTTGTGAAGGAAACACACTCTACTACTTGGCAAGAGGTAGAGGATGAAGAAATAGGAAGTGGGTAGACTTTAGAATTGGATTTCTCACTCATTTTCATCAATCACCATTGATGAAGAAAGGTTTTCTTCATGAAGTGAAGAAGAAGAAGAAGATAATGAATATAATAAGTTAATTAAAATAGAATAGAAAATCAAAACTTATCATAAACAAAACCATAGTTAGGTGTAGAGAGTGGACTATGGTTAAATGGAGTGGTTAGGGTTAAGCATGAGAAAAAATGGTGACTTAGTCAAACCTTCATGAATCTTCATGAAAGAAACAAATGAAAGCCACCATTTTCTCTTTATGCATTTTATTTTCCAAAAAAAATAAATGAAATAAATAAATGAATAAGCAAATAATAAACCCTAACCATTTCATTAACTAAGGTTTAATTCTTTATACTTAACCAATTTTACATGCACCATCAAACATGATACAAGCATGTGCACAAAATCATATCACATATATAATGCGCACATCCGAGCGAGAAAATCCATTTAAAGTGAACCAATACTAGTTAATGCAAAGTAATATATCATATATATAATTATGCATTAAATCATTAAATCAACACTTGATTTAACGACCCGGTCATATCGCATATAACCGACTAATATTCAATGTATCGGCTTATCGAATCAATCGTTTATTCGATAACTAGGTTATATCGCATACAACCAATCGATACATTCATCGTGAGAATAGAATATGGTATCACATACACGCATTATTCTCGGTCCCGCACATATCTCATATGCGCTCCTATTTCGTTTCGCTTGAGCCAGGAAACCTCTGTGTAGGACTCTAAAGACTCGTCAATACGCCGGCAGCGGATGATGATCATATCAAACATCCACAAGCCGCAAGCGGTCTGCTAAACGTAACGGCCACCTGGGTATTGAGCGATCAGAAGATCGACGAGCAAGCCCCCTCACACTCCAGTGAATCCAACCAGTAACACTACCGTACAGTCCGGTCTGATCGTCTGATATGTCGCATATCTCGCCTAGGGGTGGTAAACGTCAGACCCCAATAGCTCGATAAGTCATGTCGATATGAGGTCTATAACAATTCGAGAAACTACAGGTAACACTTACCAGTAAATCTCAGCAACCCTGGCCAGGGATTTCCGGTTATAGCCAATCGAACACAGCGCAACATCAACTCCCTATACCGGGAGAGACGAATCCCCTCCTATCGCTCATTGCCTCCATGTGATTCGGGACTGTACCCAAAAACCACCATTTTGCACGCCCTCTTGGACGTGGTAAGATGGAAATCAAAGCACAGTGGGAACCACACAAGACTCTATGACGATCTCGGGTCAACAGACTACTCTGTACCAGTGTCACCAGAGAACTGCCATCTGACGTAAGGTATAATACCATCTGGGAGTTCTCGGCGAGTCCGGCCAGTGTACCCAGTCTCTACTGAGCACCCGTATATCATCTCTGATGTCAAACACCAATGGATATGGGATCATCCATCGCCCATCTGTATGGGTCGAGAAGGTATACGTTAGTCTACTCTGGTATATCGATGCCCCGTCTCGATATACCCACGACTAGGGACTGTGAAGGATGTACTTATGGACTACCATGTCCCCACTAGTATGATCCGCATCATAGTCCAGGTAGTCAAGTACACATCCTAAGGGCTTTACCTACATGTAACAGAGAGACAATCAGTATACACGTTAAGGTAAAGATCAACCAGATAGCATACTATCATGTCGAGCAAGAAAGTCCTCCCTATATATGTCCAAGCATCCACTACAATATACATCCTATGTATAGTAATGGCCTCTAGGGCATACATATAACTAACAATCTCCCACTTGCACTAGGGCCATCTGATAGCAGAGGTTGTAGTATCTCATACTCAACCATCCCATAAAAGTCTCTCTCTGGGAATAGGTCTTTATGAGTGGATCCGCTGTGTTGTCCTCTGAGTCTTCTCTCCAAACCTCGATCACCCTGGAGATCAACCATCTCTATGATCAAGTGATACTGCCTTAGAATATGTCTGGATCACTAATGGGACCTGCGTTCCTTGGCATAAGCCACAACTCCATTGTCACACAATGGGAGGAACATAGTTCATCTCATGAACCATTATACACCCAAACAGCCTCTTTGTTAGCATCTTAAGTAGCGATGTATCCTGCCTTTATCGTCTAGTATGTCACGGTATCTAGCTTGGAACTCTTCCAACATACCGTCCCTCTGCTTAGGGTAAAGACAATGCCTGTGACTGACACTCAGTCGTCTTTATCACCCTGGAACACTTCCAGTGATTCTCCCCAGGATCGATTGATACCATCTCACAACAACTAGTGAGTATCCTAACATCCAATTACTTCTATCTCATAGACGAAAACTCAGGATTTAGGAGGTATCACTTTGATCCTATATGGAGAATCCTTGTGATAAGCGGAGATTGACCGAGCGTAGCATAGGAAACTCCTTCCCTATCAAGAGTATGTCATCCACGTACTCTACGAGGATTACCACCATACTCCCTACTGCCTTTTTGTATATACAAGGTTCATCTACCATTTTGATGATGTCAACTTCTTTGACAACTTCATCAAAACAGATGTTCCAACTCCGCGATGCCTGCTTTAATCCTATAAAGCATCTTGCACACGTTTCCGCTGCTCCCACTGTTTACGAAGCCCTCTGGCTGTGTACTTATAGACGTTCTCTTCTAAAACATCATTTAGAAAAGTAGTCATGGCACCCAACCGCCAGATATCGTAGTCATGGTATGTAGCCGTGGCAAGTAGGATCTGGATGGACTTAAGCATAGCTACTTAGAAAAGGTTTCATCATAATCCACGCCTGGTCAATGACGAAAAGCTTTAACAAGTCTAGCTTTGAAAGTCTCAACTTTTCCATATACACCAAGTAATCTTCTCAAGATATACTTGCTCCTGATGGGGATTTAACCCTTCAGATATAGCAACCAAAGTCCATACTTTGTTGGTGTACATGGATTCCATCTCAGATCACTAAGCATCCAGCCATTCTTACAGAGTCCTACTCCTGATGGCCTGCTCGAAACTAGTTGGGTCATCATCTCATGATGCAATCCTCGCTCCCACTGTCATAGAGAAACCGAAGTATCTCTCAGGTGGGCGAGGAACCCTACTAGATCGGCGGAGAGGCTGAGGTTCGTTGGAATCTACTGAATCCTTTGGTTCTACCAAATCATCTGCTGCAGTTTGTATAGCTGGAACATTTCCAGTTCTACATAACTGACCTTGCCTCGAGCTTGTCCGGATTTTGCTTTTCAGACATAGGCCGGTCAACCCCAAATCTTAACTAACTTAAGATATGGGCTCTTCCCTTTCCATATCACATATGAAGCGATAGGCAACTGATTTGATTTGAACCCTATTCAATAGGTATGCAGCTTCTCAAGTGCATAACTCCCAAAAGGAAAAAGGTAACTCAGCAGTACTCATCATAGAGCACACCATATCAAATAGGGTGTATCTGCTCCGCCCCGATATACCATCGTGCTATGGTGTATACGGAGGAGTAATGCTGAGAGAGAATCTAATTCTCCTTTAGAATAGTCCAGGAATTCCGTGCTCAAGTATTCTCCTCCTTGATCACATCAAAGGACATAATACTTATACCCGTATTGGTTCTCTACTTCTAACTTATATTCTGTGAATATCTCAAAAGGTTCAGACTTGTGTTTCATCAGGAACATAGGTCTGAATCTCGAAAGATCATCAGAGAATGTAATGAAGTATAAAGAACCATTCCTGGTATATGTAGACAGGAGACCTTACATACATCAACATGTATCATCCCAAGAGTTTACTAACTCTTTCTCTGTTTCCAATAAACAGAGCTGAGGTCATTTTATCTTTGTGACATGACTCGCAAGTTTCATAAGATGTAAATTCAAACTAATTTAAATATGCATCTAAATGTAACTTCAGCCAGTCGGATCGCATTGATATGACCTAGTCTACAATGCCTCAAGAAGGATTCGTTCATTTCTGAACTCTTCCTCTTATGTGTGTTCCGTATACTAAGAACTGTAGTTTGATTTAGAACATCAATGCTTTTAGATAACGTGCCTGATCCGATCAACTTTTGATATAGGAAATGTTCAAAACATTATCCATCAATACAAAATTTTATCATTTCTTTACTAATAAAGAAATAGATATGATTTTGTATATCAGGTTCGGTATCTAATAGCATTTGTTCAGAATCAATGTATAGGTAATACAGGGTGGCAGTGACCAACAGACTTGGCTGCAACACTTGCCCCGTTTTCTGCCTCATGAAACTTATCACCCGTTCTCAGTTCTCTACCTAGCTTTAGCCCTATGTAACAGATTACATATCTGGGATCCTGATCTGGTATCATATACCCAGGACGTAAAGGATACTGAGAAACAGTTCTTTGTAACGAACACACCCGAAGATGATGCATCAGCATGCACTCTCTTCGTTTGGGCGGCACGGGAATTCTGGTAATCCCCAATTTCCTGCTCTGTCTTATAACAATTATAAGTTGGAGCGGGACCAACGTTCCCCATCTCAGTATAACAAGCGGGTTCGGTCAATATTCCGTATTATTAACTTGATTAAGGCGTGATATGGTCGCTACCTGGAGAGAGAGAGAGAAGAAAACACTCAGCGTGCGCTCTAACAAGAATAGATTGGTTATTATTTTATCTAATCAGGATGGCTCCCACTGCTTTTTATCAAATCTTCCTTCAAACCCTAAAAGGAAAGACTAGCCGGGATTAATTACACACTACAAGTTTGCCAAACTTTCAGCCAGGCCAGTGTCGGTACTTTGAGGGAGGTCCCCCGTGCTTTCGCACGAACCTAATTAATGTAAACCTCGTTTTCCCAGAGGCGTAACCTCATTAACACCTTTCTAGACACCTACTTGATCGGCTAATTGTAATGTATAAAACTCTCCCAGGAGTAACTCTTTCTCGCAGCGGGTATCGGGATCCAACTATCTCATAGAAGGTATGCAATCTCATTGCAAATTTCAACACTTGAAATTCCCGATAATATTTTGCCCCAAGCGATCTATGACCTTGACTGAGTCAACAAATCATAGACTACAAGTAAAGTTCAACCCGTCATTTCTCGATTGAATTAAACACACCCGCACGACCCTTGACTGAGTCAACAAGGCCGCACGATTACCCTAATCCAATCGCATCATATGCTTTGCAGATAAGCACTAATCAGCTATCGCACACTACGCCTTGACTGAGTCACCAAACGCAGCACGAATACTAACTAGGACTTATCTGAAATGACGGAGGGCTACGTCAGGTTTTTAAGAAAACCTTTTGCGTAATGAACTTTATATTGTTGTAGAATCAAATAATTTTAAAATGGAGTGCTTTTGAGGCTTTTCTAGTTTTGCTAAAGGAGTCACTCCCGGTGAAGGGATCGTCGGTCCTTTCCTCGTCGAATGAGGTGCGGGATATATCATATATATCACTGTGCAAAGCAAAAACACTTAAAAGCAATCAAAAGACAAACCGAGTGTGTAGCATCTTCCAGTTATTGCTAAAGGAGTCACTCCCTGTGAAGGGATCTCGGTCCTTTCCTCATCGAATAAGGTGCAGGATATATCACATATACCGCTGTGCAAAGCAAGAACTGTAGCTACCCTTTTTTATTTTGAAATTCGATTCTACAACATCTTAGGTTTCTTTTATTTCATTAATCACATTAATGAAGTCCCATCATTTAAGTACCTAAACATCACAGATAAATACGACGTACACTTATGCCATCCGCATTCGCCTCGATGTCCCCTCGTGCACCGTTAGGTTAGGTAACTAACGGCAGAGCGGGGCAGGGCTAGCGCGGGTGTAAAACATAAGTAACGTCTATATAATATATCATATATACTATATACAGTATCTATCACAGAACATCACATGATCACATCACAGATATCGCAGCAGAAGAAACATATGAAATATTGGATATACTAGGACGTCCGTGTTTTCAATACGAGCCAGTATAAAACACGGATTCCACAGTCGTGATGAATAGCCAAACCCACACCCCTAGACCCCTACGAGAGCAGCAAGCAACCCTACCAATTCTAGAGTTAGGAGACCCGGACTCGACTCCTCGAGTTGGTCTCCCACTGGACTCCAGAACCCGGTTACTTGTGCTCCCCTCCTTAGGTCTATCCTAGTACGGAAAAGTAAATAATATACAAAGGGTGACAACTTCCGCAACCTGGAAGTGCCCCAAATAAAAGAATATTATATACAAGTTTTTACATGAATGAAAATGAAAAACACTCATCTCACATAAAAACCCCCGGCTATTCGAACACGACGATCCAATATAACATATCCAGCAACACATAACATCACATGTCAACAACGTAAGTAAATATGCGCATCCCAATTATCGTTGACATATAGCAACAAAACCGGCGATATCACATATTACACTTACGGTCACAAAAAAGAAAGTGTAAAACTATAATAGTTGGAATCCGCAATCTGCATAGACATCGCATGCCTAATCAAATGAATACCTTAGACATCGCATGCCTAACTATTATAAACCCCGCATTTTAGTCTCAAAATCGAAAACACTTTTCAATATCAAGTCGGGCAATTCAACAAGATTCCCGACATCCTGATCGAATGCTTGTCGCAAACTTCAGTAGGTGGCCGCACCCCCGATGCCGTCGACGAAGTGCACCAAGGCGGAACACCGCTGCCGCGAGCACCCGAACGGATGCTTTCGGCGACGGGGTTCTCCTACAGTCACTTGGTCGGGGCTATGGAGTGAGGCTGTCTATTAAGTTTACCCGGCGAGTATCCGTATACGCTACGTGATTGCGACGGACTTTTGATCACATCAAAATTCTGTGGCAACCGATCAAGTGAGACTAAACTGCTATATTTATAACATTCATTCAGTTATCTCATAACTTATTGTGAATTCCAATTATTGTATCACATTCCGAATAAAATAGAAAATGTTAAACTTTCCGATCGAACATCCAAACTCCCAAGTTTTCCCGATACAGTCCAACACATGAAATAAGTCTAACAACATTCAGTTCGTGCCTCAGTACCAACGGTCCAGCCGTAGAAGGGTCAAGCCAACGCCTCACATGTGGCACGCCGTACTGCCCCAAACCCGAAGGTTCAAAGGGCAGTTCAAGACGGTCACATAATCGAGTTAAGGTTTGTTGTCTTCTAGAGGGTCCATCGCGTTACTTACACTACTTAGAACGTCGTTAAACTACGGAAAAATCCAACACTTGGAAATTTCCTGAGAGGGGAAAAATTGGGTATTTATATCCGGTCGAACTTTTTAACATATTCCAAAATTATCCGGAAAGCCACATAGACAAAGTCTAATAATCCGATCGAATCATGTACGCTCCAAAATACCCCAGAAAATTCAACTCTTGAATTCAAATTAAAAATTCCCATAAAATCCAGCTGCAGAAATTATGAATTACTGTGCAAGGAAGGAGGGATGACGTCATCCTTTAGCCGCGGAACCGCCGCCTAAGCTGGCTTAGGCCGCGGTTCCGCCGCATAGTGTACTGTTCATTGGAAACAAATTGCACCGAAATTCTTAGAATTCTCTGCTGAATTTTTTAAGCATTTTTAATCTTGAAAAATCCTGGATTTTGGAAAAAGTCCAGAGAGCACTTAATGGATTAGGGTTTCGATTCGTTCAGATTTCAAACTCCGTCTAGACTTCGCCTAAGGCTCTAGCTATGCTCTGATACCACTGTAGGGTTCCTAGGCACTCCAAGGATGTCTCATAAGGCATCAACCATGCCAATTCAAAATTTTAACGGTGCCGAGAAACCCTAACAAGATCGTTGGCTAGATATTTAGGCGAAAAACAAACTAGTTAACACTTAACTATAAGAATACGGAAATACAACCTTTGTAGATCCGGTCCTCCACCTCCACGGCTCCGTGATGAAGTCCTCTCCGCTGTCCAAATCAAAATCCGGGCTCTAGCGTCGGCTTCATCGGAGAAAGAGCGGGCTAGGTCATCGACGACGTGCCGAAGATGATCTACGTCGAGGCATCGCTAGATCAAGCTCCAACTTCACCAAGTCAAGAAAACTTGTGAAGGAAACACACTCTACTACTTAGCAAGAGGTAGAGGATGAAGAAATAGGAAGTGGGTAGACTTTAGAATTGGATTTCTCACTCATTTTCATCAATCACCATTGATGAAGAAAGGTTTTCTTCATGAAGTGAAGAAGAAGAAGAAGATAATGAATATGATAAGTTAATTAAAATAGAATAGAAAATCAAAACTTATCATAAACAAAACCATAGTTAAGTGTAGAGAGTGGACTATGGTTAAATGGAGTGGTTAGGGTTAAGCATGAGACAAAATGGTGACTTAGTCAAACCTTCATGAATCTTCATGAAAGAAACAAATGAAAGCCACCATTTTCTCTTTATGCATTTTATTTTCCAAAATGAATAAATGAAATAAATAAATGAATAAGCAAATAATAAACCCTAACCATTTCATTAACCAAGGTTTAATTCTTTATACTTAACCAATTTTACATGCACCATCAAACATGATACAAGCATGTGCACAAAATCATATCACATATATAATGCGCACATCCGAGCGAGAAAATCCATTTAAAGTGAACCAATACTAGTTAATGCAAAGTAATATATCATATATATAATTATGCATTAAATCATTAAATCAACACTTGATTTAACGACCCGGTCATATCGCATATAACCGACTAATATTCAATGTATCGGCTTATCAAATCATTCGTTGATTCGATAACTAGGTTATATCGCATACAACCAATCGATACATTCATCGCGAGAATAGAATACGGTATCACATATACGCATTATTCTCGGTCCCACACATATCTCATATGCGCTCCTATTTCGTTTCACTTGAGCCAGGAAACCTCTGTGTAGGACTCTAAAGACTCGTCAATACGCCGGCAGCGGATGATGATCATATCAAACATCCACAAGCCGCAAGCGGTCTGCTAAACGTAACGGCCACCCGGGTATTGAGCGATCAGAAGATCGACGAGCAAGCCCGCTCACACTCCAGTGAATCCAACCAGTAACACTACCGTACAGTCCGGTCTGATCGTCTGATATGTCGTATATCTCGCCTAGGGGTGGTAAACGTCAGACCCCAATAGCTCGATAAGTCGTGTCGATATGAGGTCTATAACAATTCGAGAAACTACAGGTAACACTTACCAGTAAATCTCAGCAACCCTGGCCAGGGATTTCCGGTTATAGCCAATCGAACACAGCGCAACATCAACTCCCTATACCGGGAGAGACGAATCCCATCCTATCGCTCATTGCCTCCATGTGATTCGGGACTGTACCCAAAAACCACCGTTTTGCACGCCCTCTTGGACGTGGTAAGATAGAAATCAAAGCACAGTGGGACCACACAAGACTCTATGACGATCTTGGGTCAACAGACTACTCTGTACCAGTGTCACCAGAGAACTGCCATCTGACGTAAGGTATAATACCATCTGGGAGTTCTCGGCGAGTCCGTCCAGTGTACCCAGTCTCTACTGAGCACCCGTATATCATCTCTGATGTCAAACACCAATGGATATGGGATCATCCATCGCCCATCTGTATGGGTCGAGAAGGTATACGTTAGTCTACTCTGGTATATCGATGCCCCGTCTCGATATACCCACGACTAGGGACTGTGAAGGATGTACTTATGGACTACCATGTCCCCACTAGTATGATCCGCATCATAGTCCAGGTAGTCAAGTACACATCCTAAGGGCTTTACCTACATGTAACAGAGAGACAATCAGTATACACGTTAAGGTAAAGATCAACCAGATAGCATACTATCATGTCGAGCAAGAAAGTCCTCCCTATATATGTCCAAGCATCCACTACAATATACATCCTATGTATAGTAATGGCCTCTAGGGCATACATATAACTAACAGTTATTACGTATCATTTATATATATTGATAAAGCCCATAGGATTATTGCTTGACTACCGGCGTTGTGATGGTGATCATACTTTTGGGAGCTGGGTAGTCGATAAGCACATCCTTAAAATGTCCCTAGCCGTGGGAGTATCGAGACTAGGCATCGATATTCCAGAATAGACTGGTGTATACGTTTCTAGACCCCGACGAGGGGCGATGGTTGGTCCTACAGCCATTGGTCTTTCGCACCTAAGATCGTATACTGGTGCTTACTGTGGGTGAGTACACTGGACGGACTCGCCGAGAACTTCTAGATGGTATTATACCTATCGTCAGATAGCAGTTCTCAGGTGACATGAGTACAGATTAGTCTTCAGACCTGAGATCGTCATTTGTCTCGTGTGAGTTCCCACTTGTAGGGTTCCTAGGCACACTATAGAGGTCTCACAAGGTATCAACCATGCCAATTTCAAATTTTATGGGTGCCGAGAAACCCTAATACGGATCGTCGACTAGAAATTTAGGCGAAAAACGAAACAAGTTAACATCTTAACTAAAGGAGAGAGGCTACAACCTTTGTAGATCCGGTTCTCCACTTCCTTAGCTCCACGTAGGCGTCCTCTCGCTGTCCATCTCGAATCCCGAACTCAATCGTCGGCTTCATCGGAGAAATGGGCGGACTAGGTCGTCGGCTTCGTGCCGAAGATGATCTACGTCGAGGCTACACTGGATCAAGCTCCGACTTCACCTAGTTGTGAAACTTGTGAAGAAAACACCCAAAACCACTTGGCAAGAGGTAGAGGAAGAAGAAATAGGAGGTGGGTTCACTTTAGAATTTGATTTCTCTCACTTTTGCTCAAGTTACCATTGATGGACTTAAGCTTTTCTTGAAGAAGATGATCAAGAAGAAGAAAATATTATGATGAGTTTTTCAAAAATGAAAAAGAAATGAATACTTATCATAATAGGAACCATGGTTAGGTGTAGAGAATTGACCAAGGTTAGAAGAGTGGTTAGGGTTAAGCATGAAGACAAATTGGTCACTTTGGTCAAAGCTTCATGAAGCTTCACAAAGGTTCAAGAATGAAAGCAACCATTTTGTATTCTTATCCCATTCTTTTTCCAAAATCAATAAATAAAAGAATGGATAATTAAAACCCTAATCACTTTCTTAACCTAGGTTTAATTCTTTACACTTAACCAAATGAGCAAACATCATCAAACATGATACAAAGATGTGCACAAAAATATATCACATATACAACTTGCACATCAAGTGAGAAAATCCATTTAAAGTGAACTAATACTAGCTAATGCAAAGTGATATATCAAATATATAATTATACATTAAATCATTAAATCAACACTTGATTTAACGATCCGGTCATATCGCATATAACCGACTAGTATCCTATGTATCGGCTTATCGAATCAATCCTTGATTCGATATCTAGGTTATATCGAATATAACCAATCGATACATCCATCGCGAGAATGAAATACGGTATCACATACACGCATTATTCTCGGTCCTGCACATATCTCATATGCGCTCCTATTTCGTTTCGCTTGAGCCAGGAAACCTCTGTGTAGGACTCTAAAGACTCGTCAATACGCCGGCAGCAGATGATGATCATATCAATCACCCACAAGCCGCAAGCGGTCTGCTAAACGTAACGGCCATCCGAGTATTGAACGATCAGAAGATCGACGAGCTAGCCCGCTCACACTCCTGTGAATCCAACCCGTAACACTTACCGTACAGTCCGGTCTGTTCGTCTGATATGTCGCATATCAAGTCTAGGGGTGGTAAACGTCAGACCCCAATAACCGATAAGTCGTGCCGATGTGAGGCTTATAACGGGTCGAGAAACTACTGGTAACACTTACCAGCAAATTTCTGATCAGCCCTGGCCAGGGACTTCCCTGTTACGGCCAATCGAGCACAGCGCAACATCAACCCCCAATACCGGGAGAGACGAAACCCCTCCTATCGCTCATTGCCTCCATGTGACTCGGGACTGTACCCAAAGACCACCGTTTTGCACGCCCTCATGGACGTGGTAAGGTGGAGATCAAAGCACAGTGGGAATCACACAAGACTCTATGACGATCTCGGGTCTACAGACTAACCTGCACAAGTGTCACCTGAGAACTGCCATCTGACGTGAGGTATAATACCATCTGGGAGTTCTCGGCGAGTCCGTCCAGTGTACCCAGTCTCTACTGAGCACCCGTACACCATCTCTGATGTCAAACACCAATGGATATGGGATCATCCATCGCCCATCTCATGGGTCGAGAAGCGTATACGCTAGTCTACACTGGTATATCGATGCCCCGTCTCGATACACCCACGACTAGGGACCTTGAAGGATGTACCTATGGACTACCATGTCCCTACTAGTATGATCTGCATCATAGTCTAGGTAGTCAAGTACACATCCTAAGGGCTTTACCAACAAGTAACTATAAGACAGTATAAAGAGACAAGTGTACATGTTAAGATAAAGAGAAAGCAGATAGCATACTATCATATCGAGCAAGAAAGTCATCTCTATATATGTCCAAGCATCCAATATAATATACATCATCTGTACAATACTGGCCTCTAGGGCATACATACAACTAACAATCTCCCACTTGCACTAGGGCCAGCTGCTGTAGTATCGCATACCGAGCATCCCGAAGAGTCTCTCAAACTGTATCTGGGGAATGGCCTTCGTGAGTGGATCCGCCGTGTTGTTCTTCGTGTCAACCCTCCTGACCTCGATCTCCCGGCGATCAACTATCTCCCGGATCAGGTGATACCGCCTCAGAATATGCCTGGATCGCTGATGGGACCTGGGTTCCTTGGCCAAAGCCACCGCTCCATTGTTATCGCAATACAAAGGTATTGGATGCTCAATGGATGGAACCACTCCAAGTTCAGTAATGAACTTCTTGATCCAGACAGCCTCTTTGGCAGCATCGTTGGCAGCGATGTATTCAGCCTCCATCGTCGAGTCTGCCACGGTTTCCTGCTTGGAACTCTTCCAGCTAACCGCCCCTCCGTAAAGGGTAAAGACAAATCCCGACTGCGACTTAGAGTCGTCCTTATCACTCTGGAAGCTCGAATCGGTAAAGGACTCCACTTGGAGTTCTCCGTTACCATACACCAAGAGCATCTCTTTAGTCCTTCGTAAGTACTTGAGAATGCTCTTCACAGCTGTCCAGTGACTCTCTCCAGGATCAGCTTGATACCTGCTCACTATACTTAGTGAGTATGCAACATCGGGTCTGGTACATAGCATCGCGTACATGATAGAGCCTACTGCCGAAGCATAGGGTATCCCTTGCATGCGAGCTCTCTCCAAATCAGTCTTGGGAGACATCTCTTTGGAGAGAGTGACTCCAGAAATCGTGGGCAAGTTCCCACGCTTGGAATCTTCCATACTAAACCTCTTTAGTATGGTGTCAATGTACCTGGATTGGGACAATCCCAATATCCGTTTGGATCTGTCTCTTTAGATCCTTATTCCCAATATGCAGGAGGCATCACCAAGATCTTTCATTGAGAATCTTTGTGATAAGAAGAGCTTGACCGATTGCAGCATAGAATATCATTTCCTATCAAGAGTATGTCGTCCACGTACAATACGAGGAAGACCACCTTACTCTCTGCTACCTTCTTGTAGATACAAGGTTCATCTGGGTTTTTGACGAAATCAAACTCTTTGATAACGACGTCAAAGCAGATGTTCCAACTCCGCGATGCTTGCTTTAATCCATAAATGGATTTACGCAGCTTGCACACCTTCCCGCTGCTCCCACTGTCTACGAAGCCCTCCGGCTGAGTCATGTACATGCACTCTTCTAAATCACCGTTTAGAAAGGCGGTCTTAACATCCATTTGCCAGATTTCGTAGTCATGATATGCAGCGATGGCAAGCATGATCCGGATGGATTTAAGCATAGCCACTGGAGAAAAGGTTTCGTCATAGTCCACACCTGGTCTTTGACGAAAACCTTTTGCTGCAAGTCTAGCTTTGAAAGTCTCCACTTTCCCATCTACACCAAGTTTTTTCTTGAAGATCCACTTGCTCCCGATGGGTTTTACCCCTTCAGGAGCAACTTCCAAAGTCCATACTTTGTTGGTGTACATGGATTCCATCTCGGACCGCATAGCATCCAGCCATTTCACTGAGTCCCTACTCGTGATGGCCTGCTCGAAGCTAGTTGGGTCATCATCCTCCATGATGCAATCCTCGCTCCCACCATCCATGAGAAAACCGTAGTATCTCTCAGGTGGGCGAGGAACCCTACTAGATCGGCAGAGAGGCTGAGGTTCATTGGGAACTACTGAATCCTCTGGTTCAACCAAATCTTCTGTTGTAGTCTGTATTGCTGGAACCTCTTCCAGTTCTACCTCCTTGCCACTAATCTCTTTTTCAAGAAATTCCTTTTCTAAAAAGGTGGCATGTCGAGAAACAAACACCTTTTGTTCCTTGGTGTGGTAGAAGATATACCCGCGCGAATGTTTGGGATATCCAATAAACTTACACAGAATGGACCTTGCCGCGAGTTTGTCCGGATTTTGCGTTTTTATATATGCCGGACAACCCCATATCTTAACATAATTAAGACATGGTCTCTTTCCTTTCCATATCTCATATAGAGTGGTTGGCACGGTTTTGGTGGGAACCATATTCAATAGATCTGCGGCTGTTTCCAGTGCGTATCCCCAGAAGGAAATAGGTAACTCAGCTGTGCTCATCATAGAGCGCACCATATCCAATAGGGTGCGGTTCCTCCGTTCTGATACACCGTTGTGCTGTGGTGTATATGGAGGAGTCAGCTGAGAGAGAATCCCATTCTCTTTTAGGAAGTCCAGGAATTCATTGCTTAAGTATTCTCCTCCTCGATCAGATCGAAGGATTTTAATACTTTTTCCGGTTTGGTTCTCGACTTCTTGTTTATATTCTCTAAATTTCTCAAAAGCTTCTGATTTGTGTTTCATCAGGAACACATATCCGAATCTAGAGAGATCGTCAGTGAATGTAATGAAGTATGAAGAACCATCCCTGGCATGTGTAGACATGGGACCGCATACATCACTATGTATCAGTCCCAAGAGTTCGGTAACTCTTTCTCCGTGTCCCGTAAACGGAGTTTTGGTCATCTTGCCTTTGAGACATGACTGGCAAGTGTCATAAGATGAAAATTCGAATGGTTTCAAATATCCATCCTTATGCAACTTAGCCAGTCGTGTCGCATTGATGTGACCCAGTCTACAATGCCACAAGAAGGATTCGTTCAATTCTGAACTCTTCCTCTTGTGTGTGTTTGTTATGCTCAGAACTGTTGATTGATTTAGAACATAAATGCCATTGCACAACGTGCCTGATCCAACCAACTTTTGGTTACGGAAAATGTTCATAACATTGTCCTGTAATACAAAATTATATCCCTCTTTACTCAATAAAGAAACCGATATAATGTTGCATATCATGTTCGGCATGTAATAGCATTCATTCAGAACCAATGTATTACCAGTTGGTAATACAAGGTGATATTCCCCGACAGTCTTAGCTGCAACAATTGCACCATTTCCAACTCTAATGTCTTTATCACCTTCTCCAAGTTCTCTACCTTTCCTAAGACCATGTAACTGATTACATATATGGGATCCTGACCCGGTATCCAATACCCAGGACGTAGGGCAAATGGAGAAACAGTTCTCTGTAACGAACACACCCGAAGAAAATGCATCAACATGTACTTTCTTCAATCGGGTGGCATGGGAATCCTGGTATTCCCCTATATCCTGTTCATTCCTATAACTCTTATAAGAAAGAACGGAACCAACGTTCTCCAGCACAGTATAACATGCGGGTTCGGTCAATACATCCATATTATTATCTTGATTAGGGCATGAAATGGTCGCTACCTGGAGAGAGAGAGAAGAAAACACTTTAGCGTATGCTCGTGCAAGATCAGATTGGTTATTTACTTTTCCGCATTAGGATAGACCCAAGGAGGGGAGCACAAGTAACCGGGTTCTGGGGTCCAGTGGGAGACCAACTCGAGGAGTCGAGTCCGGGTCTCCTAACCTTAGAATTGGCAGGGTTGCTTGCCGCTCTCGTAGGGGTCTAGGGGTGTGGGATTGGCTATTCATCACGACCGTGGAATCCGTGTTTTATACTGGCTCGTATTGAAAACACGGACGTCCTAGTATATCCAATGTTTCATATGTTTCTTCTGCTGCGATATCTGTGATGTGATCATGTGCTGTTCTGTGATAGATACTTTATATAGTATATATGATATATTATATAGACGTTACTTATGTTTTGCACCCGCACTAGCCCTGCCCTGCTCTGTCGTTAGTTACCTAACCTAACGGTGCACGAGGGGACATCCAGGCGAATGCGGATGGCATAAGTGTACGTCGTATTTATCTGTGATGTTTAGGTGACTTAAATGATGGGACTTCATTAATGTGATTAATGAAAGAAAAGAAACCTAAGATGTTGTAGAATCAAATTTTAAACAAAACTGGTAGCTACAGTTCTTGCTTTGCATAGTGGTATATATGATATACCCTGCACCTTATTCGATGAGGAAAGGACCGAGATCCCTTCACCGGGAGTGACTCCTTTAGCAATAACTGGCAGATGCTACACACTCGGTTTGACTTTTGATTTCTTTTATAGTTTCTACTTTGCACAGTGATATATATGATATATCCCGCACCTCATTCAACGAGGAAAGGGCCGACGATCCCTTCACCGGGCGTGACCCCTTTAGCAAAACTAGAAAAGCCTAAAAATCACTCCATTTCAAAACTTCATTTGATTCTACAACGATATCAGGTTCATTACGCAATAGGTTTTCAGAAAAACCTGTCGTAGCCCTCCGTCATTTCCTGATTGAATTAAACCCACCCGCACGACCCTTAACATAGTCAACAAAGTCGCACGACTACCCTAATCCAATCTGCATCATATGCATAAGCAGATAAATACTGGTCAGCTACCGCACACTACGCCTTAACATAGTCAACAAACGTAGCACGAATACTAACTTTTGATGCCTTGTGAGACCTCTATAGTGTGCCTAGGAACCCTACAGTGGTATCAGAGCCTAGCTAGAGCCTTAGGCGAAGTCTAGACGACGTTTGAAACCCGAACGAACCCGAAACCCTAAAACCCAAGTGCTCTGTGGACTTTTTCTAAAATCTAGGATTTTTCCTTATTAAAAATGCTTAAAAAATTCAGCAGGGAAATCTAGGAATTACGATACAAAATTTATCCCATGAACAGTAAAGAGTGCGGCGGAACCACGGCAGAAGCTTGGCTTCTGCCGCGGTTCCGCGGCAATATGATGACATCATCACTCCCATTCCGGATAAATAGAATATATTAAACTTTCATGAAGACAGATTGGTCACTTTGGTCAAAGCTTCATAAAGCTTCACAAAGGTTCAAGAATGAAAGCAACCATTTTGTATTCTTATCCCATTCTTTTTCCAAAATCAATAAATAAAAGAATGGATAATTAAAACCCTAATCACTTTCTTAACCTAGGTTTAATTCTTTACACTTAACCAAATGAGCAAGCATCATCAAACATGATACAAAGATGTGCACAAAAATATATCACATATACAACTTGCACATCAAGTGAGAAAATCCATTTAAAGTGAACTAATACTAGCTAATGCAAAGTGATATATCAAATATATAATTATACATTAAATCATTAAATCAACACTTGATTTAACGATCCGGTCATATCGCATATAACCGACTAGTATCCTATGTATCGGCTTATCGAATCAATCCTTGATTCGATATCTAGGTTATATCGAATATAACCAATCGATACATCCATCGCGAGAATGAAATACGGTATCACATACACGCATTATTCTCGGTCCTGCACATATCTCATAAGCGCTCCTATTTCGTTTCGCTTGAGCCAGGAAACCTCTGTGTAGGACTCTAAAGACTCGTCAATACGCCGGCAGCAGATGATGATCATATCAATCACCCACAAGCCGCAAGCGGTCTGCTAAACGTAACGGCCATCCGAGTATTGAACGATCAGAAGATCGACGAGCTAGCCCGCTCACACTCCTGTGAATCCAACCCGTAACACTTACCGTACAGTCCGGTCTGTTCGTCTGATATGTCGCATATCAAGTCTAGGGCTGGTAAACGTCAGACCCCAATAACCGATAAGTCGTGCCGATGTGAGGCTCATAACGGGTCGAGAAACTACTGGTAACACTTACCAGCAAATCTCTGATCAGCCCTGGCCAGGGACTTCCCTTTTACGGCCAATCGAGCACAGCGCAACATCAACCCCCAATACCGGGAGAGACGAAACCCCTCCTATCGCTCATTGCCTCCATGTGACTCGGGACTGTACCCAAAGACCACCGTTTTGCACGCCCTCATGGACGTGGTAAGGTGGAGATCAAAGCACAGTGGGAATCACACAAGACTCTATGACGATCTCGGGTCTACAGACTAACCTGCACAAGTGTCACCTGAGAACTGCCATCTGACGTGAGGTATAATACCATCTGGGAGTTCTCGGCGAGTCCGTCCAGTGTACCCAGTCTCTACTGAGCACCCGTACACCATCTCTGATGTCAAACACCAATGGATATGGGATCATCCATCGCCCATCTCATGGGTCGAGAAGCGTATATGCTAGTCTACACTGGTATATCGATGCCCCGTCTCGATACACCCACGACTAGGGACCTTGAAGGATGTACCTATGGACTACCATGTCCCTACTAGTATGATCTGCATCATAGTCCAGGTAGTCAAGTACACATCCTAAGGGCTTTACCAACATGTAACTATAAGACAGTATAAAGAGACAAGTGTACATGTTAAGATAAAGAGAAAGCAGATAGCATACTATCATATCGAGCAAGAAAGTCATCTCTATATATGTCCAAGCATCCAATATAATATACATCATCTGTACAATACTGGCCTCTATGGCATACATACAACTAACACCACTATACTTAGATTACTACCCTACCATGGCTCTACTAAGTCGTGCAAACAGGTTTTAGTTGGGTACAGTCCCGAGCCACAAAGAGGCAGTGAGCGAATGTTGGAGATTCGTCTCTCCCGATATAGGGAGTCGATATCGCACTATGTTCGATTGTCCAGCACCATAAGACCTTGGCCAAGGCTGTTGGGATTTACTAATAGTTAGATCAGTAGTTTCCTGGTTTGGTCCTGAACCATATCAGCACAAATTATCGGGTTACTAGGGTCTGACTTTTACCACCCCATAGACCCAGTATGCGATACATTCAGATGAAGAGGCCGGACTGTACGGAGATTGTCACAGATAGGCTTGGTAGGGATCCGGATGAGTTTGCTCGTCGGTCTTCCTTTTCGACAGGTACCCGGGTAACCATTACGTACAGCTAGTGTCGCTGACGTGCTTGTGCTTATGAATTTATTCAGTAATACACTGTCGGCGTACTGTCGAGTCTTTAGAGTCCCACACAGAGGATTTTCCTGGTTTCAGGTGAAATGATATAGTAGCCATATTTTGATACATGCAGGGTTCCGATCGAATGATTGTACTAGTTATACGGACTTTCGATCGGGATGCGTGTAGGGTTCCGATCGAATGATTGTACTAGTTACCCGGACTTTCGATCGGATGGTTGATAATACTAGCAGGCTTGGGATTGAGCCGGATTATTAAATCAGGTATTGATTTGATAATTTACGTATATATATTTCGATATGTATATTCAAGTATTATGTTCTTTGTGTTATTCTATCTCTTTGAGTATTCGTATTTTGATACGAATACGGGTATGTATGTATATATGGTAGAGTGCATTCCGTATTTATACAGAAAATATTCTAGAAGGTGGACACATCATTTTAGTTTTTCCATTTATTAATTTAAATGGAAAATTAGACGTAAAGGTAGTGAGGTGAGTATGGTGAGAACCATGCTTCAATAGTATTGACAAATGAATTGAATATTTATTTGTGCAAACCATTCAAGCCTGGTTGTGTTTCAATATTGGAAAAATGTTTTTACAAAACTATGGTTCATGTTTTTCTCTCTCATGGAGAAAATCATTTCTCACCATTTGCTTATCTCTCCTCACTAGCCTTCCTTGAGCTCCTCCTCCCTCTTGATTTTCCTCTCTACAATCTCATGTGGTAAGAATCAAGAGAGGAAGGGAGATAGATATACACTAAGAACAACTCACTATATCTTAAACACTTTAGATTAGCAATTTAGAGTCTCTAATTGCTCCACTAGAGTTTTAGTGTGGAGCTAGAGCCATGAACTATATCTCTCGGGTGGATCATCTGCGACGGAGGAAGACGGACGGTCAAGCTCGATCAAGGAGACCTCAAGAAGCAAAGGAAGAGGATAGACGACCGAAGGACATGGATCTTTTGATAAAATAACTCTATCACGGTAGATAACCTGTTTGTAGTTAGCTAGTTTCGGTTTACGGTTAGATTCTAGAATGTGTTTTCTAGCACCGGATTTTTAAAATTAAAGTTTTTCATTCCGCGAAGGCCACGCTAGACGGCCAGGATGCTAGGAACCCAACAACAGGGAGAATACTATTTAGGGTAGGCGTTACGCCTTGAGAGAGAAGAAAGGAGCGAGCTCCATTCAAGTAAGGTTTCATCTTAGCCAAATAAAAAGTCCTAATAAGAGGCTCACGTTGACTCTTGGTAATGGCTGGATCAGAGGAGGTGGGTTGACACATGTTATATTCTTCTAGAAGCCCCAGAACCGGGCTCCAAAGGCATGTAGATCATCATCTGGAGTAGTGTTAGTGAGTTCATTGAAGATATCATTGAGCCGCTAAAGGCTATCTTCTGAGGAGTAAAGAGATTTGAGATGGAACTACATCTCTTTCGCAGTATGGAGATACATAATAATCTGATAGCAGCTGGGCTCCATAGAGTTTGTAAACCAAGTGCAGACTTTGTTGTAATTTTAAAACCAACATGAATACTACGCATTGAAGGTTGGTGGAGCTTCCTGAAAAAGATGGTGATGAAGGCCCCTGCTTTTGAGCTCTTGTTCAATGGCGTATGTCCATTCCAAAAAATTATGAGAGCCAGAGAGAGTCTAGCTAGTTAGACGAAGATCCATTTTGTAATCGGAAACAGAAAGATCAATCTTATTGTCTGTCATATTGAACATTACACGCAAAGAGAGCAAGTAATAAAAAGTGCACATCTAACATATAAAGATTCTAGGATTTACTTAAGCTAATTCCTTATCATAGAAAGGACGGAAGGAGGGGTCTGGGGGCGAAGTGAGATCTGGAGGTGGTGACAAGGGCTGCGATATGGAGGAAGCGAGATCTGTAGAGGCATCGAGGGAGGAGTCGAAGAAGATATATAAAGGACGTCGAGGGAGGCATCGGGGGCTATAGAGGCATCGAGGGAGATCTGTAGAGGAAGGAGAGGCGAAGCGTGCGAGGGAGAGGTGAGGCATGTGAGGGAGAGATGAGGTGTCGATCTGGAGGCGTGCGAGGGCGAGGCGAGGATCTGGAGGTGTGCGAGGGCGACGCGAGGGTGATCGAGAAAAAGGAGGAGGGCGCTGCGAGGCTGTGGATTTTTTTAAGGATTAGGGTTAGAGTTTAGAAGACACGCTCTGATACCATGTTAAACGATAAAAGAAAAAATATTTAGATATTTTATTATATGACCAATGATCTCTTTATATAGAGATTACAATTACTTAATTTCCAAGTATTATGGTACGGTGTACCCTAATAGCAATATATTCTAAACTAGTCCAATAATACACATACACACACATACACAAACATATATGAAAATGAAGTTGAAAACAAATATATGTTAATAAGTCTTTGTTTTGGGGTCTTGGTTACTTGAGTAAGTAAGCCCTACCGGTGTTTCTACACCTAGTGTCATAAAACCAACTAGTTTGGGTGTCATTGGCCTAAATCTCGTTACATGTGTAGCTTTACGAGTCTAATAAAACAATAAATCTTATGTTAATAAAACACAATAAGTAGATCGGTTACTTATGCCTCAAGAAGCATGAGTAGTCGCATTGAACGGTGATAATAATAATAATAATAACAATAAACCAACTATCTGGTTATTTGTGCCTTATAAAGCATGAATAGTCATGTTAAGGTATTAATAAACGGAGATATAATAATTTGAATCGAAATCCCTTAACCATAAGATAGTTGCACAAACACAATGTGTATATGAGCTAAGACCAAACAATAGAAGGAGTGAAAAATAGGATTGAAGTTTCTATCCTTGGAGGATTGACTTTTTTCACTTGAAAGTTTAACTCTAGGACTAGAATTTTCGATATCTTACGACCTTGATTGATTTCGAATTTTATAGGAATATTCCCGACAAACCCTCACGAGACAACACTCGTCTACTAGGACAATCTAGGCATTTAAAGGCTTGTTGCATATCCTAAGTGCAACCACGATTCCTTCGAAAGTGAGTTAGGATTTTCTTTTCTTTAAAATAATTGTTTTGCTCGAAGTTGAGCAAAGGATAGGTTTGGAGGTATTTGATTGGCATAATTATCTGTAAAATATTCTTACCAATTATATCCATTTTTTGTTTATAAATAATTACTACTAAGCTCTGTCTATTACAATTTTGCAGGTTACAGGATATAGGGACTTGAAAAGGAAACAAACACAAAACGTATGCATTTGCAGCTAACCGATGATAACACGAACATGTGCCCGAGTGCTGCAAATATCTCAGTATTATTGGCCATACTTATATAGTCCATAACAATGTAGATGAAGAGAGGTTGAACCTACCCAGATTTGGAGCCATTTAGCCTCCATAGGATGGCTACCGAGCGGTTTTGATAGTGTAAATTATGGCTACGTAGTGGCCCGATCGCAATGAATCAGGCCCAGTTTTCTAGTGCGGGTTCGTCTTTTAATCCACGGACTATAAAGAATCTCTGAACCGACTTTTGAAGCTTATAAATACAGCGGACCTGAGAGCAAGAAAAAGATCTTTGATTCTAATTTTGGAATTAGTTTTTCTTTTATTTGTAATTAGGATTAGGGATAGCTTAGAAGTATGGTAGCCATTATCATCTTCTTCCTTAGCTTAGGGATAGATTAGGATGTCAATTCTTGATATAATTTGCTCTTTTCTTTTGTAATAGTTAGATGGTTTTCATTAAACTTTTTTTCTATTTTTCTTTTATGGATTGTAAGTAATTATTCTCTTGCTTAATTAGCTAGGATGAGAAGAAGTTAGATCATGGATGGCTATGCTTCCATCTAATCTCTCTAATCTCACTAATTGATTCTTGATTCAAATAGCATGAATATCCCCAATATTTAAATATCTCATCCTCTCTGACTCTTGTTGTGAGGTTCATGTTAGTTGAATTGAGGGATAGACACAAGGTTAGGAAATGGAGGGACCAACGGTTATTTGTGATGGACCTTAAAGATGGAAGGCTTAGCCTCCTATCAAGCAATTCCGCCAAATGCTTCCTAATCCTATATTTGCTCACATTGTGCTTAGCACATTCGCATCTTAGTTACTTACAAGGTACGATGCAACAATTTGCCAGTTTATATTCCCTAGCTTAACCGCTAGGCTGTTGGAGATAGTGCCCTCAGAGTCAATTATTGGATCACAGGCACGTGATTGTAATGATTGAGGGAGGACCTATCCCGATAGGACAATCTTACTCGAGATAATAGTATGCTATCTGGTTTACCTTTATCATCGTGTACTGTTTTAGGTGACCTTACAGGTCGCTATTACACGTTGGTAGAGCCCCTAAGATTCTTGCTTGACCACCAGCAGTATGAGGGCGATCATATACGTGGGAGCTGGCAGTCTATAAGCATATCCTTAAATGGTCCCTAGTCGTGAGAGCTTCGAGACAGGGCATCGATACTCCAGAGTAGACTAGTGTATACAGTCGAGACCCCGACGAGGGGCGGTGGCCGGTCTCACAAGCCATTGGTGTCAGTTGGATCACCTATGATGTATACAGGTGCTCATTGGGTTATGAGTACACCGGACAGGACTCGCCGGGAACCTGCTAGTTGGTCATATACCAGACGTCAGATAGCAGTTCCCTGGTGACATGTGTACTGGTTAGTTCATCGACCTGGGGATCATCATTTGTCTTGTGTGAGTTCCCACTGTACTTTGATTACTACCCTACCACGGCTCAAAGGAGTCGTGCAAACAGGTTTTAGTTGGGTACAGTCCCGAGCCACATGGAGGCAGTGAGCGCATCTTCAGGGGTTCGTCTCTCCCAGTATTGGGGGTGAGGTCGCGCTGTGTCTAGGAGAGCCATTACACGAAGCCCTCGGCCGAGGCAAGGAGATTTACTGGTAGGTATTCCAGTAGTATCTCAGGGTGTTCTGGGCTACACTCCGACACGACTTGTACCGCTTTTGGGGGTCTGACTTTTACCAACCCCCTAGGCCCGCCATGCGATACTCATAGACGAACGGACCGGACTGTACGGATATTGTCACTGTCAGGCTCAGTAGGGTTGTCAGGCTGAGTTCGCTCACAGACGTCCCTTTTAGTCAATACCTCGTAGCCCGTTACGTATTGGCTTATACCTCTGACGTGCTAGTGGTTAAATCCACAACAAAGGTGTTGACGAGTCTTTAGAGTCCCCCACATTCAGTTACTCAGCTTTCGGGCGAAAAGCTGTAGACGCCGTATGGAGATATGGCAAGGTCCGATCAGATACGTGCGGTATTGCACGGATCAGGATCGGACGGTTTGTACTAGAGGCCGTATGGATATATGGCAAGGTTCGATCAGATACGTGCGGTATTGCATGGATTAGGATCGAACGGATATTACTGGCCGGCTTTGGTTTAAGCCGGATCCTAGTATAGTACAGTGTAGATTTTGTCTCATTACATTTGTATTTCGGTCGGAATACAAATGCGGGTGTGTATGCACAGTATCGGGGTTTTCCTGTAATTTATTACGGGACCAGTTTTCTGGAGTTGCCAGTTTGCTTTCCGTTTTGGCCATATTTCTTTGTATCGTTCATTGGCCGAAAATTGGTGGAGGAGGGCTTATTTGCATTGTTGCAAATAAGTATTTGTGGAGGGTGTTCTTTGCATTTTGTTGGATCATGATGGCTCACCATCACTTGACTTTCTTTGTGTCATGATGGCTTAACCATTTGGAGTCATCATACTTGAGATGATGGTTGTGGTGGAGTGTTTCCTTTGATTGTCATCATGCTTGTTGATGATGAAGTGTGATGATTGTTGTTTGAGTGTTGGACTTTCCTAGTGATCATTCCTTTGCATGATAGCCTTCTCTCTCTCTCCCATGGATTATTGGATGGCTCTCTCATTCTTTTGATACACACTCCATTCTCTCCTCTCCCACCATGCCATGGCCGGCCAAGAGAGGCATGGGGCTGTCCAAAATTTCGTGTGTGGGATTTTTGCTCTTTTGGCTTGGAAAAATCCCCACAAGTTCCCTCTCCAAAAGCTGATATCTTTCCTCCACCATATGGCAATTCCTACAACCCCAAAATGAGACTTGAGCACTACACATTCTACAGCAAATCTTGGGCACGTCGACTAGCCAGCTTCGTGCTCGAGTTGCCTCGGTATTGAGGTGGGAGCCCGTAAAAGATGCAGACGATGTGGTGCCCTTCCGGCAAGGAGGCGATGACCGGAGTTTCCGCAGGAGATCGGGACGACGACGAGAAGACCGGAGGACTTGGATCAGTCGGTATATCTCTAACCCGTCTTGTAGTTAGCTAGGACTAGTTAATGGTTCGATCCGGGTGTTTAGTGCGCGGTGTTGCCGGTTTGCTAGTTTGCAAAATTAAAGTTAACCATCGCTTCCGCATTTGGCCTCGGGATGGAGGCCGGGGCGCCGCCGTGCACTTACAATGGTATCAGAGCCTCGCCATTAACTTAGTCTAGCTTTGTTTAATGTGTTTACATTTCCGATCGACCAAAATTCCAAAATCCGCAATTTTTGTTCACATCAGTTTTCTGTTGAAATTTTTTGGAGTCGAAAATTTTTTCAGGTTGCAGAAAAGTGATGTACTGGAAATTATAAGAGTTCTGTAAAAATTCGACACACTAACTCGACTGAAAGAGCGCGGAACCGCGGCCAAACACCCCTTTGGGCCGCGGTTCCGCCGCACTATATTGATATCACTGTGTCAAATTTCTACAGTTGCCTCCTGAGTGGAATTTAGGGTTTTTGGAATATTAATGTTGGGCCCAGAATTTCTTGATGTGCTACAGTAGTACTTGGGGGCCCACTTGTTAAAATTTGATCGATCGGATATTTTAAACACATTAGTTCACAGTATTTACATTATATCTGCGACCGTGAATGTCACTCGATCGGTAAATCCTGTCTAACTCCTTTAGCCCGGTTAGACGGATTTGCGAACGTGACTTTCACGTTGATGTTCTGTGTTTTGCTGTGATGTTGCGGATTGGTCGTGGGGGATAGCCTGGATGCAATGCTAGTACAGTTTTGTTGTATTATGTACATTTGATATTGCGGGGCGAGCGTCCGACATGTGGACTGCCGTCACTGCCTGTTTGTATTATTATTTTGGGGCACGGCCAGGTTGCGGTCGATGTACCTGTTGTATGTATATTTTACTTTCTGTACTAGGATTGCCCCGTGGAGGGGTGCACGGATGGCCGGATTCTAGAGGGCAACAAGCCCGCATCTCATGGCATTGAGACGGAGGGGGCTTCACTCTAGAATTGGCGGGCTATTCGCCGCACTCGTAGGGGGTACAGGTTGACCCAGGAGGGGTGCCCAAGTTGCCGGATTCCGTGAAGTGCCGGGTGGTCCATTTACGTCGCTGAAGGGGGCTGCCTCGCTTCAGGTTTTGGCGGGTAACTTGCCGCGCCCGTAGGGGTCTAGGATTTCATTGCACAGGCTATCCACACGACCAGGGGAACGTCGGGTTTCAGTAGTGGCTCTGTGAAACCCGGGGATCCCAGATATCTGTATTGTTCTGTGATGCTGTACATTTCTGTGATGTTGCATTTTTTTTTCACGCCTTGAGCGAATATAATATATTGGTATATATATTAGTAGATGTTGTATATGTTTTGCATCCGCGCTAGTCCAGTCCCCGCTCTGTCGTTAGTTAGCTAACCTAACGGGTAATGACGGGACCCAGTGGCGAATGCGGATGGCATATACGTACATCAGTATATTTTCGTTCTTTGTGGTGTGATCAATTGATGGGACTGCGTTGATTCGGATCAATGCAAGTTAAAACAAACCTATTCTGATGTTGATGGAACACCTTTCAAAAAGCTGTTATTGCAAGGACGTTCACTTTTTCTTTGCACCGTGGTATTCAGTTGGAATATCCTGCTCCTCAGTCGACGAGGCAAGGGCCGAGATCCCTTCACCAGGAGTGACCCCTTGGACAAAAGTTTGCGTCAGGGCAATGACTTCACTATAGCCGATTACTTTTGCTTCGCACCGTGGTATTCAGTTGGAATATCCTGCACCCCATTCTACGGGGAAAGAGCCGAGATCCCTTCACCGGGAGTGACCTCTTTAGCGAAAGTTGTCGTTACTATATTTTTATAAAAAGCTATCCGTTCCTTCAACGATATCAAGTTCATTACGTTAAAGGTTTTCGCCAGAAACCATTCGTAGCCCTCCGTCATTTCAGTTAAATATTCGGTAGTATTCAAGCTATGTATTTTGACCTCACGCCAAGGCATAGTGATTGGTAGCTGCCGGGTATTTATCTGTTGCATAGATAGATGCGTTGGTTTGGGACAGTCGTACTACTATTTTGGCCTACGTCAAGAGTATGTACGGGTGGATTCAAATTAACCTGGACAATGATGGGTAGAACTTGACATGTGACTTATGATATTTTGACCTCACGCCAAGGTCATAAGAGCATGGGGAAAAAATCATATCGGGAGTTTCAAAAGAACTGAAACTTGCCAGATATGCGCATACCTTCTGGAGTGTGATACCGTGAGCGGATTCCGTCACGTTATCATGCGATGATAGTTGGATCTCGATTCCCACTGATGAGTTAGTTTACTCCTCGGGTGACCCCGACTAATTCTTCTTTCAGGTTTGGAGGAGAATTTGAGGAACAGTGGGAGGTTTCCAGATTAGATAAATTGGTAACCATTCTGATCTAGGTTAGAGTGCACGCTGAGTGTTTCTTTTCTCTCTCTCTTTGGCAGCGACCATTGACCCGACCCTAAGACTATGACTCAGTGACCGAGTTGACCGAACCTTTTTAAACACCGGCTTTTGGATTGTCAGAGTTGCGAACCTCATTGCCACACCTACTTTTACCCTTTTCTCCAGGACACCCCGTATTACTACGAACGTCCACTTCCATTGGACCAAACCATCGTATGGTTATATACGAACTCGAAGGGATTTATTCGAGGATGGTTTCTGGTTCTGGAGAAAACGGATAGGACTATTCAGTTGTCTTTTCCTTTTACCTTCTCTCAGGTTGCGAGTACTCCTTGGTTTAGGAGTAGTACACCTATTACGCAAATTGTATAGTCATCTTCCAAACCTTAGGCTGGTGCCGAATGGTAGGGAATGAAGAAAACCAATTAGCCTAACGATGGTGTACAGAAGGTATTAAGTTAAGACAAAGAAAGGGATTAGTAAGAGGGCAAAGTAAATTGCGACTGATATTCACGACCAAACCAATTATTTCATTACCACTCCCACTTCACCTTTGTATTTCTCCAGGACACTCCGTATCACTACGAAGATCCATAGTTTATTGGATACTCCATCGTATGGTTATATACGAACTTGAAAGGAACTTGTTCCTGTTCGTGGATGGATTCTGGTCCAGGAGAAATAGGAATAAGGTTTATTCGGTTGTCTTTTATCTTCACCTTCTCTCATTACGAGTGTTCCTAGGATTAGGACAGTACACCCATTATGCTTATTGGATAGTCTTCTTCCAAACCATAGGCTGGTGTCGAACGGTAGGGAAGGAAGAAAACCATTTGGCCTAAAGGGGTGTGCAGAAGGTAATGACTAAAGACATATAAAGGGATTTGGAGAGGTGGCAAAGAATTATACGGTTACAGTTGTGAATCTGGACACTGGAAGAGGCATTACTAGGAATACCGGGATACCCCATCGGAACATTTCAATGTTTCAGTTTCACTGTGTACTGTTAAAGGAAAACTGATTTCCCAGTTAGACACTTGCTCCAGGGTATGTATTTACCAGGTATGATTCTCACATCTGTATGGTTTTACAGATGATGAGTGGGAGTAAATTATTGGGAATTGGGTGATCATCCTCATTATATCGGGATTCGTTGTAATCGGTGATATTTGAGGAAGTCACCTGGGTTGTTTGCCGGACGGCAAATATTTGGTTTTGAATATCCGCTGTTATGCACGAATTTTAAATTAATATATCTGTACGTCTATTTTCATAGAGTGAGATATACCTTTTTGAAATTATGTCTACGACATTTACCTATATCAGTGGATGGTTAGGTAAGGAGCATTAAACAGCGGTGTAATTCTTCTTAACCATAAGTACAGTTTTCAACCTACGACACACAGTAAATGAGTAATCAGACTCAAGGGACTTATACAGAGTATTGTATATTGTCCAGGGTCCATCAGGACAGAGGGGTTGGTCCTCGTACTATATTCGATTTACTTATGACTTCTCTAGTTTTTAGACAGGTGTTTCGTGGAAACACAGGGTCCGAATTTTGAGAAGTTATAGGTATTTGAATAGAGTAGAGAACCAGGTGTAGCAAGTATCGGGATTCTTCAAAGCGATCGAAGATGTAGATACTTGTGAATGGTATTCAGTTGATAGTAATGATAAAGAGATCTTGCTTCTCTTTCAGGTTACTCATAATTGGAAGCATTCCTAAGTTGAGTAACGCTGATAGGCCTTCTTCCATTTAGTTGACATGCACTGGAGACAGCTGCATGATTTGAATCTGGTTCAATTAAATCAGTGCCTCTGGTCCTATATTGGACATAGAACGGTTCGTATCTTAACGATGTTAAGGTACGGGGAGTTGTCCGGCTTATGATTAAAACCAGACACTGGACAACTCAAGGCACGTGTCTGTAATGGCTGTTTGTGGGTTGACCCAGGCTGTGACGAGGGTTGACTTTCTACCATCTGGCAGATCAATAGAAATATTGTTCTAGACTCGCCACAGTTTTAATAAAAATGGATTTTTTCAGAAAACAGTAGTGGGAGTATGGTAGAACTGGAAGTGATTCCAGAACCACAAACGATTACTGAAGATTTGATAAGGAACCTAAAGATTCAATCCGGTTTGACATTCCATTGGCCACTCCGCAGATACGGTGGGTAACCTCAGGCACCCGAGGGGTACTCCGGTAGCCTCAAGGACGGTGACAGGGAGGTTCTTGTTTACCCACACCTGCCATTGCTGTTGTTCCAGACTGTGAGACCCGGCAGGAGGATGAGAATAGCGTCGTTCTGAACTCGCTTCAGAAGTGTACGTGTATATGACTCTGCCATGGGGTTGTCGTAGTCAGTGGGAGCAGCGGAAGCATTGGTGGACAGGTTGCTTATGTCTATTTATAGACTAAAGCAGATATAGCGAAGATAGATCATCCATTTCTGATGTGACAGTCATAGGTTTGACTTCATCAGAATAGGGGATGGATCTGTTGAGAAGGTAGTAGGGTGTGATGTCATGGTATTTGGATGACATGCACAGAGTAGGAAGTGATATTCCTATACTACAATCGGTTATACTTTGGTCGTCACACAGTGGTTTCTCCACAAAGGAAATGGATTTTATATCAGACATTCTGGTTACTAGATCTATGGTTTTAGATCTAGATTTGGGTAGTCTCCCAATCTGGGTACTTAGACAGCATTCTAAGGGTATTTAGAATGGACGACTCCTGGCACGGTAGTGTACCTGCAGGTAATGGAGTCACCCTCTCTAAAGGTGTCTTATAGACTAAAGGGGAGAGGGATGTGCATGATTGGCAGATCACTTGCTCAGGCAATTGAGTCAATCATGAGATGTCAAGTACCACACCAGATGTTGTTCTTGCACTAGATACAATAAGTTGACATTGATCCAATCCTGGAGAAACAGTCGGAAGCAGTTTTAGAACATAAGTGAATGTTCTAGGGATATGATAACGACAGCCTCATTCGGGAGACAGTTATCATTCCAGGCTTCCAAGGTGACCTGGACGACAAGGAGGTTGTCAGAGTTATAGTTTTCCTTCTGATGAGGGGCAGTATTTTGGACAGGTGATCCAAGGCAATACTGAGGGAGGCATGGCGCAGGATACTGATTAAGTTCAGTTGACGATACAGTCTAAGAAGTTTGGATTTGGAGTTCATTTATGAGCTAGGTCCCATCAGACATCCAGACATATTCTGAGACAGGTATTGCTCATTTCGGGAGATGGTTTTCTCCTCGAACTTGAGATATAGAGAGACATAGAAAGAAACATCAAGGCGGATCCACTCACTGAGGCTATTCCTCGAACGCAATAGTTTCGCAAACAAGCTTTGTGAGACTGACTGGTAGAGGAGTTAGGTGTTCGGTATCACACGGGCTGTGAGTATGCGACATCGCAATAATTAGCCTTGAGTGCAAGTGGGAGATTGTTGGAGATAGTGCCCTCAGAGTCAATTATTGGATCACAGGCACGTGATTGTAATGATTGAGGGAGGACCTATCCCGATAGGACAATCTTACTCGAGATGATAGTATGCTATCTGGTTTACCTTTATCATCATGTACTGCTTTAGGTGACCTTACAGGTCGCTATTACACGTTGGTAGAGCCCCTAGGATTCTTGTTTGACCACCAGCAGTATGAGGGCGATCATATACGTGGGAGCTGGCAGTCTATAAGCATATCCTTAAATGGTCCCTAGTCGTGAGAGTTTCGAGACAGGGCATCGATACTCCAGAGTAGACTAGTGTATACAGTCGAGACCCCAACGAGGGGCGGTGGCCGGTCTCACAAGCTATTGGTGTCAGTTGGATCACCTAAGATGTATATAGGTGCTCATCGGGTTATGAGTACACCGGACAGGACTCGCCGGGAACCTGCTAGTTGGTCATATACCAGACGTCAGATAGCAGTTCCCTGGTGACATGTGTACAGGTTAGTTCATCGACCTGGGGATCATCATTTGTCTTGTGTGAGTTCCCACTGTACTTTGATTACTACCCTACCACGGCTCAAAGGAGTCGTGCAAACAGGTTTTAGTTGGGTACAGTCCCGAGCCACATGGAGGCAGTGAGCGCATCTTCAGGGGTTCGTCTCTCCCGTTATTGGGGGTGAGGTCGCGCTGTGTCTAGGAGAGCCATTACACGAAGCCCTCGGCCGAGGCAAAGAGATTTACTGGTAGGTATTCCAGTAGTATCTCAGGGTGTTCTGGGCTACACTCCGACACGACTTGTACCGCTTTTGGGGGTCTGACTTTTACCAACCCCCTAGGCCCGCCATGCGATACTCATAGACGAACGGACTGGACTGTACGGATATTGTCACTGTCAGGCTCAGTAGGGTTATCAGGCTGAGTTCGCTCACAGACGTCCCTTTTAGTCAATACCTCGTAGCCCGTTACGTATTGGCTTATACCTCTGACGTGCTAGTGGTTAAATCCACAACCAAGGTGTTGATGAGTCTTTAGAGTCCCCCACATTCAGTTACTCGGCTTTCGGGCGAAAAGCTGTAGACGCCGTATGGAGATATGGCAAGGTCCGATCAGATACGTGCGGTATTGCACGGATCAGGATCGGACGGTTTGTACTAGAGGCCGTATGGATATATGGCAAGGTTCGATCAGATACGTGCGGTATTGCACGGATTAGGATCGAACGGATATTACTTGCCGGCTTTGGTTTAAGCCGGATCCTAGTATAGTACAGTGTAGATTTTGTCTCATTGCATTTGTATTTCGGTCGGAATACAAATGCGGGTGTGTATGCACAGTATCGGGGTTTTCCTGTAATTTATTACGGGACCAGTTTTCTGGAGTTGCCAGTTTGCTTTCCGTTTTGGCCATATTTCTTTGTATCGTTCATTGGCCGAAGACTGCTGGAGGAGGGCTTATTTGCATTGTTGCAAATAAGTATTTGTGGAGGGTGTTCTTTGCATTTTGTTGGATCATGATGGCTCACCATCACTTGACTTTCTTTGTGTCATGATGGCTTGACCATTTGGAGTCATCATACTTGAGATGATGGTTGTGGTGGAGTGTTGCCTTTGATTGTCATCATGCTTGTTGATGATGAAGTGTGATGATTGTTGTTTGAGTGTTGGACTTTCCTAGTGATCATTCCTTTGCATGATAGCCTTCTCTCTCTCTCCCTTGGATTATTGGATGGCTCTCTCATTCTTTTGATACACACTCCATTCTCTCCTCTCCCACCATGCCATGGCCGGCCAAGAGAGGCATGGGGCTGTCCAAAATTTCGTGTGTGGGATTTTTGCTCTTTTGGCTTGGAAAAATCCCCACAAGTTCCCTCTCCAAAAGCTGATATCTTTCCTCCACCATATGGCAATTCCTACAACCCCAAAATGAGACTTGAGCACTACACATTCTACAGCAAATCTTGGGCACGTCGACTAGCCAGCTTCGTGCTCGAGTTGCCTCGGTATTGAGGTGGGAGCCCGTAAAAGATGCAGACGATGTGGTACCCTTCCGGAAAGGAGGCGACGACCGGAGTTTCCGTAGGAGATCGGGACGACGACGAGAAGACCGAAGGACTCGGATCAGTCGGTATATCTCTAACCCGTCTTGTAGTTAGCTAGGACTAGTTAATGGTTCGATCCGGGTGTTTAGTGCGCGTTGGTGCCGGTTTGCTAGTTTGCAAAATTAAAGTTAACCATCGCTTCCGCATTTGGCCTCGGGATGGAGGCCGAGGCACCGCCGTGCACTTACATAGGCTTGCTATTCCGTACTCATCGCATTTATCTTGTCGGTAATTAGTGGAGGGCTTCATATCTTAGTTGTGAATATGTCGATTTGTCGTTTTATGCTCTCTAGCCTAGCCGCTAGGTTTGATATTTCGTACTTTTCATATCAATTCGTAATTGGTAGAAGAAAAGTGATCAAAGAGAAATGGTTAGTGAGGGCCTGTTTGGTTGCAAGATTATGAAATTTGGATTCCAAAATAGTACGGTTGAAAATTTCTAGATTTGGTAATTTGTTGTTTGTTTGGTTTTGGATTTCTAGTATTGGATTTATAGTTGTAATCTTTGTTTCGTTGGTGAAAATAAAGTGGGATTTGGATTTGAGGATTTTAGAGAGAGAGAGAGAGAGAGCATTATTAAATAAATAAAGCACACGAGTCCCATCTAAAAGTATAATGAATAGTGCCAGATCTTTGAAAATCCTTAAAAATTTTAAGGATATAGGAATCCATGTTTTGTGGTGGCCCCCATAAAAAACAAAGGAATCCTAGAAATCCAAATCCTCCAACCAAACACAAAATTATGGAATTCTAGGATTCCACAATCCAATCCAAAGAAATCATGCAACCAAACAGGCCCTGAGGAAAGCCACTCATATCTAGCTAATCTCAAGTCCTAGCAAGCCATCTTTATTTTACACTTCTTTTGAAACATCGTGACAATCTCTCTCTCTCTCTCTCTTTCTCTCTCTCTAGCTCGTCTTAATCAAGTCCGTTAGAATCCATTTTTCTCGTGGGATCGACATGGATTTCTCGTAGGATCGACCCGTACTCGTCCGCTTTGTTACTTGTAGCGATACCATCCAAATGCGGTTTCATTTTAAATTACACACATCAGGAAATGATGACGAAATTTTTAGGAATTTTGAATATCGGCTTAGGAGTTCTCGGCTTGTCACGAGTATTTAGAGCTGATATTTTGAGTGCACACGAACTCACGTTCATTTTGTTCGCATCATTTTAGGTCATGGAGAGAGGAGAGGGCACTCGTACTCCGTTGCCTTCAGAATTTTCTGGTGTCCTGATTCCTACACGGGAGGAGATGGATGATGCTTACCCCTTGAGTGAGCATTCCATTTCTTTGGCGGTGGGTTCTAAATGCTACCATGTCTACTTCCATGACGGTTTTTGTCGTTGATGGGGTTGTACCCCTACCGCCTTGAGGCTCCAGCTGATCCTGTGATGATGAGGATGAGATTGAGGTGGGGCTTGCCCCTGAATCGAGGGTTCTTCTAGGATCACTATAGGAAGAGACCGCTCTGATGTCAGCTGATGCCGTGAAGGAGGGATATTGCTTATGCATAATGGTACACAGTCATTTTTTGACTTGCATCAATGGCTAGGAAAGCTTCTTCTTGTGTTTTCAGCTTTTTCGTCTTCATGAGTTTGGATTTCTTATGTATTGTTTCTTGTTTGTATCATGATCCTCATCTCTTCGGAGTTCGATGCCCTTGGTTGCTTGCTTGCTTACGATTGGTATGGTCGGCTTCCACCTGTGTCTTAGGAGATTGTGAGCAGAATGGGCTTCGGTCATTATTTCCATATCTCATTCTTCATGGTATGTCACAGGATCGTGGCGTCCTTGACTATGCACTTCAACTCTATCACTCGGATGATCGTTACGAGAGTGGGGGAGTTGGATCTCACTTAACGACATAGTCTGGATTCTTGGCGTACCGGTGCATGGTCGCTTAATTAATGTTGTAGATTCGCCAAGGGATTATCGTCCTTTGTGCCAGCGGTCTTCTAGGTATGGTGCCTGCTGAAAATCCCTCGGGCACGGTGACCTTGTTCCTTTCTTCTAGGTTCCAGGAGTATATATTTTCCTGTTGGAGCCGATAAGGTCTTCCCTACTGAGTGCCAGCTCCGAGTTTTTCTTCCGTACTTTCTATCGGTGTTCATCTTTGGGATCGTGGAGAACATGTCTTCTTTGAAAGTACCTGCTGCCCTTATTGGAGAATCATGATGAGCTCAGGACATATTCATAGGGTAGCGCACTACTGGCGTACACTACTACAAATAAGGGTTACCCCTACGGATTTACCCGTAAGGGCAAACCACTGCTCCTACGGATATATCCGTAGGGGCTAAAAAATAACCTGTAGGTGCAAATACCGTAGGTGCAAGTTGAAGCCCTGAACTTGCCCCTACGGACAAAAACCTGCCCCTACGGAGTTCTGTGTAGGTCCCGTATCCCCTACGGAGTAGGCCGTAGAGGAAAAAAAATTATTTTATTTACGGTTTTTTAAAATATATTACTTGTACCTACGGATTAATCCGTAGGGCCAAGTGATAGCCCCTACGGATACATGCGTAGGTACATATCCGTACGGGCAAAATATCAGAAATCCTGATATTTTGTCTCTACGGATAACTTCGTAGGGGCTTTTGTTTGCCCCTACGGATATATCCGTAGGGGCACTCCCAACCCCCTTATACTGAGATCAGGGGGAAAATATCAGATATTCTGATATTTTGCCCCTATGGTTTAATCCGTAGGGGCAACATGTGTACCTACAGATTAATCCATAGGTACAGATCATCTATTTTTTTTTTGAAAAAAGGGCTGCCTGATTTTTTCTCGCCCTGTGCACAATAATATATACATCAATCAAATATAAAATTAATTATCACACAACATATATCGCAGTATTCATAATCACATCTCACGCATATAATATACAAAAGAAACCAAAAAACTGAATATGATATTAATATAAACCAATATCAATATGTAGGGTTGCTAGGCACGCTCACAAGAGTCAACGAGGCATCAACCATGCCCGATAAAAAAATTAACCGTGCCGAACAACTCGATACGAGATCTTTAAACTAGGGTTTAGGCGAAAACAAGCATGTTAAACACTTTAACACTAAGTGAGAGGGATTACAACCTTTGTAGATCCGGTCCTTCACTTCAATAGCTCCGTGTAGATGTCCCCTTCGCTGCGATCGTGAACTCCGGACTCTAGAGAAGCTCCACAAGAAGAACGAACGTGCTTGCTTCGATGACTTCGAGGCCGAAGATGATCTACGTCGGGGAGACACTAACTCAAGCTATTCCTTCACTAGGTCATGAACTTTGTGAAGAGAACACACTCTACTACATGGAAAGCGGTAGAGGATGAAGAAGTAGGAAGTGGGCTCACTTTAGAATTGATTTTCTCACATTTTTCCTCATAGCACCATTAGAGCTTGAAATCTTTTTCAAGGAGCTTGATGAAGAAGAAGAAGAAAGAATAATATCATCATATGAATTATATGCTCTTCAATAATGTAACCATGGGTGAGTTAAGCTATCATGCTTAACTCATGTAGAGAATTGACCAAGATATATGGTTAAGGGTTGGGTTAACTAAATATCCTAAAGAATGACAAAAGAGTTGACTTTGTCAATGTTTCCACAAGCTTCATGAAAGCTTGAGAACTTTGACAAAGTCTTTCTCTTTTGTTATTCTTAAGATATAAACAAAACCCTAATCTTTACCCTAATCTTGGTATAACTCTCATACACCCATCTTTGATGTATCATTAAGCATGACACAATTATATGTACACAAATATATACCACATATACACTTATGCACAATCAAGTGAGAAAATAAATCTTAAGTGAGCTAATACTAGTTAATGTAATGTAATATATCAAATATATATAATCATACATTAAATTATTAAATCAACTCTTGATTTAATAATCCGTCTATAACCAACTAATATCATGTGTAACAACTTATCGAATCAACACTTGATCCGATAACCCGGCTATATCGCATACAACCGATCAATGTTACAAATCGCGAGAATAGAATACGGTATCTCATATCGTATCAATCTCGGTCCCGCACATATCACATATGTGCTCCTACTCCGTTTCGCTTGAGCCAGGAAACCCCTGTGTAGGACTCGAAAGACTCGTCAATACGCCGGCAGTAGGTGATGATCATATTAAACACCCACAAGCCGCAAGCGGTTTGCTAAACGTAACGGCCACCCGGGTATTGAGTGATCAGAAGATCAACAAGCAAGCCTGTACATTCTCTTGTGAATCCAATTAGTAACACTCTTGTACAGTCCGGTCTCGTCGTCTGATATGTCGCATATCTCGCCTAGGGGTGGTAAACGTCAGACCCCAGTAGCTTGATAAGTCGTGTCGATATGAGGTCTATAAAATTTCGAGAAACTACTGGAAACACTTACCAGTAAATCTCAGCAACCCTGGCCAGGGATTTCCAGCTATAGCCAATCGAACACAGCGCAACATCAACTCCCTATACCGGGAGAGACGAATCCCCTCCTATCGCTCATTGCCTCCATGTGATTCGGGACTGTACCCAAAAGCCACCTTTTTGCACGCCCTCTTGGACGTGGTATGATGGAAATCAAAGCACAGTGGGAATCACACAAGACTCTATGACGATCTCGGGTCAACAGACTACTCTGTACCAGTGTCACCGGAGAACTGCCATCTGACATGAAGTATAATACCATCTAGGAGTTCTCGGCGAGTCCGTCCAGTGTACCCAGTCTCCGCTGAGCATCCGTACACCATCCTTGATGTCAAACACCGATGGATATGGGATCATCCATCGCCCATCATATGGGTCAAGATGCATATACGCTAGTCTACTCTGGTGCATCGATGCCCCGTCTCGATACACCCTCGACTAAGAACAGTTATAGGATGTACTCGCCGACTACCGTGGCCCCACTAGTATGATCTCATCATAGTCCCAGTAGTCGAGTACATATCCTAAGAGCTTTATCAACATGTAACAAAGAGACAACCAGAATACATGTTAAGATAAAGTACAACCAGATAGCATACTATCATGTCGAGCAAGAAAGTCCTCCCTATATATGTCCAAGCATCCATTACAATATACATCGTATGTACAGTAATGGCCTCTAGAGCATACATATAATTAACAATCTCCCATTTGCACTAGGGCCATCTGTTGTGGTATCGCATACCCAACAATTAGCTGCGGTTGAAGTATCTCATACTCAACAATCCCATAAATGTCTCTACTGGGAAAAAGGCCTTTGTAAGTGGATCCACGTTGTTGTCCTCTGCGTCTGCTCTCCTAATCTCGATCTCCCTAGAGATCAACCATCTCCATGATCAGGTGATACTGCCTAAGAATTATATCTGGATTTCTGATGGGACGGGGGGTTCCTTGGCAAAAGCCACAACTCCATTGTCACACAATGGTAGGAACGAAATTCATCTCATGAACTTATATATATCCAGACTGCCTCTTTGGTAGCATCCTTGGTAACGATGTATCTTGCCTTTAATCGTCTAGTTTGTCACGGTATCTAGCTTGGAACTCTTCCAACATACCGTCCCTCCACTGAGGGTAAAGACAATGCCTGCGACTGACATTCAGTCGTCCTATCATCCTGGAACCATTCCAGTGATTCTTCCCAGGATCGATTGATACCATCTCACTACAACTAGTGATTATCCTAACATCCAATTAGATCTATCTCATAGATCCAAAACCCAGGATTTAGGAGGTATCACTTTGATCCTATATGGAGAATCCTTGTGATAAGCGGAGATTGACCGAGCGTAGCATAGGAAACTCCTTCCCTATCAAGAGTATGCCATCCACGTACACTACGAGGATCACCACCATACTCTCTACTACCTTTTTGTATATAAAGGTTCATCTACCATTTTGATGAAGTCAAACTCTTTGACTACCACATCAAAACAGATGTTCCAACTCCGCGATACCTGCTTTATCCTATAAACCATCTTGCTCACGTTTCCGCTGCTCCCACTGTCTACGAAGCCCTCTGGCTGTGTAATTATAGATGCTCTCTTCCCAAACATTATTTAGAAAAGCAGTCATGACACCCAACCACCATATATCGTAGTCATGGTATGTAGCCGTGGTAAGTACGATCTGGATGGACTTAAGCATAGCTTTGAAAGTCTCAACTTTTCCATGTACACCAAGTAATCTTCTCAAGATATACTTGCTCCTGATGGGGATTTAACCCTTCAGAAAAAGCAACAAAAGTCCATACTTTGTTGGTGTATAAGGATTCCATCTCAGATCGATAAGCATCCAGCCATTCTTACAGAGTCCCACTCCTGATGGCCTGCTCGAAACTAGTTGGGTCATCATCTCATGATGCAATCCTCACTCCCACTGTCATAGAGAAACCGAGGTATCTCTCAGGTGGGTGAGGAACCCTACTAGATCGGCGGAGAGGCTGAGGTTCGTTGGAAATTATTGAATTCTTTGGTTCTACCAAATCATCTGCTGTAGTTTGTATAGCTGGAACTCCTTCCAGTTCTACCTCATGACCACTAATTTCTTCTCAAGAAATTCCCTTTCACAAAGGTGGCATGTTGAGAAACAAAACATTTTTGTTCCTCGGTTTGGTAGAAGATATTCCCTTGCTAATGCTTGGGATATCCAACAAACTTCCACAGATCTGACTTTTCCTCGAGCTTGTCCGGATTATGCTTTTAGACATAGGCCGGACAACCCCAAATCTTAACAAACTTAAGATATGGGCTCTTCTCTTTCCACATCACATATGAAGTGGTAAGCAACTGATTTGATTGGAACCCTATTCAATAGGTATGCAGCTTCACAAGTGCATAACACCCAAAAGGAAATAGGAAACTCAGTAGTACTCTTCATAGAGCACACCATATCATAAAGGGTGCTATTGCTCCGCCCCGATATACCATTGTGCTATGGTGTATACGGAGGAGTAATGCTGAGAGAGAATCTCATTCTCCTTTAGAACAATCCAGAAATACCGTGCTCAAGTATCCTCCTCCTTGATCTCATCAAAGGACATAATACTTATACCCGTTTTTGGTTCTTTACTTCTGACTTATATTCTGTGATTATCTCAAAAGTTTCGGACTTGGGTTTCAACTGTAGGGTTCCTAGGCACACTATAGAGGTCTCACAAGGCATCGAACATGCCAATATAAAAATTTATGGGTGCCGAGAAACCCTAATACGGATCTTAGACTAGAATTCTAGGCGAAAAACGATTCAAGTTAACAACTTAACTAAAGTTCGGAAGTTACAACCTTTGTAGATCCGGAATTCCACTTCCTTAGCTCCACGTAGTCGTCCTCTCACTGTCCTTTTCGAATCCTAGACTCATTCGTCGGCTTCATCGGGAAAACGAGCGGAATAGGTCGTCGGCTTCGTGCCGAAGATGATCTACGTCGAGGTTGCGCAAGTTCAAGCTCCAACTTCACCAAGTTGTGAAACTTGTGAAGAAAACACCCAAAACAACTTGGCAAGAGGTAGAGGGTGAAGAAATAGGAGGTGGGTTCACTTTAGAATTGGATTTCTCTCACTTTAGCTCAAGTTGCCATTGATGGCATCAAGCTTTTTTCTTGAAGATGAAGATGAAGAAGAAGAAAGAATATGATAAGTGTTAAGATAAAATAAAAATAAAGGAATACTTATCATAATGTGAACCATAGTTAAGTGTAGAGAGTTAACTAAGGTTAGAAGAATGGTTAGGGTTTAGTGTGATGACAAAATGGTCACAAAGTCAAAGCTTCATGAAGCTTCAACAATGTTCAAGAATGAAAGCAACCATTTTGTATTCTTATCCCATTCTTTTTCCAAAAATGAATAAATAAAGGAATGGATAAATAAAAACCCTAATCACTTTCTTAACCTAAGTTTAATTCTATACACTTAACCAAATGAGCATGCATCATCAAACATGATACAAACATGTGCACAAAAGTATATCACATATACAATTTGCACATCAAGTGAGAATCCATATAAAGTGAACCAATACTAGTTAATGCAATGCAATATATCAAATATATAATTATACATTAAATCATTAAATCAACATTTGATTCAATGATCCGGTCATGTCGCACATAACCGACTAGAATCCAATGTATAGATTTATCGAATCAATGATTCGATAACTAGGTCATATCGAATATAACCAATCGAAACATATATCGCGAGAATGAAATGCGGTATCACATACACGCATTATTCTCGGTCCTGCACATATCTCATATGCGCTCCTATTTCGTTTCGCTTGAGCCAGGAAACCTCTGTGTAGGACTCTAAAGACTCGTCAATACGCCGGTAGCAGATGATGATCATATCAAGCACCCACATGCCGCAAGCGGTCTGCTAAACGTAACGGCCATCCGGGTATTGAGCGATCAGAAGATTGACGAGCTAGCCCGCTCACACTCCTGTGAATCCAACTAGTAACACTTACCGTACAGTCCGGTCTGTTCGTCTGATATGTCGCATATCAAGTCTAGGGGTGGTATACGTCAGACCCCAATAACCGATAAGTCGTGCCGATGTGAGGCTCATAACGGGTCGAGAAACTACTGGTAACACTTACCAGCAAATCTCTGATCAGCCCTGGCCAGGGACTTCCCTGTTACGGCCAATCGAGCACAGCGCAACATCAACCCCCAATACCGGGAGAGACGAAACCCCTCCTATCGCTCATTGCCTCCATGTGACTCGGGACTGTACCCAAAGACCACCGTTTTGCACGCCCTCATGGACGTGATAAGGTGGAGATCAAAGCACAGTGGGAATCACACAAGACTCTATGACGATCTCGGATGTACAGACTAACCTGTACAAGTGTCACCTAAGAACTGCCATCTGACGTGAGGTATAATACCATCTGGGAGTTCTCGGCGAGTCCGTCCAGTGTACCCAGTCTCCACTGAGCACCCGTATACCATCTCTGATGTCAAACACTAATGGATATGGGATCATCCATCGCCCATCACATGGGTCGAGAAGCGTATACGCTAGTCTACACTGGTATATCGATGCCCCGTCTCGATACACCCACGACTAGGGACCTTGAAGGATGTACTTATGGACTACCATGTCCCCACTAGTATGATCTGCATCATAGTCTAGGTAGTCAAGCACACATCCTAAGGGCTTTACCAACATGTAACTATAAGAAAGTATAAAGAGACTAGTGTACATGTTAAGATAAAGAGCAACCAGATAGCATACTATCATGTCGAGCAAGAAAGTCATCTCTATATATGTCCAAGCATCCAATATAATATACATCATCTATACAATACTGGCCTCTAGGGCATACATACAACTAACAATCTCCCACTTGCACTAGGGCCAGCTGCTGTAGTATCGCATACCGAGCATCCCGAAGAGTCTCTCAAACTGTATCTAGGGAATGGCCTTCGTGAGTGGATCCGCCGTGTTGTTCTTCGTGTCAACCCTCCTGACCTCGATCTCCCGGCGATCAACTATCTCCCGGATCAGGTGATACCGCCTCAGAATATGCCTGGATCGCTGATGGGACCTGGGTTCCTTGGCCAAAGCCACCGCTCCATTGTTATCGCAATACAAAGGTATTGGACGCTCAATGGATGGAACCACTCCAAGTTCAGTAATGAACTTCTTGATCCAGACAGCCTCTTTGGCAGCATCGTTGGCAGCGATGTATTCAGCCTCCATCGTCGAGTCTGCCACGGTTTCCTGCTTGGAACTCTTCCAGCTAACCGCCCCTCCGTAAAGGGTAAAGACAAAGCCCGACTGCGACTTAGAGTCGTCCTTATCACTCTGGAAGCTCGAATCGGTAAAGGACTCCACTTGGAGCTCTCCGTTACCATACACCAAGAACATATCTCTAGTCCTTCGTAAGTACTTGAGAATGCTCTTCACAGCTGTCCAGTGACTCTCTCCAGGATCAGCTTGATACCTGCTCACTACACTTAGTGAGTATGCTACATCGGGTCTGGTACATAGCATCGCATACATGATAGAGCCTACTGCCGAAGCATAGGGTATCCCTTGCATGTGAGCTCTCTCCAAATCAGTCTTGGGAGACATCTCTTTGGAGAGAGTGACTCCAGAGATCGTAGGCAAGTTCCCACGCTTGGACTCTTCCATACTAAACCTCTTTAGTATGGTGTCAATGTACCTGGATTGGGACAATCCCAAAATCCTTTTTGATCTATCTCTATAGATCCTGATTCCCAATATGCAGGAGGCATCACCAAGATCTTTCATTGAGAATCTTTGTGATAAGAAGAGCTTGACCGATTGCAGCATAGGAATATCATTTCCTATCAATAGTATGTCGTCCACGTACAATACGAGGAAGACAACCTTACTCCCTGCCACCTTCTTGTAAATACAAGGTTCATCTGGGTTTTTGACGAAATCAAACTCTTTGATAACGACATCAAAGCAGATGTTCCAACTCCGCGATGCTTGCTTTAATCCATAAATGGATTTAAGCAGCTTGCACACCTTGCCGCTGCTCCCACTGTCTACGAAGCCTTCTGGCTGAGTCATGTACACGCACTCTTCTAAATCACCATTTAGAAAGGCGGTCTTAACATCCATTTGCCAGATTTCGTAATCATGATATGCAGCGATGGCAAGCATGATCCGGATGGATTTAAGCATAGCCACTGGAGAAAAGGTCTCGTCATAGTCCACACCTGGTCTTTGACGAAAACCCTTTGCTACAAGTCTAGCTTTGAAAGTCTCCACTTTCCCATCTACACCAAGTTTCTTCTTGAAGATCCACTTGCTCCCGATGGGTTTTACCCCTTCAGGAGCAACTTCCAAAGTCCATACTTTGTTGGTGTACATGGATTCCATCTCGGACCGCATAGCATCCAGCCATTTCACTGAGTCCCTACTCGTGATGGCCTTCTCGAAGCTAGTTGGGTCATCATCCTCCATGATGCAATCCTCGCTCCCTCCATCCATGAGAAAACCGTAGTATCTCTCAGGTTGGCGAGGAACCCTACTAGATCGGCGGAGTGGCTGGGGTTCATCGGGAACTACGGAATCCTCTGGTTCAACCAAATCTTTTGTTGTAGTCTGTGTCGCTGGAACCTCTTCCAGTTCTACCTCAATGCCACTTATCTGTTTCATAAGAAAACTTTTTTCTAAGAAAGTGGCATGTCGAGAAACAAACACCTTTTGTTCCTCGGGGTGGTAGAAGATATACCCTTGGGAATTTTTGGGATATCCTACAAACTTACATAAGACAGATCTTGCCTCGAGTTTGTCCGGATTTTGTCTTTTGACATAGGCTGGACAACCCCATATCTTAATATAATTAAGATGTGGTCTCTTCCCTTTCCATATCTCATATGGAGTGGTAGGCACTGATTTGGTAGGAACTCTATTCAATAGGTCCATGGCTGTCTCAAGCGCATATCCCCAGAAGGAAATAGGTAACTCAGCTGTACTCATCATTGAGCGCACCATATCTAAAAGGGTGCGGTTTCTCCGTTCAGATACACCGTTGTGCTGTGGTGTATATGGAGGAGTCAGCTGAGAGAGAATCCCATTCTCTTTTAGGAAGTCCAGGAATTCATTGCTCAAGTATTCCCCTCCTCGATCAGATCGTAGGATTTTAATACTTTTTCCGGTTTGGTTCTCGACTTCTTGTTTATATTCTCTAAATTTCTCAAAAGCTTCTGATTTGTGTTTCATCAGGAACACATATCCGAATCTAGAGAGATCGTCAGTGAATGTAATGAAGTACGAAGAACCATCCCTGGCATGTGTAAACATGGGACCGCATACATCACTATGTATCAGTCCCAAGAGTTCGGTAACTCTTTCTCCGTGTCCCGTAAACGGAGTTTTGGTCATCTTGCCTTTGAGACATGACTGGCAAGTGTCATAAGATGAAAATTCAAACGGATTTAAATATCCATCTTTATGCAACTTAGCTAGTCATGTCGCATTGATGTGACCCAGTCTACAATGCCACAAGAAGGATTCATTCAGTTCTGAACTCTTCCTCTTGTGTGTGTTTGTTATGCTCAGAACTGTTGATTGATTTAGAACATAAATGCCATTGCATAACGTGCCTGATCCAACCAACTTTTGGTTACGGAAAATGTTCATAACATTGTCCTGTAATACAAAATTATATCCCTCTTTACTTAATAAAGAAACCGATATAATGTTGCATATCAGGTTCGGCATGTAATAGCATTCATTCAGAACCAATGTATTACCAGTTGGTAATACAAGGTGATATTCCCCGACAGTCTTAGCTGCAACAATTGCACCATTTCCAACTCTTATGTCTTTATCACCTTCTCCAAGTTCTCTACCTTTCCTAAGCCCATGTAACTGATTACATATATGGGATCCTGACCCGGTATCCAATACCCAGGACGTAGAGCAAATGGAGAAACAGTTCTCAGTAACGAACACACCCGAAGAAAATGCATCATCATGTACTTTCTTCATTCGGGTGGCATGGGAATCCTGGTATTCCCCTATTTCCTGTTCATTCCTATAACTCTTATAAGAAAGAACGGAACCAACGTTCCCCAGCACAGTATAACATGCGGGTTCGGTCAATACATCCATATTATTATCTTCATTAGGGCATGAAATGGTCGCTACCTGGAGAGAGAGAGAAGAAAACACTTTAGCGTATGCTCGTGCAAGATCAGATTGGTTATTATCTTATCTAATCAGGATGGCTCCCACTGCTTTTTATCAAATCTTCCTTCAAACCCTAAAAGGAAAGACTAGCCGGGATTAATTACACACTACAAGTTCGCCAATCTTTCTGCCAAGCCAGTGTCGGTACTTTGAGGGAGGTCCCCCGTGCTTTCGCACGAACCTAATTAATGTAAACCTCGTTTTCCCAGAGGCGCAACCTCGTTAACACCTTTCTAGACACCTACTTGATCGGCTAATTGTAATGTGTAAAACCGTCACGACCCGCAGGGTACGGAACGTGACTGGCACTTAAGTTTACGAAACGTCTAAAGACGTTCGTAAAATAAGTAAGCCAAAGCCCAGAAAACAAAACCAATTAAGCAAAAGAGTGAAGAAAACCCAATCATTTGAAGCAAGTTTATCAAATAAGTCATGTAAAACCCTTTTTAAAAACAATACCAATTTTTCCCGAAAATTTCGGCAGAGTCTCCTTTGTAAATACTGGCCCCCAAAATGGGTACAACAAAATATATACATGAATCCAACAAAAAAAGGCATCCCCAAGCGGGAGCTAGCTCTTCGCCATAAGGCGGTCACAAATCCCACGCAATGTAAATGACAACAAGCATAATAATCATAAGGAAGCATGAAAAAAAATAGCATGTCGGCTCAAGTGAGCTCGACCCCAAAATACAGCATAAAATCCACAAATCTCACAGTCTCATCTCTAGGTCAATATACAATAATCTGGTAGAAACAGTAGATGGAGTATACTAGATACAAGAATATACAAGGTGGTACAAAATAATAACATAACCCACCTATGAGCAAATCTCGAGCCCAAGCAAAACAGGCAAAAGAACAAGTGCGCCCGCCGCTACTGAACTGACGGAGCGGACCTGCAAAAGACTGTGGCACAACGGGGGTGAGTTGCCAACTCGTGAGTAATAAATAACATCTGCAAAGGCTATCGAATGCATGCACACAAGCATCCTAGCATCTAAAATACAGGTATGACTGGATGCACTAGCAGGTGTGTATATCATATCAGTGTGCTAATATGTATGCAACATGAATATCTGAGGTCTCAATATGTATATATAAGAAATATTTATTCTCTTTTTGTTTTTTTAAAACTCTTTTAGAAAGCCAGCATAATGTCAATGAATCGACAAAAATCGGTGTCCAGCAACGACACCCAAAAGCTGTCTCAAATCTCATAAATGTATCTCTGGCCTCAGCCGTCCGGCTGACCCATCTCAAATATCAATATCTCATCATCTAGCGGCCACGGTCGGTATCCTCTGGATATCCGCCGTCCCAAACAGTCACCGGTAGGTAATCCGTCCCCTGCCAGGCTCAACGTCATCACCACATTCCTCTTGCCCCGGGGTACCTTACCGGGCCCACCATGTACCCGTGCCGGTTCCTCCACTCCTCGACACGGATTTCCAAATCCACAGCAAACTCATGGTGGACGACACTTACATCACTAGAAAACCGCAATTTTTACATATTTTAAAATATAATAAGTTTAGAAATTTTGTGGTTTTCCCCCCCGAAATCCAGCAATATCATAAAATCTCAAGAAATCCTCATAAGTGCATATATCAATGATAATGAATGCGTATGATATCAATAATCAAGTTGCGATGTGTGATTAATGTATTAAGCATGAACAATTAATATGATGAAGTACATGCACATGAATAGCAATACTACGGTTTCATTTTTAAGGAATTAAAGGCAATAGTACCAGTTTAAGTATCAATTAGTAAAAGGTTTCAATTTAAAAGTTATCTAGTGTGGTGGCATGGCAATTACCAGGGTGTGTGTGTAAACATGAATAGTGCTCGTGCTGCATATAAAACCTGGTAATGGTGCATGTGTCCTACAATTGAGTTTGCGTATATGGATATAACATATTGATCTAATTGCAGCAATTATCATGCCAGTATTATTATTCTAATGTCACAAGTGATTATCCAATTTACTATTTTCCAGTTTACTAAATCTATCGGGCGACTTGCGCCATCCAAACGATCGTCCCCCGTAGATGTTAAATCTACTCACCGGAATCCCTGGCTAGCTGTGTCCAATCACCGCCTTTCCCTTTCGCGCCGCGTCTGACGTTTCCGCGACCGAACCTGGAATTTACATCAATACCAAATATAAGGTTACATATCAAGAACGACGCAAAACCCCAACGAAACTACTAAGGTTCGCTAGCTAGGTACAACGTGCACAAGGTGCGCGGACACACGCGAAAATCGCAAAAACTGCCGAAAAACGCCGATTTGGTCGCCCGGCAAAACTAAAACCCGACTACCCAAAAACCGCACTCACGCATCCTAAAAGTCGCAGGACAAGCCATTACAATCATCAAGATATCAAAATTAATCCATCACATAATTTATATAAAAATCTAGTAAGCATATACATTCCAAAAATTGGTGCAACAATTGCCGATTTGCGACAAAACGACTACAATCTAGCACAATCGCCCAACCACACTACAAGCAATCTACAAACACTAATTATAACACAACAACAATGATTCCAATCCTATTTTCCATAAACAACCATTCTTGAATTTATAACTTAGCAAAATCCAATCAGTTTCCTCACTTGAAACTTTAAATTGACACAACAAAGCCCACTTAAGAAAATTAACCTCTTAGGTTAGGTTAGCAAAATACTAGATAACAAGTTAGGTTTAATCAATGAAATAATGCTTTCTAAAACTTAATCCACTCACTAATCAAGCTTCACAAACCAATTCCATACAAAAACTCTCTCTTGAAAATCCTAAAAAGCAATTTCACCCTTCTAAAATTAACTAATTTAGCAAAATTGAAAACTATATCAACAAGGTAACTATATAGATTAGTTAATTAACCATTAGATTAACTATAAAACAACTTAATTAAGTATTATGGGTTCAAAACCCTAACTAAAATTTTCAAGCAAAACCTAAGAAACTAGATTAAACTACACTAAATTAACACTAAACCATACAACATAAGAAACTTAAACAAAAGAATTTAACATGATAGAAATTATACCTCTTGATCTATGGATCAAGCAAGGAAATTTTGCTCCAAATGATGGCCTCAACACCAAGATCCAAGCAAGAATGGCTAAGGATAATGATAGCTTAAGGATTTTGTTTGGATTTTTGAATTAAATCATGGATTTTGATGTATTTTCTTGAAGAAATTGAAGAAAATGAAAAGAAAAGAGAGGAAGAAGAGGGTGTGCAGGATTTTCGGCCAGAGGAGGAATGGGGGAGGGTGTGGGCAAGTGGGGAAGGTCATGGGTCAAGTCCACAAAGTCAAATGCACCTTACTTTATTCATTTTAATTAAAATAAATCCAAAAAACCCCTTAAATCACTCAAGAAAGCAACTAAAGAAAAGAGATCAGAATTTTCTGGTCTCACACAAGGTGGGGCTGTCCTAGGGCTGAGGAAAAAGGGAGAGGGGTTTTACAAAAGAAATTTTATGCAAAAAGGCCCCCTACAACTCAAAAATTGCAAGTTTTAGCTCAAAATTCAATAAATTCGTTTCAATTTATAAAAATTTGTTAAAAATCAAAATAAATTACTAAAAATTCATGTTATCACTAGATTATAATTATCATAATTTTAGAAATTAAAATCAGCCCGGAAAAATTTGTATTTATCGCTTATTTAATATATTTTCTTACCGGCTTAAAATAATATTAAAAAATTGAAAAATTGGGAAAAATTTTTAAATGACCAAAATTTCATAATTAACTCATTAGCTACTAAAAACAAGTAATTACCTACCCATTTAAGGTATAATTAGCCCTAAACTGCAAAATATCGAGAAAGACGGTTTTCGGAAAAATACCGAATTTTCACCGAATTTCAGGAAAACACCAAAACGACTTTTCAAGACGCTACAATCTTCCCCCCTTAAAGAAATTCGGTCCCCGAATTTAAAAAAATATAGCTACGCGTACCTTCAAAGAGATGGGGATACTTCTTCCTTATCTCGCCCTCGGTCTCCCAGGTAACCTCCTCGCTGCTCGGGCTACGCCAAAGGACCTTGACGGTTGGTATAATCTTCGACCTCAACTTCTTCACCTGCCGATCCAGGATGGCTACCGGCTGCTCTGCAAAAGAAAGGTCGCGCTCTAGCTGGACTGTCGGGTGCTGAATGGCATGCGAAGGGTCGTGAAGGTACTTGCGGAGCATCGAAACATGGAAGACGGGGTGAACATCGGGAAAGCTGGGAGGAAGAGCCAAACGATACGCAACTGCGCCGACACGCTCGAGGATCTCGAAGGGACCTACGAATCTAGGGCTAAGCTTCCCCTTTCGCCCAAAACGCATCACGCCCTTCATCGGAGAGACCCTCAGAAAAACATGGTCGCCAACTGCGAACTCTAATCTGCGACGGCGCCTGTCTGCATAGGATTTCTGCCTGCTCTGAGCCGCTCTCATCTGGTCTCGGATCAACTGTATCTTCGCTGTCGTCTCCTCAACGAGCTGCGGCCCCAAAATGCTGCTCTCACTGAGCTCTGTCCAACAAACGGGCGATCTGCATCTCCTCCCATACAATGCCTCGAAAGGTGCCATCTGAATAGTATCCTGGAAGCTGTTGTTGTAGGAGAACTCCACTAGAGGTAAATGACGGTCCCAGCTACCACCAAAGTCTAAAACGCACGCTCTGAGCATGTCCTCGAGAGTCTGAATGGTCCGCTCTGACTGTCCGTCTGTCTGCGGATGAAACGCTGTGCTGAAGCTCAAACGAGTGCCCAAAGCCTCCTGAAGTCTCTGCCAAAGTCGGCTGGTGAACTGAGTGCCTCGATCTGACACGATACAAGTCGGTACGCCATGTAGTCGCACGATCTCGTCAATATAGAGCTGAGCATACTGAGCGAAGCTGAAAGTCGTCTTCACTGGCAGGAAGTGAGCCGCTTTCGTCAATCTATCCACGATCACTCAGATGGAGTCGTACCCTCGACTGGTCCTGGGTAGACCCACAACGAAATCCATCGAAATCTGCTCCCATTTCCGCTCTGGAATGGGTAACGGCTGTAGCTCTCCTGTGGGCCTCTGGTGCTCGGCCTTGACTTGCTGACAAGTCAGGCATCTCGAAACGAACTCCGCAATGTCCCTCTTCATCCCATCCCACCAGTAGGTCTCTCTCATATCATGGTACATCTTGGTGGAACCGGGGTGGACACTATATACTGATCGGTGTGCCTCCTCAAGAATGTCGCGCCGCAATCCATTAGCATCTGGTACGCACAGTCTAGATCCATATCGTAAAATCCCCTGATCGTCAACCACGAACTCGGAAAATTTGCCCTGTCCCACCTGTGCCATGATCTCTGAGCAACGGTCGTCACTGCGCTGTGCCTCATATATACGGTCAAGCAACTGTGGGCGTGCACGAACATGCGCGAGCTGTCCCCCTGTCTGAGTGAACTCGAACTCAACTCGGCTGTCGCATAACATCTGCCAATCTGCTGACGACTGCCTCTGCACTGCGCGCAAAAAGGATAGACTACCCCCGGGCCTCCTACTCAACGCATCTGCCACCACATTTGCCTTGCCGGGGTGATATAAGATCTCGCAGTCGTAGTCTTTCACCAACTCCATCCAACGACGCTGTCTGAGGTTCAGGTCTCGCTGCTGAAATATGTACTTTAAGCTCTTGTGATCGGTGAATATCTGACACGACTCGCCGTAAAGGTAATGTCGCCAAATCTTCAGTGCAAAGACCACTGCAGCCATCTCCAAATCATGAGTGGGGTAGTTCTGTTCATGCTGCTTCAACTGCCGAGAAGCATAAGCGATCACCCGGCCATGCTGCATCAAAACGCATCCTAATCCCACTCGCGAAGCATCACAGTAGACAACAAATCCGCCTGATCCCGAAGGCAAGGATAATACCGGCGCCGTAGTCAAACATGTCCGCAGCTGCTGAAAACTGCGCTCGCACTCCTCCGTCCAGACGAAAGGAACTCCCTTCCGGGTCAAACCGGTCAACGGTGCAGCTATACGGGAGAAGTCCTGAACAAAACGCCTGTAGTAGCCCGCCAAGCCTAGAAAACTACGGATCTCAGTAACCGATGTAGGTCGAGGCCACTGCTGAACAGCCTCAATCTTCTTCGGGTCCACACAAATGCCGTCTCTCGTAACCACGTGACCCAAGAATCCGACGCTGTCCAACCAGAACGCACACTTGGAGAACTTCGCGAACAGCTGGTGCTCCCTCAGAGTCTGTAACGTAATCCGCAAGTGCTGCTCGTGCTCCTCTCTGCTCCGGGAGTACACCAAGATATCGTCGATAAACACGATGATGAACAAGTCAAGATACGGCCTGAATGTACGGTTCATCAAATCCATGAATGCTGCTGGGGCGTTGGTGAGTCCGAACGACATCACCAAAAACTCGTAGTGGCCGTAGCGCGTGCGGAAAGCTGTCCTCGGTATATCCTCCTGTCGAACTCGCAGCTGATGGTATCCTGATCGCAAGTCGATCCTCGAAAATACCCCGCACCCTGAAGCTGGTCGAACAAATCATCAATGCGCGGCAACGGATACCTGTTCCGAACGGTAACTTTGTTCAGCTGGCGGTAGTCGATACATAAGCGCAAACTTCCATCCTTCTTCTTGACAAACAGGACCGGAGCACCCCACGGAGAAACACTAGGTCGAATAAGCCCCTTATCCAACAAATCCTGCAACTGATCCTTCAGCTCTCGAAGCTCTGCCGGGGCCATCCGATAAGGCGGTATAGAAATAGGCCCCGAACCGGGAATCAAATCAACTGATGAATCCCTCTCCCCGATACGAACGGAACACAAACGAAATACAAACCGAGCGACAAACGACTCGCCTACCGGAGTAACAACAACAAGCGGCCGATCTAACGACGACGACTCACGGCCCAACATCGGTGCAAAGTGTGTAGATACATACGAATGTGTGGAACCTGGGTCGAATAATACCCGGGCGTCGAAAGAACAAACTGGCAAGGTACCTGTCACAACGGCATTGGATGCCTGCGCAAAATGCGGTGTCAAAGCAAATACTCGGGCCTGTCCTCCACCGATAGAGGGCTGACCTCGACCTCGGCCTCTGCCTCCTCGTCCTCTCTGAACAGGACCGCCGCGTACACGGCCTCTCGGTGCACCTAACTGGCGTGGAGCATCGCCTGGGGTAGGAAGTAGGGCTCTCTGAGGAGGGGGTGGTGATGGTGGTAGGGTCACATGCGGAACTGTCGCTGCTCCCTGTCGTCTCACTGGACAGTCTCTGACAAGATGGTGCAGACTCCCGCACCCAAAACATCCTGGCGACGGCTGCTGCCCCTGGGGATAAGAACCATATAACTGTCCCCGCCCAAATCCTCTGCCAGGCCTATCTCTCGGAAAGAATCTGGCGCGCTGCCTCTGAGGCGGTACATCGGTGCGCATCCTCTTCGGCCCAGAAACGGCCTAAGTCTGTGATATGCGTGCCTCCATCCGCAATGCCGTATCCATAGCAGCTGAATAAGTGTCGTAGTGCTGGGCGCCAATGGCAAGATATAGCTGGGCATCAAGTCCCTGTACGAACCTCTTCACCATCTTCTCTTCGGTATCCACCAAATACTGAGCATATCGGGATAACTGTGTAAACTGGATATCATACTCAGACACCGTCATCCCAGGTGTCTTGAATAAGGCCTCAAAGCTGCGAGCTCTGGCGTCACGAACGCTCTCTGGAAGGAAACGGGCTAGAAAGACCGCTGTAAACTCGACCCAAGTCATAGGCGGTAGATCTGCAGCTCGACCTCTCAAGACTGACTCCCACCATGTCTGCGCGAGACCCTCTAGACGGAAACTCGCAAGCTCTACCCATCGATCATCCGAACATCTCAGCGAACGGCAGATCCTGGCTAAACTGTCAAGGAACGTCTGTGGGTCCTCCGCTGCCTCGGTGCCGGTGAATACTGGAGGTCTCAGCCTCATGAAATCCTGTAGTGAAACCGGAATGGCCACGGTGGTAGTAGTAGGAGCAGGTATCATGGTCGTCTGTGATGTAGTAGGTACATCATCCGGCCTCGGTGTACGACTGGCTGCAACTAGGGATCCTACCATCTGACGCAGCTCCTGCATGCCTCCCATCATCTGTCGCAACTCCTCCATACCGGTCTCGAGCCTATCCATACGGCCTGGGGAAGGTGGATCGGTCTGTCCCTGCGGCGTAGGCATACCACCCTGCTCAGTCCTAGTCTCGGACGAGCCAGCTCGAATCTCGTCTCTGGCGGCAGCCCTTTGTGCCCTCGTAGCCTTCGGCGGCATAGTGGCTGTTACAGGAAAACGGATAGTAAGGACAGTGCAATAGGATTATAGGATACACGGAATTGAAGAAGGAAATTTCCAAGCAAGTATCCTAAAGTCACTTAGGCGGAGTACCGTATCGTAAGTATGCCGCGGACATACGCACGCTACGTTACCCTGCTTAAGTCACTTACTCCATCTACCAAGGGTCATCCTACACTCACAAAGGTAAAACCTATCGCTCTGATACCAACTTTGTCATGACCCGCCGGGTACGGAACGTGACTGGCACTTAAGTTTACGAAACGTCTAAAGACGTTCGTAAAATAAGTAAGCCAAAGCCCAGAAAACAAAACCAATTAAGCAAAAGAGTGAAGAAAACCCAATCATTTGAAGCAAGTTTATCAAATAAGTCATGTAAAACCCTTTTTAAAAACAATACCAATTTTTCCCGAAAATTTCGGCAGAGTCTCCTTTGTAAATACTGGCCCCCAAAATGGGTACAACAAAATATATACATGAATCCAACAAAAAAAGGCATCCCCAAGCGGGAGCTAGCTCTTCGCCATAAGGCGGTCACAAATCCCACGCAATGTAAATGACAACAAGCATAATAATCATAAGGAAGCATGAAAAAAAATAGCATGTCGGCTCAAGTGAGCTCGACCCCAAAATACAGCATAAAATCCACAAACCTCACAGTCTCATCTCTAGGTCAATATACAATAATCTGGTAGAAACAGTAGATGGAGTATACTAGATACAAGAATATACAAGGGGGTACAAAATAATAACATAACCCACCTATGAGCAAATCTCGAGCCCAAGCAAAACAGGAAAAAGAACAAGTGCGCCCGCCGCTACTGAACTGACGGAGCGGACCTGCAAAAGACTGTGGCACAACGGGGGTGAGTTGCCAACTCGTGAGTAATAAATAACATCTGCAAAGGCTATCGAATGCATGCACACAAGCATCCTAGCATCTAAAATACAGGTATGACTGGATGCACTAGCAGGTGTGTATATCATATCAGTGTTCTAATATGTATGCAACATGAATATCTGAGGTCTCAATATGTATATATAAGAAATATTTATTCTCTTTTTGTTTTTTTAAAACTCTTTTAGAAAGCCAGCATAATGTCAATGAATCGACAAAAATCGGTGTCCAGCAACGACACCCAAAAGCTGTCTCAAATCTCATAAATGTATCTCTGGCCTCAGCCGTCCGGCTGACCCATCTCAAATATCAATATCTCATCATCTAGCGGCCACGGTCGGTATCCTCTGGATATCCGCCGTCCCAAACAGTCACCGGTAGGTAATCCGTCCCCTGCCAGGCTCAACGTCATCACCACATTCCTCTTGCCCCGGGGTACCTTACCGGGCCCACCATGTACCCGTGCCGGTTCCTCCACTCCTTGACATGGATTTCCAAATCCACAGCAAACTCATGGTGGACGACACTTACATCACTAGAAAACCGCAATTTTTACATATTTTAAAATATAATAAGTTTAGAAATTTTGCGGTTTTCCCCCCCGAAATCCAGCAATATCATAAAATCTCAAGAAATCCTCATAAGTGCATATATCAATGATAATGAATGCGTATGATATCAATAATCAAGTTGCGATGTGTGATTAATGTATTAAGCATGAACAATTAATATGATGAAGTACATGCACATGAATAGCAATACTACGGTTTCATTTTTAAGGAATTAAAGGCAATAGTACCAGTTTAAGTATCAATTAGTAAAAGGTTTCAATTTAAAAGTTATCTAGTGTGGTGGCATGGCAATTACCAGGGTGTGTGTGTAAACATGAATAGTGCTCGTGCTGCATATAAAACCTGGTAATGGTGCATGTGTCCTACAATTGAGTTTGCGTATATGGATATAACATATTGATCTAATTGCAGCAATTATCATGCCAGTATTATTATTCTAATGTCACAAGTGATTATCCAATTTACTATTTTCCAGTTTACTAAATCTATCGGGCGACTTGCGCCATCCAAACGATCGTCCCCCGTAGATGTTAAATCTACTCACCGGAATCCCTGGCTAGCTGTGTCCAATCACCGCCTTTCCCTTTCGCGCCGTGTCTGACGTTTCCGCGACCGAACCTGGAATTTACATCAATACCAAATATAAGGTTACATATCAAGAACGACGCAAAACCCCAACGAAACTACTAAGGTTCGCTAGCTAGGTACAACGTGCACAAGGTGCGCGGACACACGCGAAAATCGCAAAAACTGCCGAAAAACGCCGATTTGGTCGCCCGGCAAAACTAAAACCCGACTACCCAAAAACTGCACTCACGCATCCTAAAAGTCGCAGGACAAGCCATTACAATCATCAAGATATCAAAATTAATCCATCACATAATTTATATAAAAATCTAGTAAGCATATACATTCCAAAAATCGGTGCAACAATTGCCGATTTGCGACAAAACGACTACAATCTAGCACAATCGCCCAACCACACTACAAGCAATCTACAAACACTAATTATAACACAACAACAATGATTCCAATCCTATTTTCCATAAACAACCATTCTTGAATTTATAACTTAGCAAAATCCAATCAGTTTCCTCACTTGAAACTTTAAATTAATACAACAAAGCCCACTTAAGAAAATTAACCTCTTAGGTTAGGTTAGCAAAATACTAGATAACAAGTTAGGTTTAATCAATGAAATAATGCTTTCTAAAACTTAATCCACTCACTAATCAAGCTTCACAAACCAATTCCATACAAAAACCCTCTCTTGAAAATCCTAAAAAGCAATTTCACCCTTCTAAAATTAACTAATTTAGCAAAATTGAAAACTATATCAACAAGGTAACTATATAGATTAGTTAATTAACCATTAGATTAACTATAAAACAACTTAATTAAGTATTATGGCTTCAAAACCCTAACTAAAATTTTCAAGCAAAACCTAAGAAACTAGATTAAACTACACTAAATTAACACTAAACCATACAACATAAGAAACTTAAACAAAAGAATTTAACATGATAGAAATTATACCTCTTGATCTATGGATCAAGCAAGGAAATTTTGCTCCAAATGATGGCCTCAACACCAAGATCCAAGCAAGAATGGCTAAGGATAATGATAGCTTAAGGATTTTGTTTGGATTTTTGAATTAAATCATGGATTTTGATGTATTTTCTTGAAGAAATTGAAGAAAATGAAAAGAAAAGAGAGGAAGAAGAGGGTGTGCAGGATTTTCGGCCAGAGGAGGAATGGGGGAGGGTGTGGGCAAGTGGGGAAGGTCATGGGTCAAGTCCACAAAGTCAAATGCACCTTACTTTATTCATTTTAATTAAAATAAATCCAAAAAACCCCTTAAATCACTCAAGAAAGCAACTAAAGAAAAGAGATCAGAATTTTCTGGTCTCACACAAGGTGGGGCTGTCCTAGGGCTGAGGAAAAAGAGAGAGGGGTTTTACAAAAGAAATTTTATGCAAAAAGGCCCCCTACAACTCAAAAATTGCAAGTTTTAGCTCAAAATTCAATAAATTCGTTTCAATTTATAAAAATTTGTTAAAAATCAAAATAAATTACTAAAAATTCATGTTATCACTAGATTATAATTATCATAATTTTAGAGATTAAAATCAGCCCGGAAAAATTTGTATTTATCGCTTATTTAATGTATTTTCTTACCGGCTTAAAATAATATTAAAAAATTGAAAAATTGGGAAAAATTTTTAAATGACCAAAATTTCATAATTAACTCATTAGATACTAAAAACAAGTAATTACCTACCCATTTAAGGTATAATTAGCCCTAAACTGCAAAATATCGGGAAAGACGGTTTTCGGAAAAATACCGAATTTTCACCGAATTTCAGGAAAACACCAAAACGACTTTTCAAGACGCTACAAAAACTCTCCCAGGAGTAACTCTTACTCGCAGTGGGTATCGGGATCCAACTATCTCATAGAAGGTATGCAATCTCATTGAAAATTTCAACACTTGAAATTCCCGATAATATTTTGCTCCTAGCGTACTATGACCTTGACGCATGCAAAACAACCCATAGTCCGCTAGTCAAGTTCAACCCATACATTTCTTGATTGAATTAAACCCACCGGCACGACCCTTGATGCATGCCAAACAACGCCGTGCGAATACCCTAATCCAATCGCATCGTATGCTAGCAGATAAGCACTAGTTAGCTACCGTACACTACGCCTTGACGCATGCCAAACAACCGCAGCACGAATACTAACTAGTACTTATCTGAAATGACGGAGGGCTACGACAGGTTTTTCTGAAAACCTATTGCGTAATGAACTTGATATCGTTGTAGAATCAAATGAAGTTTTGAAATGGAGTGATTTTGAGGCTTTTCTAGTTTTGCTAAAGGAGTCACTCCCGGTGAAGGGATCTCGGTCCTTTCCTCGTCGAATGAGGTGCGGGATATATCATATATATCACTGTGCAAAGCAAAACTCTTAAAAGCAATCAAAACCAAACCGAGTGTGTAGCATCTGCCAGTTACTGCTAAAGGAGTCACTCCCGGTGAAGGGATCTCGGTCCTTTCCTCATCGAATAAGGTGCAGGGTATATCATATATACCGCTATGCAAAGCAAGAACTGTAGCTACCTGTTTTATTTTAAAATTCGATTCCACAATATCTTAGGTTTCTTATCTTTCATTAATCACATTAATGAAGTCCCATCATTTAAATACCTAAACATCACAGATAGATATGACGTACACTTATGCCATCCGCATTCGCCTCGATGTCCCCTCGTGCACCGTTAGGTTAGGTAACTAACGACAGAGCAGGGCAGGGCTAGCGCGGGTGTAAAACATAAGTAACGTCTGTATAATATATCATATATACTATATATAGTATCTATCACAGAACATCACATGATTACATCACAGATATCGCAGCAGAAGAAACATATGAAATATTGGATATACTAGGACGTCCGTGTTTTCAATACGAGCCAGTATAAAACACGGATTCCACGGTCGTGATGAATATCCAATCCCACACCCCTAGACCCCTACGAGAGCGGCAAGCAACCCTGCCAATTCTAGGGTTAGGAGACCCGGACTCGACTCCTCGAGTTGGTCTCCCACTGGACCCCAGAACCCGGTTACTTGTGCTCCCCTCCTTGGGTCTATCCTAATGCGGAAAAGTAAATAATATACAAAAGGTGACAACTTCCGCTACCTGGAAGTGCCCCAAATAAAAGAATATTACATACAAGTTTTTACATGAATGAAAATGAAAAACACTCATCTCACATAAAAACCCCTGGCTATTCAAACACGACGATCCAATATAACATATCCAGCAACACATAACATCACATGTCATCAACGTAAGTAAATATGTGCATCCCAATTGTCGTTGACATATAGCAACGAAACCGGCGATATCACATATTACACTTACGGTCACAGAAAAGAAAGTGTAAAACTACAACAATTGGAATCCGCAACTTCTTTAGACATCGCATGCCTAATCAAATGAAATACTTAGACATCACATGCCTAACAGTTATAAACCCCGCATTTTAGTCTCATTATCGAAAACTCTTTTCAATATCAAGTGAAACTAAACCGCTAGATTTATAACATTCATTCAGTTATCTCATAACTGTTTGTGAATTCCAATTATTGTATCACATTCCAGATAAACAGAAAATGTTAAACTTTCCGATCGAACAATCGAATACCCAAGTTTTCCCGATACAGCTCAACACATGAAATAAGTGTAACAACATTCAGTTCGTGCCTCAGTACCAACGGTCCAGCCGTAGAAGGGTCAAGCCAACGCCTCACATGTGGCACAACGTACTGCCCCAAACCCGAAGGTTCAAAGGGCAGTTCAAGACGGTCACATAATCGAGTTAAGGTTTGTTGTCTTCTAGAGGGTCCATTAAACTACTGAAAAATCCAACACTTGGAAATCACCCGACAGGGGAAAAATTGGGTATTTATATCCGGTCGAACTTTTTAACATATTCTAAAAATTATCCGGAAATACACAAAAGACGAAATTTGATAATCCGATCGAAATACCGAATCCCCAAAACAACCCTGAAAATTCAACTCTTGAAAAAATATTAAAAATTCCCAGGAAAATCACCACTGGAAACTAAGAGTTACTGTGCAAAAACATTACATACTGTGGCCGTACGGCCGCGGAACCGCCGCATGAGCCTTGCTCATGCCGCGGAACCGCGGTGATAAAGTGGAATTAGGCTCACGAATTTAACAGTAAACCTTAGAATTTCCTGCTGATTTTTCTGCATATTTTTAATATCGAAAAACTCCAGATTTTGGAAAAAGTCCAGAGAGCATGTTTGGTTTAGGGTTTCGGGTTCGTTCGGGCTTCAAATTGCGTCTAGACTTCGCCTAAGGCTCTAGCTAGGCTCTGATACCACTGTAGGGTTCCTAGGCACACTATAGAGGTCTCACAAGGTATCGAACATGCCAATATAAAAATTTATGGGTGCCGAGAAACCCTAATACGGATCTTAGACTAGAATTCTAGGCGAAAAACGATTCAAGTTAACAACTTAACTAAAGTTCGGAAGTTACAACCTTTGTAGATCCGGATTTCCACTTCCTTAGCTCCACGTAGTCGTCCTCTCGCTGTCCTTTTCGAATCCTAGACTCATTCGTCGGCTTCATCGGGAAAACGAGCGGAATAGGTCATCGGCTTCGTGCCGAAGATGATCTACGTCGAGGTTGCGCAAGTTCAAGCTCCAACTTCACCAAGTTGTGAAACTTGTGAAGAAAACACCCAAAACAACTTGGCAAGAGGTAGAGGGTGAAGAAATAGGAGGTGGGTTCACTTTAGAATTGGATTTCTCTCACTTTAGCTCAAGTTGCCATTGATGGCATCAAGCTTTTTTCTTGAAGATGAAGATGAAGAAGAAGAAAGAATATGATAAGTGTTGAGATAAAATAAAAATAAATCAATACTTATCATAATGTGAACCATAGTTAAATGTAGAAAGTTAACTAAGGTTAGAAGAATGGTTAGGGTTTAGTGTGAAGACAAAATGGTCACAAAGTCAAAGCTTCATGAAGCTTCAACAATGTTCAAGAATGAAAGCAACCATTTTGTATTCTTATCCCATTCTTTTTCCAAAAATGAATAAATAAAAGAATGGATAAATAAAAACCCTAATCACTTTCTTAACCTAAGTTTAATTCTATAAACTTAACCAAATGAGCATGCATCATCAAACATGATACAAACATGTGCACAAAAGTATATCACATATACAATTTGCACATCAAGTGAGAATCCATATAAAGTGAACCAATACTAGTTAATGCAATGCAATATATCAAATATATAATTATACATTAAATCATTAAATCAACATTTGATTCAATGATCCGGTCATGTCGCACATAACCGACTAGAATCCAATGTATCGATTTATCGAATCAATAATTCAATAACTAGGTCATATCGAATATAACCAATCGAAACATATATCGCGAGAATGAAATGCGGTATCACATACACGCATTATTCTCGGTCCTGCACATATCTCATATGCTCTCCTATTTCGTTTCGCTTGAGCCAGGAAACCTCTGTGTAGGACTCTAAAGACTCGTCAATACGCCGGTAGCAGATGATGATCATATCAAGCACCCACAAGCCGCAAGCGGTCTACTAAACGTAACGGCCATCCGGGTATTGAGCGATCAGAAGATCGACGAGCTAGCCCGCTCACACTCCTGTGAATCCAACTAGTAACACTTACCATATAGTCCGGTCTGTTCGTCTGATATGTTGCATATCAAGTCTAGGGGTGGTATACGTCAGACCCCAATAACCGATAAGTCGTGCCGATGTGAGGCTCATAACGGGTCGAGAAACTACTGGTAACACTTACCAGCAAATCTCTGATCAGCCCTGGCAAGGGACTTCCCTGTTACGGCCAATCGAGCACAGCGCAACATCAACCCCCAATACCGGGAGAGACGAAACCCCTCCTATCGCTCATTGCCTCCATGTGACTCGGGACTGTACCCAAAGGCCACCGTTTTGCACGCCCTCATGGACGTGGTAAGGTGGAGATCAAAGCACAGTGGGAATCACACAAGACTCTATGACGATCTCGGGTGTACAGACTAACCTGTACAAGTGTCACCTGAGAACTGCCATCTGACGTGAGGTATAATACCATCTGGGAGTTCTCGGCGAGTCCGTCCAGTGTACCCAGTCTCCACTGAGCACCCGTATACCATCTCTGATGTCAAACACTAATGGATATGGGATCATCCATCGCCCATCACATGGGTCGAGAAGCGTATACGCTAGTCTACACTGGTATATCGATGCCCCGTCTCGATACACCCATGACTAGGGACCTTGAAGGATGTACTTATGGACTACCATGTCCCCACTAGTATGATCTGCATCATAGTCTAGGTAGTCAAGCACACATCCTAAGGGCTTTACCAACATGTAACTATAAGACAGTATAAAGAGACTAGTGTACATGTTAAGATAAAGAGCAACCAGATAGCATACTATCATGTCGAGCAAGAAAGTCATCTCTATATATGTCCAAGCATCCAATATAATATACATCATCTGTACAATACTGGCCTCTAGGGCATACATACAACTAACATCAACTTGAGAGATCATCTGTACAATACTGGCCTCTAGGAACATATGTCTGAATCTTGAGAGATCATCAGTGAATGTAATGAAGTACAAAGAACCGGTCTTGGTATCTGTAGACAGGGGATCTTCATACATCAGCATGTATCAATCCCAAGAGTTCACTAACTCTTTCTCTGTTTCCAATAAACAGAGCTGTGGTAATCTTATCTTTGTGACATGACCGGCAAGTTTCATAAGATATAAATTCAAACTAATTTGAATATGCATCTAAATGTAAGTTTAGCTAGTCGGGTCGCATTGATATGACCTAGTCTACAATTCCTCAAGAAGGATTCGTTCATTTCTGAACTCTTCCTCTTGTGTGTGTTCTGTATACTAAGAACTGTAGTTTGATTTAGAACGTCAATGCTTTTAGATAACGTGCCTGAACCGATCAACTCTTGATATAGGAAATGTTCAAAACATTATCCAACAATACAAAATTATATCCTTTCTTTACTAATAAAGAGACTGATATGATGTTGTACATCAGGTTCGGTATCTAATAACATTCATTCAGAATCAATGTATTCTGATAATACAGGGTGACAGTGACCAACAGACTTGGCTACAACACTTGCATCGTTTTCTGTCTCATGAAACTTATCACCCGTTCTCAGTTCTCTACCTATCTGTAGCCCATGTAACAGATTACATATGCGGGATCCTGATCTGGTATCACATACCCAGGACGTAAAGGATACTAAGAAACAGTTCTCTGTAATGAACACACCCGAAGAAGATGCATCAATATGCACTTTCTTCGTTTGGGGGGCACGGGAATTCTGGTAATCCCCAATTTCCTGCTCTGTCTCATAACAATTATAAGTTGGAGCGGGACCAACGTTCCCTAGCGCAGTATAACAAGCGGGTTCGGTCAATATATCCGTATTATTATCTTGATTAAGGCATGATATGGTCGCTACCTGGAGAGAGAGAGAAGAAAACACTCAGCGTATGCTCTTGCAAGATTAGATTGGTTATCTAATATATCTAATCAGGATGTCTCCCACTGTTTTAATCAAGTCTTCCTTCAAACCCTAAAAGGAAAGACTGGCCGAGATTAATTACACGCTACAAGTTCGCCAATTTTTCGTCCAGGCCAGTGTCGGTACTTTGAGGGAGGTCCCCCGTGCTTTCGCACGAACCTAATTAAAGTAAACCTCGTTTTCCCATGGGCGTAACCCCGTTGACACCTTTCTAGACACCTACTTGATCGGCTAATTGTAATGTGTAAAACTCTCCCAGGAGTAACTCTTACTCGCAGCGGGTATCGGGATCCAACTATCTCATATAAGGTATGCAATCTCATTGCAAATTTCAACACTTGAAATACCCGATAATATTTTACCCCTAGCGTCCTATGACCTTGACGAATGCCAACAAACCATAGGCTACTAGTCAAGTTCAACCCGTCATTTCCCGATTGAATTAAACCCACCCACAAGACCCTTGACAAATGCCAACAAAGTCACACGACTACCCTAACTCAATCTGCATCATATGCATAAGCAGATAAGCATAAATAGCTACCGCACACTACGCCTTGACGAAAGCCAACAAACGCAGCACAAATACTATGAAGTACTTATCTGAAATGACGGAGGGCTACGACAGGTTTTTAAGAAAACCTTTTGTGTAATGAACTTGATATCGTTGTAGAATCGAGTGATTTTAAATGGAATGTTTCTGAGGCCTTTTCTAGTTTTGCTAAAGGGGTCACTCCCGGTGAAGGGATCGTCGGCCCTTTCCTCATCAAATAAGGTGCAGGGTATATCATATATACCACTATGCAAAGCAAGAACTATAGAAGCAATCAAAAGACACACCGAGTTTGTAGCATCTGCTAGTTTCACTAAAGAGGTCACTCCTAGTGAAAGGATCTCAGCTCTTTCCTTATCGAATAAGGTGCTGGATGTTCTACAAGGAACACCGCTATGCAAAGCAAGAACTAGAGCTACCAGTTTTGAAACAAGTTTCTACAACATCTTTAGGTTTCTTTTATTTCATTAATCTCATTAATGAAGTCCCATTTAATATGCTTCACAAGCATCAGATATGAAACGAAATCAACAATATATATAATATATATCTCATATATATAGTATAAGCATTCATCTTAGACAGTAATATGATCTCATCACAGAACATTGCAGCAGAAGAAACATATATGAAATATTGGATATACTAGGACGTCCGTGTTTTAATACGAGCCTGTATAAAACACAGATTCTACGGTCGTGATGAATAGCCAAACCCACACCCCTAGACACCTACAAGAGCGGCAAGCAACACTGCCAATTCTAGGGTTAGAAGACCCGGTCTCGACTCCTCGAGATGGTCTCCCACTGGACCCTAGAACCCGGTTACTTGTGCTCCCCGCCTTGGGTCTACCTAATGCGGAAAAGTAAATAATATACAATGGTGACATCATCCTCAGCCCGGATGCCCCAATAAAAGAATATTACATACAAATGAATTTTACATGAATGAAAAAGAAAAACTCTCATCTCACATAAAACCCCTGGCTATTCAGAACGCGACGATCCAATATAACATATCACAGCAACACATAATATCTCATATCATCAACATAAGCAAGTATGCGTATCCCGATTGTCGTTGATGTATAGCAACGAAGCCGGCGGTACACCACATACTACGCTTACGGTCACAGAAAAGAAAGTGTAAAACTACAACAGTTGGAATCTTCAACCTGTTTAGACATCGCATGCCTAACCAAATGAATTCCTTAGATATCGCATGCCTAATAATTATAAACCCCGCATTTTATTCTCATTTATCGAAAACTCTTTTCAATATCTAGTCGGGAAATTCAACAAGATTCCCGACATCCTGATCGATTGCTCGTCGCAAACTTTGGTAGACGGCTGCACACCCGGATGCCGTCGACAAAGTGCACTAAGGCGGAACACCGCTGCCGCGAGCACCCGAACGGATGCTTTTGGAGACGGGGTTCTCCAACAGTCACTTGGTCGGGGCTATAGGGCGTGACTGTCTGTTAAGTTTATCCGGCGAGTATCCGCGTACGCTATATGATTGTGACGGACTTTTGATCACATCAAAATTCCGTGGCAACCGATCATCTGAGACTGAACAGCTAGATTTATAACATTCAAATTAGCTATCTCATAACTACATGTGGATTCCAAATATTGTATCACATTCCAGATAAAAAGACAGTGTTAAACATTCCGATCAAATAATCAAACACCCATGTTTTCCCCAATATATCTCAACACTTGAAATCAGTTTAAAATCATCCATCACATGCCACAGTACCAATAGTCCAGCCGTAGAAGGGTCAAGCCAACGCCTCACATGTGGCATGCCGTACTGCCACAAACCCTAAGGTTTAGAGGCAGTTCAAGACGGTCACATAATCGAGTTAAGGTTTGTTATCTTCTAGAGGGTCCATCGCGTTACTTGCACGACTTAGAACGTTCTTAAACTGCGGAAAAATCCAACGCTTGGAAATTTTCCGGGTCGGGAAAAAGTGAGTTATTGATATCCGGTCGAACTTTTTAACACGTTCTAAAATTACCCAGAAAAAATAAACAAAGTTAAATAATCCGATCGAATCATCGAGTCCCCAATACAACACAGAAAACTCAACTCTTGAGTATAAATTAAAAATTCCCAGAAGAATCAAGAAGTTACTACGGTTATTACTGTGCAAAGCACTGTCCCTGTTGCTACAGTATGGCCGTGGAACCGCCGCTCAAGCCAGGGTAAGGCCGCGGTTCCACGGCGCTTTGATGGAATAGGAGCACGTGCTGCACAGTAATTCCTAGAAAACCCTGCTGATTTTTTTGAGTATTTTTAATTCACAAAAAATCACATTTTCTGAAAATGTCCAGAGAAGAGTTTTAATTAGGGTTTCGGGGTTCGATCGGACTTCTAACTTCGTCTACACATCGCCTAAAACTCTAGCTTGGCTCTGATACCACTGTAGGGTTGCTAGGCACGCACACAAGGGTCTATGAGACATCAACCATGCCCGATAAAAAACTTAGCCGTGCCGAACAACCCGATACGAGATCTTTAAACTAGGGTTTAGGCAAAAACAAGCATGTTAAACACTTTAACACTAAGTGAGAGGGATTACAACCTTTGTAGATCCGGTCCTTCATTTCAATAGCTCCGTGTAGATGTCCCCTTCGCTGCGATCGTGAACTCCGGACTCTAGAGAAGCTCCACAAGAAGAACGAACGTGCTTGCTTCGAGGCCGAAGATGATCTACGTCGGGGAGACACTAACTCAAGCTATTCCTTCACTAGGTCATGAACTTTGTGAAGAGAATACACTCTACTACATGGCAAGTGGTAAAGGATGAAGAAGTAGGAGGTGGGCTCACTTTAGAATTGACTTTCTCACATTTTTCCTCATAGCACCATTAGAGCTTGAAATCTTTTTCAAGGAGCTTGATGAAGAAGAAGAAGAAAGAATAATATCATCATATGAATTATATGCTCTTCAATAATGTAACCATGGGTGAGTTAAGCTATCATGCTTAACTCATGTAGAGAATTGACCAAGGTATATAGTTAAGGGTTGGGTTAACTAAATATCCTAAAGAATGACAAAAGAGTTGACTTTGTCAATGTTGCCACAAGCTTCATGAAAGCTTGAGAACTTTGACAAAGTCTTTCTCTTTTGTTATTCTTAAGATATAAACAAAACCCTAATCTTTACCCTAATCTTGGTATAACTCTCATACACCCATCTTTGATGTATCATCAAGCATGACACAATCATATGTACACAAATATATATCACATATACACTTATGCACAATCAAGTGAGAAAATAAATCTTAAGTGAGCTAATACTAGTTAATGTAATGTACTATATCAAATATATATAATCATACATTAAATTATTAAATCAACTCTTGATTTAATAATCCGGCTATAACCGACTAATATCATGTATAACAACTTATCGAATCAACACTTGATCCGATAACCCGGCTATATCGCATACAACCGATCAATGTTACAAATCGCGAGAATAGAATACGGTATCTCATATCGTATCAATCTCGATCCATCACATATAACATATGTGCTCCTACTCCGTTTCGCTTGAGCCAGGAAACTCCTGTGTAGGACTCTAAAGACTCGTCAATACGCCGGCAGTAGGTGATGATCATATCAAACACCCACAAGCCGTAAGCGGTCTACTAAACGTAACGGCTACCCGGGTATTGAGCGATCAGAAGATCAACAAGCAAGCATGTACATTCTTCTATGAATCCAATCAGTAACACTCCCGTACAGTCCGGTCTAGTCGTCTGATATGGCGCATATCTCGCCTAGGGGTGGTAAACGTCAAACCCCAGTAGCTTGATAAGTCGTGTCAATATGAGGTCTATAACATTTCGAGAAACTACTGGTAACACTTACCAGTAAATCTCTGCAACCCTGACCAGGGATTTCCAGCTATAGCCAATCGAACACAGCGCAATATTAACTCCCTATACCGGGAGAGACGAATCCCCTACTATCGCTCATTGCCTCCATGTGATTCGGGACTGTACCCAAAAGCCACCTTTTTGCACGCCCTCTTGGACGTGGTATGATGGAAATCAAATCACAGTGGGAATCACACAAGACTCTATGACGATCTCGGGTCGACAGACTACTCTGTACCAGTGTCACTGGAGAACTGCCATCTGACGTGAAGTATAATACCATCGGGAGTTCTCAGCGAGTCCGTCCAGTGTACCCAGTCTCCACTGAGCACCCGTACACCATCCTTGATGTCAAACACCGATGGATATGGGATCATCCATCGCCCATCATATGGGTCAAGATGCATATACACTAGTCTACTCTGGTGCATCGATGGCCCGTCTCGATACACCCTCGACTAGGAACAGTTATAGGATGTACTCGTCGACTATCGTGGCCCCACTAGTATGATCTCATCATAGTCCCAGTAGTCGAGTACATATCCTAAGGGTTTTATCAACATGTAACAAAGAGACAACCAGAGTACATGTTAAGATAAAGTACAACCAGATAGCATACTATCATGTCGAGCAAGAAAGTCCTCCCTATATATGTCCAAGCATCCATTACAATATATATCGTATGTACAGTAATGGCCTCTAGGGCATACATATAACTAACACAATATCGTCCAAAATGTTTCAAAATATAGTACAATATGTATCATATAAATAAATACATGTTTCAAAAAATAAGAATCAAAAAATTACCCTAGCTCGGTCCAGCTCCACCTCTGATAAACGCTAGAATCTGGCGCGCCTGCTCCTCGGTCAATAAACCATGCAATTCGGCGCGTGCGGGAGTCTGAGCGGCCTGTGGAGCTGGCGATGTGGTCTGCGCAGCCGCCGTCGAGGCAGTGGCTTGCGGAGCCGCGGCTGCGGGAGTCTGAGCGGGCGGTGGAGCTATAGGAGCTGTCTGCGGAACCGCAGCCGATGTAGTGGCTTGCAGAGCCGCAGCCGAAGGAGATGCATGTGGAGGCTCGGCCGATGTACCCTGTCGCGTCTGGACCTAACGTGTGTAATAAGCGTGTAAGAACTGTGTACTATTCGAATTCGTATCATTATCAAGTTATTTCGAAACCCCATTTGGATATCTAGTTTGGAAAACCGTAGTTTATTTTAATTAGATATGTATGTATGATTAATCAAACCTAAGTCTACTACCAAATAAGCTCAGGCTATGTACTAATTATGGATATGTTGATATCTATAATATGACATGATATTTTACTATAAAGTAGTACACATACCAGCATCTCCTTCAACTCCTGAACGGTGGCCCTCAAGCTCTCCAGTTCCTGCTGGACACGTCGCTCACTGGAGACGGAGGAAGTATCCGCCGGGGTGGAGTCCAACCTCATATGGGCCCTGCTAGGGCCCAGTTCCCAGCCTCTCTCCCAACCTCCGTGGTGCCCTCCGTGTGTGGCGTCCAGGACTGGGGTCAGCAGCCTCGGATCGCTCTGTCTGATAAAATCGATCCCCGAGGCCTCGGCCTGCTCAACCACCCGCACCTACACCCACATTAAGCGGTAAAGTATAAGTATAAAATTTAAATTTGAACCTTCCAAAACTAAAATTTCAAATATGGGTAGAATAAATATTAACACTTACGCAATACTCCTGGGTAGCGACGTCGGGATATCGAAGCACTCCCGTGGCGGGATCTGTCGAGGTGCCATGGACGGCAAGATATGCGGACAGCACGCTCAGTGTACCACCTTGCGCCACGGTCTGAGCTGTCTGCAATATTAGAAAATAAATCTTAATATTAGAAATATTAGAAAATAACTCTTAATATTGCAGAATATCATAAAGGTCGGTCTATTGTAATTTACCGATAACTCCATGGCTCGAGTAATATTTCTCGAGCCACCTGTGTAAGTGAGGCGACCCCACTTCGCCGACTTCCTGTTCTCTGTATTCTGAGCGGCCTGTTTCTGCACAACGCATTAACATTTAGTTTTCTAATTAAGCAACACAAAAAAATAAATTATATCCTAAACAATGAATTACATTTAAAATATATACCTGTTTGCGTTGGGAGTCGAAATATTCGCACAATAGAGGCCATGTCTCTACGTCGACTCTCGCAAACGCCGGAGTAGATAGGAGGGCCGCTCTCTCTTCCTCGGGGGTCGCCATCCATAGGGAGTAGCAGTCGGCCTTCAGCTCATTCCTGTTGTATCGTCGGCCTTCAGCTCATTCCTGTTGTATCGGACCTTGTTCTGCATGTTCTTCATCAGGCCATTGTTGGAGATAGTGCCCTCAGAGTCAATTATTGGATCACAGGCACGTGATTGCAATGATTGAGGGAGGACCTATCCCGGTACGACAGTCTTACTCGAGATGATAGTATGCTATCAGGTTTACCTTTATCATCGTGTACTGCTTTAGGTGACCTGACAGGTCGCTATTGCACGTTGATAGAGCCCTAGGATTCATGCTTGACTGCCAGCAGTATGAGGGCGATCATATAAGTGAGAGCTGGAGTCTACAAGCACATCCTTAAAAGGTCCCTAGCCGTGGGAGTTTCGAGATAGGGCATCGATACTCCAGAGTAGACTAGTGTATACAGTCGAGACCCCGACGAGGGGCGGTGGCCGGTCTCACAAGCCACTGGTGTCAGTTGGTTCACCTAAGATGTATACAGGTGCTCATTGGGTTATGAGTACACCGGACAGGACTCGCCGGGAACATGCTAGTTGGTCTTATACCTGACGTCAGATAGCAGTTCCCAGGTGACATGTGTACAGGTTAGTTCATCGACCTGGGGATCGTCATTTGTCTCGTGTGAGTTCCCACTGTGCTTTGATCACTACCCTACCACGGCTCAAAGGAGTCATGCAAACAGGTTTTAGTTGGGTACAGTCCCGAGCCACATGGAGGCAGTGAGCGGATCTTTGGGGGTTTCGTCTCTCCCGGTATTGGGGGTGAGGTCGCGCTGTGTCTAGGAGAGCCATTACACAAAGTCCTTGGCCAAGGCAGGAGATTTACTGGTAGGTATTCCAGTAGTATCTCAGGGTGTTCTGGGCTACACTCCGACACGACTTGTACCGCTTTTGGGGGTCTGACTTTTACCAACCCCCTAGGCCCGCCATGCGATGCTCATAGACGAACGGACCGGACTGTACGGATATTATCACTGACAGGCTCAGTAGGGTGTCAGGATGAGTTCGCTCATCAACGTCCCTTTTAGTCAATAGCTGGTGGCCCGTTACGTATTGGCTTATACCTCTGACGTGCTAGTGGTTAAATCCACAGCCATAGTATTGACGAGTCTTTAGAGTCCACCACACTTTCAGTTACTCAAGTTTCGGGCGAAACGCTGTAGAGGCTGTATGGAGATATAGCAGGGTCCGATCAGATACGTGCGGTATTGTACGGATCAGGATCGGACGGTTTGTACTAGTAGCCATATAGGTATATGGCAGGGTTCGATCAGATACGTGCGGTATTGCACGGATCAGGATCGAACGGATATTACTAGCCGGCTTTGGTTTAAGCCGGTCCTAGTTTAGTACAGTGTAGATTTTGTCTCTTTGCATTTGTATCCGGACGGAATACAGATGCGGGTGTGTATGCACAGTATCGGGGTTTTCCTGTAATTTATTACGGGACCAGTTTTCTGGAGTTGCCAGTTTGCATTCCGTTCCGGCCGGTTTTCCTTGTTCTTTCCCGGCCGGACTTTTCTGATGGAGGGGGTTATTTGCAAGTTTGCAAATAACTCTTTGTGAAGGGTTTTATTGCAAATAGATTGATTATGATGGCTTCATTATCTTTGCACCATTACTTGCATTAATGAGGGTATGGGTTTGATTAATGCATGAAGTATGGTGTATGTTTCTTTGTCCCTTGGATGTAGTCACCTCCTTCTTCTCCTACACTCACCTCCCTCATTTGATATATGTTGTATTCCTCCACCATTCTTGAGCTTTTGGCCGGCCACATTAGAGGGAGAATGAGAGAATGGTTCACTTCATTTTGGTGTGGGAAATTAATCATTGATATCATTTTCATTGCCACAATAATCCCCAAGTTCATATCATCTTGATTCCTCCATCAAAGGCAACAACAAACCCCAAAGTGAGACATACACTCTACACTACACTTCCTACAGCAAATCTTGGACGCGTCGATTCGCCAGCTTCGCGCATGAGTTGCTTCGGTATTGAGGTGGGAGCCCGTAAAAGCTACAGGCGATGTGGTGCCTTTTCCGACGAGGAGGAGACGGACGGAGATCCCGCAAGGAGATCGGAGTGGAGATGAAGACCGGAGGACTCGGATCAGTCGGTACATCTCTTCCCTTTCTTGTTAGTAGCTTAGACTTGTTAATGGTTACGATCCGGAGTTTAGTGCGCGGTGGTGCCGGTTTGCAAAGTCCGCAAAATTAAAGTTTATCACCGCTTCCGCATTCCGGCGTCGGATTGACGGCCGGGGCGCCGCCGTGCACTTACAGTGGTATCAGAGCCTCGCCATTAACTTCGTCTAGCTTCGTTTGGTGTGTTTGCATTTCCGATCGACCAAAATTTCCAAAAACCGTATTTTTGTTCACATCAGTTTCTGTTGAAATATTTTGGTCTCGAAAAATTTTTCAGGTCGTAAAATATTGATGTACTGGAAAATCTAAGAACTCTGTAAAATTTCGATGAAGTGACTCCACAGTTGGAGCGCGGAACCGCCGCGAAAACCCCATTTGTGCGGCCCTTCCGCCGCGCACTATTCACATCACTTCACCAATTTTTTACAGAGGCCTTATTGGCTTAAAATATGGGTTTTGGAATATTAAAATTGGGCCCAGGTTTTCTGTGAGTGCTACAGTTTTGATTGGGGGCCCACTTGTTAATTTTTGATCAATCGGAAAATTTTAAACACATTTTTCACAGTATTTACATTATATCTGCGACCGTGAATGTCACTTGATCGGTAAATCCGGTCTAACTGCTATAGCCCGGTTAGACGGATTTGCGAACGTGACTTTCACGTTGATGTTCTATGTATTTGCTGTGTTGTTGCGGATCGGTCGTGGGGGATAGCCTGGATGCAATGCTAGTACAGTTTTGTTGTATTATGTACATTTGATATTACGGGGCGAGCGTCCGACATGTGGACTGCCGTCACTGCCTGTTTGTATTATTCTTTTGGGGCACGACCTGGTTGCGGTCGATGTACCCATTGTATGTATATTTTACTTTCTGTACTAGGATTACCCCGCGGAGGGGTGCACGGATAGCCGGGTTCTAGAAGGCAACAAGCCCGCATCTCATGGCATTGGGACGGAGGGGGCTTCACTCCAGGATTGGCGGGCTATTCGACGCACTCGTAGGGGGTACAGGTTGACCCAGGAGGGGTGCCCAAGTGACCGGATTCCGTGAAGTGCTGGGTGGTCCATTCACGGTGCTGAAGGGGGCTGCCTCGCTTCAGGTTTTGGCGGGTGACTTGTCGCGCCCGTAGGGGTCTAGGATTTCATTGCACAGGCTATCCACACGACCAGGGGAACGTCGGGTTTCAGTAGTGGCTCTGTGAAACCCGGGGATCCCAGATATCTGTATTGTTCTGTGATGCTGTACATTTCTGTGATGTTGCATTTTATTCACGCCTTGAGCGAAATACTATATATTGGTATATATATTAGTAGATGTTGTATATGTTTTTCATCCGCGCTAGTCCAGTCCCCGCTCTGTCGTTAGTAAGCTAACCTAACGAGTGATGACGGGACCCAGTGGCGAATGCGGATGGCATATACGTACGTCAGTATATTTTCGTTCTTTGTGGTGTGATCAATTGATGGGACTGCGTTGATTCGGATCAATGCAAGTTAAAACAAACCTATTCTGATGTTGTTGGAACACTTTTCAAAAAGCTGTTATTGCAAGGACGTTCACTTTTGTTTTGCATCGTGGTATTCATTCGGAATATCCTGCTCCTCAGTCGACGAGGCAAGGGCCGAGATCCCTTCACCGGGAGTGACCCCTTGGACAGAAGTTTGCGTCAGGGCATTAACTTCACTATAGCCGATTACTTTTGCTTTGCACAGTGATATTCGGTTATGAATATCCAGCACCCTATTCTACGGGGAAAGAGCCGAGATCCCTTCACCGGGAGTGACCTCTTTAGTAAAGGTTTTCGTCACTATATTTTCTAAAAAGCTATCCGTTCCTTCAACGATATCAAGTTCATTACGTTAAAGGTTTTCGCCAGAAACCATTCGTAGCCCTCCGTCGTTTCATATGGGTAGTCAATAGTATTCAAGCTGTGTTTGTTGGCCAAAGTCAAGGCACAGTGTTTGGTAGCTGTTGGTTATTCATATGCAGCATAGATAGATGCGTTGGTTTGGGGCAGTCGTATAGCTTTGTTGGCCAAAGTCAAGGGCTTGTACGGGTGGGCTCAAATTAACCTGGAGAATGACGGGCAGAACTTGACATGTGACTTATGATTTGTTGGCCAAAGTCAAGGTCATAAGAGCATGGGGTAAAAATCACATCGGGAGTTTCAAAAGTACTGAAACTTGCCAGATATGCGCATACCTTCTGGAGTGTGATACCGTGAGCGGATTCCGTCACGTTCATGCGATGATAGTTGGATCCCGATTCCCACTGATGAGTTGGTTTACTCCTCGGGTGACCCCGACTAATTCTTCTTTCAGGTTTGGAGGAGAATTTGAGGTACAGTGGGAGGTTTCCAGATTAGATAAATTGGTAACCATTCTGATCTTGGTTAGAGTGCACGCTGAGTGTTTCTATTCTCTCTCTCTGGCAGCGACCATTGACCCGACCCTAAGACTATGACTCAGTGACCAAGTTGACCAAACCTACTTAACACTGGCTTTTGGATTGTCAGAGTTGCAGACCTCATTGCCACTCCTACTTTTACCCTTTTCTCCAGGACACCCCGTATTACTACGAACGTCCACTTCCATTGGACAAAACCATCGTATGGTTAGATACGAACTCGAAGGAATTTATTCGAGGATGGTTTCCGGTTCTGGAGAAAACGGATAGGATTATTCAGTTGTCTTTTCTTTTCACCCTCTCTCAGGTTGCGAGTACTCCTTAGTTTAGGAGTAGTACACCTATTATGCAAATTGGATAGTCTTCTTCCAAACCATAGGCTGGTGCCGACCGGTAGGGAATGAAGAAAACCAGTTAGCCTAAACGGTGTACAGAAGGTATTAAGATTAAGACAAAGCAAGGGATTAGTAAGAGGGCAAAGTAAATTGCGACTGATATTCACGACCAAACCAAGTTTTTCTTCGCCAATCCTAAATCACCTTTGTATTTCTCCAGGATACTCCGTATCACTACGAAGATCTACAGTTTATTGGATATTCCATCGTATGGTTATATACGAACTCGAAAGGAACTTGTTCCAGTTCGGGGATGGATTCTGGTCCAGGAGAAATAGGAATAAGGTTTATTCGGTTGTCTTTTATCTTCACCTTCTCTCGCATTGCGAGTGCTCCTAGGGTTAGGACAGTACACCCATTATGCTTATTGGATAGTCTTCTTCCAAACCATAGGCTGGTGCCGAACGGTAGGGGAGGAAGAAAACCATTTGGCCTAAGGGGTGTGCAGAAGGTAATGACTAAAGACATATAAAGGGATTTGGAGAGGTGGCAAAGAATTATACGGTTATAGTTGTGAATCTGGATAATGGTAGAGGCATTACTAGGAATACCAGGATACCCCATCGAAACATTTCAATGTTTTCAGTTCACTGTGTACTGTTAAAAGAAAACTGATTTCCCGATTAGATACTCACTCCAGGGTATGTATTTACCAGGTATAATTCTCACATCTGTATGGTTTTACAGATGATGAGTGGGAGTCAGTTATTGGGAATTGGGTGATCATCCTCATTATATCGGGATTCGTTGTAATCGGTGATATTTGAGGAGATCACCTGGGCTGTTTGCCGGTCGGCAAATATTTGGTTTTGAATATCCGCTGTTGTGCACCAATTTCAAATTGTTATATCTGTACGTCTGTTTTCATAGAGTGAGATATACCTTTTGATATTATGTCGATGACATTTACCTATATCAGTGGATGGTTAGGTAAGGAGCATTAAACAGCGGTGTAATTCTTCTTAACCATAAGTACAGTTTTCAACCTACGACACACAGTGAAAGAGTTGTTAGACTCGGTGGACTTATACAGAGTATTGTATGTTGTCCAGTGTCCATTAGGACAGAGGGGTTGGTCCTCATACTATATTCTGTTTACTTTTAACTTCTCTAGTTCTCAGACATGTGTTTCGTAGAAACACAGGGTCTAAGTTTTGAGGAGTTATAGGTATTTGAATAGAGTAGAGAACCAGGTGTAGCAAGTATCGTGATTCTTCAAGGTGATCGAAGATGTAGATACTTGTGTATGGTATTCAGTTGATAGTAATGATAAAGAGAAATTGCTTCTCTTTCAGGTTATTCATAATTGGAAGCATTCCTAAGTTGAGTAACGCTGATCGGCCTCCTTCCATTTTGATGACATGCACTGGAGATAGCTGCATGATTTGAATCTGGTTAAATTAAATCAGTGCCTCTGTTTCTATATTGTATATAGAACAGTTCGTATCTTAACGATGTTAAGTTACGGGGAGTTGTCCGGATTATGCTTAAAACCAGACTCTGGATAACTCAAAGGCACGTTTCTGTAATGGCTGTTTGTGGGTTGACCCAGGCTATGACGAGGGTTGACTATCTACCATCTGGAAGATCAATAGTGATATTGTTCTTCACTCGCCACAATTTTAAAAGAAATAGATTTTTTCAAAAACAGTAGTGGGAGTATGGTAGAACTGGAAGTGATTCCAGAACCGCAAACGATTACTGATGATTTGATAAGGAACCTAAAGATTCAATCTGATTTGACATTCCATTGGCCACTCCGCAGATAAGGTGGGTAACTTCAGGCACCCGAGAGGTACTCCGGTAGCCTCAAGGACGGTGACAGGGAAGTTCTTGTTTACCCACACTTGCCATTGTTGTTGTTCCAGGCTGCGAGACCCGGCAGGAGGATGAGTATAGCGTCGTTCTAAACTAGCTTTAGAAGTGCACGTCTATATGACTTTGCCAGAGGGTTGTCGTAGTCAGTGGGAGCAGCGGAAGCATTGGTGGACATCAGGCTTATGTCTATTCATAGACTAAAGCAGATATAGCGGAGATAGATCATCTATTTCTGATGTGACAGTCATGGGTTTGACGTCATCAGAATAGAGGATGGATCTGTTGAGAAGGTAGTAGGGTGTGATATCCGGGTTTTGGATGACATACACATAGTAGGAAGTGATATTCCTATACTACGATCGGTCATACTTTGGTCGTCACACAGTGTTTTCTCCACGAAGGACTTGGACATTATATCAGACATACTGGTTACTAGATCTATGGTTTTAGATCTAGATTTGGGTGGTTTCCCAATCAGGGTACTTTGACAGCATTCTAAGAGTATTTAGAATGGACGACTCCTGGCACGGTAGTGTACCTGCAGGTGATGGAGTCACCCTCTCTAAAGGTGTCTTATAGACTAAAGTAGAGAGGGATGTGCATGATCGGCAAGATCACTTGCTTAGGCAATTGAGTCAATCATGAGATGTCAAGTACCACACCAGATGTTGTTCTTGCACTAGATGCAATAAGTTGACATTGATCCAATCCTGGAGAAACAGTCGGAAGCAGTTTTTGGAACATAAGTGAATGTTCTAGGGATATGATAACGGCTGCCTCCTTTAGGAGACAGTTATCATTCCAGGCTTCCAAGGTGACCTGGACGACAAGGAGGTTGTCAAAGTTATAGTTTTCCCTCTGACGAGGGGCAGTATTTTGGACAGGTGATCCAAGGCAATACTGAGGGAGGCATGGCGCTTGATACTGATTAAGTTCTGTTGACGATACAGTCTAAGAAGTTTGGATTTGGAGTTCATTTATGAGCTCGGTCCCATCAGACATCCAGACAGTCTAAGACTGGTATTGCTCATTTCGGGAGAAGGTTTTCTCCGCGAACTTGAGATATAGAGAGACATAGAAAGAAACATCAGAGCGGATCCACTCGCTGAGGCTATTCCTTGAACGCAAGAGTTTCGCAAACATGCGAGACTGACTAGTAGAGGAGTTGGGTGTTCGGTATCACACGGGCTGTGAGTATGCGACATCGCAATAATTAGCCTTGAGTGCAAGTGGGAGATTGTTGGAGATAGTGCCCTCAGAGTCAATTATTGGATCACAGGCACGTGATTGCAATGATTGAGGGAGGACCTATCCCGGTACGACAGTCTTACTCGAGATGATAGTATGCTATCAGGTTTACCTTTATCATCGTGTACTGCTTTAGGTGACCTGACAGGTCGCTATTGCACGTTGATAGAGCCCTAGGATTCATGCTTGACTGCCAGCAGTATGAGGGCGATCATATAAGTGAGCGCTGGAGTCTACAAGCACATCCTTAAAAGGTCCCTAGTCGTGGAAGTTTCGAGATAGGGCATCGATACTCCAGAGTAGACTAGTGTATACAGTCGAGACCCCGACGAGGGGCGGTGGCCGGTCTCATAAGCCACTGGTGTCAGTTGGTTCACCTAAGATGTATACAGGTGCTCATTGGGTTATGAGTACACCGGACAGGACTCGCCGGGAACATGCTAGTTGGTCTTATACCTGACGTCAGATAGCAGTTCCCAGGTGACATGTGTACAGGTTAGTTCATCGACCTGGGGATCGTCATTTGTCTCGTGTGAGTTCCCACTGTGCTTTGATCACTACCCTACCACGGCTCAAAGGAGTCGTGCAAACAGGTTTTAGTTGGGTACAGTCCCGAGCCACATGGAGGCAGTGAGCGGATCTTTGGGGGTTTCGTCTCTCCCGGTATTGGGGGTGAGGTCGCGCTGTGTCTAGGAGAGCCATTACACAAAGTCCTTGGCCAAGGCAGGAGATTTACTGGTAGGTATTCCAGTAGTATCTCAGGGTGTTCTGGGCTACACTCCGACACGACTTGTACCGCTTTTGGGGGTCTGACTTTTACCAACCCCCTAGGCCCGCCATGCGATGCTCATAGACGAACGGACCGGACTGTACGGATATTATCACTGACAGGCTCAGTAGGGTGTCAGGATGAGTTCGCTCATCGACGTCCCTTTTAGTCAATAGCTGGTGGCCCGTTACGTATTGGCTTATACCTCTGACGTGCTAGTGGTTAAATCCACAGCCATAGTATTGACGAGTCTTTAGAGTCCACCACACTTTCAGTTACTCAAGTTTCGGGCGAAACGCTGTAGAGGCTGTATGGAGATATGGCAGGGTCCGATCAGATACGTGCGGTATTGCACGGATCAGGATCGGACGGTTTGTACTAGTAGCCATATAGGTATATGGCAGGGTTCGATCAGATACGTGCGGTATTGCACGGATCAGGATCGAATGGATATTACTAGCCGGCTTTGGTTTAAGCCGGTCCTAGTTTAGTACAGTGTAGATTTTGTCTCTTTGCATTTGTATCCGGACGGAATACAGATGCGGGTGTGTATGCACAGTATCGGGGTTTTCCTGTAATTTATTACGGGACCAGTTTTCTGGAGTTGCCAGTTTGCATTCCGTTCCGGCCGGTTTTCCTTGTTCTTTCCCGGCCGGACTTTTCTGATGGAGGGGGTTATTTGCAAGTTTGCAAATAACTCTTTGTGAAGGGTTTTATTGCAAATAGATTGATTATGATGGCTTCATTATCTTTGCACCATTACTTGCATTAATGAGGGTATGGGTTTGATTAATGCATGAAGTATGGTGTATGTTTCTTTGTCCCTTGGATGTAGTCACCTCCTTCTTCTCCTACACTCACCTCCCTCATTTGATATATGTTGTATTCCTCCACCATTCTTGAGCTTTTGGCCGGCCACATTAGAGGGAGAATGAGAGAATGGTTCACTTCATTTTGGTGTGGGAAATTAATCATTGATATCATTTTCATTGCCACAATAATCCCCAAGTTCATATCATCTTGATTCCTCCATCAAAGGCAACAACAAACCCCAAAGTGAGACATACACTCTACACTACACTTCCTACAGCAAATCTTGGACGCGTCGATTCGCCAGCTTCGCGCACGAGTTGCTTCGGTATTGAGGTGGGAGCCCGTAAAAGCTACAGGCGATGTGGTGCCTTTTCCGACGAGGAGGAGACGGACGGAGATCCCGCAAGGAGATCGGAGTGGAGATGAAGACCGGAGGACTCGGATCAGTCGGTACATCTCTTCCCTTTCTTGTTAGTAGCTTAGACTTGTTAATGGTTACGATCCGGAGTTTAGTGCGCGGTGGTGCCGGTTTGCAAAGTCCGCAAAATTAAAGTTTATCACCGCTTCCGCATTCCGGCGTCGGATTGACGGCCGGGGCGCCGCCGTGCACTTACAGCCATTATACAGAGCATGAAGGTCGATCACCCTCCCAGGGTGATCAGGGTCGGGTACAGGCTGAAAATCGTAATCCGACTGAAAATACAAAAAAAACATTGTTATTAGATTGCAAGTGTTAATAATAAATATATTGGATAAATCAAATGAAAATATATATTAATACGTACCCGAGCCTGATTAAAGAAGAGGGCGAATGAGCGCCGGTGCTGCTCGTCCCACTCAACGTGAAGTGGATAATTCTTCACGAGACGGCTCTCGTCCCCCATATACCGGCCGACCCTCTCGGCATGAGGACCGGTATAGCGATAGTAAAGGGTAAAAAAGAGGGGGAATGTTACCTCCCCCTAGCTCTGTCAGGCTTCAGCCTATGGGACTGATTTGGGCCTTGAGTCCCCCTCTGGGGATGGGGAGGCCCTGCGTCTGCACGAAATATCAAGACAATCAATATTAAGACAAAGTTGTATTAAGAAATCAAGCTTAAACGAAAATTGAAGTGTGATATATACCTCCGGTGACTAACGCACGAGCCTGGGCCCGGGCAGCAGCACGAGCGGGACGATAGTTCCTCCGGTGAGGAACATCTGAGGTCCCGGATGCGGACGCATCCCCTCCAACTAAAAAATAAACATTGACGCTAAATTTCCATGAAGTTCATATTTATTCTATAGAGCATATGTAAAATGAATAAATATTTTATACTTATTCATACTAACCTGCAGACGATGCGGAGGGTATGGAAGCGGCAAGAGTGGCCCCTGCGGAAGTTATGGATGCACCACCTATAATTAGACAATTAAAAATAGATTATATAAGTAATTGCAAAAAGAATGTGTAGATCAATAATATAACGTTCTAAATCAATATGCATGCACTATAGGATATATAAACATACCCGCAGGTGCGGTGGTGTCACCACCTACAGCTAGACAATAATAAAAATTGCTAAGTAAGAGCAAAAGGAATGTGTGTATATTTATGATATAGCATTCTAAATCAATATACATGCACTATATGATATATAAACATACCTGGAGGAGCGGGAGTGGCCTCTGTCCCAGATGTGGACGCATCACCAACAACTAGACAATCAAAAATTGACAATATAAGTAATTTTGATATAAACTGGCATGAATATCTGTAATATTACATTCAAAATGGATATGCGTGCAGTATACTTAGAGGTGTGGCAAAATCCACACGGAAGGAGGCATCCGAAGGGGTCTCTGATCTGGGTGCAAGACCGGCCCTCTGAAGCTCCCTACGGAGCTCTCCGGGCGGCAGAACCGCTCTGCTTCTGCCTCTGCCTCTGCCTCTGCCGCGGCTGGAGCTCCTGCCGCCCCTCGCTACTCCCGACATCGTCATCAAATCTAGATAAACGGTTCGTGGACGCATTAGACAATTATTAAAAGTATTGACTATATATGTATAGATCGTAAAATGTGAAGTAATAATATAACATTACTGATAACCTTTTTCATTTCGTGGGCGCATTATACATATCTACTTGGATTTTATCGTCGATGTCATTTCTAACCCACGTAACTTCATGATCGGTCGAAGACAACCCATCCTTCGAAACAGACGGTCGGAGCACTCTAAGCCTTCTCTCTTCTTCGTCCTCATCGCTGTCCTCGAATTCTGGGACATCGTAGACATCTCTGGGTTTCCATCGGCATATAACACTCCATCCCGGATGCTTCAAACACTGTGAGTAGTATACTTGGAACGCTTGGTTCGGAAAGATAAACGGATCTTCCTGACCGTAAAATCGAAGTGTGTTCACACTGGTCAATCCATATTCATCTTTCCAAGTCCCAAGATTGCTTCTCCACTTGTCCATATCGGTTCACGTATCGTACCGAGTACACTGGAATATATAAAAGGGTTCTGATCGTCCGGGATAGTGGATGCCGAGTATACAATTTAAGTACCCATATAAATCACACCGTCCGATCCTACCGCCGCAATCCCACTATTCTGAGTGGTTCTAGATGTTTCTATGTCCTTAACTTCGAATTTGTATCCAAGGACACCAAATCCTTTGTAATATGCAACCTCCATACTAGGAAATTGAGCTAAACATCTTGAATCACTCTCAAATGATACAGACAAGTTCGGATCGTGGATCTAATAAAACAAATTTTACGAAAAATACATAACGATACAAGTTTAGATTAAACTGATAGCAATAAAATGTTATTCGAATAACTTACATGATCTGTGACCCAATCACAAAAATTATCCTGATGATATTTTTCCAATCGTTCTTCGTTCCAATCAGGATGCCCCTCACGTAGCTCGTTAAAATGAATTTTGTTTTCGACAAATAATGGTGACATTAATATTATATCATTTCATACACACAAAAACACAGATATAACAAGTAATCCAAAAAAACTTACTCTCTAATTTGTTCAAGACATGCGCAATTAAGCAAGATAAACCGGTATATCTTGTTGATAAACATAGTGTCTACCCTCTTATACTCGGCTTTACCATATGGCCCGTCTTGAATTCTCCGTGGCCGGTTAAGTCTTGTCTCAATGTTCTCGTCCAGATAGCGAGAAAAAAATGTGGTTGCTTCATCAAGAAGATAACCTTGTATGATAGAACCCTCTGGTCGATTTTTATTGCGTATATACTTCTTAAGAGTCTAGAGGTACCTAATGAAAATATGTTGAATAAATAAATACGGGCATACAGGACAACAATAAATTTATAAATTGCACGAAACGAAAAATTACACGTACCTCTCGACGGGATACATCCATCGATATTGTACCGGTCCGGCTAACTTAGCCTCAGTTGCAAGATGAACCGTCAAGTGTATTATGATATCGAAGAATGACGGTGGGAAAATACGCTCAAACTTGCAAAGTATCAGCGCAATAGAATTTTCTAGTTTATCCAGCGTCACAACCTCTAGTGTTTTAGCACACAACTCCCTGAAAAAACAGCATAGGTCGTTGATTACTACACCAACCGATTCGGGGAGAGAAGTCCTGAGGGCTAATGGAAGAAGGTGCTCCACGATAACATGGTGATCATGACTTTTCAGCCCATCGATCTTGCCCTTCACAATTTTTATTTTCTTGCTGAATGATCCTAAGAAACCTGTGGGAACTTTCAAATCATGCAACACCTGCAGGAATCTTTTCTTCTCCAGTTGTAACATATGATAAGCAGCATTGGGAAGTACAAACTTGCCCGGTTTACCCGCTACCGGTCTAGGGTGCAATTCACTTCTTATTCCCCACTCTTGTAGATCCATCCGAGCATTCAGGTTGTCTTTCGATTTCCCGTCTTTACAAAGAAGCAAGTTAAGTATGTGCTCTGATACTCCCTTCTCTATATGCATGACGTCCAGACAATGACGCACTAAATTTGTAAACCAGTACGGAAGCTCGAAGAAAATGCTTAACTTGTTCCAAAATGATGGTTTGACCTATTTCGTCGGATCCATCCCGAAGGTCACATTATTGTAACCATCCCATTTAGCAGTCACGTCCTCTCCAGACAATGGGGATGGAGGTCCAAGAAGCTCCTGATGACCATCAAAGTGAACCGTGTCTAACCTATAGGGATGGTCTGGAGGCAGGAAACGTCGATGGCCGCAATAACAAACCTTCCTGCTAAAATTCAAGAATTTCGATGTTGTGTGTTCATGGCAATGAGGACATGCTTTGTGACCATGTACGGACCAACCTGATAGCATTCCATACGGAGGAAAGTCATTAATTGTCCACATTAAAGCCGCACGCAGTATGAAGGTTGTATTTATATTTGCATCATATGTCTCTACACCATCAATGAACAAAGATTTCAACTCCTCGATCAGAGGTCGGAGATAGACGTCAATATTGTTCCTCGGTGAGTTTGGTCCTTCGATAAGAAGAGGCATCATAAAGTATGATTGGTCCATAGCCAACCAAAGCGACAGATTATAAATTATCATTACAACGGGCCATGTGCTGTGACTTCCAGCTATATAGTTGAACCAGCAGAAGCCATCAGTAGCCAGTCCGAGCCGGATATTGCGAGGATCGCTACTGAATATTGCGTGCCTCCTATCGAAATCCTTCCATGCCGGTGAATCTTTTGGATGGCTCATTTTTCCATCTTCACTTGGAGGAGCACGGTAATACCAAATCATTGCCTCAGCTGTTTTCTTGCACCTGAATAGCCTCTGTAGCCTCTATGTTATGGGAATGTGTCGTGCTATCTTGACAAGTATATCAGGCTTCTTATCAGAATCTTTCGGCTTATACCTGGCCTCTCCGCATGTTGGACACTCTTTCAAATCTGAATTCTCTTTCCGGTACAACACACAATTTTTAGGATATGGTTGAATCTTCTCGCACTTTAGACCCAAATCAGACATCATCTTCTGGGCTCCGTACCAGCTGTCGAGCACGTTATTTTCCGGAGGCATAGAATCTTTCAAGAACGAAAGAAGTATTATGAATGACTTGTTGCTCCATCCATTTAGGCACTTAATCTGGATAAGTTGGACGAACCATGAGAGGGTGGAATACTTCGCATTCTCATAAATTGGTTTCCTAGCATCATTCATGAAATTTTCATATTTATCCGCACGCGGTCCTTGACCGGAAGGAATGTCATCTTCAGTACGAATAGATTCACCTAGGGCAGCCTCTACCATATCCTCTATTTCTTCTGATGGAAATAAATTACCGTCTTCTCCTTCTGCCGCATTACCGAATTCTTCTTCTTCTCCTGCCGCATTATCGTGTTCTCCTTCTTCTTCTGCCGCAGTACTGCATTCTTCTCCTTCCCCATGATATTTCCAAGTTGTATAAAGTCTAGTAAACCCATATTTTACAATATGAAGCTCTACCAATTCTACCTTCTGCCAGTACTTATTGCCACATCTATCGCACGGATAGAGAATCTTCTCTATTATGATCTTATTATGTGCGCGTGCTAATTCAATGAAAGCAGCAACTACTGCGACAAACTTAGGTTGCATACGTTGTTGCCAATCCATATACATCCAGTCCTTAACTCTGAAGTACTCATGGGCCATGTTAGACTGTATAACATATAAATTGTAGGTTAGGGTGACTATATTGAGAAATATAAGAACGGGATAGTTACTGACAAAGGAGAAAATCCGTGTATATGTTTTGTGTGTGCGTTTGTCGTTGAAAAGAATAAATTATCGCACGTATGTTAACCGATAGACGGGGACTAAGTGGCACTTTTAGTTTCATATATGAGTATCGATGAGAATATGAAGGTTTCATATTATCATCGAGTATCATATATTGGTTTTAACTTGAACATCTCGAATCACTCTCTAATTATGCATTTGTTGTGTATTCTTATTGTATGTGTGTGTTCCGGCTGTCGGGGGTAAGGCTTCTATCCCATTAAGAATGTATAGAGCGAACACCCATCACTTGTGCTATCAACCATTTCGAGTAAATTTCGGCAGCACCTCCCCGCTGTTCTCCGAGTACACTGTAATAGAATAGATAATCATTTCAAAGCTGTGAAACAACGTTGAAATGAATATCTAATCTATCTTTGTACACGGAGAACCAGCGGAAAGGTACCGACGAAATATCTCGAAACGGATGAAAATACAAGTGAATGAAGGTGTTTGCTTTATACATTCTTAACTTGTCCATACGGGACAAATCTATCGGTTACCATACGATTGAATTTTCTCGTCGCATAGACTATACGACTGTTATTAGTATCAAGCTATATCGTCCGATATTTAACTACCTTCATATAGTTCTATGTCACGACGAACATCACACGTATGTTAACCGATAGACGGGGACTAAGTGGCGCTTTTAGTTTCATATATGAGTATCGATGAAAATATGAAGGTTTCATATTATCATCGAGTATCATATATTGGTTTTAACATGAACTTCTCGAATCACTCTCTAATGATGCGTTTTTTGTGTATTCTTGTTGTATGTGTGTGTTCCGGCAGTCGGGGGTAAGGCTTCTATCCCATTAAGAATGTATAGAGCGAACACCCATCACTTGTGCTTTCAACCGTTTCGAGTAAATTTCGGCAGCACCTCCCCGCTGTTCTCCGAGTACACTGTAATAGAATAGATAATCATTTCAAAGCTGTGAAACAACGTTGAAATGAATATCTAATCTATCTTTGTACACGGAGAACCAGCGGAAAGGTACCGACGAAATATCTCGAAACGGATGAAAACAAAAGTGAATGAAGGTGTTTGCTTTATACATTCTTAACTTGTCCACATGGGACAAATCTATCGGTTACCATACGATTGAATTTTCTCGTCGCGTAGACTATACGACGGTTGTTAGTATAGAGCTATATCGTCCGATATTTAACAACCTTCATATAGTTCTATGTCACGACGAATATCGCACGTATGTTAACCGATAGACGGGGACTAAGTGGCGCTTTTAGTTTCATATATGAGTATCGATGAGAATATGAAGGTTTTATATTATCATCGAGTATCATATATTGGTTTTAACTTGAACATCTCGAATCACTCTCTAATGATGCGTTTGTTGTGTATTCTTATTGTATGTGTGTGTTCCGGCTGTCGTTGTATGTGTGTGTTCCGGCTGTCGGGGGTAAGGCATCTATCCCATTAAGAATGTATAGAGCGAACACCCATCACTTGTGCTTTCAACCGTTTCGAGTAAATTTCGGCAGCACCTTCGCACAGTTCTCCGAGTACACTGTAATAGAATAGATAATCATTTCAAAGCTATGAAACAATGTTGAAATGAACATCTAATCTATCTTTGTACACGGAGAACCAGCGGAAAGGTACCGACGAAATATCTCGAAACGGATGAAAACACAAGTGAATGAAGGTGTTTGCTTTATAAATCCTTAACTTGTCCACACGGGACAAATCTATCGGTTACCATACGATTGAATTTTCTCGTCGCATAGACTATACGACGGTTGTTAGTATCGAGCTATATCGTCCGATATTTAACAACTTTCGTATAGTTCTATGTCACGACGAACATCGCACGTATGTTAACCGATAGACGGGGACTAAGCGGCGCTTTTAGTTTCATATATGAGTATCGATAAGAATATGAAGGTTTCATATTATCATCAAGTATCATATATTGGTTTTAACTTGAAGATCTCGAATCACTCTCTAATGATGCGTTTGTTGTGCATTCGTGTTATATGTGTAACATGATTTTAAACCATTGAGTTCAAGATTGATAGAACTGATCATCCTACATTGCAATGGCATTCATCTACCAAAAACTATCATTGCAATGGTATTCATCTATAACAATCAACAATTAAAACTACAAATGTAGGATACTGATATCATAAAGCATTATACGCAACATATGAATTCACATGACTGAAACATGCATCAAAAAACTTATTCATCCAAAAGAAAGGCCACTGTCAACAAATATAGACAAAGGATTATTATATTAACTATGAAACATATTAGAAAAAGGATAGAAGTTCAAGATGTTAATAACACGATGGTAATCAAAGCAGTTGCGTACAGATGCTAAAACCGAATATGTGACACGATATTCTTGCAAAGATAGACATGTATTAAAAGAGGAGACACCCAAGTAAAATCCATAACTAAATCTCTATCTTGTCCTTCCTTTTCTTCAAATCAGAAATGTGTCTTTTTTTTTGGCAATTATATATAGCTAAAACAAAGAAGGTCCTACAATTCTAAGCATTTTCAATTACAACGACCTATCCTTAAAATCCAGAATCTTATGAGTATCTTCGGTTGAATAGAAATTAGCAAACATATTCAACCGAAAACACCCTCAAAATTTCCAGCAGACTACAAATCGTTTGCATACTCAAACCCCAACCAGATCAAATTAAGGGACTACTCAGACCCACAGTTTAAATCAATCAAAAATATCCAAAATCAGACACGGGGTCTTTGGATACCTACCAAATGCCAGGTCCCATGACTCCAAAACAAAACCCCAACATGCCCAACGGTTAAAAGTTCCACAAAACAGTTTCCGTTTCCAAGAAAATTTGAGAATGACAAATAAAATTATTAATTAAACAGGGCTTTACCCACATTATTAGTCCAGTTTCCAACACCTTCTCAAATTAGACACATTTTCCTCTTATGATCAGCATCAACATTTCAATTAACGAGTTTAATGCTAATTAGAATGGAAATTAAGTTAGACCCTGAAATCCAAAACCCCAACCCCAACCGCAACACTAACCCCCTGCCGAACCCCAACCCGAACCGCAGCCTCAGCCCCAGCCCCAACCCTAACGCTAACCGCAGCCCGAGCCCGAGCCCCAACCCCAACCACAGCCCTAGCCGCAGCTCGAGCCCCAGTCCTAACCCTAGCCCGAGCCCCAGCCCTAGCCCCAGCCCCAGCCCCAGCTCCAATCAAAAATTTGAGTAATTGAAGATTTCCTTACCTGTGCAGAGGCGACGACGAGAATGGAGATGAACCGGCGCTGGCGACGACGAAAGCAGGCGGTGGCTATGACGAATCGGCGGTGCTGGCGACGACGAGAACGACGATCGATCGGCGGGAACGACGGTTTGGGAATTTTTTCTTCGCACGAGAATTAGGAATAATGAGCGTAGGGATCGATCTGAGTTTTTAACTTAAATCCCTATTTATATGCCCCTACGGATAAGTCCGTAGATTATTGGTTTGCGGCTCCGTAGGGGCAAACAACAATTTAAGATTTAATAATTTTTATATAAATATGTAAGGACCGTAGGGGCAACCTTTTGGCCCTACGGATTAATCCGTAGGGCCAAACTAAAATTGCCCCTACGGATGTCGTTATCCGTAGGGGCAACCCCCTATTTTAGTAGTGGTATTTTCTAGATCATATGGCGAAGTTGCAGCAAGATGAGTAAACTTATTCAGGTATGAATCCGATGCAGCTGACCATAGAAATTGTGCAGGAAGTGGTTAGGACTATCAGTAATGACAACCAAACGAAATTTAGTTGTACGCGGTGGTTTCGATAGCGGGAGATATAGCAAGAGAAGAAACAGAGAATACAAATGAAAAGCCTTAGGATATCTTTCCAAACAACTAATATATAAATATGCTAAAAAAGAATTGTTGGTCACCAAAATAACACAAGTATGTATATAAGTTATTAGAGAGAGATATTTTAGTTTAAAGATTTTCTTTAAAATGAATTCACCGCCATCTATTATTTATAATAACTGAATTAGTTTCGTTTTTAGTTTAATCACATGGCTAAATATGCTGGGAAATTAATGAGCAATTTAAGCCTTAAATTGTGGAGAATTGGTTATTTTGTTTGGCTATAATGAGATAATGTGCGGGCAATATAAATCATAACAAAATTGGGTAGGCGATCTGAATACTCGCCTAAAATTTCTCCAACCTTGGAGGGGACGGCTGCACTGCACGCCTCCCTAGCTCCGTCCTTGATTGCACATACATATATTACCGGGGATAATTAAAATATACCAAGCACGTTAATGCAAGATTCCTAAGAATTGGACGCCCGATCCTCACATTCCCAGAAATGTGAGAATTTCCGGTAATCTTCTATTTTATGTACTAAGCACAACCAAAATGTTATATGGTAAGGAAAAGGTCTTAAAATTGAGAATTCAATTTCAATGACAGCTTTTTAAATTGCTATAGAATTTTCTTATTCTGTCTAGCACAAAAAAAATAAAAAATAATAATTTGCTAGTTGCTCTCTGCCTCTCTCTCTTGACTAACTACTCCCTCACTATCTATTCCAATAACCAACTTTGCAAATCTCTCTCAACTATTAACTTACATCGCACGTACAAAACACTAGAATTTATAGAATAAATAACTGAGTGGAATCAAAGGGTTCTTAAAAATAATTTCTCAATTAGACCAAAATACTGTGAGTGCCCTTGTAGCACCACTTGTAGCGCCACGTGGTAAAATCTTGTTGCAGTTGAGTGGAGGTTATGGGATTCAAACTCCATTTTCAATCAGGTTGTGGTGTATTAATAAAAAATAAAATAAAATTAGACCCAAAATATTTATGCTTGTTTGGAACCCCAAAAGCAAAACCAGGAGGCCCCTAATTAGACACCCAACGGCAAGGTCGGTCCAGATCGTGCTTCAAATCATCACACATTCCATTTAGATGATAAGTGTTAAATCCACTTATGTAACCAATTGCAAATTTTCTTGAGGCTAAACCTATGGTGAGATACTTGTTCAAATTTTTAGTTGTATTTTAAAATTATGGAGAAACTTCCTACAGACGTCGGATGTGAGGAATACAGACATCTAGACATGCATGAGAGTCATGTCATAAATCTAGAGTGACGCCAGACGTCTGATGAAGAGAATGCAGACGTCTGCTCAAGTTGAAGGCAAAAGAACATAGCATAGCCAGACGTCTATGGCAGACGTCTGGAGATGCTTAAGCCCGATCTAGAGCAAAAGCAGACGTCTGATGGCAAGTGTGCAGACTCTGCCCAAGGAGACGAAAACTTATAGAGACTTGACAGACGTCTGACGCTTTCTTCAACAGACGTTTGTCATCGGGAAATATGTGCAAATCTTATGTTTAGTAATTTGTGTTTATCTTCTGTTTAAAGTAGAATTAGGGTTTGCCTATATATAAGGACCTCTCATATGATTAATGTACTGTTATTAAGAGAGATTATTGTATTGAGAAGGTGATGGCTTAGATCTAGTAAAATTTGAGAGAAATCTCTTAGAGTTGCTCATGGGTGTATTTGATTCGAGATTATAGTAGATTTTTCAGATTCCGCTTTGTCTGGGATTACCCATACGGTGGGTGAATCTCGTTAACAAATCTCTCGTCTTTTCTGGTTTGATTGCGATTCTATTTTCTAATTCTCGTATTTTATTATTATTTATGATCTTTCTTCGTTATCAAATTTGTTGTTACTTGATTGTTTGTCGTAGCGTTTATTCTCCGTCTTAGGTCATCTCCCAACAATTGGGATTAGAGCTTAAGGCTTGACGCTTGATTCCACAACAACTGGTATCAGAGTGTGGTTAAGGAACCTAGGCTTCTTCGATTCAACGATCTAGATTAAAAGTGGATAACGACGCTTGTGTTCTCTTTCCCACTTTCTTAGATCGTTATTTTGAAGACGTTAGTTCAGATCGAAAGAGAAGTTGAGTTTGTTGCGATATAGACGAAAAGATAGCGGACAAGATTGGTGGTGCATGCAGATGGAGGACTATCATACCAAAAGAATTTGTATCTTCCGTTGTTGGGCGAGAAGCCCAAGAAGATGTCCGATGAGGCAGGAAATCTATTGGATAGGAATGTCTTGGCGACGATCAGACTGTCGTTGACTCTGCAGGTGGTTTTTAATATCTCAAAAGAGAAAATAACCTTGGAGCTAATGACGACATTAGAGAAATTGTATGAGAAACCTTCGACATCAAAAAAGATATCCTGATGAAGAAACTTTTCAACATGAAAATGACAAAGAACGGTTCGGTGACGGAGCACCTGAATAAATTCACCAGCGTGATGAGTAACTAGAACCCGTTTCAATTGTGTTTGAAGACAAGAATTGAGCTATGTTATTTCTTAATTCGTTGCCGGAGAGTTGGGAAAACCTCGTGATGACAGTAAGTAACTCGATCCCAGGGACTCTTATATTAAACGATATAGTGAGTAGCATATTAAATGATAAGATGAGAAGAAAAAATGTGAGTGGGAGTGCGGGAACATCTACACTTTTAGTGGAGAACCACGGCAGAACAATGGAAAGGGGAAAGGGAAGAAAGGCAAGTCAAAAAGTTGAGGAAAATCGAAAGAGAAGATCTAAGGCGGCTGTTAGAATATCGGAAAGAAGGGTAACAGAAAAATTGAATGTAGACTCTAAAAGAAAGACTCAGATAGGAAAGCGGATGAAAAGTAAGTGATTGAAACGATTTCGGATTGTGTAGTATGAAAATTGTAAAGAAATCACAACCAAAAATATTTGACCGTAATCAATAACGGTGTCGATTGTAGCGCGTTAGCGAGTGCGGATCGTCCACAGGGAAAGTGTAATCGTTCGTGTTTAGAATTTAGATGAGTTGAAATTTTAATGAAAACAAAACAAACAATTCATGAATTATAATTTGAAGTTCAAGAATTAGAAAAATCTAGTCTAGATCAAGAAACGATAAAATCAAGAATTAAGAATTTGTTTTGATTTCCAAACCAACAATCAAGAATTGAAGTGCAGCTCGTAGGAGTAGATCGGATCTAAGATGTGATGAGATCTAATGATTTCATATCCTTATCCATTAACGAATTGATACTAGATCGAATATGATTCATCGAGGTTAAGGATCCGCGAAGAAGCTAGGGTTTCCTCGTCCTATCCTTTATCCTTTCGATGAATCGCATTCACAACTAGCTTCAAGAAAATCTAATGATCGATTGTTGATCTCTAGTTCCGAGCGAACACGATCAAGAAAGCATCGTCTCGAAACTAGGTTATCGATCATTCGATTTACAAGAATTTACAAACGTTATAGATTTAAGAATTGTGAAAGGATCTAAATCATCATCATTCTATCGATCGTCTCGACTCCTTTACAAGCGGAGTTTACTCAAACATCATCATAACAAACACAATCACAAATTGAGATTGAATCATAATGCTTGAATTAAAAGATAAGCAAGTTAAAAGAATCTCACCTTTATTTATTCAACAAATTGTTACACATTGCTCAAGAGACTACAAGAATTTGAGAAGGAACAAGATTGTCGAATCTAGCGTTGCATCGGCTCCTTGAGTCGCGGATCGGCTTTGGATCACATGCTCCGATGAAGTCCAGCTTCGCTACTAAAGGCTTGGAAGGCTTCTTGCTTTGCTTGTACTCAATGATCTTGATCTTGGATTGGAATTAGGGTTAGGGTTTGAGGCACAAGTTTTGTCACTAAACTTATGGGGAAATGGGGGAGATGAGAGAAGAAGAAGAATGAAGAAGAACCTTAACCCTAATTAATGATTTATGAATGGCTAATGATGAACAACCTCAACCTTAGATCTAGGCTCCTATTTATAGACTTCCAAAACCCTAGATCTAGGATTCAAAATTTGAATTTCCCTCCAAAAGTTTGTTAGCTAGAGAGGATTCTAGAAGTAGTTAGTTAGAGGGAGCTTCTAGAACTAGGTTGTTAGGAGCTTAATTAGCTTAATCAAGATTAGTGTTAATTTAATGACCCTTTGCTGATCTGGCAGAAGCTTCTAGGGTTCTCTGGAATTTGAAGTATCTGAAATGAATGTGGGCCCTGAGAGAATTTGTGCACTAAAAATGGGGAGCTGATGTGGCTAGGCCTGCGCGGAACCGCGACACAAAGAGGCTTAGGCCGCGGAACCGCGGCCAAGTTGTGGCCTTAAGGCTTCAAACTTCATGTGTTGGCTTCTGATGTCTTCTTCTGTATTTTCTGATATGTTGAATCCCTGAATGCCTTTTAGATCATTACCAGATTCCAAATCCTTGAGTTGGCGTATCTTTTAGCAGCATTTGTTGTGTAATTTTGACCGATCTTCTGATTTTCCTACACGGACTTCGAAACACAAGTTGCGATATATAGAAATGATGCCATGCTATGAAATGAAGTCAATTTCCCTAGAAATGCCAGTTTTAAAGTCTAACACATGTAATCTGATATTTTACGACTGTTTTGCTAATATGTGCTATATGAATGCCGAACACTTCTATATGAATGCAAATGATAGGGAAATTGCCGGTTAAAAGATGCAATATTTTCGACTAATCAGTAAGCTAATGTGGTGTCTACACATGAATAAGGGGAACATGGTTTTGTCTATTGGAGAACGAGAGTACAATTGCGGATACCCGGTTCCTAGATTCGGGGGCATCTTTTCATTACACTTCAGGCCGGCATCACTTTAGCGAGTATGTTCAAGGGGATCTTGAATATATGACGATGGGAAACGATCAGCCGTGCAAGATCATTGGAAAAGGGATGATCATACTACAACTGTCAGGATAAAGTCAAATAAAGCTGAAAAATGCGAGACACATTCCAGATTTGAAGAAAAGCTTAATTTATACAAGTCAGCTGGACAACGAAGATTATATTAAAATATATAGGAATTCTCAGTGGAAAATTTCCAAACGATCGTTGGTGGTCGCAATGGTAAATTGAGCGGTTCGTTGTATTCCTTCAGTGAGAATGGTGGAGTTTCGATTGCGTTGGCGACAGGTTCGAATACAGATTCTGAATATTCATTGTTGCACAAGCGGTTGGAGCACCTCAGCGAGAAGAATATGAAAAATTTTTAGGGTAGGGAGCTTCTTTTGGGGCTGAAAAAGCGGAGTTGGGGCTTTACGAGAGTTACATCTGCTGGAATCAAAATGCACTCATATTTCATATTGGAGGTTTTGCTAAGAAGACCAAAAAGCTAGAGATGATGCATACGGACGTATGAGGTCCGGTCTTGGTGGATTCTTATAGAAGAAATCGGTAGTTTGTAACTTTCATAGATGATGCAAGCATGAAAACTTGGGTTTATGCGATGAAAAAGAAGTCTGATATATTTTGTCTCTTTAAACACTGAATTGCGCATGTGGATAACCAGACAGGGACGAAGGTTAAGTGCCTAAAGTCTGACAATGGCGGGGAATATTGCACACAAGAGTGAGTTCGAGGCATTTTTCTAGCAGAACGGTATTCGTTGGTTCAAGACCGTACCGGGACGCTACAGTAGAATAGCATCGCTGAAAGGATGAACAGGATCATCCTAAAGCGACTGCGGAGCATGACCTTAGATGCAGATATGCCAAAATTCCTATGGGCAACAGCGGTCGATGCTGCTGTGTATCTGATCAACAGACGCCTGACAAGTGCACTTGATGGAGGTATTCTGGAAGAAATTTGTTCAGGTAAACCGGTTAATTACCCGCATCTCAAAATATTTGGTTATATTGCGTACTCTTTGATTGATAAGGCGGAAAGGAGTAAGTTTAACTTTAAGCGTAGGAAGTGTGCTTTCATTGGGTATGGTGGAGATGGTTCAGATATCGGCTATGGGTTTACACAAGTAAGAAGGTAATACGAAACCGAAACGTCGTCTTTGATAAGAAACACTTGTACAAAGAAGAAAAGAAAGCCAAAGATGGTGCGGTATCGGAGTTCGTCGAGTTAGATGGAATTCAAGAGAGCAATCAGGTACTTACAAGTGGAGCTTAGAATTTGGAAGAGACCGCAGTGCAGGATCAAGTTCAAAAATCGGTTGGTGACCAAGTTCAGCAACCGGATGTACCATTTATGAGAAGATCTACATGAGATAGGAGGTTACTTGATATACTTGTTACCAACTTCATTTTGTACACAGATTCGGGAAAGCTCGAATCCCTTATAGAAACAACAAGAGACGATGCTAGGAAGTAGTGGGAACAAGCTATGAACGAGGAGATGGATTGTTTGATGAAGAACCATACGTGGGATCTGGTGAAGTTACCCAAGAGTCGGAAAACGTTGCTGAATAGGTAGGTTTATATGATAAATGATGAGGCTGATGGTGTGAAACGATACAAGCTTTGCTTGGTAGTCAAGGGATACACACAACATTATGAGATTGACTATCAAGAGATATTTTCCCCAATAGTGAATATTGTTAGTGTATATGCCCTAGGGGCCATTATTGTATCATACTAGATTGTATATTACTTAATGGAAGCTTGGGATATTCACAGTTGTATATACAGTCTTGCTAAAAATGGTGGTATGCTACTTGGTTTGTGTCTACTTTAATATGTGCATATGTTTCTTGTTACGTATCACTTATATATATTAGTAGAGCCCATAGGTTCTTTGCTTGATTACCAGCGTTGTGATGGCAGTCACACTAGTGGGGGCTGGGTAGTCTATAAGCAACATCCTATACAGGTCCCTAGTCGTAGGATTATCGAGACAGGGCATCGATACTCCAGAGTAGACTAGTGTGTACGCTTCTCATCCCAGTTAGGGAGATGGTCTGTCCCATAGCCATCAGTACGTCGTACTGAAGATAGTATACAGGTGCTCGTTAGGTTACGGGTACACCGGACAGGACTCGCAGAGAAACTGTTGGTAGGTATTATACCCGTCGTCAGTTAACAGTTCCCAGATGACATGAGTACAGCATAGTCCGCAGACTTGACACTGCTACTTCGCCTCGAGTGTGTCCCACTGTTCTTAGATTGCTACCCTACCACGGCTCAAAGGAGTCGTGCAAACAGGTAGCAGTTGGGTGCAGTCTCGAGCACTTGGAGGCAGTAGTGGTTAGACAGGATTCGTCTCTCCCGGTGTTGGGAGATGATATCGCGCTGTGTCAGAGAGCCATTACGCAAAGTCCCTGGCCAGGGCAAGCGAGATATACTGGTAGGTTCCAGTAGCTTCTCAGGGTGTAATGGGCTTCGCTCCGACACGACTTATACAACTATTAGGGGACTGACGCTTGCCACCCCCTAGGCTTGATATGCGATAGTCTTAGACGAATAGACCGGACTGTACGGAGATTGTCACATCAGGCTCAGTGGGAGTTCGGATGATTTTCCTCATCGGCCTTCTTATCGACATCTACCTGGGGACCGTTACGTACAGCTAGTGCCGCTTGCGGTCTGTGGTTAAACCCAATGCCAGCGTAGTGTTGAGTTTTTAGAGTCCCATACAGAGAGTTTCCCTGCTCCAGGCGAAACGATATAGAGGTCGTATGGTTTTACGACAAGGGTTCGGACGCAAACGTGTGTTTACGCACGTATGACTTTTCGGACAGTTTTTACTAGCCGGCTTTGGTTTAAGCCAGATTCTAGTATCGGGTTATTGGATTTATACAGTCTAAAGTTTTTCCGTGTTTCCACGGATTGGAGGGGCGTTCTCGTAATTTGTCGGGAAGCTTCAAGAAGAGTGATGACTTGGGGGGGGGGGTAAGGTGGCATTGCATTAAATGAGATTAGTGACTCATTTGTGTGATTCATCCAAGTCATTAATGCATCATAAATGCTTAATGACTCATGGAGATGAATCACTCATAGATATTTATGAAGCATGGTTGTTAATTCTATTATTTCATTTTTGGATAAATAATAATGCTTCATATATATTATGATAAGATCATTATCTCATTTTCATTCTCATCTTCACCTTCTCTCTCCTCAAGCCCACTCTCTCTTCAAACCCTAACCCTAACCTTTCATGTGTTGAGATCAAGGGTTAGCTAGACTAATACATCCATAACCTCACTCTATATCCCCTAGGTAGCTTAGATTAGCACTTTAAGCAACCTAGTTATCTCAAGTTTGAGATTAAACTTGGCGTAGGAGCTTTCGGGTGGATCGTCTTTGATTCGAGGAGGCCGTTGAGGTGCCGATGTTCCAAGGAGCCTGCAAGGAGTGGAGGACCGCGATGAAGACCCAAAGGACAAGTAACGTGAGGTATAACTTCGTATCCGAGTAGTTAAACCTCTAGTAGATAGTTAGCAATGGTTTAGATAACGATTCATGCGCTCAAGTCCGTGTTACGAAGCTTTAATAATCGTTTTTCATATATTCCGCCTCCCGGCAAGTTCGTGGGGTGCGTGACATGGACTTACAGTGGTATCAGAGCCAACTAAACCATTACTAGCTTGTTAGCAACTAATTAGAAGTTCGATCGACGAAGAATACGAAAAACGAAAAACCAAACCCTAACAGTTCTGTTAATTTTAAACATGTCTAAAAAATAATTTGATATGCCTTAAAATTCACAGCAGGGAAATATAAGAATTCTGAGAAAATATGAGACCCTAACTCGGCAACTCGGCCGCGGATCCGCCGCACAATGGTGCTTTTGGCCGCGGATCCGCCGCCGAGTCAACTCCGAGTTGACTCGGATTTCCTCTGTTATTCATATTTTTTGGTTTTCTGTTTTCCTGTATGTTCTGTTTTTACCCAGGTTACTTCAGTGCAGGTTTGCTTTTGGGGTAGACACGGAATATGGTAATCGATCGATATTCTAAGATATTTGCTAATTGGGTTTTTATCTGTAATATTTAATGGGTTCGTAAACCTCCCCTAACTGCTAGTATTTCGGTTGGCAGGGGGTTGCACATTTCTGAAATGTTTACTGTTGGTGTATATGAACTGTGTTGGACTGTTGTGATGATTAGCCGGGGTTTGAGATGTGTTTAATATTCATTCAATGTAAGTGTAATTTGATGTAATATTCTTTTGCGGGGCACATCCAGGTTGCGGTTGTAGCCACCGTTGTATTATTTCTTTTTACTGTTTTTTCTCCTAGGATAGACCCAAGATGGGGTACACAAACTACCGGGTATTTTGAAGTGTTTAGTGGCCTACTCACGTTGTTGAGGGAGCCGCTTCACTTCGGGTACTTGGCGGGTAGTTTGCCGTACCCGTAGGGGTCTAGGGTGGGGTAATGGCTATTCATCATCATAACTGTGTAATCCGTCTTTTATTGCAGGCTCAAAGCAAATGCGGATTGCTAGTATATCTAATAAAGTTCATCTGTGATCTGGAATGCTTATTATTGCGTCTGACGAATGTAAAATATCTGTATATGATAGCTATTAGACGCCACTTATGTTTTACACCCGTGCTAGCCCAGCCCCCGCTCTGTCGTTAGTTAAGTAACCTAACGGGTGATGACGAGACCCAGTGGCGAATGCGGATGGCATAAGAAGGACGTAGTATTTTCGTTGTTTTCTGCAATGATAAGATAATTGATGGGACGCGTTATTATAATGCAAAGAAAATAAACCAAAGTTAAATCGTTGGAACAAATTTAAAAGAAACCACTCGGTTATTTTAAATGAGCAGAATTTTTTAATTGCGGAGCTTTAACCACTCCTTTTAAAAAGCTATCAGGTTCCTTCGATTATATCAAGTTCACTACGTTCACAGTTTTGCCAAAACCAATCGTAGCCCTCCGTCATTTCTTATGGATAGTCAGTAGTATTCAAGTTATGTTTGTTGACTTTCGCCAAGGCATAGTGTTTGGTAGCTGCTGGGTATTCATTTGTTGCATAGATAGATGAGTTGGTTTGGGACAGTCGTATTACCTTGTTGGCTTTCGTCAAGGGTATGTACGGGTGGGTTCAAATTAACAAAGACAATGATGGGCAGAACTTGACCTGTGACTTATGATTTGTTGGCTTTCGTCAAGGTCATAAGAGCATGGGGCAAAAATATACATCGGGAATTTCTAAGGAAACTGAAATTCGCAGAGAGATACATACCATTTTGGAGTTTGATGAATGTTGGTAGGTTTCCTTCAACATTATCATACGATGATATTTTGGATCCCGATCCTACTGTGAGTACATGCTACTTATCAGGAGATTCGTCACTTAACGATCAATGCTATAAACCAAGTAGGTGCCTAGAAAGGTGTCAGCGGGGCTACGCCCCCAGAGAAAAGAGGTTATTTAATTAAGGAACTTCGCGAAAGCTTTGGAAAACCTCCCTCGAAGTATCGACACTGGCCTGGCTGAACGGTTAAGCAAGTATTGCACGGTGAGAATAGTCCTGGATAATTCTTCTTTTATGGTTTGAAGAAGGATTCGAGAAACAGTGGGAGCCATCCTGTTTAGATAAATTATAAACCACTCTAAACTTGCAAGAGTATCATGCTAGTAAGTGTTTTCTTCTCTCTCTCTCTTAATTGCAGCGACCATATGACCACACATAGGTTACATCTAGATAACAATTTGACTGAATCTGACTTATTTGACTGGCAAGGGTCTGTCCAGATGTCCATTGCCTATGACAAGCTGAAACACCTTATTACTACTCAAGATCCCGCCGTCCCAGGTCCAGTTTCCACCGTCGCGGATATGGATATCCGTCAGAAAAGGGAAAAGGATAAAACGAAAGCCAAGTGCCTCATGTCAGCTTCAGTTGATGGTGTATACCAGATGCAGCACGAGAAGATGGACATAGTTTCCATCTTTCTCGATAACAAAGATTTATATGGAGAGCAATCTCATATCGCAAGTTATGAGACCTCGACTGATTTAATTCAAGCGAGGATGGCTGTCGGGTCATCTATAGGGGACAACGTCCTTACAATGACTAGCTATATTGATAAGCTCCAGGACCTGGAGACCAGGTTGGAGAACGGGTCAGATACTGACTTGATTCTACAGTCTCTACCTACTACCCTAAAGGAAACCAGGGAAGCAGAAGGAAAGAGAAGGGCAAAAGATTCGGGACTTAATTGTTAGTTATATGTATGCCCTAGAGGCCATTACTATACATAGGATGTATATTGTAGTGGATGCTGGGACATATATAGGGAGGACTTTCTTGCTCGACATGATAGTATGCTATCTGGTTGATCTTTACCTTAACGTGTACACTGATTATCTCCCTGTTACATGTTGGTAAAGCCCTTAGGATCTGTACTTGACTACCTGGACTATGATGTGGATCATACTAGTGGGGACATGGTAGTCCATAAGTACATCCTTCAAAGTCCCTAGTCATGGGTGTATCGAGACGGGGCATCGATATACCAGAGTAGACTAGTGTGTACCTTCTCGACCCATACAGATGGGCGATGGATGATCCCATATCCATTGGTGTTTGACATCAGAGATGATATACGGGTGCTCAGTAGAGACTGGATACACTGGACGGACTCGCCGAGAACTCCCAGATGGTATTATACCTCACGTCAGATGGCAGTTCTCTGGTGACACTGGTACAGAGTAGTCTGTTGACCCGAGATCGTCATAGAGTCTTGTGTGGTTCCCACTGTGCTTTGATTTCCATCTTACCACGTCCAAGAGGGCGTGCAAAACGGTGGTTTTTGGGTACAGTCCCGAGTCACATGGAGGCAATGAGCGATAGGAGGGGATTCGTCTCTCCCGGTATAGGGGGTTGATGTTGCCCTGTGTTCGATTGGCTATAATAGGAAATCCCTGGCCAGGGTTGCTGAGATTTACTGGTAAGCGTTACCAGTAGTTTCTCGAATTGTTATAGACCTCATATCGACACGACTTATCGAGCTATTGGGGTCTGACGTTTACCACCCCTAGGCGGGATATGCGACATATCAGACAATCAGACCGGACTGTACGGTAGTGTTACTGGTCGGATTCACTGGAGTGTGAGCGGGCTTGCTCGTCGATCTTCAGATCGCTCAATACCCGGGTGGCTGTTACGTTTAGCAGACCGCTTGCGGCTTGTGGGTGTTTGATATGATCATCACCTGCTGCCGGCGTATTGACGAGTCTTTAGAGTCCTACACAGAGGTTTCCTGGCTCAAGCGAAACGAAATAGGAGCGCATATGAGATATGTGCGGGACCGAGAATAATGCGTGTATGTGATGCCGCATTCCATTCTCGCGATGAATGTATCGGAAAGGTTGTATGCGATATAACCTAGTTATCGATTCAAGCGTTGATTCGATAAGCCGATACATTGAATACTAGTCGGTTGTGTGCGACATGACCGGATCATTGAATCAAGTGTTGATTTAATGATTTAATGCATAATTATATATTTGATATGTTACTTTGCACTAACTAGTATTGGTTCACTTTAAACGGATTTTCTCACTTGGATTGTGCACATTGTATATGTGATATATTTTTGTGCACTTGTATGTATCATGTTTGATGATGCATGCTAACTTGTGTTTTGTGTAAAGTTTAAACCATGGTTATGTAATGGTTAGGGTTTTCATTTTCATATCTATTTATTTATTTATTTTCTTTTTGGAAAAAGAAATGAGAAGAATGGTGGCTTTCTTTGTTTGTATTTGAAGATTCATGAAGCTTTGACTTTGTCCACCATTCTTATCTCATGCTTAACCCTAACCATTTGATTTAACCCTAGTTTATTCTCTACACTTCACCATGGTTAGTTTATGATAAGCATTCCTTTTATTTTCTATTTTTGGAATTAACTTATCATAACAATTTCATCTTCTTCTTCCTTTCTTCAAGTGAAGAAAGCAAGCTCCATCAATGGTGATTGATGGAAACAAGTGAGAAATCCAATTCTAAAGTCTACCCACTTCCTATTTCTTCATCCTCTACCTCTTGCCAAGTAGTAGAGTGTGTTTTCTTCACAAGTTTCTTGACTTGGTGAAGTCGGAGCTTGATTTAGCGATGCCTCGACGTAGATCATCTTCGGCATGGACATCGACGACCTAGCTCGCTTATTCTCCGATGAAGTCGACGCTAGAGCCCGGATTCTTTTTGGACAGCGGAGAGGACCTCATCTCGGAGCCGTGGAGGTGGAGCACCGGATCTACAAAGGTTGTATTTCCGATTCTCATAGTTAAGTGTTAACTAGTTAGCTTTTTCGCCTAGTTTTCTAGCAAACGATCCGTAGTCGGGTTTCTCGGCACCGTTAAAATTTTAATTTGGCATGATCGATGCCTTGTGAGACCTCATTAGGGTGCCTAGGAACCCTACAGTGGTATCAGAGCCTAGCTAGAGCCTTAGGCGAAGTCTAGACGGAATTTGAAGCCCGAACGAACCCGAAACCCACCCGGTAATATGCTCTCTGGACGATTTCGTAAAACGTGGAATTTTCCATATTAAAAATTGCTAAAAAATTCAGCAGGGAAAAATAAGAATTACCATGTAAATATTTTTGGATGAACAGTAAATATAGCGGCGGAAGCGCGGCAGATGCCTGCATTCTGCGGCGGTTCCGCCGCACCTTGATGACGTCATCCTCCACTATTTGCACAGTAACTCTTATTATTTTATTCTGGATTTTCTGGGAATTTTTAATACTGTTTCCAGAGTTGTATTTTCTGGGATTGTTTTGGGGATTCGGTGTTTCGATCGGGGTATCAAATTTTGTCTATTTGACTTTCCGGATATTTTTAGAATATGTTAAAAAGTTCGACCGGATATAAATACCCAATTTTTCCCCTGTCGGGAAATTTCCAAGTGTTGGATTTTTCCGTAGTTTAACGACGTTCTAAGTAGTGCAAGTAACGCGATGGTCCCTCTAGAAGACAACAAACCTTAACTCGATTATGTGACCGTCTTGAACTGCCCTTTGAACCTTCGGGTTTGGGGCAGTACGGCGTGCCACATGTGAGGCGTTGGCTTGACCCTTCTACGGCTGGACCGTCAGTACTGAGGCACGAACTGAATGTTGTTAGACTTATTTCATGTGTTGATCTGTATCGGGAAAACTTGGGTGTTCGAATGTTCAATCGGAAAGTTTAACATTTTCTAATTATCTGGAATGGGATACAATAATTGGAATTCACAAAAGTTATGTGATAACTGAATGAATGTTATAAACGTAGCAATTTAGTCTCACTTGATCGGTTGCCACGGAATTTTGATGTGATCAAAAGTCCGTTGCAATCACGTAGCGTACGCGGATACTCGCCGGGTAAACTTAATAGACAGCCTCACTCCATAGCCCCGACCAAGTGACTGTAGGAGAACCCCGTCGCCGAAAGCATCCCTCCGGGTGCTCGCGGTAGCGGTGTTCCGCCTTGGTGCACTTCGTCGACGGTATCGGGGGTGCAGCCGTCTACTGAAGTTTGCGACGAGCATTCGATCAGTTTTTCGGGAATCTTGTTGAATTGCCCGACTTAATATTGAAAAGTGTTTTCGATAATGAGACTAAAATGCGGGGTTTATAATTGTTAGGCATGCGATGTCTAAGTAATTCATTTGGTTAGGCATGCGATGTCTGAGATGGTTGTGGATTCCAACTGTTGTAGTTTTACACTTTCTTTTCTGTGACCGTAAGTGTAATATGTGATATCACCGGTTTCGTTGCTATATGTCAACGACAATTGGGATGGACATATTTACTTACGTTGATGACATGTGATGTTATGTGTTGCTGGATATGTTATATTGGATCGTCGTGTTTGAATAGCCGGGGGTTTTTATGTGAGATGAGTGTTTTTCATTTTCATTCATGTAAAAACTTGTATGTAATATTCTTTTATTGGGGCGCTTCCAGGTTGCGGAAGTTGTCACCGTTTGTATATTATTTACTTTTCCGCACTAGGATGACCCAAGGAGGGGAGCACAAGTAACCGGGTTCTGGAGTCCAGAGGGAGACCAACTCGAGGAGTCGAGTCCGGGTCTCCTAACTCTAGAATTGGTAGGGTTGCTTGCCGCTCTCGTAGGGGTCTAGGGGTGTGGGTTTGGCTATTCATCGCGACCGTGGAATCCGTGTTTTATACTGGCTCGTATTGAAAACACGGACGTCCTAGTATATCCAATATTTCATATGTTTCTTCTGCTGCGATATCTGTGATGTGATCATGTGATGTTCTGTGATAGATACAGTATATAGTATATATGATATTTTATATAGGCGTTACTTATGTTTTACACCCGCGCTAGCCCTACCCCGCTCTGCCGTTAGTTACCTAACCTAACGGTGCATGAGGGGACATCGAGGCGAATGCGGATGTCATAAGTGTACGTCGTATTTATCTGTGATGTTTAGGTAAATTAAATGATGGGACTTCATTAATGTGATTAATGAAATAAAAGAAACCTAAGATGTTGTAGAATCGAATTTCAAAATAAAACAGGTAGCTACAGTTCTTGCTTTGCACAGCGGTATATGAGATATATCCTGCACCTTATTCGATGAGGAAAGGACCGAGATCCCTTCACCGGGAGTGACTCCTTTAGCAATAACTGGCAGATGCTACACACTCGGTTTGTCTTTTGATTGCTTTTAAGAGTTCTGCTTTGCACAGAGATATATATGATATATCCCGCACCTCATCCGATGAGGAAAGGACCGACGATCCCTTCATCGGGAGTGACTCCTTTAACAAAACTAGAAAAGCCTAAAAAACACTCCATTTTTAAAATCATTTGATTCTACAACGATATCAAGTTCATTACGCAATAGGTTTTCAGAAAAACCTGTCGTAGCCCTCCGTCATTTCAGATAAATACTAGTTAGTATTCGTGCTACGTTTGTTGACCTCTGTCAAGGCGTAGTGTGCGGTAGCTGATTAGTGCTTATCTGCATAAGCATATGATGTGATTGATTTAGGGTAGTCGTGCGACCTTGTTGACCTCTGTCAAGGGTCGTGCGGGTGGGTTTACTTCAATCAGGAAATGACGGGTTGAACTTGACTAGCACCCTATGGTTTGTTGACCTCTGTCAAGGTCATAGGACGCTAGGGGCAAAATATTATCGGGAATTTCAAGTGTTGAAATTTGCAATGAGATTGCATACCTTCTATGAGATAGTTGGATCCCGATACCCGCTGCGAGTAAGAGTTACTCCTGGGAGAGTTTTATACATTACAATTAGCCGATCAAGTAGGTGTCTAGAAAGGTGTTAACGAGGTTACGCCTCTGGGAAAACGAGGTTTACATTAATTAGGTTCGTGCGAAAGCACGGGGGACCTCCCTCAAAGTACCGACACTGGCCTGGCTGAAAGATTGGCGAACTTGTAGTGTGTAATTAATCCCGGCTAGTCTTTCCTTTTAGGGTTTGAAGGAAGATTTGATAAAAAGCAGTGGGAGCCATCCTGATTAGATAAAATAATAACCAATCTATTCTTGCAAGAGCGCACGCTGAGTGTTTTCTTCTCTCTCTCTCCTGGTAGCGACCATATCACGCCTTAATCAAGATAATAATACGGATTATTGACCGAACCCGCTTGTTATACTGAGCTGGGGAACGTTGGTCCCGCTCCAACTTATAATTGTTATAAGACAGAGCAGGAAATAGGGGAATACCAGAATCCCGTGCTGCCCAAACGAAGAGAGTGCATACTGATGCATCATCTTCGGGTGTGTTCATTATACAGAACTGTTTCTCAGTATCCTTTACGTCCTGGGTATGTGATACCAGATCAGGATCCCAGATATGTAATCAGTTACATAGGGCTACAGAAAGGTAGAGAACTGAGAACGGGTGACAAGTTTCATGAGGCAGAAAACGGAGCAAGTGTTGCAGCCAAGTCTGTTGGTCACTGTCACCCTGTATTACCAATACATTGATTCTGAACGAATGTTATTAGATACCGAACCTGATATACAAAATCATATCAGTCTCTTTATTAGTAAAGAAATGATAAAATTTTGTATTGTTGGATAATGTTTTGAACATTTCCTATATCAAAAGTTGATCGGTTCAGGCACGTTATCTAAAAGCATTAGTGTTCTAAATCAAACTACAGTTCTTAGTATACTGAACACATACAAGAGGAAGAGTTCAGAAATGAACGAATTCTTCTTGAGGCATTGTAGACTAGGTCAGATCAATGTGACCCGACTAGCTGGAGTTACATAAAGATGCATATTTAAATCAGTTTGAATTTACATCTTGTGAAACTCGCCAGTCATGTCACAGAGATAAGATGACCATAGCTCTGTTTACTGGAAACAGAGAAAGAGTTAGTAAACTCTTGGGATGATACATGTTGATGTATGTTAGGTCCCCTGTCTACATATGCCAGGACTGGTTCTTTGTACTTCGTTACATTCTCTGATAATCTCTCAAGATTCAGACATATGTTCCTGTTGAAACACAAGTCTGAACCTTTTGAGATATTCACAGAATATAAGTTAGAAGTAGAGAACCAATAAAGGTATAAGTATTATGTCCTATGATGAGATCAAGGAGGAGAATACTTGAGCACGGAAATCCTGGATTATTCTAAAGGAGAATGAGATTCTCTCTCAGCATTACTCCTCCATATACACCATTGCACGATGGTATATCGGGGCGGAGCAATCACACCCTATGTGATATGGTGTGCTCTATGATGAGTACTACTGAGTTTCCTATTTCCTTTTGGGGGTTATGCACTTGAGAAGCTGCATACCTATTGAATAGGGTTTAAATCAAATCAGTTGCCTACCACTTCATATGTGATATGGAAAGGGAAGAGCCCATGTCTTAAGCTAGTTAAGATTTGGGGTTGTCCGGCCTATGTCTAAAAGCAAAATCTGGACAAGCTCGAGGCAAAGTCTGTTATGTAGAACTGGAAAGGTTCCAGCTATACAAAATACAGCAGATGATTTGGTACAACCAAAGGATTCAGTAGATACCAACGAACCTCAGCCTCTCCGCCGATCTAGTAGGGTTTCTCACCCACCTGAGAGATACTTCGGTTTCTCTATGACAGTGGGAGCGAGGAATGCATCATGAGATGATGACCCAACTAGTTTCGAGCTGGCCATCAGGAGTAAGACTCTGTAAGAATGGCTGGATGCTTAGCGATCTGAGATAGAATCCATGTACACCAACAAAGTATGGACTTTGGTTGCAATATCTGAAGGGTTAAATCCCTATCAGGAGCAAGTATATCTTGAGAAGATTACTTGGTGTAGATGGAAAAGTTGAGACTTTCAAAGCTAGACTTGTTAAAGGTTTTCTTCATTGACCAGGCATGGATAATGATGAAACCTTTTCCAGTGGCTATGCTTGAGTCCATCCAGATCCTACTTACCACGGCTGCATACCATGACTACGATCTCTGGTGGTTGGGTGTCTTGACTGCTTTTCTAAATGATGATTTAGAGAGCGTCTATAAGTACACAGCCAGAGGGCTTCGTAGACAGTGGGAGCAGCGGAAACGTGTGCAAGATGCTTTATAGGATAAAGCATGCATCGCGGAGTTGGAACATCTGTTTTGATGAAGCGGTCAAAGAGTTTGACATCATCAAAATGGTAGATGAACCTTGTATATACAAAAAGGTAGTAGGGAGTATGGTGACGATCCTCATAGAGTACGTGGATGACATACTCTTGATAAGAAAGGAGTTTCTTATGCTACGCTCGATCAATCTCCGCTTATCACAATGATTCTCCACATAGGATCATAATGATACCTACTAACTCCTGGATTTTGGATCTATGAGATAGATCTAAATGGATGTTAGGATTCTCACTAGTTGTAGTGAGATGGTATCAATCGATCCAGGGGAGAATCACTGGAAGGGTTCCAGGGTGATAAAGACGACTGAATGTCAGTCGCAGGCATTGTCTTTACCCTCAGTAAAGGGACGGTATGTTGGAAGAGTTCCAAGCTAGATACCGTGGCATACTAGACGATAAAGGCAAGATACATCGCTACTTAAGATGCTGCCAAAGAGGCTGTTTGGGTGTATATAGGTTCATGAGATGAACTATGTTCCTCCCATTGTGTGACAATGGAGTTGTGGCTTATGCCAAGGAACGCCGGTCCCATCAGTGATCCAGACATATTCTAAGGCAGTATCACCTGATCATGGAGATGGTTGATCTCCAGGGGATCGAGGTAAGGAGAGTAGATTCTGAGGACAACACAGCGGATCCACTCACAAAGGCCTGTTCCCAAAGAGAGATTTTTTTATGGGATGGTTGAGTATGAGATACTGCAACCACTGCTATCAGATGACCCTAGTGCAAGTGGGAGATTGTTAGTTATATGTATGCCCTAGAGGCCATTACTATACATAGAATGTATATTGTAGTGGATGCTGGGACATATATAGGGAGGACTTTCTTGCTCGACATGATAGTATGCTATCTGGTTGATCTTTACCTTAACGTGTACACTGATTATCTCCCTGTTACATGTTGGTAAAGCCCTTAGGATCTGTACTTGACTACCTGGACTATGATGCGGATCATACTAGTGGGGACATGGTAGTCCATAAGTACATCCTTCAAAGTCCCTAGCCGTGGGTGTATCAAGACGGGGCATCGATATACCAGAGTAGACTAGCGTGTACCTTCTCGACCCATACAGATGGGCGATGGATGATCCCATATCCATTGGTGTTTGACATCAGAGATGATATACGGGTGCTCAGTAGAGACTGGGTACACTTGACGGACTCGCCGAGAACTCCCAGATGGTATTATACCTCACGTCAGATGGCAGTTCTCTGGTGACACTGGTACAGAGTAGTCTGTTGACCCGAGATCGTCATAGAGTCTTGTGTGGTTCCCACTGTGCTTTGATTTCCATCTTACCACGTCCAAGAGGGCGTGCAAAACGGTGGTTTTTGGGTACAGTCCCGAGTCACATGGAGGCAATGAGCGATAGGAGGGGATTCGTCTCTCCCGGTATAGGGGGTTGATGTTGCGCTGTGTTCGATTGGCTATAATAGGAAATCCCTAGCCAGGGTTGCTGAGATTTACTGGTAAGTGTTACCAGTAGTTTCTCGAATTGTTATAGACCTCATATCGACACGACTTATCGAGCTATTGGGGTCTGACGTTTACCACCCCTAGGCGGGATATGCGACATATCAGACGATCAGACCGGACTGTACGGTAGTGTTACTGGTCGGATTCACTGGAGTGTGAGCGGGCTTGCTCGTCGATCTTCAGATCGCTCAATACCCGGGTGGCCATTACGTTTAGCAGACCGCTTGCGGCTTGTGGGTGTTTGATATGATCATCACCTGCTGCCGGCGTATTGACGAGTCTTTAGAGTCCTACACAGAGGTTTCCTGGCTCAAGCGAAACGAAATAGGAGCGCATATGAGATATGTGCGGGACCGAGAATAATGCGTGTATGTGATGCCGCATTCCATTCTCGCGATGAATGTATCGGAAAGGTTGTATGCGATATAACCTAGTTATCGATTCAAGCGTTGATTCGATAAGCCGATACATTGAATACTAGTCGGTTGTGTGCGACATGACCGGATCATTGAATCAAGTGTTGATTTAATGATTTAATGCATAATTATATATTTGATATGTTACTTTGCACTAACTAGTATTGGTTCACTTTAAACGGATTTTCTCACTTGGATTGTGCACATTGTATATGTGATATATTTTTGTGCACTTGTATGTATCATGTTTGATGATGCATGCTAACTTGTGTTTTGTGTAAAGTTTAAACCATGGTTATGTAATGGTTAGGGTTTTCATTTTCATATCTATTTATTTATTTATTTTCTTTTTGGAAAAAGAAATGAGAAGAATGGTGGCTTTCTTTGTTTGTATTTGAAGATTCATGAAGCTTTGACTTTGTCCACCATTCTTATCTCATGCTTAACCCTAACCATTTGATTTAACCCTAGTTTATTCTCTACACTTCACCATGGTTAGTTTATGATAAGCATTCCTTTTATTTTCTATTTTTGGAATTAACTTATCATAACAATTTCATCTTCTTCTTCCTTTCTTCAAGTGAAGAAAGCAAGCTCCATCAATGGTGATTGATGGAAACAAGTGAGAAATCCAATTCTAAAGTCTACCCACTTCATATTTCTTCATCCTCTACCTCTTGCCAAGTAGTAGAGTGTGTTTTCTTCACAAGTTTCTTGACTTGGTGAAGTCGGAGCTTGATTTAGCGATGCCTCGACGTAGATCATCTTCGGCATGGACATCGACGACCTAGCTCGCTTATTCTCCGATGAAGTCGACGCTAGAGCCCGGATTCTTTTTGGATAGTGGAGAGGACCTCATCTCGGAGCCGTGGAGGTGGAGCACCGGATCTACAAAGGTTGTATTTCCGATTCTCATAGTTAAGTGTTAACTAGTTAGCTTTTTCGCCTAGTTTTCTAGCAAACGATCCGTAGTCGGGTTTCTCGGCACCGTTAAAATTTTAATTTGGCATGATCGATGCCTTGTGAGACCTCATTAGGGTGCCTAGGAACCCTACATTAATGTAGTAAAAGAGGGTAGTTCCTATTGTTATGGGATTGGGCATAGGCAGAATGATTGCAGGGCTTTGGAAGCCAGTAGCCAGGATACGAAGCATGTTGTGGCTTCAGCCTCAAGTGTGTTTGTTATTGAGAACTGTTTGTCAATTAACTCTGCTTCCTGGGTATTAGATACCGGAGCAGGATCTCATATCTATAATTCATTACATGCTTTGAGAAACCGTAAAGTTATAAAGGTAGGAGATTGGTCTCTCAAAGTTGCAAACGGAATGACAGTAAACGCTGAATCCGTGGGAGAATATTGCCTAGGTTTGACAAGTAGGCATATATTGATTTTATGTAACTGTTTATATATACCTAGTATGACTTGTAATATCATATCAGTATCCTCACTTTCGAGAGAGGATATGATTTTACATTCGTAAGCGATGTAGTTAACATCCACCTAAATCAAGTTCTGATTGGGTCAGGTACATTAGATAACGGAATATACGTATTAAGTCAAGCTCAGGTTTTCAATATCCAGAATACACTTAAAAGAAAGTCTCCGGAATTAAATCAGGCTTTCTTATGGCATAGTAGACTAGGTCACATCAATGAGAGAAGGTTGACTAAGTTACATAGAGAAGGATATTTGAATCCGTTCGAATATCAATCTTATGCTACTTGTGAATCTTGTCTCATAGGAAAGATGACAAAAACTCCGTTTTCTGGACACGGAGTAAGAGCAAGTGAGCTCTTGGGACTCGTACACAGTGACGTGTGCGGTCCAATGTCTACACATGCGCGAGATGGTTATTCCTACTTCATTACTTTTACGGATGATTTCTCTAGGTATGGACATGTCTTCTTAATGAAGCATAAATCCGAGGCTTTTGAGAAATTCCAGGAATACAAGAATGAAGTGGAAAACCAAACAGGAAAAAGTATTAAGACACTGAGATCTGATCGAGGTGGTGAATACTTAAGTGCCGAGTTCCTGGGTTACTTAAAAGAGAATGGAATTCTCTCTCAGCTTACTCCTCCATACACACCACAACACAACGGTGTATCAGAAAGGAGGAATCGAACCCTATTGGATATGGTTTGTTCCGTGATGAGTAAGGCTGAGTTACCACGATCTTTCTGGGGTTATGCGCTAGAATCAGCTGCATATCTTTTGAACAAGGTTCCAACCAAAACTGTGCCTACCACACCATATCAGATATGGAGTGGAAAGAAACCCTGTCTTCAGTACCTGAAGGCATGGGGATGTCCAGCTTTTGTAAAAAGGCAGCATGCAGACAAGCTCGAGGCACGCTCAGTACTGTGTAAATTTGTGGGATATCCAAAGAACTCCATGGGATATTGTTTCTATTACGCAGAGGAACAAAAGGTTTTTATTTCTCGTCATGCCCACTTCTTAGAAGCTGAATTTTTAGAAAATCAGAAGAGTGGGAGCGCAGTAGAACTGGATGAAATTCTAGAACCACAAGCTGTTACTGAAAGTATAGTAGAACCAGAGGTTTCAGAAGAACCGGACATCCCAGCGCCACTCCGCAGGAGTAGTAGGCAGTCTCATCCCCCCGAGAGATACTACGGTTTTCTCATAGACAGGAATAGATAGGATTGCACTATTGACTATGATGAGCCTACTAGCTTCCAGCAAGCCATTCAGAGCGGTGACTCCATAAAATGGCTGGATGCAATGCGGACCGAAATGGAGTCCATGTACACTAATAAAGTATGGACTTTGGACTTTGCTCCAGATGGGGTAAAACCCGTAGGATGCAAATGGATCTTCAGAAAGAAGATTGGTGTAGATGGACAGGTTGAAACCTATAAGGCTAGACTTGTTGCAAAGGGTTTCCGTCAAAGACCTGGTTTGGACTATGACGAAACCTTTTCTCCAGTGGCTATGCTGAAATCCATTCGGGTCCTTCTTGCTATTGCTGCCTTCCACGATTATGAGATCTGGCAGATGGACGTAAAGACGGCTTTTCTAAATGGAAATTTGGAAGAGAGCATCTATATGGATCAGCCAGAGGGATTCATTCAGAGTGGGAGCAGCGGTAAAGTATGCAAGTTGCTTAAGTCCATTTATGGACTAAAACAGGCATCGCGGAGTTGGAACATCTGTTTTGATGATACTGTCAAGGAATTTGACTTTATCAAAAATCCAGATGAACCATGCATATACAGTAAGATTGTAGGGAGAGCTGTAGTATTCCTCGTCTTGTACGTGGATGACATTCTCCTAATAGGAAATGATATTCCTATGTTACAGTCAGTCAAAAGTTTTTTGTCACAGAAGTTCTCCATGAAAGACCTAGGTGATGCCACCTACATTCTGGGGATCCAGATCTATCATGATAGATCAAAGAGGATGTTGGGACTTTCGCAGTCCAGGTACATAGACACCATATTGAAAAGATTCAGTATGGAAGATTCTAAGCACGGTAACCTACCGGCTTGTCACGGAATCACCCTCTCCAAAGATATGTCTCCCAAGACTGATTTGGAAAGGGATCACATGTCGATTATACCCTACGCTTCAGCGGTAGGCTCTATAATGTATGCGATGTTATGTACCAGACCAGATGTAGCATACGTATTGAGCGTAGTAAGCCGGTGTTAGTGTATATGCCCTAGAGACCATTACTGTATCATACTAGTTTGTATATTACTTAATGGAAGCTTGGGATATTCACCTTGTATTGACAATCTTGCTCAAAACAGTAGTATGCTACTTGGTTTGTTTCTACTTTAATATGTGCATGTGTTTCTTTTAGCATATTGCTTATACATATTAGTAGAGCCCTTAGGATCTTTGCTTGATTACCAGCGTTGTGATGGCAGTCACACTCGTAGGGGCTGGGTAATCCACAAGCACATCCTTATGCAGGTCCCTAGTCGTAGGACTATCGAGACAGGGCATCGATACTCCGGAGTAGACTAGCGTATACGCTTCTCATCCCAGCAGGGAGACGGTCTGTCCCACAGCCGTCAGTACGTCGTACTTGAGATAGTATGCGGGTGCTCGTTAGGTTACGAGTACACTGGACAGGACTCGTCAGGAACTGTTGGTTGGTATTATACCTATCGTCAGTTATCAGTTCCTAGGTGACATGAGTACAGCTTAGTCCGCTGACTTAACACTGTCACTTCGCCTCGAGTGTGTTCCCACTGTACTTTGATTACTACCCTACCACGGCTCAAAAGAGTCGTGCAAACAGGTAGTAGTTGGGTGCAGTCCCGAAGCACTTGGAGGCAGTGACGGTTAGACAGGATTCGTCTCTCCCGGTATTGGGGATTGACATCGCGCTGTGTCTAGGAGAGCCATTACACGAGTAGTCTCTGGCCAGGGCAAGCGAGATATACTGGTAGGTTTCCAGTGTTATCTCAGGGTGTTCTGGGCTACACTCCGACACGACTTGTACCGCTATTAGGGGACTGACGTTCACCACCCCCTAGGCCCGCCATGCGATGTATCAGACGAACAGACCGGACTGTACGGAGATTGTCACATTCAGGCTCAGTAGGAGTTCAGATGGGTTTCACATCGTCCGTCTTCTTATCGGCATCTACCTGGGGGCCGTTACGCACAGCTAGTGCCGCTTGCGGTCTGTGGTTAAACCCACTGCCAGCGTAGTGTCGAGTCTTTAGAGTCCCACACAGAAAGCTATTCTCCTTTAGGCAAAAGAGTAGAGGTCGCATGGTTTTGCGACAGGTCGCATGGTTTTGCGACAGGGTTCGGTCACATCCGTGCACTTGTGCACGTTTGGTGTCCGGACAGTTAACACTAGCGGGCTTTGGTTTAAGCCAGATCCTAGTGTACATTTTGGGATTGGTTTTATCTCGTTTGTATTCGTGTTCCTCGGAACGCGGATGCGGGTGTGTATGCACAGTTGACAAAGAGAGAGAGGCAGATGATTCTCATTGGGGTTGTTGACTATTGACTGTTGACTGTTGACTGTTGACTATTGACTTTTTGCTAAACCCTAATGAGAATAAGAAATATGATTAACAATAATATTAATTAAGTATTATAGTGACATGGTTGTTGAGGGGTTGACTTTGTTGACTTGTTGACTTTGTTGACCGGTTGACTAGGTTAGACTAGTTGACCATCATCATGACAATGGCTATCATTTCATGGCAAAGATTTTTGCTTGCTTGTTTCTTTTTGCAAAATGAGTGCATGAAATGATATAGCCATTTTTGACTTGAACCATCACATAATACTTGATTACTATTTTTGTTATGATGGTTTTGGATTATGAGAGCTTGGATGGCAAAAGAGTTATTCATTCTCTCAATTGCTTTCTCCCTCTTGCTTGAGCTCTCCCTCTTGCTCTTCCTCTTGCTCTCTCTCTAGCTCGAGGCAACTCCCTCTCATGAGTTGAGAAACATTGCCTTAGAGATAAAAGAAAACCCATATTACTTCTCTACTCATCCTAGTTCACAAGGTTTAGCAAACCAAGTGTTCTAGTTTCTTCAAGTTCGAAGAAGAAGCCAAAGGTAGAAGCTTTCAGGTGGATCCATCTTCGGCGCAAGGAGACGACGAGGTGAGGCCGATCCGTACACCGCAAAGAGTTGAAGACGAAGGAGTTCAAGAAAGGTATAACCCCCTAACCGAGTAGCTAAAACTCTTGTTAGGTTTGTTAGATAGTTGTTTAACAAAGATCCGTATTTTGAGTCCATGTTACCACCTCTTGAAAATCATTTTTCATCATTTCCGCAAGCCCGTAAGTACCAGGAGAAGTAACGTGGACTTACAGTGGTATCAGAGCCAAGTTAAACACTATCTAGCATGTTAGCAAAGTAACTAGAAATTCAATCGGAGAAAAATTCGCAAAACGAACCCGTAAAATCAACTTTCTGTCGAATTTTTCCTCTGTTCCAAAAATAATAAATCTTGCCTTAAAATTTGACTCAGGGTTTTTATAGCACTCTGTAGGAAAATGGTCCAGAGAGCCGATCAAAGCGCCGCGGAACCACAGCGGGAGCTTGCTCCCGCCGCGGATCCGCGGCCGAGTTGACTCGGCCGTGGATGATTTTCCTTGCAATGTGGTTCTAGGGGTGTTTTGGGATTTTTACAATATGTTTTTTCTGCCCAGATTTTCTAGAAAGAAAAATTTGTTTTTGGGGCTTAAAAAACCGTATTTTGATCGAACTTCTAAAGACTATGGCTAACGGGTTTATATCTGTGATGTGTTATGTGTATTGAACGTCTGCTAATCGCTATACGTCGATTAGTGGGGGTTATACATATCTGTGATCTGTAATGTTGATGGTATGTGTATATGAATTCATTGGATTGTCGCGGGTGAATAGCCGGGGGTTGTGAGTTGAGAGTTTTTCCTTTTATCTTTCAATTCATGTAATATGTAAATTGATGTAATATTATTTGTATGGCCGCACAACCGGGTCGGGGTTGTAGCCGTCATTGTATAATTTCTTTTTACTGTTTTTGCTCTTAGGATAGACCCATGGTGGGGTGCACAAACTACCGGGTATCTCAAAGTGCCGAGTGGCCTACTCACGAGTTGAGGGAGGTTGCTTCGCTTTGGGTACTTGGCGGGTAGTTTGCCGCACCCGTAGGGGTCTAGGGTGGGGTTTGGCTATTCACCGCGACCGTGTAATCCGCTTTTCGTTACTGGCTCGTACGAATTGCGGATTCCTAGTATATCCAATGTGTTCATCTGTGATCTGGATTGGCTATCATTGCAATATATCCATATATGATAACTATTTAGGCGTTACTTATGTTTTGCATCCGCGCTAGTCCAGCCCCCGCTCTGTCGTTAGTTAAGTAACCTAACGGGTAATGACGGGGCCCCGTGGCGAATGCGGATGGCATAAGCGTACGTCATATTTTGGTTGTTTTCTGCAATGGTAGGATTAAATAATGGGACGCATTAAAAAGAATTAATGCAAGCAAAAATAAACCAAGTAAAAGTCGTTGGAACAATTTCAAAAACCACTCGGTTTCTTTTCAAAAACAACTTTTAAACGCGGAGCTTGAACCACTCCTTTTTGAAAGCTATCTCGTTCCATTGATTATATCAAGCTCACTACGTTCACGGTTTCGCCAAAACCATTCGTAGCCCTCCGCCGTTTCGTATGAATATTTAATAGTATTCAAGCTATGTTTGTTGACCTTCGTCAAGGCATAGTGATTGGTAGCTGTTGGGTGTTCATATGTAGCATAGATAGATGCGTTGGTTTGGGACAGTCGTATTACCTTGTTGACCTTCGTCAAGGGTATATACGGGTGGGTTCAAATTAACCTGGACAATGACGGGTAGAACTTGACATGTGACTTATGATTTGTTGACCTTCGTCAAGGTCATAAGAGCATGGGGCAAAAATCCACATCGAGAGTTTCAAAAGAACTGAAACTTGCTAGCGTTGCATACCATTTGGAGTGTGATGATTCTGGTAGGATTCCTTCAGTTTTGTCACGCGATGATATTTGGATCCCGATCCTACTGTGAGTATATGCTACTCCTCGGGAACTTTTTCACTTAACGATCAATGCTATAAACCAAGTAGGTGTCTAGAAAGGTGTTAGCGAGGCTACGCCCCCAGGGAAAAGAGGTTATTTAATTAAGGAACTTTGCGAAAGCGTTGGAAAACCTCCCTCGAAGTACCAACACTGGCCTGGCTGAACGGTTAAGCAAGTATTGTACGGTGAGATTGATCCCGACTAGTTCTTCCTTTATGGTTTGAGGAGGGATTCGAGAGACAGTGGGAGCCATCCTGTTTAGATAAATTAAAAACCAATCTAAACTTACAAGAGCATCATGCTGAGAGTTTTCTTCTCTCTCTCTTAATTGCAGCGACCCAGTGACCACACATAGGTTACATCTAGATAATAAAATGACTGAACCTGACTGTTATGATTGGCAAAGGTCTGTCCAGATGTCCATTACCCATGACAAGCTGGGACACCTCTTAACTAATCAAGCCCCTGCCGTCTCAGGACCAGTTTTCCCTGTCATGGATATTGATATCCGTAAGACATCGGAAAAAAACTGTGCGAAAGCCAAGTGCTCATGTTAGCCTCAGTTGATGGTGAAAACCAGAGGCAGCACGAGAAGATGGACTTAGTTTCTATCTTCCTCCATAACAAAGATTTATACGGAGAGCAATCTCGCATCGCAGGATATGAGACCTCGAACGAATTGCTTCAAGCGAGGTTGGCTATCGGGTCATCTGTAGGGGGCAACGTCCTTACAGAGACCAGCTATTTTGAGCTCATGGACCTGAAGACCACGTTGAAGAACGAGTCAAGTACTGACTTAATTCTACAGTCCCTGCCCTCTGCTTATACCCTGAAGGAAACCAGGGAAAGAGAAGGAAAAGGAAGGGCAAAAGTTTCGGGACTGGATGTAGTTAAAGAGGGACGTTCCTATTGTAACGGGAATGAATATTGGCAGAAGGATTGCAGGGCTTGCAAAGCCAGTAACCAGAATTCGAAGCATGTTGTGGCTTCGGCTTAGGGTGTGTTTTTAGTAGAGAACTGTATGTCAGTTAACCCTACTTCCTGGGTATTGGATACCGGATCAGGATCTCACATCTGTAATTCATTACAGGCTCTGAGAAACCGTAGGGTTATCAAGAAAGGTGATATGACTCTCAGGGTTGCTAACGGAATGAGCATGTATGCTGAATCCCTAGGGGAATATCATCTAGGACTGACAACTGGGCAGATATTGATTCTGCATGACTGTTTTTATGTACCAGGTCCGACTTGTAATATCATATCTGTATCCTTACTTTCTAAGGAAGGATATGATTTTACTTTTATAAGCGATGTAGTAAACATCCACCTAAATCAAGTTCTGATTGGGTCAGGTACATTGAAAAACGGGATATACGTGTTGAATCAAGCTCAGATTTTCAGTGTCCAGAACACACTTAAAAGAAAGTCTCTGGAATTAAATCAGGCTTTCTTATGGCATTGTAGAATGGGTCACATTAATGAGACACGGTTAACAAAGTTACATAAAGAGGGATACTTGAATCCATTCGAGTATCAGTCTTATGCCACTTGTGAATCTTGTCTCATGGGAAAGATGAAAAAGACTCTGTTCACTGGACACGGAGTAAGAGCGAGCGAGCTCTTGGGACTCATACACAGTGACGTGTGTGGTCAAATGTCTACACATGCGTGAAGTGGTTATTCATACTTCATTACTTTCACAGATGATTTCTCTAGGTATGGACATGTCTTCTTAATGAAGCACAAATCCGAGGCCTTTGAGAAATTTTGGGAATACAAGAATGAAGTTGAAAAACAAACAGGCAAAAGTATAAAGACACTGAGATCTGATCGAGGTGGTGAATACTTGAGTGCCGAGTTTCTGGACTACTTAAAAGAGAATGGAATTCTCTCTCAGCGTACTCTTCCATACACACCACAACACAACGGTGTATCTGAAAGACGGAATCGAACCCTATTGAATATGGTTCATTCCATGATGAGTAAGGCTGAGTTACCGCAATCTTTCTGGGGTTATACACTAGAAACAGCTGCATATCTCTTGAACAAGGCTCCAACCAAGACTGTGCCAACCACCCCATATCAGATGTGGAGTGGGAAGAAACCCTGTCTTAAGTATCTTAAGACATGGGGATGTCCAGCTTTTGTAAAAAAGCAGCATGCGGACAAGCTCGAGGCACGCTCAGTACTGTGTAAGTTTGTGGGATACCCAAAGAACTCCAGGGGGTATCTTTTCTATTCTGCAGAAGAAGAAAAAGTTTTTGTTTCTCCGCATGCCCACTTCTTGGAAACTGAATTTTTGGAAAATCAGATAAGTAGGAGCGCAATAGAACTGGAAGAAATTCCAGAACCAAAAGCTATTACTGAAAGCTTGGAAGAATCAGAAGTTTCAGGGGAACCGGACATTCCTGCGCCGCTCCGCAGGAGTAGTAGGCAGTCTCATCCGCCCGAGAGATACTACGGTTTTCTCATAGACGGGGATAGAGAGGATTGCGTCATTGATTATGACGAGCCTACTAGCTTCCAGCAAGCCATTCAGAGCGGTGACTCGGTAAAATGGCTGGATGCAATGCGGACCGAGATGGAGTCCATGTACACCAACAAAGTTTGGACTTTGGACTTTGCTCCAGAAGGGGTAAAACCCGTAGGCTGCAAATGGATCTTCAGAAAGAAGATTGGTGTAGATGGGCAGGTTGAAACCTATAAAGCTAGGCTTGTTGCAATGGGTTTTCGTCAAAGACCTGGTTTGGACTATGACGAGACCTTTTCTCCAGTAGCCATACTCAAATCCATTCGGATCCTTCTTGCCATTGCTGCCTTCCACGATTATGAGATCTGGCAGATGGATGTAAAGACGGCTTTCCTAAATGGAAATTTGGAAGAGTGCGTCTATATGGATCAGCCAGAGGGATTCAATCAGAGTGGGAGCAGCGGTAAAGTGTGCAAGTTGCTCAAGTCCATCTATGGACTGAAGCAGGTATCGCGGAGTTAGAACATCTGCTTTGATGATACTGTCAAAGAATTCGACTTTGTCAAAAAGCCAGATGAACCATGCATTTACAGTAAGATTGTAGGGAGAAATGTGGTATTCCTCGTCTTGGACGTCAATGACATCCTCCTAATAGGAAATGATATTCCTATGCTACAATCAGTCAAAGGATTCTTGTCACAGAGGTTCTCCATGAAGGACCTGGGCGATGCCAACTACATTCTGGGGATCCAGATCTATCGTGATAGATCTAAAAGGATGTTGGGACTTTCACAGTCAAGGTACATCGACACCATACTGAAACGATTCAGTATGGAAGATTCCAAGCGCGGTAATCTACCGGCTTGTCACGGAATCACCCTCTCCAAAGAGATGTCTCCCAAGACTGATTTGGAAAGGGCTCGCATGTCATCAATACCCTACGCATCTGCAGTAGACTCTATTATGTATGCGATGTTGTGTACCAGACCAGATGTAGCATACGCATTGAGCGTTGTAAGCCGGTATCAGTCGAACCCAGGGGAGAAACACTGGATAGCAGTAAAGAACATTCTCAAGTACCTGAGAAGGACTAAGGAGATGTTCTTGGTGTATGGAGGAAAAGACCTCTAGATCGAGGCCTTTGCTGACTCCAGCTTCCAGAGTGACAAGGATGACTCTAAGTCCATGTCGGGTTATGTCTTTACCCTCAATGGAGGGGCGGTTTGCTGGAAGAGCTCCAAGCAGGAAACCGTTGCTGACTCAACTATGGAAGCGGAGTACATAGCTGCTTGTGATGCCGCAAAGGAAGCTGTCTGGATGAAGAAGTTCCTCACGGAGCTTCAGGTGGTTCCTACCATTGTTGATCCGATACCGCTGTATTGAGACAACAACGGCGTTATAGCTTTAGCGAAGGAACCCAGGTCCCATCAGAAGTCCAGGCACATTTTGAGGCGGTACCACCTGATCAGGGAGATCGTAGATCGCCGAGAGATCGAGGTGAAGAGAGTAAATACGGAAGATAACACTGCTGATCCACTCACGAAGGCCTTACCCCAGACTCAGTTCGAGCGGCTGATCGAGATGATAGGTCTCCGATACGCCAGTACATGGCCTTAGTGCAAGTGGGAGATTGTTAGTGTATATGCCCTAGAGGCCATTACTGTATCATACTAGTTTGTATATTACTTAATGGAAGCTTGGGATATTCACCTTGTATTGACAATCTTGCTAAAAATAGTAGTATGCTACTTGGTTTGTTTCTACTTTAATATGTGCATGTGTTTCTTTTAGCATATTGCTTATACATATTAGTAAAGCCCTTAGGATCTTTGCTTGATTACCAGCGTTGTGATGGCAGTCACACTCGTGGGGGCTGGGTAATCCATAAGCACATCCTTATGCAGGTCCCTAGTCGTAGGACTATCGAGACAGGGCATCGATACTCCGGAGTAGACTAGCGTATACGCTTCTCATCCCAGCAGGGGAGACGGTCTGTCCCACAGCCGTCGGTACGCCATACTTGAGATAGTATGCGGGTGCTCGTTAGGTTACGAGTACACTGGACAGGACTCGTCGGGAACTGTTGGTTGGTACTATACCTATCGTCAGTTATCAGTTCCCAGGTGACATGAGTACAGCTTAGTCCGCTGACTTGACACCGTCACTTCGCCTCGAGTGTGTTCCCACTGTACTTTGATTACTACCCTACCACGGCTCAAAGGAGTCATGCAAACAGGTAGTAGTTGGGTGCAGTCTCGAAGCACTTGAAGGCAGTGACGGTTAGACAGGATTCGTCTCTCCCGGTATTGGGGGTTGACATCGCGCTGTGTCTAGGAGAGCCATTACACGAGTAGTCCCAAAACAGGGCAAGCGAGATATACTGGTAGGTTTCCAGTGTTATCTCAGGGTGTTCTGGGCTACACTCCGACACGACTTGTACCGCTATCAGGGGACTGACGTTCACCACCCCCTTAGGCCCGCCATGCGATGTATCAGACGAACAGACCGGACTGTACGGAGATTGTCATATTCAGGCTTAGTAGGAGTTCAGATGGGTTTCACCTCGTCCGTCTTCTTATCGGCATCTACCTGGGGCCGTTACGCACAGCTAGTGCCGCTTGCGGTCTGTGGTTTAACCCACTGCCAGCGTAGTGTCGAGTCTTTAGAGTCCCACATAGAAAGCTATTCGCCTTTAGGCAAAAGAGTAGAGGTCGCATGGTTTTGCGACAGGGTTCGGTCACATCCGTGCACTTGTGCACGTTTGGTGTCCGGACAGTTAACACTAGCGGGCTTTGGTTTAAGCCAGATCCTAGTGTACATTTTGGGATTGGTTTTATCTCGTTTGTATTCATGTTCCTCGGAACGCGGATGCTGGTGTGTATGCACAGTTGACAGAGAGACTAAGGCAGAGGATTCTCATTGGGGTTGTTGACTATTGACTGTTGACTGTTGATTGTTGACTATTGACTTTTTGCTAAACCCTAATGAGAATAAGAAATATGATTAACAATAATATTAATTAAGTATTATAGTGACATGGTTGTTGAGGGGTTGACTTTGTTGACTTGTTGACTTTGTTGACCGGTTGACTAGGTTGGACTAGTTGACCATCATCATGACAATGGCTATCATTTCATGGCAAAGACTTTTGCTTGCTTGTTTCTTTTTGCAAAATGAGTGCATGAAATGATATAGCCATTTTTGACTTGAACCATCACATAATACTTGATTACTATTTTTGTTATGATGGTTTTGGATTATGAGAGCTTGGATAGCAAAAGAGTTACTCATTCTCTCAATTGCTTTCTCTCTCTTGCTTTAGCTCTCCCTCTTGCTCTTCCTCTTGCTCTCTCTCTAGCTCAAGGCAACTCCCTCTCATGAGTTGAGAAACATTGCCTTAGAGATAAAAGAAAACCCATATCACTTCTCTACTCATCCTAGTTCACAAGGTTTAGCAAACCAAGTATTCTAGTTTCTTTAAGTTCGAAGAAGAAGCCAAAGGTAGAAGCTTTCAGGTGGATCCATCTTCGGCGCAAGGAGATGACGAGATGAGGCCGATCTGTACACCGCAAAGAGTTGAAGATGAAGGAGTTCAAGAAAGGTATAAACCCCTAACCGAGTAGGTAAAACTCTTGTTAGGTTTGTTAGATAGTTGTTTAACAAACATCCGTATTTTGAGTCCATGTTACCACCTCTTGAAAATCGTTTTTCATCATTTCCGCAAGCCCGTAAGTACCGGGAAAGGTAACGTAGACTTACAGCCGGTATCAAGCAAACCCAGGGGAGAATCACTGGATAGCAGTAAAGAACATTCTCAAGTACCTGAGGAGGACTAAGGAGATGTTCTTGGTGTATGGCGGAAAAGACCTCCAGATGGAGGCCTTTGCCGACTCCGGCTTCCAAAGTGACAAAGATGACTCCAAGTCCATGTCAGGTTATGTCTTTACCCTCAATGAAGGGGCGGTCTGTTGGAAGAGTTCCAATCAGGAGACCGTTGCTGACTCAACAATGGAAGCAGAGTACATAGCTGCTTACTATGCCGCAAAAGAAGCTATCTGGATGAAGAAGTTCCTTACAGAACTTCAGGTGGTTCCTTCCTGTATTGGTCCAATACCTTTGTATTGTGACAACAACGGCGCTATAGCTTTAGCGAAGGAACCCAGGTCCCATCAGAAGTCCAGACACATCTTAAGGCGGTATCACCTGATCAAGGAGATCGTAGATCGCCGGGAGATCGAGGTGAAGAGAGTAGAGACGGAGAATAACATTGCTGATCCATTCACAAAGGCCATTCCTCAGATGCAGTTCGAGAGGCTATTCGAAATGATAGGTCTACGATATGCCAGCTCATGGCCCTAGTGCAAGTGGGAGATTGTTAGTGTATATGCCCTAGGGGCCATTAGTGTATCATACTAGATTGTATATTACTTAATGGAAGTTTGGGATATTCACAGTTGTATATACAGTCTTGCTAAAAATGGTAGTATGCTACTTGGTTTGTGTCTACTTTAATATGTGCATATGTTTCTTGTTACGTATTACTTATACATATTAGTAGAGCCCATAGGTTCTTTGCTTGATTACCAGCGTTGTGATGGCAGTCACACTAGTAGGGGCTGGGTAGTCTATAAGCAACATCCTATACAGGTCCCTAGTCATAGGATTATCGAGACAGGGTATCGATACTCCAGAGTAGACTAGTGTGTACGCTTCTCATCCCAGTTAGGGAGATGGTCTGTCCCATAGCCATCAGTACGTCGTACTGGAGATAGTATACAGGTGCTCGTTAGGTTACGGGTACACCGGACAGGACTCGCAGGGGAACTGTTGGTAGGTATTATACCCGTCGTCAGTTAACAGTTCCCAGATGACATGAGTACAGCATAGTCCGCAGACTTGACACTGCTACTTCGCCTTGAGTGTGTCCCACTGTTCTTAGATTGCTACCCTACCACGGCTCAAAGGAGTCGTGCAAACAGGTAGCAGTTGGGTGCAGTCTCGAGCACTTGGAGGCAGTAGTGGTTAGACAGGATTCGTCTCTCCCGGTATTGGGAGATGATATCGCGCTGTGTCAGAGAGCCATTACGCAAAGTCCCTGATCAGGGCAAGCGAGATATACTGGTAGGTTCCAGTAGTTTTTCAGGGTGTAATGGGCTTCGCTCCGACACGACTTATACAGCTATTAGGGGACTGACGCTTGCCGCCCCCTAGACTTGATATGCGATAGTCTTAGACGAACAGACCGGACTGTACGGAGATTGTCACATCAGGCTCAGTGGGAGTTCGGATGATTTTCCTCATCGGCCTTCTTATCGACATCTACCTGGGGACCGTTACGTACAGCTAGTGCCGCTTGCGGTCTGTGGTTAAACCCACTGCCAGCGTAGTGTCGAATCTTTAGAGTCCTACATAGAGAGTTTCCCTGCTCCAGGCGAAACGATATAGAGGTCGTATGGTTTTACGACAAGGGTTCGGACGCAAACGTGTGTTTACGCACGTACGACTTTTCGGACAGTTTTTACTAGCCGGCTTTGGTTTAAGCCAGATTCTAGTATCGGGTTATTGGATTTATACAGTCTAAAGTTTTTCCGTGTTTCCACGGATTAGAGGGGCGTTCTCGTAATTTGTCGGGAAGCTTCTAGAAGAGTGGTGACTTGGGGGGGGTAAGGTGGCATTGCATTAAATGAGATTAGTGACTCATTTGTATGATTCATCCAAGTCACTAATGCATCATAAATGTTTAATGACTCATGGAGATGAATCACTCATAGATATTTATGAAGTATGGTTGTTAATTCTATTATTTTATTTTTGGATAAATAATAATGCTTCATATATATTATGATAAGATCATTATCTCATTTTCATTCTCATCTTCACCTTCTCTCTCCTCAAGCTCACTCTCTCTTCAAACCCTAACCCTAACCTCTTATGTGTTGAGATCAAGGGTTATCTAGACTAATACATCCATAACCTCACTCTATATCCCCTAGGTAGCTTAGATTAGCACTTTAAGCAACCTAGTTATCTCAAGTTTGAGATTAAGCTTGGCGTAGGAGCTTTCGGGTGGATCGTCTTTGATTCGAGGAGGCCGTTGAGGTGCCGATATTCCAAGGAGCTTACAAGGAGTGGAGGACCGCGATGAAGACCCGAAGGACAAGTAACGTGAGGTATAACATCGTATCCGAGTAGTTAAACCTCTAGTAGATAGTTAGCAATGGTTTAGATAACGATTCATGCGCTCAAGTCCGTGTTACGAAGTTTTGATAATCGTTTTTCATATATTCCGCGTTCCCGCAAGTTCGTGGGGTGCGTGACACGGACTTACAAATATAACATCAAATCGGGTGATTCTCAGTATCGTGGCGATAGAGAATTTGCACTTAGAGCAGCTGGATATAAAAACGGTATTCCTTCATGGAGATTTGGAGGAGAAGATCTATATGATACAGCCACTGGGATACAAGTTAAAGGGGAAAGAGAATATGGTATGTAGACTACAAAGAAACCTGTATGGCCTCTAGCAACATCCTAAGCAGTGGTATCTCAAGTTTGATCAGTTCATATTAAAGACATGATTTGTGTGCAGTGAATCAGATCACCGCGTGTATATTCAGACTTTCAAGAATGGCAACTATATTATTTTGTTACTTTACATGGATGATATGCTGGTAGCGGGTTCGAATTTCGAGAAAATTCAAAATCTGAAAATGATAATAGCTGATGTTCTCCTCCGAAACACAGAGACGCAACTGCGTAGGCCCGTCTTCCCTGAATTTGGGGGCAGATGCTAATTGGTGCTATCCATCCACCTCTCCAAAAATACCAAGTTGATTTATGACACCATGTATCGAAAGTTTAAACGGATGCGGCTGATGTAGCAGACTTCGTCAGATTCCCCCTCATGGAGGGGTTTTTGATTGTGGGGACGCTCTTCCCTGCAGGCGCAAGCCCCCTGCAGTTAATTACGCTACCGCATCACGGTAACCACTTTCTCCTTCTCCAGATGGTCACTTCGTGTCATATGTGTTTGTTTTGTTTGGTTGCCCGTAGATTGTATACGGAGACTAATTTATGTTGTCGCCCGTAGGGCGTGGATTAGTCCAAATCCGTATCTTCTTAGATTTGAGTTTGGGATTGGGTTTAAGAATACGTTAGTCTCATTTGAGACTAAGAACAACTTAAACGTATGTTAAGAATACGTTAGTCTAATTTCAGACTAAGATCAACTTAACGGGATCGTTTAGATCCAACAAAAGAGCATTCTGGCTTTATTGTTTAGTTTAGGGATATTGTGGTCGTTTACCAGTTTAAGGACATGGTGGTCCAGTTTAAAGACGTCATAGTCTGTAAAGGTTAAGGACATCATAGTCCATGGGCTTAAGGACCCCACAGTCCGAGGTTAAGGACATCATAGTCCATGAGTTTAAGGACCCCACAGTTCGTGAAATGATTGGTTATCGGGACCCGTCACCTCTCTGAAGACGTTGAAGGATTACAACGACAAATATCAAAGGAGTGAAGAGATGTACCCTTGAACCAAAATTGATTGGGAAATCTGTAGTCCAATTTGGAACTAAGATCAATTAATTAGATTATGAGCATATTGGCTCAGTTAAATCTGAATTGAGGACTTATGGCTAACTTGGGCTAAGTCCAATTAGATTTGAGATGTTGGCTCTTTGTTGGACTGTTGAACATTTGTCTGGGTTCACCCCCCCCATTATTTAGCAATGCTTAAACAGGGGTTTGGGGCTCTAACAACATTTTGTCTTTGGCTGAGTACTAACCATTCATTATAGCTCTGGACTTTAAGGTTCATTTGAAGGGGAGATTTGCCTCTGGAAAATTTAGCCAATTTGGGCTAAACTGGTTTGAAAATAGTGTTAAACACTAAATGATATTTGGCGATCGCGTGCTCCCACGTGATGTGCTGAAAATATTGTTAAACACTAAGGACGAGGCGCTTAAAGTAGTGTTAAACACTAAAATTGAGTTGGTCACGTGGGGTCACGTGAGGCATCTGGAGATGGAGCTAGACTTCCTTTATTTTGTTCTCAGAATATTCAGATAAGTGTTAAACACATTTAGTCTTTGAAATTATCATGTGTGGACACGTGACAATGCCTCTGCGTTGGACATCAATTCCTCTTCTTCCCCTATTTTATTCTTTTGAAAAGAGTATTTGTCAGGGGTCACGTGGGGACACGTGAGACGCCCTAGATCAGTATTGCCTTTGGCTTTGTTCTCTTTTATTTTAACGGTCACGTGGGAGCACGTGAGGCATTGCCTCCGGGCTAATTCCTTCTTATTTTGAGGAGTCCATTAAAGGGTCACATGGGGGCACGTGACCATGCCTTATTCATTCCTTTTTGTTCGTTGGGATGAAGGGTCACGTGTTACCTCGTGATCATGTTGGATACTTGACCTTTACGTGCATGGAGAGCTTTAATTCTCTTGTTTTAAAAATTAAATTCTTTTATAGGGTTAAACCCTCATTTCATTTAGAGGAATGAAATTCCTATGTATATGGAAGAATTAAATTCTTATGTAGGGTTAAACCCTAGTTTCATTTGGAGGAATTAAATTCCGATGAATTTGGAGGAATTAAATTCTCTAAACTCAATTCGCCCTCTAAGTTTTGGATTAGAATCTCCCCGATGAGAATTAAATTCTCAACTTGTGGGGAGAACTGCTTCTGCAGATCTTCAACTAAAGGAAGAAATAAGTTCTTATTTCCGAAGAGTTAAACTCTTAATTTGAGAATTAAATTCTCTTTTTATTTTATGGAGCTTAGATCTCTTTCCCTTTCTCACCTAGGGTTTCTTTTCTCTGAAGTGATCTTCTTTTCTCTCTTGAGAATTAAATTCTCCTCTCTTTTTTCTCTCTGTTGTTGTTCTCTCTCCCTTTTTTCTTCTCTCTTGGCTTTTATTTATATGAGAGAGAAAAGAATCAGTTTATTTAGTCAATTTTTCATTGAAAGATTTTAATTGATTTTGTAACCAACATGATCTTTTAGATCACTCAGTGAATTTTATTCACCATTGGATTTTTAATCCAAAAAATCTTTTATCTGTTATCTGGCTAATTTCAGGGAAATCTTTCCTTATATAGAATCTTTCTATAAATTGGTGATTTTTAATCACCATTGGATTTTTAATCCAATGGTGCTCCACTTTACAGAGCACAATCTTTTTTGTTTGGAAAGATTTAGGGAAATATTTTACCAACTAGGCTTTTTGATTTCCCTTAATTAGAATTTAATTCTATTAGTTCAGAAGGCTTAAGAGCCTATCACGTGTTAGCACGTGACCCCACTGATTGACCAATTAATTAGAATTTAATTCTATTGGTTTAGAGCGCTCAAGAACCCATCACGTGTTGGCACGTGATCCCACTGATTAATTATTTAATTAGAATTTAATTCTATTATTTCAGAGGGTTTAAGAGCCTATCACGTGTTGGCACGTGACCCCACTGATTAATTATTTCTAATTATTTATTTTATTCAGTGCCTACAGGCTTTACCTGTAAATGGTCACGTGTCTGCACGTGATGCCCGGTCACGTGTGGGCACGTGATGCCTCATAACTTTTGATCCCTGATGAATTATGAGGCACATAATATATTAAATCGAAGGCTTTTTCGAGACGCTTTCGATACTATCAGAATTTAGCTGTTTCACATTCGGGAGTTTGTCAAAATACAGCCCGAAAAATACTGGTTCACATTTTCTTAAACGTATCGCTGCCATTTGATACCTTGGGCTCTTTTGCGCAAAAAAAAATTTTTTTGGCGGGAACAGCTGAAAAATTCTCCTTGAAGGATTTGGGAGCGGCCAAAAAAATATTAAGTATGAAGATCATAAGAGATAAGAAGCGGCGAAAGCTGCATCGAGAAGATATTAAAGCGGTTCAACATAGACAAGTCAAAGCCGGTAAGTACGCATTTAGAGAAACACTTCAAACTTAGTAAGGAGTTGTGCCCAACAACAACTCAAGAGCAGAAGGACGAGATAGCAAGAGTTCCCTATGCATCTGCGGTGGGGAGTTTGATGTATACGATGATAAATACAAAACCTGATATTGCGCATGCAATGGAAGTTTTGACCATGTACATGCAAAACCCGAGGAAGGAGTATTGGAATGCAGTGAAGTGGATGTTGAGATATCTCATGGGAACGTCCAATCATTGTTTATGCATCGGGGGCGATACTCTCTATGTGTAAGATTACATTGATGCGCACTACTCAGGTGATCGAGATAGTGGAAAAAGCACAACGTGGTACGTATTCACAGTTAGAGGAATAAAAGTTTTGCTCTCTCAGTTGCAAAAGGTGGTGGCATTTTCAACTACAAAAGTCGAATATGTGGCCAGAACGGAAGCCAGTAAAGAGATGACATGGTTGCAAGGGCTACTTGAAGAATTGGGGAAGAAACAAGACTTCAATACCTTATGGAGCAACAGCCAAAGTGCGGTACATTTGGAAAAGAATGCGGTATATCACTTTCGGACGAAGCACATTAAGGTGCGATACCATTTCATACATATAGTGTTAGAAGATGGGAAGTTGACACTGCAGAAGATCGCGGGAGAAAAAAATCCCACGGATATGTTCACTAAAGTCGTAGACAGAGATAAGCTGGATACATGTTGCAGGTTGGTGAATCTCTCTATGAAAATCTGATGAGAAGATAGTAGAGCGGAGTCGTGTGAAGTCTATAAACGTTGGGAATCAAGGAGGAAATATCTCCAAGTAGGCGATTGTTAAAATTGTGGAGAATTTTCCTGCAGACGTCTGATGTGAGGAGTACAGACGTCTAGACATGCATGAGAGCCATATTAGAAATCTAGAATAATGCCAGACGTCTGATAGAGAGGATGCAGACATCTGGTCAAGTCGAAACTAAAAGAACAAAGCGTAGCCAGACGTCTGTGGCAGACATATAGAGATGTTGAAGGCCAATTCAGAGCAACGGCAGATGTCTGATGGAAAATGTGCAGACGTCTGCCCAAGGAGACGAAAACTTACAGAAACTTGACAGACGTCTGACGCTTTCTTTATCAGATGTCTGTCTTCGGGAAATCCGTACGAATTTTATGTTTGATAATTTTTGTTTATCTCATGTTTAAAGTAGGATTAGGGTTTGGCTATTTATATATAGGGACCTCTCATATGATTAATGTACTGCTATTAAGAGCGGCAATTGTATTGAGAGGGTGACGACTTAGATCTAAAGAGATTTGATAGAAATCTTCTTGGGTTGCTCTTGGGTATACTTGATTCAAGATTATTGTAATACTCTAGTGCTATTATACTATGTTCATTTTGGGGTACTTCAAATCTTGCGGCAAAATTCTTGATTATTATTGATTTTGGGTTACGGATAGTGCATTTAGCAGCTGTAGTCATTATCCGATCCGACTCGCATGTTTGAAACCCATCATGGTTCAAGATCACATCAAATATTTGTTAGTACAGAGTATCCGTGCAAATTTAGATATTATATATATAATATATTTTAATATCCACATATCTTATAATAATACAAAATAAAAACCAAATAATATATTTTTATATCTAACCTTGCACGTCACCGTACCCCATATCATGTGGTTGCATCCATATATCATGTTCATGTACAAATTGTTAAAAACAGATTCGTTTGGATCGTACGTATATTTACGTAGATCCGTACTTGAGGTATACATTTTTATTGACAGGACACCGCATTATGGTTTAAACTACATATATTCTCCATATTAAAAAAACTAGTTTTTTAATGGATACGAGTAATATTCGGAACAATCTGATATTATCTGTAAAAACCTATAATATTATAACTTATAATATATATCACTGTTAATATATATTATATTCTATTAACTAATATAATCTTTTTCTCAGTCTCTCTCCCCCTCCCCCCCTACTTAACCCCGTCTCCACCTCTGTCTCTCTCTCTAATATATATATATATATATATATATACACACACACATATATATATATACATATATATATAATTATTTATTAAACCCATACATCCCCCTCTCTCTCTCCGATACATCCCCACCGTGAGAAAACCCTAACCCGCTCCCTCGTCGCCGCCGTTCACCCTTCGACCTCGTCCTCACCATCACCGTCGTCCTTGCACTCTTATCATCACCACCTTATTCTCCTCTTCCCGACCACCAACTACATCTTTCCCGATCACCTCACAATTTCACGACGACCTCGTCGACGGCAGCACCTTGACGTCGTCACCGTCGTCTCATCGCCCTCTGCTGTCACCACTTACTCTAGAGAACCCACAAAAACTTCTTCTCTCTTCTTTCTTCTTCTTCCTTTCCTTTCTTTTTCTTGATTTTCCGGCTGTTTCGCCAGAGTTGCGCGCGTTGCCGATAATTCAGACGATCCAGTCACCGTCGTCGTCTATCCCAGTTACCACATCACGTAGTTGCTTAGCCAAGTCCATTCCTGCACACGTAATTTTGCATCGCGATGTTATTTCGACGTCGGACGTGACATTCGTATCTCGACCTGAGATCCGATCAGGCAAGTTATAAACTTGCAACATGCTATTTTACTATATCGATATTTATTTACTAAATGATAGTGCATGTATTTTATTATACAATAAACATTACCGACTTACAATTATATAGCAACCATCTGTATCCGTACTGATAATAGTTTATCTAGTTGCATGCCGGAACATCACGATATTATCATACTACTATAACAGTTCAATATGTTATATAGATTGCATCATATATGGTAATGGACATATAACGGTTATTACAGATAGATACATATGCATCCGGGCATTAATTGTGTTTTGATATTGATTACAGTTTTACATTGGTATCTATTTTGGTTAATATACAGTACATGGCATGTTCATGACACATTACCAGACTTGTTACTTGGATTTTATTGCTAATGCCAACAATTCTGATTGTTGTCCTGATGGACATGACTTGTTGTCTGCATATACAAAAACTGTACCTGCTTGATCCTGTGTTGGAATTAGATTTATATCATCAATACCTGATTTGAACACAAAACCTAAAGAAAAGAGGAAATCAAGAATGTAGCCAAAACGTAACTCAGGAGGATATAATTATTGTTTGCCGTAATTCCGGACGTTACGGATTAAATCATTGTTTATTGTACCGTGATCCCGTGGGGAATGAATGAGATATATTGTACCGTGGTCCCGTAGGGTATGAACATGATATATACTGTTGAGTTACGATGATGATTACATTAATTGATTTTAAAGACTTCTAGAATAGATAACTTAGAAGCACAGATTTTAAGATACACATCACATACATATAGCTCACTATTTATATCTGTGTTTATTATTTATATTCATATTTAATCATATCATCATATCCTGCTTATTACTATTGTTTTGCTATTTATAATGCACTGACGTCTGGGTTTTGCATAACCCAGTTCCTCTAATTTTATCGCAGGCAGATCAAGAGTATTTTAGCAATCAAGTCGAGCGATTAGAAGCTAGCTATTTAGTTTAGAGATAATTAGTTTATTTATTTCAGCAGTTGATATGAGCCTATATTGGGACGTGATTCAGACACTATTGTTTATTGGATCTTGATTCGTTTCCGCTACATCTATTTCTTGATTTTATTTATCATGACAGATGGACATGTGTTAATTAGATTTTGTTTATTTTACTGTTCTTGATATCCGATTGACAGTCGTAATGTGACTGTAGAGTGATAATTCCTAACCACAGGTAGCATAATCGGCTCTGTCACGTACCGTGTTTACGTATTTTGGGAAGTGGAGCGTGACAATTATAGAAAATTTTGCAGATTCCGCTCTGCCGGGAACTAGCCTTACAGTGGCTGAAGCCCGTTAACAAATCCATCGTCTTTTTTGGTTTGATTTTGATTCTATTTTTTTTATTCTCGCATTTTATTATTATTTGTGATTTTTTGTCGGTATCGCGTTTGTTATTACATTGTTTGCCGTAGCGTTGATTCTCCGTGACAGGGTATCTCCCAACATTTTCTTTTAATTCATACTTTTAATAAAATATTTTATTTGTCTCGGACCACATTGAGTAAATCCATGTTCCTTAGCCCAGTATCTCAACCTCAACTTCAAATACACGGTTGCAATTGTTGCAGGCTTGGTCCAATGAGTCACTTCGTGATTCATACGAGGAAAATGTCTCTGTGAGCTTTTGCTTTGAAGACAGGCTTCCCATTGGTTCCCTTTTTCAATCCAGATATTAACTACACCATATATATTTGCTCATGAACATGCATGAATCAGGGAGAATTAAGGCCCATAGATACCAATCCTCCTCCACCTCTCAATCACCCCATAAAGATTTGCATACATATTACATGCATCCCTAAAAACTCTCTCCTCTTCTACCTATTCGATCTCCTTCTTTCTTTCTTTATGGCTCGAAAGGAGATCCTTGCATGGCTTTTCTTCATTGCAGCGACCTCAGATGCTGCGATCGCCTCCGATGACACCTTCGGAGGGATTGGGGTTAACTGGGGAACGATGACATCGCACCCGATGATCCCGAAACTGGTGGTTGAGATGCTCAAAGCCAACGGAATCAAGAAGGTGAAGCTGTTCGACGCGGATCAATGGACGATGAGCGCCCTGGTTGGGTCCGGTATCGAGGTCATGGTCGCCATTCCCAACGACCAACTTGAATATATGAGTTCAAGAGCCAGGGGTGCGAGGAGATGGGTCCATGAGAACATCACCAAATATGACGGAACCGTCAATATCAGGCATGTACATTGTCACACGACAACAATCTGTTATTCCCAAATTTTAGAATCGACTATATTAATAATGCCCTTTTGTTAAGCTCTCTTCTTCTTGCTTAAACTATCAGCTAGCTAGCTAATCGTGTCTTATTAATTCCTTTCAATCATCTTGGTATGGGTCCATGAGGATGTTAACTGATCATTTTAACACTAGCAATCACAACCCTATTTTAACATGGGTTTTTTTGAAATCAGGAATTTGACACTTATTTTTGAATAGGGTTTACGTCAAGACGACAACCATCAGTAAAACTTTGTTAAATTTTTACTTGAGTTTTGTTTCGTAGCCAACCTCATTAGATAGGAAAAGGCTTAGATGATGATGAAATCTGGTTTAGGCTTACACTTGTTTTATCTTATCTGCCCAATATGTTGATCCATAAGGCAAAAGTTGATCTTATATTTTTCTTATAATTTTTTTTTGTACACTTGATTACAAATTTAATTTATATGATCAGGTACGTAGCTGTGGGCAATGAACCCTTCCTCAAAAGCTACAATGGCAGCTTCCTCAACACCACCCTCCCCGCCCTCAGAAACATACAAAATGCCCTAAACAAGGCCGGCTTCGGTGACCGTGTCAAAGCCACTGTCCCCCTCAATGCCGACGTCTATAGCTCCCCCGCAGACAACCCAGTTCCCTCAGCGGGCGAATTCCGCTCAGACATCCGTTCCCTAATGACCGAACTCGTCCAATACCTCAACTCCATCAACTCCCCTTTCGTAATCAACATCTACCCTTACCTAAGCCTCTACCAGAACCCTAATTTTCCCACTGACTATGCCTTTTTTGATGGTGGTGCTAAGCCCCTCCTTGACGGTAATGTCAGTTACACCAACGTGTTCGACGCAAATTACGACACATTGGTGTGTTCGCTAAAAAAAGCCAAAGTCCCGGACATGAAAATCATAGTAGGAGAAGTCGGATGGCCTACCGACGGGGATAAAAAAGGTACTATAGAAAGTGCTCAAAGATTTTATGACGGTTTTTTTAGGAAAATGGCAAAGAATGAGGGCACTCCGTTGAGACCTGGCCGCTTCGACGCGTATCTCTTTAGTTTATTTGATGAGGACATGAAGAGTGTTCTCCCGGGTACATTTGAAAGGCATTGGGGGATATTTTATTATGACGGGAAACCAAAGTTCAAAATGGATTTCACAGGCAAAGGCACTGATGAGTACCCCATAGGAGCAAAAGGGGTGCAATATTTGCCTAAGCAATGGTGCGTTTTTGATGATTCAGACACGAAAAAGTTTGTGCATTTGCCCGAGAGCATGGATTATGCGTGCTCGAACGCGGATTGCACTCCTTTAGGGTACGGGTCTTCGTGCAATGGGATGAGCCAAAAAAGTAATATATCATACGCGTTCAATGCGTATTTTCAAACAATGGATCAGGACGTGAGGGCATGCGATTTCAAAGGGTTGGGAAAGATCACGAAAAAGGATCCGTCGCAGGGGAATTGCTCGTTCCCGATTCAGATTATTAATGGTGGAGAGAGATTGAGGGGGAGATCAGTGATGATAGCGAAAATGATAATGGTGATGTTAGTTGTGTGGTTTTGATTCATAGAGGGAGAATGAGAAACCCATGTATCGGTATGTGGCAGTTGAGTAGGGCGTCGTTTATTGTTGTTGTGTATAGCAAAGAGGTGAATTTAAGTATATATAGAGATTAGGATGTTGTGTATATTTGATTTTTATGTTTCAATAATTGAGTATGATTTTGAGATGGTCAAAAAAATCAGGAATGTGAAAGAGTTGTGTATGTTTGATGATTGCATTAGTTAAGGGGAACCTTAATTGCTGAAAGAGTATTATCAACTTGAATAGATCCATCTACAATCACAACTACAGAATATGGATTTGGTCACGGTTTTAACCGTGACCACAAATACGTTTGGTCACGGTTAAAACCGTGACACAACCATCGTCTAAAACTCCGTCATGAGAACCCTCGTCACGCCCTTAACCGTGACCATATGTTTTTTTAATCACGGTTAAGATTGTGACCATATACGTGGCGTTACCAAAAACGATTCAAACAACTAAATGAAACATGTGTGGGGTCCAAATATATGGTCACGGTTGTAACCGTGACCAAAAAATTAAAGCGTAATGTAGGATACCTGCTATAGTAGGCAACCGTGATTATATAGTCCTATGGACATGGTTTAAATCGTGACCATAAGGGGAAACTATAGTGAAAGTTACCTGCTATTGGTCACGGTTAAAACCGTGACCAAATATATTATCAATTTTTTAAAACTGAAATCTGCGCGTTTCACGTGCGCTACTTTTAATTACAACCAGCGATAGATAATAATTATATGATTAAATCTTACGCAATTTTAACAATCAATAAGTAATATGATTAGAATCAAACGCACTTCTAAACAATATATATACACCAAACGGTATAATCAATAAACTAATAAAACAATTGTTTACATAAAAAAATCAATAATTTATGGTCGTTGGGATGATCCAGCTCTATCGTCCCGTGACCTGAACATACTCCCAAACTCGTCTCGTATGGCCTACCTGATGGCCTCCGAATTCGACCGTCTCAGCTCTTCGATCTGCGCCTGAAGCATATCCACCCACACATTTTGCTGCTCCACCCGATTTTGGAGTCGACGAATCTCTTCCTGTGATGCAGCAACCGCATCTGTCCACGTCTGGGCCACATCGTACTCGTGGACGGACGAACACCTGGCAAAATGTTGGTGGCCCCACGGACCAACCCTGAGCTCATAGCCACAGTGATGTCCACCGGATATCGAATCCAGAACAGAGATGATAGCGGTAATCGAGTCGTCGGGGCCAGGTACTAAGGTGTTCGTCCTTTTCTGGAACTGGATCTGTGAAGAATATATATATATATATATATATATATATATATATATATGTTTGTGTGTGTGTGTGTTATATATATAACTTAAATATAGTATCGACTTGATTATATGAAATTTACCATGTACTCGCCCATGCCCATGTGTAATGCGGACCATCTTTTGGCAGCGGTGTAGTTGGCGGGGTCTTTCTTTTTCTACGATAAAATTAAGATTTATTTCAATAAGTAATTTGCGACAAAGAAAACATATATTTTTAAACGTCGAAATACTCACGAGCTGGTGCTGAGCGTTAGCATGCGACCGCTTCCCTTGGATCGGGATAGCGCGTTCTCTGACACCGTTGTTTCAGTTCTCGCTGTTGCGAACCGACGCCGCCTTGAAAATATAAAGAAGATAATATTATATATCACAAAATATGATTTTATGTTATATTATTATAATCTTAAAAATTAAATTTATACCTGAACATCATCGCGCTCGTAATACGTGACTAGCTGCGTCCAATCCTCTCTCAGCAATTTACAGTTATATCAGTTAGACTATACTCTATTTCAAACGGTTTAAATGGATGAAATTAGAAAAATTTACTCTGCATGTTTAGCAAAACAATCACTGTTTAGAAAGATGAACGCATGTAAATCGCCAATGAGATCGTAAGATATGTTTTTTAGCCTTCTTGCACCAATTGGACCATAAGGAACGCGTGGCGGTTTGTTCAGTTTTGTCCTGATATCGTCGTTAAGGAAACGAGTACAGAAAGACGTCATTTCTTCCGAGAGATAACTTTCCGCAATCGAACTTTCAGGATGATACTTGTTGCGGATATAGTTTTTTAAAGTTAATAAATATCTGTTGAAAATAATAGATATTAATAATCTACGATAATGTTTTGCAATTTAAATGATTAATAATAAACATTTTCATATCTCTTGATGAGATACATCCAACGGTAATGCACCAGACTGTAAATCTTAATCTCAATTGCCAAATGGATGGACAGGTGAATAATAATGTCGAAAAAGGAAGGTGGAAAGATAGTTTTGAGCTTGAATAGGATCATAGGAATATCTTTTTCGAGCTCTGCTATCTCATTGACGTCTACATTTTTGGAACACAGTTGACGAAAATACGTGCAAAATTCGTTAAGAATGAGACCAATTTCGGATTTTATCGATACTCTCAGGCATGAAGGAAGAAGATATTGCATCATTATGCGGTAATCGTGGCTCTTGAATCCTACGATTTTTTCATTTTCTACTTGTACCTGTTTGGAAATGTTTAATGAGAAACCATCATAGACTTTCTATTCTTTCAACACCCGCAAGAATGGCCGCTTCTCCTCTTTGTCAAGATTGTAAATTGCTTATGGGATATCGTAATAACTTGGTTTACCAGCCACAGGCTGAGAATACGATTTTTCTTTAATGGAAAAACCATCCAAATCCGTCAAATCATGGCGGGAGTTGAGACCGTCCCTCGTTTTTCTATCCTTACAAAGTAGAAGATTGATGATGTGTTCAGAGACGTCCTTCTCGATATGCATAACATCTAAATTGTAGTGGAGCGGTAGATCGGAACAGTATGGAAGTTGAAATAAACCACTTAATTTCTTCCAACCTGTTGGACATGGCATTGCATCTTTGTTTTGTTTCTTTCCGAATGCGATATTCTGAAAATCTCTCCATTGTTGCAATATGTCGTTACCGGATAATAATTTAGGAGGCATACTGTTCCCCTAATATTTAAACATAATAAAAAGAGCTAAGCTCTATTAAATTTTAATGAGGCAGCGCCTTACGTGCTCCCCACGAGAACGCCAGCTCCAAACTCTTAGGATAAAATCGTATGGTGGCGCCGCACGTGAAGCTCACGTGGACGCCAATGTGCAAATCAGAGGAGCGCCTATCCTATATAAGAATTAAATTCTTAAGCAGCGCCCACGTGCACAACACGTGAGCGCCGGCGCCCAAATTAAAACCAAATAGAATTAAATCTTACATGGGGATATTTCCCTAAAATCTGGGATACTCTCTATTAAACAGAGCCGTTGGATCAAATACCTAATGGTGATAATAAATTATCAAATAATAGAATTAAATTCTATTAGGAGAAAATATCTTCCAAATCTTTTTAAGTGAGAATAATACTCTCGGTTTGATCAAAATTCCAAAAATAGAATTAAATTCTATTTTGAGAATATATTTCCCTAATCTTTCTAAATAAAGAAGAATTGCTCTCTGTAAACGGAGAGCCATTGGATTAAAAATCCAATGGTGATTAAAAATCATCGCTTGATAGAATAAAATTCTATATATGGGAAAATATTTCCCTAATCTTATTAAAAACAAGAAGACATAGCCTGTGAAACAAAAATCACTGGATAAAAAATCCAACGGTGGATAAAATCCGACTGAGCAAATTTTGAGACCAATTAAATCAATTGGTATCTTTCAAATGAGAGATTTTCTCAAATTAATTAACAAATTTTCCTCCACTGTATAAAGGACCAAAAACTTCAAGTTTCAGAGGAAACGACAGACACAGAGAAAAGAGAGAGAACCCCCCACAAGCTTCTATAAAAATATAGAAAGCTCTTAAAACAACAGAGAATTTAATTCTGAATAAAGAAGAAGATCTTCCTCTTCTCAAAGCCTAGATAAAAAAACCAAAGAGATAAAAACATCTCCTTTCTATCATAGCATATCTAAGGATTCAACCCTTCTCAAGAACTTAGTTCTTTCTCTAGATCTGAGATCTACAAGTCAAGTCTCCCACAAATTGAGAATTTAATTCTCATCGAGAAGATCTTGTTCTTGAGAATTAAAGATTCCGAAAAGAACTATGTTAATATGAAAGAAAAAGAATCTATCCTATGGGAATTTACTTTCTCTGAAAATAGGGTTTAACCCTAAAAGAAACTTAGTTCTTATAAAAAAAAACATAAGAATTTAGTTCTTAAAGAAAACCTGATCTCAGATCTTCAAATTAAAGATCTTAGTGATCATTAATGGTCAAAATACCATTCACAGTGATTCAATATCTAAAAAAGAAAAGGAATTAGCGCCTCATGTGCTTCCCACGTGGGCGCCCCCAACAGCGCCCAACGCCTCACGTGAAAAACACGCGGGCGCCCAAAATATAAGGCTAGCGTCTCACGTGAAATACACGTGCGCACTGAGTAAAATACTTAGCACTTCATATGCAGCCAAAACGGCTAAGTGCTGAGCACTGATTGGGCAGCGTCTCACGTGAAATACACGTGGGCGCTCAACAAAATAAATGAGATAGCGCCGCACGTGTTCCTCACATGGACGCCATAAAAAGTGCTTAGCATATTCAGTCAAAATAATTGAAGTGCTCAGCACTCCTGCACAAAAGGAAAATGGAGAAACGAACAGAACCCAAATAAGTGCTTAGCACTTTTAAATAAAAAAAAGGAAAAGACTGAGCAGACCAAGCCCAAATTGGCTTAGTCTTTGAAGTTTTCTTGCAACTGAGCCCAAATGCTCGGTTGTTGGATCTTAATAAAATTTAATGATCCTGAAAATATTGCTAAGTTGATCTTAGTCTCAAACAAGACTAACGTATCCTTAGTTCAAAATAAATTGAGCCCAAATGCTCATATATTTAAGTTGATCTTAATCCCAAATTAGATTAACGATCATTAAATAAAATAAAACATTTTTGAACTAAGGGAACATACAATCTAAGTTCAAAACCCAAATCTAAAATATACGGATTTAGACTAATCCACGTCCTACGGACGATGACGAAAACTAGTCTCCGTATATAATTCACGGGCAACCAAAATAAACAAAATAACATACGACACGAAGTGAACTTCCGGAGCAGGAGAAAGTGGTTATCGTAATACGTTAATGTAATTAACTACAGGGGCTTACGCCTGCAAGGAAGAGCGTCCCCACAATAAAAAGACCCTCACAAATGAAGGGGAATCTGATAAAATCTGCTACAACGGTCGCATTTATCTAAACCTCTGATATACGGTGCCATAAATCAACTAGGTATATTCGAAGAGGTGGGTGGATAAGTCCAAATAGCATTTGCCCCCAAATTCGGGCTAGACGTCCCAACGTCTCGGTCCGGTCTTTCGGCGGTGAACAGATTCTGGCACGCCCGGTGGGACCTTTTCCTCTTTCCACTCCACACTTCGTGTGCCGTGTTTCGTGAACAAAATCGCGGTTCGCTATGGTTGCCCTTGGATTCGAGGTACCGAAACTTGGTGTCTTTCTCCTATGCAGAAAATCAATGGCTTTTCAATGCACTGCATGCAACAGCAACTCCCGCTCCACCCCAACTGGAGGAGTGACTTATGGGCCCAACGCGGCCTCTATTTTGTCAATGCCAGTGGGGCAAGTCACACAAGCCACTACTGGATTGTTCTTTAGGACCATGCTCCCTGTGAGTTTTGGTGCCTCCGTGGCGCAAGAAGAAGCTCGTAGAAAGTCGGTCTTCGATCGACTGGCAACCACAACGACCCCTCTCAACGGGCCGTCCAAATCTGGTATCTCAAACTTCAACAGGCTGAGCAAGAAATCAAACGGGCCCGTAAAAAAGCTCGTGATACCTGAAGGGGGTACCCTAAAACGGCTAGCCCTCCCAACTCCTGCTACAGGCGAAGCCATCAAAGGTGCTTCCCCCATCAGATGGTTGGTCTTTGAAAGATTGGTCGGCCCTTCACAAACTTTAACAAGGACGTCGGTCTTTAACAGGCTGGCACCGATTGAAGCTCCTCAGCAAAACCAGGAGCATAATGAAGCCGCTTTCAAAACTAAGGCGGTATCTTCAACAAGGCACGCTCGATGTCGCCATTGGTGCCGAGTGAGAGAAGCTGGGGGCAACTCCCCCTCTGGACTCACCCCACCAGATCCAATGGTGGAATTCGACACTGCTGTTCCAACCGGAAACAGTTTTGATCTGCTTAAGAGGGTGCGCAAAGACTCCCCAATGACGGAGCTAAAGAAATTTCCCCCACGTACAAAAGTTACAGTGCAGGAAAAGCCGAAGCGGCCTCATCAGCGGCTCTTCTCGCAAATTCATAGGGTCTGGAAAAAAGTCCAGGACTCTGTGATTGACCAAAACCACTCTTGTCGACCAAAGAAATCGAAGGCTCGACAAGAAAAAAACCACTCCTCCTCCATACAACGGGAGACTTCTCCTAAATAGGTGCTTCTTACAACGGCTCCTTCAGCTCCAATTTCTCATAAAAGAACGATACTGGAGAAAAATTTACCGCCCGCGGAAAATGTAAGTCGATGTTCAACACCCCAATACTTATGGGGAGGCAGAAATATGAATAACAATCTTGTTCTATGATCAAACATCGATTAACCGTATGAATCGTTTGCTAAACAAGTTTTAACAAAAGCTATAGAGTTCTAAACTACTATGTTAAGAGATTATACCAAACGGTTCTAGTCCTTCGTCTTAATGTTATCTACGGCCTCTTTGGATCTCCACGTCCTCTTCGGCTTTCTTCCGTGATAGACGATCCACCCGAGAACCCTAATCCAAGCTATAACCTCTAAACTTGAGGTTACTTAGTTTCTCTAGTTGCTAAATAGAGTAGCTAAGGTGATGTAGAGATAGGTTATGGAGTAATTAGTCTTTCCTAATCCTTGTTCTCAACTCATGAGGGGTAGTATTAGGCTTGGTGAAGGAGAGAGAACTTGAAAAGAGAGAGTGAGAAGATGATAATGATAATAATATATGAAATGAAAAAGCTTCTCACTTGATATATGAAACATAATGAATTAAAAGAAATGAATAATAAGAGATTATTCATCATGTTTCATTAATGCAAGTGGGTGATTCATTATGTGAGTCATTAAGCATTTAATAATGCATTAATGACATGATGAATCACTCACAATGAGTCACTAATTCATTAAATGAAAATGCCACCTCTCCCTCCATGTAACATCCTTCTAGAAGCTTCTCGGAAAATTACGAGAACGCCCCTCTCATCCGTAAAAACACGGAAAAACTTTAGACTGTATAAATCCAATAACCTGATACTAGAATCTGGCTTAAACCAAAGCCGGCTAGTAAAAAACTGTCCGAATGTCGTACGTGCGTTCAAGCACGTATGCGTCCGAACCTTTGTCGTAAAACCATACGACCTCTATATCTTTTCGCCTGGGTTTGGGAAATCTCTGTGTGGGACTCTAAAGACTCGACTACTACGCTGGCAGTGGGTTTAACCACAGACCGCAAGCGGCACTAGCTGTACGTAACGGTCCCCAGGTAGTTGTCGATAAGAAAGCTGATGAGGTAACCCATCTGAAATCCTACTGAGCCTGTCTGTGACAATATCCACGCAGTCCGGTCTGTTCGTCTAAGAGTATCGCATGTATGGTCTAGGGAAGTGGTGGACGTCAGACCCCTAATAACCGTACAAGTCGTGTCGGTATGGTTCAAGACCACCCGAGAATCTACTGATCATTCCATCAGTAATTCTCAATCAGCCCTGGCCAGGGACTTATAGTAATGACCAAACGACCACAATGCGATATCAACTCCCTATACCGGGAGAGACGAATCCCTAACAGTCGCTCACTGCCTCCATGTGGCTCGGGACTGTGCCCAACTGAAACCTGTTTGCACGACTCCTTTGAGCCGTGGTAGGGTAATAATCAAAGCACAGTGGGAACTCACACGAGACAAATGATGACCTTAAGTCAACGGACTATCTGCACACATGTCACCTGAGAACTGCTATCTGACGTTAGGTATAATACCATCCAGTCAGTTCTCGGCGAGTTCTGTCCGGTGTACTCACACCCAGTGAGCATCTGTATACAATCTTAGGTAAACACCACCAATGGTTGCGGGACCAATCCATCGCCCCTCGTCAGGGTCTAGATATGTATACACTAGTCTACTCTGGAGTATCGATGCCCAATCTTGATACTCCTGCGACCAGGGACATCTAAGGGTGTGCCTATTGACTATCCAGCTCCCACTAGTATGACTGCCATCACAACGCCGGTAGTCAGACAAACACCCTATGGGCTTTATCAACATATATATATAAATACCAAGTAAAATATATTATACGTTAAGACAAAGTCAAACCAAATAGCGTACTATCATATCAAGCAAGACTGTCATGTACATACATATCCCAAGCATCCTATACAATGTAGGCCTCTAGGGCATATATATCCAACAATCTCCCACTTGCACTAAGGCCTATAATTGGCGCAATGAGTACCCACTGTTTCTACCAGATCCAGTTGCTTGCGTACCGCATGCCCAACATCTCAAAAAGCCTCTCGAACTGTACTTGAGGAATGGCCTTGGTGAATGGATCTGCCGTGTTGTCTTTTGTGTCTACTCTCCGTATCTCGATCTCCCGACAATCCACGATCTCCCTGATCAGGTGAAACCGCCTTAAGATATGCCTGGATTTCTGATGGGACCTTGGTTCCTTCGCTAAAGCTACAGCGCCATTGTTATCGCAATACAAAGGTATTGGATTGGCAATGGACAGAACCACCTGAAGTTCAGAAATGAACTTCCTCATCCAGACAGCCTCTTTTGCGGCTTCACTAGCAGCTATATACCCAGCCTCCATAGTTGAGTCTGCGAAGGTATCTTGTTTGGAACTCTTCCAACATACCGCTCCTCCATTGAGGGTAAACACAAAACCCGAAATGGATTTAGAATCATCCTTATCACTTTGGAAGCCGGAGTCGGTAAAAGCCTCTACCTGGAGGTCTTTATTACCGTAAATCAAGAACATTTCCTTAGTCCTTCTCAGGTACTTGAGAATGTTCTTCACCGCTCTCCAATGTTTCTCACCTGGGTCAGACTGATACCTGCTTACCACACTAAGTGCGTAAGCTACATCTGGTCTGGTACACAACATCGCATACATTATTGATCCTACCGCCGAAGCGTAGGGTATAATGCCCATTCGAGCCCTCTCTTTATCAGTCTTTGGAGACATCTCTTTGGAGAGGGTGATTCCGTGACAAGCGGGCATATTGCCGCGTTTGGAATCTTCCATACTAAATCTCTTTAGTATAGTGTCTATATACCTGGACTGTGAAAGTTCCAATATTCTATTAGATCTATCTCGATAGATCTTAATGCCCAGAATGTATGATGCATCTCCCAATCTTTCATAGAGAATTTCTGTGATAAGAAGAGCTTTACTGATTGTAGTATAGGGATATCATTCCCTATTAGTAGTATGTCGTCGACGTATAAAACGAGGAAGACTACTGCTCCTTCTACAATCTTCCTATAAATGCATGGTTCATCTACATTTTTGATAAAATCAAATTCCTTGACTGTTTCATCAAAGCAGATGTTCCAACTCCGCGATGCTTGCTTTAACCCATAAATGGATTTAAGCAATTTGCACACTCTTCCGCTGCTCCCACTGTCTAAGAAACCTTCTGGTTGATCCATGTAAACACTCTCTTCTAGATGTCCATTTAGAAAAGCTGTTTTTACATCCATTTGCCAGATTTCATAGTCATGGAAGGCAGCAATGGCAAGCATGATCCGAATGGATTTAAGCATAGCTACTGGTGAAAAAGTTTCATCATAGTCCAATCCTGGTCTTTGACGAAAACCTTTTGCTACGAGTCTAGCTTTGTAGGTTTCCACTTGTCCAAATGTACCAATCTTCATTTTGAAGATCCATTTGCACCCAACTGGTTTTACCCCAGGAGGAGCAACTTCTAAAGTCCATACTTTATTGGTGTACATGGATTCCATTTCGGATCTCATTGCATCCAGCCACTTCACTGAGTCGCTACTCGTGATAGCCTGCTGAAAACTAGTAGGCTCATCATCATCGATGATGCAATCCTCTCGATCCCCATCAAGAAGAAAACCATAATATCTTTCAGGAGGATGAGAAAGCCTACTAGATCTGCGGAGTGGCGTTGGTTCGTCATGTTCTATTGAAATCTGAGATTCTTCTAAGTCCTCAGTTGCAGTTTGAGGTTCTGGAATTTCTTCCAGTTCTACCGCGCTCCCACTAATTTCTTTTGCAAGAAATTCGCTTTCTAAGAAGACAATGTGACGAGCGACAAACACCTTTTGTTCTTCAGTGTGGTAGACCATGTACCCCCTTGAATGCTTGGGGTATCCTACAAACTTGCATAAAACCGATCGTGCTTCGAGCTTGTCCGGATTATGCTTTTTAACATATACCGGACACCCCCATATCTTGATATATGGTCTCTTCACACACCATATTTCATATGGAGTGGTAGGTACAGACTTAGTTGGAACTCTATTCAATAGGTATGCGGCTGATTCTAGAGCAAATCCCCAGAAGGAAAGTGGCAACTCAGCACTACTCATCATTGAACGCACCATATCTAATAGCGTGCGATTCCTTCTTTCTGATACACCATTATGCTGAGGTGTATAAGGTGGAGTAAGCTGAGAGAGAATTCCATTCGCTTTTAAGTATTCAAGGAAACTGGTACTTAAGTATTCTCCACCTCGATCAGATCGAAGTGTCTTGATGCTTTTACCAGTTTGTTTCTCTACTTCATTTTTATACTCCTTAAACTTCTCAAAAGCCTCGGATTTATGCTTTATTAAGAACACATGTCCATACCTAGAGAAGTCATCAGTAAAAGTTATGAAGTAGGAGTGACCGCTTCGTGCATGCGTAGACATCGGACCACATACATCACTGTGTACTAGTCCCAAGAGTTCAGTGGCACTTTCTCCGTGTCCGGTGAACGGAGATTTGGTCATTTTTCCTTTGATACATGATTGTCAAGTTGCATATGATGAATATTCAAACGGATCTAGATATCCATCTTTATGTAACTTAGTCAACCTTGTTTTATTTATATGACCAAGTCTACAATGCCATAGGAAGGCTTGATTCAAATCTGGAGCCTTTCTTTTACGCGTGTGTTGAATATTGAAAATTTGAGGTTGATTAAGTATGTATATGCCGTTTTCCAGTGTGCCAAACCCAATCAGTTCTTGATTTAGGAGAATGTTCATGACATTTCTTTCAAGCACAAAATTATATCCTTTATTAGACAACAAAGATACTGATATAATATTACACAACATACTGGGAATACAAAAACAGCTATACAATACCAAAATGTGCCCACTATTCAACCCTAGGTGATATTCCCCTATTGCAACTGCATCTACATGCATTCCATTGCCCATCCGGAGAGTCATATCACCTGTCCCCAGTACTCTACTATTTCTCAGATCCTGCAAAGAATTACAGATATGAGAACCAGAACCGGTATCAAGTACCCATGAAGTAGAGTTTACTGAAAGACAATTTTCGATTACGAACACACCTGAAGCAGAAGTAATAGCTTGCTTCATGTCCTTGGCTTTAAAGGCCAAACAGTCCTTCTTCCAGTGCCCTTGCTTGTGACAATAGAAGCACTCGTTCTTTTCTGCCTTTACCCTTCCTGCCTTGTTCGTTCCCTGCACCTTCTTGACCCCTCCCTTCGGTTTGGTGGCTTTCATCTTCTTCTTCCCTTTAGCTTTCGCTTTAGATTTAGAAGAAGATGATTGGCTAACATACAGAACGGGGGTCTTCTCCTTTTTCAAGGAGGTCTCTGCTACCCTCAACATATTGAGAAGCTTTGGAAGATCCGCTTCCATTTCGTGCATGTTGAAGTTCAGCACGAACTGAGAGAAGGTGTGGGACAGGGACTGCAAAATCAAGTCGATATACAAATCATTCTCTAGCACGCATCCCAGGTTTGCGAGTTCCTCAATGAGGGTGATCATTTTGAGGACGTGCTCTCCAACAGGCGATCCTGGAGCTAACCTCATCTGGAAAAGTTTCCTTGAGGTTTCGTACCTCGCGATACGGGAGTGTTCACCATACAATTCCTTGCAATGGAGGAATATGGATATAATATCCATACTCTCGTGCTGTTTCTGGAGTTCATTATTCATGGACGCCAGCACGATACACTTAGCTCGCTCACAGTCTAGATCCCAGGTTTTACGAACTTCCTTGTCCGCAACTGAGGAATCTGGTCCTGGGATAAGGGGAGGAACAGCGGTGGTAACATATGCAACTTTGTCATAAGTCAGTGCAATATTGACGTTCCTTAGCCAATCTTTATAGTTCTGCCCGGTTAGTATATTCTTTTCAAGTAATAGTTTTAGTCCAGTCATGGTAGCTGCCAGAGAGAGAGAAAAGAAACACTCAGCATACGCTCTTGCAAGTTTAGATTGGTTATTAATTTATCTAAACAGGATGGCTCCCACTGTTTCCTCACATCCTTCTTCAAAACCTAAAAGAAGAACTAGTCAGGATTTAATCACACGTCACAATTCTTGCTTAACCTTTCAGCCAGGCTGGTGTTGGTACTTCGAGGGAGGTTTTCCGACGCTTTCGCGAAGTTCCTTAATTAGAGAACCTCTTTTCCCTGGAGGCGTAGCCCCTCTAACACCTTTCTAGGCACCTACTTGGTTTATAGCATTGATTGTTAAGTGAGAGAAATTCCCGAGAGTAATCCTACTCATCAGTGAGATCGGGATCCAACTATCATTGCATGATGCCCTAGATGGAAGCCACTCTAGTCACCACACTCCAGAAGGTAAGCTAAATCTGCAAGTTTCCTTTATGTTTGAAACTCCCGATATGATTTTTACCCCAAGCTCTTATAGACCTTGACGTAGGCCAACAAGTCATAAGACGCAAGTCAAGTTCTACCCGTCGTTGTCCTGATCAATTTAAATACATCGTACAAGCCCTTGACGTAGGCCAACAAGGTGTACGTCTGTATTAAACTAATACATCTATCTATGCAACAAATAGGCACACACACTGGTACCATACACTATGCCTTGACGTAGGCCAACAAGCATAGCATGAATACGATGTGCTGTCTATCTGAAACGACAGAGGGTTACGGCTGGTTTTTGGCAAAAAACCGTTAACGTAGTGAACTTGATTTGATCGAAGGAACTAAGATAGCTTTTATTAAAAGGAGTGGTTTAAGCTCCGCATTTAAAATTTTCTTTTTCAAGAAAACCGAGTGGTTTTTAGAAATTGTTCCAACGATTCAGTTTAGGTTTTATTTTCTTTGCATTAATAATAATGCGTCCCTTCTTTAACTTATCATTACAGATAACAACGAAAATACAACGTCCTCTTATGCCATCCGCATTCGCCACGGGGTCCCGTCATCACCCGTTAGGTTACTTAACTAACGACAGAGCGGGGGCTGGGCTAGCGCGGGTGTAAAACATAAGCGACGTCTAAATAGCTATCATATATAGATATTGTACATTCGTCAGAAGCAATAATAGGCATTCCAGATCACAGATAAACAATATTGGATTTGCAAGCAATCCGCATTTCTTTTGAGCCTGCAATGAAAGACGGATTACACAGTTGTGATGAATAGCCATTTTCCCACCCCAGACCCCTACGGGTACGGAAAACTACCCGCCAGGTACCAGAAGTGAAGCGGTCTGCCCTAACACTTCAAAATACCCGGTAGTTTGTGCACCCCACCTTGGGTCTATCCTAGGAGCAAAAACAGTAAAAAGAAATAATACAACGGTGGCTACAACCGCAACCTGGATGTGCCCCGCAAAATAATATTACAACTTATTACATTTACACCAAATGAACTGATACAAAAACCCATTACAAAACCCGGCTAAACACCACAACAGTCCAATACAGTTTATATACACAAACAAATAAAATCCATTTCAGAAATGTGCAACCCCCTGCCAACTGACATACTAGCAGTTAGGGGAGGTTTACGAACACATTATACAATCACAGATATAATCCAACAAGAAAATACTGTATAATTTCGATCGATTAAACACTTTTAATTTTGCTCCAATACTGCTCTGCAAATCTGAAACCTGAGCAAAAATTAAATATTCCAGAAAATCCCAAATATCACACAGAACCAACACAGGAAAATTGGGTTCATGACTCGGCGACTCGGCGGCGGAACCGCGGCGGATCGGTGGGATCCGCCGCGTTTCCGCGGCGCTTTAGCAGAATCATGTGCCCAATTTTCTTGGGTGTTCTTCTACTGTCTTTTTAAGCTTTCTGAACCTCCCTAAAAAATTTTAGGACTTCATTTAAAAATCGACAGAAACTGAAGTTTTCGGGCTTTTCCGGTTTCGTTTTTTTCGTTCGAAATTCATACAAATTTGCAAGTAAGTTAAATACTGTTTAGCTAGGCTCTGATACCACTGTAAGTCGATGTTCAACACCCCAATACTTATGGGGAGGCGGAAATATGAATAACAATCTTGTTCTATGATCAAACATCGATTAACCGTATGAATCGTTTGCTAAACAAGTTTTAACAAAAGCTATAGAGTTCTAAACTACTATGTTAAGAGATTATACCAAACGGTTCTAGTCCTTCGTCTTAATGTTATCTACGGCCTCTTTGGATCTCCACGTCCTCTTCGGCTTTCTTCCGTGATAGACGATCCACCCGAGAACCCTAATCCAAGCTATAACCTCTAAACTTGAGGTTACTTAGTTTCTCTAGTTGCTAAATAGAGTAGCTAAGGTGATGTAGAGATAGGTTATGGAGTAATTAGTCTTTCCTAATCCTTGTTCTCAACTCATGAGGGGTAGGATTAGGCTTGGTGAAGGAGAGAGAACTTGAAGAGAGAGAGTGAGAAGATGATAATGATAATAATATATGAAATGAAAAAGCTTCTCACTTGATATATGAAACATAATGAATTAAAAGAAATGAATAATAAGAGATTATTCATCATGTTTCATTAATGCAAGTGGGTGATTCATTATGTGAGTCATTAAGCATTTAATAATGCATTAATGACATGATGAATCACTCACAATGAGTCACTAATTCATTAAATGAAAATGCCACCTCTCCCTCCATGTCACATCCTTCTAGAAGCTTCTCGGAAAATTACGAGAACGCCCCTCTCATCCGTAAAAACACGGAAAAACTTTAGACTGTATAAATCCAATAACCTGATACTAGAATCTGGCTTAAACCAAAGCCGGCTAGTAAAAAACTGTCCGAATGTCGTACGTGCGTTCAAGCACGTATGCGTCCGAACCTTTGTCGTAAAACCATACGACCTCTATATCTTTTCGCCTGGGTTTGGGAAATCTCTGTGTGGGACTCTAAAGACTCGACTACTACGCTGGCAGTGGGTTTAACCACAGACCGCAAGCGGCGCTAGCTGTACGTAACGGTCCCCAGGTAGTTGTCGATAAGAAAGCTGATGAGGTAACCCATCTGAAATCCTACTGAGCCTGTCTGTGACAATATCCGCGCAGTCCGGTCTGTTCGTCTAAGAGTATCGCATGTATGGTCTAGGGAGGTGGTGGACGTCAGACCCCTAATAACCGTACAAGTCGTGTCGGTATGGTTCAAGACCACCCGAGAATCTACTGATCATTCCATCAGTAATTCTCAATCAGCCCTGGCCAGGGACTTATGGTAATGACCAAACGACCACAGTGCGATATCAACTCCCTATACCGGGAGAGACGAATCCCTAACAGTCGCTCACTGCCTCCATGTGGCTCGGGACTGTGCCCAACTGAAACCTGTTTGCACGACTCCTTTGAGCCGTGGTAGGGTAATAATCAAAGCACAGTGGGAACTCACACGAGACAAATGATGACCTTAAGTCAACGGACTATCTGCACACATGTCACCTGAGAACTGCTATCTGACGTTAGGTATAATACCATCCAGTCAGTTCTCGGCGAGTTCTGTCCGGTGTACTCACACCCAGTGAGCATCTGTATACAATCTTAGGTAAACACCACCAATGGTTGCGGGACCAATCCATCGCCCCTCGTCAGGGTCTAGATATGTATACACTAGTCTACTCCGGAGTATCGATGCCCAATCTCGATACTCCTGCGACCAGGGACATCTAAGGGTGTGCCTATTGACTATCCAGCTCCCACTAGTATGACTGTCATCACAACGCCGGTAGTCAGACAAACACCCTATGGGCTTTATCAACATATATATATAAATACCAAGTAAAATATATTATACGTTAAGACAAAGTCAAACCAAATAGCGTACTATCATATCAAGCAAGACTGTCATGTACATACATATCCCAAGCATCCTATACAATGTAGGCCTCTAGGGCATATATATCCAACAGAAAATTCCAAAGGCGATGGATCTAAACGCCCTAAGTTTGGAGGCATTATCGTCCATACGGTCTATATGACCAATGGGAAAGAAGGGAGCCGTGCTTCGGTGAGTCACCGTCCGCAAACTCGGTCACTGACAAAAGCTCAGGAGCAACAACAAAAGATCCAAGAAATGATGAACAAAATGACGGCACTCACTGGACAGAAAGAAAGTCCGAACAAAGAGGCAGAACATCGCCAAGAGCAAGAGACCGATACAGAGTTTCTGCGAAAGGTGCTTGAGAGGAAGGACAAAGAGGCTGCTGAGCAAGTTGCTAACATAAAGCAGATGTCTCTCTTATTCCAAGACATGGTTGGAATGATGATCCAGCCAGAACCCCCGGCCGAAGATTCGCCGATAATCATCGAGGATGACAGAAGGGAAATATCAAACCCACCTCTGGCCTTATCAGCGGCCAAAGAAGAAACGATCTCTAAGGCCGCCCTTGATGATTACATTGCTCAATAAATAGGAGCTTATCAAGCTAATGAAGCCGCCTGCCAGATTGTCAGGACCGGGCGATCATATCCAGACTGGTATGATCAAATCAAGTACCCGCCGGGATATACGATCCTCATGTTCCATGTATACAAAGGAACATGCAACCCACACCAGCACGTCGTGCAATTCAGAGCTCTGTGTGGCAATACTGGAGGCGATGACAATTTGTTGCTTCGCCAGTTCGCTGGTAGCCTGTCAGAAACAGCCTTCGAATGGTAATCGAAGCTCCCAAATGACTCCGTGAAAACATCTGCAGAGATGGAACCGCTGTTCACACGGAGTTTCGCCAGCACGAGCGAACGCAATCCGATCATGGCATTAATCAATACCAGGGTAAAGTTGGGAGTAACCTGGGTCCAATACGCGATCCGGTGGAGGAACCTATGGTCTAAGTGCGAACAGCGCATTGAAAAATCTCCTGCCGTAAGCATTTTCATTGGGACCCTTGATCCTCAAACGACTGTGTCCTAGTTCATGACGTTCTTCAAGGCCACAACTTTTCAGGCTCTGACAGATAAACTGGCCCAAATGGACCAGATGGGCCTCAGGCCTTCCTCCTCAAATAACGACCCTCAAAATAATAAGAGTAAAGAGAAAGCGACCTTCGTTACGAATACGCAACAGCAACTGAGTGTCCCAAAACCAGTCGCTCGCCAAAACAACGTGCGTTCGCGCCTGTCCTTGGAGGAAAGATTAGGACGCGCTTACTCGTTTCCTTGTGACAAGACGAGGAGAATGTTTGAATTGGCAATGTGTAATAAACTCATTACATTGCCAGACCCGCAGCGTCCACCGCAACCTGACGACGTCAACAATCCTAACTACTTCTCCTATTATAGAATGGTGAGCCACCCAATTGAAGATTGCTACGTCTTCAAAAACTGGGTCAAGGACCAGTATCACCATAGGAGATTCGCGCTGTCTGATAACTGGAAGGAAAACCCACCCCAGAAGCATACTCTCAAAAATGTGGATGTGCAGGGGGCATCATGCTCACTCATGGAAGAAACTCTATGGGAAGTCGTTCTTTCAGCGAAAACCAAAATAATGCTGAAGGATCTACAAGCTTGTTCGGCAGTCAGGTGGAAAATCCCGCTTGAACCCGAAATAATCGAAGGGATGCTAAAAAATCGTCCCGCACCGAAAATTGTTGACAAGGGGAAAAACCCCCATGTCAAGCCTTCGAAGTCTTCAAAGAAAAAGAAGAAGATCAAGAAGCCTGTGCAGCCTTCCGAGTATGATGACTAACGCACAGATCTATAAAAATACATTGACACGCCGGAGGAGTACAACCAGAAGGCGCGGACACCGGTCACGCTCGAAGAGTTCCTCAAGCATATTCTTGAGGACGAAGATAGTGACAATGATGGGGAAAATGACTCATCAGAAAACACCGAAGACTGTGTAGCAAGTTGCCAGATGGTCTCCCATTCGTTGTTATATGACGAAGAAGCTCTCTCAGCGTCAGAAAACAACGCAGAGAAACTGGGGACAGAATCGGTGCTAAAATCCCCAGAATTGCCAGAAGACTCGATTGAGAGGCTGCTAAACGAGGCTTTTCAAAAAAGAAAAGTTGACCGAGAACGTGAGACATACATATATGAAAAGGCTAAGCATCATCATTTAGATAAAGAAGCTGCGGCGAGGACAAGTCCTAAAGTGATCCAACCAAACCAAAGCACGCCTCCAACAAATAAGAGCAGGATCAAAACAGAGAAGCGGTTCGCCAAAGCCATGTCAATGGGGATGAAGCTGCCACCTTTCATAAAGAATGCTCCTGGGGTCTTATGCCTCGATGGAGAAGAATCAAATCCAAGCTACTGCCTATATCGTCGGAGGATCACCCACCCCACCGAGGGATGTTGTACCTTCAAGAAGTGGTGGCAAGGATACGTTTCCCATAAAAAAAAACACTTCAAGAGGACAAAGCGCGAAGCTCGCACTCGTCGATGGCAAAGAAGTGGGACGAACACACCCGAAGAAAAGACCGGCATCTGTCATATGGTTAAAACTATTTCGGAAAGGGGAAAACCCCAAGTTCTCACCTTCGGAAGCGATTCTGAGGATGAAATATCCCTCAGCCCTCTCTTCAAAGACTCCGCCCCCGAAAACGAAGAGGAGGAGAAAAACTGCGAGAATATTCATCTACGTAACCGCATGCTGCCTGAGAACAACCTCGGACCTACAAACAAAGGTTCGAACAAAAAAAGACAAAGGGAAAGAGAAAATCCCTAAGGAAATTTCCCTCGACGATGGAGTTGTCAAAGAGCTCGTTGCAAAAGGCCCGCCTAAGAAAAACAACGTGGATTACAATATCCTGGCACATCTGAGAAAAATACCCTCACAATTGAGCATATTGGATGCTTTCCTCCTGTCCAAAGAAACACGAGATTCACTGATCAAGGCATTACAAGAGCCCGATCAGTTCCAAGCTTTCTTCACAGAAGAGAAGATGAAAGATGAACTGGCAGTTATCCACATGGAAGACATTCCATTTAGCGATGAAGATCTCCTCCTCGGTACGTGCGAACACAATCGTCCGTTATACGTCACCGGGTACTGCCATGATATCAAGATAGGGAAAATCCTTGTCGACAACGGATCCTCCGTCAACCTTCTCAACATGAGAGTGCTGAAGAAAATTTGCATGAACGTTCAACACCTGGCCCGAGATAAAATTATGATCTCTGGGTTCAACTCATAGTCATCTCCGTAATAATGACACTTGGCTCCGTAATACTGACACTACGTTTCGGGCTGCTCGTCATTGACGCCAAGATTTATTATAACTCTTTGCTCGGTAGACCTTGGTTACACGAGTACAACGTCATCCCTTCTACGCAACATCAGTGTATGAAGTATTTCAAGTATGGCTCGGAGTACACAATCACGGGAGAGATAAATCCGTTCTCCGTAAATGAAGTCCGGAAGTATGAAGAGGCAAAATACTTCCTACCAGACTTCGAGGATACTAAAAGGTGCCATAAGCAGGAGGATAAACATAACTCCGTCACCACTATCCTGATATTTAGGATCGATACTGAGGAAGATGAAGAAATAGTCTACTCGGGGCAACTCCAGAAAAAAAATAAGCCCGGACCATCTACTCCTATTTTGGTCTTTGGCAGCGACTCTGAGGACGAGATCAACACAGTGTTCTCCGTTCGCCCGTCAATGCAAACCTTCGCCGGAACAAATCAGAGTCTAAAAATTACAATAGCTCCGCTTTGGCATTACAAGAAACTTGATGCGCTCGATACATACAGCGTACAAGAGCTACAAACTTTCTACGCGCCTCCAAGACGAAGAGGTGAAAAGGCGGTCTTCTTCTACCAATCTATGGAGACCAAAGTAGTAAATGAAGTTTGGCATGTTGCCGATTTTTCACTCAACAGGCTTCTACCAATCCATCTGCCAAGATATTATGCGGAGGGATTGAAAAGGCTGTTAAGATACCAAGGTATAACTCTCGAACAAACTGTCCGACAAGCCCAATTCTATAAAAATATTTGGGACATTCCCGGGACTCAGCAAAAGATGCCAAACGGGAAGATGGAGACAACCGAACTCGGATATATTCGGTCAAAGAAACGGGAACAGATATACGGTTTTCGCGTCATAAACAGCTCAAGTGAAGCGGAAAACGCTCTTCCAAATAGCTGTGACGTCGAATCGGAGTGAGATCCCTCTTTGCAAACGTCAAATCCGTCGCTCGAAGAACAAATCGACAAGTTAATAAAAGAAGCTTGTCAATCTAGCCGGGACAACCATAGCTGTGAAATGGCTATTTATGAAAAGGCCAGGACACAGCGTCTCAGCCAACAATCCACGGAGAAACCAGACCGCAGTGCTCTTCATCCCTAGCCCACTATATGTTCCCGCAAAAAGGAAAAATCCTGAAATGGAGGCAAAAACAGGGCCAAGAACGCAAACAACGTTCGAAGAAATCCAAGCGGATTAAAGACGACGTGCAAACGAGAAAAACTCGAATGGAGCCCGTCTTTTATAAAGAACATGGGTCGGGAATATTCTTTTCCTCAAGACAAGACAAGGAAAATATTTAACCTTGTCATGAAGCACCAAATGATGACGCTTTCGGATTCTCGGCACCCCGAACAAATAAATAAGGTCCATCATCCGGATTATTGCTCCTACCACCGAGTAATAAATCACCCTTAGAAGACTGCTTCACGTTCAAAGATTGGGTGGAAGACTAGTATCGGTAAGGCAGATTCGTTTTATCCGACAGCTGGAAGATAAGCCCGTCGCAAAAGTACGAGCCAAAAAAGACCTACATCGTCAGGTTAAGACCAGCTCAACCAAAAGAATTGAAGTGAACTCGTACCTACCATATGATAACACTCTTAAAAAAGGGAGGGCATGAGAGTATGAATGACTTTTATAGGTGCTTCGCAAATGAAGACGAGGACGAGGTGATGTCAGAGTTTCCACCAGCACCAAAAGAGCTGGAAGATGGGATACACACCACAGCTGACAACCTAAGGAAAATAGACTTAGGGATGGAAAATGATCCGAGGCCAACATTCGTCAGTGAGCTACTATCTGAAAAACAGGTAGCTACGTTAAAAGACGTGCTCATATAGTATAAATACTGCTTCGCCTGGAACTACTCAGAAATGCCGGGTCTATATCCAGAAGTGGCAGTACATAAACTGGCTATATCACCAGGTATAAAGCCAATCAAAGAGGCGCCCAGAAGGATGCGACTCGAACTTGAGATGAGTACCAACACTGAAGTTTAGAAACTAATCAACTCCATCTTCATCCAAAAAGTTCAATACCCCGATTGGATTGCTAACATCGTTCCAGTGTTGAAGAAAAATGGGACGGTTCACATCTGCGTGGACTTTCGGGACCTCAACAAAGCTTGCCCGAAGGTTGACTCCTAGTGCCTATTACCGAGCTTATGATCAATAACACGTCTACCCATGAGGCCTTCTCCTTCATGGATGGATCTTCAGGATACAACCAAATAAAAATGCACTCTGAAGACCAGAAGCATACTACTTTCCGAACCCCGCCGGGCATATTCTGCTATAAGGTAATGCCCTCCGGTTTGAAGAACCCTGGTGTTAGCTACCAGAGGACCATGACAAAAATCTTTGATGACCTCATACATAAGATTGTCGAATGTTACATCGACGACCTTATAGTGAAGAGAAAATTTCACGAGGAACATTGGGAACATCTAAAAATAGTGTTCCAACGTCTTCAGAAGTATAATATGAAGATGATCCCTCTAAAATGCGCATTTGGAGTTTCCTCAGGTAAATTCCTAAGATTCATCATACATCACCGAGGTATCGAAATCGACCCGTCAAAGATCAAGGCGATTATGGAAATGCCCACGCCAAGAACCCTCAAACAACTGTGGTCTCTCCAAGGAAAGCTCATGTATATCCGGCGATTCATAACCAATCTTTCCAGAAAATGCCGTCCTTACAGTTATTTTATGAAGAAGGGGACTCCGTTTGTCTGGGATCAAAAGTGCCAAAATGCACTAGACGAAATCAAGCAATACTTGCAAAATCTGCTGGTATTGACCGCTCCAATTAAGGGAAAATCTCTTATCCTATATACAACAGCCCTTGAGGGTTCTTTGGGTGTGCTATGGGCACAAGGGAACGATCTGGTAAATGAGAGAGCTCTATACTATTTAAGTCGAGTTCTCCTGGGGGAAGAAAGCAACTATTCCCCCATCGAAAAGTATTTCCTAGTACCGATCTTCGCAATAACAAAGCTCATACATTACGCCTTGGCCATGAGGTCCATCTCATATCGAAGGTGGGTCCTCTTAAATATCTAATGTCAAGGACCATATTAACAGGAAGGGTTGCCAAATGGGCCCTCCTCCTGATGGAGTTCTCGGTAACGTATCGTCCCCTCAAAGCAGTGAAAGAGCAGGCTATTGCCGACTTTCTCGCGGAGCATCCGATACCAGCTGACTCCCTATTAAATTGCGAATTGCTAGAAGAACATGTGTTCGATACAATCGAAGAAGAAAATGATTCCCAATGGGAACTCTACTTCGATGGAGCATCTTCCATAAAGCGGCGAAAGCAAAACACCTCCATAATCAAAGTCGGGGTGGGCCTTATCTCCGTGACTCTGAAAGGAGGGATATTATGTTATGCCCACTTCTTAACAGAACCAAGGACTAATAACGAAGCTGAATATGAAGCTTTGATAGCAGGTCTCGAGATCGCTATCGACATGGGGATCAAAGACCTCCTCATATATGGAGACTCCCAGCTGATCGTTAGCCAAGTAAATGGCAACTATCAGACATGCAAGCCAGAGCTGATAAAGTATGGCAAAAGAGTGCAGCAACTGCTGACACAAATCCTTTACTATACCCTGGAAAGCATACCGCGTGCGGAAAACAGTAAGGCGGACGCATTGGCCAAAATGGCCAAGGAATTGGTCGATGAAGACCTCGATGAAATGAGGATCATTGTGCAAAGCCGCAGGGTTCTCGTGCCAACAGATATATATATATATATATATATTCGGGAGACCTAATAGAGCCATCCAAAGGAAAAAAATGACCGAACAAGTAGCCCTTCAAATAGAGGACGAAAAAAAGGTCATCGACTGGAGGGAAGTCTTTATAGACTACTTCAAGTCCCAACAGACGCCCAAAAATGGGTCGTTTAGACATCAGCTCATGAAACGAGTTTTGTCTTTTGCCTTCATCAATGATACTTGTTCTCCGTTGAATACCGAGAAGACAAACATCTTGCCTGAATTTGGGGGCAGATTCTATTTGGTGTTATCCTTCCACCTCTCCGAAGAAGCCAAGTTGATATATGATACCATGCATCGGAGGTTTAGACGGATGTGGCCGTTGTAGCAGACTTCGTCAGATTCCCCCTTATTGTGAGGAGTTTTTGATTGTGGGGACACTCTTCCCTGCAGGCACAAGCCCCTGCAGTTAATTACGCTACCGCATCGCGGTAACCACTTTCTCCTGCTCCAGAAGGTCACTTCGTGTCGTGTGTGTTTGTTTTATTTTTGGTTGCCCATGGATTGTATACGGAGACTATTTATGTTGTCGCCCGTAGGGCGGAGATTAGTCCAAATCCGTATTTTCTTAGATTTGGGTTTGGTGGTTTTAAGGCTCATTAGCCTCGTTTGAGATTATGATCAACTTAAACGTTTGTTGAGAATACGTTAGTCTAATTTTAGACTAAGATCTACTCAAGAGGGGGGGGTCGGGATCATTTAGATCCAACGAAAGAGTATTGGGCTCCGTCGTCTTAGTTTAGGGACGTTGCGGTCCATTGGGTTTAAGGACATCTTAGTCCGTGGAGTTTAAGGACATCATAGTCCATAGAGTTTAGTTTAGGGACATAACGGTCCATTGGGTTTAAGGACATCATAGTCCATGTTTAAGGACGTCATAGTCCATGAGTTTAAGGACCTCTTAGTCCAGTTTAAAAACATCATAGTCTAGTTTAAAGACCTCATAGTCTGCAAAGTTTAAGGACATCATAGTCTATGAGTTTAAGGACCTCATAGTCCGTAATGTTTAAGGACATCATAGTCCATGAGTTTAAGGACCTCATAGTCCATAGTTTAAATCGTTATAGTCTATAGAGTTTAAGGACCTCATAGTCCATGGGGTTCTGGTTTAACCAGTTTGGGGGTGCTCCAAAAGTTATTGGTTATTGGGACCCTCCATCTCTCTGAAAACGTTGAGGAATTACAACGACATGTATCAGAGGTATGAAGAGATGTACCCTTGAACCAATACTGGTTGGAAAATCTATGGCCATGTTTGGAACCAAGATCAATTAAAAGATTGTGAGCACATGGGCTCAGTTAATCTGAATTAGGGATTTATGGCCAACTTGGGCTCAGCCCATTCAGTTTTGAATAAAATTTTGGACATTTATTTGGGCTCAGTCCCTTTTTATTTAACAATACTGAGCATTGATTTGGGTTCTGACACCCTTTTTGTCTCTTGCTGAGTGTTGAACACTCTTTATGGTGCTGGGCTTTATTTTTAAAGAACACTTTTTGTTCACTCAACGCCCACGTGAGGAGCACGTGGAGCGCTTAGCGCTGAGTGCCAGACTTGGAGAGCTGAGGCACTCCTTATGAAATAGCGCACACGTGAGGAGCACGTGGCGCACTTAGCGCTGATCGCCAGATTTGAAGCGCTAAGACGCTTCTTATGAAGTAGCGCACACGTGAGGAGCACATGGCGCGCTTGGCGCTGATCGCCAGATTTGGAGCGCTAAGGCGCTTCTTATGAAATAGCGCACACATGAGGAGCACGTGGCGTGCTTGACGCTGATCGCCATATTTGGAGTACTAAGGCTCTACTTATGAAGCAGCGTGTTTACCCCAATCAGAGCAAAGCTCTGTTCAAATTCCAAGACGGGAAATGAAGCAACGCTTCTGTTTCCCCCAATCAGAGCAAAGCTCTGTTTTGAAAATAAAATGAAAATTAAAATTAAAATAAATGAAGCAACGCTTCAGATCCCCTGCGCTGCGCGCAGAGCGCCACGTGTCAAAAATTAGACATGCCAGCGCAGGGAGCGCAGCACCCAAGGCAGCGCATTCAATCAGAGCAAGGCTCTATAAAAGAAGCAACGCTTCAGCTGACTTGCACTCTGCGCTGCATGACACGTGTCAGCGCAGTTGCGCTGCGCGACACGTGTCAAGCGCAGGTGCGTTTGGGCCAAACAGAATTAAAATTCCAGTAAGATCTTTCTGATCTTGTTAAAACAAGAAGATTGTTTTCTGTAAAACAGAAGCCCTTGGATCAAAAATCCAACGGTAGGGAAAAATCTCTAAATCACTCAGAGAAAGATCTCTTTAACTAATTTAACAAACTAATTGGCACTATATAAAGGCCCCTAGACCCCAAGTCTAAAAGATACATCAACACAGAGAGAAAAACAGAGAATTCTTCTAAAGAATTTTGAGAAGAGCTCAAAGAAAGAAAAAGGTAAAAACCTTTGAATAAAAGAAGAGTTTCTTCTAAAAAGATCATTGATCCAAGAACAAGATCAAAGATCTTCAATAAAAAATATATAATAATAACAAAGGTATTACCTTTTGATGAACCACTGGTTCTGGAATCTTAAAAGATTCTTTTCTTGAATCCAAAATTGGATCAAGATATTAAAACAGTGCCTTGCACTTGTAAATCTGCACTGTTGCGCTCTTGGGTTGGCGCAAGCCACCAGAGAGCGCCATGTGTCAGCTCCAGAACAGCTTGCGCTATGCACTTTTAAAATAGAGCACCGCTCTCTTAAATTGGCGCAACTCATCAGAGTGCGCCACGTGTCAGCAGCGCAACAGCGCAACGCACTGGCGCAGCGCTCACCAGAGCGTGACACACGTCACATCCACATGCGCTTGCGCTCATTAATTGGCACAAAGCGCCTGACAAGCCACATGGCGCTCTGTCAGACTAATTAATGCTCTGCATTATAATAAAAAGGGAAAGAGCCCAATTAAAAAGGCCTAACAGGCCTAATAAAAAATGCAATGCATTATTAAAAAGGGGCAGGGCCCAAATAAAAGTCTATCAGACCAAAATAAAATGTTCTGGGCCTAAAAGGCCAGAGAAAATGCACTGCATTATTAAACAGGGGCAGAGCCCTAGTAAAGGCCTGTAAGTCCGCGGCGGCGCCCCGGCCGTCGATCCGACGACGGAAACGTGGAAACAAAAACTTTCAAATACTATTGAACCGGCACCACCGCGCACTTTTCACCCAGATCGGGCCATTAACCTAGCAACTAGCAAAGAAAAATACGAGTAGAGAAGTATACCAAGCGATCCGTGTCCTTCGGTCTTCATTTCCACTCGAATCTCTCGCGGAAACTCCGTCTATCACCTCCTCGTCGAAAAGGGCACCACGTAGCCGGAATCTTTTACGGGCTCCCACCTCTTAACCGAGGCAACTCGGGCGCGAAGTTGGCTAGCCGACGCGTCCAAGATTTGCTGTAGGCTAGTGTAGAATCACATGTCTCTTTGGGGTTTATGTTGCCTTTTGATGGAGGGAATGAGCATAGGAATTTTTGAAGCAAGCAAAGCTAAAATGAGAATGAATCATTTTTCCCTCTCCCAAAAATTGATGAACTCCCTCACTCTCCTCTAATTAAGTGGCCGGCCACATCTATCCATGGTGGAGAAAAAAAAGAATTATTAAGCAAGAGAAGAAAAGGGAATGTATGTGTGAGAAAAAAGGTCACACACATTCCTACACACATCCATTCACAAACCATCACATGAAAAGCAAAGGAAATGACCATAATGGAATCTCATCATGATAAAGGCACAAATGCAATAAAGCCCTCCACAAAATGTTATTTGCAAACTGCAAATAACACCCTCCAACGATAAAGTCCGGCCGTGAAGGAACAAAGGAAAACCGGCCGGAACGGAATGCAAACTGGCAACTTCAGAAAACTGATCCCGTAATAAATTATAGGAAAACCCCGCTACTGCAAATACATGTCCGCATTTGTATTCCCACTGAACACAAATGCAAAGAGACAAAAATAAACTATCTAATACTAGGATCCGGCTTAAGCCAAAGCCGGCTAGTAAAAACCGTCCGATCACGATCCGTGCAATACCGCACGTATCTGAACGAACCATGCCATATCTCCATACGGCCTCTACAGCGTTTCGCCCGAAGCTTGAGTAACTGTGTGTGTGGTGGACTCTAAAGACTCGTCAATACTATGGCTGTGGATTTAACCACTAGCACGTCAGAGGTATAAGCCAATACGTAACGGGCTACCAGGTATTGACCAAAAGGGACGTCGATGAGCGAACTCATCCTGACACCCTACTGAGCCTGTCAGTGACAATATCCGTACAGTCCTGTCCGTTCGTCTATGAGCATCGCATGGGGGCCTAGGGGGTTGGTAAAAGTCAGACCCCCAAAAGCGGTACATGTCGTATCGGAGTGTAGCCCAGAACACCCTGAGATACTACTGGAATACCTACCAGTAAATCTCCTGCCTCGGCCGAGGGCTTCGTGTAATGGCTCTCCTAGACACAGCGCGACCTCACCCCCAATACCGGGAGAGACGAACCCCTGAAGATCCGCTCACTGCCTCTATGTGGCTCGGGACTGTACCCAACTAAAACCTGTTTGCACGTCTCCTTTGAGCGTGGTAGGGTAGTAATCAAAGTACAGTGGGAACTCACACGAGACAAATAACGATCCCCAGGTCGATGAACTAACCTGTACACATGTCACCAGGGAACTGCTATCTGACGTCAGGTATAAGACCAACTAGCATGTTCCCGGCGAGTCCTGTCCGGTGTACTCATAACCCAATGAGCACCTGTATACATCTTAGGTGAACCAACTAACACCAGTGGCTTGTGAGACCGGCCACCGCCCCTCGTCGGGGTCTCGACTGTATACACTAGTCTACTCTGGAGTATCGATGCCCCGTCTCGAAACTCCCACGACTAGGGACCTTTTAAGGATGTGCTTTTAGACCCCAGCTCCCACTTATATGATCGCCCTCATACTGCTGGTGGTCAAGCAAGAATCCTAGGGGCTCTATCAACGTGTAATAGCGACATGTCAGGTCACCTAAAGCAGTACACGATGATAAAGGTAAACAAGATAGCATACTATCATCTCGAGTAAGACTGTCCTACCGGGATAGGTCCTCCCTCAATCATTGCAATCACGTGCCTGTGATTCAATAATTGACTCTGAGGGCACCATCTCCAACAATCTCCCACTTGCACTCAAGGCTAATTATTGCGATGTCGCATACTCACAGCCTGTGTGATACCGAACACCCAACTCCTCTACTAGTCAGTCTCACAAACCCTGTTTGCGAAACTTTTGCGTTCGAGGAATAGACTCAGTGAGTGGATCCGCTTTGATGTTTCTTTCTATGTCTCTCTATATCTCAAGTTCGCGGAGAAAGCCATCTCCCGAAATGAGCAATACCTGTCTTAGAATGTGTCTGGATGTCTGATGGGACCAAGCTCATAAATGAACTCCAAATCCAAACTTCTTAGACTGTATCGTCAACTGAACTTAATCAGTATCCTGCGCCATGCCTCCCTCAGTATTGCCTTGGACCACCTGTCCAAAATACTGCCCCTCGTCAGAAGGAAAACTATAACTGTGACAACCTCCTTGTCGTCCATGTCACCTTGGAAGCCTGGAATGATAACTGTCTCCCGAATGAGGCTGTCGTTATCATATCCCTAGAAAATTCACTTATGTTCTAAAACTGTTTACGACTGTTTCTCTAGGATATGATCAATATCAACTTATTGCATCTAGTGCAAGAACAATATCTGGTGTGGTACTTGACATCTCATGATTGACTCAATTGCTTGAGCAAGTGATCTGCCAATCATGCACATCCCTCTCCCATTTAGTCTGTAAGACACCTTTAGAGAAGGTGACTCCATCACCTGCAGGTACACTACCGTGCCAGGAGTCGTCCATTCTAAATACTCTTAGAATGCTGTCTGAGTACCCTGATTGGGAAACCACCCAAATCTAGATCTAAAGCCATAGATCTAGTAACCAGTATGTTAGATATAAAATCCATTTCCTTTGTGGAGAAACCACTGTGTGACGACCAAAGTATAACCGATCGTAGTATAGGAGTTTCTTTTCCTATTCTGTGTGTCTTCCAAATACCGGGACATCACACCCTACTACCTTCTCAACAGATCCATCCCCTATTCTGATGAAGTCAAACCTATGACTGTCACGTCAGAAATAGATGATCTATCTCCGCTATATCTGCTTTAGTCTATAAATAGACATAAGCCACCAGTCCACCAATGCTTCCGCTGCTCCCACTGACTACGACAACCCTCTGGCAGAGTCATATACACGTACACTTCTAAAGCTAGTTTAGAACGACGCTATACTCATCCTCCCGCCGGGTCTCACAACCTGGAACAACAGCAATGGCAAGTGTGGGTAAACAAGAACTTTCCTGTCACCGTCCTTGAGGCTACCAGAGTACCTCTCGGGTGCCTGAAGTTACCCACCTTCTCTGCGGAGTGGCCAATGGAATGTCAATCCAGATTGAATCTTTAGGTTCCTATCAAATCTTCAGTAATTGTTTGTGGTTCTGGAATCACTTCCAGTTCTACCATACTCCCACTACTGTTTTCTGAAAAAATCCATTTTTATTAAAACTGTGGCGAGTCTAGAACAATATCGCTATTGATCTTCCAGATGGTAGAAAGTCAACCCTCGTCATAGCCTGGGTCAACCCACAAACAGCCATTACAGAAACGTGCCTTGAGTTATCCAGAGTCTGGTTTTAATCATAAGCCGGACAACTCCCCGTACCTTAACATCGTTAAGATATGAACTGTTCTATATCCAATATAGAACCAGAGGCACTGATTTAATTGAACCAGATTCAAATCATGCAGCTGTCCCCAGTGCATGTCAAGTAAATGGAGAGAGGTCGATCAGCGTTACTCAACTTAGGAATGCATCCAATTATGAGTAACCTGAAAGAGAAGCAAGTTCTCTTAACCATTACTATCAACTGAATACCATACACAAGTATCTACATCTTCGATCACTTTGAAGAATCCCGATACTTGTAATACCTAGTTCTCTACTTTATTCAAATACCTATAACTTCTCAAAATTCGGAACCTGTGTTTCTACGAAACACCTGTCTAAAAACTAGAGAAGTCATAAGTAAACCGAATATAGTACGAGGACCAACCCCTCTGTCCTGATAGACCCTGGACAACATACAATACTCTGTATAAGTCCCTTGAGTCTGATAATTCATTCACTGTGTGTCGTAGGTTGAAAACTGTACTTATGGTTAAGAAGAATTACACCGCTGTTTAATGCTCCTTACCTAACCATCCACTGATATAGGTAAATGCCATAGACATAATTTCAAAAGGTATATCTCACTCTATGAAAATAGACGTACAGATATATCAATTTGAAATTGGTGCACAACAACGGATATTCAAAACCAAATATTTGCCCTCCGGCAAACAACCCAGGTGACTTCCTCAAATATCACCAATTACAACGAATCCCGATATAATGAGGATGGTCACCTAATTCCCAATAACTTACTCCCACTCATCATCTGTAAAACCATACAGATGTGAGAATCCTACCTGGTAAATACATACCCTGGAGCAAGAGTCTAATTGGGAAATCAGTTTTCTTTTAACAGTACACAGTGAAACTGAAACATTGAAATGTTTCGTTGGGGTATCTTGGTATTTCTAGTAACGCCTCTTCCATTATCTAGATTCACAACTATAACCGTATAATTCTTTGCCATCTCTCCAAATCCCTTTATATGTCTTTAGTCGTTACCTTCTGCACACCCCTTTAGGCCAAATGGTTTTCTTCCTTCCCTACCGTTCGGCACCAGCCTATGGTTTGGAAGAAGACTATCCAATAAGCATAATGGGTGTACTGTCCTAATCCTAGGAGCACTCGGAATGCGAGAGAAGGTGAGGATAAAAGACAACCGAATAAACCTTATTCCTATTTCTCCTGAACCAGGATCCATCCCCGAACTGGAACAAGTTCCTTTCGAGTTCGTATATAACCATACGATGGATTATCCAATAAACTGGGATCTTCGTAGTGATACGGAGTGTCCTGGAGAAATACAAAGGTGATTTAGGATTGGCGAAGAAATACTTGGTTTGGTCGTGAATAGCAGTCGCAATTTACTTTGCCCTCTTATTAGTCCCTTGCTTTTTCTGAACTTAATACCTTCTGTACACCGTTTAGGCTAATTGGCTTTCTTCATTCCCTACCGGTCGGTACCTGCCTATGGTTTGGAAGAAGACTATCCAATTTGTGTAATAGGTGTACTATCTCCTAAACCAAGGAGTACTCGCAATCTGAGAGAGAAGGTAAAAGGAAAAGACAATTGAATAATCCTATTCGTTTTCTCCAAAACCAGAAACCATCCTCGAATTCCTTCGAGTTCGTATATAACCATACGATGGTTTTGTCCAATGGAAGTGGACGTTCGTAGTAATACGGGGTGTCCTGGAGAAAAGGGTAAAAGTAGGAGTGGCAATGAGGTCTGCAACTCTGATAATCCAAAAGCCAGTGTTAAAAAGGTTTGGTCAACTTGGTCACTGAGTCATAGTCTAGGGTCGGGTCAATGGTCGCTGCCAAAGAGAGAGCGAGAAAAGAAACACTCAGCGTGCACTCTAACCTAGATCAGAATGGTTATCACTTTATCTAATCTGGAAACCTCTCACTGTAACGTCAAATTCTTCCCCAAACCTGAAAGAAGAATTAGCCGGGATCACCCGAGGAGTAAACCAACTCATCAGTAGGAATCGGGATCCAACTATCATCGCATGATAACGTGACGGAATCCGCTCACGCTATCACACTCTAGAAGGTATGCGCATATCTGGCAAATTTCAGTTCTTTTGAAACTCCCGATGTGATTTTTACCCCATGCTCTTATGACCTTAGCGTGAGGTCAAAATATCATAAGTCACATGTCAAGTTCTACCCGTCATTATCCAGGTTAATTTGAACCCACCCGTACATACCCTTGACGTAGGCCAAAATAGTAGTACGACTGTCCCAAACCAACGCATCTATCTATGCAACAGATAAATACCCGGCAGCTACCAATCACTATGCCTTGGCGTGAGGTCAAAATACATAGCTTGAATACTACCGAATATTTAACTGAAATGATGGAGGGCTACGAATGGTTTCTGGCGAAAACCTTTAACGTAATGAACTTGATATCGTTGAAGGAACAGATAGCTTTATAGAAAAATATAGTGACGAAAACCTTTACTAAAGAGGTCACTCCCGGTGAAAGGATCTCGGCTCTTTCCCCGTAGAATGAGGTGCAGGATATTCCAACTGAATACCACGGTGCAAAGCAAAAGTAATCGGCTATAGTGAAGTTATTTCCCAGACGTAAACTTTTTGTCCAAGGGGTCACTCCCGGTGAAGGGATCTCGGCCCTTGCCTCGTCGACTGAGGAGCAGGATATTCCAACTGAATACCACGATGCAAAACAAAAGAGAACGTCCTTGTAATAACAGCTTTTTAAAAAGTGTTCCAACAACATCAGAATAGGTTTGTTTAACTTGCATTGATCCGAATCAATGCAGTCCCATCAATTGATCACACCACAAAGAACGAAAATAATGACGTACGTATATGCCATCCGCATTCGCCACTGGGTCCCGTCATCACCCGTTAGGTTAGCTAACTAACGACAGAGCGGGGACTGGACTAGCGCGGATGCAAAACATATACAACATCTACTAGTATATATATAATATATAATTTTCGCTCAAGGCGTGATAAAATGCAACATCACAGAAATGTACAGCATCATAGAATAATACAGATATCTGGGATCCCCGGGTTTCACAGAGCCGCTGCTGAAACCCGACGTTCCCCTGGTCGTGTGGATAGCCTGTGCAATGAAAATCCTAGACCCCTATAGGCGCGGCAAGTTACCCGCCAAAACCTGAAGCGAGGCAGCCCCCTTCAGCAACGTGAATGGACCACCCAGCACTTCACGGAATCCGGTAACTTGGGCACCCCTCTTGGGTCATCCCTATACCCCCTACGAGTGCGGCGAATAGCCCGCTAATTCTAGAGTAAAGCCCCCTCCGTCTCAACACCATGAGATGCGGGCTCATTGCCCTCTAGAACCCGGCTACCCGTGCACCCCTCCGCGGGGCAATCCTAGTACAGAAAGTAAAATATACATACAATGGGTACATCGACCGCAACCTGGTCGTGCCCCAAAATAATAATATAAACAGGCAGTGACGGCAGTCCACATGTCGGATGCTCGCCCCGCAATATCAAATGTACATATAAAACAAAACTGTACTAATATTGCATCCAGGCTATCCCCCATGACCGATCCGCAACATCACAGCACAACACAGAACATCAACGTGAATGTCACGTTCGCAAATCCTTCTAAAAGGGCTATAGCAGATAGACTGGATTTACCGATCGAGTGACATTCACGGTCGCAGATATAATGTAAACACTGTGAACTAGCATGTTTAAAATATCCGATCGAACAAATTTATCAAAGTGGGCCCCAAGCAGTACTGTACCACTCACAGAAAATCTGGGCCCAAAAAGAATATCCCAAAACCCCTATTTTTAACTCATAAGCTATCTGAAAATTTTTGATCAAGTGATCAATCAAAAGCGCGGCTGAACCGCGGCCCAAGCATGGGTTTGGCCGCGGTTCCGCGGTGGTATGGAGAGATCGCGCGACCAAATTTTCACAGATTGCTTCTATATCCATGCACAGTATTCTGAGACAACCTGAAAAATTTTTGGAGCCAAAAAAATTTCGACAGAGAACACATGTGCATTGGAAAATACGGTTTTTGGGGATTTTCTGTTCGATCGAGTTCTAAACATACTAGAGCAAGCTAGGCATGGTTAATGGCGTGGCTCTGATACCAATGTAAGTCCGCGGCGGCGCCCGGGCCGTCGATCCGACGCCGGAAACGCGGAAACAAAAACTTTCAAAAACTATTGAACCGGCACCACCGCGCACTTTTCACCCGGATCGGGCCATTAACCTAGCAACTAGCAAAGTAAAATACGAGTAGAGAAGTATAACAAGCGATCCGTGTCCTTCGGTCTTCGTCTCCACTCGAATCTCTCGCGGAAACTCCGTCCATCACCTCCTCGTCGAAAAGGGCACCACGTAGCCGGAATCTTTTACGGGCTCCCACCTCTTAACCGAGGCAACTCAGGCGCGAAGTTGGCTAGCCGACGTGTCCAAGATTTGCTGTAGGCTAGTGTAGAATCACATGTCTCTTTGGGGTTTATGTTGCCTTTTGATGGAGGGAATGAGCATAGGAATTTTTGAAGCAAGCAAAGCTAAAATGAGAATGAATCATTTTTCCCTCTCCCAAAAATTGATGAACTCCCTCACTCTCCTCTAATTAAGTGGCCGGCCACATCTATCCATGGTGGAGAAAAAAAAGAATTATTAAGCAAGAGAAGAAAAGGGAATGTATGTGTGAGAAAAAAGGTCACACACATTCCTACACACATCCATTCACAAACCATCACATGAAAAGCAAAGGAAATGACCATAATGGAATCTCATCATGATAAAGGCACAAATGCAATAAAGCCCTCCACAAAATGTTATTTGCAAACTACAAATAACACCCTCCAACGATAAAGTCCGGCCGTGAAGGAACAAAGGAAAACCGGCCGGAACGGAATGCAAACTGGCAACTTCAGAAAACTGATCCCGTAATAAATTACAGGAAAACCCCGCTACTGCAAATACATGCCCGCATTTGTATTCCCACTGAACAAAAATGCAAAGAGACAAAACTACACTATCTAATACTAGGATCCGGCTTAAGCCAAAGCCGGCTAGTAAAAACCGTCCGATCACGATCCGTGCAATACCGCACGTATCTGAACGAACCATGCCATATCTCCATACGGCCTCTACAGCGTTTCGCCCGAAGCTTGAGTAACTGTGTGTGTGGTGGACTCTAAAGACTCATTAATACTATGGCTGTGGATTTAACCACTAGCACGTCAGAGGTATAAGCCAATACGTAACGGGCTACCAGGTATTGACCAAAAGGGACGTCGATGAGCGAACTCATCCTGACACCCTACTGAGCCTGTCAGTGACAATATCCGTACAGTCCGGTCCGTTCGTCTATGAGCATCGCATGGCGGGCCTAGGGGGTTGGTAAAAGTCAGACCCCCAAAAGCGGTACAAGTCGTGTCGGAGTGTAGCCCAGAACACCCTGAGATACTACTGGAATACCTACCAGTAAATCTCCTGCCTCGGCCGAGGGCTTCGTGTAATGGCTCTCCTAGACACAGCGCGACCTCGCCCCCAATACCGGGAGAGACGAACCCCTGAAGATCCGCTCACTGCCTCTATGTGGCTCGGGACTGTACCCAACTAAAGCCTGTTTGCACGTCTCCTTTGAGCGTGGTAGGGTAGTAATCAAAGTACAGTGGGAACTCACACGAGACAAATGACGATCCCCAGGTCGATGAACTAACCTCTACACATGTCACCAGGGAACTGCTATCTGACGTCAGGTATAAGACCAACTAGCATGTTCCCGGCGAGTCCTGTCCGGTGTACTCATAACCCAATGAGCACCTGTATACATCTTAGGTGAACCAACTAACACCAGTGGCTTGTGAGACCGGCCACCGCCCCTCGTCGGGGTCTCGACTGTATACACTAGTCTACTCTGGAGTATCGATGCCCCGTCTCGAAACTCCCACGACTAGGGACCTTTTAAGGATGTGCTTTTAGACCCCAGCTCCCACTTATATGATCGCCCTCATACTGCTGGTGGTCAAGCAAGAATCCTAGGGGATCTATCAATGTGTAATAGCGACATGTCAGGTCACCTAAAGCAGTACACGATGATAAAGGTAAACCAGATAGCATACTATCATCTTGAGTAAGACTGTCCTACCGGGATAGGTCCTCCCTCAATCATTGCAATCACGTGCCTGTGATTCAATAATTGACTCTGAGGGCACCATCTCCAACAAGGCCTAACAGGACAAATGCAAATAAAATGTTGAACATTTCAACTGGACTTAGCCCAATTCTGGCCGTAAGTCCTCAAATTAAATTGACTGAGCATGTGCTCTCTTAAATCAATTTACACCAGGTTCGAGGGTATATCTCTGAAGTCCTCTGACATCCGTCGTTGTAATCTTTCAACGTCGTCAGAGAGGTGACGGGTATCGACAACCGCACATCAATACGGACTGTGGGTCCTTAAACTCATGGACCTAAGCGTCCTTAAACCAACTCATGGACTTAAGCGTCCTTAAACTCATGGACTTAAGCGTCCTTAAACTCCCGGACTTAAGCGTCCTTAAACCAACTCATGGACTTAAGCGTCCTTAAACTCCCGGACTTAAGCGTCCTTAAACTCATGGATTTAAGCGTCCTTAAACCAACTCATGGACTTAAGCGTCCTTAAACTCCTGGACTTAAGCGTCCTTAAACTCCCGGACTCAAGCGTCTTTAAACCAACTCATGGACTTAAGCGTCCTTAAACTCCCGGACTTAAGCGTCCTTAAACCAACTCATGGACTTAAGCGTCCTTAAACTCCTGGACTTAAGCGTCCTTAAACTCCTAGACTCAAGCGTCCTTAAACTCCCGGACTCAAGCGTCCTTAAACAAATGGACCACTATGTCCCTAAACTGGAACACAAACCACTATGTCCCTAAACTGGATCAATAGAGCCCCAAATGCTCTTTTGTCGGATCTAAACGATCCCGTGAAGTTGATCTTAGTCTCAAACTGGACTAACGTTTGAGTTGATCTTAGCCTCAAATATGGCTAACGTATCCTCAAACCTTCAAACAGACTTTACTCCCAAATTGGACTATAGATCCCCCGATCAATTTCGGTTCAAGGGTACATCTCTGAACTCCTCTGACATCTGTCGTTGTAATCCTTCAACGTCGTCAGAGAGGTGATGGGTCCCGATGGCCATACATGCAATGGACCACCATGTCCCTAAACTGGAAATGGACCACTATGTCCCTAAACTGGAACAATAGAGCCCAAACGCTCTTTTGTCGGATCTAAACGATCCCATTAAGTTGATCTTAGTCTGGAGATTATCCTTGACAAACGTTTAAGTTGATCTTAGCCTCAAATACGGCTAATGTATCCTTAAACCAAAACCCCAAACCCAAATCTAAGAAAATACGTATTTGGACTAATCCACGTCCTACGGGCGACGACATAAATTAGTCTCTGTATACAATCCACGGGCTACCACAAACAAAACAAACACCCACGACACGAAGTGACCATCTGGAGAAGGAGAAAGTTGCTACCGCGGTGCGGTAGCATAATTAACTGCAAGGGCTTGCGCCTGCAGGGAAGAGCGTCCCCACAATCAAAAACCCCTCAAGCGAGGGGGAATCTGACGAAGTCTGCTACATCGGCCGCATCCGTCTAAACCTCCGATAAACGGTGCCATAAATCAAGTTGGCATCTTCGGAGAGGTGGACGGATAAAACCAAATAGCATCGCCCCGAATCTCAGGCAAAGACGCCCATGTCTGGGCCGCCATTCGGAGGGGAACAGATTCTGGCACGCCCGGTGGGACCTCTTCCTCTTTCCATTCCACGCTTCTTGTGTCGTGTTCGCGAACGAATCGCGGTTTGCTGTGGTTGCCTGTGGATTCGAGGTACTTAGATTTGGTGTCTTGCTCCGTGCAGAAAATGGGAGATTGATGGCTTCAAACTGCACTAACTGCAACTGCAACTCTCACTCCGTCCTTGCTGGAGGTGTGACTTACGGGCCCCAAGCGGCCTCCCTTTTCAAGATGCCAGTGGAGCAGGTAACTCAAGCCACCACTGGACTATTCTTCGGGACTATGCCCTCACCAATGAGCTTCAATGCCCCATTGTCGTCGCAAGAAACTCCAAAGAAGTCGGTATTCGATTGGCTTGCTACTACTGCGGTCCCTTTCAACGGGTCACCCAACTCCACTGCCTCGAGTTTTAACAGACTAGGCCAGGGCTTCAATGGGCCCATGAAGAATCCCACAATACCAGAAGGTGTTATCCCCAAGCGGATAGCCATCCCTGCTCCCAAAGTCGCCAATGTGGTTTCTCCTGCCAAAGGGTCGGTCTTCACAAGACTGACTATTTCTATTCCCGTTCTAGGAGAAATCACCAAGGTTGTTTCCCCTACTCGGAAGTACCCTTTTGATAGGTTGGCCGTCCCCATTCAACGGACGTCAGCCTTTAAAAGGCCGATAACAGCGAATTCTGACCAACACAGGGGGCATGAGGAGGTCACCCCTACGGCTAAACCGACTCCAATCGCACGACATGCTCGCCGTCGTCACTGGCGCCGGGTAAGGAAGGCTGAGGGCAAATCCCCCTATGGGCTAACTCCGCCAGCTCCAATGGTGGGAATCGATGCCGCTGTTCCGACCTGGAATAACTTTGAACCAATAAGAAGGGTGCGCAAAAACTCGCCAACTGCTGTATTGAAAAGATCTCCTACGCCTGTGGATAATGCCCCAAAGGTGAAGCTGGAGCAGCCCCCTCAACGGCTGTCATCTAAAATTTACAAGGTCTGGCGTCAAGCCCAAGACTCCGTACTGGATGAAGACTATCTCCGCCAACAGAAAAAGATGAAGGTTTGGCAGGAGAAGGACTACTCTGTCAAGCCAGAAAAAGCAGCAGCTATTTGGGTGCCCACTACAACGGCCCCCTCAACTTCGACCGCTCACAAAAGAAGGAGGTCGGAGAAGATCTCTGCATCTTTGGCAAATCGCAAAGACACTGAATCTAAATGCCCCAAGTCTGGGGGCATGGTGGTGCACACTGTCTATATGGCATCCGGGAAGGAGGAAAGCCGCGCTTCGACGGGTCATCGGCCACTCACCCGATCCGTGACCAAAGCTCAGGAGCAGCCGCAGAAGCTCTAGGAAATGATGACCGTGATGGACGCACTCACTGGGCCAAAAGAAAGCCCCGAAGCGTCCTCGGATCAGCGACAGGAGCAAGAAATTGACACTGAGTTCTTTCGGAGAATATTGGAAAAGAAAGACAAAGAGGTTGCAGAACAAGCAGCCAATATAAAACAAATGGCCCTCCTGTTCCAGGACATGGTGGGTATGATGATCCAGTAAGATCCTCCAGCCGAACATCCTCCGTTCATCCTTGAAAATGACAGAGGAGAAACGTCGAATCCACTGCCGGCTCTGTCAGCTGCCAAGGAGGAGACAATTTCCAAAGCTGACCTGGACGAATATATAGCTCAGCAGATACGGGTTTATCAGGCAACGGAGGAAGCCGGTCATGTTGTCAGAACGGGGCGACCATATCCGAGCTGGTATGATCAGATCAAGTACCCGCCGGGCTATACAATGTAAGTGCACGGCGGCGCCCCGGCCGTCAATCCGACGCCGGAATGCGGAAACGAAACTTTTCTAAAAACTAGAAACCAGCACCACCGCGCACTATAAAACCCGGATCGGGCCATTAACCTAACTCTAGCAAAAACGAGAAAGGGTAGAATGCTATACCGAGCGATCCATGTCCTTCGGTCTTCGGCCTCCACTCCGATCTCCTCGCGGAACCTCCGGTCTTCAGCTCCTCGTCGGAACGGGCACCACATCGCCGGGTTCTTTTACGGGCTCCCACCTCTGGACCGAGGCAACTCAGGCACGAACTTGGCAAGCCGACGTGCCCAAGAAATGCTGTAGGCTAAGTGTAGTAGCTTGTCTCTTTGGGGTTATGAAGTTGCCTTTAGGATTGAGGAGGAGAAGAAGAACTTTGAAATGGAGCTATATGATTTTGTGGCTAGAAAAAATGAATGATAATCTTTTTCCCCCACAACAATATGAATCCCTCATCTCCCCTCCCTCAAAGTGGCCGGCCCCTAATAAAAAATGGTGGAGGGAAAGAAAAAGGATTAATTCAAGAGAAGAGAATGAATGAATATATCAAGAAAATGGTCACACCAATTTCTAATCTAATCCAATCACAATCCATCACCATAAATGCAAGACAAGTGATGCAAAAGGAATCTCATTATGCTATAACCATCATGATGCCACCAATTTACAAATGACCCCCTCCATAAATACTAATTTGCATTGCCCCTCCATCAGATAAGTCCGGCCGTGAAGGAACAAAGGAAAACTGACCGGAACGGAATGCAAACTGGCAACTTCAGAAAACTGATCCCGTAATAAATTACAGGAAAACCCCGCGACTGCATATACATGCCTGCATTTGTATTCCCACTGAATACAAATGCAAAGAGACAAAATATACACTGTACAATACTAGGATTCAGCTTAAACCAAAGCCCGCTAGTAAAATCTGTCCGATCATGATCCGTGCAATACCGCGCGTATCTGATCGAACCCTGCCATATCTCCATACGGCCTCTACAGCGTTTCGCCCGAAACTTGAGAAACTGGTTTGTGGGGGACTCTAAAGACTTGTCAATTCTTTCGTTGTGGATTTAACCACTAGCACGTCAGAGGTATTAGCCTATACGTAACGGGCTACCAGGTATTGACCATAAGGGACGTCGATGAGCGAACTCATCTTGACACCCTACTGAGCCTGTCAGTGACAATATCCGTACAGTCCGGTCCGTTCGTCTATGAGCATCGCATGGCGGGCCTAGGGGGTTGGTAAAAGTCAGACCCCAAAAGCGGTACAAGTCATGTCGGAGAGTAGTCCAGAACACCCTGAGATACTACTGGAATACCTACCAGTAAATCTCCTACCTTGGCCAAGGACTTCGTGTAATGGCTCTTCTAGACACAGCGCGACCTCACCCCCAATACCGGGAGAGACGAACCCCTGCAGATCCGCTCACTGCCTCCATGTGGCTCGAGACTGTACCCAACTAAAACCTGTTTGCACGTCTCCTTTGAGCGTGGTAGGGTAGTAATCAAAGCACAGTGGGAACTCACACGAGACAAATGACGATCTCAGGTCGATGAACTAACCTGTACACATGTCACCAGGGAACTGCTATCTGACGTCTGGTATAATCCCAACTAGCAGGTTCCCGGCGAGTCCTGTCCGGTGTACTCATAACCCAATGAGCACTTGTATACATCTTAGGTGAACCAACTGACACCAGTGGCTTTTGAGACCGGCCACCGTCCCTCGTCGGGGTCTCGACTGTATACACTAGTCTACTCTGGAGTATCGATGCCCTGTTTCGAAACTCCTATGACTAGGGACCTTTTAAGGATGTGCTTATAGACCCCAGCTCCCATGTATATGATCACCCTCATACTGCTGGTAGTCAAGCAAGAAACCTAAGGGCTTTATCAACGTGCAATAGTGACCTTTAAGGTCACCTAAAGCAGTACACGATGATAAAGATAATCCAGATAGCATACTATCATCTTGAGTAAGACTGTCTTATCGGGATATGTCCTCCATCAATCATTGCAATCACGTGCCTGTGATCCAATAATTGAATATGAGGGCACTATCTCCAACAATCTCCTACTTGCACTCAAGGCTAATTATTGCGACGTCGCATACTCACAGCCCGTGTGATACCGAACACCTAACTCCCCTACTAGTCAGTCTCACAAAGCTCGTTTGCAAAACTATTGCATTCGAGGAATAGCCACAGTGAGTGGATCCGCTGTGATGTTTCTTTCTATGTCTCTCTTGATCTCAAGTTCGCGGAGAAACCCATCTCCCGAAATGAGCAATACCTGTCTTAGAATATGATTGGTTGTCTGATGGGACCTAGTCCATAAATGAACTCCAAATCCAAACTTCTTAGACTGTATCGTCAACTGAACTTAATCAGTATCTTGCGCCATGCCTCCCTCAGTATCCGCCTGGACCACCTGTCCAAAATACTGCCCCTCTTCAGAGAGAGAACTATAAATCTGACAGTCACTCTGTCATCCAGGTCACCTTGGAAGCCTGGAATGATAACTGTCTCCCGAATGAGGCTGTCGTTATCATATCCCTAGAATATCAACTTATGTTCTAAAACTACTTCCGATCGTTTCTCCAGGATTGGATTAATATCAACTTACTCCATCTCGTGCAAAAACAATATCTGGTGTGGTACTCGACATCTCATGATTGACTCAATTGCCTAAGCAAGTGATCTGCCAATCATGCACATCCCTCTCCACTTTAGCCTATAAGACACCTTAAGAGAGGGTGACTCCATCACCTGCAGGTACACCACCATGCCAGGAGTCGTCCATTCTAAAAACTCTTAGAATGCTGTCTAAGTACCCTGATTGGGAAACCACCCAAATCTAGATCTATAGATCTAGTATCTAGAATGTCTTGATATTATATCTAATTCCTATGTGGAGAAACCACTGTGTGACAACCAAAGTATTACCGACCGTAGTATAGGAATTTCACTTCCTACTCTGTGTATGTCATCCAAATACGAGGACATCACACCCTACTACCTTCTTAACAGATCCATCCCCTATTCTGATAAAGTCAAACCTATGACTGTCACATCAGAAATAGATGATCTATCTCCGCTGTATCTGCTTTAGTCTATAAATAGACACAAGTGTTCATATCATAATATTGCATTTTATATTCCCCATTTTTATGCGTTTCATAAATAAACAGGTGATTTTGACGCATGTCTGCCACATATTACAGGTTACAGGTTATTGGAGCGAAGACAGTGAAAAAGACAAAAGATGATGCAAAAGAGAGACTTTTGACCCACAAGTAGAAGGATTCTAGTCAAGCCTAGACGAAGAACAATTCACAATTGTACAAGGCAATGCAAGGTCCAAAATGTCAAAGTGAATGGTTAAAAGATCATTACAAGTTTTCACTGAAGATCTGGAAAAGACCCAGAAGTCAAATGGAGAAAAGAATTAGAAAAATAGAAAGCCCAAGAAGCATAGAAGAAAACCCAAAAATATCCAGACACAACTCCCTAGTTTGGCCGCGGAACCGCGGCCAAACCTAGGCCGGCGCCGCGGTTCCGCGGCCATTTATTGCACGTGTCGGCACAGAATTTTGGTGGCGGTGCGTCGGTGTGTAGGTTGGGATTTTTCGTGGGTATTTTTGTAATCGCACATGTGCGAATCCCGTAACCCTAAATTTCCCTGTTTCCCTATAAAATTGTAATCAAAATATTGTAATAGGGATGCCACTTTTCAATAAATAAAATTCAGATTCTTGGAAGATTAAGAGCATCATTTCTTGTAAGTTCCTTTTAATTTTTTGCCTTAGTTTAAGATTAATTTCTTACCCTAGCTTTCTAATTTAATTCTTGCCTTAGATAAATCCTTCCATTGCCCTAATTTAATCTAGTGTAGTCTTTCTTAAACTGCAGTAGGTAAGTTATTTTAAAATGTTATTTTTAAAAGATCCCCTAATGAGCGAGTAATTTCCTCGCTTGTTAGGGTTAGGAATAAGGGAGGGATTGAGAGATGAATATCTCTCATCTCTTTCAAGCCCAATAATTTGTAATAACTAGAACTTCATGCACGCATGCATGATCCGCTCCCTACGGCACCCTACCCACGAGGTAACGGTGAAACCGTAGTATAAAGGACCGGACATGCATGACTTCCATGAAGGTTAGAACAATTAGTAGGAAAGGACGGACAAGGATCTAGAGGAAGAAAACTTCGTTTCTTCCCAATCATCCTAATCCCCTTTACTAATAATTGTTATAACTTCTAAAAAGATTTAATCGAGAGCATTGAAAGAGGTGTTAATATTAATCTTATCAAACTCACCTTAGACCTAATCCTAGCAAGTCTCTTGACCATCGTACAACTTAGTTTTTTGATTAAATTAAAAGACCAAAGAACCATTGGAATCAGCTCGTAAGAACACTTAGGAAAATTACACATCCCTGTGGACCGATCCGTATTCACCGGCTAGCTGCAAAGCGACGCCGTTTCTTGATTGCGGTAACATATTATTTTTGATCTTAAAAACACATCTAAATTAAATGGCGCTGTTCATATCAGATTTTTGCATTTTTATACCGCCCAAATTTTATTACATTGCTTATCGGTAGGTACTCTTGAACCGTGTTTGCTAGTCAATTGCAGGATACAGGTTCTCGGCTCTAAACGGTGAAATTCATGGAAAAACACGACAAATTCCGGATTACTGCCAACCACAGATAAAACACGGGTCTCCGCTCTCTATCCGTATATTGTCGCACACCAGTTTAAGAAGACAAAAGGGCAAATCGATTGTCATCTTCATGCACAAAGCACAATGGCAACACAAAGTCCAAGAAATCTACGCGGAGCTCAAGAAAATCATGACAAAAGATCCACATCCAATCACCTTTTGATCTACTAAAATTCTGGAAGAAGTGTGAAAAGATTATCAGAAACAACATATACCAGATTGAAGGAAAGAGAAAACCAGAGAAAACCATAAAAGGACAGAAGCCAACTCCTTTATATGGCCGCGGATCCGCGGCCAATAGGGGGTATAGGCAGCGGATCCGCGGCCGTACTGGCTCGTCAGATGGAAAGTTTTTAGGGGCAGATTGGTCTTTTTATTAAGGGTCAGATTGTTGCCTTAGGTTTTCAGTTGCCTGCCTATAAATAGTCCAGAACTTGCCAAAGCCAAGGGTGCTTAATCTTGTATTTTTATTTTAGGTTATATGTTGTTCTTCTTCCTCCTCTCATCTCTTCTCCATTAAAAATCTTGTAGTGAGCTTTTGTGAGTGAAGAATGAATAAAGGAGTTCTTGTTCTTTCCATGCTTATCTTGTTGTAATCGTTAATTATAATTGCTTGTATTTTTCGTTTGCTAATCTAGTTGTTGTTATTTGTTGTTTGTTTCTTTCTTGTTCTCTTTTTCTTTATCCTTAAGCAACCATGATGCTTACGCTTGATCCTTGCCGAGGTGAGGTCGCAAATAGCTAGTTGTAATCTTCTAATCTCTTTCTTTCTATCTTTCTCCTTTGTTTTATTTTCATTTTTCTTATAATGGGTGAGTAGTTTCCATACTTGTTAGGGTAGGATAAGGAAAGTTTGAGAGAAGGAAATCTCTCTCACTCTTTCCTTGCCCAACATCTTAAATCGGACTCCCGTTAATTGAACCACAATCTGCTCCTTACGGCACCCTATCCTACATGATAGCAGTGATTCTGTAGTGAGACCGATTGTGGTTGAATTAACCGGAGGTTAAGGCTAAGAGCCAAGAACGGACGGACAAGCACCAAAAGGAAGAACTTATGCGTTGGAAAGTCTACCTTATACTCGCAAGTTCCTTCCTAGTCGTGCTAATCCCCGTTGTTGCCGATTACCGTAACACCGATATTAAGAGTGGCAACGAAAGAAGTGAGCGACTCCTAATTCAAACTAACCTAACCCTAACCCTTACAAGCTCTCTTTACATATCATTTTAGCACATAGTTAATCTCAAAACAAACTTGGACATTTGGACTTAACTCGTTAAAGCACATAGAAAAAGATTCCCATCTCCCTGCGGACGACCCGTACTCAACCGGCTAGCTACAAGTGAAACCGTCTTGATTGCGGTAATTAACTAAACTTGAACACGCAAAAACTCTATCAATCAAATGGCGTCGTTGCCGGGGAGACGGTAGTTTATTTCTTTTTGTAATTTCTAGTTAATTTGTGAATATAAAGCTAACCAAAAAAAAAAAACAAAAAAATATACATTGTAAAAAAATCATCTTGTTATTTTTGATTAGTTTTTGTGCAAGTGTGCAGGATAATACGAAGTTCGAGTTAAGTGCCAAAGACGTGGGAAGATAGACCCATATCTCGCGGCTACACCGCGACAGATTCAAGATGGAAAAAAACGGTCTACTGTAAAAATCTAGAGCATATACAGTGAGCAAATCAAGATTCAGGAAATCCAGACAAGCAGAGGACACCCAAAACAGCACATAACAGAAATTTGAACCCCCAACCATTCAACATAGCCGCGGAACCGCGGTCCTCTGGAGGTATCAGGGTTTCAGTTTTTCTTGGTGAGCTTCCCTATCTCTCTCCACACCTATGAACTCTACTAAACTGTGTTTTCTGCAGCATTCTTTGTGCAAATTCTCTTCCCCCTTCCAATAAATTCTTCTTGTGCAGGATTCTTTGCGCCGCGCTAAAAAAATAAAAATTGATTGCAGTTGATTGTTACTGCTTTGCATTTATTAATACGGACTTTAAGGGGCTTGAAACCAATTCAGATTGGGTAGGGATTTCATCACCCTTCCCAGGACCCCAAAAATCACAAAAAGCATATGCATTGACCATTGTTAATTAAAAAAATACTAGACTCAGCCCTAAGGACTTCGCGCTCAATAGGACAGAGGACTAGTTACAGGCATCGGCCGTTTATCCTATCCTGACTTTGCGGTGTCTAGGCAAGTGTGTCCAAGGCAAGTGGTTACTTAATTAGGACCACTAATTACGTAGTGGGGAGCCTCCCACTTACCTGGCACTTACCTGGCCGCAATTGGCGGAGAAGAGGCGGTTTGAGGTCCTATTTCTAGCCCTTTGGAACAGTTAGGAGCTGTCTAGCTGACCTAGGTCATCCTAGATCTAGATGTGATTGTGCATATCTTGTTTGTGATTGCTTGAAGCCGTAAGTCCGTACATATTTCTGTAAAGCTCTTTCGAAAAAAAAAGAAAGGAAAAAATCAAAAACTTTTATAAAAACTTGCCCTTTGTCGCCAGAATCCATTTTTTTCACCCACCACCCATTGTATTTCTCCATTGACATTTTCTTACCCTCACCTTCTCCGTTTTGACTATACTAAACTCGTTTAGTGTATGTCCGCTTGGACTCGGGACACTAGTGCCCGCCTAGTCCGCGTTACGTTAGTCGCTACCGACTACGCGATCGACTCAGACATCGAAACTCCGTCCACGCCTCATTCACCCTTACCTTTGCTGGCCAACTTCGACGTTGACCCAAATTCTGTTCATACATCCTCACCTTCACCATCACCAACCTCTTCTTCCGCGATGTCAGGATTTAATCCAAACATCCCTACAACTCCCCCGGGATTGATTTGACCTTCTATGGATGCGAATAACCCACCACCACCGCCTGTTGTAGCGCCACAGCGAATCGCGCTCCAGGATCATTTCTATCCCACCCGTTCTGCACTTCCCACCCGTCTTTCTCTTCCACCGGCCAATGAGGATAATTTTGAAATTAAGCCCCACTTCATCAACATTCTTCCGAAATTTCATGGGCTTGAATCTGAAGATGCCTATATTTTCATCAACAAGTTTCAAAATGTTTGTGCCATAATGAAAACGACCCAGCTGTCGGACGATGCTATACGGCTACGGGTCATTCCATTCACTTTGTGCGATCTTGCTGAAAAATGGCTGTATAGTACCGCTTTCCACTCCATAACCAGTTGGGACGAGTTTGTGAAAGCGTTTCTCAAGAAATTCTATCCGAATCATAAAACCGCGAGGATCCGTAACGAAATCAACCAATTCTCCCAGCTTTCTACTGAACCCTTCTGGAAGTGCTTTGACCGGTATAAAGACCTTCTTGTCCAGTGCCCTCACCATGGTATTGAGAAATGGCAACTTTGCCAAACCTTATACGAGGGCTTGAACCCAGCAACCAAGCAGTTGTTGGAAACCATTTGTCAGGGCCACTTCCTATCAAAATATGACGAGGAAGCGTGGCAATTCTTCGACGACCTTACGGAACAAACGCTTCAATGGGAGAGCACCAGACCAACTTCTTCTTCTTTTTCTTCCTCCACTTCTACTGGTCAGTCTAGGGTAGGAATTCACCAACTTGATGTCTCTATTGCGATGAAAGCTGAAATGGCAGCAATAACGAGAAAACTTGAAGCGATAGAGAGCAAATTTTCATCTCCTGCTCCTGCCCTTGTTCTTTCCCTTCGTACCATTTGTGCTTGTTGTTCCGATCCTTCTCACTTAACCGAAGAGTGTCTTTACAATCCACCATCTCAAGGACAGGATCAGGTTAATGCTGCATTTCAGCAAAGACCGAGAAATGATCCATACTCTTCCACCTACAATCCCGGTTGGAGGAACCACCCCAATTTCGCCTGGAATCAGAATCAACATCAATTCTAAGGCAACAATTTCCAGAGGCCCCCTCCTCCGCAACATCAAGCGCAACAACAAACTCAACATCAATTTCAGCGGCCCTTCCAACCCCAATCTTTTCAAAATCAGACGAACAACTTTGCACCCAACAATTCTTTTCCTCAAAACCACTTTGTTCCGTCAAACAACGATAAGGTTTCCTCGCTAGAACGAAGTCTGGAGGCGTTCGTTAAACAATCGACACAATCCACCGCAAACATCCAGTCGTCTATTCATTCTTTGGTGCAACATACTGCTGCACATAGGCAAAGCATCAAGACCATCGAAGCCCAGATTGCACAGCTGAATGCGGCGTTAAGCGAGCGAGAAAAGGGGAAGCTTCCATCTCAACCACTCCCAAATCCCAATCACCCACATAATGTACATGTTGGTCTTGAACAACAAAACCATAATGTGAGTGCCGTGATTACATTGAGATCGGGAAGGATGCTGCACAACAACATCGGCACAACAATTGAGGATAATGACACCCCGGCCGCTTCTTCTTCTTCTTCTTCGTCTTCTGAGCCTATTCTCCATTCTTCAAAAGGCTCTTCTTCTTCTTCTTCTGCTCTGAACGGACCCACTTCTCACTCCATGAAAGCACCAGCTCTGGGATCCGTTCCAACTCCACAATCTCCTCCACAAGCATTGGACTCAACCAATTTTAAAAACGCTCCATTTCCAAACCGGTTGAGGTCCAATAAACAAAATCCACAAATGGAGAAGATTCTGGAGCTGTTTAAGCAGGTTAACATTAACATTCCCCTTTTAGATGCTGTCCAACAAGTCCCTTCCTACGCCAAAATCTTAAAGGACTTGTGCACGAAAAAGAGGAAGTCTCAGGTACCCAAGAAAGTTTTCTTGGCTAGTGCTGTGAGTGATGCTCTTACCCAATCTTTACCGCAAAAACGGAAGGACCCTGGCTGTCCTACATTTCTATTACCATTGGGGATAAGAACATCAACCGCGCACTATTAGATCTTGGTGCCAGTGTTAATCTGCTTCCGTACTCAGTATATGAGCAATTAGGTGTAGAAGAGCTGAAACCCACACACTGTACTCTCCAAATGGCCGACCGATCGATCACCCATCCTAGGGGTGAGCTAGAGGATGTGTTAATCAAGGTTGGGGACTTCATATTCCCCGTTGGCTTCATTGTATTAGACACACAGCCTGTAGCTAACCCCCGGAATCAAATTCCGGTGGTACTCGGTCGCCCATTCCTTGCAACCTCAAATGTTGTGATCAATTGTCGAAATGGTTCGATGAACCTATCTTCTGGAAATATGACAATTGAACTCAACATTTTTAGGTTGGGGAATCAGCCTTCCGAACCTAATGCTAATATACTCGACGTTTGCTCAATCCAGGAGATCACCCCAGAAGAGTGTGAATTCGAGGAGTTTTTGTTCGATCACGATAACCTTAACGGCACTAGTGCGTTCCTCTTCGAACCTGATGCTGTTTCTGCGTCCGACAATGACTACGAGTGTTTCACTTTCTCGAACGATCTTATCCACTCACCACCCAAGTTTGAATCCTTCGAATTTCCAGATGAGTTACCTGAACCATCCAACTCGGTCGCTTACACTCGTTTTGAACCTTTGCTGGAACCCTTTGAGTTCGAGACCTTTTCACCTATCTTGCCTTCAATCGTTTCACCTCCAACGCTCGAACTCAAGCCTTTGCCGTCTCACCTTAAGTACGCTTACTTGGGTGAGAACGAGACCCTCCCTATTATCATCTCGGCTTCTCTAGCTCCAGAGCAAGAGAAAGCCCTTCTTGCGGTCTTGCACAGCAATAGGCAAGCTTTTGGCTGGTCCATGGTGGACATCAAGGGGATTAGTCCCCCGATCGTTGAACATCACATTCATCTGATGGATGATGCCAAACCAGCCAGGGATCCACAAAGGTGACTCAATCCAGTCATGAAGGAGGCTGTGAAAAAGGAAATTGTAAAGTGTCTGGATAGTGGTATCATTTACCCTATCTCTGATAGCCAGTGGGTTTGCCCCATTCACGTTGTCCCTAAGAAATCAGGCATAACGGTCATCACTAATGAGGCGAACGAGTTAATCCCAACTCGCACCCAAACTGGGTGGCGAGTATGCATCGATTACAGAAAACTCAACGCCGCAACACGGAAGGACCACTTTCCGCTACCTTTCATTGACCAAATGCTTGAACGATTGGCCGGACACGAGTACTACTGCTTTCTTGATGGCTACTCTAGCTATAATCAAATTCCCATCGCCGAAAAGACCAGGACAAGACCACATTCACTTGTCTTTTCGGCACGTTCGCATATCGTCGCATACCCTTTGGGTTATGCAATGCGCCCGCTACCTTCCAGCGGTGTATGATGGGAATCTTCTCAGACATGGTAGAAAAATTCCTGGAGATCTTCATGGACGATTTCTCCATCTCTGGCAATTCCTTTAATGAGTGTTTGCTGCATCTCGACGCTGTCCTTACCCGATGTAAGGACAAGAACCTCACTTTGAATTGGAAGAAGTGCCACTTCATGGTGCGCGAAGGTATTGTCTTAGGACATATCATCTCGCAAAATGGCATAGAGGTTGACAAAGCGAAGATTGAAGTCATTTCCAATCTCCCTCCTCCCATATGCGTCCGAGACATCCGAGCCTTCCTTGGCCATGCCGGTTTCTATAGACGGTTTATCAAGGACTTTAGCAAGATTGCTAGGTCCTTGACTCTTTTGCTGGCCAAGGACATGCCATTCGACTTCAACTCGAGCTGTGTGACTGCGTTCGAGTCATTAAAAAGCTCACTCACTTCTGCTCCCGTTCGTTCTTCACCTGATTGGACGCACCCATTTGAGATTATGTGCGATGCATCCGACTTTGCCATCGGTGCTGTCCTTAGACAACACATCAACAAGATGCCGCATGTAATCTATTATACTAGCCGAATCCTGAACGGCGCCCAACTCAATTATACAACAACTGAGAAGGAATTCCTAGCCGTTGTATTTGATTTAGAAAAGTTCAGGCCCTACCTCATCGGCTCTCCAGTCATTGTCTACACAGACCATTCTGCTCTGCGCCATCTTTTTGCGAAGAAAGATGCAAAATCTCGGCTGATACGTTGGATCCTCTTGCTTCAAGAGTTTGACCTTGTCATCAAAGACAAAAGAGGATGTGAGAACGTAGTCGCCGACCATCTCTCACGACTTCCTTCTTCGCCGTCGCTTCAAATTCCGATCAACGACGTTTTCCCGGATGAACAGCTCTTGACCGTATCTTGCGAACCCTGGTTCGCAGATATTATGAACTATTTGGCCACAGGGTTACTACCGACTGAATGGTAAAGTCAGGACAGACTTCGATTCTTATCCCAAGTAAAACACTTTTACTGGGACAAACCCTATCTGTTCAAGTACTGTCCCGACCAGATTATTCGTCGGTGTGTCCCTGACGATGAATTCAAGAGTGTGCTGTCATTTTGCCACGATCAAGCATGTGGCGGGCATTTTGGCCCCAGAAAGACAGCTGAGAAGATCTTGTAATGTGGTTTCTACTGGCCACAACTCTTCAAAGACGCTCATGACTATTACAAGACTTGCTCCCGGTGCCAACACTTGGGCCGGATATCCCGGAGGAACGAGATGCCGCTCCAACCAATCTTGGTTGTGGAGATTTTCGACGTTTGGGGGATCGATTTCATGGGGCCGTTTCCCAGCTCTTTTGGGAACTTGTACATCCTCTCGCTGTTGATTACGTCTCTAAGTGGGTAGAGGCTGTGCCTCAGCCGGACTAACGACAACAAGGTTGTCATTAGGTTTCTTAAAGAAAATATGTTCTCCCGTTTTGGGCACCCCGAGCGATCATTAGCGACAATGGAACTCATTTCTGCAATAAGACCTTCGAGGCCTTGATGCGGAAATATTCCATTAATCATAAGCTATCCACGCCCTACCACCCCCAAACCTATGGGCAGGCCGAAATTTTAAATCGGCAAATCAAGCAGATACTGGAGAAGACGGTTTCCAAGAACAGTAAGGATTGGTCGTTGAAACTCACTGATGCCCTTTGGGCATTTCGAACGGCTTATAAGACCGATCTTGGCATGTCTCCCTATCGGCTTGTGTACGGAAAGGCTTGCCACCTCCTTGTCGAAATAAAGCATCGCGCATTTTGGGCGATAAAAGAACTGAATCTGTCTCTCGAAGATGCGGGCAGCCATCGGAAGCTGCAGTTGAATGAATTGAGCGAGCTTAGGGATGTGGCTTACGACAACGCGGTTGTCGTTAAGAACCGAACGAAGGTGTTTCACGATAAACACCTTTTGCGCAAAACTTTCGTACCTGCTCAACAGGTACTGCTTTACGACACCAGACTACACTTCCATCCAGGAAAACTCAGATCTCGCTGGAAAGGGCCGTATTTTGTGCGGAATGTGTATCCGCATGGCGCTGTGGATTTGGAGAATCCAAAGGACGGTTCATTTTTCAAAGTAAATGGACACCGACTTAAACCGTACCTTAGCACCGAACCGACAGAGGAGCTCCTGGTCTTACAGGAGCCGGTTTACCCTGCATAATCTTCCTCTGCCTACCACCAAACTTCGGTTATCCAGCCAAGAACAGTGGACACTGTTCCAAATAAGTTTGGGGGGTATGTATATACCTTTTTATATATTTGTGAATATTCTTTTCCATTCTTTAAAAACAAAAAAAAAACAATTTTTTTTTAATTTTTATATCTAACTGACGATTTTGACCCTTCAATGATCTCTTCATGCAATGACAGTGAGGACACTGTCCAGTTTAAGTTTGGGGGTACGCTCGGTACACATTTCTAACCTTCGCATTCATATGTATATTTTGCATCTGCATACTAAAATCCATAAAATCCATAAAAATCTGAAAATTTTCTAAAAACATAAATACTTTTCTGTCAAGTTAGCTAGTGGGAGAACTCTGATTCAACATTTCGACGGTTTTGTTTGATAAGATAAGAATAACTAAATCTTATTTTTAGATTTTAAAAACCTAAAAGATAACTCTCCTTTGAAGTTAACTATAGCTGATATACGTCTTTACATCACACTACACGTGTCGTGAGTTTTGGAAATTAGATGACTAGTCTTTTATGTCTAAAAACTTTTAAATGGATAAATGATTTTCTGAGGATCAAATATGTTTGTTCTGAAATAAGTAATATCAAGAATAGTTTATGAAGTGAAGTGAATATGAATGAATGTTATTGATGCCTTAATTGGAACTAAGTCTGAAAAATAACCCATCTGGAACTTGATTGGAATGATTACACACCGAATCCACTAAACACGTCTTTTATCTAAAAAATAAATTGAACTGCCGGTTATATCTCCGTTCGTATTGAATCATCATGATTTTCACGCCAAATTGTCTTTTGTTTTTGGACCTAGGTAACTTGAGTAATTAAGTCCGCTGGGGTGTTTCTACATCTAATGCCCTAAAGCCAACTGGTTTGGGTGTATTGGCCCAAAGCTCGTTAAGAAGCCTAGAAAGTCCAGATTGAAACAAAGTCAAGTAAGTGTTCTCTCCGAGTTAAAATTCCTAATGGTTCTTTGTATGAGAATAATCTTGATAAAAGACAGGCTTTTATAAAAAAAAATTTCAGCGGAGATATGAAGGTTTTATTCTATGATAAAGACTATTGCACGTTCACAGAGGTGTGTATGAAATAAAAACAAGAAAAAGGTGGAGTGAAAAATAAGACCTAGTTTCCTGTTAAGGAAGATAGAAATTCTAAAGTTGAAACTTTGCAGGAAAACGAAACTTGAAAAATGCGTAACTCTTTATAGAACTTATGTGATCCTTTTAAAATTTTTATCTGGGCTTTATTGTGTGACATGATGAATTTAATCGATCCTTCTGGAACTTAACGACACTATTTGCACTGCACGTAAAGACATATAAAATCTTTAGTTAAATAAGAAGCGAGGTGTGAAAAATAAGGGTTCGATAGTCTAGACTTAGGATCATAGAACTGTTATTTTCTGAAACAAAACTTTAGGGTTTGAATCATAGTTATTTTGCAAAACTAGCTTGACCGGATTTTGTGGGTAGTATCTGCTGAAAACCCTCAGGAGACAACACTTCTCATACTAGGGACACCTAGAGGTTTAACGACTTGTTGCACATGCTCAGTGCAATCGCATTCCCTGCGAAAGTGAGGTTAGGAAATTTTTGTGAATAAATTGGCTTTGCTTGGGACGAGCAAATGATAAGTTTGGGGGTATTTGTTCATATCAGATTTTTGCATTTTTATACCGCCCAATTTTTATCACATTGCTTATCGGTAGGTACTCTTGAGCCGTGTTTGCTAGTCAATTGCAGGATACAGGTTCTCGGCTCTAAACGGTGAAATTCATGGAAAAACACGACAAATTCCAGATTACTGCCAACCACAGATAAAACACGGGTCTTCGCTCTCTATCCGTATGTTGCCACACACCAGTTTAAGAAGACAAAAGGGCAAATCGATTGTCATCTTCATGCACAAAGCACAATGGCAACACAAAGTCCAAGAAATCTATGCGGAGCTCAAGAAAATCATGACAAAAGATCCATATCCAATCACCTTTTGATCTACTAAAATTCTGGAAGAAGTGTGAAAAGATTATCAGAAACAACATATACCAGACTGAAGGAAAGAGAAAACCACAAAAGGACAGAAGCCAACTCCTCTATATGGCCGCGGATCCGCGGCCAATAGGGGGTATAGGCCGTGGATCCGCGGCCGTACTGGCTCGTCAGATGGAAATTTTTTAGTGGCAGATTGGTCTTTTCATTAAGGGTCAGATTGTTGCCCTAGGTTTTCAGTTGCCTGCCTATAAATAGTCCAGAACTTGCCAAAGCTAAGGGTGCTTAATCTTGTATTTTTATTTTAGGTTATATGTTGTTCTTCTTCCTCCTCCCATCTCTTCTCCATTAAAAAACTTGTAGTGAGCTTTTGTGAGTGAAGAATGAATAAAGGAGTTCTTGTTCTTACCATGCTTATCTTGTTGTAATCGTTAATTATAATTGCTTGTATTTTTCTTTTGCTAATCTAGTTGTTGTTATTTATTGTTGGTTTCTTTCTTGTTCTCTTTTCCTTTATCCTTAAACAACCATGATGCTTACGCTTGATCCTTGCCGAGGTGAGGTCGCAAATAGCTAGTTGTAATCTTCTAATCTCTTTCTTTCTATCTTTCTCCTTTGTTTTATTTTCATTTTTCTTGTAATGGGTGAGTAGTTTCCATACTTGTTAGGGTAGGATAAGGAAAGTTTGAGAGAAGGAAATCTCTCTCACTCTTTCCTTGTCCAATATCTTAAATCGGACTCCCGTTAATTGAACCACAATCCGCTCCCTACGGCACCCTATCCTACATGATAGTGGTGATTCCGTAGTAAGACCGGTTGTGGTTGAATTAACCGGAGGTTAAGGCTAAGAGCCAAGAACGGACGGATAAGCACCAAAAGGAAGAATTTATGCGTTGGAAAGCCTAGCTTATACTCGCAAGTTCCTTCCTAGCCGTGCTAATCCCCGTTGTTGCCGATTACCGTAACACCGATATTAAGAGTGGCAACGAAAGAAGTGAGCGACTGCTAATTCAAACTAACCTAATCCTAACCCTAACAAGCTCTCTTTACATATTATTTTAGCACATAGTTAATCTCAAAACAAACTTGGACATTCGGACTTAACTCGTTAAAGCACATAGAAAAAGATTCCCATCTCCCTGCGGACGACCCGTACTCAACCGGCTAGATACAAGCGAAACCGTCTTGATTGCGGTAATTAACTAAACTTGAACACGCAAAAACTCTATCAATCAGGCGCCGTTGCCGGGGATGGCGTGAAAATATAAAAAGTACAAATTTTTTCGATTTTTGTTATTGTTTGAAGGGTTTATTGTTTGAATCTTGCAGGAACAGCGAAGAATCTCGGATCTGGAAATTTACAGAAGGAGAAACAGAAAAGAGTACATCAAAACAGAGGGATAATTCCACAGCAGAATAGCAAAAATTTCCTCGGGAAGTGATCCCTCCACCCAACCACGGAACCGCGGCTCAGGAGAGCCCCAAACCACGGAACCGCGGCGCGATTGCCACGTCAGCACCTAAAATTTTGTCGGTTTGTTTTCTTTCCTTCCCCTCTGCCAACATCCATATATCCTTTTGCGAAATTTTCTGCAGGATTTTTTTGCGCTAAAAGTCTTCTTCCCCCATCTCAATAACAAATTTTCTGCAGGTTTCTTTTCCGCGCTTAAAAATAATTAATTGCAAGTGAAATTACTATTTTGCATAATTTAATCGGACTTTAAGGGGCTATTGACCAAACTCAGATTGGATGGGGATTTCATCACCCTTCCCAGGACCCCAGAAAGCACTTAAAGCATTTGCATTTACCACTCTAAATTAAAAAATACTAGACTCAGCCCTAAGGACGTCGTGCTTACTAGGACAAAGGACTAGTCATAGGCATCAGCCGTTAATCCTAACTTGACTTTGCGGTGTCTAGGCAAGTGTGTCAAGGCAACTGGTTACTTAATTAGGACCGCTACTTATAGCGGGGAGCTTCCCACTTACCTGGCACTTACCTGGCCGCAATTGGCGGTGAAGAGGCGGTTTGAGGTCCTATTTCTAATCCTAGTTAGGAGCTATCTAGCTGACGTAAGTGATCCTAGATCTAGGCCTGATTGTGCATGTGTGGTTGATCGCATCTGTGTCATAAGTTCCTTTTCAAAAATCTTTTGCAAAAATTTCACATAAAAAAAAAGAAAAAAATCTTTTCAAAACTTGCAACTTGTCGCTAAAGAAATTTTGCAACTCACTTACACCACTTCCTCTCATTGACGTTATCTTATCTCCACATTCTGTCTTTCATTTTTCTGACTACACTACCCCTTTAGTGTATGTCACTTTGGACTAGGGACACTAACGCCCGATTAGTCCGTGTTTCGCTGGTACCGACCAACGAACCTTTCGACACCGAAGTCGAAATTCCGTCCACTTCCTTACCTCCTCCTTCAAATTCTTCTTCCGAAGGCATGTCGGGATACAATCCCAACGATACCTTACTGACGGGAATGATTCCACCTCCGTTAGGTGCGAATAACCCGAATCAACCGCCTGTTGAAGCGCCCGCACGAGTTGCGCTCCAGGATCTCTTCTACCCTGTCCGCACTTCTTTACCTACCTGTCTTTCACCCCTACCGGCAAATGGGGACAATTTTGAAATAAAACCATATTTCATTAATATGCTGCCAAAATTTCATGGTTTGGAATCTGAAGATATGCATATTTTTATTAATAAATTCCAGAACGTTTGCGCTATGATGAAAACGACCCAATTAAGTGATGACGCTATAAGGCTAAGGGTCATTCCTATTCGCAAGGGAATATCTTCTATCGAACCAAGGAAAAAAGTGTTTTATTTATCGGCATGCGACCTTTTTGATAAAAGAAATTTCTTATGAAGAAATTAGTGGTCATGAGGTAGAACTGGAAGGAGTTCCAGCTATACAAATTGCAGCTGATGGTTTGGTAGAACCGAAGGATTCAATAGCTCCCGACGAGCCTCAGACTCTCCGCCGATCTGGTAGGGTTTCTCATCCACCTGAGAGATACTTTGGTCTTCTCTATGATAGTGGGAGCGAGAATTGCATCATGAGATGATGACCTAACTGGTTTTGAGCAGGCCATCAAGAGTGGGGACTCTATAAGAATGGCTGGATGCTAAGCGATCTGAGATGGAATCTATGTACACCAACAAAGTATGGACTTTGGTTGCTTTATCTGAAGGGTTAAATCTCCATCAGGAGAAAGTATATCTTGAGAAGATTACTTGGTGTACATGGAAAAGTTGAGACTATCAAAGCTAAAACTAGTTGCAAAAGGTTCTCGTCATCGACCAGGTGTGGAAAATGATGAAACCTTTTCTAGTGCCTATGCTTAAGTCCATCCAGATCCTACTTGCCATTGCTACATACAATGACTATGATATCTGGTGGTTGGGTGTCTTGACTGTTTTTCTAAATAGAGATTTAGAAGAGAGCATCTATAAGTACACAGCCAGAGGGCTTCGTAAACAGTGGGAGCAGCGGAAACATGTGCAAGTTGCTTTATGGGTTAAAGCAGGCATCGCGGAGTTGGAACATCTTTTTTGATGTTGTAGTCAAAGAGTTTGACTTCATCAAAATAGTAGATGAACCTGATCAGTCGAAAATACTGCATTTTTAACACGGCAATTTCCCTATCATTTGCACTCATCTAGAAGTGTTCGGTATTCATATTGCACATATTAGCAAATCAGTCGTAAAATATCAGATTGCATGTGTTAGACTTTAAAACCGGCACTTTTAGGAAAATTGTATGTTTATCATGGCATCGCATCATCCCTGTATTGCGCAACACTTGTTTCGAGATTTGTGCAGGAAATTCCAGAGGAACAAAGCCAAAATAGGAAAAGAGCAGATCAAATTTACGCCAACTCAAATACCTGAGAGCTGGTAGAAATATAGAGAGATATATTAAATTCAACACATCAGATAAAGGCCCATAAGTCAGCCCATGCAAGCACCAGAAGAAACAGGCACCAAAGCCCATAATGCGCCGCGGATCCGCGGCGGGAGCCTGCTTGCGCCGCGGATCTGCGGCGGTTATGCCACGTCAGCACTCCAGTTTTGCTTCATTATTCCTATCTCTGTGCCTACACTTCAGAATAATATGTCAAATTCCAGATGACCCTCGGAGGTTCTGCCAGATCAGCAAAGATGATTAATTAAGCTAATCCTAATTAAGCTCCTAACAAACTATTTCTAGAAGCTCCCTCCTAACTAACTACTTCTAGAAGCCTCTCCCTCTAACTAACTTTTGGAGGGAAATTCAAAATTTAAATCCTAGATCTAGGGTTTTGGGAAGTCTATAAATAGGAGCCTAGATCTAGGGTTAAACTTCTTCCTTAATCTTTAGTCTTCAATCTTTAGTTGTTCATTCTCTCTTCATCTTCTTCCACAAGTTGAGTGACACGACTTGTGCGAAACCCTAACCCTAATTCCAATCCAAATTCAAGATCCCGAGTACCAATCAAGCGAGAAGCCCTTCAACCTTTTAGGAGCGGAGCCGATCTTCAATCGAGCAAGTGATCCATGCCGATCCGCGACTCACGGAGACGAGCGAAGCCTAATCGACGATCGAGTTCTTCCTCTTGTAGTTCTTGAGCGATTGTAATGAAATTGTTGATATAAATAAAAGGTGAAATTCTTTAATCTTGCTTTCTTTAAATTCTTGCATCATGATTCGATCTCAATTTGTAATTGTGGTTCTTGTTGTGATGTTTGAGTAAAACTCTGCTCGTAAAGGAGTCGAGACGATCAATAGAATGATGATGTAACAAATCTTAAAACGATTCTTAAGTCCTACGAGTTTTGTAAACCCTAGCAAGTTCAAGAATCGATGACCTAGTTTCGTTGCGATGCTTTCTTGATTGTTATCGCTCGAAATTAGGGATCTACGATCGTTTCTTGAATTTACTAGAGGCTAGAATGTGAATGATATCGACGAAGGAATAAGGGATAAATGATGAAACCCCAGTTTCACTAGAAATCCCTAATTCTCGTCGATCATCATCGATCTAGTATCAATTCATCGAAGGATAAGAATACGTCATCGTGAGATTACATCACATCTATAGATCCGATCGATTCCTACGAGCCTCATTTCAATTCTTGATATTTGGTTTGGAAAAATCATCAAACTCTCAATTCTTGATTTTTTTCGTTTTCTTGTTATTAAATCTAGATTTTCTAATTCTTGAACTTCAACTATAAATCATGAATTGTTTGTTTTCTTTCTCTTAAAGTTTCGATTCAAACAAATCAAAATACGAACGAATCGCGCAATCCATGTGGACAATCCGCACTTACTAACGCGCTACATCCGACACCGTTATTGATTGCGGTCAAATAATTCTTTGATTGTGAATTCTATTTTCTAAACCGACACAATCGGAAAATAAGATCAATCAAATGGCGCCGTTGTCGGGGACCATTTGAGTTACACACACAATAAGAATTTCATTCAATCAAATGGCGCCGTTGCCGGGGACCATTTGAGTTACACACACAACAAGAATTTCATTCAATCAAATGGCGCCGTTGCCGGGGATCGCGTGCTAATTCGTTCTTTATTGAAATTTGAATTGAAAGATTTATTCCATTGCATTTTTAGATCAAAATTCGCACAAACACTAATACGAGTTGTTGTGATTTGTGCGAGGAAATCTGGAATCATTGGAGCTGTGGAATTTTTTTTCTGAAAAGTCCAGAGAGCTCTTGTGGTGAACAGGAACAGTACCAAAATTTTTTGTGCAGTGATCTTTTCAAAGCGCCGCGATTCCGCGGTATTAGCCATCTCCCACCGCGATTCCGCCATGCGGTGACGTCATCACTGCGCCAAATTTGCACAGTGAGCTTCTAATTTTCTTATCTCTCTCTAAAATCTGCTCCAAATAACATTTTGTGCAGGTTTCTTTGCAAAAATCGCAGCGCCACGCAAAAAGCAAAATTAAATTGTGCTTGTTTTGATTTTGTGGTTGTTTGCATAATTAATACGGACATTAAGGGGCAAAGACCAAATCCAGATTAGGTGGGGAGTTCATTACCCTTCCTAAGCCCCGAAAACCGCAAAATTTGCATCCGCATTTACCCCAATTAACTAAAAAAGATCTAGAGATGACTCTAAGGACCGTCGCGCTCACTTAGGACAGAAGAAGGCCGTGGGTAATTCATTGCTTATCCGCATTTCTCTTATGGTGTCTAAGGCAAGTGTGTCGAAGGCTAGTGGTTACTTAATTAGGCTCACTACTTACGTAGTGGAGAACCTCCCACTTTCCTGGCACTTATCTGGCCACAGGAGAGACAAAGAGGCAGTGGAGGATTTATCCTGCGACTTGTATTTTGGCAGTTAGGAGCGGTCTAGAGTTTTGACCTAGGTGACCACTAGATTCTAAGGTTTTGTGTGTTGCATTTTGTGATTTGCATCATTTTTTCAAAAATCCATATCAATTTTCAAAACAAAAACCGCATTCATATCATTTCCCCTAATTATAAATTCACGCTGCCACTTGTACTAACCCTTTTTAGTGCAAGATAGGCTGGACACGGGATTCTAGTGCCCGTTTAGTCCGCGTCCCCCCGATCGACCCTAAAGTCGGTATTTCTACATTTACCTTTTCTTCACCCACCACCACACCCACATCGATGGATCCGTCTCCATCGAACTTCTTTACCACTAATCTGCCGCCGTCCGTTGGTGCGCAGAATCCACCCCGCATCTCTCTCCAAGAGAGGTGCTATCCAACACGAAGTCCCCTTTCTACCTGTCTTTCCATTCCACCAGCCAACGGGGAAAATTTTCAAATAAAACCCCAATACATCAACCTTCTACCAAAATTTCACGGTCTCGAGTCTGAAGACGCATATGCATTTATCACCAAATTTGAAAATGTATGCGCAATGATGGATACCTCACAGCTTTCTATGGATGCTATGCGTCTACGTCTTCTCCCATTTACCTTGTGCGATATAGCCGAGAAGTGGCTGTATAACACTACCGCACATTCCATTTCAAATTGGGAAGAATTCGTCAAAGCATTCCTTAAGAAATTCTACCCATACCAAAAGACAGCTCGAGTCCGCAGCGAAATCAATCAATTCACCCAGCTTCCAAATGAACCATTTTCAAAATGTCTTGAACGCTTCAAGGATCTGTTAGTCCAATGTCCACATCATGGCATCATGAGATGGGAACTGTGCCGAGTCATTTATGAGGGCATTAATCCTAACACAAGACAGACCCTTGAATCCATGTGTCAAGGAAACTTCATGACTAAAGATGATGGGGAAGCCTGGAAATTTCTAGAAGATTTTGCTGAAAAATCTTTACAGTGGGAGGGTGTGAGTCAATCGTCTAGGGATGGCAATGATATTTCCATAGGAGTTAGAGCTGAAATTTTAGCTTTACACAAGAAATTCGACGCTATGGAAAACAAATTTTTAGCCGCCGCCCTAAATCAAATGGCACTCTCCAAAACTGTATGTGGCTGCTGTTCTGATCCTTCTCATTTGACGGAAGAATGTCCACGAAATTCTCTATTTCAAGGTCATGAGCATATCAATTCTGCTTTCCAACAACGACTTAGGAACGATCCATTTTCTTCTACAAATAATTAGGGTTGGAGGAATCACCCTAACTTTGCTTGGAACCAATCACAATCTCAAAACACGGTTCCAACCCAAAACAATTTCCAAAGGGTCCCTCCACCACAACAGCAACCACAACTTCAATTGAGTCAGCATCCCTTCCAAGCACATAACTTTCAAAATCCGGTCAGCACACCTGCACTGTCTAGTACTTTACAGTTGACCAGGACTGATGAATCCTCTTCATTTGCACAATACATGAATTTGGTCTTAACAAATATCATGCAAGTTTCGGCTGAAATGAAGTCTTTTGTCGATAAAATTGAGAAAAACTCTGCGTCCCAAAACGAGAGTATTAAATCGATGGAATAAGAAATTGCACGATTAAAAGCCGAAATGAGTGCAAGAGAGAAAGGGAAACTTCCAGCTCAACCTTTGCCCAATCTTGGCTATTTACATCATGTGAGTGCAATCACGTTGAGATCTGGAAGAGTGCTTGACAATCACGTTGGGGAAGAGTTTGATGATACTGATAAATCAATCAATAACACCCCGGTTGAGACCTTTCCTTCCACTTCTACTTCTAATTCTGACCCCAGTTCTTCTACCCCACCACCTTCTTGCGAGCCTATTCTTCGTTTCCCACAAGGCCCGCCACCTCAGCCCATCTCTTCTAGTCTACCACCGACGATCCCTACTTCTATTTTGGGATCGGGTCCACACACACTTCCTTCTCTTATGATGGACCCAGCGCTTATTGCTAAAGCACCTTATCCTAATCGGTTAAGGGCTAACACATCGAGTCCACATATAGAGAAAATTATGGACATGTTTAAGCAAGTTAACATCAACATCCCTCTCCTAGATGCCATCCAACAAGTTCCATCCTATGCGAAAACTCTTAAGAACTTGTGCACTAGGAAGAGGAAGACTCAAGTGCCCAAGAAGATATTCATGGTAAAGACTGTAGACACGGCTTTCCCCCAGCAAGTACCGAGGAAACGTAAGGACCCTGGCTGTCCTAATATTTCCATTTCTATTGGGGAAAAACACATCAACCGTGCTCTACTAGACCTTGGCGCTAGTGTTAACTTGCTTCCATACTCTGTTTATGAGCAACTAGGGATCAGAGAGTTGAAACCAGCCCATTGCACTCTCCAGATGGCTGACCGATCAATCACCAAACCTAGGGGTGAACTGGAGGATGTGTTAATAAAAATCGGGGAATTTATATTCCCTGTGGACTTTATTGTAATTGATACACAGCCTGTACCGAACCTATGGAATCAAATTCCGGTGATTTTAGGTCGCCCCTTTTTGGCCACTTCCAACGCTATAATCAACTGTCGTAATGGTTCTATGACCCTATCTTTCGGGAATAGGTCAATAGAGCTGAACATTTACAAGTTGGGAAGTGTACCCTCCGAACCTACTGCTCATGTCTGTTTTGTCGACTTAATGGATGTCGACAGCAGCGAATTTGATGATCCTCCTGATACCGATCTTGACTCTTTTCATACGTTGTTGTTTGATCCAACTATGTATCATACACATACGGACTCTTCCACCGAGATGTCCGGGTCAGCAACTAACACCGATTATGAACCGTTTCTGGAGTCTGAAGATCACCCCGTGCTTTGTGATGACATTATTCATCAGGGTATGGATGGAACTTTTGAGGAAATCTTCGCTGATGAACTCGCATTTTTGAATGACACGGGTGTTGAGATGAATCATGTCCCAATCAATGAAATTGAACCTCCACCCCTTCTTCTGAACTGTAAAAAGAATGCGAGTAATCCATCACATACACTGCATCGTCTCTCCAAAATGAGACGCACACACATTCTATTCCACCACTTAACCTTTCCCCACTTCTTCTTCCACCAACCAGAGCACTGCATTGATAAAATCTTTGAATGGTTGGTGTTAACTTTCGGTCTTTGCAAAGCTTGGCATCGACCAATGATTTTTGACCTCCTCATGTGATTTTCAAAGATTAACATTGCATAACTCAAGTTTGGGGGGGCATTTTTTCTGGCTCTTGATAAGAAAATTTTTACACAAAATGATGAGCCAAGAATAAGTTTGGGGGAGGATCTTCACTTAAATATTTTGCCCCCACTAATAAATTCCTCCCAAGCTTACAGGTTTTTCGAGATTTAGCAGATGGCAACAGTGAGGACACTGTTGAAAACAAGTTTGGGGGAGGTTTGTGCTTATTTTCCCATCATTTGCATATCACTTTGCATAAGCACAAAACAATTTTGAAAATCCATAAAAATTTAAAAATTTTCAAAATAAATTTTTTTTGTACATAAATAAGATAATAAAAGATTAGATAGTGAAAAATTACATCTAAAAGATTGGAAAAATTTAAGAAAACCAAGAAAATTAGAAGTTTTCTTATACGAACTAGTAATAAGTAGTTATGAGCCGTTGTCCCAAGGGTTAGTAAGATGAAGGAAGTCACTAATCTGAGGATAAAAATAAGTCTGAAAAATAGTTTCTATTCTGGAAGCCAAACATTTTGAACATTGATACCCTACTATTCGCATTTACACACGTCTTAAAGTCTGGGATAGTAGAGCATACCTTGAAATACCCTTGTCTTAAAGCCAAAAGTATGAAGGAAATAAAAAAATGAAGAAAATATAAAGTGGTGAGAAAAATGGACATTGGTTTTGTTATCACCAAGGCAGCAATAAAAAAAATATAGCGAGGGTGCCTCTTTACCTTGTGCCCTAAGGCCAACTGGTCTGGGAGTCACTGCTAAGCCTTAGGTGGTGCAAGACGAGGAAAATACACCAAGTAAGCAAGCACAGGAGTAATCGGTCGGTTAGTACCTCAAGAAGTATTAACGGTCGCATGAAAGTTTGTGAGCAATCTCATCTAAATATTCATTAATTAAAAAGTACTGAGGCTGATGGGCAAGTGTATGATAGCTTGAATTGAATTCTCCGGGTGTAGGGATGTCTTTACACACACGCAGGGTTATATGATCGATATTTGGATGAAAGATAGGAATGAAGAATAAGACGATGTTTTATTGAAGGAGGACGTGATTTCTAACATCTTTTCATGACTATTAAGATAGGGCTCATGACAACCGAAAAGCTAGCTTAGTTGGAAACCCTAATTTTCAAAGTATTTCTTTTATAATTCTTGTCTTTAAATGTAATATTCATGATCTTCCTTTTATTATTGGATTTTGTGGGTGCAATCCGCTGAAAACCCTCAGGAGACAACACACCTCCTACTAGGGACACCTAGAGGTTTAAAGGCTTGTTGCACGTGCTCAGTGCAATCGTGTTGCCTACGAAAGTGTGCTAGTTATTTTTTTTTCTCTTTCTTTATTTTCTCCTTTCTTTTTAATAAAAAGTTCGCTCGAGACGATCGAAAATAAGTTTGGGGGAATTTGATCAGTCGAAAATACTGTATTTTTAACACGGCAATTTCCCTATCATTTGCACTCATCTAGAAGTGTTCGGTATTCATATTGCACATATTAGCAAATCAGTCGTAAAATATCAGATTGCATGTGTTAGACATTAAAACCGGTACTTTTAGGGAAATTGTATGTTTATCATGGCATCGCATCATCCCTGTATTGCGCAACACTTGTTTCGAGATTTGTGCAGGAAATTCCAGAGGAACAGAGCCAAAATGGGAAAAGAGCTGATCAAATTTACGCCAACTCAAAGACCTGAGAGCTGGTAGAAATATAGAGAGATATATTAAATTCAACATATCATATAAAGGCCCATAAGTCAGCCCAAGGAAGCACCAGAAGAAACAGGCACCAAAGCCCATAAAGCGCCGCGGATCCGCGGCGGTTATGCCACGTCAGCACTCCAGTTTTGCTTCATTATTCCTATCTCTGTGCCTACACTTCAGAATAATATGTCAAATTCCAGATGACCCTCGGAGATTCTGCCAGATCAGCAAAGATGATTAATTAAGCTAATCCTAATTAAGCTCCTAACAAACTATTTCTAGAAGCTCCCTCCTAACTAACTACTTCTAGAAGCCTCTCCCTCTAACTAAATTTTGGAGGGAAATTCAAAATTTAAATCCTAGATTTAGGGTTTTGGGAAGTCTATAAATAGGAGCCTAGATCTAGGGTTAAACTTCTTCCTTAATCTTTAGTCTTCAATCTTTAGTTGTTCATTCACTCTTCATCTTCTTCCACAAGTTGAGTGACACGACTTGTGCGAAACCCTAACCCTAATTCCAATCCAAATTCGAGATCCCGAGTACCAATCAAGCGAGAAGCCCTTCAACCTTTTAGGAGCGGAGCCGATCTTCAATCAAGCAAATGATCCAAGTCGATCCGCGACTCACGGAGACGAGCGAAGCCAAATCGACGATCGAGTTCTTCCTCTTGTAGTTCTTGAGAGATTGTAATGAAATTGTTGATATAAATAAAAGGTAAAATTCTTTAATCTTGCTTTCTTTAAATTCTTGCATCATGATTCGATCTCAATTTGTAATTGTGGTTCTTGTTGTGATGTTTGAGTAAAACTCCGCTCGTAAAGGAGTCGAGACGATCAATAGAATGATGATGTAACAAATCTTAAAACGATTCTTAAGTCCTACGAGTTTTGTAAACCCTAACAAGTTCAAGAATCGATGATCTAGTTTCTTTGCAATACTTTCTTGATTGTTATCGCTCGAAATTAGGGATCTACGATCGTTTCTTGAATTTACTAGAGGCTAGAATGTGAATGATATCGACGAAGGAACTGTAAGTGCACGGCGGCGCCCCGGCCGTCAATCCGAGGCCGGAATGCGGAAGCAAGGCTTTTCTTTAACTTTTTGAACCAGCACCACCGTGCACTATAAACCCGGATCGTGCCATTAATCTAGTCTTAGCTGACAAGAGAAGGGTTAGAGAGATATACCGAGCGATCCGTGTCCTTCGGTCTTCTCGTCGTCGTCTCGATCTCCCGCGGAATGTCCGATCTCCACCTCCTCGCCGGAAGGGCACCACGTCGCCGGCTTCTTTTACGGGCTCCCACCTCTGGACCGAGGCAACTCGGGCACGAAGTTGGCGAGTCGACGTGCCCAAGATTTACTGTAGAATAAGTGTAGAACTCATATCTCTTTGGGGTTGTTCAAGTTGCCATATAAGTAGAGGAATGATATATGAACTTTTTCTAGGTGAACTTGGGAATTTTTGGAGTATCAAGAGAACAAGAAAAACCCTACCAAAAATTGGGCAGCTCCCTCAAGAGCTTGGCCGGCCTTGGCAAGAATGGGAGTGAGGAAAAAAAATGAGAGAGAGCCTCACAAGAATAATGTAAGAGAGAGATAAAATGCTATCATGAAAAGAAATGATCACAAACTCAAACCCACAGTCCATCAACCAATCATCACACCCAATGTCAAGCCATCATGAAGAAGTCAAGAAGTCAAGGGATGGTGCAACCATCATGACACTACAATGTGCAAAGACAACCCTCCAAAATGGTTATTTGCACAAATGCAAATAACCCCTCCTCCACCAATCTTCAGCCAATGAAAGATACAAAGAAATATGGCTGAAACGGAAAACAAACTGGCAACTCCAAAAAACCGATCCCGTAATAAATTACAGGAAAACCCCGCTACTGTATATACATACCCGCATTTGTATTCCGACCGAATACAAATGCAATGAGACAAAATCTACACTGTACAATACTAGGATCCGGCTTAAACCAAAGCCTGCTAGTATTAACCGTCCGATCCTGATCCGTGCAATGCCGCACGTATCTGATCGAACCCTGCCATATCTCCATATGGCCTCTACAGCGTTTCGCCCAAAACTTTAGAAACTGGTCTGTGTGGGACTCTAAAGACTCGTCAACACCTTGGTTGTGGATTTAACCACTAGCACGTAAGAGGTATTAGCCTATACGTAACGGGCTACCAGGTACTGACTAAAAGGGACGTCGATGAGCGAACTCATCCTGACACCCTACTGAGCTTGTCAGTGACAATATCCGTACAGTCCGGTCCGTTCGTCTATGTGCATCGCATGGCGGGCCTAGGGGGTTGGTAAAAGTCAGACCCCCAAAAGCAGTACAAGTCGTGTCGGAGTGTAGCCCAGAACACCCTGAGATACTACTGGAATACCTACCAGTAAATCTCCTGCCTTGGCCAAGGACTTCGTGTAATGGCTCTCCTAGACACAGCGCGACCTCACCCCCAATACCGGGAGAGACGAACCCCTGCAGATCCGCTCACTGCCTCCATGTGGCTCGGGACTATACCCAACTAAAACCTGTTTGCACGTCTCCTTTGAGCGTGGTAGGGTAGTAATCAAAGTACAGTGGGAACTCACACGAGACAAATGACGATCCTCAGGTCGATGAACTAACCTGTATACATGTCACCAGGGAAATGCTATCTGACGTCAGGTATAAGACCAACTAGCATCTTCCCGGCGAGTCATGTCCGGTGTACTCATAACCCAATGAGCACCTGTATACATCTTAGGTGAACCAACTGACACCAGTGGCTTGTGAGACCGGCCACCGCCCCTCGTCGGGGTCTCGACTGTATACACTAGTCTACTCTGGAATATCGATGCCCTGTCTCGAAACTCCCACGACTAGGGACCTTTTAAGGATGTGCTTATAGACTACCAGCTCCCACCTATATGATCGCCCTCATACTGCTGGCAGTCTAGCAAGAATCCTAGGGGCTCTATCAACGTGTAATAGCGACCTGTAAGGTCACCTAAAGCAGTACACGTTGATAAAGATAAACCAGATAACATACTATCATCTCGAGTAAGACTGTCCTACCGGAATAGGTCCTCCCTCAATCATTGCAATCACGTGCCTGCGATCCAATAATTGACTCTTAGGGCACTATCTCCAACAATCTCCCACTTGCACTCAAGGCTAATTATTGCGATGTCGCATACTCACAGCCCGTGTGATACCGAACACCCAACTCCTCTACTAGTCAGTCTCACAAAGCTCGTTTGCGAAACTATTGCGTTCGAGGAATAGCCTCAGTGAGTGGATCCGCTTTGATGTTTCTTTCTATGTCTCTCTATATCTCAAGTTCGCGGAGAAACCCATCTCCCGAAATGAGCAATACCTGACTTAGAATGTGTCTGGATGTCTGATGGGACCTAGCTCATAAATGAACTCCAAATCCAAACTTCTTAGACTGTATCGTCAACTGAACTTAATCAGTATCCTGCGCCATGCCTCCTTCAGTATCGCCTTGGACCACCTGTCCAAAATACTGCCCCTTGTCAGAAGGAAAACTATAACTCTGACAACCTCTCTGTCATCCAGGTCATCTTGGAAGCCTGGAATGATAACTGTCTCCTGAATAAGGCTGTCGTTATCATATCCCTAGAACATCCACTTATGTTCTAAAACTGCTTCCGATTGTTTCTCCAGGATTGGATTAATATCAACTTACTGCATCTCGTGCAAAAAACAATCTCTGGTGTGGTACTCGACATCTCATGATTGACTCAATTGCCTAAGCAAGTGATCTGCCAATCATGCATATCCCTCTCCCCTCTAGTCTGTAAGACACCTTTAGAGAGGGTGACTCCATCACCTGCAGGTACACTACCGTGCCAGGAGTCGTCCATTCTAAATACTCTTAGAATGCTGTCTAAGTACCCTGATTAGGACACTTCCCAAATCTAGATCTAAAACCATAGATCCAGTAACCAGAATGTATGATATTATATCCAAGTCCCATGTGGAGAAACCACTGTGTGACAACCAAAGTTTAACCGATTGTAGTATAGGAATTTCTTTTCCTACTCTGTGTATGTCATCCAATATACCAGGACATCACACCCTACTACCTTCTTAATAGATCCATCCCCTATTCTGATGAAGTCAATCCTATGATTGTCACATCAGAAATAGATGATCTATCTCCGCTACATCTGCTTTAGTCTATAGCTAGACATAAGCCACTTGTCCACCAATGCTTCTGCTGTTCCACTGACCACGGCAACCCTCTGGCAGAGTCATATACATGTACACTTCTAAAACTAGTTTAGAACGACGCTATACTCATCCTCCTGCCGGGTTTCACAGTCTGGAACAACAGCAATGGCAAATCAGGGTAAACAAGAACCTCCCTGTCACCGTCCTTGAGCATACCGAAGTACCTCTCGAGTGCCTGAGGTTACTCACCATATCTGCGGAGTGGCCAATGGAATGTCAAACCAGATTGAATCTTTAGGTTCCTATCAAATTTTCAGTAATCGTTTGCGGTTCTGGAATCACTTCCAGTTCTACCATACTCCCACTACTGTTTTCTGAAAAATCCATTTTTATTAAAACTATGGTGAGTCAAGAACAATATCACTATTGATCTTCCAGATGGTAGAAAGTCAACCCTCGTCATAGCCTGGGTCAACCCACAAACAGCCATTACAGAAACGTGCATTGAGTTATCCAGAGTCTGGTTTTTAGCATAAGCCGGACAACTCTCCGTAACTTAACATCGTTAAGATATGAACTGTTCTATATTCAATATAGAAACAGAGGCACTGATTTAATTGAACGAGATTCAAATCATGCAGCTGTCTCCAGCGCATGTCAACTAAATGGAAGGAGGCCGATCAGCGTTACTTAACTTAGGAATGCTTCCAATTTTGAGTAACCTGAAAGAGAAGCAAGTTCTCTTAATCATTACTATCAACTGAATACCATACACAAGTATCTACATCTTCGATCACTTTGAAGAATCCCGATACTTGCAATACCTGGTTCTCTACTTTATTCAAATACCTATAACTTCTCAAAATTCGGACCCTGTGTTTCTAAGAAACACCTGTCTAAAACTAGAGAAGTCATAAGTAAACCGAATATAGTACGAGAACCAACCCCTCTGTCCTCATGGACGCTAGACAACATACAATACTCTGTATAAGTCCCTTGAGTCTAATAACTCATTCCTTGTGTGTCGTAGGTTGAAAACTGTACTATGGTTATGAAGAATTACACCGCTGTTTAATGCTCCTTACCTAACCTTCCACTGATATAGATAAATGTCATAGACATAATTTCAAAAAGGTATATCTCACTCTATAAAAATAGACGTACAGATATATCAATTTGAAATTGGTGCATAGCAACGGATATTCAAAACCAAATATTTGCCGACCGGTAAACAGCCCAGGCGATTTCCTCAAATATCACCAATTACAACGAATTCCGATATAATGAGGATGATCACCTAATTCCCAATAACTTACTCCCACTCATCATCTGTAAAACCAAACCGATGTGAGAATCATACCTGGTAAATACATACCCTGGAGCAAGTGTCTAATTGGGAAATCAGTTTTCTTTTAACAGTACACAGCGAAACAGAAACATTGAAATGTTTTGATGGGGTATCCCGGTATTCCTAGTAATGCCTCTTCCATTATCCAGATTCACAACTGTAACCGTGTAATTCGTTGTAATTCTTTGCCACCTTTCCAAATCCCTTTATATGTCTTTAGTCATTACCTTCTGCACACCCTCATAGGCTAAATGGTTTTCTTCCTTCCCTACCGTTCGGCACCAGCCTATGGTTTGGAAGAAGAATATCCAATAAGCATAATAGGTGTACTGTCCTAATCCTAGGAGCACTCGCAACGCGAGAGAAGGTGAAGATAAAAGACACCTGAATAAACCTTATTCCTATTTTTCCTGAACCAGAATCCATCCCCGAACTGGAACAAGTTCCTTTCGAGTTCGTATATAACCATACGATGGAATATCCAATAAACTGTGGATCTTCATAGTGATACGGAGTGTCCTAGAGAAATACAAAGGTGATTTAGGATTGGCGAAGAAATATTTGGTCTGGTCATGAATAGCAGTCGCAATTTACTTTGCTCTCTTACTAATCCCTTGATATGTCTTTACTTAATACCTTCTGTACACCATCGTTATGCTAATTGGTTTTTTTCATTCCCCACCGTTCGGCACCAGCCTAAGGTTTGGAAGAAGACTATCCAATTTGCGTAATAGGTGTACTATCTCCTAAACCAAGGAGTACTCGCAACCTAAGAGAAGGTAAAAGGAAAAGACAACTGAATAGTCTTATTCATTTTCTCCAGAACCGGAAACCATTCTCGAATAAATCCCTTCGAGTTCGTATATAACCATACGATGGTTTTTGTCTAATGGAAGTGGACGTTCGTAGTAATACGGGGTGTCCTGGAGAAAAGGATAAAAGTAGGAGTGGCAATGAGGTCTGCAACTCTGACAATCCAAAAGCCAGTGTTAAGAAGGTTCGGTTAATTTTGGTCTTTGAGTCATAGTCTTAGTGTCGGGTCAAAGGTCGCTGCCTGATCAGTCGAAAATAATGTATTTTTAACACGGCAATTTCCCCATCTTTTGCACTCATTTAGAAGTGTTCGGTATTCATATTTCACATATTAATAAAACAGTCGTAAAATATCAGATTACATGTGTTAGACCTTAAAACCGGCATTTCTAGGGAAATTGACTGTATTTTATGGCATCGCATCATTCCTGTATTGCGCAACACTTGTGTCGAGATTTGTGCAGGAGATTGCAGGAGCAAAGTCAAAAGAAGCTGATAAAAAATACGCCAACTCAATGATTTCAGATCTGGTAGCATTTCAGAAGAAGATATTAAATTCAGCATATATTATAAAAGCCTAAAAGTCAGCCCAAGTTCAACACAGAAGACTCAAGCCATGAAGCTTCAAAAGAGCCGCGGAACCGCGGCGGGAGCCGGCTTGCGCCGCGGTTCCGCGGCGCTTCTGCCACGTCAGCATTGCAATTTTTGGGCATAATTACTTTCTCAAGGCCTACGCCTCATTTTAACACGTCAAATTCCAGAATTCTCCAGAGTCTTCTGCCAGATCAGCAAAGATCATTAAGCAAAGCTAATCCTAATTAAGCTCCTAACTAACCTCTTCTAGAAGCTCCCTCCTAACTAATCACATCTAGAAGCTTCTCCTCTAACTAACTTTTGGAGGGAAATTCAAATTTCATCCAACAAACTTTTGGAGGGAAATTCAAATTTCATCTAACAAACTTTTGGAGGGAAACTTAAAATTCAAATCCTAGATCTAGGGTTTTGATGGCTATAAATAGGAACCTAGATCTAAGGGTTGAGGGATGAATGAGTTCATCATTAGTTCAATAATCTTTAGTCTTCTTCATCTTCTTCCACAAGTCTAGTGACAAGGCTTGTGCGAAACCCTAACCCCAATTCCACTCCAAATTCAAGATCTTGAGTACCAATCAAGCAAGAAGCCTTCAACCTTTTAGGAGCCAAGCCGATCTTCAATCGGGCAAGTGATCCAAGCCGATCCGCGACCCACGGAGACGAGCGAAGCCAAATCGACGATCGAGTTCTTCCTCTTGTAGTTCTTGAGTGAATGTAATGAAATTGTTGATATAAATAAAAGGTGAAATTCTTTAATCTTGCTTTTTTTTAAATTCTTGTATCATGATTCGATCTCAATTTATGATTGTAGTTCTTGTTGTGATGTTTGAGTAAAACTCCGCTCGTTAAGGAGTCGAGACGATCAATAGAATGATGATGTAACAAATCTTTAAACGATTCTTGAGTCCTACGAGTTTTGTAATCCCTAGCAAGTTCAAGAATCGATGACCTAGTTTCGTAGCGATGCTTTCTTGATTGTGATCGCTCGAAATTAGGGATCTACGATCGTTTCTTGAATTTACTAGAGGCTAGAATGTGAATGATATCGACGAAAGAATAAGGGATAAGATGAAACCCTACTTTCATAAGAAATCCCTAATTCTCGATCGATCATCATCGATCTAGTATCAATTCATCGAAGGATAAGAATACGTCATTGTAAGATTGCATCACTTCTATAGATTCGATCGATTCCTACGAGCCTCATTTCGATTCTTGATATTTGGTTTGGAAAAATCATCAAACTATCAATTCTTGATTCTATCTTTTTCTTGTTATTAGATCTATATTTTCTAATTCTTGAACTTCAAATATAAATCATGAATTGTTTGTTTTCTTTTCTTTAAAGTTTTGACTCATCTAATTCAAAAGACGAACTATACACTTTCCCTGTGGACGATCCGCACTCGCTTACGATCTACATCCGACACCGTAGTTGATTGCGGTCAAATAATTTTTGGTTGTGATTTCTTTACAATTTCCCAATTACACAAATCAAGAATTCTTAACAATCAAATGGCGCCGTTGCCGGGGATAGTGCGCTAATTGTTCGTATTTTGAAATTTGAGTTGAAAAAATTTATTCCATTACAATTTTTTAGATCTAAATTCTTGCAAACAGTAATACGAGTTGTTGTGATTTCTTGCGAGGAAATCTGGAATCATTGGAGCTGTGTAAAAATTTTTCTGAAAATTCCAGAGAGCTCAGGAGACAATCCAAAAGCCAGTGTTAAGAAGGTTCGGTTAATTTTGGTCTTTGAGTCATAGTCTTAGGGTCGGGTCAAAGGTCGCTGCCAAAGAGAGAGAGAAATGAAACACTCAGCGTGCACTCTAACCTAGATCAGAATGGTTATCAATTTATCTAATCTGGAAACCTCCCACTGTACCGTCAAATTCTCCTCCAAACCTGAAAGAAGAATTGGTCGGGATCACCCGAGGAGTAAACCAACTCATCAGCGGGAATCGGGATCCAACTATCATCGCATGATAACATGACGGAATCCGCTCACGTCATCACACTCCAGAAGGTATGCGCATATCTGGCAAGTTTCAGTTCCTTTAGAAACTCCCGATGTGATTTTTTCCCCATGCTCTTATGACCTTGACTAAGGCCAACAAATCATAAGTCACATGTCAAGTTCTACCCGTCATTGTCCAGGTTAATTTGAACCCACCCGTACAAGCCCTTGACTAGGGCCAACAAGGCTATACGACTGTCCCAAACCAACGTATCTATCTATGCTGCATATGAACACCCAATAGCTACCAAACACTGTGCCTTGACTATGGCCAACAAACACAGCTTGAATACTATTGACTATCCATATGAAATGATGGAGGGCTACGAATGGTTTCTAGCGAAAACCTTTAACGTAATGAACTTGATATCGCTGAAGGAACGGATAGCTTTTATGAAAATATAGTGACGAAAACTTTTGCTAAAGAGGTCACTCCCGGTGAAGGGATCTCGGCTCTTTCCCCGTAGAATGAGGTGCAGGATATTCCAACTGAATACCACGATGCAAAGCAAAAGTAATCGGCTATAGTGAAGTTATTGCCCTGACGCAAACTTCTGTCCAAGGGGTCACTCCCGGTGAAGGGATCTCGGCCCTTGCCTCGTCGACTGAGGAGCAGGATATTCCAACTGAATACCACTATGCAAAACAAAAGAGAACGTCCTTGCAATAACATCTTTTTGAAAAGTGTTCCAACAACATCAGATTAGGTTTGTTTTTAACTTGCATTGATCCGAATCAACGCAGTCCCATCAATTGATCACACCAATAAAGAACGAAAATAATGACGTACGTATATGCCATCCGCATTCGCCACTAGGTCCCGTCATTACCCGTTAGGTTAGTTAACTAACGACAGAGCGGGGACTGGACTAGCGCGGATGCAAAACATATACAACATCTACTAGTATATATATCAATATATAATATTTCGCTCAAGGCGTGATAAAATGCAACATCACAGAAATGTACAGCATTACAGAACAATACAGATATCTGGGATCCCCGGATTTCACAGAGCCGCTACTGAAACCCGACATTCCCCTGGTCGTGTGGATAGCCTGTGCAATGAAATCCTAGACCCCTACGGGCGCGACAAGATACCCGCCGAAACATGAAGCGAGGCAGCCCCCTTCAGCAACGTGAATGGACCACCCAGCACTTCACGGAATCCGGTAACTTGGGCACCCCTCCTGGGTCAACTTGTACCCCCTACGAGTGCGGCGAATAGCCCGCCAATTCTAGAGTGAAGCCCCCTCCGTCTCAACGCCATGAGATGCGGGCTTGTTGCCCTCTAGAACCCGGCTATCCGTGCACCCCTCCGCGGGGCAATCCTAGTACAAAAAGTAAAATATACATACAACGGGTACATCGACCGCAACGTGGTCGTGCCCCATAAGAATAATATACAAACGGGCAGTGACGGCAGTCCACATGTCGGACGCTCGCCCCGCAATATCAAATGTACATAATACAACCAAAACTGTACTAGCATTGCATCCAGGCTGTCCCCCACGACCAATCCGCAACATCACAGCACAATCACAGAACATCAACGTGAATGTCACGTTCGCAAATCCGTCTAACCGGGCTATAGCAGTTAGACAGAATTTACCGATCGAGTGACATTCATGGTCGCAGATATAATGTAAATACTGTGAACTAATGTGTTTAAAATTTTCGATCGATCAAATTTGCCAAAGTGGGCCCCAAGCATTACTGTAGCACATAAAGAAATTCTGGGCCCAAAATGAATATTCCAAAACCCCCCATTTCCAACCCAAAAGCCCACTGGAAAAAATTGGCACGATGATAACATATTACTGCCGCGGAACCGCGGCCAGAAGGGGGTTTTGGCCGCGGTTCCGCAGTCTTCCTAATGAATCAAGGTGTCGAATTTTTACAGTAAGCTTAAAAGTTCCTGCACATATTTCTGCAACACACTGAAATATTTTTCGAGCCAGAAAAAAATCGACAGAAAACTGATGCAATGGAAAAATGCGGTTTTGGAACATTTGTTCGATCGAAGCTTTAAACATACTAGAGCTAGCTACAAAAAGAGTAATGGCGAGGCTCTGATACCACTGTAAGTGCACGGCGGCGCCCCGGCCGTCAATCCGAGGCCGGAATACGGAAGCGAGGCTTTTCTTTAACTTTTTGAACCGGCACCACCGCGCACTATAAACCCGGATCGTGCCATTAATCTAGTCCTAGCTAACAAGAGAAGGGTTAGAGAGATATACCGAGCGATCCGTGTCCTTCGGTCTTCTCGTCGTCGTCCCGATCTTCCGTGGAATGATCGGTCTCCACCTCCTCGCCGGAAGGGCACCACGTCGCCGGCTTCTTTTACGGGCTCCCACCTCTGGACCGAGGCAACTCGGGCACGAAGTTGGCGAGTCGACGTGCCCAAGATTTGCTGTAGAATAAGTGTAGAACTCATATCTCTTTAGGGTTATATAAGTTTCCATATAAGTGGAGGAATGGTATATGAACTTTTTCTAGGTGAACTTGGGAATTTTTGGAGTATCAAGAGAACAAGAAAAACCCCACCAAAAATTGGGCAGCCCCCTCAAGAGCTTGGCCGGCCTTGGCAAGAATGGGAGTGAGGAAAAAAAAATGAGAGAGAGCCTCACAAGAATAATGTAAGAAAGAGATAAAATGTTATCATGAAAAGAAATGATCACAAACTCAAATCCACACTCCATCAACCAATCATCACACCCAAAGTCAAGCCATCATGAAGAAGTCAAGAAGTCAAGGGATGGTGCAACCATCATGACACTACAATGTGCAAAGACAACTCTCCAAATTGCTTATTTGCACAAATGCAAATAAGCCCTCCTCCACCAATCTTCAGCCAATGAAAGATACAAAGAAATATGGTTGAAACGGAAAACAAACTGGCAAATCCAAAAAACTGATCCCGTAATAAATTACAGGAAAACCCCGCTACTGTATATACATACCCGCATTTGTATTCCGATCGAATACAAATGCAATGAGACAAAATCTACACTGTACAATACTAGGATCCGGCTTAAACCAAAGCCTGCTAGTATTAACCGTCCGATCCTGATCCGTGCAATGACGCACGTATCTGATCGAACCCTGCCATATCTCCATACGGCCTCTACCGCGTTTCGCCCGAAACTTGAGAAACTGGTCTGTGGGGGACTCTAAAGACTCGTCAACACCTTGGTTGTGGATTTAACCACTAGCACATAAGAGGTATTAGCCTATACGTAACGGGCTACCAGGTACTGACTAAAAGGGACATCGATGAGTGAACTCATCCTGACACCCTACTGAGCCTGTCAGTGACAATATCCGTACAGTTTGGTCCGTTCGTCTATGAGCATCGCATGGCGGGCCTAGGGGGTTGGTAAAAGTCAGACCCCCAAAAGCGGTTCAAGTCGTGTCGGAGTGTAGCCTAGAACACCCTGAGATACTACTGGAATACCTACCAGTAAATCTCCAGCCTTGGCCAAGGACTTCATGTAATGGCTCTCCTAGACACAGCGCGACCTCACCCCCAATACCGGGAGAGACGAACCCCTGCAGATCCGCTCACTGCCTCCATGTGGCTCGGGAATGTACCCAACTAAAACCTGTTTGCACGTCTCCTTTGAGCGTGGTTGGGTAGTAATCAAAGTACAGTGGGAACTCACACGAGACAAATGACGATCCTCAGGTCGATGAACTAACCTGTACATATGTCACCAGGGAACTGCTATCTGACGTCAGGTATAAGACCAACTAGCATGTTCCCGGCGAGTCCTGTCCGGTGTACTCATAACCCAATGAGCACCTGTATACATCTTAGGTGAACCAACTGACACCAGTGGCTTGTGAGACCGGCCACCGCCCCTCGTCGGGGTCTCGACTGTATACACTAGTCTACTCTGGAGTATCGATACCCTGTCTCTAAACTCCCACGACTAGGGACCTTTTAAGGATGTGCATATAGACTACCAGCTTCCACGTATATGATCGCCCTCATACTGCTGGCAGTTAAGCAAGAATCCTAGGGGCTCTATCAACCTGTAATAGCGACCTGTAAGGTCACCTAAGGCAGTACACGATGATAAAGATAAACCAGATAGCATTCTATCATCTCGAGTAAGACTGTCCTACCGGAATAGGTCCTCCCTCAATCATTGCAATCACGTGCCTGTGATCCAATAATTGACTCTGAGGGCACTATCTCCAACAGGAACAAGGGATAAATGATGAAACCCTAGTTTCACTAGAAATCCCTAATTCTCGTCGATCATCATCGATCTAGTATCAATTCATCGAATGATAAAAATACGTCATCGTGAGATTACATCACATCTATAGATCCGATCGATTCCTACGAGCCTCATTTCGATTCTTGATATTTGGTTTGGAAAAAATCATCAAACTCTCAATTCTTGATTTTTTTCGTTTTCTTGTTATTAGATCTATATTTTCTAATTCTTGAACTTCAACTATAAATAATGAATTGTTTGTTTTCTTTCTCTTAAAGTTTCGATTCAAACAAATCAAAATACGAACGAATCGCGCAATCCCTGTGGACGATCCGCACTTACTAACGCGCTACATCCGACACCGTTATTGATTGCGGTCAAATAATTCTTTGATTGTGAATTCTATTTTCTAAACTGACACACAAAGAAATTAAGATCAATCAGAACCTTGTATAACAAAAAGGTAGTAGTGAGCATAGTGGTGATCCTCGTATTGTACGTGGATGACATACTCTTGATAGGAAAGGAGTTTCCTATGCTACATTCGGTGAATCTCCTCTTATCACAAAGATTCTCTATATAGGATCAAGGTGATACCTCCTAAATCCTGGATTTTGGATCTATGAGATAGATCTAAATGGATGTTAGGATTCTCACTAGGTGTAGTGAGATGGTATCAATCGATCCTAGGGAGAATCACTGGATAGATTCCAGGGTGGTAAGTACGACTGAATCTCAGTCACACGCATTGTCTTTACCCTCAGTGAAGGGACGATATGTTTGAAGAGTTCGAAATTAGAAGATAAAGACTGGATACATTGCTACCAACGATACTACCAAAGAGGTAGTCTGGATGTATATTAGTTCATGAGATGAACTTCGTTCCTACCATTGTATGACAATGGAGTTGTGGCTTATGCCTAGGAACCCCCGTCCCATCAGTAATCCAAACATATTCTTAGGCAGTATCACCTGATCATGGAGATGGATGATCTCCAGGGAGATTGAGGATAGGAGAGTAGACACAGAGGACAACAGGGCGGATCCACTCACAAAGGCTTATTCCCAGGAGAGACTTTTATGGGATGGTTGAGTATGTGATACTTCAACCACTGCTGATTGTTGGGTATGGGATACTACAACAGATGGCTCTAGTGCAAGTGGGAGATTGTTAGTTATATGTGTGCCCCAGAGGCTATTACTATACATACGATGTATATTGTAGTGGATGGTTGGACATATACATGGAGGACTTTCTAGCTCGACATGATAGTATGCAATCTGGTTGCTCTTTATCTTAACATGTACATTGATTGTCTCTATGTTACATGTTGATAAAGCCCTTAGGATGGGTACTTGACTACCAGGATTATGATGAAGATCATACTAGTGGGGACAGAGTAGTCGATAAGTGCATCCTTCAAATGTTCTTAGTCCTGCGTGTATCGAGACAGTTCATCGATATACCAGAGTAGACTAGCATATAGCTTTTCGACCCATGTAGATGGGCGATGGATGATCCCATATCCATTAGTGTTTGACATCAAAGATGGTATACGGGTGCTCAGTGGAGACTGGGTACAGTAAACGGACTCGTCGAGAACTCCTAGATGGTATTATACATATCGTCAGATAGCAGTTCTCTGGTGACACTGGTACAGATTAGTTTGTAGACCCGAGATCGTCATAGAGTCTTGTGTGATTCCCACCGTGCTTTGATTTCCACTTTACCACGTTCAAGAGAACGTGCAAAACGGTGGTTTTTGGGTACAGTCCTGAATCATATGGAGGCAGTGTGTGATAGGAAGGGTTTCGTCTCTCCCGGTATTGGGAGTTGATGTTGCGCTGTGCTCGATTGGCTATAACAGGAAGTCCCTGGCCAGGGCTGCTTCAGAGATATACTGGTAAGTGTTATCAGTAGTTTCTCGACCCGTTATGAGCCTCACATCGGCACGACTTATCGAGTTACTGGGGCCTGACGTTTACCACCCCTAGACGAGATATGCGACATATCAGACGAAGAGACCGGACTGTATGGTAGTGTTACTGATTAGATTCGCAGGAGTATGAGCAGGCTTGCTTGTTGATTTTCTGATCGCTCAATACCCGGGTTTCCGTTACGTTTAGCAGACCGCTTGCGGCTTGTGGGTGTTTGATATGATCGTCACCTACTGCCGGCGTATTGACGAGTCTTTAGAGTCCTACACAGATGTTTCCTGGCTCAAGCGAAACGGAGTAGGATCACATATGTGATATGTGCGGGACCGAAATTAATGCGTGTATGTGATACCGCATTCTATTCTCACGATGTGTGACATGATTAGTTATGTGATATAGCCGGGTTATCGGATCAAGTGTTGGTTCGATAAGATGTTACATTTGATATTAGTCGGTTATATGTGATATAGCCGGATTATTAAATCAAGGGTTGATTTAATAATTTAATGTATAATTATATATTTGATATATTACATTACATTAACTAATATTAGCTAACTTAAGATTTTTTTATCACTTGATGATACATTGATATATATGTGATATATGTTAATTGTATTATTTTCTTTTTACACACAAAATATATATGTGATATATATTGTTGTGTCATGCTAGGTTACACATGCAACATGTATGTATAAGACTTATACCATGCTAGGGTTAAGCTAGGGTTTTATTTGTTTTAAGGCAGTTCAAACTTTTGACTTAGTCATGGTTGTGAGCTTGAAAGCTTATGGATAACCTTTGACAAAGTCAACTTGTTTGTCTAGCCGAGGATATTTATTAACCCAACTCTTAACCTTAGGTTATGGTTTAGTCTCTGCAAGGGTTAGGCATGATATTATCTAACCATGGTTGCATTTCTAACATAATCTAATCCATTCATCACAACTTCACTTGAGCTTCTTCTTCCTCTCACTTGAAGCTTTCTAGCTTTTGAGTTAGTGATAAAAACTTGTGGGAATATGAAATCTAAAGTGAGAAAAATTCCTACTTCATCATCCTCTACTACTTGCCATTTAGTATAGTTTTTTTGCTTCACTAATTCCATAATTAGTGAAGAGATAGCTTGGGTTAGTGTCTCCTCGACGTAGATCATCTTCGGCCTTGAAGTCTTCTAGCAAGCTTGATCCGTACATCTTGTGGAGCCTCTCTAGAGTCCGGGAGTTCATGATCGCAGCGAAGGGACGACTACACGGAGCTAATGAAGTGAAGGACCGGTCTAAAAAGGTTGTATTCCTTGTTCTCTTTTAGTTGCTAAGTGTTTGCGTTTTTATTCCGTCGGATTTCTAGTAGACGATTTTATGTTAGGCTTAGCTAGAACGGCTAAAATTTTAATATGGCATGAACGATGCCTCCCAAAACCCTGCTGCCGTCCTAGGGAACCCTGCAATTGGGGTATTTGGTGCCTAGGTTTGGTCTGTAGCTCATTTACTTCATATACAACCCCACTGCATTGCTAGTTTAATCCAATTTTACCTGAGAGAGAATCTGGGAGCTGTTGTGAGTGGTTTTGGTTATTTTTTCCGTATTTTGGAATTCTTGGATTTAGTATTTGATATTGTATTTTGTTGTTGGGCATTTTTACATCAACAACAAGGGTTGTTTGATTGTTTTGCATGCGTAGGCTATAGGTTCTGACCTATGAGCGCGCCGTGTGCCGTATTGGTTTTCCGGACTTGATTTTAATGGTATTACGATATGTGTTGATTTGTAGGTACCTTCGCATGGATTCTGAGATGATGAAGCATATCGACTACGGCTGAACAAGGAGTTCTGAAGGTGAGTAGATCTATATCTACGGGGGAAGTCGGATGGATGGCGTATAGCACCCCCGCAAATTTTGATGGAAATCGATATATAGGATATGGTTAGAGAAACCTATTTTAGGAACCTATGGATGTGATTAAAGGTTTAGTCTGACATGATATGAAAGAAATAATGTCTCGGATTGATACATATATAAGGATATGAAATGTGAACGTGAATCACGATATATAGATAGGCAATGCACGAGAATAAGTATGAGATTTAGAGTAGCATGACATGAGATTTATAAGATAGGATATATACATATAAAATGACTTGATGTGGGATATAAATGTGATGAAAAGAGTATACTATGAGATATGATGACTTGATTGATATGTCGGTATACGGATGCGAGTCGATAAGAGATGATTGATACCTTTGCCGGTCTCCTGATATGTGATTGTTATGGATGTGACATGGGATATAGGCATATATATATAATGTTGTGAATCATAAGTGATATGTCGTACGAGACATTAGGTCCGTACCCTCATTGTCATATAGGTTGATAGGATCCCTAATGGTTTAATGCCGCCGTAAGATGATTTACCGTACGTGATGAGTTTTATGATGATTGATCCGTACCCTTGAGTAGAGGAAGCCGTACGATGGATTATACCGTACGTGATATTGTGAGGCTGGATGTCGATGGATAGATTCACTGACTCAGATATATTGTAGATACGTATACCTGTTAGCATTTCGTGTACGATGTACCTTATGCCACGTTCATGTCATTCTCATTGCATTACCTATACCTGTGCTAGTACACCTACACCATTATCGATGATGCGTATGTTACACTTACACAGATTAGCTGGCTCACACACTTCATCATCGATAATTGCTATGTCACTGACACAGTAGAATTGCTACATCATGTTATTATATTGCTATGCTCACATTATGATGATATGCCCATGCTCACATCACTGTTCCATGTTGCATGATATATAGATATGCTTACATTCTGTTATATGTCGCATACATCATGATTTACGATTATACACATTGAGATATGCTGTTTTCATGAGATTTCTGGATTTGAGAACCGTGGTTATGTTTCAGAAGAAAGTATGTATTGTTTTAAAAACCCGGTTTCTCTTGATATTATATTTCAGTGCGTCCACCATGCGTTTTCTCGGTTCTGAGACGTGTGATATGTGAAACCCAATTCGAGGAGTTGGATGATCCGTTTGCTGGTTCATGGTGGACCCGGTATGGTATCCCAGGATAAGAAAGCGATGTCGCGCAGTAGACGATGAGCCTGGCAGAGGGACTACCACCTACCGGTGATAGTATTTGGACCTGGCGGTAATCCGGAGGATACCGACCGGAGTCATGAGATAGATATGAGGGACGACCAGAATATGCGGCGCCTGAGGGCCGATCTGACGATGCGGTGCCTGAGATATGAGGATTTACGTGTCGATGCTGGACACGGGTTTCATGATGTTTCGAGTGTCGGTGTTGGACACTCAGGTTTCATGATTTGATGTGTCTTTGATGGACACACATTCTTTGATATCCTCATATATTTACATGCATATGCTTTTATGATGTTTCGAGTGGACGAGATCCACATTCATACAGGCATTGATGATATTGTTGGATGATATCCACATGCATGCGGGCTTTGATTATTGTTGGCATATATGTAGATACGGTCACCCTAGATATCATAGTATTACCTTTATGATATAGTTGACCTAGGAATCATTGTTTATTCGATTTCTACCTGATGATGTTTTCTATTCACGAGTTGGAAACTCAACCCCGTTTTGCCACAGTTCTTATAGGTTGAAAGCATGGTTCGGTAACGGCATCGTTGGCACAAAGCCTGAATTCGGGTGACTTGCTTTGGTAAGTGGTACATGTTGGATCGTACCACTATTGTATGTATTATTCCTGTTGTATCTAGTTAACTACATCAATCAAAAACGAGTATTTGTATATGTAGTTGTACTTAGAAAGACTTGTGGTTGCGAGACTTAGAGCGAGGTTTTATATTCGCTTGGTGGGTTGATGTTTTGCTTTATTCTTTATCCTTCTGTGGATCTTCGCCGTTGGGCGTCGTATACTTATTTTATGACTTGCGTGGTTGTGGTTCCGCCGATTGGCGAAGAGCTAGCTCCCGCTTGGGGATGCCTTTTATATTATCATGTATTTGTGGTTTTGGATCAAAATATACGAGGGAGGTGCTGCCCAAATTTTTAAAAGACGAAACATGTTTTTCAACTAGTAAAAATCACTTGCATTTTTATGTTCCATTACTTATGCATTTAAGAAAACTTTTGATTTCATCATACCTTTATTTCAAAACTTCATCTCTTTTATTTTCATAAAAAGGTTTTAGATTTTTGGGCTTCGGCTTACTTGAGTTACGTTACGCTTTTAGACGTGGCGTAAGTTAAGTGCCGGTCATGAACTAAATTTCGGGTCATGACAGACCTCTCCAAGACAACTGATAGAGGAAGATCCTCATCCGAGTCGAATTCAGCCTCAGGATCTGTTGCATTATCCATCATCGGCTGCTTCAATGATGCTTCCCGTAGTTGCACAGAAGGGGCCTGAACAATAGTTGGCGGCTCTAAAGATTACGTAGCAGTCGTTGAAGGAAGAATATCTTCTATATTAACGTCTGAAGATTGCACCCCTCTCAGAACAGTGCTGGCTGTGAAGGTTCATGTAATATAATAAAGGAAAGAAGTCAAGGTGTGGGCAAAACAAGTTAGATGATATAAAGCGCACAAAAAAGTCATACCAAGGACGATGGAAGCACGAAGCCTTTCCTCTTCCTTATATGTCTTAATCGATGCCTGGAGATCCTCCTCGGCAGAGATGCCTGTTAAAAAATATATAAAGCATTAAATAAAGCACAATATCATTTTACATTAAGATATACAAGGGGTGTTAATGAGATATACCATATGCGGAAAACTCTGCTTGCTCACAAGCTAATCGCTCGAATGCTTCAAGAGCTGCTTGAAGATCAGTCGCTGCGTTCTCGTTAATGGAAGCCTCAGGAAGAAAATGATCATCTTTGGTCCCATATTCGGACAAGCCTTTGCTATAGGGAGCATGAGGCTCTTGACCAAATACGACGTCAGCTGAAAACATGGATTTCTTCTTCTTTTGAGAGCCGAGAGCAGCACCTGATGATAGGAGCTTTCGCTTCACAGGCATCTTAGGATAGGGTGTCCCGATTTCTGAGCCAATATCCGACTCAGGAGACGCTGTAACCGTCACACCGCCAGGGTGCTCACATCGGGTCTTGGTTTAGTTGTTGACACCGTTGGAAAAACACGCGGAGGTACCACTGCATCGATTTCCCTTAGGGAAGGGCGGACAACTGTTCGTCGTTTCAATAGGACTGCAAGATTGCTGTCCTGGACAGAATCCTTATGGTCAAGAAGCATTCGCTTTTCTTCCTTGATGAAAGCCCCCGTCATGTACTGATACCAGGCAGTATAGGCAGAAGAAGCCCTTGGAATATGATCCGGTTCGGCCATCAAGAAATACGATCTTGTGTTCAGCCACATGAAATGATGGACCTTATTGCGAACAGCTTCCTCTAAAGCAATGAGATTGATAAGAAATGACTCGAGGGGAACACCCTAGTCGTAGCCCAATTGCTGAGCAAAGCGTTGTGGGTTATACCTCATAAATAGCATGGAGGCATTTCGTTTGTACACAAAAAATCTAGGCCGGATGGAGTACAAATGCGCAATTTCTTTGGCCTTTAAAACAGAAGCCCTATCTTTCAACACATCGTGTCGTGGCTGGACTACTCTCGAGGGTTTTTGGCTAGTCGTCAAAACCCTAACAACAAAGGTCATACTGTCCCCCACAAGGTGAGGATGCGAGAGCAATCATTGAGCTTTCGTTGTATTGGATCGGGAGAAGAAGCATCAACCAGCTTCATAATGTTGGACATAGTGCCCTCAAGTCAATTATTGTAATCGCAGGCACGCGATTGTGATGATTGAGGAAGGACCTATACGGGTAGAACAGTCTTCTTCAAAATGATAGAATTCTATCTGATTTGTCTCTATCATCATGTACATGAATTATATGGTATTGCAGATCACTATTACATGTTTATAGAGCCCATAGGATTCTTGCTTGACTACCAGCATTATGATGGCGATCATATACGTGGGAGCTGGGTGGTCTATTATTATATCCTTAAATGTCCCTACTCGAGGGAGTATCGAGACTGAGCATCGATACTCCGGAGTAGACTAGTGTATACTTTTCGAGATCCCGACGATAGGCGGTGGCCGGTCTCACAAGCCAATGGTGTCAGTTAGTCACCTAAGATAGTATAAATGTGCTCATTGGGTTATGAGTTACACTGGACGGACTCGCCGGGAACATGCTAGATAGTATTATACCTATTGTCAGATAGTAGTTCTCAGGTGACATGAGTACAGGTTAGTCTGTCAACCTGAGATCGTCATTTGTCTCGTGTGAGTTCCCACTGTGCTTTGATTACTACCCTACCACGGCTCAAAGGAGTCATGCAAACAGGTTTTAGTTGGGTACAGTCCCGAACCACATGGAGGCAGTGAGCAGATCGTCGGGGATTCGTCTCTCCCGGTATTGAGAGTTGACGACGCGCTGTGCATGGGTGGCCATCACAATAAATCCTTGGCCAAGGTAAATGAGAATTACTGATTTAGATCGGTAGTTTCTCAGTGGGTGATGGGCTTCACACTGACACGAACGCGTTGATGTACTGCTGTGATGTTGATATCTGTGATAGTATGTTCGGATTGTCGTGATGGATAACCCTAGTGCAGTGGTACTTGTACAGTTTAGATTCATTTATGTATTCATTATTGCGGGGCGAGCGTCCGAAATGTGGACTGCCGTTTCCGCCAGATTGTATATTCTTTTATTGGGGCACGACCGGGTTGAGGTCGATGTCGCCATTGTATATATGCTTTTCTTTTCTGTACTAGGATTACCCCATGGTGGAGTGCTTGAGTAGCCGGGTTCTAGAAGGCAACGGGCCCGCATCTCATGGCGTTGAGACGGAGGGGGCCTCGCTCTAGAATTGGCAGGCTATTCGCTACGCTCGTAGCGGGTATAGGATGACCCACGATGAGGTGCTCAAGTTACCGGATTCCGCGAAGTGCTGGGTGGCCCATTCACTCTATTGATTGGGGCTGCCTCACTTCTGGAATTGGCGGGTAACTTGCCGCACTCATAGGGGTCTTGGTTCTTCATTGCACAGGCTATCTACAAGATCGGGGAACGTCGGTTTTCATTTGTGGCTCAAAAGAAACCCGGGGCACTTAGATTATCCGTTATTCTGTGTTGCTTATCGATTTTCTGTGATGTTGCTTATATCATGCCTGGGACGAATGTTATATATATACTTATATATACTAGTAGATGTTGTATATGTTTTGCATCCGCGCTAGTCTAACCCCTGCTCTGCCGTTAGTTAAATAACCGAACGGTGCATGACGGGGCCCCGTGGCGAATGCGGATGGCATATACGTACATTGTATTTTCCTTCTTTTCTGGTGTGATATGGATTAATTGATGGGACTGTGTTAATTTTGATTAATGCAAGAAAAAATAAACCTAAATGATGTTGTTGGAATCAATTTTTGAAAACTATTATTACAGACGTTTCTTTTTGCTTTGCATAGTAGTATTCGGTTATGAATATCCAACATCTCATTCGACGAGGCAAGAGCCGAGATTCCTTTATAGGGAGTAACCTCTTGGGAAAAAGTTTACGTTTTTGTAATAACTTCTCTATAGTTGTATTCTTTTGCTTTGCATAGTGGTGTTCGTTCATGAACATCCAGCACCTCATTCTAGGAGGCAAGTGCCTAGATCCCTTCACGGGGAGTGACTTCTTGAGCAAAAGTTTATGATACTGTAGATTACTCGGTTTTCTTCAAAACCACCAATTTTTAAAAGCGGAGCCTAAGCCACTCCTTTTCAAAACTACTCGGGTTCCTTCAACGATATCAAGTTCATTACGTTAAGGGTTTTTCGCCAAAAACTGTAAGTCTACGGTAGCGCCCCGGCCGTCTTTCAGACGCCAAAATGCGGAACAAAAACTTTTATAACTGGCGCTATCGCATACTATAACCCGGATCTGCCATTAACGCTAAACTAACAATCTACAAAGAGGGAAGAAAGGTTATACCGAACGATCCGAGTCCTTCGTTCTTTAACCATCATCTCATGCTCCGTTGCGGCTGCTCCGATCTCGTCGATCTCCTCGTCCAGGTAGCACCACATCGTCGGATCTTTAAACGGGCTCCCGCCTCTGACTCGAGGCAACTCGGTCATCAAGTTTGCTAGAAGAGATGACCAAGATTGATGTAGAGAATGAGTGGAATACTTTGTCTCGCTTCGTCCAAAACCATGGACGAACGGTTAATGAAGTTGCCGTGGGAATCGGGTGATGGAATGAAATGAGCTGTGAAATTCCATACACCCCAAAATCTATAGTAATCTTTTTACCAGATAAAACATCAAGTGTATGAGAGAGAGGGGGGAAGGGGCCGGCCACATATATAGAGGTGGGGGGTGAGTGTAGGAGAGGGGGAGGTGACAATAAGAAAATATCTTAAGTGTGAACACAAAGTGTGAACACATAGTGTGAACACAAAGTGTGAACACAAAGAAAGCAACCAATGAAATCTCAACACCATTCTAACCTAGTCACCTCTTCTAGAAACTTCTAGAACCTTCCACACTCATCTCAAGAAAAGATAAATCCGTCTTTAACCGAATGTTAAAAGACGGCTGATAGAAAACTGGAAACTGGCAACTTCCAAAAGTGATCCCGAAACGAATTTCAGGATAACCCCGTAACTGTATAAACATACCCGCATTTGTATTACGACCGAATACAAATGCAACTAAGACAAAGATATTATATCTACTCTGTATAATACATGGATTCGGCTTAAACCAAAGCCTACCAGTATTATCTGCCCGAAATATGACACGTGCATAAACGCACGTGCATTTTCCGAACCCTGCCATAAAACCATACGGCCTCTACAACGTTTCGCCCGAACTTGGGAAACTGTCTGTGGGGGACTCTAATGACTCGTCAGTACCCTGGCAGTGGGTTTGACCACAAGCCGTCAGCGGTACTAGCTGTGCGTAACGACTGCCTATGGACTGACCTCAAGGGAGGCTGATGAGCGAACTCATCCAGAAACCCTACTGAGCCTAACAGTAACCATGTATATACAGTCCGGTCTGTTCGTCTATGAGTATCGCATATCCGGCCTAGGGGGCTAGTAACGTCAGACCCCCAATAGCTGTATAAGTCGTGTCGGACAAGCCCTGAACACCCTGAGATACTACTGGAGTACCTACCAGTAAATCTCACCTGCCTTGGCCAAGGACTTGGTGTAATGGCTTTCCTAGACACAGCACGATCTCAACCCCCAATACCGGGAGAGACGAATCCCCTGCCGATCCGCTCACGTGCCTCCATGTGGCTCGGGACTGTACCCAAAAACTACCTGTTTGCACGACTCCTTTGAGCCGTGGTAGGGTAGAAATCAAAGCACAGTGGGAACTCACACGAGACAAATGACGACCTCAGGTCGATGAACTAACCTGTACACATGTCACCAGGGAACTGCTATCTGACGATATGTATAATACCAACTAGCAGGTTCCCGGCGAGTCCTGTCCGGTGTACTCATAACCCAATGAGCACCTGTATACATCTTAGGTGATCCAACTGACACCAGTGGCTTGTGAGACCGGCCACCGCCCCTCGTCGGGGTCTCGACTGTATACACTAGTCTACTCCGGAGTATCGATGCCCTGTCTCGAAACTCCCACGACTAGGGACCACTATTAAGGATATGCTTACAGACCACCCAACTCTCACTTATATGATCGCCCTCATAATGTTGGTAGTCAAGAAAGATCCTAAGGGCTCTATCAAAGTGTAATCGTGATCAGTCACCTGAACCTATACACGACTGATAAAGGCAAACCAGATAGCATACTATCATCTCGAGTAAGACTGTCCTACCGGTATAGGTCCTCCGCAATCATTGCAATCACGTACCTGCGATCCAATAATTGACTTTGAGGGCACTATATCCAACAAAAACCAGCCGTAGCCCTCCTTCATTTCCTACGAGTAGTATTTAGTATTCGTGCTGCATATGTTGGCATTGTCAAGTCGTAGTGCATGGTAGCTGAGTATTGCTTGTTTGTAGTATTAGATGTGATTGGTTAAAACAGTCGTACGCTCATGTTAGCATTGTCAAGGACTCATACAGGTGGTTTTAATGCAATCAAGATAATGACGGATTGAACTTGACTAGGACCTTTTGATATGTTGGCAATGTCAAGGTCACTTGGATCCTAGGGGCAAAAATCACATCGGGAGTTTCAAATATACATGAAACCTGCCAGGCATGCGCATACCTTCTGGAGTGTGGTGACTTGAGTGGCTTCCATCAAGTTATCATGCGATGATAGTTGGGTCCCGATTCCCACTGATGAGTAGGTGTTATTCCTCGGGTGATTTTCAGATGATCCCGACTAATTCTCCTTTTAGGGTTTGAAGGAGAATTCGAAGAAACAGTGGGAGACGTCCTGATTAGATAAAATGATTAACCAATCTAATCTAGGTTAGAGTGCATGCTGAGTGTTTCTTTTCTCTCTCTCTTTGGCAGCGACCAAGACATGATCTTAAATTAAAACATATGACCAAGTTAACCGAACCATCTTAAACACTTTGACATTTGGATTCTTATTAAGTAGCATATATCCTTAACGCTCCTACTTTCCCTTTGCATTTTTCAAGAACACTTCGTATCTCTATGAAGTTCTATATTGCTTGGATATTCCATTGTATAGTTACATAAAAACTCGAAGAAACTTGTTTCTGTTCGAGGATGGATTCCGGTTCTGGAGAAATTGAATAAGATTATTCGGTTATCTTTTCTTTTTCCCTTCTCTCGGGTTGCGAGAACTCCTAGTATTAGGAGAGTATACCTATTACGCTTATTGAATATTCTTCTTCCAAACCATAGGCAAGTACCGAAAAGTAGGGAAGGAAGAAAACCAATTAGCCTACGTGTGTTGTACAGAAGGTAATAAGTAAAGACATATAAAGGGATTAGAGTGACGGCAAAGGAAATTGCGACTACTATCATTCACGACGAAACCGCGTATATCCCTGCCATTCCTACTACCCCTTTGCATTTCTCCATAACACTCCGTATCACTACGAAGATCCATAGTGCTTGGATATTCCATCGTATAGTTACATACAAACTCGAAGAAACTTGTTTCTGTTCGAGGATGGTTTTCGGTTTTAGAGAAATTGAATAGGATTATTTGGTTGTATTTTCTCTTTACCTTCTCTCAGGTTGCGAGGGCTCCTAGTATTAGGAGAGAACACCTATTACGCTTATTGGATAGTTTTCTTCCAAACCTTAGGCTAGTGCCGAAAGGTTGGGAAGGAAGAAAACCAATTAGCCTAAGTATGGTATACAGAAGGTAAGAAGTAAAGACATATGAAGGGATTGGAGTGAGGGCAAGGAAATATACGGTCAGTGTCATGAATCTGGATAGTGGAAGAAGCATTACTAGGAATACCCGACCACCCCTTCGAAACATTTTCATGTTTCAGTTTTACTATGCAGTGTTAATTGAAAACTGTTTTCCTAATTAGATTCTGACTCCAGGGTATGTATTTACTAGACTTGATTATCACATCTGTATGGTGTTACAGATACTGAGTGGGAGTAAGATATTGGGAATTGGGTGATTAGATTCTCTATATATCAGAATTCTTTGTAATCGGTGATATTTGAGGAAATCATCCGGGTTTTGTCTAACGACAAATATTTGGTTTTGAATATCTGTTATTAAGCACCAATTTCAAACTGATATATCTGTACGTTTATTTTATAAAGTGAGATATAACTTTTTGAAATTATGTCTGTGACATTTAGCTATATCAATTGATGGTTAGGTAAGGTGCATTCAACAACGGTGCAATTCTTCTTAACCATAATTCAGTTTTCAACATACGACGCACTGGGTTTGAGTTATTAAACTCAGAGGACTTATACAAAGTATTGTATGTTTTCCAATGTCCATCAGGACAAAGGGGTTGGTACTCGTACTATATTCTGTTTACTTATGACTTCTCTAGTTTTAGATAAGTATTTCGTTGAAATATAAAGTCTAAATTTTGAGAAGTTATAGATATATAAGAATAAAGTAGAGAACCATATGTTGCAAGTATCAGGATTCTTCGAGGTGATCGAAGATGTAGATATTTATACTAGGTATTCCGTTGTAAGTAATATATTTGAGAACTTGTTTCTCTCTCAGGTTACTCATCCGTGAGTACGCTCCTTAATGTGTAATGCGGCTTGGCCTTCTTCCATTTAGTCGATATGCACTGGAAACAGCTGCTTGTTTTTTTGAATCTGGTTCCAATTAAATTAGTGCCTTTGTTTCTATATTGGATATAAAATGGATTCATATCTTAACGATGTTAAGGTATATGGAGTTGTCCGGCTTAAACTTAAAACCAGAATCTGGACAAACTCTAGGCACGTTTCAGTAATGGCAGTTTGTGGGTTTTCCCGGGCTTTGACGAGGGTTAACATTCTACCATTTGGAAGAACAATAGTTATATTGTTCTTGACTCGCCACCCGTTTTAGTAAAATGAATTCTTTTCAGAAAAACATTAGTGGGAGTATGGTAGAACTGGAAGTGATTCCAGAACCACAAACAATTATTGAAAATTTAGTGGAACCTAAAGATTAAATTGGATTCGACAATCCATTAGCCACTCCGCAGATTTGGTGGGTAACCTCAGCCACCCGAGAGGTACTTCGGTCTCCTCAAAGACGATGACATGGAGGTTTTGATGAACCAAACATGCCACTACCGCTTTCCTAGACTATATGATCTGGAAGGTGGATGAGTATAACGTCATTCTAAATTATCTTAGAAATGCACGTGTATATGACTCTGCTAGAGGGTTGTTGTGGTCAGTGAGAGCAGCGGAAGCATGGTGGGCACGTAGCTTATGTCTATTTATATACTAAAGCAAGTATAGCGGAGATAGATCGTCTATTTTTTATGTGACAGTCATAGAGTTTGACTTCATCAGAACAATAGAAAGACCTGGTATGAAGGGAGTAGGGAGTGATGTCTTGGTATTTGGATGACATGCACTTGATATGAAGTGATATTCCTATACTACGATCGGTTATACTGTGGTTGTCACAAGGTATTTCTCCTCGTAGGATCTGGATAACATATCAGGGATTCTGGTCACTAGATCTATGGTTTTAGATCTACATTTGGGAAGTGTCCCAATTCGGGTACTTGACACTATTCTAAAGTGTTTGAGAATGGACGGATCTTGGCGTGGTGGTGTACCTGCAGGTGAGGGAGTCACCATCTCTAAAGAGATGTCTTCTAGACTGATGAGGAGAGGGTTTTCCATGATTGACATATTACTTGCTTAGGCAATTGGGTCAATCATGAGATGTCAAATACCACAGCAGATATTGTTTTTGCACTAGCTGCAATAAGCATATATTAATCCAATCCTGGAGAAATATTGGGAAGCGGTTATGAACATAAGTGGATGTTCTTGGAATATGGTAATGACGGCCTCCTTTAGGAGGCGGTTATCATTTCAGGCTTCCAAGGTGACCTGGATGATAGAGTGACTGTTAGAGTTATAGTTTTCCCTTTTTTTGAGGGGCAGTATGTTGAACAGGTGGTCCAAGCTGATACTGAGGAAGGCATGGTGCAGGATACTGATTAAATTCAGTGGAAGATACGGTCTTAGAAGTTTGTTGGATTTGGAGTTCATTTGTGAACTGGGTCCCATCAGATATGCAGAAAAATTCTAAGACATGTATCGCTCATTTCGGGAGATAGTCTTTCTCCGCGAAGTTGAGATATAGAGTGATAAAGATAGAAACATTGGAGCGGATCTACTCACTGAGGCTATTTCTCGAACACAATAGTTTCATAAACGGGATTTGCGAGACTGATTAATAGAGAAGTTGGGTGTTCGGTATCACACGGGCTGTGAGAATGCGACATCACAATAATTAGCCTTAAGTGCAAGTGGGAGATTTTTGGATATAGTACCCTCAAGTCAATTATTGTAATCGCAGGCACTCGACTGCGATGATTGAGGGAGGATCTATACGGGTAGAACAGTCTTACTCAAAATGATAGTATGCTATCTGGTTTGTCTCTTTCATCATGTACATGCATTATGTGGTATTACAGATCACTATTACATGTTGATAGAGCCCATAGAATTCTTGCTTTACTATCAGTATTATGATGGCGATTATATATGTGGGAGCTGGGTGATCTATAAGCGCATCCTTAAATGTCCATAGTCGAGAGAGTATCGAGACTGGGCATCTATACTCTGGAGTAGACCAGTATATACTTTTTGAGACCCGACGAGGGGCGGTGGCCGGTCTCATAAGCTATTGATATCAGTTAGTCACCTAAGATAGTATACATGTGCTCATTGGATTATGAGTTACACTGGACGGACTCACCGTAAACATGCTAGATGGTATTATAGCTATTGTCTGATAGCAGTTCTCAGGTGACATGAGTACAGGTTAGTCTGTCGACCTGAGATCGTCATTTGTCTCGTTTGAGTTCGCATTATGCTTTGATTACTACCCTACCATGGCTCAAAGGAGTCATGCAAACAGGTTTTTGTTGGGTACAGTCCCGAGCTACATGGAGACAGTGAGCGAATTGTCGGGGATTCGTCTCTCCTGTTATTGGGGGTTGATGTCGCGCTTTGCACGGGTGGCCATCACCATAAATCCTTGGTCAAGATAGACGAGAATTACTGATTTGGATCAGTAGTTTCTCAGTGGGTGATGGGCTTCACACCGACACGAAATATCGCGTTATTAGGGGTCTGAATTTATCCACTCCTAGACCTGATATGCGATACTCTTAGACGAACAGATCGGACTGTATGGAGATTTTCACAGACATGCTCTGTAGGGGTTCGGATGAGTTTTCTCGTCGGCTTCATTTTGCTCAATACCTGGATAGCCGTTACATATAGCTAGTGCCGCTGACTTGCTTGTGGTTAAATCCACTGCCAGCGTATAGACGAGTCTTCAGAGTTCCACACAAAGGGTTTCCTTAGTTCAAGCGAAATGATGCAGTAGCCCGATTGAATCTGGTATCCGGACATTCGATCGGACGGTTGAATGATTGTACTAGTTATCCGGACTTTCGATCGGACGGTTGAATGTATTCCATATTTATACGTGCAGGGCACCGATTGAATGATTATACTAGTTATCCGGACTTTCGATCGGACGGTTGATAATACTAGCCGGCTTAGGATTGAGCCGGATTATTAAATATGGTATTGATTTAATAATTTACATATATATATTTCGATATGTATATTATAGTATTATGTTCTTTGTGTTATTCTATCTCTTTGGGTATTCATATTTTGGTACGAATACGGGTATGTATATAAAATTGAATGTATTCCGTATTTATACGGAAAATATTCTAGAAGATGGACACCTCATTTTAGATATATCCATTTATTTTAAATGGAAAATGAGGTGTAAAAGTAGTGAGGTGGGAATGCTGAGAACCATGCTTGAATAGTATTGACAAATAAATTGTTAATTCATTTGTGCAAACTATTCAAGTATGGTTGCTAAATATTTATTGAAAAATAAGTTTTACAAAACCATGCTTCATCTTTTTCTCTTTCATGGGATTTCTCATTCTCACCATTTTGGTTATCTCTCCTCACTTACCTTTCTTAAGCTCCTCCTCCTCCTTCATCTTCCACCCTACCATCTCATGTGTTGAGAATCAAGGTAGAAGAGAGATAGATATACTCTTATAGCAACTCACTATATCCCTAAACACTATAGATTAGCAACTTAGAATCCCTAGTTCCTCCACTAGATTCTTAGTGTGGAGCTAAAGCCATGAGTCATATCCCTCGGGTGGATCATCTTCGACGGAGGAAGACCGGCGGCCAAGCTCGATCAAGGAGAGCTCAAGGAGCTAAGGAAGAGGGTAGAAGACCGAAGGACACGAATCTTTCGGTAAAACAATTCTAACTCAGTAGCTAGATCTTCTTTTGTTAGTTAGTTTAGGTTTATGGTTCGATTCTAGGACGGGTTTTTAGCACCAGTTTTTAAACACCTTTCTTGTTCCACAACGGCCACGGTAGATGGCCAGGGCAGTAGGAAACTAAACACATAACCCGTTGAAAGTTATACCACTCATAAAACCTGGGTCTTTTATGCTCACAAAAAGCACCCAGCATATGCATCTCTATCTACGAGGTAAAATAATGGAGAGGGAAATTCACGGGTTCCACACTCGGTTGGACGGTGTTGGATGCCATACTTAAGCCATTATACAAATGGGTTAATTCCACGACTCCGACCGCCATACGCATTCCCGTCGCGATACGATGAGCTAGATAAAAAATAGATGGTCTCATGTACCGCTGATGTGTCAGAAGCATGAACCAGCTGAGCCATAAGCCAATGAGACCCATAAGAAACATCTCCTCATCAACATCTGGAGCGGCAATTTCTATAAAGGAAGTGATGTGGGTGTCTGTGTCACGCCCCGCTTCCCAGTGTACAGCGAAGTGGACACGACTAGGTCCGCTACGTATATACTTAGAAGTACATACGCTAAGCGTATCTAAGCCGTATAAAGTAAATCACAAGAGACGAAAGATATAGAAATAACAGCAACTTTATTAATAACATTCTTTTGTACAATGCATGAAAAGAAAATACAACTGAAATGAAAAGCGATGCCTAAACAGTGGCATAACAGGAAAGGAAAATACTGAAAAGAACAAGGTACAATATCTAGAGCTCGGGGTCTTCGTTAAACTGCTCCAAGTCTTCACCGGTGGGCTCGATCTCTGCTTGGTCCAACGCACCTGACGACATTCAAGGAAGAAAGAAATAGAATTTCGTCAGCGAACAGGTCGCTCGGTAAGTCCCAAAGATAAGGAAGAATTAGAAAGACAGTGTAAAAGTATTTTCTAAAGTATTATATTGTTGAATATTATGGAATATTGAGTTAACGCTGTTGTTTGTAGCTTGGTACAGAAGGATGCCAGTGTATACGAGGGGGGTCTCTATATGCTAGAGGCCAGGGCAAATGGAAGTACAAAGAACCGTTAAGCCACGGTACAACAGCAATAGGATTCAGGTTAGGTATCTTAATCTGACCACCTCGTGCCACCTTTTACACCTTCCGTACTAATCTACCCCTTAAACCCCGTAGTGTTTTAACAGTATTATTGTATTGTATTGTGTAAGTTGGGTGACTGACCAAAACCATGATATCAGTAAAATGTTGTAACTGCATAATCAGGTAAAATGGAGTAACAGGATAATGGATGTATATCCATGGTTTGATTCAGTCAAATTGAATAGATTGTTAACTGGATTCAGGGATTCATGTATTCATATTGAGTTGGAATATAAAAGAATATAGATTGACTTGAATCATATTCAAGTTAGAAATAGTCAGACTCTAACCCGAGTTAGACTACAAGAAAGGTAATTTGAAATTCTATAATCGTTAGGGTCCTTATTGTAAATTATAAAACTTGAGGGGGTTTTATGTAAAAAGTACTGTTGTATAGTTTTCAAGATACACCTCAAGTATTTAATATTAGTCTTTATTGTTATAATGAGTGTAAATTTTATTTGTGTTATTCTAGTGAATATATCCTAATAAAAGTATTAATTGATTTATTTAAAATTCATGGTATTTTAATATAACTTTTAATCTTATAATTTTTAGGAAAAGTGGAAACTTTATATTATAATAAAATAGTTGTTTAATGATAATTATATATATATATTAATACAAGAATAATTTTATATAAATATTTTTATTTTCCAAAATCTCATTTTTCTTAAATGTCGTATTTTAAACCTTTCAAGACCGAATGCTCCTTGCGGAGGTCTGAATCTCGCACTACTAGCCCGCGGGTGCACGATGAACCGTACTATCCCTAACGGGTTCCCCAAAGGTGGGTTGTAGTGGCTCTTTGCATAGGTTTAACAAATACCATTCATTTAGAAAAACGGTTTTATAAAGTTAAGGTATTTATTTGTAAAAGGTGTAAATTTCCGTATTTTAGATTCTTGGGTTTCCTAAGCCAACTAGCCTATTTCTAAATGGTCTAAACGACACATCATTAGAAGCCTCAAATCGCCTCTTCACCGTCAATTGCGGCCACGTAAGTACAAGTGAGGAGGGAGGGATTCGCTCACGAATCGTGAGACGAGCCTTTTAAAGTTACCCAAGCTCACTTGTCTAGCCTAGACACCACAAAGTCAGTTTAGATAAATGATCGATGTCCATGACATATCGTATTTTCCTATTAAAAGATATTGTTTTAAAATTGTAAACAACTTAGAACTTTTAGAAAAGGTTTATAAAGAAAAGGGTATTTTAGTGAAAAGTCTTGTATTTTCGTATTCTAAGTTTTAACGATATCAATTAAGGTTATATTTGTGTGTGTGTAGAGGTAGATCATTACCTCGTGACTTATTTTAAGGTTTAGTGAAATTTAGAGCTTAAATATGATATATTAAACATGAAGGTATTTAAGTGTAAGAATACGGTATTTGTAAACGTTATCATTTCATGTGTGAAAACTCATTCAAATTGATTTCTACAAGTTTAGTGATCAAGATGAACATGTTTAGGAATGAGGGAATTGATTAGAAGGAGAAAAATAAACTTTATGGTATTATTGTGAAAAGAATGCGATATTACAAGAAAGTTATCTTTTCATGTGAGAAAATTTGTCCAAATTAATTTTTATGTGATTAATAGTCATCATGTATATGTTTAGGTGTTATGGATTAGGTGACAAGTGGGATTTTGTAGAAAAACCGAATCGGAAATCGGTTTGTTCCGATTTCCGTCGGGTTTCATAAAGTCGGATTTTCTTTCAAAGAAAAGGAAGATAGAAAGAGTGGGACTTACAAGTTTGGACAAGCTAGGGAGGCTAAGAAAGTAGTGGGTTGTCGGTGCGTCGAAACATCGTGAAAGATCCTAGTACGGTCGCTGGAATTAGTCGTCGGTTTCGGCAGCGCTTCGCCTTTAGCTCTTTTTCTAACGTACCGAGTTCTCTTGAGAATTTTAGAGAGTGGACTTAGAATTTTCGGGTGAAATGGTAGAGGGTAGGGGTGTTTATATAGGGCTAGGCTAGGGTTAGGGTTTTGATTAAAAAAATATAAAAATAATTAAGAAAAACATTAAAATTCATTAAATTTTGGAATAAAAGAGGTTTAATGGGAAATTGATAACTGATCTGAAAATTTAGTGTATACAGGGGGGTTGACCAAGTCAACACGAAGAAAATCCGTGTTGACGACTCGGCCGTCCGGCCGAGTCCGGCCGGTGGCGCCGGCTGATTCGGCCGGTCCGTCGGCCTACTCGGCCGAGTCGGGGCACCGTTGGGTGGGGAATCACATGGGGGGATTTTTGGTATACTTAACTTTTTGGGTTCAGTATAAATTTTGAGAGTTATGGCTGTTTGACCGTTGACCTTCCAAAAAAGTTAAAACAAAATAATATAAAAAATATGTGGGGCATTGGATTTGAACTCTGGTGGCTTGGTTCAGCAGTGCAAGGTATTACCAATGAGCTACAAGCTCCTTCTTGTAATTATTGTAGGAAAATAGATACTTAAAGTGTTATCAGCAACATTAAATAGCCCAAGTACACTTTAATTTTAAAACAATTTTATGTACACAAAAAAATGAAATTATTTAAAAACAAAATAATTAATTATATATATCTTGTGCTCAGATTAAAATACTCCTTTATGGATTAAAAATTTTAAAAAAAAATTTGTACAGAAAAGTGTATATGAAAATTAGGGTTGTTACAGTCTGGAATGAAAAATGGCTTCAAATCTACATCTGCAGTCGGTACCTTATCTATGTTGGGGTTCCTAGCGCCCTGGAAGCCAACCGCGGCCGTTGCAGAACGAAAAACTTTAAATTTAAAAAACTTGGCGATAGAAATGACTACCTAGAATCTAACCAAACATTAAACCAGTAAACTAAAGAGGAGTTCTAGCTACTCTTTAAAGGGTTATACCAAAAGATTTGTGTCCTTTGGGCTTCTACCCTCTTCCTTAGCTCCATGTGGTCTTCATGATCGAGCTTGACTGTACGTCCTCTTCCGTCGAAGTTGATCCACCCGAGGGATGTGGTTCATGGCTCCAGCTCCACATAAAAAACCTAGTGCAGCAACTAAAGGCTCTAGGTTGCTAATCTTGAGTGTCTAGTGATGTAGTGTGTTTTTCTAGTATTTTTTCTACCTCTCTTCACCCTTGATTCTCAACTCATGAGAGTGTTAAGGGTGAAGAGGAAGGATCTCTAGAATGGAGAGGGAAAGAGAATGGTGAAAATGAAAATCTCATCTCAAAATAATAATGCAAGCATGGTTTTATTAAATGATTTTTGCAATTATAAAATCCAACCATACTTGAATAGTGTAGACAAATGAATTACACCCTATTCAACCATGCTTCATACCATTCTCCTTGCCACCTCACCCCTCTACCTCATTTCAATTTTGTAGAAAAGATAAAACATGGAAATGAGGTGTCCTCCTTCTAGAATGTTTTCCGTATAAATACGGAATACACTCTACCGTATATACTTACCCGTATTCGTATCAAAATACGAATACCCAAAGAGGTAGAATAATACAAAGAACATAATACTAGAATATACATATTGAAATATGTATATGTAAATTATTAAATTAATACCTGATTTAATAATCTGGCTTAATGCTAAGCCGGTTAGTATTATCAACCATCCGATCGAAAACCCGGATAACACTAGAATATACATATCGATATATGTATATGTAAATTATTAAATCAATACCTGATTTAATAATCCGGCTTAATTCTAAGCCGGCTAGTATTATTATTCAATCGGAACCCTGCATGTATAAAAATACGGCCACTACATCATTTCTCCTGAATCAAGAAAACCCTCTGTGTAGGACTCTAAAGACTCGATAGTACGCTGGCAGTGGGTTTAACCACAAGCACGTCAGCGGTACTAGCTGTACGTAACGGTTACCCTGGTACCTATCGAAAAGGAAGGCCGACGAGCAAGCTCATCCAAACCCCTACAGACCATATCCGTGACAATCTCCGTACAGTCAGGTTTCTTCATCTAAGAGTATCGCATATTAGGTCTAGGGAATGGTAAACGTCAGACCCTTACTGACTCGATAAGTCATGTCGATATGGCTCAGGACTAATCCGAAAAACTACTGATCTACCATTAGTAAATCTTAACTGCCTTGGCCAAGGCTTATGGTTCTGGCCAACCGGATAAAGTGCGATATCTACTCCCAATACCGGAAGAGACGAATCCCTGACAATCACTCACTGCCTCCATGTGGCTCGAGACTGTACCTAACCAAAACCTGTTTGCACGACTTAGTAGAGCCGTGGTAGGGTAGTGATCAAAGTACAGTGAGAACTAACGCGAGACAAATGATGATCTCAGGTCTAAAGACTAACCTTTAATCATATCACCTGAGAACCGCTATCTGACGATAGGTATAATACCATTTAAAAGTTCTCGGTGAGTCCGTCCAGTGTACTCACCCCCAGCGAGCACCTGTATACAATCTTAGGTGATCATACTAACGGCTGTGGGACAATCCACCGCCCTTCTTCAGGGTCTAAAAACGTATACACGAGTCTACTCTGGATTATCGATGCCCGGTCTCGATACTCCTGCGACTAGGGACCTTTAAGGATGTGCTTATGAACTACCCATCTCCCACAAGCATGATCACCATCATAACGCGGGTAGTCAAGAAAAATCATATGGGCTTTATCAACATACACCAGCCATATGTGATATCGAGTATAACATATGCACATGATAAGATAAAGACAAATAAAAATAGTATACTACTGTAACTAGTCATTATCAACATGTATAAGCAATACAAAGCAGTAAAAAAAAACAAATATACATGTTCAGAGAAAGACAACTCAAATAGTATACTATGCAACAGAGCAAGATTGTCCTGTATATACATATCCCTAACATCCTATACATTATAGGCCTTCAGGGCATACATATCCAACAATCTCCCACTTATACTAAGGCCTGTAATTGGCATACCGAATACCCAACATCTGCTCTAGGGCTAGTTGGCGTATCGCATACCCAACATCTTAAAAAGTCGCTCGAACTGCGCTTGAGGGAGGGCCTTGGTAAATGGATCTGCTGTGTTGTCTTTTGTATCTACTCTCCGGAGCTCGATCTTCCAGCGATCTATGGTCACCTTAATCAGATGATACCGTCTCAAGATATGTCTGGATTTCTGACGGGACCGTTGTTTCTTCACTAAAGCCATAGCCCCATTGTTATCGCAATACAAAGGTATCGGATCAACAATGGTGGAACCACCTCAAGTTCAGTAATGAACTTCTTCATCCAGACCGCTTCTTTTGCGGCATCGTTGGCAGCAATATATTCAGCCTCCATCGTCGAGTCTGCATCGGTATCCTGTTTGGAGCTCTTCATACAGACCAACCCTCCGTTGAGGATAAACACAAAACCCAAGACAAACTTGTTGTCATCCTTGTTACTCTGGAAGCTTGAGTCGGTAAAGGACTCGACCTGGAGGCCTCCATTACCGTAAATCAAGAACATCTCCTTAGTCCTTCTTAGGTACTTGAGAATGTTCTTCATAGCTGTCCAATGATTCTTACCTGGGTTCGACTGATACCGGCTCACAACGCTAAGCACGTAAGCTACATCTGGTCTGGTACATAGCATCGCATATATTATAGATCTTACCGCCGAAGCGTAGGGTATAGTGCTCATGCGAACCCTCTCCTCATCAGTCTTGGTAGACATCTCATTGGAGAGGCTGATTCTATGCAAAGAGGGCATATTACCGTGCTTGGAATATTCCATACTAAATCTCTTTAGTATGGTCTCTATGTACCTGGACTGTAAAGTCCCAACAATCTCTTGGATCTATCTCTGTAGATCTTAATCCCCAAAAAGTAGGAGGCATCACCCAGGTCTTTCATGGATAACTTTTGTGACAAGAACAACTTAACCGGTTGCAGCATAGGAATGTCATTTCCTATTCAGAGAATGCCATCCACGTACAAAACGAGGAATACAACACTTTTTCTGCCTACAATCTTCTTGTAGATACATGGTTTATCCTCATTTTCGATGACGTCAAATTCTTTTACTGTCTCATCAAAACAGAAGTTTCAGCACTGCGATACCTGCTTTAATTCATAAATGGATTTAAGCAACTTGCACACCTTCCCACCGCCCCCACTTTCTATGAATCTGTCACGCCCCGCTTCCCAAAAGAAGGAGAAGGATAACGTGGTAAGGTCCGCAACCTAACTGTATTGAAGGTGGTCTATTCAATACAGTTACGTTAAGCGTATTAATATTTAATATGCAGGATGTGTACCAAAACAAAAATAATAAAAGCGAAAGGCATTTTATTTCCATTAACCAAACTTTATTACATCCCAAAAGAAAGAGTAAAATAAACTGAGTAGTTTAATTACATCAAAGAAAATAAAGCCTTAAACAAGTGGGCAACAAAGAAAACTAATCAATCCTCCAATGCCAACTCTTCATAATTTTCATTAGTTGGTTCCTCACCTAGATCTCCTTCATAAAACTCATTCCCATCTAACGGACATTTCAAAAGGGTAAAAGAGAGAAAGTCCGTCAGCGAGTTATACTCGGGTAGGATTGCCACATAAAGAAACAGGAGTGTGAAAATGTACAGGAGTATAAGAGTATGATATATGCAACGTAAAGTAGGGGTGTAAATATTTGAAATGCATAAATTAAGACTTTTTGAGGAGAGGTATATATGAGCATGTGTATGTTGTAAGTTATATGTAGATGAAGGTAATAGTTTGTTAAATAAGGGTCCGGATACTCGTGATTATTCCGTTGTGGCCACGGAACAATAACTGGGGAAGTGAAATGTACCGTTTCACTTCCCGGGATCATGATCGAGTAGTAGGGTAATCCGAGTTCCGAATTATCCTTGCCTAATCAAACTACCCATCCCCGTGGTTCAGTATAAAGGTTCAGACGAATTAGAGTTAGTGCGTATACTTCTAGGCATGGAATTTCCACATTGTATAGTCGCCCATATATTGGACTGGTCACCCGGAATATCGGGATCTTCATTTTAGTATAGTCGCCCATATATTGGACTGGTCATCCGGAATATCGGGATCTTCATATTTGTATAGTCGCCCATATATTGGACTGGTCACCCGGAATATCGGGATCTTCATATTTATATAATCGCCCATATATTGGACTGGTCATCCGGAATATCGGGATCATCATAAAGTATTCTATACCTAGGTCCGCGTATTTTAACCCTAACCGTATCATATTTTGTATATGTCATGTTGTCATAAATTGAAAATTTTAGAAAGTGTATCGATCTCATTTAATATGGCCTTCCACAACCACTTGTTTTATTTTCTAGAATTTGTAAAGTACTTTGTGTCCTTTAGAGAAAGCTTAGTTAAAATAATAAGGTTTAAATATTTTTTATTACTTCTAAGAAAAACCATGATATTTGGGATATTTATTATTTTGGAAAAGCATAATGTTTTACAGAAAATATCCTTTTGATAAAAGGTTGTGGTGTTTATTTGAAAATCTTTTACAAGAGGTTTTTATTTGAAAATATAGACTGCTCCTAATATTCCAAAAGGACAAGTTATGAGGTCCTTAAATCGCCTCTTCACCGCCAATTGCGGCCAGGTAAGTGCCAGGTGAGTGGGAGGCTCTCCACTACAAGTAGTGGCCCTAATTAAGTAACCCCACTCGTCTTAGACACACTTGCCTAGACACCACAAAGTCTGGTTTAGATAAACGATCGATGCCTACAACCTTTCCTTTGTTCTAGATTGGTGTTATTTTAAAATTACCTTTTAATAAGGTACTAAAAATTCCTTTTGAAAAGATATCGGTATTTAAATTTAATATTTTCTTTCTTAAAACGTTGAGGGGGTTTTAAATATATTTGTAAGTAAAATATACGTATACTGTATCTGAAATATTTATTTTACATAACTTTATTTCTTATAGATATTTTAAACAAATATAATATTTAAATTAAACGAGGGTATCTTGTGGAAGTAACCTATTTCGAGATCATTTTTATAGTATAAGTATGTCAGAGGTGAAATGACAATTCATGGGTTACATCAGTTTCCAGGTATTATGGGTGTGCAATATACTTCTATGTACAGAGGAAATTTAAACACCGTTTTAAAATATGGGTTAACTTTATTATGATTGAGGGTATAAGGAATAGGTATGCACAAATATAATGACAAATTTTTAAATAGGGTTGATGATTATAGGTTGGAACTAGGTTATTGAGATAGAATAAGCTGACAGGAAAAGGAGAGAGAGGCGGATCCTACCTTGTGTTTGAGTCGGATGCCGAAGGGTTGGAAACGTAGTCTCGTACTAAATCCTCAATAGCTCCGTGTCCCAATTTTTTCCTCGGCGATTGGATAGAGCCATAGCGTCGGCGTCGTCGATACGAAGGCACCGGTATTTTTTCAGAATTTTTGGAGTTCTGAGGTGTGAGAAATTTATGTTTGAAGGTGTCTATTTATAGGGTTTAAATGGTAACAAAAAAAATCCAAAAACGTTAAAAAATCCTCAAAATCTACGCCTGCCCATCATTTGCGAATCATTCGTTAATGATCAGCCACCGCCGCCTTTTATCTCAGCCGTTGGATTGAGATCAACGGCTGAGATCGCACCGCCCTAATCATCAGATGATGATTGCGCCAGCCGCCATTAATTCGTGGCCGTTGGATCTGCATCCAACGTCCCAGAACACGCCGCCGCGCCACGTGTCGCCCTATGATTCGCCCACAGCCGTGTGTGGGGATCACGCGCTTTCGCATGGTCCCCACCACGTGGGCGCCGTCAGCGTTCTTTGGGCCGTTGGATCTTGGATCCAACGGTCCAGGTAAAAAAGGCTTTAAAAAAATAAAAATAAAAATAAATAAAATAGCAGATTATTTAAAATATTGATTTGGCTTTGAAAAATTTTGTAAAAATGTTAAAAATACGGAAAAATTATGGGAAAATTCCAGAAAATATATTTTATTATTATCTTTAATATAAAAATAGTTTTGGGCTAAAACTAAGTAATATATCCGTTTCTATGGTTTTAGCTAGTTACTAAAATTATAGAATATCTAGTTTATCCTTTAAAATATTTTTAATTACGAATTAATTACTTTTATTGATAATAAAAATATGTAGATTATTTTAAGGCGTTATAAAATCTTTCTAAAACATTTTAAGCCTATAAAAATAATAAAATAATATATAGATTTTAGAAATATTCCTTAATCATATTCAATGCTTTGAAAATTATTAACACTACTTTAAAAATTATTATTATATAAAAGAAACACGTAAATAATTATTTGATAGTAGAAATTTAAATAAAATATAATTTATTAGATATTAGAAAAGATGGTCGTTACAATCTACCCTCCTTAAAATAATTTCATCCTCGAAATTTCAGAAGGTAGGTCAAGGAAAGGAAGAAATCACTAAGAAGAGATTAACGCGGTTAAATATTTTAGGTCTCGCACTCTTGTCCCGTTTTCTCACTTCCGTGTATATCTGCCTAGTAGTTCTTCCTTCATACAGCTCTAACCAGCTGGATTGTCTTGTCGCTCAAGGTTTCATCCTTCTAGTATTCCGACCGGTTGCTGCTCGTAGGTTATGCTAACCTTTTCGTGATCTTGGAACGATCAAAAGTATGGCTAGGGTTTCCTCCAACGAAAGTAGCAAAAGTAGGCTATACATAAACCCACCGTCTCCTTCCAAGATGTTAAACGGCCGATGAGTCGTGGGCTGAGCTTTCCGTGTTCGCTGCATTGTATCACCATATCCACTTTTTCTACTTATTATCTTACAAATTCTCCATCTTCAGGGTCTTCCCAACCGATCGATACATCACCTGTATTAGACTTGACCCCTCTCATCCGCTTCATGTGTTTCAACCATCCGTGTTCCCATGTTCTCCTTAGAGTAGTGTTTCTATATCTTCAAGACAAAAATTTACCATCGTCGGTTCTGATTCTGGATAGGAATAGTTGCATCCACAAATCGTTAGTTGTCTTGATGCATGTGCAACTATATTGCCGTGCTGATACATCACATCACCAAGTCACTCCTCCGAAAATCGTTATGGATGTTTAAAACTTCTGGGTTTGCTAAGAATTGCAAGAATGGTTGTGATAGTTACGATCTACCCACTTTAGAATAATTTCATACTTGAAATTTTCAAAGGAGTAGCCACTACTAGGCACGGAAATCAGTAACGCTACCAGGAATCCTCTTTGCTGCATGTGTCGCTCCCGCGAGTTGGTGTATCACTTGATGCATGGAAAGTCTTGAAGGGTTGGGTATAAGGAATTAGAAATTTTAAAATTGGTAGTTGCTTCCGGATGGAAAAGTTTGGAAGTTGAAGGAAAGATATGAATTGATGGAAAACATGAGAGCTATAACATAAAGGCAACTAATCGAAATTACGGAAACTAGGGGAATTATGGTGAGTCCAACTAAGAATTGCATCGAAAGATAAATAAGAATGGTTTTGGAAGAAAGGTTGCGAAAAGAAAGAGTACCTCTGTTGTCTTTCCACGTGACATCAGTCTTCTCGGCCGTCATGGTGATGGTCTGAAGTTTGGGTCCATTCCTTTGCGCTTGCTGAAAGACACGCGCCTGTGATGGCAAGGGTGGTCCTTTTGGTGTTGCCCCTTGACCGGTTGGTTTAGTGGCGGAAAGTGGCTGGTTTCCTGGCGGAAAGTGGCTGGTTTCCCTGTCGTTGTGTCACATAATTAGCTGGCTTGTTGGCGGGGCCTGATTGTCTCCCTCTCTGAGGATAGTCCCCAATAGCATGATCTGGAGACCCACAGACTATGCAAAGTTTGTTCAAGATGCGACAGTCCCTCCTGTAGTGTCTGGTCCTACCACAATGGTTGCATGTAACGGCTGGTTTTCCGAAGATAGTTAGTCCAACTGGTCTCTGGGGTTGTGATCTCCCGTTGAATCTGGAAGATGATCCCTCAAGAATTTGATTGGCTGGTCGCTTAATGCCAGATAAACGGTCATTCTTCCTCATCTGTCTCTGAAGGTCTTCGAAGTTCCGTTCCGCCTCTAAGATTTCATCATAAGTTGATAGAGTAGCAGAAGACACAGAGGACTGTGTCTTCAGGTCCAATCCTTGTCGGAATCTCTTGGCATATAGCTCCGGGGTTGCCACCAGATGATGCGCAAACCGACTTAATCTCGTGAACTCCGAAGCGTACTCGTCTACTGATTTATCCTACATACTTCCCTGTTGGAACTGTATAAACTCCCGTTCCATTTTTAAGTGTGCCACGACTGGAAAGTACTGGGTATCAAAACGCTGTTTGAACCTTTCCCAGTGGATGGGCTCCTTCGATCTACTTTCCTCGGCTTCCCACCATATTCGGGCATTATCAGTGAGTTGTAGTTTGGCAATGTTCACCCACGCGTCCTTCGGAATTTGAGCGGCACTAAGATCATTGTCTGTTCCCTTAAGCCATTCTTCAGCTTCTAAAGGAGTTTCCTTCCCCGAAAAAGTCTTAGGGTGGAGTGATCTGAACTGTTTCACTCCCGCCGCTCCTTGAGGAACTGGGACCAGTGCCTGCTTAAAAACTTATGCTTGTTGCTGCCTACTCTCACGCAGCTCTTGATGCAGGGCAGCTACCTGCTGCTGCTATTGCTCCAGTAGTCCTTGCAGCATTTGTAGCATCGTTGCGTGTTGAGCAGTAGCTTCATTGTCTCCGTTTCCCCTTCGGTTGCGGTGATAGTGTCGTCCAGCCATTGATGATCTTAATCAGAATAGGTTAGGTTACAATCAGGCTGAGGGATGAGACAGGATAATATCATGCATGGAAGAACAACAATTAATGCAAGAGAGGCTAAGAAGAGCACAAGAGAGATTCTTGCTCGAAAATAAGATTTTATTATCCAACTTCAATATGGAGAGTACAACCGAAAAGTAAGGACATGCCCTTAATGTTCTTACATCGTTTTATTCGGCCAAAGAAAAGGAAATGACTTATTAATCTCGATTACGGGAGTTCAACAAGTGGTGATAGGTCCTCGATCTAAGAAAAGTACGACCATTACCACGGTGCCTTGTGGGGACAACTGCCTGAGTTTCTTCGGTCTCGAGTTCCTCCTCACTCGAAACTTCATCCTTCGACTCATCCTCGGCAGGAGTCTCGCTATCCGATTCCCTCTCTATAGGGTCCTATTCCTTTGCAGGAACATCCTCATCTGGATCATATTCCATAGGATTCACTTCCGCCGCAGGAGCTTCTTTTTCTGGCCCATCCTTTATGCTCCTCTTCCACGGGATCTTCTTCTTCGTCTTCGGAGTCATTGACCATCATAGACTCCGGAGTTGCAGCATCGACTTCTTCGTCTTCCAAGTCACTGTCGGAAAACCGCTTGAGAGTCTACGACTTCGTCGTCTGAATCTCCAGATGTAGCTTCAAAAGTAATATCGGACATGTCATTCTCGTCGGAAAGATTTTCCATGACTTGAAGGGAGTTCATGGTCAGGATACAGAATGTCAAGGAAGGGACAAGGGACATAGAAAAACTATGAAACCAGTATAGATGGATGGGATTCACAAATATAATAAGTCAGTTAACGGTTTCATTTTAGTACACAAGAGGACCTGCATGGGAAACCACAAAATCCTGTCACGCCCCGCTTCCCAAAAGAAGGAGAAGGATAACGTGGCAAGGTCCGCAACATAACTGTATTGAAGGTGGTCTATTCAATACAGTTACGTTAAGCGTATGAATATTTAATATGCAGGATGTGTACCAAAACAAAAATAATAAAAGCGAAAGGCATTTTATTTCCATTAACCAAACTTTATTACATCCCAAAAGAAAGAGTAAAATAAACTGAGTAGTTTAATTACATCAAAGAAAATAAAGCCCTAAACAAGTGGGCAACAAAGAAAACTAATCAATCCTCCGATGCCAACTCTGCATAATCATCATTAGTTGGTTCCTCGCCTAGATCTTCTTCATAAAACTCATTCCCATCTAATGGACATTTCAAAAGGGTAAAAGAGAGATAGCCCGTCAGCGAGTTATACTCGGGTAGGATTGCCACATAAAGAAACATGAGTGTGAAAATGAACAGGTGTATAAGAGTATGATGTATGCAACGTAAAGTAGGGGTGTAAATATTTGAAATGCATAAATTAAGACGTTTTGAGAAGAGGTATATATGAGCATGTGTATGTTGTAAGTTATATGTAGATGAAGGTAATGGTTTGTATTAGTTTGTTAAACAAGGGTCCGGATACTCGTGATTATTCCGTTGTGGACACGGAACAACAACTGGGGAAGTGAAATGTACCGTTTCACTTCTCGGGATCATGATCGAGTAGTAGGGGAATCCGAGTTCTTAATTATCCTTGCCTAATCAAACTATCCATCCCCGTGGTTCAGTATAAAGGTTCGGACGAATTAGAGTTAGTGCGTATATTTATAGGCATGAAATTTCCACATTGTATAGTCGCCCATATATTGGACTGGCCACCCGGAATATCGGGATCTTCATTTTAGTATAGTCGCCCATATATTGGACTGGTCACCCGGAATATCGGGATCTTCATATTTGTATAGTCGCCCATATATTGGACTGGTCACCCGGAATATCGGGATCTTCATATTTCTATAGTCGCCCATATATTGGACTGGTCACCCGGAATATTGGGATCTTCATAAAGTATTCTATACCTAGGTCCGTGCATTCTAACCCTAACCGTATCATGTTTTGTATATGTCATGTTGTCATAAACTGGAAATTTTAGAAAGTGTATCGATTTCATTTAATATGGTCTTCCACAACCACTCGTTTTATTTTCTAGAATTTATAATGTACTTCGTGTCCTTTAGAGAAAGCTTAGTTAAAATAATAAGGTTTAAATATCTTTTATTACTTCTAAGAAAAACCATGATATTTGGGATATTTATTATTTTGGAAAAGCATAATGTTTTACAGAAAATATCCTTTTAATAAAAGGTTGGGGTGTTTATTTGAAAATCTTTTACAAGAGGTTTTTATTTGAAAATCTTGACTGCACCTAATATTCCAAAAGGACAAGTTATGAGGTCCTCAAATCGCCTCTTCACCGCCAATTGCGGCCAGGTAAGTGCCAGGTGAGTGGGAGGCTCTCCACTACAAGTAGTGGCCCTAATTTAGTAACCACTCGCCTTAGACACACTTGCCTAGACACCACAAAGTCTGGTTTAGATAATCGATCGATGCCTACAACCTTTCCTTTGTTCTAGATTGGTGTTATTTTAAAATTATCTTTTAATAAGATACTAAAAATTCCTTTTGAAAAGATATCGGTATTTAAATTTAATATTTTCTTTCTTAAAAAGTTGAGGGGGTTTTAAAAATATTTGTAAGTAAAATATACGTATACTGTATCTGAAATATTGATTTTACATATCTTTATTTCTTATAGATATTTTAAACAAATATAATATTTAAATTAAACGAGGGTATCTTTTGGAAGTAACCTATTTCGAGATCATTTTTATAGTATAAGTATGTCAGAGGTGAAATGACAATTCATGGGTTACATCCGTTTCCAGGTATTATGGGTGTGCAATATACTTCTATGTACAGAGGAAATTTAAACACCATTTTAAAATATTGGTTAACTTTATTATGATTGAGGGTATAAAGAATAGGTATGCACAAATATAATGACAACTTTTTAAATAGGGTTGATGATTATAAGTTGGAACTAGGTTACTGAGATAGAAGAAGGTGACAGGAAAACGAGAGAGAGGCTGATCCTACCTTGTGTTTGAGTCGGATGCCGAAGGGTTGGAAACGTAGTCTCGTACTAAATCCTCAATAGCTTCGCGTCCCGATTTTTTCTCGGTGATTGGATAGAGCCGTAGCATCGGCGTCGTCGATACGAAGGCACTGGTATTTTTTCCAGAATTTTTGGAGTTCTGAGGTGTGAGAAATTTAGGTTTGAAGGTATCTATTTATAGGGTTCAAATGGTAACAAAAAAATCCAAAAACGTTAAAAAAATCTTCAAAATCTGCGCCGGCCCATCATTTGCGAATCATTCGTTAATGATCAGTCGCGGCCGCCTTTTATCTCAGCCGTTGGATTGAGATCAACGGCTGAGATCGCGCCGCCCTAATCATCAGATGATGATTGCGCCAGCCGCCATCAATTCGTAGCCGTTGGATCTGCATCCAACGGACCAGAACGCTCCGCCGCCGCGCCACGTGTCGCCTTACGATTCGCCCACAGCCGTGTGTGGGGATCACGCGCTTTCGCGTGGTCCCCACTACGTGGGCGCCGTCAGCGTTCTCTCGGCCGTTGGATCTTGGATCCAACGGTCCAGGTAAAAAAGGCTTTAAAAAAATTAAAATAAAAATTAATAAAAATTAATAAAACAGCAGATTATTTAAAATGTTGATTTGGCTTTGAAAAATTTGGTAAAAATGTTTTAAAATACGGAAAAATTATGGGAAAATTCCAGAAAATATATTTTATTATTATCTTTAATATAAAAATAGTTTTGGGCTAAAACTAAGTAATATAACCGTTTCTGAGGTTTTAGCTAGTTACTAAAATTATAGAATATCTAGTTTATCCTTTAAAATATTTTTAATTACGAATTAATTACTTTTATTGATAATAAAAATATGTAGATTATTTTAAGGAGTTATAAAATCTTTCTAAAACATTTTAAGCCTATAAAAATAATAAAATAATAAATAGATTTTAGAAATATTCCTTAATCATATTTATTGCTTTGAAAATTATTAACACTACTTTAAAAATTATTATTATATAAAAGAAACACGTAAATAATTATTTGATAGTAGAAATTTAAATAAAATATATTTTATTAGGTATTAGAAAACATGGTCGTTACAGTATCCCTCCGGCTGATCCATATAAACGCACTCTTCTAAACTTCCATTTAGAGAAGCCGTTTTAACGTCCATCTGCCAGATATCATTGTCAAGCTAGGAAGCAACAGAAAGTAGGATCCGAATGGATTTCAGCATAGCCATTGGAGAAAAAGTTTCATCATAGTCCACTCCTGGTCTTTGACGAAAACCTTTTGCAATAAGTCTAGCCTTATAGGTTTCTACCTGTCCATCTACACCAATCTTCTTTTTGAAGATCCACTTGCATCAACGGGTTTTACCCCACGAGGAGTAACATCCAAAGTCCAAAATTTATTGGTGTACATGGATTCCATTTCGGATCGCATAAAATCCAGCCATTTATCATAGTCCCTACTGGTAATGGCCTGCTTAAAACTAGTAGGATAATTTTTTTCCAAGATGCAATACTCTCGATCTCCATCTATGAGAACCGTAGTATCTCTTGGGCGGATGAGAAACCCTACTAGATCTGCGGAGTGGCTGAGGTTCGTCCGGGATTATTGAATCCTGAGAATCTTCTAAATCTTCAGTTTCAGTTTGTGGTTCCAGAATTTCTTCTAGTTCTTATAACGACTCTGAATTTTCTGTACAAATTTTTTCTTCTTAAAGTACAGAAAGAAATTTGCAAGCCTGAGCACAATTTAAAAGTTATTCTTATTTAAGAACAGCAAGAAAACACATGTAGCTCATTGGTAAAGCCTTGCACTGCTGTGGCATAGCCCTTGTGTTCGAATCCGATTAGCCACATATTATTTTTCCTGATTTTTCTTTTAAAATTTTTAGAAGCCCAAAAGTTCACACGTGCAATACACGTAAAAATGAACAGCCAGGAAAAATAAACATGTGTAAAATGTTGTATGTACTGAAGAGGACAAGTGGCACAAATCCAACGGCTCAACTCCACATTTGGACCAGCGAGATCAGGCATACGGTCGGCGGCGACGGTAAGTCCGTAGGGAAAGGTCTCCGTGTTTTGCACAAAAAATATTTGGCCATCCCCATTACCCCTGCACTGTTTGTTTCTTCTGCAGTTTAACAAAGAATTCAATTTTCCAATTAATCCAATTTTAAATGTATTTTAATTCATTCTTTCAATTCAAAAACCTTAATTCCATACTATAAATACAATCTCATACCCTAGCCCCTCCTTATTATGAAATCCCTAGCCAAAATTATCAAATTTTTTCTAAGTACAAGTGGAGTAGAAGTGGAGTTAGCCCAAGGTCAACTTCCGGCGAGGATCTATGCAAGTTCCGGTAACCCCACGATACCACGAAGGTTACCACCTTTTCTTCTATCTCTCCTCCCTCTTTCTAGCTAGTAAGTCCTACCCCGTTCTTCTCTTTCTACATAAAAAGTCTCTTTTTATAAAACATGTCGGAAGCAGAGTTAACACAGACATTTTCTTTAAAAACCTTATAAATTCCACTCTTCTTACATTTTCTTCATGTATATTCCTACACCATACTTATTAATCATGAAAACTAATAATTAAAAACAATCTTCACCTTAAAACGTCATGTTATATAACTTTAACCTAGTTTCTACATGAAAATACCATGAACTTCATATATTCATCTTTTTGTTCTTTTGATAACTATTACCTCTAGAAAAATTCACTGGGTAATGACCTACCCATCATATACACATATATTGACATAGCACGATACTCTTAGAAACCTATTTTTGTGGCAATTACAACATTTCATCAAAATACTACAAACTATAAAAACTCGGTTTTCTTTGAATGGTATTATTAAACTCTTTGCGTTATTCCTATACAACCCATATTAGGGAATCCACTATTGGATGGTGCGAATTATCACAAATTTTCGAACTAGTAGAGTGAGATACAGACCTCCTCACGGAGCATTCGGTTTCGAAAGAATTTTAAAACAATTTTTAAGAAAAACGAGATTTTCTATTTCAAAATAAAAATTAATTTTTAATAATTATATAAATATTTTCAAACGAGATATTTTCAAGTTATAATAAAATTTCATGTTTTTCTAAAAATAAAAAGAATGACAAATTTCACTAAATACCATCAAGAATCAATACAAGACAAGTCTTACACTTAAATACCTTGAACTATTCAAGCTATGTATATATTCACCAATATACCTCACTCTTTAAAATTCATATCCATGAAAGCCCTAAAGAACATAAATAATTACTCGAGATTTATTTTGAAAGTATATAAAATATTTTTCATAAAACCCTCTCGAGTTATATAAAATTACATCAAGGACTTTAGTAAGTATAGGTTTAAGCGGGATCAATTCTCTTGAGCCTCAGGAAGCGGGAGAAAGTGAGTGCTTGCCTATTTAAGGTAGAAAAACTTAACGGAGTTATCAATGGTAATTGTCTTGGAAAAAGACACAAATCCTGTCGTCCATGTGCAGCAGTTACCGATAACACCTAAACCTAATTCATGATCCAAATCTGTTTAAAGTGTCTGACTCAAGTTTGAGTCTAAATCAATCTGAGTCTAACTCAATCTGAATCCAACCAGAATCCAATCCAAACATGAGTCCAATCCAAACATGAATCAAATTCAACATGAATCCAAACTATAACATGTATACTTGAACCTGAACCTAAATACCAGAACAATATCAACATGCAAACATGACTTGACTTGACCAAACCATGACTATGACTTGACTTGACTATATGACTACTTGATACATCCTGAAACTATTTACATGAACAACTTATATCCATGGTCTCGGCAAGTCTTATAACTACAATTTATACAATATACATTACGGGGTTTAACGGGGTAGATTGGTACGGAATGTATTAGAAGTGGCACGATGATAGACACTAAAAGACACCTATCGAACATCCGTGCCATTGTCCCGTGGGTTTTGACGGGGCCTTGTACTTTCCATTTCCCATAGTCCACGAGATAGTTGGACTCCTCTCGTATACAGTGATACATTCTGTACCAAGCTACAAACAACTACGATAGTAGAACAAACATAAATCTGTACAATTACCTGTTCTATTCTCTTTACTTGTCCTATTCTATTCGTTCTTTTGGGACTTACCGAGCGCTAGTTCGCTGATGACACTCCTGTCTCTTTCTTTCTTTGGAATGTTCATCAGGAGGATCCAACTCTCAGGAGATCGAGCCTAGCCAGGAGTACTTGGAGCAGATTGAGGCCCAGATAGACTTCTAGATTACTTGTACTTATTTCCATTTCATATGCCACTGTTTAGGCATTTCTTTCATCATTGTATTTTCCTTTTCAAATGCATTTGTAATGTAAAATTGAATGTTAATAAAATTTGTTGTTTATATTACATCTCTTGTCATTCTTATGCTTTTATTTATATATTGCTTATTTACGCTTAGCGTGTTTACTTTTGAGTAAATACGTCGCGTGCCCGCCACGTCTCCTTCCCCGTATACCGGGAAGCGGGGCGTGACAGTTCTACCGTGCTCCCACTAATTTCTTTTGCAAGAAATTCCCTTTCCAAAAAGGTGGCATGTCAAGACACAACACCTTCAGTTACTTAGTGTGGTAGAACAGATATCCTAGTAAATTCTTAGGATATCCTACAAATTTACAAAGAACCGATCGTGTGTCCAGTTTGTCTGGATTTTGTTTTTTAACATATGCCGGACAACCCCATATCTTAATGAATTTAAGACATGGTATCTTACCACTCCATATTTTATATAGAGTGGTAGACACGGATTTGGTTGGAACTTGATTCAAAAGATATGCTGTTGTCTGAAGCGCATGTCCCCAAAATGAAAGAGGCAGATCAACACTACTCATCATGGAGTGAACCATGTCCAATAGGGTATGGTTCCTCCATTCCGATACACCGTTGTGCTGTGGTGTGTATGGAGGAGTAAGCTGAAAGAGAATACCATTCTCTTTCAGATATTCTAGGAATTCTGTGCTTAAGTACTCCTTTCCTCTGTCATATCGGAGGATCTTTATACTTTTGCCAGTCTGGTTCTCTACTTCGTTTCTAAATTCTTTGAATTTCTCAAAAGCTTCAGATTTGTGTTTCAAAAGATACGCATATCTGAATCTAGAGAGATCGTTAGTGAATATGATGAAGTTGGAGAACCCACCCCTCGCATGTATAGATATCGTATCACATACATCACTGTGTATGAGTCCCAAGAGCTCTGTAGCTCTTTCTCCGTGTCCGGTAAATAGAGATTTGTTCTACTTTCCTTTGAGACATGACTGACAAGTTTCATAGGATGAGAATTCGAACGAATTCAGATATTCATCCTTATGCAACATACTTAGTCTTTTCTAACCGATATGACCAAGTCTACAATACCACAAGTAGGTTTTGTTTGTATATGAACTCTTCTTCTTGCGCGTGTTTTATATATTGAAGATTGTATTTTGATTAAGAACATAGATACCATTACAAAGTGTACCTTCTGCAACCAATAACTGATTAAGGTAAATGTTCATGATATTTTTATTTAGAACAAAGTTATATCCATCATTATTAAGTAAAGAAACTGATATAATGTTGTAGAGCATGGAAGGTACATAGTAGCAATTGTTCAAAATCATAATATTGCTGCTTGGCAATACTAGGTGATATTCAACGATGGCGGCAGTATCAACTTGTGCTCCGTTCCCTACTCTGAGGGGCATATCACCCGGTCTAACCATTCTACTTTTTCTCGGTTCTTGTATTAAATTACAGATATGAGATCCTGATCCGGTATCTAGTACGCAGGAGGTAAGGTTGACCGAAAAACAGTTTTCAATAACAAATACACCCGAAGAAGATGCATTAGAATGCTTCTCCTTCATTAGGGTCATATGGAATCCATGATAGTCCTCTTTCCATTGCTCATACCCGTGACAGTTTTCATAAATTTGAGTCGAACCGGCGTTCCCCAGCTTAGTGTAATAAACTGGTTCGGTCAAATCATACATTTTATTATCTTGATTAGGGCATGACATGGTTGCTACCTGGAGAGAGAGAAAAGAAACACTCAGCGTTCGCTCTTGTAAGATTAGATTGCTTATTAATTTATCTAATCAGGATGACTCCCACTGTTTTCTCGAATTTTCCTTCAAACTTTAAAAGGAAAACTAATCAGGATCATTCGCACCTTACAAGTTTGCTAACCGTTCAGCCAGGTGGGTGTTGGTACTCGGTGGAAGGTTCCCCGTGCTTTCGCACGGACCTAATTAAAATAAACCTCATTTCCGTAGAGGCGTAGCCCCATTAACACTTTTCTAGACACTTAATAGGTTAGTTAATTGTGAAGTGAAAAATATCTCCTAAGAGTAATCCTACTCATTAGTGAAATCAGGATACAACTATCATCGCGTGATAACCTATATGGCAGCCATTCTAGTCATCATACTCTAGAAGATATACAACACTAGCAAGTTTTCTGTATATTTGAAACTCCCGATGTGGTTTTTGCCCTTAAGACCCAAGTTACCTTGATGAATAATCAACAAATCAAAATGTCCTAGTCAAATTCAACTCGTCATTATCAAAGATTGCATTAGACCCACCCGCATGACCCTTGACGAACAATCAACAAAGTCACACGACTGTCCTAACCAATCGCATTATCTATGCCACAGACAATCATTACTTAGCTACCGTACACTACACCTTGACGAATAATCAACAAACGCAGCACGAATACTAAGTAGTAATTATCTAAAACGACGGAGGGCTACGGCTAGGTTTTTGGCGAAAAACCCTTTAACGTAATGAACTTGATATCGTTGAAAGAACCGAGTAGTTTTGAAAAGGAGTGGTTTAGACTCCACTTTTGAAAATTAGTAGTTTTGAAGAAAACCAATTAATCTATAGTAACATAATCTTTTGCTCAAGAGGTCACTCCCTGTGAAGGGATCTGGGCTCTTGCCTCCTCGAATGAGGTGTGGGGTATTCATGACCGAATACCGCTATGCAAAGTGAAAGAATATGACTATAGTTTTTCGAAATCTGTTCCAACAACATCTTGTTAGGTTTCTTTTTCCTTGCATTAATCAAAATTAATGCGGTCCTATTAATTAAATCCTATCACACAAGAAAAGAATAAAAATAAAATGTATGTATATGCCATCCGCATTTGCCATGGGCCCCGTCATGCACCGTTAGGTTACTTCCCTTACGGCAGAGCGGGGGCTGGACTAGCGCGGATGCAAAACATATACAATATCTACTAGTATATATAAATAAATAAATATATATATATATATAACCATTCGTCCCAGGCATGATATAGGCAACATCACAAAATAGCGATAAGCAACATGGAATAGCGGATAATCTAGTAGCCCTGAGTTTCATTTGAGCCGCAAATGAAACTCGGCGTTCCCCTAACGTGTGGATAGCCCATGCAATGTAGAACCAAGACCCCTACGAGTGCGGCAAGCTATCCGCCAATCCCGGAAGTGAGGCAACCCCAATCAACGAAGTGAATAGGCCACCCAGCACTTCACGAAATTCGGTAACTTGAGCACCCCTCCGTGGGTCATCCTATACCCCTACGAGTGCGGCAAATAGCCCGCCAATTCTAGAGTAAGGCCCCAACGGTCTCAACACTATGAGATGTGGGCTTGTTGCCCTCTAGAACCTGGCTATTCGTGCACTCCTCCGCGGGGTAGTCCTAGTACAGAAAAGAAAAATATATACTATGGTGACATCGACCTCAACCCGGTCGTGCTCCAATAAAAGAATATACAAACTGGCAAAAATGGCAGTCCATATATCGGATGCTCGCCCTGCAATAATGAATATACAAATGAATCTAAATCGTACAACTACTATTGCTCTAGGGGCTATCCAACACGACAATACGAATAAACCATCATAGATATTAACATCACAGCAGCAGAAGAAAATATGTGCAACCCCGTCTAAATGACATATAGCAATTAGACGACGTTTGAAAACACATACACAACATCACAGAGATCAACGATGCAAAAGTTTTAAGTTCTAAAACTTTCCAAGTTACCCAAAGCAAAGATAACACTAAGTGAAATCAGGGGCGAATCAAACAAGAAAAGAAATCCCAATTTCCAAAACCAAACACACTGGATGAAAACGAGGACTAGAGGACATCAAAAAACTGCTGGTAGCGGCGATTTGAAGGATTTGGGCTGTTTTTTCTTGGCCAATCTTCCTCGTTTTCATTGTGTGTCACTACAATATCAAGTGTAAGCCTCTGTACTTTTGTTAAAAAAATTCAGAGACCATAAAATTTTTGGACAGAGAATGGGTTTTTGAAAATCGGAATTTTTCGGTTTTGAAACTAAAGCATTGTCTACTGCTAGTTTCTAATGTTCGGGTGGCTCTGATACCATATTGGGGTTCCTAGCACCCTGGCCGCCAACCGCGGCCATTACGGAACGAAAAACATTAACTTTTAAAAAACTTTGTATTTGAAACGACTACTTAGAATCTAACTAAACATTAAACTAGTAAACTAAAGAGGAGTTCTAGGTACTCTAAAAAAGGGTTATACAAAAAGATTCATGTCATTCGATCTTCTACTCTCTTCATTAGCTCTATGGGGTCTCTGTGATCGAGCTTGACCGTAGGTCCTCCTCCATTGAAGATGATCTACCCGAGGGATGTGGTTCATGGCTTTAGCTCCACAAAAAAACCTAGTGGAGCAACTAAAGGTTTTAGGTTGCTAATCTAGAGTGTCTAGTGATGTAGTGTGTTCAAGTATTTTCTACCTCTCTTCACCCTTGATTCTCAACTCATGAGAGTCTTAAGGGTGAAGAGGAAGGATCTCTAGAATGGAGGGGGAAAGAGAATGGTGAAAATGAAAATTTCATCTCAAAATAATAATGCAAGCATGGTTTTATCAAATGATTTTTGCAAATATAAAATCCAACATTACTTCTATAGTGTAGACAAATGAATTACCCTATTCAACCATGCTTCATACCATTCTTCTTGCCACCTCACCACTCCACCTAATTTCAATTTTCTAGAAAAGAAAAAACATGGAAATGTGGTGTCCTCCTTCTAGAATGTTTTTCGTATAAATACGGAATAAACTCTATCGTATATACATACCCGTATTCGTACCAAAATACAAATACCCAAAGAGGTAGAATAATACAAAGAACATAATACTAGAATATACATATCGAAATGTGTATATGTAAATTATTAAATCAATACCTGATTTAATAATCCGGCTTAATTCTAAGCCTGCTAGTATTATCAACCGTCCGATCGAAAACCCGGATAACACTAGAATATACATATCGAAATATGTATATGTAAATTATTAAATCAATACCCGATTTAATAATCCGGTTTAATCCGAAGACGGCTAGTATTATCATTCGATCAGAACCGTGCACGTATCAAATACGGCCACTACATCATTTCGCCTGGACCAGGGAATCTCTCTGTGTGGGACTCTAAAGACTCGACAGTACGCAGGCAGTGGGTTTAACCACAAGCACGTCAATGACACTAGCTGTATGTAATGGCTACCCAGGTACCTGTCGAAAAGGAAGGCCAACGAGCAATCTCATCCGAACCCTTACTGATCCTATCTGTGACAATCTTTGTACAGTCCTGTCTCTTCGTCTAAGAGTATAGCATACTGGGTCTAGGGGATGGTAAACGTCAGACCCCTGCTGACCCGATAAGTCATGTCGATGTGGCTCAGGACCAATCCGAGAAACTACTGATCTAACCATCAGTAAACCTTAACTTCATTGGCCAAGGTCTTATGATTCTGACCAACCGGACACAGTGCGATATATACTCCCAATACCGAGAGAGACGAATCTCTGACAATCATTCACTGCCTCCATGTGGCTCGAGACTGTACCCAACCAAAACCTGTTTACACGACTCAGTAGAGCCGTGGTAGGGTAGTGATCAAAGTACAGTGGGAACTCATACGAGACAAATGATGATCTCAGGTCTAAAAACTAAGCTGTACTCATGTCACCTGAGAACCGCTATTTGATGATAGGTATAATACCATCTAGAGGTTCTCGGCGAGTCTATCCAGTGTAATCACCCTCCGTGAGCACCAGTATACAATCTTAGGTGATCACACTAATGGCTGTGGGACCAACCACCACCCCTTGTCGGGGTCTAGAAACGTATACACAGGTCTAATTTGGAATATCGATACCCGGTCTCAATAATCCTGCGAATTGGGACCATTAAGGATGTACTTATGGACTACCCAGCTCCCACAAGTATGATCGACATCATAACGCTGGTAGTCAAACAAAATCTTACAGGCTTTATCAACATGCACCAGCCATATGTGATGTCGAGTATAACATATGCACATGTTAAGATAAAGACAAACCAAAATAGTATACTACTGTAACGAGTCTTTATCAATATGTATAAGCAATACAAAGCAGTGAGAAAAATAAATACACATGTTCAGATAAAGACAACTCAAATAGTATATTATACAACTGGGCAAAATTGTCCTATACATACATATTCCTAGCATCCTACACAATACTGGCCTCTAGGGATACGTATCAAACAATCTAAACCAAACCCAAAAGGTGATGGGTTAGCATAGCACCTTGTGAAGGTTTTGGCAAGCATCAATCATGCTACTTTATAATTTTTTTGGTGTAAACAAACCCTAACCAAGATCTTAACTAGAGAATTAGGGTTAACATGCATGTAAACAACTTTACATCTAAGAGAGAGGGATTACAACCTTTGTAGTCCATTACTTCGCTTCATAAGCTCCGAGTAGTAATCCCTTCGCCGCGATCCATGAACTTCCGGACTATAGAGATGCTCCACAAGTCGAATGATCCATGCTTGCTAGAAGTCTTCCTTTTCGAAGATGATCTACCTTGAAGAATCTCAAACTCAAGCTCTCACTTCTCTAATCAAGTATCAGTGAAGTGAACACCCTAATCTAAGTGGCTAGAATAGATGAGGATGATGAAGTAGGAATTTTGCTCTTTTTTGTTTTCAATTTCTCACTTTAAATCATCACAAGTCAAAAAGCTAGAAAGCTTTTTCAAGGAGGAAGAAGAAGAAGAAAGCTTTTGTGATGAATAATCAATTATCATTGTGGTTACAAAATCCAACCATGGGTTAAGAATGATAAAGTTAACCCTTGTAGAGAATAAACTAGAGGGTAAGGTTTGGGTTGGGTTAATAAATATCAACACAAAAATATCTAAGCTAATGACAAAAGAAAGCTTCATGAAAAAGCTAACCCAAATCCAAACCCTAACTTGTTTTAACTTCACAAAACATGTTGCATTTGTAACTCTAACTTGTTACAATATTATATATCACATATACAATATATTTTGTAACAAAAGAAAATAATACAATAAACATATATCGCATATACATCAATATATTATCCAGTGAGAAAATGAACTAATAATAAGAGCTTATATTAGTTAACGTAATGTAATATATCACATATATAATTATACATTAAATTATCGAATCAACACTTGATCGGACAATCCGGCTATAGTACATATAACCGACTAATATAACATGTACCAATTCATCGAATCAACACTTGATCCGATGACCCGGCTATATCACATATACCCAGACGATATTTCATGTCGCGAGAATAGAATACGGTATCTCATATCGTATTATTCTCGGTCCCGCACATATCGCATATGTGCTCCTACTCCGTTTTTCCTGAGCCAGGAAACCTCTGTGTAGGACTCTAAAGAATCCTCAATACGCCGGCAGCAGGTGATGATCATATCAAACACCCACAAGTTGCAAGCGGTCAGCTAAACGTAACAGCCACCCATGTATTGAGCAATCAGAAGATCAACAAGCAGGCCTGTACATTCTCCTGCAAATACAATCAGTAACACTCCCGTACAGTCCGATCTCTTCGTCTGATATGTTGCTTATCTAGTCTAGGGGTGGTAAACGTCAGACCCCAGTAACCGATAAGTCATGTCGATGTAAGGCTAATAACGGGTCGAGAAACTACTGATAACTCTTACCAGTAAATCTCCATATCAGCCCTGGCCAGGGACTTCCAGTTATAGCCAATCAAACACAGCACACCATCAACTCCCTATACCGGGAGAGACGAAACCCCTCATATCGCTCATTGCCTCAATGTGATTCGGGACTGTACCCAAAAGCCACCGTTTTGCATGCCCTCTTGGACGTGGTAAGGTGGAAATCAAAGCACAATGGGAATCACACAAGACTCTATGACGATCTCGGGTCTACAGACTAACCTGTACCAGTATCACCGGAGAACTGCTATCTGACGATAGGTATAATACCATCCAAGAGTTCTCGGCGAGTCTGTTCAGTGTACCCAGTCTCCACTGAGCACCCGTACACCATCTTTGATGTCCAACACCAATGGATATAGGATCATCCATCGCCCATCATATGGGTCAAGATGCGTGTACGCTAGTCTACTCTGGAGTATCGATGCCCTGTCTCGATACACCCTCGACTAGGAACAGTTATAGGATGTACTCGTCGACTACCCTGGCCCCACCAGCATAATCTCATCATAGTCCTAGTAGTCGAGTACATATCCTGAGGGCTTTATCAACACGTGATCACAAAACAATATTTGTTAACATGTTAAGATAAAGTGAAACCAGATAGCATACTATCATATCGAGCAATAAAGTCCTCTCTATATATATCCAAGCATCCACTATAATATACATTATATGTACAACAATGGCCTCTAGGGCATATATATAACTAACAATCTCCCGCTTGCACTAAGGCCAGCTGTTGTAATATCTCATACCCAACATCCCAAAGTGTCTCTCAAATTGTATCTGAGGAATGGCCTTTTTGAGTGGATCCACAGTGTTGTCCTTCGTATCAGCTCTCCTGACCTCGATATCCCGGCTCTCAACTATCTCCCGGATCAGGTGATACCGCCTCAGAATATTTCTGGACTTCTGATGGGACCTGGGTTCCATGGCCAAAACCACAGCTCCATTGTTATCACAATACAGAGGTATTGGATACTCAATGGACGAAACCACACCATGTTCAGTGATGAACTTCTTTATCGAGATAGCCTCTTTGGCAGCATCGTTGGCAGCGATGTATTCAGCCTCAATCGTCGAGTCTGCCACGGTTTCCTGTTTGGAACTCTTCCAACACACCGCCCCTCCATTGAGGGTAAAGATAAAACCCGAGTGCGACTTAGAGTCGTCCTTATCACTTTGGAAGCTCAAATCGGTAAAGGACTCCACCTGGAGTTCTCTGTTACCATACACCAAGAACATCTCCTTAGTCCTTCTCAAGTACTTGAGAATGTTCTTCACAGCTGTCCAGTGATTCTCTACAGGATCTGCTTGTTACCTACTTACTACACTTAGTGAGTATGCTACATTGGGTCTGGTACATAGCATCACGTACATGATAGAGCCTACTGCCGAAGCATATGGTATCCTTTGCATGCTAGCTCTTTCCAAATCCGTCTTGGGAGACATCTCTTTGGAGAGTGTGAGTCTAGAGATCGTGGGTAAATTCCCACGCTTGGATTCTTCCATACTAAACCTCTTTAGTATGGTGTCAATGTACCTGGATTGGGACAATCCCAGTATCCGTCTAGATCTATCTCTATAGATCTTAATTCCCAAAATGTTAGAGGCATCACCTAGATCTTTCATGAGAATCTATGTGATAAGAAGAGCTTAACCGAGTGCAGCATAGGAATATCATTTCCTATCAAGAGTATGTCATCCACGTACAATACGAGGAAGACAACCTTACTCTCTACCACCTTCTTGTATATAAAAGGTCCATCTATGTTTTTGATGAAGTCAAACTCTTTGACTACAACATCAAAACAGATGTTCCAACTCCGCGATGCCTGCTTTAACCCGTAGATGGTTTTAAGCAGCTTGCACACCTTTCCGCTGCTTCCACTATCTACGAAGCCCTCTGGCTGAGTCATGTACACGCACTCCTCTAAATCACCATTTAGAAAGGCGGTCTTAACATCCATTTGCCAGATTTCATAGTCATGGTATGCAGCAATGGCGAGTAAGATCCGGATGGACTTAAGCATAGCCACTGGAGAAAAGGTTTCGTCATAATCCACACCTGGTCATTGACGAAAACCCTTTGCAACAAGTCTAGCTTTGAAAGTCTCAACCTTTCCATCTACACTAAGTTTCTTCTTAAAGATCCATTTTCTCCCAATGGGTTTTACCCCTTCAGGAGCAACTTCCAAAGTCCATACATTGTTGGTGTACATGGATTCCATCTCAGATCGCATTGCATCCAGCCATTTCACATAGTCACCACTCGTGATGGCCTGCTCGAAACTAGTGAGGTCATCATCTTCCATGATGCAATACTCGCTCCCACCATCGATGAGAAAACCTTAATATCTCTCAGGTGGATGAGGAACCCTACTAGATCGGCGGAGAGGCGGGGGTTCGTCTAGAACTACTGAATCCTCTGGTTCCATTAAATCTTCAGTTGCAGTTTGTGTTGCTGGAGCTTCTTCCAGTTCTACCTTATTGTCACTATCTTGTTTCATAAGAAAACCCTTTTCTAAGAAGGTGGCATGTCGAGAAACAAACACTTTTTGTTCCTCGGAGTGATAGAAGATATACCCTTACGAATGCTTGGGATATCCAATAAACTTGCACATAACTGACCTTGCCTTGAACTTGTCCGTATTTTGTGTTTTCACAAATGTCGGACAACCCCATATCTTAATGTAATTAAGATGTGGTTTCTTTCCTTTCCATATCTTATATGGAGGTTGGCACAGATTTGGTGGGAACTCTATTCAATAGGTCTATGGCCGTCTCAAGCGCATATCCCCAGAAGGAAATAGGCAACTCAGCAGTGCTCATCATAAAGCGCACCATATCTAATAGGGTGCGATTCCTCCTCTCCGATACACCGTTGTGCTGTGGTGTATAAGGAGGAGTAAGATGAGAGAGAATCCCATTCTCTTTTAAATAGTCCAGAAACTCATTGCTCAAGTATTCTCCTCCTCGATCAGATCGAAGGATTTTTATACTTTTACCCGTTCGGTTCTCGACTTCGTGTTTATATTCCCTGAATTTCTCAAAAGCTTCAGACTTGTGTTTCAACAGGAACATATGTCCGTATCTTGAAAGATCGTCAGTGAATGTAATGAAGTACGAGGAACCATTCCTGGCATATGTAGACATGGGACCGCATACATCACTATGTATCAGTCCTAAGAGTTCTGTAACTCTTTCTCCGTGTCCACTAAACGGAGTTTTGGTCATTTTGCCTTTGAGACATGAATGTCAAGTTTCATAAGATGATAATTTGAACGTATTTAAATAACCATCTTTATGTAACTTAGAAAGTCGTGTCGCATTGATATGACCAAGTCTACAATGCCACAAGAAGGATTCGTTCATTTCTGAACTTTTCCTCTTGTGTGTTTTCTGTATATTAAGAACCGTGTTTTGATTTAGAACGTATATGCCATTATTTAACGAGCCTGATTTAATCAACTTTTGATTTAGGAAGATGTTCATAACATTATCCTGTACTACAAAATTATATCCTTCTTTACTTAATAAAGAAAATTATATAATGTTGCATATCATGCTCGGTATGTAATAGCATTCGTTCAGAATCAATGTATTATCACTTGGTAATATAAGGTGATATTCGCCAACTGCTTTGGCTGCAACATTTGCACCATTCCCAACTCTTACGGAATGATCACCCATTCCCAGTTCTCAACCTTTCTTTAGCCCATGTAACATATTACATATGTAGGATCCTGATCCGGTATCTAATACCTAAGATGTAGAGTGAACTGAGAAACAGTTCTCAAAAACTAATACACCCGAAGAAGATGCATCATAATGCTCATTCTTCGTTTCGGCAGCGTGGGTATCCGGATATCTTTCTATTCCCTGTTCAGTCTTATAACATTTATAAGAAAGAACGGGACCAACGTTCCTCTGCACAGTATAATAAGCGGGTTCGGTTAATACATCCATATTTTTATCTTGATTAAGGCCTGACATGGTCGCTAGCTGGAGAGAGAGAGAAGAAAAACACTTTAGCTTGCGCTCTTGCAAGATTAGATTGGTTATTATCTTATCTAATCAGGATGACTCCCATTATTTTAATCAAATCTTCCTTCAAATCCTAAAAGGTAAGATTAGTCGGGATTAATTTCACTTTACAAGTTCGTCAATCTTTCAGCCAGATCAGTGTTGGTACTTTGAGGGAGGTTCTCCGTGCTTTCGCACGGACCTAATTAAAATAAACCTCATTTTCCCTGAAGAATAACCCCGTTAACACCTTTCTAGACACCTACTTGATCGGCTAATTGTCATGTGTAAAACTCTCCTAGGAGTAACTCTTACTCGCAGTGGGTATCGGGATCCAACTATCTCATAGGAGGTATGCAATCTCATTGCAAATTTCAACACTTGAAATTCCCGATAATATCTTTTACCCCTAGCGTGCTATGACCTTGACGCATGCCAAACAACCCATAGTCCGCTAGTTAAGTTCAACCCGTGTATTTCCTGATTGAATTAAATCCACCCGTATGACTCTTGACGCATGCCAAACAACGCCGTACGAATACCTTAATCCAATCACATCTTATATTGCAGATATGTACTAATCAGCTACCGTACACTACGCCTTGACGCATGCCAAACTACCGTAGCACGAATACTAAATAATACTTATCTGAAATAACGGAGGGCTACGAAGGTTTTTCTGAAAACCATAAGCGTAATGAACTTGATATCGTTGTAGAAACAAGTGATTTTGAAAAGGAGTGTTTTTAAGGCTTTTCTAGTTTCTCTAAAGAGGTCTCTCCCGGTGAAGAGATCTCGGCTCTTTCTGTTAGTGTATATGCCCTAGAGGCCATTACTGTATCATACTAGCTTGTACATTACTTAATGGAAGCTTGGGATATTCACAGTTGTATAGACAATCTTGCTCAAAATGGTAGTATGCTACTTGGTTTGTTTCTACTTCAATATGTGCATGTGTTTCTTTTAGCATATCGCTTATACATATTAGTAGAGCCCTTAGGATCTTTGCTTGATTACCAGCGTTGTGATGGCAGTCACACTTATGGGGGCTGGGAAACCTATAAGCACATCCTTATACTGGTCCCTAGTCGCAGGTCTATCGAGACAGGGCATCGATACTCCGGAGTAGACAAGCGTATACGCTTCTCATCCCAGCATGGAAGGTGGTCTGTCCCACAGCCATTAGTACGTCATACTGGAGATAGTATGCGGGTGCTCGTTAGGTTACAAGTACACTGGACAGCACTCGTCGGGAACTGTTGGTTGGTATTATACCTATCGTCAGCTATCAGTTCCCAGGTGACATGAGTACAGCTTAGTCCGTTGACTTGACACTGTCACTTCGCCTCGAGTGTGTTCCCACTGTTCTTTGATTACTATCCTACCACGGCTCAAAGGAGTCGTGCAAACAGGTAGTAGTTGGGTGCATTCCCAAAGCACTTGAAGGCAGTGACGGTTAGACAGGATTCGTCTCTCCCGGTATTGGGGGTTGATATCGCGCTGTGTCTAGGAGAGCCATTACACAAAGTCCCTGGCCAGGGCAAGAGAGATAGACTGGTAGGTTTCCAGAGTTATCTCAGGTGTTCTGGGCTACACTCCGACACGACTTGTACCGCTAGTAGGGGACTGACGTTTACCGTCCTCCTAGGCCCGCCATGCGATCTATCGGACGAACAGACCGGACTGTACGGAGATTGTCACATACAAGCTCAGTAGGAGTTCGGATGGGTTTATCTCATTGGCCTTCTTATCGACATCTACCTGGGGACCGTTACGTACAGCTAGTACCACTTGCGGTCTGTAGTTAAACCCACTGCCAGCGTAGTGTCGAGTCTTTAGAGTCCCACACAGAGAGTTTCCCTGCACTGAGCGAAACGTGTAGAGGCCGTATGGTTTTACGGCAGGGCTGCGATCACTTACGTACACTTGTGTGCGTATGCTGTTCGGGCAGGCAATACTAGTGGGCTTTGGTTTAAGCCGGATCCTAGTATTGCACGGATGGATTTGTTTTGTCTTCTGTGCATTCGCATTCTGCGGAATGCGGATGCGGGTGTGTATGCATAGTTTTGAGGAACGATAAAGGAGGAGGTGCCTCATTTGGGTTTTGGCAGATGGTTCGGCCAAAACCGCTATGTGGCAGGCTCATTAGGGTTTTGGCAATTCGTTCGATCTAAGCCATTATGAGCCGGAGACATTATTTACTAATCCTTTTAGTGATAATTTTGCGATGGCTAATTGCTTTGACCATTTGAGCACCTTGACCACTCTTGACTTTGTTGACCCGTTGACCAAAGTTGACCTTGACCTTCATGAGAGGTCTACACTCTTCTTTGGTTTTCTTTTTCTTTTTGGATTATGAAAATGGTCATGCCAATGTAGCCGTCAACTTTATCATGATAGGATTTGTAATGATGATTTTTAGTATTATTGAATCATGGTTCATTTTCTTTATTCATTATTCTTTTCTCATTCTCTCTCCTAAAATGTGAGAAGAAAAGAAAAGCTCCATAGTTGCTAGTGCTCCTTCTTCTTCCTCCTCTTGATTCATTCTTTTGATCTCATGTGTTGAGAGAAAAAGAATCCACATAGACAAATACTTCCATCAACCTCTTCTACACAACCTAGGACTTCAAGACTAGCGAACTTGTTGCCCTAGTTGCCTCGGCTCGAGGTGGAACTCGGTGCACATCTCTCGGGTGGATCGTCTTCGACTCAAGAAGGCCGCGGAGGTGACCAAGATCCGGATCGACCCTCGGAGCGTGGATGGATGAGCCGGACAGCGGAGAGAAGACCCGAAGGACCGGTTTCGTGAGGTATAATTTCTACGGCATAGTAGTTAACGCCTCTTGTAGTTTGCTAGTTTCTAGTTTAGCAATGATCCGGCTTTTAGTCCATGTGCCTTTGCGCCAAAAATTGTTTTTCGCCGTTTCCGCCTCCCCGTAAGAACCGGGGTGAGCAACGTAGACTTACAATAGTATCAGTGCCTAGCTAAACATAAACTAGAAAGTTAGCAAAGTATTTAGAATATCGATCGGAAAAAATTCGCAAAACAAGTCCGAAAAATTTAACTTTCTGCTTATTTTTTATACTGTTCAAAAAGTAATTTAACATATATGAAAAAGCGGCTCAGGGTTTTCTAAAGACACAGACCAAAAACGGTCCACTGAACCGGTCAAAGCGCCGTGGTTCCGCGGAAAGAACATGCCTCTTGCCGCGGATCCGCGGCCGAGTTGACTTGGCCTTGGACCGAGTTTGGCACAGTGTGCTTAGTTGGCTGTTTTGGGATTTTCAGTACATGTTGTTTCTACCCAGATTTTCCAGAGAACAAATTGATTTTTGGGGTGGTTACAAATCCGTATTTTGATCGATATTCCGTAGACTTTGGCTAATGGATATTATCTGTGATGTGATATATGTATTGAACGTCTGCTAATCGATATACGTCGATTAGTGGGGGTTATACATATCTGTGATCTGTAATGTAGATGGTTTGTGTATATGAATTCGTTGGATTGTCGCGGATGAATAGCCGGGGGTTGTGAGATGAGAGTTTTTCTTATTCTTTCAATTCTTGTAATATGTAAATTGATGTAATATTATTTGTTTGGCCGCACAACCGGGTCGGGGTTGTAGCCGTCAATATATAATTTCTTTTTACTGTTTTTGCTCTTAGGATAGACCCAAGGTGGGGTGCACAAACTACCGGGTATCTCAAAGTGCCGAGTGGCCTACTCACGGTGTTGAGAGAGGTTGCTTCGCTTCGGGTACTTGGCGGGTAGTTTGCCGCACCCGTATGGGTCTAGGGTGGGGTTTTGGCTATCATCGTGACCGTGTAATCCGTTCTTCGTTACAGGCTCATACGAATTGCGGATTCCTAGTATATCCAATGTATTCATCTGTGATCTGGAATGGCTATCATTGCATGTAACGAATGTTTATATATATCTATATGATATCTGTTTAGGCGTTGCTTATGTTTTGCATCCGCGCTAGTCCAGCCCCTGCTCTGTCGTTAGTTAAGTAACATAACAGGTGATGACGGGACCCCGTGGCGAATGTGGATGGCATAAACGTACGACATATTTTCGTTGTTTTCTGCAATGGTAGGATTAAATGATGGGACGCATTGGAATTAATGCAAGAAAATAAACCAAGTAAAAGTCGTTGGAACACTTTGAAAACCACTCGGTTCTTTTCAAAAACCAGCTTTTTAAACGCGGAGCTTGAACCACTCCTTTTAAAAGCTATCTCGTTCCATCGATTATATCAAGTTCACTACGTTCAAGGTTTCGCCAAAACCATTCGTAGCCCTCCGTCATTTCGTATGAATATTCAATAGTATTCAAGCTATGTTTGTTGACCTTCATCAAGACATAGTAATTGGTAGCTGTTGGGTGTTCATATGTAGCATAGATAGATGCGTTGGTTTGGGACAGTCGTATTACCTTGTTGACCTTCGTCAAGGGTATATACAGGTGGGTTCAAATTAACTTGGACAATAACGGGTAGAACTTGACATGTGACTTATGATTTGTTGACCTTCGTCAAGGTCATAAGAGCATGGGGCAAAAATCAACATCGATAGTTTCAAAAGAACTGAAACTTGCTAGCGCTGCATGCCATTTGGAGTGTGATGATTCTGGTAGGATTCCTTCAGTTTTGTCACGCAATGATATTTGGATCCCGATCCTACTGTGAGTATATGCTACTCCTCCGGAACTTTCTCACTTAACGATCAATGCTTATAAACCAAGTAGGTGCCTAGAAAGGTGTTAGCGGGGCTACGCTCACAGGGAAAAGAGGTTACTTAATTAAGGAACTTCGCGAAAGCGTTGGAAAACCTCCTTCGAAGTACCGACACCAGCCTGGCTGAACGGTTAAGCAAGTATTGTACGGTGAGATTGATCCCGACTAATTCTTCCTTTATGGTTTAAGGAGGGATTCGAGAGACAGTGGGAGCCATCCTGTTTAGATAAATTAAAAACCAATCTAAACTTGCAAGAGCATCATGCTAAAGTGTTTTCTTCTATCTCTCTTAATTGCAGCGACCCAGTGACCAGACATAGGTTACATCTAGATAATAAAATGACTGAATCTGACTGTTTTGACTAGCAAAGGTCTGTCCAAATGTCCATTGCCCATGACAAGCTGGGACACCTCTTGACTGATCTAACTCCTGCCGTCTCAGGTCCAGTTTCCCTTGTCACGGATATTTATATCTGCAAGACATCGGAAAAAGACTGTGCGAAAGCTAAGTGCCTCGTGTTAGCCTCAGTTGATGGTGCATACCAGAGGCAGCACGAGAAGATGGACTTAGTTTCTATCTTCCTCCATAACAAAGATTTATATGGAGAGCAATCTCGTATCGCAAGATATGAGACCTCGAACGAATTGCTTCCAGCGAGGTTGGCTATCGGGTCATCTGTAAGGGGCAACGTCCTTAAAGAGACCAGCTCTTTTGAGCTCACGGACCTGAAGACCACGTTGAAGAACGGGTCAGACGCTGACTTAGTTCAACAGTCTCTACCTACTACCCTGAAGGAAACCAGGGAAGTAGAAAGAAAGGGAAGGGCAGAAGTTTCGGGACTGGATGTAGTAAAAGAAGGATGTTCCTATTGTTACAGGAATGAACATTGGCAGAAGAATTGCAGGGCTTGTATAGCCAGTAGCCAGAATTCGAAGCATGTTGTGGCTTAGGCTTCGGGTGTGTTTGTAATAGAGAACTGTATATCAGTTAACCCTACTTCCTGGGTATTGGATACCGGATCAGGATCTCATATCTGTAATTCGTTACAGGCTCTGAGAAACCGTAGGGTTATCAGGAAAGGTGATATGACTCTCAGGGTTGCTAACGGAATGAGCATGTATGCTGAATCCGTAGGGGAATATCATCTAGGACTGACAACTGGGCAGATATTGATTTTGCGTGACTGTTTTTATGTACCAGATGCGACTTGTAATATCATATCTGTATCCTTACTTTCTAAGGAAGGATATGATTTTACTTTTGTAAGCGATGTAGTCAACATCCACCTAAATCAAGTTCTGATTGGGTCAGGTACATTACAAAACGGGATATACATATTGAATCAAGCTCAGATCTTCAGTGTCCAGAACACACTTAAAAGAAAGTCTCCGGAATTAAATCAGGCTTTCTTATGGCATTGTAGACTGGGTCACATTAATGAGACACGGTTGACAAAGTTACATAAAGAAGGATACTTGGATCCGTTCGAGTACCAGTCTTAAGCCACTTGTGAATCTTGTCTCATGGGAAAGATGACAAAGGCTTCGTTCACTGGACACGGAGAAAGAGCAAGTGAGCTTTTGGGACTCATACACAGTGATGTGTATGGTGCAATGTCTACACATGCGCGAAGTGGTTATTCATACTTCATTACTTTCACAGATGATTTCTCTAGGTGTGGGCATGCCTTCTTGATGAAGCACAAATCCGAGGCCTTTGAGAAATTTCGGGAATACAAGAATGAAGTTGAAAAGCAAACATGCAAAAGTATCAAGACACTGAGATCTGATCGAGGTGGTGAATACTTGAGTGCCGAGTTTCTGGGCTACTTAAAAGAGAATGGAATTCTCTCTCAGCTTACTCCTCAATACACACCACAACACAACGGTGTATCGGAAAGGAGGAATCGAACCCTATTGGATATGGTTCGTTCCATGATGAGTAAGGCTGAGTTGTCACGATCCTTCTGGGGTTATGCACTAGAATCAGCTGCATATCTCTTAAACAAGGTTCCTTCCAAGACTGTGCCTACCACACCATATCAGATGTGGTGTGGGAAGAAACCCCATCTTCAATATCTGAAGATATGGGGATGTCCAGCTTTTGTAAAAAAGCAGCATGCGGACAAGCTCAAGGCACGCTCAGTACTGTGTAAGTTTGTGGGATACCCAAAGAACTCTAGGGGGTATTTTTTCTATTACGCAGAGGAACAAAAGGTTTTTGTTTCTCGTCATGCCCACTTTCTGGAACATCAGTTTTTAGAAAAAGGTGAAAGTGGGAGCGTAGTAGAACTGGAAGAAATTCCAGAACCACGAGCTATTACTGAAAGCTTGGAAGAACCAGAAGGTTCAGGAGAACCGGACATCCCAGCGCCACTCCGCAGGAGTAGTAGGCAGTCTCATCCACCCGAGAGATACTACGGTTTTCTCATAGACGGGGATAGAGAGGATTGCACTATTGATTATGGTGAGCCTACTAGTTTCCAGCAAGCCATTCAGAGCGGTGACTCGGTAAAATGGCTGGATGCAATGCGGACCGAGATGGAGTCCATGTACACCAACAAAGTTTGGACTTTGGACTTTGCTCAAGAAGGGGTAAAACCCGTAGGCTGCAAATGGATCTTCAGAAAGAAGATTGGTGTAGATGGGCAGGTTGGAACCTATAAAGCTAGACTTGTAGCAAAGGGTTTTCATCGAAGACCTGGTTTGGACTATGACGAGACCTTTTCTCCAGTGGCTATGCTCAAATCCATTCGGATCCTTCTTGCCATTGCTGCCTTCCACGATTATGAGATCTGGCAGATAGACGTAAAGACGGCTTTCCTAAATGGAAATTTGGAAGAGTGTGTCTTTATGGATCAGCCGGAGGGATTCATTCAGAGTGGGAGCAGCGGTAAAGTGTGTAAGTTGCTCAAATCCATCTATGGACTGAAGCAGGCATCGCGGAGTTGGAAAATCTGCTTTGATAATACTGTCAAGGAATTCGACTTTATCAAAAACCCAGATGAACCATGCATTTACAGTAAGATTTTAGGGAGAACTGTGGTATTCCTCGTCTTGTACGTGGATGATTTCTCCTAATAGGAAATGATATTCCTATGCTACAGTCAGTCAAAGGATTCTTGTCACAGAGGTTCTCTATGAAGGACCTGGGCGAGGCCAACTACATTTTGGGGATCCAAATCTATCGTGATAGATCAAAGAGGATGTTGGGACTTTCACAGTCGAGGTACATAGACACCATACTAAAATGATTTAGTATGGAAGATTCCAAGCGCGGCAATCTACCGGCTTGTCACGGAATCACCCTCTCCAAAGAGATGTCTCCCAAGGCTGATTTGGAAAGGGCTCGCATGTCATCTATACCCTACGCATCTGCGGTAGGATCTATAATGTATGCGATGTTATGCACCAGACCAGATGTAGCATACGCATTAAGCGTTGTAAGCCGGTATCAGTTGAACCTAGGGGAGAAACACTGGATAGCAGTAAAGAACATTCTCAAGTACCTGAGAAGGACTAAGGAGATGTTCTTGGTGTATGGCGGAAAAGACCTCCAGATCGAGGCCTTTGCTGACTCCAGCTTCTAGAGTGACAAGGATGACTCCAAGTCCATGTCGGGTTATGTCTTTATCCTTAATGGAGGGGCGGTTTGCTGGAAGAGCTCCAAGCAGGAAACCGTTGCTGACTCAACTATGGTAGCGGAGTACATAGCTGCATGCGATGCCGCAAAGGAAGCTGTTTGGATGAAGAAGTTCCTCACGGACCTTCAGGTGGTTCCTACCAGTGTTGATCCAATACCGCTGTATTATGACAACAACGGCGCTATAGATTTAGTGAAGGAACCCAGGTCCCATCAGAAGTCCAGGCACATTTTGAGGCGGTACCACCTGATTAGGGAGATCGTAGATCGCTGAGAGATCGAGGTGAAGAGAGTAAATACAGAAGATAACACTGCTGATCCATTCACGAAGGCCATATCCCAGACTCAGTTCGAGCCGCTGATCGAGATGATAGGTCTTCGATATGCCAGTACATGTCCCTAGTGCAAGTGGGAGATTGTTAGTGTATATGCCCTGGAGGCCATTACTGTATCATACTAGCTTGTATATTACTTAATGGAAGCTTGGGATATTCACAGTTGTATAGACAATCTTGCTCAAAATGGTAGTATGCTACTTGGTTTGTTTATACTTCAATATGTGCATGTGTTTCTTTTAGCATATCGCTTATACATATTAGTAGAGCCCTTAGGATCTTTGCTTGATTACCAGGGTTGTGATGGCAGTCACACTTGCGGGGGCTGGGTAACCTATATGCACATCCTTATACTGGTCCCTAGTCGCAGGACTATCGAGACAGGGCATCGATACTCCGGAGTAGACTAGCGTATACGCTTCTCATCCCAGCACGGGAGGTGGTCTGTCCCACAGCCATCAGTACGTCGTACTGGAGATAGTATGCGGGTGCTCGTTAGGTTACGAGTATACTGGAAAGGACTCGTCGGGAACTGTTGGTTGGTATTATACCTATCGTCAGTTATCAGTTCCCAGGTGACATGAGTACAGCTTAGTCCGTTGACTTGACACTGTCACTTCGCCTCGAGTGTGTTCCCACTGTTCTTTGATTACTACCCTACCATGGCTCAAAGGAGTCGTGTAAACAGGTAGTAGTTGGGTGCAGTCCTGAAGCACTTAGAGGCAGTGACGGTTAGACAGGATTCGTCTCTCCCGGTATTGGTAGTTGATATCGCGCTGTGTCTAGGAGAGCCATTACACAAAGTCTCTGGCCAGGGCAAGCAAGATAGACTGGTAGGTTTCCAGAGTTATCTCAGGTGTTCTGGGCTACACTCCGACACGACTTGTACCGCTGGTAGGGGACTGACGTTTACCGCCCCCTAGGCCCGCCATGCGATGTATCAGACGAACAGACCGGACTGTACGGAGATTATCACATACAGGCTCAGTAGGAGTTCGGATGGGTTTATCTCATCGGCCTTCTTATCGACATCTACCTGGGGACCGTTACGTACAGCTAGTACCGCTTGCGGTCTGTGGTTAAACCCACTGCCAGTGTAGTGTCGAGTCTTTAGAGTCCCACACAGAGAGTTTCCCTGCACTGAGCGAAACGTGTGTAGAGGCCGTATGGTTTTACGGCACGGCTGCGATCACTTACGTACACTTGTGTGCGTATGCTGTTCGGGCAGGCAATACTAGTAGGCTTTGGTTTAAGCCGGATCCTAGTATTGCACGGATGGATTTGTTTTGTCTTCTGTATATTCGCATTCTACGAAATGCGGATGCGGGTGTGTATGCACAGTTTTGAGGAACGATAAAGGAGGAGGTGCCTCATTTGGGTTTTGGCAGATGGTTCGGCCAAAACCGCTATGTGGCAGGCTCATTAGGGTTTTGGCAATTCGTTCGATCAAAACCATTATGAGCCGGAGACATTATTTACTAATCCTTTTAGTGATAATTTTGTGATGGCTAATTGTTTTGACCATTTGACCACCTTGACCACTCTTGACTTTATTGACCCGTTGACTAAAGTTGACCTTGACCTTCATGAAAGGTCTACACTCTTCTTTGGTTTTCTTTTTCTTTTTGGATTATGAAAATGGTCATGTCAATGTAGCCATCAACTTTATCATGATAGGATTAGTAATGATGATTTTTAGTATTATTGAACCATGGTTCATTTTCTTTATTCATTATTCTTTTCTCATTCTCTCTCCTAAAAAGTGAGAAGAAAAGAAAAGCTCCATGGTTGCTAGTGCTCCTTCTTCTTCCTCCTCTTAATTCATTCTTTTGATCTCATGTGTTGAGAGAAAAAGAATCCATATAGACAAATACTTCCATCAACCTCTTCTACACAACCTAGGACTTCAAGACCAGCGATCTTGTTGCCCTAGTTACCTCGGCTCGAGGTGGAGCTCGGTGCACATCTCTCAGGTGGATCGTCTTCGACTCAAGAAGGCCGCGGAGGTGACCAAGATCCGGATTGCCCCTCGGAGCGTGGACGGATGAGCCGGACAGCGGAGGGAAGACCCGAAGGCCCGGTTTCGTGAGGTATAATTTCTACGGCATAGTAGTTAACGCCTCTTGTAGTTTGCTAGTTTCTAGTTTAGCAAAGATCCGGCTTTTAGTCCATGTTGCCTTTGCGCCAGAAAATGTTTTTCGCCGTTTCCGCCTCCCCGTAAGTACCAGGGTGAGCAACGTGGACTTGCACTTTCCTCATCGAATAAGGTGCAGGATATTTTACAAGGAATACCACTATGCAAAACAAAAACTGTAGCTACCCTTTTTTGAAAATTTGATTCTACAACATCTTTTAGGTTTCTTTTCTTTTATTAATCTCATTAATAAAACCCATCAATTAAGCTTCCTAAGCATCACAGAAGAAACGAAAGAAGTAATTTATATATATCAACACATACATATAGTATAAGCATTCGTCTCAGGCAGTAATATGATCTCATCACAGAACATTGCAGCAGAAGTCAACATATGAAATATTAAATATACTAGGACATCCGTGTTTTATTTTGGGCCTTTATATAACATGGATTCCGCAATCGTGATGAATAGCCAAACCCATATCCCTAGACTCCTATGAGAGCGGCAAGTAACCCAGCCAATTCTAGGGTTAGGAGACCCGAACTTGACTCCTCGAGATGGCCTCCCACTGGACCCTAGAACCCGGTTACTTGTGCTCTCCGACTTGGGTCTATCCTAATGCGAAAAAGTAAATAATATACAATGGTGATATCATCCTCAAACCGGAAGTGTCCCAATAATAGAATATTACATACAAATGAATTTTACATGAATGAAAAAAGAAAACTCTCATCTCACATAAAACCCCCGGCTATTTAATACACAACGATCCAATATAACATATCACGGCAACACATAAACATCACAGATAACTAGGAGAAGTTAGATAATTCGATAGACACAACGAATTCCCAAAATACCCCAGTGAGCTCAACACTTGAGTAGAAAATAAAAATTCCCAGTAGCATGCCCCAGCACCTATGGACCATCCTGAAGTGCCCGTTCCAAGCCTCCACAGAGGAGCCGCGGAACCGCCGCCAAAACCAGGTTTTGGCCGCGGTTACGCGGTCACTGTAACGAGTTAGGGACTCTTTCTTCAGGTGGGTCCATAAAATTTCCTGCATGATTTTCTGAGTATTTTTAATATGAAAAATTTCAACTTTTGAAAAAATTTCCGGCAAAGGGTCAATTCTAGGTGTTTCGGGGTTCGATCGGACTTCTAACTTTGTCTAGACAACGCCTATTGCTCTAGCTTGGCTCTGATACATGTAAGTCGATGTACAACACCCCACGATTTGCGGGGAGGCGGAAAATTGAAAAACGATTTTGTTCTTTGCATAAACATCGACTAACCGAGAATCTTTGCTAAACTATAACTAACAAGAATCATTGAAGTTATTAACTACTATGAAAAGTGATTATACCTAATAAACCGCGTCCTTCGTCTTTTCGTTCTCCACGTCCTCTCCGGCCTTCTCAATGTAGTAGATGATCCACCCGAGAGCTTTACTTCAAGCTTCACCTCTAACTTGAGGTAACAAGGTTTCTTAAAGTGCTAATCTAAGTAATCTAAGTGATATAGAGAAGGGTTAAGGATTAGGTAGTCTATTCTAATCCATGGTCTCAACACATGAGAGGAGAGGATTAGGGTTTGAAGAGAGAGAGCTTGAGGAGAGAGAAAGTGAGCAAGAGAATGGAATGAGATAATGATCTCTCATGATATATATGAAGCATTATCATTATCAAGATAGATGAAATAAAGGATTTAACAACCATGCTTCATAAATACAAATGAGTGATTCATCTACATGAGTCATAAAGCATTTATGATGCATTAATGACAAGAATGAATCACACAAATGAGTCACTAATCTCATTTAATGCTTATGCCACCTTAACCCCCAAGTCACCAACCTTCTAGAAGCTTCTCGCGAAATTACGAGAACGCCCCTCCTATCCATGAAAATACGGAAAAGCTTTAGACTGTATAAATCCAATAACCGGATACTAGAAATTGGCTTAAACCAAAGCCGGCTAGTAAAAACTGTTCGGATGTCGTACGTGCGTAAGCACACGTATGCGTCCGAACCCTTGTCGTAAAACCATACGACCTCTATATTGTTTCGCCTGGAGTAGGGAAACTCTCTGTGTGGGACTCTAAAGACTCGACTACTACGCTGGCAGTGGGTTTAACCACAGACCGCAAGCGGCACTAGCTGTACGTAACGGTCCCCAGGTAGATGTAGATAAGAAGGCCGATGAGGAAACCCATCCGAACTCCTACTGAGTCTGATGTGATAATCTCCGTACAGTCCGGTCTGTTCGTCTAAGACTATCGCATATCAGGCCTAAGGGGGCGGCAAGCGCAGTCCCCTAATAGCGATATAAGTCGTGTCGGAGCGTAGCCCATTACACCCTGAAAAAACAACTGGAACCTACCAGTAAATCTCGCTTGCCCTGGCCAGGGACTTGCGTAATGGCTCTCTGACACAGCGCGATATCAACTCCCAATACCGGGAGAGACGAATCCTGTCTAACCGCCACTGCCTCCAAGTGCCCGGGACTGCACCCAACTTCTACCTGTTTGCATGACTCCTTTGAGCCGTGGTAGGGTAGCAATCTAAGAAAAGTGGGACACACTCAAGGCGAAGCTGCAATGTCAAGTCTGCGGACTATGCTATACTCATGTCACCTGGGAACTATTAACCGACGATGGGTATAATACCAACTAACAGTTCCCCGTGAGTCCTATCCGGTGTACCCGTAACCTAACGAGCACCTGCATACTATCTCCAGTACGACGTACTGACGGCTGGGAGACAGACCATCTCCCCAACTTGGATGAGAAGCGTACACACTAGTCTACTCCGGAGTATCGATGCCCTGTCTCGATAATCCTACGACTTGGGACCTGAATAAGGATGTGCTTGTAGACTACCCAGCCCCTACTAGTGTGACTGCCATCACAACGCTGGTAGTCAAGCAAGATCCTAAGAGCTCTATCAATACGTATACTCACATATTAAGATAGAAAAACCAAGTAGCATACTACTATGTTTAGCAAGACTGTTATATACATGTGAATATCCCAAGCTTCCATTAAGTAATATACAAACTAGTATGATACAATAATGGCCCCTAGGGCATATACACTAACAATCTCCCACTTGCACTAGGGCCATGTACTGGCATATCGAAGACCGATGATCTCGAGTAGCCTCTCGAACTGAATCTGAGGTAGGGCCTTCGTGAATGGATCAACAATGTTCTCTTCAGTAGCAACTCTCCGGACCTCGATCTCCCGACGATCAATGATCTCCCTGATCAGGTGATACCGCCTTAAGATGTGTCTGGACTTCTGATAGGACCATGGTTCCTTCGCTAAAGCTATAGCTCCGTTGTTGTCGCAATACAGAGGTATTGGATCAACAATGGTAGGAACCACCTGAAGTTCTATTAGGAACTTCTTCATCCAGACCGCTTCTTTTGCGGCATCGTAAGCAGCAATATACTCCGCTTCCATCGTCGAGTCAGCAACGGTGTCCTGCTTGGAACTCTTCCAGCACACCGCCCCTCCATTGAGGGTAAAGACATAATCTGACATGGACTTGGAATCATCCTTATCACTCTGGAAGCCGGAATCAGCAAAGGCCTCCATCTTGAGGTCTTTTCCGCCATAAACCAAGAACATCTCCTTAGTCCTCTTCAGGTACTTGAGAATGTTCTTTACTTCTATCCAGTGCTTCTCCCCTGGGTCTGACTGATACCGGCTTACCACTCTCAGTGCGTAAGCTACATCTGGTCTGGTGTACAACATCACATACATTATAGAGCCTACCGCAGAAGCGTAGGGTATAATAGACATGCGTTCCCTTTCCAAATCAGTCTTGGGAGAAATCTCTTTGGTTAGGGTGATTCCGTGACAAGCCGGTAGATTACCGTGCTTAGAATCTTCCATACTGAATCTTTTCAGTACAGTGTCGATATACCTGGACTGCAAAAGTCCCAACATCCTCTTGGATCTATCACGATAGATCCGGATCTCCAGAATGTAAGAGGCATCACCCAGGTCTTTCATGGAGAACCTGTGTGACAAGAATCCTTTGACAGATTGTAGCATTGGAATGTCATTTCCTATCAATAGAATGTCATCCACGTTCAAGACGAGGAATACGACAGTTCTTGCTACAACTTTATTCTATATACATGGTTCATCTAGATTTTTGATAAAGTCATATTCTTTGACCGTTTCATCAAAACAGATGTTCCAACTCTGCGATGCCTGCTTCAGTCCATAAATGGATTTAAGCAACTTGCATACTTTCCCGCTGCTCCCACTCTGATTGAAACCCTCTGGCTGATCCATATAGATGCACTCTTCTAAATTACCATTCAGAAAAGCCGTCTTTATGTCCATCTGCCAGATTTCATAATTATGGAAGGCAGCAATAGCAAGAAGGACCCGAATGGATTTGAGCATAGCCACTGGAGAAAATGTTTCGTCATAGTCCAAACCAGGTCTTTGACGAAAATCCTTTGCAACAAGTCTAGCCTTATAGGTTTCCACCTGTCCATCTACACCAATCATTATCTTGAAGATCCATTTGCATCCTATGGGTTTTACCCCATCTGGAGCAAAGTCCAAAGTCCATACTTTGTTGGTGTACATGGACTCCATTTCGGTCCGCATTGCATCTAGCCATCGTACCGAGTCACCGCTCTGGATGGCTTGCTAGAAGCTAGTAGGTCCATTATCATCTATGATGCAATCCTTTCTATCCCCATCTATGAGAAAACCGTAGTATCTCTCAGGCGGATGAGACGGCCTACTACTCCTGCGGAGGGGTGCGGGAATGTCGTGTTCTTCTTAAACTACTGGTTCTACCAAACTTTCAGTAGTAGTTTGTGGTTCTAGAATTTCTTCCAGTTCTATTTCGCTCCCACTTATTTCCTTTTCTAAAAACTGCTGTTCTAGAAAATGGGCATTACGAGAATCAAAAACCTTTTGTTCCTCTGCGTAATAGAAATAATATCCTTTGGAGTTCTTTGGATATCCCACAAACTTACACTGTACTGATCATGCCTCGAGCTTGTCCGCATGCTGCTTTTTAACAAAAGCCGGACATCCCTATATCTTCATATGCTGAAGATGGGGTTTCTTCCCACTCCACATCTGATATGGGGTGGTAGGCACAGTCTTGGTAGGAGCCCTGTTCAGAAGATATGCCGCTGAATCTAGCGCATAACCCCAGAAAGATCGCGATAACTCAGCATTACTCATCATGGAACGTACCATATCCAATAGGGTTCGATTCCGTCTCTCCGATACACCGTTATGCTGTGGAGTGTATGGAGGAGTAAGCTGAGAGAATTCCTTTCTCTTTTAGGTAACCTAGGAACTCGGCATATAAGTATTCACCACCTCGATCAGATCTTAGTGTCTTGATACTTTTGCTGGTTTGGTTTTCTACTTCATTCTTGTACTCTTGGAATTTCTCAAAAGCCTCGGATTTACGTTTCATCAGATAAATGAATCCGTACCTTGAATAATCATCCGTAAAAGTAATGAAATAGGAAAAACCACCTCTTGCATGTGTAGACATTGGACCACATACATCGCTGTGTATGAGTCCTAAGAGCTCGCTCGCTCTTACTCCATGTCTAGTAAATAGAGTCTTTGTCATCTTTCCTTTGAGACAAGATTGACAAGTGGCATAAGTTTGATATTCGAACGAGTCCAAATATCCTTCTCTATGTAACTTAGTCAACCTTCTTTTCAGGGTCGCTGCAAGTAGGAGAGAGAGAAGAAACACTTTAGCTTGATGCTCTTGCAAGTTTAGAGTAGTTTTTAATTTATCTAAACTGGATGGCTCCCACCGTTTCTCGAATCCTTCCTCAAACCATAAAAGAAGAATTAACCAGGACTATTCTCACTGTATAATATTTGCTTAACCGTTCAGCCAGGCTGGTGTCGGTACTTCGAGGGAGGTTTTCCAACGCTTTCGCGAAGTTCCTTAATTAAATAAGCTCTTTTCTCTGGGGGCGTAACACCGCTGACACCTTTCTTGACACCTACTTGGTTTATAGCATTGATCGTTAAGTGACGAATCTCCTGATGAGTAGCATATACTCACAGTAGGATCGGGATCTAAATATCATCGTATGATAATGTTGAAGGAATCCTACCAACATTCATCAAACTCCAAATGGTATGCATCTCTTTGCAAATTTCAGTTTCTTTAGAAATTCCCGATATAAGTTTTTGCCCCATGCTCTTATGATCTTGGCTTTGGTCAAAATGTCATAAGTCACATGTCAAGTTCTACCCATCATTATCTTGTCAATTTGAACCCATCCGTACATACCCCTGACTTTGGTCAAATGATAATACGACTATCCCAAACTAACTCATCTATCTATGCAACAAATGAAAACCCAGCAGCTACCAAACACTATGCCTTGACTTTAGCCAAAATGCATAGCTTGAATACTACTGAATACCCAAATGAAATGACGGAGGGCTACGAATGGTTTTGGCGAAACCGTGAACGTAGTGAACTTGATATGACCGAAGGAACCTGATAGCTTTTAAAAGGAGTGGTTAAAGCTCCGCAATTTAAGAATATCATCTGTTTTAAAATAACCGAGTGGTTTCTTTTAAATTGTTCCAATGATTCATCTTTTGGTTTATTTTCTTTGCATTATAAATAATGTGTCCCATCATTAACCTATCATTGCAGAAAACAACGAAAATACAACGTCCTCTTATGCCATCCGCATTCGCCACTGGGTCCCGTCATCACCCGTTAGGTTACTTAACTAACGGCAGAGCGGGGGCTGGGCTAGCGCGGGTGTAAAACATAAGTGACGTCTAAATAGCTATCATATATAGATATTGTACATTCGTCAGACGCAATAATAGGCATTCCAGATCTTATATGAACATTATTGGATTTGCAAGCAATCCGCGTTTGTTTAGAGCCTGCAACAAAAGACGGATTACACAGTTGTGATGAATAGCCATTACCCCACCCTAGACCTCTACGGGTACGGCAAACTACCCGCCAAATACTCGAAGTGAAGCGGTCTCCCTCAACAACGTGAGTAGGCCACTAAACACTTTAAAGTACCCGGTAGTTTGTGCACCCCATCTTGGGTCTATCCTAGGAGCAAAAACAGTAAAATGAAATAATACAACGGTGGCTACAACCGCAACCTGGATGTACACCGCAAAATAATATTACAACATATTACAATTACATAGAATGAATGAATATAACAACCCATCTCAAACCCCGGCTAATCATCACAACAGTCCAATACAGTTCACAACCACAAACAGTAAAAACCATTACAGAAATGTGCAACCCCCTGCCAACCGACATACTAGCAGTTAGGGGAGGTTTACGAACACATTATACAATCACAGATATAATCAAATTAGCAAACATCATAAAATTTCAATCGAGCAAACACTTTAGATTCTACTCCAAAACTTCTCTGTGCACCTGAGGTCTTAGCAGAAAATAAAATATCCCAGAAATATCATTATGAACACAAGAGAGTTACTGAAGAAATTTGGGCTGACTCGGCCCCAACTCGGCCGCGGATCCGCGGCGGATCGCATGGTTACGCCGCGGTTCCGCGGTGAGTTTGCCGAGTCACGAGTCCAAATTTCTGCAGTAGCCCTATTATTCTCTGCTTGTAATTTTAGAGGTCCCTGAAAAATTTTTGGACCACGTTTTAAATTCAACAGAAACTGTGTTAAATCGATGATTTTTTCGGTTCTTTTTGCATTCGAAATTCTTACGACTTTGCTAATGAGTTAATTATTGTTTAGTGAGGCTCTGATACCACTGTAATTCGATGTACAACACCCCATGATTTGCGGGGAGGCGGAAAATTGAAAAACGATCTTGTTCTTTGGATAAACATCGACTAACCGAGAATCTTTGCTAAACTATAACTAACAAGAATCATAGAAGTTATTAACTACTATGAAAAGTGATTATACCTAATGAACCGTGTCCTTCGTCTTTTCGTTCTCCACGTACTCTCCGGCCTTCTCTGTGCAGTAGATGATCCACCCGAGAGCTTTACTTCAAGCTTCACCTCTAACTTGAGGTAACAAGGTTTCTTAAAGTGCTAATCTAAGTAACCTAGGTGATATAGAGAAGAGTTAAGGATTAAGTAGTCTATTCTAATTCCTGGTCTCAACACATGAGAGGGGAGGATTAGGGTTTGAAGAGAGAGAGAGCTTGAGGAGAGAGAAAGTGAGCAAGAGAATGGAATGAGATAACGATCTCTCATGATATATATGAAGCATTATCATTATCAAGATAAATGAAATAAAAGATTTAACAACCATGCTTCATAAATACAAATGAGTGATTCATCTACATGAGTCATTAAGCATTTATGATAAGGATGTATCACACAAATGAGTCACTAATCTTATTTAATACTTATGCCACCTTAACCCCCAAGTCACCAACCTTCTAGAAGCTTCTCCCGAAATTACGAGAACGCCCCTCCTATCCGTGAAAACACGGAAAAACTTTAGACTGTATAAATCCAATAACCGGATACTAGAAACTGGCTTCAACCAAAGCCGGCTAGTAAAAACTGTTCGGATGCCGTACGTGCGTAAACACACGTATGCGTCCGAACCCTTGTCGTAAAACCATATGGCCTCTATATCGTTTCGCCTGGAGTAAGGAAACTCTCTGTGTGGGACTCTAAAGACTCGACTACTATGCTGGATGTGGGTTTAAGCATAGACCGCAAGCGGCACTAGCTGTACGTAACGGCCCCCAGGTAGATGTCGATAAGAAGGCCGATGAGGAAACCCATCCGAACTCCTACTGAGTCTGATGTGACAATCTCCGTACAGTCCGGTCTGTTTGTCTAAGACTATCGCATATCGGGCCTAGGGGGCGGCAAGCGTCAGTCCCCTAATAGCGGTATAAGTCGTGTCGGAGCGTAGTCCATTACACCCTGAGAAAACAACTGGAACCTACCAGTAAATCTCGCGTGCCTTGGCCAGGGACTTTGCGTAATGGCTTTCTGACATAGCGCTATATCAACTCCCAATACCGGGAGAGACGAATCCTGTCTAACCGCCACTACCTCCAAGTGCTCGGGACTGCACCCAACTTCTACCTGTTTGCACGACTCCTTTGAGCCGTGGTAGGGTAGCAATCTAAGAACAGTGGGACACACTCGAGGCGAAGCAGCAGTGTCAAGTCTGCGGACTATGCTGTACTCATGTCACCTGGGAACTGTTAACTGACGATGGGTATAATACCAACTAACAGTTCCCCGTGAGTCCTGTCCGGTGTACCCGTAACCTAATGAGCACCTGCATACTATCTCCAGTATGATATACTGACGGCTGTGGGACAGACCATCTCCCCAACTGGGATGAGAAGCATACACACTAGTCTACTCTGGAGTATCGATGACCTGTCTCGATAATCCTACGACTAGGGACCTGAATAAGGATGTGCTTGTAGACTACCCAGCCCCCACTAGTGTGACTGCCATCACAACGCTGGTAGTCAAGCAAGATCCTAAGAGCTCTATCAATATGTATACTCACATATTAAGATAGAAAAACCAAGTAGCATGCTACCATGTTTAGCAAGACAGTTATATACATGTGAATATCCCAATCTTCCATTAAGTAATATACAAACTAGTATGATACAATAATGGCCCCTAGGGCATATACACTAACAATACCACTGATGGGTTAGCATAGCACCTTATGAAGGTTTTGGCAAGCATCAATCATGCTACTTTATAATTTTTGGGCTGCTAAACAAACCCTAACCAAGATCTTAACTAGAGAATTAGGGTTAACATGCATGTAAACAACTTTACATCTAAGAGAGAGGGATTACAACCTTTGTAGTCCGTTCTTTCAATTAATAAGCTCCGAGTAGTAATCCCTTCGCCGCGATCCATGAACTTCCGGACTTTAGAGAGGCTCCACAAGTCGAATGATCCATGCTTGCTAGAAGTCTTCCTTTTCGAAGATGATCTACCTTGAAGAATCTCAAACTCAAGCTCTCACTTCTCTAATCAAGTATTAGTGAAGTGAACACCCTAATCTAAGTGGATAGAATAGATGAGTATGATGAAGTAGGAATTTTGCTCTCTTTTGTTTTCAATTTCTCACTTTAAATCATCACAAGTCAGAAACCTAGAAAGCTTTTTCAAGGAGGAAGAAGAAGAAGAAAGCTTTTGTGATGAATAATCAATTATCATTGTGGTTACAAAATCCAACTATGGGTTAAGAATGATAAAGTTAACCCTTATAGAGAATAAACTAGAGGGTAAGGTTTGGGTTGGGTTAATAAATATCAACACAATAATATCTAAGCTAAAGACAAAAGAAGCTTCATGAACCTTCATGAAAAAGCTAACCCAAAAGCTAACCCAAATCCAAACCCTGACTTGTTTAAACTTCACAAAACATGTTGCATTTGTAACCCTAACTTGTTACAATATTATATATCATATATAAAATATATTTTGTAATAAAATAAAATAATACAATTAACATATATCGCATATACATCAACGTATTATCCAGTGTGAAAATGAATTAATAAAGCGAGCTTATATTAGTTAACGTGATGTAATATATCACATATATAATTATACATTAAATTATCGAATCAACACTTGATCCGACAATCCGGCTATAGTACATATAACCGACTAATATAACATGTACCAATTCATCGAATCAACACATGATCCGATGACCCGGCTATATCACATATACCCGGACGATATCTCATATCGCGAGAATAGAATACGGTATCTCATATCGTATTATTCTCGGTCCTGCAGATATCGCATATGTGCCCCTACTCCGTTTTGCCTGAGCCTGGAAACCTCTGTGTAGGACTCTAAAGAATCGTCAATACGCCGGCAGCAGGTGATGATCATATCAAACACCCATAAGCTGCAAGCGGTCGGCTAAACCTAACATCCGCCCGTGTATTGAGCAATCAGAAGATCAACAAGCAGGCCTGTACATTCTCCTGCAAATACAATCAGCAACACTCCCGTACAGTCCGATCTCTTCGTCTGATATGTTGCATATCTAGTCTAGGGGTGGTAAACGTCAGACCGCAGTAACCAATAAGTCGTGTCGATGTAAGGCTCATAACGGGTCGAGAAACTACTGATAACTCTTACCAGTAAATTTCCATATCAGCCCTGGTCAGGGACTTCCAGTTATAACCAATCGAACACAGCACAACATCAACTCCCTATAACGGGAGAGACGAAACCCCTCCTATCGCTCATTGACTCCATATGATTCGGGACTGTACCCAAAAGCCACCATTTTGCACGCCCTCTTGGACGTGGTAAGATGGAAATCAAAGCACAGTGGGAATCACACAAGACTCAATGACGATCTCGGGTCTACAGACTAACCTGTACCAGTGTCACCGGAGAACTGCTATCTGACGATAGGTATAATACCATCCAGGAGTTCTCGGCGAGTCCGTTCAGTGTACCCAGTCTCCACTGAACACCCGTACACCATTTTTGATGTCCAACACCAATGGATATGGGATCATCCATCGCCCATCATATGGGTCAAGATGCGTGTACGATAGTCTACTCTTGAGTATCGATGCCCTGTCTCGATACACCCTCGACTAGGAACATTTATAGGATGTACTTGTCGACTACCCTGGCCCCACTGGTATGATCTCATCATAGTCCTAGTAGTCGAGTACATATCCTATGGGCTTTATCAATACGTGATCACAAAACAGTGTTTGTTAACATGTTAAGATAAAGTGAAACCAGATAGCATACTATCATATCGAGCAAGAAAGTACTCTCTATATATATCCAAGCATCCACTATAATATACATCATATGTACAACAATGGCCTCTGGGGCATATATATAACTAACAAAAGGATCCTTAAGTATAGCAAACTTCGCGGCCTTCATTGACAAAATATCTGAACAAAGGAAACGGGCGATGAAATCCGCAAAGCTGACCCCACATCCTCCTAACTCTAAGAAAAGGCTTTCATAAATGTTCAGCACCTTGATCAAGCTCGGGAATTTGTGTCAAATAGCATTCTCGGGCGTAAGTCCAATGATGACTGATTCGGTGGAAAAAAACATATTCGTCGGGAAGAAGTATATCCGCATAGTGCACCCCCGACGGGCAATCAGAGATCTCTAAGAATTCATCTAAAGAAATCGACACCTCCCGGTCCGATACCAGAAACGTATGTGTCGGGATATTCCACTGTTCCAAAATGTACTTAACCCACCATACGTGAGGGGTATTATAATAGAATAGCGATGCGTAAATCGCTGGATACAGCCCAGTCTTCGACAGCAATGACTTCTTTGCAGATAAGATGTAACGGGCCTAACTAATATAACCTACCGGATGTCGTGGGGTCACTCCTATAGTGTAAACCTGACCCCACGGCCGTGCTTCTCCATGGCATATTCGATGCCCTAGAATATCTATGGCTATCGGTGGTTGGACCGGTATCGATGCCATAGATGGTTGAAGCCGACCATTTGTAGTCCAATTAATCTCTTCCTCCGCATAAGCGATGGGAGGTTCGCATATTGAATCAGATGGATCAGCTCTGATGGTACCTCGTAAGTAAAGCTACACCATCCCCGGATGATGTAACTATACCATGCTCTCCATAGATGAAGGCATTTTTGGTCCAGATCGTGGTCCCGAGTTAGAGCGAGGACTTCACAATCAGGAAGTGCATCAACAAAAGCGCTTTCTGAGCAAACAAAAGGTGAATAGGAGCCTGAAGCCATGGTACCTGAAAAGAATCCATGCGAGAAAAAATAGCAATAAAAAATATCTAAAATTATTAAGTCCAAAAATTAGTGGGCCCTACAGAATCAAGATAGCGGCTTATTCATGATTGAAACATATGCCCAATAGAGAAATTTAAAAAGATTCTCTAAGACTTGTTTTAATAATAATAAGAGCTGAGCTTTGTTTTATAAAATAATGGTATAAAATACCAAAAATTTTCCCAAAAGGAAAAACGATCAAGATTTGGGCACTTTACAAAATAAATAGAGTTAAGTCCTAAAAATCTCCAAACAGGAGATTTGCTATCAAATGTATCAGGGCAAAGCTCTGTTTCAAGAAAATCCTCAAAGGGGAGGAAGATCTAAAAATTGAGATCAGAACTAAGTTCTGCGATAAATTGTCATAGCAAAGCTCTGTTGATTAAAATTTCAAGAAAATCCCTAAAGGGGAGAATATTTGAAATTAAAATCATAATTAAATTCTGTTGATAACAAATGAAGTTAAAACTTCAAGAAAATCCTCAAAGTGGAAGAAGATCTAAAAATTGAGATCAGAACTAAGTTCTGCGATAAATTGTCAGTGCAAAACTCTATTGATTAAAATTTCAAGAAAATCCCCAAAGGGGAGAAAATTTGAAATTAAAATTAGAATTAAATTCTGTTGATAACAAATGAGGTTAAAACTTCAAGAAAATCCCCAAAAGATGGACGTTTTAAGATTAAAAATTCCTAGAACTAAGTTCTGTGATTATAAATGATGTCAGATTTTCAAGAAAATCCTAGAGTAAGCCCTGTGATTAAAAATGGAGTCAATCTGCTAAAAATTTTCTAAAGGAAAAAGCTAAACTCTGCTGAAGAAGACACTTACTAAGAACATTTTGGCAGAGTGAGTTTATAATGTAGATCTGTGAAAAATGAAGGACTAATCTTCAAGAAATAAGAGCTAAGCTCTAATGGAGAATAAAATTCTCAGGGAAGAAGGAAGATGGAAGCACGGCTGTTGCCTAGAGTTTAATATCCTATTTAAAACTGATGGGGGTTGGTTCAGATTCCCCAAATTCTAAGACGGATCGGATGGCTCAAAGTTAGGCACCGTTGCATTCATGTGCAGGCCATGTGAGAACAATGGTGGGGGGCATTTGTTCCCTCATAACGAGACGACGCCTCACGTGAATGACACATAAGCGTTGGCGTGCAAAACACGTAGTCTCTATTAGGATTAAAACCCTAAGGCAGTATCTCACGTGAAAGGCACGTAAGAGCCAGCGCCGGTCTTTAATAAGATAAAATCCTGAGGCAGCGCCTCACGTGCAAGGCAAGTGAGCACCGGCGTGCAAAGAACGTAGATTCCTATTGCAGTAAGAATTAAATTCTTAAGCTGCGTTCATGTGCATAGCACGTGAGCGTCAGCGCACAATTTAAAATTGGTCTGCTAGGGTAGAATTAAATTCTACATGGGAAATATTTTCCTAAAATCTGGAGATATTCTCAGTTAAACAGAGCCGTTGGATCAAACATCCAATAGTGATTAAAAATCATCAAATGATAGAATTAAATTTTATTGGAATGATCGAATTAAATTCTATTAGGGAAAAATATCTCCCTGATCAAATCAAATAAGAATAATATTCTCTGTTAAACAGATAGTCATTGGATCAAAAATCCAATGACACTTTTAAAAATCAGTAAAAGATAGAATTAAATTCTATATGGGAAAATATTTACCTAATCTTTCTAAACAAGAAAGATATACTCTGTTAAACAGAAAACCCTTGAATTAAAAATCCAATGATGGTTAAAAAGCGCTGTTTGAATTAAGAGAGAGAATAAAATTCTATATATGGGAAAATGTTTCCCTAATCTTGTTACAAACAAGAAAATATATTCTGTAAAACAAAAATCACTAGATCAAAAATCCAACAGTGGGAAAAATTCCCCGAATAATTTTTGAGGCTAATTAAATCAATTGGTATCTCTTAAATGAGAGATTTTCTTAAAACGGATCAACGATTTGCAATCCCTATATAAAGGACTTGAGATTTCATGTCTAAAAAAAAGATAGACAGAGAGAGGGAACCCCCATAAGCTTCTCTAAACAAAATGATAGAAGAAACAATTGAGAATTTAATACTCTCACTGAAGAAAGCCCAGTTCTCTTTTCAAACCCTAGATAAATAAAAAAGAAAAGATTAAAAATATCTTCTTTCCCCAGTATATGTAAAATACAATAGTTTAACCCTTCAAAAAGAACTTAGTTCTTTCTTTGGATCTGAGATCCACAAGAAAAATATCTTATAAGTTGAGAATTTAATTCTCATCGAGAAGATTTTATTCTTCAAAACTCAACATCTAAAAGAATAACTAGGTCTGAGAAAAGAAATAAAAAGAAGAAGAAGAAAAATGGAAGTTACATTCTAGGAATTTAATTTCTTTGAAAACTGGGTTTAACCCTATAAAGAACATAGTTCTTATAATAAAGAATTTAAGAACTTAGTACTCAAAAACATGATCCTAGATATTCAAAATAGAGATCTTGATGATCATGAATGGTCAAAATGCTATTAACAGAAGTTTAACTTCTTTTTAAAAGATAAACAAAGATTAAATCTCTAATGGGCTCAGCATCTCACGTGTTTCACACGTGAGTGCCCCAAAAAGAAAACTAAGCATCGGCGTGCATGGCACGTGAGCGCTAGAAAACAAAAAATATCAGTGCTTAGCATTATTGCAGCGCCTCACTTGAAACATTTGTGAGCGCTAAAAACCAAGCGCCTTACATGAAATGCACGTGAGCTCCTAAAACTCAGCATCTCACGTGAAACATACGTGAGCGTTCAAAAAGTAAACTCGGCGCCTCATGTGCTTCACACGTGAGCACCCATGAATAAAGATCCGGCGCCTCACGTGTTCCACACGTGAGCGCTGTAAAAAAAAAGAAAGTGCTTAGCACTCTTTAGTCAAAATGACTAAGTACTTAGCACTGATAGGGCAATGCCCAATTCTAAGTGCCTCACATGATACGCACGAGAACGCCAGAGCTATAATTGGATATCTTATCCATAGTCAAAAGACTAAGTGCTTATCTATAGGGAAAAAAGCCTAAGACTCCACCCAAATTGGTTAAGTCTATGAAATTTCTAAACAACCGAGCCCATTGCTAAGTTGATCTTAGTCTCATACAAGACTAATGTATACTTAATTAAAAATAAATTGAGCCCAAATTCTTACATATATATTAAAATTGATCTTAATCTCAAACCAGATTAACGGTCCTTAAATAAAATAAAATATTTTATGAACTGATGGAATATACAATCTAAATTCAAAACCTAAATTCATAAATATACAGATTTGGGCTAATCCGCACCCTACGGGCAACTACATAAATTAGTCTCCATATATAATCCACATGCAACCAAAATAAATAAAAACACAACATGACACGAAGTAACCTATCGGAGCAGGAGAAAGTTGTTATCGCATCGCGGTAATGTAATTAACTGCTGGGGCTTACGTCTGCAAGTAAACCCCCCCCCCCACAAAAAAAACCTCATAAACGAGAGGGAATCTGATAAAGTCTGTTACATCAGTCGCATCTATCAAAACCTCTGATATACGGTGCCATAAATCAACTTGGTATTTTCGGAGAGGTGGGTGGATATGTCCAAATAGCATCTGCCCCAAATTCAGACTAAATGTCCCAACGCCTCAGTCCAGTCTTCGGCGGTAAACATCCATCTTCTAGAACAAATTCCGTATAAATATGGAATACAACCTAGTATACGTATCGAAATACATATACGCGTATCCGTATAAAAATACGAATAGCCAAGAGAGAGAAAATGAATAGGGACCAATAATACTAGAATACATATATTAAATATATATAAATTATTAAGTCAAAACTTGATTTAATAATCCGGCTTAATCCTAAACCGTTAGTACTATCAACCGTCTGATTAAAGTCCTTGTAGCATGTGCACGTATTTAATCGGACTCTTGTATGTACTAACATACGTCATCTAAATCATATCGCCTGAACCGGGAAAACCCTCTATGTGGGCCTCTAAAGACTCAACAATACGCATGCAGTGGTTACTGGATAAATCCATAACCATAAGCACGTCGGTGGCACTAGTTGTATATAACAGCAACCCAGGTATATACCGAAAGGGAGGTCGACAATTAAGTCTATCCATACCCTACTGATCCTGAATGTGACAATCTCCGTACAGTACGGTATCTTCATATAAGAGTATCACATATCGTGTCTAGTGGGTGGAAAACGTCAGACCCCTAATAACCCGATAAGTCATGTCGGAGTCAAGCTTATCACCAACCGAGAAACTACTAAACTCATATCAATAAATATCATCCACCGTGGACATGAATTTAGGGTGATGACCAACCGAACACAGCGTGACATTGACTCTTAATATCAGGAGAGACGAATCCTTGACAATCGCTCACTGCCTTCATGTGGTTTAGGACTGTACCCAACTAAAACCTATTTGCACGAATCCTCTTAAGCCGTGGTAGGGTAGTAATCTAAGTATAGTGGGAACTCACATGAGAAAAATGACGATCTCAGGTCAAAAGACTAACATGTACTCATGAAACCATAGAACTTCCATCCGACGATAGATATAATACCATCTAGAAGTTCTCGGTGAGTCCGTTCGGTGTACTCACTTTCAGTGAGCACCTGTATACTATCTTATGTGACATAACACCAATGGCTTGTGAAACATGGCACCGCCCCTTGTTGGGGTCTCGAAATGTATACATTAGTCCACTCCGTAATATCGATGCCCAGTCTCGATACTCTTATAACTAGGGACATTTAAGGATGTGCTTATGGACTACCCAGCTCTCACGTATATCATCGCCATCATAATGCGGGTATTCAAGCAAGAATTTTATGGGCTTTATCATTATGTATTACCGACAAGTTGGATATGTATGCCCTAGAGGCCTTTATTGTATATGATGCTAGGGGTATATATGTACATGACAATCTTTCTCAATACGATAGTATACTATTCGGTTTGCCTTTATCTTAACATGTGTATATGTTTTACTTTTTATTTCATATCGTTTATACATGTTGATAAAGCCCATAAGATCCTTACTTAACTACCAGCGTTGTGATGACAATCATACTTATAGAAGCTGGGTAGTCGATAAGCACATCCTTAAATGTCCCTAATCGTAGAAGTATCGAGACTAGGTATCGATATTCCAGAATAGACTAGTGTATACATTTCTAAACCCTAACGAGGGGCGATGGTTGGTCCCGCAGTCACGCCCCGCTTCCTATTAAACGAAAACAATGACGTGGCAAGCCTGCGGCATATTTATCTAGAGAAGATCATTATCTAAATAAATATACTAAGCGTATTGAAACAATAATACATAATGCAAGAATAAATGGAGACTGCATAATTTTTCAATAAACATCTTTATTTACATTCAACTTCTAATATTTTCAAATACATGAGTTTCAACTTGAAAGTAAATACAATAAAGGAAAATGCCTAAACATGTGGCATACATAAGCTGAATAAAAAATTAAGCTAGGCTAATCCTGAGGAGCAATCCGGTTGTAGTCTTCCTCTGTGGCCTCCACTTCCTCTGTCTCAACCGTATTTGACGAACATTCCAAGAAAACAAGGGTGGGTAGAATGCCCGTCAGCGAACTAGCGCTTGGTAAGTCCCAAGGATAAAGTAAGAGTAAAATACAAGTATAGAATATATATATAACGAGTAGAAGTATATGTTCATGGGTAAATATGTTTTATAGGTCTCTATATGGTCACTATGTTAACGTTAAGTTCTAAGTATGAATGTCAACGCAGCCGTAAATGTATTCACAAGCTCAAGAGTGGGGCCCCAGGAGCAAGGAAACACAGGCTTATTTATAGTATCGGGGCTCTAGGCTGTGGATGAGTCAACCCGACTGATATTCGAGTAAAATAAAAAAATATTAATATGGGACTCCTGAAGTTCCGTTGGATTCACACAAAAAACTATCCCAAACACCCCGAGTATAAATAGTTTATAACTGTATAGTATACTTAATTAAATTGATTGATTAGTTATAACATGTCTTGATCGAAACCATAGATTGCAAAAGGTGTAGAATGAAGTCGAGTAAAATACGAGTCATATCAAAAGGTGTAGATTGAGTTTGAGTTTAGATTCGAGTTGGGTTAGAGTTCGAGTTTATGTTCGAGTTCGAGTTTAGATTCGAGTTCAGGTCTTTTTCATATGAATTGTTTTAAACTATTAAAAATCTTATGTTCGGGAGAAATCGGCAACTACTGCACATGGACGGCAGGATTTGTGTTTTTTTAAAGACAATTTCCATTGATAACTCCGTTAAGTTGTCTAACCTGAATAAGCAAGTACTCACTTTCTCCGGCTCCTCGGGGCTCAAGAGAAATGATACCGCTTAAACCTATATTAATTCTAGAGTACTCAGAACATTGTTTGCATATCTCGAGGGGGTTTTATGAAAATACTTTAATATAATTTTAAAAATAGACTTCGAGTGTGATTTATAATATTTAAGATTTTCATGATCATGTATTTTAGTTGTTATGGCATATTAGTGATAAAACCTAGCTTTTAAAAGTTTATGATATTTTTATGAAAACTAGCTCTATTGGAAACTTGATGGTATTTTATTAAAAATTATAATCTTTCATTTTAAAAATATAGTTTCATAATATGTTCTTATTGAAAATACGGATTCATAGCTTTATATAATTTTCCAAAGTTTAGTTTTGTTTAGAAAAGTCTTATTTCTTAAAAACCGTATGGTTATTTTCTTTCGAGACCGAATACTCCGTGAGGAGTTTCGCATCTCGCTCTACTATCCCAAGGATATGTGATAATCCGCACCATCCAGTTGCGGGTCCCCTAACAAGGGTTGTAGAGGCACAATTGTTAAGGATTTAAAAATATCGATTAAAAGAAACCCGTTTTGTAAAACTATGATATTTTAATGAAAAACTTATTTTTTTAGCCAAGCATATATTTAGAATATCATTCTATGAAACCATAATGTGCCTGTGGAGTAGGTCATTACCCCGTGAAGGTTCTATAGGTATATACTCTAGTTATAAAAAATGATTATATTAATGTTCATGGAATTTTAATGAAAAGTTTGTTATATGATTGTTTCACATGAAAATTTTATTAAACTAAAAGCTAAATGATTGTAAATAAGGTTACGAGTGGTGTGAGAAAGTTAGCTTGACCTATTTTGCTTAATAAGTGGAGTATAAATGTTAAAAAATAACATATATCGGAGTTAACTCCACTTTGTCGATGTGTTTTAAGAAGGCGATTTGAGATGAAAGAAATAGAGAGAAGAGGGACTTACTCGTTGTGTAGTGTTAGGAAGAGGTTAAGGAAGAGAGAGGGTGTCTTGGTCTCGTTGGAGATGCTCGGGTCGTCGGAATTTGATCGCTACTCCCTCTGACTTGCTTAACTCCGCTATAATAACCTCAACCCATCTTAAACTTAGAGAATTTTGAGGAAATTTTCAGAATAGAGGAGAGCTAGGGCATGGGGTGGTATTTATAGGGTAGAAATGAGAGAGGGTGTGAAATAAAAATAAATTAAAATGGATTTAATGGTGTAAATTTGGGATTTGAAGAGTCTCTGTTTAATTGCAGGGAATCAAACAGTGCAGGGGAGTTGAGGGGAGCTGAAGGGGTGTGTGTGCAAAGCACGGAGGTTTTTGGAGGCATTGAGACCGGCGGCGGCCAAAGTAGGGAAATGGGCAGTCGGATATGGAGCAATTGCCTTGAGATTCATGCCAGGTATTTAGATGTGTGTTTACTTCTCTTTGCACCTGTTCGATTTTTTTGATACCTTTCATTTCCCTATGAATTGCACGTGCAACTCTTGGGCTTCCAGAAAATTAAAAAGAAAAATCTTTAAAAGTAATTGGGACTGAGGGGATTCGAACACACAGGCTACGTACAACAGTGTAGAGACTTTACCAGTGAACTACAAGTTTTTCCTTGCTTTTATTAAACCAAAATAACTTATAACACCTACACATGCTGAAATACCATTTTCTATACATTTAAACAAATAATTCTGTATAGGGATTTCATAGTCGTTACATTCTACCCTCTTTACAAAAATTTCGTTCTCGAAATTTACATTTACAAAAAGACTAATTTTCAAAAAAGTAAAGGTATTATGTACGCATATCTTCTTCTCTTTCTAAAGTTGATTCTCTCGGTGAATCCTTTCTCTATATCACTCGGGCTACGTTTACCTCCTTGTTCCATAATATCTTCACCTTTCGGTCTAGGATATCAACTGGTTGCTGCTCGCATGTTAGGTCAGTCTGTACCGTGAGCTCTGGGTGATCAAGTATATGGCTAGGGTCACTCACATATCGCCGTAGTTAGGATACGTGGAACACGTTGTGCACTCCTTCCAATAAGGGTGGTAGTGCTAAACGACATGCCACTTCTCCAACTCGTTCGAGTATGTCGAATGGTCCTATGTATCTTGGACTTAATTTACCTCTCTTGCCAAAACATATCACTCCTCTGTTTGGAGAGATCTTTAAGAATACACGCTCTCCGGGTTGAAACTCCAGATGTCGACGCTTTGCATTTGCCCAATATTTCTATCGGTCTTGGGTTATGTGCATCCTTTTCCTAATCGTGCGAACCACGTCCATACTTTCTACGATCATCTCTTGTCCAAAGAGTTCATGATCTCCAATGTCATCCCAACTTAGCGTGGAACGACACTTCCTTCGATAGAGTGCTGTGAATGGTGTCATCCCAATACTTGCATGGTAGCTGTTGTTGTATGAAAACTCCACCAGGTGTAGGTGATCTTCCCACGATCACCGAAGTCTAACATACATGCTCTGAGCATGTCTTCTAGGATATGAATTGTTCGCTCAGACTGCCCGTCTATTTGTGGATGGTACACCGTGCTGAAATTCAGACTCGTTCCCATACTAGCTTGCAGATTATGCCAAAACTGTGAATGGAATCTTGTATCATGATCGGAGACAATGTAGACATGTACTCCATGTAATCTCATGATCTCCTGCATGAGTTTATGGGTATCAAGTATGGTACATCTTGAAAGTATAAATCTTACTTTAGATTTCTACTCACATCCATGTACTTTCTTCCTAACGTCTCGGTTGACTGGCCAACTCGGAATGGAATAAAGTGAGCCGACTTGGTGAGTCGATCCACAATAACCCAAATTGCATCGTTACCCTTCGTTCTCCGAGAGAGAGTAGCCACGAAGTCCATGATAATGTGCTGCAATTTCCATTCTAGGATTGGTAATGGCTGAAGTAGACCAGCAGTTCTGTGATGTTCTGCCTTCATTTGCTGATACACTAAACACTTAGCTACGCTCCTTGCTACTTCTCGATTCATTCCATGCCACCAGTAGTGTTTCCGTAGATCCTTGTACATCTTTGTACCGCTGGGGTGTACCGAGAACGAAGAGCTGTGAGCTTTTTTCATCAATTCTTCTTGAAAAGGGCCGACTGGTACGCATAAACGGCTTCCATATCACAAGGATCTATCTTCATGGATGATGAAGTCAGTTCGAAGTCCACTTTCTACTTGTTCTCGGGTCTTTTGTATCTTGGTATTATTTGCTTGAGCTGTCTTGATCTGATTTACAAGAGTGGACTGCACTTGTAAGTTCATTAAATATGAAGCGTTACCTGGCATAACTACTTCGATCTCCAATCCGTGCAATTCTTGTTGTAGCTTCCACTGAGCGGTAAGGTTCATTGCTAATGGCTGGCGACTAAGTGCATCAGGAACTACGTTCACCTTTCAAGGATGATACTGTAAGTTGATGTCGAGGTCCACCATGAGTTATAGCCATCTTCTCTGCCGCATGTTGAGTTCCTTCTGAGTAAATACATATTTAAGACTTTTATGGTCAGTGTATATATCCACTCGTTCTCCCAAAAGATAGTGGCGTCAAATCTTAAGTGTGAAGACTACTACTACCAGTTTCAGATCATGTGTTTGATAGTTGCGTTCATGAACTTTTAACTGCCTTGACGCAAAAGCCATAACTTTTCCATGCTGGTGTAGAACACATCCTAATACTTTACCGGACGCATCACAATGCACATCGAATCCGCCAAATTGATCCGGTATTACGAGGATAGGAGCAGCGGTTAACCTTGACTTGAGTTCTACAAAAGCCTTCTCACATGCTTCTGACCACACGAATGCTTCTTCCTTACATGTGAGCTTGGTCAGGGGTGCTGCGATCTTTGAGAATCCTTTAATGAATCGTCGGTAGTATCTTGATAAGCCCAAGAAATTTCTTACATCTTTCACCATCTTTGGTATCGGCCACTCGCTGATAGCTGACACCTTAGCTGGATCCATAAAGATTCCTTCGCCTGAAATGATATGCCCGAGAAATCCTACTTGATCTAGTCAAAATTCATATTTGTTGTACTTGGCGTAGAGCTGATGTTATCGTAATGTCTCCAAGACAATCAGTAAGTGCTCGGCGTGCTCTTTCCGATTCGTTGAATACACCAGGATGTCGTTGATGAAGATAACAACAAATCTGTCTAAGTACTCTCGGAAATCTTGGTTCATCAAGTTCATAAAGATGGTAGGTGCATTGGTCACTCCAAATGGCATTACGAGATACTCATAATGACCATAACGAGTCCTAAATGCCACCTTCGGAATGTCGGACTCCTTGACCTTCACCTGATGATATCCTGAACGAAGATCTAATTTTGAAAACACATAAGATCCACTTAACTGATCGAAAAGGTTATCGATGCGAGCTAGTGGATACTTGTTTTTAATTGTCACCTTGTTCAGAACTCGATAATCCACGCACATCCTGTATGTACCTTCCTTCTTCTTCACCAGTAGCACCGGAGATCCCAAACTTGAAGTACTGGGATAGATCCAACCTTTCTTCAGAAGTTCGTCCAACTGAATGCGGATCTCCTTCAATCCATCCGGAGTTAATCGGTATGGAGCTTTTATTACCGGTTGTGCACCGGATTGCAAATCAATGTTGAAATCAAAAGCTCGATCGGGAGGCAAACCTGACACATCTTCCAGGAATACATCCTCGAACTCTCGAACTACCTCTGGCTTCGATCCTTCCGTTTGCAACGCTGTAATCTCTGCCTTCTTTGGTTTTACTCTATAGATTCTAGGCTCCAAGGTCTGTTCTCCAAGTAGAAGACTGAGTGATCTGGTATTTCAAACACCACCCTCCTTTGGCGACAGTCGATGGTAGTGAAGAAAGTTCCCAGCCATTCCATTCCCAAGACTACGTCGAAGTTCGGTATGTTCAGCACCTTGAAGTCTGCATAGAATTCTCGACTGCAAACGACCACTGGATACAGATTGTATCCCAAAGTTGCTTTTAGAACACCATTCACTGAACTGACAATCCAGCTGGATACGAGCTGCTTAACTGGGATCACATGACTTCTTACGAACCGTTGTGAAGAAGCTAGTAAAGAAGTTGAGATTCTAACCATAGCTTCCATTTCTTATATTTTAAAGAGGACATCCCTCGCTCTGTCCCCGATTCTTGTGAGCCTGGTGCCTTACTATTGGATTGGCGCCGTTCTTTGCCTGAGCCTGTGAAGCGGTAGAAATGATCGCTACCATCTTGCACTCAATCGAAAGGACCCGTGAATTAAAGATAGTTGGGGACCTCAGCGGGGATGGACTAAGTTGAACTCGGATGGCACGAAGCACGGTAACTATTGCAGTATTGGGGGACTATTGAGAGATTCAAGTGGAAAATGACTCTTGGGTTTAGCTCGTAACTAAGGTCAAGAAGGAGGACGAAGGGATCTCGCTGTTGTTTAAGGATAGCTCAGCCTACCATAGCAAAAACCAAAGAAAAAGGGCCTGATGATTCATCGAAATCTTCTCTTTCCCTTCCTATCCCAAGAAGAGGGCTCCTGATTGACTTTCCTTCTGATCTGGATATTATGGAATAGGAGTCGTTTTTGCCCAAGAGCTTTGGTGCGTTTTGGGGAAAGGTTGGTGCATGTGAATGTTTGGATTCCATCGCCTCCTTCTGGTCATCAGACAGATCATTCTTGGTTTGCTTGACCGATGCCTTCCTGTTGGGTGTAGGAGTAGGGGGCCCTTCGTTGAGCAGAAGGATCTTGTCGACGAGTAGACCCTGTACAACTACTCATTGACAAAAGAGATGATTGGCCTAGCGATGCCCTAGTGTCAAAGAGCGCGACTGCAGGTAGGGTGGCTACTAAGATTGTACCTGAGTCGTGTGGGATGGGTTTAGGTATAACAAATATAAGATGACTATGAATTGAAAGGACTTGAAAAAAGAATAGGGCAAGGATTTACCAGTGATAATCTGACCCGTAGCTTTGGCCTCTTCGACCGACATAGTGAATGCTTTGCGTTGCGACACTTTTCTCTGTGCGTGGTTAAACACTCGGCATTGGGGTTGAGCGGTCTGGGTGAGGGGAGTTGAAGCTGGTAAAGCTAAATGGGTAGGAGGATCTTGGATCTCCGGTCTAGCTGGAGGGTTGCTAGGTCCTAGGTTCTTGGGGCATGCTCCAATGGCGTGAGTAGAAGATCCACAGATCAGGCACAAGTTGTTCTCCCTACGACAATTCTTCACAAGGTGCCATGTTCTTTTGCAGTAGATGCAAAAGTCTGGCCTGTTGTTGGTGAACGAACTTACTGGCCTTCGAGATGGTCCGTTAAAAGCTGGCCTGAAAGAGGCCCTTCCTGTGATCTGGTGCACGGGGCGTTTCACACCGGCAGTCTGCGGCCTGCCCTTCTTCTTCACAACTTCCTCATAGTGTCGGGAAATCTTCCAAGCTAAGTACATGGTGTCACGACCCGAAATAGCACATGACTGGCTATTGAATCATATGAAGTCTATATGACCTCATCTAATTCAAGTAAGCCAAAAGCCCAGAAATCTAAAACCATTTTAAATAATAAATAAAGGAAAACTAGTTTTAAAGAAGTGGAGAAAACATGTTTTAAAAACAAGGTTTTTAAAGAAGTTAGCCGAATATGCATTTTTAAATCCTCAAGTCTTTTCTGAAAATTTCGGCAGAGTTTCCTTTGTAAATACAGGCCCCAAACGGGGTACAACAAGAATAATATATGCGTAATGATAAAAGGCCTCCCCAAGCGGGAGCTAGCTCTTCGTCAATCGACGGTCATAACCACGTAAGCAATATAATATACAACGCCGAAGGGCGAGGATCAAAACTCAAAAGGAAACTCAAAATCAACAAGAAAATAATAATACTACAACGCGCGACTCTAAGGTCGAAATAATACACAGCTGGTTTTCTAAGTCTAAAACAATATAGAAGTTTGGTTGATGGAATTTACTAGATACAACTGAAAATAAATAAGTATAATGGTGGTCACGATGCGAGTGAACCCACATACTAAAGCAATCACCCAGAAATGGAGCAGCGTGCCAGAAAAGCCGCAATGAAACCTGTACGGCAAAAACCTGCAAGAACTGTGGCACAACGGGGGTGAGTTGCCAACTCGTGAATAGAAAACATCACAGAGCAGAAATCGTATGTATGACTCAATCCTAGGTCAATACGATCAGATATATATAAACCTCAAATGAATAAGTCTGAAGCATGATAAGGCGGTAAGGGTAAACATCTATACATAAGTGTAGTACCAAGTGCTCGTGCCAGTGCCTCAGGTAGAAACATATTATAAATATGAGGTATAATTAAGGTAATCAATGTCAACTATACCATGAAGTCTATGAGTATGTGGATATCATCCAACTATTTAATCAATGTCTGTATGTATGTGGATCTCGTCCACGTGTCACCCAATGACACAAAATATCATGCATGTAAATATCATAAAGCATATGCAGAAGTCTCTGAGTATGTAGATATCATACAACTATCTATTCCATGTCTGTATGTATGTGGATCTCGTCCACATGTCACCCAATGACACAAAACATCATGCATGCAAATATCATAAAGCATATGCATGGAAGTATGAGGATGTAAATCAACGTGTGTCCCTCGTGACACATCAAAATCATTGAACCGGAGTGTCCAGCATCGACACTCGAAAACATCATGAAACCCATGCCCAGCATCGGCACGTAAATCCTCATATATCGGGCTCCGTCAGTCCTGATCGGCCCACGTGCTCCGTCAGTCTGGATCGGCCCATATCATATATCGACTCCGGTCGGTATCCTCCGAATATCCGCCGAGCCCAAATACAATCACCGGGAGGTAGTAGTCCCTCTGCCAGGTTCACCATCTGTATGCACAGCATCCTTTTCTTGCCCTAGGGAACCATACCGGGCCCCACCATGTACCCGCACACGGCTGACAACTCCTCCTCGCATCGGGTATATATATATACATCAGAACCGATAAAACTCATGGTTGGGGCACTAAAATATCATATCAAGTCTAACCGGGTTTTTAAAACAATACATGCACTCTTTTGAAATACCCACGGTTCCCAAATCCAGAAATATCATGGAAACAATATATCTCAATGAGTAAATTCGTAAAGCAGGATATATGCGACATATGATAGAAATGTAATCATATCCGTATATCATGCAACATAAAAGAGTCATATGAACACATCAAGGGGAAAACCGCTCTTTTAAATGAATCCAGTTTTAAAATATATCTTGCGGTTCCCCAAATCTCCAAAATAAGCCAGAGTCATCTATGTATGTGCAATACGTATGTAAGCAAGTATGTGTGTACAATATGCATGTGCGCCAATATGGATGTACAAGTAGGTATATCCGTAAGTATGTCATGCAAGGGGTCATATCCTGATGCAACAATCCTACTGTGTAGTGACATGGCAATTATCGATGATGAAGTGTGTGAGCCGGCAAGCAGGTGTACGTGGAACATATGCATCATCGATAATGGTGCCGATGTCCTAACAGCATGGGTTTAATATAACAATAACACATTTACGCATGAAATGCGATGCGAATAGCAAGAATATGCGGAATCGAATAATAAACGTAACAGGGAAGAATCTATATCAATATGTAAATGTCATACAATTTTTCCATTTGAAATCAGACGAATCGGGGTTTTTGGAAAAATAAGGGCTACGATGTTTTTAAGAAAAGATGCGTCTTTTGAAATAATCCGTAGAATCCCTTTGCCTGTCTTTAAAATACTCACGATTCGTTAGTTTTGAAATAGGTATAACTCGGGTCCAGTCTAACATCTACTAAGTAAACTACAGATCTAACTAACCAGCTAATCGAAAGGGTATGGAAACCACTTAAATCTGAGTCGATATATATATATATATATATATATATATATATATATACACACACACAATAGTCGGTGATCCCGCCTCAATAGTATCACATACGATACAATATAAAATCTGACATCCTCGAGTCAAGAGTGCAGATCTATCATCAATACATAGCTCGTACGTAAATCCGTCGTACGACATCCCAAATCAAGGTACGGGTCGAATCTCACATTTATCTCATCAATTAACTGGTATCCTTATCATCATATCTCATGAACTGGGGTACTGATCTAAGTCTAGTACAAACCGATACCATCTATATAGATATAAGTGCGTGTATGAAAGCGCACGTCCAAAGGCCCGCTAAAATCTCATGTTGTATCTTAAAATACGAACCACATCATATCACCGATCTCATGGCATCATGCCCAATCTCATCGACTCATCTCCAAATATCATCCACTATCCTCATCATCCAAGTGTAGGTATACGAGTATATATATATATACACAGTCCTATACCTATATGTGTGTATGTGTGTATATCTCTTCCTAAATAAGCACAAGTATAACAGTAAGCTTGTGTGTGCGTGTGAGTGTAAACCTATTCTAGGGTTCGCGACTAGGAAGCTATACTAGTTCACTTCTAATAACCCTAATCTAACCATTGAACACCTAATCATATCCTGAAAATCCATGTCACACATAAAAGATATCATATATATATATATATATATATATATTAATATACTATTCATCGAACTGCGGGGGTGCTATACGCCATCCACCCAACTTCCCCCGTAGATATAATCTACTCACCTTGACCTTCGCTTGCCGATATCGACGTCGCCACGCGCTTGCTTGTCGTCTCGAAGTCATCACGAGGGTACCTACACATCATAGCGTATCGTATCGCATTAAAAACCAAGTCGAAACCAAAACGACACGCGGAACTCGCATAGGTCAAAACCTATGGTTTGCCCTCGCAAAACAACCCGATATCACTCGATATAGACGTAGAGACGTCACATGATCGAGATAAAGCACAAATACTAAAATCCAGAATTTAAAATACGCAAAACCATAACTCGAATCAAAATAGCAACACATGTATTCAGTCCCAGATTTTGATTAAGTTACAACCAATGTTCCAAAACAATACTAGAGTGATGTATAAAGTGTAAATGAGCTATGGAAGTAACCAGGACCCCTGACTCCACAAGGAGGCCGGCCCCTTACCCTAAAATTCTGGCGACCTCGGCCCTGGTAGGGAGTTGGGGTGTCATGTTTGTAGGGTAGTCTCCTGGTAGTCAATATAGGGTAATGGTCTTGCTAGTTTTTCCAGTAAGTGTCTAGGGTCACTCCAGATTCCCTGTAGGCCACCAATCTAAAACAAAAAAAAATATTTGGTATCTAAAGTTTAAGTCGTGGCAATGTCATAATACTACATTGTAGGAAATTGGTCCCAGATTTGGATGAGGGTGAAAACCATGTGAGCAAACAACACTAGGGTGATATATAAGGTATATGTGACCTACAGAAGAAACCTGGACCCATACCCTCACCAATTGGCCGAGCCTTCTCTCATGCAAAACCGGTCTCGCTGGCCCTGGGGACTCCTCTGGGTTTCGTGCTCTCAGGGTGTCTTCCTAGGGTCAATTCTAAGCTCCTGATGTTGCTTGCTAGTCTCGTAATCAACCCAGGTCATCCCAGATTTCCTTGCACGCTCTAAGTTCACAAACCGACATTGCAAAGTTCTGTAAATCTGTATTTTTGGCTTTCAGTTTTGGTTAGGTCTGGGTTTTGGACAATTGGGGAGTTTTAGGTCACTACTAAAGTCCAATTACACAACCACAACTTAAAATAACATTAACCCTCTTTAGGGTTTTCCAAAGCTCACCAAATCGCACCAAATCACAACTATACACAACTATGGTTTAAAGTGAAGGAAAAATTACACTAAGTGTGAAGGGATTACCTCATTTAGCACACATGAATACTCCACAGCGCCAAAATGAAAACTTTCTTGGTCCATAGTGTAAGTCCATATTGCGACCCCCGGTTCTTACGGGGAGGCGGAAACGGTATAAAAAACGAATTTTTATCGCAAGAGGCAACATGGACTAAACTATGGTCGGGATCGTTACCTAAACTAAAACTAGCATACTAAGCTAAAGATATTTAGCTACTCGGATAGAGATGGTTATACCTAAACTTGAACTCCTTCTCTTCAAGCTCCGGTGGTGGTCCGATGGCTCCTTCCCGTCGTCTCCGTACGCCGAAGATAGATCCACTTGAAAGCTCCAACCTTTAGCTCCTTCTTCGGTCTTTGAAGAAACTAGTTCACTTGGTTTGCTAAACCTAGTGAACTAGAATGAGTAGAGAGGAAAATAGAATGGGATTGTATCTATGGTTCTTGATTCTCAACTCATGAGACAAGAGAACCATAGATCAAGAGAGGGAGCAAGAGGTTGAGGGTGAGAGCAAGGGGAGAGCTCAAGAACAAGAGAGAGAATGAGCAAGAAAGAATGAGGCTCTCTTTTCTCTCTCACCCTCTCATAATCCAAAGTGATCATAACTCATCATATCAAAAAAGTCTTTTGGTGATGGTTAGAAGCAACCATAAGGTTATCATATCATGCACTCATTTTACTCAAAAAAGCAAGCAAGAAAAAAGTCTTTGGCATGAAATGATAACCATGGTCATCATGATGGTCAACTAGTCAAGCCTAGTCAACCGGTCAACAAGTCAACAAAAGTCAACAAGTCACCAAAGTCAACAAGTCAACAAAAGTCAACAAGTCAACAACCATATCACCATAATACTTAATTAATATAATAGTTAATCACAAATCATATTCTCATTAGGGTTGAGCATAAAGTCAAAAAGTCAACGGTCAACTGTCAACAACCCTAATGAGAATCCGCTGCCTCTGCCTCCCTGTCAACTGTGCATACACACCCGCATCCGCGTTCCGAGGAACACGAATGCAAACTGGATAAATCCAATCCCATAAGGTACACTAGGATCTGGCTTAAACCAAAGCCCGCTAGTGTAAACTGTCCGGACACTGTACGTGCACAAGTGCACGGATGTGACCGAACCCTGTCGCAAAACCATGCGACCTGTCGCAATACCATGCGACCTCTACTCTTTTGCCTAAAGGCGAAAAGCTTTCTGTGTGGGACTCTAAAGACTCGACACTACGCTGGCAGTGGGTTTAACCACAGACCGCAAGCGGCACTAGCTGTGCGTAACGGTCCCCAGGTAATGCCGACAAGAAGACCGACGAGGCGAAACCCATCTGAACTCCTACTGAGCCTGAGTGTGACATTCTCCGTACAGTCCGGTCTGTTCGTCTGATACATCGCATGGCGGGCCTAGGGGGCGGTAAACGTCAGTCCCCCAATAGCGGTACAAGTCGTGCCGGAGTGAAGCCCAATACACCCTGAGATAACACTGGAAACCTACCAGTATATCTCGTTTGCCCTGGCCAGGGACTACTCGTGTAATGGCTCTCCTAGACACAGCGCGATGTCAACCCCCAATACCGGGAGAGACGAATCCTGTCTAACCGTCACTGCCTCCAAGTGCTTCGGGACTGCACCCAACCACCACCTGTTTGCACGACTCCTTTGAGCCGTGGTAGGGTAGTAATCAAAGTACAGTGGGAACACACCCGAGGCGAAGTGACAGTGTCAAGTCAGCGGACTAAGCTGTACTCATGTCACCTGGGAACTGATAATTGACGATAGGTATAATACCAACTAGTCAGTTCCCGACGAGTCCTGTCCAGTGTACCCGTAACCTAACGAGCACCCGCATACTATCTCAAGTACGACGTACTGACGGCTGTGGGACAGACCGTCTCCCACACTGGGATGAGAAGCGCATGCGCTGGTCTACTCCGGAGTATCGATGCCCTGTCTCGATAGTCCTGCGACCAGGGACCTGAATAAGGATGTGCTTATAGATTACCCAGCCCCCACTAGTGTGACTGCCATCACAACGCTGGTAATCAAGCAAAGATCCTAAGGGCTCCACTAATGCGTATAAGTGATATACTGAAATAAACACAAGTACACATTGAAGTAGAAACAAACCAAGTAGCATACTACTATTTTGAGCAAGATTGTATATACAAGGTGAATATCCCAAGCATCCATTAAGTAATATACAAACCAGTATGATACAGTAATGGCCTCTAGGGCATATACACTAACAATCTCCCACTTGCACTAAGGCCATGTACTGGCGTATCGAAGACCTATCATCTCGATTAGCCGCTCGAACTGAGTCTGGGGCAGGGCCTTGGTGAATGGATCAGCAGTGTTATCTTCTGAAGCGACTCTCCGAACCTCGATCTCCTGGCGATCTACGATCTCCCTGATCAGGTGATACCGCCTTAAGATGTGCCTGGATTTCTGATGGGACCTGGGTTCCTTCGCTAAAGCTATAGCCCCGTTGTTGTCGCAATACAGAGGTATTGGATCAACAATGGACGGAACCACCTGAAGTTCTTTCAAGAACTTCCTCATCCAGACAGCTTCTTTTGCGGCATCAGATGCAGCGATGTATTCCGCTTCCATCGTCGAGTCTGCAACGGTTTCCTGTTTGGAACTCTTCCAACACACCGCCCCTCCATTGAGGGTAAAGACAAAACCCGACATGGACTTGGAATCATCCTTGTCACTCTGGAAGCTGGAGTCAGCAAAGGCCTCGATCTGGAGGTCTTTTCCGCCATACACCAAGAACATCTCCTTAGTCCTTCTCAGGTACTTGAGAATGTTCTTTACCGCTATCCAGTGTTTCTCCCCAGGGTTTGACTGATACCGGCTTACCACACTCAGTGCATAAGCTACATCCGGTCTGGTACACAACATCGCATACATTATAGAGCCTACCGCAGAAGCGTAGGGTATAATAGACATGCGATCCCTCTCCAAATCAGTCTTGGGAGACATCTCTTTAGAGAGGGTGATCCCGTGACAAGCCGGTAGGTTACCGCGCTTGGAATCTTCCATACTGAACCTCTTCAGTATGGTGTCGATGTACCTGGACTGTGAAAGTCCTAATATCCTCTTGGATCTGTCACGGTAGATCCGGATACCCAGAATGTATGAGGCATCACCCAGGTCTTTCATGGAGAACCTGTGTGACAAGAACCCCTTGACAGATTGTAGCATAGGAATATCATTTCCTATTAAGAGAATGTCATCCACGTATAAAACGAGGAATACTACAGTTCTCGCTACAAATCTACTATAGATGCATGGTTCATCTGGATTTTTGATAAAGCCAAATTCTTTGACCGTCTCATCAAAGCAGATGTTCCAACTCCGCGATGCCTGCTTTAGTCCATAGATGGACTTAAGCAACTTGCACACCTTTCCGCTGCTCCCACTCTGAATGAAACCCTCTGGCTGGTCCATATAGACACACTCCTCTAAATTTCCATTTAGAAAAGCTGTCTTTACGTCCATTTGCCAGATCTCATAATCGTGGAAGGCAGCAATGGCAAGAAGGATCCGAATGGATTTCAGCATGGCTACTGGAGAAAAGGTTTCGTCGTAGTCCAAGCCAGGTCTTTGACGAAAACCCTTTGCTACCAGCCTAGCTTTATAGGTCTCAACCTGTCCATCTACACCAATCTTCCTTTTGAAGATCCACTTGCATCCTACGGGTTTTACCCCGTCTGGAGCAATGTCCAACGTCCATACCTTGTTGGTGTACATGGACTCCATTTCGGTCCGCATTGCATCCAGCCATTTCACTGAGTCAACGCTCTGAACGGCCTGCTGGAAGCTAGTAGGCTCATCATAATCTATGATGCAATCCTCTCTATCCCCGTCTATGAGAAAACCGCAGTATCTCTCGGGCGGATGAGACTGCCTACTACTCCTGCGGAGCGGCGTAGGAATGTCCTGTTCTGTTGAACCCTCTGGTTCCATCAAGCTTTCAGTAACAGTCTGTGGTTCTGGAATTTCTTCCAGTTCTACTGCGCTCCCACTTATTTCTTTTTCTATGAACTGGTGTTCTAGAAAGTGGGCATGTCGAGAAACAAGAACTTTTTGTTCCTCTTCACAGTAGAAGAAATATCCCTTGGAATTCTTTGGATATCCCACAAACTTGCACAGTACTGAGCGTGCCTCGAGCTTGTCCGTATGCTGCTTTTTGACAAAAGCTGGACTTCCCCATATCTTAATGTGATTAAGATGGGGTCTCTTCCCACACCACATCTCAAATGGCGTGGTAGGCACAGTCTTAGTGGGAACTCGGTTCAAAAGGTATGCGGCTGATTCTAGCGCATACCCCCAGAATGATCGCGGTAACTCAGCGTTACTCATCATGGACCGCACCATATCCAATAGGGTGCGGTTCCGTCTCTCCGATACACCGTTATGTTGCGGGGTGTATGGAGGAGTAAGCTGAGAGAGAATTCCGTTCTCTTTTAAATAGTCCAGGAATTCGGCACTTAAGTATTCTCCACCTCGATCCGATCTTAGAATCTTAATACTTTTGCCGGTCTGTTTCTCTACTTCATTCTTATACTCCTGGAATTTTCCAAAGGCCTCGGACTTATGTTTCATTAAGAAGACATAACCGTACCTTGAGAAGTCATCCGTAAAAGTAATGAAGTAAGAATGTCCGCTTCGGGCATGTGTAGACATTGGACCGCACACGTCACTGTGTACGAGTCCCAAGAGCTCGCTCGCTCTTACTCCTTGTCCAGTAAACGGAGTCTTTGTCATCTTTCCTTTGAGACAAGATTGACAAGTGGCATACGATTGATATTCGAACGCATTCAAATATCCTTCTGTATGTAACTTAGTCAACCTTCTCTCATTGATGTGACCCAATCTACAATGCCATAAGAAAGTCTGATTTATTTCTGGAGACTTTCTTTTGTGTGTATTCTGGACGTTGAAAATCTGTGGTTGGTTTAACACGTATATACCATTACTCAATGTACCTGACCCAATCAAAACTTGATTAAGGTGAATGTTTACAACATTACTTACAAACGCAAATTCATAACCTTCTTTAGAAACTAAAGATACAGAAATGATATTACAAGTTGCGTTGGGTACAAAAAAGCAATTACGCAAAACCAAAACATGTCCATCTGACATTCCCAGGTGATAGTCCCCCACGGCTTTAGCATCCATGCTAGCTCCGTTTGCAACTTTGAGGGTCATGTCACCTGCCTTCAAAACACTACGGTTTCTCAACGCCTGCAAAGAATTACAGATATGAGATCCTGATCCGGTATCCAATACCCAGGAAGTAGAGTTTATTGAAAGACAGTTTTCAATAACATACACACCTGAAGCTGAAGCTGCAACCTGCTTCAATTCCTGTGTTCTGGCCTTCCAGGCCCTGCAATCATTCTTCCAGTGTCCTTTCTTATGACAATAGAAGCATTCTTCCTTATCCACAAGCTTCCCCGCTATCTTTGTTGCTTTGCCTTTTCCCTTCGTATCCACTTTACCAACACCGCCCCTTGGTTTGGCGGGGGCCTTCTTCTTCTTTCCCTTGGCTTTCGCCTTGGACCTAGAAGAAGATGATCCTCCTACAAACAAAGTGGATGTTTCCCTACCTTTCTGTAGGGTGCCCTCTGCGCTCCTCAGCATGTTGAGGAGCTCTGATAGTTCAACCTCTTTTTCTTGTAGGTTGAAGTTCAGTATAAACTGGGCGTAAGTGGAAGGAAGGGACTGGAGAACTATATCCGTATATAGCTCACTCTCCAATGTGATCCCTAGGTCAGCGAGCTCCTCAATGAAGCCGATCATCTTTAGCACATGCTCGGCTACTGATGATCCGACGGCCATTCTTGTCGAAAATAACTTTTTCGACGCTTCGTATCTTGCGATACGTGATTGCTCTCCATACAGTTCTTTTGTATGGAGCAATATGGACTCCATGTCCATATTCTCATGCCTCCTCTGATGTTCGTTGTCCATCGAGGCAAGCAGGAGGCACTTGGCCTTCGCGCTATCAATCTCCCAAGTCTTGCGGATTTCCTTATCCGCGACGCTGGAAGTTGGACCAGGGACAGGGGGAGCTTTGGTGGTAAGAAGATACCCCAGCTTGTCATAAGTGATTGCTATCTTGACATTCCTGAGCCAATCTTTGTAGTTTGGCCCTGTCAGTTTGTTTTTATCTAGGAGTAACTTAAGTCCAGTCATGTTGATTGGTCGCTGCAATTAGGAGAGAGAAGAAGAAACACTCAGCATGATGCTCTTGCAAGTTTAGAGTGGTTTTTAGTTTGTCTAAACAGGATGGCTCCCACTGTTTCTCGAATCCCTCCTCAAACCATAAAGGAAGAATTAGTCAGGATCAATCCCACCGTACAATACTTGCTTAACCGTTCAGCCAGGCCGGTGTTGGTACTTCGAGGGAGGTTTTCCAACGCTTTCGCGAAGTTCCTTAATTAGAGAACCTCTTTTCCCTGGGGGCGTAGCCCCGCTAACACCTTTCTAGGCACCTACTAGGTTTATAGCATTGATCGTTAAGTGAGAAATTTCCCGAGGAGTAGCATATACTCACAGTAGGATCGGGATCCAAATATCATTGCGTGACGAAACTGAAGGAATCCTACCAGAATCATCACACTCCAAATGGTATGCAAATCTAGCAAGTTTCAGTACTTATGAAACTCCCGATGTGGATTTTTGCCCCATGCTCTTATGACCTTGACTTTGGCCAAAATATCATAAGTCACATGTCAAGTTCTACCCGTCATTATCCAGGTTAATTTGGATCCATCCGTACCTACCCTTGACTTTGGCCAAAATGGCAGTACGACTGTCCCAAACCAACGCATCTATCTATGCTACACATGAACACCCAATAGCTACCAATCACTGTGCCTTGACTTTGGCCAACATACACAGCTTGAATACTATTGACTATTCATGTGAAACGACGGAGGGCTACGGATGGTTTTGGCAAAACCGTGAACGTAGTGAACTTGATATGGTCGATGGAACGAGATAGCTTTTAAATGGAGTGGCTCAAACTCCGTATTTTAAAAGTTTGTTTTGAAAAGAACCGAGTGGTTTTTCGAAAGTGTTCCAACGACTTTAACTTGGTTTATTATCTTGCATTAGTTCTTTTAATGCGTGATATTCTTGCATTAGTTCTTTTAATGCGTCCCATCATTTAACCCTACCATTGCAGAAAACAACCAAAATATGACGTACGCTTATGCCATTCGCATTCGCCACTGGGCCCCGTCATTACCCGTTAGGTTACTTAACTAACGACAGAGCGGGGGCTGGGCTAGCGCGTCTGTAAAACATAAGCAACGCCTAAATAGTAAGCAATGATAGACATTACAGATCACAGATGAATGCATTGGATATACTAGCAATCCGCAATCCTTTCGAGCCTGAAACGAAAAGCGGATAACACGGTCGCGGTGAATAGCCAAATACCCCACCCAAGACCCCTACGGGTGCGGCAAACTACCCGCCAAGTACTCGGTAGTTTGCGCACCCCTCCATGGGTCTATCCTAGGAGCAAAAACAGTAAAAAGAATTATACAATGACGGCTACAACCCCGACCCGGTTGTGCGGCCAAACAAATAATATTATTACATCAATTTACATTTACAATGAATGAAAGAAAAACAAAAGCTCATCTCACATCCACCCCGGCTATTCACCCGCGACAGTCCAACACATTCATATACACATTCCAGCACATTACAGATCATGTATAACCCCGACTAATCGACTTATAGCGATTAGCCGACGTTCAATACATGCAAGCATCACAGATATAACCATCATAGTCAAAGTGCAGTGAAGTTCGGAAAAAATACGGAATTATAGGACCCCAAAAGGAAACTTCTTTTCTGGAAAATCTGGGCACATATAATATATTTTAAAAATCCCAAAACCAACACACAAACACACTGCACGAAAAACGATGCAGAGAAGAAACCAAGTCGCGGCGGTTCCGCGGCGTCCAAGAAGGATCACGCGGCGGAAGCGCGGCACTTTAGGCGAATCACTGTATCGTTTTTCTTGGGTGTTCACACAAAACCCTGAGCCGAATTTAGGAGTATAAAGTTTTTCATTTTGACCAGGAAAAATTTCAACAGAAACTCAGATTTTGTAAAGTTTGATTTTTGGATTTTTCCGGTTCCGAACTTCGTTACACTTCACTACCAAGCTAGTTTAAGTTTAGTTAGGCTCTGATACCACTGTAAGTCCATATTGCGACCCCCGGTTCTTACGGGGAGGCGGAAACGGTATAAAAAACGAATTTTTATCGCAAGAGGCAACATGGACTAAACTATGGTCGGGATCGTTACCTAAACTAAAACTAGCATACTAAGCTAAAGATATTTAGCTACTCGGATAGAGATGGTTATACCTAAACTTGAACTCCTTCTCTTCAAGCTCCGGTGGTGGTCCGATGGCTCCTTCCCGTCGTCTCCGTACGCCGAAGATAGATCCACTTGAAAGCTCCAACCTTTAGCTCCTTCTTCGGTCTTTGAAGAAACTAGTTCACTTGGTTTGCTAAACCTAGTGAACTAGAATGAGTAGAGAGGAAAATAGAATGGGATTGTATCTATGGTTCTTGATTCTCAACTCATGAGACAAGAGAACCATAGATCAAGAGAGGGAGCAAGAGGTTGAGGGTGAGAGCAAGGGGAGAGCTCAAGAACAAGAGAGAGAATGAGCAAGAAAGAATGAGGCTCTCTTTTCTCTCTCACCCTCTCATAATCCAAAGTGATCATAACTCATCATATCAAAAAAGTCTTTTGGTGATGGTTAGAAGCAACCATAAGGTTATCATATCATGCACTCATTTTACTCAAAAAAGCAAGCAAGAAAAAAGTCTTTGGCATGAAATGATAACCATGGTCATCATGATGGTCAACTAGTCAAGCCTAGTCAACCGGTCAACAAGTCAACAAAAGTCAACAAGTCACCAAAGTCAACAAGTCAACAAAAGTCAACAAGTCAACAACCATATCACCATAATACTTAATTAATATAATAGTTAATCACAAATCATATTCTCATTAGGGTTGAGCATAAAGTCAAAAAGTCAACGGTCAACTGTCAACAACCCTAATGAGAATCCGCTGCCTCTGCCTCCCTGTCAACTGTGCATACACACCCGCATCCGCGTTCCGAGGAACACGAATGCAAACTGGATAAATCCAATCCCATAAGGTACACTAGGATCTGGCTTAAACCAAAGCCCGCTAGTGTAAACTGTCCGGACACTGTACGTGCACAAGTGCACGGATGTGACCGAACCCTGTCGCAAAACCATGCGACCTGTCGCAATACCATGCGACCTCTACTCTTTTGCCTAAAGGCGAAAAGCTTTCTGTGTGGGACTCTAAAGACTCGACACTACGCTGGCAGTGGGTTTAACCACAGACCGCAAGCGGCACTAGCTGTGCGTAACGGTCCCCAGGTAATGCCGACAAGAAGACCGACGAGGCGAAACCCATCTGAACTCCTACTGAGCCTGAGTGTGACATTCTCCGTACAGTCCGGTCTGTTCGTCTGATACATCGCATGGCGGGCCTAGGGGGCGGTAAACGTCAGTCCCCCAATAGCGGTACAAGTCGTGCCGGAGTGAAGCCCAATACACCCTGAGATAACACTGGAAACCTACCAGTATATCTCGTTTGCCCTGGCCAGGGACTACTCGTGTAATGGCTCTCCTAGACACAGCGCGATGTCAACCCCCAATACCGGGAGAGACGAATCCTGTCTAACCGTCACTGCCTCCAAGTGCTTCGGGACTGCACCCAACCACCACCTGTTTGCACGACTCCTTTGAGCCGTGGTAGGGTAGTAATCAAAGTACAGTGGGAACACACCCGAGGCGAAGTGACAGTGTCAAGTCAGCGGACTAAGCTGTACTCATGTCACCTGGGAACTGATAACTGACGATAGGTATAATACCAACTAGTCAGTTCCCGACGAGTCCTGTCCAGTGTACCCGTAACCTAACGAGCACCCGCATACTATCTCAAGTACGACGTACTGACGGCTGTGGGACAGACCGTCTCCCACACTGGGATGAGAAGCGCATGCGCTGGTCTACTCCGGAGTATCGATGCCCTGTCTCGATAGTCCTGCGACCAGGGACCTGAATAAGGATGTGCTTATAGATTACCCAGCCCCCACTAGTGTGACTGCCATCACAACGCTGGTAATCAAGCAAAGATCCTAAGGGCTCCACTAATGCGTATAAGTGATATACTGAAATAAACACAAGTACACATTGAAGTAGAAACAAACCAAGTAGCATACTACTATTTTGAGCAAGATTGTATATACAAGGTGAATATCCCAAGCATCCATTAAGTAATATACAAACCAGTATGATACAGTAATGGCCTCTAGGGCATATACACTAACACATAGTATAGCTTGTGGGCTTGTGCAACTTTTTTGTGAAAGGGACATGGGCTTTTGAGGAGTTTCTCATGGTGTTATAAGGAGGTGAAGAAGGGGAGGGAGTTAGGGAAGCAACAACAGCAGCAAAGAGAGAGAGTGGAGAGGAAATGAGTGAAAGAATGAAGAGAGAATGGCTCAAGGCCAATGTTGACCCCTCACCCTCTCTTTCTCTCTCTTGCCCATACTTCTATATTCTGTTCTTTTCTTTTCTTTTCTATTTTCCTTCTCTCCTCAATAATGAACCCAAAGCAAAGAATGAAAAATGATGATAAAGCCATGTAGGAAAATGTAACACAAGTGTGAAAAGATATGGCGCATGTTTTGCACAAAACACGCTTAATTCGTGATTAGCGATTTTTAATCGCGATTAGATAAAATTTCATAAATCACATAAAACGCCCTCATTTTAGTAATCTCCAAAATTTTCAAAATTTTTCCCCAATTTATCGGTATTTAATTATACCGCCTTATTAAAATATTCAATATAATATTATTTAATTATAAAAATTCCCAAAAATAATATATTATTTTTTTTGAAATGTTATAATCTTCCCCCCTTAAGGAAATTTGGTCCCCGAATTTAAATTTAAACCCTTCAATACCAAAACATTTCAATAAAAAATCCCAGTCGTCGGGGCTCCGAAATCATCAATACATAAAACGCATCACAACGCAATGCACGCGCATGAACAATGAGCAGATAACTCAAAATCAAAACTCCGTCAAGCATCTCGCAATCATCGAAGTCATGGTGAAGACACAAATGTCAAATCCAATACGAAAACCAATATGATATAAATCAGAACTATACATGTAAACATCAAATTTATACATGTAGATATCTGAAGAAAATACATGTCGGATCCTTTTTAAGTAGCTGTGCGATGCGCATAACACTGCACATTGGCGGACGTCTCGAGTAAGAAAATAACCCTCTCTATATATATCCTTTGTTTAAATGCACGTACCGCCGTTTTGAAAACAATTTAGAAGGGTTTCCTTGTTTTAAACGTTTCGTGTCATATCAGACACGTAGTTAAATACTGAGACTATTGCTCCATTTTTGGAAATCACTTCGATAACTATCAATGCATGCAAAATATATCTACGTACTGTCCTGCGACTAGTCCTTCCCAGTACGAAAACAAATAGCAAATATCATAAAAAACGTACTGCTCCATAAGAATAAATCCCAAATATGCATATGAATGCTACGCGCGTCTGGTGCGCACGAAAATCAAAATCCACAAATGTGCCCTACGTATGCACAGAACAACATCTAAGTGCAACGGGTGTGCACGAAACACCTGTCAAAGGCAACAGGTGTGCCTGACAACAAATATCAGGTGCATCTGATATTCCCGAAGAATCCCGATTTAGTGCATCTGGTGTGCACCAAAATCGCATCTCAAAACATGCGCTCAACATGCGCGAAAATCCAAATCAGGTGCATCCATCATGCACGAATAAAATCAAAATCATGTGCATCCAGTATGCACGAAATCATGAAATCCAATATCAAACGCCGAACATGCGCAAGAATCCAAATAAAATGCACGGAGTGCAAGAAATCGACATCAACATCAAAATCGAAATCGACGGTATACAATACGGATCAATCCAAATCAGTTATACCGTGGTATATAATCTCACAACCATGTGCATCAGCGTGCACAAATCAAGTCAAAGCACTAAAAGTGCATGAAAACTATGCTGAAAGCATAAGTCAAATCACATGCATAACATAGGCATGAAATCAAAATCAACACATCGAATGACATCAATCGAAGTCAAGTGCTACCGTGGTGAACACAATATAAACCCAGTGTAACAAACGCACGAAATATAAATCCGGTGCAACAAATGCACGAAATATCAAACTAGTGCGACAAACGCACGAAATATCAATCTGGTACGACAACTGCACGAAATATAAATCTGGTGCGAAAAACACACGAAATATAAATCCGGTGCAACAAATGCACAAAATATCAATACAGTGCATCCTGTTCACAAAATACCAATACAACGCATCCTGTGCATAAATACCCAACAATAACTCAAATGCGTAAATAGCAACACCGAGTGTACAAAGGTGTAAAAATCATAAACGTGTGCAACTGCATGCATAAAACATATATCAATGCACTACAAGCACATATAAGCTATACTGAGAGCAAAAGCCAAATCGTGTGCATACTATGTGCACAAAATCAACCCAACTGTATGAAATCCATGAAGCCATAAGCAAGTGCAGCCAAGGCACAAAAACGATATCAGGTGCAATAACTGTGCACAAATATGAATACCCAGTAGGTGCAACCATGGTGCACGAAAACAAATATCATGAAACTCAGTCATCAAGACTAAATCATGCGAATAGATCGCCCAAAAATACCAAAATCCAAGGTGACGGATGCGTGATAATCGAATCACCAAATCACAAATCATAAATACCGTCGTCGATATTTCCTCCTTCCAAGTCGAGAAGGTGTCGATGCATCCAATACTAGCGGAGCAAGATATCTACTTGCCTCCTGTTCATGGTCTGGCGCTTGGTGCTTTTAGGCTCTTGTCTCTCACTATGCAGTGCTAGATATATAGCTCCTCGGTTCAACGGCCCAATATGGAATGACAACGGAAACAGTCCCGCTCTGGCACATTCTCTACAGATCTCTGGCTAACTATCTCGTCGACGATGCCGAACTCTGGCCTGCTAGGTGTGCGCAATGTGACCGCTCCTGGGTCTAAGTCTCCTCGTATAGTATTCCAGAAAGGTTCTGTCGAAGTCTCTCTCAAATGTCGTTTCTGCCGAATTGCCCGGAAGTTATCGTCCTTTACTAAATCTATTTCTTGTTCTGGAACTGCTGCATACTCATCGCGACTCCTTCTGGAAGATATATCAATAATCAACGCCTCTGCATGCGTATCGCATCTCTGATGTCAACGGAGTGGAACGTCATCTCGTCAAGATCTCGTACGAACCTCTTACTCCACTTTTCTCTGCTGTCAACTGCTTGGGACTGGTCTCATCGTGGCTGCATGGACTGTGCTCCAACGGCTATACTCATATCTGGAGTCTCCCAAGCAATGCATCCCATCACATGATATCCGAAAGATGTTGAACCTTTCGATCGATTCGTCAAGGTTCCATAATTCCCCCAAGAGCTAAATATCTTGGGTACAGTTTAATAGTACTCCAGTACATGCCACAGCACCTGTGGACCAACCGTAGAAGGGCAAACCCAAGCCTCACAAATGGCACCACTAAACTGCCGCAAACCATAAGGTTCGAAGGCGTTCCATGGTCATTACGTCGAGTTAGGGTTTCATTCTTCTAGAGGGTCCATAGCATTACTTGCATTGTCTTCCGAATACTTTAAACTTGGAAAATGGGCTACTGACATTCGATCGTCTCTATTGACTCTCAACATACATGCGTGAAGTCGTCTCTAGCTGGAGTCAATCTATCTGATGACCTCGCATCAGGGTAAGCGAACGAACCACATGTCCTAGTCATTCATCCTCGGGTGACTAGCGACCATCTTTCATATCTCTAAGTACCACTCGTACTGCAATAACTCTAACATATGGGGCAATATCTCGTCGTTCGCAGCAACAACTGACTCATTCGTATGCACGCTGAACAGTGCCTCAATCATCATGAATAAGAGATACATCAATGGTCATCACATCCTGGCTGGCCTCTATCAGTGGCTCAATCCTCTGGTGCTAATCTGCACGTCCAAGAAATCTCATGGAAGCGATCCATCAAACGCTCATGACACGAAAACACAATAAAACGACGCCTCTCCATGCAATCATATGTCCCTGGAATCACGCCTTGGTCAGTCCTTGTCCGTGACGAGCTCGTGCTGACCGCAACTCTAGCCGTAGCTCACTCTGCCCGTAATCGTGGCAGCAAAATCATAACCAACATTGATGAGGATAGATCATAGGAATGAATGTAATACTGTGCAAGGAAATGTACATCCTAAGGCTCCTTAAGCGGAGTGGCGTATCGTAAGTATGCCGCGGAACATACACATGGTACGTCACTCTCCTTAAGTCACCTACTCCATCAACCAAGGTCAACCTATGCGACAAAAGTACGGGTCTAATACCCCCTCGACTAAGTCTAAGTTCCATAAGGTCAAGCCTAAGTTCCGTATATATACAAACTTTCTAGGCACCGCATAGTCAAACTTAGACTCGAACCAAGGTTAACCGAGCGCTCTGATACCAACTTTATCACGACCCGAAATAGCACGTGACTAGCCCTTAAATCATATGAAGTATATAGGACCTCATCTAATTCAAGTAAACCAAAAGCCCAGAAATCTAAAACCATTTTAAATAATAAATGAAGGAAAACTAGTTTTAATGAAGTGGAGAAAACATGTTTTAAAAACATGGTTTTTAAATAAGTAAGCCGAATATGCATTTTTAAATCCTCATGTCTTTTCTGAAAATTTCGGCAGAGTTTCCTTTGTAAATACTGGCCCCAAACGGGGAACAACAAGAATAATATATGCGTAATGATAAAAGGCATCCCCAAGTGGGAGCTAGCTCTTCGTCAATCGACGGTCAAAACCACGTAAGCAATATAATATACAACGCCGAAGGACGAGGATCAAAACTCAAAAAGAAACTCAAAATCAACAAGAAAATCATAATACTACAACGCGCGACTCTAAGGTCGAAATAATACACAACTGGTTTTCTAAGTCTAAAACAATATACAAGTTTGGTTGATGGAATTTACTAGATACAACTGAAAATAAATAAGTATAATGGTGGTCACGATTCGAATGAACCCACCTACCAAACCAATCACCCAGAAATGGAGCAGTGTGCCAGAAAAGCCGCAATGAAACCTGTACAGCAAAAACCAACAAGAACTGTGGCACGACGGGGGTGAGTTGCCAACTCGTGAATAGAAAACATCACAGAGCAGAAATCGTATGTATGACTCCATCCTAGATTATTACGATCAGATATATATAAAAACCTCAAATGAATAAGTCTGAAACATGATAAGGTGGCAAGGGTAAACATCTATACATAAGTGTAGTACCAAGTGCTCGTGCCGGTGCCTCAGGTAGCAACATATCATAAATATGAGTTATAATCAATATAATCTGTGTCAACTATATCATGAAGTCTATGAGTATGTGGATATCATCCAACTATATAATCAATGTCTGTATGTATGTGGATCTTTTCCACATGTCACCCAATGACACAAAACATCATGCATGTAAATATCATAAAGCAGATGCAGAAGACTATGAGTATGTGGATATCATCCAACTATCAAATCAATGTCTGTATGTATGTTGATCTTGTCCACGTGTCACCCAATGACACAAAACATCATGCATGTAAATATCATAAAGCATATGCATGGAAGTATGAAGATGTAAATCAACGTATGTCCCTCGCGACACATCAAAATCATAGAACCAGAGTGTCCAGCATCGACACTCGAAAACATCATGAAACCCGTGCCCAGCATCGGCACGTAAATCCTCATATATCGGGCTACGTCAGTCCGGAACGGCCCATATCATCTCTCGACTCCGGTCGGTATCCTCTGGATATCCGCCGAGCCCAAATACAATCACCGGTAGGTAGTAGTCCCTCTGCCTGGCTCACAGTCTGTATGCACAACATCCCTTTCTTGCTCTGGAGAACCATACCGGGCCCCACCATGTACCCGCACACGGCTCACGACTCCTCCTCGCATCGGGTATATATATACATCAGAACCGATAAAACTCATGGTAAGGGCACTGAAATATCATATCAAGGATAACCGGGTTTTTAAAACAATACATGCTCTCTTTTGAAATACCCACGGTTCCCAAATCCAGAAATATCATGGAAACAACATATCTCAATGAGTAAAATCGTAAAGCAGGATATATGCGACATATGATAGAAATGTAAGCATATCCGTATATCATGCAACATAAAAGAGTCATATGCACACATCAAGGGGAAAACCGCTCTTTTAAATGAATCCAGTTTTAAAATATATCTTGCGGTTCCCCAAATCTCCAAAATAAGCCAGAGTCATCTATGTATGTGCAATACGTATGTAAGCAAATACGGGTGTACAATATACATGTGCGCCAATATGGATGTACAAGTAGGTACATCCGCAAGTATGTCATGCAAGGGGTCATATCCTGATGCAACAATCCTACTGTGTAGTGACATGGCAATTATCGATGATGAAGTGTGTAAGCCGGTAAGCAGGTGTATGTGGAACATACGCATCATCGATAATGGTGTTGGTGTCCTAACAACATGGGTTTAATATAACAATAACACATTTACGCATGAAATGCGATGCGAATAGCAAGAATATGCGGAATCGAATAATAAACACAACAGTGAAGAATCTACATCAATATGTAAATGTCATACAGTTTTGCCATTTGAAATAAGACGAATCGGGGTTTTTGGAAAAATAAGGGCTACGGTGTTTTTAAGAAAAGATGCGTCTTTTGAAAATATCCGTAGAATCCCTTTTCCTGTCTTTAAAATACTCATGATTCGTTAGTTTTGAAATAGGTATGACTCAGGTCTAGTCTAACATCTACTAAGTAAACTACAGATCTAACTAAACTGCTAATCGAAAGGGTATGGAAACCACCTAAATCTGAGTCGATATATATATATATATATATATATATATATATATATATATACATTTAATAGTCGGTGATCCTGCCTCAATAGTATCACATACGATACAATATACAATATGACATCCTCGAGTCAAGTGTGCGGATCTATCATCAATATATAGCTCGTATGTAAATCCGTCGTACGGCATCCCAAATAAGTGTACGGGTCGAATCTCACATTTATCTCATCAATTAACTGGTATCCTTATCGTCATATCTCATGAACTGGGGTACTAATCTAAGTCCAGTATAAACCGATACCGTCTATATAGATATATGTGCGTGTATGAAAGCACACGTCCAAAGGCCCGCTAAAATCTCATGTCATATCTCAAAATACGAACCACGTCATATCACCGATCTCATGGCATCATGACCAATCTCATCGACTCATCTCCAAATATCATCCACTATCCTCATCATCCAAGTGTAGTTATACGAGTATATATATATATACACAGTCCCATACCTATGTGTGTGTGTGTGTGTGTGTGTGTATCTTCCCAAATACGCACAAGTATAACAGTAAGCATGTGTGTGCGTGTGAGTGTAAACCTATTCTAGGGTTCGCGACTAGGAAGCTATACTAGTTCACTTCTAATAACCCTAATCTAACCATTGAACACCTGATCATATCCTGAAAATCCATGTCACACATAAAAGATATCATATATATATATATATATTTATATATATATATATATATATATTTATATATTATTCATCGAACTGCGGGGATGCTATACGCCAGCACCCGACTTCCCCCGTAGATATAATCTACTCACCTTGACCTTCGCTTGTCGATGTCGACGTCGCCACGCGCTTGCTTGTCGTCTCGAAGTCTTTGCGAGGGTACCTACACATCATAGCATATCGTATCGCATTAAAAACCAAGTCCAAACCAAAACGACACGCGGAACTCGCAGATGTCAAAACATATGGTTTGCCCTCGCAAAACAACCCGATATCACTCGATATAGACGTACAAACGTCACATGATCGAGATAAAGCACAAATACTAAAATCCAGAATTTAAAATACGCAAAACCACAACTCGAATCAAAATAGCAACACATGTATTCAGTCTCAGATTTTGATTAAGATGCAACCAATGTTCCAAAAAAATACTGGAGTGATGTATAAAGTGCAAATGAGCTATGGAAGCAACCAGGACCCCTAACTCCACAAGTTGGACGGCCCCTACCGTAAAATTCCGGCGACCTCGGCCCTGGTAGGGAGTTGGGGTGTCATGTTTGTAGGGTAGTCTCCTGGTAGTCAATATAGAGTAATGGTCTTGCTAGTTTTTCCAGTAAGTGTCTAGGGTTACTCCAGATTCCCTGTAGGCCACCAATCTAACCCAAAAACCAAGATTTGGTATCTAAAGTTTAAGTCGTGGCAATGTCATAATACTGCATTGTTGGAAATTGGTCCCAGATTTGGATGAGGGTGAAAACCATGTGAGCAAATAACACTAGGGTGATATATAGGGTATATGTGACCTACAGAAGAAACCTGGACCCACACCCTCACCAATTGGTCGAGCCCTCTCTCATGCAAAACCGGTCTCGCCGGCCCTGGGGACTCCTCTGGGTTTCGTGCTCTCAGGGTGTCTTCCTAGGGTCAATTCTAAGCTCTTGAAGTTGTTTGCTAGTCTCGTAATCAACCCAGGTCATCCCAGATTTCTCTGCACGGTCTAAGTTCACAAACCGACATTGAAAAGTTCTGTAAATCCGTATTTTTGGGTTTCAGTTTTGGTTAGGTCTGGGTTTTGGACAATTGGGGAGTTTAAGGTCACTACTAAAGTCCAATTACACAACCACAACTAAAAATAACCTTTACCCTCTCTAGGGTTTTCCAAAGCTCACCAAATCGCACCAAATCACAACTAAACACAAATATGGTTTAAAGTGAAGGAAAAACTACACTAAGTGTGAAGGGATTACCTCATTTAGCACCCATGAATCCTCCACAGCACCAAAATGAAAACTTTCTTGGTCCATAGTATAGCTTGTGGGCTTGTGCATATTTTTTGTGAAAGGGAGATGGACTTTTGAGGAGTTTCTCATGGTGTTTTGAGGAAGTGAAGAGGGGGAGGGAGTTAGGGCAGCAACAGCAGCAACAAAGAGAAGGAAGGGAGAGGAAATGAGTGAAAGAATGAAGAGTGAATGGCTCAAGACCAAGGTTGACCCCTCACCCTTTCTTTCTCTCTCTTGCCCATACTTCTATATTCTATTCTTTTCTATTTTCCTTCTCTCCTCAATAGTGAACCCAAAGCAAAGAATGAAAAATGATGATAAAGCCATGTAGGAAAATGTAACACAAGTGTGAAAAGATATGGTGCATGTTTTGCACAAAACACGCTTAATCCGCGATTAGCGATTTTTAATCGCAATTAGCACTAAAATAGTGTCAAATAAATCATAAAATTTCATAATTTGCATAAATCACATAAAGCACCCTCACTTTAGTAATTTCCAAAATTTTCAAAAATTTTCCCCAATTTATCGGTATTTAATTATACCGCCTTATTAAAATATTCAATATAATATTATTTAATTATAAAAATTCCCAAAAATAATATATTATTTTTTTTGAAATGTTACACATGGGTTGGGAAATCTCCTGTAGCGAGTGCAGCTTAGATTTTAGGGTCCAACCTTTGCTGGAATCGTCATGCCCGAATCTCAGTAGCAGGGATAAGGTGTGCAGTGAACCTGTTACGATCTTGTGTTAGCAGTGTTGTAAGTGAGATAAGAAAATTCAACTTGAGACTACAATTAACCTGCTGAGCATGGTAAACTCAGCATCATATTCATCCACAGACTTAACCCACATCGAGACTTATTGTAGATGGATTAATTGCTACTCCATGTCAATGCGGGCAGTCTCCGGAAAGTACTTGGCATCGAAGAGGTCTCGGAAAGTCTTCCACTCTATTGGTTGTGCGAGACGACTCTCCTCAGCCTTCCACCATACCCTAGCGTTATCGGTCAGTTGTAACTTAGCAACTCTCACCCGGACTATATCTGGCACTTGAGCCGCTACCAAATCATTCTCGATCGCTTGAACCCATTCTTCTGCCTCAAGCGGGCCCCCTTTACCCTAGAAGTTTTTTGGGTGCAGTGCCCGGAACTGCTTAAATCCAGGAGCTTCGGCCCCGGGGAGGTTCATAAGATAGCAGTCTGCTGCTGCTGACCCTCCAATAGGCTCTTGATAGCCTCAAAAAGTAATGTTTGCTCATTGATAGGAGCTACAATGGTAGGTGGTGGTGGTAGTGTAGGTGGTGGAGTATTGTCGTTGACGTTTGTGCTGGTATTGTTCGAAGATTTCATTACCTTGATATAAAAGATAGGTTAGGATAGATACAAGGAATTTGAAATGCAAGTAATGTAAATGTTTGTTGAATTCATTAATTCTTGTGGTATATTGTTTACGACTTCATGCAGAACTGATCTGCATGGGCCACCAACAAAACCTGTCATACTCCACTTCCTATTAGACAGAAACAGTGACGTGGCAAGCCCGCGACATATTTATCTAGAGAAGGTCATTCCCTAAATAAATATACTAAGCGTATTAATACAATAATACACAATGCAAGAATAAATGGAGACTGTAAAATTTTTCAACAAACATCTTTATTTACATTCAACTTCTAATATTTACAAGTACATGAGTTTCAACTGGAAAGTAAATACTATAAAGAAAAATGCCTAAACATGTCGCTTATATAAGCTGAATAAAAAGTGAAGTTAGGCTACCATATCTGATGAACATTCCAAGAAAACAAGGGTGGGTGGAATGTCCGTCAGCAAACTAGCGCTCGGTAAGTCCCAAAGATAAAGTAAGAGTAAAAGAAAAGTATAGAATATATATATATATATATATATAATGAGTAAAAGTATTTGTTCATGGGTAAATATGTACTATAGGTCTCTATATAGTCACTATGTTAACGTTAAATTCCATGTGTGAATTTCAACGCAGCCGTAGAAGTACTCATGAGCTTAAGAGTGGGGCCCAAGGAGCAAGAAAACACGGGCCCATTTCATGTGTTAACATCGGGGCTCTAGGATGTGGATGAGTCAACCCGACTGATATTTGAGTAAAATAAAAAGAGTTTAATACGGGACTCCTGAAACTCCGTTGGATTCACACAAGAAACTATCCCAAACACCCCGAATATAAATAGTTTATAAATGTATAGTATACTTTGTTAAATTGATTGATTGGCTATAACATGTCTTGATTGAAACCATAGATTGCAAAAGGTGTAGAATGAAGTCGAGTGAGTCAAGTAAAATGCAAGTCATATCAATTGCAATTTTGGTTCGAGTGAAGTTAGTTCGAGTAGATTGATTTCGATTTTATGTTCAAGTTTAGATTCGATTTGGGTTAGAGTTCGAGTTTGTGTTCGAGTTTAAGTTTAGATTCGAGTTCAGGTCTTTTTCATATGAATTGTTTTAAACTGTTTAAAATCTTATGTTCGGGAGAAATCGGCAACTGCTGCATATGGACAACAACATTTGTGTCTTTTTCCAAGACAATTGTCATTGATAACTCCGTTAAATTGTCTAACCTGAATAGGCAAGCACTCACTTTCTCCGGCTCCCCGCGGCTCAAGAGAAATGATACCGCTTAAACCTAAATTAATTCAAGAGTCCTTAGAATATTGTTTGCATATCTCGAGGTTTTTTTTGAAAACTACTTTAATATAGTTTAAAAAATACATCTCGAGGGTGATTTATAGTATTTAAGCTTTTCATGAACATGTATTTTAATTGTTATGGTATTTTAGTGATAAAACCTAGATTTTAAAATTTTATAATATTTTTATGAAAACTAGCTCTTTTGGAAACTTGATGGTATTTTATTGAAAATTCTAATCTTTCATTTTAAAAATATATTTTTATAATACGTTTTTATTGAAAATACGGATTCATAGCTTTATATAATTTTCCAAAGTTTAGTTTTGTTTAGAAAAGTCATATTTCTTAAAAACCGTATTTTTATTTTCTTTCGAGACCGAATACTCCGTTATGAGTTCCACATCTCGCTCTACTACCCTAAGAATATGCGATAATCCACACCATCTATTAGCGAGTCCCCTAACAAGGGTTTTAAAGGCACAATTGCTAAGGATTTAAAAATATCGAGTAAAAGAAATCTGTTTTCTAAAATTGTTGTATTTTAATGAAAAACCTATTCTTTGAACCAACCATATATTTAGAATATCGTTCTATGAAACCATAGTGTGCATGTGGGGTAGATAGTTACCCCATGAAGGTTCTATAGGTATGTACTCTAGTTATAAGAAAAACGGTTATATTAAAGTTCCTGGAATTTTAATGAAAAGTTTGTTATATGATTGTTTCACATGAAAATTTTATTAAACTAAAAGCTAAATGATTGTAAATAAGGTTACGAGTGGTGTGAGAAAGTTAGTTTGACCTATTTTGCTTAATAAGTGGAGTATAAATGTTAAAAAATAACATATATCAGAGTTAACTCCACTTTGTCGATGTGTTATTAGAAGGTGATTTGAGATGAAAGAAATAGAGAGAAGAGGGACTTACTCGTTGTGTAGTGTTAGGAAGAGGTTATGGAAGAGAGAGGGGGTCTTGGTCTCGTCGGAGATGCTCGGTTCATTGGAATTTGATCGCTACTCCCTCTGGCTTGCTTAACTCCACTTGAATAGCCACAACCCTTCTTGAACATAGAGAATTTTGAGGAAATTTTCAGAATAAAGGAGAGCTAAGGCATGGGGTGGTATTTATAGGGTAAAAATGATAGAGGGTGTGAAATAAAATAGATTTAATAGTGTTAATTAGGAATTTGAAGCGTCTCTGTTTGATTGTAGGGAAATCAAACAGTCAGGAGAGTTGAGTGGAGCTGAAAGGTTGTGTGTGCAAAGCATAGAGGCTTTTGGAAGCATCAGGACCTTCGGTGGTGGCCAAAGTAGGGAAATGGGCGGTCGAATCTGGAGCAATGTCTCGAGATTCGTGCAACGTGTTTAGATGTGTGTTTACTCCACTTTGCGCCTGTTTGATTTTTCTAAAACCTTTTATTTCTCCATGAATTGCACGTGCAACTCTTGGGCTTCCAAAAAATTAAAAAGAAAAATCTTTAAAAATAATTGGGACTAAGAGGATTCAAACACACATGCTATGTCGCAACAGTGTAGAGGCTTTACCAATGAGCAACAAGTTGCTTCTTGCTTTTATTAAACAAAAATAACCTATAACTCCCAGGCTGAAATACCCTTTTCTATACATTTAAACAAATAATTATGTACATGGATTTCAGAGTCATTACACCCGCAGCCATTGGTATGTTTCACCTAAGATTGTATACAAGTGCTCAATGGGGGTAAGTACACTGAACGGACTCTCCGAGAACTGGCTAGATAGTATTATAACTATCATCAAATAGCAGTTATCTGGTGAGTATAGATAGTCTGTCGGCCTGAGATCGTCATTTGTCTCGTGTGAGTTTCCATTGTGCTTTGATTACTACCCTACCACGGCTCTACTGAGTTGTGCAAACTAGTTTTAGTTGTATATAGTCCCGAGCCACATGGAAGCAGTGAGCTATTGCTAGGGATTCGTATCTCCCGATATAGGGAGTCAATGTCACGCTGTGTTCAGTTGGCCAACAACATAAGTCTCTGGCCAGGGCGGATTGAGAATTACTGATAGCTAGATTAGTAGATTCTCGGATGGTTTTAAGCCACATCGGCACGACTTGTCAGGTTATTAGGAGTCTGACGTTTTCCACCCCTAGACCCGGCATGCGATACTCTTAGATGAACAGAACAGATTGTATGGAGATTGTCACGGACAGGCTCAGTAGGAGTTCGGATAAGTTTGCTCATCGGCCTTCTTTTTGACGGGTACTTGGGTAGCCGTTACGTACAGCTAGTGCCACTGACGTGCTTGTGGTTAAACCCACTGCCATCGTACTATCGAGTCTTTAGAGTCCCACATAGAGTGTTTTCCTAGTTCAGGAGAAAAGATGTAGATGCCGTATGGTTATACGTGTAGGGTTCCGATCATATACGTGTATGATCGGTCATAATTATTGCACATTTTTCCGGTCATTTTCCCTATTTTTATTAATTACTAAATGATGTTATTTATAATTTAAGAACATATGTGGGTTTATATGTAAAAGATTTTGTCATATGTTTCCTGATTTATAATTAATATAATTGGGTGTAATATATGCATATCATATTTAAAAAAATATATCCATATGATTTTGAACCATTATTATTAAGATGTGCATATCATATCATATCATATCAATTAACTAATTAGTCAGAATATTATCTAAAATAAAAGAAATGCTACTAATGATTTGATTTGAGATATTGTACATGTATTAAAATAAAAAATCAGTCCAGGGCTACAAACATGAGTAAGAGATCAGATCAAATCAAATAATGTTAGAGAACAAAATCTGCCAAATTTTAGGAGCAAATTGAAGATTCTCGCAATTGCAGAGAGAAAAATATATTTTCAAAATATATTCACCAGAAAATTCTCCTAAAATCGAAAAAAGAAAGCACAAAAAATCTGGAGAAGAAATTCGACCAAATGGCGGCGGTTCAACGGCCAAAGAGGGCTAAAGGCGACGGTTCTGGGGTTCTATAATGGTCGTTCGATGTGAAATCTTAGGGGCATGATCGTCATTTCCCATACATCGAGATGATATCTAAGGTTTCAAGTTCCAGAGCCTATATAAAGAACCGAGAAGCAATCTATCAATCAAGGAATTGATCTATCAATCTAGATCTATCGAGCAATCTAGGGTTTTTAGTTCTTTTAGTTTTTTCAGCAAACAAATTCTGTAATGCAAAAGTTTCAATAAAAGGTAATTTCTTTTTATTTTGTCTCATTACTTTCCATATTTATTTTTTGCATTTATTTTCTGCACTTTTCTTTTTTATATTTCTTATGGGTTCCTTATTCTTCTTCCTTTCATCTTTTACTTCGGTTTTCCTAATGAGCGAGTAAATTCTCGCTTGTTACGGTTTGTAGGAAAGGGTAGTATAATAGATGAAAAAATCAATTATCTTCTTCTTATATTTCAATTTTTATAAATTTTAACAAAGGGAGTCTTAACCCTCTTATTCAGGCGTGCTACCAATTCATGATAGTTGCGACTTTGATGTGAGATTTATTAATACTTGCTTTGTTGAGGGCTTGAGATCAATAGGGATCAATGGAAGGACAAGAGTTAGTAGAGGAAATCTCAAATTCATCTAAGCACCCTAATCCACATTCATCGCTATTTCTCTAGTATTAAATAATTAAAAGATAAAAAGAATTATTTTTAAAACCCCCATCCATTAACTACTCAATCCGAAAAACCCTACAACCCCTTCTCTTATAAAATTTTCAAATCTCTTTAGTATGAAATGATAAAATTTCAACATTTCTTCTATTAACTCGTCTGAAATAAGAAAACTAGTTCACCATTTCCCTGCGGACAACCCGTTCTCACTATCGGCTAGCTATTGTGACACCGTTATTGATTACGGTATTTAGGAAACACAAAGACTCAAATTTTTCACACTCAATCAAATGGCTCCATTGCCGGGGAAACGGTAGTATTATTTTTCTTGTTATTCGGGTTGATTTCTAAAAAAACCAGAAAAAATAAAAATAGAAATAAAAACTGCATATTGTGCTTTAACGATTCTTGTGCAAGTTTTGCATGAAATCTGGAGCAGTTGGAGCGAACCAACAGAGATCAGAGACTTTTAAATAGGAGCAGAGGAGCATTAGAGTGCTGTGCCAAAATTTAGAGGGGAGATCTCACCAAAATGAAGCGGAACTGCGGCCGTTTGGGGCATTTGGCGGCTGAACCACGTCCAAATAGTGGTGTCAGGCCTCAAACTTCTATGGTATCATTTACTCTTCTTCCTCTTTCTGAAACTCTAATAAACTTTTTCTACCTGCAAAATTCTTTGCGGATAGCGCCGCTAAAAAATATTTTTGCGTGTTTTAGATTTTGGATTGTTTTGCATATTTAAAACGGACATTAAGGGACAAGAAACCTAAATTCAGATTAGGTAGGAATTTCATCACCCTTCCTAGGCCCTACAAATCACAAGCAAGCCTACGCATCACCCTATATTAATAAAAAAATATCTAGACTAAGCTTCTAAGGAAAATCGCGCTCAATTACGACCAGAGAGGGTCGTGGATAATCTATTGCTTATCCGCATTTTTCTTGTGATGTCTAAGGCAAGTGTGACTAAGGAAACTAGTTTACTTAATTAGGCCCGCTATTTCGGTGATTCGTATAGCAGGTACCTCCCACTTACCTAGCACTTACCTGGCTGTAAGATTGATAAGGAGGTGATAGAGAATTTATCTTACGTCTTGTCCTTTGAAAGTTTAAGAGCGGTCTACTGATTTGACTTAGGTGACCCTAATTCTAGGTGTTGTTTGTGCACGTTTGTGATTGGTTGAATCGAGTCCTTCTTTCCAAGCATAACAATCCCCAAAATCCAAAAAAAAACTTTAAAAAAACATACCATTTTGTCATCTTTTCTTTTCACCTCAAATTCTTTTCACTCTCTTATGATGGGTAACCCAAACCGACCAACTCTTGGCGAGATTTACTACACACAACCAGATATTTTTTTATATCGTTATTGCTTTGGTAGAACTTCCGACCCCACCATTTCTTTGAGAGGTAGGATAGAGGGCTCTAGAAATAATAGTTGAACACCTCACTCAAATTCCTATCAACCGTGTCAAAATTGTCAAAATTCAATACCTTCTTATGTTGATAATTCTTTTAAGGCTATTGAGGAAACTTTAAACCCATGTCCATTATTGAGCAAATTGCAAAGGCCCATAGCCAAAGTTTCATACCTTTCACTACTTCAAAACCCTTAGGACAACAATTACAATTATTTCCATATGAACATGTTGATACTTCTTTTGAGGCGAATATGACAACTTTTATACCCATGACCATTGCTGAGAAAATTGCAAAAGCTAGTCGCCAACAATTCAACTAATCTTAATCTTCTTCATATCAAAATGTTGATTCTAATCCTATTTATAAAAATTGGATACAACATCTAACTCTACAGTACCAAACTTTCACACCCTCTCATGTTGATACTTCTCTTGAGACTAATGTGTCAATTCGTAAATCTGTTTTTATTGCGGAACACATTAACTCGTCCGTAGCCAACAATTAAACCCATTCCAACCATACTCAACTTTTGCACCTTATCTAGACAGTGCTTCTGAACATCAATTAGGAAGTTCCACGGTTCAAAGAGAATCCTTCATTGAAACTTCTTCACAAACCATGTTTAGTCTTGAAAAAGAGTTGGAATCGAGTAGTGAGAAAGAACCAGGGATCCCTCAAAGTCAACCTAAAAATAATTCTTTTGATCTCAACTCCTTCCATCCTGAACCCCGATCGAATGTATTTGATGATCAACCGCTTAATAATCTAATTAATGAGGTGCCCGAGAATAACATGTTTGACTTTTCCAATCATGAGTGTGAAAGAGAGTCTTGCACCATTCCAAATCAAACCAATCTTTATCCGACTAAACTTGACATTTCAAACCTTTCAATCCCATCAAGTGGACCTGGTGATCCATCGATTGAGAATAATATAATTAATGAAATTTTAAAGAACTATTTGTTTGGTTTGATTGAAGGTGCTAGTAAGATCAATGTTGAGATTATCTTTGAAGATGAACTCGCTATGTTGGATGAGTTAGATTCCCAGACCCATCATGTCCCTTCCATTGAATGTGAATATCTTCCTATGCATTTAACATATCATATTCTTATCACCAACCTATCCGATATGCAAAACGATTTTCAGCCTTCATCTCCCATATCTCGATCAACAATGCTCGACACCCAAGTTCGTTTACCCATTTCGATACACACTTTCTTTAGTTCTTCTCATCCTTTTTCATTTCCACCGAGCTTTGATGAACCATACTCCGATATTTTGAGTTCTATGATTCTTGAAAGACCACTTGATTTAGACACTTTTGAGAATGAGGGAGACGATCTTTTCGAGTCTCCTACCTCCATAATTTCTGACGAATCGAGTGTTTTGAATCATGGTGCGCAACACATTGATCTTAAAACTTTCAACCTTTCTAATGAATCTGACTATTCCACTAATATAGATATCGATTCTTTTCTTTCCGATGAGATCATCGATGAAAGTTTCGAAGATATTTTCGTCAAAGAACTCGCGTTTCTTGAAAACTTAGATGTTGTGATGACTCAACCTCCACCAGCAATTCGTACGCCTCCCTTTGAGGCCGAAGAAGTTGAACCGCCATCCCATCTTCTCATCACATACGAGAATGTGACTATTCTACCAATTTCTTATCTTTCATATTCTCATTTTCATTCACCTTCACTTTTTTGTCTCCACCAACCGAGATGTAAATCCTTTCGATTACACCTCTTATCTTCCCCCCATACCGTCTCTTATCGTTACCCTCATTTCTGTTTCTTTAACTCGAGACATAACACAACCTCCATTCTTATACAGTTTCGAGTCCTCTTCATGTCTATGTGTTACACTATCTTTCATCAACCATAGTGTTACCTTGATAAAATATTTCAATGGTTGGTGTTGGTTTTTGGGCTTTGTAAAGCCTTGTATATACTAATGCAATTTCTCCTCTCATACTTTGAACTTCAAATGCTTAAATAGCGGAAACAATGTTTTGATTAAGTTTGTGGGGAAGAAAAATATTTTTAAATGGCTCTTGAATGAAAGGAATTTTTTGCAATATTGTGAGCCAAAAACAAGTTTGGGGGAGGATTTCACTGTCATTAATTCTTGTCCTATTTACTAATTTTTGAGAACTTTTCCTCCCACATCTACATGTTATGAGCTTACAGGACGACATCAGTGAGAACACAGCTGCAAACAGATTTGGGGGGAGGTTTGTAGTTATTCACGTATCATTTTTCATTAAGAAAAACTAAAAAAAAAATGAAAATAAAAGTTAGAAAGTGAAAAATACATATGAAGGAGAGGAAGAGACTTAAGAATTGCAAGAAAAATATATATTTTAGAACGAAGCTAGTAATACATGGTCATGAGCTGTTGTCCCAAGGGTTAATAAGGTGAAGAAGTCACTAATCTGCGGATAAAAATAAGTCTGAAAAATAGTCCCTATTATTGACTCCAAACTTCTGAATGTTGATACCCTACTATATGCACTTGCACACATCTTGAAACTTGGGATAGTAGAGAATACCTTGAAATACTCTTGCCAAAAAACCTTAGTATAAAAAAATCAACAAAATATAAATGAAACATAAAATAAAATTTAACAGAAAAATGAACATTGGTTTTGTAATTTCTTAAAGCGGCATATAAAAAAAATACAGTAAGGGTGCCTTATCTCCTAGCGCCTTAGACCAACTGGTTTGGGGGTCACTGCTAAGCCTTAGGTGTTGCAAGATTAGGATATTGATAAGTACGCCTTAATAAGTGAACATATTCGGTAATCGGCTGGTTAGTGCCTCAAAAAGTATTAACGGACGCATAAAGAATGTGTGAGCAAATCCATCTAAAATATCACCGACTAAAAAGTACTAAGGAATATAGAATGGGTATGATAGCTTGAATTGAATTCTCCAAGTGTAGGGATAACTTCTACACACACGTAGGGGTATATGATCGATGTTTTGGAGGAGAGGTAGGGAGGAAGACTAAAGACGATATTTTATTGAGAGAGGATGTGATTTCCGACATCTTTTCAAGACCATTAAGATAGGGCGCATGACAACCAAAAAGCTAGTGTAGTTCGAAACTCTTATTTTCAAGTTTTTATTTTATATAGTCTTATATTTGCATATAATTTTCGTTTTCTTTTCTTTATTTTCTAAATTTTAGGATTTTGTGGGTGTAATCCTCTGAAAACCCTCATAAGACAACACTCCTCTTAATAGGGACACGGTAATAACTCTAAATTCTGTGTACTTAAAAATTGTTTAAAAGATAGTGTATTATTGGGATATTTGCAATCCTGTGAATGCTATAAGAATTTGTTTTGCTTTAGAACAGTAAGAAAACACTTATAGCTCATTGGTTGACTTTGCACTGCTGAGACAAAGCACAAGAGATCAAATCACATCAGCCACATTATCTTTTTGTATTAATTTCTTTTAATCTTTTAGAAGCCCAGGAGTTTTCACGTGCACTACACGTAATAGGGTAAGTTAAAGAATAAATAAACATGTGTACTGTAGAATACCAAACGACTCCGACCCAATGCACCATCACCAACCCACCCCCGACGGTACAGAACCGGCGAGAAGCCAATTTTGATCGATGCCGCCGGGCCAAACCGACGGTATTGCCTTCATCTTCTGCCCCCTGCAATGTTTGGCATAACCCACTAACCCCTTCATGGTTGTTTACTCTGAATTATTCCAGAGATCAATAAAATTCACATTTAATCCTATTTTATTACAAATTTTATTACACCCATTCACTAGACTAAACCCTAGCCTTTCCTATAAATACCACCCCTCATATCACCCCTCCTCACTCACACTTCCCTGCAAAAACTCTCAAGAAATTTCCAAGTTCCCATAGTGTGCAAGTGATGTTAACGAGGGCGAAGCTCCGACGAAGTTCCGGCAACGACCTAAGGAGTTTCCGGCGACGAAACGACGCACCGGCATTTCTCCACTTTTCCTCTTTCTCCCCACTACTTTATAAGCCAGTAAGTCCTTTTTTCCCTTCTTATCTTATTCTTTAAAAATTTTCATTTCTAAAACCCGACGGAAGCGGAGTTAATCCGACTTCCGATTCATTCTTTAAAAAACTACACTTTCTTTAATAAGATAAAACCATATTCTCATATGTTGATTAATAAACATTAATAAACTCAACAAAAAAACTTTCACATCAAAATAATCATTTTTGTAACTTTTATCATACTTTTTCAGAAAAATACCATATAGTTTAGTTTCGACATAAACAATCATAATTCCTTGCTATACCTTTAGATAGTCCACGAGGTAATAACCTACCTCCTCACAACACACATATCTATCATAACACGATGAATTTTGGGACAATAGAATACGGGAAATACGATTTTACAAATAAATCCCTTTAACTTATAAAACTGTTTTCTTTAAAAAGTGTATTTAACTTTCCATGCAATTGAGCCTCTACAACCCAATTTGGGGATCCCGTTCGGGATGGTGTGGATTATCGTACATCCTCAGGCTTGGTAGAGCGAGATGCAGACCTCTGCAAGGAGCATTCGATCTCGATGGAATTTTCATACATTTTTCTTTAGAAAATGAGATTTTTACAAGAAAATAAATAAATTTATTTTCGTTAAATATGTATATATAAATATTTATATTATTCCATGTTTCCAAAACTCAAGAAAAGAATTCAAATATTACATGAAATACCATGATAATTCAAAACAATATTCATATTACAAATAAATACCATATATTATGAAATTAGGTTTTATTCACTAGAAATGTCACATTTATAAAATATATATCAATGAAATCCATAAACACGATAATTAAATGCTTGAGGTGTATTTTGAAATTATACCAAAACTATTTTTTTACGTAAAACCCCCTCAAGTTATACTAAATTACAATAATGACCCTAGTAAACATAGGTTTAAGCAGGACCAGTCACTTGAGCCTCCGGGAGCCGGAGATATGGGTACTTTCCTATTTAAGGAATACAACTTAACAAACGGTGTTATCAACACGGTAAATGTCTTGGAAAAAGACACAAATCCTGCCGTCCATGTGCAGCAGTTACCAATAGCACCAAAACAATCAGGATTTCAAGTTCTTTTAAAAGTGTCTGACTCAGACTAGGTCTCAACCTAATCAATCTGACTTGAATATGATTCAAGTACAAACTACAATACAATATGATTCAATATGAATCCATCTATTCAATCTACATCAATTTGTATTGACTAAACCGAACCATGGATATATTCCATTTACATGTTCTTCCATTATATCCATTCCATTACTGATATCATGGTTTCGGCAAGTCATCCATCTATACAATTTACAAGACAATACAATACAATCAATATAATCAAGACATCGCGGGGTTTGCAAGGGGTAGAATGGTACGGAAGGTGTTAGAAGTGGCATGAGACTGCAACCATAAGACACCTAACCTGAATCTCCATTGCCGTTGTACCGTGGCTGAACGGTTCCTTGTACTCCGTATACCTTAGTCTCCGGGATAGTGAGACTCCTCTCGTATATACTGGCCTCTTCTGTAACAAGCTATAATAACAACGTTAACACTAAATAACAACATTAAATAGCTATACTCTATTCTGTCTATTCTATTCTTATCTATATACGGGACTTACCGAGTGAGTTGTTCGCTGACGACATTCTCTTTCTTCTTCTTTGGAATGTCGTCAGGTGTTTCGGACTAACTAGAGATCGAACCCAACAGCGAAGACTTGGATCAGTTTACTGAAGACCCGGAGTTTTAGATTCACTTGTACATTACATTTTATTTTCATTTATGTTATGCCATTGTTTAGGTATTGCTTTCATTTCATGTATTTTCATTTCAGTTGTATTGTAAAAATAATGTTTAATAAATAAAGTTTCTGTTTATTTACATCTTGTCTCTTGTGTATATTTTATTTTATATTGCTTAGAAACGCTTAGCATGTTTACTTCTGAGTAAATACGTAGTGGTCTCATCGTGTTCTCTGCCCGTATACTGGGAAGTGGGGCGTAACAGCATTTGTTGGTGGCCTATACAGGTCAGTTTTGTGTGGACATACAGGTCAGCTCTGTATGGACATACATGTCAGTTCTGCGTGAACAACCTAAGCAATATAATACAAGAACCAGCAACTAAAAACATTATTTACAATTCATATTCCTTGAATATTCCAATATCATATATTTTGAATCTGTCCTAACCCAAAATTTTCTTATAAGGTTATGGATTCCCCAAACAACACCAGCACCAACTTCAACAAAACTCCACCACCCCTACCAATTGCACCGGCCGTAGCTGCTCCGATCAATGAGCAGATGGTACTACTTGAGGCGATCCATAGCCTCCTAGAGAGACAGTAGCAGCAGACTGCTATCTTGATGAACCGTCCCGAGGCAGAAGCACCTGGATGAAGCAATTCAGGGCCTTGCACCCTAAGCTGTTCTCAGGAAAAGAGAGCCCCTTAGAAGCTGAGGAATGGGCTCAGAGTATTGAAGATGACCTGGCAGCAGTACAAGTGCCAGAGGTCGCTTGGGTTCTAGTTGCAAAGCTGCACTCACTGATAATGCACGAGTTTGGTGGAAGGCGGAAGAAAGCCGTCTCACCCAGCCGATCGAATGGAAGACTTTCCGCGATATGTTCAACGCAAAGTACTTTCCCGAGACTGCCAGATTCGACATGGAACAACAGTTCATCCACCTACAACGGTGTTCAATGTGGACCAAATCAGTAGATGAGTACGATGCTGAGATATGTCTCAATATTTTGATTTCAAAATATCACACACTATACAGCTAACACAATGCCTTAACAGATTTGCGGCACACCTGATACCGACGGATGAAATCAGAGCCCGACGATTTCAATAAGGGTTAGATCTGGAAATCCAGGCTGCATTAGTCACAGGAGATTTTTCGACCCACGAATCGTCTCTGAAACCTGCCCGCCGTTATGAAGCAGTGGTAAAGATGAGGGGCGGACCTCAGTCTGTTGGAATGAAGCGCCCTGCCAACCAGATGTCAGGAGGAGCCTCTTCAAGGCCACCATTTGTGCCAAGGAGATTGGGCCCAGCCCAGCATTTTGTACATACTGCAGGAGAGATGGGCATCTGATGAAAGACTACCGGAATGCAAATTGCCTTTTCTAAGTCTGCGGCTCAGCTACTCACGATATTGGGTCTTGTCCTCAGAGACATAACCCATATACTGCACCCAGGCCAGCAATCACATACCCGCAGCATCCAGCCATCCAGGCACCTGCTCCGAGACTTGCACTACCTGCTCCACCTCCTTGAGGACCGACTGCACCTCCTCCTTGTCAGTTCCATCAAGCTCAACGGAACCCACCTCAAGGACTATGGAACGGAAAGAGTAATGCTCCTCCAGCAAAGGTGGAATGTGCCGAGGCGACAGGCTTTCACTGTGACTGCGGAAGAAGTTGAAGCAACCGGCCAAGTCATCACTGGTAATACTTCCCTTTCAAATTCACTTTCAGTTCATAGACATACCTATATATCTTTGTTGGAGATAGTGCCCTCAGAGTCAATTATTGGATCACAGGCACGTGATTGCAATGATCGAGGGAGCATCTGTCCCAGTAGGACAGTCTTACTCAAGATGATAGTATGCTATCTGGTTTATCTTTATCATCGTGTACTGCGTTAGGTGACCTTACAGGTCACTATTGCTCGTTGATAGAGCCCCTAGGATTCATGCTTGACTGCCAGCAGTATGAGGGCGATCATATACGTGGGAGCTGGTAGTCTATAAGCATATCCTTAAAAGGTCCCTAGTCATGGGAGTTTCGAGACAGGGCATCGATACTCCAGAGTAGACTAGTGTATATAGTCGAGACCCAGACGAGGGGCGGTGGCCGGTCTCACAAGCCACTGGTGTCAGTTGGTTCACCTAAGATGTATACAGGTGCTCATTGGGTTATGAGTACACCGGACAGGACTCGCCGGGAACATGCTAGTTGGTCTTATACCTGACGTCAGATAGCAGTTCCCTGGTGACATGTGTACAGGTTAGTTCATCGACCTGAGATCGTCATTTGTCTCGTGTGAGTTCCCACTGTACTTTAATTACTACCCTACCACGCTCAAAGGAGACATGCAAACAGGTTTTAGTTGGGTACAGTCCCGAGCCACATGGAGGCAGTGAGCGGATCTGCAGGGGTTCGTCTCTCCCGGTATTGGGGGTGAGGCTGCGCTGTGTCTAGGAGAGCCCTTACATGAAGTCCTTGGCCAAGGCAGGAGATTTACTGGTAGGTATTCCAGTAGTATCTCAGGGTGTTCTGGGCTACACTCCGATACGACTTGTACCGCTTTTGGGGGTCTGACTTTTACCAACCCCCTAGGCCTGCCATGCGATACTCATAGACGAACGAACCGGACTGTACGGATATTGTCACTGACAGGCTCAGTAGGGTGTCAGGATGAGTTCGCTAATCGACGTCCCTTTTGGTCAATACCTGGTAGCCCGTTACGTATAGGCTAATACCTCTGACGTGCTAGTGGTTAAATCCACAACCAAAGTATTGACGAGTCTTTAGAGTCCCTCACAGACCAGTTTCTCAAGTTTCGGGCGAAACGCTGTAGAGGCCGTATGGAGATATGGCAGGGTTCGATCAGATACGTGCGGTATTGCACGGATCAGGATCGGACGGTTAATACTAGCAGGCTTTGGTTTAAGCCGGATCCTAGTATTGTACAGTGTAGACTTTGTCTCATTGCATTTGTATTCGGTCGGAATACAAATGCGGGTATGTATAAACAGTAGCGGGGTTTTCCTATAATTTATTACGGGATCAGTTTTCCGAAGTTGCCAGTTTGCTTTCCGTTTCGGCCATTTTCCTTTGTTTTTTTCCTTGGCTGAAAATTGGTGGAGGAGGGCTTATTTGCAATTGTGCAAATTAGCTTTATGGAGGATGGTCTTTGCATATTATTGCTTCATGATGGTTGCACCATCATTTGACTTCATTTGATTTTCTTTTAGTCATCATGGCTTGACTTGTGGAGATATGATTGGTTGTTTGAGTGTTGGTTTAGTTTAGTGATCATCTCTTCTCATCATGACTCTTCTCTCTCTCTCTTGCATGATTGAAACTCTCTCCTCTCTCATTTTTTTCTCCCTTGATGAAAAGAGGCCGGCCACATTAAAGGGGGCTGTCCAAATTGTTAGTGGTGGGATTTTGGTTCTCTTCATGTTTGCAAAATCCCAAAGTTCATCTCTAAAAGAGTTGTTCATTTCCTCCATCAAAAAGGCAACTTCCTACAACCCCAAATGAGACATGAATTCTACAGATAACCTACAGTATCCTTGGGCACGTCGACTCGCCAACTTCGTACCCGAGTTGCCTCGGTCCAGAGGTGGAAGCCCGTAAAAGAACCCGGCGACGTGGTGCCCTTCCGGCGAGGAGGTGAAGACCGGAGATTCCACTGGGAGATCGGGACGATGACGAGAAGACCGAAGGACACGGATCGCTCGGTATATCTCTCTACCCCTTCTCTAGTTAGCTAGGATTAGATTAATGGCCCGATCCGGGATTTTAGTGCGCGGTGGTGCCGGTTCAAAAGTTAAAGTAAATTATCGTTTCCGCATTTTGGCCTCGGATTGACGGCCGGGGCGCCACCGTGCACTTACAATCTTTTCCTTATACCTAAAACATATCCCACATAAGTTAGGTACAATCTTTGTAGCCTCACTTCCTGCACTCGCACTATTCGATACTGGAGCATCTTATTGCTTTATGTCACAACGGTTCGTCCGAACTCATGCGATTCCAGTCACACCGCTTGTATCCAGCTGGAATGTCAGTTCAGGGAACGTCGTTCTAAAGGAAACAATGGGATACACCCTATGTCCAATGGTCGTCTGCAGCAGATAATTCTATGCTGACATCAAGGTGCTGGACATACCGAACTTCGATATGGTTCTGGGTATGGATTGGCTAGGAACTTTCTACGCTACCATCGACTGTCGTCAAAGGAGGGTAGTGTTCGAGATTCCAGAACATCTAGTCTTCTATTTCAAAAGTGGAGACCGTACCCTAGAGCCAAGTACTTACAAGGCGAAACCAAAGAAGGCAGTGATTGCGGCAATTCAAGCGGAGGTAGGATCAAAGACAGAAATAATTCGAGAGTTCGACGATGTGTTTCCTAACGATATATCAGGTTTGCCTCCCGATCGAGCTCTTGAATTCAGTATTGATTTAGTACCAGGAGCACAACTAGTGATCAAAGCACCGTAACGATTAAGTCCGGAAGGATTGAAGGAGGTCCGAACTCAGTTGGACGAATTATTGGCGAAAGGATGAATTCGTCCAAGCACTTCAAGTTGGGGATCTCCAGTTCTGCTCATGAAGAAGAAGGAAGGTTTATACAGAATGTGCTTTGATTATTGAGCCTTGAACGAAGTAACAATGAAGAACAAGTGTCCACTCCCGCGCATCGACGATTTATTTGATCGGCTAAGTGGATCTTGTGTTTTCTCCAAGTTAGATCTTCGTTCGGGTTATCATCAGGTGGAGGTCAAGGAATCTGATATCCATAAAACGGCATTCAGAACTCGCTATGGACATTACGAATTCCTTGTGATGCCATTTGGGGTGACCAACGCACCAGCAATATTCATGAACCTGATGAATTAAGTTTTCCGGGAGTACCTAGACAGGTTTGTTGTCATCTTCATCGACGACATCCTGGTATATTCTAAGAGTCGGAAGGAATATGCCGAGCACCTATGAATTGTCCTGGAAACCCTACGACAGCATCAACTCTATGCCAAGTATAGCAAATGAGAATTTTGGCTAGATCAAGTTGGTTTTCTTGGACATATTGTATCGGGCGAAGAAATCTCTATGGATCCAGCGAAAGTTTCAGCAGTAAGCGAATGGCCGACACCAAAGTCAGTGAAGGACATTCGAAATTTCTTGGGTCTAGCTGGATATTACCGAAGGTTCATTGATGGATATTCCAAGATTACAACACCCCTGACTAAGCTCACACGTAAAGATGAAGAATTCATGTGGTCAGAAGCATGCGAACAAGATTTCGTAGAACTCAAGTCAAGATTGACATCAGCGCCTATTCTCGTTATACTGGACCAATCTGGAGGTTTCTAAATGCATTGCGATGCATCCGGTAAGGGATTAGGATGTGTTCTACATCAGCATGGTAGGGTTGTGGCTTATGCTTCAAGACAGCTAAAAATTCATGAGCGCAATTACCCGACACATGATTTGGAGTTGGCGGCCGTAATCTTTGCTCTTAAGATTTGGCGCCATTATATTCTTGGTGAACGAGTGAACATATACACAGATCACAAGAGTTTGAAATATGTGTTTACTCAGAAGGAGCTTAATATGCGGCAGAGACGATGGTTAGAACTCATGGCGGACTTCGACATCAACCTGCAATATCACCCAGGGAAGGTGAATGTACTACCTGATGCCCTTAGTCTCCAACAATTAGCAATGAATCTCACTGCTCAGTGGAAGCTTCAACAAGACTTGTATCAGATGGAGATTGAAGTGGTATAACGCTTCAAGTTTGATAAACTTACAAGTTCAATCTACCATTATCAATCAGATCAAAGCAGCTCAAGCAAGTGATGCTAAGTTGCAAAAGATCAGTGAACAAGTAGAGAATGGACTCAGAACAGACTTCATCATTCATGAAGACGGATCTTTAAGATACGACAGCAGACTGTGTGTACCAAAAGGTTCTGTTCGGGAAGAGTTAATGAAAGAAGCTCACAGCTCTCCCTACTCAGTACACCCTGGAGGTACAAAGATGTACAAGGATCTGCCTCAAAATTACCGGTGGCATGGAATGAAGCGTGAATTATCCAGAAGCGTCGCTAAATGCTTGGTGTGTCAGCAAGTAAAGGATGAATATCACAGGACAGCTGGATTACTTCAACTGTTACCTATCCCAGAATGGAAGTGGCAACACATCACAATGGATTTTTTGACTGTACTCCCTCACAGCACAAAGGGTAACGATGCGGTATGGGTTATTGTGGATCGACCCACAAAGTTAGCTCATTTCATCCCATTTCGAGTTAGCCAATCTACTGAGAGATTAGCAAAGAAGTACATGGAGGTAAGAATCTAAGTAAAGATTTAAAATCATCATAATATACTATCTCTGATACCCATGAACTCATGCAGGAAATCGTAAGACTTCATAGAGTACCGGTCTGCATTGTTTCCGATCGTGACACTAGATTTCGATCGCAATTTTGGCAAAGTATGCAACCGAGCTTGGGAACAAGTCTAAATTTCAGCACGGCTTATCATCCATAAACTGATGGTCAGTCTGAGCGAACTATTCAGATCTTGGAAGATATGCTCAGAGCATGTATACTAGACTTCGGAGGATCGTGGGAAGATCACCTACATCTTATGGAGTTTTCATACAACAACAGCTACCAAGCAAGCATCGGAATGGCACCTTTTGCAGCGCTTTATGGAAGGAAGTGTCGATCGCCATTAAGTTAGGATGACATCGGAGATAGAGAACTCCTTAGACCTGAGATGATAATAGCAACTGTTGATGTAGTTCGTACTATTATGGAAATAATGCGCATAGCCCAAGATCCACAGAAGCACTGGGCTAATGCAAAGCGTCGTCATTTGGAGTTCAAGCCGGGAGATCACGTATTTCTGAAGATATCTCCGAACCGCGGAGTGATTCGTTTTGGAAGATGGGGTAAGCTAAGTCCAAGGTACATTGGACCATTCGACATATTCAAACGAGTTGGTGAAGTGGCTTATTGATTAGCACTTCCACCTTCATTGGAAGGAGTGCACAATGTATTCCACATATCCCAACTCAGAAGGTATGTGAGTGACCCCAGTCATATTCTTGATCATTCCGAGCCACTGTACAGCCAAATTTATCTTATAAGCAACAACCTGTTTGGATCCTGGATAGAAAAGTGAAGTCACTTCGGAACAAGGAAGTCAACTTTGTTCGAGTGATGTGGAGGAAAAAGACTCCAGGAGAATCGACATGGGAAAGGGAGGATAAGATGCGTGGAAGATATCCTCACTTATTAGTAAACTAGTTCTTAAAATAAATTGTAAATTTCGAGGACGAAATTTTTGTAAGGAGGGTAGACTGTAACAACTCCAAATTCTGTGTACTTAAAATTGTTTAAAAGTTAATGTACAATTGGGATATTTGCAATCCTGTGAATGCTATAAGAATTGGTTTTTCTTTAGAACAGCAAGAAAACACTTATAGCTTATTGGTAAGACCTTGCACTGCTGAGACAAAGCACCAGAGTTCAAATCCCATCAGCCACATTATCTTTTTGTATTAATTTCTTTTAATCATTTAGAAGCCCAAGATTTTTCACGTTCACTACACGTAATAGATTAAGTTACAGAATAAATAAACATGTGCACGGTAGAATACCAAACGACCCCGACCCAATGCACCATCACCAACCCACCCCCGACGGTACAGAACCGGCGAGAAGCCAATTTTGACCGATGCCGCCGGGCCAAACCGACGGTATTGCCTTCATCTTCTTCCCTTGCAACATTTGGCCTACCCCCACTAACCCCTTACAGATTGTTTACTCTGAATTATTCCAGAGAGCAATAAAATTCACATTTAATCCTATTTTATTACAAATTTTATTACACCCATTCACTACATTAAACCCTAGCCTTTCCTATAAATACCACCCCTCATATCACCCTTCCCCACTCACACTTCCCTGCCAAAACTCTCAAGAAATTTCCAAGTTTCTATAGTGTGCAAGTGGAGTTAACGAAGGGCAAAGCTCCGACGAAGTTCCGGCAACGACCCAAGGAGTTTCCGGCGACGAAACGACGCACCGGCATTTCCCCACTTTTCCTCTTTCTCCCCTATACTTTATAAGCTAGTAAGTCCCTTTTTCCTTTATCGTCTTATTCTTTAAAAATTTCCATTTCTAAAACCCGACGGAAGCGGAGTTAATCCGACTTCCGATTCGGTTTTCTTTAAAAAACTACACTTTCTTTAATAAGATAAAACCATATTCTCATATGTTGATTAATAAACATTACCAAACTCAACAAAACAACTTTCACATCAAAATAACCATTTTTGTAATTTTTATAATACTTTTTCAGAAAAATACCATATAGTTTAGTTTCGATATAAACCATCATAATTCCTTACTATACCTTTAGATAGTCCACGAGGGAATGATCTACCTCCTCATAACATACATATCTATCATAGAATTGATGAATTTTGGGACAATAGAATATGGGAAATACGACTTTACAAATAAATCCCTTAAACTTATAAAAAAGTTTATTTAACTTTCCATGCAATTGAGCCTCTATAACCTATTTTGGGGACCCCGTTCGGGATGGTGCGGATTATCGCACATCCTCGGGCTTGGTAGAGCGAGATATAGACCTCCACAAGGAGCATTCGATCTCGATGGAATTTTTATACATTTTTCTTTAGAAAATGAGATTTTTACAAGAAAATAAATAAATTTATTTCGTTAAATATGTATATATAAATAATACCAAAATACTTATTTTAAATATATATATTATTCCATGTTTCCAAAACTCAAGAAAAGAATTCAAATATTACATGAAACTACCATGATAATTCAAAACAATATTCATATTACAAATAAATACCATATATTATGAAATTAGGTTTTATTCACTAGAAATGTCACATTTATAAAATATACATCAATGAAAACCCTAAAGAATATAATTAAATGCTTGAGGTGTATTTTGAAATTATACCAAAACTATTTTTTTTACGTAAAACTCGCTCAAGTTATACTAAATTATAATAAGGACCTTAGTAAACAAAGGTTTAAACGGGACGAGTCTTTTGAGCCTCAGAGAGCCGGAGATATGGGTGCTTGCCTATTTAAGGTAGACAACTTAACAAACGGTGTTATCAACACGGTAATTATCATGGAAAAATACACAAATCCCGCCGTCCATGTGCAGCAGTTACCGATAATACCAAAACAATCTGGATTTCAAGTTCTTTTAAAAGTGTCTGACTCAGACTGAGTCTCAACTTAATCAATCTGACTTGAATGTGATTTAAGTAAAAACTACAACAACATGATTCAATATGAATCCATCTATTCAATCTATATCAATCTGTATTGACCGAACCGAACCATGGATATATTCCATTTACATGTTCTTCCATTATATCCGTTCCATTACTGATATCATGGTTTCGGCAAGTCATCCATCTATACAATTTACAAAACAATACAATACAATCAATACAATCAAGACATCGCGGGGTTTATAAGGGGTGGATTGGTACGGAAGGTGTTAGAAGTGGCACGAGACTGCAACCATAAGACACCTAACCTGAATCTCCATTGCTGTTATACTGTGGCTGAACGGTTCCTTGTACTCCGTATACCTTAGTCTCCGGGATAGTGAGACTCCTCTCGTATACACTGGCCTCTTCTGTACCAAGCTATAAACAACAACGTTAACACTAAATAACAACATTAAACAGCTATACTCCATTCTGTCTATTCTATTCTTATCTATCTACAGGACTTACCGAGCGACTTGTTCGCTGACGACATTCTCTTTCTACTTCTTTGGAATATCGTCAGGTGTTTCGGACTCACTAGAGATCGAACCCAGCAGTGAAGACTTGTATAAATTTATTGAAGACCCGGAGTTTTAGATTCACTTGTACATTACATTTCATTTTTATTTCTGTTATGCCATTTTTAGGCATTGCTTTCATTCCATGTATTTTCATTTCAATTGTATTGTAAAAAGAATATTTAATAAATAAAGTTGTTGTTTATTTACTGTTGAACCTCTTGAGTGTGCCTAGTAACCCTACAGTGGTATCAGAGCCTAGCTAGAGCTTTAGGCGAAGTATAGACGAAGTTAGAAATCCGATCGAACCCGAAACCCTAATTGGACACCCTTCTCTGTAAATTTTTTCAAAACTGTGATTTTTGTGAATTAAAAATACTCAGAAAAATCAGCAGGGTTTTCTATGAGTTACTGTGCAACACGTGTCCCTAACACCTCTAAAGCGCCGCGGAACCGCGACCTTACCATGCTATTGACGGCGGTTCCGCGGCCGTATGTAAAGAATAGGTACTCAGTTTTGCACAGTAACCTCCTTTTGTGATTCCTGATTCTTCTGGAAATTTTTAATTATACTCAAGAGTTGAGTTATCTGGGGTGTATTAGGGACTCTTTGATTTGATCAAATATTTTAACTTTGTTTATGTGTTTTCCGGGTAATTTTGGAACATGTTGAAAAGTTCGACCGGATATAAATACTCATTTTTTCCCGACTCGGGAAATTTCCAAGTGTTGGATTTTTCCGTAGTTTAAGAACGTCTAAGTAGTGCAAGTAACGCGATGGACCCTCTAGAAGACAATAAACCTTAACTCGATTATGTGACCGTCTTGAACTGCCTTTTGAACCTTCGGGTTTGGGGCAGTACGGCGTGCCACATGTGAGGCGTTGGCTTGACCCTTCTACGGCTGGACCGTTGGTACTGTGGCATGAAGTGGATGTTTTAAAACTTATTTCATGTGTTGAGCTGTTTCGGGAAAACTTGGGTGTTTGATTGTTCGATCGGAAAGTTTAACATTTTCTATTTGTCTGGAATGTGATACAATATTTGGAATCCACAAGCAGTTATGAGATAACTCATTTGGATGTTATGAACATAGCAGTTTAGTCTCAATTGATCGGTTGCCACGGAATTTTGATGCGATCAAAAGTCCGTCGCAATCACGTAGCATACGCGGATACTCGCCAGGTAAACTTAATAGATAGCCATGCCCCATAGCACTGACCAAGTGACTGTAGGAGAACCCCGTCGCCGAAAGCATCCGTTCGGGTGGTCGCGGAAGCGGTGTTCCGCCTTAGTGCACTTCGTCGACGGCGTCCGGGGGTGCGGTCGTCTACTAAAGTTTGCGACGAGCATTCGATCGCATATCGGGAATCTTGTTGAATTGCCCGACTACATATTGAAACGTGTTTTCGATATAGAGAGTAAAATGCGGGGTTTATAAATGTTAGGCATGCGATGTCTAAGTAGGTTGCGGATTCCAACTGTTGTAGTTTTACACTTTCTTTTCTGTGACCGTAAGTGTAATATGTGATATCGCCGGTTTCGTTGCTATATGTCAACGATAATTGGGATGGGCATATTTACTTACGTTGATGACATGTGATGTTATGTGTTGCTGGATATGTTATATTGGATCGTCGTGTTTCGAATAGCCGGGGGTTTTATGTGAGATGAGAGTTTTTCATTTTCATTCATGTAAAATTTACTTGTATGTAATATTCTTTTATTGGGGCACTTCCAGGTTGCGGAAGATGTCACCATTGTATATTATTTACTTTTCCGCACTAGGATAGACCCAAGGAGGAGGGCACAAGTAACCGGGTTCTGGAGTCCAGTGGAAGACCAACTCGAGGAGTCGAGTCCGGGTCTCCTAACTCTAGAATTGGTAGGGTTGCTTGCCGCTCTCGTAGGGGTCTAGGGATGTGGGTTTGGCTATTCATCACGACCGTGGAATCCGTGTTTTATACTGGCTCGTATTAAAAACACGGACGTCCTAGTATATCCAATATTTCATATGATATTTTCTGCTGCGTTATCTGTGATGTGATCATATGATATGTTCAGATAGATATTGTATATAGTATATATGATATATTATATAGACGTTACTTATGTTTTACACCCGCGCTAGCCCTGCCCCGCTCTGCCGTTAGTTACCTAACCTAACGATGCAGAGGGGACATCGAGGTGAATGCAGATGGCATAAGTGTACGTCGTATTTATCTGTGATGTTTAGGTGAATTAAATGATGGGACTTCATTAATGTGATTAATCAAAGAAAAGAAACCTAAAAGATGTTGTGGAATCGAATTTTCAAAAACAGGTAGCTACAGTTCTTGCTTTGCATCGCGGTGTTCCTTATAGAACATCCTGCACCTTATTCGATAAGGAAAGGGCCGAGATCCCTTCACCGGGAGTGACCCCTTTAGCAATAACTGGCAGATGCTACAACCCTCGGTTTGTCTTTTGATTGCTTTTCTAGTTCTTGCTTTGCACAGTGATATATATGATATATCCTGCACCTCATTCGACGAGGAAAGAGCCGACGATCCCTTCACCATGAGTGACCTCTTTAGCGAAACTAGTAAAAGCCTAAAAAACACTCCATTTTAAAGTCATTTGATTCTACAACGATATCAAGTTCATTACGCAATAGGTTTTCAGAAAAACCTGTCATAGCCCTCCGTCATTTCAGATAAGTACTACTTAGTATTCGTGCTGCGGTAGTTTGGCATGTGTCAAGGCGTAGTGTACGGTAGCTAACTAGTGCTTATCTGCTAGCATACGATGCGATTGGATTAGGGTATTCGTACGGCGTTGTTTGGCATGCGTCAAGGGTCGTGCTGGTGGGTTTAATTCAATCAAGAAATGTACGGGTTGAGCTTGCCTAGCGGACTATGGGTTGTTTGTCATGCTTCAAGCTTATAGCACGCTAGGGGCAAAATATTATCGGGAATTTCAAGTGTTGAAATTTGCAATGAGATTGCATACCTTCTACGAGATAGTTGGATCCCGATACCCGCTGCGAGTAAGTGTTACTCCTGGGAGAATTTTTTACACATTACAATTAGCCAATCAAGTAGGTGTCTAGAAAGGTGTCAACGGGGTTACGCCTCTGGGAAAACGAGGATTACTTTAATTAGGTCCGTGCGAAAGCACGGGGAACCTCCCTCAAAGTACCGACACTGGCCTGGCTGAAAGATTGGCGAACTTGTAGCGTGTAATTAATCCCGGCTAGTCTTTCCTTTTAGGGTTTGAAAGAAGATTTTATAAAAACAGTGGGAGCCATCCTGATTAGATAAAATAATAACCAATCTGATCTTGCAAGAGCACACGCAGAGTGTTTTCTTCTCTCTCTCTCAAGGTAGTGACCATATCACGCCTTAATCAAGATAATAATACGGATGTATTGACCGAACCCGCTTGTTATACTGAGCTGGGGAACGTTGGTCCCGCTCCGACTTATAATTGTTATAAGACAGAGCAGGAAATTGGGGATTACCAGAATTCCCGTGCCACCCAAACGAAGAAAGTGCATACCGATGCATCTTCTTCGGGTGTATTCATTACCTAGAACTGTTTCTCTGTAACCTCTACGTCCTGGGTATGTGATACCGGATCAGGATCCCGCATATGTAAATTGTTAAATGGGCTACAGATTGGTAGAGGACTGAGGACGGGTGATAAGTTTCATGAGACAGAAAACGGTGCAAGTATTGCAGCCAAGTCTGTTGGTCACTGTCACCCTGTATTACCAGAATACATTGATTCTGAACAAATGTTATTAGATACCGAACCTGATATACAAAATCATATCAGTCTCTTTATTTAGATAAAGAAGGATATAATTTTGTATTGTTGGATAATGTTTTGAACATTTCCTAAATCAAGGGTTGATCGGTTCAGGCACGTTATCTAAAAGTATTGACGTTCTAAATCAAACTACAGTTCTTAGTATACTGAACACACACAAGAGGAACAGTTCAGAAATGAACGAATCCTTCTTGAGGTATTGTAGACTAGGTCATATCAATGTGACCCGACTAGCTGAAGTTACATAAAGATGCATATTTAAATCAGTTTGAATTTACATCTTGTGAAACTTGCCAGTCATGTCACAGAGACAAGATGACCATAGCTCCATTTATTGGAAACAGAGAAAGAGTTAGTGAACTCTTGGGATGATACATATAGATGTATGAAGGTCCCCTGTCTACACATGCCAAGACCGGTTCTTTGTACTTCATTACATTCTCTGATGATCTCTCAAGATTCAGACATATGTTCCTGTTGAAACACAAGTCCGAAGCTTTTGAGATATTCACAGAATATAAGTTAGAAGTAGAGAACCAAAATGGGTATAAGTATTATGTCCTTTGATGTGATCAGGGAGGAGAATACTTGAGCACGGGATTCCTGGACTTTTCTAAGAATAAGATTCTCTCTCAGCATTACTCCTCCGTATACACCATAGCACGATGGTATATCGGGGCGGAGCAATAGCACCCTATGTGATATGGTGTGCTCTATGATGAGTACTACTGAGTTTCCTATTTCCTTTTAGGAAGTTATGCACTTATGAAGTTGCATACCTATTGAATAGGGTTCCGATCAAATCAGTTGCCTACCACTTCATATGAGATATGGAAGGGAAGAGCCCATATCTAAAGTTTGTTAAGATTTGGGGTTGTCCAGCCTATGTCTAAAAGCATAATCCGGACAAGCTCGAGGCAAAATCAGTTCTGTAGAAATTTGTTGGATATCCCAAGCATTCACAAGGGAATATCTTCTACCTAATCGAGGAACAAAAATATTTTGTTTCTTAGCATGCCACCTTTGTAAAAGGGAATTTCTTATGAAGAAATTGGTGGACATGAGGTAGAACTGGAAGGAGTTCCAGCTATACAAACTACAATTGATGATTTGGTAGAACTAAAGAATTCGATAGTAACCAACGAACCTCAGCCTCTCCGCCGATCTAGCAGGGTTCCTCACCCACCTGAGAGATACTTTGGTTTCTCTATGACAGTGGGAGCGAGGATTGCATCATGAGATGATGACCCAACTAGTTTCGAGCTGGCCATCAGGAGTGGGACTCTATAAGAATGGCTGGATGCTTAGCGATCTGAGATGGAATCCTTATACACCAACAAAGTATGGACTTTGGTTACTTTATCTGAAGGGTTAAATCCCTATCAGGAGCAAGTATATCTTGAGAAGATTACTTGGTGTACATGGAAAAGTTAAGACTTTCAAAGCTAGACTTGTTAAAGGTTTGCATCATTGACCAGGTATGGATTATAATGAAACCTTTTCTAAGTAACTATGCTTAAGTCCATCCAGATCCTACTTGCCACGGATACATACCATGACTACGATATCTGGCGGTTGAGTGTCATGACTGCGTTTCTAAATGATGTTTTAGAAGAGAGAGTCTGTAAGTATACAGTCAGAGGGCTTCGTAGACAGTGGGAGCAGCGAAAACGTGTGCAAGATGTTTTATGTGATAAAGTAGGCATCGCGGAGTTGGAACATCTGTTTTAATGAGTTAGTCAAAGAGTTTGACATCATCAAAATGGTAGATGAACCTTGTATATACAAAAAGGTAGTAGGGAGTTTGGTGGTGATCCTCGTAGAGTACGTGGATGACATACTCTTGATAGGGAAGAAGTTTCCTATGCTACGCTCGGTCAATCTCCGCTTATCACAAGGATTCTCCATATAAGATCATAATGATACCTCCTGAATCCTGGATTTTGGATCTATGAGATAGATCTAATTGGATATTAGGATACTCACTAGTTGTAGTGAGATAGTATCAATTGATCCTGGGGAGAATCACTGGAAAGGTTCCAGGGTGATAAGGACGACTGAATGTCAGTTGTAGGCATTGTCTTTACCCTCAGTAAAGGGACGGTATGTTGGAAGAGTTCCAAGCTAGATACCGTGGCATACTAGACGATAAAGGCTGGATACATCGCTACCAAAGATGCTACCAAAGAGGCAGTCTGGGTGTATATTAGTTCATGAGATGAACTTCGTTCCTCCTATTGTGTGACAATGGAGTTGTGGCTTATGCCAAGGAACGCCCGTCCCATCAGTGATCCAGACATATTCTAAGGCAGTGTCACCTGATCGTGGAGATGGTTGATCTCCAGGGGATCGAGGTTAGGAGAGAAGACTCAGAGGAAAATACGGTGGATCCACTCACAAAGGCCTTTTCCCAGAGAGAGTCTTTTATGGGATGGTTGAGTATGAGATACTACAACCACTGCTATCAGATGGCCCTAGTGCAAGTGGGAGATTGTTAGTTATATGTATGCCCTAGAGGCCATTACTATACATAGGATGTATATTGTAGTGGATGCTTGGACATATATAGGGATGACTTTCTTGCACGATATGATAGTATGCTATCTGGTTACTCTTTACCTTAACGTGTACACTGATTGTCTCTCTATTACATGTTGGTAAACCCCTTAGGATGTGTACTTGACTACCTGGACTATGATGCAGATCATACTAGTAGGGACGTGGTAGTCCATAAGTACATCCTTCAAAGTCCCTAGTCGTGGGTGTATCGAGACGAGGCATCGATATACCAGAGTAGACTAGGGTGTAGCTTCTCGACCCATATAGATGGGCGATGGATGATCCCATATCCATTGGTGTTTGACATCAGAGATGATATACGGGTGCTCAGTGGAGACTAGGTACACTGGACGGACTCGCCGAGAACTTCCAGATGGTATTATACCTTACGTCAGATGGCAGTTCTCTGGTGACACTGGTGCAGGTTAGTCTGTAGACCCGAGATCGTCATAGAGTCTTGTGTGATTCCCACTGTTCTTTGATTTCCATCATACCACGTCCAAGAGGGCATGCAAAAAGGTGGCTTTTGGGTACAGTCCCGAATCACATGGAGGCAATGAGCGATAGGAGGGGTTTCGTCTCACCCGGTATAGGGAGTTGATGTTGCGCTGTGCTCGATTGGCTATAACAGGAAGTCCTTGGCCAAGGCTGCTTTTGGGATTTACTGGTAAGTGTTACCAGTAGTTTCTCGACCCGTTATGAGCCTCATATCGACACGATTTATCGAATTATTGGGGTCTGACGTTTACCACCCCTAGACGAGATATGCGACACATCAAACGAACAGACCGGACTGTACGGTAAGTGTTACTGGTTGGATTCATAGGAGTGTGAGCGGGCTTGCTCGTTGATCTTCTGATCGCTCAATACCCGGGTGGCCGTTACGTTTAGCAGACCGCTTGCGGCTTGTGGGTGTTTGATATGATCATCACCTGCTGCCGGCATATTGACGAGTCTTTAGAGTCCTACACAGAGGTTTCCTGGCTCAAGCGAAACGAAATAGGAGCGCATATGAGATATGTGCGGGACTGAGAATAATACCAGTATGTGATACTGTATTCTATTCTCGCGATTTGTATCATCAGTCGGTTATATGTGATATAGCCGGGTTACCGAATCAAGTGTTGATTCGATATATTGATACACTTGATATTAGTCGGTAATATGCAGTATGACCGGATCAATAAATCAAGTGTTGATTTAATAATTTAATGTATAATTATATATTTGATATATTACTTTACATTAACTAGTATTTGTTCACTTAAGATTGATTTTCTCACTTGATGTGCACAAGTTGTATATGTGATATATTTTTGTGCACTAGTTTGTATCATGTTTGATGATACATGCAAACTTGGGTGTGTGTATGGATTATACCATGTTTAGGTTAAAGGTTTAGTTTTTTATTTAATTTATTTGATTTATGTAAAATAAAATGGTGGCTTACTTTGTCTTTGCTTGAAGCTTCATGAAGCTTTCAAGCATCTTTGACAAAGTCCACCATTTTGTTTTATATAAGATTTTCCTTAACCTAACCTTTAACTTAAACTTGAGTTTAGTCTCTACAAAGGTTAATCTCACCCATGGTTGCAAGATGATAACTTCACTTGATTATTCTTTTCACATAATTCTTCTTTTTCATTCTTTTCTTCTTCTTCTTCATGAAGAAAAGAAAACCTTGCTAGAAAATTCCAAGTGTTGAAATCAAGTGAGAAATCCAAATCCAAAGTGAACCCACTTCCTATTTCTTCATCCTCTACCACTTGCCATGTTGTATAGGGTGTTTTCTTCACAAGGTTCATGACCAAGTGAAGATGGAGCTTGAGTTTGAGTCGCCTCAACGTAGATCATCTTTGGCATCGAAGTCAACGACCTAGCCCGATCATTTCTCCGACGAGACCATCGCTAGAGTCCGGGATTCCGATGATCGCAGCGGAGGGACGTCATCACGGAGCTTTAGAAGTGGAGAACCGGATCTACAAAGGTTGTAATTTCCATTCACTTAGTAGCAAAGTTGTTTGCTTGCTTTTACTTTCGCCTATCCTCTAGTTAACGATCTAGGTTAGGGTTTCTCGGCACCTAAATTTTTGAATTGGACATGTTTGATGCCTTGTTGAACCTCTTGAGTGTGCCTAGTAACCCTACATTTACAACTTATCTCTTTTGTACATTTTATTTTATATTGCTTAGAAACGCTTAGCGTGTTTACTTCTGAGTAAATACGTAGCAGTCTCGTCGCGTCCTCTGCCCGTATACTGGGAAGCGGGGCGTGACAGACATCTAGAGATTTAACGGCTTGTTGCATGAGCTAAGTGCAATCATGTTGCCTACAAAAGCGTGCTTGATTTTTCTTTTTCTTTTAAAACTAGAACAGTTTGCTCGGGACGATCAAAAGATAAATTTGGGGGTATTTGATAGGTTATAATTATTGCACATTTTTACCGTCATTTTCCCTATTTTTATTAATTACTAAATGGTGTTATTTGTAATTTAAGAACATATGTGGGTTTATATGTAAAAAGATTTTGTCATATGTTTCTTAATTTATAATTAATATAATTGGGTGTAATATATGCATATCATATTTAAACAAAATATCCATATGATTTTTAACCATTATTATTAAGATGTACATATCATATCATATCCATTAAATAATTGGTTGGAATAATATCTCAAAAAAAATAAATGCTACTAATGATTTGATTTGGAATATTGTGCAGGTATTAAAATAAGAAATCGGTTCAGAGCTACAAACATGAGTAAGAGATCAAATCAAATTAAGTTAACGAACCAAATCTGCCAAATTTTAGGAGCAAATTGAAGATTCTCGCAACTGCAGAGAGAAAAATATATTTTCAAAATATATTCATCAGAAAAATCTCCTAAAATCGAGAAAAAAAAGCACAAAAAATATGGAGAAGAGATTCCACCAAACAGCGGTGGTTAAGCGGCCAAAAAGGGCTAAAGGCAGTGGTTTCGCGGTTCTATAATGGTCGTTCGATGTGAGATTTTAGGGGCATGATCGTCTTTTCACATACATCGAGATGACGTCTAGGGCTTCATGTTCCAGAGCCTATATAAAGGACTGAGCAACAATCTATCAATCAAGGAATCGATTTATCGATCTAGATCTATTGAGCAATCTAGGCATTTTAGTTCTTTTAGTTTTTTCAGCAATCAAATTCTGTAATACAAAAGTTTCAATAAAAGGTAGTTTCTTTTTATTTTGTATCATTACTTTCCACATTTATTTTCTACAATTATTTTTCCGCACTTTTCTTTTTTGTTTTTCTTATGGGTTCCTTATTCTTCTATCTTTCTTCTTTTACTTTGTTTTTCCCAATGAGCGAGTAAATTCTCACTTGTTAGGGTTTGTACGAAAGGGAAGTATAATGGATGAAAAAATTCATTATCTTCTTCTTATGATTTAATTTTTATAAAGTTTAACAAAGGGAGTCTTAACCCTCTTATTCGGGCGTGCTACTAATTCATGATAATTGCAATCTTGATTTGAGATTCGTTAATACTTGTTTTTTTGAAGGCTTGAGATAAATAGGGATCAATGGAAGTACAAGGGTCAGTAGAAAGAATCCTTAATCCATCCAAGTACCCTAATCCACATTCATCGCTATTTCTCTAGTATTAAATAATTAAAAGATAAAAAGAATTAATTTTAAAAACTCCATCCATTAACTACTCAATCAGAAAACCCCCACAAGCCCTTCTCGTATAAAATTTTCAAATCATTTTGGTATAAAACGATAAAAATCCAAACTTTCGTCTATTTACTCGTCTAAAATAAGAAAAATAGCTCACCATTTCCCTGTGGATGACCCGAACTCACTATCAGCTAGCTATTGCGACACCGTTACTGATTGCAGTATTTAGGAAACACAAAGACTCAAATTTTTCACACTCAATAAGTTTACTAGCTATACGGATTTTTGTTCGGACGGATAATACTAGAGGGCTGAGGATTAAGCTGCATTATTGAATCATGTATTGATATAATAATGATCTAGTATTATATGATTTCATTATTTTATCTCTTGGTATTCTTATTTTTTGTAGTACAAATACGGGTTTGTATATACGGTGGGGGTATTCTTGTATTTATACTTGAGTGCTTCTAGAAGAGGACACATCATTTTGTGTTAATCTATTTATTGTAAATAGATAATGAGGTGGAAGGATGAGGTGTTTTTGAGTATGTCATGAAGCATGGCTATTGATTTTAATCATTCATTTATGATAACTATTCAAGAATGGTTACTATATTTTATTAAAAATGAATGCTTGATAGTTTTTTAGCTTAGCCATTCTTCATCACTTTTACCTTAGCATTCTCTTTCCTCCTTTGAGCTTTTCTTCTTCCTCAAACCCTAACCCTCTCATGAGTTGAGAAAGATAGGGTTAATGAGATAAACTAATCTTATTAACACACTCTACATCCAGAAACTACATACATTAGCAAAATAGGTACTTAAGTTACCTCACTTTTGAGGTTGGACCTTGAACCATAGACTCTCGGGTGGATCGTCTTTGACGCGAGGATACCGATGACCAAGCTCGATCCCGACGGACGAGGAGCTTAAGAAGTAGATTAAGAAGACCCGAAGGACTTGAGCACATAGGTATAAATCTCTTCGCAGTAGATTAGAACCTATGTTTGTTTTTCTAGTTAGGACTTATGGTTGTTCTTGGGGGTTTTTGTCGATGTTGCCGTCTTTAAATTTTTTATATATATAAATTACGCCTCTCTAAAAACCCAGTAGAGTATGAGACATCGACTTACATGGTATTAGAGCAACTCCATAAGCCTTAGATAGCTCGTAGCGACGTTAGAAATCCTTCGTTTTTGTCGTGCACGAATTGCCGACAAAAGCAGTCTGTAAAATTGAAGTTTTAACATGTTTGCACACCCTAATGGCTCACGGTTTGAACCAAGAAACCATGGTGTGAAGCTTAGGCACCCTAGGGAAACCCTAGGGGGACCAACGGTCGGGCCTACCCCCAAGACCACCATAAAGTGGGGACCCGAGAGCACCCCACTTTGGTGCTCTCGGGTCTGCCAACCCCTTTGGGCCACCTCATGGTGGCCCCCGGGGGTAGGTACCCCCTAAGCCTCTAAAGTGATAGGTAATTTTGTACTCTTCACCTCTACGAAGATTCGGGCAAGTTTCGAGTTTGTTTCGACTCTTGGATTGGCTTAAAACGAATGTTTTTGGAACATTAGCTAACCGAATTTTCATGTGTTAGAAAATTGGTTTTGTTTGCTAATTGTGCATGGAATTCTAACTTCGTGGTTTTCCTTACTTTCTTTTGTGATGCGTATATGTGTTTTTAAATGTCTTCTAATCGCTATACATCGATTAGAAGGGGTTGCACATATCTTGTGATGTTCTGTTGGTAATGGATTGATGGATCGTCGGGTGAATGGCCCGGTGTGAATTTAGGTGTGAGCTGTGAGTGGATTTTATAATTTATGTAATAATTGATGTATATTCTTTTATTGGGGCATATCCGGGTTGAGGATGTAGTCACCGACTTTTTATTATTTTCTATTTCTGCATGTAGGATTGACCCACGGAGGAGTGCACAAGCTACCGGGTTCTAGGACTCAGCGGATGGCCATCTCGAGGAGTCGAGACCTGGGTCACCTAATTCTAGGATTGGCGGATAGCTTGCCTCACTCGTAAGGGTCTATAATTATTCACACTCGGCTATTCACACGACCGTGGAGGACTGTGTTTCATAGGTGGCTCAATGAAATGCAAATGTTATAGCTGATCCATTTTTCCATTCTCTATGATGCTTATATCCGCCTGTGTTGCTTATCATGTCTGTGACTAATGATTATATATATCTATATATAATAAATGTTGTATATGTTTTACATTCGTGCTAGTCCATCTCCCGTTCTGCTATTAGTTAAGTAACCTAACGGTGCATGACGGAGCCCCGTGGCGAATGCGGGTGGCATATACGTACATTCTATTTTCATTTTTTTTCTAGTGTGATAAGGTTAATTGATGGGACCGCATTAATCTCACTTAATGCAAGGCAACAAGCCAAAGATTTGACGTCGTTGGAACAAATGCAAACCATTCGGTTTTCTTCAAAAACAACTTTTAAATGCGGAGCCTAAACCACTCCTTTTCATAAGCTATTCGGTTCCTTCGACAATATCAAGTTCATTATATTCACGGTTTTCTCCAAAACCATCCGTAGCCCTTCGTCATTTCAGATAGGTATTAACTAGTATTCATGCTATGTATTTTGACCTTCACCAAGGTATAGTATTTGGTAGCTAGCGGGTACGTATCTGTAGCATAGATAGATGCATTAATTTAGTATAAACGTACAACTGTTTTGACCTTCGTCAAGGACTTGCACGAATGGGTCTAGATTAATCTGGACAATGACGGGTTGAAGTTGACTTGCGACTTATGATGTTTTGACCTTCGTTAAGGTTATAAGCTCTTGTGGCCAAAACCACAACGGGAGTATCAAACATACATGAAACTTTCTAATGTTGCATACTTTCTGGAGTGTGGTAGTTTTGGTAGGCTTCCTTCAAAATTATCATACGATGATAATTGGGTTCCGATCCTACTTTGAGTATCAGCTACTCTTCGGGAGAGTTTTTCACTTTGCAATTAGCTAATCAAGTAGGTATCTAGAAAGGTGTTAATGGGGCTATACCTCTGGGAAATCGGGGTTATTTAATTAGGTCCGTGCGAAAGCACGGGGGTTCTCCTACCAAAGTACCAACACTGGCCTGGTCGAAAGATAAGCGAATTTGAAGGGTGTGATTAATCCCGACTAATTCTTCTTTTAGGGTTTGAAGGAGAATTCGAGGAAACTGTGCGAGCCATCCTGTTTAGATAAACTAATAACTAATCTGAACTTACAAGAGTATATGCTGAGTGTTTGTTTTCTTTCTCTCCTAATTGCAGCGACCATGACGGGACTTAAACTTATACTAAATAAAAATAAACTGACTGGGCCGAGTTATAAAGACTAGCTGAGGAACGTCTACATGGCCTTTATTTATGATAAAGTTGCATATGTCCTCACAGCTAAAGCCCACTGTTCCAGGTCCAGAAACCTCAGTCACGGATATTGAAGTCCGTAAAACTTGGGATCTTGACTACGCGAAAACCAAGTGCCTCGTGCTGACCTCCATGGATAATAAATATCAGAGGTGGCACGAGAAGATGGACCTTGCTTCCATCTTCCTCCATACCAAACACTTATATAGAGAGAAATCTCGTATCGCAAGATATGAAACCTTGAAGAAACTATTTCAGGTGAGGTTGGTTGTCACCATATCCTAAAGATGATTACTCTCATCGAAGAACTCGCGGACCTTGGAACTACGTTGGAGAATGAGTTGTATACCGACGGAACTTACACTTCCTGAGCTCCTTAACATGTTGAGGGTGGCAGAAGGCACCTTGAAGAAATCTAAGGAAACACCCACTTTGTTTGTTGGGGAATCTTCTTCCTTTAAATTCATGGCTAAGACCAAGGGGAAGAAGAAGAAGGCCCCTACCAAACCGAGAGGAGGTGTGTAGAAGGTGCAGGGAAAAGGAAAGGAATAGGAAAAGATTGGGGGATCAACCGCAAAGGAAGAATGTTTCTACTATCACAAGAATGGACATTGGAAGATGGATTACCAGGGTTTAAAAGCCAAGAATTAGGACACAAAGCAAGTTGTAGTTTCGGTTTCAGTTGTTTTCGTGATTGAAAACTATTTCTCTATTAACTCTACTTCCTGAGTATTAGATACCGAATTAGGATATCACATCTGTAATTATTTGCAGGCGCTGAGAAGCCGTAGAGTTTTGAGAAAAGGTGATATGACCCTCACGATTAGCAACGGAACCAGTGTGGATGCTGTTGCAGTGGGAGAATAACACCATGGATTAGCGAGTGGACATATGTTGTTGTTGCATAACTGCTTTTGTGTACCCAGTATGATGTGTAATATTATATATGTATCTTTGTTATCTAATGAAGAATATAATTTTTTACTTGAAAGCAATGTCATAAATCACCTGAATCATGAAATGATTGGGTCGGGTACACTAAATAATGGAATATACACACTCAATCAATATCAAGTTTTCAACGTCCAAAACATGCTAAAAAGAATGACTCCAGAATTAAATCAAGCTTTCTTATGGCATTGTAGACTTGGTCATATCAATAAAACATGATTGACTAAGTTATATAAAGATGGATATTTAGATCCGTTTGAATATCAATCATACAACTTGTGAATCATGTATCAAAAGAAAGATGACCAAAACTCCATTCACTGGACACGAAGATGAGCCATTGAGATTCTGGGACTCATACACAGCGACGTGTATGGGCCAATATCTACATATGCAAGAAATGGCTATTCCTACTTCATCACTTTTACCGATAATTTCTCAAAGTATGGATATGTATTCTTGATGAAACATAAATCTGAGGCCTTTGAGAAATTCTAGGAGTATAAGAATGAAGTGGAAAAGCAAACCAGCAAAAGTATCAAGATACTTCGATCTGATCGGGATGGTGAATACTTAAGTTTCGAGTTCCTGGAATATCTAAAAGAGAATAGAATTCTCTCTCAACTTACACCTCCATACACACCATAACAGAAAGACGGAATTGTACTTTGCTAGAAATGGTGGGTTCCCTGATGAGTAATGTTGAGTTGCCGCCATCCTTCTGGGGTTATGCACTAGAATCTGCTGCATACATATTGAATAAATTTCTGACTAAGTCTGTGCCTACCACTCCATATGAAATGTGGAGTAGGAAGAAACCCTGTCTTAAGTATCTTAAGATATGGGGGTATCCTACTTTTGTCAAAATGATTCATCCAGAAAAGCTCGAGGCACACTCAGTATTGTGTAAGTTTGTAGGATATCCCAAGAATTCTAGGGGTATTTTTTCTATTACGCTGAGGAACAAAATGTTTTTGTTTCTCATCATGCCCGCTTTATGGAAACTTAATTTCTTGAAAAAGAAATTAGTGTGAGTGCAATAGAACTGGAAGAAATTCCAGAACCACAAACTATTACTGAAGACTTAGTAGAAGATGAAGTTTCAATGGAACCAGACGTACCTACACCACTCCACAAATCTAGTAGGAAGTCTCATCCGCCCGAGAGATACTACGGTTTTCTCGTAGACGAGGATCGAGAGAATTGCTTCATCGATGATGATGACCCTACTAGTTTTCAGTAATCCATTACGAGTAGAGACTCGGTGAAGTGGCTGGATGCTATGCGATCCGAGATGGAATCTATGTACACCAATAAAGTATAGAGTTAGGATGTTTCTCCTCTGGGGTAAAACCCGTTGGATGCAAATGGATCTTCAAAAAGAAGATTGGTATAGATGGACAAGTTGAAACCTACAAAGCTAGAGTTATTGCTAAAGGTTTTCGTCAAACACCAGGATTGGACTATGACGATACTTTTTCACTAGTGGTTATGCTTATATCCATTCGGATATTACCTGTCATTACTTCCTTCCATGACCAAGACATCTGGCAGATGGATGTTAAAACCGATTTTCTAAATGGAAGTTTAGAAAAGTGTGTTTACATGGATCAATCAAAGGGTTTCATAGACAGTGGGAACAGCGGAAAGGTGTGCAAGTTGCTTAAATCCATTTATGGATTAAAACAGGCATCACGGAGTTGGAATATCAGCTTTGATGAGAAGGTAAAGGAATTTGAGTTTATCGAAAATATATATGAACCTTGTATTTATAAGAAAATTGTAGGGTGAACTGTGGTATTCCTCGTTTTGTACGTAGATCGCATTCTCCTAATAGAAAATGATATTTCTATGCTACAATCGGCCAAGCTCTTTTTGTCACAGAAGTTCTCTATGAAAGACCTGGGTGATGTCTCGTAGATTCTGGGGATTAAGATCTATCGTGACAGATCTAAAAGAATGTTGGGCTTTCATAGTCACGGTACATAGACACCGTACTGAAGAGGTTTAGAATAGAAAATTCCAAGCGCGGTAATTTACCCGCTTGTCACGGAATCACCCTCTTCAAAGAGATGTCTCCCAAGGCTGATAAGGAGAGGGCTTGCATAAGCATTGTATCCTACGCTTCGGAAGTAGGGTCTATAATGTATGCGATATTGTGTACCAGACTAGATAAAACTTACGCACTTAGCGTCGTAAGCAGATATCAGTCCAACCCAGGTGAGAAGTATCGGATAGCGGTAAAGAACATTCTTAAGTACCTGAGAAGGACTAAGGAGATGTTCTTGGTGTACAGTAATGGGGACCTCCAGATCGAGGCTTTTACTGACTCTGGCTTCTTAAGTGACAAGGACGACTCTAAATCCATCTCGGGTTATGTGTTTACCCTCAACGGAGAGGCTGTAACGTTTTAAAAAAAATTAAATAAATAAATAAAACCTTTTAGGTAAATTTTCTGATAATCGGTAAAATAAACAATATTTTCCGTAAAACTCAACTACAATTATTTTTCAATATTGATTTAAATACGCCTATTTTAACTATATAATTGCTAGTATTTGGTATTTATTTAGTCACTTATAAATTATTAGTTTACCTAAATATTTTTCCTTAAGTAATTATTTTTAATATTAACATAAGCTTTTAATTATACATTAAATGGGTACAAATTATAAATTGCAATGGGTTTATTTTTCAAAAGTGAACCATGACATATTAGAATTAGGTTTGTAGAATGCTATTCTCTTCTTGAATTGTCTTTAAAATTCTAGAGTTTTCTAGGTTGGAAAATGAAATAAATAAAAAAATTAAAGAAAAGACTAAAAAGAGGCATTAATTTATGAAGTTTCTACACAACCCCACACATTTCTTTTTCTCTCCCCCCTCTCACCAAATTCTGGCCGAAACTTGGGGGTGCCATTCTCCATTTTTCCCACTTCATTTTCTCTCCAAAATTCTTCAAAAATTCATCCAAAATCAAAACAAAAACCTCACAAATTGCTAATCCAATCTCTACCCATTTTCCATTGACCTATCAAGCATGGATATTGGAGCAAAGTTAGCACTTTGGAGACTAGGTTGCATGTTGGGTTTCTTGTTGTGGAGGTATAATCCTAACCCAAGTGTTTAATTGTTGCTATAATACTTCAAAATTAAGCTAATTAGAAGTGTAATTATGGTTTTAATCATTGTGATTCAAAATTCAAGAATGGGTTATTAAATCAAATTAGGGTTTTCATCATTGGATATTGATCTTAAGGTGTATTTTAAGATGTTGAGACATGGAAAACTTAATCTAATTGTTAATTTGTTAGGTGTTACTTTAAAATTGTTAAAATTAGGAAAAATTGTGCAAACTAAGTTTTTGTAGAATATGTATATGGGTGAGATAAAATTCTAGTGAGAATTTTTATAAACTATTCATGGTTTTAATGAGGAGATTAACATGTTAATTGAATGCAAAACCTAATTTGGTTACTAGTTGCTAATTGTTAGTTTAAAAATTGTGATAAATATGCTAATTTTGCTAACTAGATTTTAGAAATTAATTTAAAATGTGGGATTAAAATCTAGTTAGGGTTTTTAGCACATCATTAAGGTTTCCATGAGTGTTTTAACATGTTAAAATATGTAAAACCAAGCTTAGTTGTTGAATTGTGAATTTTGCTTTAAAAAGTGTTTAAATTGGATATTTTTGCAAACTTGAATTTTATATTTAATACAAATTGATGAGATTAAATTATGGTAATGGTTTGTATGACTTAGTTATGATATATAGTGAATATTATGGCCATTAGTTTCTTTAAAACATCATGTTTCGAATTAAAACGGTTATTTGAGGCTTTCTAGGTTTTCGGAAATAAATCAATTTGATTTATTTTGAGTTTTTAATGAGTTGCAATCTATTTCATATTATAATTAGTGATTTGTAAAACCACGATTGGTGCGTTTGGGTTTTTCTCAATCAATCCGCTTTTGTACACCGATGTCGAGAGTTATTTGGCTATTTTGCATGAGCGGGTCATAGGTTTTAACATATGCGCGTTTCGTGCGCCGTTTTGGTTTTGTTCGCGATTCCGGTTTACGATATTATATATGTTTGCGTATAGGTACCCCTCACATGGACATCGGAAGATGAAGAAGAAGATGGCGACATCGACTTTAGCAGACAAAGACCAGGTGTGTAGATGTATATCTACGGAGGAAGTCGGGTGGATGGCGTATAGCACCCCCGCAAATGTAGAATAAGGATATTACGTACTGTTATTAGGAAGTCGAACGTGACCTTAGATTCTTGGCGAGTAGGGTCCTATTGAAGACCTTAGGTTGGACTAGACTGATTTAGAAAGACTTAACCAGAGGATGACTGCCTTGAAAGGAATTCGTAGGTTTCATGTAGACAAACACGCGCGCACACACACCTAAACTTGACTTGGTGTATATATGTGTGTGTGTGTGTATAGCAATGTGTGTAGTTACACACACACACAAACAAACACAACATATACATATGATATGAGGATGTTATAAGATACCTGGGGATGTGTCGGTATGACTGGGCATGATGCCGTGAGATATTGGATATACGATCGAGTTATGATATAAGATGCATTACGATATTAGCGGATCGTTGGGAAATGAGAAAAATGTATATTTATACATAAACGATAATAGGTGATGATGACATTGAAATGTACGAGACTCTAGAATAGAACCCGGATCGTAATATGTGACTTAATCACGATATGATATATGACATAATATTTTAGTGGATCATTTGACGATGGATATTTACACAGACGATGATATATGTTTGATGATATTGGGATGTATGAGATTATAGCACCGTACCCTTGATCACGATATTTTTTGATGATAATACTATACGAATGATGATGTATATATGTGATAGTTGACCCGTATCCCGATTTTGGGAAGCCGTACGATGGATTTTACCGTACGATGCATATAGGTGATGATTGATCCGCACTCTTGACTCGAGGAAATCGTACTACATACGTGACGCTATTGAGGCTGGATCGCCGACTACTAGAGATATCGACTCAGACTTTAGGAGGATTCTTCTTACCTTTCGACTAGTTTCTTTAGTTAGTCGCTTAGCTGGTTAGGTAGATATTAGTTTAGGCTCAAGTCATACTTATTTTCAAAACTAACAAATCGTGTGCGTTTTTAAAGACAGCCTGAGGGTTACTACGGATTTTTCAAAGGACATATCTTTTCTTAAAAACCCTGTAGCCCTTAATTTTCTAAAAACCACAATTCGTACTTTTTCAAACAACAAACTGTATGACTCATAATTAGTATGTATTCTTTAGTTGTGCGTTTACTACACATTCACTGTTATATTCATGTTGCATTTATCGCACTGCATATTCATACGTATGTTTCTTTAGCCAGTATGAAACTCTGCTTGTTAGGACACCAGCACCATTACCGATGATGCCCATGTTCCACGTACACTTATTTGCCGGCTCACACACATCATCATCAGTAATTGCCATATCACGTACACTTTAGAACAAATTATCTTTTTATTGATATAATCAGCTAAATACTAGTGCAATATAATATTGTGTGATTACTCTCATGTGCTAGTTTAGACATTGCATTTATTACTTAGACACTTCATGCATTCACATATCCATATTATCATGCAGTATTGTGGGGCTTGTGCTGACACTCATTATTTACTTACTCATGATTTTGGGATTTTGGATTTCTACGAGATTTCTGGATTTTGTGGAAAACCGCAAGAATATATATAAAAACTTTTCTCTCTCTCTCCCTCTCATTTTAAAATACAAGTTGCAGTTTTCTCGTGATGTATGTGTCGTCCACCATGAGATTTCATGTTTTTCTGTTGGATTTCGAGACCCGATTTGAGGAGTGGATGAACCGTCTCGGGTACATGGTGGGCCCGGTATGGTACCCCGGGGCAAGAAAATCGAGTTATAGACGATGAGCCTGGCAGGGGAAGACTACCTACCGGTGATGTCTGGCGCGGCGGATATCAGGAGGATACCGACCGATGTCGTGAGATTTGATGATATGGGCCGATCCGGATTGACGGAGCCCGAGATATTGCGACTATGACAAATTGAGACTATGAGGTATTGAGACTTTGAGATTTACATGTTTTGTGTCGATACTTGACACGGATTTCCATGGATTTCATTGATGATGTTTCAGATTACTATATAAATTTTACTATGATAAAAGTTAAAGATTTCTTATACAGATATATCCAGATTTCATGGTTGATTGTTTTACATTCATGGTGCATGCATACTCATACACATGACATGTTACTACTTGAGGCACTGACACGAGCACTGAGCATTGCACTTACGCATAGATTATTACCCTGCCACCACTAGATAACTAGTGTTATATTAAGTATATGATTATTATGACCTAGGAGAGCGTCGTGCATGCGATTTCTACTCGCAGATGTCTTCTATTCACGAGTTGGCAACTCACCCCCGTTGTGCCAAATTTTCTTACAGGTTTAGATGTACAGGTTTTCTTGGCGGCTTGCTGGCACAATACTTAATTCAGGGTGATTTCTTGGTAGGTTGGTTCACTTGTATCAGGACCGCCGTTGTACTTTATTATTACATTTGTGTCTAGTAAGCTCCATCAACCAGACTTGTATTACTTGATAGAACTTAAAAGGCCAGTTGTTTATTCATTTGACATTAGAGTCGCGCTTGTATTATTATGGTTTTCTGGGGGTTTTGATGGTTTTCTTTGAGTTTTGTTCCTTACCCTTCAGCGTTGTATATTATATTGCTTACATGGTTGTGACCGTCAATTGGCGAAGAGCTAGCTCCCGCTTGGGGATGCCTTTTTATTGTTGCTTATATATATATTCTTATTTGTACCCGTTTGGGGCCAGTTTTTACAAAGGAGACTCTGCCGAAATTTTTGAGAAAATTTGATGTTGTTTTTAAACTTGTTTTCCTATACCTCTTCATTTAAATGGTTTAGATTTCTGGGCTTCGGCTTACTTAGATTACGTTACGCTTTTAGACATTTCGTAATTTAAGTGTCGGTCACGTTTCGTACCTTCGGGTCGTGACAGAGGCGGTTTGATGGAAGAGTTCCAACAGGACACTATAGCAGACTCAACGATGGAGGCTGAGTACATCGCTGCTAACGATGCCATAAAAGAGGCAGTCTAGTCTGGATGAGGAAGTTCATTTCTGAACTTCAGGTGGTTCCATCCATTGCTTATCCAATACCTTTGTATTGCGATAACAATGGAGGTATGGCTTTGGCAAAGGAACCACAGTCCCATCAGAAATCTAGACATATCTTAAGGCAGTATCACCTGATCCGGGAGATCGTGGATCGCCAGAAGATCGAGATACGGAGAGTAGATACAAAGGATAACACGGCAGATCCATTCAACAAGGCCATCTCTCAAGTCCAGTTCGAAAGACTATTCGAGATGTTGGGTATGCGGTAAGCCAGCAACTGGACTTAGAGCAGATGTTGGGTACTCGATACACCAATAACAGACCTTAGTGCAAGTGGGAGATTGTTGGTGTAACACTTTGAAAATCGTTTAGGTAATTTTTCGATATTCGGTAATATAATCGGTATTTCCGTAAAATGTAAAAATAATTATTTTTCAATATAGGCCTAATTATACAAAATTTAGATAAGAAATTGCTAGAAATTGGTTAGTTAATTGTCACTTATAAATTTCTAGTCATTTAAAGTTTTTTCCTAAATTAACTATTTTTAATATTATTTTAAGCTTTTAAATATACATTAGATTAGTGATAAATACAAATTTGAATGGGTGAATTACATACTTAGGAACCATTACAAACTAAAACCTAGCGGTAACATAAATTTTATCAAGTTATTACAAGACTAGTTGTTTCTATGGTCAAAATGAAATTTAAAATGAAATTTTTAATAGAAAATGATGTGATGAGCATTTATTGCACTTGAGAGATATTTTCTTTGGAAAATTCCACACACCCTCACACAATTCCCCACCTCCTCCTCAAGGCCGAGAGCACCCCCTACAGTTCCCCATTTTCCCCCTTCTCTTTTCACTTCAATTTCTTCACAAAATTCAAAAAAATCCACAAATTCTAAACAAATCCTTATTCTATCTCTTCTCAAGCCCAATTTAGTTTAAAACATGGATAAAGGAAGCATCTTTGGAGGCTAAGTGCAAGCTAGGGTTCAAAACTTGAGTGGTATAATTCTAATTTAATGGTTAATTTGTAGTTTAACTATGCTAATATAGAATTTTAAAGTGTGAAATTTGGTTATAATTGCTTGTTTAAGGAATTCAAGAAAAGGGTTGATTTTGGAATTAGGGTTTGAAGTATTGCAAATAGGTCAAATTAAGTGTAGTGGCTATCTAGTGGTTTGGTTTTGATGATTATGCTAGATTGTGGTCATTTTATCGCTAATCTAGGATGGTTACGCCAAATTGCAATTTTAGTGCTTACTAGGTTTTGGATATAATTAGGAGGTGAATTAATTTTGAAATGTTTGTTATATCATTAACATCTCTTACGGTAATTAGGGTGTGCGAATGCGAAATTGGTTTGATCGGGTTTTAGTTTTGACGGTTGTTCCGAACGACGATTCTAGTTAAGGTTATAGTGATTGTCGTGTGTATTCCGCGCACCAAATGCACAATATGCCTAACTTGTGAACGTTGATCTTTTCATATTGTGACTTTGCATCATTTCAGGATGTGTAATCTTATGTTTGTGTGGTGCAATTTTAGGATCGGTTGCGGAAGTATCGGACGTGGCGCGTAAAGGCAAAGCTGTGGTCGGGTCAGATTAGCGAGGCGTCCGGGTGAGTAGATGTACACATCTATGGGAGAATCATCTGGATGGCGCGAGGCACCCTACATTTAGGGTTGCTAGTAGTAGTTGCATTCATATGCATATCTTTCTATTTATTCATTTGCTGGCACGCATGGTTATCTATATACCTATGTGTGATATCACCTCTTAGCACACTTACACCATTACCATTGGCTCATGTAGCATGCGCACTATTCATGTGAACATATATGCCTTTGGTAATTGCCATGCCACGAGCACTTTAGAACCTGCTTAGTTCAGTATCAAACATTTGCATCATACATGATACATTGAATTGCAAAGCATGTATATACCTCACTTCGTTACCATTCTTATATAGATTCCTAATCATAAATTACATTGCATAATATCGATATCATAGGCATCTATCATTTACCACATGTCAAATATTATGATTTCTTGAGGATTTCGATATTGATGAGATTTCTGGATTTTGAAAACCGCAAGAATTTTCCAAACTCATGATGTTTTAAAAAAAATGCAAGTTGTGGTTTTCTCGTGATGTATGTGTCGTCCACCATGAGTTTTCATATTTTCTATTGGATTTCGAGACCCGATTCGAGGAGTGGATGAACCGTCTCGGGTACATGGTGGGCCCGGTATAGTATCCCGGGGCAAGAAGCTCGAGTTGTAGACGATGAGCCTGACAGGGGAAGACTACCTACCGGTGATGTCTGGCACGGCGGATATTCGGAGGATACCGACCGTTGTAGTGAGATTTGATGATATGGGCCGATCCGGACTAACGGAGCCCGAGGTATTGAGATATTGACATAGTGATACATTGAGACAGATATATATCCCTATTTTGTGTCGATGCTTGACACTGTTTTCGGATGATTTCATTGATGATACCTTAACTATTGTACATATATTTTTAAAAGTTAAGAATGCAGATATCATCGTACTAAACACTTAAAGATTTTGTATTGATCTTTGCATCCATGTGCATACATATTAGTGGCATCGCATCATATTTAGACATGCAGGTTGTGACACATTTGCGTGCATTCTTACGATAGCCTTATTAGATGTTACTTACTACTAACGAGCTGGCAACTCACCCCCGTTGTGCCATAGTGTCTTGCAGGTCAGACCCGTCAGCCTTGTAGCGGCGGGAGTACTTTTCCTTGGTATCTTTTGCTCGGACTCGCGACATTGCTCGTAGGTGGGTTGCGAGGACACTTTTGTCTCTTTTTGTACTATCATTGTATCTAGTATTTTCCATCTACCACTTCTTCTATTGTATATGCGACCTAGTGATGAGACCGAGAGATTTGTGTATATATGTTGTTTTTCTGGGGTCGAGCTCACTTGAGCCGACGTTATGTTTTTCTTATTTTTGCGTTCTTTATGCTTATTTGCTTGATGTTATATACATACATATATATATATATATATATATATATATATATATATATATATATATTGTGTATGGTTGTGATCCGCCTTGGGCGAAGAGCTAGCTCCTACTTGGGGATGCCATTATATTCATTACAGGTTTATATATTCTTGTTTGTACCCGTTTGGGGCCAGTATTTACAAAGGAGACTCTGCCGAAATTTTCTGGAAATTTTGATATTTTAAAAATGGATTAATATAACTCAATTGGTTTAAAATCTTTTGCATAAAAGGTTTTCCTTCACTCTTTTTGGTTATGGTTTAGATTTTCTGGGCTTTGGCCGACTTAGGTTGCATTACGCCTTGAGAAGTCTCGTAATCTAAGTGTCAGTCACGTTCCGTACTTTCGGGTCGTGACAGTTGGATATATATGCCCTAGAGGTCTTTATTGTATAGGATACTATGTGTATGTATGTACAGGACAATCTTGCTCAGTATGATAGCATGCTATTTGGTTTTCCTTTATCTTAACATGTGTATATATTTTACTTGTTATTTCATATCGCTTATATATGTTGATAAAGCCCATAGAATCCTTGCTTGACTACCAGCATTGTGATGGAAATCATACTTGTGGGGGCAGGGTAGTCAATAAGCATATCCTTAAATGTCCTTAGTCGTGGGAGTATCAAGACTGGGCATCGATATTCCAGAGTAGACTAGTGTATACATTTCTAGACCCTGACGAGGGGCGATGGTTAGTCCCGCAGCCATTGGTATGCTTCACCTAAGATTGTATATAGATGCTCACTGGGGGTGAGTACACTGGACGGACTCGCCGAGAACTGGATGGATAGTATTATACCTATCGTCAGATAGCAGTTCTTTGGTGACATGAGTACAGATAGTCTGTCGACCTGAGATCGCCATTTTTCTCGTGTGAGTTCCCACTGTGCTTTTATTACTGCCCTACCATGGCTCTACTGAGTCGTGCAAATAGGTTTTAGTTGGGTACAGTCCCAAGCCACATGGAGGTAGTGAGCTATTGTTGGGGATTCGTCTCTCCCGGTATAGAAAGTCGATGTCGTGCTGTATTCGGTTGGCCAACACCATATGTCCCTGGCCAGGACGGATTGAGAATTACTGATAGGTAGATCAGTAAATTCACGGATGGTCTTGAGCTACATAGGAACGACTTGTCATGTCATTAGGGGTCTGATGTTTTTCACCCCTTAAACCCGGCATGCGATACTCTCAAACGAATAGACCAGACTGTACGTTGATTGTCACGGAAAGGCTCAGTAGGATTTCGAATGAGTTTGCTCATCGGCTTTCTTTTCGATAGGTACCTAAGTAGCCGTTACGTACAGCTAGTGCCACCGACATGCTTGTGGTTAAACCCACTGCCAGCGTACTGTCGAGTCTTTAAAGTCCTACATAGAGGGTTTCCCTGATTCAGACGAAATGATGTAGAGGCTGTATGGTTATACGTACAACGTTCCGATCATATACGTGTACTAGCTACACGGATTTCTTTTTCTAACGGATAATAATAGCGAGTTTAAGATTAAGCCGCATTATTGAATCATGTATTGATTTAATAATTATCTAGTATTATATGTGTCACGACCCGTAATTTAGCACGTAACCGGCACTTAAATTACGCAACGTCTAAAGGCATAACGTAAATCAAGTAAGCCGAAGCCCAGAAAATCTAAAACTTTTTGCGGAAAATAGTGGGGGTGCAGTTTGAAATAAAGGTATAATGAAATCAAGTTTTTCTTTAAATACAAAGATAACGAAACATGAAAATGCAAGTGGATTATACTAATTGAAAACATGTTTCGACTTTTAAAAATTTGGGCAGCACCTCCCTTGTATATTTTGATCCAAAACCATATACATACAATAAAGGCATCACCAAGCGGGAGCTAGCTCTTCGCCAACTGGTGGAATCATAACCACGCAATAACATATATACAACGCTCAACGGCGAAGATCAACCAAGAAAGAACAATAAATAAGCAAGACATCAAAACTGAAGAAGTGAACATAAACCCATCGCTCTAAGTCTCGCACAATACCCAAGTCTGACTAGGTCTATCAATATACATTTTCTAGTTTCTGATTTGATAGAGTTTATCTATATACAGTGGAATATAAAGTACGAGAGTGGGCACGATCTAACATGTATCCCACCTACCGAAGAAAAACACCCGGGAAGAAGCTGTGTGCCGGCGATACCGCAACTGATCCCAAGCGGTCAAACCTGCAAGAACTGTAGCACAATGGGGGTGAGATGGCAACTCGTGAGTAGAAAATATCACCGGGTAGAAATAGAAATAAAACAATGATTTCTTAGGTCACTATATCCTGAAGTTAATACTATGATATCTACGGTGCATATATGTCAACAATCGAGTCAATGCAATGACATATATAAATAAACATCCGACATCATATGCATGTATGCATGTGGATATCATCAACGTGTCCATCAACGACACAATCAATATCATAGAACCTGAGTGTTCAACACCGACACTCGAAACATCATGAAAACATGTGCATGTATATATGAGGATATCAACCACGTGTGCCTATCAACGACACATCAAAATCATGGAACCTGAGTGCCCAACACCGATACTCGAAACATCATGAAACCCATGTCCAGCATTGACACGAAAATCCTCATATCTCGGGCTCCGTCAGTCCGGATCAGCCCATATCACGATTGCGGTCAGTATCCTCTAGATATCCGCCGTGCCAAACTATCTCAGGCTCCGTCAGTCCGGATCGGCCCATATCATCTCACAACTCCGGTCGGTATCCTCCGGATAACAGCCGAGCCCAAAACTATCACCAGTAGGTGGTGCTCCCACTTCCAGGCTCATTGTTTATACCACAAAAATCATTTCTTGCCTCGGGATACCATACCGGGTCCACCATATACCCGCATACGGTGCCTACCACTCCTCGAATCGGGTATAATCATAGCTCAGAACCTAGAAAACTCATGGTGGACACCTCGAAATATCATATATGAGAAACCGCGTTTTTAAAGCAATACATAATTCCCTTTGAGATATAACTGTGGTTCTCAAATTCAGAGATCTCATGAAAACAACAACTCAAGCATATAACCATAAAGTACGATGAATGCAATATAGAGTAGTAATATGAGCATATCGAGTATATCATGCAAGCATGTCAAGTGATAGTACTGAACAATGAATGTACTTTTATGTTTAAGATTAATCTCATGATATGGCAGTTCTACTGTGTAAGTGGCATGGCAATTACCGATGATGAATGTGTGTGAGCCGGCAAATCTGTGTAAGTGTAACATGCACATCAACGGTAATTATATAGGTGTACTAACAAATGATATCATATAGCATTAAATACTGGAACGTGGTATGTACATCACGAGGGGTAATATCCTACATAACATAGAGAATCAATAGGTATATCTATCTATACATGAACCATACGGTCACTTTTAAAAGATACAAATCGTCGTTTTGAAAATAGGTATGGTTCAGGTGGTAATCTTTATATCGGCGATCCCGCCTCATAACATCCGATATGATAATAATTCTCGATCATCATCTTCAAATCACTAGCGCGGATCAATCATCCGGTGCATCTCATCGTGTACGGTAATCTATCGTACGTGACATCAAACAGAATAGGGATTCTATCATCCTATTCATCAATAAGGGTATGGATCTAAAATCTTGTACGGCATATCACTCTTTATCCTCATAAATAAATATATATACACATATATCTTATATCAAGTCATATTTATATATACGTCATATCTTATTAATCTCAAGTCGTATCGATCTCGATCTCATATTATACCATTATTAACTCATACTTTTCCTCTTTCAATTCATACTTATCATGATTCACTTTCTCATTTCATATTCTTAAGCCAATATATCCATTAGTGTCAACTTTTATCCCATCATCTCTTACTAAAACCTTTAATCATGTCCGTAAGTTCGTATCATATCCTTTATCAAAATTATAATTAATGTAACAATCTTTCCATATCAATGGTTGTTGGGGTGCTATACTCCACCCACTCGACTTCCCCCGTAGATATAAATCTACTCACCTGCTAAACTCCTCGCTTAATCGAAGTCGATGTGCTTCGTCGTCTCGGAAGTCCACGCGAAGGTACCTACAATCAATACACAATCATAATTCTATTAAAACCAATATCCGAAAACCGATACGGCATACGAATTGCTTATAGGTTAGAACCTATAGATTACGCATGCAAAAACAACCAAACAACACTCGTTGTTGACGTACAAACGTCCAACAACCAAATCAAATCTCGAATATCAAAACTAAGAACTCAAACATCGAAAAACTTTGCCAAAGCACTCACAAACAGCTCCTGGATTTTGGCTCAGGTCAATAGGGACTAAACAAACAATACAGTAGCTAGTATATAAGGAGAATGAGCTATAGACAAAACCACAACATTAATGCTAAAAGGAGTCCCGGCGAGATGCCCATAAAGTCCGACGCCGCCGGTTCTCTGGTGGGGTACGAGTCTCGTATCTTTGTGGTGGTCTTCTAGTGGTTAATCTAGGTCAATGGACTTGTTTGATTTTCTTAAAAATATCCCAGATAGCTCCAGATACCCTGTAGGCCTCAAGGTTTCACAAAACCGATATAGGAAAATTCTAAGTTCGTGTATCGTGTTCTATTCTCTGTTCTTGGTCCAGAAAAGCAATCTCTAAGGTCTTGAAACACTCACTACACCTCTATTGCATCTTAACAAGTCCACATATCACTAATTATCAACTTGGAAATTTCCAAGATCACAAAACCTAACTAATAAGAATTCTAAACTAAACTAGGATACACTAATACAATAACTTAACTAAAGGAAAGGAAATATAACTCATTTGGGAACTTAGGAAAATTCTTGAGTTGCCCAAAGTCTTCAAAATCTAAACATGATGGTCCATAGGGTTTATGATGAGGGTGTGCATCTTTTTAATGAAGGTGGTATGAGACTTTGGAAAAGAATTGGAGATGATACATGGGGGTAGAGGAGGATGAAGGAGATGAAGGAATTTGTGAAGAAATGAAGAAGGAAGAAGAATAACAAAGAAGTCAAGGGTTACTCTCTCTCTCTCTTAACCTCACTCTCTCTTATCCTCACTCTCTCACAAATATCTATTTTGTTTTCTCTCAAAATATCTAATGGCATCTCATTTCTTTTCATTTTAAATAAAACCAAATGAAATAATAAAATAACACAACATGCGACAAAATGCACATAACCTGGTGCACTAGCCATGGAAAAATGTAGAAATACGGATTTGGCTTAATCGTGATTAGTAGTGCACTAATCAATTTTAACTTAAACTTGCATATATTTAATTATAAAAATGCTAAAATCCGATAAATATCTTTTTAATGAATAAATCATTTTAATCTCCACTTATATTCCAAATATCGGTATATAATTATACCATTTTACGAAAAACCCTATTCGCAAATCGAATAGTTTTCGCGAAATATATTATTTTAATATTTAATTTCCAAAAATAATATTTTATATTTCTGAAATGTTACAATCTTCCCCCCTTAAATAAATTCAGTCCCCGAATTTAAATTTAAACCCCCAAATACTAAAACATTTAAATAATCAGTTCAATACAATGGGAGTCCGAAATCACGGAATACATAGAAATACCACAACGCATCGTGTGCGCCTGAAAACGAGCACGAAACTTAAAATCAAACCCCATCAAGCGTCACGCAATCATCGGAGTTATAAGGGAGATATGAATCTCGAAATCCATTGCTGAAATCTAATTATACTATAGTCAAATCATAATACGTATATAGTTCGCATTCTTGTAAAACTATTTGAAAAGCTGAATAACTCATGCCAAATCTTCTTTTTATATCGCCGTGTGATGCGTAACTCACGGCACAAGTGGCGGACGATCATTTATAAAGTAGTAAATATATATACTTATATATGTTTTGCTCAAATTATACTTCCCGCCTTTTTGAAATATCCCAGAAGGTTCTCCTTATAAAAATATCGTGCCACTCACGGACACGTAGGAAATAGCGAGACTATAACTCCTTTTTGAAAACCTCTTGGTAAACTTTTCATGCATGCAAAGTACTCAGGTACTGTCCTCAGATTAGTCATGCTCGACTACTATATAACAAAGTACCTATCATCAAAACGCGATACTCATAAATAAAACCAGCCTCAAAAGGCGTATCCAACAACACGTGGGTCTGGTGCGTACGGAAATCAAATCCAATACAAGTGCCATGAATATGCACAAAAGCAAAACTAAGTGCAATGGATGTGCACGAAAGCACATATCCAGTGCAACAGATGTGCACGACAACTATATCAAGTGCATCTGGAGTGCACGAAAATCTCAATCAAGCGCAACAACCATGCATGGATAAAGTCTCCATTAAGTGTATCCAACATGCACGAGTAAAAATCTCAATTGAATGCACCCGGTGTGCACAAAATCTCATACCATGTGCCCAATATGCGTGAAAATCCAAAACAAGTGCTTCAGGTCTGTATAAAATATCTAGTGTAGTAGTGTGCACGATAATGAACGTCAGGTGTAGACACGCACGAAAACATAAATCTGGTGCAACAAATGCTCGAAAACTCATCAATATCTAAAATTCTCACAAAAACAACACCGAGCATACCAAGGTGTATAGAATCATAAACGTGTGCAACTGCGTGCACAAAACACATATCAATGCACTGCAAGCACATGTGAGCTATACCGAGTGCAAAATCAAATCGAGTGCGTACCACATGCACAAAATAAAATCGATAGTATTGAAATCCTCGGAATCATAAATACGTGCAGCCAAGGCAAAAAACAGATATCAAGTCCAATAGATATGCATAATCATAAGCCAATGTAGTGGTGTATAAAATATAAATCAAGTGCAATAACTGTGCACAAAACATAAATCTTCAGTAGGTGCAGCCATGGTGCACGAAAACATAAATCATGAAACCCAATCATTGAAACTCAAGTCTAAGCGATAAAAGTGTGATACTCAGATCACAAAACGCAGTCGCAATAAATGACATTGAGGTACACCTCCTACAATGTCGAAAAATGCCGGTACGCCCAAGCTGGCAGAGCAAGATCATCTACTGTCCTCCTGCTCACGGTATGGCGTCTTCGGTCTTAGGGTCCTCTTTTTCTCTATGGATTACCAATATCACGATCCTTCTGCTCATCGACCTGGTCAGGAGTACTAACGGGACAGTCCTGCTCTGGAACTCCTCCGATCACCGTTTGGCCAATCAACATGACCACTCTCAATGGCACATTACTGACGGCGGCATCTGGTCCTATGAATATGCGCGATATAACTGATCCTGGGTCCAAATCTTTATCGCTGCGGTGTCATGGAAAGAATCTGCTCATGGCTTCTTCCGATCACACCTATGCCGAACTATACGAAGGTTGGCACTCTTGCTTAACTATTTTCTCATAACCAGACAGCTGCGTCCCCAGCCCGGCTTCCCTCTGAATTTGGTTGTACCTAACGCCTCTGCACACGTATCAATCCTCTCTCATCAACGAAGAGTAACAACCGCTCGTTAACATCTTGCACGAACTTCTTGTTCCACTCGTCTTTATTATCGTCCACTTCGACGTCATCTCTTGTTGTCTGCATATTGCAATTCGTTCTCGGCTATAGTCAATCCGGAGTCTCTCACACGGACTCGAAATTACGAACTCGGTATCTTCACCACTCCATAGAAGATATCTAGCCGAAAATGTCCTTAGGAACTCATCCAATCATCGGAGGAATACACTCATCCAACTGGCAGAATCATAAACACGTAATAACAAACTTAAGATATGGGCTCTTCCCTTTCCATATCTCATATGAAGTGGTAGGCAATTGATTTGATCGGAACCCTATTCAATAGGTATGCAACTTCACAAGTGCATAACCCCCAAAAGGAAATAGGCAACCCAGTAATACTCATCATAGAGCACACCTTATCACATAGGGTGTGATTGCTCCAACCCGATACACCGACGTGCTATGGTGTATACGGAGGAGTAATGCTGAGAGAGAATCTCATTCTCCTTTAGAATAATCCAGGAATTCCGTGCTTAAGTATTCTCCTCCTTGATCACATCAAAGGACAGAATACTTATACTCGTTTTGGTTCTCTAATTCTAACTTATATTCTGTGAATATCTCAAAATGTTCGGACTTGTGTTTCAACAGGAACATATGTCTGAATCTTGAGAGATCATCAGAGAATTTTATGAAGTACAAAGAACCGGTCTTGGCATGTATAGACAGGGGACCTTCATACATCAGCATGTATCAATCTTAAGAGTTCACTAACTCTTTCTCTGTTTCCAATAAACAGAGCTATGGTCATCTTATCTCTGTGACATGACCGGCAAGTTTCACAAGATGTAAATTTAAACTAATTTAAATATGCATCTTTATGTAACTTCAGCTAGTTGGGTCGCATTGATATGACCTAGTCTACAATACCTCAAGAAGGATTCGTTCATTTCTGAACTCTTCCTCTTGTGTGTGTTCTGTATACTAAGAACTGTAGTTTGATTTAGAACGCCAATGCTTTTAGATAACGTGCCTGAACCGATCAACTCTTGATATAGGAAATGTTCAAAACATTATCCAACAATACAAAATTATATCCTTCTTTACTAATAAAGAGACTGATATGATGGTGTATATCAGGTTCGGTATCTAATGACATTCGTTCAGAATCAATGTATTCTGGTAATACAGGGTGATAACTACCAACAGACTTGGCTTCAACACTTGCACCGTTTCTATCTCATGAAACTTATCACCCGTTCTCAGTTCTCTACCTATCTGTAGCCCATATAACAAATTACATATGTAGGATCTTGATCCGGTATCTCATATCCAGGACGTAAAGGATACTGAGAAACAGTTCTCTGTAATGAACACACCCGAAGAAGATGCATCATCATGTACTTTCTTCGTTTGGGCGGCACGGGAATTCTGGTAATCCCCTATTTTCTGCTCTGTCTTATAACAATTATAAGTTGGAGCGGGACCTACATTCCTCAGCTCAGTATAACAAGCGGGTTCGGTCAATACATCCGTATTATTATCTTGATTAAGGCGTGACATGGTCGCTACCTGGAGAGAGAGAGAAGAAAACACTCTGCGTGCGCTCTTGCAAGATCAGATTGGTTATTATTTTATCTAATCAGGATGGCTCCCACTGTTTTTATCAAATCTTCCTTCAAACCCTAAAAGAAAGACTAGCCAGGATTAATTACACCCTACAACTTCTCCAATCTTTCAGCCAGACCAGTGTCGGTACTTTGAGAGAGGTTCTCCGTGCTTTCGCACGGACCTAATTAAAGTAAACCTTGTTTTCCTAGAGGCGTAACCCCGTTGACACCTTTCTAGACACCCACTTGATCGGCTAATTGTAATGTGTAAAACTCTCCCAGGAGTAACACTTACTTGCAGTGGGTATCGGGATCCAACTATCTCATAGAAGGTATGCAATCTCATTGCAAATTTCAACACTTGAAATTCCCGATAATTTTGCCCCTAACGTGCTATGACCTTGACGAAAACCAACAAACCATAACCCACTAGTCAAGTTCAACCCGTACATTTCTTGACTGAATTAAACCCACCCTCACGACCCTTGACGAAAGCCAACAAAGCCGTACGACTACCCTAATCCAATCGCATCATATGCAGCAGATAAGCAGCATATAGCTTCCGCACACTACACCTTGACGAAAGCCAACAAATGTAGAATGAATACTATATACAACTTATCTGAAATGGCGGAGGGCTAAGACAGGTTTTTCAGAAAACCTATTGCGTAATGAACTTGATATCGTTGTAGAATCAAATGATTTTAAAAATGGAGTGTTTTTTAGGCTTTTGCTAGTTTCGCTAAAGAGGTCACTCCCGGTGAAGGGATCTCGGCTCTTTACTCGTCGAATGAGGTGCAGGATATATCATATATATCACTGTGTAAAGTAAGAACTAGAAAAGCAATCAAAAGACAAAACCGAGGGGTGTAGCTTCTGCCAGTCATTGCTAAAGGGGTCACTCCCGGTGATGGGATCTCGGCCCTTTCCTTATCGAATAAGGTGCAGGATGTTCTACAAGGAACACCGCGATACAAAGCAAGAACTGTAGCTACCTGTTTTTGAAAATTCGATTCCACAACATCTTTTAGGTTTCTTTTCTTTCATTAATCATATTAATGAAGTCCCATCATTTAAGTCACCTAAATATCACAGATAAATACGACGTACACTTATGCCATCCGTATTCGCCTCGATATCCCCTCGTGCACCGTTAGGTTAGGTAACTAACGATAGAGTGGGGCAGGGCTAGCGCGGGTGTAAAACATAAGTAACGTCTATATAATATATCATATATACTATATACAGTATCTATCACAACATATCAAATGATCACATCACAGATATCGCAGCAGAAGAAACATATGAAACATTGGATATACTAGGATGTCCGTGTTTTATTTTGAGCCTCTATAAAACACGGATTCCACGGTCTCGATGAATAGCCAAACCCACACCCCTAGACCCCTACGAGAGCGGCAAGCAACCCTACCAATTCTAGAGTTAGGAGACCCGGACTCGACTCCTCGAGTTGTTCTCCCACTAGACTATATAACCCGGTTACTTGTGCTCTCCTCCTTGGGTCATCCTAGTGCGGAAAAGTAAATAATATACAAATGGTGACATCAACCTCATCCCGGAAGTACCCCAATAAAAGAATATTACATACAATGAATTTTACATGAATGAAAATAAAAACCCTCATCTCACATAAAACCCCCGGCTATTCAGAACGCGACGATCCAATATAACATATCCAGCAACACATAACATCATATGTCATCAACGTAAGTAAATATGCGCATCCCAATTGTCATTGACATATAGCAACGAAACCGGCGATATCATATATTACACTTACGGTCGCAGAAAAGAAAGTGTAAAACTACAACAGTTGGAATCCGCAACCTCCTTAGACATCGCATGCCTAACAATTATAAACTCCGCATTTTAGTCTCTATATCGAAAACACTTTTCAATATCTAGTCGAGCAATTCAACAAGATTCTCGATATGTGATCGAATTCTCGTCGCAAACTTTAGTAGACGTCCGCACCCCCGGATGCCGTCGACGAAGTGCACTAAGGCGGAATACCGTTGCCGCGAGCACCCGAACGGATGCTTTTGGTGACGGGGTTCTCCTACAGTCACTTGGTCGGGGCTTTGGGGCGTGGCTGTCTATTAAGTTTACCCGGCGAGTATCCGCGTACGCTACGTGATTGCAACGGACTTTTGATCGCATCAAAATCCCGTGGCAACCAATCATTTGAGACTAAACTGCTATGTTTATAACATTCAAATTAGTTATCTCATAACTACTTGTGGATTCCAAATATTGTATCACATTCCAGATAAATAGACAATGTTAAATTTTCCGATCGAATGATCAAACACCCAAGTTTTCCCAAATAGTTCTCAACACTTGAGGGGAGTTTAAAAACATCCATCATATGCCACAGTACTAATGGCCCAGCCGTAGAAGGGTCAAGCCAATGCCTCACATGTGGCAACGCCGTACTGCCCCAATCCCTAAGGTTCAAAAGGCAGTTCAAGACAATCACATAATCGAGTTAAGGTTTGTTGTCTTCTAGAGGGTCCATTGCGTAACTTGCACGATTTAGACGTTCTTAAACAATGGAAAAATCCAACACTTGGAAATTTTCCGAGTCGGGAAAAAGCGAGTTATTGATATCCGTTCGAAGTTTTTAATACTTTCTAAATTATTCGGAAAAAGAACGAAATTAAATATTCCGATCGAATCAACGAATACAAAATAAACCCCAGAACACTCAACACTTGAGTCAGATTAAAAATACCCAGAAAATATCACTTACAGAAATAGAAATAACTGTCCAAAAATGAGTGCATAGTCTTTCCTTACTGCCGCGGAACCGCGGCCCAAGCGTGGTACGGCCGTGGTTCCGCGGTGGGTTGTACGGATTCAGACCTCATTTTTGACAGTAATGTTTAAAATACCCTGCTGAATTTTTTAGATATTTTTAATACAGAAAAATCACAGGTTTTAAAAAATGTCCGGAGAGGGGTTCATTTTGACATATCGGGGTTCGTTCGGAGTTTTAACTTCGTATACACGTCGCCTAATGCTCTATCTAGGCTCTGATACTACTGTAGGGTTACTAGGCACTCTAAGAATGTTCTACAAGGCATCAACCATACCCGATTAAAATTTTAGCCGTGCCGAATAACTCTAAACAAGATCTTTGCTAGATAATTAGGGTAACACATGCAAGTAAATAACAATTATAACTAAGTGAATACAAAATACAACCTTTGTAGATCGGTCCTTCACTTCTCAAGCTCCTTGTTGTAGTCCCTTCGCTGCGATCATCGAACTCCCGGACTCTCGAACGGCTCCATGAGAAGATTGCAACGGTATTGCTTGAAGTCTTCGAGGCCGAAGATGATCTACGTCGAGGGAATACGAACTCAAGCTTCTACTTCACTAACTAGAGAACTAGTGAAGCAAACACCCTAAACTAAAGTGCTAGTCTAGTAGAGGATGATGAAATAGGAAATGAGTACACTTTAGGATTTCTTTTCTCACAATGTTTCTCTCTCTTTATCAAACCCTAGAAAGAATTTGAAGGAGGAAGAAGATGAGCTCAAAATGAGAATGAAAACTAATCAAGAGAGAGCTAACCATGGTTGAGTGAGTATCATATACTAACTCATGTAGAGACATAACCATGGCTAATTCTAATGGTTGGGTTAACTTAATATCATAAGTAAAACAAATTGAGTTGAATTTGTCAAAGCACTAAAAGCTTCTACAAGCTTCATGCACTTAACAAATATCAATCAATTTAGATTTACTTTAAATATAAAAAACCCTCCACTAAAATTAGAATGGTGTATGTCTTATACACCCATGTCAAGTGTATCAACAACCATGATACAATATGAACACAAATAAATATATATCACATATATATCAAGTTGTGCACAAGTGAGAAAAACAAATGCTTAAGTAACCAAAGTTAGTTAATGTAAATTAGTATATCACATATACAATTATACACTAAATTATTAAATCAACACTTGACTTAATAATCCGGTTATATCACATATAACCGACTAACACAAAATGTACCAACTTATCGAATCAACACTTGATTCGATAACCCGGCTATATCACATATAACCGGCCGATACAATAGTCGCGAGAATAGAATACGGTATCACATACTCGCATTATTCTCGGTCCTGCACATATCACATATGCGCTCCTATTTTGTTTTGCCTGAGCCAGTAAAACCTCTATGTAGGACTCTAAAGACTCGTCAATACGCCGGCAGTAGGTAATGATCATATCAAGCACCCACAAGCCGTCAGCGGTACTAGCTGGACGTAACGGCTACCCGGGTATTGAGCGATCAGAAGATCAGCAAGGAAGCCCGCTCCAACTCCTGCAAAAAGCCTGACAGTGACACTGCCGTACAGTCCGGTCTCCTCGTCTGATATGTCGCATATCAAGTCTAGGGGTGGTAAACGTCAGAGCCCAATAACCGATAAGTCATGCCGATATGAGGCTCATAACGGGTCGAGAAACTACTGGTAACACTTACCAGTAAATCTCTAAACCAGCCCTGGCCAGGGACTTCCCTGTTATGGCCAATCGAGCATAGCGCAACATCAACCCCCAATACCGGAAGAGACGAAACCCCTCCTATCGCTCATTGCCTCCATGTGACTCGGGACTTTACCCAAAAACCACCGTTTTGCACACCTTCTTGGACGTGGTAAGGTGGAAATCAAAGCACAGTGGGAATCACACAAGACTCTATGACGATCTCGGGTCACAGACTAACCTGTACCAGTGTCACCAGAGAACTGCCATCTGACGTAAGGTATAATACCATCTGGGGGTTCTCGGCAAGTCCGTCCAGTGTACCCAGTCTCCACTGAGCACCCGTATATCATCTCTGATGTCAACCACCAATGGATATGGGATCATCCATCACCCATCTATATGGGTCGAGAAGTTATACGCTAGTCTACTCTGGTATATCGATGCCCCGTCTCGATACACCTACGACTAGGGACTTTGAAGGATGTACTTATAGACTACCATGTCCCCACTAGTATGATCCGCATCATAGTCTAGGTAGTCAAGTACGCATCCTAATGGCTTTACCAACATGTAGCAGAGAGACAATCAGTGTACACGTTAAGGTAAAGAGTAACCAGATAGCATACTATCATGTCGAGCAAGAAAGTCCTCCCTATATATGTCCAAGCATCCACTACGATATACATCTCATGTATAGTAATGGCATCTAGGGCATACATATAACTAACACATGAATCAGAGGTGTAGAAAGATGTACCCTTGAACCAAATTCCAGATTGAGGAGAACCATCTAAAAATCATTATTCAATTTTGGGAGACTAAGATTAACTTAGGAGATGTGGGATGGACATCGTTCTGGTCAATTAATTTGGGAAGTCATGAGCATAAGGGCTCGGCCTATTTGGAGATCCAAGTTGTTTTAATCTCAGGAAGTCTTAGCCAATTTGGGGCTGAAGTTGGCTTCTTATAGTGTTAAACACTAATATATGCTCGGTGCTCACGTGCTCCCACATAAGATTCTAAAGCAGTGTTAAACACTGAACGTTGGGGCGCTCACGTGTGGCACGTGAGACACCTAAAAGTTCATATTGTACCCTTGGGTTCAATCCCCATCTATATATACAAGTGTTAAACACTTAAGTCTTGTGGCCATCACGTGTGGACACGTGAGGCGCCCTAAAGTTGGTCACCGCGTCTTTGGGTTTGTCCCCTCTTCCTTTTATAAGTGCTAAGCACTTAGCTCATATAATGCTCACGTTTGAACACGTGAGGCGCTCAAAATGTGAGCATTGTCTTTGGAATTTCCCCTTTTTCCATATAAGTATTAAGCAAATGCTAAGGGGTCACGTGGGAACACGTGAGGCGCTTTAGAATGGGATTTTTCTTTGGGTTTATTCCCTTTTTCATGTAATTGCCGAGTGCTCGTTTTAAGAAGTCACGTGGGAACACGTAATTTGATCTTAGTCCTTTCATTTTGTTCCTCAGAGGTGCTCATATTGGAATACGTGACCAGTCTTTTCTTTTATATGCATGGAGATTCTGAAATGAGTTTTAAGAATTTCAGGTCCCTTGTTTTATAAGAATTAAATTATTTTTATAGGGTTAAACCCTAGTATTATCAAAGGAATTAAAATCCTATATACTTTTGGAAGAATTAAATTCTTTGAACTTAGTTCTGAATCTGCATAACAGAATCTTCCCAATAAGAATTAAATTCTCAACTTGTGCGGAGATCTGCTTCTGCAGACCTCAACCAGAGGAAGAACTAAGTTCTTTGAGAAGAGTTAAACACTTGGTTTGTGAATTAAATTCTCTTTTATTTTGTGAGAGCTTTTGGGAGGCTTCTATATATTTTTTAAGAAGTTTATGGGGTGGTCTCTTCTTTTTAGAGAATTAAATTATCTCTCGATTTTTCTTCCCCTCTCCCATGTGTGTATTGTTAGTTGTATGTATGCCCTAGAGGCCAGTATTGTACAGATTATGTATATTATATTGGATGCTTGGACATATATAGAGATGACTTTCTTGCTCGACATGATAGTATGCTATCTGGTTGCTCTTTATCTTAACATGTACACTAGTCTCTTTATACTGTCTTATAGTTACATGTTGGTAAAGCCCTTAGGATTTGTACTTGACTACCTGGACTATGATGCAGATCATACTAGTGGGGACATGGTAGTCCATAAGTACATCCTTCAAGGTCCCTAGTCGTGGGTGTATCGAGACGGGGCATCGATATACCAGAGTAGACTAGCGTATACGCTTCTCGACCCATGTGATGGACGATGGATGATCCCATATCCATTGGTGTTTGACATCAGAGATGGTATACGGGTGCTCAGTGGAGACTGGGTACACTGGACGGACTCGCCGAGAACTCCCAGATGGTATTATACCTCACGTCAGATGGCAGTTCTCTGGTGACACTTGTACAGGTTAGTCTGTAGACCCGAGATCGTCATAGAGTCTTGTGTGATTCCCACTGTGCTTTGATCTCCACCTTACCACGTCCATGAGGGCGTGCAAAACGGTGGTCTTTGGGTACAGTCCCGAGTCACATGGAGGCAATGAGCGATAGGAGGGGTTTCGTCTCTCCCGGTATTGGGGGTAGATGTTGCGGTGTGCTCGATTGGCCGTAACAGGAAAGTCCCTGGCCAGGGCTGATCAGAGATTTGCTGGTAAGTGTTACCAGTAGTTTCTCGACCCGTTACGAGCCTCACATCGGCACGACTTATCGGGTTATTGGGGTCTGACGTTTACCACCCATAGACTTGATATACGACGTATCAGACGAAGAGACCGGACTGTACGGTAAGTGTTACTGGTCGGATTCGCAGGAGTGTGAGCGGGCTAGCTCGTCGATCTTCTGATCGCTCAATATCCGGGTGGCCGTTACGTTTAGCAGACCGCTTGCGGCTTGTGGATGCTTGATGTGATCATCATCTGCTACCGGCGTATTGACGAGTCTTTAGAGTCCTACACAGAGGTTTCCTGGCTCAAGCGAAACGAAATAGGAGCGCATATGAGATATGTACGGGACCGAGAATAACGCGTGTATGTGATACCGCATTTCATTCTCGCGATAAATGTTTCGATTGGTTATATTCGATATGACCTAGTTATCGAATTGTTCATTCGATAAATCGATACATTGGATACTAGTCGGTTATGTGCGACATGACCGGATCATTGAATCAAATGTTGATTTAATGATTTAATGTATAATTATATATTTGATATATTACTTTGCATTAACTAGTATTGGTTCACTTTAAACGGATTTTTCTCACTTGGATTGCACATTGTATATGTGATATACTTTTGTGCACCTTTTTGTATCATGTTTGATGATACTTGATCATATGGTTAAGTGAATAGAATTAAACCATGGTTATTATGATAATTAGGGTTTTGCATATTTATTTATTCATTTATTTGTTTATTCATTTATTTGGATAAGTTTAAAAAGGAATGGTGGCTTTCTTTGTCCTTTTGTTGAAGCTTCATGAAGCTTTGACTCATGCTTAACCCTAACCCATCTATTAACCATGGTAGATTCTCTACACTTAACCCTAGTAAGAATTATGATAAGTATTCCATTTTATTTTTATTTTAAAGAGACTTATCATATTTCTTTCTTGATCTTCATCTTCTTCTTCAACAAAAGCTCAAGGTCCATCAATGGCAACTTGAGCTTGAGAGTGAGAAATCCAATTCTAAAGAGAACCCACCTCCTATTTCTTCATCCTCTACCTCTTGCCAAGTAGTAGAGTGTGTTTCCTTCACAAGTTTCATCACTTTGTGAAGTAGGGAGCTTGATCTAGTGCAACCTCGACGTAGATCGTCTTTGACACGAAGCCGACGAACTATTCCGCTTACTTCTCCGATGAAGCCGACGCTAGAGCCCGGGGTTCGACATGGACAGCGAGGAGACTTCGTTGCGGAGCCGTGGAGGTGGATATCCGGATCTACAAAGGTTGTAATTTCCATATCCAAGTAGTTAAGTGTTAACTAGTTTTCGTTTCGCCTAAATATCTAGTCTAAGATCCGTAGTCTAGGGTTTCTCGGCACTATTTTTTTTTAAATTGGCATGTTCGATGCCTTGTGAGACCTTACTAGAGTGCCTAGGAACCCTACAGTGGTATCAGAGCCTAGCTAGAGCCTTAGGCGAAGTCTAGACGGAGTTTGAAATCCGGACGAACCGAAAACCCAACCCCAAAATAGCTCTCTGGAAATTTTCCGAATTTGTGGTTTTTTGTCAATTAAAAATGCCTAAAAAAATCAGCAATAAAATCTAAGAATTACTGTGTAAAAAGTTTCCCGTGAACAGTAAATACTGCGGCGGAACCGCGGCAGAAGCATGGCTTCTGCGGCGGTTCCGCGCCTCCTTGATGACGTCAGCCCCACTTCTTTGCACAGTAATACCTGATTTATTATTCTGAGTTTTCTGGGAATTTTAATTTGGCTCCAGGTTTGAGTATTCTGGGGTTGTATTGGGAATTGTCGATTCGATCGGATTATTGAACTTTGTCTATGTGTTTTCCGGATATTTTTTGGGTATGATAAAAAGTTCGACCGGATATAAATGCCCAATCTTTCCCCTGCCAAAAATATCCAAGTGTTGGATTATTGTGTGGTTTAAGGACGTTCTGAGTAGTGCAAGTAACGCGATGGTCCCTCTAGAAGACAACAAACCTTAACTCGATTATGTGACCGTCTTGAACTGCCCTTTGAACCTTCGGGTTTGGGGCAGTACGGCGTGCCACATGTGAGGCGTTGGCTTGACCCTTCTACGGCTGGACCGTCGGTACTGAGGCATGAAACGAATGTCTTTGAACCTATTTCATGTGTTGGATGGTTTCGGGAAAACTTGGGTATTCGAATGTTCGATCGGAAAGTTTAATATATTCTATTTATCTGGAATGGGATACAATAATTGGAATTCACAAACAGTTATGTGATAACTGAATGAATGATATAAATCTAGCGGTTTAGTTTCATTTGATATTGAAAAGAGTTTTCGATAATGAGACTAAAATGCGGGATTTATATCTGTTAGGCATGTGATGTCTAAGTATTTCATTTGATTAGGCATGCGATGTCTAAAGAAGTTGCGGATTCCAATTGTTGTAGTTTTACACTTTCTTTTCTGTGACCGTAAGTGTAGTATGTTCATATCGCCGGTTTCGTTGCTATACGTCAACGACAATTGGGGTATGCATACTTACTTACGTTGATGACATGTGATGTTATGTGTTGCTGGATATGTTATATTGGATCGTCGTATTGAATAGCCGGGGGTTTTTTATGTGAGATGAGTGTTTTTTCATTTTCATTCATGTAAAAACTTGTATGTAATATTCTTTTATTTGGGGCACTTCCAGGTAGCGGAAGATGTCACCCTTTGTATATTATTTACTTTTCCGCATTAGGATAGACCCAAGGAGGGGAGCACAAGTAACCGGGTTCTGGGGTCCAGTGGGAGACCAACTCGAGGAGTCGAGTCCGGGTCTCCTAACCCTAGAATTGGCAGGGTTGCTTGCCGCTCTCGTAGGGGTCTAGGGATGTGGGATTGGCTATTCATCACGACCGTGGAATCCGTGTTTTATACTGGCTCGTATTAAAAACACGGACGTCCTAGTATATCCAATATTTCATATGTTAATTCTGCTGCAATATCTGTGATGTGATTCTGTGATGGATATAGTATATAGTATATATGATATATTATATAGACGTTACTTATGTTTTACACCCGCGCTAGCCCTGCCCTGCTCTGTCGTTAGTTACCTAACCTAACGGTGCACGAGGGGACATCGAGGCGAATGCGGATGGCATAAGTGTACGTCATATCTATCTGTGATGTTTAGGTACTTAAATGATGGGACTTCATTAATGTGATTAATGAAAGAAAGAAACCTAAGATGTTGTAGAATCAAATTTTAAACAAAACAGGTAGCTACAGTTCTTGCTTTGCATAGCGGTATATATGATATACCCTGCACCTTATTCGATGAGGAAAGGACCGAGATCCCTTCACCGGGAGTGACTCCTTTAGCAATAACTGGCATATGCTACACACTCGGTTTGGCTTTGATTGCTTTTAAGAGTTTTTGCTTTGCACAGCGATATATATGATATATCCCGCACCTCATTCGACGAGGAAAGGGCCGACGATCCCTTCACCGGGAGTGACCCCTTTAGCAAAACTAGAAAAGCCTCAAAATCATTCCATTTCAAAACTTCATTTGATTCTACAACGATATAAAGTTCATTACGCAAAGGGTTTTCTTAAAAACCTGACGTAGCCTTCCGTCATTTCAGATAAGTAATAGTTAGTATTCGTGCTGCGTTTGTTGACTCAGTCAAGGCGTAGTGTGCGGTAGCTGATTACTATTTATCTGTTTATGCATATGATGCAGATTGGATTAGGGTAGTCGTGCGGCCTTGTTGACTTAGTCAAGGGTCGTGCGGGTGGGTTTAATTCAATCAGGAAATGACGGGTTGAACTTTACTTGCGGTCTATGGTTTGTTGACTCAGTCAAGGTCATAGATCGCCTGGGGCAAAATATTATCGGGAATTTCAAGTGTTGAAATTTGCAATGAGATTGCATACCTTCTATGAGATAGTTGGATCCCGATACCCGCTGCGAGTAAGAGTTACTCCTGGGAGAGTTTTACACATTGCAATTAGCCGATCAAGTAGGTGTCTAGAAAGGTGTCAACGGGGTTATGCCTCTGGGAAAACGAGGTTTACATTAATTAGGTTCGTGCGAAAGCACGGGGGACCTCCCTCAAAGTACCGACACTGGCCTGGCTGAAAGATTGGCGAACCTGTAGTGCGTAATTAATCCCGGCTAATCTTTCCTTTTAGGGTTTGAAGGAAGATTTGATAAAAAGCAGTGGGAGCCATCCTGATTAGATAAGATAATAACCAATCTGATCTTGCATGAGCTTACGCTAAAGTGTTTTCTTCTCTCTCTCTCCAGGTAGCGACCATTTCATGCCTTAATAAAGATAATAATATGGATGTATTGACCGAACCCGCATGTTATACTGTGCAAGGGAACGTTGAACCCGTTCTATCTTATAAGTGTTATAAGACTGAACAGGAAACAGGAGAATATCTGGATTCTCACACCGCCCAAACGAAGAACATGCATGTTGATGCATCATCTTCGGGTGTGTTTGTCATTGAGAACTGTTTCTCAGTTCACCCTACGTCCTGGGTATTAGATACCGGGTCAGGATCCCACATATGTAAGATGTTACATGGGCTGAGAAAAGGTAGAGAACTGAGAAAAGGTGAACATTCCGTTCATGTAGGGAATGGGGCAAATGTTGCAGCCAAAGCAGTTGGCATATATCACCTGGTATTACCAAATGGTGATACACTAGTCCTGAATGAGTGCTATTATATACCGAACATGATGTGCAACATTATATCAGTTTCTTTATTAAGTAAAGAAGGTTATAATTTTGTAGTAAAGGATAATGTTATGAACATATTCCTAGATCAAAGGTTGATTGCATCAGGCTCGCTACATAATGGCATATTCATTCTCAATCAAAATACAGTCTTCAATATACAAAACACACACAAAAGGAAAAGCTCAGAAATGAACGAATCCTTCTTGTGGCACTGTAGACTTGGCCATATCAATGAGACACGACTAGCTAAGTTACATAAGAACGGATATTTGAATTCATTCGAATTATCATCTTATGACACTTGCCATTCATGTCTCAAAGGAAAAATGACCAAAACTCCGTTTACAGGACACGGAGAAAGAGTTACTGAACTCTTGGGACTGGTGCATAGTGATGTATGCGGTCCAATGTCTACACACGCCAGAAATGGTTCTTCCTACTTCATTACATTCACTGACGATCTCTCTAGATACGGGCATGTGTTCCTGTTGAAACACAAGTCTGAAGCTTTTGAGAAATTCAAAGAATATAAGCATGAGGTAGAGAACCAAACGGGCAAAAGTATTAAGGTTCTTCGATCTGATCGAGGAGGTGAATACTTAAGCAGTGAATTCCTGGATTATCTAAAAGAGAATGGGATTCTCTCTCAGCTTACTCCTCCTTATACACCACAGCACAACGGTGTATCGGAACGAAGGAATCGCACCCTATTAGATATGGTGCGTTCAATGATGAGTAATGCTGAGTTACCTATCTCCTTTTGGGGATATGCGCTTGAGACAGCCATATACCTATTGAATCTGGTTCCGTCTAAATCTGTACCTGCCACACCATATGAGATATGGAGTGGGAAGAGACCATATTTTAAGCGAATTAAGATATGGGGTTGTCCGGCCTATGTCAAAAAGCAAAATCCGGACAAACTCGAGGCACGATCAGTCATTTGCAAGTTTGTGGGATATCCTAAGAATTCTCAAGGATATTTTTTCTACCAAGCTGAGGAACAAAGAGTGTTTGTTGCTCAACATGCCACCTTTTTGGAAAGGGAATTTCTTACAAAAGAAATTAATGGCAAAGAGGTAGAGCTGGAAGAGGTTCCAGCACCACAAACTGCAACTGACGATTTAGTAGAACCAGAGGATTCAGTGGTGCCCGACGTACCCCAGCCTCTCCGCCGATCTAGTAGGGTTTCTCGTCCACCTGAGAGATACTATGGTTTTCTCATTGATGGTGGTAGTGAGGATTGCATCATGGAGGATGATGACCCAACTAGCTTCGAGCAGGCCATCACGAGTGGGGACTCAGTGAAATGGCTGGATGCTATGCGGTCCGAGATGGAATCCATGTACACCAACAAAGTATGGACTTTGGACGTTGCTCCTGAAGGGGTAAAACCCATTGGGAGCAAGTGGATCTTCAAGAAGAAACTTGGTGTAGATGGGAAAGTGGAGACTTTCAAAGCTAGACTTGTAGCAAAGGGTTTTCGTCAAAGACCAGGTGTGGACTATGACGAGACCTTTTCTCCACTGGCTATGCTTAAATCCATCCGGATCATGCTTGCCATCGCTGCTTATCATGATTACGAAATCTGGCAAATGGATGTTAAGACCGCCTTTCTAAACGGTGATTTAGAAGAGTGCGTGTACATGACTCAGCCAGAGGGCTTCGTAGACAGTGGGAGCAGCGGGAAGGTGTGCAAGCTGGTTAAATCCATTTATGGATTAAAGCAAGCATCGCGGAGTTGGAACATCTGCTTTGACGTCGTTATCAAAGAGTTTGATTTCGTCAAAAACCCAGATGAACCTTGTATCTACAAGAAGGTGGCAGAGAGTAAAGTTGTCTTCCTCGTATTGTACGTGGACGACATACTCTTGATAGGAAATGATATTCCTATGCTGCAATCGGTCAAGCTCTTCTTCTCACAAAGATTCTCAATGAAAGATCTTGGTGATGCCTTCTGCATATTGGGAATCAGGATCTATAGAGATAGATCCAAACGGATTTTGGGATTGTCCCAATCCAGGTACATTGACACCATACTAAAGAGGTTTAGTATGGAAGAGTCCAAGCGTGGGAACTTGCCCACGATCTCTGGAGTCACTCTCTCCAAAGAGATGTCTCCCAAGACTGATTTGGAGAGAGCTCGCATGCAAGGGATACCCTATGCTTCGGCAGTAGGCTCTATCATGTATGCAATGCTATGTACCAGACCCGATGTAGCATACTCACTAAGTGTAGTGAGCAGGTATCAAGCTGATCCTGGAGAGAGTCACTGGACAGCTGTGAAGAGCATTCTCAAGTACTTGCGAAGGACTAGAGATATGTTCTTGGTGTATGGTAACGGAGAGCTCCAAGTGGAGTCCTTTACCGATTCGAGCTTCCAGAGTGATAAGGACGACTCTAAGTCGCAGTCGGGCTTTGTCTTTACCCTTTACGGAGGGGCGGTTAGCTGGAAGAGTTCCAAGCAGGAAACCATGGCAGACTCGACGATGGAGGCTGAATACATCGCTGCCAACGATGCTGCCAAAGAGGCTGTTTGGATCAAGAAGTTCATTACTGAACTTGGAGTGGTTCCATCCATTGAGCGTCCAATACCTTTGTATTGCGATAACAATGGAGCGGTGGCTTTGGCCAAGGAACCCAGGTCCCATCAGCGATCCAGGCATATTCTGAGGCGGTATCACCTGATCCGGGAGATAGTTGATCGCCGGGAGATCGAGGTCAGGAGAGTTGACACGAAGAACAACACGGCGGATCCACTCACGAAGGCCATTCCCCAGATACAGTTTGAGAGACTCTTCGGGATGCTCGGTATGAGATACTACAGCAGCTGGCCCTAGTGCAAGTGGGAGATTGTTAGTTGTATGTATGCCCTAGAGGCCAGTATTTTACAGATTATGTATATTATATTGGATGCTTGGACATATATAGAGATGACTTTCTTGCTCGACATGATAGTATGCTATCTGGTTTCTCTTTATCTTAACATGTACACTAGTCTCTTTATACTGTCTTATAGTTACATGTTGGTAAAGCCCTTAGGATTTGTACTTGACTACCTGGACTATGATGCAGATCATACTAGTGGAGACATGGTAGTCCATAAGTACATCCTTCAAGGTCCCTAGTCGTAGGTGTATCGAGACGGGGCATCGATATACCATAGTATACTAGCGTATACGCTTCTCGACCCATGTGATGGGCGATGGATGATCCCATATCCATTGGTGTTTGACATCAGAGATGGTATACGGGTGCTCAGTGGAGACTGGGTACAATGGACGGACTCGCCGAGAACTCCCAGATGGTATTATACCTCACGTCAGATGGCAGTTCTCTGGTGACACTTGTACAGGTTAGTCTGTAGACCCGAGATCGTCATAGAGTCTTGTGTGATTCCCACTGTGCTTTGATCTCCACCTTACCACGTCCATGAGGGCGTGCAAAACGGTGGTCTTTGGGTACAGTCCCGAGTCACATGGAGGCAATGAGCGATAGGAGGGGTTTCGTCTCTCCCGGTATTGGGGGTAGATGTTGCGCTGTGCTCGATTGGCCGTAACAGGGAAGTCCCTGGCCAGGGCTGATCAGAGATTTGCTGGTAAGTGTTACCAGTAGTTTCTCGACCCGTTACGAGCCTCACATCGGCACGACTTATCGGGTTATTGGGGTCTGACGTTTACCACCCCTAGACTTGATATGCGACGTATCAGACGAAGAGACCGGACTGTACGGTAAGTGTTGCTGGTCGGATTCGCAGGAGTGTGAGCGGGCTAGCTCGTCGATCTTCTGATCGCTCAATACCCGGGTGGCCGTTACGTTTAGCAGACCGCTTGCGGCTTGTGGATGCTTGATATGATCATCATCTGCTACCGGCGTATTGACGAGTCTTTAGAGTCCTACACAGAGGTTTCCTGGCTCAAGCGAAACGAAATAGGAGCGCATATAAGATATGTGCGGGACCGAGAATAACGCGTGTATGTGATACCGCATTTCATTCTCGCGATAAATGTTTCGATTGGTTATATTCGATATGACCTAGTTATCGAATTGTTCATTCGATAAATCGATACATTGGATACTAGTCGGTTATGTGCGACATGACCGGATCATTGAATCAAATGTTGATTTAATGATTTAATGTATAATTATATATTTGATATATTACTTTGCATTAACTAGTATTGGTTCACTTTAAACGGATTTTTCTCACTTGGATTGCACATTGTATATGTGATATACTTTTGTGCACCTTTTTGTATCATGTTTGATGATACTTGATCATATGGTTAAGTGAATAGAATTAAACCATGGTTATTATGATAATTAGGGTTTTGCATATTTATTTATTCATTTATTTGTTTATTCATTTATTTGGATAAGTTTAAAAAGGAATGGTGGCTTTCTTTGTCCTTTTGTTGAAGCTTCATGAAGCTTTGACTCATGCTTAACCCTAACCCATCTATTAACCATGGTAGATTCTCTACACTTAACCCTAGTAAGAATTATGATAAGTATTCCATTTTATTTTTATTTTAAAGAGACTTATCATATTTCTTTCTTGATCTTCATCTTCTTCTTCAACAAAAGCTCAAGGTCCATCAATGGCAACTTGAGCTTGAGAGTGAGAAATCCAATTCTAAAGAGAACCCACCTCCTATTTCTTCATCCTCTACCTCTTGCCAAGTAGTAGAGTGTGTTTCCTTCACAAGTTTCATCACTTTGTGAAGTAGGGAGCTTGATCTAGTGCAACCTCGACGTAGATCGTCTTTGACACGAAGCCGACGAACTATTCCGCTTACTTCTCCGATGAAGCCGACGCTAGAGCCCGGGGTTCGACATGGACAGCGAGGAGACTTCGTTGCGGAGCCGTGGAGGTGGATATCCGGATCTACAAAGGTTGTAATTTCCATATCCAAGTAGTTAAGTGTTAACTAGTTTTTGTTTCGCCTAAATATCAAGTCTAAGATCCGTAGTCTAGGGTTTCTCGGCACTATTTTTTTTAAATTGGCATGTTCGATGCCTTGTGAGACCTTACTAGAGTGCCTAGGAACCCTACATGTATTTCTCCTCCTCTCCTCGCTCCTATTTATACGAGAAGAACAAGAATCAATTTGTTAAAAGAATCCCTCATTGAGAGATCATGATTAATTCCATGATCTATTAGATCAATCGGTGAATTTTATTCACGGTTGGATTTTTAATCCAAATGCTCTCTGTTTAACAGAGAAGATTTCTTGTTTATTTAAAATTATGAATATCCTGTTAGTTTTAACAAGATTAGAATTTTATTCTATCATATCTTTTTAATTTAACAAGATCAGAAATATATTTCCTTAAAATAGAATTTAATTCTATCATATGGATGTCTCGTTAGTTTAACAAGGTTAGAATTTTATTCTAACATAGAATTTTATTCTTATCATATGAATATCTTGTTAATTTAATAAGATCAGGAATATTGAATTTAATTCTGTTAAATGAATATCTTGTTAGTTTAACAAGATTAGGAAAATATTTTCCTATAATAGAATTTTATTATACCAGATAATCACCATTGGATCTTTGATCCAAAGGTCCTCTGTTTAACAGAGAAAATTTCTCTAGTTTGAGGAAGATCGGGAAAATATTTCCCAAATAGAATTTAATTCTATCAGATGATTTAATTGGTGATATTTTATCACAATCGGATTTTAAATCCAGTATTCTCTGTTAGAGTACGATCTTTCCATATTAGAAAGATCAGGAAAAATATTTCCCAAATAGGATTTAATTTTATCACATAGAAATTAATGGGAGCATTTTAAATTGGGGCGCTCACATGCTTTGCATGTGAGAGATAAGAGAACTCACTTGTTTAACATGTGACCCCTGATGTGGGTTTTAGCCTGTTTATATTCAGCGCTCAGATGCTTTTCATATGAGCACTCACTTGTTTAACACGTGAGGCCTGTTTGGCCCTTAGTTATTTTTTTCAACGCTTATATGCTTTGCATATAAGCGCGCACGTGTTTTACACGTGACGCCTGTTTGGCCTTTAGTTATTTTCTTTCAGCGCTTATATGCTTTGCATATAAGCGCTCACGTGTTTAACACTTGATGTCCAACCGTGAACTCTTTTCCACTTTCTTCTCTCCCTTTTTTTATAAAGGTTATAAGGGAACAAATAGCTCTTGGCCGAAAATTTTGGTGGGAACAAATGTCCCCCACTACTTTGCCCATGTAAGTAATGTGTGACCATAGAATTGATGGCTTAGGAGACAAGTTTAGGGTCCTTGTAGCCTAAGACTTCTCAACTTTATGAACCGTGAGTCAAAACGAATCGAGAACTTCTCTCAGGAACATTGTTTTCCCTACGAGTCGAGACGAATCGAGAAGTTCTCTCAGAAACATTGTTTTCCCTACAAGTCGAGACGAATCGAGAAGTTCTCGCAAGGACAATATTTTCCCTACGAGTCGAAACGAATCGAGAAGTTCTCGCAAGGACACTTGTTTTTTTCCACGAGTCGAGACGAGTCGAGAAGTTCTCGCAAGGACATTATTTTACCTACGAGTCGAGACAAATCGAGGAGTTCTCGCAAGGACATTATTTTCTCTACGAGTCGAGACGAATCGAGAAGTTCTCGCAGGAACATTGTTTTCCTCATGAGTCGAGAAGTTCTCGCAAGGACATTATTTTCCCTACGAGTCGAGAAGAATCAAGAAGTTCTCGCAAGGACATTATTTTCTCTACGAGTCGAGACGGATCGAGAATTTCTCGCAAGGACATTATTTCCCCTATGAGTCGAGACGAGTCGAGACGAATCGAGAAGTTCTCGCAAGGACATTATTTTCCCCACGAGTCGAGACGAATCGAGGAGTTCTCGCAAGGACATCATTTTCCACACGAGTCGAGAAGTTCTCGCAAAGACATTATTTTCCCTACGAGTCAAGACGAAGCGAGAAATTCTCGCAAGGACATTATTTTCCCTACGAGTCGAGGCGAGTCGAGAAGTTCTCGCAAGGAGATTAATTTTCCTATGAGTCGAGACGAATCGAAAAGTTCTCGCAAGGAAATTATTTTCCCTGTGAGTCGAGACGAGTCGAGAAGTTCTCACAATGACATTACTTTCCCTGCGAGTCGAGATGAGTCGAGAAGTTCTCGCAAGGAACATTATTTTCCCTACGAATCGAGAAGTTCTCGCAAGGAACATTATTTTCCCTACAAGTCGAGATAAATCGAGAAGTTCTCGCAAGGACATTATTTTCCCTACGAGTCGAGACGAATTGAGAAGTTCTTATAAGGACACTTGTTTTTCCTACGAGTCGAGATGAGTCGAGAAGTTCTCGTAAGGATATTATTTTTCCTACGAGCCGAGACGAATCGAGAAGTTCTCGTAGAATTTCCAAACGTCAAAGTTAACCTATGCTGATAGAAGTCCGTTAGGATCTGTGGTACTAGGGTTTTTGTCCGTCGTACCGTTGCGTTGGCAGATGTATTCCCCGATATGCAATCTTGCTATTCGAGTAGCCCCACGACTATCGTGTCTCTGATCCCTTCGGGGGATGGACAGGACGTCTTTAAGTAATCTCCCAGGTCATATTACCGTCGGAAGAGAAAGCGTTAGGGATTTTCCATGCCGCTTTTTACTTAAGGTTATGCTTAATTTGGGAGCCCTGATGAGTCATGACCACTCCGCGCTGGTGTGGGATGATGTCCGATAGTCTTTCAGGTTTTAATTGAGTTGCCTTCAAGACCCTGAATATAGGGATCTTCCTTTGCTTCGTTTGTTGACACTATGTCTGCTATATTGCAACGAATGTTGAGATTTTCTCTAGGTTGTCTGTGAACCGTCGAGTCTTGGAACTAGGGACTTTGCTATGGCTCCATTGTTTTGACCCTGGGGTCGGTTGTAGACGTTGCGTCTGCATCCTACTGGGGTGAGAAGGAACGCCTTTGCTGATCTCTTGGCTGTAGATATTGCCATCGAGACCCTGAAACTAGGGATCTTCCTTTTCTTCGTTTATTGACAATGTGTCTGCTATATTGCGACGAATGTCGAGGTTGTCTCTAGGTTGTCTATGAACCGTCGAGTCTTGGAACTTGGGACTTTGCTGTGGCTCCATTGTTTTGACCCTGGGGTCGGTTGTTGACATTGCTTCTGCATCCTGCTGGTGTGAGAAGGAACGCCGTGGTGATCTCTAGGCTGTAGATGTTGCCGTCGAGATCTGACTCTCCCTTTGATGGAGCCTGGTAGGAAAATGTGGTTCCCTTTTCATTTGTACCCATGGATTGTATACAAGGGTCGAATTGGACTCACCTACAGAGCAGAAGTTTCATTTTTTATTCTTTCTTTCCATGATGCTCTATCAATTCAGCTTTTTATATCCCTAAAGTAGCGATTGCCCAATCATTTCGGCTTTTTATTGCGATGCCCAATCATTTCGGCTATTTTTCTTTGTACTCGCTACTTTTTATTGCGAATTGCCCAAACATTTCGGCTGTTTTTTTTATATGCATATATTTTGCTCGCTGATTTTTATTGCGAGTTGCCCCATCATTTCGGCTATTTCATATGCATTTTTCTCGCTGATTTTTTTTGTGAGTATGGAACTCAAGATCTGATACCAATCTTAGCATCAATATCACTACGACTAGAATATTGCCAGGTGCGAATCATCATTTGCCGTGAAAGGACTTGGAATTTGATACCGATTTAAGCATCATCATCGCTACGACTTGAATATCGCCAGGAGCGAATCATCATTTTCCTTTGTCGATTCGTATAAAGGTGGCTTAGCAAACAGGGTTAAGGTCCTGCCGACTAAGGCTTTTTAGCTTTATGAGCTGTAAGGGTCTCATAAAGGTATTTCTCCCTACGAGTCGTGAGGATCTCGTAGGTGTATTTTCTCCCTAGAAGTCGTGAGGAATCCTAAGTGATATTTTCTCTTGCAAGTCGTAAGGATCTTACTAGAGTGTTTTCTCCTTACAAGTCGAGAGGACTTATAAGTGCCGTTCACCACATGAGGACATTCCTCGTCATTGGTGGGATTTGGTGAGGGAACGTTTGTTTGTGCCCGTGGATTGTATACAAGGGTCAATATTGGACCGCTTGTAGGGCAACTTGGGGAGTGTGATGGCTTAAGAACGGGTTCGGGTCCCTGTATCTTAAGGCTTTGGAATCCTATGAGCCGTGAGGGTCTCATAGGGGGAATTCTCCTTACGAGTCGTGAGGATCTCGTAAGTGTAATTTCTCCTTAGGAATCGTGGGGATCTCTAAGTGTGTTGCTACCTTGTCGGTCGTAAGGATCTCACGCAGGTGTTTTCTCCTTATAAGATCGAGAAGACCTTACAAGTGTTTTTATTTTAACGAGATTGCGCCCTTTCAGGTTTTCACAAACTCGCCGGTAGTCCTTCTGTTTTTACTCACGGAGCCCTTTCGGGTTTTCATCCATGCCCATTTCGCTTGTGGACGTACCATTTTTTTTACCCCTTCGTTTGCTAATGGTATTTAGGGGGGACTTCGCCACCGGGGCAGCTATGCAGCCAGCGGGATTCGATTTGCAGCCTTTGCCGCTGGGACCTGTAGATTTGAATTCCACTATCACCGTGTTTGATGCGGCGTATTTAGTTTAAGGACATCTCGGTCCATTGTTAGTTTAGGGACATCTCGGTCCATAGATCTCCGTGTTTGGGATGGAGTACTGTTGAATACTACTTTTAGAGTTTTGACTCAGGAAGATAGCGAGCGGACATAAGCGTCGTCATCTATCATTAACCTGAGCCGTGACTTATCAAGCGTAGTATATCTTAAGGAACCGGCCGTTTATTGGTCGGAAGGGTCTTTCGCCATGCATATCCATGAGCATGTAGGCCCTACCTTGGTAGACCTTGTCTATGATATACGGACCCTCGTAGTTCGGCTCGAATTTCTCCCGCTTTACACGGTTGGGGATCATAGGTCTTTTGACAATTAGTACGAGTTCGCCTCGGCGGAATGTTCTCGGCCTAGTTAGTCTTTCGTATGAACGCGTTATCCTTGCTTCGTAAGCTTCAAGGTTTTGCTGCCCCATGAGATGAGTTTCATCGAGCTCCTCAAGCCAAATATGGGCATTTTCATCATTTGTTAGCTCGTATCGAACTGCTACTCGTAGGGAAGGTAGCTCTATCTCTATAACATTTGGAAAATTTAGAAATAAATAAAATTAATTAATTAAATAATAAAAATGTTAAATTCAAAAGTTTTTAAAACCAAATAAGACATTTTCATAAGTAGTATGTGAAACAAATTAAATTAAAATTTTAATATGTAACATAAATAAATTATAAGGGTTTTAATGTAAAATTTAGTTTCATTTTAATAAAAATGGTGTTTATATAATAACATAGGTAGTGATGGGTCTTTTTGTAAAATTTAGGGAAAATGTGCAAACTTGGAAATGTTGAGGGTGTATGTGTAAAAGGGTTAGGAAATGTTTTGGCTCAGAAATTCCTCAAAATACCACAATTAGGATTAATCTTACACATCCACCTCATCCTTGCATGAAAATCCCATATTTTCTCCTTGCTACACCATCTCCTTGCATGAAACAAGCACACCCTTGCATGGTTACACCTCCTCCTACACCTCACTCGTTCTCTTTATCCTATACCTTGTGTACAGATCACTTAACCAAATAAAAATTAGAAAAGATCAAAGAAAGAAAGAAAACACTTGAACTCACAAAAGAAAAATAAAGAGAAGAGAAAAGAAAAGAAGAACTAGGAGCTAAGGAGTTCACCATCAAGTTAGGAGTGAGGGACTTGGGTATTTTGGAGGAAGTCTTTCAACCATCCTCAGTAGGTATAATTCTTAATTCAGTAGGTTTTAGTTCTGTAATTTGCAAAATTTTAGAAATCGGATATAGGAAAAGTTGGTATTTTAGGAAAATATAGTCTCTGTGAAGATCTGCTATCACTTAGATAATAACTAATTTGACCAAACAGTACCTTAATATTATAGACAAGACCAAGAAGTTACCATAAGAATTCGAGCAAGGGGGCTCGGATTTTGGCCGGCGACCAACACTAGAATTCCGGCGTCGCCGGATTTTTGGAGGATTTGTGAGTTTTGGGTTTTAAGGGTAGGTCTCTGTGTAGGTGTTATGATATTTGGTATTGTTTATTTAAGTTAAATTAACAATATATGGAATCTGGGGACAAATATCGTAAAAGGGATCAAAATTCTAAAATGCGACACGGTAAATTCGTAACACGTTTAAGTTTTCTGTTGCAAATAGCGAGAGGTTAAAACTCAGTTAGTATAGGTGTTAGATAGTTTAAAACAGTAGTACATGGTATCGTTAATACGTACAACTTGTGTTTTCATAATTTTGCCTTATTGGAGTTAGCCGTTTCTTATATAAGTTAATTTAAATATTAGATTCGAATACGGAAACTTCGGAGGCCGCAAGGAAAGGAAAAGGATTGGTGATCTGAGTTTATTCGACGTATTCCGGTTAGTAGACTAAATATCTACCGGGGGATCTTATAAAGATGGCGTGATACGCCCGTAGTTAGATTTAAATTCAAGTTTTGCTTTTGTATGTTAACTTTATCATATGCATTCTTAAATCTACATATATACCTCCAGTATTAATAATTGTTAGAACACTGCACCATTATCGACAAGTTATACCGCGCATGCACATATATATATGTTACACTACATCTTGTCGATATTAACATGTCACTTTTACACTTAGTAATTACCCTGTTAAATATTATTCTGTCATACCTTAAACATAATTAACAGTAGTACTTTACATCAATGACATCATGTTTCGTATTTAAATGTTCGAAGTTGATATAAGAGGAAATTGTATTATTGAGGATTTATGGTTTTTAGTTTTCCTATACTATTGCATAAATTCAGTGATTTTTCAAATCGATATGAGATGTCCACCATGAGATGTTGTTTTTATGATTTGATTTTATTCCGGGCTGAGTGGGGGAGCTATACGGTCGCGGAGTTTTACGTTACCCAGACTGAGTGTGGGAGATATACAGTTGGATACATGGCGGACCCGGTCGAAACCGAGGGGCAGGAAAGCCGCATTTGAGGCGGGGAGCCTAGCGAGGATACTCGATACCGGAGAAAGTAGTGAAACACGACGGATATCTAGATGATACCGACTGGTGTTATTGATTACATGATCGTTCGAGAAATGATGCCTGAAGGAAACAGAAGATTTGTGTCGAAGTTGGACACGGAAAGATGAACTTGATTTGAAAATAAGTGATGGGATTTCATTCTTGATTTATATTATTATTAGTATAAATTCATGCTATCATGCATCATACTCATCCTTATCGAAATTAATTATAGTTGTCATATTTACATTATCAGCCGTTATATATTAGTCTTATTCACTGAGTTGGCAACTCACCCTCGTTGTGCCACAGTTCCTTGCAGGGGTAGAGTGGACGGTTAGCAGCAGTGCAGATCCATTTATCAGCTTTTATCGCATCTTTTGATAAGTGGGTTACCTATGTAGTAACCTCCTCTTTTGGTATTGTATATTGAGTTTAGAATATCTCCATCAGACCCTGTATTATGACTTAGAACGAAAATTGGTTGTATGTATTTTATTTGACAGATGAGATCGTTTGGTTAAATGGAGTGATATCTCTTTTATTTATATCTGAAATTCTTACTAATGTCGTATGAAGTTGTATATTTACATTCCGCTGTTGGCATTGTTGAACCAAACTAGGGATGCAACCAAATTTAACACTTTATAACTGTTTTTGTTATGAATTCAATAGGGAGTTACTGCTAAGATCTTAATTACTTAAAACTGTGATTTTTACTTAAAAACTAAAAATTTTCTAATGTTCCGGAAAAGGGGTTTGTTCTTGGTTTTTGGCTTACTCGGGTTGTCTAGATATCTTTAGATGTTTTACAATCTAAGTATCGGTCACATCCAAATTTTGGGTCATGACAAAGTTGCTATCAGAGCTTAGGATTAACCTTACGGAATCGAATAGTGAGTTAAGATAAGTCGACTTGAGTTCGTTACGTAAGATGACCTTTGGTTTGATGGAGTAGGTGAATTAGGATGAATGTAGTACCGTATGTATGTTCCGTGGCATATTTACGCTACGATACTCGGCCTAAGTAACCTTAGGAGATGTTTGATCGACTTCTTTCCTTGATTCCATGTATCTTGTGATTCGATTGTAATGTCCTTATCAATCCTGTTTCTTACTCCAGCCACTATGTCATTAACGACTACGGGGACTCAGAGTACCGCTGTTCGAGATGAGATTGGAGCGGGCTCGTCTGAAACGGGGATAGACCTGGGCAGTACGCCTGTCTTTCATGAACTAATTGATTCAATCTATATTGATCGTATAGCTAGGATGGAGGCAAGTGTTCAAGAGATGCGTTGAATGATCGGATCCTTGTTAGAGATTAGTCGAGCACGGAGATCGACAATTACTCCACGTATGGTTGTTCAGAGACCAAGGAATATTCGTAATAATACATCAGCACCAAGACATGTTCGTAGAGGCCGTGGCAGATTCTGTATGGGTCAATTTTATCACTTATACCCATATGTTCAGTAGCACGTGAAAAGATGTTTCAGATGTGGGTGTCCGTATCACTTTATTAGGAATTTTCCCGTGAGGCGACAGGGGAGGCATCGGTCTCACATATGACTTCACCACCTTCACCACCTCCTCCGAGCACATTACCTCCTATACATGTTGTTCCACGTCAGATGAACGCCTATAGAGACCGTGGTCATGACGAACGTAATTTGAGAGGACAAAGAGGTCAAGGCAGATTTATTCCAGGCCCCAGTTTTGGTCGAGGAAGGATTCGGGGCCAGATGTTTAGTTCATACCTAGTTGAGCAAACACCCCCATCTATCTGTTTTAGTTGTGGAGGTCCAGGGCATTTCGCTAGAAATTGTAGACTCTATGGATGGACGTCAGGATGCTGGTAAGGGCCAGGCATCCAATACAGTCGTAACAGGTATTCTTTCAGTAAGTTCCTTAAACGCGCATATTTTAGTCTATTCCGGTTATATGCATTCATACGTACTTGCATACTTTTGCACTTTCTTTGGGAAGAGAGTCGTCATTGTTAGAGTTACCGCTAGTAGTGATTACTCCTATAGGAGATTATTTTGTAGCTCGACACATATTCAGGTCATGTTTAGTACGTGTTGGTGATAGGGATTTATTAGTGGATTTGATTCTCCTAGATAAGTTAGTTTGATATACTTCTTGGTATGGATTGGTTGGCCGCTTGTCATATGTAGTAGATTGTCGGAGGAAAGCGGTCAGATTTCGTTTTTCAGGTGAACCGATCTTTGTTGAGCATGGAGACTATAAAATAACTTCGGCCAACATGATTTCTGCTCTTCGGGCGGTACGACTGTTGAAGAAGAGTTGTCATAGGTTTTTGGTGATGTTGGAGACGTAGTAACCGTTGAAGTTCCATTGGACCAAGTTTCGATCACACGAGAAGTTCCGGATATGTTCCTTGCTGAATTCCCAGGATTACCACCCGATCGCGATATCGAATGTTGCATTGACTTGATTCCAAGTGCGGGGCCTATTTCTATACCACCTTATCGGATAGCCCGACAGAGTTGAAGGAACTCAAAAGCCAGTTGCAAGAGTTATTAGATAGAGGGCTTATTCGTCCAAGTGTATCACCATGGGGAGCTCCTATCTTATTTGTTAAGAAGACGGACGGTAGTATGAGACTGTGCATCGACTACAGGCAGCTGAATCGAGTTACTGTGCGAAATAGGTATCCATTACCTCGTATCGATGACTTATTCGATCAGATACAGGGAGCTGGCTACTTCTCAAAGATTGATTTACGGTCAGTGTATCACCAGTTGAAAGTTCGGAAGGATGATATTCCGAAGACTGCTTTTCGCATACGATATGGGCATTACGAGTTTCTGGTGATGTCGTTTGGACTCACCAACGCCCCAGTAGCTTTCATGGATATGATGAACCGTATTTTCCGGCCATTCCTTGATCAGTTTATTATAGTATTTATTGATGATATTCTTGTTTATTCACGGAGCCGAGAGGAGCACGAGCAGCATTTGCGCATCACATTGCAGACCTTGAAAAAGTATCAACTGTTCGCTAAATTCTCCAAGTGTGCTTTCTGGCTGGATAGTGTAGTTTTCTTAGGTCATGTAGTTACAAGAGATGGAATACGTGTGGACCCAAAGAAGATAGAAGCGGTAAAACACTGGCCCAGACCTGTGTCAGTTACAAAGGTTTGAAGTTTCTTGGGTCTGACCGGTTATTACAGACGTTTTGTGCATGATTTTTCTCGGATCGCTGCACCGTGGACCGGATTGACTAGGAAGGAAGTTCCATTTCTTTGGAAAGATACAGGTGAGCAGAGTTTACAACAGTTGAAGACTCGCTTGACGACTGCACCAGTCTTATCTTTACCTTCTGGGTTCGGTGGTTTTGTTGTGTATTGTGATGCTTCTCGAGTGGGTTTAGGCTGTGCGTTGATGCAGCACGGCAGGGGTGTATCTTATGCTTCTCGGCAGTTGAAGAGGCACGAGCAGAACTACCCTACTCATGATTTGGAGATGGCTGCTGTGGTATTCACACTGAAGATTTGGAGGCATTACTTGTACAGTGAGTCATGCCAAATCTCCACAGATCATAAGAGCTTAAAGTATATTTTTCAGCAGAGGGATCTGAATCTAAGGCAGCGTAGATGGATGGAACTCGTGAAGGATTACGATTATAAGATCTTGTATCGTCCAGGCAAAGCGAATGTTGTAGCAGATGCCCTGAGTTGGAGGCCTGGAGGTAGCTTATCTCAATTGCGCACCTTACAGAGACAGTCTTCTACAGATTGGCAGATTTTATGTGATAGTCATGTACAGTTTGAGTTCGTATCTACAGGAGGACAGTTAGCACATGTCCGCAACTGTCCTCAGTTATTGGATCGTATTCGAGAGACACAGCCCGCAGATGCTCGTATATCGGAGATTATGGATCAGGTTAGGCAGGGCATAGAGTCGGAGTTCGTGATAGATGAATGCGGAGTATTACGTTTTGGGACTCATCTTTGTATGCCAGATTCTGATGGATTGAGACGTGAGATCTTAGAGGAGACCCATCGATCAGCGTACAGTATTCATCCTGGTTCATCCTGGTTCCACCAAGATGTATCATGACTTGAGGGATGTTTATTGGTGGAAAGGAATGAAAAGGGATGTTGCAGAGTTTGTTTCGAGATGCTTGACTTGTCAGTAAGTCAAGGCCGAGCACCAGAGGCCGGCAGGAGAGTTGCAGCCCTTATCCATTCCGGAATGGAAATGGGAACATATTTCTATAGATTTCGTTGTGGGTCTACTCAGGACTAGCAGAGGGTATGACTCCATCTGGGTGATTGTAGATAGATTGACAAAGGTATCTCATTTTCTTCCGGTGAAGACGACGTATGGGTTTGCACAGTATGCTCAGATTTATATCGACGAGGTTGTCCGATTGCATGGAGTTTCGACGAGCATAGTGTGAGATAGGGGTACCCAGTTTACTAGCAGGCTATGGCAGAAACTTCAAGAAGCTCTTGGTACACGATTGAGTTTTAGTACAGCTTTTCACCCACAGACGGATGGTCAGTCAGAGGGGACCATTTAGACTCTTGATGATATGCTTCGTGCGTGCAGCCTTAATTTCGGTGGTAGTTGGGATTATCACCTACCTTTGATAGAATTTTCGTACAACAACAGTTTTCAGGAGAGGATCCAGATGGCACCCTTTGAAGCTTTGTATGGGAGGAAATGTCAATCACCCGTGTGCTGGACGGAACTGAGCGAGAGTAGCATTTTGCGACCGCAGATAGTACATGAGACTACGGAAAAGATTCAGTTGATACTGGACAAAATGAGAGCGGCCGAGTGCAGACAGAAATCATATGCAGATCGACGACGTCGTAGACTCGAGTTTCAGGTGGGAGATCATGTGTTCCTTCGTGTATCTTCGATGAAAGGTGTGATGCGTTTTGGGAAAAAGGGAAAGCTCAGCCATAGATATGTCGGACCCTACGAGATTTTGGAGAGAGTGGGTATTGTAGCTTATAATTTAGCACTTCCACCGAGTTTCCCGATGTGAATCTGTTGTTTCACGTATCGATGCTTCGCAAGTATCTTCACGATCCTTCTCACGCGATCCAGCATCAGACCTTACAGATTGAGCCGGAGTTATCCTACACAGTGCAGCTTGTAGCTATTCTAGACTGGCAGGCAAAAAAACTGAGATCAAGGGTACATCCATTTGTAAAGGTTCTTTGGCAAAGAACGAATCGCGAAGAGATTACTTGGGAGACCGAGGGAGCGATGCGAAAGAAATTTCCACATCTTTTTGAAGGTAAGTCTAGATAAGTTTTAAATTCGGGGACCGAATTTTCTTAAAGGGGGGAATATTGTAACATTTGGAAAATTTAGAAATAAATAAAATTAATTAAATAAATAATAAAAATGTTAAATTCAAAAGTTTTTAAAACCAAATAAGTCATTTTCATAAGTAGTATGTGAAACAAATTAAATTAAAATTTTAATATGTAACATAAATAAATTATAAGGGTTTTAATGTAAAATTTAGCTTCATTTTAATTAAAATGGTGTTTCTATAATAACATAAGTAGTGAGGGGTCTTTTTGTAAAATTTAGGGAAAATGTGCAAACTTGGAAATGTTGAGGGTGTATGTGTAAAAGGGTTAGGAAATGTTTTGGCTCAGAAATTCCTCAAAATACTACAAATTAGGATTAATCTTACACATCCACCTCATCCTTGCATGAAAATCCCACATTTTCTCCTTGCTACACCACCTCATTGCATGAAACAAGCACACCCTTGCATGGTGATACCTCCTCCTACACCTTACTCATTCTCTTTATCCTATACCTTGTGTTCAGATCACTTAACCAAATAAAAATCAGAAAAGATCAAAGAAAGAAAGAAAACACTTGAACTCACAAAAGAAAAATAAAGAGAAGAGAAAAGAAAACAAGAACTAGGAGCTAAGGAGTTCACCATCAAGCTAGGAGTGAGGGACTTGGGTATCTTGGAGGAAATCTTTCAACCATCCTTAGTAGGTATAATTCTTAATTCAGTAGGTTTTAGTTCTGTAATTTGTAAAATTTTAGAAATCGGATATCGGAAAAGTTGGTATTTTAGGAAAATATAGTCTCTGTGAAGATCTGATATCACTTAGATAATAACTAATTTGACCAAACAGTACCTTAATATTATACACAAGACTTAGAAGTTACCATAAGAATACGAGCAAGGGGGCTCGGATTTTTGCCGGCGACCAACACTAGAGTTCCGGCGTCGCCGGATTTTTGGAGGAGTTGTGAGTTTTGGGTTTTCGGAGTAGGTCTATGTGTAGGTGTTATGATATTTGGTATTGTTTGTTTAAGTTAAATTAACTATATATGGAATCTGGGGACTAATATCGTAAAAGGAATCAAAATTCTAAAATACGACACGGTAAATTCGTAACACGTTTATGTTTTCTGTTGCAAACAGCGAGAGGTTAAAACTCAGTTATTATAAGTGTTAGATAATTTAAAATAGTAGTACGTGGTATCGTTAATACGTACAACTTGTGTTTTCATGATTTTGCCGTATCGGAGTTAGCCGTTTCTTATATAAGTTAATTTAAATATTAGATTCGAATACGGAAACTTCAGAGTCCGCAAGGAAAGGAAAAGGATTGGTGATCTGAGTCGATTCGACGTATTCCGGTGAGTAGACTAAATATCTACCGGGGGATTTTGTAAAGATGGCGTGATACGCCCGTAGTTAGATTTAAATTCAAGTTTTTCTTTTGTATGTTAACTTTATCATATGCATTCTAAAATATACATATATACATCTAGTATTAATAATTGTTAGAACACTGCACCATTATCGACGAGTTATGCTGCACATGCACATATCTATATGTTACACTACACCTCGTCGATATTAACATGTCACTTTTACACTTAGTAATTACCCTGTTAAATATTATTCTGTCATACCTTAAACATCATTAACAGTAGTACTTTGCATCAATGACATCATGTTTCGTATTTAAATGTTCGAAGTTGATATAAGAGGAAATTGTATTATTGAAGATTTATGGTTTTGAGTTTTCCTATACTATTGCATAAATTCAGTGATTTTTCAAATTGATATGATATGTCCACCATGAGATGTTGTTTTTATGATTTGATTTTATTCCGGGGCGAGTGGGGGAGCTATACGGTCGCGGAGTTTTACGTTATCCAGAATGAGTGGGGGAGATATACAGTTGGATACATGGCGGACCCGGTCGAGACCGAGGGGCAGGAAAGCCGCATTTGAGGCGGGAAGCCTAGCGAGAATACTCGATACCGGAGAAAGTAGTGAAACACGGCGGATATCTGGATGATACCGACCGGTGTTATTGATTACAGGATCGTTCGAGGAACGATTCCTGAGGGAAACAGAAGATTTGAGTCGATGTTGGACATGGAAAGATGAACTTGATTTGAAAATAAGTGATGAGATTTCATTCTTGATTTATATGATTATTAGTATAAATTCATGCTATCATATATCATACTCATCCTTATCAAAATTAATTATAGTTGTTATATTTACATTATCAGCCGTTATATGTTATTCTTATTCACTGAGTTGGCAACTCACCCCCATTATGCCACAGTTCCTTGCAGGGGTAGAGTGGATGGTTAGCAGCAGTGCAGATCCATTTATCAGCTTTTATCGTATATTTTGCTAGGTGGGTTACCTATGTAGTAATCTCCTCTTTTGGTATTGTATATTGGATCTAGAATATCTCCATCAGACCCTGTATTATGATTTAGAACGAAAAGTGGTTGTATGTATTTTATTTGACAGATGAGATCGTTTGGTTATATGGAGTGATATCACTTTTATTTATGTCTGAGATTCTTACTGATGTCGTGTGAAGTTGTATATTTACATTCCGCTGTTGGCATTGTTGATCCCAACTAGGGATGCAACCAAATTTAACAGTTTATAACTGTTTTTGTTATGAATTCAATAGGGAGTTACTGCTAAGATCTTAATTACTTAAAGCTGTGATTTTTACTTAAAAACTAAAAAATTTCTAAAGTTCCAGAAAAGGGGTTTGATCTTGGTTTTTAGCTTACTCGGGTTCTATAGATATCTTTAGATGTTATACAATCTAAGTGCCGGTCATATCCAAACTTTGGGTTGTGACAATCTCCAAGGGATGTACTGCTTCTGTGCCGAATACCAACGTGAACGGCGTTGTATTCGTGGCCATTTTGAACGTGGTTCAATACGCCCAGAGAGCTTAATGCAGTCTCTTGTGCCGGTCCTTTTATTTTCTGGACGCCGTTTTTTTTATGATCTTTCTCATGGTCTTCTTGAAATCCTCAGCTAAACCATTAGCGCGGGGATTATAGACTGAAGAATATGTTCAATCTATTTTATGCTGCTTTGCGAAGCGACTGATTTTGTAGCTTCTGTAGTCCGGCCCGTTATCGGAGATAATCCATCGCGGAGTGCCGAACCAGTAGATGAGGTGTGTCCTGAAAAAATGTAGGTTTTTCTCCATCTTCACCTCCCTTAAGGGTACTGCATCTGCCAACTTAGAGAAGTAATCGAGCATCGCTAATATGAACCGATGTCCCTTGGACGATGCTGGTTCGATGGGCCCGATCATATCAGTTCCCCACATTTCTAACGGCCAGCTAGCCAGTGTTGGGTGTAGCGGATTTGGATGTTGGTGGATGAAGTCCCCGTGAATTTGGCATGAGTGACACTGCTTCACATATTCATGGCAGTCCTAGATCATTGTGGGCCAATAGTAACCCATTCTCTTGATCTTCAGCTTCATCTTCGGTCCAGCCTGATGAGAACCGCAGAATCCGTCGTGAGTTTCTTGGACGACCCTTTTTGCTTCTTCTGGTCCCAGGCATCTCGGCCACAGACAATCGAATGATCTCTTATAAAGGGTATCATTGACGAAGGTAAAGGACAGAGCTCGCTTCAAGAGCTGATGTCTTGATGACGCGTCTTCGGCTGTTCGATGGGATTTGAAGTAGTCTATGAAAACTTCCCTCCAATCCTTAGCTTTTTCTTTGTCCTCTAGTTGGAAGACCACTTGTTTGGTCACTTCCTCTTCTTCAGACATCTTCGAAGATATCTCTGCCGGCGTAAGAATCCGACGGCTTTGCATAATGATCCTTACGTCATCGAGGTTTTCGTCGGCTAGTTTTTTAGCGAGCGTGGCTAACGCATACGCCTTGCTATTCTCTGCAAGCGAAATGTTTTCTAAAATGTAAGAAGGGATTTGTGTCAACAATTGCTGCACTCTCTCGCCATATTTTACCAACTCTGGTTTGTATGTCTGATAGTCGCCATTTACTTAGCTAACCACTAGCTGGGAATCTCCATATATGAGGAGGTTTTCGATTCCCATGTCGACAGTGATCTCAAGACCTGTTATCAAAGCTTCGTACTCATCCTCATTGTTTGTTCTCGGCTCTGTTAATGAAATGGTGAAACGCATTATCCCTCCTTACGGAGTCATGAAGATAAGGCCTAACCCAGCTTTGATTATGGGGGTGATTTTCTTTCGCTCCTTCAAGGAAGATGCTCCGTTGAAGTATAGTTCCCATCGGGCATTAATCCCTTCTTTCTTCCCGTCGATTGTGTCAAACGCGTGTTCGTCTGGCAATTCGCAATTTAAGGGAGAATCGGCTGGTATTGGATGTTCAGCGAGGAAGTCGGCGATGGCCTGGCCCTTCACTGCCCTTAGGGGTCGATACGTTATCGAGAACTCCATTAAGAGGGGGGACCATTTAGCGAACCTTCTTATTAGTATACCTCTCGACATCAAATATTTGAGAGGATCCATCTTTGATACGAGATGGACCTCATGTGCCAAGGCATAATGTTGAAGCTTCGTCATCACGAAGATCAGTGCCAGGCAATGCTTTTAAATAGGGAGTAATTGTTTTCTGCCCCCAGAAGAACTCGACTCAAATACTAGAGAGCTCTATCTTTCCCCTGGTCGTTCTCATGTGCCCATAGCGTGCCTAAAGAACCTTCAAGGGCTTTTTGTACAGGATGAGAGGCTTTCCCTTGACCGGAGCGGTTAGTACCAGTGGGTTCTGCAGGTATTGCTTGATTTCGTCCCGTGTACTTTGGCATTTCTGATCCCAGACGAATGGGGTCCTCTTCTTCATTAGATGGTTGAAGGGACGGCACTTGCCAGAGAGGTTGACTTGGAGTTTGAACCTGTTTAGGCATCAGTATTACTACAACTGGGATATTGCCAGGAGTGACTCATCATTTGCATTGAGAGGACTCAGAATTTGATACCGATTTAGGTATCAGCATCGCTACAACTGGGATAGTGCCAGAAGCGAATCATCATTTTCCCTTGTCGATTTGGACAAAGGTAGCTTAGTAGACAAGGTTAGGATCCTGTCGACTAAGACTTTTGACTTTATGAATCGTAAGGGTCTCATAAAGGGTCTTCTCCCTACGAGTCGTGAGGATCTCGTAGGCGTATTTTCTCCTTAAGAATCATGGGGATTCCTAAGTGGTGTCTTCTCTTATAAATCATAAGGATCATCCAAGAGTGTTTTCTCCTTATAAGTCGAAAGGACCTACAAGTGTTATTCACCATATGGGGACATTTCTTTCCATTTGTAGAACATGGCAAAGAAATATTTATTCGTGCCCGTGGATTGTATACAAGGGTCAATATGGACCGCCTATAGGGCAAATTTGGGGGATATGACGGCTTAAGAACGGGTTCAGATCCCTGTAGCTTAAGGCTTTTGAATCTTATGAGCCGTGAGGGTCTCATAAGGGGAATTCTCCTTACAAGTCATGAAGATCCCGTAAGTGTAATTTCTCCTTAGGAATCATGAGGATTCCTAAGTGTGTTGCTCCTTTTGTGAGTCGTAAGGATCTCACGCAGGTATTTTCTCCTCATAAGGTCGAGAGGACCTTGCAAGTGCATATGATTTTTTTTACGAGTCTGCGCCCTATTCGGATTTTCACAAACTCACAGGCAATCCTGCTATTTTTACTCAGGGCGCCTTTCGGGTTTTCATCCGTGCCCATTTCGCTTATGGATATACCTTTTTTTGCGAACGATGAAACTCTCGAAAATAGTTTCGCTGCATGAGACCTATTTGTTTGCCGGTAGGACTTGGGGGTGGCTTCATGGCTGGAATAGCTGTGTAGCCGGTAGGACTTGAGTTGCAACCTTTGCCGTTCGGACTTCGATTGCAATATAAATCTCAAGAGAGGATATCGCCGTATTTGGGGCGATGTGCGATGTTGAGGCTACACATTAGTATAAGGACGTTTCGGTCCATTATTGCCATATTTGAGGCGAATTTATAGTTTAAGGACTTTTCGGTCCAACATTCTCATTCGGTCGCGAAGTTGCATAACACACCCCTTCCAACTCTTGTTTGCTGAGACGTTGCTGCTTGTCCTTTATTTGCATGGACACTTCACTCCTTAGACTATTTTTACCTTCTCAGACTTCTTCATCCATCATAGTGCCAATCGGGTTGTTTTGCAGGAAGTACTGAGCATTTTAAACAGCACTTGCCCCCTGCTTATCAATGTCGCTTTCCGATACTGATGGAGCGTCTTCTTCATATATAAAGAAACGATATATCACAGCATTCCTTCTGCCGAGTCTTCCTCTTCCTTGGAAGAATGAATTTGATTTATGGTTTTTTCCTCATCGTCTGATTCGGAGTGGGACATGGGTTTCACATCCTTCCCATAGTTTTTTGGTTCAAGTGGGATATTCCACTTGATTGCAGAACCCTCTTATAAGTCCCCTGATTGTCTATTTGTTCTTTGAGAAGAAAAGACCATCCCACGTAGAGATTCTTCCGCCAGTGAGAAATATACCCCCTGTGTATATCTCGGGAGGGGGGAGCGAGTACCCATGCCGTCGCTATTTTTGCGACAGGTTGCTTCAAAGTACCCACCTTACCTCCGCTTTTCATTCGTCATCATCGGATGAGAAAGAGTCTTGACCCATTTGATCCAATCGAGCCATTTTATCCATGGGTTCTTGGAAGGTCGTCGGCTTGAAGAGGGCCATTTATGGGGATGCCTTTCAATTTGGGTCAAGGGTGCTATGAGCATTCCCATGGCTGCAACTTCATCGCTGCGTTATTCGTATTTGACCAGAGATTTCGCCATCGGGTAACATATTGAACCCAAGTCTCATTTGGTCCAACCCTTTCGTTGACCAGCGCCGTCATGGTAGTATGTTCGTTCTCATTAGCGAATCCCTGACAGAAGAGCATATCCATTTCGTCGAAGTTCTTCATGAAATCATTTGGGAATTCCGCATACCATTCGAAGGTGATGCCCGCCAGACCGCTGACGAACTGTCAGAGGAGTAGTATGTCAATTCCTCCAGAATTGCCGCATATGGATTTAAATCGCGCAATGTGCTGGCGAGAATTCCCAGTTCCTTTGTACATGTGGAACATTGGAAGTGTGTACTCTGGCGGGTATTGTGTTTGATCGTACTATGTCGGATACGGTCGACCGGTCTTGATTGATCTATTTACGGCTTCACTAGCATAGTGAGCTTTGATTTGCCGAGCGATATATTCGTTCATCATTTCTTCTTCGGCCGTTGATGAGATTTGCAGAGGATTTGAAATGTCACCCTTGTCTTTAAAACCGACTACCGGCAGTTCATCTGCCAATGGTTCCGATTGAACCATCATTCCAGCCATATTCTGAATCAGAAGGGCCATCTGGTTCATTTGAGTGGACATTTATGCCTCTTCTGCATCTCCCTTTTTTAGAGCACGCTTTAGGAAATCAATATCCGACTTTTTCTCTATTCTTTCTTCGGGTGCGTCCTCGGGATTTTCCTTAAGCGACGGATTAGCGTTTGCTGCCGCCTGAGCGAGCATCTCCTGCAGCTTTTCACGTTGCAGTTGAAATTTTGTCAGGGACCGAGTTTGAGGTCGGTGACTAGTAGAAGCTCGAACTTCGTCTTTGGAATTCACCACATAGACTATGTGAACTACCATGCCCCCAGGCTTGGCGTGTTTGGAGTTTTGGCCTTTGGAGTTTGCTTCGGACACTTGAGCTTTATTAGGCCTCTTTTTTTGTGAAAAGCCGCTTTGGTTTTGGGAGGAACCGCTGTATCAGGATTCGTCTTGGGATGAGTCCCCTTATATTTGAAAGGGGGTTTGTCAGAATTTAGCTGCCGTCTAGGGAAAGAGCCGCGGTTGACGACAGAGACCTTCACCTTCTTCCACACCTTATATATAGATGAGGAAAGTTGTTTTAGGGAGCGAACTGGTTTCTGCTCTCGTGGGATCTCCATAGGCTGCGGAGATTTCTTGAATATTGCGGTAGGAGAATTTTTTCTGACCCTTTGCAACGGTTTGAAGCTGTTCCTGGTTGGAACAACAACATTCACCATTGGAGTTTAAACATGACCATACGGATAACTGCCCCCAGCTCATTTTGTATGATGCCGATATTGACGTTGACCGTTTCTTACGGCCGGGATTTGATTAGCCTATGGATTTTGCCGAGCCTGCCCCCTGTTTCCTTTGAGAACTTGAATATTCTGCCCCCTACGTTGACCTTGGTCCTTGGCAGGTGCCAGTTGTTTGAGGACTAATTCCGTCGGCAAAGCTGGAGCTTGGGGAACCATCCTGTAGAAAACAGACTTCTTCTGGGCCTCCTCCATCGGCGTTGAGGCACCGAGGTTGAGAGGTGGGAGTATCGACCCAAAGAGAAGCCCATTGATTTCTTGAAGAGATGGATTGCAGAGATTTGGGGCTGCAAGTGGCCCATACTTGACTCCACCGGATATGACAGAGCCTGAGTTGCTAGGGTGGGAGCAAACGCCATTCTTCATAGAGACGAAATGCCGGCTTCAATATCCCATCACCCAAGGGCATCCATAAACATATATACCGTGATTATTTGATAGCGGAAAAACACGACAACGAAGTGTGGAGTGGAAAGAGGAAAAGGTCCCACAGGGAGTGCCAGAATCTATTTACAGCCGAAAACGGTGAAGACAAACATCTTACCTGGATTTGGGGGCAGATACTGTTTGGGTCTATCCGTCCATCTCTCCGAAGATGCCAGGTTGATTTATGGCACCATATATCGGAGGTTTGGACAGATGCGACCGTTGTTGCAGACTTCGTCAGATTCCCCCTCGTTGTAAGGGGTTTTTGATTGTGGGGATGCTCTTCCCTGCAAGCGCAAACCCCTGCAGTTAATTACGTGTCACGATCCGAAAGAGCACGTGACTGGCCCTTGAACCATATGAAGTCTATAGGACCCCATCTGATCCAAGTAAGCCAAAAGCCCAGAAATCTAAAACCATTTTAAGGAGTAAATAAGGAAAACTGGTTTTAAGAAGTAAAGAAATCATGTTTTGAAAATCAAAGTTTTTAAATAACTAGCCGAGTATGCATTTTTAAAATGTGTAACCTTTCCTGAAAATTTCGGCAAAGTTTCCTTTGTAAAAACTGGCCCCGAACGGGGTACAACAAGAACAATATATATGAAATGATTAAAGGCATCCCCAAGCGGGAGCTAGCTCTTCGTCAATCGACGGTCGCAACCACGCAAGCAATAATAATATACAACGCCAAAGGGCGAGGATCAAAACCCAAAAAGAAACTCAAAATAGCCAGAAAACCATAATACTACAAGCGCGACTCTAAAGTCGAAATAATACATCACTGTCTCTAAGTCTGAAACAATATACAAGTTTTGGTTGATGGAATTTCTAGATACAATGAATAATACAGGAACAATGGCGGTTATGATACAAGAGAACCCACCTACCCAAGCAAGTCACCCATATGTAAGCAGTGTGCCAAAAATGCCGCTATGGAATCTGTACGGCAAAATCCTGCAAGAACTGTGGCATAACGGAGGTGAGTTGCCAACTCGTGAATAGAAAATATCTACACGCAGAAATCGAATGTATGACCCATCCTAGGTCAAAACGATCAGAAATATATAAACCTCAATATGAACAAGTCTGAAGCATGCTAAACTGGCAATGTAATCTCTATACATGAGTGTAGTGCCAAGTGCTCATGCCAGTGCCTCAGGTAATAGCATATCATAAATATGAGGTATGATCAATGAAATCAATCTGCATGTACGTGGATCCTGTCCACTCATCACCCAATGACAATAACCATCATGCATGTAAATATCATCAGCATATGCATGGAAATATGAGGATATAAACCACCTGTGTCTCTCGCGACACGTCAAAATCATGGAATCGGAGTGCCCAGCATCGACACTCGAAAACATCATGAAAACCGTGCCCAGCATCGGCACGTAAATCCTCATATATCGGGCTCCGTCAGTCCGGACCAGCCCACGGGCTCCGTCTGCGGAATCGGCCCTCCGCCCCAGCAGTACGCCCATATCTATCTATCGACTCTGGTCGGTATCCTCCGGATAACCGCCTGGTCCAACCAATCACCGGTAGGTACTCGCCCGCCTCCAGGCTCAATCGGAAAAGTCCTTCGATCATCTTGCCGAGGGGAACCAAACCGGGTCCACCATGTACCCGCAATCGGCTCGTCCACTCCTCGAATCGGGTTTCACATGTCGCTCTCAGCACCGAGAAAACACATTGTGGATGCACTGAAATATCATATCAAGGGTAACCGGGTTTTTAAAGCAATTACATATTCTCTTTTGAAATACCCACAGTTCCTAAATCCAGAAATATCATGGAAACGGAAACTCTCAATGCGTATAATCAGAAAGCATGATGTATGCGACATGTAAAAGAAATGTAAGCATATCAGGATGTCATGCAAGGGTCATATCCAGAATGCAATAGTACTACAGTGTAGTGACATGGCAATTATCGATGATGAAGTGTGTGAGCCGGCAACAAGTGTACGTGGAATATACGCATCATCGATAATGGTGCTGGTGTCCTAGCAGCATAACTGTAATATATCAATAAACACAAGCGATGCAATGCACATAGCATGAGTATGCGGAATCGAATAATCAACGCAACAGTAAAGAATCTAGCTCAATAAATATATCATGCAACCTAGCCCCTTTGAAATAAGACGAATCGGGGTTTTTGGTAAAATAAGGGCTACGTGTTTTAAGAAAAGATGCGCCGTTTGAAAATATCCATAGAATCCTCTTTTCCTATCTTTAAAATATCCCCGATTCGTTAGTTTTGAAATAGGTATGACTCGGGTCTAGTCTAACGCCTACTACGCGAACTACGGACCCAACTATCAAGTCAATCGGGAGGGGTATGAAAACCAGCTAAATCTGAGTCGATACCACATTATCTCATCACATAAGTTAGGGTACAACTCTAAGTCTAGTACCATCGATACCATCTATATAATATGAATGCAGGGTAAAACACATGCCCAAAGGCCCGCTAAAGCATCCTGTCGTATCTCCCATACGAATCCTGTCATATCGCCGATCTCACGGCCTCAAATCGAATCACATCGACTCAACCCACATCCCAAGCACTATCCTCATAATCCGGTATATGTACACATAGTCCTATACCCATGTGAACACATACAAACATATATTCCCATATACACATGCGAAAGAAAGTATGTATGCAAGTGCGTGCATGCATGTGTGTATGGGTGCAACCCCTACTCTAGGGTTTCGCACTACGCTAAACCAATCCATCTTATCATCAATAATTCCATTATCACAATCAATAATCCTAACAACACATAATAAATATATGTGTGTATACGTATTCGTATACATCACCATGGACTGTGGGGGTGCTATACGCCATCCACCCGACTTCCCCCGTAGATATAATCTACTCACCTTGCTTCTCATGTGCCGATGCCGATGTCTCCATCTTCATCTTCTTCGCCTCAACATCACGTAGGGTACCTACAAGTATATCACAACGCTAAAGCACATGAAAATCACATCGGAAACCAAAATAGCACACGCTACTCGCATAGGTAAAAACCTATCGTCTCGCAAGTAAACACGATCAATATCCACTTGTCGTTGACGTCCAAATGCCACCCGATAGAAACGAATCACCAAATACCAATATCCATGCTAAAACAAGTCGTAATTCATGCGCCAACATAGGAAAATCAACCCAGATTTTACCCTAGATCAAATTAGACAAATCTAAACATGCCAGGGGTCAAGTTCACTGGAGATAGGGCCCTGCACCAAAAACGAGGCATTTCCAACATGCTCTGGCCGCAATTTGCGACCAGAAAGAGTTTATCTGCGGCCTGGAAAAGGAGGTGGGGGCTAGGGTTTTGTGTGGTGGTTTCTATTTGCCTGCACATCTCTCTGTCAAGTCAATTTTATTTTTAGGTGTCTCGGGTGAAAGCCGATTCCCAAAAACAATCCCAGAATTACAGTTTTCCCCGATATCGATTCCATAAATCCGTATTCTGGTTTCTAGTTCAGGTTTTGGTCCAATAACACATCACCACATGGATTCTAAGGTCACCACAAGTCTCAATTTCACATTTGAACTCAATTCAACTCCTCACCCTAACTTGAAGTTGCACTGTAGGGTTCCTAGGAACTCTGAAGAGGTCTCACAAGGCATCAACCATGCCAATTTCAAATTTTACAAGTGCCGAGAAACTCTAATACGGATCGTTAACTAGAATTTTAGGCGAAACATTAAACTAGTTAACAACTTAACTAAAGATAAGAAGCTACAACCTTTGTAGATCCGGTTATCGACTTCCTTAGCTCCACGTAGTCGTCCCCTCGTTGTCCATCTCGAATCCCGGACTCTTGCATCGGCTTCATCAGAGAAAATGAGCGGACTAATCGTCGGCTACGATGCCGAAGATGATCTACGTCGAGGTTACATAAGATCAAGCTCCAACTTCACCAAGTTGTGAAACTTGTGAAGAAAACACCCTATACTACTTGGCAAGAGGTAGAGGGTGAAGAAATAGGAGGTGGGTTCACTTTAGAATTGGATTTCTCACACTTTTGCTCAAGATGCCATTAATGGTGGCAAGCTTTTTCTTGAAGAAGAAGATGATGAAGAAGATAGAATATGATAAGTGTTGAAGAATAATTGAAAAAGAATTCATTCTTATCATATTCTCAACCATAGTTAAGTGTAGAGAATGAACTAGGGTTAGTTCAAATGGTTAGGGTTAAGCATGAGACAAGAATGGTGACTAAGTCAAAGCTTCATGAATCTTCAACTAAAAACAAACAAAGCCACCATTCATGTTTATCTATCAAAAATGAATAAAAAAATAAATAAATGAATAAGCAAAACCCTAATCATCAACTTAACCATGGTTTAATTCTTTACACTTAACCAAATAAGCATGTATCATCAAACATGATACAATAATGTGCACAAAAGTATATCACATATACAACTTGCACATCCAAGTGAGAAAATCCATTTAAAGTGAACCAATACTAGTTAATGCAAAGTAATATATCAAATATATAATTATACATTAAATCATTAAATCAACACTTGATTTAACGATCCGGTCATATCGTATATAACCGACTAGTATCCTATGTATCGTCTTATCGAATCAATCCTTGATTCGATATCTAGGTTATATCGCATATAACCAATCGATACATTCATCGCGAGAATGAAATACGGTATCACATACACGCATTATTCTCGGTCCTGCACATATCTCATATGCGCTCCTATTTCATTTCGCTTGAGCCAGGAAATCTCTGTGTAGGACTCTAAAGACTCGTCAATACGCCGGCAGCAGATGATGATCATATCAAGCACCCACAAGCTGCAAGCGGTCTGCTAAACGTAACGGCCATCCGGGTATTGAGCGATCAGAAGATCGACGAGCCAGCCCGCTCACACTCCTGTGAATCCAACCAGGAACACTTACCGTACAGTCCGGTCTGTTCGTCTGATATGTCGCATATCAAGTCTAGGGGTGGTAAACGTCAGACCCCAATAACCGATAAGTCGTGCCGATGTGAGGCTCATAACGGGTCGAGAAACTACTGGTAACACTTACCAGCAAATCTCTGATCAGCCTTGGCCAGGGACTTTCCTGTTACGGCCAATCGAGCATAGCGCAACATCAACCCCCAATACCGGGAGAGACGAAACCCCTCCTATCGCTCATTGCCTCCATGTGACTCGGGACTGTACCCAAAGACCACCGTTTTGCACACCCTCATGGACGTGGTAAGGTGGAGATCAAAGCACAGTGGGAATCACACAAGACTCTATGACGATCTCGGGTCTACAGACTAACCTGTACAAGTGTCACCTGAGAACTGCCATCTGACGTGAGGTATAATACCATCTGGGAGTTCTCGGCGAGTCCGTCCAGTGTACCCAGTCTCCACTGAGCACCCGTACACCATCTCTGATGTCAAACACCAATGGATATGGGATCATCCATCGCCCATCTCATGGGTCGAGAAGCATATACGCTAGTCTACACTGGTATATCGATGCCCCGTCTCGATACACCCACGACTAGGGACCTTGAAGGATGTACTTATGGACTACCATGTCCCTACTAGTATGATCTGCATCATAGTCCAGGCTGTCAAGTACACATCCTAAGGGCTTTACCAACATGTAACTATAAGACAGTTTAAAGAGACAAGTGTACATGTTAAGATAAAGAGCAACCAGATAGCATACTATCATATCGAGCAAGAAAGTCATCTCTATATATGTCCAAGCATCCAATATAAAATACATCATCTATACAATACTGGCCTCTAGGGCATACATACAACTAACAATCTCCCACTTGCACTAGGGCCAGCTGCTGTAGTATCGCATACCGAGCATCCCGAAGAGTCTCTCAAACTGTATCTGGGGAATGGCCTTCGTGAGTGGATCCGCCGTGTTGTTCTTCGTGTCACCCCTCCTGACCTCGATCTCCCGGCGATCAACTATCTCCCGGATCAGGTGATATCGCCTCAAAATATGCCTGGATCGCTGATGGGACCTAGGTTCCTTGGCCAAAGCCACCGCTCCATTGTTATCGCAATACAAAGGTATTGGATGCTCAATGGATGGAACCACTCTAAGTTCATCAATGAACTTCTTGATCCAGACAGCCTCTTTGGCAGCATCGTTGGCAGCGATGTATTCAGCCTCCATCGTCGAGTCTGCCACGGTTTCCTGCTTGGAACTCTTCCAGCTAACCGCCCCTCCGTAAAGGGTAAAGACAAATCCCGACTGTGACTTAGAGTCGTCCTTATCACTCTGGAAGCTTGAATCGGTAAAGGACTCCACTTGGAGTTCTCCGTTACCATACACCAAGAGCATCTCTTTAGTCCTTCGTAAGTACTTGAGAATGCTCTTCACAGCTGTCCAGTGACTCTCTCCAGGATCAGCTTGATACCTGCTCACTACACTTAGTGAGTATACTACATCGGGTCTGGTACATAGCATCGCGTACATGATAGAGCCTACAGCCGAAGCATAGGGTATCCCTTGCATGCGAGCTCTCTCCAAATCAGTCTTGGGAGACATCTCTTTGGAGAGAGTGACTCCAGAGATCGTGGGCAAGTTCCCACGCTTGGATTCTTCCATACTAAACCTCTTTAGTATGGTGTCAATGTACCTGGATTGGGACAATCCCAATATCCGTTTGGATCTATCTCTATAGATCCTAATTCCCAATATGCAGGAGGCATCACCAAGATCTTTCATTGAGAATCTTTATGATAAGAAGAGCTTGACCGATTGCAGCATAGGTATATCATTTCCTATCAAAGGTATGTCGTCTACGTACAATACGAGGAAGACAACCTTACTCTCTGCTACCTTCTTGTAGATACAAGGTTCATCTGGGTTTTTGACGAAATCAAACTCTTTGATAACGACGTCAAAGCAGATGTTCCAACTCCGCGATGCTTGCTTTAATCCATAAATGGATTTAAGCAGCTTGCACACCTTCCCGCTGCTCCCACTTGTTAGTGTATATGCCCTAGAGGCCATTACTGTATCATACTAGTTTGTATATTACTTAATGGAAGCTTGGGATATTCACCTTGTATAAAAAATCTTGCTCAATATAGTAGTATGCTACTTGGTTTGTTTCTACTTCAATGTGTACTTGTGTTTATTTTAGTATATCACCTATACACATTAGTGGAGCCCTTAGGATCTTTGCTTGATTACCAGCGTTGTGATGGCAGTCACACTAGTGGGGGCTGGGTAATCTATAAGCACATCCTTATACAGGTCCCTAGTCGCAGGACTATTGAGACAGGGCATCGATACTCCGGAGTAGACTAGCGTATGCGCTTCTCATCCCAGTGTGGGAGATGGTCTGTCCCACAGCCATCAGTACGTCGTACTGGAGATAGTATGCGGGTGCTCGTTGGGTTACGATTACACTGGACATGACTCGTCGGGAACTGACAGGTTGGTATTATACCTATCGTCAGTTATCAGTTCCCAGGTGACATGAGTAAAGCTTAGTCCGCTGACTTGACACTGTCACTTCGCCTCGAGTGTGTTCCCACTGTACTTTGATTACTACCCTACCACGGCTCAAAATAGTCGTGCAAACAGGTAGTAGTTGGGTACAGTCCCGAAGCACTTGGAGGCAGTGACGGTTAGACAGGATTCATCTCTCCCGGTATTGGGGGTTGACATCGCGCTGTGTCTAGGAGAGCCATTACACGAGTAGTCCCTGGCCAGGGCAAGCGAGATATACTGGTAAGCTTCCAGTGTTATCTCAGGGTGTTTTGGGCTTCACTCCGACACGACTTGTACCGCTATTAGGGGACTGATGTTTACCTCCCCCTAGGCCTGCCATGCGATGTATCAGACGAACAGACCAGACTGTACGGAGATTGTCACACTCAGACTCAGTAGGAGTTCAGATGGGGTTCACCTCGTCAGTCTTCTTGTCGGCATCTACCTGGGGACCGTTACGCACAGCTAGTGTCGCTTGCGGTCTGTGGTTAAACCCACTGCCAGCGTAGTGTCGAGTCTTTAGAGTCCCACACAGAGGGCTATTCGCCATTGGGCAAAACAGAGTAGAGGTCGCATAGTTTTGCGACAGGGTTCGTTCTCATCCGCGCACTTGTGCACGTTTGGAGTCCGGACGGATATTACTGGCTGGCTCTGGTTTGAGTCAAATACTGGTATATGTTTTGGGGTTGCTTTTATCTCTCAGTATTCATGTTCCTCGGAACAAGAATGCAGGTGTGTATGCACAGTTGTTTGAGGAGGAAGAGGACTTTCATTAGGGTTTCGGAACGGGTGCGTATGCACAGTTGACAGTCGTCTTTTTTCCAAACCCTAATGGATTTATGAAATATCAATTAATAATATTAATTAAATGAAATTGTGTCATGGTTGGGTTTTTGTTGACTTGTTGACCATGGTTGACTAGTTGACCATAGTTGAATGTTTGACCATCATCATTACTTTGCAAAGATGCTCTTTGATTCTAGCAAAATTCATTTAATGAATGAAATGATAATGATCATTCCTAAACCTTCCATCAACTATTTCATTTTCATTATTATTATTAATTTGATAATTCTTTTTGCTTTTGTTATGGTTGCAAAAGAAAAAAGAACTCATTCTATCATATTGCTTCTCTCTCCTCACTTCATCTTCTTCTTCCTCTAGCTCAAGGAGAATCCTTCTCATGTGTTGAGAATCCCTCTCCTTGGAAGAAAAACACCCCAAAGCCACTCTCTACTCTCTCTACGGTTAAAGGTTTAGCAAGCCGGAGAGCCTAGTTCACTCTAAGTTCGAGAAAGAGCCCGAAGGTTGAACCCTCAGGTGGATCCATCTTTGACGGAAGAAGGCAACGAGGAAAGAACCATCAACTTCTATAAGGTTTCAAGAAGAAGGAGTTCAAGTAAGGTATAACCTTTCATCCGAGTAGCTAACTCCCTTTAGCATGATAGCTAGTTTTAGTTTAGAAAAGATCCCGACTTTGTTAGTCCATGTTGCCCCATGCGCTTAAAATTTGAGTTTTATACCGTTTCCGCCTCCCCGTAAGAACCGGGGGTCGCAACGTGGACTTACAGTGGTATCAGAGCCTAACTAAACTTAAACTAGCTTTGTAGTAAAGTGTATGGAAGTTCGATCGAAAAAAATCGCAAAACCGGAAAAACAAAAACCCTAAGTTTCTGTTGAAATTTTTTGTGCTCTAAATGTAAGAAGTTTTACTCCTAAAATCGGCTCACGGTTTTGTGAAAACACCCACGAAATACGATCGCATGATTCCTTCAAACCGCCGCTGTTCCGCGGCAATGGGTGGCTTAGGCCGCGGAACCGCCGCCGTTTTGCCTCCTCCTGTGGTCCTGTTTTATGCAGTGTTCTTCTGGTAGGGTTTTGGGATTTTTAAGATATGTTATTTGTGCCCAGATTTTCCAGAAATGAAATTTGTTTTTGGGGGCCTATAAATCCGTATTTTTATCGAACTTCACTGCACTTTGACTGCAATGGTTATATCTGTAATGTTTGCATGTATTGAACGTCGGCTAATCGCTATATGTCGATTAGTCGGGGTTATACACATCTGTGATCTGTGTTTGTTGATGGTATGTGTATATGAATGGATTGGATTGTCGCGGGTGAATAGCCGGGATGGATGTGAGATGAGTGTTGTTTTTCTTTCATTCATTTGTAATATGTAAATTAATGTAATATTATTATTTGTATGGCCGCACAACCGGGTCGGAGTTGTAGCCGTCATTGTATAATTCTTTTTACTGTTTTTGCTCCTAGGATAGACCCATGGAGGGGTGCACAAACTACCGGGTACTTGGCGGGTAGTTTGCCGCACCCGTAGGGGTCTAGGGTGGGGTATTGGCTATTCACCGCGACCGTGTAATCCGCTTTTCGTTGCAGGCTCGAACGGATTGCGGATTCCTAGTATATCCAATGTATTCATCTGTGATCTGTAATGTCTATCATTGCTATATTTATAACTATTTAGGCGTTGCTTATGTTTTACAGCCGCGCTAGCCCAGCCCCCACTCTGTCGTTAGTTAAGTAACCTAACGGGTGATGACGGGGCCCCGTGGCGAATGCGAATGGCATAAGTGTACGTCATATTTTGGTTGTTTTCTGCAATGGTAGGATTAAATGATGGGACGCATTAAAAGAACTAATGCAAGAATATCACGCATTAAAAGAACTAATGCAAGATAATAAACCAAGTTAAAGTCGTTGGAACACTTTCGAAAAACCACTCGGTTCTTTTCAAAACTAACTTTTAAATGCGGAGATTGAGCCACTCCTTCTAAAAGCTATCTCGTTCCATCGATTATATCAAGTTCACTACGTTCACGGTTTCGCCAAAACCATTCGTAGCCCTCCGTCGTTTCGTATGAATATTCAATAGTATTCAAGCTATGTTTGTTGACCTTCGTCAAGGCATAGAGATTGGTAGCTGTTGGGTGTTCATATGTAGCATAGATAGATGCGTTGTTTTGGGACAGTCGTATTGCCTTGTTGACCTTCGTCAAGGGTATATACGGGTGGGTTCAAATTAACCTAGAAAATGACGGGCAGAACTTGACATGTGACTTATGATTTGTTGACCTTCGTCAAGGTCATAAGAGCATGGGGCAAAAATCCACATCGGGAGTTTCATAAGTACTGAAACTTGCTAGATTTGCATACCATTTGGAGTGTGGTGATTCTGGTAGGATTCCTTCAGTTTCGTCACGCGATGATATTTGGATCCCGATCCTACTGTGAGTATATGCTACTCCTCGGGAAATTTCTCACTAAACGATCAATGCTATAAACCTAGTAGGTGCCTAGAAAGGTGTTAGCGGGGCTACGCCCCCAGGGAAAAAAGGTTATTTAATTAAGGAACTTCGCGAAAGCGTTGGAAAACCTCCCTCGAAGTACCGACACTGGCCTGGCTGAACGGTTAAGCAAGTATTGTATGGTGGGATTGATCCCGACTAATTCTTCCTTTATGGTTTGAGGAGGGATTCGAGAGACAGTGGGAGCCATCCTGTTTAGAAAAACTAAAAACCATTCTAAACTTGCAAGAGCATCGTGCTAAAGTGTTTCTTCTCTCTCTCCTAATTGCAGCGACCAATCGACATGACTGGACTTAAGTTACTTCTAGATAAAAACATACTGACAGGGCCAAACTACAAAGATTGGCTCAGGAATATCAAAATGGCAATCACTTACGACAAGCTGGGGTATCTTCTTACCACCAAAGCTCCCTCCGTCCCAAGTCCCATCTCCAGCGTCGCGGATAAGGAAATCCGTAAGACCTGGAAGATTGATAGCGCGAAGGCCAAATGCCTCGTACTTGCCTCGATGGACAACGAACATCAGAGGAGGCACGAGAATATGGACCTTAAATCCATATTTCTCCATACAAAAGAACTGTATGGGGAGCAATCTCGTATCGCAAGATACGAAGTGTCGAAGAAGTTGTTTTCGGCAAGATTGGCCGTCGGATCATCGGTAGCGGAACACGTGCTTAAGATGATTGGCTACATTGAGGAGCTCGCTGAACTTGGGACCACGTTGGAGAATGAGCTCTATATGGACTTGATTCTTCAGTCCCTTCCTTCCACTTACGCCCAGTTTATACTGAACTTCAACTTACAAGAAAAAGAGGTTGAACTTTCAGAACTCCTCAACATGCTGAGGAGCGCAGAGGGCACCCTACAGAAAAGTAGGGAAACATCCACTTTGTTTGTAGGAGGATCTTCTTCTTCTAGGTCCAAGGCGAAAGCCAAGGGAAAGAAGAGGAAAGCCCCCGCCAAACCAAGGGGCGGTGTTAGCAAAGTGGATACGAAGGGAAAGGCAAAGGCAACAATGATAGCGGGGAAGCTTATAGGTAAAGAGGAATGCTTCTATTGTCATAAGAGTGGACACTGGAAGAAAGATTGCAGGGCTTGGAAAGCCAGGACACAGGAATTGAAGCAGGTTGCGGCTTCAGCTTCAGGTGTGTATGTTATTGAAAACTGTCTTTCAATAAACTCTACTTCCTGGGTATTGGATACCGGATCAGGATCTCATATCTGTAATTCTTTGCAGGCGTTGAGAAACCGTAGGGTTTTGAAGGCAGGTGACATGACCCTCAGAGTTGCAAACGGAGCTAGCATGGATGCTAAAGCCGTGGGGGAATATCACCTGGGAATGTCAGATGGGCATGTTTTGGTTTTGCGTAATTGTTTTTTTGTACCCAACGCAACTTGTAATATCATTTCTGTATCTTTGGTTTCTAAAGAAGGTTATGAATTTGCGTTTGTAAGTAATGTTGTAAACATTCACCTTAATCAAGTTCTGATTGGGTCAGGTACATTGAGCAATGGTATATACGTGTTAAACCAACCACAGATTTTCAATGTCCAGAATACACACAAAAGAAAGTCTCCAGATATAAATCAGGCTTTCTTATGGCATTTTAGACTGGGTCACATCAATGAGACACGGTTGACTAAGTTACATAAAGAAGGATACTTGGATCCATTCGAGTATCAGTCTTATGCCACTTGTGAATCTTGTCTCATGGGAAAGATGACAAAGACTCCGTTCACTGGACACGGAGAAAGAGCGAGCGAGCTCTTGGGACTCATACACAGTGACGTGTGTGGTCCAATGTCTACACATGCGCGAAGCGGTTTTTCATACTTCATTACTTTCACAGATGATTTCTCTAGGTATAGACATGTCTTCTTGATGAAGCACAAATCCGAGGCCTTTGAGAAATTTCGGGATTACAAGAATGAAGTTGAAAAACAAATAGGCAAAAGTATCAAGATTCTAAGATCGGATCGAGATGGAGAATACTTAAGTGCCGAGTTCCTGAATTACTTAAAAGAGAATAGAATTCTCTCTCGGCTTACTCCTCCATACACTCCGCAACATAACGGTGTATCGGAGAGACGGAATCGAACCCTATTAGATATGGTTCGTTCCATAATGAGCAAGGCTGAGTTACCGCGATCTTTCTGGGGTTATGCACTAGAAGCAGCTGCATATCTCTTGAACAAGGCTCCAACCAAGACTGTGCCTACCACCCCATATCAGATGTGGAGTGGGAAGAAACCCTGTCTTAAGTATCTTAAGATATGGGGATGTCCAGCTTTTGTAAAAAAGCAGCATGCGGATAAGCTCGAGGCACGTTCAGTACAGTGTAAGTTTGTGGGATACTCACAGAACTCCAGGGGGTATCTGTTCTATTCCGCAGAGGAACAAAAAGTTCTTGTTTCTCAACATGCCCGCTTCTTGGAAACTGAGTTTTTAGAAACCCAGATAAGTGGGAGCGCAATAGAACTGGAAGAAATTCCAGAACCACGAGCTATTACTGAAAGCTTGGAAGAGCCGTAAGTTCAAAAGAACAGGACATTCCTACGCCGCTCCGCAGGAGTAGTAGGCAGTCTCATCCGCCCGAGAGATACTACGGTTTTCTCATAGACGGGGATAGAGAGGATTGCATCATAGATTATGATGAGCCTACTCGCTTCCAGCAGGCCGTTCAGAGCGTTGACTCGGTAAAATGGCTGGATGCAATGCGGACCGAAATGGAGTCCATGTACACCAACAAAGTATGGACGTTGGACATTGCTCCAGACGGGATAAAACCCGTAGGATGCAAGTGGATCTTCAAAAGGATGATTGGTGTAGATGGACAGGTTGAGACCTATAAAGCTAGACTTGTTGCAAAGGGTTTTCGTCAAAGACCTGGTTTGGACTATGACGAAACCTTTTCTCCAGTGGCTATGCTGAAATCCATTCGGATCCTTCTTGCCATTGCTGCCTTCCACGATTATGAGATTTGGCAGATGGACGTAAAGACCGCTTTTCTAAATGGAAATTTAGAGGAGTGTGTCTATATGGATCAGCCAGAGGGTTTCATTCAGAGTGGGAGCAGCGGAAAGGTGTGCAAGTTGCTTAAGTCCATCTATGGACTAAAGCAGGCATCGCGGAGTTGGAACATCTGTTTTGATGAGACGGTCAAGGAATTTGGCTTTATCAAAAATCCAGATGAACCATGCATCTATAGTAGATTTGTAGCGAGAACTGTAGTATTCCTCGTTTTATACGTGGATGACATTCTCTTAATAGGAAATGACATTCCTATGCTACAATCTGTCAAGGGGTTCTTGTCGCACAGGTTCTCCATGAAAGACCTGGGTGATGCCTCATACATCCTGGGGATCCGGATCAATCGTGATAGATCCAAGAGGATATTAGGACTTTCTCAGTCCAGGTACATCGACACCATAGTGAAAAGATTCAGTATGGAAGATTCCAAGCGCGGTAACCTACCTGCTTGTCACGGGATCACCCTCTCTAAAGAGATGTCTCCCAAGACTGATTTGGAGAGGGATCGCATGTCTATTATACCCTACGCTTCTGCGGTAGGCTCTATAATGTATGCGATGTTGTGTACCAGACCGGATGTAGCTTATGCACTGAGTGTGGTAAGCCGGTATCAGTCAAAACCTGGGGAGAAACACTGGATAGCGGTAAAGAACATTCTCAAGTACCTGAGAAGGACTAAGGAGATGTTCTTGGTGTATGGCGGAAAAGACCTCCAGATCGAGGCCTTTGCTGACTCCAGCTTCCAGAGTGACAAGGATGATTCCAAGTCCATGTCGGGTTTTGTCTTTACCCTCAATGGAGGGGCGGTGTGTTGGAAGAGTTCTAAACAGGAAACCGTTGCAGACTCGACGATGGAAGCGGAATACATCGCTGCATCTGATGCCGCAAAAGAAGCCGTCTGGATGAGGAAGTTCTTGAAAGAACTTCAGGTGGTTCCGTCCATTGTTGATCCAATACCTCTGTATTGCGACAACAACGGGGCTATAGCTTTAGCGAAGGAACCCAGGTCCCATCAGAGATCCAGACACATCTTGAGGCGGTATCACCTGATCAGGGAGATCGTGGATCGCAAGGAGATCGAGGTTCGGAGGGTTGCTTCAGAAGAAAACACTGCAGATCCATTCACCAAGGCCTTACCCCAGACTCAGTTCGAGCGGCTGATCGAGATGATAGGTCTTCGATATGCCAGTACATGGCCTTAGTGCAAGTAGGAGATTGTTAGTGTATATGCCCTAGAGGCCATTACTGTATCATACTAGTTTGTATATTACTTAATGGAAGCTTGGGATATTCACCTTGTATAAACAATCTTGCTCAATATAGTAGTATGCTACTTGGTTTGTTTCTACTTCAATGTGTACTTGTGTTTATTTTAGTATATCACCTATACACATTAGTGGAGCCCTTAGGATCTTTGCTTGATTACCAGCGTTGTGATGGCAGTCACACTAGTGGGGGCTGGGTAATCTATAAGCACATCCTTATACAGGTCCCTAGTCGCAGGACTATCGAGACAGGGCATCGATACTCCGGAGTAGACTAGCGTATGCGCTTCTCATCCCAGTGTGGGAGATGGTCTGTCCCACAGCCATCAGTACGTCGTACTGGAGATAGTATGCGGGTGCTCGTTGGGTTACGAGTACACTGGACAGGACTCGTCGGGAACAGACAGGTTGGTATTATACCTATCGTCAGTTATCAGTTCCCAGGTGACATGAGTACAGCTTAGTCCGCTGACTTGACACTGTCACTTCGCCTCGAGTGTGTTCCAACTGTATTTTGATTACTACCCTACCACGGCTCAAAGGATTCGTGCAAACAGGTAGTAGTTGGGTACAGTCCCGAAGCACTTGGAGGCAGTGACGGTTAGACAGGATTCGTCTCTCCTGGTATTGGGGGTTGACATCGCGCTGTGTCTAGGAGAGCCATTACACGAGTAGTCCCTGGCCAGGGCAAGCGAGATATACTGGTAGGCTTCCAGTGTTATCTCAGGGTGTTTTGGGCATCACTCCGACACGACTTGTACCGCTATTAGGGGACTGACGTTTACCGCCCCCTAGGCCCGCCATGCGATGTATCAGACGAACAGACCGGACTGTACGGAGATTGTCACACTCAGACTCAGGAGGAGTTCAGATGGGGTTCACCTCGTCAGTCTTCTTGTCGGCATCTACCTGGGGACCGTTACGCACAGCTAGTGCCGCTTGCGGTCTGTGGTTAAACCCACTGCCAGCGTAGTGTCGAGTCTTTAGAGTCCCACACAGAGGGCTATTCGCCATTGGGCAAAACAGAGTAGAGGTCGCATAGTTTTGCGACAGGGTTCGTTCTCATCCGCGCACTTGTGCACGTTTGGAGTCCGGACGGATATTACTGGCTGGCACTGGTTTGAGTCAGATACTGGTATATGTTTTGGGGTTGCTTTTATCTCTCAGTATTCATGTTCCTCGGAACAAGAATGCAGGTGTGTATGCAGAGTTGTTTGAGGAGGAGGAAGAGGACTTTCATTAGGGTTTCGGAACGGGTGCGTATGCACAGTTGACAGTCGTCTTTTTTACAAACCCTAATGGATTTACGAAATATCAATTAATAATATTAATTAAATGAAATTGTGTTATGGTTGGGTTTTTGTTGACTTGTTGACCATGGTTGACTAGTTGACCATAGTTGAATGTTTGACCATCATCATTACTTTGCAAAGATGCTCTTTGATTCTAGCAAAATTCATTTAATGAATGAAATGATAATGGTCATTCCTAAACCTTCCATCAACTATTTCATTTTCATTATTATTATTAATTTGATAATTCTTTTTGCTTTTGTTATGGTTGCAAAAGAAAAAAGAACTCATTCTATCATATTGCTTCTCTCTCCTCACTTCATCTTCTTCTTCCTCTAGCTCAAGGAGAATCCTTCTCAAATGTTGAGAATCCCTCTCCTTGAAAGAAAAACACCCCAAAGACACTCTCTACTCTCTCTAGGGTTAAAGGTTTAGCAAGCCGGAGATCCTAGTTCACTCTAAGTTCGAGAAAGAGCCCGAAGGTTGAACCCTCAGGTGGATCCATCTTTGACGGAAGAAGGCAACGAGGAAAGAACCATCAACTTCTACAAGGTTTCAAGAAGAAGGAGTTCAAGTAAGGTATAACCTTTCATCCGAGTAGCTAACTCCCTTTAGCATGATAGCTAGTTTTAGTTTAGAAAAGATCCCGACTTTGTTAGTCCATGTTGCCCCATGCGCTTAAAATTTGAGTTTTATACCGTTTCCGCCTCCCCGTAAGAACCGGGGGTCGCAACGTGGACTTACACCACTGTCTACGAAGCCCTCTGGCTGAGTCATGTACACGCACTCTTCTAAATCACCATTTAGAAAGGCGGTCTTAACATCCATTTGCCAAATTTCGTAGTCATGATATGCAGCGATGGCAACCGTGATCCGGATGGATTTAAGCATAGCCACTGGAGAAAAGGTTTCGTCATAGTCCACACCTGGTCTTTGACGAAAACCCTTTGCTACAAGTCTAGCTTTGAAAGTCTCCACTTTCCCATCTACACCAAGTTTTTTCTTGAAGATCCACTTGCTCCCGATGGGTTTTACCCCTTCAGGAGCAACATCCAAAGTCCATACTTTGTTGGTGTACATGGATTCCATCTCGGACCGCATAGCATCCAGCCATTTCACTGAGTCCCTACTCGTGATGGCCTGCTCGAAGCTAGTTGGGTCATCATCCTCCATGATGCAATCCTCGCTCCCACCATCCATGAGAAAACCGTAGTATCTCTCAGGTGGGCGAGGAACCCTACTAGATCGGCGGAGAGGCTGGGGTTCGTCGGGTACTACTGAATCCTCTGGTTCTACCAAGTCTTCTGTTATAGTTTGTGTCGCTGGAACCTCTTCCAGTTCTACCTCAATGCCACTTATCTGTTTCATAAGAAAACTTTTTTCTAAGAAAGTGTCATGTCGAGAAACAAACACCTTTTGTTCCTCGGGATGGTAGAAGATATACCCTTGTGAATTTTTGGGATATCCTATAAACTTACATAAGACTGATCTTGCCTCGAGTTTGTCCGGATTTTGTCTTTTGACATAGGCTGGACAACCCCATATCTTAATATAATTAAGATGTGGTCTCTTCCCTTTCCATATCTCATATGGAGTGGTAGGCACTGATTTGGTAGGAACTCTATTCAATAGGTCCATGGCTGTCTCAAGCGCATATCCCCAGAAGGAAATAGGTAACTCAGCTGTACTCATCATTGACGCACCATATCTAATAGGGTGCGGTTCCTCCGTTCTGATACACCGTTGTGCTGTGGTGTATATGGAGGAGTCAGCTGAGAGAGAATCCCATTCTCTTTTAGGAAGTCCAGGAATTCATTGCTCAAGTATTCACCTCCTCGATCAGATCGAAGGATTTTAATACTTTTTCCGGTTTGGTTCTCGACTTCTTGTTTATATTCTCTAAATTTCTCAAAAGCTTCTGATTTATGTTTCATCAGGAACACATATCCGAATCTAGAGAGATCGTCAGTGAATGTAATGAAGTACGAAGAACCATCCCTGGCATGTGTAGACATAGGACCGCATACATCACTATGTATCAGTCCCAAGAGTTCGGTAACTCTTTCTCCGTGTCCCGTAAACGGAGTTTTGGTCATCTTTCCTTTGAGACATGACTGGCAAGTGTCATAAGATGAAAATTCAAACGGATTTAAATATCCATCCTTATGCAACTTAGCTAGTCGTGTCGCATTGATGTGACCCAGTCTACAATGCCACAAGAAGGATTCGTTCAGTTCAGAACTCTTCCTCTTGTGTGTGTTTGTTATGCTCAGAACTGTTGATTGATTTAGAACATAAATGCCATTGCACAACGTGCCTGATCCAACCAACTTTTGGTTACGGAAAATGTTCATAACATTGTCCTCTAATGCAAAATTATATCCCTCTTTACTCAACAAAGAAACCGATATAATGTTGCATATCAGGTTCGGCATGTAATAGCATTCGTTCAGAACCAATGTATTACCAGATGGTAATGCAAGGTGATATTCCCCGACAGTCTTAGCTGCAACAATTGCACCATTTCCAACTCTAATGTCTTTATCACCTTCTCCAAGTTCTCTTCCTTTCCTGAGCCCATGTAACTGATTACATATATGGGATCCTGACCCGGTATCTAATACCCAGGACGTGGAGCAAATGGAGAAACAGTTCTCTGTAACGAACACACCTGAAGAAAATGCATCAACATGTACTTTCTTCATTCGGGTGGCATGGGAATCCTGGTATTCCCCTATGTCCTGTTCATTCCTATAACTCTTATAAGAAAGAACGGAACCAACGTTCCCCAGCACAGTATAACATGCGGGTTCGGTCAATACATCCATATTATTATCTTGATTAGGACATGAAATGGTCGCTACCTGGAGAGAGAGAGAAGAAAACACTTTAGCGTATGCTCTTGCAAGATCAGATTGGTTATTATCTTATCTAATCAGGATGGCTCCCACTGGTTTTTATCAAATCTTCCTTCAAACCCTAAAAGGAAAGACTAGTCGGGATTAATTACACACTACAAGTTCGCCAATCTTTCAGCCAGGCCAGTGTCGGTACTTTGAGGGAGGTCCCCCGTGCTTTCGCACGAACCTAATTACTGTAAACCTCGTTTTTCCAGAGGCGTAACCCCGTTGACACCTTTCTAGACACCTACTTGATCAGCTAATTGCAATGTGTAAAACTCTCCCAGGAGTAACTCTTACTCGCAGTGGGTATCGGGATCCAACTATCTCATAGAAGGTATGCAATCTCATTGCAAATTTCAACACTTGAAATTCCCGATAATATTTTGCCCCTAGCGTGCTATGACCTTGACGCATGCCAAACAACCCATAGTCCGCTAGTCAAGTTCAACCCGTACAATTCGTGATCGAATTAAACCCACCCGTACGACCCTTGACGCATGCCAAACAACGCCGTACGAATACCTTAATCCAATCGCATCTCATGCTACAGATAAGTAATAATCAGCTTCCGTACACTACGCCTTGACGCATGCCAAACAACCGTAGCACGAATACTGAATATTACATATCTGAATTGACGGAGGGCTACGCAGGTTTTTCTGAAAACCATCAGCGTAATGAACTTGATATCGTTGTAGAATCAAATGAAGTTTTGAAATGGAGTGATTTTGAGGCTTTTCTAGTTTTGCTAAAGGGGTCACTCTCGGTGAAGGGATCGTCGGCCCTTTCCTCATCGAATGAGGTGCGGGATATATCATATATATCACTGTGCAAAGCAGAAACTATAGAAGCAATCAAAAGTCAAACCGAGTGTGTAGCTTCTGCCAGTTATTGCTAAAGGAGTCACTCCCGGTGAAGGGATCTCGGTCCTTTCCTCATCGAATAAGGTGCAGGGTATATCATATATACCGCTATGCAAAGCAAGAACTGTAGCTACCTGTTTTGTTTAAAATTTGATTCTACAACATCTTAGGTTTCTTTTCTTTCATTAATCACATTAATGAAGTCCCATCATTTAAGTCACCTAAACATCACAGATAAATACGACGTACACTTATGCCATCCGCATTCGCCTGGATATCCCCTCGTGCACCGTTAGGTTAGGTAACTAACAACAGAGCAGGGCAGGGCTAGTGCGGGTGAAAAACATAAGTAACGTCTATATAATATATCATATATACAATATACTGTATCTATCACCGAACATCACATGATCACATCACAGATATCGCAGCAGAAGAAACATATGAAACATTGGATATACTAGGACGTCCGTGTTTTCAATACGAGCCAGTATAAAACACGGATTCTACGGTCGTGATGAGCAGCCAATCCCATACCCCTAGACCCCTACGAGAGCGGCAAGCAACCCTACCAATTCTAGGGTTAGGAGACCAGGACTCGACTCCTCGAGATGGTCTCCCACTGGACCCTAGAGCCCGGTTACTTGTGCTCCCCTCCTTGGGTGTATCCTAATACGGAAAAGTAAATAATATACAAACAGTGACATCTTCCGCAACCTGGAAGTGCCCCAATAAAAGAATATTACATACAAGTTTTTACATGAATGAAAATGAAAATCACTCATCTCACATAAAAAAACCCCGGCTATTCAAACACGACGATCCAATATAACATATCCAGCAACACATAACATCACATGTCATCAACGTAAGTAAATATGCGTATCCCAATTGTCGTTGACATATAGCAACGAAACCGGCGATATCACATATTACACTTACGGTCACAGAAAAGAAAGTGTAAAACTACAACAGTTGGAATCCGCAACCTCTTTAGACATCGCATGCCTAATCAAATGAAATACTTAGACATCACATTCCTAACACTTATAAACCCCGCATTTTAGTTCCATTATCGAAAACTCTTTTCAATATGAAGTGAGACTAAACCGCTAGATTTATAACATTCATTCAGTTATCTCATAACTGTGTGTGAATTCCAATTATTGTATCACATTCCGGATAAATAGAAAATATTAAACTTTCCGATTGAACATTCGAACACCCAATTTTTCCCGAAACCGTTCAACACATGAAATAAGTTCAAAGACATTTACTTCATGCCTCAGTACCAACGGTCCAGCCGTAGAAGGGTCAAGCCAACGCCTCACATGTGGCACGCCGTACTGCCCCAAACCCTAAGGTTCAAAGGGCAGTTCAAGACGGTCACATAATCGAGTTAAGGTTTGTTGTCTTCTAGAGGGACCATCACGTTACTTGCACTACTTAGAACGTCTTTAAACCTCAGAGAAATCCAACACTTGGAAATTTTCCAGCAGGGGAAAAGTTGGGTATTTATATCCGGTCGAACTTTTTAACATATTCAAAAATTATCCGGAATCCACATAGACAAAATCTGATAATCCGATCGAATCATCGAATCTCCAAAACAACCCCAGAAAATTCAACTCTTGAATAAATATTAAAAATTCCCATAAAACTCAGCACTGTGAAAGAGGAATTACTATGCAAATATGGAGGGCTGACGTCACCAGAGAGCCGCGGAACCGCCGCAGAAGCTAGGCTTCTGCCGCGGTTCCGCCGCATGTTTGAGGTATCATTGGTCAAATTTTGCACCGTAATTCTTCTAATTCCCTGCTGAATTTTTTAAGCATTTTTAATCTGGAAAAAACCCAGTTTTTGGAAAAAGTCCAGAGAGCAATTTGGTTTTTAGGGTTTCGGTTCGATCGGGTTTCAAACGTCGTCTACACTTCGCCTAAGGCTCTAGCTAGGCTCTGATACCACTGTAGGGTTCCTAGGCACTCTGAAAAGGTCTCACAAGGCATCAACCATGCCAATTTCAAATTTTACAAGTGCCGAGAAACTCTAATACGGATCGTTAACTAGAATTTTAGGCGAAACATTAAACTAGTTAACAACTTAACTAAAGATAAGAAGCTACAACCTTTGTAGATCCGGTTATCCACTTCCTTAGCTCCACGTAGTCGTCCCCTCGCTGTCCATCTCGAATCCCGGACTCTTGCATCGGCTTCATCGGAGAAAATGAGCGGACTAGTCGTCGGCTACGATGCCGAAGATGATCTACGTCGAGGTTACACAAGATCAAGCTCCAACTTCACCAAGTTGTGAAACTTGTGAAGAAAACACCCTATACTACTTGGCAAGAGGTAGAGCGTGAAGAAATAGGAGGTGGGTTCACTTTAGAATTGGATTTCTCACACTTTTGCTCAAGATGCCATTAATGGTAGCAAGCTTTTTCTTGAAGAAGAAGATGATGAAGAAGATAGAATATGATAAGTGTTGAAGAATAATTGAAAAAGAATTCATTCTTATCATATTCTCAACCATAGTTAAGTGTAGAGAATGAACTAGGGTTAGTTCAAATGGTTAGGGTTAAGCATGAGACAAGAATGGTGACTAAGTCAAAGCTTCATGAATCTTCAACTAAAAACAAACAAAGCCACCATTCATGTTTATCTATCAAAAATGAATAAAAACATAAATAAATGAATAAGCAAAACCCTAATCATCAACTTAACCATGGTTTAATTCTTTACACTTAACCAAATAAGCATGTATCATCAAATATGATACAATAATGTGCACAAAAGTATATCACATATACAACTTGCACATCCAAGTGAGAAAATCCATTTAAAGTGAACCAATACTAGTTAATGCAAAGTAATATATCAAATATATAATTATACATTAAATCATTAAATCAACACTTGATTTAACGATCCGGTCATATCGCATATAACCGACTAGTATCCTATGTATCGTCTTATCGAATCAATCCTTGATTCGGTATCTAGGTTATATCGCATATAACCAATCGATACATTCATCGCGAGAATGAAATACGGTATCGCATACACGCATTATTCTCGGTCCTGCACATATCTCATATGCGCTCCTATTTCATTTCGCTTGAGCCAGGAAACCTCTATGTAGGACTCTAAAGACTCGTCAATACGCCGGCAGCAGATGATGATCATATCAAGCACCCACAAGCCGCAAGCGGTCTGCTAAACGTAACGGCCATCCGGGTATTGAGAGATCAGAAGATCGACGAGCCAGCCCTCTCACACTCCTGTGAATCCAACCAGGAACACTTACCGTACAGTCCGGTCTGTTCGTCTGATATGTCGCATATCAAGTCTAGGGGTGGTAAACGTCAGACCCCAATAACCGATAAGTCATGCCGATGTGAGGCTCATAACGGGTCGAGAAACTACTGGTAACACTTACCAGCAAATCTCTGATCAGCCCTGGCCAGGGACTTCCCTGTTACGGCCAATCGAGCACAGCGCAACATCAACCCCCAATACCGGGAGAGACGAAACCCCTCCTATCGCTCATTGCCTCCATGTGACTCGGGACTGTACCCAAAGACCACCGTTTTGCACGCCCTCATGGATGTGGTAAGGTGGAGATCAAAGCACAGTGGGAATCACACAAGACACTATAACGATCTCAGGTCTACAGACTAACCTGTACAAGTGTCACCTGAGAACTGCCATCTGACGTGAGGTATAATACCATCTGGGAGTTCTCGGCGAGTCCGTCCAGTGTACCCAGTCTCTACTGAGCACCCGTACACCATCTCCGATGTCAAACACCAATGGATATGGGATCATCCATCGCCCATCTCATGGTTCGAGAAGCGTATACGCTAGTCTACACTGGTATATCGATGCCCCGTCTCGATACACCCATGACTAGGGACCTTGAAGGATGTACTTATGGACTACCATGTCCCCACTAGTATGATCTGCATCATAGTCCAGGCAGTCCAGTACACATCCTAAGGGCTTTACCAACATGTAACTATAAGACAGTTTAAAGAGACAAGTGTACATGTTAAGATAAAGAGCAACCAGATAGCATACTATCATATCGAGCAAGAAAGTCATCTCTATATATGTCCAAGCATCCAATATAAAATACATCATCTGTACAATACTGGCCTCTAGGGCATACATACAACTAACATTCACAACTCCATCAAACGACACCATATCGACATGAAACTAGTATGGATGCAATAAGAATTGAAATACTACTCTAATGGGTCCAGAAATTACCTTCTTTGGCAACTCAAGAATTTTCTTGAGTTGCTCAAAGTCCTCAAAACTCTCTCTTTCTTAGTCCAATGCGTAGATCTTGAGCTTGTGCACCTTTTTATTGAAGGGAAGATGGGGTTTTGGAGTGATCTTTGTGTTGTTTTGGAGGCTTGGAGTGGGGAGGGGATTGTGGGCAGCAACTGCAGCAACACTTGAAGGGGGAGAGAGAAAATGGTGGAGGAAAGGGAGAAGTGCCAAGTCAAAGAAGACCCCATACTCTCTCTCTCTCTCTCTCTCTCTCTACCTACTACCATATTCTAATCAAATCACTTTTTCTTTTCTTTTTTCTAAACCTCTCAAAAAACCTTCTCCCAAGAATAGTGAACCCAAAACAAAGCTATGGTAAGAATAATGTAACACAAGTCCAAAATGATCTGTGCATGTTTTGCACAAAAATGCCAAAAATCCGATTAGCGATTTTTAATCGCGATTAGCACTAAATTAGCATATAACTAATCATAAAAACTTAAAAAGGCATCATTCCATAAAATACCCTATTTTAGAATTTTGCATAATTTTTCCAACTTTTTCTCCATTTATCGATATTTAATTATACCGAAATATTAAAATATTCATTAAAATAATATTAAAATATAAAAATTCCCAAAAATAATATTTGATTATTTGGAAATGTTACAATCTACCCCCCTTAAAGAAATTCGGTCCCCGAATATAAATTTAAACCCCCAAATACTAAAACATTTCGATACAAATCCAAGTCGTCAGGGCTCCGAAATCATCAATACATAAAACATCATAGCGCAATGCATGTGCATGAGTACTGAGCAGATAACTCAAAAGCAAACTCCGTCAAGCATCCCGCAATCATTGGAGTCATGGTAAAGACACAAATGTCAAATCCAAAACAAAATCAATATGATATAGATCAGAACTATACATGTAGACATTCAATCTATACATGTGAATAGCTGATGTAAATGAATGCCAAATATTTTTAAGTCGCTGTGCGATGCGCATAACACTGCACAGTGGCGGACGTTTTTCTTAAGAAAATAACCATAAATGTATATATCTTTTGTTTACTATGTACGTTCCGCCGTTTTGAAAACAATTTAGAAGGGTTTCCTTGTTTTTAAAACGTTTCGTGTCATATCGGACACGTAGGTATATATGCCGAGACTATAGCTCGCTTTTTGGAAATCCCTTCGGTAACTATCAATGCATGCAAAATATATCCAGGTACTGTTCTCTGACCAGTCATGCTCAGTACGGAAACACATAGCAAATATCATAAAAATATACTACTCCATAAGAATCAATCCCAAAAGGTAAATAAGAATACCCTATGCGTCTGGTGCGCACGGAAATCAAAATCCATATATGTGCCATACAGTGCACAAAACAACCTCTAGGTGCAACTGGTGTGCATGAAGCATCTGTCATAGGCAACGTGTGTGCCTGACAGCCAAAACAGGTGCATCTGACATGCACGAAGAATCTCGATTTAGTGCATCTGGTGTGCACCCAAAATCGTATCTCAAAACATGCACCCCACATGCGCGAAAATCCAAATCGGTGCATCCATCGTGCACGAATGAAAATCTAAACCCTGCGCGCTCAACATGCACGGAATCACGAAATCCAATAGCAACGCCGAACATGCGTAAGTCCAATCAAAAGCACGGAGTGCAAGAATCAATCATCAATATCAGGGTCAAAACCGATGATATATAATGCGGCTCAATCAAAATCAAGTGTACCGCGATGGAAAATCTCACAACCGTGTGCATCAACGTGCACAAATCAAATCAAAACACTAAAAGTGCATGAAAACTATGCTGGAAGCATAAATCAAATCACCGGCATAAAATAGGCATGAAATCACAATCAATACCTCAAAAGTAATAACTATGCGCCAGGTATAAATACCCAGTAGGTGCAACCATAGTGCAAAAATCAAATATTATGGAACTCAGCCATCAAGACTAAATCATGCAAATAGATCGCCCAAAATACCGAAATCCAAGGTGGCGGATACGTGATAGTCAAATCAAAAAATCAAAAATCATAAATACCGTCGTCGGTATATCCTCCTTCAAAGTCGAGAAGGTTCCGGTACATCCAATGCTAGCGGCGCAAGATATCTACTTGCCTCTTGCTCACGGCTGGCGTCCTCTGCCTCTGGTTCCTTATCTTCCCTGTGGATTACCAATCTTGCAATCCATCGGCTCATCGGCCAGTCCGGTGTGCTAACGGGAACGATTCCGTTCTGGCACTTCTCTGGTCATCTCTCGGTCAATCCTCACGACCGCTCGTAAAGCAGCATATCTCTGGCGCCGACCTCTGGTCCTCTGAATGCACATCACACATCGGCTCCTGGTGCAAATCTTATTGCAGCAGTGTACTGGAAGGAATCCTGCTCAAGGTCTCTTTTGATCTCGCCTAAGCCAAACTGTACTGAGGTTGGTACTCTAGCGTAATCTTTTCTCGCTCTCTGGACATCCGCGTCCTTAGTACAACATCTGCTCGGAAGCCGGTCGCATCCCTGCGCCTCTGTATGCATATTCGGCCTTTAATCTTAACGGGGTGTAATAACAGCTCGTCTGCATCTCGCACGAACTTCTTGTCCCGCTTGTCTGTATCATCGTCCATTTCGACGTCGCGTCTCTATCTGCGCACTGCAATGTCCTCGGCTACGGTCCATCCGAAGCCCCTCACACGGACTCGAAATCGCGAACTCGGTATCTTCAACACTCAGTAGAAGATATCTAGCCGAATACGTCCTCAGCGTTCATATCGCATCTCTGATGTCAGCGGAGTGGAACGTCATCTCGTCGAAATCTCATGCGAACTCTTTACTCCACTTGTTCCAAGGTCGACTGATTCGGACTCATCTCATCGTGGCTACACGGACTGCGCTCCAACGGCTATACTCGTATCTGGAGTCTCCCAAGCAGTGTCCCATCACAATATCTGAAAGATGTCGAACCATCCGATCGACTCGTCGGAACCTCATAATCCCCCAAGAGATCAACATCTTGAGTACAGTTTAATAGTATCGAGTACATACCACAGCATCGGTGGTCCAACCGTAGAAGGGCAAACCCAAGCCTCACTAATGGCGCCGCGGAACTGCCGCAAACCTTAAGGTTCAAAGGTTTTCACACGGTCATTATGTCGAGTTAGGGTTTCATTCTTCTAGAGAGTCCATAGAATCGCTTGCATGTCTTTTCGAATACTTTAAACTTGGAAAATGGGTTCCTGACATTCGATCGTCTCAATCGACTCTCAACGAATCTGCGAGAAGTCGTCTCTAGCTGGAATCAATCTACCTGATGACCTCGCATCGGGGTAAGCGAACAAACCACATGTCCTAGTCATTCATCCTCGGTGACTAGCGACTCACCATCATATCTCTAAGTATATGCTCAAGCTGCAGTAGCTCCAACATCTGGGGCGATATCTCATCATTCGCAGCAACAACTGGCTCATCGTCCGTACGCTGAACAGCGCCTCAATCATCATGAATAAGCGACCTATCAATGGTCATCACATCCTGGCTTGCCTCTATCAGTGGCTCAATCCTCTGGTACCGATCGGTACGCCCGAGAAATCTCGTAAAAGCGACCAGTCCAACGCTCATGGCGCGAAAACACAATAAGACGACGCCTCTATATGCAATCATATGTCTCTGGAAACACGCCCTGGTCAGTCCTCGTCCACGACGAGCTCATGCTGATGCAACTCGAGTCGTAGCTCACTCTGCCCGTGCAATCGTGGCAGCAAGACCATAACCAGTCTCGATAAGGATAGATCATAGGAAGGAATATAATACTGTGCAAGAAAATGTACATCCTAAGGTTTCTTAAGCGGAGTGGCGTGTCGTAAGTATGCCGCGGAACATACGTACGGTACGTCCCTCTACTCAAGCTACCTTCTCCATCAACCAAGGGTCATCCTATGCGACGAAAGTTCGGGTATAATACCCCCTCGACTAAGTCTAAGTTCCGTAAGGTCAAGCCTAAGTTCCGTATATATAAACGCCCTAGGCTCCACATAGTCAAACTTAGACTCGAACCAAGGTTAACCTAGCGCTCTGATACCAAGTTTGTCACGACCCGAAAGAGCACGTGACTGGCCCTTGAACCATATGAAGTCTATAGAACATCTGATCCAAGTAAGCCAAAAGCCCAGAAATCTAAAACCATTCTAAGGAGTAAATAAGGAAAACTGGTTTTAAGAAGTAAAGAAATCATGTTTTGAAAATCAAAGTTTTTAAATAACTAGCCGAGTATGCATTTTTAAAATGTGTAACCTTTCCTGAAAATTTCGGCAGAGTTTCCTTTGTAAAAACTGGCCCCGAACGGGGTACAACAAGAACAATATATATGAAATGATAAAAGGCATCCCCAAGCGGGAGCTAGCTCTTCGTCAATCGACGGTCGCAACCACGCAAGCAATAATAATAGACAACGCCAAAGGGCGAGGATCAAAACCAAAAAAGAAACTCAAAACAGCCAGAAAACCATAATACTACAAGCGCGACTCTAAGGTCGAAATAATACAACACTGTCTCTAAGTCTGAAACAATATACAAGTTTTGGTTCATGGAATTTCTAGATACAATGAATAATACAGGAACAATGGCGGTTCTGATACAAGAGAACCCACCTATCCAAGCAAGTCACCCATATGTAAGCAGTGTGCCAGAAATGCTGCTATGGAATCTGTACGGCAAAAACCTGCAAGAACTGTGGCACAACGGGGGTGAGTTGCCAACTCGTGAATAGAAAATATCTACACGCAGAAATCGAATGTATGACCCATCCTAGGTCAAAACGATCAGAAATATATAAAACTCAATATGAACAAGTCTGAAGCATGCTAAACTGGCAATGTAATCTCTATACATGAGTTTAGTGCCAAGTGCTCGTGCCAGTGCCTCAGGTAATAGCATATCATAAATGTGAGGTATGATCAATGAAATCAATCTGCATATACGTGGATCTTGTCCACTCATCACCCAATGACAATAACCATCATGCATGTAAATATCATCAGCATATGCATGGAAATATGAGGATATAAACCACCTGTGTCCCTCGCGACACGTCAAAATCATGGAACGGAGTGCCCAGCATCGACACTCGAAAACATCATGAAAATCGTGCCCAGCATCGGCACCTAAATACTCATATATCGGGCTCCGTCAGTCCGGACCAGCCCACGGGCTCCGTCTGCGGAATCGGCCCTCGGCCCCAGTAGTACGCCTATATCCATCTATCGACTCTGGTCGGTATCCTCCGGATAACCGCCAGGTCCAACCAATCACCGGTAGGTACTCGCCCGCCTCCAGGCTCAATCGGCAAAGTCCTTCGATCATCTTGCCGAGGGGAACCATACCGGGTCCACCATGTACCCGCAATCGGCTAGTCCACTCCTCGAATCGGGTTTCACATGTCGCTCTCAGCACCGAGAAAACACATGGTGGACGCACTGAAATATCATATCAAGGGTAACCGGGTTTTTAAAGCAATTACATATTCTCTTTTGAAATACCTACGGTTCCCAAATCCAGAAATATCATAGAAACGGCAACTCTCAATGCGTATAATCAGAAAGCATGATGTATGCGACATGTAAAAGAAATGTAAGCATATCAGGATGTCATGCAAGGGTTATATCCAGAATGCAATAGTACTACAGTGTAGTGACATAGCAATTATCGATGATGAAGTTTGTGAGCCGGCAACAAGTGTACGTGGAATATACGCATCATCGATAATGGTGCTGGTGTCCTAGCAGCATGACTGTAATATATCAATAAACACAAGCGATACAATACACATAGCATGAGTATGCGGAATCGAATAATCAACGCAACAGTAAAGAATCTACCTCAATAAATATATCATGCAACCTTGCCCCTTTGAAATAAGACGAATCGGGGTTTTTGGTAAAATAAGGGCTACGTGTTTTAAGAAAAGATGCGCCGTTTGAAAATATCCGTAGAATCCCCTTTGCCTATCTTTAAAATATCCCCGATTCGTTAGTTTTGAAATAGGTATGACTCGGGTCTAGTCTTACGCCTACTACGCGAACTACGGACCCAACTATCAAGTCAATCGGGAGGGGTATGAAAACCACCTAAATCTGAGTCGATACCACATTATCTCATCACATAATTTAGGGTACAACTCTAAGCCTAGTACCATCGATACCATCTATATAATATGAATGCGGGGTAAAACACATGCCCAAAGGCCCGCTAAAGCATCCTGTCGTATCTCCCATACGAATCCTGTCATATCGCCGATCTCACGGCCTCAAATCGAATCACATCGACTCAACCCACATCCCAAGCACTATCCTCATAATCCAGTATATGTACACATAGTCCTATACCCATATGAACACATACAAACATATATTCCCATATACACATGCGAAAGAAAGTATGTATGCAAGTGCGTGCGTGCGTGTGTATATGGGTGCAACCCTTACTCTAGGGTTTCGCACTGCGCTAAACCAATCCATCTTATCATCAATAATTCCATTATCACCATCAATAATCCTAACAACACATAATAAATATATGTGTGTATACGTATTCGTATACATCACCACGGACTGCGGGGGTGCTATACGCCATCCACCCGACTTCTCCCGTAGATATAATCTACTCACCTTACTTCTCATGTGCCGATGCCGATGTCGCCATCTTCATCTTCTTCGCCTCAACATCACGTAGGGTACCTACAAGTATATCACAACGCTAAAGCACATGAAAATCACATCGGAAACCAAAATAGCACACGCTACTCGCATAGGTAAAAACCTATCGTCTCGCATGTAAACACGATCAATATCCACTTGTCGTTGACGTCCAAACGCCACCCGACAGAAACGAATCACCAAATACCAATATCCATGCTAAAACAAGTCGTAATTCATGCGCCAACATAGGAAAATCAACCCAGATTTTACCCTAGATCAAATTAGACAAATCTAAACATGCCAGGGGTCAAGTTCACTGGAGATAGGGCCCTGCACCAAAAACGAGGCATTTCCAACATGCGTTGGCCGCAATTTGCGGCCAGAAAGAGTTTATCTGCGGCCTGGAAAAAGAGGTGGGGGCTAGGGTTTTCTGTGGTGGTTTCTATTTGCCTGCACATCTCTCTGTCAAGTCAATTTTATTTTTAGGTGTCTCGGGTGAAAGCAGATTCCCAAAAACAATCCCAGAATTACAGTTTTCCCCGATATCGATTCCATAAATCCGTATTCTGGTTTCTAGTTCAGGTTTTGGTCTAATAACACATCACCACATGGGTTCTAAGGTCACCACAAGTCTCAATTTCACATTTGAACTCAATTCAACTCCTCACCCTAACTTGAAGTTTCACAACTCCATCAAACGACACCATATCGACATGAAACTAGTATGGATGCAATAAGAATTGAAATACTACTCTAATGGGTCCAGAAATTACCTTCTTTGGCAACTCAAGAATTTTCTTGAGTTTCTCAAAGTCCTCAAAACTCTCTCTTTCTTAGTCCAATGCGTAGATCTTGACCTTGTGCACCTTTTTTATTGAAGGGAAGATGGGGTTTTGGAGTGATCTTTGTGTTGTTTTGGAGGCTTGGAGTGGGGAGGGGATTGTGGGCAGCAGCTGCAGCAACACTTGAAGGGGGAGTGAGAAAATGGTGGAGGAAATGGAGAAGAGCCAAGTCAAAGAAGACCCCATACTCTCTCTCTCTCTCTCTCTCTCTCTCTCTCTCTCTCTCTCTCTCTCCACCTACTACCATATTCTAATCAATTCTCTTTTTCTTTTCTTTTTTCTAAACCTCTCAAAAAACCTTCTCCCAAGAATAGTGAACCCAAAACAAAGCTATGGTAAGAATAATGTAACACAAGTCCAAAATGATATGTGCATGTTTTGCACAAAAATGCCAAAAATCCGATTAGCAATTTTTAATCGCGATTAGCACTAAATTAGCATATAACTAATCATAAAAACATAAAAAGGCATAATTCCATAAAATACCCTATTTTAGAATTTTCCATAATTTTTCCAACTTTTTCTCCATTTATCGATATTTAATTATACCGAAATATTAAAATATTCATTAAAATAATATTAAACTATAAAAATTCCGAAAAATAATATTTTATTGTTTGGAAATGTTACATTACGTTACCGCGTAGCAATAACCACTTTCTCTTGCTCCAGATGTTCGCTTCGTGTCGTGTGTGTTTGTTTTATTTTTTGTTGCCCGTGGATTGTATATGGAGACTAATTTATGTTGCCGCCCGTAGGGCGTGGATTACTTCAAATCCATATATTCATAGATTTGGGTTTGGGTTGATTTAAGGATCGTTAATCTCGTTCGAGATTAAAATCAACTTAAATGTTTGTTAAGGATACATGAGTCTAATTTTAGACTAAGATCTACTAAACAGGATTTTGGGATTATTCAAACCCAACAAAAGAGCATTTGGGCTCCATTGTTTTAGTTTAAGGACGTTACGGTCTGTTGTTAGTTTAAGGACGTTTCGGTCCATAGCTAGTTTAAGGACGTTGCGGTCCGTTGTCGCCATTTTGGGAAGTGTATCTAAAAGCAGTTGGTTGTCGGGACCCTCCACCTTTATGAAGACGTTGAAGAATTACAACGACATGTATCAGAGATATATAGAGATGTACCCTTGAACCAAATTCCAGATTGAAGTGAACCATCTAAAAATCATTAGTCAATTTTGGGAGACTAAGATTAACTTAGGAGATGTGGGATGGACATCGTTCTGATCAATTAGTTTGGGAAGTCATGAGCATAGAGGCTCGGTCTATTTGGAGAACCAAGATGTTTTAATCTCAGGAAGACTTAGCCAATTTGGTGCTGATTATAATGTTAAACACTAATATATGCTCGATGCTCACGTGCTCTCACGTGAGATTCTAAAGCAGTGTTAAACACTGAACGTTGGGGCACTCATGTATGGCACGTGAGACACCTAAAAGTTGGTGATGTACCCTTGGGTTCAATCCCCGTCTATATATACAAGTGTTAAACACTTAAGTCTTGTGGCCATCACGAGTGGACACGTGAGGCGCTCCAAAGTTGGTCACTGCGTCTTTAAGTTTGTTCTCTCTTCCTTTTATAACTGCTAAGCACATAGCTCATATAATGCTCACGTGCGAACACATTAGGTGCTCAAAATGTGAGCACTGTCTTTGGAATTTTCTTCTTTTCCATATAAGTATTAAGCAAATGCTTAGGGGTCATGTAGGAACATGTGAGGCGCCCTAGAATGGGAACTGTCTTTGGGTTTATTCCCTTTTTCATGTAATTGCTGAGCGCTCGTGTTAATAGGTCACGTGGGAACACGTGGTTTGATCTTAGTCCTTTCTTTTTGTTCCTCGGAGGTGCTCACGTGGGAACACGTGACCAGACTTTTCTTTTATATGCATGGAGATTCTGATCTAAGTTTTAAGAATTTCAGGTCCCTTATTTTATAAGAATTAAATTCTTTTACAGGGTTAAACCCTAGTTTTATCAGATGAATCAAATTCCTATATTCTTTTGGAAGAATTAAATTCTTTGTATTTAGTTCTTTACCCTAAGTTTTGAATCTGCATAACAGAATCTTCCCGAAGAGAATTAAATTCTCAACTTGTGGGGAGATCTGCTTCTGCAGACCTCAACCAGTGGAAGAACTATGTTCTTTGAGAAGAGTTAAACTCTTGGTTTGAGAATTAAATTCTCTTTTATTTTGTAGGAGCTTTTGGGAGGCTTCTGTATATTTTTTTAGAAGCTTATGGGTGGTCTCTTCTTTTTAGAGAATTAAATTCTCTCTCTATTTTTCTTCCCTTCTCCCCTGTGTATGTTTCTCCTTCTATCCTTGCTCCTATTTATACGAGAAGAACAAGAATCAATTTGTTAAGAGAATCCCTCATTGAGAGATCATGATTAATTCCATGATCTTTTAGATAAATCGGTGAATTTTATTCACCGTTGGATTTTTAATCCAAAGGCTCTCTGTTTAACAGAGAAGATTTCTTGTTTATTTAAGATTATGAATATCTTGTTACTTTTAACAAGGTTATAATTTTATTCTATCATATCTTTTTAGTTTAACAAGATCAGAAATATATTTCCTTAATATAGAATTTAATTCTATCATATGGATGTCTCGTTAGTTTAACAAAGTTAGAATTTTATTATAACATAGAATTTTATTCTTATCATATAAATATCTTGTTAGTTTTACAAGATTAGAAATATTGAATTTAATTCTGTTAAATGAATATCTTGTGAGTTTAACAAGATTAGGAAAATATTTTCCTATGATAGAATTTTATTCTACCAGATAATCACCGTTGGATTTTTGATCCAAAGGTCGTCTGTTTAACAGAGAAGATTTTTCTAGTTTAAGAAAGATCAGGAAAATATTTCCCAAATAGAATTTAATTCTATCAGATGATTTAATTGGTGATATTTTATCACCATCGGATTTTAAATCCAGTATTCTCTGTTAGAGAACGATCTTTCCATATTAGAAAGATCAAGGAAAAAATTTCCCAAATAGAATTTAATTTTATCACATAGAAATTAATGGGAGAATTTTAAATTGGGGCGCTCACATGCTTTGCATGTGAGAGGTAAGAGAACTCACGTGTTTAACACATGACCCCTGGTGTGGATTTTAGCCTGTTTATGTTCAGCGCTCATATGCTTTTCATATGAGCGCTCATGTGTTTAACACGTGAGGCATGTTTGACCCTTAGTTATTTTCTTTCAACGCATATATACTTTGCATATAAGCGCTCACGTGTTTTACACGTGAGGCCTGTTTGGCCCTTAGTTATTTTCTTTCAGCACTTATATGCTTTGCATATAAGCGCTCACGTGTTTAACACGTGATATCCAACCGTGAACTGTTTTCCTCTTTCTTCTCTCCCTTTTATAAGGGTTATAAGAGAACAAATAGCTCTTGGCCGAAAATTTTGGCGGGAACACCTGTATGCATGTGGATATCATCCACGTGTCCATCAATGACACAATCAATATCATGGAACCTGAGTGTCCAACACCGACACTCGAAAAATCATGAAAACATGTGCCTGTATATATGAGGATATCAACCACATATGACCATCAACGACACATCAAAATCATGGAACCTGAGTGTCCAACACTGACACTCGAAATATCATGAAACCCATGTCTGGCATTGATACGTAAATCCTCATATCTCGGGCTCCGTCAGTCCGGATCGGCCCACATCACGACTACGGTCAGTATCCTCCAGATATCCGCCGCACCAAACTATCTCAGACCCCGTCAGTCCGGATCGACCCATATCATCTCACGACTCTGGTCGGTATCCACCGGACAACCGCCGAGCCAAAAACTATCACCGGTAGGTAGTGCTCCCACTTCCAGGCTCATCGTCTACACCATAAAAATCATTTCTTTCCCAGGGGTACCATACCGGGTCCACCATGTACCCACAGACGGTGCCTACCGCTCCTCGAATCGGGTATAGTCATTGCTCAGAACTGAGAAAACTCATGGTGGACGCCTCGAAATATCATATCAAGAGAAACCGCGTTTTTAAAGAAATACATAATTCCATTTGAAATATAACCGCGGTTCTCAAATTCAGAGATCTCATGAAAACAACATCTCAAGCATATAACCATAAAGTATCATGTATGCAACATAGAGTAGTAATATGAGCATATCGAGTATATCATGCAAGCATTTCAAGTGATAGTACTGAACAATGAATGTACTTTTTCGTTTAAGATTAATCTCATGAAATGACAGTTCAACTGTGTAAGTGGCATGGCAATTACCGATGATGAATGTGTGTGAGCCGACAAATCTGTGTAAGTGTAATATGCACATCAACGGTAATTGTGCAGATGTACTAGCGAATGATATCATATAGCATTAAATACCGGATCGTTGTATGTACATCAAGAGGGGTAATATCCTACATAACATGGAGAAGCAATGGATATATCTATTTACACATGAACCATACAGTCACTTTTAAAAGATACAAATCGTTGTTTTGAAAATAGGTATGGTTCAGGTGGCAATCTTTATATCGGCGATCCTGCCTCATAACATCCGATATGATAATAATTCTCGATCATCATCCTCAAATCACTAGCGCGGATCAATCATCCGGTACATCTCATCGCGTACGATAATCTATCGTACGGTGACATCAAACAGAATTGGGATTCTATCGTCCTATTCATCAATAAGGGTACGGATCTAGAATCTCGTATGACATATCACTCTTTATCCTCATAATTAAATATATATATACAAATATATATCAAATTACATTTGTATCAATCTCATATCAAGTCGCATTTATATATACGTCATATCGTATTAATCTCAAGTCGTATCAATCTCGATCTTGTATCATACCATTATTAACTCATACTTTTCCTCTTTCAATTCATACTTATCATGATTCACTTTCTCATTTCATATTCTCAAGCCAATATATCCATTAGTGTCAACTTTTATCCTATCATCTCTTACTAAATCCTTTAATCATGTCCATAAGTTCGTATCATATCCTTTATCAAAATTATAATTAATATAACAATCTTTCCATATCAATTGTTATGGGGGTACTATATGCCATCCAGCCAACTTTCCCCGTAGATATAAAGCTACTCACCTGCTAAACTCCTCACTTAGCCGAAGTCAATGTTCTTCGTCGTCTCGGAAGTCCACATGAAGGTACCTACAATCAATACACAATCTCAATTCTATTAAAACCAATATCCGAAAACCAATACGGCACACGAATTGCTTATAGGTTAGAACCTATAGCTTACGCATGCAAAAACAACCAAACAACCCTCGTTGTTGACGTACAAACGTCCAACAACAAAATCAAATATCAAATATCAAAACCAAGAATTCAAACATCGGAAAACTTTGCCAAAGCACTCAAAAACAGCTCCCAGATTTTGGCTCAGATCAATAGGGACTAAACAAACAATACAGTAGCTAGTATATAAGGAAAATGTGCTATAGACAAAACCACAACACCAATGCCAAAAGGAGGCTCGGCGAGATGCCCATAAAGTCCGGCGCCGCCGGTTTTCTGGTGGGGTACGAGTCTAGTATTTTGGTGGTGGTCTTCTAGTGGTTAATCTAGGTCAACAGACTTGTTTGATTTTCTTAAAAATATCCCAGATAGCTCCAGATACCCTGTAAGCCTCTAGGTTTCACAAAACCGACACAGGAAAATTCTAAGTTCGTGTATCGGGTTCTATTCTCTGTTCTTGGTCCATAAAAGCAATCTCTAAGGTCTTGAAACACTCACTACACCTCTATTGCATCTTAATAAGTCCATAAATCACTAATTATCAACATGGAAATTTCCAAGATCACAAAACCTAACTAATAAGAATTCTAAACTAAACTAGGATACACTAATACAATAACTTAATTGAAAGGAAATATACCTCATTTAGAAACTTAGGAATATTCTTGAGTTGCCCAAAGTCTTCAAAATCCAAACTTGAATGGTCCATAGGGTTTAGGATGAGGGTGTGCATCTTTTTAATGAAGGTGGCATATGATTTTGGACAAGAATTGGAGATGATGCATGGAGGTAGAGAAGGATGAAGGAGATGAAGGAATTTGTGAAGAAATGAAGAAGGAAGAAGAATAATGAAGAAGTCAAGGGTTACTCTCTCACTCTCTCTCTCTCTCTCAACCTCACACTCTCTTATCCTCACTCTCTCACAAATATCTATTTGTTTTCTCTCAAAATATCTCATGGCATCTCATTTCTTTTCTTTTTAAATAAAACCAAATGAAACAACAAAATAACACAACATGCAACAAAATGCACATGACCTGGTGCACTAGCCATGGAAAAATATAGAAATACGGATTTGGCCTAATCGTGATTAGTAGTGCACTAATCAATTTTAACTTAAACTTGCATATATTTAATTATAAAAATGGCAAAATCCGATAAATATCTTTTTAATGAATAAATCATTTTAATCTCCACTTATATTCCAAATATCGGTATATAATTATACCATTTTACGAAAAACCCCTATTCACAAATCGAACAGTTTTCGCGAAATATATTATTTTAATATTTAATTTCCAAAAATATTATTTTATATTTCTGAAATGTTACAATATAATTTGATTATTTTTGTTGGGATCCGGCGCCCGCGTCGCGGAGGCCGTGGACGAGGCGGAAGCGAAAACAAAAACTTTTTGCAGGCACCGGATCCTCACACCCGAGGATACGAACCAAACACCCTAAACTAGTAAGCTAAAACATGCAAGGTTGAGAAATACAACTTTTGTCACGTGTCCATCCAATTGTGGAAGACCCCATCAATCTCGTAGCCGCCGAGAACATGCTTGAGCATTGATCACCCTTGCCGAAGACAATCCACCTGAGGGAACATGGAGGAGGCTCAAACCGACGATCCAAGTTGCTACGTTCGGATGGTTGGTGATGTAGGAATACTCCACTATATTTTTCTCTTTAAGATCTTGCTAAAAAAATGGAAGCAAGAAGAAGGAGGAGATGGAGAAGATGAAGCAACCATGGAGGAGATGAAGAAAAAATCTCATCAAGTCATGATGTAGAAAAGAATGGCTACTAAAAATTAACTATAATCCAATAGTGCTCACAAATGAATAAAACATTTTATATACAAAGCCATGCCTTTCTACAAGTCCACAACCATGCTTCATGTCCTCCACATGCCACCTCATTTCCCATTTAATTTTCCAAAATGGAAAATTAAATATGAGGTGTCCTTTTTCTAGAAATATTCCCGTACAAATACGGAATACTTCACCTGGTATATGTATTGCTACATATACGCGTATCCGTATAAAAATACGGATAGCACCAAAGAGAGAAAATGAATAGTGAACAATAATACTAAAATATATGTATCAAAATACATATATAAATTATTAAATCAAAACCGGATTTAATAATCCGGCATAATCCCAAGCCGGCTAGTATTATCAACCGTCCGATTAAAGTCCGTGTATGGCGTACACGTATTTAATCGGACCTGCTACACGTACCACCGTACGGCTCCTACATTTGTCGCCTGAACCGAGAAAACCCTCTGTGTGGGACTCTAAATACTCGGCAATACGCTGGTAGTGGGTTTAACCACAAGCACGTCAGCGGCACTAGCTGTACGTAACGGCTACCTAGGTACTTGTCGAAAAGGGGGTTGACAAACAAGTGCGTCCTTACTCTACTGAGCCTGAATCTGACAATCTTCGTACAGTCCAGTCTCATCGTCAAAGAGTATCGCATATCGGATTTAGGGGGTGGATAACGTCAGACCCCTACTAACCCAATAAGTTGTGTCTAAGTCTAGTTTATCACCAACTAATATACTACTGATCAACTATCAGTAAATCTCCCCACCGTGTCCATGGATTTCTGGTGATAACCAACTTAACACAGCGCGACATCGACTCCTAATACCAGGAGAGACGAATCCCTGACAGTCGGCCACTGCCTCCATGTGTCTCGGGACTGTACCCAACTAAAACCTGTTTGCACGACTCCTTTGAGCCATGGTAGGGTAGTAATCAAAATACAGTGGGAACTCACACGAGACAAATGACGACTTCAGGTCAAAGGACTAACCTTTACTCATGCCACCAGAGAACATACATCTGATGATAGGTATAATACCATCTAGATGTTCTCGGCGAGTCCGTCCAGTGTACTCACCTCCAGTGATCACCTGTATACTATCTTATGTGACATAACACCAATGGTTTGTGAGACCGGCCACCGCCCCTCATCAGGGTCTCGAAACGTATACACTAGTCTACTCCGGAATATCGATGCCCAGTCTCGATACTCCCATGACTAGGGACATTTAAGGATGTGCTTATAGGCTACCCGACTCTCACGTATATGATCGCCATCATAATGCTGGTAGTCAAGCAAGAATCCTATGGGCTCTATCAACATGTAATAGTGATCTGTAATACCACATAATGCATGTACATGATGATAAAGATAACCAGATAGTATACTGTCATTTTGAGTAAGACTGTCCTACCCGTATAGGTCCTCCCTCAATCATCACTATCGCGTGCCTGCGATTACAATAATTGACTTGAGGGCACTATATCCAACAATTTTATCTCTTGGTATTTGTATTTATTGTAGTACGAATACGGGTATGTATATACGGTGGGGGTATGTATTTATACTTGAATGCTTCTAGAAAAGGACACCTCATTTTGTGTTAATCTATTTATTGTAAATAGATAATGAGGTGGAGGGATGAGGTGTTTTTATGTCATGAAGCATGTCTATTGATTTAAACATTCATTTGTGATAACTATTCAAACATGATTACTATATGTTATTAAAAATGAAATGCTTGTTAATTTTTGAACATAGCCATTCTTCATCACTTTTACCTTAGCATTCTCTTTCCTTCTTTGAGCTCTTCTTCTTTCTCAAACGCCAACTCTCTCATGAGTTAAGAAAGCTAGGGTTTATGAGATAAAATGATCCTTTTAACCCACTCTACATCCACTAAACTATTCAGATTAGCAAAGTAGGTACTTTAGTTACCTCACTTTTAAGGTTGGAGCTTGAACCATAAACTCTCAGGTGGATCGTCTTCGACGTGAGGAGGCCGGCGACCAAGCTCGATCCCGACAGATGAGGAGCTTAAGAGGAGGATTAAGAAGACTCGATGGACTTGAACACATGGGTATAAATCACTTCATAATATATTAGAACCAATGTATGTTTTGGTAGTTAGGGTTTATGGTTGTTCTTGGGGTTTTTGTCGATGTTGCCCGCTTTAAAATTGTTTTTTGTAAATTCCGCCTCTCTACAAACCTAGTAGAGTATGCGAAATTGACTTACACGACACGTAATAATAAGTAAAACGTATACACATCAATAATAAAGGCAAACAAGATAGCATACTATCATCTCAAGTAAAATTGTTCTACCTGTATAGGTCCTCCTTCAATTATCATAATTACATGCCTGCAATTTCAATAATTGCGTTGAGGGCACTATATCCAAAAATCTCCCATTTACACTTAAGGCTAATTATTGCGGTATTGCATACCCACATCCCGTGTGCTACCGAATACCCAATTTCTCTACTAATCAGTTTCGCAAAGCTCGTTTGAGAAACATCCATGTTTGAGAAATAGACTCAGCGAGTGGATACGCTACAATAATCCAACTTCCTCTCTCTATATCTCAACTTCACGGAGATCAAAAATCTCCCGAACTGAGCGATACCCCGCTTCAAGAATTTTTCTAAATACATAATGGGACCAAGTTCTTAAATGAACAATTTTATCCAACAAACTTCTTGGGGTGAACCCTCTATTGAGTCATAACCAGTATCTTGTACCATGCCTACCTCAGTATCCCTATTGGAATACTACCCAATATACTACTCCTCATAAGAGGGTAAACTCAAAACTCTGGCAGTATTTCTGTCATCTAGGTCACTTTAGAATCCAGAACCGATAACCGCCTCCGGGAGGAGGCTACCGTTATCATATACCAAGAACATCCTCTTATGTTCATAACGGCTTCCCTTTGTTTCTTCACGATTGGATCTACTTACTACAGTAAGTGCGAAAGCAACATCTGGTTTGGTACAAGACATTGCATGATTGACTCAATTACTTAAGCAAATGATATGTCATTCATGTCATTCCCTCTCCTCATAAGTCTAGAAGACGTTTCTTTAGAGAGGGAGACTCTATCACCTGTGGGTACACTACCACGCTAGAAATTTTCCATTCTAAAACAGTTTTAGCATGCAGTCTATGTACCTGGATTAGGATACTTCCTAAATCTAGATCTACAACCATAGATCTAGTCTCCAAAATTCATGATATCTTATTTATATCCTGTGTGGAGAAACACCTGTAACAACCAAAATTTGACCGATTGTCGTATAAGAACATCATTTCCTATCAGGAGTATGTCATCCAAATCCCAAGAAATAACTCCCTACACCCTTCTTACTAGGTTCATCTGTTGTTTTGATGAAGTTGGTCACCTTGACAGTCACATCAAAACAGATGATCCGTCTTCGCTATCCATGCTTTAGTCTACGAATAGACATAAGAAACTTGCACACCTTCCGCTGCTCCCACTGACTATGATAACCCTCTGACAGAGTCATATACATGTACACTTCCAAATTCCCATTTAGAAATACTTTATAGTCATCCTCTTGCCAGATATTATGGTCTAGAGCAGCAGCAATGCCAATTCATATCCGTTATGGACTACAACATAGACACTGAAGTAAAAGTCTTATCATAATCCATAACAGGTAATTGATGAGAATCTTTACAACAAGTCTAGCCTTATTAAGTTAATATCTTTTCATCCGCACAGATCTCGAAAAATCTACTTGCTCCTTATGGGTTTTAGCCCTCCAGGAGCACCCAGCAAAGTATAAAATCCATAATTTGCTGAAGTGCGTGGAGTCTATCTTGAATATAAGGCGTCTAATCACCTGGAAGTTACTACTTCCGATGACCTGCAGACAACTAGTAGGGCCATCATAACCATGATGCAGACCTCCCTGTCACCGTCTATGAGGAAACCGAAGTATCTCTCTAGTGGCTGAGGCCACCTACTAAATCTGTAGAGTGGCTAAGGTTTGTCGAGTCTGATTGAAGCTCCAGGTTCTATTAAATTTTCATTAACCGTTTGTGGTTCTGGAATCACTTCTAGTTATACCGAACTCCCACTTGTTTCTTTTGCAAAAAGATTTCTTTTATAAAAAGATGGCGAGTCAAGAACAACATACCTGTTGAACTTGAAAATGGTAGAAACAAAAAACACTAGCGAACGCTTAAGATAATCCACAAACTGTCATTAATAAAACGTGCCTTAATTTTGTCCAGATTCTGCTATTAAACAAAAATCAGATAACTGCATATCTTGATAACCTCAAGATATGCAACCAATCTATGTCCATATAGAATTAAGGGCACTAATTTAGATGGAACCAGATTCAAATGTCATGCAGCTGTTTCCAGTGCATATCCAAATAGAAAAATGTCATACAACATTACTCATCATGGAGCGCACCCACGGATGAGTAACCTGTGAGAGAATTAAGTTCTCAAGATTACTACGACTGAATATTTAGCATAAATATCTATATCTTCGAGCACTTGGAAGAATCCTGATAGTTCCAACATATGGTTCTTTACTTTATTCTTATACTTATAAACTTCTCAAAATCTTCAAACCTTGCATTACAACGAATGTGTGTCTAAAACTAGAGAACTAATAGGTGAACTGAATGAAATAAGAGTACCAACCCCTTTTCCCAAAGGACACTGGACAAGATACATTTTCATGTATAAGTCCCAAGAGTATACTAACTCAAATCCCGTGTATTGTAAGTTGAAAACTGTATTTTTGTTAAGAATGTGTTGCGCCGTTATTCAATGCACCTTTCCTTATCCTTGACTGATAAAGGTAAATGTTTAGAACACAATTTTCAAAATTTATATCTCACTTTATAAAATAAAGATACAGATATTCAATTTTTAAAATTGGTGCATAACAACGGTTATTCGAAACCAAATATTTTTCATTAGGCAAAACCAGGTGATTTAATCAAATATCACCAATTGCAACGAATTCCGATATTGAGGATCAAATCGCCCATTTCCTAATATTCTACTCCTACCCAGTATCTGTAACGCCATACGGATGTGAGAACCAAATCCGGTAAATATATACCGTAGAGTCAGAATTAATTGAGAAAACATTTCTCATTTACAAGCACACAGAAATTCTGAAACATAATGTTTCAAGTGGGTGTCCGGGTATTCCTAGTAATGCTTATTCTATTATTCAGATTCATGATAGTAGTCGCAATTTCCTTCCCCCTCACTTCAACCCCTTTATATTTCTCTACATCTTATCTTCTATACAGCGCACTTAGGCTAATTGGTTTTCTTCTTTCTCTACCTTTCAGCACCGGCCTAAGGTTTGGAAGAAGACTATCCAATATGCCTAGTAGGTGTACTCTTCTAATACAAGGAGCTCTCATAACCTGAGAGAAGGTAAAGTGAAGAGACAATCGAATAATACAATCCAAATTCTCCAGAACCAGTGGCCATCCTCGACTGAAGTAATTTCATCGAGTTCATAGTGATACAGAGTGTTCTGGAGAAATGCAAAGGGAAAGTAGGAGTGACAGGGAAATATGCGAATTTGTCGTGAATCATGACAATCCAAAACCAAAGTGTGTAAGAAGGTACGGTTAACTTGGTTAATGAGTTTTAGTTTAAGGTAAGTCATGGGGTTACTGTAACCAGAGAAAGAAAAGAAACACTCAGCGTACACTTTATCAAGATTAGATTGGTTATCACTTTATCTAATGAGGATGGTTCTCACTGTATCCTCGAATTCTCCTTCGAACCCTAAAAGAAGAACTAGTAACCGTTCAGCCAGGCTAGTGTTGGTACTCCGAGGGAGGTCCCCCATGCTTTCGCACGGACCCAATTAAATAACCCCGTTTCCGCAGAGGCGTAATCTCGTTAACACTTTCTAGACACCTAATAGGTTAGCTAATTGTGAAGTGTAAATCTCCTGAGGAATAAAACCTACTTATCAGTAGGAATCAGGACCCAACTATCATTGTATGATAACTTTGACGAAAGCTGACCAAAATTATCACACTCCAGAAGGTATGCACAAATTTGGCAAGTTTCCCTTATATTTGAAACTCCTGATATGGTTTTTACCCCTAGCGGCTTATGACCTTGACAAAAGCCAACATATCATAAGTCACAAGTCAAGTTCAACCCATCATCATCATGATTACCCTAGTCCTATCCGCACGAACCCTTGAAAAAGGCCAATATAGTTGTGCGACTGTTCTAGTTAATCGCATCAAATGCTACAAACAAGATATTTCTTAGCTATCGTACACTACGCCTTCACAAAGGCTAACATACGTAGCACAAATACTAATAATACCCGTAGGAGATGACGGAGGGCTACGATGGGTTTTTGATGAAAAACCTTCAACATAGTGAACTTGATATCGTTGAAAGAACTCGAGTGGATTTGAAATAGAGTGGTTTAGGCTCCGCTTTTTAAAACTAGTAATATGAACTTTTGCTTAAGAGCAAACTCCCCATGAAGGGATCAAGGCTCTTTCCTCATAGAATGAGGTGCAGGATATTCCTAACCGAATACCTCAATGCAAAGCAAAAGAATATGACTAGAGTTTTGAATAAAACCGAGTAGTTTTAAAAATTGGTTCCGACAACATCAAATAGATTTGTTTTCCTTTGCATTGAACATATAATGCGATCCTATCAAAACAAGTTTCTAAGAAACACCGGAAACAACCAAAATAGCATGCTTTTATATGCCATCTGCATTCTCCACGGGGTACCGGGTTTTCACCGTAAAGTTACTTAACTTACGGCAGGGCGGGGACAGGGCTACCGCGGATGCAAAACATATAGAAGTATATATATATATATATATATATATATATATATATCGCAGGCAAATAATCGTCATCACAGGAAAATTATAATTATCACAGGCATGCTACAAATAATATGGAATAGCAGATAAACTTGGAGCCCCGCGTTTCTTCTGAGCGGAAAATGAAACGTGACTTCCCCGGTCGTGTGGATAGCCCGTACAAAGTCGATCCTAGACCCTTACGAGTGCGACAAGCCACCTGCTAATTCTAGAAATTGGGTAACTTGCCCTCAATGACATGAATCGGTCGCCCGTCACTTTCTAGAATCCGGTAACTTATACACCCCTCCGCGGGTCGATTCTATAACCCCTAAAAGTGCGGCGAGAAACCCGCCAATTCTAGAGCGAGGCGTCCCAGTCTCAACTCCATGAGATGGCCACCTGCTGCACTCTAGAACCCGGCTACTCGAGCACTTTTCCTGGGTTAATCCTAGTACAGAAATGAAATGTATACAAGGGTGACAACGACCGTATCCTGGTCGAGCCCCAATTAAAGAATATACATAATATGAAAACGGTGACCACATGTTGGAGCTCGTCCCGAACAAATGAATAAAATAATATAAATCAAAATTTTACAAGCAATCGCATGAGGGGCTATCCAACACGACAATCCGCTAAATCATAAACAAGATATATATATATCCACAGAAATAGGTAATAGAAAAAAGTGTGCAATCCTGTCTAATTGAGTATATAGCAATTAGACGACATTAAACAACACATATACACAGATACGAAACCCATGACCATAGAATTCATCACCCAGAAGCAAACACTCAAAATTCCAAATGACCAAACATCAGTGCACTTCAACATCCAAAAAACCAAACTTTTTGCAATACAAAGTGTCCAAACGACCCATCCACGGCTCCCGGTAACTCCCCAGGGTATCCCTGATCCGCCTCACGGGTTCTCGGTCCAAACCAAGAGCCCGCGGGGATCAGAACATGCAAATCAGTTCAGTTTTGGACAGCAACAACAAAACATAATTCAGCCATGAAAAACAATGACTAATTTTCGAAAAACGACTTTGAAAATGGTTCCCCGAGACTCTACGGGTAACCCACAATCCCCTACGGAGTCCCTGTTCCGAAATGAGAGCTCCGGGGATCGAGAACAAGCTTCAAAACTCAGTTCTGTAACCAAACGTCGCTGGATTTTGAGGCTGAAAACCGACGGGGGAAAATTGTTTTGTGATGAATTCTAAAGTAATGCGAACTAGTTTTATGTGTATGGGTTGACTCTAATACAATTGAAAGTTCCTAATGCCCTCACCGCCGGAGCTGTGGCCAATGCAAAACCGAAAACAAAAATTTACATGTGGGCAACTAGAAACTAATCCCTAGTGATCTATCCAAACAACAAAACTAGCAAACTTTTAGGGAATACAACCTTTGATGCGTGTTCACTCAATCGTGGAAGACTCCTCCAAACTCCTTGTATGCCATTCGGAACAAGATTGAATGGAGACCGCCCTTACCAAAGATGATCCGCCTGAGGGAACCGATGCAAGCTCCAACTTCACCTAATGAAGCAACCGACGCTTCAAACTCGCTATGAATGGAGAGTGGGCATGTTGGGATTTTCCACTATGATTTTCTCTCTATTCTAATGCTCAAGAGAGCAAGTAATGAAGAAGGGGGAGGAGGTGAGGAAACGTAGCCATCACTAGAATGAGCAAGTAATAGCTTGAAGGAATGAATGAAGAGTGCCATATTGTTTTCAACCATACAAAATACAATATCATAACCTTTTGTAATAAACAAATGAATGCACATTCCTCTCTACATGTCTTCAACCACGCTCAAAGCCACCCCACCTTCCACCTCATTTCATGAATATTTATAAATGAATATTCACAAATGAGGTGTCAATCTTCTAGAACAAATTCCGTATAAATACGGAATACAACCCGGTATACGTATCGAAATACATATACGCATATCCATATAAAAATATGAATAGCCAAGAAAGAGAATGAATAGTGAACAATAATATTAGAACACACATATTAAAAAATATATATAAATCAATAAATCAAAAATTGATTTAATAATCCGGCTTAATTCTAAGCCGCTAGTATTATCAACCGTCCGATTAAAGTCCGTGTAGCATGTACACATATTTAATCGGACCCTTTTATATACCAACATACGTCATCTATATCATATCACCTGAATCGGGAAAACCCTATGTTTAGGACTCTAAGGACTCGACAATACGCTGGCAGTGAATACTGGATAAATCCATAACCATAAGCACATCAGCGACACTGGCTGTAAGTAACGGCTACCCAGGTATATGCCGAAAGGGAGGTTGACAATCAAGTCCGTCCGTACCCTACTGATCCTGATTGTGACAATCTCCGTATATTCCGGTCTCTTCGTCTAAGAGTATCGCATACCAGGTATAGGGGGTAGAAAACGTCAAACCCCTAATAACCTGATAAGTCGTGTCGGAGTCAAGCTCATCACCAACTAAGAAACTACCGAACTCATATCAGTAAACCCCATCCACCATGGCCACAGATTTAGGGTGATGGCTAACCGAACACAGCGCAACATTGACTCCTAATACCAGGAAAGACGAATCCTTGACAATCGTTCACTGCCTTCATGTGGCTCAGGACTGTACCCAACTAAAACTTGTTTGCACGACTCCACTTGAGCTATGGTAAGATAGTAATCTAAGTACAGTGGGAACTCACACGAGACAAATGACGATCTCAGGTCAAAAGACTAACATGTACCCATGCCACTAGAGAACTTCTATCTGACGATAGATATAATACTATCTAGAAGTTCTCGGCGAGTCCATCCGGTGTACTCACCTCCAGTGAGCACCTGTATACTATCTTAGGTGACATAACACCAATGGCTTATGAGACCGGCTACCGCCCCTCATCGGGGTCTTGAAACGTATACATTAGTCTACTCCGGAATATCGATACCCAGTCTCGATACACCCACAACTAGGGACATTTAAGGATGTGCTTATGGATTACCCAGCTCTCATGTATATGATCGCCATCATAATATGGGTAGTCAAGCAAGAATCCTACAGGCTTTATCATTATATATTAGCAATACGTAATAACAAGTAAAACGTATACACATCAATGATAAAGATAAACTAGATAGCAAACTATCATCTCGAGTAAAATTGTTCTACATTTATAGGTCCTTCTTCAATTATCATAATCGCATGCCTGCAATTACAATAATTTCCTTGAGGGCACTATATCCAATAAAGAAGACTACTTGAAGACGTCTTGTCCAGCCTCAAAAGGGATTAGAGAAACGATAGATGCAGGGCTATTTGAGCAAGATCCTAAAGGACCGCATGTCGATAATTTATCACCCAACGTGACGGTACGATGGACTTAACTCAGTAACACAAACCTAACAGACTCTTGTATCGAAAGGGGTTATTTATATTTCACGTGCGAGATCCTCTCGACTCGTAGGAAGAAACATCTTTATGAGACCCTCACGGCTCATAAAGTTGAAAAGCCTTAGGCGACAAGGATATCAACATGTTTCCTAAACCATCGTTGCCCTACAAGTAGGTCAAGACTGACTCTTGTATACTATCCACGGGCCACGTTCCTTAAAGTTGGATACCAACGAAATAAAGATGCCATTTACAGGTCCTTACAACTCGTAAGGAGAAAATACCCGAGTAAGATCCTTACGACTCACGGAGGTGATGGACACTTAGGAATCCTCACGATTTCTAAGGAGAATATAAACTTGTTTTCTAAGGCGATGGAAAACTATGAGATCCTCTCGATTCATAGGTAGAAAATCCTTCTTGATACCCTCACGGTTCATAAAGTTGGAAAGCCTTAGGCAACGGGAATATAAACCCTTTTTCTAAGCCATCGCTGCCCTACAAGTAGGTCTATGCTGACTCTTGTATACATTTCATGGGCCACCAATGAAAAAATTGGTAGTTGACGCCGCCATAAAAAAGAGAAAGGTGCAACACACGGGCCACAGGGTTTAGAACTATATTTGTTATGAATCATGACTTGAGTCAATTGTAGATGCCAGCACCAGTGCCCTCTCGTTATCTTCTTAGATTAAGGTTATAAAGGTTATGTACAATATGTCTGCCCGAAATTAGTCGTATGCTATGCACTACTCTATACTACTTCACCCACGTATATACCTCCGTAGACAAAGTAGTGGAGGCATTTGTTCCTGCCTAAAATTTCTACGCAAAATAGCCTAACATATCAAATGGAAACAATACGCTTAAGAAAATACAAACCAGTATTTTCTGGGCTGTATTTTTCCAAATTCCCGAATGAAAATTAGTTAAATTCTGATAACATCAAAAGCGTCTCGAAAAGTCCTTCTATTTGATATATTACGGGGCTCATAACTCTTCCGGAATCAAAATTTATGAGCAAATATGCTATGCACGCATAGTCTAAATAATGCTCTACAACATGGAAGATAAATTTTTAGTCCCACATCAGGAAAAAAAGAGATCTCTTCTCTACCACTCCCCTATAAATAAGAGGCACACTCCCCTATAAATAAGAGGGGATACAACTCAGAAAATAGGAGGATTTAGTCCTCAAAGGAGCTTAGTTCTCCAAATTTGGGCCTCAGCTGCCCCCCATAATGCGCATATGCGCAAGTGCCATGTGGGCTACGTCGACGCACATGCGCCCACCAAATGCGCAACACATGCGATGCATTTGTGCCCACGCCATGCGCAATACGTGCGACGTACGTGCGCGAATGCAAAAAAAGACCTTTTCAGCAGCTAGAAATTTAAGCTCCAATCTGTTATTTCCCCTGATGAATGGGACATGTTTCAAAGGGTACATCCCTAAACACCTTCGATATATGGCGTTGTAATCTCTCACCGTCTTCGGAGAGGTGGTGGGTCCCAACGACCAATGATTCATCTTTCCAAATGGATATGCGTGTTGGGTTACGGCAGCGCCCCGGCCGTCTAAACGTGGCCAAATACGGAACAAAAACTGTTTACAAAACTTGGCGCTACCGCAACCAATACCCGGATCGTTCCATTAACCATTAACTAGCAATCTACAAAGAAATTAGAATGTCTATACCGATCAATCCGTGTACTTCGGTGTTTAGCCACCATCTTTAGCTCCTCGCGATATCTCCGATCTCGCTCGATCTCCGGTCTCCTCCTCAAAGTGGCACCACGTCAATGAATCTTTATACGGGCTCCCGTTTCGAACTGAAGCAACTCGGACATAAAGTTTGCTAGCCGACATGTCCAAAATTGAAATAGAGAGAGTGTAGAATATTTTGTCTCAAGACACCCGATGAATCAGGCGAAGGTAAATGAAGTTTCCATTGGAATAGATGAAATGAGCTAAGGATACAGAGCTTGAAAAAATTCAAACTCACACACAAAGTGTGCTCAGCCAAGCATGAAGAAAGGCTCTCTGGGGATTTCTAAAAATTGAAGAGAGGAGGTTAATGTGGTGAAGTGAATGATTAAGCAATACAAGGAAAAGACACCTCACCCAACAAAAACATGCAGCCCATGCTTTCCCATGAATTGCAATTCCACCTCACAATAAACCCCATGCTGCCCATGCTTGCAGCTGTGGCCCAGGAAACCACGGAAAACCCCTTCCCCTTTTTTAAATAAAGCTTTGCTCAAAACACCTCACTCACAAACCTCTTGCCTTTTCAATGCAAACGAAATTGGCTTGCTGGAAGAAAAATTGCCAGCACAACAAAAAGAATTTTGGCCATGGAATTTGAGTGGAGGAATATGGCCAAAAACAATTGCAAACAAATTCCATAAAATAAACATTTAACCAAATGTTTAAGTCAGGTGGAAGAAAATCGGAAACTTCAAAACTAATCCCGTAATGAATTACAGGATTACCCCTTAACAGTATAAATATACCCGCATCCGTATTCCGACCGAGTACGAATGCAATGAGACAAAAATATTCCTGCACAAAATAATACTAGGATCCGGCTTAAACCAAAGCCCACTAGTATTAACCGTCCGAAACACGACACGTGCACAAGTACAGGTGTATGTTCGAATCCTTCCATAAAACCATACGGCCTCTACAACGTTTCGTCCGATCTTGGGAAACTGTATGTGGGGGACTCTAATGACTCTTCAATACACTGGCGGTGGGTTTAACCACAAGCACGTCAGTGGTACTAGCTATACGTAACGGTTGCCTATGTATTGAACGGAAGGGAAGCTGACGAGCGAACTCATCCTGAAACCCTACTAAGCCTGACAGTGACAATATCCGTACAGTCCGGTCTGTTCGCCTAAGAGTATCGCATATCGAGTCTAGGGGGATGGATAAAGTCAGACCCCTACTAACGCGATAATACGTGTCGGTATGAAGCCCATCACCATCTGAGAAACTACTGATCTAAATCAGTAATTCTCGATTACCTTGGCCATAGTTTTCTGGTGATGGCCACCCGTGCACTGCGTGACATCAACCCCCAATACCGGGAGAGATGAATCCCCGACGATTCCCTCACTGCCTCCATGTGATTCGGGACTATACCCAACTAAAACCTGTTTGCACGACTCCTTTGAGCAATGGTAGGGTAGTAATCAAAAAATAATGGAAACTCATATGAGACAAATGACGATCTCAGATCGACAGACAAACCTGTACACATGTCACCTGTGAACTGCTATCTGACAATAGGTATAATACCAACTAGCAGGTTCCCGGCGAGTCATGTCCGGTGTACTCATAACCGAATAAGCACATGTATACATCTTAGGTGAACTAACTGACACCAGTGGCTTGTGAGACCGGCCACAGCCCCTCGTCGGGGTCTCGAGCTGTATACACTAGTCTACTCTAGAGTATCGATGTCCAGTCTCGAAACTCCCACGACTAGGGACACATTAAGGATGTGCTTATAGACCCCAGCTCCCACGTAAATGATTTCCATCATACTGCTGGCTGTCAAGCAAGAATCATATGGGCTCTATCAACATATACATGATGATAAAGACAAACCAGATAGCATACTATCATCTCGAGTAAGACTGTCCTACCGGTATAGGTCCACCCTCAATCATTGCAATCACGTACCCGCGATCCAATAACTGACTTTGAGAGCACTATATCCAACAATCTCCCACTTGCACTCAAGGCTAATTATTGTGGTGTCGCATACTCACAGCCCGTGTGATACCGAACACTCAACTTCTCTACTAATCAGTTTCGCAAAGCTCGTTTGCAAAACTATTGCGTTCGAGAAAGAGCCTCAATGAGTGGATCCGCCCAGATGTTTCTTTACATGTCTCTCATAATCTCAAGTTCGCGGAGAAAGCCATCTTCCGAAATGAGCAATACATGTCTTAGAATTTGTCTGGATATCTGATGGGACCTAGTTCATAAATGAACTACAAATCCAAACTTCTTAGACTGTATCGTCAAATGAATTTAATCAGTATCCTGCACCATGCCGCCCACGGTATCTACTTGGACCACCTCCAAAATACTGCCCCTCGTCAGAAGGAAAACTATAATTTTGACAGTCACTCTGTCATCCAGGTCACCTTAGAACCCTGGAATGATAACCGTCTCCTGAAGGAGGCTGTCGTTATCAAATCCCTAGAACATTTACTTATGTTCAAAAACTGCTTCCTCACGTTTCTCCAGGATTGAATTAATATATCAACTTATTGCATCTAGTGCAAAATCAACATCTGGTGTGGTACTTGACATCTCATGATTGACTCAATTGCCTAATCAAGTGATATGCCAATCATGCACACCCCTCTCCCCTTTAGTCTGTATGACACCTTTAGAGAGGGTGACTCCATCATCTGCAGGTACACCACCATGTCAGGGGTCGTCCATTCTAAATATCTTTAGAATGCTGTCAAAGTACCCAGATTGGGAAACTACCCAAATCTAGAAAAAAAACCATAGATCCAGTAACCAGAATGCTTGATATTATATCCATATCCTATGTGGAGAAATTACTGTGTGATAACCATAGTATGATTGATCGTAGTATAGGAATTTCACTTCCTACAATGTGTATGTCATCCAAGTACCAGGATATCACACCCTACTACCTTCTTAACAGATCTATCTCCTATTCTGATGAAGTCAAAGCCCATGACTGTTACATCAAAATAGATGATCTATCTCCGCTATATCTGCTTAAGTCCATAAATAGATATAAGCTACTTGTCCACTATGCTTCCGCTGCTCCCACTGACTACGACAACCCTCTGGCAGAGTCATATACACGTGCACTTCTAACGCTAGTTTAGAATGACGCTATACTCATCCTCCTGCCGGGTCTCATAGTCTGGAACAATAGTAGTGTCAAGTCTGGGTAAAGAAGAACCTCCCTGTCACCGTTTTTGAGGATACCGGAGTACCTCTCGGGCGCCTGAGGTTACCCACCAAATCTGCGGAGTGGCCAATGGAATGTCAATCCTGATTGATTGTTTAGGTCCTATTAAATTTCTGTAATCGTTTGTGGTTCTGGAATCTATTCCAGTTCTACCATACTCCCACTACTGTTTTCTGAAAAAGTCCATTTTACTAAAACTGTGGCGAGTCAAGAACAATATAAATATTGATCTTCCTGATGGTAGAAAGTTAACCCTCGTCAAAGTCTGGGATAACCCACAAACAACCATTACTGAAACGTGCCCTTAGTTTATCCGGATTCTGGTTTTAAGCATCAGCCGGACGACTCCCTATACCTTAACATCATTAAGATATAAATTGATTCTATATATATCTAATATAGAAACAAAGCCACTAATTTAATTGGAACCAGATTCAAATCATGTAACTGTCTCCAGTGCATATCAACTAAATGGAGAGAGGACGATCAGCATTACTCAACATAGGAGTGCGTCCAATTATGAGTAATTTGAAAGAGAAACAAGTTTCTCAAAACCATTACTATCAACTGATTACCTCATACAAGTATCTACATATTCGATTACCTTGAAGAATCCCGATACTTGCGACACCTGATTCTCTACTTTATTCTTGTACCTATAACTTCTCAAACTTGGAGCTTGTATTTCTATGAAACATTTATCCAAAAACATGAGAAGTCAAAAGTAAACAGAATATAGTACGAGGACCAACTCCTTTGTCCTAATGGACACTGGACAACAAACAATACTTTGTATAAGTCCGCTGAGTTGAATAACTTAAATCCTGTGCGTCGCAGGTTGAAAACTGTACCCAGGTGATTTCCTCAAATATCACCAATTACAACGATTTCCGATATAATGAGGATGATCGCCTAATTCCCAATATCTTACTCCCACTCATCATCTGTAAAACCATACAGATGTGAGAATCAAACCTGGTAAATACATAGCCTGGAGCAAGGTCCTAATTGGGAAATCAGTTTTCAATTAATAACGCATAGTGAAACTGAAACATGGAAATGCTTCGAAAGGGTATCCGGGTATTCATAGTAATGCCTCTTCCATTATCAGATTCACAACTGCAACCGTATATTTCTTTACCATCTCTCAAAATCCCTTTATTTGTCTTTGGTCGTTACCTTCTGTACGCCTTCGTTAGGATTAAATGGTTTTCTTCCTTCCCTACCGTTCGGTACCAGCCTATGGTTTGGAAGAAGACTATCCAATAAGCATAATAGGTGTACTCTCCTAATCCTGGGAGTACTCACAATCTGAGAGAAGGTGATGATAAAATACTACTGAATAAACCTTATTCCTATTTCTCCTGAACCTGAATCCATACTCGAAAATGTTCCTTCGAGTTCGTATATAACCATACGATGGATTTATCTAATAGAAGTGGATGTTCGTAGTGATACGATATGTTCTGGAGAAATACAAAGGTGAAGTAGGAGTGGCGATGAAATACGGGGTTCGGTCGTGAATTTTAGCAGTCGCAATTTACTTTGCCCTCTTTCTAATCCCTTTATTTGTCTTTACTTATTACCTTATATACACCACACTTAGGCTAATTGGTTTTCTTCATTCCCTACCTTTCGGCTCCTGCCTATAGTTTGGAAGAAGACTATCCAATAAGCGTAATAGGTGTATTGTCTCCTAATCCTAGGAGCCCTCACAACCTGAGAGAAGGTAAAAGGAAAAGACAACTGAATAGTTCTATTCTATTTCTCCAGAACTAGAATCCATCCTCGAAAAAGTTCCATTGAGTTCGTATATAACCATACGATGGATTTATCCAATGGAATTGGATATTCGTAATAATACGGGGTGTTCTGGAGAAACTCAAAGGGTAAATGAAGGAGTGGCAATGATATATGCAACTCAGACAATCCAAAAACCAGTATTTTAAGAAGGTTCGGTTAACATGGTCACTGAGTTATAGTCTAGGGTCGGGTCATGGTCGCAGTCAAAGAGAGAGAGAAAAGAAACACTCTGCGTGCACTCAAACCTATATCAGAATGGTTAATCACTTTATCTAATCTGGATGGCTCCCACTGTATCCTCAAATTCTCCTCCAAACCTAAAAGGAGAATTAGTCGGAATCACCCGAGGAGTAATCCTACTCATCAATAGGAATCGGGATCCAACTATCATCGCATGATAACTTGATGGAAGCCACTCAAGTCGCCACACTCTAGAAGGTATGCGCAAGCCTGGCAAGTTTCATGTATGTTTGAAACTCCCGATATGATTTTTACCCCAAGCAGTTTATGACCTTGACAAAGGCCAACAAATCATAAACCACAAGTCAAGTTAAACCCGTCATTATCCTGGATTACTCTAGACCCACCCGCACAAACCCTTGACAAAGGCCAACAAGGTTATATGACTGTCCTAAATAATCGCAACTCAATGCAACAGACGAGTAATACCCAGCTACCGCACGCTATGCCTTGACAAAGGCCAACAAACGCAGCACGAATACTAGGTAGTACCTGAAAGAAATGACGGAGGGCTACGGCTGGTTTTTGGCGATAAACTTTTAAAGTAATAAACTTGATATCGTTGAAGGAATCCAAGTGGTTTTATAAAAATATAGTGGCGAAAACCTTTGCTAAAGAGGTCACTCCCGATGAAGAGGTCTCAGCTCTTTTCCCGTAGAATGAGGTGCAGGATATTCCAAACTGAATACCACGATACAAAGCAAAAAGTTATCGACTATAGTGAAGTTATTGCGTTGACGCAAATTTCTGCCCAAGGGGTCACTCCCGATGAAGGGATCTCGTCCCTTGCCTCGTCGAATGAGGTGCTGGATATTCATAACCGAATACCACTGTGCAAAGCAAAAGCCAACGTCTGTAATGTCAGTTTTAAAAAATCTTGGTTCCAACAACATCAGAATATGTTTGATTTATTCTTGCATTGATAAGAATCAACGCAGTCCCATCAATTAATCACACCAGAAAAGAACGAAAATATGATGTACATATATGCCATCCGCATTCGCCACTTGGTCCCGTCATCACCCGTTAGGTTACTTAACTAACGACAGAGCGGGGACTGGACTAGCGCGGGTGTAAAAGATATACAACATCTACTAGTATATATATCAATATATAATAATCGCTCCAGGCGTGATAAATGCAATATCACAGAAAAATAATAAACATCACAGAACAATACAGATAATCTGGGAGCCCCCGGTTTCATAGAGCCGCAAGTGAAACCCGACGTTCACCTGGTCGTGTGGATAGCCTGTGCAATGAAAACTTAGACCCCTATGAGTGCGGTAAGTTACCCGCCAAAACCATAAGTGAGGCAACGCCCTTCAGCAATGTGAATGGACCACCAAGCACTTCACGGAATCCGGTAACTTGAGCACCCCTCCTTGGGTCAACTTGTACCCCCTACGAGTGCGGCGAATAGCCCGCCAATTCTAGAGTGAAGCCATCTCCGTCTCAACGCCATGAGATGTAGGCCCGTTGCTCTCTAGAACCCGGCTATCCGTGCACCCCACCGCGGGGTAATCCTAGTATAGAAAGAAAATATATACAACGGGTACATCGACCTCAACCCGGTCGTGCCCCAAAAAAATAATATACAAACAGGCAGTGACTGCAGTCCACATGTCGGACGCTCGCCCCGCAATATCAAATGTACAAATAAAACTAAAAAGCACTAACATTGCACCAAGCTATCCACCACGACAAATCCGCAACAACACAGCACAACACAGAATATCAACGTGAATGTCACGTTCGCAAACCCATCTAAAAGTGCTATAGCGATTAGAAAAGATTTACCGATCAAATGACCTTCACGGTCACAGATAGAAATTTAATGCACTGCAAATTTTAAACAATGTTAGAAAATATCGAATTCGAAATAACCCCCGAATAGCCCCAAACAAACTGATAAAACCATATCAAAACTGGGCTAAACTAGCAATACTACTGAACTAATATTATTGGGATGAAGAAAATGTGAAGTATTGGTTTTTGGCCAAGGATAGAAAAGAAAAAGAAGTGGCCGTGGTTTTTAAGTGGGTGTGGTGATGTAATGTAGTGGAAAAATATATATATATATAAAAAATGAGCAACTAAACAAATATCCATTCCCACAAAAAAATACAACACCCATGAATTTTGCCTGCACACCCCAATATAAGCCACGAAATTAATCATCACTAAAATCAACAGCAACTAAAAATTGCATCACCCAAAAATTCATTGGTATTGTTTCGGGGTAGTTTCGGTTTCGGTATTTTAATATCGTCTAAACAACTAGTATACAGTTAATGGGATGGCTCTGATACCATATTGGGTTACGGCAGCGTCCCGGCCATCTAAACGAGGCTAAATACAGAACAAAAACTTTTTACAAAACATGGCGCTACCACAACCAATATCCGGATCGTTCCATTACCCGTTAACTAGCAATCTACAAAGAAATTAGAATGGCTATACCGATCGATCCGTGTCTTTCGGTGTTTAGCCACCATCTTTAGCTCCTCGCGGCATCTCCGATCTCGCTCGATCTCCTGTCTCCTCGTCAAAGTGGCACCATGTCAACGAATCTTTATACGGGCTCCCGCTTCGAACTGAAGCAACTCGGACATGAAGTTTGCTAGCCGACATGTCCAAGATTGAAATAGAGAGAGTGTAGAATATTTTGCCTCAAGACATCCGATGAATCGGACGAAGGTAAATGAAGTTGCCATTGGAATAGATGAAATGAGCTAAGGATATAGAGCTTGAAAAAAATCGAACTTACACACAAAGTGTGCTCGGCCATGCATGAAAGGCTCTCTGGGGATTTCTAAAAATCGGAGAGAGGATAAAGTGGTGAAGTGAATGATTAAGCAATACTAGGAAAAGACACCTCACCCAACAAAAACATGCAGCCCATGCTTTCCCATGAATTGCAATGCCACCTCACAATAAACCCCATGCTGCCCATGCTTGCAGCTGTGGCCCAGGCAGCCACAGAAAACCCCTTCCCCTTTTTTTAAATAAAGCTTTGCACAAAACACCTCACTCACAAACCTCTTGCCTTTTCAATGCAAACGAAATTGGCTTGCTTGGAAAAAAAATTGCCAGCACAAAAAAAAGAATTTTGGCCATGGAATTTGAGTGGAGGAATATGGCCAAAAACAATTGCAAAGAAATTCCATAAAATAAACATTTAACCAAATGTTTAAGTCGGGTGGAAGAAAATTGGCAACTTCAAAAGTAATCCCGTAATGAATTAAAGGATTACCCCTTAACAGTATAAACATACCCGCATCCGTATTCCGACCGAATACGAATGCAATGAGACAAAAATAATCCTGCACAAAATAATACTAGGATCCGGCTTAAACCAAAACCCACTAGTATCAACCGTCCGAAACACGACACGTGCACAAGTGCATGTGCATGTTCGAATCCTGCCATAAAACCATACGGCCTCTACAACGTTTCGCCCGAACATGGAAAACTGTCTGTGGGGGACTCTAATGACTCTTCAATACACTGGCAGTGGGTTTAACCATAAGCACGTCAGTGGTACTAGCTGTACGTAACGGTTGCATATGTGTTGAACGGAAGGGAAGTGGACGAGCGAACTCATCCTGAAACCCTACTGAGCTTGACAGTGACAATATCCGTACAGTCCAGTCTGTTCGTCTAGGAGTATCGCATATCGAGTCTAGGGGGATGGATAAAGTCAGACCCCTACTAACGCGATAATTCGTGTCGGTATGAAGCCCATCACCACCTGAGAAACTACTGATCCGAATCAGTAATTCTCGATTACCTTGGCCAAGGTTTTCTGGTGATGGCCACCTGTGCACTGCGCGACATCAACCCCCAATACCGGGAGAGACGAATCCCCGACGATCCGCTCACTGCCTCCATATGGCTCGGGACTATACCCAACTAAAACCTGTTTGCACGAGTCCTTTGAGCCGTTTTAGGGTAGTAATCAAAGCACAGTGGGAACTCACACGAGACAAATGACGATCTCAGGTCGACAGACTAACCTGTATACATGTCACCTGGGAACTGCTATCTGACAATAGCTATAATACCAACTAGCAGGTTTCCGGCGAGTCCTGTCCGGTGTACTCATAACCGAATAAGCACCTGTATACATCTTAGGTGAACTAACCGACACCAGTGGCTTGTGAGACCGGCCACCGCCCCTCGTCGGGGTCTCGAACTGTATACACTAGTCTACTTTGGAGTATCGATGCCCAGTCTCGAAACTCCCACGACTAGGGACACATTAAGGATGTGCTTATAGACCCCAGCTCCCACGTATATGATCGCCATCATACTGCTGGCTGTCAAGCAAGAATCCTATGGACTCTATCAACATGTACATGATGATAAAGACAAACCAGATTGCATACTATCATCTCGAGTAAGACTGTCCAACCGGTATAGGTCCACCCTCAATCATTGCAATCACTTACCCGCGATCCAATAATTTACTTTGAGGGCACTATATCCAACAATGCGCAGGCCCCTATAACCTTCTATAGTGCCCTCAAGGCAATTATCATAGTCGCGGACTTGTGATTATCATGATTGAGTGATGACCTATACCGATAAAACAGTCTTACTCAAGGTGATAGTATGTTATCTGGTTTGTCTTTATCATCATGTACATATTGATAGAGCCCATATGATTCTTGCTTGACTGCCAGCATTATGATGGCGATCATATATGTGGGAGCTGGGGTCTATAAGCACATCCTTAAATGTCCCTAGTCGTAGGAGTATCGAGACCGGGCATCGATACTTCAGTATAGACTAGTGTATACTGATCGAGACCCCGACGAGGGGCGATGGCCAGGTCTCACAAGCCATTGGTGTTATTTTGTTCACCTAAGATAGTATACAGGTGCTCATTGGGTTATGAGTACACTGGACGGACTCGCCGGGAACCTGCTAATTGGTATTATACCTATTGTCAGATAGCAGTTCCCAGGTGACATGTGTACAGGTTAGTCTGTCGACCTGAGATCGTTATTTGTCTCGTGTGAGTTCCCACTGTGCTTTGATTACTACCCTACCACGGCTCAAAGAAGTCGTGCAAACAGGTTTTAGTTCGGTACAGTCCCGAGCCACACAGAGACAGTGATCGGATCGTCGGGGATTCGTCTCTTCCGGTATTGGGGGTTGATGTCGCTTTCTGTACGGATAGCCATCACCATAAATTCGTGGCATCGGTGGACGAGAATTACCGATCCAAGATCGATAGTTTCTCAGGTGGTGATGGGTTTCATACCGACACTGAATATCGCGTTGTTGGAGGTCTGACTTTATCCACTCCCCTAGACTCGATATGCGATACTCTTAGACGAACAGATCGGACTGTACGGATATTGTCACTGTCAGGCTCATTAGGGGTTCAGGATGAGTTTGCTCGTCGGCCTCCCTTTCGCTCAATACCTGGGTAGCCGTTACGTACAACTAGTGCTGCTGACGTGCTTGTGGCTAAACCCACTGCCAGCATATTGACAATTGTTTAGAGACCCACACAGAGGGTTTTTACGGTTCAGGCGATATGGTGTACATGACGTATGTTGGTACATACAGGTGTCCGATTAAATATGTGTGCGCTGCGCAGACTTTAATCGGACGATTGATAATACTAGCGGCTTAGGATTAAGCCGGATTATTAAATCAGGTTTTTGATTTAATAATTTATAAATGTATTTGTATATACGTATTCTAGTATTATTGTTCACTATTCGTTTTCTCTCTCGGCTATTCGTATTTTGGTACGAATACGCGTATATGTATTTCGATACATGTACCGGGAAGTATTCTGTATTTTGTACGGAATAGCTTCTAGAAGAAGATGCCACCTCATTTATATGATTTTCCTTTTTGGAAAATCATTTGTTTTATAAATGAGGTGGAAGGGATGATGTGGCAAAAGCATGGGTCAAAGCATGGCTTCGATTTGTTTAATTTGACTAAAGAAAATGATTTTATTTTGTGTGGAGGAGAGAGGTGGGGCCGTCCACTTTTTGGGGTGGGATTTCTTTTCATTGGGCTAATTACATCATATACTAGCTCTCTCTCACTCTCATTTTCACACAAAAGGAGTTAGCCATTTTTTCATCCTCATGCCATGTTTTTCATCTCCTCCTTCATCTTCTTCTATGGTTGCTCCCATGAGCATAGATGTTGAGAGAAAAATGTAGTGACATTTTCATACACCCCCACTCTCCATCGCTAGCAACTTTGGAGCGTTAGTTACCTCGTTCGACGAGGTTGGAGCTTGTGCCGTTTCCCTCGGGTGGATCATCGGAGATGAAGGAAGACCGGCAACCAAACTTCGTCAAAGAACCGCTAGGAGCTTGGAATGAAGACCGAAGGACTCGGATCAACTCGGTATAACGATTCTAACTCTTAGTTAGTTTTCTAGTTTAGGGTTTAAGGTCGATCCAGGATTCGGGTAACGGTAGCGCCAGTTTAGAAATTTTTGTTCCGCATTTTGGCTGCGTTTTGATGGCCGGGGTGCTGCCGGAACCCTTCATGGTATTAGAGCCACCCTTTTAACCCTTTTAGCAAGTTTACACAAGCTTAAAATCTCGATTGAAAAATTTTTCCAAATCGTTTTTCCAAATTTATGTGTTTGCTGTCGATTTTTAAAAGTGGTCAAAAAATATTTTCAGGCATTTTAAAAATACATGCCGGCAAAACTAAAGCTACAGAAAATTTTTGGTGACCTAACTAAAAAATTCCATAGCGGAACCGTCGCGAAATGTCACATTTGGCGGCGCTTCCGCGGCCCTTTTTGGGCTACAGTAACCAAAAATTTTTCTGGAGCTCTAGTTTCTGGAAAAAAGATTTTTGTGATATATGGTTTTGCCCCAGATTCATTTGAGTAATTGTTATGCACTTGGGGCCAATTTGGGAAAGCTTAATCGATCGAAATTTTAAGTGTGTGTGATTATCAGTACATACATTATAATCTGCGACCGTGAATGTCATTTGATCGGTAAACCCGTCTAACTGCTATATGTTCCTTCAGACGGGTTTGCGAACGTGACATTCATGTGGATGTTCTGTGTTATGCTGTGATGTTGTTGGATCGTCGTGGTGGATAGCTTTGGTGCAATGTTAGCACAGTTCTATTTCATTTGTATAATTGATATTGTGGGGCGAGCGTCCGACATGTGGACTGCCATCACTGCCAGTTTGTATATTATTCTTTTTAGGGCACGACCGGGTTGAGGTTGATGTCACCCTTGTATATTATTTTCTTTTTTGTACTAGGATTACCCCGCGGTGGGGTGTATGAATAGCCAGATTCTAGAGGGCAACGGGTCCGCATCTCATAGCGTTGGGACGGAGGGGACCTTACTCTAGAATTGGCGGGCTATTCGCCGCACTCGTAGGGGTATAGGTTGACCCAGGATGGGTGCTCAAGTTACCGGATTCCGTGAGGTGCTGGGTGGCCCATTCCCGTTGCTGAAGGAGGCTGCCTCACTTTTGGTTTTGCGGGTAACTTCCTCGTAGGGGTCTAGGTTTCATTGCACAGGCTATCCACACGACAGGAAACGTCGGGTCTCATTTGCGGCTCAAGTGAAACCCGGGGCTCCAGATTATTTACCATTCTGTGTTACTTCTGTGATGTTTCTGTGATGTTGCTTTATATCATGCCTGAGACGATTGTTATATATATTTATATATATACTAGTAGACGTATATGTTTTGCACCCGCGCTAGCCCAGTCCCCGCTCTATCGTTAGTTAAGTAACCTAACGGGTGATGACGGGACCCAGTGGCGAATGCGGATGTCATATACATACATTTTATTTTCGTTCTTTTCTGGTGTGATTAATTGATGGGATTCCATTGATTCTTATCAATGCAAGGATAAAAAAACCTATATATATGATGTTGTTGGAACCAAGTTTTTAAAAAACTGACATTACAAACGTTCTCTTTTGCTTTGCACAGTGGTATCCGATTGGGAATATCCTGCACCTCATTCGACGAGGCAAGGGCCGAGATCCCTTCATCGGGAGTGACCCCTTGGGTAAAAGTTTGCGTCAACGTAATAACTTTACTATAGTCGATTATTTTTGCTTTGCATTGTGGTATTCAGTTTGGAATATCCTGCACCTAATTCTACGAGGAAAGAGCCGAGATCCCTTCACCGGGAGTGACCTCTTTAGCAAAAGTTTTCGCCACTATATATTTGTAAAACCACTTGGATTCCTTCAACGATATCAAGTTCATTACGTTAAAGGTTTTTCGCCAAAAAACCAGCCGTAGCCCTCCGTCATTTTGGATAAGTAGCGCATAGTATTCGTGCGGTGTTTGTTGGCCAATGTCAAGGCATCGTGTGCGGTAGCTGTGTGTTGCTTGTCTGTTGCATGGATATGCATTGGTTTAGGACAGTCGTACCACTTTGTTGGCCAAAGTCAAGGGTGTGTGCAGGTGGGTCTAAATCAATCAGGACAATGACGGGTAGAACTTGACTTGCGGGTTATGATTTGTTGGCCAAAATCAAGGTCATAAACCGCTTGGGGTAAAAATCATATCGGGAGTTTCAAACATACAGGAAACTTTCCAGGCTTGCGCATACCTTCTAGAGTGTGGTGACTTGAGTGTCTTCCATCATGTTATCATGCGATGATAGTTGGATCCCGATTCCCACTGATGAGTAGGATTACTCCTCGGGTGATTCCGAGTAATTCTCCTTTTAGGTTTGGAGGAGAATTCGAGGATACAGTGGGAGCCATCCAGATTAGATAAAGTGATCAACCATTCTGATCTAGGTTAGAGTGCACGCTGAGTGTTTCTTTTCTCTCTCTCTCTGGCTGCGACTATGACCCGACTTTTGACTAAAACTCATGAAACCAAGTTAACCGAACTTTCTTAAAACATTTTGACTTTTGGAATGTCACGGTGTCGCATACATCATTTCCACTTCTATATCACCTTTAAATTTATCCAGAGCACCTCGTATCACTACGAACATCCATTTCCATTGGATAAATCCATCGTAAAGTTACATACGAACTCGAAGGAACTTTTTCGAGGATGGATTCTGGTTCTGGAGAGATTGAATAGGATTATTCGGTTGTCTTTTCTCTTTACCTTCTCTCAGGTTGTGAGGGCTCCTAGAATTAGGAGAGGGTACACCTATTGAGCTTATTGGATAGTCTTCCTTCAGACCATAGGCAGGTGTCGAACGGTAGGGAAAGAAGAAAACCAACAAGCTTAACTGTGGTGTACAGAAGGTAATAAGTAAAGACATATAAAGGGATTGCAATAATGGCAAAGGAAATTGCGATCACCATCATTCACGACAAAGACTGTTAGTGTATATGCCCTAGAGGCCATTACTGTATCATACTAGTTTGTATATTACTTAATAGAAGCTTGGGATATTCACCTTGTATAGACAATCTTGCTCAATATAGTAGTATGCTACTTGGTTTGTTTCTGCTTTAATGTGTGCATGTGTTTCTTTTAGTATATCGCCTTTACACATTAGTGCAACCCTTAGGATCTTTGCTTGATTACCAGCGTTGTGATGGCAGTCACACTCGTGGGGGCTGGGTAATCTATAAGCACATCCTTATGCAGGTCCCTAGTCGCATGACTATCGAGACAGGGCATCGATACTCCGGAGTAGACTAGCGTATGTGCTTCTCATCCCAGTGTGGGAGACGGTCTGTCCCACAGCCGTTAGTACGTCGTACTTGAGATAGTATACGGGTGCTCGTTAGGTTACGAGTACACTGGATAGGACTCGTCGGGAACTGTTGGTTGGTACTATACCTATCGTCAGTTATCAGTTCCCAGGTGATATGAGTACAGCTTAGTCCGCTGACTTGACACAGTCACTTCGCCTCGAGTGTGTTCCCATTGTACTTTGATTACTACCCTACCACGGCTCAAAGGAGTCATGCAAACAGGTAGTAGTTGGGTGCAGTCCCGAGCACTTCGAGGCAGTGACGTTTAGACAGGATTCGTCTCTCCCGGTATTGGGGGTTGACATCGCGCTGTGTTTAGGAGAGCCATTACACAAGTAGTCCCTAGCCAGGGCAAGCGAGATATACTGGTAGGTTTCTAGTGTTATCTCAGGGTGTTCTGGGCTACACTCCGACACGACTTGTACCGCTATTAGGGGACTGACGTTTACCGCCCCCTAGGCCCGCCATGCGATGTTCTCAGACGAACAGACTGGACTGTATGGAGATTGTCACATTCAGGCTCAGTAGGAGTTCAGATGGGTTTCACCTCGTCCGTCTTCTTGTCGGCATCTACCTAGGGACCGTTACGCACAGCTAGTGCCGCTTGCGGTCTGTGGTTCAACCCACTGCCAGCGTAGTGTCGAGTCTTTAGAGTCCCACACAGAAAGCTATTCGCCTTTAGGTAAAAGAGTAGAGGTCGCATGGTTTTGCGACAGGGTTCGGTCACATTCGTACACTTGTGCACGTTTAGTGTCCGGACAGTTAACACCGGCGGGCTTTGGTTTAAGCCAGATCCTAGTGTACGTTTTAGGATTGGTTTTATCTCGTTTGTATTCGTGTTCCTCGGAACGCGGATGCGGGTGTGTATGCACAGTTGACAGAAAGACAGAGGCAGAGGATTCTCATTAGGGTTGTTGACTGTTGACTGTTGACTATTGACTTTTTGCTAAACCCTAATGAGAATAAGAAATATAATTAACAATAATATTAATTAAGTATTATAGTGACATGGTTGTTGAGGGGTTGACTTTGTTGACTTGTTGACTTTGTTGACCGGTTGACTAGGTTGGACTAGTTGACCATCATCATTACAATGGCTATCATTTCATGGCAAAGACTTTTGCTTGCTTGTTTCTTTTTGCAAAATGAGTGCATGAAATGATATGGCCATTTTGACTTGAACCATCACATAATACTTGATTACTATTTTGTTATGATGGTTTTGGATTATGAGAGCTTGGATGGCAAAAGACTTGCTCATTCTCTCATTTGCTTTCTCTCTCTTGCTCTTTCTCTTGCTCTATCTCTAGCTCAAGGCAACTCCCTCTCATGAGTTGAGAAACATTGCCTTAGAGATAAAAGAAAACCCAAATCACTTCTCTACTCATCCTAGTTTACAAAGTTTAGCAAACCAAGTGTTCTAGTTTCTTCAAGTTCGAAGAAGAAGCCAAAGGTAGAAGCTTTCAGGTGGATTCATCTTCGGCGCAAGCAGACGACGAGGTGAGGCCGATCCGTACACCGCAAAGAGTTGAAGACGAAGGAGTTCAAGAAAGGTATAGCCCACTAACCGAGTAGGTAAAATTCCTAGTTAGATTGTTAGGTAGTTGTTTAACAAAGATCCGTTTTTAGTCCATGTTACCACCTCTTGAAAAATCGTTTTTCATCATTTCCGCAAGCCCGTAAGAACCGGGAGAGGTAACGTGGACTTACAGTGGTATCAGAGCCTAGTTAAATACTATCTAACATGTTGGCAACATAACTAGAAGTTCGATCGGAGAAAAAGTCCCGAAATACGCCCGGAACACAAACTTTCTGTCGATTTTTAAACTGCTGTAAAAATTATTTGACATATACCAAAAATCGACTCAGGGTTTTTATAGTATACTGCAGAAAAACGATCCACAGAACCGACCAACTCACCACGGTTCCGCGGCAAGAAAAGCTTTTTGCCGCGGATCCGCGGCCGAGTTGACTCGGCCGTGGATCGGTTTCACTGCAGTATACTTTATGGGGTATTTTTGGATTTTTGGAGTATGTTTTTTCGGCCCAGATTTTACAGAAAGCAAAATTTATTTTTGGGGCTTAAAAAACCATATTTTGATCGAGTTTCTAAAGACTAAAGCTAACGGGTTTATATCTGTGATGTGTTATATGTATTGAACGTCTGCTAATCGCTATACGTCGATTAGTGGGGGTTATACATATCTGTGATCTGTAATATTGATGGTATGTGTATATGAACTCATTGGATTGTCGCGGATGAATAGCCGGGGGGTTGTGAGATGAGAGTTTTTTCTTTTTATTTCAATTCATGTAAATTTGTAATTGATGTAATATTATTTGTATAGCCGCACAACCGGGTCGGGGTTGTAGCCGTCATTGTTTAATTTCTTTTACTGTTTTTGCTCCTAGGATAGACCCATGATGGGGTGCACAAACTACCGGGTATCTCGAAGTGCCGAGTGGCCTACTCACGGCATTGAGGGAGGTTGCTTCGCTTCGGGTACTTGGCGGGTAGTTTGCCGCATCCGTAGGGGTCTAGGGTGGGGTATTGGCTATTCATCGTGACCGTGTAATCCACTTTTCGTTACAGGCTCGTACGAATTGCGGATTCCTAGTATATCCAATGTGTTCATCTGTGATCTGTAATGGCTATCATTGAAATATATCTGTATATGGTATTATTTAGGCGTTGCTTATGTTTTGCATCCGCGCTAGTCCAGCCCCCGCTCTGTCATTAGTTAAGTAACCTAACGGGTAATGACGGGGCCCCGTGGCGAATGCGGATGGCATAAGCGTACGTCATATTTTGGTTGTTTTCTGCAATGGTAGGATTAAATGATGGGACGCATTAAAATTAATGCAAGAAAAATAAACCAAGTAAAAGTCGTTGGAACACTTTCAAAACCACTCGGTTTCTTTTCAAAAATAACTTTTAAACGCGGAAGCCACTCCTTTTAAAAGCTATCTCGTTCCTTCGATTATATCAAGTTCACTACGTTCACGGTTTCGCCAAAACCATTCGTAGCCCTCCATCGTTTCACATGAATGGTCAATAAGTATTCAAGCTATGTTTGTTGGCCAAAGTCAAGGCATAGTGATTGGTAGCTATTGGGTATTCATGTGCAGCATAGATAGATGTGTTGGTTTGGGGCAGTCGTTCTACCTTGTTGGCCAAAGTCAAGGGTATGTGCGGGTGGGCTCAAATTAACCTGGAGAATGACGGGTAGAACTTGACATGTGACTTATGATTTGTTGGCCAAAGTCAAGGTCATAAGAGCATGGGGCAAAAATCCACATCGGGATTTTCAAAAGAACTGAAACTTGCTAGCGCTGCATACCATTTGGAGTGTGATGATTCTGGTAGGATTCCTTCAGTTTTGTCATGTAATGATATTTGGATCCCGATCCTACTGTGAGTATATGCTACTCCTCGGGAAATTTCTCACTTAACGATCAATGCTATAAACCAAGTAGGTGTCTAGAAAGGTGTTAGCGGGGCTACGCCCCCAAGGAAAAGAGGTTATTTAATTAAGGAACTTCGCGAAAGCGTTGGAAAACCTCCCTCGAAGTACCGACACCAGCCTGGCCGAACGGTTAAGCAAGTATTGTACGGTGAGATTGATCCTGACTAATTCTTCCTTTTTGGTTTGAGGAGGGATTCGAGAGACAGTGGGAGTCATCCTGTTTAGACAAATTAAAAACCACTCTAAACTTGCAAGAGCATCATGCTAAAGTGTTTCTTCTCTCTCCTAATTGCAGCGACCAAACATCATGACCGGACTTAAGTTACTACTAGATAAAAACATACTGACAGGGCCAAACTACAAAGATTGGCTCAGGAATGTCAAAATGGCAATCACTTATGACAAGTTGGGGTATCTCCTTACCACCAAAGCTCCCCCTGTCCCAGGTCCCAAAACCAGCGTCGCGGATAGGGAAATCCATAAGACTTGGGAAATCGATTGCGCGAAGGCCAAGTTCCTCGTGCTTGCCTCTATAGACAATGAACATCAGAGGAGGCACGAGAATATGGACCTCGAATCCATATTTCTCCATACAAAAGAACTGTATGGAGAGCAATCTCGTATCGCCAGATACGAAGTGTCGAAAAAGCTGTTTTCGGCAAGATTGGCCGTCGGATCATCGGTAGAGGAACACGTGCTTAAGATGATTGGCTTCATTGAGGAGCTCGCGGACCTTAGGACCATGTTAGAGAACGAGCTCTACACGGACTTGATTCTCCAGTCCCTTCCTTCCACTTACGCCCAGTTTATCCTGAACTTCAACTTGCAAGAAAAAGAAGTTGAACTTTCAGAACTCCTCAACATGCTGAGGAGTGTAGAGGGCACCCTACAGAAAAGTAGGGAAACATCCACTTTGTTTGTAGGAGGATCTTCCTCTTCTAGGTCCAAGACGAAAGCCAAGGGAAAGAAGAAGAAATCCCCCGCCAAACCAAGGGGCGGTGTTAGTAAAGTGGATACGAAGGGAAAGGCAAAAGCAACAAAGATAGCGGGGAAGCTTATAGGGAAGGAAGATTGCTTTTTCTGTCATAAGAGTGGGCACTGGAAGAAAGATTGCAGGGCTTGGAAAGCCAGAACACAGGATCTGAAGCAAGTTGCGGCTTCAGCTTCAGGCGTGTATGTTATTAAAAACTGTCTATCAATAAACTCTACTTTCTGGGTATTGGATACCGGATCAGGATCTCATATCTGTAATTCTTTGCAGGCGTTGAGAAAGCGTAGGTTTTTGAAGGCAGGTGACATGACCCTCAAAGTTGCAAACGGAGCTAGCATGGATGCTAAGGCCGTGGGGGACTATCACCTGGGAATGTCAGATGGACATGTTTTGGTTTTACGTAATTGCTTTTTTGTACCCAACGCAACTTGTAATATCATTTCTGTATCTTTAATATCTAAAGAAGGTTATGAATTTGTGTTTGTAAGTAATGTTGTAAACATTCACCTTAATCAAGTTTTGATTGGGTCAGGTACATTAAGCAATGGTATATACGTACTAAACCAACCACAGATTTTCAATGTCCAGAATACACACAAAAGAAAGTCTCCGGAAACAATCCAGGCTTTCTTATGGCATTGTAGACTGGGTCACATCAATGAGAGAAGGTTGACGAAGTTACATACAGAAGGATATTTGGATCCGTTCGAATATCAATCGTATGCCACTTGTCAATCCTGTCTCAAAGGAAAGATGACAAAGACTCCGTTCACTAGACACGGAGTAAGAGTGAGCGAGCTCTTGGGACTCGTACACAGCGACGTGTGCGGTCCAATGTCTACGCATGCACAAAGCGGTTATTCTTACTTCATTACTTTTACGGATGACTTTTCAAGGTACGGATATGTCTTCTTAATGAAACATAAATCCGAAGCCTTTGGAAAATTCCAGGAATATAAGAATGAAGTGGAAAAACAAACCGGCACAAGTATCAAGACACTAAGATCTAATCGAGGTGGTGAATACTTGAGTGCCGAGTTCCTGGATTACTTAAAAGAGAATGGAATTCTCTCTCAGTTTACTCCTCCATACACTCCGCAACATAACGGTGTGTCGGAGAGACGGAACCGAACCCTATTGGATATGGTATGGTCCATGATGAGTAACACTGAGTTACCGCGATCATTCTGGGGATATGCACTAGAATCAGCTGCATACCTTTTGAACCGAGTTCCAACTAAGACTGTGCCTACCACACCATATCAGATGTGGTGTGGGAAGAAACCCCATCTTAAGCATATTAAGACATGGGGATGTCCAGCTTTTGTCAAAAAGTAGCATGCGGACAAAGTCGAGACACGCTCAGTACAGTGCAAGTTTGTGGGATATGCAAAGAACTCCAAGGGATATTTCTTCTATTGCGAAGAGGAACAAAAGATTTTTGTTTCTCGTCATGCCCACTTCTTGGAAACTGAGTTTTTGGAAAATCAGATTAGTGGGAGCGCAATAGAACTGGAAGAAATTCCAGAACCACGAGCTATTACTGAAAGCTTGGTAGAACTAGAGGGTTCGAAAGATCATGACATTCCTGCGCCGCTCCACAGGAGTAGTAGGCAGTCTCATCCGTCTGAGAAATACTACGGTTTTCTCATAGACGGGGATAAGGAGGATTGCATCATTGATAGTGATGAGCCGACTAGCTTCCAGCAGGCCATTCAGAGCGTTGACTCGTTAAAATGGCTGGATGCAATGCGGACCGAAATGGAGTTCATGCACACCAACAAAGTATGGACATTGGACGTTACTCCAGATGGGGTAAAAACCGTAGGATGCAAGTGGATCTTCAACAGGAAGATTAGTGTCGATGGACAGGTTGAGACCTATAAAGCTAGACTTATTGCAAAGGGTTTTCGTCAAAGACATGGTTTGGACTATGACGAAACCTTTTCTCCAGTAGCTATGCTGAAATCCATTCGGATCCTTCTTGCTATTGCTGCCTTCCACGATTATGAGATTTGGCAGATGGACGTAAATACCGCTTTTCTGAATGGAAATTTAGAGGAGTGTGTTTATATGGACCAGCCAGAGGGTTTCATTCAGAGTGGGAGCAGCGGAAAGGTGTGCAAGTTGCTTAATGTTAGTTGTATGTATGCCCTAGAGGCCAGTATTGTACAGATTATGTATATTATATTGGATGCTTGGACATATATAGAGATGACTTTCTTGCTCGACATGATAGTATGCTATCTGGTTGCCATTTATCTTAACATGTACACTAGTCTCTTTATACTGTCTTATAGTTACATGTTGGTAAAGCCCTTAGGATTTGTACTTGACTACCTGGACTATGATGCAGATCATACTAGTGGGGACATGGTAGTCCATAAGTACATCCTTCAAGGTCCCTAGTCGTGGGTGTATCGAGACGGGGCATCGATATACCAGAGTAGACTAGCGTATACGCTTCTCGACCCATGTGATGGGCGATGGATGATCCCATATCCATTGATGTTTGACATCAGAGATGGTATACGGGTGCTCAGTGGAGACTGGGTACACTGGACGGACTCGCCGAGAACTCCCAGATGGTATTATACCTCACGTCAGATGGCAGTTCTCAGGTGACACTTGTACAGGTTAGTCTGTAGACCCGAGATCGTCATAGAGTCTTGTGTGATTCCCACTGTGCTTTGATCTCCACCTTACCACGTCCATGAGGGCGTGCAAAACGGTGGTCTTTGGGTACAGTCCCGAGTCACATGGAGGCAATGAGCGATAGGAGGGGTTTCGTCTCTCCCGGTATTGGGAGTTGATATTGTGCTGTGCTCGATTGGCCGTAGCAGGGAAGTCCCTGGCCAGGGCTGATCAGAGATTTACTGGTAAGTGTTACCAGTAGTTTCTCGACCCGTTACGAGCCTCACATCGGCACGACTTATCGGGTTATTGGGGTCTGACGTATACCACCCCTAGACTTGATATGCGACGTATCAGACGAAGACACTTGACTGTATGGTAAGTGTTACTGGTCGGATTCGCAGGAGTGTGAGCGGGCTAGCTCGTCGATCTTCTGATCGCTCAATACCCGGGTGGCCGTTACGTTTAGCAGACCGCTTGCGGCTTGTGGGTGCTTGATATGATCATCATCTGCTACCGGCGTATTGACGAGTCTTTAGAGTCCTACACAGAGGTTTCCTGGTTCAAGCGAAACGAAATAGGAGTGCATATGAGATATGTGCGGGACCGAGAATAATGCGTGTATGTGATACCGTATTTGATTCTTGCGATTAATGTTTCGATTGGTTGTATGTGATATAACCTTGTTATCGAATCGAAGATCGATTCGATAAGTCGATACATTGAATACTAGTCGGTTATGTGCGACATGACCGGATCATTGAATCAAGTGTTGATTTAATGATTTAATGTATAATTATATATTTGATATATTACTTTGCATTAACTAGTATTGGTTCACTTTAAACGGATTTTTCTCACTTGATGTGCACATTGTATATGTGATATACTTCTGTGCAATTACATGTATCATGTTTGATGATGCATGTTGTTTTGGCTTTGTGTAAAGAATGCAACCATGGTTATGAGAGTGGTTAGGGTTTAAGATTTATTCTCTTATTATTAAATCCTTTTATTATTTATTAAATAGATTTATGGAAACAAAAGGGTTTCATTTTATCATGAAGTGTGGTGAAGCTTCATGAAGCTTTTTGTAATGATGCCATTTTGTCTCCTTGCTTAAACCTAACCACTCCCACTAACCATGGTCAATTCTCTACACTTGACCATGGTTAGAAGATGATAAGAATTCCATTATTATTCATTTTAGAAATAACTTATCATAAGTTTTTCTATCATCTTCTTCTTCTTCTCAAAGTGAGAAAGCTTGCTACTTTAATGGCAAGTTGTGATCTAGTGAGCAAAATCCAAATCTAAAGTGAACCCATCTCCTATTTCTTCACCCTCTACCTCTAGCCAAGTTGTAGAGTGTGTTTTCTTCACAACTTTCATCACTTTGTGAAGTCGGAGCTTGAACTTGGGATGCCTCGACGTAGATCGTCTTTGACACGAAGCCGGCGACCTAGCTCACTCGTTTCTTCCACGAAGCCGACGTTTGAGCCCGGAGCTCGACTAGGACAGCGAGGAGACGTCGTTGCGGAGCCGTGGAGGTGGACATCCGGATCTACAAAGGTTGTATTTCCGTTTAAACTATAGTTAAGTGTTAACTAGCTTTCTATTTCGCCTAGACATCTAGTCTAAGATCCGTAGTCTAGGGTTTCTCGGCACTAAAAATTTTAATTTGGCATGTTCGATGCCTTGTGTGACCTCATTAGGGTGCCTAGGAACCTTACAGTGGTATCAGAGCCTAGCTAGAGCCTTAGGCGAAGTCCCGACGACGTTTGAAACCCGATCGAACCAAAAATCCGAACCCGAAATAGCTCTCTGGACTTTTTCCGAATTCTGGGATTTTTCCAAATTAAAAATTGCTAAAAAATTCAGCAGGAAAATATAAGAATTACGACGCAAAACTTTTCCCATGAACAGTAAATTCCGCGGCGGAAGAGCGGCAGAAACCTGGTTTCTGCGGCGCTTCCGCCGCGCATTGATGACGTCACCCCTCAATTTTTGCACAGTAGTTCCTGATAAATTCTGCTGAGTTTTCTGGGAATTTTTAACATTTATTTCAGAGTTTAATTTTCTGCAGTTGTTTTGGGGTTTCGATGTTTCGATCGGGGTATCAAATTTTGTCTGAGTGTTTTTCCAGATAATTGTAGAATATGTTAAAGAGTTCGACCGGATATAAATACCCAGGTTTTCCCCTGCCGGAATATCCAAGTGTTGGATTATTGTGTGGTTAAAAGACGTTCTAAGTAGTGCAAGTAACGCGATGGTCCCTCTAGAAGACACAAACCTTAACTCGATTATGTGACCGTCTTGAACTGCCCTTTGAACCTTCGGGTTTGGGGCAGTACGGCGTGCCACATGTGAGGCGTTGGCTTGACCCTTCTACGGCTGGACCGTTGGTACTGAGGTATGAAGTGAATGTCTTTGAACCTATTTCATGTGTTGATCGGTGTCGGGAAAACTTGGGTGTTCGAATGTTCGATCGGAAAGTTTGATATATTCTATTTATCCGGAATTGGATACAATAATAGGAATTCACAAGCAGTTATGTGATAACTAAATGAATGTTACAAATCTAGCAATTTAGTCCCATATGATATTGAAAAGAGTTTTCGATAATGAGACTAAAATGCGGGGTTTGTAACTGTTAGGCATGTGATGTCTAAAGTTGTTGCGGATTCCAATTGTTGTAGTTTTACACTTTCTTTTCTGTGACCGTAAGTGTAGTATGTTCATATCGCCGGTTTCGTTGCTATACGTCAACGACAATTGGGGTATGCATACTTACTTACGTTGATGACATGTGATGTTATGTGTTGCTGGATATGTTATATTGGATCGTCGTATTCGAATAGCCGGGGGTTTTTATGTGAGATGAGTGTTTTTCATTTTCATTCATGTAAGAACTTATATGTAATATTCTTTTATTCGGGGCACTTCCAGGATGCGGGAGATGTCACCCTTTGTATATTATTTACTTTTCCGCATTAGGATAGACCCAAGGAGGGGAGCACAAGTAACCGGGTTCTGGGGTCCAGTGGGAGACCAACTCGAGGAGTCGAGTCCGGGTCTCCTAACCCTAGAATTGGCAGGGTTGCTTGCCGCTCTCGTAGGGGTCTAGGGGTGTGGGATTGGCTATTCATCACGACCGTGGAATCCGTGTTTTATACTGGCTCGTATTGAAAACACGGACGTCCTAGTATATCCAATATTTCATATGTTTATTCTGCTGCGATATCTGTGATGTGATCATGAGATGATTCTGTGATGGATATAATATATAGTATATATGATATATTATATAGACGTTACTTATGTTTTACACCCGCGCTAGCCCTGCCCTGCTCTGTCGTTAGTTACCTAACCTAACGGTGCACGAGGGGACATCGAGGCGAATGCGGATGGCATAAGTGTACGTCATATCTATCTGTGATGTTTAGGTATTTAAATGATGGGACTTCATTAATGTGATTAATGAAAGATAAGAAACCTAAGATGTTGTAGAATCAGATTTTAAATAAAACAGGTAGCTACAGTTCGTGCTTTGCATAGCGGTATATATGATATACCCCGCACCTTATTCGATGAGGAAAGGACCGAGATCCCTTCACCGGGAGTGACTCCTTTAGCAATAACTGGCAGATGCTACACACTCGGTTTGTTTTTTGACTGCTTTTGCGTTTTTGCTTTGCACAGCGATATATATGATATATCCCGCACCTCATTCGACGAGGAAAGGACCGAGATCCCTTCACCGGGAGTGACTCCTTTAGCAAAACTAGAAAAGCCTCAAAATCACTCCATTTCAAAACATCATTTGATTCTACAACGATATCAAGTTCATTACGCTCATGGTTTTCAGAAAAACCTGGCGTAGCCCTCCGTCATTTCAGATGAGTAGTAGTTAGTATTCGTGCTACGTTTGTTGGCCTGCGTCAAGGCGTAGTGTGCGGTAGCTAACTAGTATTTATCTGCTTATGCATATGATGCAGATTGGATTAGGGTAGTCGTGCGACTTTGTTGGCCTGCGTCAAGGGTCGTACGGGTGGGTTTAATTCAATCAGGAAATGACGGGTTGAACTTGACTAGCGCACTATGGTTTGTTGGCCTGCGTCAAGGTCATAGCACGCTAGGGGCAAAATATTATCGGGAATTTCAAGTGTTGAAATTTGCAATGAGATTACATACCTTCTATGAGATAGTTGGATCCCGATACCCGCTGCGAGTAAGAGTTACTCCTGGGAGAGTTTTATACATTACAATTAGCCGATCAAGTAGGTGTCTAGAAAGGTGTTAACGAGGTTACGCCTCTGGGAAAACGAGGTTTACAGTAATTAGGTTCGTGCGAAAGCACGGGGGACCTCCCTCAAAGTACCGACACTGGCCTGGCTGAAAGATTGGCGAACTTGTAGTGTGTAATTAATCCCGGCTAGTCTTTCCTTTTAGGGTTTGGAGGAAGATTTGATAAAAAGCAGTGGGAGCCATCCTGATTAGATAAGATAATAACCAATCTGATCTTGCACGAGCTTACGCTAAAGTGTTTTCTTCTCTCTCTCTCCAGGTAGCGACCATTTCATGCCTTAATAAAGATAATAATATGGATGTATTGACCGAACCCGCATGTTATACTGTGCTGGGGAACGTTGGTTCCGTTCTTTCCTGTAAGAGTTATAGGAATGAACAGGATATAGGGGAATACCAGGATTCCCATGCCACCCGAATGAAGAAAGTACATGATGATGCATTTTCTTCGGGTGTGTTCGTTACTGAGAACTGTTTCTCCATTTGCTCTACGTCCTGGGTATTGGATACCGGGTCGGGATCCCATATATGTAATCAGTTACATGGGCTAAGGAAAGGTAGAGAACTTGGAGAAGGTGATAAAGACATAAGAGTTGGAAATGGTGCAATTGTTGCAGCCAAGACTGTCGGGGAATATCACCTTGTATTACCAACTGGTAATACATTGGTTCTGAACGAATGCTATTACATGCCGAACCTGATATGCAACATTATATCGGTTTCTTTATTAAGTAAAGAGGGATATAATTTTGTATTACAGGACAATGTTATGAACATTTTCCATGACCAAAAGTTGGTTGGATCAGGCACGTTGTGCAATGGCATTTATGTTCTAAACCAATCAACAGTCCTGAGCATAACAAACACACACAAGAGGAAGAGTTCTGAACTCAACGAATCCTTCTTGTGGCATTGTAGACTAGGTCACATCAATGCGACACGACTAGCTAAGTTGCATAAAGATGGATATTTAAATCCGTTTGAATTTTCATCTTATGACACTTGCCAGTCATGTCTCAAAGGCAAGATGACCAAGACTCCGTTTACGGGACACGGAGAAAGAGTTACCGAACTCTTAGGACTAATACATAGTGATGTATGCGGTCCCATGTCTACACATGCCAGGGATGGTTCTTCGTACTTCATTACATTCACTGACGATCTCTCTAGATTCGGATATGTGTTCCTGATGAAACACAAATCAGAAGCTTTTGAGAAATTTAGAGAATATAAACAAGAAGTCGAGAACCAAACCGGAAAAAGTATTAAAATCCTACGATCTGATCGAGTAGAGAATACTTAAGCAATGAATTCCTGGACTTCCTAAAAGAGAATGGGATTCTCTCTCAGCTGACTCCTCCATATACACCACAGCACAACGGTGTATCAGAACGAAGGAACCGCACCCTATTAGATATGGTGCGCTCTATGATGAGCACAGCTGAGTTACCTATTTCCTTCTGGGGATATGCACTGGAAACAGCTGCAGACCTATTGAATATGGTTCCCACCAAAACCGTGCCGACCACTCCATATGAGATATGGAAAGGAAAGAGACCATATCTTAATTATGTTAAGATATGGGGTTGTCCGGCCTATGTAAAAACGCAAAATCCGGACAAACTCGCGGCAAGGTCCATTCTGTGTAAGTTTATTGGATATCCCAAACATTCGCGAGGGTATATCTTCTACCACCCTGAGGAACAAAGAGTGTTTGTTTCTCGGCATGCCACCTTTTTAGAAAAGGAATTTCTTGAAAAAGAGATTAGTGGTCTTGAGGTAGAACTGGAAGAGGTTCCAGCTGCACAAGCTACAACAGAAGATATGGTGGAACCAGAGGATTCCATAGTTCCCGATGAACCCCAGCCACTCCGCCGATCTAGTAGGGTTCCTCGCCAACCTGAGAGATACTACGGTTTTCTCATGGACGGTGGGAGCGAGGATTGCATCATGGAGGATGATGACCCAACTAGCTTCGAGCAGGCCATCACGAGTGGGGACTCAGTGAAATGGCTGGATGCTATGCGGTCCGAGATGGATTCCATGTACACCAACAAAGTATGGACTTTGGAAGTTGCTCCTGAAGGGGTAAAACCCATTGGGAGCAAGTGGATCTTCAAGAAGAAACTTGGTGTAGATGGGAAAGTGGAGACTTTCAAAGCTAGACTTGTAGCAAAGGGTTTTCGTCAAAGACCAGGTGTGGACTATGACGAAACCTTTTCTCCAGTGGCTATGCTTAAATCCATCCGAATCATGCTTGCCATTGCTGCCTTTCATGACTACGAAATCTGGCAAATAGATGTTAAGACCGCCTTTCTAAATGGTGATTTAGAAGAGTGCGTGTACATGACTCAGCCAGAGGGCTTCGTAGACAGTGGGAGCAGCGGGAAGGTGTGCAAGCTGCTTAAATCCATTTATGGATTAAAGCAAGCATCGCGGAGTTGGAACATCTGCTTTGACGTCGTTATCAAAGAGTTTGATTTCGTCAAAAATCCAGATGAACCTTGTATTTACAAGAAGGTGGCAGAGAGTAAGGTTGTCTTCCTCGTATTGTACGTGGACGACATACTCTTGATAGGAAATGATATTCCTATGCTGCAATCGGTCAAGCTCTTCTTATCACAAAGATTCTCAATGAAAGATCTTGGTGATGCCTCCTGCATATTGGGAATCAGGATCTATAGAGATAGATCCAAACGGATTTTGGGATTGTCCCAATCCAGGTACATTGACACCATACTAAAGAGGTTTAGTATGGAAGAGTCCAAGCGTGGGAACTTACCCACGATCTCTGGAGTCACTCTCTCCAAAGAGATGTCTCCCAAGACTGATTTGGAGAGAGCTCGCATGCAAGGGATACCCTATGCTTCGGCAGTAGGCTCTATCATGTATGCGATGCTATGTACCAGACCCGATGTAGCATACTCACTAAGTGTAGTGAGCAGGTATCAAGCTGATCCTGGAGAGAGTCACTGGACAGCTGTGAAGAGCATTCTCAAGTACTTGCGAAGGACTAGAGATATGTTCTTGGTGTATGGTAACGGAGAGCTCCAAGTGGAGTCCTTTACCGATTCGAGCTTCCAGAGTGATAAGGACGACTCTAAGTCGCAGTCGGGCTTTGTCTTTACCCTTTACGGAGGGGCGGTTAGCTGGAAGAGTTCCAAGCAGGAAACCGTGGCAGACTCGACGATGGAGGCTGAATACATCGCTGCCAACGATGCTGCTAAAGAAGCTGTCTGGATCAAGAAGTTCATTACTGAACTTGGTGTGGTTCCATCCATTGAGCATCCAATACCTTTGTATTGCGATAACAATGGAGCAGTGGCTTTGGCCAAGGAACCCAGGTCCCATCAGCGGTCCAGGCATATTCTGAGGCGGTATCACCTGATCCGGGAGATAGTTGATCGCCGGGAGATCGAGGTCAGGAGAGTTGACACGAAGAACAACACGGCGGATCCACTCACGAAGGCCATTCCCCAGATACAGTTTGAGAGACTCTTCGGGATGCTCGGTATGAGATACTACAGCAGCTGGCCCTAGTGCAAGTGGGAGATTGTTAGTTGTATGTATGCCCTAGAGGCCAGTATTGTACAGATTATGTATATTATATTGGATGCTTGGACATATATAGAGATGACTTTCTTGCTCGACATGATAGTATGCTATCTGGTTGCCATTTATCTTAACATGTACACTAGTCTCTTTATACTGTCTTATAGTTACATGTTGGTAAAGCCCTTAGGATTTGTACTTGACTACCTGGACTATGATGCAGATCATACTAGTGGGGACATGGTAGTCCATAAGTACATCCTTCAAGGTCCCTAGTCGTGGGTGTATCGAGACGGGGCATCGATATACCAGAGTAGACTAGCGTATACGCTTCTCGACCCATGTGATGGGCGATGGATGATCCCATATCCATTGATGTTTGACATCAGAGATGGTATACGGGTGCTCAGTGGAGACTGGGTACACTGGACGGACTCGCCGAGAACTCCCAGATGGTATTATACCTCACGTCAGATGGCAGTTCTCAGGTGACACTTGTACAGGTTAGTCTGTAGACCCGAGATCGTCATAGAGTCTTGTGTGATTCCCACTGTGCTTTGATCTCCACCTTACCACGTCCATGAGGGCGTGCAAAACGGTGGTCTTTGGGTACAGTCCCGAGTCACATGGAGGCAATGAGCGATAGGAGGGGTTTCGTCTCTCCCGGTATTGGGAGTTGATATTGTGCTGTGCTCGATTGGCCGTAGCAGGGAAGTCCCTGGCCAGGGCTGATCAGAGATTTACTGGTAAGTGTTACCAGTAGTTTCTCGACCCGTTACGAGCCTCACATCGGCACGACTTATCGGGTTATTGGGGTCTGACGTATACCACCCCTAGACTTGATATGCGACGTATCAGACGAAGACACTTGACTGTATGGTAAGTGTTACTGGTCGGATTCGCAGGAGTGTGAGCGGGCTAGCTCGTCGATCTTCTGATCGCTCAATACCCGGGTGGCCGTTACGTTTAGCAGACCGCTTGCGGCTTGTGGGTGCTTGATATGATCATCATCTGCTACCGGCGTATTGACGAGTCTTTAGAGTCCTACACAGAGGTTTCCTGGTTCAAGCGAAACGAAATAGGAGTGCATATGAGATATGTGCGGGACCGAGAATAATGCGTGTATGTGATACCGTATTTGATTCTTGCGATTAATGTTTCGATTGGTTGTATGTGATATAACCTTGTTATCGAATCGAAGATCGATTCGATAAGTCGATACATTGAATACTAGTCGGTTATGTGCGACATGACCGGATCATTGAATCAAGTGTTGATTTAATGATTTAATGTATAATTATATATTTGATATATTACTTTGCATTAACTAGTATTGGTTCACTTTAAACGGATTTTTCTCACTTGATGTGCACATTGTATATGTGATATACTTCTGTGCAATTACATGTATCATGTTTGATGATGCATGTTGTTTTGGCTTTGTGTAAAGAATGCAACCATGGTTATGAGAGTGGTTAGGGTTTAAGATTTATTCTCTTATTATTAAATCCTTTTATTATTTATTAAATAGATTTATGGAAACAAAAGGGTTTCATTTTATCATGAAGTGTGGTGAAGCTTCATGAAGCTTTTTGTAATGATGCCATTTTGTCTCCTTGCTTAAACCTAACCACTCCCACTAACCATGGTCAATTCTCTACACTTGACCATGGTTAGAAGATGATAAGAATTCCATTATTATTCATTTTAGAAATAACTTATCATAAGTTTTTCTATCATCTTCTTCTTCTTCTCAAAGTGAGAAAGCTTGCTACTTTAATGGCAAGTTGTGATCTAGTGAGCAAAATCCAAATCTAAAGTGAACCCATCTCCTATTTCTTCACCCTCTACCTCTAGCCAAGTTGTAGAGTGTGTTTTCTTCACAACTTTCATCACTTTGTGAAGTCGGAGCTTGAACTTGGGATGCCTCGACGTAGATCGTCTTTGACACGAAGCCGGCGACCTAGCTCACTCGTTTCTTCCACGAAGCCGACGTTTGAGCCCGGAGCTCGACTAGGACAGCGAGGAGACGTCGTTGCGGAGCCGTGGAGGTGGACATCCGGATCTACAAAGGTTGTATTTCCGTTTAAACTATAGTTAAGTGTTAACTAGCTTTCTATTTCGCCTAGACATCTAGTCTAAGATCCGTAGTCTAGGGTTTCTCGGCACTAAAAATTTTAATTTGGCATGTTCGATGCCTTGTGTGACCTCATTAGGGTGCCTAGGAACCTTACACTTAAGTCCATCTATGGACTAAAGCAGGCATCGCAGAGTTGGAACATCTGTTTTGATGAGACGGTCAAAGATTTTGGCTTTATCAAAAATCTAGATGAACCATGCATCTATAGTAGATTTGTAGCGAGAACTGTAGTATTCCTCGTTTTATACGTAGATGACATTCTCTTGATAGGAAATGACATTCCTATGCTATAATCTGTCAAAGGGTTCTTGTCACACAGGTTCTCCATGAAAGACCTGGGTGATGCCTCATACATTCTGGGGATCCGGATCTATCGAGACAGATCCAAGAGGATACTGGGACTCTCACAGTACAGGTACATCGACACCATACTGAAAAGATTCAGTATGGAAGATTCCAAGCGCGGTAATCTACCGGCTTGTCACGGGATCACCCTCTCCAAAGATATGTCTCCCAAGACTGATTTGGAAAGGGATCGCATGTCTATTATACCCTACGCTTCTGCGGTAGGCTCTATAATATATGCGATGTTGTGTACCAGACCAGATGTAGGTTATGCACTGAGTGTGGTAAGCCGGTATCAGTCAAACCCTGGGGAGAAACACTGGATAGCGGTAAAGAACATTCTCAAGTACCTGAGAAAGACTAAGGAGATGTTCTTGGTATATGGCGGAAAAGACCTCTAGATCGAGGCCTTTGCTGCTCCAGCTTCCAGAGTGACAAGGATGATTCTAAGTCCATGTCGGGTTATGTCTTTACCCTCAATGGAGGGGCGGTGTGTTGGAAGAGTTCCAAACAGGAAAACAGGAAACCGTTGCTGACTCGACGATGGAAGCGGAATATATCGCTGCTGCAGATGCCGCAAAAGAAGCCGTCTGGATAAGGAAGTTCTTAACTGAACTTCAGGTAGTTCCGTCCATTGTTTATCCAATACCTCTGTATTGCGACAACAACGGGGCTATAGCTTTAGCGAAGGAACCCAGGTCCCATCAGAGATCCAGACACTTCTTGAGGCGGTATCACCTGATCAGGGAGATCGTGGGTCGCCAGGAGAACGAGGTTCGGAGAGTTTCTATGGAAGATAACACTGCTGATCCACTCACAAAGGCCTTACCCCAGACTTAGTTCGAGCGGCTGATCGAGATGATATGTCATCGATACGCCAGTACATGGCCTTAGTGCAAGTAGGAGATTGTTAGTGTATATGCCCTAGAGGCCATTACCGTATCATACTAGTTTGTATATTGTTAGTTATATGTATGCCCTAGAGGCCATTACTGTACATAGAATGTATATTGTAGTGGATGCTGGGACATATATAGGGAGGACTTTCTTGCTCGACATGATAGTATGCTATCTGGTTGCTCTTTACCTTAACGTGTACACTGATTGTCTCTCTGTTACATGTTGGTAAAGCCCTTAGGATCTGTACTTGACTACCTGGACTATGATGCGGATCATACTAGTGGGGACATGGTAGTACATAAGTACATCCTTCACAGTCCCTAGTCGTGGGTATATCGAGACGGGGCATCGATATACCAGAGTAGACTAGCGTATACCTTCTCGACCCATACAGATGGGCGATGGATGATCCCATATCCATTGGTGTTTGACATCGGAGATGATATACGGGTGCTCAGTAGAGACTGGGTACACTGGACGGACTCGCCGAGAACTCCTAGATGGTATTATACCTCACGTCAGATGGCAGTTCTCTGGTGACACTGGTACAGAGTAGTCTGTTGACCCGAGATCGTCATAGAGTCTTGTGTGGTTCCCACTGTGCTTTGATTTCCATCTTACCACGTCCAAGAGGGCGTGCAAAATGGTGGTTTTTGGGTACAGTCCCGAGTCACATGGAGGCAATGAGCGATAGGAGGGGATTCGTCTCTCCCGGTATAGGGGGTTGATGTTGCGCTGTGTTCGATTGGCTATAACAGGAAATCCCTGGCCAGGGTTGCTGAGATTTACTGGTAAGTGTTACCAGTAGTTTCTCGAATTGTTATAGACCTCATATCGACACGACTTATCGAGCTATTGGGGTCTGACGTTTACCACCCCTAGGCGAGATATGCGACATATCAAACGATCAGACCGGACTGTACGGTAGTGTTACTGGTTGGATTCACTGGAGTGTGAGCGGGCTTGCTCGTCGATCTTCAGATCGCTCAATACCCGGGTGGCCGTTACGTTTAGCAGACCGCTTGCGGCTTGTGGGTGTTTGATATGATCATCACCTGCTGCCGGCGTATTGACGAGTCTTTAGAGTCCTACACAGAGGTTTCCTGGCTCAAGCGAAACGAAATAGGAGCGCATATGAGATATGTGCGGGACCGAGAATAATACGTGTATATGATACCGTATTCCATTCTCGCGATGAATGTATCGAATGGTTGTATGCGATATAACCTAGTTATCGATTCAAGCGTTGATTCGATAAGCCGATACATTGTATACTAGTCGGTTGTGTGCGACATGACCGGATCATTGAATCAAGTGTTGGTTTAATGATTTAATGTATAATTATATATTTGATATATTACTTTTCATTAACTAGTATTGGTTCACTTTAAACGGATTTTCTCACTTGGATTGTGCACATTGTATATGTGATATACTTTTGTACACATGTTTGTATCATGTTTGATGATGCATGCTTTTTGGTTAAGTGTAAAGAATTAAACCATGGTTAAGTTGGAAATTAGGGTTTTGTTTTATCCATTATTTATTCATTTATTTATTTTGGAAAATTATTAAGCATAAAGAAATGAAATGGTGGCTAATTTTGGACTTGCATGTTGAAGCTTCATGAAGCTTTGACTTAGTCACCATTTTGTCTCATGCTTAACCCTAACCATTCCATTCAACCATGATTAACTCTCTACACATTACCATGGTTATATTATGATAAGTATTCTTATTATTTCCTTTTTTTGAAAAAACTTATCATAATATTCATCTTCTTCTTCTTCATCTTCTTCACTTGAAGAAGCTTGCTTCATCAATGGTGATTGATGAAAACAAGTGAGAAATCCAATTCTAAAGTCTACCCACTTCCTATTTCTTCATCCTCTACCTCTTGCCAAGTAGTAGAGTGTGTTTTCTTCACAAGTTTCTTGACTTGGTGAAGTTGAAGCTTGATTTAGCGATGCCTCAACGTAGATCATCTTCGGCATGGACATCGACGACCTAGCTTGCCCATTCTCCCACGAAGCCGACGCTAGAGCCCGGGAACTCATTTGGACAGCGAGGGGACTTCGTTGCGGAGCTATGGAGGTGGAGCACCGGGCCTACAAAGGTTGTATTTCCGTATTCTTTATAGTTAAGTTGTTAACTAGTTTCTAGTTTCGCCTAAATCTAGCCAACGATTCGTATTAGGGTTTCTCGGCACCTAGAATTTTTGAAATTGGCATGGTTGATACCTTGTGAGACCTCACTAGGGTGCCTAGGAACCCTACAGTGGTATCAGAGCCTAGCTAGAGCCTTAGGCGAAGTCTAGACGGAATTTGAAACCCGATCGAACCGAAAACCCAACCCGGAACATGCTCTCTGTCCTTTTTCTAAAATCTGGGATTTTTCAACATTAAAAATATGCAGAAAAATCAGCAGGCGATTTTAAGAGTTACTGTGAAGTTCGAGTGTCTAACTCCATCAACCTGCCGCGGTTCCGCGGCACGAGCATGGCTCGTGCGGCGGTTCCACGGCCGTACGGCCTCATTGTTCAGTGAATCTTACACAGTAACTCCTAATTAATTATGCTGGATTTTCTGGGAATTTTTAATATTAATTCAAGTGTTGAATTTTCTGGGTTGTTTTGGGGATTCGAATGTTCGATCGGATTATCAGATTTTGTCTATGTGGCATTCCGGATAAATTTTAGAATATGTTAAAAAGTTCGACCGGATATAAATACCCAATTTTTCCCCTGTCGGGAAATTTCCAAGTGTTGGATTTTTCCGTAGTTTAACGACGTTCTAAGTAGTGCAAGTAACGCGATGGACCCTCTAGAAGACAACAAACCTTAACTCGATTATGTGACCGTCTTGAACTGCCCTTTGAACCTTCGGGTTTGGGGCAGTACGGCGTGCCACATGTGAGGCGTTGGCTTGACCCTTCTACGGCTGGACCGTTGGTATTGAGGCACGAACTGAATGTTGTTAGACTTGTTTCATGTGTTGATCTGTACCGGGAAAACTTGGGTGTTCGATTGTTCGATCGGAAAGTTTGACATTTTCTATTTATCCGGAATGGGATACAATAATTGGAATGAACAACAGTTATGAGATAACTGAATGAATATTATAAACATAGCAGTTTAGTCTCACTTGATCGGTTGCCACGGAATTTTGATGTGATCAAAAGTCCGTCGCAATCACGTAGCGTACGCGGATACTCGCCGGGTAAACTTAATAGACAGCCTCACTCCATAGCCCCGACCAAGTGACTGTAGGAGAACCCCGTCGCCGAAAGCATCCGTTCGGGTGCTCGCGGTAGCGGTGTTCCGCCTTGGTGCACTTCGTCGACGGTATCGGGGGTGCGGCCGTCTACTGAAGTTTGCGACGAGCATTCGATCAGGATGTCGGGAATCTTGTTGAATTGCCCGACTTGATATTGAAAAGTGTTTTCGATAAAGAGACTAAAATGCCGGGTTTATAATTGTTAGGCATGCGATGTCTAAGTAATTCATTTGGTCAGGCATGCGATGTCTGAGATGGTTGTGGATTCCAACTGTTGTAGTTTTACACTTTCTTTTCTGTGACTGTAAGTGTAATATGTGATATCGCCGGTTTCGTTGCTATATGTCAACGACAATTGGGATGGACATATTTACTTACGATGATGACATGTGATGTTATGTGTTGCTGGATATGTTATATTGGATCGTCGTGTTTGAATAGCCGGGGGTTTTTATGTGAGATGAGTGTTTTTTATTTTCATTCATGTAAAAATATGTATGTAATATTCTTTTATTTGGGGCACTTCCAGGTTGCGGAAGTTGTCACCCTTTGTATATTATTTACTTTTCCGCACTAGGATAGACCCAAGGAGGGGAGCACAAGTAACCGGGTTCTGGAGTCCAGTAGGAGACCAACTCGAGGAGTCGAGTTCGGGTCTCCTAACTCTAGAATTGGTAGGGTTGCTTGCCGCTCTCGTAGGGGTCTAGGGGTGTGGGTTTGGCTATTTATCACGACCGTGGAATCCGTGTATTATACTGGTTCGTATTGAAAACACGGACGTCCTAGTATATCCAATATTTCATATGTTTCTTCTGCTGCGATATCTGTGATGTGATCATGTGATGTTCTGTGATAGATACAGTATATAGTATATATGATATATTATATAAACGTTACTTATGTTTTACACCCGCGCTAGCCCTGCCCCGCTCTGCCGTTAGTTACCTAACCTAACGGTGCACGAGGGGACATCGAGGCGAATGCGGATGGCATAAGTGTACGTCATATTTATCTGTGATGTTTAGGTACTTAAATGATGGGACTTCATTAATGTGATTAATGAAATAAAAAGAAACCTAAGATGTTGTAGAATCGAATTTCAAAAATAAAACAGGTAGCTACAGTTCTTGCTTTGCATAGCGGTATATGAGATATATCCTGCACCTTATTCGATGAGGAAAGGACCGAGATCCCTTCACCGGGAGTGACTCCTTTAGCAATAACTGGCAGATGCTACACTCTCGGTTTATCTTTTGATTTCTTTTAAGAGTTTTTGCTTTGCACAGTGATATATATGATATATCCCGCACCTCATTCGACGAGGAAAGGACCGACGATCCCTTCACCGGGAGTGACTCCTTTAGCAAAACCAGAAAAGCCTCAAAAACACTCCATTTCAAAATTCATTCGATCCTACAACGATATCAAGTTCATTACGCAACAGGTTTTCAGAAAAACCTGTCGTAGCCCTCCGTCATTTCAGATATGTACTGGTTAGTATTCGTGTTGTGTTTGTTGACCTCTGTCAAGGCGTAGTGTGCGGTAGCTGATTAGTGCTTATCTGCATAAGCATATGATGTGATTGATTTAGGGTAGTCGTGCGACCTTGTTGACCTCTGTCAAGGGTCGTGCGGGTGGGTTTACTTCAATCAGGAAATGACGGGTTGAACTTGACTAGCAGCCTATGGTTTGTTGACCTCTGTCAAGGTCATAGGACGCTAGGGGCAAAATATTATCGGGAATTTCAAGTGTTGAAATTTGCAATGAGATTGCATACCTTCTATGAGATAGTTGGATCCCGATACCCGCTGCGAGTAAGAGTTACTCCTGGGAGAGTTTTATACATTACAATTAGCCGATCAAGTAGGTGTCTAGAAAGGTGTTAACGAGGTTACGCCTCTGGGAAAATGAGGTTTACATTAATTAGGTTCGTGCGAAAGCACGGGGGACCTCCCTCAAAGTACCGACACTGGCCTGGCTGAAAGATTGGCGAACTTGTAGTGTGTAATTAATCCCTGCTAGTCTTTCCTTTTAGGGTTTGAAGGAAGATTTGATAAAAAGCAGTGGGAGCCATCCTGATTAGATAAAATAATAACCAATCTATTCTTGCAAGAGCACACGCTGAGTGTTTTCTTCTCTCTCTCTCTCCAGGTAGCGACCATATCACGCCTTAATCAAGATAATAATACGGATTTTTGACCGAACCCGCTTGTTATACTGAGCTGGGGAACGTTGGTCCCGCTCCAACTTATAATTGTTATGAGACAGAGCAGGAAATTGGGGAATACCAGATTTCCCGTGCCACCCAAACGAGGAGAGTGCATGATGATGCATCATCTTCGGGTGTGTTCATTATATAGAACTGTTTCTCAGTGTCCTTTACGTCCTGGGTATGCGATACCAGATCAGGATCCCATATATGTAATCTGTTACATAGGGCTATAGATAGGTAGAGGACTGAGAACGGGTGATAAGTTTCATGAGGCAGAAAATGGGGCAAGTGTTGCAGCCAAGTCTGTTGGTCACTGTCACCCTGTATTACCAATACATTGATTCTGAACGAATGTTATTAGATACCGAACCTGATATACAAAATCATATCAGTCTCTTTATTAGTAAAGAAATGATAAAATTTTGTATGGTTGGATTATGTTTTGAACATTTCCTATATCAAAATTTGATCGGATCAGGCACGTTATCTAAAAGCATTGATGTTCTAAATCAAACTACAGTTCTTAGTGTACAGAACACACACAAGAGGAAGAGTTCAGAAATGAATGGATCCTTCTTGAGGCATTGTAGACTAGGTCATATCAATGCGACCCGACTAGCTGAAGTTACATGTAGATGCATATTTAAATCAGTTTGAATTTACATCTTGTGAAACTCGCCAGTCATGTCACAAAGATAAGATGACCACAGCTCTGTTTATTGGTAACAGAGAAAGAGTTAGTGAACTCTTGGGATGATACATGTTGATGTATGTAGGTCCCCTGTCTACACATGCCAAAACCGGTTCTTTGTACTTCATTACATTCTGTGATAAATCTCTCAAGATTCAGACATATGTTCCTGTTGAAACACAAGTCCGAACCTTTTAAGATATTCACAGAATATAAGTTAGAAGTAGAGAACCAAAATACGGGTATAAGTATTATGTCCTTTGATGTGATCAAGGAGGAGAATACTTGAGCATGGAATTCCTGGACTTTTCTAATGGACAATGAGATTCTCTCTCAGCATTACTCCTCTGTATACACCATAGCACGATGGTATATCAGGGCGGAACAATCACACCCTATATGATAAGGTGTGCTCTATGATGAGTAGTACTGAGTTACCTGTTTCCTTTTGGGTGTTATGCACTTGAGAAGTTGCATACCTATTGAATAGGGTTCGAATCAAATCAATGCCTACCACTTCATATGTGATATGGAAAGGGAAGAGCCCATGTCTTAAGCTAGTTAAGATCTGGGGTTGTCCGGCCTATGTCTAAAAGCAAATTCCGGACAAGCTCGAGGCAAAGTCTGTTATGTAGAACTGGAAGTGTTCCAGCTATACAAACTACAGCAGATGATTTGGTACAACCAGAGGATTCAGTAGAAACCAACGAACCTCAGCCTCTCCGCCGATCTAGTAGGGTTCCTTACCCACCTGAGAGATACTTCGGTTTCTCTATGACAGTGGGAGCGAGGAATGCATCATGAGATGATGACCCAACTAGTTTCGAGCTGGCCATCAGGAGTGAGACTCTGTAAGAATGACTGGATGCTTATCGATCTGAGATGGAATCCTTATACACCAACAAAGTATGGACTTTGGTTGCTATATCTGAAGGGTTAAATCCCCATCAGGAGCAAGTATATCTTGAGAAGATTACTTGGTGTAGATGGAAAAGTTGAGACTTTCAAAGCTAGACTTGTTAAAAGTTTGCATCATTGACCAGGTGTGGATAATGATGAAACCTTTTCAAGTAGCTATGCTTAAGTCCATCCAGATCCTACTTACCACGGCTACATACCATGACTACGATATCTGGTGGTTGGGTGTCTTGACTGCTTTTCTAAATGATGATTTAGAAGAGAGCGTCTATAAGTACACAGCCAGAGGGCTTCGTAGACAGTGGGAGCAACGGAAACGTGTGCAAGATGCTTTATAGGATAAAGCAGGCATCGCGGAGTTGGAACATCTGTTTTGATGGATTAGTCAAAGAAGTTGACATCATCAAAATGGTAGATGAACCTTGTATAAACAAAAAGGTAGTAGGGAGTATTGTGATGATTCTCGTAGAGCACGTGGATGACATACTCTTGATAGGGAAGGAGTTTCCTATGCTACGCTCGATCAATCTCCGCTTATCACTATGATTCTCCATATAGGATCAGAATGATACCTCATAAATCCTGAGTTTTGGATCTATGAGATAGATCTAATTGGATGTTAGAATACTCACTAGTTGTAGTGAGAAGGTATCAATCGATCCTAGGGAGAATCACTGGAAGTGTTCCAGGGTGATAAAGACGACTGAATGTCAGTCGCAGGCATTGTCTTTACCCTCAGTAAAGGGACGGTATGTTGGAAGAGTTCCAAGCTAGATACCGTGGCATACTAGACGATAAAGGATGGATACATCGCTACTTACGATGCTACCAAAGAGGCAGTCTGGATGTATATTTGTTCATGAGATGAACTTAGTTCCTCCCATTGTGTGACAATGGAGTTCTGGCTTATGCCAAGGAATTTCCGTCCCATCTGTGATCTAGACATATTCTAAGGCAGTGTCACCTGATCATGGAGATGGTTGATCTCCAAGGGATCGAGGTTAGGAGAGTAGACTCAGAGGACAAACACAGCGGATCCACTCACGAAAGGCCATTTCCCAGAGAGAGACTTTTATGGGATGGTTGAGTATGAGATACTGCAACCACTGCTACAGATGGCCCTAGAGCAAGTGGGAGATTGTTAGTTATATGTATGCCCTAGAGGCCATTACTGTACATAGGATGTATATTGTAGTGGATGCTGGGACATATATAGGGAGGACTTTCTTGCTCGACATGATAGTATGCTATCTGGTTGCTCTTTACCTTAACGTGTACACTGATTGTCTCTCTGTTACATGTTGGTAAAGCCCTTAGGATGTGTACTTGACTACCTGGACTATGATGCGGATCATACTAGTGGGGACATGGTAGTCCATAAGTACATCCTTCACAGTCCCTAGTCATGGGTATATCGAGACGGGACATAGATATACCAGAGTAGACTAGCGTATACCTTCTCGACCCATACAGATGGGCGATGGATGATCCCATATCCATTAGTGTTTGACATCGGAGATGATATACGGGTGCTCAGTAGAGACTGGGTACACTGGACGGACTCGCCGAGAACTCCCAGATGGTATTATACCTCACGTCAGATGGCAGTTCTCTGGTGACACTGGTACAGAGTAGTCTGTTGACCCGAGATCGTCATAGAGTCTTGTGTGGTTCCCACTGTGCTTTGATTTCCATCTTACCACGTCCAAGAGGGCGTGCAAAATGGTGGTTTTTGGGTACAGTCCCGCGTCACATGGAGGCAATGAGCGATAGGAGGGGATTCGTCTCTCCCGGTATAGGGGGTTGATGTTGCGATGTGTTCGATTGGCTATAACAGGAAATCCCTGGCCAGGGTTGCTGAGATTTACTGGTAAGTGTTACCAGTAGTTTCTCGAATTGTTATAGACCTCATATCGACACGACTTATCGAGCTATTGGGATCTGACGTTTACCACCCCTAGACGAGATATGCGATATATCAGACGATCAGACCGGACTGTACGGTAGTGTTACTGGTTGGATTCACTGGAGTGTGAGTGGGCTTGCTCGTCGATCTTCAGATCGCTCAATACCCGGGTGGCCGTTACGTTTAGCAGACCGCTTGCGGGTTGTGGGTGTTTGATATGATCATCACCTGCTGCCGGCGTATTGACGAGTCTTTAGAGTCCTACACAGAGGTTTCCTGGCTCAAGCGAAACGAAATAGGAGCGCATATGAGATATGTGCGGGACCGAGAATAATACGTGTATGTGATACCGTATTCCATTCTCGCGATGAATGTATCGAATGGTTGTATGCGATATAACCTAGTTATCGATTCAAGCGTTGATTCGATAAGCCGATACATTGTATACTAGTCGGTTGTGTGCGACATGACCGGATCATTGAATCAAGTGTTGATTTAATGATTTAATGTATAATTATATATTTGATATATTACTTTGCATTAACTAGTATTGGTTCACTTTAAACCTTTTTTCTCACTTGGATTGTGCACATTGTATATGTGATATACTTTTGTACACATGTTTGTATCATGTTTGATGATGCATGCTTTTTAGTTAAGTGTAAAGAATTAAACCATGGTTAAGTTGGAAATTAGGGTATTGTTTTATCCATTATTTATTCATTTATTTATTTTGGAAAATTATTAAGCATAAAGAAATGAAATGGTGGCTAATTTTGGACTTGCATGTTGAAGCTTCAAGAAGCTTTGACTTAGTCACCATTTTGTCTCATGCTTAACCCTAACCATTCCATTCAACCATGATTAACTCTTGATCAGTCGAAAATATTGTATATTTTAGCCGGCAATTTCCGTAACATTTGCATACATTTAGAAGTGTTCGGCATTCATATTCTACATATTAGCAAATCTGTCACAAAATATAAGATTGCATGTGTTAGACTTTTAAACTGACACTTTAAAGGAAATTAACCGCATTTCATGGCATCGCATCATTTCCGTATTTGCGCAACACTTGTCTTGAGTCTGTGCAGGAAATACGGAAGAAAAGCAAAAGAGCTGATCAAAAATATGCCAACTAAATCATTTCAGATCTGGTAGCAATTCAGAAGGAGTTATACAATTCTATATATACAATAAAGACCCAACAATCATCCCAAGACTGTACCAGAAAGATCAAAGCCCAAGGCCCACAAGTAGCCGTGGATCCGCGGCAGGAACAGGCTTGCGCTGCGGATCCGCGGCGCTTTGGACACATCAGAGCTTAATTTTTGGTGCAGAATCACAATATCTGAGCCCACATTCATTTCTGATATGTTAAATTCCAGAATTCTCTCGAAGCTCCTGCCAGATCAGCAAAGATCATTAAGCAAGCCTAATCCTAATTAAGCTCCTAACTAACCTCTTCTAGAAGCTCCCTCCTAACTAATCACATCTAGAAGTTTCTCCTCTAACTAACTTTTGGAGGGAAATTCAAATTTCCTCAACAAACTTTTGGAGGGAAATTTGAATTTCACTCAACTAACTTTTGGAGGGAAATTTGAATTTCATTTAACAAACTTTTGGAGGGAAATTCAAATTTCATCTAACAAACTTTTGGAGGGAAACTAAAAATTCAAATCCTAGATCTAGGGTTTTGATGGCTATAAATAGGAACCTAGATCTAAGGGATGAGGTTGTTCGTTCTACACCATTTTCTTCCACAAGTCTCGTGACAAGGCTTGTGCGAAACCCTAACCCTAATTCCACTCCAAATTCAAGATCTTGAGTACCAAATCAAACGAGAAGCCTTCAACCTTTTAGGAGCCGAGCCGATCTTCAATCGGGCAAGTGATCCAAGCCGATCCGCGATCCACGGAGACGAGCGAAGCCAAATCGACGATCAAGTTCTTCCTCTTGTAGTTCTTGAGCGAATGTAACTAAATTGTTGATATAAATAAAAGGTGAAATTCTTTAATCTTGCTTTCTTTTAATTCTTGCATCATGATTAGATCTCAATTTGTAATTGTTGTTCTTGTTGTGATGTTTGAGTAAAACTCCGCTCGTGAAGGAGTCGAGACGATTGTAGAATGATGATGTAACAAATCTTAATACAATTTTTAAGTCCTACGAGTTTTGTAAACCCTAGCAAGTTCAAGAATCGATGACCTAGTTTCGTAGCGATGCTTTCTTGATTGTGATCGCTCGAAATTAGGGAGCTACGATCGTTTCTTGAATTTACTAGAGGCTAGAATATGAATGATATCAATGAAAGAACAAGAGATAAGATGAAACCCTAGTTTCACAAGAAGTCTCTAATTCTCATCGATCATCATCGATCTAGTATCAAATCATCGAAGGATAAGAATACGTAATTTTAAGATTACATCACATCTATAGATCCGATCGATTCCTACGAGCCTCATTTCGATTCTTGAGATTTGGCTTGGAAAAATCATCAAACAATCAATTCTTGATTCTATCTTTTACATTTCTTAGATCTAGATATTTTCTCATTCTTGAACTTCAATTTTAAATCATGAATTGTTTTGTTTTCTTTTCATTAATGTTTCGACTCACCTAATTCAAAAGACGAACGATTACACTTTCCCTGTGGACGATCCGCACTCATACACAAACTACATCCGACACCGTAGTTGATTGCGGTCAAATAATTTTTGGTTGTGATTTCTATTCTATTTTCATACTACACATCAAGAATTCTATTCAATCAAATGGCGCCGTTGCCGGGGTTGGTGCGCTAATAGTTCGTATTTTGAAATTTGAGTTGAACAATTTATTCCATCATAATTTTTAGATCTAAATTCGTGCAAACACTAATACGTGTGTTGCGATTTGATTGCGAGGAAATCTGGAGCATTCTGTGCTGTGGAAATTTTTTTTTGGATATACCAGAGAGCGGAGGGAGCCGACAGAAGCTCCCTGAAGAAAATTTGTACAGTGATTCCACCAGAAGAGCGCCCATCCGCGGCAAGAACCCCCAATCCGCGGCGGATCCGCGCCTATGTGGACTGTTCACTGCACCAAACTTTCTCTGTAAGTCTCTCACTTTCTTATCTTCTCCTCTGTCTGCTCCAATAACAATTTTACTGCAGGTTTCTTTGCAAATAAATCGCTGCGCGCAAAAGCAAAATAAAATTTGTGCGTGTTTTTGATTCTTGTGGTTGTTGCATATTAATACGGAATTTAAGGGGCACGACCAAATCCAAATTAGGTGGGGATTTCATTACCCTTCCTAGGCCCCGAAAATCGCAAAACTTGCATCCTCATTTACCCTCATTAATTAAAAGAAATCTAGAGATGACTCTAAGGACCGTCGCGCTCAATTAGGACAAGAGAAGGCCGTGGGTAATTCATTGCTTATCCGCGTTTTCTTATGGTGCCTAAGGCGAGTGTGTCTAAGGCTAGTGGTTATTAATTAGGCCCACTGTAGTGGTGGTTCCTTCCCACTTACCTGGCACTTATCCGGCCACAGGGGGACAAAGAGGCAGTGGAGGATTTATCCTGCGACTTGTCTTTTGGCAGTTAGGAGCGGTCTAGAGTTTGACCTAGGTGACCACTAGATTCTAGGGTTTGTGTGTTGCATTTGTTGTGTTGCATCATATTTTTTAAAATCCGTATTCTTTTCAAAACAAACACCGCATACATCATTTCCCCTAATTATAAATTCACGCTGCCACTTGTACTAACCCTTTTTAGTACAAGATAGGCTGGACAACGGGTTTCTAGTGCCTGTTTAGTCCGCGTTTCCCTCATCGACCCAAAGTCGGTATTTCTACATTTACCCTTTCTTTTACCCACCACCACACCCACATCGATGGATCCACCTCCATCGAACTTCTTTTCCACTACCCTGCCGCCGTCCGTTGGTGCGCAGAATCCACCTCGCATCTCTCTCCAAGAGAGATGCTATCCTACACGAGGCCCACTTTCCACCTGTCTTTCCATTCCACCAGCCAACGGGGAAAATTTTCAAATAAAACCCCAATACATCAACCTTCTACCAAAATTTCACGGTCTCGAGTCTGAAGACGCATACGTGTTTATCACGAAATTTGAAAATGTATGCGCAATGATGGGTACTTCACAGTTGTCTGTGGATGCTTTCCGTCTTCGTCTTCTCCCATTCACTTTGTGCGATTTAGCCGAGAAGTGGCTATATAACACTACCGCACATTCCATTTCAAATTGGGATGAATTCGTCAAAGCATTCCTTAATAAATTCTACCCACATCACAAAACAGCTCGAGTCCGTAGCAAAATCTATCAATTCACCCAGCTTCCAAATGAAACATTTTCAAAATGTCTTGACCGCTTCAAGGATCTGTTAATCCAATGTCCACATCACGGCATCCCGAGATGGGATCTTTGCCGAATCATTTATGAGGGCATTACTCCTTACACGAGACAGACCCTTGAATCCATGTGTCAAGGCAACTTCATGACTAAAGATGATAGGGAAGCCTGGAACTTTCTAGAAGATTTCGCTGAAAAATCTTTACAGTGGGAGGGTGTGAGTCAATCGTCTAGGGATGGCAATGATATTTCCATAGGAGTTAGAGCTGACATTTCAGCTATGCAAAAGAAACTCGAGACTATGGAAAACAAATTTTTAGCCGCCCTAAGTCAAATATCACTCTCCAAAACTGTATGTGGATGCTGTTCTGATCCGTCTCACTTGACGGAAGAATGTCCATTTCAAGGTCATGAGCATACCAATGTCGCATTTCAAAGACCTAGAAACGATCCATCTTCCTCCACATATGATCAGGGTTGGAGGAATCACCCTAACTTTGATTGGAACCAATCCCAATTTCAAAACACGGTTCCAAACCAAAACAATTTCCAAGGGGTCCCTCCACCACAACAGCAGCCACCACTTCAATTGAGTCAGCACCCCTTCCAATCACAGAACTTCCAAAATCCGGCCAACACTTTTGCACCGTCTAGTCTTTTGCAATTGACCGGTACAGATAATACCTCTGCACTAGCACAAACCTTGATACTTTCATGAAACAATCCATCCAAGGGACGGCAAGTTTGCAATCTTCCGTCGAGAATGTAATGAAGATCATTATCTCTCAAAATGATAATATCAAATCGATGGAAGAACAAATTGCACAACTAAAAGCCGAAATGAGTGCACGAGAGAAAGGGAAACTTCCAACTCAACCTTTACCCAATTCTAGCTATTCACATCCTGTGGATGCAATCACGTTGAGATCTGGAAGAGTGCTTGACCATCACCTTGGGGAAGAGTTTGATGATACTAATAAATCAATCAATAACACCCCGGCTGAGACCTTTCCTCACACACACACTTCTAATTCTTACCCCAGTTCTTCTACCCTACCTTCTTCTCACGAGCCTATTCTTCATTTCCCAAAAGGCTCGCCACTACAGCCCACCTCTTTTACCCCTCCTCGGACGATCCCCACTTCTATTCCGGGATCGGTTCCACACCCACTTCCTTCTCCTATGATGGACCCAGCGCTTATTGCTAAAGCACCTTATCCTAATCGGTTAAGGGCTAACACACCAAGTCCACATATGGAGAAGATCATGAACATTTTTAAGCAAGTAAACACCAACATCCCTCTCCTAGATGTCATCCAACAAGTTCCGTCCTATGCGAAAACTCTTAAGAACTTGTGCACTAGGAAGAGGAAGAATCCAGTGCCCAAGAAGATTTTTATGGAAAAAACAATAGACACGGCTTTCCCCCAACAATTACCGAGGAAACGTAAGGATCCAGGATATCCTACTATTTCCGTTTCTATTGGGAAAAAACACATCAACCGTGCTCTACTAGATCTGGGCACTAGTGTTAACTTGCTTCCATACTCGGTCTATGAGCAATTAGGTATCGGAGAGTTGAAGCCAACCAATTGCACTCTCCAGATGGCTGACCGATCAATCACCAAACCTAGGGGTGAACTGGAGGATGTGTTAATAAAAATCGGAGAATTTATATTCCCGGTAGATTTTATTGTAATTGATACACAACCTGTAGCGAACCCACGGAATCAAATTCCGGTGATTTTAGGTCGCCCCTTTTTGGCCACTTCCAATGCTATTATCAACTGTCGTAACGGTTCTATGACCCTATCTTTCGGGAATAGGTCAATAGAGCTGAACATTTACAAGTTGGGAAGTGTACCCTCCGAACCTATTGCTCAGGTATGTTCTGTCGACTTAATGGATGTCGACAGCAGCGAATTTGATGATCCTCTTTATACTGATCTTGACTCTTTTCATATGTTGTTGTTTGACCCAACTATGTATCATACACATACGGAATCTTCCACCGAGATGTCCGGGTCCACAAATAACACTGATTATGAACTGCTTTTAGAGTCTGAAGATCACCCCGCACTTTGTGATGATTTTATTCATCGGGGTATAGATGGAACTTTTGAGGAGATCTTCGCTGATGAACTCGCATTTTTGAATAACACGGGTGTTGAGATGAATCATGTCCCAATCAATGAAATTGAACCTCCACCCCTTCTTTTGAACTGTAAGAAGAATGCGAGTAATCCATCACATTCACTGCATCGTCTCTCCAATATGAGACGCACACACATTCTATTCCACCCCTTTCCCTTTCCACACTTCTTCTTTCACCAACCAGAGCACTGCATTGATAAAATTTTTGAATGGTTGGTGTTAACCTTCGGTCTTTGCAAAGCTTGGCATCGACCACGGATTTTTGACCCCCTCATGTGATTTTCAAAGCTTAACATTGCATAACTCAAGTTTGGGGGGGTATGTTTTTCTGGCTACTAAAAAGAAATTTTTTACAAAATTTTGAGCCAAAAATAAGTTTGGGGGAGGTTCTTCACTTATATATTTTGCCCCCACTAATAAATTCCTCCCAAGCTTACAGGTTTTGTAGATTTAGCTGATGGCAACAGTGAGGACACTGTTGAAAACAAGTTTGGGGGAGGTTTGTGCTTATTTTCGCATCATTTGCATATCATTTGCATAAGCACAAAACATTTTTTTGAAAAACCTATAAAAATTTAAAAATTTTCAAAACTATAAAAATATTTTTGTACATAAATAAGATAATAAAAGTCTAGATAGTGAAAAGTTACATCCATGAGAATAGAAAAATTTTAGAAAACTAAGAAAATTAGAAGTTTTCTTATACGAACTAGTAATAAGTAGTTATGAGCCGTTGTCCCAAGGGTTAGTAAGATGAAAGACGTCACTAATCTGAGGATAAAAATAAGTCTGAAAAATAGTTTCTATTCTGGAAGCCAAACATTTTGAACGTTGCTGCCCTGCTATTCGCACTTACACACGTCTTAAAGCCTGGGATAGTAGAGGATACCTTGAAATGCTCTTGTCTTAAAGCCGATGTATAAAAAAATATATGGTGAGAAAAATGGACACTGGTTTTGTTATCACCAAGGGAAATAAAAAATATATAGCGAGGGTGCCTCTTCATCTAGTGCCCTAAGGCCAACTGGTCTGGGAGTCACTGCTATACCTAAGGTGGTGCAAGATTAGGAAAATACACCAAATAAGTAAGCACATGAGTAATCGGTCGGTTAGTACCTCAAGAAGTATTAACGGTCGCATGAAAGTGTGTGAGCTCATCAAAAAAAATATATATATATAAATATACTGAGGCTGATGGGCAAGAGTATGATAGCTTGAATTGAATTCTCCGGGTGTAGGGATGTTCTTTACACACACGCAGGGTTATATGATCGATGTTTGGAATACAGATAGGAATGAAGAATAAGACGATGTTTTATTGAGGGAGGACGTGATTTCTAACATCTTTTCATGACCATTAAGATAGGGCTCATGACAACCGAAAAGCTAGCTTAGTTGGAAACCCTAATTTTCAAGGCTTTTCTTTTACGATTCTTTTCTTTAAATGTAATATTCATGATCTTCCTTTTATTATTGGATTTTGTGGGTGCAATCCGCTGAAAACCCTCAGGAGACAACACTCCTCCTACTAGGGACACCTAGAGGTTTAAAGGCTTGTTGCACGTGCTCAGTGCAATCGTGTTGCCTACGAAAGTGTGGTAGTTAGTTTTTCTCTTTCTTTATTTTCTCCTTCTCTTTTTAAATAAAACATTCGCTCGAGACGATCGAAATTAAGTTTGGGGGTATTTGATCAGTCGAAAATATTGTATATTTTAGCCGGCAATTTCCGTAACATTTGCATACATTTAGAAGTGTTCGGCATTCATATTCTACATATTAGCAAATCTGTCACAAAATATAAGATTGCATGCGTTAGACTTTTAAACCGACACTTTAAAGGAAATTAACCGCATTTCATGGCATCGCATCATTTCCGTATTTGCGCAACACTTGTCTTGAGTCTGTGCAAGAAATACGGAAGAAAAGCAAAAGAGCTGATCAAAAATATGCCAACTAAATCATTTCAGATCTGGTAGCAATTCAGAAGGAGTTATACAATTCTATATATACAATAAAGGCCCAACAATCATCCCAAGACTGTACCAGAAAGATCAAAGCCCAAGGCCCACAAGTAGCCGCGGATCCGCGGCAGGAACAGGCTTGCGCTGCGGATCCGTGGCGCTTTGGACACATCAGAGCTTAATTTTTGGTGCAGAATCACAATATCTGAGCCCACATTCATTTCTGATATGTTAAATTCCAGAATTCTCTCGAAGCTCCTGCCAGATCAGCAAAGATCATTAAGCAAGCCTAATCTTAATTAAGCTCCTAACCAACCTCTTCTAGAAGCTCCCTCCTAACTAATCACATCTAGAAGTTTCTCCTCTAACTAACTTTTGGAGGGAAATTCAAATTTCCTCAACAAACTTTTGGAGGGAAATTTGAATTTCACTCAACTAACTTTTGGAGGGAAATTTGAATTTCATTTAACAAACTTTTGGAGGGAAATTCAAATTTCATCTAACAAACTTTTGGAGGGAAACTAAAAATTCAAATCCTAGATCTAGGGTTTTGATGGCTATAAATAGGAACCTAGATCTAAGGGATGAGGTTGTTCATTCTACACCATTTTCTTCCACAAGTCTCGTGACAAGGCTTGTGCGAAACCCTAACCCTAATTCCACTCCAAATTCAAGATCTTGAGTACCAAATCAAGCGAGAAGCCTTCAACCTTTTAGGAGCCGAGCCGATCTTCAATCGGGCAAGTGATCCAAGCCGATCCGCGATCCACGGAGACGAGCGATGCCAAATCGACGATCAAGTTCTTCCTCTTGTAGTTCTTGAGCGAATGTAACTAAATTGTTGATATAAATAAAAGGTGAAATTCTTTAATCTTGCTTTCTTTTAATTCTTGCATCATGATTAGATCTCAATTTGTAATTGTTGTTCTTGTTGTGATGTTTGAGTAAAACTCCGCTCGTGAAGGAGTCGAGACGATTGTAGAATGATGATGTAACAAATCTTAATACAATTTTTAAGTCCTACGAGTTTTGTAAACCCTAGCAAGTTCAAGAATCGATGACCTAGTTTCGTAGCGATGCTTTCTTGATTGTGATCGCTCGAAATTAGGGAGCTACGATCGTTTCTTGAATTTACTAGAGGCTAGAATATGAATGATATCAATGAAAGAACAAGAGATAAGATGAAACCCTAGTTTCACAAGAAGTCTCTAATTCTCATCGATCATCATCGATCTAGTATCAAATCATCGAAGGATAAGAATACGTAATTTTAAGATTACATCACATCTATAGATCCGATCGATTCCTACGAGCCTCATTTCGATTCTTGAGATTTGGTTTGGAAAAATCATCAAACAATCGATTCTTGATTCTATCTTTTACTTTTCTTAGATCTAGATATTTTCTCATTCTTGAACTTCAATTTTAAATCATGAATTGTTTTGTTTTCTTTTCATTAATGTTTCGACTCACCTAATTCAAAAGACGAACGATTACACTTTCCCTGTGGACGATCCGCACTCACTTACAATCTACAATCCGACACAGTAGTTGATTGCGGTCAAATAATTTTTGGTTGTGATTTCTTTACAATTTTATAATACACATCAAGAATTCTTTTCAATCAACTCTCTACACATTACCATGGTTATATTATGATAAGTATTCTTATTATTTCCTTTTTTTGAAAAAACTTATCATAATATTCATCTTCTTCTTCTTCATCTTCTTCACTTGAAGAAGCTTGCTTCATCAATGGTGATTGATGAAAACAAGTGAGAAATCCAATTCTAAAGTCTACCCACTTCCTATTTCTTCATCCTCTACCTCTTGCCAAGTAGTAGAGTGTGTTTTCTTCACAAGTTTCTTGACTTGGTGAAGTTGGAGCTTGATTTAGCGATGCCTCGACGTAGATCATCTTCGGCATGGACATCGACGACCTAGCTTGCCCATTCTCCCACGAAGCCGACGCTAGAGCCCGGGAACTCATTTGGACAGCGAGGGGAATTCGTTGCGGAGCTATGGAGGTGGAGCACCGGATCTACAAAGGTTGTATTTCCGTATTCTTTATAGTTAAGTTGTTAACTAGTTTCTAGTTTCGCCTAAATCTAGCCAACGATCCGTATTAGGGTTTCTCGGCACCTAGAATTTTTGAAATTGGCATGGTTGATGCCTTGTGAGACCTCACTAGGGTGTCTAGGAACCCTACATATATTACTTAATGGAAACTTGGGATATTCACCTTGTATAGACAATCTTGCTCAATATAGTAGTATGCTACTTGGTTAGTTTCTGCTTTAATGTGTGCATGTGTTTCTTTTAGCATATCGCCTTTACAAATTAGTGGAGCCCTTAGGATCTTTGCTTGATTACCAGCGTTGTGATGGCAGTCACACTCGTGGGGGCTGGGTAATCTATAAGCACATCCTTATGCAGGTCCCTAGTCGCAGGACTATCGAGACAGGGCATCGATACTCCGGAGTAGAATAGCGTATGCGCTTCTCATCCCAGTGTGGGAGACGGTCTGTCCCACAGCCGTCAGTACGTCGTACTTGAGATAGTATGCGGATGCTCGTTAGGTTACGAGTACACTGGACAGGACTCCTCGGGAACTGTTGGTTGGTACTATACCTATCGTCAGTTATCAGTTCCCAGGTGACATGAGTACAGCTTAGTCCGCTGACTTGACACTATCACTTCGCCTCGAGTGTGTTCCCACAGTACTTTGATTACTACCCTACCACGGCTCAAAGGAGTCATGCAAACAGGTGGTAGTTGGGTGCAGTCTCGAAGCACTTGGAGGCAGTGACAGTTAGACAGGATTCGTCTCTCCCGGTATTGGGGGTTGACATTGTAAGTCCACGTTGCCCACCCCGGTGCTTGCTGGGAGGCGGAAAACGGAATAAAAATCGAATTTTTATGAGCTTAGGCAACATGGACTAGACTATGAAGGATCTTTTCTAAACAAAAACAAACTAAAGTTAACTAGAAACTAGCTAAGTGCTAGAAAGGTTATACCTTGGGCTTTATGTCCTTCTCTCCTTGCTCCTTGGAGTAGTGTAAAGAGGTCACCTTTGTCGTCTACTCACGTCGAAGAAAGATCCACCCGAAAGCCTCGACCTTTGGCTTCAACTCCAAGCTAGAAGTAACTAGGGTGTAAGAAGTGCTAATCCTTAAACCCTAAATGAGAGTAGAGATTATCAAGAAGAGGTTTTTCTCAAGCTCAAGTGTTTCTCAACACATGAGAGGGGAGAGCTTGAGGGAGAGGAAGAACAAGAGAGAGAAAGCAAAAAATAGAATGAGAATAAAATAAACCATTCTCACATATATGTGTGAATTATTGTAATTAGATAATTAGCTAGATAATTGTCATGGTTAATCAAGACATGACCATTATCATTTCATTTTTAATGCAAATTGCAAGGATCAAAGAGCATCTTCCAAATGAAATGATGATGGTTAAAGTGTCAACAAGGTCAACAAGTCAAGGTGGGTCAAATGGTCAACAACCATAACCATGCATAATTATTAAACTAATACCAATTAACCATAATACACACATAATCATTAGGGTTAATACAAATGACAATAGTCATTAACCCTAATCAAAGTCCTCTCCCTCTGTCTCAAGCAACTGTGCATACGCACCCGTATTCGTGATCCGAGGAACACGAATACAATGAGAAAAACCAATCCTAAATCATATACTAGGATCCAGCTTAAACCAAAGCCTGCTAGTATAAGCTGTCCGGACAGCAAACGTGCAAAAGTGCGCGGATGTGAACGAACCCTGTCGCAAAACCATGCGACCTCTACTCATTTTGCCAAAAGACGAATAGCTCTCTGTGTGGGACTCTAAAGACTCGACACTACGCTGGTAGTGGGTTTAACCACAGACCGCAAGCGGCACTAGCTGTACGTAACGGTCCCCAGGTAGATGTCGATAAGAAGACTGACGAGGTGAACCCCATCTGAACTCCTACTGAGCCTGTATGTGACAATCTCCGTACAGTCCGGTCTGTTCGTCTGATACATCGCATGGCGGGCCTAGGGGGGCGGTGAACGTCAGTCCCCTAATAGCGGTACAAGTCATGTCGGAGTGTAGCCCAGAACACCCTGAGATAACACTGGAAACCTACCAGTATATCTCGGTTGCCCTGGCCAGGGACTACTCGTGTAATAGCTCTCCTGGACACAGCGCGATGTCAACCCCTAATACCGGGAGAGACGAATCCTGTCTAACCGTCACTGCCTCCAAGTGCTTTGGGACTGCACCCAAAAACTACCTGTTTGCATGCCTTCTTTGAGCCGTGGTAGGGTAGTAATCAAAGTGCAGTGGGAACACACTCGAGGCGAAGTGATGGTGTCAAGTCAGCGGACTAAGCTGTACTCATGTCACCTGGGAACTGATAACTGACGATAGGTATAATATCAACCAACAGTTCCCGACGAGTCCTGTCCAGTGTACTCGTAACCTAACGAGCACCCGCATACTATCTCTAGTACGACGTACTGACGGCTGTGGGACAGACCGTCTCCCACGCTGGGATGAGAAGCGCATACACTAGTCTACTCTGGAGTATCGATGCCCTGTCTCGATAGTCCAACGACTAGGGACCTGTATAAGGATGTGCTTATAGATCACCCAGCTCCCACGAGTGTGAGCGTCATCACAACGCTGGTAATCAAGCAAAGATCCTAAGGGCTCTACTAATATGTATATTAGTGATATGCTAAAAGAAACACATGCACATATTAAAGCAGAGAAAAACCAAGTAGCATACTACCATTTCGAGCAAGATTGTATATACAACTGTGAATATCCCAAGCTTCCATCAAGTAATATACAAACTAGTATGATACAGTAATGGCCTCTAGGGCATATACACTAACAATCTCCCACTTGCACTAAGGCCATGTACTGGCGTATCGAAGACCTATCATCTCGATCAGCCGCTCGAACTGAGTCTGGGGCAAGGCTTTGGTGAATGGATTTGCTGTGTTATCTTCTGAAGCAACCCTCCGATCCCTGATCTCCTGGCGATCCACGATCTCCCTGATCAGGTGATACCGCCTCAAGATGTGTCTGGATTTCTGATGGGACCTGGGTTCCTTCGCTAAAGTTATAGCCCCGTTGTTGTCGCAATACAGAGGTATTGGGTCAACAATGGACGGAACCACCTGAAGTTCTCTCAAGAACTTCCTCATCCAGACAGCTTCTTTTGCGGCATCAGATGCAGCGATGTATTCCGCTTCCATAGTCGAGTCAGCAACGGTTTCCTGTTTGGAGCTCTTCCAACACACCGCCCTTCCATTGAGGGTGAAGACAAAACCCGACATGGACTTGGAATCATCCTTATCACTCTGGAAGCTGGAGTCAGCAAAGGCCTCAATCTGGAGGTCTTTTCCGCCATACACCAAGAACATCTCCTTAGTCCTTCTCAGGTACTTGAGAATGTTCTTTACCGCTATCCAATGTTTCTCCCCAGGGTTTGACTGATACCTGCTTACCACACTCAGTGCATAAGCCACATCCGGTCTGGTACACAACATCGCATACATTATAGAGCCTACCGCAGAAGCGTAGGGTATAATAGACATGCGATCCCTCTCCAAATCAGTCCTGGGAGACATCTCTTTGGAGAGGGTGATCCCGTGACAAGCCGGTAGATTACCGCGCTTGGAATCTTCCATACTGAATCTCTTCAGTATGGTGTCGATGTACCTGGACTGTGAAAGTCCTAATATCCTCTTGGATCTGTCACGGTAGATCCGGATACCCAGAATGTATGAGGCATCACCCAGGTCTTTCATGGAGAACCTGTGTGACAAGAACCTCTTAACAGATTGTAGCATAGGAATGTCATTTCCTATTAAGAGAATGTCATCCACGTATAAAACGAGGAATACTACAGTTCTCGCTACAAATCTACAATAGATTCATGGTTCATCTGGATTTTTGATAAAGCCAAATTTCTTGACCGTCTCATCAAAACAGATGTTCCAACTCCGCGATGCCTGCTTTAGTCCATATATGGACTTAAGCAACTTGCACACCTTTCCGCTGCTCCCACTCTGAATGAAAACCTCTGGCTGGTCCATATAGACACACTCCTCTAAATGTCCATTTAGAAAAGCTGTCTTTACGTCCATCTGCCAAATCTCATAATCGTGGAAGGCAGCAATGGCAAGAAGGATCCGAATGGATTTCATCTTAGCTACTGGAGAAAAGGTTTCGTCATAGTCCAAACCAGGTCGCTGACGAAAACCCTTTGCTACCAGTCTGGCTTTATAGGTCTCAACCTGTCCATCTACACCAATCTTCCTTTTGAAGATCCACTTGCATCATACGGGTTTTACCCCATCTGGAGCAATGTCCAACGTCCATACTTTGTTGGTGTACATGGACTCCATCTCGGTCCGCATTGCATCCAGCCATTTTACCGAGTCGACTCTCTGAATGGCTTGCTGGAAGCTAGTAGGCTCATCAAGGTCTATGATGCAATCCTTTCTATCCTCGTCAATGAGAAAACCGTAGTATCTCTCGGGCGGATGAGACTGCCTACTACTCCTTCGGAGTGGCGTGGGAATGTCTTGATCTTTCGAACCCTCTGGTTCTACTAAGCTTTCAGTAATAGCTTGTGGTTCTGGAATTTCTTCCAGTTCTATTGCGCTCCCACTTATTTCCTTATCTATGAACTGGTGTTCCAGAAAATGGGCATTACGAGAAACAAGGACTTTTTGTTCCTCTGCGTAATAGAAAAGATACCCCCTGGAGTTCTTTGGGTATCCCACAAACTTGCACAGTACTGAGCGTGCCTCTAGTTTGTCCGCATGCTGCTTTTTGACATAAGCTGGACATCCCCAAATCTTCAAGTATTGAAGATAGGGTTTCTTCCCACTCCATAACTCATATGGTGTGGTAGGCACAGTCTTAGTGGGAACACGGTTCAAAAGGTATGCAGCTGTTTCTAGCGCATATCCCCAGAACGATCGCGGCAACTCAGCGTTACTCATCATGGACCGTACCATATCCAATAGGGTTCGGTTCCGTCTCTCCGATACACCGTTATGTTGCGGAGTGTATGGAGGAGTAAGCTGAGAGAGAATTCCATTCTCTTTTAAGTAACCCAGGAACTCGGCACTCAAGTATTCACCACCTCGATCAGATCTCAGTGCCTTAATACTTTTGCCTGTTTGTTTTTCTACTTCATTCTTATATTCCTGGAACTTATCAAAAGCTTCGGATTTATGCTTCATTAAGAAGACATGTCCGAACCTTGAGAAATCATCCGTAAAAGTAATGAAGTATGAATAACCGCTTCGTGCATGTGTAGACATTGGACCGCACACGTCGCTGTGTACGAGTCCCAAGAGCTCGCTCGCTCTTACTCCGTGTCCAGTGAACGGAGTCTTTGTCATCTTTCCTTTGAGACAGGATTGACAAGTTGCATACGATTGATATTCGAACGAATCCAAATATCCTTCTGTGTGTAACTTAGTCAACCTTCTCTCATTGATGTGACCTAGTCTACAATGCCATAAGAAAGTTTTATCGATTTCTGGAGACTTTCTTTTGTGTGTATTCTGGACATTGAAAATCTGTGGCTGGTTTAATACGTATATACCGTTGTTCAATGTACCTGACCCAATCAAAACTTGATTAAGGTGAATGTTCAATACATTACTTACAAATGCAAATTCATAACCTTCTTTAGATAATAAAGATACAGAAATGATATTACAGGTTGCATTTGGTACATAATAACAACTACGTAAAACCAAAAAGCGTCCATCAGACAATCCCAGGTGATAGTCCCCCACGGCCTCAGCATCCATGCTAGCACCGTTTGCAACTCTGAGGGTCATGTCACCTGCCTTCAAAACTCTACGCTTTCTCAATGCCTGCAAAGAATTACAGATATGAGATCCTGATCCGGTATCCAATACCCAGGATGTAGAGTTTATTGATAGATAGTTTTCAATAACATACACACCTGAAGCTGAAGCTGCAACTCGCTTCAAATCCTGTGTTCTGGCCTTCCAAGCCTTGCAATCCTGTTTCCAGTGACCACTTTTGTGACAATAAAAGCATTCTTCCTTCCCCACCAGCTTTCCCGCTATCTTCGTTGCTTTTCCTTTTCCCTTCGTATCCACTTTACCGACACCGCCTCTTGGTTTGGCGGGGGCTTTCTTCTTCTTGCCCTTGGCTTTCGCCCTGGACCGAGAAGAGGAAGATCCTCCTACAAACAAAGTGGATGTCTCCCTACCCTTCTGTAGGGTGCCCTCAGCACACCTCAGCATGTTCAGAAGTTCGGAAAGTTCAACCTCCTTTCCTTGCATGTTGAAGTTAAGAATAAACTGGGCGTAAGTTGAAGGAAGGGACTGGAGAATCAAATCAGTATAGAGTTCATTCTCCAACGTGGTCCCAAGGTCCGCGAGCTCCTCTATGTAGCCAATCATCTTAAGCACGTGTTCCGCTACCGATGATCCGACGGCCAACCTTGCCGAAAATAACATCTTCGACACTTCGTATTTTGCGATACGAGACTTCTCTCCATACAATTCTTTTGTATGAAGAAATATGGACTCTAGGTCCATATTCTCGTGCCTCCTCTGATGTTCGTTGTCCATCGAGGCAAGTACGAGGCATCTTGCCTTCGCGCAATCTATTTCCCAGGTCTTGTAGATTTCCCTATCTACGTCACTGGATTTGGGACCTGGGACAGGGGGAGCTTTAGTGGTAAGGACATACCCCAACTTGTCATAAGTGATTGCCATCTTGACATTCCTGAGCCAATATTTGTAGTTTGGCCCTGTCAATATGTTTTTATCTAGTAATAACTTAAGTCCGGTCATGTTGAATGGTCGCTGCAATTACGAGAGAGAAAAGAAACACTTTAGCATGATGCTCTTGCAAGTTTAGAGTGGTTTTTAGTTTGTCTAAACTGGATGGCTCCCACTGTCTCTCGAATCCCTTCTCAAACCGTAAAGAAAGGATTAGTCAGGATCAATCTCACCGTACAATACTTGCTTAACCATTCAGCCAGGCCAGTGTCGGTACTTCGAGGGAGGTTTTCCAATGCTTTCGCGAAGTTTCTTAATTAAGTAACCTCTTTTCCCTGTGGGCGTAGCCCCGCTAACACCTTTCTAGACACCTACTAAGTTTATAGCATTGATCGTTAAGTGAGAGTTTTCCCGAGGAGTAGCATATACTCACAGTAGGATCGGGATCCAAATATCATCGCGTGATAAAACCGAAGGAATCCTACCAGAATTATCACACTCCAAATGGTATGCAGCGCTAGCAAGTTTCAGTACTTATGAAACTCCCGATGTGGATTTTTGCCCCATGCTCTTATGACCTTGGCGTGAGGTCAAAATGTCATAAGTCACATGTCAAGTTCTTTCCATCATTATCCCGGTTAATTTGAACCCACCCGTTCCTACCCTTGACGTAGGCCAAAATAGCAGTACGACTGTCTCAAACCAACGCATTATATCTATGCAGCAGATAAATATCCGGCAGCTACCAATCACTATGCCTTGGCGTGAGGTCAAAATACATAGCTTGAATACTACCGAATATTTAACTGAAATGATGGAGGGCTACGGATGGTTTTGGCGAAACCGTGAACGTAGTGAACTTGATATAATCGATGGAACGAGATAGCTTTTAAAAGGAGTGGTTCAAGCTCCGCGTTTAAAAGTTTAGTTTTGAAAAGAACCGAGTGGTTTTCAAAGTGTTCCAATCGACTTATACTTGGTTTATTTTCTTGCATTAGTTCTTTTAATGCGTCCCATCATTTAACCCTACCATTGCAGAAAACAACCAAAATATGACGTACCCTTATGCCATTCGCATTCGCCACGGGGCCCCGTCATCACCCGTTAGGTTACTTAACTAACGACAGAGCGGGGGCTGGGCTAGCGCGGCTGTAAAACATAAGCAACGCCTAAATAGTTATCATATATAAATATATAGCAATGATAGACATTACAGATCACAGATGAATACATTGGATATACTAGGAATCCGCAATCCGTTCGAGCCTACAACGAAAAGCGGATTACACGGTCGCGGTGAATAGCCAATACCCCACCCAAGACCCCTACGGGTGCGGCAAACTACCCGCCAAGTACCCGAAGCGAAGCAACCTCCCTCAACACCGTGAGTAGGCCACTCGGCACTTCGAGATACCCGGTAGTTTGTGCACCCCCTCCATAGGTCTATCCTAGGAGCAAAAACAGTAAAAAGAATTATACAATGACGGCTACAACCCCGACCCGGTTGCGTGGCCATACAAATAATATTATTACATCAATTTACATATTACAATGAATGAAAGAAAAAGCAACACTCATCTCATATGCACCCCGGCTATTGATCCGCGACAATCCAACCCATTCATATACACATACCATCATCAATCACAGATCACAGATATGTATAACCCCGACTAATCGACATATAGCGATTAGCCGACGTTCAATACATATAAACATCACAGATATAACCTTTTAGTCAAAGTGTATTGAAGTTCGATAAAAAATACGGATTTATAGGCCCCCAAAAACAAATTTCTATTCTGGAAAACCTGGGCACATATAAACCATCTTAAAAATCCTAAAACCAAGCCAGAAATACACTGCACCAAACTCGACCCAGTGAAGAGCCAAGACGGCCGCGGTTGCGCGGCAATAGCTTGCTATTGCCGCGGAACCGCGGCTCTTTGGTCGAATCACTGGATCGTTTTTGGTGGCTTTCTTCACAAAACCCTGAGATGATTTTTGGAGTATAATTTATTTTCTTTTGAACAGAAAAAAAATTAACAGAAACTTAGGGTTTTGAAAACTCGGTTTTTCGATTTTTCCGATTCGAACTTCGATACACTCTACTACCTAGCTAGTTTATGTTTAGTTAGGCTCTGATACCACTGTAAGTCCACGTTGCCCACCCCGGTGCTTGCGGGGAGGCGGAAAACGGAATAAAAATCGAATTTTTATGAGCTTAGGCAACATGGACTAGACTATGAAGGATCTTTGCTAAACAAAAACAAGCTAAAGCTAACTAGAAACTAGCTAAGTGCTAGAAAGGTTATACCTTGGGCTTGATGTCCTTCTCTCCTTACTCCTTGGAGTAGTGGAAAGAGGTCACCTTTGTCGTCTACTCACATCGAAGAAAGATCCACCCGAAAGCCTCGACCTTTGGCTTCAACTCCAAGCTAGAAGTAACTAGGGTGTAAGAAGTGCTAATCCTTAAACCCTAGATGAGAGTAGAGATTATCAAGAAGAGGTTTTTCTCAAGCTCAAGTGTTTCTCAACACATGAGAGGGAGAGCTTGAGGGAGAGGAAGAACAAGAGAGAGAAAGCAAAAAATAGAATGAGAATAAAATAAACCATTCTCACATATATGTGTGAATTATTGTAATTAGATAATTAGCTAGATAATTGTCATGGTTAATCAAGACATGACCATTATCATTTCATTTTTAATGCAAATTGCAAGGATCAAAGAGCATCTTCCAAATGAAATGATGATGGTCAAAGTGTCAACAAGGTCAACAAGTCAAGGTGGGTCAAATGGTCAACAACCATAACCATGCACAATTATTAAACTAATACCAATTAACCATAATACACACATAATCATTAGGGTTAATACAAATGACAATAGTCATTAACCCTAATCAAAGTCCTCTCCCTCTGTCTCAAGCAACTGTGCATACACACCAGTATTCGTGATCCGAGGAACACGAATACAATGAGAAAAACCAATCCCAAATCATATACTAGGATCCGGCTTAAACCAAAGCCCGCTAGTATAAGCTGTCCGGACAGCAAACGTGCACAAGTGCGCGGATGTGAACGAACCCTGTCGCAAAACCATGCGACCTCTACTCATTTTTCCTAAAGGCGAATAGCTCTCTGTGTGGGACTCTAAAGACTCGACACTATGCTGGCAGTGGGTTTAACCACAGACCACAAGCGGCACTAGCTGTACGTAACGGTCCCCAGGTAGATGTCGATAAGAAGACTGACGAGGTGAACCCCATCTGAACTCCTACTGAGCCTGTATGTGACAATCTCCGTACAGTCCGGTCTGTTCGTCTGATACATCGCATGGCGGGCCTAGGGGGGCGGTGAACATCAGTCCCCTAATAGCGGTACAAGTCGTGTCGGAGTGTAGCCCAGAACACCCTGAGATAACACTGGAAACCTACCAGTATATCTCGGTTGCCCTGGCCAGGGACTACTCGTGTAATGGCTCTCCTGGACACAGCGCGATGTCAACCCCCAATACCGGGAGAGACGAATCATGTCTAACCGTCACTGCCTCCAAGTGCTTCGGGACTGCACCCAAAAATTACCTGTTTGCACGCCTCCTTTGAGCCGTGGTAGGGTAGTAATCAAAGTGCAGTAGGAACACACTCGAGGCGAAGTGACGGTGTCAAGTCAGCGGACTAAGCTGTACTCATGTCACCTGGGAACTGATAACTGACGATAGGTATAATACCAACCAACAGTTCCCGACGAGTCCTGTCCATTGTACTCGTAACCTAACGAGCACCCGCATACTATCTCTAGTACGACGTACTGACGGCTGTGGGACAGACCGTCTCCCACGCCGGGATGAGAAGCGCATACCCTAGTCTACTCCGGAGTATCGATGCCCTATCTCGATAGTCCAACGACTAGGGACCTGTATAAGGATGTGCTTATACATCACCCAGCTCCCACGAGTGTGAGCGCCATCACAACGCTGGTAATCAAGCAAAGATCCTAAGGGCTCTACTAATATGTATATCAGCGATATGCTAAAAGAAACACATGCACATATTAAAGCAGAGACAAACCAAGTAGCATACTACCATTTCGAGCAGGATTGTATATACTACTGTGAATATCCCAAGCTTCCATCAAGTAATATACAAACTAGTATGATACAGTAATGGCCTCTAGGGCATATACACTAACAGACATCGCGCTGTGTCTAGGAGAGCCATTACACAAGTAGTCCCTGGCCAGGGCAAGCGAGATATACTGGTAGGTTTCCAGTGTTATCTCAGGGTGTTCTGGGCTACACTCCGACACGACTTGTACCGCTATTAGGGGACTGACGTTTACCGCCCCCTTGGCCCGCCATGCGATGTTCTCAGACGAACAGACCGGACTGTATGGAGATTGTCACATTCAGGCCCACTAGAAGTTCAGATGGGTTTCACCTCGTCCGTCTTCTTGTCGGCATCTACCTGGGGACCGTTACGCACAGCTAGTGCCGCTTGCAGTCTGTGGTTAAACCCACTGCCAGCATAGTGTCGAGTCTTTAGAATCCCACACAGAAAGCTATTCGCCTTTAGGCAAAAGAGTAGAGGTCGCATGGTTTTGCGACAGGTCGCATGGTTTTGCGACAGGGTTCAGTCACATCCGTGCACTTGTGCCTGTTTAGTGTCCGGACAGTTAACACCAGCGGGCTTTGGTTTAAGCCAGATCCTAGTGTACATTTTGGGATTGGTTTTATCTCGTTTGTATTCGTGTTCCTCGGAACGCGGATGCGGGTGTGTATGCACAGTTGACAGAGAGACAGAGGCAGAGGATTCTTATTGGGTTTGTTGACTGTTGACTGTTGACTATTGACTTTTTGCTAAACCCTAATGAGAATAAGAAATATAATTAACAATAATATTAATTAAGTATTATAGTGACATGGTTGTTGAGGGGTTGACTTTGTTAACTTGTTGACTTTGTTGACAGGTTGAGTAGGTTGGACTAGTTGACCATCATCATTACAATGGCTATCATTCCATGGCAAAGACTTTTGCTTGCTTCTTTCTTTTTGCAAAATGAGTTCATGAAATGATATGGCCATTTTGACTTGAACCATCACATAATACTTGATTACCATTTTGTTATGATGGTTTTGGATTATGAGAGCTTGGATGGCAAAAGACTTACTCATTCTCTCATTTGCTTTCTCTCTCTTGCTTGAGCTCTCCCTCTTGCTCTTCCTCTTGCTCTCTCTCTAGCTCAAGGCAACTCCCTCTCATGAGTTGAGAAACATTGCCTTAGAGATAAAAGAAAACCCAAATCACTTCTCTACTCATCCTAGTTCACAAGGTTTAGGAAACCAAGTGTTCTAGTTTCTTCAAGTTCGAAGAAGAAGCCGAAGGTAGAAGCTTTCAGGTGGATCCATCTTCGGCGCAAGGAGACGACGAGGTGAGGCCGATCCGTACACCGCAAAGAGTTGAAGACGAAGGAGTTCAAGAAAGGTATAGCCCCCTAACCGAGTAGGTAAAACTCCTAGTTAGGTTGTTAGGTAGTTGTTTAACAAAGATCCGTTTTTGAGTCCATGTTACCACCTCTTGAAAAATCATTTTTCATCATTTCCGCAAGCCCGTAAGAACCGGGAGAGGTAACGTGGACTTACAAAGACTGCGTATACACCTGCCACTCTTATATCCACTTTGTTTTTCTCTAGAAATACTCTGTATCACTACGGATATCCACTTCCATTGGATAAATCCATCGTATAGTTACATACGAACTTGAAGTAATTTTTTCGAGGATGGATTCTGGTTCTGGAGAAATAGAATAGGATTATTCAGATGTCTTTTCCCATTACCTTCTCTCAGGTTGCGAGGTCTCCTAAGATTAGGCGAGTACACCTATTACGCTTATTGGATAGTCTTCTTCCAAACCTTAGGCTGGTGCCGAAAGGTAGGGAATGAAGAAAACCAATTAGCGTAAAGGCGGTGTACAGAAGGTAATAAGTAAAGACATAATAAAGGGATTGCAGTGAGGGCAGATGAGTATATGGTTATTGTCATGAATAAGGTTTGTGGAAGAGGCGTTACTAGGAATACCAGTTACCCTTTTTGAAACATTTTTATGTTTCAGTTTCACTGTGCGATAGTAATTGAAAAACTGTTTTCCCAATTGGAATCTAACTCCAGGGTATGTATTTACCAGATCAGTTTCTCACATCTGTATGTTATTACAGATGGTGAGTGGGAGTAAGATATTGGGAATTGGGTGATTAGATCCTCATTATATCGGAATTCGTTGTAATTGGTGATGTTTGAGGAAATCATCTGGTTTTTGCCGAATGACAAATATTTGGTTTTGAATATCCGTTGTTATGCACCAATTTCAAACTGATATATCTGTACATTTATTTTATAAAGTGAGATATAACTTTTTGATATTATGTCTGTGACATTTACCTATATCAGCTGCTGATTAGGTAAGGTGCATTCAACAGCGGTGTAATTCTTCTTAACCATAGTACAGTTTTTCAACCTACGACGCACAGAGTTTGAGTTATTGAACTCTGGAGACTTATACAAAGTATTGTATGTTGTCCAGTGTCCATTAGGACAATGGGGTTGGTACTCACACTGTATTCTGTTTACTCATAACTTCTCTGATTCTAGACATGTATTTCATTGAAATGCAAGGTTCAGATTTTGAGAAGTTATGGGTATGAGAACAAAGTAGAGAACAATTTATTAGAAGTATCAGGATTCTTCGAAGTAGTCGAAGATGTAGATACTTGTGTTTGGTATTCCGTTGATAGTAATGGTTTTGAGAACTTGCTTCTCTTTCAGGTTACTCATATATGGATGGACTCTTAGATGAGTAATGTTGATTGTCCTCTTTCCATTTGGTTGATATGCACTGGAGACAGCTGCAAGATTTTGAATCTGGTTCCAATTAAATTAGTGCTTTTGTTTCTATATCATATTTATATAGAATCAATTTATATCTTAACGATGTTAAGGCATAGGGAGTTGTCCGACTGATGCTTAAAACCAGAATCCGGATAAACTCAAGACACGTTTCAGTAATAGCTATTTGTGGGTTATCCCGGGCTTTGACGATGGTTAACTTTCTACCATCAGGAAGATCAATATTTATATTGTTCTTGACTCGCCACAGTTTTAGTAAAATGGATTTTTTTCAGAAAGCAGAAGTGGGAGTATGGTAAAACTGGAAGTCATTCCAGAACCACAAACGATCACTGAAAACTTAATAAAACTTAAGGATTCAATTGGATTTGATGTTCCGTTAGCCACTCCACAGATTTTGTGGGTAACCTTAGGCACCCGAGAGGTACTTCGGTCTTCTCAGAGACGGTGATAGGGAGGTTCTTGTTTACCCAGACTTGCCATTGTTGTTGTTCTAGACTATAAGACCCGGCAGGAGGATGAATATAGCGTCATTCTAAACTAGCTTTAGAAGTGCACGTGTATATGACTCTGCCAGAGGGTTGTTGTAGTCAGTGGGAGCAGCAGAAGAATAGTGGGCAAGTAGCTTATGTCTATTTATAGACTAAAGCAGCTATAGCGTAAATAGATCATCTAATTTTGATGTGACAGTCATAGGCCTTGACCTCATCAGAATAAGAGATGGATCTGGTAAGAAGGTAGTAGAGAGTGATGTCCAGGTGTTGGGATGACATGCACTTGGTAGGAAGAGTTATTCCTATACAACGATCGGTTATACTGTGGTTGTCACAAAGTTGTTTCTCCACATAGGATATGGATATAATATCAGGTTTTCTGGTTACTAGATGTATGGTTTTAGATCTAGATTTGGTAAGTATCCTAATCTGAGTACTTTGACATTAAATGGACGACTCCTGGCATGGTGGTCTACCTGCAGGTGATGGAGTCAACCTCTCTAAAGGTGTCTTACAGACTAAAGGAGAGAGGGTTCTACATGATTAGCATATCACTTGCTAAGGCAATTGAGTTAATCATGAAATCTCAAGTACCACACCAGATATTATTTTTGCACTAGCTGCAATAAACATATATTAATCCAATCCTGGAGAAACATTGGGAAGCAGTTTATGAACATAAGTAAATGTTCTTAGGATATGGTAACGGCGGCCTCCTTGAGGAGACGATTATCATTTCAGGCTTCCAAAGTGACCTGGATGACAGAGTGACTGTCAGAGTTATAGTTTTTCCCTCTTTTAAGGGACAGTATGTTGAACAGGTGGTCCAAGCGGATGCTGAGGAAAGGCATGGCGCAGGATACTGATTAAATTCAGTGGACGATACAGTCTAAGAAGTTTGCTGGATTTGGAGTTCATTTGTGAACTGCGTCCTATCAGATATCCAAACAAATTCTAAGACAGGTATTGCTCATTTCGGGAGATAGCTTTCTCCGCGAAGTTGAGATTAAGAGAGATACAGAAAGAAATATTTGAGCGGATCCACTCAATGAGGCTATTTCTCGAACGCAATCATTTTTGCAAACGGGCTTTGTGAAACTGATTAGTAGAGAAGTTGGGTGTTCGGTATCACACGGGCTGTGAGTATGCGACATCGCAATAATAGGCCTTAAGTGCAAGTGGGAGATTGTTGGCTATTGTGCCCTCAAGGCAATTATCATAGTCGCGGACTTGTGATTATAATGATTGAGTGATGATCTATACCGATAAAACAGTCTTACTCAAGATGATAGTATGCTATCTGGTTTGTCTTTATTATCATGTACATGTTGATAGAGCCCATAGGATTCTTGCTTGACTGCCAGCATTATGATGGCGATCATATATGTGGAAGCTGAGGTCTATAAGCACATCCATAAATGTCCCTAGTCGTAGGAGTAACGAGACCGGGCATCGATACTCCAGTATAGACTAGTGTATACTGATCGAGACCCCGACGAGGGGTGGTGGCCATGTCTCACAAGCCACTGGTGTTAGTTTGTTCACCTAAGATAGTATATAGGTGCTCATTGGGTTATGAGTACACTGGACGGACTAGCTAGGAACCTGCTAGTTGGTACTATACCTATTGTCAGATAGCAGTTCCCAGGTGACATGTGTACAGGTTAGTCTGTCGACCTGAGATCGTCATTTGTCTCGTGTGATTTCCCACTGTGCTTTGATTACTACCCTACCACGGCTCAAAGGAGTCGTGCAAACAGGTTTTAGTTCGGTACAGTCCCGAGCCACATGGAGGCAGTGATCGGATCGTCGGGGATTCGTCTCTTCCGGTATTGGGGGTTGATGTCGCGTTGTGTACGGATGGCCATCACCATAAATTCGTGGCCACGGTGGACGAGAATTACCGATCCAGGATCGATAGTTTCTTAGGTGGTGATTGGTTTCATACCGACACTGAATATTGCGTTGTTGGAGGCCTGACTTTATCCACCCCCCTAGACTCGATATGCGATACTCTTAGACGAACAGATCGGACTGTACGGATATTGTCACTGTCAGGCTCAGTAGGGGTTCAAGATGAGTTTGCTCGTCGTCCTCCCTTTCGCTCAATACCTGGGTAGCCGTTACGCACAGCTAGTGCCGCTGACGTGCTTGTGGTTAAACCCACTGCCAGCATATTGACGAGTCTTTAGAGTCCCACACAGAGAGTTTTTATGGTTCAGGCGATATGGTGTTCATGACGTATGTTGGTACATATAGGTGTCCGATTAAATATGTGTGTGCTGCGCAGACTTTAATCGGACGGTTGATAATACTAGCGGCTTAGGATTAAGCCGGATTATTAAATCGAGTTTTTGATTTAATAATTTATATATGAATTTGTATATACGTATTCTAGTATTATTATTCACTATTCGTTTTCTCTCTCGGCTATTTGTATTTTGGTACGAATACGCGTATATGTATTTCGATACATGTACCGGGAAGTATTCCGTATTTTGTACGGAATAGCTTCTAGAAGTAGATGCCACCTCATTTATATGATTTTACTTTTTGGAAAATCATTTGTTTTATAAATGAGGTGGAAGGGATGATGTGGCAAAAGCATGGGTCAAAGCATGTTGCAAAGCATGGCTTGGATTTATTTAATTCGACAAAAGAAAATGAATTTATTTTGTATGGAGGAGAAAGGGGGGCACTTTTTAGGGTGGGATTTATTTTCATTGGGCTAATTACATCATACACTAGCTCTCTCTCACTCTCTCATTTTCACACAAAAGGAGTTAGCCATTTTTTCTTCCTCATGCCATGTTTTTCATCACCTCCTTCATCTTCTTCTATGGTTGCTCCCATGAGCATAGATGTTGAGAGAAAAATGTAGTGACATTTTCATACCTCCCACTCTTCATCACTAGCAACTTTGGAGCGTCGGTTACATCGTTCGACGAGGTTGGAGCTTGCGCTGTTTCTCTCGGGTGGATCATCGGAGATGAAGGAAGACCGGCAACCAAACTTCGTCAAAGAACCGCTAGGAGCTTGGAATGAAGACCGAAGGACTCGGATCAACTCGGTATAACGATTCTAACTCTTAGTTAGTTTGCTAGTTTAGGGTTTAAGGTCGATTCGGGATTCGGATAACGGTAGCGCCAATTTAGAAATTTTTGTTCCGCATTTTGGCCGCTTTTTGATGGCCGGGGCGCTGCCGGAACCCTTCACTTCTGCAAGCTACAACCAAGAATTTAATTCTCTCAGAAGACCTCCCCATAAGCTTCCACAAAAAACAGAGAATTTAATTCTCAATAAAGAAGAAGATCTTTCTCCTCTCAAAGCCTAGGTAAAGAAAACACAGAGATAAAAATATATCTCATTTACCTATCATATCATGTTTAAAGGTTTAACTCTTTAAAAGAACATAGTTCTTTCTTTGGATCTGAGATCCACAAGACAATTCTCCCACGTGTGAGAATTTAATTCTCATTGTGAAGATCTTGTTCTTGAGAACTAAAGATTCAGGAGAGAACATGGATGAATGGACATGAAAAAGAAGGGGTTTATACTCTAGGAACTTAGTTCCTTCATAAACAAGAACTTAGTTCTTAAACAACCTGATCCCAGATCATTAAAATATTGATCTTGATGATCGTTAATGGTCAAAATGCCATTAACAGAAATTAAACTTCTTTAAAAAACATGAACAGAGATTAAATCTCTAAGGACTCAGCGCCTCACATAATATCCACATGAGCACTCGAAAGAAGCAGAAGACAACGTCTCATGTGATATCCATGTGAGCATACAGAAGCTCAGAGACTCAGCGTCTTACGTGAAAGGGACGTGAGCGCCCAAGGTCCATGAAAACAACGCCTCACGTGATAGTATGTGAGCGCCAGAAAGCAAAACAGATTAGTGCTTAGCACAATTTTAGCGCCTCACGTAATAGCACGTAAGAGCCAAGAAACATAGCGCCTCACGTGATAACACGTGAGCGGGAAAAAAGCAGAGGCTCACTTGATATCACGTGAGCGCTAAAAAAAAGCAGGATATTATATCCTATACTTAAGCTTGGGATTCTCTGCTCGGTGCTTAGCACTGTTGGGTATTGTAAGACTCAAAATAGAGAATATAGCCCAGCGTTTAGCACCATCGGGTAACATAAAATCCCGACACTTATTCTAAAATAGACTGAGCCCTGAAGTTTTAAACTTCTTTGATTTCAAATGAACTGAGCCCATATGCTCATGATATCCAAGTTGATCTTAGTCCCATATACGTCTAATGTTCTTCATCCTATATCTTCTAACTTAATCTTAGTCTCATATAAGACTAACGATCCTTAGATCCACCATGATCTTTTCCCTCATATACGGGATTTTATTCAAGGGTACATTTTTCCACACCTCTGATATACGGCATTGTAATTCCTCTACGTCTTCAAAGAGGTGGCGGGTCCCAACAACCAACAACTCCTTCCCCGTCCCTACTTAATTAAAAATATGAAATTTTATCAAGACAAAATGCCTTATGCATCCTATATAAATGCGCACCCTCATATCGATACACCCCACATTTATGCACTTCCATATTGATGCGCACACCTCGTATTGACACGCATCCCATATTGAGCTCCGACTTTATACATATATGTATATGTACATCTTTGAGGGAAATATAAATGCTTTTAAATTGGATCGCATCCCAATATTGAGCATCCCATGTTACCATCGTTCACTTCGCCATGTAATATATACATGTGCGCACAAGATGAAAAATGGAACGAAATGTCCTTAAACTAATATTCGTCCCAAACATAGGAATGTTGGACCGAAATGTCTTTAAACTAGCATTCATCCCAAATACGGGAATGTTGGAACGAAATGTCCTTAAACTACTATTCGTCCCAAACATGAGAATGTTGGACCGAAATATTTTTAAACTAATATTTCGTCCCGAACACGGGAATATTGGACCGAAATGTCCTTAAACTAATATTGGACCGCGATGTCCTTAAACTAATATGTTTAGCCCTACGGCTAATTTCCATATTGATCCCCGTATACAATCCACGTACATAGACAAGCTATACTTCATCCAGGTTTCTCATTGACTGATATATCCTTAAACTAATATGTTTTGCCCCCCGAATTATCTTCATATTAACTACCGTATTTATCCAAGGGCTATTCATATATGATCTGATGATCAGTTGAGCCCATACTATCCATAGGCTATTCATATATGATCTGATGATCAGTTAATCCCACATGCTCACTATTCCTAAATCGATCTTAGTTCGATATACGACTAACGATTCTTAAATCAAACCCATATATCCCATAAACTGATGGACTTCATTTATATGAGATCTGTGTCCTAAGTTCAAAACTATTATAAACAATATATATAACACGACATGAAGTGACCTACTGGAGTAGGTGAAAGTTGTTATCTCAACGCAATAACTTAATTAACTGCAGGCCTTGCGCATGCAGGGAAGAGCATCCCCACAAAAAAAAACCCTCATATATGAGGGGAAATCTGATAAGTCTGCTATATCGGTCGCATCTATTCAAACCTCTGATATACGGTGCCATAAATCAACTTGGTATCTTCGAAGAGGTAGATGGATATGTTCCAAATAGCATTTGCCCACAAATTCAAGCTAGTCGCCTCCGCGTCTCAGTCTAGTCTTCGGCGGTAAACAGACTCCGGCATGTTCGATGGGACGTTTTCCTCTTTTCACTCCACACTTCATGTGCCATTTTTTTCCGCGATCAAATAATCCCGGTATATATGTTTATAGTTTCCCTTGGGTGATGGGATACTGAAACTGGCGTTTCGTCTCTATACAGAATGGAGTTCGCTTCCACTCACTACAACTCGAGCTCTACTAAATCTAGTAGAGTCAAATATGGGCCACTTGCAGGCTCAAGTCTTTGCAATCCGTCTCTTCAAGAAATGAATGGGCTTTTTTTTGGGTCGAAGCCCCTACCTCCTACCCTCGGTGCTTCAACGCCGAAGGAGGAAGCCCAGAAGAAGTCTGTCTTCCACAGGCTGGCTCCCTAAACTTCAGCTTTATTGACGGTATCGGTCATGAAATAGTTGGCTCCTGCCAAAGTCCAAGTTCAACACAGGGAGCATAATATTCATTCTCTTAAAGAAAAACAAGGGGGCAAGCTCAGCAAATTACTGAGACCGATGAAACTCCGGTTGCAAGAATTGATCAACGTCAATATGGGCGTCAAATAAGACAAGCTGGGAGCAATTCTCCATCTAGGTTTATTCCAACTTTGATGGTGAATACCTCTGTTCCAACCGGGAATAGTTTTGAACTGCTACGAAAGGTTAGAAAAAATTCCCTTATCACAGTATTGAAAACTCTTCACAACCCATGGAGATCTAGGGAGAGCAGAAACCAATTCGCTCCATAAAAGAACTTTCCTCATCTATATATAAGGTGTGGAAGAAGGAGAAGGACTCAGTCTTCGTCCATGGCTCTTCCCCTAAATGTCAGCCGAACTTTGACAACTCCCTTTCTAAATACAAGGGGATTCATACCAAGGCGGTCCCTGCTCTGACGGTTCCTCCTAAAGTGGTTTCTCATAAAAAAGAAAAGTCAGATAAAGCTTAAGAGCCCAAGGCAAAATCCAGAGGCCAAACTTCCAAACTCCCTAAGCCTGGGGGCATGGTAGTTCATACAGTCCACATAGTGAACTCCAATGACGAAGGTCGTGCTTCTACTAGTCACAGGACACATACTCCGTCTTTGAAAAAGGTTCAGCAGTAACATGTAAAGCTGCAGGAGGTGCTTGCTCAGGCGGCAGCACTCGGTAGTCCACTGCCTGAGAGAAGGTAAAGAGAAAAGAAAACCGAATAATCTTATTCAATTCCCCAGAACCGGAATCCATTCTCGAGCTGAAATAAATTTCTACGAGTTCGTATGTAACTATACGAGATGGTTTTATCCATTCTATATGGATCTTCGTAGTGATATGATATGTTCTAGAGAAAGCAAAGGGTAAAGCAGAAGTGGAATGGATATATGTGACTTTGTCATAATTTGTGACAAAACAGAGCCAGGTTTGTAAAAAGGTTCGTTCAACTTGGTTTACAAGTTTTAGTTTAAGACGGGTCATGGTCATTGCCAAAGAGAGAGAGAGAGAAAAGAAATACTCAGCGTGCACTTTAGCCTAGATTATATTAGTTAATCACTTTATCTAATCAGGATGGATCCCACTGTTTCCTTGAATTCTCCTTGAAACCCTAAAAGGAGAACTAGTCGGGATCATTTACACCTTATAAGTTCGCTAACCATTCAGCCAGGACAGTGTTGGTACTCCGAGGGAAGCTCCTCATGGTTTTGCACGGACATAATTAAATAACCTAATTTTCGCAGAGGCATAACCTCATTAACACTTTCTAAACACTTAATAGGTTAGCTAATTATGAAGTGAAAAACTCCCGAGGAGTAATACCTAATCATAGTGAGAATCGGGACCCAACTATCATAGCATGATAACTTGATGGAAGCTACTCAAGTCACCACATTCCAAAACGTATGCACATGCCTGGCAAGTTTCCTTTATACTTGAAACTCCCGATGTGGCTTTTGCCCCAAGCGGCTTATGACCTTGACGGCCAAAAAATTATAAATCGCAAGTCAAGTTCTACCCGTCATTGTCCTGATTAATTTAGAACCACCCATACTTGCCCTTGACGGATGCCAACAAGGCAGTACAAATGTCTTAGATTAATGCATCTATATGCTGCAGAAAAGTAACACAAAGCTATCGTACACTATGTCTTGACGGATGCCAATAAACTGTAGGGTTCCTAGGCACACTAATGAGGTCTCACAAGGCATCAACCATGCCAATTTCAAAAATTACAAGTGCCGAGAAACCCTAATACGGATCGTTAACTAGAATTTTAGGCGAAACAAATACAAGTAAACGACTTTACTCTAAGTGAACGGAAATACAACCTTTGTAGATCCGGTGCTCCACCTCCATAGCTCCGTGATGAAGTCCCCATGCTGTCCAAATCAAATCCCGGGCTCTAGTGTCGGCTTCATCGGAGAAATGGGCGGGCTAGGTCATCGACTACGATGCCGAAGATGATCTACGTCGAGGCATCACAAGATCAAGCTCCCACTTCACCAAGTCATGAAACTTGTGAAGAAAACACCCTATACTACTTGGCAAGAGGTAGAGGATGAAGAAATAGGAAGTGGGTTCACTTTAGAATTGGATTTTTCACTCATTTCATCAAATCACCATTGTTGGTAGAAAGCTTTCTTCATGAAGAAGAAGAAGAAGAAGATGATAATATTATGATGAGTTAATTGAATAGAAAAGAATAATAAACCTTATCATAATATAACCATGGTCAAGTGTAGAGAATGAATCATGGTTGAGTGGAATGGTTAGGGTTAAGCATGAGACAAAAATGGTCACTTGGTCAAAGCTTCATGAAGCTTCAATATCAAACAAAGAAAGCCACCATTTTCTCTCATTATCTTCATTTGCCAAAAAGAAATAAATAAATAAATCAATAAATAGATAAATGAATAATTAAAGGAAATGAAACCGTAACCATTCTTATAACCATGGTTTAATTCTTTACATAAACCCAAGTGAGCATGTATCATCAAACATGATACAAATAAGTGCACAAAAGTATATCACATATACAACTTGTGAACTTCAAGTGTGAAAATCCATTTAAAGTGAACCAATACTAGTTAATGCAAAGTAATATATCAAATATATAATTATGCATTAAATCATTAAATCAACACTTGATTCAATGATCCGGTCATGTCGCACACAACCGACTAGTATACAATGTATCGTTTTATCGAATCAATCCTTGATTCGATAACTAGGTTATATCGCATACAACCATTCGACACATTCATCGCGAGAATGAAATACAGTATCACATACACGCATTATTCTCGGTCCCGCACATATCTCATATGCGCTCCTATTTCGTTTCACTTGAGCCAGGAAACCTCTGTGTAGGACTCTAAAGACTCGTCAATACGCCGGTAGCAGATGATGATCATATCAAACACCCACAAGCCGCAAGCGGTCTGCTAAACGTAAAGGCCACCCGGGTATTGAGCGATCAGAAGATCGACGAGCAAGCCCGCTCACACTCCTGTGAATCTAACCAGTAACACTTACCGTACAGTCCGGTCTCGTTGTCTGATATGTCGCATATCTCGCCTAGAGGTGGTAAACGTCAGACCCCAATAGCTCGATAAGTCGTGTCGATATGAGGTCTATAACAGTTCGAGAAACTACAGGTAACACTTACCAGAAATTCTCAGCAACCCTGGCCAGGGATTTCCGGTTATAGCCAATCGAACACAGCGCAACATCAACCCCCTATACCGGGAGAGACGAATCCCCTCCTATCGCTCATTGCCTCCATATGATTCGGGACTGTACCCAAAAACCACCGTTTTGCACGCACTCTTGGACGTGGTAAGGTGGAAATCAAAGCACAGTGGGAACCACACAAGACTCTATGACGATCTCGGGTCAACAGACTACTCTGTACCAGTGTCACCAGAGAACTGCCATCTGACGTAAGGTATAATACCATCTGGGAGTTCTCGGCGAGTCCGTCCAGTGTACCCAGTCTCCACTGAGCACCCGTATATCATCTCTGATGTCAAATACCAATGGATATGGGATCATCCATCGCCCATCTACATGGGTCGAGAAGGTATACGCTAGTCTACTCTGGTATATCGATGCCCTGTCTCGATACACCCACGACTAGGGACCTTGAAGGATGTACTTATGGACTACCCTGTCCCCACTAGTATGATCCGCATCATAATCCAGGTAGTCAAGTACACATCCTAAGGGCTTTACCAACATGTAACAGAGAGACAATCAGTATACACGTTAAGGTAAAGAGCAACCAGATAGCATACTATCATGTCAAGCAAGAAAGTCCTCCCTATATATATCCCAGCATCCACTACAATGTACATCTAATGTACAGTAATGGCCTCTAGGGCATACATATAACTAACAATCTCCCACTTGCACTAGGGCCATCTGATAGCAGTGGTTGTAGTATCTCATACTCAACCATCCCATAAAAGAGTCTCTCTGGAAAAAGGCCTTTGTGAGTGGATCCGCCGTGTTGTCCTCTGAGTCTACTCTCCTAACCTCGATCCCCTGGAGATCAACCATCTCCATGATCAGGTAATACTGCCTTAGAATATGTCTGGATCACTGATGGGACGGACGTTCCTTGGCATAAGCCACAACTCTATTGTCTCACAATGGTTGGAACGTAGTTCATCTCATGAACCATTATACACCCAAACATCCTCTTTAGTAGCATCTTAAGTAGCGATGTATCCAGCCTTTAATCGTCTAGTATGCCACGGTATCTAGCTTGGAACTCTTCCAACATACCGTCCCTTTACCAAGGGTAAAGACAATGCCTGTGACTGACATTCAGTCATCTTTATCACCCTGGAACCTTTCCAGTGATTCTCCCCAGGATCGATTGATACCATCTCACTACATCTAGTGAGTATCCTAACATCCAATTACATCTATCGCATAGATGAATACTTAGGATTTAGGAGGTATCACTTTGATCCTATATGGAGAATCCTTGTGATAAGCGGAGATTGACCGAGCGTAGCATAGGAAACTCCTTCCCTATCAAGAGTATGTCATCCAAGTACTCTACGAAGATCATCACCATACTCCCTACTACCTTTTCGTATATACAAGGTTCATATACCATTTTGATGAAGTTAAACTCTTTGACTATCTCATCAAAACAGATGTTCCAACTCCGCGATGCCTGCTTTATCACATAAAACATATTGCACACGTTTCCGCTGCTCCCACTGTCTGTGAAGCCCTCTGGCTGTGTACTTATAGACTTTCTCTTCTAAAACATTATTTAAAAAAGCAGTCATGACACCCAACCGCCAGATATCGTAGTCATGGTATGTAGCCGTGGCAAGTAGGATCTGGATGGACTTAAGCATAGCCACTTGAAAAGGTTTCATCATTATCCACGCCTGGTTGATGACGAAAAGCTTTAACAAGTCTAGCTTTGAAAGTCTCAACTTTTCCATCTACACCAAGTAATCTTCTCAAGATTTACTTGCTCCTGATGGGGATTTAACCCTTCAGATATAGCAACCAAAGTCCATACTTTGTTGGTGTATAAGGATTCCATCTCAGATCACTAAGCATCCAGCCATTCTTACAGAGTCCCACTCCTGATGGCCAGCTCGAAACTAGTTGGGTCATCATCTCATGATGCAATCCTCGCTCCCACTGTCATAGAGTAACCGAAGTATCTCTCAGGTGGGTGAGGAACCCTACTAGATCGGCGGAGAGGCTGAGGTTCGTTGGTCTCTACTGAATCCTTTGGTTCTATCAAATCATCAGCTGCAGTTTGTATAGCTGGAACATTTCCAGTTCTATATAACAGATCTTGCCTCGAGCTTGTCCGGATTTTTCTTTTAGACATAGCCCGGACAACTCCAAATCTTAACCAACTTAAGATATGGGCTCTTCCCTTTCCATATCACATATGAAGTGGTAGGCTTTGATCTGATTCGAACCTTATTTAATAGGTATGCAGCTTCTCAAGCGCATAGTTCCCAAAAGGAAATAGGAAACACAGTAGTACTCATCATAGAGCACACCATATCACATAGGGTGCTATTGCTCCGCCCCGATATACCATCGTGCTATGGTGTATACGGAGGAGTAATGCTGAGAGAGAATCTCATTCTCCTTTAGAATAATCCAGGATTTTCGTGCTCAAGTATTCTCCTCCTCGATCACATCAAAGGACATAATACTTATACCCTTATTGGTTCCCTACTTCTAACTTATATTCTGTGAATATCTCAAAAGGTTCGGACTTATGTTTCAACAGGAACATATGTCTGAATCTAAAGAGATCATCAGAGAATGTAATGAAGTACAAAGAACCGGTCTTGGCTTGTGTAGACAGGGGACCTTTATACATCAACATGTATCATCCTAAGAGTTCACTAACTCTTTCTCTGTTTCCAGTAAACGGAGCTATGGTCATCTTATCTTTGTGACATGACTGGCAAGTTTCACAAGATGTAAATTCAAACTAATTTAAATATGCATCTTTATGTAACTTGAGCTAGTCAGGTCGCATTGATATGACCTAGTCTACAATACCTCAAGAAGGATCCGTTCATTTCTGAACTCTTCCTCTTGTGTGTGTTCTGTATACTAAGAACTGTAGTTTGATTTAGAACATCAATGCTTTTAGATAACGTGCCTGAATCGATCAACTTTTGATATAGAAAATGTTCAAAACATTATCCATCAATACAAAATTATATCCTTTCTTTACTGATAAAGAGACTGATATGATTTTGTATATCAGGTTCGGTATCTAATAACATTCGTTCAGAATCAATGTACTGGTCATACAGGGTGACAGTGACCAACAGACTTGGCTGCAACACTTGCTCCGTTTTCCGCCTCATGAAACTTATCACCCGTTCTCAGTTCTCTACCTTTCTGTAGCCCTATGTAACATATTACATATCTGGGATCCTGATCTGGTATCAAATACCCAGGACGTAGAGCATACAGAGAAACAGTTTTTTATATAATGAACACACCCGAAGGAGATGCATCATATGCACTTTCTTCGTTTGGGCGGCACGGGAATTCTGGTATTCCCCAATTTCCTGCTCTGTCTTATAACAATTATAAGTTGGAGCGGGACCAAAGTTCCCCAGCTCAGTATAACAAGCTGGTTCGGTCAATATTCCGTATTATTATCTTGATTAAGGCGTGATATGGTCGCTACCTGGAGAGATAGAGAAGAAAACACTCAGCGTGCGCTCTTGCAAGATCAGATTGGTGTTATTTTATCTAATCAGGATGGCTCCCACTGCTTTTTATCAAATCTTCCTTCAAACCCTAAAAGGAAAGACCAGCCGGGATTAATTACACACTACAAGTTCGCCAATCTTTCAGCCAGGCCAGTGTCGGTACTTTGAGGGAGGTCCCCCGTACTTTCGCACGAACCTAATTAATGTAAACCTCATTTTCCCAGAGGCTTAACCTCGTTGACACCTTTCTAGACACCTACTTAATCGGCTAATTGTAATGTGTAAAACTCTCCCAGGAGTAACTCTTACTCGCAGCGGGTATCGGGATCCAACTATCTCATAAAAGGTATGCAATCTCATTGCAAATTTCAACACTTGAAATTCCCGATAATATTTTACCCCTAGCGTCCTATGACCTTGACGCAGGCCAACAAACCATAGTCCGCTAGTCAAGTTCAACCCGTCATTTCTTGATTGAATTAAACCCACCCGCACGACCCTTGACGCAGGCCAACAAAGTCGCACGACTACCCTAATCCAATCTGCATCTTATGCATAAGCAGATAAATACTAGTTAGTTACCGCACACTACGCCTTGACGCAGGCCAACAAACGTAGCACGAATACTAAGTAGGACTTATCTGAAATGACGGAGGGCTACGACAGGTTTTTCTAAAAACCTATTGCGTAATGAACTTGATATCGTTGTAGAATCAAATGATTTTAAAATGGAGTGCTTTTGAGGCTTTTCTAGTTTTGCTAAAGGAGTCACTCCCGGTGAAGGGATCGTCGGTCCTTTCCTCGTCGAATGAGGTGCGGGATATATCATATATATCACTGTGCAAAGCAGAAACTCTTAAAAGCAATCAAAAGACAAACCGAGTGTGTAGCATCTGCCAGTTATTGCTAAAGGAGTCACTCCCGGTGAAGGGATCTCGGTCCTTTCCTCATCGAATAAGGTGCGGGATATATCACATATACCTCTGTGCAAAGCAAGAACTGTAGCTACCTGTTTTATTTTTGAAATTCGATTCCACAACATCTTAGGTTTCTTTTACTTTCATTAATCACATTAATGAAGTCCCATCATTTAAATACCTAAACATCACAGATAAATACGACGTACACTTATGCCATCCGCATTCGCCTCGATGTCCCTTCGTGCACCGTTAGGTTAGGTAACTAACGGCAGAGCGGGGCAGGGCTAGCGCGGGTGTAAAACATAAGTAACGTCTATATAATATATCATATATACTATATACAGTATCCATCACAGAACATATCACATGATCACATCACAGATATCGCAGCAGAAGAATCATATGAAATATTGGATATACTAGGACGTCCGTGTTTTCAATACGAGCCAGTATAAAACACGGATTCCACGGTCGCGATGAATAGCCAAACCCACACCCCTAGACCCCTACGAGAGCGGCAAGCAACCCTACCTATTCTAGAGTTAGGAGACCCGGACTCGACTCCTCGAGTTGGTCTCCCACTGGACTCCAGAACCCGGTTACTTGTGCTCCCTTCCTTGGGTCTATCCTAGTGCGGAAAAAGTAAATAATATACAAACGGTGACATCTTCCGCAACCTGGAAGTGCCCCAATAAAAGAATATTACATACAAGTTTTACATGAATGAAAATGAAAAACACTCATCTCACATAAAAAAACCCGGCTATTCAAACACGACGATCCAATATAACATATCCAGCAACACATAACACCACATGTCATCAACGTAAGTAAATATGCCCATCCCAATTGTCATTGACATATAGCAACGAAACCAGCGATATCACATATTACACTTACGGTCATAGAAAAGAAAGTGTAAAACTACAACAGTTGGAATCCGCAACCTCCTTAGACATCACATGCCTAATCAAATGAATTACTTAGACATCGAATGCCTAACAATTATAAACCCCGCATTTTAGTCTCAAAATCGAAAACACTTTTCAATATCAAGTTGGGCAATTCAACAAGATTCCCGACATCCTGATCGAATGTTCGTCGCAAACTTTAGTAGGCAGCTTCACCCCCGACGCCGTCGACGAAGTGCACCAAGACGGAACACCGCTGCCGCAAGCACCCGAACGGATGCTTTCGGCGACGGGGTTCTCCTACAGTCACTTGGTCGGGGCTATGGAGCAAGGCTGTCTATTAAGTTTATCGGCGAATATTCGCGTACGCTACGTGATTGCGACGGACTTTTGATCGCATCAAAATTCCGTGGCAACCGTTCAAGTGAGACTAAAGTGCTATGTTTATAACATTCATTCAGTTATCTCATAACAACTTGTGAATTCCAAATATTGTATCGCATTCCGAATAAGATAGAAAATGTTAAACTTTCCGATCGAACAATCGAACACCCAAGTTTTCCCGAAACAGCTCAACACATCAAATAAGTTCAAAGACATTCACTTCATGCCTCAGTACCAACGGTCCAGCCGTAGAAGGGTCAAGCCAATGCCTCACATGTGGCACGCCGTACTGCCCCAAACCCGAAGGTTCAAAGGGCAGTTCAAGACGGTCACATAATCGAGTTAAGATTTGTTGTCTTCTAGAGGGACCATCGCGTTACTTGCACTACTTAGAACGTCGTTAAACTACGGAAAAGTCCAACACTTGGAAATTTACCGGCAGGGGAAAAGTTGGGTATTTATATCCGGTCGAACTTTTTAACATATTCAAAAATTATCCGGAATCCACATAGACAAAATCTGATAATCCGATCGAATCATCGAATCCCCAAAACAACCCCAGAAAATTCAACTCTTGAATAAATATTAAAAATTCCCATAAAACTCAGCATTTAAATAAAGAAGTTACTGTGCAAAAATGGTTGACTGAAGAGACTAAATGAGCGTGGAAGCGCCGCAATAGGCGGCTAATGCCGCGGTTCCGCCGCGCTTTAGACAGATCATTAGGTAATTTTTGCATCGTAATTCTTAGAATTTCCTGCTGAATTTATTAAGCATTTTTAATTTGGAAAAAACCACTTTTTCAAAAAAAGTCCAGAGAGGGTTAAAAGTTAGGGTTTCGGGGTTCGATCGGGTTTCTAACTCCGTCTACGCATCGCCTAAGGCTCTAGCTAGGCTCTGATACCACTGTATGGTTCCTAGGCACACAAATGAGGTCTCACAAGGCATCAACCATGCCAATTTCAAAAATTACAAGTGCCGAGAAACCCTAATACGGATCGTTAACTAGAATTTTAGGCGAAACAAATACAAGTAAACGACTTTACTCTAAGTGAACGAAAATACAACCTTTGTAGATCCGGTGCTCCACCTCCATAGCTCCGTGATGAAGTCCCCATGCTGTCCAAATCAAATCCCGGGCTCTAGTGTCGGCTTCATCGGAGAAATGGGCGGGCTAGGTCATCGACTACGATGCCGAAGATGATCTACGTCGAGGCATCACAAGATCAAGCTCCCACTTCACCAAGTCATGAAACTTGTGAAGAAAACACCCTATACTACTTGGCAAGAGGTAGAGGATGAAGAAATAGGAAGTGGGTTCACTTTAGAATTGGATTTCTCACTCTTTTCATCAAATCACCATTGTTGGTAGAAATCTTTCTTCATGAAGAAGAAGAAGAAGATGATGATAATATTATGATGAGTTAATTGAATAGAAAAGAATAATAAACCTTATCATAATATAACCATGGTCAAGTGTAGAGAATGAATCATGGTTGAGTGGAATGGTTAGGGTTAAGCATGAGACAAAAATGGTCACTTGGTCAAAGCTTCATGAAGCTTCAATATCAAACAAAGAAAGCCACCATTTTCTCTCATTATCTTCATTTGCCAAAAAGAAATAAATAAATAAATCAATAAATAGATAAATGAATAATTAAAGGAAATGAAACCGTAACCATTCTTATAACCATGGTTTAATTCTATACATAAACCCAAGTGAGCATGTATCATCAAACATGATACAAACAAGTGCACAAAAGTATATCACATATACAACTTGTGAACTTCAAGTGAGAAAATCCATTTAACGTGAACCAATACTAGTTAATGCAAAGTAATATATCAAATATATAATTATGCATTAAATCATTAAATCAACACTTGATTCAATGATCCGGTCATGTCGCACACAACCGACTAGTATACAATGTATCGTTTTATCGAATCAATCCTTGATTCGATAACTAGGTTATATCGCATACAACCATTCGACACATTCATCGCGAGAATGAAATACGGTATCACATACACACATTATTCTCGGTCCCGCACATATCTCATATGCGCTCCTATTTCGTTTCGCTTGAGCCAGGAAACCTCTGTGTAGGACTCTAAAGACTCGTCAATACGCCGGTAGCAGATGATGATCATATCAAACACCCACAAGCCGCAAGCGGTCTGCTAAACGTAACGGCCACCCGGATATTGAGCGATCAGAAGATCGACGAGCAAGCCCGCTCACACTCCTGTGAATCCAACCAGTAACACTTACCGTACAGTCCGGTCTCGTCGTCTGGTATGTCGCATATCTCGCCTAGGGGTGGTAAACGTCAGGCCCCAATAGCTCGATAAGTCGTGTCGATATGAGGTCTATAACAGTTCGAGAAACTACAGGTAACACTTACCAGTAATTCTCAGCAACCCTGGCCAGGGATTTCCGGTTATAGCCAATCGAACACAGCGCAACATCAACCCCCTATACCGGGAGAGACGAATCCCCTCCTATCGCTCATTGCCTCCATGTGATTCAAGACTGTACCCAAAAACCACCGTTTTGCACACCCTCTTGGACGTGGTAAGGTGGAAATCAAAGCACAGTGGGAACCACACAAGACTCTATGATGATCTCGGGTCAACAGACTACTCTGTACCAGTGTCACCAGAGAACTGCCATCTGACGTAAGGTATAATACCATCTGGGAGTTCTCGGCGAGTCCGTCCAGTGTACCCAGTCTCCACTGAGCACCCGTATATCATCTCTGATGTCAAACACCAATGGATATGGGATCATCCATCGCCCATCTACATGGGTCGAGAAGGTATACGCTGGTCTACTCTGGTATATCGATGCCCTGTCTCGATACACCCACGACTAGGGACCTTGAAGGATGTACTTATGGACTACCCTGTCCCCACTAGTATGATCCGCATCATAATCCAGGTAGTCAAGCACACATCCTAAGGGCTTTACCAACATGTAACAGAGAGACAATCAGTGTACACGTTAAGGTAAAGAGCAACCAGATAGCATACTATCATGCTGAGCAAGAAAGTCCTCCCTATATATATCCCAGCATCCACTACAATGTACATCCTATGTACAGTAATGGCCTCTAGGGCATACATATAACTAACATAAACATAGCACGAATACTGGGCGCTACCCGTCTGAAATAATGGAGGGCTATGGCTGGTTTTTGGCGAAAAACCTTTATTGTAATGAACTTGATATCGTTGAAAGAAACTAGTGATTTTGAAACGAGTTGTTCAAGCTCGATTTTGAAAACTTTTGGTTTTGGGAAAACCTAGTAGTTTTGAAAAGAAACCGGGTGGTTTTGAAATTTGATTCCAACAACATCAATTAGGTTTTTTTTCCTTGCATTAAACATATAATGCGATCCCATCACTTATGTTCCTATGCATCACAGAAACAACTAAAATAAAATGTATGTATATGCCACCCGCATTCGCCACGAGGTCCGGGGACTTCACCGTAAGGTTACATAACTTATGACAGTGCATGAGCAGGGATAGCGTAGGAAATAAATATCATAGGCATGCGTAGAAACCCCGTGTTTCGTTTGAGCTGTAAACGAAAACCAACATTCCCCGGTCGTGTGGATAGCCCGTACAATATCGAACCAAGACCCCTACGACCACAGCAAGCTACCCGACAATCCTAGAAACGGGATACCCCTCGCTTTCTAGAATATGATAACTTGAGCACTCTTCCATGGTCCAGAGCTACACCCTCTATAAGTGCGGAGAGCAACCCGCCAATCCGAGAATGAGGTGGCCCGGTCTCGGCTCCACGAGATGGTCACCCGCTGCATTCTCGAATCTGGCTACCCGAACACTATGTCGTGGGGTATCCTAGTAAAAGTAATGAAAAATATATACAATGGTGACTACGCCTGCAACCTGGAAATGTCCCAAAATGAATATATATCAAGCGGCAACGACGACCACAATCCGGCCGCTCGTCCCGAATAAACAAATACAAATAATAAAACTTGTACAAACAAATCACATGAGGGGCTATCCGACATGACAATCTGGGCAAAAAAGAAGTTTACAAAAATCCCTATTTTCAAAGCCCAAGACACACCACAAAGACGAGACCAAACGAAGCAATAATGGCTGCAAATTGCGGTTTTGGTGAATTTTTCGACGGTCGAATTTTCTCTGATTGGCCTCGTTTTTGTACAGTGTCATATTCATAGTTCTATCATATTTTTGCAATACTCCAAAAAAAATTCGAGACCAAAAAATATTTGACAGAAATTTGAAGTACATGGTTTTGAAAATACGGAAATTTGTCGGTTCAAAACTTTAAACATCGTCTAAACTAGTTCTAGTGTATAGGTGGCTTTGATACCATGCAGGTAGATGCTCATGCTTGTGCCGCAAACTAGCGGCCATGCGAAATACAAAACTAAAATTTTCGAAACAGGAGCACGAACTCTACAACCTAGAATCGAATCCAAATACTAAACTAGAAAACATATGAAAGAGTTTAGATACTAGGTTAATGATAGCAACCTTTGTAGTCATATCCTTCATCTTCTTTCCCACTTCTTTAGCTCCTAGGTCATCGGGAACGAGCTTGGGAGTCAGTCTTCCTTGTCGAAGATGATCCACCTTGAAGGATCCCTAACCTAGGCTTTTGCTTCATATGAAATTACAAGTGAAGCAACCAGTGATCAAAACTTGCTAGGAATTGATCACTAGATGATGTAGTGGCTAATCTCTAATTGTTCTCTCATAATTCTTTTTCCATTCTCAACTTAGAAAAAACCAAGAGAGGAGGAAGAAGAAGCTTGGGTGATGAGCTATCAAGTGAGGAAGCATGGCTAAAAACAGGCCTTATCTCTTCATAATCCTTTCTTTCTTTTATGTTTTTAATGAGTAGGCTTGTGACTCACCATGGTGAGTCACAAGCCCACATCCGTCTGACATATCCAAGAAAAGAGGAGAAGAGAAGAGACCCACCTGATATGCACACATATACATATGCATATATATATATCTAAATATACACAAATACACTAATACAAGTATATGCCACAAATACATACACCTGTATTCGTATAAAGACACGAATACCGTATTCGTATCAAGACACGAAGACACGTATTCGTACAAATACTCGTATTCGTATAAATACTGTATTCTGTCAAAATACGATACCGAAAAGAGAGATACTAAAAGTGATATATAATACTAGCTCATATTTAATCCAAATGTGATAATCAAGCTGTATTTCAAACCGGCTAGTATTAACAAAATGTCCGATTAAAAGCATGTGTACAAAAACACGTGTCTTAATCGAACTTGAGTACGTATCAAAATACGTATACTATATCGTTTCGCCTAAGCTAGGAAACCTTCTGTGTAGGACTCTAAAGACTCAACAATACGTTGGCAGTAGGTTTAACCATAAGTACGTCAGTGGTACTAGCTGTATGTAACGGCTATCCAGGTATTAAACGAAAGGATGGCCGACAAGCAAACTTGTATGTATCCCTACTGAGCCTGAAAGTGACAGTCTCCGTACAATCCGATCTATTCATTTAAGAGTATCTCATATCGGGTCTAGGGGTGGATAAAATCAGGCCCTTAATAACGTGATAAGTCTTGTCGATGTGAACCCCATCACCCATTGAGAAACTACTGATCCAAATCAGTAATTTTCTTCCACCCTGGCCAAGGATTTTTGATGATGGCCATCCGTACACAGCATGACATCTACCCCCAATACTAGGATAGATGAATCCCCGACGATCTTCTCACAGCCTCTATGTGGCTTGGGACTGTACCCTACTAAAACCTATTTGCACGACTCAGTAGAGCCATGGTAAGGTAGTAATCAAAACACAGTGGGAACTCACATGAGACAAATGACGATTTTAGGTCGACAGAATAACCTGTACTTATGTCACAGAGAACTACTACCTGACAATAGGTATAATACCATATAACATGTTCCCGGCGAGTCCGTCCAGTTTAACTCATAACCCAATGAGCATTTGTATGCTATCTGTAACATTTCAGAAAAATAAAATATTATTTTTGGGAATTTTTATAATTAAATAATAATATATTGAATATTTTAATAAGGCGGTATAATTATATACCGATAAATTGGGGAAAAATTTGGAAAATTATAGAAATTACTAAAAAGATGGTGCTTTATGTGATTTATGCAAATTATGAAATTTTATGATTAATTATACACTATTTTAATGCTAATCGCGATTAAATATCGTTAATCGCGCTTTAAGCTTGATTTGTGCACATGACATGCATCATGTCACATTTTAGCACTTATTACATTGTTATCATGGTTCTTCTTCATTTTTTCTAGCATGATTTGTTTTTAGAATGAAATGGAAAAGAAAACAAAACAAAACAAAAGAACAAGGAAAAAAAAATGGGTATGGGCAAGAGAGAGAGAGAGAGAAGTGAGGGGTCAAACCAAAGTCTTGGCATTTCTCCCCTTCATTGTTTCATCTTCATCTTTCTCCTTTCTTCCCCCATAGCAGCACCCCTCTTCCACCTCCACTACACACCTCAAAACACCACCAAAAACCCATCAAAAGTTCATCCTCACTTCACAAAAAGCATGCGCAAGCTCACAAGCTACACTTTGGAAAAAGAAAGTTTTGATTTTTGAGCTCTAGGAGGATTCTTGAGCGACAAATGAGGTATAACTCTAGACTTTTAGCTAAGTTTCTAGTGTTTCTTAAATTCTAGTATGGTTTAGAGTTATGATATGGTGGTTTAGTGAAGTTTTGTGAACCTTGAAAATTCATAGAAAGGGTTAGGGTTTTTCTTTAGTTGGGATTGTGTTTTTGAGTGTATTTAGTGACCTTAAACCACCCACGATGTTAGAAACCCAGACAAATTCGAAACAAACCCCATTGCTGAAAACAGAAACTTTCCTTGTCGGTTTGTGAGTGTATAGGGTGTGCAGGGAAATCTGGAGTGAACTGGGATTTGTACAAGAGAAGCAAACAACTTCAGGGACCTAGATGGACAACTACGAGGCCACCCTACCAATACGAACTGAATCCCATCGTCGGGAATTGCGTATTACATAAGTGCTGGAACTGAACCCCAAACCGAGCAGGCCGGAATTTCTAGGGGTGTGGCCGGAAACTTGTTCAAGTTAGGCTCCCAAGTTGCTTCTGTAGGTCATAGGCCCTATATACATCACCCCAGTATTGTTTGTGCACATTGTTTTCACTTTAAACAAAATCTGGGACTAAATTCATGAGTTGCTGTTTTGATTTGAGATTATATTTTTCGTATTTTGGATTCTAGATTTTAGTATTTGTGTTTTACCTCGATCACTTGACGTTTGTACGTCGAAATCGAGTGTTATTTGGTTGATTTGCGAGAGCGGACCATAGGTTTTGACCTATGTGAGAAACGTGTGTCGTTTTGGTTTTAAATTGGATTTTAATATGGCACGATACGTTATGATGTGTAGGTACCCATGAGGACTTTGAGACGACAAGCAAGCGAGTGGCGACGTCGGCATCGACAAACGAAGATCAAGCTGAGTAGATTTATATCTACGGGGAAAGTCGGGTGGATGGCGTATAGCACCCCCGCAGTTCGTAGTGTAGTTGATGATATGTTATATATTTACATATGTGTTGTGAATTTGGATGATAGTGTCGTTGTTGATTTCTTAGTCGCGAACCATAGAATAGGTTTGCACATACGCGCACACACCCTTGCACGCATTATTATAATTACTTGTGCGTATATGGGGATACGTATATATATACACACACACATAGGTATGGGACTATGTATATATATACGTACACCTATACTTGGATAATGAGGATAGTGGATGATATTTGGAGATGAGTCGATGAGGTTGGACATGATGCCACGAGATCGATGATGTGATTTGGATCGTATTATGAGATACGACATGTGATAATAGCGGATCGGTAGGCGATGTGTTTTCATACACACGCATTTATATATATGTTGATGGTATCAGATTATACTAGACTGTAGAGCAGTATCCCTAATTCATGATGTGATGATAAGAATACCAGATAAATGATGAGATAAATGTGATAGTTTACCCGTACCCAGATTTGGGATGCTGTACGACGGATTTACCGTACAAGATAACTATGATGATAGATCCGCACTCTTGACTCAAGGATGTCATATGATATATTGTATCGTACGTGGTACTATTGAGGCGAGATCACTGACTATTATATATGTATATATATATCGACTCAGATTTAGATGGTTTCTATACCCTTTCGATTAGTTTGTTAGTTAGATATGTAGTTTACTTAGTAGATGTTAGACTGGACCCGAGTCATACCTATTTTCCAAAACTAACGAATCGTGAAAATTTTAAAGACATACCAAGGGATAGTACGGATATTTCAAAAGATGTACCTTTTCTTAAAAACACCGTAGCCCCTATTTTTCTAAACACCACGATTCGTGTTATTTCAAACGCCAAAACTGTGTGACTCATATATTTAATGCATATTTCTTAATGTTGCGTTATTTATTCATTTTTCCGCATATACTTACTATTCGCATCGCATTGCATGCTATTTGTGTTCCCTGCAGTTATTATGAAACCCATGCTATCAGGACACCAACACCATTATCGATGATGCGTATGCTTCACGTACACTTACAGGGCGGCCCACACACTTCATCATCGATTATTGACATGTCACTACACAGTAGAATTGCTGCTTTTTGATATGATACCTTGCATGAATTGTCTGCAATAGTTGCATGCACCTGTATATGATATTGCATTTGACTTGGAGGAATTTGGGAACCGCAGAATATATTTCAAAACTGGATTCATTTAAAAGAGCGGTTTTCTCTTGATATGTGCATAGTATTGTTCCATGTTATGTGATGTACGGATATGCTTACATTTCTGTTATATGTAGAATACATCATGCTTTATGATTATACGCATTGAGATATGCTGTTTTCATGAGATTTTCTGGATTTGAGAACCATGGCTATTTCAAAAGAAAATATGTATTGTTTGAAACTGCGGTTTCTCTTGATATAATATTTCAGTGCGTCCACCATCAGTTTTCTCAGTTCCGAGAGCTTGTATGAGTACACCCGATTCGAGGAGCGGTAGGCACCATCTGCGGGTACATGGTGGACCCGGTGTGGTACCCCGGGGCAAGAAGACTCATATATGGTAAACGGTGAGCCTGGCTGGGGAGCGCTACCTACCGGTGATTGGTTGGACCTGGCGGCTATCCGGAGGATACCGACCGGAGTCGAGAGATGTTATGGGCCGATCCGGACTGACGGAGCCCGAGAGATATGAGGATTTACGTGCCGATGCTGGGCACAGGTTTCATGATGTTTCGAGTGTCGATGCTGGACACTCAGGTTCCATGATTTTGATGTGTCGCGAGGGACACACATTGATTTATATCCTCATACTTACATGCATATGATTTCGTGATATTTACATGCATGATATTGTTGCGTCATTGGTTGACACGTGGACGAGATCCACAGGCTTATAGGCATTGATTTCATGGTTGAATGCATTCTGTTTTCATGCATTCATACATCATACATATGATATGTTGTTACCTGAGGCATTGACACGAGCACTTAGTATTACACTTATGCATAGATGTATACCCTAGCCATTATATTATGCTTCAGGATATAATTTAAGGACATATTATTATGATCGTATGACCTAGGATTGAGTCATGCATGCGATTTCTATCTGTAGATGTTTTCTATTCACGAGTTGGCAACTCACCCCCGTTGTGCCACAGTTCCTTGCAGGTTTTGCCGTACAGGTTTTATTGCGGCTTTCTGGCACACTGCTCCCTTTCCGGGTGATTGCTTTGGTAGGTGGGTTCACTCACATCGTGACCACCATTGTACATTTATTTTCAGTTGTATCTAATAACTCCATCAACCAGACTTGTATATTTATTTCAGACTTAGACAACCAGTTGTTATTATTTCGACCTTAGAGTCACGCGTTGTATATTATGGTTTTCATGATGATTTGAGTTTCCTTTTGAGTTTTGATCCTCGCCCTTTGGCGTTGTATAGTATATTGCTTGCGTGGTTGTGACCGTCGATTGACGAAGAGCTAGCTCCCGCTTGGGGATGCCTTTATTCATATTATTCATGTTGTACCCCGTTCGGGGCCAGTATTTACAAAGGAAACTTTGCCGAAATTTTCAGAAATGACTTGATGTTTTAAAAACGCATAATTCGGCTTATGCTATTAAAACCACTTGCTTTAAAACAAGTTTTCCTTTATTTATTATTTAAAATGGTTTTATATTTCTGGGCTTTTGGCTTACTTGAATTAGATGGGATCCTATAGACTTCATATGATTCAAGAGCCAGTCATGTGCCATTTCGAGTCGTGACACTATCTTAGTAACTAACTAACACCAATGGCTGTCAGACCGGCCATCGTCGCTCATCGAAGATAAGAAACGTATACACTAGTCTACTCTAGAATATCAATGCACAGTCTCGATATTACCACGACTATGGACATTTAAGGATTTGCTTACAGACTAGCCAGTTCTCATAAGTATGATTGCCACAATAACCCTGGTAGTTAAGCAAGAATCCTATGGGCTCTATCAATATATAATAGTGATCCGTAATACCACATAATACATGTACATGATGATAGAGATGAACCGGATAACATACTATCATCTCGAGTAAGATTGTTCTATCCGTATAGGTCCTCCCTCAATCATCATAATCTCTTACCTGCGATTACAATAATTGCTTTGAGGGCACTATAGCCAACAAAACAGACGTTTGAAGAAAGACACACTAACGTCTGAAGAAGAAATATTTCAAAATAATTTTAAGCTCCAAACGTTTATCTAAAATAGCTTCAGACATTTAACGTGGTTTTCAAAATATAGCCAATGAATGTACAGAGAGCAAATAGATGTTTGAAGAACAAATGACACATGTATACAGAAGAAAAGATTTTCAAATATTTTTACCTTCAGATGTTTTTGCTAAATAGGTTCAGGCGTTTGTTCCCACAAAAAGTTTTAATGCCACGAAAACACAGAGAACAACCATACGTCTGAAGAAGTTTCGACAGACATTTGTTCTGTAAAAAAATTTAAGCCAATGAAAACACAGAGAAAAAATAGACGTCTGAAGAAGCTTGGACAGGCGTTTGTTCTGTCAAAAGTTTTAAACAATGAAAGCTCAGAGAACAACCAGACGTTTGTTCTGCTAAGCTACAGACGTTTGTTCTGAAGCAAGAAACTAATATTTTAATACTTGTGCATGTTTTAGAAAACAGGACTGACATCTGAAGTACAATTGTATAGATGTCTGAAGAAGGATTTTTCAGACAAATTCGAACTTGGTTTTTAAAAAAGATTTTAAATGAAAACCAACTCAAGTTTTTCACTAAAATTTTCACAAATGATATGAAGAGTGTGTGCAAGAGCTTAATGTGATATTTTCCATAGTCATGAGTACTCACATTGATTTCCTATATCGATATCGTTCTTTTACCAAATCTTGAATCTTTTGATATCTCAACACGGGCTCTTGAATCGTCGATTTCTTGAATTTTTTTGAACATGGACTTTTGGATCCATAGCTTCTTGAGCTTGAATGTGATCATTGAGAAGCTCTAGTTCATTATCCTCCAACCTCCAATAGATTTTCCATTTTAGCTCAATTTTCTCCATCTTACATCGCAGGCTTGTGTCGGATGATATCCTGAAAATTTTCTCAAACACGACCAAGCTCATATACAGTGTTACGAAATATACAATACGAAACACATGTATATATATCTATTAATATTATGCAATATTATCAAAACTAAATAGTAGGATTTATGAAAATCCATAAGCCATCATGTTAGCCGATAGACAGGGTCTAAGGTGCGTAATTTAGTTTCGAATAACGATTTAGTTTAGGTGTATATATAGTTTTAGGGTTCGTGTTCAGTTGACGAATTTGTTAAATTTAGTTTCAATTGATGATTTAGTTTAGGTGTATGTGTATGCTAAGTAGTATGCATTCGGATACAAGACATGTTACCTTAAAAATTTTCCGAAACACTTCAAATTTGCCCAATTTTACTAATTACACTAAAATACCCTTGCTATTACTATTTTTTCACTAAACTATCTTAAAATTTTTCCTGAGCAACATATTTCTTCAATTTTACTAAATTACACTAAAATACCCTCACCTATTGTTGTTTTACTCTAATTTATCTTAAAAATTTTACTAAACAATTCATCTTCTTAAAGTAACTAAATTACTATAAATTTCACTATAATACCCTTAACTATTTTTTTCAACTAAACTATCATTAAAAATTTTACTAAAAAACCCCCTTTGCTCAATTTTGCTTTTTCACTTCAAAATACCCTTAACTATTGTTGCTTTTTCACTAAAATACCCTCAACAATTGTTGCTTTTCACTAAACTACCTAAAAAGATTCACTAAATTACCCTAACTCTAACACTTAACCATAATCATTAGTTAAACCCTAAACCTTACATTAACCATTAACCCTAACCCTAACCCTAACACGGCCCTAACCATTAACCGTAACTTAACCTCAGACCCTAACCCTAACCTTAACCCGGCCCTAACCCTTAACCCTAACCCAAACCCTAACAACAACAACAGCAACAACAATGTTTACCGCCGGAAACAGAGACGAACTGGGACGGATCATCTTGCCTGATTCCTGGGAGAAGATGCTATTTGGATTTATTCGTCCACCTCTCCGAAGATGCCAAGTTGATTTATGGCACCGTATATCAGAGGTTTGAATGGATGCGGACGTTGTATCATGACTTCGTCAGATTCCCCCTCATTTTGCGAGGGGTTTTTGATTGTGGGGACGATCTTTCCTGCAGGCGCAAGCCCCTGCAGTTAATTACGTTACCACATCACGATAACCATTTTCTTCTGCTCCGGAAGATCACTTCTTGTCGTGTGTGTTTTTGTTTGTTTTGGTTCCCCGTGGATTGTATACGGAGACTAATTTATGTTGTCGCCCGTAGTGCATGGATTAGTCCAAATCCGTATATCTTAGATTTGGGTTTGTTTTATTTAAGGATCGTTAATCTGGTTTAAGATTAAGATCGACTTAAATGTATGTGAACAGTTAGGGCTCGGTTGGTTTTTTGTTAAGGATACCTTAGTCCAATTTGAGACTAAGATCTACTTAACAATGTGTTAGGATCATTTTTGTTTCAGATCCAACAAGAGAGCATTTGGGCTCTGTTGTCTTAGTTTATGGACATTTTAGTCCGTTGATCACCATTTTTGAGGTGAATATTAGTTTAAGGATGTCTCGGTCCGTTGATCACCATATTGGAGGTGAGATTTTAGTTTAAGAACGTCTCGGTCCGTTGATCACCATTTTGGAGGTGAGATTTTAGTTTAAGGACATCTCGGTCCGTTGATCTCCATTTTGGAGGTGAGATTTTAGTTTAAGGACGTCTCGGTCCGTTGTCCATTTTGCGCGCACGTGTATTTGTTACGTGACGGGATGAACAACGATGATTTAGGATGCACCCAGTTTGGGGTGCGGTCTGATTTGAGGTGTGCACATCAGTTTGGAAGTGCACCAAGAAGCCGTTGGTTGTTGGGACCCGCCACCTCTCTGAAGACGTTGAGGAATTACAACGACGTGGATCAGAGGTGTGGAGAGATGTACTTTGAACCAATTCCCGTATTTGAGGGAAAAAGGAGTTAGTGGTAAACCCGAAAATCATTAGTCATGTTTTGAGACTAAGATTTCCTCGGAAGGATGTAGGATGAGTATCGTTTTGGATATCATCAGTTGGAAGATCAATAGTCGTATTTGGGACTAAGATCAGTTTGGGAAATCATGAACACATGGGCTCAGTTGATGTGAATCAGGGAGGTTTTATCCTCAAGGGACCTAGCCAATTTGAGCTTGGTCCATTCAGTTTTTTTTATTGAAAAGTGCCAAACACTTGTTTGGGCTCTGTTTGATCAGCCCCTTTTTGTAAAAGGGCTGGGCACTTATATAAGTTCTGAGGCTCACTTATAACCATGTGGGCTCTCAGTCATAGGGATTGCCCAATAAGTGTTAAACACTTTAACCCTTTTTGTCATTGTATGGAGTGCTATGCACTCTTTATAGCGCCCACGTGCGAAGCACGTGATGCGCTAGGCGCTCCCTAATGAGTGCTAAGCACTCTTCCATTCTGTGGTGCCCACTTAAGGGACACATGAAGCACTGGGCGTTGGGCATAGCTCATTGAGTGCACTCTCCTCTGTGGTGCCCATGTGAGGAACATGAGAGGCGTTGAACGCCGAGCGCCGCTCAATGAGTGCTAGGCACTTTTCTCTATGGCGTCCACGTGCGGAACACGTGAAGTGCTGGGCGTAGCTCATTGAGTGCTAAGCACTCTCCTCTGTGGTGCCCACATGAGGAACACGTGAGGCGCTGGACGACGAGCGCCGCTCAAAGAGTGCTAGGCACTTTCCTCTGTGGAGCCCACGTGAGAAATACGTGAGACGCTGGGCGCTGAGCGCTGCTTATTGAATGGTAGGCACTTTCCTCTATGGCCCCCATGTGAGGAACCCGTGAGGCGCTGGGCGCTGAGTTCTTTCTTTTATAAGATCGGATTTATCTCAAGAACAGGTTCCTTCCGATGAGAATTAAATTCTCAACTTGTGGGAGACTTGACTTATGGATCTCAGATCCAGAGAAAGAACTAAGTTCTTCTTATTTTTAAAAGGATTAAACCCTTCGATATGTAAACGAGATGATTTTTGTTCTTCTTATTTACCTAGAGTCATTTTTAGGAGGGAGATCTTTTTCTCTGTTTCTATTTTAAGCTCTCTTATTTTTTTAATAAGCTTATGGGGGCTTCCTCTCTCTACACTTGAAGTCTTCGGTCCTTTATATAGTAAAGGAAAGTTTGTTTAATTCTGAGAAAATCTCTCATTGAGAGATCCTAATTGATTTAATTGGCCTCAAAATAGAGTTGGGGAATTTTACTCACCGTTGGATCTTTGATCCAAGGACTTCTGTTTTACAGAAAATATTATTATTGTTTTTAACAAAATTGGGGAAATATTTACCCATATACAGAATTTATTCTATAGAACGGTGATTTTTTAATCACCATTGGATTTTAATCCAACGGTCCTCTGTTTTACAGAGGGCATAGAATTTTATTCTACGATCCCACCGAAGGGTATATTTCTTGTTTTAGAAAGATTTGAGGAATATTTTCTCTCAACAGAATTTTAATTATGAGTCTTGATGATTTATTATCTTCGTTGGATCTTTGAACCAATGGCTCTGTTTAACAGAGAGTAGAATTTAATTCTAGCTTGACGCCGGCGCTCACGTGTTGTGCACGTGGGGGCAAATTAAGGTTTTAATACTTTTATGTGCTTTGGACATTGGCGCCCAAATGAGGCGCCCAAATGAGGAGCACGTGCAGCACAATATAAGAGTTTTTAACTCTGGCGCTGGTACCCTCGTGGAAGGCACGTGAGGCGCTGCCTCTTAAATTTTGATCAGAGCTTTGCTCTTTTATTGGGGGAAACAAATGCCCCCAACCATTGTGCCCACGTGGCTCACACGTGAGTGCAGAGGTGGCACCTTTTCCACCGTTCGATCTCCTGGAGAGTTGAACCGTCTCTTTAATTTTTATAAATTCGGTCTTTGGCCCTTGAGATTGCAGCTGTTCATCTTCTTTTTAACCTTCTTCTATCTTGAGAATTTAATTCTCCTTTTAGAGCTCAGATCTCTGTTCAAAGAAACTCTTTTAGAGTCAAAACTCTATCAAAGTTTTGGTGGTAAGAACCATGACCGTGTCCTAATGTTTGAGGAATCTCTTCATGTCTTAGACTTTTTTTTAACCCATTAACAGAGCTTTGCTCTTCTTTTGCAATGATCTCTTAGAGATTTAAAAAAAAATTACTTGAGTAGATCGTAGATCTTAAAGATCTTTTAGGGTTTTACCCTGTTAGCAATTTTATTTTTTGAAGGTTATTTGGAATTTAATTCCCTTTCACAAGTGGAGTTCTGGGATGTTATCACATTGTTCTACAAAGCTTGGCTCTGAAGAATTTCATAAAGAAATTCTTTTGGGAATTTTATTTCCTTCATAATTTCTTGACAGATTTGAAATCTGTTTGCAGAACACAGTTTTCGAGAGAGTTCAACTCCAGAGTTTAACGATGTTTACTTATTAATTGAGAATTCTTTTGGATTTTATTTTAATGAGTGGTTGCCCCATCATTGATGGGGCGTTACCTTGATTTTGTGGGGGGCCCTGTCCCTTTCTTTCTGAACTGCGGTGTAGTATAAATTTAAGTATAAAAGAATGCTAAAGCCTTAAACATTGTGTCAATAGCTAACCCCACCCTTTTTATGCAGGTACTATGGCTTTCGATTCCACCTTTCCCTTCGTTCGTTCGGAAAGTGCCTTTGCCGACGCACCCGTAGATCGGGAAGTCTTCGCACTTATCCAAGACCATGACCCAGAGCAAAAGTCTCTTCATCTGTAGGGGTCATGGTATAGTCAAATTATGTAGGGTTGGTATAGTTTTACTTGCATAGCGCCTTCGAAGCCGATCCCGGCGATCCATTATGCTGATTCACCGCCGGTGACCATTGCAGTAGAAGAGGTCAACTGGACCTCGGAAGGTCGTCTTCAGCCTTCCAAGGCTTCAATACCAGTGCGGCCGCCAATGGCCTTGGATATTTTGGGTGACGCATATGCCAGGGAGAGTCGCGTCCTTGGGGGAATGTTTACATGATAGGAATGACTCCCCGTCAGTCAGTCGGTTATCTACAGTGGGCCCGATATATCATGTCGGCCAAGAAATCGCTGTTATTAAAGATCGGGTTGTATCCCGCGATCTACGCGTCCCTCTTTCACTACCACGCTCCTCATGTGTGCTGGATCAAATCCATTTTGGAACAATGGAATATCCCGACCCATACCTTTCTCCTATCAGATTGGGAGGTTTCGATTTTATTGGAGGAGTTTGCGGAGATCTCCGCCTACCTGTCAAAGAAGAGCACTATGAGGAGCTACCTCGCTCCGATGAGTATGTCTTCGCCACCAAACCAGTGGTAATGGGCCTTACTCTGGAGAACGCCATTCAACATCAATTCCCAAACTTGATTTAGGTGTTGAACATGTACGAGAGTTTATTCCTGGAGTCTGGCAGGCACGGAGTTGGCTTTGCAGATTTCATCGCCCGCATTTTTCGTCCGAAAGTTCTGTCTAAACAGGCTGCGAAATTCGCCAAACTTGATGATCCGTTCAGGTTTGGTTCGGATAACTTGCCGACTGTGGAGGCGGATTTAAAGAAATTCTTTATTCCGGATACACCATTCGTCCCCTTTGCAGAGATTGATGCCCCGGATGTTGACGAAGAGACGTTATTTCTGGGGTTTATTGGCTTGTGGCTGAGTTGGTTTGCGCTTCCGACGTACCCACGTTACATGAGGCCATCTGTTTTTTAACAGGCTCATCGCATCGTCATGGGGACGTGCGTGGCCGTTGGGATTGCCGGGTTGGCTCATTTGTATCATGGCCCGAGCTTAGCCGCTGACACCACTCACCCGGCTGTTAAGCCCGTGCATCTCCCATTGCACTACTTCACATCATGGATCGAGATGCATGTGATGGGTGCTTTTGGTGTTCATAAACGACCCCGATTCTACGAAGGCTACAACTTCCCCCGGGTCATGCATCTAGTTGATGCTTCCACTCCAGATCCATCACAGCGAGAGGCTCGGCGACTGCTGCTTCACCCACACATGGTTGGGGATAGTATGACCTTTGTCGATAGAGTCCTGACTAACGACAAAGAATCTTCTAAGGTGGTCCAACCGTTACATGATACTTTCAAGGACGGGGCTTCTGCGTTGAGGGCTCGGGAGGTTATGCACCTGTATTCAATCGGCCGGGCTTCATAGTATTTAAACAGAACGCCTTAGTGCTGTTAATGAGGTACAACCCACATCGTTTTTCCCAACAATCGGGTTATAACCAAGGTGTTTCTCTTGAGGCATTCTTAGTTGAGCCAGTTTCTATGGAGGAGGGTATTCGCAGCGCAACGCACCATTTTGTGCGATTAAATACGGGGTCCCATTTCGTTATCAGCGAGCCGAGCTATGTGCCAAAAGCCTCGAATGCTTACGTCACATGGTACTGGCATGCGACAGGTGCTGTTATCAGGGAGGAAAGGCGGCTTCTACTTGACCACAAGGATGCCATCCCAGCCGGTAATCCATCGGTCCCAGTGAAGCGACGGAACACTGTTCGTCCTTCTCTAAGAGAAATCACTATGGTTGTAGTCCCACGAGCTTTTCTTGATAATCTTTGAATGGATGTTCCAGCGGCTGCGGTAGCCGTAGCGTCTCCGGACTCGGGCATCGGTTCAGAGATCGGGACCCATCGTCCGAAAAAACCTGTTAAGCGAAAGCTTTTATCGTCGGCGGCGGGCGGCGTTTAGCAGAAAAGGAAGAAGTCCCTATTTTCTGCTGACGTCGTATTCGGACAGGAGCCTCACGTTCCTTGTAGCAAAGGCTTGTATGAATATGGCACCAACGAGGCTTTATTTGACGCGCCTGTGACCGATACTGACCTTCAGGCCGCCATTGATGCTTCCAAATGGCCCGTGAAGAAGCAGCGTTGGTTTCTATTGTGGAGTCCGGTATACTTCATTTACACTTTTCTGCATATACCCCCTCCCTCCTTATTATGCTTTATTAATGCTCTCCTCCTAAACAAGTATCTCTGCTGAAGAGGCTCTCGTGGCTTCCCTCAGGACGTTTGAGGAGGAAGAGAGGCTCCGCGCTTCTTTGGGCCTTCTTATAATTCGTTTCATTACACCTTTACTCTTTTAATTCCTTTTATTCATGGTCTGACTCTCTTTCTTTATACTATTACAGGGACCACCAAAACCTAGGCTATTCCGAGTGCAGTGCCAATCCCAGGTGGTGATGCAGGAAAACTTCCAGAGCCATCTACCGCGGCCGACGCCCTCCTAAGGCCACCACAGGAGGCGTTGCTGAAGCAGCCGATGATGGATGCCGTAGCGGCTCCGGAGGCCGAGCTAGATTCGGACAACGACGTCCGCCTATCAGAAGTTTTAAGGAGGTCGGTTCTCAAGGTCCAGGCTAAGAAGAAGCGTAAAAAGCATGCTGCGAGGGAACGCAAAGCTGTCCTAGCTGCGGGTGCAGGTTCGAGTAATGTTCTACCTGCTGACATTCTTTCGTTGGATGTTTCTTCTGCCATGTCTATTGCTCATAGACAGGTTGCGCGTATAGCTCGTGAAAAGGGCGAACGGCTACTTTAAGGTAGAAAAACGCACGGCTCTTAGTAACAGCCCTTTTTCTTTTTAACATACGCATTTTTATTTACAGAGCCAGATTTGGGTGACGGCATGATAGGGGAAGTGCCGACAATTAAAGAGCCTGAAGTAGCCAATCTTTCTATGGAATCTGGAACCGTTCCAACTGTCCCTCCCTCCCTCTGTGGATCGGCGGGTGATGCAAGCGTTACGACGGCCCTTGTCGAGTCAGGGGATGAAGCTGTGGGTGCTGAATCTACCCTCCCCATAGAAACCGAAGAAGCCGTTACGACCGGTGATGCTTCGGGCACGGTTTCGGTTTCTGTCCTGTCAGGTACTCATTGGGCTATTATCTTTGAGCTTTTAATCCTGCTAAGCATCTCTAATGATATTTCCTTTGTCCTCAGGATAGGCGCAGTAAGCCCTGAAGCTGTACTGGTTGAAGAATTACCTCTGGCCGTTGCCTTAACTGCCACGGTTCCTTCTCCCTCTTCTTAGTCTCCCTGAATTTCAGAAGGTAAAGACTTCTCATTTATTTGCTTCACTGTAGATACCATTTTTTGCATTAACCATATATTGTCGCAACCTTGCAGGAATGCTCTTTGACCACTTATACCAAGTGCTAAACCCATATTTTTCCTTCCAATCGGAAGTCATTCCCCCTTCTGGCATTGGTCAGTATATTCTTCGCTTGGTGTTTCTCCTTTCTATGAGTAGACCTTCTATTGCTAAGCTTTCCTCATATTGACCACAATATCACGGCTCGAAGGATGGAGCGAAGGAATACCCATGCCTCTGATGCTCCCTGTCTTACCACTTTCAACAGTAGGTACGGTAGCTCTTGTCCATCAGCTTCCATCTTCATCTTTCAAGTTGAAATTTGACCCTTATTCGTGCGTGATTTATTTTGCAGCAATTATACCGGTTTAGCTTCATTTTGAGTCTCGCATTCCTATTCCTACTTGGCCTTTTGCTAAATTTCAATTTTCTAGGGGCGCGGTGACTAGCAAGCGGATGTTAAGCGAATTTATTGAAGATCTTGATGCCGAGGCTCTCACCTCTACTGTGGATTTCGCTGACGAAGTCAACCCTATGCTGACGACGCTTTCTAATTTCCGCAACGAAGATTTCGTTCGCTTTTGGGTCGATTATTGTAAGGTGATCGAGGCTTGTTTGCATGAGATCGAGATCAAGCGTCTCACTCTTGAAGTATTGACCCTGAAGGCTTAACGGATCGCGTGGATCAAGAAAAGCTCCGACTTCATTCAGTATTTTGAACAAGAGCTGACCCTGAAGCGAAAGGAGCATGAGACGGCTTATGGCGAATCCATTCAATTGCGTGCCCAAATCGAAGCGAATGTCGCACAGCTGAAAGCTATCTTTAAAAAACTCCAACAATGTATATCTGATGGGCTGGCGCTGAAGCAGAAGCTCGTCTTTATTGATCGGGTCACGCAAGATTGCGAAGCTGCCAAGCAGGAAATCGCTGAGAAGCTTTCATCCTGCTTGCAACAACGGGCTCAAATCGAAGCGGGGCTGGCCGCAGTAGCTGAATGCGAGGAGGAGTTGCGGGAAGCGCATGAGCGGGTTGCCAATTTGTTGAAAGCCCCTCCTTCTTAATTGTAACTGTATTCCCCTTTTTGCATTAATTGTATCTCTTAAACATTTTGATTCATGAATAAGAATATACATTTTTTCCTTTGCATCCGCTTATCTGTGTCTTGATGTGGCACTAATTAGTTTATTTACTCGTTTCGGAGTTTGTAGTTTATTTACTCATTTCGAAGTTTCTATTTTACGTACTCATTTCGGAGTTTGTAGTTTATTCACTCATTCGGGAGTCTCTAGTTTATGGACCCATTTCGGAGTTTGTAGTTTATTCACTCATTCTGGAGTCTCTAATTTATGGACTCGTTTCGGAGTTTGTTTAGTTTACCTCCTTTGGGCTTATAGGCAAACTCGTCCTAACGTTATCGATAACCCCTACTCTTTGCGGCAGAGGTCCGTTAAGTTTTGTGGTACTAGGGTTTTAGTCCGTAGTACCGTCATCTTGGCTGATGCATTCCCTGATATGCAGTCTTTACATTGTTGTTCGAGTAGCCCCGCGATTGTCATGTCTCTGATCCCTTCGGGGGCTAGAAAAGATGTCTTCAAGTAATCTTCTTAGGCAGTTTGACCGTCGGAAGAGCAAGTGTTAGGAACTTTTCCATGCCGCTTTTTACTTGAGGTTAGGGTCAATTTGGGAGCCCCGATGAGTCATAACCACTCCACACTGGTGTGGGATGATCTCCAATAGTCTTTCGGATTTTATTTGAGTTATCGTCAAGACCCTGAAGCTAGGAATTTTGTCTTCGCTTCCTTTTGATCTGGCTATTTTGGAGTCTTTGTTGACATTGCGTCTACTGTAATGAGAAGAATCTCGGGATAGTCTGTAGGTTGTTTCGTGAACCGTTAAGACTTAGAGCTAGGAATTTTGCCATGGCTCCGTTTTGTTTCGACCCTAGGTTCTTTTGTTGATGCCGCGTCCGCATCCTGCTGGAGTGAGAGGGAACGCCGTTGTTGACATTGCGTCTTCTGTAACATGACGAATGTTGAGGCAGTCTTTAGGTTGTTTTGTGAACCGTCAAGACATAGAGCTAGAAATTTTTCCATGGCTCCGTTTTGTTTCGACCCTAGGGTCTTTTGTTGACACCGTGTCTGCATCCTGCTGGAATGAGAAGGTACGTCGGGGTTGTCTATAGGTTGTATATCAACCGTCAAAATCTAGCTCTCCCTTTGACGGAGCCTGGTGGGAAAAAATGGTTCCCTTTTTCATTTGTGTCTATGGATTGTATACAAGGGGTCGGTGAAGACTCACCTGCAGGGCAGAAAAGTTTCATTTTGATATGTTTTTTTTTGTTTCCGCGATGCTCTATCATTTCAGCTTTTATATTGTGAAAGTCGCGATTTTCCAATCATTTCGGTTATTTTTCACGGTGCCCAATCATTTCGGCTATGTATTGTTTTATTTTTTACTTGTTGTTTTTTTTATTCTGAGTTGCTCAATCATTTCGGCTATTTCATAGGCATATATTTTTTTGCTCGCTGGTTTTTTTTTGCGAGTTGCCCCATCATTTCGGCTATTCCATATGCATATACTTTTGTTGTGAGTCGAGAACTTGGATCCTGACACCAATTCCGGCATCAGCATTGCTGCGACTGGAATATTAGCGGGAGCAAATCATCATTTGCCTTGAAAGGACTTGGAATTTGATACTGATTTAGGTATCAGCATCGCTACGACTGGAATATTGCTAGGAGAAAATCATCATTTGCCTCAAGAGGACTTGGAATTTGATACCGATTTAGGCATCAGCATCTCTACAACTAGGATATTTCCAGGAGAGAATCATCATTTTCCTTTGTCGATTTGAACAAAGGTGGCTTAGCAAACAGGGTTAGGATCCTGTCGACTAAGGCTTTTTGACTTTATGAGCCATAAGGGTCTCATAAAATTATTTCTCCGTACGAGTCGAGAGGATCTCATAAGTGTAGGTTCTCCCTAGAAGTCGTAAGGACTCCTAAGTAGTATTTTCTCTTGCAAGTCGTAAGGATCTTACAAGAGTATTTTCTCCTTATAAGTCGAGAGGACATACAAGTGTCGCTCACCATATACGGACATTCCGCGCCATTGGTGGAACTAGGTGAGGGCTATATTTATTTATGCCTATTGATTGTATACAAGGGCCAATATTGGACCGCCTATAGGGCAAGTTGGGGAATATGATGGCTTAAGAACAGGTCTAGGTGCCTGTAGATTAAGGCTTTTGAATCCTATGAGCCGTGAGGGTCTTATAGGGGGAAATTCTCCTAACGAGTCGTGAGGATCTCGCAAGTGTAATTTCTCCTAGGAATCGTAGGGATTCCGAAGCGTGTTGCGTCCTTGTGAGTCGTAAGGATCTCACGCAGGTATTTTCTCCTCACAAGGTCGAGAGGACCTTGCAAGTGTACATGAGATTTTTACGAGTTTGCGCCCTTTCGGGTTTTCACGAACTCGCCGGTAGTCCTGCTATTTTTACTCACGGTGCCCTTTTAGGTTTTCATCCGTGCCCTTTTTGCTTGTGGGCATACCATTTTTTTACGCATCGGTTTGCCAATGGGACTTGGGTTGCAGTCTTCGCCGTTGGAGCTTTGATTGTAGTATAGATCTCAAGAGAAGCTATCGCCGTATTTTGGGAGATGCGTCATATTTGAGGCGGAGCACTAGTTTAGGGACATTTCGGTTCATTGTTAGTTTAAGGACATCTCGGTCGGTTGCCATTTTAAGGACGTAATGGTCCATTATCACCATTTTTTAGGTGAGGCTTTAGTTTAAGGACATTACGGTCCATTGTCGCTATGTTTGAGGCAAAGTTTTTCCGAATACCACTTAGTGTTTTGACTCAGGAAGATAGCGAGCGGACACGAGCGTCGTCATCTATCATTGACCTAAGTCGTGACTCGTTAAGCGTGGTAGTTCTTGAGGAATCGGCCGTTTATTGGCCGGAAAGGTCTTTCGCCATGCATATCCATGAGCAAATAGGCCCCACCTTGGTAGACTTTGTCTATGATGTACGGGCCTTCATAGTTTGGCTCGAATTTCCCCCGTTTTGCACGATTAGGGATCATAGGTCTTTTGACGACTAGCACGAGTTCGCCTTGGCAGAATGTTCTCGGCCTAGTCAGTTTTTCGTATGAGCGCGTCATCCTTGCCTTGTAAGCTTCTAGGTTTCGTTGCACCATGAGAAGAGTTTCATCGAGGGCGTCAAGCTCCTCAAGCCGAAGATGGGCATTTTTGTCATCTGTTAGCTTGTATCGAACCGCTACTCGGAGAGAAGGGAGTTCTATTTCCAAAGGAAGGACTGCTTCAGTGACGAATACCAACGCGTATGGTGTTGTATTCGTAGTCGTTTGAACGTCGTTCAGTACACCCAGAGAGCTTCGTGCAATCTTTCATACCAGTCCTTTTTGTTTCGGGACACTGTTTTCTTTATAATCTTGGTCAAGGTCTTGTTGAAAACTTCAGCTAGACCGTTGGCACGAGGATTATAGAAGGAAGAGTATCTCCAGTCTATTTTATGCTATTCTGTGAAGTGGTTGATTTTATGGCTCCTGTAGGCTGGCCCATTATCCGAGATTATCCGTCGTGGAGTGCCGAACCGGTAGATGACATGTGTCTTGATGAAATGGAGAATATTCTCTGTCTTCACTTCCCTTAGTGGTACTGCTTCCACCCACTTAGAAAAGTAGTCAGTCGTTGCTAGTATAAACCGGTGTCCTTTGGATGATGCTGGCTCAATAGGGCCGATTGTGTCGGTTCCCCACATTTCGAACGGCCAGCTAGCTATCGGTGGGTGTAACGGATTTGGATGTTGGTGGATAAAGTCCCGTGAACTTGGCACGAGTGGCACTGCTTCGCTCTGGTTGTAGTTCTTTGTGACTCTTCCTTGCTGCGTTTTCTTCATCCTGACGTCGATGCTTGGCCTTTTCTTATATGGTTGTTTCACGTTCTCGCTCAGCTCTGCTCATTTGAAAAGCTTCGTTTAGCAGCCTGTCAATTGGGTCTTCTGACAGTTCTAGGGATTTTGGCACCGGTCCTGCCCCCAGTTCCTCTGCGTTGTTTTCTAATGGAGAGGAGCTTCTTCGCCATTTGACGACGAATAAGAAACCATGTGGCAACTTGTTACATAGTCTTGGGTTCCTCCTGATGAGTCATGTTCCTCGCCATCATCACTATCTTCGTTTTCAAGGATATGGTTGAGAAACTCTTCGAAAGTGACTAGTGTCCGTGCCTTTTGGTTGTATTCTTCCAGCGCGTCAATGTACTTTTGCAGGTCTATGCGCTTGTTGTCATACTCGTTAGGCTGCACGGGATTTTTGGTCTTCTTCTTTTTCTTCAAAGACTTTGAAGGCTTGACTTGGGGGTTTTGCCCATCGTCAACAGTTTTCGGTTCGAAACGCAGTTTCAGCATCCCTTTAATAATCTCAGGCTCCAGCGGGCCTTTCCATCTGATTGTCGGACATGCTTAAATATTCTTCAGCATTCTTTTGGTTTTAGCTGAAAGGACGACTTCCCATAGAGCTTCTTCCACAAATGAGCATGATGCCCCCGGCGTATCCACCTTTTTAGGAGTGTGCTTCTGTGGAGGGTTCACCCTCCAGTTCTCGGACAACGTGAATTTACCTTAGCGGTACTAATCCTCGATCCAGTTCTTGAAGACATAGAAATCTTCAATGGGGTGGCTCACCATTCGGTGATAGGAGCAGTAATTGGGATTTTTGACATCACCGGGCTGCGGTGGACGTTTTGGGTCCGGCAGAGTGATGAGTTTGTTGCGCACTACTAGCTCGAACAATCTTCTCGTTTTATCACGGGGAAACGAGTAAGCATGTCCTAACTTCTCTTCGAGAGATTGGCGCGGTTGCGCGTTGTTTTGGCGAGCAACCAGTTTCGGGTCACTCGGTTGTTGTTGAGTGTTGGCAACGAAGGTCGCTTTCCCTTTACCCTTTTCATTCCGAGGGTCCATTTTTGAAGAGGAAGGTCCGTGGCCCATCTGGTCCATTTGGGCTAACTTGTCGATCAGAGCCTGGAAGGTGGTCGGCTTAAAGAATATCATGAACTGGGACACAGTCACTTGAGGATCCAGAGTCCCTATGAATATGCCCACGGCAGGAGCTTCTTCGATGCATTGTTCGCATTTTGACCATAGGTTCCGCGACCGGATTGCGTGTTGAACCCAGGTCTCTCCTGGCTTCACCCTGGCATTGATTAATGCCATGATCAGGGTGCGCTCACTTGCGCTAGCGAACCACTGCGTGAACAACAATTCCATTTCCATGAATGTTTTGACGGGGTCATTTGGGAGCTCCGAGTACCATTCAAACGTCGTTTCTGACATGCTGCCAATGAACTGGCGAAGCTGCAATTTGTCGTTGCCTCCAGTATTGCCGCATAGAGCTCTGAACTGAGCGACGTGCTGATGAGGATTGCCTGTCCCTTTATACATGTGGATCTTGGGGTTCGTATATCCTGGCGGGTATTTGATTTGGTCATACCAGTCCGGATACGGTCGCCCAGTTCTGACGACTTGGACAGCCGCTTCACTTGCCTGATGAGCTCGTATTTGTTGAGCTATGTAATCATCAAGGGAAGCTTTAGAGATCGTTTCTTCCCTGGTTGTTGATAAAGCTGGAAGAGGGTTTGATATTTCCCCTCTGTCGTCCTCGATGATTATCGGTGGGTCTTCAGTTGGAGGTTCTGGCTGGATAATCATTCTAACGATATCTTGGAACAAGAGTGCCATCATTTTTATATTAGTTGCCTATTTCACGGCCTTCTTATCCTTTCTTTCAAGCACCCTTCGCAGGAACTCTGTATTGGTCTCCTGCTCCTGGCGCTGTTCTGATGCTGACTCCGGACTTTCTTTATGTCCGGTGAGTGCTACCATTTTCGTCAGCATCTCCTGGAGCTTTTGTTGTTTCTCCTGAGCCTTTCTTAATGACTGAGTTTGCGGTCGATGACCCACGGAATTACGGCTTTCCTCTTTTCCGGAAGCCATGTAAACCCTGTATATGATTATTCCCCCAGACTTAGGGCGTTTGGGTCCAGTGCCTTTGGAATTTGCCGTAGGCAGTTAGATTTTCTCCGGCTTCGTCCTTTTGTGGGAGGTCGCAGTTGAAGAAGCCATTGTAATAAGCGCCTGTGTGGAAGAAGTCCCTCGCTGTATGACGGGGGGATGATCTTCCTCTTGTCGAACCTTCATTTTCTTCAGTTAACGAGAGTAGTTCTTGTTGATTACAAAATTTTGGACTTTCCACCAGACCCTGTAGATTTGGGAAGAGAGCCGCTGAGGGGATGCTCCAGTTCTGCTTGTGGCATGTTTTCAGCAGGTACTGGAGATTTCTTCAGCACCGTGGTTGGAGAGTTCATTCGCACTCTCCTAAGCAGATCGAAGCTGTTCCCGGTTGGAACAGTAGCGTCAACTTCCACCATTGGATCTGGTGGGGTGAGTCCGAAGGAGGAGTTGCCCACATCTTTTCTCACTCGGTGCCAATGGCGAGGTCGAGCATGCCTTGCAGATAAAACCACCTCAGTTGTGGAAGCGGCTTTGTCATGCCTCCGGCTTTGATGAGGGGCAACAGTTGGTTTCATCCTGTCGAAGACTGACGTCCGTTAAGAGAGAACGACTAATCTTTCGAAAGCCGATTTTCTGGTAGGGGAAGCACCTTTGACGACTTCACCCGTAGCAAGAGTTGGGAGGAATATCCGTTTCGGGATAGCCCTTTCAGGTATCGCTAGCCTCTTTGTAGGCCCACTTGAGCTTCGGCTCGGCCTGTTGAAGACTGAGGTGGCGGGCTTGGACGACCCGTTGAGAGGGGCCGTGGTGGTTGCAAGTCGATCGAAGACTGACTTCTTAGGAGCTTCCTGTGGTAGCACTAGGGAGCTGAGGCTTGCTGGCAGGAGCATGGTTCCGAAGAACGATCCAGTGGTGGCTTGAGTCACCTGCCCCACCGTCATTGAAAAGATGGAGGCCGCATTAGGCCCGTATGTCACTCCTCTAGTTGGGACAGAGCGGGAGTTTGTGTAGCTGGTGCAGCTAGAAGCCATTGATTTTATCTTCCTCTTCTGCACAGGAACAAGTCACCAAATCTTAGTGCCTCGAGTCCAAAGGCAACCATATCAAACCGCGATTTTGTTCATGAGACACGACACACGAAGTGTGGAATGGAAAGAGGAAAAGGTCCCACCGGGCGTGCCAGAATCTGTTTACCGCCGGAAACAGAGACGAACTGGGACGGATTGTCTTGCCTGAGTCCTAGGGGCAGATGCTATTTGGATTTATCCGTCCACCTCTCCGAAGATGCCTTGATTTATGGCACCGTATATCAGAGGTTTGGATGGATGCGGCCATTGTAGCGTGACTTTGTCAGATTCCCCCTCGTTTTACGAGGGGTTTTAATTGTGGGGACGCTCTTCCCTGCAAGCGCAAGCCCCTGCAGTTAATTATGTTACCGCATTGCGATAACCACTATCTCCTGTTCCGGAAGTTCACTTCGTGTCGTCTGTGTTTTCGTTTGTTTTGGTTGCTCGTGGATTGTATACGGAGACTAATTTATGTTGTCGCCCGTAGGGCGTGGATTAGTCCGAATCCGTATATCTTAGATTTGGGTTTGTTTTATTTAAGGATCGTTAATCTGGTTTGAGTTAAGATCGACTTAAATGTATGTGAGCAGTTAGGGCTCGGTTGGTTTTTTGTTAAGGATACATTAGTCCAATTTGAAACTAAGATCTACTTAACAAGGTGTTAGGATCATTTTTGTTTCAGATCCAACACGAGAGCATTTGGGCTCTATTGTCTTAGTTTAGGGACATTTCGGTCCTTTGATCACCATTTTTGAGGTGAATATTAGTTTAAGGACGTCTCGGTCCGTTGATCACCATTTTGGAGGTGGGATTTTAGTTTAAGGACGTCTCGGTCCGTTGATCACCATTTTGGAGGTGAGATTTCAGTTTAAGGACGTCTCGGTCTGTTGATCACCATTTTGGAGGTGAGATTTTAGTTTAAGGACGTATCGGTCCGTTGTCCATCTTGCGTGCACGTGTATTTGTTATGTGACGGGATGAACAACGGTTATTTGGGATGCACCCAGTTTGGGGTGCGGCCTGATTTGAGGTGTGCACATCAGTTTGGAAGTGTACCAAAAAGCCGTTGATTGTTGGGACCCGCCACCTCTCTGAAGATGTTGAGGAACTAGAACGACGTGGATCAGAGGTGTGGAGAGATATACTCTTGAACCAATTCTCGTATTTGAGGGAAAAAGGAGTTTGTGGTAAACCCGAAAATCATTAGTCATATTTTGAGACTAAGATTTCCTCAGGAGGATGTGGGATGAGTATCGTTTTGGATATTATCAGTTGGAAGATCAATAGTCATATTTGGGACTAAGATCAGTTTGGGAAATCATGAACACATGGGCTCAGTTGATCTGAATCAGGGAGGTTTTATCCTCAGTGGACCTAGCCAATTTGGGCTTGGTCTATTCAGTATTTTTTATTGACAAGTACCAAACACTTGTTTGGGATCTTTTTTATCAGTCCCTTTTTGTAAAAGGGCTGGGCACTTATATAAATTCTGATGCTCACGTATAACCATGTGGGGTCTCAGTCATGGGGATTGCCTAATAAGTGTTAAACACTTCACCCCTTTTGTCTTTGTATGGAGTGCTAGGCACTCTTTATGGCGCCCACGTGCGAAGCACGTAAGGCGCTAGGCGCTCCCTAGTGAGTGCAAAGCACTCTTCCATTCTATGGTGCCCTCGTGAGGGACACGTGAGGCGCTGGGCGCAGCTCATTGAGTGCTAAGCACTCTCCTCTGTGGCGTCCACATGAAGAACACGTGATGCGCTGGACGCTGAGCGCCACTCAATGAGTGCTAGGCACTTTCCTCTGTGGCGCCCACATGAGGAACACGTGAGGCGCTGGACGCTGAGCGTCGCTCATTGAATGGTAGGCACTTTCCTCTGTGGTGCCCACGTAAGGAACACGTGAGGCGCTGGACGCTGGGTTCTTTATTTTATGAGGACCAGATTTCTCTTAAGAACAAGTTCCTCCCGATGAGAATTAAATTCTCAACTTGTGGAAGACTTGTCTTATGGATCTCAGATCCAAAGAAAGAACTAAGTTCTTCTTTTTTTTAAAAGGATTAAACCCTTAGATATGTAAACGGGGTGATCTTTGTTCTTCTTATTTACCTAGAGTTTTTTTTTGAGTAGGGAGATCTTCTTCTCTGTTTCTTTTTTATAAAAGCTTATGGGGGCTTCCTCTCTCCAGACTTGAAGTCTTCTATTTAGTCAAAAATAACGCACTTTTGGTATAACATTTTCCTTACTTTTCTTAAATATCTAAAGGTGTTTATTATAAATATGACACATATTTGGGTTTATCTATAAAAATACTATTTATCATATGTTTATATATTATAATTAATATTATGAAGGAAAATGTATGCATATAATATTTATATAATATTATGATAATTTAAATATGCATATCATATCAAATATCCTTAATCAATATTCTTAAAATATAATATTATATCAAATTGGTTAGATTAATATCTCAAAAATACCAAATATTACTAACATTATTCATTGAGATATTGTGCAAGGTTTAGTTCAGGTCAGGAGATCGAGATGTTGAGATGTCGGAAATTAAAAATCCGCCGATAAAGTTAAATAAAATCGAATAATCAATACTGGCAGAGACTCAGAAAAGATATGAAGATTTCAGACATCAAATAAATCTCCATGTGTCACAATAAAGCAGCTCAAGAATTCTGAATCCAAGATCTCACCAATAAACCGTGGATTCGTGGCCAAACCATAGAATATGCGACAGATCCACGGCCGATTCACTGAGTCAGGATTTGGGATTTTTAGTTGTGATTTGCAACAACAAACCCTAATTATGGGGATCTTTGGTTTCTGGTTTTGGGGCTATATAAAGGACCGAGGGCTAAACTTAGAAATCATCAATCTTTTACACGACGCTAATCACTGTCAAAGAACAAGTGATCTACGATAGGTCCGTGATTCGATATGATAATGCGACGTGAGATTCGACGGAGCATCTACTTCCTACGAGGCAGAGATCGAGAGCAACTTCTTCTTCCTCTTGTAATCTAAACTCGAAGGTTTTGTAATTGTGAAGTTGATTAATAAAGGTAGATCATTAAATTAATTATTTAGCATTTAATTTATGCATTATGATCTCTTTCTCTATCCATTCTTCTTCTATCTCCATCATGCGTGAGTAATTCTCCGCTTGATAGGGTTCGTAGGATTTGGGTAGAACAATGGATGAGAAAATATTTTAACTTCTTTTAAGTCTTATGAAGTTTATAAACTTTAGCAAAAGAATCATTAACATCCAAATTGGCCGCGCTACCAATTTATTGCTAGTCTCGACCGCGATTTGAGATTAGATTAACAATTGTTTTGTTAAGGGCTAGACATGAATAGAGATCAATGAAAAGACAAGGGTCAATAGTGTGGAAACCCTAGTTTCTTCCAAGAACCCAATCATCATTCATCACTATCAATCTAGTTTTAAATCTATCAATAGATAAAAGGAGTAATCTTTATTAGTCATCCATGACTACTAAATCCTAACAAACCCTACAAGCCCTTAATGGCACGAGTAATGTTCCTTGAGCAACCTGTATAAGTGGGGCGACCCCTCTTCGCCGACTTCCTATTCTCTTTATTTTGATCGGCCTGTTTCTGCACAACATATTCAGATTTAGTTTTCTAATTAAGCAACACAAAAATATAAATTATATACTAAACAATGAATTACATTTAAATTACAAACCTGTTTGTGTTGAGAGTCGATATATTGGAACAAGAGAGGCCATGTATTTATGTCGACTCTCGCAAAGGCTAAAGTATGTAGAAGAGCCACTTCCCTGCCTCAGGGGTCGCCATCCATAGGGAATAGCAGTTGATCTTCAGCTCGTTCCTATTGTATCGGACCTTTGATTGCACATTCTTCATCAGGCCATTATACAGAGCGTGAAGATCGAGCACTCTCTCAGGGTGATCAGAGTCGGGTACAGGCTGAAAGTCATAATCCAACTGCAAATAAAAAAAACAATGTATTTAAATTGCAAGTGTTAAATAATAATAAATATAATGGATGAGTCAAATGAAAATATATATTAATACCCGAGCCTGGTCCCAGAAGAGGGCAAATGAGCGCCGGTGCTGATCGCCCCACTCAACGTGAAGTGGATACTTCTTCATGAGGCGCTTCTCATCCCCCATATACCGGCCGAACCTCTCGGCATAATTACCGGTATAGCGATAATCGGGGGTAAAGAAGATGGGGAATGCTGCCTCCCCCTACCTCTGTCGGGCCTCATCCTGTGGGACTGATTCGGCCCTCAAGTCCCCCTCTCGGAATGGGGCTGCCCTGCATCTACAAGAAATATTAAGACAATCAATATTAAGACAAAGTGGTATTAAGAAATCTAAGGTTTAACGAAAATTAAAGGGCGATATATACCTCCGGTGACAGCTGCATGAGCCTGGGCCCGGATAGCAGCACGAGCGGGACGATAGTTCCTCCGGTGAGGAACAGCCGGTGACCTGGACGTGGACGCATCCCCTCCAACTAGAAAATAAACATTGATGATAAAATTACATGAAGTTCGTGTTTATTCTTAGAGGATATGTAAAATGAATAAATATTTTATATTTATTCATACTAACATGCAGACTGAGCTAAGGGTACGGAAGTGGTGGGAGTGGCCATTGCGCCAGATGTGGACGCACCACCTATAATTAGACAATTAAAAATAGATTATATAAGTAATTACAAAAAGAATGTGTAGATCAATAATATAACATTCTAAATCAATATGCATGCACTATAGAATATATAAACATACCCGCAGGTGCGGTGGTGGCCTATGCCCAAGATGTGGAGGCACCACATACTGCTAGACAATAAAAAAATGATTATCTAAGTAAGAGCAAAAATAATGTGTGTATATTTATGGCATAACATTCTAAATCAATATGCATGAACTATAGGATATATAAACATACCGGAGGTGCGGGTGTGGCCTTTGCCTCTGATGTGGACACACCACCAACAGCTAGACAATCAAACATTAACTATATAAGAAATTTTGAAAAAAATATGCATGTATATCTATAATATTTCATTCAAAATGAATATGTGTGCAATATACCTGGAGGTGTGGCAAAGTCCATACGGAAGGAGTAATCCGAAGGGGTCTCCGACCGGGGTGCAAGACCGGCCCTCTGAAGCTCCCTGCGCAGCTCTCTGGGCGACAGAACCGCTCTGCCACGGTTGGTGCTCCTGCCGCCCCTCGCTGCTCCGGTCGTCGTCATCAAATCTAGACAAGAATACAATCATTGCATATGCATGCTATATATGTATAGATCGTAAAAATATGAAGTAATAATATAATATTACTGATAATCTTTTTCGTTTCGTGGACGCGTTAGACATATCTACTTGGATTTCATCCTCGATATCATTTCTAACCCACGAAACTTCACGATCAGCCGAAAACAAACCGTCTTTTGAAACAAACGGTCGGAGCAATCTAAGTTTTCTCTCTTCTTCGTCCTCATCGCTGTCCTCCATACAATCCTCGAATTCTGGGACATCGTAAACATCCCTGAGTTTCCAACGGCATACGACACTCCATCCCGGATGCTTCAAGCACTGTGAGTAGTATACTTAGAACGGTTGGTCCGGAAAGATAAATGGATCGTCCTAACCGTAAAATCGAAATGTGTTCACACTAGTCAATCCATATTCATCTTTCCAAGTCCCGAGATTATTTCTCTACTTATCCGTATCGGTTCGTGTATCGTACCAAGTATATTGAAATATATAAAACGGTTCTGATCGTCCGGGATATTGGATGCCTAGTATGCAATTTAAGTATGCATAATAAATCACATCATCCGATCATACCGTCGCAATCCCACTATTCTGAGTGGTTCGAGATGTTTCTATGTCCTTAACTTCAAATTGTAACCAAGGACACCGAATCCTTTATAATATGCAACCTCCATACTAGGAAACTGAGCTAAACATCTTGAATCACTCTCTAATGATGTAAACAAGTTCGGATCGTGGATCTGACAAAACAAATATTACGAAAAATAAATAACGATATATATTTAGATTAATACTAGTAGCAATAATATATTATTTGAAATTATATGATCTGCAACCCAATCACAAAAATTATCCTGATGATATTTATCCAATCGTTCATCATTCCAATCAGGATGCCCCTCACGTATCTCGTTAAAATGATTTTTGTTCTCATCAATAAATTATGACATTATTATTATATCGTTTTATACACACACAAAAACAAATATAACAATTAATCCAAAAAAACTTACTCTATAATTTCTTCAAGACATGCGCTATTGAGGAGGATAAACCGATATATCTTGTTAATAAACATAGTGTTTACCCTCTTATAATCTGCTTTATGATATGGCCCGTCCTGAATTCTCTGAGGCCGGTTAAGCTTCGTCTCAATGTTCTCGTCCAGATACCGGGAACAAAATGTGGTTGCTTCATCTGGAAGATAACCTTGCATGATAAAACCCTCTGGTCGATTTCTATTGCGCATATATTTTTTTAGAGTGTAAAGGTACCTAAAGAAAAATATGTTAAATAAATAAATATGGGCATATAGGACAACAATAATTTTAAAAATTGCGTGAAACAAAAAATTTCACGTACCTTTCGACGGGATACATCCATCGATATTGTACTGGTCTGGCTAACTTAGCCTCAGTTGCAAGATGAACCCTCAGGTGTATTATGATATCGAAGAATGACGGTGGGAAAATATGCTCAAGCTTGTAAAGTATCAACGAAATAGAATTTTCTAGATTCTCCAGCGTCATAACATCAAGGGTTTTAGCACACAATTCTCTAAAAAAGCAACAAAAGTCATTGATTACTAGACCAACCGATTCGGGAAGGGAAGTCCTGAGGGCTAATGGAAGTAGGTTCTCCATAATAACATGGTGATCATGACTTTTCATCCCATCGATCTTGCCTTTCACAAATTTTATCTTCTTGCTAAATGATCTTGAGAACTCTGTAGGAACTTTCAAATCATGCAACACCTGTAGAAATCTTTTCTTCTCCGGTTGTGACATATGATACGCGGCATTAGGAAGTACAAACATTCCTGGTTTACCCGCGATCGGTTTAGGATGCAATTCACTTCTAATTTCTCAGTCCTGAAAATCCATCCGAGCACGGAGTTTATCTTTCGGTTTTCTTTCTTTATAAAGAAGCAAGTTGAGTACGTGTTCGGATACTCCCTTCTCTATGTTCATGATGTCCAGATAATGACGCACTAAATTTGTTGACCGGTACAGAAGCTCGAAGAAAATGTTTAACTTGTTCCAGTATGGTGGTTTCACCTGTTTTTCCGGATCAATCCCGAAGGTCACATTATTGTAACCATCCCACTGAGCAATCACATTCTCTCCGGACAATGAGGCTGGAGGCCCAAGAAGCTCTTGATAACCATCAAAATAAGTAGCGTCTAACCTGTAGGGATGGTCTAGTGGCAGGAAACGCCGATGACTACAATAACAAACCTTCCTGCTAAAATTCAAGAATTTCGATGTTGTATATTGATGGCAATAAGGGCATGCTTTGTGACCATATACGGACCAACCTGATAGCATTTCATAAGCAGGAAAGTCATTAATTATCCACATTAAAGCCGCACGCAGTGTGAAGGTTGTATTTGTGTTTGCATCGTAAGCCTCTACACCATCAATGAATAAAGATTTTAACTCATCAATCAGAGGTCGGAGATAGATGTCGATATTGTTTCACGGTGAGTTTGATCCAGCGATAAGAAGAGGCATCATAAATTAGAATTGATCCATAACCAACCAAGGTGACAGATTATAAACTATCATTACAACGGGCCATGTGCTGTGGCTTCTATCCATATAGTTGAATGGGCAGAAGCCATCACTAGCGAGTCCCAGCCTGACATTGCAAGGATTACTACTAAATATTTCGTGCCTCCTATCGAAATCCTTCCATGCCGGTGAATCTCTTGGATGGCTCATTTTTTCATCTTCACTTGGAGGTGCACGGTGATGCCAAATCATTACCTCGGCTGTTTTCTTGCACCTGAATACCCTCTGCAGCCTCTGTGTTATAGGAAACTATCGTGCTATCTTGACAGGTATATCGAGCTTCTTATCAGAATCTTTCGGCTTATACCTGGTCTCTCCACATGTTAGATACTCTTTCAAATCTGAATTCTCTTTCCGGTACAACACGTAATTTTTGGGACATGCTTGAATCTTCTCACACTTCAGACCCAAATCAGACATCATCTTCTGGACTCCGTACCAGCTGTCGGGCACGTTATTTCCCGGGGGCATAGAATATTTCAAGAACTTCAAAAGCATCATGAATGACATGTTGCTCCATCCATTTAGGCACTTAATATGGAAAGTTGGACGAACCATGATAGGGTGGAATACTTTGCATTCTCATAAATTGGTCTTCTAGCATCATTTATAAACTTTTCATCTTATCCGCACGCGGTTCTTGACCGAAAGGAATGTCATTTTCGGTACGAATAATATCACCTAGGGCAGCCTCTACCACATCCTCCATTTCTTCTCCTGGAAAGAAATTATCGTCTTCTTCTTCTGCCGCATTACCGTCTTCTCCTTCTTCTTCTGCCGCATTACTGTCTTCTTCTTCTTCTTCCCCGTGATATAGCCAAGTTGTATATAGTCTAGTAAAGCCATGTTTAACGATATGAAATTCTACGAATTCTACCTTCTGTCAGTATTATTCCCACATTTATCGCACGGGCAGTGAATCTTCTCTGACACGATCTTATTATGTGCGCGTGCAAATTCAATGAAAGCAGCAACTCCTGCGACAAACATAGGTTGCATACGTTGTTGCCAATCCACGTACATCCAGTCGTTAACTCTGATGAACTCATGGGCCATGTTAGACTGTATAACATATAAATTGTAGGTTATGATAACTATATTGAGAAATCTAAGAACGGGATGGTTAATGACAAAGAAGAAAATCCGTAGATACAAGTTTGTCGTTGAAATGAATAAATTATCGATAAACAAAGTTATATTTGAAGATACTCAAGTATGAGTTGTATTCTGTGTATCTGTGTTTCAATTTATGATTTCGCTTAAGTTTAGGGTTGTTGGTGTGTATGTGCTTTGTGTAGGGTTGAAAAGAATAAATCATAATTTTTTTGAAGAACTATGTTCTTTATATAGGGTTAAACCATAATTTTTAGAAGAATTAAATTCCCATATGTTTCTGTTATTTATTTTCGTTCGTTTGAAGCACTCACGTGGGAAACACGTGAGGCTTCAAAATAGAGCTAAGCACTAACGAGTCACCAAGCATTCTTGTGTTTTCTTAGAGATATTGATTTCCTGTTAATGACATTTTTAGTCATTGATGATCATCAAGATTTCAGTTTTGAGGATCTTGGATCATCATCATTTTTTTGAAGAACTAAGTTCTTTATATAGGATTAAATCCTAATTTTTGGAGGAATTAAATTCCCATATATCCCTGTTATTTCTTTTTAATTTAGTTCTATTCCCCTAAGTTTTGAATCTGTAGAACAAAATCACCCCGATGAGAATTAAATTCTCAACTTGTGGTGAGATTCTTTTCTGCAAATCTCAACCAGAGGAAGAACTAAGTTCTTATATGAAGGATTAAGTTTACGGTAAAGTTATGCGTTTACGTTATCATCAAGTATCTTACTGAAGGAACTAGTGCACCCTAAACCCTAATCCTAATTTATGGAGGAATTAAATTCCCATATGTCCATGTTATTTCATTTTCCCTAACTTTTGAATCTGCAGAACAAAATCTCCCCGATGAGAATTAAATTCTCAACTTGTGGGGAGATTCGTTTCTGCAAATCTCAACCAGAGGAAGAACTAAGTTCTTATATGAAGGGTTAAGTTTACGGTAAAATTGTGCGTTTACGTTATCATCGAGTATCCTACTGAAGGAACTAGTGCACCGTAAACCCTAACCCTAATTTATGGAGGAATTAAATTCCTATATGTCCCTGTTATTTATTTTTAACTTAGTTATTTTCTCCTTACTTTTGAATCTGTAGAACAAAATCTCCCCGATGAGAATTAAATTCTCAACTTGTGAGGAGATTCGCTTCTGCAAATCTCAACCAGAGGAAAAACTAAGTTCTTATATGAAGGGTTAAGTTTACGGTAAAATTGTGCGATTAAGTTATCATCGAGTATCCTACTGAAGGAACTAGTGCATCCTAAACCCTAATCCTAATTTTTGGAGGAATTAAATTCCCATATGTCCATGTTATTTCTTTTTAACTTAGTTCTTTTCCCTAGTTTTGAATCTGCAGAACAAAATCTTCCCGATGAGAATTAAATTCTTAACTTGTGGGGAGATTCGCTTCTGAAAATCTCAACCAGAAAAAGAACTAAGTTTTTATATGAAGGGTTAAGTTTACGGTAAAGTGGTGTGTTTACGTTATTATCGAATATCCTACTGAAGGAACTAGTGTACCCTAAACCCTAACCCTAATTTTTAGAGGAATTAAATTTCCATATGTCCTAGTTATTTCTTTTTAACTTAGTTCTTTTTCGCTAAGTTTTGAATCTGCAGAACAAAATCTCCCTGATAAAAATTAAATTCTCAACTTGTAAGGAGATTCGCTTCTGCAAATCTCAATCAGAAGAAGAACTAAGTCTTATATGAAGGGTTAAGTTTAAGGTAAAATTGTGCATTTATTTTATCATCGAATATCCTACTGAAGAAACTAGTACACCCTAAACCCTAACCCTAATTTTTGGAGGAATTAAATTCCCATGTCCCTATTATTTCTTTTTAACTTAGTTCTTTTCCCCTAAGTTTTGAATCAGCAGAACAAAATCTACCCGATGAGAATTAAATTCTCAACTTGTGGGGAGATTCGCTTCTGCAAATCTCAACCAAAGGAAGTACTAAGTTCTTATATGAAGGATTAAGTTTACGGTAAAATTGTGCGTTTACGTTATCATCGAGTATCCTACTGAAGGAACTAGTGCACCCTAAATCCTAACCCTAATTAACCTAAATTATCCCTAATTAACCTAAAATTAAACCCTAAACATCACCCTAACTCAAATTATCCCTAATTAACCCAAAATTAACCAAAATTAACCTAATTAACCCAAATTACCCTAACTAACCCAAATTAATCATAATCATCACCCTAACCCAAATAAACCCTAATCAACCCAAAATTAACCTAAATAAAGCCTAATCAACACCCTAACACAAATACACTCTATTTTACCTAATTAATCCAAATTAACCCTAGCCCAAACCCTAACCCTAATCATCGCCCAAACCCCAACCTAAATTAACTCTACCCCAAACCAAAATTAGCCCAAACCCTAACCCTAACCCTAACCTACCTAATTAATCATAACCCTAACCCTAACCCTAAACCGAAACCTAACCCTAACCCTAACCCCTAACTGAACCCCAACCCTAACCATAAACCGAACCCTAACCCTAACCCTAATCTACCTAATTAACCATAATCATAACCCTCACCCTCACCCTAATTAACCCCTAATTAACCCGGAACTAACCCTAACCCTAACCCTAAAATCAACAATAACAAAAATTAAGAATAATTAATACTTCAAAATAGAAATTAACTCACCTCACTTGTAGTTTTGTCGGCAGATGGAGCTTGACGAGGTGGAGGAGACTGGGAATGGATCTCGACGAGGTGGTGGCGGCAAGATGGCGACGAGCGGGAAATTTTGAGACTGTGGCGAGACTGAGATGGAGGAGATCGACAAGGTGGTGGCGGAGACTGAGCTGATGACGACGACAACAAGTTTTGGCGACGAGAAGTCCGGCAGGTGACGAGACTGAGGGGATGACGCGCGCGCGGGAGGAAGTTGGTAGGAAAAATTGGGGGAGATGAAGAAATTTCAGAGGTTTTTTTTATAAATTACCCTTCTTTGCCCCTACGGATTAATCCGTAGGGCCTTCTTTTGTGGCTCCGTAGGTCCAAATAAAATATTACATTTAAATATTTTTAAATTAATCCGTAGGGCATCATAGGGGCAACCGGATGACCCTATGGATTAATCCGTAGGGGCAATAAAAAGTTGCTCCTACGGATTACTGTAGCCGTAGGGGCAAACCCTTATTGTAGTAGTGGTAGGGGTTGCTGGCATGCTAGTATGGGTAAGCGGATCTACTGGGGCTGCTGGGCACTCTTGGCGGTGGGCGGATCTGCTAGGGATGGCATGTACTCTCGCCAAGCTAGACTAGATGTCTTTTCTTCTGACGTCCAGATCTTCCTGGGCCTGTCATCAGACCCTACATATATATCCAAATATTATTTCATTACTTATAATTATTATACAATTTAAAACATTTATTTCAATTTCATTATTTAACACGTTTCTTCGGTACATTATCTGAAAATTCCCTAGGTGGATTCACAAAATCTTGATTTGTGACAATCAATTGGCCGATATCACGTCTTACTAACGTATTGTTCGACGGTGTAGATTTGTGATCGTTAGTACGCTCAATAGAAGGACTGGGTTATGTTAGCGCTGCTGGGTTACCTTAACGCTGGAGCCACCAATCGTGGCGGTTTGCGGAACAAAAATTTTCTTACTAGTTTAAAAACGATGCTAAGTTAACCCAATGAAAACCCGGATCTTTCCATAAACCTATCTAGCTAAACTAGTAGTGTTGTCTACTATGAGAGAAGTCTCACCAAACGATCCAAGTCCTTCGGTCTTCTTTCCTCATCATATGCTCCTAGTGGCCACCTTGAACATACTTGATCTTCTTTTCCCGCTCCATCGATTCTCCGGGATCGAGCTTGTTCTCCCGTCCTCCTTTGTCGTAGATGATCCACCTGAGAAATGTGATCCATGGCACTAGCTCCTAGCAAAGTGTCAATATGAGCAACTAGAGAACATGGGTTGCTAATCCAAGTTGTCTAGAATGTAGTGTGGAGTTCTATGTATTATACTATCTCTATCTTGCCTCTTCACTTGTTTCTCAATTCATGAAAGGGTAGTGAAGAGGAAGATGATGAAGGTGGAAGAAACTCAAGAGGAGGGAGAAGGGTGAAGCAAAATATGAGAGCTCAAGAATAATGAAGCATGCATGTGAGAGAAAATCAACACCAAGGTTTTGTGTATCAACTTTCATGAATAAAAAAGCGTAGCTATGCTTTAATAGTAACCGCAAATGAATAAAGAATTCATTTGTGAACTATTGAAGCCATGCCACTCACCATGCCTCCCTCTCCTTAATTTCCACCTCATTTCCATTTATCAATAATTGGAAAAGTCCATGATGAGGTGTCCACCTTCTAGAAGGTAATCTGTAATAAAATACGGATTACAGTCTACTATATATACATACCTGCATTCGGATAAAAACAAGAATGCCAAAAGAGATAGAATAACACGAAGAACATAATACTAGAATATACATATCGAAATACATATATGTAAACTATTAAATTAATACCTGATTTAATAATCCGGCTCAAAACCGATCCGGCTCGTATTACCAGCTGTCCGATCGAAAGTCCAGGTACAAAGTACATCAATCGATCGGAACCCTGCACGTATCCAATACGGCTACTACATCATTTCGCCTGAACCAGGGAAACCCTCTATGTGGGACTCTAAAGACTCGACAGTACGCCGGCAGTGAGTTACAGGATAAATCCAAAACCACAAGTACGTCAGCGGCACTAGCTGTATGTAACGGCTACCCGGGTACCTGTCGAAAAGGAAGGCCGACGAGCAAACTTATCCGAATCCCTACTGAGCCTATCTGTAACAATCTCCGTTCAGTCCGGTCTCTTCGTCTGAGAGTATTGCAAACTGGGTCTGGGGGTGGTAAACGTCAGACCCTAATAACCTGGTAATTCGTGTTGATGCGGCTCGGGACCAATCCGGGAAACTACTGATCAGTCTATCAGTAAATCCAAACTGCCTTGGCCAATGTCTTATGGTCTTGACCAATCGAACACAGTGCGATATCGACTCCCTATACCGGGATAGACGAATCCCCGACAATCGCTCATTGCCTCCTTGTGGCTCGGGACTGTACCCAACCAAAACCTGTTTGCACGACTCAGTAGAGCCATGGTAGGGTACTGATCAAACCACAGTGGGAACTTACACGAGACAAATACCGATCTCAGGTCTAAAGACTAACATGTACTCATGTCACCAGTGAACTTCCACCTGACGATAGATATAGTACCATCTGGAAGTTCTCGGCGAGTCCGCCCGGTGTACTCACCCCAGTGAGCACTTGTATACGATCTTAGGTGTGAAAGACCAATGGTTGCGGGACCATACCATCACCCATCATCGGGGTCTAGAACGTATACACTAGTTTACTCCGGAATATCGATGCCCAGTCTCGATACTCCTACGACTAGGGACCATTTAAGGATATGTGTACCGACTACCCAGCTCCCACAAGCATGATTGCCATCACAACGCAGGTTGTCTAGCAATGATCTTACGAGCTTTATCGACATTTTTAAAAGATATGTAATAGCAAGTAAAACATACGCACATGTTAAGATAAATACAAACCAGAAAGCATACTATCATATCGAGCAAAACTGTTATATTATATATATGTGTGTGTGTGTGTGTGTCCAAGCATCTAAATGTATACATATACAATAATGGCCTCCGGGGCATACATATCCAACAAGCGCCTCTTCCTCGCCACTCTCATCTTCAAAGACACTCAATGTCGGCACATTATAATAATATCTCGGTTTCCAATGACAAATACAACTCTAGTCAACCTTCTTTAAGTCCCGATAATAATACATTTGTTTTGCCATTGAGAGAAAGGTAAAGTTATCGTATTCGTAGGTTGTTCGCTGGGTGTTAACCAAAGTGAAACCGTATTTATCCATCTTCATAACCCGCTCGGACTTGGTATCGTGTCATCTGTATAGAATATATAAAATGGGACGGTCTTATGCATGTATGAGACCGCTACAACTTCCTCAAAAACACCGAAGTAGGGTTTTCCTTTGTCGTTGACGGTTGCAACACCGCTATTTTATATAGCTATAATACGTTCCGTCCTTTCGATCTCAAATTTGTAGCCGGAAATCCCGTACCCGTTGTAAAACATAGCTGTAGTAATTGGACCACTTAAAAAGTCGTGAAGCTCTTTATCAATCTGCTCTCCATGATTCAATTGTTCGTCGACATCTTTGTCTACACCAAGTGGCGAAAGTGCGCCTCTGTTCTTGTTCGATTCTATCAACCAACCACCTAGGATTCGATTGCTCGAGTTTTTTTATGCAAGTTGTTCGTAATTTACATAAGTTAGAACAGTTAGATTAAATTTAATTTCGGACGTTTAAATGGAAGAAATTATTACTTACTCTGCATATATAGTAAAACATTCGCTGGTTAGAAAGATGTATGCATGTACACTACCAATAAGATCGTAAGACATGTTTTTTAGTTTTCCTGCTCCACTTGGACAGTCAGGCACACGTGGCGGTTTGTTCAGTTTCTTTCTAATATCTTGGTTCAGAAAATGATCACAAAATGATGTGACTTCTTCCAAAAGACAACCTTCCGTAATCGAACTTTCAGGACGATACTTGTTGCGGATATAGTTTTTTAAAGTTAATAGGCATCTGCTAAAAGAATATAGATATTAATTTATCACGATGATGTTTTGCAATTTAAATGATGAATAATAAACATTTTCATACCTCTCGAAAGGATACATCCAACGGTAATGCACCGGACCGCCAATCTTGACCTTGGTTGCCGGATGGACGGACAGGTAAACAATATTGTCGAAAAATGAAAGTGGAAAGATAGTTTCAAGCTTGCATAGGATCAAAGAAATATCGTTTTTGAGCTTCACTATCTCACTGACGTCTACAGTTTTAGAACACAACTGGCAAAAATACTTGCAAAAGTCGTTAAGCATGAGACCAACTTATGATTTTACTGATACTCTGAGGCATAATGGAAGAAGATGTTGCATCGGTATATGGTAATCTTTGCTCCTAAGTCCTACGATTTTTCTGTTTTCTATCTATACATGTTTAGCAATGTTTGATGAAAAACCGTTAGGGACTTTCAATTCTTTCAACACCCTCAAGAACTGACACTTCTTCTCTTGGTTTAGATTGTAGATTGCCGGTGGAATCTCGTATTAACTCTGTTTACCGGCCACATGCCGAGATTGCAATTCTTCTCTAATGGAGAAACCATTCAAATCCGTCAAATTATGACAGGCGTTAAGATTGTCATTCGTTTTTCCATCCTTACACAGCAGAAAATTGATGACGTACTCAAAGACACCCTTCTCGATATGCATGACATATAAATTGTGGTGCAGTGGTAGATCAGACTAGTACAGAAGTTGAAATAAACAACTTCGCTTCTTCCAACTAATTGGGCATGGCATTGTATCTTTATTTTGTGTCTCTTCGAATGTGATATTATGATAATCTCTCTATTGTTGCAGTATGTCATTACCAGACAATGGTTTAAAAGGCTTACATGTTTCTGTCTTGCCATTGAACATTTCTTCATTCTTTCTAAATCTGTGAAGAATAGGCAAGAAATGTCAGTGACCCATATACGAATTTTTCCCGCTAAACTTCAAACGTACGTGACTTGTATGAATATGACAATAAGGGCATGCAAACATACCTTGATTTGTCCACCCTAACAACATGTCGTAGATAGGAAAATCATTAATTGTCTACAACAAAGTAGCACGCATCTGGAAAAAATTTACCATGTGCAACATAGGTTCTCATACCAGGTTCCTACAGCGATATTAACTCATCGATCAAGTGTTGAAGGTACACGTCGATTTGTTTCCCAGGCAACGAGAAACCATTGATTAAAAGCGCCACCGTAAAATAAGATTATCATAGCCTTCCATGGCTGCAGGTTGTATATAGTCACCACAACGGCCAAGTACTATGAGTATAGCCGCCGCGAACCATCTCAAATGGATGGAAACAGTCGCTCACAATTCCTAGCCTCACGTTACGAGGGTCTACGCTGAACGTAGGATATTTTTCATCTAAAACTTTTCATGATATCGAATCTCTAAGATGACTCATTTTTCTTTCTTCACGAGGCACTTTATGGTGCCACTTGCATTTCGGACACCGTCTTCTCATATAAATAACCGTTGCAGACTCGGTATTAGTGGAAAAAGACAAAGAATCTTCATGGGAACATCACTAGTATGAGAGTCTTTCTTAGGCTTGAATCGATTGGTCCCGCACACGGAATAGTTTCTGAGTGTGGCATATACATTCCGGAACAAAACACAGCCATCCTCGCATGCATGGATCTCGTCACACTTTAGGCAGATATTTATGATTATCTTTTGCGATTCATACCAGTTCGGTGGCACTTCATTTCTATCATGAAAATTGTCCTTCTGTAATGCTAGGAGATTAGTGAAAGAGCGATAACTCAATCTGTTCTTTCACTCAATCTGAAAGAAACGTACGAAAAAAGACAGTTTTGAAAACCCTTTGCAATTTGGATATAGCGGGATTCTTGAGTCAGTCTTGTACTTCTCCAATAACGAGGGTCATGTGCTTTCCGTATCATCAGAAAGTCTTGCGGTATTTATAAGCCCATTCATGTCATCGATCAGCGCGAATATAGAATTATCTTCTGCGATGGCTGCGTCTTCTTCAAGCCGCTATTCATCTTCCTCCTCTTATTCTACTATCCATTACCACTCTTTGGTTTCTGTTTCAATAAATTCGTTTTTCGTCTTTTGCACTCATACCTCATCTTCCGTTTGAACGACTTCTTATTCTCCGTGAAATACCCACATAGTATAATCTCTAACGAAACCGTCTTTCACGATGTGTAATTCAACTTCCATCTTCTTGTGCAATCGCAAGTTCATACACTTAGAACAAGGACATAAGATTTCGTACTCTTTCGATAACCCTAGACGTGTGTAGAAAAAATCGGTGAAAAAGTAAACCCCGTTAAGGAAAAACTCATGGACTCTCGAAAGAGCATCGACGTACATCCAACTCTTGTTATAGAGGTACGGAAGTGCCATATTGGAACAGTTCGAACAAAGCAAGATTCCTATAGACAAAAGTCATGGAATTAAGATTTTTTTATAAATATGCGATACACGGATACTAAGAAACGTTTGTGTTAGGTTTAATTGATGATTTGGTTAAGTTTAGTTTCAATTGACGATTTAGTTTTGGTGTAAGCTAAGTAGCATGGATTCGGATACGGATACGAGATACCCATTCACTTGACACTTTATTAGTTAAGTTTAGTTTCAATTGACAATTTAATTTAGGTATAGGTGTAGGCTAAGTAGCATGCAACGACGCAACGGCTGTCGGGGGTAAGACTTCTATCCCATTAAGAATGTATAGAGGATACACCAATTCACTTGTGCTTTCATCCATTTCGAGAAAATTTCGTCAACACCTCTCTGTTGTTCTCCGAGTATACTATAATAAAAAAGATGATCATTTCAATACTGTCAAACAATATTGAAATGAACATCTAATCTAGATTTGTATACGGAGAACCAGCGGAAAGGTGTCGACAAAATATCTCAAAATAAATGAAAACACAAGTGAATGGATGTGTTTTCTTTATACATTCCTAACTTGTTTATACTGGACAAATCTATCGGTTATTATATGATAAATCTTCTCGTCACATAAACTACACGACAGTTGTTAGTAACGAATGATACCATTCAATATTGACAACTTTCGTATAGTTCTATATCACGACGAAAACAAACATATATTAGCCGATAGACAAGGTCTAAGACACATAATTTAACTTTATTGAAAATTTAGTTTAGGTGTATATAAGGTTTTAGTGTTAGTGTTCAGTTGACGAATTTGTTAAATTTAATTTCAATTGACGATTTAGTTTAGGTGTATGTGTATGTTAAGTAGAATATATTCGGATATGGGACACGATACCTTAAAATTTTTCCTAAACACTTTAAATTTGCTCATTTTTTCTCAATTTTACTAATTACACTAAAATACCTTTAGCTATTGCTATTTTATCACTATACTACTTTAAAACATTTCCTAAGCAACCTATTTTTTCAATTTTATTAAATTACACTAAAATACCATTAACTATTGTTGTTTTTCACTAAACTACCTTAAAAATTTTACTAAACAATTTAACATTTTAAAGTAACTAAATTCTATAAATTTCACTAAAATACCCTTAATTATTTTTGTTTTTTCACTGAACTATCATTAAAAATTTACTTAAAAATCCCATTTTCTTAATTTTACTTTTTTACACTAAAATACTCTTAACTATTGTTGCTTTTTAACTAAAATACCCTTAACTATCATTGCTTTTTAATAAACTACCTAAAATGATTCATTAAATTACCCTAACCCTATCAGTTAACCCAAATTATTAGTTTAACCCTAACCCATCCTAAACTTTAACAAATCAAACAAAAAAATTAAAATTAAAATTAAAAAGGAAAGTACTTACCTTTTGACGACCTCAACGAGCAGAGAAAGCTTCGAGAGCGGCGTCGACGCTCAAGCGGCGCCGACGGGGACGACGCGGTAGCCAGGGAGGCGAGGCGGTGGCCACAAAGGCAAGCGACGGCCACGAAAGCGAAGAGAGAGGCGGCGGAGGCTCGAGATAGGGCTACACGCGCGGGAGATTTTGGCACGAAGAGAAATTTAGGGGGAGAAAGAAGAGGGCTCAATCGAAGAGTTTTGGGGGAAATTTGGTATTTTATCTCGACAGGGTTGTGGGGCCTACCATATATTGTCATTGGTAGCGATTGGAACCGCTGCCATTACTGCGACAGCCGTTGCGAGTAATTGGTAGCAGTTGAAACCGCTACTAATGCCCCGTTACTGTTGGGCACATTTTTAGTATTGACATAAGAGCTGCATGATGCAGTAAATTAAGGATATAGAGAAGAGCCTGATGGATCTAACCTGTAACCATATCGGTCTTCAAATATACTAAATTAAGACTCTTAAGGTAATTGAGATTTACTTTTAATATCCAACACAACAACTTCAAAGATATGGATCAAAGATTTGGAGCAATTACGCAAGTAAAGTTTTTGTAGAATCCGTATTTGATATTATAAAATATAAATGAATAGTCAACTGTTTTTTTGTGTGATAGGTAGACGAGTGAGATTAATTGAAAAATAAACTCCTCTTCTTAAGATATATTTCTCTCTCTCTCTCTCTTAATCATTAATATGTACAGCAACCTATAATGGACTCTCAAAAACAATTTGGACCTGAAATTATCAAAAGTGGATTCCAGAGGAACTTTTCGAAGCCCATATAGACTTTATCATTGGTATATATATGCAAGAGCACGTACCTTAGGTTTCAAAATTGCGTTGGACTCACAATGGTACAAAGGACCAAAAATTCTGCTACCCAAAAGCCTTTGATTATCGAGAGATTTGATGCTGTGGCAGGGACTTAATTTAGATAAAGTTTATTTGTGCCTTAACAACTATGGATCGAGATGAGCGATTCAACTTTAAACCTATCTCACATGCAGGTGCTTTTGGACATGGCGGAACTGGTGGAGGCACATGGGCAGCAGTTGAACGATATTGAGTGCCATGTGGCGCATGCGAGCTCATTTGTGAGGAGAGGTAGGAGCAGGAGATGGCGAGGGAGTACCAAAAGAGCTTGAGGAAGTGGGCATGTACGTATGGCTGTGCTGCTAGTCATAGTACTCGTGGTGGTGCTTGTTTTGCCTCTCCTCATCAACCTCAGCCTCATCAAATTATGAGCATCAATAGAATTATATCTGGATAATGATATAGTATTTTGAATTCCACGATAAGCAGAATTTGAGTGATAAAATATGACATATCGGTCCATCCCGATGTCTTTCTATTTAACAAATAGGTTTGATATTCTCTGTTTATATGTTGATTGCATAAACCCATCACCTTTTTGTCATAATTCTTATATCCTAACCAACTACCCTATTTATTCCAATTTTTTATTGATACATGAGGACATCAACTTACTAACCTCATCTCCTTTATTTTAGGGGGAAATATTTGAAATAACTTATTTATCCAATGGATGAAAATGGGTCAATCAAGATTTAAATCTTCAATCAAAATATTTGTTGAAGAGTGAAACTGCTATAAAACAAGTTTTCACAACTGTTGCATTACCGTTGTAGGCATAGTCAAAATATACATTTTTTAAGTTAGGAGGTTAATGATCGTCAGAGTACAACATTGATGATGGTGATGCTGGTGGTGATGACACGGGTAGTTGCAGTACAGTGGCACTAACAAGAGGGTAGCAATGATGATGATTGCAATGGAAACAAACAACAAGCAAAACCTTGAATAAATGGGCTTTATTACTTGTGCCATCTATCACACGAATTAAAAAAATTTAATTTTAATTTACACTCTTTAGCTCAAATAATCTATTTCATGCATGTGGATATTCATTCTCAAGACCCTAGGTACAAAAAGTTCTTCTGAAATTTAATATATTTATTTCCAAGGTAAAAATTCAAAGAAAATCTTGTGATTTCCAATCCACATACTAAAAGGATCACAAAACCATCGAAACATATAAAAATACTAAAAGGGACTACAGAAACGAGGATTTGATCACGGTCTAAAATGTGATCAATTTTTCGTCACGTTTCGCTATGATTTAGTCACGAGTATCACCGTGACTAAATCTTTACCGGTGACGGCCCCACATCCCACTCGTGATAAATCTCAATCCCTCCAAATTTTCTCCCGAGCCCTCATTTTCATTTTCACCCAAAATTTCCTCCTCCCCCCCCCCCATTTTTTTCCCGCCATTGTGGTCGATTCCACCACCGTCGTCACCGTCGAGACCCGTCGAAGACCATGCCTGCTCGCCTTCACAGTCGAGGCAGTTTGAAACCCTCGTCGCCTCGCCTCTGCCACTTCACCGTCGCTGCTCGCGATCGATGCCATAGCCCAGCTCCAATCTCGACGCTTCGCCACCGCTTTTTGAGCTCTCTCTTCTCCATTGTCTTGAAGAGTCTTGAAGAGGTAAGTATAATCCAGTTCAATTTTTTTTCCAATAAATTTAAAACTTTTGCTCCCAAAATTAAATTTTGTTGGTTGATATTGATTGATGCTGCAATTATTGTTGCTGCTAGGGTTTTAATTAGGGTTAGGGTTAAGGGTTAGGGTTTAGGGGTTTGGGTTAGGGTCAGTGGTTGGGATAGTTAATAGGGGGTTAGGGTTAAGGATTGAGTTAGGGTTTTGGGTCAGTGGTTAAGAAAGTTAATTAGGGATTAGGGTTTTGGGTTAGGGTTAGGGATTGAGTTAAGCTTTTGGGTCAGCGGTTAAGATAGTTAATTAGGGTTTTTGGTTGGGGTTAGGGTTTTGGGTTGGGGTTAGGATAAGGCTTAGGGATATGTAGTTTACTGAAATGAAACAATAGTTAAGGGTATTTTAGTGATATAGTTAAAAAACTTAAGGGTATTTGAGTGTACAAAAATAAAATTGAAAGAATGGGTGTAGTACTAAAAACCTTAATCATACTTTAGTGAAAAACAACAATAATTAATGTTATTTTAGTGAATATTTTATTAACTTAGTTAATTTAATAATAAGTGTTTTTTATTTAAATTTGTTAAACTAGTTTTTTTTGGGGGGGGGGAATAGTTAAGGGTATTTTAGTGTAATACACACACACATACACACACACAAGCATACATATACACATATACACAGACACACACACGAACTGTAAGTCTACGGTAGCATCCCGGCCGTCAATCTGACGCCAAATGCGGAACAAAAACTTTTATAACTGGCGCTATCGCATACTATAACCCGGATCTGCTATTAACGCTAAACTAACAATCTACAAAGAGGGTAGAAAGGTTATACCGAACGATCCGAGTCTTTCGTTCTTTAACCATCATCCCATGCTCCGTTGCGGCTGCTCCGATCTCGTTGATCTCCGATCTCCTCGTTCAGGTGGCACCACGTTATCGGATCTTTAAACGGGCTCCCGCCTCTAACTCGAGTCAACTCGGTCATTAAGTTTGCTAAAAGAGATGACCAAGATTGATGTAGAGAATGAGTAGAACATTTTGTCTCGTTACGTCCAAAGCCATGGACGAACGGTTAATGAAATTACCTTTTGGATTCAAATGAAAATGCGAAATGAATATATGAAATTTCCATGAAGCTAAAACCCAAATCTTTTTGCAAATGAACAACCATCATAATTCTATCAAGGGGCCAGCCACTTAAAGAGAGGAAGGGGTGAGTGTAGGAACAAGGGAGGGTGACCATAAGCTATCATACTTATCATGACTCATTACTTCATTAATGCAAAACCATGAGTCATTATAACACATCATCAAGCATTAAATGCAACCAATGAGATAATAACACCACTCTAACCTAGTCACCACATCTAGAAACTTCTACACACATCACTCTCATAATTCACCCAAGTGACGAAAAGATAAATCCTTATTTAACCGAATGTTAAATACGGCTAATAGAAAACTGAAAACTGGCAACTTCCAAAAATGATCCTGAAACGAATTTCAGGATAACCCCGTAACAGTATAAATATACCCGCATTTGTATTATGACCGAATACAAATGCAACTGAGACAAAGATATTATATCTACAAAGTATAATACATGGATCCGGTTTAAACCAAAGCCCACCAGTATTATCTGCCCGAAATATGATACGTGCGTAAACGCACGTGCATTTTCTGAAACCTGCCATAAAACCATACGGCCTCTACAACGTTTCGCCCGAACTTGGGAAACTATCTGTGGGGGACTCTAATGACTCGTCAGTACCGTGGCAGTGGGTTTAACCACAAGCCGTCAGAGGCACTAGCTGTGCGTAACGGCTGCCCATGGACTGACATCAAGGGAGGCCGATGAGCAAACTCATCCGGAAACCCTACTGAGCCTAACAGTGACAATGTATATATAGTCCGATCCGTTCGTCTATGAGTATCGCATATCCGGCCTAGGGGGCTAGTAACGTCAGACCCCCAATAGCGGTATAAGTCATGTCGGAGACAAGCCCTGAATACCCTGAGATACTACTGGAGTACCTACGAGTAAATCTCACCTGCCTTGGCCAAGGACTTGGTGTAATGGCTTTCCTAGACACAGCGCAATCTCCACCCCCAATACCGGGAGAGACGAATCCCCTGCCGATCCGCTCACGTGCCTCCATGTGGCTCGGGACTGTACCCAAAAACTACCTGTTTGCACGACTCCTTTGAGCTGTGGTAAGGTAGAAATCAAACCACAGTGGGAACTCACACGAGACAAATGACGACCTCAGGTCGATGAACTAACCTGTACACATGTCACCAGGGAACTGCTATCTGACGTCTGGTATAAGACCAACTAGCATGTTCCCGGCGAGTCATGTCCGGTGTGCTTATAACCCAAAGAGCACCTGTATATATCTTAGGCGAACCAACTGACACCAGTGGCTTGTGAGACCGGCCACCGCCCCTCGTCGGGGTCTCGACTATATACACTAGTCTACTCTGGAGTATCGATGCCCTGTCTCGAAACTCTCTCGACTAGGGACCACAATTAAGGATATGCGTATAGACCACCCAACTCTCACTTCTATGATCGCCCTCATACTGTTGGTAGTCAAGCAAGATCCTAAGGGCTCTATCAACGTGTAACATGTAATCAGTCACCTGAACATGTACACGACTGATAAAGGAAAACCAGATAGCATACTATCATCTCGAGTAAGACTGTCCTACCGGTATAGGTCCTCCTCAATCATTGCAATCACGTACCTGCGATCCAATAATTGACTTTGAGGGCACAATATCCAACAATCTCTCACTTGCACTTAAGGCTAATTATTGCGATGTCGCGTACTCACAGCCCGTGTGAAACCGACACCCAACTCCTCTACTAATCAGTTTCACAAAGTCCGTTTGTAAAACTATTGTGTTTGAGAAATAGCCTCAGTGAGTGGATCCGCCCTGATGTTTCTTTCTATGTCTCTCTTAAATCTCAAGTTCGCGGAGAAAGCCATCTCCTGAATTGAGTAATACCGTTCTTAGAATATGTCTGGATATCTGATGGGACCTAGATCATAAATGAACTCCAAATCCAAACTTCTTAGACTGTATCGATAACTGAATCTAATCAGTATCCTTCACCATGCCTCCCACAGTATCCTCTTGGACCACCTGTCCATAATACTGTCCCGCTTCGTCAGAGGGAAAAACTATAACTCTGACAATCACTCTGTCATCCATGTCACCTTTGAAGCCTGGAATGATAACCGTCTTCCGAAGGAGGCTGCCATCATCAAATCCGTAGAAAATCCGTAGAACATGCACTTATGTTCTAAAACTGCTTCCTTATGTTTCTCCAGGATTGGATTAATACAAACTTATCGCATCTAGTGCAAAACAACATCTGGTGTGGTACTTGACATCTCACGATTGACTCAATTGCCTAAGCAAGTGATCTGCCAATCATGTACATCTCTCTCCCCTTTAGTCTATAAGATACCTTTAGAGAGGGTGACTCCATCACCTGCAGGTACACCACCATGCCAGGAGTCATCTATTCTAAAAACCATTAGAATACAGTCAAAGTACCCACATTGGGAAACTACCCAAATCCAGATCTAAAACCATAGATCTTGAAATCAGAATGTCAGATATTATATTCATATCCTGTCTGGAGAAACAACTGTGTGACGACCACAGTACAACCGATCGTAGTATAGGAATTTTACTTCCTACTCTGTGTATGTCATCCAAATACCAAGACATCACACCCTACTACCCTCTTAACTGATCCATCCCCTATTCTGATGAAGTCAAATCCATGACTGTCAAATCAAAATTAGATGATCTATCTCCGCTATAACTGCTCTAGTCTATGAATAGACATAAGCTACTTGCCCACTATGCTTCCGCTGCTCCCACTGACCACAACAACCCTCCTACCGGGTCTCATAGCCTGGAACAACAGTATTGTCAAATATGGGTAGATAAGAACCTCCCTGTCACCGTCCTTGAGGCTACCGAAGTACCTCTCGGGTGTCTGAGGTTACCCACCATATCTGCGGATTGGCTATTGGAATGCCAAACCTGATTGAATCTTTAGGTCCTATTAAATTTTCCGTAATCGTTTGCGGTTCTGGAATCACTTCCAGTTCTACCATACTCTCACTACTGTTTTCTGAAAAAATCCATTTTACTAAAACTGTGGCGAGTCAAGAACAATATCACTATTGATCTTCCAGATGGTAGAAAGTTAACCCTCGTCATAGCCTGGGCTAACCCACAAACTGCCATTACAGAAACGTACCCTGAGTTATCCAGAGTCTGGTTTTAAGCATATGCCGGACAACTCCCCGTACCTTAACAACGTTAAGATATTAACCATTCTATATCCAATATAGAAATTTTGGCACTTATTTAATTGGAACCAGATTCTAATCATGCAGCTGTCTCTAGTGCATATCAACTTAATGGAAAGAGGCTAATCAGAATTACTCAACTTAGAAATACATCCAATTATGAGTAACCTGAAAGAGAAACAAGTTTCTCAAAACCGTTACTATCAACTGAATACCAATCACAAGTATCTACATCTTTGATCTCTTTGAAGAATCCCGATACTTGCGACACCTGGTTCTCTACTTTATTCTTAAACCCACAACTTCTCAAAACTTAGACCTTGTATTTCTACGAAACACTTGTCTAAAAACTAGAGAAGTCATAAGTAAACAGAACATAGTATGAGGACCTACCCTTTTGTCCTGATGGACACTGGACAACATACAATACTCTGTATAAGTCCGCTGAGTTGAATAACTCAAAACCTGTGCGTCGTAGATTGAAAACTGTACCCAGGCGATTTCCTCAAATATCACCAATTACAACGAATTCCGATATAATGAGGATGATCACCTAATTCCCAATAACTTCCTCCCACTCATCATCTGTAAAACCATACAGATATGAGAATGAAACTTGGTAAATACATACCCTGGAGTAAGTATCTAATCGGGAAAACAATTTTCCATTAACAATGCACTGAAACATGAAAATGTTTCGTAGGGGTATCCTGGTATTCAAAGTAATGCCTCTTCCATAATCCAATTTATGACTGTAACCGTATATCTCTTTGCCATCTCTCCAAATCCCTTTATTTGTCTTTAGTCGTTACCTTTTGTACACCATCGTTAGGCTAAATGGTTTTCTTCCTTCCCTACCGTTCGGCACCAGCCTATGGTTTGGAAGAAGACTATCCAGTAAGCATAATAGGTGTACCCTCCTCAACCTAGGAGTACTCACATCTTTAGAGAAGGTGGTGATAAAAGACAACTGAATAATACCTTATTCTTTTAAAGGTGAAATAGGAGTGGCGATGAAGTACGCGGTTTGGTTGTGAATGATAACAGTCGCAATTTACTTTGCCCTCTTTCTTATCCCTTTATTTTGTCTTTACATATTACCTTTTGTACACCCTACTTAGGCTAATTGGTTTTCTTCATTCCCTACCTTTCGGCACCTGCCTATGGTTTGGAAGAAGACTATCCAATAAGCGTAATAGGTGTACTCTCCTAAACCAAGGAGCCCTCGCAACTTGAAAGAAGGTGATAATAAAAGACAACTGAATAAACCAATTCTTTTTCTCCTGAACCTTGATCCATCCTCGAAGAAGTCCCTTCGAGTTCGTATATAAACATACGATGGATCTATCCAATGGAAGTGGATGTCCGTAGTAATACGGGGTGTTCTGAGAAATGCAAAGGGCAGAAGAAGAAGTGGCAATGACTTATGCAACAAAGACAATCCAAAAGCCAATATTTTAAGAAGGTTCGGTCAACTTGGTCACCGAGTCATTGTCTAGGGTCGGTCAAAGGTCGCTGCCAAAGAGAGAGAGAAAAGAAACACTCTGCGTGCACTCTAACCTAAATAATAATGGTTATCACTTTATCTAATCCGGAAACCTCCCACTGTACTGTTAAATTCTCCTCCAAACCTGAAAGAAGAATCAGTCGGGATCACCCGAAGAGTAAACCAACTCATCAGTGGGAATCGGGATCCAACTCTCATCGCATGATAACGTGACGGAATCCACTCACGTTATCACACTCCAAAAGGCATGCATATGCTTGGCAAGTTTCAGTTTCTTTAGAAACTCCCGATGTGATTTTTACCCCATGTTCTTATGACCTTGACGAAAGCCAACAAATCATAAGTCACATGTCAAGTTCTGCCCTTCATTATCTTGTTAATTCGAACGCACCCGTACATACCTTTGACGAAAGCCAACAAGGTAATACGACTGTCCCAAACCAACTCATCTATCTATGCAACAAATGAATACCCCAGCAACTACCAAACACTATGCCTTGATGAAAGCCAACAAACATAGCTTGAATACTACTGACCATCCATAAGAAATGACAGAGGGCTACGGCTGGTTTTTGGCGAAAAACCTTTAACGTAATGAACTTGATCTCGTTGAAGAAACCTGATAGCTTTTTATAAAAATATAGCGGCGAAAACCTTTGCTAAAGAGGTCACTACCGGTGAAGGGATCTCGGCTCTTTCCTCGTAGAATGAGGTGCAGGATATTCCACTGAATACCGCGATGCAAAGCAACATGTAATCGACTATAGTGAAGTTATTACCCTGACGCAAACTTCTGCCCAAGGGGTCACTCCCAGTGAAGAGATATCGGCCCTTGCCCGGTCGAATGAAGTGCAGGATATTCCAACCGAATACCACTATGCAAAACAAAGAAAACATCTTTGTAATAACACTTTTTAAAATTGTTCCAACAATATCCAAACAGGTTTGTTTTACTTTGCATTGATCAGAATCAACGCAGTCCCATCAATTAATCACACCAGAAAAGAACGAAAATAAAATGTACGTATATGCCATCCGCATTCGTCAGTGGGTCCCGTCATCACCCGTTAGGTTACTTAACTAAAGACAGAGCGGGGTCTGAACTAGCGCGGGTGTAAAACATATACAACATCTAATAGTATATATACCAATATACAATAATCACTCCAGGCGTGATAATAAACAACATTACAGAAAAGTAATAAGCTTCACAGAACAATACAGATAATCTTGGATCCTCGGGTTTCACAGAGCCGCTACTGAAACCCGACGTTCCCCTGGTCGTGTGAATAGCCTGTGCAATGAAACCTAGACACCTACGGGTGCGGCAAGTTACCCGCCAAAACCTGAAGCGAGGCAGCCCCCTACAACAAAGTGAATGGACCACCCAGCACTTCATGGAATCCGGTAATCTTAGGCATCCCTCCTTGGGTCAACCTGTACTCCCTACGAGTGCGGCGAATAGTCTGCCAATTCTAGAGTGAGGCCCCTCTGCCTCTCAAAGCCAAGAGATGCAGACCCGTTGCCCCTAGAACCCGGCTATCCGTGCACTCCGTCGAGGGGCAAAATCTAGTACAGAAATGAAAAATATGTACAACGGGTACATCGACCTCAACCCGGTCATGCCCCAAAAGAATATTATACAACAGGCAGTGACGGCAGTCTACATGTTGGATGCTCGCCCCGCAATATCAAGTGTACAAATAAATCCAAACTGCACTACCATTGCACACTGCTATCCACCATGACAAATCCGCAACATCACAGCACAACACAGAAAATCAACGCGAATGTCACGTTCGCAAACCCGTCTAAAAGAACTATAGCAATCAGACGCGGTTTACCGCTCAAATGACATTCACGGTCGGAGATATAATGTAAGTACTGTAAACTGACACGTTTAAATTTCGATCGACTAAATTTCCCGAAGTGGGCCCCACGCAAATCTGCTGTACAGTAAAAAAACACTGGGCCCAAAAGAACAGTTCCAGAAACCACAATTTTCCAAGTAGAAGCCCCAGAAGAAAAGCCACCCAATGATTCACCAAGGGAGCCGCGGTTCCGCGGTCAAAGCTAGGCTTTGACTGCGTTTCCGCGGCCGTATAGTCGACTTATTTTGTCGTTTTTCTCCAGTGTTCTTTAAAAAGCCTGCTTGATTTTCTGAGATACTCAAAATAATTTTTAGACCTGTTTTAAAATCGACAGAAACTTTACACATGAAATTTGCGGTTTTCGAAAATCCGTTCGATCGATATTTTAAACGCGTTAGCACAAGTTAGTAAAGCTTAATGTCGTGGCTCTGATACCATGTAAGTCTACGGTAGCGCCCCGGCTGTCAATCTGACGCCAAATGCGGAACAAAAACTTTTATAACCGGCGCTATCGCATACTATAACACGGATCTTCCATTAACGCTAAAGTAACAATCTACAAAGAGGGTAGAAAGGTTATACCGAACGATCCGAGTCCTTCGTCCTTTAACCATCATCCCATACTCCGTTTCGGCTGCTCCGATCTCGTCGATCTCCGATCTCCTCGTCCAGGTGGCACCACGTCATCGGATCTTTAAACGGGCTCCCGCCTCTAACTCGAGGCAACTCGGTCATCAAGTTTGCTAAAAGAGATGACCAAGATTGATGTAGAGAATGAGTAGAACACTTTGTCTCGTTACGTCCAAAGCCATGGACGAACGGTTAATGAAGTTGCCTTTTGGATTCAAATGAAAATGCGAAATGAATATATGAAATTTCCATGAAGCCAAAACACTAATCTTTTTGCAAATGAACAACCATCATAATTCTATCAAGGGGCCGGCCACTTAAAGAGAGGAAAGGGTGAGTGTAGGAACAAGGGAGGGTGACCATAAGCTATCATACTTATCATGACTCATTACTTCATTAATGCAAAACCATGAGTCATTATAACACATCATCAAGCATTAAATGCAACCAATGAGATAATAACACCACTCTAACCTAGTCACCACATCTAGAAACTTTCACACACATCACCCTCATAACTCACCCAAGTGACGAAAAGATAAATCCGTATTTAACCAAATGTTAAATACGGCTAATAGAAAACTGGAAACTGGCAACTTCCAAAAGTGATCCTGAAACGAATTTCAGGATAACCCCATAACAGTATAAATGTACCCGCATTTGTATTACGACCGAATACAAATGCAACTGAGACAAAGATATTATATCTACAAAGTATAATACATGGATCCGGCTTAAACCAAAGCCCGCCAGTATTATCTGCCCGAAATATGACACGTGCGTAAACGCACGTGCATTTTCCGAAACCTGCCATAAAACATACGGCCTCTGCAACGTTTCGCCCGAACTTGGGAAACTATCTGTGGGGGACTCTAATGACTCGTCAGTACCCTGGCAGTGGGTTTAACCATAAGCCGTCAGAGGCAATAGCTGTGCTTAACGGTTGCCCATGGACTGACCTCAAGGGAGGCCGATGAGCAAACTCATCCGGAAACCCTACTGAGCCTAACAGTGACAATGTATATACAGTCCGGTCCGTTCGTCTATGAGTATCGCATATCCGGCCTAAGGGGCTAGTAACATCAGACCCCCAATAGCGGTATAAGTCGTGATGGAGACAAGTTCTGAACACCCTGAGATACTACTGGAGTACCTACCAGTAAATCTCACCTGCCTTGTCCAAGGACTTGGTGTAATGGCTTTCCTAGACACAACGCGATCTCCACCCCCAATACCGGGAGAGACGAATCCCCTGCTGATCCGCTCACATGCCTCCATGTGGCTCGGGACTGTACCCAAAAACTACCTGTTACAAGACTCCTTTGAGCCGTGGTAGGGTAGAAATCAAAGCACAGTGGGAACTCACACGAGACAAATGACGACCTCAGGTCGATGAACTAACCTGTACACATGTCACCAGAGAACTGCTATCTGACGATATGTATAATACCAACTAGCAGGTTCCTGGCGAGTCCTGTCCGGTGTACTCATAACCCAATGAGCACCTGTATACATTTTAGGTGATCCAACTACACCAGTGGCTTGTGAGACCGGCCACCGCCCCTCGTCGGCGTCTCGACTGTATACATTAGTCTACTCCGGAGTATCGATGCCCTGTCTCGAAACTCCCACGACTAGGGACCATAATTAAGGATATGCGTATAGACCACCCAACTCTCACTTATTTGATCGCCCTCATACTGTTGGTAGTCAAGCAAGATCCTAAGGGCTCTATCAACGTGTAACATGTAATCAGTCACCTGAATATGTACACGACTGATAAAGGCAGACCAGATAGCATACTATCATCTCGAGTAAGACTGTCCTACGGGTATAGGTCCTCCTCAATCATTGCAATCACGTACCTGCGATCCAATAATTGACTTTGAGGGCACTATATCCAACACGAACAAGGTCAAACCTTAATTCATCTTCATTATTCTCCACATTGAACTCTTGTTAAATACTCATCCTAATCCCAACCCTAAATCCAAAATGTTAAACTCGGTTAAGAAAACCGTAAGTTTCAAAAGTTTTACCATAAAATAAAAACTTCAACACATTGAAATCGAAATGTAGATGTAAAACTTATTCAAATTAAATATTAAACTTGCGCGTATGAAATCTTGATGAAAATATGAAATTTTCATATTCTCATCGATAATTAATCATATGTGAAAATCAAAACGCGACTTAGTTCCCGTCTATCGGTTAATATACATGTGATGTTCATCGTGACATAAAACTACACAAAGATTGTTAAACACCGAACGGTATCTGATTGATCTGTTTGAAAAGTGATGTTTAGTAAAGTAACCGCAATCAGGACGGTATCGCTAATAGCTAGCAGTAATGAGCACGGGTCGTCCGCAAGGAAACGTGAATCTTTATCTTGCCTTAGACGTGTTGATTGAAAATTGATTGGTTGTTTGTAGATCTAATTTAATACGGATGTAAGATTTATAAAGAAAGGGCTTGTAGAGTTCATAAGACTTGGTAGCAATGGATGAACAATTTAAAATGATATCTTTTATCTTTTAATAGTTTAACACTAGATTGATAGTGATGAATGTGGATTAGGGTTATTTTGGAAAAAACTAGGTTTTCCATACTATTAACCCATGTTCTTGCATTGATCTCTATTCATGTCTAACCCCTAACAAAACAAGTGTTAATCAGATCTCGAATCGTGGCCGCGACTATCAATGAATTGATAACGCACCCGATAAGGATGTCAACATTCATTTTGTTAAAATTTATAGACTTTAAAATGTATAAAAAAGGTTAAATGATTTTATCATCTATTGATCTACCCTAGCATACGAACCCTAGCAAGTAAAGATTACTCGCTCATAATTTGAGATCTAAGAAAGGATGAAGAAGAAAACATGATTAAGATGCAGAAATTAAATGCAGAAAGTAAATGCGAAAAGACTAATAAAAAGACTACCTTTATTTAATCAATTATTGCATACAACTCTCGTACAAAGTAGATTACAAAGAACCCTTGTTTTGCTCCTGCTCGCTCGCTCTCTCTCTCTCTCTCTCTCTCTCTCGTTTGAGGGTATGACTAGCTGATGATCTCCTAGATTCGTGGATCGCTGTGGACCTCTTGATCGCTTCGGATTGATGATCTTCAAAGTATAGCTCTCGGTCCTTTAAATAGTCACTATAGACAGAAACCCTAGATTCCATACGTTAGGATATGCCGATACGATCATACACACCAAATCTCAGATCCTAGGCCATAAGAAGGCTGCGGATTTACCACATATAATGGGGTTTGGCCGCCCAACCGCGGCGGGATAGTATAATCAAAACTTTGGATTTTCTGTGGTTTCTGGTGTTGACATTTGTAGATCTCTTCGATGTCTGGATTTGGGAAATCTTACTCTGAGTCTCTGCCGTTGTCAGTTCTTATATTTTCCCTTAATATTTCGGCAGATTTGATTCCGACATCTCTAATCTTTTGATCTCAAGATTTGAGCTAACATCTACAAAATATCTCAAGTCATAGTGTTAGTAATATTTGTTATTATTTTGAGATATTATCTTTAACCATTTATATAACATTATATGTTAAGAATATTGATTAAAGATATTTGATATGATATGCATATTTTAATTACTAATATTTCATATAAATATTATATGCATGTACTTTCTCTCATTATGTTAAATATAGCGTAGAAACATATGAAAATAACTTTTTACAAATAAACCCACATATGTTCTATATTTACAAGAAACACCTTTTAGTATTTAACAAAAGTAGGGAAAATGTTCATACCAAAGTGCAATATTTTAGACTAATCAAATACCTCCAAACTTAACTTTGATCGTTCCGAGCAAAGTTGTTATTAAGAAGAAGAAGAAAAAGAAAAAAGAAAAAACTTTGCACACTTTCATTGGCAACACGATTGCACTGAGCACGTGCAACAAGCCTTTAAATCTCTAGGTGTCCCTAGTAGGAGGAGTGTTGTCTCCTGAGGGTTTTCAGCAGATTACACCCACAAAATTCCATAATAAAAGAAAGATAATGAAACTTACATATAAAGATAAATAAAAAATAAAAGAAAGAACTTGAAAATAAGAGTTTCAAACTATACTAGCTTTTCAGTGGTCATGAGCCCTATCTTAATAGTCATGAAAAAATTGTCAGAAATCGCATCATCCCTCAATAAAACATCACCTTTAGTTTTCCTCCCTACTTTTCTTCCAAACATCGATCATATACCCCTACGTGTATGTAAAAGACATCCCTACACTTAGAGAATTCAATTCAAGCTATTATACTCTTGTCCATCTTCCTTAGTACTTTTTAGTCGGTGAATATTTCAGATGGAATTGCTCACACATTTATCATGCGATCGTTAATACTTCTTGATGTACTAACCAACCGATTATCAAATGTGCTCACTCGATTAGGCATAATTAGAGATAGTCTAGTCTTGCAATACCTAAGGCTTAGCGGTGGCTCCCAAACCAGTTGGTCTAAGACACTAGGTGATAAAGCACCCTCGCTATATTTTTTTTCCTTATACAAAACCAGTGTTCATTTTTCTTCACCATTTTTTTCATTTATAAAATAAATATATAAACAATATATATATATATTGTTTATATATTTATTTTCGTTCATACTAAGGTTTTTAGACAAAAGCATTTCAAGGTATTCTCTGCTATCCCAAGTTTCAAGATGTGTGCAAGTGCGTATAGTAGGGTATCAACGTTCAGATGTTTGGACTCAAGAATTGAGACTATTTTTCAGACTTATTTCTATTCTCAGATTAATGATTCCCTTCATCTTACTGTAAGTCCACGTTGCGACCCCCGGTTCTTACGGGGAGGCGGAAACGGTATAAAAGACAAATTTTTATCGCATGGGGCAACATGGACTAAACAAAGTCGGGATCTTTTCTAAACTAAACTAGCAAACTTGCTAAAGAGAGTTAGCTACTCGGAAAGATGGTTATACCTAAACTTGAACTCCTTCTTCTTGAAACCTTGTAGAGGTTGATGGTTCTCTTCTTGTCGCCTTCTTCCGTCGAAGATGGATCCACCTGAGGGTTCAACCTTCGGGCTCTTTCTCGAACTTTGAGTGAACTAGAATCTCCGGATTGCTAAACCCTTGATCCTAGAGTGAGTAGAGAGTGTCTAAGGGGTGCTTTTCTTTTAAGGAGAGGGATTCTCAACACATGAGAAGGGTTCTCCTTTTGCTAGAGGAAGAAGAAGATGAAGTGAGGAGAGAGAAGCCAAATGATAGAATGAGCTCTTTTCTTTTTGCAACCATAACAAAAAGCAAAAGAATTATCAAATTAATAATAATAATGAAAATGAAAAGGTTAATGGAAAGTTTAGGAATGACCATTATCATTTCAAACATTAAATGAATTTGCTAGAATCAAAGAGCATCTTTCTTTTGTAATGATGATGGTCAAAACTTCAACCATGGTCAACAAGTCAACCATGGTCAACAAGTCAACATAAAAAACCAACCATGACACAATTTCATTTTATTAATATTATTAATTGATATAACACAAATCCATTAGGGTTTGGAAAAAGACGACTGTCAACTGTGCATACGCACCCGTTCCGAAACCCTAATGAAAGTCCTCTTCCTCTTCCTCAAATAACTGTGCATACACACCTGCATCCTTGTTCCGAGGAACACGAATACTGAGAGATAAAAGCAACCCCAAAACATATACCAGTATCTGACTCAAACCAGAGCCAGCCAGTAATATCCGTCCGGACTCCAAAAGTGCACAAGTGCGCGGATGAGAACGAACCCTGTCGCAAAACCATGCGACCTCTACTCTGTTTTGCCCAGAGGCGAATACCCTCTGTGTGAGACTCTAAAGACTCGACACTACGCTGGCAGTGGGTTTAACCACAGACCGCAAGCGGCACTAGCTGTGCGTAACGGTCCCCAGGTAGATGCCGACAAGAAGGCTGACGAGGTGAACCCCATCTGAACTCCTACTGAGTCTGAATGTGACATTTTCCGTACAGTCCGGTCTGTTCGTCTGATACATCGCATGTCGGGCCTAGGGGGCGGTAAAACGTCAGTCCCCCAATAGCGGTACAAGTCGTGTCGGAGTGAAGCCCAAAACACCCTGAGATAACACTGGAAGCCTACCAGTATATCTCGCTTGCCCTGGCCAGGGACTACTCGTGTAATGGCTCTCCTAGACACAGCGCGATGTCAACCCCCAATACCGGGAGAGACGAATCCTGTCTAACCGTCACTGCCTCCAAGTGCTTCGGGACTGCACCCAACCACTACCTGTTTGCACGACTCCTTTGAGCCGTGGTAGGGTAGTAGTCAAAGTACAGTGGGAACACACTCGAGGCGAAGTGCCAGTGTCAAGTCAGCGGACTAAGCTGTACTCATGTCACCTGGGAACTGATAACTGACGATAGGTATAATACCAACCTGTCAGTTCCCGACGAGTCCTGTCCAGTGTACTCGTAACCTAACGAGCACCCGTATACTATCTCCAGTACGACGTACTGATGGCTGTGGGACAGACCATCTCCCACACTGGGATGAGAAGCGCATACGGTAGTCTACTCCGGAGTATCGATGCCCTGTCTCGATAGTCCTGCGACTAGGGACCTGTATAAGGATGTGCTTATAGATTACCCAGCCCCCACTAGTATGACTGCCATCACAACGCTGGTAATCAAGCAAAGATCCTAAGGGCTCCACTAATGCGTATAGGTGATATCGCAAAATAAACACATGTACACATTGAAGTAGAAACAAACCAAGTAGCATACTACTATATTGAGCAAGATTGTTTATACAAGGTGAATATCCCAAGCTTCCATTAAGTAATATACAAACTAGTATGATACAGTAATGGCCTCTAGGGCATATACACTAACAATCTCCCACTTGCACTAAGGCCATATACTGGCGTATCGAAGACCTATCATCTCGATCAGCCGCTCAAACTGAGTCTGGGGTAGGGCCTTGGTGAATGGATCTGCAGTGTTTTCTTCTGAAGCAACCCTCCGAACCTCGATCTCCTTGCGATCCACGATCTCCCAGATCAGGTGATACCGCCTCAAGATGTGCCTGGATCTCTGATGGGACCTGGGTTCCTTCGCTAAAGCTATAGCCCCGTTGTTGTCGCAATACAGAGGTATTGGGTCAACAATGGACGGAACCACCTGAAGTTCTTTTAAGAACTTCCTCATCCAGACAGCTTCTTTTGCGGCATCAGATGCAGCGATGTATTCCGCTTCCATAGTCGAGTCTGCAACGGTTTCCTGTTTGGAACTCTTCCAACACACCGCCCCTCCATTGAGGGTAAAGACAAAACCCGACATGGACTTGGAATCATCCTTGTCACTCTGGAAGCTGGAGTCAGCAAAGGCTTCGATCTGGAGGTCTTTTCCGCCATACACCAAGAACATCTCCTTAGTCCTTCTCAGGTACTTGAGAATGTTCTTTACTGCTATCCAGTATTTCTCCTCAGGGTTTGACTGATACCTGCTTACCACACTCAGTGCATAAGCTACATCCGGTCTGGTACACAACATCGCATACATTATAGAGCCTACCGCAGAAGCGTAGGGTATAATAGACATGCGATCCCTCTCCAAATCTGTCTTGGGAGACATCTCTTTAGAGAGGGTGATCCCGTGACAAGCCGGTAGGTTACCGCGCTTGGAATCTTCCATACTGAATCTTTTCAGTACGGTGTCGATGTACCTGGACTGTGAAAGTCCTAATATCCTCTTGGATCTATCACGATGGATCCGGATCCCCAGGATGTAAGAGGCATCACCCAGGTCTTTCATGGAGAACCTGTGTGACAAGAAACCCTTGACAGATTGTAGCATAGGAATGTCATTTCCTATTAAGAGAATGTCATCCACGTATAAAACAAGGAATACTACAGTTCTCGCTACAAATCTACTATAGATGCATGGTTCATCTGGATTTTTGATAAAGTCAAATTCCTTGACCGTCTCATCAAAACAGATGTTCCAACTCCGCGATGCCTGCTTTAGTCCATAGATGGACTTAAGCAACTTGCACACCTTTCCGCTGCTCCCACTCTGAATGAAACCCTCTGGCTGATCCATATAGACACACTCCTCTAAATTTCCATTCAGAAAAGCGGTTTTTACGTCCATCTGCCAAATCTCATAGTCGTGGAAGGCAGCAATGGCAAGAAGGATCTGAATGGATTTCAGCATAGCCACTGGAGAAAAGGTTTCGTCATAGTCCAAGCCAGGTCTTTGACGGAAACCCTTTGCTACAAGTCTAGCTTTATAGGTCTCAACCTGTCCATCTACACCAATCTTCCTTTTGAAGATCCACTTGCATCCTACGGGTTTTACCCCGTCTGGAGCAATGTCCAACGTCCATACTTTGTTGGTGTACATGGACTCCATTTCGGTCCGCATTGCATCCAGCCATTTTACCGAGTCAACGCTCTGAACGGCCTGTTGGAAGCTAGTAGGCTCATCATAATCTATGATGCAATCCTCTCTATCCCCGTCTATGAGAAAACCGTAGTATCTCTCGGACGGATGAGACTGCCTACTACTTCTGCGGAGCGGCATAGGAATGTCCTGTTCTTTTGAACCCTCTGGTTCCATTAAGCTTTCAGTAATAGTCTGTGGTTCTGGAATTTCTTCCAGTTCTATTGCGCTCCCACTTACTTCCTTTTCTAAGAACTGATGTTCCAGAAAATGGGCATTACGAGAAACAAGGACTTTTTGTTCCTCTGCGTAATAGAAAAGATACCCCCTGGAGTTCTTTGGGTATCCCACAAACTTGCACAGTACTGAGCGTGCCTCGAGCTTGTCCGTATGCTGCTTTTTGACATAAGCTGGACATCCCCAAATCTTCAGGTACTGAAGATAGGGTTTCTTCCCACTCCATAACTCATATGGTGTGGTAGGCACAGTCTTAGTAGGAACTCGGTTCAATAGGTATGCAGCTGTTTCCAGCGCATACCCCCAGAATGATCGCGGTAACTCAGCGTTACTCATCATGGACCGTACTATATCCAATAGGGTCCGGTTCCATCTCTCCGATACACCGTTATGTTGCGGAGTGTATGGAGGAGTAAGCTGAGAGAGAATCCCATTCTCTTTTAAGTAATTCAGGAACTCGGCACTTAAGTATTCTCCACCTCGATCCGATCTTAGAATCTTGATACTTTTGCCGGTTTGTTTTTCAACTTCATTCTTATATTCCTGGAATTTTTCAAAAGCTTCGGACTTATGTTTCATTAAGAAGACATAACCATATCTTGAAAAATCATCCATAAAAGTAATGAAGTAAGAATAACCGCTTCGCGCATGTGTAGACATTGGACCGCACACGTCGCTGTGTACGAGTCCTAAGAGCTCGCTCGCTCTTACTCCGTGTCCAGTGAACGGAGTCTTTGTCATCTTTCCTTTGAGACAGGATTGACAAGTGGCATATGATTGATATTCGAACGGATCCAAATATCCTTCTGTATGTAACTTAGTCAACCTTCTCTCATTGATGTGACCCAGTCTACAATGCCATAAGAAAGTCTGATTGATATCTGGAGACTTTCTTTTGTATGTATTCTGGACATTGAAAATCTGTGGTTGGTTTAATACGTATATACCATTGCTCAATGTACCTGACCCAATCAGAACTTGATTAAGGTGAATGTTTACAACATTACTTACAAACGCAAATTGATAACCTTCTTTAGAAACCAAAGATACAGAAATGATATTACAAGTTGCGTTGGGTACAAAAAAGCAATTACGCAAAACCAAAACATGCCCATCTGACATTCCCAGGTGATAGTCCCCCACGGCTTTAGCATCCATGCTAGCTCCGTTCGCAACTCTGAGGGTCATGTCACCTGCCTTAAAAAACCTACGGTTTCTCAACGCCTGCAAAGAATTACAGATATGAGATCCTGATCCGGTATCCAATACCCAGGAAGTAGAGTTTATAGAAAGACAGTTTTCAATAACATACACACCTGAAGCTGAAGCCGCAACCTGCTTCAGTTCCTGTGTCCTGGCCTTCCAAGCCCTGCAATCTTTCTTCCAGTGTCCACTCTTATGACAATAGAAGCACTCTTCCTTTCCAACAAGCTTCCCCGCAATCTTTGTTGCCTTTTCCTTTCCCTTCGTACCCACTTTACTAACACCTCCTCTTGGTTTGGCGGGGGCTTTCTTCCTCTTTCCCTTGGCTTTCGCCTTGGACCTAGAGGAAGAAGATCCTCCTACAAACAAAGCGGGTGTTTCCCTACCCTTCTGTAGGGTGCCCTCTGCGCTCCTCAGCAGGTTGAGGAGTTCTGAAAGTTCAACTTCCTTTTCTTGTAAGTTGAAGTTCAGTATAAACTGGGCGTAAGTGGATGGAAGGGACTGGAGAATTAAATCTGTATAGAGTTCACTGTCCAACGTGGTCCCAAGTTCCGCGAGCTCCTCAGTGTAGCCAATCATCTTAAGCACGTGGTCCGCTACCGATGATCCGACGGCCAACTTTGTCGAAAATAACTTCTTCGACACTTCGAATCTTGCGATACGAGACTGCTCTCCATACAGTTCTTTTGTATGGAGAAATATGGACTCAAGGTCCATATTCTCATGCCTCCTCTGATGTTCGTTGTCCATAGAAGCAAGCACGAGGCACCTGGCCTTCGCGCAATCAATCTCCCAAGTCTTACGGATTTCCTTATCCGCGACGCTGGAGGTGGGACCTGGGACGGGGGGAGCTTTGGTGGTAAGAAGATACCCCAGCTTGTCGTAAGCGATTGCCAATTTGACATTCCTGAGCCAATCTTTGTAGTTTGGCCCTGTCAGTATGTTTTTATCTAGAAGTAACTTAAGTCCAGTCATTTCGATTTGGTCGCTGCAGGGGGAGAGAAGAAACACTTAGCACGATGCTCTTGCAAGTTTAGAATGGTTTTTAATTTGTCTAAACAGGATGGCTCCCACTGTCTCTCGAATCCCTCCTCAAACCACAAAGGAAGAATTAGCCGGGATCAATCCCACCGCACAATACTTGCTTAACCGTTCAGCCAGGCCAGAGTTGGTACTTCGAGGGAGGTTTTCGCTTTCGCGAAGTTCCTTAATTTAAGAACCTCTTTTCCCTGGGGGCGTAGCCCCGCTAACACCTTTCTAGGCACCTACTAGGTTTATAGCATTGATCGTTTAGTGAGAAATTTCCCGAGGAGTAGCATATACTCACAGTAGGATCGGGATCCAAATATCATTGCGTGACGAAAATGAAGGAATCCTACCATAATCATCACACTCCAAATGGTATGCAAATCTAGCAAGTTTCAGTACTTATGAAACTCCCGATGTGGATTTTTGCCCCATGCTCTTATGACCTTGGCGTGAGGTCAAAATGTCATAAGTCACATGTCAAGTTCTTCCCATCATTATCCCGGTTGATTTGAACCCACTCGTACCTACCCTTGACGTAGGCCAAAATGGCGGTACGACTGTCTCAAAACAACGCATTCTATCTATGCAACAGATAAATATCCGGCAGCTACCAATCACTATGCCTTGGCGTGAGGTCAAAATACATAGCTTGAATACTACCGTATATTTAACTGAAATGATGGAGGGCTACGAATGGTTTTGGCGAAACCGTGAACGTAGTGAACTTGATATAATCGATGGAACGAGATAGCTTTTAGAAGGAGTGGCTCAAGCTCCGCATTTAAAAGTTAGTTTTGAAAAGAACCAAGTGGTTTTTCGAAAGTGTTCCAACGACTTTAGCTTGGTTTATTATCTTGCATTAGTTCTTTTAATGCGTGATATTCTTGCATTAGTTCTTTTAATGCGTCCCATCATTTAATCCTACCATTGCAGAAAACAACCAAAATATGACGTACGCTTATGCCATTCGCATTCGCCACGGGGTCCCGTCATCACTCGTTAGGTTACTTAACTAACGACAGAGCGGGGGCTGGGCTAGCGCGGCTGTAAAACATAAGCAACGCCTAAATATAAAGCAATGATAGACATTACAGATCACAAATGAATACATTGGATATACTAGCAATCCGCAATCCGTTCGAGCCTGCAAAAAAAAGCGGATTACACGGTCGCGGTGAATAGCAAATACCCCACCCAAGACCCCTACGGGTGCGGCAAACTACCCGCCAAGAACTCGGCAGTTTGTACACCCCTCCATGGGTCTATCCTAGGAGCAAAAACTGTAAAAAGAATTATACAATGACGGCTACAACCCCGACCCGGTTGTGCGGCCATACAAATAATAATATTATATCAATTTACATTTACAATGAATGAAAGAAAAACAAAAGCTCATCTCACATCCACCCCGGCTAATCACCCGCGACAGTCCAACAGATTCATATACACAATCCAATATCAAACACAGATCATGTATAACCCCGACTAATCGACTTATAGCGATTAGCCGATGTTCAATACATGCAAACATCACAGATATAACCATCAAAGTCAAAGTGCAGTGAAGTTCGGAAAAAAAATACGGAATTATAGGACCCCAAAAGTAAATTTCTGTTCTGGAAAATCTGGGCACATATAATATATCTTAAAAATCCCAAAACCAACACAGAGACACACTGCACGAAAAACGATGACGAGAGGACAACAAACGGCGGCGGTTCCGCGGCAAATACCTACCTCATGCCGCGGAACCGCGGCGGTTTGAATGAATCAGGGGATCGTTTTTCTTGGGTGTTCACACAAAATCCTGAGCCGAATTTAGGTGTATAACAAATCTCATTTTGACCAGAAAATTTTTTAACAGAAACTAGGGTTTTGTAAAAGTTTGGTTTTTGGATTTTTTTCGGTTCCGAACTTCGTTACACTTCACTACCAAGCTAGTTTAAGTTTAGTTAGGCTCTGATACCACTGTAAGTCCACGTTGCGACCCCCGGTTCTTACGGGGAGGCGGAAACGGTATAAAAGACAAGTCATTATCGCATGGGGCAACATGGACTAAACAAAGTCGGGATCTTTTCTAAACTAAACTAGCAAACTTGCTAAAGAGAGTTAGCTACTCGGAAAGATGGTTATACCTAAACTTGAACTCCTTCTTCTTGAAACCTTGTAGAGGTTGATGGTTCTCTTCTCGTCGCCTTCTTCCGTCGAAGATGGATCCACCTGAGGGTTCAACCTTCGGGCTCTTTCTCGAACTTTGAGTGAACTAGAATCTCCAGCTTGCTAAACCCTTGATCCTAGAGTGAGTAGAGAGTGTCTAAGGGGTGCTTTTCTTTTAAGGAGAGGGATTCTCAACACATGAGAAGGGTTCTCCTTTTGCTAGAGGAAGAAGAAGATGAAGTGAGGAGAGAGAAGCCAAATGATAGAATGAGCTCTTTTCTTTTTGCAACCATAACAAAAAGCAAAAGAATTATCAAATTAATAATAATAATGAAAATGAAAAGGTTAATGGAAAGTTTAGGAATGACCATTATCATTTCAAACATTAAATGAATTTGCTAGAATCAAAGAGCATCTTTCTTTTGTAATGATGATGGTCAAAACTTCAACCATGGTCAACAAGTCAACCATGGTCAACAAGTCAACATAAAAAACCAACCATGACACAATTTCATTTTATTAATATTATTAATTGATATAACACAAATCCATTAGGGTTTGGAAAAAGACGACTGTCAACTGTGCATACGCACCCGTTCCGAAACCCTAATGAAAGTCCTCTTCCTCTTCCTCAAATAACTGTGCATACACACCTGCATCCTTGTTCCGAGGAACACGAATACTGAGAGATAAAAGCAACCCCAAAATATATACCAGTATCTGACTCAAACCAGAGCCAGCCAGTAATATCCGTCCGGACTCCAAAAGTGCACAAGTGCGCGGATGAGAACGAACCCTGTCGCAAAACCATGCGACCTCTACTCTGTTTTGCCCAGAGGCGAATACCCTCTGTGTGGGACTCTAAAGACTCGACACTACGCTGGCAGTGGGTTTAACCACAGACTGCAAGCGGTACTAGCTGTGCGTAACGGTCCCCAGGTAGATGCCGACAAGAAGGCTGACGAGGTGAACCCCATCTGAACTCCTACTGAGTCTGAATGTGACATTTTCCGTACAGTCCGGTCTGTTCATCTGATACATCGCATGTCGGGCCTAGGGGGCGGTAAAACGTCAGTCCCCCAATAGCGGTACAAGTCGTGTCGGAGTGAACCCAAAACACCCTGAGATAACACTGGAAGCCTACCAGTATATCTCGCTTGCCCTGGCCAGGGACTACTCGTGTAATGGCTCTCCTAGACACAGCGCGATGTCAACCCCCAATACCGGGAGAGACGAATCCTGTCTAACCGTCACTGCCTCCAAGTGCTTCGGGACTGCACCCAACCACTACCTGTTTGCACGACTCCTTTGAGCCGTGGTAGGGTAGTAGTCAAAGTACAGTGGGAACACACTCGAGGCGAAGTGCCAGTGTCAAGTCAGCGGACTAAGCTGTACTCATGTCACCTGGGAACTGATAACTGACGATAGGTATAATACCAACCTGTCAGTTCCCGACGAGTCCTGTCCAGTGTACTCGTAACCTAACGAGCACCCGTATACTATCTCCAGTACGACGTACTGATGGCTGTGGGACAGACCATCTCCCACACTGGGATGAGAAGCGCATACGGTAGTCTACTCCGGAGTATCGATGCCCTGTCTCGATAGTCCTGCGACTAGGGACCTGTATAAGGATGTGCTTATAGATTACCCAGCCCCCACTAGTGTGACTGCCATCACAACGTTGGTAATCAAGCAAAGATCCTAAGGGCTCCACTAATGCGTATAGGTGATATCGCAAAATAAACACATGTACACATTGAAGTAGAAACAAACCAAGTAGCATACTACTATATTGAGCAAGATTGTTTATACAAGGTGAATATCCCAAGCTTCCATTAAGTAATATACAAACTAGTATGATACAGTAATGGCCTCTAGGGCATATACACTAACACTTACTAACCCTTGGAACAACTGTAGGGTCCCTAGGCACTCTTGTGAAGGTTCATAAGGCATCAAACATGCCTGAATAAAATTTTAGACGTGTCGAACAACCCAAAGCCGGGATCTTTGCTAGATTATTAGGGTTTAACATGCGAGTAACATCTTTACTACTAAGTGCGAGGGATTACAACCTTTGTAGTCCGCTCCTTCCCTTCACAAGCTCCGAGTGGAAGTCCCTTCGCCGCGATCCATGATCTCCCGGACTTAAGAGAGGCTCCACGACTTGAACGATCCATGCTAGCTTGTAGTGTTCCGCTTCTCCGATGATCTACGTCAAACTTGCTATAACTCAAGCTCTCTCACTCTAAAGAGGTGAACACCCTAATCTAATGGGCTAGATTAGATGAGGATGATGGAGTAGTATTTATGCTTTCTTTTTATATCATTTTCTCACAAGAAATCATCACAAAAGAAATAACTAGTGAGCTCTTTCCAAAACTCAATAGAGAAGAAGATGAAGAATGAAAAAGATAATCCTTTTGTGATGAATAGTAGTAAAAAATATATGATTGATTATGGAACCATGGTCAAGGATGAGAGGCTAAACCTTTGTAGAGAATAAACTAGAGCTAGAGTTTGGTTAGGTTAAGAATGAGTCATGGATAAGTATCAACCATAATATCTTAACCAAGACAAAAGGAAATCCTTCTAGAATGAGCAAGAAGGAGCTAACCCTAATCAAACCCTAATCTCTTTTTATCATCACTAAACATGTTTCATAATAAATCATATCATGTCACAATAATATATATCACATATATATTATATATTTGCAACAAAAGAAAATAATACAATTAACATATATCGCATATATATCAATGTATTAATCCGGTGAGAAAATGAAATAATAAAGCAAGCCAATATTAGATAATGTAATACAATATATCATATATATCATTATACATTAAATCATCGAATCAACACTTGATCCGACGATCCGGCTATATCGAATATAACCGACTAATATATCATGTACCGATTCATCGAATCAACACTTGATCCGATGATCCGGTTCATATCTAAATATCACGAAAATATAATACGGTATCTCATATCGCATTATCCTCGGTCCTGCGCATATCACATATGTGGCTCTACTCCATTTTGCCTGAGCCAAGAAACCTCTGTGTAGGACTCTAAAGAATAGTCAATACGCCAGTAGCAGGTGATGATCATATCAAACACCCACAAGCTGCAAGCGGTCAGCTAAACGTAACAGCCACCTAGGTATTGAGCGATCAGAAGATCAACAAGCTAGCTTGTCCATTCTCCTGTGAATCCAATCAGTAACACTCCCGTATAGTCCGGTCTGTTCGTCTGATATGTCGCATATCAAGTCTAGGGGTGGTATACGTCAGACCCTAGTAACCGATAAGTCGTGTCGATGTGAGGCTCATAACAGGTCGAGAAACTACTGGTAACACTTACCGGTAAATCTCTATATCAGCCCTGGCCATGGACTTCCAGTTATAGCCAATCGAACACCGCACAACATCAACTCCCTATACCGGGAGAGACGAATCCCTTCCTATCGTTCATTGCCTCCATGTGATTCGGGACTGTACCCAAAAGCCACCGTTTTGCATGCCCTCTTGGACGTGGTAAGGTGGAAATCAAAGCATAGTGGGAATCACACAAGACTCTATGACGATCTCGGGTCTACAGACTACCCTGTACCAGTGTCACCGGAGAACTGCCATCTGACGTGTGGTATATCACCATCTGGGAGTTCTCGGCGAGTCCGTCCAGTATACCCAGTCTCCACTGAGCACCCGTACACCATCCTTGATGTCAAACACCGATGGATATGGGATCATCCATCGCCCATCATATGGGTCAAGATGCGTATACGCTAGTCTACTCTGGTGTATCGATGCCCTGTCTCGATATACCCTCGACTAGGAACATTTATAGGATGTACTCATCGACTACCGTGGCCCCACTAGTATGATCTCATCATAATTCCAGTAGTCGAGTACAGATCCTAAGGGCTTTATCAACATGTGAGAGAAAGACAGTAAACCAATACAAGTCAACATGTTAAGATAAAGTGAAACCAAATAGCATACTATCATGACGAGCAAGAAAGTCCTCTCTGTATATATCCAAGCATCCATCATAATATACATCATATGTACAACAATGGCCTCTAGGGCATATACATAACTAACAATCTCCCACTTGCACTAAGGCCGGCTGCTGTAGTATCTCATACCCAGCATCCCGAATAATCTCTCAAACTGTATCTGGGGAATGGCCTTCGTGAGTGGATCCGCAGTGTTGTCCTTCGTATCTACTCTCCTGACCTCGATCTCCCGGCGATCAACTATCTCCCTGATCAGGTGATACCGCCTCAGAATATGTCTGGACTTCTAATGGGACCTGGGTTCCTTGGCCAAAGCCACAGCTCCATTGTTATCGCAATACAGAGGTATTGGATGCTCAATGGATGGAACCACACCAAGTTCAGTGATGAACTTCTTTATCCAGACAGCCTCTTTAGCAGCATCGTTGGCAGCGATGTATTCAGCCTCCATCGTCGAGTCAGCAACGGTATCCTGTTTGGAACTCTTCCAACATACCGCCCCTCCATTGAGGGTAAAGACAAATCCCGAGTGCGACTTAGAGTCGTCCTTATCACTTTGGAAGCTGGAATCGGTAAAAGACTCCACCCGTAGTTCTCCGTTACCATACACCAAGAACATGTCTCTAGTCCTTCGCAAGTAATTGAGAATGTTCTTCACAGCTGTCCAATGACTCTCTCCAGGATCTGTTTGATACCGACTCACTACACTTAGTGAGTATGCTACATCGAGTCTGGTACATAGCATCGCATACATGATAGAGCCTACTGCCGAAGCATAGGGTATCCCTTGCATGCGAGCTCTCTCCAAATCAGTCTTGGGAGACATCTCTTTGGAGAGAGTGATTCCAGAGATCGTGGTTTGGTTCCCACGCTTGGATTCTTCCATACTAAACCTCTTTAGTATGGTGTCAATATACCTGGATTAGGACAATCCCAGTATCCGTTTAGATCTATCTCTATAGATCATGATTCGCAATATGCAGGAGGCATCACCTAGATCTTTCATTGAGAATCTTTGTGATAAGAAGAGCTTGACTGATTGCAGCATAGGAATATCATTTCCTATCAAGAGTATGTCATCCACGTACAATACGAGGAAGACAACCTTTCTCTCTGCTACCTTCTTATAGATACAAGGTTCATCTATATTTTTGATGAAGTCAAACTCTTTGACTACAACATCAAAACAGATGTTCCAACTCCGCGATACTTGCTTTAACCCATAAATGGATTTAAGCAGCTTGCACACCTTTCCGCTGCTCCCACTATCTATGAAGCCCTCTGGCTGAGTCATGTACACGCACTCTTCTAAATCACCGTTTAGAAAGGCAGTCTTAACATCCATTTGCCAGATTTCGTAGTCATGGTATGCAGCAATGACAAGTAAGATCCGGATGGGCTTAACCATAGCCACTGGAGAAAAAGTTTCGTCATAATCTACACCTGGTCGTTGACGAAAACCCTTTGCTACAAGTATAGCTTTGAAAGTCTCAACTTTTCCATCTACACCAAATTTCTTTTTAAAAATCCACTTGCTCCCAATGGGTTTTACCCCTTCAGGAGCATTCTCCAAAGTCCATACTTTATTGGTGTACATGGATTCCATCTCAGATCGCATTGCATCCAGCCATTTCACAGAGTCACCACTCGTGATGGCCTGCTCGAAACTAGTTGGGTCATCATCTTCCATGATGCAATCCCCGCTTCCACCATCAATGAGAAAACTGTAGTATCTCTCAGGTGGACGAGAAACCCTACTAGATCGGTGGAGAGGCTGGGGTTCATCGGGTACTACTGAATCCTCTGGTTCTACTAAATCTTCAGTTGCAGTTTGTGTTTCTGGAACATCTTCCAGCTCTACCTCTTTGCCACTAATTTATTTTGCAAGAAATTCCTTTTCTAAAAAGGTGGCATATTGAGAAACAAACACTTTTTGTTCTCCAGCGTGGTAGAAAAAATATCCTTGGGAATTCTTAGGATATCCCACAAACTTGCAAAGAACTGACCGTGTCTCGAGTTTGTCTGGATTTTGCCTTTTGAAATAGTCCGGACAACCCCATATCTTAACTCGTTTAAAATATGGTCTCTTCCCACTCCATATCTCATATGGTGTGGTAGGTACAGATTTAGACGGAACTTGATTCAATAGGTATGCTGCTGTCTCAAGCGCATAACCCCAGAAGGAAATAGGCAACTCATCCTTGCTCATCATAGAGCACACCATATCTAATAGGGTGCGATTCCTCCGTTCCGATACACCGTTGTGCTGTGGTGTATAAGGAGGAGTAAGCTGAGAGAGAATCCCATTCTCTTTTAGATAATTTAGGAACTCATTGCTTAAGTATTCACCTCCTCGATCAGATCGAAGAATCTTAATACTTTTGCCCATTTGATTCTCTACTTCGTGCTTATATTCTCTGAATTTCTCAAAAGCTTCAGACTTGTGTTTCATCAGGAACACATGTCCGAATCTAGAGAGATCGTCAGTGAATGTAATGAAGTAGGAAGAACCATTCCTTGCATGCATAGACATGGGACCGCATACATCACTATGTACCAGTCCTAAGAGTTCCGTAACTCTTTCTCCGTGTCCACTAAACGGAGCTTTGGTCATTTTTCCTTTGAGACATGAATGGCAAGTATCATAAGATGATAATTCGAACGGGTTCAAATATCCATCTTTATGTAACTTAGCTAGTCGTGTCGCATTGATATGACCAAGTCTACAATGCCACAAGAAGGATTCGTTCATTTCTGAACTTTTCCTCTTGTGTGTGTTTTGTATATTGAGGACTGTATTTTGATTGAGAATGAATATGCCATTATGTAACGAGCCTGATGCAATCAACTTTTGATCTAGGAATATGTTCATAACATTATCATTTACTACGAAATTATATCCTTCTTTACTTAATAAAGAAACTGATATAATGTTGCACATCATGTTCGGTATATAATAGCACCCATTTAGAATCAGAGTATTACGACTTGGCAATACTAGGTGATATTCGCCAACTGCTTTGGCTGCAATACTTGCACCGTTTCCTACTTGAACGGAATGATCGCCTTTTCCCAGTTCTCTACCTTTTCGTAGCCCATGTAACAATTTACATATATGGGATCCTGATCCGGTATCTAATACCCAGGACGTAGGGTGAACTGAGAAACAGTTCTCAATAACTAACACACCTGAAGAAAATGCATCAACATGCATGTTCTTTTGGGCGGCTTGAGAATCCAGATATTCTCCTATACCCTCTTCAGTCTTATAACTCTTATAAGAAAGAACGGGTGCAACGTTCCCCTGCTCAGTATAATAAGCGGGTTCAGTCAATACATCCATATTATTATCTTGATTATGGCCTGACATGGTCGCTACCTGGAGAGAGAGAGAAGAAAACATTTTAGCATATGCTCTTGCAAGATTAGATTGGTTATTATCTTATCTAATCAGGATGTCTCCCACTGTTTTTATCAAATCTTCCTTCAAACCCTAAAAGGTAAGATTAGCCGGGATTAATTACACCCTACAATTTCGTCAATCTATCAGCCAGATCAGTGTCGGTACTTGAGGGAGGTTCCCCTTGCTTTCGCACAGACATAATTAAAGTAAACCTCATTTTCCAAGAGGCGTAACCCCGTTAACATTTTTCTAGACACCTACTTGATCGGCTAATTGTCCTGTGTAAAACACTCCCAGGAGTAACTCTTACTCGTAGTGGGTATCGGGATCCAACTATCTCATAGGAGGTATACAATCTCATTGCAAATTTCAACACTTGAAATTCCCGATAATATTTTGCCCCTAGCAACTTATGACCTTAACATAGTCAGCAAATCATAATTGCTGGCCAAGTTCAACCCGTCATTTCCCGATTGAATTAAACCCACCTGCACGACCCTTAACATAGTCAACAAAGTCGTACAACTACCATAATCCAATCACATCTCATGTTTTAGCAGATAAGTACTAATTAGCTACCGCACACTACGCCTTAACATAGTCAACAAACGTAGCACGAATACTAACTAGTTTTTATCTGAAATGACGGAGGGCTACGCAGGTTTTTCATAAAACCATGAGCGTAATGAACTTGATATCGTCGTAGAATCATGTGAAATTTTGAAATGGAGTGTTTTTGAGGCATTCATTTGTTTTGCTAAAGAGGTCACTCCCGGTCAAGGGATCTCGGCTCTTTCCTCATCGAATAAGGTGCAGGGTATATCATATATACCGCTATGCAAAGCAAAACTCTTAAAGCAATCAAAAGACAAACCGAGTTTTGTAGTATCTGCCAGTTTCGCTAAAGAGGTCACTCCCGGTGAAGGGATCTCGGCTCTTTCCTCATCAAATAAGGTGCAGGGTATATCATATATACCGCTATGCAAAGCAAAACTGTAGCTACCCTTTTTATAAAGTTTTGATTCTACAACATCTTTTAGGTTTCTTTTCTTTTTATTAATCACATTAATAAAATCCCATCAGCTTATGCTTCCTAAGCATCACAGAAGAAACGAAAGCAGTAATATTTATATATCAGCATATATATATAGTATAAGCATTCATCTCAGGCAGTAATATGATCTCATCACAGATCATTGCAGCAGAAGAACATATATGAAATATTGGATATACTAAGACGTCCGTGTTTTCAATACGTGCCTGTATAAAACACGGATTCCACGGTCGCGATGAATAGCCAAACCCACATCCCTAGACCCCTACGAGAGCGGCAAGTAACACTGCCAATTCTAGGGTTAGGAGACCCGGTCTCGACTCCTCGAGATGGCCTCCCACTGGACCCTAGAACCCGGTTACTTGTGCTCCCCTCCTTGGGTCTACCTAATGCGGAAAAGTAAATAATATACACTGGTGACATCAACCTCATCCCGGAAGTGCCCCAATAAAAGAATATTACATCCAAATGAATTTTACATGAATGAAAATTAAAACCCTCATCTCACATAAAACCCCCGGCTATTCAGAATACGACGATCCAATATAATATATCACAGCAACACATAATATCACATATCATCAACGTAAGTAAGTATGCATACACCGATCGTCGTTGTCGTATAGCAACGAAAACCGGCAATACAACTACATACTACACTTACGGCCACAGAAAAGAAATTGTAAAACTACAATATTTGGAATCCACAATCACTTTAGACATCGTAAATCCGAAATATCATATACTTCGCATTTCATGCCTAACTATATGAATTCCACATATTGTATCACATTCGAGATAAATAGACAGTATTAAACTTCCCGAACAGATAATCAAATACCCAAAATTTCCTAAATTGCTCAACACTTGAGCGGAGTTCAAATAATCCCATAATATGTCACAGTACCGGTGATCCAGCCGTAGAAGGGTCAAGCCAACGCCTCACATGTGGCACGCCGTACTGCCCCAAACCCTAAGGTTTAGAGGCAGTTCAAGACGGTCACATAATCGAGTTAAGGTTTGTTGTCTTCTAGAGGGTCCACCGTGTTACTTGCACAATTTCCTGAAAGATTTAAACCTGATAAAAATTCAACACTTGAAAGTTTTTCGTGCCGGGAAAAATGAGTTAATGATATCCGTTCGAACATTTTAACAGTTTCTAAATATCCGGAAATAATAACGAATTTAAATTTTCCGATCGAATCAACGATTACAAAATAAACCCCAGAACACTCAACATTTGAGTCAGATTAAAATTATCTAGAAAATTACAAAATCACCTACGGATATAACCATGGGAAAACGAGTCAACGATTTGACTGTACGGCCGTGGATCCGCGGAAGGAGCAAGGTATTGCCGCGGTTCCGCGGCTGAATGTACAGATCATTGACACGTGTTTCACAGTGATGCTTATATTTTAAAGTATTTTTAATTCTAAAAAATCACAGTTTTGAAAAAAAATCCAGAGAGGGGTTTAAAATTGCGTTTCGGTGTTCGATCGGAGTTTTAACTTCGTATACACGTCGCCTAATGCTCTAGCTAGGCTCTGATACCACTGTAGGGTTCCTAGGCACTCTTGTGAAGGTTCATAAGGCGTCAAACATGCCCGAATAAAATTTTAGACGTGCCGAACAACCCAAAGCCGGGATCTTTGCTAGATTATTAGGGTTTAACATGCAAGTAAATATCTTTACTACTAAGTGTGAGGGATTACAACCTTTGTAGTCCGCTCCTTCGCTTCACAAGCACCGAGTGGAAGTCCCTTCACCGCGATCCATGATCTCGCGGACTCAAGAGAGGCTCCACGACTTGAACGATCCATGATAGCTTGTAGTGTTCCGCTTCTCCGATGATCTACGTCGAAGTTGCTATAACTCAAGCTCTCTCACTCTAAAGAGGTGAACACCCTAATCTAATGGGCTAGATTAGATGAGGATGATGGAGTAGTATTTATGCTTTCTTTTTATATCATTTTCTCACAAGAAATCATCACAAAAGAAATAACTAGTGAGCTCTTTCCAAAACTCAATAGAGAAGAAGATGAAGAATGAAAAAGATAATCCTTTTGTGATGAATAGCAGTAAAGAATATATGATTGATTATGGAACCATGGTCAAGGATGAGAGGCTAAACCTTTGTAGAGAATAAACTAGAGCTAAAGTTTGGTTAGGTTAAGAATGAGTCATGGATAAGTATCAACCATAATATCTTAACCAAGACAAAAGGAAATCCTTCTAGAATGAGCAAGAAGGAGCTAACCCTAATCAAACCCTAATCTCTTTTTATCATCACTAAACATGTTTCATAATAAATCATATCATGTCACAATAATATATATCACATATATATTATATATTTGCAACAAAAGAAAATAATACAATTAACATATATCGCATATATATCGATGTATTAATCCTTTGAGAAAATGAAATAATAAAGCGAGACAATATTAGATAATGTAATACAATATATCATATATATCATTATACATTAAATCATCGAATCAACACTTGATCCGACGATCCGGCTATATCGAATATAACCGACTAATATATCATGTACCGATTCATCGAATCAACACTTGATCCGATGATCCGGTTCATATCTAAATATCGCGAGAATATAATACGGTATCTCATATCGCATTATCCTCGGTCCTGCGCATATCACATATGTGGCTCTACTCCGTTTTGCCTGAGCCAAGAAACCTCTGTGTAGGACTCTAAAGAATCGTCAATACGCCGGTAGCAGGTGATGATCATATCAAACACCCACAAGCTGCAAGCGGTCAGCTAAATGTAACAGCCACTCAGGTATTGAGCGATCAGAAGATCAACAAGCTAGCCTGTCCTTTCTCCTGTGAATCCAATCAGTAACACTCCCGTACAGTCCGGTCTGTTCGTCTGATATGTCGCATATCAAGTCTAGGGGTGGTATACGTCAGACCCCGGTAACCGATAAGTCGTGTCGATGTGAGGCTCATAACAGGTCGAGAAACTACTGGTAACACTTACCGGTAAATCTCTATATCAGCCCTGGCCAGGGACTTCCAGTTATAGCCAATCGAGCACAGCACAACGTCAACTCCCTATACCGGGAGAGACGAATCCCCTCCTATCGCTCATTGCCTCCATGTGATTCGGGACTGTACCCAAAAGCCACCGTTTTGCACGCCCTCTTGGACGTGGTAAGGTGGAAATCAAAGCACAGTGGGAATCACATAAGACTCTATGACGATCTCGGGTCTACAGACTACCCTGTACCAGTGTCACCGGAGAACTGCCATCTGACGTGTGGTATATCACCATCTGGGAGTTCTCGGTGAGTCCGTCCAGTATACCCAGTCTCCACTGAGCACCCGTACACCATCCTTGATGTCAAACACCGATGGATATGGGATCATCCATCGCCCATCAAATGGGTCAAGATGCGTATACGCTAGTCTACTCTGGTGTATCGATGCCCTGTCTCGATATGCCCTCGACTAGGAACATTTATAGGATGTACTCATCTACTACCGTGGCCCCACTAGTATGATCTCATCATAATCCCAGTAGTCGAGTACAGATCCTAAGGGCTTTATCAACATGTGAGAGAAAGATAGTAAACCAATACAAGTCAACATGTTAAGATAAAGTGAAACCAAATAGCATACTATCATGACGAGTAAGAAAGTCCTCTCTGTATATATCCAAGCATCCATCATAATATACATCATATGTACAACAATGGCCTCTGAGGCATATACATAACTAACAACAACAGCTCATGACTACCTATTAATAGCTTCATTATAAAACATCTAATTTTCTTACTTTTCTTAAACTTTTCCTTCCTATCATATGTATTTTTCACTTTCTAACTTTTATTATCAAATTTTTTTTGTGCTTTTATTTAGTATAATGCAAAAATTGATGCGTAAATAGGCATAAACCTCCCCTAAACCTATTTGCAGCAGTGTCCTCACTGATATCATCTTTTAAGCTTAAAAACCTATAGATTTGGGAGGAAAAGTTAGTAACGGGGACAAGAATTAATGACAGTGAAAACCTCCCCCAAACTTATTTTTAGCTCACAATTTTGTAAAAATTTATTTTTCTTTAAAGAGCCAAAATATTTTTCTCACCCCCCCTAAATTTGAGTAAAAAAGAAGGTATTAAGCATTACAAGAGGGGGGTTAAAGTTATTGGTCTATGCAACGCTTTACAAAAATCAAAAGTCAACACAAACCATTCGAATATTTTATTAATGTAACACAATGGTTGGTGGAAGATTATAGATGTGAAGAAGTGTAAGTACACGGTAGCGCCCCGGCCGTCTAACAGACGCCAAATGCGGAACAAAAACTTTTACGAATGGCGCTATGGCGTACTATAACCCGGATCTGCCATTAAAACTAAACTAAAAAACTACAAAGTGGGTAGAAATGTTATACCGAATGATCCGAGTCCTTCGGTCTTCAACCATCATCCCACGCTTTGTTGCGGCTGCTCCGATCTCCTGAATCTCCGGTGTTCTAGTCCAGGTGGCACAATGTCGACGGATCTTTAAACGGGCTCCCGCCTCTGAACCGAGGCAACTCGATCATCAAGTTTGCTAAAAGAGATGAACAAGATTGATGTAGAGAATGAGTAGAACACTTTGTCACGTTACGTCCAAAGTTATGGACGAACGGTTAATGAAGTTGCCTTTTGGATCGGGTGGAAATGTGAAATGAGTATTATCAAATTTCCATGAGTCTAAATTTATCATAATCTTTTTACAAGCAACCATATCCTTCACCAAGAGGTGGCCGGCCAAATATAGAGGAAGGGGTGAGTGTAGGAGCAAGGATTGGTGACCATAACTATAAAGGAATGAGTGAGTCACAATAACACTTCATCACAAACATTAATGGTAAACAATGAATCATTAACCTAGTCACCCTTGCATTAAATGAATCATTAAATATACTAATGAGTCACTTAACACCTCACCATCCTAGTCATCATCTAGAAGCTTCCACACTCATCTCAAGAAAAGATAAATCCGTCTTTAACCGAATGTTAAAGACGGGTGATAGAAAACTGGAAACTGGCAACTTCCAAAAGCGATCCCGAAATGAATTTCAGGATAACCCCATAACAGTATAAACATACCCTCATTTGTATTATGACCGAATACAAATGCAACTGAGACAAAGATATTATATCTACACAGTATAATACTCGGATCCGGCTTAAACCAAAGCCCACCGGTATTATTTGCCCGAAATATGACACGTGCGTAAACGCACGTGCATTTTCCGAACCCTGCCATAAAACCATACGGCCTCTACAACGTTTCGCCCGAACTTGGGAAACGGTCTGTGGGGGACTCTAATGACTCACCAACACACTGGCACTGGGTATAACCACTAGCACGTCAGAGATACAAGCTGTACGTAACGTTTGCCTATGTATTGATTGGAAGGGAAGATGACGAGAGAACTCATCCAGAAACCCTACTGAGCCTAACAGTGACAATATACATACAGTTCGGTCCGTTCGTCTATGAGTATCGCATATCGGCCTAGGGGGCTGGTAACGTCAGACCCCCAATAGCGGTATAAGTCGTGTCAGAGAGTGGCCCAGAACACCCTGAGATACTCATGGAGTACCTACCAGTAAATCTCCTGCCTCGGCTGAGGGCTTTGTGTAATGGCTCTCCTAGACACAGCGCGATCTCACCCCCAATACCGGGAGAGACGAATCCCCTGCCGATCCGCTCACTTACCTCCATGTGGCTCGGGACTGTACCCAAAAAGACCTGTTTGCACGACTCCTTTGAGCCGTGGTAGGGTAGAAATCAAAGCACAGTAGGAACTCACACGAGACAAATGACGACCTCAGGTCGATGAACTAACCTGGACACATGTCACCAGGGAACTGCTATCTGACGATATCTATAATACCAACTAGCATGTTCCCGGCGAGTCCTGTCCGGTGTACTCATAACCCAATGAGCAGCTGTATACATCTTAGGTGAACCAACTGACACCAATGGCTTGTAAGACCGGCCATCGCCCCTCGTCGGGGTCTCGACTGTATACACTATTCTACTCTGGAGTATCGATGCCCTGTCTCGAAACTCCCACGACTAGGGACACTTTAAGGATGTGCTTATAGACCCCAACTCCCACGTATATGATCGCCATCATACTGCCGGTAGTCAAGCAAGAATCCTATGGGCTCTATCATCATGCAATAGTGAACTAAAGCATGTATACGATGATTAAGTCAAACCAGATAGCATACTATCATCTCGAGCAAGACTGTCATATCGGTATAGGTCCTGCCTCAATCATTGCAATCATGTACCCGCGATCCAATAATTGACTTTGAGGGCACTATATCCAACAATCTCCCACTTGCACTTAAGGCTAATTATTGCGATGTCGCATACTAACAGCCCGTGTGATACCGAACAGCCAACTCCTCTACTAATCAGTTTCACAAAGCTAGTTTATAAAACTCTTGTGTTCGAGAAATAGCCTCTGGGTGTAAATCCGCCCTGATGTTTCTTTCTATGTCTCTCTTAATCTAAAGTTCGTGGAGAAAGCCATCTCCCGAATCGAGTAATACCTGTCTTAGAATATGTCTGAATATCTGATGGGACCTAGTTCATAAATGTACTCCAAATCCAAACTTGTTAGACTTTATTGATAACTGAACCTAATCAGTATCCAGCACCATACCTCCCACAGTATCCTTTTGGACCACCTGTCCATAATACTGTCCCTCGTCAGAGGGAAAACTATAACTCTGACAATCACTCTGTCATCCATGTCACCTTGGAAGCCTGGAATGATAACCGTCTCCCGAAGGAGGCTGCCGTCATCAAATCCGTAGAACATACACTCATGTTCTAAAACTGCTTCCTTATGTTTCTTCAGGATTGGATTAATATAATCTTATCGCAACTAGTGCAAATACAACATCTGGTGTGGTACTTGACATCTCACGATTGACTCAATTGCCTAAGCAAGTGATCTGCCAATCATGCACATCCCTCTCTCCTTTAGTCTGTAAGACACCTTTAGAGAGGGTGACTCCATCAACTTCAGGTACACCACCATGCCAGGAGTCATCTATTCTAAAATACCATTAGAATACTGTCAAAATACCCACATTGGGAAACTACCCAAATCTAGATCTAAAACCATAGATCTAGTAACCAAAATGTCTGATATTATATCAATATCCTTTGTGGAGAAACAACTGTGTGACGACCACAGTATAACCGATCGTAGTATAGGAATTTTACTTCCTACTCTGTGTATGTCATCCAAATACAAGGACATCACACCCTACTACCTTCTTAACAGATCCATCCCCTATTCTGATGAAGTCAAAGCCATGACTGTTACATCAAAATTAGATGATCTTATCTCCGCTATATCAGCTCAAGCCTATAAATAGACATAAGCTTTTTGCCCACTATGCTTCCGCTGCTCCCATTGACTACGACAACCCTCTGGCAGAATAATATATACGTACACTTCTAAAGCTAGTTTAGAACGACGCTTAACCTCCTGCCGGGTCTTATAGCCTGGAACAACATTAGTATCAAGTCTGGGAAAACAAGAACCTCCCTGTCACCGTCCTTGAGGCTACCGGAGTACCTCTCGGGTGTCCGAGGTTACCTACCATATCTGCGGAGTGTCTATTGGAATGTCAAACCTGATTGAATATATAGGTCCTATTAAATTTTCCGTAATCGTTTGCAGTTCTGGAATCACTTGCAGTTCTACCATACTCCCACAACTGTTTTCTGAAAAAATCCATTTTACTAAAACTGTGGCGAGTCAAGAAAAATATCATTATTGATCTGCCAGATGGTAGAAAATCAACCCTCGACATAGCCCGGTTCAACCCACAAACCGCCATTACAGAAACGTGCCTTGAGTTATCCAGAGTCTGGTTTTAAGTATAACCCGGAAAACTCCCTGTATCTTAACATCGTTAAGATATGAACCATTCTCTATACAATATAGAAAAAGAGGCACAAATTTAACTGGAACCAGATTCAAACCATGCAACTGTCTCCAGTGCATATCAACTTAATGGAAAGAGGCTAATCAGTATTACTCAACTTAGGAATCCATCCAATTATAATTAACCTGAAAGAGAAACAAGTTTCTCAAAACCGTTACTATCAACTGAATACCAATCACAAGAATCTACATCTTCGATTTCTTTGAAGAATCCTGATACTTGCGACACCTGGTTCTCTACTTTATTCTTTTACCCACAACTTCTCAAAACTTAGACATTGTATTTCTACGAAATACTTGTCTAAAATTTAGAGAAGTCATAAGTAAACAGAACATAGTACGAAGACCTAACCCTTTGTTCTGATGGACACTGGACAATATACAATACTTTGTATAAGTCTGCTGAGTTGAATAACTCAAAACTTGTGCATTGTAGGTTGAAGACTGTACCCAGGTGATTTCCTCAAATATCACCAATTACAACGAATTCCGATATAATGAGGATAATCACCAAATTCCCAATAACTTACTCCCACTCATCATCTGTAAAACCATACAGATATGAGAGTGTAACCTGGTAAATACATACCCTGGAGTAAGTATCTAATCGGGAAATCAGTTTTCTTTTAAAAATGCACTGAAACATGAAAATGTTTCGTAGGGTTATCCAGGTATTCCTAGTAATGCCTCTTCTATAATCCAATTCATGACTTTAACCGTATATTTCATTGCCATCTCTTCAAATCCCTTTATTTGTCTTTATTCATTACCTTCTGTACACCCCTTTAGGCTAAGCGGTTTTCTTCCTTCCCTACCGTTCGGCACCAGCTTATGGTTTGGAAGAATACTATCCAGTAAGCATAATGGGTGTACTCTCCTAATCCTAGGAGTACTCGCAACTTGAGAGAAGGTGATGATAAAATACAACTGACTAATACCTTATTCTATTTCTCCCGAACTGGGGGAAAAAACAAAGGTGAAATAGGAGTGGCGATGAAGTACGAGGTTTGGTCATGAATGATAACAGTCGCAATTTACTTTGCCCTCTTTCTAATCCCTTTATTTTGTCTTTACATATTACCTTCTGTACACCCTACTTAGGCTAATTGGTTTTCTTCATTCCCTACCTTTCGGCACCAGCCTATGGTTTGGAATAAGACTATCTAATAAGCGTAATAGGTGTACTCTCCTAAACTAAAGAGCCCTCGCAACCTGAGAGAAGGTGATAATAAAAGACAACTGAATAAACCAATTCTATTTCTCCTGAACCTGGATCCATCCTCGAAGAAGTCCCTTCGAGTTCGTATATAACCATACGATGGATCTATCCAATGGAAGTGGATATCCGTAGTAATACGGGGTGTTCTGAGAAATGCAAAGGGTAAAAGAAGGAGCGGTAATGACTTATGCAACTAAGACAATCCAAAAGCCAGTATTTTAAGAAGGTTCGGTCAACTTAGTCACTGAGTCATAGTCTAGGGTCGATCAAAGGTCGCTGCCAAAGAGAGAGAGAAAAGAAACACTCTGTGTGCACTCTAACCTAGATCAGAATGGTTATCACTTTATCTAATCAGGAAACATCCCACTGTTATCTCAAATTCTCCTCCAAACCTGAAAGAAGAATTAGTTGGGATCACCCGAAGAGTAAACCAACTCATCAGTGAGAATCGGGATCCAACTATCATCGTATGATAACTTGATGGAAGCCACTCAAGTTATCATACTCCAGAAGGTATGTGCATGCCTGGCAAGTTTGCTGTTTGTTTGAAACTCCCGATGTAATTTTTGCCTCATGATTTTATGACCTTGAATTTAGTAAACAAATCATAAGTCACATGTCAAGTTCTACCCATCATTGTCCAGGTTGATTTGAACCCACCCGTACATACCCTTGACTTTAGTCAACAAGGTAATACGACTGTCCCAAACCAACGTATCTATCTATGCAACAGATGAATACCCAGCGGCTACCAAACACTATGCCTTGACTTTAGTCAACAAACACAGCTTGAATACTACTGACCATCCATAAGAAATGACAGAGGGCTACGGCTGGTTTTTGGAGAAAAACCTTTAACGTAATGAACTTGATCTCGTTGAAGGAACCTGATAGCTTTTTATAAAAATATAGTGGCGAAAACATTTGATAAAGGGGTCACTCCCGGTGAAGGGATCTCGGCTCTTTCCTCGTGGAATGAGGTGCAGGATATTCCAACTGAATACCGCGATGCATAGCAACTTATAATCGACTATAGTGAAGTTATTACATTGACGTAAACTTCTGCCCAAGGGGTCACTCCCGATGAAGGGATCTCGGCCCTTGCCTCGTCGAATGAAGTGCAGGATATTCCAACTGAATACCGCTATGCAAAACAAAAGGAAATATCTTTGTAATAACACTTTTTAAATTGGTTCCAACAACATCAAATATAGGTTTGTTTTATCCTTGCATTGATCAGAATCAATGCAGTGCCATCAATTAATCACACCAGAAAAGAACGAAAATAAAATGTACGTATATGCCATCCGCATTCGTCACTAGGTCCCGTCATCACCCGTTAGGTTACTTAACTAACGACAGAGCGGGGACTGGACTAGCGCGGGTGTAAAACATATACAACATCTAATAGTATATACCAATATACAATAATCGCTCCAGGCGTGATAATATGCAACATTACAGAAAAGTAATAAGCATCACAGAATAATACAGATAATCTGGGATCCCCGGGTTTCACAGAGCCGCTACTGAAACCCGACGTTCCCCTGGTTGTGTGGATAGCCTGTGCAATGAAACCTAGACCCCTACGGGTGCGGCAAGTTACCCGCCAAAACCTGAAGCGAGACAGCCCTCTACAGCAAAATGAATGGACCACCCGGCACTTCATGGAATCCGGTAACTTGAGCACCCCTCCTTGGGTCAACCTGTACCCCCTACGAGTGCGGCGAATAGTCTGCCAATTCTAGAGTGAGGCCCCTCTGCCTCTCAAAGACATGAGATACGGACCCGTTGCCCTCCAGAACCCGGCTAGCCGTGCACTCCGTCGCGGGATAAACCTAGTACAAAAATAAAAATATGTACAACGGGTACATCGATCTCAACCTGGTCATGCCCCAAAAGAATATTATACAAACAGGCAGGGACGGCAGTCCACATGTTGGACGTTCGCCCTGCAATATCAAATGTATAAATAAATCCAAACTGCACTACCATTGCACACTGCTATCCACCACGAGAAATCCGTAACATCACAGCACAACACAGAACATCAACGCGAATGTCACGTTCGCAAATCCGTTTAAAAGAGCTATAGCAATTAGACGCAATTTACCGCTCGAATGACATTCCCGGTCGGAGATATAATATAAGTACTGCATACTAACAAGTTTAAAATTTCGATCGACAAAATTTCCCGAAGTGGGCCCCACGAACATCTGCTGTACAGTAACAAAAACTGGGCCCAAAAGAATATTTCCAGAAACCACAATTTTACATGTAGAAGACACTGTTAAACTTTGGAGTACTGTTCCTTCAAAATGGCCGCGGATGCACGGTCAAACCCTACGTTTGACCGCGGATCCGCGGCGACATTATGGGATCACGTGACCAAATTTCAACTGTCTTCTTAAAAAAGCCTGCTCTATTTTCTGTGATATGCAAAATAATTTTTAGACTCATTTAAAAATCGACAGAAACTTAGAACTGAAAAAGTGTAGTTTTTGAAAATCGGTTCGATCGATCTTTTAAACGCGTTAGCACAAGTTAGTAAAGCTTAATGGTGAGGCTCTGATACCACTGTAAGTACACGGTAGCGTCCCGGACGTCTAACAGACGCTAAATGCGGAACAAAAACTTTTACGACTGGCGCTATCGCGTACTATAACCCGGATCTGCCATTAAAGCTAAACTAACAAACTACAAAGTGGGTAGAAATGTTATACCGAACGATCCGAGTCCTTCGGTCTTCAACCATCATCCCACGCTTTGTTGCAGCTGCTCCGATCTCCTGAATCTCCGGTGTTCTAGTCCAGGTGGCACTACGTCGACGGATCTTTAAATGGGCTCCCTCCTCTGAACCGAGGCAACTCGATCATCAAGTTTGCTAAAAGAGATGACCAAGATTGATGTAGAGAATAAGTAGAACACTTTGTCTTGTTACGTCCAAAGCTATGGACGAACGGTTAATGAAGTTGCCTTTTGGATCGGGTGGAAATATGAAATGAGTATCTATCAAATTTCCATGAGTCTAAAACTATCATAATCTTTTTACAAGCAACCATATCCTTCACCAAGAGGTGGCCGGCCAAATATAGAGGAGGGGGTGAGTGTAGGAGCAAGGATTGGTGACCAAAACCATAAAGGAATTAGTGAGTCACAATAACACTTCATCACAAACATTAATGGTAAACAATGAATCATTAACCTAGTCACCCTTGCATTAAATGAATCATTAAATGCACTAATGAGTCACTTAACACCTCACCATCCTAGTCATCATCTAGAAGCTTCCACACTCATCTCAAGAAAAGATAAATCCGTCTTTAACCGAATGTTAAAGACGGGTGATAGAAAACTGGAAACTGGCAACTTCCAAAAGCGATCCCGAAACGAATTTCAGGATAACCCCGTAACAGTATAAACATACCCGCATTTGTATTACGACCGAATACAAATGCAACTGAGACAAAGATATTATATCTACACAGTATAATACTCGGATCCGGCTTAAACCAAAGCCCACCGGTATTATCTGCCCGAAATATGACACGTGCGTAAACGCACGTGCATTTTTCGAACTCTTCCATAAAACCATACGGCCTCTACAACGTTTCGCCCGAACTTGGTAAACGGTCTGTGGGGGACTCTAATGACTCATCAACACACTGGCACTGGGTATAACCACTAGCACGTCAGAGGTACAAGCTGTACGTAACGTTTCCCTATGTATTGATTGGAGGGGAAGCTGACGAGCGAACTCATCCAGAAACCCTACTGAGCCTAACAATGACAATATACATACAGTCTGGTCCGTTCGTCTATGAGTATCGCATATCGTCCTAGGGAGCTGGTAACGTCAGACCCCCAATAGCGGTATAAGTCGTGTCAGAGAGTGGCCCAGAACACCCTGAGATACTACTGGAGTACCTACCAGTAAATCTCCTGCCTCGGCCGAGGGCTTTATGTAATGGCTCTCCTAGACACAGCGCGATCTCACCCCCAATACCGGGAGGGACGAATCCCCTTCCGATCCGCTCACTTGCCTCTATGTGGCTCGGGACTGTACCCAAAAAAGACCTGTTTGCACGACTCCTTTGAGCCGTGGTAGGGTAGAAATCAAAGCACAGTGGGAACTCACACGAGACAAATGACGACCTCGGGTCGATGAACTAACCTGTACATATGTCACTTGGGAACTGCTATCTGACGATATATATAATACCAACTAGCATGTTCCCGGCAAGTCCTGTCTGTTGTACTCATAACCCAATGAGCACCTGTATACATCTTAGGTGAACCAACTGACACCAATGGCTTGTGAGACCGGCCACCGCCCCTCGTCGGGGTCTCGACTGTATACACTAGTGTACTCTGGAGTATCGATGCCCTGTCTCGAAACTCCCATGACTAGGGACACTTTAAGGATGTTCTTATAGACCCCAGCTCCCACGTATATGATCGCCATCATACTGCCGGTAGTCAAGCAAGAATCCTATGGGCTCTATCATCATGCAATAGTGAACTAAAGCATGTATACGATGATAAAGACAAACCAGATAGCATACTATCATCTCGAGTAAGACTGTCATATCGGTATTGGTCCTGCCTCAATCATTGCAATCACGTACCTGCGATCCAATAATTGACTTTGAGGGCACTATATCCAACAAGAAGTGGGGAGATAGGTGGCGGAAACGATCGGGTTTACGTCTCGGTTGGTAGAGATGAACTGGTGGTGGTGCAATACTCGCATTCTTGTTTTTGATAAGAAGAAGGGGTAGAGGTTCGACTTCTTTGGATGGGGGTTGATTAATCACAACTCCCATATCTTCTAGGAATGCGAGTTCATCTGCAAAAATGTCTTCAAAACATCCATCGATATTCCAAATGATAGTCTCATTAGAAAGGAAGTTATGATACTCAGATAGCTTGAGTAAATGATTAGACAAGTCAAAGGGTTCGGACTTAGGTGTGGACTTGTCGACAGAAGGGTCTTCACGTGTATAATAAAGTGTAGGATCGTTATCGTGAAGCTCCTTAAATTCGCAACTGTCGGAAGCTGTCTTTTCGACAGAGCATACATAAGCATAGGGTTCTGATGGTTGACTTCTTAGGTTGTAGATGTTAAGGTCAATTGTTATCTTCCCGAAGGATAGGTTCATAGAACCGTTACGACAATTGATTATCGCGTTTGACGTTGCTAGGAAAGGTCAACCTAGGATCACCGGAATTTGGTTCCGTGGCTTTGCTACAGGTTGTGTATCTATAACTATAAAATCTACATGGAATATAAATTCCCCGACTTTGATTAACACGTCCTCTAGCTCATCCCGTGGTTGGGTGATAGATCGATTGGCCATCTAGAGAGTATAATATGTAGGTTTCAACTCTCATATCCCTAATTGCTCATAAACAGAATATGGAAGCAAGTTTACACTAGCACCTAAGTCGAGTAGAGCACGATTGATACTTTTACCCCCAATAGTTATAAATATTGTAGGATAACCGGGGACCTTACGTTTCATGGGTACCAATTGGGTAAGAGAATTGCTCATATTACTCGCTAAAAAAACCTTTTTAGGTACTTGATTTTCCTCTTCCTAGTGCACAAGTCCTTTAAAATTTTTGCATAGGACGGAACTTGTTTGATAGCATCTACGAGAGGAATATTTATATTAACTTGTTTTAAAATGTCTACAATCTTCTCCATTTGGGGACTTGGTCTGTTGGCCCTTAATCTGTTTGGAAAAAGAGTTTTATCAATAAGGGTTGGGTCCAACATTTGTAGGGATGGACTAGATCCTAGAATTAGAGTTGGGATCGTTGTAGATGGTAATTCCTTTAAAGAAGTGGGATGAGAGTTCGAGCCTAGTGGAAAACGGAGAATAGGCTCGGAAGAAGATGTTGGATTAGACGAAATAGGCATAGAAGTAGTGGCCGGGGTTTCATTAATATCATCGACTTCAACAACATGTTTATCAACATTGTTATTCAATACTCTTCCCAATCTCAACGTAGTTACGACACTCACATTATGATTTTGAAGGATCAGATTGACGCTTTGTGAGTGGTCGGGATTTGGTAAAGGTTGAGATAGAAGTTTCCCTTTCTCTCTCTCACTCATCGCGGCATTTAACTGTGCAAGTTGTGCTTCTATCGATTTTATGTTTTCACCGTGGGAAGCGGTGTGCTGCACTAATGTTTGGATAGAAGATATTAAATTATCCATCATTTGCGTGGAATGTTTAATAAACGTTTCCAAGCTTCGTTCGAGTGCAGAGGATTTTTCGGTACCGACCGTTGGAAAAGAATTATTATAATGTGCAAAGTCGTTGGCCGGATTTTGAAAAGATCGCGGTTGAAAGGGGTGTTGATTTTGTTGTGGTGGCTGCTGTTACTGTGGGAGGGGCCTTTGATAGTTGCTTGGGAACTGGTTTTGATTTTCAGTTTGGTTTTGGTTCCAAGCAAAATTAGGATGATTCCTCCATCCCTGATTCTATGTGGAAGAATAAAGATCGTTTCTAGGACGTTGCTGAAAAGAAGCATTAGTTTGTTCTTGACCTTGAAACGGAGGATTCAAAGAACATTCTTCTGTTAGGTGTGATGTGTCAGAACAGCAACCACACACGGTTTTTGGGAGCGTAACTTGGTTTAGGGAGGTTGATGAGAATTTGTTTTCCATAGCTTCGTGTTTCTTTTGCATCGCTACCATTCGGGCTTTCACTGCGATGGAAACATTGAGCTGATGGATGCCTGCCCTAGATAAAGTTTTTTAACACTTTCCCACTGCAAGGTTTGTTCGGCGAGATCTTCCAGAAATTACCAAGCTTCGCCATCGTCTTTAGACATGAAATGGCATTGACAAATAGTTTTAAGCATTTGTTTCGTGGCAGGATTAACACCCTCATATATAATTCGGCAAAGTTTTCATCTATCAATTCTGTGATGGTGGCATTGTAGAAGATCCTTGAACCGCTCAAAACATTTCCAAAATGGTTCGTTGGGAAGTTGGGTAAACTGGTTGATCTCGCTTCGAACACGGGCGGTTTTATGATTGGGATAAATTTTTTTAAGGAATGCTATAACGAATTCATCCCATTTGGTGATAGAATGTGCAGCAGTGCTATAAAACCATTTTTCTGCTAGGTCGCACAAGGTAAAAAGGAGAAGACGTAGTTGCAAAGCATCCGCTGAAAGTTGAGTAGTGCCTATCATTGCACATACGTTCTTAAATTTGGTAATGAAAACGTATGCGTCTTCGGATTCAAGCCCGTGAAATTTAGGCAACAAATTGATGAAGTGGGGTTTAATTTTGAAATTATCCCCATTGGCCAGTGGAATAGAAATACAAGTAGGAAGGGGTCCACACACGGGGTAGCATCTTTCTTGGAGAGAGACGCACGGTGGATTCTGCGCACGTACGGGTGGTGGAAGGGTAGTGTTGTGAAAATCTGATAGAGAATCGTCCATCTTGGTCGATGTGGTGGGTGGAGGGGAAATAGAAGAAGTACCGACTTCGGAGTCGATAGCAAAAACGCGGACTAGACGGGCACTAGAATCCCGTGTCTGGCCGATCATGCACTAAGCGGGTTTAGCGCACATGGCAGCGTGTGTGAGAACGAATTTAAAAAGGTTTGTTTTGAAAAAAAAAGTCATACTTAAGACTTAACTCAACAAATCACAAAATGCACAATCAACCCTAGAACTAAGGTACCTAGGTCAAGCACTAAACCGCTCCTAGACTTCCAAAGGACAAGACGCGGGATCAATCCTCTGACACCTTTTTATGACTCTTATGGCCAGGTAAGTGCCAGGTAAGTGGGAGGTATTCGCTATACGAAACACCGAAAATAGCGGGTCTAATTAAGTAACCACTTTCCTTAGTCACACTTTCCTAGACACCACAAGAGAGATGCGGATACGCGATAGTTTATCCACGACCCTCCTCTCTCCTAATTGAGCGCGACAGTCTTTGAGGCTTGGTCTAGATATTTTTTAATTAATGTAGGGTGAAAGTATGCTCGTTTTGTGATTTGTAGGGCCTAGAAAGGGCGATGAAATCCCCACCTAATCTGAATTTGGGTTATTGCCCCTTAATGCCCGGTTAAAATATGCACAAACAAACCAATATCAAAACACGCAAAAAGATTTTTGAGCGGCGCTTTTTGCAAAGAATCCTGTAGAAAAATCAAAATATTGGATTTTAGAGGAGAGAGAAAGATCAGAGAAAGATACCAGAGGATTTTGGGGAAGTAACTCCTCCACCATGCCGCAGTTCCACCGCAAAAAGCTCCCTATTGCCGCCCAACCGTGGCTCTTTGGAGGGTTCTCTTGCAGAGTATTCTTCAGGCCAACCCTAGGCTCCTATGGGATATGATGAAAGTCACCGAATCTCTTTTTCCTCGCTCCAGTGACACCACATTCCCTTGCAAAATTCGCACACTAATCGTTAAATACACGAGATGCAGTTTTTGATTATTTTATGATATGGATTAATAAGAATTCAACCCGGATACCAAGAAAAAATTACAGCCGTTTCCCTGGCAACGGCGTCATTTGATTGATTTATTTGAAAAGTGATGTTTAGTAAGGTAATCGCAATTAGGACGGTATAGCTAATAGCCAGCCGTGATGAGCACGGGTCGTCCGCAGGGAAACGTGAATCTTTATCTTGCCTTAGACGAGTTGATTGAAGATTGATTGGTTGTTTGTAGATCTAATTTAATACAGATGTAAGATTTATAAAGAAAGGGCTTGTAGGGTTCATAGGACTTGGTAGCAATGGATGAACAATTAAAAATGACATTTTTTTTATATCTTTTAATAGTTTAAAACTAGATCGATAGTGATGAATGTAGATTAGGGTTCTTTTGGAAGAAACTAAGGTTTCCACACTATTAACCCATATTCTTGCATTGATCTCTATTCATGTCTAACCCCTAACAAAACAAGTATTAATCGAATCTCGAATCGTGGTTGCGACTATCAATGAATTGGTAGCGCACCCGATAAGGATGTTAACATTCATTTTGTTAAAATTTATAGACTTTAAAATGTATAAAAAAGGTTAAATAATTTTATCATCCATTGATCTACCATAGCCTACGAATCCTAGCAAGTAAAGAATTACTCGCTCATAATTTGAGATCTAAGAAAGGATGAAGAAAAAAACATGATTAAGATGCAATGATTAAGTGCAGAAATTAAATGCAGAAAGTAAATGCAAAAAGACTAATAAAAAGACTACCTTTATTTAATCAACTATTGCATACAACTCTCGTACAAAGTAGATTACAAAGAACCCTAGTTTATCTCTCACTCTCTCTCTCTCGCTTGTTTGAGGGTATGACTAGCTGATGATCTCCTGGATTCGTGGATTGCTGTGGACCTCTTGATCGTTTCAGATTGATGATCTTCAAAGTATAGCTCTCGATCCTTTAAATAGTCACCATAGACAGAAATCCTAGATTCCATACGTTAGGATATGCTGATACGATAATACACACCAAATCTCAAATCCTACGGCCATAAGAAGGCCGCGGATCCGCCGCATATAATGGGGTTTGGCCGCCCTACCGCGGCGGAATAGTATAATCAAAACTTGGGATTTTCTGTGGTTTCTGGTGTTGATATTTGTAGATCTCTTCGATATCTGGATTTGGGAAATCTTACTCTGAGTCTCTACCGTTGCCAGTTCTTATATTTTCCCTTAATATTTCGGCAGATTTGATTCCGACATCTCGGATCTTTGGATCTCCAGATCTGAGCTATCATCTGCATAATATCTCAATTCATAGTGTTAGTAATATTTGTTATTATTTTGAGATATTATCTTTAACCATTTGTATGACATTATATGTTAAGAATATTGATTAAAGATATTTGATATGATATGCATATTTTAATTACTAATATTTCATATAAATATTATATGTATTTATTTTCGTTCATTATGTTAAATATAGTGTAGAAACATATGAAAATAACTTTTTACAAATAAATCTACATATGTTCTATATTTACAAGAAACACCTTTTAGTATTTAACAAAAGTAGGGAAAATATTCATACCAAAGTGCAATATTTTCGACTAATTAGTATCATTCGGTTTCTAACAACCGTCGCGTATTCTATGTGACGAGAATTAATATTCAATCGTATGATACCCGATAGATTTGTCCCGTGTGGAAAAATTAGGAAAGTATAAAGCGGACACTTGTATTCACTTGTGTTTTTCATTCGTTTCGAGATATTTCGTCGGTATTTTTCCGCTGGTTCTCCGTGTACAGCGATAGATTAGATACTCATTTCAATATATTTTGACAGCATTGAAACGATTATCATTTTATTACGGTGTACTTGGAGAACAACGTAGAGGTGCTGCGGAAATTTTCTTGAAACGGATAAAATCACAAGTGAATGGGTGTATGCTTTATACATTATTAATGGGATATGTTCCTTACACCCGACAACTGCTACCCTCGACAACCAATATAGAACATTTAATATCATCATCATCATTCTTGGAAAAAGAATCCAACTCCATAGCTATGAGAATTTGCTCTCGGTCCTTGATAATCTTTATAACTAAATCGTCAATTGAAACTTAAATTAACAAAGTCCTCAATTAAACCTAACATTTGTTGGGTTACACTAACTCCCTGGCCATCATCCATTGCCATTTGCGGAACAAATTTTTTTATACGGATTTAAACTAGAGCTAGAATAACTGATAAATCGGATCTACCATAAACCTAACTAGCAAGCTAAAGGGTTCTATCTACTATGATAGAAATTTATAACTAAAGGGTCAAGTCCTTCGGGTCTTCACTCCTCTCCTTTAGCTCCTTGAAGAGTGTACGGATCGCGCTTGATCGTCGGCCTCCTCACGTCAAAAATGATCCGAGAGCGTCTACTTTGAGCTCCTACCTCTAAACCAAGGTAACTAGGTTACTTAGTATTCTAATGTAAATAGCCTAGAAGATGTAGAGAGTGATGATGGATTGCTTTGTCTCAAGAACCCTAGGTTTCTCAACATATGAAACTATTAGGGTTTGAGGTAGAAGAAGAGAGCTTGGAGGAGACGAGAGTGTTGTAGTGAGCATGAATGAAGAATAGCTAACCCTTGTGAATTATTAAGCATCTAATAATTCACCAAAATATCTTGAAGCCACCTTGCTTCAATAGTAAACCATGAGTCACTACATGAGTCACCCCATGAGTCACCAAGTAGCCATGCTTCATCTAATGGAAAACAACAATTCATACCTCCACCTCATTAACTATTTAACAAAAATGATTAAAACAAATAATGATGTGTCTTATTTTAGAAGCACCTTTGTAAAATTACAAGAATACCCCTCACCGTATATACATACCCGTATCCGTATTCCGAAAAATACGAATACAAAGAGACAAAAATAATCCAAGAATATAATATTAGGATCCGGCTTAAATCAAAGCCTACTAGTATTATCCGCCCATATCATGATTCGTGTAGCTAGTACACGTATATGATCGAAACTTGCCGTAAAACCATACAGCCTCTACATCGTTTCGCCCGAAGCAGGGAAACCCTTTGTGTTGGACTCTAAAGACTCGACAGTACGCTGGAAGTGGGTTTAACCACAAGCATGTCAGCGGTACTAGCTGCACGTAACGGCTACCCAGGTACCTATCAAAAAGACGGCCGACGAGCAAACTCGTCCGAACTCCTACTGAGCCTATCCATGACAATCTCCGTACAGTCCAGTCTCTTCTTCTGAGAGTATCGCATACCGGATCTAGGGGTGGTAAACTTCAGACCCTAATAACCCGATAATTCATGCTGATGCGGCTAAGGACCAATTCGGGAAACTACTGATCAACCTATCAGTAAATCCCAACTTTCTTGGCCAAGGTCTTATGGTCCTGGCCAATTGAACACAGTGCGATATCGACTCCCAATACCTGGAGAGACGAATCCCTCACAATCACTCACTGCCTCCATGTGGCTCGGGACTACACCCAACCAAAACCTGTTTGCACGACTCAGTAGAGCTGTGGTAGGATAGTGATCAAAGCACAGTAGGAACTTACACGAGACAAATGATGATCTCAGGTCTAAAGACTAACCTGTACACATGTAACCTGAGAACCGCTATCTGATGATAGGTATAATACCATTTAGAGTTTCTCGGCGAGTCCGTCCAGTGTACTCACACCCAGTGGGCACCTGTATATGATCTTAGGTGCATCAGACCAATGGCTGCGGGACTAACCATCCCCCTCGTCGGGGTCTAGAAACGTATACACCAGTCTACTCCGGAATATTGATGCCCAGTTCCGATACTCACACGACTAGGGACTATTTAAGAATGTTCTTATTGACTACCCTACTCCCACAAGTATGATCGTCATCACAACGCAGGTATTCAAGCAAGATCCTACGGGCCTTATCAACATGTAACCGACATATATAACATATGCACATGTTAAGATAAATTCAAACCATAATAGTATACTACTGTATCAAGTCTTTATCAATATATGCATACAACATAAAGCTTCATAAGAAAGAAATACACATATCATGATAAAGACAACTCAAATAATATATTATATAGCTGAGCAAGAATGTCCTATACATATATATCCCTAGCATCTACATGTATACATATACAATAATGGCCTCTAGGGCATCCATATCCAATAATCTCCCACTTGCACTAAGGCCATATATTGGCCTATCGAGTACCCAACGTCTGCTCTAAGGCCAGCTGTTGCCGTATCGCATACTCAACATCTCAAAAAAGTCGCTCGAACTGTGCTAGAGGGAGGTCCTTCGTAAATAGATCCGCCGTGTTTTTTTTTGTATCCACTCTCCGAACCTCGATCTCCCTGATCAGGTGATACCGTATTAAGATGTGTCTGGATTTCTGATGGGACCGTGGTTCCTTCGCTAAAGCTATAGCCCCATTGTTATCGCAATATAAAGGTATCAGATCAACAATGGACGGAACTACCTGAAGTTCAGTAATGAACTTCTTCATCCAGACTACTTCTTTTGCGGCATCGTTCGTAGCAATGTATTCAGCCTCCATCATTGAGTCTACTACGATGACCTGTTTGGAGCTCTTCCAACACACATCCCCTCCGTTGAGGGTAAACACAAAACCCGAGACAGACTTGTTGTCATCCTTGTCACTCTGGAAGCTTGAATTGGTAAAGTACTCAACCTTAAAGTCTTCATTACCGTAAACCAAGAACATCTCCGTAGTCCTTCTCAGGTACTTGAGAATGTTCTTCACTGCTGTCCAGTGGTTCTTACCTGGGTTCGACTGATACCGGCTCACCATGCTAAGCGCGTAAGCTACATCTGGTCTGGTATATAGCATCGCATACATCATAGATCCTACCGCCGAAGCATAGGGTATAGTGCTCATGCGAACCCTCTCCTCATAAGTCTTGGGAGACATCACTTTGGAGAGGGTGATTCCGTGCAATGCGGGTATATTACCACGCTTGCAATCTTCCATACTAAATCTCTTTAGTACGGTCTCTATGTACCTGGACTACGAAAGTCCCAATAATCTCTTAGATCTATCTCTGTAGATCTTGATCCCCAGAATATACGAGGCATCACCCAGGTCCTTCATGTAGAACTTTTGTGATAAGAACAGCTTGACCGATTATAGCATAGGAATATCGTTTCTTATCAAAAGAATGCCGTCCACGTACAAGACTAGGAATACAATAGTTCGTCCTACAATCTTCTTATATATACAAGGCTTATCCTCGTTCTTGATGAAGTCAAATTCCTTGACTGTTTCATCAAAACAAATGTTCCATCTCCGCGATGTTGGCTTTAATCCATAAATGGATTTAAGCAACTTGCATACCTTCCTGCTGCTCTCACTGTCTACAAAAACTTCTGGCTGATCCATATAAACGTACTCTTCCAAACTTCCATTTAGAAAGACCGTTTTTACGTCCATCTGCCTGATTTCATAGTTATGGAAGGCAGCGGTGGCTAGCAAGATCCGAATGGATTTGAGCATAGCCACTGGAGAAAAGGTTTCGTCATAGTCCACTCCTGGTCTTTGATGAAAACCTTTTGCAACAAGTCTAGCCTTATAGGTTTCCACCTGTCCATCTACACCAATCTTCTTTTTGTAGATGCATTTTCATCCAACGGGTTTTACCCCAGGTGGAGCAATTTCAAAGGTCCACACATTATTGGCGTACATGGACTCCATTTCGGATTGCATACCATCCAGCCACTTATCAGAGTCCCTACTGATAATGGCCTTCCTGAAACTAATAGGATCGTCTTCTTCTAAGATGCAATCCTCTCGATCCCCGTCTATGAGAAAACCATAGTATCTCTCGGGAGGATGAGAAATCCTACTAGATCTACAGAGTGGCTGAGGTTCATCTGGGACTTCTGAATCCTGAGGTTCCACCAAATCTTCAGTTTCAATTTGTGGTTTCTGAATTTCTTCCAGTTCTACCGTGCTCTCACTGATTTCTTTTGCAAGAAATTCCGTTTCTAGGAAACAGAGTGCTGAGCAACAAACGCCTTCTGTTTCTCGGTGCGGTAGAACATATATCCATAACCATTCTTTGGCTATCCCACAAACTTATATAAAACTAATCGTGCCTCTAGTTTATCCGGATTATGCTTTTTAACATAAGCCGGACAACCCTTTATCTTAAATTTTTTTAGATATGGCCTTTTACCATTCCGTATCTCGAATGTTGTCTTAGGCACGGATTTGGATGGAATATCATTCAATAGATATGCCGTTGTCATAAGCGCATGTCCCTAAAATGAGAGAGGCAACTCAGCACTACTCATCATGGAGCGAACCATATCCAGTAAGGTACGATTCCTCCGCTCCGATACTCCGTTGTGCTGTGGTGTATACGGAGGAGTAAGCTGAGAGATAATTCCATTCTCTTTTAGGTATTCTAGGAATTCCATGCTTAAGTACTCCCCTCCTCTATTAGATCGGAGGATCTTGATACTTTTGCCAGTCTAGTTCTCTACTTCGTTTCTGTATTCTTTGAATTTCTCAAAAGCTTCAAATTTGTTTTTCATAAGATACACATATCCGAACCTAGAGAGATCGTCAGTGAATGTAATGAAGTACGATAACCTTCCCCTCGCATGTATAGACATCGGACTACACATATCACTTTGTATGAGTCCCAAGAGCTCTGATGCTCTTTCTCAGTGTCCGGTGAACGGAGATTTGGTCATTTTTCCTTTAAGACAAGACCGACAAGTTTCATAAGATAAAAATTCGAACGTATTCAAATATCCATCCTTATGCAATTTACTCAGTCTTTTCCTCCGATATTACCAAGTCTACAATGCCACAAGTAGGATTCGTTCTCTTCTTAACTCTTCCTCTTGCGAGTGTTTTGTATATTGAAAACTGAGTTTTGATTTAGAACATAGATACCATTAAACAGTGTACCTTCTACAACCAATACCTTATCAAGATAAATGTTCATGATATTTCTATCAAAAACAAAGTTATATCCATCTTTAACAAGTAAAGAAACTGATATGATATTGCAAACCTTGGAAGGTACATAGTAGCAATTGTTCAAAATCATAGAATTTCCTTTTCGAAACACTAGGTGATATTCATCGACGGCAGCAACATCAACTTGTGCTCTATTCCCTACTCTTAAGGACATATCACCAGGTCCAACCATCCTATTTTATCTCAGTCGCTGCAATAAATTACAGATATTAGATCCTGATCCGATATCTAGTACCCAAGAGGTAGGAATAACCGAAAAACAGATCTCAATAACAAAAACACCTGAAAAAGACGCAATAGTGTGCTTCTTTTTTGTTGGGGTCATCAAGGAATTCATGCAATTCTCTTTCCCTTGCTCATACTCATGACAGCCGTCATAAGTTAGAGCCAAACCAACGTTCCCCAACCCCGAATAAGAGTGCGGATTGGTCAAGCAATATATTTTATTATCTTGATTACGGCGTGAAATGGTTGCTACCTGGATAGAGCGAAAAGAAACACTCAGCATGCGCTCTTACAAGATTAGATTGGTTATTAATTTATCTAATCAGGATGGCTCCCACTGTTTCCTCGAATTCTCCATCAAACCTTAAAAGGAGAACGAGTCAGGATTAATCGCACGTTACAATACTTGCTTAACCTTTCGGCCAGGCTAGGGTTGGTGCTTCGAGGGAGGTTTTCCAACACATTCGTGAAGTTCCTTAATTATATAACCTCTTTTCCCTGGAGGCGTAGCCCCGCTAACACCGTTCTAGACACCTACTTGATTTATAGTATTGATTGTTAAGTGAAAAATCTCCCAAAAGTAATCCTACTCATCAGTGGGATCGGGATCTAACTATCATTGTGTGATGACCTAGATGGAATCCACTCTAGTCACCATACTCCAGAAGGTATGCTAAGCTAGCAAGTTTCCTTTATATTTGAAACTCCCGATGCGGTTTTTACCCCTAACGGTTTTTGACCTTGACTAGGTCAACAAACCATAAATCGCTAGTCAAGTTCAACCTGTCATTTTCTTGATTGCATTAAACCCACCGACACGTGCCCCTTGACTAGTTCAACAAGGCCGCACGACTATCCTAACCAATCGCATTTACAATGCACAGAAAAGTACCACTTAGCTACCGTACACTACGCCTTGACTAGGTCAACAAACGTAGCACGAATACTAAATATTACTATTATGAAATGACGGAGGCACACGGCTGGGTTTTTGGCGAAAAACCCTTTAACGTAATGAACTTGATATCATTGAAGGAACCGAGTAGTTTTGAAAAAGAGTGGTTTAGACTCCACTTTTGAAAACTTGTGGCTTTGAAGAAAACCGAGTAATCTGTAGCATAAACTTTTGCTTTAGTAGTCACTCCCCACGAAGGGATCTCGGCTCTTGCCTCCTGTAATGAGGTGCTGGATATTCACGACCTAATACCACTATGCAAACCGAAAGAATATAACTATAGTTTTTCGAAATTTGCTCTAACAACATCTTTTTAGGTTTCTTTTCTTGCATTAATCAAAATTAATGCGGTACCATCAATTAACCTATCACACCAGAAAAGAACGAAAATACAATGTACGTATATGCCATTTGCATTCGCCACGGAGCCCCGTCATGCACCGTTAGATTTCTTAACTAATGGCAAAGCGGGAGCTGGACTAGCGCGGGTGCAAAATATATACAATATATATATATATATATATATATATATATATATATATAACATTCGTCCTGTTGGATATGTATGCCCTAGAGGCCTTTATTGTATAGGATGCTAGGGATATGTATGTAGAGAAACAATCTTGCTTAATATGATAATATGCTATTTGGTTTGTCTTTATCCTAACATATGATGTATTTTACTTAGTATTTCATATCTTGTATACATGTTGATAAAGCCTTTATGATCTTTGCTTGACTACCAGGACTATGATGCAGATCATACTAGTAGGGCTTGTGTAGTCCACAAGCATATCCTTTAACAGTTCTTAGTCGATGGAGTATCGAGACAGGGCATCGATATTCCAGAGTAAACTAGTGTGTATGTTTCTTGACCCTACATGGGGGCGATGGTTGATCCCACAACCATTGGTGTTTGACATCTAAGATTGTACATAGGTGCTCATTAGAGAATGAGAACACCGAACTGGACTCGCCGAGAACTCCTAGATGGTATCATACATATCGTCATCACTACTAAAATAAGGGGTTGCCCCTACGGATAACGATATCCGTAGGGGTAGATTTAGTTTGGCCCTACGGGTAAATCCGTAGGGCCAAAAGGTTGCCCCTACGGTCCTTACATATTTATTTAAAATTATTAAATCTTAAATTGTAGTTTGCCCCTACGGAGCCGCAAACCAAGAACCTACGGGCTTATCCGTAGGGGCATCTAAATAGAGATTTAAGTAAAAAGGCAGATCGATCCCTACGCTATCTCTTATTCTCTCATCACTTGCGCGCGAACCCAAATCCCCAAACCCTCGTTCCCGCCGATCGCCGTTCTCGTCGTCGCCGTTCTCGTCGTTGCCAGCGCCGGCCGATTCATCGTCGCCACCGCCTGCATCTTCCTCATCTCCGTTCTTCGTCGCCACCGCCTGCTTCTTCCTCATCTCCGTTCGTCGTCGCCAACGATTCGTCGTCGCCACCGCCTGCTTCTTCCTCATCTCCGCCTGCACAGGTTAGGAAATCTTCAATTAAACAAATTTTTGATTGTTTTAGGTCTATGATTTATGGTTTGGGTAGGCATCGGTTGGGGTTAGCGTTAGGGTTAGGGGTGGGGCTGGGGGGCTGCTGTTGCGGTTGGGGTTGGGGTTCGGCAGGGGTAGCGGTTGGGGTTGGGGTTGGGGTTAGGGTTGGTGTTGGGGTTGGGGTTGTGTGTCCCTGAGCACTTCTTGATTAGGGCTGGGGCTGAGGCTGTGGGCTGGGGCTGGGGCTCGGGATAGGGTTGGGGCTGGGGCTGGGGCTGCAGCTAGGGCTGTAGTTGGGGTTGGGGCTCGGGCTTGGGCTGCGGTTAGCGTTAGGGCTGGGGCTGGGGCTGGGGTTGCGGTTGGGGTTGGCGTTGGGGTTTGGCAGGGGGTTGGGGTTGGGATTTTGGATTTCAGGGTCTAAGTTAATTTCCATTCTAATTACCATTAAGCTCGTTAATTGAAATGTTGATGATGATCATAAGAGGAAAATGTGTCTAGTTTGAGAAGGTGTTGGAAACTGGACTAATAATGTGGGTAAAGCCCAGTTTAATTAATAATTTTATTTGTCATTCTCAAATTTTCTTGGAAACGGAGACTGTTTTGTGGAACTTTTAGCCGTTGGGCATGTTGGGTTGAATATGTTTGCTAATTGCATAAGATGCTCATAAGATTCTGGATTTTGAGGATGGGCCGTTGTAATTGGAAATGCTTAGAATTGTAGGACCTTCTTTGTTTTAGCTATATATAATTGCAAAAAAAAAGACACATTTCTGATTTGAAGAAAAGGAAGGGCAAGATAGGGATTTAGTTATGGATTTTACTTGGGCGTCTCCTCTTTATTACATGTCTATCTTTACAAGAATATCGTATCACATATTCGGTTTTAGCATCTGTATGCAACTGCTTTGATTATCATCGTGTTATTAACATCTTGAACTTCTATCCTTTTTCTAATATGTTTCATAGTTAATATAATAATCCTTTGTCTATATTTGTTGACAGTGGCCTTTCTTTTGGATGAACATGTTTTTTGATGCATATTTCAGTCATGTGAATTCATATGTTGCGTATAACGCTTTATGAGATCAGTATCCTACATTTGAAGTTTTAATTGTTGATTGTTATAGATGAATGCCATTGCAATAATAGTTTTCGGTAGATGAATGCCATTGCAATGTAGGATGATCAGTTCTATCAATCTTGATCTCAATGGTTTAAAATCATGTTACACATACAACATGAATGCACAACAAACGCATCATTAGAGAGTGGTTCGAGATGTTCAAGTTAAAACCAATATATGATACTCGATGATAATATGAAACCTTCATATTCTCATCGATACTTATATATGAAACTAAAAGCGCCACTTAGTCCCCGTCTATCGGTTAACATACGTGCGATGTTCGTCGTGACATAGAACTATACGAAGGTTGTTAAATATCGGACGATATAGCTCGATACTAACAACCGTCGTATAGTCTACGCGACGAGAAAATTCAATCGTATGGTAACCGATAGATTTGTCCCGTGTGGACAAATTAAGAATGTATAAAGCAAACACCTTCATTCACTTGCGTTTTCATCCGTTTCGAGATATTTCGTCGGTACCTTTCCGCTGGTTCTCCGTGTACAAAGATAGATTAGATGTTCATTTCAACGTTGTTTCACAGCTTTGAAATGGTTATCTATTCTATTACAGTGTACTCGGAGAACAGCGGGGAGGTGCTGCCGAAATTTACTCGAAACGGTTAAAAGCACAAGTGATGGGTGTTCGCTCTATACATTCTTAATGGGATAGAAGCCTTACCCCCTACAGCCGGAACACACACATACAACAAGAATACACAACAAACACATCATTAGAGAGTGATTCGAGATGTTCAAGTTAAAACCAATATATGATACTCGATGATAATATGAAACCTTCATATTCTCATCGATACTCATATATGAAACTAAAAGTGCCACTTAGTCCCCGTCTATCGGTTATCATACGTGCGATGTTCGTCGTGACATAGAACTATACGAAGGTTGTTAAATATCGGACGATATAGCTCGATACTAACAACCGTCGTATAGTCTACGCGATGAGAAAATTCAATCGTATGGTAACCGATAGATTTGTCCCGTGTGGACAAGTTAAGAATGTATAAAGAAAACACCTTCATTCACTTATGTTTTCATCCGTTTCGAGATATTTCGTCGGTACCTTTCCGCTGGTTCTCCGTGTACAAAGATAGATTAGATGTTCATTTCAACGTTGTTTCACAGCTTTGAAATGATTATCTATTCTATTACAGTGTACTCGGAGAACAGCGGGGAGGTGCTGCCGAAATTTACTCGAAACGGTTGAAAGCACAAATGATGGGTGTTCGCTCTATACATTCTTAATGGGATAGAAGCCTTACCCCCGACAGCCGGAACACACACATACAACAAGAATACACAACAAACTCATCATTAGAGAGTGATTCGAGATGTTCAAGTTAAAACCAATATATGATACTCGATGATAATATGAAACCTTCATATTCTCATCGATACTCATATATGAAACTAAAAGCGCCACTTAGTCACTGTCTATCGGTTAACATACGTGTGATAATTTATTCTTTCCAACGACAAACGCACACACAAAGTATATACACGGATTTTCTCCTTTGTCAGTAACTATCCCGTTCTTATATTTCTCAATATAGTCACCATAACCTACAATTTATATGTTATACAGTCTAACATGGCCCATGAGTACGTCAGAGTTAAGGACTGGATGTATGTGGATTGGCAACAACATATGCAACCTAAGTTTGTTGCTGGAGTTGCTGCTTTCATTGAATTTGCACGCGCACATAATAAGATCATAATAGAGAAGATTCTCTGTCCGTGCGATAGATGTGGCAATAAGTACTGGCAGAAGGTAGAATTGGCAGAGCTTCATATTGTAAAATATGGGTTTACTAGACTTTATACAACTTGGAAATATCACGAGGAAGGAGAAGAATGCAGTACTGCGGCAGAAGAAGAAGGAGAACACGATAATGCAGCAGGGGAAGAAGAAGAATTCAGTAATGCGGCAGAAGGAAAAGACGGTAATTTATTTCCATCAGAAGAAATGGAGGATATGGTAGAGGCTGCCCTAGGTGAATCTATTCGTACCGAAGATGACATTCCTTCCGTTCAAGGACCGAGTACGGATAAATATGAAAATTTAATGAATGATGCTAGGAAACCAATTTATGAGAATGCGAAGTATTCCACCCTCTCATGGTTCGTCCAACTTTTCCTGATTAAGTGCCTAAATGGATGGAGCAACAAGTCATTCACAATGCTTCATTCGTTCTTGAAAGATTCTATGCCTCCGGAAAATAACGTGCCTGACAGCTGGTACGGAGACCAAATAATGATGTCTGATTTGGGTCTAAAGTGCGAGAAGATTCAAGCATGTCCTAAAAATTGCGTGTTGTACCGGAAAGAGAATTCAGATTTGAAAGAGTGTCCAACATGCGGAGAGACCACGTATAAGCCGAAAGATTCTGATAAGAAGCCTGATATACCTGTCAAGATAGCACGATACTTTCCCATAACACAGAGGCTACAGAGGCTATTCAGGTGCAAGAAAACAGCCGAGGCAATGATTTGGCATCACCGTGCTCCTCCAAGTGAAGATGGAAAAATGAGTCATCCAAGAGATTCACCGTCATGGAAGGATTTCGATAGGAGGCACGCAATATTCAGTAGCGATCCTCGTAATGTCCGGCTCGGACTGGCTACTGATGGCTTCTGCCCGTTCAACTATATGGCTGGAAGTCACAGCACATGGCCCGTTGTAATGATAATTTATAATCTGTTGTCTTGGTTGGCTATGGACCAATCATACTTTATTATGTCTCTTCTTATCGACGGACCAAACTCATCGGGGAACAATATTGACGTCTATCTCTGACCTCTGATCGAGGAGTTGAAATCTTTGTTCATTGATGGTGTAGAGACATATGATGCAAACACAAATACAACCTTCATACTGCGTGCGGCTTTAATGTGGACAATTAATGACTTTCCTGCGTATGGAATGCTATCAGGTTGGTCCGTACATAGTCACAAAGCATGTCCTTATTGCCATGAACACACAACATCGAAATTCTTGAATTTTAGCAGGAAGGTTTGTTATTGCGGCCATCGACGTTTCCTGCCTCCAGACCACCCTTATAGGTTAGACACGGTTCACTTTGATGGTCATCAGGAGCTTCTTGGACTTCCATCCCCATTGTCTGGAGAGGACGTGACTGCTAAATGGGATGGTTACAATAATGTGACCTTCAGGATGGATCCGACGAAACAGGTCAAACCACCATTTTGGAACAAGTTAAGCATTTTCTTCGAGCTTCCGTACTGGTCTACAAATTTAGTGCGTCATTGTCTGGACGTCATGCATATAGAGAAGGGAGTATCAGAGCACATACTTAACTTGCTTCTTTGTAAAGACGGGAAATCGAAAGACAACCTGTATGCTCGGATGGATCTACAAGAGTGGGGAATAAGAAGTTAATTGCACCCTACACCGGTAGCGGGTAAACCGGGCAAGTTTGTACTTCCCAATGCCGCTTATCATATGTCACAACCGGAGAAGAAAAGATTCCTGCAGGTGTTGCATGATTTGAAAGTTCCCACAGGTTTCTCAGGATCATTCAGCAAGAAAATAAAAATTGTGAAGGGCAAGATCGATGGGCTGAAAAGTCATGATCACCAAGTTATCGTGGAGCACCTTCTTCCATTAGCCCTCAGGACTTCTCTCCCCAAATCGGTTGGTCTAGTAATCAACGACCTATGTTGTTTTTTCAGGGAGTTGTGTGCTAAAACACTGGAGGTTGTGACGCTGGATAAACTAGAAAATTCTATTGCGTTGATACTTTGCAAGTTCGAGCGTATTTTCCCACCGTCATTCTTCGATATCATAATACACTTGACGGTTCATCTTGCAACTGAGGCTATGTTAGCCGGACTGGTACAATATCGATGGATGTATCCCGTCGAGAGGTAGTGTAATTTTTCATTTCGCGCAATTTATAAATTTATTGTTGTCCTGTATACCCGTATTTATTTATTCAACATATTTTCATTAGGTACCTCTACACTCTTAAGAAATATATACGCAATAAAAGTCGACCAGAGGGTTCTATCATGCAAGGTTATCTTCTTGATGAAGCAACCACATTTTGTTCCCGCTATCTGGATGAGAACATTGAGACAAGACTTAACCAGCCACGAAGAATTCAAGACGGGCCATATGGTAAAGCCGAGTATAAGAGGGTAGACACTATGTTAATCAACAAGATATACTGGTTTATCTTGCTTAATTGCGCATGTCTTGAACAAATTAGAGAGTAAGTTTTTTTGGATTAATTGTTATATCTGTGTTTGTGTGTGTATGAAATGATATAATATTAATGTCACCATTATTTGTCGAAAACAGAATTCATTTTAACGAGGTACGTGAGGGGCATCCTGATTGGAACGAAGAACGATTGGAAAGATATCAATAGGATAATTTTTGTGATTGGGTCACAGATCATGTAAGTTATTCGAATAACATTTTATTGCTATCAGTTTTAATCTAAACTTGTATCGTTATGTATTTTTCGTAAAATTTGTTTTGTTAGATCCACGATCCGAACTTGTCTGCATCATTTGAGAGTGATTCAAGATGTTTAGCTCAATTTCCTAGTATGGAGGTTGCATATTACAAAGGATTTGGTGTCCTTGGATACAAATTCGAAGTTAAGGACATAGAAACATGTAGAACCACTCAGAATAGTGGGATTGCGACGGTAGGATCGGATGATGTGATTTATTATGGGTACTTAAATTGTATACTCGGCATCCACTATCCCGGACGATCAGAACCCTTTTGTATATTCCAGTGTACTTGGTACGATACGCGAACCGATACGGACAAGTGCAGAAGCAATATTGGGACTTGGAAACATGAATATGGATTGACCAGTGTGAACACACTTCGATTTTACGGTCAGGAAGATCCGTTTATCTTTCCGAACCAAGCGTTCCAAGTATACTACTCACAGTGTTTGAAGCATCCGGGATGGAGTGTTCAATGCCGATGGAAACCCAGAGATGTCTACGTTGTCCCAGAATTCGAGGACAGCGATAAGGACGAAGAAGAGAGAAGGCTTACAGTGCTCCGACCGTTTGTTTCGAAGGACGGGTTGTTTTCGACCGATAATGAAGTTACGTGGGTCAGAAATGACATCGACGATAAAATCCAAGTAGATATGTATAATGCGCCCACGAAACGAAAAAGGTTCTCAGTAATGTTATATTATTACTTCACATTTTAAGATCTATAGATATATAGTCAATACTTTTAATGATTGTCTAATGCGTCCACGAACCGTTTATCTAGATTTTATGACGATGTCGGGAGCAGCGAGGGACGGCAGGAGCTCCAGCCGAGGCAGAGGCAGAGCGGTTCTGCTGCCCAGAGAGCTCCGTAGGGAGCTTCAGAAGGCCGGTCTTGCATCCAGATCGGAGACCCCTTAGGATGCTTCCTTCCGTGTGGATTTTGCCACACCTCCAGGTATACTGCACGCATATCCATTTTGAATGTAATATTACAGATATTCATGCATGTTTATGTCAAAATTACTTATATTGTCAATGTTTGATTGTCTAGTTGTTGGTGATGCGTCCACATCTGGGACAGAGGCCACTCCCGCTCCTCCAGGTATGTTTATATATCATATATTGCATGTATATTGATTTAGAATGCTATATCATAAATACACACACATTCCTTTTGCTCTTATTTAGCAATTTTTATTATTGTCTAGCTGTAGGTGGTGACACCACCGCACCTGCGGGTATGTTTATATATCCTATAGTGCATGCATATTGATTTAGAACGTTATATTATTGATCTACACATTCCTTTTGCAATTACTTATATAATCTATTTTTAATTATCTAATTATAGGTGGTGCGTCCACATCTTCCGCAGGGGCCACTCCTGCCGCTTCCATACCCTCCGCATCGTCTTCAGGTTAGTATGAATAAATATAAAATATTTATTCTTTTTACATATGCTCTATAGAATAAATATGAACTTCATGGAAATTTAGCGTCAATGTTTATTTTCTAGTTGGAGGGAATGCGTCCGCATCCAGGACCCCGGCTGTTCCTCACCGGAGGAACTATCGTCCCGCTCGTGCTGCTGCCCGGGCCCAGGCTCGTGCGTTAGTCACCGGAGGTATATATCACATTTCAATTTTCGTTTAAGCTTGATTTCTTAATACAACTTTGTCTTAATATTGATTGTCTTGATATTTCATGCAGACGCAGGGCCTCCCCATCCCCAGAGCGGGACTCGAGGTCCGAATCAGTCCCATAGGTTGAGGCCTGACAGAGCTAGGGGGGAGGCAGCATTCCCCCTCTTTTTTACCCTTGACTATCGCTATACCGGTCCTCATGCCCAGAGGTTCGGCCGGTATATGGGGGACGAGAGCCGGCTCGTGAAGAACTATCCAATTCACGTTGAGTGGGGCAAGCAGCACCGGCGCTCATTCGCCCTCTTCTTTGATCAGGCTCGGGTACGTATTAATATATATTTTCATTTGATTTATCCAATATATTTATTATTAACACTTGCAATCTAATAACAATGTTTTTTTTTGTATTTTCAGTCGGATTACGATTTTCAGCCTGTACCCGATCCTGATCACCCTGGGAGGGTGCTCGACCTTCATGCTCTGTACAATGGCCTGTTGAAGAACATGCAGACCAAGGTCCGATACAACAGGAATGAGCTGAAGGCCGACTGCTACTCCCTGTGGATGGCGACCCCCGAGGCAGAGAGAGCGGCCCTCCTATTTACTCCGGCGTTTGCGAGAGTCGACGTAGAGACATGGCCTCTATTGTGCGAATATTTCGACTCCCAACGCAAACAGGTATGTATTTTAAATGTAATTCATTATTTAGGATATAATTTATTTTTTTGTGTTCCTTAATTAGAAAACTAAATGTTAATGCGTTGTGCAGAAACAGGCCGCTCAGAATACAGAGAACAGGAAGTCGGCGAAGAGGAGTCGCCCCACTTACACAGGTGGCTCGAGGAATATTATTCAAGCCATGGAGTTATCGGTAAATTACAATAGACCGACCTTTGTGATATTCTGCAATATTAAGAGTTATTTTCTAATATTTCTAATATTAAGATTTATTTTCTAATATTGCAGACAGCTCAGACCGTGGCGCAAAGTGGTACACCGAGCGTGCTGTCCGCATATCTTCCCGTCCACGGCACCTCGACAGATCCTGCCACGGGCGAGCTTCGATGTCCCGACGTCGCTACCCAGGAGTATTGCGTAAGTGTTAATATTTATTCTACCCATATTTGAAATTTTAGTTCTGGAAGGTTCAAATTTAAATTTTATACTTATACTTTACTGCTTAATGTGGGTGTAGGAGTGGGTGGTTGAGCAGGCCGAGGCCTCGGGGATCGATTTTACCGAACAGAGCGATCCAAGGCTGCTGACCCTAGTCCTGGACACCGCACACGGAGGGCACCACGGAGGTTGGGAAAGAGGTCGGGGACTGGGCCCTAACAGGGCCCATATGAGGTTGGACTCCACCCCGGCGGTTACTTCCTCCGTCTCCAGTGAGCGACGTGTCCAGCAGGAACTGGAGAGCTTGAGGGCCACCGTTCAGGAGTTGAAGGAGATGCTGGTATGTATACTACTTTATAGTAAAATATCATGTCATATTATAGATATCAACATATCCATAATTAGTACGTAGCCTGAACTTATTTGGTTGTAGACTTAGGTTTGATTAATCATACATACATATCTAATTAAAATAAACTATGGTTTTCCAAACTAGATATCCAAATGGGGTTTCGAAATAACTTGATAATGATACGAATTCGAATAATACACAGTTCTTACACGCTTATTACACAAGTTAGGTCCATACACGACAGGGTACATCGGCCGAGCCTCCACATGCATCTCCTTCGGCTGCGGCTCCGCAAGCCACTACATCGGCTGCGGTTCCGCAGACAGCTCCTATAGCTCCACCGCCCGCTCAGATTCCCGCAGCCGCGGCTCCGCAAGCCACTACCTCGACGGCGGCTGCGCAGACCACATCGCCAGCTCCACAGGCCGCTCAGACTCCCGCACTTGCCGAATCGCATGGTTTATTGACCGAGGAGCAGGCGCGCCGGATTCTAACGTTTATCAGAGGTGGAGCTGGACCGAGTTAGGGTAGCTTTTTGATTCTTATTTTTTGAAACATGTATTTATTTATATGATACATATTGTACTACATTTTGAAACGTTTTGGACGATATTGATATTGGTTTATATTTATATCATACTCAGTTTTTTGGTTTCTTTTGTATATTATATGCGTGAGATGTGATTATGAATACTGCGATATATGTTGTGTGATGATTAATTTTATATTTGATTGATGTATGTATTATTGTGCACAGGGCGAGAAAAAATCAGGCAGCCCTTTTTTTAAAAAAAACAGATGATCTGTACCTACGGATTAATCCGTAGGTACATATGTTGCCCCTACGAAGTAGACCGTAGGGGCACAATATCAGCATTAACTAATATTTCCCCCCTGATCTCAGTATCAGGGGTTGGGAGTGCCCCTATGGATATATCCGTAGGGGCAAACAAAGGTCCCTACGGAGTTATCCGTAGGGGCAAAATATCAGGATTTCCGATATTTTGCCCCTACGAATATGTACCTACGTATGTATCTGTAGGGGATATTACGTGGCCCTACGGAGTAATCCGTAGGTACAAGTAATATATTTTAAAAACCCATAAATAAAATAATTTTTTTGCCCCTACGGCCTACGCCGTTGGGGATACGGGACCTACACAGAACTCCGTATGGCGGGTTTTTGTCCATAGGGGCAAGTTCTGTTAGTTATATGTATGCCCTAGAGGCTGTTACTATACATGAGATGTATATTATAGTGGATGCTTGGACATATAAAGGGAGGACTTTCTTGCTCGACATGATAGTATGCTATCTGGTTACTCTTTACCTTAACATGTACACTGATTGTCTCTCTGTTACATGTTGGTAAAGCCCTTAGGATGTGTACTTGACTACCTGGACTATGATGCGGATCATACTATGGGGAAATGGTAGTCCATAAGTACATCTTTCAAGGTCCCTAGTCGTGGGTATATCGAGACGGGGCATCGATATACCAGAGTAGACTAGCGTATACCTTCTCGACCCATGTAGATGGGCAATGGATGATCCCATATCCATTGGTGTTTGACATCAGAGATGATATACGGGTGCTCAGTGGAGACTGGGTACACTGGACGGACTCGCCGAGAACTCCCAGATGGTATTATACCTTACGTCATATGGCAGTTCTCTGGTGACACTGGTACAGGTTAGTCTGTAGACCCGAGATCATCATAGAGTCTTGTGTGATTCCCTCTGTGCTTTGATTTCCACCTTACCACGTCCAAGAGGGGGTGCAAAACGGTGGTTTTTGGGTACAGTCCCGAGTCTCATGGAGGCAATGAGCGATAGGAGGGGTTTCGTCTCTCCCGGTATTGGGGGTTGATGTTGCGCTATGCTCGATTGGCCATAACGGGGAAGTCCCTGGCCAAGGCTGGTTTAGAGATTTACTGGTAAATGTTACCAGTAGTTTCTCGACCTGTTATGAGCGTCATATCGGCATGACTTATCGGTTATTGGGGTTTGACGTTTACCACCCTTAGACTTGATATGCGACATATCAGACGAGGAGACCAGACTGTACGCTAGTGTCACTGTCAGGCTTTTTGCAGGAGTTGGAGCGGGCTTGTTTGCTGATCTTCTGATCGCTCAATACCCGGGTAGCCGTTACGTCCAGCTAGTACCGCTGACGGCTTGTGGGTGCTTGATATGATCACCACCTACTGCCCGCGTATTGACGAGACTTTAGAGTCCTACATAGAGGTTTTACTGGCTCAGGCAAAACGAAATAGGAGCGCATATGTGATATGTGCGGGACCGAGAATAATGCGAGTATGAGATACCGTATTCTATTCTCGCGATGTTTGTATCGATCGGTTATATGCGATATAACCGGGTTATCGAATCAAGTGTTGATTCAATAAGTCGATACATTGGATGTTAGTCGGTTATATGTGATATAACCGGATTATTAAGTCAAGTGTTGATTTAATAATTTAGTGTATAATTGTATATGTGATATATTAATTTACATTAACTAACATTGGTTCACTTAATCATTTATTTTTCTCACTTGTGCACAACTAAATATATATGTGATATACATTCATTTGTGTTCATTTTTTTGTATCATGGTTGTTGATACAACTTACATGGGTGTGCAAGACATACACCATTCTATTTTAAATGGTGGTTAATAATTATATAAAGTAAAACAAAGTTAGTGGACTTTTGTCAAAGCATCCATAAGCTTCTACAAGCTTCATGCTTGTGACAAAACCTCCACTAATTTGTAATTACTTTATATAATTATTAACCACCATTTAAAATAGAATGGTGTATGTCTTGCACACCCATGTAAGTTGTATCAACAACCATGATACAAAAAAATGAACACAAATGAATGTATATCACATATATATTTAGTTGTGCACAAGTGAGAAAAATAAATTCTTAAGTGAACCAATGTTAGTTAATGTAAATTAGTATATCACATATACAATTATACACTAAATTATTAAATCAACACTTGACTTAATAATCCGGTTATATCACATATAACCGACTAACATCCAATGTATCGACTTATGAATCAACACTTGATTCGATAACCCGGTTATATCGCATATAACCGATCGATACAAACATCGCGAGAATAGAATACGGTATCTCATACTCGCATTATTCTCGGTCCCACACATATCACATATGCGCTCCTATTTTGTTTTGCCTGAGCCAGTAAAACCTCTATGTAGGACTCTAAAGACTCGTCAATACGCCGGCAATAGGTGATGATCATATCAAGCACCCACAAGCCGTCAGCGGTACTAGCTAGACGTAACGGCTACCCGGGTATTTAGCGATCAGAAGATCAGCAAGCAAGCCCGCTCCAACTCCTGCAAAAAGCCTAACAGTGACACTACCGTACAGTCCGGTCTCCTCGTCTAATATGTCGCATATCAAGTCTAGGGGTGGTAAACGTCAGACCCCAATAACCGATAAGTCATGCCGATATGAGGCTCATAACGAGTCGAGAAACTACTGGTAACACTTACCAGTAAATCTCTAAACCAGCTCTGGCCAGGGACTTCCCTGTTATGGCCAAACGAGCATAGCGCAACATCAACCCCCAATACCGGAGAGACGAAACCCCTCCTATCGCTCATTGCCTCCATGTGACTCGGGACTATACCCAAAAACCACCGTTTTGCACGCCCTCTTGGACGTGGTAAGGTGGAAATCAAAGCACAGTGGGAATCACACATGACTCTATGACGAACTTGGGTCTACAGACTAACCTGTACCAGTGTCACCAGAGAACTGCCATCTAACGTAAGGTATAATACCATCTGGGAGTTCTTGGCGAGTCCGTCCAGTGTACCCAATCTCCACTGAGCACCCGTATATCACCTCTGATGTCAAACACCAATGGATAAGGGATCATCCATCGCCCATCTACATGGGCCGAGAAGGTATACGCTAGTCTACTCTGGTATATCGATGCCCCATCTCGATATACCCACGACTAGGGACCTTGAAGGATGTACTTATGGACTACCATGTCCCCACTAGTATGATCTGCATCATAGTCCAGGTAGTTAAGTACACATCCTAAGGGCTTTACCAACATGTAACAGAGAGACAATCAGTGTACATGTTAAGGTAAAGAGTAACCAGATAGCATACTATCATGTCGAGCAAGAAAGTCCTTCCTATATATGTCCAAGTATCCACTACAATATACATCTCATGTATAGTAATGGCCTCTAGGGCATACATATAACTAACAATCTCCCACTTGCACTAGGGCCATCTGATAACAGTGGTTGCAGTATCTCATACTCAACCATCCCATAAAAGTCTCTCTCTGGGAAAGGGCCTTTGTGAGTGGATCCGCCGTGTTGTCCTGTGAGTCTACTCTCCTAACCTCGATCCCCTGGAGATCAACCATCTCGATGATCAGGTGAAACTGCCCTAGAATATGTCTGGATCACTGATGTGACGGGCGTTCCTAGGCATAAGCCACAACTCCATTGTCACACAATGGAAGGAACGAAGTTCATCTCATGAACTAATATACACCCAGACAGCCTCTTTGGTAGTATCTTTGGTAGCGATGTATTCAGCCTTTATCGTCTAGTTTCCACGGTATCTAGCTTGGAACTCTTCCAACATACCGTCCCTCCACTGAGGGTAAAGACAATGCCTGTGACTGAGATTCAGTCGTCCTTATCACCCTGGAACCCTTCCAGTTATTCTCCCCAGGATCAATTGATACCATCTCACTACAGCTAGTGAGTATCCTAACATCCAATTAGATCTATCTCATAGATCCAAAATCCAGGATTTAGTAGATATCACTTTGATCCTATTTGGAGAATCATTGTGATAAGCGGAGATTGACCGAGCGTAGCATAGGAAACTCCTTCCCTATCAAGAGTATGTCATCCACGTACTCTACGAGGATCACCACCATACTCCCTACTACCCTTTTGTATATACAAGGTTCATCTACCATTTTGATGAAGTCAAACTCTTTGACTACCACATCAGAACAGACGTTCCAACTCCGCGATGCTTGCTTTATCACATAAAATATCTTGCACACGTTTCCGCTGCTCCCATTATCTATGAAGCCCTATGGCTGTGTACTTATAGACGCTCCCTTCCAAATTTTCATTTAAAAAAGCAGTCATGACACCCAACCGCCAAATATCGTAGTCATGGTATGTGGCCGTGGCAAGTAAGATCGGGATGGACTTAAGCATAGCTACTTGGAAAAGGTTTCATCACAATCCATACCTGGTCAGTGATGCAAACCTTTAACAAGTCAAGTTTTGAAAGTCTCAACTTTTCCATGTACACCAAGTAATCTTCTCAAGATTTAGTTGCTCCTGATGGGGATTTAACCCTTCAGATAAAGCAACCAAAGTCCATACTTTGTTGGTGTATAAGGATTCCATCTCAGATCGCTAAGTATCCAGCCATTCTTACAGAGTCACCACTCCTGATGGCCTGCTCGAAACTAGATGGGTCATCATCTCATGATGCAATCCTCGCTCCCACTGTCATAGAGAAACCAAAGTATCTCTCAGCTGGGTGAGGAACCCTACCAGATCGGCAGAGAGGCTGAGGTTCGTTCGGAGCTATTGAATCCTCCGGTTCTACCAAATCGTCAGCTGTAGTTTGTATAGCTGGAACTCCTTCCAGTTCTACCTCATGACCACTAATTTGTTTCCAAAATAAATTCCTTTTCCTAAAAAGGTGGCATGCTGAGAAACAAAACATCTTTTGTTTCTCGGTGCGGTAGAAGATATTCCTTTACGAATGCTTGGGATATCCAACAAATTTCCACAGAACTGACTTTGCCTCGAGCTTGTCCGGATTATGACTGGACAACCTAAAATCTTAACAAACTTAAGATATGGGCTTTTCCCTTTCCATATCACATATGGAGTGGTAGGCAACTGATTTGGTTGGAACGCCATTCAATAGGTATGCAGCTTCACAAGTGCATAACCCCCATAAGAAAATAGGTAACTCAGTAGTACTCATCATAGAGCACACCTTATCAAATAGGGTGTGGTCGCTCCGCCCCGATACACCGACGTGTTGTTGTGTATACGGAGGAGTAATGCTGAGAGAGAATCTCATTCTCCTTTAGAATAATCCAGGAATTCTGTGCTCAAGTATTCTCCTCCTTGATCACATCAAAGGACATAATACTTATACCCGTTTTGGTTCTCTACTTCTAACTTATATTCTGTGAATATCTCAAAGGCTTCGGACTTGTGTTTCAACAGGAACATATGTCTGAATCTTGAGAGATCATCAGAGAATGTAATGAAGTACAAAGAACTGGTCTTGGCATGTGTAGACAGGGGACCTTCATGCATCAACATGTATCATTCCAAGAGTTCACTAATTCTTTCTCTGCTTCCTATAAACAGAGCTATGGTCATCTTATCTCTGTGACATGACCGGCAAGTTTCACAAGATGTAAATTCAAACTAATTTAAATATGGATCTATATGTAATTTCAGCTAGTCGGGTCACATTGATATGACCTAGTCTACAATACCTCAAGAAGGATTCGTTCATTTCTGAACTCTTCCTCTTATGTGTGTTCTGTATACTAAGAACTGTAGTTTGATTTAGAACGTCAATGCTTTTAGATAACGTGCCTGAACCGATCAACTCTTGATATAGGAAATGTTCAAAACATTATCCAACAATACAAAATTATATCCTTCTTTACTAATAAAGAGATTGATATGATGTTGTATATCAGGTTCGGTATCTAATAACATTCGTTCAGAATCAATGTATTCTGGTAATACAGGGTGATAGTGACGAACAGACTTGGCTGCAACACTTGCACCGTTTCTATCTCATGAAACTTATCACCCGTTCTCAGTTCTCTACCTATCTGTAGCCCATGTAACAAATTACATATGTGGGATCCTGATCCGGTATCACATACCCAGGATGTAAAGAGTACTGAGAAACAGTTCTCTGTAATGAACACACCCGAAGAGGATGCATCGGCATGCACTTTCTTCGTTTGGGCGGCACGGGAATTCTGGTAATCCCCTATTTCCTGCTCTGTCTTATAACATTTATAAGTTGGAGTGGGACCAACGTTCCCCAGCTCAGTATAACAAGCGGGTTCGGTCAATTCATCCGTATTATTATCTTGATTAATGAATGATATGGTCGCTACCTAGAGAGAGAGAGAAGAAAACACTCTGCGTCCACTCTTGCAAGATTAGATTGGTTATTAGTTTATCTAATTAGGATGGCTCCCACTGTTTTTATCAAATCTTCCTTCAAACCCTAAAAGGAAAGACTAGCCGAGATTAATTACACCCTACAATTTCGCCAATCTTTCAGCCAGGCCGGTGTCGGTACTTTGAGGGAGGTTCCCCGTGCTTTCGCACTGACCTAATTAAAGTAAACCTCATTTTTCCAGAGGCGTAACCCCGTTGACACCTTTCTAGACACCTAGTCGATCGGCTAATTATAATGTGTAAAACTCTCCCAGGAGTAACAATTATTCGCAGTGGGTATCGAGATCCAACTATCTCATAGAAGGTATGCAATCTCATTGCAAATTTCAACACTTGAAATTCCCGATAATATTTTGCCCCTAACCTCCTATGACCTTGACAAAGGCCAACAAACCATAGGATGCTAGTCAAGTTCAACCCGTCATTTCTTATTTGAATTAAACCCACCCGCACAACCCTTGACAAAGGCCAACAAGGTCGTACGACTACCCTAACCCAATCTGCATCATATGGATAAGCAGATAAGCACTAGTCAGCTACCGCACACTACACCTTGACAAAGGCCAACAAACGCAGCATGAATACTAACTACTACTTATCTGAAATGATGGAGGGCTACGACAGGTTTTTCTGAAAACCTATTGCGTAATGAACTTGATATCGTTGTAGAATCAAATGATTTTAAAAATGGAGTGTTTTTTAGGCTTTTACTAGTTTCGCTAAAGAGGTCACTCCCGGTGAAGGGATCTCGGCTCTTTCCTCGTCGAATGTGGTGCGGGATATATCATATATATCACTGTGCAAAGCAAGAACTAGAAAAGCAATCAAAAGACAAAACCGAGGGGTGTAGCATCTGCCATTCATTGCTAAAGGGGTCACTCCCGGTGAAGGGATCTCGACCCTTTCCTTATCGAATAAGGTGCAGAATGTTCTACAAGGAACACCGCGATGCAAAGCAAGAACTGTAGCTACCTATTTTTGAAAATTCGATTCCACAACATCATTTAGGTTTATTTTCTTTCATTAATCATATTAATGAAGTCCCATCATTTAAGCACCTAAACATCATAGATAAATACGACGTACACTTATGCCATCCGCATTCACCTCGATGTCCCCTCGTGCACCGTTAGGTTAGGTAACTAACGGCAGAGTGGGGTAGGGATAGAGTGGGTGTAAAACATAAGTAACGTCTATATAATATATCATATATACTATATACAGTATCTATCAACACATATCAAATGATCATATCACAGATATCGCAGCAGAAGAAACATATGAAACATTGGATATACTAGGACGTCCGTGTTTTATTTTGGGCCTCTATAAAACACGGATTCCACGGTCGCGATGAATAGCCAAATCCACATCCCTAGATCCCTACGAGAGCGGCAAGCAACCCTACCAATTCTAAAGTTAGGAGACTCGGACCCGACTCGTCGAGTTGGTCTCCCACTGGACTCTAGAACCTGGTTACTTGTGCTCTCCTCCTTGGGTCTATCCTAGTGGGGAAAAGTAAATAATATATAAATGGTGACATCAACCTCATCCCGGAAGTGCCCCAATAAAAGAATATTACATACATTGAATTTTACATGAATGAAAATAAAAACCCTCATCTCACATAAAACCCCCGGCTATTCAAAACGCGACGATCCAATATAACATATCCAGCAACATATAACATCACATGTCATCAACGTAAGTAAATATGCGCATCCGAATTGTCGTTGACATATAGCAACGAAACCGGCGATAACACATATTACACTTACGGTCGCAGAAAAGAAAGTGTAAAACTACAACAGTTGGAATCCGCAACCTCCTTAGACATCGCATGCCTAACAATTATAAACCCCGCATTTCACTCTCTATATCGAAAACACTTTTCAATATCTAGTCGGGCAATTCAACAAGTTTCCCGATATGTGATCGAATGCTCGTCGCAAACTTTAGTATACGGTCGCACCCCCGGATGCCGTCGACGAAGTGCACCAAGGCGGAACACCGCTGCCGCGAGCACCCAAACGGATGCTTTTGGCGACGGGGTTCTCCTACAGTCACTTGGTCGGGGCTTTGGGGCATGGCTGTCTATTAAGTTTACCCGGCGAGTATCCGCGTACGCTACGTGATTGCGACGAACTTTTGATCGCATCAAAATTCCGTGGCAACCGATCATTTGAGACTAAACTGCTATGTTTATAACATTCAAATTAGTTATCTCATAACTACTTGTGGATTCCAAATATTATATAACATTCCAGTTAAATAGACAATGTTAAACTTTCCGATCGAATGATCAAACACCCAAGTTTTCCCAAATAGTTCTCAACTCTTGAGGGGAGTTTAAAAACATCTATCACATGCCACAGTACCAATGGTCCAGATGTAGAAGGGTCAAGTCAATGCCTCACATGTGGCAACGCCGTACTGCCCCAAACCCTAAGGTTCAAAAGGCAGTTCAAGACGGTCACATAATCGAGTTAAGCTTTGTTGTCTTCTAGAGGGTCCATTGCGTAACTTGCACGATTTAGACGTTCCTAAACAACGGAAAAATCCAACACTTGGAAACTCTCCGGGTCGGGAAAAAATGAGTTATTGATATCCGTTCAAACCTTTTAATACTTTCTAAATATCGGGAAAACATAACGAAATTAAATTTTCCGATCGAATCAACGAATACAAAATAAACCCCAGAACACTCAACACTTGAGTCAGATTAAAAATACCCAGAAAATAGCACTTACAGAAATAGAAATAACAGTGAAAAAATTAGTGCATAAATCCTCATTACTGCCGCGGATCCGCGGCCCAAGAGAGGTATGGCCGCGGTTCCGCGGCGGTTTGTACGGATCCTGCTATCGTTTTTCACAGTAATGTTTAAATTCCCCTGCTGAATTTTTAGGCATTTTTAATACAGAAAAATCACAGTTTTAAAAAATTTCCAGAGAGGGGTTCAATATTGTCGTATCGGGATTCGATCAGAGTTTTAACTTTGTAAACACGTCGCCTAATGCTCTAGCTAGGCTCTGATACCACTATAGGGTTACTAGGCACTCTAAGAAGGTTCTACAAGTTCAGGGCTTCAACTTGTACCTATGACGTTTGCACCTACAGGTTAATTTTTTGCCCCTACAGATATATCCGTAAGGGAGTGGTTTGCCCCTACGGGTAAATCCGTAGGGGCAGCCCTTATTTGTAGTAGTGCATATAGCAGTTCTCTGGTGACACTTGAACAGGTTAGTCTATAGACCCGAGATTGTCATAGTGTCTTGTGTGGTTCCCACTGTGCTTTGATTTCCTCCGTACCATGGCTCATCAGAGTCATGTAAATAGGTGGATTTTGGGTACAGTCCCGAATCACATGGAGGCGGCGAGCGATAGAAGGGGTTTCGTCTCTCCCGGTATAGGGAGTTGATGATGCGCTATACTCGATTGGCTATAATAGCAATTCCCTGGCCAGGGTTGATAAGATTTACTGATAAGTGTTATCAGTAGTTTCTCGAACCGTTATGAGCCACACATCGACATGACTTATCAAGTTACTGGCGTCTGACGCTTCCATCCCCAGACTCGATATGCGACATATCAGATGAAGAGACCGTACTGTACAGTAAGTGTTACTTATAGGCTCGTTTGGGTTAGGATGAGTTCGCTCTTCGGCCACCTTTTCGATATGTACCAGGGTAGCCGTTACGTACAGGTAGTGCCGCTGACGGACTTATAATTAAACCCACTGCCAGCGTACTGTCGAATCTTTAGAGTTCCACATAGAGGGTTTCCCTGGTTCAGGCGAAACGATGTAGAGGCCGTAAGGTGTTACGGCAAGGTTTCGATCATATACGTGTACTGGCTATACGAATGATGTTCGGAAGGATAATACTGGTAGATTTTGGTTTAAGCCGGATGCCAGTATTATATTATTGGTATCTCATTGTATTCTTATTTTTCGGAATACGAATACGGGTATGTATATACAATGAGGGGCATTCTTATAATTATACAAGAATTACTTCTAGAAGGAGGCACCTCATATATATTGATTTTAGTTAGTGAAAATAAAATTAATGAGGTGGAATTTGGAGACTTTTTCAAACATGGATGAAAGCGTGGCTATTGAATATTATATTCATTTGGATTCACTTTTGAAGCATGGTTGATTATTTTTTGAGAAAAATAATCCATGCTTCAATAATTGGAAGCTTAGCCATTTTATTTGGTTCATGCTTGACCTAGCTCATTCTTACTCTCACATTCTCTCTCCAAATTATCTCCTCCCTCAAGCTCAACCCTAACCCTTCAGATGAGTTGTGATACATAGGGTTTTGAGATCATATAATCTTCTAGATATTCTCTACATCCTCTAAGTAGTCTCTTTTAGAAAACTAGACTTCTCAGTAACCTCATTAGTGGAGGTTGAAACTTGATCCAAAGCACTCGGGTGGATCATCTATGGCTTAAAGGTGACCGGAGATCGAGATCGTCTCAAACACCCAAGGAACCAAGAAGAGCAGTGAGAACCGGAAAGAAGGCCCGAAGGACCGGTTCAAGAAGGTATAATCTCTATCATAGTAGTTAAAACTCCTAGATAGGATTACTAGTTATGGTTTAGTATAAGATTCGGGAGTAAAAGTCGATGTTGCATGCTTCAAAATTATTGTTTGCTAATTCCGCATCCCCACAAGAGTTGTGGTGGTGTGCAACATCTAATAACATGGTATCGGAGCCTAACTAAACAAAAACTAGTATTTTTGATGACGTTTAAAGCTTCGAAACCGAAACGACTCCGAAACCGTACAACTAAAAACCAAGTTTATGGAAATTTTTATAAGTCTTCTAAAATTTTTTTAAACATGTGCAGAAGACTTATTATGAGATAACTAGAACACCCTCGACAAACTAGCCCAAAATTCCTAAATCTCGCCGGCCAAACCCACGAATTTCCCGGCCTCGCCGGCCTTGTAGAGGATTTTGGGCTTGGATTTTTGATGGTGTGTTGTACTCTTGGTTTTAAGTTTTATGGTGTTGTTTATTTTTGCCCAGATTGCATGTGATGTTATCTAAATGTTAGGGTTATACGGTGTGTTTCGAAGTCGAATATTTAGCATCGTTTTTCCGCTTTTCAGTTTGATATGTGTTATGAAACATCCATTAATTGCTATACGACAATTATTGGGGATTGCACATATGTGTATCACATGACGGCATGTGTAAATGGATGTATTGGATCGTCGTGGATGAATAAACGGGGGTATTTGAGAAGAGTATTTTTCTTTTCTTTCATTCTTGTAATTCATAAAAGTGATGTAATATTTTTTTGCGGGACACATCCGGGTTGAGGTTATAGCCACCGTTGTATTATTTCTTTTTACTGTTTTTGCTCCTAGGATAGACCCAAGATGGGGTGCATAAACTACATGGTTCTTGAAGTGCCGAGTGGCCTACTCATTTTATTGAGGGAGGTTGCTTCACTTTGGGAATTTGGCGGGTAGTTTGCCGCGCCCATAGGGGTCTAGGGTGGGGTTTGGCCATTCATCACGACCGTGGAATCCGTCTTTCGTTCAAGGCTGAAATGAAACACGGAATTCCTAGTATATCCAATATATTCATCTATGATCTGGAATGCTTATTATTGCGTGAGATGAATGGCTATATATATGAGATATATAATAAACGTTGCTTATGTTTTGCACCCGCGGTAGTCCAGCCCTCGCTCTGCCGTTAGTTAACTAACCTAACGGTGAATGACGGGGCCCCGTGGCGAATGCGGATGGTATAAGCGTACGTTCTATTTTCGTTTCTTTTTCTGCAATAATAAGGTTAAATGATAGGAAAACATTGATGAGATTAATGTTAAGAAAAGAAACATAAAGATGTTGTAGAATCAAAAATTTTCAAAAAGGTAGCTCTAGTTATTGCTTTGCATAGTGGTATTCCTTAATGAATATCTATCACCTCATTCGATGAGGAAAGAGCCGAGATCCTTCACCGGGAGTGACCTCTTTAGCAAAAGCTACTCGGTTTGTTTTTGGAAACTACTCGATTTTAAAAGCGGAGCTTAAACCACTCCTTTTCAAATCACTAGATTTTACAACAATATCAAGTTCATTAAGTTAAAGGTTTTCATCAAAACAATTCGTAGCCCTCCGCCATTTTAGGAAGTAGAGTACTTAGTATTCCTGCTATGTTTGTTGACTATAGTTAAGGCATAGTGTATGGTAGCTAAGTGATGTCTTCCTATAAAGTATATGATGCGATCGATTAGGACATTCATACGACTTTGTTGACCATAGTTAAGGGTCATACAGGTGGATCTAAATCGATCATGAAATGACGGGTAGAACTTGACTAGCGCTTATGATTTATTGACCATAGTTAATGTCATAAGACGCTAAGGGTAAAAACCATATCGGGAATTTCAAGTGTTGAAATTTGCAATGAGATTGCATATCTTCTATTTAATAGTTAGATCCCGATCCCACTGTGATTAATAATTACTCCCAGGAGAGTTTTAAAGTTTACAATTAGCTAATCCAGTAGGTGTCTAGAAAGATATCAACGAGGTTATGCCTCTAGGAAAACGAGGTTTATTTTAATTAGGTCCGTGTGAAATCACGGGGAACCTCCCTCGGAGTACCGACACTTGTCTGGCTGACCGGTTAGCGAACTTATAGAATGTAATTTATCCTGGCTAATTTTATTTTTAAGGTTTGATGGAAAATTTGATAAAAAAGCAGTGGGAGACATCGATTAGATAAGATTAATAACCAGTCTAATCATGCAAGAGCTATCACGCTGAGTGTTTTCTTTTCTCTCTCCTAATAGCAGATACCAATGTTGGGACTTAAGCTTCTACTAGACAAAAATAAACTAACATGACCTAATTATAAAAGACTGGCTGAGAAACGTAAATATTGCCCTTACTTATGACAAGGTTGCATACGTCCTTACTGCTCCAGCCCTACCCCTCCCAGGCCATGATTCCTCTATTGCGGATAAGGAAATCCAAAAGATATAGGATATTGATTGCGCTACAGTCAAATGCCTCATGCTTGCTTCGATGGACAAGAAACATCAGAAGCAGCATGAGAAGATGGATGTGAAATCCATCTTTCTCCATACAAAGGAGTTGTATGGGGAGCAATTTCGTGCTCTTCGCTACGAAGCCTCAAGAAAGATGTTTTAGATGAGGATGGCTGCCGGCACATCTGTAGGTGATCATGTGCTGAAGATGATAGGTCTTATTGAAGAACTAGAGGACCTGGGATGGATGATGGACAACGAACAATATGTTGATATAGTTCTATAGTCTCTCCCCCTGCTTATGCTCAGTTTATAGTGAACTTCAACATGCATAATTTGGAGAGAGATCACATTCTGAACTTCTCAATATGTTGAGGAGTGCAGTGAGCACGCTAAAAGTAGTGAAAACACCCTATCTAGTTGCTGGTTCATCTTCCTCTTCCGTCCCGAAAGCTAAAGCTAAGGGAAAGAAGAAGAAGAAACCCATCAAGCCGAGAGGTGGGGTTAGAAAGGCACCGGGGAAAGACAAGTCAGGGGCTGTAGCATCGGGAAAAGAGGAGTTCTTCTACTTCCATAAGACTGGACACTGGAAGAAAAACTGTGTTGGGTACCTCGCCGATCTCAAGAAGAAGAAGCATGTTGATGCTTCTACTTCAGGTGTGTTTGTTACCGAAAACTGTTTTTCTATAAACACTGCATCCTGGGTATTAGATACCGGTTTAGGATCTCATATCTTCAATTGTGTGCAAGGATTGAGAAATAGCAAGGTTTTGAAGAAAGGTGACCATATTCTCTGTGTTGGAAATGGATCAAATGTTCATGCTGTATCCGTGGGAGAGTATCATCTGGGGTTACCTTCTGGGTGTATATTGGTTTTGAACCCGTGTTATTTTGTGCCATCTATGTTATGTAACATAATATCTGTATCTTTATTGGACAATGAAGGATATAATTTTGTGTTACAAAGTAAAGTTATGAACATTAATCTAAATCAACAGTTGATTGGGTATGGTACATTAAATAACGGAATCAACACAAGTATTTAACATACAACACACAAACAAAAGGAAGATTTCAGAGATAAATGAAGCTTTCATTTGGCATTGTAGACTTGGTCATATTAACGAAACAAGACTAACCAAGCTACATAAAGATGGATATTTAAATCCGTTTGAATATAAATCTTATGCGACTTGTCAGTCTTGCATCAAAGGTAAAATGACCAAAACTCCGTTTATAGGACACGGAGAGAGAGCTACTGAACTCTTAGGCCTCATACATATTGATGTATGTAGACCAATGTCTACACATGCAAGAAGTGGTTTTTCATACTTCATAATTTTTACTGATGATTTCTCAAGATTTGGACATGTGTTCTTGTTGAAACATAAGTGTGAAGATTTCAAAAAATTCAAGGAGTATAATCTTGAAGTAGCAAAACAAACTCGATTGAGTATCAAGAAACTTCAATCAGATCTAGGAGGAGAGTACTTAAATACAAAGTTTCTAGATTTCCTAAAAGAGAATGGGATTCTCTCTCAGCTCACTCCTCCGTACACACCACAACACAACGGTGTCTCAGAACGGAAAAATCGTACCCTATTAAATACGGTACGCTCAATGACGAGTGATGTTGAGTTACCACTTTCTTTTTAGGGGCATGCATTGGAGACTGTAATATATCTATTAAACAGGGTTCTGATCAAATCCATGCCTACCACTCCATATGAGATATGGTATGGGAAGAGACCATCTCTTAAACGAGTTAGGATATGGGGTTGTCCTGATTACGTTAAAAAGCGGAATCCAGAAAAACTCGAGACACGATCGGTTTTGTGTAAATTTGTGGGATATCCCAAATATTCATATGGATATCTTTTCTACCACAAAGAGGAACAAAGAGTGTTTGTTTCTCAATATGCCATATTTTTAGAAAATGAATTTTTTACAAATGATATTATTGGCAATGCGGTAGAACTGGAAGAAATTTCAGAGCCACAAACAACTACTGACGATTTGATTGAACATGGAGTTTCAATAGAACCCAACGAGCCTCGGTCACTCCATAGATCTAGTAGAATTTCTCGCTCATCGGATAGATACTATGGTTTTCTAATTGATGGTGATAGAGAAGATTGCATCATTGATGATGATGACCCTCCTAGTTTTCAGCAAGCCATCACGAGTAGTGACTCAGTGAAATGGCTGGATGCCATGCGATCCGAAATGGAATCCATGCACACCAACAAAGTATAGACTTTGGAGGTTGCACCTTCTGGAGTAAAACCCACAGGGTGCAAATGGATCTTTAAGAAAATGATTGGTGTGGATGGACAGGTAGAGACCTATAAAGCTAGACTTGTAGCGAAAGGATTTCGTCAAAGACCAGGATTGGACTATGATGAGACTTTTTCTCCAATTGCAATGCTTAAATCCATTCGAATCCTACTAGCTATTGCTGCTTACTACGACTATGAAATCTGGCAGATGGACGTTAAAAAAGCATTTCTAAATGGTGATTTGGATGAATGCGGTTTTATAGATCAGCCGGAAGGTTTCATTGACAGTGGGAGTAGCGAAAAGGCAAGCAGATTGTTTAAATCCATCTATGGATTAAAACAGGCATCACAGAGTTAGAACATCTTCTTTGATGATATAATCAAAGAGTTTGATTTTATCAAAAATGTAGATGAACCTTCCATTTATAAAAAGATTGTAGGGAGTACTTTCACATTCCTCGTATTGTACGTGGATGACATTCTCTTGATAGAAAATAATGTTCCTTTGCTACAATCGGTCAAACTATTCTTATCGCAAATGTTCTTCATGAAGGACCTGGGTGATGCCTCATGCATTCTGGGCATTAAGATCTATAGAGATAGGTTTAAGAGATTTTTGGGATTGTTCCAATCAAGATGCATAGACACCATACTAAAGAGGTTTAGTATGGAAGATTACAAATGAGGTAATTTACCCGCTTGTCATGGAATCACCCTCTCCAAAGAGATGTCTCCAAAGACTGATGAAGAGAGGGCTTGCATGATCTTTATACCCTACGCTTCAGCGGTAGGATCTATAATGTATGTGATGTTATGTACTCGCCTAGATGTTGCTTACGCACTATGTGTAGTAAGCAGGTATCAATCCAATCCAGGGGAGAAACACTGGACAGCTGTGAAGAACATTCTTAAGTACTTACGAAGGACTAAATAAATGTTCTTGGTGTATGGTAACGGAGATCTTTAAATGGAGGCCGTTACCGATTCCAGTTTTCAAAGCGATAAGGATAACAACAAGTCCATCTCGGGTTTTGTATTTACCATCAATGGAGGGGCGGTATGTTGGAAGAGTTCCAAACAAGACACTGTCGCTGACTCAGCTATGAAAGCTGAGTATATAGCTACCAACGATGTCGTAAAAGTGGCAGTCTGGATGAGGAAGTTCGTTTCTGAACTTCAGGTGGTTCTATCCATTGCTAATCCAATACCTTCGTATTGTGATAACAGCGGAGCCATGGCTTTGGCAAAGGAACCACGGTCCCATAAAAATCAAGGCATGTCTTGAGGCAGTATCGCCTGATCAGGGAGATCGTGGATCGCCAGGAGATCGAGGTACGGAGAGTGGACACAAAGGACAACATGGCAGATCTATTCACTAAGGCCATCCCTCAAGTCCAGTTCGAGAGACTGTTCGAGATATTGGGCATGCGGTACGCCAGCAACTGGCTCTAGTGCAGACAGTGGGTACTCATTGCTCCAATTACAGGCCTTAGTGCAAGTGGGAGAATGTTGGATATGTATGCCCTAGAGGCCTTTATTGTATAGGATGCCAAGGATATGTATGTACAGAAACAATCTTGCTCAATATGATAGTACGCTATTTGGTTTGTTTTTATCCTAACATGTGATGTGTTTTACTTAGAATTTCATATCTTGTATACATGTTGATAAATCCCTTAGGATATTTGCTTGACTACCAGGACTATGATGCAGATCATACTAGTGAGACTTGTATAGTCCGCAAGCATATCCTTTAACAGTTCCTAGTCGAGGGAGTATCGAGACAGGGCATCGATATTCCAGAGTAGACTAGTGTGTACGTTTCTTGACCCTGCATGGGGGCGATGGTTGATCCCACAACCATTGGTGTTTGAAATTAAAGATTGTACACAGGTGCTCATTATAGAATGGATACACCGAACAGGACTCGCCGAGAACACCTAGATGGTATCATACCTTTCGTCAGATAGCAGTTCTCTGGTGACACTTATACAGGTTAGTCTGTAGACCTAAGATCGTCATAGTGTCTTGTGTGATTCCCACTGTGCTTTGATTTCCTCCATACCACGGCTCATCAGAATCGTGCAAACAGGTGGATTTTGGGTACAATCCCGAATCACATGGAGGCGGTGAGCGATAGGAGGGGTTTAGTCTCTCCCGGTATAGGGAGTTGATGTTGCGCTATGCTCGATTGGATATAACAGCGATTCCCTGGCCAGGGTTGATGAGATTTACTGATAAGTGTTATCGGTAGTTTCTCGAACTGTTATGAGCCAGACATCGACATGACTTATCAAGTTACTGGGGTCTGACGCTTCCACCCCCAGACTCGATATGCGACATGTCAGACGAAAAGACCAGACTATACGGTAAGTGTTACTTATAGGCTCGTTGGGGTTAGGATGAATTCGCTCGTCGGCCACCTTTTCGACATGTACCTGGATAGCCATTACATACAGCTAGTGCCGCTGACGGACTTGTGGTTAAACCTACTACTATAATACTGTCGAGTCTTTATAGTCCCACACAGAGGATTTCTTTGGCTCAGGAGAAACGATGTAGAAGCCCTAAGGTGTTACGGAAAGGTTTCGATCATATACATATACTGGCTACACGAATGATGTTCGGAAGGATAATACTAGTAGGTTTTGGTTTAAGCTGGATGCCAGTATTATATTATTGGATTGTTGTTATCTCATTTTATTCGTATTTTTCGGAATACGAATACGGGTATATATATACGGTGAGGGGCATTCTTTTAATTATACAAGAATTACTTCTTGAAGGAGATACCTCATATATATTGATTTTATTTTGTGAAAATAAAATTAATGGGGTGGAATTTGGAGACTTTTTCAAGCATGGCTAATGAATATTATATTCATTTGGCTTCACTATTGAAGCATGGTTGATTATTTTTTGAGAAAAATAATCCATGCTTCAATAATTGGAAGCTTAGTCATTTCATTTGGTTCATGCTTGACCCAGCTCATTCTTACTCTCACATTCTCTCTCCAAATTATCTCCTCCCTCAAGCTCAACCCTAACCCTTCACCTGGGTTGTGATACATAGGGTTTTGAGATCATATAATCCTCTAGATATTCTCTACATCCTCTAAGTAGTCTCGTTTAGCAAACTAGACTTCTTAGTAAGCTCATTAGTGGAGGTTGAAACTCGATCCAAAGCTCTTGGATGGATCATCTATGGCTTAAAGGTGACCGGAAATCGAGATCATCTTAAACACCTAAGGAACCAAGAAGAGCAGCGAGAAGCGGAAAGAAGACCCAAATGACCAGTTCAAGAAGGTATAATCCCTATCATAGTAGTTAAAACTCCTAGATAGGGTTATTAGTTATGGTTTAGTATAAGATCCGGGAGTAAAAGTCGATGTTGCATGCTTCAAAATTATTGTTTGCTAATTCCGCCTCCCCACAAGATTTGTGGTGGTGTGCAACATCTACTAACACGTCCCAGACATGATATAAGCAACATCATAAATCAACATCAAGTAATACAGAATGGTGGATAATCTAGGAGCATCGGGTTTCATTTGAGCCGCAAATAAAACCCGACATTCCCGGTCGTGTGGATAGCCCATACAATGAAAACCTGGACCCTTATGAGCGAGGCAAATTACCCGCCAATCCCTGAAGTGAGGCAACCCTAATCAACAAAGTGAATGGGCCACCCAGCACTTCAGGGGATCTGGTAATTTGAGCGTCCCTCCGTGGGTCATATTATACCCCCTACGAGTGCGACGAATAGCCCGCCAATTCTAGAGTGAAGCTCCCTCCATCTCAATGCCATGAGATGTGGGCTTGTTGCTCTCTAGAACCCGGCTATTCGAGCACTCCACCGCGGAGAAATCCTAGTACAAAAAATGAAAATATGTGTACAAGGGTGACTTCGACCTTAACCCGGTCGTGCTCCAAACAAATAATATACAACACTTCAGAAATGGCAGTCCACATGTCGGACGCTCGTCCCGCAATAACAAATGTACAAATGAATCTTAACTGTACTACTACCATTGTAGCGCAAGCTATCCACCTTGACAATCCAACCACAACCACAGCACAAACACAGAACATCAACGTGAATGCCATGTTTATAAACCCGTCTAATAGAACATATAGTAGTTAGACGGGTTATACCGCTCAAATGACATTCACGGTCGCAGATAGTAGTGTATGCACTGAAACACACGTATTTAAAATTTCGTTTCGCTAAACTTTTCCGTAAAGGCCCCAAGTGCTAACCTGTACTCAAACAAATCTGGGCCAAAAAAATACATCCCAAAAATCACAATTCCATACATAAGAGTGCCAGAAGAAATATGGAGATCTAACCCCATACATCGACCGTGGAACCGTGGCCAAAAGCCCCTTTATATAGCGGTTCCGCAGTGGTATCTTGGTAAGATGTTAGCAAATTTCTTTAGGTGCTCTACAATTGCCTGAACGTATTTTTAAGCTCACTGAAAATATTTTTCGAACACCTTTGAAAATCGACAGCAACTGTGATAATGGAATTGCGGTTTTGAAAATTTCGGTCGATCGATATTTTAAACATGTCTAAACTAGCTAGTATGGGTTTATGGCGTAGCTCTGATACCATGTTGGGTTACACTAATGCCCTGGCCATCATCCGTGCCCGTTTGCGGAACAAACATTTTTATAAGAGTTTAAACTGGAGCTAGAATAACCCATAAACCGGATCTACCATAAACCTAACTAGCAAGCTAAAGGGATCTATCTACTATGATAGAAATATATACCTAAAGTGTAATACCCAGTTCCACAATAAATATCTTCCGTATTTTAAATAAATACTTTCCCCAAAATTTTCTATTTTCTAATTTTTAAAATTATTATTTCCTAAATTTTCTAAATTTAATTTCAAATTTTAAACTTTCTAACCTAAACTTTAAGCCCTAACTATTGAACCTTAACCCTTTTTCCTACCCTAAGCTCGGCCCATGAACCCACTGTATCCTTACCCGAACCCGAACCCGACACGAACTCCGCCAACACCCTTCCCTTCTTCTTCTTCTCGTTCTCCCTCTCGTTTTTGTTTCTACCCTCTCGCTACGACCCTCCCCCTCTCGAGCCATCCCCGAGACCCACTCCCCTCAACGACCCAAGACCTTGACCTCGCCCCAACGGCCATCCCCAAGACTCGCTCCCCTCTCTCTCCCCTCGCCGATGTCTCCGCGAGACCCGTTTTCTCCCTTTCACGATCGCAACTGCCCATGACTGAGCACTCCTAACGTCGCCTCCGAGATCCTTACACCCACCTGCTTGATCTCGGCCACTCCCACCTCAACCTAATTTCTCTTTCTCTCCCTCCCCCTCTCGAACTCTCTCTTTCACTCCTCTCTCTCCTCTCAACAGCCACCACCGAGCACTCAAACCCACCGTCGGCCCCGACCCTATGCTTGCAAAACCTCATCACCGACAAGTCTCCTCTCCAACTCTTCTCCATCTCCCACTGCACCCGAGCTCCCCCATCGCTCTCCCTCGAACACCCATCGTCAACGGCCCCACACCACTGTCGGCAACTATCATCGCCCCCACAGCACCTGCTGCCACCGCCATCGTCTCCATCTTCTTCCTCCTTCATCGCAGCTACCACCCCCTTTCATCTTCCTTCAACCCATCTCCCCAACCCCTTACGCCATAGATATCATCGCACCACACCAAAGCCGCCACCATCGTCCCCTTCCTCCTCGAGCACCCCCACGAGCTTCACAGCACCCCTACAACCGCACTCCTCCACTGCTGCAACTCATCCTCTGGGCACCCGAGCTCTGCTGCGACCGCTGTCGAGGCCACGTTGCCACTCTCGACGTGCCGTTCACCGCCCGAGGACCACGCCAGCTTTCTTCCTGCATCATCGCCCAGCCACCAATACCCACTGCACCCGAGCCCACTCATCGCCGCTCCGTACACATTCCCAGAACCATTGTGCCATGAATGCTCCATCGTGTGACCAAACGTGTTGTGCCGTGTACCCAGATGTGTCACGCCCCGTACCCACTCCCCGTGCCACATCGTACCCAGTCCCCGTGCCACGTCGTGCCAGCCGACGTGCCACACCGTTCCCGATCCAGTGCACGCGCCGTGCCACTCTCGCACCATGCCCCGAGTTCAGACCGTGTCATGCTGTGTCATGCACCGAGCCAGGACCACACCTACTACCATGTCACACTCGCATCGTTACCGTGCCCAGTACCGGATCTCCGCGCATCGCGCACGCACCACGCACCGTGTCCAGCATTGCACCGTCTCGTATGTCGAGACAAACTCTGCACGTTCGTCGCTTCCATATCAAGCGACCGAGGCAAGTGAAATCCCTATTCACTTGTTTAACATGCTATAATAAAGCGTTAGCTAAAAGAATTATATTATAACTAGATGTATAAATGTAATTGGATCAAAACCTATACTCGAAATTTTGTGTAGCGAATCATCGTGCTATTTTACTTGAGCGGAGCCAGACTAGGGCTTATTACTATGTTAGTAATGCGTATAAATTAAGTGGTTAACATTTAATTTATTTTGTTAGAAGAAACGTTAATTTCGATCAATGACCGAATGTTGATCTTAAGTATTCGATGTGAGCCTTATGCAAAAATAAAATCTAAAATAGCGGAACTGATGATATTTATACTCTAACACTGTTAACAAACACTCTGTAGAATTTGGTGGCAAACCGATATCGTTTTCTCCCATAAAGTGACACCCTAATTTCAATACCGAAACTCACGATTTACCGAACACTTGACAATGTAAAATTCATAATTAATTCTAGTAAAATCCAATCGCGGTGTTTTTGGGTTCGTTGCGAGGGGTACTGCATAATAATTAACTTGAAATGTATCTTTACAATTAGATGTATCCTCTGAATATCAAAAACAAGGAACTTACCTGACCTTGGACTGCTGTCCAGAGCAGGAACTTACCCTTGACATGCATTTGAACCCATGAAACCTTAATTTTTAATTGTGATAGTGTGCGTAGAAAATTACCGTTGCGTATACAATTGTTTCATCTTTCCAACGATATCAGTTTCACTAAAATCCAGTGTCATTTTGTTTTTAAATCATATTTTAAACGGATGACTTGTTCGGCAGTTTTCTGTCATTTCAGCCTGCACCCTTCATCGGTAATTTGATCATAACTCCTAAACTAAAATGAATATTGTTAATCTGTCTCCTGTTCTGTAAATTTAAGTCATAACCGTACAATTAGTTGAACAGTAGAGTCGCCTAATTGTGCTCTAAACTATGAGTAAAACGTGTTACGAAACGGACTTTCATTTCCGAAACTGGATTTCCAGCAATAAACACTTAAAATGAAATGACCATAACTAGCAAACCTCAAACCCGATTGACACGAAACTAATTTTTATGGATAGATAATTAAACTTAATGCATACCCCTTTTATATTGTTATGCTAAATTCTGCACGTGTGAATTATAGTAAATTTTGCAAGTGGTATGACACTGGGTGCTATATTTTATTCATATTATAATTACTTGCATTCTCATCATATCATGTAGTGGTTATACCCTTATTTGATAGTGGTCATATACACTGATAACGTAGTGACCGTGTTAAATTACCCAGTGATAAATATTAGCGATTGGATTGTGGCAAGTACATTAGTGTTAAAACGTGAATGAATAAGTGAAGAGACACGCACTTGTACACAATTAGCGGAACCGGTTAAATTATTGCATTGTCGGCGCCTATGGGGAATATGTAAGTGTAACTATAACTTGTATGGGACGGTTATGGAAGAACATATATTAGTGTCATATGTAAGATATTGAGTACTGTCCATTTGTCTTGGATACTAGTCGAGACATGCTTGTTGGAGATCCTGTCTCCAGTTCTCGCGTAGACTTATCATGGACCGACTAGTATTTGGGTTTATGGTCGGTGTTTGATGTCGACCGCGGGTGTGGGGTAGTTTGAGTGTGAGTTCGATCAACGGAATCTCGGGAGTCCTACTGCCGGCATATACAGCGATTTTGGGAGTCATATGGGTGATGTTACTGATTATTAGCGAGCGTGATTCGGGCACGTGTTCCCTTGCCCTTAGGGCCTACCCTTGGGTTGGGGATACTCCTGCGGTGGTTGACGCTCACACTTGGACCGACGATAAGTTTAGCGACCTGGATAGTGAGACTTAGAGACTAATAGGTTCAGTGACATGGACATGCATTGATTACTAATTCGATATACCTGCTTTACTGTTTACCTGTACCGATTATTTCATGCTTGCGTTATCGTTCTATATTTAATGCTTCATGTTCATCATCATTGCACATGTTTACATATTTTTATATATGTATTGCTATTGTGTCGCTCTGACGACCTGAGTATGCATGCTCAGAGTGAGAGTGGACTCAACTCGGACAGCATTGGTCGTATCTCGAGGATATTGCGCACATTTAGATCATCGACGCCAGCGCTATCTTTCCCTTGATCTCTATCTGGTATATCTTTTATCTGTTCTGATAGAATTAGTGACTGCATTTATCATTACCTATGCATTGATTACTGATTACCACGTAATGCTAGAAACCGAAGTGTGACTACGGCAGGATATTTCCTCGACCGTAGGAGCATGGCTAGCCTTGTCACCCCTTGTATTCCATATTTTGGTAAGCGGGGCGTGACATGGTTTTGTTGGTATCAGAGCCAGGTTTAGATTGGGATTACAGTTTCCGAGTAGGGCTTGACAGTTTAAATCGCCCATTCGGTCCAGATTGTAAACTTGTTATCTTTAACCTTGATTCATATAGTGTGTCCTGCTGCATATTTTAATCCATTCGCTAGAGTTTTGAGTGACTTAGTAGAGTTATGTGATTGTAACTATGAACTGCAGCATAGTTACAAGGCAGCACTCTGCTTGAGTGACTTGGAGTTCTATATTTGATTTCCACTCGTTTGAGTTTCACATCACCATAAATTCTTGTTCTGTTGTCCATTCTATATCTTATTTTGATTCTTATATCTTATACCTTATGCCGTCCTAAAATTTGTTGTTTCAGGACCATGACTTCCAATAACTCTCCGTCCTCATCCACTACCCGGATTCAAACCACCGGGATTTTGGGTGTGCTGCAAGGTTTAGTGGAAGCCCAGGAGCAAACAAACGATCTCTTAGCTGAAGGACTAAGAAGGCAAATGGCTCAAGCACCAGCGGGAGCCCCAAATCGTAGGAAAATCCCTGATAGACGAAGAGGTGGTGTGATGATAAAGCGCCCATTTGTTCCTCAGCAACAGAAGCAGCGGAGAACTTAACGTTGTGGTTATTGTAAGAGACCAGGGCACCTTCAGAGAGACATTCGCAGTGCCAAAAGATAGTGCTTGATTTGTGGATCCGACGAACATCTTGTCAATAGTTTCCATAGAAGGAAGGATCTGCAAGGAGGAGATTCATCAACACTCTCCACTTCTGCTGAGTAACTTGGTTGTTTTCGTACTTAAATTTCGGGGACGGAATGGACCCAACACAGGATTCAAACTCGCTTGACGAGATTGCAGCGGTCTAGATATCAACACAGAATTATCACCCTTCCCGCTTTCAATAAAGGCCTTGTTATTTTATTTAGTAATTATTTCTTTTTGTTTGAACTTTGTATTTTGTTGGACCCCTTGGTTTAAATGAAAAACAATGCAAGTTATGATTTATATATCGTTCCCTTGCCACTCATTTTCTTATACTACTTACTGCATCATTATTCAAAATTTTGATTTTCCATTCTTTATCTGCCGTATATTTTCCACGTGCTACACATCTTTTGTTGTTTTCTTGTGAGTTCCACTATTTGATCATGACTCTCCCTTTTCAGGCCATGGCCAATCCTGGAGCAGTGCCACCTTTTGATGAGGATACTCGGTCCTGCGTTTCTTGGACTACATGCTGGTGAGTTCAGATGACAAGGTCGATGGCCCACAGGTTATTTTCGGCAACATCGATCCCAAGGATGAGGAAGTCACAGTCGCAGCTCCGGAATTCGACATGATCAGTGACTCTGACGAGGAAGAAGAGGACCCCGAAGAAGACACGATGGAAGAAGATCCAGAAGAGGTGAATCGCGTGGAAGAGAACCTCGATGAAGAAGCTCCCGACGAGCAAGAAGGACCAGGAGAAGAAAACCTGTAGGGGAAGTACCCGAAAATAAGGCCCCAACCGAGGAAGAGTCAGAGGATGAAATCTCGAGTGAGGAGGAATTCGAGGAGGAAGAAGCTCCAGTGGCAATCCCTGCAGGACGCTATGGAAATGGACGCCCTTATCTTAGCGCAAGAGCTTACCATAATCTGTTGAACTTCCATAATCGCGACTGACGCGACTTATCATTGTTTCTTCTGGCCAAATAAATCTATGTATAGCTTAGGGCCATTTTTATCTTTCGAGTATGCATTGTTTAAAATTTTTCTGAAAAATAATAATAATAATAATAAATTTTCTGAGTAAGCAAGTCTTTTGAGTATTGATCCGCATGATGCACTGACTGTTCCCCCTCCTCAATAATCTCTTTCACTCCTGAGATTCATCACTCTTACCTCATCATTGAACCTTGTAGTAACCTGACACCAGTCTCTTCAATATTCTAATTGAAGCACCGCATTCCCGACATCTTTTCGATTAGGCCATACTCTACTGAAATCCATGTCCTGGCTAGTCTCTTATACATTACTAGCATTATTTTTCCCATTACTGAAATTACGTTCAGTGACGTTTGTTATTCGAAACATAGTTTTCCTTATTTTGTCCTTATCAAAAATTGCGTATTATTAATTACTTTCTTTTTCTTACTTATTTTAAATGCTTTACTATTCTTCACATTTTCAATGGTGCAAACTTACATCGCATATATTATCTGTTTTATTTTCTCTTGTACTTTTCCGTATAAGTATTCTTAAACTATTTCATAACTGTCTGATTTGTAGTTTTACTAGTATAGTTCCGGAGTTTAAAACTTATGAGCCAATCCTTCGCTATTGTTTATTGTTGTTGCTCTAATTGTCTTTGAATTGTATATATAGTTTATTACTATAAATGGTTATGCGATGCGCTTACTTATGACTATCCCTTAGCTGTGCTATTTCTTATATATATAAATATTTGATTTTCATCTAGTTGCTTTTATCACTATATAATACTATTTGATTTTGTTGCTTTCGCATTGCATTCTATAGCTTATCGTATTTTGAATTTCGAGAACGAAATTTTATATAAGTGGGGTATGATATAATACCCAGTTCCACTATAAATATCTTCCATATTTTAAATAAATACTTTCCCTAAAATTTTCTATTTTCTAATTTTTACAATTATTATTTCCTAAATTTTCTAAATTTAATTTCAAATTTTAAACTTTCTAACCTAAACCTTAAGCCCTAACTATTGAACCCTAACCCTTTTTCCTACCCCAAGCCCGGCCCATGAACCCACTCTATCCCTATCCAAACCCGAACCCGACCCGAACTCCCCCAACACCCTTCCCTTCTTCTTCTTCACGTTCTCCCTCTCGTTTCTGTTTCCACCCTCTCGCCACGACCCTCCCCCTCTCGCGCCATCCTCGAGACCCGCTCCCCTCAATGACCCAAGACCTTGACCTCACCCCAATGGCCATCCCCGAGACACGCTCCCCTTTGTTGCCCCTCGCCGATGTCTCCGCGAGACCCATTTTCTCCCATTCACAATCGCAACTGCCTATGACTGAGCACTCCCAATGTCGCCTCCAAGATCCTTGCACCCACCTGCTTAATCTCGGCCACTCCCTCCTGAACCTAATTTCAATTTCTCTCCTTCCCCCCTCTCAAACTCTCTCTTTTAGTCCTCTCTATCCTTTCAACAACCACCTCCGAGCACAGAAAAACTTTATCCCGGGACAACAAGTTCTTCTTTACGATTCCCGTCTCCATCTTCATGCGGGTAAGCTAAGATCTCGTTGGAAAGGACCATTTGTGGTGCGGTATATATACCCCCAGGGGGCAGTTGTAGTTGAAAATATTAAAAACGGTTATATTTTTAAAGTGAATGGGCATAGATTAAAACCGTATTTTTCCACCGACCCCACGGAGGAGCTCCTGTTTTTACAGGAGCCGCTTTATCATAACTAAATTTCCTCCGCCTCACCTCTATGTCTTGGTAATATTATCTCATCATAAGAATGGAGGTAGGTTAAAAAGGACTTAACTGAATATCTATATGATTAAAAATAAGTTTGGGGGAGATTTTCACTTTCATTTATTCTTGTCCCCGTTAATAACTTTTCCACCCAAGTTTACAGGTTTTGAGATTTAAAAGATAACAACAGTGTGGACGCTGCTGTAAACTGGTTTAGGAGAGCTTTGTGCTTATTTACACATTACTTTGCATTATACAGTTTTAAAAAAAAATTTATAATTTTTCTTTTATAATGAAAGATTAGAAAGTGAAAAATTATATTTAAAAGATTGGAAAAGTTTAAGAAAAACAAGAAAGTTAGATGTTTTCATAAATGAAGCTACTAATAAGTAATTATGAGCCGTTGTCCCAAGGTTAGTAAGATGAAGGAAGTCACTAATATGAGGATAAAAATAAGTCTGAAAAATAGTCCCTATTATGGAGGCCAAACATCTGAACATTGATACCCTACTATACGCACTTCCACATGTCTTGAAACTCGGGATAGTAGAGGATACCTTGAAATGCTCTTGTCTAAAAACAAAAAGTACGAAGAAAATAAAAATGAAAAATAAAAGTATAAAATTGTGAAGAAAAATGAACACTGGTTTTGTAATCACCTAGGCAGCATAAAAAAATATAGCGAGGGTGCTTCATCACCTAGTGCCTTCGACCAACTGGTTTTGGAGTCACTGCTAAGTCTTAGGTGTTGCAAGGCGAGGAAATTGCTAATTACGCCTAATAAGTGAGCACATTTAGTAATTGGTCGGTTAGTACCTCAAGAAGTATTAACGGTCGCATGAAAAATGTGTGACCAATTCCATCCAAAATCTTCACCGACTAAAAAGTACTGAGGTAGATGGACAAGAGTATGATAGCTTGAATTGAATTCTCCGAGTATAGGGATGTCTTTTACACACACGTAGGGGTATACGATCGGTGTTTGGAAGAAAGGTAGGGAGGAAGACTAAAGGCGATGTTTTATTGAGAGATGATGTGATTTCTAACATCTTTTTATGACCATTAAGATAGGGCTCATAGCAACCGAAAAGCTAGTGTAGTTGGAAACTCTTATTTTCAAGTTCTTTCTTTTATCATTCTTATTTTTATATGTAACTTTCTTCGTCTTTCTTTTATTATAGGATTTTGTGGGTGTAATCCGCTGAAAACCCTCAGGAGACAACACTCCTCCTACTAGGGACACCTAGAGGTTTAATGGCTTGTTGCACGTGCTAAGTGCAATCGTGTTGCCTACGAAAATGTGCTAGCTAGATTTTCTTTTTCTTTCTATTTTTCTCCTTCTCTTGAGTAAATAAAGTTTGCTCGGGACGATCAAAGTCAAGTTTGGGGGAATTTGTTCAGTCGAAAATAATGCACTTTTAACATGACAATTTCCTTATTTTTCTTAATCATCTAAAGGTATTTGCTATAAATATAACACATATTAGAAGTTTATATGCAAAATATCATTTACCCTTTGTTATACATTATAATAAACATTATGAAGGAAATTGTTTGTTTAATATTTTTATACCTAATATTTTGTATCTCTAACATTCTTCATTGAGATCTTGTGCAAGATTAGCTCAGGTCAGATATCGGGAATCAGAAATTTAACGATAAAATACAGAAAACCGAAGAATTAAATTCTGGCAGAGACTCAGAAAAAATTAGAAGATTCCAGATATCACAAGAAGACCCAAAGACCAACAGAAGAAAACACGTGAAGTTTCAACCAATGAAGCCACCAATTGGCCGCAGAACCGCGGCCGAGTCAGGCCGATTCGCCGCGGATCCGCGGCCGATTCAGGGATTTTGGGTTCGGGAGTTCTCTGGAAGCTTCTTTATAACAACCTAGCTTGTTGAGGACGCTTCTTTGTAACAACCTAGCTTGTTCTGGAACCTTCTTTGTAACAACCTAACTGGTTGGTGAAGCTTGATTAGGGGCTATAAAAAGGACCTAGGGCTACATTGAAAAGATTCCAATTTTATCCTAATTCTTGATCAAATCAAATAAAGAAAAGAGCTAACAAATTCAACAGATCCAAGATAAAAAATCATTGAGAAATTCATCGAGCGGAATCATTCAAGACTCCTTTATACGAAGTCGATCATCATCAACGAGCATGCAATCCATGACAGGTCCAAGACTCACGGTGATCGAGCGACGTGAAGATCGACGGAAAAATTATCTCTTCAAGGGAGTGATCGAGAGCAATACTTCTTGTATTCTTGGATTGAAGAAGTTGTAATTTGAAGTTAAATAATAAAGGTGATAATTAGTTTCACTTTCGCTTTCTTTAAATTTCCGCATTATGAATTCTTCCTATAATCTTTCTTCGATTTTCATGATGCGCGAGTAAATCTCCGCTTGATAGGATTCGTAGGATTAGGGTAGATCGATGGATGATAAAATTCTATACTTTTTTAAAGTCTTATGAAGTTTACAAACTTTCGCAAAAGAATCGTTAACATCCTCATCGGGCGCGATATCAAATTCTTGATAATCTTGACCACGATTTGAGATAAGATTGACGATCTTTTTGTGAAGGGCTTGAAAATGAATGGGATCAATGAAAAGACAAGGGACTATAGTGAAGAAAACCTAGTTTCTTCCAAAAAAAACCCTAATCCGCATTCATCGCCATCAATCTAGTGTTAAACTGTCAATAGATAAGATGAGTCATCTTTATTAGTCTACCATGGCTACTAAATCCGATCGAATCCTATAAACCTTCTTCATATTTTCTTGATAATTAGATCTTGAACATTTTCTTGATTTCCTTTCTTGAAAACAATTTCTTGATTTTATTGAAACTATTACTTCAACTAAATCTTGAACCATTTTCTTAATTTTCTTTACTATTTCATTCAACCGATCTAAAATAAAAATGATAAAATTCCACGAATCCCAGAGGACGACCTGTACTCACTAAAGGTCTAGCTACATGCGACACCGTTATTGATTGCTGTTACTTTACTACTAAAACATATCTTCTTTACTACCTTTACTTTTCTTTTAATCAAGAGAAGAATCATTTTTTGAGCATTAATCAAATTCCCTTGCAAAATTCACACACTAATCGTTAAGCACACGATACGTTCTTGATTTATATTTCAATGTAATAATAATACTTCAACCCAAATAGCAAGAAAGAACAAATTACGCACGGATCCCCGGCAACGGCGCCATTTGATTGGTCAAAGAAAAGTAGTAGTATAGTGGTGAGTATTCCCGTCTGTCATGCGGGTGACCCAGGTTTGATCCCCGGCAACGGCGCCATTTGATTGATGCTCAAAAAATGATTCTTCTTTTAATTAAAAGAAAAGTAAAGGAAGTAAAGAAGAGATGTTTTAGTAGTAAAGTAACCGCAATCAATAGCGGTGTCGCATGTAACTAGACCTTTAGTGAGTACGGGTCGTCCTCTGGGATTCGTGGAATTTTATTATTTTTGCTTTAGATCGGTTGAAAGAAATAGTAAAGAAAATCAAGAAAACGGTTCATGATTTAGTTGAAGTAATAGTTTCAAGAAAATAAAGAAATTGTTTTCAACAAAGGAAATCAAGAAAATGTTCAAGATCTAATTATCAAGAAAATATGAAGAAGGCTTGTAGGATTCGATCGGATTTAGTAGCCATGGATGACTAATAAAGATGACCCATCTTATCTATTGACGGTTTAACACTAGATTGATGGCGATGAATGCAGATTAGGTTTTTTTTGGAAGAAACTAGGGTTTTTTCACTACAGTCCCTTATCATTTCATTGATCTCATTCATTTTCTAGCCCTTCAAAAAAAGATCGTTAATCTTATCTCAAATCGTGGTCAAGATTATTAAGAATTCGATATCGCGCCCGATAAGGATGTTAATGATTATTTTGCGAAAGTTTGTAAACTTCATAAGACTTTAAAAAGTATAGAATTTTATCATCGATCGATCTACCATAATCCTACGAATCCTATCAAGCGGAGATTTACTCGCGCATCATGAAAATCGAAGAAAGATTAGAGGAAGAATTCATAATATGGAAACTTAAATAAAGCGAAAGTGAAACTAATTATCACCTTTATTATTCAACTTCAAATTACAATTTCTTCAATCCGAGATTACAAGAAGTATTGCACTTGATCACTCCCTTGAAGAGGTAATTTTTCCGTCGATTTTCACGTCGCTCGATCACCGTGAGTCTTGGACCTGTCGTGGATCGCGTGCTCATTGATGATGATTGACTTCGTATAAAGGAGTCTTGAATGATGTCGCTCGATGAATTTCTCAAAGATTATTGATCTTGGATCTTGGATTTGTTGAATCTGTTAGCTCTTTTCTTGATTTGATTTGATCAAGAATTTGGATAAAATTGGAGGGAAATTAGAATCTTTTCAATGTAGCCCCAGGTCCTTTTTATAGCCCCTAATCAAGCTTCACCAACAAGCTAGGTTATTACAAAGAAGGTTCCAGAACAAGCTAGGTTGTTATAAAGAAGCGTCCTCAACAAGCTAGGTTGTTACAAAGAAGCATCCAGAGAACTCCTGAACCCCAAGTCCCTGAATCGGCAGCGGATCCGCGGTGAATCGGCCTGACTCGGTCGCGGTTCCGCGGCCAATTAGTGGCTTCATTGGTTGAAACTTCAGGTATTTTCTTCTGTTGGTCTTTGGGTCTTCTTATGATATCTGGAATCTTCTAATCTTTTCTGGGTCTCTGCCAGAATTTAATTCTTTGGTTTCCGGTATTTTATCAGCAGATTTCAGATTCCCGATATCTGACCTGAGCTAATCTTACATAAGATCTCAATGAAGAATGTTAGAGATACAAAATATTATGCATAAAAATATTAAACATACAATTTCCTTCATAATGTTGATTATAATGTATAACACATGGTAAATGATATTTTGTAGATGAACTTCTAAAATGTGTTACATTTATAGCAAATACCTTTAGATGATTAAGAAAAGTAAGGAAATTGTCATGTTAAAAGTGCACTATTTTCGACTGAACAAGCACTCAAACGCACCGTCGGCCCCGACCCTATGCCTTCAAAACCCCATCGCCGACGAGTCTCCTCTCCAACTCTTCTCCATCTCCCACTGCACCCGAGGCCCCCCATCGCTCTCCGCCGAACACCCATCGTCAACGGCCCTGCAAAACCGTCGGCAACTATCATCGCCCACACAGCACCTGCTGCCACCGCCATCGTCTCCACCTCCTTCCTCCTTCATCGCAGCCACCACCCCCTTCATCTTCCTTCAACCCATCTCCCCAGCCCCTTATGCTACAGCCATCTTCGCACCACATCGGAGCCGCCACCATTGTCCCCTTCCTCACGAGCACCCCCACGAGCTTCAGAGCACCCCCACAACCGCACTCCTCCACTTCTGCAACTCATCCTCTCGGTACCCGAGCTCTGCTGTGACCGCTATCGAGGCCACCTTTCCGCTCTCGCCGTGTCGTTCACTGCCCGAGGACCACGCCAGCCTTCTCCCTGCATCGTCGCCCAGCCACCAACACCCACTGCACCCCGACCCCACTCGTCGCTGTTCCGTGCACATTCCCAGAACCACCGTGCCATGACTGCTCCACCGCGTGCCCATACGTGTCACGCCCAGTACCCAGACGTGTCGCGCCCCGTAACCACTCCCCGTACTGTTAGTTATATATATTCCCTAGAGGCCATTACTATACATGAGATGTATATTGTAGTGGATGCTTGGACATATATAGGGAGGACTTTCTTTCTCGACATGATAGTATGCTATCTGGTCACTCTTTACCTTAACGTGTACACTGATTGTCTCTCTGTTACATGTTGGTAAAGCCCTTAGGATGTGTACTTGACTACCTGGACTATGATGCGGATTATACTAGTGGGGACATGGTAGTCCATAAGTACATCCTTCAAGGTCCCTAGTCGTGGGTGTATCGAGACAGGGCATCGATATACCAAAGTATACTAGCGTATAGCTTCTCGACCTATATGGATGGGCGATGGAAGATCCCATATCCATTGGTGTTTGACATCAGAGATGATATATGGGTGCTCAGTAGAGACTGGGTACACTGGACGGACTCGTCGAGAACTCCCAGATGGTATTATACCTTACGTCAGATGGCAGTTCTCTGGTGACACTGGTGCAGATTAGTCTGTAGACCCGAGATCGTCATTGAGTCTTGTATGATTCCCATTGTGCTTTGATTTCCACCTTACCACGTCCAAGAGGGCGTGCAAAACGGTTGGTTTTGGGTACAGTCCGGAGTCGCATGGAGGCGATGAGCGATAGGAGGGGTTTCGTCTCTCTCGGTATTGGGGGTTGATATTGCGCTGTGCTCGATTGGCCATAACAGGAAAGTCCCTGGCCAGGGCCGGTTTAGAGATTTACTGGTAAGTGTTACCAGTAATTTATCGACCCGTTATGAGCCTCATATCGGCATGACTTATCGGTTATTGGGGTCTGACGTTTACCACCCCTAGACTTGATATGCGATATATCAGACGAGGAGACCGGACTGTACGGTAGTGTCGCTGTCAGGCTTTTTCCTGGAGTTAGAGTGAGCTTGCTTGCTGATCTGGATCGCTCAATACCCGGGTAGCAGTTACGTCCAGCTAGTACCGCTGACGGCTTGTGGGTGCTTGATATGATCATCACCTACTGCCGGAGTATTGACGAGTTTTTAGAGTCCTACAAAGAACTTTTACTGGCTCAGGCAAAACGAAATAGGAGCGCATATGTGATATGTGCGGGACCGAGAAAACTACGAGTATGAGATACCGTATTCTATTCTCACGATGTTTGTATCGATCGGTTATATGCGATATAACCAGCTTATCGAATCAAGGGTTGATTCGATAAGTCGATACATTGGATGTTAGTCGGTTATATGTGATATAACCGGATTATTAAGTCAAGTGTTGATTTAATAATTTAGTGTATAATTGTATATGTGATATACTAATTTACATTAACTAACATTAGTTCACTTAAGCATTTGTTTTTCTCACTTGTGCACAACTTAATATATATGTGATATATATTTATTTATGATCATTTTGTATCATGGTTGTTGATACAATTTACATGGGTGTATAAGACTTATACCATACTAATTATAGTGTTAGGTTTTTTTATTTAAAGTAATTCTAAAATTAGTGGATAATGAGCTCACATGCATGAAGCTTCATGAAGCTTTGGGTTGCATTGATTTAGTCTACTAGTTTTGTTTTACTTGAGATATTAATTAACCTAACCATTATAATATAGCCATGGTTATGTCTCTACATGAGTTAATATATGATATAAACTCACCCATGGTTCACTCTCTCTCTTGATTAGTTTTTCATTCTCATTTTTGAGCTCATCTTCTTCCTCCTTCAAATGCTTGCTACGGTTTGATAAAGAGAGAGAAATATAGTGAGAAAAGAAATTCTAAAGTGTACCCATTTCCTATTTCATCATCCTCTACTAGACTAGCACTTTAGTTTAGGGTGTTTGCTTCACTAATTCTCTAGTTAGTGAGGTAGAAGCTTGAGTTTGTATTCCCTCGATGTAGATCATCTTTGGCCTCGAAGACTTCAAGCAATACAGTTTCCATCTTCTCATAGAGCCGTCCGAGAGTCGGAAGCACCATGATCGCAGCGAAGGGACTACTATAAGGAGCTTAAGAAGTGAAGGACCGATCTATAAAGCTTGTATTTCGTATTCACTTAGTCGTAAAAGTTGTTTACTTGCATTGTTTCGCCTAATCTCTAGTCTAAGATCTTAGTTAGGGTTGTTCGGCACGGCTAAAATTTTAATCGGGCATGGTTGATGCCTTATAGAACCTTGTTAGAGTTCCTAGTAACCCTATACATACCACATCGTACCCAGTCCCCGTGCCACGTCGTGCCAGCCCCCGTACTACACTGTGCCCGATCCATTGCACACGCTGTGCCGCTCCCACACCACGCCCTGAGTCCAGACCGTGCTCGGTACCGTGTCACGCACCGAGCCAGGAACACGCCAACTACTGTGTCACACTCGCATCGTCACCGTGCCCAGTACCGGATCTCCGCGCATCACGCACGCGCCATGCACCGTGTCCAGCATCGTGCCGTCTTGTGTGTCGAGACAAACTCTGCACGTTCGTCGCTTCCATATCAAGCGACCGAGGCAAGTGAAATCCCTAGTCACTTGTTTAACATGCTATAATAAAGCGTTAGCTAAAGGAATTATATTATAACTAGATGTATAAATATAATTGGATCGAAACGTTTACTCAAAATTCTTTGTAGCAAATCATCGTGCTGTTTTACTTGAGCGGAGCCAGACTAGGGCTTATTACCGTGTTAGTAACACGTATAAATTAAGTGGCTAACATCTAGTTTATTTTGTTAGAAGAAACGTTAATTTCGATCGATGATCGAATATTGATCTTAAGTGTTCGATGTGAGCCTTATGCGAAAATAAAATCTAAAATAGTGGAACTCATGATATTTATACCCTAGCACTGTTAACAAACACTCTGTAGAAATTTGGTGGCAAACCGATATCGTTTTCACCCATAAAGTGACACCCTAATTTCAATACCGAAACTCACGATTTACCGAACACTTGACATTGTAAGATTCATAATTAATTCTAGAAAAATCCAATCGCAGTGTTCTTAGATTCGTTATGAGGGGTACTGCATTATAATTAACCTAACATGTAGCTTTACAATTATATATATCCTCTGAATATCGAAAATAAGGAACATACCTGACCTTGGACTGCTGTCCAGAGCAGGAACTTACCCTTGACATGAATTTGAACCCCTGAAACCGTAATTCTTAATTGTGATAGTGTGCGGAGATAATTACCACTGCATAGAAAATTGTTTCATCTTTCCAATGATATCAGGTTCACTAAAATCCAGTGTCATTTGGTATTTAAATCATATTTTAAACGGATGACTTATACGGCAGTTTTCTGTCATTTCAGCCTGCACCCTTCATCGGTAATTCGATCATAAGTCCTAAAAAAATGAATATTGTTGATCCGTATCCTATTCTTTAAATTTAATTCATAACCCTACAATTAGTTGAACAGTAGCGTCGCCTAATTATGCTCTCAACTGGGAGTAAAACCTGTTACGAAACGGACTTTCAGTTCAGAAACTGGATTTCCAGTCATAAACACTTAAAATGAAATGACCATAACTAGCAAACCTCAAACCCGATTGATGCGAAACCAATTTTGATGGACAGATAATTAAACTTACTACGTACCCCTTTTATATTGTTTTGCTAAATTCTGCACGTGTGAGTTATAGTAAATTTTGCAAGTGGTATGACACTGGCTGCTATATTTTATTCATATTATAATTACTTGCATTCTCATCATATCTTGTAGTGGTTATACCCTTATTAGTTAGTGGTCATATAGACTGATAACGTAGTGACCTTGTTACATTACCCAGTGATAAATATTAGTGATTGGATTGTGGCAAGTACATTGGTGTTAAAGCGTGAATGAATAAGTGAAGTGACACGTACTTGTACACAATCAGCGAAACCAGTTAAATTATTGCATTGTCGACGCCTATGGGGAATATGTAAGTGTAACTATAATTGGTATGGGACGGTTATGGAAGCACTTATATTAGTGTCATAGGTAAGATATCGAGTACTGTCCATTTGTCTTGGATACTAGTCGAGACATGCTTGATAGAGACCCCGTCTCCAGTTCTCGCATAAATTTGTCATGGACCGACTAGTATTTGGGTTTATGGTTGGTGTTTGATGTAGACCGCGGGTGTGGGGTAGTTTGAGTGTGAGTTCGATCAACGGAATCTCGAGAGTCCCACAGCCGGCATATACAGCGATTTTGGGAGTCATATGGGTGATATTACTGATTATTAGTGAGCGTGATTCGGGCCCGTGTTCTCTTGCCCCTGGGGCCTACCCTTGGGTTGGGGATACTCCTGCGGTGGTTGACGCTCACACTTAGACTGACGATAGGTTTAGCGACCTGGACAGTGAGACTTATAGACTAATTGGTTCAGTTACATGGACATGCATTGATTACTGATTCGATATACCTGCTTTACTGTTTACCTGTACCGATTATTTCATGCTCGCATCATCGTTCTATATTTACTGATTCATGTTCATCATCTTTGCACGTGTTTACATATGTTTATATATGTATTGCTATTGTGTCGCTCTGACGACCTGAGTATGCATGCTCAGAGTGAGAGTGGACTCGGCTCGGATCAGCACCGGTCGTACCTCGTGGATATTGCGCACATCTAGATCAGCGACGCCAGCGCTATATTTCCCTTGATCTCTATCTGGTATATCTTTTATCTGTTCTGATAGAATTAGTGACTGAATTTCTTATTACATGTGCATTGATTACTGATTACCACGTAATGCTAGAAGCCGAAGTGTGACTAGGGCTGGATATTTCCTCGACCGTAGGAGCATGGCTGGCCTTGTGACCCCTTGTATTCCGTATTTTGGGAAGCGGGGTGTGACATAAAGGCTCAAGTCCTTTGGGTCTTCACTCATCTCTTTTAGCTCTTTGAAGAGTGTATAGATCGTGCTTGATCGTCGGCCTCCTCGCGTCAAAGAAGATCCACCCGAGAGTATCTACTTTGAGCTCCTACCTCTAAACCGAGGTAACTAGGTTACTTAGTATGCTAATTTAAGCAAGCCTAGAGGATGTAGAGAGTGACAATGGATTGCTTTGTCTCAAGAAACTTAGGTTTCTCAACACATGAGACTATTAGGGTTTGAGGTAGAAGAAGAGAGCTTGGAGGAGATGAGAGTGTTGTGGTGAGCATGAATGAAGAATAGCTAACCCTTGTGAATTATTAAGCATCCAATAATTCACCAAAATATCTTGAAGCCATCTTGCTTCAATAGTAAACCATGAGTCACTACATGAGTCACCCTATGAGTCACCAAGTAGCCATGCTTCATCTAATGAAAAACAACACCTCATACCTCCACCTCATTAACCATTTAACAAAAATGGTTAAAACAAATAATGAGCAGTCTTCTTCTAGAAGCACCCTTATAAAATTACAAGAATACCCCTAACCGTATATACATGCCCGTATCCGTATTCCGAAAAATACGAATACAAAGTGACAAAAATAATCCAAGAATATAATATTAGGATCCGACTTAAACCAAAGCCCACTAGTATTATCTGCCCGTATCATGATCCGTGTAGCTAGTACACGTATATGATCAAACCCTGCCGTAAAACCATACGGCCTCTACATCATTTTGTCTGAAGCAGGGAAATCCTCTGTTTGGGACTCTAAAGAGTCGACAGTATGCTGGCAGTGGATTTAACCACAAGCATGTCTGCGGTACTAGCTGCACATAACGGCTATCTAGGTATGTGTCGAAAAGAAGGCCGACGAGCAAACTCGTCCGAACTCCTACTGAGCCTATCCGTGACAATCTCCATACAGTCCGGTCTTTTCGTCTGAGAGTATCGCATATTGGATCTAGGGTGGTAAACGCCAGACCCTAATATCCTGATAATTCGTGCTGATGCGGCTCAATCCGTGAAACTACTGATCAACCTATCAGTAAATCGCTACTGCCTTGGCCAAGGTCTTATGGTCCTAGCCAATCGAACACGGTGCAATATCAACTCCCAATACCTGGAGAGACGAATCCCTGACAATCACTCACTTTCTCCATATGGCTCGGGATTGCACCCAACCAAAACCTATTTGCATGACTCTGTAAAGCCGTGGTAGGGTAGTGATCAAAGCACAGTGGGAACTTACAAGAGACAAATGACAATCTCAGGTCTAAAGACTAACCTGTACACATGTCACCTGAGAACCGCTATCTGACAATAGGTATAATACCATCTAGAGGTTCTCGGCGAGTCCGTCCAGTGTACTCACACCTACTGAGCACCTATATACGATCTTAGATGCATCAGACCAATGGGGACCAACCATGCCCCTCGTCGAGGTCTACAAACGTATACACCAGTCTACTCCGGAATATCGATGCCCAGTCTCGATACTCACACGACTAGGGACCATTTAAGGATGTGCTTATCAACTATCATGTTCCCACAAGTATGATCGACATCACAATGCTGGTAGTCAAGCAAGATCCTATAGGCTTTATCAACATGTAACCGACATATATAACATATGCACATTTTAAGATAAAGTCAAACTATAATAGTATATTACCGTATCAAGTTTTTATCAATATGTGCATACAACATAAAGCATCATAAGAAAGAAATACACATATCATGATAAAGACAATTCAAATAATATACTATATAACTGAGCAAGATTGTCATGTACATACATATCCCTAGCAACTACATGTATACATATACAATAATGGCCTCCAGGGCATACATATCCAACAACATTAATGCTTCTTAGTATCCTGTCTATCGTGTATCTATTAAGAAATCTTAATCCGATGCGATTTTCCTATAAGAACCTTCTTTCGTCCGGACTGTTCCAATATGGCATTCCCGTACCTCCAAGACAAAAGTTGGATGTACGTCAATACTCTATCGAAAGTCAACCGCTTTTTGGTTGACAGTGTTAGATTTTTCACCGATTTTGCCAATGCACGTATTGGGCTACCAAAAGAGCACGAAATCTATTATCCTTGCTCTAAGTGCATGAATAAGCGATTGCTCAAGAAGTAGAAAGTTAAGTTACACATCATGAGATACGGTTTCGTTAGAGATTACACTACATGAGAACTTCACGGAGAAAAATTCGTTGTAACGGAAGACGGGGCATGGATGCAAGAGACAGAAAACGAATTCATCAAAAAGGAAACCTCAAAGCGGTAAGGGATAGTAGAAGAAGAGGAGGAAGAGGAATGGCAGTTTGAAGAATAAAAAACCATCGAAGAAGATGATACTGTATTCGCGCCGATCGATGACATGGATGAGTTTATAAATGCCGCTGGACTTCCTTATGACACGGAAAGCACTGGACCCTAGTTATTGGAGAAGTACAAGGATGACTCTAGAATCCATCTATATCCAAATTGCAAAGGGTTTTCAAAACAATCATTTTCTGTACGTCTCTTTCAGATCAAGTGCAAGAATAGATGGATTGACCAATCTTTCACCGATCTCCTAGAACTGCTGAAGGGAGCTTTTCCCGACGGAAATGAAGTGCTATCGAGTTGGGATGAGGCTCAAAAAATAATTACAAATATCGGCTTGAAGTATCATAAGAAACATGCATGTGAGAATGAATGTGTTTTGTTCCGGAATGAACACGCCACACTCAGAAACTGCCCCGTGTGCGGGACCGGCCAATTCAAGTCTAAGAAAGACCCTCATTCGAGTGATATTCCCATGAAGATTCTTTATCATTTTCCATTAATACCAAGACTGTAACGGTTATTTACGTGTGAGGAGACGACGTCCGAAATGCAGTGGCCCCATAAAGCGCCTCATGAAGAGGGAAAAATGAGTCATCCCAGAAATTCGATGTCGTGGAAAGTTTTAGATGAAAAACATCCTTCATTCAGCAAAGACCCTCATAACGTAAAGCTGGGAATTGGGAGCGACAGTTTCAGTCTATTTGAGATGGTTCGCGGCGGGCATACTCATAGTACTTGGCCCGTTGTGGTGACTATATACAACCTACCACCTTGAAGGGATATGACGCAGTCCTGTTTTAAGTTGGTGCTTTTAATCGGAGGTCCATCGTCCCGTGGAAAAAATATCGACGTGTACCTTCAACCCTTGATCAATGAGTTAAAATTGATGTAGAAATCTGGCGTAAAAATATATGACGCAGATGGTAAATAATTTTTTCAGAAGAAGGCAGATTTATTGTGGATTATTAATGATTTTCCATCCTACGCCATGCTGTCATGGCGAACAACTCAAGGTAAGCTTGCTTGCCCCAGTTGTCATACGCACACGAGCGTCGTACGCTTGAAGTTTAGCAGGAAGGAGTCGTTTATAAGCCACCGACGTTTCTTACCTATAACTCACAGATTCAGAAAGAATAAATAATTGTTCAATGGCAAGACGGAGACTGGTAGGTGTTCATCGTCGAAAGACCGGACCGAGACGTTGGGTCATTGATTAGTCTAAAATATTGCACATTTGTATGAACATTTCTCTAGTATTGTTAAGTACTAAAAGGTGTTTATTGTAAATATAGAACAAATGTGGGTTTATTTGTAAAAAGTTTATTATCATATGTTTCTACAATTTAATTAACATAATGAGGGAAAATATATGTATATAATATTTAAATGAAATCTTAGTAATTAAAATATGCATATCATATCAAATATTTTTAATTAATATTCTTAAGATTTAATATTATATAAAATGGTTAGGATAATATCTCAAAAATACCAAATGCTACTAAACACTTTGATTTAAGATATTGTGTAGATATCAGCTCAGGTCTGGAATCCAAGAGATCCGAGTTAAATTGGGATGTCAGAATCGAATCTGCCAGCAAATCAAGAGATCTAGCAACGGCAGAGACTCAGAGTATGATTTGCAGAATCTAGACATCAAAAGGATCCCCACAAGTCAACACAAGAGACCAAAAGAAATCCCAAAACATGATGCCACTAGGTTGCGGCGGATCCGAGGCTAAATTGAGGGATATGCGGCGGAACCGCGGCTCATTTGTAGCCATAAGATGTGAGATTTTCTGCATCTTAATTATGTTTTCATTCTTCTTCAACCTCTCTTCTAAATCAACCATGAGCGAGTAATTCCTAACTTGCTAGGATTCGTAGGATAGGGTAGAATAATAGATGATAAAATCTTTTAACCTCTTTTATACATTTTAAAGTTTATAAAATTTAGCAAAATGAATATTAACCTCCTTATCGGGTGCACTACCAACTTATTGATAGTCACGACCATGAATTGAGATTTGTTTAACACTTGTTTTGTTAAGAGCTAGACATGAATAGAGATCAAATGCAAAGATAAGGGTTAATAGTGGGGAAACCCTAGTTTCTTCCAAGAAACTCTAATTTATATTCATCACTATCGATCTAGTTTAAAACTATTAAATGATAAAAGGAGTCATTTTTAATTATTCATCCATTACTACTAATACATATGAACCCTACAAGCCTTTTCTTTATAAATTATATATCCGTAACGACAGACAATCACCCTTCTTTTATCAACTCGTCTAAAGAAAGAAAAGAGTTCACGTTTCCTTGCGGACGACCCGTATTCATCGCGGCTAGCTGCTTGTGACACCGTCTTGATTGCGGTTATTGATCGCACGCTTTTGGCGTGTCGGATGTTCAAAGTTCTAAAATTATAACCGCGATTAGGACGGTGTCGCTTTGCAGCTAGCCGGTTGAGTACGGGTCGATCCACAGGGAGATGGTTGTATGTCCGTTCTTGTCTTAGACGAGTCAATAAAGAATTTGTATATGTTTGTTCAGTTCTATCCTAAGTGTATACGCAAGTATAAAGTTGTTCAGAAAAAGATACGAAAGTGTAAGCTAAGGAAATCCGCACTCAAAACCTTTGAGCCGAGTCTTGACCAATTGAAGCTAGAGAAATCGGCAACAACGTGGATTAGGGTACTTAAGCACGGTATTCGTGGAATCCGGCTTATTGACGCTTGTCCGTCCGTTCTTGTCTCTTGCTTTCGCCTCCGGCCAAACCGAACGCAATCGGTCGCGGTTAAAAATCACCGTTACCTTGGTAGGGTAGGGTGCCTGACGGAGCGCTTGCGTAACATTTGGACGGAGTTCAAAGGAAAATAACGGAAAAAGGAAATGAGCAAAGAAACATTAACTTACAATATCGTATTTATTCTTAACAACAACAATTACAACCATTCACAAAACAAACCAAAAAGAGCAAAAGAAAAGATAAACAAAGAAAAGAAAAGATTACAAGCAAGTAATTAAAAGTGCATGGAATTTAAGTGCATGAAAGTAAAGCAAGTATTAAAGTGCAAGAAAGTAAATGAGCAAGAAATGAAACTAGGAACCATAGAACCAAATACAAGACATGGGTTCAATAACCAAATCTTAAACTTGCAAGATCAATTAAGAAGTTGCAAGATCAAGAAGAGGTAAAGAACTCATGGTGAATGAAGCACAAAAGAGAAGACTTTATTGATTCCAAAATGATACAACCCCTTGAGATCAATGACCAAAGCTTAAACTTGCAAGCTAACTTAAGAGGTTGCAAGATCAAGTTAAGGAAGAGAGCTCAAGGGGAAGCTAAAAAGAATGATACAAAATAACCCTCATCTTCATTTAACATCCACTCAAAAGCTCTCACAACAATTTAATGGAGGGAAGATGAAGAAGAAGAAGAAGAAAACTAAAAACTAACAAAAAGAGAGCATGAAAAGAACATCCTTGGCTTGGCAAGTTCTGGGATATTTATAGGCAGTAAACTGAAAACCTAGGGCAATATTCTGAATAAAAATGAATGTACCAATCTTCCCCCAGAAAACGACACCCTGCAGAGTCATCATGGCCGCGGTTCCACGGCCTAAGCATGCTTATGCCGCGGAACCGCGGCCTTAATGAGGAGTTAGGCCATGGGGTTTTGTCGGTTTCCTTGTTCTTGTGTACTCTTCAGTGTGGTATAATACTTTTCTCAGAAGCTCTTCACAATTCTTCCAGAATTTCAGTAGATCAAAAAGTGATGTGATGTGGATCTTTTGCCATGATTTCCTCGAGCTCCGCGTAGATTTCTTGGATCTTGTGTTGACATTGAGCTTTGTGCATGAAAATGACATCGATTTGCCATTTTTTTCCCTTAAACTGGTGTGTGGCAACATACGGATAGATAGCGGAGACCCGTGTTTTATCTGTTGTTGGCAGTAATCCGGAATTTGTCGTACTTTTCCATGATATTCACTGTTTAGAGCTGAGACCAGTATCCTGCAATTATATAGCAAACACTGATTAAAAGCACCTTCCTATAAACAAACGAGCGTAAGAATGGGCAGTAGAAAATGCAATATTCTGGTATGAACAAATACCCCAAACTTAACTTTTGCTCGTCCCGAGCAAAACCAATTATTCACAAAAAAGTCTTAACCGCACTTTCGCATGGAACGCGATTGCACTGAGCACGTGCAACAAGCCGTTAAACCTCTAGGTGTCCCTAGTAGGAGGAGTGTTGTCTCCTGAGGGTTTCCAGTGGATTACACCCACAAAATCCCGTCAAGCTAGTGTCATAAGTTAACGTCGATTCTACTCCTACAGTTTAGTATTTACGTTAGAAACTCTATCATCCTAAGTTAGAAATATCCAACCCTTATTTTTCACACCTCCTATCTATTTAACCTTGGATCCTATACGTTCCAAAAAAGTTTAGAAAGATTTTGGTATCTCCTGAGTTTTCCTTCTTTAAGTATGGTCTCAAATCAGGGATTTTTATCAACTTTACAGAAAATATAAGTTTTATCTTTTATTTCTATCTTTTATCCAAACATCGATTGTATACCCCTACGTGTGTGTATATTTGCACCCTTACACTCAAGAATTCAATTCAAGCTATAATACCCTTGCCCTAATACCTAATACTACTTCTTTTCAATTAATGATGGACAGTGTTGCTCACACACTTTTCATGCGACTATTAATGCTTCTTGAGGCACTAACGGCCATTTACTGAATGTGTGAACTTTAAAGCATAAATAGCAGTTTCCAGGTCTTGATTTTATTCTATTTTTCTTTTTATTTTTCTTTTTATTTTTCAAGACCGGATATATTTTTCAATATGCTCTTTTGGTGTTTAGCTTTAAATACCGTTTTTTCTTTCATACTAGGTTTTCAGGCAAGTGTATTTCTAGGTATCCTCTACTATCCCAAGTTTCAAGGTGCGTGTAAGTGCAGTTTGTAGGTTATATAATTTCTGAATTTGAATTCAAGATTAGAAACTATTTTTCAGACTTATACTCCAGTAAAGCTTCAATACTTTCCCTTCATCTTGACTTAACTCAAGATCTGAACTCAAGATTACCTATTTCTCAAAAAAAAAACTGTAAGGACGTATACTTACCAAAGTTAGACAGAATGAGGGTTATTTTTAGGGTTTTCAATTCCTAAGCATAGGATTTAGTTATTTCTAACATATCCACTAAGCTTTCAGAATAAAAATCTAAGTTACCCTGTTAGCTAACTTGACGACAAAATTTTTATATTTTGGAAATTTTTTGATTTTTATAGGTTTTTTAATAAGGTATGCAAATGCAAAATATACAAATGAATGCGAAGGAAGAAATCTTACCGAGCACACCCCCAAACTTAAACTTGACAGTGCCCTCACTGTCAGGCTATACCAGGAGGGTCAAAATTGCCGGTGCTCCCCAAAAAAAGTTTTATACAAAAATGAAAAGGAAAACAAAAAATATATACAAAAAAGGAGTCCCCCCAAACTTAAGTAAAACAGTGTTTCCACTGTTAAGCGTTGAGGTTCGGGATTAGGGGGGAAAAGAATAGTATCAAGCTATACAAGGCCTTACACAGGCCAAAAGTGAGCACCAACCATTCAAAGATCTTATCGTGATAAAGCAGTGGTTGGTGAAAGAATGCGGAGAGGTAAGAAATAAAGAATACACGAGACCGTATGGAGATAGAAGCGGGATACGGTCTCGGTATATGAGAAGAAGAATGGCGGAAGGGAGAAAGAAGTGGAATACGAACTTGAGGGTGGAAATGGATTGAATAAATTAGTACAATCTGTAATGATCGATGTGGAAAGATGGATTGTACTAATCTATCAATATGTCAAGAAATTGGGTCAAATCCCTCAAGATTCGTAAGAAACCATGGGTACGCCGAACTTGGTAAACCAGACATATGAAATGAAAGTGAGACAGTTTCTTGCATGGTCGGAACGATGGAAAGGATGGAGGTAGGTGATTGAGGAAGTGTAACATTTCAAAAAAAAAATTATTTTTGGGAATTTTCATAATTTAATATTAATTTTTAATGAATATTTTAATAGTCGTTATAATTAAATACCGATAAATGGTGAAAATTCTGGAGAAAATTATGGAAATTCTAAAATAGGTTATTTTGTGGAAATATGTTATTTTAAAGCTTTTATGGTTACGTAAATGCTATTTTGGTGTTAACCGCGATTAAAAATCGCTAATTGGATTTTTTTGTCTTTTTCTGCAAAAATGTGCACATAACATTTTTCTACACTTGTTTCATGTTTTGGCCATGTTAAGCCTAGGGTTGAACCATGTAGATGACCATGATGGGTTAACCTTTTGGTTAAGATAATTAGTTTAATTAAGGGTGTAGCTTTGTTTAAATTTGATTAGGGTAGTGGTTGACTTGTAGGTAGGTGAGAGAGGGGGAGCCTTGATGGCTTGAGCAAGCAACATTGAGAGAGAGAGAGAGAGGTGGTTAGGGTGTGCCATGGTCCATCTCATTCCATAGTCCCTTGTGTTCTTTCACCCCCCTCTCACTCATACCACCCCCTCTCATTTGTCACACCTTTCCTCACATCACACACTCTCACACTCAAAAACCATTACAACAGCACCATCATGAGCTGCAGCAGCAGCTGATGTGAAACATCAGCCTACCCTCAGCATACTTCAGTCCCCATACACCCCCATCATCCCCTATTTTTGAATCAGCAGCATCAGCAGCTGCTATAAAAACAGCAGCAGCAACTTCATTTCAAAGCAAATCCACACCATCATCATCCTACCACCTCACACTTCACCACACTTCAACTTCACCACAACCATCCCCACAACATAAGCCACAGCAGAGAGCTGCTGCAACAGCAACAGAGGAAACAAAAAGAAGAAGAAGTTGCAAGCAGCAGCAGCTGTAGCCCAAACAACAGCAACAACACCACATACTGCAACACCACGCCCTCATCTAACCCTACAACATCACTCTCCCACTTCACCAAAGAAACAACAGCTGCAGCGGCTGTAACAACATCAACCCAACACAATAACAATAGCAACAGCTTCAGCCAGAACAGCATCAGCACAAGCAAACCAGCAACACTTGAGGCAGCCCAGCAGTAGCCACAGCACTCCACCAGCAACCACACACTCCCCTCCTTAAAGATCTTCCTTTCTCCATCATCCTAGGGTTTCCTTGAGGTATAAATCTTGTAACCCACTCCTATCTTGTTAAGTTATGGATAATTGGCTAAAACTTAGTGTTATTAAGTAGATTAGAGCTAGTTTAGATAAAAATTGAGTGAGATGTGGCCAAGTGATGGTTTTAATCATTAGGGTAACTTTGTTAGGTGTATCTGAGACCATTGTAACCAAGATTACCCCAGATTTCCAGTAAGTTACCTGAATGTTTCAACTTGGCGTATTTTAGCGATTTTGTCGATTTTGTGACCTTTCTGGTATCTGCTTCAACCCGAGACCTCCTAAATTAAAATTGACTTCGCAGTAAGCTGTGCAGGCACCCCTGGAACCTTCCCCTAAAACCCTAGCCCCCACCTCAAATTCCTGGCCACAGATATATTCCCTCTGGCCGCAATTTGCGGCCAGAGCAGTAGGGAATCCCCTCGTTTTGCATGCACAGCCCTATTTCATGTAAACTTGAACCCTGGTGTGTCTAGTTTTGACTGATTCCAGTTAGGATAGAATCTGGGTTGATTTTCATGAGTTGGCGTATGATTTACGACTTGTTTTCGTATGGGTTTTTGGTATTTGATGATTCGTTCTGTCGGGTGGCGTTTGGACGTCAACGACAGTGGATATTGGCTGCGTTTGCACACGAGGCCACAGGTTTTTACCTATGGGCGTAGCGTGCACCATTTTGGTTTCCGACATGGTTTTCATGTATTTTAGCGTGTGATATTCTTGTAGGTACTCATGTGGCGTCAAGGCGTTGGAGATGCAATGGCGACATCGGCACCGGTACATACAAAGAAAGGTGAGTAGATTTATGTCTACGGGGAGAAGTCGGGTGGATGGCGTATAGCACCCCCGCAGTCCGATGTCTAGTATACCATATATACTTTATATATACAGATATATGTTAGCTTATGTGTGACTTGGTTGTTTAGGATGTGTTAGGTGTAATATGCATAGGTTAGGGTTAGAAGTAACTAGTGTAGTTTCTAGTCGCGAACCAAGAATAGGTTTACACCCACACGCACACACGTGCATATTTGCTATGTTATTACTGTGATGATGAGAATATTGGAGGACATTGGAGATGAGTCAATGAGATTGGGCATAGTGCTGTGATATCGGTGATGTGATGTGATTCGTATTTAGGATACGATATATGATGGTTAGCGGGCCTTGGGACGTGTGTTTCACACACGCGTTCTTACTTATAATGGTATCGATTCGTACTAGACATAGATCAGTACCCCAGATTATGTGAGATGATGATAAGGATACCAAATAATTGATGAGCTGATTATGATATTGACCCGTACCCAGCTATTGGGATGTCGTACGACGATTTACCGTACGAGCTATATATTAATGATTGATCCGCACTCATGACTCGAGGATGTTAGATGACATACGGTATAATACGCGATACTATTGAGGCGGAATCACCGACTATTTATATTTATATTTATATATATATCGACTCAGATTAGGTGGTTTCCATACCCCTCCCGACCTACTTGATAGTTAGATCAATGGTTAGTATAGTAGATGTTAGACTAGACCCGAGCCATACCTATTTAAAAACTTACAAATCAGGAATATCTTAAAAACAAGTAAAGGGATTCTACGGATATTTTCAGAGGACGTATCTTACATAAAAACTCCGTAGCCCTTATTTTACTAAAAATCCCGATTTGTCTTATTTCAAATGGCACAATTTCATGACATATACATCTTGATGTAGACTCTTCACAGTTGCGTTGATTTATTTGATTCCGCATTTTCATTGCTATTCGCATTTCATTTCATGAGCTATTGTTATATTATCATCATGCTATTAGGACACCAGCACAATTATCGATGATGCATATGTCCACGTACACTCTTTGCCGGCCCACACACTTCGTCATCGATAATTGCCATGTCCCTACACTGTAGTACTGTTGCATTCAGGATATGACCCTTGCATGGCATACTTGTACATATACTTATCGTACACTTATACTTGTGCACATACTTATTGTACACTCATACTTGTGCACCTGCCTGTCGTACACTCATATTTGTACACATACATATTTGCACATACATAGATGATAATTCTAGATTTGGAAACCGCAAGGTACTCTTCAAAACTGATTCATTTTAAAACAGCGGTTTTCTTCAATATGTGCATATTACTATTCCAGATTGCATGATAGACAGATATGCTTGCATTTCTTTTACATGTTGCATATATCATGCTTCTGATTATACGTATTGAGATATGTTGTCTTCATGATATTTCTGAATTTGGAAACCGTGGATATTTCAAAGGAAAATATGTAATTGTTTTAAAAACCCGGTTACCCTTGATATGATATTTCAGTGCGTCCACCATGTGTTTTCTCGGTGCTAGAGTGACATGTGAAACCCGATTCGAGGAGGCGGATGAGGCCGATTGCGGGTACATGGTGGGCCCGGTATGGTACCCCGGGGCTAGAACGGATCGCTGTGTAGTAGACGGTGAGCCTGGCAGAGGGAATACTAGCTACCGGTGATTGTATTTGAGCTCGGCGGATATCCGGAGGATACCGACCGGAGTTGAGAGATGGATATGGGTGTACTGCTGGGGCCGAGGGCCGATACCGCAGACGGAGCCCGTGGGCTGACCCAGACTGACGGGTGCCCGATATATGAGGATTTACGTGCCGATGCTGGGCACAGTTTTCATGATGTTTTCGAGTGTCGATGCTGGGAACTCCGGTTCCATGATTTTGATTATATCCTCGTACTTCCATGCATATGCTTATGATATTTACGTGCATGATGCTTATTGTCATTGGGTGACGGGTGGACGGGATCCACGTTTATACAAACTTTGATTACATACAGACCTCGATTACATTGATCATACTTCATTTGTATATATAACAGGGTATGAGGGCGCTGTTATATATACCCTTACACCAATATTAGTGGAATGAGACGCTAATATATGTGTATTGATATCCATTTGATACTTCATCATATTACTCCTTGCAGACATACCTCTTATATATGACATGTTATTACCTGAGGCATTGACACGAGCACTTGGTACTACTTACATGTATAGATGTTTCATTGCCACCTTAGCATGCTTCAGACTTATTCATTTGAGGTTTATATATTGATCGTATGACCTAGGATTGCGTCATACATGCGATTTTCTGTTCGTAGATCTTTTTCTACTCACGAGTTGGCAACTCACCCCCGTTGTGCCCCAGTTTCTTGCAGGTTTGCCGTACAGGTTTTAATACGGCTTTGCGGGAACTGTTCCTTTCGGGTGACTTGCTAGTAGGTGGGTTTATTGTATCATACCCATCTTTATACATTGTATATTATATTTCAGTTGTATCTAGAAGTTCCATCAACCAAACATGTACTTATTGAGATAGAGACCAGTGATGTTTATTCTTTTGACTGTAGAGTCGCGCGTTATATTTCTATGGATTTCTTGCTGTTATATTTATCTTTCTGTTGTGATCCTCGCCTTTAGGCGTTGTATATTATGTTGCTTACGGTTGATTGCTATAGTTCTTCCTACTCTCTACTACTTTTCTTGGTTTGGATTTCTGGGTTTTCGGCTTACTTAGATTACGTACGCCTTGAGACGTTCATAGTTTAAGTGCCGGTCATATTCCGTACTTTCGGGACGTGACAAAGTTGGTATCAGAGCGTTAGGTTTTACCTTCGGAGCGTAGGATGACCCTTGGTTGATGGAATAGGTGACTAAAGTAGAGTGACGTACCGTGGGTATGTTCCGCGGCATATTTACGACACGCCACTCCACTTAAGAAGCCTTAGGATGTACATTTCTTTGTTCAGTATCATATTCATTCTTGATCTAGCCTCATCGGTACCAGTTATGGTTTTGCTGCCACGATTACGGGCAGGGAGAGCTACGGCTAAGAGTTGCGGTCAGCATGAGCTCGTTGCGAACGAGGACTGACCAGGACGTGATTCCGACGACACATGAATGCAGAGATGTGTCTTTTATTGTGTTTTCGCGCCACGAGCGTTGGATTGATCGCGGTATGAGATTTCTCGGACGAGCAGATCAGCACCAGAGGATCGGGCCATTGTTAGAGCTGCCAGTTGAGTTCAAGATTTCCAGTGTGGAGAGTCTTACTCAGATCTAGAGTAGACCGGTTTAGAGATGACCGCCAATGTATCGCCTTTCCTGAAGGATTGAGGCGCCGTTCAGTGTACGGACGAATGAGCCAGTTGTTGCTGCGAGCGACGGGAAATCGCCCCAGATGTTGGAGTTATTGCCGTATGAGATTGTGCTAGGAGATTTTAGAAGGTCGCTAGTCACCGAGGGTGAATGACTAGGACATGTGGTTCGTTCTCTATCCCGATGCGAGGTCATCAGATAGATTTATTCCAGCTAGAGGCGACTTCATACAGGTTTGTTGAGAGTCGATTGAGACGATCGAATGTCAGAAACCTATTATTCCAAGTTTAAAGTATTCGGAAAGACATACAGGCAATCATATGGACCCTCTAGAAGAATGAAAACCTAACTCGACATAATGACCGTGTGAAAGCCCTTGAACCTTAGGGTTTGCAGCAATTCCGCGGCGCCATTAGTGAGGCTTGGGTTTGCCCTTCTACGGCTAGACCATCGATGCTGTGGTACGTACTCGATACTGTTAAACTATACCCAAGATGTTGAGCTCTTGGGGGATTATGAGGTTTTGACGAATCGATCGAATGGTTCGACTTCATTCGGATGCTAGGTGGTGAGATGAATTTCTTAGGAGACTCCAGATACGAGGATAGCCGTTGGAGCTCAGCCCATGCAGCCACGACGAGATGAGTCCGAATCAGTCAACATCGAGCAGAGTGAAGTAAAGAGTTCGCAAGAGATTTCAACGAGATGACGTCCCAATCCGTTAACATCAGAGATGCAATACGTACGCAGAGGCTTTGTTTATGGATATACCTTCCAGAAGGAATTGTGATGAGTACGCAGCTGTTTCAGAACAAGAATTAGCTTTTGTAGAGGACGATGACTTCCGGGCAATTCGGCAAAAACGAGATTTGAGAAAGGCCTAGACAGGACCTCTCTGGAATAAATTATGAGAAGACTTAGACCCAGGAGTGGTCATATTGCGCACGCCCAGCAGGCCACAGTTCGGCATCGTCAACGAGATAGTTGACCAGGTTCGGGTAAGGACCTCACCCAGATGCGTATGAGTTGATCAAGGACGGATGAGTATTGAGTATTTCCTCCGATGGTTGGGGCGCGCTCCTGAGTACCTGTTCGGCCAGACATTTTCTACAGTATGGTGAAGCTACAGAGTACGCGATTTCGAGTCCGTGCGGGAGACTTCGGATAGACCGTGGCCGAGAGCAGTTACAGTGCGTAGATAACACGGCGTGACGTCATAGTGGACGACGATAAGACGAGCGGGACAAGAGGTTCGTACGAGACGCTGACAAACTGTCATTACTTTCCGTCGAGGCTAGAGACCTGATATACTTACAGAGGCGTTGGGATACGGCCAGTTTCCGAGGAAATGTGTGTGGCATATGCAGATGTCCAGAAAACGAGAAAAGATGATATAATAGTACCAGCCTCCGTACAGATCGGCATAGACGAGGTCGGAAGAGACCTTGAGCAGGATTCCTTCTAGGACACAACTGCAATGATATTTGCACCCAAAATCAGATATGATGTGCTTTCAAAGAGCCAGAGGCCAACTCCAGTGAGATGCTGCATTACGAGTGGTTGTGATGATTGACCGAGAGATGACCAGAGAAAGTGCCAGAACGGAATCGTCCCCGTTAGCACACCTGACAGGGTTGATGAGCCGATTGATTGCGAGATATGTAATCCGCAGAGAAGACAAGGACCCAAAGACAAAGGGCGCCAGACCGTGAGCCAAAGGTAAGTAGATAACTCGCGCTGTTAGCATTGGATGCACCGACACTTCCCGGTTTGAAGGAGGGTATACCGACGACGGTATTTACGATTTGTGATTTTGTGATTCGATTATCACATATCCTTCATCTTGGATTTTGGTGTTTTGGGCGTTCCGTTTGCATGATTTAGTCTTGATGACTGAGTTTCACGATACTTTTTTTCTTGCACCATGATTGCGCTTACGGAGTATTTACGATTTTCGCACGGTTGTTACACTTGATATCGTTTTCGTGCCTTGGTTTTACATGTGATGATTTTATGGGTTTTAGATATTGAGTTGATTTTGTGCGTATGCACGCACGCGGTTTAGTTTTTGCACTCGGTATAGTTCATATATGCTTGCAGTGCAGTGCTTCGTATTTTGTGCAATTGGATGCACTGGACTTCGATTTCGATGATAATGCTCGATATTTGTTTTGTGCACTTTATGCACCCGATTGGATCTTTGCGCGTGTTCGGCGCTTGTTGTTAGATTTCATGATTTCATGCATGATGGATGCACCAGATTTGGATTGTTAGCGCATGTTGGGCGCAGGTTATGAGATGCGATTTAGTGCACACCAGATGCACTAAATCGAGATTTTTTTCGTGCATATCAGATGCACCTGATTTTGCTGTCAGGAACACACGTTGCCTATGACAGATGCTTCGTACACACCCGTTGCACCTCGACGTCGTTTTGTGCACCTGCTTGGCACATGTATGGATTTTGATTTCCGTGCGCACCGGACGCACAGGGTTTTCATATGCATTTTGGGGATTGATTTTTATGGAGCAGTACGTTTTTATGATATTTGCAATGTGTTTTCGTAATGAGCAGGACTAGTCAGAGGACAGTGCCTGGATATATTTTGCATGCATTGATAGATTTCAAAGGGATTTTCGAAAGCGAGCTATAGTCTAATTATTTATATACGTGTCTGATGTGACACGAAACGTTTAAAACATGAAACCCTTCTAAAAGTGTTTTCAAAATGACGGATCGTGCATACTAAACAACGATATATAAGTATATGACTATTTTCTTATAGAAACGTCCACCACTGTGCAGCGTTATGCGCATTGCACATTGACTTTAAAGAATTTTGGCATGCATTTCCTTCATATATTTACATGTATAGTTCCGATTTATGGCATATCGGTTTTGCTTTGTATTTAGCATTCATGTTTTCACCTTATATCCGATGATTGCGGGATGCTTGACGGAGTTTTGATTTTGAGTTATCTGCTCGTTACACATGTGCATGTATTGCGCTACAATGCGTTTTATTTATTGATGATTTCGGAGCCCCGTTGACTTGGACAGTTTGTTGAAATGTTTTGGAATTTGGGGGTTTAAATTTAAATTCGGGGACCGAATTTCATTAAGGGGGGAAGAATGTAACATTTCAAAAAAAAATATTATTTTTGAGAATTTTCATAATTTAATATTAATTTTTAATGAATATTTTAATAGTCGGTATAATTAAATACCGATAAATGGTGAAAATTCTGGAGAAAATTATGGAAATTCTAAAATAGGTTATTTTGTGGAAATATGTCATTTTTAAGCTTTTATGGTTACGTAAATGCTATTTTGGTGTTAACCGCGATTAAAAATCGCTAATTGGATTTTTTGGCTTTTTGTGCAAAAATGTGCACATAACATTTTTCTACACTTGTTTCATGTTTTGGCCATGTTAAGCCTAGGGTTGAACCATGTAGATGACCATGATGGGTTAACCTTTTGGTTAAGATAATTAGTTTAATTAAGGGTGTAGCTTTGTTTAAATTTGATTAGGGTAGGGGTTGACTTGTAGGTAGGTGAGAGAGGGGGAGCCTTGATGGCTTGAGCAAGCAACATTGAGAGAGAGAGAGAGGTGGTTAGGGTGTGCCATGGTCCATCTCATTCCATAATCCCTTGTGTTCTTTCACCCCCCTCTCACTCATACCACCCCCTCTCATTTGTCACACCTTTCCTCACATCACACACTCTCACACTCAAAAACCATTACAACAGCACCATCATGAGCTGCAGCAGCAGCTGATATGAAACACCAGCCTACCCTCAGCACACTTCAGCCCCCATACACCCCCATCAGCCCCAATTTTTGATTCAGCAGCATCAGCAGCTACTGTAAAAACAGCAGCAGCAACTTCATTTCAAAGCAAATCCACACCATCATCATCCTACCACCTCACACTTCACCACACTTCAACTACAGCTGCAGCTGCTGTAACAACAGCAACCCAACACAATAACAATAGCAACAGCTTCAGCCAGAACAGCATCAGCACAAGCAAACCAGCAACACTTGAGGCAGCCCAACAGTAGCCACAGCACTCCACCAGCAACCACACACTCCCCTCCTTAAAGATCTTCCTTTCTCCCTCATCCTAGGGTTTCCTTGAGGTATAAATCTTGCAACCCACTCCTATCTTGTTAAGTTATGGATAATTGGTTGAAACTTAGTGTTATTAAGTAGATTAGAGCTAGTTTAGATAAAAATTGAGTGAGATGTGGCCAAGTGATGGTTTTAATCGTTAGGGTAACTTTGTTAGGTGTATTTGAGACCATTGTAACCAAGATTACCCCAGATTTCCAGTAAGTTACCTGAATGTTTCAACTTGGCGTATTTTAGCGATTTTGTCGATTTTGTGACCTTTCTGGTATCTGCTTCAACCCGAGACCTCCTAAATTAAAATTGACTTGGCAGTAAGCTGTGCAGGCACCCTGGAACCATCCCCTAAAACCTTAGCCCCCACCTCAAATTCCTGGCCGCAGATATATTCCCTCTGGCCGCAATTTGTGGCCAGAGCAGTAGGGAATCCCCTCGTTTTGCGTGCACAGCCCTATTTCATGTAAACATGACCCCTGGTGTGTCTAGTTTTGAATGATTCCAGTTAGGATAGAATCTGGATTGATATTCATGAGTTGGCGTATGATTTACGACTTGTTTTCGTATGGGTTTTTGGTATTCGATGATTCGTTCTGTCGGGTGGCGTTTGGACGTCAACGACAGTGGATATTGGCTGCGTTTGCACACGAGGCCACAGGTTTTTACCTATGGGCGTAGCGTGCACCTTTTTGGTTTTCGACATGGTTTTCATATGTTTTAGCGTGTAATATTCTTGTAGGTACTCACGTGGCGTCGAGGCGTTGGAGATGCAATGGCGACATCGGCACCAGCACGCACATAGAAAGGTGAGTAGATTTATATCTACGGGGAGAAGTCGGGTGGATGGCGTATAGCACCCCTGCAGTCCGATGTCTAGTATACCATATATACTTTATATATACAGATATATGTTAGCTTATGTGTGACTTGGTTGTTTAGGATGTGTTAGGTGTAATATGCATAGGTTAGGGTTAGAAGTAACTAGTGTAGTTTCTAGTCGCGACCCAAGAATAGGTTTACACCCACACGCACACACGTGCATATTTGCTATGTTTTTACTGTGATGATGAGGATATTGGAGGACATTGAAGATGAGTCAATGAGATTGGGCATAGTGCTGTGATATCGGTGATGTGATGTGATTCGTATTTGGGATACGATATATGATTTTTAGCGGGCCTTGGGACGTGTGTTTCACACACGTGTTCTTACTTATAATGGTATCGATTCGTATTAGACTTAGATCAGTACCCCAGATTATTGGAGATGATGATAAGGATACCAAATAATTGATGAGCTGATTATGATATTGACCCGTACCCAGCTATTAGGAAGCCGTATGACGATTTACCGTACGAGCTATATATTGATGTTTGATCCGCACTCATGACTCGAGGATGTTAGATGACATACGGTATAATACGCGATACTATTGAGGCGGAATCACCGACTATTTATATTTATGTTAGATGACATACGGTATAATACGCGATACTATTGAGGCGGAATCACCGACTATTTATATTTATATTTATGTATATATTGACTCAGATTAGGTGGTTTCCATACCCCTCCCGACCTACTTGATAGTTAGATCAGTGGTTAGTATAATAGATGTTAGACTAGACCCGAGCCATACCTATTTCAAAAACTTACGAATCGGGAATATCTTAAAAACAAGTAATGGGATTCTACGGATATTTTCAGAGGACGTATCTTACTTAAAAACTCCGTAGCCCTTATTTTACTAAAAACCCCGATTTGTCTTATTTCAAATGGCACAATTTCATGACATATACATCTTGATGTAGACACTTCACAGTTGCGTTGATTTATTCAATTCCGCATTTTCATTGCTATTCGCATTTCATTTCAGGAGCTATTGTTATATTATCATCATGCTGTTAGGACACCGGCACAATTATCGATGATGCATATGTCCACGTACACTGTTTGCCGGCTCACACACTTCGTCATCGATAATTGCCATGTCACTACACTATAGTACTGTTGCATTCAGGATATGGCCCTTGCATGGCATACTTGTACATATACTTATCGTACACTTATACTTATGCACATACTTATTGTACACTCATACTTGTGCACCTGCCTGTCGTACACTCATATTTGTACATATACATATTTGCACATATATAGATGATAATTCTAGATTTGGAAACCGCAAGATACTCTTCAAAACTGATTCATTTTAAAACAACGGTTTTCCTCAATATGTGCATATTACTATTCCAGGTTGCATGATAGACAGATATGCTTGCATTTCTTTTACATGTTGCATATATCATGCTTCTGATTATACGCATTGAGATATGTTGTCTTCATGATATTTCTGGATTTGGAAACCGTGGATATTTCAAAGGAAAATATGTAATTGTTTTAAAAACCCGGTTACCCTTGATATGATATTTCTGTGCGTCCACCATGTGTTTTCTCGGTGCTAGAGTGACATGTGAAACCCGATTCGAGGAGGCGGATGAGGCCGATTGCGGGTACATGGTGGGCCCGGTATGGTACCCCGGGACGAGAAAGGATCGCTGTGTAGAAGACGGTGAGCCTGGCAGAAGGACTACTACCTACCGGTGATTGTATTTGAGCTCGGCGGATATCCGGAGGATACCGACCGGAGTTGAGAGATGGATATGGGCGTACTGCTGGGGCCGAGGGCCGATACCGCAGACGGAGCCCGTGGGCTGACCCAGACTGACGGGTGCCCGATATATGAGGATTTATGTGCCGATGCTGGGCACAGTTTTCATGATGTTTTCGAATCTCGATGCTGGGCACTCCGGTTCCATGATTTTGATTATATCCTCGTACTTCCATGCATATGCTTATGATATTTACGTGCATGATGCTTATTGTCATTGGGTGACGGGTGGACGGGATCCACGTTTATACAAACTTTGATTACATACAGACCTCGATTACATTGATCATACTTCATTTGTATATATAACAGGGTATGAGGGCGCTGTTATATATACCCTTACACCAATATTAGTGGAATGGGACGCTAATATATGTGTATTGATATCCATTTGATACTTCATCATATTACTCCTTGCAGACATACCTCTTATATATGACATGTTATTACCTGAGGCACTGACACGAGCACTTGGTACTACTTACATGTATAGATGTTTCATTGCCACCTTAGCATGCTTCAGACTTATTCATTTGAGGTTTATATATTGATCGTATGACCTAGGATTGCGTCATACATGCGATTTTCTGTTCGTAGAGCTTTTTCTACTCACGAGTTGGCAACTCACCCCCGTTGTACCCCAGTTTCTTGCAGGTTTGCCGTACAGGTTTTAATACGGCTTTGCGGGCACTGTTCCTTTCGGGTGACTTGCTAGTAGGTGGGTTTATTGTATCATACCCATCTTTATACATTGTATATTATATTTCAGTTGTATCTAGAAGTTCCATCAACCAAACAAGTACTTTTTGAGATAGAGACCAGTGATGTTTATTCTTTCGACCGTAGAGTCGCGCGTTATATTTCTATGGATTTCTTGCTGTTAGATTTACCTTTCTGTTGTGATCCTCGCCTTTAGGCGTTGTATATTATGTTGCTTACAGGTTGATTGCTATGGTTCTTCCTACTCTCTACTACTTTTCTTGGTTTGGATTTCTGGGTTTTCGGCTTACTTAGATTACGTACGCCTTAAGACGTTCGTAGTTTAAGTGCCGGTCATATTCCGTACTTTCGGGACGTGACAGGAAGGTTATCGGTTAAAGATTCAGGAGGGTGTACACAGTTAATGAAAGGAACAGGATGAATTGGAAAATCCGACTGATCAATTAAAACTGGTTCATCCTCAAAAATATCCTCAAAATTCTCCTCGAAGTTAAGCACATCCATGCATTTATCCTCAAAATCCAGAAGCATATGGGGTTCGGGAAAGTCATTTAATGATTCGGGATGATGAATTGAAGAGAAAAACTCAGTCAAATCAATGGGTTCATCATCCAAAATATTCCCAGCGTCAATGTCCTCAATCAAGTGAAAATCTATATTCTCAGACACCTCAAAAAAAGCATGGATATCAATCAATTCAGGTTCTAGAGTGGAGGTGTAGAGGTCAAAAGGATTGGGTGTGGTTTCACTCAAAAGGGACCCTTCACAATCGGGCAAATCAAACACTACAAAGTAACACAACTCATTATCTGTTCTATTTTTAATCAATGAATCGTCTGGAACACTAGATAGACATTCAAAACCGGAGTTGTGGGATTCAAGTTGAAACCGGTAGGCTTGATTCGGAAGGGGGTACATCTCACTCTCTCCACTCACATTCTCAACCTGTCCTACCGCCTCTTCATACATTGGAAAATTTGAAGCTAGTTGAAAACTAGCGACCAGGTCACTAGGTTGTATGAGGGCGGCCATGGACGCATTCAAATCCATCATCTGTTGGTACGACGCTACCCTAAAGTCTTCCAATGACTGTTCCAGACTAGACATGGGTTGGGAAGGGGTTTCAGTAAAAGATTTAAAGTTGTTTGGATACTGAAAACTTCCAAATGGCGGTTCAGAAGCAATGTCTAGGGAAGGTGTAAAAGCCGGGTAGGACTGGTAGGAATTGAATGGCTGGACAGGAGCAGGATCAACATTTGGATAAGAAGGTGAATGGAATTGTTGATCCCAAGAATTAGTGGAGAAAGGAGTGAAAGATCGGCTACGGGATTGTTCAATATGTTCAGCGACGGACAAAGGACGACTTGCAAAAGGGGTATCAACATAAGAGGGTGGGGGAGGTTGAAAAGGTTGATACAAAATGGATTGCGGAGGGCAAGTGTTTGTCCTAGACGCGGCTATCCGATCTTTCAAAGAGATTTTGGGCATGGAGGGATCGTTCGACGTTCGGCCAAAGCAAGAACCGTAAGAAGTAATGTCTGGTTGTGGGTACCAAAGTTCGGCAAGAGTTTTGCGAGGTGGGGTACCCATGATATGAAGAGAGAAAGAAAGAAAGGCAAAAAAAAGGAGGGGAAAAAGAGTGTAGATTTGTTTTTTTTTTGTTTTTTTTATTAAAAGAAAAAAATGTTTGTTTTTGGAGTTTTAAAAATTGTTTGTTTGAAAGAATACGGAATTATGGGACTAAAATTTACAATCACAATCACAATCACAATCACAATTACAATATGCACAAACACACCTAGAGCTAGGGTCTTTAAAGTCCAACTAGACTGCTCCTAACTGTTCCAAAGGGCTAGAAATAGGACCTCAATCCGCCTCTTTTCCGCCAATTGCGGCCAGGTAAGTGCCAGGTAAGTGGGAGGCTCCCCACTACGTAAGTAGTGGTCCTAATTAAGTAACCACTTGCCTTGGACACACTTGCCTAGACACCGCAAAGTCAGGATAGGATAAACGGCCGATGTCTACAACCAGTCCTCTGTCCTATTGAGTGCGACATCCTTAGGGCTGAGTCTAGTATTTTTTATTAGCTCAAGGTAATGCGTATGCAATTAGTGATTTGTGGGGTCTTAGGAAGGGTGATGAAATCCCCACCCAATCTGAATTGGTGTTCAAGCCCCTTAATGTCCGTATTAGTATATGCAAAGCGATTAACAAACAAAATCTAAAACAACAAAAAATTATTTTTGCGGCGGCGCAATTCTGTGCAAAGAAACCTGCAGAAAATACAGTATAGTGGAATTCAGAGAGAGAACTAGAGGAAAGAGAAAGGGCAGAAAAAATTTGGGGCTCAGAAGCCTAAAAAGGACCGCGGAACCGCCGCCGTATCCCCTCTTTGACCGCGGTTCCGTGGTCAAATTGATGATCTGGCGCCTGAATCTCAGGTCAGTATACGTGCCCTTCTCTGTACACCCTAATAAAAATCTCTGTTTCTTGATTTGATTACTGTACTTGCTCCAGATTAGCCTGCACACTTGCACACAAAAATTATCAAAAATAACAAAAAGATTTTATTTATATATATAAAGAAAAAATATTAACCCGAATAACAAGAAAGAAAATACATTACCGTCTCCCCGGCAACGGCGCCATTTGATCGCACGCTTTTGGCGTGTCGGATGTTCAAAGTTCTAAAGTTATAACCACGATCAGGATGGTGTCGCTTTGTAGCTAGCCGGTTGAGCACGGGTCGATCCACAGGGAGATGGTTGTATGTCCGTTCTTGTCTTAGAAGAGTCAATAAAGAATTTGTATATGTTTGTTCAGTTCTATCCTAAGTGTATATGCAAGTATAAAGTTGTTAAGAAAAAGATACGAAAGTGTAAGCTATGGAAATCCGCACTCAAAACCTTTGAGCCGAGTCTTGACCTGTTGAAGCTTGAGCGATCGGCAACAACGTGGATTAGGGTACTTAAGCACGGTATTCGTGGAATCCGGCTTATTGACCCTTGTCCGTCCGTTCTTGTCTCTTACTTTCGCCTCCGGCCAAACCGAACGCAACCGGTCGCGGTTAGGAATCACCGTTACCTTGATAGGGTAGAGTGCCTAACGGAGCGCTTGCGTAACGTTTGGGCGGAGTTCAAAGGAAAATAACGGGAAAAGGAAATAAACAAAGAAACATTAACTTACAATATCGTATTTATTCTTAACAACAATAATTACAACCATTCACAAAACAAACCAAAAAGAGCAAAAGAAAAGATAAACAAAGAAAAGAAAAGATTACAAGCAAGTAATTAAAAGTGCATGGAATTTAAGTGCATGAAAGTAAAGCAAGTATTAAAGTGCAAGAAAGTAAATGAGCAAGAAATGAAACTAGGAACCATAGAACCAAATACAAGACATGGGTTCAATAACCAAATCTTAAACTTGCAAGCTCAATTAAGAGGTTGCAAGATCAAGAAGAGGTAAAGAACCCATGGTGAATGAAGCACAAAAGAGAAGATTTTATTGATTCCAAAATGATACAACCCCTTGAGATCAATAACCAAACCTTAAACTTGCAAGCTCACTTAAGAGGTTGCAAGATCAAGTTAAGGTAGAGAGCTCAAGGGGGAAGCTAAAAAGAATGATACAAAATAACCCTCATCTTCATTTAACATCCAGTCAAAAGCTCTCACAACAATTTAATGTAGGGAAGATGAAGAAGAAGAAGAAGAAGAAGAAGAAAACTAAAAACTTACAAAAAGAGAGCATGAAAAGAACATCCTTGGCTTGGCAAGTTCTAGGATATTTATAGGCAGTAAACTGAAAACCTAGGGCAATATTCTGAATAAAAATGAATGTACCAATCTGCCCCCAGAAAACGACACCCTGCAGAGTCATCATGGCCGCGGTTCCGCGGCCTAAGCATGCTTATGCTGCGGAACCGCGGCCTTAATGAGGAGTTAGGCCATGGGGTTTTGTCGGTTTCCTTGTTCTTGTGTACTCTTCAGTGTGGTATAATACTTTTCTCAGAAGCTCTTCACAATTCTTCCAGAATTTCAGTAGATCAAAAGGTGATGTGATGTGGATCTTTTGCCATGATTTCCTCGAGCTCCGCATAGATTTCTTGGATCTTGTGTTGACATTCAGCATTGTGCATGAAAATGACATCGATTTGCCATTTTGTCCCTTAAACTGGTGTGTGGCAACATACGGATAGAGAGCGGAGACCCGTGTTTTATCTGTTGTTGGCAGTAATCCGGAATTTGTCGTACTTTTCCATGATATTCACTGTTTAGAGCCGAGACCAGTATCCTGCAATTATGTAGCAAACACTGATTAAAAGCACCTGCCTATAAACAAACGAGCGTAAGAATGGGCGATAGAAAATGCAATATTCTGGTATGAACGGTTATTTTTGAACATACTTTTTAACGAGCAATCAAATGGCGCCGTTGCCGGGGAAACGGTCGTAATTTTTTTCTTGTTATTCGGGTTGATTTCTTATTAAATCCAGTGCACATAATATAAACGAGAACCAAAACCGCATCTTATATTTAACGATTATTGTGCGAGTTTTGCAAGGAAATCTGGAGTAACTGGTGCAAGGAAATAGAGATTCAGAGATTTTAACTTAGACCAGAGGAGCATAAGTGAGCGCTAAAGAAATATTGGCAAAAGATCCCTTAAAACAGCGGTGGAACCGCGGCAGAACTAGTGGTTTGGCGGCGGAACCGCGACGGCTTGGTGGAGTTGGGCCCCCAAAATCCTCAGGTATTTTCCTAATATCTTTCTCTCTCTTATAAAGCTCCAATAATCTAATCTTTCCTGCAGGATTCTTTGCAAACAACGCTGCTCAAAAATCTTTTTGCGTGTTTTGATTTCGGTTTGTTTTTGCATATCTAAACCGAACATTAAGGGGCAATAACCCAAATTCCACGGACTTGAATCCGAAGACGCATACGTTTTCATAACCAAATTCGAGAATATATGTGTAATGATGAGCACAACCCAACTTTCAGGGGATGCTATGCGATTACGTCTTCTCCCTTTTACCATGTGCGATCTAGCTGAAAAATGGCTTTATAGCACTGCCGCACATTCTAGCGCTAAATGGGATGAATTCGTTATAGCATTCCTTAAGAAATTTTTTCCTAATCACAAAACCGCCCGTGTTCGAAGCGAGATTAACCACTTTACCCAACTTCCCAACGAACCATTCTGGAAATGCTTTGAACGGTTTTAGGATCTTCTTGTAAAATGCCCCCATCACAGAATTGATAGATGGCAACTTTTCCGAATTATATATGAGGGTGTTAATCCTGCCACGAAACAAATGTTTAAAACCATTTGTCAATGCCATTTCATGTCAAAAGACGATGGAGAAACTTGGCAATTTCTGGAAGATCTCGCCGAACAAACCTTACAATGGGAGAGCACTAGACTAACATCGTCTTCATCTAGGCCAGATATCTATCAGCTCGACGTTTCCATCACAGTGAAAGCCGAAATGGCCGCGATGCAAAAGAAACTCGAAGATATCGAAAACAAAGTCTCGTCAACCTCCATAAACCAAGTTACGCTCCCCAAAACCGTATGTTGTTGCTGTTTTGACCCATCACATTTAATGGAAGAATGTCCTTTGAATCCTCCGTCTCAAGGTCGTGAACAAACCAATGTTGCTTTTCATCAACAACCTAGAAATGACCCTTATTCATTCACATATAATCATAGATGGAGGAATCATCCTAATTTTATTTGGAACCAAAAACAATCTCAAAATCAAAATCAGTTCCCAAGCCAAAATAACTATCAAAAGCTTCTTCCATAGCAACAGCCACCGCACCAAATTCAGCACCCCTTTCAACCGTAATCTTTCCAAAATCCGACCAACAACTTTGTTCCTTATAATATTTCAACGGCCGGTACCGATAAAACCTCTGCACTCGAACGGAACTTAGAAATGTTTATTAAACAATCAACACAAACGACGGCTAATTTAACGTTGTCTATCCAAACGTTAGTGCAACACACTATTTCCTATTGTGAAAGCATAAAATCGATAGAAGCACAACATGCACAGTTAAATGCCGCAATGAGTGAGAGAGAGAAAGGGAGACTTCCATCTCAACCTCTACCAAATCCTGGACAATCACAAAGCGTCAATCTCATCCTTCAAAATCATAATATGAGTGCCGTAACTATGTTGAGATCGGGAAGAGTGCTAAATAACAATTTTGGTGAACATGTTGAAGTTGATGACATTGATGAAACATCGGCTACTACTTCTACTTCTACTTCGTCTAATCCAACCTTTTTTTCCGAGCTTATTCTTCTTTTCCCACTAGGCTCGAACTCTTAACCCACTTCCTTGAAGGAATTACCATCTACGACCATCCCAAATCCAATTTTGGGATCCATTCCATCCCCACAAACTTCTCCTCAAAAGTTGGACCCAACCCTTATTGATAAAGCTCCTTTTCCAAACAGGTTAAGGGTCAACAAACCAAGTCACCAAATGGAGAAGATTGTGGAAATTTTTAAACAAGTTAACATAAATATTCTTCTCCTAGATACTATCAAACAAGTTCCTTCCTATGCGAAAATTTTAAAGGACTTGTGCACTGGGAAAAGAAAATTTTAAGTGCCTAAAAAAGTTTTCTTAGCGGGTAATATGAGCAATTCTCTTACCCAATTGGTTCCCATAAAACGTAAGGACCCCGGTTGTCCAACAATATCTATAACTATTGTGGGTAAAAGTATCAATCGTGCTCTACTCGATTTAGGTGCTAGTGTTACTTGCTTCCGTATTCTGTTTATGAGCAATTAGGCATAGGAGAGTTGAAACATGTGCATTGCACTCTCCAGATGGCCGATCGATTTATCACCCAATCTCGGGGTGAGCAAGAGGACGTGTTAATCAAAGTCGGGGAATTTATATTCCCTGTGGACTTTATAGTTATAGATACACAGCTTGTGGCAAACCCACGGAACCAAATTCCGGTGATTCTAGGTCGACCTTTTCTAGTAACTTCCAACGCGATAATCAATTGTCGTAACGGTTCCATGAACCTGTCCCTTGGGAAGATGATAATTGAGCTTAACATCTACAAGCTAGGATGTCAACCCTCCGAACCTTATGCTCATATAGTTGATATATGTTCTGTCGAAAAGATAGCTTTCGATAGTTGCGAATTTGAGGATCTTCACGATACTAATCTAGACTCCAATAGTGTGTTATTGTTTGATCCTGCAATTTATGGTACACATGAGGACCCTTCTATTGACAATTCCACACCCACGTCCGAATCCTTTGACTTGTCGAATGAGTTAGTCGAGCTGTCCGGATCAACATGTAACGCTAAATATGAACCTTTTATGGAGTCCGAGTATCAGCCAGTTCTTTCCGATGAGATTATCATTTGGAATACCGATGGAAGTTTTGAAGATATTTTTGTCGAAGAACTCGCATTCCTAGAAGACATGGGAGTTGTGATAAATTAACCCCCACCCAAAGAAGTTGAACCTCCACCCCTTCTTCTTATCACGAACGAAAATGCGAGCAGTGCACCATTAATGTTTCTTCTCTACCAACCGAGACGTAAACTTGAATGATTACACCTCTTATCTCCCCACTTCTTCACATCTATGATCTTCCACTAACTATGTTATTACATCGATAAAATATTCGAATGGTTAGTGTTAACTTTTGGTCTTCGTAAACTTTTGCATAAACCAATAACTTTAAACCGCCCCCTCCCCCTCTTATAATTTTAAATGCTTAATACTGTTACACTCAAGTTTTGGGGGGAGAAAAATATTTTGGCTCTTGAAAACAAGAAAATTTTTATGCAATTGTGAGCCAAAAATAAGTTTGGGGGAGGATTTCACTTTCATTAACTTTTTGTCCACTTTTTCTAATAATTGAGAACTTTTCCTCCCAAATCTACAGGTTTTAATATTAAAAGATGACATCAATGAGGACACTGCTGCAAATAGGTTTGGGGGAGGTTTGTGCTTATTCACGCATCATTTTGAATTATACTAAATAAAAGCACAAAAAATTTTGATAATAAAAATTAGGAGGTGAAAAATACATATGAAAGATAGGAAGCGGTTTAAAAAAAGAAAGAAAATTAGATGTTTTAAAACGAAGCTACTAATAGGTAGTTATGAGCTGTTATCCCAAGGGTTAGTAAGATGAAGGGAATCACTAATCTGAGGATAGAAATAAGTCTAAAAAATAGTCCCTATTCTTGAGTCCAAATTTCTGAACGTTGATACCCTACTATATGCACTTGTACACATATTAAAACTTAGGATAGTAGAGGATACCTTGAAATGCTCTTTTCTAAAAGCCTTAGTATAAAGGAAAATATATATAAAAACAAAAATATAAATTACATAAAAAATGGTGAAGAAAAATGAACACTGGTTTTGTAATTACTTAAGACAGCAGAAAAAAATATAGCGTAGGTGCCTTATCGCCTAGTGCCTTAGACCAACTGGTTTGGGAATCACTATTAAGCATTAGGTGTTGCAAGAATAGGATATTGCTAATTACGCCTAAAAGTGTGAGCACATTTGGTAATCGGTTGGTTAGTACCTCCTGAAATATTAACGGTCGCATGAAGAATGTGTGAGCAATTCCATCTATAAAACATTCACCGACTAAATAGTACTAAGCAAGATGGACAAGAGTATGATAGCTTGAATTGAATTTTCTAAGTGTAGGAATGTCTTTTACACACACGTGGGGGTATATGATCGATGTTTGGAAGAAATGGTACGGAGGAAGACTAAAAACGATGTTTTATTGAGGGATGATGTGATTTCTGACATTTTTTCATGACTATTAAGATAGGGCTCATGGCAACTCAAAAGCTAGTGTAGTTTGAAACGCTTATTTTCAAGTTCTTTTTTTATATGTTTTTATCTTTGTATGTAACTTTCATTTTCTTTTTTTTATTATGGAATTTTGTGGGTGTAATCCACTGAAAACCCTTAGGAGACAACACTCCTCCTACTAGAGACACCTAGAGGTTTAAAGGCCTGTTGCACGTGCTCGGTGAAATCGTGTTGCCTACGAAAATGTCCTAGTTAGTTTTCTTCTTCTTCTTTTTCTCTTTAATAACTAGTTTGCTCAGAACGATCAAAGTTAAGTTTGGGGGTAATTTATTAGTCTAAAATATTGAATATTTGTATGAACATTTTTCCTACTATTGTTAAGTACTAAAAGGTGTTTATTGTAAATATAGAACATATGTGGGTTATTTGTAAAAAGTTTATTATCATATGTTTCTACATTTTAATTAACATAATGAGGTAAAATATATGCATATAATATTTAAATGAAATCTTAGTAATTAAAATATGCATATCATATCAAATATTTCTAATCAATATTCTTAAGATTTAATATCATATAAAATGGTTAGGATAATATCTCAAAAATACCAAATACTATTAAACACTTTTATTTGAGATATTGTGTAGATATCAGCTCAGGTATGGAATCCAAGAGATCCGAGTTAAATTGGGATGTTGGAATCGAATCTGCCAGCAAATCAAGAGATCTAGCAACGGCAGAGACTCAGAATATGATTTGCAGAATCTAGACATCAAAAGTATCTCCACATGTCAACACAAGAGACCGGAAGAAATCCCAAAACATGATGCCACTAGGTTGCGGCAGATCCGCGACTAAATTGATGGATATGCGGTGGAACCGCGGCTCATCTGTAGCCATACGATGTGAGATTTTGGGATTTGATTGTAACGGCATATATTCATAGATGGCATCTAGGGTTTCTAGTTTTTGGGACTATATATAGGACTGAGAGCTGCACATTAAAATCTTCAACCGAAGAGATCAAGAGATCCACATATCCGAATGATCACCATCTATTCATCCACCTCCAATAAGAGAGAGATCTAGAGCAAACTAGGGTTCTTATATTCTACTTTCTAAGGAGAATTTAAATGCAATAGTTGATTAATAAAGCTGGTTGTTTTTAATTCTTTTTTGCATTTAATTTCCGCACTTACTTTCTGCACTTACTTTTCTGCATCTTAATCATGTTTTCATTCTTCTTCAACCTTTCTTCTAAATTTTTAACCATGAGCGAGTAATTCCTAGCTTGCTAGGGTTTGTAGGATAGGGTAGAACAATGGATGAGAAAATCTTTTAACTTCTTTTATGCATTTTAAAGTCTATAAAATTTAGAAAAATAAATGTTAACATCCTAATCGGGCGCGCTACCAATTTATTGATAGTCACGGCCACGATTTGAGATTGGATTAACACTTGTTTTGTTAAGGGCTAGACATGAATAGAGATCAATGAAAGGACAGGGGTTAATAGTGGGGAAACCCTAGTTTCATCCAAAAAACCCTAATCTACATTCATCACGATCGATCTAGTTTTAAACTATTAAAAGATAAAAGGAGTCATTTTTAATTATTCATCCATTACTACTAATTCCTATGAACCCTACAAGCCTTTTCTTTATAAATTCTATATCCGTAACAACAAACAATCATCCTTCTTTTATCAACTCGTCTAAAGCAAGAAAAGAGTTTGCGTTTCCCTGCGGACGACCCGTACTCATCGCGGCTAGCTACTAGCGACACCATTTTGATTGCGATTATTTACAAAACACTTTTTAGTAGATCAATCAAACGCCTAGCCTGAATTTAGGGGAAGATGCTATTCGGACTTATCCACCCACCTCTCCGAAGATACCAAGTTGATTTATTGTTGGATATATGTATGCCCTAGAGGCCATTATATGATAGTGGATGTATTTATACATGTATATATATTCAGTGTACATTCTTGCTCGACATGATAGTATGCTATGTGGTTCTTCTTTGTCTGACATGTTGACTTGATCATGCTTTTATTCATTCACACATGTTGATAAAGCCCTGAGGATATTTGCTTGACTACTGTGATTATGATGAAGATCATACTAGTGGGACGTCTGTACTTAATAAGCATATCCTGAAATGTCCCTAGTCGTAGGTATATCGAGATGGGGCATCGATATACCAGAGTAGACTAGAGTTTATGATACTAGACCCATATGATGGGCGATGGATGATCCCACATCCATTGATGTTTGACATCGAGATCGTATACGGGTGCTCAGTGGAGACTGGGTACACTGGACGGACTCACCAAGAACTCCTATATGGTTTTATATCTATCGTCGGATAGCAGTTCTCAGGTGACACTGGTACAGATTAGTCTGTAGACCCGAGATCGTCATAGAGTCTTATGTGTTCTCCCACTGTACTTTGATTACCACCCTACCACGGCTCTACTTAGTCGTGCAAACAGGTGGCTTTTGGGTGTAGTCCCGAGACACACGAAGGCGATGAGCGATAGGAGGGGTTTCGTCTCTCCAAGTATTGGGAGTCGATGCTGTGCTGTGCTCGATTGGCTATATCAGTAAGTCCCTGGCCAGGGCTGTTGAGATTTACTGATAAGTATTATCAGTAGTTTCTCGATCTGTTATAGACCATTCATCGGCACGACTTGTTAAGTTATTGGGGTCGACATTGCCATCCCTAGACTCAATATGAAGCGTATCTGACGAAGAGACCGGACTGTACGATAGTGTTGCCGGATGGCTCGACGGGAGTTGTGACAGGTTCGCTTGTTTTCTTCTGATCGCTCAATACCCTGGTGGCCATTACGTTTAGCTGACCTCTTGCGGCTTGGGGGTGCTTGATATGATCATCACCCACTGCCGGCGTATTGACGAGTCTTAGAGTCCCACAATAGAGTTACCTAGTCCAGGCGAAACGATGCGGTGCGTATATGAGATATGCGCGGGGACCCGATTAAATGCGCATATGTAATACCGTATATTAATCGGGCGGTATGTTATTGGTCGGGTCGTATGTGATATGACCTGTTTGCTAAATCAAGTGTTGATTTATCATTGACCATTAGCTTTTTCACTTTAAACCCTTCTTGTCTTTTGTTGTATGCATGCATGTATGCACTTATTCTCATTGATGCACATATGGATGTGCATGCACAAATACATGCATACACACTTGTATCATGGTTGTTGATACAATGGATGGTGGCAATATGAGACTCACACCTTTTATAAATATGTTGATATTTCTTTTTGGAAAAGAAAATGGAAATGGAAATTATTATCATGCTTAATTATTTTATTCACCCACTAACCATTGCATTAACCTTGAGTTAATTTCCATGGCCATTTTGCATCCAATAGAAAATATTTAGATATTTATTAACTTGAGTTAAGAGTGAGAAGAAGAAAAAATATATATTTTCTTTTCTCATTCTTATCTTATTTTTCATCATTATCTCTTGAGCTCTCATTAGCCATCATCTTCTTCCTCCTCTCTTTTGCTCTCTAGCTTTCATTTGTGAGCAAAAGAGTAATCAAGTTAGGGTTTTGAAGTGAGAAAATAAACCACATCACCATTCTACACTAGTCTTGCCCATTAGTTTAGAGTGTTAGCTTCTATTTCTTCTCTTGATCTAGTGGAGCTTCAAGCTTGGACAAAAAGGACTCCGGGTGGATCGTTGTGGACGTAGAGGATCATAAGCGAGCTTCTTCCAACTCTCAAGTGGCCAAAGAATCTAGCGTAGGGAGTTACAAAGGTTGTATTCTCAAACCCTAGCCTTTTACTACTTGTGATGGTTTAAAAAGTATTGTTACCCTAGCTTTTCTAGTATGATCCTTAGGTTAGTTTCTCTAACACCTATAATTTTTAATATGGCATGTGTGATGCTACCAAACCCTAGTAGTGGTGCTGTAGAAACTCTATCATGGTATCAGAGCCTAACTAGAAGTCTAAACGATGTTACGACAATACGAAAACAAAACTTCCGCAAAAATACGAAATTAGAAACCCTTGAAAATGCTCTCTGTAAATTTTTTAAAAAGTGGCCTGAAATTTTTTTAAATAACTGCAGAGTGACATTTAAGAGAATATTAGAACACAGGTGTAAAACGAGAGGGGGTGACCGGTTTTTGGCCGGTGGCCAAGAGGGATTTTCCTGCGTCGCCGACCCCTTTGTCTCCACTCCCCCTCGTTTTCCTACTGTGGTCTTTTACTCATATTCTGGGGTTTCTGGTATTGTTTATGTAGTCCAGAATTGCATGTGATGTAAGTTTGGTAATGGACTATTTGCGGAGTACTTCGTATTGGTATTTTTATAGCATTGTATTGGTAACTTTGGCGACGTTAAACAGGTCGAACGAACTATCAAACACTGGTATTTTCCATGTTGAACGTACTCGATATATAATGCAGGTATTCTTATGGGCACTCTAGAAGAATGTAACCCTAACTCGAGATGTGACCACCAAACTACGACTAAACCTTAGGGTTTACCGTAGTTAGTGGCCCTACAAATGAGGCTTGGGTCTGCCCTTCTACGGTTGGTCCATTAAATACTGTGGCATAGATTTTGGGTATTGTTTAACGGTGCTCAAGTGTTGAGCTTGCTGGGGAATATGGGTGTTCGTTAATTCGATCGAAGGGTTTAACATCGCCCAGTAGTATGTGATACTTGTTTCTGCGACCGTAAGCGTAGTATGCGTATCGCCGGTTTCGTTGCTATATGTCAACGGCAATTGGGGTACACACACTTGCTTATGTTGATGACATGTGATGTTATGTGTTACTGTATTGTGATGTATTGGATTGTTGTTATCGAATAGCCGGGGGGGTTTTATGTGAGATGAGAGTTTTACTTTTCATTCATGTAAAATTCATTTGTAATGTAATATTTTTTTATTTGGGGCACTTCCGGGTTGAGGATGATGTCACCATTGTTGTATATTATTTACTTTTCCGCATTAGGATAGACCAAAGGAGGAGAGCACAAGTGACCGGGTTCTGGGGTCCAGTGGGAGACCATCTCGAGGCGTCGAGACCGGGTTTCCTAACTCCAGAATTGGCAGGGTCACTTGCCGCTCTCTTAGGGGTCTAGGGTGTGGGATTGGCTATTCATCACGACCGTGGAATCCGTATTTTCTATTGTTGGCTAAATACTAAATACGGACGTCCTAGTATATCCTATATTATCATATCTATGTTTCTGCTGTCTATATTCTGTGATGTGATCGCTTAATATATCTGAGACGAATGCTATATTATATATGAGATATGTAATAGACGTTGCTTATGTTTTACACCCGCGCTAGTCCTGTCCAGGTATGCCGTTAGTTAAGTAACCTAACGGTGCATAACGGAACATTGCGGCGAATGCGGATGGCAGAAGCATACGTTGTATTTTCTTTTCTTTTTCTGTGATTGGCTTAAGAACTTAAATGATGGGACTACATTAATATGATTAATGTAAGGAAAATAAACCTAAAAAGATATTGTAGAATCAGATTAGAAAAACCACTCGGCTTTTTACGAAAAAGTTACATTTCAAAACTGCGGAGCTTAAGCCACTCCTTTTGAAAACCATTTGATTCTATGACGATATCAAGTTCAAAGCGTTAAAGGTTTTCTTAAAAACCATCCGCAGCCCTCTATCATTTTAGAAAGTAGAGTACTTAGTATTCGTGCTATGTTTGTTGACTATAGTTAAGGCGTAGTGTACGGTAGCTAAGTGATGTCTTCCTATAATGCATATGATGCAGATTAATTGGGACATTCATGTGATTTTGTTGACCATAGTTAAGGGTCACATGGGTAGGTCTAATTAATCAAGAAATGACGGGGAGAACTTGACTAGTGCTTATGATTTGTTGACCATAGTTAAGGTCATGAGTACTAGGGGTAAAAACCACATCGGGAATTTCAATAGTTGAAATTTGCAATGAGATTGCATACCTTCCATATGATGGTTGGATCTCGATCCCACTGTGGGCAAAAGTTGCTCTCAGGTGTGTTTTATGGTTTACAATTAGCTAACCCATTAGGTGTCTAGAAAGGTGTTAACGGGGCTACGCCTCTGGAAAGACGAGGTTTATATTAATTAGGTCCGTGCGAAAGCACGGGGAACCTCCCTCAAGTACCGACACTGGCCTGGCTGAACGGTTAGCGAAATTGTAGACTGTAATTAATCCTAGCTAGTTTTCTTTTTAAGGTTTGAAAGAAAAACTTGATTAAAGCAGTGGGAGACATCGATTAGATAAGATAATAACCAATCTGATCTTTGCAAGAGCTTTCGCTGAGTGTATTCTTTTCTCTCTCTTAATGGCAGATATCAATGACAGGACTCAAGCTTCTACTAGATAAAAATAAACTGAATGGGACCAATTATAAAGACTGGCTGAGGAATCTTAAATTTGCCTTGACTTATGATAAGGTATCATATGTCCCCACGGCTCCAACCCCGCCCGTCCCAGGCCCTAAATCCTCAGTTACGGATATTGAAGTCCGCAAGACATGGGACGCTGACTGTACCACGGCCAAATGCCTCGTGCTTGCATCGATGGATAACACACATCAAAAGCAGCACAAGAATATGGACGTCCACGCCATATTCCTCCATACAAAGGAGTTGTATGGAGAGCAATCTCGTGTCTTACGATACGAAGCATCCATAAAGCTGTTTCAGATGCGAATGGCCCCTGGCACACCAGTAGGAGACCATGTTCTGAAGATGATAGCTCTCATAGAAGAGATTGAGGACCTTGGGTGGACAATGGACAATGAGCAATATACGGATATTATTCTGCAGCCTCTTCCCTCCACCTTTGCTCAATTTATAGTTAACTTCAACATGCACAACATGGAGAAGGAACTACCTGAACTCCTTAATATGTTAAGGAGTGCAGAGAGCACGCTGAAATCAGTGAAAACTCCTGTTTTGAGTGTTGGACAATCTTCCTGTTCTCGCCCAAAGACCAAGGCCAAGGGAAAGATGAAGAAGAAACCAACCAAACCTAAGGGTGGAGTCAAAAAGGTTAAGGGGAAAGACAAGTCCAAAGCTGGGAAATCGGGGAAAGGGGAATGTTATCACTGCCACAAAACAGGACACTGGAAGGGAAACTGCACCGAGTACTTGGATCTCAAGAAGAAACATGGGGATGCTTCCGCTTCAGGTGTGTTTGTGACAGAAAACTGTTTTTCAATAAACTCTGCTTCCTGGGTGTTAGATACCGGTTCAGGTTCTCACATTTTCAATTCTATGCAGGGACTGAGAAATAGCAAGGTTTTGAAGACAGGTGACCATACTCTCCGCGTTGGAAATGGTTCCAATGTACATACAGTTGCAATGGGAGAGTATCACTTGGGGTTGCTGTCTGGGTGTATATTGGTTTTGAACCCATGTTATTATGTACCTAGTATGCTTTGTAATATAATATCCGTTTCTTTGTTAGACAATGAAGGATATAATTTTGTATTGCAGAACAATGTTATGAATATTCACCAGAATCAAATGTTGGTTGGGTATGGTACGCTTAATAACGGGATATACGTTCTAAATCAACACACAGTTTTCCGCATACAACACACTAGTAAAAGAAAATTTTCAGAAATAAATGAAGCTTTTCTTTGGCACTGTAGACTTGGTCATATTAACGAAACAAGACTAAACAAGTTACACAAAGATGGATATTTAAACTCTTTTGAATATAAATCTTATGCGACTTGCCAGTCTTGTATCAAGGGTAAAATGACCAAAACTCCGTTTACCGGACACTGAGAAAAAGCTACTGAGCTCTTAGGCCTCATACATAGTGATGTATGCGGGCCAATGTCTACACAGGCTAGAGGCGGTTTTTCTTACTTCATTACTTTCACTGATGATTTCTCAAGGTTCGGTCATGTATTTTTATTAAACCACAAGTCCGAAACTTTCGAGAAATTCATTGAATATAAACTCGAAGTAGAAAAAAAAACCGGCTTGAGCATCAAAATGCTTCGATCAGATCGAGGTGGAGAGTACCTCAGCACAGAGTTTGCAGACTTCCTAAAAGAGAATGGGATTGTCTCTCAGCTCACTCCTCCTTACACACCACAGCACAACGGTGTGTCAGAACGACGGAATCGGACCCTATTAAATATGGTACGTTCCATGATGAGTGATGCTGAGTTACCCGTCTCATTTTGGGGGCATGCATTGGAGACTGCAGTGTTTCTGCTGAACAGGGTCCCAACCAAAACTGTGTCTACCACGCCATATGAGATATGGTATCGGAAGAGACCATCTCTTAAACGAATTAAGATTTGGGGTTGTCCGGCCTATGTTAAAAAGTAGAATCCGGAAAAACTCGAGACGGTCAGTCATGTGTAATTTTGTGGGATATCCAAAGAATTCTTATGGATATCTTTTAAGTCGCAAGGAGGAACAAAAAGTGTTTGTTTCTCAGTATGCCATATTCTTGGAAAAAGAGTTTTTCACAAATGATGCTGATGGCAATGTGGTAGATCTAGAAGAGGTTCTAGAGACACAAACTACAAATGACGACTTGGTTGAACCAGCTGTTGCAACAGAAACTGATGAACCTCGGCCACTCCGTAGGTCTGGTAGGACTTCTCGTCCACCGGAGAGGTACTACGGTTTCCTCATTGATGGTGACAGAGAAGACTGCATCATGGAGGATGATGATCCTACCAGCTTTCGGCAAGCTATCATGAGTGGAGACTCTGTGAAGTGGCCGGATGCCATGAGATCCGAAATGGAGTCTATGTACACCAACAAAGTATGGACTTTGGACATTGTACCCCCTGGGGTAGAACCTGTGGGGCGCAAATAGATCTTTAAAAGAAAGATTTGTGTAGATGGGCAGGTAGAGACCTATAAGGCAAGACTTATGGCGAAGGGTTTTCATCAAAGACCAGGTCTGGACTATGAAGAAACTTTTTCTCCCGTAACCATGCTTAAATCCATTCGGATCCTACTTGCTATCGCTGCTAACTACGACTATGAAATCTGGCAGATGGACGTTAAAAATGCATTTCTAAATGGAGATTTAGAAGAATGTGTTTATATGGATCAGCCAGAGGGCTTCATTGACAGTGGGAGCAGCGGGAAAGCATGTAGATTGCTTAAATCCATTTATGGATTAAAGCAGGCATCACGTAGTTGGAACATCTATTTCGATGATGTTATCAAAGAGTTTGATTTCATCAAAAATCCAGATGAACCTTGTGTTTATAAGAAGGTTGTAGGGAGAGCTGTCACTTTCCTCGTGTTGTACGTGGATGACATTCTTCTGATAGGAAATGATATTCCTATGCTACAGTCGGTCAAATCTTTCTTATCACTAAGGTTCTCCATGAAGGACCTGGGTGATGCCATATACATTCTGGGCATTCGGATCTACAGGGATAGATCCAAGAGGTTATTGGGATTGTCCCAAACCAGGTACATTAACACCATCCTAAAAAGGTTTAGTATGGAAGACTCCAAGCGAGGTTCCTTACCCGCTTGCCATGGGGTCACTCTCTCTAAGGACTCTTGCCCAAAGACCGATGAAGAGAGAGCTCGCATGAGCATTATACGCTATGCTTCGGCAGTAGGATCTATAATGTATGCGATGTTATGTACATGCCCTGATGTAGCTTATGCACTTAGTGTAGTAAGCAGGTATCAATCCAACTCAGGGGAAAATCACTGGATAGCTGTGAAGAACATTCTTAAGTACTTGCGAAGGACTAAAGAATTGTTTTTGGTGTATGGTAATGGAGATCTCCAAATGGAGGCCTTTACCGATTCGAGCTTCCAGAGAGATAAGGACGACAGCAAGTCTATCTCTGGGTTTGTATTTACCCTCAATGGAGGGGCGGTAAGATGGAAGAGTTCCAAACAGGATACCGTTGCAGACTCTACAATGGAGGTTGAGTACATTGCTGTGAATGATACCGCCAAGGAAGTCATCTGGATGAGGAAGTTCGTCTCGGAGCTAGGAGTAGTTCCAACAATTATTGATCCAATACCATTGTATTGTGATAGTAATGGGGCTATGGCATTAGCCAAGGAGCTCAGGTCCCATCAGCGGTCCAGACACATCCTGAGGCGATTTCATTTGATACGGGAGATTGTAGATCGCCGCGAGATCGAGATTAGGAGAGTAGACACAAAGAATAACACCGCGGATGCACTCACCAAGGCCCTCCCTCAGCCGCAGCATGAGCGACTTTTTGAGATGTTGGGTATGAGATACGCCAATAACTGGCCCTAGTGCAAGTGGGAGATTGTTGGATATATGTATGCCCTAGAGGCCATTATATGATAGTCGATGTATTTATACATGTATATATATTCAGTGTACATTCTTGCTCGACATGATAGTATGCTATCTGGTTCTTCTTTGTCTGACATGTTGACTTGATCATGCTTTTTTTCATTCACACATATGATAAAACCCTGAGGATATTTTCTTGACTACTGTGATTATGATGGAGATCATACTAGTTGGACGCCTGTAGTTTATAAGCATATCCTGAAATGTCCCTAGTCGTAGGTATATCGAGATGGGGCATCGATATACCAGAGTAGACTAGCGTATATGATACTAGACCCATATGATGGGCGATGGATGATCCCACATCCATTGATGTTTGACATCGAGATCGTATACGGGTGCTCAGTGCAGACTGGGTACACCGGACGGACTCGCCGAGAACTCTTATATGGTATTATATCTATCGTCGGATAGCAGTTCTCAGGTGACACTGGTACAGGTTAGTCTGTAGACCCGAGATCATCATGGAGTCTTGTGTGTTCTCCTACTGTATTTTGATTACCACCCTACAACGGCTCTACTGAGTCGTGCAAACAGGTGGCTTTGGGGTATAGTCCCGAGACACACGAAGGCGATGAGCGATAGGAGGGGTTTCGTCTCTCCCGGTATTGGAAGTCGATGCTGTGCTGTGCTCGATTGGCTATATCAGTAAGTCCCTGGCCAAGGCTGTTGAGATTTACTGATAAGTGTTATCAGTAGTTTCTTGATCTGTTATAGACCATTCATCGGCATGACTTATTGAGTTATTGGGGTCGACGTTGCCATCCCTAGACTCGATATGCAGCGTATCTGACGAAGAGACCGGACTGTACGGTAGTGTTGCCGGTTGGCTCGACGGAGTTGTGACAGGTTCGCTTGTTTTCTTCTGATCGCTCAATACCCGGGTGGCCGTTACGTTTAGCTGACCTCTTGCGGCTTGGGATGCTTGATATGATCATCACCCACTGCCGGCGTATTGACGAGTCTTAGAGTCCCACAATGGAGTTACCTAGTCCTTGCGAAACGATGTGGTGCGCATATGAGATATGCGCGGGGACCCGATTAAATGCGCGTATGTGATACCGTATATTAATCGGGCGGTATGCTATTGGTCGGGTCGTATGTGATATGACCGGTTTTCTAAATCAAGTGTTGATTTATCATTGACCATTAGCTTTTTCACTTTAAACCCTTCTTGTCTTTTGTTGTATGCATGCATGTATGCACTTATTCTCATTGATGCACATATGGATGTGTATGCACACATACATGCATACACTCTTGTATCATGGTTGTTGATACAATAGATGGTGGCGATATAAGACTCACACCTTCTATAAATATGTTGATATTTCTTTTTGGAAAAGAAAATGGAAATGGAAATTATTATCATGCTTGATTATTTTATTCACCCGCTAACCATTGCATTAACCTTGAGTTAATTTCCATGGCCATTTTGCATCCAAAAGAAAATATCTAGATATTTATTAACTTGAGTTAAGAGTGAGAAGAAGAAAATATATATATTTTCTTTTCTCATTCATATCTTATTTTTCATCATTATCTCTTGAGCTCTCATTAGCCATCATCTTCTTCCTCCTCTCTCTTGCTCTCTAGCTTTCATTTGTGAGCAAAAGAGTGATCAAGTAAGGGTTTTGAAGTGAGAAAACAAACCACATCACCATTCTACACTAGTCTTGCCCATTGGTTTAGAGTGTTACCTTCTACTTCTTCTCTTGATCTAGTGGAGCTTCAAGCTTGGATAAAGAGGACTACGGGTGGATCGTCGTGGACCTAGAGGATCTCAAGCGAGCTTCTTCCAACTCTCAAGTGGCCAAAGAGTTTAGCGTAGGGAGCTACAAAGGTTGTATTCTCAAACCCTAGCCTTTTATTACTTGTGATGGTGTAAAAAGTATTGTTACCCTAGCTTTTCTAGTATGATCCTTAGGTTAGTTTCTCTAGCACCTATAATTTTTTAATATGGTATGTATGATGCTACCAAACTCTAGTAGTGATGCTGTAGAAACTACATCATTTATAGCACCGCGTATCGGAGGTTTGGATAGATGCGACCATTGTAGCAGACTTTATCAGATTCCCCCTCATTTATGAGGGTTTTTTTTATTGTGGGGACGCTCTTCCCTACAGGCGCAAGACCTTGCAATTAATTACGTTACCGCATTGCGATAACCACTTTCTCCTGCTCTGGAAGTTCACTTCGTGTCGTGTGTTGTTTTGTTTGTTTTGATTGCCCGTGGATTGTATACGGAGACTAGTTTTCGTCGTCGCCCGTAGGTCGCGTATTAGTCCAAATCCGTAAATTTTAGATTTGGGTTTTGAACTTAAGTTGTATGTTCCCTTAGTTCAAAAAAGTTTTATTTTATTTAAGGACCGTTAATCTAGTTTGACATTAAGATCAACTTAAATATATAAGCATTTAGGCTCAATTTATTTTGAACTAAGGATACGTTAGTCCTATTTGAGACTAAGATCAACTTAGTAATATTTTCAGGATCATTAAATTTTATTTAGATCCAACAACAGGGCATTTTGGCTCAGTTGCAAGAAAACTTCAGAGACTTAGCCAATTTGGGCTTGGTCTGCTCAGTCTTTTACCTTTTTTATTTAAAAGTGCTAAGCACTTATTTGGGTTTTGTTTGCTCATCCCTTTTTCTTTTGTGCAGGAGTGCTGAGCATTTCAGTTATTTTGACTGAATATGTTAAGCACTTTTTATGGTGTCCACGTGAGAAACACATGCGGTGCTATCTCATTTATTTTGTTGAGCGCACACATGTAGACACTGTCCAATCAGTGCTAAGCACTCAGCTGTTTTGGCTGCATATGAAATGCTAAGCACTTTACTCAATGCTCACGTGTATTTCACGTGAGGCGCTAGCCTTCTGTTTTGGACGCCCGCATGTTGTTCACATGAGGCGCTCGGCACTATTGGGAGCGCCCACATGGGAAGCACGTGAGGCGCTAATTCATTTTCTTTTTTAGAGATTGAATCTCTGTTAATGGCATTTTAACCATTAATGATCACCAAGATCTTTATTTTGAAGATCTGGGATCAGGTTTTCTTTAAGAAATAAGTTCATATGTTTTTTCTTTTATAAGAACTAAAAGTTTCTTTTAGGGTTAAACCCTATTTTCAGAGGAATTAAATTCCCATATGATAGATTCTTTTTCTGTTTCTTTCTTTTTAACCTAGTTCTTTTCTGAATCTTTGATTCTCAAGAACAAGATCTTCTCGATGAGAATTAAATTCTCAATTTGTGAGAGACTTGTCTTGTGGATCTCAGTTTCAGAGAAAAAACTAAGTTCTTGAGAAGAGTTAAACCCTTAGATATACTATGATAGGTAAAAGAGATATTTTTATCTCTGTGGTTTCTTTACCTATGGTTTGAGAGGAGGAAGATCTTCTTCTTTATTGAGAATTAAATTCTCTATTGTTTTGAAAGCTTTCTGTATTTTTACAGAAGCTTGTGGGGGGATTCTCTCTCTTTTCTCTGTGTCTGTCGTGTCATCTGAGAATTGAAATCTCGGGTCCTTTATATAGTCAAGGCAAATTTGTTAATTAATTTGAGAAAATCTCTCATTTGAGAGATATCAATTGATTTAATTAGCCTCAAAATTTTCTCAGTGGGATTTTATCCACCGTTGGATTTTTAATCCAGTGATTTTTATTTCACAGACTATGTCTTCTTGTTTTTAACAAGATTGGGGAAATATTTTCCCATATACAGAATTTTATTCTGTCAAACGGTGATTTTTAATTGCCATTGGATTTTTAATCCAAGAGCTCTCTATTTTACGGAGAGCAATCCTTCTTTGTTTAGAAAGATTGAGAAAATATATTCCCAAAATAGAATTTAATTTTATCATTGGATGTTTGATACAACTGAGAGTATTTTTTTCACTTAGAAAGATTTGGGAGATATTTTCTCCTAATAGAATTTAATTATTTTATTTGATGATTTATCATCACCATTGGATTTTTGATCCAACGGCTCTGTTTAACAGAGAGTATCCCAGATTTTAGGGAAATATCCCCATGTAGGATTTAATTCTATCTGCTTTTAATTTGGACGTCGGCGCTCACGTGTTGTGCACGTGGGCGCTGCTTAAGAATTTAATTCTTATATAGGATAGGCTCTCCTGTGCTTTACACATTGGCGCCGACGTGAGCTTCACGTGCAGTGCCACCATAGGATTTAATCCTAAGGGGTTAACGCTGGCGCCCTCGTGGAGAGCACATGAGGCGCTGCCACATTAAAATTTAACAGAGCTTAGCTCTTTTTATTATGTTTTAATATTAGGGGAACAAATGCCCCCCACCATTGTTCTCACGTGGCTTACATGTGAGTGCAACAGTGTCACTTTCACCACCATTGGATCTTCTAGAAAGTTAAACAGTCCTCCCCACGTCTTATAAATAGGGTTTTTGGCCCTTGAGATGACTGACATCTCTTCATCTTCTTTCTTGAACCTTCCTTTCTTTTGAGAATTCAATTCTCGTTTCCCGGAGCTTAGATCTTTGTCTCCCAGAATTCTTTTGAACATAGTATACTCTGCCATATTTCTTGGTAAGAACTATGAACAGAGCTTAGCTCTTTTTTGTTTAATCGATCTCTTAGAGATCTAAAAAAAACTTTCTTTTTACAGATCATGGATTTTAATATCCTCATCCAAGACTTGAGAATATTTAATTCTCATATTTAGGATTTTACCCTACTGTCATTCTTGACACTAGTTCTGGAATTTAATTCCATCAATTAACCCATGAATTTTTTTAGTATGGGGATTGTTCTAAGATTTGATCCCACTGTTCAGGGGAATTTAATTCCATTTTTTTTTGCAGAGCTTGGCTCTGATTTGGATCTTAAGAACTTTGGGAATTTTATTCCCTTTGCTGTTCTTGTATGTTTTTTTTTAATTTTTGGGGTTTTAATCCCTTTTTTATAGATTTGAATCTGTTGCTAGTTTTAAAGAGCTCGCCTTTTGGGGAATATTGGGAGTTTTTAACTCCACCGTTTCATGGGCACTATTCATTTAATGAGAATCCTTTTGGATTGATGATCCATCACCTTGATTTTGTGGGGACTGCTGTTTTTCTTTAGACTGTAGTGATTTTAGTATTTTAATCGCTAACCTACCGCTGGTTTTCTTTCCAGGTTCCATGGCTGTTGATCTGTATGATCTTGAATAGATTATCTCTTATGAGAAGATTCGCATCCAAGACCGCTGTCAAGGCCAGGAGTTTACCGATGCCCAATGCGACGCGGTGATACGTCGCTTCGATGATTATAACGGTCAATTGCTTCCCCGTCATTCTAACCTTTTGAAGATCGTCGTTGGGTCGATCTGGGAAGCTATTCCCGGGCGTCTTGAAGTCATGCCAATTCAAGCGCTCGATGATTATGAGGATAAGGTACATTCAGTGTACTTAATGGGGTTGATCTCAAAGAAATGGATAGATAATCTCGTCGCCATCTTGCACCGCGTCTTTCAATAGAAAGCAATAGTATCAGCATATCAGAGGGTGGATGACATCAGTGGTGATCCTGACGCTTGCATCCGAGAGGAGATGCACAAAAAGATGGTTGATGAGACTGAATGTACATTACTCAAACTTGCTTTTGAGTTTGAAAATCCATGTTCAGAGTTCAGTGTCTTGCTATTGTAGACATTTTGATGATGTTTGTTTCTTACTCTCTTCTTTTTTTTTGTTATCATCCTCATTGCTGATGTATAAATTTTTTTTGAAGTATGAATGACAAAGCCTCCCTTTTTTAAGCCAACGCTCACATGTGCTTCATGTGGGGGTGGTGTTATATATATGTATGTATATGTATATATATATGTATGTATGTATATGTATATATAACTAGATCTATATATATATATGTATGTATATCTATATATAACTAGATCTATATATATATATGTATGTATATATATATCTATATATATAGATATATATCTATATGTATACATATGTATGTATCTATATGTATACATATGTATGTATATATATGTATATGTATATATATGTATACATATATATATGTATATATATATAGATATATAAAAACTAGCACCGACGCTCACGTGTCATGCACGTGAGGCGCTGCTATAGGACTTAACCCTAAAAAAATAGCGTCGGCGCTCACGTGTCATGCACGTGAGGCACTGCTCTAGGACTTAACCCTAAAAAAACTTGTGCCGGCGCTCACGTTTCATTCACGTGAGGCGCTGCTATGGGATACGAAGGCATTGTTTCACCTTCTTGCTCTGTTTTCATGAGTCAACTCTTTCCTTTCCCATGCTCTTTTTGTCAGGACTTGAAAATAGTTCCACCATGCACAATATTTTCTGTGCCTAGACTTAAATACTTCTCTTTATAATTGAAGCAATATTCTCCTTCTTCTTCACAAGGAGAGAACCATTTTTAACAGACCAAGAGTCATGGCTTGTAATCATCCACATCCTCATTAGCAACCATGGGAGGTACCTATCAAGGGAATTGTTCCTCGTTTTGCTGCACGCTTGGTGAATCCCGTTCTCACGGATGACCAATGTGACACGGTGATGTACGAGCTCCTGACTTGTAGAGGGTATTCTCTTCCCATCGGCTCTATTTGGCTCCGGATGATTTTCCTCTCCGTGATTGCTGACATTCCCCCTCATCCAGCGGAGATGACTCTGGCGATGATCGACGCAGCGGAGGACAAGATCGAGTGCTTTTATAAGGCAGATTTGATTATCCAGCCTCTGAAGGATCACTATGTTCAGTTGCTAAGCCAGATACGGGCTCAGCGGGCCATCATATCTGCCTTCGCTGATGTGCACGGCATTGACCGATGCGGAGCGACTCCTCGTGAAGATCGCCGCTTCGACATGGTGGAGAAGGCTGAGAGGGCTTTAGAAAACTATATTCATAGTTTTGTAAACTCTTATACTTTTGATCCCGTGTTTGGTGATATTTTTCCTGTAGAATAAAGTGTTTATTTAAATATGTTTCTTTATCGTTGACTGCTGAATGTTTCACCCCCAACACCTATCCATGTAGGCATCTTGCCTCTGCACATATACTTTGCCCTTTACCCTTAGGAGTTTCTGCTGCGTACGGATGCTAATGATGCGCGCATATGTGGCGCGCACACACGCACACATAAATGAGCATACTTTCAACGCTTTTTCTTATTCAAATATGCATCTAGATATAGGTGAACACTGGACAGATGTGAACAAATGTTTCCCCCTACTATCTTGCTCACTAAGGTATACCTGTGAGTGAAGTAAGGTAGAGTAATGCATAGCATATGGATGGTTTCAGGTTGGCGTATCGTTTATAACTTTTAAAATTTCGACCTTTCTTTTTCTTGATGTCTTGATCTGGCGCGAAGTAGTTTATGCACTCATTTCGGAGTCTCTAGTTTATTCACTCGTTTCGGAGTCTCTAGTTTATTTACTCGTTTTGAAGTTTGTAGTTTATTCACTCTTTTCAGAGTCACCAGTTTGTAGTTTATTTACTCATTTCAGAGCTTGTAGTTTATTCACTCATTTCGGAGTCTCTAGTTTATGTATTCATTTCAGAGTATTTTTAATTTACCTCCCTTGGGTTTACAGGAAAACTTATCCTAACGTTGTATGTAGATAACCCCCATTCTTTATGACAGGGGTCCGTTAGGTTTGTGGTACTAGGGTTTTAGTCTATGGTACCGTCGCGTTGGCTGATGTATTCCCCGATATACAGTCTTTAAGCTGCTATTCGAGTAGCCCCGCGGCTGACATGTCTCTAATCCCTTCGGGGGCTAGACAAGATGTCTTCAAGTAATCTCCTTAGGTCATATTACCATCGGAAGAGAAAGCGTTAGGAATTTATCATTACGCTTTTTACTTAAGGTTAGGCTTAATTTGGAGCCCCGATGAGTCATAACCACACCCTTCTAAAGTGTGATGATCTCCAATGGTCTTTTAGGCTTTATATGAGTTGCCGTCAAGACCCGAAGCTAGGAATATGCCATCACTTCATTTTTTTCTTTTGCTTTGCCGATTCTTTGCTGAAGTCAGGAAACATCTGTGCGATCTCTATGTTGTATGTATTGCAATCGAGATCTGGAGCTAGGGATATGCCATTGCTCCAATTTCATTCAATAATTATGTCCGCATCCTGCTGAAATGAGAGGGAACGACAAGATAGTTTCTAGGTTGTAAATGAACCGTCAAGTCTTGGAGCTAGGATTTTGCCATTACACCATTTTTATTTAACCCTTGGGTCTTTGTTGACGTTGCGTCTGCATCCTGTTGGCATGAGAATCACGTCAGGATGGAGTTAAGATTTTGCGATCACTCCTTTTTTATTTAACCCTTGGGTCCTTGTTGACGTCAAGCCTGCATTGAGAAGGAATGTCGAGATGATCTCTACGCTGTAGATCTTTCCATTAAGACATGAATCTAGAATTTTGCCATCACTTCATTTTATTTGATTGTTGTGTCCACCCCTACTGGAATGAAGGGGGAACACAGGGATAGTCTCTAGGTTTATATGTACCGTCGAGACTCGGTGCTCCTTTTGACGAAGCATGGTGGGAAAATATGGTTCCCTTTCCTTTATTTGTGCCCATGGATCGTATACAAGAGTCAATTTGGACATACTTGCAGGGTAGAAAAGTTTCATTTTCATTTTTTATTTCTTTCCGCGATGCTCTATCTTTTCAACTTTTATGTCGCGAAAGTCGCAATGGCCCAATCATTTCGGCTATTTATCGTGGTGTCCAATCAATTCGGCTTTTTTTTATTTTTTCTCGTTGTTTTTTATTACGAGTTGCACTATCATTTCGGCTCTTTTTTTTAGTTGGGGATTTGAAGTCTGATCCCAATCTTGGCATCAGCATCGCTACCACTAGAATATTACCATGAGTGAATCATCATTTGCCGTGAGAGGACATAAAATTTGATACCTATTTAGGCATCAGCATCGCTATAACTGGGATATTGCCAGGAGCGAATCATCATTTTCTTTTGTTGGTTTGGACAAAAGTGGCTTAGAAAACAGGGTTAGGATCCTGTCGACTAAGGATTTTTGATTTTATGAGGCATAAGGGTCTCATAAAGGTATTTCTCCCTGCGAGTCAAGAGGGTCTTGTAGGTGTATTTTCTCCTTAGGAGTCATGATGATTCTTAAGTGTGTTTTTCCCTCATAAGTCGTAAGGATCTTATAAGAGTATTTTCTCCTTATAAGTCGAGAGGACTTACAACTATCATTCTCCTCATGGGGATATTTCTTGCCATTGGTAGAACTTAGTGAGTGAATTTTTTATTTGTGCCCGTGGATTTTATACAAGAGTCGATATTAGACTACTTGTAGGGCAGCTTGGGGGATATGACGGCTTAATAACAGCTTTAGATCCATGTAATCTAAGACTTTTGAATTCTATGAGCCGTGAGGGTCTCTTAAAGAGATTCTCCTTACGAGTCGTGAGAATCTCGTAAGTGTAATTTCTCCTTAGGAATCGTATGGATTCCTAAGTGTGTTGTTCCTTTGTGAGTCGTAAGGATCTCACACAGGTATTTTTTTTAATGAGTTCGCTCCCTCTCAGGTTTTCACTAGTTCGCTGGCAGTCCTGCTATTTTTACTCTCGGCGCCCTTTCGGGTTTTCATCCGTGCCCATTTCGCTTGTGGACATACCCCATTTTTTTAGGCGGCCCGTAAGGTAACGCACCATTAGCTGTAGGTCCCGATCTCCTTCAAAGAACTACCATATGGGACCAAGGAGAGTTATGAATCATTTACGCCCGTGGATTGTATATGGTAGTCGATATGGGGATTCACCGTAGGGCTAAACGTGTAGTTTAAGGACATGAAGGTCCTTTATCGCCGTATTTTGGGGCGTATTTTTAGTTTAAGGACTTTTCGGTCCAATACCAGTTTAAGAACGTAGTGGTCCATAATTCCCGTGTTTGGGGGAATGCATTAGTTTAGGGACATTTCGGTCCAGTATTAGTTTAAGAACGTTTCAGTCCATTGTTAGTTTAGGAACGTTTCGGTTCATTATTAGTTTAGGGACGTTTCGATCTATTGTTGCCATATTTCGGGACGACGGAGCTTTTTGGATACTACTCTCAGAGTTCTGACTCAGGAAGATAGCGAGCAGACACAAGCGTCGTCATCTATCATTGACCTAAGTTACGGCTCGTTAGACATAGTTATTTTTGAAGAGTCGGCCGTTTATTGGCCAGAAAGGTCTTTCGCCATGCATATCAATTAGCAGGTAGGCTCCACCTTAGTAGACTTTGTCTATGATTTATGGGCCTTCATAGTTCAGCTCGAACTTCTCCTGTTTTTCACGATTAGGGATCATTGGTCTTTTGACGATTAGTACGAGTTCGCCTTGGCGGAATGTTCTCAGCCTGATCAGTTTTTCGTATGACCGTGTCATCCTTGCCTTATAAGTCTTCAGATTTTGCTGTGCTATAAGGAGAGTTTCATCGAGGGCGTCGAGCTCCTGAAGCCTAAGATGAGCATTTTTTTCATCTGTCAGCTCATATCGAACAGCTACTCATAGAGAGGAGAGTTCTATTTCCAACGAAACACTGCTTCTGTGCCGAACAACAATGCGTATTGTGTTGTATTCATGTCCGTCTTGAATGTTGTTTGGTATGCCCAGAGAGCTTCATTCAGCCTTTCGTTCCAGTCTTTTTTGTTTCTGGACACCGTCTTTTTATGATCTTTATCAAGGTCTTGTTGAAAGCTTCAGCGAGACCGTTGGCCCGAGAATTATAGACTGAAGAGTATCTCCAATCTATTTTATGCTGTTGTGCAAAGAGGCTTATTTTATACCTTCTGTAAGCTGGCCTATTATCCGAGATTATCTGTCGCGGAGTGCCGGACCGATAGATAACATGGGTCTTGAAGAAATGGAGGATATTCTCCATTTTCACCTCTCTCAGTGGTCAGCTTCTGCCCACTTAGAGAAGTAGTCAGTCGTTACCAATATGAACCGATATCCTTTGGAGGATGCTAGTTCGATGAGGTCGATTATATTTGTTCCCCACATCTCAAACGGACAACTTGTTAGTTGTATGTATGCCCTAGAGGCCAGTATTGTACAGATGATGTATATTATATTGGATGCTTGGACATATATAGAGAGGACTTTCATGCTCGATATGATAGTATGCTATCTGGTTGCTCTTTACTTTAACATGTATACTTGTCTCTTTATACTGTCTTATAGTTACATGTTGGTAAAGCCCTTAGGATGTGTACTTGACTACCTGGACTATGATTTGGATCATACTAGAGGGGACATGGTAGTCCATAAGTACATCCTTCAAGGTCCCTAGTCGTAGATGTATCGAGACGGGGCATCGATATACCAGAGTAGACTAGCGTATACGCTTCTCGACCCATGAGATGGGCGATGGATGATCCCATATCCATTGGTGTTTGACATCAGAGATGGTATACGGGTGCTCAGTGGAGAGTGGGTACACTGGAAGGACTCGACGAGAACTCCCAGATGGTATTATAGCTCACGTCAGATGGCAGTTCTCTGGTGACACTTGTGCAGGTTAGTCTGTAGACCCGAGATCGTCATAGAGTCTTGTGTGATTCACACTGTGCTTTGATTTCCACTTTACCACGTCCATGAGGGCGTGTAAAAAGGTGGTTTTTGGGTACAGTCCCGAGTCACATGGAGGCAATGAGCGATAGGAGGGGTTTCGTCTCTCCCGGTATTGGGGGTTGATGTTGCGCTGTGCTCGATTGGCCGTAACAGGGAAGTCCCTGGCCAGGGCTAATTAGAGATTTACTGGTAAGTGTTACCAGTAGTTTCTCGACCCGTTATGAGCCTCACATCGGCACGACTTATCAGTTATTGGGGTCTGACATTTACCACCCCTAGACTTATATGCGACATATCAGACAAGGAGACCGGACTGTACGGGAAGTGTTGCCGACAGGCTTTTACAGGAGTTGGAGCGGGCTTGCCTGTTGATCTTCTGATCGCTCAATACCCGGGTAGCCGTTACGTCCAGCTAGTACCACTGACGGCTTGTGGGTGCGTGATGTGATCATCACCTACTGCCGGCGTATTGACGAGTCTTTAGAGTCCTACATAGAGGTTTTACTGGCTCAGGCAAAATGAAATAGGAGTGCATATGTGATATGTGCGAGACCGAGAATAATGCGTGTATGTGATACCATATTCTATTCTTGCGACTTTTAGTATCGGTCGGTTATATATGATATGACCGGGTTATCGAATCAAGGGTTGATTCGATAAGTCGATACGATGAATGTTAGTCGGTTTTATGAGATATGACCGGATTATTAAGTCAAGTGTTGATTTAATGATTAAATGTATAATTGTATATTAGATATACTAGTTTACATTTACTAACACTTGTTCACTTTAGGGTTATTCTCACACTTGCACACTTGAATATATATATATATATATATATATATATATTAAAAGTGTTTTCTTTTGTATCATGGTTGATGATACACTAAACATGGGTGTACAAGACACACACCATTCTATTTTTAAATGGTGGTTTACATTTATTTAAGGTAATTGCAAATTAGTGGAATTTTTTCATAAGCATGAAGCTTGTAGAAGCTTGTGGATGCTTTGAAAAAGTCCACTTGTTTTATTTTACCTTAGATCTTTGTTTAACCTAACCATTTAGAATTAGCTATGGTTATGTCTCTACAAGAGTTAGTATATGATACTCACTCACCATGGTTAGCATTCTCACTTGATCATTATTCTCAGCTCTTTCTTTTCTTCTTCTTCTTCATTGCAAAAGGAAAATGCTTGCTAGTATTTGATCCAAAGTGAGAAAGAGTGTGAGAAATAAAATTCTAAAGAGAACCCACTTCCTATTTCTCCATCCTCTACTAGATTAGCACTTTAGTATAGGGTGTTTACTTCACTAATTCTCAAGTTAGTGAAGTGGAAGCTTGAGTCGGAATTCTCTCGACGTAGATCATCTTCGGCCTCGGAGACTTCAAGCAAGGTCGCACCTTTCGCTTCGTGAAGCCATGCAAGGGTCCGGGAGAACCATGATCGCAGTGAAGGGACTTCATCAAGGAGCTAAAGAAGTGGAGGAACGATCTACAAAGGTTGTATTTCGTATCCCTTTAGAGTAAAGTTGTTTACTTGCTATTTTCTGTCGCCTAAACTCTAGTATACGATCTTGTTTAGGGTTGTTCGGCACCTAAAAATTTAATTTTGGCATGGTCGATACCTTGTAGAGCCTTGTTAGTATGCCTAGTAACCCTACAGTGGTATCAGAGCCTAGCTAGAGTATTAGGCGATGTGTTAACGAAGTTAAAACTCCGAACGAACCCGAATACGCAAATTTAACCCCCTCTGTGGACTTTTTTCAAAATCTGTGATTTTTCTGAATTAAAAATACCTAAAAAAATCAGCAGGTAAATATAAACATTAATATAGAAAACGAGCCCATGAACAGTAAAGCCCACCGTGGAACCGCGGCCAAACCTCTCTTGGGCCGCGGATCCGCGGCAGAACTGTAGCTATGGGCTTTGAATTTTCTATAGTAATGTCTATTTCTGGCTGTATATCTTTCTGGGTATTTTGTATTCTGACTCCAGTGTTGAATATTTTGGGGTTTATTTTGTAATCGTCGATTCGATCGGAGAATTTAATTTTGTTATGTTATTCTGGATAATTTAGAAAGTACTAAAATGGTCTAACGGATATCATTAACTCAATTTTTCCCGGCACGAAAAACATTCAAGTGTTGAATTTTTCTCGGGTTTAAATCTTTCGGAAAAACGTGCATGTAATGTGATGGACCCTCTAGAAGACAAAAAACCTTAACTCGATTATGTGACCGTCTTGAACTGCCCTTTGAACCTTAGGGTTTGGGGCAGTACGGCGTGTCACATGTGAGGCGTTGGTTTGACCCTTCTACGGCTGGACCGTTGCTACTATGACATATTCTGGAATTTTTGAACTCCGCTCAAGTGTTGAGCTATTTAGGAAATCTTGGGTATTTGACTATTCGATCGGAAAGTTTAATACTGTCTATTTATCTGGAATGTGATACAATATGTGGAATTCATACAGTTAGGCATGAAATGCGAAATATGTGATATTTCGGATTTACGATGTCTAAAGTGATTGTGGATTCCAAATGTTGTAGTTTTACACTTTCTTTTCTGTGACCGTAAGTGTAATATGTGATATCGCCGGTTTCGTTGCTATATGTCAACGACAATTGGGATGCGCATATTTACTTACGTTGATGACATGTGATGTTATGTGTTGCTGAATATGTTATATTGGATCGTCGCGTTCAGAATAGCCGGGGGTTTTATGTGAGATGAGAGTTTTTATTTTCATTCATGTAAAATAAATTGTATGTAATATTCTTTTATTAGGGCACTTCCGGGATGAGGTTGATGTCACCTTTTGTATATTACTTACTTTTCCGCACTAGGATAGACCCAAGGAGGAGAGCACAAATAACCGGGTTCTGGAGTCCAGTGGGAGACCAACTCGAGGAGTCGAGTCCGAGTCTCCTAACTCCAGAATTGGTAGGGTTGCTTGCCGCTCTCGTAGGGGTCTAGGGGTGTGGGTTTGGCTATTCGTCGCGACCGTGGAATCCGTGTTTTATAGAGGCTCAAAATAAAAACACGGACGTCCTAGTATATCCAATGTTTCATATATTTCTTCTGCTGCGATATCTGTGATGTGATCATTTGATGTACTGTGATAAATACTGCATATAGTATATATGATATATTATATAGGCGTTACTTATGTTTTACACCCGCGCTAATCCTGCCCTGCTTTGCCGTTAATTACCTAACCTAACGGTGCACGAGGGGACATCGAGGCGAATGCGGATGGCATAAGTATACGTCGTATTTATCTGTAATGTTTAGGTGACTTAAATGATGGGACTTCATTAATGTGATTAATGAAAGAAAAGAAACCTAAAAGATGTTGTAGAATCAAATTTTAATAAAAAAAGGGTAGCTACAGTTTTGCTTTGCATAGCGATATATATGATATATCCCGCACCTTATTCGATGAGGAAAGAGCCGAGATCCCTTCACCGGGAGTGACCTCTTTAGCAAAACTAGCAGATGCTACAACACTCGGTTTGTTTTTTATTGCTTTTGAAGTTTTGCTTTGCATAGTGATGTATATGATATATCCTGCACCTTATTCCATAAGGAAAGAGCCGAGATCCCTTCACCGGGAGTGACCTCTTTAGCAAAACTAATAAAAGCCTCAAAATCACTCCATTTCAAAATTCACATGATTCTACGACGATATCAAGTTTATTACGCAATAGGTTTTCAGAAAAACCTGTCGTAGCCCTCCGTCATTTCAGATAAGAACTATTTAGTATTCGTGCTGCATTTGTTGGCCTTTGTCAAGGCGTAGTGTGCGGTAGCTAAATGGTGCTTATCTGTTTATGCATATGATGCAGATTGTTTTGGGATAGTCGTGCGACCTTGTTGGCCTTTGTCAAGGGTCGGGCGGGTGGGTTTGATTCAATCAAGAAATGACGGGTTGAACTTGACTAGCATCCTATGATTTGTTGGCCTTTGTCAAGGTTATAGGGGTTAGGGGCAAAATATTATCGGGAATTTCAAGTGTTGAAATTTGCAATGAGATTGCATACCTTCTATGAGATAGTTGGATCCCGATACCCACTGCGAGTAATTGTTACTCCCGGGAGAGTTTTACACAGGACAATTAGCCGATCAAGTAAGTGTCTAGAAAGGTATCAACGGGGTTACGCCTCTGGGAAAACGAGATTTACTTTAATTAGGTCCGTGCGAAAGCACAGGGTACCTCCCTCAAAGTACCGACCCTGGCCTGGCTGAAAGATTGGCGAAATTGTAAGGTGTAATTAATCCCGGCTAGTCTTTCCTTTTAGGGTTTGAAGAAAGATTTGATAAAAACAGTGGGAGCCATCCTGATTAGATAAAATAATAACCAAACTGGTCTTGCAAGAGCATACGCTAAAGTGTTTTCTTCTCTCTCTCTCCAGGTAGCGACCATATCATGCCTTAATCAAGATAATAATATGGATGTATTGACCGAACCCGCATGTTATACTGTGCTGGGGAACGTTGGTTCTGTTATTTCTTATAAGAGTTATAAGACTGAACAGGATATAGGGGAATACCAGGATTCCCATGCCACCCGAATGAAGAAAGTACATTTTGATGCATTTTCTTCGGGTGTGTTCGTTACAGAGAACTGTTTCTCCATTTCCTCTACGTCCTGGGTATTGGATACCGGGTCAAGATCCTATATATGTAATCAGTTACATGGGCTTAGGAAAGGTAGAGAACTTGGAGAAGGTGATAAAGACATAAGGGTTGGAAATGGTGCAATTGTTGCAGCTAAAACCGTCGGGGAATATCACCTTGTATTGCCAACTGGTAATACGTTGATTCTGAACGAATGCTATTTCATGCCGAACCTGATATACAACATTAAATCAGTTTCTTTGTTGAGTAAAGAGGGATATAATTTTGTATTACAGGATAATGTTATGAACATTTTCCTTAACCAAAAGTTGGTTGGATCAGGCACGTTGTGCAATGGCATTTATGTTCTAAATCAATCAACGGTTCTAAGTATAACAAACTCACACAAGAGGAAGAGTTCAGAAATGAACGAATCCTTCTTGTGGCATTGTAGACTGGGACACATCAATATGACACGACTAACCAAGTTACATAAGGATGGATATTTAAATCCGTTTGAATTTTCATCTTATGACACTTGTCAGTCATGTCTCAAAGGCAAGATGACCAAAACTCCGTTTACGGGACACGGAGAGAGAGTTACCGAACTCTTGGGACTGGTACATAGTGATGTATACGGCCCCATGTCTACACATGCCAGGAATGGTTCTGCGTACTTCATTACATTCACTGACGATCTCTGTAGATTCGGATATGTGTTCCTGATGAAACACAAATCAGAAGCTTTTGAGAAATTTAGAGAATATAAACAAGAAGTCGAGAACCAAACCGGAAAAAGTATTAAAATCCTTTGATCTGATCGAGGAGGAGAATACTTAAGCAATGAATTCCTGGACTTCCTAAAAGAGAATGGGATTCTCTCTCAGCTAACTCCTCCATATACACCATAGCACAACGGTGTATCGGAATGGAGGAACCGCACCCTATTAGATATGGTGTGCTGTATGATGAGCACAACTGAGTTACCTATTTCCTTCTGGGGGTATGCGCTGGAGACAGCACACTAGTAAAATAAGGGGTTGCCCCTACGGATAACAACATCCGTAGGGGCAGATAAAGTTTGGCCCTACGGATGAATCCGTAGGGCCAAACGGTTTCCCCTACGGTCCTTCCATATTTATTTAAAAATTATTAAATCTTAAAGTATTGATTGCCCTTACGGAGCCGCAAACCAAGCACCTACGGGTATATCCGTAGGGGCATATAAATAGAGATTTAAGTGATCGATCCCTACGCTGATTATTTCTTATTCCCTTTATCGTTGCGCGCGAACCCAAATCCCCAAACCCTCGACGTTCCCGCCGATCGCCGTTCTCGTCGTTGCCAGCGCCGGCCGAATCATCGTCGCCACCGCCTGCAGTGATCTCGTCGTCGCCACCGCCCTCTGTTCTCGTTGTCGCCACCGCGCTCGTTCTTCCTCGTCGCCGATTGCGCGCGTCGTCGACCACCGAGCGTCTCCGTCGTCTCCTCCACCGCCTAGCCTACAGGTTAGTTAAACATTATTTTAATGATATTAGGATAGCGATGAGGGTTAGGGTTAGGTATCGGTTGGGGTTAGGGTTAGGATTAGGGTACGGGTTCGGTTGGGGTTCGGCTGGTGTTGGGGTTAGGGTTAGGGTTAGGGTTCGGTTGGGGTTTAGTGTTGGGGTTGGGGTTCGGCTGGGGCTGGGTTGGGGTTAGGGTTAGGGTTAGGGTTTGGTGTTGGGTTGGGGTTCGGCTGGGGCTGGGTTAGGGTTAAAAAGGTGAAATTTTATGGGATGATCTGGAAAATAGTGAAAGTCGATACTGTTTATTTGTGAATAACACAGTCCATGGTTTTTATATGAGAAAAAGGTCCATGAAAGTCTATGGGATTTATCTAAAAAACGCTGAAAATTCATGTATTTATTTGTAAACAACAAAGTTCATGGTATTTATCTGGAAAACGTTGGAAGTCAATGGTATGTATTTGTAAACAACAAAGTCTATGGAAATTATGTGAAAACGTTAAAACTTCATGGTATTTATTTGTAACAAACAAAGTCTATGGTATTTGTTTGAAAAATATTGAAAGACCATGACATTTATATGTAATGGGTCAAAGTCATTTGGGTTATGTCAATCTTATTGGCGATGCTTTCTTTTTGTGCATATCCAAAATCTTTGAAAGTTCTTGGTACCTATTAGAAAATATAAAGGGTTTTGTAGTGAAAGAAAAGAATTCGATTTAGAAAAACCGTGTGTAACTTTTAGAAATTCTATACACCCAAGTATATAGAAAAGGGTTAATTGCGAATACAGCCTATGTACTATGGGGGTCAAGCACTTATAACCTCTGAAGTATAATAATAAGCACTTTTGTTTGTTTTTCATTAGTGATTAATTTTTAGTTTGCTATTTATTCTTTTTCAGTATGGATACTTGATAGAATTACAATTGCTTTACTATTGTTTGCCTTTTACCTTTTGTGTAGAAAATATATCCATTGTGTCATATGGACACTATTAATTTCACATCGATTCAAGAGAAAAATTGAGGAAGATTGTGTTTGTTATATCAAAAACCTTTTTGTTGAACCCAACAGGTAAAACTTTAGAGTTGTTATAGATAGCTCTTACATGTTTAATGCATGTACCATCGTTAAGAGAGTGCAAGGTGGAGAACAATAATTTGTTTCAACGGCACGTTTTTCAAGTTATAACCAATATATAATATTCGATGATAATATGAAACTTTCATATTCTCATCGATACTCATATATGAAACTCAAAGCGCCACTTAGTCCCCGTCTATCGGTTAACATACGTTCGATATTCGTCGTGACATAGAACTATTCGAAGGTTGTTAAATATCGGACGGTATAGCTCGATACTAACAACCGTCGTGTAGTCAATGTGATGAGAAGATTCAATCGTATGATAACCGATAGATTTGTCCCGTGTGGATAAGTTAGGAATGTATAAAGCAAACACCTTCATTCACTTGTGTTTTCATCCGTTTCGAGATATTTTGTCTGTATTTTTCCGCTGGTTCTCCGTGTACAAAGATAGATTAGATGTTCATTTCAACGTTGTTTCACAGCTTTGAAATGATTATCTATTCTATTACAGTGTACTCGGAGAACAGCGGGGAGATGCTGCCGAAATTTACTCGAAACGGTTGAAAGCACAAACGAATGGGTGTTCGCTCTATACATTTTTAATGGGATAGAAGTCTTACCCCCGACAGCCGAAATACACACATACAACAAGAACACACAACAAACGCATCATTATAGAGTGATTCAAGATGTTCAAGTTAAAACCAATGTATGATGTTCGATGATAATATGAAACCTTCATATTCTCATCGATACTCATATATGAAACTAAAAGCGCCACTTAGTCCCCGTCTATCGGTTAACATACGTGCGATGCTCGTCGTGACCTAGAATTATACGAAGGTTGTTAAATATCGGACAGTATAGCTCGATACTAACAACCGTCGTATAGTCTACGCGACGAGAAAATTCAGTCGTATTGGACCGTCATTCTTCGATATCATAATACACTTGACGGTTCATCTTGCAACTGAGGCGAAGTTAGCCGGACCGGTACAATATCGATGGATGTACCCCGTCGAGAGGTACGTGTAATTTTTCGTTTCGCGTAATTTATAAATTTATTGTTGTCTTGTATGCCCGTATTTATTTATTCAACATATTCTCATTGGGTAGCTCTACACTCTTAAGAAGTATATACGCAATAAAAATCGACCAGAGGGTTCTATCATGCAAGGTTATCTTCTTGATGAAGCAACCACATTTTGTTCCCGCTATCTGGACGAGAACATTGAGACAAGGCTTAACCGACCACGAAGAATTCAAGACGGGCCATATGGTAAAGCCGAGTATAAGAGGGTAGACACTATGTTTATCAACAAGATATACCGGTTTATCTTGCTTAATTGCGCATGTCTTGAATAAATTAGAGAGTAAGTTCTTTTGGATTAATTTTTATATCTGTGTTTGTGTGTGTATGAAATGATATAATATTAATGTCACAATTATTTTTCGAAAACAGAATTCATTTTAACAAGGTACGTGAGGGGCATCCTGATTGGAACGAAGAACGTTTGGAAAAATACCATCAGGATAATTTTTGTGATTGGGTCACAGATCATGTAAGTTATTCGAATAACATTTTATTGCTATTAGTTTTAATCTAAACTTGTATCGTTATGTATTTGTCGTAAAATTTGTTTTGTTAGATCCACGATCCGAACTTGTCTGCATCATTTGAGAGTGATTCAAGATGTTTAGCTCAATTTCCTAGTACGGAGGTTGCATATTACAAAGGATTTGGTGTCCTTGGATACAAATTCGAAGTTAAGGACATAGAAACATCTAGAACCACTCAGAATAGTGGGATTGCGACGGTAGGATCGGAAGGTGTGATTTACTATGGGTACTTAAATTGTATACTCGGCATCCACTATCCCGGACGATCAGAACCCTTTTATATATTCCAGTGTACTTGGTACGATCCGCGAACCGATACGGACAGGTGGAGAAGCAGTCTTGGGACTTGGAAAGATGAATATGGATTGACCAGTGTGAACACACTTCGATTTTACGGTTAGGACGATCCGTTTATCTTTCCGAACCAAGCGTTCCAAGTATACTACTCACAGTGTTTGAAGCATCCGGGGTGGAGTGTTGTATGCCGATGGAAACCCAGAGATGTGTACGATGTCCCAGAATACAAGGACAGGGATGAGGACGAAGAAGAGAGAAGGCTTAAAGTGCTCCGACCGTCTGTTGCGAAGGACGGGTTGTCTTCGACCGATCATGAAGTTACGTGGGTTAGAAATGACATCGACGATGAAATCCAAGTAGATATGTATAATGCGCCCACGAAACGAAAAAGGTTATCAGTAATGTTATATTATTACTTCACATTTTACGCTCTATACATATAGAGTCAATACTTTTAATGATTGTCTAATGCGTCCACGAACCGTTTATCTAGATTTGATGACGATGTCGGGAGCAGCGAGGGGCGGCAGGAGCTCCAGCCGCGGCAGAGGCAGAGGCAGAAGCAGAGCGGTTCTGCCGCCCGGAGAGCTCCGTAGGGAGCTTCAAAGGGCCGGTCTTGCACCCAGATCGGAGACCCCTTCGGATGCCTTCTTCCGTGTGGATTTTGCCACATCTCCAGGTATACTGCACGCATATCCATTTTGAATGTAAAATTACAGATATTCATGCCTATTTATGTCAAAATTACTTATATTGTCAATGTTTGATTGTCTAGTTGTTGGTGATGCATCCACATCTGGGACAGAGGCCACCCCCGCTCCTCCAGGTATGTTTATATATCATATAGTGTATGTATATTGATTTAGAATGCTATATCATAAATACACACATTCCTATTGCTCTTACTTAGCAATTTTTATTATTGTCTAGCTGTAGGTGGTGACACCACCGCACCTGCGGGTATGTTTATATATCCTATAGTGCATGCATATTGATTTAGAACGTTATATTATTGATCTACACATTCTTTTTGCAATTACTTATATAATCTATTTTTAATTGTCTAATTATAGGTGGCACGTCCACATCTTCAGCAGGGGCCACTCCTGCCGCTTCCATACCCTCCGCATCGTCTGCAGGTTAGTATGAATAAATTTAAAATATTTATTCATTTTATATATGCTCTATAGAATAAATATGAACTTCATGGAAATTTAGCGTCGATGTTTATTTTCTAGTTGGAGGGGATGCGTCCGCCTCCGGGACCCCGGTTGTTCCTCACCGGAGAAACTATCGTCCCGCTCGTGCTGCTGCCCGGGCCCAGGCTCGTGCGATAGTCACCGGAGGTATATATCACACTTGAATTTTCGTTTAACCTTGATTTCTTAATACAACTTTGTCTTATTATTGATTGTCTTGATATTTCGTGCAGACGCAGGGCCTCCCCATCCCCAGAGGGGGATTCGAGGCCCGAATCAGTCCCATAGGCTGAGGCCTGACAGAGCTAGGGGGAGGCAGCATTCCCCCCTTTTTTTACCCTTGACTATCGCTATACCGGTCCTCATGCCGAGAGGTTCGGCCGGTATTTGGGGGACGAGAGTCGGCTCGTGAAGAACTATCCACTTCATGTTGAGTGGAGCGAGCAGCACCAGCGCTCATTGGCCCTCTTCTTTGATCAGGCTCGGGTATGTATTAATATATATTTTTATTTGATCTATCCAATATATTTATTATTAACACTTGCAATCTAATAACAATTTTTTTTTTTGTATTTTCAGTTGGATTACGATTTTCATCCTGTAGCCGACCCTGATCACCCGGGGAGGGTGCTCGACCTTCATGCTCTGTACAATGGCCTGATGAAGAACATGCAGGCCAAGGTCCGATACAACAGGAATGAGCTGAAGGCCGACTGCTACTCCCTGGGATGGCGACCCCCGAGGCAGAGAGAGCGGCCCTCCTATCTACTCCGGCGTTTGCGAGAGTCGACGTAGAGACATGGCCTCTATTGTGCACTTATTTCGACTCCGAACGCAAACAGGTATGTATTTTATATGTAATTCATTATTTATGATATAATTTATTTCTTTGTGTTTCTTAATTAGAAAACTAAATGTTAATGCGTTGTGCAGAAACAGGCCGCTCAGAATACAGAGAACAGGAAGTCCGCGAAGAGGGGTCGCCCCACTTACACAGGTGGCTCGAGGAACATTACTCGAGCCATGAAGTTATCAGTAAATTACAATAGACCGACCTTTATGATATTCTGCAATTTTAAGAGTTATTTTCTAATATTTCTAATATTAAGAGTTACTTTCTAATATTGCAGACATCTCGGACCGTGGCGTCAGGTGGTACACCGAGCGTGCTGTCCGCATATCTTACCGTCCACGGCACCTCGACAGATCCCGCCACGGACGAGCTTCGATATCCCGACGTCGCTACCCAAGAGTACTGAGTAAGTGTTAATATTTTTTCTACCCAAATTTGAAATTTTAGTTTTGGAAGGTTCAAGTTTAAATTTTATACTTATACTTTACTGCTTAATGTGGGTGTAGGAACGGGTGGTTGAGCAGGCCCAGGCCTCGGGGATCGATTTTACCGGACAGAGCGATCCGAGGCTGCTGACCCCAGTTCTGGACGCCGCACACGGAGGGCACCACGGAGGTTGGGAGAGAAGCCGGGGACTGGGCCCTAGCAGGGCCCATATGAGGTTGGACTCCACCCCGGCGGTTACTTCCTCCGTCTCCAGTGACCGACGTGTCCATCAGGAACTGGAAAGCTTGAGGGCCACCGTTCAGGAGTTGAAGGAGATGCTGGTATGTATACTACTTTATAGTAAAATATCATGTCATATTATATAGATATCAACATATCCATAATTAGTACGTAGCTTGAGCTTATTTGGTTTTAGACTTAATTTTGATTAATCATACATACAGATGTAATTAAAATAAACAAAAAACTAGATATCCAAACGGGGTTTCGAAATAACTTAATAATGATACGAATTCGAATAATACACGGTTCTTACACGCTTATTACACACGTTATGTCCAGACGCGACAGGGTACATCGGCCGAGCCTCTACATGCATCTCCTTCGGCTGCGGCTCCGCAAGCCACTACATCGGCTGTGGTTCCGCAGACAGCTCCTATAGCTCCACCGCATGCTCAGACTCTCGCAGCCGCGGCTCCGCAAGCGACTACCTCGACGGCGGCTGCGCAGACCACATCGCCAGCTCCACAGGCCGCTCAGACTCCCGCTCGCGCCGAATTGCAGAGTTTATTGACCGAGGAGCAGGCGCGCGTTATTCTATCGTTATTCAGAGGTGGAGCTGGAACGAACTAGGGTAGCTTTTTGGTTCTTATTTTTTCAAACATGTATTTATTTATATCATACACATTGTACTACATTTTGAAACGATATTGATATTGGTTTATATTTATATCATATTCAGTTTTCGGGTTTCTTTTGTATATTATATATATGCGTGAGATGTGATTATGAATACTGCGATATATGTTGTGTGATGATTAATTTTATATTTGATTGATGTATATATTATTGTGCACAGGGCGGGAAAAAAATCAAGCAGCCCATTTTTTTAAAAAAAATACAGATAATATATACCTACGGATTAATCCGTAGGTACACATGCTGCCCCTACGGCTATATCCGTAGGGGCAAAATATCAGCAGTAACTGATATTTCCCCCCTGATCTCAGTACCAGGGGGTTGGGAGTGCCCCTACGGACATATCCGTAGGGGCCACGGCCTCGCCCCTACGGCGTTATCCGTAGGGGCAACACATCAGGAATCCTGATAATTTGCCCCTACGGATAGGTACCTACGTAGATATCCGTAGGGGGTAGAACATGGCCCTACGGTTATGTCCGTAGGTACATTTAATATATTAAAAAAAACCGTAAATAATATAACTCTTTTTACCCTACGGCCTACTCCGTAGGGGCAACAGGACCTACACAGAAATCCGTAGGGGCAAGAATTTGCCCGTAGGGGCAAGTTCAGGGCTTCAACTTGCACCTGCGGCCTTTGCACCTACGGGGTATTTTTTCGCCCCTACACATATATCCGTAGGGGCAGTGGGTTGCCCCTACGGATAAATCCGTAGGGGCAACCCTTATTTGTAGTAGTGGCAGCATACCTATTGAATCAAGTTCCATCTAAATCTGTGCCTACCACACCATACGAGATATAGAGTGGGAAGAGACCATATCTTAAACGAGTTAAGATATGAGGTTGTACGGCCTGTGTCAAAACGAAAAATCCGGACAAATTCGAGGCACGGTCAGTTCTATGCAAGTTTGTGGGATATCCCAAACATTCACATGGATATCTTTTCTACCATACTGAGAAACAAAAAGTGTTTGTTTCTCGACATGCCACCTTTTTAGAAAAGGAATTTCTTGCAAAAGAAATTAGTGGCGATGAGGTAGAACTGGAAAAAATTCCGGCTACACAAACTCAAACTGAAGATTTAGTGGAACCGGAGGATTCGGTAGTTCCCAACGAACCTCAGCCACTTCGCCGATCTAGTAGGGTTCCTCACCCACCTGAGAGATACTACGGTTTTCTCATGGATGGTGGGAGCGAGGATCGCATCATGGAGGATGATGACCCAACTAGTTTCGAGCAGGCCATCACGAGTAGTGACTCTGTGAAATGGATGGATGCAATGCGATCCGAGATGGAATCCATGTACACCAACAAAGTGTGGACTTTGGAAGTTGCTCCTGAAAGGGTAAATCCCATTGGGAGCAAGTGGATCTTCAAGAAAAAACTTGGTATAGATGGGAAAGTGGAGACTTTCAAAGCTAGACTTGTTGCAAAAGGTTTTCGTCAAAGACCAGGTGTGGACTATGATGAAACCTTTTCTCCAGTGGCTATGCTTAAATCCATCCGGATCATGCTTGCCATCGCTGCATATCATGACTACGAAATCTGGCAAATGGATGTTAAGACCGCCTTTCTAAACGGTGATTTAGAATAGTGCATGTACATGACTCAGCCAGAGGGCTTTGTAGATAGTGGGAGCAGCGGGAAGGTGTGCAAGCTGTTTAAATCCATTTATGGCAAGTATCGCGGAGTTGGAACATCTGCTTTGACGTCGTTATCAAAGAGTTTGATTTCGTCAAAAACGTAGATGAGCCTTGTATCTACAAGAAGGTGGCAGAGTGTAAGGTTGTCTTCCTCGTATTATACGTGGACGACATACTCTTGATAGGAAATGACATTCCTATGCTGCAATCGGTCAAGCTCTTCTTATCATAAAGATTCTCAATGAAAGATCTTGGTGATGCCTCCTGCATATTGGGAACTATGATCTATAGAGATAGATCTAAACGGATATTGGGATTGTCCCAATTCATGTACATTGACACCATACTAAAGAGGTTTAGTATGGAAGAGTCCAAAAGTGGGGTTTTACCCACGATTTCAGGGCTCACTCTCTCCAAAGAGATGTCTCCCAAGACTGATTTAGAGAGAGCTCGCATGCAAGGGATACCCTATGCTTCGGCAGTAGGCTCTATCATGTACACGATGCTATGTACCAGACCCGATGTAGCATACTCACTAAGTGTAGTGAGCAGGTATCAAGCTGATCCTAGAGAGAGTCACTGGACAGCTGTGAAGAGCATTCTCAAGTACTTGCGAAGGACTAAAGAGATGCTCTTGGTGTATGGTAACGGAGAACTCCAAGTGGAGTCCTTTACCGATTCGAGCTTCCAGAGTGATAAGGACGACTCTAAGTCGCAGTCGGGATTTGTCTTTACCCTTTACGGAGGGGCGGTTAGCTGGAAGAGTTCCAAGCAGGAAACCGTGGCAGACTCGACGATGGAGGCTGAATACATCGCTGCCAACGATGTTGCTAAAGAGGCTGTCTGGATCAAGAAGTTCATTACTGAACTTGGAGTGGTTCCATCCATTGAGCATCCAATACCTTTGTATTGCGATAACAATGGAGCGGTTGCTTTGGCCAAGGAACCCAGGTCCCATCAGCGATCCAGGCATATTCTGAGGCGGTATCACCTGATCCGGGAGATAGTTGATCGCCGGGAGATCGAGGCCAGGAGGGTTGACACGAAGAACAATACAGCGGATCCACTCACGAAGGCCATTCCCCAAATACAGTTTGAGAGACTCTTCGGGATGCTCGGTATGCGATACTACAGCAGCTGGCCCTAGTGCAAGTGGTAGATTGTTAGTTGTATGTATGCCCTAGAGGCCAGTATTGTACAGATGATGTATATTATATTTAATGCTTGGACATATATAGAGAGGACTTTCTTGCTCGATATGATAGTATGCTATCTGGTTGCTCTTTACTTTAACATGTATACTTGTCTCTTTATACTGTCTTATAGTTACATGTTGGTAAAGCCCTTAGGATGTGTACTTGACTACCTGGACTATGATGCGGATCATACTAGTGGGGACATGGTAGTCCATAAGTACATCCTTCAAGGTCCCTAGTCGTGGGTGTATCGAGACGGGGCATCGATATACCAGAGTAGACTAGCGTATACGCTTCTCGACCCATGAGATGGGCGATGGATGATCCCATATCCATTGGTGTTTGACATCAGAGATGGTATACGGGTGCTCAGTGGAGACTGGGTACACTGGACGGACTCGCCGAGAACTCCCAGATGGTATTATACCTCACGTCAGATGGCAGTTCTCTGGTGACACTTGTGCAAGTTAGTCTGTAGACCCGAGATCGTCATAGAGTCTTGTGTGATTCCCACTGTGCTTTGATTTCCACCTTACCACGTCCATGAGGGCATGCAAAACGGTGGTTTTTGGGTACATTCCCGAGTCACACGGAGGCAATGATCGATAGGAAGGGTTTCGTCTCTCCCGGTATTGGGGGTTGATGTTGCGCTGTGCTCGATTGGCCGTAACAGGGAAGTCCCTGGCCAGGGCTGATTAGAGATTTACTGGTAAGTGTTACCAGTAGTTTCTCGACCCGTTATGAGCCTCACATCGGCACGACTTATCAGTTATTGGGGTCTGACGTTTACCACCCCTAGACTTGATATGCGACATATCAGACGAGGAGACCGGACTGTACGGGGAGTGTTACCGGCAGGCTTTTACAGGAGTTAGAGCGGGCTTGATTGCTGATCTTCTGATCGCTCAATACCTGGGTAGCCGTTACGTCCAGCTAGTACCACTGACGGCTTGTGGGTGCGTGATGTGATCATCACCTACTGCCGGCGTATTGACGAGTCTTTAGAGTCCTACATAGAAGTTTTACTGGCTCAGGCAAAACGAAATAGGAGCGCATATGTGATATGTGCGGGACTGAGAATAATGCGTATACGTGATACCGTATTCTATTCTCGCGACTTTTAGTATCGGTCGGTTATATATGATATGACCGGGTTATCGAATCAAGTGTTGATTCGATAAGTCGATATGATGAATGTTAGTCGGTTATATGAGATATGACCGGATTATTAAGTCAAGTGTTGATTTAATGATTAAGTGTATAATTGTATATTAGATATACTAGTTTACATTTACTAACATTTGTTCACTTTAGGGTTTTTCTCACACTTGCACACTTGAATATATATATATGATATATATATTAAAAGTGTTTTCTTTTGTATCATGGTTGATGATACACTAAACGTGGGTATACAAGACACACACCATTCTATTTTTAAATGGTGGTTTACATTTATTTAAGTTAATTACAAATTAGTGGAATTATTTCATAAGCATGAAGCTTGTAGATGCTTGTGGATGCTTTGAAAAAGTCCACTTGTTTTGTTTTACCTTAGATCTTTGTTTAACCTAACCATTTAGCATTAGCTATGGTTATGTCTCTACAAGAGTTAGTATATGATACTCACTCACCATGGTTAGCATTCTCACTTGATCATTATCCTCATCTCTTTCTTTTCTTCTTCTTCTTCATTGCAAAAGGAAAAAGCTTGGTAGGGTTTGATCCAAAGTGAGAAAGAGTGTGAGAAATAAAATTCTAATGAGAACTCACTTCCTATTTCTCCATCCTCTACTAGATTAGCACTTTAGTATAGGGTGTTTGCTTCACTAATTCTCAAGTTAGTGAAGTGGAAGCTTGAGTCGGAATTCCCTCGACGTAGATCATCTTCGGCCTCGGAGACTTCAAGCAAGGTCGCACCTTTCGCTTCGTGAAGCCATGCAAGGGTCCGGGAGAACCACGATCGCAGCGAAGGGACTTCATCAAGGAGCTAAAGAAGTGGAGGAACGATCTACAAAGGTTGTATTTCGTATCCCTTTAGAGTAAAGTTGTTTACTTGCTATTTTGTGTCGCCTAAACTCTAGTATACGATCTTGCTTAGGGTTGTTCGTCACCTAAAAATTTAATTTTGGCATGGTCGATGCCTTGTAGAGCCTTGTTAGTGTGCATAGTAACCCTACACAACTAGCCACTGTCGGGTGTAGCCAATTTGGTTATTGATGGATGAAGTCCCCGTGAATTTGGCATGAGTGACACTGCTTCACATATTCGAGGCAATCATGGATCATAGTGGGCCAATAGTAACTCATTCTTTTTATCTTCAGCTTCATCTTTGGCCCAGCTTGATGAGAACCGCAGAGTCCATCGTGAATTTCTCGGACGCCTTTCTTTGCATCCTCCGGACCTAGGCATCTTATCCATAGACAGTCAAATGATCTCTTATATAGATTATTGTTCCCGCCAAAATTTTCTGCGCAAAAGAGCCTAAGGTATCAAATGACAGCGATACGCTTAAGAAAATGCAAAGCAGTATTTTCCGGGCTGTATTTTGACAAACACCCGAATGAGAAATAGATAAATTTTGATAGTATCGAAAGTGTCTCGAAAAATTCTTCGATTTGATATATTATGGGCCTCATAATTCATCCGGGATCAAAAATTATGAGCAAATGTGATATGCATGTGTAATCTAAGGAAGAAAATGCAAACCAGTATTTTTCGGGCTCTATTTTGACAAACTCTCGAATTAGAATCAGCTAAATTCTGATGGTATCGAAAGCGTCTCGAAAAATCCTTCGATTTGATATATTATCGGTGTTAGTTATATGTATGCCCTAGAGGCCATTACTGTACATAGGATGTATATTGTAGTGGATGCTGGGACATATATAGGTAGGACTTTCTTGCTCGACATGATAGTACGCTATCCGGTTACTCTTTATCTTAACATGTATACTTGTTGTCTCTCTATTACAAGTTGATAAAGCCCTTAGGATATGTGCTTGACTTCCAGGACTATGATGCAGATCATACTAGTGGGGCCTGGGTAGTCCATGAGTACATCCTTCAATGTTCCTAGTCGTGGGAATATCGAGATGGGGCATCGATATTCCAGAGTAGACTAGCGTATATCTTCTCGACCCATGTGATGGGCGATGGATGATCCCATATCCATTGGTGTTTGACATCAGAGATGATATGCGGGTGCTCAGTGGAGACTGGGTATACTGAACGGACTCGCCGAGAACTCCACGATGGTATTATACCTCACGTCAGATGGAAGCTCTCTGGTGACACTGGTACAGCTTAGTCTGTTGACCCGAGATCGTCATAGAGTCTTGTGTGTCTGCCACTGTGCTTTGATTTCCATCCTACCACGGCTCTACTAAGTCATGCAAACAGGTGGTTTTTGGGTACAGTCCCGATTCACATGGAGGCAATGAGCGATAGGAAGGGATTCGTCTCTCCCGGTATTGGGGGTTGATGTTGCGCTATGCTCGACTGGCCATAACTGGAAATCCCTGGCCAGGTTTGCACTGATTTACTGGTAAGTGTTATCAGTAGTTTCACGCTTGCTATGGACCTTACATCGGCATGACTTATCAAGCTATTGGGGTCTGACGTTTACCACCCCTGGGCGAGATATGCGACATATCAGACGAACAGACCGGACTGTGCAGTAAGTGTTACTGGTTGGATTCACAGGAGTGTGAGCGGGCTTGCTCGTTGATCTTCTGATCGCTCAATACCCGGGTGGACGTTACGTTTAGCAGACCGCTTGTGGCTTTTGGGTGTTTGATATGATCATCACCTACTGCCGGCGTATTGACGAGTCTTTAGAGTCGTACACAGAGGTTTCCTGGCTCAAGCGAAACAAAATAGGAGCGCATATGAGATATGTGCGGGACTGAGAATAATACCAGTATGTGATACTGAATTCTATTCTCGCGATTTGTATCATCGGACGGTTATATAAGATATAGTCGGGTTACCGAATCAAATGTTGATTCGATATATTGATACACTTGATATTAGTCGGTTATATGCAGTATGACCGGATCATTAAATCAAGTGTTGATTTAATGATTTAATGTATAATTATATATTTGATATATTACTTTACATTAACTAGTATTTGTTCATTTAAGATTGATTTTCTCACATGATTATGCACATTGTATATATGATATATGTTTGTGCACTAGTTTGTATCATGTTTGATGATACATGCAAACTTGGGTGTGTATGCTTTAAACCATGTTTAGGTTAATGGTTAGGGTTTTAACTTATTTATTTATCTTATTCATTTATTTTTGGCAAGAAATAAAATGGTGGCTTTCTTTTGTTTTTACTTGAAGCTTCATGAAGCTTTGAAAAGTCTGGCCATTTTGTTTTATGCCTTAACCTAACCATTACACTTAAACCCTAGTTTATTCTCTACATGTGTTTACTTCACCCATAGTTGCATTATGATAAGTATTCACTTGATTTAATATTTTCAAGAATAATTCATTTTCCTTCTTCTTCTTCTTCTTCATCTTCTTCAAGTGAAGAAAAACCTTTCTTGAAAATTCTCAAGTGATGAAATCAAGTGAGAAACCCAATTCCAAGGTGAACCCACTTCCTATTTCATCATTCTCTACCACTTGCCATGTAGTAGAGTGTGTTATCTTCATAAGTTTCATGACCTAGTGAAGATGGAGCTTGAGTTTGAGTCGCCTCGACGTAGATCATCTTCGTCACCGAAGTCAACGACCTAGCCCAATCAATTCTCCGATGAAACCAACGCTAGAGTCCGGGATCCTGATGATCGCAGCGGAGGGACGTCATCATGGAGCTAAAGAAGTGGAGGACCGGATCTACAAAGGTTGTATTCCCATTCACTTAGTAGCAAAGTAGTTTGCTTGCATGCTTTCGCCTTACCTCTAGTTAACGATCTTGCTTAGGGTTTCTCGGCACATGGAAAAAATTTGATTTTGGCATGGTTGATCAGTTGTAGAACTACATGGGTGTGTCTAGGAACCCTACAGTGGTATCAGAGCCTAGCTAGAGCTTTAGGCGATGTGTAGACGATGTTAGAAACCCGATCGAACCCCGAAACCCTAAGTTACAACCCTTCTCTGTAAATTTTTTAAAAACTGTGATTTTTATGAATTAAAAATTCTCAGAAAATTAAGCAGGGTTTTCTAGGAATTACTGTGGAGCACGTGACCCTAAGTCGACCAATGCGCCATGGAACCGCGGCCCCACCCTGGCTTGTGCGGCGGTTCCGCGGCCATACTGTAGCTTCTTTAGTCACGGTTTGCACAGTAATCCCCGTATGAAATGCCTATGTTTTCTGGGTGTTTTTAATATATACTCAACAGTTAAGTTTTCTGGGTTGTTTTGGGGAATCGATGATTCGATCGGATTGTTTAGCTTTGTCTATGTGTTTTTCTGGATATTTTAGAACATGTTAAAAGGTTCGACCGGATAAAAGTACCTACTTTTTCCCCTGCCGGGAAATTTCCAAATGTTGGATTTTTCCGTAGCTTGAGAATGTTCTAAGTAGTGCAAGTAACGCGATGGACCCTCTAGAAGACAACAAACCTTAACTCGATTATGTGACCGTCTTGAACTGCCCTTTGAACCTTAGGGTTTGGGGCAGTACGGTGTGCCACATGTGAGGCGTTGGCTTGACCCTTCTATGGCTGGACCGTTGGTACTGTGGCATGAAATGGATGTTTTTGAACTTATTTCAAGTGTTGAGCTGTTTCGGGAAAACTTGGGTGTTTGATTATTCGATCGGAAAGTTTAACATTTTCTATTTATCTGGAATGTGATACAATAATTGGAATCAACAACATTTGAATGTTATAAATCTAGCAGTTTAGTCTCACTTGATCGGTTGCCACGGAATTTTGATGTGATCAAAAGTCCGTCGCAATCACGTTGCGTACGTGGATACTCGCCGGGTAAACTTAATAGATAGCCATGCCCCATAGCCTCGACTAAGTGGCTGTAGGAGAACCCCGTCGCCGAAAGCATCCGTTCGGGTGCTCGCGGCAGCGGTGTTCCGCCTTAGTGCACTTCGTCGACGGCATCCGGGGGTGCGGCCGTCTACTAAAATTTGCGACGAGCATTCGTTGTGGATGTCGGGAATCTTGTTGAATTGCCCGACTTTATATTGAAAAGTGTTTTCGATAATGAGACTAAAATGCGGGGTTTATAATTGTTAGGCATGCGATGTCTAAGGAATTCATTTGATTAGGCATGCGATGTCTAAGGAGGTTGCGGATTCCAACTGTTGTAGTTTTACACTTTCTTTTCTGCGACCGTAAGTGTAATATGTGATATCGCCGGTTTCGTTGCTATATGTCAACGACAATTGGGATGGGCATTTACTTACACTGATAACATGTGATGTTATGTGTTGCTGGATATGTTATATTAGATCGTCGTGTTTGAATAGCCGGGGTTTTTTATGTGAGATGAGTGTTTTTCATTTTCATTCATGTAAAAAACTTGTATGTAATATTCTTTTATTGGGGAACTTCCGGGTTGAGGATGATGTCACCATTGTATATTATTTACTTTTCCGCATTATGATAGACCCAAGGAGGGGAGCACAAGTAACCGGGTTCTAGGGTCCAGTGGGAGACCGTCTCGAGGAGTCGAGTCCGGGTCTCCTAACCCTAGAATTGGTAGGGTTGCTTGCCGCTCTCGTAGGGCTCTAAGGGTGTGGGATTGGCTATTCATCACGACCGTGGAATCCGTGTTTTATACAGGCTCAAAATAAAACACGGACGTCCTACTATATCCAATATTTCATATGATATTTTCTGCTGCGTTATCTGTGATGTGATCTTGTGATTTGTTCAGATAGATATTATATATAGTATATATGATATATTATATAGATGTTGCTTATGTTTTACACCCGCGCTAGCCCTGCCTCGCTCTGGCATTAGTTACCTAACCTAACGGTGCAGACGGGACATCGAGGCGAATGCGGATGGCATAAGCGTACGTTATATTTATCTGTGATGTTTAGGTAGACTTAAATGATGGGACGTTCATTAATGTGATTAATGAAAGAAAATAAACCTAAAAGATGTTGTGGAATCAAATTTCAAAAATAAAAACAGGTAGCTACAGTTCTTGTTTTGCATCGTGGTGTTCCTTGTAGAACATCCTGCACCTTATTCGATAAGGAAAGGGTCGAGATCCCTTCACCGGGAGTGACCCCTTTAGCAATAACTGGCAGATGCTACAACCCTCGGTTTGTCTTTTGATTGCTTCTATAGTTTTTGCTTTGCACAGCGGTATATATGATATATCCTGCACCTTATTCGATGAGGAAAGGGCCGACGATCCCTTCACCGGGAGTGACCCCTTTAGCAAAACTAGAAAAGCCTAAAAAACACTCCATTTAAAAACCATTTGATTCCGCAACGAGATCAAGTTCAAAGCGTTAAAGGTTTTCTTAAGAACTATCCGCAACCCTCCGTCATTTTAGGAAGTAGAGTACTTAGTATTCGTGCTACGTTTGTCGACCATAGCCGAGGCGTAGTGTACGGCAGCTAAGTGATGTCTTCCTACACAACATATGATGTGATTAGTTAGGACAGTCATGTGGCTTTGTTGACCTTAGCCAAGGGTCATGTGGATGGGTCTAATTAATCACGAAATGACTGGTAGAACTTGACTAGTGCTTATGATTTGTTGACCTTAACCAAGGTCATAAGTGCTAGGGGTAAAAACCATTATCGGGAGTTTCAAGTGTTGAAATTTGCAATGAGATTGTATACCTTCTATATGATAGTTGGATCCCGATACCCACTGCGAGTAATTGTTACTCCTGGGAGAGTTTTGCACTTTGAAAATTAGCCGATCAAGTAGGTGTCTAGAAAGGTGTCAACGGGGTTACGTCCTTGGGAAAACGAGGTTTATTTTAATTAGCTCCGTGCGAAAGAACGGGGAACCTCCCTCAAAGTACCGACACTGGCCTGGCTGAAAGATTGGCGAACTTGTAGAGTGTAATTAATCCCGGCTAGTCTTTCCTTTTAGGGTTTGAAGGAAGATTTGATAAAAACAGTGGGAGCCATCCTGATTAGATAAAATATATAACCAATCTAATCTTGCAAGAGCGCACGCAGAGTGTTTTCTTCTCTTTCTCTCCAGGTAGCGACCATATCACGCCTTAATCAAGATAATAATATGGATGTATTGACCGAACCCGCTTGTTATACTGAGCTGGGGAACGTTGGTTCCGCTCCAACTTATAATTGTTATAAGACCGAGCAGGAAATAGGGGAATACCAGGATTCCCATGCCGCCCAAACGAAGAAAGTGCATGAGATGCATCTCCTTCGGGTGTGTTCATTATAAAGAACTGTTTCTCAGTGTCCTCTACGTCCTAGGTATCAGATACCGGATCAGGATCCCGCAAATGTAATCTGTTACATAGGGCTACAGAAAGGTAGAGAACTGAGAATGGGTGATAAGTTTCATGAGACAGAAAACGGTGCAAGTGTTGCAGCCAAGTCTGTTGGTCACTGTCACCCTGTATTACCAATACATTGATTATGAACAAATGCTATTAAATACCGAACCTGATATACAAAATCATATCAATCTCTTTATTTATTAAAGAAGGAAATAATTTTGTATTGTTGAACATTGTTTTGAACATTTCAAAAGTTGATCGGTTCAGGCACGTTATCTAAAAGCATTGACGTTCTAAATCAAACTACAGTTCCTAGTATACAGAACACACACAAGAGGAAGAGTTCAGAAATGAACGATTCCTTCTTGAGGTATTGTAGACTAGGTCATATCAATGTGAACCGACTAACTTAAGTTATATTTTAGATGCATATTCAAATCAGTTTGAATTTACATCTTGTGAAACTTGCCAGTCATGTCACAAAGATTAGATGACCATAGCTCTGTTTATTGGAAACAGAGAAAGAGTTAGTAAACTCTTGGGACTGATACATGATGATGTATGTAAGGTCCCCTGTCTACACATGCCAGGACCGGTTCTTTGTACTTCATTACATTCTCTGATGATCTCTCAAGATTCAGTCATATGTTCCTGTTGAAACATAAGTCTGAAGCTTTTGAGAAATTCAAAGAATATAAGTCAGAAGTAGAGAACCAAATAAAGGTATAAGTATTATGTCCTATGATGAGATCAGGACGGAGAATACTTGTGCACGGAATTCCTGGATTATGCTAAAGGAGAATGAGATTCTCTCTCAGCATTATTCCTCCGCATACACCACAACACAACGGTGTATCGGGGCGGAGCAATCGCACCATATTAAGATATGGTGTGCTCTATGTTGAGTACTACTGAGTTACCTATTTCTTTTTGGGGGTTATGCACTTGAGTAGCTGCATACCTATTGAATTGGGTTCGAATCAAATCAGTGCCTACCACTCCATATGAGATATGGTATGGGAAGAGCCCATCTCTTAAGTAAGTTAAGATTTGGGATTTTCCGGCCTATGTCAAAAGCAAAATCCGGACAAGATCGAGGCAAGGTCAGTTCTGTAGAACTGGAAGGATTTCCAGCTATACAAACTCCAGCTAATGATTTGACAGAACCAAAGGATTCAATAGTCCCCGACGAACCTCAGTCTCTCCGCCGATCCGGTAGGGTTCCTCATCCGCCTGAGAGATACTTCGGTTTCTCGATGACAGTAGGAGCAAGGAATGCATCATGAGATGATGACCCAACTAGTTTCGAGCAGGCCATCAAGAGTGAAGATTCTGTAAGAATGGCTGGATACTTAGCGACCTGAGATGGAATCCATATACACCAACAAAGTATGGACTTTGGATGCTATATCTGAAGGGTTAAATCCCCATCAGGAGGAAGTATATCTTGAGAAGATTACTTGGCGTAGATGGAAAAGTTGAGACTTTCAAAGCTAGACATTTTAAAGGTTTTCATCATCGACCAGGCGTGGATAACGATGAAACCTTTTCCAGTGGCTATGCTTAAGTCCATCCGGATCCTACTTGCCATTGCTACATACCATGACTACGATATCTGGTGGTTGGGTGCCATGACTGTTTTTCTAAATAATGATTTAGAAGAGAACGTCTATAAGAACACAGCCAGAGGGCTTCGTAAACAGTGGGAGCAGCGGAAACGTGTGCAAGTTGGTTTACAGATTAAAGCAGGCATCGCGGAGTTGGAACGTCTGTTTTGATGCGATAGTCAAAGAGTTTGACTTCATCAAAATGGTAGATGAACCTTGTATATACAAAATGGTAGTAGAGAGTAAGGTGATCATCCTCGTATTGTACGTGGACAACATACTCTTGATAGGAAAAGGAGTTTCCTAAACTACGAATGGTCAATCTCCTCTTATCACAAGGATTCTCCAATAGGATCAAGGTGATACCTCCTAAATCCTGGGATTTGGATCTATGAGATAGATCTAAATGGATGTTAGGGTTCTCACTAGGTTTAGTGATATAGTATCAATCGATCCTGGGGAGAATCACTGGAAAAGTTCCAGGGTGATAAAGACGACTGAATGTCAGTCGCAGTCATTGTCTTTACCCTCAGTGAAGGGACGGTATGTTAGAAGAGTTCCAAGCTAGATACCGTGGCAAACTATACGATAAAGGCTGGTAACATCACTATCAAAGATACTACCAAAGAGAAAGTTTGGGTGTATAATGGTTCATAAGATGAACAAGGTTCCTATCATTGTGTGACAATGGAAGTGAGGCTTTGGCCCAGGAACCCCAGTCCCATCAGTGACCCAGACATATTCTGAGGCAGCATCACCTGATCATGGAGATAGTTGATCTCCAGGGTGATCGAGGTTAGAAGAGTAGACTCAGAGGACAACACGGCGGATCCACTCACAAAGGCCTTTTCCCAAAGAGAGACTTTTATGGGATGGTTGAGTATTAGATATGCAACCACTGCTACAGATGGCCCTAGTGCAAATGGGAGATTGTTAGTTATATGTATGCCCTAGAGGCCATTACTGTACATAGGATGTATATTGTAGTGGATGCAGGGACATATATAGGTAGGACTTTCTTGCTCGACATGATAGTACGCTATCTGGTTACTCTTTATCTTAACATGTATACTTGTTGTCTCTCTATTACATGTTGATAAAGCCCTTAGGATATGTGCTCGACTTCCAGGACTATGATGCAGATCATACTAGTGGGGCCTGGGTAGTCCATGAGTACATCCTTCAATGTTCCTAGTCATGGGAATATCGAGACGGGGCATCGATATTCCAGAGTAGACTAGCGTATATATTCTCGACCCATGTCATGGGCGATGGATGATCCCATATCCATTGGTGTTTGACATCAGAGATGATATGCGGGTGCTCAGTGGAGACTGGGTATACTGAACGGACTCGCCGAGAACTCCTAGATGGTATTATACCTCACGTCAGATGGCAGTTCTCTTGTGACACTGGTACAGCTTAGTCTGTTGACCCGAGATCGTCATAGAGTCTTGTGTGTCTCCTACTGTGCTTTGATTTTTACCCCACCATGGCTCTACTGAGTCATGCAAACAGGTGGTTTTTGGGTACAGTCCCGATTCACATGGAGGCAATGAGCGATAGGAGGGGATTCGTCTCTCCCGGTATTGGGGGTTGATGTTGTGCTATGCTCGACTGGACATAACTGGAAATCCCTGGCCAGGGTTGCACTGATTTACTGGTAAGTGTTATCAGAAGATTCACGCTTGTTATGGACCTTACATCGGCATGACTTATCTAGCTATTAGGGTCTGACGTTTACCACCCCTAGGCGAGATATGCGACATATCAGACGAACAAACCGGACTGTGCGGTAAGTGTTACTGGTTGGATTCACAGGAGTGTGAGCGGGCTTGCTCGTTGATCTTCTGATCGCTCAATACCCGGGTGGCCGTTATGTTTAGCAGACCGCTTGCGGCTTGTGGGTGTTTGATATGATCATCACCTACTGCCGGCGTATTGACGAGTCTTTAGAGTCGTACACAGAGGTTTCCTGGCTCAAGCGAAACAAAATAGGAGCGCATATGAGATATGTGCAGGACCGAGAATAATACCAGTATGTGATACTGAATTCTATTCTCGCGATTTGTATTATTGGACGGTTATATAAGATATAGCCGGGTTACCGAATCAAATGTTGATTCGATATATTGATACACTTGATATTAGTCGGTTATATGCAGTATGACCGGATCATTAAATCAAGTGTTGATTTAATGATTTAATGTATAATTATATATTTGATATATTACTTTACATTAACTAGTATTTGTTCACTTAAGGTTGATTTTCTCACTTGATTGTGCACATTGTATATATGATATATGTTTGTGCACTAGTTTGTATCATGTTTGATGATACATGCAAACTTGGGTGTGTATGCTTTAAACCATGTTTAGGTTAATGGTTAGGGTTTTAACTTATTTATTTATCTTATTCATTTTTTTTGGCAAGAAATAAAATGGTGGCTTTCTTTGGTTTTTACTTGAAGCTTCATGAAGCTTTGAAAAGTCTGGCCATTTTGTTTTATGCCTTAACCTAACCATTACACCTAAACCCTAGTTTATTCTCTACATGTGTTTACTTCACCCATGGTTGCATTATGATAAGTATTCACTTGATTTAATATTTTCAAGAATAATTCATTTTCCTTCTTCTTCTTCTTCATCTTCTTCAAGTGAAGAAAAACCTTTCTTGAAAATTCTCAAGTGATGAAATCAAGTGAGAAACCCAATTCCAAAGTGAACCCACTTCCTGTTTCTTCATCCTCTACCACTTGCCATATAGTAGAGTGTGTTATCTTCACAAGTTTCATGACCTAGTGAAGATGGAGCTTGAGTTTGAGTCGCCTCGACATAGATCATCTTCGGCACCGAAGTCAACGACCTAGCCCGATCAATTCTCCGATGAAACCAACTCTAGAGTCCAGGATCCCGATGATCACAGCGGAGGGACGTCATCACGGAGCTAAAGAACTGGAGGACCGGATCTACAAAGGTTGTATTCCCATTCACTTAGTAGCAATATAGTTTTCTTGCATGCTTTCGCCTTACCTCTAGTTAACGATCTTGCTTAGGGTTTCTCGGCACATGGAAAAAATTTGATTTTGGCATGGTTGATCAGTTGTAGAACTACATGGGTGTGCCTAGGAACCCTACAATCGGCCTCATAATTCATCCGGGATCAAAAGTTATGAACAAATGTGCTACGCACGTGTAATATAAAGTAATGCTCTACTACATGGGGGATGCATTTTTAGTCCCTCATCGGGAAAAAGAGAGATCCCTTCTCTACCACTCCCATATAAATAAGAGGGGATGCCTCTTAGAAAAAGAGGAGAATTCAATTCTCAAAGAAGATTAGTTCTCCATAGGAGCTTAGTACTCCAAGTTAGGTCCATAGCTGCCCCTCCCATAATGCGCATATGCGCAAACGCCATGTACGTCACATGCAATGCACGTGCGCCCGCCATATGCGCGCCACGTGCAACGCACGTGAGCCAAACACGTGCAACGAACATGGGAGAATTCAATTCTCAAAGAAGATTAGTTCTCCATAGGAGCTTAGTGCTCCTAGTTAGGGCCATAGCTGCCCCCCATAATGCTCATATGCGCAAGTGTCATGTGTGCCACATGCATTGCACGTGCGCCCGCCACATGCGTGCCACGTGCAACGCACGTTCGCCAAACACGTGCAACGCACATGGGAGAATTCAATTCTCAAAGGAGCATAGTTCTCCATAGGAGCTTAGTGCTCCAAGTTAGGGCCATAGCTGCCCCCCCATAATATGCATATGCACAATGCACGTGCACACCACGTGTAACGCACGTGAGAGAATTCAATTCTTAAAGTAGCATAGTTCTCCATAGGAGCTTAGTGCTCTAAGTTAGGGCCATAGCTGCCCCCCATAATGTGCATATGCGCAACGTACGCGCGCACCACGTGCAACGCACGTACGAGAATTCAATTCTCAAAAGAGCTTAGTTCTCCATGTTAGGGCCTTAGCTCCCCCCCATGATGTGCAAGCGCCACGTGCGACGCACGTGCGCCTAACACGTGCGACGCATGTGCACAAACGCAAAGAGGTCTTTTTCAGCAGTTAGGAGTTTAAGCTTCAACCTATTCTTCCACCTGATAAGTGGGACATAGTTCAAAGGGTACATCCCTCCACACCTTCGATATATGGCGCTGTAATCCCTCAGCGACGTCGGAGAGGTGGTGGGTCCCAATGACCAATAATCTCTCTTTCCAAATAACACAGAGGAAACCCCCCCCCCCAAACATTGAGAAATTTCATAGAGAAGAGCAAGCTCTCGGAAGAAGAATTTCTTCAAGGTAAATAAAACAGAGAGATCAAAGCATCTCATCAAAGAATAAGAACTTAGTTCATTTTCTAGATCATAGATCTATAAGACAGAGGTCTTTCATAAAAAGAGATCATAGCATCTCGTCATAAAAATGGGAGAGAAGAACTTAATTCTCTTCAGATCACAGATCCATAAAGACAAAGTCTTTCACAAAAAGCATAAGAGATTGTAATATCTCCTATAAAAATAAGAACTTTGTTCTTAAATTCACGAGACAAAGTCTCTTATAAAAGAAAACTTAATTCTTAGAGCACAGAATTGATAAAGAGCGTTCTGCACCCAAATCTGGCGCTCAGCGCCAAGCACGCCACGTGCTCCTCACGTGTGCGCTGCTTCATAAGAAGCGCCTTAGCGCTCGAAATCTGGCGATCAGCGCCAAGCGCGCCACGTGCTCCTCACGTGTGCGCTACTTCATAAGAAGCGTCTTAGCGCTCCAAATCTGGCGATCAGCGCCAAGCGCGCTACGTGCTCCTCACGTGTGTGCTATTTCATAAGGAGCGCCTCAACGCTCCAAGTCTGGCGCTCAGCACCAGGCGCTCCACGTGCTTCTCACGTAGGCGCTGAGTGAACACAAAGTGTTCTTTAAAAATAAAGCCCAGCGCCATAAAGAGTGTTCAACACTCAGCAATAGACAAAAAGGGTGTCAAAACCCAAATCAATGCTCAGCATTGTTAAATAAAAAGGGACTGAGCCAAAATAAATGTCCAACATTTTATTCAAAAATGAATGGGCTGAGCCCAAGTTGACCACAAATCCCTAATTCAGATTAACTGAGCCCATGTGCTCAAAATCTTTTAATTGATCTTGGTCCCAAACTTGGCCATAGATTTTCCAACCAGTATTAGTTCAAGGGTACATCTCTTCATACCTCTGATACATGTCATTGTAATTCTTCAACGTCTTCAGAGAGATGGAGGGTCCCAATAACAATAACTTTTGGAGCACCCCCAAACTGGTTAAACCAGAACCCCATGGACTATGAGGTCCTTAAACTCTATAGACTATGACGTCTTTAAACTATGGACTATGAGATCTTTAAACTCATGGATTATGATGTCCTTAAACTTTATGGACTATGAGGTCCTTAAACTCATGGACTATGATGTCCTTAAACTTTACAGACTATGAGGTCTTTAAACTAGACTATGATGTTTTTAAACTTGACTATGAGGTCCTTAAACTCATGGACTATGACGTCCTTAAACATGGACGATGATGTCCTTAAACCAAATGGACCGTAATGTCCCTAAACTAAACTCTATGGACTATGATGTCCTTAAACTCCACGGACTATGATGTCCTTAAACCCAATGGACCGTAACATCCCTAAACTAAGACGACGGAGCCCAATACTCTTTCGTTGGATCTAAATGATCCCGATCCCCCGTTGAGTAAATCTTAGTCTAAAATTAGATTAACGTATCCTCAACAAACGTTTAAGTTGATCTTAATCTCAAACGAGGTTAACGAGCCTTAAACCCACCAAACCCAAATCTACGAAAATACGGATTTAGACTAATCCCCGCCCTGCGGGCGATAACATAAATTAGTCTTTGTATATGATCCACGGGCAACCAAAAATAAAACAAACACACACGACACGAAGTGACCTTCTGGAGCAGGAGAAAGTGGTTATCGCAATACAGTAGCGTAATTAACTGCAGAGGCTTGCGCCTGCAGGGAAGAGCGTCTCCACAATCAAAAACCCCTCACAATGAGGGGGAATCTGACGAAGTCTGCTACAACGGCCGCATCCATCTAAACCTCCGATGCATGGTGTTATAAATCAACTTGGCATCTTCGGAGAGGTGGACGGATAACACCAAATAGCATCTGCCCCCAAATTCAGACAAGACGTTTTTCTTCCCGGTATTCGGTGGAAAACATATTCTAGCACGCTCGGTGGGACTCTTTTCCTCTTTCCACTCCACACTTCGTGTGTCGTTTTTTTTCCGCGATCAAATAATCGCGGTATATATGTTTGTGGTTGCCCTTAGGGGAGGGGATACTGAAGCCGGCGTTTCGTCTCTAAGAAGAATGGCGTTTGCTCCCACCTTAGCAACTCAGGCTCTGTCATATCTGGTGGAGTCAAGTACGGGCCACTTGAAGGCTCAAATCTCTGCAATCCGGCTCTTCAAGAAATCAACGGGTTTCTCTTTGGGTAGATGCTCCCACCTCCCACCCTCGGTGCCTCAACGCCGATGGAGGAATCCCAGAGGAAGTCTGTCTTTCACAGGCTGGTTCCCCAAGCAGCAACTTTGCCAACGGAATCAGTCCTCAAACAACAGGCACATGCTAAGGACCAAGGTTGACGCAGGGGGCAGAATATTTAAGCTCTCAAAGGAAACAGGGGGCAGGCTCAGCAAAATACTGAGGCTAATCAAATCCCGGCCGTAAGAGATGGCCAACGTCGATATCGGCATCATTCAAAATGAGCTGGGGGCAGTCCTCCGTATGGTCTTGTTTCAACCCCAGTGGTGAATGTTGTTGTTCCAACTAGGAACAGCTTCAAACTGTTGTGAAGGGTCAGACAAAATTCTCCTACCGCGATACTGAAGAAGTCTCCGCATCCCATGGAGATCCCACGAGAGCAGAAACAAGTTCGCTCCCTGAGACAACTTTCCCCATCTATATATAAGGTGTAGAAGCAGGTGAAGGGGACTCACCCCAACACGGATCCTGATACAGTGGTTCCTCTCAAAACCAAAGCGGCTTTTCACAAAAAAAAGATAGGCTTAATAAATCTCAAGTGCCCGAAGCAAACTCCAAAGGCCAAGACTTCAAACACCCCAAGCCTAGGGGCATGGCAGTTCACATAGTCTACGTGGTAAATTTCAAAGATGAAGTTCGAGCTTCTACTAGTCACCGACCTCAAACTCGTTCCCTGACGAAAGTTCAACCGCAACGTGAAAAGCTGCAAAAGATACTTGCTCAGGCGGCAGCAAACGCTAATCCATCGTCTAAGAAAAATCCCAAGGGCGCACCCGAAGAAAGAATAGAGAAGGAGTCGGATAATGATTTCCTAAAGCGCACTCTGAAAAAGAGAGATGAAGAAGCGACAGAAATGTCCATTAAAATGAACCAGATGGCCCTTCTGATTCAGAATATGGCTGGAAAGATGGTTCAATCGGAACCACTGGCAGAAGAACCGCCGGTAGTCGGTCTTAAAGATAAAGATGACATTTCAAATCCTCTGCAAATCTCATCAACAGTTGAGAAGGAAATGATTCCTAAAAGAAAAGCTGGACACATATATCGCTCAGCGAATCAAAGCTCACTGCGCCAGTGAAGCTGCAACTTGGCCAATAAAGACTGGTCGACCGTATCCGGCGTGCTACGATCAAATACAGTACCCGTCAGAATACATACTTCCGACTCCACATATACAAAGGAACCGGGAATCCTCACCAGCACATCGCGCGATTTAAATCCATGTGCGGTAATACTGGAGAGAATGATATACTTCTCCTCTGACAGTTCGTCAGCTATCTGGCGGGCATTGCCTTCGAATGGTATGCGGAACTCCCGAATGACTCCGTGAATACCTTTGACGAGATGGAGATGCTCTTCTGTCAAGAAATTCGCTAGTGTGAATAAACGCACTACCGTAACGACGTTGGTCAACGAAAGGGTTAAACCAAATGAGACTTGGGTTCAATATGTTACCCACAACGCATCGATGAAGTTGCAGACATGAGAATGCTCATAGCCACCCTTGACCCAAATTCAAAGGCGTCCTCGTATATGACCCTCTTCAAGCCGACGACTTTCCAAGAACTCATGGATAAAATGGCTCGATTGGATCAAATGGGTCAAGACTCTTTCTCATCCGATGATGACGAGTGAAAAGCGGAGGCAAGATGGCGTTGTTGCCTACGCTTACCAAAATAAGCGGCTCTGAAGCAACATGTCGCCAAAATAGCGACGGCGTGGGTACTCGTTCCCCTCCCCCCCGGATATACGCAGGGGGCATATTTCTCACTGGCGGGAGAATTTCTATGCAGAATGGGCCTTTCTTCTCAAAGGACAAGAAGGATATTAAGGGGCCTACAAACAAGTCCCACAATCTAGTGGAATGCCCCGTTCAAAAAAAATGGTATGTCCATAAGCAAAATGGGCACGGATGAAAACCCGAAAGGGCTCCGTGAGTAAAAACAACAGGACTGTCGGCGAGCTTGTGAAAACCCGAAAGGACGCAATCTCATTAAAAAAAAGGGTACGTCCACAAGCAAAATGGGCATGGATGAAAACCCGAAAGGGCTCCGTGAGTAAAAACAGCAGGGCTACCGGCGAGTTTGCGAAAACGCGAAAGGGCGCAATCTCATTAAATGACACTTGCGAGGTCCTCTTGACCTTGTAAGGAGCAAACTACCTGCGTGAGATCCTTACGACTCACAAAGGAGCGACACACTTAAGGATCCCCACGATTCCTAAAGAGAAATTACACTTACGAGATCCTCACAACTCGTAAGGAGAACCCTCTTATGAGACCCACACAGCTCATTGGATTCAAAAGCCTTATGCTATAGGGATCTGAACATGTTCTTAAGCCATCACATTCCCCAGATTGCCCTACAGGTGGTCCAATACTGGCCCTTGTATATAATCTACGAGCATGACAGAGTCCCACCACTGCGAAGGATATCTTCATATGGCAACCGACACTTGTAATTCCTCTCGACTTATAAGGAGAAAGCACTCTTGTGAGATCCTTACGACTTATAAGAGACCATACACTTAAATCCTCACGATTCTTAAGGAGAAAACGCACCTACGAGATCCTCACGACTCGTAAGGAGAAAACCTTTATGAGACCCTTACGGCTCATGAAGTCAAAAGCCTTAGTCGACAGGATCTTAACCCTGTTTGCTAAGCCACCTTTGTTCGAACCGAAAAAGGCAAATGATGATTCGCTCCTGGCAATATCCCAATTGTAGCGATGTTGATGCCTAAATCGGTATCAAATTCCAAGTCTAAACTCGCGGTTAAAATCAGCGAGCAAAAAATGCATATGAAATAGCCGAAATGATAGGGCAACTTGCAACAAAATTAGCAAGTATAATATATGCATACAAAAACAGCCGAAATGATTGGGCAACTCGCAATAAAAAGCAGCGAGTAAAAAGAAAAAATAACCGAAATGATTGGGCACCGCGAAAAATAGCCGAAATGATTGGGCAATCGCGAACTTCACGATATAAAAGCTGAAATGATAGAGCATCGCGGAAAGAAATTAAAAAATAATGATAAAACTTTTGCCCTACAGGTAAGTCCACACTGACCCCTGTATACAATCCACGGGCATAAATAAAAAGGGAACCATATTGTCCCACCAGGCTCCGTCAAAGGAAAGCCAGATCTCAGTGGCTACATCTACAAGCCTAGAAATCAACAACAGCATTCTTCCTCTCCCCCAGCAGGAAGCAGACGCGAAATCAACAAACGGAGCCATGGAAAAATCCCTAGTTCCAAATCTCGACGGCTCATAGACAGCTTAGAGACTACCCCAGAACCATGGCAAAGTCCCTTAGTTCCAAATCTCGACGGTTCACAGACAGCCTAGAGATCACCAACGGCGCTTCTCCTCACTCCAGCAGGATGCAGATGAGACGTCAAAAAACGAGCGCAGGGTCAAAACAACGGAGCCATGGCAAAGTCCCTAGTTACAATTCTCGACGGTTCACAGACAGACTAGAGACTACCCCGGAACCATGGCAAAGTCCCCTAGTTCCAAATCTCGACGGTTCACAGACAGCCTAGAGATCACCAACGGCACTTCTCCTCACTCCAGCAGGATGCAGATGCGACGTCAACATACGAGCCCAGGGACAAAACAACGGAGCCATGGCAAAGTCCCTAGTTCCAAATCTCGACGGTTCACAGACAGCCTAGAGACTACCCCGGAACCATGGCAAAGTCCCCTAGTTCCAAACCTCAACGGTTCACAGATAACCCAGAGACAACCTCGACATCCATTGCAATATTGCAGACACAATGTCAACAAACAAAGCCAAGGAAAATCCCTCGCTTCAGGGTCTTGACGGCAACTCAAATGAGACCTGAAAAGACTATCGGAGATCATCCCACACCAGCACGGAGTGGTCATGACTAATCGGGGCTCCCAAACTGAGCCTAACCTCAAGTAAAAAGCGATATGGAATATCCCTAACGCTTGCTCTTTCGACGGTAATATCACCTGGAAGATTACTTGAAGACGTCTTGTCCATCCCCCGAAGGGATCAGAGACACGACAGTCGCGGGGCTACTCGAACAGCAAGATTGTGTATCGAGGAATACACCAGCCAACGCGATGGTGCGATGGGTAGAAAACCCTAGTACCACTGACCCTAACGGATTTCTATTAGCAGGAGTTAACTGTGACGTTAGGACATCCTTACGAGAACTTCTCGATTCGTCTCGACTCGTGGGGAAAATAATGTTCCTGCGAGAACTTCTCGACTCGTCTCGACTCGTAGGGAAAAGCCTTAGGCAATGGGGATAAGGAACTGTTTCCTAAGCACTGGGGCCCTGCAAGTCAGTTTAAGATGGACTATTGCATACTATTCACGGGCCACACTCTCCAAAGTCGAAAATCGACAAGGAGGGAAACAATCACTTACGAGTCCTCTCGACTTCTAAGGGAGAAAATTCTCTTGTGAGATCCTTACGACTCTCAAGAGAAAACGCACTTAGGAATCCTCACGACTCCTAAGGAGAAAATACACCTACGGGATCCTCACGACTCATAGGGAGAAAAGTCTTTATGAGACCCTCACGGCTCGTAAAGTTGAGAAGTCTTAAGTGGCAGGTCATAACCTTGTCTCCTAAGCCATCATTCCCCTGCAGGTAAGTCCATACTGACCCCTGTATACAATCTATGGGCATAAAAGAAAAAGGAACCACATTTCCCGACAGACTCTGTCAAAGAGAGGGTCAGATCTCAACGGCAACATCTACAGCCTGAAGACCGACAACGACGTTCCTCCTCATTCCAGCAGGATACGGACGCGACATCACCAATCGGAGCTACGGCAAAGTCCCCGGTTCCAAGACTCTATGGTTCACAGAAAAACTAGAGTCAACTCGACACCACAGAAAGCGGAAATACGTCAGCCAATGACCTCCATCTCGGAAATACGTCATCCAATGACCCCGTCTCGGAAATACGTCAACCTTGACACTGTAGAAAGTGGAGTACACCGCAGGAGGCAGAGCACGTCAACCTAGACACTGCAAAAAGCAGAACAAGTCAACCAACCACAAGGAAATCAGTGTCCTTGACAAATATCTCGATTCAGGGAAATCAGCGTCCTTGACGAGAACCTCTCGATTCACGTCGACCCGCAGGGAAATCAGTTTCTTTGCAGGAATCTCTCAATTCGTCTCAACCCCAGGAAAATCAGTGTATTTGGCAACATATCTCGATTCAGGAAAATCAGCGTCCTTGACGAGAATCTCGATTCGCTTCGACCCGCAAGGAAATCAGCGTCTTTGCAAGAATCTCTCGATTCGTCTCAACCCCAGGGAAATCAGTGTCCTTGGCAACATATCTCGATACAGGGAAATCAGCGTCCTTAACGAGAATCTTTCGATTCGCGTCGAACCGCAGGGAAATCAGTGTCTTTGCAGGAATCTCTCGATTCGTCTCAACCCCAAGGAAATCAGTGTCCTTGGCAAAATACATCGATTCATGGAAATCAGCATCCTTGACAAGAACGCTCGATTTGTTTCGACCCGCAGGGAAATCAGCGTCTTTGCAGGAATCTCTCGATTCATTTCGACCCACAAGGAAATCAGTGTCTTTGCGAGAATCTTTTGATTCGTCTCGACTTGCAGGGAAATTGGTGTCCCCGCACATGAAAAAAAAAATCTCTTGTGAGATCCTTACGACCCTCAAGAAAAAATGCACTTAGGGGTCTTCATGACCCCTAAGGAGAAAATACACCTGCGGGATCCTCTCGACCCGTAGGGAGAAAAGTCTATATGTGACCCTCATGGCTCATAAAGTTGAAAAGTTTTAGGTGGCAGATCCTAACCCTGTCTCCTAAGCCATCACTGCCCTTTAAGGAGGTTAAGATGGACTATCTATGGGCTACACTCTCCGAAGTCGAACATCGACAAGGAGGGAAACAATCACTTACGAGTCCTCTCGACTTGTAAGGGAGAAAATTCTCTTGTGAGATCCTTACGGCTCTCAAGAGAAAACGCACTTAGGAATCTTCACGACTTCTAAGGAGAAAATACACCTACGAGATCCTCTCGACTCGTAGAGAGAAAAGTCTTTATGAGACCCTCACGGCTCATAAAGTTGAAAAGTCTTAGGTAGCAGATCCAAACTTGTTTTCTAAGCCATAGCTGCCCTACAAGGAGGTCAAGATGGACTATCTACGGGTCACATTTGCCAAAATTACATAACACTGAAATAAAGAAGCTACTTACAGGTCCTCACGATTCGTATGGAAAAATACCCGAGTGAGATCCTTACGACTCACGGAGGCGATGAACACTTAGAAATCCTTACGATTTCTAGGAAGAATATGCACCTATGAGATCCTCTTGACTTGTAGGGAAAAAAAACCCTTCTTGAAACCCTTACGGCTTATGAAGATGAAAAAGTCTTAGGCTACAAGGACCCTAAACTTGTCTCCTAAGCCCTCAATTCTATGGCCATGCATAACTCTGCACTACATCACCCATGTACATACTTAAGTGGGCAAAGTAGTGGGAGGCATTTGTTTCCGCCAAAAATTTCTGCGCAAAAGAGCCCAAGGTATCAAATGGCAGCGATACGCTTAAGAAAATGCAAACCAGTTTTTTCCAGACTGTATATTAACAAACTCCTGAATGAGAAACTGCTAAATTCTGATGGTATCGAAAGTGTCTCGAAAAATCCTTCGATTTGATATATTCTGGGCCTCATAATTCATCTGGGATCAAAAATTATGAGCAAATGTGCTATGCACGTGTAATCTAAGGAAGAAAATGCAAACCAGTATTTTCCAGGCTGTATTTTGACAGACTCCCGAATGAGAATCAGCTAAGATCTAATGGTATCGAAAGCGTCTCGAAAAATCCTTCGATTTGATATATTATGGGACTCAAAATTCATCCGGGATCAAAAGTTATGAGCAAATGTGCTACGCACGTGTAATCTAAAGTAATGCTCTACTACATGGGGATGCATTTTTAGTTCCACATCGGGAAAAAGAGAGATTCCTTCTCTACCACTCCCATATAAATAAGAGGGGATATCTTTTAGAAAAGGAGGAGAATTCAATTCTCAAAGGAGATTAGTTCTCCATAGGAGATTAGTGCTCCAAGTTAGGGCCATAGCTGCCCCCCCATAATGCGCATATACACAAGCGCCATGTGCGCCGCCACATGCGCTCCACGTGCAAAGTAGATGCCCCCCATAATGCGCAAGCGCCATGTGTGCCGCGTGTAATGCACGTGCACCCGCCACATGCGCGCCACGTGCAACTCACGTGAGCCAAACACGTGCAACGCACGTGGGAGAATTCAATTCTCAAAGGAGCATAGTTCTCCATAAAAGCTTAGTGCTCCAAGTTAAAGCCATAGCTGCACCCCCATAATGTGCATATGCGCACCACGTGCAACGCATGTGCATCCAGCACGTGCAACGCACGTAGGAGAATTCAATTCTCAAAGGAAAATAGTTCTCCATAGGAGTTTAGTGCTCCAAGTTAGGGCCATAGCTGCCCCTCCATAATGTGCATCTACGCAAACCACGTGCGCACCATGTGCAACACACGTGCACACACCACGTGCAACGCACGTGCGAGAATTCAATTCTCAAAGGAGCTAAGTTCTCCATGTTAGAGCCTTAGCTGCCCCCCCATGATGTGCAAGCGCCACGTGCGACGCACGTGCGCCCAACACGTGCGACGCACGTGTGCGAACGCAAAGAGGCATTTCTCAGCAGTTAGGAGTTTAAGCTTCAACCTATTCTTCCTCCTGATAAGTGGGACATGGTTCAAAGGGTACATCCCTCCACACCTTCGATATATGGCGTTGTAATCCCTCAGCGTCGTCGGAGAGGTGGTGGGTCCCAACGATCAATGATCTCTCTTTCCAAATAACACAGAGGAACCAACCACAAACTTTGAGAAATTTCACAGAGAAGAGCAAGCTCTCAGAAGAAGAATTTCTTCAAGGTAAATAAAACAGAGAGATTAAAGCATCTCATCAAAGAATAAGAACTTAGTTCTTTTTCTAGATCATAGATCTATAAGACAGAGGTATTTCACAAAAAGAGATCATAGCATCTCATCATAAAAAGGGGGGAGAAGAACTTAATTCTCTTCAGATCACAGATCCATAAAGACAAAGTCTTTCACAAAAAACATAAAAGATTGTAACATCTCCTATAAAAATAAAAACTTTGTTCGTAGATCCACGAGACAAAGTCTCTTATAAATGAGAACTTAATTCTCAGAGCACAGAATTGATAAAGAGCGCTCTGCACCCAAATCTGGCGCTCAGCGCAAAGCGCGCCACGTGCTCCTCACGTGTACGCTGTGTTCCCCTCTGAATGTCGGCCAAGACATGGGCGTCTTTGCCTGAGATTCAGGGCAGATACTATTTGGTTTTATCCGTCCACCTCTCCGAAGATGCTAAGTTGATTTATGGCACCGTGTATCGGAGGTTTAGACGGATGCGGCCGATGTAGCAGACTTCGTCGGATTCCCCCTCGCTTGAGGGGTTTTTGATTGTGGGGACGCTCTTCCCTGCAGGCGCAAGCCCCTGCAGTTAATTACGCTACCGCACCGCGGTAGCAACTTTCTCTTTCTCCAGATGGTCACTTCGTGTCATGGGTGTTTGTTTTGTTTGTGGTTGCCCGTGGATTGTATACGGAGACTAATTTATGTCATCGCCCGTAGGACGATGATTAGTCCAAATCCGTATTTTCTTAGATTTGGGTTTGGGGTTTTGGTTTAAGGATACGTTAGCCGTATTTGAGGCTAAGATCAACTTAAACGTTTATTAAGGATGCATTAGTCAAATCTCTAGACTAAGATCAACTTAACGGGATCGTTAAGATCAACTTAACGGGATCGTTTAGATCCGACAAAAGAGCATTTGGGCTCTATTGTTCCAGTTTAGGGACATTGTGGTCCATTTCCAGTTTAGGGACATGGTGGTCCATTGCATGTATGGCCATCGGGACCCATCACCTCTCTGACGACGTTGAAGGATTACAACGACAGATGTCAGAGGAGTTCAGAGATGTACCCTTGAACCGAAATTGATCGGGGGATCTATAGTCCAATTTGGGACTAAAGTCTGTTTGAAGGTTTGAGGATACGTTAGCCATATTTGAGGCTAAGATCAACTCAAACGTTAGTCCAGTTTGAGACTAAGATCAACTTAACGGGATCGTTTAGATCCGACAAAAGAGCATTTGGGGCTCTATTGTTCCAGTTTAGGGACATAGTGGTCCATTTGTTTAAGGACGCTTGAGTCCGGGAGTTTAAGGACGCTTAAGTCCAGGAGTTTAAGGACGCTTAAGTCCATGAGTTGGTTTAAGGACGCTTAAGTCCGGGAGTTTAAGGACGCTTAAGTCCATGAGTTGGTTTAAAGACGCTTGAGTCTGGGAGTTTAAGGTCGCTCGAGTCCAGGAGTTTAAGGACGCTTAAGTCCATGAGTTGGTTTAAGGACACTCAAGTCCATGAGTTTAAGGACGCTTATGTCCGGGTGTTTAAGGACGCATAAGTCCATGAGTTGGTTTAAGGACGCTTAAGTCCGGGAGTTTAAGGACGCTTAAGTCCATGAGTTTAAGGACGCTTAAGTCCATGAGTTGTTTAAGGACGCTTAAATCCATGAGTTTAAGGACCCTACAATCTGTATTGATCTGTGGTTGTCGGGTCCCGTCACCTCTCTGACAACGTTGAAGGATTACAACGACGGATGTCAGAGGAGTTCAGAGATGTACCCTCGAACCGGGTGTAAATTGATTTAAGAGAGCACATGCTTAGTCAATTTAATTTGAGGACTTACGGCCAGAATTGGGCTAAGTCCAATTGAAATGTTCAACATTTTATTTTCATTTGGCATGTTAGGCCTTTACTAGGGCTCTGCCCCTGTTTAATAATGCAGTGCATTTTCTCTGGCCTTTTATGCCCCGAGCATTTTATTTTGGTCTGATAGACCTTTATTTGGGCCCTGCCCCTTTTTAATAATGCATTGCATTTTTTATTAGGCCTGTTAGGCCTTTTTAATTGGGCTCTTTCCCTTTTTATTATAATGCAGAGCATTAATTAGTCTGACAGAGCGCCATGTGACTTGTCAGGCGCTTTGCGCCAATTAATGAGCGCAAGCGTATATGGAGGTGACGTGTGTCACGCTCTGGTGAGCGCTGCGCCAGTGCGCTGCGCTGCTGACACGTGGCGCGCTCTGATGAGTTATGCCAATTTAAGAGAGCAATGCTCTATTTTAAAAGCGCATAGCGCAAGCTGTTCTGGAACTGACACGTGGCACTCTCTAGTGGCTTGCGCCAACCCAAGAGCGCAACAGTGCAGATTTACAAGTGCAAAACACTGTTTTAATATCTTGATCCAATTTTGGATTCAAAAGAAGAATCTTTTAAGATTCCAGAACCAGGTATTGCAAGTATCCGAATTCTTCAAGGTGATCGAAGATGTAGATACTTGTGTATGGTGTTCAGTTGACAGTAATGATTAAGAGAACTTGCTTCTCTTTCAAGTTACTCAAAATTGGAAGCATTCCTAAGTTGAATAATGCTGATCAGCCTCTCTCCATTTAGTTAACATGCACTGGAGACAGTTGCATGATTTGAATCTGGTTCAATTAAATCAGTGCCTCTGTTTCTATATTGGATATAGAACAGTTCATATCTTAACATTGTTAAGGTACGGGGAGTTGTCCGGCTTATGCTTAAAACCAGATTCTGGATAACTCAAGGCACGTTTCAGTAATGGCTGTTTGTGGGTTGACCCAGGCTATGACGAGGGTTGACTTTCTACCATCTGGAAGATCAATAGTGATATTGTTCTTGACTCGCCGCAGTTTTAACAAAAATGGATTTTTTCAGAAAACAGTAGTGGGGGTATGGTAGAACTGGAAGTGATTCCAGAACCGCAAACGATTACTGAAAATTTGATAAGAACCTAAAGATTTGATCTGGTTTGACATTCCATTGGCCACTCCGCAGATATGGTGGGTAACCTCAGGCACCCGAGAGGTACTCTGGTAGCCTCAAGGACGGTGACAGGGAGGTTCTTGTTTACCCAGACTTGCCATTGCTGTTGTTCCAGGCTGCGAGACCCGGCAGGAGGATGAATATAGCGTCGTTCTAAACTAGCTTTAGAAGTGTATGTGTATATGACTCTGCCAGAGGGTTGTCGTAGTCAGTGGGAGCAGCGGAAGCATTGGTGGACAGGTGGCTTGTTGATTTAGATGTGTTTTTAAGATCAAAAATAATATGTTACCGCAATCAAGAAACGGCGTCGCTTTGTAGCTAGCTGGTGAATACGGGTCGGTCCACAGGGATGTGTAATTTTCCTAAGTGTTCTTACGAGCTGATTCCAATGGTTGTTTGGTCTTTTAATTTAATCTAAAAACTAAGTTGTACGATGGTCAAGAGACTTGCTAGGATTAGGTCTTAGGTGAGTTTGATAAGATTAATATTAACACCTCTTTCAATGCCCTCGATTAAATCTTTTTAGAAGTTATAACAATTATTAGTAAAGGGGATTAGGATGATTGGGAAGAAACGAAGTTTTCTTCCTCTAGATCCTTGTCCGTCCTTTCCTACTAATTGTTCTAACCTTCATGGAAGTCATGCATGTCCGGTCCTTTATAATACGGTTTCACCGTTACCTCGTGGGTAGGGTGCCGTAGGGAGCGGATCATGCATGCGTGCATGAAGTTCTAGTTATTACAAACTATTGGGCTTGAAAGAGATGAGAGATATTCATCTCTCAATCCCTCCCTTATTCCTAACCCTAACAAGCGAGGAAATTACTCGCTCATTAAGGGATCTTTTAAAAATAACATTTTAAAATAACTTACCTACTGCAGTTTAAGAAAGACTACACTAGATTAAACTAGGGCAATGGAAAGATTTATCTAAGGCAAGAATTAAATTAGAAAGCTAGGGCAAGAAATTAATTTTAAACTAAGGTAGAAAATTAAAAGGAACTTACAAGAAATGATGCTCTTAATCTTCCAAGAATCTGAATTTTATTTATTGAAAAGAGGCATCCCTATTACAATATTTTGATTACAATTTTATAGAGAAACAGGGAAATTTAGGGTTACGGGATTCGTACATGTGCGATTACAAAAATACCCACGAAAAATCCCAACCTACACACCGACGCACCGCCACCAAAAATCTGCGCCAACACGTGCAATAAATGGCCGCGGAACCGCTGCCCCAGCCTAGGTTTGGCCGCGGTTCTGCGGCCAATCTAGGGAGTTGTGTCTGGAAAATTTTGGGTTTTCTTCTATGCTTCTTGGGCTTTCTATTTTTCTAATTCTTTTCTCCATTTGACTTATGGGTCTTTTCCAGATCTTCAGTTAAAACTTGTAATGATTTTTTAACCGTTCACTTTGACATTTTGGACCTTGCATTGCCTTGTACAATTGTGAACTGTTCTTCGTCTAGGCTTGACTAGAATCCTTCTACTTGTGGGTCAAAAGTATCTCTTTTGTATCATCTTTTGCCTTTTTCACTGTCTTCACTCCAATAACCTGTAACCTGTAATATGTGGCAGACATGCGTCAAAAGCACCTGTTTATTTATAAAACACATAAGAATGGGGAATATAAAATTCAATATTATGATATGAACAAATACCCCCAAACTTATCTTTTGCTCGTCCTCGAGCAAACTTATTATTTTCTTCTCGATAAAACCTAACCGCACTTTCGCAGGGAATCGCGATTGCACTGAGCTCGTGCAACAAGCCGTTAAACCTCTAGGTGTCCCTAGTAGGAGGAGTGTTGTCTCCTGAGGGTTTTCAGCGGATACTACCCACAAAATCCTATCAATTTGGCTCATTAACTTTAATTCTCCAATTAGGTTTTCTAACAAGGAATTCTATTATCGTCAACTTGTAAACTATCCACCCATATTCTTCACACTTCCTCATCATTTAACTTAAGATTATATATGTTCGATAGACTCATTCAGCCTTCGGCATTTCTTAAGTTTTCCTTCTAAGGTTCCATCTCCATTTAGGAATTTTTCTATCAACTCCACTAAAGATACAAGTTCTATTCTTCATTCCTTTCTCTTATCTCAACTCTAATCATATATCCCCACGTGTGTGTATAAATCACCCCTATACTTGGAAATTCAAATCAAGCAATCCTACCCTTGTCCGTTGTCCAAAGCACTAATTAACTGGTGAATTCTTAATGAATTTTTGTCTTACACATCCTTCATGCGACTGTTAATACTTCTTGAGGTACCAACAACCGATTACAAAATATGTTTGCACTCTAAAACGTAATTCCTAGTCTTGCAACACCCAAGGCTTTTAGCAGTGACTCCCAAACCAGTTGGTCTAAGGCACTAGGTGATGAAGCACCCTCGCTAAATATTTTTTCTATTTTTGCAGCCTTAAGTAATCATAAAGACCAGTGTTCATTTTTTTTTCTTTATTCACACATTTTTTTTCTTCATACTAAGGACTTTAGACAAGAGCATTTCAAGGTCTCTTCAACTATTCCAAGTTTCAAGGTGCGTGATTGTGCAATTTGTAGGATATACATTTTCAGAATATAGACTTAAGCTAGGAATTATTTTTCAAACTTATACTCTAATAAGAATATCAATATTTTTCCTTTATTTCAACTTAGCCCAAAAAGTGAACTCAAAATTTGCCTAGTTCTAAATAAACTATAAAGACATATACTTTCTACCGTTTGTCTTTAAGGAAGGTTATTTTTAGGGTTTTTAATTTACTAAGTCTAAGATCTAGTTGTTCTTAGCCAGTTAAACTATTTTGTCAAACTCAAGTTAAATATGGTCAAAATTGAATACATTTATTTTTATAATTTTTGAAATTTTCAAATTTTTTATGGGTTTTCAAAATAAGTATGCAAATGCAAAATGTACAGATGAATGCGAAAGAAGAAAACGTACCGAGCATACCCCCAAACTTAAACTGGACAGTGTCCTCACTATCATGCTACATCAAGTGGGTCGATAATGTCGGCACTCCCCTGTTTATTAACATATTTACAAATGATACACCCCCCCAAACTTATTTGAAATAAGGTTTTGGAAAAATTGAATGGAAATTCAGGGGTGAAAGTGGAGGGAGATCAATCAGTGTAAATCGGCTCTTGCAACAACAGGAACTCCTCCGATGGGTCCGCTGTGAAGAACGGTTTCAATCGATGCCCATTCACTTTGAATAAAGTACCGTCTTCCGGATTTTCAAGATCAACCGCACCGTGCGGATAAACGGTGCGAACTACAAAAGGTCCTCTCTATCTAGAACGGAGCTTGCCGGGGTGATAATGTAACCAAGTATCATAGAGTAAAACCTGTTGACCAGGTTCAAAAGTTTTTCGCAAAAGGTGTTTATCGTGGAATACCTTAGTTCGGTTTTTCACAATTACGGCATTATCATATGCCTCATCCCGCAGCTCTTCTACTTCATTCAACTGCAGCTTTCGGTTGCTGCCCGCATCTCCTAAAGATAAATTCAGCTCTTTGATAGCCCAAAATGCCTTGTGCTCAATCTCTACTGGGAGGTGGCAAGCCTTCCCGTAAACAAGCCGGTATGGAGACATACCAAGATCGGTCTTGTATGCAGTACGGAAAGCCCATAGTGCATCGATCAGTTTAAGGGACCAATCCTTACTGTTCTTTGAAACCGTTTTCTCCAAGATTTGCTTTATTTGCCAATTTGAAACCTCGGCCTGCCCACATGTTTGGGGATGGTATGGCGTTGACAGCTTGTGGGTTATAGAATATTTGCGCATTAAGGACTCAAAAGTCCTATTGCAAAAGTGAGAACCATTATCACTTATGATTGCTCGAGGGTGCCCAAATCGAGAAAAGATGTGTTCTTTAAGAAATCGAATGACAACCTTATTGTCAATCGTTCGGCTAGGCACAGCCTCGACCCACTTTGAAACGTACTCAACAGCCAACAGAATATAAACATTCCCAAAAGAATTGGGAAATGTTCCCATGAAGTCTATACCCCAAACATCAAAAACATCGACAACCAAAATTGGTTGGAGCGGTATTTCGTTTCTCCGCGATATCCGGCCCAAGTGTTGGCACCGGGAGCAAGTCTTGCAGTATTCATAAGCATCCTTGAAGAGTCGTGGCCAATAAAAACCACACTGCAAGACTTTTTCGGCTGTCTACTTTGGGCCAAAGTGCCCGCCACATGCTTGATCGTGGCAAAAAGACAGCACACTCTTAACCTCATTTTCTGGTACACACCGACGAATGATTTGGTTGGAACATTATTTAAAAAGATAAGGTTCATCCCAGTAAAAATGCTTTACTTGGGACAAGAATCGAAGTTTATCCTGTTTCGACCAATCGTTAGGTATCAAGCCGGTGGCCAAGTAGTTTACTATATCAGCGAATCATGGTTCGCAAGAAACGGTCAAGAGTTGCTCATCGGGAAAAACATCAGTGATAGGAAGTTCAAGTGTGGGCGAAGAAGGAAGTCGTGAAAGGTGATCGACCACTACGTTTTCACATCCTTTTTTGTCCCTTATGACAAGGTCAAACTCTTGTAGCAGGAGGATCCAACGTATTAGCCTCGACTTAGCATCCTTCTTCGTAAAAAGGTGGCGAAGAGCTGAATGATCTGTATATACAATGACTGGAGAGCCGATTAAATATGGCCGAAATTTTTCAAGTGCAAACACAACTGCTAAAATCTCTTTTTCTGTTGTTGTGTAGTTTAGTTGGGCCTCATTTAATATACGGCTAGCGTAATAAATCATGTGCGGCATCTTGTTAATATGCTGTCTAAGAATAGCACCAATGTCAAAATCTGATGCGTCGCACATAATTTCGAAAGGTTGCGTCCAGTCTGGAGATGAAAGAATGGGTGCAGAAATGAGAGAGTGTTTCAAAGACTCGAATGCTTCCATGCAAGTTGAGTCGAAATCAAATGTTGTGTCATTGGCCAATAAGAGAGTCAAGGGTCTAGCAATCTTGCTAAAATCCTTGATGAACCGTCTATAAAATCCGGCGTGGCCAAGGAAAGCTCGGATGTCTCTAACGCATTTAGGAGGAGGAAGATTAGAGATGACTTCAAGTTTGGCTCTATCAACCTCTATGCCGTTTTGCGAGATGACATGTCCTAAGACAATCCCCTCTCGTACCATAAAATGGCACTTCTCCCAATTCAAAGTTAGGTTCTTATCCCTACAGCGGGTAAGAACAGCGTCAAGATGTCGTAAACACTCGTCGAAGGAGTCACCAAAAATGGAGAAATCATCCATAAAGATCTCCAAGAACTTTTCAACCATGTCTGAAAAGATCCCATCATACACCGCTGAAATGTAGCGGGAGCATTGCATAACCCAAAGGTCATGTGACGATAAGCAAAAGTGCCAAAGGGACAAGTAAATGTGGTCTTGTCTTGATCCTCTTTGGCTGTGGGGACTTGGTTATAACCGGAATAGCCATCTAAAAAGCAGTAGAACTCATGCCCCGCCAATCGTTCTAGCATTTGGTCAATGAATGGTAAAGGAAAGTGGTCCTTTCTTGTCGCGGCATTGAGTTTTCTATAGTCGATACAAACTCGCTACCCCGTTTGGGTGCGAGTGGGAATTAACTCATTTGTCTCATTGGTAATGATCGTGATGCCCGATTTCTTTGGCACGACATGAATGGGGCTGACCCATTGGCTATCCGAGATAGGGTAAATGATACCACTATCAAGACATTTAACAATCTCCTTCTTAACGGCCTCTTTCATAATGGGGTTGAGGCATCTTTGTGGATCCCTTGCCGGCTTGGCATCATCCATCAAGTGTATATGATGTTCAACAATGAGGGGACTAATCCCCTTGATGTCCGCCATAGACCAGCTAAAAACTTGCCGATTATTCTCTAAGACCATTATAAGGGCCTTCTCTTGCTCAAGAGATAGAGAGGCCGATATGATAACGGGTAAGGTCTCATTATCACCTAGATAAGCATATTTTAGGTGCGATGGCAAAAGCTTTAGTTCGAGTTTAGGAGGTGAAACAATATATGGTAACAATGGAATAACCGTTTCAAACTCGAAGGATTCCATCAATGGTTCAAATCGAGTGTACGCAACCGAGTCGGATGGTTCAACTAACTCATCCGAAAAAGCAAAAGACTCCAACTCGGGTGGAGAGTCTTCAAAATTGTCTACAAAGGTGAAACACTCATAATCGTTATTCGCCGTGAAAGCTGTGTCGGATTCTAGGAGGAACGCATTAGTGGCGTTAACATTGCTGTGATCGAACAAAAAAATTTCGAACTCACAGTCCTCCTCTGCGATCTCATTGATCGAGCAAACATCAAGTACGCTAGCATTAGGCTCGGCAGGCTGACTCCCCAACTTGAAAATATTGAGTTCAATTGTCATATTGCCAAAAGATAGATTCATTGAACCATTACGACAATTGATCACTGCGTTGGAGGTCGCAAGGAATGGTCGACCAAGTATCACCGGGATTTGATTCCGGGGGTTAGCGACAGGTTGTGTATCCATAACAATAAAGTCAACGGGGAAAATGAAATCCCCTACTCTAATTAACACATCCTCCAATTCTCCCCTAGGATAGGTGATTGATCGGTCGGCCATTTGGAGAGTACAGTGAGTGGGCTTAAGCTCTCCAACGCCTAATTGCTCGTACACAGAATAAGGTAGAAAATTGACACTAACACCAAGATCTAATAGTGCTCTGTTGATGTTCTTGTCCCCAATTGTTATCGAAATAGTAGGACAACCGGGGTCCTTTTGCTTTTGGGGTAAAGAATTGACAAGAGCATCGCTAATAGCACTAGCCACAAAGACTTTCTTTGGTACTTGTGACTTCCTCTTTTTGGTGCATAAGTCCTTTAAGATTTTTGCATATGAAGGAACTTGTTAGATTGCATCCAAAAGAGGGATATTTATGCTAACCTGTTTGAACAGCTCAACAATCTTCTCCATTTGTGGAGTTGGTTTATTGGATCTCAACCGATTTGGAAAAGGAACATTTTGAAAGGTTGTTGAGTCCAATTTTTGCGGATCAGATTGTTGAGTTGGAACGGAACCCCGTGTAGATATGTTCGTGTTGTGAGAAGTGGGTCTGTTCGAGCTAGAAGAAATAGAGCCGTATGAAGGATGGAGAATAGGCTCTAACGAAGAAGAAGGTGAAGAAGATGAAGAAGGGCCACCGGCAGGGGTGTCAATGTTAATACCCACATTGTTTTGCAACACTTTTCCCGATCTCAACGTGGTCACAGCATTTACGTTATGATTCTGCTGTTGATATGCAGCATGTGCGTGACCGGGGTTGGGCAGTGGTTGAGATGGGAGCTTTCCTTTTTCGCGCTCGCTCAAAGCTGCATTGAGTTGTGCAATTTGTGCCTCAATAGATTTGATGCTTTGATCGTGTAAGGCACTGTTTTGCACCAAAGATTGAATAGAAGTCTCTAGTCTTGCTGTAGACTGTGTAGATTGCTTTAGGAACGCATCTAGATTTCTTTCGAGCGAGCTAACCTTGTCATTATTAGGTTGAACAAAATTGTTTGGCGGGTAAGAAGTGTTAGGCACAAAATTGTTCACTTGATTAGGGTAAGGTTGCTATTGGAATTGAGTTTGTGGAGGTGCTTGTTGTTGTGGAGGAGGAGGCCTTTGAAAATTGTTATTTCCTTGGAATTGTTGATTTTGGTTCCAATTGAAATTTGGGTGACTCCACCACCCCGGATTGTATGTCGAAGAGTACGGATCGTTTCTTTGTCGTTGCTGAAAGGCAGCATTGACTTGATCATGTCCTTGAGTAGATGCATTATAAGGACACTCTTCGGTTAGGTGTGATGGATCCGCACAACAAGCACAAACAGTTCGTGGAGCCATAACAGGGGCAGGAGAAGGCGACGAGATTTTGGTCTCAATCGCTTCTAGCACTTTCGTAAGAGCGGCCATCTCGGCCTTCATAGCAATCAACATCTCTACTTGATGTATGCCTGCCCTAGATTGACCATAAGAAGAAGATGATGTGGTCTTGGAGCTCTCCCACTGAATTGTTTGTTCACTAAGATCCTCAAGAAACTTCCATGCCTCCTCACTAGATTTGGAGAGAAAGTGACCTTGACAGATGGTTTCTAGCAACTGCTTTGTTGCCGAGTTCAATCCCCCGTATAATGTTTGGCAAAGTTGCCAACTTTCGATCCCATGATGAGGGCATTAAACAAGTAGGTCTTTAAATCTTTCAAAACATTTCCAAAATGGTTCGTGAGGAAGCTGTGAAAATTGTATAATCTCATTACGGATTCTAGCAGTTTTGTGATGAGGATAGAACTTTTTAAGAAAAGCTTTTACAAACTCGTCCCAATTTCTAATTGAATGTGATGCGGTGTTGTATAGCCACTTCTCGGCTAGGTCACAAGCTTGGGATATCCAACAAACTTCCACAGAACTGACCTCACCTCGAGCTTGTCCGGATTTTTCTTTAGACAAAAGGCCGGAAAAACCCAAATCTTAACTTACATAAGACATGGGATCTTCCCATACCATTTCGCATATGGAGTGGTAGGCACCTGATTTGATTGGAACCTTATTCAATAGGTATGCAGCTTCACAAGTGCATAACCCCAAAAAGGAAATAGGCAACTCAGTAGTACTCATCATACTCATAGGGTGTGATTGCTCCGCCCCGATATACTAACGTGTTGTGGTGTATACGGAGGAGTAATGCTGAGAGAGAATCTCATTCTCCTTTAGAATAGTCCAGGAACATCGTGTTCAAGTATTCTCTTCCCTGATCACATCATAGGACATAATACTTATACCCGTTTTGGTTCTCTACTTCTGAATTATATTCTTTGAATTTCTCAAAAGGTTCAGACTTGTGTTTCATCAGGAACATATGTCCGAATCTTGAGAGATCATCAGTAAATGTAATGAAGTACAAAGAACCAGTCCTGGCATGTGTAGATAGGGGACCTACATACATCATCATGTATCAATCCTAAGGGTTCATTAACTCTTTCACTGTTTTCAATAAACGGAGCTATGGTCATCTTATCTTTGTGACATGGCTGGCAAGTTTAACAAGATGTAAATTCAAACTGATTTAAATATGCATCTTTATGTAACTTAGCTAGTCGGAACCCATTTATATGACCTAGTCTACAATGCCTCAAGAAGGATCCGTTCATTTCTGAACTCTTTCTCTTGTGTGTATTCTGTACGTTAAGAACTGTGGTTTGATTTAGAACGTATATGCTTTTAGATAACGTGCCTGAACCGATCAACTCTTGATATAGGAAATGTTCAAAACATTATCCAATAATACAAAATTATATCTTTCTTTACTAAATAAAGAGACTAATATGATGTTTTATATCAGGTTCGGTATCTAATAACATTCATTCGGAATCAATGTATTTGTTAATACAGGGTGATAACTGCCAACTGCTTTGGCTGCAACACTTGCACCGTTTCTAACTCTTAAAACTTATCACCCATTCTCAGTTCTCTACGTTTCTGTAGCCCATGTAACATCTTACATTTATGGGATCCTGACCCGGTATCTCATACCTAGGACGTAAAGGAAACTAAGAAACAGTTCTCGGTAATGAACACACCCGAAGAAGATGTATCATCATGCACTTTCTTCGTTTGGGCGGCACGGGAATTCTGGTAATCCCCTATTTCCTACTCGGTCTTATAACAATTATAAGTTTGGAGCGGGACCGACGTTCCCCAGCTCAGTATAACAAGTGGTTTCGGTCAATACATCCGTATTATTATCTTGATTAAGGCGTGACATGGTCGCTACCTGGAGAGAGAGAAGAAAACACTCAGCGTATACTCTTGCAAGATTAGATTGGTTATTAATATATCTAATCAGGATGGCTCCCCCTGTTTTTATCTAATCTTCCTTGAAACCCTAAAAGGAAAGACTAGCCGGGATTAATTACACCCTACAAGTTCAACAATCTTTCAGCTAGGCCAGTGCCGGTACTTTGAGAGAGGTTCCCCGTACTTTCACGCAGACCTAATTAAAATAAACCTCGTTTTCCCAGGGGTGTAACCCCGTTGACACATTTCTAGACACCTACTTGATCGGCTAATTGTAATGTGTAAAACTCTCCCAGGAGTAACTCTTACTCATAGTGGGTATCGGGATCTAACTATCTCATAGAAAGTATGAAATCTCATTGCAAATTTCAACACTTGAAATTCCCGATAATACTTTTACCCCTAACGACTTATGACCTTAACATGGTCAATAAATCATAAGCGCTAGCCAAGTTCAATCCGTCATTTCCTGATTGAATTAAACCCACCCGCACGACCCTTAACATGGTCAACAAAGTCGTACGACTACCTTAATCCAATCGCATCATATGCTTATGCAGATAAACACTAATCAACTACTGCACACTACGCCTTAACATGGTTAACAAACGTAGCACGAATACTAAGTAGTACTTATCTGAAATGACGGAGGGCTACGACAGGTTTTTAAGAAAATCTTTTGCGTAATGAACTTGATATCGTCGTAGAATCGAGTTATTTTTTAAAAGGAGTGTTTTTGAGGCTTTTACTAGTTTTGCTAAAAAGGTCACTCCTGGTGAAGCGATCTCGGCTCTTTCCTTATCGAATAAGGTGCATGATATTTCACAAATATCACTATACAAAGCAAAAACTATAGAAGCAATCAAAAGACGAATCTGAGGGTTGTAGAATCTGCCAGTTTTTGCTAAAGAGGTCACTCCGGGTGAAGGGATCTCGGCTCTTTCCTTATCGAATAAGGTGCTCGATATTCTATAAAGAATACCTCTATGCAAAGCAAGAACTAGAGCTACCTGTTTTTGAAGTCCCATTTATTATGCTTCCTAAGCACCACATATGAAACGAAAGCAGCAATATTAATTATAGCTCATATATATAATATAGGCATTCTTCTGAACATATTATAGTGATCACATCACAGTGCAGCAGAAGATAACATATGAAATATTGGATATACTAGATTTTCCGGATTTTATATTAAGCCTGTATAAAACACGGATTCCACGGTCGCGATGAATAGCCAAACCCATATCCCTGGACCCCTACGAGAGCGGCAAGCAACCCTACCAATTTTAGAGTTAGGAGACCCGGTCTCGACTCCTCGAAATGGTCTCCCACTGGACCCTAGAACCCGGTTACTTGTGCTCCCCGCCTTGGGTCTATCCTAATGCGGAAAAGTAAATAATATACAATGGTGACATCATCCTCAACCCGGAAGTTCCCCAATAAAAGAATATTACATACAATGAATTTTACATGAATGAAAATGAAAAACTCTCATCTCACATAAAACCCCCGGCTATTCAAAACACGACGATCCAATATAACATATCGCAGCAACTCATAACATCATATGTTATCAACATAAGTAAATATGCGATCCCAATTGTTATTGACATATAGCAACGAAACCGGCAATACACCATATATTACACTTACAGTCGCAGAAAAGATAGTGAAAAACTACAATAGTTGGAATCCGCAACCACCTTAGATATCATAAACCCAACGTATCTCATACTTTGGATTTCATGCCTAAACAAATGAATTCCTTAGATATCGCATGCCTAACAATTATAAACCATGCCTTTTAGTCTCAATATCGAAAACACTTTTCAATAACAAGTCGGGCAATTCAACAAGATTTCCGACATCCTGATCGAATGCTCGTCGGAAACTTTAGTAGACGGCCGCACCCCCGATGCCTTCGACGAAGTGCACTAAGGCGGAACACCGCGGCCGCGAGCACCCGAACGGATGCTTTTGGCGATGCGGTTCTCCTACAGTCACTTGGTCGGGGCTATGGGGCGTAGCTATCTAATAAATTACCCGGCGCGTATCCGCTTACGCTACGTGATTGCGACGGACTTTTGATCACATCAAAATCCCGTGGCAACCGCTTAAATGAGACTAAATTGCTAGATTTAAAAAATTCAAATTAGTTTTGATTCCAAGTATTGTATCCTATCACATAATATCCGGACGAGGTTAAACTTTTCGATCGATTCATCAAAGTCCCATAATTTCCCGACAGCTCAACACTTGAGCACAGTTCAATAATATCCAGAATATGCCACAGTACATATGCACCAGCCGTAGAAGGGAAGACCCAAGCCTCACTCATGTCGCCACGGAACTGCGGCAAACTGTAGTGTATGACTGCGATTCCGCGATCCAAAAAGTCGAGTTAGGGTTTCATTCTTCTAGAGAGTTCATAGAATTACTTGCATTTTTTTCCGAATACGTTAAACTTGAAAAAATGGGTTTTTGATATTCGATCGAACTTTTAAACTTCGCCTAGACAATATGTGAATAACCCGAAACATTGTTAAAACTACGAATACGAAACACTCTGAATTGCTTATAGTGTAAGATTACATCACACGAAAAATTAGCAAAAATAAACAACACCTGAAACACCAAAACCCAGGCACTGGAACACAGTGAAAATTTCAGGCAAAAAGAACAGAAAGTGGCCAGCCCCTACCCTAGTGATCTCGGCTAAAATCCGAGAAACCCTCTAAAATTTTCACCGTGTTCATGATATATCCAATATAACACTCTGTACTTGTTTAAAAAAACTTTTGACAACTTTTTAGAATCGAAAGAAACTACATTTTTGCATTTCAAGTTTCGGAGTATTTCGGTTTCGTAATCTTAACAAAATCCGTCTAAATTTCTAGCATGGCTCTGATACCACTGCAGGGTTCCCTAGGACTGCAGCAAGGTTTTGGGAGGCATCGTTCTTGCCATATTGAAATTTTATCCGTTCTAGCTAACCCTAACATAGAATCATCTACTAGAAATCCGACGGAATAGAAATGCAAACACTTTACAACTAAAAGAGAACAAGGAATACAACCTTTGTAGACCGGTCCTTCACTTCATTAGCTCCGTGTAGTCGTCCCTTCACTGCGATCATGAACTCCTGGACTCTAGAGAGGCTCCACAAGATGTACAGATCAAGCTTGCTAGAAGACTTCGAGGCCGAAGATGATCTACGTCGAGGAGACACTAACCCAAGAAATCTCTTCACTAATTATGGAATTAGTGAAGCAAACACCCTATACTAAATGGAAAGTAGTAGAGGATGATGAAGTAGGAATTTTTCTCACTTTAGATTTCATATTCTCACAAGTTTTCATCACTAACTCAAAAGCTAGAAAGCTTCAAGTGAGAGGAAGAAGAAGCTCAAATGAAGTTGTGATGAATGAATTAGATTAGGTTTGAAATGCAACCATGGTTGGATAATATCATGTCGAACCTTTGTAGAGACTAAACCATAGCCTAAGGTTAAGGGTTGGGTTAATAAATATCCTAAGCTAGAAAAACAAGTTGACTTTGTCAAAGGTTATCCATAAGCTTTCAAGCTCGCAACCATGACTAAGTAAAAAGTTTGAACTGGCTTAAAACAAATAAAACCCTAGCTTAACCCAAGCATGGTATAAGTCTTATACATACATGTTGCATGTGTAACCTAACATGACACAACAATATATATCACATATATATTTTGTATGTAAAAAGAAAATAGTACAATTAACATATATCACATATATATCAATATATCATCAAGTGATAAAAGAAATCTTAAGTTCGCTAATATTAGTTAATGTAATGTAATATATCAAATATATAATTATACATTAAATTATTAAATCAACTCTTGATTTAATAATCCTGCTATATCATATATAACCGACTAATATCAAATGTAACATCTTATCGAACCAACACTTGATTCGATAACCCGGCTATATCACATATAACCAATCATGTCATACATCGCGAGAATAGAATGCGGTATCACATACACAAATTAATCTCGATCCCGCACATATCATATATGTGATCCTACTCCATTTCGCTTGAGCCAGGAAAGCTCTGTGTAGGACTCTAAAGACTCGTCAATACGCCGGCAGTAGGTGACGATCATATCAAACACCCACAAGCCGCAAGCGGTCTGCTAAACGTAAAGGCCACCCGGGTATTGAGCAATCAGAAGATCAACAAGCAAGCCTGCTCATACTCCTGCGAATCCAATCAGTAACACTACCGTACAGTCCGGTATCCTCGTCTGATATGTCGCATATCTCGTCTATGGGTGGTAAACGTCAGGCCCCAGTAACTCGATAAGTCGTGCCGATGTGAGGCTGATAACGGGTCAAGAAACTACTGATAACACCTACCAGTATATCTCTGAAGCAACCCTGGCCATGGAATTCCTGTTATAGCCAATCGAGCACAGCGCAACATCAACTCCCAATACCGGGAGAGACGAAACCCCTTCTATCGCTCACTGCCTCCATGTGATTCGGGACTGTACCCAAAAGCCACCTTTTTGCACGTTCTCTTGAACGCGGTAAGGTAGAAATCAAAGCATAGTAGGAATCACACAAGTCTCTATGACGATCTCGGGTCTACAGACTAACCTGTTCCAGTGTCACCAGAGAACTGCTATCTGACGATAGGTGTAATACCATCTAGGAGTTCTTGGCGAGTTCGTTCAGTGTACTCAGTCTCTACTGAGCACCCGTATACCATCTCTAATGTCAAACACTAATGGATATGGGATCATCCTGTTAGTGTATATGCCCTAGAGGCCATTACTGTATCATACTGGTTTGTATATTACTTAATGGAAGCTTAGGATATTCACCTTGTATATACAATCTTGCTCAAAATAGTAGTATGCTACTTGGTTTGTTTCTACTTCAATGTGTACATGTGTTTATTTTATCATATCACTTATACGCATTAGTGGAGCCCTTAGGATCTTTGCTTGATTACCAGCGTTGTGATGGCAGTCACACTAGTGGGGGCTGGGTAATCTATAAGCACATCCTTATACAGGTCCCTAGTCGCAGGACTATCGAGACAGGGCATCGATACTCCGGAGTAGACTGGCGCATGCGCTTCTCATCCCAGTGTGGAAGACGGTCTGTCCCACAGCCGTCAGTACGTCGTACTTGAGATAGTATGCGGGTGCTCGTTAGGTTACGAGTACACTGGACAGGACTCGTCGGGAACTGACAAGTTGGTATTATACCTATCGTCAGTTATCAGTTCCCAGGTGACATAAGTACAGCTTAGTCCGCTGACTTGACACTGGCACTTCGCCTCGAGTGTGTTCCCACTGCACTTTGATCACTACCCTACCACGGCTCAAAGGAGTCGTGTAAACAGGTAGTGGTTGGGTGCAGTCCCGAAGCACTTGGAGGCAGTGACGGTTAGACAGGATTCGTCTCTCCCGGTATTGGGGGTTGACATCGCGCTGTGTCTAGGAGAGCCATTACACGAGTAGTCCCTGGCCAGGGCAAGCGAGATATACTGGTAGGCTTCCAGTGTTATCTCAGGGTGTTTTGGGCTTCACTCCGACACGACTTGTACCTCTATTAGGGGACTGACGTTTACCGCCCCCCTAGGCCTGACATGCGATGTATCAGACGAACAGACCGGACTGTACGGAGACTGTCACATTCAGACTCAGTGGGAGTTCAGATGGGGTTCACCTCATCAGTCTTCTTATCGACATCTACCTGGGGATCGTTACGCACAGCTAGTGCCGCTTGCGGTCTGTGGTTAAACCAACTTCCAGCGTAGTGTCGAGTCTTTAGAGTCCCACACAGAGGGCTATTCGCCTCTGGGCAAAACAGAGTAGAGGTCGCATGGTTTTGCGACAGGGTTCGTTCTCATCCGCGCACTTGTGCACGTTTGGAGTCCGGACAGATATTACTAGCAGGCTCTGGTTTGAGCCAGACACTGGTATATGTTTTGGGGTTGATTTTATCTCTTAGTATTCATGTTCCTCGGAATAAGAATGCGGGTGTGTATGCACAGTTGATTGAGGCGGAGGAAGAGGATATTCATTCGGGTTTCGGAACGGGTGCGTATGCACAGTTGACAGTCGTCTTTTTCCAAACCCTAATGAATTTATGTTATATCAATTAATAATATTAATTAAATGAAATTGTGTCACGGTTGGTTTTGTTGACTTGTTGACCAAGGTTGACTTGTTGACCATGGTTGAAAGTTTGATCATCATCATTACATATCAAAGATGCTCTTTGATTCTAGCAAAACCATTTAATGAATGAAATGATAATGGTCATTCCAAACCTTCCATCAACTATTTCATTTTTATTATTATTGTTAATTTGATAATTCTTTTCATTTTAGTTATGGTTGTAAAATGAAAAGGATAGCTCATTCTATCATAACACTTCTCTCTCCTCACTTCTTCTTCTTCCTCCTCTAGTTCAAGGAGATCCCTTCTCATGTATTGAGAATCCCTCTCCTTGAGATAAAAACACCCCAAAGCCACTCTTTACTCACTCTAGGGTTAGAGGTTTAGCAAGCCAAAGATCCTAGTTCTCTCAAAGTTCGAGAAAGGAGCCCGAAGGTCGAACCCTCAGGTGGATCCATCTTTGACGGAAGAAGGCGACGAGGAAAGCACCATCAAACCCTACAAAGGTTTCAAGAAGAAGGAGTTCAAGTTAGGTATAACCTTTTATCCGAGTAGCTAACTCTCTTTAGCATGATAGCTAGTTTAGTTTAGAAAAGATCCCGACTTTGATAGTCTATGTTGCCCTTTGCGCTAAAAATTTGATTTTTATACCGTTTCCGCCTCCCCGCAAGAACCGGGGACGGCAACGTGGACTTACACATCCATCACCCTTCTACATGGGTCGAGAAGCCATACGCTAGTCTACTCTGGTATATCGATGCCCTGTCTCGATACACCCACTACTAGGAACATTTGAAGAATGTACTTATTGACTACTCTGTCCCTACTAGTATGATCTGTATCATAATCCTAGTAGTCAAGTACTCATCCTAAAGGTTTTATCAACATGTAACATAGAGACAATCAGTGAACATGTTAAGATAAAGAGCAACCAGATAGCATACTATCATGTCGAGCAAGAAAGTCCTCCATGTATATGTCCAAGCATCCACTACAATATACATCGTATGTACAGTAATGGCCTCTAGGGCACACATATAACTAACACCAATGTGGCCGGCCACATCACCATGAAAATCGGCCAGCTCGGCCCAAGGTGCTCCGTTGGGGTCCGTCTTCTCAGGATGGTCTCCTAGTATCTTAAATAGGTCTCTGGAGTTGCTAGATTTCCTCGTAAATAGCCCAGGTCATCCCAGATTCCCTGTAGGCACAAAATACCTCACAAAACCGACAAGGGTGAATTTCCTAAATCCGTATTCTCTGTTTTTGGGCATACAATCAATACTAAGGTCTGTAGACAGCCACTAAATCTCACAAGTCCACAAAATCACCCAACCCTTCTCTTGAAATTTATAAACATCGCATACCCTAACAAAATCACATTCTAAACTAAATTAGAATACAAGAAAACTCAAACTAAACTAATTGGAAGAAGATATACCTCATTTGGGCAACTCAAGAAAAACCCTAGCTTTCTAAAGTCTCCAAAATTCAACTTTGATTGGTCCAAAGTGTTGAGTATGAGGTGGAGATCAACTTTAATGAAGAGGATATAGGGTTTTGATGAAGATTTGGAGATGATTCTTGGGGGTGAAGGTGGAGGGATATGAGGAGAAAGATAATGAGAAAAACAAATGGGGATGAATGAATGGCTGCTCTCTCTCTCTCTCTCTTATTCTCACCCTCTCTCACTCAACTCATTTCTCACTCTCTCTCTCTCTCTCTCTCTCTTCAATCATTCTCTTTTTAACTCTTTTCTCTTTTTCTCACAATAATACGCATAACACCAATAAAACGACACAAATGCAACAACATGCAACAAAATGCAACATGACATGGTGCACTAGCCATGGCAAACTGTAGAAACACGGATTTGGCTTAATCACGATTAGTAATGCACTAATCAAGTTTTATTTTAACTGCATATAATTAATTAAAAATGCCAAATCCGATAAATATATTTTTAAATGAATAAATCATTTTAAATTTTCAATTACTTCACAATTATTGGTATATATTTATACCATTTTACGAAAACCCTAATTTCGCAAATCGGATAGTTTTCGCGAAATACATTATTTTAATATTAAATTTCCAAAAGTAATATTTTATATTTTCTGAAATGTTACAATCTTCCCCCCTTAAATAAATTCGATCCCCGAATTTAAATTTAAACTCCTAAGTGCTAAAACATTTCAATAATCAGCTCAAATCAACGGGGCTCCGAAATCATGAAAGATACAGAAATACCACAGAGCATCGCGTGCGCCTAAAAACGAGTATTAACTCAAAATCGAACTCCGTCAAGCGTCACGCAAACCATCGGATTTGCATGCAAATCATCGGAGTTACAATGGAGATACAGATCTCGAAATCTACTACTGAAATCAAATATACACTAGTCAAATATAATAATTTGTATATAATACGCATCCTTAGAAAAATCTTCTAAAACAGAATAGCACACATGCAAAATCTTTTTCTGAATCGCTGCGTGATGCGTAACTCACGCCACAAGTGACGAACGCTCATTTGTAAAGTAATAAATATATGTTCGAATATGTTTTGTTCAAATATACGTCCCGTCCTTTTTAAAATATCCCAAAAGGTTTTCCTTTATAAACGATCGTGCCGCTCGCGGACACGTAGGAAATAGCGAGACTATAGCTCCTTTTTTTAAAACCTCTTGGTAAAATTTTAATGCATGCAAGGTATTCAGGTATTGTCCTCAGATCAGTCCTGTTCGGCCACTATATAATATAGTACCCATCATAAAAACAAAGTGCTCAAAAGAAAAATTAGTCTCGAAAGGCATATCCAACAATCACGTGCGTCTGGTGCACACGGAAACCAAAGCCACATACAAGTGCTACCAATGTGCACAAAACCAAACTAAGTGCAATGGGTGTGCACGAAACCATATGTCCAGTGCAACGAGTGTGCACGACAACAACATCTAGTGCATCTATTGTGCACGAAAATCTCAATCCCGGTGCAACTAGCCTGCACAATGAAAATCCTAATCGAGTGCATCCGGTGTTCATAAAATCACATCTCATATCATGCGCCCAACATGCACGAAAATCCAAATCAAGTGCATCCATCATGCACGAATGAAATCTAAATCAAGTGCATCCAGCATGCACGAATAAAATCTGAATCAAGTACATCCAACATGCACGAATGAAATCTAAATCAAGTGCATCCAATGCGCACAAAATCCTATACCAAGAGCCTAATATGCGCAAAAATCCAACCCAAGCGCGTCAAGTCCGTAATAAGAATCTAGTGCAGCAGCATGCATGAAAACGAACATCAAGTACGCGCACAAAAACATAAATCTGGTAAAACGAATGCTCGAAAACATAAATCGGGTGCAACCAAGATACGGAGTATAAATCTAGTGCAACTAATGCACGAAATATCCATCTGGTGCAACAAATGTATGAAATGCAAATCTAGTGCATCCAGGGCACGAAATACAAATACAGTGCATCCAGTGCACGAAATACAAATACAGTGCATCCAGTGTACGAAATACAAATACAGTGCAATAAATGCACGAAAACTCATCAATAACTCAAATACGTATAAAAAAGTCAACACCGAATGTACTAAGGTGTATAAAACCAAAAACGCGTGCAACTGCATGCACAAAACACGTATCAATGCACTGCAAGCACATGCGAGCTATACCGAATGCAAAAATCAAATCGAGTGCATACCACATGCACGAATCAAATCAACCGTATGAAATCCATGAAATCACAAACACGTGCAGCCAAGGCACAAAATGAATATCAAGTGCAATAGATATGCACAAATCGCAATTCAATATAATGGTGCATAAAATATATATCAAGTGCAATAATTATACACAAAATGTAAATACTCAGTAGGTACAGCCATGGTGCACGAAAACAATATCATGAAACTTAATCATCAAAACTGAAATCTAAGCGATATAAGCGTGATACTCGAATCTCAACGCAAATTGCAACAAATGACATTGAGGTACACCTCCTACAATGTTGAAAAATGTCGGTGCTCCCAAAACTGACAGAGCAAGAACATCTGCTTTCCTCCTGCTCACGGTCTGGCGTCCTCTGTCTCTGGGTCCTCATTCCTCTGTGGATTACCAATCTCGCAATCCATCGGCTCATCGGCCCGGTCGGGTGTGCTAACGGAAACGATTCCGCTCTGGCACTCCTCTGGTCATCTCTCGGCCAATTAGTATGACTACTTGCAAAGCAGCACGTCACCGGCGTCGGCCTCTGGCCCTCTGAATACACGTGACACAACTGATCCTCAGTGCAAATCTTATCACAGCAGTGTCCTGGAAGGAACCTGCTTAGGGTCTCTTCCGATCTCGCATATGCCGAACTATACGGAGGCTGATACTCTTACATAATCTTTTCTCGTTTTCTTGACATCTGCATTCTAAGCACAGCATTTCCTCGGGAACTGGTCGCATCCTAATGCCTCTGTATACAAATTAGATCTCTAATCTCAACGGTGAGTAACAACAGCTCGTTAACATCTCGCACGAACCTCTTGTTCCACTCGTCTTTATTATCGTCCACTTTGACGTCACGTCATGCTATCTGCGTACTGCAATTGTTCTCGGCTATAGTCAATCCGGAATCTCTCACACGGACTCGAAATCACGAACTCGTCATCTTCATCACTCTGTAGAATATATCTAGCCGAACATGTCCTCGGGAGCTCGTCCCAACCATCGGAGGAATATTCTATATTCGTCCGTTCTCGATCGATTCACAACGCATATGGGTGAGGACCTCTATCTGAAGCTGGTCCAGTTACTGATCTCCTATCGAATCATCCAATGAACAACATCATCTCTGGATCGATCTACTCTATATCTGAATAAGATTCTCCACACTGGAAATCTTCAGCTCAACTGGGCCTGCGTCGGCGCATCAAAGCTGACGAATCTCCTTTGTCTCTCAACTTGGGGTAGACTAGCTATCATCTGTCGCATTTTTTCCTGAAGGCTCCAGCGATCTCAGCTCATAAGCTCTGGAAGCGACATCCCATCATTCTCAGCAACAACTGGGTCATTTGTCTGCAAGGTAGACAACATCACGATCTCTGAGGTAGGCTGTACATTGTTCATAGCATAATTATGCATTATTATATTCCCTAGTCCTAGTCATTTTACAAATAAACAGGTGCTTTTGACCCATGTCTGCTACATAGTTGCAAGTTACAGATTCTTGAGACAAAAACAGTGAAAAAGATAAAAGACGATACAAAAGTGAGACTACGACCAACAAGTGGATGAATCTTGATCAAGCCTACATTTTGGAGAATAAATGAAGATCAATAAATAAGTACACAGAGTACAAAGGCAGTGCAAGGTTCAAGACTTCGTCATGAAGCAACGGTAAAAGTCCACTACAATTATTCACTGTGGAGATCTGGAAGAGAACCAAAAGACATTCAGAAGAAACAACTGTAGAAACAAGAAGTAAAAGTGCAACAGAACAAACCCAGGAAAAATCAGTCAAAGATGCCACTACTTGGCCGCGGAACCGCGGCCAAACGTGGGCTTTGTCCGCGGATCCGCGGCCACGTGGCCCAATTGTCGGTGCGAAATTCCAAGACGATGGAGTGTGTTGACTAGGTCTTTTTCTTAGGGGGTATTTTTGTAATAGAATATATGCGTCGATTGTAACCCTAGGGTTTTCTATGAATCTATAAATAGAAGCCCTAATACCTCTTTTGAGGTATACCACTTCTTGTGCCTCATTTTATATCTAAAAATTCAGATCTGTAATTTCTGCAATGAATGAAGAGTGCATCAATTTGTAAGTAGTTCCTTTTATTTGCCCTAGTTAATTTTATTATCTGCCCTGGGTAATTTCTTATCCGCCCTAGTCAGATCTTTAATTCTTTGCCCTAGATAGATAGTTTAGATATGTTCTTCAATTCCCTAATGAGCGAGTAGTTTCCTCGCTTGTTAGGGTTAGCTTTGGGGAAGGCTTGAGAGATGAAGATCTCTCACCCCTTTCTTGTCCATCACACGTTTTTATAGGACTCCATACATACATGCACACATCGCTTCCTACGGCACCCTATCCCACGAGGTAGCAATGATACCGTAGTATAAAGGCCCGGTTGAGCGTGTTTTCCATGAAGGTTAGGGTAAGGATTAAGAAAGGAAGTACAAGAACCTAGAGGAAGAAACACCGTTTCTTCCCGATGGTACTAATCCCCTTTATTAATATTTACCAAAACTACTAAAGAGATCTTAATTTGGGTATAGAAAGTGGTGAGATTTATTGACTTTCCTAACCTAACCTAAACCTAACCCTAGCAAGATTTAGATCTAGATAAACTTTAGTTTTTAGATTTAATAAATCCGACACCAATCAGAATTAACTCGTAAGAACAATTAAGAAATTCATAAAATCCCTGTGGACCGACCCGTACTCACCGGCTAGCTACCAAGCGACGCCATTCTTGATTGCGGTTATAAAAAAATATTCTTTGAGATCAATCAAATGGCGCCGTTGCCGGGGATTGCGTGTTATTTTCTTTTGGCAATTTCGGGTTAATATAAATTGAAAAATCATAAAAACTGAAAAATTAAAAAAATATAAAAATTTATCATCTTTTTATTTTGTGAAGGGTATTTTTGTTTGAATTTTGCAAGATCTACAATCGAGTTCGGATCTGGAAAAATCCAGAGATCAAAACAACAAATATCAAATCTGAACAAACAGAGGAATATCACAACAGACAACAGAAGAAATTGGAGGACCGAGTCAACAAGTCAACCGCGGAACCGTGGTCAAAGGTGCGTTTCGGTGGCGGAACCGCGGCGATCTGGTGAGATCATAAAAAAAAACGACCCCGGAACCACGGCAGTAGTACTACTTTGGCGGCGGAAGCGCGGTAAAAAAAAAACTCTGTAAGTTTTCTCTCTCCTCCTCTGCAAATCCCAATATCTCCTCTGTAAAATCTCCTGCAGGATTCTTGCGCTAAAAATCTCTCCCCTTCCAATAATTGATCTTGTGCAGGATTTTTGCGTCGCGCTAAAAATAAAAAAATTGATTGCAAGTGATTGTTACTGCTTTGCATATTTTTAATCGGACTTTAAGGGGCTTGAAACCAATCCAGATTGGGTGGTGAATTTATCACCCTTCCCAGGACCCCAGAAATCACATAAGGCATATTGCATTAACCATTATTTAATTAAAAAAATACTAGACTCAGCCCTAAGGACGTCACGCTCAATAGGACAGAGGACTAGTTGTAGGCATCGGCCGTTGATCCTAACCGGACTTTGTGGTGTCTAGGCAAGTGTGTCTAAGGCGAGTAGTTACTTAATTAGGGCCACTACTTGTAGTGGAGAGCCTCCCACTCACCTGGCACTTACTTGGCCGCAATTGGCGGTGAAGAGGCGGTTTGAGGTCTTATTTCTAGCCCTTTGGAACAGTTAGGGGCTGTCTAGCTGACCTAGGTGACCCTAGATCTAGGCCTGATTGTGCATTTGTGGTTGATTGAAAGTGTGACTATGCCCTTTATCGAAAATCTTTTTTGCAAAAAAAGTTCCAAATAAAGGAAAAAAATAGAAAAAAGGAAAAAAATTATAAAAACTTGCAAAATTTTGTCGCTAAGAAATCCGTGCACCCCACATTCTTTTTCTTCTCCTTTTTACATCATTGGTACCCCAACTCATAAATCTCTTGCCGAACTTTGGTATCCTGAACCAAACTTTGCTTCATACACGAATTGTTTTGGTCGAATTACGGACGACCCCTCCATGCCCAAAATTTCTTTGAAAGATCGAATAGAAGCGTCTAGGAGAAATAGTTCGACTCCTCTATCCACTTTGTATCAACCGTGTCAACCTTCACCACCTTCGTACGTTGATACTCCTTTTTCGAGTCCTATTGTAACTCCGAAACCCATGTCTATTGCTGAGCATATTGAACAATCTCGTAGCCGATCTTTCACTCCTTTCAACACATCCAGTTCTTGGGATCAACAAGTCTATTCACCTTTTTATCCAAATGTTGATCCTACTCCTCTCCAACCATTCAATTCCTACCAGTCCTACCCGACTTCCACACATTTCCTAGACATTGCTTCTAAACAACCATTTAGGAGTTTCATGTATCCAAACAATTTTGAATCTTTTACCGAAACCCATTCACAACCCATGTCTAGTCTGGAACAGTCGTTAGAAGCCTATATGGTAGCCACAAATCAAATGATGAGGAATGTGGATGCGTCCGTGGCCGCCCTTATCCAACCTAGTGACTCGGTAGCTAGTTTCCAACTAGCTCCACAAATTCCAATGTATGAGGAGGCGGTTGGAAAGAGTGAGAATTTGAGAGGAGAGAGTGAGCTGTACGCCCTTCCAAATCAAACCTACCCATACCCAATTGAATCCCACAACTCCGGTTTTCAAACAAGTGTTCCAAATGATTCATCAGTTGATAATGAAACATTTAATGAATTGTGCGAGTTTGTAGTTCTTGATTTGCCAGATTGTGAAGAGTCCCTTTCGAGTGAAACCACACTTAATCCTTTTGAACTTTACACCTCCACTCTAGAACCTGAATTGATAAACATCCATGCTTTTGATGAGGTGTCTGAAAAAATTGATTTTCACTTGATTGAGGATATTAACGCCGGGAATATTTTGGATGATGAACCCGTAGATTTGATTGAAATTTTATGTCCAATTCATCATCCCGAGTCATTAAATGTTTCTCCCGAACCTCATATGCGTCTAGATTTTGATGATAATGGCATGGATAAGCTAAGTTTTGAGGAGAATTATGAGGATAGTATTGAGCAGAGTGTTGAGGAAAATATTGAGCAGAGTGTTGAACCATTTGTGTTTGATGTGTCGGATTTTCCAACTCATCCTCCTGAACTTTTAACTGTTACACTTCCTAAATCACCTTCATTCCTTTCCATCGTTCCGACCACGCAAAAGGACTGTGAGCTTGAAAAATTTCTGTTTGATCACAACGGTTTTGACGCCACTAGTGCGTTCCTCTTTGAATCCGACACAGTTCTCACAGCTGATAACAATTACGAGTGTTTCACTTTTCCGGACGATGTTGAAAACTCACCTCCTGAGTTTGAGTCCTTTAAATTTTTAGATGAGTTAGTTGAACCATCAGACTCGGTTGCTTACAATCATTTCGAACCATTGATGGAATCCTTGAAGTTCGAGACTGATTACTTAGGTGAGAATAAGACTATCCTTAAACCACTCCCTTTCATCCTTCCTAGCGTTTCCATTTTCAATGGTGGGTTTACCAAGTTCGATGTACCCATGTTTTCTTGCGAATCTTGAGGGATTTGACCCCATTTCTCGACGGGTTGATAGATTAGCACAATCACTTTTAACACAACGTTCATCACAAATTGCGCTAATTTATTCACTCGATTTACACCCTCAAGTTCGTGCTATACTTCTTTCTCTTTTCCGCTATTCTTCTCCGAATATACCGAGACCATATTCCACTCTTCTTCCCATACGGTCTCGTGTGTTTCTCAACTCCTTTCTTTACACTCCATGCTTTCACCAACCCTACCATTACCACGATAAGATTTTTTAATGGTTGGTGCTAACCTTTGGTCTATGTAAGGCCTTGTATAGTTTGATTTTTCTCCTCCCTAACTCTGAACTTTAACGCTTAAACAGTGGAAACACTGTTTCACTTAAGTTTTGCGGGAACCTTGTTGTATATATATTTTTTTGTTTTTTCTTTTAAAAAAAAATAAATAATTAAAAAAATTATAAATAAATAAACAGGGGAGTGCCGACATTTTTGACCCTCTTGGTGTAGCCTGACAGTGAGGACACTGTCAAGTTTAAGTTTAGGGGTATGCCCGGTAAGCCTTCTTCCTTCGCATTCATATGTACATTTTTTGCATTTGCATACTTATTTTAAAACCCATAAAAAATTGAAAATTTCAAAAATTATAAAAATTAAAGTATTCAATTTTGGCCTTAATTGACTCGAGTTTGACAAAAAGGTTAACTAGCTAGGAACAACTACATCTTAGACTTAGTAAATTAAAAACCCTAAAAATAACATTTCTTTTAGTTTAACGGTAGAAAGTATATGTCTCTGTAGTTTGTTTAGAAATAGGCAAATTTTGAGTTCACTTCTTGGGCTAAGTTAAAACAAAGGAAAAGTATTGATATTTTTATTAAAGTATAAGTTTGAAAAATAATTTCTAGCTTAAGTCTAAATTTTGAAAACATATACCCTACAAATTGCACAAACACGAACCTTGAAACTTGGAATAGTAGGAGAGACCTTGAAATGCTCGTCTTAAGTCCTTAGTACGAAGAAAAATTAAAAAAAATATACAAGTGTGAATAAAGAAAAAAAATGAACACTGGTTTTTGTAATTAAATATTTAGTGAGGGTGCTTCATCACCTAGTGCCTTAGACCAACTGGTTTGGGAGTCACTGCTAAAACCTTAGGTGTTACAAGACTAGGAATTACGCTTTAATGTGCAAACACATCTTGTAATCGGTTGTTGGTACCTCAAGAAGTATTAACGGTCGCATGAAGGATGTGTGAGCGAAATTCATCTAAAAATTCACCAATTAAGAAGTACTTTGGATGACGGACAAGAGTATGATAGCTTGATTTGAATTTCCAAGTGTAGGGGTAATATATACACACACGTAGGGGTATGTGATTGGGGTTTAGATACGAGATTGGAATGAAGAATAGGACTTATATCTTTAATGAAGATGATAAAAATTCCTAAGTTGAGATAGAACCCTAGAAGAAAAACTTAAGAGATGCCAAAAGCTAAGTAAGTCTACAGAACATATATAATCTTAAGTTAAATAATAAGGAACCGTGAAGAATACGGGTGGATAATTTATGAGTCAAAGATAATATAGTTCCTTGTTAGAAAAACTAGTTGGAGAATAAGAGTTAATGGGCCAAACTGATAGGATTTTATGGGTAGTATCCGCTGAAAACCTTCAGGAGACAACACTCCTTCTACTAGGGACACCTAGAGGTTTAACGGCTTGTTGCACGAGCTCAGTGCAATCGCGATTTCCTACGAAAGTGAGGTTAGGATTTTGACGAGAATAAAACTAGGTTTGCTCGAGGACGAGCAAAAGATAAGTTTGGGGGTATTTGTTCATACCATAATTCTGCATTATTATATTCCCCAGTCCTAGTCATTTTACAAATAAACAGGTGCTTTTGACCCATGTCTGCTACATAGTTGCAGGTTACAGATTCTCGAGACAAAAACAGTGAAAAAGACAAAAGACGATACAAAAGTGAGACTATGACCAACAAGTGGAAGAATCTTGATCAAGCCTACATTTTGGAGAATAAACGAAGATCAATAAATAAGTTCACAGAGTACAAAAGCAGCGCAAGGTTCAAGACTTCGTCACGAAGCAGCGGTAAAAGTCCACTACAATTATTCACTGTGGAGATCTGGAAGAGAACCAAAAGACATTCAGAAGAAACAGCTGTAGAAACAAGAAGTAAAAGTGCAACAGAACAAACCCAGGAAAAATCAGTCAAAGATGCCACTACTTGGCCGCGGAACCACGGCCAAACGTGGGTTTTGGCCGTGGATCCACGGCCACGTGGCCCAATTGTCGGTGCGAAATTCCAAGACGATGGCGTGTGTTGACTAGGTCTTTTTCTTAGTGGGTATTTTTGTAATAGCTGATGTGCGTCGATTGTAACCCTAGGGTTTTCTATGAATCTATAAATTGAAGCCGTCATACCTCTTTTGAGGTATGCTTCTTCTTGTGCCTCATTTTATATCTAAAAATTCAGATCTGTAATTTCTGCAATGAATGAAGAGTGCATCAATTTGTAAGTAGTTCTTTTTATTTGCCCTAGTTAATTTTATTATCTGCCTTAGGTAATTTCTTATCTGCCCTAGTTAGATCTTTAATTCCTTGCCCTAGATAGATAGTTTAGATATGTTCTTCAATTCCCTAATGAGCGAGTAGTCTCCTCGCTTGTTAGGGTTAGCTTTGGGGAAGGCTTGAGAGATGAAGATCTCTCACCCCTTTCTTGCCCATCACACGTTTTTATAGGACTCCATGCATACATGCACACACCTCTCCCTACGGCACCCTATCCCACGAGGTAGCGGTGATACCGTAGTATAAAGGCCCGGTTGAGCGTGTTTTCTATGGAGGTTAGGGTAAGTATTAAGAAAGGAAGGACAAGAACCTAGAGGAAGAAACACCGTTTCTTCCCGATGGTACTAATCCCGTTTATTAATAATTACCATAACTCCTAAAGAGATCTTAATTTGGGTATAGAAAGCGGTGAGATTTATTGACTTTCCAAACCTAACCTAAACCTAACCCTAGCAAGATTTAGATCTAGATAAACTTTAGTTTTTAGATTTAATCAATCCGACACCAATCGGAATTAACTCGTAAGAATAATTAGGAAATTCACAAAATCCCTGTGGACCGACCCGTGCTCACCGGCTAGCTACCAAGCGACGCCGTTCTTGATTGCGGTTATAAACAAATTCTTTGAATCAATCATACATCAACAGTCCTCTCACAATATGAAGCCTCTATCAGCGGCCCGATCATACTGTGCAAAACCGAACACTCGCCTCAGACGAGAGGTCACAACACAAACACTAAATCGAGACGTTCCCATGTCACCAGAAACACGATGGTCATTCCTCGCCCATGACGAGCTCACCCTGACCGCATCACTAGCAGCAGCTCAATCTGCACTCAAACCATGGTGACAGGAATCTCAAGCATGTATCGATGAAGGTAGATCAAAGGAATGAAAGGAAACAACAGATCCAGAATGGATACATGATCATCAGGAGGAACGGAATCAATAAGAGTATGATCATGGAAACGAATAAAATCAAGGACCTCAAATGGATGTATAAGCATGGGGACGACGAGAATCAAAGATCTCAAAATATGTGCATCCTAAGATTTCTTAAGTGGAGTATCGTATCGTAAATATGCCGCGGAACATACGTACGGTACGTCACTCTACTCAAGCTACCTACTCCATCAATCAGGGTCGACCTATGAAACGAAAGTTCGGGTCTAATACCCCATTGTTCAAGTCTAAGTTCCGTAAGGTCAAGCCTAGGTTTCGAAATAGATTACGCCCCAGACTCCACATAGTCAAACCTAGACTCGAACCAAGGTTAAACTTAACGCTCTGATACCAACTTTGTCACGACCCGAAATTTAGTTCGTGACCGACACTTAACTCACGCCACATCTAAAGGCATAACTTAACTCAAGTAAGCCGAAGCCCAGAAATCTAAAACCTTTTTAAGAAAATAAAAGAGATGAAGTTTTGAAATAAAGGTATGATGAAATCAAATGTTTTCTTAAATGCATAAGTAATGGAACATGAAAATGCAAGTGAGTTTTACTAGTTGAAAAACATGTTTCGTCTTTTAAAAATTTGGGCAGCACCTCCCTCGTATATTTTGATCCAAAACCACAAATACATGATAATATAAAAGGCATCCCCAAGCGGGAGCTAGCTCTTCGCCAATCGGCGGAATCACAACCACGCAAGTCATAAAATAAGTATACGACTCCCAACGGCGAAACTCCACACAAGGATAAAGAATAAAGAAAGACATCAACCCACAAAGCGAACATAAAATCTCGCTCTAAGTCTCGCAACCGCAAGTCTGTCTAAGTCCAACTACATATACAAATACTCATTTCTGATTGATGGAGTTAACTATATACAACAGGAATAATACATACAATAGTGGTACGATCCAAAATGTACCACCTACCAAAGCAAGTCACCCGAATGCAAGCTGTGTGCCAATGATGCCGCTACCGATCCATGCAGTCAATCTGCAAGAACTGTGGCACAACGGGGGTGAGTTGCCAACTCGTGAGTATAAAACATCATCAGGTAGAAATCGAATAAACAACGATTCCTAGGTCAACTATATCATAAAGGTAATACTATGATATCTAAGATGACCGTATGTACATATATGCCAATAATAATCAAAGCCTGCATGCATGTAGATATCATCCAACAATATAATCAATGTATGTATGCATGTAGATCCCGACCACTCGAAACATCATAAAAGCATATGCATGTAAATATATGAGGACATCAAAGAATTTGTGTTCATCAATGACACATCAAATCATGGAACCTGAGTGTCCAACACCGACACTCGAAACATCATGAAACCCGTGTCCAGCATCGATACGTAAATCCTCATATCTCAGACGCCGCATCTTCAGATGGGCCCCCAGGCGCCGCATACTCTGGTCGGCCCTCATATCCATCTCATGACTCCGGTCGGCCCTCATATCCATCTCATGACTCCGGTCGGTATCCTCCGGATAACCGCCAGGTCCAAATACTATCACCGGTAGGTTGTAGTCCCTCTGCCAGGCTCATCGTCTACTGCGCGGCATCCCTTTCTTGCCCCGGGGTACCATACTGGGTCCACCATGAACCCACAAATGGATCATCCAACTCCTCAAATCGGGTTTCACATATTATACGTCTCAGAACCGAGAAAACTCATAGTGGACGTACTGAAATATCATATCAAGAGAAACAGGGTTTTTAAAACAATACATACTTTCTTTTGGAAACATAACCACGATTCTCAAATTCAGAAATCTCATGAAAACATCATATCTCAATGCGTATAATAGTAAAGCATGATGTATGGGACATATAACAGAATGTAAGCAAATCCGTATATCATGCAACATGGAACAGTGATTTGAGCATGGGCATATCATCATAATGTGAGCATAGCAATATAATAGCATGATGTAGCAATTCTACTGTGTGTGTGACATAGCAATTATCGATGATGAAGTGTGTGAGCCGGCCAATCTGTGTAAGTATAACATACGCATCATCGATAATGGTGTAAGTGTACTAGCACATGTATAGATAATGCAATGAGAATGACATGAACGTGGCATAAGGTACATCGTACGCGAAATGCTAACAGGTATACGTATCTACAATATATCCGAGTCGGTGAATCTATCCATCAGCAACCAGCTTCATAACATCCCGTACGGTATAATCCATCGTACGACATCCTCTAGTCAAGGGTACGGATCAATCATTATAAAACTCATCACGTACGGTAAATCATCGTACGTCGGCATTAAACCATTAGGGATCTTATCAACCTATATGACAATGAGGGTACGGACCTAACGTCTCGTACGGCATATCACTCATGATTCACAACATTATATATATATATCTATATGCCTATATCCCAGGTCACATCCATAACAATCTCAAATCAGGGGACCGGCAAAGGTATCAATCATCTCTTATCGACTAGCATCCGTATACCGACATATCAATCAAGTCATCATATCTCATTGTATACTCTTTTCATCACATTTATATCCCACATCAAGTCATTTTATATCTATATATATTATCTTATAAATCTCATGTCATACTACTCTAAATCTCATACTTATTCTCGTGCACCACCTATCTATATATCGTGATTCACGTTCACTTTTCATATCCTTATATATGTATCAATCCGAGACATCATTTCTTTCATATCATGTCACACTAAACCTTTAATCACATCCATAGGTTCCTAGAATAGGTTTCTCTAACCATATCCTATATATCGGTTTCCATCAAAATTTGCGGGGGTGCTATACGCCATCGACCCGACTTCCCCCGTAGATATAGATCTACTCACCTACGGAACTCCTTGTTCAGCCGTAGTCGATGTGCTTCGTCGTCTCGGAATCCATACGAAGGTACCTACAAATTAACACATATCACAATACCATTAAAATCAGGTCCGGAAAACCAATACGGCGCACGACGCGCTCATAGGTCAGAACCTATATCCTACGCATGCAAAACAATCAAGCAACTCTTGTTGTTTATGTACAAACGCCCAATAACCAAATACAATATCAAATACTAAAACCCAGAATTCCAAAATACGGAAAACATAACCAAAACTACTCACAACAGCTCCCAGATTCTCTCTCGGGTAAAATGGGATTAAACTAGCAATGCAGTGGGGTTGTATATGAAGTAAATGAGCTACAGACCAAACCTAGGCACCAAATACGCCAATGAGGCCGGCCACATCACTATGAAAACGGGCTAGCTCAGCCCAGGGTGCTCCGTTGGGGTCCGTCTTCTTAGGGTGGTCTCCTAGTCTCTTAAATAGGTCTCTGGAGTTGCTATATTTCCTCGTAAAAAGCCAAGGTCATCCCAGATTCCCTGTAATCACAAAATACATCACAAAAACGACAAGGGTGAATTTCCTAAATCTGTATTCTCTATTTTTTGGTATACAATCAACACTAAGGTCTGTAGACAGCTGTTCATACTATAATTTTGCATTATTTTATTTCCCATTCTTATTCAGTTTACAAATAAACAGGTGCTTTTGACCCATGTCTGCTACATAGTTGCAGGTTACAGGTTCTCGGAACAAAAACAGTGAAATGATGAAAAGACGATGCAAAAGTGAGACTACGACCGACAAATGGAAGAATCTTGATCAAGCCTATAATTTGGAAAATAAACGAAGATCAATGGAAAATTTCACAAAGTGCAAAGGCAGCTCAAGGTTCAAAGACTTCAACACGAAGCGCACGGTAAAGTCCACTACATTATTTACTGTGGAAATCTGGAAGAGAAGCAGAAGATATTCTGAAGAAAAAGTGAAGAAAACAGATGTTAAATTCAACCAGAAAGAACCCCAGAGAAATTGAGCCCAGAAGCCCATTACTTGGCAGCGGAACCGCGGCCAAACTATGCTCCTGGCCGCGGATCCGCGGCCATGGTGTGCCCGTATCGGTGGAAAAAGTCAAAGGCGGCTGGCGTGCGTTGACTAGTTCTTTTTCTTAGGGGGTAAAATTGTAAAAGCAGACGTGACTCGATTGTAACCCTAGGGTTTCTATGTTCTATAAATAGAAACCCTAAAACCTTTTTTAGGTGATGCCTCTTCTTGTGCCTCATTTCATTTATCTAAATTCAGATCTGTAGTTTTCTGTAAAGAAGGAAGAGAGCATCAATTAAAATTAGGAGTAAGATTTCTTTTCATTGCCCTAGTTAAATTTTATTTCCATGCCCTAGGTAATTTCTTATCTGCCCTAGTTCAGATTTTCATTCTCTGCCCTAGTTAATTAGTATAGATCATGTTTTTCAATTCCATAATGAGCGAGTAGTCTCCTCGCTTGTTAGGGTTAGATTTGGGGAAGGATTGAGAGATAAAGATCTCCCACACCTTTCTTGCCCATCACACGTTTTTATAGGACTCCATGCATACATGCACACACCGCTCCTTACGGCACCCTATCCCATGTGGTAGCGGTGATACCGTAGTATAAAGGACCGGTTGAGCGTGTTTTCCATGGAGGTTAGGATAAGAATTAAGAAAGGAAGGACAAGAACCTAGAGGAAGAAACATCGTTTCTTTCCGATGGTACTAATCCACTTTATTAATTATTACCATAACACCTCATAGATCTTAATTAGGGCATAGAAAGCGGTGAGGAATATTGACTCTCCAAATTTAACCTAAATCTAACCCTAGGAAGATTTTATTCTAGATCAATCTTAGTTTTTAGATTTAATCAATCCGACAACAATCGGAATTAACTCGTTAGAACAATTAGAAAATACACAAAATCCCGGTGGACCGACCCGTACTCACCGGCTAGCTACCAAGCGACGCCGTTCTTGATTACGGTTAAATTTCTTTGACTAATCTTTTAAAAACGCACACGCGAAACAGTACGAATCAAATGGCGCCGTTGCCGGGGATGGCGTGTTATTTTCTTTTTATAATTTCGGGTTAATATAAAATTGAAAAATCATAAAAACTGAAAAATTAAAAAATATAAAAAATTTATCATCTTTTATTGTTTGAAGGGTATTTTCGTTGGAATTTTGCAGGATCGAAGAACAAGTTCAGATCTAGAAAAATCCAGAGAGCAAAACAGAAAACCCTAGATCTGAACAACAGAGGATTTCCGCAACAGAGCAACAGAAGAAGTTTGGAGGTCCAAGTCAACAAGTCAGCCGTGATTCCGCCGCGCAAAGCGCCTTCTGGACGCGGAACCGCGGTTCTGTAGGTGACGTCATCACCTACAAAAGCGCTGTAAGCTTCCTTTCTCCTTCTCTGAACCCCCTGATATCTTCTCTGTAAAATTTGCCTGCAGGATTCTTTACGCTAAAAATCTCTCCCCTTTCCAATAATTGATTTTATGCAGGATTCTTTGCGCCGAGCTAAAAAAAATTGTTTGCAAGTGATTGATTGTGTTTTCTGATTTGCATATTTAAATTGACTTTAAGGGGCTTCTACACCAATCCAGATTGAGTGGGGATTTCATTACCCTTACCAGGACCCCAAAAATCACATAAGGCATATTGCATTAACCATCAATCTAATTAAAATAGATTAGACTCGGCCCTAAGAACATCGCGCTCAATAGAACAAAGGAATAGTTGTAGGTATCGACCGTTGATCCTAACCTGACTTTATGGTGCCTAGGCTAGACAGGTAGTGAAAGCTAATTTTAAAAGGCCCATCTCACGGTGATTCGTGAGCGGATCCCTCCTTTCTCTACTTGTGCTTACCTGGCCACAATTGGCGGTGAAGAGGCGGTTTGAGGTCTTACTTCTTGCCCTTTGGAACAGTTAGGAGCTGTCTAGCTGACTTTGGTGACCCTAGATCTAGGCTTGATTGTGCATTTGTGATTGATTGAACGTGTGTCTAAGCCTTTTATCGAAAATCTTTTTTGCAAAAAGCTCCACATAAAAAAAACACAAAAAGAAAAAAGGAAATTTTTTTTACAACAACTTGCAACTTGTCGCTAAGAAATCCGTGCACCTCACATTCTTTCTCTTCTCCTTCTTACATCATGGGTACCCCACCTTCGAAAACTCTTGCCGAACTTTGGTATCCTGAACCAAACTTTGCTTCCTACGCGAATTGTTTTGGTCGAATTACGGACGACCCCTCCACACCTAAAATTTCTTTGAAAGATCGAATAGAAGCGTCTAGGAGAAACAGTTGGACTCCGCAATCAACTGTGTATCAACCATTTCATCCTTCGCCACCTTCTTACGTTGATACCCCTTTTTCGAGTCCTGTTGTAACTCCAAAACCCATGTCTATCGCTGAACATATTGAACAATCTCGTAATCGATCTTTCACTCCTTTCAATACTTTCAGTTCTTGGGATCAACAAGTCCATTCACTTTTTTATCCAAATGTTGATCCTACTCATGTCCAACCATTCAATTCCTACCAGTCCTACCCGACTTTCACACCTTCCCTAGACATTGCTTCTACACAACCATTTGGGAGTTTCACGTATCCAAACAACTTTGAATCTTTTACTGAAAACCCTTCACAACCCATGTCTAGTCTGGAACAGTCGTTGGAAGCTTACATTGCAGCAACAAACCGTCAGATGAGGAATTTGGATGCGTCCATTGCCGCCCTCATGCAACCTAGTGAACTGGTAGCTAGTTTCCAACTAGCTCCAAATTTTCAAATGTATGATGAGGCGGTTGGACAGATTGAGGATTTGAGTGGAGAGAGTGAGCTGTGCACACTTCCAAATCAAACCTGGACATACCCAATTGAATCCTACAACTCTGGTTTTCAAACAGGTGTCCATAATGATTCACTAGTTGAAAATAAAACATTTAATGAGTTGTGCGACTTTGTAGTGCTTGATTTGCCAGATTGTGAAGGGTCCCTTCCGAGTGAAACCATCACCAATCCTTTTGATATCTACACCTCCACTCTAGAACCTGAATTGATAAATATCCATGCTTTTGATGAGGTGTCTGAGAATATTGATTTTCACTTGATTGAGGATATTGACGCCGGGAATATTTTGGATGATGAACCTGTAAATTTAACTGAAATTTTATCTCTAATTCATCACCCCAAGTAATTAAATATTTCTCCCGAACTTCATACGCGTCTTGATTTTGATGATAATTGCATGGATGAGATAACTTTTGAGGAGAATTATGAGGATAGTATTGAGGAGAGTATTGAGGATAGTATTGAGAATGAAACATTTTTGTTTGACGAGTCGGATTTTCCAATTCATTCTCCTGAACCTTTAACTTTTATACTTCCTAAATCACCCGCCCCTCATCCTTCCAATCATTCCGACCACGCAATAGATCATGCAAGAGGACTGTGAGCTTGAAAAATTTCTATTCAATCACAGCAGTTTGGACGCCACTAGTGCGTACCTCTTTGAATCTGACACAGTTCTCACAGCCGATAACGATTACGAGTGTTTCACTTTTTCGGACGATTTTGAAGACTCACCGCCCGAGTTTGAGTCCTTTGAGTTTTCAGATGAGTTAGTTGAACCATCAGACTCGGTTGCTTACAGTCATTTCGAACCATTGATGGAATCCTTCGTGTTCGAGACAGATTACTTAGGTGAGAATAAGACTATCCCTAAATCGCTCCCCTTCGTCCTTTCCATCGTTTCGACCGCGCAAGAATCCGTTGCGCTTCCATTTTCAATGGATGGTTTACCAAGTTCGAAGTACCCATGTTTTCTTGCGAATTTTGAGGGATTTGACCCCATTTCTCGACGGGTTGATAGATTAGCACAATCGCTTTTAACATATCGGTCATCACAAATTGCGCTAATTTATTCACTCAATTTACACCCTCAAGTTCGTGCTACACTTCTTTCTCTTTTCCGCCATTCTTCTCCTCCACCAAGACCATATTCAATCCTTTTTCCCATACGGTCTCGTGTGTTTCTTAACACCTTTCTCAACACTCCGTTCTTCCACCAACCCTACCATTATCATGATAGAATTTTTGAATGGTTGGTGCTAACCTTTCGTCTGTGTAAGGCCTTGTATAGTTTTATTTTTTCTCCTCCCTAACTCTGAACTTTAACGCTTACAACAGTGGAAACACTTTTTCACTTAAGTTTGGGGGGAACCTTGTTGTATATATATATATTTTTCTTTTAACAAAAAAAATTGTAAATAAATAAACAGGGGAGTGCCGACATTTTTAACCCTCTTGGTGTAGCATGACAGTGAGGACACTATCAAGTTTAAGTTTGGGGGCATGCTCGGTAAGCCTTCTTCCTTCGCATTCATGTGTATATTTTTGCATTTGCATACTTATTTTTAAACCAATAAAAATTGAAAAAAATTGAAAAATTAAAGTATTCATTTTTGGCCATAATTGACTTGAGTTTGACAAAAAGGTTAACTAGCTAAGAACAACTTGATCATAGACTTAGTGAATTAAAAACCCTAAAAATAACCTTTCTTAAAATTTAACGGTAGAAAGTATATGTCTTTGTAGTTTATTTATAAATAGGCAAATTTCGAGTTCACTTCTTGGGCTAAGTCAAGATAAGGGAAGAGTATTGATATTTTTATTAAAGTATAAGTTTGAAAAATAATTCCTAAGCTTAAGTCTAAATTTTGAAAATATATACCCTACAAATTGCACAAACACGAACCTTGAAACTTGGAATAGTAGAGGAGACCTTGAAATGCTCTTGTCTAAAATCCTTAGCATAAAGAAAAATAAAATAAAAATACAAGTGTGAATAAAGAGATAAAAAAATGAACACTGGTTTTTGTAATTATTTAAGGCTGCATAAATAGAAAAAATATTTAGCGAGGGTGCTTCATCACCTAGTGCCTTAGACCAACTGGTTTGGGAGTCACTGCTAAAAGCCTTATGGATTACAAGACTAGGAATTACGCCTTAATGTGAAAACACATTTTGTAATCGGTCGTTGGTACCTCAAGAAGTATTAACGGTCGCATGAAGAATGTGTGAGCGATTTCATATAAAAATTCACCAACTAAAGTACTTTGGAGGATGGACAAGAGTATAATAGCTTGATTTGAATTTCAAAGTGTAGGGGTGATATATACACACACGTGGGGGTATGTGATTGGGGTTTAGATAAGAGATAGGAATGAAAAATAGGACTTATATCTTTAATAGAGATGATAAAATTTCCTAAGTTGAGATAGAACCCTAGAAGGAAAACATAAAAGATGCTTAAAGCTAAGTAAGTCTACAGAACATATATAATCTTAAGTTAAATGATAAGGAAGCGTGAAAAATACAGGTGGATAATTTATGAGTCAAAGATAATAGAATTCCTTGTTAGAAAACCTAATTGAAAAATGAAAGTCAATAGGCCGAATTGATAGGATTTTGTGGGTAGTATCCGCTGAAAACCCTAAGGAGACAACACTCCTCCTACTAGGGACACCTAGAGGTTTAACGGCTTGTTGCACGAGCTCAGTGCAATCGCGATTCCCTGCGAAAGTGAGATTAGGATTTTGTTGAAAATAAAACTAAGTTTGCTCGAGGACGAGCAAAAGATAAGTTTGGGGGTATTTGTTCATACCATAATTTTTCATTATTTTATTCCCCATTCTTATTCAGTTTACAAATAAACAGGTGCTTTTGACCCATGTCTACTACATAGTTGCAGGTTACAGGTTCTCAGAACAAAAACAGTGAAATGATGAAAAGAAGATGCAAAAGTGAGACTACGACCGACAAATGGAAGAATCTTGATCAAGCCTACAATTTGGAAAATAAACGAAGAGCAATGGAAAATTTCACAAAGTACAAAGGCAGCGCAAGGTTCAAAGACTTCAACACGAAGCGAACGGTAAAGCCCACTACATTATTCACTGTGGAAATCTGGAAGAGAACCAGAAGATATTCTGAAGAAAAAGTGAAGAAAACAGATAAATGCAACCAGAAAGAACCCCAGAGAAATTGAGCCCACAAGCCCATTACTTGGCCGCGGAACCGCGGCCAAACCATGCTTTTGGCCGCGGATCCGCGGCAATAGTGTGCCCGTGTCGGTGGAAAAAGTCAGAGGCTGCTGGCGTGCGTTGACTAGTTCTTTTTCTTAGGGGGTAAAATTGTAAAAGCAGACGTGACTCGATTGTAACTCTAGGGTTTCTATGTTCTATAAATAGAAACTCTAAAACCTTTTTTGAGGTGATGCCTCTTCTTGTGCCTCATTTCATCTATCTAAATTCAGATCTGTAATTTTCTGTAAAGAAGGAAGAGAGCATCAAATAAAATTAGGAGTAAGTTTTCTTTTCATTGCCCTAGTTAAATTTTATTTCCATGCCCTAGGTAATTTCTTATCTGCCCTAGTTTAGATTTTCATTCTCTATCCTAGTTAGTTATTATAGATCATGTTTTTCAATTCCCTAATGAGCGAGTAATCTCCTCACTTGTTAGGGTTAGATTTGGGGAAGGCTTGAGAGATGAAGATCTCTCACCCCTTTCTTGCCCATCACACGTTTTTATAGGACTCCATGCATACATGCACACACCGCTCCTTAAGACACCCTATCCCATGAGGTAGCGGTGATACAGTAGTATAAAGGACCCGTTGAGCGTGTTTTCCATAGAGGTTAGGGTAAGGATTAAGAAAGGAAGGACAAGAACCTAGAGAAAGGAACACCATTTCTTCCCGATGGTACTAATCCACTTTATTAATAATTACCATAACACCTAATAGATCTTAATATGGGCATAGAAAGCGGTGAGGAACATTGACTTTCCAAACCTAACCCTAGCAAGATTTAGATAAACTTTAGTTTTTAGATTTAATTAATCCGACACCAATCGGAATTAACACGTTAGAACGATTAGAGAATACACAAAATCCCTGTGGACCGACCCGTACTCACCGGCTAGCTACCAAGCGACGTCGTTCTTGATTGTGGTTAAATTTCTTTGATTAATCTTTTAAAAACGCACACGCAAAACAGTACGAATCAACAGCCACTAAATCTCACAAGTCCACAAAATCACCCAACCCTTCTCTTGAAATTTCTAAACATCACATACCCTAACCAAATCACATTCTAAACTAAACTAGAATACAAGAAAACTCAAACTAAACTAAATGGAAGAAGATATACCTCATTTGGGCAACTCAAGAAAAATCCTAGCTTCCCAAAGTCTCCAAAATTCAACTTTGATTGGTCCAAAGTGTTCAGGATGAGGGGGGATCAACTTTAATGAAGAGGGTGTAGGGTTTTGATGAAGATTTGGAGATGATTCTTGGGGGTCAAGGTGGAGGGATATGAGGAGGAAGATGATGAGAAAAACAAATGGGGATGAAAGAATGGCTGCCCTCTTATTCTCACTCTCTCTTATTCTCACTCTCTCTCTCCCGCTCTCTCCAATCTTTCTCTTTTTAACCCTTTTCTCTTTTTCTCACAATAATACACAACACCAATAAAACAACACAAATGCAACAACATGCAACAAGACATGGAAAACCGTAGAAACACGGATTTGGCTTAATTGTGATTAGTAGTGCACTAATCAAGTTTTATTTCAACTGCATTTAATTAATTATAAAAATGCTAAATCCGATAAATATATTTTTAAATGAATAAATCATTTTAAATCGCCAATTATTTCACAATTATTGGTATATATTTAAACCATTTTACGAAAACCCCAATTTCACAAATCGGGCAGTTTTCGCGAAATATATTATTTTAATACTAAATTCCAAAAATAATATTTTATATTTTTTGAAATGTTACAAGGTCTCTGCGTATGGCTAAAATGGAGGAGAAACACTAGAGGCATACAGAAAGGGAGCGTCATGCCAACTTGGACGCAAGTGCAGGCTCAAGAAAAACACGAACCCCTAATGCTCCTGTGGAGGATATCCCTCTTGCCTTGTCAAACACTCATAGGCAGATTGGACGTGCAGATCATGAATAGGCGAAGCATTTACTTAAGGGAGTAACGGCGCATAGTACCTCGACAAAACCTGGTAAGATTTATTTATTTATTTTCCAGGTTTCTTCCCATAGCAACTTATTCGAATTATAACATTCCCAATTTTTTTTTGATGACACCTGATACAGTAGGGACAATTTTAGTTGATGGAGCAGCGAATGAAGCAGCGGAATTTGGAGATTCTGGGACGAAGGACCACAACCCCGAGTTCAATATTACTCCAACTACCACTCCTTCCCCCAGTGGGTCTCCAGCATCTGTAAATAACGCTAGCATAGCGACACCCTTTATTGATTCGGGAGACGAGGGCGCAGATCTTGAATCCGTCTCCTCTGTGGTGATGGAAGTCGAAGAAGTTGTTGCGACTAATGATGCTCCAGACACAATCATGGTTCCTGCATCGCCGACTCTCATGAGATCCGCAGGTACCTTACATGTTATTACTTTCAAATTCTAATTATTGCTAGATATATTTGCTAACTTTTTCTTTATTTCTGGTATAGGTTCGACAAACGTTGGTGATCTACTAATTGAAGAACCCCCATCAGCCGGCACCATGACCATTGTCGCTCCACCTATCTCCTTTGCACTTCCCCGAGTCTTCTCGGGCTTAGCGATGGAAGGTAATTTTTCCCTTAGATTTTTTTTATTTCTTCATTTGAGCATTGAAATTACGACTTATGTTAATTGCTTGGAGTATGCTATCGCAATCCTGCAAGAGTGCTTTTCAACCATCTGTATTAAGCGTTAACCTCGCACTTTGCCCTCCAATTGGGACATGTCCCTCCTTCTGGCATTGGTTAGTATATCTTTCATTTCTTATTTTAACTTTCTACAAGTAATCCTTTCCTAATAAGAATTTTCTTGTATTGAATACAGTCTTACGGCTCAAAGGAGAAGATGAAGAAATGGCTGAGCCCACTATGCTCCCAGATTTGCCGTTTCTAACTATAGGTAGGTTAGATCTTATTCATTTTTTTATTTAAATAGAGATCTGACCCATCTTTATCTGTAGCGGCTCCACTGGTTTCGATTCTCTTTAAATCTCACATAGCTATGCTTGCAGGACCCTTCACTAAACGCCAATCTTCTAGAGGTGTGGAAAATAGCAGGCGCATGCTGAGCGAATTTATTGAAGACCTTGATGTCGAGGCCCTCACATCTGTTAGGGACTTTGCGAATGAAGTCAACTCTATGTTGGCGACTCTTATGACTTTCCATAGTGAAGATTTCATCCGTGGTGAGATTGAGCACAAGCGTATCTCACCTAAGGCTTTATCTTTAAGGGCCCAATTGAGTGCACGAGTCGAACAGTATGCCGCCCTCGTTCAACGTTACTAGCAGAAGCTAGCCAAAGAGCAAGAGGCATATGAGGCAACTTCTCAAGAGTTAGGATAATTACGAGCCCAGATGGATGCTAATGTTGTGCGGCTCTAAGTCATCTTCCAAAATCTTCAATGCTGTATTTTCAGAGGTGTATAGTTGAAGAGGGACCTTGATTTTACAGAATAAGGAATGAGGGGCCATGAGGTTGCTAAACAGGAGCTTTTTGAGAAGCTTAATTCGTGCCTACAACAACAAACTTAAATAGAAACGCTACTGGCAGCACCACCGGAGCACGAAAATGAGCTCCGACAAGAGAATAAGAGGGTCGCTGTTTTGCTGAAAACCCCACCTTCTTAACAGTTGTCCTTGTATCCCTTTTTTATAGATTGTATCTTTTAAACATTTGATTTGTGAATTAAAGATATTTTATTTTCAAAGTTGCGCCTTTATTTCTCGATTTGGCAAGGACTAGTTTATTCGCTCATTTCCGAGTTTCTAGTTTATTCACTCATTTTGGAGTTTTTAGTTTATTCACACATCTCGGAGTTTCTAGTTTAGTCACATATTTCGAAGTGTTTTTAGTTTACATCCCTCAGGTTTATAGGCAAACTCGCTCTAACGTTGGATGTAGATACCCCCACTCTTTTATGATAGGGGTCCGTTAAGTTTGTGGTACTAGGTTTAAGTCCATCGTACCATCGCGTTGGTTGATGTATTTCTCGATATGCAGTCCCTTAAGTTGTTGCTCGAGTAGCCCCACGACTGTCGTGTCTATGATCCCTTCTGAGGCTAGACTAGACGTCTTCAAGTAATCTTCTTTAGGTTGGAATATTCGTATTACTGTCAGAAGATCAAGCGTTAGGTATTAGCCGTGGCGCTTTTTATTTGAGGTTAGGCTTAATTTGAAGCTCCGATGAGTCATAATCGCACCCTTCTGGGGTAGGATGATCTCCAATGGTCTCTAGGCTTGCCGTCAAGACCCGAAGCTAGGAATATACTGTCATTTCTTTTTCTTTTTCTTTTTTTTGGTGTCGTATCGATTCTTTGCTGAAGTACGGTAGACATCTATGTGATCTCTATGTTGTATATATCGCAATCGAGATCTGGAGATAGAATTTTGCCGTCACTCCACTTTTATTTGGCCGTTGCGTCCGCACCCTGGAATGAGGAAGAACGTCGAGATGATCTCTAGGCTGTAAATGTTGCCATTAAGATCTGAAGTTAGGAATATACCGTCACTCCCCTTTTATTTGGCCGTTGTGTCCATACCTTGCTGGAATGAGAAAGAACGTCGAGATGATCTCTAGGCTGTAGATGCTCCCATCGAGATCTGAAACTTCTTTTAACGAAGCAAGGTGGGAAAATATGGTTCCCTTTCTTTCATTTGTGCCCATAGATTGTATACAAGAGTCAGTATGGACCTACTTGCACGGCAGAAATTTTTTATTTTATTATTTATATTTTTTATTTATTTTTGTGATGCTCTAACTTTTTGGCTTTTCATATAGCGAAAGTCACGATTGCCCAATCATTTCGGCTATTTTTCGTAGTGCCCAATCATTTTGTGTATGTTATTTTTTTGTTTTTTACTCGCTACTTTTTATTGCGAGTTGAGAATTTAGAATCTTATATCAATTTTGGCATCAGCATCGCTATAACTGGAATGTTGCAAGGAGCGAATCATCATTTGCTTTTCATGATTTGAACAAAAGAAGCTTAGCAAACAGGGTTAGGATTCTGTCAACCGAGGCTTTTGACTTTATGATCCGTAAGGGTCTCATAAAGATATTTCTCCATATAAGTCGTGAGGATCTCACAGGTGTATTCTCCTTAAAAGTCGTGAGGACTACTAAGTGGTATTTTCTCTTGCAAGTCGTAAGGACTCACAAGTGCCATTCATTATGTTAACGATGTTTCTCATTCTTTATGGGACTTAGTCGAGAATATATTTATTTACGCCCGTAGATTGTATACAAGGGTCAATATTGGACTGCCTGTAGGGCCTAAATTTATGGGGGTTTGATGGCTTAAGCACAGGTTTAGATCCCTGTAACTGAAGGCTTTTGAATTCTATAAGTCGTGAGGGTCTTATAGAGGGTATATTTTCCTTACGGGTCGTGAGGATCTCGTAAGTGTATTTTCTCCTTAGAAGTCATATGAATTCCTAAGTGTGTTTCTCCTTTGTGAGTCATAAGGATCTCACACAGGTGTTTTCTTCTTACAAAGTCGTGAGGACTTTGCAAGTGCATTTTTAGCTTTCTTTTAACGAGTTCGTGCCTTTTCGAGTTTTCATTACCGCGCTGGCAGTCCTGCTGTTTTTACTCACGGCGCCCTTTTGGGTTTTTATGCATGCCCATTTCGCTTGTGGACAAACATTTTTTTAAGGACTACATTATATAGGACCTGGAGGGGACATGGATTATTTATGCCCATAGATTGTATACGGTAATCGATATAGGGATCCACTGTAGGGCTAAACATGTTAGTTTAAGGACATCATGGTCCAACATCCTCATGTTCGAGACGAAGTTTTAGTGTAAGGACTTCTCAGTCTGAAACCAGTTTAAGAACGTAATGGTCCATTATTAGTTTAAGGACCACTCGATCCAACATCCCCATTTTTTAGGACGAACATTTTTTGGTACTACTTTCAGAGTTCCGACTCAGGAAGATACAGAGTGGACACAAGTATCATCATCTATCATTGACCTAAGTCATGACTCTTCAAGCGTAGTACTTTTTGAGGAATCGGCCGTTTATTGGCCGTAATGGCTGTTCGCCATGCATATACATGAGCAGGTAGGCTCCACCTTTGTAGATTTTTCCTATGATGTACGTGCCTTCATAATTTGGCTCTAACTTTCCCCGCTTTGCATGATTAGGAATCATCGGTCTTTTGACAACCGGCACGAGCTCGCTTTGGCGGATGTTCTCGGCCTGGTCAGTTTTTCTTATGACCACGTCATCCTTGCCTTATAAGCCTCCAGATTTTGTTGTGCTATAAGGCGGGTTTCGTCGAGGGTGTCGAGCTCCTTGAGCCTAAGATAAGTATGTTCTTCATCTTTCAACTCGTATTGATCTTCTACTCGTAAAGAGAGGAGTTCTATCTCCAATGGGGGAGCATCGCTTCAACGCCAAACACCAATGCATATGGTGTCGTATTTTTCACCGTTTTAAATGTTGTTCGGTATTCCCAAAGAGCTTCATGCAGCCTTTCGTGCCAGTCTTTTTTATTTCTGGACACCGACTTTTATATAATCTTGGTCAAGGTCTTGTTGAACGCTTCAGCTAAACCATTGGCCCGAGGATTATAAATTGAGGAGTATCACCGGTCTATCCTGTGTTGCTGTGCAAAGCGGCTTATTTTATGGCTTCTATAAGCTGGTCCATTATCCGAGATAATTCGTCGTGGAGTTCCGAACCGATATATGACATGGGTTTTGAAGAAGTGGAGGATATTCTCCGTCTTCACCTCCCTTAGTGGCATTGCTTCTGCCCACTTAGAGAAGAAATCGGTTGTTGCCAGTATAAACCGATGTCCTTTGAATGACGCTGGTTCGATGGGGCCGATTATATCTGTTCCCCACATCTCAAACGGCTAACTAGCCACTGTCGGGTGTAACGGATTTGGATGTTGATGTATAAATTCCCCATGTATTTGGCACGAGTGACACTGCTTTGCGTATTCGAGAAAGTCCTGAATCATTGTATGCCAATAGTAGCCCATCCTTTTTATCTTCAGTTTCATCTTTGGACCCGCCTAATGAGAGCCGCAAGGTCCATCGTGTACTTCTTAGACGACTTTCTTTGCTTCCTTCTGCCTTAGGCATCTTAGCCATAGAAAGTCGAATGATCTCTTATATAGAGTATAATTGACGAAGGTAAATGACAAATCTCGTTTCATGAGCTGATATTTAGACGATGCATCTTCAGACGTTCGTTGGACTTAAAGTAGTCTATGAAGACTTCCCTACAGTCCTTGACCTCTTCCTCGTCCTCTATTTGAAGGACTACTTGTTCGGTCATTTCTTTTCTTTTGGGTGACTCTATCAGGTCTTCTGAAGATGTATCCGCTGGCGCGAGAATCCTGGGACTTTGAACAGTGATCCCTACGTGATCGAGGTCTTCATCGGCCAAATATTTAGCCAACTTGGATAACGCATCCGCTTTGTTGTTTTTCGGTCGCGGTATGCTTTCCAGTATATAGGAGGGGATTTGTTTCAGCAGCTGCTGCACTCTTTCGACATACCTTATCAACTCTGGCTTACATATTTTATAATCGACGTTTATTTGACTAACGATCAGCGGGGAGTCTCTATATATGATGAAGTTCTTGATTCCCATGTCGATAGCGATCTCAAGACCGGCTATCAAAGCTTCATATTCCACTTCATTAGTTCTGGGTTCCGTCAATGAGAGAGCGTAGCGCAATATTCCTACTTGCAGGGTCATGAAGATTGGTCCTACCCTGGTTTTTATTATGGGAGTGTTTTTCTTTCGCCGCTTCATGGAAGATGCTCCATCAAAGTAGAGCTCCCATTGAGAATCATTTTCTTCTTTATCTTCTTCGATTGCGTCGAACGCGTGCTCATCCGGCAACTCACAATTTAAGGGGGAGTCGGCTGGTATCGGATGTTCCGTGAGAAAGTCTGCAATGGCTTGTCCTTTCACCACCTTGAGGAGTCGATACGTTATAGGGAGCTCCATCAGCAAGAGAGCCCATTTGGAAAGCCTTCCCATCAGTATGGCCTTTGATATCAGATATTTGAAAGGATCTACCCTTGATATGAGGTGGACCTCATGCGCTAAGGCTTAGTGTCTGAGCTTCATTATTACAAATATCAATGCTAGGCAATGCTTTTCGATGGGGGAATAGTTTCGTTCGGCCCCAAAGGGAACCCGACTTAGATTGTGGAGAGCTCTCTCCTTTCCTTGATCGTTCTCTTATGCCCAAAGCATGCCTAGAGAACCTTCTAGGGCTATTGTGTATAAGATAAGGGGGTTTTCATTAACTGGGGCGGCTAATACCAGTGGATTTTGCAGGTATTGTTTGATTTGTGTAGTGTGTTTTGGCATTTCTAATCCTAGATGAACGGGGCCCCTCTCTTCATCAGATGGTTGTAGGGGCGATATTTTCCGGAGATGTTGGCTATGAACTGCCGGATATACGCGAGCTTTCTTTTGAGAGATCGTAGTTGCTTAAGAGTTCTTGGCTGTTGGAGATAGTGCCCTCAGAGTCAATTATTGGATCACAGGCACGTGATTGCAATGATTGAGGGAGGACCTATCCCGGTAGGACAGTCTTACTCGAGATGATAGTATGCTATCTGGTTTATCTTTATCATCGTATACTGCTTTAGGTGACCTGACATGTCGCTATTACACGTTGATAGAGCCCCTAGGATTCTTGCTTGACTGCCAGCAGTATGATGGCGATCATATACGTGGGAGCTGGTGGTCTATAAGCACATCCTTAAAAGGTCCCTAGTCGTAGGAGTTTCGAGACAGGGCATCGATACTCCGTTAGTAGACTAGTGTATACAGTCGAGACCCCGACGAGGGGCGGTGGCCGGTCTCACAAGCCACTGGTGTCAGTTGGTTCACCTAAGATGTATACAGGTGCTCATTGGGTTATGAGTACACCGGACAGGACTCGCCGGGAACCTGCTAGTTGGTCTTATACCAGATGTCAGATAGCAGTTCCCTGGTGACATGTGTACAGGTTAGTTCATCGACCTGAGGATCGTCATTTGTCTCGTGTGAGTTCCCACTGTGCTTTGATTACTACCCTACCACGGCTCAAAGGAGTCGTGCAAACAGGTTTTAGTTGGGTACAGTCCCGAGCCACATGGAGGCAGTGAGCGGATCTTCAGGGGTTCGTCTCTCCCGGTATTGGGGGTGAGGTCGCGCTGTGTCTAGGAGAGCCATTACACAAAGCCCTCGGCCGAGGCAGGAGATTTACTGGTAGGTATTCCAGTAGTATCTCAGGGTGTTCTGGGCTACGCTCCGACACGACTTGTACCGCTTTTGGGGGTCTGACTTTTACCAACCCCCTAGGCCCGCCATGCGATACTCATAGACGAACGGACCGGACTGTACGGATATTGTCACTGACAGGCTCAGTTGGGTGTCGGGGTGAGCTTCCACATCGACGTCCCATTTGGTCAATAGCTGGTGGCCCGTCACGTATTGGCTTATACCTCTGACGTGCCAGTGGTTAAATCCACAGCCATAGTATTGACGAGTCTTTAGAGTCCACCACAGTTACAGTTACTCAAGTTTCGGGCGAAACGCTGTAGAGGCCGTATGGAGATATGGCAGGGTTCGATCAGATACGTGCGGTATTGCACGGATCGTGATCGGACAGTTTTTACTAGCCGGCTTTGGCTTAAGCCGGATTCTAGTATTTGATAGTGTAGTTTTGTCTCTTTACATTTGTGTTCAGTGGGAATACAGATGCGGGTGTGTATGCACAGTATAGGGGTTTTCCTGTAATTTATTATGGGATCGGTTTTCTGGGGTTGCCAGTTTGCATTCCGTTCCGGCCGGTTTTCCTTCATTCCTTCTCGGTCGGACTTTCTTGGTGGAGGGTGTTAATTGCAAGTTTGCAATTAACATTTTGTGAGGGGTTTCTTTGCATATTTGTGGCATCATGATTGTTATTTCATCATGAGATCCTTTTTTGGTCTTCTCACTTGCTTTCATTGTGATGGTTGTTTGATATGATAAGATAAGAAATGAGAGTGACCAATTTCTATTATTGTTGATTTATATTCTTTCTTGCATTTGCTTTTTCTCTCTCCAATCTATTTTGAGAGTAAGGGGGGCCGGCCACTTCAAGAAAAAGAGGGAGAGGGAATTATTTGTGGTGTGGCATTTCTCATCTCATTTTCCATGGTTGCAAAAGATTAGCTTCATAGCTCATTTTCTTTCTCTCCTTCTCTTCTCCATTCCTCCACATCAAGGCAACCTCATAACCCCAAGAGACAAGTTCACTACACTATTCTATAGCAAGCCTTGGACGCGTCGGCTAGCCAACTTCGCGCCCGAGTTGCCTCGGTCAAGAGGCGGGAGCCCGTAAAAGATTCCGGCTACGTGGTGCCCTTTCCGACGAGCGAGGAGGTGACGGAGATTCCGCGGGAGATCGGAGTGGAGACGAAGACCGAAGGACACGGATCGCTCGGTATACTTCTCACCCTATCTCTTGTTAGCTAGTATAGGTTAATGGTTTACGATCCGGGTAATTGTCCGCGGTAGCGCCGGTTTCCGAGCAAGAAAAAAAAAATTTTATTCCGCATTTTGGCCTCGAGAAAGAGGCCGGGGCGCTGCCGTGGCGCAACATGGTATCAGAGCCACGCCATTAACCTTTCCTAGCTTGTTCTAATGCGTTTTGCTTATCCGATCGACCGAAATCCCAAAAACCACACATTCCTTCACATCAGTTTTCTGTTGGAATTTTTTGGTGTCTAAAATTTTTTCAGGTGGTCTCAGAATGATGTGCAGGGAGTTCTAAGAACTCTGGGAAAAAACGATACAGTGAACCATTACCTCGAGCGCGGAAGCGCGGCAATACCCCACATTCTGCCGCCCTTCCGCCGCGACTTGGTCTGGTCAATGCTTCGTATTTTTCCAGTGGGCTTCTGGGCTTATTTTAGGGCTTTTGGGATATTAAAATTGGGCCAATTATTTCTGTGAGTGCTACAGTTTTCTTTGGGGCCCACTTGTTAATTGTTTGATCGATCGGATATTTTTAAACACATTATTTCACAGTATTTACATTATATCTGCGACCGTGAATGTCACTCGATCGGTAAATCTGGTCTAACTGCTATAGCCCGGTTAGACGGATTTGCGAACGTGACTTTCACGTTGATGTTCTATGTTTATGCTGTGGTGTTGCGGATCGGTCGTGGGGGATAGCCTGGTTGCAATATAGTACAGTTTTGTTGTTTTATGTACATTTGATATTGCGGGACGAGCGTCCGACATGTGGACTGCCGCCACTGCCAGTTTGTATTATTCTTTTGGGGCACGACCTGGTTGCGGTCGATGTACCCGGTGTATGTATATTTTACTTTCTGTACTAGGGTTGCCCCGCGGTGGGGTGCACGGATAGCCGGGTTCTGGAGGGCAACGGGCCCGCATCTCAGGGCATTGAGACGGAGGGGGCTTCAGTCCAGGATTGGCGGGCTATTCGCCGCACTCGTAGGGGGTATAGGTTGACCCAGGAGGGGTGCCCAAGTTGCCGGATTCCGTGGAGTGCTGGGTGGTCCATTCACGGAGCTGAAGGGGGCTGCCTCGCTTCAGGTTTTGGCGGGTGACTTGCCGCGCCCGTAGGGGTCTAGGTTTTTCATTGCACAGGCTATCCACACGACCAGGGGAACGTCGGGTTTCAGCAGCGGCTCTGTGAAACCCGGGGCTTCCAGATATCTGTATTGTTCTGTGATGCTGTACATTTCTGTGATGTTGCATTTTATTCACGCCTTGAGCGAAATACTATATATTGGTATATATATTAGTAGATGTTGTATATGTTTTACATCCGCGCTAGTCCAGTCCCCGCTCTGCCGTTAGTTAGCTAACCTAACGGGTGATGACGGGACCCAGTGGCGAATGCGGATGGCATATACGTACGTCAGTATATTTTCGTTCTTTGTGGTGTGATCAATTGATGGGACTGCATTGATTCGGATCAATGCAAGTTTAAACAAACCTATTCTGATGTTGTTGGAACACTTTTTCAAAAAAAAGCTGTTATTGCAAGGACGTTCACTTTTGTTTTGCATCGTGGTATTCATCTGGAATATCCTGCTCCTCAGTCGACGAGGCAAGGGCCGAGATCCCTTCACCGGGAGTGACCCCTTGGACAGAAGTTTGCGTCAGGGCAATAACTTCACTATAGCCGATTACTTTTGCTTTGCATCGTGGTATTCAGTTGGAATATCCTGCACCTCATTCTACGGGGAAAGAGCCGAGATCCCTTCACCGGGAGTGACCTCTTTAGTAAAGGTTTTCGTCACTATATTTTTATAAAAGGCTATGCAGTTCCTTCAACGATATCAAGTTCATTACGTTAAAAGTTTTTCGCCAAAAACTAGACGTAGCCCTCCGTCATTTCTTACAAGTATTACTTAGTATTCGTGCTGCGTTTGTTGACTGTGTCAAGGCGTAGTGTGCGGTAGCTAAGTAGTGTTTGTTTGCAGCATATAAATGGGATTGGTTAGGACAGTCGTGCGGCCTTGTTGACTGTGTCAAGGGCTCGTACGGGTGGGTTTAATGCAATCCAGGATAATGACGGGTTGAACTTGACTAGGACTCTTTGATTTGTTGACTGTGTCAAGGTCACTTGGGTCCTGGGGGTAAAACTTTCATCGGGAGTTTCAAAAGAACTGAAACTTGCCAGGCATGCGCATACCTTCTGGAGTGTGGTGACTTGAGTGGATTCCGTCAAGTTATAATGCAATGATAGTTGGATCCCGATTCCCACTGATGAGTTGGTTTACTCCTCGGGTGATCCCGACTAATTCTTCTTTCAGGTTTGGAGGAGAATTTGAGGTACAGTGGGAGGCTTCCAGATTAGATAAAGTGATAACCATTCTGATCTAGGCTAGAGTGCACGCTGAGTGTTTCTTTTCTCTCTCTCTTTGGCTGCGACCGTTGACCCGACCCTAAGACTATGACTCAGTGACCAAGTTGACCGAACCTTCTTAACACTGGCTTTTGGATTGTCAGAGTTGCAGACCTCATTGCCACTCCTACTTTTACCCTTTTCTCCAGGACACCCCGTATTACTACGAACGTCCACTTCCATTGGACAAAACCATCGTATGGTTATATACGAACTCGAAGGACTTCGAGGATGGTTTCTGGTTCTGGAGAAAACGAATAGGATTATTCAGTTGTCTTTTTCTTTTCACCTTCTCTCAGGTTGCGAGTACTCCTTGGTTTAGGAGTAGTACACCTATTACGCAAATTGGATAGTCTTCTTCCAAACCATAGGTTGGTGCCGACGGGTACGGAATGAAGAAAACCAGTTAGCCTAAACGGTGTACAGAAGGTATTAAGATTAAGACAAAGCAAGGGATTAGTAAGAGGGCAAAGTAAATTGCGACTGATATTCACGACCAAACCAAGTATTTCTTCGCCAATCCTAAATCACCTTTGTATTTCTCCAGGACACTCCGTATCACTACGAAGATCCACAGTTTATTGGATACTCCATCGTATGGTTATATACGAACTCGAAAGGAACTTGTTCCAGTTCGGGGATGGATTCTGGTTCAGGAGAAATAAGGAATAAAGTACATTCAGGTGTCTTTTATCTTCACCTTCTCTCGCAATTGCGAGTGTTCCTAGGATTAGGACAGTACACCCTTTATGCCTTTTGGATAGTCTTCTTCCAAACCATAGGCTGGTGCCGAACGGTAGGGAAGGAAGAAAACCATTTGGCCTAAAGGGGTGTACAGAAGGTAATGACTAAAGACATATGAAGGGATTAAGAAAGATGGCAAAGAATTATACGGTTACAGTTGTGAATCTGGATAATGGAAGAGGCATTACTAGGAATACCAGGATACCCCGACGAAACATTTCAATGTTTCAGTTTCGCTGTGTAATGTTAAAAGAAAACTGATTTCCCGATTAGACACTTGCTCCAGGGTATGTATTTACCAGGTTTGACTCTCACATCTGTATGGTTTTACAGATGGTGAGTGGGAGTAAGTTATTGGGAATTGGGTGATCATCCTCATTATATCGGGATTCGTTGTTATCGGTGATATTTGAGGAGATCACCAGGGATATTTGCCGGTCGGCAAATATTTGGTTTTGAATATCCGCGGTTATGCACCAATTTCAAATTGATATATCTGTACGTCTATTTTCATAGAGTGAGATATACCTTTTGATATTATGTCTATGACATTTACCTATATCAGTGGATGGTTAGGTAAGGAGCATTAAACAGCGGTGTAATTCTTCTTAACCATAAGTACAGTTTTTAACCTACGACGCACAGTGAAAGAGTTGTTAGACTCAGCGGACTTATACAGAGTATTGTATGTTGTCCAGTGTCCATCAGGACAGAGGGGTAGGTCCTCGTACTATATTCGGTTTACTTATGACTACTCTAGTTTTTAGACAAGTGTTTCGTGGAAACACAGGGTCTAAGTTTTGAGGAGTTATAGGTATTTGAATAGAGTAGAGAACCAGGTGTAGCAAGTATCGGGATTCTTCAAAGTGATCGAAGATGTAGATACTTGTGTATGGTATTCAGTTGATAGTAATGAGAACTTGCTTCTCTTTCAGGTTACTCATAATTGGAAGCATTCCTAAGTTGGGTAACGCTGATCGGCCTCCTTCCATTTAGTTGACATGCACTGGAGATAGCTGCATGATTTGAATCTGGTTCAATTGAATCAGTGCCTCTGGTTCTATATTGGATATAGAACAGTTCATATCTTAACGATGTTAAGGTACGGGGAGTTGTCCGGCTTATGCTTAAAACCAGATACTGGACAACTCAAGGCACGTTTCTGTAATGGCTGTTTGTGGGTTGACCCAGTCTATGACGAGGGTTGATTTTCTACCATCTGGATGAACAATAGCAATATTGTTCTAAACTCGCCACAGTTTTAATAAAAATGGATTTTTCAGAAAACAGTAGTGGGAGTATGGTAGAACTGGAAGTGATTCCAGAACCGCAAACGATTACTGAAGATTTGATAAGGAACCTAAAGATTCAATCTGATTTGACATTCCATTGGCCACTCCGCAGATACGGTGGGTAACTTCAGGCACCCGAGAGGTACTTCGGTAGCCTCAAGGACGGTGACAGGGAAGTTCTTGTTTACCCACACTTGCCATTTCTGTTGTTCCAGGCTGCGAGACCCGGTGAGAGGATGAGTATAGCGTCGTTCTAAACTAGCTTTAGAAGTGCGCGTCTATATGACTCCACCAGAGGGTTGTCGTAGTCAGTGGGAGCAGCGGAAGCATTGGTGGACATCAGGCTTATGTCTATTTATAGACTAAAGCAGATGTAGCGGAGATAGATCATCTGTTTCTGATGTGACAGTCATGGGTTTGACGTCATCAGAATAGGGGATGGATCTGTTGAGAAGGTAGTAGGAAGTGATATTCCTATACTACGATCGGTTATACTTTGGTCGTCACACAGTGTTTTCTCCACATGGGACTTGGATATTATATCAAACATACTGGTTACTAGACCTATGGTTTTAGATCTAGATTTGGGTGGTTTCCCAATCAGGGTACCTTGACAGCATTCTATAAGTATTTAGAATGGACGACTCCTGGCATGGTAGTGTACCCGCAGGTAATGGAGTCACCCTCTCTAAAGGTGTCTTACAGACTAAAGGGGAGAGGGATATGCATGATTGACAGATCACTTGCTTAGGCAATTGAGTCAATCATGAGATGTCAAGTACCACACCAGATGTTGTTCTTGCACTAGATGCAATAAGTTGATATTGATCCAATCCTGGAGGAACAGTCGGAAGCAGTTTTAGAACATAAGTGAATGTTCTAGGGATATGATAACGGCTGCCTCTTTTAGGAGACGGTTATCACTCCAGGCTTCTAAGGTGACATGGACGACAAGGAGGTTGTCAGAGTTATAGTTCTCCCTCTGACGAGGGGCAGTATTTTGGACAGGTGGTCCAAGGCAATACTGAGGGAGGCATGGCGCAGGATACTGATTAAGTTCGGTTGATGATACAGTCTAAGAAGTTTGGATTTAGAGTTCATTTATGAGCTAGGTCCCATCAGACATCCAGACATTCTAAGACAGGTATTGCTCATTTCGGGAGATGGCTTTCTCCGCGAACTTGAGATATAGAGAGACATAGAAAGAAACTTCACAGCGGATCCACTCACTGAGGCTATTCCTCGAACGCAATAGTTTCGCAAACGGGTTTTGTGAGACTGACTAGTAGAGGAGTTGGGTGTTCGGTATCACACGGGCTGTGAGTATGCGGCATCGCAATAATTAGCCTTGAGTACAAGTGGGAGATTGTTGGAGATAGTGCCCTCAGAGTCAATTATTGGATCACAGGCACGTGATTGCAATGATTGAGGGAGGACCTATCCCGGTAGGACAGTCTTACTCGAGATGATAGTATGCTATCTGGTTTATCTTTATCATCGTGTACTGCTTTAGGTGACCTGACATGTCGCTATTACACGTTGATAGAGCCCCTAGGATTCTTGCTTGACTGCCAGCAGTATGATGGCGATCATATACGTGGGAGCTGGTGGTCTATAAGCACATCCTTAAAAGGTCCCTAGTCGTAGGAGTTTCGAGACAGGGCATCGATACTCCGTTAGTAGACTAGTGTATACAGTCGAGACCCCGACGAGGGACGGTGGCCGGTCTCACAAGCCACTGGTGTCAGTTGGTTCACCTAAGATGTATACAGGTGCTCATTGGGTTATGAGTACACCGGACAGGACTCGCCGGGAACCTGCTAGTTGGTCTTATACCAGATGTCAGATAGCAGTTCCCTGGTGACATGTGTACAGGTTAGTTCATCGACCTGAGGATCGTCATTTGTCTCGTGTGAGTTCCCACTGTGCTTTGATTACTACCCTACCACGGCTCAAAGGAGTCGTGCAAACAGGTTTTAGTTGGGTACAGTCCCGAGCCACATGGAGGCAGTGAGCGGATCTTCAGGGGTTCGTCTCTCCCGGTATTGGGGGTGAGGTCGCGCTGTGTCTAGGAGAGCCATTACACAAAGCCCTCGGCCGAGGCAGGAGATTTACTGGTAGGTATTCCAGTAGTATCTCAGGGTGTTCTGGGCTACGCTCCGACACGACTTGTACCGCTTTTGGGGGTCTGACTTTTACCAACCCCCTAGGCCCGCCATGCGATACTCATAGACGAACGGACCGGACTGTACGGATATTGTCACTGACAGGCTCAGTTGGGTGTCGGGGTGAGCTTCCTCATCGACGTCCCATTTGGTCAATAGCTGGTGGCCCGTCACGTATTGGCTTATACCTCTGACGTGCCAGTGGTTAAATCCACAGCCATAGTATTGACGAGTCTTTAGAGTCCACCACAGTTACAGTTACTCAAGTTTTGGGCGAAACGCTGTAGAGGCCGTATGGAGATATGGCAGGGTTCGATCAGATACGTGCGGTATTGCACGGATCGTGATCGGACAGTTTTTACTAGCCGGCTTTGGCTTAAGCCGGATTCTAGTATTTGATAGTGTAGTTTTGTCTCTTTACATTTGTGTTCAGTGGGAATACAGATGCGGGTGTGTATGCACAGTATAAGGGTTTTCCTGTAATTTATTATGGGATCGGTTTTCTGGGGTTGCCAGTTTGCATTCCGTTCCGGCCGGTTTTCCTTCATTCCTTCTCGGTCGGACTTTCTTGGTGGAGGGTGTTAATTGCAAGTTTGCAATTAACATTTTGTGAGGGGTTTCTTTGCATATTTGTGGCATCATGATTGTTATTTCATCATGAGATCCTTTTTTGGTCTTCTCACTTGCTTTCATTGTGATGGTTGTTTGATATGATAAGATAAGAAATGAGAGTGACCAATTTCTATTATTGTTGATTTATATTCTTTCTTGCATTTGCTTTTTCTCTCTCCAATCTATTTTGAGAGTAAGGGGGGCCGGCCACTTCAAGAAAAAGAGGGAGAGGGAATTATTTGTGGTGTGGCATTTCTCATCTCATTTTCCATGGTTGCAAAAGATTAGCTTCATAGCTCATTTTCTTTCTCTCCTTCTCTTCTCCATTCCTCCACATCAAGGCAACCTCATAACCCCAAGAGACAAGTTCACTACACTATTCTATAGCAAGCCTTGGACGCGTCGGCTAGCCAACTTCGCGCCCGAGTTGCCTCGGTCAAGAGGCGGGAGACCGTAAAAGATTCCGGCTACGTGGTGCCCTTTCCGACGAGCGAGGAGGTGACGGAGATTCCGCGGGAGATCGGAGTGGAGACGAAGACCGAAGGACACGGATCGCTCGGTATACTTCTCACCCTATCTCTTGTTAGCTAGTATAGGTTAATGGTTTACGATCCGGGTAATTGTCCGCGGTAGCGCCGGTTTCCGAGCAAGAAAAAAAAATTTTTTATTCCGCATTTTGGCCTCGAGAAAGAGGCCGGGGCGCTGCCGTGGCGCAACATTGGCGAGAGCATTTCCATAATCATCTTTATCTTTGAGAGATCAATTTCGATACCTCGGTGGCGGATGATGAATCCTAGGAATTTGCCTGAGAAGATTCCAAACGCACACTTTAGAGGGTTCATCATCAAATTAAATTTCCGAAGACATTGGAACACAATATTTTGGTGTTCCAAATGCTCCTCATGAGATTTGCTCTTAACCACAAGGTCATCGATATAGCAATCGATGATCTCATGTATCAGGTCGACGAAGATCTTTGTCATGGCTCTTTGGTATGTAGCTCCGGCGTTTTTCAAACCGAAGGGTATCACCTTGTAGCGGAATACGCCCAACGGAGTCTGGAAGGTGGTATGCTTCTGGTCCTCAGGATCCATTTTTATTTGGTTGTATCCTGAAGATCGATTCATGAAGAAGAAGACCTCGTGGGTGGATGTGTTATTGATCGTCAGCTCGGTAACGGGTACTGGGAAGTCATCTTTCAGGCATGCTTTGTTAATAACCCGAAAGTCCAATGCAGATGCGAACCGTCCATTTTTCTTCATCACCGGGACGATGTTAGCGATCAAATCGGGATATTGAACCTCTTGGATGAGCCATAGTCGATTAGTTTCTTGACTTCAGCATTGATACTCATCTCAAGTTCAAGTCGCATTCTTCTTAGCGCTTGTTTGACTGGCTTTATGCCTGGCGGTATGGCCAGTTTATATGCTGCTACTTTCGGATCAAGACCTGGTATATTTGGATAGTTCCATACGAAGCAGTCTTTGTACTGCATGAGCATATCTTTTAATGTGGCTACCTGTTTTTCAGATAGTTGCTCACTGACAAACACCAGCCTCGGATCATTCTCCGTTCCTAAGTCAATTTTACTTAAGTTGTCCGCCGTGGTGTGTATCCCGTCCTCCAACTCTCTTGGTGCCAGTGGAAATTCTGATATATCATCACCATCCTCTTAATTTGTGAAGCATCTGAAAAGGCCAATCATATTCTCATGCCTTTCTTCCCTTAAGAGAATTATCATATAACAGGTATGAGTCCGGTTCCATTTTCGCGGTCGAGCTGGTCCTATCCTAACGGTAAAGGTTTTCTTTGGCTTGTGTTTTTATGGCGGGTTTATCTTCTAAGTGTCAGATAATATAAACCTGTCTTCCTGGTATTGGTCTTCTACCCAGTCTTTAAATGTGAAGCGGTCCTCAAGGAGATGTCCTATTGTTTGGTGATAGGATCAATAATTTGCGTGATGGATCTCATTTATTTAGAGCTTCTTCCACGAGTGAGCATGATACCCCCTGCGCGTCTACCTTTTTTGGAGCATGCTTTTGGGGCGGATCTACCCTCCAGCAATTAGATAGTGCGAACTTCCCCTGTTGGTACTGGTTCTTGACCCAATTTTTGAAGATGTAGCAATCTTCAATTGGGTGGCCCATTATCCTATGATAGGAACAGTAGTTGGGTTGCTGATGTCGTCGGGTTGTGCGAATCGTCGTGGGTCTGGCAATGTGATGAGATTATTTTTATTGCCAACTCGAACAATCTCCTCGTTTTATCGTGAGGGAATAAGTATGCACGTCCCAGCCTTTCTTCTAAGGACGAGCGTGTACGAGGGTTGTTTTGGCGAGCAGCTGGTTTTGGACCACTCAATTGTTGTTCCGTATTGGCAACGAAGGCCGCCTTTCCTTTTCCATTGTTATTTAGAGGGTCCTTATTTGAGGAGGAGGGGCCATGACCCATCTGATCCATTTGGACCAACTTGTCCATCAGCGTCTGGAAGGTTGTGGGTTTGAAGAAAGTCATGAACTAAAACACGGTCGATTGAGGATCGAGGGTCCCGATGAACATGCCCACAGTTAGAGACTCTTCGATGCGCTGTTCGTACTTAGACCATAGGTTCCACCACAGGATCGCGTATTGGACCCACGTTTCTCCCGGCTTTACCCTGGCATTGATCAGTGCCATGATCAGAGTGCGTTCACTCACGCTGGCGAATCATTGCATGAACAACAGTTTCATTTCGGAGAAGGTTTTCACGGAGTCATTTGGGAGCTTCGAGTACCATTCGAAAGCTGTCTCTGATAAGCTCCCGACGAATTGGCAAAGCAATAGTTTGTTGCCGCATCTTGTATTGCCGCACAGAGCTCTGAATTGTACGACGTACTGGTGGGGATTCCCGTTCCATTATACACGTGGAATTTTGGGATAATATATCCTGGTGGTTAATTTATATGTTCATACCAGGCCGGATATGGTTGCCCGGTTTTGACAAGTTGGTTGGCGGCTTCATTAGCCTGGTGAGCTCTGATTTGCTGAGCAATGTAGTCATCCAGGGCCTCCTTAGAGATTATTTCCTCCTTTGCCGTTAATAAGGCTGGGGAAGAATTTGATGTTTCTCCTCTGTCATCTTCAATAATCACCGGCAGATCTTCAGTCGGTGGTTTCAGTTGGATCATCATTCCAACCATGTCTTGGAATAAAAGAGCCATCTACTTTATGCCGACAACATGCTCTGCAGCTTCTTTGTCTTTTTTTCTCTAGTATTCATCGCAAGAACTTAGTATCAGATTCTTATTCATGGTGTTGTTCGGCTTCTTTGTCCGGACTTTTTTTTGGTCCGGTGAGTGCTGGCATTTTGGTCAGCATTTCTTGGAGCTTTTGCTGATGCTCCTGGGCCTTTGTCAACAACCGAGTATGCGGTCGGTGACTCGCTGAAGTACGTCTTTCTTCTTTGCCACTAGCTATGTAGACCGTAAGTACGGTTATGCCCCCAGACTTGGGACGTTTATATCTTTCGCCATTGGATTTTGCCGCTGGCGATAGAGTTTTCTTCGGCCTCATTCTTTTATTAGAGGTTGGTGTTGAAGGAGCCACTGTGACTGGCGCCTGTTTAGGATAAGTCCCTAGTTGTATGGCGGAAGAGCAGTCTTTTTCTTGTCGGCCCTTAGATTTCTTAGGTCGGTGAGAGTAGCTTTCATCAAGCATGGAGTCTTGGACTTTTCGCCAGACTCTATATATCTGTGAGGAGAGCCGTTGGTAAGGCTGCTCCGTCTGCTTCTGTGCTGGGGCTTCTGCCGGCGGGGATGATTTCTTCAGTACTGTCGTCGGGGAGTTCTTGCGTACCCTCCTAAGCGGGTCAAAACTGTTCCCAGTTGGAACAACAGTATCAACCTCCACCATAGGAGCTGGTGGGGTGAGCCCAGAGGGGGAGCTGCCCCGAGCTTATCTCACTCGGCACCAGTAGCGTCGTCGAGCATACCTTGCAGCAGGAACTACCTCTATATTAGAGGTGCCTTCATTATGCCCTCGGTGTTGCTGGGAGCTTCGGTTGGCATCAACCTGTTGAAGACCGGCATCCTTGGTGGGGTTGGAGCAGAGTTGGCCAATCTTTTGAAGACCGGTCGTCTGGGAGAGGAAGCACTTTTTCTGGATTCACCCGTAGCACGAGTAGGGAGGGCTATCCATTTTGGGCAGCTCCCTCTGGTATCATGGACTTCTTTACGGGCCCGTTTGAGTTCTTCTCCAGCATGTTGAAGATGGAGACCTTAGAGTTGGACGGCTTGCTGATAGGAGCTGTCTCGGTTTCCAACCGATCAAAGAGCGACCTTCGGGAAGCTTCGTTTGACCTGCCCCACCGGCATTGAGAAAATGGAGGTCGCGTTAGGCCTGTAAGCCACCCCTCCTAATGGGATGACGTAAGAGTTGCATTTGCAAGAAGTGCAGTTTCTTGCTATTGATTCTGCACATAAGTAAGACACCAAGTTTTAGTACCACGAAACCAAGAACAACCAATATATAGCGAACCACAATTTTGTTCGCGATCACGACACACAAAGTGTGGAGTGGAAAGAGAAATAGCTCCTACTGGGCATGCCAGAATCTGTTTACCGCCGAAGACTTGACTGAGACGTCTAACCTGAATTTAGGGGCAGATGTTATTTAAACATATCCACCCACCACTCCAAAGATACCAAGTTGATTTATAGCACTGTATATTGAAGATTTGGATAGATCGACCGATGTAGCAGACTTTATCTGATTCCCCCTCGTTTATAAGGGGTTATTGATTGTGGGGACGCTCTTCACTGCAAACACAAACCCCTGCAGTTAATTACGTTACCGTGTTGCAATAACAACTTTATCCTGCTCTGATAGGTCACTTCGTGTTGTGCCGTATTTTTGTTTATTTTGGTTGCCCGTGTATTGTATACGGAGAATATTTTATATCGTCCCCCGTAGGGCGCGGATTAGCCTAAATCCGTATATTTATGAATTTGGGTTTTGAACTTAGGTTGTATGTTCCATCAGTTCGAAAAATATTTTATTTTATTTAAGGACCGTTAATTTGGTTTGAGATTAAGATCAACTTAAATATATATGCGAGCATTTGGGCTCAATTTATTTTTAACTAAGTATACGTTAGTCTTGTATGAGACTAAGATCAACTTAGCAATGCGCTCGGTTGTGAGGAAATTTCAGAGACTTAGCCAATTTATCTTGAGTCTTGGGCTTTTTCCCTCATCAGAAGTGCTGAGCACTTAGTCTTTTGATTAAGGATATGATATCCAATTACTGCTCCGGCGTTCACATGTGTATCACGTGAGGTGCTCAGAATTGGCCATTGCCCTATCAGTGCTAAGCACTTAGTTATTTTGAATATAGAGTGCTAAGCACTTTCTTTTTTTACAGAGTTCACATGGGGAACACGTGATGCGCCAGATCTTTATTCATGGGTGCTCACATATGAAGCACATAAGGCGCTGAGTTTTCTTTTTGAACGCTCATGTGTGTTTCACGTGAGGCGCTGAGTTTTGGGCACTTACATGCGTTTCACGTGAGGCGTTGAGTTTTGAACGCTCACATGTATTTCATGTGTGGCGCTGCAATAGTGCTAAGCATTGATCTTTTTTGCTTTTTAGCTCTCACGTGCTATGCACGCCGGCTCTTAGTTTTCTTTTTAGGGCGCTCACGTGTGAAATACGTGAGGCGTTGAGCCCTTTAAAGATTTAATCTCTATTTATCTTTTGAAAAAAGTTAAACTTCTGTAAATAGCGTTTTGGCCATTGATGATCATCAAGATCTCTATTTTGAAGATCTTGGATGAGGTTTTTGAGAACTAAGTTCTTAAATTCTTTATTATAAGAATTAAGTTCTTTATATGGTTAAACCCTGTTTTCGGAGGAATTAAATTCCGAGAATGTGACTTCCATTTTCTTCTTCTTTTTTTTCTTTTTATTTCTTTTCTCAGACCTAGTTTTTCCTTTAGATGTTGAGTTCTGAAGAACAAAATCTTCCCGATGAGAATTAAATTCTCAACTTATGAGAGATTTTTCTTATGGATCACAGATCCAGAGAAAGAACTAAGTTCTTTTTGAAGGGTTAAACCCTTGTATTTTACATGTACTAGGCAAAGGAGATACTTCTAGTCTCTTCTTTTTCTTTACGTAGGGTTTGAAAGGAGAACGGGGCTTTCTTTAGTGAGAGAATTAAATTCTCAATTGTAGTTTCTATCTTTTTGTTTGCAGAATCTTATAGGGGGTTCTCTTTCTGTCTCTGCCTCTCTCCTTTTAGACTTGAAGTCTCAAGTCTTTTATATAGGGATTGCAAACTGTTGATCAGTTTTGAGAAAATCTCTCATTTGAGAGATACCAATTGATTTAATTGGCCTCAAAGATTATTCGGTGATTTCCTACCGTTGGAACTTTGATCCAGTGATTTCTGTTTTACAGAATATATTTTCTTGTTTTTAACAAAATTAGGGAAACGTTTTCCTATATATAGAATTTTATTCTATCTCTTGATTCAAACGGCGATTTTTAACCACCATTGGATTTTTAATCCAAGGGTTTTCTGTTCAACAGAGTACATCTTTTTTGTTTAGAAAGATTAGGGAAATATTTTCCTATATAGAATTTAATTCTATCTATTACTGATTTTTAAAAGCACCATTGGATTTTTGATCCAATAGCTCTCTGTTTAACAGAGAATATTTTTTCCTAACAGAATTTAATTCTATCTATTCTTATTTTATTTGATCAGGAAGAAATTTTTTCCTAACAGAATTTGATTCTATCATTCCAATAAAATTTAATTCTATCATTTGATAATTTTTAATCACCGTTGGATGTTAGATCCAACGGCTCTGTTTAACACAGAATATCTCAAGATTTTATGGAAATATTTCCCATGTAGAATTTAATTCTACCCAGGCAGACTCGTTTAAATTGGGCGCTGACACTCATGAGCTATGCACGTGAACGCATCTTAAGAATTTAATTCTAACTGCAATAGGCACCCATGTGCTTTGCATGCCGGTGCTCGCATGCCTTGCACGTAAGGCGCTGCCTTAGGATTTTATCTTATTAAATACTAGCACTGGCGCTCACGTGCCTTTCACGTGAGACGCTGCCTTAGGATTTTAATCATAATAGAGACAAGCGTCCATGTGATTTGCACGCCGGCGCTCATGTGTTTTTCACGTGAGGTGCCACCTCATTTTATAAGGGAACAAATGGACACCTCATTTGTGAATATTCATTTATGAATATTCATAAAATGAGGTGGAAGGTGAGGTGGGTTTGAGCATGGTTGAAGACATGTAAAGAGAAATGGGCATTCATTTGTTTATCACAAAAGGTTATAATATTGTATTTTGTATGGTTGAAAAAAATATGAAGCAATTCCATAACTCTTCATTCATTCCTTCATGCTAACACTTGTTCATTATAGTGATGGATAAGTTTCCTCACCTCCTCCTCCTTCTTCATTACTTCCTCTCTTGAGCATTAGAATAGAGAGAAAATCATAGTGGAAAATTCCTGCATCCCCACTCTCCATTCGTAGCGAGTTTGGAGCGTCGGTTGCTTTACTAGGTGAAGTTGGAGCTTGCATCGGTTCCCTCTGGTGGATCATCTTCGGCAAGGGTAGTTTCTATTCAAGCTTGCTCTGGACAGCATACAAGGAATTTGGAGGGTTCTTCCATGATTGGGTGGGCACGTGTCAAAAGTTGTATTCCCTAAACCTTGTTCGCTAGTTTGCTAGTTTTGGTGTTTGGATAGATCACTAGGGATTAGTATCTAGTTGCCCACTTGTAAATTTTTGTTTTTTGGTTCCGCATTGGCCGCGGCTTCCACAGCGAGTGCACTAGGAACTTTCATTCTTAGTTTGAAATATTTACATTACCATTAGAAGATCCAGCGTTAGGTATTGCCGTGGCGCTTTACTTGAGGTTAGGCTCGATTTGGAGCCCTGATCAGTCATAACCGCACCCTTCTGGCGTGGGATGACATCCAATGGTATTTAAGCTGTAGATGTTGCCATCAAGACCCGATGCTAGGAATATGCCGTCACTTTGCTTTTGCTTTGATGATGCCGCACCAATTCTTCGCTGAAATAAGGTAAACATCCATATGACCTCTAGGCCGTATATATCGACATCGAGGTCTGGAGCTAGGATTTTGCCATCACTCCACTTTTACTTAACCATTACGTATGCACTCTTCTAGATTGAGGAGGAATGTTGATATGATCTCTAGGCTGTAGATATTGCCATCGAGATCTGAAGCTTGGATTTCGTCGTCACTTCACTTTTTCTTTAGTGATGTTGTAACAATTCTTCACTGAAGAGGGGTAGACATCCATATAACCTCTATGTTGTATATATCTCTATTGAGGTCTGGAGCTAGGACTTTGCCATTGCTCCACTTTTTCTTTGTCCCTTTTGTACATATTGATGTTGCATATGTGCCCTGCTGAAATGAGAAGAACGTGGAGACGATCTCTGGGCTGTAGATATTGCCATCGGGATCTGGAGCTAGGAATATGTCGTCACTCCACTTTTTTTCGAACATTGGTTCTTGTTGACGTCGCATCTGCACCGAGAAAGAACGTCAAGCTGGAGCTAGGATTTTTCCATTACTCCTCTTTTATTTGACCCTTTGGTCTTTGATGATGTTGTGTTTGCACCATACTGGAATGAGAAGAATATGGAGATGATCTCTAGGCTATAGATGTTGCCATCGAGATCTGGAACTAGGAATATGCTGTCACTCCACTTTTGTTTGACCATCGGGTCCTTGTTGATGTCGCATCTGCATGAGAAGAAACGTCGAGCTGGAGCTAGGATTCTTCCTTTACTCCTCTTTTATTTGACCCTTTGGTCTTTGATGAGTTGGGTCTGCACCCTACTGGAATGAGAAGAATGTGGAGATGATCTTTAGGGTGTAGATGTTGCTGTCGAGATCTGGAGCTAGGAATATGCCGTCACTCCACTTTTGTTCGACCCTTGGTTCCTTGTTGACTTCGCATCTGAGAAGGAACGTCGAGCTGGAGCTAGGAATTTTCCATTAATCCTCTTTTATTTGACCATTTTGTCTTTGATGAAGTTGCATCTGCACCCTACTGGAATAAGAAGAACGTGGAGATCATCACTAGGCTGTAGATGTTGCCATCGAGATCTGGAGATTAGAATTTGTCGTCACTCCAATTTTGTTCGACCCTTGGGTCCTTGTTGATGTTACATCTGCACTGAGAAGGAACGTCAAGCTGGAGCTAGGATTTTTACATTACTCCTCTTTTATTTGACTCTTTGGTCTTTAATGACGTTGTATCTGCACCTTACTGGTATGAGAAGAACGTGGAGATGATCTTTAGGCTATAAATGTTGCCATCGAGATCTGGAGCTAGGAATTGTAGGGTTAGAATAGCATCTTAGCAAGGTTTTTTCAAGCATCAATCATGCTACTTTGAAATTTTTGGGGTGCTAAAAAAACCCTAACCAAGATCTTAACTATTGCATGTAAACAACTTTACATCTAAGAGAGAGGGATTACAACCTTTGTAGTCCGTTCCTTCACTTCATAAGCTCCGAGTAATAGTCCCTTCGCCACGATCTATGAACTCCCGGACTTTAGAGAGTCTCCACAAGTCGAATGATCCATGCTTGCTTGAAGTCTTCCTTTTCGAAGATGATCTACCTTGAAGAATCTCAAACCCAAGCTCTCACTACTCTAATTATGAATTAGTGAAGTGAACACCTTAATCTAAGTGGCTAGAATAGATGAGGATGATGAAGTAGGAATTTTGCTCTCTTTTGTTTTCAATTTCTCACTTTAAATCATCACAACACAAAAAGATAGAAAGCTTTTTCAAGGAACAAGAAGAAGAAGAAAGCTTTTGTGATGAATAATGAATTGTTGTTGTGGTTACAAATAAAAACTATGAGTTAATGAATAAAGGTATTAACTCATGTAGAGAATAAGCTAGAGTTAAGGGTTTGGGTTGGGTTAACAAAAATCTACACAAAATATCAAAGCTAAATGACAAAAAGGAAAGCTTCATGAAAAAGCTAACCAAAAAGCTAACCCTAACTTGGTTTAAACTTAACAACCATGTTGCATTTGTAACCTTAACTTGTTACAATATTATATATCACATATATAATAAATTTTGTAACAAAAGAAAATAATACAATTAACATATATCGCATATATATGAATGTATTATCCAGTAAGAAAATGAATCAATAAAGCGAGCTTATATTAGTCAACGTAATGTAATATATCACATATATAATTATACATTGAATTATCGAATCAACCCTTGATCCGGCAATCCGGCTATATTGCATATAACCGACTAATATAACATGTACCAATTCATCGAATCAACACTTGATCCGATGACCCGACTATGTCACATATGTTAGTGTTTATGCCCTAGAAGGCCATTACTGTATCATACTAGTTTGTATATTACTTAATGGAAGCTTGGGATATTCACAGTTGTATTGACAGTCTTGCTAAAAATGGTAGTACGCTACTTGGTTTGAGTCTACTTTAATATGTGCATATGTTTCTTGTAATGTATAGCTTATACATATTAGTAGAGCCCTTAGGATCTTTGTTTGATTACCAGCGTTGTGATGGCAGTCACACTAGTGGGGGCTGGATAGTCTATAAGAAACATCCTATACAGGTCCCTAGTCGTAGGATTATCGAGACAGGGCATCGATACTCCGGTGTAGACTAGTGTGTACGCTTCTCATCCCAGTTGGGGAGATGGTCTGTCCCACAGCCATCAGTACGTCATACTGGAGATAGTATACAGGTGCTCGTTTGGTTACGGGTACACCGGACAGGACTCGCGGCGAACTGTTGGTTGGGATTATACCCGTCGTCAGTTAACAGTTCCAAGGTGGCATGAGTACAGCATAGTCCGCAGACTTGACACTGCTACTTCGCTTCGAGTGTGTCCCACTGTTCTTAGATTGCTACCCTACCACGGCTCAAGGGAGTCGTGCAAACAGGTAGCAGTTGGGTGCAGTCCTGAGCACTTGGAGGCAGTGGCGGTTAGACAGGATTCGTCTCTCCCGGTATTGGGAGTTGATATCGCGCTGTGTCAGAGAGCCATTACGCAAAGTCCCTGGCCAGGGCAAGCAAGATTTACTGGTAGGTTTTCCAGTAGTTTCTCAAGGTGTAATGGGCTACGCTCCGACACGACTTATACCGCTTTTAGGGGACTGACGCTTGCCGCCCCCGAGGCCTGATATGCGATAGTCCTAGACGAACAGACCGGACTGTACGGAGATTGTCACAGCAGGCTCAGTAGGGGTTCGGATGGGTTTCCTCATCAGCCTTCTTATCGACATCTACCAGGGGACCGTTACGTACAGCTAGTGCCGCTTGCGGTCTGTAGTTAAACCCTCTGCCAGCGTAGTGTCGAGTTTTTAGAGTCCCACACAGAGAGTTTCCCTTCTTCGGGCGAAACGATATAGAGGTCGTATGGTTTTACGACAGGGTTCGGACGCATACGTGTTTTTACGCACGTACGATGTTCGGACAGTTTTTACTAGTCGGCTTTGGTTTAAGCCAGATTCTAGTATCAGATTATTGGATTTATACAGTCTAAAGTTTTTCCGTGTTTTTACGGATAGGAGGGGCGTTCTCGTAATTTTCCGGGAAGCTTCTTGAAGCATGGTGACTTGGGGGTTAAGGTGGTATTTGCATTAATTGGATAAGTGAGTCATGGTGTGATTCATAGATGGAGTTAATGAATCATTTATGATTTATATGACTCATGTGATGAATCACTAAGTGTATTAATGAAACATGATGATATATCATTATTTGTTATTCATTTAATATATATGATATGTTTCATATATACACATATGATCTATTCATCCAAAAGGATTCTCACTCTCACCTTCTCTCTCCTTAAGCTCTCTCTCTTCAAACCCTAACCCTAATCTCTCATGTGTTGAGATCAAGGGTTAGCTAGACTAATACATCCATAATCCAACTCTATATCATCTATGTTGCTTAGATTAGCACTTTGAGAAACCTAGTTACCTCAATTTAGAGGTTAAGCTTGGAGTAGGAGCTCTCGGGTGGATCGTCTTTGACTCGAGGAGGCCGTTGAGGTACCGACGTTCCAAAGAGCCTACAAGGAGTGGAGGATAGTGATTAAGACCCGAAGGATAAGTAACGTGAGGTATAATTTTGAATCAGAGTAGTTAAACCTTTCATAGTTTGCTAGTAACGGTTTAGACACGATTCATGCGCTCAAGTCCGTGTTACGAAGCTTTGATGATCGTTTTTCATATATTCCGCCTCCCTGCAAGTTCGTGGGGTGCATGAAATGGACTTACAGTGGTATCAGAGCCAACTAAACCATTATTAGCTTGTTAGCAACTAATTAGAACTTCGATCGACGGAAAACACGAAAACAACACCCGAACACCCTAACAGTTTCTGTTGATTTTAAAAGTGTCAGAAAAATTATTTGATAGGCCTTAAAATTCAAAGCAGGGAAATATAAAAGAAAACTGGGAAAATACGAGCTCTCAACTCGGTTAGATGGCCGCGGATCCGCGGCACCATAGTGCTTTTGGCCGCGGATCCGCCCCCAAGTCAACTCCGAGTTAACTCGGATTTGCGCAGTAATTTATATATTATGGTGTTTTGTTTTCCTGTATATTCTGTTTCTACCCAGGTTACTTCTGTACTGGCTTGCATTTGGGGTAGACACGGAAAAAGGTTGTCAATCGATATTCTAAGTTATTTGCTAATCGGGTTTTTATCTGTAATGATTAATGTGTTCGTAAACCTCCCCTAACTGCTAGTATGTCGGTTGGCATGGGGTTGCACATTTCTGTAATGTTTACTGTTTGTGTATATAAACTTGATTGGATCGTTGTGATGATTAGCCGAGGTTTGAGATGAGTTTTATATTCATTCATTCGATGTAAATTGTAATATGATGTAATATTCTTTTGCGGGGCACATCCAGGTTGCGGTTGTAGCCACCGTTGTATTATTTCATTTACTGTTTTTTGCTCCTAGGATAGACCCAAGGTGGGATACACAAACTATCGGGTACGTTGAAGTGTTTAGTGGCCTACTCACGTTTTTGAGGGAGACCGCTTCACTTCGGGTACTTGGCGGGTAGTTTGTCGTACCCGTAGGGGTTTAGGGTGGGGTAAAGGCTATTCATCACAACTGTGTAATCCGTCTTTTGTTGCAGGCTCAAAGCAAACGCGGATTGCTTGTATATCTAATAATGCTCATCTGAGATCTGGAATGCCTATTATTGCGTCTGACGAATGTACAATATCTACATATGATAGCTATTTAGACGTCACTTATGTTTTATACCCGCGCTAGCCCAGCCCCCGCTCTGTCGTTAGTTAAGTAACCTAACGGGTGATGACGGGACCCAGTGACGAATGCAGATGGCATAAGAGGACGTTGTATTTTCATTGTTTTCTGTAATGATAGACTAAATGATGGGACACATTATTTTAATGCAAAGAAAATAAACCAAAGTTGAATCGTTGGAACAAATTTAAAAGAAACCACTCGGTTATTTTAAAAGAGCAGAATTTTTAATTGCGAAGCTTTAACCACTCCTCTTAAAAAGCTATCAGGTTCCTTCGATTATATCAAGTTCACTACGTTCACGGTTTCGCCAAAACCAGTCGTAGCCCTCCGTCATTTCTTATGAATGGTCAGTAGTATTCAAGCTATGTTTGTTTGGCTCTTAGTCAAGACATAGTGATTGGTAGCTGCTGGGGTATTCATTTGTTGCATAGATAAATGAGTTGGTTTGGGACAGTCGTATTACTTTGTTTGGCCCTTAGTCAAGAGTATATACGGATGGGTTCAAATTAACAAGATAATGATGGGTTGAACTTGACATGTGACTTATGATTTGTTGGCCCTTAGTCAAGGTCATAAGAATATGGGGCAAAAATCCACATCGGGAGTTTCCAAAGAAACTGAAACTTGCTAGTATTGCATACCATTAGGAGTTTGATGAATGTTGGTAGGATTCCTTCAACATTATCATACGATGATATTTGGATCCCGATCCTACTGTGAGTATATGCTACTTATCAGGAGATTCGTCACCTAACGATCAATGCTATAAACCAAGTAGGTGTCGAGAAAGGTGTCAGCGGGGCTACGCCCCCAGGGAAAAGAGGTTATTTAATTAAGGAACTTCGCGAAATCATTGGAAAACCTCCCTCTAAATACCGACACTAGCCTGGCTGAACGGTTAAGCAAGTATTGTACAATGAGAATAGTCCTGGCTAATTCTTCTTTTATGGTTTGAGGAAGGATTCGAGAAACAGTGGGAGCCATCCAGTTTAGATAAATTAAAACCAATCTAAACTTGCAAGAGCATCATGCTAAAGTGTTTTCTTCTTTCTCTCTCATTGCAGCGACCTTGTGACCATGACTAGGTTATATCTATATAACAAGTTGACTGAATCTAACTTATATGACTGGCAAAGGTCTGTCCAGATGTCCATTGCCTATGACAAGCTGGACCACCCTATTACTACTCAAGATCCCGCCGTCCCAGGTCCAGTTTCCACTGTCGCGGATATGGATATCCGTCAGACAAGGAAAAAGGATAAAGAGAAAGCTAAGTGCCTCATGTTGGCTTCGGTTGATGGTGTATACCGGAAGCAACATGAGAAAATAGACTTATTTTCCATCTTTCTCCATAACAAAGATTTATATGGAGAGAAATATCATATCGCAAGATATGAGACCTCGAACGATTTAATTCAAGCGAAGTTGGTTGTCGGGTCATCTGTAGGGGACAACGTCCTTACAATGACTAGCTATATTGATGAGCTCAAGGACCTGGAGACCACGTTAGGAAACAGGTCATACGCTGACTTATTTCCACAGTCCCTACCCTCTACTTACACCCTGAAAGAAACCAAAGAGACACAAGCTCTGCTTAATGGGGGACCTTCTTCTTCTACACCCAGGGCGAAAGCAAAGGTGAAAAGAAGAAGACCTCTACAAAGCCGATATACGGTGTCAATAAAGTAGGAGGAAAGGGAAGAGCAAAAGTTTCGGGACTTGGTATAGCTAAGGAGGGATGTTCCTATTGTTATAAGAACGGGCATTGGCCAAAGGATTGCAGGGCTTTAGAAGCCAGTAGCCAGGATACGAAGCATGTTGTGGCTTCAGCCTCAAGTGTGTTTGTAATTGAGAACTGTTTATCAATTAACTCTACTTCCTGGGTACTAGATACCGGAGCAGGATCTCATATCTGTAATTCATTACATGCTTTGAGAAACCGTAGAGATATAAGGATAGGTGATTTGTCTCTCAGAGTTGCAAACGGAATGAGCGTGGATGCTGAATCCGTTGGAGAATATCGCCTAGGTTTGACAAGTGGGCAGAAATTGATACTACGTAACTGTCTGTATGTACCTAGTTTGACTTGTAATATCATATCAGTGTCCTCACTTTCGAGAGAGGGATATAACTTTACATTCGTAAGCGATGTAGTTCACATCCACCTAAATCAAGTTCTGATTGGGTCCGGTATATTAGATGACGGTATATACGTATTGAATCAAGCTTAGGTTTTCAATGTCCAGAACACACTTAAAAGTGTTTGTGTATATTCCCTAGAGGCCATTACTGTATCATACTAACTTGTATATTACTTAATGGAAGCTTGGGATATTCACAGTTGTATAGACAATCTTGCTCAAAATGGTAGTATGCTACTTGGTTTGTCTCTACTTCAATATGTGCATGTGTTTCTTTTAGCGTATCGCTTATATACATATTAGTAGAGCCCTTAGGATTTTTGCTTGATTACCAGCATTATGATGGCGCTCACACTCGTGGGGGCTGGGTAATCCATAAGCACATCCTTATACAGGTCCCTAGTCGTAGGACTATCGAGACAGGGCATCGATACTCCGGAGTAGACTAGCGTATGCGCTTCTCATCCCAGCGGAGGAGACGGTCTATCCCACAGCCGTCAGTACGTCGTACTTGAGATAGTATGCGGGTGCTCGTTAGGTTACGAGTACACTGGACAGGACTCGTCGGGAACTGTTGGCAGGTATTATAGCTATCGTCAGTTATCAGTTCCCAGGTGACATGATTACAGCTTAGTCCGCCGACTTGACAGTGTCACTTCGCCTCAAGTGTGTTCCCACTGTACTTAGATTACTACCCTACCACGACTCAAAGGAGTCGTGCAAACAGGTAGTAGTTAGGTGCAGTCCCGAAACACTTGGAGGCAGTGACGGTTAGACAGGATTCGTCTCTCCCGGTATTGGGGGTTGACATCGCGCTGTGTCTAGGAGAGCCATTACACAAGTAGTCCCTGTCCAGGGCAAGCGAGATATACTGGTAGGTTTCCAGTATTATCTCAGGGTGTTCTGGGCTACACTCCGACACGACTTGTACCGCTATTAAGGGACTGACGTTCACCGCCCCCTAGGCCCGCCATGCGATGTATCAGACGAACAGACCGGACTGTACGGAGATTGTCACATACAGGCTCAGTACGAGTTCGGATGGGTTTGCCTCATCGGCCTTCTTATCGACATCTACCTGGGGACCGTTACATACAGCTAGTGCCGCTTGCGGTCTGTGGTTAAACCCACTGCCAGCGTAGTGTCGAGTCTTTAGAGTCCCACACAGAGAGTTTCCCTGCACTGAGCGAAACGTCTAGAGGCCGTATGGTTTTACGGCAGGGCTGCGATCACTTACGAGCACTTGTGTGCGTATGCTGTTCGGGCAGGCAATACTAGTGGGCTTTGGTTTTAGCCAGATCCTAGTATTGCACAGATGAATTTGATTTGTCTTCTGTGCTTTCACATTCTACGGAACGCGGATGCGGGTGTGTATGCACAGTTTTGAGGAGCGATAAAGGAGGAGGTGCCCCATTAGGGTTTTGGCAGTTGGTTCGGCCAAAACCGTAATGTGGCACACTCATTAGGGTTTTGACAATTCGTTTGGTCAAAACCATTTTGAGCCGGAGACATTATTTACTAATCCTTTTCGTGATAGATTAGTGATGGCGAATTGCATTGACCATTTGACCACTTAGACCTCTCTTGACTTTGTTGACCCGTTGACCGTGTTGACCATTGACCTTCAAGAGAGGTCTGCACTCTTCTTTCATTTTCTTTTTAATTTTTGATTATGATAATAGTCAATTCAATGTAGTATCAACTTTATCATGATAGGATTAGTAATGATGGTTTTGGGTGTATTATTGCAACCATGGTTCATTTCTTTTGAGTTAATCTTTTCATTATTCTCTTCTCATTCTCTCTCTTGAAGTGAGAAGAAGAAGAAAAGCTCCATGGTTGCTAGGTTTTCTCCTTCATCTTCCTCCTCTTGATAATTCTTTTGATCTCATGTGTTGAGAGAAAAAGAATCCACATAGACAAACACTTCCACCTTTCTTTTCTACACAACCTAGAGCATCTAGATTAGCCATCTCGATGCCCTAGTTGCCTCGGCTTGAGGTGGAGCTTAGTGTACAACTCTCGGGTGGATCGTCTTCGACTCAAGAAGGCCGCGGAGGTGACTAAGATCCTGATCGACCCTCGGAGCGTGGATGGACGAGCCGGACAGCGGAGAGAAGACCCAAAGGACCGGTTCCGTGAGGTATATTTTCTACAGCATAGTAGTTAAAGCCTCTACTTGTTTGCTAATTTCTAGTTTAGCCAAGATCCTTGCTTTTGAGTCCATGTTGCCTTGCGCCAAATTATTGTTTTTCGCCGTTTCCGCCTCCCCGTAAGAACTGGGGTGAGCAACGTGGACTTACAGTGGTATCAGAGCCTAGCTAAACATAAACTAGCAAGTTAGCAAAGTGTTAAGAATATCGATCGGAAAAAGTCGCAAAACAAGTCCGGAAAAGACCCATGTTTCTGTCGAATTTTTATACTGTTGAAAAATTAATTTAACATACATGAAAATTCGTCTCAGGGTTTTCTAAAACCACTGCAGAAAAACAGTCCCCTGAACCGATCAAACCGCCGCGGTTCCGCGGCAATAGCATGCTTATTGCCGCGGTTCCGCGGCCGATTTGACTCGGTCGTGGACCGGGTTTTTTGCAGTATTTTAGTTTGGCTGTTTTGGGATTTTTAATACATGTTTTTTCTACCCAAATTTTCCAGGGAGTAAATTGACTTTTGGGATGGTTAAAAATACGTATTTTGATCGATATTCCGTACACTTTGGCTAATGGATATTATCTGTGATGTGATATATGTATTGAACGTCTACTAATCGCTATAAGTCGATTGGTGGGGGTTATACATATCTGTGATCTGTAATGTTGATGGTTTGTGTATATGAACTCGTTGGATTGTCGCAGATGAATAGCCGGGAATGGATGTGAGATGAGAGTTTCTTTTTCTTTCATTCATTGTAAAATTTGTAAATTGATGTAATATTATTTTTATGGCCGCACAACCGGTTCAGGGTTGTAGCCGTCATTGTATAATTTCTTTTTACTGTTTTTGCTCCTAGGATAGACCCAAGGAGGGGTGCACAAACTACCGGGTATCTCGAAGTGCCGAGTGGCCTACTCACGGGTTGAGGGAGGTTGCTTCGCTTCGGGTACTTGGCGGGTAGTTTGCCGCGCACCCGTAGGGGTCTAGGGTGGGGTTTGGTTATTCATCGCGACCGTGTAATCCGCTTTTCGTTGCAGGCTCGAACGAATCGTGGATTCCTAGTATATCCAAAGTGTTCATCTGTGATCTGGATTGGCTATCATTGCTATATATCTATATATGATATCTATTTAGGTGTTGCTTATGTTTTGCATCCGCGCTAGTCCAGCCCCCGCTCTGTCGTTAGTTAAGTAACCTAACGGGTGATGACGGGGCCCTGTGGCGAATGCGGATGGCATAAGCGTACACCATATTTTGGTTGTTTTCTGCAATGGTAGGGTTAAATGATGGGACACATTAAAAGAACTAATGCAAGAAAAATAAACCAAGTAAAAGTCGTTGGAACACTTTTAAAACCACTCGGTTCTTTTCAAAAACCAGTTTTTTAAACGCGGAGCTTGAACCACTCCTTTTAAAAGCTATCTCGTTCCATCGATTATATCAAGTTCACTACGTTCACGGTTTCGCCAAAACCATTCGTAGCCCTCCGTCATCTCGGTTAAATATTCAGTAGTATTCAAGCTATGTATTTTGACCTTCGCCAAGGCATAGTGATTCGTAGCTGCTGAATATTTATCTGTAGCATAGATAGATGTGTTGGTTTAGGACAGTCGTACTACTATTTTGGCCTTCGTCAAGGTTATGTACGGGTGGGTTCAAATTAACCTGGACGATGATGGGTAGAACTTAACATGTGACTTATGATATGTTGGCCTTCGTCAAGGTCATAAGAGCATGGGGAAAAAATCCACATCGGGAGTTTCAAAAGTACTGAAACTTGCTAGCGCTGCATACCATTTGGAGTGTGATGATTCTGGTAGGATTCCTTAAGTTTTGTCACGCGATGATATTTGGATCCCGATCCTACTGTGAGTATTTACTACTCCTCGGGAATTTTTTCACTTAACGATCAATGCTATAAACCAAGTAGGTGTCAAGAAAGGTGTTAGCGGGGCTACGCCCACAGGGAAAAGAGGTTACTTAATTAAGGAACTTCGCGAAAGCGTTGGAAAACCTCCCTCGAAGTACCGACACTGGCCTAGCTGAACGGTTTAGCAAGTATTGTACGGTGAGATTGATCCTGACTAATTCTTCCTTTATGGTTTGAGGAGGGATTCGAGAGACAGTGGGAGCCATCCTGTTTAGATAAATTAAAAACCAATCTTAACTTGCAAGAGCATCATGCTAAGTGTTTTCTTCTCTCTCTCTTAATTACAGCGACCCAGTGACCGCACCTAGGTTACATCTAGATAATAAAATGACTGAATCTGAATGTTATGACTGGCAAAGGTCTGTCCAAATGTCCATTGCCCATGACAAGCTGGGACAGCCCTTAACTAATCCAACCCCTGCCGTCTCAGGTCCAGCTTCCCCTGTCACGGATATTCATATCCATAGGACATCGGAAAAAGACTGTGCAAAAGCCAAGTGCCTCGTGTTAGCCTCAGTTGATGGTGCATACCAGAGACAGCACGAGAAGATGGACTCAGTTTCTATCTTCCTCCATAACAAAGATTTATATGGAGAGCAATCTCGTATCGCAAGATATGAGACCTCGAACGAATTGCTTCCAGCGAGGTTGGCTATCGGGTCATCTATAGGAGGCAACGTCCTTACAGAGACCAGCTCTTTTGAGCTCACGGACCTGAAGACCACGTTGAAGAACGGGTCAGACGCTGACTTAGTTCAACAGTCTCTACCTACTACCCTGAAGGAGACCAGGGAAGTAGAAAGAAAGGGAAGGGCAGAAGTTTCGGGACTGGATGTAGTAAAAGAGGGACGTTCTTATTGTTACAGGAATGGACATTGGCAGAAGGATTGCAGGGCTAGCATAGCCAGTAGCCAGAATTCGAAGCATGTTGTGACTTCGGCTTCGGGTGTGTTTGTAATAAAGAACTGTATGTCAGTTAACCCTACTTCCTGGGTATTGGATACCGGATCAGGATCTCATATCTGTAATTCTTTACAGGCTCTGAGAAACTGTAGGGTTATCAGGAAAGGTGATATGACTCTCAGGGTTGCTAACGGAATGAGCATGTATGCTGAATCCGTAGGGGGAATATCATCTAATACTGACAACTGGGCAGATATTGATTCTGCGTGACTGTTTTTATGTACCAGGTGCGACTTGTAACATCATATCTGTATCCTTACTTTCTAAGGAAGGATATGACTTTACTTTTGTAAGCGATGTAGTAAACATCCACCTAAATCAAGTTTGATCGGGTCAGGTACATTGAAAAACGGTATATACGTTTTGAATCAAGCTCAGGTCTTCAGTGTCCAGAACACACTTAAAAGAAAGTCTCCGGAATTAAATCAGGCATTCTTATGGCATTGTAGACTGGGTCACATTAATGAGACACGGTTGACAAAGTTACATAAAGAAGGATACTTGGATCCGTTCGAGTACCAGTCTTATGCCACTTGTGAATCTTGTCTCATGGGAAAGATGAAAAAGACTCCGTTCACTGGACACGGAGAAAGAGCAAGTGAGCTCTTGGGACTCATACACAGTGATGTGTGCGGTCCAATGTCTACGCATGCGCGAAGTGGTTATTCATACTTCATTACTTTCACAGATAATTTCTCTAGGTATGGGCATGTCTTCTTGATGAAGCACAAATCCGAGGCCTTTGAGAAATTTCAGGAATATAAGAATGAAGTTGAAAAACAAACAGGCAAAAGTATCAAAACACTGAGATCTAATCGAGGTGGTGAATACTTAAGTGCTGAGTTTTTGGGCTACTTAAAAGGGAATGGAATTCTCTCTCAACTTACTCCTCCATACACACCACAACACAATGGTGTATCGGAAAGGAGGAATTGAACCCTATTGGATATGGTTCAATCCATGATGAGTAAGGCTGAGTTGCCGCGATCCTTCTGGGGTTATGCACTAGAATCAGCTGCATATCTTTTGAACAAGGTTCCCTCCCAGACTGTGCCTACCACACCATATCAGATGTGGTGTGGGAAGAAACCCTGTCTTAAGTATCTGAATATATGGGGATGTCCGGCTTTTGTAAAAAAGCAGCATGCGGACAAGCTCGAGGCACGCTCAGTACTGTGTAAGTTTGTGGGATACCCAAAGAACTCCAGGGGGTATTTTTTCTATTACGCAGAGGAACAAAAGGTTTTTGTTTCTCGTCAAGCCCACTTTCTGGAACATCAGTTTTTAGAAAAAGAAGCAAGTGGGAGCGTAGTAGAACTGGAAGAAATTCCAGAACCACAAGCTATTACTGAAAGCTTGGAAGAACCAGAAGTTTCAAGAGAACCGGACATCCCTGCGCCACTCCGCAGGAGTAGTAGGCAGTGTCATCCGCCCGAGAGATACTACGGTTTTCTCACAGACGGGGATAGAGAGGATTGCACCATGGATCATGGTGAGCCTACTAGCTTCCAGCAAGCCATTCAGAGCGGCGACTCGGTAAAATGGCTAGATGCAATGCGGGCCGAGATGGAGTCGATGTACACCAACAAAGTTTGGACTTTGGACTTTGCTCCAGAAGGGGTAAAACCCGTAGGCTGCAAATGGATCTTCAGAAAGAAGATTGGTGTAGATGGGCAGATTGAGACCTATAAAGCTAGACTTGTTGCAAAGGGTTTTCGTCAAAGACCTGGTTTGGACTATGACGAGACCTTTTCTCCTGTGGCTATGCTGAAATCCATTCAGATCCTTCTTGCTATTGCTGCCTTCCACGATTATGAAATCTGGCAGATGGACGTAAAGACGGCTTTCCTAAATGGAAATTTGGAAGAGTGCGTCTATATGGATCAGCCAGAAGGACTCATTCAGAGTGGGAGCAGCGGTAAAGTGTGTAAGTTGCTAAAGTCCATCTATGGACTAAAGCAGGCATCGCGGAGTTGGAACATCTGCTTTGATGTTACTGTCAAAGAATTCGACTTTATCAAAAACCCAGATGAACCATACATATACAGTAAGATTGTAGGGAGAACTGTGGTATTCCTCGTCTTGTACGTGGATGACATTCTCCTAATAGGAAATGATATTCCTATGCTACAGTCAGTCAAAGGATTCTTGTCACAGAGGTTCTCCATGAAGGAATTGGGCGATGCCAACTACATTCTGGGGATCCAGATCTATCGTGATAGATCTAAGAGGATGTTGGGACTTTCACAGTCAAGCTACATCGACACCATACTGAAAAGGTTCAGTATGGAAGATTCCAAGCGCGGTTATTTACCGGCTTGTCACGGGATCACCCTCTCCAAAGAGATGTCTCCTAAGACTGATTTGGAAAGGGATCGCATGTCTATTATACCCTACTCTTCTGCGGTAGGCTCTATAACGTATGCGATGATATGTACCAGACCAGATGTAGCATACGCATTGAGCGTTGTAAGCCGGGATCAGTCGAACCAAGGGGAGAAACACTGTATAGCGGTAAAGAACATTCTCAAGAACCTGAGAAGGACTAAGAAGATGTTCTTGGTGTATGGTGGAAAAGACCTCCAGCTCAAGGCCTTTGCTGACTCCAGCTTCCAGAGTGACAAGAATGACTCCAAGTCCATGTCGGGTTATTTCTTTACGCTCAATGGAGGGGCGGTTTGCTGGAAGAGTTCTAAGAAGGAGACCGTTGCAGACTCAACTATGGAAGCGGAGTACATAGCTGCTTGCGATGCCGCAAAGGATGCTGTCTGGATGAAGAAGTTCCTCACGGAGCTTCAGGTGGTTCCTACCATTGTTGATCCAATACCGCAGTATTGCGACGACAACGGCGCTATAGCTTTAGCGAAGGAACCCAGGTCCAATCAGAAGTCCAGGCACATTTTGAGGCGGTACCACCTGATCAGGGAGATCGTAGATCGCCGGGAGATCGAGGTGAAGAGAGAAAATACGGAGAACAACACTAAAGATCCACTCACGAAGGCCCTACCCCTGACTCAGTTCGAGCGGCTGATCGAGATGATAGGTCTTCGATACGCCAGTACATGGCCTTAGTGCAAGTGGGAGATTGTTAGTGTATATGCCCTAGAGGCCATTACTGTATCTACTAGCTTGTATATTACTTAATGGAAGCTTGGGATATTCACAGTTGTATAGACAATCTTGCTCAAAATGGTAGTATGTTACTTGGTTTGTCTCTACTTCAATATGTGCATGTGTTTCTTTTAGCGTATCGCTTATATACATATTAGTAGAGCCCTTAGGATTTTTGCTTGATTACCAGCATTGTGATGGCGCTCACACTCGTGGGGGCTGGGTAATCCATAAGCACATCCTTATACAGGTCCCTAGTCGTAGGACTATCGAGATAGGGCATCGATACTCCGGAGTAGACTAGCGTATGCGCTTCTCATCCCAGCGGGGGAGACGGTCAGTCCCACAGCCGTCAGTACGTCGTACTTGAGATAGTATGTGGGTGCTCGTTAGGTTACGAGTACACTGGACAGGACTCGTCGGGAACTGTTGGTTGGTATTATACCTATCGTCAGTTATCAGTTCCCAGGTGACATGAGTACAGCTTAGTCCGCCGACTTGACACCGTCACTTCGCCTCAAGTGTGTTCCCAATGTACTTAGATTACTACCCTACCACGACTCAAAGGAGTCGTGCAAACAGGTAGTAGTTGGGTGCAGTCCCGAAGCACTTGGAGGCAGTGACGGTTAGACAGGATTCGTCTCTCCCGGTATTGGGGGTTGACATCGTGCTGTGTCTAGGAGAGCCATTACACAAGTAGTCCCTGACCAGGGCAAGCGAGATATACTGGTAGGTTTCCAGTATTATCTCAGGGTGTTCTGGGCTACACTCCGACACGACTTGTACCGCTATTAGGGGACTGACGTTCACCGCCCCCCTAGGCCCGCCATGCGATGTATCAGACGAACAGACCGGACTGTACGGAGATTGTCACATACAGGATCAGTATGAGTTTGAATGGGTTTACCTCATCGGCCTTCTTATCGACATCTACCTAGGGACCATTACGTACAGCTAGTGCCGCTTGCGGTCTGTGGTTAAACCCACTACCAGCATAGTGTCGAGTCTTTAGAGTCCCACACAAAGAGTTTCCCTGCACTGAGGGAAACGTGTAGAGGCCGTATGGTTTTACGGCAGGGCTACGATCACTTACGAGTACTTGTGTGCGTATGCTGTTCGGGCAGGCAATACTAGTGGGCTTTGGTTTAAGCCAGATCCTAGTATTGCACAGATGGATTTGATTTGTCTTCTGTGCATTCGCATTCTACGGAATGCGGATGCGGGTGTGTATGCACAGTTTTGAGGAGCGATAAAGGAGGAGGTGCCCCATTAGGGTTTTGGCAGTTGGTTCGGCCAAAACCGTAATGTGGCCCACTCATTAGGGTTTCGACAATTCGTTTGGTCAAAACCATTTTGAGCCGGAGACATTATTTACTAATCCTTTTGATGATAGATTAGTGATGGCTAATTGCATTGACCATTTGACTACTTAGACCTCTCTTAACTTTGTTGACCCGTTGACCGTGTTGACCATTAGCCTTCAAGAGAGGTCTACACTCTTCTTTCATTTTCTTTTTAATTTTTGATTATGATAATGGTCAATTCAATGTAGCATCAACTTTATCATGATAGGATTAGTAATGATGGTTTTGGGTGTATTATTGCAACCATGGTTCATTTCCTTTGAGTTAATCTTTTCATTATTCTCTTCTCATTCTCTCTCTTGAAATGAGAAGAAAAAGAAAAGCTCCATGGTTGCTAGGTTTTCTCCTTCATCTTCCTCCTCTTGATAATTCTTTTGATCTCATGTGTTGAGAGAAAAATAATCCACATAGACAAACACTTCCACCTTTCTCTTCTACACAACCTAGAGCATCTAGATTAGCCATCTCGTTGCCCTAGTTGCCTCGGCTTGAGGTGGATCTTAGTGTACAACTCTCGGGTGGATCGTCTTCGACTCAAGAAGGCCGCGGAGGTGACCAAGATCCGGATCGACCCTCGGAGCGTGGATGGACGAGCCGGACAGCGGAGAGAAGACCCGAAGGACTGGTTCCGTGAGGTATATTTTCTACAGCATAGTCGTTAAAGCCTCTACTTGTTTGCTAGTTTCTAGTTTAGCCAAGATCCTTGCTTTTGAGTCCATGTTGGCTTGCGCCAAATTTTTGTTTTCGCCGTTTCCACCTCCCCATAAGAACCGGGCTGAGCAACATCGACTTACAAAAAGAAAGTCTCCAGAAATAAATCAGGTTTTCTTATGGCATTGTAGACTAGGTCACATCAATGAAACACGATTAACGAAGTTACATAGAGAAGGATATTTGAATCCGTTCGAATATCAATCTTATGCCACTTGTGAATCTTGTCTTATGGGAAAAATGACAAAGACTCCGTTTACTGGACACGGAGTAAGAGCGAGCGAGCTCTTAGGACTCGTACACAGTTACGTGTGCAGTCTAATGTCTACACATGCTCGAGGTGGTTATTCCTACTTCATTACTTTTACGAATGATTTCTCTAGGTATGGATATATCTTCTTAATGAAGCATAAATCCGAGGCCTTTGAGAAATTCCAAGAATACAAGAATGAAGTGGAAAAACAGACAGGCAAAAGAATCAAGACACTGAGATCTGATCGAGGTGGTGAATACTTAAGTGCCGAGTTCCTGGGATACTTAAAAGAGAATGGAATTCTCTCTCAGCTTACTCATCCATACACACCAAAATACAACGGTGTATCGGAAAGGAGGAATCGAACCCTATTGGATATGATTCGTTCCATGATGAGTAAAGCTGAGTTATCGCGATCTTTCTGGGGTTATGCACTAGAATCAGCTGCATATCTTTTGAACCAGGGTCCAACCAAGACTGTGTCTACCACACCATATCAGATGTGGAGTGGGAAGAAACCCTGTCTTAAACACTTTAGGACATGGGGATGTCCAGCTTTTGTAAAAAAGCAGCATCTGGACAAGCTCGAGGCACGCTCAGTACAGTGTAAGCTTGTGGGATATCCAAAGAAGTCCAAGGGATATTATTTCTATTACGCAGAGGAACAAAAGGTTTTTGTTTCTCGTCATGCCCACTTCTTAGAAACTGAATTTTTAGAAAATCAGAAGAGTGGGAGCGCAGTAGAACTGGAAGAAATTCCAGAACCACAAGTTGTTACTGAAAGTTTGGTAAAACAAGAAGTTTCAGAAGAAAGGGACATACCAGCGTCTATCCGCAGAAGTAGTAGGCAGTCTCATCCGCCTGAGAGATACTACGGTTTTCTCATAGACGGGGATCGAGAAGATTGCGTCATTGATAATGACGATCCTACTAGCTTCCAGCAAGCCATTCAGAGCGGCGACTCGGTAAAATGGCTGGATGCAATGTGGAACGAAATGGAGTCCATGTACACTAACAAAGTATGTATTTTGGACATTGCTCCAGATGGGGTAAAACCCGTAGGATGCAAGTGGATCTTCAGAAAGAAGACTGGTGTAGATGGACAGGTTGAAACCTATAAGGCTAGACTTGTTGCAAAGGGTTTCCGTCAAAGACCTGGTTTGGACTATGACGAAATCTTTTCTCCAGTGGCTATGCTCAAATCCATTCGGATCCTTCTTGCTATTGCTACCTTCCACGATTATGAAATCTGGCAGATGGACGTAAAGACGACCTTTCTAAATGGTAATTTGGAACAGTGCGTCTATATGGATCAGGCAGAGGGATTCATTCAGAGTGGGAGCAGTGGTAAAGTATGCAAGCTGCTTAAGTCCATTTATGGACTAAAGCAGGCATCGCGGAATTGGAACATCTGTTTTGATGATACTATCAAAGAATTCGACTTTATCAAAAATCCAGATGAACCATGCATATACAGTAAGATTGTAGGGAGAGTTGTTGTATTCCTCGTCTTGTACGTGGATGACATTCTCCTAATAGGAAATGATATTCCTATGGTACAGTCAGTCAAAAGATTCTTGTCACAGAAGTTCTCCATGAAAGATATGGATGATGCCACCTACATTCTGGGGATCCAGATCTATCGTGATAGATCAAAGAGGATGTTGGGACTTTCGCGGTCCGGGTATATAGACACCATATTGAAAAGATTCAGTATGGATGATTCGAAGCGCGGTAACCTACCGGCTTGTCACGGAATCACCCTCTCCAAAGAGATGTCTCCCAATACTGATTTGGAAAGGGATCGCATGTCGATTATACCCTACGCTTCTGCAGTAGGCTCTATAATGTATGCGATGTTATGTACCAGACCAGATGTAGCATACGCATTGAGCGTTGTAAGCCGGTATCAGGCAAACCCAGGGGAGAAGCACTGGATAGCAGTAAAGAACATTCTCAAGTACCTGAGGAGGACTAAGGAGATGTTCTTGGTGTATGGCGGAAAAGACCTCCAGATCGAGGCCTTTGTTGACTCCAGCTTCCAGAGTGAAAAGGATGACTCCAAGTCCATGTCGGGTTTTGTCTTTACCCTCAATGGAGGGGCGGTCTGTTGGAAGAGTTCCAAGAAGGACACGGTTGCCGACTCAACGATGGAAGTGGAGTACATAGCTGCTTGCGATGCCGCAAAAGAAGCTGTCTGGATGAAGAAGTTCCTCACAGAACTTCAGGTGGTTCCTACCAGTGTTGGTCTAATACCTCTGTATTGTGACAACAACGGCGCTATAGCTTTAGCGAAGGAACCCACGTCCCATCAGAAGTCCAGACACATCTTAAGGCGTTATCACCTGATCAGGGAGATCGTCGATCGCCGGGAGATCGAGATAAAGAGAGTAGATATAGAGAATAACACTGCTGATCCATTCACAAAGGCCATTCCTCAGACGCAGTTCGAGAGGCTATTCGAGATGATAGGTCTGCGATATGCCTGTACATGGCCCTAGTGCAAGTAGGAGATTGTTAGTGTTTATGCCCTAGAAGGCCATTACTGTATCATACTAGTTTGTATATTACTTAATGGAAGCTTGGGATATTCACAGTTGTATTGACAGTCTTCCTAAAAATGGTAGTATGCTACTTAGTTTGAGTCTACTTTAATATGTGCATATGTTTCTTGAAATGTATCGCTTATACATATTAGTAGAGCCCTTAGGAACTTTGCTTGATTACCAGCATTGTGATGGCAGTCACACTAGTAGGGGCTGGATAGTCTATAAGCAACATCCTATACAGGTCCCTAGTCATAGGATTATCGAGACAGGAATCGATACTCTGGAGTAGACTAGTGTGTACGCTTCTCATCCCAGTTGGGGAGATGGTCTGTCCCACAGCCATCGGTACGTCGTACTGGAGATAGTATACAGGTGCTCGTTTGGTTACGGGTACACCGGACAGGATTCGCGGGAACTGTTGGTTGGGATTATACCCGTCGTCAGTTAACACTTCCCAGGTGACATGAGTACAGCCTAGTCCGCAGACTTGACACTGCTACTTTGCCATGAGTGTGTCCCACTGTTCTTAGATTGCTACCCTACCACGGCTCAAAGGAGTCGTGCAAACAGGTAGCAGTTGGGTGCATTCCCGAGCACTTGGAGGCAGTGGCGGTTAGACATGATTCGTCTCTCCCGGTATTGGGAGTTGATATCGCGCTGTGTCAGAGAGCCATTACGCAAAGTCCCTGGCCAGGGCAAGCAAGATTTACTGGTAGGTTTTCCAGTAGTTTCTCAAGGTGTAATGGGCTACGCTCCGACACGACTTATACCGCTTTTAGGGGACTGACGCTTGTCGCCCCCTAGGCCCGATATGCGATAGTCCTAGACGAGCAGACCGGACTGTACGGAGATTGTCACAGCAGGCTCAGTAGGAGTTCAGATGGGTTTCCTCATCGGCCTTCTTATCGACATCTACCTAGGAACCGTTACGTACAGCTAGTGCCGCTTGCGGTCTGTGGTTAAACCCACTGCCAGCGTAGTATGGAGTCTTTAGAGTCCCACACAGAGAGTTTCCCTGCTTCGGGCGAAACGATATAGAGGTCGTATGGTTTTACGACAGGGTTCATACACATACGTGTTTTTACGCACGTACAATGTTCGGACAGTTTTTACTAGTCGACTTTGGTTTAAGCCAGATTCTAGTATCGGATTATTGGATTTATACAGTCTAAAGTTTTTCCGTGTTTTTACGAATAGGAGGGGCGTTCTCGTAATTTGTCGGGAAGCTTCTTGAAGCATGGTGACTTGGGGGCTAAGGTGGCTTTTGCATTAATTGGATAAGTGAGTCTTGGTGTGATTCATACATGGAGTTAATGAATCATTTATGATTTATATGACTCATGTGATGAATCACTAAGTGTATTAATGAAACATGATGATATATTATTATTTGTTATTCATTTAATATATATGATATGTTTCATATATACACATATGATCTATTCATCCAAATGGATTCTCACTCTCACCTTCTCTCTCCTCAAGCTCTCTCTCTTCAAACCCTAACCCTAACCTCTCATGTGTTGAGATCAAGGGTTAGCTAGACAAATACATCCATAATCTAACTCTATATCATCTAGGTTGCTTAGATTAGCACTTTGAGAAACCTAGTTACCTCAAGTTAGAGGTTAAGCTTGGAGTAGGAGCTCTCGGGTGGATCGTCTTTGACTCGAGGAGGCCGTTGAGGTGCCGACGTTCCAAAGAGCCTACAAGGAGTAGAGGATAGTGATTAAGACCCGAAGGACAAGTAACGTGAGGTATAACTTCGAATCAGAGTAGTTAAACATTTCGTAGTTTGCTAGTAACGGTTTAGACACAATTCATGCACTCATGTCCGTGTTACGAAGCTTTGATGATTGTTTTTCATATATTCCGCCTCCCCGCAAGTTCGTGGGGTGCGTGACATGGACTTACAACATATACCCGGCCGATATCACATATCGCGAGAATAGAATACGGTATCTCATATCGTATTATTCTCGGTCCCGCACATATCACATATGTGCTCCTACTCTGTTTTTCCTGAGCCGGGAAACCTCCGTGTAAGACTCTAAAGAATCGTCAATACGCTGGCAGTAGGTGATGATCATATCAAACACCTACAAGCTGCAAGCGGTCAGCTAAACGTAACAGCGACCTGTGTATTGAGCAATCAGAAGATCAAGAAGCAAGCCAGTACATTCTCTAGTGAATCCAATCAGTAACACTCCCGTACAGTCCGATCTCTTCGTCTGATATGTTGCATATCTAGTCTAGGGGTGGTAAACGTCAGACCCCAGTAACCGATAAGTCGTATCGATGTAAGGCCCATACCAGGTCGAGAAACTACTGATAACTCTTACCAGTAAATCTTGTAGGGTTCCTAGGCACACTCAAGAGGTTCCACAACTGATCAAACATGGCAAAATCAAATTTTCCGAGTGCCGAGAAACCCTAATGCTAGATCGTTAACTAGAGGCAAAGGCGAAACATGCAATTAAACAACTTTATTGCTAAGTGAATGGAAATACAATCTTTGTAGATCCGCTCCACCACTTCTTTAGCTCCGTGTTGACATCCCTCCGCTGCGATCATCGGAATCCCGGACTCTAGCGTCGGTTTCATCGGAGAAATGGGCGGGCTAGGTCGTTGACTTCGATGCCGAAGATGATCTACGTCAAGGCGACTCAAACTCAAGCTCCACCTTCACTAAGTCATGAAACTTGTGAAGATAACATACTCTACTACATGGCAAGTGGTAGAGGATGAAGAAATAGGAAGTGGGTTCATTTTGGATTTGGATTTCTCACTTGGAAATTTCTAGCAAGCATTCTTCAACTCATGAAGAAGATGAAGAAGAAAAGAATGGAAAAGTCTCCTTATTTTAGAAAATTCAAGTGATTCTTATCATATAGCAACCATGGGTTAGTTTAACTCATGTAGAGAATAAACTAGGGTTTAGGTAATGGTTAGGTTTTAGAATAAAAACAAAATGGTGAAGCTTCATGAAACTCCAAGAAGAAAACAAAGAAAGCCACCATATTTGTTTTTGCCCCAAAAATAAATGAATGAATAAATAAGGCAAATAAATAAAAACCCTAACCATTTACCTAAACATGGTTTAAATCAAACATACACCCAAGTTTGCATGTATCATCAAACATGATACAATCAAGTGCACAAAAATATATTATATATACAATGTGCACATCAAGTGAGAAAATCCATCTTAAGTGAACAAATACTAGTTAATGTAAAGTAATATATCAAATATATAATTATACATTAAATCATTAAATCAACACTTGATTTAACGATCCGGTCACATCGCATATGACCGACTAATATCCAATGTATCGACTTATCGAATCAATCCTCGATTCGATAACTAGGTTATATCGCATACAACCAATCGATACATTCATGCAAGAATAGAATACGGTATCAGATACACGCATTATTCTCGGTCCCGCACATATCTCATATGCGCACCTATTTCGTTTCGCTTGAGCCAGGAAACCTCTGTGTAGGACTCTAAAGACTCGTCAATACGCCGGCAGCAGGTGATGATCATATCAAACACCCACAAGCCGCAAGCGGTCTGCTAAACGTAACAGCCACCCGGGTATTGAGCGATCAGAAGATCAACAAGCAAGCCCGCTCACACTCCTATGAATCCAACCAGTAACACTTACCGTACAGTCCGGTCTGTTCATCTGATATGTCGCATATCTCGCCTAGGGGTGGTAAACGTCAGACCCCAGTAGCTCGATAAGTCGTGTCGATATGAGGTCTTTAACAGTTCGAGAAACTACTGGTAAGACTTACCAGTAAATCTCAGCAACCCCGGCCAGGGATTTCCGGTTATAGCCAATCGAACACAGTGCAACATCAACTCCCTATACCGGGAGAGACGAATCCCTTCCTATCGCTCATTGCCTCCATGTGATTCGGGACTGTACCCAAAAACCACCGTTTTGCACGCCCTCTTGGACGTGGTAAGGTGGAAATCAAAGCACGGTGGGAATCACACAAGACTCTATGACGATCTCGGGTCTACAGACTAACCTGTACCAGTGTCACCAGAGAACTGCCATCTGACGCAAGGTATAATACCATCTGGGAGTTCTCGGCGAGTCCGTCCAGTGTACCCAGTCTCCACTGAGCACCCGTATATCATCTCTGATGTCAAACACCAATGGATATGGGATCATCCATCGCCTATCTGTATGGGTCGAGAAGGTATATGCTAGTCTACTCTGGTATATCGATGCCCCATCTCGATACACCCACGACTAGGGACCTTGAAGGATGTACTTATGGACTACCATGTCCCCACTAGTATGATCTGCATCATAGTCTAGGTAGTCAAGTACACATCCGAAGGGCTTTACCAACATGTAACAGAGAGACAATCAGTGTACACGTTAAGATAAAGAGCAACCAGATAGCATACTATCATGTCGAGCAAGAAAGTCCTCCTTATATATGTCCCAGCATCCACTACAATATACATCCTATGTACAGTAATGGCGTCTAGGGCATTTATATAACTAACAATCTCCCACTTGCACTAGGGCCATCTGTAGCAGTGGTTGCAGTATCTCATACTCAACCATCCCATAAAAGTCTCTCTTTGGGAAAAGGCCTTTGTGAGTGGATCCGCCGTGTTGTCATCTGAGTCTACTCTCCTGACCTCGATCTCCTTGGAGATCAACCATCTCCATGATCAGGTGATACTGCCTTAGAATATGTCTGGATCACTGATGGGACGGACGTTCCTTGGCATAAGCCATAACTCCATTGTCACACAATGGGAGAAACTAAGTTCATCTCATGAACAAATATACATCCAGACTGCCTCTTTGGTAGCATCATAAGTAGCGATGTATCCAGCCTTTATCGTCTAGTATGTCACGGTATCTAGTTTAGAACTCTTCCAACATACCGTCCCATTACTGAGGGTAAAGACAATGCCTGTGACTGACATTCAGTCGTCCTTATCACTCTGGAACCCTTCCAGTGATTCTCCCCAGGATCGATTGATACCATGTCACTACAACTAGTGAGTATCCTAACATCCAATTCGATCTATCTCATAGATCCAAAACCCAGGATTTAGTAGGTTTTCAGTTTGATCCTATACGGAGAATCATTGTGATAAGTGGAGATTGATCGAGCGTAGCATAGGAAACCCTTTCCCTATCAAGAGTATGTCATCCACATACTCTACGAGGATCACCACCATACTCCCTACTATCCTTTTGTTTATACAAGGTTCATCTACCATTTTGATAAAGTCAAACTCTTTGACTACCACATCAAAACAGATGTTCCAACTCCGCGATGCCTGCTTTATCTTATAAAGCATCTTGCTCGCGTTTCCGCTGCTCCCACTGTCTACGAAGCCGTCTGGCTGTGTACTTACAGACGCTCTCTTCTAAAACATCATTTTAGAAAATCAGTCATGACACCCAACCGCCAGATATCTTAGTCATGGTATGTAGCCGTGGCAAGTAGGATCTGGATGGACTTAAGCATAGCCACTGAAAAAGGTTTCATCATTATCCACGCCTGGTCGATGATGAAAACCTTTAACATGTCTAGTTTTGAAAGTCTCAACTTTTCCATCTACACCATGTAATCTTCTCAAGATATACTTGCTCCTGATGGGGATTTAACCCTTCAGATAAAGCAACCAAAGTCCATACTTTGCTGGTGTATAAGGATTCCATCTCAGATCGCTAAGCATCCAGCCATTCTTATAGAGTCCCACTCCTGATGGCCAGCTCGAAACTAGTTGGGTCATCATCTCATGATGCAATCCTCGCTCCCACTGTCATAGAGAAACAGAAGTATCTCTCAGATGGGTGAGAAACCCTACTAGATCGGCGGAGAGGCTGAGGTTCGTTGGTATCTACTGAATCCTTTGGTTCTACCAAATCATCTGTTGTAGCTTGTATAGCTGGAACCTTTCCAGTTCTACATAACTGACCTTGCCTCGAGCTTGTCTGGATTTTGCTTTTAGACATAGGCCGGACAACCCTAAATCTTAACAAACTTAAGATATGGACTCTTCCCTTTCCATATCACATATGAAATGGTAGGCAATTGATTTGATTGGAACCCTATTTAATAGGTATGCAGCTTCTCAAGCGCATAACTCCCAAAAGGAAATAAGTAACTCAATAGTACTCATCATAGAGCACACCTTATCATATAGGGTGTGATTGCTCCACCCCGATACACTGACGTGCTGTGGTGTATACGGAGGAGTAATGCTGAGAGAGAATCTCATTCTCCTTTAGAAAAGTCCAAGAATTCCGTGCTCAAGTATTCTCCTCCTTGATCACATCAAAGAACATAATACTTATACCCGTTTTGGTTCTCTACTTCTAACTTATATTCTGTGAATATCTTAAAAGGTTCGGACTTGTGTTTCAACAGGAACATATGTCTGAATCTTGAGAGATTATCAGAGAATGTAATGAAATACAAAGAACCGGTCTTGGCATGTGTAGACAGGGGGCTTTCATACATCAGTATGTATCAATCCCAAGAGTTCACTAACTCTTTCTCTGTTTCCAGTAAACAGAGCTATGGTCATCTTATCTCTGTGACATGACTGGCAAGTTTCTCAAGATGTAAATTCAAGCTGATTTAAATATGCATCTTCAATATAACTTAAGCTAGTCGGGTCGTATTGATATGACCTAGTCTATAATACCTCAAGAAGAAATCGTTCAATTCTAAACTCTTCCTCTTGTGTGTGTTCCGTATACTAAGAACTGTAGTTTGATTTAGAACATCAATGCTTTTAGATAATGTGCCTGAACCGATCAACTTTTGATATAGGAAATGTTCAAAACATTATCCAACAATACAAAATTTTATCATTTCTTTACTAATAAAGAGACTGATATGATTTTGTATATCAGGTTCGGTTTCTAATAACATTTGTTCAGAATCAATGTATTTGGAATACAGGGTGACAGTGACCAACAGACTTGGATGCAACACTTGCACCGTTTTCTGTCTCATGAAACTTATCACCCGTTCTCAGTTCTCTACCTTTCTGTAGCCCTATGTAACAGATTACATATCTGGGATCCTGATCCGGTATCAAATGCCCAGGACGTAGAGGATACAGAGAAATAGTTCTTTATAATGAACACACCCGAAGGAGATGCATCATATGCACTTTCTTCGTTTGGGCGGCATAGGAATTCTGGTATTCCCCTATTTCCTGCTCTGTCTTATAACAATTATAAGTTGGAGCGGGACCAACGTTCCCCAGCTCAGTATAACAAGCGGGTTCGGTCAATACATCCATATTATTATCCTGATTAAGGCGTGATATGGTCGCTACCTGGAGAGAGAGAGAAGAAAACACTCAGCGTATGCTCTTGCAAGATCAGATTGGTTATTATTTTATCTAATCAGGATGGCTCCCACTGTTTTTTATCAAATCTTCCTTCAAACCCTAAAAAGAAAGACTAGCCGGGATTAATTACACACTACAAGTTCGCCAATCTTTCAGCCAGGCCAGTGTCGGTACTTTGAGGGAGGTCCCCCGTGCTTTCGCACGAACCTAATTAATGTAAACCTCGTTTTTCCAGAGGCGTAACCTCGTTAACACCTTTCTAGACACCTACTTGATCGGCTAATTGTAATGTGTAAAACTCTCCCAGGAGTAACTCTTACTCGCAGCGGGTATCGGGATCCAACTATCTCATAGAAGGTATACAATCTCATTGCAAATTTCAACATTTGAAATTCCCGATAATTTTGCCCCTAGCGTCCTATGACCTTGACGGAGGCCAAACTACCCATAGTTCGCTAGTCAAGTTCAACCCGTCATTTCCTGATTGAATTAAACCCACCCGCACGACCCTTGACGGAAGCCAAAAAACGTCGTACGAATACCCTAATCCAATCGCATCGTATGCTAGCAGATAAGCATTAGTTAGCTACCGTACACTACGCCTTGACGGAGGCCAAACTACCGCAGCACGAATACTAATGAGTACTTATCTGAAATGACGGAGGGCTACGACAGGTTTTTCTGAAAACCTAATTCGTAATGAATTTGATATCGTTGTAGAATCAAATGATTTTAAAATGGAGTGATTTTGAGGCTTTTCTAGTTTTGCTAAAGGGGTCACTCCCGGTGAAGGGATCGTCGGCCCTTTCCTCATCGAATAAGGTGCAGGATATATCATATATACCGCTGTGCAAAGCAAAAACTATAGAAGCAATCAAAAGACAAACCGAGGGTTGTAGCATCTGCCAGTTATTGCTAAAGGAGTCACTCCCGGTGAAGGGATCTCGGTCCTTTCCTTATCGAATAAGGTGCAGGATGTTCTACAAGGAACACCGCGATGCAAAGCAAGAACTGTAGCTACCTTTTTTTGAAAATTCGATTCCACAACATCTTTAGGTTTCTTTTTCTTTAATTAATCATATTAATGAAGTCCCATCATTTAAGTTACCTAAACATCACAGATAAATACGACGTACACTTATGCCATCCGCATTTGCCTCGATGTCCCCTCGTGCACCGTTAAGTTAGGTAACTAACGGCAGAGCGGGGCAAGGCTAGCGCGGGTGTAAAACATAAGCAAAGTCTATATAATATATCATATATACTATATACAGTATCCATCACAGCATATCAAATGATCACATCACAGATATCGCAGCAGAAGAAACATATGAAACATTGGATATACTAGGGCATCCGTGTTTTCAATATGAGCCAGTATAAAACACGGATTCCACGGTCGCGATGAATAGCCAAACCCACACCCCTAGACCCCTACGAGAGCGGCAAGCAACCCTACCAATTCTAGAGTTAGAAGACCCGGACTCGACTCCTCGAGTTGGTCTCCTACTGGACTCCAGAACCCGGTTACTTGTGTACTCTTCCTTGGGTCTATCCTAGTGCGGAAAAGTAAATAATATACAAAAGGTGATATCTTCCGCAATCTGGAAGTGCCCCAATAAAAGAATATTACATATAAGTTTTTACATGAATGAAAATGAAAAACACTCATCTCACATAAAAAAAACCCCGGCTATTCAAACACGACGATCCAATATAAAATATCCAGCAACACATAACATCACATGTCATCAACGTAAGTAAACATGCGTATCCCAATTGTCGTTGACATATAGCAACGAAACTGGCGATATCACATATTACACTTACGGTCACAGAAAAGAAAGTGTAAAACTACAACAGTTGGAATCCGCAAACTCTTTAGACATCGCATGCCTAACCAAATGAATTCCTTAGACATCACATGCCTAATAATTATAAACCCCGCATTTCAGTCTCATTATCGAAAACACATTTCAATATCAAGTCGGGCAATTCAACAAAATTCCCGGCATTTTGATCGAATGCTCGTCGCAAACTTTAGTAGGCGGCCGCACCCCCGATGCCGTCGACGAAGTGCACCAAGGCGGAACACTGCTGCCGCGAGCACCCGAACGGATGCTTTTGGCGACGGGGTTCTCCTACAGTCACTTGGTCGGGGCTATGGTGTGTAGTTGTCTATTAAGTTTACCCAGCGAGTATCTGCGTACGCTACGTGATTGCGACGGACTTTTGATCGCATCAAAATTCCGTGGCAGCCGATCAAGTGAGACTAAAGTGCTATGTTTATAACATTCATATTAGTTATCTCATAACTACATGTGGATTCCAAATATTGTATCACATTCCGGATAAATAGAAAATGTTAAACTTTCCGATCGAACAATCAAACACCCAATGTTTCCCGAAACAGCTCAACTCTTGAAATAAGTTTAAAAACATTCACTTCATGCCACAGTACCAACGGTCCAGCCGTAGAAGGGTCAAGCCAACGCCTCACATGTGGCACGCCGTACTTCCCCAAACCCTAAGCTTCAAAGGGCAGTTCAAGACGGTCACATAATCGAGTTAAGGTTTGTTGTCTTCTAGAGGGACCATCGCGTTACTTGCACTATTTCGAACGTTCTTAAACTACGGAAAGATCCAACACTTGGAAATTTCCAAACAGGGGAAAAATTGGGTATTTATATTCGGTCGAACTTTTCAAGATTTTCTAAAATTATCCGGAAAAACACAGACGAAGTTAAACTTCCCGATCGAAACACCGAGTCCCCAATACAACCCAGAAAACTCAACTCTTGAGTAAATATTAAAAATTCCCAGAAAATACAGCACTAACAGAAACAAATTACTGTGCAAACCACGTGCATTGATTCATCACTTTGGCCGCGGAACCGCCGCGCAAGCCAGGGTGGGGCCGCGGTTCCGCGGCGCTTCTGTCGAATCAAGAGCACGTGCTTCACAGTAATTCATACAAAACCCTGCTGAATTTTTTGGATATTTTTAATCTGGAAAAATCCACAATTTCAGAAAATGTACAGAGAGGGTTAAAAGATAGGGTTTCGGGGTTCGATCGGATTTCTAACATCGTCTACACTTCGCCTAAAGCTCTAACTAGGCTCTGATTTCACTGTAGGGTTCCTAGGCACACTCAAGAGGTTCAACAACTGATCAAACATGGCAAAATCAAATTTTCCGAGTGCCGAGAAACCCTAATGCTAGATCGTTAACTAGAGGCAAAGGCGAAACATGCAATTAAACAACTTTATTGCTAAGTGAATGGAAATACAACCTTCGTAGATCCGCTCCACCACTTCTTTAGCTCCGTGTTTATGTCCCTCCACTGCGATCATCGGAATCCCGGACTCTACCGTCGGTTTCATCGGAGAAATGGGCGGGCTAGGTCGTTGACTTGGATGCCGAAGATGATCTACGTCGAGGCGACTCAAACTCAAGCTCCACCTTCACTAAGTCATGAAACTTGTGAAGATAACACACTCTACTACATGGCAAGTGGTAGAGGATGAAGAAATAGGAAGTGGGTTCACTTTGGATTTGGATTTCTCACTTGGAATCATCACTTGGAAATTTCTAGCAAGCATTCTTCAACTCATGAAGAAGATGAAAAAGAAAAGAATGGAAAAGTCTCATTATTTTAGAAAATTCAAGTGATTCTTATCATATAGCTACCATGGGTTAGTTTAACTCATGTAGAGAATAAACTAGGGTTTAGGTAATGGTTAGGTTTTAGAATAAAAACAAAATGGTGAAGCTTCTTGAAACTCCAAGAAGAAAACAAAGAAAGCCACCATATTTGTTTTTGCCCCAAAAATAAATGAATAAATAAATAAGGCAAATAAATAAAAACCCTAACCATTTACCTAAACATGGTTTAAATCAAACATACACCCAAGTTTGCATGTATCATCAAACATGATACAATCAAGTGCACAAAAATATATTATATATACAATGTGCACATCAAGTGAGAAAATCCATCTTAAGTGAACAAATACTAGTTAATGTAAAGTAATATATCAAATATATAATTATACATTAAATCATTAAATCAACACTTGATTTAACGATCCGGTCACATCGCATATGACCGACTAATATCCAATGTATCGACTTATCGAATCAATCCTCGATTCGATAACTAGGTTATATCGCATACAACCAATCGATACATTCATCGCGAGAATAGAATACGGTATCACATACACGCATTATTCTCGGTCCCGCACATATCTCATATGCGCTCCTATTTCGTTTCGCTTGAGCCAGGAAACCTCTGTGTAGGACTCTAAAGACTCGTCAATACGCCGGCAGCAGGTGATGATCATATCAAACACCCACAAGCCACAAGCGGTCTGCTAAACGTAACGACCACCCGGGTATTGAGCGATCAGAAGATCAACGAGCAAGCCCGCTCACACTCCTGTGAATCCAACCAGTAACACTTACCGTACAGTCCGGTCTGTTCGTCTGATATTTCGCATATCTCGCCTAGGGGTGGTAAACGTCAGACCCCAGTAGCTCGATAAGTCGTGTCGATATGAGGTCTATAACAGTTCGAGAAACTACTGGTAACACTTACCAGTAAATCTCAGCAACCCTGGCCAGGGATTTCCGGTTATAGCCAATCGAACTCAGTGCAACATCAACTCCCTATACCGGGAGAGACGAATCCCCTCCTATCACTCATTGCCTCCATATGATTCGGGACTGTACCCAAAAACCACCATTTTGCACGCCCTCTTGGACGTGGTAAGGTGGAAATCAAAGCACTGTAGGAATCACACAAGACTCTATGACGATCTCGGGTCTACAGACTAACCTGTACCAGTGTCACCAGAGAACTGCCATCTGACGCAAGGTATAATACCATCTGGGAGTTCTCGGCGAGTCCGTCCAGTGTACCCAGTCTCCATTGAGCACCCGTATATCATCTCTGATGTCAAACACCAATGGATATGGGATCATCCATCGCCCATCTGTATGGGTCGAGAAGGTATACGCTAGTCTACACTGGTATATCGATGCCCCGTTTCGATACACCCACGATTAGGGACCTTGAAGGATGTACTTATGGACTACCATGTCCCCACTAGTATGATCTGCATCATAGTCCAGGTAGTCAGGTACACATCCTAAGGGCTTTACCAACATGTAACAGAGAGACAATCAGTGTACACGTTAAGATAAAGAGCAACCAGATAGCATTCTATCATGTCGAGCAAGAAAGTCCTCCCTATATATGTCCCAGCATCCACTACAATATACATCCTATGTACAGTAATGGCCTCTAGGGCATACATATAACTAACAAATCTCCATATCATCCCTGGTCAGGGACTTCCAGTTATAGCCAATCGAACACAGCGCAACATCAACTCCCAATACCGGGAGAGACGAAACCCCTCCTATCGCTCATTACCTCCATGTGATTCGGGACTGTACCCAAAAGACACCATTTTGCACGCCCTCTTGGACATGGTAAGGTGGAAATCAAAGCACAGTGGGAATCACACAAGACTCTATGACGATCTCGGGTCTACAGACTAACCTGTACCAGTGTCACCGGAGAACTGCTATCTGACGATAGGTATAATACCATCCAGGAGTTCTCGGCGAGTCCGTTCAGTGTACCCAGTCTCCACTGAGCACCCGTACACCATCTTTGATGTCCAACACCAATGGATATTAGATCATCCATCGCCCATCATATGGGTCAAGATGCGTGTACTCTAGTCTACTCTGGAGTATCGATGCCCTGTCTCGATACACCATCGACTAGGAACAGTTATAGGAAGTACTCGTGGACTACCCTGGCCCCACTAGAATGATCTCATCATAGTCCTAGTAGTCGAGTACATATCCTAAGGGCTTTATCAACACGTGATCACAAAAAAGTATTTGTTAACATGTTAAGATAAAGTGAAACCAGATAGCATACTATCATATCGAGCAAGAAATTCCTCTCTATATATATCCAAGCATCCACTATAATATACATCATATGTACAACAATGGCCTCTATGGCATATATATAACTAACAATCTCCCACTTGCACTAAGGCCATCTTTTGTAGTATCTCATACCCACCATTCCGAAATGTCTCTCAAATTGTATCTGAGGAATGGCCTTTGTGAGTGGATCCGCAGTGTTGTCCTTCGTATCAACTCTCCTGACCTCGATCTCGCGGCGATCAATTATCTCCCAGATCAGGTGATACCACCTCAGAATATGTCTGTACTTCTGATGGGACCTGGGTTCCATCGCCAAAGCCACATCTCCATTGTTATCATAATACAGAGTTATTGGATGCTCAATGGACGGAACCACACCAAGTTCAGTGATGAACTTCTTTATCCAGACATCCTTTTTAGCAACATCGTTGGCAGCGATGTTGTTAGTTATATATATGCCCTATAGGCCATTACTGTACATACGATGTATATTGTAGTGGATGCTAGGACATATATAGGGAGGACTTTCTTGCTCGATATGATAGTACGCTATCTGGTTGTACTTTATCTTAACATGTACTCTGATTGCCTCTATGTTACATGTTGATAAAGCCCTTAGGATATGTACTCGACTACTGGGACTATGATGAGATCATACTAGTGGGGCCACGGTAGTCGATAAGTACATCCTATAATTGTTCCTAGTCGAGGGTGTATCGAGACAGGGCATCGATACACCAGAGTAGACTAGCGTATACGCATCTTGACCCATATGATGGGCGATGGATGATCCCATATCCATTGTTGTTTGACATCAAGGATGGTGTACGGGTGCTCAGTGGAGACTGGGTACACTGGACGGACTCACCGAGAACTCCCAAATGGTATTATACCTTACGTCAGATGGCAGTTCTCTGGTGACACTGGAACAGCTTAGTCTGTTGACCTGAGATCATCATTGAGTCTTGTGTGATTCCCACTGTGCTTTGATTTCCATCATACCACGTCTAAGAGGGCATGCAAAAAGGTGGCTTTTGGGTACAGTCCCGAATCATATGGAGGCAATGAGCGATAGGAGGGGATTCGTCTCTCCCGGTATAGGGAGTTGATGTTGTGCTGTGTTCGATTGGCTATAACCGGAAATCCCTGGCCAGGGTTGCTGAGATTTACTGGTAAGTGTTATCAGTAGTTTCTAAACTGTTATAGACCTCATATCGACACGACTTATCGAGCTACTGTGGTCTGACGTTTCCCACCCCTAGGCGAGATATGCGACATATCAGACGACGAGACCGGACTGTACGGGAGTGTTACTGATTGGATTCACAGGAGAATGTACAGGCATGCTTGTTGATCTTCTGATCGCTTAATATCCCGGTGGCCGTTACGTTCAGCAGATCGCTTGCGGCTTGTGGGTGTTTGATATGATCACCACCTACTGCCGGCGTATTGACGAGTCTTTAGAGTCCTACACAGGGGTTTCCTGGCCCAAGCGAAATGGAGTAGGAGCACATATGTGATATGTGCGGGACCGAGATTGATACGATATGAGATACCGTATTCTATTCTCGCGATTTGTAACATTGATCGGTTGTATGCGATATAGCCGGGTTATCGGATCAAGTGTTGATTCGATAAGTTGTTACACATGATATTAGTCGGTCATAGCCGGGTTATTAAATCAAGAGTTGATTTAATAATTTAATGTATAATTATATATTTGATATATTACATTACATTAACTAGTATTAGCTCACTTAAGGTTTATTTTCTCACTTGATTGTGCATAAGTGTATATATGATATATATTTGTGTACATATGATTGTGCCATGCTTGATGATACATCAAAGATGGGTGTATGAGACTTATACCAAGATTTGGGTAAAGATTAGGGTTTTGTTTATATCTTAAGAATAACAAAAGAGAAAGACTTTGTCAAAGTTCTTAAGCTTTCATGATGCTTGTGGAAACATTGACAAAGTCAACTCTTTTGTTATTCTTTTGGATATTTAGTTAACCCAACCCTTAACCATATACTTTGGCCAATTCTCTACATGAGTTAAGCATGATAGCTTAACTCAACCATGATTACATTATTGAGGATTGATAATTCATATGATGATTATTCTTTCTTCTTCTTCTTTTTCATCAAGCTCCTTGAAAAGCTTACTAGCTCTAATGGTGCCATAAGAAAAAGTGTGAGAAAATCAATTCTAAAGTGAGCACACTTCCTACTTCTTCATCCTCTACCACTTGCCATGTAGTAGAGTGTGTTCTCTTCACAAAGTTCATGACCTAGTGAAGGAATAGCTTGAGTTAGTGTCTCCCCGACGTAGATCATCTTCGGCCTCGAAGTCATCGAAGCAAGCACGTTCGTTCTTCTTGTGAAGCTTCTCTAGAGTCCAGAGTTCACGATCGCAGCGATGGGGACATCTACACGGAGCTTAAGAAGTGAAGGACCGGATCTACAAAGGCTGTAATCCCTCTCACTTAGTGTTAAATAGTTTAACATGCTTGTTTTCACCTAAACTCTAGTCTAAAGATCTTGTTACGGGTTGTTCGGCACGGCTAATTTTTAAATCGGGCATGGTTGATGCCTCGTAGAACCTTGTGAGCATGTCTAGCAACCCTATAGTGGTATCAGAGCCAAGCTAGAGCTTTAGGCGAAGTCTAGGCGAAGTTTAAAGTCCGATCGAACTCCGAATACCCGGTTTATACCCCTCTCTGTACATTTTCTAAAAATGTGATTTTTTCTGAATTAAAAATGCTCAGAAAAACAAGCAGGAAAAACTAAGAATTACTGTGAAATATGGTCCACTAAGTCGATCACGTGACCGCGGAACCGCGGCCAAACCAAGGGTTTGGCGGCGGTTCCGCGGCCAAAATTTGGGCTTAGTCTCTCATATTTCATATATTTATTCTTAGGTCATTTCTTGTCATTTTTTTCTGGGAATTTTTTAATTCCACTCAAGTGTTGAGTTTTCTAGGGTTGTATTGGGGACTCGTTGATTCGATCAGATAATTTAACTTTGTTTAGTTTTGTCCGGATAATTTTTAGAAATTGTTAAAAAGTTCGAACGGATATCAATAACTAACTTTTTCCTCTGTCGGAAATTTTTTCAAAAGTTGGATTTTTTCTCGAGTTTAAGAACGTTCTAAGTCGTGCAAGTAACGCAGTGGACCCTGTAGAAGACAACAAACCTTAACTCGATTATGTGACCGTCTTGAACTACCTCTGAACCTTAGGGTTTGGGGCAGTACGGCGTGCCACATGTGAGGCATTGGCTTGACCCTTTTACAGCTGGACCAGCAGTACTGTGGCATGTGATGGATGTTTTTAAACTGATTTCAAGTGTTGAGATATATTGCGGAAATCTTGGGTGTTTGATTATTCGATTGGGAAGTTTAACATTATCTATTTATCTGGAATGTGATACAATATTTGGAATCCACATGTAGTTATGAGATAACTAATTTGAATGTTATAAATCTAACAGTTCAGTCTCAAATGATCGGTTGCTATAGAATTTTGATGTGATCAAAAGTCCGTCGCAATCATGTAGCGTACGCGGATACTCACCGGGTAAACTTAATAGACAGCCATGCCCCATAGCCCCGACCAAGTGACTGTAGGAGAACCCCGTCGCCAAAAGCATCCGTTCGGGTGCTCGCGGCAGCGGTGTTCCGCCTTAGTGCACTTCATCGACGGCAACAGGGGTGCGGCCGTCTACTAAAGTTTGCGACGAGCATTCGATCAGGATGTCGGGAATCTTGTTGAATTGTCCGACTTGATATTGAAAAGAGTTTTCGATAATGAGACTAAAGTGCGGGGTTTATAATTGTTAGGCAAGCGATGTCTAAGGAATTCATTTGATTAGGCATGCGATGTCTAAGAAGGTTGCGGATTCCAACTGTTGTAGTTTTACACTTTCTTTTCTGTGACTGTAAGCGTAGTATGTGGTGTATCGCCGGCTTCGTTGCTATACATCAACGACAATCGGGATACGCATACATGCTTACGTTGATGATATGAGATATTATGTGTTGCTGTGATATGTTATATTGGATCGTCGCGTTCTGAATAGCCGGGGGTTTTATGTGAGATGGGAGTTTTTTCTTTTTCATTCATGTAAAATTCATTTGTATGTAATATTCTTTTATTGGGGCACTTCCGGGATGAGGATGATGTCACCATTGTATATTATTTACTTTTCCGCATTAGGTAGACCCAAGGCGGGGAGCACAAGTAACCGGGTTTTAGGGTCCAGTGGGAGACCATCTCGAGGAGTCGAGATCGGGTCTCCTAACCCTAGAATTGGCAGTGTTGCTTGCCGCTCTCGTAGGTGTCTAGGGATGTGGGTTTGGTTATTCATCGCGACTGTGGAATCCGTATTTTATACAGGCTCGTATTAAAACACGGACGTCCTAGTATATCCAATATTTCATATATGTTTCTACTGCTGCGATATCTGTGATGTGATCATTTGATATGTTGTGATAGATACTGTATATAGTATATATGATATATTATATAGACGTTACTTATGTTTTACACCCACGCTAGCCCTGCCCCGCTCTGCCGTTAGTTACCTAACCTAACGGTGCATGAGGGGACATCGAGGCGAATGCGGATTGCATAAGTGTACGTCGTATTTATCTGTGATGTTTAGGTGACTTAAATGACGGGACTTCATTAATGTGATTAATGAAAGAAAAGAAACCTAAAAGATATTGTGGAATTGAATTTTCAAAAACCGGTAGCTACAGTTCTTGCTTTGCATCGCGGTGTTCCTTGTAGAACATCCTGCACCTTATTCGATAAGGAAAGGGCCGAGATCCCTTCACCGGGAGTGACCCCTTTAGCAATGACTAGCAGATGCTACACCCCTCGGTTTTGTCTTTTGATTGCTTTTCTAGTTCTTGCTTTGCACAGTGATATATATGATATATCATGCACCTCATTCGACGAGGAAAAAGCCAAGATCCCTTCGCCGGGAGTGACCTTTTTAGCGAAACTAGCAAAAGCCTCAAAAACACTTCTTTTTTTAAAATAATTTGATTCTACAACGATATCAAGTTCATTACATAATAGGTTTTCAGAAAAACCTGTCGTAGCCCTCCGTCATTTCAGATAAGTTGTATATAGTATTCGTGCTACAATTGTTGGCTTTCGTCAAAGTGTAGTGTGCGGTAGCTATATGCTGCTTATCTGCTGCATACGATGCGATTGGATTATGTTAGTCGTACAGCTTTGTTGGCTTTCGTCAAGGGTCGTGCGGGTGGGTTTAATTCAGTCAAGAAATGTACGAGTTGAACTTGACTAGCGGGCTATGGTTTGTTGGCTTTCGTCAAGGTCATAGCACGTTAGGGGTAAAATATTATCGGGAATTTCAAGTGTTGAAATTTGCAATGAGATTGCATACCTTCTATGAGATAGTTGGATCCCGATACCCGCTGCGAGTAAGAGTTACTCCTGGGAGAGTTTTACACATTACAATTAGCCGATCAAGTAGGTGTCTAGAAAGGTGTTAATGGGGTTACGCCCCTGGGAAAACGAGGTTTACTTTAATTAGGTTCGTGCGAAAGCACGGGGGACCTCCCTCAAAGTACCGACACTGGCCTGGCTGAAAGATTGGAGAATTTGTAGCGTGTAATTAATCCCGGCTAGTCTTTCCTTTTAGGGTTTGAAGAAAGATTTGATTAAAACAGTGGAAGACATCCTGATTAGATATATTGGATAACCAATCTAATCTTGTAAGAGCATACGCTGAGTGTTTTCTTCTCTCTCTCTCCAGGTAGCGACCGTATCACGCCTTAATCAAGATAATAATACAGATATATTGACCGAACCCGCTTGTTATACTGAGCTAGGGAACGTTGGTCCCGCTCCAACTTATAATTGTTATAAGACAGAGCAGGAAATTAGGGAATACCAGATTTCCCGTGCCGCCCAAACGAAAAAAGTGCATGCTGATGCATCTTCTTCGGGTGTGTTCATTACATAGAACTGTTTCTCAGTATCCTTTACGTCCTGGGTATGAGATACCGGATCAGGATCCCGCATATGTAATCTGTTACATGGGCTACAGATAGGTAGAGAACTGAGAACGGGTGATAGGTTTCATGAGATAGAAACGGTGCAAGTGTTGCAGCCAGGTCTGTTGGTCACTATCACCTTGTATTACCAGAATACATTGATTCTGAAAAAATGTTATTAGATACCGAATCTGATATACAACATCATATCAGTCTCTTTATTAGTAAAGAAGGATATAATTTTTTATTGTTGGATAATGTTTTGAACATTTGCTATATCAAGAGTTAATCGGTTCAGGCACGTTATCTAAAAGTATTGACGTTCTAAATCAAACTACAGTTCTTAGTATACATAACACACACAAAAGGAAGAGTTCAGAAATGAACGAATCCTTATTGAGGCATTGTAGACTAGGTCATATCAATGCGACCCGACTAGCTAAGTTACATCTAGATGCATATTTAATTTATTTTGAATTTACATCTTGTGAAACTTGCCGGTCATGTCACAAAGATAAGATGACCACAGCTCTATTTATTGGAAACAGAGAAAGAGTTAGTGAACTCTTGGGATTGATACATGCTGATGTATGAAAGTCCCCTGTCTACACATGCCAAGACTGGTTCTTTTTACTTCATTATATTCTCTGATAATCTCTCAAGATTCAGACATGTGTTCCTGTTGAAATATAAGTCCAAAGCTTTTGAGATATTCACAGAATATAAGTTAGAAGTAGAGAACCAAAAAAAACGGGTAAAAATATTATGTCCTTTGATGAGATCAAGGAGGAGAATACTTGAGCGCGGAATTCCTGGACTATTCTAAAGGAGAATGAGATTCTCTCTCAGCATCAGTCCTCCGAATACACCACATCACGTCGGTGTATCGGGGCGGAGCAATCACACCCTATTTGATATGGTGTGCTCTATGAAGAGTACCACTGAGTTTCCTATTTCCTTTTGGGAGTTATGCACTTGTGAAGCCGCATACCTATTGAATAGGGTTCCAATCAAATCAGTTGCCTACCACTTCATATGTGATATGGAAAGGGAAGAACCCATATCTTAAGTTTGTTAAGATTTGGGGTTGTCCGGCCTATGTCTAAAAGAAAAATCCGGACAATCTCGAGGCAAGGTCTGTTATGTAGAACTGGAAAGGTTCCAGCTATACAAACTGCAGCTGATGATTTGGTAGAACCAAAGGATTCAATAGTTTCCAACGAACCTCAGCCTCTCCGCCGATCTAGTAGGGTTCATCACCCACCTTAGAGATACTTCGGTTTCTCTATGACAGTGGGAGCGAGGATTGCATCATGAGATGATGACCCAACTAGTTTCGAGCTGGCCATCAGGAGTGAGACTCTGTAAGAATGGCTGGATGCTTATCGATCTGAGATGGAATCCTTATACACCAACAAAGTATGGACTTTGGTTGCTCTATCTGAAGGGTTAAATCCCTATCAGGAGCAAGTATATCTTGAGAAGATTACTAGGTGTACATGGAAAAGTTGAGACTTTCAAAGCTAAGCTTAAGTCCATCCAGATCCTACTTGCCGCGGCTATATACTATGACTACGATATCTGGCGGTTGGGTGTCATGACTACTTTTCTAAATGTTAATTTGGAAGAGAGCGTTTATAAGTACACAGCCAGAGGGTTTCGTAGACAGTGGGAGCAGCGGAAACGTGTGCAAGATGTTTTATGTGATAAAGCAGGCATCGCGGAGTTGGAACGTCTGTTTTGATGTGGTAGTCAAAGAGTTTGACTTCATCAAAATGGTAGATGAATCTTGTATATACAAAAAGGTATTAGGGAGTATGGTGGTGATCCTCATAGAGTATGTGGATGGCATACTCTTGATAGGGAAGGAGTTTCCTATGCTACGCTCGGTCATTCTCCTCTTATCACAAGGATTCTCCATATAGGATCATAGTGATACCTCCTGAATCCTGGATTTTGGATCTAAGAGATAGATCTAATTGGATGTTAGGATTCTCACTAGATGTAGTGAGATGGTATCAATCGATCCTGGGGAGAATCACTGGAAAGGTTTCAGGTTGATAAGGACGACTGAATGTCAGTCGCAGGCATTGTCTTTACCCTCAGTGAAGGGACGGTATGTTGGAAGAGTTCCAAGCTAGATACCGTGACATACTAGACGATTAAAGGCAAGATACATCATTACCAAAGTGCTACCAAAGAGGCAGTCTGGATATATATAAGTTCATGAGATGAACTTCGTTCCTACCATTGTGTGATAATGGAGTTGTGGCTTATGCCAAGGAACCCCCGTCCCATCAGAAATCCAGATATAATTCTTAGGCAGTATCACCTGATCATGGAGATGGTTGATCTTCAGGGAGATTGAGATTAGGAGAGTAGACACAGAGGACAACAGCTCGGATCCACTCACAAAGGCCTTTTTCCCAGTAGAGACTTTTATGGGATGGTTGAGTATGAGATACTTCGACCACAGCTAATTGTTGGGTATGTGATACCACAACAGATGGCCTTAAAGCAAGTGGGAGATTGTTAGTTATATGTATGCCCTAGAGGCCATTACTGTACATACGATGTATATTGTAGTAGATGCTAGGACATAAATAGGGAGGACTTTCTTGCTCGACATGATAGTACGCTATCTGGTTGTACTTTATCATAACATGTACTCTGATTGTCTCTATGTTACATGTTGATAAAGCCCTTAGGATATGTACTCGACTACTGGGACTATGATGAGATCATACTAGTTGGGCCACGGTAGTCGACGAGTACATCCTATAATTGTTCTTAGTCGAGGGTGTATCGAGACAGGGCATTGATGCACCAGAGTAGACAAGCGTATACGCATCTTGGCCCATATGATGGGCAATGGATGATCCCATATCCATCGGTGTTTGAAATCAAGAATGGTGTACAAGTGCTCAGTGGAGACTGGGTACACTGGACGGACTCGCCGAGAACTCTCAGATGGTATTATACCTTACGTCAGATGGCAGTTCTCTGGTGATACTGGTATAACTTAGTCTGTTGACCCGAGATCATCATAGAGTCTTATGTGATTCCCACTGTGCTTTGATTTTCATCATACCACGTCCAAGAGGGCATGCAAAAAGGTGGCTTTTGGGTACAGTCCCGAATCACATGGAGGCAATGAGCGATAGGAGGGGATTCGTCTCTCCCGGTATAGGGAGTTAAAGTTGTGCTGTGTTCGATTGGCTATAACCGGAAATCCCTGGCCAGGGTTGCTGAGATTTACTGGTAAGTGTTATCATTAGTTTCTCAAACTGTTATAGACCTCATATCGACACGACTTATCGAGCTACTGGGGTCCGACGTTTACCACCCCTAGGCGAGATATGCGACATATCAGACAACGAGATTGGACTGTACAGGAGTGTTACTGATTGGATTCACAGGAGAATATATAGGCTTGCTTGTTGATCTTCTGATCGCTCAATACCCGGATGGCCGTTACGTTTAGCAGACCGCTTGCGGCTTGTCGGTGTTTGATATGATTATCATCTACTGCCGGCATATTGACGAGTCTTTAGAGTCCTACATAGGGGTTTCCTGGCTCAAGCGAAATGGAGTAGGAGCACATATGTGATATGTGAAGGACCGAGATTGATACGATATGAGATACCGTATTCTATTCTCGCGATTTGTAACATTGATCGGTTGTATGCGATATAGCCGGGTTATCGGATCAAGTGTTGATTCGATAACTTGTTACACATGATATTAGTCGGTCATAGCCGGGTTATTAAATCAAGAGTTGATTTAACAATTTAATGTATAATTATATATTTGATATATTACATTACATTAACTAGTATTAGCTCACTTAAGATTTATTTTCTCACTTGATTGTGTATAAGTGTATATGTGATATATATTTGTGTACATATGATTGTGTCATGCTTGATGATACATCAAAGATGGGTGTATGAGACTTATACCAAGATTTGGGTAAAGATTAGGGTTTTGTTTATATCTTAAGAATAACAAAAGAGAAAGACTTTGTCAAAGTTCTCAAGCTTTCATGAAGCTTGTGGAAACATTGACAAAGTCAACTCTTTTGTCATTCTTTTGGATATTTAGTTAACCCAACACTTAACCATATACTTTGGTCAATTCTCTACATGAGTTAAGCATGATAGCTTAACTCACCCATGATTACATTATTGAGGATAGATAATTCATATGATGATTATTCTTTCTTCTTTTCTTCTTCATCAAGCTCCATGAAAAGCTTACTAGCTCTAATGGTGCCATGAGAAAAAGTGTGAGAAAATCAATTCTAAAGTGAGCCCACTTCCTCCTTCTTCATCCTCTACCACTTGCCATGTAGTAGAGCGTGTTCACTTCACAAAGTTCATGACCTAGTGAAGGAATAGCTTGAGTTAGTGTCTCCCCGACGTAGATCATCTTCGGTCTCGAAGTCATCGAAGCAAGCACGTTCGTGTAAGGTTCCTAGGCACTCTAGTGAAGTCTCACAAGTGATCAAACATGCACAAATAAAATTTTACGGGTGCCTACAAACCCGACTACGGATCGTTTACTAGATATTTAGGCGAAACAAGCAAACTAGTTAACATTTTAACTAAGGGAACGGATATACAACCTTTGTAGATCCGGTCCACCACCTCCACGGCTCCGCAATGAAGTCCCCTCGCTGTCCAAATCATGTCTTGGGCTCTAGCGTCGGCATCATCGAAGAATGGGCGGGCTTGATCGTCGGTTCGATGCCGAAGATGATCTACGTCGAGGCATCGCTAGAACAAGCTCCAACTTCACCAAGTCGGAAAAACTTGTGAAGGAAACACCCTATAATACTTGGCAAGAGGTAGAGGATGAAGAAATAGGAAGTGGGTAAACTTTAGTTTTGGATTCCTCACTAGATTTGATGACTTGCCATTGGAGTAGCAAGCTTTCTTCATTGAAGAAAAAGATGAAGGAAGAAGAAGATGAAGAAAGAAGAAGATGATATGATAAGTTTATTAAAAAATGAGATAATTAAATCAATACTTATCATGACTTCAACTATAGTTAAGTGTAGAGAATTAACTTGGGTTAGTTAAATGGTTAGGGTTAAGTATAAGACAAGAATGAAGACTAAGTCAAAGGTTCAAGAATCTTCAACTAAAAACAAAATAAGCAACCATTCATTTATCTTTTTCATTTTCCAAAATGGATATAAATAAATAAGATAAATGAATAAGTAATCAAAACCCTAATCATTAACTTAAACCATGGTTTGATTCTTTACACTTAACCAAGTAAGCATGTATCATCAAACATGATACAAACATGTGCACAAAACTATATCGCATATACAATGTGCACAATTCAAGTGAGAAAATCCATTTAAAGTGAACCAATACTAGTTAATGCAAAGCAATATATCAAATATATAATTATACATTAAATCATTAAATCAACACTTGATTCAATGATCCGGTCATATCGGATATAACCGACTAGTATCATATGTATCGGCTTATCGAATCAATCCTTGATTCGATAACTAGGTTATATCGCATATAACCATTCGACACATTCATCGCGAGAATGAAATACGGTATCACATACACGCATTATTCTCGGTCCCGCACATATCTCATATGCGCTCCTATTTCGTTTCGCTTGAGCCAGGAAACCTCTGTGTAGGACTCTAAAGACTCGTCAATACGCCGGCAGCAGATGATGATCATATCAAGCATCCACAAGCCACAAGCGGTCTGCTAAACGTAACGGCCACCCGGGTATTGAGCGATCAGAAGATCGACGAGCAAGCCCGCTCACACTCCTGCGAATCCAACCAGTAACACTAACCGTACAGTCCGTTCTGTTCGTCTGATATGTCGCATATCTCGCCTAGGGGTGGTAAACGTCAGACCCCAATAGCTTGATAAGTCATGCCGACATAGGGTCCATAACATTCGTGAAACTACTGATAACTCTTACCAGTATATCACTGCAACCCTGGCCAGGGATTTCCTGTTATGGCCAGTCGAGCATAGCACAACATCAACCCCCAATACCGGGAGAGACGAATCCCCTCCTATCGCTCATTGCCTCCATGTGAATCGGGACTGTACCCAAAAACCACCTGTTTGCACGACTCAGTAGAGCCGTGGTAGGGTGGAAATCAAAGCACAGTGGGAGACACACAAGACTCTATGACGATCTCGGGTCAACAGACTAAGCTGTACTAGTGTCACCAGAGAACTGCCATCTGACGTGAGGTATAATACCATCTGGGAGTTCTCGGCGAGTCCGTTCAGTGTACCCAGTCTCCACTGAGCACCCGCATACCATCTTCGATGTCAAACACCAATGGATATGGGATCATCCATCGCCCATCGCATGGGTCGAGAAGATATGCGCTAGTCTACTCTGGAATATCGATGCCCCGTCACGATATTCCCACGACTAGGAACAATGAAGGATGTACTCATTGACTACCCAGGCCCTACTAGTATGATCTGCATCATAGTCCTGGAAGTCGAGTACACATCCTAAGGGCTTTATCAACATGTAATCAGAGAGACAGAAAGAATACATGTTAAGATAAAGAGCAACCAGATAGCGTACTATCATGTCGAGCAAGAAAGTCCTACCTATATATGTCCCAGCATCCACTACAATATACATCCAATGTACAGTAATGGCCTCTAGGGCATACATATAACTAACAGTTCGTTCTTCTTGTGAAGCTTCTCTAGAGTCCGGAGTTCACGATCGCAGCGATGGGGACATCTACACGGAGCTTATGAAGTGAAGGACCGGATCTACAAAGGTTGTAATCCCTCTTACGTAGTGTTAAAGAGTTTAACATGCTTGTTTTCACCTAAACTCTAGTCTAAAGATCTTGTTACGGGTTGTTCGGCACGGCTAATTTTTAAATCGGGCATGGTTGATGCCTCGTAGAACCTTGTGAGCATGCCTAGCAACCCTACAGATGTATTCAGCCTCCATCGTCGAGTCTGCCACGGTTTCCTGTTTGGAACTCTTCCGACAAACCTCCCCTCCATTTAGGGTAAAGACAAATCTCGAGTGCGACTTAGAGTCGTCCTTATCACTCTGGAAGCTCGAATCGGTAAAGGACTCCACCTGGAGTTCTCCGTTACCATACACCAAGAACATCTCTTCAGTCCTTCTCAAGTACTTGAGAATGTTCTTCACAGCTGTCCAGTGATTCTCTCCAGGATCTGCTTGATACCTGCTTACTACACTTAGTGAGTATGCAACATCGGGTCTGGTACATAGCATCGGGTACATGATAGAGCCTACTGCCGAAGCATAGGGTATCTCTTGCATGTGAGCTCTCTCCAAATCAGTCTTGGGAGACATCTCTTTGGAGAGAGTGAGTCCAGAGATCATGGGTATGTTCCCACGCTTGGATTCTTCCATACTAAACCTCTTTAGTATGGTGTCAATGTACCTGGATTGGGACAATCCCAGTATCTGTCTAGATCTATCACTATAGATCTTAATTCCCAAAATGCATGAGGCATCAACTAGATCTTTCATTGAGAATCTTTGTGATAAGAAGAGCTTGACCGAGTGCAGCATAGGAATATTGTTTCCTATCAAGAGTATGTCATCCACGTACAATACGAGGAAGACAACCTTATTCTCTACAACCTTCTTGTATATACAAGGTTCTTCTATGTTTTTGATGAAGTCAAACTCTTTGATTACAACATCAAAATAGATGTTCCAACTCCGCGATACCTGCTTTAACCCGTAGATGGATTTAAGCAGCTTGCACACCTTTCCGCTGCTCCTACTATCTACGAAGCTCTCTGGTTGAGTCATGTACACGCACTCCTATTAATCACCATTTAGAAAGGCTTTCTTAAGATCCATTTGCCAAATTTCGTAGTCATGGTATGCAGCAATGGTAAGTAAGATCCGGATAGACTTAAGTATAGCCAATGGAGAAAAGGTTTTGTCATAATCCACACCTGGTCATTGACGAAAACCCTTTGCAACAATTCTAGGTTTGAAAGTCTGAACTTTTCCATCTACACCAAGTTTCTTCTTAAAGATCCATTTGCTCCCAATGGGTTTTACCCCATCAGGAGTAACTTCCAAAGTCCATACTTTGTTGGTGTACATGGATTCCATCTCAGATCGCATTGCATCCAGCCATTTCACAGAGTCGCCGCTCGTGATGACCTGCTCGAACTAGTTGGGTCATCTTCTTCCATGATGCAATCCTCACTCCCACCATCGACGAGCAAACCGTAGTATCTCTCAGGTGGATGAGGAACCCTACTAGATCGGCGGAGAGGCGGGGGTTCGTCGGGAACTACTGAATCCTCTGGTTCCATTAAATCGTCAGTTGCAGTTTGTGCTGCTGGAACTTCTTCCAGTTCTACCTCTTCACCACTAATTTCTTTTGCAAGAAATTCCTTTTCCAAAAAGGTGGCATATTGAGAAACAAACACCTTTAGTTCCTCAGTGTTGTAGAAAATATATCCTTGTGAATTTTTAGGATATTCCACAAACTTGCAAAGAACTGATCGTGCCTCGAGTTTGTCCGGATTTTGCCTTTTGACATAGGCCAGACAACCCCATATCTTAACTCGTTTAAAATATGGTCTCTTCCCACTCCATATCTCATGTGGTGTTGTAGGTACAAATTTAGATGGAACTTGATTTAATAGGTATGCTGCTGTCTCCATCGCATAACCCCAAAAGGAAATAGGTAACTCAGCAGTACTCATCATAGAGTGCACCATATCTAATAGGATGCGATTCCTCCACTCCGATACACCGTTGTGCTATGGTGTGTAAGGAGGAGGAAGCTGAGAGAGAATCTCATTCTCTTTTAGATAATCTATGAACTCATTACTCAAGTATTCTCCTCCTCGATCAGACCGAAGGATCTTAAAACTTTTACCCGTTTGGTTCTCTACTTCGTTTTTAAATTCTCTGAATTTCTCAAAAGCTTCAGACTTGTGTTTCAACAGGAACACATGTCCGTATCTTAAGAGATCGTCAGTGAATGTAATGAAGTAGGAAGAACCATTCCTGGCATGTGTAGACATGGGACCACATACATCACTATGTATCAGTCCCAAGAGTTCTGTAACTCTTTCTCCGTGTCCACTAAACGGAGTTTTGGTCATCTTGCCTTTGAGACCTGACTGGCAAGTGTCATAAGATGAAAATTCGAACGGATTCAAATATCCATCCTTATGTAACTTAGCTAGCCGTGTTGCATTGATATGACCTAGTCTACAATGCCACAAGAAGGATTCGTTCATTTCTGAACTCTTCCTCTTGTGTGTGTTCTGTAAATTAAGAACTGTGTTTTGATTTAAAACGTATATACCATTATGTAACGAGCCTGGTCCAATCAAGTTTTGATTTAGGAAGATGTTCATAACATTATCATGTATCACAAAATTATATCCTTCTTTACTTAATAAAGAAACTGATATAATCTTGCATATCATGTTCGGTATATAATAGCATTCGTTTAGAATCAATGTATTATCACTTGGTAATACAAGGTGATATTCGCCAACTGCTTTGGCTGCAACATTTGCACCATTCCCTACTCTTACGGAATGATCACCTATTCCCAGTTCTCTACCTTTCTTTAGCCCATGCAATATATTGCATATGCGGGATCCTGATCCGGTATCTAATGCCCAGGACGTAGAATGAACTGAGAAACAGTTCTCGGTAACTAACACACCTGAAGAAGATGCATCAACATACTTATTCTTCATTTTGGTGGTGTGAGAATCCAGATATTCTCCTATTCCCTGCTCGGATTTATAACAATTATAAGTGGGAGCGGGACCAACGTTACCCTGCTAGATATAACAAGCGGGTTCAGTCAATACATCAATATTATTATCTTGATTAAGGCTTGACATGGTCGCTACCTGGAGAGAGAGAGAAGAAAAACACTTTAGCGTGCGCTCTTGCAAAATTAGATTGGTTATTATCTTATCTAATCAGGATGGCTCCCACTGTTTTAATCAAGTCTTCCTTCAAACCCTAAAAGGTAAGATTAGCCGGGATTAATTACACCTTATAAGTTCGTCAATCTTTCAGCCATATCAGTGTTGGTACTTTGAGGGAGGTTCCCCATGCTTTCGTACGGACCTAATTAGAATAAACCTCATTTTCCCAGAGGCATAACCCCGTTAACACCTTTCTAGAGACCTACTTGATCGGCTAATTGTCATGTGTAAAACTCTCCCAGGAGTAAATTTTACTCGCAGTAGGTATCGGGATCGATCTATCTCATAGAAGGTATGCAATCTCATTGCAAATTTCAACATTTGAAATTCCCGATAATGCTTTTGCCCCTATCAACTTATGACCTTAACACAGTCAACAAATCATAATTGCTAGCCAAGTTCAACCCGTCATTTCCCGATTGAATTAAACCCACCTGCACGACCCTTAACATAGTCAACAAAGTCCTACAACTACCCTAATCCAATCAAATCTCATGTTTTAGCAGATAAGCACTAATTAGCTACCGCACACTACGCCTTAACATAGTCAACAAACGTAGCACGAATACTAAGTAGTACTTATCTGAAATGACGGAGGGCTACGCAGGTTTTTCACAAAACCATAAGCGTAATGAACTTGATATCGTTGTAGAAACAAGTGATTTTGAAAAAGGAATGTTTTTGAGGCTTTTCTAGTTTCGCTAAAGAGGTCACTCCCGGTGAAGGGATTTCGGCTCTTTCCTCATCGAATAAAGTGCAGGATATTTCATAAATACCGCTGTGCAAAGGAAGAACTATAGAAGCAATCAAAAACAAAACCGTGAGTTTATAGCATCTGCCAGTTTTGCTAAAGAGGTCACTCCCGGTGAAGGGATCTCGGCTCTTTCCTTATCGAATAAGGTGTTGGATATTCTACAAGGAATACCGCTATGCAAAGCAAAAACTGTAGCTACCCATTTTGAAAATTTGATTCTACAACATCTTTTAGGTTTCTTTTCTTTTATTAATCTCATTAATAAAACCCATCAATTAAGCTTCCTAAGCATCACAGAAGAAACGAAAGCAGTAATATTTATATATCAACATATACATATAGTATAAGCATTCGTCTCAGGCAGTAATATGATCTCATCACAGAACATTGCAGCAGAAGTCAACATATGAAATATTGGATATACTAGGACGTCCGTGTTTTATTTTGAGCCTATATAAAACACGGATTCCACAGTCGCGATGAATAGCCAAACCCACATCCCTAGACCCCTACGAGAGCGGCAAGTAACTCTGCCAATTCTAGGGTTAGGAGACCCGGTCTCGACTCCTCGAGATGGCCTCCTACTGGGCCCTAAAACCCGGTTACTTATGCTCTCCGTCTTGGGTCTATCCTAATGCGGAAAAGTAAATAATATACAATGGTGACATCATCCTCAACCCGGAAGTGCCCCGATAAAAGAATATTACATACAAATGAATTTTACATGAATGAAAAAGAAAACTCTCATCTCACATAAAACCCCCGTCTATTCAATACACAACGAACCAATGTAACATATTACAACAACACATAATCATCACAGATAACTAGGTGAAGTTAGATAATTCGACAGATACAAAGAATTCCCAAAAAATTCCCAGAGAGCTCAACACTTGAGCACAATTAAAATTAACCAGAGATATACCACAGTACCTACGGACCAACAGTTGAAGGGCCGACCCAAGCCTCTCAAGTGGCGCCGCGGATCCGCCGCCAAAACCAGGTTTTGGCCGCTGATCCACGGTCACTTAGACGAGTTAGGGTTTCGTTCTTCAGGTGTGTCCATAGAATTCCCTGCATGATTTTCTGAGTATTTTTAACATGAAAATTTCAACTTTTTGAAAAATTTCCCGAAAGTGGGAAATTTAGGGTTTTCGGAGTTCGATCGGACTTCTAACTTCGTCTAGACAACGCTTAATGCTCTAGCTTGGCTCTGATACCACTGTAGGGTTAGCATAGCACCATAGCAAGGTTTTGTCAAGCATCAATCATGCTACTTTGAAATTTTTGGGGTGCTAAACAAACCCTAACCAAGATCTTAACTATAAAATTAGGGTTAGCATTGCATGTAAACAACTTTAGATCTAAGAGAGAGGGATTACCGTAATTCTACGGTAATGCCTCGGCCGTCAATCTGACGCCAAATGAGGAACAAAAACTTTTATAACTGGCGCTATCGCATACTATAACCCGGATCTGCCATTAACGCTAAACTAACAAACTGTAAAGAGGGTAGAAAGGTTATACCGAACGATCCGAGTCCTTCGTTCTTTAACCATCATCCCACGCTCCTGTTGCGGCTGCTCCGATCTCGTCGATCTCTGATCTGCTAGTCCAGGGGGCACTACGTCATCGGATCTTTAAACGGGCTCCCGCCTCTGACCCGAGGCAACTCGGTCATCAAGTTTGCTAAAAGAGATGACCAAGATTGATGTAGAAAATGAGTAGAACACTTTGTCTCACTTCGTCCAAAGCCATGGACGAACGGTTAATGAAGTTGCCATTTGGAATGATATGAAATGAGAAATGAGCAATGAAATTTCCATACACCAAATCACATAAACTTTTTAATCAACAACCATCTCTTTTCTACCAAGTGAGTGAAAGAACAGGAGGGGAGGGGCCGACCATATATAGAGGTGGGGGTGAGTGTAGGAGCAAGGGGTGTGACCACAAGCAAAGCTTCTCACAAAAGATCTTAGCAAGAACAAGAATCATTAATGCAAAAGAATGAGTCACTAATACACCTCATCAACTTATTAAAGCAAACAATGAGTCACTAACCTAGTCACCTCTTCTAGAACCTTCCACACTCATGACTCACCTCATGACTCACCCAATGATGAAAAGATAAATCCGTATTTAACCGAATGTTAAATACGGGTGATAGAAAACTGCAAACTGGCAACTTCCAAAAGTGATCCCGAAACGAATTTCAGAATAACCCCGTAACAGTATAATCATAACCGCATTTGTATTACGACCGAATACAAATGCAACTGAGACAAAGATATTATATCTACACATTATAATACTCGGATCTGGCTTAAACCAAAGCCCACCAGTATTATCTGCCCGAAATATGACACGTGCGTAAACGCACGTGCATTTTCCGAACCCTGCCATAAAATCATACGGCCTCTACAACGTTTCGCCCGAACTTGGAAACTATCTGTGGGGGACACTAATGACTCATCAGTACCCTGGCGGTGGGTTTAACCACAAGCACGTCAGCGGCACTAGCGGTGCGTAACGGCTGCCCATGTACTGACCTCAAGGGAAGCCGATGAGCGAACTCATCCTGGAACCCTACTGAGCCTAACAGTGACAATATACATACAGTCCGGTCCGTTCATCTATGAGTATCGCATATCCGACCTAGGGGGCTGGTAACGTCAGACCCCCAATAGCGGTATAAGTCGTGTCGGAGACAAGCCCTGAACACCCTGAGAAACTACCGGAGTACCTACCAGTAATTCTCACCTGCCTTGGCCAAGGACTTGGTGTAATGGCTTTCCTAGACACAGCGCGATCTCCACCCCCAATACTGGGAGCGACGAATCCCCTGCCGATCCGCTCACGTGCCTCCATGTGGCTCGGGACTGTATCCAAAAACTACCTGTTTGCACAACTCCTTTGAGCCGTGGTAGGGTAGAAATCAAAGCACAGTGGGAACTCATACGAGACAAATGACGACCTCAGGCTGATGAACTAACCTGTACACATGTCACCAGGGAACTGTTATCTGACGATATGTATAATACCAACTAGCAGGTTCCCGGCGAGTCCTGTCTGGTGTACTCATAACCCAATGAGCACATGTATACATCTTAGGTGATCCAACTGACACCAGTGGCTTGTGAGACCGGCCACCATCCTTCGTCGGGGTCTCGACTGTATACACTAGTCTACTCCGGAGTATCGATGCCCTGTCTCGAAACTCCCACGACTAGGAACCACAATTAAAGATGTGCTTATGAACTACCCAACTCTCATGTATATGATCGCCATCATCCTGTTGGTAGTCTAGCAAGATCCTAAGGGCTCTATCAACGTGTAATCGTGATCAGTCACCTGAACCTATACACGACTGATAAAGGCAAACCAGATAGCATACTATCATCTCGAGTAAGACTGTCCTACCGGCATAGGTCCTTCTCAATCATTGCAATCACGTGCCTGCGATCCAATAATTGACTTTGAGGGCACTATATCCAACAATCTCCCACTTGCACTTAAGGCTAATTATTGCGATGTCGCATACTCACAGCCCGTGTGATACCGAACACCCAACTCCTCTACTAATCAGTTTCACAAAGCCCGTTCATAAAACTCTTGTGTTCGAGAAATAATCTCAGTGAGTGAATCCGCCCTGATGTTTCTTTCTATGTCTCTCTTAATCTCAAGTTCGCGGAGAAAGCCATCTCCCGAATCGAGTAATACATGTCTTAGAATATGTCTGGATATCTGATGGGACCTAGTTCATAAATGAACTCCAAATCCAAACTTCTTAGACTGTATCGATAACTAAACCTAATCAGTATCCTGCACCATGCCTCCCATAGTATCCTCTTGGACCACCTGTCCATAATACTGTCCCTCGTCAGAGGGAAAACTATAACTCTGACAATCACTCTGTCATCCATGTCACCTTTGAAGCCTGGAATGATAACCATCTCCCGAAGGAGGCTGCCGTCATCAAATCCATAGAACATGCACTTATGTTCTAAAACTGCTTCCTTATGTTTCTCCAGGATTGGATTAATACAAACTTATCACATCTCTTACAAAAACAACATTTGGTGTGGTACTTGACATCTCATGATTGACTCAATTGCCTAAGCTAGTGATCTGCCAATCATGCACATCCTTCTCCCCTTTAGTCTTTAAGACACCTTTAGAGAGGGTGACTCCATCACCTGCAGGTACACCACCATGCCAGGAGTCATCTATTCTAAAAACCATTAGAATACTGTCAAAGTACCCACATTGGGAAACTACCCAAATCCAGATCTAAAACCATAGATCTAGAAACCAGAATGTCTGATATTATATCAATATCCTGTCTGGAGAAACAACTGTGTGACGACCACAGTACAACCGATCGTAGTATAGAAATTTTACTTTCTACTATGTGTATGACGTCCATAATACTGGAACATCACACCCTACTACCTTCTTAACAGATCCATCCCCTATTCTGATGAAGTCAAACCCATGACTCTCACAATAAAATTAGATGATCTATCTCCGCTATAACTGCTCAAGTTTATAAATAGACATAAGCTTCTTGCCCACTATGCTTCCGCTGCTCCCACTGACCACAACAACCCTCTGGTAGAATAATATATACGTGCACTTCTAAAGCTAGTTTAGAACGACACTATACTTAACCTCCTGCCGGGTCTCATAGTCTGGAACAACAGTAGAGTCAAGTCTGGGTAAGCAAGAACCTCCCTGTCACCGTCCTTGAGGCTACCGGAGTACCTCTCGGGTGTCTGAGGTTACCCACCATATCTGTGGAGTGGATATTGGAATGTCAAACCTAATTGAATCTTTAGGTCCTATTAAATTTTCCGTAATCGTTTGCGGTTCTGGAATCACTTCCAGTTCTACCATACTCCCACTACTATTTTCTGAAAAAATCCATTTTACTAAAACTGTGGTGAGTTAAGAACAATATCACTGTTAATCTTCCAGATGGTAGAAAGTCAACCCTCGACATAGCCCGGGCCAACCCACAAACTTCCATTACAGAAACGTGCCTTGAGTTATCCAGAGTCTGGTTTTAAGCATAAGACGGACAACTCCCCGTACCTTAACATCGTTAAGATATTAACCATTCTATATCCAATATAGAAACTTTGGCACTTATTTAATTGGAACCAGATTCTAATCATGCAACTGTCTCCAGTGCATATCAACTTAATGGAGAGAGGCTAATCAGCATTACTCAACTTAGGAATACATCCAATTATGAGTAACCTGAAAGAGAAACAAGTTTCTCAAAACCATTACTATCATCTGAATACCAATCATAAGTATCTACATCTTCGATCTCTTTGAAGAATCCCGATACTTGCGACACCTGGTTCTCTACTTTATTCTTATACCCACAACTTCTCAAAACTTAGACCTTGTATTTCTACGAAACACTTGTCTAAAAACTAGAGAAGTCAAAAGTAAATAGAACATAGTACGAGGACCAACCCCTTTGTCCTGATGGACACTGGACAACATACAATACTCTGTATAAGTCCACTGAGTTAAATAACTCAAAACCTATGCGTCGTAGGTTGAAAACTGTACCTAGGAGATTTCCTCAAATATCACCAATTACAACGAATTCCGATATAATGAGGATGATCACCTAATTCCCAATAACTTCCTCCCACTCATCATCTGTAAAACCATACAGATGTGAGAATCATACCTGGTAAATACATACCCTGAAGTAAGTGTCTAATCGGGAAAACAGTTTTCCATTAACAATGCACTGAAACATGAAAATGTTTCATAGGGGTATCGTGGTATTCATAGTAATTCCTCTTCCATAATCCAATTCATGACTTGAACCGTATATTTCTTTGCCATCTCTCCAAATCCCTTTATCTGTCTTTAGTCGTTACCTTCTGTACACCATCGTTAGGCTAAATGGTTTTCTTCCTTCCCTACCGTTCGGCACCAGCCTATGGTTTGGAAGAAAACTATCCAGTAAGCATAATAGGTGTACCCTCCTGAACCTAGGAGTACTCACATCTTGAGAGAAGGTGATGATAAAAGACAACTGAATAATACCTTATTCTTTGAAAGGTGAAATAGGAGTGGCGATGAAGTACGCGGTTTTGTCGTGAATGATAACTGTCGCAATTTACTTTGCCCTCTTTCTAATCCCTTTATTTTGTCTTTACATATTACCTTCTGTACACCCTACTTAGGCTAATTGGTTTTCTTCATTCCCTACCTTTGGGCACCTGCCTATGGTTTGGAAGAAGAATATCCAATAAGCGTAATAGGTGTACTCTCCTAAACCAAGGAGCCCTCGTAACCTAAGAGAAGGTGATAAAAAAAGACAACTGAATAAACCAATTCTATTTTTCCTGAACCTGGATCCATCCTCGAAGAAGTCCCTTCGAGTTCGTATATAACCATAGATGGATCTATCCAATGGAAGTGGATGTCCGTAGTAATACGTGGTGTTCTGAGAAATGCAAAGGGTAGAAGAAGGAGTGGCAATGAATTATGCAACTTAGACAATCCAAACGCCAGTATTTTAAGAAGGTTCGGTAAACTTGGTCACTGAGTCATAGTCTAGGGTCGGTCAAAGGTCGCTGCCAAAGAGAGAGAGAGAAAAGAAACACTCTGCGTGCACTCTAACCTAGATCAGAATGGTTATCACTTTATCTAATCAGGAAACCTCCCACTGTACTGTCAAATTCTCTTTCAAACCTGAAAGAAGAATCAATCGGGATCACCTGAGGAGTAAACCAACTCATCAGTGGGAATCGGGATCCAACTCTCATCGCATGATAACATGACGGAATCCACTCACGTTATCACACTCCAGAAGGTATGCTCATGCCTGGAAAGTTTCAGTTTCTTTAGAAACTCCCGATATGATTTTTGCCCTATGCTCTTATGATCATGACTAAGGGCCAACCCATCATAAGTCGCATGTCAAGTTCTTCCCATCATTATCTTGTTAATTTGAACCCACCCATACTCGTCCTTGACTAAGGGCCAACAAGGCTGTACGACTGTCCCAAATCAACGCATCTATCTATGCAACATGTGAACACCCCAGCAGCTACCAATCACTATGTCCAGGCTAAGGGCCAGACCAACATAGCTTGAATACTACTGACCATTCATATGAAATGACGGAGGGCTACGGCTAGTTTTTGGCTAAAAACCTTTAACGTAATGAACTTGATCTCGTTGAAGGAACCTGATAGCTTTTTATAAAAATATAGTGGCGAAAACCTTTACTAAAGAGGTCACTCCCGGTGAAGGGATCTCGGCTCTTTCCTCGTGGAATGATTTGCAGGATATTCCAACTGAATACCGCGATGCAAAGCAACTTGTAATCGACTATAGTGAAGTTATTACCCTGATGTAAACTTCTGCCCAAGGGGTCACTCCCGGTGAAGGGATCTCGGCCCTTGCCTCGTCGAATGAGGTGCAGGATATTCCAACTGAATACCACTATGCAAAACAAAAGAAAACGTCTTTGTAATAAGACTTTTAAAACTGTTCCAACAACATCCAAACAGGTTTGTTTTCCTTTGCATTGATCAGAATGAACGCAGTCCCATCAATTAATCACACCAGAAAAGAACGAAAATAAAATGTACGTATATGCCATCCGCATTCGTCACTGGGTCCCGTTTTTATCCGTTAGGTTACTTAACTAACGACAGAGCGGGGACTGGACTAGCGCGGGTGCAAAACATATACAACATCTACTAGTATATATACCAATATACAATAATCGCTCCAGGCGTGATAATATGCAACATTACAGAAAAGTAATCAGCATCACAGAACAATACAGATAATCTGGGATCCCCGAGTTTCACAGAGGCGCTACTGAAACCCGACGTTCCCCAGGTCGTGTGGATAGCCTGTGCAATGAAACCTAGATCCCTACGGGTGCGGCAAGTTACCCGCCAAAACCTGAAGCGAGGCAGCCCCCTACAGCATCGTGAATGGACCACCCTGCACTTTACGGAATCCGGTAACTTGGGCACCCTTCCTTTGGTCAACCTGTACCCCCTACGAGTGCGGTGAATAGTCTGCCAATTCTAGAGTGTGGCCCCTCTGCCTCTCAAAGCCATGAGATACGGACCTGTTGCCCTCCAGAACCCGGCTATCCGTGCACTCCGTCGTGGGGTAAAACCTAGTACAGAAATGAAAAAAATGTACAACAGGTATATCGACCTCAGCCCGGTCGTGCCCCAAAAGAATATTATATAAACAGGCAGTGACGGCAGTCCACATGTTGGACGCTCGCCCCGCAATATCAAATGTACAAATAAATCCAAACTGCACTACCATTGCACACTGCTATCCACCACGACAAATCCGCAACATCACAGCACAACACAAAACATCAACGCGAATGTCACGTTCGCAAACCCGTCTAAAATAACTATAGCAATTAGACGCGGTTTACCGCTCGAATGACATTCACGGTCGGAGATATAATGTAAGTACTGTAAACTAACACGTTTAAATTTCGATCGAAAAAACTTCCCGAAGTGGGCCCCACGTACATCTGTTGTACAGTAACAAAATATGGGCCCAAAAGAAATATTCCAGAAACAACAATTCCCTATGTAGAAGCCCCAGAAGAAATTTGGCCCACTGAAGCACCAAGACGGCCGCGGTTCCGCGGCCAAAGCATGGCTTTGGCGGCGGTTCCGCGGCCGTACGGTCGAAACAGTGGATCGTCTTTCTGCTGTGTTCTTTTAAAAGCCTGCTCGATTTTCTGAAGTGCTCAAAATGATTTTTAGACCAGTTTTAAAATAGACAGAAACTTTATACATCGAAATTGCGATTTTTGAAAATCCGTTCGATCGATATTTTAAACGTGTTAGAACAAGTTAGTAAAGCTTAATGGCGTGGCTATGATACCATGTAAGTGTACGGTAGAGCCCCGACCGTCAATCTGACGCCAAATGAGGAACAAAAACTTTTATAACTGGCGCTATCGCATACTATAACCCGGATCTGCCATTAACGCTAAACTAACAAACTGTAAAGAGGGTAGAAAGGTTATACCGAACGATCTGAGTCCTTCGTTCTTTAACCATCATCCCACGCTCCTGTTGCGGCTGCTCCGATCTCGTCGATCTCCGATCTGCTCGTCCAGGTGGCACCACGTCATCGGATCTTTAAACGGGCTCCCGCCTCTGACCCGAGGCAACTCGGTCATCAAGTTTGCTAAAAGAGATGACCAAGATTGATGTAGAGAATGAGTAGAACACTTTGTCTCACTTCGTCCAAAGCCATGGACGAATGGTTGATGAAGTTGCCATTTGGAATGGTATGAAATGAGAAATGAGCTATGAAATTTGCATACACCAAATCACATAAACTTTTTAATCAACAACCATCGCTTTTCTACCAAGTGAGTGAGAGAAGAGGAGGGGAGGGGCCGACCATATATAGAAGTGGGGGGTGAGTGTAGGAGCAAAGGGGGTGACCACAAGCAAAGCTTCTCACAAAAGATCTTAGCAAGAACAAGAATCATTAATGCAAAAGAATGAGTCACTAATACACTTCATCAACTCATTAAAGCAAACAATGAGTCACTAACTTAGTCACCTCTTCTAGAACCTTCCACACTCATGACTCACCTCATGACTCACCCATTGATGAAAAGATAAATCCGTATTTAACCGAATGTTAAATACGGGTGATAAAAAACTGGAAACTGGTAACTTCCAAAAGTTATCCCGAAACGAATTTCAGGATAACCCCGTGACAGTATAAACATGCCCGCATTTGTATTATGACCAAATACAAATGCAACCGAGACAAAGATATTATATCTACACATTATAATACTCGGATCCGGCTTAAACCAAAGCCCACCAGTATTATCTGCCCGAAATATGACACGTGCGTAAACGCACGTGCATTTTCCGAACCCTTCCATAAAACCATACGGCCTCTACAACGTTTTGCCCGAACTTGGAAACTATCTGTGGGGGACCCTAATAACTCATCAGTATCCTGGTAGTGGGTTTAACCACGAGCATATCAGCGGCACTAGCAGTGCGTAACGACTGCCCATGTACTGACCCCAAGGGAAGCCGATGAGCGAACTCATCCTGGAACCCTACTGAGCCTAAAAATGAAAATATACATACAGTCCGGTCCGTTCGTCTATGAGTATCGCATATCCGGCGTAGGGGGCTGATAACGTCAGACCCCCAATAGCGGTATAAGTCGTGTCGGAGACAAGCCCTGAACACCCTGAGAAACTATCGGAGTACCTACCAGTAATTCTCACCTGCCTTAGCCAAGGACTTGGTGTAATGGCTTTCCTAGACACAGCGCGAGCTCGACCCCCAATACCGGGAGAGACGAATCCCATGCCAATCCGCTTACGTGCCTCCATATGGCTCAGGACTGTACCCAAAAACTACCTGTTTGCACGACTCCTTTGAGCCGTGGTAGGGTAGAAATCAAAGCACAGTGGGAACTCACATGAGACAAATGACGACCTCAGGTCGATGAACTAACCTATACACATGTCACCAGAGAACTGGTATCTGACGATATGTATAATACCAACTAGCAGGTTCCCGGCGAGTCCTGTCCGGTGTACTCATAACCCAATGAGCACCTGTATACATCTTAGGTGATCCAACTGACACCAGTGGCTTGTGAGACCGGCCACCGCCCCTCGTCAGGGTCTCGACTTTATACACTAGTCTACTCCGTAGTATCGATGCCCTGTCTCGAAACTCCCACGACTAGGGATCACAATTAAGGATGTGCTTATGGACTACCCAACTCTCACGTATATGATCACCATCATACTGTTGGTAGTCTAGCAAGATCCTAAAGGCTCTATCAACGTGTAATTGTGATCAGTCACCTGAACCTATACACGACTGATAAAGGCAAACCAGATAGCATACTATCATCTCGAGTAAGACTGTCCTACCGGCATGGGTCATCCTCAATCATTGCAATCATGTGCCTGCGATCCATTAATTGACTTTGAGGGCACTATATCCAACAATTACAACCTTTGTAGTCCATTCCTTCGCTTCATAACCTCCGAGTAGTAGTCCCTTCGCCACGATCCATGAACTCCCGGACTCTAGAGAGGCTCCACAAGTCGAATGATCCATGCTTGCTTGAAGTCTCCATTTTCGAAGATGGTCTACCTTGAAGAATCTCAAACCAAAGCTCTCACTTCTCTAATTAAGTATTAGTGAAGTGAACACCCTAATCTAAGTGGCTAGAATAGATGAGGATGATGAAGTAGGAATTTTGCTCTCTTTTGTTTTCAATTTCTCACTTTAAATCATCACAACATAAAAAGGTAGAAAGCTTTTTCAAGGAAGAAGAAGAAGAAGAAAGTTTTTGTGATGAATAATGAATTGTTGTTGTGGTTACAAATGACAACCATGAGTTAATAAATGAAGGCATCAACTCATGCAGAGAATAAACTAGAGTTAAGGGTTTGGATTGGATTAACAAAAATCTACACAAAATATCAAAGCTAAATGACTAAAAGGAAAGCATCATGAAGCTAACCCAAACGCTAACCCAAATCCAAACCATAACTTGGTTTAAACTTAACAACCATGTTATATTTGTAACCCTAACTTGTTACAATATTATATATTGTAAGTGCACGGCGGCGCCCCGGCCGTCTGAACGAGGCCAAAATGCGGAAACTATACTTTTACAAAACTAGTAAACCGGCACCACCGCGCACTATAAACCCGGATCGGGCCATTAACCTACTCCTAGATAACTAGAGAAGGGGTAGAGAGATATACCGAGCGATCCGTGTCCTTCGGTCTTCTCGTCATCGTCCCGATCTCCCCGCGGAATCTCCGGTCTTCATCTCCTCATGGCACCACATCGACGGGTTCTTTTACGGGCTCCCACCTCTGGACCGAGGCAACTCGGGCACGAAGTTGGCGAGTCGACGTCTCCAAGAATGCTGTAGGAAATCTGTAGAACTTATCTCATGGGGTTGTATGAAGTTGCCCTTTTTAGTGGAGGAATGAAATGAACTTTTGGAGATGGAGCTATGGGATTTTTACAAAGCCAAAGTGATCAAAAATCCCATACAAAAATTTTTTTTGGACAGCCCCCACTCAAAGTGGCCGGCCTCATGCTAGGAGAGTAAGAGAGAGAGTGGATCAATCATCCAAGGAAAAATGATTGATCATGAGTCAAAAAGCAAGCCACACTCCCTCATCATAACCAATCCAATCAAGCAAAAGTCAAGTAATGATGAACATAGAAGTCAAGGGATGGTGGAACCATCATGAAGCAACAATAAACAAAGACCACCCTCCACAATGCTAATTTGCACAATTGCAAATAAGGTCTCCTCCACCAATTTTCAGCCAAGCAAAGAAACAAAGAAAAATGGCCGAAACGGAAAGCAAACTGGCAACTTCAGAAAACTGATCCCGTAATAAATTACAGGAAATCCCCATGACTGTATATACATACCCGCATTTGTATTGCGACCGAATACAAATGCAATGAGACAAACTCTACACGGTACAATACTAAGATCCGGCTTAAATCAAAGCCCGCTAGTATTATCCGTCCGATCATGATCCGTGCAATACCGCACGTATATGATCGAACCCTGCCATATCTCCATACGGCCTCTACAGTGTTTCGCCCGAAACTGGAGAAACTGTCCTGTGGGGGACTCTAAAGACTCGTCAATACTTTGGCTGTGGATTTAACCACTAGCACGTCAGAGGTATTAGCCATACGTAACGGGCTACGTGGTATTGACCAAAAGGGACGTCGATGAGCGAACTCATCCTGACACCCTACTGAGCTTGTCAGTGACAATATCCGTACAGTCCGGTCCGTTCGTCTATGAGCATCGCATAGCGGGCCTAGGGGTTAGTAAAAGTCAGACCCCAAAAGCGGTACAAGTCGTGTCGGAGTGTAGCCCAGAACACCCTGAGATACTACTGGAATACCTACCGGTAAATCTCCTGCCTTGGCCAAGGACTTCGTGTAATTGCTCTCTTAGACACGGCGCGACCTCACCCCCAATACCGGGAGAGACGAACCCCTGCAGATCCGCTCACTGCCTCCATGCGGCTCGGGACTGTACCCAACTAAAACCTGTTTGCACGTCTTCTTTGTGCGTGGTAGGGTAGTAATCAAAGTACAGTGGGAACTCACACGAGATAAATGACGATCTCAGTTCGATGAACTAACCTGTACACATGTCACCAGGGAACTGCTATCTGACGTCTGGTATAAGACCAACTAGCATGTTCCCGGCGAGTCATGTCCGGTGTACTCATAACCCAATGAACACCTGTATACATCTTAGGTGAACCAACTGACACCAGTGGCTTGTGAGACCGGCCACCGCCCCTCGTCGGGGTCTCGACTGTATACACTAGTCTACTCTGGAGTATCGATGCCCTGTCTCGAAACTCCCACGACTAGGGACCTTTTAAGGATGTGCTTATAGACCCCAGCTCCCACGTATATGATCGCCCTCATACTGCTGGCAGTCAAGCAAGAATCCTAGGGGCTCTATCAACGTGCAATAGTGACCTGTAAGGTCACCTAAAGCAATACACGATGATAAAAGTAAACCAGATAGCATACTATCATCTTGAGTAAGACTGTCCTACCGGTATAGGTCCTTCCACAATCATTGCAATCACGTGCCTGTGATCCAATAATTGACTCTGAGGGCACTATCTCCAACAATCTCCCACTTGCACTCAAGGCTAATTATTGCGATGTCGCATACTCACAGCCTGTGTGATACCGAACACTCAACTCCTCTACTAATCAGTCTCACAAAACCCGTTTGCGAAACTAATGCGTTCGAGGAATAGCCTCAGTGAGTGGATCCGCCTTGATGTTTCTTTCTATGTCTCTCTATATCTCAAGTTCGCGGAGAAAGCCATCTTCCGAAATGAGCAATACCTGTCTTAGAATGTGTTTGGATGTCTGATGGGACCTAGCTCATAAATGAACTCCAAATACAAACTTCTTAGACTGTATCGTCAACTGAACTTAATCAGTATCCTGCGTCATGCCTCCCTCAGTATCCCCTTGGACCACCTGTCTAAAATACTGCCCCTCGTCAGAAGGAAAACTATAACTCTGACAACCTCTCTGTCATCCATGTCACCTTGGAAGGCTGGAATGATAACTGTCTCCTAAAAGAGGCTGTTGTTATCATATCCTTAGAACATTCACTTATGTTCTAAAACTGCTTCCGTTCGTTTCTCCAGGATTGGATCAATATCAACTTATTGCATCTACTGCAAAAAACAACATCTGGTGTGGTGCTTGACATCTCATGATTGACTCAATTGCCTAAGCAAGTGATCTGCCAATCATGCACATCCCACTCCCCTTTAGTCTATAAGACACCTTTAGAGAGGGTGACTCCATCACCTGTAGGTACACCACCATGCCAGGAATCGTCCATTCTAAAACACATTTAGAATGCTGTCTAAGTACCCTGATTGGGACACTTCCCAAATCTAGATCTAAAACCATAAATCTAGTAACCAGAATGTCTGATGTAATACCCAATTCCTATATGGAGAAACCACTGTGTGACAACCAAAGTATAACCGATCGTAGTATAGGAATATCACTTCCTACTCTGTGTATGTCATCCAAATACTAGGACATCACACCCAACTATCTTCTTAATAGATCCATCACCTATTCTGATGAAGTCAAACCTATGACTGTCACATCAGAAGTAGATGATCTATCTCCGCTATATCTTCTTTAGTCTATAAATAGACATAAGCCACTTGTCTACCAATGCTTCCACTGCTCCCACTGATTACGACAACCCTCTGGCAGAGTCATATACACGTGCACTTCTAAAGCTAGTTTAGAACGACGCTATACTCATCCTCCTGCCGGGTCTCACAGTCTGGAACAACAGCAATGGAAAGTCTGGGTAAACAAGAACCTCCCTGCCACCGTCCTTGAGGCTACCGGAGTACCTCTCTGGTGCTTGAGGTTACCCACCTTATCTGCGGAGTGGCTAATGGAATGTCAAACCAAATTGAATCTTTAGGTTCTTATCAAATTTTCAGTAATCGTCTGCGGTTCTGGAATCACTTCCAGTTCTACCATACTCCCACTACTGTTTTCTGAAAAAATCCATTTTTATTAAAACTGTGGCGAGTCTAGAACAATATCACTATTGATCTTCCATATGGTAGAAAATCAACCTTCATCATAGCCCGGGTCAACCCACAAATAGCCATTACAGAAACGTGCCTTGAGTTATCCAGAGTCTGGTTTTAAACATAAGCCGGACAACTCCCCGTACCTTAACAATGTCAAGATATGAACTGTTCTATATCCAATACAGAAATAGAGGCACTGATTTAATTGAACCAGATTAAAATCATGCAGCTGTTTCCAGTGGATGTCAACTAAGTGGAAAGAGGAAGATCAGCGTTACTCAACTTAGGAATGCTTCCAATTATGAGTAACCTGAAAAAGAAGCAAGTTCTCTTAATCATTACTATCAACTGAATACCATACACAAGTATCTACATCTTCGATCACCTTGAAGAATCCCAATACTTGCAATACCTGGTTCTCTACTTTAATCTTATACTTATAACTTCTAAAAACTCAGATCTTGTGTTTCCACGAAACACATGTCTAAGAACTAGAGAAGTCACAAGTAAACAAAATATAGTGCGAGGACCAACCCCTCTGTCCTAATGGACACTGGACAACTTACAATACCCTGTATAATTCTTTTGAGTCTAATAACTCATTCCCTGTGTGTCGTAGGTTGAAAACTGTACTTATGGTTAAGAAGAATTACACCGTTGTTCAATACTCCTTACCTAACCATCCACTGATATAGGTAAATGTCATAGACATAATTTCAAAAATTTATGTCTCACTCTATAAAAATAGACGTACAGATATATCAATTTGAAATTGGTGCATAGCAACGGATATTCAAAACCAAATATTTGCTGACCGGCAAACAGCCCAGGCGACTTCCTCAAATATCACCAATTACAACGAATTCCGATATAATGAGGATGATCACCTAATTCCCAATAACATACTCCCACTCATCATCTGTAAAACAATACAGATGTGAGAATCATACCTGGTAAATACATACCCTGGAGCAAGGGCTAATTGGGAAATCAGTTTTCTTTTAACAATACACAGTGAAACTGAAACATATAAATGTTTCGTAAGGGTATTCGGGTATTCTTAGTAATGCCTCTTCCATTATCAGATCCACAACTGTAACTGTATATTTCTTTGCCATCTCTCCAAATCCCTTCATGTGTCTTTAGTCATTACCTTCTGTACACCCCTTTAGGCCAAATGGTTTTCTCCCTTCCCTACCGCTCGGCACCAGCCTATGGTTTGGAAGAAGACTATCCAATAAGCATAATGGGTGTACTGTCCTAATCCTAGGAGCACTCGCAACGCGAGAAAGGGTGAAGATAAAAGACACCTGAATAAACCTTATTCCTATTTCTCCTGAACCAAAATCCATCCCCGAACTGGAACAAGTTCCTTTCGAGTTCGTATATAACCATGCGATGGAGTATCCAATAAACTGTGGATCTTCGTAGTGATACGGAGTGTCCTGGAGAAATACAAAGGTGAAGTGGGAGTGGTAATGAAATACTTGGTTTGGTCGTGAATAGCAGTCGCAATTTACTTTGCCCTCCTTCTAATCCCTTTATTTGTCTTAACTTAATACCTTCTGTACACCACACTTAGGCTAATCGGCTTTCTTCATTCCCTACCGTTCGGCACCAGCCTAAGGTTTGGAAGAACACTATCCAATAGGCGTAACGGGTGTACTATCCCCTAATCCAAGGAGCACTCGTAACCTGAGAGAAGGTAAAAGGAAAAGACAACTGAATAGTCCTATTCGTTTTCTCCAGAACCAGAAACCATCCTCGAATAAATTCCTTCAAGTTCGTATATAACCATACGATGGTTTTATCCAATGGAAGTGGACGTTCGTAGTAATACAGGGTGTCCTGGAGAAAAGGGTAAAAGTAGGAGTGGCAATGAGGTATGCAACTCTGACAATCCAAAAGCCAGTGTATAAGAAGATTCGGTTAATTTTGGTCACTGAGTCATAGTAAAGGGTCGGGTCATGGTCGCTGCCAAAGAGAGAGAGAAAAGAAACACTCAACGTGCACTCTAACCTAGATCAGAATGGTTATCAATTTATCTGATCAGGAAACCTCCCACTGTACCGTCAAATTCTCCTCCAAACCTGAAAGAAGAATTAGTTGGGATCGCCCGAGGAGTAAACCAACTCATCAGTGGGAATCGGGATCCATCTATCATCGCATGATAATGTGACGGAATCCGCTCACGTTATCACACTCCAGAAGGTATGCGCATATCTGGTAAGTTTCAGTTTCTTTAGAAACTCCCGATGTGATTTTTGCCCCATGCTCTTATGACCTTGGCGTGAGGTCAAAATGTCATAAGTCACATGTAAAGTTCTACCTATCATTATCCAGGTTAATTTAAACCCACCCATACCTACTCTTGACGTAGGCCAAAATGGCAGTACGACTGTCTCAAACCAACGCATTCTATCTATGCAACAGATAAATATCCGGCAGCTACCAATCACTATGCCTTGGCGTGAGGTCAAAATACATAGCTTGAATACTACCGAATATTTAACTGAAATGATGGAGGGCTATGAATGGTTTCTGGCGAAAACCTTTAACGTAATGAACTTGATATCGTTGAAGGAACTAGATAGCTTTTATAAAAATATAGTGGCGAAAACCTTTGCTGAAGAGGTCACTCCCGGTGAAGGGATCTCGGCTCTTTCCCCATAGAATGAGGTGCGGGATATTCCAACTGAATACCACGATGCAAAGCAAAAGTAATCGACTATAGTGAAGTTATTGCCCAGACGCAAACTTCTGTCCAAGGGGTCACTACCGGTGAAGGGATCTCGGCCCTTGCCTCGTCGACTGAGGTGCTGGATATTCATAACCGAATACCACTGTGCAAAACAAAAGAGAACGCCTTTGCAATAACAGCTTTTTGAAAAAAGTTCCAACAACATCAGAATAGGTTTGTTTAGCTTGCATTGATCCGAATCAACGCAGTTCCATCAATTGATCACACCAATAAAGTACGAAAAATAATGATGTACGTATATGCCACCCGCATTCGCCACTGGGTCCTATAATCACCCGTTAGGTTACTTAACTAACGACAGAGCGGGGACTGGACTAGCGCGGGTGCAAAACATATACAACATCTACTAGTATATATATCAATATATAATATTCGCTCAAGGCGTGATAAAATGCAACGTCACAGAAATGTAATAAGCATCACAGAATAATACAGATATCTGGGATCCCCAGGTTTCATAGAGCGGCTACTGAAACCCGACGTTCCCCTGGTCGTGTGGATAGCCTGTGCAATGAAATCCTAGACCCCTACGGGCGCGGAAAGTTACCCACCAAAACCTCAAGCGAGGCAGCCCCCTTCAGCAAGGTGAATGGACCACCCAGCACTTCACGGAATTCGGTAACTTAGGCATCCCTCCTTAGGTCAACCTGTACCTCCTACGAGTGCGGCGAATAGCCCGCCAATTCTAGAGTGAAGCCACCTCCGTCTCAACGCCATGAGATGCAGGCCCGTTGCCCTATAGAATCCGGCTATCCGTGCACCCCACCTTAGGGTAATCCTAGTACAGAAAGTAAAAATATACATACAATGGGTACATCGACCTCAGCCCGGTCGTGCCCCAAAAGAATAATATACAAACAGGTAGTGACGGCAGTCCACATATCGGACGCTCGCCCCGCAATATCAAATGTACATAAACAACCAAACTGTACTAACATTGCTCCCAGGTTATCCCCCACGACCAATCCGCAACATCACAGCACAATACAGAACATCAACGTGAATGTCACGTTCGCAAATCCGTCTAAAAGGGCTATAGCAGTTAGACAGGATTTACCGATCAAATGACATTCACGGTCGCAGATATAATGTAAATACTGTGAACTAATATGTTTAAAATTTCCGATCGACTAAATTTTCCGGAGTGGGCCCGAAGCACATCTGTAGCACTCAAAGAAAATCTAGGCCCAAACAGAATATTCCAAAACCCCCATTTTCAACTCAGGAATCACTGGAAGAAATTTTGTGCAGTGTTTGTTCTTCACTGCGGCGGAACTGCGGCCAAAGTAGGGGTACGACCACGGTTCCGCGGCTAAAGAGGAAGATCACTCCACGAAATTTTCCCAGATTCCATTAAAAACCCTGCCTGTATTTCTGCAATACACAGAAAAATTTTCCGAGCCCAAAAAAATTCGACAGAAAACTGATACTTTGAAGATGCAGTTTTGGGATATTTGTTCGATCGAAGTTTTAAACACACTAGATCAAGCTAGACTAGGTTAATGGCGTGGCTCTGATACCAGTGTAAGTGCACGGCGGTGCCCCGGCCGTCTGAACGAGGCCAAAATGCGGAAACTATACTTTTACAAAACTAGTAAACCGGCACCACCGCGCACTATAAACCCGGATCGGGCCATTAACCTACTCCTAGCTAACTAGAGAAGGGGTAGAGGGATATACCGAGCGATCCGTGTCTTTCAGTCTTCTCGTCATCGTCCCGATCTCCCCGCGGAATCTCCGGTTTTCATCTCCTCGTCGGAAGGGCACCACATCGCCGGGTTCTTTTACGGGCTCCCACCTCTGGACCGAGGCAACTCGGGCACGAAGTTGGCGAGTCGACGTGTCCAAGAATGCTGTAGGAAATCTATAGAACTTATCTCATGGGGTTGTATGAAGTTGCCCTTTTTAGTGGAGGAATGAGATGAACTTTTGGAGATGGAGCTATGGGATTTTTACAAAGCCAAAGTGATAAAAAATCCCATACAAAAATTTGTTTTGGACTTCCCCCACTCAAAGTGGCCGGCCTCATGCTAAGAGAGTGAGAGAGAGAGTGGATCAATCATCCAAGGAAAAATGATTGGCCATGAGTCAAAAAGTAAGCCACACTCCCTCATCATAACCATTCCAATCAAGCAAAAGTCAAGTAATGATGAACATAATAGTCAAGAGATGGTGGAACCATCATGAAGCAACAATATGCAAAGACCACCCTCCATAATGCTAATTTGCACAATTGCAAATAAGCCCTCCTCCACCAACTTTCAGCCAAGGAAAGAAACAAAGGAAAATGGCCGAAACGGAAAGCAAACTGCAAACTTCAGAAAACTAATCACGTAATAAATTATAGGAAAACCCAATGACTGTATATACATACCCGCATTTGTATTGCGACCGAATACAAATGCAATGAGACAAACTCTACACCGTACAATACTAGGATCCGGCTTAAACCAAAGCCCGCTAGTATTATCCGTTTGATCATGATCCGTGCAATACCGTACGTATATGATCGAACCCTGCCATATCTCTATATGGCCTCTACAGCGTTTCGCCCGAAACTGGAGAAACTGCCTTGTGGTGGACTCTAAAGACTCGTCAATACTTTGGCTGTGGATTTAACCACTAGCACGTCAGAGGTATTAGCTATACGTAACGGGCTACCAGGTATTGACCAAAAGGGACGTCGATGAGCGAACTCATCCTGACACCCTACTGAGCCTGTCAGTGACAATATCCGTACAGTCCGGTCCGTTCATCTATGAGTATCGCATGGCGGGCCTAGGGGGTTGGTAAAAGTCAGACCCCCAAAAGCGGTACAAGTCATGTCGGAGTGTAGTCCAGAACACCCTGAGATACTACTGGTGTTAGTTATATGTATGCCCTAGAGGCCATTACTGTACATTGGATGTATATTGTAGTGGATGCTGGGACATATATAGGGAGGACTTTCTTGCTCGACATGATAGTATGCTATCTGGTTACTCTTTACCTTAACGTGTACATTGATTGTCTCTCTGTTACATGTTGGTAAAGCCCTTAGGATGTGTACTTGACTATCTGGACTATGATGCGGATCATACTAGTGGGGACATGGTAGTCCATAAGTACATCCTTCAAAGTCCCTAGTCGTGGGTGTATCGAGACGGGGCATCGATATACCAGAGTAGACTAGCGTGTAGCTTCTCGACCCATACAGATGGGCGATGGATGATCCCATATCCATTGGTGTTTGACATCGGAGATGATATACGGGTGCTCAGTAGAGACTGGGTACACTGGACGGACTCGCCGAGAACTCCCAGATGGTATTATACCTCACGTTAGATGGCAGTTCTCTGGTGACACTGGTACAGAGTGGTCTGTTGACCCGAGATCATCATAGAGTCTTGTGTGGTTCCCACTGTGCTTTGATTTCCATCTTACCACGTCCAAGAGGGCGTGCAAAACGGTGGTTTTTGGGTACAGTCCCGAGTCACATGGAGGCAATGAGCGATAGGAGGGGATTCGTCTCTCCCGGTATAGGGAGTTGATGTTGCGCTGTGTTCGATTGGTTATAACAGAAAATCCCTGGCCAGGGTTGCTGAGATTTACTGGTAAGTGTTACCAGTAGTTTCTCGAATTGTTATAGACCTCATATCGACACGACTTATCAAGCTATTGGGGTCTGACGTTTACCACCCCTAGGCGAGATATGCGACATATCAGACGATCAGACCGGACTGTACGGTAGTGTTACTGGTTGGATTCACTGGAGTGTGAGCGGGCTTGCTCATCGATCTTCAGATCGCTCAATACCCGGGTGGCCGTTACGTTTAGCAGACCGCTTGCGGCTTGTGGGTGTTTGATATGATCATCATCTGCTGCCGGCGTATTGACGAGTCTTTAGAGTCCTACACAGAGGTTTCCTGGCTCAAGCGAAACGAAATAGGAGCGCATACGAGATATGTGCGGGACCGAGAATAATGCGTGTATGTGATACCGTATTCCATTCTCGCGATAAATGTATCGATTGGTTGTATGCGATATAACCTAGTTATCGAATCAAGGATTGATTCGATAAATCGATACATTTGATATTAGTCGGTTATATGCGATATGACCGGGTCGTTAAATCAAGTGTTGATTTAATGATTTAATGTATAATTATATATTTGATAAATTACTTTGCGTTAACTAGTATCGGTTCACTTTAAATGGATATTCTCACTCGGATGTGCACGTTGTATATGTGATATACTTTTTGTGCAATTGATTGTATCATGTTTGATGATACATGTTTGCTTTGGTTAAGTGTAAAGAATTAAACCTATGGTTATGTATATGGTTAAGTTTTTATTTATTTATCCATTCATTTATCTATTTATTTTTGGATTAATAAAGAGAGAAGAAAACAAAATGGTTGCATTGATTCATGAAGTTTCTTGAAGCTTCATTCAACTTTGACCATTTTGTCTTCATCTCCTTAACCTAACCATTCACTAACCCTAGTCTATTCTCTACACCTAACTATGGTTGGAATTATGATAAGGATTCTTTTTTCTTTTCAATTTAATTATCTTATCATAATACTTTCTTCTTCTTCTTCATCTTCAAAGAAGAAACCTTCACTTCATCAATGGTGGATTGATGAAATGAGTGAGAAATCCAATTCTAAAGTCTACCCACTTCCTATTTCTTCATCCTCTACCTCTTGCCAAGTAGTAGAGTGTGTTTCCTTCATGAGTTTTCATGGCTTGGTGAAGGTGGAGCTTGATCTAGCGATGCTTCGACGTAGATCATCTTCGGCATGGACATCGACGACCTAGCTCGCCTATTCTCCGATGAAGCCGACGCAAGAGCCCGGGATTTATTTTGGACAGCGAGAGGACTTCATTGCGGAGCTATGGAGGTGGAGCACCGGATCTACAAAGTTTGTATTTCCGTATTCTCTTAGTTAAGTGTTAACTTGTTATCTTTTCGCCTAGATTTCTAGCCAACGATCCGTAGTCGGGTTTCTCGGCACCTAGAGTTTTTGATATTGGCATGGTTGATGCCTTGTGAGACCTCATTAGGGTGCCTAGGAACCCTGCAGTGGTATCAGAGCCTAGCTAGAGCCTTAGGCGAAGTCTTGACGACGTTTGAAATCCGAACGAACATCGAAACCCATTCCCAAAATGCTCTCTGGAAATTTTCTAAAATTTTGGATTATTGTCAATTAAAAATATGCAGAAAAATAAGCAGGGTGTTATTTGAATTACTGTGAAATACGAGGGCCTAAATCGACTTTTCCACCGCGGAACCGCGGCACGTGCTATGCATGGTGCGGCGGTTCCGCGGCCGTACTGTTCCCTTGTATGATGATTTCTGCACAGTAACTCATATAATTTAATGCTATATTTTCTGGTGTATTTTTATTGTCACTCTACAGAAGAGTATTCTGGGGTTGTATTGGGAATCAAACATTCGATCGGATTATCAAATTTTGTCAGTGTGGCTTTCCGGATAAATTTTAGAATATGTTAAAAAGTTCGACCGGATATAAATACCCAATTTTTCCCCTGTCGGGAAATTTCCAAGTGTTGGATTTTTCCGTAGTTTAAAGACGTTCTAAGCAGTGCAAGTAACTCGATGGACCCTCTAGAAGACAACAAACCTTAACTCGATTATGTGACCGTCTTGAACTGCCCTTTGAACCTTCGGGTTTGGGGCAGTACGGCGTGCCACATGTGAGGCGTTGGCTTGACCCTTCTACGGCTGGACCGTTGGTACTGAGGCACGAACTGAATGTTTTTAGACTTGTTTCATGTGTTGATCTGTATCGGGAAAACTTGGGTGTTCGATTGTTCGATCGGAAAGTTTGACAATTTCTATTTATCCGGAATGTGATACAACAATTGGAATTCACAAATAGTTATGAGATAACTGAATGAATGTTATAAACATAGAAATTTAGTCTCACTTGATCGGTTGCCACGGAATTTTGATGTGATCAAAAGTCCGTCGCAATCACGTAGCGTACGCGGATACTCGCCGGGGAAACTTAATAGACAGCCTCGCCCCATAGCCCCGACCAAGTGACTGTAGGAGAACCCCGTCGCCGAAAGCATCCGTTCGGGTGCTCGCGGTAGCGGTGTTCCGCCTTGGTGCACATAGTCGGCGGTATCAGGGGTGCGGCCGCCTACTAAAGTTTGCGACGAGCATTCGATCAAAATGTCGGGAATCTTGTTGAATTGCCCGACTTGATATTGAAAAGTGTTTTCGATTTTGAGACTAAAATGCGGGGTTTATAATTGTTAGGCATGCGATGTCTAAGTAATTCATTTGGTCAGGCATGCGATGTCTGAAGTGGTTGCGGATTCCAACTGTTGTAGTTTTACACTTTCTTTTCTGTGACCGTAAGTGTAATATGCCATATCGCCGGTTTCGTTGCTATACGTCAACGACAATTGGGATGCGCATATTTACTTACGTTGATGACATGTGATGTTATGTGTTGCTTGATATGTTATATTGGATCGTCGTGTTTGAATAGCCGGGGGTTTTTATGTGAGATGAGTGTTTTTCATTTTCATTCATGTAAAAACTTGTATGTAATATTCTTTTATTGGGGCACTTCCAGGTTGCGGAAGTTGTCACCGTTTGTATATTATTTACTTTTCCGCACTAGGATAGACCCAAGGAGGGGAGCACAAGTAACCGGGTTCTGGAGTCCATTGGGAGACCAACTCGAGGAGTCGAGTCCGGGTCTCCTAACTCTAGAATTGGTAGGGTTGCTTGCCGCTCTCGTAGGGGTCTAGGGGTGTGGGTTTGGCTATTCATCGTGACCGTGGAATCCGTGTTTTATACTGGCTCGTATTGAAAACACGGAAATCCTAGTATATCCAATATTTCATATGTTTCTTCTGCTGCGATATCTGTGATGTGATCATGTGATGTTCTGTGATAGATACAGTATATAGTATATATGATATATTATATAGACGTTACTTATGTTTTACACCCGCGCTAGCCCTGCCCTGCTCACCGTTAGTTACCTAACCTAACGGTGCACGAGGGGACATCGAGGCGAATGCGGATGGCATAAGTGTACGTCGTATTTATCTGTGATGTTTAGGTATATAAATGATGGGACTTCATTAATGTGATTAATGAAATAAAAAGAAACCTAAGATGTTGTAGAATCGAATTTCAAAAATAAAACAGGTAGCTACAGTTCTTGCTTTGCACAGAGGTATATAAGATATATCCTGCACTTTATTCGATAAGGAAAGGACCGAGATCCCTTCACCGGGAGTGACTCCTTTAGCAATAACTGGCAGATGCTACACACTCGGTTTGTCTTTTGATTGCTTTTAAGTGTTTTTGCTTTGCACAGCGATATATATGATATATCCCGCACCTCATTCGACGAGGAAAGGACCGACGATCCCTTCACCGGGAGTGACTCCTTTAGCAAAACTAGAAAAGCCTCAAAAGCACTCCATTTCAAAATCATTTGATTCTACAATGATATCAAGTTCATTACGCAATAGGTTTTCAGAAAAACCTGTCGTAGCCCTCCGTCATTTCAGATAAGTGCTAGTTAGTATTCGTGCTACGTTTGTTGGCCTGCGTCAAGGCGTAGTGTGCGGTAGCTAACTAGTATTTATCTGCTTATGCATATGATGCAGATTGGATTAGGGTAGTCGTGCGACTTTGTTGGCCTGCGTCAAGGGTCGTGCGGGTGGGTTTAATTCAATCAGGAAATGACGGGTTGAACTTGACTAGCGCACTATGGTTTGTTAGCCTGCGTCAAGGTCATAGGACGCCAGGGGAAAAAATCATCGGGAATTTCAAGTGTTGAAATTTGCAATGAGATTGCATACCTTCTATGAGATAGTTGGATCCCGATACCCGCTGCGAGTAAGAGTTACTCCTGGGAGAGTTTTATACATTACAATTAGCCGATCAAGTAGGTGTCTAGAAAGGTGTCAACGGGGTTACGCCTCTGGGAAAACGAGGTTTACATTAATTAGGTTCGTGCGAAAGCACGGGGGACCTCCCTCAAAGTACCGACACTGGCCTGGCTGAAAGATTGGCGAACTTGTAGTGTGTAATTAATCCCGGCTAGTCTTTCCTTTTAGGGTTTGAAGGAAGATTTGATAAAAAGCAGTGGGAGCCATCCTGATTAGATAAAATAATAACCAATCTATTCTTGCAAGAGCGCACGCTGAGTGTTTTCTTCTCTCTCTCTCCAGGTAGCGACCATATCACGCCTTAATCAAGATAATAATACGGATTATTGACCGAACCCGCTTGTTATACTGAGCTGGGGAACGTTGGTCCCGCTCCAACTTATAATTGTTATAAGACAGAACAGGAAATTGGGGAATACCAGATTTCCCGTGCCGCCCAAACGAAGAGAGTGCATGCTGATGCATCATCTTCGGGTGTGTTCATTATACAGAACTGTTTCTCAGTATCCTCCAAATCCTTGGTATATGATACCGGATCCGGATCCCAGATATGTAATCTGTTACATAGGGCTACAAAAGGGTAGAAAAACTGAGAACGGGTGATAAGTTTCATGAGGCAGAAAGCGGGGCAAGTGTTGCAGCCAAGTCTGTTGGTCACTGTCACCCTGTATTACCAATACATTGATTCTGAACGAATGTTGTTAGATACCGAACCTGATATACAAAATCATATCAGTCTCTTTATAAGTAAAGAAATGATAAAATTTTGTATTGTTGGATAATGTTTTGAACATTTCCTATATCAAAAGTTGATCGGTTCAGGCACGTTATCTAAAAGCATTGATGTTCTAAATCAAACTACAGTTCTTAGTTTATGGAACACACATAAAAGGAAGAGTTCAGAAATGAACGGATCCTTCTTAAGGTATTGTAGACTAGGTCAGATCAATGTGACCCGACTAGCTGAAGTTACATGTAGATGCATATTTAAATCAGTTTGAATCTACATCTTGTGAAACTTGCCAGTCATGTCACAAAGATATAATGACACTAGCTCTGTTTATTGGAAACAGAGAAAGAGTTAGTGAACTCTTGGGATGATACATGTTGATGTATGTTGGTCCCCTGTCTGCACATGCCAGGACTGGTTCTTTATACTTCATTACGTTCTCTGATAATCTCTCAAGATTCAGACGTATCTTCCTGTTCAAACACAAGTCTGAACCTTTTGAGATATTCACAGAATATAAGTAAGAAGTAGAGAACCAATAAGGGTACAAGTATTATATCCTTTGATGTGATCAGGGAGGAGAATACTTGAGCACGGAATTCCTGGACTATTCTAAAGGAGAATGAGATTCTCTCTCAGCATTACTCCTCCGTATACACCATAGCACCATGGTATGTCGGGGCGGAGCAGATACACCCTATTTGATATGGTGTGCTCTATGATGAGTACTACTAAGTTACCTTTTTCCTTTTGGGAGTTATGCGCTTGAGAAGTTGCATACCTATTGAATTAGGTTCGAATCAAATCAGTTGCCTACCATTTCATATGTGATATGGAAAGGGAAGAGCCCATATCTTAAGTTAGTTAAGATTTGGGGTTGACCGGCCTATGTCTAAAAGCAAAATCCGGACAAGCTCGAGGCAAGGTCTGTTATGTAGAACTGGAAATGTTCCATCTATACAAACTGCAGCTGATGATTTGAAAGAACCAAAGGATTCAATAGTTACCAACGAACCTCAGCCTCTCCGCCGATCTAGTAGGGTTCCTCACCCACCTGAGAGATACTTCTGTTTCTCTATGACAGTGGGAGCGAGGATTGCATCATGAGATGATGACCCAACTAGCTTCGAGCTGGCCATCGGGAGTAAGACTCTGTAAGAATGGCTGGATGTTTATCGATCTGAGATAGAATCCTTATACACCAACAAAGTATGGACTTTGGTTGCTATATCTGAAGGGTTAAATCCCCATCAGGAGCAAGTATATCTTGAGAAGATTACTTGGTGTAGATGGAAAAGTTGAGACTTTCAAAGCTGGACTTGTTAAAGGTTTTCGTCATCGACCAAGCATAGATAATGATGAAACCTTTTCAAGTAGCTATGCTTAAGTCCATCCAGATCCTACTTGCCACGGCTGCATACCATGACTACGATATCTGGTTGTTGGGTGTCATGACTGCTTTTCTAAATGATGTTTTAGAGGAGTGCGTCTATAAGTACACAGCCAGAGGGCTTCGTAAACAGTGGGAACAGCGAAAACGTGTGCAAGATGCTTTATAGGATAAAGCAGGCATCGCGGAGTAGGATCATCTGTTTTGATGGATAAGTCAAAGAAGTTGACATCATCAAAATGGTAGATGAACCATGTATAAACAAAAAGGTAGTAGGGAGTATTGTGACGATCCTCGTAGAGTACGTGGATGACATACTCTTGATAGGGAAGGAGTTTCCTATGCTACGATCGATCAATCTCCGCCTATCACAATGATTCTCCATATAGGATCAAAGTGATACCTCCTAAATCCTGGGTTTTTGGATCTATGAGATAGATCTAATTGGATGTTAGGACTCTCACTAGTTGTAGTGAGAAGGTATCAATCGACCATGGGGAGAATCACTGGAATGGTTCCAGGGTGATAAAGACGACTGAGTGTCAGTCACAGGCTTTGTCTTTACCCTCAGTAAAGGGACGGTATGTTGGAAGAGTTCCAAGCAAAATACCGTGACATACTAGACGATAAAGGCAGGATACATCGCTACTTAAGATGCTACCAAAGAGGCTGTTTGGGTGTATAATGGTTCATGAGATGAACTATGTTCCTACCATTGTGTGACAATGGAGTTGTGGCTTATGCCAAGGAACGCTGGTCCCATCAGTGATCCAGACATATTCTAAGGCAGTATCACCTGATCATGGAGATAGTTGATCTCCAGACTGATCAAGGTTAGGAGAGCAGACTCAGAGGACAACACAGCGGATCCACTCACAAAGGCCTGTTCCCAGAGAGAGACTTTTATGGGATGGTTGAGTATGAGATACTTCAACCACTGCTACAGATGGCCCTAGTGCAAGTGGGAGATTGTTAGTTATATGTATGCCCTAGAGGCCATTACTGTACATTGGATGTATATTGTAGTGGATGCTGGGACATATATAGGGAGGACTTTCTTGCTCGACATGATAGTATGCTATCTGGTTACTCTTTACCTTAACGTGTACATTGATTGTCTCTCTGTTACATGTTGGTAAAGCCCTTAGGATGTGTACTTGACTATCTGGACTATGATGCGGATCATACTAGTGGGGACATGGTAGTCCATAAGTACATCCTTCAAAGTCCCTAGTCGTGGGTGTATCGAGACGGGGCATCGATATACCAGAGTAGACTAGCGTGTAGCTTCTCGACCCATACAGATGGGCGATGGATGATCCCATATCCATTGGTGTTTGACATCGAAGATGATATACGGGTGCTCAGTAGAGACTGGGTACACTGGACGGACTCGCCGAGAACTCCCAGATGGTATTATACCTCACGTCAGATGGCAGTTCTCTGGTGACACTGGTACAGAGTAGTCTGTTGACCCGAGATCGTCATATAGTCTGGTGACACTGGTACAGACACTGGTACAGAGTAGTCTAGTGTTACTGGTTGGATTCACTGGAGTGTGAGCGGGCTTGCTCATCGATCTTCAGATCGCTCAATACCCGGGTGGCCGTTACGTTTAGCAGACCGCTTGCGGCTTGTGGGTGTTTGATACGATCATCATCTGCTGCCGGCGTATTGACGAGTCTTTAGAGTCCTACACAGAGGTTTCCTGGCTCAAGCGAAACGAAATAGGAGCGCATATGAGATAAGTGCGGGACCGAGAATAATGCATGTATGTGATACCGTATTCCATTCTCGCGATAAATGTATCGATTGGTTGTATGCGATATAACCTAGTTATCGAATCAAGGATTGATTCGATAAATCGATACATTTGATATTAGTCGGTTATATGCGATATGACCGGGTCGTTAAATCAAGTGTTGATTTAATGATTTAATGTATAATTATATATTTGATATATTACTTTGCGTTAACTAGTATCGGTTCACTTTAAATGGATATTCTCACTCGGATGTGCACATTGTATATGTGATATACTTTTTGTGCAATTGATTGTATCATGTTTGATGATACATGTTTGCTTTGGTTAAGTGTAAAGAATTAAACCTATGGTTATGTATATGGTTAGGTTTTTATTTATTTATCCATTCATTTATCTATTTATTTTTGGATTAATAAAGAGAGAAGAAAACAAAATGGTTGCATTGATTCATGAAGTTTCTTGAAGCTTCATTCAACTTTGACCATTTTGTCTTCATCTCCTTAACCTAACCATTCACTAACCCTAGTCTATTCTCTACACCTAACTATGGTTGGAATTATGATAAGGATTCTTTTTTCTTTTCAATTTAATTATCTTATCATAATACTTTCTTCTTCTTCTTCATCTTCAAAGAAGAAACCTTCACTTCATCAATGGTGGATTGATGAAATGAGTGAGAAATCCAATTCTAAAGTCTACCCACTTCCTATTTCTTCATCCTCTACCTCTTGCCAAGTAGTAGAGTGTGTTTCCTTCACGAGTTTTCATGGCTTGGTGAAGGTGGAGCTTAATCTAGCGATGCTTCGACGTAGATCATCTTCGGCATGGACATCGACGACCTAGCTCGCCTATTCTCCGATGAAGCCGACGCTAGAGCCCGGGATTTATTTTGGACAGCGAGAGGACTTCATTGCGGAGCTATGGAGGTGGAGCACCGGATCTACAAAGGTTGTATTTCCGTATTCTCTTAGTTAAGTGTTAACTTGTTATCTTTTCGCCTAGATTTCTAGCCAACGATCTGTAGTCGGGTTTCTCGGCACCAAGATTTTTTGATATTGGCATGGTTGATGCCTTGTGAGACCTCATTAGGGTGCCTAGGAATCCTGCAACTGGAATGCCTACCGGTAAATCTCCTGCCTTGGCCAAGGACTTCGTGTAATGGCTCTCCTAAACACAGCGCAACCTCACCACCAATACCGGGAGAAACGAACCCCTGCAGATCCGCTCACTGCCTTCATGTGGCTCGGGACTGTACCCAACTAAAACATGTTTGCACGTCTCCTTTGAGCGTGGTAGGGTAGTAATAGAAGTACAGTGGGAACTCACACGAGACAAATGAAGATCTCAGGTCGATGAACTAACCTGTACACATGTCACCAGGGAACTGCTATCTGACGTCTGGTATAAGACCAACTAGCATGTTCCCGGCGAGTCCTGTCCGGTGTACTCATAACCCAATGAGCATCTGTATACATCTTAGGTGAACCAACTGACACCAGTGGCTTGTGAGACCGGCCACCGCCCCTCGTCGGGGTCTCGACTGTATACACTAGTCTACTCTGGAGTATCGATGCCCTATCTCGAAACTCCCACGACTAGGGACCTTTTAAGGATGTGCTTATAGACCCCAGCTCCCACGTATATGATCGCCCTCATACTGCTGGCAGTCAAGCAAGAATCCTAAGGGCTCTATCAACATGCAATAGTGACCTGTAAGGTTACCTAAAGCAGTACCCGATGATAAAGGTAAACCAGATAGCATACTATCATCTTAAGTAAGACTGTCCTAACGGTATAGGTCCTCCCTCAATCATTGCAATCACGTGCCTGTGATCCAATAATTTACTCTGAGGGCACTATCTCCAGCATATATCACATATATAATAAATTTTGTAACAAAAGAAAATAATACAATTAACATATATCGCATATATATCAATGTATTATCCAGTGAGAAAATGAATCAATAAAGCGAGCTTATATTAGTTAACGTAATGTAATATTGTTAGTTATATGTATGCCCTAGAGGCCATTACTATACATAGGATGTATATTGTAGTGGATGCTTGGACATATATATAGGGAGAACTTTCTTGCTCGACATGATAGTATGCTATCTGGTTGATCTTTACCTTAACGTGTATACTGTTTGTCTCTCTGTTACATGTTGGTAAAGCCCTTAGGATGTGTACTTGACTACCTGGACTATGATGCGGATCATACTAGTGGGGACATGGTAGTCCATAAGTACATCCTTCAAAGTCCCTAGTCGTGGGTGTATCGAGACGGGGCATCGATATACCAGAGTAGACTAGCGTATACCTTCTCGACCCATACAGATGGGCGATGGATGATCATATATCCATTGGTGTTTGACATCAGAGATGATATACGGGTGCTCAGTAGAGACTGGGTACACTGGACGGACTCGCCGAGAACTCCCAGATGGTATTATACCTCACGTCAGATGGCAGTTCTCTGGTGACACTGGTACAGAGTAGTCTGTTGACCCGAGATCGTCATAGAGTCTTGTGTGGTTCCCACTGTGCTTTGATTTCCATCTTACCACGTCCAAGAGGGTGTGCAAAACGGTGGTTTTTGGGTACAGTCCCGAGTCACATGGAGGCAATGAGCGATAGGAGGGGATTCGTCTCTCCCGGTATAGGGGGTTGATGTTGCGCTGTATTCGATTGGCTATAACAGGAAATCCCTGGCCAGGGTTGCTGAGATTTACTGGTAAGTGTTACCAGTAGTTTCTCGAAGTGTTATAGACCTCATATCGACACGACTTATCGAGCTATTGGGGTCTGACGTTTACCACCCCTAGGCGAGATATGCGACATATCAGACGATCAGACCGGACTGTACGGTAGTGTTACTGGTTGGATTCACTGGAGTGTGAGCGGGCTTGCTCGTCGATCTTCAGATCGCTCAATACCCGGGTGGCCGTTACGTTTAGCAGACCGCTTGCGGCTTGTGGATGTTTGATATGATCATCATCCGCTGCCGGCGTATTGACGAGTCTTTAGAGTCCTACACAGAGGTTTCCTGGCTCAAGCGAAACGAAATAGGAGCGCATATGAGATATGTGCGGGACCGAGAATGATACCAGTATGTGATACCGTATTTCATTCTCGCGATGAATGTGTCGAATGGTTATATGCGATATAACCTAGTTATCGAATCGAGGGTTGATTCGATAAGCCGATACATTGGATACTAGTCGGTTATATGCGATATGACCGGATCGTTAAATCAAGTGTTGATTTAATGATTTAATGCATAATTATATATTTGATATATTATTTTGCGTTAACTAGTATCGGTTCACTTAAGATGGATTTTCTCACTCGGTTGTGCGCATTGTATATGCGATATACTTTTGTGCACTTGTTTGTATCATGTTTGATGATACGTGTTTACTTGGTTAAGTGTAAAGAATTAAACCATGGTTAAACATATAATTAGGGTTTTATTTTTCCATTACTTATTTATTCATTTATTTATTTGTTTATACATTTTGGAAAATAAATGGAAAAGAGAAAAGAATGGTGGCTTTATTTGTTGTTTAGTTGAAGCTTCATGAAGCTTTGACTTTGTCCACCATTCTTATCTCATCCTTAACCCTAACCATTGCTTTAACCTTGGTAAATTCTCTACACATAACCATAGTTAGGATTATGATAAGTTTGGATATTCTTTTATTTTTTAAAAAAAATGATCATAATACTTTCTTCTTCTTCTTCATCTTCTTCCATGAAGAAAGCAAGCTCCATCAATGGTGATTGATGGAAATGAGTGAGAAATCCAATTCTAAAGTCTACCCACTTCCTATTTCTTCATCCTCTACCTCTTGCCAAGTAGTAGAGTGTGTTTCCTTCACAAGTTTCATGGCTTGGTGAAGGTGGAGCTTGATCTAGCGATGCCTCGACGTAGATCATCTTCGGCATGGACATCGACGACCTAGCTCGCCTATTCTCCGATGAAGCCGACGCTAGAGCCCGGGGTTTGACTTGGACAGCGAGGATACTTCATTGCGGAGCTATGGAGGTGGAGCACCGGATCTACAAAGGTTGTATTTCCGTATTCTCTTAGTTAAGTGTTAACTAGTTTACTTTTCGCCTAGAATTCTAGCCAACGATCCGTACTCTAGAGTTTCTCGGCACCGCAAAATTTGAAATTGGCATGGTTGATGCCTTGTGAGACCTCATTAGGGTGCCTAGAAACCCTACAGTGGTATCAGAGCCTAGCTAGAGCCTTAGGCGAAGTCTAGACGGAATTTGAAGTCCGTACGACCCGAAAACCCAAACCTAAACATGCTCTCTGTCCTTTTTCTAAAAACAGGGATTTTTGTGAATTAAAAATATGCAGAAAAATCAGCAGGGAATTTTAAGAGATACTGTGAAGTTTGACTGTCTAACTCCATCAACCTGCCGCGGTTCCGCGGCACGATCATGGCTCGTGCGGCGGTTCCGCGGCCGTACGGCATCATTGGTCAGCGAATCTTACACAGTAACTCCTAATAGATAGTGCTGGATTTTCTGGGAATTTTTAATATTTATTCAAGAGTTGAATTTTCTGGAGTTGTTTTGGGGATTCGGTGTTTCGATCGGAGTATCAAATTTTGTCTATGTGGTTTTCCGGATAAATATTAGAATTTGTTAAAAAGTTCGACCGGATATAAATACCCAATTTTTCCCCTGTCGGGAAATTTCCAAGTGTTGGATTTTTCCGTAGTTTAACGACGTTCTAAGTAGTGCAAGTAACGCGATGGTCCTCTAGAAGACAACAAACCTTAACTCGATTATGTGACCGTCTTGAACTGCCCTTTGAACCTTCGGGTTTGGGGCAGTACGGCGTGCCACATGTGAGGCGTTGGCTTGACCCTTCTACGGCTGGACCGTTGGTACTGAGGCACGAACTGAATGTTTTTAGACTTATTTCATGTGTTGATCTGTATCGGGAAAACTTGGGTGTTCGATTGTTCGATCGGAAAGTTTGACATTTTCTATTTATCCGGAATGGGATACAATAATTGGAATTCACAAGAAGTTATGTGATAACGGGATGAATATTATAAACGTAGCAGTTTAGTCTCACTTGATCGGTTGCCACGGAATTTTGATGTGATCAAAAGTCCGTCGCAATCACGTAGCGTGCGCGGATACTCGCCGATAAACTTAATAGACAGCCGCCCTCCATAGCCCCGACCAAGTGACTGTAGGAGAACCCCGTCGCCGAAAGCATCCGTTCGGGTGCTCGAGGCAGCGGTGTTCCGCCTTGGTGCACTTCGTCGACGGCATCAGGGGTGAAGCCGTCTACTGAAGTTTGCGACGAGCATTCGATCAGGATGTCGGGAATCTTGTTGAATTGCCCGACTTGGTATTGAAAAGTGTTTTCGATTTTGAGACTAAAATACGGGGTTTATAATTGTTAGGCATGCGATGTCTAAGTAATTCATTTGGTCAGGCATGCGATGTCTGAGGTGGTTGCGGATTCCAACTGTTGTAGTTTTACACTTTCTTTACTGTGACCGTAAGTGTAATATGTGATATCGCCGGTTTCGTTGCTATATGTCAACGACAATTGGGATGCGCATATTTACTTACGTTGATGACATGTGATGTTATGTGTTGCTGGATATGTTATATTGGATAGTCGTGTTTGAATAGCCGGGGGTTTTTATGTGAGATGAGTGTTTTTCATTTTCATTCATGTAAAAAACATGTATGTAATATTCTTTTATTGGGGCACTTCCAGGTTGCGGAAGATATCACCGTTTGTATATTATTTACTTTTCCGCACTAGGATAGACCCAAGGAGGAGGGCACAAGTAACCGGGTTCTGGAGTCCAGTGGGAGACCAACTCGAGGAGTCGAGTCCGCGTCTCCTAACTCCAGAATTAGTAGGGTTGCTTGCCGCTCTCGTAGGGGTCTAGGGGTGTGGGTTTGGCTATTCATCGCGACCGTGGAATCCGTGTTTTATACTGGCTCGTATTGAAAACACGGACGTCCTAGTATATCCAATATTTCATATGATTCTTCTGCTGCGATATCTGTGATGTGATCATGTGATGTTCTGTGATGGATACAGTATATAGTATATATGATATATTATATAGGCGTTACTTATGTTTTACACCCGCGCTAGCCCTGCCCCGCTCTGCCGTTAGTCACCTAACCTAACGGTGCGCGAGGGGACATCGAGGCGAATGCGGATGGCATAAGTGTACGACGTATTTATCTGTGATGTTTAGGTACTTAAATGATGGTACTTCATTAATGTGATTAATCAAATAAAAGAAACCTAAGATGTTGTAGAATCGAATTTCAAAATAAAACAGGTAGCTACAGTTCTTGTTTTGCACAGCGGTATATGTGATATATCCTGCACCTTATTCGATGAGGAAAGGACCGAGATCCCTTCACCGGGAGTGACTCCTTTAGCAATAACTGGCAGATGCTACACACTCGGTTTGTCTTTTGATTGCTTTTAAGTGTTTTTGCTTTGCACAGTGATATATGTGATATATCCCGCACCTCATTCGACGAGGAAAGGACCGACGATCCCTTCACCGGGAGTGACTCCTTTAGCAAAACTAGAAAAGCCTCAAAAGCACTCCATTTCAAAATCTTTTGATTCTACAACGATATCAAGTTCATTACGCAATAGGTTTTCAGAAAAACCTGTCGTAGCCCTCCGTCATTTCAGATAAGTACTAGTTAGTATTCGTGCTACGTTTGTTGACTATGTTAAGGCGTAGTGTGCGGTAGCTAATTAGTGCTTATCTGCATAAGCATATGATGCGATTGGATTAGGGTAGTCGTGCGACTTTGTTGACTATGTTAAGGGTCGTGCGGGTGGGTTTAATTCAATCGGGAAATGACGGGTTGAACTTGACTAGCTCTTATGATTTGTTGACTATGTTAAGGTCATATAGCTGCTAGGGGCAAAATATTATCGGGAATTTCAAGTGTTGAAATTTGCAATGAGATTGCATACCTTCTATGAGATAGTTGGATCCCGATACCCGCTGCGAGTAAGAGTTACTCCTGGGAGAGTTTTACACATTGCAATTAGCCGATCAAGTAGGTGTCTAGAAAGGTGTTAACGAGGTTACGCCTCTGGGAAAACGAGGTTTACATTAATTAGGTTCGTGCGAAAGCACGGGGGGACCTCCCTCAAAGTACCGACACTGGCCTGGCTGAAAGATTGGCGAACTTGTAGTGTGTAATTAATCCCGGCTAGTCTTTCCTTTTAGGGTTTGAAGGAAGATTTGATAAAAAGCAGTGGGAGCCATCCTGATTAGATAAAATAATAACCAATCTATTCTTGCAAGAGCGTACGCTGAGTGTTTTCTTCTCTCTCTCTCCAGGTAGCGACCATGTCACGCTTTAATCAAGATAATAATACGGATATTTGACCAAACCCGCTTGTTATACTGAGCTGGGGAACGTTGGTCCCGCTCCAACTTATAAATGTTATAAGACAGAGCAGGAAATTGGGGAATACCAGATTTCCCGTGCCGCCCAAACGAAGAGAGTGCATGTTGATGCATCATCTTCGGGTGTGTTCATTATACAGAACTATTTCTCAGTATCCTTTACGTCCTGGGTATGTGATACCGGATCAGGATCCTAGATATGTAATATGTTACATAGGGCTACAGATAGGTAGAGAACTGAGAACGGGTGATAAGTTTCATGAGACAGAAAACGGGGCAAGTGTTGCAGCCAAGTCTGTTGGTCACTGTCACCCTGTATTACCAATACATTGATTCTGAGCGAATCTTATTAGATACCGAACCTGATATACAAAATCATATCAGTCTCTTTATTAGTAAAGAAATGATAAAATTTTGTATAGTTGGATAATGTTTTGAACATTTCCTATATCAAAAGTTGATCGGTTCAGGCACGTTATCTAAAAGCATTGAAGTTCTAAATCAAACTACAGTTCTTAGTATATGGAACACACACAAGAGGAACAGTTCAGAAATGAACGGATCCTTCTTGAGGTATTGTAGACTAGGTCAGATCAATATGACCCGACTAGCTGAAGTTACATGTAGATGCATATTTAAATCAGTTTGAATCTACATCTTGTGAAACTTGCCAGTCATGTCACAAAGATATAATGACACCAGCTCTGTTTATTGGAAACAGAGAAAGAGTTAGTGAACTCTTGGGATAATACATGTTGATGTATGTAGGTCCCCAGTCTACACATGCCAAGACCGGTTCTTATTACTTCATTATATTCTCTGATAATCTCTCAAGATTCAGTCATATGTTCCTGCTGAAACATGAGTCCGAACCTTTTGAGATATTCACAGAATATGAGCGAGAAGTAGAGAACCAAAATACGGGTATAAGTATTATGTCCTATGATGAGATCAGGGAGGAGAATACTTGTGCATGGAATTCCTGGACTATTCTAAAGGAGAATGAGATTCTCTCTCAGCATTACTCCTCTGTATACACCATAGCACGATGGTATATCGGGGTGAAGCAATTACACCCTATGTGATAAGGTGTGCTCTAAGATGAGTACTACTGAGTTACCTATTTCCTTTTTGGGAGTTATGCACTTGAGAAGATGCATACCTATTGAATAGGGTTCAAACCAAATCAGTTGCCTACCACTTCATATATGATATGGAAAGGGAAGAGCCCATGTCTTAAGTTAGTTCAAAGTTAGGGTTGTCCAGCCTATGTCTGAAAAGCAAAATCTGGACAAGCTCGAGGCAAGATCTGTTATGTAGAACTGGAAAGGTTCCAGCTATACAAACTGCAGCTGATGATTTGAAAGAACCAAAGGATTCAATAGTTACCAACGAACCTCAGCCTCTCCGCCGATCTAGTAGGATTCCTCACCCACCTGAGAGATACTTCTGTTTCTCTATGACAGTGGGAGCGAGGATTGCATCATGAGATGATGACCCAACTAGTTTCGAGCTGGCCATCAGGAGTGAGACTCTGTAAGAATGGCTGGATGTTTAGCGATCTGAGATGGAATCCTTATACACCAACAAAGTATGGACTTTGGTTGCTATATCTGAAGGGTTAAATCCCCATCAGGAGCAAGTATATCTTGAGAAGATTACTTGGTGTACATGGAAAAGTTGAGACTTTCAAAGCTAGACTTGTTAAAGGTTTTCGTCATCGACCAGGCGTGGATAATGATGAAACCTTTTCCAGTGGCTATGCTTAAGTCCATTCAGATCCTACTTGCCACGGCTACATACCATGACTACGATATCTGGTGGTTGGGTGTCATGACAGCTTTTCTAAATGATGTTTTAGAAGAGTGCGTCTATAAGTACACAGCCAGAGGGCTTCGTAGACAGTGGGAGCAGCGGAAACGTGTGCAAGATGCTTTATAGGATAAAGCAGGCATCGCGGAGTTGGAACATCTGTTTTGATGAAGTTGTCAAAGAGTTTGACATCATCAAAATGGTAGATGAACCTTGTATAAACAAAAAGGTAGTAGGGAGTATGGTGGTGATCCTCGTAGAGTACATGGATGACATACTCTAGATAAGAAAGGCGTTTCTTATGCGACGCTCGATCAATCTCCGCTTATCACAATGATTCTCCATTAAGGATCATAATGATACCTACTAAATCCTGGATTTTGGATCTATGGGATAGATCTAATTGGATGTTAGGATTCTCACTAGTTGTAGTGAGATGGTATCAATTGATCCTGGGGAGAATCACTGGAAGGGTTTCAGGATGATAAACACGACTGAATGTCAGTCGCAGGCATTGTCTTTACCCTCAGTATAGGGACGGTATGTTGGAAGAGTTCCAAACTAGATACCGTGACATACTAGACGATAAAGGCTGGATACATCGCTACTTAAGATGCTACCAAAGAGGCTGTTTGGGTGTATATTGGTTCATGAGATGAACTATGTTCCTCCCATTGTGTGACAATGGAGTTGTGGCTTATGCCGAGGAACGCCGGTCCCATCAGTGATCCAGACATATTCTAAGGCAGTGTCACCTGATCATGGAGATGGATGATCTCCAGGGTGATCTAGGTTTGGAGAGTAGACTCAGAGGACAACACAGCGGATCCACTCACAAAGGCCTGTTCCCAGAGAGAGATTTTTATGGGATGGTTGAGTATGAGATACTACAACCACTGCTATCAGATGGCCCTAGTGCAAGTGGGAGATTGTTAGTTATATGTATGCCCTAGAGGCCATTACTATACATAGGATGTATATTGTAGTGGATGCTTGGACATATATATAGGGAGGACTTTCTTGCTCGACATGATAGTATGCTATCTGGTTGATCTTTACCTTAACGTGTATACTGTTTGTCTCTCTGTTACATGTTGGTAAAGCCCTTAGGATGTGTACTTGACTACCTGGACTATGATGCGGATCATACTAGTGGGGACATGGTAGTCCATAAGTACATCCTTCAAAGTCCCTAGTCGTGGGTGTATCGAGACGGGGCATCGATATACCAGAGTAGACTAGCGTATACCTTCTCGACCCATACAGATGGGCGATGGATGATCCCATATCCATTGGTGTTTGACATCAGAGATGATATACGGGTGCTCAGTAGAGACTGGTACACTGGACGGACTCGCCGAGAACTCCCAGATGGTATTATACCTCACATCAGATGGCAGTTCTCTGGTGACACTGGTACAGAGTAGTCTGTTGACCCGAGATCGTCATAGAGTCTTGTGTGGTTCCCACTGTTCTTTGATTTCCATCTTACCACGTCCAAGAGGGCGTGCAAAATGGTGGTTTTTGGGTACAGTCCCGAGTCACATGGAGGCAATGAGCGATAGGAGGGGATTCGTCTCTCCCGGTATAGGGGGTTGATGTTGCGCTGTGTTCGATTGGCTATAACAGGAAATCCCTGGCCAGGGTTGCTGAGATTTACTGGTAAGTGTTACCAGTAGTTTCTCGAAGTGTTATAGACCTCATATCGATACGACTTATCGAGCTATTGGGGTCTGACGTTTACCACCCCTAGGCGAGATATGCGACATATCAGACGATCAGACCGGACTGTACGGTAGTGTTACTGGTTGGATTCACTGGAGTGTGAGCGGGCTTGCTCGTCGATCTTCAGATCGCTCAATACCCGGGTGGCCGTTACGTTTAGCAGACCGCTTGCGGCTTGTGGATGTTTGATATGATCATCATCCGCTGCCGGCGTATTGACGAGTCTTTAGAGTCCTACACAGAGGTTTCCTGGCTCAAGCGAAACGAAATAGGAGCGCATATGAGATATGTGCGGGACCGAGAATGATACCAGTATGTGATACCGTATTTCATTCTCGCGATGAATGTGTCGAATGGTTATATGCGATATAACCTTGTTATCGAATCGAGGGTTGATTCGATAAGCCGATACATTGGATACTAGTCGGTTATATGCGATATGACCGGATCGTTAAATCAAGTGTTGATTTAATGATTTAATGCATATTTATATTTGATATATTACTTTGCGTTAACTAGTATCGGTTCACTTAAGATGGATTTTCTCACTCGGTTGTGCGCATTGTATATGCGATATACTTTTATGCACTTGTTTGTATCATGTTTGATGATACATGTTTACTTGGTTAAGTGTAAAGAATTAAACCATGGTTAAACATATAATTAGGGTTTTATTTTTCCATTACTTATTTATTCATTTATTTATTTGTTTATACATTTTAGAAAATAAATGGAAAAGAGAAAAGAATGGTGGCTTTATTTGTTGTTTAGTTGAAGCTTCATGAAGCTTTGACTTTGTCCACCATTCTTATCTCATCCTTAACCCTAACCATTGCTTTAACCTTGGTAAATTCTCTACACATAACCATAGTTAGGATTATGATAAGTTTGGATATTCTTTTCTTTTTTAAAAAAAATGATCATAATACTTTCTTCTTCTTCTTCATCTTCTTCCATGAAGAAAGCAAGCTCCATCAATGGTGATTGATGGAAATGAGTGAGAAATCCAATTCTAAAGTCTACCCACTTCCTATTTCTTCATCCTCTACCTCTTGCCAAGTAGTAGAGTGTGTTTCCTTCACAAGTTTCATGGCTTGGTGAAGGTGGAGCTTGATCTAGCGATGCCTTGACGTAGATCATCTTCGGCATGGACATCGACGACCTAGCTCGCCTATTCTCCGATGAAGCCGACGGTAGAGCCCGGGGTTCGACTTGGACAGCGAGGATACTTCATTGCGGAGCTATGGAGGTGGAGCACCGGATCTACAAAGGTTGTATTTCTGTATTCTCTTAGTTAAGTGTTAACTAGTTTACTTTTCGCCTAGAATTCTAGCCAACGATCCGTACTCTAGAGTTTCTCGGCACCGCAAAATTTGAAATTGGCATGGTTGATGCCTTGTGAGACCTCATTAGGATGCCTAGGAACCCTACAAATATATCACATATATAATTATACTTTAAATTATCGAATCAACTCTTGATCCGGCAATCCGGCTATATTGCATATAACCGACTAATATAACATGTACCTATTCATCGAATCAACACTTGATCCGATGACCCGGCTATATCACATATACCCGGCCGATATCACATATCGCGAGAATAGAATACGGTATCTCATATCTTATTATTCTCTTTCCCGCACATATCACATATGTGTTTCTACTCCGTTTTGCCTGAGCCAGGAAACCTCTGTGTAGGACTCTAAAGAATCGTCAATACGCCGGCAGTAGGTGATGATCATATCAAACACCAACAAGCTGAAAGCGGTCAGCTAAACGTAACAGCGACCTGTGTATTGAGCAATCGGAAGATCAACATGCAAGCATGTACATTCTCCTATGAATCCAATCAGTAACACTCCCGTACAGTCCGATCTCTTCGTCTGATATGTTGCATATCTAGTCTAGGGATGGTAAACGTTAGGCCCCAGTAACCGATAAGTCTTGTCGATGTAAGACTCATAACGGGTCGAGAAACTACTGATAACTCTTACCAGTAAATCTCCATATCAGCCCTGGCCAGGGACTTCCAGTTATAGCCAATCGAACACAGCGCAACATCAACTCCCAATACCGGGAGAGACAAAACCCCTCCTATCGGTCATTGCCTCCATGCGATTCGGGACTATACCCAAAAGACACCGTTTTGCACGCCCTCTTGGACGTAGTAAGGTGGAAATCAAAGAACAGTGGGAATCACACAAGATTCTATGACGATCTCGGATCTACAGACTAACCTATACCAGTGTCACCGGAGAACTGCTATCTGACGATAGGTATAATACCATCCAGGAGTTCTCGGTGAGTCCGTTCAGTGTACCCAGTCTCCACTGAGCACCCGTACACCATCTTTTATGTCCAACACCAATGGATATGGGATCATCCATCGCCCATCATATGGGTCAAGATGCGTGTACGCTAGTATACTCTGGAGTATCGATGCCCTGTCTCGATACACCCTCGACTAGGAACAGTTATAAGATGTACTCGTGAACTACTATGGCCCCACTAGTATGATCTCATCATAGTCCTAGTAGTCGATTACATATCCTAAGGGCTTTATCAACACGTGATCACAAACAGTATTTGTTAACATGTTAAGATAAAGTGAAAACAGATAGCATACTATCCTATCGAGCAAGAAAGTCCTCTCTATATATATCCAAGCATCCACTATAATATACATCATATGTACAACAATGGCCTCTAGGGCATAAGTATAACTAACAGGAATATACCGGCATTCCACTTTTCAACTCTTGGGTCCTTATTAACATCGCATGTGCACTGAGAAGGAACGTCGAGCTGGAGCTAGGATTTTGCTATTACTATGCTTTGATTTGACCCTTTAGTCTTCAATAACGTCGCGTCTGCATCCTTCTAGACTGAAAAGAATGTCCAGTTGATCTCTAGGCTATAGATGTTGCCATCGAGATCTAGAACTTCTTTTGATGAAACATGATGGGAAAATATGATTCCCTTTCTTTCATTTATGCCCATGGATTGTATACAAGAGTCAGTATGGACCTGCTTGCAGAGAATTTTTTTTTTTAATTTCCGCGATGTTCTATCATTTCTTCTTTTCATATCGTGATTGCCCAATCATTTCAGCTATTTTTTCACGGTGCCCAATCATTTCGGCTATATCATTTTTTTTACTCGCTGTTTTTTATTGTGAGTTGCCCAAACATTTCGGCTGTGTCATGTGCATATTTTTGCTCGCTGATTTTTATTGCGAGTTGCCCAATCATTTTGGCTGTTTTATATGCATTTTTTTGCTCGCTGATTTTTATTGCAAGTTGCCCAAACATTTCGGCTGTTTCATATGCATTTTTTGCTTGCTGATTTTGTTGCGAGTCAGGGACTTGGGTCCTGATCCAAATCTTGGCATCAACATCGCTACCACTGAAATATTTTTAGAGTGAATCATCATTTTCCATGAGAACTCTTGGAGTTAGAAACATGTTTAGGCATCAGTATCGCTAAAACTGGAATATTTACATGAGTGACTCATCATTTGCATTTGTTAATTTGAACAAATATAGCTTAGAAGACAGGTTTAGGTCCCTGCCAACAAAGGCTTTTGACTTTATGAGCCGTAAAGGTCTCATAAAGGTTCTCCCTATGAGTCGAGAGGATCTCGAAGGTGTATTTTCTTCTTAGGAATCGTGGGGATTCCTAAGTGTATTTTCTTTTGTAAGTCATAAGATCATATAAGAGTATTTTCTCCTTGTAAGTCGAGAGGACTTACAAGTGTCATTCACCATATGAGGATATTTCTCGCCATTGGTGGAACTCGGTTGGGACATTTTTTTTCCTGCCCATGGATTGTATACAAGCGTCAGTATTGAACTACTTATAGGGCAAATTAGAGGATATGATGGCTTAAGAACAGGTTTGGATCCCTATAACTTAAGGCTTTTGAATCTAATGAGCCGTGAGGGTCTTATATAGGGAATTCTCCTTACGAGTCTTGAGGATCTCGCAATTGTAATTTCATTCTAGGAATCATATGGATTCCTACGTGTGTTGCTCCTTTGTGAGTCGTAAGGATCTCACGTAGATATTTTCTCCTCACAAGGTCGAGAGGACCTTGCAAGTGCATACATTTTTTTATTTAACGGATTTCCGCCTGCTCGGGTTTTCACAGACTCGCCAGCAGTCTTCCTATTTTTACTCACGGCGCCCTTTCAGATTTTCATCCGTGCCCATTTTCTTGTGGACGTACCATTTTTTTGCGAACGGTGAAACTCTCGAAAGTAGCTTCGCCGCAGGTGACCTATCTATTTGCCGGTAGGACTTGGGTTGCAATTTTTCGCCGGTAGACTTCAATAGCAATGCCAATCTCAAGGAGCATATTAGTTTAGGGACATTGCGGTCCAACATTCCCGTGTTTGGGATGACGTACTATTTTAGGAACGTTTCAGTCCATCATCTTTGTGTTCAGAGAAAAATGCTAGTTTAGAGACGATTCGGTCCGTCATCTCCGTGCTCGGAGCGAAATGCTAGTTTAAGGACGTTTCGGTCCAACATCTCCTTATTCAGAGTGAAATGCTAGTTTAGGAACGTTTCGGTCCAACATCTCCTTATTCATAGCGAAATGCTAGTTTAGGGACGTTTCAGTCCAACATCTCTGTGTTTGGAGAGAAATGCTAGCTTAAGGATATTTCGGTTCAAGGTTTATCATTTGGTCGGGGAGTTGCATAACTCATTCCTTCCAACGCTTGCTTGCTGAGGTGCTGCTACCTGTCCTATATACGCAGGGACATTTCATGCCTTAGGCTATCTTCACCCTCTTGGACTATTTCGTTTATCATCGTACTAATCGAGTTGTTTGCGGGAAATACTTTGCACTTTACACGGCACCTACCTCCTACTCATCAATGTCACCTTTTGACACTGACGGAGTATCTTCTTCATGTACGAAGGAATGAGATATCATGTTACTCCTCCTGCAGAGTCTTATTCTTTCTTGGAAGAATGAACTTGACTTTAAGGCTTTTCCCTTCATCATCTGATTCGGAACATGGATTCCACATCCCTTCCATGGTTTTTGGTATAAGCGGGCTACTCCACTTAATTGCAGGACCCGCTTGTAGGTCCCTTGATATCCTTTCTGTTATCTGAAGAAAGGACCATCTCATGTAGAGATTCTTCCGCCAGCGAGCAATATGCCCCCTGCATATATTTCGGGGGAGCGAGTATTCGCATCCTAATCTTTCGAACGGTAAAACCCATGCTATCACTATTTTAACGACAGGTTGCTTCAGAGCCGCTCATTTTTTGTTGAGCGTTGGCAAAAAACGTCATCTTGCTTTTGCTTTTCATACATCTTCATCAGAAGAGGAAGGGTCTTAACCCATCTGATCCAATCGAGCCATTTTATCTATAAGCTCTTGGAAGGTCTTCGGCTTGAAGAAAGCCATATATGAGAACACCTTTGAATTTGGGTCAAGGGTGAACATTTCCATGGCTGGAGCCTCGTCTATGTGCTGCTCGCATTTTGACCAGAGATTTCTCCATCGGGTAACATATTGAACCCAAGTCTCATTTGGTCTAACCTCTTCATTGACCAACATCGTCACTGTAGTGTGTTTATTCACACTGGCGAATCTCTGGCAGAAGAGCATCTCCATCTCGTCGAAAGTATTCACGGAGTCATTTAGGAGTTTCGCATACCATTCGAACGCAGTGTCTTCCAGACTGCTAACGAACTATCGGAGGACCATTATATCATTTCCTCCAGTATTGCCACACATGGACTTAAATTGCGCGATGTGCTAGCGAGGATTTCCAGTTCCTTTGTACATGTCGAACATCGGAAGTATGTATTCTAGCGGATACTGTACTTGATCGCAGAACGTCGGATACGATCGACCAGTCTAGATCTACCTATTTGCAGCTTCACTGGCATAGTGAGGTTTGATTTGCTGAGCGATATATGCGTCCATCTTTGCTTTTGGGATCATTTCTTTGTTAGCCGTTGATGAGGGTTGCAGTGGATTTGAATTGTCGTCCTTGTCATTAAGAGCGACTCCGGAGGTTCATCTACTAGTGGTTTTGAATGGACTATCATTCTAGCCATATTCTGGATCAGAAGGGTCATTTAGTTCATTTTAGCACACATCTATGCCGCTTCTTCATCCCTTTTCTTGAGAGACTGCTTCAAGAAATCAATATCCGACTCCTGCCCTATTCTTTCTTCGGATGCGTCTTCCTTAAGCAATGGACTAGTGAGTGATGCCGCCTGAGCAAGCATCTCCTGTAGCTTTTCATGTTGCTTCTGAGCCTTTGTCAAAGATCGAGTATGCGTCCTGTGACTAGTAGAAGCACGACCTTCATCTTTGGAGTCCACCATGTGGACTGTATGAACTACCATGCCCCCAGGCTTGGGGCGTTTGGAACTTTGGCCTCTGGATTTTTCCTTGAGCACTTGAGCTTTATGTGGTCTTTCTTTTTTATGAGAGGCCGATTTAGGAGGAACCGTCAAAGCAGGGATCACCTTAGGATGAATCCCCTTGTATTTGGAAAGGTAGTTGTCAGAGTTTGGCTTATGTTTAAAGGAGTAGCCGCGGACGACGACTAAGTCCTTAACCTACTTCTACACCTTATATATAATGAGAAAAATTCTATTAGGGAGCAAACTGGTGTCTTCTCTCCTTAAATCTCCATGGGTTGCGGAGACTTTTCAACACTACGATAAGGGAATTTTGTCCGGCCCTTCGCAGCAGTTCATAGCCGTTCCAGGTTGGAACAGCAGTATTCACTATCAGAGTTAGAATCAACGTGGACGGAGAATTGCGCCCAGTTTGTCTTATTCGATGCTTCTATTGACGTCGATCATGTCTTGCGACTGGAGTTTCATCATTCTCAGGAATTTGCTGAGTTTTCCCCCTGTTTTCTTTCAGAGCATGAATATTATGCCCCATGTATTGACCTTGGTCATTGGCAGAAGCCAGCTATTTGGAGACCGATATTGTTAGAAAAGCTGAAGTATAGGGAGCCAACCTGTGGAAGATAGACTTCCTCTGAGCTACCTTCTTCGGCATTGAGGCATCGAGGGTAGGAGGTGGGAGTATCGACCCAAAGAAAAGCCCCTTCATTTCTTGAAGAGCCGGATTGCAAAGATTTGAGGCTGCAAGTGGCCCATATTTGACTCCACTAGATATAGCAGAGCTCGAGTTACAATGAGTAGAAGCGAATGTCATTCAGCATCGAGACAAAACGCCAGCTTCCTTATCCCATCACCCAAGGGCAACTACAAACATATATACCGGGATTATTTGATTGCGGATAAACACGACACACGAAGTGTGGAGTGCAAAGAGGAAAAGGTCCCATCGAACGTGCCAGAGTCTGTTTACCGCCAAAGACTGAACTGAGACGCAGAGGCGTCTAGCCTGAATTTTAGGGCAGATGCTATTTGGAACATATCCATCCACCTTTTCGAAGATACCAAGTTGATTTATGGCACCGTATATCGGAGATTTGGATAGATGCGACCGGTGTAACAGACTTATTAGATTCCCCCTCATATGTGAGGGGTTTTTGATTATGCGGGCGCTCTTCTCTGCAGGCGCAAGCCCCTGCAGTTAATTACGTTATCGCGTTGCGATAACAACTTTCACCTGCTCCAGTAGATCACATCTTGTCGTGTTATATATATTTTTTATTATGGTTTTGAACTTAGGACGCAGATCTCATATAAATGAGGTCCATCAGTTCATGGGATATATAGGTTTGATCTAAGGATCATTATTCATATATCGAAGTAAGATCAACTTAGGAACAGTGAGCATATGGGCTCAACTGATCATCAGATCATATATGAATAGCCCATGGATAGTATGGGCTCAACCGATCATCAGATCATATATGAATAGCCCATGGATAGTATACAGTAGTCAATATGTAGACAGTCCGCGAGGCAAAACATATTAGTTTAAGAACATATCGGTCCATGGGAAACCTGGACGAAGTATAGCTTGTTTATGCCTCTAGATTGTATACAGGGATCAATATGAAGATCAGCCGTAGGGCCAAACATATTAGTTTAAGAAAATCGTGGTCCAATATTAGTTTAGAAACATTTCGGTCCAACATTCCTGTGTTCGGGACGAAGTATTAGTTTAAGGACTTTTCGGTCCAACATTCCCATGTTTAGGACGAATATTAGTTTAAGGACATTTTGGTCAAACATTCCCATGTTTGGGATGAATATTTGTTTAAGAACATTTCAGTCCAACATTCCCATGTTTGGGAAGAATATTAGTTTAAGGACATTTCGGTCCATTTTTCATCGTGCGCGCACGTGTATATGTCACGTGGCAAAGTAAACAATGGTAACATGGGATGCATCCAATATTGGGGTACGATCCAATTTGAAGGCATTTATATTTTTCTCAAAGATATACATATACATATATGTATAAATTCGGAGCTCAATATGCGATTCGTGTCAATATGAGATGTGCGTATCAATATAGAAGTGCATAAATGTGGGGTGTATCGATATGAGGGTGTGCATCAATATGGGATGTGTAGACATTCCCTGTCTTGATGAAATTTCATATTTTTCTTCAAGTAGGGACGAGGAAGGAGTTGTTGGCTGTTGGGACCCGCCACCTGTCTGAAAACATTGAGAAATTACAATGCCGTATATCAGAGGTGTGGAAAGACGTACTCTTGAACCAAATCTCGTATATGAGGGAAAAGATCATGGTGGATCTAAGGATCGTTAGTCTTATATAAGACTAAGATTAACTTAGAAAATATGGGATGAAGATCATTAATCATATATAGGACTAAGATCAACTTGAATATCATGAGCATATGGGCTCAGTTGATTTAAAATCAAAGAAGTATAAAACTTCATGGACTCAGTCTATTTTTAGACTAAGTGTTGGGCTTTTATGTTACCCGACGGTGCTAAGCACTGGGTCATATTCTCTGTTTTGAGTTTTACATTACCCAACAGTGCTAAGCACTGAGCAGAGAATCCCAAGTTTAAGTATAGGATATAATATCCTACTTGTTTTAGCGCTCACGTGATATCACGTGAGCCCTTGCTCCTTTTTCCCGCTCACGTGTTATCACATAAGACGCTATGTTTCTTGGCACCCACGTGTTATCACGTGAGGCGCTAAAATATTGCTAAGCACTAATCTGTTTTGCTTTCTGAAGCTCACGTGTTATCACGTGAGGCGCTGTTTTCATGGGTCTTGGATGCTCACATGCCTTTTACGTAGACGATGAGTCTTTGAGATTCTGTGTGCTCACGTGGATATCACGTGATACGATGCCTTCTGCTTCTTTCGAGTGCTTACGTATATATTTTGTGAGGCGCTAAGTCCTTAGAGATTTAATCTTTGTTCATGTTTTATTAAAAAGTTTAACTTTTGTTAATGGTATTTTGATCATTAACGATCACCAAGATCAGTATTTTGATGATCTAGGATCAGGTTCTTTAAGAACTAAGTTCTTATTTATGAAGGAACTAAATTCCTGGAGTATAAACCTTCTCTTTTTCATGTCCATTCATACATTTCTCCCCTGAATCTTTGGTTCTCGAGAATAAGATCTTCCCAATGAGAATTAAATTCTCACCTTTTGGTAGACTTGTCTTATGGATCTCAAATTCAGAGAAAGAACCAAGTTCTTTTAAAGGGTTAAACCCATAGATATGATATGATAGGTAAATGAGAGATATTTTTATCTCTGTGTTTTCTTTATCTAGAGTTTAAGAGGAGGAATATCTTCTTCTTTATTGAGAGTTAAATTCTATGTTTTTTGTGGAAGCTTATAGGGAGGTCTTCTGAAAGAATTAAATTGTCGGTTGTAGCTTGCAGATGCATATGGGGGTCTTTCCATATCCATTTGGAAAGAGGGATCATTGGTCGTTGGAACCCACCACCTCTCTGAAAATGCTGAGGGATTACATCGCCATATATCGAAGGTGTGGAGGGATGTCCTATTCATCAAGGGGAAGAATAGGTTGGAGCTTAAACTCCTAGCTGCAGAAAAATGCTTCTTTGCATTCGGGCACGTATGTCGCACGTGTTGGCACGGCGGTCTCACATGCATCGCACGGAGTTGGCGCATATGCGTCGCACGTGTTGCGCACTTGAAGGCCTCACATGGTGCGCACGTGCATCGCACATGGCACTTCTGCATATGCGCATTATGGGGAGACAGCTGAGGCCCTAGCTTAGAGAACAAATCTCCTTTGAGGATTGAATCCTCCTCTTTTATGAAAGGTGTCCCCTTTTATTATAGAGGAGTGGTAGAAAAAAGATCTCTCATTTTCTCTATGTGGTAGAGTATTACTTAAACCATATGTGCATAGCACATTTGCTCACAACTTTTGATTCCAGAAGAGTTATGAGGCTCATAATATATCAAGTCGAAGAACTTTTCGAGATGATGTTGATGCCATCAGAAATTACCTGATTCTCATTTGAGAGTTTGGCAAAATACAGCCCAGAATATACCAGTTTGTATTTTTTTAAGTGTATTACTGCCATTTGATACCTTGGGCTGTTTTGAGCAGAAATTTTAGACGGGAACACCAACAGCAACTTTAACTCATCGATCAAGGGTTGAAAGTACACGTCGATGTTTTCCCAGGAGATGAAGGACCGTCGATTAAAAGCGCCAATGTAAAATAAGACTGCGTCATAGCTCTCCATGGCGGCAGATTGTATATAGTCACCACAACAGGCAAATACCGTGAGTACGCCCGCCGTGAATCATCTCAAATGGACTGAAACGGTCTCTCGCAATTCCCAGCCTCACATTCTGAGGGTCTGCGCTGAATGAAGGATTTTTTTTATCTAAAACTTTACACGATATTGAAACTCTAGGATGACTTATTTTTCCCTTTTCACAAGGCGCTTTATGGTGTCACTGTATTTCGGACGCCGTTTCCTCACACATAAATAACCGTTGCAGCCTCGGTATTAATGGAAAATGACAAAAAATCTTCATGGGCACATCACTCGACTGAGGGTATTTCTTAGGCTTGAATCGGTTGGTCCCGTACACAGGGCAATTTCTGTGTGGCGTATTCATTCTTGAACAAAACATAATCATTTTCACATGCATGTATCTTATGATACTTCACGCCAATATTTGTGATTATCTTTTGCGCCTCGTACCAGCTCGGTGGCACTTCATATCCGTCGGAAAAAACTTTTTTCAGCAATTCTAGAAGATCGGTGAAAGACTGGTCATTCCATCTATTCTTGAACTTGATCTGGAAGAGACGTATGAAAAATGTGAGTTTTGAAAACCCTTTGCAATTTGGATATAGCAAGATCCTAGAGTCAGCCTTATACTTCTCTAATAATAAAGGTCCAGTGTTTTATGTATCATAAGCAAGTCTACCGGCATTTATAAGCTGATCCATTTCATCGATCGGCGCGAATACAGTACCATCTTCTTCAACGGCTTCGTCTTCTTCAAACTGCCATTCCACTTCCTCGTCTTCTTATACTTTCCCTTGCCACTTTGCGGTTTCCGTTTCGATGAATTTGTTTTCCGTCTCTTGCACCCATGCCCCGTCTTCCGTTACAATGACTTTTTCTCCGTGAAGTTCCCATGTAGTATAATCTCTAATGAAATCGTACCTCACGATGTGTAACTCAACTTCCGACTTTTTGAGTAATCGCTTGTTCATACACTTAGAGTAAGGATAATAGATTTCGTACTCTTTCGGTAACCCAAGAAATGTGTAGGCAAAATTGGTGAAAAAGCTAATACCGTCAACGAAAAAGCGGTTGACTCTCGAGAGTGTATCGACGCACATCCAACTCTTGTCGTGGAGGTACGAGAATGCCATATTAGAACAGTCCGGACGAAGTAAGGTTCCTATAGACAAGGCTCATCGGATTAAGATTTCTTGACAGATACACGATAGACGGGATACTAAGAAATGTTAGTGCTTGGTTTAATTGAAGACTTGGTTAACTTAAGTTTCAATTGATGATTTAGCTATAAAGATTATCAAGAACCGAGAGCAAATACTCATAACTAGGGAGTTGGATTCTTCTCCCAAGAAAGATGATGATCATGTTAAATATTCTATATTGGATGTCGAGGGTAGCGGTTGTCGGGGGTAAGGAACCTATCCTATTAAGATTGTATAAAGCATATACCCATTCATTTGTGTTTTCATCTGTTTCGAGAAAATTTCGGCAGGACCTCCCCGCTGCTCTCCAATTACATTATAATAGAAAAGATGATCATTTCAATACTGTCAAACAGTATTGAAATGAACATCTAATCTTTCGTTGTATACGGAAAACCAGCGGAAAGGTACAGACGAAATATCTCAAAACGAATAAAAACACAAGTGAATGCAGGTGTCTGCTTTATACATTCCTAACTTATCCACACAGAACAAATCTATCGGTTATCACACGATTGATTCTTCTCGTCACATAGACTACACGACGGTTTAGAACCGAATGATATTGTCCGATATTTAACAACCTTCGTGTAGTTTTATGTCATGACGAATATCGAACGTATATTAACCGATAGATAGGAACTAAGTCGTGTTTTGAATTTTGCATATGATTATCGATGAAATGGTTTTACGTTTATGTTTCAATTTCAAGGTTTTGAAGTTTTTGGTTTAGGGTACAGTTTTTTAAAGTTAAGGGTTTTATTAATCGAGTTTAAGATTTTGGATTTAGGTTTGGTGTTAGGCTGTGTTTGTGTGTGTGTGTGTGTGTGAGTGTGCGCGCGCGCGCATGCTTGTGTGTGTGTATGTTTGTGTGTGTGTGTGTATGCACACCACGCGCGCACACGCACACCTCTAAACAACCTATTTCTTCCATTCTGTTAAATTACACTAAAACGCTCTTAACTATTCTTGGTTTTTCACTAAACTACCTTAAATTACTAAGAATTTAACTAAAATACCCTTAACTATTGTTGTTTTTCACTAAACTATCTTAAAAATTTAACTAAACAATTCATTTTAGTAAATTAACAAAATCACTATAAATTTCACTAAAAACCGTTAACGTTTGTTGTTTTCACTGAACTATCATTAAATTTTTTAGTAAAAAAACCCCATCTGCTCAATGTTACTTATTTACACTAAAATATCCTTAACTATTGTTGTTTTTCAATGGAAATACCCTTAACTATTGTTGCTTTTCACTAAATTACCAACAAAAATTCGCTAAATTACCTTAACACTAACTCTAACCATAAACTCTAAACTATCCTTAACCCTATCCCCAAGCCCTAATTAACCCTAAACCTAACCCTAATCCAAAGCCCAACCCTAACTCAAAACCTAACCCTACCCTAAGCATATCCTTATCCCTAATCCCTAACCTAACCTAAACCCTAACTATACCCGAACACCAACAACATCACCACCAACATCAACAACTACAACAACACCACCAACAATAACATCATCAACAACATCAGCAACAACAGCAGCAGCAAGGAAAAACAAAAAAAAAATCAGGTATTTTGCAAAAATCAAAAATTAAACCAAAAAAAATTAAAATTTACCTCTTGACGATCTTCGACGACAACGGTGATAACCCAGGACTTCGATCAGATTCAACGACAGCGCGCCAAGGGCAGAAATTAAAATTAAAATTAAACCAAAAAAACTTAAAATTATCCTAATCCTAATCAAGTTTACTTACCTTTAGACGAGGACGGAGTGCTTCGACGATGACCTAGCTTCGATGACGGTGATGACGAGCTTTAACGACGAGCTCGATCGGGTCTGGGCCTTCGATGACGAGTTCGACCAGGGAGGCAAAGGCTTTGAAGGGGACAGCCACGGCAGCGACGGCAAGCAGCTCCGGAGGCGGGAGAGACAACGGTGACAATTTTTGGCACTTGGTGAAAATTTGGGCGGGGGGAAATGATCGGAGAAAAAATAGGACGGGATTTGGGGTTTTATCTCCAGTGCATTGTGGGGCCCATCATTTATTTTGTAGTAACGGTTCAAACCGTGACCAAAGATTTTATAATATGGTCACGGTTGTAACTGTGACGAAATGACCATTACTACTGGGTACATTTGTGTTAGTTGTATGTATGCCCTAGAGGCCATTCTTATACATGATTGTATATTATAATGGATGCTTGGACATATATAGAGAGGACTTTCTTGCTCGACATGATAGTATGCTATCTGGTTGCTCTTTTATCTTAACATGTAGACTTATATTATGATATTGTCTTGCTCTTACATGTTGATAAAGCCCTTAGGATGTGTACTTGACTACCAGGACTATGATGGAGATCATACTAGTGGGGCTAGGGTAGTCCATATGTTCATCCTTTAATTTTTCCTAGTCAAGGGTGTATCGAGATGGGGCATTGATATTCCAGAGTAGACTAGCGTATACGCTTCTTGACCCATTTGATGGGCGATGGATGATCCCGCATCCATTGGTGTTTGACATCAAAGATGGTATACGGGTGCTTAGTGGAGACTGTAAGTCCGTGTTGCCCATCCCGGTGCTTACGGGGAGGCGGAAAACATAATAAAAATCGGATTTTTTAATGACTTAGGCAACATGGACTATGCTTGTGAGGATCTTTGCTAAACATAAACTAGCTAACCCTAACTACAAAGTAGCTAAGTGAAGAAAGGTTATACCTTTGGTCTTTAGTCCTTCTCTCCTTGCTCCTAGGTATGGTAGAAAAGGATCACCTTGCTTGTCTTCTCCCGTCAAAGAAGGATCCACCCGAAAGCCACCACCTTTAGCTTCAACTCCAAGCTAGGAGTAACTAGAGTGCAAGAAATGCTAAGACTTGAACCCTAGAAGTGAGTAGAGAAGATCAAGAGAGGGTTTTTCTCAAGCTTTTTGTTTCTCAACACATGAGAGGGAGAGAGCTTGAGGGAGAGGATGAGCAAGAGAGAGAAAAGATATGATAGAATGAGAAAAATAGTGAGCCATTCTCACTAATATGTGAGGATAAGTTTAATTAGATAATTAGCTTGAAAATTGTCATGATAAATCATGAATTGACCATTATCATTTCATTTTTGCAAAGATCAAAGAGCATCTTCCAAATGAAATGATTATGGTCAAGTTGTCAACATGGTCAACAAGTCAATGAAGTCAAATTGTCAACAACAACCATGCACAATAATTAAGCTAATTATCAATTAACAATAATCCACACAAAATCAATAGGGTTAATAAAATGACAAAGGCCATTAACCCTAAACAAGGTCCTCTCCCCCAATCTCAAGCAACTGTGCATACGCACCCGCATTCGTGATCCGAGGAACACGAACACAATGAGAAAAACCAATCTCAAATCATATACTAGGATCCGGCTTAAACCAAAGCCCGCTAGTATAGACTGTCCGGACAGCAAACGTGCACAAGTGCGCGGATGCGAACGAACCCTGTCGCAAAACCATGCGACCTCTACTCATTTTGCCTAAAGGCGAATAGCTCTCTGTGTGGGACTCTAAAGACTCGACACTACGCTGGCAGTGGGTTTAACCACAGACCGCAAGCGGCACTAGCTGTACGTAACGGTCCCCAGGTAGATGTCGATAAGAAGACTGACGAGGTGAACCCCATCTGCACTCCTACTGAGCCTGTATGTGACAGTCTCCGTACAGTCCGGTCTGTTCGTCTGATACATCGCATGGCGGGCCTAGGGGGGCGGTGAACGTCAGTCCCCTAATAGCGGTACAAGTCGTGTCGGAGTGAAGCCCAGAACACCCTGAGATAACACTGGAAGCCTACCAGTATATCTCGCTTGCCCTGGCCAGGGACTACTCGTGTAATGGCTCTCCTGGACACAGCGCGATGTCAACCCCCAATACCGGGAGAGACGAATCCTGTCTAACCGTCACTGCCTCCAAGTGCTTCGGGACTGCACCCAAAAACTACCTGTTTGCACGACTCCTCTGAGCCGTGGTAGGGTAGTAATCAAAGTGCAGTGGGAACACACTCGAGGCGAAGTGACAGTGTCAAGTCAGCGGACTAAGCTGTACTCATGTCACCTGGGAACTGATAACTGACGATAGGTATATTACCAACCAACAGTTCCCGACGAGTCCTGTCCAGTGTACTTGTAACCTAACGAGCACCCGCATACTATCCCAAGTACGACGTACTAACGGCTGTGGGACAGACCGTCTCCCACACTGGGATGAGAAGCGCATACGCTAGTCTACTCCGGAGTATCGATGCCCTGTCTCGATAGTCCAACGACCAGGGACCTGTATAAGGATGTGCTTATAGATTACCCAGCTCCCACGAGTGCGAGCGCCATCACAACGCTGGTAATCAAGCAAAGATCCTAAGGGCTCTACTAATATGTATACCCGCAATATGCTAAAAGAAACACATGCACATATTAAAGCAGAGACAAACCAAGTAGCATACTACCATTTCGAGCAAGATTGTATATACAACTGTGAATATCCCAAGCTTCCATTAAGTAATATACAAGCTAGTATGATACAGTAATGGCCTCTAGGGCATATACACTAACAATCTCCCACTTGCACTAAGGCCATGTACTGGCGTATCGAAGACCTATCATCTCGATCAGCCGCTCGAACTGAGTCTGGGGCAAGGCCTTGGTGAATGGATCTGCTGTGTTATCCTCTGATGCAACTCTCCGGACCTCGATCTCCTGGCGATCCACGATCTCCCTGATCAGGTGATACCGCCTTAAGATGTGTCTGGATTTCTGATGGGACCTGGGTTCCTTCGCTAAAGCTATAGCCCCGTTGTTGTCGCAATACAGAGGTATTGGGTCAACAATGGACGGAACCACCTGAAGTTCTTTCAAGAACTTCCTCATCCAGACAGCTTCTTTTGCGGCATCAGATGCAGCGATGTATTCCGCTTCCATAGTCGAGTCAGCAACGGTTTCCTGTTTGGAGCTCTTCCAACACACCGCCCCTCCATTGAGGGTAAAGACAAAACCCGACATGGACTTGGAATCATCCTTGTCACTCTGGAAGCTGGAGTCAGCAAAGGCCTCAATCTGCAGGTCTTTTCCGCCATACACCAAGAACATCTCCTTAGTCCTTCTCAGGTACTTGAGAATGTTCTTTACTGCTATCCAATGTTTCTCCCCAGGGTTTGACTGATACCTGCTTACCACACTCAGTGCATAAGCCACATCCGGTCTGGTACACAACATCGCATACATTATAGAGCCTACCGCAGAAGCGTAGGGTATAATAGACATGCGATCCCTCTCCAAATCAGTCTTGGGAGACATCTCTTTGGAGAGGGTGATCCCGTGACAAGCCGGTAGATTACCGCGCTTGGAATCTTCCATACTGAATCTCTTCAGTATGGTGTCGATGTACCTGGACTGCGAGAGTCCTAATATCCTCTTGGATCTGTCACGGTAGATCCGGATACCCAGAATGTAGGAGGCATCACCCAGGTCTTTCATGGAGAACCTGTGTGACAAGAACCCCTTGACAGATTGTAGCATAGGAATGTCATTTCCTATTAAGAGAATGTCATCCACGTATAAAACGAGGAATACTACAGTTCTCGCTACAAATCTACAATAGATGCATGGTTCATCTGGATTTTTGATAAAGCCAAATTCTTTGACCGTCTCATCAAAACAGATGTTCCAACTCCGCGATGCCTGCTTGAGTCCATAAATGGACTTGAGCAACTTGCACACCTTTCCGCTGCTCCCACCCTGAATGAAACCCTCTGGCTGATCCATATAGACACACTCTTCTAAATGACCATTTAGAAAAGCTGTCTTTACGTCCATCTGCCAAATCTCATAATCGTGGAAAGCAGCAATGGCAAGAAGGATCCGAATGGATTTCAGCATAGCTACTGGAGAAAAGGTTTCGTCATAGTCCAAACCAGGTCGCTGACGAAAACCCTTTGCTACCAGTCTAGCTTTATAGGTCTCAACCTGTCCATCTACACCAATCTTCCTTTTGAAGATCCACTTGCATCCTACGGGTTTTACCCCATCTGGAGCAATGTCCAACGTCCATACATTGTTGGTGTACATGGACTCCATTTCGGTCCGCATTGCATCCAGCCATTTTACCGAGTCGACGCTCTGAATGGCTTGCTGGAAGCTAGTAGGCTCATCACAATCCAGGATGCAGTCTTCTCTATCCCCGTCAATGAGAAAACCGTAGTATCTCTCGGGCGGATGAGACTGCCTACTACTCCTGCGGAGCGGCATAGGAATGTCCTGTTCTTTTGAACTTTCTGGTTCCACTAAACTTTCAGTAATAGTTTGTGGTTCTGGAATTTCTTCCAGTTCTATTGCGCTCCCACTTATTTCTTTTTCTATGAACTGATGTTCTAGAAAATGGGCATGGCGAGAAACAAGGACTTTTTGTTCCTCTTCGCAATAGAAGTAATATCCCTTGGAGTTCTTTGGATATCCCACAAACTTGCACTGTACTGAGCGTGCCTCGAGCTTGTCCGCATGCTGCTTTTTTACAAAAGCTGGACATCCCCATGTCTTAATGTGATTAAGATAGGGTTTCTTCCCACTCCATAACTCATATGGTGTGGTAGGCACAGTCTTAGTGGGAACACGGTTCAAAAGATATGCAGCTGTCTCTAGCGCATACCCCCAGAAAGATCGCGGTAACTCAGCGTTACTCATCATGGACCGTACCATATCCAATAGGGTTCGGTTCCGTCTCTCCGATACACCGTTATGTTGCGGAGTGTATGGAGGAGTAAGCTGAGAGAGAATTCCATTCTCTTTTAAATAGTTCAGGAATTCGGCACTTAAGTATTCTCCTCCTCGATCCGATCTTAGGATCTTGATACTTTTGCCTGTTTGTTTTTCTACTTCATTCTTATATTCCTGGAATTTTTCAAAAGCCTCGGATTTATGTTTCATTAAGAAGACATAACCGTACCTTGAAAAATCATCCGTAAAGGTAATGAAGTAAGAATAACCGCTTCGCGCATGTGTAGACATTGGACCGCACACGTCGCTGTGTACGAGTCCCAAGAGCTCGCTCGCTCTTTCTCCGTGTCCAGAAAACGGAGCCTTTGTCATCTTTCCTTTGAGACAGGATTGACAAGTTGCATACGATTGATATTCGAACGAATCTAAATATCCTTCAGTATGTAACTTAGTCAATCTTCTCTCGTTGATGTGACCCAGTCTACAATGCCATAAGAAAGTTTTATTAATTTCTGGAGACTTTCTTTTGTGTGTATTCTGGATATTGAAAATCTGTGGTTGGTTTAAAACGTATATACCGTTGTTCAATGTACCTGACCCAATCAAAACTTGATTAAGGTGAATGTTCACTACATTACTTACAAATGCAAATTCATAACCTTCTTTAGATAATAAAGATACAGAAATGATATTACAGGTTGCATTTGGTACATAATAACAACTACGCAAAACCAAAAAGTGTCCATCTGATAATCCCAGGTGATAGTCCCCCACGGCCTCTGCATCCATGCTAGCACCGTTCGCAACTCTGAGGGTCATGTCACCTGCCTTCAAAACTCTACGCTTTCTCAACGCCTGCAAAGAATTACAGATATGAGATCCTGATCCGGTATCCAATACCCAGGAAGTAGAGTTTATTGATAGACAATTTTCAATAACATACACACCTGAAGCTGAAGCTGCAACTCGCTTCAAATCCTGTGTTCTGGCTTTCCAAGCCTTGCAATCTTGTTTCCAGTGGCCACTTTTGTGACAATAGAAGCATTCTTCCTTCCCCACCAGCTTCCCCGCTACCTTTGTTGCTTTACCCTTTCCCTTCGTATCCACTTTACCGACACCGCCTCTTGGTTTGGCGGGGGCTTTCTTCTTCTTGCCCTTGGCTTTCGCCCTGGACCTAGAAGAGGAAGATCCTCCTACAAACAAAGTGGATGTCTCCCTACCCTTCTGTAGGGTGCCCTCAGCAGTCCTCAACATGTTCAGAAGTTCGGCAAGTTCAACCTCCTTTCCTTGCATGTTGAAGTTGAGAATGAACTGGGCGTAAGTGGAAGGAAGGGACTGGAGAATCAGATCAGTATAGAGTTCATTCTCCAACGTGGTCCCGAGGTCCGCGAGCTCCTCTATGTAGCCGATCATCTTAAGCACGTGGTCCGCTACCGATGATCCGACGGCCAACCTTGCCGAAAAGAGCTTCTTCGACACTTCGTATCTTGCGATACGAGACTGCTCTCCATACAGTTCTTTTGTATGGAGAAATATGGACTCTAGGTCCATATTCTCGTGCCTCCTCTGATGGTCATTGTCCATCGAGGCTAGTACGAGGCATTTGGCCCTCGCGCAATCTATCTCCCATGTCTTACGGATTTCTACATCCGCGACGCTGGAGGTGGGACCTGGGACGGGGGGAGCTTTGGTGGTAAGTATATACCCCAGCTTGTCATAAGTGATAGCCATCTTGACATTCCTGAGCCAATCTTTGTAGTTTGGCCCTGTCAATATGTTTTTATCTAATAGTAACTTAAGTCCGGTCATCTTGAATGGTCGCTGCAATTAGGAGAGAGAAAAGAAACACTTTAGCATGATGCTCTTGCAAGTTTAGAGTGGTTTTTAGTTTGTCTAAACTGGATGGCTCCCACTGTCTCTCGAATCCCTTCTCAAACCGTAAAGAAAAGGATTAGCCGGGATCATTCTCACCGTACAATACTTGCTTAACCGTTCAGCCAGGCCAGTGTCGGTACTTCGAGGGAGGTTTTCCAACGCTTTCGCGAAGTTCCTTAATTAAGTAACCTCTTTTCCCTGTGGGCGTAGCCCCGCTAACACCTTTCTAGGCACCTACTAGGTTTATAGCATTGATCGTTAAGTGAGAGTTTTCCCGAGGAGTAGCATATACTCACAGTAGGATCGGGATCCAAATATCATCGCGTGATAAAACCGAAGGAATCCTACCAGAATCATCACACTCCAAATGGTATGCAAATCTAGCAAGTTTCAGTACTTATGAAACTCCCGATGTGGATTTTTGCCCCATGCTCTTATGACCTTGACTTTGGCCAAAATATCATAAGTCACATGTCAAGTTCTACCCGTCATTCTCCTGGTTAATTTGGACCCACCCGTACCTACCCTTGACTTTGGCCAAAATGGCAGCACGACTGTCCCAAATCAACGCATCTATCTATGCTGCACATGAATACCCAAACGCTACCAATCACTATGCCTTGACTTTGGCCAAAATACATAGCTTGAATACTTTTGACCATTCATGTGGAATGACGGAGGGCTACGAATGGTTTTGGCGAAACCGTGAACGTAGTGAACTTGATATAATCGATGGAACGAGATAGCTTTTAAAAGGAGTGGTTCAAGCTCCGCGTTTAAAAGTTTAGTTTTGAAAAGAACCGAGTGGTTTTCAAAGTGTTCCAATCGACTTTTACTTGGTTTATTTCTTGCATTAGTTCTTTTAATGCGTCCCATCATTTAATCCTACCATTGCAGAAAACAACCAAAATATGACGTACGCTTATGCCATTCGCATTCGCCACGGGGCCCCGTCATCACCCGTTAGGTTACTTAACTAACGACAGAGCGGGGGCTGGGCTAGCGCGGCTGTAAAACATAAGCAACGCCTAAATAGTTATTATATATAAATATATAGCAATGATAGACATTACAGATCACAGATGAATACATTGGATATACTAGGAATCCGCAATGCGTTCGAGCCTGCAACGCAAAGCGGATTACACGGTCGCGGTGAATAGCCAATACCCCACCCAAGACCCCTGCGGGTGCGGCAAACTACCCGCCAAGCACCCGAAGCGAAGCAACCTCCCTCACCACCGTGAGTAGGCCACTCGGCACTTCGAGATACCCGGTAGTTTGTGCACCCCCTCCATGGGTCTATCCTAGGAGCAAAAACAGTAAAAAGAATTATACAATGGCGGCTACAACCCCGACCCGGTTGTGCGGCCATACAAAGAATATTATTACATCAATTTACATGTTACAAATGAATGAAAGAAAATAACGCTCATCTCACATCCAACCCGGCTATTCACCCGCGACAATCCAATCCATTCATATCCACAAACCAATAACAATCACAGATCATGTATAACCCCGACTAATCGTCTTATAGCGATTAGCCGACGTTCAATACATGCAAGCATTACAGATATAACCGATATAGTTAAAGTGCAGTGAAGTTCGGAAAAATACGGAATTATAGGACCCCAAAAAGAAATTTCTTTTCTGTAGAATCTGGGTACATATAATATATACTAAAAATCCCAAAACCAACAACAACACACTCTGCACGAAAAACGATGCGCCGATAACCACAATCCGCGGCGGTTCCGCCGCATATACCTACTTAATGCGGCGGAAGCGCGGCGACTTGAGGGAATTAGGGTATCGTTTTTCTTGGGTGTATTCACAAAACCCTGAGACGATTTTACATGTGTACAGTTTTTCATTTCGAGCAGGAAAAATTTTAACAGAAACTTGGATTTTGTAAAAATTTGGTTTTGTGATTTTTCCGGTTCCGAACTTCGTTACACTTAACTACTTAACTAGTTTAGGTTTAGTTAGGCTCTGATACCACTGTAAGTCCGTGTTGCCCATCCCGGTGCTTACGGGGAGGCGGAAAACATAATAAAAATCGGATTTTTTAATGACTTAGGCAACATGGACTATGCTTGTGAGGATCTTTGCTAAACATAAACTAGCTAACCCTAACTACAAAGTAGCTAAGTGAAGAAAGGTTATACCTTTGGTCTTTAGTCCTTCTCTCCTTGCTCCTAGGTATGGTAGAAAAGGATCACCTTGCTTGTCTTCTCCCGTCAAAGAAGGATCCACCCGAAAGCCACCACCTTTAGCTTCAACTCCAAGCTAGGAGTAACTAGAGTGCAAGAAATGCTAAGACTTGAACCCTAGAAGTGAGTAGAGAAGATCAAGAGAGGGTTTTTCTCAAGCTTTTTGTTTCTCAACACATGAGAGGGAGAGAGCTTGAGGGAGAGGATGAGCAAGAGAGAGAAAAGATATGATAGAATGAGAAAAATAGTGAGCCATTCTCACTAATATGTGAGGATAAGTTTAATTAGATAATTAGCTTGAAAATTGTCATGATAAATCATGAATTGACCATTATCATTTCATTTTTGCAAAGATCAAAGAGCATCTTCCAAATGAAATGATTATGGTCAAGTTGTCAACATGGTCAACAAGTCAATGAAGTCAAATTGTCAACAACAACCATGCACAATAATTAAGCTAATTATCAATTAACAATAATCCACACAAAATCAATAGGGTTAATAAAATGACAAAGGCCATTAACCCTAAACAAGGTCCTCTCCCCCAATCTCAAGCAACTGTGCATACGCACCCGCATTCGTGATCCGAAGAACACGAACACAATGAGAAAAACCAATCTCAAATCATATACTAGGATCCGGCTTAAACCAAAGCCCGCTAGTATAGACTGTCCGGACAGCAAACGTGCACAAGTGCGCGGATGCGAACGAACCCTGTCGCAAAACCATGCGACCTCTACTCATTTTGCCTAAAGGCGAATAGCTCTCTGTGTGGGACTCTAAAGACTCGACACTACACTGGCAGTGGGTTTAACCACAGACCGCAAGCGGCACTAGCTGTACGTAACGGTCCCCAGGTAGATGTCGATAAGAAGACTGACGAGGTGAACCCCATCTGCACTCCTACTGAGCCTGTATGTGACAGTCTCCGTACAGTCCGGTCTGTTCGTCTGATACATCGCATGGCGGGCCTAGGGGGGCGGTGAACGTCAGTCCCCTAATAGCGGTACAAGTCGTGTCGGAGTGAAGCCCAGAACACCCTGAGATAACACTGGAAGCCTACCAGTATATCTCGCTTGCCCTGGCCAGGGACTACTCGTGTAATGGCTCTCCTGGACACAGCGTGATGTCAACCCCCAATACCGGGAGAGACGAATCCTGTCTAACCGTCACTGCCTCCAAGTGCTTCGGGACTGCACCCAAAAACTACCTGTTTGCACGACTCCTCTGAGCCGTGGTAGGGTAGTAATCAAAGTGCAGTGGGAACACACTCGAGGCGAAGTGACAGTGTCAAGTCAGCGGACTAAGCTGTACTCATGTCACCTGGGAACTGATAACTGACGATAGGTATATTACCAACCAACAGTTCCCGACGAGTCCTGTCCAGTGTACTCGTAACCTAACGAGCACCCGCATACTATCCCAAGTACGACGTACTAACGGCTGTGGGACAGACCGTCTCCCACACTGGGATGAGAAGCGCATACGCTAGTCTACTCCGGAGTATCGATGCCCTGTCTCGATAGTCCAACGACCAGGGACCTGTATAAGGATGTGCTTATAGATTACCCAGCTCCCACGAGTGCGAGCGCCATCACAACGCTGGTAATCAAGCAAAGATCCTAAGGGCTCTACTAATATGTATACCCGCAATATGCTAAAAGAAACACATGCACATATTAAAGCAGAGACAAACCAAGTAGCATACTACCATTTCGAGCAAGATTGTATATACAACTGTGAATATCCCAAGCTTCCATTAAGTAATATACAAGCTAGTATGATACAGTAATGGCCTCTAAGGCATATACACTAACAGAGACTGGGTACACTGAACAGGACTCGCCGAGAACTTCTAGATGGTATTATACCTAACGTCAGATAGCAGTTCTCTGGTGACACTGGTACAGGTTAGTCTGTAAACCCGAGATCGTCATAGAGTATTGTGTGATTCCTACTGTGCTTTGATTTCCACCTTACCACGTTCAATAGAGCGTGCAAAATGGTGGTTTTTGGGTACAGTCCTAAGTCACATGGAGGCAATGAGCGATAAGAGGGAATTCGTCTCTCCCGGTATTGGGGGTTGATGTTGCGCTGTGCTCGATTGGCTATAACAGGAAGTTCCTGCCCAGGGCTGATATAGAGATTTACTGGTAAGTATTATCAGTAGTTTCTCGACCCGTTATGAGCCTCACGTCGGCATGTCTTATCAAGTTACTGGGGTCTGACGTTTACCACCCCTAGACTAGATATGCGACATATCATACGAAGAGACCAGACTGTACGGTAGTATTACATATTGGATTCACAGGAGTATGTACAAGTTTGCTTGTTGATCTTCTGATCGCTCAATACGCGGGTAGCCGTTACGTCCAGCTAGTACCACTGACGGCTTGTGGATGACTGATATGATCATCACTTACTGCCGACGTATTGACGAGTCATTAGAGTCCTATACAGAGGATTCCTAGCTCATGCGAAACAAAGTAGGGCACATATGTGATATGTGCGGGACCGAGATTAATACGTTTATTTGATACCATATTCCAATCTCGCGATATAGGTTATATGTGATATAACCGGATTGTTGAATCAAGTGTTGATTCAATGATATGTTATATGTATATGTGATATGCATATAAATGATATTAGTCGGTTGTATGTGATACAACCGGGTTATTAAATCAAGTGTTGATTTAATAATTTAATGTGTAATTATATATATTTGATATATTAATATACATTAACTAATATTAGCTCACTTAAGAAAAAAAAATTCTCATTATACATTTAATATATATGTGATATATGTTAATGTATTTATTTTGTGTCATGCTAGATGATACATTGGACTTGGGTGTATGAGACTCACACCACACTTAAGATAATGTGGTCTTTTAATTATTAAGGGAAAATCAAAATTATGTGGTAATTAGTCATGGCTTGAAGCTTGGAGAAGCTTGTGGAAACCATTGACTTAGTCCACTAATTTTGTTTTACTCTAGGTATTTATTAACCTAACCATTATGCTTAGCCATGGTTTAGTCTCTACATGAGCTATATATGATATTTTCTCACCCATGGTTCACAAAAGATCATTCTTGAGTTCATTTTCTTCATCTCCTCCATTGCTCTCTAGTTTTGAGTGAGAAGAAAAAGAGAGAGAGAGAGAAATTATTCTAAAGTGAGGAAAATTCCTACTTCACCAATCTATACCAAACTAGCAATTTAATATATGTTGTTTTTTCACTAGTTCATCAATTAGTGAAGAGGTAGCTTGAGTTAGAGATTCTTCGACGTAGATCATATGGCCTCGAAGATCCTTGAGCAAGCTCGTTCCTTTCAGTTAGTGGAGCCAATGGAGAGTCCGGGACACCACTACTGGGAGCAAAAAGGACTACTACACGGAGCTTTAGAAGTGAAGGACGGTCTACAAAGGTTGTATTCCAAATTCACTTAGTGTAAATTAGTTTACATGTTAGTTAAGCCCTAATCCTCTAGTTAGATCCTTAGTTTGGGTTGCTTAGTACTCTAGGTTTTTAAAATTGAATGCTTGATGTCCTAGAAAATATGGTGAGGGTGCTAAGGAACCTTTCAATTTGTACTAGTGCATGTACATGTTTAAGATCTTTATAGGATATACATAGTTTGAGTAGATCTTTATAAATGGTTGCTTAGATTGATTCCTCATTGCAATTGTTGGTCTAATTATAATGATCAGCTGGCTTATTAAGGAAAATCTTTTGATAATTCTGATCTTGTTCAAGAGGCTGCAAAAAGGAACTCTTTAGTCATTCTCCAAATGCACTTGAAAGGGTTTAAAGTGGCATTTTACTCCTGAGTAAATTTGGCTTTAAAAGAAAAATAAAGAAAAGCAAAATAGGTATTAAAAAAGTATAATATAATTGTTGTGAAGGTGTCTTATATATCGAGACTACACACCATTAAATTTCAGGCGTTAAGTCGGCTCATACTTGACATAAGCCGTCTCATACATCCAGAGAAAAAATATGATTTTCAGGCACTTTATGAGTCGTCTCAACAATGGGATGAGCCGTCTCAACGAAGTATTGAGCCCTCTCTTAAGGACAAAGAACTCGGCAAGTTTTGAGCCGGCTCAAGAAGTCTGTTGACGGTTCATTGTGGAGATATACGTTTTGAGTTTATCTCAAAAAATTCAGGTTCTGGAGGGCAATTTCGAAATTGAGGACCCTATTTTATATCATATTTGTAATAGGTTATATATAGGATGTTAGGGTTAAAATTTGAAGTGTGCAATCTTAATCAAAAGGTTTAAGGGAGGTGAAATGACAGCTCCATAAGTGATCAAGGCGCTATTAAGAAGAACTTTGAGAGAGAAGAAGGAGATCTCGTTGGAGATCTATAAAGAGAGGGTTTTTGTAATCTTCTATAAGGTTTTTTTCTTTTTTCTATAAAGTTCTAATAAAGTGTTTCCCTTTTTCCCTAAATCTCTTCTTGTGTTATTTGATTTTGCATTGCTCTAGTTGTTATCCGTTAAAGGGGGTCTTAGTTTAGATCTATCAAGATTGGTGTTGTCTCCACTGCGTGCCCAACAACCGGCATCAGAGCCACGCTCTTTAATTTTTCGTTCTAAGTTTACCGTGGGTGACGACACTTGTGTTTACTGCCCATCTTCTTAGATTTTGATTCTATTGAATTGGTTCATAAATATCCGAGGGAAAGGTTTTTGCTTCGGAATTAAAAATGACAGATAACAAGGTCAATAGCACCAAGTTCGAGGTGGAGAAATTTAATGGGAAATAGAACTTCTCGATGTGGAAGAGAAAGGATGCACTTCTTGTAAAAGAAAGGTTGTTTAAAACTCTTAACGGTAAGAAACCTACCGACATGACAGATGACGCATAGAAAAATAAGGATCAGAGGGCAAAGTGCATGATAGAGATTTGTCTGGCAGATAACGTGATGTACAACGTCATGAAAGAAACTTCTGCATGAAGTTTATGGTTGACGGTAGAGGGCTTGTATACGACAAAATCTTTGTCTAACAGGCTGTCTTTAAAGAAACAATTTTACGGTCTACGCATGAAGGAAGGTACTCCAATTCACAACCACTTAAATAGCTTCAACAAGATGGTCAGCGGTCTTCTATATCTTCTTGAAGTAAAATTAGAGGAGGAGGACCAAGCGCTTTTGCGCTTTTCTTCGCTTTCAAATTCATCAAAATACTTGGTGACAACAATTCTCTATGGGAAGGAGACTCTCAAGATGGAGGAGCTTACAGCTACACTTCTTAACAATGAGATCATGAAAAAATCAAATCCACCAGAGAAGTCATCAGGGTTGTTTGCCGGTGAAAAGGGAAGGTCAAAGACTAAAGATTGAGGCAAAAGCATAAGGGGGAAATCCAAATCATCCAGGCGAGAGGGCGAACCATGCTTCTTTTGCAAACAGCCAGGATATATGAAGAAGCAATGCCAAAAGTAAAGACAGTGGTTGCAGAAGAGGGGTAAAGGTGCCAGTACAAAGAGCTCGGATCAAGCCAGTGTTGCGACCGAAACAGAAGAAGATCCATGTGATGTACTTGTAAGTCGATGTGCAACACCCCACGAATTGCGGGGAGGCGGAAATATGAAAAACGATCTTGTTCTTTGCTTAAACATCGACTAACCGCATGAATCGAAGCTAAACGATAACTAACAACAATCATAGAAGTTCTAAACTACTATGTGAAGTGATTATACCTCAAGAACCAAGTCCTTCGGGTCTTCATCGCTGTCCTCCACTCCTCGTAGGCTTCTTGGAACATCGGCACCTCAACGACCTCCTCGAATCAAAGACGGTCCACCCGAAAGCTCCTACGCCAAGCTTAATCTCAAACTTGAGATAACTAGGTTGCTTAAAGTGCTAATCTAAGCTACCTAGAGGATATAGAGTGAGCTTATGGATGTATTAGTCTAGCTAACCCTTGTACTCAACACATGAGAGGGGAGGATTAGGGTTTTGAAGAGAGAGAGCTTGAGGAGAGAGAAGATGAACATAATTATGAAATGAGAAAATGAGCTATCATAATATATATCAAGCATTATTGTTTTTCAAGAAAAGAAAAGAAAATGATTTACAACCATGCTTGATAAATATCTTATGGTGATTCATCTCCATGAGTCATTAAGCAATTATGAAGTATTAATGACATGGATGAATCATCCATATGACTCACTAATCTCATTCAATGTATATGCCACCTTAACCCCCTTACACCATCTTCTAGAAGGTTCCCGACAAATTACGAGAATGCCCCTCCAATCCGTGAAAACACGGAAAAACTTTAGACTGTATAAATCCAATAACCCGATACTAGAATCTGGCTTAAACCAAAGCCGGCTAGTAAAAACTGTCCGAAAAACTCGTACGTGCGAAAACACACGTACGCGTTCGAACCCTTGTCGTAAAACCATACGACCTCTACATCGCTTCGCCTGGAGCAGGGAAACTCTCTGTGTGGGACTCTAAAGACTCGACACTATGCTGGCAGTGGGTTTAACCACAGACCGCAAGCGGCACTAGCTGTACGTAACGGTCCCTAGGTAGATGTCGATAAGAAGGCCGATGAGGTAAATCATCCGAACTCCCACTAAGCCTGATGTGACAATCTCCGTACAGTCCGGTCTGTTCGTCTAAGAATATCGCATATCAAGCCTAGGAGGCGGCAACCGTCAGTCCCCTAATAGCTGTATAAGTCATGTCGGAGCGAAGCCCATTACGCCCTGAGAAGCTACTGGAACCTACCAGTATATCTTGCTTGCCCTGGCCAGGGACTTTGCGTAATGGCTCTCTGATACAGTGCGATATCAACTCCCAATACCGGGAGAGACGAATCCTATCTAACCGCCACTGCCTCCAAGTGCTCGGGACTTGATTGTTAGCGATTCTGCGTGTTCAAGTTTAGTTAAATACCGCAATCAAGACGGTTTCGCTCGTCGCTAGCCGGCTGAGTACGGGTCGTCCGCAGGGAGATGGGAATCTTTTTCTATGTGCTTTAACGAGTTAAGTCCAGTTTTCCAGATTTTGTTGTGATTAATTAAGTGGTAAAATGATATGTAAAGAGAGCTTGTTAGGGTTAGGATTAGGTTAGTTTGAGTTAGGAGTCTCCCACATCTTTCGTTGCCCCTCTTAATATCGGTGTTACGGTAATCGGCAACAACGGGGATTAGCACGACTAGGAAGGAACTTGCGAGTATAAGCTAGGCTTTCCAACGCATAAGTTCTTCCTTTTGGTGCTTGTCCGTCCGTTCTTGGCTCTTAGCCATAACCTCCGGTTAATTCAACCACAACCGGTCTCACTACGGAATCACCGCTATCATGTAGGATAGGGTGCCGTAAGGAGCGGATTGTGGTTCAATTAACGGGAGTCGAATTAAGTTGTTGGGCAAGGAAAGAGTGAGAGAGATTTCCTTCTCTCAAACTTCCCTTATCCTACCCTAACAAGTATGAAACTACTCACACATCATAATGAAAGAAAACAAAACAAAAGAGGAAGATAGAAAGAAGAGATTAGAAGAGAACAACTAGCTATTTGCGACCTCACCTTAGCAAGGATCAAGCGTAAGCATCATGGTTGTTTTAATGATAAAGGAAAAGAGAAAAGAAAGAAACAACAAGAAATAACAACAACTAGTTAACAAATTAAAATTACAAGCAATTATAAAAGAACAAGACAAGATATAATAGCAAAAGAGTCTTCTTTATTCATCATTCTTCACTCACAAAGCTCACTACAAGTTTTAATGGAGAAGAGATGAGAAGAGAAAGAAGAAACACAACTAAACCTAGGAAAGAAAATACAAGATTATGGACCCCTTCCTTCACAAAGTTTTGGGCTATTTATAGGCTAAAAAATGAAAACCTAGGGCAACCACCAGAATACAAATAAAAAGACCAAAACACCCCTGGAAAAGTTTTGTCTTCCGCCACCATACGGCCGCGGATCCGCGGTCTAAGCATGCTTAGGCCGCGTTTCCGCGGCCTAATGGAGGAGTTGGCTCCTCGAATTTTGTGGGCCCCCCTGGTCTGATGTTGTCTGTGGTTTGGCATATGTGTTTTCTGAAAATACTTCCACATTTCTTCCAGAATTTCTGTTGAGGGAAAGGTGTTTTGAAGTGGACTTTTTGTCATGATTTCCTCGAGCTCCGCGTAGATTTCTTGGATCTTGTGCTGCCATTGAGCCTTGTGCATGAAAACGACATTGATTTGACATTTTGTCTTCTTAAACTGGTATCTGGCAACATACGGATGAAGAGCGGAGACCGTGTTTTCTCAGTGGTTGGCAGGAACCCGGATTTTTTCGTGTTTTCCATGAATTTCACCATTTTAGAACCGAGAACCTGTATCCTGCAATTGACTAGCAAACACGGCTCAAGAGTATCTACCGATAAGCAATGTGATAAAAATTGGGCGGTATAAAAATGCAAAAATCTGATATGAACAGGATTGCACCCAACTGCTACCTGTTTGCACGACTCCTTTGAGCCGTGGTGGGGTAGCAATCTAAGAACAGTGGGACACACTCGAGGCAAAGTAGCAGTGTCAAGTCTGCGGACTATGCTGTACTCATGTCACCTGGGAACTGTTAACTGACGATGGGTATAATACCAACCAATCAGTTCCCCGGCGAGTCCTGTCCGGTGTACCCGTAACCTAACGAGCACCTATATACTATCTCTAGTACGACGTACTGATGGCTGTGGGACAGACCATCTCCCCAACTGGGATGAGAAGCATATACACTTAGTCTACTCCGGAATATCGATGCCCTATCTCGATAATCCAACGACCAGGGACCTATATAGGATGTTGCTTACAGACTACCCAGCCCTCACTAGTGTGACTGCCATCACGACGCTGGTAATCAAGCAAAGATCTTATGGGCTCTACTAATATGTATAAGTGATACGTTACAAGAAACATATGCACATATTAAAGTAGACTCAAACCAAGTAGCATACTACTATGTTTAGCAAGACTGTTATTTACAACTGTGAATATCCCAAGCTTCCATTAAGTAATATACATGGTAGTATGATACAATAATGGCCCCTACGGCATATACACTAACAATCTCCCACTTGCACTAGGGCCATGAGCTGGTATATCGTAGACCTATCATCTCGAATAGCCTCTCGAACTGCGTCTGAGGAATGGCCTTTGTGAATGGATCAGCAATGTTATCCTCCGTCTTTACTCTCTTCACCTCGATCTCCCGGCGATCTATGATCTTCCTGATCAGGTGATACCGCCTTAAGATGTGTCTGGACTTCTGATGGGACCTGGGTTCCTTCGCTAAAGCTATAGCGCCGTTGTTGTCACAATACAGAGGTATTGGACCAACACTGGTAGGAACCACCTGAAGTTCTGTGAGGAACTTCTTCATCCAGACTGCTTCTTTTGCGGCATCGCAAGCAGTTATGTACTCTGCTTCCATCATTGAGTCAGCAACGGTCTCCTGTTTGGAACTCTTCCAACATACAGCCCCTCCATTGAGGGTAAAGACATAACCCGACATGGACTTGGAGTCATCTTTGTCACTCTAGAAGCCGGAGTCGGCAAAGGCATCCATCTGAAGGTCTTTTTCGCCATACACCAAGAACATCTCCTTAGTCCTCCTCAGGTACTTGAGAATGTTCTTTACTGCTATCCAGTGATTCTCCCCTGGGTTTGCTTGATACCGGCTTACTACGCTCAATGCGTATGCTACATCTGGTCTAGTACATAACATCGCATAAATTATAGAGCCTACCGCAGAAGCGTAGGGTATAATCGACATGCGATCCCTTTCCAAATCAGTCTTGGGAGACATATCTTTGGAGAAGGTGATTCCGTGACAAGCCGGTAGGTTACCGCGCTTAGAATCTTCCATACTGAATCTCTTCACTATGGTGTCTATGTACCTGGACTGTGAAAGTCCCAACATCCTCTTTGATCTATCACGAAAGATCCGGATCCCCAGAATGTAGGTGGCATCACCCAGGTCTTTCATGGAGAATTTATGTGACAAGAATCTTTTGACTGACTGTAACATAGGAATATCATTTCCTATTAGAAGAATGTCATCCACGTACAAGACGAGGAATACTACAGCTCTCCCTACAATCTAACTGTATATGCATGGTTCATCTGGATTTTTGATAAAGTCAAATTCTTTGACAGCATCATCAAAACAGATGTTCCAACTCCGCGATGCCTGCTTTAGTCCATAAATGGACTTAAGCAGCTTGCATACTTTACCGCTGCTCCCACTCTGAATGAATCCCTCTGGCTGATCCATATAAACGCTTTCTTCCAAATTACCATTTAGAAAGGCCGTCTTTACGTCCATCTGCCAGATTTCATAATCGTGGAAGGCAGCAATAGCAAGAAGGACCCGAATAGATTTAAGCATAGCCACTGGAGAAAAGGTTTCGTCATAGTCCAAACCAGGTCTTTGACGGAAACCCTTTGCAACAAGTCTAGCCTTATAGGTTTCAACCTGTCTATCTACACCAATCTTCTTTTTGAAGATCCATTTTCATCCTACAGGTTTTACCCCATCTGGAGCAACGTCCAAAGTCCATACTTTGTTAGTGTATATGGACTCCATTTCGGTCCGCATTGCATCCAGCCATTTTACCGAGTCGCCGCTCTGAATGGCTTGCTAGAAGCTAGTAGGGTCATCTTCATCAATGACACAATCCTCTCTATCCCCATCTATGAGAAAACCGTACTATCTCTCAGGCGGATGAGACGGCCTACTACTCCTGCGGAGTGGCGTCGGGATGTCCTGTTCTCCTGAACCTTCTGGTTCTTCCAAGCTTTCAGTAATAGCTTGTGGTTTTAGAATTTCTTCCAGTTCTATTTCGCTCCCACTTGTATCCTTTTCTAAAACTTGCTGTTCTAAAAATTGGGCATTACGAGAAACAAAAACGTTTTGTTCCTCTGCGTAATAGAATAGATATCCCTTAGAGTTCTTTGGATATCCTACAAACCTGCACTGTACTGATCGTGCCTCGAGCTTGTCCGCATGCTGTTTTTTAACAAAAACCGGACATCCCCAAATCTTCAGATACTGAAGATAGGGTTTCTTCCCACTCTACATCTGATATGGGGTGGTAGGCACTGTCTTGGTAGGAACTCTGTTCAGAAGATATGCCGCTGATTCTAGCGCATATCCCCAGAATAATCGCGGTAACTCAGCGTTACTCATCATGGAACGAACCATATCCAATAGGGTTCGATTCCTCCTTTCCGATACACCGTTATGTTGTGGTGTGTACGGAGGAGTAAGCTGAGAGAGAATTCCATTCTCTTTTAAGTAACCCAGGAACTCGGCACTTAAGTATTCACCACCTCGATCAGATCTTAGTGTCTTTATACTCTTGCCTGTTTGTTTTTCCACTTCATTCTTGTATTCTTGGAATTTCTCAAAGGCCTCGGATTTATGCTTCATTAAGAAGACATATCCATACCTAGAAAAATCATCCGTAAAAGTAATGAAGTAGGAATAACCACCTCGCGCATGTGAAGACATTGGACCGCACACGTCACTGTGTACGAGTCCCAAGAGCTCGCTTGCTCTTACTCCGTGTCCAGTGAACAGAGTCTTTGTCATCTTTCCTTTGAGACAAGATTCACAAGTAGCATAAGATTGATATTCGAACGGATTCAAATATCCTTCTCTATGTAACTTAGTCAACCTTCTCTCATTGATGTGACCTAGTCTACAATGACATAAGAAAGCCTGATTTATTTCTGGAGATTTTCTTTTAAGTGTGTTCTGGATATTGAAAACCTGAGCTTGACTTAATACGTATATACCGTTATCTAATGTACCGGACCCAATCATAACTTGATTTAGGTGGATGTTAACTACATCGCTTACGAATGAAAAATCATATCCCTCTCTTGAAAGTGAGGATACTGATATGATATTACATGTCATACTAGGTACATATAAACAGTTACGTAGAATTAATATATGCCCACTGGTCAAACCTAGGCGATATTCTCCCACGGATTCAGCGTCTACGCTCATTCCATTTGCAACTCTGAGAGACCAATCACCTACCTTTATAACTCTATGGTTTCTCAAAGCATGTATTGAATTACAGATATGAGATCCTGCTCCGGTATCTAGTACCCAGGAAGTAGAGTTAATTGACAAGCAGTTCTCTATTACAAACACACTTGAGGTTGAAGCCACAACAAGCTTCGTATCCTGGTTACTAGCTTCTAAAGCCCTGCAATCTTTCTGCCAATGTTCATTCCTGTAACAATAGGAACGTCCCTGTTTTACTATATCCAGTCCCGAAACTTTTGCCTTTCTCTTTCCTTCTCCTTCCCTGGTTTCCTTTAAGGTAGAAGGCAGAGACTATAGAATCAAGTCAGTATTTGACTCGTTTCCCAACGCGGTCTTCAGGTCCTGGAGCTCATCAATACAGCTAGTCATTGTAAGGACGTTGTCCCTTACAGATGACCCGTCAGCTAACCTCGCTTGAATTAATTCGTTCGAGGTTTCATATCTAGTGATATGAGATTGCTCTCCATATAAATCTTTATTATGGAGAAAGATGGAAACTAAGTCCATCTTCTCGTGCTGCTTCTGGTATACACCATCAACTGAAACTAACACGAAGCACTTAGCTTTCGCTTTATCTTTTTCCCTTTTCTGACGGATATCCATATCCGCGACAGTGGAAACTGGACCTGGGACGGCGGGATCTTGAGTAGTAATAGGGTGGTCCAGCTTGTCATAGCCAATGGACATCTGGACAGACCTTTGCCAGTCATATAAGTCAGATTCAGTCAATTTGTTATCTAGATGTAATCTATGTGTGGTCACAAGGTCGCTGCAATTAAGAGAGAGAGAAGAAAACATTTTAGCATGATGCTGTTGCAAGTTTAGATTGGTTTTTAATTTATCTAAACAGGATGGCTCCCACTGTTTCTCGAATCCCTCCTCAAACCATAAAAGAAGAATTAGCCAGGACAATTCTCACCGTACAATACTTGCTTAACCGTTCAGCCAGGCTAGTGTCGATACTTCGAGGGAGGTTTTCCAACGCTTTCGCGAAGTTCCTTAATTAAATAACCTCTTTTCTCTGGGGGCGTAACCCCGCTGACACCTTTCTAGGCACCTACTTGGTTTATAGCATTGATCGTTAAGTGACGAATCTCCTGATAAGTAGCATATACTCACAGTAAGATCGGGATCCAAAATATCATCGTATGATAATGTTGAAGGAATCCTACCAACATTCATCAAACTCCAAAATGGTATACATCTTTTTGCAAATTTCAGTTTCTTTAGAAATTCCCGATATATGTATTTTTGCCCCAAGCTCTTATAACCTTGGCGTTGGTCAAAATGTCATAAGTCACATGTCAAGTTCTACCCATCATTGTCCTAGTTAATTTGAACCCATCCGTACATATCCCTGACGTTGGCCAAATGATAATACGACTGTCCCAAACTAACACATCTATCTATGCAAACAAATGAAATACTCCAGCGGCTACCAAACACTATGCCCTGGCGTTGGTCAAATGCATAGCTTGAATACTACTGAATATCCAAATGAAATGACGAAGGGCAACGAATGGTTTTAGAAAATCCGTGAACGTAGTGAACTTGATATAATCGAAGAAACCTGATACTTTTAAAAAAAAGGAGTGGTTAAAGCTCCGCAATTAAAAAATTCTGCTCTTTTAAAATAACCGAGTGGTTTCTTTTAAATTTGTTCCAACGATTAAGCTTTGGTTTATTTTCTTTGCATTATTAATAATGCGTCCCATCATTAACCTATCATTGCAGAAAACAACGAAAATACAACGTCCTCTTATGCCATCCGCATTCGCCACTGGGTCCCGTCATCACCCGTTAGGTTACTTAACTAACGACAGAGCGGGGGCTGGGCTAGCAAGGGTGTAAAACATAAGTGACGTCTAAATAGCTATCATATATATAGATATTTTACATTCGTCGGACGCAATAATATTCATTCCAGATCACAGATGAACATTATTGGATTTGCAAGCAATCCGTGTTTGTTTTGAGCCTGCAACAAAAGAAGGATTACACAGTTGTGATGAATAGCCATTACCCCACCCAAGACCCCTACGGGTACGGCAAACTACCCGCCCGGCAGTTTGTGCACCCCACCTTGGGTCTGTCCTAGGAGCAAAAACAGTAAAAAGAAATAATACAACGGTGGCTACAACCGCAACCTGGATGTGCCCCGCAAAATAATATTACAACTTATTACATTTACATCAAATGAATTAAATAATAACCCATCACATAACCCCGGTTATACATCACAACAGTCCAACACAGTTCATATACACAAACAGATAAAATCCATTACAGAAATGTGCAACCCCTTGCCAACCGATATACTAGCAGTTAGGGGAGGTTTACGAACACATTATACAAACACAGATATAATCCAACAAGCAAATACCGTATAATTTCGATCGATTAAACACATTTAATTTTTCTCCAATACTTCTCTGTAAATCTGAAACCAGAGCAAAAATTAAAAAATTCCAGAAAATACCAAATATCACAGAGGACCCACACAGGAAAATTGGGCTGATGAATCGTCCAAAGCGCGGCGGAATCGCGGCGGATCGGTGGGATCGGCCGCGGTTCTGTTAGTGTATATGCCCTAGAGGCCATTACTGTATCATACTGGTTTGTATATTACTTAATGGATGCTTGGGATATTCACCTTGTATATACAATCTTGCTCAAAATAGTATTATGCTACTTGGTTTGTTTCTACTTCAATGTGTACATGTGTTTATATTTTGTATATCGCCTATACACATTAGTGGAGCCCTTAGGATCTTTGCTTGATTACCAGCGATGTGATGGCCGTCACACTAGTGGGGCTGGGTAATCTATAAGCACATCCTTATGCAGGTCCCTGGTCGCAGGACTATCGAGACAGGGCATCGATACTCCGGAGTAGGCCAGCGCATGCGCTTCTCATCCCAGTGTGGGAGACGGTCTGTCCCACAGCCGTCAGTACGTCGTACTTGAGATAGTATGCGGGTGCTCGTTAGGTTACGGGTACACTGGACAGGACTCGTCGGGAACTGACTAGTTGGTATTATACCTATCGTCAGTTATCAGTTCCCAGGTGACATGAGTACAGCTTAGTCCGCTGACTTGACACTGTCACTTCGCCTCGGGTGTGTTCCCACTGTACTTTGATCACTACCCTACCACGGCTCAAAGGAGTCGTGCAAACAGGTGGTGGTTGGGTGCAGTCCCGAAGCACTTGGAGGCAGTGACGGTTAGATAGGATTCGTCTCTCCCGGTATTGGGGGTTGACATCGCGCTGTGTCTAGGAGAGCCATTACACGAGTAGTCCCTGGCCAGGGCAAACGAGATATACTGGTAGGTTTCCAGTGTTATCTCAGGGTGTTTTGGGCTTCGCTCCGGCACGACTTGTACCGCTATTGGGGGACTGACGTTTTCCGCCCCCTAGGCCCGCCATGCGATGTATCAGACGAACAGACCGGACTGTACGGAGAATGTCACACTCAGGCTCAGTAGGAGTTCAGATGGGTTTCGCCTCGTCGGTCTTCTTGTCGGCATTACCTGGGGACCGTTACGCACAGCTAGTGCCGCTTGCGGTCTGTGGTTAAACCCACTGCCAGCGTAGTGTCGAGTCTTTAGAGTCCCACACAGAAAGCTTCTCGCCTTTAGGCAAAAGAGTAGAGGTCGCATGGTATTGCGACAGGTCGCATGGTTTTGCGACAGGGTTCGGTCACATCCGTGCACTTGTGCACGTACAGTGTCCGGACAGTTTACACTAGCGGGCTTTGGTTTAAGCCAGATCCTAGTGTACCTTATGGGATTGGATTTATCCAGTTTGCATTCGTGTTCCTCGGAACGCGGATGCGGGTGTGTATGCACAGTTGACAGGGAGGCAGAGGCAGCGGATTCTCATTAGGGTTGTTGACAGTTGACCGTTGACTTTTTGACTTTTTGCTCAACCCTAATGAGAATATGATATGCGATTAACTATTATATTAATTAAGTATTATGGTGACTTGGTTGTTGACTTTTGTTGACCTTGTTGACTTGTTGACTTTTGTTGACTTGTTGACTTTGTTGACCGGTTGACTAGGCTTGACTAGTTGACCATCATGATAACCATGGTTATCATTTCATGCCAAAGACTTTTACTTGCTTGTTCATTTGAGTAAAATGAGTGCATGACATGATAAGGTTATGGTTGCTTCAATCATCACATAAGACTTTTGTTAATATGATGAGTTATCATTGATTTGGATTATGAGAGGGTGAGAGACAAAATACTTGCTCATTCTTTCTTGCTCATTCTCTCTCTTGTTCTTGAGCTCTCCTCTTGCTCTCACCCTCAACCTCTTGCTCCCTCTCTTGATCTATGGTTCTCTTGTCTCATGAGTTGAGAATCAAGAACCATAGATAAAATCCCATTCTATTTCCTCTCTACTCATTCTAGTTTACTAAGTTTAGCAAACCAAGTGAACTAGTTTCTTCAAAGAACGAAGAAGGAGCTAAAGGTTGGAGCTTTCAAGTGGATCTATCTTCGGCGTACGGAGACAACGAGAAGGAGCCATCGAACCACCATCGGAGCTTGAAGACGAAGGAGTTCAAGTTTTAGGTATAATCATCTCCATCCGAGTAGCTAACTCTCTTTAGCTAAGTTTGCTAGTTTTAGTTTAGTCAAAGATCCCGACTTTGCTTAGTCCATGTTGCCCCTTGCGCTTAAAATTTGATTTTTATACCGTTTCCGCCTCCCCGTAAGAACCGGGGGTCGCAACGTGGACTTACAGTGGTATCAGAGCCTAACTAAACTTAAACTAGCTTGGTAGTAAAGTGTAACGAAGTTCGGAACCGGAAAAAATCCAAAAACCTAACTTTTACAAAACCTGAGTTTCTGTTGAAATTTTTTCTGGTCAAAATGAAAAACTTTATACTCCTAAATTCGGCTCAGGGTTTTGTGTGAACACCCATGAAAAACGGTCCACTGTTTCGTTCAAACCGCCGCGCTTCCGCCGCACGAGGTAGGCATGTGCCGCGGAAGCGCCGCGTTTTGTCGTCTTCTCTGCATCGTTTTTCGTGCAGTGTGTGTCTGTGTTGGTTTTGGGATTTTTGGAATATATTATATGTGCCCAGATTTTCCAGAAAAGAAATTTCCTTTTGGGGTCCTATAATTCCGTATTTTTTCCGAACTTCACTGCACTTTGACTATGATGGTTATATCTGTGATGTTTGCATGTATTGAACATCGGCTAATCGCTATAAGTCGATTGGTCGGGGTTATACATGATCTGTAATGTGCTGAAATGTGTATATAAATATGTTGGATTGTCGCGGGTGAATAGCCGGGGGTTGTGAGACGAGAGTTTTCTTTTCTTGCAATTCATGTAAATTTGTAAATTGATGTAATAATTATTTGTATGGCCGCACAACCGGGTCGGGGTTGGAGCCGTCATTGTATAATTTCTTTTTACTGTTTTTGCTCCTAGGATAGACCCATGGAGGGGGTGCACAAACTACCGGGTATGCCGAAGTGTCGAGTGGCCTACTCATGGAGATGAGGGAGGTTGCTACGCTTCGGGTACTTGGCGGGTAGTTTGCCGCACCCGTAGGGGTCTTGGGTGGGGTTTTGGCTATTCACCGCGACCGTGTTATCTGTTTTTGTTACAGGCTCGTACAAATTACAGATTGCTAGTATATCCAATGTATTTATCTGTGATCTGAAATGTTTATCATTGCAGTATATCTATATATGATATTATTTAGGCGTTGCTTATGTTTTACAGACGCGCTAGCCCAGCCCCCGCTCTGTCGTTAGTTAAGTAACCTAACGGGTAATGACGGGGCCCCGTGGCGAATGCGAATGGCATAAGCGTACGTCATATTTTGGTTGTTTTCTGCAATGGTAGGTTTAAATGATGGGACGCATTAAAAGAACTAATGCAAGAATATCACGCATTAAAAGAACTAATGCAAGATAATAAACCAAGTTAAAGTCGTTGGAACACTTTCGAAAAACCACTCGGTTCTTTTCAAAAACAAACTTTTAAAATACGGAGTTTGAGCCGCTCCATTTAAAAGCTATCTCGTTCCATCGACTAAATCAAGTTCACTACGTTCACGGTTTTGCCAAAACCATCCGTAGCCCTCCATCATTTCAGTTAAATATTCGGTAGTATTCAAGCTATGTATTTTGACCTCACGCCAAGGCATAGTGATTGGTAGCTGCCGGATATTTATCTGTTGCATAGATAGAATGCGTTGGTTTGAGACAGTCGTACTGCCATTTTGGCCTACGTCAAGGGTATGTACGGGTGGGTTCAAATTAACCTGGATAATGATGGGACGAACTTGACATGTGACTTATGACATTTTGACCTCACGCCAAGGTCATAAGAGCATGGGGCCAAAATCCACATCGGGAGTTTCATAAGTACTGAAACTTGCTAGATTTGCATACCATTTGGAGTGTGATGATTCTGGTAGGATTCCTTCAGTTTCGTCACGCAATGATATTTGGATCCCGATCCTACTGTGAGTATATGCTACTCCTCGGGAAATTTCTCACTTAACGATCAATGCTATAAACCTAGTAGGTGCCTAGAAAGGTGTTAGCGGGGCTACGCCCCCAGGGAAAAGAGGTTCTTTAATTAAGGAACTTCGCGAAAGCGTTGGAAAACCTCCCTCGAAGTACCGACACCGGCCTGGCTGAACGGTTAAGCAAGTATTGTACGGTGGGATTGATCCCGGCTAATTCTTCCTTTATGGTTTGAGGAGGGATTCGAGAAACAGTGGGAGCCATCCTGTTTAGACAAACTAAAAACCACTCTAAACTTGCAAGAGCATCATGCTGAGTGTTTCTTCTTCTCTCTCCTAATTGCAGCGACCAATCAACATGACTGGACTTAAGTTACTCCTAGATAAAAACAAACTGACAGGGCCAAACTACAAAGATTGGCTCAGGAATGTCAAGATAGCAATCACTTATGACAAGCTGGGGTATCTTCTTACCACCAAAGCTCCCCTTGTCCCTGGTCCAACTTCCAGTATCGCGGATAAGGAAATCCGCAAGACTTGGGAGATTGATAGCGCGAAGGCCAAGTGCCTCCTGCTTGCCTCGATGGACAACGAACATCAGAGGAGGCATGAGAATATGGACATGGAGTCCATATTGCTCCATACAAAAGAACTGTATGGAGAGCAATCACGTATCGCAAGATACGAAGCGTCGAAAAAGTTGTTTTCGACAAGAATGGCCGTCGGATCATCAGTAGCCGAGCACGTGCTAAAGATGATCGGCTACATTGAGGAGCTCGCTGACCTAGGGATCACATTGGAGAGTGAGCTATATACGGATATAGTTCTCCAGTCCCTTCCTTCCACTTACGCCCAGTTTACACTGAACTTCAACCTACAAGAAAAAGAGGTTGAACTTTCAGAACTCCTCAACATGCTGAGGAGCGCAGAGGGCACCCTACAGAAAGGTAGGGATACATCCACTTTGTTTGTAGGAGGATCATCTTCTTCTAGGTCCAAGGCGAAAGCCAAGGGAAAGAAGAAGAAGGCCCCCGCCAAACCAAGGGGCGGTGTTAGTAAAGTGGATACGAAGGGAAAAGCAAAAGCAACAAAGATAGCGGGGAAGCTTGTGGATAAGGAAGAATGCTTCTATTGTCATAAGAAAGGACACTGGAAGAATGATTGCAGGGCCTGGAAGGCCAGAACACAGGAATTGAAGCAGGTTGCAGCTTCAGCTTCAGGTGTGTATGTTATTGAAAACTGTCTTTCAATAAACTCTACTTCCTGGGTATTGGATACCGGATCAGGATCTCATATCTGTAATTCTTTGCAGGCGTTGAGAAACCGTAGGGTTTTGAAGGCAGGTGACATGACCCTCAGAGTTGCGAACGGAGCTAGCATGGATGCTAAAGCCGTGGGGGACTATCACCTGGGAATGTCAGATGGACATGTTTTGGTTTTGCGTAATTGCTTTTTTGTACCCAACGCAACTTGTAATATCATTTCTGTATCTTTAGTTTCTAAAGAAGGTTATGAATTTGCGTTTGTAAGTAATGTTGTAAACATTCACCTTAATCAAGTTTTGATTGGGTCAGGTACATTGAGTAATGGTATATACGTGTTAAACCAACCACAGATTTTTAATGTCCAGAATACACACAAAAGAAAGTCTCCAGAAATAAATCAGACTTTCTTATGGCATTGTAGATTGGGTCACATCAATGAGAGAAGGTTGACTAAGTTACATACAGAAGGATATTTCAATGCGTTCGAATATCAATCGTATGCCACTTGTCAATCTTGTCTCAAAGGAAAGATGACAAAGACTCCGTTTACTGGACAAGGAGTAAGAGCGAGCGAGCTCTTGGGACTCGTACACAGTGACGTGTGCGGTCCAATCTCTACACATGCCCGAAGCGGACATTCTTACTTCATTACTTTTACGGATGACTTCTCAAGGTACGGTTATGTCTTCTTAATGAAACATAAGTCCGAGGCCTTTGGAAAATTCCAGGAGTATAAGAATGAAGTGGAGAAACAGACCGGCAAAAGTATTAAGATTCTAAGATCGGATCGAGGTGGAGAATACTTAAGTGCCGAGTTCCTGGGCTATTTAAAAGAGAATGGAATTCTCTCTCAGCTTACTCCTCCATACACCCCGCAACATAACGGTGTATCGGAGAGACGGAACCGCACCCTATTGGATATGGTGCGGTCCATGATGAGTAACGCTGAGTTGCCGCGATCATTCTGGGGGTATGCGCTAGAATCAGCCGCATACCTTTTGAACCGAGTTCCTACTAAGACCGTGCCTACTACACCATATGAAATGTGGAGTGGGAAGAAACCCTATCTTCAATATCTGAAGATCTGGGGATGTCCAGCTTTTGTCAAAAAGCAGCATGCGGACAAACTCGAGGCACGCTCAGTACTGTGCAAGTTTGTGGGATACCCAAAGAACACCAGGGGGTATCTTTTCTACTACGCAGAGGAACAAAAAGTCCTTGTTTCTCGTAATGCCCACTTCCTAGAACACCAGTTCTTGGAAAAGGAAAATAGTGGGAGCGCAGTGGAACTGGAAGAAATTCCAAAACCACAGACTATTACTGAAAGGTTAGTGGAACCAGAGGGTTCAACAGAACAGGACATTCCTACGCCGCTCCGCAGGAGTAGTAGGCAGTCTCATCCGCCCGAGAGATACTGCGGTTTTCTCATAGACGGGGATAGAGAGGATTGCATCATAGATTATGATGAGCCTACTAGCTTCCAGCAAGCCGTTCAGAGCGTTGACTCAGTGAAATGGCTGGATGCAATGCGGACCGAAATGGAGTCCATGTACACCAACAAGGTATGGACGTTGGACATTGCTCCAGACGGGGTAAAACCCGTAGGATGCAAGTGGATCTTCAAAAGGAAGATTGGTGTAGATGGACAGGTTGAGACCTATAAAGCTAGGCTGGTAGCAAAGGGTTTCCGTCAAAGACCTGGCTTGGACTATGACGAAACTTTTTCTCCAGTAGCCATGCTGAAATCCATTCGGATCCTTCTTGCCATTGCTGCCTTCCACGATTATGAGATCTGGCAAATGGATGTAAAGACCGCTTTTCTAAATGGAAATTTAGAGGAGTGTGTCTATATGGACCAACCAGAGGGTTTCATTCAGAGTGGGAGCAGCGGAAAGGTGTGCAAGTTGCTTAAGTCCATCTATGGACTAAAGCAGGCGTCGCGGAGTTGGAACATATGCTTTGATGAGACGGTCAAAGAATTTGGCTTTATCAAAAATCCAGATGAACCATGCATCTATAGTAGATTTGTAGCGAGAACTGTAGTATTCCTCGTTTTGTACGTGGATGACATTCTCTTAATAGGAAATGACATTCCTATGCTACAATCTGTCAAGGGGTTCTTGTCACACAGGTTCTCCATGAAAGACCTGGGTGATGCCTCATACATTCTGGGTATCCGGATCTACCGTGACAGATCCAAGAGGATATTAGGACTTTCACAGTCCAGGTACATCGACACCATACTGAAGAGGTTCAGTATGGAAGATTCCAAGCGCGGTAACCTACCGGCTTGTCACGGGATCACCCTCTCTAAAGAGATGTCTCCCAAGACTGATTTGGAGAGTGATCGCATGTCTATTATACCCTACGCTTCTGCGGTAGGCTCTATAATGTATGCGATGTTGTGTACCAGACCGGATGTAGCTTATGCACTGAGTGTGGTAAGCCGGTATCAGTCTAACCCTGGGGAGAAACACTGGATAGCGGTAAAGAACATTCTCAAGTACCTGAGAAGGACTAAGGAGATGTTCTTGGTGTATGGCGGAAAAGACCTCCAGATCGAGGCCTTTGCTGACTCCAGCTTCAAGAGTGACAAGGATGATTCCAAGTCCATGTCGGGTTTTGTCTTTACCCTCAATGGAGGGGCGGTGTGTTGGAAGAGTTCCAAACAGGAAACCGTTGCAGACTCGACGATGGAAGCGGAATACATCGCTGCATCTGATGCCGCAAAAGAAGCTGTCTGGATGAGGAAGTTCTTGAAAGAACTTCAGGTGGTTCCGTCCATTGTTGATCCAATACCTCTGTATTGCGACAACAACGGGGCTATAGCTTTAGCGAAGGAACCCAGGTCCCATCAGAGATCCAGGCACTTCTTGAGGCGGTATCACCTGATCAGGGAGATCGTAGATCGCCAGGAGATCGAGGTTCGGAGAGTCGCTTCAGAAGATAACACTGCAGATCCATTCACCAAGGCCCTGCCCCAGACTCAGTTCGAGCGGCTGATCGAGATGATAGGTCTTCGATACGCCAGTACATGGCCTTAGTGCAAGTGGGAGATTGTTAGTGTATATGCCCTAGAGGCCATTACTGTATCATACTGGTTTGTATATTACTTAATGGATGCTTGGGATATTCACCTTGTATATACAATCTTGCTCAAAATAGTAGTATGCTACTTGGTTTGTTTCTACTTCAATGTGTACATGTGTTTATATTTTGTATATCGCCTATACACATTAGTGGAGCCCTTAGGATCTTTGCTTGATTACCAGCGATGTGATGGCCGTCACACTAGTGGGGCTGGGTAATCTATAAGCACATCCTTATGCAGGTCCCTGGTCGCAGGGCTATCGAGACAGGGCATCGATACTCCGGAGTAGGCCAGCGCATGCGCTTCTCATCCCAGTGTGGGAGACGGTCTGTCCCACAGCCGTCAGTACGTCGTACTTGAGATAGTATGCGGGTGCTCGTTAGGTTACGGGTACACTGGACAGGACTCGTCGGGAACTGACTAGTTGGTATTATACCTATCGTCAGTTATCAGTTCCCAGGTGACATGAGTACAGCTTAGTCCGCTGACTTGACACTGTCACTTCGCCTCGGGTGTGTTCCCACTGTACTTTGATCACTACCCTACCACGGCTCAAAGGAGTCGTGTAAACAGGTGGTGGTTGGGTGCAGTCCCGAAGCACTTGGAGGCAGTGACGGTTAGATAGGATTCGTCTCTCCCGGTATTGGGGGTTGACATCGCGCTGTGTCTAGGAGAGCCATTACACGAGTAGTCCCTGGCCAGGGCAAACGAGATATACTGGTAGGTTTCCAGTGTTATCTCAGGGTGTTTTGGGCTTCGCTCCGGCACGACTTGTACCGCTATTGGGGGACTGACGTTTTCCGCCCCCTAGGCCCGCCATGCGATGTATCAGACGAACAGACCGGACTGTACGGAGAATGTCACACTCAGGCTCAGTAGGAGTTCAGATGGGTTTCGCCTCGTCGGTCTTCTTGTCGGCATTACCTGGGGACCGTTACGCACAGCTAGTGCCGCTTGCGGTCTGTGGTTAAACCCACTGCCAGCGTAGTGTCGAGTCTTTAGAGTCCCACACAGAAAGCTTCTCGCCTTTAGGCAAAAGAGTAGAGGTCGCATGGTATTGCGACAGGTCGCATGGTTTTGCGACAGGGTTCGGTCACATCCGTGCACTTGTGCACGTACAGTGTCCGGACAGTTTACACTAGCGGGCTTTGGTTTAAGCCAGATCCTAGTGTACCTTATGGGATTGGATTTATCCAGTTTGCATTCGTGTTCCTCGGAACGCGGATGCGGGTGTGTATGCACAGTTGACAGGGAGGCAGAGGCAGCGGATTCTCATTAGGGTTGTTGACAGTTGACCGTTGACTTTTTGACTTTTTGCTCAACCCTAATGAGAATATGATATGCGATTAACTATTATATTAATTAAGTATTATGGTGACTTGGTTGTTGACTTTTGTTGACCTTGTTGACTTGTTGACTTTTGTTGACTTGTTGACTTTGTTGACCGGTTGACTAGGCTTGACTAGTTGACCATCATGATAACCATGGTTATCATTTCATGCCAAAGACTTTTACTTGCTTGTTCATTTGAGTAAAATGAGTGCATGACATGATAAGGTTATGGTTGCTTCAACCATCACATAAGACTTTTGTTAATATGATGAGTTATCATTGCTTTGGATTATGAGAGGGTGAGAGACAAAATACTTGCTCATTCTTTCTTGCTCATTCTCTCTCTTGTTCTTGAGCTCTCCTCTTGCTCTCACCCTCAACCTCTTGCTCCCTCTCTTGATCTATGGTTCTCTTGTCTCATGAGTTGAGAATCAAGAACCATAGATAAAATCCCATTCTATTTCCTCTCTACTCATTCTAGTTCACTAGGTTTAGCAAACCAAGTGAACTAGTTTCTTCAAAGAACGAAGAAGGAGCTAAAGGTTGGAGCTTTCAAGTGGATCTATCTTCGGCGTACGGAGACAACGAGAAGGAGCCATCGAACCACCATCGGAGCTTGAAAACGAAGGAGTTCAAGTTTTAGGTATAACCATCTCCATCCGAGTAGCTAACTCTCTTTAGCTAAGTTTGCTAGTTTTAGTTTAGTCAAAGATCCCGACATTGCTTAGTCCATGTTGCCCCTTGCGCTTAAAATTTGATTTTTATACCGTTTCCGCCTCCCCGTAAGAACCGGGGGTCGCAACGTGGACTTACAGGTTCCGCAACGCTTTGGTCGATTCATGAGCCCAAATTTCTTGGGTGTTCTTATACTATCATTTAAGGCTTTCTGAAGGTCCCTGAAAAATTTTTGGACCTCATTTAAAAATCGACAGAAAACTCATGATATCGGGGTTTTCCGGTTTGTTTTTTCCGTTCGAAATTCATACAATTTTGCAAGTGAGTTATTTTTTATTTAGCGAGTCTCTGATGTAGGGTTCCTAGGCACACTAAGGAGGTCTCACAAGGCATCAACCATGCCAATTTCGAATTTAAACGGTGCCGAGAAACCCTAATACGGATCGTTGGCTAGATTTCTAGGCGAAACAATAAACTAGTTTACATATAAACTAAAAGAACGGAAATACAACCTTTGTAGATCCGGTCCTCCACCTCCACGGCTCCGTGATGAAGTCCTATCCACTGTCCAAATCAAAATCCGGGCTCTAGCATCGGCTTCATCGGAGAATAGGCGAGCTAGGTCGTCGATGTCCATGCCGAAGATGATCTACGTCGAAGCATCGCTAGATCAAGCTCTCACTTCACCAAGTCAAGAAACTTGTGAAGAAAACACACTCTACTACTTGGCAAGAGGTATAGGATGAAGAAATAGGAAGTGGGTTCACTTTAGAATTGGATTTCTCACTCATTTTCACATTCCACCATTGTTGGTAGAAAGCTTTCTTCAAGGTTGAAGATGAAGAAGAAGAAGATGAATAATATTGTTATGATAAGTTAATTCCAAAATAGAAAATAAAAGGAATCCTTATCATAATCTAACCATGGTGAAGTGTAGAGAATCAACCAGGGTTGAGTGGAGTGGTTAGGGTTAAGCATGAGACAAAATGGTCACTTGGTCAAAGTCTTCATGAAGCTTCATGAACAAAACAAAACAAGCCACCATTTTCTCATTTGCTTTTCTTTTTCCAAAAGAATAAATAAATGAATAAAATGAATAAGGAAATAGTAAACCCTAACCATTTCATTAACCAAGGTTTAATTCTTTACACTTAACCAAAAAGCATGTATCATCAAACATGATACAAGCATGTGCACAAAATCATATCGCATATGCAATGTGCACATCCGAGTGAGAAAATCCATCTTAAGTGAACCGATACTAGTTAATGCAAAGTAATATATCAAATATATAATTATGCATAAAATCATTAAATCAACACTTGATTTAACGATCCGGTCATATCGCATATAACCGGCTAGTATCCTATGTATCGGCTTATCGAATCAATCTTCGATTCGATAACTAGGTTATATCGCATACAACCATTCGACACATTCATCGCGAGAATGGAATACGGTATCACATACACGTATTATTCTCGGTCCCGCACATATCTCATATACGCTCCTATTTCGTTTCGCTTGAGCCAGGAAACCTCTGTGTAGGACTCTAAAGACTAGTCAATACGCCGGCAGCAGATGATGATCATATCAAACACCCACAAGCCGCAAGCGGTCTGCCAAACGTAACGGCCACCCGGGCATTGAGCGATCTGAAGATCGACGAGCAAGCCCGCTCACACTCCAGTGAATCCAACCAGTAACACTACCGTACAGTCCGGTCTGATCGTCTGATATGTCGCATATCTTTCCTAGGGGTGGTAAACGTCAGACCCCAATAGCTCAATAAGTCGTGTCGATATGAGGTCTATAACAATTCAAGAAACTACTGGTAACACTTACCAGTAAATCTCAGCAACCCTGGCCAAGGATTTCCTGTTATAGCCAATCGAACACAGCGCAACATCAACCCCCTATACCGGGAGAGACGAATCCCCTCCTATCGCTCATTGCCTCCATGTGACTCGGGACTGTACCCAAAAACCACCGTTTTGCACGCCCTCTTGGACGTGGTAAGATGGAAATCAAAGCACGGTGGGAACCACACAAGACTCTATGACGATCTCGGGTCAACAGACTACTCTGTACCAGTGTCACCAGAGAACTACTATCTGACGTGAGGTATAATACCATCTGGGAGTTCTCGGCGAGTCCGTCCAGTGTACCCAGTCTCTACTGAGCACCCGTATATCATCTCTGATGTCAAACACCAATGGATATGGGATCATCCATCGCCCATCTGTATGGGTCGAGAAGGTATACGCTAGTCTACTCTGGTATATCGATGCCCCATCTCAATACACCCACGACTAGGGACTTTGAAGGATGTACTTATGGACTACCATGTCCCCACTAGTATGATCCGCATCATAGTCCAGGTAGTCAAGTACACATCATAAGGGCTTTACCAACATGTAACAGAGAGACAATCAGTATACACGTTAAGGTAAAGATCAACCAGATAGCATACTATCATGTCGAGCAAGAAAGTCCTCCCTATATATGTCCCAGCATCCACTACAATATACATCCTATGTACAGTAATGGCCTCTAGGGCATACATATAACTAACAATCTCCCACTTGCACTAGGGCCATCTGTAGCAGTGGTTGTAGTATCTCATACTCAACCATCCCATAAAAATCTTTCTCTGGAAACAGGCCTTTGTGAGTGGATCCGCTGTGTTGTTCTCTGAGTCTACTCTCCTGTCCTCGATCCCCTGGAGATCAACCATCTCCATGATCAGGTAATACTGCCTTAGAATATGTCTGGATCACTGATGGGACGGACGTTCCTTGGCATAAGTCACAACTCCATTGTCTCACAATGGTAGGAACATAGTTCATCTCATGAACCATTATACACCCAAACAGCCTCTTTGGTAGCATCTTAAGTAGCGATGTATCGAGCCTTTATCGTCTAGTATGCCACGGTATCTAGCTTGGAACTCTTCCAACATACCGTCCCTTTACTGAGGGTAAAGATAATGCCTGCGACTGATATTCAGTCGTCTTTATCACCCTGGAACACTTCCAGTGATTCTCCCCAGGGTCGATTGATACCTTCTCACTACAACTAGTGAGAATCCTAACATCCATTTAGATCTATCTCATAGATCCAAAACCTAGGATTTAGTAGGTATCAATTTGATCCTATATGGAGAATCATTGTGATAAGCGGAGATTGATCGAGCGTAGCATAAGAAACTCCTTTCTTATCAAGAGTATGTCATCCACGTACTCTACGAGGATCGTCACCACACTCCCTATATACCTTTTTGTTTATACAAGGTTCATCTACCATTTTGATGATGTCAAACTCTTTGACTTATCCATCAAAACAGATGTTCCAACTCCGCGATGCCTGCTTTAACTTATAAAGCATCTTGCACACGTTTCCGCTGCTCCCACTGTCTACGAGGCCCTCTGGCTGTGTACTTATAGACGCTCTCTTCCAAAACATTATTTAGAAAAGTTGTCATGACACCCAACCACCAGATATCGTAGTCATGGTATGTAGCCGTGGCAAGTAGTATCTGGATGGACTTAAGCATAGGTACTGGAAAAGGTTTCATCATTATCCATGCCTGGTCGATGACGAAGACCTTTAACAAGTCTAGCTTTGAAAGTCTCAACTTTTCGATGTACACCAAGTAATCTTCTCAAGATATACTTGCTCCTGATGGGGATTTAACCCTTCAGATATAGCAACCAAAGTCCATACTTTGTTGGTGTATAAGGATTCCATCTCAGATCGCTAAACATCCAGCCATTCTTACAGAGTCTCACTCCTGATGGCCAGCTCGAAACTAGTTGGGTCATCATCTCATGATGCAATCCTCGCTCCCACTGTCATAGAGAAACAGAAGTATCTCTCAGGTGGGTGAGGAATCCTACTAGATCGGCGGAGAGGCTGAGGTTCGTTGGTAACTATTGAATCCTTTGGTTCTTTCAAATCATCAGCTGCAGTTTGTATAGCTCGAACCTTTCCAGTTCTACATAACAGATCTTGCCTCGAGCTTGTCTGGATTTTGCTTTTCAGACATAGGCTGGACAACCCCAACTCTTAACTAACTTAAGACATAGGCTCTTCCCTTTCCATATCATATATGAAGTGGTAGGCAACTGATTTGGTTTGAACCCTATTCAATAGGTATGCATCTTCTTAAGTGCATAACTCCCAAAAAGGAAATAGGTAACTCAGTAGTACTCATCTTAGAGCACACCTTATCACATAGGGTGTAATTGCTCCACCCCGATATACCATCGTGCTATGGTGTATACAGAGGAGTAATGCTGAGAGAGAATCTCATTCTCCTTTAGAATAGTCCAGGAATTCCATGCACAAGTATTCTCCTCCCTGATCTCATCATAGGACATAATACTTATACCCGTATTGGTTCTCTACTTCTGACTTATATTCTATGAATATCTCAAAAGGTTCGGACTTGTGTTTCAACAGGAACATATGTCTGAATCTTGAGAGATTATCAGAGAATGTAATGAAGTACAAAGAACCGGTCTTGGCATGTGTGGACAGGGGACCTACATACATCAACATGTATCATCCCAAGAGTTCACTAACTCTTTCTCTGTTTCCAATAAACAGAGCTAGTGTCATTATATCTTTGTGACATGACTGGCAAGTTTCACAAGATGTAGATTCAAACTGATTTAAATATGCATCTACATGTAACTTCAGCTAGTCGGGTCACATTGATCTGACCTAGTCTACAATACCTTAAGAAGGATCCGTTCATTTCTGAACTCTTCCTCTTATGTGTGTTCCATATACTAAGAACTGTAGTTTGATTTAGAACATCAACGCTTTTAGATAACGTGCCTGAACCGATCAACTTTTGATATAGGAAATGTTCAAAACATTATCCAACAATACAAAATTATATCCTTTCTTTACTAATAAAGAGACTGATATGATTTTGTATATCAGGTTCGGTATCTAATAACATTCGTTCAGAATCAATGTATTGGTAATACAGGGTGACAGTGACCAACAGACTTGGCTGCAACACTTGCCCCGTTTTCTGCCTCATGAAACTTATCACCTGTTCTCAGTTCTCTACCTTTCTGTAGCCCTATGTAACAGATTACATATCTGGGATCCTGATCTGGTATCACGACGTAAAGGACACTGAGAAACAGTTCTATATAATGAACACACACCCGAAGATGATGCATCATCATGCACTCTCCTCGTTTGGGCGACACGAAAATCTGGTATTCCCCAATTTCCTGCTCTGTCTTATAACAATTATAAGTTGGAGCGGGACCAACGTTCCCCAGCTCAGTATAACAAGCGGGTTCGGTCAAAAATCCGTATTATTATCTTGATTAAGGCGTGATATGGTCGCTACTTGGAGAGAGAGAGAAGAAAACACTCAGCGTGCGCTCTTGGAAGAATAGATTGGTTATTATTTTATCTAATCAGGATGGCTCCCACTGCTTTTTATCAAATCTTCCTTCAAACCCTAAAAGGAAAGACTAGCCGGGATTAATTACACACTATAAGTTCGCCAATCTTTCAGCCAGGCCAGTGTCGGTACTTTGAGGGAGGTCCCCCGTGCTTTCGCACGAACCTAATTAATGTAAACCTCGTTTTCCCAGAGGCGTAACCCCGTTGACACCTTTCTAGACACCTACTTGATCGGCTAATTGTAATGTATAAAACTCTCCCAGGAGTAACTCTTACTCGCAGCGGGTATCGGGATCCAACTATCTCATAGAAGGTATGCAATCTCATTGCAAATTTCAACACTTGAAATTCCCGATAATATTTTGCCCCTAGCAGCTATATGACCTTAACATAGTCAACAAATCATAAGTGCTAGTCAAGTTCAACCCGTCATTTCCCGATTGAATTAAACCCACCCGCACGACCCTTAACATAGTCAACAAAGTCGCACGACTACCCTAATCCAATCACATCATATGCTTATGCAGATAAGCACTAATTAGCTACCGCACACTACGCCTTAACATAGTCAACAAACGTAGCACGAATACTAACTAGTACTTATCTGAAATGACGGAGGGCTACGACAGGTTTTTCTGAAAACCTTTTGCGTAATGAACTTGATATCGTTGTAGAATCAAATGAATTTTAAAATGGAGTGCTTTTAAGGCTTTTCTAGTTTTGCCAAAGGAGTCACTCCCGGTGAAGGGATCGTCGGTCATTTCCTCGTCGAATGAGGTGCGGGATATATCATATATATCACTGTGCAAAGCAAAAACTCTTAAAAGCTATCAAAAGACAAACCGAGTGTGTAGCATCTGCCAGTTATTGCTAAAGGAGTCACTCCCGGTGAAGGGATCTCGGTCCTTTCCTCATCGAATAAGGTGCAGGATATATCATATATACCGCTGTGCAAAGCAAGAACTGTAGCTACCTGTTTTATTTTGAAATTCGATTCTACAACATCTTAGGTTTCTTTTATTTCATTAATCTCATTAATGAAATCTCATCATTTAAGTTACCTTAAACATCACAGATAAATACGACGTACACTTATGCCATCCGCATTCGCCTCGATGTCCACTCGTTGCACCGTTAGGTTAGGTGACTAACGGCAGAGCGGGGCAGGACTAGTGCGGGTGTAAAACATAAGTAACGTCTATATAATATATCATATATACTATATACTGTATCTATCACAGAACATCACATGATCACATCACAGATATCGCAGCAGAAGAATCATATGAAATATTGGATATACTAGGACGTCCGTGTTTTCAATACGAGCCAGTATAAAACACGGATTCCACGGTCGTGATGAATAGCCAAACCCACACCCCTAGACCCCTACGAGAGCGGCAAGCAACCCTGCCAATTCTAGAGTTAGGAGACCCGGACTCGACTCCTCGAGTTGGTCTCCCACTGGACTCCAGAACCCGGTTACTTGTGCTCCCCTCCTTGGGTCTATCCTAGTGCGGAAAAGTAAATAATATACAAAAGGTGACAACTTCCGCAACCTGGAAGTGCCCCAATAAAAGAATATTACATACAAGTTTTTACATGAATGAAAATGAAAAACACTCATCTCACATAAAAACCCCCGGCTATTCAAACACGACGATCCAATATAACATATCCAGCAACACATAACAACACATGTCATCAACGTAAGTAAATATGCGCATCCCAATTGTCGTTGACATATAGCAACGAAACCGGCGATATCACATATTACACTTACGGTCACAGAAAAGAAAGTGTAAAACTACAACAGTTGGAATCCGCAATCTGCATAGACATCGCATGCCTAATCAAATGAATACCTTAGACATCACATGCCTAACAATTATAAACCCCGCATTTTAGTCTCTTTATCGAAAACACTTTTCAATATCAAGTCGGGCAATTCAACAAGATTCCTGACATCCTGATCGAATGCTCTTCGCAAACTTCAGTAGACGGCCGCACCCCCGATACCGTCGACGAAGTGCACCAAGGCGGAACACCGCTATCGCGAGCACCCGAACGGATGCTTTCGGCGGCGGGGTTCTCCTACAGTCACTTGGTCGGGGCTATGGAGTGAGGCTGTCTATTAAGTTTATCCGGCGAGTATCCGCGTACGCTACGTGATTGCGACGGACTTTTGATCACATCAAAATTCCGTGGCAACCGATCAAGTGAAACTAAAGTGCTATGTTTATAACATTCATTCAGTTATCTCATAACTCTTTGTGAATTCCAATTATTGTATCCCATTCCGGATAATTGGAAAATGTTAAACTTTTCGATCGAACAGTCAAACACCCAAGTTTTCCCGATACAGCTCAACACATGAAATAAGTCTAACAACATTCAGTTCGTGCCTCAGTACCAACGGTCCAGCCGTAGAAGGGTCAAGCCAACGCCTCACATGTGGCACACCGTACTGCCCCAAACCCTAAGGTTCAAAGGGCAGTTCAAGACGGTCACATAATCGAGTTAAGGTTTGTTGTCTTCTAGAGGGTCCATCGCGTTACTTGCACTACTTAGAACGTCGTTAAACTACGGAAAAATCCAACACTTGGAAATTTCCCGACAGGGGAAAAATTGGGTATTTATATCTGGTCGAACTTTTTAACATATTCTAAAATTTATCCGGAAAGCCACACAGACAAAATTTGATACTCCGATCAAAACACCGAATCCCCAAAACAACTCCAGAAAATTCAACTCTTGAATAAATTTTAAAAATACCCAGAGAACTCAGCACCTGAAACAATGAATTACTGTGCAAACAGTTAGGGCTGACGTCATGATTCTGCCGCGGAACCGCAGCATAAGCTAGGCTTATGCCGCGGTTCCGCCGCCGTTTACACTGTTCATTCAAAACTTTTTGCGCCGTAATTCTTAGATTTCCCTGCTGGGTTTTTTGCATATTTTTAATTTGGAAAAATCCCAGTTTTTGAAAAAAGGACAGAGAGCATGTTTCGAGTTCGGGTTTTGGTTCGATCGGACTTCAAATTGCGTCTAGACTTCTCCTAAGGCTCTAGCTAGGCTATGATACCACTGTAGGGTTCCTAGGCACACTAAGGAGGTCTCACAAGGCATTAACCATGCCAATTTCGAATTTAAACGGTGCCGAGAAACCCTAATACGGATCGTTGGCTAGATTTCTAGGCGAAACAATAAACTAGTTTACATCTAAACTAAAGGAACGGAAATACAACCTTTGTAGATCCGGTCCTCCACCTCCACGGCTCCATGATGAAGTCCTCTCCGCTGTCCAAATCAAAATCCGGGCTCTAGCGTCGGCTTCATCGGAGAATAGGCGAGCTAGGTCGTCGATGTCCATGCCGAAGATGATCTACGTCGAAGCATCGCTAGATCAAGCTCTCACTTCACCAAGTCAAGAAACTTGTGAAGAAAACACACTCTACTACTTGGCAAGAGGTAGAGGATGAAGAAATAGGAAGTGAGTTCACTTTAGAATTGGATTTCTCACTCATTTTCACATTCCACCATTGTTGGTAGAAAGCTTTCTTCAAGGTTGAAGATGAAGAAGAAGAAGATGAATAATATTGTTATGATAAGTTAATTCCAAAATAGAAAATAAAAGGAATCCTTATCATAATCTAACCATGGTGAAGTGTAGAGAATCAACTAGGGTTGAGTGGAGTGGTTAGGGTTAAGCATGAGACAAAATGGTCACTTGGTCAAAGTCTTCATGAAGCTTCATGAACAAAACAAAACAAGCCACCATTTTCTCATTTGCTTTTCTTTTTCCAAAAGAATAAATAAATGAATAAAATGAATAAGGAAATAGTAAACCCTAACCATTTCATTAACCAAGGTTTAATTCTTTACACTTAACCAAAAAGCATGTATCATCAAACATGATACAAGCATGTGCACAAAATCATATCGCATATGCAATGCGCACATCCGAGTGAGAAAATCCATCTTAAGTAAACCGATACTAGTTAATGCAAAGTAATATATCTAATATATAATTATGCATTAAATCATTAAATCAACACTTGATTTAACGATCCGGTCATATCGCATATAACCGGCTAGTATCCTATGTATCGGCTTATCGAATCAATCTTCGATTCGATAACTAGGTTATATCGCATACAACCATTCGACACATTCATCGCGAGAATGGAATACGGTATCACATACACGTATTATTCTCGGTCCCGCACATATCTCATATGCGCTCTTATTTCGTTTCGCTTGAGCCAGGAAACCTCTGTGTAGGACTCTAAAGACTCGTCAATACGCCGGCAGCAGATGATGATCATATCAAACACCCACAAGCCGCAAGCGGTCTGCCAAATGTAACGGCCACCCGGGCATTGAGCGATCTGAAGATCGACGAGCAAGCCCGCTCACACTCCAGTGAATCCAACCAGTAACACTACCGTACAGTCCGGTCTGATCGTCTGATATGTCGCATATCTTGCCTAGGGGTGGTAAACGTCAGACCCCAATAGCTCAATAAGTCGTGTCGATATGAGGTCTATAACAATTCGAAAAACTACTGGTAACACTTACCAGTAAATCTCAGCAACCCTGGCCAGGGATTTCCTGTTATAGCCAATCGAACACAGCGCAACATCAACCCCCTATACCGGGAGAGACGAATCCCCTCCTATCGCTCATTGCCTCCATGTGACTCGGGACTGTACCCAAAAACCACCGTTTTGCACGCCCTCTTGGACGTGGTAAGATGGAAATCAAAGCACAGTGGGAACCACACGAGACTCTATGACGATCTCGGGTCAACAGACTACTCTGTACCAGTGTCACCAGAGAACTGCCATCTGACGTGAGGTATAATACCATCTGGGAGTTCTCGGCGAGTCCGTCCAGTGTACCCAGTCTCTACTGAGCACCCGTATATCATCTCTGATGTCAAACACCAATGGATATGGGATCATCCATCGCCCATCTGTATGGGTCGAGAAGGTATACGCTAGTCTACTCTGGTATATCGATGCCCCGTCTCGATACACCCACGACTAGGGACTTTGAAGGATGTACTTATGGACTACCATGTCCCCATTAGTATGATCCGCATCATAGTCCATGCAGTCAAGTACACATCCTAAGGGCTTTACCAACATGTAACAGAGAGACAATCAGTATACACGTTAAGGTAAAGATCAACCAGATAGCATACTATCATGTCGAGCAAGAAAGTCCTCCCTATATATATCCCAGCATCCACTACAATATACATCCTATGTACAGTAATGGCCTCTAGGGCATACATATAACTAACATCTGATACCACTGTAAGTCGATGTGCAACACCCCACGACTTGCGGGGAGGCGGAAATATGAAAAACGATCTTGTTCTTTGCTTAAACATCGACTAACCGCATGAATCGAAGCTAAACGATAACTAACAACAATCATAGAAGTTCTAAACTACTATGTGAAGTGATTATACCTCAAGAACCATGTCCTTCAGGTCTTCATCTCTGTCCTCCACTCCTCGTAGGCTCCTTGGAACATCGGCACCTCAACGACCTCCTCGAATCAAAGACGATCCACCCGAAAGCTCCTACGCCAAGCTTAATCACAAACTTGAGATAACTAGGTTGCTTAAAGTGCTAATCTAAGCTACCTAGAGAATATAGAGTGAGGTTATGGATGTATTAGTCTAGCTAACCCTTGTACTCAACACATGAGAGGGGAGGATTAGGGTTTTGAAGAGAGAGAGCTTGAGGAGAGAGAAGATGAACATAATTATGAAATGAGAAAATGAGCTATCATAATATATATCAAGCATTATTGTTTTTCAAGAAAAGAAAAGAAAATGATTTACAACCATGCTTGATAAATATCTTATGGTGATTCATCTCCATGAGTCATTAAGCAATTATGAAGCATTAATGACATGGATGAATCATCCATATGACTCACTAATCTCATTCAATGTATATGCCACCTTAACCCCCTTAGTCACCATCTTCTAGAAGGTTCCCGACAAATTACGAGAATGCCCCTCCAATCCGTGAAAACACGGAAAAACTTTAGACTGTATAAATCCAATAACCCGATACTAGAATCTGGCTTAAACCAAACCCGGCTAGTAAAAACTGTCCGAAAAACTCGTACATGCGAAAACACACGTACGCGTTCGAACCCTTGTCGTAAAACCATACGACCTCTATATCGTTTTGCCTGGAGCAGGGAAACTCTCTGTGTGGGACTCTAAAGACTCGACACTACGCTGGCAGTGGGTTTAACCACAGACCGCAAGCGGCACTAGCTGTACGTAACGGTCCCCAGGTAGATGTCGATAAGAAGGCTGATGAGGTAAATCATCCGAACTCCCATTGAGCCTGATGTGACAATCTCCGTACAGTCCGGTCTGTTCATCTAAGACTATCGCATATCAAGCCTAGGAGGCGGCAACCGTCAGTCCCCTAATAGCTGTATAAGTCGTGTCGGAGCGAAGCCTATTACGCCCTGAGAAGCTACTGGAACCTACCAGTATATCTCGCTTGCCCTGGCCAGGGACTTTGCGTAATGGCTCTCTGACACAGTGCGATATCAACTCCCAATACCGGGAGAGACGAATCCTATCTAACCGCCACTGCCTCCAAGTGCTCGGGACTGCACCCAACTGCTACCATTTTGCACGACTCCTTTGAGCCGTGGTAGGGTAGCAATCTAAGAATAGTGGGACACACTCGAGGCGAAGTAGCAGTGTCAAGTCTGCGGACTATGCGGTACTCATGTCACCTGGGAACTGTTAACTGACGATGGGTATAATACCAACCAATCAGTTCCCCGGCGAGTCCTGTCCGGTGTACCCGTAACCTAACGAGCACCTGTATACTATCTCTAGTACGATGTACTGATGGCTGTGGGACAGACCATCTCCCCAACTGGGATGAGAAGCGTATACACTTAGTCTACTCCGGAATATCGATGCCCTATCTCGATAATCCAACGACCAGAGACCTATATAGGATGTTGCTTACAGACTACCCAGCCCCTACTAGTGTGACTACCATCACGACGCTGGTAATCAAGCAAAGATCCTATGGGCTCTACTAATTTGTATAAGTGATACGTTACAAGAAACATATGCACATATTAAAGTAGACTCAAACCAAGTAGCATACTACTATGTTTAGCAAGACTGTTATTTACAACTGTGAATATCCCAAGCTTCCATTAAGTAATATACATGCTAGTATGATACAATAATGGCCCCTAGGGTATATACACTAACAGTACTCGCAGTACATACTGGGAAAGAAGAAAATTTTGATGTTTGGTTACTTGACTCCAGATGTTCATATCATATGTGTCCAAAAAAGGAGTTGTTCGACACCTGTAATGAGTTCAATGGCAGTAGGTTCTCATGGGGAACAATGTGGCGTGCAAGGCCATTGGCATAAGGAACATCAAAGTATGCATGTTTGATGGTGTGGTGCAAACACTTGTGAACGTGCGACACGTTCTGAAATTAAAGAAGAATCTGATTTCTCTAGGAGAATTGGATACGACAGGATGCAAATTCGTTGGTCAAGATCTAGTGCTAAAGGTTGTCAAGGGTGTCCTAGTGGTCATGAAGGAACAACGACTGAAGAATTTGTATCGTTTGGACGGCAGCACAGAGACTGGTGGTGTAGCCGTGGCTACAGAGAAACAGGTGGAGGATACCGCAAAGCTGTGGTATATGCGTCATAGCCACATGAATGAGAGAGGGCTTCGTGAGTTGTACAGAAGGGAGTTGCTGAAAGGTATTACCACATGCAAGCTGGACTTATGGAAATATTGCACGATAGGGAAGCAACATAAGGTCGTCTTCAAGCAAGCCGTGCATAAGATCGAAAGACTTCTCGATTATATACACTCAGACGTTTGGAGTCCGTTACCGGTTCCATCAAAGGGAGGTGTCATATACTATGTCACTTTCATTGACGACTTCTCACGGAAGGTATGGGTCTATTTCCTTAAACACATGTCGGATGTGTTTTCCAAATTTAAAAAATGGAAAGAGACCATGGATAAGCAAAAGGGGCAATCGGAGAAGTATTTGCGGATAGATAATGGAGGTGAATACACCTCGAGAGAGTTTATAGACTACTGTAAAAAAAACAAGGCATACAGAGGCAATGGACAGTTCCAGGATTTCTAGAGCAAAATGAGGTAGCAGAGCGCATGAATAGAACACTACTAGAGTGAGCCGAAAGTATGCGGTTGCACTCAGGCCTTTCTGAGGACTTTTGGGTAGAGGCGGTGAGTCATGCATGCTATTTGGTTAACAGGTATCCATCTACAGCCATAAATTTTTAGATCCCAGAAAAAGTATAGAGATGAAAGCCAGTCGGTTATGATTCGTTATGAGTGTTTAGGTACTGTACTTACTCACCTATGAATCAAAATGATAGGACCAAGCTGGATTCAAAATCAAAAAGTTGTGTTTTCTTGGGATTCAAATTTGGAGTTAAAATTACAAGTTATGGGATCCAAAAAATAGTAGGGCGTTCACTAGTCGAGATGTGATCTTCGATGAGGAATCCATGTTGAAAGGCGTGGTTGAAGAAAATAAGGCGACAGGTGGAGTATCAGGTGTCAATGATTCGATGGAGGTGGAGTTTTCTGGTACTCATAAAGATACGAACACTGAAGCACAATTTTAGCCTATTGATGCGGAGGTGGATAGGCGGAATACGGAGACATACGGTAAGAACTAACCCCAACAGGACTCACAGATAATAGCATTAAGGAGATCAACACGTACACATAAGGCACCAGTCAGGTACGGTTTTGAAGATATGGTCGCATTTGCTCTAGTCACCGAAAGCGGAGATTCCAGCTCTTATCAGGAGACCATTAGGCAAGAGGATCGGGATTGATTGACTGTTGCAATGACAGAGGAGATGGAGTTACTTCGAAAGAACGGAACGTGGAAGCTGATTGAGCTACCAAAAGGAAAAAGGGTTATTGGCCGCAAGTGGGTATTCAAGAAAAAGGATAATGAGCAATACAAAGCACGATTAGTTGCGAAAGGTTTTGTTCAAAAGGAAGGGTTGACTACAACAAGATTTTCTCCCCTATAGTCAAGCATACATCTATTCAAGTTATGTTGGCAAAGGTAGCACATCATAATTTAGAGTTAGAGAAAATGGACGTGAAAACGACCTTTCTTCATAGTGAGTTAGAAAAGACAATCTTCATGAGGCAACCTGAAAGATTTATGGAGCCCGGCAAAAAGGGTCACATATGTAAACTGTAACACCCTAGAATGATCATACTTATTTGGTTTATTAGATGTAATTTATTAATATGCTGACTATTTGAATATTTGACTAAAAAGCTTTTGAGCCGGCTCAATATAGGGTTGAGCCGTCTCATGTACCCAGAGAACAAATAATGATTTGAAACAACTCGTGTGCTGGCTCAAGCATCTATGAGCCATGTCAAACTGACATGCGACCTGATATGGTTTCTTGACATGATCTTAACTTGTTTTATCATTGGGTTTAGTATTTGGTAAGTGGAGATATATTAATTAGGCATATGAATAATATTTTGCCTTATCTCTTAATCCTTAATCCTAATTGATATAAGATTCATATAAGATCCGGCCTATATTCAAGATAAACTATTTAATCCTTTGTAACCCCATGTAAACACATCTAAAACCCCTAGCCTCCATCTCTCATGACCGAACCCTAACCTTAGCTGAGCACCATCTTCATCTTGTGGCTGATCCTTTCTCTGTCATCGTTGTCATCATCTTCTTATTCTCGTGTGGTGGTGATATTCTTCTCTGCAACTTTCTCGCTTCAAGGATACATCATCCAAGCCGAAGTTCGTACGTAGGGTCAAGCATTGTCTTTCATCATCTTCGTCATAATATTCAACGTTGATCGAGGAAAGTATTTTCTATACTTGCTACATGCTAGTTGTGATTCGATCAGATCGAGTCATGATATATTTATTATGTAAAATTGCTAGTTCGAATTTCCTAGTTTTCTACTTAGTTTGATGCAAGTATTAGATGGTTGCATAACACGTTAACACGGCACGATCAGATCATGCGGTATCATAACATAACTATTATTCTTGATATATATTATTTAAAACCAACCTGATGATACATCGAGATTGGAATCATGATGTGTCGATAATTCTAATCTAATTTTGAATATGATGCAAATAGTTAAACCCTAAAGATATCACCTTTATGAAGATCTTGTTATAAATAATAAATCTAGATATTTAGATATGTTATATTTTTTTTATATCACTTGCATCGAGAAAATAATCGAAATTTTAATTAATCTGAACGTCTCAGGAAATAGGCCATAAGCCGGCTCAACAATACTTCGAACCATCTCATGAAGATAGAGAAACAATACACATTCCAGACTTAGAATAAGCCATCTCAACAATACATTGAGGCGTCTCAAGTTAAGGATGAGCCAGCTCAAGACCATCACGATCCATCTCTTATAACCAGAAAATAAATATAAATTCTGAGGAATATGTGAGGCGTCTCAAACCCTTGTGAGCCATCTCTAACACACATGAGCCTTCTCGGATATCCCCAAGCCATCTCAAACTAATCTGAACCTAACATTTAAATTTGATATGATCCTGACACGTTAAATCAATTAACGAGTACACGATGCATTGCCTTGACATGTTACATGTCCCGATTTTGATATTTTATATGATTGATTGCCCATGCTATCCATGTTAATGCGAGTAACTTGATCATGTACCTGATATGATTACGATATTCCTAAACATGCTATGTTGATTATTCACGTGAAACCATGCTTGATTGGTTATTGTTATCATGTCAACCTTGCTTGTAACTTGATATTTACCTAGATGCCAATAATTATATGATATCACTTGACCTTCCCTGTTGTCTTGATAGACGTGACTTGTACATATTTGTTCCTGTGTTGGCATTAGGTAAATACTATCTTAATACTTGACATGAAACTTGAAAACCTGAGGAAAAGGGAAATCAAGAATGGAACTCGAATTATAACTCAAGAGTTTATCACTTGCTAGAGACTGATCAGTCGACACGAGTTTCGAGCTCCGGAATTGTGATGCTGACATCATTCGTCCATCTCAACCTTGTTTTATTGCTAAACGACACGTCTCAGATTCAGTCCCGAGAGTCATGAGACCGTGGTCCCGGGCACACACGGGATACTATTTATTTATGAGGAGGATTGCATTGATTGGTTATAAATACCTGTAGGATAAATAACCTAGAGACATAACATTTAGGATTTACATGACATGATTGTTTTGTTATACTTGCTTTTTATATCACTGATATTACTACATTAGTTCTTGTATAATGATATGTTACATCTCATTCCAGTTATATTCTTAATATGTTATCTATGACGCTCTGACGTCTGGGTTGTAACACCAGAGAACGAACATACGATAATTTAATAGAATAAAGTATGATAATTGCTTTTCTTGTTATTTAAAATTATTTGATCGATAGATTGAGTTTATTCCATGGAATTTTTATTGTAATATGGGGTTTATTAATAAATTGCATTGGTTTAGATTATCATGGGATTTATTGATTATTGTTATTATTGGTCATGATAATTTATTGTATGGCAAATTTTTATTTGAGATAAGATTTATGGTTATTGGAAAATTATATGATATATAATTATATTTTAGATTATTTTTAATCCCTATTACTAGTGGGAATAAGGTTAATTATATACCCGGCTCGTATTGCTAATTATCCTATTTAAACTCTTATATTTTCTCATCTAAAACAAAAACCATAGTCTCCATATTTTCTCTACAACCTAAATCCTAACCCTAGCCGGTCGACCTTCATCATCATCTTCGTTCTTTTTTTGCAATCATCATCACCGTGATCGTCTCATCACCATCATCGTCTTCTTCCTTGCGACATCGTCTTCTTGGTGGTGGTTGGGTTGAGATCGACATCGTCATTCGTGAGATCATCGTTGAGGCAAGTATCTTTAGATCTTGCTACATGCTAGTTACAACGAAATCAGATCTTGAGAAACGATTAGTATTGCTTTTAATTTTATATTTACATAATGTTTAACCTAATTAACGATATGTCGAGATCGGAATCGTGATATGTCGGAAAACTTGACCGATCGATAATACTTGATATAGATTGATAAAGGTAATGTTTAAACGAGTTTATTTACTATATGGAACCCTAAGGAATCAATGAAACATTAATTATTATCGCCGATATTGAAAACTAAGTCGAAACCCTAACTTAAATATCAGATCGTTTCAGGAAAAATCGCGTACATACGTCTGCCTATAGTACCATACATCTCTAGGGTAACTTTACAGTATTTAAAATTAAACTACAGACATCTATCTACAGTGACTAGACGTCTCTATATTTATTTTTCAGAACTTGAATTGAACTTGAGATGTCTCCCCCAGACATATGCTACAGGGACCAGACGTCGGCTACAGTAAACAGGAGTCTCCTACAGACGTCTAGTGAATAAAATTGCTAAAAACGATATTATAAATCCAATATGAACTTGACATGTTAGCTTATTTCATGAGTACACGATTAACTATGACTGGACATGTTACCTGACTTGATCATGATATTGTACATGAATTGCTTGCCTATGTTATTTTGTTAATTGCTAGTAACTTGATAATGTAATTGCTAGATTATGATAGTCCTACATATGTCATTGATTATTCACATGAAATCTTGATTGATTGACTATTGCTATTATGTCACCACACCTGAATCATTATATTTACGGAAATGCCAACAATTCATTGTTATTGATTGATTGGCCTAATTGTATCGATCGGCACGTCATGTGCAAGTATTGATTGTTATTGTGTTGGTATTAGGTGATATACTATTGATACTTGACATGAATTGAAACTTGGGAAAAAGGGGAAATCAATAATGGAAACCAAATTGTAACTCAGTGGGATTGATTGCTAGATATTAATCAGTCGATACAAGCTACAGGATCCAGAATGATGATGCTGACATCTAACATTGTTTTACTACCTAGCGGCACGTCTCGGATTCAGCTCCGAAAGTCATGAGACCATAGTCCCGGAGACGCACGGGATATAATTGAGTTATATTGAGGATTGCATTAATTGGTTTCAAATACCTGTACAATATGTAACTTAGCGACGTGAACCCATAGGATACACATAACATGATTGATTGTTATATCTCGATTGATACATCACCTCTATTGATATTGTTATTGAATACATACATGACATTGATTCTTGGGAATGGTATATTGAGTTCCATTCCAGTTATATTCATTATGATATTATATTCGATGCACTAAAGTCTGGGTTTGCATGTCCCAGATTTTTTGACCTTAACACAGGAGAATCGTGAGTATTTCGAGAAGGTTGTCGATCAGTAAGAAGCACTCCATTGGTCTGGTTTATTACTATGGTTTAGGTTCTTTTTCTAGTAATGCACTTTTATTAGATTTTTATTATGATCCCATAAGGGACAAGTATTTGTTATTATTCTTTTCTTGGATCTTGGATCTTGATACTTGATCATTATTCTTTCTTCCTCTATTGACTATTGATTATTGATTATCGTTATTGTTTATTGTGGCTATTGGACATGAGATGATTAGATATATATTATATTATGCTTGTTTACTGCATGACAGCCTTAATGTGACTATGAATGGATGATTCCTTACCGTAGGCAGCATGGCTGGCTGAGTCACGCTCCCGTATTTACTGTATATTGGGAAGCGGGGCGTGATAGGGTTTTACATGAACCAGATAACCTGACTTTAGATTAGCAGGAGGAAGAGGACTTTGAGAAGATTTCTGAGCAGTGAGGATTATTCTTGTTTATATAGTTATTATGATTTAGGTTTATTCCTTATATTGAACTATTTATTAGATCTCTTTTATGAGGTCATAAGGGACGAGTACTATTATTGTTTCTTATTTTATTTTTGGGTCTTTGAGACTTGGTCATTTATTATTACTTCCGTTATTATTGATTATTATGGCTATTGGATATGTGATAGTTAGATATTTATATATTCTTGTACTTGATTACCGCATGACAACCTTAACATTACTATGGAAGGATGATTCTTTACCGTAGGTAATATGGCTGGCAGGGTTATGTTCCCAATTTTTGTGTATTTTAGGAAGCGGGGCATAACATGAACTCAAGCGGTCTCTATATGGGTTGAAGCAGTCTCCCAGGTAGTGGTACAAATACTTCGATTCTTTTATGAAGAAAACTAATTACTCTCGATATGAGTATGACAGTTGTGTGTACTCAAAGCGGTTTAAGGATGGCTTGTCGATAATCTATTCCTGTATGTCGATGACATGTTGATTGCTGCTAAGAGCATGGCAGAAATAAAGACGCTCAAAACTTCATTGAGTACAGAGTTTGACATGAAGGATTTAGGTGAAGTAAAAAAGATTCTTGGGATGGAGATTTTTCGAGACAGGAAGGCTGTAAAGTTTTGGCTATCCCAAAGAAGGTATATTAAGAAGGTGTTCGAGAGATTCAATATGAAGGACTCAAGACAGATGGGTACCCCTATCGTCGGTCATTTCAAGCTACTCTCTAAGGAGTGTCCGAAATCAGTGGAGGAGAAGGAAAAGATTTCTTGAGTACCATATGCAAGCGCAGTGGGATCACTAATATACGCTATTGTATGCACACGTCCAGACATATCCTATTCGTTAAGTCTGGTTATCCGGTACATGTCAAATTCAGGAAAGCTCCATTAGGAAGCTGTAAAATGATACTTCGGTATCTAAAAGAAACTAGATATCTCGGTTTACTCTTTCATAAGTTAGAAAATAAATTGAGCCAGTTGTAAGGATACGTGGATGCGGATTACGCTGGTGACTTGGACAAAAAATATCAACTATGGGCTATCTATGTATAGTTGCAGAATCTCCAATCAGTTGGAAGTCGACACATCAGGATACCGTGGTGCTGTCAACGATGGAGGCAGAATACATGGAAGCAGCGGAAGTATCGAATGAAGTCTTGTGGTTAAAGAATTTAGTTGGCGAGTTCGGATTCGATAAGACGTCGGTTCCTTTGTTTTGTGACAGTCAAAGCGTCATTCATGTAGCAAAGAATTAGGTATACCACAGTCAAACGAAGCACATCGACGTGCGGTATCACAAGATAAGGGAGTGGGCTGAAAAGGAAATCAATTTGATCAATATCGATACTAAGGTGAATCCGGCGGACATGCTAACGAAGGTTATTCTTACGAAGAAGTTCAAGTCAATCTTGGCTTCTATTCAGATACTCACATGTGAGTAAGGCATGCGACCTCAGTAGGAGGGTTGTAACAGTTTCGCAGTTCTGGTGAAAAATTATGATAGAATCAGTTTCACAGTTATGAGAAAAAATTGTGAAAGTTTGCAGTTTCAAGGTTTGGAGCTGTGCCAATAAGGAAGACGGAGTTATAATAAGACAACCCTAAAGGATACAAGTAAAAAGCAACAAATTTTTAATGTGGTTATAAGGATATATAAGCTAAGGTGGAGATTGTTGTGAAGGTGTCTTGTATATCGAGACTGCACATCATCAAGTTTCAGGCTTTGAGCCGGCTCATACTTGACATGAGCCGTCTTATATATCTAGAGAAGAAATATAATTTCCAAGCACTTTATGAGCCTTCTCAACAATAGGATGAGTCGTCTCAATAAAGTTTTGAGCCATCTTTTAGAGATGGAGAACTCTGTAAGTTTTAAGCCGACTAAAGAAAATATTGAGCCGGCTCAAGAAGTCTGTTGTTGGATCGTTGCGAAGATTTAAGTTTTGAGTTTATCTCGAAAATTTCAAGTTCTGGAGGGCAATTTCGTAATTAAGAATTCTATTTTACATCAGATTTGTAATAGGTTATAAATAAAATGCTAGTGTTAAAATTTAAAGTGTGCAATCTTGATCATAAGGTTTAAGTGAGGCAAAACGGCGGCTCCATAAGGGATCATGACTCTATTAAGGAGAACTTTGGAGAGAAGAAGGAGATCTTATTGGAGATCTATAAGGAGAAGGTTTTTGTATCTTCTGTAAGGTTTTTTCTTTGTTCTCTAAAGTTCTAATCAAGTGTTCTCCTTTTTTCCCCAAATCTCTACTTGTATTATTTGATTTTGCATTGTTCTTGTTATTATCCGTTAAAAGAAATTTTAGTTTAGATCCATCAAGGTTGGTGTTACCTCCGCTGCGCACCCAAGAATAATACCCTTATGCCATATTTTCTTGATACTTCAATTGAGGTGCTTTGGGGGTTCCTTGGATATAGAGTAAAAGTATCAAGAGTTCCTTAACTAAAGCTTGTGAGTCAGTTATAGTTGCTGATTTTATATAGTAGGATAAGACCTAAGTGGATCTTGCTTCATAGTTTTCTCACTACTATAATATATCACTAGGGAGACCCTTGACCATGTTTTACAGTGTTCTGGGAGGTGGTTACTTCATAGATGCTTTTAGGACAAGTACTTCTGAAGGTTTTTGGCAACTTCCTCTAACTTTTTGAGTATGTGCAAGGTTTTACAAATCTTTGTTAACAAATATTCAACCCTTGAGCATGTTTTACAGTGTTCTGGGAGGTGGTTACTTCATAGATGCTTTTAGGACAAGTACTTCTGAAGGTTTTTGGCAACTTCCTCTAATTTTTTGAGTATGTGCAAGGTTTTACAAATATTTGTTAACAAATATTCAACCCGGTTGTTCTGTGAATACATTGATAATGTTTTATCACCATTCGGCAGAAAGGATGTTGTAAAAGATATAGCCTTCTGGTGCTTGAGTTAATATGCTTTGAACTGTATTTTAATTCACTCTATGATTTTTTTTATAGCTGAAACCATAGAATTCATATACCCATGTTCTTTTTGTGCTGGACCTGGTTTTCTTTCCTTTCTCCTCCTTATTTTCTCTCTCTATATATATACTATCTTGTTATATCAAATTAGCTTGTTTTGAGATGATTAAGTGTGCTTATTGACTTCCACTCTATTGTTGAGATGTATTCTTATGATATTAAGTGGGATGTTAAATAGGTGGTACATTTTTCAACTTGAAACATGATTTACTTGTAAACAAGATATGTGTGAGAAGTTACTCTCTGTTTTGTTTAAGACTACTGCTTCATTTTTATATATTGGTGATACCATTCATATCTTTAATTGAAAACTGCAATTCCTTAAAATTCCCTTCACCCTATTTGGTTCTGCTGAAAACAGACATTTTGGTTAATAAACAGTTCCTGCTGATTTCTCCTGTGAAATTGTAGGCAAGTATTAATGGGGAACTGCTCGTGTGAGCAATGCTTGGACACAAAATTCAAACATGAGGGGATTGTATTGTATGGATTACGTATCTATGCGTGGAGGAAACCCAAGACCTTTGTTTTAGGATAGATTGAAATAGACCATCCGACGGATACCAAATCACACGAAAAAATACACTAACAAAAACACACAAAATTTACCCATGTTCGTCACAACTAGCACCTAATCCGGCAAACCGCGATGAAAACTTCCACTATAAGAAAGAATTATAAGAGATTATATCGACTACTTACCCTCTTTTACAAAAAAATATTCTCTCTTACAAAACCACTCTCTATCCGTGACCGTGCTTGGCCGCCCTCTCCCACTCTAATCAAATCGTAGATTATTAGAGAATTATGGATTCTTCAAAAAACTTAGAGAAAGTCTTCTATGTATAGGATAAATATGTAAGTCAAAATTGCATGCTCTACAAGGTTTGTAGAGAAGCGGAATTTCAAGAAAAAATGAATTTAAAAACATGCAACAAAGACATAATCCCAAAATCCACTACAAACCTTAACTAGCAACACTACATAGGTAATTATTCTATTATGTTAGAATCTTATACCTATCGGATTCGTGTCCTTCGGATCTTGATTCCTCATCTTAAGCTCCTTTTGGGGTTCTTTGTGTAGATTGGTTGCCGGTCTCCTCAATCCTAGATAATCTACCAGAAAGTCTTAGGTTCAAATTTCAACTTTCAAAAGAAAGTAACTTAACTAGCTAGTTTACTAATCTAGCTAGTCAAGATTGAGTGGAGAAGATTAGTGGTGAGTTTTCTATCTCAAAACCCTTGTTTCTCAACTCATGAGAATGGTAGGGTTTTGAGAAAGAGGAGTAGGTAGGAGAGAATGACAACTCAAGAATGAGCTAAAAAAAACTTCAACAATGAAGAATGGCTTCATGAGATAATATCAAGCATTTTTTCTTTTCTTTAAAAAACAAGCCATATTCTAGTAGTGTTTGCAATAAATGTCCAGACCGTACTTCATGCCATGCCTCCTTCTATTTATCAATAAATAGAAAAATACACATTATGAGGTGTCCCCTTCTATAAGGTATTTTGTATAAATATAAAATACTTTCTACCGTATATACATACCCGTATTCGTATCAAAATACGAATACCCAAGAGATAAAATAATACCACTAAAAATAATACTAGTATTAAATCAATATATGATTTAATGAACCGGCTTAATCCTAGGCCCGTGAGTATTAAAAATCATCCGATTAAATTCCGTGCAATTAGTACATGCAATCAATCGGAACCCTGCACGTATAAACATACGGCCCCCATATCGTTTCGCCTGAGCTAGAGAAACCTTCTGTATGGGATTCTAAAGACTCGACAGTACGCTGATAGTGGGTTTAACCACAAGCGCATCAGCGGTACTAGCTGTACGTAACGGCTACCCAGGTACCTATCAAAAAGAAGGTCGACGAGCAAACTCATCTGAGCCCCTACCGAGCCTAACTGTGACAATATCCATACAGTCCGGTTTGTTCATATGAGAGGATCGCATACCAGGTCTAGGGGCGGTTAACTCCAGACCCCTACTAACTCTGATAAGTCGTGCTGGTGTGGCTCAAGACCATCCGAGAAATTACTGATCTAATTATCAGTAATTCTCAACTGTCGTGGCCAGGGGTTTATGGCGTTGACCAATTAAACACAGTATGACATCAACTCCCAATACCGGGAGAGACGAATCCCCAATAATCACTCACTGCCTCCATGTGGCTCGGGACTTGTAACACTTTGAATTTCCGTTTGAATGTCTTTAATGATAATTAGTGATCGTACGTGTGATTATAGATATGTGTTTCTAGGATTATTAGTTATTTTTGGTAATGTTAGCATATTGGGAATTTTTCTTGTGTTTGTGCACACTTGCATACTTAGACTTTTTCTTGTGACTTGTTAACCATTCTTGTGCATGGTTGCAAACTTATTTTTCCCCCACCATTTAATCCTTTCACAAAACTCTTTTTATAATTTCAAATCCTAATAAAACAAATGAGCATGGTGTTTGGTAAAGCTTTTGACTTCTTGACCCATTTCCTTGCTCTTTTCTCTCTCTTCTCTTCACTTCAGTTTTCCTGCAGAATTTCCAGCAGAGAAACCCCCATTTCTCTTCATCTTTTCTTCTCCTCTTCACTTCCCTTTGATTCCCAAACAAATCCTACACATTAACCACATATTTCCTTCACAAAACCTTAGTAAAAGTGAGCTTTCTGGGGTGTTTAAGGCAAATCTGCATACACGAGGGGAAAAGCTGAGACTTTGGTGTTTTGCAAGGTCTCTAGAAGGTATAAACCATGGTCTTAACCTCTTTTTCCATAACTTGTAGTATTGTTTAGCAAAAATCACATTTTTGGTGCATTTTAGTGATATTATAGGATATTTGTGATGTATATGTTAGATTGGTGTTCTCATAGTTTAGTTAGCTCCTTTAAGTGTTATTAGAGCTATTTTAACTAGGTTGCACTTCAGGTTGCACAAAAATACCCTAAAGTTCCATTTTTAGTGCAAAGTGTGGATTTTAACTAGAATTTGGGCACTGTAGGATCTGCTACTACCCGAGTTATTGCAGAGCAAATCTAGATGTTACTGTAGCATACAAAGGGGGTATAGAGTGCACACACCAAACCTGGGAGCCCAATTCCCAAGTCTGGCCGCCAAAATGTGCATTCTGGCCGCAAATTGCGGCCAGATGGGGGAGTTTGGAGTTGGGGTTTTGGGTGTGGGTGTCTGCTGCTATGTGGGTTGTTTTGGTATGTTTAGTTTTTCAATATCTTTCCTGTATCAAAATCTGGGGTAGAATACCTATTTTCCCGTATTTTCAACCTTTCGCGACACGCGTGATACGTGTGTGTAGGTTTTGGGTTTCTGCGTATCGCGACGCGTCGGAGTGGTTTCAGACGCGTAACCACACATTTTAGCGTATCGCGCACACACGCGCTTGGTTCACGACACGAGTTACTAGTTCGGCTTTAATGTCGCGTTTGTGTGATTTCAAGCTTACGTGTGATATATTGTGTACTTCTAGGTTCGCAGGCGAGTACGGCGGACGCCGCGCAGAAGGGGAAACAAGTTGTTGGCTACACCTAGCGAGAGACAACAGTGAATAGATTTCACATCTACGGAGATATCGCCCGCATGGCGTTCTACGTCAGGGCTGATAGGACCTTATAGTTTCCTTAGTATACTTTGACTATTCATGGCTACTATTTAGTGCATGCTGCATTCCCTGCTATTTAGATATAAACTAGAATTGATAGAACACCGCACCATTACTAACGGTCCATGTTGCACGAGCACTATCCTGCATGTTACACACACACCGTTAGTACTTGCCATGACACTCACACTGTAGTATATCACATCGGATCATTGCATTGTAGCTCATCTATATGTGACATGACTTGATATTCATACTTGATGCCTATATCACATCGGATCATTACATTGTAGCTCATCTGTACGTGACTTGACATGCTATTCATACTTGATGCCTATATCACATCGGACCATCATATTGTTGCTCATCCATATGGGACTTGACATGCTATTCATACTTGATGCCTATATCACATCGGACCATCATATTGTAGCTCATCCATATGTGACTTGACATGCTATTCATACTTGATGCCTATATCACATCGGACCATCATATTGTAGCTCATCTATACGTGACTTGACATGCTATTCATACTTGATGCCTATATCACATCGGACCATCATATTGTAGCTCATCTATACGTGACTTGACATGCTATTCATACTTGATGCCTATATCACATCGGACCATCATATTGTAGCTCATCGATATGTGACTTGACATGCTATTCATACTTGATGCCTATATCACATCGGACCATCATATTGTAGCTCATCTATACGTGACTTGACATGCCATTCATACTTGATGCCTATATCACATCGGACCATCATATTGTAGCTCATCCATATGTGACTTGACATGCTATTCATACTTGATGCCTATATCACATCGGACCATCATATTGTAGCCCATCTATACGTGACTTGACATGCTATTCATACTTGATGCCTATATCACATCGGACCATCATATTGTAGCTCATCCATATGTGACTTGACATGCTATTTATATTTGACGCACATATCATATCGGATCATTGACTTGTATTTTGGTTTGGATTACACGTGATTTCTGGATTTGGGAACCGTGGCTATTGCAAATATATAATCATTTAAAAACCCGGTTCCCTTGATATGATATTTCGGTGCGTCCACCATGTGTTTTCTCTGTGCTTGAGTGGTATATGTGAACCCGAATCGAGGAGCTGGTTGAGGCCGATTACGGGTACATGGTGGACCCGGTATGGTACCCCGGGGCGAGAACGGTTTCGCTGTGCAGTAGACGGTGAGCCTGGCAGAGGGACTACTACCTACCGGTGATTGGTTGGACCTGACAGTTATCCGGAGGGTACTGATCAGAGTCTATAGATGGATGCGGGGTGATCCGTACTGCCGGGGCCGAGGGCCGATACCGCAGACGGAGCCCGTGGGCTGACCCGGACTGACGGGGCCCGATGGATGAGGATTTGCGTGTCGATGCTGGACATGAGTATTTATGATATTTGGGTGCCGATGTTGGGCACTCGGGATTCTCAGAGATGTACAGGATTCGAGGGCCGATGAGAGTGCCGGCACCTGAGCTATTTGGGGGATCTGGGTGCATTGAGGGACACCGATTATATATTCCACGTTGACATTCCGTGTAGATACTATATTGCCCCTGCTCAGCATTTACTATTGTACCTCATCCTGTAGTTACATTACCTGATAGAGCATTGTACCTCATCCTGTAGTTACATTACCTGATAGAGCATTTGCATGATTATTGCACCTACTGCTTATCACACATTGATATCATCTGTTGGCATATGATAGAGTAGCGCAGTACGTGCATGCTCGCGATTACCTTTATATGTTATCTCTATTCACGAGTTGGCAACTCACCCCCGTTGTGCCACAGCGTTTGCAGGTTGCCCTTCGGAGTAGTCGCGGCAGGCTGCGGTTGCATCTTTTGACACAGATACCCCCATAGTTGGTGTACTAGCTCTTTTTCTGATAGGTGGGTTTTGCACGGTATCTGTTTATCTTTCAGTATGTACATTGTTGTATCTAGTATTCTCCATCTACCATGTATGTATTTGACTTAGAGACAGTGTGAGGACGATGTTGTATTTTATTTGTTTTCTGGTGTCGAGCTCGTTGTGAGCCGACTGTACTTGCAGTTTATCCTATCTGTGTTTTTCCCACTTGTGGGTCTTGATCTTCGCTACGGCGTCGTATATTACTATCTTGGTGATTGTTTACTTAGATTTCTTATCATGTTAGTAAGTGCTTGCATTTAAAACTTATAACACTCTATACTTTTACTGGTTTGATTTCTGGGTTTTCGGTTCACTTAGTCGCGTTACGCCTGTAGACGTTACGTGGTTAAGTGCCGGTCACGGGCCAAACTTCGGGTCGTGACAAAGTTGGTATCAGAGCGTAGGTTTTACCTTTCGGAGTGTAGGATGACCTTGGTATGATGGAGTAGGTAGCTGCAGCAGGGTAGCGTAGCGTGTGTATGTTCCGCGGCATACTCACGACACGGTACTCCGCCTACGCGACCTTAGGACTTGTTGATTTAAATTCCTTCTTGAGTATATACATTCTTGCGATTCGATTTCCGTATCCTTATCGAATCCTATTGTTCCTTTCAGCCTTATGCCGCCAAAGACTACGAGGGCGCAGAGAGCGGCCGCGAGGGCCGAGATTCGAGTTGACTCGTCCGAGATGAGGACTGATCCGGGTAGCACACCGGTTGTGCCCGAGCAGGCTGTTCCTGCCGTGACAGATCAGATTGCTATGTTAGGGGCTGGTGTACAGGAGATACGCCAGACGATGGGATCTAGTATGCAGGAGATGCGCCAGATGATAGGATCGCTAGCCGGGACACTTCGAGCACAGCGACCAGAGGTAGTTCCACCCGTTGCGGAGACCGCAGTGGTACCCACAGTTCAGGCAGTTGCACCTGCGACTACAGAGGTTATTACAGTATCGCTGTCAGAGTTTATGAGGCTGAAGCCTCCGGTCTTCACAGGCACCGATGTGGCCGAGGATCCACAGTCTTTCATTGATAGGATGGCGCGGATATGTCGTTCACTTAGATGCGCAGATGCGAGATGGGTTGAGTTCGCGAGCTTTCGCCTGGAAGGTCTTGCGCAGAAATGGTGCGAATCAGTCGAGAAGGGTAGAGCAGCAGGTCTTCCTCCTATGACCTGGACAGAGTTCGTGGCGCTATTCCTTGCCCGCTTTCTTCCCCTGAGTGTCAGAGATGCTAGAGCACGCAGGTTTGAGTCCTTACGCCAGACGCCAGGGATGTCAGTGGCAGAGTACGATGTGCTGTTCACCGAGCTATCCGTTTATGCTCCGTATCTAGTGGCTACTGAGGAGTTGCGAGTCAAGAGATTTATCCGAGGCTTGCTCACACCACTATTCCTTGCTATCAGCGCGCAGCATTACGAGACATACGCAGCAGCAGTAGACGCAGCATTATTAGTTGAGGAGCGCCTTGCTAAGACTTCGGCAGTTCCAGGGCCGAAGAGAGTGCGTGCAGATACGTCAGTGCAGAGACGGCCGTTCCGGCGTCGTGACAGGCACCTTGCTGGTGGCAGAGATTCGAGATGAGGCCGATTGTTTAGCTCCTATCCCCGGGAGGGTCAGCGACCATCATCGGGATGTTACCGTTGCGGGAGTTCTTATCATCGTGTGCGAGATTGTCCTGAGATACCTCGGAGTGGGGCGGCAGCACCGCATGTTACATTACCACCTTCACCACCCCAGACGGCATTGCCGATAGTACCTACTGTTACTCCGCGTCAGACGCATACACAGAGAGGTCGTGGTCGCGGAGGATTTGTTCATAGAGGACGAGGTGGCCGAGGTAGAGGACAGCCAGCGGCCGGCAGAGGACAGTTAGTTGCAGGTGGAGGACAGGCGCGAGTCTTTGCTTTGACGCATCAGGACGCGCAGGCGTCCAATGCGGTGGTCTCAGGTATCCTTCATATGTGTTCGGTTGATGCACACGTATTATTCAATCCCGGATCCACGCACTCGTACGTATCCACACACTTTGTGTCGAGTTTGGGTAGAGAGTCCGGTTTGCTAGGCCAGCCGCTTGTTGTGACTACTCCTGTGGGAGAGTCGTTTGTTGCTAGGCACGTGTTCCGATCCTGTACCGTCCGTATTGGCGAGAGAGAGTTGCCTGTCGATTTGATCCTTCTTGAGATGCTGGACTTCGACGTTCTTTTGGGCATGGATTGGTTAGCCACGTGCTATGCTTCTGTCGACTGCCGCGAGAAGACAGTTCGATTTTGTTTTCCCGGCGAGTCGGTTGTTGTTGTGTTGGGGGACCGTGGTGTTACCCCTCACAGTGTGATTTCTTCTTTTCACGCTGGACAGCTTTTGCGAAAGGGATGTCAGGGATTTCTCGCCTATGTTTACGATACTAGAGCTACAGAGGTTCCTCTGGATCAGGTTCCGGTTGTTAGCGAGTTCCCTGATGTGTTCCCTGACGAGCTTCCTGGGCTACCGCCCGAGCGTGATATTTCTTTCTGTATTGATTTGGTTCCTGGCACGGGGCCTATTTCTGTACCGCCTTATCGGATGGCCCCAGCGGAACTTAGGGAGTTGAAGGGTCAGTTGCAGGATCTGCTGGATAAGGGACTTATTCGACCCAGTGTTTCTCCTTGGGGTGCTCCAGTCCTGTTTGTCAAGAAGAAGGACGGCAGTTTGCGTTTGTGTATTGACTACCGCCAGCTGAACAGGGTGACAGTGCGGAACAGATATCCTTTGCCACGCATCGACGATTTGTTCGACCAGCTTCAGGGGGCAGGATACTTTTCGAGAATCGATTTGCGATCAGGCTACCACCAGCTGCGTGTTCGACGGGAGGACATTCCTAGGACAGCCTTCCGCACACGTTACGGCCATTATGAGTTTTTGGTGATGTCGTTCGGACTCACCAACGCACCAGCAGCATTTATGGACATGATGAACTGTATTTTCCGGCCGTATCTTGATCTGTTCATTATAGTGTTTATTGACGATATCTTGGTGTATTCTCGGAGTAGAGAGGAGCACGAGCAGCACCTGCGGATTACACTGCAGACCTTGAGGGAGCATCAGCTTTTCGCCAAATTCTCCAAGTGTGCCTTCTGGCTAGACAGCGTAGACTTCTTGGGGCACGTGATTACACGAGATGGTATATGTGTCGACCCGAGGAAGATAGAGGCAGTTCGGAGTTGGCCTAGACCCACGTCAGTGACGGAGGTTCGCAGCTTTTTAGGGCTGGCCGGTTATTACAGGCGATTTGTGCAGGATTTCTCTCGCATTGCTACACCTTTGACCGGGTTAACCCGGAAGGGAGTTCGCTTCGATTGGACAGAGGAGTGTGAGCACAGTTTCCAGCGGCTACGGGCTCTACTGACTACGACACCAGTGCTATCTTTGCCTTCAGGATCAGGCGGATTTGTGGTCTACTGCGATGCTTCACGAGTGGGGCTGGGATGCGTTTTGATGCAGCATGACAGGGTGATTGCGTATGCTTCGCGGCAATTAAAGAAACATGAACAGAATTACCCTACTCATGATCTGGAGATGGCTGCGGTGGTCTTTGCACTCAAGATCTGGCGACACTATCTGTATGGAGAGTCGTGCCAGATATTCACTGACCACGAGAGCTTAAAGTAAATATTTCAGCAGCGAGACCTGAACCTTAGACAGCGCCGATGGATGGAGTTAGTGAAGGACTACGATTGTGAGATCTTGTATCACCCGGGCAGGGCAAATGTAGTGGCGGATGCTTTGAGCAGGAGGCCCGGGGGTAGTCTATCCTGTTTGAGCGCAGTGCAGAGGCAGTCGTCGGTGGATTGGCAGATCTTATGCGACAGTCGGATACAGTTCGAGTTTACGCCGATCGGAGGACAGATTGCGCATGTTCGTGCACGCCCACAGTTGCTCGACCGTATACTTGAGGCACAGCACCGTGATGACCGCTGTTCAAAGATCAGGACACAGATGGGACATGGCAGATTTTCCGAGTTCGTGATCGATGATCAGGGGATACTACGATTTGGAGCTAGACTGTGCGTGCCAGATGCTGAGGGATTACAACGCGAGATTTTGGAGGAGGCACATCGATCGGTATATAGTGTTCATCCCGGCTCCACCAAGATGTACCATGATATGAGAGATGTTTACTGGTGGGACGGTATGAAGAGAGACATTGTAGATTTTGTGTCAAGATGCCTGACTTGTCAGCAAGTCAAGGCTGAGCACCAGAGGCCCGCGGGAGAGCTACAGCCATTGCCCATTCCGGAGTGGAAATGGGAACAGATATCTATGGATTTCATTATGGGTCTACCCAGGACTAGTCGAGGGTATGACTCCATCTGGGTGATCGTGGATCGTTTGACGAAAGCGGCTCACTTCTTACCGGTGAAGACGACTTTCGGATTTACTCAGTATGCCCAGGTTTACATTGATCAGATTGTACGACTGCACGGAGTTCCGACATGCATCGTTTCCGATAGAGGCACCCAGTTTACCAGCCGGTTATGGCAGAGGCTTCAGGAGGCTTTGGGCACTCGCTTGAGTTTCAGTACAGCATTCCACCCGCAGACCGACGGACAGTCAGAGCGGACTATTCAGACTCTCGAGGACATGCTCAGAGCATGCGTATTAGATTTCGGAGGTAGCTGGGATCATCATTTGCCCTTAGTAGAGTTCTCCTACAACAACAGCTACCAGGAGACCATTCAGATGGCACCGTTCGAGGCTCTTTATGGGAGGAGATGCAGATCGCCCACCTGTTGGACGGAGCTCAGTGAGAGCAGTATCTTAGGGCCACAGATTGTAGAGGAGACGACAGCGAAGATCCAGTTGATTCGCGACAGGATGAGGGCAGCCCAGAGTAGGCAGAGATCTTATGCGGACCGTCGTCGGCGCAAACTTGAGTTTTCTGTTGGTGATCATGTTTTCCTGAGGGTCTCCCCAATGAAAGGCGTGATAAGGTTTGGGAAGAAGGGGAAACTTAGTCCCAGATACGTGGGCCCCTTCGAGATCCTTGAGCGTGTTGGTGCGGTTGCGTATCGATTTGCCCTTCCGCCCAGTTTTCCAGACGTGCACCCCGTATTTCACGTTTCGATGCTCCGCAGATATCTTCATGATCCTTCGCATGCGATTCAGCACCCGACGATCCAGCTTGAGCGCGACCTTTCCTATGCAGAGCAGCCGGTGATGATCTTGGATCGACAAGTGAAGAAATTGAGGTCGAAAGAGATACCGTCCGTCAAGGTACTTTGGCGTGGCCGGCGCGGCGAGGAGGTTACTTGGGAGACCGAGAGTGAGATGAGGAAGAGGTATCCCCATCTTTTTGAAGGTGCGTATGGTTAGATTTTTTAAATTCGGGGACCGAATTTCTTTAAGGGGGATAGATTGTAACACTTTGAATTTCCGTTTGAATGTCTTTAATGATAATTAGTGATCGTACGTGTGATTATAGATATGTGTCTCTAGGATTATTAGTTATTTTTGGTAATGTTAGCATATTGGGAATTTTTCTTGTGTTTGTGCACACTTGCATACTTAGACTTTTTCTTTTGACTTGTTAACCATTCTTGTGCATGGTTGCAAACTTATTTTTCCCCCACCATTTAATCCTTTCACAAAACTCTTTTTATAATTTCAAATCCTAATAAAACAAATGAGCATGGTGTTAGGTAAAGCTTTTGACTTCTTGACCCATTTCCTTGCTCTTTTCTCTCTCTTCTCTTAACTTCAGTTTTCCTGCAGAATTTCCAGCAGAGAAACCCCCATTTCTCTTCATCTTTTCTTCTCCTCTTCACTTCCCTTTGATTCCCAAACAAATCCTACACATTAACCACATATTTCCTTCACAAAACCTTAGTAAAAGTGAGCTTTTTGGGGTGTTTAAGGAAAATCTGCATACACGAGGGGAAAAGCTGAGACTTTGGTGTTTTGCAAGGTCTCTAGAAGGTATAAACCCTGGTCTTAACCTCTTTTTCCAAAACTTGTAGTATTGTTTAGCAAAAATCACATTTTTGGTGCATTTTAGTGATATTATAGGATATTTGTGATGTATATGTTAGATTGGTGTTCTCATAGTTTAGTTAGCTCCTTTAAGTGTTATTAGAGCTATTTTAACTAGGTTGCACTTCAGGTTGCACAAAAATACCCTAAAGTTCCATTTTTAGTGCAAAGTGTGGATTTTAACTAGAATTTGGGCACTGTAGGATCTGCTACTACCCGAGTTATTGCAGAGAAAATCTAGATGTTACTGTAGCATACACAGGGGGTATAGAGTGCACACACCAAACCTGGGAGCCTAATTCCCAAGTCTGGCCGCCAAAATTTGCATTCTGGCCGCAAATTGCGGCCAGATGGGGGAGTTTGGGGTTGGGGTTTTGGGTGTGGGTGTCTGCTGCTATGTGGGTTGTTTTGGTATGTTTAGTTTTTCAATATCTTTCCTGTATCAAAATCTGGGGTAGAATACCTATTTTCCCGTATTTTCAACCTTTCGCGACACGCGTGATACGTGTGTGTGGGTTTTGGGTTTCTGCGAATCGCGACACGTCGGAGTGGTTTCAGATGCGTAACCACACGTTTTAGCGTATCGCGCACACGCGCGCTTGGTTCACGACATGAGTTACTAGTTCGGCTTTAATGTCACGTTTGTGTGATTTCAAGCTTACGTGTGATATATTGTGTACTTCTAGTTTCGCAGGCGAGTACGGCGGACGCCGCGCAGAAGGGGAAACAAGTTGTTGGCTACACCTAGCGAGAGACTACAGTGAGTAGATTTCACATCTACGGGGATATCGCCCGCATGACGTTCTACGTCAGGGCTGATAGGACCTTATAGTTTCCTTAGTATACTTTGACTATTCATGGCTACTATTTAGTGCATGCTGCATTCCCTGCTATTTAGATATAAACTAGAATTGATAGAACACCGCACCATTACTAACGGTCCATGTTGCACGAGCACTATCCTGCATGTTACACACACACCGTTAGTACTTGCCATGACACTCACACTGTAGTATATCACATCGGATCATTGCATTGTAGCTCATCTATATGTGACATGACTTGATATTCATACTTGATGCCTATATCACATCGGATCATTACATTGTAGCTCATCTGTATGTGACTTGACATGCTATTCATACTTGATGCCTATATCACATCGGACCATCATATTGTAGCTCATCTATACGTGACTTGACATGCTATTCATACTTGATGCCTATATCACATCGGACCATCATATTGTAGCTCATCCATATGTGACTTGACATGCTATTCATACTTGATGCCTATATCACATCGGACCATCATATTGTAGCTCATCCATATGTGACTTGACATGCTATTCATACTTGATGCCTATATCACATCGGACCATCATATTGTAGCTCATCTATACGTGACTTGACATGCTATTCATACTTGATGCCTATATCACATCGGACCATCATATTGTAGCTCATCCATATGTGACTTGACATGCTATTCATACTTGATGCCTATATCACATCGGACCATCATATTTTAGCTCATCTATACGTGACTTGACATGCTATTCATACTTGATGCCTATATCACATCGGACCATCATATTGTAGCTCATCCATATGTGACTTGACATGTTATTCATACTTGATGCCTATATCACATCGGACCATCATATTGTAGCTCATCTATACGTGACTTGACATGCTATTCATACTTGATGCCTATATCACATCGGACCATCATATTGTAGCTCATCCATATGTGACTTGACATGCTATTCATACTTGATGCCTATATCACATCGGACCATCATATTGTAGCTCATCTATACGTGACTTGACATGCTATTCATACTTGATGCCTATATCACATCGGACCATCATATTGTAGCTCATCCATATGTGACTTGACATGCTATTTATATTTGACGCACATATCATATCGGATCATTGACTTGTATTTTGGTTTGGATTACACGTGATTTTTGGATTTGGGAACCGTGGCTATTGCAAATATATAATCATTTAAAAACCCGGTTCCCTTGATATGATATTTCGGTGCGTCCACCATGTGTTTTCTCGGTGCTTGAGTGGTATATGTGAACCCGAATCGAGGAGCTGGTTGAGGCCGATTATGGGTACATGGTGGACCCGGTATGGTATCCCGGGGCGAGAACGGTTTCGCTGTGCAGTAGACGGTGAGCCTGGCCGAGGGACTACTACCTACCGATGATTGGTTGGACCTGACAGTTATCCGAAGGGTACTGATCAGAGTCTATAGATGGATGCGGGGTGATCCGTACTGCCGGGGCCGAGGGCCGATACCGCAGACGGAGCCCGTGGGCTGACCCGGACTGACGAGGCCCGATGGATGAGGATTTGCGTGTCGATGCTGGACACGAGTATTTATGATATTTGGGTGCCGATGTTGGGCACTCGGGATTCTCAGAGATGTACAGGATTCGAGGGCCGATGAGAGTGCCGGCGCCTGAGCTATTTGGGGGATCTGGGTGCATTGAGGGACACCGATTATATATTCCACGTTGACATTCCGTGTAGATACTATATTGCCCCTGCTCAGCATTTACTATTGTACCTCATCCTGTAGTTATATTACCTGATAGAGCATTGTACCTCATCCTGTAGTTACATTACCTGATAGAGCATTTGCATGATTATTGCACCTACTGCTTATCACACATTGATATCATCTGTTGGCATATGATAGAGTAGCGCAGTACGTGCATGCTCGCGATTACCTTTATATGTTATCTCTATTCACGAGTTGGCAACTCACCCCCGTTGTGCCACAGCGTTTGCAGGTTGCCCTTTGGAGTAGTCGCGGCAGGCTGCGGTTGCATCTTTTGACACAGATACCCCCATAGTTGGTGTACTAGCTCTTTTGCTGATAGGTGGGTTTTGCGCGGTATCTGTTTATCTTTCAGTATGTACATTGTTGTATCTAGTATTCTCCATCTACCATGTATGTATTTGACTTAGAGACAGTGTGAGGACGATGTTGTATTTTATTTTTTTTCTGGTGTCGAGCTCGTTGTGAGCCGACTGTACTTGCAGTTTATTCTATCTGTGTTTTTCCTACTTGTTGGTCTTGATCTTCGCTACGGCGTCGTATATTACTATCTTGGTGATTGTTTACTTAGATTTCTTATCATGTTAGTAAGTGCTTCCATTTAAAACTTATAACACTCTATACTTTCACATGTTTGATTTCTGGGTTTTCGGTTCACTTAGTCGCGTTACGCCTGTAGACGTTACGTGGTTAAGTGCCGGTCACGGGCCAAACTTCGGGTCGTGACAGGACTGTACCCAATTAAAACATGTTTGCACGACTCCTTTGAGCCGTGGTAGTATAGTAATCAAAACACAGTGGGAACTCACACGAGACAAATGATGATCTTAGGTCTACAGACTACATGTACACATGCCATACGAGAACTTCCATCTGACGCTATGTATAATACCATCCAGCAGTTCTCGGCGAGTCCGTCCAGTGTGCACATCTTCAGTGAGCACCTGTATACAATCTTAGGTGAAACACACCAATAGCTATGAGACTAACCATCGCCCTTCGTCAGGGTCTAGAAACGTATACACCAGTTTACTCTGGAATATCGATGCCCTGTCTCGATATTCCTACGACTGGGGACACTTTTAAGGATATGCTTATAGACTACCCAGCCCTCACAAGTATGACCACCATCACAATACTAGTAGTCAAGCACATCCTACGTGCTTTATCAACATGTATAAGTAGTACGTAATAACAAGTAGAACATACGCACATGTTAAGATAAAGTCAAATTAGATAGCGTATTATCATTTCGAGCAAGATTGTCCTATATATATACATACATATCCATAGTATCCATTACAAATAATGGCCTCTAGGGCATATATATATATATATATATATATATATATATATATATATATAGTACCCATTACAAATAATGGCCTCTAAGACATATATATATCCTACAATCTCCCACTTGCACCAGGATCAGTTATTTGCATAACGCATCCCTAACATTTCGATCGGCAGCTCGAACTGTGCCTGAGGTAAGGCCTTTGTGAATGGATCCGCTATATTGTCTTTTGTGTCCACTCTCCGAACCTTAATTTCCTTACGATCCACTATCTCCCTGATCAGGTGATACCGCCTCAAGATATATCTGGATTTCTGATGGGACCTTGGTTCCTTTGCTAAAGCTACAGCCCCGTTGTTATCGCCATACAAGGTTATTGGATTGGCAATGGACGGAACCACTTGAAGTTCATAAATGAACTTCCTCATCCAGAACGCCTCTTTTAGGGCATCGTTAGCAGCTATATACTCAGCTTCTATCATTGAGTCTACGACGGTGTCTTGTTTGGAACTCTTCCAACACACCGCCCCTCCATTGAGGGTAAACACATAACCCGAGACGGATTTAGAGTCATCCTAGTCACTTTGGAAGCTTGAGTCGGTAAAAGCCTCGATCTGGAGGTCCCCATTACCGTACATTAAGAACATCTCCTTAGTCCTTCTCAGGTACTTGAGAATGTTCTTTACTGCTATCCAATGCTTCTCTCTCGGATTTGACTGATACCTACTTACCACACTAAGTGCGTAAGCTACATCTAGTCTGGTACATAATATCGCATATAATATAGATCATACCGCCGAAGCGTAGGGTATAATGCTCATGCGAGCCCTCTCTTCATCAGTCTTTGGAGAGAGTGGTCCCGTGACAAGCGGGTAAATTACCACGCTTGGAATCTTCCATACTAAACCTCTTAAGTATTGTGTCAATATACCTGGACTGTGAAAGTCCGAACATTCTTTTAGACCTATCACGATAGATCTTAATCCCCAGAATGTTGGAGACATCACCCAAGTCTTTCATGGAGAACTTCTATGACAAGAAGAGCTTGACTGATTGTATCATAGGGATGTCATTCCCTATCAGGAGTATGTCATCCACGTACAGTATGAAGAAGACTACTGCTCCTCCTACAATCTTTCTATAAATACATAGATCATCTACATTTTTGATAAAGTCAAATTCTTTGACCGTCTCATCAAAGCAGATGCTCCAACTCCTTGATTCTTGCTTTAATCTATCAATGGATTTAAGCAACTTGCACACATTTCCGCTGCTCACACTGTCTAAGAAACCCTCTGGATGATCCATGTAAACACTCTTTTCTAAATTTCCATTTCGAAAATTTGTTTTCACGTCCATCTGCTAGTTGTCATAGTCATGGAAGGCAGCAATGGCAAGCAAGATCCAAATGGATTTAAGCATAGCCACTGGAGAAATGGTTTCATCATAGTCCAGTCATGATCTTTGATGAAAACCTTTTGCAACAAGTCTAGCTTTGTAGGTTTCCACTTGTCCATCTGCACCAATCATCTTCTTAAAGATCCATTTGTGTCCAACGGGTTTCGGCCCAGGAGGAGCAACTTCCAAAGTCCATACTTTGTTGGTGTACAAGGATTCCATTTCAAATCTCATTCCATACAGCCACTTCATCGAGTCTTTACTCGAGATAGCCTGCTGGAAATTAGTAGGCTCATCATCATTGATAATACAATCCTCTCGATCTTCGTCTACGAGAAACCCATATTATCTCTCAGGTGGATGAGAATGCCTACTAGATCTGCAGAGCGACGTTGATTCGTCGGGCACTATTGAAACCTAAGGTTCTACTAAGTTCTCGGCAGTAGTTTGTAGTTCTAGAATTTCTTCCAGTTCTACTGCGCTCCCACTAATTTCTTTTGCAAGAAATTCGCTCTCTAAAAAGACTATGTTGTTAGCGACAAACACCTTTTGTTCTTCAGTATGGTAGACAAGATATCCCCATGAATTTTTGGGGTATCCCACAAAATTGCATACAACCGATCGTGCCTCGAGCTTGTCCGGATTTTGCTTTTTAACAAAGGTTGGACACCCCTATATCTTAAGATACTTAAGACATGGTCTCTTCCCACTCCACATCTCATATGGGGTGGTAGGCACAGATTTAGTTGGAACCCTATTCAACAGGTATGTAGTTGATTCCAGCGCAAACCCTCAGAAGGAAAGTGGCAACTCAGCAAAATCTCATCATTTACGACATTTAGTAGAAACGATCTTGCTTTAAGAACCAGAAAGACTCATCATAGAACGCACCATATCGAGCAGCATGCGATTCCTTCTCTCTAATACACCATTATGCTGTGGTGTATATGGAGGAGTAAGCTGAGAGAGAATTCCATTCACTTTTAAGTATTCAAGGAAACTGGTACTTAAGTATTCTCCACCCCAATCAGATCGAAGTATCTTGATACTTTTACCTGTTTGTTTCTCCACTTCATTCTTATACTCCTTGAATATCTCAAAGGTCTCGAATTTATATTTCATTAAGAATACATGTCCATACCTTGAGAAATCATCAGTAAAAGTGATGAAGTATGAGTAACCACTTCATGCATGTGTAGACATAGGACCACATGCATCGCTGTGTATGAGCCCCAAGAGCTCAGTGGCTCTTTCTCCGTGTCCTATGAACGGAGATTTGGTCATCTTTTCTTTGATATATGATTGGCAAGTTGCATATGATACATATTCGAACGGATCCAAATATCCATCTTTATATAACTTAGTCAACCTTGTTTCATTAATATGACCAAGTCTACAATGCCATAAGAAGGCTTGGTTTGAATCTAGAGCCTTTCATTTGAGTGTGTGTTGGATGTTGAAAACATGATGTTGATTGAGTACGTATATGCCGTTATCTAGTGTGCCAGACCCAATCATCAGTTTCTGATTTAAGTGAATGTTCATGACATTTCTTTCAAGTACAAAATTATATCTTTCATTAGATAACAAAGATACCGATATAATATTACATAGCATACTGGGTATACAAAAACAGCTATACAACACCAAAATTTGTCCAATTGTTAACCCCAGGTGATAATCCCCTACTGCAACATTATCCACGTTTGCTCCGTTGCCAACCCTGAGGGTCATATCACCTGCATTCAGTACTCTACAGTTTCTCAGTGCCTGCAAAGAATTATAGATGTGAGAATAAGAACCGGTATCTAGTACCCATGATATAGAGTTTACTGAAAAATAGTTTTCAATTACGAAAACACCTGAAGCATAAGCATCAGCTTGCTTCGTGTCCTTGCCCTTGGCTTTGAAAGCCTTGCAATCCTTCTTCTAGTGCCTCTTCTTGTGACAGTAATAGCACTCATCCTTTTCCACTTTTACTCTTCTCGATTTGTTCATTCCTTGCACCTTTTTGACACCTCCTTTCTGCTTGATGGTGGTCTTCTTCTTCTTCCCCTTAGCTTTCGCTTTGGATTTTGAAGAGAAAAAATCCTCAACAATAAGAACAGGTGTCTTCTCCTTCTTCAAGGAGCTCTCTGCTACCCTCAACATATTGAGGAGCTTTGGAAGATCAACTTCCATTCCGTGCATGTTAAAGTTCAGCACGAATTGAGAGAAGGTATGAGGAAGGGACTGTAGAATCAATGTATAACTCGTTCTCCAACACGCATCCCAGGTTTGCGAGTTCCTCAATGAGACTAATCATCTTAAGGACGTTCTCTCCTACAGATGATCCTGGAGCTAACGTCATCTGGAATAATTTCCTTGAGGTCTCGTACCATGCGATACGAGAGTGCTCTCTATACAAATTCTTGCAATAGATAAAAATGGATTTGATGTCCATATTCTCGTACCGCTTCTGGAGTTCATTATTCATGGACGCCAGCACGATACACTTAGAATTCTCGCAATCCAGGTCCCACATTTTGTGGACCTCGATGTACGCAACCGAGGAGTCTGGTCCGGGGACAGGGGGAGCAGTACTGGTGAGGACGTATGCTACTTTGTCATAAGTAAGTGCAATATTGACGTTTCTCAGCCGATTTTTAGAGTTTAGCCTAGTCAGTGTATTTTTTTCGAGTAGTAGTTTAAGTCCCGTCATGGTTGCTTCCAGAGAGAGAAAAGAAACACCCAGCGTATGCTCTTGTAAGATTAAATTGGTTTATTATCTTATCCAACCAGGATGGCTCTCACTGTTTTCTCGAATTCTCCATCAAACCTTAGAAGGAGAATTAGTCGGGATCATTTACACTTTACAAGTTCTCTAACCGTTCAGCCAGGTAGGTGTTGGTACTCCAAGGGAGATTCCCTGTAGTTAAACCCACTGCCAGTATATTGACGAGTCTTTAGGGTCCCACACAGAGGGATTTTTCTGGTTCAGGCGATATGATGTAGATAACGTATATTGGTACATACAGGTGTCCGATTAAATATGTGTACAGGCTACACGGACTTTAATCCGACGGTTTATAATACTAGCGGATTAGGATTAAGCCGGATTATTAAATCAAGTTTTGATTTAATAATATATATTTTAATATATGTATTCTAGTATTATTGTTCACTATTCATTTTCTCTCTTGGCTATTCATATTTTTATACAAATACGTGTATATGTATTTCGATACGTATACCGGGTTGTAGTTCGTATTTATACGGAATATCTTCTAGAAGATGTACACCTCATTATATGATTTTCTTTTTAGAAAATCATTTGCAAATGAGGTGAAGGGTGAAGTGGCATGAGCATGGTTGGAGGTATGTAGAGAGGAATGGGCCATTATTTGTTTATTGCAAAATGTTGTGAGATATTTTTCCATGGTTGTAAAAAATTAGAAGCCATTCTATTCTACATACTACACTCTTCATTCTATCATTCTTGATAGCTCTTCTACACTAGCTCATTTTTCTTGAGTTGCTCATGCCTTGGTTGTCCTCACCTCTTTCTCTTTTTTCTTTAGTTGCTCACTTGAGCTTATGAAATGAGAGAAAAAGACAGTGGAAATTTCTACATCCCCACACTCCATTGCTAGCGACCTTGGAGCATCGGTTGCTTCGCTAGGCGAAACTGGAGCTTAGATCGTTTCCCTCAAGTGGATCATCTTCGGCGAAGGAGGACTGGCTTGCAAGCGCGATACAGAGCACTTGAAGAAAACTTGAGGATGTGAGTATTTTACACATAGTAGATTAGTTTAGCTCACTTGCTTTTGTTTATAAGTCCTAGCTCTTTAGTTTGATTCTTGGTTTCGGAACTTTGGCAAACTAGAATTATTTGAAATCCATGTTGCCATTTTGTAAAATTAGCTTGCTAGTGTGCTTAAGTTCCCAGCAGGATTCATGTCCTTCGGGTCTTGATTCCTCTTCTTATGCTCCTTTTGGGGTCCTCAGTGTAGCTTGGTTTCCGGTCTCCTGGATCCTAGATGATCCACCCGAAAGTCCTAAGTTCAAACTTCAACTTTCAGAAGAAAGTAACTTAACTAGATAGTTTGCTAATCTTGCTAATCAAGATTGAGTAGAGAAGATTAGTGGTGAGTTTTCTATCTCAAGACTCTTGTTTCTCAACTGATGAGAATGGTAGGATTTTTTGGAAGAGGAGAAGGAAGAAGGAGAGAATGGCAACTCAAGAATGAGCCAGAAAAAACTTCAACCATGAAGAATGGCTTCATGAGATAATATCAAGCATTTTTTCTTTTCTTTAAAAACAAGCCATACTCCAATAGTGTTTGCAATAAATGTCCAAACCGTGCTTCATGCCATGCCTTCTTTACACCTCATTTTCTATTTGTCAATAAATCGAAAAGTACACATTATGAGGTGTCCCTTTCTAGAAGGTATTTTGTATAAATACAAAATAATTTCTACCGTATATATATACCTATATTCGTATCAAAATACGAATACCTAAGAGATAGAATAATAGAACTAAAAATAATACTAGTATTAAATAAATATCTGATTTAATGAACCAGCTTAATCCTAAGCCCGCTAGTATTAAAAACCATCAGATTAAATTCCGCACAACAAGTACACGCAATCAATCGAAACCCTGCATGACATACGGCCTACACATCGTTTCGCCTGAACCAGAGAAACCTTCTGTGTGGGACTCTAAAGACTCGACAGTACGCTGGCAGTGGGTTTAACCATAAGTGCGTCAGCGGTACTAGCTGTACGTAACGGTTACCCAGGTACCTGCTGAAAAGAAGGCCGACAAGCAAACTCATCTGAACTCCTACTGAGCCTAACCGTGACAATATCCGTACAGTTCGGTTTGTTCGTCTGAGAGTATCGCATACCGGGTCTAAGGGCGGTTAACGTCAGATCCTTATTAACCCTGATAAGCCGGGCTAGTGTGGCTCAAGACCATCCAAGAAATTACTGATCTAATTATCAGTAATTCTTAACTTCCCTGGCCAGGGTAATATGGCGTTGACCAACCAAACAAGGTGCGATATCGACTCCCAATACCGGGAGAGACGAATCCCTAACAATCACTCACTGCCTCCATGTGGATCGGGACTGTACCCAATTAAAACCTGTTTGCACGACTCCTTTGAGCCGTGGTAGGGTAGTAATCAAAGCACAGTAGGAACTCACATGAGATAAATGATGATATTAGGTCTACAGACTACCTGTACACATGCCACACGAGAACTGCCATCTGAAGTTAGGTATAATACCATCCAGCAGTTCTCGGCGAGTCCGTCCAGTGTACCCACCCATAGTGAGCACCTGTATACAATCTTAGGTGAAACACACCAATGACTGTGAGACTAACTATCGCCCCTTGTCGGGGTCTAGAAACGCATACACCAGTTTACTCTGGAATATCGATGTCATGTCTCGATATTCCTACGACTGGGGACAATTTTAAGGATATACTTATAGACTACCCAGCCCTCACAAGTATGACCGCCATCACAACGCTGGTAGTCAAGCACATCCTACGGGTTTTATCAACATGTATAAGTAGTACATAATAACAAGTAGATCATACATACATGTTAAGATAAAGTCAAACCAAATAGTATACTATCATTTCGAGCAAGATTGTCATACACACACACATATCCATAGTATCCATTACAAATAATGGCCTCTAGGGCATATATATCCTAATATATACATATCCTAAAAGATGAAAATCCAATGATGGGATTAAGGATAATGGTAACCTAAAGTCTGTTTTTTTAGTATGGGTACCCATTACAAATAATGGCCTCTACGGCATATATATATCCTACAAAATATATGCTTAGAGATAAATTCATATCTAAATTAGAGATAAATATGAATTTAAAATAGATATCATATTTAAATTTAAACTAAAGAGATTGGATTTAAATTCTAACTAATCCCGAATTTAAATCAAATTCAACAATATCCACCTTGATTCAAATTCGCCTTAATCTCTCTTCACTTTCTCAACGGCTTAGAACTCCGTTCTTGTCGTTTTGTGCCCGAAAGCACCTCAACAATCAATTAGGCAAAACTTGAACTTGCATCAGAACCATCTCATAAACGCATCTGTCGAATTCTCATGAGTACCAATATTCGTAAGAGACGTTACCTTCTTCTTGGTCTTCAAGAAAAACACTCTTACCTCTTGTGGAACTCGCATACCAAAAAATCTTCGCAAATCGATGGCCTCCCTAACCGCCTTCATGATAGCTATCAATCATGCCTCCTGTTCTACGCCGAAAGCTGCGACCGGGACGTTGGGACGTCCGGCCTCAATTTTGGGGGTAGATGATATTTGGTTTTATCCGTCCACCTCTCCGAAGATGCCAAGTTGATTTATGGAACCATGTATCGAAGGTTTAGACGGATGCGGCCGTTGTAGCAGACTTTGTCAGATTCCCCCTCATTGTGAGGGGTTTTTGATTGTGGGGACGCTCTTCCCTGCAGGCACAAGCCCCTGCAGTTAGTTACGCTACAGCATCGCGGTAACTACTTTCTCCTTCTCCAGATGGTCACTTCGTGTCGTGTGTGTTTGTTTTGTTTTTGGTTGCCCGTGGATGTATACGGAGACTAATTTATTTTGTCTCCCGTAGGGCGTGAATTAGTCCAAATCCGTATTTTCTTAGATTTAGATTTTGGGTTGGATTTAAGGATCGTTAATCTCATTTGAGACTAAGATCGTTTGTTAAGGATACGTTAGTCTAATTTTAGACTAAGATAAACTTAACCATTTGTTAAGGATACATTAGTCTAATTTTAAACTAAGATCTACTTAACAGGATCATTTAGATCCAATAAAAGAGTATTTGGGCTCTATTGTTTTAGTTTAGGAACTTTGCGGTCCAGAAGTTTAAGCATATCATAGTCTATGGAGTTTAAGGACATCATAGTCCATAGTTTAAAGACGTCATAGTCTGTAAAGTTTAAGGAAATCATAGTCCATGAGTTTAAGGACCGCACAGTCTGTGAAATGTCTGGTTATCGGGACCCGTTACCTCTCTGAAGACGTTGAAGGATTACAACGACACATATCAGAGGAATGAAGACATGTGCCCTTAAACCAATATCGGTTAGGAGATCTGTAGTCCAATTTGGGACTAAGATCATAGATTTGTGAGCATATGGGCTCAATTAATCTGAGGTAGGGTTCTGTGGCCAATTTGAGCTCGGCCCATTTAGTTAAAATGTTGAACATTTAACAATGCTGAGCATTGATTTGGATTTTGACAGCGTTTTTGTCATTTATTGAGTGCTGAGCATTCATTATAGCTCTGGGGCTTTTATTTAAAGAACAGTTTATATTCTCTTAGCGCACACATGAGGAGCGCGTGGTGCGCTTGGCGCTGTGCGCCAGTCAATAAGCGCAGAGCACTTCTGTTAAGTAGCGCATACATGAGGAGCACGTGGCGCGCTTGGAGATAAGCGCCAGTCAATGAGCGCAGAGCACTTCTGTTTAAGTAGCGCACACGCGAGGAGCACGTGGCGTGCTTGGCGCTAGTCAATGAGCGTAGGGCGCTTCTGTTTAAATAGCGCACACGTAAGGAGCACGTGGCGCGTTTGGCGCTGAGCGCCAGTCAATGAGCGCAGGGCGCTTCTGTTTAAGTAGCGCACACGTGAGGAGCAAGTGGCGCGCTTGGCGCTGAGTGCCAGTCAATGAGCGCAGGGCGCTTCTGTTGCGCACACGTGAGGAGCACGTAGCGCGCTTGGCGCTATGCGCCAGTCTATCAGCGCAGAGCGCTTCTGTTAAGTTTGGAATGCTAAGGCTCTTTTTAGGCCGCTTTGCGCTCTGAGAATTAAATTTTCTCTTATACGAGACTTTGTCTCATGGATCTAAGAACAAAGTTCTTATTTTATAGGAGATATTTCAATCTCTTATGTTTTTGGTGAAAGGCTTTGTCTTTATGGATCTGTGATCCTAAGAAAATTGAATTATTCTCCCCTCTTTTATAATGAGATGTTATGATCTCTTTTGTGAAAGACGATTTGTCTTAAAGATCTATGATCTAGCATAAGAACTAAGTTTTTTTTATGATGAGATGTTTTGATCTCTTTATTTTTACCTTAAAGAAGTTCTTCTTCTGCTAAGAGTTTACTCTTCTTTCTGAACATTCTCAAAGTTTGTGGGGGGGGGGGGGTTCCTCTCTATCAGACTTGAAGTCTTGGGGCATTTATATAGGGTAGGCTGATTTGTTGAATCAGTTGAAGAGATCTTTTTTTTAATTTATTTGGGGATTTCCCCACCGTTGGATCTTTGATCCTAAGGCTTCTATTTACAGAAGGTAATTTTCTTGTTTTTAACAAGACTGGGAAATCTTTCCCCATATAGAATTTATTCTGTATCTTGGTGATTTTTAATCACCATTGGATCATTGAACCAACGGTGCTCTGATTTTCAGAGTATAATCTTTCTTTTTTAGAAAGATTTTGAGGAATGTTTTCTTAACAGAATTTTATTCTGGTCAATTGATGATTTTTAATCATGTTCGTTGGATCTTTGATCCAAGGGCCGAGAACATTTTGTTCTATTGCTAGCGCTCACGTACTTTGCACGTGGTGCGCTGCTTAGAGTGCAGCGCTCTTAGCGCTAGCGCTCACGTGCCTTGCACGTGGTGCGCTGCTTAGAGTGCAGCGCTAGCGCTCACATGCTTTGCACATGGTGCACTGCTTACAATGCAGTGCTCTTAGCGCTACATGGTTTGCACGTAGTGCGCTGCTTAGAATGTAGCACTCATGTGCTTTGCACGTGAGGCGCTGCCTCATTACTGAAGGTGTCTTTTCACCTTCCTTCTCCACTTTTCCTGAGTCAAGCTTCTATTTTTCAGAGCTTGGAAACAGTTCCATCATGCACAGCATTTTCTGTGCCTAGACTTAAATGTCTCCCTTCATAATCTGAAGCAATACTTCTTTTCTCTCTCATTTTCAGAGAATCATTTTAACAGAGAAGGGTTATGGCTTGTAATCGCCCACATGCTCACCGTCAGCCATGGAAGGTACCCATTGAGAAAATTGTTCCTTGTTTTGCCGCGCGCTTGGTGAACCCTACTCTTATGGATGACCAATGCGACACGGTGTTGCACGATCTCTTGACTCGTATAGGATCTCCTCTCCCCATCGGCTCCATTTGGCTCCAGATGGTTTTCTTATCTTTGATCAATGATATTCCCCCTCCTCCGGCAGAGATGACTCCAGCAATGCTCGACGCCGCGAAAGATAAGATTGAGTGCTTCCACGAGGAAATTTTGATCACCACAGCTCTAAGGGATCGCTCTGTCCGGCTGCTAAGCCAGATACGGGCTCAACGGGTCGTCATGTCTGTCTTTGCTGATGGGTGCGGTGCTGACTGATAGGTAGCTACTCCTCATGAAGATCGCCGCTTTGTCATGGTGGAGAAGGCAGAGAGGGAGTTAGATAATTTTATCCCTAGCTTTTTGAATCCCTGTACTTTCGATCCCATGTTTGGCGATCTATTTCCTGTAGAATAGAATGTTCAATTAAATGCTTTGTCTTTGTCGTTGAACACCTGTTCTTCCTCTGATGTGTGCATGTTTATACATGAATGAGCCTGGTTTCATACATATCTATAAACGAAACTTAAGCCGGCATAAACAGGAACTAATAGCTCTTGGCCGAAGATTTTGGTGGTAACAAATGCCCCCTACTACTTTGCCCACGTAAGTATATACGTGGGTGAAGTAGTGCAGAGTAATTCATAGCGCATGACCAATTTCGGGTTGGTATATAACTTTCAGAATCTTGATCTGAGAAGATAACGAGCGGACACAAGCGTCGTCATCTATCATTGACTCAAATCTTGACTCTTAAGGGATATAGTTCCAAACTCTCAGCTCCATGAGCCGCACCCTTCTATTTCTTTATGTCTTACTCTGGCGTGAAGTAGTTTATATGCTCATGAGTGACTTCTCCATTTCAGTGGCATGTAGCTTTGGCAAGTGTGGCCCATAGATGGTAGATAACAGTTCATCTTGAACTCTTTATAAGGTAGTGATGGCTTAGGAAACATGTTAAGATCTGCCACCTAAGGCTTTCCAACTTTATGAGCCATAAGGGTCTCATAAAGATTTTTCTCCCTACGAGTCGTGAGGATCTCGTAGGTGTATTTTCTCCTTAGGAGTCGTGAGGACTCCTAAGTGTGTTTTCTCTTGAGAGTCATAAGGATCTCACAAGAGAATTTTCTTCCTTACAAGTCGAGAGGACTCGTAAGTGATTGATGAATTGATCTGCTCCCGAATCAAAGCATTGCTTTGACAGGGAGGTCGAGGGTTGACTTTGGTCGTTTTCCATGGGGTCAGGATTGACTTTAGCCGTGTTCCACGGGTCAGGGGTTGACTTTAGCCATATGTGATCAAGATTGACTTTAGCCATATGGGGTCAGGATTGACTTTAGCCATAGGGGTCAGGATTGACTTTGGCCATACGGGGTCAGGATTGACTTTGGCTATACGGGGTGGCAGGATTGACTTTAGTCATACGGGGTCATGATTGACTTTGGCCATACGGGGTCATGATTGATTTTGGCCATATGGGGTCAGGATTGACTTTAGCCATACGGGGTCAGGATTGACTTTAGCCATACGGGGTCAGGATTGACTTTAGCCGGTCATGATTGACTTTAGCCATATGGGGTCAGGATTGACTCTCGGTTATCTGTACACCGCCGAGTCCTGGAACTGGAAACTTTTCCGCGGCTCCGCTTTGCTGACGTTGCGTCTGCTGTAATGAGACGAATGTCGAGGTGTTCTCTAGGTTGTATGTGAACCGTCGAGATTTAGAACTAGGGACTTTTCCATGTCTCCGCTTGATTGTCACGTCCGAATCCTGCTGGAATGAGAAGGAACGCTGTTGTGGGTCTCCAGGCTGTAGGTGTGGCCGTCGAGACTTGGAACTATGGACTCTGTCGTGGCTCTGAGATTGATTGTCGCATCTGAATCCTGTTGGAATGAGGAGGAACGCTGTTGTGGTTCTCCAGGCTGTAGAAGTGGCCGTCGAGACATAGAACTCTTTCTGATGGAGCCTGGTGAGATGATATGGTTCCCTCTTTGTTTATGCCCTGGATTGTATACAGGGATCGATGTGATCTCACCTGCAGGGAAAAAGTTTTATTCTTTCATTTTTTTATTTCCGCGATGCTCTATCATTTCAGCTTTTATATCGCAAAGTTCGCGATTGCCTAATCATTTCGGCTATTTTCCGCTGTGCCCAATCATTTCGGCTATTTTTTTCTTTTTACTCGCTATTTTTTATTACGAGTTGCCCAACCATTTCGGCTATTTTGTATGCATATATTTTTACTTGCTGATTTTGTTGCAAGTTGCTCCATCATTTCGGCTATTTCATATGCATTTTTGGCTCGCTAATTTTTTTATCGTGAGTGTGGAACTTGGAATCTGGTGCCAATCTCAGTATCGGCATCGCTACGACTGGAATATTGCCAGGAGCGAATCATCATTTGCCGTGAAAGGGCTTGGAATTTGATACCGATTTAGGCATCAGCATCGCTACCACTGGGACATTGCCAGGAGCGAATTATCATTTTCCTCTGTCGATGTCGAACAAAGGTGGCTTAGTAAACAGGGTCAGGATCCTATTGACTAAGGCTTTTTTGACTTTACGAGCCGTAAGGGTCTCATAAAGGTATTTCTACTTACGAGTCGTGAGGATCTCATAAGTGCGTTTCCTCCTTAAAAATCATGAGGATTCTTAAGTGTATGTTCCCTTATAAGTCGTAAGGATCTTACAAGAGCGTTTTCCTCTTATAAGTCGAGAGGACTTACAAGGATTGTTCACCGTGTGAGCATATCCCTAGTCGCTGATGGGACTTTGTTAGGAAAATGTTTATTCGTGCCCGTGGATTGTATACAAGGGTCGATATTGCAACGCTTGTAGGGAAAACTGGGGAGTGTGATAACGGCTTAAGAACAGGTTCAGATCCCTGTAACTTAAGACTTTTGAATCCTATGAGCCGTGAGGGTCTGAAAGGGGAATTCTCCTAACGAGTCGTGAGGATCTCGTAAGTGTAACTTCTCCTTAGGAATCGTGGGGATCCCTAAGTGTGTTGCTCGCTTGTGAGTCGTAAGGATCTCATGCAGGTATTTTCTCCTTACAGGGTCAAGAGGGCCTTGCAAGTGTCTTTTAACGAGATTGCGCCCTTTCGGGTTTTCACAAACTCGCCGGTAGCCCTGGTGTTTTTACTCACGGAGCCCTTTCGGTTTTCATCCGTTCCCATTTCGCTTATAGACATGCCGTTTTTTTTTGAACGTCAGCCCTAGGATGCTGCGGTTTGTAGTAGTTTAAAGACGTTTCGGTCAGTAGTTAGTTTTAGGACATTTTGGTCCATAGCTAGTTTTAGGACATTACGGTCCGTTGTTAGTTTAAGGACATTACGGTCCGTCGCCCGTTTTCGAGGTGAGGTTTCGTCAGATACTACTTATAGAGTTTGGGCTTGGGAAGATAGCGAGCGGACATAGGTGTCGTCGTCTATCATTAACCTAGGCCGTAACTCGTCAGGCGTAGTATTTTTTTAGGAACCGGCCATTTATTGGCCTGAAGGGTCTTTCGCCATGCATATTCATGAGCAAGTAAGCCCCACCTTGGTAGACTTTGTCTATGATATACGACCCTCATAGTTTGGCTCGAATTTCCCCCGTTTGACACGATTAGGGATCATAGGTCTTTTTACGACTAGCATGAGTTCGCCTTGGCGGAATATTCTCGGCCTAGTCAACCTTTCGTACGAGTGCGTCATCCTTGCTTTGTAAGCCTCCAGGTTTTACTGCGCCATGAACCGGGTTTCATCAAGGGCGTCGAGCTCCTCAAGTCGAAGATGAGCGTTCTGTTCGTCTTGTAGCTCGTAATAAACCGCCACTCATAGGGAGGGTAGCTTTATCTCCAAGGGAAGTACCGCTTCTGCGCCGAATACCAATGCATACGGCGTTGTATTTGTGGCCATTTTGAACGTAGTTCGATACGCCCAGATAGCTTCATGCAGTCTCTCGTGCCAGTCCTTTTTATTTTTGGACACCGTCTTTTTCATGATCTTCGTCAAGGTCTTGTTGAAAGCCTCAGCCAGACCGTTAGCTCGGGGATTATAGACCGAAGAGTATCTCCAGTCTATATTATGTTGTTGCGCGAAGTGGCTGATTTTGTGACTTCTGTAGGCCGGACCGTTATCGGAGATAATCCGTCGCGGAGTGCTGAACCGGTAGATGACGCGTGTCATGAAGAAATGGAGGATATTCTTCGTCTTCACTTCTCTTAGTGGTACTGCTTCTGCCCACTTGGAGAAGTAATCAGTTGTCGCCAGTATGAACCGATGTCCTATGGACGATGCTGGTTCAATAGGACCGATTATATCAGTTCCTCACATTTCGAATGGCCAGCTAGCCACCGTTAGATGTTGCGGATTTGGATGCTGGTGGATGAATTCCCCATGAATTTGGAACGAGTGGCATTGCTTCGCGTATTCGAGACAATCCTGAATCATCATGGGCCAATAGTAGCCCATCCTTTTGATCTTCAGTTTCATCTTTGGCCCGGCTTGGTGAGAACCGCAGAGTCCGTCGTGAGTTTCTTGGATGACTCTCCTTACTTCTTCAGGTCCCAGGCATCTTAGCCATAAGGAATCAAATGATCTCTTATATAGAGTGTCATTGACGAAGGCGAAAGACAGAGCTCGTTTCATGAGCTGATGTCTCGAGGATGCATCTTCAGGTGTTTGACGGGATTTGAAGTAGTCTATAAAAACTTCTCTCCAGTCCTTATCCTTTTCCAGGTCTTTTGTTTGTAGGGCCAGTTGCTTGGTTGCTCCTTTTTCTTCCAACGACTCCGGAGATATTTCTGCCGGTGCAAGAACCCAACGGCTTTGTACCACGATCCTTACGTCATCGAGGTTTTCGTCAGCCAGTTTTTTAGCGAGTTTAGCTAACACGTCCGCTTTGCTATTCTCCGCTCGCGGTATGCTTTCCAAGGCGTAGGAAAGGATTTGAGTAAGCAATTGTTGCACTTTCTCACCGTACTTTACCAACTCTAGTTAGCACGTTTGATAGTCGCCATTTACTTGACTAACGACCAGCTGGGTGTCTCCGTATATGAGGAGGTTCTCGATTCCCATGTCGACAGCGATCTCAATACCTGCTATCAAAGCTTCATATTCGGCCTCATTGTTCGTCCTCGGCTCTATTAAGGAGAAGGCAAAGCGCATTATCCCTCCTTATGGAGTCATGAAGATAAGACCTACCCCAGATTTGATTATAGGGGTGTTATGTTGTCGCTTCTTCAAGAAAGATGCTCCATCGAAGTAAAGTTCCCACCGAGCGTCACTCTCTCCTTTCTCTCTGTCGATTGTGTCAAACGTGTGTTCGTATGGCAATTCGCAATTTAGGGGTGAATCGGCGGGTATTGGATGCTCAGCGAGGAAGTCGGAGATGTCCTGGCCTTTCACTGCCTTGAAAGGTCGGTATATTATCGAAAACTCCATCAAGAGGAGAGCCTATTTGGCGAGCCGTCCCATCAGTATGGCTCTTGACATCAAATATTTGAGAGGATCCACTTTCGATATGAGGTGGACCTCATGCGCCAACGCATAGTGCCAGAGCTTCGTTATTGCAAAGATTAACGCCAGGCAATGTTTTTCGATAGGGGAGTAGTTGTTTTCTACCCCCAGGAGAACTCGACTCAAATAGTAGAGGGCTCTCTCTTTCTCTTGGTCATTCTCCTGTGCCCAAAGTGCGCCTAAGGAACCTTCAAGGGCAGTTGTGTACAGGATGAGATGCTTTTCCTTGACCAGAGGAGTCAGTACTGGCGGATTCTGCAGGTATTGGTTGATTTCGTCTAGTGCGCTCTGGCATTTGCGATCCCAGACGAACGGAGTCCCTTTCTTCATTAAATGACTGTAGGGTGGCATTTGCCAGAGAGGTTGACTTGGAGTTTGACACCTGTTTAGGCATCTGCATCGCTACAACTGGGATATTTCTATGAGCGACTCATCATTTGCCCCTGTCGATTTGGACAAAGGTGGCTTAGTAAACAGGGTTAGGACTCTATCGACTAAGACTTTTGACTTTATGAGCCGTAAGGGTCTCATAAAGGTATTTCTCCCTACGAGTCGTGAGGATCTCGTAGGTGTATGTTCTCCTTAGAAGTCGTGAGGACTTCTAAGTGGTGTTTTCTCTTGCAAGTCATAAGGATCTTCCAAGCGTGTTTTCTCCTTATAAGTCGAGAGGATCTACAAGTGTTATTCACCATATGGGGACATTTCTTGCCATTTATAGAACATGGCAAAGAAATATTTATTCATGCCCCTGGATTGTATACAAGAGTCAATATGGACCGCCTGTAGGGCAATTTGAGAGATATGACGGCTTAAGAACAGGTCTAGATTCCCGTAACTTAAGGCTTTCGAATCCTATGAGCTGTGAGGGTCTCACAGGGGGGATTCTCCTTACGAGTCATGAGGATCTCGTAAGTGTATTTATTTTAATGATGTTTTGCCCTTCTGGGTTTTCACAAGCTCGCTGACAGTCCTGCTGTTTTTACTCACGGTGCCCTTTCGGGTTTTCATCCGTGCCCATTTTTCTTGTAGACATACCGTTTTTTTCTTTTTCTTTTTTTTTGATAGCGTGATTTAGGAAATCAATATCCAACTCGTGCTCTGTTCTTTCTCTAGGTGCGTCTTCGGGATGTGCCTTAGACGATGGATTAGCAAGTGATGCCGCCTGAGCAAGAATCTCCTGCTGATTTTCATGTTGCAGTTGAACTTTTGTCAGGGACCGAGTTTGAGGTCAGTGAGTAGTAGAAGCTTGAACTTCTTCTTTGGAATTTACCACGTAGACTATGTGAACTACCATGCCCCCAGGCTTGGGGTGTTTAGAGTCTAGGCGTTTGGAGTTTGCTTCGGGCACTTGAGCTTTATTAAGCCTCTCTTTTTTTGTGAAAAGCTGCTTTGGTTTTGAAAGGAACCGCTGTATCGGGATCCGTCTTGGGATGAGTCCCCTTGTATTTGAAAGAGAATTTGTCAGAATTTGGCTGACGTTTAGGGGAAGATCCACGGTTGACGACAGAGACCTTCACTTACTTCCGTACTTTATATATAGATGAAGAAAGTTGCTTTAGAAAGCGAACTGGTTTATGCTCTCGTGGGATCTCCATGGGCTGCGGAGACTTCTTCAGTATTGCGGTAGGAGAATTTTGTCTGACCCTTCACAACAGTTCGAACCTGTTCCCAGTTGGAACAACAACAATCACCACTAGGATTGAAACAGGACCATACAGAGGACTGCCCCCAGCTCATTTTGTATCACGCTGATATCGACGTTGGCCGTTTTTTACGGCCGGGATTTGAATAGCTTCAGGATTTTGCTGAGCCTGCCCCTTGTTTCCTTTGAGAGCTTGAATATTCTGCCCCCTTCGTCGACCTTGGTCCTTGGCATGTGCCAGTTGTTTGAGAGCTGATTCCGTCGGCAAAGGTGCTACTTGGGGAACCAGCCTGTGGAAGACAGACTTCCTCTGGGATTCCTCCATCGGCGTTGAGGCACTGAGGGTGGGAGGTGGGAGTATTGATCCAAAAAGAAGCCCGTTGATTTCTTGAAGAGCCGGATTGCAGAGATTTGAGCCTGCAAGTGGCCCGTACTTGACTCCACCAGATATGACAGAGCCTGAGTTGCTAAGGTGGGAGCAAACGCCATTCTTCATAGAGATGAAACACCGGCTTCAGTATCCCCTCTCCTAAGGGCAACCACAAATATATATGCCTTGGTTATTTGATCGCGAAAAAACACGACACACGAAGTGTGGAGTGGAAAGAGGAAAAGGTCCCACTGGGCGTGCCAGAATCTGTTCTCCGCCGAAAGACGCGACCGGGACGTTGGGACGTCCGGCCTGAATTTTGGGGGCAGATGCTATTTTGTTTTATCTGTACACCTCTCCGAAGATGCCAAGTTGATTTATGGCACCATGTATCGAAGGTTTAGACGGATGCGGCCGTTGTAACAGACTTCGTCAGATTCCCCCTCATTGTGAGGGATTTTTTTTATTGTGGGGACGCTCTTCCCTGCAGGCGCAAGCCCCTGCAGTTAATTACGCTACCGCATCGCGGTAACTACTTTCTCCTTCTTCAGATGGTCACTTCGTATCGTGTGTCTTTGTTTTGTTTTTGGTTGCCCATGGATTGTATACGGAGACTAATTTATGTTGTCGCCCGTAGGGCGTGGATTAGTCCAAATCCGTATTTTCTTAGATTTGGGTTTTGGGTTGGGTTTAAGGATCGTTAATCTCATTTGAGACTAAGATCGTTTGTTAAGGATGCGTTAGTCTAATTTTAGACTGAGATCAACTTAACCATTTGTTAAGAATACATTAGTCTAATTTTAGATTAAGATCTACTTAACAGGATCATTTAGATCCAACAAAAGAGCATTTGGGCTCTATTGTTTTCGTTTAGGGACTTTGCGGTCCAGAAGTTCAAGGACATCATAGTCCATGGAGTTTAAGGACATCATAGTCCATAGTTTAAAGACGTCATGGTCTGTAAAATTTAAGGACATCATAGTCCATAAGTTTAAGAACCCCACGGTCCGTGAAATGTCTGGTTGTCGGGACCCGTCACCTTTCTAAAGACGTTGAAGGATTACAACGACACATATCAGAGGAATGAAGAGATGTGCCATTAAACTAATATCGGTTGGGAGATCTATAGTCCAATTTGGGACTAAGATCAAAGATTTATGAGCATATGGGCTCAATTGATCTGAGGTAGGGTTCTGTGGCCAATTTGAGCTCGGCCGATTTAGTTAAAATGTTGAACATTTAACAATGCTGAGCATTGATTTGGATTCTGACAGCGTTTTTTTCTTTTATTGAGTGCTGAGCATTCATTATAGCTCTGGGGGTTTTATTTAAAGAACAGTTTATGTTCTCTTAGCGCACACGTGAGGAGCACGTGGTGCGCTTGTCAATGAGCACAGAGCGCTTCTGTTTACGTAGCGCACACGTAAGGAGCACGTGGCGCTAAGCGCCAGTCAATGAGCATATAGCTCTTCTGTTTAAGTAGCACACACGTGAGGAGCACGTGGCGCGCTTGGCACTGAGTGCCAGTCAATGAGCGCAGAGTGCTTCTATTTAATTAGCACACACGTGAGGAGCACGTGGCGCACTTGGCACTGAGCGCCAGTCAATGAGCACAGAGCGCTTCTGTTTAAGTAGTGCACATGTGAGGAGCACGTGGCGCGCTTGGCGCTGAGCGCCAGTCAATGAGCGAAGTGCACTTCTGTTAAGTAGGGCACACGTGAGGAGCACGTAGCGCGCTTGGTGCTATGCGCCAGTCTATGATCGCAGAGCGCTTCTGTTAAGTTTGGAGCGCTAAGCCTCTTTTTAGGCAGCTTTGCGCTCTGAGAATTAAATTTTCTCGTATACGAGGCTTTGTCTCATGGATCTAAGAACAAAGTTCTTATTTTATAGGAGATGTTTCAATCTGTTTTTGGTGAAAGTGTTTGCCTTTATGGAAATGTGATCCTAAGAGAATTGAATTATTCTCCCCCCCACCACTTTTATAATGAGATGTTATGATCTCTTTTGTAAAAGACAATTTGTCTTAAAGATCTATGATCTAGCATAAGAACTAAGTACTTTTTATGATGAGATGCTTTGATCTCTTTTTTTTAGCTTGAAGAAGTTCTTCTTCTGCTAAGAGTTTACTCTTCTTTCTGAACTTTCTCAAAGTTTGTGGGGGGGGGGAGGGGGTTCCTCTCTATCAGACTTGAAGTCTTAGGGCCTTTATATAGGGTAGGCTGATTTGTTGAATCGGTTGAAGAGATCTTTTCTCTAATTGATTTGGGGATTTCCCCACTGTTGGATCTTTGATCCTAAGGCTTCTATTTTACAGAAGGCAATCTTCTTGTTTTTAACAAGATTGGGAAATCTTTTCCAATGCAGAATTTATTCTGTATCTTGGTGATTTTTAATCACCATTGGATAATTGATCCAACGGTGCTCTGATTTTCAGAGCATAATCTTTCCTGTTTGGAAAGATTCTGAGGAATGTTTTCTTAACAGAATTTTATTCTGGTCAATTGATGATTTTTAATCATGTTCGTTGGATCTTTGATCCAAGGGCCGAGAACATTTTGTTCTATTGTTAGCGCTCACGTGCTTTGCACGTGGTACGCTGCTTAGTGTGCAGCGCTCTTAGCGCTAGCGCTCACGTGCTTTGCACGTGGTGCGCTGCTTAGAGTGCAACGCTCTTAGCGCTAGCGCTCACATGTTTTGCACGTGGTGCGCAGCTTAGAATGCAGCGCTCTTAGCGCTACGTGCTTTGCACGTGGTGCGCTGCTTAGAATGCAGCACTCTTAGAGCTAGCGCTAATGTGTTTTGAACGTGAGGAGCTACCTCATTACTGAAGGTGTCTTTTCACCTTCCTTCTCCACTTTTCCTTAGTCAAGCTTCTATTTCCCAGAACTTGGAAAAAGTTCCATCATGCACAGCATTTTCTGTGTCTAGACTTAAATTTCTCCCTTCATAATCTGAAGCAATACTTCTTTTCTCTCTCATTTTCAGAGAATCATTTTAACAGAGAAGAGCTATGGCTTGTAATCGCTCACATGCTCGCCGTCAGCAATGGGAGGTGCCCATTGAGGAAATTGTTCCTCGTTTTGCCGCACGCTTGGTGAACCCTACTCTTACGAATGACCAATGTGATACGGTGTTGCACGAGCTCTTGACTCGTATAAGATCTCCTCTCCACATCGGCTCCATTTGGCTCCGAATGGTTTTCTTATCTGTGATCAATGATATTTCCCCTCCTCCAGCGAAGATGAATCCGGCAATGGTCGACGCCGCGGAAGACAAGATTGAGTGCTTCCACGAGGCACTTTTGATCACCACAGCTCTGAGGGATCGCTCTGTCTGGCTGCTAAGCCAGATACGGGCTTAGCGGGTCGTCATGTCTGCCTTTGCTGATGGGTGTGGTGCTGACCGATGGGTAGCTACTCCTCGTGAAGATCGCCGCTTTGTCATGGTGGAGAAGGCAAAGAGGGAGTTGATAATTTTATCCATAGCTTTGTGAATCCCTGTACTTTCGATCCCATGTTTGGCGATCTATTTCCTGTAGAATAGAATGTTTAATTAAATGCTGATGGGTGCGGTGCTGACCGATGGGTAGCTACTCCTCGTGAAGATCACCGCTTTGTCATGGTGGAGAAGGCAGAGAGGGAGTTAGATAATTTCATCTATAGCTTTGTGAATCCCTGTACTTTCGATCCCATGTTTGACGATCTATTTCCCGTAGAACAGAATGTTCAATTAAATGCTTTGTCTTTGTCGTTGAACACCTGTTCTTCCTCTGATGTGTGCATGTGCGTACATGAATGAGCTTGGTTTCACACATATCTATAAAAGAAACTTTAGCCAGCATAAACAGGAACTAATAGCTCTTGGCCGATTATTTTGGCGGTAACACCTCCATTGTTGAAACGGCGATACCGGCCTGAAATGTCGATCTACCTGGCACTACATCCGTGCATAATTTGTAACTCGTCGTTGAGCTCCATATGCCCCTATCACCAGCATAATTTATAACTGATAATAATATCGCCGAAAACTTGAAGTGCGCCTCTAAGTGAGAAGACATTGGTCGAGTCTCCTCCATCCTATACTGAGATAGAACATGCTCGATACTTTATTGGTGTTGGATATAGGTGCCCTCAAGACAATTATTGTAATTGAAGGAGGACCTATACAGAAATTTTTTACTAAAGATGATAGTGTGCTATCTGGTTTGTCTTTATCTGTCATGTGTATACGTTTTACTAGTTATCATGTATTGCTAATACATGAGATAGATCCTTTAGGATTTTTCTTGACTACCAAGATTAATGATAGGGATCATACTAGTTGGACTTGGGTAGTCTATAAGCACATCCTTAAATGTCCCTAGTTATAGGAGTATCGAGACTGGGTATCGGTACTACAGTTTAGACTGGTGTGTCCATTTCCTGACCCAGTTGGAGGGCGATAGCTATTCCTACACTTATTGGTGTTTGACACCGGGGATTGTATTCAGGTGCTCATAAGAGTATGAGTTTCACTGGACGGACTCACCGAGAACTCTTAGATGGTTTTATACCGATGTCAGGTAGCAGTTCTCTGGTGACGATAGTACAGGGTAGTCTCTCGACTTGAGATCGCCACAGTGTCTTATGTATGTTCCCACTGTACTTTGATTACTACCCTACCACGGTTTAAAGGATCCGTGCAAACATATTTTAGTTGATATAGTCCCGAAGTATATGGAGGCAATGAGCGGTCGAAAGGATTCGTCTCTCCCGGTATAGGGAGTAGACATCGTATAGTGCAGGACATGGCTATAACTATAAGTCTGTGGCCACAGCAAGTGAGATAAACCGATAAGTATTATCAGTTGTATCTCTGTTGTTTATGAATTCGATGTCCACACGACTTATTGGATTACGGGGTCTAACAGTTCCACCCCCCAGACCCAGTATGAGATACTTTTTGATAAATAGACCGGACTGTACGGTATTCATCGCTTATGGACTTTGTAGACTCCGGATGAGTTTTCTCATCGTCATGCTGTTATCTTGCTCATACTTGAGTAGCCGTTACATACAGCTAGTACCGCTGACGAGTTTTTGGGTTAACCCGTGAGGGGATTGAATCTGAAAGTGTTTCGGATTCAATCGGATATGATCCTATATAACCTACTGCCAGCGTATTGACAGGTCTTTAGAGTCCCGCAACGAAAGTTCCTGCCCGGGAAAAATGTTGATGTGGCGTGCATATTAGATACGTACGGGAGTTCGATTAAATGTTTAATTTAATCAAATGTCCGGAAAATACTAGCCGGTTTAAAAACCGGAATATTAAGTCAAGTGTTGACTTAATAACCGTATTTTGATATGCTTTCTAGTATTGTGTATTGGATACACACACACACTCTTTATATTATATTAGTATACGATACTGATATATTATATTAGTATACGATACTGATATATTATTATTGCGTATACGATACATAAAATTGAAATGTATTTGATACATGTTTTCTTCTCTTTATAAATATGTATTTATTATATAATATAAAGAGAAATTATATGATAAGAATAATGAATTAAAGAGAAAAGAAAAGAAAAGCAGAGAAGTTTAATACTTCATCTCTCTTCTTCTAACTTCTTTTTTCTTGTTTTATTAGTTTTTCTTCTCTTCTCTTTTTCTCTGTTTTTAATGATATTCTTATTAGATTTTCCATGAGTTCCTTCTTCTTCATCTTCTTTCTCCTCTCTATAAAAATGGTGGAGTATGAAATGAAACTAAAATTCAAAAAGAAAGAGTTTTTCCAAACTACGTCGCTTCACATATTAACCTGCAGGCTTAATGTGTGAGTTTGTCTACTTGAAGATGGATATGGAGTTTCGGGTGGCCACTCTTCACTGAGGATCATCTACAGTGAGGCTGTCACGTCCCGAAAGTACGGAACATGACTGGCACTTAAACTACGAAACGTCTCGAGGCGTACGTAATCTAAGTAAGCCGAAAACCCAGAAATCTAAACCAAGAAAGGTAGTAGAGTGAAGGAAAACCAATTTAAATCAAGTAGTTTTAATAGCATAAGCCGAATTATGCGTTTTTAAAAACATCAAATATTTCTTGAAAATTTCGGCAGAGTCTCCTTTTTAAATACTGGCCCCCAAACGGGATACAACATGAATAGCATACGAAATCAATAAAAGGCATCCCCAAGCGAGAACTAGCTCTTCATCAATCGACGGTCATAACCACACAAGCAATATAATATACAACGCCAAGGGCGAGGATCAAAACTCAAAAGGAAACTCAAAACCACAAGAAATCAACAGAAATATAACGCACGACTCTAAAGTCGAAAGAATAACATCACTGGTCTCTATCTCAAAAATAATACATATTTGGTTGATGGAATTTACTAGATACAACTGAATAATATTATACAAAGTATAATGATGGGTACGATACCAATAAACCCACCTACTAGAAAAATCACCCGAAGGAAACAGTGCCAGCAAAACCGTAATGAAACCTGTACGGCAAAACCTGCAAGAACTGTGGCACAACGGGGGTGAGTTGCCAACTCGTGAATAGAATACATATACGAACAGGAATCGCATGTATGACGCAATCCTAGGTCATACAATCATAATATATCCTCAAATATATAACATGCAGCCTATAACAATGGCTAGGGTAAATATCTAACCCGAGTGTAATCCCATGTGCCCGTGTCAGTGCCTCAGGTAGCAATATATCATATGGATGAGGTATGAATGCATGAAACAGAATGCATGTACTGAAGAAAACTGCTTTCATAAATTAGTGAGATTTCTGTATCTTTTAAAATGAGGTATCATAAATGAAATCAGCATAAATAGTGCCTAGCATCGACACAAAACAAATATCCAAATATCTCGATATCTCTGTGTCGCAATCTCTGTACCTCAATTTCTCAAATATATATGTATGTCTCAATCTAACTATCTAGGGCGCCGTCAGTCAAGACCGGCCCCTACCATGAATCTCAAGACCACGACGGTATCCTCCGGATATCCGACGCGTCAGGTAATATCACCGGTCGGTAGTGCTCCCCTTCCAGGTTCAACTCCATCATCTACGATCCTCTTGCCCCGGGGTACCGCACCGGGTCCACCATATACCCGAAACGGTTCCTCCACTCCTCGAACTCGGGTCTCGAAATCCATCAGCAAACTCATGGTGGACGACTCATAAATCATGGGAAACCGCACTTTTTATTTTAAATAGAGAAAAGAAGTTTATATAAGTTTTGCGATTTTCCCCAAATCCATAAAATCTCATGGAAATCCGAATCCAAATCCTCAATAGCATGTAAACAGTGAATATAGGCATAAAAATCCATGAATGCGACATAACAATGAATAATAACATGCATGAAGTAACAAGTAATAACTACAATGTCTAATCTAGCATATAAGGCAAGTACACTAATATCATGTCTAAATTATTAGCTAACAACCTATGTCAATGCAATAGTGTTTCTAAAGTGTACGTGGCATGGCAATTACCGATGAAGATGTGTGTGAGCCGGCAAGTAAGTGTATGTGGTACATACGCATCATCAGTAATGGTGCTGCTATCCTAACAGCATGATATCAACAATACAAATAGGAATCACAATATAAGTATGCGGTGCGGAGCGAACAGCAATAATGAGCGGGAGCTAAATACTAGACACAAGATAACAAATCTATATTTAATATAAATATGAGTTCTACGGTGGTGCCAATTGAATATAACCCGAATCGCGGTGTTTTGAAAATAAGGGCTACGGTGTTTTTAAGAAAAGATAAGTCCTTTGAAATATCCGTAGAATCCCTTGACCTATCTTTAAAAATACCCGCGATCCGTTAGTTTTTGAAATAGATAGGAATCTAATCTAGTCTGACAACTACACTAAACTATACGGCTGAACTAACAAGCTGAATTAAAGGTAAGGAAACCGCCTAACATCTGAGTCGATATATATATAAACATATATATTAGTCGGTGATCCCGCCTCGATAATATCATATCCGATACCATATCTATAATCAGATATTCCCAAGTCAAGAGTGCGGATCTATCATCAATATATAGCTCGTACGTAAATCCGTCGTATGGCATCCCCAAAACTGGGTACGGGTCAATATCATATTCATCACATTAGTCATCTGGTATCTTCTTTATCAAAAATCCTAATCCGGGTACTGATCTCTATCTAGTACAATACTGATACCACCTAAGTATGCATGCACGTGGGTGAAAACTACGTCAAACGACCCGCTAAAACATCAGGTCGTATATCAAATACGAACCCTGTCATATCACCAATCTTACGGCCTCAAATCGAATCTCATCGACTCATCTCAAATCCCAAGTACTATCCTCAAATCCAGTATATGAACACATAGTCCCATACCTATGTGAACACATAAAAATATATTCCCATATACGCACATATGAAAGAAGAATGTATGCAAGTATGGGTGTGTGTGTGTAAATGTGGTGCAACCTCTACTCTAGGATCTCGCAACACTAAACCTATCCAATCACACCTAAAATCTATCTTTATCATCAATAAACTCAACAATATATAATCAATATATGTGTGTATACGTATTCGTATACATCACCACGAACTGCGGGGGTTCTATACGCCATCCACCCGACTTCTCCCCGTAGATATAAATCTACTCACCTTGTCCTTGCTCGCCGGTGCCGACGTCGCCACGCTCTTGCTTGTCGTCTCGAAGTCCACATTGGGTACCTACATATCATAACGCACCGTATCGCATTAAAATCCGACTCAAGACCAAAACGACACACGAATCCCACATAGGTCAAAACCTATGATTTGTTTTCACAAATCAACCCCAAAACCCTCGACGTCGGCGTACAAACGCTAAACCATCGAGAAAAACCCAAACACACTCATTTGCACATTCACAAGAACTAATTATAATATAAAATAGGTTAAAATTCACAAAAACCTCAAACTCACTTTAAAAGTTATTTTTCCGAAAATCCAGCAAGCAAAATTAACCGTTTTTGTACAAAACTCTACGTTTAAACAAATCTAGCGGCCGCAATATGTAGTGTTACTAGGAACTCTAAGAAGGTTCTATAAGGCATCAACCATGGCCGATTAAAATTTTAGCCGTGCCGAATAACTCTAAACAAGATCTTTGCTAGATAATTAGGGTAACACATGCTAGTAAATAACAATTATCACTAAGTGAATACGAAATACAACCTTTGTAGATCGGTCCTTCACTTCTAAAGCTCCTTGTTGTAGTCCCTTCGCTGCGATCATCGAACTCCCGGACTCTCGGACGGCTCTATGAAAAGATTGCCACGGTATTGCTTGAAGTCTTCGAGGCCGAAGATGATCTAGGTCGAGAGAATACGAACTCAAACTTCTACTTCACTAACTAGAGAATTAGTGAAGCAAACACCCTAAACTAAAGTGCTAGTCTAGTAGAGGATGATGAAATAGGAAATGGGTACACTTTAGAATTTCTTTTCTCACTATGTATCTCTCTCTTTATCAAACCCTAGAAAGAAATTGAAGGAGGAAGAAGATAAGCTCAAAATGAGATTGAAAACTAATCAAAGAGAGAGTTAGCTAACCATGGTGAGTGAGTATCATATACTAACTCATGTAGAGACTTAATCATGGCTAATTGTGATGGTTAGGATAACAAAAATCCAAAGTAAAAACAAACTTAGTTTACTTTAGTCAATGCATCCACAAGCTTCCACAAGCTTCATGCATTTTCTAATTTTCCACTAATTTTGTAATTACTTTAAATACATTAAACCCAACATAACAAATAGCATGGTGTAAGTCTCATACACCCATGAAAGTTGTATCAACAACCATGATACAAAATGAACACAAATAAATATATATCACATATATATTAAGTTGTGCACAAGTGAGAAAAACAAATGTTAAGTGAACCAATGTTAGTTAATGTAAATTAGTATATCGCATATATAATTATACACTAAATTATTAAATCAACACTTGACTTAAAAATCCGGTTATATCTCATTTAACCGACTAACACAAAATGTACCAACTTATCGAATCAACACATGATTCGATAACCCGGCTATATCACATATAACCGGCCGATACAATAGTCGTGAGAATAGAATACGGTATCACATACAAGCATTATTCTCGATCCCGCACATATCACATATGCGCTCCTATTTCGTTTTGCCTGAGCCAGTAAAACCTCTATGTAGGACTCTAAAGACTCGTCAATACGCCGGCAGTAGGTGATGATCATATCAAGCACCCACAAGCCGTCAGCGGTACTAGCTGGACGTAACGGCTACCCGGGTATTTAGCGATCAGAAGATCAGCAAGCAAGCCCGCTCCAACTCCTGCAAAAAGCCTGATAGTGACACTACCGTACAGTCCGGTCTCCTCGTCTGATATGTCGCATATCAAGTCTAGGGGTGGTAAACGTCAGACCCCAATAACCGATAAGTCATGCCGATACAAGGCTCATAACGGGTCGAGAAACTACTGGTAACACTTACCAGTAAATCTCTAAACCAGCCCTGCCCAGGGACTTCCCTGTTACGGCCAATCGAGCATAACGCAACATCAACCCCCAATACCGGGAGAGACGAAACCCCTCCTATCGCTCATTGCCTCCATGTGACTCGGGACTGTACCCAAAAACCACCATTTTGCACTCCCTCTTGGACGTGGTAAGGTGGAAATCAAAGCACAGTAGGAATCACACAAGACTCTATGACGATATTAGGTCTGCAGACTAATCTGCACCAGTGTCACCAGAGAACTGCCATCTGACGTAAGGTATAATACCATCTGGGAGTTCTCGGCGAGTCCTTCCGGTGTACCCAGTCTCTACTGAGCACCCGTATATCACCTCTGATGTCGAACACAAATGGATATGGGATCATCCATCGCCCATCTACATGGGTCGAGAAGGTATACGCTGGTCTACTCTGGTATATCGATGCCCCGTCTCGATACACCCACGACTAGGGACCTTGAAGGATGTACTTATGGACTACCATGTCCCCACTAGTATGATCCGCATCATAGTTCAGATAGTCAAGTACACATCTTAAGGGCTTTACCAACATGTAACAGAGAGACAATCAGTATACAGGTTAAGGTAAAGAGTAACCAGATAGCATACTATCATGTCGAGAAAGAAAGTCCTCCCTATATATGTCCAAGCATCCACTACGATATACATCTCATGTATAGTAATGGCCTCTAGGGCATGTAGGGTTCCTAGGCACACTCAAGAGGTTACACAAGGCATCAACCATGCCAAAATCAAAAATTTATTTGCCGATAAACCCTAATGAAGATCGTTAACTAGAGGATAGGCGAAAAATACAAGCAAGCAAACTACTTTGCTACTAGTGAAAGGGACTACAACCTTTGTAGATCCGGTCCTCCACTTCTTTAGCTCCGTGTTGATATCCCTCCGCTGCGATCATCGGAATCCCGGACTCTAGCGAAGGTTTCATCAGAGAAATGATCGGGCTAGGTCGTTGACTTCGATGCCGAAGATGATCTACGTCGAGGCGACTCTAACTCAAGCTCCATCTTCACTTGGTCACGAACCTAGTGAAGAAAACACCCTATACAACATGGCAAGTGGTAGAAGATGAAGAAATAGGAAGTGGGTTCACTTTGGATTTGGATTTCTCACTTGATTTCATCACTTGAAATTTTCAAGAAAGCTTTTCTTTTCTTCATGAAGAAGAAGAAGAAGAAAGAAAAAGAATTAATTCAAAAAGAAAATTCAAGTGAAGGTTATCATAATGCAACCATGGGTAAAGTAACTCAAGTAGAGAGCAAACCATAGTTTAGGTAATGGTTAGGTTTAAGGATAAGACAAAATGGTTTACACTTTTCAAAGATGGTATGAATCTTCATGAAGCTTTAAGCCAAAAATAAAGAAAAGCACCATTTTGTTTTTACAAAATGAATAAAGAAAATAAAACCCTAAACCCGAACCATTAACTAAACATGGTGTAAATCAAACACATACCCAAGTTTGCATGTATCATCAAATATGATACAAACTAGTGCACAAACATATATCATATATACAATGTGCACAATCTAGTGAGAAAAATAATCTTAAGTGAACCAATACTAGTTAATGTAAAGTAATATATCAAATATATAATTATACATTAAATCATTAAATCAACGCTTGATTTAACGATCCGGTCATAACCGACTAATATCATGTGTATCAATATATCGAATCAACACTTGATTCGGTAACCCGGCAATATCACATATAACCGTCCGATGATACAAATCGCGAGAATAGAATACAGTATCACATACTGGTATTATTCTCGGTCCCGCACATATCTCATATGCGCTCCTATTTTGTTTCGCTTGAGGCAGGAAACCCCTGTGTAGGACTCTAAAGACTCGTCAATACGCCGGCAGTAGGTGGTGATCATATCAATCACCCACAAGCCGCAAGCGGTCTGCTAAACGTAAAGGCCATCCGGGTATTGAGCGATCAGAAGATCAACGAGCAAGCCCGCTCACACTCCTGTGAATCCAACTAGTAACACTCCCGTACAGTCCGGTCTCGTCGTCTGATATGTCGCATATCTCGCCTAGGGGTGGTAAATGTCAAACCCCAGTAGCTCGATAAGTCGTGTCGATATGAGGTCTATAACAGTTCGAGAAACTACTGGTAACACTTACCAGTAAATCTCAGCAACCCTGGCTAGGGATTTCCGGTTATAGCCAATCGAACACAGCATAACATCAACTCCCTATACCGGGAGAGACAGATCCCCTCCTATCGCTCATTGCCTCCATGTGATTCGGGACTGTACCCAAAAGCCACCGTTTTGCACGCCCTCTTGGACGTGGTAAGGTGGAAATCAAAGCACAGTGGGAATCACACAAGACTCTATGACGATCTCGGGTCAACAGACTACTCTGTACCAGTGTCACCGGAGAACTGCCATCTGACGTAAGGTATAATACCATCTGGGAGTTCTCGGCGAGTCCGTCCAGTGTACCCAGTCTCCACTGAGCACCCGTATATCATCTCTGATGTCAAACACCAATGGATATGGGATCATCCATCGCCCATCTGTATGGGTCGAGAAGGTATACGCTAGTCTACTCTGGTATATCGATGCCCCGTCTCGATACACCCATGACTAGGGACCTTGAAGGATGTACTTATGGACTACCATGTCCCCACTAGTATGATCCGCATCATAGTCCAGGTAGTCAAGTACACATCCTAAGGGCTTTACCAACATGTAACAGAGAGACAATCAGTGTACACGTTAAGATAAAGAGCAACCAGATAGCATACTATCATGTCGAGCAAGAAAGTCCTCCCTATATATGTCCAAGCATCCACTACTTTATACATCCTATGTACAGTAATGGACTCTATGGCATACATATAACTAACAATCTCCCACTTGCACTAGGGCCATCTGTAGCAGTGGTTGCAGTATCTCATACTCAACCATCCCATAAAAGTCTCTCTGTGGGAAAAGGCCTTTGTGAGTGGATCCTCCGTGTTGTCCTCTGAGTCTACTCTCCTAACCTCGATCACCCTGGAGATCAACTATCTCCATGATCAGTTGATGCTGCCTCAGAATACGTCTGGGACACTGATGGGACCGGGGTTCCTGGGCCAAGGCCACACTTCCATTGTCACACAATGGTAGGAACCTAGTTCATCTCATGAACCAATATACACCCAAACTGCCTCTTTGGTAGTATCTTTAATAGCGATGTCACTAGCCTTTATCGTCTAGTTTGCCATGGTATCTAGCTTGGAACGCTTCCAACATACCGTCCCTCCACTGAAGGTAAAGACAATGCCTGCGACTGACATTCAGTCGTCCTTATCACCCTGGAACCTTTCCAGTGATTCTCCCCAGGATCCGTTGATACCATCTTACTACACCTAGTAAGAATCCTAACATCCATTTAGATCTATCTCATAGATCCAAAACCCAGGATTTAGGAGGGATCGCTTTGATCCTGTTTGGAGAATCCTTGTGATAAGTGGAGATTGACTGAGCGTAGCATAGGAAACTCCTTCCCTATCAAGAGTATGTCATCCACGTACTCTACGAGGATCACCACCATACTCTCTACTACCTTTTTGTATATACAAGGTTCATCTACCATTTTCATCAAGTCAAACTCTTTGACTACCACATCAAAACAGACGTTCCAACTCCGCGATGCCTGCTTTATCACATAAAACATCTTGCACACGTTTCCGCTGCTCCCACTGTCTACGAAGCCCTCTGGCTGTATACTTATAGACGCTCTCTTCTAAAACATCATTTAGAAAAGCAGTCATGACACCCATCCACCAGATATCGTAGTCATGGTATGTAGCCGTGGCAAGTAGGATCTGGATGGACTTAAGCATAGCGACTTAGAAAAGGTTTCATCAAAATCCATACCTGGTTAATGATGCAAAGGTTTAACAAGTCTAGCTTTGAAAGTCTCAACTTTTCCATGTACACCAAGTAATCTTCTCAAGATATACTTGCTCCTGATGGGGATTTAACCCTTCAGATAAAGCAACCAAAGTCCATACTTTGTTGGTGTATAAGGATTCCATCTCAGATCGATTAGCATCCAGCCATTCTTACAGAGTCTCACTCCTGATGGCCAGCTCGGAACTAGTTGGGTCATCATCACATGATGCAATCCTCGCTCCCACTGTCATAGAGAAACCGAAGTAACTCTCAGGTGGGTGAGGAACCCTACTAGATCGACGGAGAGGCTGAGGTTCGTTGGTTACTATTGAATCCTTTGGTTCTACCAAATCATCAGCTGCAGTTTGTATAGATGGAACCTTTCCAGTTCTACATAACAGACCTTGCCTCGAGCTTGTCCGAATTTTGCTTTTAGACATAGGCCGGACAACCCCAAACTTAACAAACTTAAGATACGGGCTCTTCCCTTTCCATATCACATATGAAGTGGTAGGCAACTGATTTGATTTGAACCCTATTCACTAGGTATGCAGCTTCTCAAGTGCATAACTACCAAAAAGAAATAGGAAACTCAGTAGTACTCATCATAGAGCACACCATATCACATAGGGTGTTATTGCTCCACCCCGATATACAATCGTGCTATGGTGTATACGGAGGAGTAATGCTGAGAGAGAATCTCATTCTCCTTTAGAATAATCCAGGAATTCTGTACTCAAGTATTCTCCTCTTTGATCACATCAAAGGACATAATACTTATACCCGTTTTGGTTCTCTACTTCTAACTTATATTCTGTGAATATCTCAAAAGGTTCGGACTTGTATTTCAACAGGAATATATGTCTGAATCTTGAGAGATCATCAGAGAATGTAATGAAGTACAAAAAACCGGTCCTGGCATGTTTAGACAGGGGACCTTACATACATCAACATGTATCAATCCCAAGAGTTTACTAACTCTTTCTCTGTTTCCAGTAAACGGAACTATGGTCATCTTATCTTTGTGACATGACTGGCAAGTTTCACAAGATGTAAATTCAAACTGATTTAAATATGCATCTAAAATGTAACTTCAGCCAGTCGGGTCCCATTGATATGACCTAGTCTACAATGCCTCAAGAAGAATTCGTTCATTTCTGAACTCTTCCTCTTATGTGTGTTCTGTATACTAAGAACTGTAGTTTGATTTAGAACGTCAATACTTTTAGATAACGTGCCTGAACCGATCAACTCTTGATATAGGAAATGTTCAAAACATTATCCAACAATACAAAATTATATCATTTCTTTACTAATAAAGAGAGCGATATGATTTTGTATATCAGGTTCGGTATCTAATAATATTTGTTCAGAATCAATGTATTCTGGTAATACAGGGTGACAGTGACCAACAGACTTGGCTGCAACACTTGCACCGTTTTCTGTCTCATGAAACTTATCACCCGTTCTCAGTTCTTTACCTATCTGTAGCCCTTGTAATATATTACATATGTGGGATCCTGATCCGGTATCAAATACCTAGGACGTAAAGGACATTGAGAAACAGTTCTCTGTAATGAACACACCCGAAGATGATGCATCATCATGCACTTTCTTCGTTTGGGCGGCACGGGAAATCTGGTATTCTACAATTTCCTGCTCTGTCTTATAACAATTATAAGTTGGAGCGGGACCAACGTTCCCCAGCTCAGTATAACAAGCGGGTTCGGTCAATATATCTGTATTATTATCTTGATTAAGGCGTAAAGCCTCACCAGCAGCTTCCTCTTCAGGTTTGGCAATATGGTCGCTACCTGGAGAGAGAGAAGAAAACACTCAGCGTATGCTCTTGCAAGATCAGATTGGTTTTTATTTTATCTAATCAGGATGGCTCCCATTGTTTTAATCAAATCTTCCTTCAAACCCTAAAAGGAAAGACTAGCCGGGATTAATTACACGCTACAAGCTTGCCAATCTTTCAGCCAGGCCAGTGTCGGTACTTTGAGGGAGGTTCCCCGTGCTTTCGCACGGACCTAATTAAAGTAAACCTCATTTTCCCAGAGGCGTAACCTCGTTAACACCTTTCTAGACACCTACTTGATCGGCTAATTGTAATGTGTAAAACTCTCCCAGGAGTAACTCTTACACGCAGCGGGTATCGGGATCCAACTATCTCATAGAAGGTATGCAATCTCATTGCAAATTTCAACACTTGAAATTCCCGATAATATTTTGCCCCTAGCGTCCTATGACCTTGACAAAGTCCAACAAACCATAGGCTGCTAGTCAAGTTCAACCCGTCATTTCTTGATTGAATTAAACCCACCCGCACGACCCTTGACAAAGGCCAACAAGGTCGCACGACTACCCTAATCCAATCTGCATCATATGCATAAGCAGATAAGTACTATTCAGCTACCGCACACTACGCCTTGACAAAGGCCAACAAACGCAGCACGAATACTAAACAGTCCTTATCTGAAATGACGGAGGGCTACGACAGGTTTTTCTGAAAACCTATTGCGTAATGAACTTGATATCGTTGTAGAATCAAATGATTTTAAAATGGAGTGTTTTTTAGGCTTTTCTTGTTTTGCTAAAGGGGTCACTTCCGGTGAAGGGATCGTCGGCCCTTTCCTCATCGAATAAGGTGCAGGATATATCATATATACCGCTGTGCAAAGCAAAAAACTATAGAAGCAATCAAAAGACAAACCGAGGGTTATAGCATCTGCCAGTTATTGCTAAAGGGGTCACTCCCGGTGAAGGGATCTCGGCCCTTTTCTTATCGAATAAGGTGCAGGATGTTCTACAAGGAACACCGCGATGCAAAGCAAGAACTGTAGCTACCTGTTTTATTTTTGAAATTCGATTCCACAACATCTTTTAGGTTTATTTTCTTTCATTAATCTCATTAATGAATGTCCCATCATTTAAGTCACCTAAACATCACAGATAAATACGACGTACACTTATGCCATCCGCATTCGCCTCGATGTCCCCTCGTGCACCGTTAGGTTAGGTAACTAACGGCAGAGCGGGGCAGGGCTAGCGCGGGTGTAAAACATAAGTAACGTCTATATAATATATCATATATACTATATACATTATCTATCGCAACATATCAAATGATCACATCACAGATATTGCAGCAGAAGAAACATATATGAAATATTGGATATACTAGGACGTCCGCGTTTTCAATATGAGCCTGTATAAAACACGGATTCCACGGTCGCGATGAATAGCCAAACCCACATCCCTAGACCCCTACGAGAGCGGCAAGCAACCCTACCAATTCTAGAGTTAGGAGACCCGGACTCGACTCTTCGAGATGGTCTCCCACTAGACCCTAGAACCCGGTTACTTGTGCTCCCCTCCTTGGGTCTATCCTAATGCGGAAAAGTAAATAATATACAATGGTGACATCATCCTCAACCTGGAAGTGCCCTAATAAAAGAATATTACATACAAGTTTTTTACATGAATGAAAAAGAAACACACTCATCTCACATAAAAACCCCCGGCTATTCAAACACGACGATCCAATATAACATATCCAGCAACACATAACATCACATGTCATCAACGTAAGTAAATATGTCAATCCCAATTTTCGTTGACATATAGCAACGAAACCGGCGATATCACATATTACACTTACGGTCACAGAAAAAAATGTGTAAAACTACAACAGTTGGAATCCGCAACCTTTTTAGACATCGCATGCCTAATCAAATGAATTCCTTAGACATCACATGCCTAACAATTATAAACCCCGCATTTTAGTCTCTTTATCGAAAACACTTTTCAATATCAGCTCGGGCAATTCAACAAGATTCCCGACATCCAGATCAAATGCTCGTCGCAAACTTTAGTATACGGCCGCACCCCCGATGCCGTCGACGAAGTGCACCAAGGCGGAACACCGCTGCCGCGAGCACCCGAACGGATGCTTTTGGCTACGGGGTTCTCCTGCAGTCACTTGGTCGGGGCTATGAGGTGTAGCTGTCTATTAAGTTTACCCGGCGAGTATCCGCGTACGCTACGTGATTGCGACGGACTTTTGATCACATCAAAATCCCGTGGCAACCGATCAAGTGAGACTAAACTGCTATGTTTATAACATTCAAATTAGCTATCTCATAACTATTTGTGGATTCCAAATATTGTATCACATTCCAGATAAATAGAAAATGTTAAACTTTCCGATCGAATAATCAGACACCCAAGTTTTCCCGAAACAGCTCAACACATGAAATAAGTTTAAAAACATTCATTTCATGCCATAGTACCAACGGTCCAGCCGTAGAAGGGTCAAGCCAACGTCTCACATGTGGCACGCCGTACTGCCCCAAACCCTAAGGTTCAAAGGGCAGTTCAAGACGGTCACATAATCGAGTTAAGGTTTGTTGTCTTCTAGAGGGTCCATCACGTTACTTGCACTACTTAGAACGTTTTCAAACTACGGAAAAATCCAACACTTGGAAATTTCCCGGCAGGAGAAAATTGGGTATTTATATCCGGTCGAACTTTTTAACATGTTCTAAATATCCCCAGAAAAACACATAGACAAAGCTAAACAATCCGATCGAATCATTGATTCCCCAAAACAACCCAGAAAACTCAACTGTTGAGTATATATTAAAAACACCCAGAAAACACAGGCATTACATACGGGGATTACTGTGCAAACCGTGACTAAAGAAGCTACAGTATGGCCACGGAACCGCCGCGCAACCCAAGGTGGGGCCCCGGTTCCGCGGCGCATTGGTCGACTTAGGGCCACGTGCTCCACAGTAATTCCTAAAAAACCCTGCTTATTTTTCTGCATATTTTTAATTCACAAAATTCCACGGTTTCAAAAAAGTTACAGAGAGGGGTATTCGATTAGGGTTTCGGGTTTGATCGGACTTCTAACTTCGTCTACTCTTCGCCTAAAGCTCTAGCTAGGCTCTGATACCACTGTAGGGTTCCTAGACACACTCAAGAGGTTACACAAGGCATCAACCATGCCAAAATCAAAAATTTATGTGCCGAGAAACCCTAATGAAGATCGTTAACTAGAGGATAGGCGAAAAATACAAGCAAGCAAACTACTTTGCTACTAGTGAAAGGGATTACAACCTTTGTAGATCTGGTCCTCCACTTCTTTAGCTCCGTGTTGACGTCCCTCCGCTGCGATCATCGGAATCCCGGACTCTAGCGAAGGTTTCATCGGAGAAATGATCGGGCTAGGTCGTTGACTTCGATGCCGAAGATGATCTACATCGAGGCGACTCTAACTCAAGCTCCATCTTCACTTGGTCATGAACCTTGTGAAGAAAACACCCTATACAACATGGCAAGTGGTAGAGGATGAAGAAATAGGAAGTGGGTTCACTTTGGATTTGGATTTCTCACTTGATTTCATCATTTGGAATTTTCAAGAAAGCTTTTCTTTTCTTCATGAAGAAGAAGAAGAAGAAGAAAGAAAAAGAATTAATTCAAAAAGAAAATTCAAGTGAAGGTTATCATAATGCAACCATGGGTAAGGTAACTCATGTAGAGAGCAAACCATAGTTTAGGTAATGGTTAGGTTTAAGGATAAGACAAAATGGTTTAGACTTTTCAAAGATGCTATGAAGCTTCATGAAGCTTTAAGCCAAAAATAAAGAAAAGCACCATTTTGTTTTTACAAAATGAATAAAGAAAATAAAACCCTAAACCCTAACCATTAACTAAACATGGTCTAAATCAAACACATACCCAAGTTTGCATATATCATCAAACATGATACAAACTAGTGCACAAACATATATCATATATACAATGTGCACAATCTAGTGAGAAAAATAATCTTAAGTGAACCAATACTAGTTAATGTAAAGTAATATATCAAATATATAATTATACATTAAATCATTAAATCAACACTTGATTTAATGATCCGGTCATAACCGACTAATATCATGTGTATCAATATATCGAATCAACACTTGATTCGGTAACCCGGCTATATCACATATAACCGTCCGATGATACAAATCGCGAGAATAGAATACAGTATCATATACTGGTATTATTCTCGGTCCCGCACATATCTCATATGCGCTCCTATTTTGTTTCGCTTGAGCCAGGAAACCCCTGTGCTGGACTCTAAAGACTCGTCAATACGTCGGCAGTAGGTGGTGATCATATCAATTACCCACAAGCCGCAAGCGGTCTGCTAAACGTAACGGCCACCCGGGTATTGAGAGATCAGAAGATCAACGAGCAAGCCCGCTCACACTCCTGTGAATCCAACCAGTAACACTCCCGTACAGTCCGGTCTCGTCGTCTGATATGTCGCATATCTCGCCTAGGGGTGGTAAACGTCAGACCAGTAGCTCGATAAGTCATGTCGATATGAGGTCTATAACAGTTCGAGAAACTACTGGTAACACTTACCAGTAAATCTCAGCAACCCTGGCCAGAGATTTCTGGTTATAGCCAATCGAACACAGCACAACATCAACTCCCTATACCGGAAGAGACGGATCCCCTCCTATCGCTCATTGCCTCCATATGATTTGGGACTGTACCCAAAAGCCACCGTTTTGCACACCCTCTTGGATATGGTAAGGTGGAAATCAAAGCATTGTGGGAATCACACAAGACTCTATGACGATCTCGGGTCAACAGACTACTCTGTACTAGTGTCACCGGAGAACTGCCATCTGACGTAAGGTATAATACCATCTGGGAGTTCTCGGCAAGTCCGTCCAGTGTACCCAGTCTCCACTGAGCACCCGTATATCATCTCTGATGTCAAACACCAATGGATATGGGATCATCCATCGCCCATCTGTATGGGTCGAGAAGGTATACGCTAGTCTACTCTGGTATATCGATGCCCCGTCTCGATACACCCACGACTAGGGACTTTGAAGGATGTACTTATGGACTACCATGTCCCCACTAGTATGATCCGCATCATAGTCCAGGTAGTCAAGTACACATCCTAAGGGCTTTACCAACATGTAACAGAGAGACAATCAGTGTACACGTTAAGATAAAGAGCAACCAGATAGCATACTATCATGTCGAGCAAGAAAGTCCTCCCCATATATGTCCAAGCATCCACTACTTTATACATCCTATGTACAGTAATGGCCTCCAGGGCATACATATAACTAACAGGGCATACATATAACTAACAATCTCCCACTTGCACTAGGGCCATCTGATAACTGTGGTTGTAGTATCTCATACTCAACCATCCCATAAAAGTCTCTCTCTGGGGAAAGGCCTTTGTGAGTGGATCCGCCGTGTTGTCCTCTGAGTCTACTCTCCGAATCTCGATCCCCTGGAGATCAACCATCTCCATGATCAGGTGATACTGCCTTAGAATATGTCTGGATCACTGATGGGACGGGCGTTCCTAGGCATAAGCCACAATTCCATTGGCATACAATAGTAGGAATGAAGTTGATCTCATGAACTAATATACACCCAGACTGCCTCTTTGGTAGCATCTTTGGTAGCGATGTATCTAGCCTTTATCGTCTAGTATGCCACGGTATCTGTCTTGGAACTCTTCCAACATACCGTCCCTTTACTGAGGGTAAAGACAATGCCTGTGACTGACATTCATTCGTCCTTATCACCCTGGAACCCTTCCAGTGATTCTCCCCAGGATCAATTGATACCATCTCACTACAGCTAGTGAGTATCCTAACATCCAATTAGATCTATCTCATAGATCCAAAACCCAGGATTTAGTAGGTATCACTTTGATCCTATACGGAGAATCATTGTGATAAGCGGAGATTGACCGAGCGTAGCATAGGAAAACTCCTTTCCTATCAAGAGTATGTTATCCACGTACTCTACGAGGATCTCCATCATACTCACTACTACCTTTTTGTATATACAAGGTTCATCTACCATTTTGATGAAGTCAAACTCTTTGACTAACACATCAAAACAGACGTTCCAACTCCGTGATGCCTGCTTTATCACATAAAACATCTTGCATACGTTTCCGCTGCTCCCACTGCCTATGAAGCCCTCTGACTGTGTACTTATAGACTCTCTCTTCTAAAACATCATTTAGAAAAGCAGTCATGACACCCAACCGCCAGATATCATAGTCATGGTATGTAGCCGTGGCAAGTAGGATCTGGATGGACTTAAGCATAGCTTTGAAAGTCTCAACTTTTCCATGTACACCAAGTAATCTTCTCAAGATATACTTGCTCCTGATGGGGAATTAACCCTTCAGATAAGGCAACCAAAGTCCATATTTTGTTGGTGTATAAGGATTCCATCTCAGATCATTAAGCATCCAGCCATTCTTACAGAGTCCCACTCCTGATGGCCAGCTCGAAACTAGTTGTGTCATCATCTTATGATGCAATCCTCGCTCCCACTGTAATAGAGAAACTGAAGTATCTCTCAGGTGGGTGAGGAACCCTACTAGATCGGCGGAGAGGCTGAGGTTCGTTGGAAACTATTGAATCCTTTGGTTCTACCAAATCATCAGCTGCAGTTTGTATAGCTGGAACTCCTTCCAGTTCTACCTCACGTCCACTAATTTCTTCACAAGAAATTCCCTTTCACAAAGGTGGCATGCTGAGAAACAAAACATCTTTTGTTCCTCGGTTTGGTAGAAGATATTCCCTTGCGAATGCTTGGGATATCCAACAAACTTCTACAGAACTGACTTTGCCTCGAGCTTGTCCGGATTATGCTTTTAGACATAGGCTGGACAACCCCAAATCTTAACAAACTTAAGATATGGGCTCTTCCCATTCTATATCTCATATGAAGTGGTAGGCAACTGATTTGATCGGAACCCTATTCAATAGGTATGCAACTTCTCCAGTGCATAACTCCCAAAAGGAAATAGGTAACTCAGTAGTACTCATCATAGAGCACACCTTATCACATAGGGTGTGATTGCTCCGTCCCGATACACCGACTTGTTGTGGTGTATACGGAGGAGTAATGCTGAGTGAGAATCTCATTCTCCTTTAGAATAATCCAGGAATTCCGTGCTCAAGTATTCTCCTCCTTGATCACATCAAAGGACATAATACTTATACCCATTTTGGTTCTCTACTTTCTAACGTATATTCTGTGAATATCTCAAAAGCTTCGGACTTGTGTTTCAACAGGAACATATGCCTAAATCTTGAGGGATTATCACAGAATGTAATGATGTACTAAGAACCGGTCTTTGTATGTGTAGACAGGGGACCTTCATACATTAGTATGTATCAATCCCAAGAGTTCACTAACTCTTTCTCTGCTTCCAATAAACAGAGCTATAGTCATCTTATCTTTGTGACATGACCGGCAAGTTTCACAAGATGTAAATTCAAACTAATTTAAATATGCATCTATATGTAACTTCAGCTAGTCGGGTCGCAGTGATATGACTTAGTCTACAATACCTCAAGAAGGATTCGTTCATTTTTTAACTCTTCCTCTTGTGTGTGTTCTGTATACTAAGAACTGTAGTTTGATTTAGAACGTCTATGCTTTTAGATAACGTGCCTGAATCGATCAACTCTTGATATAGGAAATGTTCAAAACATTATCCAACAATACAAAATTATATCCTTTCTTTACTAATAAAGAGACTGATATGATATTGTATATCAGGTTCGGTATCTAATAACATTCGTTCAGAATCAATGTATTCTGGTAATACAGGGTGATAGTGACCAACAGACCTTGGTGCAACACTTGCACCGTTTTCTATCTCATGAAACTTATCACCCGTTCTCAGTTCTTTACCTATCTATAGCCCATGTAACAAATTACATATGTGGGATCCTGATCTGATATCTCATACCCAGGACGTAAAGGATACTGAGAAACAGTTCTTTGTAATGAACACACCCGAAGAAGATGCATCATCATGCACTTTCTTCGTTTGGCGGCACGGGAATTCTGGTAATCCCCTATTTCCTGCTCTGTCTTATAACATTTATAAGTTGGAGCGGGACCAACATTCCCCAGCTTAGTATAACAAGCGGGTTCGGTCAATACATCTATATTATTATCTTGATTAAGGCATGATATGGTCGCTACCTGGAGAGAGAGAGAAGAAAACACTCTGCGTGCGCTCTTGCAAGATCAGATTGGTTATTATTTTATCTAATCAGGATGGCTCCCACTGTTTTTATCAAATCTTCCTTCAAACCCTAAAGGAAAGACTAGCCGGGATTAATTACACCCTACAACTTCGCCAATCTTTCAGCCAAGCCAGAGTCGGTACTTTGAGGGAGTTCCCTGTGCTTTCGCACGGACCTAATTAAAGTAAACCTCATTTTCCCAGAGGCGTAACCCCGTTGACACCTTTCTAGACACCTACTTGATTGGCTAATTGTAATGTGTAAAACTCTCCCAGGGGTAACAATTACTCGCAGTGGGTATCGGGATCCAACTATCTCATAGAAGGTATGCAATCTCATTGCAAATTCCAACACTTGAAATTCCCGATAATACTTTGCCCCTAGTGTCCCATGACCTTGACGCAGGCCAATAAACCATAGTGCGCTAGTCAAGTTCAACCCGTCATTTCTTGATTGAATTAAACCCACCCGCACGACCCTTGACGTAGGCCAACAAAGTCGCACGACTACCCTAATCCAATCTGCATCATATGCATAAACAGATAAATACTAGTTAGCTACCGCACACTACGCCTTGACGCAGACCAACAAACGTAGCACGAATACTAAGTAGGACTTATCTGAAATGACGGAGGGCTACGATAGGTTTTTCTGAAAATCTATTGCGTAATGAACTTGATATCGTTGTAGAATCAAATGATTTTAAAATGGAGTGTTTTTTAGGCTTTTACTAGTTTCGCTAAAAAGGTCACTCCCGGTGAAGGGATCTCGGTTCTTTCCTCGTCGAATGAGGTGCAGGATATATCATATATATCACTGTGCAAAGAAAGAACTAGAAAAGCAATCAAAAGAAAAAACCGAGGGGTGTAGCATCTACCAGTCATTGCTCAAGGGGTCACTCCCGGTGAAGAGATCTCGGCCCGTTCCTTATCGAATAAGGTGCAGGATGTTCTACAAGGAACACCACGATGCAAAGCAAGAACTGTAGCTACCTGTTTTTGAAAATTCGATTCCACAACATCTTTTAGGTTTCTTTTCTTTCATTAATCATATTAATGAAGTCCCATCATTTAAGTCACTTAAACATCACAGATAAATACGACGTACACTTATGCCATCCACATTTGCCTCGATGGCCCTTCGTGCACCGTTAGGTTAAGTAACTAACGGCAAAACGGGGCAGGGCTAGCACGGGTGTAAAACATAAGTAACGTCTATATAATATATCATATATACTATATACAGTATTTATCACAACATATCAAATGATCACATCACAGATATCGCAGCAGAAGAAACATTTGAAACATTGGATATACTAGGACGTCCGTGTTTTATTTTGAGCCTCTATAAAACACGGATTCCACGGTCGCGATGAATAGCCAAACCCACACCCCTAGACCCCTACGAGAGCGGCAAGCAACCCTACCAATTCTAGAGTTAGGAGACCCGGACTCGACTCCTCGAGTTGGTCTCCCACTGGACCCTAGAACCCAGTTACTTGTGCTCTCCTCCTTGGGTCTACCTAATGCGGAAAAAGTAAATAATATACAAATAGTGACATCAACCTCATCCCGGAAGTGCCCCAATAAAAGAATATTACATACAATGAATTTTACATGAATGAAAATAAAAACCCTCATCTCACATAAAATCCCCGGCTATTCAAAACGCGACGATCCAATATAACATATCCAGCAACTCATAACATCACATGTCATCAACGTAAGTAAATATGCGCATCCCAATTATCGTTGACATATAGCAACGAAACCGGCGATAACACATATTATATTTATGGTCGCAGAAAAGAAAGTGTAAAACTACAACAGCTGGAATCCGCAACCTCCTTAGACATCGCATGCCTAATAATTATAAACCCCGCATTTTAGTCTCTATATCGAAAAAACTTTTCAATATCTAGTCGGGCAATTCAACAAGATTCCCGACATCCTGATCGAATGCTCGTCGCAAACTTTAGTAGACGGCCGCACCCCCGGATGTCGTCGACGAAGTGCACTAAGGCGGAACACCGCTGCCGCGAGCACCCAAACGGATGCTTTTGGCGACGGGGTTCTCCTGCAATCACTTGGTTGGGGCTTTGGGGCATGGCTGTCTATTAAGTTTACCCGGCGAGTATCCGCGTACGCTACGTGATTGCAACGGACTTTTGATTGCATCAAAATCCCGTGGCAACCGATCATTTGAGACTAAACTGCTATGTTTATAAAATTCATATTAGTTATCTCATAACTACTTATGGATTCCAAATATTGTATCACATTCCAGATAAATAGACAATATTAAACATTCCGATCGAATGATCAAACACCCAAGTTTTCCCAAATAGTTCTCAACACTTGAGGGGGGTTTAAAAACATCCATCACATGCCACAGTACCAATGGTCCAGCCGTAGAAGGGTCAAGCCAACGCCTCACATGTGGCAACGCCGTACTGCCCCAAACCCTAAGCTTCAAAAGGCAGTTCAAGACGGTCACATAATCGAGGTAAGGTTTGTTATCTTCTAGAGGGTCCATTGCGTAACTTGTATGATTTAGACGTTCTTAAACTACGGAAAAAATCCAACACTTGTAAATTTCCCGGGTCGGGAAAAAGTGAGTTATTGATATCCGTTCGAACTTTTTAATACTTTCTAAATATCCAGAAAACATAACGAAATTAAATTTTCCGATCGAATCAACGAATACAAAATAAACCCCAGAACACTCAACACTTGAGTCAATTTAAAAATACCCAGAAAATATAACTCACAGAAATAGAGATTACAGTGCAAAAATGAGGGCATAAATCCTCTGTACTGCCGCGGATCAGCGGCCCAAGTGCGGTACGGCTGCGGTTCCGCGGCGGTTTGTACGGATTATGCTCTCATTTTTCACTAAAATTCTTATATTTCCCTGCTGATTTTTTTAGGCATTTTTAATTCAGAAAAATCACAGTTTTGAAAAATTTTCCATAGAGGGGGTTAAATTGACGTTTCCGGGTTCGATCGGGGTTTTAACTTCGTACACACGTCGCATAATGCTCTAGCTAGGCTCTGATACCACTGTAGGGTTACTAGGCACTCTAAGAAGGTTCTATAAGGTATCAACCATGCCAGATTAAAATTTTAGCCGTGCCGAATAACTCTAAACAAGATTTTTGCTAGATAATTAGGGTAACGCATGCTAGTAAATAACAATTATCACTAAGTGAATACGAAATACAACCTTTGTAGATCGGTCCTTCACTTCTAAAGCTCCTTATTGTAGTCCCTTCACTGCGATCATCGAACTCCCGGACTCTCGGACGGCTCCATGAAAAGATTGCAATGGTATTGCTTGAAGTCTTCGAGGCCGAAGATGATCTACGTCGAGGGAATACGAACTCAAGTTTGTACTTCACTAACTAGAGAATTAGTGAAGCAAACACCCTAAACTAAAGTGCTAGTCTAGTAGAGCATGATGAAATAGGAAATGGGTACACTTTAGAATTTCTTTTCTCACTATGTATCTCTCTCTTTATCAAACCCTAGAAAGAAATTGAAGGAGGAAGAAGATGGGCTCAAAATGAGAATGAAAACTAATCAAAGAGAGAGTTAGCTAACCATGGTGAGTGAGTATCATATACTAACTCATGTAGAGACTTAATCATGGCTAAGTGTGATGATTAGGTTAACAAAAATCCAAAATAAAAACAAACTTAGTGGACTTTAGTCAATGCATCTACAAGCTTCCACAAGCTTTATGCATTTTCTAATTTTCCACTAATTTTGTAATTACTTTAAATACATTAAACCCAACATAACAAATAGCATGGTGTAAGTCTCATACATCCATGAAAGTTGTATCAACAACCATGATACAAAATGAACACAAATAAATATATATCACATATATATTAAGTTGTGCACAAGTGAGAAAAACAAATGCTTAAGTGAACCAATGTTAGTTAATGTAAATTAGTATATCACATATACAATTATACACTAAATTATTAAATCAACACTTGACTTAATAATCCGGTTATATCTCATATAACCGACTAACACAAAATGTGCCAACTTATCGAATCAACACTTGATTCGATAAGCCGGCTATATCATATATAACCGGCCGATACAATAGTCGCGAGAATATAATACGGTATCACATACACGCATTATTCTCGGACCCGCACATATCACATATGCGCTCCTATTTCATTTTTCCTGAGCCAATAAAACCTCTATATAGGACTCTAAAGACTCGTCAATACGCCGGCAGTAGGTGATGATCATATCAAGCACCCACAAGCCGTCAGCGGTACTAGCTAGACGTAACGGCTATCCGGGTATTGAGCGATCAGAAGATCAGCAAGCAAACCCGCTCCAACTCCTGCAAAAAGCCTGACAGTGACACTACCGTACAGTCCGGTATCCTCGTCTGATATGTCGCATATCAAGTCTAGGGGTGGTAAACGTCAGACCCCAATAACCGATAAGTCATGCCGATACGAGGCTTATAACGGGTCGAGAAACTACTGGTAACACATACCAGTAAATCTCCAAACCAGCCCTGGCCAGGGACTTCCCTGTTATGGCCAATCGAGTATAGCGCAACATCAACCCCCAATACCGGGAGAGACGAAACCCCTCCTATCGCTCATTGCCTCCATGTGACTCGGGATTGTACCCAAAAACTACCGTTTTGCATGCCCTCTTGGACGTGGTAAGGTGGAAATCAAAGCACAGTGGGAATCACACAAGACTCTATGACAATCTCGGGTCTACAGACTAATCTGCACCAGTGTCACCAAAGAACTGCCATCTGACGTAAGGTATAATACCATCTGGGAGTTCTCGGCGAGTCCGTCCAGAGTACCCAGTCTCCACTGAGCACCCGTATATCATCTCTGATGTCGAACACCAATGGATATGGGATCATCCATCGCCCATCTACATAGGTCTAGAAGGTATACGCTAGTCTACTCTAGTATATCGATGCCCCGTCTCGATACACCCACGACTAGGGACCTTGAAGGATGTACTTATGGACTACCATGTCCCCACTAGTATGATCCGCATCATAGTCCAGGTAGTCAAGTACACATCCTAAGGGCTTTACCAACATGTAACAGAGAGACAATCAGTATACACGTTAAGATAAAGAGTAACCAGATAGCATACTATCATGTCGAGCAAGAAAGTCCTCCCTATATATGTCCAAGCATCCACTACGATATACATCTCATGTATAGCAATGGCCTCTAGGGCATACATATAACTAACACAATATCCACTCAATATCATAACCAAGTCATATAAACCATTCCAATAATTTATTCTCATCAAAATATATATATTAACAAAACCTAATTAACAAAATTAGCACAATTTTCCATTTTAGCTCAAAACTTGGGTTTTAATCAACTTTAAATATTTTAACAATTTTAGTGGCTAAAATGCTCACTAAATAACTTAATTAAGTCACCCAAACCCAAACTAAATTTTAAACTCACTAATTATCACTAGTAAAAAAAGGGGTTGCCCCTACGGATATTGGAATCCGTAGGGGCAGATTTAACTTGGCCCTACGGATTAATCCGTAGGGCTAAAGGGTTACCCCTACGGGCACAGACGCTCAAGAATTAAAATATTAATTCTTAATTTGGTGTTTGCCCCTACGGAGCCGCAAACAAAGGACCTACGGGTATATCCGTAGGGACAAGTAAATATCGATTTAATAAGACCCCAGACCGATCGCCTACGCTCACTTTCTCTCTCTCTCTCTCGGTCGGGCGCGAGAAAAATCCCCAAATCGCCACGCCGTCGTCGCCACCGTCGTTCTCCTCGTCGCCACCGCCGGTTTCGTCGCCACCGCAGTTCTCGTCGCCACCGCGGTTCAGGTCGTCGCCCCAGCCCCAGCAGCAGCCGTTCAGGTGAGTAAATCTCGAGGTAAATTAAAGAATTTTTGGATTATTTTGGGCTTAGGGTTCATGGCTGGGTCTGGGGTTGCGCGCGCGAGTTGGGGTTGGGCAGGGGTCGCGGTCGCGGTTGGGGTCGGGGTCAGGGTAGGGTTAGGGTTGGGGTTCGGCTGCTGCTGGGGTGGGGCTGGGGTTAGGGTTTGCCTTAGGGTTGGTGTTGGGGTTTAGCTGGCCACGCTGGGGTTAGGTTGGGCTGGGGCTGGGGGCTGGGGCTGGGGCTGGGCCACGCGGGGTTTTGGGATCTTTGTAATTTGCTTGCTCTGTTTGGGGTTTCAGTTGATCCTCATTAAAAAATTGGTGATTGATCTCTTCAATCATATTATTATCTGTATTTAAAATTTTTGTGAAGCCTTCAGAGTTTGGAAAAATCTAGAATTACCGTTGAAATTCTGGCAACATTCAAAAACTGTGTATATGATGTGTGTGTGTATGCATGTATATACATTTGAAATTTATCTTTCTTCTATGATATAAAACGGTTAAACCGAAGAAAATTACTGGGGGAATTTTTGCTAAAATGTCTTGAGAGGGGGTTCAAGTGATGGGATAATTTCATTTGGTAATCTTTTACTTATTTTACATCTCTTATTTTTTCATGCAAAAATCTGAATAGGTTTCTTGCAATTTTGCCTATCGATCAATTATTATATTTATTTCTATTTTTTGTGGATGATTTGGCTTCAATTGAATGGAGGCGATGATGGCTTGCCCTCAAGCTTCCACTTTTATGAGCTTTATAGTTATGAGATTGGCGAGGCAAGCTGGTTTGTAGCCATCTTATTTCTTTTCCTAAATTCAAATCCAAATATAAACTGTCTGATTGAGAGAGAGAGAGTATGGGAGATTATGTATTATTCAATGTGTTTGGAAGCTGGCATGTTCTGAGCGTCATCTCTGCATGAAAGCTATGGTTTTGCAAAGGGTTTGCCCTAACTATTTTCTGTGGGGAAGCTGAAGGCCTGAAGCTTCATCAAACTCAGGATTGGATTCTGGTCGGGTATTGTAAATTCTTGTGAAAGTTCCGTTCAAGATTTGTTCAGAGCTTGCATAACATCCTTTTCATCTTTATGAGATCTTTATGCAGTCATTTTTTTGGGTTTATATATTTCTCGAGCCCGTTTGACTTTGGACTTAGGATAACCCCAAATCTCTTTCTTATTTTGAATCCTAAGCTGGCATATCTGAGGCTCGTATTCCAGTATCGTTGCTGGAAAAGCTAGGGTTGCGAACATTTTTGCAACGATAATTTCTGTATGACAGCTTAAGCACACATAAAACTTAAACAATCTTGAAGCACTGCAGTTTTTCACTAAACTACCTAAAATTTTTTATATTGCTGCAAGCTTCCTTAAAGTGCTGCATCTAAGTGTATTTTAGTGGGAAAACCCTTGAAAGCCAAACTTCATGGGTTTGTTGTTTGCCTTCTCTGTAGCTAGTTTGAGGTTTATTTAGTTTTGGATTTGTTTTACAACACTCTCTGAGTTCCAAATCAACAAAAAGCTGAATGTTGAATCACAAGCAAGAAGCAGCCAAACTGGCCCTAAAGTAATCCTGAGTGATGATAATTTTCCAGGGAGTTTAAAATTTATAGAAATGGCGAGGCAACATTGGATTGTCTGCAAGTATTCAAGCAACATGTTTGCAGCCATCATGCTATTTGTGATCCCAGTATAAAACTCAAACATGCCTCTTAGTTAGTTTACTTTAATTTGTTATTTATGTGTGTGTGTCAACATTGGATTGTCCCAAGTATAAAACCAAACCCACAAAACATCAAAACTGTCTCCGACAATCTTATGGTCAATAGACATAAGATTTATGCATATAGGTAACATCTGCCAATATGCCATATCCAGACCGCAATCTATTTTTGCCTATTGGCTAATATGAAAATATCGGCCCGCGTATATGACATAATCAAAGTTGTTAAATCTTAATACGGTTTGTGTTTCGTTTTTTTATTTATCAGTTCTATCAATGTTGCGTATAACGCTTTATGATATCAGTATCCTACATTTGTAGTTTTAATTGTTGATTGTTATAGATGAATACCATTGCAATAATAGTTTTTGGTCGATGAATGCTATTGCAATGTAGGATGATCAGTTCTATCAATCTTGATCTCAATGGTTTAAAATCATGTTACACATACAACACGAATGCACAACAAACGCATAATTAGAGAGCGACTCAAGATATTCAGGTTAAAACCAATATATGATACTCGATGATAATATGAAACCTTCATATTCCCATCGATACTCATATATGAAACTAAAAGCGCCACTTTGTCCCTACGGTGCCCGACATTTTAATTTAAAAATATTATATCTTAATTTGTTGTTTGGCCCTACGGGCACCTAAATGGGAATTTAATTAAAAAAGGCACAGAAATGCCCTACGCCTTGATATCTTTCCCTCTCGTTCCCAAAATTTTCTCTCGTTCCCGCGTCTCCAATTTTCTCTTCGTCGCCACCCGCGCGCCCTCCGTTCTCAGCCCGCCACCGCCCTCGTTCTTCCTCGTCGAGTTCCTCGTCGCCGATATTTGTGCCTACATTGATGCCTCAAGCAACGAATCAAATGATGTGGATCACAAACTAATTAAATAAATTTTGAATACCAATCTGGACTGGGATTTGAATACCAATCCTAGTTTGCTATATTTTTTTATATATAGTAGATGGTGATACCTCTTTAAGTAAAAACAACCCTACACTTAAGCGAAATCATAAATCGAAACACACATATATAGAATACAACTCATACATGGGTATCCTCAAATCTAACTTTCATTGAATTTGCACGCGCACTTAAAATAACAACCTTTATACTAAAAAAATTATGTATGCCATTACTTAGTAGTTTATGGTTTTAAGACGCAAAAGCAATTTGAGAAATACTTTTTCTACCCACTATTAATCCATATTCTCAATATAGTCATTGAATTTGCACGCGCACATAATAAGAAGGAGAAGACAGTAATGCGGCAGAAGGAGAAGACAGTAATGTGGCGGAAGAAGAAAAAAATGACATTCCTCGTTCTCTGTTTCAGCATCAATCTTCTGATATGAACTAATGATGGCTTTCACATAGGCTTTTCCCTTTAGAGACTTCTTAGTGTCCAATGGAAAGCATACATCAGATTTGTGCAGGTCGGGTTCTTCTATGACTTTCAAGAGTCTCAACTGATTCTGTAAATTACACCCTAGTTGGGTGATACTTTTACCACTTCTCACTGCAGGTGCGCTCTCTAATATCCATTTTGAATGTAATATTATAGATATCCATTCCTCTTTATGTCAAAATTACTTATATTGTCAATGTTTGATTGTCTAGTTGTTGGTGATGCGTCCATATCAGGGACAGAGGCCACTCCCGTTCCTCCAGGTATGTTTATATATTATATAGGGCATATATATTGATTTAGAATGCTATATCATAAATATACACACATTCCTTTTGCTCTTAGTCGTCCAACTCATTATCATGGGCTGCTTGATGAGATTAGATTTGCGCCTGATGATCTACAAGAGCTTGTTCACTCCCTGTCATATGTGTAAGCAGCGCTATATGCGAGTTTACCTTGTTAGTATGTATGTACTGAAATTAATTAATATTATTCAAATTTTGAGACATGCAGATACCAGAGGAGCACATCTTCTATCTCTGTAGGTAAGGCTGTCATATTTGTTGATTTTGGTATTTCTTGTCAATTTTATAGACCAGTATGTGCTAAATATAATGTTCTGACAGTTGGTAGGGGGAAGGCAACATTCGAGGCTGCTGACCCCAGTCCTGGACGCCGCACACGGACGGCACCACGGAGGTTGGGAGAGAGGCCAAGGACTGGGCTCTAGCAGGGCCCATATGAGGTTGGACTCCACCCCGGCGGTTACTTCCTCCGTCTCCAGTGACCGGCATGTCCATCATGAACTGGATAGCTTGAGGGCCAGCATTCAGGAGTTGAAGGAGATGCTGGTATGTATACTACTTTATAGTAAAATATCATTTCATATTATATACATATCAACATATCCATAATTAGTACGTAGCTTGAGCTTATTTGGTTTTAGACTTAAGTTTGATTAATCATACATACATATGTAATTGAAATAAACAACGCTTTTCCAAACTAGATATCCAAACAAGGTTTCGAAATAACTTAATAATGATACGAATTCGAATAATAAACAGTTCTCACACGCTTCTTACACACGTTATATCCAGACGCGACAGGGTAGATCGGCCGAGCCTCCACACGCTTCTCCTTCGGCTGCGGCTCCGCAAGCCACTACATCGGCTGCGGTTCCGCAGACAGCTCCTGTAGCTCCACCGCCCACTCAGACTCCCGCTCGCGACGAATTGCAGAGTTTATTGACCGAGAAGCAGGCGCGCGTTATTCTATCGTTATTCAGAGGTGGAGCTGGACCGAGCTAGGGTAGATTTTTGGTTCTTTTTTTTTGAAACATGTATTTATTTATATCATACACATTGTACTACATTTTGAAACGATATTGATATTGGTTTGTATTTATATCATATTCAGTTTTTGTGTTTCTTTTGTATATTATATATATGCGTGAGATGTGATTATGAATACTGCAATATATGATTTGATTGATGTATATATTATTGTGCACAGGGCGGGAAAAAATCAAGCAGCCCATTTTTAAAAAAAAAATTCAGACAATATGTACCTACGGATTAATCCGTAGGCACACATGATACCCCTACGGATATGTCTGTAGGGGCAAAATATCAGCAGTAACTGATATTTCCCCCAGATCTCAGTGCCAGGGGGTTGGGAAAGCCCCTACGGCTATATCCGTAGGGGCTACTGACTCTCCCCTACGGCGTTATCCGTAGGGGCAACATGTCAGGAATCCTGAATTTGTGCCCCTACGGAAAAGTACCTACCCATATATCCGTAGGGGGCTGTACATACCCCTACGGGTATATCCGTAGGGCCAGGTAATTTATTAAAAAAAACCGAAAATAATATAAAATCTTATACCCTACGGCGTTATCCGTAGGGGCAACAGGACCTACACATATATCCGTAGGGACACGAATTTAACCGTAGGGGCAAGTTCAGGGCCTCAACTTGCACCTGCGGCCTTTGCACCTACGGGGTATTTTTTCGCCCCTACGTATATATCCGTAGGGGCAACCCTTCTTTGTAGTAGTGTATAATAGATCTAAAAAAACTAGTTTTCAATTAGCTTAATTAGAATAATTTAGATGTAGAAATTAGCAAATTTAGCACTTAGATTACACTTTACATGACTTAGCATGTTAACTACACTATACAATCATAAACAATGTTAAAAACCCTCACTTGATTTTAAAAACCAAATTCTAGAATTTCCAAACCCTAAGTTTAAAATTTAAAACTAGCAATTCCACCAATTTAACACTTGAATACAATAGATTACCATAATTAAACAACAATTTAGCCATAAGGTTAAGAATTTACCCCACAATTATCTTGAGATCTAACAAGAATCTAGACCTCCAAATTGAAATCCTTGCACCAAGATCCATGCTAAACGAGATAGGGGAAAATGGGTAGGGGTTGGATTTGGAATTAGCTTTGAAATTGTATGGATTTTGAAGCATTTTTGTGGATTTTTGTAGCAAAATGGAGTGGGATTTGGGGGAGGGGCTGCTGCTGTTGGGGGCTCAAATTTTGGCCAGAAATTTGAGGGGAGTGAGGAGAGAGAGGGAGGGGTTGAAAATGATGGGAAAAGACAAAGCCCATACCTCTATGTTATAACATATTCAATTCCCTTTTTATTTCTTGTTTTCTTTTCTCTTCATTGACATTTCAAGTGGGGAAAGTGAGGGGGAGGGCTGTTGATTTCAGCCATAAAAGGGGAGAGGGTTAGGGTGTGGGTATGAGTGTGGGGTGAGGGAAAATGATAAATGCTATACCCCAAACATCCATTTACACTAAATTCACTATTTAAGCCTTTTTCTTCGATATTTTCTAACACCGTTTAACAACTTCATTTCATTTCAAAAAGCACATGTTAAAATTTTGTTTAATGTGTTATGATGCACAAAATTTGTTTCAGCTCATTCCAATTTGTAATTTTCCCTAATTAAATGTATCAGTGACGGCTTAAAATAATATTAAAATAATTAATTTCGGAAAAAATTTCAGAAAATTAGAAATTTTACCAGTGGCTCAATAAACACTAAATACTAGCAATTACATAGCTAGAATATGTATATTTAATTTTATAATAAAGATATTTATATTTTGACTTTTTACAGAAAACCCACTTATTTTACCAATTTTCCGAAATTTCACCGAAACGATTTTCAAAACGTTAGAATCTTCCCCCCTTAAAGAAATTCGGTACCCGAATTTAAATTAAAACTCCCCCCCCCCAAAATATTAAAACATCTAAGCAAAACCATCAAGTCGTCGGGGCTCCGAAATCATAAATACGTAAAACAAATCGTAGCGCAGCGCATGCGCATGAAAAATGAGCATATAACTCAAAAATCAAAACTCCGTCAAGCATCCCGCAACCATTAGAGTCATGGTAAAGACGCAAATGTCAAATCCAATGCAAAACCAATATGATATAACTCGAAACTATACATGTAAATATCAAATCTATATATGTAAAAATCTGAAGGAAATGCATGCCAAATCTCTTAAAGTCGTTGTGCAATGCGCATAACACTACACAGTGGCGGACGCCTATCATAAGAAAATAACCATATACATATATACCTTTTATTTAAAATGTACGTTCCGCCGTGTTGGGAAACAATTTAGAAAGGTTTCCTTGTTTTAAACGTTTCGTGTCATATCAGACACGTAGGTAAATACTGAGACTATAGCTCGCTTTTTAGAAGTCCTTTCGATAGCTATCAATGCATGCAAAACATATTCAGGTACTGTCCTCTGACTAGTCCTGCTCAGTACGAAAACACATAGCAAATATCATAAAAACATACTGCTCTATAAAAAATCAATCCCAAAATATGCATATGAATACTACGTGCGTCTGGTGCGCACGAAAATCGAAATCCATGAATGTGCCATACATATGCACAGAAACAACATCTAAGTGCATCGGGTGTGTACGAAACATATGTCAAGGGCAACAGGTATGCCAGACAACAAAATAGATGCATCTGACATGCACGAAGAATCTCGATTTAGTGCATCTGGTGTGCACCAAAATCGTATCTCATAACATGCGCCCAACATGCGCGAAAACCCAAATCAGGAGCATCCATCATGCACGAAATCATGAAATCCAATATCAAGCGCCGAACGTGCGCAAAATCCAATCAGGTGCACAAGGTGCACAAAACAAACATCGAGTATCACAATCGAAATCGAAGTCCAGTGCATCTAAGTGCACAAAATGCGTATCACTGCACTGCAAGCATATGCGAGTCATACCGAGTGCAAAAACCAAATCGTGTGTGTATATACGCACAAAATCAACTCCACTGTATGAAACCCATAAAATCATAAACGTGAGAAACCAAGGCATGAAAACGATATCAAGTGAAACAACTGCGCAAAAATCGTAAATACTCAGCAGGTGCAACCATGGTCCATGAAGACAATTATCATGAACTCAATCATCAAAATCAATCATACGAATAGATCGCCCAAAATACCCAAAATTAAGTATGGTGGAATAATCCCGCTCAAGCACATCCTCCAAGAATCTCTGTCCAACTGTCGTGGTCACTCATAGCATGTCTCGTCAACGATCCTGAACTCTGGCCTGCCGGTGTGCGTAACATGACCACTCCTGGGTCCAAGTCTTCTCGTAATTCATCCCAGAAAGGTCCTGTCGAGGTCTCTCCTAAATCTCGTCTCTGCCGAACTGTCCGGAAGTCATCGTCCTTTACTAGATTTGTTCTCGTTCCGGAACGGCTGCATACTCATCGCGACTCCTTCTGGAAGGTATATCCAAGTACAATGCCTCGGCATGCATATCACATCTCTGATGTCGGCGGAGTGGAACGTTGTCTCATTAAGATCTCGTACGAACCTCTTACTCCACTTTCTCTAATGTCGACTGCTTCGCACTCGTCTCGTCGTGGCTGCATGGACTGAGCTCCAATGGCTATCCTCGTATCTGGAGTCTCCCAAGAAATGCATCTCACCACCTAGCATCCGAAAGAAGTCAAACCATCCGATCGATTTGTCAAAACCTCATAATCCCCCAAGAGCTCAACATCTTGGGTACAGTTTAATAGTATCGAGTACATACCACAGCATCGGTGGTCCAGCCGTAGAAGGGCAAACCCAAGCCTCACTAATGGCGCCGCGGAACTGCCACAAACCCTAAGGTTCAAAGGCTTTCACACGGTCATTAAGTCGAGTTAGGGTTTCATTCTTCTAGAGGGTCTATAGAATTGCCTGCATGTCTTTCCGAATACTTTAAACTTGGAATAATGGGTTTCTGACATTCGATCGTCTCTATCGACTCTCAACGTCTCCGCGTGAAGTCGTCTCTAGCTAGAATCAATCTATCTGATGACCTCGCATCGAGGTAGCGAACGAACCACATGTCCTAGTCATTCATCCTCGGTGACTAGCGACCTTCTCTCATCTCTTAGTACAACTCGTACTGCAATAGCTCCAACATCTGGGGCGATATCTTGTCGTTCGCAGCAACAACTGGCTCACTCGTCTGCACGCTGAACTGTACCTTAATCATCATGAATAAGCAATACATCAACGGTCATCAAAATCTGGTTGGCCTCTATCAGTGGCTCGATCCTCTGGTGCCGATCAGCACATCCGAGTAACCTCATACAGCGATCCATCCCACGCTCGTGGCGCGAAAACACCGTAAAAAGACACATCTCTGCAATCGTGTGTCGCCGGGATTACGCCCTGGTCAGTCCTCGTTCGTGACGAGCTCGTGCTGACCGCAACTCTAGCCGTATCTCTCCCTGCCCGAAATCGTGGCAGCAAACCATAACTGGTACCGATGAGGCTAGATCATAGGAAGGAATATAATACTGTGTAAGGAAATGTACATCCTAAGACTTCTTAAGCGGAGTAGCGTATCGTAAGTATGCCGCGGAACATACCCACGGTACGTCACTCTACTTTAGTCACCTATTCCATCAACCAAGGGTCGTCCTACGCTCCGAAGGTAAAACCTAACGCTCCGATACCAACTTTGTCACGTCCCGAAAGTACGGAACATGACTGGCACTTAAATTACGAAACGTCTTGAGGCGTACGTAATCTAAGTAAGCCGAAAACCCAGAAATCCAAACCAAGAAAGGTAGTAGAGTGAAGGAAAACCAATTTAAATCAAGTGGTTTTAATAGCATAAGCCGAATTATGCGTTTTTAAAAACATCAAATATTTCCTGAAAATTTTGGCAGAGTCTCCTTTGTAAATACTGGCCCCAAAACGGGATACAACATGAATAGTATACGAAATCAATAAAAGGAATCCCCAAGCGAGAGCTAGCTCTTCGTCAATCGACGGTCACACCACACAAGCAATATAATATACAACGCCAAGGGCGAGGATCAAAACTTAAAAGGAAACTCAAAACCACAAGAAATCCATAAAAATATAACGCGCGACTCTAAGGTCGAAAGAATAACATCACTGGTCTCTATCTCAAAAATAATACATGTTTGGTTGATGGAATTTACTAGATACAACTGAATAATATTATACAAAGTATAATGATGGGTACGATACCAATAAACCCACCTACTAGCAAAATCACCCGAAGGAAGCAGTGCCAGCAAAGCCGTAATGAAACATGTACGGCAAAACCTGCAATAACTGTGGCACAACGGGGGTGAGTTGCCAACTCGTGAATAGAATACATCTACGAACATGAATCGCATGTATGACACAATCCTAGGTCATACGATCATAATATATCCTCAAATATATAACATGCATCCAATAACAATGGCTAGGGTAAATATCTAACCCGAGTGTAATCCTATGTGCCCGTGTCAGTGCCTCAGGTAGCAATATATCATATGGATGATGTATGTGTTAGTGTATATTCCCTAGAGGCCATTACTGTATCATACTAGTTTGTATATTACTTGATGGAAGCTTGGGATATTCACAGTTGTACAGACAATCTTGCTCAAAATGGTAGTATGCTACTTAGTTTGTTTCTACTTCAATATGTGCATGTGTTTCTTTTAGCATATCGCTTATACATATTAGTAGAGCCCTTAGGATCTTTGCTTGATTACCAGCATTATGATAGCAGTCACACTCGTGGGGGCTGGGTAATCCATAAGCACATCCTTATACAGATCCTTAGTCGTAGGATTATCGAGACGGGGCATCGATACTCCGGAGTAGACTAGCGTATGCGCTTCTCATCCCAGCAGGGGAGATGGTCTGTCCCACAGCCGTCAGTACGTCGTACTGGAGATAATATGCGGGTGCTCGTTAGGTTACGAGTACACTGGACAGGACTCGTAGGGAACTGTTGGTTGGTATTATACCTATCGTTAGTTATCAGTTCCCAGGTGACATGAGTACAGCTTAGTCCGCTGACTTGACACTGTCACTTCGCCTCGAGTGTGTTCCCACTGTACTTAGATTACTACCCTACCACGGCTCAAAGGAGTCGTGCAAATAGGTAGTAGTTGGGTGCAGTCCCGAAGCACTTGGAGGCAGTGACGGTTAGACAGGATTCGTCTCTCCCGGTATTGGGGGTTGACATCGCGCTGTGTCTAGGAGAGCCATTACACGAGTAGTCCCTGGCCAGGGCAAGCGAGATATACTGGTAAGTTTCCAGTGTTATCTCAGGGTGTTCTGGGCTACACTCCGACACGACTTGTACCGCTATTAGAGGACTGACGTTCACCACCCCGCTAGGCCCGCCATGCGATATATCAGACGGACAGACCGGACTGTACGGAGATTGTCACATATAGGCTCAGTAGGAGTTCGGATGGGTTTACCTCATCGGCCTTCTTATCGACATCTACCTGGGGACCGTTAAGTACAGCTAGTGCCGCTTGCGGTCTGTGGTTAAACCCACTGCCAGCGTAGTGTCGAGTCTTTAGAGTCCCACACAGAGAGTTTCCCTGCACTGAGCGAAACGTGTAGAGGCCGTATGGTTTTACGGCAGGGCTGCGATCACTTACGTGCACTTATGTGCGTATGCTGTTCGGGCAGGCAATACTAGTAGGCTTTGGTTTAAGCCGGATCCTAGTATTGCACGGATGGATTTGTTTTGTCTTCTGTGCATTCGCATTCTACGGAATGCAGATGTGGGTGTGTATGCACAGTTTTGAGGAGCGATAAAGGAGGAGGTGCCCCATTAGGGTTTTAGCAGTTGGTTCGGCCAAAACCGTTATGTGGCGGGCTCATTAGGGTTTTGACAATTCGTTCGGTCAAAACCATTATGAGCCGGAGACATAATTTTATTAATCCTTTTGTGATAATTTAGTGATGGCTAATTGCATTGACCATTTGACCACCTTGACCACTCTTGACTTTGTTGACCCGTTGACCGAAGTTGACCGTTGACCTTCATGAGAGGTCTACACTCTTCTTTGGATTTCTTTTTTCATTTTGGATTATGAAAATGGTCAATTCAATTAGTAGCCATCAACTTTATCATGAAAGGATTGGTAATGATGATAGTTTTGCATTATTGCAACCATGGTTCATTTCTTTAGCTCACAATTCATTTTTCAATTCTCTCTCTTGTTCTTGTGAGAAGAAAAGAAAAGCTCTCATGGTTGCTAGCTCCTCCTTCTTCCTCCTCTTTATTTCTTCTTTTGATCTCATGTATTGAGAGAAAAAGATCCCACAAAGACAAACACTTCCATATATCTCTACTACACAACCTAGGGATCTAGACTAGCGATCTCGTTGCCCTAGTTGCCTCGGCTCGAGGTGGAGCTCGGTGTACATCTCTCGGGTGGATCGTCTTCGACTCAAGAAGGCCGTGGAGGTGACCAAGATCCGGATCGACCCTCGGAGCGTGGATGGACGAGCCGGACAGTGGAGAGAAGACCAGAAGGACCGGTTTCGTGAGGTATAATTTCTACGGCATAGTAGTTAACGCCTCTAGTTGTTTGCTAGTTTCTAGTTTAGCAAAGATCCAGCTTTTAGTCCATGTTGCTTTTGCGCTAAAAATTGTTTTTCGCCGTTTCCGCCTCCTCGTAAGAACCGGGGTGAGCAACGTGGACTTACAGTGGTATCAGAACCTAGCTAAACATAAACTAGCAAGTTAGCAAAGTATTTAGAATATCAATCGGAAAAAAAGTCGCAAAACACGTCCGGCAAAAACCAACTTTCTGTCGATTTTTTATACTGTTCAAAAAATTATTTGACATACATGAAAAATCGTCTCAGGGTTTTTATAGAACACACAACAAAAATGAGCCGCTGACTCGGCCAACTCACCGCGGAACCACGGCCAAACCATGCGTTTGGCCGCGGATCCGCGGCCGAGTTGACTCGGCCGCGACTCCGTTTTGCTGCAGTGTTCTTACTGTGTTGTTTTGGGATTTTTAATACAGTCTGTTTCTACCCAGATTTTCCAGAAAACAAATTGATTTTTTGGGGTGGTTACAAATCCGTATTTTGATCGATATTCCGTAGACTTTGGCTAATGGATATTATCTGCGATGTGATATATGTATTGAACGTCTGCTAATCGCTGTACGTCGATTAGTAGGGGTTATACATATCTGTGATCTGTAATATTGATGGTTTGTGTATATGAATTCGTTGGATTATCGCGGATGAATAGCCGGGGGGTTGTGAGATGAGAGTTTTCTTATTCTTTCAATTCTTGTAATATGTAAATTGATGTAATATTATTTGTTTGGCCGTACAACCGGGTCGGGGTTGTAACCGTCATTGTATAATTTCTTTTTGCTGTTTTTGCTCCTGGGATAGACCTAAGGTGGGGTGCACAAACTACCGGGTATCTCGAAGTGCCGAGTGGCCTACTCACGGTGTTGAGGGAGGTTGCTTCGATTCGGGTACTTGGCGGGTAGTTTGCCGCACCCGTAGGGGTCTAGGGTGGGGTTTGGCTATTCATCGCGACCGTTTAATCCGTTTTTCGTTACAGGCTCGTACGAATTGCGGATTCCTAGTATATCCAATGTATTCATCTGTGATCTGGAATGGCTATCATTGCATGTGACGAATGTTTATATATATCTATATGATATCTATTTAGGCATTGCTTATGTTTTGCATCCGCGCTAGTCCAGCCCCCGCTCTGTCGTTAGTTAAGTAACCTAACGGGTGATGACGGGACCACGTGGCGAATGCGGATGGCATAAGCGTACGTCATATTTTCGTTGTTTTCTGCAATGGTAGGATTAAATGATGGGACGCATTGGAATTAATGCAAGAAAATAAACCAAGTAAAAGTCGTTGGAACACTTTGAAAACCACTCGGTTCTTTTCAAAAACCAGCTTTTTAAACGCGGAGCTTGAACCACTCCTTTTAAAAGCTATCTCGTTCCATCGATTATATCAAGTTCACTACGTTCACGGTTTCACCAAAACCATTCGTAGCCCTCCATCATTTCGTATGAATATTCAATAGTATTCAAGCTATGTTTGTTGACCTTCGTCAAGGCATAGTGATTGGTAGCTGTTGGGTGTTCATATGTAACATAGATAGATGCGTTGGTTTGGGACAGTCGTATTACCTTGTTGACCTTCGTCAAGAGTATATACGAGTGGGTTCAAATTAATCTGGACAATGACGGGTAGAACTTGACATGTGACTTATGATTTGTTGACCTTCGTCAAGATCATAAGAGCATGGGGAAAAAATCCACATCGGGAGTTTCAAAAGAACTGAAACTTGCTAGCGCTGCATACCATTTGGAGTGTGATGATTCTGGTAGGATTCCTTTAGTTTTGTCACGCGATGATATTTGGATCCCGATCCTACTGTGAGTATATGCTACTCCTCCAGAACTTTCTCACTTAACGATCAATGCTATAAACCAAGTAGGTGTCTAGAAAGGTGTTAGCGGGGCTATGCCCACAGGGAAAAGAGGTTACTTAATTAAGGAACTTCGCGAAAGCGTTGGAAAACCTCCCTCGAAGTACCGATACCAGCCTGGCTGAACGGTTAAGCAAGTATTGTATGGTGAGATTGATCCCGACTAATTCTTCCTTTATGGTTTGAGGAGGGATTCGAGAGACAGTAGGAGCCATCCTGTTTAGATAAATTAAAAACCAATCTAAACTTGCAAGAGCATCATGCTAAAGTGTTTTCTTTGTAGGGTTCCTAGGCACTCTAGTGAGGTCTCACAAGGCATCAACCATGTCCATTTCAAAAATTACTGTGCCGAGAAACCCTAAACTACGGATCGTTGGCTAGAAATCTAGGCGAAAATGAAATCTAGTTAACACTTAACTATAAGTTAAACGGAAATACAACCTTTGTAGATCCGGTGCTCCACCTCCATAGCTCCGCAACGAAGTCCCCTCGCTGTCCAAAAGTATTCCCGGGCTCTAACGTCGGCTTCATCGGAGAAATGGCGAGCTAGGTCGTCGATGTCCATGCCGAAGATGATCTACGTCGAGGCATCGCTAGATCAAGCTCTCACTTCACAAAGTCAAGAAACTTATGAAGAAAACACACTCTACTACTTGGCAAGAGGTAGAGGATGAAGAAATAGGAAGTGGGTAGACTTTAGAATTGGATTTCTCACTCATTTCATCAATCCACTATTGATGAAGTCAAGGTTTTCTTCTTGAGTTCAAGGAAGAAGAAGAAGAAAATGATATGATAAGTTAATTCTAAAAATGAAAAGAATAATGAATTCTTATCATAATAGAACCATGGTTAGGTGTAGAGAATTAATTAGGGTTAAGTGGAATGGTTAGGTTTAAGCATGAGACAAAATGGTTACAAAGTCAAAGTGTTCATGAAACTTCATGAATAAAACAAAACATGCCACCATTTTCTCATTTGCTTTTCTTTTTCCAAAAGAATAAATAAATGAATAAAATGAATAAGGAAAAAGTAAACCCTAACCATTTCATTAACCAAGGTTTAATTCTTTACACTTAACCAAAAGGGATGTATCATCAAACATGATACAAGCAAGTGCACAAAATCATATCGCATATGCAATGCGCACATCACGAGCGAGAAAATCCATTTAAAGTGAACTGATACTAGTTAATGCAAAGTAATATATCAAATATATATAATTATACATTAAATCATTAAATCAACACTTGATTTAACGATCCAGTCATATCGCATATAACCGACTAGTATCCAATGTATCGGCTTATCGAATCAATCCTTGATTCGATAACTAGGTTATATCGCATACAACCATTCGATACATTCATCGCGAGAATAGAATACGGTATCACATACACGTATTATTCTCGGTCCCGCACATATCTCATATGCGCTCCTATTTCGTTTCGCTTGAGCCAGGAAACCTCTGTGTAGGACTCTAAAGACTCGTCAATACGCCGGCAGCAGGTGATGATCATATCAAGCACCCACAAGCCGCAAGCGGTCTGCTAAACGTAACGGCCACCCGGGTATTGAGCGATCAGAAGATCGACGAGCAAGCCCGCTCATACTTCTGTGAATCCAACCAGTAACACTACCGTACAGTCCGGTCTGATCGTCTGATATGTCGCATATCTCGCCTAGGGGTGGTAAACGTCAGACCCCAATAGCTCGATAAGTCGTGTCGATATGAGGTCTATAACAATTCGAGAAACTACCGGTAACACTTACCAGTAAATCTCAGCAACCCTGGCCAGGGATTTCCTGTTATAGCCAATCGAACACAGCGCAACATCAACCCCCTATACCGGGAGAGACGAATCCCCTCCTATCGCTCATTGCCTCCATGTGACTCGGGACTGTACCCAAAAACCACCGTTTTGCACGCCCTCTTGGATGTGGTAAGATGGAAATCAAAGCACAGTGGGAACCACACAAGACTCTATGACGATCTCGGGTCAACAGACTACTCTGTACCAGTGTCACCAGAGAACTGCCATCTGACGTGAGGTATAATACCATCTGGGAGTTCTCGGCGAGTCCGTCCAGTGTACCCAGTCTCCACTGAGCACCCATATATCATCTCTGATGTCAAACACCAATGGATATGGGATCATCCATCGCCCATCTGTATGGGTCGAGAAGGTATACGCTAGTCTACTCTGGTATATCGATGCCCCATCTCGATACACTCACGACTAGGGACTTTGAAGGATGTACTTATGGACTACCATGTCCCTACTAGTATGATCCCCATCACAGTCCAGGTAGTCAAGTACACATCCTAAGGGCTTTACCAACATGTAACAGAGAGACACCCTGTATACACGTTAAGGTAAAGTTCAACCAGATAGCATACTATCATGTCGAGCAAGAAAGTCCTCCCTATATATGTCCCAGCATCCACTACAATATACATCCTATCTACAGTAATGGCCTCTAGGGCATACATATAACTAACAATCTCCCACTTGTACTAGGGCCGTCTGTAGCAGTGGTTGTAGTATCTCATACTCAACCATCCCATAAAAGTCTCTCTCTGGGAATAGGCCTTCGTGAGTGGATCCGCCGTGTTGTCCTCTGAGTCTACTCTCCTAACCTCGATCACCCTGGAGATCAACCATCTCCATGATCAGGTGATACTGCCTTAGAATATGTCTGGATCACTGATGGGACATGCGTTCCTTGGCATAAGCCACAACTCCATTGTCACACAATAGGAGGAACATAGTTCATCTCATGAACCAATATACACCCAAACAGCCTCTTTGGTAGCATCTTAAGTAGCGATGTATGCTGCCTTTATCGTCTAGTATGTCACGGTATCTAGCTTGGAACTCTTCCAACATACCGTCCCTCCACTGAGGGTAAAGACAATTCCTGTGACTGACATTCAGTCGTCCTTATCACCCTGGAACCCTTCCAGTGATTCTCCCCAGGATCATGTGATACCATCTCACTTCGACAAGTGAGAATCCTAACATCCATTTAGATCTATCTCATAGATCCAAATTCCAGGAGTTAGTGGGTATCATTATGATCCTATATGGAGAATCATTGTGATAAACGGAGATTGACCGAGCGTAGCATAGGAAACTCTTTCCCTATCAAGAGTATGTCATCCACGTACTCTACGAGGATCACCACCATACTCCCTACTACCTTTTTGTTTATACAAGGTTCATCTACCATTTTGATGATGTCAAACTCTTTGACTAATCCATCAAAACAGATGTTCCAACTTCGCAATGCCTGCTTTAATCCTATAAAGCATATTGCACACGTTTCCGCTGCTCCCACTGTCTACGAAGCCCTCTGGCTGTGTACTTATAGACGCTCTCTTCTAAATCATCATTTAGAAAAGCAGTCAAGACACCCAACCACCAGATATCGCAGTCATGGTATGTAGCCGTGACAAGTAGGATCTGGATGGACTTAAGCATAGCTACTTGAAAAGGTTTCATCATTATCCACACCTGGTCAATGATGCAAACTTTTAACAAGTCTAGCTTTGAAAGTCTCAACTTTTCCATGTACACCAAGTAATCTTCTCAAGATATACCTGCTCCTGATGGGGATTTAACCCTTCAGACATAGCAACCAAAGTCCATACTTTGTTGGTGTATAAGGATTCCATCTCAGATCGATAAACATCCAGCCATTCTAACAGAGTCTCACTCTTGATGGCCAGCTCGAAACTAGTTGGGTCATCATCTCATGATGCAATCCTTGCTCCCACTGTCATAGAGAAACCGAAGTATCTCTCAGGTGGGTGAGGAACCCTACTAGATCGGCGGAGAGGCTGAGGTTCGTTGGTTTCTACTGAATCCTCTGGTTGTACCAAATCATCTATTGTAGTTTGTATAGCTGGAACACTTCCAGTTCTACATAACAGACCTTGCCTCGAGCTTGTCCGGATTTTGCTTTTAGACATAGGCCGGACAACCCCAAATCTTAACTAGCTTAAGACATGGGCTCTTCCCTTTCCATATCTCATATGGAGTGGTAGGCAACTGATTTGATTCGAACCTATTCAATAGGTATGCAGCTTCTCAAGTGCATAACCCCTAAAAGGAAATAGGTAACTCAGTAATACTCATCATAGAGCACACCATATCATATAGGGTGTGATTGCTCCGCCCCGATATACCATCGTGCTATGGTGTATTCGGAGGAGTAATGCCGAGAGAGAATCTCATTCTCCTTTAGAATAGTCCAGGATTTCCGTGCTCAAGTATTCTCCTCCTTGATCACATCAAAGGACATAATACTTGTTGGAGATAGTGCCCTCAGAGTCAATTATTGGATCACAGGCACGTGATTGCAATGATTGAGGGGAGGACCTGTCCCAGTAGGACAGTCTTACTCGAGATGATAGTATGCTATCTGGTTTACCTTTATCATCGTGTACTGCTTTAGGTGACCTTTCGAGTCGCTATTACACGTTGATAAAGCCCCTAGGATTCTTGCTTGACATCCAGCAGTATGAGGGCGATCATATAAGTGGGAGCTGGGGTCTACAAGCACATCCTTAAAAGGTCCCTAGTCGTGGGAGTTTCGAGACAGGGCATCGATACTCCGGAGTAGACTAGTGTATACAGTCGAGACCCCGACGAGGGGCGGTGGCCGGTCTCACAAGCCACTGGTTTCAGTTGGTTCACCTAAGATGTATACAGGTGCTCATTGGGTTATGAGTACACCGGACAGGACTCGCCGGGAACCTGCTAGTTGGGCATATACCAGACGTCAGATAGCAGTTCCCAGGTGACATGTGTACAGGTTAGTTCATCGACCTGGGATCGTCATTTGTCTCGTGTGAGTTCCCACTGTACTTTGATTACTACCCTACCACGGCTCAAAGGAGTCGTGCAAACAGGTTTTAGTTGGGTACAGTCCCGAGTCACATGGAGGCAGTGAGCGGATCTGCAGGGGTTCGTCTCTCCCGGTATTGGGGGTGAGGTCGTGCTGTGTCTAGGAGAGCCAGAACATGAAAAGTCCTTGGCCAAGGCAAGAGATTTGCTGGTAGGTATTCCAGTAGTATCTCAGGGTGTTCTGGGCTACACTCCGACACGACTTGTACCGCTTTTGGGGGTCTGACTTTTACCAACCCCCTAGGCCCGCCATGCGATGCTCATAGACGAACGGACCGGACTGTACGGATATTGTCACTGACAGACTCAGTAGGGTGTCAGGATGAGTTCGCTCATCGACGTCCCTTTTGGTCGATAGCTGGTGGCCCGTCACGTATGGCTAATACCTCTGACGTGCTAGTGGTTAAATCCACAGCCATAGTATTGACGAGTCTTTAGAGTCCACCACACAGACAGTTACTCAAGTTTCGGGCGAAACACTGTAGAGTCCGTATGGAGATATGGCAGGGTTCGATCAGATACGTGCGGTATTGCACGGATCATGATCGGACAGTTTTTACTAGCCGGCTTTGGCTTAAGCCGGATACTAGTAGTTGATAGTGTAGTTTTGTCTCTTTGCATTTGTGTTCAGTGCGAATACAAATGCGGGCATGTATTTGCAGTAGTGGGGTTTTCCTGTAATTTATTACGAGATCGGTTTTCTGAAGTTGCCAGTTTGCATTCCGTTCCGGCCGGTTTTCCTTCATTCCTTCTCGGTCGGACTTTCTTGATGGAGGGTGTTAATTGCAAGTTTGCAATTAACATTTAGTGGAGGGTTTTTCTTGCACTTGTGGATTTTGATGAGACTTGCTTCATGATGATATTCCTTTCTTATCCATTTGATGGCTTTTCACTTGATGGTTTGATTAGTGAAATGAGAGTGACCATTTTCCATATTGTTGATATATTCTTTCTTGCATTTTTCTCTCTCCAATCTCATTCTTTCTTTGGGTGGGCCGGCCACTTGTTTGAGGAGAAAAGAGAGAGAGGTTGGTTGGTGATATATTTATTCTTCATCTCATTTCATGTTTTTTATGCTTGCTAAAAATCACAAGCTTCTCTCCTTCATTCATTCCCTTCCTCAAATCCCTCCATCAAGGCAACTTCCATAAACCCTAAAGAGACAAGTTCACTACACTATTCTATAGCAAGCCTTGGACGCGTCGGCTAGCCAACTTCGCGCCCGAGTTGCCTCGGTCAAGAGGCGGGAGCCCGTAAAAGATTCCGGCTACGTGGTGCCCTTTCCGACGAGCGAGGAGGTGACGGAGATTCCGCGGGAGATCGGAGCGGAGACGAAGACCGAAGGACACGGATCGCTTGGTATAGCTTCTCTACTCTTTTCTTTTTGCTAGCTAGCTAGGTTAATGGCCCGATCCGGGTGAAAAGTCCGCAGCGGTGCCGTTTTGCAAAGTTCGCAAAGTTTTTGTTTTCCGCGTTTCCGGCGTCGGATCGACGGCCGGGGCACCCCCGCGGGCTTACATTGGTATCAGAGACACGCCATTAACTTACCCTAGCTTGCTCTAGCGCGTTTAGAACCCGATCGAACAAAATCCCCAAAAACCGTATTTTAGTGTACATGTGTTCTCTGTGAAAATTTTTTGAGCTCCTAAAATTTTTCTGGTGATTTCAGAGACATGTACCATAAATTATAAGAATTCTGGGAAAATACGATCCACTGATTCCTCACTTCGACCGCGGAAGCGCGGCCTAACCCCTGGTTTGGCCGCGCTTGCGCGGCGGAAAGGAGGAATCGTGGCACCATATTTTCCCAGTAAGCTTATGAGTAGGAAATAGGGTATTTGGGACATTTTCTTTGGGCCCAGATTTTCTGTAAGTGCTACAGTAGTATGAAGGGGCCCACTTTGATAAATTTGTTCGATCGGATATTTTAAACATGCTAGTTCACAGTTTTTACATTATATCTGCGCCCGTGAATGTCACTTGATCGGTAAATCCCGTCTAACTGCTATAGCCCGGTTAGACGGATTTGCGAACGTGATTTTCACGTTGATGTTCTGTGATTGTACTGTGTTGTTGCGGATCGGTCGTGGAGGATAGCCTGGTTGCAGTGGTAGTACAGTTTTGTTTTTTATGTACATTTGATATTGCGGGGCGAGCGTCCGACATGTGGACTGCCGTCACTGCCAGTTTGTATTATTATTTTGGGGCACGACCTGGTTGCGGTCGATGTACCCGTTGTATGTATATTTTACTTTCTGTACTAGGATTACCCCGCGGAGGGGTGCACGGATAGCCGGATTCTAGAGGGCAACAAGCCCGCATCTCATGGCATTGAGACGGAGGGGGCTTCACTCTAGAATTGGCGGGCTATTCGCCGCACTCGTAGGGGGTATAGGGTTGACCCAGGAGGGGTGCCCAAGTTACCGGATTCCGTGAAGTGCTGGGTGGTCCATTCACGTTGCTGAAGGGGGCTGCCTCGCTTCAGGTTTTGGCGGGTAACTTGCCGCGCCCGTAGGGGTCTAGGATTTCATTGCACAGGCTATCCACACGACCAGGGGAACGTCGGGTTTCAGCGGCTCTGTGAAACCTGGGGATCCCAGATATCTGTATTGATCTGTGTTGCTATACATTTCTGTGTTGCATTTTATCACGCCTTGAGCGAAATACTATATATTGGTATATATATATTAGTAGATGTTGTATATGTTTTTCATCCGCGCTAGTCCAGTCCCCGCTCTGCCGTTAGTTAGCTAACCTAACGAGTGATGACGGGACCCAGTGGCGAATGCGGATGGCATATACGTACGTCAGTATATTTTCGTTCTTTGTGGTGTGATCAATTGATGGGACTGCATTGATTTGGATCAATGCAAGTAAAACAAACCTAATCTGATGTTGTTGGAACACTTTTTCAAAAAGCTGTTATTGCAAGGGCGTTCTCTTTTGTTTTGCACAGTGGTATTCAGTTGGAATATCCTGCTCCTCAGTCGACGAGGCAAGGGCCGAGATCCCTTCACCGGGAGTGACCCCTTGGACAAAAGTTTGCGTCAGGGCAGTGACTTCACTATAGCCGATTACTTTTGCTTTGCATCGTGGTATTCATTTGGAATATCCTGCACCCCATTCTACGGGGAAAGAGCCGAGATCCCTTCACCGGGAGTGACCTCTTTAGTAAAGGTTTTCGTCACTATATTTTCTAAAAAGCTATCCGTTCCTTCAACGATATCAAGTTCACTACGTTAAAGGTTTTCGCCAGAAACCATTCGTAGCCCTCCGTCGTTTCATATGGGTAGTCAATAGTATTCAAGCTGTGTTTGTTGGCCTTAGTCAAGGCACAGTGTTTGGTAGCTATTGGGTATTCATATGCTGCATAGATAGATGCGTTGGTTTGGGACAGTCGTATAGCCTTGTTGGCCTTAGTCAAGGGCTTGTACGGGTGGGTTCAAATCAACCTGGACAATGACGGGTAGAACTTGACATGTGACTTATGATTTGTTGGCCTTAGTCAAGGTCATAAGAGCATGGGGTAAAAATCCACATCGGGAGTTTCAAAAGTACTGAAACTTGCCGGATATGCGCATACCTTCTGGAGTGTGATAACGTGAGCGGATTCCGTCACGTTATCATGCGATGAGAGTTGGATCCCGATTCCCACTGATGAGTTGGTTTACTCCTCGGGTGATCCCGGCTAATTCTTCTTTCAGGTTTGGAGAAGAATTTGACGTTACAGTGGGAGGTTTCCAGATTAGATAAATTGGTAACCATTCTGATCTAGGTTAGAGTGCACGCTGAGTGTTTCTTTTCTCTCTCTCTCTGGCAGCGACCATTGACCCGACCCTAGACTATGACTCAGTGACCAAGTTGACCGAACCTTCTTAACACTGGCTTTTGGATTGTCAGAGTTGCAGACCTCTTTGCCACTCCTACTTTTACCCTTTTCTCCGGGACACCCCGTATTACTACGAACGTCCACTTCCATTGGACAAAACCATCGTATGGTTATATACGAACTCGAAGGACTTCGAGGATGGTTTCCGGTTCTGGAGAAAACGAATAGGACTATTCAGTTGTCTTTACCTTTTACCTTCTCTCAGGTTGCGAGTACTCCTTGGTTTAGGAGATAGTACACCTATTACGCAAATTGGATAGTCTTCTTCCAAACCTTAGGCTGGTGTCGAACGGTAGGGAATGAAGAAAGCCAATTAGCCTAAACGGTGTACAGAAGGTATTAAGTTCAGACAAAGCAAGGGATTACTAAGAGGGCAAAGTAAATTGCGACTGCTATTCACGACCAAACCATGTACTTCTTTGTCAATCCTAAATCACCTATGAATTAAGTTCATTCGGTTGTCTTTTATCCTCACCTTCTCTCGCATTGCGAGTGCTCCTAGGACTAGGACAGTACACCCATTATGCTTATTGGATAGTCTTCTTCCAAACCATAGGCTGGTGCCGAACGGTAGGGAAGGAAGAAAACCATTTGGCCTAAACGGGTGTACAGAAGGTAATGACTAAAGACATATAAAGGGATTTGGAGAGGTGGCAAAGAATTATACGGTTATAGTTGTGAATCTGGATAATGGAAGAGGCATTACTAAGAATACCAGGATACCCCATCGAAACATTTCAATGTTTCAGTTCCACTGTGTACTATTAAATGAAAACTGATTTCCCGATTAGATACTTACTCCAGGGTATGTATTTACCAGGTATGAGTCTCACGTCTGTATGGTTTTACAGATGATGAGTGGGAGTAAGTTATTGGGAATTAGGTGACCATCCTCATTATATCGGGATTCGTTGTAATCGGTGATATTTGAGGAAGTCACCTGGGTTGTTTGCCGGTCGGCAAATATTTGGTTTTGAATATACGTTGTTGTGCACCAATTTCAAATTGATATATCTGTACGTCTATTTTTATAGAGTGAGATATACTTTTTGAAATTATTTCTATGACATTTACCTATATCTGTGGATGTTTAGGTAAGGAGCATTGAACAACGGTGTACTTCTTAACCAAAAGTACAGTTTTCAACCTACGACACACAGTGAATGAGTCATTCGACTCAGGGGACTTATACAGAGTATTGTATATTGTCCAGTGTCCATGAGGACAGAGGGGTTGGTCCTCGTACTATATTCTGTTTACTTTTAACTTCTCTAGTTCTTAGACATGTGTTTCGTAGAAACACAGGGTCTAAGTTTTGAGGAGTTATAGGTATAAGAGTAAAGTAGAGAACCAAGTGTTGCAAGTATCGGGATTCTTCAAGGAGATCGAAGATGTAGATACTTGTGAATGGTATTCAGTTGATAGTAATGATTAAGAGAACTAGCTTCTCTTTCAGGTTACTCATAATTGGAAGTACTCCTAAGTTGAGTAACGCTGATCGGCCTCTCTTCCATTTACTTGACATGCACTGGAGACAGCTGCATGATTTGAATCTGGTTCAATTAAATCAGTGCCTCTGGTTCTTGGATATAGAACAGTTCATATCTTGACATTGTTAAGATACGGGGAGTTGTCCGGCTTATGCTTAAAACCAGACACTGGACAACTCAAGGCACGTTTCAGTAGTGGCTGTTTGTGGGTTGACCCGGGCTATGACGAGGGTTGACTTTCTACCATCTGGAAGATCAATAGTGATATTGTTCTTGACTCGCCACAGTTTTATCAAAAAATGGATTTTTTCAGAAAAACAGTAGTGGGAGTATGGTAGAACTGGAAGTGATTCCAGAACCGCAAACGATTACTGAAGATTTGATAAGAACCTAAAGATTCAATCTGGTTTGACATTCCATTGGCCACTCCGCAGATATGGTGGGTAACCTCAGGCACTCGAGAGGTACTTCGGTATGCTCAAGGACGGTGGCAGGGAGGTTCTTGTTTACCCACACTTGCCATTGCTGTTGTTCCAGGCTGCGAGACCCGGCGGGAGGATGAGTATAGCGTCGTTCTAAACTTGCTTTAGAAGTGTACGCCTATATGACTCTGCCAGAGGGTTGTCGTAGTCAGTGGGAGCAGCGGAAGCATTGGTGGACATCAAGCTTATGTCTATTTATAGACTATAGCAGATATTGCGGAGATAGATCATCTATTTCTGATGTGACAGTCATAGGTTTGACTTCATCAGAATAGGGGATGGATCTGTTAAGAAGGTTGTAGAGTGTGATGTCCTGGTATTTGATGACATACACAGAGTAGGAAGTGATATTCCTATACTACGATCGGTTATACTTTGGTCGTCACACAGTAGTTTCTCCACATAGGACTTGGATATTATATCAGACATTCTGGTTACTAGATCTATGGTTTTAGATCTAGATTTGGGTGGTTTCCCAATCTGGGTACTTTGACCGCATTCTATGAGTATTTAGAATGGACGACTCCTGGCACGGTAGTGTACCTGCAGGTAATGGAGTCACCCTCTCTAAAGGTGTCTTACAGACTAAAGGGGAGAGGGATACGCATGATTGACAGATCACTTGCTTAGGCAATTGAGTCAATCATGAGATGTCAAGTACCACACCAGATGTTGTTCTTGCAGTAGGTGCAATAAGTTGATATTGATCCAATCCTGGAGAAACAGTCGGAAGCAGTTTTAGAACATAAGTGAATGTTCTAGGGATATGATAACGGCAGTCTTCTTCGGGAGACAGTTATCATTCCAGGCTTCCAAGGTGACATGGATGGCAGAGTGGCTGTCGGAGTTATAGTTTTCCCTCTGACGAGGGGCAGTATTTTGGACAGTTGGTCCAGGTGGATACTGAGGGAAGGCATGGCGCAGGACACTGATTAAGTTCAGTTGTCGATACAGTCTAAGAAGTTTGGATTTGGAGTTCACTTATGAGCTAGGTCCCATCAGACATCCAGACATTCTAAGACAGGTATTGCTCATTTCGGGAGATAGTTTTCTCTGCGAACATGAGATATAGAGAGACATAGAAAGAAACACCAAAGCGGATCCACTCACTGAGGCTATTCCTCGAACGCAATAGTTTCGCAAACGAGCTTTGTGAGACTGACTAGTAGAGGAGTTGGGTGTTCGGTATCACACGGGCTGTGAGTATGCGACATCGCAATAATTAGCCTCGAGTGCAAGTGGGAGATTGTTGGAGATAGTGCCCTCAGAGTCAATTATTGGATCACAGGCACGTGATTGCAATGATTGAGGGAAGGACCTGTCCCAGTAGGACAGTCTTACTCGAGATGATAGTATGCTATCTGGTTTACCTTTATCATCGTGTACTGCTTTAGGTGACCTTTCGAGTCGCTATTACACGTTGATAAAGCCCCTAGGATTCTTGCTTGACATCCAGCAGTATGAGGGCGATCATATAAGTGGGAGCTGGGGTCTACAAGCACATCCTTAAAAGGTCCCTAGTCGTGGGAGTTTCGAGACAGGGCATCGATACTCCGGAGTAGACTAGTGTATACAGTCGAGACCCCGACGAAGGGCGGTGGCCGGTCTCACAAGCCACTGGTGTCAGTTGGTTCACCTAAGATGTATACAGGTGCTCATTGGGTTATGAGTACACCGGACAGGACTCGCCGGGAACCTGCTAGTTGGGCATATACCAGACGTCAGATAGCAGTTCCCAGGTGACATGTGTATAGGTTAGTTCATCGACCTGGGATCGTCATTTGTCTCGTGTGAGTTCCCACTGTACTTTGATTACTACCCTACCACGGCTCAAAGGAGTCGTGCAAACAGGTTTTAGTTGGGTACAGTCCCGAGTCACATGGAGGCAGTGAGCGGATCTGCAGGGGTTCGTCTCTCCCGGTATTGGGGGTGAGGTCGTGCTGTGTCTAGGAGAGCCAGAACATGAAAAGTCCTTGGCCAAGGCAAGAGATTTGCTGGTAGGTATTCCAGTAGTATCTCAGGGTGTTCTGGGCTACACTCCGACACGACTTGTACCGCTTTTGGGGGTCTGACTTTTACCAACCCCCTAGGCCCGCCATGCGATGCTCATAGACGAACGGACCGGACTGTACGGATATTGTCACTGACAGACTCAGTAGGGTGTCAGGATGAGTTCGCTCATCGACGTCCCTTTTGGTCGATAGCTGGTGGCCCGTCACGTATGGCTAATACCTCTGACGTGCTAGTGGTTAAATCCACAGCCATAGTATTGACGAGTCTTTAGAGTCCACCACACAGACAGTTACTCAAGTTTCGGGCGAAACGCTGTAGAGTCCGTATGGAGATATGGCAGGGTTCGATCAGATACGTGCGGTATTGCACGGATCGTGATCGGACAGTTTTTACTAGCCGGCTTTGGCTTAAGCCGGATACTAGTAGTTGATAGTGTAGTTTTGTCTCTTTGCATTTGTGTTCAGTGCGAATACAAATGCGGGCATGTATTTGCAGTAGTGGGGTTTTCCTGTAATTTATTACGGGATCGGTTTTCTGAAGTTGCCAGTTTGCATTCCGTTCCGGCCGGTTTTCCTTCATTCCTTCTCGGTCGGACTTTCTTGATGGAGGGTGTTAATTGCAAGTTTGCAATTAACATTTAGTGGAGGGTTTTTCTTGCACTTGTGGATTTTGATGAGACTTGCTTCATGATGATATTCCTTTCTTATCCATTTGATGGCTTTTCACTTGATGGTTTGATTAGTGAAATGAGAGTGACCATTTTCCATATTGTTGATATATTCTTTCTTGCATTTTTCTCTCTCCAATCTCATTCTTTCTTTGGGTGGGCCGGCCACTTGTTTGAGGAGAAAAGAGAGAGAGGTTGGTTGGTGATATATTTATTCTTCATCTCATTTCATGTTTTTTATGCTTGCTAAAAATCACAAGCTTCTCTCCTTCATTCATTCCCTTCCTCAAATCCCTCCATCAAGGCAACTTCCATAAACCCTAAAGAGACAAGTTCACTACACTATTCTATAGCAAGCCTTGGACGCGTCGGCTAGCCAACTTCGCGCCCGAGTTGCCTCGGTCAAGAGGCGGGAGCCCGTAAAAGATTCCGGCTACGTGGTGCCCTTTCCGACGAGCGAGGAGGTGACGGAGATTCCGCGGGAGATCGGAGCGGAGACGAAGACCGAAGGACACGGATCGCTTGGTATAGCTTCTCTACTCTTTTCTTTTTGCTAGCTAGCTAGGTTAATGGCCCGATCCGGGTGAAAAGTCCGCGGCGGTGCCGTTTTGCAAAGTTCGCAAAGTTTTTGTTTTCCGCGTTTCCGGCGTCGGATCGACGGCCGGGGCGCCCCCGCGGGCTTACAATACTTATACCCGTATATTGGTTCTCTACTTCTAACTTATATTCCGTGAATATCTCAAAAGGTTCGGACTTTTGTTTCAACAAGAACATATGTCTGAATCTAAAGAGATCATCAGAGAACGTAATGAAGTATAAAGAACCAGTCTTGGCATGTGTAGACAGGGGACCTACATACATCAACATGTATCATCCCAAGAGTTTACTAACTCTTTCTCTGTTTCCAGTAAACGGAGCTATGGTCATCATATCTTTGTGACATGACTGGCGAGTTTCACAAGATGTAAATTCAAACTAATTTAAATATGCATCTTTATGTAACTCTAGCTAGTCGGGTCACATTGATCTGACCTAGTCTACAATACCTCAAGAAGGAATCGTTCAATTGTGAACTCTTCCTCTTGTGTGTGATCCGTATACTTCGAACTGTGGTTTGATTTAGAACGTTAATGCTTTTAGATAACGTGCCTGAACCGATCAACTTTTGATATAGGAAATGTTCAAAACATTATCCAACAATACAAAATTTTGTCATTTCTTTACTTATAAAGAGACTGATATGATTTTGTATATCAGGTTCGGTATCTAATAACATTCGTTCAGAATCAATGTATTTGGAATACAGGGTGACAGTGACCAACAGACTTGGCTGCAACACTTGCCCCGTTTTCTGTCTCATGAAACTTATCACCCGTTCTCAGTTCTCTACCTTTCTGTAGCCCTATGTAACAGATTACATATCTGGGATCCTGATCTGGTATCATATACCCAGGACGTAAAGGACACTGAGAAACAGTTCTATATAATGAACACACACCCGAAGATGATGCATCAGCATGCACTTACTTCGTTTGGGCGGCACGGGAATTCTGGTAATCCCCTTATTTCCTGCTCTGTCTTATAACATTTATAAGTTGGAGCGGGACCAACGTTCCCCAGCTCAGTATAACAAGCGGGTTCGGTCAAATATCCGTATTATTATCTTGATTAAGGCGTGATATGGTCGCAACCTGGAGAGAGAGAGAAGAAAACACTCAGCGTGCGCTCTTGCAAGAATAGATTGGTTATTATTTTATCTAATCAGGATGGCTCCCACTGCTTTTTATCAAATCTTCCTTCAAACCCTAAAAGCAAAGACTAGCCGGGATTAATTACACACTACAAGTTCGCCAATCTTTCAGCCAGGCCAGTGTCGGTACTTTGAGGGAGGTCCCCCGTGCTTTCGCACGAACCTAATTAATGTAAACCTCGTTTTCCCAGAGGCGTAAACCCGTTGACACCTTTCTAGACACCTACTTGATCGGCTAATTGTAATGTGTAAAACTCTCCCAGGAGTAACTCTTACTCGCAGCGGGTATCGGGATCCAACTATCTCATAGAAGGTATGCAATCTCATTGCAAATTTCAACACTTGAAATTCCCGATAATATTTTGCCCCTAGCTCGCTATGACCTTGACGCATGCCAAACAACCCATAGTCTGCTAGTCAAGTTCAACCCGTACATTTCTTGATTGAATTAAACCCACCCGCACGACCCTTGACGCATGCCAAACAACGCCGTACGAATACCCTAATCCAATCGCATCGTATGCTAGCAGATAAGCACTAGTTAGCTACCGAACACTACGCCTTGACGCATGCCAAACAACCGCAGCACGAATACTAACTAGTACTTATCTGAAATGACGGAGGGCTACGACAGGTTTTTCTGAAAACCTATTGCGTAATGAACTTGATATCGTTGTAGAATCAAATGAATTTTGAAATGGAGTGTTTTTTAGGCTTTTCTAGTTTTGCTAAAGGAGTCACTCCCGGTGAAGGGATCGTCGGTCCTTTCCTCGTCGAATGAGGTGCGGGATATATCATATATATCACTGTGCAAAGCAAAAACTCTTAAAAGCAATCAAAAAACAAACCGAGTGTGTAGCATCTGCCAGATATTGCTAAAGGAGTCACTCCCGGTGAAGGGATCTCGGTCCTTTCCTTATCGAATAAGGTGCAGGATATATCGTATATACCGCTGTGCAAAGCAAGAACTGTAGCTACCTGTTTTATTTTGAAATTCGATTCTACAACATCTTAGGTTTCTTTTATTTTCATTAATCTCATTAATGAAGTCCCATCATTTAAGTACCTAAACATCACAGATAAATACGACGTACACTTATGCCATCCGCATTCGCCTCGATGTCCCCTCGTGCACCGTTAGGTTAGGTGACTAACGGCAGAGCGGGGCAGGGCTAGCGCGGGTGTAAAACATAAGTAACGCCTATATAATATATCATATATACTATATACAGCATTTATCACAGAACATCACATGATCACATCACAGATATCGCAGCAGAAGAATCATATGAAATATTGGATATACTAGGACGTCCGTGTTTTCAATACGAGCCAGTATAAAACACGGATTCCACGGTCGTGATGAATAGCCAAACCCACACCCCTAGACCCCTACGAGAGCGGCAAGCAACCCTACCAATTCTGGAGTTAGGAGACCCGGACTCGACTCCTCGAGTTGGTCTCCCACTGGACTCCAGAACCCGGTTACTTGTGCCCTCCTCCTTGGGTCTATCCTAGTGCGGAAAAGAAAATAATATACAGAGGGTGACATCTTCCGCAACCTGGAAGTGCCCCAATAAAAGAATATTACATACAAGTTTTTACATGAATGAAAATGAAAAACACTCATCTCACATAAAAAAACCCCGGCTATTCAAACACGACGATCCAATATAACATATCCAGCAACACATAACATCACATGTCATCAACGTAAGTAAATATGCACATCCCAATTGTCGTTGACATATAGCAACGAAACCGGCGATATCACATATTACACTTACGGTCACAGAAAAGAAAGTGTAAAACTACAACAGTTGGAATCCGCAACCTTCTTAGACATCGCATGCCTAAACCAATGAATTCCTTAGACATCACATGCCTAACAATTATAAACCCTGCATTTTAGTCTCAAAATCGAAAACACTTTTCAATACCAAGTCGGGTAATCCAACAAGATTCCCGACACCCTGATCGAATGCTCATCGCAAACTTCAGTAGACGGCTGCACCCCTGATACCGTCGACGAAGTGCACCAAGGCGGAACACCGCTGCCGCAAGCACCCGAACGGATGCTTTCGGCGACGGGGTTCTCCTACAGTCACTTGGTCGGGGCTATGGAGTGAGGTTGTCTATTAAGTTTACCCGGCGAGTATCCGCGTACGCTACGTGATTGCGACGGACTTTTGATCACATCAAAATTCCGTGGCAACCGATCAAGTGAGACTAAACTGCTATGTTTATAACATTCATTCAGTTATCTCATAACTACTTGTGAATTCCAATTATTGTATCATATTCCGGATAAATAGAAAATGTCAAACTTTCCGATCGAACAATCGAACACCCAAGTTTTCCCGATACAGATCAACACATGAAATAAGTCTAACAACATTCAGTTCGTGCCTCAGTACCAACGGTCCAACCGTAGAAGGGTCAAGCCAACGCCTCACATGTGGCACGCCGTACTGCCCCAAACCCGAAGGTTCAAAGGGCAGTTCAAGACGGTCACATAATCGAGTTAAGGTTTGTTGTCTTCTAGAGGGTCCATCGAGTTACTTGCACTACTTAGAACGTCGTTAAACTACAGAAAAATCCAACACTTGGAAAATTCCCGACAGGGGAAAATTGGGTATTTACATCCGGTCGAACTTTTTAACATATTCTAAAATTTATCCGGAAAGCCAAATAGACAAAATCTGATAAACCCGATCGAATCAACGAAGCTCCAAAACATCCCAGATTATTCAACTCTTGAATAAATATTAAAAATACCCAGAGAACTCATCACTATTAAATAGGAATTACTGTGCAAAAGTCAACGCAAGAGGAGACCAAGAGGCCGCGGAACCGCCGCACATGCCAAGCTCGTGCCACGGTTCCGCGGTGGTTTAATTGAATTAGGCCCCCGTATTTCACAGTAATTCATATAAAACCCTGCTTAATTTTCTGCATATTTTTAATGTGGAAAAATGCACAGTTTTGAAAAAAGGACAGAGAGCATGGGAAAAATGAGGTTTCGGGTTCGATCGGGATTCAAACGTTGTCTAGACTTCGCCTAAAGCTCTAGCTTGGCTCTGATACCACTGTAGGATTCCTAGGCACTTTAGTGAGGTCTCACAAGGCATCAACCATGTCCATTTCAAAAATTACGGTGCCGAGAAACCCTAAACTACGGATCGTTGGCTAGAAATCTAGGCGAAAATGAAATCTAGTTAACACTTAACTATAAGTTAAACGGAAATACAACCTTTGTAGATCCGGTGCTCCACCTCCATAGCTCCGCAACGAAGTCCCCTCGCTGTCCAAAAGTATTCCTGGGCTCTAACGTCGGCTTCGTCGGAGAAATGGCGAGCTAGGTCGTCGATGTCCATGCCGAAGATGATCTACGTCGAGGCATCGCTAGATCAAGCTCTCACTTCACAAAGTCAAGAAACTTGTGAAGAAAACACACTCTACTACTTGGCAAGAGATAGAGGATGAAGAAATAGAAAGTGGGTAGACTTTAGAATTGGATTTCTCACTCATTTCATCAATCCACCATTGATGAAGTCAAGGTTTTCTTCTTGAGTTCAAGGAAGAAGAAGAAGAAAATGATATGATAAGTTAATTCTAAAAATGAAAAGAATAATGAATTCTTATCATAATAGAACCATGGTTAGGTGTAGAGAATTAATTAGGGTCAAGTGGAATGGTTAGGTTTAAGCATGAGACAAAATGGTTACAAAGTCAAAGTGTTCATGAAACTTCATGAATAAAACAAAACATGCCACCATTTTCTCATTTGCTTTTCTTTTTCCAAAAGAATAAATAAATGAATAAAATGAATAAGGAAAAAGTAAACCCTAACCATTTCATTAACCAAGGTTTAATTCTTTACACTTAACCAAAAGGGATGTATCATCAAACACGATACAAGCAAGTGCACAAAATCATATCGCATATGCAATGCGCACATCATGAGCGAGAAAATCCATTTAAAGTGAACCGATACTAGTTAATGCAAAGTAATATATCAAATATATATAATTATACATTAAATCATTAAATCAACACTTGATTTAACGATCCGGTCATATCGCATATAACCGACTAGTATCCAATGTATCGGCTTATCGAATCAATCCTTGATTCGATAACTAGGTTATATCGCATACAACCATTCGATACATTCATCGCAAGAATAGAATACGGTATCACATACACGTATTATTCTCGGTCCCGCACATATCTCATATGCGCTCCTATTTCGTTTCGCTTGAGCCAGGAAACCTCTGTGTAGGACTCTAAAGACTCGTCAATACGCCGGCAGCAGGTGATGATCATATCAAGCACCCACAAGCCGCAAGCGGTCTGCTAAACGTAACGGCCACCCGGGTATTGAGCGATCAGAAGATCGACGAGCAAGCCCGCTCATACTCCTGTGAATCCAACCAGTAACACTACCGTACAGTCCGGTCTGATCGTCTGATATGTCGCATATCTCGCCTAGGGGTGGTAAACGTCAGACCCCAATAGCTCGATAAGTCGTGTCGATATGAGGTCTATAACAATTCGAGAAACTACCGGTAACACTTACCAGTAAATCTCAGCAACCCTGGCCAGGGATTTCCTGTTATAGCCAATCGAACACAGCGCAACATCAACCCCCTATACCGGGAGAGACGAATCCCCTCCTATCGCTCATTGCCTCCATGTGACTCGGGACTGTACCCAAAAACCACCGTTTTGCACGCCCTCTTGGACGTGGTAAGATGGAAATCAAAGCACAGTGGGAACCACACAAGACTCTATGACGATCTCGGGTCAACAGACTACTCTGTACCAGTGTCACCAGAGAACTGCCATCTGACGTGAGGTATAATACCATCTGGGAGTTCTCGGCGAGTCCGTCCAGTGTACCCAGTCTCCACTGAGCACCCGTATATCATCTCTGATGTCAAACACCAATGGATATGGGATCATCCTGTAAGTGCACGGCGGCGCCCCGGCCGTCAATCTGACGGCCAAATGCGGAAACGGTGATTACTTAATTTTGCGGACTTAGCAAACTGGCACCACCGCGCACTAAACACCCGGATCGAACCATTAACAAGTCTAAGCTAACTATAAGATAGGGGAAGAGATATACCGAATGATCCGAGTCCTTCGGTCTTCGTCTCCACTCCGATCTCCCGCGGATGCTTCGTCCGTCATCTCCTCGTTGTCGCCTCTTCGCCGGAAGGGCACCACATCGCCTGCATCTTTTACGGGCTCCCACCTCAATACCGAGGCAACTCGGGCGCGAAGCTGGCGAGTCGACGCGTCCAAGATTTGCTGTAGAAAGTGTAGTGTAGAGCTTATGTCTAATTTGGGGTTTGTTGCCTTTGAAGATGATGGAGGAATCAAGATAAGAAAAATGGTGCTTGCATTTTTCTAGCATGAAAAGAGATGAACAAATTTTCCCTCTTGAAAATGATCCTCTCTTCTTCTTCTCTCAAGTATGAAAAAAAACTTATCATCTTAGAAAATGGTGGAGGAAAGGATATGAAGCATGAAGGGAGGTGATGGTAGGAGCACAAGTGGTGACCACATCCAAAACATCATCATAACCATCTCACATCAAACTCTAATCACTTCTAATCAACAAAAGGCAAGTGATAATGATGGATAAGAATGGTATCAAAAGATGCTTTCATAATAAATATATTTGCAAGAAAAACCTCCACAATGTGTTATTTGCAAACTTGCAAATAACACCCTCCATCGGAAAAGTCCGGCCGGGAAAGAATAAAGGAAAACCGGCCGGAACGGAATGCAAACTGGCAACTCCAGAAAACTGGTCCCGTAATAAATTACAGGAAAACCCCGATACTGTGCATACACACCCGCATCTGTATTCCGTCCGGATACAAATGCAATGAGACAAAACTACACTGTACTATACTAGGATCCGGCTTAAACCAAAGCCGGCTAGTAATATCCGTCCGATCCTGATCCGTACAATACCGCACGTATCTGATCGAACCCTGCCATATAACCATACAGCCACTAGTACAAACCGTCCGATCCTGATCCGTGCAATACCGCACGTATCTGATCGGACCCTGCCATATCTCCATACGGCCTCTACAGCGTTTCGCCCGAAACTTGAGTAACTGAGTGTGGTGGACTCTAAAGACTCGTCAACACCTTGGTTGTGGATTTAACCACTAGCAAGTCAGAGGTATAAGCCAATACGTAACGGGCTACCAGGTATTGACAAAAAGGGATGTCGATGAGCGAACTCATCCTGACACCCTACTGAGCCTGTCAGTGACAATATCCGTACAGTCCGGTCCGTTCGTCTATGAGCATCGCATGGCGGGCCTAGGGGGTTGGTAAAAGTCAGACCCCCAAAAGCGGTACAAGTCGTGTCGGAGTGTAGCCCAGAACACCCTGAGATACTACTGGAATACCTACCAGTAAATCTCCTGCCTTGGCCAAGGACTTTTCATGTTCTGGCTCTCCTCGACACAGCGCGACCTCACCCCCAATACCGGGAGAGACGAACCCCTGCAGATCCGCTCACTGCCTCCATGTGGCTCGGGACTGTACCCAACTAAAACCTGTTTGCACGACTCCTTTGAGCCGTGGTAGGGTAGTAATCAAAGCACAGTGGGAACTCACACGAGACAAATGACGATCTCAGGTCGATGAACTAACCTGTACACATGTCACCAGGGAACTGCTATCTGACGTCTGGTATAATCCCAACTAGCAGGTTCCCGGCGAGTCCTGTCCGGTGTACTCATAACCCAATGAGCACCTGTATACATCTTAGGTGAACCAACTGACACCAGTGGCTTGTGAGACCGGCCACCGCCCCTCGTCGGGGTCTCGACTGTATACACTAGTCTACTCCGGAGTATCGATGCCCTGTCTCGAAACTCCCATGACTAGGGACCATTTAAGGATGTGCTTATAGACCACCAGCTCCCACGTATATGATCGCCCTCATACTGCCGGTAGTCAAGCAAGAATCCTAGGGGCTCTATCAACGTGCAATAGTGACCTGTAAGGTCACCTAAAGCAGTACACGATGATAAAGGTAAACCAGATAGCATACTATCATCTCGAGTAAGACTGTCCTACTGGGACAGGTCCTCCCCTCAATCATTGCAATCACGTGCCTGTGATCCAATAATTGACTCTGAGGGCACTATCTCCAACACATCCATCGCCTATCTGTATGGGTCGAGAAGGTATACGCTAGTCTACTCTGGTATATCGATGCCCCATCTCGATACACTCACGACTAGGGACTTTGAAGGATGTACTTATGGACTACCATGTCCCCACTAGTATGATCCGCATCACAGTCCAGGTAGTCAAGTACACATCCTAAGGGCTTTACCAACATGTAACAGAGAGACACCCAGTATACACGTTAAGGTAAAGTTCAACCAGATAGCATACTATCATGTCGAGCAAGAAAGTGCTCCCTATATATGTCCCAGCATCCACTACAATATACATCCTATGTACAGTAATGGCCTCTAGGGCATACATATAACTAACATTCTTCTCTCTCTCTCTTAATTGCAGCGACCCAGTAACCAGACATAGGTTACATCTAGATAATAAAATGACTGAATCTGACTGTTATAACTGGCAAAGGTCTGTCCAGATGTCCATTGCCCATGACAAGCTGGGACACCTCTTGACTGTGTTGGATATAGTGCCCTCAAAGTCAATTATTGGATCGCAGGTACGTGATTGCAATGATTGAGGAGGACCTATACCGGTAGGACAGTCTTACTCGAGATGATAGTATGCTATCTGGTTTGCCTTTATCAGTCGTGTATAGGTTCAGGTGACTGATCACGATTACACTTTGATAGAGCCCTTAGGATCTTGCTTGACTACCAACAGTATGAGGGCGATCATATAAGTGAGAGTTGGGTGGTCTATAAGCATATCCTTAATAGTGGTCCCTAGTCGTGGGAGTTTCGAGACAGGGCATCGATACTCCGGAGTAGACTAGTGTATACAGTCGAGACCCCGACGAGGGGCGGTGGCCGGTCTCACAAGCTACTGGTGTTAGTTGGATCACCTAAGATGTATACAGGTGCTCATTGGGTTATGAGTACACCGGACATGACTCGCCGGGAATTTGCTAGTTGGTATTATACATATCGTCAGATAGCAGTTCCCTGGTGACATGTGTACAGGTTAGTTCATCGACCTGAGGTCGTCATTTGTCTCGTGTGAGTTCCCACTGTGCTTTGATTTCTACCCTACAAAGGAGTCGTGCAAACAGGTAGTTTTTGGGTACAGTCCCGAGCCACATGGAGGCACGTGAGCGGATCGGCAGGGGATTCGTCTCTCCCGATATTGGGGGTGGAGGTCGCGCTGTGTCCAGGAAAGCCATTACACCAAGTCCTTGGCCAAGGCAGGTGAGATTTACTGGTAGGTACTCCAGTAGTATCTCAGGGTGTTCAGGGCTTGTCTCCGACACGACTTATACAGCTATTGGGGGTCTGACGTTACTAGCCTCCTAGGCCGGATATGCGATACTCATAGGCGAACGGACCGGACTGTACATACATTGTCACTGTTAGGCTCAGTAGGGTTTCTGGATGAGTTCGCTCATCAGCCTCCCTTGAGGTCAGTCCATGGGCAGCCGTTACGCATAGCTAGTGCCGCTGACGGCTTGTGGTTAAACCCACTGCCAGGGCACTGACGAGTCATTAGAGTCCCCCACAGATAGTTTCCCAAGTTCGGGCGAAACGTTGTAGAGGCCGTATGGTTTTATGGCAGGGTTCGGAAAATGCACGTGCGTTTACGCACGTGTTATTTTTCGGGCAGATAATACTGGTGGGCTTTGGTTTAAGCCGGATCAATGTATTATATAGAGTAGATATAATATCTTTGTCTCAGTTGCATTTGTATTCGGTCGTAATACAAATGCGGGTATATTTATACGGTTACGGGGTTATCTTGAAATTCTTTTCGGGATCACTTTTGGAAGTTCCCAGTTTCCAGTTTTCTATCAGCCGTCTTTTAACATTCGGTTAAAGACGGATTTATCTTTTCTTGAGATGAGTGTGGAAGGTTCTAGAAGTTTCTAGAAGAGGTGACTAGGTTAGAATGGTGTTGAGTTTTCATTGGTTTCTTTCTTTGTGTTCACACTTTGTGTTCACACTATGTGTTCACACTTTGTGTTCACACTTAAGATATTTTCTTATTGTCACCTCCCCCTCTCCTACACTCACCCCCCCACCTCCATATATGTGGCCGGCCCCTTCCCCCTCTCTCTCACACTCTCACACTTGATGTTTTATCCGGTAAAAAGATTATGATAGATTTTGGGGTGTATGGAATTTCACAGCTCATTTCATTCCATCACCCGATTCCCATGGCAGCTTCATTAACCGTTCGTCCATGGTTTTGGACGAAGCGAGACAAAGTATTCCGCTCATTCTCTACATCAATCTTGGTCGTCTCTTTTAGCAAACTTGACGACCGAGTTGCCTCGAGTCAGAGGCGGGAGCCCGTTTAAAGATCCGATGACGTGGTGCCACCTGGACGAGGAGATCGGAGATCGACGAGACCGGAGCAGCCGCAACGGAGCGTGGGATGATGGTTAAAGAACGAAGGACTCGTATCGTTCGGTATAACCTTTCTTCCCTCTTTATAGATTGTTAGTTTAGCGTTAATGGCAAATCCGGGTTATAGTTTGCGATAGCGCCAGTTATAAAAGTTTTTGTTCCGCATTTTGGCGTCTGAAAGACGGCCGGGGCGCTACCGTAGACTTACATGGTATCAGAGCCACGCCATTAAGCTTTACTAACTTGTGCTAACGCGTTAAAAGATCGATCGAACGGATTTTTCGAAAATCGCAATTTCTATTATTAAAGTTTCTGTTAATTTTCAAACTGGTCCAAATGTCATTTTGACCATACCAGAAAAATCAAGCAGGGTTTTTGAGGAATACTGTAGAAATTCGACAAAGTGATTCCACTGTTCCGCCGCGGATCCGCGGCCCAAGCTAGGGTTTGGCCGCGGATCCGCCGCTGGAAAGTGAGATCACTCACTCAATTTTCTACAGTGGATTCTATATTGGAAATTGTGGTTTCTGGAACTGTTTATTTGGGCCCAGTGTTTTTTACTGTGCAGCAGATTTGCGTGGGGCCCACTTCGGGAAATTTAGTCGATCGAAATTTAAATGTGTTAGTTTACAGTGCTTACATTATATCTCCGACCGTGAATGTCATTTGATCGGTAAACCGCGTCTGATTGCTATAGTTCTTTTAGACGGGTTTGCGAACGTGACATTCGCGTTGATATTCTGTGTTGTGCTGTGATGTTGCGGATTTGTCGTGGTGGATAGCAGTGTGCAATGGTAGTGCAGTTTGGATTTATTTGTACATTTGATATTGCGAGACGAACGTCCAACATGTGGACTGCCGTCACTGCCTGTTGTATAATATTCTTTTGGGGAACGACCAGGTTGCGGTCGATGTACCTATTGTACTATTTTTCATTACTGTACTAGGTTTTGCCCCGCGATGGAGTGTACGGATAGCCGGGTTCTAGAGGGGCAACGGGTACGCATCTCATGGCTTTGAGAGGAAGAGGAGCCTCACTCTAGAATTGGCAGACTATTCGCCACACTCGTAGGGGGTACAGGTTGACCCAAGGAGGGGTGCTCAAGCTACCGGATTCCGTGAAGTGCTGGGTGGTCCATTCACTATGCTGTAGGGGGCTGCCTCGCTTCAGGTTTTGGCGGGTAACTTGCCTCACCCGTAGGGGTCTAAGTTTCATTGCACAAGCTATCCACACGACAGGGGAACGTCGGGTTTCAGCAGCGGCTCTGTGAAACTCGGGGATCCCAGATTATCTGTATTGTATTGTGATGCTTATTACTTTTCTGTAATGTTGTATATTATCACGTCTGGAGCGATTATTGTATATTGGTATATATACTATTAGATGTTGTATATGTTTTACACCCGCGCTAGTCCAGTCCCCGCTCTGTCGTTAGTTAAGTAACCTAACGGGTGATGACGGGACCCAGTGACGAATGCGAATGGCATATACGTACATTTTATTTTCGTTCTTTTCTGGTGTGATTAATTGATGGGACTGCGTTGATTCTGATCAATGCAAAGTAAAACAAACCTATTTGGATGTTGTTGGAACAATTTAAAAAGTGTTATTACAAAGATGTTTCCTTTTGTTTTGCATAGTGGTATTCGGTTGGAATATCCTGCACCTCATTCGACGGGGCAAGGGCCGATATCCCGTCACCGGGACTGACTCCTTGGGCAAAAGTTTGCGTCAGGGTAATAACTTCACTATAGTCGATTACATGTTGCTTTGCATCGCGGTATTCAGTGGAATATCCTGCACCTCATTCCACGAGGAAAGAGCCGAGATCCCTTCACCGGGAGTGACCTCTTTAGCAAAGGTTTTCGCCACTATATTTTATAAAAAGCTATCAGGTTCCTTCAACGAGATCAAGTTCATTACGTTAAAGGTTTTTTCGCCAAAAACCAGCCGTAGCCCTCCGTCATTTCTTATGGATGGTCAGTAATATTCAAGCTATGTTTGTTGGCTTTCGTCAAGGCATAGTGTTTGGTAGTTGCAGGGGTATTCATTTTATGCATAGATAGATGAGTTGGTTTGGGACAGTCGTATTACCTTGTTGGCTTTCGTCAAGGGTATGTACGGGTGGGTTCGAATTAACAAGATAATGACGGGCAGAACTTGACATGTGACTTATGATTTGTTGGCTTTCGTCAAGGTCATAAGAACATGGGGTAAAAATCATATCGGGAGTTTCTAAAGAAACTGAAACTTGCCAGGCATGCGCATACCTTCTGGAGTGTGATAACGCGAGTGGATTCCGTCACGTTATCATGCGATGAGAGTTGGATCCCGATTCCCGCTAATGAGTTGGTTTACTCTTCGGGTGATCCCAATTGATTCTTCTTTTAGGTTTGGAGGAGAATTTGACAGTACAGTGGGAGGTTTCCGGATTAGATAAAGTGATAACCATTCTGATCTAGGTTAGAGTGCACGCAGAGTGTTTCTTTTCTCTCTCTCTTTGGCAGCGACTTTTGACCGACCCTAGACTATGACTCAGGGACCATGTTGACCGAACCTTCTTAAAATACTGGCTTTTGGATTGTCTATGTTGCATAAGTCATTGCCACTCCTTCTTCTACCCTTTGCATTTCTCAGAACACCCGTATTACTACGGACATCCACTTCCATTGGATAGATCCATCGTATGGTTATATACGAACTCGAAGGGACTCCTTCGAGGATGGATCAAGGTTCAGGAGAAATAGAATTGGTTTATTCAGTTGTCTTTTATTATCACCTTCTCTCAGGTTGCGAGGGCTCCTTGGTTTAGGAGAGTACACCTATTACGCTTATTGGATAGTCTTCTTCCAAACCATAGGCAGGTGCCGAAAGGTAGGGAATGAAGAAAACCAATTAGCCTAAGTAGGGTGTACAGAAGGTAATATGTAAAGACAAAATAAAGGGATTAGAAAGAGGGCAAAGTAAGTTGCGACTGTTATCATTCACGACCAAACCACGTACTTCATCGCCACTCCTATTTCACTTTTAAAAGAATAAGGTATTATTCAGTTGTCTTTTATCATCACCTTCTCTCAAGATGTGAGTACTCCTTGGTATAGGAGGGTACACCTATTATGCTTACTGGATAGTCTTCTTCCAAACCATAGGCTGGTGCCGAATGGTAGGGAAGGAAGAAAACCATTTAGCCTAACGATGGTGTACAGAAGGTAACGACTAAAGACAAATAAAAGGATTTGGAGAGATGGCAAAGGAATATACGGTTAAAGTCATGAATTGGATTATGAAAGAGGCATTACTATGAATACCAGGATACCCCTACCCTACGAAACATTTTCATGTTTCAATGCATTGTTAATGGAAAACTGTTTTCCCGATTAGGTACTTACTCCAGGGTGTGTATTCACCAGGATTCATTCTCATATCTGTATGGTTTTTACAGATGATGAGTGGGAGGAAGTTATTGGGAATTAGGTGATCATCCTCATTATATCGGAATTCGTTGTAATTGGTGATATTTGAGGAAATCGCCAGGGTACAGTTTTCAACCTACGACGCACAGGTTTTGAGTTATTCAACTCAGCGGACTTATACAGAGGAATGTATGTTGTCCAGTGTCCATCAGGACAAAGGGGTAGGTCCTCGTACTTTGTTCTATCTACTTATGACTTCTCTGATATTTAGACAAGTGTTTCGTAGAAATACAAGGTCTAAGTTTTGAGAAGTTGTGGGTATAAGAATAAAGTAGAAAACCAGATGTCGCAAGTATCGGGATTCTTCAAAGAGATCGAAGATGTAGATAGTTGTGATTGGTATTCAGATGATAGTAAAAGTTTTGAGAAACTTGTTTCTCTTTCAGATTACTCATAATTGGATGGATTCCTAAGTTGAGTAATGCTGATTAGCCTCTCTCCATTAAAGTTGATATGCACTGGAGACAGCTGCATGATTAGAATCTGGTTCCAATTAAATAAGTGCCAAAGTTTCTATATTGGATATAGGTGAGTTGTCTGGCTTATGCTTAAAACCAGACTCTGGATAACTCAAGGCACATTTCTGTAATGGCAGTTTGTGGGTTGGCCCAGGCTATGATGAGGGTTGACTTTCTACCATCTGGAAGATTAATAGTGATATTGTTCTTGACTCGCCACAGTTTTAGTAAAATGGATTTTTTTTCAGAAAACAGTAGTGGGAGTATGGTAGAACTGGAAGTGATTCCAGAACCGCAAACGATTACGGAAAATTTAATAGGACCAACAGATTCAATCAGGTTTGACATTCCATTAGCCACTCCGCAGATTTGGTGGGTAGCCTCAGACACCCGAGAGGTACTCCGGTAGCCTCAAGGACGGTGACAGGGAGGTTTTTATCTACTCAGACTTGATACTACTGTTGTTCCAGGCTATGAGACCCGGTAGGAGGGTTGTTGTGGTCAGTGGGAGCAGCGGAAGCATAGTGGGCAAGTAGCTTATGTCTATTTATAGACTAGAGCAGTTATAGCGGAGATTGATCATCTAATTTTGATGTGACAGTCATGGGTTTGACTTCATCAGAATAGGGGATGAATCTGTTAAGAAGGTAGTAGGGTGTGTTGTCCTGGTATTTGGATGACAAACATAGAGTAGGAAGTAAAATTCCTATACTACGATCGGTTGTACTGTGGTCGTCACAACAGTTGTTTCTCCAGACAGGATATGGATATAATATTTGACATTCTGGTTTCTAGATCTATGTTTTTAGATCTGAATTTGGGTAGTTTCCCAATGTGGGTGCTTTGACAGTATTCTAATGGTTTTTAGAATAGATGACTCCTGGCATGGTGGTGTACCTGCAGGTGATGGAGTCACCCTCTCTAAAGGTGTCATACAAACTAAAGGGGAGAGGGATGTGCATGATTGGCAGATCACTTGCTTAGGCAATTGAGTCAATCATGAGATGTCAAGTACCACACCAAATGTTGTTTTTGCACTAGATGCAATAAGTTTGTATTAATCCAATCCTGGAGAAACATAAGAAAGCAGTTTTAGAACATAAGTGCATGTTCTAAGGATTAGATGACGGCAGCCTCCTTCGGGAGACGGTTATCATTCCAAGCTTCAAAGGTGACATGGATGACAGAGTGATTGTCAGAGTTATAGTTTTCCCTCTGATAAAGAGGGACAGTATTTTGGACAGGTGGTCCAAGAGGATACTGTGGGAGGCATGGTGCCGGATAATGATTAGGTTCAGTTATCGATACAGTCTAAGAAGTTTGGATTTGGAGTTCATTTATGAACTAGGTCCCATCAGATATCCAGACATATTCTAAGACAGGTATTACTCAATTCGGGAGATGGTTTTCTCCGCGAACTTGAGATTAAGAGAGACATAGAAAGAAACATCCTGGCGGATCCACTCACTGAGGCTATTTCTCGAACACAATAGTTTTACAAACGGGCTTTGTGAAACTAATTAGTAGAGGAGTTGGGTGTTGGTTTCATACGGGCTGTGAGTACGCAACATCGCAATAATTAGCCTTAAGTGCAAGTGGGAGATTGTTGGATATAGTGCCCTCAAAGTCAATTATTGGATCGCAGGTACGTGATTGCAATGATTGAGGAGGACCTATACCGGTAGGACAGTCTTACTCGAGATGATAGTATGCTATCTGGTTTGCCTTTATCAGTCGTGTATAGGTTCAGGTGACTGATCATGATTACACTTTGATAGAGCCCTTAGGATCTTGCTTGACTACCAACAGTATGAGGGCGATCATATAAGTGAGAGTTAGGTGGTCTATAAGCATATCCTTAATAGTGGTCCCTAGTCGTGGGAGTTTCGAGACAGGGCATCGATACTCCGGAGTAGACTAGTGTATACAGTCGAGACCCCGACGAGGGGCGGTGGCCGGTCTCACAAGCCACTGGTGTCAGTTGGATCACCTAAGATGTATACAGGTGCTCATTGGGTTATGAGTACACCGGACAGGACTCGCCGGGAATCTGCTAGTTGGTATTATACATATCGTCAAATAGCAGTTCCCTGGTGACATGTGTACAGGTTAGTTCATCGACCTGAGGTCGTCATTTGTCTCGTGTGAGTTCCCACTGTGCTTTGATTTCTACCCTACAAAGGAGTCGTGCAAACAGGTAGTTTTTGGGTACAGTCCCGAGCCACATGGAGGCACGTGAGCGGATCGGCAGGGGATTCGTCTCTCCCGGTATTGGGGGTGGAGGTCGCGCTGTGTCTAGGAAAGCCATTACACCAAGTCCTTGGCCAAGGCAGGTGAGATTTACTGGTAGGTACTCCAGTAGTATCTCAGGGTGTTTAGGGCTTGTCTCCGACACGACTTATACAGCTATTGGGGGTCTGACGTTACTAGCCCCCTAGGCCGGATATGCGATACTCATAGACGAACGGACCGAACTGTATATACATTGTCACTGTTAGGCTCAGTAGGGTTTCTGGATGAGTTCGCTCATCAGCCTCCCTTGAGGTCAGTCCATGGGCAGCCGTTACGCATAGCTAGTGCCGCTGACGGCTTGTGGTTAAACCCACTGCCAGGGCACTGACGAGTCATTAGAGTCCCCCACAGATAGTTTCCTAAGTTCGGGCGAAACGTTGTAGAGGCCGTATGGTTTTATGGCAGGGTTCGGAAAATGCACGTGCGTTTACGCACGTGTTATTTTTCGGGCAGATAATACTGGTGGGCTTTGGTTTAAGCCGGATCCATGTATTATATAGAGTAGATATAATATCTTTATCTCAGTTGCATTTGTATTCGGTCGTAATACAAATGCGGGTATATTTATACGGTTACGGGGTTATCCTGAAATTCGTTTCGGGATCACTTTTGGAAGTTGCCAGTTTCCAATTTTCTATCAGCCGTCTTTTAACATTCGGTTAAAGACGGATTTATCATTTCTTGAGATGAGTGTGGAAGGTTCTAGAAGTTTCTAGAAGAGGTGACTAGGTTAGAATGGTGTTGAGTTTTCATTGGTTGCTTTCTTTGTGTTCACACTTTGTGTTCACACTATGTGTTCACACTTTGTGTTCACACTTAAGATATTTTCTTATTGTCACCTCCCCCTCTCCTACACTCACCCCCCCACCTCTATATATGTGGCCGGCCCCTTCCCCCTCTCTCTCACACTCTCACACTTGATGTTTTATCCGGTAAAAAGATTATGATAGATTTTGGGGTGTATGGAATTTCACAGCTCATTTCATTCCATCACCCGATTCCTATGGCAGCTTCATTAACCGTTCGTCCATGGTTTTGGACGAAGTGAGACAAAGTATTCCACTCATTCTCTACATCAATCTTGGTCGTCTCTTTTAGAAAACTTGACGACCGAGTTGCCTCGAGTCAGAGGCGGGAGCCCGTTTAAAGATCCGATGACGTGGTGCCACCTGGACGAGGAGATCGGAGATCGACGAGACCGGAGCAGCCGCAACGGAGCGTGGGATGATGGTTAAAGAACGAAGGACTCGGATCGTTCGGTATAACCTTTCTTCCCTCTTTGTAGATTGTTAGTTTAGCGTTAATGGCAGATCTGGGTTATAGTTTGCGATAGCGCCAGTTATAAAAGTTTTTGTTCCGCATTTTGGCGTCTGAAAGACGGCCGAGGCGCTACCGTAGACTTACAGACTGATCCAACCCCTGCCGTCTCAGGTCCAGTTTCCCCTGTCATGGATATTCATATCCGCGAGACATCGGAAAAGAACTGTGCGAAAGCCAAGTGTCTCGTGTTAGCCCCAGTTGATGGTGTATACCAGAGGAAGCACGGGAAGATGGACTCAGTTTTTATTTTCCTCCATAACAAAGATTTAAATAGAGAGCAATCTCGTATCGCAAGATATGAGACCTCGAACGAATTGCTTCAAGCGATGTTGGCTATCGGGTCATCTGTAAGGGGCAACGTCCTTACAGAGACCAGCTCTTTTGAGCTCACAAACTTGAAGACCATGTTGAAGAACGGGTCAGATACTGAATTAGTTCAACAGTCTCTACCTATTACCCTGAAGGAAACCAGGGAAGTAGAAAGAAAGAGAAGGGCAGAAGTTTCGGGACTGGATGTAGTAAAAGAAGGATGTTCCTATTGTTACAGGAATGAACATTGGCAGAAGGATTGCAGGGCTTGCAAAGCCAGTAGCCAGAATTCGAAGCATGTTGTGGCTTCGGCTTCGGGTGTGTTTGTAATAGAGAACTGTATGTCAGTTAACCCTACTTCCTGGGTATTGGATACCGGATCAGGATCTCATATCTGTAATTCGTTACAGGCTCTAAGAAACCGTAGGGTTATCAAGAAAGGTGATATGACTCTCAGGGTTGCTAACGGAATGAGCTTGTACGCTGAATCCGTAGGGGAATATCATCTTGGACTGACAACTGGGCAGATATTGATTCTGCGTAACTGTTTTTATGTACCAGGTGCGGCTTGTAATATCATATCGGTATCCTAACTTTCTAGGGAAGGATATGATTTTACTTTTGTAAGCGATGTAGTAAACATCCACCTAAATCAAGTTCTGATTGGGTCAGGTACATTAGAAAACAGTATATACGTATTAAATCAAGCTCAGATTTTCAGTGTCCAGAACACACTTAAAAGAATGTCTCCGGAAACAAATCAGGCTTTCTTATGGCATTGTAGACTGGGTCACATTAATGAGACACGGTTAACAAAGTTACATAAAGAGGGATACTTGAATCCGTTCGAGTATCAGTCTTATGCCACTTGTGAATCTTGTCTCATGGGAAAGATGACAAAGACTCTGTTCACTGGACACGGAGAAAGAGCGAGCGAGCCCTTGGGACTCATACACAGTGATGTGTGTGGTCCAATGTCTACACATGCGCGAAGTGGTTACTCATACTTCATTACTTTCACAGATGATTTCTCTAGGTATGGGCATGTCTTCTTGATGAAGCACAAATCCGAGGCCTTTGAGAAATTTCAGGAATACAAGAATGAAGTTGAAAAACAAACAGGCAAAAGTATCAAGACACTGAGATCTGATCTTGGTGGTGAATACTTAAGTGCCGAGTTTCTGAACTACTTAAAAGAGAATGGAATTCTCTCTCAGCGTACTCCTCCATACACACCACAACACAACGGTGTATCGGAAAGGTGGAATCGAACCCTATTGGATATGGTTCGTTCCATGATGAGTAAGGCTGAGTTGCCGCGATCTTTCTGGGGTTACGCACTAGAAACAGCTGCATATCTTTTAAACAAGGCTCCAACCAAGACTGTGCCTACCACCCCATATCAGATGTGGAGTGGGAAGAAACCCTGTCTTAAGTATCTTAAGACATGGGGATGTCCAGCTTTTGTAAAAAAGCAGCATGCGGACAAGCTCGAGGCACGCTCAGTACTGTGTAAGTTTGTGGGATGCCCAAAGAACTCCAGGGGGTATTTTTTCTATTCCGCAGAAGAACAAAAGGTTTTTGTTTCTCAGCATGCCCACTTCTTGGAAACTGAATTTTTAGAAAATCAGATAAGTGGGAGCGTAATAGAACTGGAAGAAATTCCAGAACCACAAGCTATTACTGAAAGCTTGGAAGAACCAGAAGTTTCAAGAGAACCGGACATCCCAGCGCCACTCCGCAGGAGTAGTAGGCAGTCTCATCCGTCCGAGAGATACTACGGTTTTCTCATAGACGGGGATAGAGAGGATTGCACTATGGATTATGGTGAGCCTACTAGCTTCCAGCAAGCCATTCAAAGCGGTGACTCGGTAAAATGGCTGGATGCAATGCGGACCGAGATGGAGTCCATGTACACCAACAAAGTTTGGACTTTGGACTTTGCTCCGGAAGGGGTAAAACCCGTAGGCTGCAAATGGATCTTCAGAAAGAAGATTGGTGTAGATGGAAAGGTTGAAACCTATAAAGCTAGACTTGTAGCAAAGGGTTTTCGTCAAAGACCTGGTTTGGACTATGAAGAGACCTTTTCTCCAGTGGCTATGCTCAAATCCATTCGGATCCTCCTTGCCATTGCTGCCTTCCATGATTATGAGATCTGGCAGATGGACGTAAAGACGGCTTTCCTAAATGGAAATTTGGAAGAGTGCATCTTTATGGATCAGCCGGAGGGATTCATTCAGAGTGGGAGCAGCGGTAAAGTGTGCAAGTTGCTCAAGTCCATCTATGGACTAAAGCAGGCATCGCGGAGTTGGAACATCTGCTTTGATGATACTGTCAAGGAATTCGACTTTATCAAAAACCGAGATGAACCATGCATTTACAGTAAAATTGTAGGGAGAACTGTGGTATTTCTCGTCTTGTACGTAGATGGCATTCTCCTAATAGGAAATGATATTCCTATGCTACAGTCAGTCAAAGGATTCTTGTCACAGAGGTTCTCCATGAAGGACCTGGGCGATGCCAACTACATTCTGGGGATCCAGATCTATCGTGATAGATCTAAGAGGATGTTAGGACTTTCACAGTCGAGGTACATAGACACCATATTAAAACAATTTAGTATGGAAGATTCCAAGCACGGTAATCTACCGACTTGTCACGGAATCACCCTCTCCAAAGAGATGTCTCCCAAGACTGATTTGGAAAGGGCTCGCATGTCATCTATACTGTAAGTCCATGCTACCTCTCCCGGTACTTGCGGGCTTGCGGAATTTGGTGAAAAACGATTTTCTTAGAAGCGGTAACTGTTAGCTATATGTATACCCTAGAGTCTATTACTGTACATAGGATGTATATTGTAGTGGATGCTGGGACATATATAGGGATGACTTTCTTGCTCGACATGATAGTATGCTATCTGGTTACCCTTTACTTTAACGTGTATGCTGATTGTCTCTCTGTTACATGTTGGTAAAGCCCTTAGGATCTGTACTTGACTACCTGGACTATGATGCGGATCATACTAGTGGGGACATGGTAGTCCATAAGTACATCCTTCAAAGTCCCTAGTCGTGGGTGTATCGAGACGGGGCATCGATATACCAGAGTAGACTAGCGTGTACCTTCTCGACCCATACAGATGGGCGATGGATGATCCCATATCCATTGGTGTTTGACATCAGAGATGATATACGGGTGCTCAGTAGAGACTGGGTACACTGGACGGACTCGCCGAGAACTCCCAGATGGTATTATACCTCACGTCAGATGGCAGTTCTCTGGTGACACTGGTACAGAGTAGTCTGTTGACCCGAGATCGTCATAGAGTCTTGTGTGGTTCCCACTGTGCTTTGATTTCCATCTTACCACGTCCAAGAGGGCGTGCAAAACGGTGGTTTTTGGGTACAGTCCCGAGTCACATGGAGGCAATGAGCGATAGGAGGGGATTCGTCTCTCCCGGTATAGGGGGTTGATGTTGCGCTGTGTTCGATTGGCTATAACAGGAAATCCCTGGCCAGGGTTGCTGAGATTTACTGGTAAGTGTTACCAGTAGTTTCTCGAACAGTTATAGACCTCATATCGACACGACTTATTGAGCTATTGGGGTCTGACGTTTACCACCCCTAGGCGAGATATGCGACATATCAGACGATCAGACCGGACTGTACGGTAGTGTTACTGGTCGGATTCACTGGAGTGTGAGCGGGCTTGCTCGTCGATCTTCAGATCGCTCAATACCCGGGTGGCCGTTACGTTTAGCAGACCGCTTGCGGCTTGTGGATGCTTGATATGATCATCATCTGCTGCCGGCGTATTGACGAGTCTTTAGAGTCCTATACAGAGGTTTCCTGGCTCAAGCGAAACGAAATAGGAGCGCATATGAGATATGTGCGGGACCGAGAATAATGCGTGTATGTGATACCGTATTCTATTCTCGCGATAAATATATCGAATGGTTGTATGCGATATAACCTAGTTATCGATTCAAGCGTTGATTCGATAAGCCGATATATTGTATACTAGTCGGTTGTGTGCGACATAACCGGGTCATTCAATCAAGTGTTGATTTAATGATTTAATGCATATTTATATATTTGATATATTACTTTGCATCAACTAGTATCGGTTTACTTAAGATGGATTTTCTCACTCGGATGGGCGCATTGTATATGCGATATATTTTTGTGCACTTGATTGTATCATGTTTGATGATACATGTTATGCTAGGGTTTTTGTGTAAAGATCAAACCATGGTTACATGGTTATGGTTAGGGTTTTGTTTTATTTACTTATTTATTTATTTATTGATTTTTGGAAAATAAAAGGCAAGAGAAAAGAATGGTGGCTATTTTTGTTTTAAGTTGAAGATTCATGAAGCTTTGACTTTATCCACCATTCTTATCTCATGCTTAACCTAACCATTCCTTTAACCATGATTAGCTCTCTACACTTTACCATGGTTCACTTATGATAAGAATGGATAATTCTTTTCTTTTTGAATTATCTTATCTTATCGTGATTCTTCTTCTTCTTCCTTGAACTCCATGAAGAAAGCTTGCTACTCCAATGGCAAGTGAAGAAAATGAGTGAGAAATCCAATTCTAAAATTAACCCACTTCCTATTTCTTCATCCTCTACCTCTTGCCAAGTAGTAGAGTGTGTTTACTTCACAAGTTTCTTGACTTGGTGAAGTCGGAGCTTGATTTAGCGATGCCTCGACGTAGATCATCTTCGGCATGGACATCGACGACCTAGCTTGCCCATTCTCCGACGAAGCCGATCCTAGAGCCCGGATTTGATTTGGACAGCGGAGAGGACCTCGTTGCGGAGCCGTGGAGGTGGAGCACCGGATCTACAAAGGTTGTATTTCCGTTTTCTCATTAGTTAAGTGTTAACTAGTTCAATGTTCGCCTAGACATCTAGTTATCGATCCGTAGTTTAGGGTTTGTAGGCACCATAATTTTTGAAATTGCCATGGTTGATGGCTTGGGAGACCTCACTAGAGTGCCTAGGAACCCTACAGTAACATGGACTCAAAACCCGGATCTTTGTTAAACTGCTAACTAACAACCTAACAAGAGTTTACCTACTCGGTTAGGGGGCTATACCTTTCTTGAACTCCTTCGTCTTCAACTCGTCCCGGAGTTCGGATCGGCCTCACCTCGTCGTCTCCTTGCGTCGAAGATGGATCCACCCGAAAGCTTCTACCTTTGGCTTGTTCTTCGGACTTTGAAGAAACTAGATCACTTGGCTTGCTAGGCCTTGTGAGCTAGAATGAGTAGAGAAGAGTATGTTGGGATTTTGCTCTATGGTTCTTGCTTCTCAACACATGAGACAAGTGAACCATAGACTAAAGAGAGAGAGCAAGAGGAAGAGGGTGAGAGCAAGAGCATGAGAGCTCAAAACCAAGAGAAAGAAAGGTCAAGTAAGAATGAGCCTCTCTTTTGTCTTTCACCCTCTCATAATCCAAAAGCATCATTAGCCATAATGTCAACCAAGTATTATGTGATGGTTCATATCATAACAAAGGCAATATCATTTCCATGCACTCATTTTGCAAACTACAACAAGCAAGCAAAAGTCTTTGCATGAAAATGACAACCATTGTGATGATGATGGTCAACTAGTCCAACCTAGTCAACCGGTCAACAAAGTCAACAAGTCAACAAAGTCAACCCTCCAACAACCATGTCACTATAATACTTAATTAATATTAATGCTAAATATATATATATATATATCATATTCTCATTAGGGTTGAGCAAAAAGTCAATAGTCAACAGTCAACGGTCAACAACCCTAATGAGAATCCTCTGCCTCTGTCTCTCCGTCAACTGTGCATACACACCCGCATCCGCATTCCGAGGAACACGGATGCAAACTGGATAAAACCAATCCCAATACGTACACTAGGATCTGGCTTAAACCAAAGCCCGCTAGTGTAAACTGTCCGGACACTAAACGTGCACAAGTGCACGAATGTGACTGAACCCTGTCGCAAAACCATGCGACCTGTCGCAAAACCATGCGACCTCTACTCTTTTGCCTAAAGGCGAATAGCTTTCTGTGTGGGACTCTAAAGACTCGACACTACGCTGGCAGTGGGTTTAACCACAGACCGCAAGCGGCACTAGCTGTGCGTAACGGTCCCCAGGTAGTATTAGTTATATGTATGCCCTGGAGGCCATTACTATACATAGGATGTATATTGTAGTGGATGCTTGGACATATATAGGGAGGACTTTCTTGCTCGACATGATAGTATGCTATCTGGTTACTCTTTACCTTAACGTGTATACTGATTGTCTCTCTGTTACATGTTGGTAAAGCCCTTAGGATGTGTACTTGACTACCTGGACTATGATGCAGATCATACTAGTGGGGATATGGTAGTCCATAAGTACATCCTTCAAGGTCCCTAGTCGTGGGTGTATCGAGACGGGGCATCGATATACCAGAGTAGACTAGCGTATACCGTCTCGACCCATACAGATGGGCGATGGATGATCCCATATCCATTAGTGTTTGACATCAGAGATGATATACGGGTGCTCAGTGGAGACTGGGTACACTGGACGGACTCGCTGAGAACTCCCAGATGGTATTATACCTTACGTCAGATGGCAGTTCTCTGGTGACACTGGTACAGAGTAGTCTGTTGACCCGAGATCGTCATAGAGTCTTGTGTGGTTCCCACTGTGCTTTGATTTCCATCTTACCACGTCCAAGAGGGCGTGCAAAACGGTGGTTTTTGGGTACAGTCCCGAGTCACATGGAGGCAATGAGCGATAGGAGGGGAGTCGTCTCTCCCGGTATAGGGGGTTGATGTTGCGCTGTGTTCGATTGGCTATAACAGGAAATCCCTGGCCAGGGTTGCTGAGATTTACTGGTAAGTGTTACCAGTAGTTTCTCGAATTGTTATAGACCTCATATCGACACGACTTATCGAGCTATTAGGGTCTGACGTTTACCACCCCTAGGCGAGATATGCGACATATCAGACGATCAGACCGGACTGTACGGTAGTGTTACTGGTTGGATTCACTGGAGTGTGAGCGGGCTTGCTCGTCGATCTTCTGATCGCTCAATACCCGGGTGGCCGTTACGTTTAGCAGACCGCTTGCGGCTTGTGGGTGCTTGATATGATCATCACCTGCTGCCGGCGTATTGACGAGTCTTTAGAGTCCTACACAGAGGTTTCCTGGCTCAAGCGAAACGAAATAGGAGCGCATATGAGATATGTGCGGGACCGAGAATAATGCGTGTATGTGATACCGTATTCTATTCTCGCGATGAATGTGTCGAATGGTTGTATGCGATATAACCTAGTTATCGAATCAAGGATTGATTCGATAAATCGATACATTGGATATTAGTCGGTTATATGCGATATGACCGGATAGTTAAATCAAGTGTTGATTTAATGATTTAATGTATAATTATATATTTGATATATTACTTTGCATTAACTAATATTGGTTCACTTTAAATGGATTTTCTCGCTCGGATGTGCACATTGTATATTCGATATAGTTTTGTGCACTTGATTGTATCATGTTTGATAATACATGTTTACTTGTGTTTGTGTGAAGATTGAACCATGGTTGTATGAATGGTTAGGGTTATGATTATTTATTCATTCATTTATTTATTTATTAGATTTGGAAAATAATAGCAAAAGAGAAAAATGGTGGCTTTCTTTGTTCTTTCTTGAAGCTTCATGAAGACTTTGACCAAGTGACCATTTTTGTCTCATGCTTAACCCTAACCATTCCACTCAACCATGATTCATTCTCTACACTTGACCATGGTTATATTATGATAAGTATTCATATTATTTTCTTTGAGGATAATACTTATGATAATAATTATCTTCATCTTCTTCTTCTTCACTTGAAGAAAACCTTTCTTCATCAATGGTGATTGATGAAAATGAGTGAGAAATCCAATTCTAAAGTGAACCCACTTCCTATTTCTTCATCCTCTATCTCTTGCCAAGTAGTATAGGGTGTTTCCTTCACAAGTTTTCATGTCTTGGTGAAGGTGGAGCTTGATCTAGTGATGCCTCGACGTAGATCATCTTCGGCATGTCGTCGATGACCTAGCCCGCTCTTTCTCCGATGAAGCCGACGCTAGAGCCCGGATTTTTATTTGGAAAGCGGAGAGGACTTCATCACGGAGCCGTGGAGGTGGAGGACCGGATCTACAAAGGTTGTATTTCCGTTCTTTTAGTTTAGATGTAAACTAGTTTCTTTTTCGCCTAGACATCTAGCCAACGATCCGTAGTTTAGGGTTTCTCGGCACCGTAAAGTTTGAAATGAGCATGGTTGATGCCTTGTGAGACCTCTTGGGAGTTCCTAGGAACCCTACAGTGGTATCAGAGCCTTGCTAGAGCCTTAGGCGAAGTCTAGACGAAGTTTGAAACCCGAACGAACCTGAAACCCTAAACCAAACATGCTCTCTGGACTTTTTCTAAAATCTGGGATTTTTCCATATTAAAAATATGCAGAAAAATCAGCAGGAAATTCTAAGGGATACTGTAAAATTCGTGTGCCTAATTCCATCAATGCGCCGCGGTTCCGCGGCACGAGCATGGCTCGTGCGGCGGATCCGCGGCCGTTTTGTCTTTTGTGGCATCCAAGTTTGCACAGTAACTCCTATTTTATTGAGCTGGATTTTCTGGGAATTTTTAATATTTATTCAAGAGTTGAATTTTCTGGGTTGTTTTGGGGATTCGTATGTTCGATCGGATTATCAGATTTTGTCTATGTGGCTTTCCGGATATTTTAGAATATGTTAAAAAGTTTGGCCGGATATAAATACCCAATTTTTCCCCTGTCGGGAAATTTCCAAGTGTTGGATTTTTCCGTGGTTTAAAGACGTTCTAAGTAGTGCAAGTAACGCGATGGTCCCTCTAGAAGACAACAAACCTTAACTCGATTATATGACCGTCTTGAACTGCCCTTTGAACCTTCGGGTTTGGGGCAGTACGGCGTGCCACATGTGAGGCGTTGGCTTGACCCTTCTACGGCTGGACCGTTAGTACTGAGGCACGAACTGAATGTTTTTAGACTTATTTCAAGAGTTGATCTGTTTCGGGAAAACTTGGGTGTTTGACTGTTCGATCGGAAAGTTTAACATTTTCTATTTATCCGGAATGGAATACAATAATTGGAATTCACAAGAAGTTATGAGATAACTGAATGAATGTTATAAACATAGCACTTTAGTCTCACTTGATCGGTTGCCACGGAATTTTGATATGATCAAAAGTCCGTCGCAATCACGTAGCGTACGCGGATACTCGCCGGTTAAACTTAATAGACAGCTACACCCCATTGCCCCGACCAAGTGACTGTAGGAGAACCTCGTCGCCGAAAGCATCCGTTCGGGTGCTCGCGGTGGCGGTGTTCCGCCTTGGTGCACTTCGTCGACGGCGTCGGGGGTGCGACCGTCTACTGAAGTTTGCGACGAGCATTCGATCAGGATGTCGGGAATCCTGTTGAATTGCCCGACTTGATATTGAAAAGTGTTTTCGATATTGAGACTAAAATGCGGGGTTTATAAATATTAGGCATGCGATGTCTAAGTAATTCATTTGGTCAGGCATGCGATGTCTGAGGTGGTTGCGGATTCCAACTGTTGTAGTTTTACACTTTCTTTTCTGTGACCGTAAGTGTAATATGTGATATCGTCGATTTCGTTGCTATATGTCAACGACAATTGGGATGCGCATATTTACTTACGTTGATGACATGTGATGTTATGTGTTGCTGGATATGTTATATTGGATCGTCGTGTTTGAATAGCCGGGGGTTTTTATGTGAGATGAGTGTTTTTCATTTTCATTCATGTAAAAACTTGTATGTAATATTCTTTTATTGGGGCACTTCCAGGTTGCGGAAGATGTCATCCTCTGTATATTATTTACTTTTCCGCACTAGGATAGACCCAAGAAGGGGAGCACAAGTAACCGGGTTCTGGAGTCCAGTGGGAGACCAACTCGAGGAGTCGAGTCCGGGTCTCCTAACTCCAGAATTGGTAGGGTTTCTTGCCGCTCTCGTAGGGGTCTAGGGGTGTGGGTTTGGCTATTCATCACGACCGTGGAATCCGTGTTTTATACTGGCTCGTATTGAAAACACGGACGTCCTAGTATATCCAATATTTCATATGATTCTTCTGCTGCGATATCTGTGATGTGATCATGTGATGTTCTGTGATAGATACTGTATATAGTATATATGATATATTATATAGACGTTACTTATGTTTTACACCCGCGCTAGCCCTGCCCCGCTCTGCCGTTAGTTACCTAACCTAACGGTGCACGAGGGGACATCGAGGCGAATGCGGATGGCATAAGTGTACGTCGTATTTATCTGTGATGTTTAGGTACTTAAATGATGGGACTTCATTAACGTGATTAATGAAAGAAATAAAAGAAACCTAAGATGTTGTAGAATCGAATTTCAAAATAAAAAGGGTAGCTACAGTTCTTGCTTTGCGCAGCGGTATATGTGATATATCCTGCACCTTATTCGATGAGGAAAGGACCGAGATCCCTTCACCGGGAGTGACTCCTTTAGCAATAACTGGCAGATGCTACACACTCGGTTTGTCTTTTGATTGCTTTTAAGTGTTTTTGCTTTGCACAGTGATATATATGATATATCCCGCACCTCATTCGACGAGAAAAGGACCGACGATCTCTTCACCGGGAGTGACTCCTTTAGCAAAACTAGAAAAGCCTCAAAAGCACTCCATTTTAAAATCATTTGATTCTACAACGATATCAAGTTCATTACGCAATAGGTTTTCAGAAAAACCTGTCGTAGCCCTCCGTCATTTCAGATAAGTACTAGTTAGTATTCGTGCTACGTTTGTTGACTATGTTAAGGCGTAGTGTGCGGTAGCTGATTAGTGCTTATCTGCATAAGCATATGATGCGATTGGATTAGGGTGGTCGTGCGACTTTGTTGACTATGTTAAGGGTCGTGCGGGTGGGTTTAATTCAATCGGGAAATGACGGGTTGAACTTGACTAGCACTTATGATTTGTTGACTATGTTAAGGTCATATAGCTGCTAGGGGCAAAATATTATCGGGAATTTCAAGTGTTGAAATTTGCAATGAGATTGCATACCTTCTATGAGATAGTTGGATCCCGATACCCACTGCGAGTAATTGTTACTCCTGGGAGAGTTTTACACATTACAATTAGCCGATCAAGTAGGTGTCTAGAAAGGTGTCAACGGGGTTACGCCTCTGGGAAAACGAGGTTTACATTAATTAGGTCCGTGCGAAAGCACGGGGAACCTCCCTCAAAGTACCGACACTGGCCTGGCTGAAAGATTGGCGAACTTATAGTGTGTAATTAATCCCGGCTAGTCTTTCCTTTTAGGGTTTGAAGGAAGATTTGATAAAAACAGTGGGAGCCATCCTGATTAGATAAAATAATAACCAATCTATTCTTGCAAGAGCGCACGCTGAGTGTTTTCTTCTCTCTCTCTCCTGGTAGCGACCATATCACGCCTTAATCAAGATAATAATACGGATTATTGACCGAACCCGCTTGTTATACTGAGCTGGGGAACGTTGGTCCCGCTCCAACTTATAATTGTTATAAGACAGAGCAGAAAATTGGGGAATACCAGAATTCCTATGCCGCCCAAACGAAGAAAGTGCATATGATGCATCATCTTCGGGTGTGTTCGTTACAAAGAACTGTTTCTCTGTATCCTCTACGTCCTGGGTATGTGATACCAGATCAGGATCCCAGATATGTAATCTGTTACATAGGGCTACAGATAGGTAGAGAACTGAGAACGGGTGATAAGTTTCATGAGACAGAAAACGGGGCAAGTGTTGCAGCTAAGTCTGTTGGTCACTGTCACCCTGTATTCCAAATACATTGATTCTGAACGAATGTTATTAGATACCGAACCTGATATACAAAATCATATCAGTCTCTTTATAAGTAAAGAAATGATAAAATTTTGTATTGATGGATAATGTTTTGAACATTTCCTATATCAAAAGTTGATCGGTTCAGGCACGTGATCTAAAAGTATTGACGTTCTAAATCAAACTACAGTTTTTAGTATACAGAACATAGACAAGAGGAAGAGTTCAGAAATGAACGGATCCTTCTTGAGGCATTATAGACTGGGTCATATCAATGCGACCCGACTGGCTGAAGTTACACATAGATGCATATTTAAATTAGTTTGAATTTACATCTTGTGAAACTTGCCAGTCATGTCACAAAGATTAGATGACCATAGCTCTGTTTATTGGAAACAGAGAAAGAGTTAGTGAACTCTTGGGATGTTACATGATGATGTATGTAGATCCCCTGTCTATACATGCCAAGACTGGTTCTTTATACTTCATTACATTCTTTGATGATCTCTCGAGACTCAGACATATGTTCCTGTTGAAACACAAGTCCGAACCTTTTGAGATATTCATAGAATATAAGTTAGAAGTAGAGAACCAATACGGGTATAAGTATTATGTCCTTTGATGTGATCAAGGAGGAGAATACTTGAGCATGGAAATCCTGGACTATTCTAAAGGAGAATGAGATTCTCTCTCAGGATTACTCCTCCGGATACACCATACAGATGGTATATCGGGACGGAGCAATCACACCCTATATGATAAGGTATGCTCTATGATGAGTACTACTGAGTTACCTATTTCCTTTTTGGGAGTTATGCACTTGAGAAGCTGCATACCTATTGAATAGGGTTCAAATCAAATCAGTTGCCTACCATTTCATATGTGATATGATAAGGGAAGAGCCCATATCTTAAGTTGGTTAAGATTTGGGTTGTCCGGGCTATGTCTAAAAGCAAAATCCGGACAAGCTCGAGGCAAGGAAAGTTATGTAGAACTGGAAATGTTCCAGCTATACAAACTACAGTAGATGATTTGATAAAACCAAAGGATTCAATAGTTACCAACGAACCTCAGCCTCTCCGCCGATCTAGTAGAGTTCCTCACCCACCTGAGAGATACTTCGGTTACTCTATGACAGTGGGAGCGAGGATTGCATCATGAGATGATGACCCAACCAGTTTCAAGCTGGCCATCAGGAGTGTGACTCTGTAAGAATGGCTGGATGCTTAGCGATCTGACATGGAATCCTTATACACCAACAAAGTATGGACTTTGGTTGCTATATCTGAAGGGTTAAATCCCCATCAGGAGCAAGTATATCTTGAGAAGATTACTTGGTGTAGTTGGAAAAGTTGAGACTTTCAAAGCTAGACTTGTTAAAGGTTTTCGTCATCGACCAGGCGTGGATAATGATGAAACCTTTTCCAGTGGATATGCTTAAGTCCATCCAGATCCTACTTGCCACGGCTACATACCATAACTACGATATCTGGCGGTTGGGTGCCATGACTGCTTTTCTAAATGATGTTTTAGAAGAGAACGTCTATAAGTACACAGCCAGAGGGCTTCGTAGACAGTGGGAGCAGCGGAAACGTGCACAAGATGCTTTATAGGTTAAAGCAGGCGTCGCGAAGTTGGAATATCTGTTTTGATGTGTTAGTCAAAGAGTTTGACATCATCAAAATGGTAGATGAACCTTGTATATACAAAAGGGTAGTAGGGAGTATGGTGATGATCCTCGTAGAGTACGTGGATGACATACTCTTGATAGGGAAGGAGTTTCCTATGCTACGCTCGATCAATCTCCGCTTATCACAATGATTCTCCACATAGGATCATACTGATACCTACTAAATCCTGGGTTTTGGATCTATGAGATAGATCTAAATGGATACTAGGAATCTCACTAGTAGTAGTAAGATGGTATCAATCGATCCTGGGGAGAATCACTGGAAGGGTTCCAGGGTGATAAGGACGACTGAAAGTCAGTCACAGGCATTGTCTTTACCCTCAGTAAAAGGACGGTATGTTGGAAGAGTTCCAAGCTAGATACCGTGGCATACTAGACGATAATGGCTGGATACATCGCTACCAAAGTGGCTGTCTGGGTGTATATTTGTTCATGAGATGAACTTAGTTCCTACCATTCTGAGACAATGGAGTTGTGGCTTATGCCAAGGAACGCCGGTCCCATCAGTGATCCAGACATATTCTAAGGCAGTGTCACCTGATCATGGAGATGGATGATCTCCAAGGGATCAAGGTTAGGAGAGTAGACTCAGAGGACAACACGGCGAATCCACTCACGAAGGCCTATTCCCAGATAGAGACTTTCATGGGATGGTTGAGTATGAGATACTACAACCACTGCTATCAGATGGCCCTAGTGCAAGTGGGAGATTATTAGTTATATGTATGCCCTGGAGGCCATTACTATACATAGGATGTATATTGTAGTGGATGCTTGGACATATATAGGGAGGACTTTCTTGCTCGACATGATAGTATGCTATCTGGTTACTCTTTACCTTAACGTGTATACTGATTGTCTCTCTGTTACATGTTGATAAAGCCCTTAGGATGTGTACTTGACTACCTGGACTATGATGCAGATCATACTAGTGGGGACATGGTAGTCCATAAGTACATCCTTCAAGGTCCCTCGTCGTGGGTGTATCGAGACGGGGCATCGATATACCAGAGTAGACTAGCGTATACCGTCTCGACCCATACAGATGGGCGATGGATGATCCCATATCCATTGGTGTTTGACATCAAAGATGATATACGGGTGCTCAGTGGAGACTGGGTACACTGGACGGACTCGCCGAGAACTCCCAGATGGTATTATACCTTACGTCAGATGGCAGTTCTCTGGTGACACTGGTACAGAGTAGTCTGTTGACCCGAGATCGTCATAGAGTCTTGTGTGGTTCCCACTGTGCTTTGATTTCCATCTTACCACGTCCAAGAGGGCGTGCAAAACGGTGGTTTTTGGGTACAGTCCTGAGTCACATGGAGGCAATGAGCGATAGGAGGGGATTCGTCTCTCCCGGTATAGGGGGTTGATGTTGCGCTGTGTTCGATTGGCTATAACAGGAAATCCCTGGCCAGGGTTGCTGAGATTTACTGGTAAGTGTTACCAGTAGTTTCTCGAATTGTTATAGACCTCATATCGACACGACTTATCGAGCTATTGGGGTCCGACGTTTACCACCCCTAGGCGAGATATGCGACATATCAGACGATCAGACCGGACTGTACGGTAGTGTTACTGGTTGGATTCACTGGAGTGTGAGCGGGCTTGCTCGTCGATCTTCTGATCGCTCAATACCCGGGTAGCCGTTACGTTTAGCAGACCGCTTGCGGCTTGTGGGTGCTTGATATGATCATCACCTGCTGCCGGCGTATTGACGAGTCTTTAGAGTCCTACACAGAGGTTTCCTGGCTCAAGCGAAACGAAATAGGAGCGCATATGAGATATGTGCGGGACCGAGAATAATGCGTGTATGTGATACCGTATTCTATTCTCGCGATGAATGTGTTGAATGGTTGTATGCGATATAACCTAGTTATCGAATCAAGGATTGATTCGATAAATCGATACATTGGATATTAGTCGGTTATATGCGATATGACCGGATCGTTAAATCAAGTGTTGATTTAATGATTTAATGTATAATTATATATTTGATATATTACTTTGCATTAACTAATATTGGTTCACTTTAAATGGATTTTCTCGCTCGGATGTGCACATTGTATATTCGATATAGTTTTGTGCACTTGATTGTATCATGTTTGATGATACATGTTTACTTGTGTTTGTGTGAAGATTGAACCATGGTTGTATGAATGGTTAGGGTTATGATTATTTATTCATTCATTTATTTATTTATTAGTTTTGGAAAATAATAGCAAAAGAGAAAAATGGTGGCTTTCTTTGTTCTTTCTTGAAGCTTCATGAAGACTTTGACCAAGTGACCATTTTTGTCTCATGCTTAACCCTAACCATTCCACTCAACCATGATTCATTCTCTACACTTGACCATGGTTATATTATGATAAGTATTCATATTATTTTCTTTGAGGATAATACTTATGATAATAATTATCTTCATCTTCTTCTTCTTCACTTGAAGAAAACCTTTCTTCATCAATGGTGATTGTTGAAAATGAGTGAGAAATCCAATTCTAAAGTGAACCCACTTCCTATTTCTTCATCCTCTACCTCTTGCCAAGTAGTATAGGGTGTTTCCTTCACAAGTTTTCATGGCTTGGTGAAGGTGGAGCTTGATCTAGTGATGCCTCGACGTAGATCATCTTCGGCACGTCGTCGATGACCTAGCCCGCTCTTTCTCCGATGAAGCCGACGCTAGAGCCCGGATTTTTATTTGGACAGCGGAGAGGACTTCATCACGGAGCCGTGGAGGTGGAGGACCGGATCTACAAAGGTTGTATTTCCGTTCTTTTAGTTTAGATGTAAACTAGTTTCTTTTTTGCCTAGACATCTAGCCAACGATCCGTAGTTTAGGGTTTCTCGGCACCGTAAAGTTTGAAATGAGCATGGTTGATGCCTTGTGAGACCTCTTGGGAGTGCCTAGGAACCCTACAGGTAGATGCCGACAAGAAGACTGACGAGGTGAAACCCATCTGAACTCCTACTGAGCCTGAATGTGACATTCTCTGTACAGTCCGGTCTGTTCGTCTGATACATCGCATGGCGGGCCTAGGGGGCGGTAAACGTCAGTCCCCCAATAGCGGTACAAGTCGTGTCGGAGTGAAGCCCAAAACACCCTGAGATAACACTGGAAGCCTACCAGTATATCTCGTTTGCCCTGGCCAGGGACTACTCGTGTAATGGCTCTCCTAGACACAGCGCGATGTCAACCCCCAATACCGGGAGAGACGAATCCTGTCTAACCGTCACTGCCTCCAAGTGCTTCGGGACTGCGCCCAACTACCACCTGTTTGCACGACTCCTTTGAGCCGTGGTAGGGTAGTAATCAAAGTACAGTGGGAACACACTCGAGGCGAAGTGATAGTGTCAAGTCAGCGGACTAAGCTGTACTCATGTCACCTGGGAACTGATAACTGACGATAGGCATAATACCAACTAGTCAGTTCCCGACGAGTCCTGTCCAGTGTACTCGTAACCCAACGAGCACCCGCATACTATCTCAAGTACGACGTACCGACGGTTGTGGGACAGACCGTCTCCCACACTGGGATGAGAAGCGCATGCGCTAGTCTACTCTGGAGTATCGATGCCCTGTCTCGATAGTCCTGCGACTAGGGACCTGCATAAGGATGTGCTTATAGATTACCCAGCCCCACTAGTGTGACTGCCATCACAATGCTGGTAATCAAGCAAAGATCCTAAGGGCTCCACTAATGTGTATAGGCGATATACTAAAATAAACACATGTACACATTGAAGTAGAAACAAACCAAGTAGCATACTACTATTTTGAGCAAGATTGTATATACAAGGTGAATATCCCAAGCTTCCATTAAGTAATATACAAACTAGTATGATACAGTAATGGCCTCTAGAGCATATACACTAACAATCTCCCACTTGCACTAAGGCCATGTACTGGCGTATCGAAGACCTATCATCTCGATCAGCCGCTCGAACTGAGTCTGGGGTAAGGCCTTCGTGAGTGGATCAGCAGTGTTATCTTCCGTATTTACTCTCTTCACCTCGATCTCCCGGCGATCAACGATCTCCCTGATCAGGTGGTACCGCCTCAAAATATGCCTGGACTTCTGATGGGACCTGGGTTCCTTCGCTAAAGCTATAGCGCCGTTGTTGTCACAATACAGCGGTATTGGATCAACACTGGTAGGAACCACCTGAAGTTCCGTGAGGAACTTCTTCATCCAGACAGCTTCCTTTGCGGCATCGCAAGCAGCTATGTACTCCGCTTCCATAGTTGAGTCAGCAACGGTTTCCTGCTTGGAACTCTTCTAGCAAACGCCCCTCCATTGAGGGTAAAGACATAACCCGACATGGACTTGGAGTCATCCTTGTCACTCTGGAAGCTGGAGTCAGCAAAGGCCTCAATCTGGAGGTCTTTTCCGCCATACACCAAGAACATCTCCTTAGTCCTTCTCAGGTACTTGAGAATGTTCTTTACTGCTATCCAGTGTTTCTCCCCTGGGTTCGATTGATACCGGCTTACAACGCTCAATGCGTATGCTACATCTGGTCTGGTACACAACATCGCATACATAATAGAGCCTACCGCAGATGCGTAGGGTATTGATGACATGCGAGCCCTTTCCAAATCAGTCTTGGGAGACATCTCTTTGGAGAGGGTGATTCCGTGACAAGCCGGTAGATTACCACGCTTGGAATCTTCCATAATGAATCGTTTCAGTATGGTGTCGATGTACCTTGACTGTGAAAGTCCCAACATCCTCTTAGATCTATCACGATAGATCTGGATCCCCAGAATGTAGTTGGCATCGCCCAGGTCCTTCATGGAGAAGCTCTGCGATAAGAATCCTTTAACTGACTGTAGCATAGGAATATCATTTCCTATTAGGAGAATGTCATCGACGTACAAGACGAGGAATACCACATTTCTCCCTACAATCTTACTGTAAATGCATGGTTCATCTGGGTTTTTGACAAAGTCGAATTCTTTGACAGTATCATCAAAGCAGATGTTCCAACACCGCGATGCCTGCTTGAGTCCATAGATGGACTTGAGCAACTTGCACACTTTACCGCTGCTCCCACTCTGAATGAATCCCTCTGGATGATCCATATAGACGCACTTTTCCAAATTTCCATTTAGGAAAGCCGTCTTTACGTCCATCTGCCAGATCTCATAATCGTGGAAGGCAGCAATGGCAAGAAGGATCCGAATGGATTTAAGCATGGCTACCGGAGAAAAGGTCTCGTCATAGTCCAAACCAGGTCTTTGAAGAAAACCCTTTGCAACGAGCCTAGCTTTATAGGTTTCAACCTGCCCATCTACACCAATCTTCTTTCTGAAGATCCATTTGCAGCCTACGGGTTTTACCCCTTCTGGAGCAAAGTCCAAAGTCCAAACTTTGTTGGTGTACATGGACTCCATCTCGGTCCGCATTGCATCCAGCCATTTTACCGAGTCACCGCTCTGAATGGCTTGCTGGAAGCTAGTAGGCTCATCATAATTAACTGTGCAATCCTCTCTATCCCCGTCAATGAGAAAACCGAAGTATCTCTCGGGCGGATGAGACTGCCTACTACTTCTGCGGAGCGGCGTAGGAATGTCCGGTTCTCTTGAAACGTTTGGTTCATCCAAGCTTTCAGTAACAGCTTGTGGTTCTGGAATTTCTTCCAGTTCTATTGCGCCCCCACTTATCTGATTTTCCAAAAATTCAGTTTCCAAGAAGTGGGCATGCGGAGAAACAAAAACCTTTTGTTCTTCTGCGGAATAGAAAAGATACCCTCTGGAGTTCTTTGGGTATCCCATAAACTTACACAGTACTGAGCGTGCCTCGAGCTTGTCCGCATGCTGCTTTTTTACAAAAGCTGGACATCCCCATACCTTAAGATACTTAAGACAGGGTTTCTTCCCACTCCACATCTGATATGGGGTGGTAGGCACAGTCTTGGTGGGAGCCTTGTTCAAGAGATATGCAGCTGCTTCTAGTGCATAACCCCAGAAATATCGCGGTAACTCAGCCTTACTCATCATGGAACGAACCATATCCAATAGGGTCCGATTCCGCCTTTCCGATACACCGTTGTGTTGTGGTGTGTATGGAGGAGTAAGTTGAGAGAGAATTCCATTCTCTTTTAAGTAGCCCAGAAACTCGGCACTCAAGTATTCTCCACCTCGATCCGATCTTAGAATCTTGATACTTTTGCCGGTTTGTTTTTCAACTTCATTCTTGTATTCTTGAAATTTCCCAAAGGCCTCGGATTTGTGCTTCATTAAGAAGACATGTCCATACCTAGAGAAATCATCTGTGAAAGTAATGAAGTATGAATAACCACTTCGCGCATGTGTAGACATTGGACCACACACGTCACTGTTTATGAGTCCCAAGAGCTTGCTCCCTCTTTCTCCGCGTCCAGTGAACGGAGTCTTTGTCATCTTTCCCATGAGACAAGATTCACAAGTGGCATAAGACTGATACTCGAACGGTTTCAAGTACCCTTCTTTATGTAACTTAGTTAATCGTGTCTCATTAATGTGACCCAGTCTACAATGCCATAAGAAAGCCTGATTTGTTTCCGGAGACTTTCTTTTAAGTGTGTTCTGGACACTGAAAATCTGAGCTTGATTTAACACGTATATTCCGTTCTGTAATGTACCTGACCCAATCAGAACTTGATTTAGGTGGATGTGTACTACATCGCTTACAAAAGTAAATTCATATCCTTCCTTAGAAAGTAAGGATACAGATATGATATTACAAGTCGCACCTGGTATATACAAACAGTTACGCAAAATCAATATCTGCCCAGTTGTCAGTCCTAGGTGATATTCCCCTACGGATACAGCATCCATGCTCATTCCGTTAGCAACCCTGAGAGTCATATCACCTTTCCTGATAACCCTACGGTTTCTCAGAGACTGTAACGAATTACAGATATGAGATCCTGATCCGGTATCCAATACCCAGGAAGTAGGGTTAACTGACAAACAGTTCTCTATTACAAACACACTCGAAGCCGAACCCACAACATGCTTCGAATTCTGGCTACTGGCTTTGCAAGCCCTGCAATCTTTCTGCCATTGTTCATTCCCATTACAATAGGAACGTCCCTCTTTTACTATATCCAGTCCTGAAACTTTTGCCCTTGCTTTTCCTTTTTCTTCCCTGGTTTCTTTCAGGGTATAAGCAGAGGGCAGGGACTATAGAATTAAGTCAGTACTTGACCCATTCTTCAACGTGGTCTCCAGGTCCGTGAGCTTAAAATAGCTGGTCTCTGTAAGGACGTTGTCCCTTACAGATAACCCGACAGCCAACCTCGCTTGAAGCAATTCGTTCGAGGTCTCATATCTTGCGATACGAGATTGCTCTCCATATAAATCTTTGTTATGGAGGAAGATAGAAACTGAGTCCATCTTCTCGTGCTGCCCCTGGTTTGCACCATCAACTGAGGCTAACACGAGGCACTTGGCTTTCGCACAATCCTTTTCCGATGTCCTTTGGATGTAAACATCCGTGACAGGGGAAACTGGACCTGAGACGGCAGGGGTTTGATTAGTTAAGAGGTGTCCCAGCTTGTCATGGGTAATGGACATCTGGACAGACCTTTGCCAGTCATAACAGTCAGATTCAGTCATTTTATTATCTAGATGTAACCTAGGTGCGGTCACTTGGTCGCTGCAATTAAGAGAGAGAGAAGAAAACACTCAGCATGATGCTCTTGCAAGTTTAGATTGGTTTTTAATTTATCTAAACAGGATGGCTCCCACTGTAACTCGAATCCCTCCTCAAACCATAAAGGAAGAATTAGTCGGGATCAATCTCACCGTACAATACTTGCTTAACCGTTCAGCCAGGCTAGTGTCGGTACTTCGAGGGAGGTTTTCCAACGCTTTCGCGAAGTTTCTTAATTAAATAACCTCTTTTCCCTGTGGGCGTAGCCCCGCTAACACCTTTCTAGACACCTACTTGGTTTATAGCATTGATCGTTAAGTGAGAAATTTCCCGAGGAGTTGCATATACTCATAGTAGGATCGGGATCCAAATATCATTGCGTGACAGAACTGAAGGAAACCTACCAGAAACATCACACTCCAAATGGTGTGCAACGCTAGCAAGTTTCAGTTCTTTTGAAACTCCCGATGCGGATTTTTGCCCCATGCTCTTATGACCTTGACGAAGGTCAACAAATCATAAGTCACATGTCAAGTTCTACCCGTCATTATCCAGGTAAATTTGAACCCACCCGTATATACCCTAGACGAAGGTCAACAAGGTAATACGACTGTCCCGACCAACGCATCTATCTATGCTACATATGAACACCCAACAGCTACCAATCACTATGCCTTGACGAAGGTCAACAAACATAGCTTGAATACTATTGAATATTCATACGAAACGACGGAGGGCTACGAATGGTTTTGGCGAAACCTTGAACGTAGTGAACTTGATATAATCGAAGGAACGAGATAGCTTTTAAAAGGAGTGGCTCAAGCTCCGCATTTAAAAGTTAGTTTTGAAAAGAACCGAGTGGTTTTTCGAAAGTGTTCCAACGATTTTTACTTGGTTTATTTTCTTGCATTAGTTCTTTTAATGCGTGATATTCTTGCATTAGTTCTTTTAATGCGTCCCATCATTTAATCCTACCATTGCAGAAAACAACCAAAATATGACGTACGCTTATGCCATTCACATTCGCCACGGGGCCCCGTCATTACCCGTTAGGTTACTTAACTAACGACAGAGCGGGGGCTGGGCTAGCGCGGCTGTAAAACATAAGCAACGCCTAAATAATATCATATATAGATATATTGCAATGATAGCCATTTCAGATTACAGATGAACGCATTGGATATACTAGGAATCCGCAATTCGTACGAGCCTGTAACGAAAAGCAGATTACACGGTCGCGGTGAATAGCCAATACCCCACCCAAGACCCCTACGGGTGCGGCAAACTACCCACCAAGTACCTGAAGCGAAGCAACCTCCCTCAACCCCGTGAGTAGGCCACTCGGCACTTCGGCATACCCGGTAGTTTGTGCACCCCTCCATGGGTCTATCCTAGGAGCAAAAACAGTAAAAAGAAATTATACAATGACGGCTACAACCCCGACCCGGTTGTGCGGCCATACAAATAATTATTACATCAATTTACAAATTTACATGAATTGAAAGAAAAGAAAACTCTCATCTCACAACCCCCGGCTATTCACCTGCGACAATCCAACATATTCATATACACATTCCAATAACATTACAGATCACAGATTTGTATAACCCCCACTAATCGACATATAGCGATTAGTAGACGTTCAATACAAATATCACATTACAGAAAAAACCCGTCAGCTAAAGTCTTTTAAAAGTTCGATCAAAAATACGGATTTTCAGGACCCCAAAAATAAAATTTTCGTTCTGGAAAATCTGGGCAGAAGATATATATTCCAAAAATCCTAAAATACCCCTATGAGCAAACTGCAAAGAAGAAACCCCATGACCAAGTCAACTCGGCCGCGGAACCGCGGCGCTTTGATCGAGTTAGGGGGTCAAATTTTTGCAGTTTCTTCAGAAAACCCTGAGTCGATTTTTGGTGTATCTCAAAAAAAAATTCCAGCACTTTTAAAATCGACAGAAAGTTTAAAAACCGGGGTTCGTTTTGCGACTTTTTCTTTGATCGATCTTCTAGCTACTTTGCTAACATGTTAGATAGAGTTTAACTAGGCTCTGATACCACTGTAAGTCCATGCTACCTCTCCCGGTACTTACGGGCTTGCGGAATTTGGTGAAAAGCGATTTTCTTAGAGGCGGTAACATGGACTCAAAACCCGGATCTTTGTTAAACTACTAACTAACAACCTAACAAGAGTTTACCTACTCGGTTAGGGGGCTATACCTTTCTTGAACTCCTTCGTCTTCAACTCGTCCCGGAGTTCGGATCGGCCTCACCTCGTCGTTTCCTTGCGTCGAAGATGGATCCACCCGAAAGCTTCTACCTTTGGCTTGTTCATCGGACTTTGAAGAAACTAGATCACTTGGCTTGCTTGGCCTTGTGAGCTAGAATGAGTAGAGAAGAGTATGTTGGGATTTTGCTCTATGGTTCTTGCTTCTCAACACATGAGACAAGTGAACCATAGACTAAAGAGAGAGAGCAAGAGGAAGAGGGTGAGAGCAAGAGCATGAGAGCTCAAAACCAAGAGAGAGAAAGGTCAAGCAAGAATGAGCCTCTCTTTTGTCTTTCACCCTCTCATAATCCAAAAACATCATTAGCCATAATGTCAACCAAGTATTATGTGATGGTTCATATCATGACAAAGGCAATATCATTTCCATGCACTCATTTTGCAAACTACAACAAGCAAGCAAAAGTCTTTGCATGAAAATGACAACCATTGTGATGATGATGGTCAACCGGTCAACAAAGTCAACAAGTCAACAAAGTCAACCCTCCAACAACCATGTCACTATAATACTTAATTAATATTATTGCTAAATATATATATATATATATATCATATTCTCATTAGGGTTGAGCAAAAAGTCAATAGTCAACAGTCAACGGTCAACAACCCTAATGAGAATCCTCTGCCTCTGTCTCTCCGTCAACTGTGCATACACACCCGCATCCGCGTTCCGAGGAACAAGGATGCAAACTGGATAAAACTAATCCCAATACGTATACTAGGATCTGGCTTAAACCAAAGCCCGCTAGTATAAACTGTCCGGACACTAAACGTGCACAAGTGCACAGATGTGACTGAACCCTGTCGAAAAACCATGCGACCTGTCGCAAAACCATGCGACCTCTACTCTTTTGCCTAAAGGCGAATAGCTTTCTGTGTGGGACTCTAAAGACTCGGCACTACGCTGGCAGTGGGTTTAACCACAGACCGCAAGTGGCACTAGCTGTGCGTAACGGTCCCCAGGTAGATGCCGACAAGAAGACTGACGAGGTGAAACCCATCTGAACTCCTACTGAGCCTGAATGTGACATTCTCCGTACAGTCCGGTCTGTTCGTCTGATACATCGCATGGCGGGCCTAGGGGTCGGTAAACGTCAGTCCCCCAATAGCGGTACAAGTCGTGTCGGAGTGAAGCCCAAAACACCCTGAGATAACACTGGAAGCCTACCAGTATATCTCGTTTGCCCTGGCCAGGGACTACTCGTGTAATGGCTCTCCTAGACACAGCGCGATGTCAACCCCTAATACCGGGAGAGACGAATCCTGTCTAACCGTCACTGCCTCCAAGTGCTTCGGGACTGCACCCAACTACCACCTGTTTGCACGACTCCTTTGAGCCGTGGTAGGGTAGTAATCAAAGTACAGTGGGAACACGCTCGAGGCGAAGTGACAGTGTCAAGTCAGCGGACTAAGCTGTACTCATGTCACCTGGGAACTGATAACTGACGATAGGCATAATACCAACTAGTCAGTTCCCGACGAGTCCTGTCCAGTGTACTCGTAACCCAACGAGCACCCGCATACTATCTCAAGTACAACGTACCGACGGCTGTGGGACAGACCGTCTCCCATACTGGGATGAGAAGCGCATGCGCTAGTCTACTCCGGAGTATCGATGCCCTGTCTCGATAGTCCTGCGACCAGGGACCTGCATAAGGATGTGCTTATAGATTACCCAGCCCCACTAGTGTGACTGCCATCACAATGCTGGTAATCAAGCAAAGATCCTAAGGGCTCCACTAATGTGTATAGGCGATATACTAAAATAAACACATGTACACATTGAAGTAGAAACAAACCAAGTAGCATACTACTATTTTGAGCAAGATTGTATATACAAGGTGAATATCCAAAGCTTCCATTAAGTAATATACAAACTAGTATGATACAGTAATGGCCTCTAGGGCATATACACTAACATATACCCTACGCATCTGCTGTAGGCTCTATAATGTATGCGATGTTATGTACCAGATCAGATGTAGCATACGCATTGAGCGTTGTAAGCCGGTATCGGTCGGACCCAGGGGAGAAACACTGGATAGTGGTAAAGAACATTCTCAAGTACCTGAGAAGGACTAAGGAGATGTTCTTGGTGTATGGCAGAAAAGACCTCCAGATCGAGGCCTTTGCTGACTCCAGCTTCCAGAGTGACAAGGATGACTTCAAGTCCATGTCGGGTTATGTCTTTACCCTCAATGGAGGGGCGGTTTGCTGGAAAAGTTCCAAGCAGGAGACCGTTGCTGACTCAACTATGGAAGCAGAGTACATAGCTGCTTGCGATGCCGCAAAGGAAGTTTTCTGGATGAAGAAGTTCCTCACGGAGCTTCAGGTGGTTCCTACCATTGTTGATCCAATACCGCTGTATTGCGACAACAACGGCGCTATAGCTTTAGCGAAGGAACCCAGGTCCCATCAGAAGTCCAGGCACATTTTGAGGTGGTACTGTAGGGTTCCTAGGCACACTATAGAGGTCTCACAAGGCATCGAACATGCCAATTTAAAATTTTATGGGTGCCGGGAAACCCTAATACGGATCGTCGGCTAGATTTCTAGGCGAAACGGTAAACTAGTTAACAACTTAACTAAAAGAAGAGAGCTACAACCTTTGTAGATCCGGTTATCCACTTCCTTAGCTCCACGTGGGTGTCCTCTCGCTGTCCATCATGAATCCCGAACTCAACCGTCGGCTTCATCGGAGAAACGAGCGGAATAGGTCGTCGTCTTCGTGTCAAAGACGATCTACGTCGAGGCATCACAAGTTCAAGCTCCGACTTCACAAAGTTGTGAAACTTGTGAAGAAAACACCCAAAACAACTTGGCAAGAGGTAGAGGGTGAAGAAATAGGAGGTGGGTTCACTTTAGAATTGGATTTCTCTCACTTTAGCTCAAGTTGCCATTGATGGCATCAAGCTTTTTTCTTGAAGATGAAGATGAAGAAGAAGAAAGAATATGATAAGTGTTGAGATAAAATAAAAATAAATCAATACTTATCATAATGTAAACCATAGTTAAGTGTAGAGAATTAACTAAGGTTAGAAGAATGGTTAGGGTTTAGTGTGAAGACAAAATGGTCACAAAGTCAAAGCTTCATGAAGCTTCAACAATGTTCAAGAATGAAAGCAACCATTTTGTATTTTTATCCCATTCTTTTTCCAAAAATGAATAAATAAAAGAATGGATAAATAAAAACCCTAATCACTTTCTTAACCTAAGTTTAATTCTATACACTTAACCAAATAAGCATGCATCATCAAACATGATACAAACATATGCACAAAAGTATATCACATATACAATTTGCACATCAAGTGAGAAAATCCATATAAAGTGAACCAATACTAGTTAATGCAATGCAATATATCAAATATATAATTATACATTAAATCATTAAATCAACATTTGATTCAATGATCCGGTCATGTCGCACATAACCGACTAGAATCCAATGTATCGATTTATCGAATCAATGATTCGATAACAAGGTCATATCGAATATAACCAATCGAAACATATATCGCGAGAATGAAATGCGGTATCACATACACGCATCATTCTCGGTCCTGCACATATCTCATATGCGCTCCTATTTCGTTTCGCTTGAGCCAGGAAACCTCTGTGTAGGACTCTAAAGACTCGTCAATACGCCGGTAGCAGATGATGATCATATCAAGCACCCACAAGCCGCAAGCGGTCTGCTAAACGTAACGGCCATCCAGGTATTGAGCGATCAGAAGATCGACGAGCTAGCCCGCTCACACTCCTGTGAATCCAACCAGTAACACTTACCGTACAGTCCGGTCTGTTCGTCTGATATGTCGCATATCAAGTCTAGAGGTGGTAAACGTCAGACCCCAATAACCGATAAGTCGTGCCGATGTGAGGCTCATAACGGGTCGAGAAACTACTGGTAACACTTACCAGCAAATCTCTGATCAGCCCTGGCCAGGGACTTCCCTGTTACGGCCAATCGAGCACAGCGCAACATCAACCCCCAATACCGGGAGAGACGAAACCCCTCCTATCGCTCATTGCCTCCATGTGACTCGGGACTGTACCCAAAGACCACCATTTTGCACGCCCTCATGGACGTGGTAAGGTGGAGATCAAAGCACAGCGGGAATCACACAAGACTCTATGACGATCTCGGGTCTACAGACTAACCTGTACAAGTGTCACCTGAGAACTGCCATCTGACGTGAGGTATAATACCATCTGGGAGTTCTCGGCGAGTCCGTCCAGTGTACCCAGTCTCCACTGAGCACCCGTATACCATCTCTGATGTCAAACACCAATGGATATGGGATCATCCATCGCCCATCACATGGGTCGAGAAGCGTATACGCTAGTCTACACTGGTATATCGATGCCCCGTCTCGATACACCCACGACTAGGGACCTTGAAGGATGTACTTATGGACTACCATGTCCCCACTAGTATGATCTGCATCATAGTCCAGGTAGTCAAGTACACATCCTAAGGGCTTTACCAACATATAACTATAAGACAGTATAAAGAGACTAGTGTACATGTTAAGATAAAGAGCAACCAGATAGCATACTATCATGTCGAGCAAGAAAGTCATCTCTATATATGTCCAAGCATCCAATATAATATACATCATCTGTACAATACTGGCCTCTAGGGCATACATACAACTAACAATCTCCCACTTGCACTAGGGCCAGCTGCTGTAGTATCGCATACCGAGCATCCCGAAGAGTCTCTCAAACTGTATCTGGGGAATGGCCTTCGTGAGTGGATCCGCCGTGTTGTTCTTCGTGTCAACCCTCCTGACCTCGATCTCCCGGCGATCAACTATCTCCCGGATCAGGTGATACCGCCTCAGAATATGCCTGGATCGCTGATGGGACCTGGGTTCCTTGGCCAAAGCCACCGCTCCATTGTTATCGCAATACAAAGGTATTGGATGCTCAATGGATGGAACCACTCCAAGTTTAGCAATGAACTTCTTGATCCAGACAGCCTCTTTAGCAGCATCGTTGGCAGCGATGTATTCAGCCTCCATCGTCGAGTCTGCCACGGTTTCCTGCTTGGAACTCTTCCAGCTAACCGCCCCTCCGTAAAGGGTAAAGACAAAGCCCGACTGCGACTTAGAGTCGTCCTTATCACTCTGGAAGCTCGAATCGGTAAAGGACTCCACTTGGAGCTCTCCGTTACCATACACCAAGAACATATCTCTAGTCCTTCGTAAGTACTTGAGAATGCTCTTCACAGCTGTCCAGTGACTCTCTCCAGGATCAGCTTGATACGTGCTCACTACACTTAGTGAGTATGCTACATCGGGTCTGGTACATAGCATCGCATACATGATAGAGCCTACTGCCGAAGCATAGGGTATCCCTTGCATGCGAGCTCTCTCCAAATCAGTCTTGGGAGAAATCTCTTTGGAGAGAATGACTCCAGAGATCGTGGGCAAGTTCCCACGCTTGGACTCTTCCATACTAAACCTCTTTAGTATGGTGTCAATGTACCTGGATTGGGACAATCCCAAAATCCTTTTGGATCTATCTCTATAGATCCTGATTCCCAATATGCAGGAGGCATCACCAAGATCTTTCATTGAGAATCTTTGTGATAAGAAGAGCTTGACCGATTGCAGCATAGGAATATCATTTCCTATCAAGAGTATGTCGTCCACGTACAATACGAGGAAGACAACCTTACTCCCTGCCACCTTCTTGTAAATACAAGGTTCATCTGGGTTTTTGACGAAATCAAACTCTTTGATAACGACATCAAAGCAGATGTTCCAACTCCGCGATGCTTGCTTTAATCCATAAATGGATTTAAGCAGCTTGCACACCTTGCCGCTGCTCCCACTGTCTACGAAGCCCTCTGGCTGAGTCATGTACACGCACTCTTCTAATTCACCATTTAGAAAGGCGGTCTTAACATCCATTTGCCAGATTTCGTAATCATGATATGCAGCGATGGCAAGCATGATCCGGATGGATTTAAGCATAGCCACTGGAGAAAAGGTCTCGTCATAGTCCACACCTGGTCTTTGACGAAAACCCTTTGCTACAAGTCTAGCTTTGAAAGTCTCCACTTTCCCATCTACACCAAGTTTCTTCTTGAAGATCCACTTGCTCCCGATGGGTTTTACCCCTTCAGGAGCAACTTCCAAAGTCCATACTTTGTTGGTGTACATGGATTCCATCTCGGACCGCATAGCATCCAGCCATTTCACTGAGTCCCTACTCGTGATGGCCTGCTAGAAGCTAGTTGGGTCATCATCCTCCATGATGCAATCCTCGCTCCCTCCATCCATGAGAAAACCGTAGTATCTCTCAGGTTGGCGAGGAACCCTACTAGATCGGCGGAGTGGCTAGGGTTCATCGGGAACTGCGGAATCCTCTGGTAGAACCAAATCTTCTGTTGTAGTCTGTGTCGCTGGAACCTCTTCCAGTTCTACCTCAATACCACTTATCTGTTTCATAAGAAAACTTTTTTCTAAGAAAGTGGCATGTCGAGAAACAAACACCTTTTGTTCCTCGGGGTGGTAGAAGATATACCCTTGTGAATTATTGGGATATCCTACAAACTTACATAAGACAGATCTTGTCTCGAGTTTGTCCGGATTTTGTCTTTTGACATAGGCTGGACAACTCCATATCTTAATATAATTAAGATGTGGTCTCTTCCCTTTCCATATCTCATATGGAGTGGTAGGCACTGATTTGGTAGGAACTCTATTCAATAGGTCCATGGCTGTCTCAAGCGCATATCCCCAGAAGGAAATAGGTAACTCAGCTGTACTCATCATTGAGCGCACCATATCTAATAGGGTGCGGTTTCTCCGTTCAGATACACCGTTGTGCTGTGGTGTATATGGAGGAGTCAGCTGAGAGAGAATCCCATTCTCTTTTAGGAAGTCCAGGAATTCATTGCTCAAGTATTCCCCTCCTCGATCAGATCATAGGATTTTAATACTTTTTTCGGTTTGGTTCTCGACTTCTTGTTTATATTCTCTAAATTTCTCAAAAGCTTCTGATTTGTGTTTCATCAGGAACACATATCCGAATCTAGAGAGATCGTCAGTGAATGTAATGAAGTACGAAGAACCATCCCTGGCATGTGTAGACATGGGACCGCATACATCACTATGTATCAGTCCCAAGAGTTCGGTAACTCTTTCTCCGTGTCCCGTAAACGGAGCTTTGGTCATCTTGCCTTTGAGACATGACTGGCAAGTGTCATAGGATGAAAATTCAAAAGGATTTAAATATCCATCCTTATGCAACTTAGCCAGTCGTGTCGTATTGATGTGACCCAGTCTACAATGCCACAAGAAGGATTCGTTCAGTTCAGAACTCTTCCTCTTGTGTGTGTTTATTATGCTCAGAACTGTTGATTGGTTTAGAACATAAATGCCATTGCACAACGTGCCTGATCCAACCAACTTTTGGTTACGGAAAATGTTCATAACATTATCCTGTAATACAAAATTATATCCCTCTTTACTCAATAAAGAAACCGATATAATGTTGCATATCAGGTTCGGCATGTAATAGCATTCGTTCAGAACCAATGTATTACCAGTTGGTAATGCAAGGTGATATTCCCCGACAGTCTTAGCTGCAACAATTGCACCATTTCCAACTCTAATGTCTTTATCACCTTCTCCAAGTTCTCTACCTTTCCTAAGCCCATGTAACTGATTACATATATGGGATCCTGACCCGGTATCTAATACCCAGGACGTGGAGCAAATGGAGAAACAGTTCTCTGTAACGAACACACCCGAAGAAAATGCATCAACATGTACTTTCTTCATTCGGGTGGTATGGGAATCCTGGTATTCCCCTATTTCCTGTTCATTCCTATAACTCTTATAAGAAGGAACGGAACCAACGTTCCCCAGCACAGTATAACATGCGGGTTCGGTCAATACATCCATATTATTATCTTGATTAAGGCATGAAATGGTCGCTACCTGGAGAGAGAGAGAAGAAAACACTTTAGCGTAAGCTCGTGCAAGATCAGATTGGTTATTATCTTATCTAATCAGGATGGCTCCCACTGCTTTTTATCAAATCTTCCTTCAAACCCTAAAAGGAAAGACTAGCCGGGATTAATTACACACTACAAGTTCGCCAATCTTTCAGCCAGGCCAGTGTCGGTACTTTGAGGGAGGTCCCCCGTGCTTTCGCACGAACCTAATTAATGTAAACCTCGTTTTCCCAGAGGCGTAACCTCGTTAACACCTTTCTAGACACCTACTTGATCGGCTAATTGTAATGTGTAAAACTCTCCCAGGAGTAACTCTTACTCGCAGTGGGTATCGGGATCCAACTATCTCATAGAAGGTATGCAATCTCATTGCAAATTTCAACACTTGAAATTCCCGATAATATTTTGCCCCTAGCGTGCTATGACCTTGACGCATGCCAAACAACCCATAGTCCGCTAGTCAAGTTCAACCCGTACATTTCTTGATTGAATTAAACCCACCCGCACAACCCTTGACGCATGCCAAACAACGCCGTGCGAATACCCTAATCCAATCGCATCGTATGCTAGCAGATAAGCACTAGTTAGCTACCGTACACTACGCCTTGACGCATGCCAAACAACTGCAGCACGAATACTAACTAGTACTTATATGAAATGACGGAGGGCTACGACAGGTTTTTCTGAAAACCTATTGCGTAATGAACTTGATATCGTTGTAGAATCAAATGAAGTTTTGAAATGGAGTGATTTTGAGGCTTTTCTAGTTTTGCTAAAGGAGTCACTCCCGGTGAAGGGATCTCGGTCCTTTCCTCGTCGAATGAGGTGCGGGATATATCATATATATCACTGTGCAAAGCAAAAACTCTTAAAAGCAATCAAAACCAAACCGAGTGTGTAGCATCTGCCAGTTACTGCTAAAGGAGTCACTCCCGGTAAAGGGATCTCGGTCCTTTCCTCATCGAATAAGGTGCAGGGTATATCATATATACCGCTATGCAAAGCAAGAACTGTAGCTACCTGTTTTATTTTAAAATTCGATTCCACAACATCTTAGGTTTCTTATCTTTCATTAATCACATTAATGAAGTCCCATCATTTAAATACCTAAACATCACAGATAGATATGACGTACACTTATGCCATCCGCATTCGCCTCGATGTCCCCTTGTGCACCGTTAGGTTAGGTAACTAACGACAGAGCAGGGCAGGGCTAGCGCGGGTGTAAAACATAAGTAACGTCTATATGATATATCATATATACTATATATAGTATCTATCAGAGAACATCACATGATCACATCACAGATATCGCAGCAGAAGAAACATATGAAATATTGGATATTCTAGGACGTCCGTGTTTTCAATACGAGCCAGTATAAAACACGGATTCCACGGTCGTGATGAATAGCCAATCCCACACCCCTAGACCCCTACGAGAGCGGCAAGCAACCCTGCCAATTCTAGGGTTAGGAGACCCGGACTCGACTCCTCGAGTTGGTCTCCCACTGGACCCCAGAACCCGGTTACTTGTGCTCCCCTCCTTGGTTCTATCCTAATGCGGAAAAGTAAATAATATACAAAAGGTGACAACTTCCGCTACCTGGAAGTACCCCAAATAAAAGAATATTACATACAAGTTTTTACATGAATGAAAATGAAAAACACTCATCTCACATAAAAACCCCCGGCTATTCAAACACGACGATCCAATATAACATATCCAGCAACACATAACATCACATGTCATCAACGTAAGTAAGTACGCATACCCCAATTGTCGTTGACATATAGCAACGAAACCGGCGATATGAACATACTACACTTACGGTCACAGAAAAGAAAGTGTAAAACTACAACAATTGGAATCCGCAACTTCTTTAGACATCGCATGCCTAATCAAATGAAATACTTAGACATCACATGCCTAATAGATATAAATCCCGCATTTTAGTCTCATTATTGAAAACTCTTTTTAATATCATGTGGGACTAAACTGCTAGATTTATAACATTCATTCAGTTATCTCATAACAGTTTGTGAATTCCAATTATTGTATCACATTCCAGATAAACAGAAAATGTTAAACTTTCCGATCGAACATTCGAACACCCAAGTTTTCCCGATACAGTCCAACACATGAAATAAGTCTAGCAACATTCAGTTCGTGCCTCAGTACCAACGGTCCAGCCGTAGAAGGGTCAAGCCAACGCCTCACATGTGGCACGCCGTACTGCCCCAAACCCGAAGGTTCAAAGGGCAGTTCAAGACGGTCACATAATCGAGTTAAGGTTTGTTGTCTTCTAGAGGGTCCATCGCGTTACTTGCACTACTTAGAACGTCGTTAAACTACGGAAAAATCCAACACTTGGAAATCTCCCGACAGGGGAAAAATTGGGTATTTATATCCGGTCGAACTTTTTAACATATTCTAAAAATTATCCAGAAAAACACTTAGACAAGGTTCGATAATCCGATCGAAACACCGTTTCCCAATTTAACCCCAGAACACTCAACTTAAGAGCCAATTTAAAAATTCCCAGAAAACTCAGAATAATTAATCAGGAATTACTGTGCAAACACTTAGGGCTGACGTCACCAAAGAGCCGCGGAACCGCCGCAGAAGCTAGGCTTCTGCCGCGGTTCCGCCACACAAAGTACTGTTCATGGGAAACTTTTTGCACCATAATTCTTAGATTTCATTGCTGAATTTTTTAAGCATTTTTAATTGACAAAAAACCACAAATTTGGAAAAAGTCCAGAGAGCATTATCGGGTTAGGGTTTCGGGTTCGTTCGGACTTCAAACTCCGTCTAGACTTCGCCTAAGGCTCTAGCTAGGCTCTGATACCACTGTAGGGTTCCTAGGCACACTATAGAGGTCTCACAAGGCATCGAACATGCCAATTTAAAATTTTATGGGTGCCGAGAAACCCTAATACGGATCGTCGGCTAGATTTCTAGGCGAAACGGTAAACTAGTTAACAACTTAACTAAAAGAAGAGAGCTACAACCTTTGTAGATCCGGTTATCCACTTCCTTAGCTCCACGTGGGTGTCCTCTCGCTGTCCATCATGAATCCCGAACTCAACCGTCGGCTTCATCGGAGAAACGAGCGGAATAGGTCGTCGACTTCGTGTCAAAGACGATCTACGTCGAGGCATCACAAGTTCAAGCTCCGACTTCACAAAGTTGTGAAACTTGTGAAGAAAACACCCAAAACAACTTGGCAAGAGGTAGAGGGTGAAGAAATAGGAGGTGGGTTCACTTTAGAATTGGATTTCTCTCACTTTAGCTCAAGTTGCCATTGATGGCATCAAGCTTTTTTCTTGAAGATGAAGATGAAGAAGAAGAAAGAATATGATAAGTGTTGAGATAAAATAAAAATAAATCAATACTTATCATAATGTAAACCATAGTTAAGTGTAGAGAATTAACTAAGGTTAGAAGAATGGTTAGGGTTTAGTGTGAAGACAAAATGGTCACAAAGTCAAAGCTTCATGAAGCTTCAACAATGTTCAAGAATGAAAGCAACCATTTTGTATTTTTATCCCATTCTTTTTCCAAAAATGAATAAATAAAAGAATGGATAAATAAAAACCCTAATCACTTTCTTAACCTAAGTTTAATTCTATACACTTAACCAAATAAGCATGCATCATCAAACATGATACAAACATGTGCACAAAAGTATATCACATATACAATTTGCACATCAAGTGAGAAAATCCATATAAAGTGAACCAATACTAGTTAATGCAATGCAATATATCAAATATATAATTATACATTAAATCATTAAATCAACATTTGATTCAATGATCCGGTCATGTCGCACATAACCGACTAGAATCCAATGTATCGATTTATCGAATCAATGATTCGATAACTAGGTCATATCGAATATAACCAATCGAAACATATATCGCGAGAATGAAATGCGGTATCACATACACGCATCATTCTCGGTCCTACACATATCTCATATGCGCTCCTATTTCGTTTCGCTTGAGCCAGGAAACCTCTGTGTAGGACTCTAAAGACTCGTCAATACGCCGGTAGCAGATGATGATCATATCAAGCACCCACAAGCCGCAAGCGGTCTGCTAAACGTAACGGCCATCCGGGTATTGAGCGATCAGAAGATCGACGAGCTAGCCCGCTCACACTCCTGTGAATCCAACCAGTAACACTTACCGTACAGTCCGGTCTGTTCGTCTGATATGTCGCATATCAAGTCTAGGGGTGGTAAACGTCAGACCCCAATAACCGATAAGTCGTGCCGATGTGAGGCTCATAACGGGTCGAGAAACTACTGGTAACACTTACCAGCAAATCTCTGATCAGCCCTGGCCAGGGACTTCCCTGTTACGGCCAATCGAGCACAGCGCAACATCAACCCCCAATACCGGGAGAGACGAAATCCCTCCTATCGCTCATTGCCTCCATGTGACTCGGGACTGTACCCAAAGACCACCGTTTTGCACGCCCTCATGGACGTGGTAAGGTGGAGATCAAAGCACAGTGGGAATCACACAAGACTCTATGACGATCTCGGGTCTACTGACTAACCTGTACAAGTGTCACCTGAGAACTGCCATCTGACGTGAGGTATAATACCATCTGGGAGTTCTCGGCGAGTCCGTCCAGTGTACCCAGTCTCCACTGAGCACCCGTATACCATCTCTGATGTCAAACACCAATGGATATGGGATCATCCATCGCCCATCACATGGTTCGAGAAGCGTATACGCTAGTCTACACTGGTATATCGATGCCCCATCTCGATACACCCACGACTAGGGACCTTGAAGGATGTACTTATGGACTACCATGTCCCCACTAGTATGATCTGCATCATAGTCCAGGTAGTCAAGTACACATCCTAAGGGCTTTACCAACATGTAACTATAAGAAAGTATAAAGAGACTAGTGTACATGTTAAGATAAAGAGCAACCAGATAGCATACTATCATGTCGAGCAAGAAAGTCATCTCTATATATGTCCAAGCATCCAATATAATATACATCATCTGTACAATACTGGCCTCTAGGGCATACATACAACTAACAGGTACCACCTGATCAGGGAGATCGTAGATCACCGGGAGATCGAGGTGAAGAGAGTAGATTCGGAGAATAACACTGCAGATCCACTCAAGAAGGCCCTACCCCAGACTCAGTTCGAGCTGCTGATCGAGATGATAGGTCTTCGATACGCCAGTACATGGCCTTAGTACAAGTGGGAGATTGTTAGTGTATATGCCCTAGAGGCCATTACTGTATCATACTAGTTTGTATATTACTTGATGGAAGCTTGGGATATTCACAGTTGTACAGACAATCTTGCTCAAAATGGTAGTATGCTACTTGGTTTGTTTCTACTTCAATATGTGCATGTGTTTCTTAGCATATCGCTTATACATATTAGTAGAGCCCTTAGGATCTTTGCTTGATTACAAGCGTTGTGATGGCAGTCACACTCGTGGGGGCTGGGTAATCCATAAGCACATCCTTATACAGGTCCCTAGTCATAGGATTATCGAGACGGGGCATCGATACTCTGGAGTAGACTAGCGTATGCGTTTCTCATCCCAGCAGGGGAGATGGTCTGTCCCACAGCCGTCAGTACGTCGTACTGGAGATAGTATGCGGGTGCTCGTTAGGTTATGAGTACACTGGACAGGACTCGTAGGGAACTGTTGGTTGGTATTATACCTATCGTCAGTTATCAGTTCCCAGGTGACATGAGTACAGCTTAGTCCGCTGACTTGACACTGTCACTTCGCCTCGAGTGTGTTCCTACTGTACTTAGATTACTACCCTACCACGGCTCAAAGGAGTCGTGCAAAGAGGTAGTAGTTGGGTGCAGTCCCGAAGCACTTGGAGGCAGTGACGGTTAGACAGCATTCGTCTCTCCCGGTATTGGGGGTTGACATCGCGCTGTGTCTAGGAGAGCCATTACACGAGTAGTCCCTGGCCAGGGCAAGCGAGATATACTGGTAGGTTTCCAGTGTTATCTCAGGGTGTTCTGGGCTACACACCGACACGACTTGTACCGCTATTAGGGGACTGACGTTCACCACCCCCCTAGGCCCGCCATGCAATGTATCAGACGAACAGACCGGACTATACGGAGATTGTCGCATATAGGCTCAGTAGGAGTTCGGATGGGTTTACCTCATCGGCCTTCTTATCGACATCTACCTGGGGACCGTTACGTACAGCTAGTGCCGCTTACGGTCTGTGGTTAAACCCACTGCCAGCGTAGTGTCGAGTCTTTAGAGTCCCATACAGAGAGTTTCCCTGCACTGAGCGAAACGTGTAGAGGCCGTATGGTTTTACGGCAGGGCTGCGATCACTTGCGTGCACTTGTGTGCGTATGCTGTTCGGGCAGGAAAAACTAGTGGGCTTTGGTTTAAGCCGGATCCTAGTATTGCACGGATGGATTTGTTTTGTCTTCTGTGCATTCGCATTCTACGGAATGCGAATGCGGGTGTGTATGCACAGTTTTGAGGAGCGATAAAGGAGGAGGTGCCCCATTAGGGTTTTGGCAGTTGGTTCGGCCAAAACCGTTATGTGGCGGGCTCATTAGGGTTTTGACAATTCATTCGTTCAAAACCATTATGAGCCGGAGACATAATTTTACTAATCCTTTTGTGATAATTTAGTGATGGCTAATTGCATTGACCATTTGACCACCTTGACCACTCTTGACTTTGTTGACCCGTTGAACGAAGTTGACCGTTGACCTTCATGAGAGGTATACACTCTTCTTTGGATTTCTTTTTCATTTTAGATTATGAAAATGGTCAATTCAATTAGTAGCCATCAACTTTATCATGAAAGGATTGGTAATGATGATAGTTTTGCATTATTGCAACCATGGTTCATTTCTTTAGCTCACAATTCATTTTTCAATTCTCTCTCTTGTTCTTGTGAGAAGAAAAGAAAAGCTCTCATGGTTGCTAGCTCATCCTTCTTCCTCCTCTTGATTTCTTCTTTTGATCTCATATGTTGAGAGAAAAAGATCCCACAATGACAAACACTTCCATATATCTCTACTACACAACCTAGGGCATCTAGACTAGCGATCTCGTTGCCCTAGTTGCCTCGGCTCGAGGTGGAGCTCGGTGTACATCTCTCGGGTGGATCGTCTTCGACTCAAGAAGGCCGCGGAGGTGACCAAGATCCGGATCGACCCTCAGAGCGTGGATGGACGAGCTGGACAGTGGAGAGAAGACCCAAAGGACCGGTTTCGTGAGGTATAATTTCTACGGCATAGTAGTTAACGCCTCTAGTTGTTTGCTAGTTTCTAGTTTAGCAAAGATCCGGCTTTTAGTCCATGTTGCCTTTGCACTAAAAATTGTTTTTCGCCGTTTGCACCTCCCCGTAAGAACTGGGTTGAGCAACGTGGACTTACAGTATGAATGCATGAAACAGAATGCATGTACTGAAGAAAACTGCATTCATAAATTAGTGAGATTTCTGTATCTTTTAAAATGAGGTATCATAAATGAAATCAGTATAAACAGTGCCTAGTATCGACAGAAAACAAATATCCAAATATCTCGTTATCTCTGTATCGCAATCTCTGTACCTCAATATCTTAAATATCTCTGTATGTCCCAATCTCACTATCTAGGGCGCCGTCAGTCCAGACCGGCCCATACCATCAATCTTAAAACCACAACGGTATCCTCCGGATATCCGACACGTCGGATAATATCACCGGTCGGTAGTGCTCCCCTGCCAGGCTCAACGCCATCATCTGTGATCCTCTTGCCCTGGGGTACCGCACCGGGTCCACCATGTACCCAAAACGGTTCCTCCACTCCTCGAACTCGGATCTCGAAATCTATCAGCAAACACATGGTGGACGAGTCATACATCATGGGAAACCGCACTTTTTATTTTAAAGAGAGAAAAGAAGTTTATATAAGTTTTGCGGTTTTCCCCCAAATCCAGAAAATCTCATGGAAATCCGAATCCAAATCCTCAATAGCATGTAAACAGTGAATATAGGGATAAAAATCCATGAATGCGACATAATAATGAATAATAACATGCATGAAGTAACAAGTAATAACTACAATGTCTAATCTAGCATATAAGGCAAGTACACTAATATCATGTCTAAATTAAAAGCTAACAACCTATGTCAATGCAATAGTATTTTTAAAGTGTACGTGGCATGGCAATTACCGATGAAGATGTGTGTGAGCCGGCAAGTAAGTGCACGTGGTACATACGCATCATCGGTAATGGTGCTGGTGTCCTAACAGCATGATATCAACAATGCAAATAGGAATCACAATATAAGTATGCGGTGCGGAGCGAACAGCAATAATGAGCGGGAGCTAAATACTAGACACAAGATAACAAATCTATATTTAATATAAATATGAGTTCTACGGTGGTGTCATTTGAATATAACCCGAATCGCGGTGTTTTGAAAATAAGGGCTACGGTGTTTTTAAGAAAAGATACGTCCATTGAAATATCCGTAGAATCCATTGACCTCTCTTTAAAAATACCCGCGATCCGTTAGTTTTTGAAATAGATAGGAATCTAATCTAGTCTGACAACTACACTAAACTATACGGCTGAACTAACAAGCTGAATTAAGGGTAAGGAAACCGCCTAACATCTGAGTCGATATATATATAAACATATATATTAGTCGGTGATCCCGCCTCGATAATATCACATCCGATACCATATCTATAATCAGATATTCCCAAGTTAAGAGTGCGGATCTATCATCAATATATAGCTCGTACGTAAATCCGTCGTACGGCATCCCCAAATCTGGGTACGGGTCAATATCATATTCATCACATTATTCATCTGGTATCTTCTTTATCAAAGATCCTAATCTGGGTACTGATCTCTGTCTAGTACGGTACTGATCTCTGTCTAGTACAATACTGATACCACCTAAGTATGCATGCACATGGGTGAAAACTACGTCAAAGGACCCGCTAAAACATCAGGACGTTTATCAAATACGAACCCTGTCATATCACCGATCTCACGGCCTCAAATCGAATCTCATCGACTCATCTCAAATCCCAAGTACTATCCTCAAATCCAGTATATGAACACATAGTTCCATACCTATGTGAACACATAAAAATATATTCCCATATACGCACATATGAAAGAAGAATGTATGCAAGTATGGGTGTGTGTGTAAATATGGTGCAACCTCTACTCTAGGGTCTCGCAACACTAAACCTATCCAATCACACCTAAAATCTATCTTTATCATCAATAAACTCAACAATATATAATCAATATATGTGTGTATACGTATTCGTCTACATCACCACGAACTGCGGGGGTGCTATACGCCATCCACCTGACTTCTCCCCGTAGATATAAATCTACTCACCTGGTCCTTGCTCGCCGGTGCCGACATCGCCACGCGCTTTCTTGTCGTCTCGAAGTCTACATGGGGTACCTACATATCATAACGCACCGTATCGCATTAAAATCCGACTCAAGACCAAAACGACACACGAATCCCACATAGGTCAAAACCTATTATTTGTTTTCACAAATCAACCCCAAAACCCTCGACGTCGGCGTACAAACGCCAAACCATCGAGAAAAACCCAAACACACTCATTTGCACATTCACAAGCACTAATTATAATATAAAATAGGTTAAAATTCACAAAAACCTCAAACTCACTTTAAAAGTTATTTTTCCGAAAATCTAGCAAGCAAAATTAACCGTTTTTGTACAAAACTCGACGTTTAAACAAATCTAGCGGCCGCAATATCCACTCAATATCATAACCAAGTCATATAAACCATTCCAATAATTTATTCTCATCAAAATATATATATTTACAAAACCTAGTTAACAAAATTAACACAATTTTCCATTTTAGCTCCAAACTTGGGTTTTAATCAACTTTAAATATTTTAACAATTTTAGTGGCTAAAATGCTCACTAAATAACTTAATTAAGTCACCCAAACCCAAACTAAATTTTAAACTCACTAATTATAATAGATCTAAAAAAACTATTTTGCAATTAGCTTAATTAGAATAATTTAGATGTAGAAATTAGCAAATTTAGCACTTAGATTACACTTAACATGACTTAGCTTGTTAACTACACTATACAATCATAAACAATGTTAAAAACCCTCACTTGATTTTAAAAACCAAATTCTAGAATTTCCAAACCCTAACTTTAAAATTTAAAACTAGCAATTCCACAAATTTAACACTTGAATACAATAGATTACCATAATTAAACAACAATTTAGCCATAAGGTTAAGAATTTACCCCATAATTATCTTGAGATCTAACAAGAATCTAGATCTCCAAATTGAAATCCTTGCACCAAGATCCATGCTAAATGAGATAAGGGAAAATGGGTAGGGATTGAATTTGGAATTAGTTTTGAAATTGTATGGATTTTGAAGCATTTTTGTGGATTTTTGAAGCAAAATGGAGTGGGATTTGGGGGAGGGGCTACTGTTGTTGGGGGCTCAAATTTCGGCCAGAAATTTGAAGGGAGTGAGGAGAGAGAGGGAGGGGTTGAAAATGATGGGAAAAGACAAAGCCCATACCTCTATGTTATAACATATTCAATTCCCTTTTTATTTCTTGTTTTCTTTTCTCTTCATTGACTTTTCAAGTGGGGAAATTGAGGGGAGGGCTGCTGATTTCAGCCACAAAAGGGGAGAGGGTGAGGGTGTGGGTATGGGTGTGGGGTGAGGGAAAAAGATAAATGCTATACCCCAAACATCCATTTACACTAAATTCACTATTTAAGCATTTTTCTTCGATATTTTCTAACACCGTTTAACAACTTCATTTCATTTCAAAAACCACATGTTAAAATTTTGTTTAATGTGTTATCATGCACAAAATTTATTTCAACTCATTCCAATTTGTAATTTTCCCTAATTAAATGTATCAGTGACGGCTTAAAATAATATTAAAATAATTAATTTCGGAAAAATTTTCAGAAAATTAGAAATTTTACCAGTGGCTTAATAAACACCAAATACTAGCAATTACATAGCTAGAATATGTATATTTAATTTTATAATAAAGATATTTGTATTTTGACTTTTTACAGAAAACCCTCTTATTTTACCGATTTTCCGAAATTTTACCGAAACGATTTTCAAAACGTTACAGAGGCGGTCGGCTAGTAAAGTCTCCGGAGCTCATGAAGTATAGCTTGAATCTTCCGATGGCGATCGGACATTCTACAAAGGTTGTAACACTCTAGATTTGCTCTCTTTTCATTTTGCATTTGCAAGTATTTGAAGATCTTGGTTTTGATTTGGTTATATATTTGAAAAATTATTGTTTCTTATTCCGCCGCAGTCCATGAATGTCATGACCCTAGGACCAAAATCCTACGCTACAACTAACGCAGCTCCCCATCCATGACACTTTCCATACCATGAATCAAACATGCAGTTTTTCTGTTGAACTCCCGATCCTCTTGCCTTGGAGATTAGTCTCTAACCACTCCTATGCGTCGAACTGTCCTCGACCTCTGTACCACTGGTTCTAATAGACTCTCTACCTGAATCGAAGTACCAACCACCTCATCTCTCGTAACCTGGATTGGGACATTAAACTCCACCTCGCTTGGTGGCATACCCATTCTTAGATCACCATCTGACCGAGTCTGTCTTCTATGAAGTATCGAAGACTCAACAAATGTCACTTGGCTGATTACTCCACTATGGGTCCCAAGACACCATGACTTGCACCCTTTTGCTCCGCCTCCAAAGCCGACAAGAGAACATCTCTTGATCCTCGGCTCCTGGATGCTTCGAATTCCATGAAGCCCTGAGTAATCTCTAGCCCCACTAGTCCATTCTTCCTCGGGAATTCTCATATCTACCGCCGTCGATGGTGAACGATCGACAAGGTATTCGGCAGTAGATAGGGCTCCAGCCCAAAATTCCCTGGGAAAACCACCTTTAAGCCATAAAGTTCTATTCTTTCCAACTGTCCAAACTATGTGCCCTCCAATACCATCCGACCGAGAATCTCCCAATGTGGTGTATTAATGCATGATCCTTTCTGGCCTGCATAATTCTGCGAACTCCTACGAAGCTAACCCTCTGTCTAATCCGAACCGAAGAACCTCTACGCGCTTCCCGGACTTATTTAGATAGAATCGGTTAGTAGGAGATTTCTACATATAAAAGAACTCCAACTTGTTCCACAATCCTGCCGATGTCATCTTTTGTGCCAATTCGCAAAGAACGTTATCGGCCATTGAAAGATGAATCGAACTTTGAGCTTTGTCTTCCATCTCTACACTTTCCGTTACCGCGGTCGTCGCCGAAATCTTATCTTTCGCAAAGACAATATTATGCACACCTTGTTGTTTCAGCAGCGCCGTCATCTTCAATCTCTATAGACTGAATTTATTGTGCCCATCGAACTTTTTGATCTTGTAATTTGTAGATGTGATCTCCCCAATCGACTCCAAAACGCGAATTTAATGTTCTAATACCACTTATTGTAAGATTACGTATCTATGTGCAGAAGAAATTCAAGACCTTTGTTTTAGGGTAGATTGAAAAAGATCATCCGACGGATATCAAATCACACGAAAGGAACATACCAACAAAAACACACAAGATTTACCCAGGACGCAACTGGCACCTAATACTATAAACCGCGACGAAAACTTCCACTATAAGAAAAAATTATAAGAGATTATACAGACTACTCACCCTCCTTTATAAAGAAATATCCTCTCTTACAAAATCTTTCTCTATTCGCGACCGCATTTGGCCGCCTTCTCCCACTCTAATCAAATCCTAGGTTATTAGAAAATTATGGATTCTTCAAAAAACTTAGAAAATGCCTTCTATTTATAGAATAAATATATGCTTGGAGATAAATCTATATTTAAATTAGAGATAAATATGAATTTAAACTAGAGATCAGATTTAATATAAACTAAAAAGATTAGATTTTAATCCTAACTAATCCCGATTTTAAATCAAATTCAACAGATTAGACTGAGAACTAAGGCAAACATTCATAGCAACTGAAAATTTGGGGACCTGGAATACTACCAAGATGCTTGAGAGATTTTCTCACTCTCTAGGATGTTTCCTTTCTATATTCCTCTATCATACTCTTTTTTTCTATTTATTGTATCCTCTATAATTGCAGTTTGTGCTGGTGTGCACAAAAAAGTTTTTAGACTTGTTATGTAATACTGCTACACTACAGTTTCTTTTTGGTATATTTTGGTTAGATTAATAAATTTTACAGGACGGACTCGATTGAGTCCTGCTCTTTCTTCAAAGAAAAATGGGATGTTAGTTTCAAATCAATTCAAAATCCAAATTCAGACTTTAAAATTTTAGTTTAGTCCAAAGTCATTTGAAATTTAGTATTTAATTAATATTGTTGGTTGAAGCTAGCATTTTACAATGCTAGCATTGGAATTTTAAAATTTATCACTCAAATTATAGAATAAAAATGAGAAAATACTCAAAATTGCAATATCCTACTCGGATTTCTAAATTTCTAAGCATACATTATGTTGCGTATACGAGACGATCATAAAGAAAACACACAATCGATGACGAGAAGAAAATCAAACCACAGGCAAGATAGAAATATGAAAACTAACCACAAAACCAATAGACGAAAGCGAAGCTTTATTAATTAACAAAATCCGGAGGTGTACAAATCAATGAAGAATTGCAAATCTCTCTCAAACACTAGATCTCTCACAATTATCAATGGGTTCTCTCTAATTAACAAATGGCATCAGATCTAAATCAAAAAATAAGCTATCATATATATAGCATACAAAAGATTTCCACAAATAAATAATTTCCTAAGGAAATATCCGGCTCAAACATACGGTAGATGTCTGCATAAAAGATCGGCAGACATCTGTCTTTATAGTTATGAAACTCCAGAGCGCTATCCAGACATCTCAAAAAGGATAAGTCAGACGTCTCGTATTCTCATCGAAATAACAGAGCGCTTGGCGGACGTCTGAACCTCAACGGGACAGATATCTTCATAAGGAAAGATCATGCATATGAGGCAGAGGCACACATCCATCGAGATGAGGTTCAGACATCTTCCTTGCTGATAATACCAAATATTCGAGTTCTTCGCGATAATGTCGGATCTTCAAAATAGGAAATCTTTAGGGATCCAAATGTGAGGCATATCTAACAAATATCCACCTTTTCTCGTATTCCACAAACTCCTCCATCAAAATAATAACAGCTCCACCTTCACCATAAAACCCTTAAAGGGCTCGATGAGTGCAACACATTCCAATTAAACTCAAGCAATGCTCGAACTTAACAACTAAAAGAGACTTCGTCAGCATGTCGACCGGATTGTCCGCTGTGCCAATATTCTTCACAATATTCTTTTCTTTCTCAACAACTTCCTGCACAAACCAGTACCTTTTGTCGATATGCTTCGTCCTCTCATTACGCATCTGATCTTTCGTCAAGTGAATAGCACTTTGGCTATCACAGTAGACTATTATGGTATCCTTTGAAATACCAAGTTCTGAAAATAGTCCCTTCAACTAGATTGACTCTTTAACAGCTGCAACAACGGCCATATATTCCACCTCCATTATAGACAACGCTATCATAGGCTGCAAAAAGCACACAAACTAATGGCACATCCTACCAAGGAGAACACGTAATCGGTGATCGACCTGCGTCTGTCAAGATCACCCGCATAATTCCAACTAAATTATCGTCGTTCCATCCAAACACCAACCCTACGTCAAACATATCTCGAAGGTATCATAATATCCATTTCACCGCCTGCCAATGGCTTTTACCAGGAGATGCCATATAACGACTAACAATATCAACATCATGTGAAATGTCGGGTCATGTACAAACCAGGGCATACATAATGCTACCCACCACACTCGTATATAGAACATTCGATATATATCTAATCTCATCCTCTGTTTGTGGTGATGAATGGGCTAAAAGTTTAAATGAGTTACGAACAGAGTACTTAAAGATTTAGCGTCTGCCATGCCGAAATGCATCAAAACTTTCTCAACATACCGCTGTTAAGACAAGTATAGCTTTCCTCTTTTACAATCGCGCCTGATCTCTGTCACGCCCCGCTTCCCAAAGTACGCTAAAGTGGGCACGTGACATAGCCAACCATGCTACCTGTGGATAGGAAAAATCCTTCCACAGTCACATTACGGCTGTGGAGATATCAAGAACAGGAAAGTAAACTAACTACCTAGTACATGTCCATAAGCCAGAGTAAAAGAATAAAGAGATAACAATATGCGGAAGCCAAAAGATACAATAAATGAAACACCTGGAATGAAACTACGTACCGACAGGAACCTCACCGCTCGTCTAAAAGCGGCAAAACTCCTAATCAGTCTGCAGCAAGGTAGAAGAATCTGGGCCATACAAAACCCAGACGTCAGCGCGTCAAGTCATCAAGTAATAACATAGTAAATAGGCAATGCGAATATAAACATGAATAAAGCAAGGGTAACAATAATATAAATCAAAGCAGTACAGGGTAGTGTGCAGTGGGTAAACTGGATTGTTCTATCAGGTTCTCTATTCTCAGGTCTTTGAAACCAAATTGATGAATCATCGATGTAACTCAATAGTATCCCGTACATACCCGGGACCACGGCCACAATATTCTCGGCTGCAGCCGAGACATGCCGCTAGGCACAAAACAGGAATGTGTACACTCGATAGTATCCCGTACATACCCGGGACCACGGCCACAATATTCTCGGCTGAAATGGAGACATGCCGCTAGGCACAAAACAGGAATGTGTATACTCAATACAGGTAGTGAACTGTCGAGTTACAAGTCAGATTTCACCTTTGATTTCCCCATACCCCCAAGTTATATGTGTATGTCAAGTCAGGTATCCAGTAATCAAGAAACTAATGCCAACACAGGATCAGGTAAACAGGTTTGTCTGGATAGACAACAGAAACGGTCCATGAGGACTACATGTTATGTTTGTTGGCATTAGACACATGATCAGGTAACAGGTAAAGCCATGGTATATCAGGTCAAGCCAGGTAATGTATAAAGGTGTCATGTCATGTCAAGAGTGTACGGTACCATGTCATGTCAAGTAGGAAGTGTAACAGGTCATGTCAGGAAGCACAAGATGTCATGTGGGTGCTCATAATCAAACAAACATAAGCATGTGTATAAATAAACAAGCATGAGTACTATCAGAACAATAAACTGGAACATGTAATATGATATGCAAATAGATATAATTTCAAACATATGGATGCACAGTTATCGATTAGGGTTACATTTATAGTTCCAATATTAATTAGGATGTAATTTATTAAACATGGAGTGTTAATATCACATTATTATGTAGTAATGTGATCTATGGATGCAACTATATGTATCTTAAATGCGATGGATGCAAACGGGTATCCGAAAAGTTATAAAACAATAAAATGGTAATGTGGGATATACAACTAAGCAATATGTGATATAAATATTGATATAATAATATTAATAGGGATAGCACATTCAAAGCGATTAATAACTATAAAAGTGGTATTGATTAACCATACACAAGAAAGTTCCGTTCAGAAATTCAGCGTCACCCTAATTTGTAAAATAGCCTAAAAATAACAAACGTTCTCCAAAAGGGACATGTCTTATACCAAAACAAAGATAATTCAATAAGGTTTTCATTTTTATAAGTATAAGAATCTCAGGTTGTCCCTACAAAAAGTTATGAACATTCGAACTTGAAAGTTTGCTGCTGGAATTTCCATGGACAGCAGTTTGGAGACATTTTCATTTTCATTTTACGTTATTTAAACAATTTATTTTGCAAGTAAATATTTCATAGAGTTATAGTATTCTGAGTTAGCTTCGTAACGAACTAAAGAACGTATACTAATGATTTTTCTATGATTTATAATGAATTTTATAAGGTAAGGTGTACAGTAAATTTCAGATTTGTCGTATCCGCTTTTTCAACGACGTTTCATGTGTATACTATAATATTTTCAAATGTATAACATTATAAAATGCAGATTATAAACTAATTAAAGATAATAATAAGAAATATTACGACGATATATATTTTAATTGATATGGATGCAGTATAATGTAATCTAGTATATCACAAGATAAGTTTTCATGATCTAGATTTAATATGATATAAACGGATGCAAACGGAACATCGAAACGTTATAAAATTAAACATGGGGCACTAGATTTAAACTATAGGTATGATATTTATTTAAATAGGTATAAAATAAATTATATAGCATGTAGCAAGATTAACTTGCCTCAATAGGTCGCGAATCGGGAAAACGGAACGTTAACCGTCGGCGGGGAAAACTCGAGACAGGCGCACGGTGCACGGAATGAACCCAAACGACGAACAAAGGAACCACACGGGTCGGGGTACCTCGCTGGAACGTCGTGAAGCGTCACCGGCACGACGGAATTCCGGCAACAAAAGAACAGTTAAAAAAAATGAGAAACGAGACATGAAGCAAGAAGAGAAAGAATGATAATGAGAAGTACGAGAGAATATATGAGAGAGAGACAGAAAAAGTGGAGAGAGAGAGAGAGCGAGAGAGAGAGAAGTGGGGCCCACGGGGTTAAAGGGGAGGTTGCGATTGGCTGAGAGAATAAATTGAGAAGGATATAAAAGATTGTAAAAATATTATATGGTTAACTAAATTATATATGATGGTTTAAATATATTAAAATCTGGGATTTTGGCGCAAAGTAAAACACTTCCAAATCACGCCCGGGTCGGGTCCAAAAATTTGAAATTGAAATAATAGAATTTTAGACGGGATCCAAAATTTAAAATGAAGTGTTTTATGATCAAAAAGCATACCCCCAAAACGGACACACGTACGTGCACGTAGCCATCCAAAATCGCTCGTTTCACTGAACGGGACGAGAACACGATGTACGGACACTACAACAGGGTTAGGGGTGTCAAGCAGGCCAAGATGAATATTTTTAATTTTATTTTAGATGCCAAAAATTGTTATATGCAGAAATTAATTTCCGGGTAGAATTTACAATAATTAACTATCAAGCAAGATAAATGAAATAAGTGCCACACTACGTTCGAACGGTAACTGAAATTAGTAGCATTGGGCTCGGGTGTTACATTATACCCAACTACAAAAAGAATTTCGTCCTCGAAATTCCAAGAATACAAAGATAGATAACTATAAGAAAAAGTGAGGAAACTTCTGCCGGATTTCATCTTCTCGTTCCCAAGTGGACTCTCCATGCGAGTGATTACCCCAAGAAACAAGCAAAAGAGGGATTACCTTGTTCTTAAGAACCTTTTTCCCTTCGATTCATGATTCCAATCGGTCGCTCCTCAAAAGTCAAGTCTTCTCGTACTGTTAGCTCCGAATGATCCAATACGTGTGTTTCATCTCGAACATACCTACGGAGTTGAGATACGTGAAACACATCGTGCACATTCGCCAAGGACTGCGGTAACGCCAAACGATACGCTACCTCACCAACACGCTCCAAGATCTCAAAGGGTCCAACGAATCGAGGACTAGGCTTTCCTCGACTTCCAAAACGAATCACCCCTCTAGTCGGTGATATCTTCAAGAATACCAAATCACCTACGGCGAACTCTAGAGGTTTTCTTGACGTATCTGCCCAACTCTTCTGTCGGTCTTGTGCTGCCTTCATATGATTTCTGATAGGGTTAACCTTCTCAACTGTCTGCACAACCAAATCTGGTCCCAATAACCTCCGTTCACCGACATCATCCCAACAAATAGGTGAACGGCATTTATGACATACAAAGCTTCAAACGGAGCCATCTAGATAGTTGCCTGAAAACTGTTGTTGTAAGACAACTCCACCAAAAGTAGATGATCCTCCCAAGACCCCTTGAAGTCCAACCTGCATGCTCTCAACGTATTCTCAAGAGTTTGGATCGTTCTCTCCGACTGACCATCAGTTTGAGGATGATAAGCTGTGCTAAACTTCAATCGAGTCCCCAAACTTTCCTGTAGACTCCGCCAAAAGTGTGATAAGAACCGAGTGTCCTGATCGGACACGATGCTCACCGGTACTCTATGCAATCTTACAATCTCTTGCATGTACCGCTCTGCCAAAGTCTCTGTTGATGGACCAACCCGAAAAGGAATAAAATGAGCTGCCTTGGTCAATCGGTCAACAATCACCCATATACCATGGTTGTCTTTTGGACTTCGCGGTAAAGCCGTCACGAAATCCATGGTTATATGTTCCCACTTCCACTGAAGAATCGGAAGTGGTTGCAATAAACCAGCAACCCGTTGATGTTCAGCCTTAACTTGCTGACACACCAAGCACTTAGCCACAAAGCGAGCAATCTCCCGTTTCATGCTTTCCCACCAGAAATGCTGTCGAATATCACGGTACATCTTTGTGCCTCCTGGATGTACAGAATAAGCCGAACTGTGTGCCTCCTTCATGAGCTCTTCATGAACATCTCCCTTTGGCACACGCAAACGGCTACCATACCTCAATGAACCATCTTCGTGGACCAGTAAATCTGTTTGTAGTCCGGCTTCAACCTGCTCTCGAAACTTTTGCAGTTTAGGATCCTGCGATTGTGCTGCTTTAATTTTCTCAATCAAAGACGACTGCATTTGTAACTGCATCAATTGTCCCGTAGAACGCGGTAGCACAACCTCCAAGTCAAATTTTCGAAAATCTGCAACGATCTCCTTTTGCGTAGTTAAAACCTGAATTGCTGGTAACCGACTAAGCGCATCCGGCACAACATTAACCTTCCCCGGATGGTACTTAAGATCAAGGTCGTAGTCAGCCATCAGTTCCAACCATCTACGCTGCCTCATATTCAGCTCCTTCTGTGTGAACACATACTTCAAGCTCTTATGATCTGTAAAAACTTCGACTCTTTCGCCCAAAAGTTAGTGTCTCCAAATCTTCAAAGCGAAGATCACAGCCGCAAGCTCCAAGTCATTAGTTGGATAATTCTTCTCATGGGTCTTCAATTGTCTCGATGCGTATGCTACAACCTTCCCATGCTGCATCAAAACACATCCCAATCCTTTCCCAGATGCGTCGCTGTGAATCACCAATCCTCCGGAATTGTCTGGCACGGTTAGAATAGGGGCGGTTATCAACTTCTACTTCAACGTCTCAAAAACTAACTCACATTTACTCGTCCATACAAAAGGTACCTCCTTGCGCGTAAGCTTGGTCAACGGCTCTGCCAGACGAGCAAAGTTCTCCACAAATCTTCTGTAGTAACCGGCTAATCCCAGAAAACTCCTTATCTCAGCAACATTCTTTGGAATAGGCCAATCTCAAACTGCTACAATCTTTTCTGGATCGACGGCAATTCCATCGCCAGACACAACATGCCCCAAAAACTTCACTTCCTCCGGCCAAAATTCGCACTTACTCATCTTTGCATACAATTTCTCCTGTCTCAAAGTATGCAGTGCGATCTTCAAATGTTCAGCATGCTCCTCAAAACTCTTCGAGTAAACCAGAATATCATCAATGAACACCACAATAAACTGGTCCAAGAACGGTGAAAAGATTCGGTTCATCAAGTCCATGAATATTGCCGGGGCATTCATTACTCCGAAGGGCGTCATTAAGTACTCGTAATGTCCGTACCGAGTTCGAAACGCCGTCTTGCAAATATCTTCTGTTTTCACTCAGACCTGATGATATCCGGATCGCAAATCCAGCTTCGAGAATACCCTCGCGCCACTAAGCTGCTCAAAAAGTTCTCCAATGCGAGGGATCGGGTACTTGCTCTTAATAGTCACCCGGTTTAATTCTCGATAGTCGATGCACATCCTTCTCGTGCCATCTTTCTTCTTTACTAGAAGAACTGGAGCTCCCCAAGACGAGTTACTGCTTCGAATCCAACCCTTCTCAAGCAATTCAGCAACATGTTTCTTAACTTCTTCCAATTCTACTGGTGCCATTGGATAATACACTTTAGATACTGGCGCTGCACCAGGAATAAGATCAATTGTGGCGGTAAACCCGATATATCTTCAAATACGTCCATAAAATCGCGAACAACCGCCGACTCTCCACCACTATCAATTTTCATTGCTGCAAGAATATTGTTTGTCGGCCTAGCCCTAAACTCGACTGGCCCGACAGAACTGCTTCCTTACCGCAACTGCTGTCTGCTGCAAACTCCCCTTCATCCCAGATAAACTCTGCTGCTCTCGGGCTGCCGCAAGCACTTGCGAGAAAGTGGTCAAACCCAGCGAGACAATCTGCCTCTGGATGTCCACGTCCAAGCTGCGCATGAACCTCCGTGCCTTGTCTGCATCGTTGGCAACTAAAGGTCCAGCGAATCTGCCGAGTCTTGTCCATTCTGCTTTAGCCCGATAAATTTCTCTTCCATTTCCTCCCGTGCAGTCCACGGGAAGAACTTCTCCAGGAAACTCTTAGAAAAATCCGCCCACTTGATCGGCTTGGGCAAGCGGGTCTTCTCCACAAGCCACCATTCTCGGGTGTAGTCCACTAGCTGAATGCGTACCACATCAACTCTTTTGTCCTCTGGAATCTGTGCCGCAATCAGCAAATTCTCCGTGTCCACTAGCCACTGCTCGGCTGGCAACGGCTCCTCCAAACCAGTGAATGTAGACGGACCCAAACGTCTGAAATCTGCCACAGTCCCTACTCGGTCAACTGGTTTAGCTCCTACGTTGTTTACAGACTGCTGAACGATCTGCAAACCTTCCTGGAACGAGTCTGCTTGTTGCTGGATCAGCTCAGTCTGCCTCTTTTGATTTTCCAGCATTCCTCTTATCACTCCAAGCATGGCGGCTTCGTCCACACGCCTCTGGTATGTCTTGAAATTCTTACCTGCCATAATCCTGAACTCAAAACACCCAACATTAGCATGATGATAGATTCTGAATATAGATCAAGGCTAGAACTCCAAGATACTTAAATAGAGTGCCGCATTGTAACTATGCCGTGGTATCATAGCCACAATTACATAACTCTACCCAAGTCGCCTAAGTCCTAGAGATAACAAGGAATCAGGTTTCGAGTCGATATGCAAAGAAAGTTTGCACATCGTAAAAGATATAATCAGGAAGAATGTGATTCAAGAATGGTAAACGGTAAGGTGGCAGGACATGTTTCCTAAACAAGGGTATTCTGATTCGTGTATTGGGTACAACACCCAACTACAAAAGAATCAACCCGACTATCCTATGGCTCTGATACCAAAAGAACCATGTCACGCCCCGCTTCCCAAAGTACGCTAAAGTGGGCACGCGACATAGCCAACCATGCTACCTGTGGATAGGAAAAATCCTTCCAAAGTCACATTACGGCTGTGGAGATATCAAGAACAGGAAAGTAAACTAACTACCTAGTACATGTCTATAAGCCAGAGTAAAAGAATCAAGAGATAACAATATGCGGAAGCCAAAAGATACAATAAATAAAACACCTGGAGTGAAACTACGTACCGACAGGAACCTCACCGCTCGTCTAACAGCGGCAAAACTCCTAATCAGTCTGTAGCAAGCTAGAAGAATCTGGGCCATGAAAAACCCAGACGTCAGCGCGTCAAGTCATCAAGTAATAACATAGTAAACAGGCAATGCGAATATAAACATGAATAAAGCAAGGGTAACAATAATATAAATCAGAGCAGTACAGGGTAATGTGCAGCGGGTAAACTGGATTGTTCTATCAGGTTCTCTATTCTAAGTTCTTTGAAACCAAATTGATGAATCATCGATGTAACTCAATAATATCCCGTACATACCCGGGACCACGGCCACAATATTCTCGGCTGCAGCCGAGACATGCCGCTAGGCACAAAACAGGAATGTGTACACTCGATAGTATCCCGTACATACCCGGGACCACGGCCACAATATTCTCGGCTGAAACCGAGACATGCCGCTAGGCACAAAACAGGAATGTGTACACTCAATACAGGTAGTGAACTGTCGAGTTACAAGTCAGATTTCACCTTTGATTTCCCCATACCCCCAAGTTATATGTGTATGTCAAGTCAGGTATCCAGTAATCAAGAAACTAATGCCAACACAGGATCAGGTAAACAGGTTTGTCTGGATAGACAACAGGAACGGTCCATGAGGACTACATGTTATGTTTGTTGGCATTAGACACAAGATCAGGTAACAGGTAAAGCCATGGTACATCAGGTCAAGCCAGGTAATGTATAAAGGTGTCATGTCATGTCAAGAGTGTACGGTACCATGTCATGTCAAGTAGGAAGTGTAACAGGTCATGTCAGGAAGCACAAGATGTCATGTGGGTGCTCATAATCAAACTAACATAAGCATATGTATAAATAAACAAGCATGAGTACTATCAGAACAATAAACTGGAACATGTAATATGATATGCAAATAGATATAATTTCAAGGATATGGATGCACAGTTATCGATTAGGGTTACATTTATAGTTCCAATATTAATTAGGATGCAATTTATTAAATATGGAGTGTTAATATCACATTATTATGTAGTAATGTGATCTATGGATGCAACTATATGTATCTTAAATGCGATGGATGCAAACGTGTATCCGAAAAGTTATAAAACTATAAAATGGTAATGTGGGATGTACAACTAAGCAATATGTGACATAAATATTGATATAATAATATTAATATGGATAGCACATTCAAAGCGATTAATAACTATAAAAGTGGTATTGATTAACCATACACAAGAAAGTTCCGTTCAGAAATTCAGCGTCACCCTAATTTGTAAAATAGCTTAAGAATAACAAACGTTCTCCAAAAGGGACGTGTCTTATACCAAAACAAAGATAATTCAATAAGGTTTTCATTTTTATAAGTATAAGCATCTCAGGTTGTCCCTACAAAATGTTATGAACATTCGAACTTGAAAGTTTGCTGCTGGAATTTCCCTGGACAGCAGTTTGGAGACATTTTCATTTGCATTTTACGTTATTTAAACAATTTATTTTGCAAGTAAATATTTCATAGAGTTATAGTATTCTGAGTTAGCTTCGTAACGAACTAAAGAACGTATACTAATGATTTTTCTATGATTTATAATGAATTTTATAATGTGAGGTGTACAGTAAATTTCAGATTTGTTGTATCCGCTTTTTCAACGACATTTCATGTGTAAACTATAATATTTTCAAATGTATAACATTATAAAATGCAGATTATAACCTAATTAAAGATAATAATAAGAAATATTACGACGATATATATTTTAATTGATATGGATGTAGTATAATATAATCTAGTATGTCACAAGATAAGTTTTCATGATCTAGATTTAATATGATATAAACGGATGCAATTGGAACATCGAAACGTTATAAAATTAAACATGGGGCACTAGATTTAAACTATAGGTATGGTATTTATTTAAATAGGTATAAAATGAATTATATAGCATGTAGCAAAATTAACTTGCCTCGATGGGTCGCGAATCGGGAAAACGGAACGTTAACCGTCGGCGGGGAAAACACGCGACGGGCGCACGGTTCACGGAATGAACCCAAACGACGAACAAAGGAACCACACGGGTCGGGGTACCTCGCTGGAACGTCGTGAAGCGTCACCGGCACGACGGAATTCCGGCAATAAAAGAACAGTTAAAAAAATGAGAAACGAGACATGAAGCAAGAAGAGAAAGAATGATAAAGAGAAGTACGAGAGAATATATGAGAGAGAGAAAAAGTGGAGAGAGAGAGAGCGAGAGAGAGAGAAGTGGGGCCCACGGGGTTAAAGGGGAGGTTGCGATTGGCTGAGAGAATAAATTGAGAAGGATATAAAAGATTGTAAAAATATTATATGGTTAACTAAATTATATATGATGGTTTAAATATATTAAAATCTGGGATTTTGGCGCAAAGTAAAACATTTCCAAATCACGCCCGGGTCGGGTCCAAAAATTTGAAATTGAAATAATAGAATTTTAGACGGGATCCAAAATTTAAAATGAAGTGTTTTATGATCAAAAAGCATACCCCCAAAACGGACACACGTACGTGCACGTAGCCGTCCAAACTCGCCCGTTTCACTGAACGGAACGAGAACACGATGCACGGACGCTACAACAGGGTTAGGGGTGTCAAGCAGGCCAAGATAAATATTTTTAATTTTATTTTAGATGCCAAAAATTGTTATATGCAGAAATTAATTTCCGGGTAGAATTTACAATAATTAACCATCAAGCAAGATAAATGAAATAAGTGTCACACTACGTTCGAACGGTAACTGAAATTAGTAGCATTGGGCTCGGGTGTTACAATCTCCATACCAAGTATTTTCATGGTCGCTCCCAAATCCTTAGTCTTAAACTTACTTTTCAACCGTTCCTTCAAAATCTGAATATCAACCATATATCTCGCTGCTATCAACATATTATCAACATAGAGTAGTAAATATATGAAAAAATCATCAGCGAGCTTCTTCGAATATACACAGCTGTCGTCCATACTTCTCGTAAACCCTATTTTTGTCATGAATGAGTTGAACTTCTTATACCGACGTCTTGGTGACTGCTTCAAACCGTGGAGAGACTTCTCTAACAAACAAATGTGATGTTCTTTTCCTTCAATTTCAAAACCTTTGAGCTGTTACATGTAGATTTTCTCTACCAAATCACCGTGCAGGAATACGGTCTTCACATCGAGCTGCTCAAGCTCTAAATCTTGCATAGCTGGCAAACCGAGCAAGACACGTATAGAGGTGTATTTAACGATTAGAAAAAATACCTCAATGAAGTCAACTCCCCGCACCTGCGAATAGTCTTTAGCTACCAACCGCGCCTTGTATCTTGTATCAACTGCCCCTTGCTCGTCTTCTTTATTCTTAAAAACCCACTTGCAGCCAACCATCTTCTTTCCTCCTTCAAGCTTCATGAGCTTCCAAGTCTGGTTCTTATGAAGAGACTCAATCTCTTCATTCATAGCGACTAGCCAACAAGCTGCTTCATCGGATGAGATTTCTTCTTTATAGCTTGTCGGCTCGATGATATCAACTGTCTCTGCAACGGACAACGCATACGCCACTAGGTCATTATAGCCATACATCTGTAGTGGTCTAATATCCCTTCTCTATCTGTTACGAGCGAGCAAATACTCCTCATCATGGGACTGCTCATCATGAGATTCTTCAGATGATGGTGAAGGAGAGATCTCCTGCGAAGCCGAGCTCTCATCGACCTCAATATTAACTCTCGGCTCATCCTTCTTCGAATCGCCATCAAATGGAGATTATTTGTTGTTCGGCTTCATCATAGCAGATTCATCAAAAGTTATATCTCTGCTAATTATAAATTTAGGCGACTTTAATCCGAACACCACAACCTATGACCCTTAACGCCAGTAGCATAACCGATAAATATACATTTCTTCGCTCGAGAATCCATTTTTCCTTCACGGCAATGTGCATAAGCGGGGCAACCAAACACCTTAAATGTTGAATAACCGGCGTGTTTTCCCGACCATACCTGCTCCAGTGTTTTACAACCTAGCAATGTATAAGGAGATCGATTCACAATATAACACGCCGTATTTACCGCTTCTGCCCAAAACTTATTTCCGAATCCTGCATTGGACAACATGCACCGTTCTTTCTCCAAAAGAGTCTGGTTCATTCGCTCCGCAACTCCATTCTGCTGTGGTGTATGGACAACGGTATGAGCCAAACTATGCCTTTGTTTTTGCAGAAATTATTGAAATCTCCACCGCAAAACTCTAATCCATTATCTGTCCTCAGTCTCTGATCTACTTGCCTGTCTGCTTCTCAAGCATCGTTTTCCATTGCTTGAATATAGTAAACACATCACTTTTGTGTTTCAAGAATTAGACCCAAACCTTTCTCGAAAAATTATCAATGAAGGTAAGCAGATACTTGGTACCACTTCCTTTAGAAGTAAACGGAGAGGGTCCCCAAAGATCTGAATGAATATAATCAAGAGTACCTTTTGTGTTGTGCACCGTCGAACTGAAGCTAATTTAATTTTGCTTTCTAAAGACGCAATGTTTACAAAACTCCAGTTTTGTCGTACTCTTGCTACAAAGTAGACCCTTCTTTGACAACTCGGCCATACCTCTCTCACTCGTATGCCCGTGCCTCACGTGCCACAATCTGATAGTTTCCAAATCTGTCATAGATTTGGATAATGAAATAGCCGTCAATCCGGAAGTCGTTGAATCCTGCAATGAATATACAGACCCATTTTTCAAGCACTTCATCACAATGAGAGCACCTTTGGTTATCTTCAAAACTCTACCTTCAGCGGAAAATTTGTAACCTTTATCGTCGAGTGCACCTAAAGAGATGAGCTTCTTCTTCAATTCAGGTATGTGCCTGACTTCGGCCAATGTCCTTACAACACCATTAAATATCGTGATTTGGATTGTCCCTTTGCCAATAATTCGGCATGAGCTATTGTTGCCCATCAAAACAACTCCACCATCTATGGACTCGTGCGTGGTGAACAAATCTCTATTGGAACACATATGGTAAGAACAAACCGAATCCATGATCCACTCGTTCTTGGATCGATCCATGCTGTCAAGAACCATAAGAAGTTCCCCTTCTCCTTCCACTATACTCGCCTCCTCCGAAGACTTTTTTGATTTGTCTTCCTACTTTTATTTGCTCTACAACTTAAAGAAATCAACCTTGAAGTGCCCCTTCTTCTTACAATAATTGCAGGTAACGTTTTTATCGTTGGATTTTGATCGCGAATTCTTCTTATTTACTTCCGGATCTCTCTTCTCTGCTCACCCTCGAAAAAATAAGCCAGACGATGAACCATCCGTTTTGTGGAAGTTAACTCCTTATCTATCTTCTCTTTATTCATCAAATTCTCCTTGATATCCTTGATTGAGATCGTGTCCCGTCCATAAACCATGGTGTCACGGAAGTGCTTATTAGAAGGTGTCAATGCATACAACAAGAGAAGAGCTTGATCTTCATCATCAATTTTAATGTCGATTTTACCTAGATTCGTAATAATCGCATTAAACTCACCAACGTGAGATTTTATTGGAGAGCCTTCTGAAATGAGAAGTGTGTAGAGACGCTGTTTTAACATGAGTCGATTCGTGAGAGATTTCCTTAAATATAGCTCCTCCAATTTATTCCACAAATCAGCCGTCATCTTTTCCACCAAAACTTCTTATAGAATTTCATTTGTTAAACACAAGTAGATAGCCGTGGGGGATTTTTCATCCATCTCCTCCTAAGCTTCCTTCGTCATAGTGGAAAGATTTTTATTCTTCCCTAGAATTGCCTTCTTCAAATTGTTTTGAGTCAAAACGACAACCATATGGACCTGCCACAAATAGAAACTCATATTTCCATCGAACTTCATCATTGTCGGAGACATGATGTAGGATCAAACAAAAAAACACAATGTGCTAACGAACCCTAAACTTCAAAATCAGGATCTAAGAAAGTGGGGAAGACGACGTAATTGTTATTACCTACCTTTGACCAAGATTGCAAAATTAAAGACCAAATAGTTCGACCAAAAATCCCACAACAACGCAACAATAGCTCTGATACCAGTTTGTTGCGTATACGAGACGATCGCAAAGCAAACACACAATCGATAATGAGAAGAAAATCAAACCACCGGCAAGATAGAAATATAAATACTAACCAGAAAACAAATAGACGGAGGCGAAAATTTATTAATTAAAAAAATCCGAGGACAACAAATCGATGGAGAATTACAAATCCCTCTCAAACTCTATATCTCTCACAATTATCAATGGGTTCTCTCTAATTAACAAAAAGTATCAAATCCAGGTCTAAAATAAGCTATCATATATATAGTATACAAAAGATTTCCACAAATAACTAATTTCCTAACTAAGGAAATATCCGGCTCAGACATACGGCAGATATCTGCACAAGAGATTGGCAGACGTCTGTCTTTGTAGTCACGAAACTCCATAATGCTATCCAGACGTCTAAATAAGGATAAATCAGACGTTTGAGCAAGTATAGGTCAGATATCTGGTATTCTTATCGAAATAATAGAGCGCTTGACAGACGTCTGAAGCTCAACAGAGCAGACGTCTGTATAAGGGAAGATCACGCCTACGAGGCAGAGGCAGACGTCTGTCAAGATGAGCTTTAGACGTCTGCCTTGCTGATAACACCAAATCTTCGAGTTCTTCGTGATAATATCGGATTTTCAAAATAGGAAAACTTCAGGGATTTAAATATGAGGCATATCTAACAGATTATTGATCAACCCCAGAATCAATCATCCCACCATCAGTTTGTGTCATCTTTGCCAACTGGACGTCGTACACCGGTCGACAATCTGCCACAGCTGCTCGATCGCCATCGACATGGTTGATCGATGACCAGTCGTCCCCCCAGCAACAGGCTGCCGTCACCTCCACCCACCAGCTGTTGTCATTCGTCAGTTGGCCGCCGGCCAACTGGGGACCCGCATGCAACTGATCATGGACTGATGACCATCGCACACCGACCGACATGCCATCAGCCACCAGCCACCACCGCCCTCCTATCAGCGACTCACCGCCGGCTGACCGACAACCCGACTGATCGCAGCTGCCCAACTTAACATAATGAACTCATTTATGAATTCCAGAAGAAAGATAGAGAGTAGTAATAAATTGTGCCTGCAAAGTCTAACCATCTGAAGTCCAACTGCAGTACAGAGGTCCATGGGATGCCAGAGCCATCGAATTCAATCAAATTCAATAAACAAATATATTTCCAAGATTTCTATGGGCTCTACTGACTTATTAAAGGAATGGATTTCTATGAGCTCTACTAACTAATCAAAAGTTGATTCGGTCGCTTGTCAAATGCATTAATGAATTTGGTAACGAACATTTGGAATGCTTGCAGGTGCAACATGCTATTCTTCAAGGAGCTGGGCAGAGGGGAATAGAGAATAGGTGACTGTATTTTATAAAGTCTAAATTGCGGGGAACTCCTAACTCTTCCAAAGATGGTAGGAAATACTCTTAACATTTCAGAAGAAACACTTTATCTTCTCAGGACGCTCTCGGTACATGGAATAGAAAATTACCTGAATAGAAAATTACCGGGAACCGTCACATTTCTGAAAATGTGATGATCGGGTATTATCCAATTCCAAGGAATCTTTCATTAATGTGCTTAGTACATTTAATCATCGCCGGTATTATATGTATGTGCAACCGTCGATTGACAGATGACGGGAGACAAGGCCGACGGTGAACGACGGGCGGTGAGGGAGGGCGCCGGCGGCGAGGGAGGTTGACCGGTGGAGGGCCGATGGCAAGGAAGGCCGGTGGTGGACTGCCGCCCGCCGGGGGTGAACGACAGGCGACTAGATCGGCGGCAAACAACGGGCGGCGAGGCCAACAACGAGCGACCTATCAGTAGACGGCGAGAGAGGTCGGCAGCGAACAACAAACAGGCGGCGAGGAAGGCCTATGGCGGGCGGCAGACGGTCATGACACATGTCATGTAAGATGGAAATATTTCATGGTAATCTAAGTCAGACACTTATTAGAAAGAATGTGATTCCCATGAAATGAGGTCGTTTGTTTATAATGGTAATCCTATAATTAGAAATATTTCTTACATCTAAATAAGTATGGTGATACTTCATGGGAATCTCGGATTGCCACACTAAGAGTTAACACTCACAATTTTTGGTCAAAAATCAAATTTGTAATCCCAAATTAACCAGGCCCACGAGAAAATGTTGCCTTCCCGAAAAGTTATTAGAAAGGGAAATAATAATGAAAAATGTTTCTCATGATTTCTTAATGTGATTCTGACTAGTTATTGGACAATGCCAGCATGCATGAATTCATTTGCGAGAGGATCAAGCTCATATATTTGCTTGAGGGGAGAGAGAGATGTTCTCATCCACTAACAAATTAAGAACAAGAGCAGAAGTGTACAGATAGCAGATCAACAACTTTGTCTACTCAATTTTAGTTGAATTTAGGCAACAATTAATATGGTCAAAGTGACAATTAATGATCAACATGACGTTCAATTTCCATAATAATCACTGGATTCTTGAACTATGAAAGCACAAAATTTCCGTCTCTCTCATTTCGTCGTTATCAAGTATATATATATTCCTTATTTTATTTTAGCAATTAATTAGCAAAAGCATCTTCCTCTCTCAAACCTCCATTAATCCCCAAAACATTATTTAACAACTAATTTTATCCTAAATTTATGTATAATTTTGCTGCTCACTCTGATTCTAATCTAAGCTAGTTTTTTCATAATATTGAATGAGAACAAAAGAGAAACTTGTCAACACTTCTCCTCTCCCAACAATAACTCTCTCTCTCTCTCTCTCCCCCCGCTCCTCTCCTCTCCTCCTTTGCAATTGGTCCTCATGTTAGGTAAGTTAATGAAGAGTCCAAAGCTGTATAACTTCAATGCACATGTGATTCCCCTCCTACATTTCACCCTACACCTATACTAACCAAAACCAATATAAAACTGTCTCACACTACTCCACAATCAAACCCTAACACGCACCAAAAAATAAAAAAAACATGTCGTTCTTCAAATCCTTAACCCTATTCCAACTCCTCAAAACCGCATTCTTCCTTCTCCTAACCCTAACCCTAGCCCTCCACTCTCTCCTCTCTTCCTCCATCACCACCCACAAGCCCCTCCTCTGCTTCCTCTCGTGCTGCTTCCTTGTTTCAGGCCTCTTCTGCATTTACAGACGCCCGCGTCCTGTACTTCTCCTAGACTACTCATGCTTTCTCCCCGACCCCGACCGGAAATGCCCCCTAGAAGTCGCCGAATACCTCGTGCGCCGATCTAACCGCTACAGCGACAAGTCCGAAGAGTTCATGCGTGGAATCTATCGTAAATCGGGCCTTGGCGAAGAGACCTATGCATCCCCATTAATTTTCCAACATGATCACTATGAAGCCAGACACACATTGGCAATTCAAGAAGCCCTAGAGGGTATGGTGGCCTCCATAGACACACTCTTGGCTAAAACTCGCCTCCCCATTTTTCTAATAGACACTCTAATAGTCACTTGCGGCATGTTCACCCCCTCACCATCTCTCACCTCTTTTTTAAACAATCACTATAAGTTGTCAGCTGATATCAAAACCTACAACCTTTCGGGTATGGGTTGTAGCTCGGGAGCCTCTTCGATCGATCTCGCTTCGCGGATCCTTAACGGGTCAAAAAGAAACCGTTACGTTCTGGTGGTGATCACGGAGAGCATTGGGTTGAATTGGTATTTTGGCGAAGACCGTTCGATGCTGGTCACAAACTGCATTTTTCGGGTCGGGGTAGCGGCCGTTCTTTTGACCAACGACCTGTCTTATCGGGTTCGGGCAAAGTTCGAGTTGACCCGTTCGCTGCGGACCCACAACGGGGCGGATGATGCGTCGTACAATGCCGCTTATCAAGCCGAGGATGAAAATGGAGTTACTGGAGTTTCTTTGAAAAAGGATTTAATTCGGGTTGCTGGTGAGGGTATGAAGACCCATATCCGGACCCTCGCCCCGTTTGTCCTCCCGTATGGTGAATTGTTGCATTACGCTTATCGGGTCGTTTTCGGTTCTAGATCTGATAAGCCGCACGTGCCAGACTTTGGTAAGGCATTTGAGCATATTTGTGTTCATACGGGCGGGAAAGCCGTAATTGAATCGGTTGGGCGGTTAATGCGGTTCGGGCCGGAGGTGACCGAACCTGCCCGAATGACTTTGCATAGGTTTGGTAATACTTCGAGTAGTTTAATTTTTTATGAGCTGGCTTATTTTGAGGCTAAGGAAAGGATTAAGAGAGGAGATAAGGTTTGGATGTTGGCTTTTGGGACGGGGTTTAAAATTTGCAGCCTAGTTTGGAAGGCCTTAGCGGATTCACGTTTGGATATAGATAACCCGTGGAAGGATTCAATCCATCGGTACCCAGTATAGGCTTCGTAAAAATATTTTATTACAAGAAAAGGGATGGTAATAGTCATCAATCTCTATAAAGGGTAGGGATTGATTCAGGAATTCAAGTATAAATAGATGTTATTAATTGTTGTTGATGTTGGCATATGATATTGGTTTGTGCTGGATTTGTCTGATAATTGTAGCTTTTCCTTTATTTTTGGGTTTTGATCTTAAGCTTTTGTGAAATAATGGAAATCTGGGCCGTTGGAATATATCAAGAACAAATGAAAGTATTATCTATTTATGTTGTAGTTTTTTTGTGATGCAACCCTTGCAATATTCAACTCTTTTAGTTATTTGTATTGTTTTGTTTTGTTTTGTTTTGTTTTGTTTGTTAATAATTTTTTTAATATTCATGAAATGAGTAGAGATCTTGGAAAGTTTCATCTTCTCCTCTCTTATTATCCAACACTCCATCTCAAAAAAAAGCATCAGTTAAAATTTTAAGTACAAGATATGCAAGCAACCTAGCTAATCAAATCTATCTCTTTGCTTTGGTTGAAAAAGCCTTCAAGGCATTTTATTATACAATCGAAACAAATTAATTTTTATACGAATATCCTAACCCAAAAACACTCCAACAAGTATTGTGTCCCCTCCGGTCCAAGAAATGGAACGAAAAATGTTACTCTCTCCGTTCACAATTACTTGTTCTTTTAGACTTTTGCAAGGCAATTAAGATATGATTTAAAGACTATTTGATAGAAATATTATAATATTATCATCCTAATAAATTTTCCTAAATTACCCTTATATTAAATGAATTTTGTCTTCTCATTATCTTAAATTTTTTTTTGGAATCTTGCACCAATGATTTTTAAATGAGGTTAGTTTAGATATTTTACTAAAACAAATTAAATAATAAATGTGGCGATAAATTCTATACTATTCATACTTATATTATAAAAGGACAAGTATTTTAAGACAAAAAAAAGCTTTCTAAAAAAGCAAGTAATTATGAATAGAGGAGTACTAATTCTACTCTCACCTATCTTTTTTCCACAAGGAAAAAGCAGGGAATTCCCTGGCGAAAAAACCCATTAAAATAAATCAGTATTTACAAACAATAAAAACCGGTGGAACTAATTATTCTTACGTGACAATAGAACTTTTTATATTGCTAATTCAACGGTGAAAAAATGGTGGAATCATATGAAATTTGGTGTATCCACATCGTACATGATAAAGATGATGATGATGGGTGCCGATCGTTGAAAAAAGTAGCGGAGGATATAGATTTTAGACGCCGTCTGACAAAAAACCACCTGCATCTTTTCTCCATACATACATACATACATACATATATATATGAGAATAATGGAGGAAAGAGCTCAAAGAAGGGAATTTTCTCCTATGGCATCAAAAAAATACGTCCTCCATCGTGTATTCCGACGATCGGAATCGTTATCATCGAAGATGTGGGTACGCCAAATTTTATGTGATTCTACAACTTTTTCACCGTTGATTTAGCAATGTAAAAAGTTCTATTGTCTGTAAACCATTAATTTTGAACCCACTAATTCAACGGTGAAAAAGTTTTAGAATCATATGAAATTTAGTGTACCCATATCTTAGATGATAACGATGAAAATAATGGATGCCGATCGTCAGAAAAAACGATGGAGATTGTATTTTTTCGATGCCATAGGAGGAAATTCCCTCCTACGGCACCTTTCCTTCATTATCCTATATATATATATATATATATATATATATATATATATATATATATATATATATATATAATAATTATAATAATGGAGGAAATGTGCCATAGGAGGGGATTTCCTCCTATGACGTCGGAAAAATACACCCTCCGTGGTTTTTTTCGACGATCGGCATACATCACCGTCATTTTTATCATCTAAGATGTGGATACACCAAATTTCGTGTGATTATACCATTTTCTCACCGTTGATTTAGTTGGTGCAAAATTAATGGTTTACCGACAATAGAACTTTTTACATTGATAATTCAACGGTGAAAAAGTGGTGGAATCACATAAAATTTGGTGTAAGAACATCTTAGATGATAACAATGATGATGATGGATGCCAATCGTCGGAAAAAGTAGCAGGGGTTGTATTTTTTCGACGACATAAGAGGAAATCCCCTCCTATGGCATCTTTCCTCTATTAACTATATATATATATATATATATATATATATATATATATATAGTTAATAGAGGAAAGGTGCCATAGGAGGGGATTTCCTCCTATGGCGTCGGAAAAATACACCCTCCGTGATTTTTTTCGACGATCGGCATATATAACCTTTATCTTTATCATTTAAGATATGGATACAACCAATTTCATGTGATTATACAATTTTTTCACCATTGATTTAGTTGGTGCAAAATTAATGGTTTACCGACAATAGAACTTTTTAAATTGCTAATTCAACGGTGAAAAAGTAATGGAATCACATGAAATTTGGTGTGCCCACATCTTAGATGATAACGATGAAGGCGATGCATTACGATCATCGGAAAACACGATGTAAAGTGCATTTTTTCGACGCTATCGGAGGAAATCCCCTCCTATGGCCTCTTTCCTCCATTATAGAGGCCATAGGAGGGGATTTCCTCCTATGGCGTCAAAAAAGCGCACTCTCCATCATGTTTTCCGACGATCGGAATGCATTGTCTTCATCGTTATCATCTAAGATATGGATACACCAAATTTCATGTGATTCCACTACCTTTTCAACGTTGAATTAGCAATGTAAAAAATTCTATTGTCGGTAAACCGTTAATTTTGAACCCACTAATTCAACGGTGAAAAAGTTGTAGAACACATGAAATTTGGTGTATCCAAATCTTAGATGAAAATGATGAAGGCAATGCATTCCGATCGTCGGAAAACACGATGGAGGATGTGTTTTTTCGACGTCATAGGAGGAAATTTCCTCTATTGGCATATTTCCTCCATTATTCTCTCTCTCAATGTATATATAATGAGATCCTTACAATATATTGGGTATCCACACTGCATGCATTACTAATTTTAAAAGAGCGATTTAAGGCTCCAGATGTGACAGGGGCAAGCTTGCATTTCTTTGGGGTCAAGCAATGCAAATAATGTATGGTATTTGCTTAATAAGGAAATGGTTTTATTTATTTCGCTTCATGCACCCGCAAGAAAAACGGTATGCAATGGAGTTTGAGCTTGAACCTTAGAAAGTTGAAACGGTCTTTTGTTAGTCCCTTCATGAAAATATCATCTAGTTGGCGTTTAGAAGTGATGATACTGATAAGTGGTAATTCGCCAGATCATGACACGTGGTAGATGACGTGTCCCGCGGCTTATGGGACAGGAGCAAGCACGATACATTGAAGGCATTCCCCGGGCCTTCGTCCCGAGGATTTACCCGATCTTCGATGGCCTCCCAGAACACTCCTATGCTCGCCTTACAAATAACCATCGGCTCGCCTTCGAGCCCTCCTATACGCCGAGCTTCCTCGGCTTCCCGCTCGCCTCTGAGCCTCTCGCCGAGCTGAGCTTCCCGCCGAGCTGAGTCTCCCTGGTTCTACCGAGCAACCAAGAACGCAGAGCCCAAGCGTTTCCGCCACGGCTCCGTGTATCTCGCCAGAAACGAGATATCTGCTACCCAACAATCCCACGTTCCACATCGTCGTATCCCTCATTAACGAGCGTATCTCTTCATTAATGGAGGGATCCTGTCATTCATATAGGCGTAACGTCAGTAGCGTATCTGACGACGAAGATCTCGCGCCAGCTCGCTCCATGCGACCACTATAAAAATCCCTATCCCAAACGACTCAAGTAAGGCAATTTTAATCCAACAAGCCGCTACTCTGCTCATTTTTCTCGGCCAACTTGATCGTCGGAAGGTCCTACGGTGGTCACCCATCCCAGGACTTCTTTGCAGGTATCTCGGCTTCACCACAAAATCAACCCATTGAGATCCACATGCCCAAGGAGACAACCTTCAAATCAAATCTCTTTCATTCAACAACACTCGCCACAGATCGACGGAGGACAGCATCGGAAGGAGATCAGACCTCCATCAGTTGGCGTCGTCTGTGGAAACCCAATTTTTTCCATCCATCGAAAGTTGATCTTTCGCTCTCGACTTCATAGCGAGGGAAAAACGTGACGATCCCAGCACAAGCCGCCGCCTTCCCCGCAATAGAGGCGCGAACGGATCTACTCCCTTTCCGAATGCCATCCACTCCGTCTCGGCAAGAATCGACAGGCTTGCGTCCATAGTGGATGCGCTTATCCGTGTCCAAACGGCGGGCCCAGCCCCCAAGTCGCAGTTCCCCCTCTCACGGATCATGACCTCCGCAGAGGGGCGGATGACACCGCCCACGCTGGCACCACCGAACAATGCCGTGCTCACTCCGGTGACCACGGCTCCCCCGCAGTGACTTATTCAATGGCCCGCTGGGTGCCACACGGCTCCACGCCGCGGTCTCGTGAAAGAGCCCATCGTCCCGAGGCCCATCGTGTTCCCGTCCCTCCCGAGGAGGTATTGGTCAGCTCGCCTGCTCCTAGGCATGACCGACACCCTCTCCCTCGACGGGATCGCACGAACGACACTCGCTGCGAAGACTCAAGAAGGACCTCGCCAGGAGACCTAAGGAATTTGATAGAACGGAATTGGAGTCGCAACCTGGCACATACTACAAGCGGGAAGGGCCACCATTCTGAATGCGCCGAATCCTCGAGGTATCACGACCGTCTCGACGCCCTCAAAATGAAAATCGAGGGTAAACATCGGGAGGGTCATCCATCCGGTGAAGGGGCCAGGTATGCCGCCGACCCACTTACGAAGCCCTTCACCGAGGAGTTGCTTGCCATACAGGTCTTGTCCAGGAACAAGCCGTCCAAGGTGGCCTTTTTTGGCGGGAAGTCCGACCCGAAGGACCACCTGGACGCGTTCACGGCAAGCATGAGCTTCCAGGATAACTCGGACGCAGCCCAGTGCCGAGCTTTCCTGACCACCCTCATTCGTGCAGGTCAGGACTGGTTCCAGGGATTGTCACTACGCTCCATCTCAACCTTTGACGAGTTGGCCACCCAATTCCTCATACACTTCGTCGACAACAGGCGACAGAAGAGAACAGTTTACCACCTGTTCACCATAATGAGCGGGGATAAAGAATCCTTTAAGGGGTATGTCACTCGCTTCTACAACGCTCTCCTCGAAGTCCCCGATCACCGAGATGAAGCTGTCATCACCACTCTAAAGTCGGGTTTTAGGCACAAAGAGTGGCTCCGCTCTTTTACATTAGTGCAACCTAAGACCATGACCGAGGTAAAAGCTTGGACCGAGCGAGAGATCCAACCCGAGTCTGAGGTGAACGCCAACCTGCCCCGGGGCGACCAAGCCGAACAAAAGAAGTGGGGCAAAGAAGAGGAGAAGAAGGTCAACCGGCAAAAACTATACTCCCCAAAGTTCCAGGAGTATACTCCTCTCAACATCTCCCAGACCGAGCTGTTAGAAGAGGCGAAGGGCGAGCGATTCTTCAAGCTCCCGCCGATCACCCATAGTGCGGCTAAACGAACCTGGGGCCTATACTACGTCTTCCATAGGTCGCAGGGCCACCCGATGGAGAACTGTAAACAACTCTGCGACTACATCGAGGAGTTGATCCGCTCTGGCCACCTGGAGAAATACCCGCGAGACAAGCGACAGGCAGACAGGGAGCAAGAGAACCACCCCTTCCCGATGAATTAACGATCGGTCAAATCATGGTCATTTCCTCGGGGTCTACCCGTGGAGCCGGCGAGACTCACCGTCTCCTACCCGTCGAGGGAACAAGCGACCCGCCCCAAAAGAAATGCAAAACCGCTGAGCCCATCATATTCACCGATGAAGACCTCCATGGCATATCCTTCCCTCATAATGACCCTCTCGTGATTACGGCACGGGTCCACCATTACGAGGTTCAGAGGATATTGGTCGATTCTGGAAGCTCAGTGGATATCCTCTTCTATGACTGCTTCCAGCGTATGGGGCTAGGGCCATCCGACCTACAGCCAACCTCCCACGTCCTATCAGGGTTTACCAACCACTCTATCTCAGCCGAGGGAGTGGTCACCCTCCTCCTCAATATTGGGGAAGCATGCCATACGAGGACATATCGGTGGAATTCATCGTCGCTAGGATCCCCTCATCCTACAACATCCTCCTGGGACGTCCGACATTAAACTCCCTCCGGGCTCAAATCTTGACCTACCACCTTGCGATCAAATTTCCATTAGATCAAGGGGGATAGGCCGGGCCTACAGGAACCAGCGAAACGCCATGGTTTGCTTCACCACGACATCCACCACCAGAGAGCAGAGCAACGACCTCAAAGACGCAAATGATTTCCAGGGGTCTTTGGACACTCGCGACGAACAAAAAGAAATCTGAGGAGCCCCAGTGGAGGCGCTAACAGAAGTTCCCCTTGTTGAGGGAATGAGGGACGAACCGTCTAGATCGGATCCCTTTTAACGGGAGCCTGGCATGAAGACTTGATCCGCTTTCTCCGAGGGAACTCGGACGTGTTCTCTTGGGCGCCTGCTGACATGCTCGGGATCGACCTTAAGTTATCTCGCATAAGCTCGGGGTCGACCCGAAGGCCCGACCTTTTGGATATGTATGCCCTAGAGGTCAGTATTATATATGGATACATATGGATGCTAGGAATATGTATGTACAGGACAATCTTGCTCAGTTTTATAGTATATATTATTTCAGTTGTCTTTATCAGATATGTGTATTTGTTTTATTGATACTTTATCCAGCTTGCACATATTGATAAAGACATGATACGGTAGTATACTACTATGGTTTGTCTTTATCTTAACATGGCATATTTTATACTCGTTATTATACATTGCGGTTACATGTTGATAAATCACGTAGGATCTTGCTTGACTACCTGCGTTGTGATGGCGATCATACTTGTGGGAGCAGGGTAGTCCATAAGCACATCCTTAAATGGTCCCTAGTCGCGTGAGTATCGAGACTAGGCATTGATACTCCATAGTAGACTATTGTATACGTTTCTATCCTCGTCGGAGGATGGTTGGTCGTGCAACCATTGGTCTGATGCACCTAAGATCGTATACAGGCGCTCACTGGGTATGAGTACACTGGGCGGACTCGCCGAGAACTTCCAGATTGTTGGAGATAGTGCCCTCAGAGTCAATTATTGGATCACAGGCACGTGATTGCAATGATTGAGGGAGGACCTATGCCGGTAGGACAGTCTTACTCAAGATGATAGTATGCTATCTGGTTTACCTTTATCATTGTGTACTGCTTTAGGTGACCTTACAGGTCACTATTGCACGTTGATAGAGCCCCTAGGATTCTTGCTTGACTACCAGCAATATGAGGGCGATCATATACGTGGGAGATGGGGTCTATAAGCACATCCTTAAAAGTTCCCTAGTCGTGGGAGTTTCGAGACAGGGCATCGATACTTCAGAGTAGACTAGTGTATACAGTCGAGACTCCGACGAGGGGCGGTGGCCGGTCTCACAAGCCACTGGTGTCAGTTGGTTCACCTAAGATGTATACAGGTGCTCATTGGGTTATGAGTACACCGGACAGGACTCGCCGGGAACTTGCTAGTTGGGATTATACCAGACGTCAGATAGCAGTTCCCTGGTGACATGTGTGCAGGTTAGTTCATCGACCTGAGATCATCATTTGTCTCGTGTGAGTTCCCACTGTTCTTTGATTACTACCCTACCACGCTCAAAGGAGACGTGCGAACAGGTTTTAGTTGGGTACAGACCCGAGGCACATGGAGGCAGTGAGCGGATCTGTAGGGGTTCGTCTCTCCCGGTATTGGGGGTGAGGTCGCGTTGTGTCTAGGAGAGCCAGTACATGAAAGTCCTTGGCCAAGGCAGGTGATTTACTGGTAGGTATTCTAGTAGTATCTCAGGGTGTTCTGGGCTACGCTCCGATACGACTTGTACCGCTTTTGGGGGTCTGACTTTTACCAACCCCCTATGCCCGCCATGCCATACTCATAGACGAACGGACCGGACTGTACGGATATTGTCACTGACAGGCTCAGTAGGGTGTCAGGATGAGTTCGCTCATCGACGTCCCTTTTGGTCAATACCTGTTAGCCCGTTACGTATTGGCTAATACCTCTGACGTGCTAGTGGTTAAATCCACAACCAAAGTATTGAAGAGTCTTTAGAGTTCCCCACAGACTAGTTTCTCAAGTTTCGGGCGAAACACTGTAGAGACCGTATGGAGATATGGCAGGATTCGATCAGATACGTGCGGTATTGCACGGATCATGATCGGACGGATTTTACTAACGGGCTTTGGTTTAAGCCGGATCCTAATATTGTACAGTGTAGATTTTGTCTCTTTGCATTTGTATTCAGTGGGAATACAAATGCAGGTATATATATACAGTCGCGGGGTTTTCCTGTAATTTATTACGGGATCAGTTTTCTGAAGTTGCCAGTTTGCATTCCGTTCCGGCCAGTTTTCCTTTGTTCCTTCACGGCCGGACTTTTATGTTGGGAGGGGCTAATTTGCAATTGTGCAAATTAGTATTTGTGGAGGGGGGTCATTTGTAAATGAGGGATTATGATATGACTAGCATCATGAGATTCTTTTTCCTTCTCTTCACTTTCATTTATGGTGATGGTTTGTGATTGGATTAGATTAGAAATTGGCGTGACTATTTTCTTGATATATTCATTCATTCTCTTCTCTTGGATAATTTGATTCTATTTCCCTCCACCATTTTATTAGGGGCCGGCCATTTTTTTGAGGGAGGTGAGATGAGGGATTCCTTTTGTTGTGGGAAAAGATTATCATTCATTTTTCTAGCCACAAAATCATATAGCTCTATTTCAAAGTTCTTCTTCTCCTCCTCAATCCTAAAGGCAATTTCACCCCATGAGACATACCTCTCTACGCTTGCCTACAGCAATCCTTGGGCACGTCGGCTCGCCAACTTCATGCCTGAGTTGCCTCGGTCCAGAGGTGGGAGCCCGTAAAAGAACCCGGCGATGTGGTGTCCGTTTCGACGAGGAGGCGACAACCGGAGATTCCGCGAGGAGATCGGAGTGGAGGCGAAGACTGAAGGACACGGATCGCTTGGTATAGCTTCTCTACTCCTTTTTTTGTTTGCTAGAGTTAGATTAATCGCCCGATCCGGGATTTTAGTGCGCGGTGGTGCCGGTTCTAGTTTATAGAAAAGTTTTCGTTTCCGCATTCCGGCGTCGGATTGACGGCCGGGGCGCCGCCGTGCACTTACACTGGTATCAGAGCCTCGCCATTAACCTTGTCTAGCTTGCTCTAGTATGTTTAGAACTCGATCGAACAAAAATCCTAAAAACCGTATTTTCTAGTGCACAAGTTTCTGTCGAAATTTTTTTTTGGCTCGAAAATTTTTTCAGGTTGTTGCAGAAACACGTGCAGGGAATTCTAAGCATTCTGTGAAAATTTGGTCGTGTGACGTCACCATTCCACCGTGGAACTGTGGCCAAACCCACGCATTGGCCGCGGTTCCGCCGCTACTTTGACTTATCAACACACCAAATTTTAACAGTGGGCTTCTAAGTTGAAATTGGGGTTTTTGGAATATTCTTTTTGGGCCTAGATTTTCTCTGAGTGCTACAGTTGTGCTTGGGGCCCACTTGGGTAAATTTGATCGATCTAAAAGTTTAAACATGTTAGTTCACAGTATTTACATTATATCTGCGACCATGAATGTCATTCGATCGGTAAATCCTGTCTATCTGCTATAGCCCTTTTAGACGGATTTGCGAACGTGACATTCACGTTGATGTTCTGTGTTGTGCTGTGATGTTGCGGATTGGTCGTGGGGGATAGCCTGGATGCAATGGTAGTACAGTTTGGTGTATTATGTACATTTGATATTGCGGGGCGAGCGTCCGACATGTGGACTGCTGTCACTGCCTGTTTGTATATTATTCTTTTGGGGCACGACCGGGTCGAGGTCGATGTACCCTTTGTATATATTACTTTCTGTACTAGGATTACCCCGCGGAGGGGTGCACGAATAGCCGGGTTCTAGAGGGCAACAAGCCTGCATCTCATGGCTTTGAGACGGAGGGGGCTTTACTCTAGAATTGGCGGGCTATTCGCCGCACTCGTAGGGGGTACAGGTTGACCCAGGAGGGGTGCCTAAGTTACCGGATTCCGTGAAGTGCTGGGTGGTCCATTCACGTTGCTGAAGGGGGCTGCCTCGCTTCAGGTTTTGGCGGGTAACTTGCTGCGCCCGTAGGGGTCTAGGATTTCATTACACAGGCTATCCACACGACCAGAGGAACGTCGGGTTTTAGTAGCGGCTCTATGAAACCCGGGGATCCCAGATATCTGTATTGTTCTGTGATGCTGGTTACATTTCTGTGATGTTGCATTTTATCGATATTATATATTGATATATACACTAGTAGATGTTGTATATGTATTTCATCCGCGCTAGTCCAGTCCCCGCTCTGTCGTTAGTTAAGTAACCTAACGGGTGATGACGGGACCCAGTGGCGAATGTGGATGGCATATACGTACATCATTATTTTCGTTCTTTATTGGTGTGATCAATTGATGGGACTGCGTTGATTTGGATCAATGCAAGCTAAACAAACCTATTCTGATGTTGTTGGAATATTTTTCAAAAAGCTGTTATTGCAAGGACGTTCACTTTTGTTTTGCACAGTGTTATTCAGTTAGAATATCCTGCTCCTCAGTCGACGAGGCAAGGGCCGAGATCCCTTCACCGGGAGTGACCCCTTGGACAAAAGTTTGCGTCAGGGCAATAACTTCACTATAGTCGTTTACTTTTTCTTTGCATCGTGGTATTCAGTTGGAATATCCTGCACCTCATTCTACGGGGAAAGAGCCGAGATCTCTTCACCGGGAGTGACCTCTTTAGCAAAGGTTTTCATCACTATATTTTTATAAAGCTATCCAGTTCCTTCAACGATATCAAGTTCATTACGTTAAAGGTTTTCGCTAGAAACCATTCGTAGCCCTCCGTCGTTTCATATGGATAGTCAATAAGTATTCAAGCTGTGTATGTTGGCCAAAGTCAAGGCACAGTGATTGGTAGCTATTGGGTATTCATATGCAGCATAGATAGATGCGTTGGTTTGGGGTAGTTGTATTACTATTTGGCCAAAGTAAAGGGTATGTACGGGTGAGCTCAAATTAACCTGGAGAATGACGGGTAGAACTTGACATGTGACTTATGATATGTTGACCAAAGTCAAGGTCATAAGAGCATGGGGTAAAAATCACATCGGGAGTTTCAAAAAAAACTAAAACTTGTCAGATATGCGCATACCTTCTGGAGTGTGATAACGTGAGCGGATTCCGTCACGTTATCATTCGATGAAAGTTGGATCCCGATTCCCACTGATGAGTTGGTTTACTCCTCAGGTGATCCCGACTAATTCTTCTTTTAGGTTTGGAGAAGAATTTGACGGTCCAGTGGGAGGTTTCCTGATTAGATAAAGTGATAACCATTCTGATCTAGGTTAGAGTGCACGCTGAGTGTTTCTTTTCTCTCTTTCTTTGGCAGCGACCATGACCCGACCCTAGACTATGACTCAGTAACCAAGTTGACCGAACCTTCTTAAACACTGGCTTTTGGATTATCAGAGTTGCATACCTCATTGCCACTCCTACTTTTACCCATTTCTCCAGGACACCCCGTATTACTACGAACGTCCACTTCCATTGGACAAAACCATCGTATGGTTATATACGAACTCGAAGGAATTTATTCGAGGATGGTTTTCGGTTCTGGAGAAAACGAATAGGACTATTCAGTTGTCTTTTCCTTTTACCTTCTCTCAGGTTGCGAGTACTCCTTGGTTTAGGAGATAGTACACCTATTACGCAAATTGGATAGTCTTCTTCCAAACCTTAGGCTGGTGCCGAACGGTGGGGAATGAAGAAAACCAATTAGTATAATGATGGTGTACAGAAGGTATTAAGTAAAGACATATCAAGGGATTAGTAAGAGGGCAAAGTAAATTGCGACTGCTATTCACGACCAAACCAAGTATTTCATTACCACTCCCACTTCACCTTTGTATTTCTCCAGGACAGTCCGTATCACTACGAAGATCCACAGTTTATTGGATACTCCATCGTATGGTTATATACGAACTCGAACGGACCGGACTGTACGGATATTGTCACTGACAGGCTCAGTAGGGTGTCAGGATGAGTTCGCTCATCGACGTCCCTTTTTGTCAATACCTGGTAGCCCGTTACGTATTGGCTAATACCTCTGACGTGCTAGTGGTTAAATCCACAACCAAAGTATTGACGAGTCTTTAGAGTTCCCCACAGACCAGTTTCTTAAGTTTCGGGCGAAACGCTGTAGAGGCCGTATGGAGATATGGCAGGGTTTGATCAGATACGTGCGGTATTGCACGGATCATGATCGGACGGATTTTACTAGCGGGCTTTGGTTTAAGCCGGATCCTAGTATTGTACAGTGTAGATTTTGTCTCTTTGCATTTGTATTCAGTGGGAATACAAATGCAGGTATGTATATACACTCGCGGGGTTTTCCTATAATTTATTACGGGATCAGTTTTCTGAAGTTGCTAGTTTGCATTCCGTTCCGTCCAGTTTTCCTTTGTTCCTTCACGGCCGGACTTTTATGTTGGGAGGGGCTAATTTGCAATTGTGCAAATTAGTATTTGTGGAGGGGGGTCATTTGTAAATGAGGGATTATGATATGACTAGCATCATGAGATTCTTTTTCCTTCTCTTCACTTTCATTTATGGTGATGGTTTGTGATTGGATTAGATTAGAAATTGGTGTGACCATTTTCTTGATATATTCATTCATTCTCTTCTCTTGGATAATTTGATCCTATTTCCCTCCACCATTTTATTAGGGGCCGGCCATTTTTTTGAGGGAGGTGAGATGAGGGATTCCTTTTGTTGTGGGAAAAGATTATCATTCATTTTTCTAGCCACAAAATCATATAACTCCATTTCAAAGTTCTTCTTCTACTCCTCAATCCTTAAGGCAACTTCACCCCATGAGACATACCTCTCTACGCTTTCCTACAACATTCCTTGGGTACGTCGGCTCGCCAACTTCGTGCCCGAGTTGCCTCGGTCCAGAGGTGGGAGCCCGTAAAAGAACCCGGCGATGTGGTGCCCGATTCGACGAGGAGGCGACAACCGGAGATTCCGCGAGGAGATCGGAGTGGAGGCGAAGACCGAAGGACACGGATCGCTTGGTATAGCTTCTCTACTCCTTTTCTTGTTTGCTAGAGTTAGATTAATGGCCCGATCCGGGATTTTAGTGCACGGTGGTGCCGGTTCTAGTTTATAGAAAAGTTTTCGTTTCCGCATTCCGGCGTCGGATTGACGGCCGGGGCGCCGCCGTGCACTTACACAGATGGTACTATACCTATCGTCAGATGGATATTCTCAGGTGACATGTGTACAAGTTAGTCTTTGGACCTGAGATCGGCATTTGTCTCATGTGAGCTCCCACTGAGCTTTGATCACTACCCTACCACGGCTTTACCGAGTCATGCAAACAGGTTTTGGTTGGGTACAGTCCCGAACCACATGGAGGCAGTGAGCGATTGTTTGGGATTCGTCTCTCCCGGTATTGGGAGTTGATATCGCACCATGATCGATTGGTCAGGACCATAAGACCTTGGCCAAGGCAGTTGAGATTTACTGATAGGTTGATCAGTAGTTTCCCAGATTGGTCCTGAGCCACATCAGCATGACTTATCAGGTTATTAGGGTCTGACGTTTACCTCTTCCTAGACCCGGCATGCGATACTCTTTGACGAAGAGACCGGACTATACAGATATTGTCACGGACAGGCTCAGTAGGAGTTTGGATAAGCTTGATCATCGACCTTCTTATCGACATATACCTGGATAGCTGTTACGTACAGCTAGTGCCGCTGACGTGCTTGTAGTTGAACCTACTACAAGAGTACTGTCGAGTCTTTAGAGTCCCACACAGAGGGTTTCCCAGCATCGGGCAAAACGATGTAGAGGTCGTATGGTTTTACGACAGGATTCGATCACATACGTGTACTTGTGCGTGTGTGATGTTCGAGCGGACAATACTAGTGGGCTTTGGTTTAAGCCGGATTCTAGTATTTGATTATTGGATTAGTTTCGTCTCAAAGTATTCGTATTTTTCGGAACACGGATGCGGGTATGTATATATGGATAAGAGGGGGTATAGAAGGAGATACGTCATTAGGGTTTTGACTATTGACTTGGTCAAAACAAATATGAGGTAAAGAAAAGTAATTGTTATTTTTGATAAATGATAATTTTGTGGAATGGCAACTTATGTTGACCACTTGACTTGGATTGACTTGTTGACCTTAGATATTTTGTGAGATATTTTTGACCTTAGATATTTTGGTGAGATATTTTCCATGCCATGCTTGTGGTCATATATATAAGTTATACATTCTATTTTTTATTATCATTATCATAAATACTTTCTCTTTCCTTAAGCTTGCTCTCTCCTTCTTTCTCTTAAACCCTAAGTGTATCATGTATTGATAATCAAGGGTTAATGAGACTTAGCTGCTCTAAATCACACTCTACTTACTCTAGTCTACTTAGATTAGCAAGCTAAGTATTCTAGTTACCTCAACTTGGAGGTTTAGCTCAAGGTTGGAACTCTCGGGTGGATCATCGTTGACACAAGGAGGCCGAAGTTCAAGCACGATCCATACGTCTATCGAGAAGATTAAGGAGAGGATCGAAGACCCGAAGGACTTGGTTTCTTTAGGAATACTTTCTTTCATAGTAGATAGAACCCTAACATGCTAATAAGGTTTATGGTTAAGATCCGGTTTAAGTTTATTCTAGCACCAAGTTTCGTATCGCTATAAAATTTTTGTTCCGCATTTGGCCACGGGAGTTGGCCGGGGCGCTAGGGTAAACCTTTTATGGTATCAGAGCCAGCCTATAAACCCTAGACTAACAATTTTAAACAATGTTGAAACAACGAAAACGAAACGACTCCGTAACATCGGAGCCAAACTGCAGTTTATGTCGATTTTTAAAAGGCTTCAAATTTTTTTTTAAATAAGTGCAGAGCGATCCTTTGTAACATTTAGAAAATATAAATATTATTTTTAGAATTTATTTTAAAATAATATATTTCGCGAAAATTACCCGAATTGGGAAATTGGGGTTTTCATAAAAAGGTATAAATATATACCAATAATTACAAAATAATTGGAAATTTAAAATGATTTGATTCATTTAAAAATATATTTATCGGATTTGGCATTTTTAAAAGTTATCATATGCTGTTTGGATAAAACCCGATTAGTGCACTGCTAATCGCGATTAAGCCAAATCCGTGTTTATACAGTTTTCCATGGTTAGTGCACCGTGTCATGTCACATTGGATTACATATTGTTTCTTATGTTGTTTTGGGTATTTTGTGTTTTGGTTTTAAAACTTAAAAGATAAGAAAAAGAGAAGGGGTAAAAGGGTAATATTGAGAGTGAGAGAGAGGGTGAGAATAAGGGAAGAGAGAGAGGGGCTGCCCCATTTTCCTCCCCATTTCCTTTCTTCTTATCCTTCTTCATCTTCATCCCCCTACACTTCAACCCATGAAATCATCTAAAAAGCTTCATCAAAACCCTAAACCTCTCTCTTTAAAGTTGATCCCCTCTTCACTCTCTACACTTTGGACCAAGAAAAGTTTGATTTTTGATGACTTGGAGAAGCTAGGGTTTTTCTTGGGTTGCCCAAATGAGATAATTTCATCACCATTAGCATAGTATTTCATTCACATTAGTGTCCATGCATGTTTAGAAGTGATTAAGTGATGTTTGGAAAATTCAAGTTAGGGTTTTAGGAAATTATTGAATTCAAAGGTGAAATTGAGGCTTAATAGTGACCTTAAACCCCTGTGGTGTGTGATTAAAGACCTAAACCATAGAGTAAACCCCCAATTCATAAATTTAGAAACCCCGATATTGGAAAAATTATGAGATTTGTGAGCTTATTTTGAGAATTGCTATGACTCGGGGACCTGGAAAATTATTTAGTGAACATAGTGACACATGCAGGCACCTAAGAAGCTAACCCTAAGACCCGAGACCCAACCCCTTAGTTGAGGCCGCAGATTTAATCATCCTGGATGCAATTTTCGGCCAGGTTAGGGATGTTTGCCTCCAGGTTTGGTCCACGGCTCATTTATCTGTAAAAATAGACCCTAAACATATGCAAAATTGGCTAATTTCACTTAGGGTAAAATCTGGAGGTGTTTTCTTGAGTTGATGCCTTATTTTGCGACTTCGTTTTAACTTGATTTTTGGTATTTGATATTTAATTTCCGTCGTGTGGCGTTCGAACGTCAACGACTAGGGTTATTGGTCGTGTTTTGCATACGAGGCTATAGGTTTTAACCTATGAGCGAACCATGTGCCGTATTAGTTTTCCGACTTGATTTTAATAAGCTTTTGCGATTGTATATTGGTTGTAGATACCCTCGTGTGGATTCTGAGATGACGAAGCACCTCAATTTCGGCAAGTAAGGATCAAGATGAGTAGATATATATCTACGGGGGAAGTCGGGTGGATGGCGTATAACACCCCCGCAGTTCGTAGTGTAGTAAACGATATATATGTTATATATATGATTATTGTGTTGTGAAATTTGGTTGATTAGTGAGTAAGATGTTAGATATTCATGAGTTAGTGTTAGTGTATTAGAAGTAACTTAGTTATTTTCTTAGTCACGAACCCTAGAATAAGGTTTACACACTCACACACACTTGCATACATTTTATTTTCTTATGTGTATATGGGGATATACACACACACACACACACACACATGGGTATAGGACTATGTGTGTGTGTGTATATATATATATATACGTATACATATACAGGGATGATGAGGATAGTATATGGTATTTAGAGAGGAGTCGATGAGATTGGGCATGGTGCCATGAGATCGGTGATATGACATGGTTCGTATTATGAGATACGATACGATATTATAGCGTTTCCTTGGGTGTTGTGTTTCATACACACGCATATATATATGTAGATGGTATCAGTATGTACTAGACTTAGATCAATACCCCTAATACAGGCTATGATGATAGGGATACCAGATAAATTATGAGATAAATGTGATATTTGACCCGTACCCAGATTGGGATGCCGTACGATGGATTTACCGTACGAGCTATATATTAATGATAGATTTGCACTCTTGACTCGAGAATGTCATGTTATATATTATATCATATGTGATACTATTGAGGCGGGATTACCGACTATTATATATATAGATATATCGACTCAGATTAGGTGGTTTTCCTTACCTTTTCGATTAGCCTGTTAGTTTAGTCCTGTAGTTTACTTGTAGATGTTAGACTAGACTTGAGTAATACCTATTTCTAAACTAACAAATCGTGAGTATTTTAAAGACAGGCCAAGGGATTCTACGGATATTTCAAAGGATGTACCTTTTCTTAAAAACACCGTAGCCCTTATTTTCAAAACACCACGATTCGTATTATTTCAAATGGCAAAACGGTATGACACATACATAGAAATGTAGATTCTTTATTGTTATGTTATTATTCATGTTCCGCATATTATTGTTGCATTTACTATTCATTTGCCATTTATTATGTTGTTATCATCGCATCGCATGTTTATAGTGCACTTTAATGGTTATGAAATCATGCTGTCAGGACACCATCACCATTACCGATGATGCGTATGCTCCACATACACTGTCTTGCCGGCTCACACACATCATCATCGGTAATTGCCATGTCACGCACACTTTAGAGAATATTATTTCATTGACACAGCTTGCTAGCTGATAGTTCCTATATGTTATTGTTTCATATGTTAATTCATTATTGCATTCATTACTTGATATTTCATGCATATTTCTATATTCATTAGTCATGCAATATTATAAGGGCCAGTCTGGACTGCCGGAGCCCAGTATTCAATTTTTATTTACATCGCGATTTATGATTTCGGATTTTCATGAGATTTCTGGATTTAGAGAAACCGTAAGGATTTTATAAACTGATTATCTTTTAAATGAAAGTTGCGGTTTTCTCATGATATGATATGAGATATGTCCACCATAAGTTTTCTCGGCTCTTGAGCGATATCATACACCCGATTCGAGGAGGAGGAGGAACCATCTGTGGGTGCATGGTGGACCCGGTGCGGTACCCCAGGGTGAGAAGGTCGCAGATGATGGCGTTGAGCCTGTGACAGGGGAGCACTACTGACCGGTGATTGTATTGTGACTCGACGGATATCCGGAGGATACCGATCAGAGTACAGGCCAGTCCGGATAGCCGGAGCTTGAGGTTTTGAGATTTGATGATATGGGCCAGTCCGGATAGCCGGAGCCCTAGATATTGAGATTCGAGGTTACAGGCCAGTCTGTATTGCCGGAGCCTGAGATATTGAGATATTATATTTATGTTTTGTGTCGATACTTGACATCGATTTTATGTTGATTTCATTGATGATACCTCGATTTTAAATGTATACAGAAATCTCACTAAATTAAGAAATCAGTTTCACATTCATGATGCATTCTGTTTTCATTATATTGCATTCATACCTCATATTTATGATACATTGCTACCTGAGGCACTGACACGAGCACATGGGATTAAACTTATGCATAGATATTTACCCTTGCCTTTATTTTATGCTTCAGGCCATACTATCATTTGAGGATATATATATTACGATCGTATTGACCTAGGTTTGAGTCATGCATACGATTTCTGCTCTGTGATGTTTTCTACTCACGAGTTGGAAGCTCACCCCCGTTGTGCCACAGTTCCTTGCAGGTTTTGCCGTACAGGTTTCGTTGCGGCTTTGCTGGCACATTGCTTATTTCTGGGTGATTGCTTTGGTAGGTGGGTTCACTCGCATCGTGACCACCATTGTACTTTATTATTTCAATTGTATCTAGTAAACTCAATCAACCAGACTTGTATTGTTTATTTGACTTAGAAGACCAAACTTGTATATTATTTCGACCTTAGAGTCGCGCGTTGTATTATTATGGTTTTCATGTTGATTTTGAGTTTCCTTTTGAGTTTTGATCCTCGCCTTTCGGCGTTGTATATTATATTGCTTGCGTGGTTGTGACCGTCAATTGACGAACATCTAGCTCTCGCTTGGGGATGCCTTTATTCATATTATGCATGTTGTACCCTTTTAGTGCCAGTATTTACAAAAGAAACTCTGCCGAAATTTTCAGAAAAGACTTGAGATTTTAGAAACGCAATACTTCAGCTTATGTTATTAAAACCACTCGCTTTAAAGATAAGTTTTCTTCACTTCTTCTTTAAAATGGTTTAGATTTCTGGGATTTTTTGGCTTACTTGAATTAGATGGGTTCCTATAGACTTCATATGGTTCAAGTGCCAGTCACGTGCCATTTTGGGTCGTGACAAAGTTGGTATCAGAGTGCTAGGTTAACCTTTGTTCGAGTCTATGTTTGTCAATGCGGAGCCTAGGGCGTTTGTATATACACTGAATCTAGGCTTGACCTTACGGAACGTAGACTTAGTCGAGGGGGTATTAGACCCGAACTTTCGTCGCGTAGGTTGACCTTAGTTGATGGAGTAGGTGACTTAAGGAAAGTGACATACCGTGTCTATCTTCCGCGGCTTACTTACGATATGCTACTCCGCTTAAGAAGCCTTAGGATGTATATTTCCTTGCACAACATTATATTCATTCATGATCTATCCTCATCGATATTGGTTTATGGTTTCCTGCCACGATTACACGAGCAGAGAGATCTACGACTAGAGTTGCGTCAGCACGAGCTCGTCACGGACGAGAACTGACCAAGGCGTGATTCCAGGGACCCATGATTGCATAGAGGTGTCGTTTTATTTGTGTTTTCGCGCCATGAGCGTTTGATGGATCGCTTTGACGAGATTTCTCGGACGTGCAGATCAACACAAGAGGATTGGGCCATTGCTAGAGGCCAGCCAGAATGTTATGACCGTCGATGCACCGATTATTCTTGATGATTGAGGCACTGTTCAGCGTGCGGATGAATGGTTCAGTTGCTGCTGCGTATGACGAGATATCGCCCCAGATGTTTGGAGCTAATACCGCACGAGTTGTACTTAGAGATATGATAGAAGATTGCTAGTCACCCAAGGAGGAATGACTAGGACATGTGATTCGTTGCCTACCCGATTCGAGGTCATCAGATTGATTGATTCCAGCGAGAGACGACTTCACGCAGGTACGTTGAGAGTCGATAGAAGACGATCGAATGTCAGAAACCCATTTTTTCCAAGTTTAAAGTATTCGGAGAAACATGCAAGTAATTCCGTGGACCCTCTAGAAGAATGAAACCCTAACTCGACATAATGACCATGGGAACGCTTTTGAACCTTAGGGTTGGCGGCAGTTCCGCGGTGCCATTAGTAAGGCTTGGGTTTGCCCTTCTACGGTTGGTCCATAGGTACTGTGGCATGTATTCGATACTATTAAACTGTACTCAAGATGTTGAGCTCTTGGTGGATTATGGAACTTTGACGAATAGATCGAAAGGTTCGACGTTGTTCGGATATCATGTGATGGGATACATTGCTTGGGAGACTCCAGATACGAGTATAGCCGTTGGAGCACAGTCCATGCAGCCACGAAGAGACGAGTCCAAATCAGTCGACATTAGAGAAAAGTGGAGTAAGAGGGTCGTACGAGATCTTGATAAGATGATACACTCCGCTGACATCATAGATGTGATACGCATGCAGAGGCGTTGTACATGGATATATCTTCCAGATAGAGTCGCGATGAGTATGCAGTCATTCCGGAGCAAGAAATAGATTTAGTAAAAGATGATAACCTCCGGGTAGTTTGGCAGAAACGAGATTTAGGGGAGGCTTTGACAGAACCTTTCAGGAATACTATACGAGAAGACTTGGACTCAGGATCGGTAATATTGTGCACACCCAGTAGGCCAGAGTTCGGCATCGTCGACGAGACATGTTATGAGTGACCATGACAGTTGGCCAGAGATCTTTAGAGGATGTGCCAGAGCGGGACTGTTTCCGCTATCTTGATTTCGGTATTTTGGGCGATATATTTACATGATTGAGATTTTGTGCACCCCAGTTGCACTTGACTTCAATTTGATGTCATTCGAAATGTTGATTTTGATTTCATACCTATGGTATGCATGTGATTTGACTTATGCTTTCGGCATAGTTTTCATGAAATTTTAGTATTTTGATTTGATTTTTGCACACTGATGCACATGGTTATGAGATTATATACCACGGTATACCTGATTTGGATTTGGATTGACATGTGTTGTATACCGTCGATTTCGATTGTGATACTCGATATTTATTTCGTGCACCTTGTGCACTTGATTTGGATTCTTGCGCATACTTGACGTGCTTGATACGATTTTAGTGCACACCAGATGCACTAAATCGAGATTCTTCGTGCATATCAGATGCACCCGATTATTGCTGTCAGGCACACCCGTTGCCTTTGACAGGTGTTTCGTGCACACCCATTGCACTTAGATTTTGTTTCTGTGCACATGTATGGCACATTCATGGATTTCGATTTCCGTGCGCACCAGACGCACGTGGCATTCTTATATACAGTTGGGATTGATTTTTGAGCAGTATGTTTTTATGATATTTACTATTTGGTATAGTAGCTGAGCAGGACTAGTCCGAGGACAGTACCTGAGTATATTTTTGCATGCATTGATAGTTATCAAAGGGATTTCCAAAAAGGAGGTATAGTGTCAGTATTTACCTACGTGTCCGAGATGACACGAAACAGTTTACAAAGGAAACCCTTCTAAATTGTTTTCAAAACGGCGGGACGTGCATATTAAACAAGGATATATATATATATTCTTACAATAGACGTCCTCCACTGTGCAGTGTTATGCGCATCGCACATCAACTTAAAAAGGTTTGGCATGCCTTTCCTTCAGATGTATACATGTATAGTTTTGATGTATATCATGTTGGTTTTCGTATTGGATTTAGACATTGGTGTTTTTACCATAACTTCGATGATTGCGGGATGCTTGATGGAGTTTTTATTTTGGATCATATACTCGTTTTTCATGCGCATGCATTGCGCTACGACGTGTTTTAGGTATTTATGATTTCGGAGCCCCGACGACTTGGCCGTTTTACTGAAATGTTTTAGTATTCGGGGTTTAAATTTAAATTCGGGGACCGAATTTCTTTAAGGGGGGAAGATTATAACATTTCAGAAAATATAAAATATTATTTTTGGAATTTAATATTAAAATAATATATTTCGCGAAAATTACCCGATTTGCGAAATTGGGGTTTTTGTAAAAAGGTATAAATATATACCAATAGTTGTAAAATAATTGAAAATTTAAAATGATTTGATTCATTTAAAAATATATTTATCAGATTTGGCATTTTTAAAAGTTATTATATGCTGTTTGGATAAAACCCGATTAGTGCACTGCTAATCGCGATTAAGCCAAATCCGTGTTTATACAGTTTTCATGGTTAGTGCACCGTGTCATGTCACATTGGATTACATGTTGTTTCTTATATTGTTTTGGGTATTATGTGTTTTGGTTTTAAAACTTAAAAGATAAAAAAAAAAAGAAGGGGTAAAAGAGTAATATTTGAGAGTGAGAGAGAGGGTGAGAATAAGGGAAGAGAGAGAGAGAGAGGGGGGCTGCTCCATTTTCCTCCCCATTTACTTTCTTATTCTCCTTCTTCTTCTTCATCCCCCTCCACTTCAACCCATGAAATCATCTAAAAAGTTTCATCAAAACTCTAAAGCCCTTTCATTAAAGTTGATCCCCTCTTCACTCTCTACACTTTGGACCAAGAAAAGTTTGATTTTTGATGACTTGGAGAAGCTAGGGTTTTTCTTCGGTTGCCCAAATGAGATAATTTCATCACTATTAGCATAGTATTTCATTCATATTAGTGTCCATGCATGTTTAGAAGTGATTAAGTGATGTTTAGGGAGGTTTGGAAAATTCAAATTAGGGTTTTGGGAAATTATTGAATTCAAAGGTGAAATTGAGGCTTAATAGTGACCTTAAACCCCTGTGGTGTGTGATTAAAGACCTAAACCATAGAGTAAGCCCCCAATTCATAAACTTAGAAACCCCGATATCAGAAAAATTGTGAGATTTGTGAGCTTATTTTGAGAACTGCTATGACTCGGGGACCTGGAAAATTATTTAGTGAACACAGTGACACATGCAAGCACCTAGGAAGCTAACCCCAAGACCCGAGACCCAACCTCTTAGTTGAGGCCGCAGATTTAATCATCCCGCCCACAATTTACGGCCTGGTTAGGGATGTTTGCCTCCAGGTTTTGTCCATGGCTCCTTTATCTGTAGAATAGACCGTAAACATATGCAAAATTGGCTAATTTCACTTAGGGTAAAATCTGGAGGTGTTTTCTTGAGTTGATGCCTTATTTTGCGACTTCGTTTTAACTTGATTTTTGGTATTTGATATTTAATTTCTGTCGTGTGGCGTTCAAACGTCAACGACTAGGGTTATTGGTCGTGTTTTGCATGCGAGGCTATAGGTTTTAACCTATGAGCGAATCATGTGCCGTATTGGTTTTCCGACTTGATTTTAATAAGCTTTTGCGATTGTATATTGGTTGTAGGTACCCTCGCGTGGATTCTGAGATGACGAATCACCTCGACTTCAACAAGCAAGGATCAAGGTGGATAGATATATATCTACGGGCGAAGTCGGGTGGATGGCGTATAGCACCCCCGCAGTTCGTAGTGTAGTATACGATATATATGTTATATATATGATTATTGTGTAGTGAAACTTGGTTGATTAGTGATTAAGATGTTAGATATTCATAAGTTAGTGTTAGTGTATTAGAAGTAACTTAGTTATTTTCTTAGTCGCGAACCCTAGAATAAGGTTTACACACTCACACACACACACTTGAATACATTTTATTTTCTTATGCGTATAAGGGGATATGTATATATATATATATATATATATATATACACACACACATGGGTATGGAACTATGTATATATATATATAAGTATACATATACATGGATGATGAGGATAGTATATGGTATTTGGAGAGGAGTCGATGAGATTGGGCCTGGTGCCATGAGATCGGTGATATGACGTGGTTCGTATTATGAGATATGACACGATATTATAGCGGGTCCTTGGGCATTGTGTTTCATACACACGCATATATATGTAGATGGTATAAGTATGTACTAGACTTAGATCAGTACCCCTAATACAGGATATGATGATAAGGATACTAGATAAATGATGAGATAAATGTGATCTTTGACCCGTACCCAGATTGGGATGCCGTACGTGGATTTACCATACGAGCTATATATTGATGATAGATCCGCACTCTTGACTCGAGGATGTCATGTTATATATTGTATCATATGTGACACTATTGAGGAGGGATCACCGACTATTATATATATATATATCGACTCAGATTAGGTGGTTTTCCTTACCTTTTCGATTAGCCTGTTAGTTTAGTCTTGTAGTTTACTTGTAGATGTTAGACTTGACTTGAGTCATACCTATTTCAAAATTAACAAATCGTGAGTATTTTAAAGACAGTCTAAGGCATTTTACGGATATTTCAAAGGATATACCTTTTCTTAAAAACACCGTAGCCCTTATTTTCAAAACACCACGATTCGTATTATTTCAAATGGCAAAACGGTATGACACATATATAGAAATGTAGATTCTTTATTGTTACGTTATTATTCATGTTCCGCATATTATTGTTGCATTTACTATTCATTTGCCATTTATTATGTTGTTATCATCGCATCGCATGTTTATAGTGCACTTTAGTGATTATGAAATCATGTTGTCAGGACACCAGCACTATTACCGATGTGCGTATGCTCTACATACACTTTCTTGCTGGCTCACACACATCATCATCGGTAATTGCCATGTCACGCACACTTTAGAGAATATTATTTCATTGACACAGCTTGCTACCTGATAGTTCCTATATGTTATTGTTTCATATGTTAATTCATTATTGCATCATTGCTTGATATTTCATGCATATTTTTATATTCATTAGTCATGCAATATTATAATGGCCAGTCCGGACTGCCGGAGCCCAGTATTCAATTTTTATTTACATCGCGATTTATGATTTCAGATTTCCATGAGATTTCTGGATTTAGAGAAACCGCAAGGATTTTATAAACTGATTATCTTTTAAATGAAAGTTGCAGTTTTCTCATGATATGATATGAGATATGTCCACCATGAGTTTTCTCGGCTCTTGAGCTATATCATACACCCGATTCGAGGAGGAGGAGGAACCGTCTGTGGGTGCATGGTGGTACCCCGGGGCGAGAAGGTCGCAGATGATGGCGTTGAGCCTGTGACAGGGGAGCACTACTGACTGGTGATTGTATTGTGACTTGACGGATATCCGGAGGATACCGATCGGCGTACAGGCCAGTCCGGATAGCCGGAGCCTGAGGTTTTGAGATTTGATGATATAGGCCAGACCGGATAGCCGGAGCCCTAGATATTGAGATTCGAGGTTACAAGCCAGTCTGTATTGCCGGAGCCTGAGATATTGGGATATTATATTTATGTTTTGTGTGGATGCCTGACACTGATTCTATGTTGATTTCATAGATGATACCTCGATTTTAAATGTATACAGAAATCTTACTAAATTAAGAAAACAGTTTCACATTCATGATGCATTCTGTTTTCATTATATTGCATTCATACCTCGTATTTATGATACATTGCTGCCTGAGGCACTGACACGAGCACATGGGATTACACTTTTGCATAAATGTTTACCCTTGCCTTTATTTTATGCTTCAGGCCATACTATCATTTGAGGATATATATATTATGATCATATTGACCTAGGATTGAGTCATACATATGATTTCTGCTTTGTGATGTTTTCTACTCACGAGTTGGCAACTCACCCTCGTTGTGCCACAGTTCCTTGCAGGTTTTGCCGTACAGGTTTCGTTGCGGCTTTGCTGGCACATTGCTTATTTCCGGGTGATTGCTTTGGTAGGTGGGTTCACTCGCATCGTGACCACCATTGTACTTTATAATTTCAGTTGTATCTAGTAAACTCCATCTACTAGACTTGTATTATTTATTTGACTTAGAAGACCAAACTTGTATTATTTCGACCTTAGAGTCGCGCGTTGTATTATTATGGTTTTCATGTTGATTTTGAGTTTCCTTTTGAGTTTTGATCCTCGCCCTTCGGCATTGTATATTATATTGCTTGTGTGGTTGTGACCGTCAATTGATGAAGAGCTAGCTCCCGCTTGGGGATGCCTTTATTCATATTATGCATGTTGTACCCTTTTGGGGCCAGTATTTACAAAGGAAACTCTGCCGAAATTTTCAGAAAAGACTTGAGATTTTAAAAACGCAATACTTCGGCTTATGTTATTAAAACCACTCGCTTTAAATATAAGTTTTCTTCACTTCTTCTTTAAAATGGTTTAGATTTCTGGGATTTTTTGGCTTACTTGAATTAGATGGGGTCCTATAGACTTTATATGGTTCAAGTGCCAGTCACATGCCATTTCGGGTCGTGACATCCTTAGACAGAGAGATGAACACTGAACAAAAACGAGTCAATTTCACCAAGTTTTGTCCGGCCAAACACCTCCAAAAACCGGCCTCCTCGGTTTTCCCATGGTGAATTGTATCGTGTTTTGGTTTGGGTTCTTATCTTTAGGAGTTTGGTTGTCTGGTGTTGCTAGTTTTTGCCCAAGTTTGATTTTCTGTTGTTTTTCAGTTCGGGGCAATTTGGAGTGTTTCGAAATCATTATATTTGACACTGTTTAATAGTTTACAATACATTCACTTTTATCTGCGACCGTGAATGTCATTCGATCGGTAAACCCGTCTATCTGCTAATGTCCTTTTAGACGAGTTTGCGAACATGATATTCACGTTGATGTTTTGTGCTTGTGCTGTGATTGTGGTTGGATTGTCATAGTGGATAGCATGTAGTGCAATGTTAGTGGTACAGTTTAAGATTCATTTGTATATTCATTTGCGGGGCGAGCGTCCGACATGTGGACTGCCGTTTTCGCCGGGTTGTATATTATTTGATTGGGGAACGACCGGGTTGAGGTCGATGTCACCATTTGTACATATTATTTTTCTTTTTCTGTACTAGGATTACCCCGTGGCGGAGTGTACGAATAGCCGGTTCTAGAAGGCAACAAGCCCGCATCTCATAGCGTTGAGAAGGAGGGGGCTTCATTCTAGAATTGACGGGATATTCGCCGCACTCGCAGGGGGTATAGGATGACGCACGGAGGGGCGCCCAAGTTACCGGATTCTATGAAGTGCTGGGTGGCCCATTCACTTTTTTGAAGAGGGCTGCCTTACTTCTGGGATTGGCGGGTAACTTGCCACGCTCGTAGGGGTCCAGGTTTTCATTGCACAGGCTATCCACACGACCGGGAACATCGGGTTTTATTTGCGGCTCAAATGAAACCCGGGGCTCCAAGATAATCCACTATTCTGTATTGTTGGCTGAGATTCTGTGATGTTGCTTATTATCATACCTGGGACGAATGTTATATATATTTATATATATACTAGTAGATGCTGTATATATTTTGCACCCACGCTAGTCCAGCCCCCGCTCTGTCGTTAGTTAAGTAAACTAACGGGTGATGACGAGGCCCCGTGGCGAATGCGGATGGCATATATGTACATCGTATTTTCGTTCTTTTCTGGTGTGATAGGATTAAACTGATGGGACCACATTAATTTTGATTAATGCAAGATAATAAACCTAAAAGATGTTGTCCTAACCAAGTTTTTAAAAAACTGACATTACAGATGTTCTCTTTTGCTTTGCACAGTGGTATTCGGTTATGAATATCTAGCACCTCATTCGACGAGGCAATGGCCAAGATCCCTTCATCAGGAGTAACCCCTTGAGTAAAAGTTTGCGTCAACGTAATAACTTCACTTTAGTCGATTATTTTTGCTTTGCATCGTGGTATTTAGTTTGGAATATCCTGCACCTCATTCGACGAGAAAAGAGCCGAGATCCATTCGCAGGGAGTGACCTTTTTAGCAAAAGTTTTCGCCACTATATATTTGTAAAACCACTTGGATTCCTTCAACGATATCAAGTTCATTACGTTAACGGGTTTTTCGCCAAAAACCAGCCATAGCCCACCGTCATTTCGGATAAAAACACATAGTATTCATGCGGTGTTTGTTGGCCAATGTCAAGGTATCGTGTACGGTAGCTGTATGTTTTTTATCCATAGCATAGATAAATGCATTGGTTTAGGACAGTCGTACCATCTTGTTGGCCAAAGTCAAGGGTGTGTGCGGGTGGGTCTAAATCAATCAGGACAATAACGGGTAGAACTTGACTTGCGCGTTATGATTTGTTGGCCAAAGTCAAGGTCATAAGCGCTTGGGGCAAAAACCACATCGGGAGTTTCAAACATACAACAAACTTGCAGATTCAGCATATCTTCTGGAGTGTGGTGACTAGAGTGGATTCCATCTAGTGCATCACGCAATGATAGTTGGATCCTGATCCCACTGATGAGTAGGATTACTCTCGGGAGATTATCACACTTAACAGTCAATGCTATAAACCAAGTAGGTGTCTAGAAAGGTGTTGGTGGGGCTACGCCTCCAGGGAAAAGATGTTATATAATTAAGGAACTTCACAAAAGCATTGGAAAACCTCCCTCGAAGTACCAGCACTAGCTTGGCTGAAAGGTTACGCAAGTATTATGACGTGCGATTAATCCCGACTAGTTCTTCTTTTAAGGTTTGAAGAAGAATTCGAGGAAAACAATGGGAGCTATCCTGGTTAGATAAATTAATAACCAATCTAATTTTGCAAGAGTGCACGCTGAGTGTTTCTTTCTCTCTCTCCAGGTAGAAACCATTTCACGCCCTAATCAAGATAATAAAATGTATCGCTTAACCGATCCGAATTCTTATTCGGGGCCGGGTAACGTCGGTTCGGCTCTAACTTATGAAAACAGTCATGAGTATGAGTAAGGGAAAGAGGATTGTTTGAATTCCTTGGTGACCCCATCGAAGAAGAAACTTACTATTGTCTCTTCTTCAGCTATTCTTGTTATTGAGAACTGTTTTTCGGTCAGTCCTACCTCCTGCATACTCGATACCGGATCGGGATCTCATATCTGTAATTTATTACGAGGACTGAGAAAAGGTAGGATGGTTGGACCTGGTGATATGTCCCTTAGAGTAGGGAATGGAGAACAGGTTGATGCTTCTGCCGTCGGTGAATATCACCTTGCATTGCCAAATAGCAAAACTATAATTTTGAACAATTGCTACTATGTACCTTCTATGGTTTGCAATATCATATCAGTTTCTTTACTTGATAAAAATGGAAATACGTTTGTTCTTGATAGAAATATGGCGTATCGGAGCGGAAGAACCGTACCCTATTGGATATGGTTCGCTCTATGATGAGTAATGTCGAGTCACCTCTTTCTTTCTGGGGGTTTGCTCTTGAATCAACTGCATTCATATTGAATAGAGCACCGTCCAAATCAATGCCTACCACCCCATATGAAATATGGAGTGGGAAGAGACCATGTCTTAATTACATTAAGATATGGGGGTGTCCTTTTTTTGTTAAAAAGCAGAATCCAGATAAACTCGAGGCAAGGTCTGTATTGTGCAAGTTTGTGAGATACCCTAAGCATTCTAAGGGATATCTGTTCTACCACACTGAGAAACAGAAGGTGTTAGTATCTCACCACGCTACTTTTTTAGAAAAGGAATTTCTTGCAAAGGAAATTACTGGAAGTACGGTAGAACTAGAAGAAATTCAGGAGCTACAAACTGTAGCAGAAGATTTGGTAGAACCCTTAGATTCAGTAATTGTTAGTTGTATGTATGCCCTAGAGGCCATTATTGTACATATGATGTATATTACATTAGATTCTTGGACATATATAGAGAGGACTTTCTTGTAAAACATGATAGTATGCTATCTGGTTGCTCTTTATCTTAACATGTATACTTGTCTCTTGATACCGTCTTATGGTTACATGTTGGTAAAGCCCTGATTGAGAGAATTTTTTGCGTATATGCGTTTTAAAATCAAAAGTAAGAATATACCGCAATCAATAACGGTGTCGTTTGGTAGCTAGCAGGTTGAGTACGGGTCTATCCACAGGGAGAAGGATTCCTTTTCTTTATGTTTTAACGAGTTAAGTCCAAAAAATTGGTGGTTTTGTTTTAAGATCTAAGAATGAGATAAAAGTTGATAAAAAGCTTGCTAGGGTTAGGATTAGGTTAGTTCAAGATAGGGATCTTCTCGCTTCTATCAATACCATAGTTATGAATAAAGGTGTTAGGGTAATCGGCAACAACGGGGATTAGCACGACTGGGAAGAAACTAAGTTTCTTCCTTTTGGTCCTTGTCCATCCGTTCTTGGCTCTTAGCCCTAACCTCCAGTTAATTCAATCACACCCGGTCTAACTAGGGAATCACCGCTATCACATAGGATAGGATGCCGTAGTGAGCGGTGTGTGGTTGATTTAAAAAGTGTCCTTTTAATAAAATTATATGGGCAAAGAAAGGAGTGAGAGAGATTTCCATCTCTCAAACCTTCCCTATCCTAACCCTAAGAAGTGAGGGATTACTCACTCATTAGGAAGTTAACAATGAAATTCATTTTTTTATAATTTTTATATTAGAAAAATAAATTGCAGATATTAAAAGAACAGATAAAAATTGCAAGAATTAAATTCAGATAATAAAAGAATGCGAGATAAAAATAAAAACTCTTACTTTATTGATGTCCTCAAGAACGCATTACAATTGAATTTAGATCTAGAAAAAGGCAAAGAGAGGCATCCTAAGAAAGGCACCCTAGAAGAGGCACACCTCAAAAGAGGCTGTAGGCTTTCCTATTTATAGATAGGAGAAACCTTAGGGTTTACATCTGATCAACATCTGAAATTACAATACTACCCTAAGAAAGCCGGGTCAAAGCACCGACTCCTACCGACACGCACCGACACACCGACACGTGTTCTATATGGCCGTGGAACCGTGACCATAAGCCTTGTTTGGCCGCGGTTCAGCGGCCGTCTTGAAGGTTCTCTGTCTATTTTTCTCTGGGTTGCTTCATATTGTTGTTTTCTTCTATTTTCTTTACTTGGTTTCTCAAAATATCTTCTATTTTCTTCCAGATTTCCACAGTGCAGAATGTTGTGGACTTTTACCGTTAGCTTCGCGTTGAAGTCTTGAATCTTTATGCTGCCCTTATACTTTGAACTGTTTGCTCATCTTCGTTTGTTCCTTAAACTGTAGGCGGTATCATACAGATTCATCTATTTGTTGGTCGTAGTCTCACATTTGTAGCGTCTTTTCCTGAATTTCACTATATTGTTCCGAGAACCTGTAACCTGCAACTATGTAGCAGACATGGATCAAAAGCACCTATTTATTTGTAATATGATTAAGATTGGGGAATATAATAATGCAAAATTCTGATATGAACAATTACCCCCAAACTTATCTTTTGCTCGTCCCGAGCAAAACTATTTATTCTCGAAAAAATCCTAACCACACTTTCGCAGGGAATCGCGATTGCACTAAGCTCGTGCAATAAGCCGTTAAACCTCTAGGTGTCCTTAGTAGGAGGAGTGTTGTCTCCTGAGGGTTTTCAGCGGATACTACTCACAAAATCCGATCAATTTGGCCTGTCGACTTTCATTCTTCAATTCGGTATTCTAGCAAGAAATTCTATTATCTTCAACTTAGAAATCATCAACCCGTATTTTTCACACACACTTATCATTTAACTTAAGATCGTATATGTTTTGCAAATTTATAAAGCTTTCAGCATCTCTTGAATTTTCCTTCTAAGGTTCCATCTCAACTTAGGAATTTTTATCATTTCTACTGAAGGTATAAGCCCTATCTTTCATTCCTATCTCTCATCCAACCCCAATATATACCCCTACGTATGTGTATGTATCACCCTTACACTTGGAAATTCAATTCAAGCTATCATACTCTTGTCCATCGTCAAAAGTACTTTTAGTTGATGAATTTTAGATGAAATTGCTCACGCATCCTTCATGCGACCGTTAATACTTCTTGAGGTACTAACGACCGATTACAAAATGTGTTTGCGCATTAAGGCGTAATTCCTCGTCTTGTAATACCTAAGGCTTAGCAATGACCCCCAAACCAGTTGGTCTAAGGCACTAGGTGATAAAGTGTTAGTTATATGTATGCCCTAGAGGCCATTACTGTACATAGGATGTATATTGTAGTAGATGCTGGGACATATATAGGTATGACTTTCTTGCTCGACATGATAGTATGCTATCTGGTTGCTCTTTACCTTAACATGTATACTTGCAGTCTCTCTATTACATGTTGATAAAGCCCTTAGGATGTGTGCTCAACTTCCAGGACTATGATGTACATCATACTAGTAGGGCCTAGGTAGTCCATGAGTACATCCTTCAATGTTCCTAGTCGTGGGAATATCGAGACGGGGCATTGATGTTCCAGAGTAGGCTAGCGTATATCTTCTCGGCCCATGTGATGGGCGATGGATGATCCCATATCCAATGGTGTTTGACATCAGAGATGGTATGTGCGTGCTCAGTGATGACTGAGTACACTGAACGGACTCGCCGAGAACTCCCAGATGGTATTATACCTCACGTCAGATGGCAGTTCTCTGGTGACACTGGTACAGCTTAGTCTGTTGACCCGAGATCGTCATAGAGTCTTGTGTGTCTCCCACTGTACCTTGATTTCCACCCTACCACGGCTCTACTGAGTCGTGCAAACAGGTGGTTTTTGGGTACAGTCCCGATTCACATGGAGGCAATGAGCGATAGGAGGGGATTCGTCTCTCCCGGTATTAGGGGTTGATGTTGCTCTATGCACGACTGGCCATAACTGGAAATCCCTGGCCAGGGTTGCAGTGATTTACTGGTAAGTGTTATCAGTAGTTTCATGCTATGTTATGGACCTTACATCGGCATGACTTATCAAGCTACTGGAGTCTGACGTTTACCACCCCTAGGCGAGATATGCGACATATCAGACGAACAGACCGGACTGTACGGTAAGTGTTACTGGTTGGATTCAAAGGAGTGTGAGCGGGCTTGCTCGTTGATCTTCTGATCGCTCAATACCCGGGTGGCCGTTACGTTTAGCAGACCGCTTGCGGCTTGTGGGTGTTTGATATGATCATCATCTACTGCTGGCGTATTGACAAGTCTTTAGAGTCCTACACAGAGGTTTTCTGGCGCAAGCAAAACGAAATAGGAGCGCATATGAGATATGTGCGGGACCGAGAATAATACCAGTATGTGATACTGAATTCTATTCTCGCGATTCGTATCATCGGACGGTTATATGAGATATAGCCGGGTTACCGAATCAAATGTTGATTCGATATATTGATACACTTGATATTAGTCGGTTATATGCAATATGACCGGATCATTAAATCAAGTGTTGATTTAATGATTTAATGTATAATTATATATTTGATATATTACTTTACATTAACTAGTATTTGTTCACTTAAGATTGATTTTCTCACTTGATGTGCATAAGTAGTATATGTGATATATTTTTGTGCACTTGATTGTATCATGTTTGATGATACATGCAAACTTGGGTGTGTGTATGCTATACACCATGTTTAGTTAATGGTTAGGGTTTCAACTGCCTTATTTATTTATTTTATTTATTTACTTTTGGAAAAAATAAAATGGTGGTTATCTTTGTTTTATGCAAGAAGCTTCATGATGCTTCATGCATCTTTGAAAAAGTCTACCATTTTGTTTTAACCTTAACCTAACCATTTACCTAAACCCTAGTTTATTCTCTACATTAGTTACACTCACCCATGGTTGCTAAATGATAAGCATCACTTGATTTTCTATTTTGAGATTATTCATTCATTATTTTCTTTTTTTCTTCTTCATCTTCTTCATGAAGAAGAAAACCATTGCTAGAAAATTCCAAGTGAGAAATCCAATTCCAAAGTGAACCCACTTCCTATTTCTTCATCCTCTACCACTTGCCATGTAGTAGAGTGTGTTATCTTCACAAGTTTTATGACCAAGTGAAGATGGAGCTTGATTTTGAGTTGCCTCGACGTAGATCATCTTCGGCATCGAAGTCAATGACCTAGCCCGATCTTTTCTCCGATGAAACCAACGGTAGAGTCCGGGATCCGGTTGATCGCAGTGGAGGGACATCATCACGGAGCTAAGGAAGTGGAGGACCGGATCTACAAAGGTTGTAGTCACTTTCACTTGTAGTTAAGTTGTTAACTTGCTTGCTTTCGCCTATCCTCTAGTTAACGATCTAGTTTAGGGTTTCTTGGCACATGAAAAAATTTGAATTGGACATGGTTGATCAGTTGTAGAACCTCATGGGTGTGCCTAGGAACCCTATAGTGGTATCAGAGCCTAGCTAGAGCTTTAGGAGAAGTGTAGACGAAGTTAGAAGTCCGATCGAACCCGAAACCCTAATCGAATACCCCTCTCTGTACATTTTTTGAAATCGTGGATTTTTGTGAATTAAAAATTGTCAAAAAATTCAGCAGGGTTTTCTAGAAGTTACCGTGCAACACGTGACACCAAATCGACCAATGCGCCGCGGAACTGCGGCCCGACCCTGGCTTACGCGGCGGTTCCGCGGCCATATTGGTGAATCTTACCACGTGGTTTCCACAGTAATTTCTATCTGTAAGTGCTGTGTTTTCTGGGAATTTTTAACTCCTACTCAACAGTTGAGTTTTCTGGGTTGTATTGGGATTTCGTTAATTCGATCGGAAAGTTTAACTTTGTCTGTGTTTTTCCGGATATTTTAGAATATGTTAAAAAGTTCGACCGGATATAAATACCCACTTTTTCCCCTGCCGGGAAATTTCCAAGTGTTGGATTTTTCCGTGGTTTAAGAACGTTCTAAGTAGTGCAAGTAATGCGATGGACCCTCTAGAAGACAACAAACCTTAACTCGATTATGTGACCGTCTTGAACTGCCCTTTGAACCTTAGGGTTTGGGGCAGTACGGCATGCCACATGTGAGGCATTGGCTTGACCCTTCTACGGCTGGACCGTTGGTACTGTGGCATGAAGTGAATGTTTTTAAACTTATTTCATGTGTTGAGTTGTTTCGGGAAAACTTGGGTGTTTGATTGTTCGATCGGAAAGTTTGACATTTTCTATTTATCTGGAATGTGATACAATATTTGGAATCCACAAGTAGTTATGAGATAACTGATTTGGATGTTATAAGCATAGCACTTTAGTCTCACTTGATTGGTTGCCGCGGAATTTTGATGTGATCAAAAGTCCACCGCAATCACGTTGCGTACGCGGATACTCGCCGGGTAAACTTAATAGACAGCTACACCCCATAGCCCCAACCAAGTGACTGTAGGAGAACCCCGTCGCCGAAAGCATCCGTTCGGGTGCTCGCGGCAGCGGTGTTCCGCTTTAGTGCACTTCGTCGACGGCATCTAGGGGTGCGGCCGTCTACTAAAGTTTGCGACGAGCATTCGTTCAGAATATCGGGAATCTTGTTGAATTGTCCGACTTGATATTGAAAAGTGTTTTCGATAAAGAGACTAAAATGCGGGGTTTATAATTGTTAGGCATGCGATGTCTAAGGAATTCATTTGTTAGGCATGCGATGTCTAAAGAGGTTGCGGATTCCAACTGTTGTAGTTTTACACTTTCTTTTCTGCGACCGTAAGTGTAATATGTGATATCGCCGGTTTCGTTGCTATATGTCAATGACAATTGAGATGCGCATATTTACTTACGTTGATGACATGTGATGTTATGTGTTGCTGGATATGTTATATTGGATCGTCGTGTTTGAATAGCCGGGGGTTTTTATGTGAGACGAGTGTTTTTCATTTTCATTCATGTAAATACTTGTATGTAATATTCTTTTATTGGGGCACTTCCAGGTTGCGGAAGATGTCACCGTTGATGTATATTATTTACTTTTCCGCATTAGGATAGACCCAAGGAGGGGAGCACAAGTAATCGGGTTCTAGGGTCCAGTGGGAGGCCATCTCGAGGAGTTGAGTCCGGGTCTCCTAACTCTAGAATTGGTAGGATTACTTGCCGCTCTCGTAGGGGTCTAGAGGTGTGGGATTGGCTATTCGTCACGACCGTGGAATCCGTATTTTATACTGGCTCGTATTGAAAACACGGACGTCCTAGTATATCCAATATTTCATATGATATTTTCTGCTGCGTTTTCAGTGATGTGATCATGTGATTTGTTCAGATAGATATTGTATATAGTATAAATGATATATTATATAGACGTTGCTTATCTTTTACACCCGCGCTAGCCCTGCCTCGCTCTGGCGTTAGTTACCTAACCTAACGGTGCAGACGGGACATCGAGGCGAATGCGGATGGCATAAGCGTACGTTATATTTATCTGTGATGTTTAGGTGGACTTAAATGATGGGACATTCATTAATGAGATTAATGAAAGAAAATAAACCTAAAAGATGTTGTGGAATCGAATTTCAAAAACAGGTAGCTACAGTTCTTGTTTTGCATCACGGTGTTCCTTGTAGAACATCCTGCACCTTATTCGATGAGGAAATGGCCGCGATCCCTTCACCGGGAGTTACCCCTTTAGCAATAACTGGCAGATGCTACAACCCTCGGTTTGTCTTTTGATTGCTTCTATAGTTTTCGCTTTGCACAGCGGTATATATGATATATCCTGCACCTTATTCGATGAGGAAAAGGCCGACGATCCCTTCACTGGGAGTGACCCCTTTAGCAAAACTAGAAAGGCCTAAAAAACACTCCATTTAAAAACCATTTGATTCCGCAACGAGATCAAGTTCAAAGAATTAAAGGTTTTCATAAAAACCATCCGCAACCCTCCGTCATTTTAGGAAGTAGAGTACTTAGTATTCGTGCTGTGTTTATTGACCATAGTCAAGGCACAGTGTACGGTAGCTAAGTGATGTCTTCCTACACCGCATATGATGCGATTAGTTAGGACAGTCGCGTGACTTTGTTGACCTTAGTTAAGAGTCATGTGGGTGGGTCTAATTAATCATAAAATGACGGGTAGAACTTGACTAGTGCTTATGATTTGTTGACCATAGTTAAGGTCATAGGTGCTAGGGGTAAAAACCTTTATTGGGAGTTTCAAGTGTTGAAATTTGCAATGAGATTGCATACCTTTTATATGATAGTTGGATCCTGATACCCACTGCGAGTAATTGTTACTCCTGGGAAAGTTTTGCACTTTACAATTAGCCGATCAAGTAGGTGTCTAGAAAGGTGTCAACGGGGTTACGCCCCTGGGAAAACGAGGTTTACTGTAATTAGGTCCGTGCGAAAGCACGGGGAACCTCCCTCAAAGTACCGACACTGGCCTGGCTGAAAGATTGGCGAACTTGTAGAGTGTAATTAATCCCGGCTAGTCTTTCCTTTTAGGGTTTGAAGGAACATTTGATAAAAACAGTAGGAGCCATCCTGATTAGATAAAATATATAACCAATATAATCTTGCAAGAGCGCACGCAGAGTGTTTTCTTCTCTCTCTCTCCAGGTAGCGACCATATCACGCCTTAATCAAGATAATAATATGGATGAATTGACCGAACCCGCTTGTTATACTGAGCTGGGGAACGTTGGTCCCGCTCCAACTTATAATTGTTATAAGATAGAGCAGGAAATAGGGGAATACCAGGATTCCCATGCCGCCCAAACGAAGAAAGTGCATGTGATGCATCTCCTTCGGGTGTGTTCATTATAAAGAACTGTTTCTCAGTATCCTCTGCATCCTGGGTATTTGATACCGGATCAGGATCCCAGATATGCAATCTATTACATAGGGCTACAGAAAGGTAGAGAACTGAGAACGGGTGATAAGTTTCATGAAACAGAAAACGGTGCAAGTGTTGCAGCCAAGTCTGTTGGTCACTGTCACCCTGTATTTCCAAATACATTGATTCTGAACAAATGCTATTAAATACCGAACCTGATAAACAAAATCATATCAGTCTCTTTATTAGTAAAGAAAGGATACAATTTTGTATTGTTGGATAATGTTTTGAACATTTCCTATATCAATAGTTGATCGGTTCAGGCACGTTATCTAAAAGCATTGACGTTCTAAATCAAACTACAGTTCCTAGTATACAGAACACACATAAGAGGAAGAGTTTAGAAATGAACGAATCCTTCTTAAGGCATTGTAGACTAGGTCATATCAAATGCGACCCGACTGGCTGAAGTTACATTTAGATGCATTTTTAAATTAGTTTGAATTTACATCTTGTGAAACTTGCCAGTCATGTCACAAAGATAAGATGACCATAGCTCTGTTTAATGGAAACAGAGAAAGAGTTAGTGAACTCTTGGGACTGATACATAGTGATGTAGGTAAGGTCCCCTGTCTACACATGCCAGGACTGGTTCTTTGTACTTCATTACATTCTCTGATAATCTCTCAAGATTCAGACATATGTTCCTGATGAAACACAAGTCCGAAATTTTTGAGATATTCACAGAATATAAGTTAGAAGTAGAGAACCAAATTACGGGTATAAGTATTATGTCCTTTGATAAGATCAGGGAGGAGAATACTTGTGCATAGAATTCCTGGACTATTCTAAAGGAGAATGAGATTCTCTCTCGGTGTTACTCCTCTGAATATACCACAGCACAACGGTGTATCGGGGCAGAGCAATCGCACCATATTAGATATGGTGTGCTCTATGATGAGTACTACTGAGTTACCTATTTCCTTTTGGGGTTGTGCACTTGAGAAGTTGCATACCTATTGAATTGGATTCGAATCAAATCAGTGCCTACCACTCCATATAAGATATGGTATGAGAAGAGCCTATCTCTTAAGTAAGTTAAGATTTGGGATTGTCCGGCCTATGTCAAAAGCAAAATCCGGACAAGATCGAGGCAAGGTCAGTTCTGTAGAACTGGAAAGGTTCCAGCTATACAAAACTGTAGCTGATGATTTGACATAACCAAAGCATTCAATAGTCCCCGACGAACCTCAGCCTCCCCGCCGATCTGGTAGGGTTCCTCATCCGCCTCTGAGATACTTCGGTTTCTCGATGACAGTGGGAGCGAGGAATGCATCATGAGATGATGACCCAACTAGTTTCGAGCAGGCCATCGAGAGTAGGGACTCTGTAAGAATGGCTGGATGCTTAGCGGTCTGAGATGGAATCCATATACACCAACAAAGTATAGACTTTGGTTGCTATATCTGAAGGGTTAAATCCCCATCAGGAGCAAGTATATCTTGAGAAGATTACTTAGTGTAGATGGAAAAGTTGAGACTTTCAAAACTAGACTTGTTAAAGGTTTTCGTCATCAACCAGGCGTGGATAATGATGAAACCTTTTCCAGGGACTATGCTTAAGTCCATCCAGATCCTACTTGCCATTGCTACATACTATGACTACGATATCTGGTGGTTGGGTGTCATGACTGATTTTCTAAATAATGATTTAGAAGAGAACGTCTATAAGAACACAGCCAGAGGGCTTCGTAAACAGTGGGAGCAACGGAAACGTGTGCAAGTTGCTTTGAAGGATAAAGCAGGCATCACGGAGTTGGAACATCTGTTTTGATGTAGTAATCAAATAGTTTGACTTCATCAAAATGGTAGATGAACCTTGTATATACAGAAAGGTTGTAGGGAGTATGGTGGTGATCCTCGTAGAGTACGTAGATGACATACTCTTGATAGGGAAGGAGTTTCCTATACTACACACGGTCAATCTCCTCTTATCACAAGGATTCTCCATATAGGATCAAACTGATACCTCTTAAATCCTGGGTTTTGGATCTATAAGAAAGATCTAAATGGATGTTAGGATTCTCACTAGGTGTAGTAAGATGGTATCAATCGATCATGGGGAAAATCACTGGAAAAGTTCCAGGGTGATAAGGACGACTGAATGTCAGTCACAGGCAATGTCTTTACCCTCAGTGCAGGGACGGTATGTTGGAAGAGTTCCAAGCTAGATACCGTGGCAGACTAGACGATAAAGGCTGGTAACATCGCTATCAAAGATACTACCAAAGAGGCAGTTTGGGTGTATATTAGTTCATGAGATGAAATAGGTTCCTACCATTATATGACAATGGAAGTGTGGCTTTGGCCCAGGAACCCCGATCCCATCAGTGACCCAGACATATTCTGAGGCAGCATCACCTGATCATGGAGATAGTTGATCTCTAGGGTGATCGAGGTTAGGAGAGTAGACTCAGAGGACAACACGGCAGATCCACTCACAAAGGCTTTTCCCAGAGAGACTTTTATGGGATGGTTGAGTATTAGATACTGCAACCACTGCTACAGATGGCCCTAGTGCAAGTGGGAGATTGTTAGTTATATGTATGCCCTAGAGGCCATTACTATACATAGGATGTATATTGTAGTGGATGCTGGGACATATATAGGTATGAATTTCTTGCTCGACATGATAGTACGCTATCTGGTAGCTTTTTATCTTAACATGTATAGTTGCAGTCTCCCTATTACATGTTGATAAAGCCCTTAGGATGTGTGCTCGACTTCCAGGACTATGATGTAGATCATACTAGTGGGGCCTGGGTAGTCCATGAGTACATCCTTCAATGTTCCTAGTCGTGGGAATATCGAGACGGGGCATCGATGTTCCAGAGTAGACTGACGTATATCTTCTCGACCCATGTGATGGGCGATGGATGATCCAATATCCATTGGTGTTTGACATCAGAGATGGTATGCGGGTGCTCAGTGATGACTGGGTACACTGAACGGACTCGCCGAGAACTCCCAGATGGTATTATACTTCACGTCAGATGGCAGTTCTCTGGTGACACCGGTACAGCTTAGTCTGTTGACCCGAGATCGTCATAGAGTCTTGTGTGTCTCCTACTGTACTTTGATTTCCACCCTACCACGGCTCTACTGAGTCGTGCAAACAGGTGGTTTTTGGGTACAGTCCCGATTCACATGGAGGCAATGAGCGATAGGAGGGGATTCGTCTCTCCCGGTATTAGGGGTTGATGTTGCGCTATGCACGACTGGCCATAACTGGAAATCCCTGGCCAGGGTTGCAGTGATCTACTGGTAAGTGTTATCAGTAGTTTCATGATATGTTATGGACCTTACATCGGCATGACTTATCAAGCTACTGGGGTCTGACGTTTACCACCCCTAGGCGAGATATACGACATATCAGACGAACAGACCGGACTGTACGGTAAGTGTTACTGGTTGGATTCATAGGAATGTGAGCGGGCTTGCTCGTTGATCTTCTGATCGCTCAATACCCGGGTGGCCGTGACGTTTAGCAGTCTGCTTGCGGCTTGTGGGTGTTTGATATGATCATCACCTACTGCCGGCGTATTGACGAGTCTTTAGAGTCCTACACAGAGGTTTCCTAGTGTAAATCCCCGTTTCCATTCTAATAAAATTTCCTATACTCTGAAATCCCAGTGACTTTTTCTCTTTTCCTTCATATTTTGATTGATTATTTAAACTTAGTATGTATACTTTTCCTTAATCCTAAAAGTTTAAAACCCAAGATTTAAAACTAAAGCAAATAAAACCAATTTAATTTAACCCCAAATTTTCTTTTAACCACTAAATTCCCCAAACCTTTTTTTATCAATATCCATCAGCCCATTTAGATTTTAAATAAATCCCTTTTTAAAATACAAATCCTTCAGCCCAATCCTATTTCCTAAATAATTCCTTAAACCCAAGTTTTAAGCCCCGGCCCATCCCCTTAAATTTCTTCCAGCCCACACAAAATTTTGTTAATAAAATTCCTTATTAATTTTTCCCTCAGCCCATTCTTGCAGCCCACAAAGTCTTCATTTTTAAAAAGGAAATTTTAAAAAAAAAGCCCCCGGCCGCTGCCCACCAACCCACTCCTTGGGAATTAATTGTTTTTATATTTTTTAACCGGCCCGCTTCGGTCTGAAGCCCACGAGATTTTTTTAGGAAAAGGAATTCTTTAGCCGGCCCACTCCCGTTAACCCAAGCCCGTTTTCCCCCTTCACTGTTCTTCTTCCCTCTTCAATTGAAATCCCAACGGCTACACCCACGTAACGCGCGAGAGACCCGCCTCCTCCGCCGTCGCCCACGCCCTCGCCCTGCCGTTGCCCCCACGTGGTCAATCTCGTCGCCCTCATCTCTCTTACTCACCAACTCCATCACAAAACAAATTCCTCACCTCTCTCCTCTACTTTCACCGAGCCACAAATCTCCCATAACCCACTGCGACCTCCACCTCCGACGACGACGACGACAATCTCTCGGCAACCTTCAACCACTCCTCTTCCACCAGCCCCCTCCACGACTTCACCATTCTTCTAACCGAGCCCTCTCGATTATCCCCTGCACACTACCATTTCAGCCGAGCTCGAGTCATCACCTATACCCTCGACGCCGGCGAACTCCCCACCACATCGCCGACCTCCCCACAACATCCACACCCTCAGCATCACCCTCACCTCTCCAGACCCGACCCCCACATCTCTCCATCTCTCCAAATCTCAAAACCCATTTCTATTTTCCCTCACTGTGAGCTGCTCCGTACTCGCTGCCGGAGCGACGCCGTCGACCGTCGGCAACTCCAATACACTCGCTGTGAATCATCAAACATCCATCAACGTCTAGTGGCTGTGCAGACGACTCCGGGAACTCCGACGTATAACCCGTTCTCGATCGGGGCTCGCGCGAATAGATTCCACGGCGTACAACGCGTGTTCGCTGCATCGTTGCTGCCGTGTGATCCCGAGTCATCTTCCAGGCAAGTGTTTACTTGCTTCATGCTAAATTATTAGTGGTACAACCCTAAAATCATATGAATTGAAACTTACCGAATAACTAAATGTATTGTGACGTATGTGTTCGATGTATGATCCCAATGGAAACATTTGTCTAATTTGACGGTAACCTATACGTACTGTAGGCCCTTATAATGATGAATATTCTGTAAGAAATTCGCTGGAAAATACGATTGTTAATAACGAAAATCGATACCCCCAAACATGTCGTTAAAACTAGAATTTCCTCGCAACTGAAAACGAATAAATACACCATAAATCATACACATATTGGAAAGATGCGTTCGAGGGCTTAATTCGAAGCCGACTCGACGAGCTTTAACCCGATGTAGAATTTTAATGATTTCTGTTCTGAAACCTTGAAGATAATTGGATCGGAACACGACTCTGGACTGCAGTCCAGAGCGTTTTTGATTGGTGTGTTCTGTCTAAAATCCTGCGTCCCCGTATTTCCTGAAATCGCATGGTACGGAACTTTACAGTAGTTATAAGATATACCTGTTAGTGAAAGAAAACAAGTGGTCTCTTTCCGATTTATCGCAGTTTGTTATTTTAAACTTATTTTAAAAAGGCAGAACGTAAAGCTGTTCAGAACACTTTCTGAAACGACAATTGAGATTTAACTGTGTATAACTTTCAACGTACAGATGCAACTGAGGCTCCGTCTGTTGCGTTGAATACTTTATCGAAAACCCAAAATTTCATCTAACTGTGACATCGCTAAATTCTGAGCCCAACTGGGCGCAATTCGTGTCGCGAAACAGACGTTCAGTTCTGAAATTGAAATTCCAGCCGCGAACACTTAAACTGAAACAGTTATATCTTGAAAACCGAAACTCCGATTGAACTGAAATAAATTTTGATGGATTCCTGACTGATTGTTCTATATATCTTACCTACATCATTTTTGCTGAATTCGTAACATATTAATCTGTGCAATTTATTTTAATTCATGACATGCATGCTAATTCATAACATACCGTGTTTATTGGTAGCTTACAATACGTATATCATACCCTTGTCATTTACTCAGTGATAGTGCGTGTGGACATTGCATTATCGTGCGTGATAGATGTTGATTTAGGAGTGACGAGTACACCAATGGAAAATAAACATTCGTGACAGTGATTGATACAGTGGATAGTGATGAAACCGTGCCATTGGTATACTCGTATACAACTAGATCAATATCTTAAATAGTGTAACCTGGGGAAAAAGGGGAAATCAAAGTGGAAAGAGTATCGTATTTAGCGGGACCGTGTTTAGAGGATGATCATTCGAACTGTGATACTTATACGTGTAGGACAGGATCTAGCGATCCGGCTGACAGGGTTATGTCCCGGGCATGTGGGCCGTTGTCTCGGGTATGTACGAGACTCCCGTTAAACATGATCCTCCTTCCACTATGTGATTTCAAACATGACTTAGAGACCGATAGGGACACATAACATATTCTGCATCATACTGTGATATAGTGTTTACTTGCATTATTCTCATACCAGTAATACCTCATTTACCTGTTTCATCTGCGTATAATAATATTATTATTTGTGTCGCTCTGACGACCTGAGTATGCATGCTCAGATTCCGCGGGAGGACCAGTACAGAAGACGGATCTATCCTTTGAGCTCACGGAGATATAGTTTGGTGTACCTTCTTCATTTATTGCTTTCCATAAAAGAGATTGTGAGATCAAACTTGGTTAGTTATTGTTCTTATTATCTGTAATTTGTGAACAATGGGATTTTAATGTAATAAATTAGTGATGTGATTCCTTTAATACTGTGCTTTAATTACTGATTACCATGTAGTGCTAGAAGCCGAAGTGTGACTACGGCAGGATGATTCCTTGACCGTAGGAGCATGGCTGGCCTAGTCATCCCTCGTTTTCCGTATTTTGGGAAGCGGGGCGTGACATGGTTTAGTTGGTATCAGAGCCTGTGTTTAGTATCAAGGGATAACATTAACTATGCTGTATTACGTTATTCTTGTTTCACTATTCTTGATTTCTATCCTTGAATCTGAACCTATTCTTTTGAATCTTCCAGTGATATGACGTCCCCGAACGACCCCTCCTCAGACTCCAGTTCTCAGGACCGCACTGAAAGAATACTCAGTGCACTGACCACTCTCGCGGAAGCTCAGGAGAGGAAGACAGATTTGCTTACTGAGGGACTCAGAGCGATTACCGCTGCAGGAGGACCCTCCGCACTTATTACCGCCCCCGAGGGCGCTACTCCACCAGCTTATCAGGCTAGGGCTGGTACTGTGTCAGACTTCCGACGGTTACACCCAGCTGCGTTCACAGGGCTAGCTGAACCACTTAAAGCTGAGCAATGGCTGGTAAACATGGAGAATTTATTGGCAGCCGCCAGGGTTCCAGAGGAAGACAGAGTGAATGTGATAAAGATACAATTAGAAGACGAGGCTCGTACATGGTGGTCGGTAGAAGAAAGCAGACTTGAAGAGCCGATTGAATGGGACAAGTTTAAGGAGTGCTTCTTAGATCACTATTTTCCTCCTACAGCCAAGGCAGAAATGGAGGAAAGGTTTATTCTTCTGAAGCAGAATGGACGCACAGTGGACGTTTATGCGGCAGAGTTCAACCGTCTGAGCCGCTTTGCTCCATACATGGTCAAATCAGAAGTCACCAGGGCTAGGCGTTTTCTTCAGGGGTTAGATTTTGAGTTGCAACAGCTGATTGCATCGTTAGATCTACAGACTTTCGCACAGGTACTCAACGCAGCGAGAGTTCAGGAGCAATTGATTAACAAGTTCAGGAGACCCCCAGTCGTTCCAGCACGTACCCACGTGCCTTCTCGAGGAGTCATACCGGTTCACAGAGCAGGGACAACTCAAATGAAGCGCCCGTTTGTACCACAGCATCGCCCCCAGAGACAGGGCGTAACTTGCGGCTATTGCGGTAGAGGAGGACATACTCAGAAGGACTGTCGCCGTGCCAAGGGACAGTGCCTGATTTGCGGTTCCAGTCAACACAGGATTAACAGTTGTCCTGAACGAGCAGAAATACAGGGAAGTTCTGGACCGCCACAGCAGAGGCCGCAGGAACAGAGACAGCCATTTACAGGTCGCGGTCAGGGACGGGCTTTCACCTTGACCGCTGAGCAGGCAGAGGCATCAGGAGACGTGGTCACAGGTACTCTACTTGTACATTCCTTGCCAGCTAGAGTACTTTTTGATTCAGGAGCATCGCATTGTTTCTTGTCTGAGCATTTCACCAATCACACACTCAATACCACATGAACCACTAACCAAGGGATGGGAAATTCATACGGGTAATGGTGTTATTATATCTGGTCGAGAATGTAGATTATGCCCGGTTGTAGTGTGTGGCAGGGAATTCTATGCGAATTTCCTCCTAATTGGGACAGGCAGTTACGACGCAATCCTTGGGATGGATTGGATGAGCACTTTTCATGCAGTTATCGATTGTCATGCAAAGAAGGTGATCTTCCGTATTCCTAATCACCCGGAGTTTGTTTTCGAGGGCGGAAGCGAATCTTTGGAACCAGCTAAGTACAGAGCAAAGCCTAAGGAACTGACAGCCATGGAGATTGATAAGACCCCAGCCCCAGAAATTGTTCGGGACTTTCTAGACGTGTTTCCTGAAGATCTACCAGGTCTACCACCTCCTCGAATCTTGGAGTTCTCAATCGATTTGATTCCAGGTACTGCACCAGTATCCAGAGCCCCATACAGAATGGCACCAGTCGAGTTGGCGGAATTGAAGAAACAGGTTGAAGAATTATTGGAGAAGGGATTTATTCGGCCAAGCGCTTCACCGTGGGGTGCACCAGTTCTATTGGTAAAGAAGAAGGATGGATCGTTGCGAATGTGCATAGATTACCGGGAGCTGAACAAGGTCACAATAAAGAACAAATACCCAATCCCGCGTATCGATGACCTATTCGATCAGCTAAGTGGAGCCAAGGTTTTCTCGAAGTTGGATCTCCGTTCTGGATATCATCAAATCAGAGTAGCAGCCGAGGATGTATGCAAGACGGCTTTCAGGACCCGATACGGACATTACGAATTCCTTGTGATGCCGTTCGGTGTTACCAATGCCCCAGCAATATTCATGGATTTAATGAACAGGGTGTTCGCAAAATACTTGGACACGTTTGTCGTTGTGTTTATCGACGACATACTTGTCTATTCAAAGACCCGAGAAGAGCATGCTGAGCATTTGCGCACGGTACTGCAGGTTCTTCGGGAAGAGAAGTTGTACGCGAAGCTAAGCAAGTGTGAATTCTGGCTTGACAAGGTGCAGTTTTTGGGACATATTGTTTCGGGCGAAGGCATCTCAGTGGACCCGGCAAGGATAGAATCTGTCAGAGATTGGCCGACACCGAAATCAGTGGACGAGATCAGGAGTTTTCTGGGATTAGCAGGCTATTATCGGAGATTCGTCCAAGATTTCTCAAGAATCGCAGAACCATTGACACGGCTGACACGGAAGGACGTGCCGTTTACATGGACAGAAGAGTGCACTCAGGCATTCGACACTCTGAAGCAGAAGTTAACCACAGCACCTATACTTACAGTACCAGATAATTCCGGTGGTTTGGTGATACACAGTGATGCCTCAGGGAAGGGTTTAGGCTGTGTTTTGATGCAGCATGGCCGAGTGGTTGCTTACGCCTCTCGACAATTGAGAAACCACGAGAAGAACTACCCTACACATGACTTGGAGTTAGCTGCGGTAGTCTTTGCGTTGAAGATTTGGAGGCACTATCTATTGGGTGAGAAAGTGGAAGTTTACACGGATCACAAAAGTTTGAAGTATGTTTTCACTCAGAAGGAACTGAACATGAGGCAGCGCAGATGGTTAGAGCTAATGGCAGATTATGATTTGGACCTTCAGTATCACCCGGGGAAGGTCAATGTTGTACCAGACGCACTCAGTCGCAAACCAGCAGTCATGATGTTGACCGATCAGAGGAGTATTATTGAGGATTTCCAGAGACTTGAACTTGAGGTCATTACTCCGAACGCACTCAGCCAATTTTGGCAACTACAGGTGCAATCTTCCCTGGTGGATCGCATCAAGACTGCACAAGCGGATGATCCTCGATTACAAAAGTTCAGAGAACAAGTGGAAGCTGGATTGAGAACGGATTTGATTATACACGAAGATGGTTCTTTGAGATTCGGTAGCAGACTCTGCGTACCTAAGGGAGACGTACGAGAAGAAGTTTTGGCTGAAGCACACAGTTCAGCTTATTCTGTGCATCCAGGAGGTACAAAAATGTATCAGGACCTAAAGCAGCACTTTTGGTGGAACGGAATGAAGCGGGAAATCGCGAGGTTCGTATCCAGATGCTTGGTATGTCAGCAGGTGAAGGCGGAACATCAGAGAACAGCAGGATTACTACAACCATTGCCGATACCTGAATGGAAGTGGGAGCACATTACTATGGATTTTGTGACGGCCTTACCACGAAGCCCTAGAGGCAATAATGCTATTTGGGTTATCGTCGATCGCCTCACAAAGGTGGCACACTTCCTACCTTTCCGAGTGGGACAGTCGACAGAATCACTGGCAGAAAGATATATGCAGGAGATTGTGCGAATTCACGGTGTTCCAGTCAGCATTGTGTCCGACCGGGACACGAGATTCTTGTCACACTTTTGGAAGAGCTTACAGGAGAGTTTGGGAACCCGCCTCAAATTCAGCACAGCTTATCACCCACAGACGGATGGACAATCCGAGCGTACAATTCAGACGCTCGAGGATATGTTGAGAGCCTGTATGTTGGACTTTCAGGGTTCCTGGGAGGACCATCTGCACCTAGTCGAGTTTTCTTACAACAATAGTTATCAGGCTAGTATTCAGATGGCTCCTTTTGAAGCACTATATGGACGGAAGTGTCGATCCCCAGTATGCTGGGATGATGTGGGAGAACGAAGATTACTGGGCCCCGAACTCATTGTTCAGACAGTCGACAAGGTTCAAATGATCAGACAACGTATTAAGACGGCTCAAGATCGACAGAAGAGTTGGGCAGATACCAGCAGAAGGGCACTTGAGTTCGAAGTCGGAGATCATGTGTTCTTAAAGATTTCACCTACTCGTGGAGTTATCAGGTTCGGAAGTCGGGGAAAGCTTAGTCCCCGTTTTATCGGACCTTTTGAGGTGCTAGAGCGAGTAGGAGAGGTGGCCTATCGACTTGCCTTGCCTCCATCGCTAGCCGGTGTGCACAATACCTTCCACGTGTCACAGTTGCGGCGTTACGTTCGAGATGAGAGCCATGTTCTGGACCATTCAGAGTTAGTTTTGGGGAATGATCTGTCATACGAGGAACAGCCTACTACCATTCTCGACCGCAGAGAGAAGGTGCTGAAGAATAAGGTTATTCCGTTAGTCCGAGTGTCTTGGGGCGGTCGTTCCCCAGGAGAATCCACCTGGGAGCGGGAGGAAGATATCCGTGATCGTTATCCACACCTCTTTGTTTAGTACATTGTTTCTTGTATCTCGGTTAATTTCGAGGACGAAATTTTGTTAAGGGGGGTAGGATGTAAATCCCCGTTTCCATTCTAATAAAATTTCCTATACTCTGAAATCCCAGTGACTTTTTCTCTTTTCCTTCATATTTTGATTGATTATTTAAACTTAGTATGTATACTTTTCCTTAATCCTAAAAGTTTAAAACCCAAGATTTAAAACTAAAGCAAATAAAACCAATTTAATTTAACCCCAAATTTTCTTTTAACCACTAAATTCCCCAAACCTTTTTTTATCAATATCCATCAGCCCATTTAGATTTTAAATAAATCCCTTTTTAAAATACAAATCCTTCAGCCCAATCCTATTTCCTAAATAATTCCTTAAACCCAAGTTTTAAGCCCCGGCCCATCCCCTTAAATTTCTTCCAGCCCACACAAAATTTTGTTAATAAAATTCCTTATTAATTTTTCCCTCAGCCCATTCTTGCAGCCCACAAAGTCTTCATTTTTAAAAAGGAAATTTTAAAAAAAAAGCCCCCGGCCGCTGCCCACCAACCCACTCCTTGGGAATTAATTGTTTTTATATTTTTTAACCGGCCCGCTTCGGTCTGAAGCCCACGAGATTTTTTTAGGAAAAGGAATTCTTTAGCCGGCCCACTCCCGTTAACCCAAGCCCGTTTTCCCCCTTCACTGTTCTTCTTCCCTCTTCAATTGAAATCCCAACGGCTACACCCACGTAACGCGCGCGAGACCCGCCTCCTCCGCCGTCGCCCACGCCCTCGCCCTGCCGTTGCCCCCACGTGGTCAATCTCGTCGCCCTCATCTCTCTTACTCACCAACTCCATCACAAAACAAATTCCTCACCTCTCTCCTCTACTTTCACCGAGCCACAAATCTCCCATAACCCACTGCGACCTCCACCTCCGACGACGACGACGACAATCTCTCGGCAACCTTCAACCACTCCTCTTCCACCAGCCCCCTCCACGACTTCACCATTCTTCTAACCGAGCCCTCTCGATTATCCCCTGCACACTACCATTTCAGCCGAGCTCGAGTCATCACCTATACCCTCGACGCCGGCGAACTCCCCACCACATCGCCGACCTCCCCACAACATCCACACCCTCAGCATCACCCTCACCTCTCCAGACCCGACCCCCACATCTCTCCATCTCTCCAAATCTCAAAACCCATTTCTATTTTCCCTCACTGTGAGCTGCTCCGTACTCGCTGCCGGAGCGACGCCGTCGACCGTTGGCAACTCCAATACACTCGCTGTGAATCATCAAACATCCATCAACGTCTAGTGGCTGTGCAGACGACTCCGGGAACTCCGACGTATAACCCGTTCTCGATCGGGGCTCGCGCGAATAGATTCCACGGCGTACAACGCGTGTTCGCTGCATCGTTGCTGCCGTGTGATCCCGAGTCATCTTCCAGGCAAGTGTTTACTTGCTTCATGCTAAATTATTAGTGGTACAACCCTAAAATCATATGAATTGAAACTTACCGAATAACTAAATGTATTGTGACGTATGTGTTCGATGTATGATCCCAATGGAAACATTTGTCTAATTTGACGGTAACCTATACGTACTGTAGGCCCTTATAATGATGAATATTCTGTAAGAAATTCGCTGGAAAATACGATTGTTAATAACGAAAATCGATACCCCCAAACATGTCGTTAAAACTAGAATTTCCTCGCAACTGAAAACGAATAAATACACCATAAATCATACACATATTGGAAAGATGCGTTCGAGGGCTTAATTCGAAGCCGACTCGACGAGCTTTAACCCGATGTAGAATTTTAATGATTTCTGTTCTGAAACCTTGAAGATAATTGGATCGGAACACGACTCTGGACTGCAGTCCAGAGCGTTTTTGATTGGTGTGTTCTGTCTAAAATCCTGCGTCCCCGTATTTCCTGAAATCGCATGGTACGGAACTTTACAGTAGTTATAAGATATACCTGTTAGTGAAAGAAAACAAGTGGTCTCTTTCCGATTTATCGCAGTTTGTTATTTTAAACTTATTTTAAAAAGGCAGAACGTAAAGCTGTTCAGAACACTTTCTGAAACGACAATTGAGATTTAACTGTGTATAACTTTCAACGTACAGATGCAACTGAGGCTCCGTCTGTTGCGTTGAATACTTTATCGAAAACCCAAAATTTCATCTAACTGTGACATCGCTAAATTCTGAGCCCAACTGGGCGCAATTCGTGTCGCGAAACAGACGTTCAGTTCTGAAATTGAAATTCCAGCCGCGAACACTTAAACTGAAACAGTTATATCTTGAAAACCGAAACTCCGATTGAACTGAAATAAATTTTGATGGATTCCTGACTGATTGTTCTATATATCTTACCTACATCATTTTTGCTGAATTCGTAACATATTAATCTGTGCAATTTATTTTAATTCATGACATGCATGCTAATTCATAACATACCGTGTTTATTGGTAGCTTACAATACGTATATCATACCCTTGTCATTTACTCAGTGATAGTGCGTGTGGACATTGCATTATCGTGCGTGATAGATGTTGATTTAGGAGTGACGAGTACACCAATGGAAAATAAACATTCGTGACAGTGATTGATACAGTGGATAGTGATGAAACCGTGCCATTGGTATACTCGTATACAACTAGATCAATATCTTAAATAGTGTAACCTGGGGAAAAAGGGGAAATCAAAGTGGAAAGAGTATCGTATTTAGCGGGACCGTGTTTAGAGGATGATCATTCGAACTGTGATACTTATACGTGTAGGACAGGATCTAGCGATCCGGCTGACAGGGTTATGTCCCGGGCATGTGGGCCGTTGTCTCGGGTATGTACGAGACTCCCGTTAAACATGATCCTCCTTCCACTATGTGATTTCAAACATGACTTAGAGACCGATAGGGACACATAACATATTCTGCATCATACTGTGATATAGTGTTTACTTGCATTATTCTCATACCAGTAATACCTCATTTACCTGTTTCATCTGCGTATAATAATATTATTATTTGTGTCGCTCTGACGACCTGAGTATGCATGCTCAGATTCCGCGGGAGGACCAGTACAGAAGACGGATCTATCCTTTGAGCTCACGGAGATATAGTTTGGTGTACCTTCTTCATTTATTGCTTTCCATAAAAGAGATTGTGAGATCAAACTTGGTTAGTTATTGTTCTTATTATCTGTAATTTGTGAACAATGGGATTTTAATGTAATAAATTAGTGATGTGATTCCTTTAATACTGTGCTTTAATTACTGATTACCATGTAGTGCTAGAAGCCGAAGTGTGACTACGGCAGGATGATTCCTTGACCGTAGGAGCATGGCTGGCCTAGTCATCCCTCGTTTTCCGTATTTTGGGAAGCGGGGCGTGACACCTAGCTTAAGCGAAACGAAATAGGAGCGCATATGAGATATGTGTGGGACCGAGAATAATACTAGTATGTGATACTGAATTCTATTCTCGCGATTCGTATCATCAGACGGTTATATGAGATATAGCCGAGTTACCGAATCAAATGTTGATTCGATATATTGATACACTTGATATTAGTCGGTTATATGCAATATGACCGGATTATTAAATCAAGTGTTGATTTAATGATTTAATGTATAATTATATATTTGATATATTACTTTACATTAACTAGTATTTGTTCACTTAAGATTGATTTTCTCACTTGATGTGTACAAATAGTATATGTGGTATATTTTTGTGCACTTGATTGTATCATGTTTGATGATACATGCAAACTTGGGTGTGTGTAATACACCATGTTTAGTTAATGGTTAAGGTTTCAATTGCCTTATTTATTTATTTTATTTATTTACTTTTGGCAAAAATAAAATGGTGGTTATCTTTGTTTTATGCAAGAAGCTTCATGATACTTCATTCATCTTTGAAAAAGTCTACCATTTTGTTTTATCCTTAACCTAACCATTTACCTAAACCCTAGTTTATTCTCTACATTAGTTACACTCACCCATGGTTGCTAAATGATAAGCATCACTTGATTTTCTATTTTGAGATTATTCATTTATTATTTTCTTTTTTCTTCTTCATCTTCTTCATGAAGAAGAAAACCATTGCTAGAAAATTCCAAGTGATGAATCCAAGTGAGAAATCCAATTCCAAAGTGAACCCACATCCTATTTCTTCATCCTTTACCACTTGCCATATAGTAGAGTGTGTTATCTTCATAAGTTTTATGACCAAGTGAAGATGGAGCTTGATTTTGAGTTGCCTCGACGTAGATCATCTTCGGCATCGAAGTCAATGACCTAACCCGATCTTTTCTCCGATGAAACCAACGCTAGAGTCCGGGATCCGGTTGATCGCAGCGGAGGGACGTCATCACGGAGCTAAGGAAGTGGAGGACCGGATCTACAAAGGTTGTAGTCACTTTCACTTGTAGTTAAGTTGTTAACTTGCTTGCTTTCGCCCATCCTCTAGTTAACGATCTAGTTTAGGGTTTCTCGGCACATGAAAAAATTTGAATTGGACATGGTTGATCAGTTGTAGAATCTCATGGGTGTGCCTAGGAACCCTACATAAAGCACCCTCGCTATATATTTTTTTTATTTATGCAGCCTTAAGTAATTACAAAACCAGTGTTCATTTTTTTATGTCTCTTTATTCTCACTTATACTTTTATTTTTTCTTCTTCTAATACTAAGGATTTTAGACCAGAGCATTTTAAGGTATCTTCTACTATTCCAAGATTCAAGGTGCGTGGTTGTGCAAGTTGTAGGGTATATATTTTCAGAATTTAGATTTACGGTTTGGAATTATTTTTCAGACTTACACTTCAATAAAAATTTCAATACTCTTTCCTTATTTTGACTTAACCCAAGAACTAAACTCAAAATTTCCTATTTCTAAATAAACTATAAGGACGTATATTGTCTACCGTTAAAATTTAAGAAAGGTTATTTTTAGGGTTTTTAATTTACTAAGTTTAGGATCTAGTTTTTCCTTACTATTCAACCGTCATGTTGAACTTAAGTCAAATATGGTCAAAGTTGAACTTTCCAATTTTTATAATTTTTAAATTTTTTCAATTTTTATGGGTTTTAAAATAAGTATGCAAATGCAAAAATATACACATGAATGCGAAGGAAAAAAGCTTACCGAGTGCACCCCCAAACTTAAACTTGACAGTGTCCTCACTGTTAGGTTACACCAAGAGGGTCAAAATTGTCTGCACTCCCCTGTTTATGTTTTTTTTTATTGTTAACAGAAAAAGAAAACAAAAGATATATACACAAAAAGGTTCCCCCCAAACTTAAGTGAAACAGTGTTTCCAATGTTTAAGCGTTAAAGTTCAGAGTTATGGTGGAGAAAAACACAATATCAGGCTATACAAGGCCTTACACAGGCCAAAGGTTAGCACCAACCATTCAAAAAATTTATCGTTATAATGGTTTAAGTGGTTAAAGAATGGAGTGTAGAGAAAATAAATGAGAAACACACGAGACCGTGTGGAGATAGAAGCAGTATACGGTCTCGGTGGAGGAAAAGAATGGCGGAAGGGAATAAGAAATGGTGGTAGTGGTTCGACTTCCTTGGGTGGAGGTTGATTAATCACAAAATCCGTGTCGTTTAGGAATGCAAGTTCGTCGGCGAAAATATCTTCGAAACTTCCATCGATGGTCCGATTGAACGTTTCAATGTCTATAAGTGTCGCGCCAGAATCCAACACACTTGATTTTTCAAAAATTATGAAGGTAGGATAGTCGTAAGGCTCATTTACCTTATTTTCAAAAGAGTCTAAATCAAGTTGTTTTTCTATAATTACCGAACTCAAAATATCGGATTGTGATTCATTAACACTCGGTACCATTAAAGGAAGATTAGAAGAAGAACCAGAGAAAGTGGGAGAAAGAATTTGAATACGAACTTGAGGGTGGAAATGGAGTGTATAAATTAGCACAATTTGTAATGACCGATGTGTAAAAAGCGATTGTGCTAATCTATCAATCCACTGAGAAATGAGGTCAAATCCCTCAAGATTCGTGAAAAAACATGGGTACGTCGAACTTGGTAAAGCAAACATTGAAAATGAAAGGGATACGGTTTCTTGCGCGGTCGGAACGACAGAAAGGATGAAGGGGATTGATTTAGGAAGTGTAACAGTTAAAGGTTTAGGAGGATGAATTGGAAAATACGACTCATCAAACAAAACTGGTTCATCCTCAATACTATCCTCAATACTCTCCTCAAAATTTAGCTTATCCATGCAATTCTCATCAAATTCAAGACGCATATGAAGTTCGGGAGAAACATTTAATGTCTCGGGATGATGAATTGGAAAGAAAAAATCATCCAAATTTGTGGATTCATCATCCAAAATATTCCTAGCGTCAATATCCTCGATCAAGTGAAAATTAAATTTCTCAGACACCTCATCAAAAGCATGGACATCAATTAATTCAGGTTCTAGAGTGGAGGTGTAGTGTTCAAAAGGATTGGTGATGGTTTCACTCGAAAGGGACCCTTCACAATCTGGTAAATCAAACACTACAAAGTCGTACAACTCATTAAATGTTCTATTTTCAACTGGTGAATCATTTGTGACACTTGATAGACATTCAAAACCGGAGTTGTGAGATTCAATTGGGGATGTGTAGGTTTGATTCAGAAGGGTGCACAACTCACTCTCTCCACTCAAATTCTCAATCTGTCCAACTGTCTCATCATACATTAGAAAATTTGGAGTTAGTTGGAAACTAGCTACCGGGTCATTAGGTTGTATAAGGGCGGCCATGGACGCATTCAAATCCATTATCTATTGTCTTGACGCTACCATAAAATCTTCCAACGACTGTTCCAGACTAGACATGGGTTGTGAAGGGGTTTCAGTAAAAGATTCAAAGTTGTTTGGATACTGGAAACTCCCAAATGGTTGTGTAGAAGAAATGTCTAGGGTAGGTGCGAAAGTCGGGCCGGACTGGTAGGAATTGAATGGTTGGACAGGAATAGGATCAACATTTGGATAAAAAGGTGAATGGACTTGTTGATCCCAAGAACTGGAAGTGTTGAAAGGAGTGAAAAATCGGCTACGAGATTGTTCAATATGTTCAGCAATAGACATAGGTTTCGGAGTTACCACCGGACTCTCAAAAGGGATATCAACGTAAGAAAGTGGTGAAGGTTGAAACGGTTGATACAAAATGGATTGCGGAGTCCAACTGTTTCTCCTAAACGCCTCTATTCGATCTTTCAAAGAAATTTTGGGTATGGAGAGGTCGTCCGAAATTCGACCAAAACAATGCGCGTAGGAAGTAATGTCTGGTTGAGGGTACCAAAGTTCGGCAAGAGTTTTGCGAGGTGGGGTACCCATGATGTGAGAAAGGAGAAGAAAAAGAATGTGAAGATTTTTTAATTTATTTTATTTTAATTTTAAATTTTTTTTATTTAAAAAAATCTGTTTGTTTTTGGAGTTTTGAAATTTTTGAAAGTGTTTTTTTAGAAAGAGTTTTGCAAAAATTTGTACGGAACTACGGCACAATTTCAAACAATCACAATTTATACATGCACAATCAAGCCTAGAGCTAGGGTCTCCTAAGTCAACTAGACTGCTCCTAACTGTTCCAAAGCGACAAGTTGTGAGATATCTCTCAAATCGCCTCTTCACCGCCAATTGTGGCCAGGTAAGCACAAGTGAAGAAAGGAGGGATCCGCTCACGAATCACCGTGAGACAGGCCTTTTAAAATCACCTTTCTCACTTGTCTAGCTTAGACACCACAAAGTCAGGTTTAGATAAACGAACGATTGCCCACAAACTTCCTCTGTCCTAATGAGCACGACAGTCCTTAGTTGGCTGAGTCTAAATATTTTTTAATTAACTCAAGGGTGATGCATATGCTTTTTAGTGATTTTTGGGGTCTCAGGAAGGGTAATGAAATCCCCATCCAATCTGGATTGGTGTTATAGCCCCTTAAAAGTCCGTATAATTATGCAAAGCAGTTAACACACCAAAACCACTTGCAATTTTTTTTATTTGGCAGTGCATAGAATCCTGCACAAAAACAATTTATTGGAGAGGGAGAAGAATTTTTGCGCAAAGAACCCTGCAGGAAATTTTTTCAGTGGAGTTCAGAGGGTAGAAGAGAGGACAAAAATACTTACAGAGAATTTTTGGGGTGCTGACGTCAGCAGTTGACCGCGGTTCCGCGGTCAAATGCTTGAATCCACTGCGGTTCCGCGGTGGTTAAGTTGGTTTGGATCTCCAAAATTTTTCTGTTGTCTGTTGTGCTTCTCCTTTGTCTGTTCAGATCTTCTGTTTGTTGATTTGTTCACTGGCTTTTTCCAGATCTGAATCAGTCCATCTTCTTTTCCTGCGCAATTCACACAATACCTCTAAAAAAGAACAAGTTGATTTTTTTTAGTTTTTATATTTTCAGTTTTTATAATTTTTGAATTTTTTAAAATTTTTTTAATCCTAAATTACACAAAGAAAGAGACTACCGTGTCTCCGGCAACGGTGCCATTTGATTGAGAGAATTTTTTGCGTATGTGCGTTTTAAAATCAAAATTAAGAATATACCGCAATCAATAACGGTGTCGCTTGGTAGCTAGCCGGTTGAGTACGGGTCGATCCACAGGGAGAAGGATTCCTTTTCTTTATGTTTTAACGAGTTAAGTCCAAAAAATTGATGGTTTTGTTTTAAGATCTAAGAATGAGATAAAAGTTGATAAAAAGTTTGCTAGGGTTAGGATTAGGTTAGTTCGAGATAGGGATCTTCTCGCTTCTATCAATACCTTAGTTATGAATAAAGGTGTTAGGGTAATCGGCAACAACGGGGATTAGCACGACTGGGAAGAAACTAAGTTTCTTCCTTTTTGGTCCTTGTCCGTCCGTTCATGGCTCTTAGCCCTAACCTTCAGTTAATTCAATCACACCCGGTCTAATTAGGGAATCACCGCTATCACGTAGGATAGGGTGCCGTAGTGAGCGGTGTGTGGTTGATTTAAAAAGAGTCCTTTTAATAAAATTATATGGGCAAAGAAAGGAGTGAGAGAGATTTCCATCTCTCAAACCTTCCCTATCCTAACCCTAACAAGTGAGGGATTACTCACTCATTAGGAAGTTAACAATGAAATTCATTTTTTAATAATTTTTATATTAGAAAACTAAATTGCAGATATTAAAAGAACAGATAAAAATTGCAAGAATTAAATTCAGATAATAAAAGAATGTGAGATAAAAATAAAAACTCTTACTTTATTGATGTCCTCAAGAACGCATAACAATTGAATTTATTTCTAGAAAAAAGGCAAAGAGAGGCATCCTAAGAAAGGCACACCACAAAAGAGGTTGTAGGCTTTCCTATTTATAGATAGGAGAAACTTTAGGGTTTACATCTGATCCACATCTTACAATACTACCCTAAGAAAGCCGGGTCAAAGCACCGACTCCCGCCGACACACACCGACACACCGACACGTGTTCTATATGGCCGCGGAACAACAGCCATAAGCCTTGTTTAGCCGTAGTTCCGCGGCTGTCTTGAAGGTTCTCTGGCTCTTTTTCTCTGGGTTGCTTCATGTTGTTATTTTCTTCTGTTTTCTTTACTTGGTTTCTCAGAATATCTTCTATTTTCCTCCAGATTTCCACAGTGCAGAATGTTGTGGACTTTTACCGTTAGCTTCACGTTGAAGTCTTGAATCTTTATGCTGCCCTTGTACTTTGAACAGTTCGCTCATCTTCGTTTGTTCCTTAAACTGTAGGCGGCATTATACAGATTCATCTATTTGTTGGTCGTAGTCTTACATTTGTGTTAGTGTATATGCCCTAGAGGCCATTACTGTATCATACTAGTTTGTATATTACTTAATGGAAGCTTGGGATATTCACCTTGTATATACAATCTTGCTCAAAATAGTAGTATGCTACTTGGCTTGTTTCTACTTCAATGTGTACATATGTTTATTTTAGTATATCACCTATGCACATTAGTGGAGCCCTTAGGATCTTTGCTTGATTACCAGCGTTGTGATGGCAGTCACACTAGTGGGGGCTGGGTAATCTATAAGCACATCCTTATGCAGGTCCCTAGTCGCAGGACTATCGAGACAGGGCATCGATACTCCGGAGTAGACTAGCGCATACGCTTCTCATCCCAGAGTGGGAGATGGTTTGCTCCACAGCCATCAGTACGTCGTACTGGAGATAGTATGCGGGTGCTCGTTGGGTTACGAGTACACTGGATAGGACTAGTCGGGAACTAACCGGTTGGTATTATACCTATCGTCAGTTATCAGTTCCCAGGTGACATGAGTACAGCTTAGTCTGCTGACTTGACACTATCACTTCACCTCGAGTGTGTTCCCACTGTACTTTGATTACTACCCTACCACGGCTAAAAGGAGTCGTGCAAACAGGTAGTAGTTGGGTGCAGTCCCGAAGCACTTAGAGGCAGTGACGGTTAGACAGGATTCGTCTCTCCCGGTATTGGGGGTTGACATCGCGCTGTGTCTAGGAGAGCCATTACACGAGTAGTCCCTGGCCAGGGCAAGCGAGATATACTGGTAGGCTTCCAGTGTTATCTCAGGGTGTATTGGGCTTCACTCCGACACGACTTGTACCGCTATTAGGGGACTGACGTTTACCGCCCCTTAGGCCCGCCATGCGATGTATCAGACGAACAGACCGGACTGTACGGAGATTGTCACATTCAGGCTCAGTAGGAGTTCAGATGGGTTTCACCTCGTCAGTCTTCTTGTCGGCATCTACCTGGGGACCGTTACGCACAGCTAGTGCCGCTTGCGGTCTGTGGTTAAACCCACTGCCAGCGTAGTGTCGAGTGTTTAGAGTCCCACACAGAAAGTTATTCGCCTCTAGGCAAAAGAGTAGAGGTCGCATGGTTTTGCGACAGGTCGCATGGTTTTGCGACAGGGTTCGGTTACATCCGTGCACTTGTGCACGTTTAGTGTCCGGACAGTTAACACTAGCGTGCTTTGGTTTAAGCCAGATCCTAGTGTACGTTTTGGGATTGGTTTTATCCAGTATGTATTCGTGTTCCTCGGAACGCGAATGCGGGTGTGTATGCACAGTTGACGGAGAGACAGAGGCAGAGGATTCTCATCAGGGTTGTTGACCGTTGACTGTTGACTATTGACTTTTTGCTCAACCCTAATGAGAATATGATATGTAATTAACAATAATATTAATTAAGATTGTGGTGACATGGTTGTTGAGGGGTTGACTTTGTTGACTTGTTGACTTTGTTGACCGGTTGACTAGGTTGGACTAGTTGACCATCATGATGACAATGGCTATCATTTCATGGCAAAGACTTTTTACTTGCTTGTTCTCTTGTGCAATATGAGTGCATGAAATGATATAGCCATTTTGACTTAAACCATTTACACAATACTTGATTACTATTTTTGTGATGATGGTTTTGGATTATGAGAGCCAAGTGAGAAAAGTCTTTCTCATTCTATCATTTTCATTCTCTCTCTTGTGTTCTTGAGCTCTCATCTTCTTCCTCTTGCTCTCCCTCTCTTTAGTCTATGGTTCACTTGTCTCATGTGTTGAGAACCAAGAACCATAAAGAAAATCCCAACACACTCTCCACTACTCACTCTAGTTCACAAGGTTTGGCAAACCGAGTGAACTAGTTTCTTCAAAGACCGAAGAAGAAGCCAAAGGTTGAAGCTTTCAGGTGGATCGATCTTCGGCGCAAGGAGACGACGGGGTGAAGCCGATCCGGACAACCATCGAGGCTTGAAGACGAAGGAGTTCAAGAAAGAAAGGTATAACCCCCTAACCGAGGAGTTAACAACTCCTAGTTAGGTTGTTAGTTAGATGTTTAACAAAGATCTGGTTTTGAGTCCATGTTACCACCTCTAGAAAATTGTTTTTCACCAAATTCCGCATGCCCGAAAGTACCGGGAGAGGTAGCATGGACTTACAGTGGTATCAAAGCCTAGTTAAACTCTATTTAACATGTTAGCATAGTAACTAGAAATTCGATCGGAGAAAAAGTCACGAAATACACCCGGATTTCAAACTTTCTGTCGATTTTCAAAGTGCTGCAAAAATTATTTGAGATATACCAAAAATCGAATCAGGGTTTTTAGAAGAAACTGCAAAAATTCGACCCACTGAATCGATCAACGCGCCGCGTTTCCGCGGCGGGAGCTTGCTCCCGCCGCGGAACCGCGGCCGAGTTGACTCGGTTGTGGGGTTTTATTTTTGCAGTTTGTTCATAGGGGTATTTTGGGAATTTTGGAATATGTATTTTCTGCCCAGATTTTCCAGAACGAAAATTTTGTGTTTAGGGCCTGAAAATCCTTATTTTTGATCGAACTTCTAAAAGACTTAAGCTGACGGGTTTTTCTGTGATGTGATATTTGTATTGAACGTCTGCTAATCACTATATGTCGATTAGTGGGGGTTATACAAATCTGTGATCTGTAATGTTATTGGAATGTGTATATGAATTCATTGGATTGTCGCGGGAGAATAGCCGGAGGTTGTGAGACGAGAGTTTTCTTTTCTTTCAATTCATGTAAATTTGTAAATTGATATAATAATTATTTGTATGGCCGCACAACCGGGTCGGGGTTGTTGCCGTCATTGTATAATTTCTTTTTACTGTTTTTGCTCCTAGGATAGACCTATGGAGGGGGTGCACAAACTACCGGATATGCCGAAGTGCCGAGTGGCCTACTCACGGAGTTGAGGGAGGTTGCTTCGCTTCGGGTACTTGGCGGGTAGTTTGCCGCACCCGTAGGGGTCTTGGGTGGGGTATTGGCTATTCACCACGACCGTGTAATCTGCTTTTCGTTACAGGCTCGTACGAATTGCGGGTTCCTAGTATATCTAATGTGTTCATCTGTGATCTGAAATGGCTATCATTGCAATATATCTATATATGATATTATTTAGGCGTTGCTTATGTTTTACAGCCGCGCTAGCCCAGCCCCCGCTCTGTCGTTAGTTAAGTAACCTAACGGGTAATGACGGGGCCCCGTGGCGAATACGAATGGCATAAGCGTACGTCATATTTTGGTTGTTTTCTGCAATGGTAGGATTAAATGATGGGACGCATTAAAAGAACTAATGCAAGAATATCACGCATTAAAAGAAATAATGCAAGAAAAATAAACCAAGTAAAAGTCGTTGGAACACTTTCGAAAAACCACTCGGTTCTTTTCAAAACTAACTTTTAAATGCGGAGCTTGAGCCACTCCTTTTAAAAGCTATCTCGTTCCATCGATTATATCAAGTTCACTACGTTCACGGTTTAGCCAAAACCATTCGTAGCCCTCCGTCGTTTCACATGGATGGTCAATAGTATTCAAGCTATGTTTGTTGGCCAAAGTCAAGGCATAGTGATTGGTAGCTATTGGGTATTCATGTGCAGCATAGATAGATGCGTTAGTTTGGAACAGTCGTACTGCCTTGTTGGCCAAAGTCAAGGGTAGGTGCGGGTGGATTCAAATTAACCTGGAGAATGACGGGTAGAACTTGACATGTGACTTATGATTTGTTGGCCAAAGTCAAGGTCATAAGAGCATGGGGCAAAAATCCACATCGGGAGTTTCAAAAGAACTGAAACTTGCTAGTGTTGCGTACCATTTGGAGTGTGATGATTCTGGTAGGATTCCTTCAGTTTCGTCAAGCAATGATATTTGGATCCCGATCCTACTGTGAGTATATGCTACTCCTCGGGAAATTTCTCACTTAACGATCAATGCTATAAACCAAGTAGGTGTCTAGAAAGGTGTTAGCGGGGCTACGCCCCCAGGGAAAAGAGGTTATTTAATTAAGGAACTTCGCGAAAGCGTTGGAAAACCTCCCTCGAAGTACCGACACTGGCCTGGCTGAACGGTTAAGCAAGTATTGTACGGTGAGATTAATCATGACTAATTCTTCCTTTTTGGTTTGAGGAGGGATTCGAGAAACAGTGGGAGCCATCCTGTTTAGACAAACTAAAAACCATTCTAAACTTGCAAGTGCATCATGCTGAGTGTTTCTTCTCTCTCCTAATTGCAGCGACCAATCGACATGACTGGACTTAAGTTACTTCTAGATAAAAACATACTGACAGGGCCAAACTACAAAGATTGGCTCAGGAATGTCAAGATGGCAATCACTTACGACAAGCTGGGGTATCTTCTTACCACCAAAGCTCCCCCTGTCCCAGGTCCCAAAACCAGCGTCGCGGATAAGGAAATCCGTAAGACCTGGGAACTAGATTGCGCGAAGGCCAAGTGCCTCGTGCTTGCCTCTATGGACAACGAACATCAGAGGAGGCACGAGAATATGGACCTCGAATCCATATTTCTCCATACAAAAGAACTGTATGGAGAGCAGTCTCGTATTGCAAGATACGAAGTGTCGAAGAAGTTATTTTCGGCAAGGTTGGCCGTCGGATCATCGGTAGCGGAACACATGCTTAAGATGATTGGCTATATAGAAGAGCTCGCGGACCTTGGGACCACGTTGGAGAATGAGCTCTATACGGACTTGATTCTCCAGTCCCTTCCTTCCACTTACGCCCAGTTTATCCTGAACTTCAACTTACAAGAAAAACAAGTTGAACTTTCAGAACTCCTCAACATGCTGAGGAGCGCAGAGGGCACACTACAGAAAAGTAGGGAAACATCCACTTTGTTTGTAGGAGGATCTTCCTCTTCTAGGTCCAAGGCGAAAGCTAAGGGAAAGAAGAAGAAAGCCCCCGCCAAACCAAGGGGCGGTGTTAGTAAAGTGGATACGAAGGGAAAGGCAAAAGCAACAAAGAAAGTGGGAAAGCATGTGGATAAGGAAGAATACTTCTATTGTCATAAGAAGGGACACTGGAAAAATGATTGCAGGGCTTGGAAGGCCTGAACACAGGATCTGAAACAGGTTGCGGCTTCAGCTTCAGGTGTGTATGTTATTGAAAACTGTCTTTCAATAAACTCTACTTCCTGGGTATTGGATACCGGATCAGGATCTCATATCTGTAATTCTTTGCAGGCGTTGAGAAACCGTAGGGTTTTGAAGGCAGGTGACATGACCCTCAAAGTTGCAAACGGAGCTAGTATGGATGCTAAGGCCGTGGGGGACTATCACCTGGGAATGTCAGATGGACATGTTTTGGTTTTTGCGTAATTGCTTTTTTGTACCCAACGCAACTTGTAATATCATTTCTGTATCTTTGGTTTCTAAAGAAAGTTATGAATTTGCATTTATAAGCAATGTTGTAAACATTCACCATAATCAAGTTCTGATTGGGTCAGGTACATTGAGCAATGGTATATACGTATTAAACCAACCACAGATTTTCAATATCCAGAATACACATAAAAGAAAGTCTCCGGAAATTAATCAGACTTTCTTGTGGCATTGTAGACTAGGTCACATCAATGAGAGAAGGTTGACGAAGTTGCATACAGAAGGATATTTGAATCCGTTCGAATATCAATCGTATGCCACTTGTCAATCCTGTCTCAAAGGAAAGATGACTAAGACTCCGTTCACTGGACACGGAGTAAGAGCGAGCGAGCTCTTGGGACTCATACACAGCGACGTGTGCGGTCCAATGTCTACACATGCGCGAAGCGGTTTTTCTTACTTCATTACTTTTACGGATGACTTTTCAAGATTCGGACATGTCTTCTTAATGAAACATAAGTCCGAAGCCTTTGGAAAATTCCAGGAATATAAGAATGAAGTAGAAAAAAAAACCGGCAAAAGTATCAAGATCCTAAGATCGGATCGAGGTGGTGAATACTTGAGTGCCGAATTCCTGAATTATTTAAAAGAGAACGGAATTATCTCTCAGCTTACTCCTCCATACACTCCGCAACATAACGGTGTATCGGAGAGACGGAACTGAACCCTATTGGATATGGTACGGTCCATGATGAGTAACGCTGAGTTACGGCGATCATTCTGGGGGTATGCGCTAGAATCAGCCGCATACCTTTTGAACCGAGTTCCCACTAAGACTGTGCCTACCACACCATATGAGTTATGGAGTGGGAAGAAACCCTATCTTCAATATCTGAAGATCTGGGGATGTCCAGCTTTTGTCAAAAAGCAGCATGCGGACAAACTCGAGGCACGCTCAGTACTGTGCAAGTTTGTGGGATACCCAAAGAACACCAGGGGGTATCTTTTCTACCATGCAGAGGAACAAAAAGTCCTTGTTTCTCGTAATGCCCACTTTCTAGAACACCAGTTCTTGGAAAAGGAAATTAGTGGGAGCGCAGTAGAACTGGAAGAAATTCCAGAACCACAGACTATTACTGAAATCTTAGTGGAACCAGAGGGTTCAAAAGAACAGGACATTCCTACGCCGCTCCGCAGGAGTAGTAGGCAGTCTCATCCGCCCGAGAGATACTACGGTTTTCTCATAGACGGGGATAGAGAGGATTGCATCATAGATTATGATGAGCCTACTAGCTTCCAGCAGGTCGTTCAGAGCGTTGACTCGGTAAAATGGCTGGATGCAATGCGGACCGAAATGGTGTCCATGTACACCAACAAAGTATGGACGTTGGACATTGCTCCAGACGGGGTAAAACCCGTAGGATGCAAGTGGATCTTCAAAAGGAAGATTGGTGTAGATGGACAGGTTGAGACCTATAAAGCTAGACTTGTTGCAAAGGGTTTCCGTCAAAGACCTGGCTTGGACTATGACGAAACCTTTTCTCCAGTGGCTATGCTGAAATCCATTCGGATCCTTCTTTCCATTGCTGCCTTCCACGATTATGAGATCTGGCAGGTGGACGTAAAAACCGCTTTTTCTAAATGGAAATTTAGAGGAGTGTGTCTATATGGACCAACCAGAGGGTTTCATTCAGAGTGGGAGCAGCGGAAAGGTGTGCAAGTTGCTTAAGTCCATCTATGGACTAAAGCAGGCATCGCGGAGTTGGAACATCTGTTTTGATGAGACAGTCAAAGAATTTGGCTTTATCAAAAATCCAGATGAACCATGCATCTATAGTAGATTTGTAGCGAGAACTGTAGTATTCCTCGTTTTATACGTGGATGACATTCTCTTGATAGGAAATGACATTCCTATGCTACAATCTGTCAAGGGGTTCTTGTCACACAGGTTCTCCATGAAAGACCTGGGTGATGCCTCATACATCCTGGGGATCCGGATCCATCGTGATAGATCCAAGAGGATATTAGGACTTTCACAGTCCAGGTACATCGACACCATACTGAAAAGATTCAGTATGGAAGATTCCAAGCGCGGTAACCTACCGGCTTGTCACGGGATCACCCTCTCTAAAGAGATGTCTCCCAAGACTGATTTGGAGAGGGATCGCATGTCTATTATACCCTACGCTTCTGCAGTAGGCTCTATAATGTATGCGATGTTGTGTACCAGACCGGATGTAGCTTATGCACTGAGTGTGGTAAGCCGGTATCAGTCAAACCATGGGGAGAAACACTGGATAGCGGTAAAGAACATTCTCAAGTACCTGAGAAGGACTAAGGAGATGTTCTTGGTGTATGGCAGAAAAGACCTCCAGATCGAGGCCTTTGCTGACTCCAGCATCCAGAGTGACAAGGATGATTCCAAGTCCATGTCGAGTTTTGTCTTTACCCTCAATGGAGGGGCGGTGTGTTGGAAGAGTTCCAAACAGGAAACCGTTGCAGACTTGACGATGGAAGCGGAATACATCGCTGCATCTGATGCCGCAAAAGAAGCTGTCTGGATGAGGAAGTTCTTGAAAGAACTTCAGGTGGTTCCGTCCATTGTTGATCCAATACCTCTGTATTGCGACAACAACGGGGCTATAGCTTTAACGAAGGAACCCAGGTCCCATTAGAGATCCAGACACATCTTGAGGCGGTATCACCTGATCAGGGAGATCGTGGATCGCCAGGAGATCAAGGTTCGGAGGGTCGCTTCAGAAGATAACACTGCAGATCCATTCACCAAGGCCATGCCCCAGACTCACTTCGAGCGGCTGATCAAGATGATAGGTCTTCGATACGCCAGTACATGGCCTTAGTGCAAGTGGGAGATTGTTAGTGTATATGCCCTAGAGGCCATTACTGTATTATACTAGTTTGTATATTACTTAATGGAAGCTTGGGATATTCACCTTGTATATACAATCTTGCTCAAAATAGTAGTATGCTACTTGGTTTGTTTCTACTTCAATGTGTACATGTGTTTATTTTAGTATATCACCTATGCACATTAGTGGAGCCCTTAGGATCTTTGCTTGATTACCAGCGTTGTGATGGCAGTCACACTAGTGGGGGCTGGGTAATCTATAAGCACATCCTTATGCAGGTCCCTAGTCGCAGGACTATCGAGACAGGGCATCGATACTCCGGAGTAGACTAGCGCATACGCTTCTCATCCCAGAGTGGGAGATGGTCTGTCCCACAGCCATCAGTACGTCGTACTGGAGATAGTATGCGGGTGCTCGTTGGGTTACGAATACACTGGACAGGACTCGTCGGGAACTGACCGGTTGGTATTATACCTATCGTCAGTTATCAGTTTCCAGGTGACATGAGTACAGCTTAGTCCGCTGACTTGACACTATCACTTCGCCTCGAGTGTGTTCCCACTGTACTTTGATTACTACCCTACCATGGCTAAAAGGAGTCATGCAAACAGGTAGTAGTTGGGTGCAGTCCCGAAGCACTTGGAGGCAGTGACGGTTAGACATGATTCGTCTCTCCCGGTATTGGGGGTTGACATCGCGCTGTGTCTAGGAGAGCCATTACACGAGTAGTCCCTGGCCAGGGCAAGCGAGATATACTGGTAGGCTTCCAGTGTTATCTCAGGGTGTATTGGGCTTCGCTCCGACACGACTTGTACCGCTATTAGGGGACTGCCGTTTACCGCCCCCCAGGCCCGCCATGCGATGTATCAGACGAACAGACCGGACTGTACGGAGATTGTCACATTCAGGCTCAGTAGGAGTTCAGATGGGTTTCACCTCGTCAGTCTTCTTGTCGGCATCTACCTGGGGACCGTTACGCACAGCTAGTGCCGCTTGCGGTCTGTGGTTAAACCCACGGCCAACGTAGTGTCGAGTCTTTAGAGTCCCACACAGAAAGCTATTCGCCTCTAGGCAAAAGAGTAGAGGTCGCATGGTTTTGCGATAGGTCGCATGGTTTTGCGACAGGGTTCGGTTACATCCGTGCACTTGTGCACGTTTAGTGTCTGGACAGTTAACACTAGCGGGCTTTGGTTTAAGCCAGATCCTAGTGTACGTTTTGGGATTGGTTTTATCCAGTATGTATTCGTGTTCCTCGGAACGCGAATGCGGGTGTGTATGCACAGTTGACGGAGAGACAGAGGCAGAGGATTCTCTTTACGGTTGTTGACCGTTGACTGTTGACTATTGACTTTTTGCTCAACCCTAATGAGAATATGATATATAATTAACAATAATATTAATTAAGTATTGTGGTGACATGGTTGTTGAGGGGTTGACTTTGTTGACTTGTTGACTTTGTTGACCGGTTGACTAGGTTGGACTAGTTGACCATCATGATGACAATGGCTATCATTTCATGGCAAAGACTTTTTACTTGCTTGTTCTCTTGTGCAATATGAGTGCATGAAATGATATAGCCATTTTGACTTAAACTATTTACACAATACTTGATTACTATTTTTGTGATGATGGTTTTGGATTATGAGAGCCAAGTGAGAAAAGTCTTTCTCATTCTATCATTTTCATTCTCTCTCTTGTGTTCTTGAGCTCTCATCTTCTTCCTCTTGCTCTCCCTCTCTTTAGTCTATGGTTCACTTGTCTCATGTGTTGAGAACCAAGAACCATAGAGAAAATCCCAACACACTCTCCTCTACTCACTCTAGTTCACAAGGTTTGGCAAACCGAGTGAACTAGTTTCTTCAAAGACCGAAGAAGAAGCCAAAGGTAGAAGCTTTCAGGTGGATCGATCTTCGGCGCAAGGAGACGACGGGGTGAAGCCGATCCGGACAACCATCGAGGCTTGAAGATGAAGGAGTTCAAGAAAGAAAGGTATAACCCCCTAACCGAGTAGTTAACAACTCCTAGTTAGCTTGTTAGTTAGATGTTTAACAAAGATCCGGTTTTGAGTCCATGTTACCACCTCTAGAAAATTGTTTTTCACCAAATTCCGCATGCCCGAAAGTACCGGGAGAGGTAGCATGGACTAACAATTTGTAGCGTCTTTTTCTGAATTTCACTGTATTGTTTTGAGAACCTGTAACCTGCAACTATGTTGCAGACATGGATCAAAAGCACCTATTTATTTGTAATATGATTAAGAATGGGGAATATAATAATGCAAAATTCTGATATGAACAAGCCCTTAGGATGTGTACTTGACTACCAGGATTATGTTGCAGATCATACTAGTGGGGCCATGGTAGTCCATAAGTTCATCCTTTAATGTTCCTAGTCGAGGGTGTATCGAGACAGGGCATCGATATACCAGAGTAGATAAGCGTATACGCTTCTCGACCCATGGGATGGGCGATGGAGGATCCTATATCCATTAGTGTTTGACATCAGAGATGGTATACGGGTGCTCAGTGGAAACTGGGTACACTGAACGGACTCGTCGAGAACTCCCAGATGGTATTATACCTCACGTCAGATGGCATTTCTCTAGTGACACTGGTACAGGTTAGTCTGTAGACCCGAGATCGTTATAGAGTCTTGTGTGATTACCACTGTGCTTTGATTTCCACCTTACCATGTCCAAGAGGGAGTGCAAAACGGTGGTTTTTGGGTACAGTCCTGAGTCACATGGAGGCAATGAGTGATAGGAGGGGTTTCGTCTCTCCCGGTATTGGGAGTTGATGTTGCGCTGTGCACGATTGGCCAAAACAGGGAAGTCCCTGGCTAGGGTTGATTTAGAGATTTACTGATAAGTGTTATCAGTAGTTTCTCGATCCGTTATGAGCCTCATATCGGCATGACTTATCGGTTATTGGGGTCTGATGTTTACCACCCCTAGACTTGATATGCGACATATCAGACGAGGAGACCGGACTGTACGGCAAGTGTTACCGTCAGGCTTTTGCAGGAGTTGGAGCAGGCTTGTTTGCTGATCTTCTGATCGCTCAATACCTAGGTAGCCGTTACGTCCAGCTAGTACTGCTGACGGCTTGTGGGTGCTCGATATGATCATCACCTACTGCCGGCGTATTGACGAGTCTTTAGAGTCATACATAGAGGTTTTACTGGCTCAGGCAAAACGAAATAGGAGCACATATGTGATTTGTGCGGGACCAAGAATAATGCATGTATGTGATACCGTATACTATTCTTGCGACTTTTGTATCGCTCGGTTATATGTGATATAGCCGGGTTATCGAATCAAGTGTTGATTCGATAAGTTGGTACATTTAATGTTAGTCGGTTATATGAGATATAGCCGTATTATTAAATCAAGTGTTGATTTGATAATTTAGTGTATAATTAAATATTTGATATACTAATTTACATTAACTAACATTGGCTCACTTAAGCACTCTTTTCTGACTTATGTGTACATGTAATATATATGTGATATATATTGATGTGCATTCTTTATTGTGTGTGTCATGGTTGTTGATACACAATACATGGGTGTATGAGATATACACTATACCAATTATAATGGTGGAGTTTTAATATTTAAGATAAATCCAAATTAATAGAAACTAAATCAAATGCATGAAGCATGTAGAAGCCTGTGAATGCATTTGACCAAGTCCACTAGTTTTGTTTTATTTTAGATATTTATTAACCTAACCATTTTAATTAACCATGGTTATGTCTCTACATGAGTTAGTATATGATACACACTCACCCATGGTTTATTCTCTCACTTGGACAATTCATTCTCTTATCATTTTCTTCATCTTCTTCCTCAAATAGAAAAAGCTCTCTAGGGTTTGATCAAAATAAGAAAGTATTGTGAGAATAATAATTCTAAAGTGAGCCCACTTCCTATTTCACCATCCTCTACTAGATTAGCACTTTAGCTTATGGTGTTTGCTTCACTAATCATTCATTAGTGAAGTAGTAGCTTAAGTTGGTATCCCCTCGACATAGATCATCTTCGACCTCGAAGACTTCAACCAAGATCGTCCTTTTCACCTCGAGAAGCTATGCAAGAGTCCGGGAGTACAATGATCGCAATGAAGGGACTACAACAAGGAGCTATTGAAGTGAATGACCGATCTACAAAGGTTGTATTTCTATTTCACTTAGATGTAAAAAGGTTTACTTTTGTTTCCGTCTAATTTTCTAGTTATCGATTCTAGTTTAGAGTTTCTTGAAACGGAATTTTTTTAAAAACGGTATAGTCGATTCCTCCCGAAACCTTGCTGCCGTCGATGGGAAAACTACAGTGGTATCAGAGCCTAGCTAGAAAATTAGACGGATAATGTTAGATTACGAAACTGAAACAAACTCCGAAACTTGAAATACCAAATCCATGTTTCTGTCGTTTTTCAAATGAGCTCCAAAAATTTTTCAAACTAGTGCAGAATCATATCTGGGTAAATATAAGAACATGGGAGAAAATTGGGACCATGTGCTCGGAATTTGGCCGAGTACATGGCCACAATTTCCGAGGAGTCGGCCACGGAGTGAAGAAAATGTCCCAATTTTTTTCCATGCTCTGGGCTCTGGGTTTTGGTGTTTCAGGTGTTGTTTATTTTTGCTACTTTTTCATATGATTATTAAACCAATGCAAAGGCAACTCGGAGTGTTTTGTAGTCGTAATTTTAACTGTTTTCGGGTTACTTTAGACGGTGTTAAAAGGTTCGATCGGATATCAAACACCCATTTTAACCCTCGCTGAAAATTGCCAAGTGTTGGAATTTTCTTATGTTTATTATATTTGATAGTCATGCAAGTAACTCTATGGACCCTCTATAAGAACAAAAACCTTAACTCGATTCTATGCCCTCGGAACTGCGATTGAACTTTAGGGTTTGTCGTAGTTCCGCGGTGTCATAGGTGAGACATTGGTTTGGCCCTTCTACGGCTGGATCATAGGTACTTAGGCAAGTTTTTGGGTACTTTAATTTCGCTCAAGCGTTGAGCTTTTTGAGTAATTGTGGGTGTTTGTTGATTCGATTGGAATGTTTAACATCGTCTAGTTTTTTCTGCGACCGTAAGTGTAATATGTGGTGTATCGCTGGTTTCGTTGCTATATGTCAACGACAATTGGGATACGCATATTTACTTACGTTGATGACATGTGATGTTATGTGTTGCTATATATATTATATTGGACCGTCCTGTTTTGAATAGCCGGGGGGTTTTATGTGAGATGAGAGTTTTTATTTTCATTCATGTAAAATTCAATGTATGTAATATTCTTTTATTGGGGAACTTTCGGGTTGAGGATGATGTCACCATTGTTGTATATTATTTACTTTTCGCATTCGGATAGACCCAAGGAGGAGAGCACAAGTAACCGGGTTCTAGAGTCCAATGGGAGACCAACTCCTAGAGTCGATTCCGGGTCTCCTAACTCTAGACTTGGTAGGGTTGCTTGCCGCTCTCATAAGGGTCTAGGGATATGGGTTTGGCTAATCATTGCGACTGTGGAATCCGTGTTTTATACAGGCTCAAAATAAAACACGGACCTCCCAGTATATCCAATATTTCATATGTATCTTCTGCTGCTCTGTGATGTGATGACTGTGGATTCTGAGACGAATGGATATACATTATATATGAGATATATAGTAGACGTTGCTTATGTTTTGCATCCGTGCTAGTCCCGTCCCGGTATGCCGTTAGTTAAGTAACCTAACGGTGCATAACGGAACACTGTGGCGAATGAGGATAGCATAAGCGTACGTTGTATTTTCGTTTCATTTTTTGTGATGCTTAGGAAGCTTAAATGATGGGACTTCATTAATATGATTAATGAAAGAAAAGAAACCTAAAAGATGTTGTAGAATCAAATTTTCAAAAAGGGTAGTTACAGTTTTTGCTTTGCATAGTGATATATATGATATATCCTGCACCTTATTCGATGAGGAAAGAGCCGAGATCCCTTCACCGGGAGTGACCTCTTTAGCAAAACTACTAAAATCCTTAAAAACACTCCTTTTCAAAATCACTTGATTCTACAACAATATTAAGTTCATTACGCAAAAGGTTTTCTGAAAAACCTGTCGTAGCCCTCTGTCATTTTAGATAAGCACTAGTTAGTATTCATGCTACGTTTGTTGGCCTTCGTCAAGGCGTAGTGTGCGGTAGCAGAATAATACTCATCTTCTTATAGCATATGATGCAGATTGGATTAGGGTAGTCGTGCAACTTTGTTGGCCTGCGTCAAGGGTCATGCGGGTGGGTTTAATTCAATCAAGAAATGTACGGATTAAACTTGACTAGCGGCCTATGGTTTGTTGGCCTTCGTCAAGGTCATAGGTTGCTAGGGGCAAAATATTATCGGGAATTTCAAATGTTGAAATTTGCAATGAGATTGCATTCCTTCTATGGGATAGTTGGATCCCGATACCCACTGCGAGTAAGTGTTACTCCTGGGAGACTTGTATACAGGAAAATTAGCCGATCAAGTAGGTGTCTGGAAAGGTGTCAACGAGATTATGCCTCTGGGAAAACGAGGTTTACTTTAATTAGGTCCGTGTGAAAGCACGGGGAACCTTCCTCAAAGTACCGGCATTGGCCTGGCTGAAAGATTGGCGAAATTGTAGGGTGTAATTAATCCCGGCTAGTTTTTCCTTTTAGGGTTTGAAGGAAGACTTGATAAAAATAGTGGGAGCCATCCTGATTAGATAAAATAATAACCAATCTGATCTTGCAAGAGCATACGCTAAAGTGTTTTCTTCTCTCTCTCCAGGTAGCGACCATGTCACGTCTTAATCAAGATAATAATATGGATGTATTGACCGAACCCACTTGTTATACTGAGCTGGGGAACGTTGGTTCCGTTCTTTCTTATAAGAGTTATAAGACTGAACAGGATATAGGAGAATACCAGGATTCCCATGCCACCCGAATGAAGAAAGTACATGATGATGCATTTTCTTCGGGTGTGTTCGTTACAGAGAACTGTTTTTCCATTTGCTCTATGTCCTGGGTATTAGATACCAGGTCAGGATCCCATATATGTAATTTGTTACATAGGCTTAGAAAAGGTAGAGAACTTGGAGAAGGTGATAAAGACATAAGGGTTGGAAATGGTGCAATTGTAGCAGCTAAATCCGTCGGGGAATATCACCTTGTATTACCAAATGGTAATACATTGATTATGAACGAATGCTATTACATGCCGAACCTGATATGCAACATTATATCGGTTTCTTTAAGTAAAGAGGGATACAATTTTGTATTACAGGATAATGTTATGAACATTTTCCTGAATCAAAAGTTGGTTAGATCAGGCACGTTGTACAATGGCATTTATGTTCTAAATCAATCAACAGTTCTGAACATAACAAACACACACAAGAGGAAGAGTTCAGAGTTGAACGAATCCTTCTTGTGGCATTTTAGACTAGGTCATATCAATGCGACACGGCTGGCTAAATTTCATAAAGATTGATATTTGAATCCGTTTGAACATTCATCTTATGACACTTTCCAATCATGTCTCAAAGGCAAGATGACCAAAACTCCGTTTACAGGACACGGAGAAAGAGTTACGGAACTCTTGGGACTGATACATAGTGATGTATGCGGTCCCATGTCTACACATGCCAGGAATGGTTCTTTGTACTTCATTACATTTACTGACGATCTCTCAAGATACGGACATGTGTTCCTGATGAAACACAAGTCTGAAGCTTTTGAGAAATTCAAGGAATATAAATCTGAAGTTGAGAACCAAATGGGTAAAAGTATTAAAATCCTTCGATCTGATCGAGGAGGTGAATACTTGAGCACGGAGTTCCTGGACTTTCTAAAAGAGAATGGGATTCTCTCTCAGCTTACTCCTCCGTATACACCACAGCACAACGGTGTATCAGAATGGAGGAATATCACCCTATTGGATATGGTGCGCTCTATGATGAGCACTGCTGAGTTACCTATTTCCTTTTGGGGGTATGCGCTTGAAACAGCCATACACCTATTGAATATGGTCCCTACCAAATCTGTGCCTACCACTCCATATGAGATATGGAAGAGGAAGAGACCGTGTCTTAATTATATTAAGATATGGGGTTGCCCGGCCTATGTTAAAACGCAAAATCCAGACAAGCTCGAGGCAAGGTCAGTTCTGTGTAAGTTTGTTCGATATCCCAAAAATTTACGAGGGTATATCTTCTACTGTTCCGAGGAACAAAAAGTGTTTATTTCTCGCAATGCCACCTGATTGGTACGTAAAATTCAAGACCGTGTCGTGTGTAACTCGAATGAATTTCTTTGTGTCGGTATTTAGAAAATGAATAAAATTCACAATCAAAGAATTATATTTGACCGCAATCAACTACGGTGTTAGTTGTAGATCGTAAGCGAGTGCGGATCGTCCACAGGGATTGTGCGATTCATTTTTATGTTTGATTTGTTTGAATTGAAAAGTTAATCGAAAAGAAAAGAAAACATGATTTAAGATTTTATCGATTGATTCAGGTGTCACTAGTCTAATCAAGAATCAAGAAAATGATAAACAATCGAGAATTGGGTTTCGATGATATTTCCAACCAAATGTCAAGAATCTAAATGAGGCTCGCAGGAATCGATCGGATCTATAGACGTGATGTAATCTCAAGATATCGTGTTCTTTTCCTTCGAAGAATTGATACTAGATCGATGGTGATCGACGAGAGTTAGGGCTTTCTCGTGAAACTAGAGTTTCATCATTTAACCCTTGTTCTTTCATCGATATTATTCACATTCTAGCCTCTAGCAATTTCAAGAAACGATCTTAACTCCCCAATTTCGAGCGATAACACTCAAGAAAGCATCGCAACGAAACTAGGTCGTCGATTCTTGAACTTGCTAGGGTTTACAAAACTAGTAGGAATCAAGAATCGTTTTAAGATATGTTACATCAACATTCTATTGACCGTCTCGACTTCTCGACTAACGGAGTATTACTCAAACATCACAACAAGAACTACAACTATAAATTGAGATCGAATCATGATGCAAGAATTAAAACAAAAAAAGATAAAAGAATTTCACCTTTTATTTATATCAACAATTTCATTACAGTCGCTTAAGAACTATAAGAGGAAGAACTCGATTGTTGAATTGGCTTCGCTTTTCTCCGTGAGTCGTGCATCGGCTTGGACCACTTGCTTCGTTGAAGATCGGCTTCGCTCCTAAAAGGTTGATGGGCTTCTTGCTTGATTTGGTACTCGGGATCTTTGCTTTTGATTGGAATTAGGGTTAGCGTTTCACACAAGTCTTGTCACTAGACTTGTGGAAGAAGAAGATGAAGAAAGAGGTAAGAGGTTTAATGGCTCTAGATTGATACTAGATTGGCTAATGCATTCTTTCCTTAACCCTAGGTCTAGGCTTCTATTTATAGACTTCCTAAACCCTAGGTCTAGGTTTGAAATTACAATTCCCTCCAAAAGTTTGTTGAGGAGCTTCTAGAATTAGTTTGTTAGGAGCTAGCTTAGGCTTTAAGCTAGGATTAATTAAGCTTAGAAACCCTAGTTTGCTGATCTGGCAGAAGCTTCGAGATCCCTCTGGAGTTTGAAGCACTTGAATTGAATGTGGTCCCTGAAATGGGAATTATTCCCTAAAACTTTGGTGATGACGTGGCAGGGGCGCGGCGGATCCGCGGCCCAAGCGGGCTCCCTTCGCGGATCCGCGGCTCTTTGGAGTCCTTTGGGCTTGGTTCTTCTGGTGTGGTCTTGGGATGTCATATGGAGCTTCATCTGATATGTTGAATTGTGTTTGCCCCTTTGGATTGCTACCAGATCTCAAAACTTGGAGTTGGTGTAATGTTTTCAGCTTCTTTTGGCTTTTGTTTGGATTTTCCTGCACAATTTCTCAAGACAAGTGTTGCACAATAAAGGGATGATGCGATGCCATGAAATGCAGTCAATTTCCTTTATAGTGCCGGTTTTAGAGTCTAACACATGCAATCTGATATTTAACGGCTGATTTGCTAATATATGAAATATGAATAACGTACACTTCTAAATGAGTGCAGATGATAGAGAAATTGCCGGTTAAAAGATGCAGTATTTTCGACTGATCAAATTCCCCCAAACTTATTTTTGATCGTCTCGAGCGAACTGTTTTATTAAAAAGAGAAGGAGAAAATAAAGAAAGAGAAAAAACTAACTAGCACACTTTCGTAGGCGACACGATTGCACTGAGCACGTGCACCAAGCCTTTAAACATCTAGGTGTCCATAGTAGGAGGAGTGTTGTCTCCTGAGGGTTTTCAGCGGATTGCACCCACAAAATCCAATAATAAAAGAAAGATCATGAAATTTACATTTAAAGAAAAGAATTGTAAAAGAAAAGCTTCGAAAATTAGGGTTTCCAACTAAGCTAGCTTTTCGGTTGTCATGAGCCCTATCTTAATGGTCATGAAAAGATGTCGGAAATCACGTCCTCCCTCAATAAAACATCGTCTTATTTTTCATTCCTATCTTTCTTCCAAACATCGATCATATAACCCTGCGTGTGTGTCAAGACATCCCTATACCCGGAGAATTCAATTCAAGCTATCATACTCTTGCCCATCAGCCTCAGTATTTTTTAATTAATGAATATTTAGACGAGATTGCTCACACACTTTCATGCGACCGTTAATACTTCTTGAGGTACTAACCAACCGATTACTCCTGTGCTTGCTTATTTTGTGTATTTTTCTCGTCTTGCACCACCTAAGGCTTAGCAGTGACTCTCAGACCAGTTGGCCTTAGGGCACTAGGTGAAGAGGAACCCTTGCTATACATTTTTTATTGCCCTTAGTGATAACAAAAGCAGTGTCCATTTTTCTCACCACTTTATATTTTCTTCATTTTTTTTATTTCCTTCATACTTTTGGCTTAAAGACAAGAGCATTTCAAGGTATCCTCTACTATCCCAGGCTTTAAGATGTGTGTAAGTGCGAATAGAAGGGTATCAACGTTCAAAATGTTTGGCTTCCAGAATAGAAACTATTTTTCAGACTTATTTTTATCCTCAGATTAGTGACGTCTTTCATCTTACTAACCCTTGGGACAACGGCTCATAACTACTTATTACTAGTTCGTATAAGAAAACTTCAAATTTTCTTAGTTTTCTTAAATTTTTCTAATCTCCTGGATGTAATTTTTCACTATCTAAACTTTCATTATCTTATTTATGTACAAAAATTGTTTAAATGTGAAAATATTTTTATATTTTGAAAATTTTAAATTTTTATAGATTTTGATTTTTTTTTTTAAATTTTTATAAATTTTTAAAGAAATGTTTTGTGCTTATGCAAATGATATGTAAATGATGCAAAAATAAGCACAAACCTCCCCCAAACTTGTTTTCAACAGTGTCCTCACTGTTGCCAACAGCTATATCTACAAAACCTGTAAGTCTGGGAGGAATTATTAGTGGGGGCAAAATATATAAGTGAAGAACTTCCTCCAAACTTACTCTTTTCACTCACTTCCATTCAAAAAGATGATGCAATGATATGCAGGACATGGAGATGAGACGGAGGAATTTTAATCCAAATAAACTGGCTCCTGTAAGAACAGGAGCTCCTCCGTGGGGTCAGTGGACAAATATGGCTTTATTCTATGTCCATTCACTTTGAAAAAGATGCCATTTTTAATATTTTCTACTTCTACTGCCCCGTGTGGGTATACAGACTGCACAACAAAAGGTCCCTTCCACCGAGATCGAAGCTTACCCGCGTGAAGGTGTAGTCGTGAATCATAAAGAAGGACTTTTTGACCAGGTGAAAATGTTTTCCTCAAAATGTTTTTATCATGAAAAACCTTATTCCTATTCTTTATGATCACAGTGTTATCATAAGCTTCATCGCGGAGTTCGCTTAGCTCAATTATTTGCAGCTTCCGAAAGTTGCAAGCTTGGTTTAGGTCAAAATTTATTTTTTTAATAGCCCATAATGCTTTATGCTCTATCTCGATGGGTAAATGACATGCTTTTCCAAACACTATCCTATATGGAGACATTCCTAGGTCGGTTTTATATGCAATTCTGAATGCCTAAAGAGCATCCGTCAGTTTGGTCGACCAGTTTTTTCTATTTTTAGCAACAGTCTTCTCCAGGATAAGTTTGATTTGTATATTTGAGATTTCAGCCTGCCCGCTTGTTTGGGGATGATAGGGTGTAGAAAGTCGGTGGTTGATTGAGTATTTCCGCATCAGAGTCTCGAAAGACCTGTTGCAGAAATGTGTCCCATTATCGCTAATAATAGCGTGTGGGTGTCCAAATCGCGAAAAGATATTCTCTTTTAAGAACTTAATGATAACTTTCCTGTCATTAGTGCGACATGGAATGGCTTCAACCCACTTTGAGACATAATCAACCGCCAGCAGTATGTATAAATTCCCAAAGGAGTTGGGAAAGGGACCCATAAAATCAATGCCCCAAACATTAAATATTTCAACAACCAGAATGGGTTGCTGAGGCATTTCATTTCTCTGGGAGATTCTACCCGTGTACTGACATTGTGTAGAGGTTTTGCAATGGTCCACTGCGTCCTTGAATAAGGTCGGCCAATAAAATCCACATTGCAAAACCTTCCCCGCTGTCTTTTTAGGACTGAAGTGACCCCCACAGGCCTGATCATGACAAAAAAAAAGAACACTCTTGAACTCTTCTTTCGGGACATACCGGCGGATGATCATATCAGGACAATACTTAAACAAGTATGGATCATCCCAGTAAAAGTGTTTTACTTGGGATAGAAAACGGTGTTTGTCCTGTTTTGACCAATCGCTGGGTATAAGTCCCGTGACAAGATAGTTCACAGTATCCTTGAACCATGGTTCATTGAACACGTTCAAGAGTTGTTCGTCAGGAAATGAGTCATTGATCGGCAGGGTCACAGGGGAAGAAGAGATGCGTGAAAGATGGTCAGCTACTACGTTTTCACATCCTTTATTATCTTTGATACCAAGATCAAATTCTTGTAACAGAAGGATCCAACGTATTAGTCGACCTTTCGCATCTTTCTTCACGAGAAGATGTTTTAAAGCGGAATGGTCAGTATACACAACTATAGGTGAGCCAATTAAGTAAGGCCTGAATTTTTCTAATGCAAATACAACCGCTAAAAGTTCTTTTTTGGTGGTTGTATAATTGATTTGTGCATCATTCAGGGTCTTACTTGCATAGTATATTACGTGTGGCATCTTTTCGATGTGCTGTCCTAAGACTGCACCTACTGCAAAATCGGATGCGTCACACATCAGCTCAAAGGGGTAGTCCCAATTTGGTGATGATAAAACGGGGGCTGAAGTGAGTGAGTGTTTAAGTGAGTCGAAAGCTGTCTCACAGTCCGAGTCAAAATGGAAGATCGTATACTTGGCCAGGAGAAGAGTTAAAGGTATAGCAATTTTGCTAAAGTCCTTAATAAATCTCCTATAAAAGCCCGCATGGCCAAGGAAAGATCGAATATCTTTGACGCTTTTGGGATGAGGGAGGTTTTGAATGACATTTATCTTAGCTCTGTCAACCTCAATGCCTTTCTGTGAAATGACATGTCCAAGAACAATTCCTTCTTGGACCATAAAATGGCATTTTTCCCAGTTCAAAGTCATGTTCTTCTCTTTGCAACGAGTAAGAACAACGTCAAGATTCACTAGGCAATCAGAAAAAGAGTCTCCAAAAATCGAGAAGTCGTCCATAAAGATCTCTAGAAAATTCTCTACCATATCAGAGAATATCCCCATCATATACCGCTGAAAGGCAGCGGGAGCATTGCAAAACCCAAAGGGCATGCGACTGTAAGCAAAGGTACCAAAAGGACATGTAAAAGTGGTTTTATCTTGATCCTTTTTGGCGATGGGGACCTGATTATAGCCTGAGTATCCGTCCATAAAACAATTATACTCTCGTCCCGCTAAGCGTTCCAGCATTTGATCAATGAATGGTAGAGGAAAGTGGTCTTTCCTCGTGGCAGCATTGAGTTTTCTATAATCGATATATACACGCCACCCAGTTTGGGTGCGTGTTTGAATCAACTCATTCGCCTCATTGGTTATAACAGTGATGCCGGATTTCTTAGGAACGACATGTATAGGACTCACCCATTGGCTATCGGAGATGGGGTATATAATACCATTATCTAAGCATTTGACGATCTTTTTCATCACAGCTTCCTTCATGACGGGATTCAACCATCTCTGTGGTTCTCGGGTTGGTCTGGCATCATCCATCACATGTATATGATGTTCAACTATCAAGGGACTAATCCCTTTGATGTCCGCCATACCTTAACCAAACGCCTCTTTGTTAGATCTCAATACTGATAAAAGTGCATTCTCTTGCTCTAATGCTAGAGAAGCGGATATTATAACCGGTAAAGACTCCTTCTCACCTAAATAAGCATATTTCAGATGAGAAGGTAACATTTTGAGATCTAATTCAGGCGGAGAAATGATAGAAGGAGGGATCATTGAGTGATTTTTGGATTTACAAAGAAGCTCAGAGCCTGTGAAAGATACAGACTCGGGTGGAGAAAAGTCAGAAATGCAGGACTCAAGTGTAGAAAATATGTCCTCACTAAGATCATGTGTAGATTCAAACAGAGATGTGGTAATGTCGTCGAGATCAGTAAAGCAAAGTTCCTCAGCTCCGCAACTATCGGGAGCGATCTTGTGGACAGAGCACACATCTAGAATATGAGCAGAGGGTTCTGATGGCTGACTTCCAACTTTGTAGATGTTTAGTTCAATGGTCATATTTCCAAATGATAAGTTCATTGAACCGTTTCTACAGTTTATAACAGCGTTGGAAGTGGCAAGGAAAGGACGACCCAGAATCACCAGAATTTGGCCCCGGGGGTTCGCTACAGGCTGTGTGTCAAGCACAATGAAGTCTACAGGGAAAACAAATTCCCCGACCTTTATCAACACATCCTCTAATTCACCCCTTGGTTTGGTGATTGAGCGGTCTGCCATTTGGAGAGTGCAGTGAGCAGGTTTCAGCTCTCCAATCCCTAATTGCTCATAGACAGAATATGGAAGTAGGTTAACACTTGCGCCAAGGTCTAAAAGAGCACGATTTATGTTTTTACCCCCAATAAAAATCGATATTGTAGGACATCCTGGGTCCTTTCGTTTCTTTGGTAGCTGGGGAATAAAAGCAGTGCTAATATTATTAGACATAAAGACCTTATTCGGCACTTGAGTCTTCCTCTTCCTAGTGCACAAGTCCTTAAGAATTTTCGCATAAGCGGGGACTTGTTGAATCGCATCTAGGAGAGGGATGTTGATGTTAACCTGTTTGAACATTTCCATAATTTTCTCCATGTGAGGACTCGTTCTATTACCCCTTAACTGATTCGGGTAAGGAGCTTTCGCAATAAGCGCCGGGTCCATCATAGGAGAAGGAAGAGAGGGTAGACGAGATCCCAAAAGAGGTGTGGGGATCGTCTATGGAGAACTATAAGGGTTGGGTTGAGGTGTTGATCCTAGTGGGAAATGGAGAATAGGCTCGCGAGAAGGTGGTGGGGAAGAAGAAGAAGGATCAGAAGTAGAAGTGTGTGTGTGAGGAAATGTCTCAGCCGGGGTGTTAATGATAGGATTTTCAATATCATCAATTCCTTCCCCGACATGATTGTTCAGCACTCTTCCCGATCTCAACGTTGTGACGGCATTAACATTGTAATGCCCAGGATTCTGTAGGGGTTGAGAGGGAAGTTTCCCTTTTTCTCTCGCACTCATTTCGGCTTTAAGTCGAGCTATTTCAGCTTCCATCGATCTGATACTCTCAGCTTGGGACGCTGAGTTTTTCTTTATCTCACTGACGGAAGATCTAACCTCAGTCGAAACCTCTATGAAATTTGATAAAAGTGATTTCATGGTTTGAGTGAATTGAGAGAATTCGTCAGAACAGGACAACTGCATAGGATTAGACTGTGCAGGAGTGTTGACCTGGTTTTGGAAATTATGTGACTGGTAGGGGTGCTGAGTGATTTGAAGTGGTTGCTGTTGTGGTGGAAGAGCCCTTTGAAAATTATTTTGGCTTGGAACCGTGTTTTGAGATTGTTGTTGGTTCCAAGCAAAATTCGGGTGATTCCTCCAACCCTGATTATATGTGGAAGAATAAAGATCGTTTCTAGGTCGTTGAAATGCGGCATTTGTATGCTCGTGACCTTGAAACGCAGAGTTTAATGGACATTCTTCCGTTATGTGAGACGGATCAGAACAGCAACCGCATACAGTTTTGGGGAGCGACATTGGGTTTAGGGAGGCTGCAGAAAATTTGTGTTCCATAGCGTCGAGCTTCTTTTGCATTGCTGCCATCTCAGCTCGAACACCTATGGACACATCTATTTGGTGCACGCCACCCCTATTCAATGGTTGGGTTCCACTCTCCCACTGTAGTGATTTTTCAGCTAACTCTTCTAAAAACTTCCAAGCTTCCTCATCATCCTTAGTCATAAAAGTACCTTGACACATGTTTTCAAGGTTCTGTTTAGTGTTTGAGTTAATGCCCTCATATATGATTAAGCAAAGATCCCATCTCGGGATGCCGTGATGAGGACATTGAACCAATAGATCCTTGAAACGTTCAAAGCATTTTGAAAATGGTTCAGTAGGGAGCTGGGTAAATTGATTCAGTTCACTACGGTTGCATTGGGTAAATTTTTTTAAGGAATGCCGCTACGAATTCTTCCCAATTCGTGATAGAGTGTGCGGTAGTGTTATATAGCCACTTCTCGGCTATATTGCACAAAGTAAATGGAAGAAGTCGTAGACGCATCGCATCCACTGAAAGTTGTGACGTACCCATCATTGCGCATACGTTTTCAAATTTGGTAATGAAAACGTAAGCGTCCTCAGTCTCGAGTCCGTGGAATTTGGGTAAAAGATTGATATATTGGGGTTTAATCTCAAAGTTATCCCCATTGGCTGGTGGAATGGATAAGCAGGTCGAGAGAGGACCTCACAGTGGATAGCACCTCTCTTGGAGAGAGATGCGGGGTGGATTCTGTGCACCAACGGACGGCGGCAGATTTGGGTTAAAGAGTTCGATGGGGGTGGATCCATCGATGTGGGTGTGGTAGTGGGTAAAGAAGAAGTAAATGGAGAAATATCGACTTCGGAGTCGGTAAAGGGTACGCGGACTAAAGGGGCACTAGAATCCCGTGTCCAGCCTATCTTGTACTAGAAAGGGTTAGTACAAGTGGCAGCGTTGACTTATAATTAGGGGTAATGAATGAATGCGGTGTTTGCTTTGAAAAAGGGATGGATTTTTGAAAAAATGATGCGACACAACAAATGCAGCACACAAAACCTAATTCTATTGGTCGCCTAGGTCAGATCTCTAGACCGCTCCTAACTGCCAGAAGACAAGACGCAGGATAAAATCCTCCACTGCCTCTTTGTCTCTCCTGTGGCCAGGTAAGTGCCAGGTAAGTGGGAGGTTCTCCACTACGTAAGTAGTGGGCCTAATTAAGTAACCACTAGCCTTCGACACACTTGCCTAGACACCATAAGAGAAACGCGGATAAGCAATGAATTACCCACGGCCTTCTTCTGTCCTAAGTGAGCGCGACGGTCCTTAGAGTCATCTCTAGATCTTTTTTAGTTAATTTGGGTAAATGTGGATGCAAGTTTTGCGATTTTCGGGGCGTAGGAAGGGTAATGAACTCCCCACCTAATTTGGATTTTGCCGTGCCCCTTAATATCTGTATTTAGAATGCAAACAACCAAGAAACAAAAACACGCACAAATTTAATTTTGCAATTTGCGCGCTGCGATTATTTCCAAAGAAGCCTGCAGAAACTGTTAATTGGAGCAGATGGGGTAAGAGATAATAAAGTAAGAAGTTACCTGAGAAATTTTGAAGCAGAGATGCTTCCTACAGGCCGCGGTTCCGCCCCAATAGCCTCCTAATGCCGCCCTTCCGCGGTCGGATGAGAGGAACACTGCACCAAAATTTTTTAGAGAGGCTCTGTAGACTCTCTCAGCTCTCTGGTATATTCCAAAAAATTTTTCAATTTCACAGCAAGCTCCAGATCTCCTTGCAATGAACCACAACAAATCGTTTAGGGTTTTGCACGAATTTTGATCTCAAAAATAACAATGGAATAAATCTTTCAATTTAAATTTCAATATAAAACGAATTAGCGCGTAATCCCCGGTAATGGCGCCATTTGATTGGTACGTAAAATTCAAGACCGTGTCGTGTGTAACTCGAATGAATTTCTTTGTGTTGGTATTTAGAAAACGAATAAAATTCACAATCAAAGAATTATATTTGACCGCAATCAACTACGGTGTCAGTTGTAGATCGTAAGCGAGTGCGGATCGTCCACAGGGATTGTGCGATTCATTTTTATGTTTGATTTGTTTGAATTGAAAAGATAATCGAAAAGAAAAGAAAACAAGATTCAAGATTTTATCGATTGATTCAGGTGTCCCTAGTCTAATCAAGAATCAAGAAAATGATAAACAATCGAGAATTGGGTTTCGATGATATTTCCAACCAAATGTCAAAAATTTAAATAAGGCTCGCAGGAATCGATCGGATCTATAGACGTGATGTAATCTGAAGATATCGTGTTCTTGTCCTTCGAAGAATTGATACTAGATCGATGATGATCGACGAGAGTTAGGGCTTTCTCGTGAAACTAGGGTTTCATCATTTAACCCTTGTTCTTTCATCGATATCATTCACATTCTAGCCTCTAGCAATTTCAAGAAACGATCGTAACTCCCCAATTTCGAGCGATAACAATCAAGAAAGCATCGCAACGAAACTAGGTCGTCGATTCTTGAACTTGCTAGGGTTTACAAAACTTGTAGGAATCAAGAATCGTTTTAAGATATGTTACACCATCATTCTATTGACCGTCTCGACTCCTCGACGAGCGGAGTATTACTCAAACATCACAACAAGAACTACAACTATAAATTGAGATCGAATCATGATGCAAGAATTAAAAGAAAACAAGATAAAAGAATTTCACCTTTTATTTATATCAACAATTTCATTACAGTCGCTCAAGAACTACAAGAGGAAGAACTCGATTGTTGAATTGGCTTCGCTTTTCTCCGTGAGTCGTGGATCGGCTTGGACTACTTGCTCCGTTGAAGATCGGCTTCGCTCCTAAAAGGTTGAAGGGCTTCTTGCTTGATTTGGTACTCGGGATCTTGGCTTTTGATTGGAATTAGGGTTAGGGTTTCACACAAGTCTTGTCACTAGACTTGTGGAAGAAGAAGATGAAGAAAGAGGTAAGAGATTTAATGGCTCTAGATTGATACTAGATTGGCTAATGCATTCTTTCCTTAACCCCAGGTCTAGGCTTCTATTTATAGACTTCCTAAACCCTAGGTCTAGGCTTCTATTTATAGACTTCCTAAACCCTAGGTCTAGGTTTGAAATTACAATTCCCTCCAAAAGTTTGTTGAGGAGCTTCTAGAATTAGTTTGTTAGGAGCTAGCTTAGGGTTTAAGCTTGGATTAATTAAGCTTAGAAACCCTAGTTTGCTGATCTGGTAGAAGCTTCGAGATCCCTCTGGAGTTTGAAGCACATGAACTGAATGTGGGCCCTGAAATGGGAATCATGCCCTAAAACTTTGGTGATGACGTGGCAGGGGCGCGGCGGATCCGCGGCGCAAGCTGGCTCCCGCCGCGGATCCGCGGCTCTTTGGAGTCCTTTGGGCTTGGTTCTTCTGGTGTGGTCTTGGGATGTCATATGGAGCTTCATCTGATATGTTGAATTGTATTTGCCCCTTTGGATTGCTACCAGATCTCAAAACTTGGAGTTGGTGTAATGTTTTCAGCTTCTTTTGGCTTTTGTTTGGATTTTCCTGCACAATTTCTCAAAACAAGTGTCGCATAATATAGGGATGATGCGATGCCATGAAATGCAGTCAATTTCCTTTATAGTGCCGGTTTTAGAGTCTAACACATGCAATCTGATATTTAACGGCTGATTTGCTAATATGTGAAATATGAATACCGTACACTTCTAAATGAGTGCAGATGATAGAGAAATTGCCGGTTAAAAGATGCAGTATTTTCGACTGATCACTACCTTTTTAGAAAAGGAATTTCTTGCAAAGGAAATTAGTGGCAAGGAGGTAGAACTGGAAGAGGTTCCAGCAGCACAAACTACCACAGATGATTTGGTAGAACCAGAGAATTCGATAGTACCTAACGAACCTCAGCCTCTCCGCCGATCTACTAGGGTTCCTCACCCACCTGAGAGATACTACGGTTTTCTCATGGATGGTGGGAGCGAGGATTTCATCTTGGAGGATGATGACCCAACTAGCTTCGAGTAGGCCATCACGAGTGGTGACTCAGTGAAATGGCTGGATGCAATGCGGTCTGATATGGAATCCATGTACACCAACAAAGTATGGACTTTGGAAGATGCTCCTGAAGGGGTAAAACCCATTGGGAGCAAGTGGATCTTCAAGAAAAAACTTGGTTTAGATGGGAAAGTGGAGACTTTCAAAGCTAGACTTGTTGAAAAGGGTTTTCGTCAACGACCATGTATGGATTATGACGAAACATTTTCTCCAGTGGCTATGCTTAAATCCATCCAGATCATGCTTGCCATCGTTGCATATCATGACTACGAAATCTTGCAAATGGATGTTAAGACCGCCTTTCTAAATGGTGATTTAGAACAGAGCGTGTACATGACTCAGCCAGAGGGCTTCGTAGCTAGTGGGAGCAGCGGGAAGGTGTGGAAGCTACTTAAATCCATTTATGGATTAAAGCAAGCATCGCGGAGTTGAAACATGTGCTTTGATGTCGTTATCAAAGAGTTTGATTTCATCAAAAACGTAGATGAACCTTGTATATACAAGAAGGTGGCAAAGAGTAGGGTTGTCTTCCTCGTATTGTACGTGGATGACATACTCTTGATAGGAAATGACGTTCCTATGCTGCAATTGGTCAAGCTCTTCTTATCACAAAGATTCTCAATGAAAGATCTAGAGGATGCCTCCTACATCTTGGGAATTAAGATCTATAGAGATAGACCTAAATGGATACTGGGATTGTCCCAATCCAGGTACATTGACACCATACTAAAGAGGTTTAGTATGGAAGAATCCAAGCGTGGGTTTTTACTCACAATCTCAGGACTCACTCTCTCCAAAGAGATGTCTCCCAAGACTGATTTGGAGAGAGCTCGCATGCAAGGGATACCCTATGCTTCGGCAGTAGGCTCTATCATGTACGCAATGCTATGTACCAGACCCGATGTAGCACACTCACTAAGTGTAGTGAGTAGGTATCAAGCAGATCCTGGAGAGAGTCACTGAACAGCTGTGAAGAGCATTCTCAAGTACTTACGAAGGACTAAAGAGATGCTCTTGGTGTATTGTAATGGAGAACTCCAAGTGGAGTCCTTTACCGATTCGAGCTTCCAGAGTGATAAGGACGACTCTAAGTCACACTCGGGATTTGTCTTTACCCTCCATGATGGGGCGGTATGCTGGAAGAGTTCCAAGCAAGAAACCGTGGCAGAATCGACGATGGAGGCTGAATACATCGCTGCCAACGATACTGCCAAAGAGGCTGTCTGGATCAAGAAGTTCATAACTGAACTTGGAGTGATTCCATCTATTGAGTATCCAATACCTTTGTATTATGATAACAATGGAGCGGTGGCTTTGGCCAAGGAACACAGGTCCCATCAGCGATCCAGGAATATTCTGAAGCGGTATCACCTGATCCGGGAGATAGTTGATCGCCGGGAGATCGAGGTCAGGAGAGTTGACACAAAGAACAACACAGCAGATCCACTTACGAAGGCCATTCCCCAGATACAGTTCGAGAGACTCTTCGGGATGTTCGGTATGCGATACTACAGCAGCTGGCCCTAGTATAAGTGGGAGATTGTTAGTTGTATGTATGCCCTAGAGGCCATTATTGTATATATGATGTATATTATATTGGATGGTTGGACATATATAGAGATGACTTTCTCGCTCGACATGATAGTATGCTATCTGGTTGCTCTTTATCTTAACATGTATACTTGTCTCTTGATACTGTCTTATGGTTACATGTTGGTAATGCCCTTAGGATGTGTACTTGACTACCAAGATTATGATGCATATCAAACTAGTGGGGCCATGTTAGTCCATAAGTTCATCCTTTAATGTTCCTAGTCGAGGGTGTATCGAGACAGGGCTTCGATATACCAGAGTAGACTAGCTTATACGTTTCTCGACCCATGGGATGGGCGATGGATGATCCCATATCCATTGGTGTTTGACATCAGAGATGGTATACGGGTGCTCAGTGGAGGCTGGGTACACTGAACGGACCCGCCGAGAACTCCCAGATGGTATTATACCTCACGTCAGATGGTAGTTCTCTGGTGACACTGGTACAGGTTAGTCTGTAGACTCGAGATCGTCATAGAGTCTTGTGTGATTCCCACCGTGCTTTGATTTCCACCTTACCACGTCCAAGAGGGAGTGCAAAACGGTTGTTTTTGGGTACAGTCCTGAGTCACTGTAGGGTTACTAGGCACTCTAACAAGGGTTAAGGAAGCATCAACCATGCCCGTTTAAAATTTTAGCCGTGCCGAATAACCCTAAGCAAGATCGTTGCTAGAAAATTAGGGTTTCATATGCAAGTAAACTACGTTTACAACTAAGTGAATACGAAATACAACCTTTGTAGATCGGTCCTTCACTTCTATAGCTCCTTTTTGAAGTCCTTTCGCTGCGATCGTGGTTCTCCTGGACCCTTGCATGGTTTCACGAGGCGAAAGACACGTCCTTGCTTGAAGTCTTCGAGGCTGAAGATGATCTACGTCGAGGGGATGCCAACTCAAGCTTCTACTTCACTAACTTGAGAATTAGTGAAGCAAACACCCTAAACTAAAGTGCTAGTCTAGTAGAGGATGGAGAAATAGGAAGTGAGTTCTCTTTAGAATTTTATTTCTCACAATCTTTCTCACTTTGGATCAAACCCTAGCAAGCTTTTTCTTTTTAACAAATGAAGAAGAAGATGAACAAAAGGAAGAGATGGGGATAATGATCAAGTGAGAAACCTAACCATGGTGAGTGAGTATCATATACTAACTCTTATAGAGACATAACCATGGCTAATGCTTATGGTTGGGTTAAGAAATATCCATAGTAAAAACAAATTTAGTGGAATTAGTCAATGCATCCACAAGCTTCCACAAGCTTCATGCATTGTGCTAATCCTCCACTAATTTTGTAATTACTTAAAATATAAAAACCCAACATAATAGATAGCATGGTGTAAGTCTCATACACCCAAGTCATGTGTATCATCAACCATGATACAATAAGAAAACACATTTTTAATATATATCATATATATATTAAAGTTGTGCTCATGTGGGAAAAACCCTAAAGTGAACAAGTGTTAGTTAATGTAAACTAGTATATCAAATATAGAATTATACAATAAATTATTAAATCAACACTTGACTTAATAATCCGGTCATATCACATATAACCGACTAACATCCAATGTATCGACTTATCGAATCAACACTTGATTCGATAACCCGGCTATATCATATATAACCGACCGATACAAAAAGTCGCGAGAATAGAATACGGTATCACATACACACATTATTCTCGGTCTCGCACATATCACGTATGAGCTCCTATTTCGTTTTGCCTGAGCCAGTAAAACCTCTGTGTAGCACTCTAAAGACTCGTCAATACGCCGATAGTAGGTGATGATCACATCAAGCACCCACAAGCCGTCAGCGGTACTAGCTGGACGTAACGGCTACCCGGGTATTGAGCGATCAGAAGATCAACAAGCAAGCCCGCTCCAACTCCTGTAAAAGCCTGCCGGTAACACTTCCCGTACAGTCCGGTCTCCTCGTCTGATATGTCGCATATTAAGTCTAGGGGTGGTAAACGTCATACCCCAATAACCGATAAGTCGTGCCGATGTGAGGCTCATAACGGGTCGAGAAACTACTGGTAACACTTACCAGTAAATCACTAAATCAGCCCTGGCCAGGGACTTTCCTGTTACGGCCAATCGAGCATAGCGCAACATCAACCCCCAATACCGGGAGAGACGAAACCCCTCCTATCGCTTTTTGCCTCCATGTGACTCGGGACTGTACCCAAAAACCACCATTTTGCACGCCCTCATGGACATGGTAAGGTGGAAATCAAAGCACAGTGGGAATCACATAAGACTCTATGACGATCTCGGGTCTATAGACTAACCTGCACAAGTGTCACCAGAGAACTGCCATCTGACGTAAGGTATAATACCATCTGGGAGTTCTCGGTGAGTCTGTCCAGTGTACCCAGTCTCCACTGAGCACCCGTATACCATCTCTGAAGTCAAACACCAATGGATATGGGATCATCCATCGCCCATCTCATGGGTCGAGAAGCGTATACGCTAGTCTACACTGGTATATTGATGCCCCGTCTCGATACACCTATGACTAGGGACCTTGAAGGATGTACTTATGGACTACCATGTCCCTACTAGTATGATCCGCATCATAGTCCAGGTAGTCAAGTACACATCCTAAGGGCTTTACCAACATGTAACTATAAGACAGTATAAAGAGACAAGTATATATGTTAAGATAAAGAGCAACCAGATAGCATACTATCATGTCGAGAAAGAAAGTCCTCTATATATATGTACAAGCATCCAATATAATATACATCATATGTACAATACTGGCCTCTAGGACATACATACAACTAACAGTCACATGGAGGCAATGAGCAATAGGAGGGGTTTCGTCTCTCCCGGTATTGGGAGTTGATGTTGCGCTGTGCACGATTGGCCATAACAGGGAAGTCCCTGGCCAGGAATGATTTAGAGATTTACTGATAAATGTTATTACTAGTTTCTCGACCCGTTATGAGCCTCATATCGGCATGACTTATCGGTTATTGGGGTCTGACGTTTACCACCCCTAGACTTGATATGCGACATATCAGACGAGGAGACCGGACTGTACGGCAAGTGTTACCGTCAGGCTTTTGCAGGAGTTGGAGCGGGCTTGCTTGCTGATCTTCTGATCGCTCAATATCCGGGTAGCCGTTACGTCCAGCTAGTACTGCTGACGGATTGTGGGTGCTTAATATGATCATCACCTACTGCCGGCATATTGACGAGTCTTTAGAGTCCTATATTAGAGCTTTTACTGGCTCATGAAAAATGAAATAGGAGCACATATGTGATATGTGTGGGACCGAGAATAATGCATGTATGTGATACCGTATTCTATTCTCGCGACTTTTGTATCGCTCGGTTATATGTGATATAGCCGGGTTATCGAATCAAGTGTTGATTCGATAAGTTGGTACATTTAGTGTTGGTTATATGAGATATAGCCGGATTATTAAATCAAGTGTTGATTTGATAATTTAGTATATAATTGTATATTTGATATACTAATTTACATTAACTAACATTGGCTCACTTAAGCACTCTTTTCTCATTTGTGTGTATAAGTAATATATATGTGATACATATTGATCTGCATTCATTATTGTGTATGTCATGGTTGTTGATACACAATGCATGGGTGTATAGGACATACACCATACCAATTATAATGGTGGGGTTTTAATATTTAAGATAAATCCAAATTAATGGAAACTAAATCAAATGCATGAAGCTTGTAGAAGCTTGTGAGTGCATTTGACCAAGTCCACTAGTTTTGTTTTATTTTAGATATTTATTAATCTAACCATTTTAATTAACCATGGTTATGTCTCTACATGGGTTAGTATATGATACACACTCACCCATGGTTTATTCTTTCACTTGGACAATTCATTCTCTTCTCATTTTCTTCATCTTCTTCCTCAAATAGAAAAAGCTCTCTATGGTTTGATCAAAGTGAGAAAGTATTGTGAGAATAATAATTCTAAAGTGAGCTCACTTCCTATTTCACCATCCTCTACTAGATTAGCACTTTAGCATAGGGTGTTTGCTTCACTAATCATTCATTAGTGAAGTAGTAGCTTAAGTAAGTATCCCCTCGGCATAGATCATCTTCGACCTCGAAGACTTCAAGCAAGCTCACCCTTTTCACCTCGAGAAGCCATGCAAGAGTCTGGGAGTACAATGATCGCAGCGAAGGGACTACAACAAGGAGCTATTAAAGTGAAGGACCGATCTACAAAGGTTGTATTTCTATTTCACTTAGATGTAAAAAGATTTACTTTTGTTTCCGTCTAATTTTCTAGTTATCGATTCTAGTTTAGAGTTTCTTGAAACGGCAATTTTTTAAAAACGGCATGGTCGATGCCTCTCGAAACCTTGCTGCCGTCGATGGGAAACCTACAGTAATAACCGACGAACCTTAGCCACTCCGCAGATCTGGTAGGATTTCTCATCTGCCCGAGAGATACTACGGTTTTCTCATAGACGTGGATCGAGAGAATTGCATCTTAGATGAAGATGACCCTACCAGTTTCAGGCAGGCCATTATCAGTAGGGACTCTGATAAGTGGCTGTATACTATGCGATCCGAGATGGAGTCCATGTACACCAATAAAGTGTGGACCTTGGATATTTCTCCACCTGGGGAAAAACCCGTTGGATGCAAATGGATCTATAAAAGGAAACTTGGTGTAGATGGGCAGGTGGAAACCTATAAGGCTAGACCCATTGCAAAAGGTTTTCATCAAAGACCAGGTGTGGACTATGACGAAACCTTTTCTCCAGTGGCTATACTCAAATCCATTCGGATCCAACTTGCCATTGCTGCCTTTCATGACTATGAGATCTGGCAGATGGACGTAAAAACAGCTTTTCTAAACGGCAGTTTAGAAGAGTGCATTTATATGGATCATCCAGAAGGTTTTGTAGATAGTGGGAGCAGCGGGAAGGTATCCAAGTTGTTAAAATCCATTTATAGATTGAAGCAAGTATCGCGGAGCTGGAACATCTGTTTTGATGAGACAATCAAAGGCATTGACTTCATCAAAAAAGAAGATGAGCCATGTATATAAGAAGATTGTAGGACGAACTGTCGTATTCCTAGTATTGTACGTGGACGATATTCTTTTGATAGGAAATGACATTTCTATACTACAATCGGTCAAGCTATTCTTATCACAAAGGTTCTCCATGAAAGACCTAGGTGATGCCTCGTACATTCAGGGGATCAAGGTCTACAGAGATAGATCTAAGAGATTATTGGAACTTTCGCAGTCCAGGTACACAGAGACCGTACTAAAAAGATTTAGTATGGAAGATTCTAAGAACGGTAACATACCCGCATTGAACGGAATCACCCTTTCCAAGGAGATGTCTCCCAAGACTGACAAGGAGAGGGTTCGCATGAGCACTATACCCTACGCTTCGGCGGTAGGATCTATAATGTATGCGATGCTTTGTACAAGACCAGATGTAGCTTACGAACTAAGTGTGGGTATCAGTCAGACCCAGGTGAGAACCACTGGACAGCAGTAAAGAACATTCTCAAGTACCTGAGAAGGACTAAGGAGACGTTCCAAGTTCACGGTAATGGAGACCTCAGGGTCGAGTCCTTTACCGACTCCAGATTCCAGAGTGACAATGATGATAGGAAGTCTCTCTCGGGTTTTGTGTTTACCCTCAAAGGAGGGGCAGTGTGTTGGAAGAGTTCCAAACAGGACACCATCGCAGACTCGATGATGGAGGCTGAATACATTGCCGTAAGCGATGTTGCAAAAGAAGCAGTCTGGATGAAGAAGTTCATAGCTAAACTTCATGTAGTTCCGTCCATTGTTGACCCAATACCTTTGTATTGCGATAACAATGGGGCTATAGCTTTAGGGAAGGAACCACGGTCCCATCAGAAATCCAGACACATCTTAAGGCGGTATCACCTGATCAGGGATATCATAGATCGCCAGGAGATCGTGGTCCGGAGAGTGGATACAAAAGAGAACACGGCGGATCCATTTACAAAGGCCCTCCCTCAAGCACAGTTCGAGCGACTTTTTGAGATGTTGGGTGTGCGATACGCCAGCAGCTGGCCTTAGTGCAGACGTTGGGTATTCGATACGCAAATTACTGGCCTTTAGTGCAAGTAGGAGATTGTTGGATATGTATGCCCTAGAGGCTAGTATTGTATATGTATACATATTGATACTAGGGATATGTATATACAGGACAATCTTGCTCAGTTTTATAGTATATTTTTTTTAGTTGTCTTTATCAGATATGTGTATTTGTTTTTATTGATACTTTATCCAGCTTGCACATATTAATAAAGACATGATACGGTAATATACTATTATGGTTTGTCTTTATCTTAACATGGCATATGTTATACTCGTTATTACATATTGCGGTTACATGTTGATAAAGCCCGTAGGATCTTGTTTGACTACTCGCGTTGTGATAGCGATCATACTTATGGGAGCAGGGTAGTCCATAAGCACATCCTTAAATGGTCCCTAGTAGTGTGAGTATCGAGACTGGGCATTGATACTCTAGAGTAGACTAGTGTATACGTTTCTAGCCTCGTCGGGGGATGGTTGGTCCTGTAGGGTTCCTAGGCACGCTAAGGAGGTCTCGCAAGCCATCAACCATGGCAATCTCAAATTTAAACGGTGCTGAGAAACCCTAGAACGGATCGTTGGCTAGATGTCTAGGCGAAAAAGCAACTAGTTAACTACTTTAACTAAGTGAACACGGAAATACAACCTTTGTAGATCCGGTGCTCCACCTCCATAGCTCTGCAATGAAGTCCTCTCGCTGTCCAAAACAAATTCCGGGCTCTAGCGTCGGCTTCATCGGAGAATAGGCGAGCTAGGTCGTCGATGTCCATGCCGAAGATGATCTACGTCGAAGCATCGCTAGATCAAGCTCCACCTTCACCAAGTCATGAAAAGTTGTGAAGGAAACACACTCTACTACTTGGCAAGAGGTAGAGGATGAAGAAATAGGAAGTGGGTTCACTTTAGAATTGGATTTCTCACTCATTTTCATCAATTACCATTGATGAAGTGAAGCTTTCTTCATGAAGTGAAGAAGAAGAAGAAAGCAAGAAGATAATATTATGATAAGAAATAAGAAATAGAAAAGAAAATCAATTCTTATCATAATAGTAACCATGGTAAAGTGTAGAGATTAAACCAAGGTTAGTTGGAATGGTTAGGGTTAAGGATAAGATAAGAATGGTTGACTTGATCAAAGCTTCAAGAAGCTTCAACATAAAACAAAATAAGCCAACATCCTTAAATAATTTCCAAAATGAATATATGAATAAATAATGGATAAAACAAAACCCTAATTTCCAACTCAACCATGGTTTAATTCTTTACACTTAACCAAAAAGCATGCATCATCAAACATGATACAATCATGTGTACAAAAGTATATCACATATACAATGTGCACAAACCAAGTGAGAAAATCCGTTTAAAATGAACCAATACTAGTTAGTGCAAAGTAATATATCAAATATATAATTATGAATTAAATCATTAAATCAACACTTGATTCAATGATCCGGTCATGTCGCATACAACCGACTAGTATTCAATGTATCGGCTTATCGAATCAATACTTGATTCGATAACTAGGTTATATCGCATACAACCATTCGATACATTTATCGCGAGAATAGAATACGGTATCACATACACGCATTATTCTCGGTCCCGCACATATCTCATATGCGCTCCTATTTCGTTTCGCTTGAGCCAGGAAAGCTCTGTGTAGGACTCTAAAGACTCGTCAATACGCCGGCAGCGGATGATGATCATATCAAACATCCACAAGCCGCAAGCGGTCTGCTAAACGTAACGGCCACCCGGGTATTGAGCGATCAGAAGATCGACGAGCAAGCCCGCTCATACTCCTGTGAATCCAACCAGTAACACTACCGTACAGTCCGGTCTGATCGTCTGATATGTCGCATATCTCGCCTAGGGGTGGTAAACGTCAGACCCCATTAGCTCGATAAGTCGTGTCGATATGAGGTCTATAACTATTCGAGAAACTACTGGTAACACTTACCAGTAAATCTCAGCAACCCTGGCCAGGGATTTCCTGTTATAGCCAATCGAACACAGCGCAACATCAACCCCCTATACCGGGAGAGACGAATCCCCTCCTATCGCTCATTGCCTCCATGTGACTCGGGACTGTACCCAAAAACCACCGTTTTGCACGCCCTCTTGGACGTGGTAAGATGGAAATCAAAGCACAGTGGGAACCACACAAGACTCTATGACGATCTCGGGTCAACAGACTACTCTGTACCAGTGTCACCAGAGAACTGCCATCTGACGTAAGGTATAATACCATCTGGGAGTTCTCGGCGAGTCCGTCCAGTGTACCCAGTCTCTACTGAGCACCCGTATATCATCTCCGATGTCAAACACCAATGGATATGGGATCATCCATCGCCCATCTGTATGGGTCGAGAAGGTATACGCTAGTCTACTCTGGTATATCGATGCCCCATCTCGATACACCCACGACTAGGGACTTTCAAGGATGTACTTATGGACTACCATGTCCCCACTAGTATGATCCGCATCATAGTCCAGGTAGTCAAGCACACATCCTAAGGGCTTTACCAACATGTAACAGAGAGACAATCAGTGTACACGTTAAGGTAAAGAGCAACCAGATAGCATACTATCATGTCGAGAAAGAAAGTCCTCCCTATATATGTCCCAGCATCCACTACAATATACATCCAATATACAGTAATGGCCTCTAGGGCATACATATAACTAACAGGTCCCACAGCCATTGATCTGATGCACCTATGACCGTATACAGGTTCTCACTGGGTGTGAGTACACTGGACGGACTCGCCGAGAACTTCCAGATGGTACTATACCTATCGTCAGATGGAGGTTCTCAGGTGACATGTGTACAAGTTAGTCTTTGGACCTGAGATCGGCATTTGTATCGTGTGAGTTCCCACCGAGCTTTGATCACTACCCTACCACGGCTTTGCTGAGTCATGCAAATAGGTTACTGATAGGTTGATCAGTAGTTTCCAGGATTGGTCCTGAGCCACATCAGCATGACTTATCCGGTTATTAGGGTCTGACGTTTACCACCCTTATACCCGGTATGCGATACGCTTTGATGAAGAGACCGGACTGTACGGATATTGTCACAGACAGGCTCAGTAGGAGTTTGGATGAGCTTGCTCGTCAACCTTCTTATCGACAGATACCTAGGTAGCCGTTACGTATAGCTAGTGCCGCTGACGTACTTATGGTTAAACCCACTGCCAGAGTACTGTCAAGTCTTTAGAGTCCCACACAGAGGGTTTCCCAGCTTCGGGCGAAACGATGTATAGGTCATATGGTTTTACGAATGGGTTCGATCATATACGTGTACTTTTGCACGTGTGATGTTCGAGCGGACAATACTAGTGGGCTTTGGTTTAAGCTGGATCCTAGTATTTGATTATTGGATCAGCTTCGTCTTATAGTATTCGTGTTACTCGGAATACGGATGCGGGTATGTATATACGGATGAGAGGGGGTATAGAAGAAGTTACCATATTAGGGTTTTGACTATTGACTTGGTCAAAACAAATATGAGGTAAAGAAAAGTAATTGTTATTTTTGATAAATGATAATTTTGTTGCATGGCTACTTATGTTGACCACTTGACTTGGATTGACTTGTTGACCTTAGATATTTTATGAGATATTTTTGACCTTAGATATTTTGGTGAGATATTTTCCATGCCATACTTGTGGTCATATATATAAGTTATCCATTCTATTTTTTATTATCATTATCACAAATACTTTCTCTTTCCTCAAGCTTGCTCTCTCCTTCTTCCTCTCAAACCCTAAGTGTATCATGCGTTGATAATCAAGGGTTAATGAGACTTAGCTACTATAAATCACACTCTACTCACTCTAGTCTACTTAGATTAGCAAGCTATGTATTCTAGTTACCTCAACTTGGAGGTTTAGCTCAAGATTGGAACTCTCGGGTGGATCATCGTTGACACAAGGAGGCCGAAGTTCAAGCACGATCCATAGTTCCATCGAGGAGCTTAAGGAGAGGATCGAAGACCCGAAGGACTTGGTTTATTTAGGTATAATTTCTATCATAGTAGATAGAACCCTAACATGCTAATTAGGTTTATGGTTAAGATCCGGTTTAAGTTTATTCTAGCGCAAAGTTTCGTATCGCTATAAAATTTTTGCTCCGCATTTGGACACAGGAGTTAGCCGGGATGCTAGGGTAACCCTTCACGACCCGTTAGACAAAAGAAGCGAAGTTTCACACCGATCAAGTAAAAGGCGATTGAGGACGAGGTCGATAAATTGCTCATAGCCAACTTCATTTGAAATGTTGACTAATCGGATTGGCTGGCGAATGTAGTCATGGTTAAAAAGGCGAATGGGAAGTGGCGTATATGCGTCAACTTCACAGACCTGAACAAGGCCTGCCCAAAATATAACTATCCCCTCTATCGGATAGACTAGCTAGTAAACAGCTCGGCAGGCCACGAATTTCTCAGCTTCATGGATGCTTTCTCCGGCTACAACCATATCCGTATGAACATGGCAGATGAAGAACTTACCGTGTTCACCACAGACCGAGGGGTATACTGCTACAAAGTGATGCCCTTCGGCCTAAAAAATGCTGGGGCTACATATCAGCGCCTAGTTAACAAAATGTTCAAACTGCAGATCGGGAAGAACATGGAGGTTCACTTCGACGACATGCTCGTGAAATCAACCTCATCGGAAGAGCACACCAAAGATCTTGGCGAGACATTCGACATCCTCCGAAAGTACAAAATGAAGCTGAATCCAGCTAAGTGCGCGTTCGGAGTCACTAGAGGGAAATTCCTCGGGTTCATGGTTACCCACCGAGGAATCAAAGCTAACCCGGAAAAGATCTACGCCTTTCTCAATATGGCCACACCAAAGAGCAATGTTGAGATCATGCGACTCACAGGGTGAGTGTCCGCTCTGAGTCGCTTCATGTTGAGATCTGGAGAAAAGTGCCTCCCATTCTTCAAATCAATAAGAAAGATCCCAAAGTTCGGATGGTCGGAAGAATATCAAAACGCTTTTAAGCAGCTCAAAGCGCACCTGGAAACTCCCCCACTGCTCACCCGACCAATCGAAGGAGATGAGCTATTATTGTACTTTGCGGTCTCTGATCGTGCTACTGGCTCGGTGCTCGTCCGAGAAGTCGAAAGAGTACAGAAGCCGGTATACTACTTGAGCCATGTCTTCAAAGACGCGGAAACAAGGTACCCGGCCATAGAAAAGATAGTCTTGGCGCTTATCGTCGCCTCAAGGAAGTTACGACACTACTTCCAGACACACACCATCCTCGTCCTCACCGAGCGGACTATAGGGACTATTCTAGCCTCCCCTGAGTCGTCTGGAGAAATGGAGGTGGGAGTTATCCCAATTCGACATCAAATATCTCCCCAAGCAATCCATCAAAGCACAAGTCCTGGCAGACTTTTTTTTTTGAGTGCACTATCCCCACCAAGGAAGCAGCATCAGCATATGTCCCCGGGTCCCGACCCTCGGTCAAGGAAATACCTGACTCCGTCCCTGATTGGGTCCTCTATGTGGATGGATCCTCTACCGAGGAAGGAAGAGGTGCCGGCCTTATCATTCGAGACACGAACGAGGCAGAGATGGAGTACTCTTTGAAGCTCGGGTTCAGAGCGTCAAACAACGGCACGGAATACGAGGCCTTGCTAGCCGGGTTGCGAACCACTTCCGGGGAGGGGCTGAAGACGATCCGAATTCACAGCGACTCTACCCTAGTCGTCGGCCAAGTGACCGGGCGTTTCGAGGCCCAAGAGCCGCTCATGGTGAAGTACTTGGCCGAGGTGAAAAGACTAAGAAATTTTTTTGACGAAGTCTAAGTGGGACAGATTCCCCGGCACCTGAACGCCCAAGCCGATGCCCTGAGCAAGCTTGCCTCTTCCTATATGGCCAATAATAAGAGGAATACCCTCTTCAATGTCTTGCCACAGCCCAACGTGGAAGACAGATAAGTAGTGCTTCAAGTATACACTGCTCAGGAGGAAGGCCAGGACTGGAGGAAGCCCCTCATGGAGTTCCTGAAGGTTGACACACTTCCGGAAGACCGAGGGGAAGTGCGCTTCCTTTGAGCCAAAGCCCGCCATTTCATCTAGAGAAATGGAAACCTTTATAAGAATTCATACACACAGCCTCTGCTCTGGTGTGTCGACCCTCACGAAGCAGACTATATCCTGCATGAGATACACGAAGGGATCGGTACAGCGCATCAAGGGGCCCGTACCTTGGTCCAAAAGACGCTGCTCCAAGGATATTACTGGCCGACGATACACCAAGATGCTCAGAGGCTCATCAAAAGATGCAAAATCTGCTAACTCCACGGCAGCATACCTCGTCTTCCGGCTATCGAGCTAACGGCCCTCACCTCCCTTTGGCCGTTTGCCCAGTAGGGGATAGACATGGTGGGCTAACTCCCCACTGGTACGGACGGACACAAGTACATCCTCGTTGCGATAGACTATTTCACGAAGTGGATTGAGGCCACCCCGATCAGAAAACCGGACGCCGCCACTACCATAAAGTTCCTGCAGAACAACGTAATCTCTCGATTCGGGATCCCAAGGTGCATCATTACCGACCACGGGACGAATTTCAAAAACGACAAAGTCAAAGAGTTCTGCAACGAATACCACATAATAATGAAGTTTTCCATGGTAGCGCATCCTTAATGCAACGGACAAGCCTAGGTTGCTAACCGAGACGTCATCTGAGGTCTTCGAGCTCGTTTTGAAGGAAGGCAGGGAAGCTGGGTCAAGGAACTACCGCGGTACTATGGGCCTTACACACATCGAAGAAAACACCTATGGGAGAGACCCCCTTCAGCTTTGTTGGGGTCAAAAATTACACCCCAGTTGACCAAGTTAAAACCAAGGTCAACCCCAAGTCAAGTGGGCCCGAGCCCAAGCTGAAGTCAAGACCAAGCATGGAAAGGGCATGCTCCATACCAAACCGGAGGCAATAAATTAGTCTAAATATAATTTTTAGAAATCAATATATGTAAAGTGTGTAGAAAGACAAAATTTTGTAAACCCCATGGTTTATGTGCAAAAAGATATAAGCGCATAAGGTATGGGGTGGCATAAGTGCCATTTGACAAAGCTCAAGGGGCTATATGTAAAATGTGTAGCCTATAAAGGCAACATGATGAAAAAATCAATGATAACTTTTTCTCTCTAAAGAAAATTAGGGTTTGTACCTCCTCCTCCTTCCTCAAGGTTCTAAACTTTCTTCTTTTATTTTGAATTAAATCAAGAGTTTAACTCTTCCTTTTCCAAAAAAATAAATAACTTTTCACCATAAAACCCTTGAAGGGGAGATCAGATCTGCCATCAAATCCCTAAAATGGGATATTTTAAGTCTCACCTCCCCTTTTCTCCCAAGATCCAGCCAACAGAGAGGAAGAAGAAGGATACTCATCTATAAAAAATCCTATTCCGGGAGAACCCGAGGCGCAAAAGAAGATCCAAAGATTTCTAGGAGTTTAACTCCATTCAAGATCTGTTGGAGTTCAACTCCATAAATCAAACCCCTTTTTAGGAGTTTAACTCCAAATCTATATATAATTCCTGTTAGGAGTTCAAGTTCAAAACCCCTTTGGGAGTTCAACTCCTAACCTAGGGGCTAAGCCCCTTTTCCGCTGGTGTTTCCAGCAGTCATGTGCCGCGCACGTGACCCACGGGCGCCTAGCGATCGCGTTCCGCGCACGTGATTCGTGGGCACCATGGTCACGTGTAGGGCACGCGACCTACGGGCGCTAAGCGCCTACATGCACCTTACGCGATCCGCAGGCGCTCAGCGCACAGCATCCAGCGGTCGCGTACGGCTCACGTGACCCGCTGGCGCCCAGCGATCGCGTGCTGTGTATGTGACCCGCTCAGTGCCCAGCGGTCGCGTGCAGCTTACGTGATCTGCTGGCGTCCAACGGTCGCATGATGCGCACGTGACCCGCTGGCGCCTAACGGTCGCATGCTGCGTACGTGACCCGCTGGTGCCCACGTACCTGGCACGAGACCCACGGGCACCAAGCACCCACACGCCGGAAACGTGACCCGTGGCCGCCCATCCCCCACGTGCCATGAACGCGTCTTTACGACGCTCCTCACCTCTCATTTTTCATGCACTCCATATACAAACACGTCCCTCGTTGGGAAATTTTTTCTAACGGGGCACTGCTCCGCACCCTGTAAGGGGGCTGCTAGCCCTCTTGACCCTCAGCCCGCTATTCGGGTAGCGGGCTCCCCGTAAACTCTGTGGGGGCCCTGATATATCCAAAACCCTTCCAAAACACAACACACGCACACTTCATGTTGAGTTCCCATGACTAGTTGACCCGTCATTTTGAGGTTCCCTCGCTTCAAAGGCGAGGGGTAATTAACGGCAGCTTAGTCCGCGGCTGCCGGAGAATTGGATCTCAACAATCAATAAACCCCAGCCTACCCTAGGTAGGGGAATCTGTAATGCGCCTGACAAGCGCATGCGTATTCCCATCCAATGGGGTGACGAAAAACACCCTACAAACCTCTGCTACGGTACCGAGGAAATGGTCCAAACGGAGATCAAACTGCCCAGTTACAGAGTAGAACACTTCGATGAAGAAGCCAATACCTCGGTGCCCCGGACCAATTTGGACACCTTGATAGGGAAGCGGTACCAAGTGATCAGTCGAAAATAATGTATTTTTAACACGTCAATTTCCCTATCTTTTGCATTCATCTAGAGGTGTTCAGTATTCATATTGCACATATTAGCAAAACACCTGTATAATACTGAATTACCTGTACTGTATACTAAAACCGGCATTTTTAGGGAAATTGACTGTTTATCATGGAATCGCATCATTCTTGTATTGCGCAACACTTGTTTCGAAGCTGTGCAGGAAATTCCAAGAACCGAGCCAAAATTTTGAAAATAATGCTGATAAAATACGCCAACTCAAAGGCTAGAGATCTGGCAGTGACCAAGGATAAATTACATGTTTCAGCATATCAGAGAATGTTCCATAAATCAAAAGGAAGCAGAGCTAAAAAGATCAAGCACCAAGGCCCATAAATGGCCGCGGATCCGCGGTCCGAACCCCCTTGGCGCCGCGGATCCGCGGCAAGGTAGTGACATCAGCAGGTCATATTTTCTGCATGTGCTTCCCAAAACGGCAGTAGCTTCCAGATCACTCCAAATTCTCCACGTGGCTTCATCTAGAAGGCTCGGCCTAACAAACCATTTCTAGAAGCTCCCTCCAACTAACTACTTCTAGAAACCTCTCCTTATAACAAACTTTTGGAGGGAAATTCAAATTTTGAATCCTAGATCTAGGGTTACAAGGTCTATAAAAAGGACCCTAGATCTAAAGGTTGAGGTTGTTCATTAAATCATTAGTTCATTAATCTCTAATCTCCCCCATTTCTAACACAAGTTGAGTGACACAACTTGTGCTTCAAAAATCCAAAATTCAAAGCTAAATTCAAGATCCCCAGTACCATTCAAGCGAGAAGCCTTCAACCTTTTAGGAGCGGAGCCGATCTTCAATCGAGCAAGTGATCCAAGCCGATCCGCGACTTAAGGAGACGAGCGAAGCCAAATCGATGATCGAGTTCTTCCTCTTGTAGTTCTTGAGCGATTTGTAACGGAATTGTTGATAAAAAAAGGTGAAATTCTTTAATCTTGCTTTCTTTAAATTCTTGCATCATGATTCGATCTCAATTTGTGATTGTGGTTCTTGTTGTGATGTTTGAGTAAAACTCCGCTCGTAAAGGAGTCGAGACGATCAATAGAATGATGATGTAACAAATCTTAAAACGATTCTTAAGTCCTACGAGTTTTGTAAACCATAGCAAATTGAAGAATCGACGACCTAGTTTCGTTGCGATGCTTTCTTGATTGTGATCGCTCGAAATTAGGGATCCACGATCGATTCTTGAATTTACTAAAGGCTAGAATGTGAATGATATCGACGAAGGAACAAGGGATAAATGATGAAACCCTAGTTTCACAAGAAATCCCTAATTCTCGTCGATCATCATCGATCTAGTATCAATTCATCGATGGATAAGAATACGTAATCAATAGATTTCATCACATCTATAGATCCGATCGATTCCTACGAGCCTCACTTCGATTCTTGATATTTGGTTTGGAAATCATCAAATTCTCAATTCTTGATTTTATCGTTTCTTGATTTAGACTAGATTTTTCTAATTCTTGCAATTCAATTTACAAATCATGAATTGTTTCTTTTCTTTCCTTTAATGTTTCAACTCATCTAAATCGAAACACGAACTATTACACTTTCCATGTGGATGATCCGCACTTACTAACGCGCTACATTCGACACCGTTACTGATTGCGGTCAAAATATTTTTGGTTGTGATTTCTATACAAATTTTCTAAATACCGACACAACGAGAATTCGTATCAATCAAATGGCGCCGTTGCCGGGTATAGTGCGCTAATTGTTCGTATTTTGAAATTTGAGTTGAAAAGTTTATTCCATCTATATTTTTAGATCTAAATTCGCACAAACCCTAAACGTGTTGATGTGATTTGTTGCGAGGAAATCTGGAATTTGCGGAGCCGTGGAAATTTTTTTCAGAGCATTCCAGAGAGCTGTGTTGGTGAACGGTAGCAGCCTGAAGAATTTTTGTGCAGTGAACAGTTCTTACAACCGCGATTCCGCGGCATTAATGCGCAATTGCGGCGGTTCCGCCGCAGGTTGACTTGTTCTCTGTACAAAATTTTGCAGGTATTCTCCTCTGCTTTCTTATCTTCTCCCTCATCTGCTCCAATTAACAATTTTCTGCAGGTTTCTTTGCAAATAAATCGCAGCGCCGCAAAAAGGAAAATAAATTGTGCGTATTTTTGATTTTTAGTTGTTTGCATATTAATATGGAAATTAAGGGGCACGACCAAATCCAGATTAGGTGGGGAGTTCATTACCCTTCCTAAGCCCCAAAAATCATAAACTTTCATCCGCATTTACCCTCATTAACTAAAAAATATCTAGAGATGACTCTAAGAACCGTCGCGCTCACTTAGGACAAGAGAAGGCCGTGGGTAATTCATTGCTTATCCGCGTTTTTTTTGTGGTGTCTAAGGGAAGTGTGTTGAAGGCTAGTGGTTACTTAATTAGGCCCACTACTTACGTAGTGGAGAACCCCCCACTTACCTGGCACTTACCTGGCCACAAGAGAGACAAAGAGGCAGTGGAGGATTTATCCTGCGACTTGTCTTTTGGCAGTTAGGAGCGGTCTAGAGCTTTGACCTAGGTGACCACTAGATTTAGGGTTGCTTGTTGCATTTGTTATGATCGCATCATATTTTCAAAAATCCGTATCATTTTTCAAAACAAACACCAATCACATTCATTCATTCCCCTAATTATAAGTCACGCTGCCACTTGTACTAACCCTTTTTAGTGCAAGATAGGCTGGACACGGGATTCTAGTGCCCGTTTAGTCCGCGTTCCCCCGATCGACCCAAAAGTCGGTATTTCTATATTTACCTTTTCTTTACCCACCACCACACCCACCTCGATGGATCCGTCTCCATCGAACTTCTTTTCCACTACTCTGCCGCCTTCCGTTGGTGCACAGAATCCACCCCGCATCTCTCTTCAAGAGTGGTGCTATCCTACACGAGGTCCTCTTTCGACCTGTCTCTCCATTCCACCAGCCAACGGGGAAAATTTTGAAATTAAACCCCAATACATCAACCTTCTACCAAAATTTCACGGTCTCGAGTCTGAAGACGTATACGCCTTTATCACCAAATTTGAAAATGTATGCGCAATGATGGGTACCACACAGCTTTCTATGGATGCTATGCGTCTACGTCTTCTCCCATTTACCTTGTGCGATATAGCCGAGAAGTGGCTGTATAACACTACCACACATTCCATTTCAAACTGGGAAGAATTCGTAAAAGTATTCCTAAAGAAATTGTACCCATACCAAAAGACAACTCGAGTTCGTAGCGAAATAAATCAATTCACCCAGCTTCCAAATGAACCATTTTCAAAATTTCTTGAACGCTTCAAGGATCTGTTAGTCTAATGTCCACATCACGGAATCCCTAGATGGGAATTGTATAGAATCATTTATGAGGGTATTAATCCTAAAACAAGACAGACCCTTGAATCCATGTGTCAAGGCAACTTCATGACCAAAGATGATGGGGAAGCCTGGAAATTCCTAGAAGATTTCGCTGAAAAATCTTTACAGTGGGAGGGTGTGAGTCAATCGTCTAGGGATGGCAATGATATTTCCATAGGAGTTAGAGCTAAAATTTCAGCTTTACACAAGAAATTCGACAATATAGAAAACAAATTTTTACCCACCGCCCTAAGTCAAATGTCACTCTCCAAAACTGTATGTGGATGCTGTTATGATCCTTCTCACTTGACGGAAGAATGTCTGTTTCAAGGTCATGAGCATACCAATGCCGCATTTCAAAGACTGAGAAACGATCCATATTCTTCCACATATAATCAGGGTTGGAGGAATCATCCTAACTTTGCTTGGAACCAATCACAAACTCAAAACACGGTTCCAAATCAAAACAATTTCCAAAGGGTCCCTCCACCACAACAGCAACCACCACAATTGAGTCAGCACCCCTTCCAAGCACAAAACTTTTAAAATCCAGTCAACACACCTGCACCGTCTAATCCTTTGCAGTTGACCGGGACTAATGAATCCTCTTCATTTGCACAATACATGAATTTGGTCTTAACAAATATCATGCAAGTTTCGGCTGAAATGAAGTCTTCTGTCGATAAAATTGAGAAAAACTCTGCGTCCCAAAGCGAGACTATTAAATCGATGGAAGCACAAATTGCATAACTAAAACCCGAAATGAGTGCAAGAGAGAAAGGGAAACTTCCAGCTCAACCTTTACCCAATCCTGGCTATTCACATCATGTGAATGCAATCACGTTGAGATCTGGAAGAGTGCTTGACAATCACGTTGGGGAAGAGATTGATGACACTGAAAAATCTATCGATGATACCCCGGCTGAGACTTTTCCTTCCACTTCTACTTCTAATTCTAACCCCACTTCTTCTACCCCACCACCCTCTTGCGAGCCTATTCTTCGTTTCTCACAAGGCTCGACACCTCATCCCATCTCTTCTAGTTCTCCACGGACGATCCCCACCTCTATTCTGGGATCGGGTCCACACACACTTCCTTCTCTTATGATGGACCCATCGCTTATTGCAAAAGCACCTTATCCTAATCGGTTAAGGGCTAACAAATCGAGTCCACATATGGAGAAGATTATGGACATGTTTAAGCAAGTCAACATCAACATCCCTCTCCTAGATGCCATCCAACAAGTTCCGTCCTATGCAAAAACTCTTAAGAACTTGTGCACTAGGAAGAGGAAGACTCAAGTGCCCAAGAAGATTTTCATGGCAAAGACAGTAGACACAGCTTTCCCCCAATAAGTACCGAGGAAACGTAAGGACCTTGGATGTCCTACTATTTCCATTTCTATTGGGTAAAAGCATATCAACCGTGCTCTACTAGACCTTGGCGCTAGTGTTAACTTGCTTCCATACTCGGTTTATGAGCAACTAGGAATCAGAGTGTTAAAGCCCTCGAGCATAACTCTCCAGATGGCTGACCAATCAATCACCAAACCTAAGGGTGAACTGGAGTATGTGTTAATAAAAATCGGGGAATTTGTATTCCCTGTGGATTTTATTGTAATTGACACACAGCCTGTAGCGAACCCACGGAATCAAATTCCGGTGATTTTAGGTCGCCCCTTTTTGGCCACTTCCAACGCTATCATCAACTGTCGTAATGGCTCTATGACCGTATCTTTCGGGAATAGGTCAATTGAGCTGAACATTTATAAGTTGGGAAGTGTACCCTCCGAACCTACTGCTCAGGTCTGTTCTGTCGACTTAATGGATGTCGACAGCAGCGAATTTGATGATCCCCATGTTACCGATCTTGACTCTTTTCATACGTTGTTGTTTGACCCAACTATGTATTATACACATACGGACTCATCCACCGAGTTGTCCGGGTCAACAACTAACACTGATTATGAACCGATTTTAGAGTCTGAAGATCACCCCGCACTTTGTGATGACATTATTCATCGGGGTATTGATGGAACTTTTGAGGAGATCTTCGCTGATGAACTCGCATTTTTGAATGACACGGGTGTTGAGATGAATCATCTCCCAATCAATGAAATTGAACCTCCACCCCTTCTTCTGAACTGTAAAGAGAATGCGAGTAATCCATCACATTCACTGCATCGTCTCTCCAAAATGAGACGCACACACATTCTATTCCACCACTTACCCTTTCCCCACTTCTTCTTCCACCAACCAGAGCACTGCATTGATAAATTTTTTGAATGGTTGGTGTTAACTTTCGGTCTTTGCAAAGCTTGGTATCGACCACTGATTTTTGACCCCCTCATGTGATTTTCAAAGATTAACATTGCATAACTCAAGTTTGGGGGACATTTTTTCTGGTTCTTGAAAAGAAAATTTTTACAAAATGATGAGCCAAAAATAAGTTTGGGGGAGGATCTTCACTTATATATTTTGCCCCCACTAATAAATTCCTCCCAGGCTTACAGGTTTTTCGAGATTTTGCAGATGGCAACAGTGAGGACACTGTTGAAAACAAGTTTGGGGGAGGTTTGTGCTTATTTTCGCATCATTTGCATCATACTTTGCATAAGCACAAAACATTTGAAAAACCTATAAAAATTTAAAAATTTTCAAAAAAAAAATAATATTTTTGTACATAAATAAGATATTAAAAGATTAGATAGTGAAAAATTATATCCAAAAGATAGGAATAATTTAAGAAAACCAAGAAAATTAGAAGTTTTCTTAAACGAACTAGTAATAAGTAGTTATGAGCCGTTGTCCCAAGGGTTAGTAAGATGAAGGAAGTCACTAATCTGAGGATAAAAATAAGTCTGAAAAATAGTTTCTATTCTGGAAGCCAAACATTTTGAATGTTGATACCCTGCTATTCGCACTTATACACGTCTTGAAACTCGGGATAGTAGAGGATACCTTGAAATGCTCTTGTCTAAAAGCCGATGTATGAAGGAAATAAAAATTGAAGAAAATATAAAATGGTGAGAAAAATGAACACTGGTTTTGTTATCGCCAAGGCAGCAATAAAAAAATATAGCGAGGGTGCCTCTTCACCTAGTGCCTTAGACCAACTGGTCTGGGAGTCATTGCTAAGCCTTAGGTGGTGCAAGACGAGGAAAAACACCAAATAAGCAAGCACATGAGTAATCGGTCGGTTAGTACCTCAAGAAGTATTAACGGTCGCATGAAAGTGTGTGAGCAATCCTAAATATTCATTAATTTAAAAGTACTGAGGCTGATGGACAAGAGTATGATAGCTTGAATTGAATTCTCCGGGTGTAGTGATGTTTATTACACACACGTAGGGTTATATGATCGTTGTTTGGAAGACAGATAGGAATGAAGAATAAGACGATGTTTTATTGAGGGAGAACGTGATTTCTGACATCTTTTCAAGAGTATTAAGATAGGGCTCATGACAACCAAAAAGCTAGCTTAGTTGGAAACCCTAATTTTCAAATTCTTTCTTTTACAATTCTTGTCTTTAAATGTAATATTCACGATCTTCCTTTTATTATTGGATTTTGTGGGTGCAATCCGCTGAAAACCCTCAGGAGACAACACTCCTCCTACTAGGGACACCTAGAGGTTTAAAGGCTTGTTGCACGTGCTCAGTGCAATCGTGTTGCCTATGAAAGTGTGCTAGTTAGTTTTTCTCTTTCTTTATTTTCTCCTTCTCTTTTTAATAAAACAGTTCGCTCGGGACGACCGAAAAAATTTTTGGGGGAATTTGATTAGTCGAAAATAATGTATTTTTAATACGTCAATTTCCCTATCTTTTGCATTCATCTAGAGGTGTTCTGTATTCATATTGCACATATTAGCAAAACACCTGTATAATACTGAATTACCTGTACTGTATACTAAAACCGGCATTTTTAGGGAAATTGACTATTTATCATGGTATCGCATCATCCTTGTACTGCGCAACACTTGTGTCGAATTCTGTGCAGGAAATTCCAGGAATCGAGCCAAAATTGTGAAAATAATGCTGATAAAATACGCCAACTCAAAGGCTAGAGATCTGGCAGTGACCAAGGATAAATTACAAGTTTCAGCAAATCAGAGAATGTTCCATAAATCAAAAGGTAGAAGAGCTAAAAAGATCAAGCACCAAGGCCTATAAATGGCCGCGGATCCGCTGTCCGAACCCCCTTGGCGCCGCGGATCCGCGGCAAGGTAGTGACATCAGCAGGTCATATTTTCTGCACGTGCTACCCATAACGGCAGTAGCTTCCAGATCACTCCAGATTCTCCACGTGGCTTCATCTATAAGGCTCGGCCTAACAAACCATTTCTAGAAGCTCCCTCCAACTAACTACTTCTAGAAACCTCTCCCTATAACAAACTTTTGGTGGGAAATTCAAATTTTGAATCCTAGATCTAGAGTTACAAGGTGTATAAAAATGAGCCTAGATCTAAGGGTTGAGGTTGTTCATTAAATCATTAGTTCATTAATCTCTAATCTCCCCCATTTCTAACACAAGTTGAGTGACACAACTTGTGCCTCAAAAATCCAAAATCCAAAGCTAAATTCAAGATCCCCAGTACCATTCAAGTGAGAAGCCTTCAACCTTTTAGGAGCGGAGCCGATCTTCAATCGAGCAAGTGATCCAAGCCGATCCGCGACTCAAGGAGACGAGCGAAGCCAAATCGACGATCGAGTTCTTCCTCTTGTAGTTCTTGAGCGATTTGTAACAGAATTGTTGAAAAAAAGGTGAAATTCTTTAATCTTGCTTTCTTTAAATTCTTGCATCATGATTCGATCTCAATTTGTGATTGTGGTTCTTGTTGTGATGTTTGAGTAAAACTCCGCTCGTAAAGGAGTCGAGACGATCAATAGAATGATGATGTAACAAATCTTAAAACGATTCTTAAGTCCTACGAGTTTTGTAAACCCTAGCAAATTGAAGAATTGACGACCTAGTTTCGTTGCGATGCTTTCTTGATTGTGATCGCTCGAAATTAGGGATCCACGATCGATTCTTGAATTTACTAGAGGCTAGAATGTGAATGATATCGACGAAGGAACAAGGGATAAATGATGAAACCTTAGTTTCATAAGAAATCCCTAATTCTCGTCGATCATCATCGATCTAGTATCAATTCATCGATGGATAAGAATACGTAATCAATAGATTTCATCACATCTATAGATCCGATCGATTCCTACGAGCCTCACTTCGATTCTTGATATTTGGTTTGGAAATCATCAAATTCTCAATTCTTGATTTTATCGTTTCTTGATTTAGACTAGATTTTTCTAATTCTTGAAATTCAATTTACAAATCATGAATTGTTTCTTTTCTTTCCTTTAAAGTTTCAACTCATCTAAATCGAAACACGAACTATTACACTTTCCCTGTGGACGATCCGCACTTACTAACGCGCTACATTCGACACCGTTATTGATTGCGGTCAAAATATTTTTGGTTGTGATTTCTATACAAATTTTCTAAATACCGACACAACGAGAATTCGTATCAATCACCGAGCATAGATCAAAGCGGCCGCTTACCAACAACAAACTGCTCGCAACTACAACGCACGAGTTAAGCATCTCACCTTCAAGACGGGAGATTTGGTCTTAGGGCGGAATGAATTCGTAGATCAGGGCAAACTGCACAAGTTCTCTTCGAAGTAGGATGACCCTTTCCTCATCTCTGAAGTATTGCCTGGTGGAGCCTATCGCTTACAAGACGCCGGGGGACGCAAGTTTCTTTGGCCCCATAACGCTGAACAAATCAAACTATACAAATGAATGTATTTTCTTATTTTCAAAGCTTTGTAATTTTTCTTAAGTCTCTTGAATTAAAAGGGAATTCGTCCGCAAATTTTGTTCTTTTTCTCGGTTTTGAGATCCCTAGATTCATTTATGAGAGAGTATGTAAAAAGTACTAAGGGACATAAAGAGATAAAACACATCAGAAAAGAAGAACTTTATTCGTTAAAAGGTACTATAGGCTCCTCAGCCTTACAAAAAATTACAACAAAGGGGTAAGGGGTTGAGAAAGCACTGCTGATGGTACTCCGAGGAGATCTCCATTAGCCGAGCCTTAGCTTCTTCTGCCCGCTCCCTCTGATGTTGACCGCGGACCCGAAATGCCACGGAAGCACCCCTGAAGAAGAGCCACAGATCGGTCCCACCGGCTTTTCGAAATCAGGCCGTGGTGAAGGAGCGTGTGCATCTTGTCAAGTGCCTTGTCCAGCAGCTATGGAGACAAGGAGTTATGCAGCCCCGGGGACATCCTCGAAATCGCATACATGAGCAATTGGAGGAGGGGTGACCGCCGGGGAAGTAGACGACCGAAATGGTCCTCCACATGCTCAATCACCGTTTGGTACGTCTCCTCGGTGCATCCCTGGTCGTACAGGTACATTTCGTCACGAGAGATGATCTCTTTAATGGAGTAGATAAACCAGACCATTTTTAGAAACGCAAGGCTAAAAGAAACCAACATGCCTTCGCTATTTATAGCCCCAACAGAATCCCTAAAGGCCGAATTTTGCGCGCGCAGCAACGCGAATTACGGGATATTTTCAAATTTCCCAATACAGAGCTTTCACGTGGTGACCATGCTAATCCTTATGAGCCCTTAAGCGGTCAATTGGAAGTTGGAACGATGCGAATCACAGAGCGTCGCGCCTTGCCTGTGCGTTTCTGCCACGTGTTGTCTGCGATAGTCACTCTTCCAGATTTTACGGGTCAAGGGAGGTTGAACGACGCCCCATGAAGGCGAAGAGAAGTCTAAAAATCCCTCACCAAGAGGCTACCGAGCATCTTCCCTGCTCGATCAATCCCTGGCGGGTAGTTCCCTACCCACCGATGCCAAGGATCTAAATCCCTTATCAAGAGGCCACCAAGTAGCTTCCCTGCTCGGTCAATCCTTAGCGGGTAACTTCCTACCCACCTACGCTAAAGATTAAAACCCTCATCAAGAGGCCACCGAGTAGCTTCCCTGCTCGATCAATCCTTAGCGGGTAATTTCCTACCCACCTACGCTAAGGATTGAAGCCCTCACCAAGAAGCCACGGAGAAGCTTCCCTGCTTGGTCAATCCCTGGTGGGTAGTTCCCTACCCACCGATGCCAAGGATCTAAAGCCCTCATCAAAAGGCAACCGAGGAGCTTCCCTGCTCGGTCAATCCTTAGTGGGTAACTTCCTACCCACCTACGCTAAGGATCGAAGCCCTCACCAAGAGGCCACCGAACAGCTTCCCTACTCGGTCAATCCCTGGAGCGTAGTTCCCTACCCACCGACGCTAAGGATCTAAAGCCCTCATCAAGAGACCACCGAGCATCTTCCCTGCTCGGTCAATCCTTAGCGGGTAACTTCCTACCCACCGACGCCAAGGATCTAAAGCCCTCATCGAGAGGCCACCGAGCATCTTCCTTGCTCGGTCAATACATGGCGGGTAGTTCCCTAACCACCGACGCCAAGGATTTAAACCCCTCATCAAGAGGCCATCGAGCAGCTTCCCTGCACGGTCAATCCTTAGCGGGTAACTTCCCACCCACCTACACTAAGGATCAAAGCCCTCATCAAGAGGCCACCGAGCAGCTTCCCTGATCGATCAATCCTTAGTGGGTAACTTCCTATCCACCGACGCTAAGGATCGAAGCCCCACCAAGGGAAAACTATGCAGATCCCTGCTCGGCTAACCTCCGAGTGATAAATTCCTACCATCCCAAGATGAGGGTCTAGGAACTACATCAAAGGGGAATCAGTCAACTCCGACCAATTCTAACTTGGCTAGTGTTCAACTTACTCTAAGAGACCTCGTCGTTGGTCCGACTCTAAGGAATGGGCAGATATCGACCGTCATACACTGATGGATCTTCTGATGTATTCTATGTGAATGATCGCCACCTCGACTCCGAGGGCGGGAGGGCACCGACCTTCCTGCACTTGGCAATTAATTGACTAACGCTCGACGCGCGATCATCATTTAAAAGGCCGGTCATCGTCCTAAGGCCTAACACTTGAATGGAGGAAAAGACCGACAAGCTCAAGTACTCATACAAGAAACACATTTTCATGTAGAGGAAAATAAACCCAGTTTTATTCAGGTTCCGAAAGTCTTTACAAGGTATTCTGGGCTCCTCAACCTTACAAAAGTGCCTGGAGACTTACAAAATTTGAGAAAAAATAAAGGGAAAAGCAAAAAGCTCAGGCTGCAGGCTTTGCCTGGATCTCGCCTTGCTCAGCACCGCCCTAAGGGGTCGGAGCTTCTACTTCCATAACCGCCCCTCTCCCGGCGCTAGCCGCTTACGGCATTGTTTACCGCCGAAAGCTGGGAAGACAAACGTCTTGCCTGAATTTGGGTGCAGATGCTATTTGGTTTTATCCGCCTACCACTCCGAAGATGCCAAGTTAATTTATGGCACCATGTATCGAATGTTTAAACAGATGCGTCCGTTGTAGCAGACGTCGTCAGATTCCCACTCGTTGTGAGGGTTTTTTTGATTGTGGGGACGCTCTTCCCTACATGCATAAGACCCTGCAGTTAATTACGTTACCGTGCAGCGATAAGCACATTCTCTTGCTCCAGAAGGTTACTTCGTGTCATGTGTGTTTGTTTTACTTTAGGTTGCCCGTGGATTGTATACGGAGACTAATTTGAGTTGTCGCCCGTAGGGTGGGGATTAGTCCAAATCCGTATTTTCTTAGATTTGGGTTTGGTTGATTTAAGGCTCGTTAACCTCATTTGAGATTAAGATCAACTTAAATGTTTGTTATGAATACGTTAGTCTAATTTTAGACAAAGATCTACTTAAAAAGGTTTTATGATCATTTAGATCCAACAAAAGAGCATTTGGGCTATATTGCTTTAGTTTAGGGAGGTTGCGGTCCGTTGAGTTTAAGGATATCATAGTCCGTAGAGTTTAATTTAGGGATGTTGCATTCCATTGGGTTTAAGGACATCATAGCCCGTAGAGTTTAGTTTAGGGACGTTGCGGTCCATTGGGTTTAAGGACATCATAGGACATCATAGTCCGTAGAGTTTAGTTTAGGGACTTTGCGGTCCATTGGGATTAAGGACATCATAGTCCATGTAGTTTAGTTTAGGGACATTGCGGTCCAATGGGTTTACGGGTGCGCCAAGAGTCTTGGTTATTGGGACCCTTCACCTCTCAGAAGACGTTGAAGAATTACAACGAAATGTATTAGAGGTGTGGAGAGATGTACCCTTGAACCAAAGAATGTTCATCAGGGACTTGATAGTCTCGTTTGGCACTAAGGCCAATTTCGAAGAGACCTATGGGCTCGGTCGATTTGGGGTTTGGCCAACCTTGGGCTTAGCCCACTTGATTACTTATTTGGGCTTCATCCCCTTTTGTATCAGCACTGCTGAGCATTGATTTAGGTTCTGACACCCCTTTCTCCTTTTGTTTTATTCATATTCTTTTATATGGAGTGTTAAAAAATTTATGGCGCCCACGTGCTGAGCACGTGAGGCGCTCGGCGCTGAGCGCAACTTTGAGTGCCAAGCACTTTTTATTAAATAACACCCACGTGAGGAGCACGTGGAGCGCTTGGCGCTGAGCGCCAGACTTTGAGTGCTAAGCACTTTTTATTAAATAGCGCTCACGTGAGGAGCACATGGAGCACTCGGCGCCGAGCGCCAGATTTTGAGTGCTATGCGCTTATTATTAAATAGAGGCCATGTGAGGAGCACGTGGAGCGCTAGGTGCTGAGCGCCAAATTTTGTGTGCTAAATGCTTATTATTAAATTGCGCCTACGTGAGGAGCACGTGTAGTGCTCAGCGCTGAGCGCCAGATTTTGTGTGCTAAGCGCTTATTATTAAATAGCGTCCACTTGAGGAGCACGTGGAGCGCTCGGTGCTGAGCGCCAGATTTTGAGTGCTAAGCGCTTATTATTAAATAGCGCCTATGTGAGGAGCACGAGGAGTGCTCAGCGCTGAGCACCATACTTTGAGTGCTAAGCACTGAGTTTTTGTTCTGCCCAATTCAATTCTTTTAGAATTTGATTCTCACTTGTGAAAAGTTTCATCTTATAGATCTGAGATCTGGAAAAATAACTAAGTTCTTCTGATGTGAGAGTTAAACTCTTAGATATGGAGGAGATGCTATGACCTCTCTTACTTTTATGAAAGACTTTGTCTTATAGATCTGTGATCTGGAAAAAGAACTAAGTTCTTCTGATGTGAGACTTAAACTCTTAGATATAGAGGAGATGCTATGATCTCTCTACTTTTTATTTACCTTGAGAAGAAATCGTTCTCGTCTTGAAGTTTTAAGTTTATGGGGTGGTTCTTCTGTGCAAGACTTGAAATCTTGGGGTCTTTATATAGTGGAGGCTGATTTGTTGATTCAGTTAAGAAAATCTCTCATTGAGAGATTTCTCAGTTGATTTGGGGAATTTATCCACCGTTGGATCTTTGATCCAAGAACTTCTGTTTTACAGAAGACATTTTTCTTGTTTTTAACAACATTGGGCAAATATTTTTCCATACAGAGTTTATTCTGTATCTTGGCGATTTTTTTAATCACCATTGGATCTTTCCAACGGTGCTATAATTTACAGAGCACAATCTTTCTTATTTAGAATGATTTGAGGAGTATTTCCTCAATCAGAATTTAATTCTGTATCTTGGTGATTTTTAATCACCATTGGATTTTTGATCCAACGGTGCTATGATTTACAGAGCACAATCTTTCTTGTTTAGAAAGATTTGAGGAGTATTTCCTCAATCAGAATTTAATTCTTTATCTTGATGATTTTTAATCACCATTGGATCTTTGATCCAACGGTGCTCTGATTTACAGAACACAATATTTCTTGTTTAGAAATATTTGGGGAGTATTTCCTCAATCAGAATTTAATTCTGTGCTCTGATGATTTATTATCTTCGTTAGATCTTTGATCCAAGGGTGGAGAACTTTTTGTTCTGGCACTAGCGCTTTCGTACTTTGCACGTGAGGCGCTGCCTCAGAGTTTTTAACTCTTGGCGCTGGCGCTCTCATGCTTTGCACGTGAGGCGCTGCCTCAGTTCAAATTTTGAATAAAGCCTTGCTCTCTTATTAGGGGAAAACAAATGCCCCCCCTCACCGTTGCGCTCACGTGGCTCACACGTGAGTGCAGCGGTGGCAACCTTTCCACCGTTGGATCATCTTTGAAGTTGGATCGTCTTGCAACGTCTATAAGTAGGGCCTTTGGCCCTTGAGATGACTTCTGTTCATCTTCTTTCTTTCTTGTTTATAAGAATTTAATTCTCCCTTCAGAGCTTAGATCTCTACCCAAGGAAATTCCTTTTAGACTTAGAACTCTGTCCAAATTTGGTAAGGATCATAATCGAACCCCTTAAATAAAGCATTGCTCTTATTAGATCATAGATCTAAAAAATGGATTTTTAGGGTTACATAACGCATTAATTACAACATTGTTCATCTTCATAAAGAACTCTTAGAATTCTTTTTGTAGATCTTAAAAATCTTGGAGTTTTTACTCTATAAAAAGCTTTGCTTTTTTATGGTTCTGATGGATTACTCCATCGTTTTCACAGAGTATGGCTCTTAGAAAATTTTGGGGAATTTTTATTCCCTTCATCATTAAAGTTGACAGATGTAATCTCTGTTTGCAAAGCACTGCTCTCGAGGGAGTTGAACTCCTTGGCCCAATGAGTTTCTCATTAAATGAGAATCTTTTAGGATTTCTTCCTTAATAATTGTCTGTCTCATCAATGATGAGCCATCACTTTGATTTTGTGGGCCTCCCTTGATCTCTTTTTCCTGCATTGCAGGGTAGTAAAAATTTAAAGTACCGGATGTCAGAATTTGTAATGTAGTATTGACATCTAACCCTCGTTTCTTTTTGTGCAAGTACTATTTCTTTTGACTCTTCTTTCCCATTTGTTCGCCCAGAGAGTGCATACGCTGACGCGCTTGTGGATCGGGATGTTTTTGCACTGATTAAAGATCATAACCCGGAGCAGAAGTCTCTTCACTTATGGGGGTTGTGGTATAACCAAATTATTCAGGGTCAGCGCAGTTTCTCTTGTGCAGTGCCTTCAGAGCCAATTTCCGCCATTCATTATGCTGACTCACCCCAGGTGAATTACTCGATGGAGGAGATTAACTGGATTACTGATGGACGTCTCCAGCCCTCGATGGGCTCGATACCTATACAGCAGCCGATGGCTTTAGATATTCTGGGGCGGCGCATATGTCAAGTCGAGTCGCGCCCTTGGGGACAGGCATACATGATAGACTTAACTCCTCGCCATTCAGCCGGATACTTGCAGTAGGCTCGATACATCTTGTCGGCCAAAAATTCGCTACCGCTGAAGCTCAGATTGTCCCTTGCTATCTATGCGTCTCTTTTCCAGTATTCCGCGCCTCACGTATGGTGGGTCAAGAATTTCTTAGAACAGTGGAATACTCCGACTCACATCTTTCTTTTATTGGACCGGGAGGTTTCAATTTCCCTGGAGGAATTTGCAGAAATTTCGAGCCTACCCATCAGAGGGGAACATTATGAGGAAATACTTCCTCCTGACGAGTACATCTTCGCCACCAAATCAGTGGTGATGGGTCTTACTACGGAGAATGCTATTCAACATCGATTCCCGAGTCTGATCAAGGTGTTGAATATTTATGTGAGTCTGTTTCTCGAAGCCGGTGGGCACGGGGTCAGCTTCTCGGATTTCATCGTCCGCTTTTTTCCGTCCGGAAGTCTTGTCAAAATAAGCTGCGAAGTTCGCCAAGCTTGATGATCTTTTTGGATTTGGCTTGGACAGCCCGCCGACAGCGGAAGCAGATCAAAAGAATTTCTTCCTTCCAGATACCGCGGTCCTCCCCTTTGCAAAGCTCGCAACTTCAGACATCGACAAAGAGGCCTTCTTTTTAAGGTTCCTCAGCCTATGGTTAAGCTGGTTTGTGCTCCCAATGCACCCTCGCTATATGAGGCCATCCGTCTTCTATCCGGCTCACCGAATGGTTGCCGGGACGCGAGTGGCCATCAGGATCGCTGGGCTGGCTCACCTGTATCATGGCCTCAGCTTAGCGGCCGACACCACTCAGTCGGGGGTACAACCCGTAAATCTCCCGCTGCACTATTTCACGTCGTGGATCGAGCTGCATGTGCTCGGCGCTTTTGGATTCCACAAATGGCCCCGTTTCTACGACAGTTATAATTTCCCTCGGGTTATCTTCCTAGTTGACGCTTCTGCTTTAGATCCGTCACAGCGAGAGGCTCGGGGTCTGGTCCTTTGCCCGCGTACGGTCGGGGATAGCATGACCTTCGTCGATAAGGTTTTAGCTATCGGCAAGGAATCCACTAAGACAGTGCAACCGTTGCGCGATAACTTCAAATATGGGGCTCCTACATTCAAGGCTCGTGAGATTCTGCATTTGTATTCAATCAGGCCGGGCTTTTTAGTGTTCAGGCAGAATGACTCGGCATTATTAATGAGGTACAGCCTGCACCGTTTCGCTCAACAGTCGATTTACGATCAGGGTGTCCCGCTTGAGGCTTTTTTAGCAGAGCCGGTTGCTACGGAAGAGGGTATCCGCAGCGTGCTGCACCATTTCATGCGGCTAAACACCGGGTCCAATTTTTTTATCAGTGAGCCGAGCTGCATTTCGAAAGCCTCGAATGCATACATGGCGTGGTACCAGCATGCGACGGGTGCTGTTATTAGGGAAGAAAGTTGGTTACTGCTCGATCGCAAGGGTGCAGTCCCTGCCGGTAATCCAGCTGCCCCCTTAAAACGACGGACCACTGTTGGTCCTTCCTTAAGAGAAGCTGCCCGGTTGCTGTCCCGCATGCATTTCCTGAGAAGCCTCTACCCCGTGTTCCTGTAGAAACGGTAGCTGCAGCGTCCCCGGAGTCTGGCATAGGTACGGAGATCGGGACTCGTCGCCCAAAAATGCCCGTCAAGTGCAAGCTCTTATCATCGGCTGTCGGCGCTAGCTCGCAAAAGAAGAAGAAGTCGCTGTTTTCTGCCAACGTCATATTTGGCTAGGAGCCACATGCTTCTTACAGTGAGGGTTTGTGCGAGTATGGCACCAATGAGGGTTTATTCATCATGCCTGCGGATGATACTAATCTCCAGGGTTCCCTTGTGACTTTCGAGCGACTGGCTCGCGATGAAGCGGCACTGATCACTATCGCGAAGTCAGGTATACTTCAGTTAATTCTTCCGCGGTTATCTTCTTTTATTATGCTTCTACTGACGCTTTCTTCTTGAACAGGTATCTCTTCCAAAGAGTCTCTCATGGCTTCCCTCAAAACTTTTGAAGAGGAAGAGAGGCTCTGCGCTTCTTTGGGCCTCAGTAAAATTCCATTCATTATGCCTTTATCCCTTTCTTTATTCGTGTTCTGACCCTTTCTTTCATCTTATTACAGGGACTACCTTGACTCAGGTTATTCCGAGTGCGGTACCGATCCCAAGCGGCGGTGCAGCGACGCTTCCAGAGTCAGCTATTATGGCCCCGGCTCCTCTAACATTATCGCAGGAGGCGTCGCTAAAGCAGCCGATGACAGATGCCGTAACGGCTCCGGAGGCAGAGCTTGGTTCGGACGACGACGTCCCTTTGTCAGAGATCTTGAGGAGATCATTTCTCACTGCTCAGACCGAAAAGAAGCGTAGGAAGTGAGTGGCGAGGGAACGCGATGCCAGTTTGGCCGTGGATGCAGGCTCAAGCAGCATCCTCCTTGTTGATACTCATTCGGCGGATGTTCCTCCTGCGTTGTTTACCGCCCATAGACAGGTTGCGCGTTCAGCTCGGTAAGAAACCGAAAAGCTGCCCCAAGGTAACGTAATGCTGAGTTTTTTTTATTAGAACTAGATCTTCGAATTTTGACATATGTATTTTCTGCAGTTCCAAGTCTTGGGGATGGGATGACGGGTGAAAGCCTGGCGGTTACCGTGCCCGAAATTGCTACCCTCTCTCTAGAATCTGGGACCATCCAGACCGCCGCTCTTTCCCCAAGTAGCTCCCTGGTCTCGGCGGGCGTCGCAAGAGTCACGACGGCCCTTTTCGAATCAGTGGATGAAGCCATGAACGCAGAAACTACCCTTTTGAGGGAGAGCGAAGAAGCTGCTACGCCTGGTGATGCTTCCGTCGCGGTCTTGGTTGATGGCCCATTAGGTAAGTCTTAAGTCACTGTTCCCTTTTTATTTCTCAATCCCGTTCAGCTTCTTTTGACGATATTTTGTTTGTAGGTGCAATGAATGCTGAGATTGTGCCATTTGAAGCACCTTCGGTCGCTGCTATGATGGTTATTGTTCCCTCGCCTTCTCCAATGTACTCCGAAATGCTGGAAGGTATAGGTTTGCGATTTATTTAGTTTAACTATGGACACCATCTTCTTTGTATTGACAGTATATTGTCATTACTTTGCAGGAGTCCTTTTCGACCATCTATACCAGGTGTTGAACCCGCATTTCTCCTTCCAGTTGGAAGTCATTCTATCTGTTGATATTGGTTAGTATATCTTTTAGCTATTGTCTCCTTCTTTATTTTATGAATAGCCATATTGTTGCTAATTCTTCCTTGTATTGATCGCAGCGTCACGGATCGGAGGAGGGGAAGAGAGAATAGCCGCGCCTCCGGCACTCCCAATTTTGCCATCTGCAACAGCCGGTATAGTAGACTCCATTGCTCGCGTATTTTATTTACCTCCCTAGTCGATATTTGACCATAATTCGTTTTGCAGCAATCGCACCGATTCCATCTACCTTTGAGTCTCGCATCCTAAATCCGGCAGGGCCCTTTGCTAAATGCCCATCTTCCAGGGGTGTTGTGACTAGCCTGCGAATGTTGAGTGAATTCGTCGAGGATCTTGACGCCGAGGCCCTCGCATTCGCTGCAGATTTTGCTGCTGAGGTTAATCATATGCTGGCAATGCTCGTGAACTTCCATGACGAAGGTGTCATCGAGTCTTGGGTTAATTACTGCAGAAAGATCGAGGCCTACCCGCATGAGATTGAGCTCAAGCGTCCCGTTCTTGAAGTATCAGCTTTGAACTCCTAGCGAGCTGCGTGGGTCGAGAGTAGTGTTCCTTTCATCCGCCATTTTGAACAAGAGGCGACCCTGAGGCGTACGGAACATGAAGCAGCTTCAAGTGAATCCGCCCGGTTGTGCGCCCAGGTTGAAGCGAATGCTGCGCAGTTGAAAACTGTCTTTGACAATCTCCAGCGATGCATTTCGGATGGGTTGACGCTAAGACGGGCGCTTGACTCTGCGGAGCGGGTCGTGCAGGACTGCGAAGCTGTCATGCTGGGAACCAATGAAAAGATTTCGTCTTGTTTGCGATAGCGGGCCCGAGTCGAAGTAGAGTTGGCCGTGGCGGCCGATTGCGAGAAAAGATTGAAAGGAGCGCGCGAGAAGCTGGCTGATTTGTTGAAAACCCCTCCTCCTCAATAACCGTCTTGTATCCCCCTTTTTTACTGTAAACATGCTATTTTATGAATAACATGTATTCATTTTGATTTCTTTGTGAAATGTATTTTGTACTCTCTTGAATTCATGAATAAAAGACATATTTTATCTCATACTATCGTCTTCTCTTCTTTGTCATGTCATTGGCATGTGAATTTAGCAAATGTGTTCTATAGATAATCTATCTTGATCTCCTTGCAGGGCAGTGTTGGCTTAGAAAACAGGTTCAGATATGTCGCCTAAGACTTTTCAACTTTATGAGCCGTGAGGGTCTTATAAAGACCTTTCTCCCAACGAGTCGAGAGAATCCCGTATGTGTATTTTCTCCTTAGTAATCGTGAGGATTCCTAAGTGCGTTTTCTCTTGAGAGTCGTAAGGATTTCACAAGAGAATTTTCTCCCTTGCATGTCGAGAGGACTCATAAGTGGTTGTTTCCCTTCTTGTCGATATTCGACTTGGGAGAGTGTGGCCCGTGGATAGCATACAATACTCCATCTTAGACCTCCTTGCAGGACAGCGATGGCGTAGGAAGCAGGTTCAGATCTGCCGCTTAAGACTTTTCAATTTTATGAGACGTGAGGGTCTCATAAAGACTTTTCTCCCTATGAATCCTGAGGATCCCGTAGGTGTATTTTGTCCTTAGGAGTTGTCAGGATTCCTAATTTCGTTTTCTCTTGAGAGTCGTAAGGATCTCACAAGAGAATTTTCTTTTGTGCGGGTTTAGAGGTTCGTGGGTTGACTTGTTTTCGAGTCGAAGCATTGCTCCGATGGGGGGTCATTGGCTTGCTTATTTCCAATTTGAAGCATTGCTCTGACGGGGAGGTCATTGGCTGAATTGTTTCCGGGTCGAAGCATTGTTCTAACAAGGGGGTCATAGGATGACTTGTTTCCGAGACGGAGCGTTGTTCCGGCGGGGAGGTCATTGGCTGACTTGTTTCCGAGGCAGAGCGTTGTTCCGGCGGGGAGGTCATTAGCTGACTTGTTTCCGAGACGGAGCGTTGTTCCGGCAGGGATGGAGCGTTGTTCCGGTGGGGAGGTCCTTGGCTGACTTGTTTCCGAGACGGAGCGTTGTTCCGGCGGGGAGGTCATTGGCTGACTTGTTTCCGAGACGGAGCGTTGTTCCGGCGTGGACGGAGCGTTGTTCCGGCGGGGAGGTCATTGGCTGACTTATTTCCGAGACGGAGCGTTGTTCCGGCGGGGAGGTCATTGGCTGACTTGTTTCCGAGACGGAGTGTTGTTCCGGCGGGGAGGTCATTGGCTGACTTGTTTCCAAGATGTAGTGTTGTTCCTGCGGGGAGTTCATTGGCTGACTTGTTTCCAAGGTGGAGCGTTGTTCCGGCGGGGAGGCATTGGATGACTTGTTTCCAAGACGCAGCGTTGTTCCGGCGGGGAGGTCATTGGCTGACTTGTTTCCAAGACGGAGCGCTGTTCCAGCGGGGAGGTCATTGGCTGACTTTTTTCCGAGAGGGAGCGTTGTTCCGGCGGGGAGGTCATTGGTTGAATTTTTCCGAGACGGAGTGTTGTTCCGGCGGGGAGGTCATTGGCTGACTTGTTTCCTCTTTCTGCGGTGTCGAGAAGGAATGCCGTGCTGATCTTCTGGGATGCAGATGTTGCCATCGAGATCTGACTCTCCCTTTGACAGTGTCCGTTGGGAAATGTGGTTCCCTTTTCGTTTATACCCATGGATTGTATACAGGGGTTAGTATAGACTCGTCTGTAGGGAAAAAGTTTCATTCTTTCATTTTTTTATTTCTTTCCGCGATGCTCTATCATTTCAGTTTTTTATATCGCGAAAGTCGCGATTGCCCAATCATTTCGGCTATTTTTCGCGGTGCCCAATCATTTCGGCTATTTTTCTTTTTTACTTGCTGCTTTTTATTGCGAGTTGCCCGATCATTTCGGCTGTATATATTTTTTTTGTATTTTTGGCTCGCTGATTTTGTTGCGAGTATGGACCTGAGATCTGATACCGGTCTTAGCATCAACATCGCTGTGACTGGAATATTGCCAGGAGCGAATCATCACTTGCCGTGAAAGGACTTGGAATTTGTTACCGATTTAGGCATCAGCATTACTACAACTAGGATATTGCCAGGAGCGAATCATTATTTTCCTTAGTCGATTCGATCAAAGATGGCTTAGCAAGCAGGGTTAGGATCCTGTTGACTAAGGCTTTTGACTTCATAAGCCATAAGGGTCTCATAAAGGTGTTTCTCCCCATGAGTCGTGAGGATCTCGTAGGTGCGTTTCTCCTTAGGAATCGTAGGAATCCCTAAGTGGGTTGCTCCATTGTGAGTCGTAAGGATCTCATATAGGTATTTTCTCCTCACAAGGTCGAGAGGACCTTGCAGGTGTCTTTATTTTAACGAGATTGCGCCCTTTCGGGTTTTCACAAACTCGCCGGCAGTCCTGCTGTTTTTACTTACGGCGCCCTTTCGGGTTTTCATCCGTGCCCTTTTCGCTTGTGGACGTACCTTTTTTTTTGGCGCGATGAAATTCTCGAGAATAGTTTCGCCGCATGTGAGCCATCCGTTTGCCAATGGGATTTGAGTTGCAGTCCTCATCGCTGGGACTTGTGGACTTGCATTCCACTATAGCCGTGTTTGAGGTGGCGTTGTTAGTTTAGGGACATCTCGGTCTGTTGTTAATTTAAAGACATCTCGGTCCACAGGCAGTTTAGGGACATTGTCTTCCGTTGTTAGTTTAAGGACATTACGGTCTATATCTAGTTTAAGGACATTGCGGTCCGTTGTTAGTTTAAGGACATTACGGTCCATAGCTATGTTAAGGACGTTGCGGTCCGTTGTTAGTTTAATGACATTATGGTCCATAGCTAGTTTAAGGACGTTTCGGTCCATTAGGATTTTGAGGCGAGGTTTCGCGGGATACCACTTATAGAGTTTGGACTCAGGAAGATAGCGAGCGGACACAAGTGTCGTCATCTTTCATTAACCTGGGCTGTGACTCGTCAGGCATAGTACTTCTTAAGGAATCAGCCGTTTATTAGCTGGAAGGGTCTTTTGCCATGCATATCTATGAGCAAGTAAGCCCCACCTTGGTAGACTTTATCTATAATGTATGGGGCCTCATAGTTTGGCTTGAGTTTCCCTCGTTTGGCACGATTGGGGATCATAGGTCTTTTGACAACTAGCACGAGTTCGGCTTGGCGGAATGTTCTCGACCTAGTTATTCTTTCGTATGAGCGCGTCATCTTTGCTTTGTAAGCCTCCAAGTTTTGCTGCACTATGAGACAAGTTTCCTCGAGGGCTTCGAGCTCCTCAAGCCGAAGATGAGCATTCTCTGTTAGTTATATGTATGCCCTAGAGGCCATTACTATACATAGGATGTATATTGTAGTGGATGCTTGGACATATATAGGGAGGACTTTCTTGCTCGACATGATAGTATGCTATCTGGTTGATCTTTACCTCAACGTGTACACTGATTGTCTCTCTGTTACATGTTGGTAAAGCCCTTAGGATGTGTACTTGACTACCTGGACTATGATGCGGATCATACTAGTGGGGACATGGTAGTCCATAAGTACATCCTTCAAAGTCCCTAGTCGTGGGTGTATCGAGACGGGGCATCGATATACCAGAGTAGACTAGCGTATACCTTCTTGACCCATACAGATGGGCGATGGATGATCCCATATCCATTGGTGTTTGACATCAGAGATGATATACGGGTGCTCAGTAGAGACTGGGTACACTGGACGGACTCGCCGAGAACTCCCAGATGGTATTATACCTCACGTCAGATGGCAGTTCTCTGGTGACACTGGTACAGAGTAGTCTGTTGACCCGAGATCGTCAAAGAGTCTCATGTGGTTCCCACTGTGCTTTGATTTCCATCTTACCACGTCCAAGAGGGCGTGCAAAACGGTGGTTTTTGGGTACAGTCCCGAGTCACATGGAGGCAATGAGCGATAGGAGGGGATTCGTCTCTCCCGGTATAGGGGGTTGATGTTGCGCTGTGTTCGATTGGCTATAACCGGAAATCCCTGGACAGGGTTGCTGAGATTTACTGTTAAGTGTTACCAGTAGTTTCTCGAATTGTTATAGACCTCATATCGACACGACTTATCGAGCTATTGGGGTCTGACGTTTACCACCCCTAGGCGAGATATACGACATATCAGACGATCAGACCGGACTGTACGGCAGTGTTACTGGTTGGATTCACTGGAGTGTGAGCGGGCTTGCTCGTCGATCTTCTGATCGCTCAATACCCGGATGGCCGTTACGTTTAGCAGACCGCTTGCGGCTTGTGGGTGTTTGATATGATCATCATCTGCTGCCGGCGTATTGACGAGTCTTTAGAGTCCTACACAGAGGTTTCCTGGCTCAAGCGAAACGAAATAGGAGCGCATATGAGATATGTGCGGGACCGAGAATAATGCGTGTATGTGATACCGTATTTCATTCTCGCGAACAATGTGTCGAATGGTTGTATGCGATATAACCTAGTTATCAAATCGAAGATTGATTCGATAAATCGATACATTGGATATTAGTCGGTTATATGCGATATGACCGGATCGTTAAATCAAGTGTTGATTTAATGATTTAATGCATAATTATATACTTGATATATTACTTTTCATTAACTAGTATCGGTTCACTTTAAATGGATTTTCTCGCTCGGATGTGCGCGTTATATATGTGATATGATTTTTTGCACATGCTTGTATCATGTTTGATGGTGCATGTAAAATTGGTTAAGTATAAAGAATTAAACCTTGGTTAATGAAATGGTTAGGGTTTATTGTTTGCTTATTTATTTATTCATTCATTTATCTATTTCTTTTTGGATGAAAAGAATGAGAAAAGAAAACAAATGGTTGCTTTCTTAGAAGCTTCTTCAAGCTTCATGCAACTTTGACCAAAGCAACCATTCTTGTCTTCTTCTCTAACTCTAACCATTCCACCTAACTAAAGTTAATTCTCTACACTTTACCATGGTTAAAGTTATGATAAGTATGATATTTCTTTTCTATTTTTATTAACTTATGATAATCATCATCATCTTCTTCTTCATCTTCTTCATTGAAGAAAACCTTTCTTCATCAATGGTGATTGATGAAATAAAGTGAGAAATCCAATTCTAAAGTGAACCCACTTCCTATTTCTTCATCCTCTACCTCTTGCCAAGTAGTAAAGTGTGTTTCCTTCACAAGTTTTCTTGACTTGGTGAAGTTGGAGCTTGATCTAGCGATGCCTCGACGTAGATCATCTTCGGCACGTTGTCGATGACCTAGCCCGCTTCTTCTCCGATGAAGCCGACGCTAGAGCCCGGAATTTGATATGGACAGCGAGGAGACTTCATCACGGAGCCGTGGAGGTGGAGGACCGGATCTACAAAGGTTGTATTTCCGTATTCTTGTAGTTAAGTGTTAACTAGTTTCTTTTTCGCCTAGACATCTAGTTAACGATCCGTAGTCTAGGGTTTCTCGGCACCGTAAAATTTGAAATTGGCATGGTTGATGCCTTGTGAGACCTCATTAGGGTGCCTAGGAACCCTACAGTGGTATCAGAGCCTAGCTAGAGCCTTAGGCGAAGTCTAGACGGAATTTGAAACCCGAACGAACCCGAAACCCAACTCAAAAATAGCTCTCTGTCCTTTTTTCAAAAACTGGGATTTTTCCAGATTAAAAATGCTTAAAAAATTCAGCAGGGAAATCTAAGAATCACGGTGCAAAATTTTACTCATGAACAGTCAAAACGGCGGCGGAACCGCGGCAGAAGCCTAGCTTCTGCGGCGGTTCCGCGGCCCATTGATGACGTCAGCTTCCCATGTTTGCACAGTAACTCTTATTTTATTATGCTGGATTTTCTGGGAATTTTTAATATTTATTCAAGTGTTGAATTTTTCTGGGTTGTTTTGGGGATTCGGTGTTTCGATCGGAGTATCAGATTTTGTCTGTGGCTTTCCGGATAATTTTTGGATATGTTAAAAAGTTAGACCGGATATAAATACCCAATTTTTCCCCTGTCGGGAAATTTCCAAGTGTTGGATTTTTCCGTAGTTTAACGACGTTCTAAGTAGTGCAAGTAACGCGATGGACCCTCTAGAAGACAACAAACCTTAACTCGATTATGTGACCGTCTTGAACTGCCCTTTGAACCTTCGGGTTTTGGGCAGTACGGCGTGCCACATGTGAGGCGCTGGCTTGACCCTTCTACGGCTGGACCGTTGGTACTGAGGCACGAACTGAATGTTGTTAGACCTATTTCATGTGTTGATCTGTATTGGGAAAACTTGGGTGTTCGAATGTTCGATCGGAAAGTTTAACATTTTCTATTTATCTGGAATGTGATACAATAATTGGAATTCACAATAAGTTATGAGATAACTCAATGAATGTTATAAACATAGCAGTTTAGTCTCACTTGATCGGTTGCCACGGAATTTTGATGTGATCAAAAGTCCATCGCAATCACGTAGTGTACGCGGATACTCGCCGGGTAAACTTAATAGACAGCCTCACTCCATAGCCCCGACCAAGTGACTGTAGGAAAACCCCATCGCCGAAAGCATCCGTTCGGGTGCTCGCGGTAGCGGTGTTCCGCCTTGGTGCACTTCGTCGACGGTATCAGGGGTGCGGCCGCCTACTAAAGTTTGCGACGAGCATTCAATCAATATGTCGGGAATCCTGTTGAATTGCCCGACTTGATATTGAAAAGTGTTTTCGATAATGAGACTAAAATGCGGGGTTTATAATTGTTAGGCATGCGATGTCTAAAGAATTCATTTGGTCAGGCATGCGATGTCTGAGGGGGTTGCGGATTCCAACTGTTGTAGTTTTACACTTTCTTTTCTGTGACCGTAAGTGTAATATGTGATATCGCCGGTTTCGTTGCTATATGTCAACGACAATTGGGATGCGCATATTTACTTACGTTGATGACATGTGATGTTATGTGTTGCTGGATATGTTATATTGGATCGTCGTGTTTGAATAGCCGGGGATTTTTATGTGAGATGAGTGTTTTTTCATTTTCATTCATGTAAAAACTTGTATGTAATATTCTTTTATTGGGGCACTTCCCGGTTGCGGAAGATGTCACCCTTTGTATATTATTTACTTTTCCGCACTAGGATAGACCCAAGGAGGGGAGCACAAGTAACCGGATTCTGGAGTTCAGTGGGAGACCAACTCGAGGAGTCGAGTCCGGGTCTCCTAACTCCAGAATTGGTAGGGTTTCTTGCCGCTCTTGTAGGGGTCTAGGGGTGTGGGTTTGGCTATTCATCGCGACCGTGGAATCCGTGTTTTATACTGGCTCGTATTGAAAACACGGACGTCCTAATATATCCAATATTTCATATGATTCTTCTGCTGCGATATCTGTGATGTGATCATGTGATGTTCTGTGATAGATACAGTATATAGTATATATGATATATTATATAGATGTTACTTATGTTTTACACCCGCGCTAGCCCTGCCCTGCTCTGCCGTTAGTTACCTAACCTAACGGTGCACGAGGGGACATCGAGGCGAATGCGGATGGCATAAGTGTACGTCGTATTTATCTGTGATGTTTAGGTAATAAATGATGGGACTTCATTAATGTGATTAATGAAAATAAAAGAAACCTAAGATGTTGTAGAATCGAATTTCAAAAATAAAACAGGTAGCTACAGTTCTTGCTTTGCATAGGGGTATATATGATATATCCTGCACCTTATTGGATAAGGAAAGGACCGAGATCCCTTCACCGGGAGTGACTCCTTTAGCAATAACTGGCAGATGCTACACACTCGGTTTGTCTTTTGATTGCTTTTGAGTGTTTTTTTGCTTTGCACAGTGATATATATGATATATCCCGCACCTCATTTGACGAGGAAAGGACCGACGATCCCTTCACCGGGAGTGACTCCTTTAGCAAAACTAGAAAGGCCTAAAAAACACTCCATTTCAAAATCCTTTGATTCTACAACGATATCAAGTTCATTACGCAATAGGTTTTCAGAAAAACCTGTCGTAGCCCTCCGTCATTTCAGATAAGTACTAGTTAGTATTCGTGCTGCGGTTGTTTGGCATGCGTCAAGGCGTAGTGTACGGTAGCTAACTAGTGCTTATCTGCTAGCATACGATGCGATTGGATTAGGGTATTCGTACGGCGTTGTTTGGCATGCGTCAAGGGTCGTGCAGGTGGGTTTAATTCAATCAAGAAATGTACGGGTTGAAATTGACTAGCGGACTATGGGTTGTTTGGCATGCGTCAAGGTCATAGCACGCTAGGGGTAAAATATTATCGGAAATTTCAAGTGTTGAAATTTGCAATGAGATTGCATACCTTCTATGAGATAGTTGGATCCCGATACCCGCTGCGAGTAAGAGTTACTCCTGGGAGAGTTTTATACATTGCAATTAGCCGATCAAGTAGGTGTCTAGAAAGGTGTTAACGAGGTTACGCCTCTGGGAAAACGAGGTTTACATTAATTAGGTTCGTACGAAAGCACGGGGGACCTCCCTCAAAGTACCGACACTGGCTTGGCTGAAAGATTGGCGAACTTGTAGTGTGTAATTAATCCCGGCTAGTCTTTCCTTTTAGGGTTTGAAGGAAGATTTGATAAAAAGCAGTGGGAGCCATACTGATTAGATAAAATAATAACCAATCTATTCTTGCAAGAGCGCACGCTGAGTGTTTTCTTCTCTCTCTCTCCAGGTAGCGACCATATCACGCCTTAATCAAGATAATAATACGGATTATTGACCGAACCCGCTTGTTTTACTGAGCTGGGGAACGTTGGTCCCGCTCCAACTTATAATTGTTATAAGACAGAGCAGGAAATTGGGGAATACCAGATTTCCCGTGCTGCCCAAACGAAGAGAGTGCATGTTGATGCATTATCTTCGGGTGTGTTCATTATATAGAACTGTTTCTCAATGCCCTTTACGTCCTGGGTATATGATACCGAATCAGGATCCTGCATATGTAATATGTTACATGGGCTACAGATAGGTAAAGAACTGAGAACGGGTGATAAGTTTCATGAGGCAGAAAACGGGGCAAGAGTTGCAACCAAGTCTTCTGGTCACTGTCACCCTGTATTACCAATATATTGATTCTGAACGAATGTTATTAGATACCGAACCTGATATACAAAATCATATCAGTCTCTTTATTAGTAAAGAAATGATAAAATTTTGTATTGTTGGATAATGTTTTGAACATTTCTTATATCAAAAGTTGATCGGATCAGGCACGTTATCTAAAAGCATTGATGTTCTAAATCAAACTACAGTTCTTAGTATATGGAACACACACAAGAGGAAGAGTTCAGAAATGAACGAATCCTTCTTGAGGCATTGTAGACTAGGTCATATCAATGCGACCCGACTAGCTGAAGTTACATTTAGATGCATATTTAAATCAGTTTGAATTTACATCTTGTGAAACTTGCCAGTCATGTCACAAAGATACGATGACCATAGCTCCGTTTAAAGGAAACAGAGAAAGAGTTAGTGAACTCTTGGGATGATACATGTTGATGTATGTAAGGTCCCCTGTCTGCATATGCCAGGACTGGTTCTTTGTACTTTGTTACATTCTCTGATAATCTCTCAAGATTCAGACATATGTTCCTGTTGAAACACAAGTCCGAACCTTTTGAGATATTCACGGAATATAAGTTAGAAGTAGAGAACCAAAATACGGGTATAAGTATTATGTCCTTTGATGTGATCAAGGAGGAGAATACTTGAGCACGGAATTCCTGGACTATTCTAAAGGAGAATGAGATTCTCTCTCAGCATTACTCCTCCGTATACACCATAGCACGATGGTATATCGGGGCGAAGCAATATCACCCTATATGATAATGTGTGCTCTATGATGAGTACTACTGAGTTACCTGTTTCCTTTTTGGGAGTTATGCACTTGAGAAGCTGCATACCTATTGAATAGGGTTCCAATCAAATCAGTTGCCTACCATTTCATATGTGATATGGAAAGGGAAGAGCCCATTTCTTAAGTTAGTTAAGATTTGGGGTTGTCCAGCCTATGTCTGAAAAGCAAAATCCGGACAAGCTCGAGGCAAAATCTGTTATGTAGAACTGGAAATGTTCCAGCTATACAGACTGCAGCTGATGATTTGATAGAGCCAAAGGATTTAGTAGATTCCAACGAACCTCAGCCTCTCCGCCGAACTAGTAGGGTTCCTCACCCACCTGAGAGATACTTCGGTTTCTCTATGACAGTGGGAGCGAGGATTGCATCATGAGATGATGACCCAACTAGTTTCGAGCTGGCCATCAGGAGTAAGACTCTATAAGAATGGCTGGATGCTTAGTGATCTGAGATGGAATCCTTATACACCAACAGAGTATGGACTTTGGTTGCTATATCTGAAGGGTTAAATCCCCATCAGGAGCAAGTATATCTTGAGAAGATTATTTGGTGTACTTGGAAAAGTTGAGACTTTCAAAGCTAGACATGTTAAAGGTTGTAATCATCGACCAGGCATGGATAATGATGAAACCTTTTCCAGTGCCTATGCTTAAGTCCATCCAGATCCTACTTGCCACGGCTACATACCATGACTACGATATCTGGTGGTTGGGTGTCATGACTGCTTTTCTAAATGATGTTTTAGATGAGAACGTCTGTAAGTACACAGCCAGAGGGCTTCGTAGACAGTGGGAGCAGCGGAAACGTGTACAAGATGCTTTATAGGATAAAGCAGGTATCGCGGAGTTGGAACATCTATTTTGATGCCTGAGTCAAAGAGTTTGACATCATCAAAATGGTAGATGAACCTTGTATAAACAAAAAGGTAGTAGGGAGTATGGTCACGATCCTCGTAGAGTACGTGGATGACATACTCTTGATAGGGAAAGAGTTTCCTATGCTACGCTCGGTCAATCTCCGGTTATCACAATGATTCTCCACATAGGATCAAAGTGATACCTACTAAATCCTGGGTTTTGGACCTATGAGATAGATCCAAGTGGATGTTAGAATACTCACTAGCTGTAGTGAGATGGTATCAATTGATCCTGGGAAGAATCACTGGAAGTGTTCCGGGGTGATAAAGACGACTGACTGTCAGTCACAGGCATTGTCTTTACCCTCAGTAAAAGGGCGGTATGTTGGAAGAGTTCCAAGCTAGATACCGTGACAGACTAGAAGATAAAGGCTCGATACATCGCTATTTAAGATGCTACCAAAGAGGCAGTCTGGATGTATATTTGTTCATGAGATGAACTTAGTTCCTCCCATTATGTGACAATGGAGTTGTGGCTTATGCCAAGGAACGTCCGTCCCATCAGTGATCCAGACATATTCTAAGGCAGTATTACCTGATCATGGAGATGGTTGATCTCCAGGGGATCGAGGTTAGGAGAGTAGACACAGAGGACAACACGGCGGATCCACTCACAAAGGCCTGTTCCCAGAGAGAGATTTTTATGGGATGGTTAAGTATGAGATACTACAACCACTGCTATCAGATGGCCCTAGTGCAAGTGGGAGATTGTTAGTTATATGTATGCCCTAGAGGCCATTACTATACATAGGATGTATATTGTAGTGGATGCTTGGACATATATAGGGAGGACTTTCTTGCTCGACATGATAGTATGCTATCTGGTTGATCTTTACCTCAACGTGTACACTGATCGTCTCTCTGTTACATGTTGGTAAAGCCCTTAGGATGTGTACTTGACTACCTGGACTATGATGCGGATCATACTAGTGGGGACATGGTAGTCCATAAGTACATCCTTCAAAGTCCCTAGTCGTGGGTGTATCGAGACGGGGCATCGATATACCAGAGTAGACTAGCGTATACCTTCTTGACCCATACAGATGGGCGATGGATGATCCCATATCCATTGGTGTTTGACATCAGAGATAATATACGGGTGCTCAGTAGAGACTGGGTACACTGGACGGACTCGCCGAGAACTCCCAGATGGTATTATACCTCACGTCAGATGGCAGTTCTCTGGTGACACTGGTACAGAGTAGTCTGTTGACCCGAGATCGTCATAGAGTCTCGTGTGGTTCCCACTGTGCTTTGATTTCCATCTTACCATGTCCAAGAGGGCGTGCAAAACGGTGGTTTTTGGGTACAGTCCCGAGTCACATGGAGGCAATGAGCGATAGGAGGGGATTCGTCTCTCCCGGTATAGGGGGTTGATGTTGCGCTGTGTTCGATTGGCTATAACCGAAAATCCCTGGCCAGGGTTGCTGAGATTTACTGGTAAGTGTTACCAGTAGTTTCTCGAATTGTTATAGACCTCATATCGACACGACTTATCGAGCTATTGGGGTCTGACGTTTACCACCCCTAGGCGAGATATGCGACATATCAGACGCTCAGACCGAACTGTACGGTAGTGTTACTGGTTGGATTCACTGGAGTGTGAGCGGGCTTGCTCGTCGATCTTCTGATCGCTCAATACCCGGGTGGCCGTTACGTTTAGCAGACCGCTTGCGGCTTGTGGGTGTTTGATATGATCATCATCTGCGGCCGGCGTATTGACGAGTCTTTAGAGTCCTACACAGAGGTTTCCTGGCTCAAGCGAAACGAAATAGGAGCGCATATGAGATATGTGCGGGACCGAGAATAATGCGTGTATGTGATACCGTATTTCATTCTCGCGAACAATGTGTCGAATGGTTGTATGCGATATAACCTAGTTATCGAATCGAAGATTGATTCGATAAATCGATACATTGGATATTAGTCAGTTATATGCGATATGACCGGATCGTTAAATCAAGTGTTGATTTAATGATTTAATGCATAATTATATACTTGATATATTACTTTGCATTAACTAGTATCGGTTCACTTTAAATGGATTTTCTCGCTCGGATGTGCGCATTATATATGTGATATGATTTTGTGCACATGCTTGTATCATGTTTGATGGTGCATGTAAAATTGGTTAAGTATAAAGAATTAAACCTTGGTTAATGAAATGGTTAGGGTTTATTGTTTTCTTATTTATTTATTCATTCATTTATCTATTTCTTTTTGGATGAAAAGAATGAGAAAAGAAAACAAATGGTTGCTTTCTTAGAAGCTTCTTCAAGCTTCATGCAACTTTGACCAAAGCAACCATTCTTGTCTTCTTCTCTAACCCTAACCATTCCACCTAACTAAAGTTAATTCTCTACACTTTACCATGGTTAAAGTTATGATAAGTATGATATTTCTTTTCTATTTTTATTAACTTATGATAATCATCATCATCTTCTTCTTCATCTTCTTCATTGAAGAAAACCTTTCTTCATCAATGGTGATTGATGAAATAAAGTGAGAAATCCAATTCTAAAGTGAACCCACTTCCTATTTCTTCATCCTCTACCTCTTGCCAAGTAGTAGAGTGTGTTTCCTTCACAAGTTTTCTTGACTTGGTGAAGTTGGAGCTTGATCTAGCGATGCCTCGACGTAGATCATCTTCGGCACGTCGTCGATGACCTAGCCCGCTTCTTCTCCGATGAAGCCGACGCTAGAGCCCGGAATTTGATATGGACAGCGAGGAGACTTCATCACGGAGCCGTGGAGGTGGAGGACCGGATCTACAAAGGTTGTATTTCCGTATTCTTGTAGTTAAGTGTTAACTAGTTTCTTTTTCACCTAGACATCTAGTTAACGATCCGTAGTCTAGGGTTTCTCGGCACCGTAAAATTTGAAATTGGCATGGTTGTTGCCTTGTGAGACCTCATTAGGGTGCCTAGGAACCCTACATTCTCTTCGTCTGTTAGCTCATAATGAACCGCCACTCGTAGAGAGGGTAGCTCTATCTCCAAGGGAAGTACTGCTTCCGTGCCAAATACCAACGCGAATGGCGTTGTATTTGTGGCCGTTTTGAATGTGGTCCGATAAGCCCAGAGAGCTTCATGTAGTCTCTCGTGCCAGTCCTTTTTATTTTTGGACACCGTCTTTTTTAAGATCTTTGTCAAGGTTTTGTTGAAAGCCTCAGCTAGACCGTTAGCTCGGGGATTATAAACTGAAGAATATCTCCAATCTATTTTATACTGCTGTACGAAGCGGCTGATCTTATGGCTCCTATAGGCTGGTCCGTTATCAGAGATAATCCGTCGCGTAGTGCCGAACCGATATATGACGTGTGTCTTGAAGAAATGGAGAACATTCTCTGTCTTCACTTCTCTTAGCGGTACTGCTTCTGCCCTCTTAGAGAAGTAATCAGTTGTCGCCAATATGAATCGATGTCCTTTGGATGACGCTGGTTCGATGGGTCCGATTATGCCGGTTCCCCACATTTCGATCGGCCAGCTAGCCACTATTGGGTGTAGCGGGTTTGGATGCTGGTGGATGAAGTCTCCATGAATTTAGCCCGAGTGGCACTGCTTCGCGTATTCGAGGCAGTCCTGAATCATCGTGAGCCAATAGTAGCCCATTCTTTTAATTTTCAGCTTCATCTTTGGCTCGGCTTGATGAGAACCAAAGAGTCCGTCATAAGTTTCTTGGATGACTCTCCTTGCATCTTCCGGTCCCAGGCATCTCAGCTAAAGAGTGTCGAACGATCTCTTATATAGATATCATTGACGAAGGTGAACGACAGCGTTCGTTCCATGAGCTGATGTCTTATGGATGCATCTTCCGGTGTTTGACGAGATTTGAAGTTGTAACACCCTAGTTCATTTATACCAGTTCTATTTTGGGTATTTCTTTATTTATGGCTATTTCATGATTTATTGTGCTTTGGGTGCGAGTAAATGTAATTGGTATCCGTGTTTACATCAGACCCGACCCGCAAGCTGGAAACCCGTCTTGATTCCTGTTTATGATTTATCCCTGCTAGTTATGATGATCCGTGCACTTTCATGTTGTATATCATGTATATATGCATTATATCTGGCATCTGCATTTTTTAAATGATACAAATATAATCAAATAATATATTTTAAAAATATCTTGCATGGACTGCATCATACCCCTAACCCTGTTGTAGCATCTGTACATCGTGTTTTTGTCCTGTTCTGCGAAACGAACTCATTTGGATAGCTACGCGCACGCTACGTGTATCAGTTCTTGGGGTTATGCAATTTGGTTACCCGGATATCCTATTTTGGTTTTGGTTTATACGTATATTATCCGTATTTTCAAACCATAATTTTAGACCTAATCTGGGCATATTTTGGAGTAAGTTTGTATTTTCCAAAATCTCAGTTTTAAGTAAAATATAATTCTTTGAAATATATATATATATATATATATATATATATATATATATTCAACGTTTATAATTTTCTTAACCAAAAATATATTTTAAAATCCTTTTAAAATTCTAAATCTATTAGAATCTCACCAGCTCTCTCTCTCTATTGTATATATTCAGTAATCAATTGATTACGAGATCCCGTCACCTCTCCCTCTCCCTATTATCACCGCTCTTCTTCTCTTCGTCCCGCGAGCGATCTCGAACCCACGCACGTCGTGCTCGTTGCCCATCGCTCACCATCGTCGCCTCTCGTCACATCCCCGTCGCAACCACCACTTCTCCTTCCATATCACCTCCCTCTTCCTCTTCCCTGCACTGAGCAATCCTGACCCGTGCACATCCGACGAGAACTCAAGCAACCCACTGCCTTTGTCCATGAAAGCTCGCTGGAAAATCTATGACTCGTCGTCGTCGCCCCATTGTAGCCTTCTCTGACCCCAGAGCCTTCAACCCCCAGCCTCATCACAACAGACCACTTCTTCCTCTTCTTCTTCTTCTCTTCTCTTTCTTGATCTCGTGTTTCTGGTGATCGCCGGATCCGTGCCGCCGCCGACGATCCGGGCGACTCAGTGGATGTTCCTAGCCAGCGTGGTCACATTCTTGCTTTGCCTGGTTCTGTTTTGTACGTGCGCGTGTGCATCACGACATTTACCGACGTCGTATGCGGCGTACACACCCGTCGTGAGATCTGATCTGGCAAGTTTATCTTGCTACATGCTATGATATATATTTTGCATCCATATGAATAAAAATATCACATGTTTATTGCATTGTACATCCATGTTACCGTTTTACCGTTTTCGGATAACCGTTCGTATCTGTATCATTTATTACATATCTAGTTGCATGCAAGTTTATCTTGCTACATGCTATGATATATATTTTGCATCAATATTAATAATAATATTACATGTTCATTTCATTATGCATTCTATGTTACAGTTTTACAATATCCGTTCGCATCCGTACAGTTTATTACATATATAGTCGTATGCAAGTTTATCTTGCTACATGCTATGATATAAATTTTACATCCATATGAATTAAAATATCACATGTTTACTGAATTTTGCATCCTATGTTACAATTTTATAGTTTTACAATATCCGTTCACATCCGTACATATCTAGCCGCATGCAATTTTATCTCATTACAAGTTATGCAACGTATTTTACATCCATGGGTATAGAATTATTACATGTTCATTGCATTTCACATCCATGTTACAGTTTTACCGTTTTTTCGATATTCGTTCATATCCGTGTTATTGATTATATATCTAGTTGCATGCCATGTCATATTATATCATATTACCGTTATGTTAGCACCTCATGCTTGATAATGCGGATTATACTTAGTCATGGAGTTGTAGATGTGATCCCTGATAAACACTTGTGCATCCGCATTTTACCGTGTTTCGATACTAGTTGCATTTTACTGTTGGGCATCCATTGAATGCACTGTACACCACCTGACATGACCTGATACACCTCTGCTTGACTTGACACTTGATCCTGTTACTAATGCTGACAATCCTGACTCGTTGTCCTGATGGACGTATCATGTTGTCTATATAGACAAACCTGTACCTGCCTGATCCTGTGTTGGCATTAGCTCCAGATTTATCAATACCTGACTTAAACACATAACCTTGGGTGTAAGGGGAAATCAAGAATGTAACCGAACGTAACTCAAAGGGCTATTACATTGTTACCGTGGTCCCGTAGGGAATGAACGAGGCATAGACTGATAGTCTAGAATATATTGTTACCGTGGTCCCTTGGGGAATGAACGGGCATTGTTTGATGGGTTACGATAAGAATTACATTAATTGATTTCGAAGACTTTAGAATAGATAACCCAGCAGTATGGTTTAGATTACTCGCTGCACTTCACCTGCACGTATACACTTCACCATTCCATATCCATGGTTACTGGTTATATTCATGTCATCGTTTATAATCATGCCTCCATATCTCGTGTATCTTGTTCATTTATTATTGTTGATATTATGACGCACTGACGTCTGGGTTTTGCATGACACAGATCCTCTGTCTCTTTCGTAGGCTGATCAGGAGTATTTCCGCCGTCAGGACGAGCATTGGGGATCTTGTTAGTTTAGTTTAGTTTAGTTTTATTTCCAGATGTGAGCCCTTATTTGGGATGTATTTTTCAGATGTTACTGTTATTGGATTTATTGCTTCCGCATATTTATATTTCTTGACTCATTTATTCTGGCATATGGACATGTACTAGATAGTTCATTTTATTTTATTGTTCTTGATATCTTATAGACAGCCGTAATGTGGCTGTGGAGGGATGTTTCCTAGCCACAGGTAACATGGTTTGCTCTGTCACGTTCTGATCGTAGCGCACTTTGGGAAGCGGGGCATGATAGAAGTAGTTTATAAAGACTTCTCTCCAATCTTTAGCCATTTCTTGGTCCTCTATTTGTAGGGATATTTGCTTGATCTCTTCCTTTTCTTCAGACGACTCTGGAGATATTTCTACTGGTGCAAGAACCCGACAACTTTGTACAACGATTCTTACGTCATCGAGGTTTTCGTCAGCCAGTTCTTTAGCGAGTTTAGCTAATGCGTCCGCTTTGCTATTTTTTGCGCGGTATGCTTTCCAGAATGTAGGAGGGAATTTGACTCAGTAGTTGCTGTAATTTTTCGCCATATTTTACCAATTCTGGTTTGCATGTCTGATAGTCACCATTTACTTGGCTAACGACTAGCTGAGAGTCTCCGTATATGAGGAGATTTTCGATTCCCATGTCGACAGTGATCTCAAGACCTGCTATCAAAGCCTCGTATTCTGCTTCATTGTTGGTCCTCGGCTCAGTTAAGGAAAAGGCAAAATGCATTATCCCTCATTGTGGAGTCACGAAGATGAGACCTACCCCAGATTTGATTATGGGAGAGTTGTGCTTTCGCTTCTTCATGGAAGATGCCCCAAATAAGTAGAGTTCCCATAAGGTATCACTCCCTCCTCTCTCCCCGTTGATCGTGTCAAACGTGCGCTCGTCTGGAAGTTCGCAATTTAAAGGTGAGTCTCTAGCTATCGGATGTTCAGCGAGGAAGTCGGCCATGGCCTGGTGTTTCACTGCCTTAAGAGGTCGATAGATTATCGAAAACTCCATCAAGAGGAGGGCCCATTTAGTAAGTTAACCTGTTAGTATGGCCCTTGACATCAAATACTTGAGAGGATCCACATTTGATATGAGATGGACCTCGTGCGCCAAAGCATAGTGACTGAGCTTCGTTATCACGAAGATTAACGCCATGCAGTATTTTTCGATAGGGGAATAGTTGTTTTCTGCCCCCAGGAGAACTCGGCTGAAATAGTAGAGGGCTCTCTCCTTCCCTTGGTCGTTCTCCTATGCCCATAGTGCGCCTAAAGAACCTTCAAGGTCTGTTGTGTACAGGATGAGCGGCTTTCCCTTGACTGGAGCGGTCAGTACTGGCGGATTCTGTAGGTATTGCTTGATTTCGTCCAGTGCACTCTTGCATTTACGATCCCAAACGAATGAGGTTCCTTTCTTCATCAGGTGACTGTAGGGACGGCATTTTCCGGAGAGGTTGGCTATGAATCGCCGGATATACGTGAGCTTCCCTTGTAGAGACCGCAATTGTTTTAAAGTTTTTGGAGTGGGCACTTCCATAATTGCCTTTATCTTCGATGGATCTATTTCGATGCCTCAGTGTCGTATGATGAATCCTAGGAACTTGCTTGAGGAAACTCCAAATGCGCATTTCAGAGGGTTCATCTTCATGTTATAGTTACGAAGACATTGGAACACTATTTTCAAATGCTCCCAGTGTTCCTCATACGATTTGCTTTTCACTACGAGGTCATCGATATAGCATTCGACGATTTCATAGATGAGGTCATCGAAAATCTTCTTCATGGCTCTTTGGTAGGTAGCGCCGGCATTCTTTAGACCGAAAGGCATCACTTTGTAGCAGAATATGCCCAGAGGAGTCCGGAAAGCGGTATGCTTCCGGTCTTTGGGATGCATCTTTATTTGATTGTACCCCGATGATCCGTCCATAAAGGAGAAGACTTCATGAGTGGACGTATTATCTATCATCAACTCGATGACCGGTATGGGAAAATCATCCTTCGGGCAAGCTTTATTGAGGTCTCGGAAATTCACGCAGATGCGCACCATCTCATTTTTCTTCATCACTGGGACAATGTTGGCGATCCAGTCGGGGTATTGAACTTCTTGGATGAAGCCGGAGTCAATTAGCTTCTTGACTTCGGCGTTGATACTCATCTCAAGTTCGAGCCGCATTCTTCTTGGTGCTTGTTTGAATCGATTGACTTATGGAGATATCGCCAATTTATGCACAGCTATTTCTAGATCTTGCCCCGGCATCTCGGAATAGTTCTATGCGAAGCAGTCTTTATACTGCATGAATACTTCTTTTAGCGTAGCCACCTGTTCTTTAGACAGCAGCTCACTGACGAACGTAGGCCGCGGGTCGTTTGCCGTCCCCAAGTCGATTTTCCTTAGGTTGTCCACAGTATTATGTATTCCATCTTCCAACTCTTTTGGCGCTGATGGAAATTCTGAGATCAACTCCTCTTCATCCTTGTTTTCGAAGCACCAGGAGAGGTCATCCATATACTCGTGCACTCCTTTTTCCGACAGCTTTATTACGTTACAGGTACGAGATCGTTTCCAAGACCGATGTTGATCTGGTTCTACTTTCGCTATATACGTTGCCATTGGCACATGCTTTTGTGGTGGGGCTACCCTCCAATTGTTGGATAGAGCGAATCTGCTGAGTTGATATTGGTCTTCGACCTAGTTTTTGAAGGTGAAGCAGTCTTCAAGAGGATGTCCTATCGCTCGGTGATAGGAGCAATAATCCGGGTGATGAACCTCATTTGATTGATCGGGGTGCCGAGACTCCGGGAGTGTCATCATTTGATGTTTCATAACAAGGTCAAAGATTCTCCTTGTCTTGTCTCGAGGGAAAGAATAAGCTTGACCCATCTTTTTCATAAGAGACGGATTCCGGCTGACCTTTTCTCGATCACGTGGCCTTTTAGATCCGTTTTGCTGTTGCCGAACGTTTTTTCCGTTCTTTAACTTGTTTTTGCCTTTGTGTCGGGCTTTTTTTCTTATCTTGGGAATGCATGGCGGGCTGACGGTGAAGGGCATCATCATACTCCGTAGCTTGCTGAAGGAGGCATTACTTCTTGGCTTTCTTGTAAATGGCCATTTTGCGGCTGTGGTCGTTCCGAACCATTTAACTCGCTTCCCTTACTAGCTTGTCCATTTGTTCTTCAAACGACAGACTCGGCATTTTTATGGCAAGTCCTCGTTCGGGTTCAACGTCAGCGTCTTTTAAAAAAGCATGCCCTTCTTCAAAGAGGTCATTTATGACATGGAAGTCATGGAATTGCTCCTGTTTCTTGGACTGGACATATCCAAGCCCAATCGTTTCCATTTTTCCGTTGGGCAATTTTCGCCGAGTTCCAGGGATGTTCGAAATCTTGTTCTAGAACTGAGCTTGTCGAGGAGTCTATTTGAAAGGTACACCTTGGCATCTTAATAACCTTTTTAATCCCTCCGTGTAGTATCTGGGCAGATAGATTGGTTGGAGCCTGTCAAGCGCAGGTTCGGCACCATACCAAACTTCTTTCTCGACTTTGGTTTTCCCGGATCGATAGAATGGGATCGCCTTTTCACCTCTTCTCCTGGGAGGGATGTAGAATGTCTGCAGTTCTTGCACACTATATGTCTCAAGCGTATCAAGCTCCCTGTAATGCTGTCGCGAAACCAAGAAGTTCTGCAAACTATGATCATCTCCAGTGAGGGTCTGCATTGATGGTGTTAGTGTATATGCCCTAGGGGCTATTATTGTATCATACTAGCTTGTATATTACTTAATGGAAGCTTGGGATATTCACAGTTATATTAACAGTCTTGCTAAACATGGTAGTATGCTACTTGGTTATATCTATCTTAATATGTGTGTACGTATTGATAGAGCCCTTAGGATCTTGCTTGACTACCAGCGTTGTGATGGCAGTCACACTAGTGGGGGCTGGGTAGTCTATAAGCACATCCTTTTTCAGGTCCCTAGTCGTAGGATTATCGAGACAGGGCATCGATACTCCGGAGTAGACTAGTGTGTACGCTTCTCATCCCAGTTGGGGAGATGGTCGGTCCCACAGCCATCAGTACGTCGTACTAGAGATAGTATACAGGTGCTCGTTGGGTTACGGGTACACCGGACATGACTCGCAGGGAACTGTTGGTTGGTATTATACCCTTCGTCGGTTAACAGTTCCTAGATGACATTAGTACAGCATAGTCCGCAGACTTGACACTGCTGCTTCGCCTCGAGTGTGTTCCCACTGTTCTTAGATTGCTACCCTACCATGGATCAAAGGAGTCGTGCAAACAGGTAGTAGTTGGGTGCAGTCCCGAGCACTTGGAGGCAGTGGCGGTTAGACAGGATTTGTCTCTCCCGGTATTGGGAGTTGATATCGCGCTGTGTCTGGAGAGCCATTACGCAAAGTCCCTGGCCAGGGCAAGCGAGATTTACTGGTAGGTTTTCTAGTAGTTTCTCAAGGTGTAATAGGCTTCGCTCCGACACGACTTATACCGCTTTTAGGGGACTGACGCTTGCCGCCCCCTAGGCCCGATATGCGATAGTCCTAGATGAACAGACTGGACTATACGGAGATTGTCACATCAGGCTCAGTAGGAGTTCGGATGGGTTTCTTCATCGGCCTTCTTATCGACATCTACCTGGGGACCGTTACGTACAGCGAGTGCCGCTTGCGGTCTGTGGTTAAACCCACTGCCAGCGTAGTAGTCGATTCTTTAGAGTCCCACACAGAGAGTTTCCCTGCTTCGGGCGAAACGATATAGAGGTCATATGGTTTTACGACAGGGTTCGGACATGCACGCGCATTTATGCACGTACGTTGTTCGGACAGATTTTACTATCAGGCTTTGGTTTAAGCCCGATTCTAGTATCGGATTATTGGATTTATACAGTCTGAAGTATTTCCATTTTTCACGGATAGGAGGGGCGTTCTCGTAAATTGTCGAGATGCTTCTAGAAGGATGATGACTTGAGGGTTAAGGTGGTATTTGCATTAATGGATTAGTGACTCATTAGATGAATCATTCAAGTGAGTTAATGAAGCGTTTATTTCTTAATGACTCACTTGATGATTCATTGCATATATTAAATGAAGCATGGTTGTTAATATCAATTAATTGATTTATTTGATATTCTTTATGCTTCATCATATATTGAAAATGAGAAAAAATTCATATCATTCCCACTCTCACCTTCTCCCTCCTCAAGCTCTCTCTCTTCAAACCCTAACCCTAACCTCTCATGTGTTGAGATCAAGGGTTAGCAAGACTTATTAATCCCTAATCCTACTCTATATTCCCTAGGTTGCTTAGATTAGCACTTTGAGTAACCTAGTTACCTCAAATTAGAGGTCAAGCTTGGAGTAGTAACTCTCGGGTGGATCTTCTATTACAAAGAGGAGGCCGACGAGGAGGTGGTCATCGAGAAGAAGAAGGACTTGGTTCATTAGGTATAATCTTCTTTCATAGTAGCTAATCCCTCTTATGATGTTGTTAGTTAAGGTTTGGCAAAGATCCGTAAGTTAGTCGATGTTTCTTTTAAACAAAAAGATTGTTTTTCATATTTCTGCCTCCCCGCAACTCATGAGGTGTACAACGTCGACTTACAGTGGTATCAGAGCCTCGCTAAACCATAACTAACTTGTTAGCAAAGTCGTTAGAAATTCGATCGCAAAACGAACCGGAAAAAACATCAAATTGACCAAGTTTCTGTCGATTTTAAAACGGGGTCTAAAAATTTTTCAGGGACCCTTAAAATTACAAGCAGGGAATTATAAGAATACTGGAGAAATTTGGGTTCCTGAATCGGCCAAACAGCCGCGGAACCGCGGCCGATCCATGCGATCCACCGCGGATCCGCGGCCGATCCATGCGATCCACCGCGGATCCGCGGCCGAGTTAAAGTCGATTCACCCTAAAATTCTCCAGTAACTCTTCTGTGTTAATTTTGTTCTTTCTGGAATGTTTTGTTTTTGCTCAAGTCTCAGGCGCACAGAGAAGTTTTTGGAGTAGAATCAATTGTGTTTGCTCGATCAAAATTCTATGATGTTTGGATAATTAGATTATATCTGTGATTTTTATAATGTGTTCGTAAACCTCCCCTAACTGCTAGTATGTCGGTTGGCAGGGGGTTGCACATTTCTGTAATGATTTTACTGTTTGTGTTTATAAATTTGATTGGATCGTTGTGATGATTAGCCGGGGTTTGAGATGGGTTTTTATATTCATTCATTCGATGTAAATTTTAATATGATGTAATATTCTTTTGCGGGGCACATCCAGGTTGCGGTTTTAGCCACCGTTGTATTATTTCATTTACTGATTTTTGCTCCTAGGATAGACCCAAGGTGGGGTGCACAAACTACCGGGTACTTTGAAGTGTTTAGTGGCCTACTCACATTATTGAGGGAGACCGCTTCACTTCGGGTATTTGGCGGGTAGTTTGCCGTACCCGTAGGGGTCTAGGGTGGGGTAATGGCTATTCATCACAACTGTGGAATCCGTCTTTCGCTGCAGGCTCAAAGGAAACGCGGATTGCTTGTATATCCAATAATGTTCATCTGTGATCTGGAATGCCTATTATTGCGTCTGACAAATGTACAATATCTATATATGATAGCTATTAGACGTCACTTATGTTTTACACCCGCGCTAGCCCAGCCCCCGCTCTGTCATTAGTTAAGTAATCTAACGGGTGATGACGGGACCCAGTGGCGAATGCGGATGGCATAAGAGGACGTTGTATTTTCGTTGTTTTCTGCAATGATAGGTTAATTGATGGGACGCATTATATTAATGCAATGAAAATAAACCAAAGTTGAATCGTTGGAATAGTTTAAAGGAAACCACTCGGTTATTTTAAAACAGAGGATATTTTTTAGTTGCGGAGCTTTAACCACTCCTTTTAAAAGCTATCAGGTTCTTTCGGTCATATCAAGTTCACTACGTTCACGGTTTCGCCAAAACCATTCGTAGCCCTCCGTCATTTCATTTGGGTATTCAGTAGTATTCAAGCTATGTATTTTGACTAACGCCAAGGCATAGTGTTTGGTAGCTGCTGGGTATTTATTTGTTGCATAGATAGATGAGTTAGTTTGGGACAGTCGTATATCATTTGGCCAACATCAGGGGTATGTACGGATGGGTTCAAATTAACAAGATAATGATGGGTAGAACTTGACATGTGACTTATGACATTTTGACCAACGCCAAGGTCATAAGAGCATGGGGCAAAAACTTATATCGGGAATTTCTAAAGAAACTGAAATTTGCAAAGAGATGCATACCATTTGGAGTTTGATGAATGTTGGTAGGATTCCTTCAGCATTATCATATGATGATATTTGGATCCCGATCCTACTGTGAGTATATGCTACTCATTAGGAGATTCGTCACTTAACGATCAATGCTATAAATCAAGTTGGTGCCAAGAAAGGTGTCAGCGGGGCTACGCCCCCAGAGAAAAGAGGTTATTTAATTAAGGAACTTCGCGAAAGTGTTGGAAAACGTCCCTCGAAGTACCGACACCGGCCTAGCTGAACGGTTAAGCAAGTATTGTACGGTGAGAATAGTCCTGGCTAGTTCGTCCTTTTTGGTTTGAGGAGGGATTCGAGAAACAGTGGGAGCCATCCAGGTTAGATAAACTAAAAACCACTCTAAACTTGCAAGAGCATCATGCTAAAGTGTTCTCTCTCTCTCTCTCCTAATTGCAGCGACCCAGAACATGACAGGACTTAAGTTACTACTAGAAAAAAATATATTGACAGGGCCAAACTATAAAGATTGGCTGCGGAATGTCAAGATGGCTTTGACCTATGAAAAATTGGGGTATGTCCTTACTGCTAAGGCACCTGCTGTCCCTGGTCCTAAATCCATTAATGCGAATAAGGAAATCCGCAAGACCTGGGAGTTAGATTGCGCGAGGAACAAGTGCATCGTGCTTGCCTCGATGAATAATGAACATCAGAAGAGGCACGAGGATATGGATCTTGATGCCATATTTCTCCATACAAAGGATCTTTATGGAGAGCAATCTCGTATAGCAAGATACGAGACCTTAAAGAACTTGTTTCAGGCGAGGTTAGCCGTCGGATCATCTGTAGGAGAACATGTCCTAAAGATGATTGGCTATATACAAGAGCTCGCAGACCTCGGGACGACTTTGGAGAACAAGCTCTATACAGACTTAATTCTCCAGTCCCTTCCTTCCACCTACGCCCAGTTTATTCTGAATTTCAACATTCAAAAAAAAGAAGTTGAACTTCCAGAACTCCTTAACATGTTGAGGAGTGCAGAGGGCACCTTGCAGAAGGCAAGGGAAACACCCGCTATGTTTGTTCGCGGTGCTTCTTCTTCCAGGTCCAAGGCTAGGGACAAAGGAAGGAAGAATAAGGCCGCCACCAAACCTAGAGGAGGTGTTAGTAAGGTGAGAGTGAAGGGAAAGAAAAAGATTGCGGCCAGTAGTGGCAAAGGATGAGTGCTTCCACTATCATAGGATAGAGAACTGGAAGAAAGATTGCAAAGCTTGGAATGCCAAGAACCAGGAACCGAAGCAAGCTGTGGCTTCGACTTCAGGTGTGTTTGTAATTGAGAATTGTCTGTCAATCAACTCTACTTTCTGGGTATTGGATACCGGATCAGGATCTCATATATGCAATTCATTGCAGGCACCGAGAAACCGTTGAGTGCTGAATGTTGGTGATATGACCCTGAAGGTTGCTAACGGAGCTAGCATGGGAGCTGTGTCCGTAGGGGATTATCACCTTGGATTGACGAGTGGACATATTTTGGTTTTGCATAACTGTTTTTGTGTATCCAGTTTAACGTGTAATATCATATCGGTTTCGCTGTTATCAAAAGAAGGTTATGATTTCACGTTTGTAAGCGATGTTGTTAACATCCACCTTAATCATGGTTTGATTAGGTCCGGTACACTAGATAACGGTATATATGTCTTAAACCATTTACAGATTTTCAATGTCCAGAACACACTAAAAAGAAAGTCTCCAGATTTAAATAAATCTTTCTTATGGCATTGTAGACTGGGACACATGAATGAGACAAGGTTAACTAAGTTACATAGAGAAGGATATTTGGATTCGTTCGAATATCAAACTTATGCCACTTGTCAATCATGTCTCAAAGGAAAGATGACAAAGACTCCATTCACTGGACATGGAGTAAGAGGGAGCGAGCTCTTAGGACTCATACACAGCGATGTATGTGGTCCAATGTCTACAAATGCAAGAGGTGGTTTTTCCTATTTCATTACTTTTACGAATGATTACTCTAGGTACGGATTCATTTTCTTGATGAAATATAAATCCGAGGCTTTTGAGAAATTTCAAGAGTATAAGAATGAAGTAGAAAACCAAACCAGCAAAAGTATAAAGACACTGAGATCTGATCGAGGTGGTGAATACTTAAGTGCCGAGTTCCTAGGTTACCTAAAAGAGAAAGGAATTCTCTCTCAGCTTACTCCTCCATACACTCCACAGCATAACGGTGTATTGGAGAGACGGAATCGAACCCTATTGGATATGGTACGTTCCATGATGAGTAATGCTGAGTTACCGCGATTTTTCTGGGGTTATGCACTAGAATCAGCTGCATATCTTTTGAACAGGGCTCCTACCAAGACTGTTCCTACCACGCCATATCAGATGTGGAGTGGGAAGAAACCTTATCTTCAGTATCTAAAGATATGGGGATGTCCAGCTTTTGTTAAAAAGCAGCATGCGGACAAACTCGAGGCACGATCAGTACTGTGTAAGTTTGTGGGATATCCAAAGAACTCCAAGGGGTATTACTTATATTACGCAGAGGAATAAAAGGTTTTTGTTTCTCGTAATGCCCATTTTCTAGAACAGCAGTTTTTAGGAAAGGAAACAAGTGGGAGCGAAATAGAACTGGAAGAAATTCCAGAACCACAAACTACTGCTGAAAGTTTGGTAGAACCAGTAGTTCAAGAAGAACAGGACATTCCCGCATCCCTCCGCAGGAGTAGTAGGCCGTCTCATCCGCCTTAGAGATACTACGGTTTTCTCATAGATGGGGATGGAGAGGATTGCGTCAGTCATTGATGATGATGAACCTACTAGCTTCCAGCAGGCCATCCAGAGCGGTGACTCGGTACGATAGCTAGATGCAATGCGGACCGAGATGGAGTCCATGTACACCAACAAAATATGGAATTTGGACTTTGCTCCAGATGGGGTAAAACCCATAGGATTCAAATGAATCTTCAAGATAAAGATTGGTGTAGATGGACATATGGAAACCTATAAGGCTAGACTTGTTGCAAAAGGTTTTCGTCAAAGACCTGGTTTGGACTATGACGAAACTTTTCCCCCAGTGGCTATGCTCAAATCCATTCGGGTCCTTCTTGCTATTGCTGCCTTCCATGATTATGAGATCTGGCAGATAGACGTAAAGACGACTTTTCTAAATGGTAATTTAGAACAGTGCGTCTATATGGATCAGCCAGAAGGCTTCAATCAGAGTGGGAGCAGCGGGAACGTGTGCAAGTTGCTTAAGTCCGTTTATGGACTAAAGCAGGCATCGCGGAGTTGGAACATCTGTTTTGATGAAACGGTCAAAGAATATGGCTTTATCAAAAATCCAGATGAACCATGTATATATAGTAAAATTGTAGCACGAACTGTCGTATTCCTCGTCTTGTATGTGGATGACATTCTATTGATAGGAAATGACATTCCTATGCTACAATCTGTCAAAGGATTCTTGTCACACAGGTTCTCCATGAAAGACCTGGGTGATGCCTCTTACATTCTGGGGATCCGGATCTATCGTGATAGATCCAAGAGGATGTTGGGACTTTCGCAGTCCAGGTATATCAACACTGTACTGAAAAGATTCAGTATGGAAGATTCTAAGCGCGGTAATCTACCAGCTTATCACGGAATCACCTTATCCAAAGAGATGTCTCCCAAGACTGATTTGGAAAGGGATCGCATGTCTATTATACCCTACACTTCTGCGGTGGGCTCTATAATGTGTGCGATGTTGTGCAACAGACCAGATGTAGCTTACGCATTGAGCGTGGTAAGCCGGTATCAGTCAGACCCAGGGGAGAAGCACTGGATAGAAGTAAAGAACATTCTCAAGTACCTGAGAAGAACTAAGGAGATGTTCTTGGTTTATGGCGGAAAAGACCTCAAGATAGAGGCCTTTGCTGATTCCAGCTTCCAGAGTGATAAGGATGACTCCAAGTCCATGTCAGGTTATGTCTTTACCCTCAATGGAGGGGCGGTTTGCTGGAAGAGTTCCAAGCAGGACACCGTTGATTACTCGACGATTGAAGCGGAATATATTGCTGCTTGCGATGCTGCAAAAGAAGCGGTCTGGATGAAGAAGTTCCTAACAGAACATCAGGTGGTTCCTACCATTGTAGATCCAATACCGCTGTATTGCGACAACAACGGAGCTATAGCTTTAGCGAAGGAACCCAGGTCCCATCAGAAGTCTAGACACATCTTAAGGCGGTATCACCTGATCAGGGAGATCATAGATCGCCGGGAGATCGAGGTCCAGAGAGTTGCTACATAGGAGAACACTGCTGATCTATTCATAAAGGCCTTACCTCAGATTCAGTTCGAGAGGCTACTCGAGATGATCGGTCTTCGATATTCCATTACATGGCCCTAGTGCAAGTGGGAGATTTTTAGTGTATATGCCTTAGGGACCATTATTGTATCATACTAGCTTGTATATTACTTAATGGAAGCTTGGGATATTCACAGTTATATTAACAGTCTTGCTAAACATGGTAGTATGCTACTTGGTTATATCTATCTTAATATGTGTGTACGTATTGATAGAGCCCTTAGGATCTTGCTTGACTACCAGCGTTGTGATGGCAGTCATACTAGTGGGGGCTGGGTAGTCTACAAGCACATCCTTTTTCAGGTCCCTAGTCATAGGATTATCGAAACAGGGCATCGATACTCCGGAGTAGACTAGTGTGTACGCTTCTCATCCCAGTTGGGGAGATGGTCTGTCCCACAACCATCAGTACGTCGTACTGGAGATAGTATATAGGTGCTCGTTGGGTTACGGGTACACCGGACAGGAATCGCAGGGAACTTGTAACACCTTAGAATGTGTTTTGTAGCTAATTATATTTTAATATATGGATTTTAACAAAAAAAGTTTACCAAATTAAGTTTTAAATATTTTATCCTATTTAATGAGTATTTTATTGGAATTTTGTTAGGCACACACACACTTGTGCATGTAAACTAGGGTGTTAATTGTGGTTTAACCATTGCTTAATCTAGTTTATTATTGTTTAGGTGTTTTGGGTTAAATAGTTATGGTTCTTTTAAAAAAAAAAAGAAAATGAAAAATGAATTTAAAAAGGGGTTTAATTTTGGATAAAGTGTTGACTTTGGGAGAGAGAGAGAGAGGGAAAGCATGGGGCAACATGGCTCATGCCATGCTCATTAAATGAGGGAAGAGAAAGAGAGTGGAGGGGGTTTTTGCATTTCCTCTCATTTCTCTCTTTGTTCTCTCTTTTCACTCACTCTCTCACTCTCACACACACACACACTTACCTACATCTTCAGTAGAAGAAGCAGCCTTCAGTAGCAGCAGTAGCATCATCACCATCAGCAACAGCATCATCAGCAGCAGCAGCAGACATCATCAACAGCAGCAGCAACAGCAGGCAGCAACGGCAGTAGAAGGAGCTCCAGCATCTTGCAACAGCTCATTTCACTTCTTCACCTGCTTCTTGGGGGCCTTTAGGGCATAACTCTTGAACCCAATTTCCCTTTTTGCCTAGTTGTGTGATTGTTAGCTTCGGTTTGTGTTAATTTGCTAGTTTAGTGCCATTTAAGGTTATTTGTGTGGAATTTTGGTTGGAATGTGTTGGAATTGGTTAACCTAGCTCATTTTAGTGTTGTTAGGCCACCTCAACTGAGATTCAACCCAGGTTTCACTAAAATACCTTAAGGTTTGTGTTTTGTGCAATTTGGTGTTTCTAAAGCGAGATAATGGCAATCTGGAATCTGCTATGGACCCGATGCCTCCAGGTCAAAATTGATGAAACTAGGACATGATACCTAGGTTTAGATCACACCACCAGAGCACGAACCCACCCTTCCCTAACCTGGCCGCCAATTTATTCATATTGGCCGCAAATTGCGGCCAAGAAGGGGACTGGGGTGTTGGGGTTTTGTGTAGGGTTCCCTGCTGTGTAGTGTAGTGTTTTGGCATGTCTAGTTTTGTAAGATTTGGCCTGTAGGAAAATCTGGGGTCATATATCGCTTTTGGTGTCCGTTGTGTTTGCGCGATACGTGAGTGGGTTCTGTGATCCAGCGTATCGCGGCGTGTCGCGATGGTTTTAGACGCGTACACACACGTTTCAGCGTATCGTGCACACGCGCGTTTAGTTCGCGACGCGAGTTTCTCGTTTTGGTTCGATATCGTGTTTCGCGGAATATTTGGCTTATATGTGATTTCCGTGTCTTATTTGCAGGTTTGCAGACAGGGACTACGGACACTACTACAGAGGGAGCAGATGGTAGGATTCACCTAGCGTGGATTGTAGCTGAGTAGATTTAACATCTACAGGGGAATCGCCCGCATGGCGTTATGCGTCTGGGCTAGAATTCAAATACCTGTCGCACATTCTACGTCATTGTTAGAATTGCGCCTTTACTGTATTTACTTAGATATAGTTATACTGTGACTAGCAGCCGTAGGACACTGTACATATTATTGACGGTTCATGTTGCACGAGCACGGATTGTATGCTACACACACACCGTCAATAATTGCCATATCACACAAAACCATTTTAGACATTATATTGCTTATCACAGAGGACATTACCATACCTATATACCTATAGAGTATCGTACCATTAGTGATAGGTACACTTACCCTTTACGATACATCTACAGGTATACCTTACTCATATTTTCTTATACCCAGGGGGGGTGTACGACATCGGTTCTTATAGGTAGATACCTATACATTGCTACACTTGTATGTTACACACATATTCAGTTGCAGTTACATATTTACCTTTACTGATGATTACTTAGCTGTACCTTATTGATTTTGCATACATCTGGTTCAGCTATATACTTTTGTTTACCTGCTCGCATTCAGATATATCGCATATATTTATTCCTGGATTTGCGCATTGTTTATTTGGATTTTATATGACGTTTTCGGGATTTGGGAACCGCTGGAGTTCATGAAATTATGCATACATTGAACAACCCGGTTTGCTTGATATGATATTTGCGCGTCCACCATGAGTTTTATCGGTGCTGATTATATACTCCATACGAGGTGTGGTTGCCGTATGAGAGTACATGGTGGGCCCGGTATGGTTCCCCTCGGCAAGAAGATCGATGGGTTTGCCGATTGAGCCTGGAGGCGGGCGAGTACCTACCGGTGACTGGTTGGACCTGGCAGTTGTCCGGAGGATACTGGCCAGAGTCGAGAGATGGATGCGGGATGATCTGTACTGCCGGGCCGAGGGCCGACACCGTAGACGGACCCCGTGGGCCGATCCGGACTGACGGAGCCCGATATACGAGGATTTCTGTATCGATGCTTGGCACACTGTTTTCATGATATTTCTTTTAATACCTTTGTATATATAACAGGGGATTTAGCCGTTGTAATATATACCCTTACACCAATATTAGTGGAATGGGACGCTAATATATGTGTATTGCCCCCATCATATTTATTTCTGTATATATATATGTTTAGGATGTTAAAGATTATCTGAGATTTGACTTGGGTTATTAGGTGATTCATTGAGATTGGATATTGGATATGAAAGGGACGGTTGATTGGTACATTCGAGATATAGGAGAGCTATTCGATATTGTACCTTGAGGTGATGTGAGATCTATGTGATGTGAGAGCCCAGTTTGGGGGCTGATTTGGCGATTTGGGATGTGAGTGTCATGATGGATTGTGATCCTACCACGATGTCAGGTTTCCGTGGGAAATGACATATTCCCCTTATACCTCACCCTTACCTACCTTATGCACAGATTCATATATTGGTAGTAGTTGTAGTATACCCTTATGATAGTTGCATATCTACTTTCTCATATCCCTATTGCATGGTTATTGCATATTATTGTCATGTTATTACTGCTTTACATATGGATTGTACCTGTTACTGTACTTCCCTTATTTCAGCATTTGCATGACATGTTATTACTGTAATCGCATATCTTAGATTCATGCTGTACGTACATTCCTGCGATTACCTGCATATGTTATCTACTATTCACGAGTTGGCAACTCACCCCCGTTGTGCCACAGGTGTTTCAGGTTGTTCCCCAGAGTAGTCGAGGCAGGCTATTCCTCTATTCAGCTATCCAGCTATCATCTTTTGCTACAGATACCGCATCAGCTCACAGTACCATTTTGCTTAGGTGGGTTAGATGATTATCTGTATTTCATATTGTACATTCGTTGTATTTTGTACTCTCCATCTACTATTGTATTGTTGACTTAGAGACTTGGTGAGGACGTTATGTGTATTATTGTGGATTTGATGTCTTTTATATACAGCTTCTTCTCTACTGTCTTTATTTTTGTGTTGTATTCATCTTGACTAGTCTTTACAAAAAGGGGGTGTTGCTAAAATTTTAAAGAAAGAAAGTACGACTTTTTAAAGAATTTGGGTTGTGATTTCAAATGTTTCAAAAACTTATACTATCTTTTCCGTATTTTCATTGTTTAGATTTCTGGGTTTGGCTTTCTTTTACTACGTTGCGTCTTTAGGCGTTGCGTAGTATTAGAGCCGTCACGGGCCAATTTTGGGTCGTGACAAAGTTGGTATCAGAGCGTTAGGTTTTACCTTTCGGAGTGTAGGATGACCTTAGTATGATGGAGTAGGTAGCTTAAGCAAAGTAACGTACTGTGTGTATGTCTGCAGCATACCCACGATGCGGTACTTCGCATTAAGTAACCTAAGTACAATTTTGCTTGAAATTCCTTCCTTGATGATTCCTATCCTTAAGATTCGATTTCCTTATTCTCATCGAATCTTATATCTATTTATAGCCTTGCCGCCGATGACTATGGGGACTCAGAGTGATGCAGCGAGGGCCGAGGTCAGAGTTGGCTCGGGTGAGACGAGTACTGACCAGGATGGCACTCTAGTTGCACAGGTGCAGACGGATCAACCTACGATCTATACTATGGATAGACTTTTAGTAGAGATGCAGGAGCTCCGCTAGACGATGAGTTCTTTGGTTGATGTCGTTCGGGAGCTACGACAGGAGGTTGTCACCCCTGTTACTCAGCTGTCCCTTACGATCAGCATGCTGCAATCCGTCACTTACATAGCACCAGTGATCGCAGCTCCAGTTGACGAGGCACATATTCCAGGACAGTGGAGGACTCGTACCAGCGTACCAGCTCAGAGGAAGAGGTTTGGTCGTCGAGACAGATTTCGTGGCCACCGTGGGAGTAGCAGAGGCTTAGGACGAAGACGGTCGTTCAGCTCTTATCCCCAGGATGGTCAGCAGTCAGCACGTGGATGTTTTCGATGCGGAAGCCTTCAGCACTTCGTCAGGGATTGTTCCTTAGCACCTCGTCAGAGTTGTATTCAGAGAGGCCATGGACGTGGAAGAGTTGCTCAGAGGGCTCAGTCTACCAGAGGAGTTCATCCAGCCGCGAGTAGAGGGCAGACACAGGAGTTTGCTTCTACTCATCGGGACGCGCAGACGTCCAATGTGGAGTTTTCAGGTATCTTTTATTTATATGTTCTTTTGATGTGTTCGTTGTTCTTCATACTTGTACCGTTGTTGGGTAGATTAGTAGTAGTTTGTGTTAACTTCTGTCAGCGATTCCTTTGCTGCGGGACACGTATTCAGTTGTGTGCCAATCGGATAGGAGATAGAGATTCGTCCGTCGTTTCGATCCTTCTAGAGAAGTTGGATTTAACGTTCTCCTGGGCACGGACTGGTTAACTACGTGCTAGGCGTTTGTGGACTACCGTGAGGAAACAGTCAGGTTTTGTTTTCCCCGGCAAGTCAGTTCTTGTTGTGCAGGTGGATAGTTGTGCCGCCTTTCACAGCTTGAATTCAGCCTTTTTTTCGCTAGTCGGCTACTGAGGAGATGTCGTGGATTCATGGCGTTCATTAGTGACATCGTAGCCACAGAGGGTTTGTTGGACCGGTGTTCCTTTCGTGCGAGAGTTTTCCGACGTTGTTCCGGATGAGCCGGCGAAGCTTGGGAGCTAAAGGATCAGCTGCAGAGTTGTTGTTTGGGGAGTTTTGTGTGTCTGAGTGTTTCGCTTTTGGAGGCTCCGATTTCTGTTCGTCAAGGAGGAAGATGGCAGTTTGAGGTTGTGTATCGACGGATCGTTAATTGAACCGGCTTACGGTGCGGATAGGTGTCCCTTACCTCGCATTGACGATTTCTTCGATCAGCTCCAGAGCGCGGGACATTTTCTAAGTTTGCTTGGGATCAGGTCATCATTTTTGCAGGTTCGGAGTGATGGCATTCCGAAGACTGCCTTGTGCGTGCTACGGGCTTGTGTGTTTTTGGTGAGTCGTAGGATTCACTAGTGCCCTGGCAGCATTTGTAAATATGATGAACTAGATTTCTTCAAGCCGTTCCTCGACCAGTTATTGTTGTGTTGTTTACGACATTCTGGTCTAACTAATGTGTCTTGAGGAACAGGAGCAGCACTTGAGGATTTGTTTTGCAGATACTGGGAGAGCACCAGCAGTTTGCTAAATTCTCGGAGTGTTTCTTCAGGCTTGTTTTGTGTTGACTCCTAGGTCTTGTATTCACGGGAGACGGTTTCGTATGGTTCCGAGGGAGATCGTGACCGTACAGGTTCAGTCCAGACATGTGTGCAGGATGGAGATCCGCAGATTTTTGGACTTAGCAGGTTTTACCGCCGTTTCGTGCAGGATTACGAGAGTAGTGCTGCACCGTCGACTGAATTGACCGAGATGGAGGTTTCTTTTCTGTGGACTGAGGCATGTGTGCGGAGTTTTCGGCAGTTGGAGATTCGGTTAACAACTGCATCAGTTCTTTCTTTGCTTTTGGTTCGGGCGACCTTGTTGTTTTAACTGTAATGTTTCTTGAGTGGGCTCGAGTGTGTACTGAGAGGACACTATAGAGTTATCGCTTTTGCTTCCCTACATTTAGAGGAAGTACGAGAAGGATATTCCACTCATGATCTGGAGATGGCCGCGGTGGTTTTGCGTTGGAAATTTAGGGACACTACTTGCTTGAGAGTCGTGTCAGATTTTCCACGGACCACTAGAGCTTAATGAACATCTTCCTGCAGCGGATTTTGATTGTTGTGATAGTCTCCTGCAGATTTACAGTTCTTGTGTGATCGTTGAGTACAGCGTTAGTTCGTCTCTACGGAGGGGATAGCTTGCTCATGTCCGCGCCCGACCACTTTCCTTCAATCGTTTCGCGAGACACTACCCGCCGATACTCGTTCGTCAGTGATACTTGAGCATACTCGGCTTGGTAATGATTCGGAGACCTTGATTGTGACAATGATGTGCTAAGTTAAGGGCGCGTTTGTATACCTGGTTTCATCAGGTAGAGACGTGCAATCCTAGAACATGCACATCTGTCAACTCTCTGTTTTCATTCAAGTTCCGCCAATAGTGACGTGACTTGTGAGATGGTTACGGGTGGACAGGATGTATAGAGAAGTTTCAGGTTTCGTTTCAAGGTGTCTGTCTTGTTGTGTGCTTGAGTCGAGCATCTGAGGCCGGCTGGAGAGTTGCAATCTTTTACCGTTCCGAAACAGGGATGGGAGCAGATCTCCATGAATTTCGTTATGGTTTCTACCCAAGTTTAGTTAGGGTGTGACTCCATTCGGATTCTTGTCGTCCGGTTATACTCAGTTTGCTCAGTTGTTTTGTTAAGTTGTGTGTTTGTTTGGTTGTTGTCAGCAGTTGGGGATCGTCACTCGCCATCGTTAGGGTTCTCCTTCGATAGCCGTTATCAGGAGACACTCCAATTGGCCACCCTTAGGCTTATGGGTTAGGTCGTGTCGATCACCAGTCTGTTGTTCTTCTGACTCTGCGTAAGTAGAACTTTGGACCCCAGCTATGTCTAGAGACTTCGGAGATAGTCCAGTTGTGTTAGGTCAGGATGGGAATTGTCCATTTCGAACTGAGGTCTTATGACGACTGTGTTGGTCATAGACTCGAGTTCGTAGGGACAGACCATGTATTCCTACGGACTTTCCGATGAATGGCTGTGTTGGATTTTCGGAAGCTTGTCTCAGGATTTAGGTCTTTCTGAGATCCTATAAGCGAGTTAGTTCCGTTGCCTTTAAATTGGCACTTCCACCCAGATTATTGGATTTTCACTCCGTATTCCTTGTGATAATACTTTACAATTACCTTCTTGACCTTTCTCACATGATTTGGCACCAGACCAATTAGCTTGGGCGCTATCTTTCGTTCACCAGCAGCCATGTGTGTTAATGGCTCGATTGGTGGAGGAACATTGGTCAAGGGTCTTGCCGTCTGTGAAGGGTTTTCTTGGACGTAGCCATATAGTGAGATAGTCACTTGGGAGGCTGCGAGTGAGATTGAGGATTTTAATCTTCTCTTTGAAGGTACGCGTATCAGTATATTTTTAAATTCGGGGACGAATTTCTTTTAAGGGGGGAGATTGTAACACCTTAGAATGTGTTTTGTAGCTAATTATATTTTAATATATGGATTTTAACAAAAAAAAGTTTACCAAATTAAGTTTTAAATATTTTATCCTATTTAATGAGTATTTTATTGGAATTTTGTTAGGCACACACACACTTGTGCATGTAAACTAGGGTGTTAATTGTGGTTTAACCATTGCTTAATCTAGTTTATTATTGTTTAGGTGTTTTGGGTTAAATAGTTATGGTTGTTCTTTTAGAAAAAAAAAAGAAAATGAAAAATGAATTTAAAAAGGGGTTTAATTTTGGATAAAGTGTTGACTTTGGGAGAGAGAGAGAGAGGGAAAGCATGGGGCAACATGGCTCATGCCATGCTCATTAAATGAGGGAAGAGAAAGAGAGTGGAGGGGTTTTTTGCATTTCCTCTCATTTCTCTCTTTGTTCTCTCTTTTCACTCACTCTCTCACTCTCTCACACACACACACACTTACCTACATCTTCAGCAGAAGCACCAGCCTTCAGTAGCAGCAGCAGCATCATCACCATCAGCAACAGCATCATCATCATCATCAGCAGCAGCAGCAGCAGACATCATCAACAGCAGCAGCAACAGCAGGCAGCAACGGCAGCAGAAGGAGCTCCAGCATCTTGCAACAGCTCATTTCACTTCTTCACCTGCTTCTTGGGGGCCTTTAGGGTATAACTCTTGAACCCAATTTCCCTTTTTTCCTAGTTGTGTGATTGTTAGCTTCGGTTTGTGTTAATTTGCTAGTTTAGTGCCATTCAAGGTTATTTATGTGGAATTTTGGTTGGAATTGTAGGGTTCCTAGGCACACTAGTGAGGTCTCACAAGGCATCGAACATGCCAAATTCAAAAAATCTAGGTGCCGAGAGACCCGACTACGGATCGTTTGCTAGAAAACTAGGCGAAAAAGCTAACTAGTTAACACTTAACTAAGAGATACGGAAATACAACCTTTGTAGATCCGGTCCTCCACCTCCACGGCTCCGAGATGAGGTCGTCTCCGCTGTCCAAATCAAATCCGGGCTCTAGTGTCGACTTCACCAAGTGATAAGCGAGCTAGGTCGTCGATGTCCATGCCGAAGATGATCTACGTCGAGGCATCGCTAAATCAAGCTCCGACTTCACCAAGTCAAGAAACTTGTGAAGAAAACACACTCTACTACTTGGCAAGAGGTAGAGGATGAAGAAATAGGAAGTGGGTTCAATTTAGAATTGGATTTCTCACTCATTTCCATCAATCACCATTGATGGACCTTGCTTTCTTCTTGAAGAAGAAGATGAAGAAGAAGATAAATATTATGATATGAATTAAAATAAAAGGAAAAATCCATTCTTATCATAATTCTCACCATGGTTAGGTGTAGAGAATTAACTTGAGTTAATAGAAGTGGTTAGGGTTAAGCATGAGACAAAAAAGGTCAAAGTCTTCATGAAGATTCATGAAGGATCAAAAGAAAGCAACCTTTTTCCTCATTATCTTTTCATTTATTCATTTATCAAAAATAAATAGATAATTAAATAAGATAAATGAATAACAAATAATAAACCCTAACCATTCCTTTAACCAAGGTTTAATTCTTTATACTTAACCATTTTTGCATGCACCATCAAATATGATACAAGCAAGTGCACAAAACATATCGCATATGCAATGCGCACACCTGAGCGAGAAAATCCATTTAAAGTGAACCGATACTAGTTAATGTAAAGTAATATATCAAATATATAATTATGCATTAAATCATTAAATCAACACTTGATTCAATGATCCGGTCATATCGCATATAACCGACTAGTATCCAATGTATCGGCTTATCGAATCAACGCTTGAATCGATAACTAGGTTATATCGCATACAACCATTCGACGCATTGATCGCGAGAATGAAATACGGTATCACATACACGCATTATTCTCGGTCCCGCACATATCTCATATGCGCTCCTATTTCGTTTCGCTTGAGCCAGGAAACCTCTGTGTAGGACTCTAAAGACTCGTCAATACGCCGGCAGCGGATGATGATCATATCAAACATCCACAAGCCGCAAGCGGTCTGCTAAACGTAACGGCCACCCGGGTATTGAGCGATCTGAAGATCGACGAGCAAGCCCGCTCACACTCCAGTGAATCCAACCAGTAACACTACCGTACAGTCCGGTATGATCGTCTGATATGTCGCATATCTTGCCTAGGGGTGGTAAACGTCAGACCCCAATAGCTCGATAAGTCGTGTCGATATGAGGTCTATAACTGTTCGAGAAACTACTGGTAACACTTACCAGTAAATCTCAGCAACCCTGGCCAGGGATTTCCTGTTATAGCCAATCGAACACAGCGCAACATCAACTCCCTATACCGGGAGAGACGAATCCCCTCCTATCGCTCATTGCCTCCATGTGACTCGGGACTGTACCCAAAAACCACCGTTTTGCACGCCCTCTTGGACGTGGTAAGATGGAAATCAAAGCACAGTGGGAACCACACAAGACTCTATGACGATCTCGGGTCAACAGACTACTCTGTACCAGTGTCACCAGAGAACTGCCATCTGACGTGAGGTATAATACCATCTGGGAGTTCTCGGCGAGTCCGTCCAGTGTACCCAGTCTCCACTGAGCACCCGTATATCATCTCTGATGTCAAACACCGATGGATATAGGATCATCCATCGCCCATCTGTATGGGTCGAGAAGGTATACGCTAGTCTACTCTGGTATATCGATGCCCCGTCTCGATACACCCACGACTAGGGACTTTGAAGGATGTACTTATAGACTACCATGTCCCCACTAGTATGATCTGCATCATAGTCCAGGTAGTCAAGTACAGATCCTAAGGGCTTTACCAACATGTAACAGAGAGACAATCAGTATACACGTTAAGTTAAAGTTCAACCAGATAGCATACTATCATGTCGAGCAAGAAAGTCCTCCCTATATACGTCCCAGCATCCACTACAATATACATCCTATGTACAGTAATGGCCTCTAGGGCATACATATAACTAACAATCTCCCACTTGCACTAGGGCCATCTGATAGCAGTTGTTGCAGTATCTCATACTCAACCATCCCATAAAAGTCTCTCTCTGGGAACAGGCCTTTGTGAGTGGATCCGCTGTGTTGTCCTCTGAGTCTACTCTCCTAACCTCGATCTCCCTGGAGATCAACCATCTCCATGATCAAGTGATACTGCCTTAGAATATGTCTGGATCACTGATGGGACGGGCGTTCCTTGGCATAAGCCACAACTCCATTGTCACACAATGGCAGGAACGTAGTTCATCTCATGAACCAATATACACCCAGACTGCCTCTTTGGTAGCATCTTAAGTAGCGATGTATCCTGCCTTTATCGTCTAGTATGCCACGGTATCTAGCTTGGAACTCTTCCAACATACCGTCCCTTTACTGAGGGTAAAGACAATGCCTGCGACTGACATTCAGTCGTCTTTATCACCCTGGAACACTTCCAGTGATTTTCCCCAGGATCAACTGATACCATCTCACTATAACTAGTGAGTGTCCTAATATCCATTTAGATCTATCTCATAGATCCAAAACCCAGGATTTAGTAGGTATCATTTTGATCCTATATGGATAATCATAGTGATAAGCGGAGATTGATCGAGCGTAGCATAGGAAACTCCTTCCCTATCAAGAGTATGTCATCCACGTACTCTACGAGGATCGTCACCATACTCCCTACTACCTTCTTGTTTATACAAGGTTTATCTACCATTTTGAGGATGTCAACTTCTTTGACTAACACATCAAAACAGACGTTCCAACTCCGCGATGCCTGCTTTATCCTATAAAGCATCTTGCACACGTTTCCGCTGCTCCCACTGTCTACGAAGCCCTCTGGCTGTGTACTTATAGACGCACTCTTCTAAAACATCATTTAGAAAAGCAGTCATGACACCCAACCACCAGATATCGTAGTCATGGTATGTAGCCGTGGCAAGTAGGATCTGGATGGACTTAAGCATAGCTACTTAGAAAAGGTTTCATCATCATCCATACCTGGTCAATGACGTAGACCTTTAACAAGTCTAGCTTTGAAAGTCTCAACCTTTCCATGTACACCAAGTAATCTTCTCAAGATATACTTGCTCCTGATGGGGATTTAACCCTTCAGATATAGCAACCAAAGTCCATACTTTGTTGGTGTATAAGGATTCCATCTCAGATCGATAAACATCCAGCCATTCTTACAGAGTCTCACTCTTGATGGCCAGCTCGAAACTAGTTGGGTCATCATCTCATGATGCATTCCTCGCTCCCACTGTCATAGAGAAACAGAAGTATCTCTCAGGTGGGTGAGGAACCCTACTAGATCGGCGGAGAGGCTGAGGTTCGTTGGTATCTACTAAATCCTCTGGTTGTACCAAATCATCTGCTGTAGTTTGTATAGCTGGAACCTTTCCAGTTCTACATTACAGACTTTGCCTCGAGCTTGTCCGGATTTTGCTTTCAGACATAGGCCGGTCAACCCCAAATCTTAACTGACTTAAGACATGGGCTCTTCCCATACCATATCTCATATGGAGTGTAGGGTTCCTAGGCACCCTAATGAGGTCTCACAAGGCATCAACCATGCCAATTTCAAATTTTACGGTGCCTACAAACCCTAAACTACGGATCGTCGGCTAGATGTCTAGGCGAAAAACTAACTAGTTAACACTTAACTAAAAGTTTAACGGAAATACAACCTTTGTAGATCCGGTGCTCCACCTCCATAGCTCCGCAACGAAGTCGTCTCCGCTGTCCAAATCAAATCCGGGCTCAAGCGTCGGCTTCGTCGGAGAATGGGCAAGCTAGGTCGTCGATGTCCATGCCGAAGATGATCTACGTCGAGGCATCGAAAGATCAAGCTCCACCTTCACCAAGTCATGAAAACTTGTGAAGGAAACACACTCTACTACTTGGCAAGAGGTAGAGGATGAAGAAATAGGAAGTGGGTTCAATTTAGAATTGGATTTCTCACTCTTTATCATCAATCACCATTGATGACTTCAAGCTTTTCTTCTTGAGTTCAAGGAAGAAGAAGAAGAAATGATATGATAAGAATTAATAAAAATGAATAGAAAATAGAATACTTATCATAATTGAACCATGGTCAAGTGTAGAGACTAAACTAGGGTTAGTGGGAATGGTTAGGGTTAATGATGAGATAAGAATGGTTGACTTGATCAAAGCTTCATGAAGCTTCAACTAAAGAACAAATAAAGCCACCATTCTTTTCTCTTTTCCATTTATTTTCCAAAATGTATAAACAAATAAATAAATGAATAAATAAGTAATGGAAAATAAAACCCTAACCACTCTCACAACCATGGTTTAATCTTCACACAAAACACAAGTTAGCATGCATCATCAAACATGATACAAACAAGTGCACAAAAATATATCACATATACAATGTGCACAAACCAAGTGAGAAAATCCGTTTAAAGTGAACCAATACTAGTTAGTGCAAAGTAATATATCAAATATATAATTATGCATTAAATCATTAAATCAACACTTGATTCAATGATCCGGTCATGTCGCACACAACCGACTAGTATTCAATGTATCGGCTTATCGAATCAATACTTGATTCGATACCTAGGTTATATCGCATACAACCATTCGATACAATCATCGCGAGAATGGAATACGGTATCACATACACGCATTATTCTCGGTCCCGCACATATCTCATATGTTGGAGTTAGTGCCCTCAGAGTCAATTATTGGATCACAGGCACGTGATTGCAATGATTGAGGGAGGACCTATCCCGGTAGGACAGTCTTACTCGAGATGATAGTATGCTATCTGGTTTATCTTTATCATTGTGTACTGCTTTAGGTGACCTGACATGTCGCTATTACACGTTGATAAAGCCCCTAGGATTCTTGCTTGACTACCAGCAGTATGATGGCGATCATATACGTGGGAGCTGGTGGTCTATAAGCACATCCTTAAAAGGTCCCTAGTCGTAGGAGTTTCGAGACAGGGCATCGATACTCCGTTAGTAGACTAGTGTATACAGTCGAGACCCCGACGAGGGGCGGTGGCCGGTCTCACAAGCCACTGGTGTCAGTTGGTTCACCTAAGATGTATACAGGTGCTCATTGGGTTATGAGTACACCGGACAGGACTCGCCGGGAACCTGCTAGTTGGTCTTATACCAGATGTCAGATAGCAGTTCCCTGGTGACATGTGTACAGGTTAGTTCATCGACCTGAGATCGTCATTTGTCTCGTGTGAGTTCCCACTGTGCTTTGATTACTACCCTACCACGGCTCAAAGGAGTCGTGCAAACAGGTTTTAGTTGGGTACAGTCCCGAGCCACATGGAGGCAGTGAGCGGATCTGCAGGGGTTCGTCTCTCCCGGTATTGGGGGTGAGGTCGCGCTGTGTCTAGGAGAGCCATTACGCAAAGCCCTCGGCCGAGGCAGGAGATTTACTGGTAGGTATTCCAGTAGTATCTCAGGGCGTTCTGGGCTACGCTCCGACACGACTTGTACCGCTTTTGGGGGTCTGACTTTTACCAACCCCCTAGGCCCGCCATGCGATACTCATAGACGAACGGACCGGACTGTACGGATATTGTCACTGACAGGCTCAGTTGGGTGTCGGGGTGAGCTTTCTCATCGACGTCCCATTTGGTCAATACCTGGTGGCCCGTCACGTATTGGCTTATACCTCTGACGTGCTAGTGGTTAAATCCACAGCCAAGGTATTGACGAGTCTTTAGAGTCCACCACACTCAGTTTCAGTTACTCAAGTTTCGGGCGAAACGCTGTAGAGGCCGTATGGAGATGTGGCAGGGTTCGATCAGATACGTGCGGTATTGCACGGATCGTGATCGGACAGTTTTTACTAGCCGGCTTTGGCTTAAGCCGGATTCTAGTATTTGATAGTGTAGTTTTGTCTCTTTGCATTTGTGTTCAGTCGGAATACAGATGCGGGTGTGTATGCACAGTATTGGGGTTTTCCTGTATTTTATTACGGGATCTGTTTTTCTGAAGTTGCCAGTTTGCATTCCGTTCCGGCCGGTTTTCCTTCATTCCTTCTCGGTCGGACTTTCTCGGTGGAGGGTGTTAATTGCAAGTTTGCAATTAACATTTTGTGAGGGGTTTCTTTGCATATTTGTGGCATCATGATGTTGCTTCATCATGAGATCCCTTTTTGGTCTTCTCACTTGCTTTCATTTTGATGGTTGATGGAAAGGATTTGAGTTGAATTGAGAGTGACCTATTTCTATTATGGTTGATTTATATTCTTGCTTGCATTTCTTTTTCTCTCTCCAATCTATTCTTGAGTGAGAGGGGCCGGCCACATAGGAGAGGGAGAGGGATAATTATGTGGTGTGGCATTTTTTCATCTCATTCCATGGTTGTAAAATTAGCTTCAAAGCTCAAGTCCTTCTCTCCTTCTCTTCTCCATTTCCTCCACATCAAGGCAACCTCATAACCCCAAGAGACAAGTTCACTACACTATTCTATAGCAAGCCTTGGACGCGTCGGCTAGCCAACTTCGCGCCCGAGTTGCCTCGGTCTAGAGGCGGGAGCCCGTAAAAGATTCCGGCTACGTGGTGCCCTTTCCGACGAGCGAGGAGGTGACGGAGATTCCGCGGGAGATCGGAGTGGAGACGAACACCGAAGGACACGGATCGCTTGGTATATCTTCTCACCCTATCTCTTTAGTTAGCTAGTATAGGTTAATGGTTTCGATCCGGGTAATTGTCCGCGGTAGCGCCGGTTTCCGAGCAAGGGAAAAATTTTTATTCCGCATTTTGGCCTCGGGTACGAGGCCGGGGCGCTGCCGTGGCGCAACATGGTATCAGAGCCACGCCATTAACCTTACCTAGCTTGTTCTAATGTGTTTTACTTATCCGATCGACCGAAATCCCGAAAACCCCATATTTGTTCACATCAGTTTCTGTTGAAAATTTTTGGCCTCAGAAAATTTTTCAGGTTGTATAAATCTTATCTACTGGACATTATAAGACTTCTGCAAAAATTCGACACATTCAGTCGACAACCCTAGCGCGGAAGCGCGGCCAAACCCCCCCTTGGGCCGCGCTTCCGCCGCGCACTGTTGTCTTCTCTGTGTCAAATTGTTACAGTGGGCTTGTGGGATAATTTTAGGGCTTTTGGGATATTAAAATTGGGCCAATTATTTCTGTGAGTGCTACAGTTTTCTTTGGGGCCCACTTGTTAATTGTTTGATCGATCGGATATTTTTAAACACATTATTTCACAGTATTTACATTATATCTGCGACCGTGAATGTCACTCGATCGGTAAATCCGGTCTAACTGCTATAGCCCGGTTAGACGGATTTGCGAACGTGACTTTCACGTTGATGTTCTATGTTTATGCTGTGATGTTGCGGATCGGTCGTGGGGGATAGCCTGGATGCAATGCTAGTGCAGTTTTGTTGTATTATGTACATTTGTTATTGCGGGGCGAGCGTCCGACATGTGGACTGCCGTCACTGCCTGGTTGTATTATTCTTTTGGGGCACGACCTGGTTGCGGTCGATGTACCCGGTATATGTATATTTTACTTTCTGTACTAGGGTTGCCCCGCGGTGGGGTGCACGGATAGCCGGGTTCTGGAGGGCAACGGGCCCGCATCTCAGGGCATTGAGACGGAGGGGGCTTCAGTCCAGGATTGGCGGGCTATTCGCCGCACTCGTAGGGGGTATAGGTTGACCCAGGAGGGGTGCCCAAGTTGCCGGATTCCGTGAAGTGCTGGGTGGTCCATTCACGGTGCTGAAAGGGGCTGCCTCGCTTCAGGTTTTGGCGGGTGACTTGCCGCGCCCGTAGGGGTCTAGGATTTCATTGCACAGGCTATCCACACGACCAGGGGAACGTCGGGTTTTCAGCAGCGGCTCTGTGAAACCCGGGGTTTCCAGATATCTGTATTGTTCTGTGATGCTGTACATTTCTGTGATGTTGCCTTTTATTCACGCCTTGAGCGAAATACTATATATTGGTATATATATATTAGTAGATGTTGTATATGTTTTACATCCGCGCTAGTCCAGTCCCCGCTCTGCCGTTAGTTAGCTAACCTAACGGGTGATGACGGGACCCAGTGGCGAATGCGGATGGCATATACGTACGTCAGTATATTTTCGTTCTTTGTGGTGTGATCAATTGATGGGACTGCATTGATTCGGATCAATGCAAGTTTAAACAAACCTAATCTGATGTTGTTGGAACACTTTTTCAAAAAGCTGTTATTGCAAGGACGTTCACTTTTGTTTTGCATCGTGGTATTCATTTGGAATATCCTGCTCCTCAGTCGACGAGGCAAGGGCCGAGATCCCTTCACCGGGAGTGACCCCTTGGACAGAAGTTTGCGTCAGGGCATTAACTTCACTATAGCCGATTACTTTTGCTTTGCATCGTGGTATTCAGTTGGAATATCCTGCACCTCATTCTACGGGGAAAGAGCCGAGATCCCTTCACCGGGAGTGACCTCTTTAGTAAAGGTTTTCGTCACTATATTTTATAAAAGGCTATGCAGTTCCTTCAACGATATCAAGTTCATTACGTTAAAAGTTTTTCGCCAAAAACTAGACGTAGCCCTCCGTCATTTCTTACAAGTATTACTTAGTATTCGTGCTGCGTTTGTTGACTGTGTCAAGGCGTAGTGTGCGGTAGCTAAGTAGTGTTTGTTTGCAGCATATTAATGGGATTGGTTAGGACAGTCGTGCGGCCTTGTTGACTGTGTCAAGGGCTCGTACGGATGGGTTTAATGCAATCCAGGATAATGACGGGTTGAACTTGACTAGGACTCTTTGATTTGTTGACTGTGTCAAGGTCACTTGAGTCCTAGGGGTAAAACACACATCGGGATTTTCAAAAGAACTGAAATTTGCCAGGCATGCGCATACCTTCTGGAGTGTGGTGACGTGAGTGGATTCCGTCACGTTATCATGCGATGAGAGTTGGATCCCGATTCCCACTGATGAGTTAGTTTACTCCTCGGATGACCCCGACTAATTCTTCTTTTAGGTTTGGAGGAGAATTTGAGATACAGTGGGAGGCTTCCTGATTAGACAAAGTGATAACCATTCTGATCTAGGTTAGAGTGCACGTTGAGTGTTTCTTTTCTCTCTCTCTGGCAGCGACTATTGACCCGACCCTGGACTATGACTCAGTGACCAAGTTGACCGAACCTTCTTAACACTGGCTTTTGGATTGTCAGAGTTGCAGACCTCATTGCCACTCCTACTTTTACCCTTTTCTCCAGGACACCCCGTATTACTACGAACGTCCACTTCCATTGGACAAAACCATCGTATGGTTATATACGAACTCGAAGGACTTCGAGGATGGTTTCTGGTTCTGGAGAAAACGGATAGGATTATTCAGTTGTCTTTTCTTTTCACCTTCTCTCAGGTTGCGAGTACTCCTTAGTTTAGGAGTAGTACACCTATTACGCAAATTGGATAGTCTTCTTCCAAACCATAGGCTGGTGCCGACCGGTAGGGAATGAAGAAAACCAGTTAGCCTAAAACGGTGTACAGAAGGTATTAAGTTCAGACAAAGAAAGGGATTAGTAAAAGGGCAAAGTAAATTGCGACTGATATTCACGACCAAACCAAGTATTTCTTCGCCAATCCTAAATCACCTTTGTATTTCTCCAGGACACTCCGTATTACTACGAAGATCCCAGTTTATTGGATAATCCATCGTATGGTTATATACGAACTCGAAAGGAACTTGTTCCAGTTCGGGGATGGATCCTAGTTCAGGAGAAATAGGAATAAAGTACATTCAGGTGTCTTTTATCTTCACCTTCTCTCGCGTTGCGAGTGCTCCTAGGATTAGGACAGTACACCCTTTATGCTTTTTTGGATAGTCTTCTTCCAAACCATAGGCTGGTGCCGAACGGTAGGGAAGGAAGAAAACCATTTGGCTTAAAGGGGTGTACAGAAGGTAATGACTAAAGACATATAAAGGGATTTGGAGAGGTGGCAAAGAATTATACGGTTATGGTTGTGAATCTGGATAATGGAAGAGGCATTACTGAGAATACCAGGATACCCCAACGAAACATTTCAATGTTTCAGTTTCACTGTGTACTGTTAATGGAAAACTGATTTCCCAGTTAGACACTTGCTCCAGGGTATGTATTTACCAGGTTGGATTCTCACATCTGTATGGTTTTACAGATGCTGAGTGGGAGTAAGTTATTGGGAATTGGGTGATCATCCTCATTATATCGGGATTCGTTGTAATCGGTGATATTTGAGGAAGTCACCTGGGTTGTTTGCCGGTCGGCAAATATTTGGTTTTGAATATCCGCTGTTGTGCACCAATTTCAAATTGATATATCTGTACGTCTATTTTCATAGAGTGAGATATACCTTTTGATATTATGTCGATGACATTTACCTATATCAGTGGATGGTTAGGTAAGGAGCATTAAACAGCGGTGTAATTCTTCTTAACCATAAGTACAGTTTTCAACCTACGACACACAGTGAAAGAGTTGTTAGACTCAGCGGACTTATACAGAGTATTGTATGTTGTCCAGTGTCCATTAGGACAGAGGGGTTGGTCCTCGTACTATATTCTGTTTACTTTTAACTTCTCTAGTTCTTAGACATGTGTTTCGTGGAAACACAGGGTCTAAGTTTTGAGGAGTTATAGGTATTTGAATAGAGTAGAGAACCAGGTATAGCAAGTATCGGGATTCTTCAAAGAGATCGAAGATGTAGATACTTGTGTATGGTATTCAGTTGATAGTAATGATGAAGACAGATTGCTTCTCTTTCAGGTTACTCATAATTGGAAGCATTCCTAAGTTGAGTAACGCTGATCGGCCTTCTTCCATTTAGTTTACATGCACTGAAGATAGCTGCATGATTTGAATCTGGTTCAATTGAATCTGTGCCTCTGGTTCTATATTGGATATAGAACAGTTCATATCTTAACGATGTTAAGGTACGGGGAGTTGTCCGGCTTATGCTTAAAACCAGACACTGGACAACTCAAGGCACGTTTCTGTAATGGCTGTTTGTGGGTTGACCCAGGCTATGACGAGGGTTGATTTTCTACCATCTGGATGAACAGTAGAAATATTGTTCAAGACTCGCCACAGTTTTTATTAAAAATGGTTTTTTCAAAAAGGCAGTGGGAGTATGGTAGAACTGGAAGTGATTCCAGAACCACAAACGATTACTGAAGATTTGATAAGGAACCTAAAGATTCAATCTGGACTGACATTCCATTGGCCACTCCGCAGATACGGTGGGTAACTTCAGGCACCCGAGAGGTACTCCGGTAGCCTCAAGGACGGTGACAGGGAAGTTCTTGTTTACCCACACTTGCCATTGCTGTTGTTCCAGGCTGCGAGACCCGGTGAGAGGATGAGTATAGCGTCGTTCTAAACTAGCTTTAGAAGTGCGCGTCTATATGACTCCACCAGAGGGTTGTCGTAGTCAGTGGGAGCAGCGGAAGCATTGGTGAACATCAGGCTTATGTCTATTTATAGACTAAAGCAGATGTAGCGGAGATAGATCATCTGTTTCTGATGTGACAGTCATGGGTTTGACGTCATCAGAATAGGGGATGGATCTGTTGAGAAGGTAGTAGGAAGTGATATTCCTATACTACGATCGGTTATACTTTGGTCGTCACACAGTGTTTTCTCCACAAGGGACTTGGATATTATATCAGACATACTGGTCACTAGATCTATGGTTTTAGATCTAGATTTGGGTGGTTTCCCAATCAGGGTACCTTGACAGCATTCTATGAGTATTTAGAATGGACGACTCCTGGCATGGTAGTGTACCTGCAGGTAATGGAGTCACCCTCTCTAAAGGTGTCTTACAGACTAAAGGGGAGAGGATGTGCATGATTGGCAGATCACTTGCTTAGGCATTTGAGTCAATCATGAGATGTCAAGTACCACACCAGATGTTGTTCTTGCACTAGATGCAATAAGTTGATATTAATCCAATCCTGGAAAAACAGTCGGAAGCAGTTTTAGAACATAAGTGAATGTTCTAGGGATATGATAACGGCTGCCTCCTTTAGGAGACGGTTATCACTCCAGGCTTCCAAGGTGACATGGACGACAAGGAGGTTGTCAGAGTTATAGTTCTCCCTCTGACGAGGGGCAGTATTTTGGACAGGTAGTCCAAGGCAATACTGAGGGAGGCATGGCGCAGGATACTGATTAAGTTCGGTTGATGATACAGTCTAAGAAGTTTGGATTTGGAGTTCATTTATGAGCTAGGTCCCATCAAACATCCAGACATTCTAAGACAGGTATTGCTCGTTTCGGGAGATGGCTTTCTCCGCGAACATGAGATATAGGGAGACATAGAAAGAAACATCTGAGCGGATCCACTCACTGAGGCTATTCCTCGAACGCAATAGTTTCGCAAACAGGTTTTGTGAGACTGACTAGTAGAGGAGTTGGGTGTTCGGTATCACACGGGCTGTGAGTATGCGACATCGCAATAATTAGCCTTGAGTGCAAGTGGGAGATTGTTGGAGTTAGTGCCCTCAGAGTCAATTATTGGATCACAGGCACGTGATTGCAATGATTGAGGGAGGACCTATCCCGGTAGGACAGTCTTACTCGAGATGATAGTATGCTATCTGGTTTATCTTTATCATTGTGTACTGCTTTAGGTGACCTGACATGTCGCTATTACACGTTGATAAAGCCCCTAGGATTCTTGCTTGACTACCAGCAGTATGATGGCGATCATATACGTGGGAGCTGGTGGTCTATAAGCACATCCTTAAAAGGTCCCTAGTCGTAGGAGTTTCGAGACAGGGCATCGATACTCCGTTAGTAGACTAGTGTATACAGTTGAGACCCCGACGAGGGGCGGTGGCCGGTCTCACAAGCCACTGGTGTCAGTTGGTTCACCTAAGATGTATACAGGTGCTCATTGGGTTATGAGTACACCGGACAGGACTCGCCGGGAACCTGCTAGTTGGTCTTATACCAGATGTCAGATAGCAGTTCCCTGGTGACATGTGTACAGGTTAGTTCATCGACCTGAGATCGTCATTTGTCTCGTGTGAGTTCCCACTGTGCTTTGATTACTACCCTACCACGGCTCAAAGGAGTCGTGCAAACAGGTTTTAGTTGGGTACAGTCCCGAGCCACATGGAGGCAGTGAGCGGATCTGCAGGGGTTCGTCTCTCCCGGTATTGGGGGTGAGGTCGCGCTGTGTCTAGGAGAGCCATTACGCAAAGCCCTCGGCCGAGGCAGGAGATTTACTGGTAGGTATTCCAGTAGTATCTCAGGGCGTTCTGGGCTACGCTCCGACACGACTTGTACCGCTTTTGGGGGTCTGACTTTTACCAACCCCCTAGGCCCGCCATGCGATACTCATAGACGAACGGACCGGACTGTACGGATATTGTCACTGACAGGCTCAGTTGGGTGTCGGGGTGAGCTTTCTCATCGACGTCCCATTTGGTCAATACCTGGTGGCCCGTCACGTATTGGCTTATACCTCTGACGTGCTAGTGGTTAAATCCACAGCCAAGGTATTGACGAGTCTTTAGAGTCCACCACACTCAGTTTCAGTTACTCAAGTTTCGGGCGAAACGCTGTAGAGGCCGTATGGAGATGTGGCAGGGTTCGATCAGATACGTGCGGTATTGCACGGATCGTGATCGGACAGTTTTTACTAGCCGGCTTTGGCTTAAGCCGGATTCTAGTATTTGATAGTGTAGTTTTGTCTCTTTGCATTTGTGTTCAGTCGGAATACAGATGCGGGTGTGTATGCACAGTATTGGGGTTTTCCTGTATTTTATTACGGGATCTGTTTTTCTGAAGTTGCCAGTTTGCATTCCGTTCCGGCCGGTTTTCCTTCATTCCTTCTCGGTCGGACTTTCTCGGTGGAGGGTGTTAATTGCAAGTTTGCAATTAACATTTTGTGAGGGGTTTCTTTGCATATTTGTGGCATCATGATGTTGCTTCATCATGAGATCCCTTTTTGGTCTTCTCACTTGCTTTCATTTTGATGGTTGATGGAAAGGATTTGAGTTGAATTGAGAGTGACCTATTTCTATTATGGTTGATTTATATTCTTGCTTGCATTTCTTTTTCTCTCTCCAATCTATTCTTGAGTGAGAGGGGCCGGCCACATAGGAGAGGGAGAGGGATAATTATGTGGTGTGGCATTTTTTCATCTCATTCCATGGTTGTAAAATTAGCTTCAAAGCTCAAGTCCTTCTCTCCTTCTCTTCTCCATTTCCTCCACATCAAGGCAACCTCATAACCCCAAGAGACAAGTTCACTACACTATTCTATAGCAAGCCTTGGACGCGTCGGCTAGCCAACTTCGCGCCCGAGTTGCCTCGGTCTAGAGGCGGGAGCCCGTAAAAGATTCCGGCTACGTGGTGCCCTTTCCGACGAGCGAGGAGGTGACGGAGATTCCGCGGGAGATCGGAGTGGAGACGAACACCGAAGGACACGGATCGCTTGGTATATCTTCTCACCCTATCTCTTTAGTTAGCTAGTATAGGTTAATGGTTTCGATCCGGGTAATTGTCCGCGGTAGCGCCGGTTTCCGAGCAAGGGAAAAATTTTTATTCCGCATTTTGGCCTCGGGTACGAGGCCGGGGCGCTGCCGTGGCGCAACATCATATGCGCTCCTATTTCGTTTTGCTTGAGCCAGGAAACCTCTGTGTAGGACTCTAAAGACTCGTCAATACGCCGGCAGCAGATGATGATCATATCAAACACCCACAAGCCGCAAGCGGTCTGCTAAACGTAATGGCCACCCGGGTATTGAGCGATCTGAAGATCGACGAGCAAGCCCGCTCACACTCCAGTGAATCCGACCAGTAACACTACCGTACAGTCCGGTCTGATCGTCTGATATGTCGCATATCTCGCCTAGGGGTGGTAAACGTCAGACCCCAATAGCTCGATAAGTCGTGTCGATATGAGGTCTATAACTGTTCGAGAAACTACTGGTAACACTTACCAGTAAATCTCAGCAACCCTGGCCAGGGATTTCCTGTTATAGCCAATCGAACACAGCGCAACATCAACCCCCTATACCGGGAGAGACGAATCCCCTCCTATCGCTCATTGCCTCCATGTGACTCGGGACTGTACCCAAAAACCACCGTTTTGCACGCCCTCTTGGACGTGGTAAGATGGAAATCAAAGCACAGTGGGAACCACACAAGACTCTATGACGATCTCGGGTCAATAGACTACTCTGTACCAGTGTCACCAGAGAACTGCCATCTGACGTGAGGTATAATACCATCTGGGAGTTCTCGGCGAGTCCGTCCAGTGTACCCAGTCTCTACTGAGCACCCGTATATCATCTCTGATGTCAAACACCGATGGATATGGGATCATCCATCGCCCATCTGTATGGGTCGAGAAGGTACACGCTAGTCTACTCTGGTATATCGATGCCCCGTCTCGATACACCCACGACTAGGGACTTTGAAGGATGTACTTACGGACTACCATGTCCCCACTAGTATGATCCGCATCATAGTCCAGGTAGTCAAGTACAGATCCTAAGGGCTTTACCAACATGTAACAGAGAGACAATCAATATACACGTTAAGGTAATGATCAACCAGATAGCATACTATCATGTCGAGCAAGAAAGTCCTCACTATATATGTCCCAGCATCCACTACAATATACATCCTATGTATAGTAATGGCCTCTAGGGCATACATATAACTAACAATCTCCCACTTACACTAGGGCCATCTGTAGCAGTGGTTTGAAGTATCTCATACTCAACCATCCCATAAAAGTCTCTCTCTGGGAACAGGCCTTTGTGAGTGGATCCGCTGTGTTGTCCTCTGAGTCTACTCTCCAAAACTCGATCACCCTAGAGATCAACCATCTCCATGATCAAGTGATACTGCCTTAGAATATGTCTGGATCACTGATGGGACCTGCGTTCCTTGGCATAAGCCACAACTCCATTGTCACACAATGGGAGGAATATAGTTCATCTCATGAACCAATATGCATCCAAACAGCCTCTTTGGTAGCATCTTAGGTAGCGATGTATGCTGCCTTTATCGTCTAGTATGTCACGGTATCTAGCTTGGAACTCTTCCAACATACCGTCCCTCCACTGAGGGTAAAGACAATGCCTGTGACTGACATTCAGTCGTCCTTATCACCCTGGAACCCTTCCAGTGATTCTCCCCTGGATCGATTGATACCATCTCACTACAACTAGTGAGAATCCTAACATCCAATTAAATCTATCTCATAGATCCAAAACTCAGGATTTAGGAGGTATCATTATGATCCTATATGGAGAATCATTGTGATAAACGGAGATTGACCGAGCATAGCATAGGAAACTCTTTCCCTATCAATAGTATGTCATCCACGTACTCTACGAGGATCACCACCATACTCCCTACTACCTTTTTGTTTATACAAGGTTCATCTACCATTTTGATGATGTCAAACTCTTTGACTAATCCATCAAAACAGATGTTCCAACTCCGCGATGCCTGCTTTATCCTATAAAGCATCTTGCACACGTTTCCGCTGCTCCCACTGTCTACGAAGCCCTCTGGCTGTGTACTTATAGACGCACTCTTCTAAAACATCATATAGAAAAGCAGTCATGACACCCAACCACCAGATATCGTAGTCATGGTATGTTGCCGTGATAAGTAGGATCTGGATGGACTTAAGCATAGATTCTTAGAAAAGGTTTCATCATAATCCACGTCTGGTCAATGACGAAAACCTTTAACAAGTCTAGCTTTGAAAGTCTCAACTTTTCAATCTACACCAAGTAATCTTCTCAAGATATACTTGCTCCTGATGGGGATTTAACCCTTCAGATATAGCAACCAAAGTCCATACTCTGTTGGTGTATAAGGATTCCATCTCAGATCGCTAAGCATCCAGCCATTCTTACAGAGTCTCACTCCTGATGGCCAGCTCGAAACTAGTTGGGTCATCATCTCATGATGCAATCCTCGCTCCCACTGTCATAGAGAAACAGAAGTATCTCTCAGGTGGGTGAGGAACCCTACTAGATCGGCGGAGAGGCTGAGGTTCGTTGGTATCTATTGAATCCTTTGGTTCTACCAAATCATCTGCTATAGTTTGCATAGCTGGAACCTTTCCAGTTGTAGATAACAGATCTTGCCTCGAGCTTGTCCAGATTTTGCTTTTAAACATAGGCCGGACAACCCCAAATCTTAACTAGCTTAAGACATGGGCTCTTCCCTTTCCATATCACATATGAAGTGGTAGGCAACTGATTTGATTGGAACCCTATTCAATAGGTATTCAGCTTCTCAAGCGCATAACTCCCAAAAGGAAATAGGTAACTCAGTAGTACTCATCACAGAGCACACCTTATCACATAGGGTGTTATTGCTCCACCCCGATATATCATCGTGCCATGGTGTATACGGAGGAGTAATGCTGAGAGAGAATCTCATTCTCCTTTAGAATAGTCCAGGAATTCCGTGCTCAAGTATTCTCCTCCTTGATCTCATCATAGGACACAATATTTATACCCGTATTGGTTCTCTACTTCTCGCTTATATTCTGTGAATATCTCAAAAGGTTCGGACTTGTGTTTCAACAAGAACATAGGTCTGAATCTCGAAAGATCATCAGAAAATATAATGAAGTATAAAGAACCGGTCTTGGCATATGTAGACTGGGGATCTACATACATCAACATGTATCATCCCAAGAGTTCACTAACTCTTTCTCAGTTTCCAATAAACGGAGCTATGGTCATCTTATCTTTGTGACATGACTGGCGAGTTTCACAAGATGTAAGTTCAAACTGATTTAAATATGCATCTATATGTAACTCCAGCTAGTCGGGTCGCATTGATATGACCTAGTCTACAATGCCTCAAGAAGGATTCGTTCATATCTGAACTCTTCCTCTTCTGTGTGTTCCGTATACAAAGAACTGTAGTTTGATTTAGAACATCAATGCTTTTAGATAACGTGCCTGAACCGATCAACTTTTGATATAGGAAATGTTCAAAACATTATCCAACAATACAAAATTTTATCATTTCTTTACTAATAAAGAGACTGATATGATTTTGTATATCAGGATCGGTATCTTATAACATTCGTTCAGAATCAATGTATTGGTAATACAGGGTGACAGTGACCAACAGACTTGGCTGCAACACTTGCCCCGTTTTCTGCCTCATGAAACTTATCACCCGTTTTCTCAGTTCTCTACCTTTCTGTAGCCCTATGCAACATATTACATATCTGGGATCCTGATCTGGTATCACATACCCAGGACGTAAAGGATACTGAGAAACAGTTCTTTGTAACGAACACACCCGAAGATGATGCATCAGCATGCACTCTCTTCGTTTGGGCGGCACGGGAATTCTGGTAATCCCCAATTTCCTGCTCTGTCTTATAACAATTATAAGTTGGAGCAGGACCAACGTTCTCCAGCTCAGTATAACAAGCGGGTTCGGTCAATAATCCGTATTATTATCTTGATTAAGGCGTGATATGGTCGCTACCTGGAGAGAGAGAGAAGAAAACACTCAGCGTGCGCTCTTTCAAGAATAGATTAGTTATTATTTTATCTAATCAGGATGGCTCCCACTGCTTTTTATCAAATCTTCCTTCAAACCCTAAAAGGAAAGACTAGCCGGGATTAATTACACACTACAAGTTCGCCAATCTTTCAGCCAGGCCAGTGTCGGTACTTTGAGGGAGGTCCCCCGTGCTTTCGCACGAACCTAATTAATGTAAACCTCGTTTTCCCAGAGGCATAACCCCGTTGACACCTTTCTAGACACCTACTTGATCGGCTAATTGTAATGTATAAAACTCTCCCAGGAGTAACTCTTACTCGCAGCGGGTATCGGGATCCAACTATCTCATAGAAGGTATGCAATCTCATTGCAAATTTCAACACTTGAAATTCCCGATAATATTTTGCCCCTAACCTCCTATGACCTTGACAAAGGCCAACAAACCATAGGATGCTAGTCAAGTTCAACCCGTCATTTCCTGATTGAATTAAACCCTCCCGCACGGCCCTTGACAAAGGCCAACAAGGTCGCACGACTACCCTAACTCAATTTGCATCATATGCATAAGCAGATAAGCACCAGTTAGCTACCGCACACTGCGCCTTGACAAAGGCCAACAAACGCAGCACGAATACTAACTACTACTTATCTGAAATGACGGAGGGCTACGACAGGTTTTTCTGAAAACCTATTGCGTAGTGAACTTGATATCGTTGTAGAATCAAATGATTTTTAAAATGGAGTGTTTTTTAGGCTTTTCTAGTTTTGCTAAAGGAGTCACTCCCGGTGAAGGGATCGTCGGTCCTTTCCTCGTCGAATGAGGTGTGGGATATATCACTGTGCAAAGCAGAAACACTTAAAAGCAATCAAAAGACAAACCGAGTGTGTAGCATCTGCCAGTTATTGGTAAAGGAGTCACTCCCGGTGAAGGGATCTCGGTCCTTTCCTCATCGAATAAGGTGCAGGATATATCACATATACCTCTGTGCAAAGCAAGAACTGTAGCTACCCTTTTTATTTTGAAATTCGATTCTACAACATCTTAGGTTTCTTTTATTTCATTAATCACATTAATGAAGTCCCATCATTTGTGTACCTAAACATCACAGATAAATACGACGTACACTTATGCCATCCGCATTCGCCTCGATGTCCCCTCGTGCACCGTTAGGTTAGGTAACTAACGGCAGAGCAGGGCAGGGCTAGCGCGGGTGTAAAACATAAGTAACGTCCATATAATATATCATATATACTATATACTGTATCTATCACAGAACATCACATGATCACATCACAGATATCGCAGCAGAAGAAACATATGAAATATTGGATATACTAGGACGTCCGTGTTTTCAATACGAGCCAGTATAAAACACGGATTCCACGGTCGTGATGAATAGCCAAACCCACACCCCTAGACCCCTACGAGAGCGGCAAGTAACCCTACCAATTCTAGAGTTAGGAGACCCGGACTCGACTCCTCGAGTTGGTCTCCCACTGGACTCCAGAACCCGGTTACTTGTGCTCCCCTCCTTGGTTCTATCCTAGTGCAGAAAAGTAAATAATATACAAGAGGTGACAACTTCCGCAACCTGGAAGTGCCCCAATAAAAGAATATTACATACAAGTTTTTACAAAATGAAAAAACACTCATCTCACATAAAAACCCCCGGCTATTCAAACACGACGATCCAATATAACATATCCAGCAACACATAACATCACATGTCATCAACGTAAGTAAATATGCGCATCCCAATTGTCGTTGACATATAGCAACGAAACCGGCGATATCACATATTACACTTACGGTCACAGAAAAGAAAGTGTAAAACTACAACAGTTGGAATCCGCAACCATCTCAGACATCACATGCTTGACCAAATGAATTCCTTAGACATCGCATGCCTAACAATTATAAACCCCGCATTTTAGTCTCATTATCGAAAACACTTTTCAATACCAAGTCGGGCAATTCAACAGGATTCCCGACATTTTGATCGAATGCTCGTCGCAAACTTCAGCAGACGGCCGCACCCCCGATACCGTCGACGAAGTGCACCAAGGCGGAACACCGCTACCGCGAGCACCCGGACGGATGCTTTTGGCGATGGGGTTCTCCTACAGTCACTTGGTCGGGGCTATGGAGCGAGGCTGTCTATTAAGTTTACCCGGCGAGTATCCGCGTACGCTACGTGATTGCGACGGACTTTTGATCACATCAAAATTCCGTGGCAACCGATCAAGTGAGACTAAACTGCTATGTTTATAACATTCATTTAGTTATCACATAACTACTTATGAATTCCAATTATTGTATCCCATTCCGGATAAATAGAAAATGTTAAACTTTCCGATCGAACGATCGAACAATCGAACACCTAAGGTTTCCCGATACAATCTAACACATGAAACAAGTCTAACAACATTCAGTTCGTGCCTCAGTACCAACGGTCCAGCCGTAGAAGGGTCAAGCCAACGCCTCACATGTGGCACGCCGTACTCCCCCAAACCCGAAGGTTCAAAGGGCAGTTCAAGACGGTCACATAATCGAGTTAAGGTTTGTTGTCTTCTAGAGGGACCATCGCGTTACTTGCACTACTTAGAACGTCGTTAAACTACGGAAAAATCCAACACTTGGAAATTTCCCGACAGGGGAAAAATTGGGTATTTATATCCGGTCGAACTTTTTAACATATTCTAAAATTTATCCGGAAAGCCACATAGACAAAATTTGATACCCCGATCGAAACACCGAATCCCCAAATCAACTCCAGAAAATTCAACTCTTGAATAAATTTTAAAAATTCCCAGAAAACTCAGCATAATTTATCAGGAATTACTGTGCATAAAATGAGGGCTGACGTCACTATCATGCCGCGGAACCGCCGCAGAATCCTTGCTTCTGCCGCGGTTCCGCCGCATATCTTACTGTTCATGAAATAATTTTTGCATCGTAATTCTTAGATTTCCCTGCTGAATTTTTTAGCAATTTTTAATTTGGAAAAATCCCAGTTTTTGAAAAAAGGACAGAGAGCAAGTTTGATTTGGGGTTTCGGGTTCGTTCAGACTTCAAATTCCGTCTAGACTTCGCCTAAGGCTCTAGCTAGGCTCTGATACCACTGTAGGGTTCCTAAGCACCCTAATGAGGTCTCACAAGGCATCAACCATGCCAATTTCAAATTTTACGGTGCCTACAAACCCTAAACTACGGATCGTCGGCTAGATGTCTAGGCGAAAAACTAACTAGTTAACACTTAACTAAAAGTTTAACGGAAATACAACCTTTGTAGATCCGGTGCTCCACCTCCATAGCTCCGCAACGAAGTCGTCTCCGCTGTCCAAATCAAATCCGGGCTCAAGCGTCGGCTTCGTCGGAGAATGGGCAAGCTAGGTCGTCGATGTCCATGCCGAAGATGATCTACGTCGAGGCATCGAAAGATCAAGCTCCACCTTCACCAAGTCATGAAAACTTATGAAGGAAACACACTCTACTACTTGGCAAGAGGTAGAGGATGAAGAAATAGGAAGTGGGTTCAATTTAGAATTGGATTTCTCACTCTTTATCATCAATCACCATTGATGACTTCAAGCTTTTCTTCTTGAGTTCAAGGAAGAAGAAGAAGAAATGATATGATAAGAATTAATAAAAATGAATAGAAAATAGAATACTTATCATAATTGAACCATGGTCAAGTGTAGAGACTAAACTAGGGTTAGTGGGAATGGTTAGGGTTAAGGATGAGATAAGAATGGTTGACTTGATCAAAGCTTCATGAAGCTTCAACTAAAGAACAAATAAAGCCACCATTCTTTTCTCTTTTCCATTTATTTTCCAAAATGTATAAACAAATAAATAAATGAATAAATAAGTAATGGAAAATAAAACCCTAACCACTCTCACAACCATGGTTTAATCTTCACACAAAACACAAGTTAGCATGCATCATCAAACATGATACAAACAAGTGCACAAAAATATATCACATATACAATGTGCACAAACCAAGTGAGAAAATCCGTTTAAAGTGAACCAATACTAGTTAGTGCAAAGTAATATATCAAATATATAATTATGCATTAAATCATTAAATCAACACTTGATTCAATGATCCGGTCATGTCGCACACAACCGACTAGTATTCAATGTATCGGCTTATCGAATCAATACTTGATTCGATACCTAGGTTATATCGTATACAACCATTCGATACAATCATCGCGAGAATGGAATACGGTATCACATACACGCATTATTCTCGGTCCCGCACATATCTCATATGCGCTCCTATTTCGTTTTGCTTGAGCCAGGAAACCTCTGTGTAGGACTCTAAAGACTCGTCAATACGCCGGCAGCAGATGATGATCATATCAAACACCAACAAGCCGCAAGCGGTCTGCTAAACGTAACGGCCACCCGGGTATTGAGCGATCTGAAGATCGACGAGCAAGCCCGCTCACACTCCAGTGAATCCGACCAGTAACACTACCGTACAGTCCGGTCTGATCGTCTGATATGTCGCATATCTCGCCTAGGGGTGGTAAACGTCAGACCCCAATAGCTCGATAAGTCGTGTCGATATGAGGTCTATAACTGTTCGAGAAACTACTGGTAACACTTACCAGTAAATCTCAGCAACCCTGGCCAGGGATTTCCTGTTATAGCCAATCGAACACAGCGCAACATCAACCCCCTATACCGGGAGAGACGAATCCCCTCCTATCGCTCATTGCCTCCATGTGACTCGGGACTGTACCCAAAAACCACCGTTTTTCACGCCCTCTTGGACGTGGTAAGATGGAAATCAAAGCACAGTGGGAACCACACAAGACTCTATGACGATCTCGGGTCAACAGACTACTCTGTACCAGTGTCACCAGAGAACTGCCATCTGACGTGAGGTATAATACCATCTGGGAGTTCTCGGCGAGTCCGTCCAGTGTACCCAGTCTCTACTGAGCACCCGTATATCATCTCTGATGTCAAACACCGATGGATATGGGATCATCCATCGCCCATCTGTATGGGTCGAGAAGGTACACGCTAGTCTACTCTGGTATATCGATGCCCCGTCTCGATACACCCACGACTAGGGACTTTGAAGGATGTACTTACGGACTACCATGTCCCCACTAGTATGATCCGCATCATAGTCCAGGTAGTCAAGTACAGATCCTAAGGGCTTTACCAACATGTAACAGAGAGACAATCAATATACACGTTAAGGTAAAGATCAACCAGATAGCATACTATCATGTCGAGCAAGAAAGTCCTCACTATATATGTCCCAGCATCCACTACAATATACATCCTATGTATAGTAATGGCCTCTAGGGCATACATATAACTAACATGGAGTGGTAGGCAACTGATTTGATTCGAACCGTATTCAATAGGTATGCATCTTCTCAAGCGCATAACTCCCAAAAAGGAAAAAGGTAACTCAGTAGTACTCATCATAGAGCACACCTTATCATATAGGGTGTAAGCGCTCCGCCCCAACATACCATCGTGCTATGGTGTATGCGGAAGAGTAATGCTGAGAGAGAATCTCATTCTCCTTTAGAAAAGTCCAGGATTTCCGTGCTCAAGTATTCTCCTCCTTGATCTCATCATAGGATATAATACTTATACCCGTATTCTGGTTCTCTACTTCTCGCTTATATTCTGTGAATATCTCAAAAGGTTCGGACTTGTGTTTCAACAGGAACATAGGTCTGAATCTAAAGAGATCATCAGAGAACGTAATGAAGTATAAAGAACCAGTCTTGGCATGTGTAGACAGGGGACCTACATACATCAACATGTATCATCCCAAGAGTTTACTAACTCTTTCTCTGTTTCCAATAAACAGAGCTGTGGTCATCTTATCTCTGTGACATGACTGGCAAGTTTCACAAGATGTAAATTCAAACTGATTTAAATATGCATCTACATGTAACTTCAGCTAGTCGGGTCGCATTGATATGATCTAGTCTACAATGCCTCAAGAAGGATTCGTTCAGTTCTGAACTCTTCCTCTTGTGTGTGTTCCGTATACTAAGAACTGTGGTTTGATTTAGAACATCAATGCTTTTAGATAACGTGCCTGAACCGATCAACTTTTGATATAGGAAATGTTCAAAACATTATCCAACAATACAAAATTTTATCATTTCTTTACTAATAAAGAGACTGATATGATTTTGTATATCAGGTTCGGTATCTAATAACATTCGTTCAGAATCAATGTATTGTAATACAGGGTGACAGTGACCAACAGACTTAGCTGCAACGCTTGCCCCGTTTTCTGCCTCATGAAACTTATCACCCGTTCTCAGTCCTCTACCTTTCTGTAGCCCTATGTAACAGATTACATATCTGGGATCCTGATCTGGTATCACATACCCAGGACGTAAAGATTACTGAGAAACAGTTCTCTGTATAATGAACACACCCGAAGATAATGCATCAGCATGCACTCTCTTCGTTTAGGCGGCACGGGAATTCTGGTAATCCCCTATTTCCTGCTCTGTCTTATAACAATTATAAGTTGGAGCGGGACCAACGTACCCCAGCTCAGTATAACAAGCGGGTTCGGTCAATAATCCGTATTATTATCTTGATTAAGGCGTGATATGGTCGCTACCTGGAGAGAGAGAGAAGAAAACACTCAGCGTGCGCTCTTGCAAGAATAGATTGGTTATTATTTTATCTAATCAGGATGACTCCCACTGCTTTTTATCAAATCTTCCTTCAAACCCTAAAAGGAAAGACTAGCCGGGATTAATTACACACTACAAGTTCGCCAATCTTTCAGCCAGGCCAGTGTCGGTACTTTGAGGGAGGTCCCCCGTGCTTTCGCACGAACCTAATTAATGTAAACCTCGTTTTCCCAGAGGCGTAACCCCGTTGACACTTTTCTAGACACCTACTTGATCGGCTAATTGTAATGTATAAAACTCTCCCAGGAGTAACACTTACTCGCAGCGGGTATCGGGATCCAACTATCTCATAGAAGGTATGCAATCTCATTGCAAATTTCAACACTTGAAATTCCCGATAATATTTTGCCCCTAGCACCCTATGACCTTGACGGAGGTCAACAAACCATAGGCTACTAGTCAAGTTCAACCCGTCATTTCTTGATCGAATTAAACCCACCCGCACGACCCTTGACGGAGGTCAACAAGGCCGCACGACTACCCTAACTCAATCTGCATCATATGCATAAACAGATAAATACTAGTTAGCTACCGCACACTACGCCTTGACGGAGGTCAACAAACGTAGCACGAATACTAAATAGGACTTATCTGAAATGACGGAGGGCTACGACAGGTTTTTCTGAAAACCTATTGCGTAATGAACTTGATATCGTTGTAGAATCAAATGATTTTAAAATGGAGTGCTTTTGAGGCTTTTCTAGTTTTGCTAAAGGATTCACTCCCGGTGAAGGGATCGTCGGTCCTTTCCTCGTTGAATGAGGTGCGGGATATATCATATATATCACTGTGCAAAGCAAAAACTCTTAAAAGCAATCAAAAGACAAACCGAGTGTGTAGCATTTGCCAGTTATTGCTAAAGGAGTCACTCCCGGTGAAGGGATCTCGGTCCTTTCCTCATCGAATAAGGTGCAGGATATATCATATATACCGCTGTGCAAAGCAAGAACTGTAGCTACCTGTTTTATTTTGAAATTCGATTCTACAACATCTTAGGTTTCTTTTATTTCATTAATCACATTAATGAAGTCCCATCATTTTGTGTACCTAAACATCACTGATAAATACGACGTACACTTATGCCATCCGCATTCGCCTCGATGTCCCCTCGTGCACCGTTAGGTTAGGTAACTAACGGCAGAGCAGGGCAGGGCTAGCACGGGTGTAAAACATAAGTAACGTCTATATAATATATCATATATACTATATACTGTATTTATCATAGAACATCACATGATCACATCACAGATATCGCAGCAGAAGAAACATATGAAATATTGGATATACTAGGACGTCCGTGTTTTCAATACGAGCCAGTATAAAACACGGATTCCACGGTCGTGATGAATAGCTAAACCCACACCCCTAGACCCCTACGAGAGCGGCAAGCAACCCTACCAATTCTAGAGTTAGGAGACCCGGACTCGACTCCTCGAGTTGGTCTCCCACTGGACTCCAGAACCCGGTTACTTGTGCTCCCCTCCTTGGGTCTATCCTAGTGCGGAAAAGTAAATAATATACAAACGGTGACTACTTCCGCAACCTGGAAGCGCCCCAATAAAAGAATATTACATACAAGTTTTTACATGAATGAAAATGAAAAACACTCATCTCACATAAAAACCCCCTGCTATTCAAACACGACGATCCAATATAACATATCCAGCAACACATAACATCACATGTCATCAACGTAAGTAAATATGCGCATCCCAATTGTCGTTGACATATAGCAACGAAACCGGCGATATCACATATTACACTTACGGTCACAGAAAAGAAAGTGTAAAACTACAACAGTTGGAATCCGCAACCACCTCAGACATCGCATGCCTGACCAAATGAATTTCTTAGACATCGCATGCCTAACAATTATAAACCCCGCATTTTAGTCTCTTTATCGAAAACACTTTTCAATACCAAGTCGGGCAATTCAACAGGATTCCCGACAGTCTGATCGAATACTCGTCGCAAACTTTAGTAGGCGGCCGCACCCCCGATACCGTCGACGAAGTGTACCAAGGCGGAACACCGCTGCCGCGAGCACCCGAACGGATGCTTTCGGCGACGGGGTTCTCCTACAGTCACTTGGTCGGGGCAATGGAGCAAGGCTGTCTATTAAGTTTACTCGGCGAGTATCCGCGTACGCTACGTGATTGCGACGGACTTTTGATCACATCAAAATTCCGTAGCAACCGATCAAGTGAGACTAAACTGCTACGTTTATAATATTCATTCCGTTATCTCATAACAATTGTGAATTCCAATTATTGTATCCCATTCCAGATAATTAGAAAATGTTAAACTTTCCGATTGAACATTCGAACACCCAAGTTTTCCCGATACAGATCAACACATGAAACAAGTCTAACAACATTCCGTTCGTGCCTCAGTACCAACGGTCTAGCCGTAGAAGGGTCAAGCCAACGCCTCACATGTGGCACGCCGTACTGCCCCAAACCCGAAGGTTCAAAGGGCAGTTCAAGACGGTCACATAATCGAGTTAAGGTTTGTTGTCTTCTAGAGGGACCATCGCGTTACTTGCACTACTTAGAACGTCGTTAAACTACGGAAAAATCCAACACTTGGAAATTTCCCGACAGGGGAAAAATTGGGTATTTATATCCGGTCGAACTTTTTAACATATTCTAAAATTTATCCGGAAAGCCACATAGACAAAATTTGATAACCCGATCGAAACACCGAATCCCCAAAACAACTGCAGAAAATTCAACTCTTGAATAAATTTTAAAATTACCCAGAGAACTCAGCACCTGAAACAATGAATTACTGTGCAAACAGTAAGCGCTGACGTCACATTTCTGCCGCTGAACCACCGCATTAGCTAAGGTTATGCCGCGGTTCAGCCGCCAAATTCACTGTTCATGCAAAACTTTTTGCGCCGTAATTCTTAGATTTCCCTGCTGAGTTCTCTGCATATTTTTAATTTGGAAAAATGCACGATTTTTGAAAAAGTACAGAGAGCAAGTTTAGGTTTGGGTTTTCGGGTCGTTCGGACTTCAAATTCCGTCTAGACTTCGCCTAAGGCTCTAGCTAGGCTCTGATACCACTGTAGGGTTCCTAGGCACACTAATGAGGTCTCACAAGGCATCGAACATGCCAAATTCAAAAAATCTAGGTGCCGAGAGACCCGACTACGGATCGTTTGCTAGAAAACTAGGCGAAAAAGCTAACTAGTTAACACTTAACTAAGAGATACGGAAATACAACCTTTGTAGGTCCGGTCCTCCACCTCCACGGCTCCGAGATGAGGTCGTCTCCGCTGTCCAAATCAAATCCGGGCTCTAGTGTCGACTTCACCAAGTGATAAGCGAGCTAGGTCGTCGATGTCCATGCCGAAGATGATCTACGTCGAGGCATCGCTAAATCAAGCTCCGACTTCACCAAGTCAAGAAACTTGTGAAGAAAACACACTCTACTACTTGGCAAGAGGTAGAGGATGAAGAAATAGGAAGTGGGTTCAATTTAGAATTGGATTTCTCACTCATTTCCATCAATCACCATTGATGGACCTTGCTTTCTTCTTGAAGAAGAAGATGAAGAAGAAGATAAATATTATGATATGAATTAAAATAAAAGGAAAAATCCATTCTTATCATAATTCTCACCATGGTTAGGTGTATAGAATTAACTTGAGTTAATAGAAGTGGTTAGGGTTAAGCATGAGACAAAAAAGGTCAAAGTCTTCAAGAAAATTCATGAAGGATCAAAAGAAAGCAACCTTTTTCCTCATTATCTTTTCATTTATTCATTTATCAAAAATAAATAGATAATTAAATAAGATAAATGAATAACAAATAATAAACCCTAACCATTCCTTTAACCAAGGTTTAATTCTTTATACTTAACCATTTTTGCATGCACCATCAAATATGATACAAGCAAGTGCACAAAACATATCGCATATGCAATGCGCACACCTGAGCGAGAAAATCCATTTAAAGTGAACCGATACTAGTTAATGTAAAGTAATATATCAAATATATAATTATGCATTAAATCATTAAATCAACACTTGATTCAATGATCCGGTCATATCGCATATAACCGACTAGTATCCAATGTATCGGCTTATCGAATCAACGCTTGAATCGATAACTAGGTTATATCGCATACAACCATTCGACGCATTGATCGCGAGAATGAAATACGGTATCACATACACGCATTATTCTCAGTCCCGCACATATCTCATATGCGCTCCTATTTCGTTTCGCTTGAGCCAGGAAACCTCTGTGTAGGACTCTAAAGACTCGTCAATACGCCGGCAGCGGATGATGATCATATCAAACATCCACAAGCCGCAAGCGGTCTGCTAAACGTAACGGCCACCCGGGTATTGAGCGATCTGAAGATCGACGAGCAAGCCCGCTCACACTCCAGTGAATCAAACCAGTAACACTACCGTACAGTCCGGTCTGATCGTCTGATATGTCGCATATCTTGCCTAGGGGTGGTAAACGTCAGACCCCAATAGCTCGATAAGTCGTGTCGATATGAGGTCTATAACTGTTCGAGAAACTACTGGTAACACTTACCAGTAAATCTCAGCAACCCTGGCCAGGGATTTCCTGTTATAGCCAATCGAACACAGCGCAACATCAACTCCCTATACCGGGAGAGACGAATCCCCTCCTATCGCTCATTGCCTCCATGTGACTCGGGACTGTACCCAAAAACCACCGTTTTGCACGCCCTCTTGGACGTGGTAAGATGGAAATCAAAGCACAGTGGGAACCACACAAGACTCTATGACGATCTCGGGTCAACAGACTACTCTGTACCAGTGTCACCAGAGAACTGCCATCTGACGTGAGGTATAATACCATCTGGGAGTTCTCGGCGAGTCCGTCCAGTGTACCCAGTCTCCACTGAGCACCCGTATATCATCTCTGATGTCAAACACCGATGGATATGGGATCATCCATCGCCCACCTGTATGGGTCGAGAAGGTATACGCTAGTCTACTCTGGTATATCGATGCCCCGTCTCGATACACCCACGACTAGGGACTTTGAAGGATGTACTTATAGACTACCATGTCCCCACTAGTATGATCCGCATCATAGTCCAGGTAGTCAAGTACAGATCCTAAGGGCTTTACCAACATGTAACAGAGAGACAATCAGTATACACGTTAAGGTAAAGTTCAACCAGATAGCATACTATCATGTCGAGCAAGAAAGTCCTCCCTATATACGTCCCAGCATCCACTACAATATACATCCTATGTACAGTAATGGCCTCTAGGGCATACATATAACTAACAGGAATGTGTTGGAATTGGTTAACCTAGCTCATTTTAGTGTTGTTAGGCCACCTCAACTGAAATTCAACCCAGGTTTCACTAAAATACCTTAAGCTTTGTGTTTTGTGCAATTTGGTGTTTCTAAAGCGATATAATGGCAATCTGGAATCTGCTATGGACCCGATGCCTTCAGGTCAAAATTGAGGAAACTTGGACATGATACCTAGGTTTAGATCACACCACCAGAGCACGAACCCACCCTTCCCTAACCTGGCCGCCAATTTATTCATATTGGCCGCAAATTGCGGCCAAGAAGGGGACTGGGGTGTTGGGGTTTTGTGTAGGGTTCCCTGCTGTGTAGTGTAGTGTTTTGGCATGTCTAGTTTTGTAAGATTTGGCTTGTAGGAAAATCTGGGGTCATATATCGCTTTTGGTGTCCGTTGTGTTTGCGCGGTACGCGCGACACGTGAGTGGGTTCTGTGATCCAGCGTATCGCGGCGTGTTGCGATGGTTTTAGACGCGTATACACACGTTTCAGTGTATCGTGCACACGCGCGTTTAGTTCGCGACGCGAGTTTCTCGTTTTGGTTCGATATCGCGTTTCGCGGAATATTTGGCTTATATGTGATTTCCGTGTCTTATTTGCAGCTTTGCAGACAGGGACTACGGACACTACTACAGAGGGAGAAGATGGTAGGATTCACCTAGCGTGGAGTGTAGGTGAGTAGATTTAACATCTACAGGGTAATCGCCCGCATGGCGTTATGCGTCTGGGCTAGAATTCAAATACCTGTCGCACATTCTACGTCATTGTTAGAATTACGCCTTTACTGTATTTACTTAGATATAGTTATACTGTGACTAGCAGCCGTAGGACACTGCACATATTATTGACGGTTCATGTTGCACGAGCACGGATTGTATGCTACACACACACCGTCAATAATTGCCATGTCACACACAACCATTTTAGACATTATATTGCTTATCACAGAGGACATTACCATACCTATATACCTATAGAGTATCGTACCATTAGTGATAGGTACACTTACCCTTTACGATACATCTACAGGTATACCTTACCAATATTTTCTTATACCCAGGGGGTGTAGGACATCGGTTCTTATAGGTAGATACCTATACATTGCTACACTTGTATGTTACACACATATTCAGTTGCAGTTACATATTTACCTTTACTGATGATTACTTAGCTGTACCTTATTGATTTTGCATACATCTGGTTCAGCTATATACTTTTGTTTACCTGCTCGCATTCAGATATATCGCATATATTTATTCCTGGATTTGCGCATTGTTTATTTGGATTTTATATGACGTTTTCGGGATTTGGGAACCGCGGGAGTTCATGAAATTATGCATACATTGAACAACACGGTTTCCTTGATATGATATTTGTGCGTCCACCATGAGTTTTATCGGTGCTGATTATATATTCCATACGAGGTGTGGTTGCCGTATGAGAGTACATGGTGGGCCCGGTATGGTTCCCCTCGGAAAGAAGATCGATGGGTTTGCCGATTGAGCCTGGAGGCGGGCGAGTACCTACCGGTGACTGGTTGGACCTGGCAGTTGTCCGGAGGATACTGGCCAGAGTCGAGAGATGGATGCGGGATGATCTGTACTGCCGGGCCGAGGGCCGACACCGCAGACGGACCCCGTGGGCCGATCCGGACTGACGGAGCCCGATATACGAGGATTTCTGTGTCGATGCTTGGCACACTGTTTTCATGATATTTCTTTTAATACCTTTGTATATATAACAGGGGATTTAGCCGTTGTTATATATATCCTTACACCAATATTAGTGGAATGAGACGCTAATATATGTGTATTGCCCCGATCATATTTATTTCTGTATATATATATGTTTAGGATGTTAAAGATTATTTGAGATTTGACTTGGGTTATTAGGTGATTCATTGAGATTGGATATTGGATATGAAAGGGACGGTCGATTGGTACATTCGAGATATAGGAGAGCTATTCGATATTGTACCTTGAGGTGATGTGAGATCTATGTGATGTGAGAGCCCAGTTTGGGGGCCGATTTGGCGATTTGGGATGTGAGTGTCATGATGGATTGTGATCCTACCACGATGTCAGGTTTCCGTGGGAAATGACATATTCCCCCTATACCTCACCCTTACCTACCTTATGCACAGATTCATATATTGGTAGTACTTGTAGTATACCCTTATGATAGTTGCATATCTACTTTCTCATATCCCTATTGCATGGTTATTGCATATTATTGTCATGTTATTACTGCTTTACATATGGATTGTACCTGTTACTGTACTTCCCTTATTTCAGCATTTGCATGACATGTTATTACTGTAATCGCATATCTTAGATTCATGCTGTACGTACATTCCTGCGATTACCTGCATATGTTATCTACTATTCACGAGTTGGCAACTCACCCCCGTTGTGCCACAGGTGTTTCAGGTTGTTCCCCAGAGTAGTCGAGGCAGGCTATTCCTCTATTCAGCTATCCAGCTATCATCTTTTGCTACAGATACCGTATCAGCTCACAGTACCATTTTGCTTAGGTGGGTTAGATGATTATCTGTATTTCATATTGTACATTCGTTGTATTTTGTACTCTCCATCTACTATTGTATTGTTGACTTAGAGACTTGGTGAGGACGTTATGTGTATTATTGTGGATTTGATGTCTTTTATATACAGCTTCTTCTCTACTGTCTTTTTTTTTGTGTTGTATTCATCTTGACTAGTCTTTACAAAAAGGGGGTGTTGCTAAAATTTTAAAGAAAGAAAGTACGACTTTTTAAAGAATTTGGGTTGTGATTTCAAATGTTTCAAAAACTTATACTATCTTTTCCGTATTTTCATGGTTTAGATTTCTGGGTTTGGCTTTCTTTTACTACGTTGCGTCTTTAGGCGTTGCGTAGCATTAGGGCCATCACGGGCTAATTTTGGGTCGTGACAGAACTGTTGGTTGGTATTATACCCATCGTCAGTTAACAGTTCCCAGGTGATATGAGTACAGCATAGTCCGCAGACTTGACACTGCTGCTTCGCCTCGAGTGTGTTCCCACTGTTCTTAGATTGCTACCCTACCACAGCTCAAAGGAGTCGTGCAAACAGGTAGCAGTTGGGTGCAGTCCCGAGCACTTGGTGGTAGTGGCGGTTAGACAGGATTCGTCTCTCCCGGTATTAGGAGTTGATATCGCGCCGTGTCTGGAGATCCATTACGCAAAGTCCCTGGCCAGGGCAAGCGAGATTTACCGGTAGGTTTTCCAGTAGTTTCTCAAGGTGTAATGGGCTTTACTCCGCCACGACTTATACCGCTTTTAGGGGACTGACGCTTGCCTCCCTAAGCCCGATATGCTATAGTCCTAGACGAACAGATCGGACTGTACGGAGATTGTCACATCAGGCTCAGTAGGAGTTCGGAAGGGTTTCCTCATCGGCCTTCTTATCGACATCTACCTGGGGACCGTTACGTACAGCTAGTGCCGCTTACGGTCTGTGGTTAAACCCACTGCCAGCATAGTAGTCGAGTCTTTAGAGTCCCACATAAAGAGTTTCCCTGCTTCGGGCGAAACGATATAGATTTCGTATGGTTTTACGACAGGGTTTGGACATGCACGTGCATTTATGCACGTACGATGTTCAGACAGGTTTTACTAGCAGGCTTTGGTTTAAGCCGGATTCTTGTATCAGATTATTAGATTTATACAGTCTGAAGTATTTCCGTGTTTTCACGGATAGAAGGGGCGTTCTCGTAAATTGTCGAGAAGTTTCTAGAAGGATGATGACTTGAGGGCTAAGGTGGCATTTGCATTAATGGATTAGTGACTCATTAGATGAATCATTCAAGTGAGTTAATGAAGCATTTATTGCTTAATGACTCACTTGATGATTCATTGCATATATTAAATGAAGCATGGTTATTAATATCAATTAATTGATTTATTTGATATTCTTTATGCTTCATCATATATTGTAAATGAGAAAGAATTCATATCATTCTCACTCTCACCTTCTCTCTCCTCAAGCTCTCTCTCTTCAAACCCTAACCCTAAGCTCTCATGTGTTGAGATCAAGAGTTAGCAAGACTTATTAATCCCTAATCCTACTCTATATTCCCTAGGTTGCTTAGATTAGCACTTTGAGTAACCTTGTTACCTCAAGTTAGAGGTCAAGCTTGGAGTAGTAGCTCTCGGGTGGATCTTCTATTACAAAGAGGAGGCCGACGAGAAGGTGGTCATCGAGAAGAAGAAGGACTTGGTTCATTAGGTATAATCTTCTTTCATAGTAGCTAATCCCTCCTATGATGTTGTTAGTTAAGGTTTGGCAAAGATCTGTAAGTTAGTCGATGTTTCTTTTAAACAAAAAGATTGTTTTTCATATTTCCGCCTCCCCACAACTCGTGGGGTGTACCACGTCGACTTACAGATGGACGGACAGAGAACACTGTGTTGGCTTCGTCTTCAGAGTCACTACTAAAGACCAGAATAGGGGTAGGTGGTCCTGGCCTGTTGCATTGGGGCGGACCCGAATAGACTATCTCTTCCTCCTCCTCGGTATCGCTCCCGAAGACCGGGATAGTGGCGATAACTTTTTGCTTATTCTCCGGTTTATGGCATCTTTCCATGTCTTCAATGTCTGGTAGGAAATACTTAGCGTCTTCATACTTGCAGACTTCATTTACGGAGAATGGGTTTAGTTCCCCGTCACTGTATACTTGACACCATCTTTAAAATACTTCATACACTGATGTTGTGTAGAAGGGACGATGTTGTACTCGTGTAACCAAGGCCTGCCGAGCAAAGCGTTGTAGTAGGTCTTGGCGTCAATGAGATGAAATTTGATGTCAGTGACGAGCAACCCAAGCATAACATCAGTATTACAAACCCGAGCGTCCGTGATGAATGGGAGTCAAACCCGGAGATGGTGATTTTATCCCGGGCGAGGTGCTGAACGCTCATGCAGATTTCTTTTAGTACCCTCACATTTAGGAGCTTGGCAGAGGACCCGTTGTCAAGTAAGATCTTCCCTATCTTGATGTCATGGCAGTACCCGGTGACATACAGGGGACAGTTGTGCTCACACGTTCCGAGGAGGAGATCTTCATCGCCGAAAGCGATGTCAGCTGTGTGCACTTCTTCCATCTCGTCCTTCATCTTTTCTTCGGCGAGGAAAGCTTGGAACTACTTGGGATCTTGTAAGGCCCTGATCAGATAATCTCGTACCTCTTTAGATAACAGAAGGGCATCCAAAATGCTTAGCTGTGAAGGTATCTTTCTCAGGTGTGCTAAGACATTGTAATCCACTTTGTTTTTCTTGGGCGGGTCTTTGGCTGTCAGCTCTTCGACGACTCGATCATCGAGGGAGATATCCTCAAGGACTTTTTCCTTCCCCTTATCTTTTTTGTTCGATCCCTTGTTTGTAGGTCTGAGATTCTTTTCAGGCAACGTACGATTACGCAACTGAATGTTTTCATAATTCTTCATCCCTTTCTCTTTTCCTGAGGTGGATTCCTCGAAGAGAGGGCCAACGGCCACTTCTTCATCAGAATCGCTTCTGAAGGTGAGAACTTGAGATCTCTTGGTATCAACCATGTGATAGTTGCCAATAGTTCTTTTGCGCTCGTCCGTCGTATTTCTTTACCCCCGATGAGTTTTGTGCTTCATCCGCTTGAAATGTTGTCAGTGGGCAACGTATCCCTGCCACCATTTCTTGAAGGCATTGCATTCTTCAGTGGGATGTGTAACCTTCCGATGGTACAAGCAGTAGCTCGGATGAACATCCGCTTCGTCAAGGTATATACCGCCAGGAGTGTCACCTTTGAATGGTGGCAGCTTCATTCCCATTGACAGGGCTTTAGCAAACCGGTTCCTTGTCTTGAGCCTGTTTTTGTCTGCCGCGGGCGTGCTTTGATCTGGTTGGAGTGCTTTTTGACTTATCCCTACCATGACTCATTTAACTTGATGTTGATGCCTGGCCCTTTCGAATATGGTCATTTCACGCTCTCGATCAACTTTGCTCTTCTAACGGGCTTCGTTCAGCAGCATGTCAATCATCTTGTCTGATGTTTCCAAGGATTTTGGCACCGATCCTGCCCCCAGCTCCTTTACATCATCTTCTGATGCCGAGTGAGCTTCTTCGTTATTTATTGGTGAATAAGAGATCATGTGACAACTTGCCACATAATCCTCGGGTTCTTCTGACGAGTCCTCTCCCTCATCATTGTCATCATCTTTGCTCTCCAGGATATGGCTGAGAAACTCTTGGAGTGTGACCGGGGTTCGTACCTTCTGGTTATATTCCTTTAGTGCATCAATAGGCCTTTGCAGGTCCGTGCGCTTGTCATCAGGATGCATGGACTTCTTGGTCTTCTTCTTTTTCTTTGAAGAATTTGACGGCTGGGCTTGGGTATTTTGCCCATTGCTACCAACTCTCGGTGTTGGGTGCGGTTTCAGCATCCCCTCAATGATCTCTGACTCTAGCGGGCTTTTCCACCTGATTGCCGGGCATGCTTCAAGATTCTACAGCATTCTTTTAGTTTTAGTTGAAAGAATAACTTCCCAAGGAGCTTCCTCTATAAATGAGCATGATGCCCCCGACGTGTCCACCTTTTTAGGAGCATGCGATTGTGGTGGGTTTACCCTCTAGTTTTCAGACAATGCGAATTTACCTTGTCGGTAAAGGTCCTCATTCCAATTTTATAAGACGAAGCAGTCTTCGATTGGGTGGTCCACTATTCGGTGGTAGGGGCAGTAATTGGGATTGTTGACGTCGCCCGGTTGCAGTGGGCATCTCGGATCTGGTACAGTGATAAGCCTTTTGCGTACTTCCAGTTCGAACAGTCATCTCGTTTTATCCCGAGGGAATGAGTATGAATGTCTCAGCTTTTCTCCGAGTGATTGTTGTTTATCATTTTCGCGAGCAGCTGGTTTCGGATCACTCGGCTGTTGCTGAGCATTGGCGATGAAGGTGCTTTCTTTTTGCCCATTTCATTTCGAAGCTCCATTTTCAAGGAGGGCGGTCTATGGCCCATTTAGTCCATTTGGGCCAGCTTGTCGATCAAGGCTTGGAAAGTGGTCGTCTTGAAAAACATCATAAATTGGGATATAGTCACTTATAGGTCAAGGGTCCCTACGAACATGCCTACGGCAGGAGCTTCTTCTATGCGTTGTTCGCATCTCGACCATAGGTTCTGCCACCGAATCGCATACTGAACCCATGTTTCTCCTGCTTCACCCTAGCATTGATCAATGCCATGATCGGGGTGCGTTCGCTGGCACTTGCGAACATTGGGAGAACAACAACTCTATTTCTATGAATGTTTTGATGGAGTCATTCAGAAGATCCGAGTAACATTCAAATGCCGTCTCCGCTAAGCTGCCGATGAATTAGCGAAGTAGCAGTTTGTCGTCACCTCCGGTATTGCCGTATAAATCCTTGAACTGAGCGACGTGCTGATGGGGGTTGGCCTGTCCCTTATACAGGTGAAATTTCTAGATCGTGTATCCCGGTGGGTACTTAATTTGATCGTTACCATCCTGGATAGGGTCTCCCAGTTCTGACGACTTGGACAGTAGCTTCACTTGCCTGATGAGCTCGTATTTGTTGAGCTATGTAGTCATCAAGCACCGCTTTCGAGATCGTCTCTCCCTGGCTGCTGATAAATCCGGAAGAGGGTTTGATGTCTCCCCTCTGTCATCTTCAATGATTATTGGGGGATTTTCGGCTGGAGGGTCCGGCTGGATCATCATCCCCACCATATCTTGGAACAAGAGCGCCATTATTTTTATGTTAGCCGCTTATTACGCGACTTTTTTATCTTTCTTTTCAGAGCATTCTTCGGAGGAACTCGGCTTCAGTTTCCTGCTCCTAGCGTTGGTCCGATGATACTTTCGGCCTTTTCTTCTGCCCAGTGAGTGCGGCCATCTTCACCGGCATCTCATGGAGTTTCTGTTGTTGCTCCTAAGCCTTTGTTACAGACCGCGTAAGTGGTCGATGACCCTAAAAGCACCACATTCCTCTTTTCCGAAAGCCATGTGGACGGTGTGCACTATCATGCCCCCAGACTTGGGGCGTTTGGATCCATCACACTCAAAATTGTTGCCGGTGGTGGTTGATTCTCTAGAATTCTCTTTTTGTGGGAGGCCGAAGTTGAGGGGAGCTGTGCAGACGATACTTTCCGTTGTATGACGGCGGGATGGCCATCCTCTTGCCGGATCTTCATTTTCTTCGATTTGCTGAGTAGTCTTTGTCGATTACAGAGTCTTGGATTCTTCGCTAGACCCTGTGGATTTTTTAGTACAACCGCTGAGGGGGCTTCTCTGGCTTCGCTTAGTAATATTTTCAGCGGGTGGAGGATACCTTTTCAACACGGGCAGTTGGAGAGTTCTTGCGCACCCTCCTGAGAGGCTCAAAGCTGTTCCCAATTGGAACAGCAGCATGACATCCACCATTGGAGCTGGTGCGGTCAGTCCAGAAAGGTAATTGCCCCCGTCTTTCCTCACTCGGCGCCAGTGACGACGTCGACCATGTCGTGTAGACGGGATCACCTCTATCGTCGGAATAACTTCGTCAATGCCCCCTGCTTTGAGGAGAGGCTATTATTGGCGCCAGTCTATTCAAAGACTGACATCCGCTGGGAAGGAATGGTCAACCTGTCGAAGGCCGACTTTCGAGTAGGTGAAGTAGTTTGGACGACTTCACCTGTAGCAGGAGTTGGGGTAGCCTTCTCCGGTTGCGAGCCTCTTCACAGGCCTATTTGAGCTTAGGCTCAGCCTGTCGAAGACTGAGACAGTGGACTTGAACGACCCGTTGAGAGGGGCCGTGGTAGTTGCAAGCCGATCGAAGACCGACTTCTTCGGAGCTTCCTGTGATGACATTGGGGTGTTGAAGCTCATTGGTGGGAGCATGGTCCCGAAGAACAATCCAGTGGTGGCCTGTGTCACCTGTTCTACCGTCATTGCGTAGATAGAGGCCGCTTGGGGCCCGTAAGTCACTCCTCCAGACAGGACGGAGCAGGAGTTGTTGTTGCGGTTGGTGCAGCTGGAAGCCATTGATCTTCTTTTCTCTGCATGAGAGCAAGACACTAAATCTCAGTACCTAGAATCTTGGGTCAACGATATTAAACCGTGATTCGTTCATGAATACGACACATGAAGTGGGGAGGGGAAAGAGGAAAATGTCCCACCGGGTGTTCCAGAATCTATGTACTGCCGAAAGCCGGGAGGACAAACGTCTTGCCTGAATTTGGGGGCAGATGATATTTGGTTTTATCTATCTACCTCTCCGAAGATGCCAAGTTAATTTATGGCACCATGTATCGAAGGTTTAAACAGATGCGGCCGTTGTAGCTTACTTGACAGATTCCCCCTCATTGTGAGGGTTTTTTTGATTATGGGGATGCTCTTCCCTGCAGGCGCAAGCCCCTGCAGTTAATTACATTACCGCATAGCGATAACCACTTTCTCCTGCTCCAGAAGGTCACTTCGTGTTGTGTGTTTTTGTTTTATTTTAGGTTTCCCGTGGATTGTATACGGAGACTAATTTGCGTTGTTGCCCATAGGGCGGGGATTAGTCCAAATCCGTATTTTCTTAGATTTGGGTTTGGTTGATTTAAGGCTCGTTAACCACATTTGAGATTAAGATCAACTTAAATGTTTGTTAAGGATATGTTAGTCTAATTTTAGACTAAGATCTATTTAACAAGGTTTTAGGATCATTTAGATCCAACAAAAGAGCATTTGGGCTCTACTGCTTTAGTTCAAGGACTTTGCGGTCCGTTGAGTTTAAGGACATCATAGTCCGTAGAGTTTAGTTTAGGAACGTTGAGGTCCATTTGGTTTAAAGACATCATAGTCCGTAGAGTTTGGTTTAGGGACGTTGCGACCTATTGGGTTTAAGGACATCATAGTCCGTAGAGTTTATTTTAGGGACGTTGCGGTCCATTGGGTTTAAGGACATCATAGTCCATGTAGTTTAATTTTGGGACGTTGCGGTCCATTGGGTTTAGGGGTGCGCCAAGAGTCTTGGTTATTGGGACCCTTCACCTCTGTGAAGACGTTGAAGAATTACAACAACATGTATCAGAGGTATGGAAAGATGTACCCTTGAACCAAAGAATGTTCATCAGGTAATTGGTAGTCCCGTTTGACACTAAGGCCAATTTAGAAGAAGACCTATGGGCTCTATCGATTTGGGGTTTGGCCAACCTTGGGCTTAGCCCACTTGCTTACTTATTAGGGCTTGATCCCCTTTTGTATCAGCACTACTGAGCATTGATTTGGGTTCTGACACCCATTTCTCTTTTTGTTTTATTCATATTCTTTTAATATAGCATTAAACAATTTATGGCGCCAATGTGCAGAGCACGTGAGGCGCTCGGTGCTGAGCGCCAACTTTGAGTGCCAAGCGCTTTTTATTAAATAGCATCCATGTGAGGAGCACGTGGAGCATTTGGCGCTGAGCGCCAGTCTTTGAGTGCTAAGTGCTTTTTATTAAATAGAGCCCACGTGAGAAGCACGTAGAGCGCTCGGTCCAGAGCGCCAGATTTTAAGTACTAAGTGCTTATTATTAAATAGCGCCCACGTGAGGAGCACGTGGAGTGCTCGGTGCTGAGCGCCAGATTTTGAGTGCTAAGCGCTTATTATTAAATAGTGCCTACTTGAGGAGCACGAGGAGCCCTCGGCGCTGAGTACCGGATTTTGAGTGCTAAGCACTTATTATTAAATAGCGCCCACGTGAGGAGCACGTGGAGCGCTCGGCGCCGAGCGCCAGACTTTGAGTGCCAAGCACTGAGTTTTTGTTCTGCCCAATTCAATTCCTTTAGAATTTGATTCTCACTTATGAAAGACTTCGTCTTATAGATCTGAGATCAGGAAAAAGAACTAAGCTCTTCTGATGTGAGAGTTAAACTCTTAGATTTGGAGGAGATACTATGATCTCTCTTACTTTTATGAAAGACTTTGTCTTATAGATCTGTGATCTTGAAAAAGAACTAAGTTCATCTTATTTGTGAGTAAAATTCTTAGATATAGAGAAGATGCTATGATCTCTCTACTTTTTATTTACCTTGAAGAGAAATCGTTCTCATCTTGAAGTTTTAAGTTTATGGGGGGGTTTCCTCTGTGTAAGACTTGAAGTCTTGGGGTCTTTATATAGTGGATGTTGATTTGTTGATTAAGGAAATCTCTCATTGAGAGATTTCTCAATTGATTTGGGGAATCAATCCACCGTTGGATCTTGGATCCAAGGACTTCTGTTTTACAGAAGACATTTTTATGGTTTTTAACAAGATTGGGAAAATATTTTTCCATACAGAGCTTATTATGTATCTTGGTGATTTTTTAATCACCATTGAATCTTTGATCCAGCGGTGCTCTGATTTACAGAGCACAATCTTTCTAGATTAGAAAGATTTGAGGAGTATTTCCTCAATCAGAATTTAATTCTGTATCTTGGTGATTTTTAATCACCATTGGATCTTTGATCCAACAGTGCTCTGATTTACAAAGCAGAATATTTCTTGTTTAGAAAGATTTGAGGAGTATTTTCTCAATCAGAATTTAATTCTGTATCTGGGTGATTTTTAATCACCCTTGGATCTTTGATCCAACGGTGCTCTGTGTTAGTTATATGTATGCCCTAGAGGCCATTACTGTACATTGGATGTATATTGTAGTGGATGCTGGGACATATATAGGTAGGACTTTCTTGCTCGACATGATAGTACGCTATCTGGTTACTCTTTATCTTAACATGTATACTTTCTGTCTCTCTGATTACATGTTGATAACGCCCTTAGGATGCGTACTCGACTTCCAGGACTATGATGCAGATCATACTAGTGGGGCCTGGGTAGTCAATGAGTACATCCTTCATTGTTCCTAGTCGTGGGAATGTCGAGACGGGGCATCGATATTCCAGAGTAGACTAGCGCATATCTTCTCGACCCATGCGATGGGCGATGGATGATCCCATATCCATTGGTGTTTGACATCGAAGATGGTATGCGGGTGCTCAGTGGAGACTGGGTACACTGAACGGACTCGCCGAGAACTCCCAGATGGTATTATACCTCACGTCAGATGGCAGTTCTCTGGTGACACTGGTACAGCTTAGTCTGTTGACCCGAGATCGTCATAGAGTCTTGTGTGTCTCCCACTGTGCTTTGATTTCCACCCTACCACGGCTCTACTGAGTCGTGCAAACAGGTGGTTTTTGGGTACAGTCCCGATTCACATGGAGGCAATGAGCGATAGGAGGGGATTCGTCTCTCCCAGTATTGGGGGTTGATGTTGTGCTATGCTCGACTGGCCATAACAGGAAATCCCTGGCCAGGGTTGCTGTGATATACTGGTAAGAGTTATCAGTAGTTTCACGAATGTTATGGACCTCAAGTCGGCATGACTTATCGAGCTATTGGGGTTGACGTTTACCACCCCTAGGCGAGATATGCGACATATCAGACGATTAGACCGGACTGTACGGTAAGTGTTACTGGTTGGATTCGCAGGAGTGTGAGCGGGCTTGCTCGTCGATCTTCTGATCGCTCAATACCCGGGTGGCCGTTACGTTTAGCAGACCGCTTGTGGATGCTTGATATGATCATCATCTGCTGCCGGCGTATTGACGAGTCTTTAGAGTCCTACACAGAGGTTTCCTGGCTCAAGCGAAACGAAATAGGAGCGCATATGAGATATGTGCGGGACCGAGAATAATTCGAGTATGTGATACCGTATTCCATTCTCGCGATCAATGTATCGATTGGTTATATGCGATATAACCTAGTTATCGAATCAAGGATTGATTCGATAAGCCGATACAAATGATACTAGTCGGTTATATCCGATATGACCGGATCGTTAAATCAAGTGTTGATTTAATGATTTAGTGCATATTTATATATTTGATATATTACTTTGCGTTAACTAGTATTGGTTCACTTTAAAAGGATTTTCTCACTTGAATTGTGCACATTGTATATGCTATATAGTTTTGTGCACATGTTTGTATCATGTTTGATGATACATGCTTACTTGGTTAAGTGTAAAGAATCAAACCATGGTTTAAGTTAATGATTAGGGTTTTGATTATTTATTCATTTATCTTTCTTATTTATTCTTTTTGGAAAAAGAAAAAGATAAATGAATGATTGTTTTTAGTTGAAGTTTCTTGAAACTTTGACTAAGTCACTTTTTTTTGTTCTTATCCTTAACCCTAACCATTCCATTAACCATGGTCTTTTCTCTACACTTAACTAAGGTTAAAAGTATGATAAGATTTAATTATTATTCATTTTTTTATAATTGAATCTATCATATCTTTCTTCTTCTTCTTCAAGAGCTAGAAAAAGAAAAGCTTTCTAGTTCAATGGCAACTAGCCAAATCAAGTGAGAAATCCAAATCTAAAGTCTACCCACTTCCTATTTCTTCATCCTCTACTACTTGCCATGTAGTAGAGTGTGTTGTCTTCACAAGTTTCTTGACTTGGCGAAGGCGGAGCTCGTTCTTGTGATGCCTCGACGTAGATCATCTTCGGCATCGAACCGACGATCAAGCCCGCCCATTTCTTCGACGAAGCCGATACTTGAGTCCAGGATTCAGTTTGGACAGCAAGGGGACTTCATCACGGAGCCTGGGAGGTGGTGGACCGGATCTACAAAGGTTGTTGTCACTTTCCCTTAGCATTTAATTCGATTACATGCTTGTTTCGCCTAGATATCTAGTAAACGATCCGTATTGGGGTTTGTAGGCACCCGTAAAATTTGATTTGTGCATGTTTGATCACTTGTGAGACCTCACTAGGGTGCCTAGGAACCCTACATTGGTATCAGAGCCTAGCTAGAGCCTTAGGCGATGTCCCGACGGAATCAGAAGTCCGATCGACCCAAAACCCGACTTGAAAAATGCTCTCTGGACTTTTCTGTAAAATGTGGATTTTTGTAGATTAAAAATATTCAGAAAAATCAGCAGGAAGATATAAGGGTTACTGTAAAATTCGAGGGCTTGATTCCATAAAGGCGGCGCGGATCCGCGGCCTTACAGGAGGCTCATACGGCGGATCCGCGGCCCTTTTGTCGTTTTGTGCATCCAATTTTGCACAGTAATTCTTAGTTGTTTGTGCTGGTTTTCCTGTGGTTTTTTAATAATTTTTCCTAGAGTTGCATTTTCTGAGTTGTATTGCGGACTCGGTGTATTCGATCGGACTGTCTAATTTTGTCGGTGTGCTTTTCCGGGTATTTTTTAGAATATGTTAAAAAGTTCGATCGGATATAAATACCCACTTTTTCCCCTGCCGCGAAATTTCCAATTGTTGGATTTTTCTGTAGTTTAACGACGTTCTAAGTAGTGCAAATAACGCGATGGACCCTCTAGAAGACAACAAACCTTAACTCGATTATGTGACCGTCTTGAACTGCCCTTTGAACCTTCGGGTTTGGGGCAGTACGGCGTGCCACATGTGAGGCGTTGGCTTGACCCTTCTACGGCTGGACCGTTGGTACTGAGGCACGAACTGAATGTTTGTAGACTTATTTCATGTGTTGAGCTGTTTCGGGAAAACTTGGGTGTTCGATTGTTCGATCGGAAAGTTTAACATTTTCCATTTATCCGGAATGTGATACAATAATTGGAATTCACAATTAGTTATGAGATAACGGAATGAATATTATAAACATAGCAGTTTAGTCTCACTTGATTGGTTGCCACAGAATTTTGATGTGATCAAAAGTCCGTCGCAATCACGTAGCGTACGCGGATACTCGCCGGGTAAACTTAATAGACAGCCTCACCCCATAGCCCCGACCAAGTGACTGTAGGAGAACCCCGTCGCCGAAAGCATCCGTCCGGGTGCTCGCGGCAGCGATGTTCCGCCTTGGTGCACTTCGTCGACGGTATCAGGGGTGCGGCCGCCTACTAAAGTTTGTGACGAGCATTCGATCAGTTTTTCGGGAATCTTGTTGAATTGCCCGACTTGATATTGAAAAGTGTTTTCGATAATGAGACTAAAATGCGGGGTTTATAATTGTTAGGCATGCGATGTCTAAAGAATTCATTTGGTCAGGCATGCGATGTCTGAGGTGGTTGCGGATTCCAACTGTTGTAGTTTTACACTTTCTTTTCTGTGACCGTAAGTGTAATATGTGATGTCGCCGGTTTCGTTGCTATATGTCAACGACAATTGGGATGCGCATATTTACTTACGTTGATGACATGTGATGTTATGTGTTGCTGGATATGTTATATTGGATCGTCGTGTTTGAATAGCCGGGGTTTTTTTATGTGAGATGAGTGTTTTTTCATTTTCATTCATGTAAAAAACTTGTATGTAATATTCTTTTATTGGGGCACTTCCAGGTTGTGGAAGATGTCACCGTTGATGTATATTATTTACTTTTCTGCACTAGGATAGACCCAAGGAGGGGAGCACAAGTAACCGGGTTCTAGGGTCCAGTGGGAGACCATCTCGAGGAGTCGAGTCCGGGTCTCCTAACCCTAGAATTGGCAGGGTTGCTTGCTGCTCTCGTAGGGGTCTAGGGGTGTGGGATAGGCTATTCATCAAGACCGTGGAATCCGTGTTTTATACTGGCTCGTATTGAAAACACGGACGTCCTAGTATATCCAATATTTCATATGTTTCTTCTGCTGTGATTTATCTGTGATCATGTGATGTTCTGTGACAGATATTATATATAGTATATATGATATATTATATAGACGTTGCTTATGTTTTACACCCGCGCTAGCCCTGCCTCGCTCTGCCGTTAGTTACCTAACCTAACGGTGCAGACGGGACATCGAGGCGAATGCGGATGGCATAAGCGTACGTTATATTTATCTGTGATGATTAGGTGGACTTAATTGATGGGATATTCATTAATGAGATTAATGAAAGAAAATAAACCTAATTGATGCTGTGGAATCGAATTTCAAAATAAAACAGGTAGCTACAGTTCTTGCTTTGCATCGCGGTGTTCATTATAGAACATCCTGCACCTTATTCGATGAGGAAAGGACCGAGATCCCTTCACCGGGAGTGACTCCTTTAGCAATAACTGGCAGATGCTACAACCATCGGTTTGTCTTTGATCGCTTCTATAGTTTACGCTTTGCACAGTGATATATATGATATATCCCGCACCTCATTCGACGAGGAAAGGGCCGACGATCCCTTCACCGGGAGTGAATCCTTTAGCAAAACTAGAAAAGCGTCAAAAACATTCCATTTAAAAACCATTTGATTCCGCAACGAGATCAAGTTCAAAGCGTTAAAGGTTTTCACAAAAACCATTCGCAACCCTCCGTCATTTTAGGAAGTAGAGTACTTAGTATTCGTGCTGTGTTTGTTGACCATAGTCAAGGCACAGTTTACGGTAGCTAAGTGATGTCTTCCTACACCGCATATGATGCGATTAGTTAGGACAGTCGCGTGACTTTGTTGACCTTAGTTAAGGGTCATGTGGGTGGGTCTAATTAATCACGAAATGATGGGTAGAACTTGACTAGTACTTATGATTTGTTGACCATAGTTAAGGTCATAGGTGCTAGGGGTAAATATCTTTATCGGGAGTTTCAAGTGTTGAAATTTGCAATGAGATTGCATACCTTCTATGTGATAGTTGGATCCCGATACCCACTGCGAGTAATTGTTACTCCTGGGAGAGTTTTGCACTTTGCAATTAGCCGATCAAGTAGGTGTCTAGAAAGGTGTCAACGGGGTTACGCCTCTGGGAAAACGAGGTTTTCTGTAATTAGGTCCGTGCGAAAGCACGGGGAACCTCCCTCAAAGTACCGACACTGGCCTGGCTGAAAGATTGGCGAACTTGTAGAGTGTAATTAATCCCGGCTAGTCTTTCCTTTTAGGGTTTGAAGGAAGATTTGATAAAAACAGTGGGAGCCATCCTGATTAGATAAAATACATAACCAATCTAATCTTGCAAGAGCGCACGCAGAGTGTTTTCTTCTCTCTCTCTCCTGGTAGCGACCATATCACGCCTTAATCAAGATAATAATACGGAATTTTGACCGAACCCGCTTGTTATACTGAGCTGGGGAACGTTGGTCCCGCTCCAACTTATAATTGTTACAAGACAGAGTAGGAAATTGGGGAATACCAGAATTCCTATGCCGCCCAAACGAAGAAAGTGCATATGATGCATCTCCTTCGGGTGTGTTCATTACAAAGAACTGTTTCTCAGTATCCTCTGCATCCTGGGTATATGATACCGGATCAGGATCCCAGATATGTAATCTGTTACATAGGGCTACAAAAGGGTAGAAAAACTGAGAACGGGTGATAAGTTTCATGAGACAGAAAACGGGGCAAGTGTTGCAGCCAAGTCTGTTGGTCACTGTCACCCTGTATTACGAATACATTGATTCTGAACAAATGCTATTAGATACCGAACCTGATATACAAAATCATATCAGTCTCTTTATTTGTAAAGAAAGGATATAATTTTGTATTGATGGATAATGTTTTGAACACTTCCTATATCAAAAGTTGATCGGTTCAGGCACGCTATCTAAAAGCATTAACGTTCTAAATCAAACTACAGTTCCTAGTATACTGAACACACACAAGAAGAAGAGTTCAGAAATGAACGAATTCTTCTTGAGGCATTATAGACTAGGTCATATCAATGCGACCCGACTGGCTGAAGTTACATTTAGATGTATATTTAAATCAGTTTGAATTTACATCTTGTGAAACTTGCTAGTCATGTCACAAAGATAATATGACCATAGCTCTGTTTATTGGAAACAGAGAAAGAGTTAATGAACTCTTGGGACTGATGCATGATGATGTATGTAAGGTCTCCTGTCTACACATGCCAGGACTGGTTCTTTATACTTCATTATATTCTCTGATGATCTCTCAAGATTCAGTCATAAATTCCTGTTGAAATATAAGTCCGAACCTTTTGAGGTATTCACAGAATATAAGTAGGAAGTAGAGAACCAAAATACGGGTATAAGTATTATGTCCTATGATGAGATCAGGGAGGAGAATAGTTGTGCATAGCATTCCTGGACTATTCTAAAAGAAAATGAGATTCTCTCTCAGCATTACTCCTCCGTATAAACCATAGCACGATGGTGTATCGGGGCGGAGCAATCACACCCTATATGATAAGGTGTGCTCTATGATGAGTACTACTGAGTTACCTATTTCCTTTTTGGGAGTTATGCGCTTGAGAAGCTGCATACCTATTGAATAAGGTTCGATTCAAATCAGTGCCTACCACTCCATATGAGATATGGTATGGGAAGAGCCTATCTCTTAAGTTAGTTAAGATTTGGGATTGTCCGGCCTATGTCAAAAGCAAAATCCGGACAAGATTGAGACAGGGTCAGTTCTATAGAACTGGAAAGGTTCCAGCTATACGAAACTACAGCTGAAGATTTGACAGAACCAAATGTTGGAGGTAGTGCCCTCAGAGTCAATTATTGGATCACAGGTACGTGATTGCAATGATTGAGGGAGGACCTATCCCGGTATGACAGTCTTACTCGAGATGATAGTATGCTATCTGGTTTACCTTTATCATCGTGTACTGCTTTAGGTGACATGATACGTCGCTATTACACGTTGATAGAGCCCCTAGGATTCTTGCTTGACCACCAGCAGTATGAGGGCGATCATATAAGTGGGAGCTGGGGGTCTACAAGCATATCCTTAAAAGGTCCCTAGTCGTGGGAGTTTCGAGACCGGGCATCGATACTCCATTAGTAGACTAGTGTATACAGTCGAGACCCCGACGAGGGGCGGTGGCTGGTCTCACAAGCCACTGGTGTCAGTTGGATCACCTAAGATGTATACATGTGCTCATTGGGTTATGAGTACACCGGACAGGACTCGCCGGGAACATGCTAGTTGGTCATATACCAGACGTCAGATGGCAGTTCCCTGGTGACATGTGTGCAGGTTAGTTCATCGACCTGGGGATCGTCATTTGTCTCGTGTGAGTTCCCACTGTACTTTGATTACTACCCTACCACGGCTCAAAGGAGTCGTGCAAACAGGTTTTAGTTGGGTACAGTCCCGAGCCACATGGAGGCAGTGAGCGTATCTTCAGGGGTTCGTCTCTCCCGGTATTGGGGGTGAGGTCGTGCTGTGTCTAGGAGAGCCATTACACAAAGTCCTTGGCCAAGGCAAGGAGATTTACTGGTAGGTATTCCAGTAGTATCTCAGGGTGTTCTGGGCTACACTCCGACACGACTTGTACCGTTTTTGGGGGTCTGACTTTTACCAACCCCCTAGGCCCGCCATGCGATACTCATAGACGAACGGACCGGACTGCACGGATATTGTCACTGACAGGCTCAGTAGGGTGTCAGGATGAGTTCGCTCATCGACGTCCCTTTTAGTCAATAGCTGGTGGCCCGTCACGTATTGGCTTATACCTCTGACGTGCTAGTGGTTAAATCCACAGCCATTGTATTGACGAGTCTTTAGAGTCCGCCACACTTTCAGTTACTCAAGTTTCGGGCGAAACGCTATAGAGGCCGTATGGAGATATGGCAGGGTCCGATCAGATACGTGCGGTATTGCACGGATCAGGATCGGACGGTTTGTACTAGTAGCCGTATAGGTATATGGCAGGGTTCGATCAGATACGTGCGGTATTGCACGGATCAGGATCGAACGGATATTACTAGCCGGCTTTGTTTTAAGCCGGTCCTAGTTTAGTACAGTGTAGATTTTGTCTCTTTGCATTTGTATCCGGACGGAATACAGATGCGGGTGTGTATGCACAGTATTGGGGTTTTCCTGTAATTTATTACGGGACCAGTTTTCTGGAGTTGCCAGTTTGCATTCCATTCCGGCCGGTTTTCCTTTGTTCTTTCCCGGCCGGACTTTTCCAATGGAGGGGGTTATTTGCAATTGTGCAAATAACATTTGTGGAGGGGTTTTATTGCAAAAGGGTTTGATATGATAAGAATCTTTTCTTTTGAACCATGCTTTTGCTTTAATGGGTTTTGATTGAATGAGGATGGGTTAAAGTGAAAGGTATGGTTGATGTTGTGGTCACCCTCTCTTCTTCTCCTACACTCACCTCCCTCATATGATATAGTTTGTTTTCCTCCACCATTTAAAGAGAGCATTGGCCGGCCACACATGAGGAGGAGAGAAAAATGAGAGGTTCATTTTGGTGCTTCATTTGTTCATCTCATTTCCTTGCAAAATTGATAGCATCATTTGCCTCCAAAGTTTCATTCTTCCCTCCATCTAAAGGCAACTCTAAGACCCCAAAAAGAGACTACGATACTACACTACACTTCCTACAGCAAATCTTGGACGCGTCGATTCGCCAGCTTCGCGCCCGAGTTGCCTCGGTATTGAGGTGGGAGCCCGTAAAAGCTACAGGCGATGTGGTGCCCTTTCCGACGAGGAGGAGATGGACGGAGATCCCGCGAGGAGATCGGAGTGGAGATGAAGACCGAAGGACTCGGATCAGTCGGTACATCTCTTCCCTTTCTTATTAGTAGCGTAGACTTGTTAATGGTTACGATCCGGAGTTTAGTGCGCGGTGGTGCCGGTTTGCAAAGTCCGCAAAAATTTAAGTTTATCACCGTTTCCGCATTCCGGCGTCGGATTGACGGCCGGGGCGCCGCCGTGCACTTACAGTGGTATCAGAGACTCGCCATTAACTTCGTCTAGCTTTCGTTAAATGTGTTTGCGTTTCCGATCGAACAAAATCCCGAAAACACGTATTTCAAGCACATCAGTTTCTGTCGAATTTTTTTTGAGTCCAAAAATTTTTCAGGTTGTCTCAGAGTGATGTGCAGGGAATTCTAAGCATACTGTAAAAATTTGGTACCATGAACCCACCATCCCACCGCGGAAGGGCGGCCAAAACGCTACTTTGGCGGCGCTTCCGCCGCAAGTTTCACTGTTCATGCTCCCAAAATTTTGCATAATGTTCCTGAGTTGAAAATGTGCTTTCTGGAATATTAAAGTTGGGCCAATTTTTCCTGTGAGTGCTACAGTTTTCTTTGGGGCCCACTTGTTAATTGTTTGATCAATCGGAAATTTTTTAAACACATTTTTCACAGTATTTACATTATATCTGCGACCGTGAATGTCACTCGATCGGTAAATCCGGTCTAACTGCTATTGCCCGGTTAGACGGATTTGCGAGCGTGACTTTCACGTTGATGTTCTATGTTTTTGCTGTGATGTTGCGGATCGGTCGTGGGGGATAGCCTGGATGCAATGCTAGTACTGTGCTGTTGTATTATGTACATTTGATATTGCGGGGCGAGCGTCCGACATGTGGACTGCCGTCACTGCCTGTTTGTATTATTATTTTGGGGCACGACCTGGTTGCGGTCGATGTACCCGGTGTATGTATATTTTACTTTCTGTACTAGGATTGCCCCACGGAGGGGTGCACGGATAGCCGGGTTCTGGAGGGCAACAAGCCCGCATCTCATGGCATTGAGACGGAGGGGGCTTCGCTCTAGGATTGGCGGGCTATTCGCCGCACTCGTAGGGGGTACAGGTTGACCCAGGAGGGGTGCCCAAGTTACCGGATTCCGTGAAGTGCTGGGTGGTCCATTCACGGAGCTGAAGGGGGCTGCCTCGCTTCAGGTTTTGGCGGGTGACTTGCCGCGCCCGTAGGGGTCTAGGTTTTCATTGCACAGGCTATCCACACGACCAGGGGAACGTCGGGTTTCAGTAGTGGCTCTGTGAAACCCGGGGATCCCAGATATCTGTATTGTTCTGTGATGCTGTACATTTCTGTGATGTTGCATTTTATTCACGCCTTGAGCGAATATAATATATTGGTATATATATTAGTAGATGTTGTATATGTTTTTCATCCGCGCTAGTCCAGTCCCCGCTCTGCCGTTAGTTAGCTAACCTAACGGGTGATGACGGGACCCAGTGGCGAATGCGGATGGCATATACGTACGTCAGTATATTTTCGTTCTTTGTGGTGTGATCAATTGATGGGACTGCATTGATTCGGATCAATGCAAGTTAAACAAACCTAATCTGATGTTGTTGGAACACTTTTCAAAAAGCTGTTATTGCAAGGACGTTCACTTTTGTTTTGCATCGCGGTATTCATTTAGAATATCCTGCTCCTCAGTCGACGAGGCAAGGGCCGAGATCCCTTCACCGGGAGTGACCCCTTGGACAATAAGTTTGCGTCAGGGCATTAACTTCACTATAGCCGATTACTTTTGCTTTGCACCGTGGTATTCAGTTGGAATATCCTGCACCCCATTCTACGGGGAAAGAGCCGAGATCCCTTCACCGGGAGTGACCTCTTTAGCGGAAGTTGTCGTCACTATATTTCTAAAAAGCTATCCGTTCCTTCAACGATATCAAGTTCATTACGTTAAAGGTTTTCGCCAGAAACCATTCGTAGCCCTCCGTCGTTTCATATGGGTAGTCAATAGTATTCAAGCTGTGTTTGTTGGCCAAAGTCAAGGCACAGTGTTTGGTAGCTGTTGGTTATTCATATGCAGCATAGATAGATGCGTTGGTTTGGAACAGTCGTACTGCCTTGTTGGCCAAAGTCAAGGGTATGTACGGGTGGATTCAAATTAACCTGGAGAATGACGGGCAGAACTTGACATGTGACTTATGATTTGTTGGCCAAAGTCAAGGTCATAAGAGCATGGGGCAGAAATCACATCGGGAGTTTCAAAAGTACTGAAACTTGCCAGATATGCGCATACCTTCTGGAGTGTGATACCATGAGCGGATTCCGTCACGTTATCATACGATGAGAGTTGGATCCCGATTCCCACTGATGAGTTGGTTTACTCCTCGGGTGACCCCGACTAATTCTTCTTTCAGGTTTGGAGGAGAATTTGAGGTACAGTGGGAGGTTTCCAGATTAGATAAATTGGTAACCATTCTGATCTAGGTTAGAGTGCACGCTGAGTGTTTCTTTTCTCTCTCTCTTTGGCAGCGACCATTGACCCGACCCTAAGACTTTGACTCAGTGACCAAGTTGACCGAACCTTCTTAAACACCGGCTTTTGGATTGTCAGAGTTGCAAACCTCATTGCCACTCCTACTTTTACCCTTTTCTCCAGGACACCCCGTTTTACTACGAACGTCCACTTCCATTGGACAAAACCATCGTATGGTTAGATACGAACTCGAAAGAATTTATTCGAGGATGGTTTCCGGTTCTGGAGAAAACGGATAGGATTATTCAGTTGTCTTTTCCCTTTTGCCTTCTCTCAAGTTGTGAGTACTCCTTGGTTTAGGAGATAGTACACCTATTATGCAAATTGGATAGTCTTCTTCCAAACCTTAGGCTGGTGCCGACCGGTAGGGAATGAAGAAAACCAATTAGCCTAAAAGGTGTGCAGAAGGTATTAAGATTAAGACAAAGTAAGGGATTAGTAAGAGGGCAAAGTAAATTGCAACAGATATTCACGACCAAACCAAATATTTCGTTACCACTCCCACATCACCTTTGTATTTCTCCAGGACACTCCGTATCACTACGAAGATCCACAGTTTATTTGGATACTCCATCGTATGGTTATATACGAACTCGAATGGAACTTGTTCCAGTTCGGGGATGGATTCTGGTTCAGGAGAAATATGAATAAGGTTTATTCGGTTGTCTTTTATCTTCACCCTCTCTCATTGCGAGTGTTCCTAGGATTGGGACAGTACACCCATTATGCTTATTGGATAGTCTTCTTCCAAACCATAGGCTGGTGCCGAACGGTAGGGAAGGAAGAAAACCATTTGGCATAAAGGGGTGTGCAGAAGGTAATGACTAAAGACATATGAAGGGATGTGGAGAGATGGCAATGAATTATACGGTTACAGTCGTGAATCTGGAAGAGGCATTACTAGGAATACCAGAATACCCCATCGGAACATTTCAATGTTTCAGTTTCACTGTGTAATGTTAAAGGAAAACTGATTTCCCGATTAGATACTTACTCCAGGGTATGTGTTTACCAGGTACGATTCTCACATCTGTAAGATTTTACAGATGATGAGTGGGAGTAAGCTATTGGGAATTAGGTGATTGTCCTCATTATATCGGGATTCGTTGTAATCGGTGATATTTGAGGAAGTCACCTGGGTTATTTGCCGGACGGCAAGTATTTGGTTTTGAATATCCGCCGTTCTACACCAATTTCAAATCGATGTATCTGTACGTCTATTTTCATAGAGTGAGATATACCTTTCTGAAATTATGTCTACGACATTTACCTATATCAGTGGATGGTTAGGTAAGGAGCATTAAACAGCGGTGTAATTCTTCTTAACCATAAGTACAGTTTTCAACCTACGACACACAGTGAAAGAGTTATCAGACTCAAGGGACTTATACAAGGTATTGTATGTTGTCCAGTGTCCATTAGGACAGAGGGGTTGGTCCTCATACTATATTCTGTTTACTTTTAACTTCTCTAGTTCTTAGACATGTGTTTCGTTGAAACACAGGGTCTAAGTTTTGAGGAGTTATAGGTATTTGAATAGAGTAGAGAACCAAGTGTAGCAAGTATCGGGATTCTTCAAGGTGATCGAAGATGTAGATACTTGTGTATGGTATTCAGTTGATAAAGAGATCTTGCTTCTCTTTCAGGTTACTTATAATTGGAAATGCTTCCTAAGTTGAGTAACGCTGATCGCCCTCCTTCCATTTAGTTGACATGCGCTGGGGACAGCTGCATGATTTGAATCTGGTTCAATTATATCAGTGCCTCTGTTTCTATATTGGATATAGAACAGTTCATATCTTAACGATGTTAAGGTACGGGGAGTTGTCCGGTTCATGATTAAAACCAGACACTGGACAACTCAAGGCACGTTTCTGTAATGGCTGTTTGTGGGTTGACCCAGGCTATGACGAGGGTTGACTTTCTACCATCTGGATGAACAATAGCGATATTGTTCTAGACTCGCCACAGTTTTATTAAAAATGGATTTTTTCAGAAAACAGAAGTGGGAGTATGGTAGAACTGGAAGTGATTCCAGAACCACAAACGATTACTGAAGATTTGATAAGGAACCTAAAGATTCAATCTGGATTGACATTCCATTGGCCACTCCGCAGATTAGGTGGGTAACTTCAGGCACCCGAGAGGCACTAAGGTAGCCTCAAGGGCGGTGACAGGGAAGTTCTTGTTTACCCACAATTGCCATTGCTGTTGTTCCAGGCTGCGAGACCCGGCGGGAGGATGAGTATAGCGTCGTTCTAAACTAGTTTTAGAAGTGTACGTCTATATGACTCTGCCAGAGGGTTGTCGTAGTCAGTGGGAGCAGCGGAAGTATTGGTGGACAGGTAGCTTATGTGTATTTATAGACTAAAGCAGATGTAGCGGAGATAGATCATCTATTTCTGACGTGACAGTCATAGGTTTGACTTCATCAGAATAGGAGATGGATCTGTTGAGAAGGTAGTAGGCTGTGATGTCATGGTATTTGGATGACATACACAAAGTAGGAAAAGAAACTCCTACACTACGATCGGTTATACTTTGGTCGTCACACAGTTGTTTCTCCACAAAGGAAATGGATTTTATATCAGACATACTGGTTACTGGATCTATGGTTTTAGATCTAGATTTGGATGGTTTCCCAATCAGGGTACTTGACAGCATTCTAAGAGTATTTAGGATGGACGACTCCTGGCACGGTAGTGTACCTGCAGATAATGGAGTCACCCTCTCCAAAGGTGTCTTACAGACTAAAAGGGAGAGGGACGGGCATGATTGGCAGATCACTTGCTTAGGCAATTGAGTCAATCGTGAGATGTCAAGTACCACACCAGATGTTGTTCTTGCACAAGATGCAATAAGTTGACATTAATCCAATCCTGGAGAAACAGTCGGAAGCAGTTTTAGAACATAAGTGGATGTTCTAGGGATATGATAACGACAGCCTGATTCAGGAAACAGTTATCATTCCAGGCTTCCAAGGTGACATGGACGACAAGGAGGTTGTCAGAGTTATAGTTTTTCCTTCTGATGAGGGACAGTATTTTGGACAGGTGATCCAAGGCAATACTGAGGGAGGCATGGCGCGCAGGATACTGATTAAGTTCAGTTGACGATACAGTCTAAGAAGTTTGGATTTGGAGTTCATTTATGAGCTATGTCCCATCAGACATCCAGACACATTCTAAGACAGGTATTGCTCTTTTCGGGAGATGGGTTTCTCCGCGAACTTGAGATATAGAGAGACATAGAAAGAAACATCAAGGCGGATCCACTCACTAAGGCTATTCCTCGAACGCAATAGTTCCGCAAACGAGCTTTGTGAGACTGACTAGTAGAGGAGTTGGGTGTTCGGTATCACACGGGCTGTGAGTATGCGACATCGCAATAATTAGCCTTGAGTGCAAGTGGAAGATTGTTGGAGGTAGTGCCCTCAGAGTCAATTATTGGATCACAGGTACGTGATTGCAATGATTGAGGGAGGACCTATCCCGGTATGACAGTCTTACTCGAGATGATAGTATGCTATCTGGTTTACCTTTATCATCGTGTACTGCTTTAGGTGACATGATACGTCGCTATTACACGTTGATAGAGCCCCTAGGATTCTTGCTTGACCACCAGCAGTATGAGGGCGATCATATAAGTGGGAGCTGGGGGTCTACAAGCATATCCTTAAAAGGTCCCTAGTCGTGGGAGTTTCGAGACCGGGCATCGATACTCCATTAGTAGACTAGTGTATACAGTCGAGACCCCGACGAGGGGCGGTGGCCGGTCTCACATGCCACTGGTGTCAGTTGGATCACCTAAGATGTATATAGGTGCTCATTGGGTTATGAGTACACCGGACAGGACTCGCCGGGAACATGCTAGTTGGTCATATACCAGACGTCAGATGGCAGTTCCCTGGTGACATGTGTGCAGGTTAGTTCATCGACCTGGGGATCGTCATTTGTCTCGTGTGAGTTCCCACTGTAATTTGATTACTACCCTACCACGGCTCAAAGGAGTCGTGCAAACAGGTTTTAGTTGGGTACAGTCCCGAGCCATATGGAGGCAGTGAGCGTATCTTCAGGGGTTCGTCTCTCCCGGTATTGGGGGTGAGGTCGTGCTGTGTCTAGGAGAGCCATTACACAAAGTCCTTGGCCAAGGCAAGGAGATTTACTGGTAGGTATTCCAGTAGTATCTCAGGGTGTTCTGGGCTACACTCCGACACGACTTGTACCGCTTTTGGGGGTCTGACTTTTACCAACCCCCTAGGCCCGCCATGCGATACTCATAGACGAACGGACCGGACTGCACGGATATTGTCACTGACAGGCTCAGTAGGGTGTCAGGATGAGTTCGCTCATCGACGTCCCTTTTAGTCAATAGCTGGTGGCCCGTCATGTATTGGCTTATACCTCTGACGTGCTAGTGGTTAAATCCACAGCCATTGTATTGACGAGTCTTTAGAGTCCGCCACACTTTCAGTTACTCAAGTTTCGGGCGAAACGCTGTAGAGGCCGTATGGAGATATGGCAGGGTCCGATCAGATACGTGCGGTATTGCACGGATCAGGATCGGACGGTTTGTACTAGTAGCCGTATAGGTATATGGCAGGGTTCGATCAGATACGTGCGGTATTGCACGGATCAGGATCGAACGGATATTACTAGCCGGCTTTGTTTTAAGCCGGTCCTAGTTAGTACAGTGTAGATTTTGTCTCTTTGCATTTGTATCCGGACGGAATACAGATGCGGGTGTGTATGCACAGTATTGGGGTTTTCCTGTAATTTATTACGGGACCAGTTTTCTGGAGTTGCCAGTTTGCATTCCATTCCGGCCGGTTTTCCTTTGTTCTTTCCCGGCCGGACTTTTCCAATGGAGGGGGTTATTTGCAATTGTGCAAATAACATTTGTGGAGGGGTTTTATTGCAAAAGGGTTTGATATGATAAGAATCTTTTCTTTTGAACCATGCTTTTGCTTTAATGGGTTTTGATTGAATGAGGATGGGTTAAAGTGAAAGGTATGGTTGATGTTGTGGTCACCCTCTTTTCTTCTCCTACACTCACCTCCCTCATATGATATAGTTTGTTTTCCTCCACCATTTAAAGAGAGCATTGGCCGGCCACACATGAGGAGGAGAGAAAAATGAGAGGTTCATTTTGGTGCTTCATTTGTTCATCTCATTTCCTTGCAAAATTGATAGCATCATTTGCCTCCAAAGTTTCATTCTTCCCTCCATTTAAAGGCAACTCTAAGACCCCAAAAAGAGACTACGATACTACACTACACTTCCTACAGCAAATCTTGGACGCGTCGATTCGCCAGCTTCGCGCCCGAGTTGCCTCGGTATTGAGGTGGGAGCCCGTAAAAGCTACAGGCGATGTGGTGCCCTTTCCGACGAGGAGGAGATGGACGGAGATCCCGCGAGGAGATCGGAGTGGAGATGAAGACCGGAGGACTCGGATCAGTCGGTACATCTCTTCCCTTTCTTATTAGTAGCGTAGACTTGTTAATGGTTACGATCCGGAGTTTAGTGCGCGGTGGTGCCGGTTTGCAAAGTCCGCAAAAATTTAAGTTTATCACCGTTTCCGCATTCCGGCGTCGGATTGACGGCCGGGGCGCCGCCGTGCACTTACACCAAAGGATTCTATAGTCCCCGACGAACCTCAGCCTCTCCGCCGATCTAGTAGGGTTCCTCCCCTGCCTGAGAGATACCTCGGTTTCTCGATGACAGTGGGAGCAAGGATTTCATCATGAGATGATGACCTAACTAGATTCGAGCAGGCCATCGAGAGTAGGGACTCTGTAAGAATGGCTGGATGCTTAGCGATCTGAGATGGAATCCATGTACACCAGCAAAGTATGGACTTTAGCTTCTATATCTGAAGGGTTAAATCCCCATCAGGAGCAAGTATATCTTGAGAAGATTACTTGGTGTAGATGGAAAAGTTGAGACTTTCAAAGCTAGACTTGTTAAAGGTTTTCGTCATCGACCAGGCACGGGTAATGATGAAACCTTTTCCATGGAATATGCTTAAGTCCATCCAGATCCTACTTGCCATGGCTACATACCATGACTGCGATATCTGGTGGTTGGGTGCCATGACTCCTTTTCTAAATATTGATTTAGAAGAGAACGTCTATAAGAACACAGCCAGAGGGCCTCGTAGACAGTGGGAGCAGCGGAAACGTGAGCAAGATGCTTTATAAGATAAAGCAGGCATCGCGGAGTTGGAACATCTGTTTTGATGGATTAGTCAAAGAAGTTGACATCATCAAAATGGTAAATGAACCTTGTATAAACAAAAAGGTAGTAGGGAGTATGGTGACGATCCTCGTAGAATACGTGGATGACATACTCTTGTTAGGGAAAGAGTTTCCTATGCTACGCTCGATCAATCTCCGCTTATCACAATGATTTTCCATATAGGATCAAAGTCATACCTACTAAATCCTAAGCTTTGGATCTATGAGATAGATTTAATTGGATGTTAGGATACTCACTAGTTGTAGTGAGATGGTATCAATCGATCCTGGGGAGAATCACTGGAAGGGTTCTAGAGTGATAAGGACGACTGAATGTCAGTCGCAGGCATTGTCTTTACCCTCGGTAAAGGGACGGTATGTTGGAAGATTTCCAAGATAGATACCGTGACAAACTAGACGATAAAGGCTGGTAACATCGCTATTAAAGAAACTACCAAAGAGGCAGTTTGGGTGTATATTGGTTCATAAGATGAACTTGGTTCCTGCCATTGTATGACAATGGAAGTGTGGTTTTGGCCATGGAACCCTGGTCCCATCAGTGACCCAGACATATTCTGAGACAGCATCACCTGATCATGGAGATAGTTGATCTCCAGGTTGATCGAGGTTAGGAGAGTAGACTCAGAGGAGAACACGGCGGATCCACTCACGAAGGCCTTTTCCCAAAGAGAGACTTTATGGGATGGTTGAGTATGTGATACTGCAACCACTGCTACAAATGGCCCTAGTGCAAGTGGGAGATTGTTAGTTATATGTATGCCCTAGAGGCCATTACTGTACATTTGATGTATATTGTAGTGGATGCTGGGACATATATAGGTAGGACTTTCTTGCTCGACATGATAGTACGCTATCTGGTTACTCTTTATCTTAACATGTATACTTTCTGTCTCTCTGATTACATGTTGATAACGCCCTTAGGATGTGTACTCGACTTCCAGGACTATGATGCAGATCATACTAGTGGGGCCTGGGTAGTCAATGAGTACATCCTTCATTGTTCCTAGTCGTGGGAATGTCGAGACGGGGCATCGATATTCCAGAGTAGACTAGCGCATATCTTCTCGACCCATGCGATGGGCGATGGATGATCCCATATCCATTGGTGTTTGACATCGAAGATGGTATGCGGGTGCTCAGTGGAGACTGGGTACACTGAACGGACTCGCCGAGAACTCCCAGATGGTATTATACCTCACGTAAGATGGCAGTTCTCTGGTGAAACTGGTACAGCTTAGTCTGTTGACCCGAGATCGTCATAGAGTCTTGTGTGTCTCCCACTGTGCTTTGATTTCCACCCTACCACGGCTCTACTGAGTCGTGCAAACAGGTGGTTTTTGGGTACAGTCCCGATTCACATGGAGGCAATGAGCGATAGGAGGGGATTCGTCTCTCCCGGTATTGGGGGTTGATGTTGTGCTATGCTCGACTGGCCATAAAAGGAAATCCCTGGCCAGGGTTGCTGTGATATACTGGTAAGAGTTATCAGTAGTTTCACGAATGTTATGGACCTCAAGTCGGCATGACTTATCGAGCTATTGGGGTCTGACGTTTACCACCCCTAGGCGAGATATGCGACATATCAGACGATCAGACCGGACTGTACGGTAAGTGTTACTGGTTGGATTCGCAGGAGTGTGAGCGGGCTTGCTCGTCGATCTTCTGATCGCTCAATACCCGGGTGGCCGTTACGTTTAGCAGACCGCTTGCGGCTTGTGGATGCTTGATATGATCATCATCTGCTGCCGGCGTATTGACGAGTCTTTCGGGTCCTACACAGAGGTTTCCTGGCTCAAGCGAAACGAAATAGGAGCGCATATGAGATATGTGCGGGACCGAGAATAATTCGAGTATGTGATACCGTATTCGATTCTCGCGATCAATGTATCGATTGGTTATATGCGATATAACCTAGTTATCGAATCAAGGATTGATTCGATAAGCCGATACATATGATACTAGTCGGTTATATCCGATATGACCGGATCGTTAAATCAAGTGTTGATTTAATGATTTAGTGCATATTTATATATTTGATATATTACTTTGCGTTAACTAGTATTGGTTCACTTTAAAAGGATTTTCTCACTTGAATTGTGCACATTGTATATGCGATATAGTTTTGTGTACATGTTTGTATCTTGTTTGATGATACATGCTTACTTGGTTAAGTGTAAAGAATCAAACCATGGTTTAAGTTAATGATTAGGGTTTTGATTATTTATTCATTTATCTTTCTTATTTATTCTTTTTGGAAAAAGAAAAATATAAATGAATGATTGAATGTTTTGTTTTTAGTTGAAGTTTCTTGAAACTTTGACTAAGTCACTTTTTTTTGTTCTTATCCTTAACCCTAACCATTCCATTAACCATGGTCTTTTCTCTACACTTAACTAAGGTTAAAAGTATGATAAGATTTAATTATTATTCATTTTTTTATAATTGAATCTATCATATCTTTCTTCTTCTGCTTCAAGAGCTAGAAAAAGAAAAGCTTTCTAGTTCAATGGCAACTAGCCAAATCAAGTGAGAAATCCAAATCTAAAGTATACCCACTTCCTATTTCTTCATCCTCTACTACTTGCCATGTAGTAGAGTGTGTTGTCTTCACAAGTTTCTTGACTTGGCGAAGGCGGAGCTCGTTCTTGTGATGCCTCGACGTAGATCATCTTCGGCATCGAACCGACGATCAAGCCCGCCCATTTCTTCGACGAAGCCGATACTTGAGTCCAGGATTCAGTTTGGACAGCAAGGGGACTTCATCACAGAGCCTGGGAGTGGTGGACCGGATCTACAAAGGTTGTTGTCACTTTCCCTTAGCATTTAATTCGATTACATGCTTGTTTCGCCTAGATATCTAGTAAACGATCCATATTGGGGTTTGTAGGCAGCCGTAAAATTTGATTTGTGCATGTTTGATCACTTGTGAGACCTCACTAGGGTGCCTAGGAACCCTACACTCTGATTTACAGAACACAACCTTTCTTCTTTAGAAAGATTTGGGGAGTATTTCCTCAATTAGAATTTAATTCTGTGCTCTGATGATTTATCATCTTCATTGGATCTTTGATCCAAGGGTGGAGAACTTTTAGTTCTGGCGCTGGCGCTCTCTTACTTTGCACGTGAGGCGTTGCCTTAGAGTTTCTAACTCTTGGCGCTGGCGCTCTCATGCTTTACATGTGAGGCACTGCCTCAGTTCAAATTTTGAACAGAGCCTTGCTCTCTTTTTAGGGGGAAACAGTCGTGTCCACCGAAAGCGGGACCCGAGCACGGAGCTCACCGTTGGCAAACTCCGGCATTAACACCTTGACGGCATCAAGAGCTTCGTGCCAAATGATGGCAGAGGCTTCACCGATGTCGGCGTAGAACCGGTCTGACGCCTTGTACACGTCCAACGACTTGCGAGCTCGGAGCTCGGTGATCTTCGCCGCCTCAACCGCAGCCTCGGTCACCCTCTTGCTGGCGTCCTTCACCTTCTTCATTATGGCGCAGCACTTGCTCAACTCCTCCAACTTGACCTCGACGGCTCGGTGGGACTCGTTCAGATGTCGGTCGGACCACTGGCAGTTGGAGATCGTGAGCTCCCTGGCGGCCAACCGGGTTTCGAGGGCGGCTGTCTTCTCTTTCTCCTGCCGCAGCTGAAGACGCAGATCCTCCGCCTCCGAAGACGATTCCCCCGCCTTCCTTATGGCCAGGGCAATCTCCTCGGATTCCATGTTGACGATAATGGCGCAATGTTGGAGGACCTAAGGAAAGCAGCAGATGGATTTAGAGGTGTTCAGACTAAGAAAGGGCAATTAAGATAATACTTAAACGGATACCAACCTGAACTTCCTCCTGAGCAATGGCGACCACTTGGGCCTTCAGGGTCCCCCAGAGAATCTTGCCCTTGGCCGATTGCTCCATGTCCGCAAGCAAGCTGTCGGAGACAGAAAGCCCCGAGGGGACCATGAAGCAGACATCCCCCTTCTGCACGGGAATCCCCTCGGGGATCTCAGTCTATGGCGCATGGGAGACCATCCTTTTCCTCTTGAGGGGAACCTCGGTTCCCTCCTCCTCCTCCATCACCCGGGGTTCCGAGTCTCGCATGTGCTTCTGGCTACCTTGCGGCAGTCATCGGGGGCTCGAGGCGATGTGGAAGGCTTTGCCGATGGTGACGGTCTCGGGGCCAAGCTGGGGCCGGCTCTGGATATGGTCACGTCCCCGGCCTTCTTCTTGGACGTAGCGGCTATGGCAGCAAGGATCCTGAATTGGTCCATTTGTCCTGCAAAAGGAGAATACAGAAAAGTTAGTGATGCAAGAAGGGTAAAAGGAAATTATTCAAGTCTAAACAGATAGTCCAAACTCCAAACTTACCGGCGAAGCATGCGGGGCTGAGCCCGACCCAGCTAAGGACCTGCTCGGAAAGAAAGACGTTGGCCCGCTGGATGGGATCTCACATGGACACCGCCCTCGCCTTAGGAGAGGACAACTGCTTCGCCCGCGGGCACTCGACCCTGTACCACTGTAAAGGCACAGGCCAATCCTCACCCTCGGATGGCCCGACAAATACAAACTTCTCCTTCCATTCGTGAATGGAAGAAGGAATGACTACTACTCCTGACCCAGCCGCCCCCGTTGCGTTTTTTGAAAGAAATATACACCCAGCTCGGCTCATCCTTATGGGTGCCAGGGTGATTTTTGTTACAGAGGAAGGAAGTAAGAAGGGTCAGGCTGAAAGGGACTCGCCAAGTTTCAACCTGACCAGGAATCCAAGGCGAATTCTCTAGCCGGCCCGGGGCAAGTTGAAAGCGACGAAGTACCCCACATACTTCGGTTGGAAAGGGCAGACGCATTCCATCCCAGAATGCATCCAAGTACAGGGAAATCTCCTTGCCTTGCACCTGATCCTCCCTTTCATCCTCCCTAGCTAAACGAAGCGAATAGCTAGATGGAATGTGGAAGTGAGCCCGAATCTCGGTAAGCTCATCCACATTTGTTAAGATGGAGGGCGCATCGTGAGCATTCCCGATGCGCACTTTAGAGGCCCTTGCCGTTGCTTGGCAAAGAGTGGCGTGGGTAGCCCTAACTCTATGGGGGAACCCGATGCAGATGGTGTTAGTGATATATGCCATACAGGCCATTATTGTATCATACTAGATTGTATACTACTTAATGGGAGCTTGGGATATACACGGATATAGTAACAATCTTGCTCGAAATGGTAGTATGCTACCTGGTTTGTTTCTACCTCAATATGTGCATGTGTTTTCTTAGCATATCGCTTATACATATTGGTAGAGCCCTCAGGAACTTTGCTTGATTACCAGCGTTGTGATGGCAGTCACACTAGTAGGGGCTGGGTAATCCATAAGCACATCCTATAGAGGTCCCTAGTCGTAGGATTATCGAGACGGGGCATCGATACTCTATAGTAGACTAGTGTATAGGCTTCTCATACCAGTAGGGAAGATGTAATGTCCCACAGCCATTAGTCCGTCGTGCTAGAGATAATATGCGGGTGCTCATTAGGTTATGAGTACACTGGACAGGACTCGTCGGGAACTATTGGTGGGTATTATACCTATCGTCGGGTAGCAATTCCCAAGTGACATGAGTACAGCTTAGTCCGTCGACCATACACTGCTACTTCGCCTCTAGTATGTTCCCACTGTACTTTGATTACTATCCTACCATGGATCAAAGGAGTCGTGCAAACAGGTAGTAGTTGGGTGCAGTCCCGAAGCACTTGGAGGCAGCAGTGGTTAGATAGGATTCGTCTCTCCTGGTATTGAAGGTCGATATCGCGCTGTGTTCGGAAGGCCATTACACAAAATCCTTGGCCAAAGCAAGTGGGACTTACTTGTAGGTACTCCAGTAGTTTCTCAGGGTGTTTTGGGATACTCTACGACAAGACTTATTGAGCTATTAGGGGTTTGACGATTACCGCCCCCTATGCCTGATATGCGATACTCTTAGACGTGTTAGTTATATGTATGCCCTAGAGGCCATTATTGTTCATATGATGTATATTATAGTGGATGCTTGGACATATATAGAGAGGACTTTCTTGCTCGACATAATAGTATGCTATCTAGTTTCTTTTTGCCTTAACATACAGACTTGTATTATGATACTGTCTTGCTCTCACATGTTGATAAAGCCCTTAGGATGTGTACTTAACAGCCAGGACTATGATAGAGATCATACTAGTCGGGCCATGGTAGTCCACAAGTACATCCTTTAATTGTTCCTAGTCGAGGGTGTATCGAGACATGGCATCGATATTCCAGTATAGACTAGCGTATATGCATCTTGACCCATATGATGGGCAATGGATGATCACACATCCATTGGTGTTTGACATCAAAGATAGTATACGGGTGCTCAGTGGAGACTGGGTACACTGAACGGACTCGCCGAGTACTCCTAGACTCTATGACGATCTCGGGTCTACAGACTAACCTGTACCAGTGTCACCAGAGAACTGCTATCCGACGATAGGTATAATAGAATCTAGGAGTTCTCGGCGAGTCCGTCCAGTGTACCCAGTCTCCAATGAGCACCCGCATTCCTTCTCTGATGTCAAACACCAATGAATATGGGATCATCCATCGCCCATCATATGGATCGAGAAGCGTATACGCCAGTCTACTCTGGAGTATCGATGCCCTGTCTCGATACTCCCATGACTAGGAACATTTGAAGGATTTACTTGTCGACTACTATATCCCCACTAGTATGATCTACATCATAATCCTGGTAGTCAAGTACTCATCCTAAGGGCTTTATCAACATGTATTATAGAGACAATCATCGTAGATGTTAAGATAAAGAGCAACCAGATAGCATACTATCATGTCGAGCATGAAAGTCCTCCCTATATACGTACAAGCATCCACTACAATATATGTACAGTAATGGCCTCTAGGGCATACATATTACTAACATTGATAACACAGTCAAAGAGTTTGATTTTGTCAAAAATATAGATGAACCATGCATTTAAAAGAAGATTGTGGGGAGTACTGTCACATTCTTCGTATTATACATGGATGACATTCTCTTGATAGGAAATGATATTTCTATGCTACAATCAGTCAAACTATTCTTATCACAAAGGTTCTCCATGAAGGACCTGGGTGATGCCTCTTGCATTTTAGGCATTAGATCTATAGAGATAGATCCAAGAGTTTATTGGGATTGTCCCAATCAAAGTACATTGACACCATCCTAAAAAGGTTTAGTATGGAAGATTCCAAGCGTGGTGCCTTGCCCGCTTGTCATAGAATCACTCTCTCCAAAGACTTCTGTCCGAAAACTGATGAAGAAAGAGCTCGCATGAGCATTATACCCTACGCTTCAGCCGTAGGATTATGCGATGTTATGTACTCGCCCTGATGTTGCTTATGCACTAGCTGTAGTAAGCAGGTATCAATCGAACCCAGGGGAGAAACATTGGATAGCAGTGAAGAACATTCTTAAGTACTTGCGAAGGACTAAAGAATTGTTCTTGGTGTATGGTAATGGGGATCTCCAAATGGAGCCCTTTACCGATTCCAGCTTCCAAAGTGATAATGATGACAAAAAATCTATCTCAGGGTTTATATTTACCCTCAATGGAGGGACGGTTAGTTGGAAGAGTTCCAAACAGGATACTATTGCAGACTCCACTATCGAAGCTGAGTATATTGCTGCAAATGATGCTGCCAAGGAAGCCGTCTGGATGAGAAAGTTCATCGCGGAACTAGGAGTAATTCCATCAATTATTGATCCAATACCATTGAATTGTGATAATAATGGAGCTATAGCGTTAGCCAAAGAACCGAGGTCCCATCAGAAGTCCATACATATCCGAAGGCGATATCATTTGATCCGAGAGATAGTAGATTGCCACGAGATCGAGATTCGGAGAGTAGATACAAAGAATAACACCGTGGATCCACTCATCAAGGCCCTTCCACAGCTGCACCATGAGCGAATTTTTGAGATGTTGGGTATGAGATACGCCAATAATTGGCCTTAGTGCAAGTAGGAGATTGTTGGATATATGTATGCCCTAGAGGCCATTATATGTATAGTGGATGCTTGGACATGTATATATGTGTAAAGATGCCTTTCTTGCTCGACATGATAGTATGCTATCTGGTTTACTTTATCTTGATATGTTCATTTGATCATGTATCTTATTCATTTGGTACATGTTGATAAAGCCCATAAGATATTTTCTTGACTACTGTGATTATGATGTAGATCATACTAGTAGGACACGTGTAGTTTATAAGCATATTCTTTAAATGTTCCTAGTCATGGGTGTATCGAGACGGGGTATCGATATTCCAGAGTAGACTAGCGTATACCATTCTTGTCTCATATGACGGGTGATGGATGATCCCATATCCATCTGGTGTGGTGACACCAAAGATTGTATGTGGGTGATCAGTGGAGACTGGGTACACTGAACGGACTCGCCAAGAACTCATATATGGTATTATATCTATCATCGATTAGCAGTTCTCAGGTAACACTGGTACAGGTTAGTCTGAAGACCCAAGATCGTCATAGAGTCTTGTGTGTCCTCCCTCTGTACTTTGATTTCCACCCTACCACGGCTCTACTTAGTCGTGCAAACAGGTGGATTTTGGGTACAGTCCCAAGGCACATGGAGGTAATAAGCGATAGGAGGGGTTTCCTCTCTCCCGGTATTAGGAGTTGATGTTGTGCTATGCTCGATTGTCTATAACAAGAAGTCCCTAGCCAGGGCTGTTGAGATTTACTGATAAGTGTTATCAGTAGTTTCTCGATCTGTTATGAGCCATACACTGGCATGACTTATTGAGTTATTGGGGTCGATGATTCCATCCCTAGACTCGATATGCAACATATCTGACGAGATGATCGGACTGTACGGTAAGTGTTGCCAGTTGGATCAACAGGAGTTTTGACAGCTTCGCTGGTTTTCTTCTGATCGCTTAATACCCGGGTGGCCGTTACGTTTAGCTGACCACTTGCAACTTGTGGGTGTTTGATATGATCATCACCAATTGCCGGCATATTGACGAGTCTTAGAGTCCCACACAGGAGTTTCCTAGCCCAGGCGAATCGATGTGGTGTGCATATGAGATATGCGCGGAGACCCGATTAAATGCGAATATGTGATATCGTATATTAATCGGGCGTTTTTCTATTGGTCAGGTCGTATGTGATATAACCGGTTTTGTAAATCAAGTGTTCATTTAACATTTGACTTTTAGTTTAATTCTTTATTAAACCCTTTTCTTTATATTTGATGTATGCATGCATGTATGCACATGTTGATGTGCATGGACACATACATACATACATGGATGTGTGTCATGGTTGTTAATACACAAATGATCGCAATATAAGGCTCACATGGAACTAATACACACACACACACAAACACACACACACATATATACATATATATATACATACATATATATATATACAAACATACATACATACATACATACATACATATATATACATATATATATATATATATATATATGTATGTATTTGAGTTAAAGAAAAGAAAAAGAAAAATTTATTCATGGTTAATTATTTCTACACTCTTCTAAACTAAACCACACTTGACCTAATTCTTAACCATGGATTAGTTTTCCTTCTGGATTTTTACTCATTTGCAAAAATATATAGTTTAGTTACCATGGTTTGATGAGAGAAGGAAAAATATATATTTTCTTTTTCTCATTTTCATTGATCATCTTTTTTCATTATCTCATGAGCTCTTAAGTTGCCATCTTCTTCTTCCTCAATTCTCTTGAGATTTCCATAGAGGGAGGGAGTAAAAAAGAAAGGGTTTTGATCAGAGAATACAAACCACCTCATCATTCTACACTTCTCTAGCCTGTTTGTGTAGGGTGTTTGCTACACTTCTTTCAAAGATCAAGTTTAGCAAGGAGCTTTAGGCAAATGGGCTTCGGGTGGATCATCGTGTTGGAGATAGTGCCCTCAGAGTCAATTATTAGGTCACAGGTACGTGATTGTAATGATTGAGGGAGGACCTATCCCGGTAGGACAGTCTTACTCGAGATGATAGTATGCTATCTGGTTTACCTTTATCATCGTGTACTGTTTTAGGTGACCTGACACGTCGCTATTACACGTTGATAGAGCCCCTAGGATTCTTGCTTGACCACCAGCAGTATGAGGGCGATCATATAAGTGGGAGCTGGGGGTCTACAAGCATATCCTTAAAAGGTCCCTAGTCGTGGGAGTTTCGAGACCGGGCATCGATACTCCATTAGTAGACTAGTGTATACAGTCGAGACCCCGACGAGGGGCGGTGGCCGGTCTCACAAGCCACTGGTGTCAGTTGGATCACCTAAGATGTATACAGGTGCTCATTGGGTTATGAGTACACCGGACAGGACTCGCCGGGAACCTGCTAGTTGGTCATATACCAGACGTCAGATGGCAGTTCCCTGGTGACATGTGTGCAGGTTAGTTCATCGACCTGGGGATCGTCATTTGTCTCGTGTGAGTTCCCACTGTACGTTGATTACTACCCTACCACGGCTCAAAGGAGTCGTGCAAACAGGTTTTAGTTGGGTACAGTCCCGAGCCACATGGAGGCAGTGAGCGTATCTTCAGGGGTTCGTCTCTCCCGGTATTGGGGGTGAGGTCGTGCTGTGTCTAGGAGAGCCATTACACAAAGTCCTTGGCCAAGGCAAGGAGATTTACTGGTAGGTATTCCAGTAGTATCTCAGGGTGTTCTGGGCTACACTCCGACACGACTTGTACCGCTTTTGGGGGTCTGACTTTTACCAACCCCCTAGGCCCGCCATGCGATGCTCATAGACGAACGGACCGGACTGCACGGATATTGTCACTGACAGGCTCAGTTGGGTGTCGGGGTGAGCTTCCTCATCGACGTCCCATTTGGTCAGTACCTGGTAGCCCGTCACGTATTGGCTTATACCTCTGACGTGCTAGTGGTTAAATCCACAACCAAGGTGTTGACGAGTCTTTAGAGTCCCCCACATTCAGTTACTCAGCTTTCGGGCGAAAGGTTGTAGAGGCCGTATGGAGATATGGCAAGGTCCGATCAGATACGTGCGGTATTGCACGGATCAGGATCGGACAGATTGTACTATAGGCCGTATGGTTATATGGCAGGGTTCGATCAGATACGTGCGGTATTCCACGGATCAGGATCGAACAGATATTACTAGCCGGTTTTGGTATAAGCCGGATTCTAGTATAGTACAGTGGAGATTTTGTCTCATTGCATTTGTATTTCGGTCGAAATACAGATGCGGGTGTGTATGCACAGTATTGGGGTTTTCCTGTAATTTATTACGGGACCAGTTTTCTGGAGTTGCCAGTTTGCTTTCCGTTTCGGCCAATTTCCATTGTTCCGTTCATTGGCCGAAGATTGGTGGAGGAGGGTTTATTTGCATTGTTGCAAATAGACTTTTGTGGAGGGGGTCCTTGCATATTATCATGTCATGATTATAGCACCATCCATTGACTTGCTTGACTTCATATTTCATGATGGATTGACTTTGGATATCATCATGGTTGATGAGTGATAGAAGAGTGTGGTTTTCACCTTGCTATCATTGGTTCACATGATTGTTTTTCCCTCTCTCTTGCATGATTGAGTTTCCCCCCCATTCTTTTAGCTATCCATCTCATTCTCTCCATTCTAGAGGTGCATGGCCGGCCACTCATTTGGGGTGGGCTGTCCAAATTATTTGGGGAGGTATTTTTGTTCATATCATGCTCCAAAATACCCCAAGCTCCTCCACGTTTTGTTCTTGTTTCATCCCTCCACCAATGGCAACCTCCACTACCCCAAAAAGAGACACAAGCTCACTACATATTCTACAACGAACCTTGGGCACGTCGAGTAGCTGGCTTCGTGCCCGAGTTGCCTCGGCATTGAGGTGGGAGCCCGTAAACGATGTAGGCGACGTGGTGCACTTCCGGCGACGAGGAGGAGACGGACGGAGATTCCGCAGGAGATCGGGACCATGACGAGAAGACCGGAGGACTTGGATCGTTGGTATATCTCTAACCCATCTTCTAGTTAGCTTAGACTTGTTAATGGTTACGATCCGGGTGTTTAGTGCGCGGTGGTGCCGGTTTGCTAAGTCCGCAAAATTTAAGTTTATCACCGCTTCCGCTTTCCGGCGTCGGATTGACGGCCGGGGCGCCGCCGTGCACTTACAGTGGTATCAGAGCCTCGCCATTAACTTCGTCTAGCTTTGTTTAATGTGTTTGCATTTCCGATCGATCAAAAAGTCCAAAAACCCGTATTTTGTCGCATCAGTTTTCTGTTGGAAATTTTTAGTGTCGAAATTTTTTTCAGGTTGTACAATATTGATGTACTGAAAAATCTAAGCACTCTGTAAAAATTTGATGAAGTGATACCATAGTCGGAGCGCGGAAGCGCCGCACTATCCCCCATTATGCCGCGCTTCCGCCGCGTCCTGTAGCAATCACTGCACCATTTTTTTCCAGAGGCTTTCTGGGCTTAAATTATGGGTTTTAGAATATTAAAATTGGGCCAATTGTTTCTGTGAGTGCTACAGTTTTCTTTGGGGCCCACTTGTTAATTGTTTGATCAATCGGAAATTTTTTAAACACATTTTTCACAGTATTTACATTATATCTGCGACCGTGAATGTCACTCGATCGGTAAATCCGGTCTAACTGCTATAGCCCGGTTAGACGGATTTGCGAACGTGACTTTCACGTTGATGTTCTATGTATTTGCTGTGATGTTGCGGATCGGTCGTGGGGGATAGCCTGGATGCAATGCTAGTACTGTGCTGTTGTATTATGTACATTTGATATTGCGGGGCGAGCGTCCGACATGTGGACTGCCGTCACTGCCTGATTGTATTATTATTTTGGGGCACGACCTGGTTGCGGTCGATGTACCCGGTGTATGTATATTTTACTTTCTGTACTAGGATTGCCCCGCGGAGGGGTGCACGGATAGCCGGGTTCTGGAGGGCAACAAGCCCGCATCTCATGGCATTGAGATGGAGGGGGCTTCACTCTAGGATTGGCGGGCTATTCGCCGCACTCGTAGGGGGTACAGGTTGACCCAGGAGGGGTGCCCAAGTTACCGGATTCCGTGAAGTGCTGGGTGGTCCATTCACGGCGCTGAAGGGGGCTGCCTCGCTTCAGGTTTTGGCGGGTGACTTGCCGCGCCCGTAGGGGTCTAGGATTTCATTGCACAGGCTATCCACACGACCAGGGGAACGTCGGGTTTCAGCGGCTCTGTGAAACCCGGGGATCCCATATATCTGTATTGTTTCTGTGATGCTGTTCATTCTCTGTGATGTTGCATTTCTTTCACGCCTTGAGCGAAATATAATATATTGGTATATATATTAGTAGATGTTGCATATGTTTTGCATCCGCGCTAGTCCAGTCCCCGCTCTGTCGTTAGTAAGCTAACCTAACGGGTAATGACGGGACCCAGTGGCGAATGCGGATGGCATATACGTACATCAGTATATTTTCGTTCTTTTTGGTGTGATCAATTGATGGGACTGCATTGATTCGAATCAATGCAAGTTAAAAAAAACCTAATCTGATGTTGTTGGAACACTTTTCAAAAGGCTGTTATTGCAAGGACGTTTACTTTTGTTTTGCATCGTGGTATTCATTGGAATATCCTGCTCCTCAGTCGACGAGGCAAGGGCCGAGATCCCTTCACCGGGAGTGACCCCTTGGACAGAAGTTTGCGTCAGGGCATTAACTTCACTATAGCCGATTACTTTTGCTTTGCATCGCGGTATTCAGTTGGAATATCCTGCACCCCATTCTACGGGGAAAGAGCCGAGATCCCTTCACCGGGAGTGACCTCTTTAGCAACGGTTGTCGTCACTATATTTTCAAAAAGCTATCAGTTCTTTCAACGATATCAAGTTCTTTACGTTAAAGGTTTTCGCCAGAAACCATTCGTAGCCCTCCGTCGTTTCAGACGGGTAGCACGTAGTATTCATGCTGTGTTTGTTGACCTTCGTCAAGGCATAGTGTATGGTAGCTGCTTGTTACCTTTCTGCTGCATAGATAGATGCGTTGGTTTGGGACAGTCGTATAGCCTTGTTGACCTTCGTCAAGGGCTTGTACGGGTGGATTCAAATTAACCTGGATAATGACGGGTAGAACTTGACATGTGACTTATGATTTGTTGACCTTCGCCAAGGTCATAAGAGCATGGGGCAGAAATCACATCGGGAGTTTCAAAAGAACTGAAACTTGCCAGATATGCGCATACCTTCTGGAGTGTGATGACGTGAGCGGATTCCGTCACGTTATCATGCGATGATAGTTGGATCCCGATTCCCACTGATGAGTTGGTTTACTCCTCGGGTGATCCCGACTAATTCTTCTTTCAGGTTTGGAGGAGAATTTGAGGTACAGTGGGAGGATTCCAGATTAGATAAATTGTGACCATTCTGATCTAGGTTAGAGTGCACGCTGAGTGTTTCTTTTCTCTCTCTCTTTGGCAGCGACCATTGACCCGACCCTAAGACTTTGACTCAGTGACCAAGTTGACCGAACCTTCTTAAACACCGGCTTTTGAATTGTCAAAGTTGCAAACCTCATTGCCACTCCTACTTTTACCCTTTTCTCCAGGACACCCCGTTTTACTACGAACGTCCACTTCCATTGGACAAAACCATCGTATGGTTAGATACGAACTCGAAAGAATTTATTCGAGGATGGTTTCCGGTTCTGGAGAAAACGGATAGGATTATTCAGTTGTCTTTTCCTTTTACCTTCTCTCAAGTTGTGAGTACTCCTTGGTTTAGGAGATAGTACACCTATTACGCAAATTGGATAGTCTTCTTCCAAACCATAGGCAGGTGCCGACCGGTAGGGAATGAAGAAAACCAATTAGCATAACGATAGTGTGCAGAATGTATTAGGTTAAGACAAAGCAAGGGATTAGTAAGAGGGCAAAGTAAATTGCAACAGATATTCACGACCAAACCAGGTATTTCTTCGCCAATCCTAAAATCACCTTTGTATTTCTCCAGGACACTCCGTATCACTACGAAGATCCACAGTTTATTTGGATACTCCATCGTATGGTTATATACGAACTCGAAAGGAACTTGTTCCAGTTCGGGGATGGATTCTGGTTCAGGAGAAATAGGAATTAAGTTCATTCGGTTGTCTTTTATCCTCACCTTCTCTCGCATTGCGAGTATTCCTAGGATTAGGACAGTACACCCATTATGCTTATTGGATAGTCTTCTTCCAAACCATAGGCTGGTGCCGAACGGTAGGGAAGGAAGAAAACCATTTGGCCTAAAGGGGTGTGCAGAAGATAATGACTAAAGACATATGAAGGGATTTGGAGAGGTGGCAAAGAATTATACGGTTACAGTTGTGAATCTGGATAATGGAAAGGGCATTACTAGGAATACCAGGATACCCCATCGAAACATTTCAATGTTTCAGTCTCACTATGTACTGTTAAAAGGAAACTGATTTCCTGATTAGACACTTGCTCCAGGGTATGTATTTACCAGGTATGATTCTCACATCTGTATGGTTTTACAGATGATGAGTGGGAGTAAGTTATTGGGAATTGGGTGATTATCCTCATTATATCGGGATTCGTTGTAATCGGTGATATTTGAGGAAATCACCTGGCCTGTTTGCCGGTTGGCAAATATTTGGTTTTGAATATCCGCAGTTATGCACCAATTTCAAATTGATATATCTGTACGTCTATTTTCATAGAGTGAGATATACCTTTCTGAAATTATGTCTACGACATTTACCTATATCAGTGGATGGTTAGGTAAGGAGCATTAAACAGCGGTGTAATTCTTCTTAACCATAAGTACAGTTTTCAACCTACGACACACAGTGAATGAGTTATCAGACTCAAGGGACTTATACAAAGGATTGTATGTTGTCCAGGGTCCATCAGGACAGAGGGATTGGTCCTCGTACTATATTCGGTTTACTTATGACTTCTCTAATTTTTAGACAGATGTTTCGCGGAAACACAGGGTCCGAATTTGGAGAAGTTATTGGTATTTGAATAGAGTAGAGAACCAGGTATAGCAAGTATCGGGATTCTTCAAAGAGATCGAAGATGTAGATACTTGTGTATGGTATTCAGTTGATAGTAGTGATTAAGAGAAATTGCTTCTCTTTCAGGTTACTCATAAATGGAAGCATTCCTAAGTTGAGTAACGCTGATCGGCCTCCTTCCATTTAGTTGACATGCACTGGAGACAGTTGCATGATTTGAATCTGGTTCAATTAAATCAGTACCTCTGGTTCTATATATGATATAGAACAGTTCATATCTTAACGATGTTAAGGTACGGGGAGTTGTCCGGTTTATGATTAAAACCCGACACTGGACAACTCAAGGCACGTTTCTGTAATAGCTGTTTGTGGGTTGACCCAGGCTATGACGAGGGTTGATTTTCTACCATCTGGACGAACAATAGCGATATTGTTCTAGACTCGCCACAGTTTTATTAAAAATGGATTTTTTCAGAAAAACAGTAGTGGGAGTATGGTAGAACTGGAAGTGATTCCAGAACCACAAACGATTACTGAAGATTTGATAAGGAACCTAAAGATTCAATCTGAATTGACATTCCATTGGCCACTCCGCAGATAAGGTGGGTAACTTCAGGCACCCGAGAGGTACTCCGGTAGCCTCAAGGACGGTGACAGGGAAGTTCTTGTTTACCCACAATTACCATTGCTGTTGTTCCAGGCTGCGAGACCCGGCGGGAGGATGAGTATAGCGTCGTTCTAAACTAGTTTTAGAAGTGCACGTCTATATGACTCTGCCAGAGGGTTGTCGTAGTCTGTGGGAGCAGCGGAAGCATTGGTGGACAGGTAGCTTATGTCTATTTATAGACTAGAGCAGATGTAGCGGAGATAGATCATCTATTTCTGACGTGACAGTCATGGGTTTGACTTCATCAGGATAGGGGATGGATCTGTTGAGAAGGTAGTAGGGTGTGATGTCATGGTATTTGGATGACATACACAAAGTAGGAAAAGAAACTCCTATACTACGATCGGTCATACTTTGGTCGTCACACAGTAGTTTCTCCACATAGGAATTGGGTATTATATCAGACATACTGGTTACTAGGTCTATGGTCTTAGATCTAGATTTGGGTGGTTTCCCAATCAGGGTACTTGACAGCATTCTAAGAGTATTTAGGATGGACGACTCCTGGCACGGTAGTGTACCTGCAGGTAATGGAGTCACCCTCTCCAAAGGTGTCTTACAGACTAAAGGGGAGAGGGACGTGCATGATTGGCAGATCACTTGCTTAGGCAATTGAGTCAATCATGAGATGTCAAGTACCACACCAGATGTTGTTCTTGCACTAGATGCAATAAGTTGACATTAATCCAATCCTGGAGAAACAGTCGGAAGCAGTTTTAGAACATAAGTGGATGTTCTAGGGATATGATAATGACAGCCTCATTCAAAAGACGGTTATCATTCCAGGCTTCCAAGGTGACATGGACGACAAGGAGGTTGTCAGAGTTATAGTTTTCCCTCAGACGAGGGGCGGTATTTTGGACAGGTGATCCAAGGCAATACTGAGGGAGGCATGGCGCGCAGGATACTGATTAAGTTCAGTTAACGATACAGTCTAAGAAGTTTGGATTTGGAGTTCATTTATGAGCTATGTCCCATCAGACATCCAGACACATTCTAAGACAGGTATTGCTCATTTCGGGAGATGGGTTTCTCCGCGAACATGAGATATAGAGAGACATGGATAGAAACAACAAAGCGGATCCACTCACTGAGGCTATTCCTCGAACGCAATAGTTCCGCAAACGAGCTTTGTGAGACTGACTAGTAGAGGAGTTGGGTGTTCGGTATCACACGGGCTGTGAGTATGCGACATCGCAATAATTAGCCTTGAGTGCAAGTGGGAGATTGTTGGAGATAGTGCCCTCAGAGTCAATTATTAGGTCACAGGTACGTGATTGTAATGATTGAGGGAGGACCTATCCCGGTAGGACAGTCTTACTCGAGATGATAGTATGCTATCTGGTTTACCTTTATCATCGTGTACTGTTTTAGGTGACCTGACACGTCGCTATTACACGTTGATAGAGCCCCTAGGATTCTTGCTTGACCACCAGCAGTATGAGGGCGATCATATAAGTGGGAGCTGGGGGTCTACAAGCATATCCTTAAAAGGTCCCTAGTCGTGGGAGTTTCGAGACCGGGCATCGATACTCCATTAGTAGACTAGTGTATACAGTCGAGACCCCGACGAGGGGCGGTGGCCGGTCTCACAAGCCACTGGTGTCAGTTGGATCACCTAAGATGTATACAGGTGCTCATTGGGTTATGAGTACACCGGACAGGACTCGCCGGGAACCTGCTAGTTGGTCATATACCAGACGTCAGATGGCAGTTCCCTGGTGACATGTGTGCAGGTTAGTTCATCGACCTGGGGATCGTCATTTGTCTCGTGTGAGTTCCCACTGTACTTTGATTACTACCCTACCACGGCTCAAAGGAGTCGTGCAAACAGGTTTTAGTTGGGTACAGTCCCGAGCCACATGGAGGCAGTGAGCGTATCTTCAGGGGTTCGTCTCTCCCGGTATTGGGGGTGAGGTCGTACTGTGTCTAGGAGAGCCATTACACAAAGTCCTTGGCCAAGGCAAGGAGATTTACTGGTAGGTATTCCAGTAGTATCTCAGGGTGTTCTGGGCTACACTCCGACACGACTTGTACCGCTTTTGGGGGTCTGACTTTTACCAACCCCCTAGGCCCGCCATGCGATGCTCATAGACGAACGGACCGGACTGCACGGATATTGTCACTGACAGGCTCAGTTGGGTGTCGGGGTGAGCTTCCTCATCGACGTCCCATTTGGTCAGTACCTGGTAGCCCGTCACGTATTGGCTTATACCTCTGACGTGCTAGTGGTTAAATCCACAACCAAGGTGTTGACGAGTCTTTAGAGTCCCCCACATTCAGTTACTCAGCTTTCGGGCGAAAGGTTGTAGAGGCCGTATGGAGATATGGCAAGGTCCGATCAGATACGTGCGGTATTGCACGGATCAGGATCGGACAGATTGTACTATAGGCCGTATGGTTATATGGCAGGGTTCGATCAGATACGTGCGGTATTCCACGGATCAGGATCGAACAGATATTACTAGCCGGTTTTGGTATAAGCCGGATTCTAGTATAGTACAGTGGAGATTTTGTCTCATTGCATTTGTATTTCGGTCGAAATACAGATGCGGGTGTGTATGCACAGTATTGGGGTTTTCCTGTAATTTATTACGGGACCAGTTTTCTGGAGTTGCCAGTTTGCTTTCCGTTTCGGCCAATTTCCATTGTTCCGTTCATTGGCCGAAGATTGGTGGAGGAGGGTTTATTTGCATTGTTGCAAATAGACTTTTGTGGAGGGGGTCCTTGCATATTATCATGTCATGATTATAGCACCATCCATTGACTTGCTTGACTTCATATTTCATGATGGATTGACTTTGGATATCATCATGGTTGATGAGTGATAGAAGAGTGTGGTTTTCACCTTGCTATCATTGGTTCACATGATTGTTTTTCCCTCTCTCTTGCATGATTGAGTTTCCCCCCCATTCTTTTAGCTATCCATCTCATTCTCTCCATTCTAGAGGTGCATGGCCGGCCACTCATTTGGGGTGGGCTGTCCAAATTATTTGGGGAGGTATTTTTGTTCATATCATGCTCCAAAATACCCCAAGCTCCTCCACGTTTTGTTCTTGTTTCATCCCTCCACCAATGGCAACCTCCACTACCCCAAAAAGAGACACAAGCTCACTACATATTCTACAACGAACCTTGGGCACGTCGAGTAGCCGGCTTCGTGCCCGAGTTGCCTCGGCATTGAGGTGGGAGCCCGTAAACGATGTAGGCGACGTGGTGCACTTCCGGCGACGAGGAGGAGACGGACGGAGATTCCGCAGGAGATCGGGACCATGACGAGAAGACCGGAGGACTTGGATCGTCGGTATATCTCTAACCCATCTTCTAGTTAGCTTAGACTTGTTAATGGTTACGATCCGGGTGTTTAGTGCGCGGTGGTGCCGGTTTGCTAAGTCCGCAAAATTTAAGTTTATCACCGCTTCCGCTTTCCGGCGTCGGATTGACGGCCGGGGCGCCGCCGTGCACTTACACATCGTGGACAAGGAAGCTTACTAACAAGCCATTTCAAACTCTCGACGATCCTAGGAGTCAACACAAGAGGACTACAAAGGTTGTATTCCCTTCACTTAGTGTTAAAATGTTCTTTTTATGTGGTACAAATTTTGTTACCCTAAACGTTCTAGTTAAGATTCATGGTTTATTGCTTTGCACCTCTCTAAATTTTAAAGTGGCATGAGTGATGCTTCTAAACCCTAGACCTGGCGCAAGGGAAACCCAACAGTGGTATCAGATCCAAGCTAGAATTTTAGACACGGTGTTAAAACAATTACGAAAATGAAATCGACTCCGAAAACACGATATGTGAAACCCTAGATTTTGCTCTCTGGAAATTTTTTAAAAAGTCGTTTTAAAATTTTTTAAACAGCCGCAGAACACTGTATGGGATACTTTAAGAACACAGGTGAAATACGGCGACTTGTGCTCGGAATTTGGCCGAGCACAAGGCCATGAAATCCAGCCTGGCTGGCCCTCTTTGCTCCGTTCTACTCCATATTTCTCCAGTGCTCTGTTCTTCTAGATTTGGGGTTTCAGGTTTTTTTTGCTTGGCCCAAATTTTCATGTGATGATTATTTTGACTAGGGCTAATTCCTAGTGTTTCGTAGTCGTATATTCTAACACTGTATTTGTAAACTTGACAATGATTAGCAGTTCGAACGAACTTCAAAACCCCACATTTTTACTCCACTGAAATTTCCAAATGTTTTAATTTTCCTAAGTTAACTTCATATTCAATATTCGTGCAAGTGTTTCCTTGGACCCTCTAGAAGAATAGAATAACCTTAACTCGATTCTATGCCCACGGAACCGCGATCAAACCCTAGGGTTTTCCGTAGTTCCGTGGTGCCATAGATGAGGCATTGGTTAACCCCTTCTACGGCTGGTCCAATGACACTGTGGTAAGTTTTTGAGTATTTGTAATTTTGCTCATGTGTTGATCTCTCGGGGTAATTTGTGGGTGTATGTTGATTCGATCGAAATGTTAAACATCGTCTTGATATATGTGATTGTGATAATTGCAATTGTTATTTTTCGCTTTCTTTTCTGCGACCGTAAGTGTATTATATGGTGTATCGCCGGTTTCGTTGCTATACATCAATGACAATCGGGATACGCATACTTGCTTATGTCGATGATATGAGATATTATGTGTTGCTGAGATATGATGTGCAGGATTGTCGCGATTGAATAGACGGGGGTTTTATGTGAGATGAGAGTGTTTATTTTCATTCATATAAAAGTTAATTGTATGTAATATTCTTTTATTTGGGGCACTTCCGGGTTGAGGATGATGTCACCATTGTTTTATATTATTTACTTTTCCGCATTAGGATAGACCCAAGGAGGGGAGCACAAGTGACCGGGTTCTAGGGTTCAGTGGGAGGCCATCTCGGGGAGTTGAGATCGGGTCTCCTACACTCTTGAATTGGCAGGGTCACTTGCCGCTCTTATAGGGGTCTAGGGGTGTGGGCTTGGCTATTCATCGCGACCGTAGAATCCGTATTTTCTATTGATTGGCTGAATATAAAATACGGACCTCCTAGATATCCTTTTTATTTTCATATGTGCTTCTGCTGTTGATATTCTGTAATGTGATTACATAGTATCTGAGACGAATGGATTATTATTATATATATGATATATAATAAACGTTGCTTATATTTTACACCCGCGCTAGTCCCGCTGCGCTATGCCGTTAGTTACGTAACCTAACGGTGCATAACGGGACACTGTGATGAATGCGGATGGTATAAGTGTACGTTCTATTTTTGTTTCTTTTCTGTGATGGCTTAGGAACTTAAATGATGTGACTACATTAATAAGATTAATTTAAAGAAAAAGAAACCTAAAGATGTTGTAGAATCAGATTTGAAACCCACTCGGCCTTTTTATGAAAAATGCAAGTTTCCAAAGATGCGGAGCTTAAGCCACTCCTTTTCTAAACTGTTTTGATTCTACAACGAGATCAAGTTCAAAACGTTAAAGGTTTTCATAAAAACCATCCGCAACCCTCCATCATTTTAGGAAGCAGAGTACTTAGTATTCGTGCTACGTATGTTGATTATAGTCAAGGCGTAGTGTACGGTAGCTAAGTGCTGTCTTCCTATAAAGCATATGATGCGATCGGTTAGGACATTCATATGATTATGTTGATCATAGTCAAGGGTCATATGGGTGGGTCTAGTTAATCTTGAAATGACGGGTAGAACTTGACTAGTGCTTATGATATGTTGACCATAGCCAAGGTCATAAGCAGCCATGGGTAAAAACAATATCGGGAGTTTCAAGAGTTGAAATTTGCAATGAGATTGCATACCATCTATATGATAGTTTGATCTCGATCCCACTGTGAGTAAGAGTTACTCCCAGGAGAGTTTTGCACTTTACAATTAGCCAATCCAGTAGGTGTCAAGAAAGGTGTCAACGGTGTATGACCTCTGAGAAAACGAGATTTATTTTAATTAGGTCCGTACGAAAGCACGGGGAACCTCCCTCAAAGTACCGACACTGGCCTAGCTGACCAGTTAGCGAAACTGTAGAATGTAATTAATCCTGGCTAGTTTTCTTTTTAGGTTTTGAAAGAAAATTTTATTAAAGCAGTGGGAGACATCGATTAGATAAGATAATAACCAATCTAATTCTTTGCAAGAGCATTTCGCCGAGTGTATTCTTTTCTCTCTCCTAATGGCAGATACCTGATGACGAGACTTAAGTTTCTTTTAGAGAAAAACAAACTGGCAGGACCGAATTATAAAGAATGGTTGAGGAACATGAACATTGCACTCACATATGATAAAGTATCAAATGTCCTCACCACCAAAGCCCCATCCGTCCCAGGACCTGAATCATCTGTTTCGGATAGAGAGATCTGAATAGCATGGGATATTGATTGCAACACGGCCAAGTGCCTCGCGCTTTCTTATATGGATGGTATCCATCAGAAACAGCACGAGAAGATGGATGTTCAATCCATCTTTCTTCATACACAGGAGTTGTATGAAAAGCAATCTCAGACTTTGCGATACGAGGTATCTCGAAAGTTGTTTCAGATGCGAATGGCCCCTGGTACATCAGTAGGAGAACATGTCCTGAAGAAGATTGGTCCTATAGAAGAACTTGAGGAACTGGGATGGACCATGGATAATGAGCAATATACAGATATTGTTCTGCAGTCTTCCCCCCCCCCCCCCGCCTTTGCTCCATTCATAGTGAATTTCAATATGAACGATTTGGAGAAATCATTGCCTGAACTTCTCAATATGTTGAGAAGTGCAGAGAGCACGCTTAAGACAGCGAAGACTCCCGCTCTGCTTGTTGGACCATCTTCCTCTTCCGTCCCAAAAGCCAAGGCCAAGGGCAAGAAGAAGAAGAAACCCATCAAACCGAAAGGTGGAGTTCAAAAGGCGAAGGGGAAAGAGAAATCTGGGGCCGCGGGAAGTGGAAAAGGAGAATGTTTTTACTGCCATAAGTCGGGACATTAGAAACGCAACTGTGCTGTGTATCTTGCTGATCTTAAGAAGAAGAAGCATGCTGATGGTTCCGCTTCAGGTGTGTTTGTAACTGAAAACTGTTTTTCAATAAACTCTGCATCTTGGGATTAGAAACCGGTTCTGGTTCTCACATCTGCAATTGTATGCAGGGGTTGAGAAACAGTAGAGTTTTGAAGACTGGAGACCATACTCTGCGGGTTGGAAATGGTTCCAATGTACATGTTGTATCCGTAGGAGAGTATCATCTGGGGTTACCTTCGGCTTGTATTTTGGTTTTTAACCCTTGTTATTTTGTACCTAGTATGCTATGTAATATAATATCCATTTCTTTGTTAGACAATGAAGGATATCATTTTGTGTTGCAAAATAATTTTATGAACATTAACTTGAATCAACAGTTGATTTGGTATGGTACACTAAATAGCGGTATTTACGTCCTGAACCAACACACAGTTTTTAATATACAACATACTAATAAAAGATTTTTTTTTTGATATAAATGAAGCTTTTCTTTGGCATTGTAGACTTGGTCATATTAATGAAACAAGACTAAACAGGCTACATAAAGATGGATATTTAAATCCTTTTGAATATAAATCTTATGCGACTTGTCAGTCCTGTATCAAAGGTAAAATGACCAAAACTTCATTTACTGGATACGGAGAAAGATCTGTGGAACTCTTAAGCCTCATACATAGTGATGTATGGGGACCAATGTCTACACATGCTAGAGGCGGGTTTTCATACTTCATTACTTTTATTGATGATTTCTCAAGATTCAGACACGTGTTTTTATTAAAGCACAAATCCGAAGCTTTCGAGAAATTCAAGGAGTATAAACTTGAAGTAGAAAAATAAACAGGCTTGAGCATCAAGAAACCTCGATCGGATCGAGGTGGAGAGTATTTGAGTACAGAGTTTTTAGACTTCTTAAAGGAGAATGGCATTCTCTCTCAGCTCACTCCCCTTTACACACCACAACACAATAGTGTGTCAGAACGGAGGAATCGTATCTTATTAGATATGGTACAGTCCATGATGTATGATGCTCAGTTACCGCTTTCCTTTTGGGGGCATGCATTGGAGACTGCGATGTATCTATTAAACAGGGTTCCAACCAAGACCGTGTTTACCACTCCATATGAGATATGTTGTGGAAAGAGACCATCTCTTAAAAGAGTTAGGATATGGGGTTGTCCGGCTTTTGTCAAAAAGATGAATCCAGACAAACTCGAGACACGATCAGTCATGTGTAAATTTGTGGGATATCCAAAATATTCGTATGGATATCTATTCTACCAAAAGCAGAAACAAAAGGTGTCCGTTTCTCAACATGCCACATTTTTAGAAAATGAGATTTTTACAAATAGTACTGATGTCAATGCGATAGAACTAGAAGAGGTTCTAGAAACAAAAATTACTCAGGACAAATTGGTTGAAACTGATGTTGCAGTAGAACTTCAAGAATCTCAGCGGCTCCGAAGGTCTAGTAGAACTTCTCACCCACCAGAGAGATACTATGGGTTTCTCAATGATGGTGATAGAGAAGATTGCGTCATAGATGATGATGATGTAGGGTCCTAGGCACACTCATGAGGTTCCACAAGCCATCAAGCATGCCAAAATCAAATTTTTATATGTACCGAGAAACCCTAATGCAAGATCGTTACTAAAGGTAAGGCGCAAATTAACTACTTTAACCACAATTGAAAGGGACTACAACTTTTGTAGATCCGGTCCTCCACTTCCAAAGCTCCGTGACGACGTCCCTTCACTGCGATCATCGGGATTCCGGACTCTAGCGATGGTTTCGTCGGAGAAATCAGCGGGCTAGGTCGTTGACTTCGATGTCGAAGATGATCTACGTCGAGGCGACTCAAACTCAAGCTCCATCTTCACTAGGTTATGAAACTTATGAAGATAACACACTCTACTACATGGCAAGTGGTAGAGGATGAAGAAATAGGATGTGGGTTCACTTTGGATTTGGATTTCTCACTTGGTTTCTGTAAGTCCCCGGTAGCGCCCCGGCCATCTAACAGACGCCAAATGCGGAACAAAAACTTTTTACAACTGGCGCTATCGTGTACCGTAACCCGGATCTGCCATTAAAGCTAAACTAACAAACTACAAAGTGGGTAGAAACGTTATACCGAATGATCCGAGTCCTTCGGTCTTCAACCATCATCCCACGCTTGTTGCAGCTGCTCCGATCTCCTTGAACTCCAGTCTTCTCGTCCAGGTGGCACCACGTCGACGGATCTTTAAACAGGCTCCCGCCTCTGAACCGAGGCAACTCGATCGTCAAGTTTGCTAAAAGAGACGACCAAGATGAAGTAGAGAATGAGTAGAACACCTTGTCTCATTACGTCCAAAGGTCACGGACGAACGGTTATGGAAGTTGCCTTTTGGATCGGGTGAAATGAGAAAGAGGCTATCTAATTTTCATGAACCCGAATCTATCATAATCTTTTTCTAGTGAACAACAACCATGATTCTTTTTCTTCCAAGTGAGTGAGAGAGTGGGGAGGGGGCCGGCCATATAAGAGGAGGGGGGAGGTGAGTGTAGGAGAGGGGGTGACAATAAGAGAAAATATCATGTGTGAACACAAAGTGTGAACACAAAGAAAGCAACCAATAAAAACTCAACACCATTATAACTTAGTCACCTCTTCTAGAAACTTCTAGAACCTTCCACACTCATCTCAAGAAAAGATAAATCCGTCTTTAACCGAATGTTAAAAGACGGCTGATAGAAAACTGGAAACTGGCAACTTCCAAAAGTGATCCTGAAACGAATTTCAGGATAACCCCGTATCAGTATAAACATACCCGCATTTGTATTACAACCGAATACAAATGCAACTGAGACAAAGATATTATATCTACACAGTATAATACTGGGTTCCGGCTTAAAACAATGCCTACCAGCATTATCTGTCCGAAAAACGACACGTGCGAAAACGCACGTGCTTTTTCCGAACTTTGTCATATCATCATACGGCCTCTACAACGTTTCGCCCGAACTTGGGAAAGTGTCTGTGGGGGACTCTAATGACTCATCAACACACTGGCACTGGGTATAACCCTTAGCACGTCAGAGGTACAAACTGTATGTAACGGTTTGCCTATGTATTGATTAGAAGGGAAACTGACGAGCGAACTCATCTCTAAACCCTACTGAGCCTGACAGTTACAATGTATATACAGTCCTGTCCATTCGTCTAAAGAGTATCGCATATCGAGTCTAGCGGGGTGGATAAAGTCAGACCCCTAATAACGCGATAAATCGTGTCGGCATGAAGCCCATCACCACCTGAGAAACCACTGATCCAAATCAGTAATTCTCCACTACCTCGGCCGAGGGTTTCTAGTGATGGCCACCCGTGCTCTGTGCGGCATCAACCCCCAATACCGGGAGAGACGAATCCCCGAAATCCGCTCACTTGCCTCCAATGTGGCTCGGGACTGTACCTAACTAAAACCTGTTTGCACAACTCCTTTGAGCGTGGTAGGGTAGTAATCTAAGCACAGTGGGAACTCACAGGAGACAAATGACGATCTCAGGTCGATGAACTAACCTGTACACATGTCACCAGGGAATTGCTATCTGACGATATGTATAATACCAACTAGCAGATTCCTGGCGAGTCCTGTCCGGTGTACTCATAACCCAATGAGCACCTGTATACATCTTAGGTGATCAAACTGACACCAATGGCTTGTGAGACCGGCCATTTCCCCTCGTCGGGGTCTCGACTGTATACACTAGTCTACTCTGGAGTATCGATGCCCTGTCTCGAAAACTCCCACGACTAGAGACACTTTAAGAATGTGCTTATAGACCCCAGCTCCCACGTATATGATCACCATCATACTACTGGCTGTCAAGCAGAATCCTATGGGCTCTATCAATCATGCAATAGCGATCTAAAGCATGTATACGATGATAAAGACAAACCAGATAGCTTACTATCATCTTGAGCAAGACTGTTATATCGGTATAGGTCCTTCCTCAATCATTGCAATCACGTACCTGCGATCCAATAATTGACTTTGAGGGCACTATCTCCAACAATCTCCCACTTGCACTCAAGGGTAATTATTGCAATGTCGCATACTCACAGCCCGTGTGATACCGAACACCCAACTCCTCTACTAATCAGTTTCACAAAGCTAGTTTGTAAAACTCTTGTGTTCGAGAAATAGCATTAGTGAGTGGATCCGCCCTGATGTTTCTTTCTATATCTCTCTTAATCTTAAGTTCGCGGAGAAAGCCATCTCCCGAATCGAGTAATACCTGTCTTAGAATATGTCTGGATATCTGATGGGACCAGTTCATAAATGAACTCCAAATCCAAACTTCTTAGACTGTATCGATAACTGAACCTAATCAGTTTCCAGCACCATGCCTCCCACAGTATCCTCTTGGACCACCTGTCCATAATACTGTCCCTCGTCAGAGGGAAAACTATAACTGTGACAATCACTCTGTCATCCATGTCACCTTTGAAGCCTGGAATGATAACCGTCTCCCGAAAGAGGCTGCCGTCATCAAATTCGTAGAACATGCACTTATGTTCTAAAACTGCTTCCTTATGTTTCTTCAGGATTGGATTAATATAAACTTATCGCATCTAGTGCAAAAACAACATCTGGTGTGCTACTTGACATCTCATGATTGACTCAATTGCCTAAGCAAGTGATCTGCCAATCATGCACTTCCCTTTCTCCTTTAGTCTCTAAGACACTTTTAGAGAGGGTGACTCCATCACTTGCAGGTACACCACCATGCCAGGAGTCATCTATTCTAAATACCATTAGAATACTGTCAAAGTACCTAAATTGGGAAACTACCCAAATCTAGATCTAAAAACCATAGATCCAGTAACCAGAATATCTGATATTATATCCATGTCCTTTGTGAAGAAAAAACTGTGTGATGACCAAAGTACAACCGATCGTAGTATAGGAATTTTACTTCCTACTCTGTGTATGTCATCCAAATACCAGGACATCACACCCTACTACCTTCTTAACAGATCCATCCCCTATTCTGATGAAGTCAAACCTATGACTATCACATCAAAATTATATGATCTTATCTCCGCTATATCTGCTCAAGTCTATAAATAGACATAAGCTACTTGTCCATTATACTTCCGTTGCTCCCACTGACTACGACAACCCTCTGGCAGAATAATATCTACGTACACTTCTAAAGCATGTTTAGAACGACGTTATACTTATCCTTTTGCCGGGTCTCAAAGTCTGGAACAACAGTACTGTCAAGTCTGGGTAAACAAGAACCTCCCTGTCGCCGTCCTTGAGGCTACCTGAGTACCTCTCGGGTGTCTGAGGTTACCCACCATGTCTGCGGAGTGGCTATTGGAATGTCAAAGCTGATTGAATATATAGGTCCTATTAAATTTTCCGTAATCGTTTGCGGTTCTGGAATCACTTCAAGTTCTACCATACTCCCACTACTGTTTTCTGAAAAAAATTCATTTTTCTAAAACTGTGGCGAGTCAAGAACAATATCACTATTGATCTTCCAGATGGTAGAAATGTCAACACTCGTCAAAGCCAGGGTCAACCCACAAACTGCTATTACAGAAACGTGCTTTGAGTTATCCAGTGTCTGGTTTTAAGCATAAGCTGGACAACTCCCCGTATCTTAACATCGTTAAGATATGAACCATTCCATATCCAATATAGAAACAGAGGCACTAATTTAATTGGAACTAGATTCAAAACATGCAGCTGTCTCCAGTGCATAACAATTTAACGGAAAAAGGCTAATCAGCATTACTCAACTTAGGAATCCATCCAATTATGAGTAAACTGAAAGAGAAACGAGTTTCTAAGAACCATTACTATCAACTAAATACCCATCACAAGAATCTACATCTTCGATCTTTTTGAAGAATCCCGATACTTGTGATACTTGGTTCTCTACTTTATTCTTATACCCAAAACTTCTCAAAACTTAGACATTGTATTTCTACGAAACACTTGTCTAAAAAACTAGAGAAGTCATAAGTAATCAGAACATAGTACGAGGACCTACCCCTTTGTCCTGACGGACACTGGACAACATACAATACTCTGTATAAGTCCGTTGAGTTAAATAACTCTAAACCTGCGCATCGGAGGTTGAAAACTGTACCAGGTGATTTCCTCAAATATCACCAATTACAACAAATTCCGATATAATGAGGATGGTCACCTAATTCCCAATAACTTACTCCCACTCATCATCTGTAAAACTATACAGATATGAGAATATTAAAACCTGGTAAATACATATCCTGGAGTAAGTATCTAATTGGGAAATCAGTTTTCTTTTAACAATGCGCAGTGTAACTGAAACATTAAAATGTCTCGTACGGGTATCCTGGTATTCGTAGTAATGCCTCTTCCATAATCCAATTCATGACTGTAACCGTATATTTCTTTGTTATCTCTCCAAATCCCTTTATTTGTCTTTAGTCTTTACCTTCTGTACACCATCGTTTAGGCTAAATGGTTTTCTTCCTTCCCTACCGTTCGGCACCAGCCTATGGTTTGCAAGAAGACTATCCAGTAAGCATAATAGGTGTACTCTCCTAATCCTAGGAGTACTCGCAACTTGAGAGAAGGTGATGATAAAAGACAATCTGAATAATACCTTATTCTATTTCTCCCGAACTGGGGAAAAAGCAAAGGTGAAATAGGAGTAGCGATGAAGTACGCGGTTTGGTCGTGAATGATAACAGTCGCAATTTACTTTGCCCTCTTTCTAATCCCTTTTATTTTTGTCTTTACATATTACCTTTTGTACACCCTACTTAGGCTAATTGGTTTTCTTCATTCCTTACCTTTCGGCACCAGCCTATGGTTTGGAATTTAGACTATCCAATAAGCGTAATAGGTTGTACTCTCCTAGACTAAGGAGCCCTCGCAACCTGAGAGAAGGTGATAATAAAAGACAACTGAATAAATCAATTCTATTTCTCCTGAACCTGGATCTATCCTCGAAGAAGTCCCTTCGAGTTCGTATATAACCATACGATGGATCTATCCAATGGAAGTGGATACCCGTAGTAATACAGGGTATTCTGAGAAATGCAAAGAGTAAAAGAAGGAGAGGCAATGACTTATGCAACTTGGACAATCCAAAAGCCAGTATTTTAAGAAGGTTCGGTCAACTTTGGTCACTGAGTCATAGTCTAGGGTCGGTCAAAGGTCGCTGCCAAAGAGAGAGAGAGAAAAGAAACACTATGCGTAACCTAGATCAGAATGGTTATCAATTTATCTAATCAGGAAACCTCCCACTGTAATCTCAAATTCTCCTCCAAACCTGAAAGAAGAATTAGTCGGGATCATCCGAAGAGTAATCTAACTCATCAGTGAGAATCGGGATCCAACTATCATCGCATGATAACTTGATGGAAGCCACTCAAGTTATCACACTCCAGAAGGTATGCGCATATGTGGCAAGTTTTCTTTATGTTTGAAGCTCCCGATGTGATTTTTTACCCCATGCTCTTATGACCTTGGCGTTGGTCAAAATATCATAAGTCACATGCCAAGTTCTACCCGTCACTATCCAGGTCAATTTGAACCCACCCGCACATGCCCATGACGTTGGCCAGGTATGACAGAACGACTGTCCCAAACCAACTCATCTATCTATGCATTAGATGAATACCCCGCAGCTACCAAACTCTATGCCTTGGCGTTGGTCAAAATACATAGCTTGAATACTACTGACCATCCATAAGAAATGACGGAGGGCTACGACTGGTTTTTGGCGAAAAACCTTTAACGTAATGAACTTGATCTCGTTGAAGGAAACTGATAGCTTTTTATAAAAATATAGTGACGAAAAACGGTTTGCTAAAGTGGTCACTCCCGGTGAAGGGATCTCGGCTCTTTCCTCTTGGAATGAGGTGCAGGATATTCCAACTGAATACCGCGATGCAAAACAACTTGTAATCGACTATATTAAAGTTACTACCCTGACGTAAACTTCTGCCCAAGGGGTCACTCCCGGTGAAGGGATCTCGACCCTTGCCTCGTGGAATGAGGTGCAGGATATTGTAACTAAATACCGCTATGCAAAACAAAAGGAAACATCTTTGTAATAACACCTTTTAAAATTTGTTCCAACAACATCAAATATAGGTTTGTTTTATCTTGCATTGATAAGAATCAACGCAGTCCCATCAATCAATCACACCAGAAAAGAACGAAAATATAATGTACGTATATGCCATCCACATTCGCCACTGGGTCCCGTCATCACCCGTTAGGTTACTTAACTAACGACAGAGCGGGGGCTGGACTAGCATGGGTGTAAAACATATACAACATCTAATAGTATATATACCAATATACAATAATCGCTCCAGGCATGATAATATGCAACATTACAGAAAAGTAATAAGCATCACAGAACAATACAGATAATCTGGGATCCCCGGGTTTCACAGAGCCGCTGCTGAAACCTGACGTTCCCCTGGTCGTGTGGATAGCCTGTGCAATGAAACCTAGACCCCTACGGGTGCGGCAAGTTACCCGCCAAAACCTGAAGTGAGGTAGTCCCCACAATATAGTGAATGGAACACCCGGCACTTTACGGAATCCGGTAAATTGAGCACCCCTCCTTGGGTCAACCTGTACCCCTTACGAGTGCGGCGAATAGTCTGCCAATTCGAGAGTGAGGTCCCTTTGCCTCTCAAAGCCATGAGATACGGACCCGTTGCCCTCCAGAACCCGGCTGTCCATGCACTCCTTCACGGGATAAACCTAGTACAGAAAATAAAATATGTACAACGGGTACATCGACCTCGACCCGGTCGTGCCCCAAAAGAATATTATACAAACAGGCAGTGACGGCAGTCCACATGTTGGACGCTCGCCCCGCAATATCAAATGTACAAATAAATCCAAACTGCACTATCATTGCACCCTGCTATCCACCACGACATATCCGCAACATCACAGCACAAAACAGAACATCAACGCGAATGTCACGTTCGCAAACCCGTCTAAAAGAACTATAGCAATCAGACGCGGTTTACCGATCAAATGACATTCCCGGTCAGAGATATAATGAAAGTACTGTAAACTAACAAGTTTAAAATTTCGATCGACCAAATTTCTCGAAGTGGGCCCCACGAACAACTGCTGTACAGTAACAAAATCTGGGCCCAAAATATATATACCAAAAACCCTAATTTCCAGTAAAAAAGCCACTGTGCAAATTTGGTGCACTGATCTCACAGATAGGCCGCGGAAGCGCGGTCAAACCCTAGGTTTGACCGCGATTCCGCGGCGGTCTTGTGAGATCACGTGACCAAATTTTGACGGTGAGCTTAGAAAACCCTGCTGAATTTTCTGTGATATGTAGAATTATTTTTAGACACTGTTTAAAATCAACAGAAACTCAGTGGCCTGAAAAATGTAGTTTTGCGAAATCCGTTCGATCGATCTTTTAAACGTGTTAGCACAAGTTAGTATAGCTTAATGGTGAGGCTCTGGTACCACTGTAAGTCCACGGTAGCGCCCCGGACGTCTAACAGACGCCAAATGCGGAACAAAAACTTTTTACAACTGGCGCTATCGTGTACCGTAACCCGGATCTGCCATTAAAGCTAAACTAACAAACTACAAAGTGGGTAGAAACGTTATACCGAATGATCCGAGTCCTTCGGTCTTCAACCATCATCCCACGCTTGTTGCGGCTGCTCCGATCTCCTTGAACTCCAGTCTTCTAGTCCAGGTGGCACCACGTCGACGGATCTTTAAACAGGCTCCCGCCTCTGAACCGAGACAACTCGATCGTCAAGTTTGCTAAAAGAGACGACCAAGATGAAGTAGAGAATGAGTAGAACACCTTGTCTCATTACGTCCAAAGGTCACGGACGAACGGTTATGGAAGTTGCCTTTTGGATCGGGTGAAATGAGAAAGAGGCTATCTAATTTTCATGAACCCGAATCTATCATAATCTTTTTCTAGTGAACAACAACCATGATTCTTTTTCTTCCAAGTGAGTGAGAGAGTGGGGAGGGGGCCGGCCATATAAGAAGAGGGGGGAGATGAGTGTAGGAGAGGGGGGTGACAATAAGAGAAAATATCATGTGTGAACACAAAGTGTGAACACATAGTGTGAACACAAAGTGTGAACACAAAGAAAGCAACCAATGAAAACTCAACACCATTCTAACCTAGTCACCTCTTCTAGAAACTTCTAGAACCTTTCACACTCATCTCAAGAAAAGATAAATCCGTCTTTAACCGAATGTTAAAAGACGGCTGATAGAAAACTGGAAACTGGCAACTTCCAAAAGTGATCCTGAAACGAATTTCAGGATAACCCCGTATCAGTATAAACATACCCGCATTTGTATTACGACCGAATACAAATGCAACTGAGACAAAGATATTATATCTACACAGTATAATACTGGGTTCCGGCTTAAAACAAAGCCTACCAGCATTATCTGTCCGAAAAACGACACGTGCGAAAACGCACGTGCTTTTTCCGAACCTTGCCATATCATCATACGGCCTCTACAACGTTTCGCCCGAACTTGGGAAAGTGTCTGTGGGGGACTCTAATGACTCATCAACACACTGGCACTGGGTATAACCCCTAGCACGTCAGAGGTACAAACTGTACGTAACGGTTTGCCTATGTAATGATTGGAAAGGAAACTGACGAGCGAACTCATCTCTAAACCCTACTGAGCCTGACAGTGACAATGTATATACAGTCCTGTCCATTCTTCTAAAGAGTATCGCATATCGAGTCTAGGGGGGTGGATAAAGTCAGACCCTTAATAACGCGATAAATCGTGTCGGCATGAAGCCCATCACCACCTGAGAAACCACTGATCCAAATCAGTAATTCTCCACTCCTCGTTCGAGGGTTTCTAGTGATGGCCACCCGTGCACTGTGCGACATCAACCCCCAATACTGGGAGAGACGAATCCCCGAAATCCGCTCACTTGCCTCCAATGTGGCTCGGGACTGTACCCAACTAAAACCTGTTTGCACAACTCCTTTGAGCGTGGTAGGGTAGTAATCTAAGCACAGTGGGAACTCACATGAGACAAATGACGATCTCAGGTCAATGAACTAACCTGTACACATGTCACCAGGGAATTGCTATCTGACGATATGTATAATACCAACTAGCAGATTCCCGGCGAGTCCTGTCCGGTGTACTCATAACCCAATGAGCACTTGTATACATCTTAGGTGATCAAACTGACACCATTAGCTTGTGAGACCGGCCATTGCCCCTCGTCGGGGTCTCGACTGTATACACTAGTTTACTCTGGAGTATCGATGCCCTGTCTCGAAAACTCCCACGACTAGGGACACTTTAAGGATGTGCTTATAGACCCCAGCTCCCACGTATATTATCACCATCATACTGCTGGCTGTCAAGCAGAATCCTATGGGCTCTATCAATTATGCAATAGCGAACTAAAGCATGTATACGATTATAAAGACAAACCAGATAGCATACTATCATCTTGTGCAAGACTGTCATATCGGTATAGGTCCTTCCTCAATCATTGCAATCACGTACCTGCGATCCAATAATTGACTTTGAGGGCACTATCTCCAACAGTTTCATCACTTGAAATTTTCTAGCATGCTTTCTTCACTTCATGAAGAAGATGAAGAAGAAGGAAAAGAAAAAGAATTATGTTAAAAGAAAATTCAAGTGAAGACTTATCATATTGCAACCATGGGTGAGTATACTCTTGTAGAGAGTAAACTAGAGTTTAGGTAATGGTTAGGTCAAAGCATAAAACAAAATGGTTAGACTTTTCAAAGATGCTAAGAAGCTTCATGAAGGTTGAAGCTAAAACAAGAAAAGCCACTATTTAGTTTTAGCAAAATAAATAAAATAAATAAATAAAACCCTAACCATTAACCTAAACAATGGTGTAAATCATACACACACCCAAGTTTGCATGAATCATCAATCATGATACAAACTAGTGCACAAACATATATCACATATACAACTTGTGCACATCAAGTGAGAAAATCAATCTTAAGTGAACAAATACTAGTTAATGTAAAGTAATATATCAAATATATAATTATACATTAAATCATTAAATCAATACTTGATTTAATGATCCGGTCATATCGCATATAACCGACTAATATCTAGTGTATCAATATATCGAATCAACACTTGATTCGGTAACCCGGCTATATCTCATATAACCGTCCAATGATACAAATCATGAGAATAGAATACAATATCACATACTGGTATTATTCTCGGTCCCGCACATATCTCATATGCCCTCCTATTTCGTTTCGCTTGAGCCAGGAAACCTCTGTGTAGGACTATAAAGACTCGTCAATACGCCGGCAGTAGGTGATGATCATATCAAACACCCACAAGCCGCAAGCGGTCTGCTAAACGTAACGGCCACCCGGGTATTGAGCGATCAGAAGATCAACGAGTAAGCCAGCTCACACTCCTGTGAATCCAACCAGTAACACTTACCGCACACTCCGGTCTGTTCGTCTGATATGTCGCATATCTCGCCTAGCGGGATAAACGTCAGACCCCAGTAGCTTGATAAGTCATGCCGATGTAAGGTCTATAACAAGCATGAAACTACTGATAACACTTACCCGTAAATCAATGCAACCCTGGCCAGGGATTTCCAGTTATGGCCTGTCGAGCATAGCGCAACATCAACCCCCATTACCGGGAGAGACGAATCCCCTCCTATCGCTCATTGCCTCTATGTGAATCGGGACTGTACCCAAAAACCAACTGTTTGCACGACTCAGTAGAGCCATGGTAGGGTGGAAATCAAAGCACAGTGGGAGACACACAAGATTCTATGACGATCTCGGGTCAACAGACTAAGCTGTACCAGTGTCACCAGAGAACTGCCATCTGACGTGAGGTATAATACCATCTGGGAGTTCTCGGCGAGTCCTTCAGTGTACCCAGTCACTACTGAGCACCCGCATACCATCCCTGATGTAAAACACCAATGGATATGGGATCATCCATCGCCCATCACATGGGTCGAGAAGATATACGCTAGTCTACTCTGGAATATCGATGCCCCGTCTCGATATTCGCATGACTAGGAACATTGAAGGATGTACTCATGGACTACCCAGGCCCCACTAGTATGATCTGCATCATAGTCCTGGAAGTCGAGCACATATCTTAAGGGCTTTATCAACATGTAACAGAAAGACAGAAAGTATACATGTTAAGATATAGAGCAACCAGATAGCGTACTATCATGTCGAGCAAGAAATTCCTACCTATATATGTCCCAGCATCCACTACAATATACATCTCATGTACAGTAATGGCCTCTAGGGCATACATATAACTAACAATCTCCCACTTGCACTAGGGCCATCTGTAGCAGTGGTTGCAGTATCTCATACTCAACCATCCCATAAAAGTCTCTCTCTGGGAAAATGCCTTTGTGAGTGGATCCGCCGTGTTGTCCTCTGAGTCTACTCTCCTAACCTCGATCACCCTGGAGATCAACTATCTCCATGATCAGGTGATGCTACCTCAGAATATGTCTGGGTCACTGATGGAACCGGGGTTCCTGGGCCAAAGCCACACTTCCATTGTCACACAATGGTAGGAACCTAGTTCATCTTATGAACCAATATACACCCAAACTGCCTCTTTGGTAGTGTCTTTAATAGCGATGTCACCAGCCTTTATCGTCTAGTTTGCCACGGTATCATGCTTGGAACTCTTCTAACTTACCGTCCCTCCACCGAGGGTAAAGACAATGCCTGCGACTGACATTCAGTCGTCCTTATCACCTTGGAACCTTTCCAGTGATTCTCCCCAGTATCAACATATACCATCTCACTACAACTAGTGAGAATCCTAACATCCATTTAGATCTATCTCATAGATCCAAAACCCAGGATGTAGGAGGTATCATTTTGATCCTATATGGAGAATCCATGTGATAAGAGGAGATTGACCGATCGTAGTATAGGAAACTCTTTTCCTATTAAGAGTATGTTGTCCACGTACAATACGAGGACGACCACCTTACTCTCTACTACCCTTTTGTATGTACAAGGTTCATCTACCATTTTGATGAAGTCAAACACTTTGACTACCACATAAAAACAGATGTTCTAACTCCGCGATGCCTGCTTTATCCTGTAAAGCAACTTTCACACTTTTCTGCTGCTCCAACTGTTTACGAAGCCCTCTGGCTGTGTACTTATAGACGTTCTCTCCTAAATCAGTATTTAGAAAAGCAGTCATGACACCCAACCACCATATATCGTAGTCATGGTATGTAGCAATGTTAAGTAGGATCTGGATGGACTTAAGCATAGCTACTGGAAAAAGGTTTCATCATTATCCACGCCTGGTCGATGATGAAAACCATTAACAAGTCTAGCTTTGAAAGTCTCAATTTTTCCATCTACACCAAGTAATCTTCTCAAGATATACTTGCTCCTGATGGGGATTTAACCCTTCAGATACAGCATCCAAAGTCCATACTTTGTTGGTGTACATGGATTCCATCTCAGATCGCTAAGCATCCAGCCATTCTTAAAGAGTCCCTACTCTCGATGGCCTGTTCGAAACTAGTTGGGTCATCATCTCATGATGCAATCCTCGCTCCCAGTGTCATCGAGAAACCAAAGCATCTCTCAGGCGGATGATGAACCCTGCTAGATCGGCGGAGAGGCTGAGGTTCGTCGGAGACTATTGAATCCTTTGGTTCTATCAAATCATCAGTTGTAGTTTGTATAACTGGAAATCTTTTCAGTTCTATAGAACTGAACTTGCCTTGATCTTATCCGGATTTTGCTTTTGACATAGGCCGAACAATCCCAAATCTTAACTTTCTTAAGAGATGGGTTCTTCCCACACCATATCTTATATGGAGTGGTAGGCACTGATTTGATTCGAACCCAATTTCAATAGTTATGCATCTTCTTAAGTGCATAACCCCCAAAAGGAAATAGGCAACTCAGCAGTACTCATCATAGAGCGCACCATATCACATAGGGTGCGATTGCTCCGCCCCGATACACCGTTGTGCTGTGGTGTATTCAGAGGAGTAACACCGAGAGAGAATCTCATTCTCCTTTAGAATAGTCCAAGAATTCCATGCACAAGTATTCTCCTCCCTGATCTCATTATAGGACATAATACTTATACCAATTTTTGGTTCTGTACTTCTGACTTATATTCAGTGATTATCTCAGAAGTTTCGGACTTGTGTTTCAACAGGAACATATGTCTGAATCTAAAGAGATCATCAGTGAATGTAATGAAGTATAAATAACCGGTCCTGGCATATGTAGACTGGGGATCTTGACACATCACTATGTATCAGTCCCAAGAGTTCACTAACTCTTTCTCTGTTTCCAGTAAGCGGAGCTATGGTCATCAAATCATTGTGACATGACTGGCAAGTTTCATAAGATGTAAATTTAAACTGATTTAAATATGCATCTAATATGTAACTTAGCTAGTCGGGTCGCATTGATATGACCTAGTTTACAATGCCTCAAGAAGAATTCGTTCATTTCTGAACTCTTCCTCTCGTGTGTGTTTTGTACGTAAGGAACTGTAGTTTGATTTAGAATGTATATGCTTTTAGATAACGTGCCTGAATCGATCAACTATTGATATAGGAAATGTTCAAAACATTATCCAACAATACAAAATTATATCCTTCTTTAATAAATAAAGAGACTAATATGATGTTGTATATCAGGTTCGGTATCTAATAACATTCGTTCAGAATCAATGTATTTGAAAACACAGGGTGATAGTGACCAACATACTTGGCTGCAACACTTGCACCGTTTTCTGTCTCATGAAACTTATCACCCGTTCTCAGTTCTCTACCTTTCTGTAGCCTATGTAACAGATTACATATGCGGGATCCTGATCCGGTATCTCATACCCAGGACGTAGAGGATACAGAGAAACAATTCTTTGTAATGAACACACTCGAAGAAGATGCATCATCATGCACTTTCTTCGTTTGGGCGGCATGGAAATCCTGGTATTCCCCTAATTCCTGCTCGGTCTTATAACAATTATAAGTTGGAGCGGGACCAACGTTCCCCAGCTCAGTATAACAAGCGGGTTCGGTCAATACATCCATATTATTATCTTGATTAAGACGTGACATGGTCGCTACCTGGAGAGAGAGAGAAGAAAACACTCTGCGTGCGCTCTTGCAAGATTAGATTGGTTATATATTTTACCTAATCAGGATGTCTCCCACTGTTTTTATCAAATCTTCCTTCAAACCCTAAAAGGAAAGACTAGCCGGGATTAATTACACTCTACAAGTTCGCCAATCTTTCAGCCAGGCCAGTGCCGGTACTTTGAGGGAGGTTCCCCGTGCTTTCGCATGGACCTAATTAAAGTAAACCTCGTTTTCCCAGGGGCGTAACCCCGTTGACACCTTTCTAGACACCTACTTGATCGGCTAATTGTAAAGAGCAAAATACTCCCAGGAGTAACAATTACTCGCAGTGGGTATCGGGATCCGACTATCATATAGAAGGTATGCAATCTCATTGCAAATTTCAACACTTGAAACTCCCGATAATGGTTTTTACCCCTAGCACCTATGACCTTGGCTAAGGTCAACAAATCATAAGTACTAGTCAAGTTCCACCCGTCATTTCGTGATTAATTAGACCCACCCATATGATCCTTGGCTAAGGTTAACAAAGCCACATGACTGTCCTAACTAATCACATCATATGTGGTGTAGGAAGACATCATTTAGCTACCGTACACTGTGCCTTGACTATGGTCAATAAACACAGCACGAATATTAAGTACTTTACTTCCTAAAATGACGGAGGGTTGCGGATGTTTTTTAATAAAACCTTTAACGCTTTAAACTTGATCTCGCTGCAGAATCAAATGGTTTTTAAATGGAGTGTTTTTAGGCATTTCTAGTTTTGCTAAAGGGGTCACTCCCGGTGAAGGGATCGTCGGCCCTTTCCTCATCGAATAAGGTGCAGGATATATCACATATACCGCTGTGCAAAGAAAAAACTATAGAAGCAATCAAAAGACAAACCGAGGGTTGTAGCATCTGCCAATTATTGCTAAAAGGGTCACTCCCGGTGAAGGGATCTCGGCCCTTTCCTTATCGAATAAGGTGTAGGATGTTTTACAAGGAACACCGCGATGCAAAGCAAGAACTGTAGCTACCTGTTTTATTTTTGAAATTCGATTCCACAACATCTTTTAGGTTTATTTTCTTTCATTAATCTCATTAATGAATGTCCCATCATTTAAGTCCACCTAAACATCACAGATAAATACAACGTACGCTTATGCCATCCGCATTCGCCTCGATGTCCTGTCTTCTCCGTTAGGTTAGGTAACTAACGGCAGAGCGGGGCAGGGCTAGCGCAGGTGTAAAACATAAGCAACGTTTATATAATATATCATATATAGTATATACAGTATCCATCTGAACAAATCACATGATCACATCACAGATAACGCAGCAGAAAATATCATATGAAATATTGGATATACTAGGACGTCCGTGTTTTATTTTGAGCCTGTATAAAACACGGATTCCACGGTCGTGATGAATAGCCAATCCCATACCCCTAGACCCCTACGAGAGCGGCAAGTAACCCTACCAATTCTAGAGTTAGGAGACCCGGACTCGACTCATCGAGATGGTCTCCCACTGGACCCTAGAACCCGGTTACTTGTGCTCCCCGCCTTGGGTCTATCCTAATGCGGAAAAGTAAATAATATACAATGGTGACATCATCCTCAACCCGGAAGTGCCCCAATAAAAGAATATTACATACAAGTTTTTTACATGAATGAAAAAAGAAAAAGCACTCATCTCACATAAAAAAAACCCGGCTATTCGAACACGACGATCCAATATAACATATCCAGCAACACATAATATCACATGTTATCAACGTAAGTAAATATGCCTATCCCAATTGTCGTTGACATATAGCAACGAAACCGGGGATATCACATATTACACTTACGGTCGCAGAAAAGAAAATGTAAAACTACAACAGTTGGAATCCGCAACCTTTTTAGACATCGCATGCCTAATCAAATGAATTCCTTAGACATCGCATGCCTAACAATTATAAACCCCACATTTTAGCCTCATTATCGAAAACACTTTTCAATATTAAGTCGGGCAATTCAACAAGATTCCCGACATCCAAAACGAATGCTCGTCGCAAACTTTAGTAGACGGCCGCACCCCTCATACCATCGACGAAGTGCACTAAGGTGGAACACCGCTGCCGCGAGCACCCGAACGGATGCTCTCGGTGATGGGGTTCTCCTACAGTCACTTTATCGGGGCTATGGGGCGTGGCTATCTATTAAATTTACCGGCGAGTATCCGCGTACGCAACGTGATTGCGACGGACTTTGATCACATCAAAATTTCGTGGCAATCGATCAAGTGAGACTAAACTGCTAGATTTATAACATTCAAATCAGTTATCTCATAACAATTTGTGGATTCCAAATATTGTATCTCATTCCAGACAAATAGACAATGTTAAACTTTCCGATCGAACAATCAAACACCCAAGTTTTCCCGAAAGGCTCAATACATGAAATAAGTTTAAAAACATCCACTTCATGCCACAGTACCAACGGTCCAGCCGTAGAAGGGTCAAGCCAACGCCTCACATGTGGCACGCCGAACTGCCCTAAACCCTAAGGTTCAAAGGGCAGTTCAAGACGGTCACATAATCGAGTTAAGGTTTGTTGTCTTCTAGAGGGTCTATCGCGTTACTTGCACTACTTAGAACGTTCTTAAACTACGGAAAAATCCAACACTTGGAAATTTCCCGGCAGGGGAAAAAGTTGGTATTTATATCCGGTCGAACTTTTTAACATGTTCTAAAATATCCGGAAAAACACATAGACGAAGTTAAACTTTCGATCGAATCAACGAACTCCCAATACAACCTAGAAAACTCAATGTTGAGTAGAAATTAAAAATTCCCAGAAAACACGGCACTTACAGAAAGAAATTGTTGTGCAAACCACGTGGTAAGATTCACCATTATGACCGCGGAACCGCCGTGCAAGCCAGGGTAGGGCCACGGTTCCGCGGCGCATTGGTCGAGTTGGGGACACGTGTTGCACAGTAACTCCTAGAAAACCCTCCTGAATTTTTTGACAATTTTTAATTCACAAAAATCCACAATTTCAGAAAATGTACAGAAAGGGGTCAAGTTTAGGGTATCGGGGTTCGATCGGATTTCTAATATCGTCTACATTTCGCCTAAAGCTCTAGCTAGGCTCTGATACCACTGTAGGGTTCCTAGGCATACTCATGAGGTTCCACAAGGCATCAAGCATACCAAAATAAAATATTTATATGTGCCGGGAAACCCTAATGCAAGATCGTTACTAGAGGTAAAGCGAAAAACATGTAAGTTAACTACTTTAACTACAAGTGAAAGGGACTACAACCTTTGTAGATCCGGTCCTCCACTTCCAAAGATCCGTGACGACGTCCCTTCGCTGTGATCATCGGGATCCCGGACTCTAGCGATGGTTTCGTCGGAGAAATCAGCGGGCTAGGTCGTTGACTTCGATGCCGAAGATGATCTACGTCGAGGCGACTCAAACTCAAGCTCCATCTTCACTAGGTCATGAAACTTGTGAAGATAACACACTCTACTACATGGCAAGTGGTAGAGGATGAAGAAATAGGAAGTGGGTTCACTTTGGATTTGGATTTCCCACTTGGTTTCATCACTTGAAATTTTCTAGCAAGCTTTCTTCACTTCATGAAGAAGATGAAGAAGAAGGAAAAGAAAAAGAATTATGTTAAAAGAAAATTCAAGTGAAGACTTATCATATTGCAACCATGGGTGAGTAAACTCTTATAGAGAGTAAACTAGAGTTTAGGTAATGGTTAGGTCAAAGCATAAAACAAAATGGTTAGACTTTTCAAAGATGCTAAGAAGCTTCATGAAGGTTGAAGCTAAAACAAGAAAAGCCACCATTTAGTTTTAGCAAAATAAATAAAATAAATAAATAAAACCCTAACCATTAACCTAAACAATGGTGTAAATCATACACACATCCAAGTTTGCATGTATCATCAATCATGATGCAAACTAGTGCACAAACATATATCACATATACAACTTGTGCATATCAAGTGAGAAAATCAATTTTAAGTGAACAAATACTAGTTAATGTAAAGTAATATATCAAATATATAATTATACATTAAATCATTAAATCAATACTTGATTTAATGATCCGGTCATATCGCATATAACCGACTAATATCTAGTGTATCAATATATCGAATCAACACTTGATTCGGTAACCCGGTTATATCTCATATAACCGTCCAATGATACAAATCGCGAGAATAGAATACAGTATCACATACTGGCATTATTCTCGGTCCCGCACATATCTCATATGCGCTCCTATTTCGTTTCGCTTGAGCCAGGAAACCTCGGTGTATGACTCTAAAGACTCGTCAATACGCCGGCAGTAGGTGATGATCATATCAAACACCCACAAGCCGCAAGCGGTCTGCTAAACGTAACGGCCACCCGGGTATTGAGCGATCAGAAGATCAACGAGCAAGCTTGCTCACACTCTTGTGAATCCAACCAGTAACACTTATCGCACAGTCCGGTCTGTTCGTCTGATATGTCGCATATCTCGCCTAGGGGTGGTAAACGTCAGACCCCGGTAGCTTGATAAGTCATGCCGATGTAAGGTCCATACCAAGCATGAAACTACTGATAACACTCACCAGTAAATCAATGCAACCCTAGCCAGGGATTTCCAGTTATGGCCAGTCGAGCATAGCGTAACATCAACCCCCAATACCGGGAGAGACGAATCCCCTCCTATCGCTCATTGCCTCCATGTGAATCGGGACTGTACCCAAAAACCACCTGTTTGCACGACTCAGTAGAGCCGTGGTAGGGTGGAAATCAAAGCACAGTGGGAGACACACAAGACTCTATGACGATCTCGGGTCAACAAACTAAGATGTACCAGTGTCACCAGAGAACTGCCATCTTACGTGAGGTATAATACCAACTGGGAGTTCTCGGCGAGTCCTTTCAGTGTACCCAGTCACCACTGAGCACCCGCATACTATCCCTGATGTCAAACACCTATGGATATGGGATCATCCATCGCCCATCACATGGGTCGAGAAGATATACGCTACTCTACTTTGGAATATCGATGCCTCGTCTCGATATTCCCACGACTAGGAACATTGAAGGATGTACTCATGGACTACCCAGGCCCCACTAGTATGATCTGCATCATAGTCCTGGAAGTCGAGCACATATCCTAAGGGCTTTATCAACATGTAACAGAAAGACAGAAAGTATACATGTTAAGATAAAGAGCAACCAGATAGCGTACTATCATGTCAAGCAAGAAAGTCCTACCTATATATTTCCCAACATCCACTACAATATACATCTCATGTACAGTAATGGCCTATAGGGCATACATATAAATAACAGATGACCCTACTAGTTTTCAGCAAGCTATCACGAGTGGTGATTCAGTGAAGTGGCTGGAAGCCATGAGATCCGAAATGGAGTCTATGTACACCAACAATGTATGGACTTTGGACGTTGCACCTCCTGGGATAAAACCCGTTGGGTGCAAATGGATCTTTAAGAAAAAGATTGGTGTAGATGGACAGGTAGAGACCTTTAAAGCAGGATTTATAGAGAAAGGTTTTCGTCAAAGGCCAGGATTGAACTTTGATGAAACTTTCTCTCCAGTAGCAATGCTTAAATCCATTCAGATCCTACTTGCTATTGCTGCTCACTATGACTATGAAAACTGACAGATGGATGTTAAAACTGTTAGGTTTTTCTAGCACCCTATGAAGAGTTTTGAAGCATCACATGCCTTAAAGTTTTAATTTTGATGGTGCTAAACAAGCATGCAAAGGAATCGATCCTAGAAAATTAGGGTTTCGTAATTTAAAGCGAACAAAACTAGGGTTTCGAGACTACAACCTTTGTAGCTCCCTTTCGCTGGACTCCTTGGTCTCTAGGGTGTTGAATGGAGGTCCTCTTGAAGTCCTCTCACGTCCACGACGATCCACCACGGAGTTCTCCGTCCAAGCTCGCAACTTCGTAAAACCGAAGAGAACACTCTAAACAAGTCGGCTAAACTTGTGTAGAATGAAGTTGTGGTTTAGAATCTCACTTCAAAATCCTTTCTTTAAGTGTGTATCACTCACTAGAAAAAACTAGAGAGCAAAAGGAAGAAGGAGGATGAAGATGGAGGCTTTCTTTTAACAAGGGTTAATATGATAACCTTGAAAAGAAATGAAATATATCTATATTTATATTTTATTTCTTCTCATGACCAACCATGGTTAAGTGATGGAGACATTATTTAACTTGAGTTTTAAATGATAAAGAGAAGGATAACCCAAGGTTAGAAGTAGGTGAGCTTGGTTAGGTTAGAAGAAGAATGTAGAAGCTAGTAAAGATTATCCTTTTCTTTTCAATTTTGTTTTAAATACAGAATCAAATAAAAATCCATTACTTAATCCATGGTGTGAGTCTTATATTGCCACCATTTCCATGTGCTAACAACCATGATAGATGGGTGTATGTATGTATGCATGTATGCACATCTACATGTGCATGAAACTAGAATGAAAGAAAGAAACACATGCATGCATGCATACATCCATTATCTTCTAGAAAGGTTTCAAGTGAGAAAACTAATGGTTAGATGATAAATCAACACTTGATTTATCAATCTGGTCATATCTTATATGACCCCACCAAAAGCAGGCCACCCGAATAATGTTCGGTATCATATACGCACATTTTAATCGGGTGCATGCGCATATCGCATACGCGCACCACAACGTTTCGTCTGGACTGAGTAACTCCTTTGTGGGACTCTAAGACTCGTCAATACGCCGACAGAGGGTGATGATCATATCAGGTACCCCCAAGCCGCAAGCGGTCAGCTAAACGTAACGGCCATCCTGGTATTGAGCGATCAGAAGACAACAAGCGAACCTGCTACAACTCCCGTCGAGCCAACCGGCAACACTACCGTACAGTCCGGTCTCTTCATCAGATATGCCGCATATCGAGCCTAGGGATGGTAACGTCGACCCTAATAACTCAATAAGTCGTGCCGGTGAATGGTCTATAACAGATTGAGAAACTACTGATAACACTTATCAGCAATTCTCAGCAGCCCTGGCCAGGGACTTACTGATATAACCAGTCGGGCACAGTACAGCATCAACTCCCAATACCGGGAGAGACGAAACCCCTCCTATCGCTCATTGCCTTCGTGTGTCTCGGGACTGTACCCAACGGCCACCTGTTTGCACGACTCAGTAGAGCCGTGGTAGGGTGGTAATCAAAGTACAGTGGGAGAACACACAAGACTCCATGACGATCTCGGGTCTACAGACTAACCTGCACTAGTGTCACCTGAGAACTGCTATCCGACGATAGATATAATTCCATATAGGAGTTCTCGGTGAGTCCGTCCAGTGTACCCAGTCAGCACTGAGCACCCGTATATGATCTTGTTGTCAAACATCGATGAATGTGGGAACATCCATCGCCCATCATATGGGTCTAGTATCATATACGCTAGTCTACTCTGGTATATCAATGCCCCGTCTCGATATACCTACGACTAGGGACTTTCCAGGATATGCTTATAGACTACAGATGTCCCACTAGTATGATCTCCATCATAATCAGAGCAGTCAAGCCAATATCCTCAGGGCTTTATCAGCATGTATGAGTGAATAATAAGCATGATCAAATCAACATGTCAGATAAAGAAGAACCAGATAGCATACTATCATGTCGAGCAAGAACGCATACTGAATATATATACATGTATAGATACATCCACTATCACATAATGGCCTCTAGGGCATACATATATCCAACAATCTCCCACTTGCACTAAGGCCAGTTATTGGCGTATCTCATACCCAACATCTCAAAAAGTCGCTCATGCTGCGGCTGAGGGAGGGCCTTGGTGAATGGATCCGCGGCGTTATTCTTTGTATCTACCCTCCTAATCTCGATCTCGCGGTGATCTACAATCTCCCGGATCAAATGAAAACGCCTCAGGATGTGTCTGGACCGCTGATGGGATCTGGGCTCCTTGGCTAATGCCATTGCCCCATTATTGTCACAATACAAAGGTATTGGATCAATAATGGTTGGAACAACTCCTAGCTCCAAGATGAACTTCTTCATCCAGACGGCTTCCTTGGCGGCATCATTTGCAGCAATGTACTCAGCTTCCATCGTAGAGTCTACAACGGTATCTTGTTTGGAACTCTTCCAAATCACCGCCCCTCCATTGAGGGTAAATACAAACCCAGAGATAGATTTGCTGTCGTCCTTATCGCTCTGGAAGCTCGAATCGGTAAAGGCCTCCATTTGGAGATCTCCATTACCATACACCAAGAACAATTCTTTAGTCCTTCGCAAGTACTTAAGAATGTTCTTCACAACTGTCCAGTGATTCTCCCCTGGGTTGGATTGATACCTGCTTACAACACTAAGTGCATAAGCTACATCTGGTCGTGTACATAACATCGCATACATTATAGATCCTACTGCCGAAGCATAGGGTATAATACTCATGCGAGCTCTCTCTTCATCGGTCTTTGGGCAAGAATCCTTGGAGAGAGTGACCCCATGGCAAGCAAGTAAGGTACCCCGCTTGGAGTCTTCCATACTAAACCTTTTTAGGATGGTGTCAATGTACCTGGTTTGGGACAATCCCAATAACCTTTTGGATCTATCCCTATAGATCCATATGCCCAGAATGTATGTGGCATCACCCAGGTCCTTCATGGAGAACCTCAGTGATAAGAAAGATTTGACCGACTGTAGCATAGGAATATCATTTCCTATCAGAAGAATGTCGTCCACGTACAATACGAGGAATGTGACAGCTCTCCCTACAGCCTTCTTATAAACACAAGGTTCATCTGGATTTTTGATGAAATCAAACTCTTTGATGACATCATCGAAACAGATGTTCCAACTCCGTGATGCCTGCTTTAACCCATATATGGATTTAACCAATTTACATGCTTTCTCGCTGCTCCCACTGTCAATGAAACCCTCTGGCTGATCCATATAAACGCATTCTTCTAAATTTCCATTCAGAAATGCGGTTTTAACATCCATCTGCCAGATTTCATAGTCGTAGTGAGCAGCAATAGCAAGTAGGACCCGAATGGATTTAAGCATGGCTACGGGAGAAAATGTCTCTTCATAGTTCAAACCTGGTCTTTGACGAAAACCCTTCGCCACAAGTCTTGCCTTATAGGTCTCCACCTGCCCATCTACACCAATCTTTCTTTTAAAGATCCATTTGCACCCCACAGGTTTCACCCCAGGGGGTATAACGTCCAAAGTCCACACTTTGTTGGTGTACATAGACTCCATTTCGGATCTCATGGCATCCAGCCACTTCACAGAGTCTTTACTCGTGATAGCTTGCTGAAAACTGGTAGGATCATCATCATCCATGATGCAATCTTCTCCGTTACCATCAATGAGGAAACCATAGTACCTCTCCGGTGGGCGAGAAGTCCTACCAGACCTACGGAGTGGCCGAGGTTCTTCAGTTTCTGTTGTAACAGCTGGTTCAACCAAATCATCATTTGTAGTTTGTGTCTCTAGAACCTCTTCTAGATCTACCACCTCGCCATTATCTTTATCTGTGAAAAACTCTTTTTCCAAGAATGTGGCATACTGAGAAACAAACACTTTTTGTTCCTCTTTGTGGTAGAATAGATATCTATAAGAATTTTTTGGATATCCCACAAAGTTACATAAGACTGGCCGTGTCTCGAGTTTGTCCGGATTCTGCTTTTTAACATAGGCCGGGCAACCCCAAATCTTAATTCTCTTAAGAGATGGTCTCTTCCCATGCCATATCTCATATGGTGTGGTAGACACGGCTTTGGTTGGAACCTTATTTAGTAGAAACGCTGCAGTCTCCAATGCATGCCCCCAAAACGAGACGGGTAACTCAGCGTCACTCATCATGGACCGGACCATATCTAATAGGGTCCTATTCCTTCGTTCTGACACACCGTTGTGCTGTGGTGTGTAAGGAGGAGTGAGCTGAGAGAGAATCCCATTCTCTTTCAAGAACTTTGCAAATTCTGTACTGAAATACTCACCAGCTCGATCTGATCGAAGCATCTTGATACTCAAGCCGGTTTGTTTTTCTACTTCTTGTTTATATTCAATGAATTTCTCAAAAGCTTCGGACTTGTGTTTTAATAAAAATACATGACCGAATCTTGAGAAATCATCAGTGAATGTAATGAAGTATGAAAAACCGCCTCTAGCCTGTGTAGACATAGGCCCACATACATCACTATGTATGAGGCCCAGGAGCTGAGTAGCTCTTTCTCCGTATCCGGTAAACGGAGTTTTGGTCATTTTACCCTTGATACAAGACTTGCAAGTCGCATAAGATTTATATTCAAAAGAATTTAAATATCCATCTTTGTGTAACTTGTTTAGTCTTGTTTCGTTAATATGACCAAGGCTACAGTGCCAAAGAAAAGCTTCATTTAACTCTGAAAGTTTTCTTTTATTAGTGTGTTGTATACTGAAAACTGTGTGTTGATTTAGGACATATATTCCGTTGTTAAGCGTACCATACCCAACCAACATTTGATTCAGGTTAATGTTCATAACATTGTTCTGCAATACAAAATTATACCCTTCATTGTCCAACAAAGAAACGGATATTATATTACATAGCATACTTGGTACAAAATAACATGGATTTAAAACCAAAATACATCCAGATGGCAACCCCAAGTGATACTCTCCCACTGCGACTGTATGTACATTGGAACCATTTCCTACGCGGAGAGTATGGTCACCTGTCCTCAAAACCTTGCTATTTCTCAGCCCCTGCATAGAATTGCAAATGTGATAACCTGAGCCGGTATCCAATACCCAGGAAGCAGAGTTTATAGAAAAATAGTTTTCAGTCACAAACGCACCTGAAGCAGAAGCATCACCATGCTTCTTCTTGAGACTTAAGTACTCCGTGCAATTGCGCTTCCAATGTCCTGTCTTGTGGCAGTGAAAACATTCGCCCTTCCCCGAGTCTCCAGCCTTGGACTTTCCCTTTCCCTTCACCTTTTTAACTCCGCCCTTAGGATTAGTGGGTTTCTTCTTTTTCTTTCCCTTGGCCTTGGCTTTCGGGCGAGAAGAGGAAGACTGTCCAATAGTCATAACGGGAGTTTTTGCTAACTTCATAGTGCTCTCTGCACTCCTTAACATATTAAGGAGTTCAGGGAGGTCCTTCTCCATGCCATGCATGCTGAAGTTCACTATGAACTGAGCAAAGGTGGAGGGGAGGGACTGCAGAATAATATCTATATATTGTTCATTGTCCATCGTCCATCCAAGGTCTTCAAGCTCTTCTATAAGAGCTATCATCTTCAGAACTTGGTCTCCTACTGGTGTGCCAGGGGCCATTCGCATCTGAAAAAATTTCTTTGATGCTTCGTATCGTAATACGCGGGATTGCTCCCCATACAACTCCTTTGTATGGAGCAATATACCGTGAATGTCCATGTCCTCGTGCTGCTTTTGATGTGTGTTATCCATCGATGCAAGCGCGAGGCATGTGGCCATGGCACAGTCAGCGTCCCATGTCTTGCGGACTTCAATGTCCGCAACTGAGGATTTTGGACCAGGGACGGGCGGGGCTGAAGCCGTGAGGACATATGATACTTTATCATAAGTCAAGGCGATTTTCAGATTCCTCAGCCAGTCTTTATAGTTGGTCCCATTCAGTTTGTTTTTATCTAGTAAAAGCTTGAGTCCAGTCATGGGTATCTTCCATTAAGAGAGAGAAAAGAATACACTCAGCGAAAGCTCTTGCATAGATCAGATTGGTTATTATCTTGTCTAATCGATGTTTCCCACTGCTTTTATCGAGTCTTTCTTTCAAAACTTAAAAAGAAAAACTAGCCAGGATTAATTACAGTCTACAACTTCGCTAACCGTTCAGCCAGGCCAGTGTCGGAACTTGAGGGAGGTTCCCCGTTCTTTCGCACGGACTTAATTAGAGTAAACCTCGTTTTCCCAGAGGCGGAGCCCCGTTAACACCTTTCTAGACACCTAATGAGTTAGCTAATTGTAAATTGTAAAACTCTCCTAGGAGCAACTATTGCCCACAGTGGGATCGGGATCCAACCATCACATGGAAGGTATGCAATCTCATTGCAAATTTCAACTATTGAAATTCCCGATGTGGTTTTTACCCCTGGCACTTATGACCTTAACTAAGGTCAACAAATCATAAGCACCAGTCAAGTTCTACCCGTTATTTCTTGATTAATTAGACCCACTCATATGACCCTTAAGTAAGGTCAACAAAGTCATAAGAATGTCCTAATTAATCTGCATCATATGCAATGTAGGAAGACATCACTTAGCTACCGTACACTACGCCTTAACTATAGTCAACAAACGTAGCACGAATACTAAGTACTCTACTTCCTAAAATGACGGAGGGTTGCGGATGATTTTTAAGAAAATCTTTAAAGCTTTGAACTTGATATCGTTGTAGAATCAAATGGTTTTCAAAAGGAGTGGCTCAAGCTCCGCAGTTTTGAAATATAGCTTTTTCATAAAAAGCCGAGTGGTTTTTCAAATCCGATTCTCCAACATCTTTTTAGGTTTATTTTCTTTACATTAATCACATTAATGTAATCCCATCATTTAAGTCCTTAAGCCAATCACAGAAAAGAAACGGAAATAACACGTACGCTTATGCCATCCGCATTCGCCGCAATGTTCCGTTATGCACCGTTAGGTTACTTAACTAACGGCATACCGGGACGGGACTAGCGCGGGTGTAAAACATAAGCAACGTCTACTATATATCATATATATAATATGTCATTCGTCTCAGATATCACAGAACACAGGCAGCAGGAATATAGATATAACGTGGGATATACTAGGACGTCCGTATTTAGTATTTAGCCAGAATAGAAAATACGGATTCCACAGTCGCGATGAATAGCCAAGCCCACACCCTGGACCCCTACGAGAGCGGCAAGTGACCCTGCCAATTCTGGAGTTTAGGAGACCCGGTCTCGACTCCTCGAGATGGCCTCCCACTGATCCCCATAACCCGGTCACCTGTGCTCCCCTCCTTGGGTCCATCCTAATGCGGAAAAGTAAATGATATACAACACTGGTAACACAACCTCAACCCGGAAGTGCCCCAAATAAAAGAATATTACATTACATTAGAATTTACATGAATGAAAATATAAAACTTTCATCTCACATAAAAAAACCCCGGCTATTCAATCGCGACAATCCTGCACATCATATCACAGCAACACATAATATCTCATATCATCAACTTAAGTAAATATGCATACTCCAATTGTCGTTGATGTATAGCAACGAAACCGGCGATATCGTACATACTACACTTACGGTCACAGAAAAGAAAGTGTAAAACTGCAATATCTGGAATCCACATTCGCTTTAGACATCACAAATGCGAAATATCACATATTCCGTATTTCATGTCTATAATATGAATTCCACACATTGCATCACATTCCGGATAAACAGACAGTATTGAAGTTTTCGAACGAACGATCAAATACCCAGGATTCACTAAAGCCCAACACTTGAGCAGAGTTCAAACACCTGGAGTGTGACACAGTAGTAGCGGTCCAGCCGTAGAAGGGTCAAGCCAACGCCTCACATGTGGCATGCCGTACTGCCCCAAACCCTAAGGTTCAAAGGGCAGTTCAAGACGGTCACATAATCGAGTTAAGGTTTGTTGTCTTCTAGAGGGACCACCAAAAAAAAAACTTGCACGTATCTCCAAAATATTTAAACCCCGTGAATAGTGAGCAAATGATACTCGTTCAAACACTTCAATACTTTCTAATTTACCCGGAAAAGCTACGAAATGAAAATACCGATCAAATCTGCGCGTCGAAAGCCATCTCCAGAAAATACAGTACAATATTCAGATTAAACATACCTAAAACACTGTACAAGAAAACATAAGAATAACAGTGAAAAATTCATGCAATGATGCCTACATACGGCAGCGGAACCGCGGCCTAAGCCAGGAAATGCGGCGGTTCCGCGGCTGTTTACACTGTTCAGGTCATCGAATTTCACTGTTATTCTTAGAATTTCCTGCTGTATTTTTTAAGTATTTTTAATTCTGAAAAACATCAAATTTTAAAATTTGTCCAGAGAGGGTCCAAAAGCGTCGTATTTTTGTCCGATCGGGATTTTTACTTCGTAAAAGTGTCGCCTAATGTTCTAGGTCGGCTCTGATACCAATGTTAGGTTTGTCTAGCACCCTATGAAGAGTTTTGAAGTATCACATGCCTTAAAGTTTTAATTTTGATGGTGCTAAACAAGCATGCAAAGGAATCGATCCTAGAAAATTAGGGTTTCGTAATTTAAAGCGAACAAAACTAGGGTTTCGAGACTACAACCTTTGTAGCTCCCTTTCGCTGGACTCCTTGGTCTCTAGGGTGTTGAATGGAGGTCCTCTTGAAGTCCTCTCGCATCCACGACGATCCACCACGGAGTTCTCCGTCCAAGCTCGCAACTTCGTAAAACCGAAGAAAACACTCTAAACAAGTCGGCTAAACTTGTGTAGAATGAAGTTGTGGTTTAGAATCTCACTTCAAAAACCTTTCTTTAAGTGTGTATCACTCACTAGAAAAAACTAGAGAGCAAAAGGAAGAAGGAGGATGAAGATGGAGGCTTTCTTTTAACAAGGGTTAATATGATAACCTTGAAAAGAAATGAAATATATCTATATATATATTTTATTTCTTTGTAGGGTGTTTTTTCGTCACCCCATTGAGATGGGAATACGCGCGCGCTTGTCAGGCGTACTACAGATTCCCCCGGCCTAGGGTAGGCCGGGGTTTAATGATTGTGGGGATCCGAATCTCCGGCAGCCGCGGACTAAGCTGTCGTTAATTACCCATCGCCTTTGGGGCGAGGGAACCTCCGATTAACGGGTTAAACTGGTCATGCGAACTCAATGTGCAGTATACGTGTGTTCAGTTCTGAAAGGGGGGGTTTGGATATATCGGGAGCCACGCAGAGTTTTTACGGGGGTCCCGCTACCCGGATAGCGGGCTGGGGGTCAAGGGGGCTAGCAGCCCCCTTGCGGGGTGCGGGGCAGCGCCCCGTTAGAAATTTTTTTCTAACAGGGACAGTGTCGTGGAGTACGTGTATGTATAAATTTGTATACATATGTATATGTGTATGTATGTACACAAAAGAGGGGGAAAAGACATCCAAGGGATGCACAGGTGCGCAAGCGCGCGCGCCACGTGTCGGCACGCGGGCGACTTGCGCACTTGCGCAGTTGCGCAAGCGCGCGCGCCACGTGTCGGCACGCGGGCGACTTGCGCACTTGCGCAGTTGCGCAAGCGCGCGCGCCACGTGTCGGCACGCGGGCGCCTTGCGCAACTGCGCAGTTGCGCAAGCGCGCGCACCACGTGTCGGCACGCGGGCGACTTGCGCACAAGCGCAGTTGCGCAAGCGCGCGCGCCACGTGTCGGCACGCGGGCGACTTGCGCACTTGCGCAGTTGCGCAAGCGCGCGCGCCACGTGTCGGCACGCGGGCGACTTGCGCACACAACAGGCTTTTAGCCTAAAAAGATTTCTCTGAAGAGAAATCAAAGAGGAGTTAGACTCCTGAGTGTTTTTTTTTTTCTGTTGGGTTAATGGAAGGGTTCTTCTTCTTCCTCCTGTTGCTTGCTGGATCTTGAAGATCAAGAGATGTAAAATCTCAAAATCTCTCCTTTTTAAGATCTGATGGCAGATCCAAGTTCCCCTTTGTGGGTTTTATGGTGGAAAACTATTTAGTTTTGAAAAAGGAAGAGTAAAACTCTTGATTTAATTCAAGAGAAAGAAGAAGGTTTTGGAACCTTGAAGAAGGAAGAAAGAGCTCAGCTCTAATTTTTGTGGAGAGAATGAAAAGTATATTTTATTCATCATCATTTTGCCTTTTATAGGCTTACATATTTGCATATAGCCCCTTGGGCTTTTACAAAATGGCATTTTGCCATCCCATGGCTCATGTGCCATTTCATTTTTTGCACATAAGCCATGGGCTTACAAAATATTGGCTTTATGCCCATTTTGCATACATTCATGCATAAAAAATTTCATAAAAATTATTTATTACATGATCTATATTTTAGCATGGAGGAGGCTGGCCGCGGGCTCGACTTGGGCATGGGCCCGCTTGACCTGGGCTTGGGCCCACCTGGCTTGGGGTTGACCTTGACTTTGACTCGGTCAACCAGGGTGTAAATTTTTACCCCAACATTCTTCTCATGACCAACCATGGTTAAGTGATGGAGACATTATTTAACTTGAGTTTTAAATGATAAAGAGAAGGATAACCCAAGGTTAGAAGTAGGCGAGCTTGGTTAGGTTAGAAGAAGAATGTAGAAGCTAGTAAAGATTATCCTTTCCTTTTCAATTTTGTTTTAAATAAAAAATCAAATAAAAATCCATTACTTAATCCATGGTGTGAGTCTTATATTGCCACCATTTCCATGTGCTAACAACCATGATAGATGGGTGTATGTATGTATGCATGTAGGCACATCTACATGTGCATGAAACTAGAATGAAAGAAAGAAACACATGCATGCATGCATACATCCATCATCTTCTAGAAAGGTTTCAAGTAAGAAAACTAATGGTTAGATGATAAATCAACACTTGATTTATCAATCCGGTCATATCTCATATGACCCCACCAAAAGCAGGCCACCCGATCAATGTTCGGTATCATATACGCACATTTTAATCGGGTGCATGCGCATATCGCATACGCGCACCACAACGTTTCGCCTGGACTGGGTAACTCCTTTGTGGGACTCTAAGACTCGTCAATACGCCACAGAGGGTGATGATCATATCAGGTACCCCCAAGCCGCAAGCGGTCAGCTAAACGTAACGGCCACCCGGGTATTGAGCGATCAGAAGACAACAAGCGAACCTGCTACAACTCCCGTCGAGCCAACCGAAAACACTACCGTACAGTCCGGTCTCTTCGTCAGATATGCCGCATATCGAGCCTAGGGATGGTAACGTCGACCCTAATAACTCAATAAGTCGTGCCGGTGAATGGTCTATAACAGATTGAGAAACTACTGATAACACTTATCAGCAATTCTCAGCAGCCCTGGCCAGGGACTTACTGATATAACCAGTCGGGCACAGTACAGCATCAACTCCCAATACCGGGAGAGACGAAACCCTTCCTATCGCTCATTGCCTTCGTGTGTCTCGGGACTGTACCCAACGGCCACTTGTTTGCACGACTCAGTAGAGCCGTGGTAGGGTGGTAATCAAAGTACAGTGGGAGAACACACAAGACTCCATGACGATCTCGGGTCTACAGACTAACCTGCACTAGTGTCACCTGAGAACTGCTATCCGACGATAGATATAATTCCATATAGGAGTTCTCGGTGAGTCTGTCCAGTGTACCCAGTCAGCACTGAGCACCCGTATATGATCTTGATGTCAAACATCGATGAATGTGGGAACATCCATCGCCCATCATATGGGTCTAGTATCATATACGCTAGTCTACTCTGGTATATCAATGCCCCGTCTCGATATACCTACGACTAGGGACTTTCCAGGATATGCTTATAGACTACAGATGTCCCACTAGTATGATCTCCATCATAATCAGAGCAGTCAAGCCAATATCCTCAGGGCTTTATCAGCATGTATGAGTGAATAATAAGCATGATCAAATCAACATGTCAGATAAAGAAGAACCAGATAGCATACTATCATGTCGAGCAAGAATGCATACTGAATATATATACATGAATAGATACATCCACTATCACATAATGGCCTCTAGGGCATACATATATCCAACAAAAACTGCATTTCTAAATGGTGATTTAGAAAAATGCGTTTATATGGATCAGCCAGAGGGCTTCATTTACAGTGGGAGCAGCGGAAAGGCATGTAGGTTGCTTAAATCCATTTATGGATTAAAGCAGGCCTCGCGGAGCTGGAACATCTGTTTTGATGACATAATCAAAGAGTTTGATTTTGTCAAAAATATAGATGAACCATGCATTTAAAAGAAGATTGTGGGCAGTACTTTCACATTCCTCGTATTGTACGTGGATGATATTCTCTTGATAGAAAATGATATTCCTATGTTACAATCGGTCAAACTATTCTTATCATAAAGGTTCTCCATGAAGGATCTGGGTGATGCTTCTTGCATTTTGGGCATTAGGATCTATAGAGATAGATCTATGAGTTTATTGGGATTGTCCCAATAAAAGTACATTGACACCATCCTAAAAAGGTTTAGTATGGAAGATTCCAAGCGTGGTGCCTTGCCCGCTTGTCATGGAATCACTCTCTCCAAAGGCTTATGTCCGAAGACTGATGAACAGAGAGCTCGAATGAGCATTATACCCTACGCTTCAGCCGTATGATCTATAATGCATGCGATGTTATGTACTCGCTCTGATGTTGCTTATGCATTAGCTGTAGTAAGCAGGTATCAATTGAACCAAGGGGAGAAACATTGGATAGCAGTGAAGAACATTCTTAAGTACTTGCGAAGGACTAAAGAATTGTTCTTTGTGTATGGTAATGGGGATCTCCAAATGGAGGCCTTTACCGATTCTAGCTTCCAAAGTGATAAGGATGACAGCAAATCTATCGTAGGGTTTGTATTTACCCTCAATGGAGGGGAGGTCAGTTGTAAGAGTTCCAAAAAGGATACTGTTGCAAACTCCACGATGGAAGCTTAGTATATTGCTGCAAATGATGCTACCAAGGAAGCCGTCTGGATGAGGAAGTTCATCGCGGAACTAGGAGTAGTTCCATCCATTATTGATCCAATACCATTGTGTTGTTATAATAATGGAGCTATGGCATTAGCCAAAGAACCGAGGTCCCATCAGAAGTCCAAACACATCCTATGGCGATATCGCTTGATCCGGGAGATAGTAGATCTCCATGAGATTGAGATTCGGAGAGTAGATACAAAGAATAACACTGCAGATCAACTCACCAAGGCCCTTCCACATCCGCAGCATGAACGACTTTTTTAGATGTTGGGTATGAGATACGCCAATAATTGGCCTTAGTGCAAGTCGTAGATTGTTGGATATATGTATGCCCTAGAGGCCATTATATGTATAGTGGATGCTTGGACATGTATATATGTGTAAAGATGACTTTCCTGCTCGACATGACAGTATGCTATCTGGTTTACATTATCTTGACATGTTCATTTGATCATGCATCTTATTCATTTGGTACATGTTGATAAAGCCTATAGGATATTTGCTTGACTACTGCGACTATGATGTAGATCATACTAGCGGGACACGTATAGTTTATAAGCATATCCTTTAAATGTTCCTAGTTGTGGGTGTATCGAGACGGAGCATCGATATTCCAGAGTAGACTAGCGTATATTATTCTTGTCCCATATGATGGGCGATGGATGATCCCATATCCATCTGGTGTGGTGACTCCAAAGATTGTATGCGGGTGCTCAGTGGAGACTGGGTACACTGAACGGACTCGCCGAGAACTCCTATATGGTATTATATCTATCGTCGGATAGCAGTTCTCAGGTAACAATAATACAGGTTAGTCTGTAGACCCAAGATCGTCATAGAGTCTTGTGTGTCCTCCGACGGTACTTTGATTTCCACCCTACCACGGCTCTACAGAGTCGTGCAAACAGGTGGACTTTAGGTATAATCCCGAGGCACATGGAGGCAATGAGCGATAGGAGGGGTTTCGTCTCTCTCGGTATTGGGAGTTGATGTTGTGCTATACTCGATTGGCTATAACAGGAAGTCCCTGGCCAAGGTTGCTGAGATTTACTGATAAATGTTATCAGTAGTTTCTCGATCTGTTATGAGCCATACACTGGCTTAACTTATTGAGTTATTGGGGTCGACGATTCCATCCCTAGACTCGATATGCAACATATCTGACAAGGAGACCGGACTGTACGATAAGTGTTGTCAGTTGGCTCGACAGGAGTTTTGATAGCTTCGCTAGTTTTCTTCTGATCGCTCAATACCCGGGTGGCCATTACGTTTAGCTGACCGCTTGCGGCTTGTAGGTGTTTGATATGATCATCACCTACTGCCGGCGTGTTGACGAGTCTTAGAGTCCTACACAGGAGTTTCCTAGTCCAGGAGAAACGATGTGGTGTGCATATGAGATATGCGCGGGGACCTGATTAAATGCGAATATGTGCTATCGTATATTAATCGGGCGTTTTTCTATTGGTTAGATCGTATGTGATATAACCGGTTTGTTAAATCAAGTGTTCATTTAACATTTTACTTTTAGTTTAATTCTTTATTAAACCCTTTTCTTTATATTTGATGTATGCATGCATGTATGCACATGTTGATGTGCATGGACATATACATACATGGATGTGTGTCATGGTTGTTGATTCACAAATGATGGAAATATAAGACTCACACGGAACTAATATATATATATATATATATATTTGTATTTGAGTTAAAGAAAAGAAAAAGAAAAATTGATTCATGGTTAATTATTTCTACACTCTTCTAAACTAAACCACACTTGACCTAATTTTAACCATGGATTAGTTTTCCTTTTGGCTTTTAACTCATTTGCAAAAATATCTAGATATTTTAGTTACCATGGTTTGATGAGAGAAGGAAAAATATATATTTTCTTTTTCTCATTTTCAATGATCATCTTTTTTCATTATCTCATGAGATCTTAAGTTACCATATTCTTCTTCCTCAATTCTGTTGAGATTTCCATAGAGTGAGGGAGTAAAAAAGAAAGGGTTTTGATTAGAGAATACAAACCATCTCATCATTCTACACCTCCCTAGCCCATTTGTGTAGGGTATTTGCTACAGTTCATTCAAAAATCAAGTTTAGCAAGGATCTTTAGGCAAAGGGGCTTCGGGTGGATCATCGTGGACAAGGAAGCTTACTAGCAAGCCATTTCAAACTCTCGACGATCGTAGGAGTCAACACAAGAGGACTACAAAGGTTGTATTCCCTTCACTTAGTGTTAAAATGTTCTTTGTATGTGATACAAATTTTGTTACCCTAAACATTCTAGTTAAGATTCATGTTTTTTTTGCTTTGCACCTCCCTAAATTTTAAAGTGGCATGAGTGATACTTCCAAACCCTAGACTAGGTGCAAGGGAAACCCAACAGATTCGATGAACTGATATATATTATATTAGTCGGTTATTTGCAAAATAGCCGGACTATCGTATCAAGTGTTGATTCGATAATTTAATGTATAATTATATATTTGATATATTACATTACATTAATTAATATAAACTCACTTATATGATTCTTTTTCTCACTTGATAATACATTGATATATATATGATATATGTTAAATATATTATTTTCTTTTGTTACGTTATATATTATATATGTGATATATAATATTGTAACATATTAGGGTTACAATTGCAACTAGAGTTTTGAGATTAAACCATGCTAGGGTTTGGATTAGGGTTGATGTTTTACTTTGGGTTAATACTAAATTGTCTGGATATTTATCCATGTTGACTTAGTCCACCCTCCTTGATATTTATTAGATATTTGTTAACCCAAACCCTAACCCTAGTCCATGGTTAAGTCTCTACAAGGGTTAAGCATGACATGCTTAACCCTTGGTTGCAATTCTAACCTCAACAATAATTCATTTTTCATTCATCACAACTTCATCTTCTTCTTCCACTCTCCAAATGCTTTCTAGCTTTTATTTTGTGATGATTGTTTTGTGAGAAAAAGAAAACAAAAGAGAGCAAAATTCCTACTTCATCATTCTCATCTATTCTAACCACTTAGATTAGGTGTTTGCTTCACTAATACTTGATTAGTGAAGTGAGAGCTAGTTTTTGTGATCCTTCAAGGTAGATTATCTTGGATTTTGAAGATTACTAGCAAGGATACATCATTCTCTTCATGGAGCCTCTCTAGAGTCTGGTAGCATGATGATCGCAGCAAAGGGACCTCAACCCGGAGCTTATGAAGTGAAGGAATGAACTACAAAGGTTGTAATCCCTAACTCTTAGATGTTAAGTTGTTAACATGTTAGGTTAGTTTGATTCTCTAGTTAAAGATCTAGGTTTAGGGTTATCTATAATGGCAAAATTTTAAAATTGGTTTGGGGAATGCCACTCGAAACCTTGCTGCGGTTGTAGGTAACCCAACAATTTTTTTTATAAAATTGTGAGCTGAAAATAAGTTTAGGGGAGAATTTTATTTTCACTATTTCATGTCCCTGTTACTAACTTTTCCTCCCAAGTCTACAGTTTTTTTAAGATTAACAGATGACATCAGTGAGGACACTGCTGTAAACAGGTTTGGGGGAGCTTTGTGCTTATTCACGCATTACTTTGCATTATACTATATATAAGCACAAATTTTTTTGATAATGAAAGTTTGAAAGTGAAAATTTACATATTAAAGAAATAAATAGTTTGAGAAAAGCAAGAAAGTTAGATGTTTTCTTAAATGAAACTAGTAATAAGTAGTTATGAGCCGTTGTCCCAAGGGTTAGTAAGATGAAGGAAATTACTAATCTGAGGATAAAATTAAGTCTGAAAAATAGTCCTTATTCTTGACGTGAACGTTGATACCCTATTATACGCACTTACATACATCTTGAGACTTGGGATAGTAGAGGATACCGTGAAAAAAAAAAGCCATAGTATGAAATAAAATGTAAAAAAATATAAGTGGTGAAAAAAAAAAGAACACTGGTTTTGTAATTGCTTAAGGCAGCATAAAAAAATATAGCGATGGTAGTTTATCACCTAGTGCCTTAGACCAACTGGTTTGGGAGCTACTGCTAAGCCATAGGTGTTGCGAAACGAGGAATTACGCATAAATGCGCAAGTACATTTTATAATCGGTCGTTTAGTACCCCAAGAAATATTAATGGTCGCATGAAGAATGTGTGAGCAATTTTATCTAAAGTATTCACCAACTATAAAGTACTTTGGAAGATAGACAAGAGTATGATAGCTTGAATTGAATTCTCTAAGTGTAGGGATGTTTTTTACACACACGTAGGGGTATATGATCAATGTTTGGAAGAATGATAGGGAGGAAGACTAAATGCGATGTTTTATTGAGGGATGATGTGATTTCTAACATTTTTTCATGACCATTAAGAAAGGGCTCATGACAACCGAAAAACTGGTATAGTTGGAATCTCTTGTTTTCAAGTACTTTCTTTTATAGTTCTTATCTTTATATGTAACTTTCACCATCTTTCTTTTATTATAGGATTTTTTGGGTGTAATCCGCTGAAAACCCTCAGGAGACAACACTCCTCCTACTAGAGACACCTAGAGGTTTAACGGCTTGTTGCACGTGCTCAGTGCAATTGTGTTGCCAAAGAAAGTGTGCTGCTTAGGTTATTCTTTTTCTTTTTCTCCTTCTCTTGAATAACTAGTTTTCTCGGGACGATCAAAGTTAAGTTTGGTGGTATTTGTTCAGTCGAAAATATTGTGCATTTGGTATGACATATTCCTTACTATTTTTATATGATAAAAGGTGTTTATTATAAATATGACACATATTTGAGTTATCTGTAAAAATACTATTTTCATGTGTTTATATATTATAATTAACATTATGAAGAAACATGTAAGCATATAATATTTATATAATATTTAGTCCATTTAAATATGCTTACCTTATCAAATATCATTAACCAATCCTCTTAAAACAATAATATCACATCAAATGGTTAGGATAATATCTAAATCAAAACAAATTATACTAACATTATTTATTGAGATATTGTGCAGAAATTATATCAGGACTGAAATCAAGGAAATCCGAGTTTTCGAGATCAAATCTACAGAAATCTTAAAGTAAATCGAAAAAATCAATTCTGGTAGAGTCTTAGAGAAGATTTTCAGATTCCAGATATCAAAATAGTCTACAGGTGTCACCAGAAGAGGCAACCAGAGAAATGAACCTACGATCCCTCTACCCCACCGCTGATCCGTGGCCGAACCCACCCAATGGCCGCGGTTCCGCCGCAATATTGAGGAGTTGGAATTTTGGATTTTCAGGTTGGGATCCTATCAACTAATTACCATATTAGGAAACTAGGGTTCTAGCTCTGTGACTATAAATAAGGACCGAGAGCCTCTTGGAAAAATCATCAAACCGACGCGATCAAAAAGTCCACGACGGCCCAAGAATCCTGGTTGATCATCGACAGTTCTGTAAGTCGATGTGCAACACCCCACGAGTTGCGGGGAGGCGGAAATATGAAAAACGATCTTGTTCTTTAAGCATACATCGACTAACTGAAGATCTTTGCTAAACGATAATTAACAACAACCATAGAAGTTCTTAGCTACTATGTAAAGAGATTATACCTAGTGAATCGTTTCCTTCGTCTTTTCGATCTCTACGTCCTCCTCGGCCTCCTCAAAGTGATAGATGATCCACCCGAGAACCTTAATCCAAGCTTCACCTCCAAACTTGAGGTAACTAAGTTTCTCTAGTTGCTAATCAAAGGAACTTAGATCATATAGAGTTAGGTTATGAAGTGTTTAGTCTATTCTAATCCTTGATCTCAACTCATGAGTGGTAGGATTAGAGTTAGAAGGGAGAGTGAGCTTGAGGAGAGAGAAGGTGAACAAGAATTATGATAATGATATTGTTTCTCACATGATATATGAAGCATAATGAATAAATGAATAAAATGAGATTATTCATCATGCTACATTAATGCATTATGAGTGATTCACTATGTGAGTCATTAAGCTTTTAATAATGCATTAATGACATAATGAATCACACAAAATGAGTCACAATATTATTTAATGATAATGCTACCTAAACCCTCAAGTCACCATGCTTCTAGAAGCTTCCCGTATAATTACGAGAACGCCCCTCCTATCCGTGAAAACACGGAAAAACTTTAGACTGTATAAATCTAATAACCTAATACTAGAATCTGGCTTAAACCAAAGACGTCAAGTAAAAACTGTCCGAATGTCGTACGTGCGTTTAAACACGTATTCGTCCGAACCCTTGTCGTAAAACCGTACGACCTCTATATCGTTTCGCCTGGAGTTGGGAAATCTCTGTGTGGGACTCTAAAGGCTCGACTACTACGCTGGCGGTGGGTTTAACCACAGACCGCAAGCGGCACTAGCTGTACGTAACGATCCCCAGGTAGATGTCGATAAGAAGGCCGATGAGGAAACGCATCCGAACTCCTACTGAGCCTGTCCGTGACAATATCCGCGCGGTTCGCTCTGTTCGTCTAAGAGTATCGCATGTATGGTCTAGGGGGTGGTGAACGTCAGACCCCTAATAACCATACAAGTCATGCCGGCATGGCTCAAGACCACCTGAGAATCTACTGCTCAGTCCATCAGTAATTCTCAATCAGCCCTGGCCAGGGACTTATGGTAATGACCAACCGATCACTGTGTGATATCAACTCCCTATACTGGGAGAGACGAATCCCTAACAGTCGCTCACTGCCTCTACGTGGCTCGGGACTGTGCCCAACTAAAACCTGTTTGCACGACTCCTTTGAACCGTGGTAGGGTAGTAATCAAAGTACAGTGGGAACTCACACGAGACAAATGATGACCTTAAGTCAACGGACTATTTGCACACATGTCACCTGAGAAATGCTATCTGACGTTAGGTATAAATACCATCCAGTCAGTTCTCGGCGAGTCCTGTCCGGTGTACTCAGACCCAGTGAGCATCTGTATACAATATTAGGTGCACATCACCAATGGCTGCGGGACCAATCCATCGCCCCTCGTCAGGGTCTAGATATGTATACACTAGTCTACTGTGGAGTATCGATGCCCAGTCTCGATACTCCTGCGACCAGGGACATCTAAGGATGTGCCTATTGACTATCCAGCTCCCACAAGTATGACAGCTATCACAACGCCGGTAGTCAGGAAAACACCCTATGGGCTTTATCAACATGTTTATAATTATAAAGTAAAATATATCACACGTTAAGATAAAGTCAAACCAAATAGAGTACTATCATATTAAGAAAGATTGTCATGTACATACATATCCTTAGCATCCTATACAATGAAGGCCTCTAGGGCATGTATATCCAACAATCTCCCACTTGCACTAAGGCCTATAATTGGCGCTATGAGTACCCACTGGCTGCACTAGATCCAGTTGCTGGCGTACCGCATGCCCAACATCTCAAACAGCCTCTCGAACTGGACTTGAGGGATGGCCTTGGTGAATGGATCTGTCGTGTTGTCTTTTGTGTCCACTCTCTGTACCTCGATCTCCTGACGATCTACGATCTCCCTGGTCAGGTGAAACCGCCTTAAGATATGCCTGGTTTTCTGATGGGACCTTGGTTCCTTCGCTAATGCTACAGCCCTATTGTTATCAAAATAAAAAGGTATTGGATTGGCAATGGACGGAACCACCTGATGTTCAGCGATGAACTTCCTCATCCAGACAGCCTCTTTTGCGGCTCCTAGCAGCTATATACTCAGCCTCCATAGTTGAGTCTGCGACGGTATCCTGTTTGGAACTTCTCCAACATACCGCCCCTCCATTGAGGGTAAACACAAAACCCGAAATGGATTTAGAATCATCTTTGTCACTTTGTAATCCGGAGTCGGTAAAAGCCTCAACCTGGAGGTCCCCATTACCGTAAATCAAGAACATCTCCTTAGTCCTTCTCAGGTACTTGAGAATGTTCTTTAACGCTATCCAATGTTTCTCACCTGGGTCAGACTGATACCTTCTTACTACACTAAGTGCGTAAGCTACATCTGGTCTGGTACATAACATCACATACATTATAGATCCTACTGCCGAAGCGTAGGGTATAATGCCCATGCGAGCCCTTTCTTCATCAGTCTTTGGAGACATCTCTTTGGAGAGGGTGATCCCATGACAAGCGGGTATATTACCGCGCTTGGAATCTTCCATACTAAATCTCTTTAGTATAGTGTCAATATACCTGGACTGTGAAAGTCCCAACATTCTGTTATATCTATCACGATAGATCTTAATGCCCAAAATGTAGGTTGTATCACCTAAGTCTTTCATGGAGAATTTCTGTGACAAGAAGAGCTTTAGTGATTGTAGCATAGGGACATCATTCCCTATCATTAGTATGTCTTCGATGTACAAAACGAGGAAGACTACTGCTCCTTCTACAATCTTCCTATAAATACATGGTTCAATTACATTTTTGATAAAGTCAAATTCTTTGACTGTCTCATCAAAGCAGATGTTCCAACTCCGCGATACTTGCTTTAATCTATAGATGGATTTAAGCAAATTGCACACTCTTCCGCTGCTCCCACTGTCTAAGAAACCTTCTGGCTGATCTATGTAAACACTCTATTCTAAATGTCCATTTAGAAAAGTTGTTTTTACGTCCATCTGCCAGATTTCATAGTCATGGAAGGCAGCAATGGCAAGCAGGATCCGAGTGGATTTAAGCATAGCTACAGGTGAAAAGGTTTCATCATAGTCCAATCCTGGTCTTTGACGAAAACCTTTTGCAACGAGTCTAACTTTGTAGGTTTCCACTTGTCCAAGTGCACCAATCTTCTTTTTGAAGATCCATTTGCATCCAACTGGTTTCACCCCAGGAGGAGCAACTTCTTAAGTCCATACTTTATAGGTGTACATGGATTCCATTTCGGATCTCATAGCATCCAGCCACTTCACCGAGTCATTACTCGTGATAGCCTGCCGAAAACTAGTAGTCTCATCATCATCGATGATGCAATCCTCCCGATTCCCATCTAAAAGAAAACCATAGTATCTTTCAGGAGGATGAGAAAGCCTACTAGATCTGCGTAGTGGCGTTGGTTCGTCGGGTTCTATTGAAACCTGAGATTCCACTATGTCCTCGGTAGCAGTTTAAGGTTCTGGAATTTCTTCCAGCTTTACCGCGCTCCCACTAATTTCTTTTGCAAGAAATTCCCTCTCTAAGAAGACAATGTGGCGAGCGACAAACACCTTTTGTTCTTCAGTGTGGTAGACCATATACCCCCTTAAATGTTTGGGGTATCCTACAAACTTGCACAAAACCGATCGTGCCTCGAGCTTGTCCGGACTATGCTTTTTAACATATGCCGGACACCCCCATATCTTGATATACTTGAGATATGGTCTCTTCCTGCTCCACATTTCATATGGAGTGGTAGTCACAGACTTAGTTGGAACTCTATTCAATAAGTATGCTGCTGATTCTAGAGCAAATCCCAAGAAGGAGAGTGGCAACTCAGCATTACTCATCATTGAATGCACCATATCTAATAGCATGTGATTCCTCCTTTCTGATACACCATTATGCTGAGGTGTATATGGCGGAGTAAGCTGATAGTAAATTCCATTCTCTTTTAAGCATTCAAGGAAACTGGTACTTAAGAATTGTCCACCTCGATCAGATCGAAGTGTCTTGATGCTTTTACCAGTTTGTTTCTCTACTTCATTTTTATACTCCTTAAACTTCTCAAAGGCCTCGAATTTATGTTTCATTAAGAACACATGTCCATACCTAGAGAAGTCATCAGTAAAAGTGATGAAGTAGGAGTGACCGCTTCTCGCATGCGTAGATATTGGACCACATACATCACTGTGTACAAGTCTTAAGAGTTCTGTGGCTCTTTCTCCGTGTCCGGTGAACGGAGATTTGGTCGTTTTTCCTTTGATACATGATTGACAAGTTGCATATGATGAATATTCAAACGGATCTAGATATCCATCTTTATGTAATTTAGTCAACCTCGTTTCGTTTATATGACCAAATCTACAATACCATAGGAAGGCTTGATTTGAATTTGGAGCCTTTCTTTTAAGCGTGTTTTGAATATTGAAAATTCGAGGTTGATTAAGTATGTATATGCCGTTTTCTAGTGTACCATACCCAATCAGTTCTTGATTTTGGAGAATGTTCATGACATTTCTTTCAAGCGCAAAATTATATCCTTCATTAGATAACAAAGATACGGATATAATATTACACAACATACTGGGAATACAAAAACAGCTGTACAACACCAAAATGTGCCTACTAGTCAACCCTAGGTGATATTCCCCTATTGCAATAGCATCTACATGCATTCCATTGCCCATCCGGAGAGTCATATCACCTGTCCCCAGTACTCTACTATTTCTCAGATCCTGCAATGAATTACAGATGTGAGAAACAGAACCGGTATCAAGTACCCATGATGTAGAGTTTACTGAAAGACAATTTTCGATTACGAACATACCTGAAGCAGAAGCAACAACTTGCTTCTTATCCTTGGATTTGAAGGCCACACAGTCCTTCTTCCAGTGCCCTTGCTTGTGACAATAATAGCATTCGTTTATATCTGTCTTCACCCTTCCTGCCTTGTTCGTTCCCTGCACCTTCTTGACCCCACCCTTCGGTTTGGTGGCTTTCATTTTCTTCTTCCCTTTAGCTTTCTCTTTAGATTAATAAGAGGATGATTAGACAACATACAGAACGGGGGTCTTCTCCTGTTTCAAGGAGGTCTCTGCTACCCTCAACATGTTGAGGAGCTTTGGAAGATCAGCTTCCATTTCGTGCATGTTGAAGCTTAGCACGAACTGAGAGAAGGTGTGGGGATGGGACTGCAAAATGAAGTCGATATACAAATCGTTCTCTAGCACGCATCCCCGGTTTGCGAGTTCCTCTATGAGGCTGATCATTTTCAGGACATGCTCTCCTACAGGTGATCCTGGAGCTAACCTCATCTTGAAGAGTTTCCTTGAGGTCTCGTACCTCGCGATACGAGAGTGCATCCATACAATTCCTTGCAATGGAGAAAGATGGATATAATATCCATACTCTCGTGCTGTTTCTGGAGTTCATTGTTCATGGACGCCAGCACGATACACTTAGCTCTCCCACAGTCTAGATCCCAGGTTTTGCGAACTTCCTTGTCCGCAACTGAGGAATCTGGTCCTGGGATAAGGGGAGGAACATTGGTGGTAACATATGCTACTTTGTCATAAGTCAGTGGAATGTTGACGTTCCTTAGCCAATCTTTATAGTTCTGCCCAGTCAGTATATTTTTTTCAAGTAATAGTTTTAGTCCTGTCATGGTAGCTGCTAGAGAGAGAAAAGAAAACACTCAGCATATGCTCTTGCAAGTTTAGATTAGTTATCAATTTATCTAAACAGGATGGCTCCCACTGTCTCCTCAAATCCTTCTTCAAAACCTAAAAGAAGAACTAGTCAGGATTTAATCACACGTCACAATACTTGCTTAACCTTTCAGCCAGGCCGATGTTGGTACTTCGAGGGAGGTTTTCCAACGCTTTCGCGAAGTTCCTTAATTAAATAACCTCTTTTCTCTGGAGGCGTAGCCCCTCTAACACCTTTCTGGACACCTACTTGGTTTATAGCGTTGATTGTTATATGAGAAAGATTCCCGAGAGTAATCCTACTCATCAGTGGGATCGGGGTCTAACTATCATTGCATGATGCACTAGATGGAAACCACTCTAGTCACCACAATCCAGAAGGTATGCTAAATCTGCAAGTTTCCTTTATGTTTGAAACTCCCGATATGATTTTTACTCCAAGCTCTTATGACCTTGACGTAGGCCAACAAATCATAACACGCAAGTCAAATTCTACCCGTCGTTGTCCTGATTAATTTAGGTACATCGAACATGCCCTTGACGTAGGCAACAAGGCTGTACGTATGTCCTATACTAATGCATCTATCTATGCAACAAATAAGCAAACACATTGCTACCATACACTATGCCTTGACGTAGGCCAACAAGCATAGCATGAATACGATGTGCTGTCTATTTGAAACGACGGAGGGTTACGGTAGGTTTTTGGCAAAAAACCGTTAACGTAGTGAACTTGATATGATCGAAGGAACCATGATAGCCTTTATTAAAAGGAGTGTTTTAAGCTCCGTATTTAAATTTTGCTTTTTGAAGAAAACTAAGTGGTTTTGAAATTGTTCCAACGATTCAGTTTAGGTTTTATTTTTCTTTGCATTAAAAAAATAATGCGTCCCATCATTAACCTATCATTACAGATAACAACAAAAATACAACGTCCTCTTATGCCATCCGCATTCACCACGGGGTCCCGTCATCACCCGTTAGGTTACTTAACTAACGGCAGAGCGGGGGCTAGGCTAGTGCGGGTGTAAAACATAAGTGACGTCTAAATAGCTATCATATATAGATATTGTACATTCGTCAGACGCAATTATTGGCATTCCAGATCACAGATGAACTTTATTGCATATACAAGCAATCCGCGTTTCTTTTGAGCCTGCAACGAAAGACGGATTACACAGTTGTGATGAATAGACATTACCCCACCCCAGACCCCTACGGGTATGGCAAACTACCCGCCAAGCTCCCGAAGTGAAGCGGTCTCCCTCAACAACATGAGTAGGCCACTAAACACTTCGAAATACCCGGTAGTTTGTGCACCCCACCTTGGGTCTATCCTAGGAGCAAAAACAGTAAAAAGAAATAATACATCGGTGGCTACAACCGCAACCTGGATGTGCCCCGCAAAATAATATTACAACTTATTACAATTACATCGAATGAATTAATACAATAACCCATCACAAAACCCTGGCTAATCATCTCAACAATCCAATACAGTTCATAATCACAAACAGTTAAAAACATCACAAATATGTGCAACCCTCTGCCAACCGACATACTAGCAGTTAAGGGTGGTTTACGAACACATAATACAGTTCACAGATATAATCAAATAAGCAAACATCGTTTAATTTCGATCGGTCAAACACATAAGATTCTACTCCAAAACTTCTCTGTAAACCTGAGACTTGAGCAGAAAAAATATCATACCAGAAAAGACAAATTATCATAAAAGATGCATAGGGAAAAAACTAGGCTGAATCGGCTCCAACTCGGCCGTGGATCAGCGGCGGATCAGTGGGATCGGCCGCGGTTCCGCGGCTTAGTAGCCGATTCAGGAGCCCATTTTTTTCAGTGTTCTTATAATTTCATGTAGGTTATTCTGGAGGTCCCTGAAAAATTTTTGGGCCTCATTTTAAAATCGACAGAAACTATGTGATATCGGTATATTTTCCGGTTCGTTTTGCGTTCGAAATTCATACGACTTTTCAAGTGAGTTAATTATTGTTCAGTGAGGCTTTGATACCACTGTAAGTCGATATGCAACACCCCACGAGTTGCGGGGAGGCGGAAATATGAAAAACGATCTTGTTCTTTAAGCATACATCGACTAACCGAAGATCTTTGATAAACGATAATTAACAACAACCATAGAAGTTCTTAGATACTATGTAAAGAGATTATACCTAGTGAATCATGTCCTTCATCTTTTCGATCTCAACGTCCTCCTCGGCCTCCTCTAAGTGATAGATGATCCACCCGAGAACCCTAATCCAAGCTTCACCTCCAAACTTGAGGTAACTAAGTTTCTCTAGTTGCTAATCAAAGGAACTTAAAATAATACAAAGTTAGGTTATGGAGTGTTTAGTCTATTCTAATCCTTGATCTCAACTCATGAGTGGTAGGATTAGAGTTAGAAGAGAGAGTGAGCTTGAGGAGAGAGAAGGTGAACAAGAATTATGATAATGATATTGTTTCTCACTTGATATATGAAGCATAATGAATAAATGAATAAAATGAGATTATTCATCATGCTACATTAATGCATTATGAGTGATTCACTATGTGAGTCATTAAGTATTTAATAATGCATTAATGACATAATGAATCACACAAAATGAGTCACAATATCATTTAATGATAATGCCACCTAAACCCTCAAGTCACCATGCTTCTAGAAGCTTCGCGTATAATTACGAGAACGCCTCTCCTATCCGTGAAAACACGGAAAAACATTAGACTGTATAAATCAAATAACTTGATACTAGAATCTGGCTTAAACCAAAGTCGTCTAGTAAAAACTGTCCGAATGTCGTATGTGAGTTTAAACACGTATTCGTCCGAACCCTTGTCGTAAAACCGTACGACCTCTATATCGTTTCGCGTGGAGTTGGGAAATCTCTGTGTGGGACTCTAAAGACTCGACTATTACGCTGGCAGTGGGTTTAACCACAGACCGCAAGCGGCACTAGCTGTACGTAACGATCCCCAGGTAGATGTCGATAAGAAGGCCGATGAGGAAACCCATCCGAACTCCTACTGAGCCTATCCGTGACAATATCCGCGCAGTCTGGTCTGTTCGTCTAAGAGTATCGCATGTATGGTCTAGGGGGTGGTGAACGTCAGACCCCTAATAACCGTACAAGTCGTGCCGGCAAGGCTCAAGACCACCCGAGAATCTACTGATCAGTCCATCAGTAATTCTCAATCAGCCCTGGACAGGGACTTATGGTAATGACCAACCGATCACTGTGCGATATCAACTCCCTATACCAGGAGAGACGAATCCCTAACTGTCGCTCACTGACTCCACGTGGCTCGGGACTGTGCCCAACTAAAACCTGTTTGCACGACTCCTTTGAACCGTGGTAGGTTAGTAATCAAAGTACAGTGGGAACTCACACGAGACAAATGATGACCTTAAGTCAACGGACTATCTGCACACATGTCACCTGAGAACTGCTATCTGACGTTAGGTATAAATACCATCCAGTCAGTTCTCGGCGAGTCCTGTCCGGTGTACTCACACCCAGTGAGCGTCTGTATACAATCTTAGGTCCACATCACCAATGGATGCGGGACCAATCCATCGCCCCTCGTCAGGGTCTAGATATGTATACACTAGTTTACTCTGGAGTATCGATGCCCAGTCTCGATACTCCTGCGACCAGGGACATCTAAGGATGTGCCTATTGATTATCTAGCTCCCACAAGTATGACTGCCATCACAACGCCGGTAGTCAGGCAAACACCCTATGGGCTTTATCAACATGTTTATAAATACAAAGTAAAATATATCACACGTTAAGATAAAGTCAAAACAAATAGCGTACTATCATATTAAGAAAGATTGTCATATACATACATATCCCTAGCATCCTATACAATGAAGGCCTCTAGGGCATATATATCCAACAAGTTCATCTACCTCCTTAAGAAGAGATCGAGAAGCAAACTAGGGTTTTGTAAACATTTTCTAAAGGAACAATGTGTACTTGATCTTGTTGATTAATAAAGGTAGTTTTATTCTATTGCATTTTATTTTCTTCATGATTTCTATCTTTTCTTTTTCCAACATGCGCGAGTAATTCTCTGCTTGTTAGGGTTCGTAGGATTAGGGTAGATTAATGGATGATGAAGATCCTTAGACTCTTTTTACGTCCTATAAAGTTTATAAACTTTACCGAAAGAATTATTAACATCCTAATCGGGCACGCTACCAATTCATTAGGAGCCATGACCGCGATTAGAGATTAGATTAACGATTGTTTTGGTAAAGGCTAAACATGAACGGAGATCCATGTCAAGGTAGGGGTTAAAAGTGGGAACCCTTTTCCCTCCAGAAAACCTAATCTACATGCATCACTGTCAATCTAGTTTTAAATCTATTAAAGGATAAGAGGAGTAATTTTTAATTAATCATCCATGACTACTAAATCTTAACGAACCCTACAAGCCCCCTTCTAATATAAAACAAACATCCGCAGTTAATCTAGATCTATATCCTGCATCCGTGTTTGAGGTGGATCTAGAATTTACAACCATTTTTCACCATTTTTTATTCTTCCCCTTTTTCAACATGTCTAAAGTAAGATTAAAAGATTAAACGTTTCCCTGAGGATGACCCGTACTCATCTCGGTCTAGCTGCACGCGACACCGTTATTGATTGCGGTTATTTATACAAACACTTCTTTAAAACATCAACCAATCATTATGCGCTGGATACGGCCGCATACCTATTGAATAGAGTTATAACCAAATCGGTGCCTACTACTCCATATGAGATATGGAATGGAAAGAGACCATCTTTTGAACGAGTTAAGATATAGGGTTGTCCGGCCTATGTTAAAAAGCAAAATCCGGACAAGCTCGAGGCAAGATCAGCTCTGTGTAAGTTTGTGGGATATCCAAAGGATTCCTATGGATATATCTTCTACCACGTTGAGGAACAAAAGGTGTTCGTTTCTCAATATGCCAATTTTTAGAAAAGGAATTTCTTATAAAAGAAATTCCTTATAAAAGAAATTAGTGGTGAAGAGGTAGAGCTGGAAGAAGTTCCAGCGGCACAAACTACAACAGATGATTTATTGGAACCAGAGGATTCAGTAGTCTCCAACGAACCTGTAACACCCGAGCCCAATAATACTATTTCTATTACTAGTTGAGTGTTATACATTGCTCATTTCAATTATCCTGATTGTTTGGTGTTTATTGCTAAATTTTAACCGGTTAAGTCATTTTGGCACATAAAAAATTTTAACACCTAAAATGAAATTAAAAATATCCATGTTGGCCTACTTGTCGCCACTAGTCGCGTGGTAGCGTCCGCGCGTCGAGATTTTATCCCGTTCGGCGAAACGGGCAAGTTTGGACGTCTACGCGCGCGTGCAAGTGTCCGACTTGGGGGCATGCATTTTAATCGCAAAACACCTCTTTTCAAAATTTGGAACTCGCTTAAAATCCTATAATTTGAATTTGAAATATTTGGGCGCAACCCGGGCGCGATTTGGAAACGTTTCATTTAGCGCCAAAATCCCAATTTAATTAAATATCTAAAACTATATTATATATTTACTTAACCCCTTCTGTTACGTTTAAACCTTTTAAATCTTTTAAAAGATTCCTTTCCTTTTACGCCCTAACCAATCGCGAGCTTCCACCTCCGCTGGGCCCCACTTTCCCTATCTCTCTCTCTCTCTATTCTGTCTCTATATCTCTCTAATCCTTATCTCTCTCTCTCACCTCATATCTTTCTCTAACTCTCTCTCTCACCTCATATCTCTCTCTATCTTTCACGTTTACACAGCTTCCATCTCCCTCCTCCTTTTCTTTCACGAACCCAGAAAGCCCAACCCCACGTCGCCCGCAACCCTAGCCGCCGCAGCCTCAACGTCGACGCCCTTTCTCCATCGCTCTTTCCCCTTCCTCCTCACCTCAACAGGGCTTCCCTCGCCTCGCCATCTCCTCCCTTACCCGAACACCACTGCACCCTAACCCGGCACCACCACCTCGTCCATCGTCACCTCGCCGCCGCCGTTGTTCTCGACCTCAACTCTCAATGACACCACCTCCATCACCTCCTTCCTCTCTACACCCGAGCACGCAGCACCCCTCCTCTGGAACCCATACCTGACCACGGAACCCCTCCCCTGCACTCTCTTCGCCGGAGCTCCGACCTCGCCGACGTGCCTTCATCACCTCGACCTACTCCCTCTTCCTCTCCACTCTCTCATTTCCCGAGCTCTCCTTTCCTTGCAAGAACCCCATCCTTCCCTGCACACCAATTCAAAAACCTGCACACACCTTGCTTCGCCGGAGAAGCCGCCGTCGACCCTCGCCGTCGTTGCCAGAGCCACCGCCGACCACCTCCTTCTCCCCCTGAACACCAGAGCAGGCCAGCACCCCCTCTACTCACCGGACCATCCCTTTCCAGCGAACCCAGCAACTTTCAGCCTTCGCTCCCGCCGTCGCTGCCTCGCCGGCGTCCCATCGCCGTCGAACCCGTCGTGGTTGCCCCTGGTTCTTCCCTGTAAGCATCTCCTTACCTTTCCATTCGTGTTAACCCCCTCGCTGGTCTTTAGTGTCCGTGTATCGTATGTTTTGCTAACTTCGTTGCCTTTTTGACATTTCGCCGGAATCCGGCCGTGCCGACGACTCGACCCGACTCTCCGGCGAAGTATTCTGGTCCGTGTGGTCCCGCTGTTCGTTGTTTGGATTCGATCCGTGGTCCGTGCTTCCGTCTCGTGTTTCCGCCGACATTGCATCCGTGTTTTCCGGTTTGCGAAACCGTCGAGGCAAGTATCCGAATACTTGCTTTAATATGCTACTATACAAGATCGAGTCTTGCTATACCTTTAATCATTATATTATTTAATTTAACAACACAGTGATGGTAATATCGATTATGGTATAACTTAGAATTGATGGTTACAATTATCATTAACATTAAATCATTATAGTAGATTCATGTAATTATCGGGTCTGCTATTAATCCATGCTTTTAACTAACTAAATCATTTAAATCGTCCTTGCTTTTAATTGTTAGATCATCCATGTGACAATTACTTATGCTTTAGTTTTAATTTCAGATAGCTTCATTACTTCCTGTTATTGATATTGCTCTACCTTGTGATTATTGCACCCCAAGGGTGCTTGAACCTGTTAATAAAGATAATACAAAGCACCACTGTGTTTACATGGAATAATATTGTTATTTACTGTTTCCTGCTGTTGTTCCTTATTCGTTTCTATACCTGTTATGAGCATACATTCGATTGCATTACATATTGACCCGATCTTGATACACCTGACACATGTACTGATACACCGGACATGACACCCCGTACATACTGACTCAACCTATTGTACTACGACCTGACTTATTACATGATCTCACGCCTAATGCCAACAAACCTGACTTGGGGTCCTCATGGACCATTCCTGCTGTCTATCCAGACAGAACCTGTTGTTACCTGATCCTGTGTTGGCATTAGTCTTTGACTACTGAATACCTGACCTGACATACATAACTTGGGGGTATGGGGAAATCAAAGATGAACCTGACTTGTAACTCGACAGTTCACTACCTGTTTGAGTGTACACATTCCTGTTTTGTGCCTAGCGGCATGTCTCGGTTTCGGCCGAGAATATTGTGGCCGTGATCCCGGGTATGTACGGGGTACTACCGAGTGTACACTTTCCTGTTTGTGCCTAGCGGCATGTCTCGGCTGCAGCCGAGAATATTGTGGCCGTGATCCCGGGTATGTACGGGATACTATTGAGTTACATCGATGATTCATCGAATTGATTTCAAAGACTTTAGAGTAGAAACCTGATAGGACAGTTTAGTTGCCACTGCACATCACCCTGCACTGTTATTTCATAGTACTGCTTTATTCATGTTCATCCCTGCATTGCTTATTACCATGTTCATATTATACTATTGATTGACATGACGCGCTGACGTCTGGGTTTTGCATGGCCCAGATTCCTTACCACTGTCGACGACCGAGCAGGAGTACCTCAGCCAGCAGGCTGATCTGTGAGTTCCATAGTGATTAGTTTACTTATTGCATTTTATTTTCCGGTGCGATCCCGCATTTCTGGACGTACCTTTCTATTATTGTATTGGATCACTTGCTTCCGCACTTATTATTCATTGACTCTTGTTATTATGGATTTGGACATGTGTTAGATTAGTTTATTCATCTTGTTCTTGATATCTCTACAGCCGTAATGTGACTGTGGATGGATACTTCCTACCCACAGGTAGCATGGTTGGCTATGTCACGTGCCCAATCTTGCGTACTCTGGAAAGCGGGGCGTGACATGGTTCTTTTGGTATCAGAGCCAGGTTAATTGGGTTGATTCTTTGTAAATGGGTATTGTACCCAATACACGAATCAGAATACCCGTGTTTAGGAAACATGTCCTGCCATATTGACCGTTTTACCATTCTTGAATCACATTCTTCCTGATTATATCTTTTACGACGTGCAAACTTACTTTGCATGTCGACTCGGAAACCTGATTTCTTGTTATCCCTAGGACTTGGGCGACTTGGGTGGAGTTAAGTAATTGCGGCTATGATACCGCGGCATAGCTACAATGCGGTACTCTATTTAAGTATCTTGGAGTTCTAGCCTTGATCCACATTCAGAATCTATCATCATGCTAATGTTGGGTGTTTTGAGTTCAGGATTATGACAGGTAAGAAGTTGAAGACGTACCAGAGGCGTGTGCACGAAGCCGCCATGCTTGGAGTGATAAGAGGAATGCTGGAAATCAAAGAAATAGACCGAGCTGATCCAGCAGCAAGCGGACTTGTTTCGGGAAGGTTTGCAGATCGTTCAGCAGTCTGTGAACAATGTTGGAACTAGACCAGTTGACCAAGTAGGGACCGTAGCAGATTTCAGACTTTTGGGTCCGTCTACATTTACTGGTTTAAGGGAGCCGTTGCCAGCCGAGCAGTGGCTAATCGGCACGAAGAATTTGCTGATTGCGGCACAGATTCCAGATGACAAAAGAGTTGATGTGGTGCGCACTCAGCTAGTGGATTACGCCCGAGAGTGGTGGCTTGTGGAGGAGACCCGCTTGCCCAAGCCGATCAGTTGGGCGGATTTATCTAAGAGTTTCCTGGAGAAATTCTTCCCGCGGACTGCACGGGAGGAAATGGAAGAGAAGTTCATCGGACTAAGGCAGAATGGAGCAGCCGTGGACGTGCATGCAGCAGAGTGGACGTAGTTGAAGATATATCGGGCTTACCGCCGAAGCGAGACGTGGAGTTCGCGATTGACCTTATTCCTGGTGTAGCGCCAGTATCCAAAGCTTATTATCCAATGGCACCAGTGGAATTGGGAGGAGTTAAGAAACAAGTCGGTGAATTGCTTTAGAAGGGTTGGATTTGAAGCAGCAACTCGCCATGGGGAGCTCCAGTTCTTCTAGTAAAGAAGAAGGATGGCACGAGAAGGATGCGCATTGATTATCGGGAACTGAACCGGGTGACTATTAAGAACAAGTACCTGATTCCTCGCATTGGAGAACTTTTTGAGCAGCTTAGTAGCGCGAGGGTATTCTCGAAACTGGATTTGCGATCAGGATATCATCAAGTCCTGCAGATGTTGAGACAGGATAAGCTTTATGCGAAGTGAGTAAGTGCGAATTCTGGCTGGAAGAAGTGAAATTTCTGGGGCATGTCGTGTCGGGCGATGGAATCGCCGTCGATCCTGAAAGATTGCAGCAGTTCGAGATTGGCCTATTCCAAAGAATGTTGCGGAGATAAGAAGCTTTCTTGGACTCGCCGGATACTACAGGAGATTTGTGGAGAACTCCGCTCGTTTGGCAGAGCCGTTAACCAAGCCTGCGCGCAAGGAGGTACCTTTTAATTGGACGGATGAATGTGCATTGGCTTTCGAGACGTTGAAGCAGAAATTGATAACCGCCCCTAGCCTGAACGTACCAGATAATTCAGGAGGACTGGTGATTCACAGCGACTCATCTGGAAAAGGATTGGGATGTGTTTTGATGCAGAATGGGAAGGTCGTAGCTTACGCATCAAGACAACTGAAGACTCATGAGAAGAATTATCCGACTCGTGACTTGGAGCTTGCGGCCGTGATTTTCGCTTTGAGGATTTGGAGACACTACCTTTTGGAAGAAAGAGTCGGTGTTTTTACAGATCATAAGAGCTTGAAGTATGTGTTCACACAGAAGGAGCTTAACATGAGGAAGCGTAGATGGTTGGAGCTGATGGCCGAATACGACCTTGATCTTAAGTACCATCCAGGAAAAGTAACGTCGTGCCGGATGCGCTTAGTCGGTTACCAGCAATTCAGGTATTGACCGCACAAAGGGAGATCATTGCGGATTTTCGGAGATTTGATTTGGAGGTTGTGCTACCACATGCTTTGGGACAGTTGATGCAGTTGCAAGTACAGTCGTCCTTAGTTGAGAAGATTAAAGCGGCACAATCGCAGGATCCTAGACTGCAAAAGTTTCGAGAGCAGGTTAAAGCCGGACTGCGAACCGATTTACTGATCCACGAAGATGATTCGTTGAAGTATGGTAGCCGTGTGTGTGCGCCAAAAGGGGATGTGCATGAAGAGCTTATGAAAGAAGCACACAGTTCAGCTTACTCTGTACATCCAGGAGGGACAAAGATGTACCGAGATATTCGACAACACTTCTGGTGGGAAGGTATGAAACGGGAGATTGCCCGCTTCGTGGCTAAGTGCTTGGTGTGTCAGCAAGTCAAGGCTGAACACCAAAGGGTTGCTGGTTTGCTGCAACCACTTCCGATTCCTCAGTGGAAGTGGGAACATATAACCATGGATTTCGTGATGGCTTTACCACGGAGTCCAAAGGGCAACAATGCAGTATGGGTGATTGTCGATCGGTTGACCAAAGCAGCTCACTTTATTCCTTTTCGGGTTGGTCAATCGACGGAGCCTTTGGCAGAGCGGTACATGCAGGAGATTGTAAGATTGCATGGAGTACCGGTAAGCATCGTGTCCGATCGGGACACTCGGTTCTTGTCGCACTTCTGGAGGAGTTTACAAGAAAGTTTGGGGACTCGATTGAAGTTTGGCACAGCTTATCATCCTCAAACTGATGGACAATCGGAGAGAACGATCCAGACTCTTGAAGATATGTTGAGGGCTTTCATGTTGGACTTCAAAGGTTCTTGGGAGGATCATCTACACCTGGTGGAGTTTTCGTACAACAATAGCTTCCAAGCGACTTTTCAGATGGCTCCGTTTGAAGCGTTAGTGCCGTTCACCGGTTTGTTGGAATGATGTTGGTGAACAAAGGTTACTAGGACCAGACTTGGTGGTACAGACAGTCGAGGAGGTGAATACAATCAGGAAGCATATGAAGGCAGCTCAAGACAGACAGAAAAGTTGGGCTGACACGTCAAGAAGACCTCTAGAGTTCGCCGTGGGTGATTTGGTATTCCTGAAGATATCACCGACTAGAGGGGTGATTCGCTTTGGGAGTCGGGGAAAGCTTAGTCCTCGATTCGTTGGACCCTTCGAGATATTGGAGCGTGTTGGAGAGGTAGCGTACCGTTTGGCGTTACCACAGTCATTGGCAGGAGTGCACGATGTGTTTCATGTGTCTCAACTACGGAGGTATGTTCGCGATGAAACTCACGTTTTGGATCATTCGGAGTTGACTGTACGGGAGGACCTAACTTTTGAGGAGCGACCGGTGGAAATCAAGGATCGAAGAGAAAAGGTTCTTAAGAACAAGGTTATCCCTCTTGTGCTAGTTTCTTGGGGTAATCGATTGCATGGAGAATCCACTTGGGAGCGAGAAGACGAGATCCGGCAGAAGTTTCCTCACCTTTTCCTGTAGTTAGCTACCTTGTATTCTTGGAATTTCGAGGACGAAATTATTTTTGTAGTTGGGTATGATGTAACACCCGAGCCCAATAATACGATTTCTATTACTAGTTGAGTGTTATACATTGCTCATTTCAATTATCCTGATTGTTTGGTGTTTATTGCTAAATTTTAACCGGTTAAGTCATTTTGGCACATAACAAATTTTAACACCTAAAATGAAATTAAAAATATCCATGTTGGCCTACTTGTCGCCACTAGTCGCGTGGTAGCGTCCGTGCGTCGATATTTTATCCCGTTCGGCGAAACGGGCAAGTTTGGACGTCTACGCCCGCGTGCAAGTGTCTGACCTGGGGGCATACATTTTAATCGCAAAACACCTCTTTTCAAAATTTGAAACTCGCTTAAAATCCTATAATTTGAATTTGAAATATTTGGGCGCAACCCGGGCGCGATTTGGAAACGTTGCATTTAGCGCCAAAATCCCAATTTAATTAAATATCTAAAACTATAATATATATTTACTTAACCCCTTCTGTTACGTTTAAACCTTTTAAATCTTTTAAAAGATTCCTTTCCTTTTACGCCCTAACCAATCGCGAGCTTCCACCTCCGCTGGGCCCCACTTTCCCTATCTCTCTCTCTCTATTCTGTCTCTATATCTCTCTAATCCTTATCTCTCTCTCTCACCTCATATCTTTCTCTATCTCTCTCTCTCACCTCATATCTCTCTCTCTCTTTCACGTTTACACAGCTTCCATCTCCCTCCTCCCTTTTCTTTCACGAACCCAGAAAGCCCAACCCCACGTCGCCCGCAACCTTAGCCGCCGCAGCCTCAACTCCGACGCCCTTTCTCCATCGCTCTTTCCCCTTCCTCCTCACCTCAACAGGGCTTCCCTCGCCTCGCCATCTCCTCCCTTACCCGAACACCACTGCACCCTAACCCGGCACCACCACCTCGTCCATCGTCGCCTCGCCGCCGCCGTTGTTCTCGACCTCAACTCTCAACGACACCACCTCCATCACCTCCCTCCTCTCTACACCCGAGCACGCAGCACCCCTCCTCTGGAACCCATACCTGACCACGGAACCCCTCCCCTGCACTCTCTTCGCCGGAGCTCCGACCTCGCCGACGTGCCTTCATCACCTCGACCTACTCCCTCTTCCTCTCCACTCTCTCATTTCCCGAGCTCTCCTTTCCTTGCAAGAACCCCATCCTTCCCTGCACACCAATTCAAAAACCTGCACACACCTTGCTTCGCCGGAGAAGCCGCCGTCGACCCTCGCCGTCGTTGCCAGAGCCACCGCCGACCACCTCCTTCTCCCTCTGAACACCAGAGCAGGCCAGCACCCCCTCTACTCACCGCACCATCCCTTTCCAGTGAACCCAGCAACTTTCAGCCTTCGCTGCCGCCGTCGCTGCCTCGCCGGCGTCCCATCGCCGTCGAACCCGTCGTGGTTGCCCCTGGTTCTTCCCTGTAAGCATCTCCTTACCTTTCCATTCGTGTTAACCCCCTCGCTGGTCTTTAGTGTCCGTGTATCGTATGTTTTGCTAACTTCGTCGCCTTTTTGACATTTCGCCGGAATCCGGCCGTGCCGACGACTCGACCCGACTCTCCAGGGAAGTATTCTGGTCCGTGTGGTCCCGCTGTTCGTTGTTTGGATTCGATCCGTGGTCCGTGCTTCCGTCTCGTGTTTCCGCCGACATTGCATCCGTGTTTTCCGGTTTGCGAAACCGTCGAGGCAAGTATCCGAATACTTGCTTTAACATGCTACTATACAAGATCGAGTCTTGCTATACCTTTAATCATTATATTATTTAATTTAACAACACAGTGATGGTAATATCGATTATGGTATAACTTAGAATTGATGGTTACAATTATCATTAACATTAAATCATTATAGTAGATTCATGTAATTATCGGGTCTGCTATTAATCCTTGCTTTTAACTAACTAAATCATTTAAATCGTCCTTGCTTTTAATTGTTAGATCATCCATGTGACAATTACTTATGCTTTAGTTTTAATTTCAGATAGCTTCATTACTTCCTGTTATTGATATTGCTCTACCTTGTGATTATTGCACTCCAAGGGTGCTTGAACCTGTTAATAAAGATAATACAAAGCACCACTGTGTTTACATGGAATAATATTGTTATTTACTGTTTCCTGCTGTTGTTCCTTATTCGTTTCTATACCTGTTATGAGCATACATTCGATTGCATTACATATTGACCTGATCTTGATACACCTGACACATGTACTGATACACCGGACATAACACCCCGTACATACTGACTCAACCTATTGTACTACGACCTGACTTATTACATGATCTCACGCCTAATGCCAACAAACCTGACTTGGGGTCCTCATGGACCATTCCTGCTGTCTATCCAGACAGAACCTGTTGTTACCTGATCCTGTGTTGGCATTAGTCCTTGACTACTGAATACCTGACCTGACATACATAACTTGGGGGTATGGGGAAATCAAAGATGAACCTGACTTGTAACTCGACAGTTCACTACCTGTTCGAGTGTACACATTCCTGTTTTGTGCCTAGCGGCATGTCTCGGTTTCGGCCGAGAATATTGTGGCCGTGATCCCGGGTATGCACAGGGTACTACCGAGTGTACACTTTCCTGTTTGTGCCTAGCAGCATGTCTCGGCTGCAGCCGAGAATATTGTGGCCGTGATCCCGGGTATGTACGGGATACTATTGAGTTACATCGATGATTCATCGAATTGATTTCAAAGACTTTAGAGTAGAAACCTGATAGGACAGTTTAGTTGCCACTACACATCACCCTGCACTGTTATTTCATAGTACTGCTTTATTCATGTTCATCCCTGCATTGCTTATTACCATGTTCATATTATACTATTGATTGACATGACGCGCTGACGTCTGGGTTTTGCATGGCCCAGATTCCTTACCACTGTCGACGACCGAGCAGGAGTACCTCAGCCAGCAGGCTGATCTGTGAGTTCCATAGTGATTAGTTTACTTATTGCATTTTATTTTCTGGTGCGATCCCGCATTTCTGGACGTACCTTTCTATTATTGTATTGGATCACTTGCTTCCGCACTTATTATTCATTGATTTTTATTATTATGGATTTGGACATGTGTTAGATTAGTTTATTCATCTTGTTCTTGATATCTCTACAGCCGTAATGTGACTGTGGATGGATACTTCCTACCCACAGGTAGCATGGTTGGCTATGTCACGTTCCCAATCTTGCGTACTCTGGGAAGCGGGGCGTGACAGAACCCTAGCTTCTCCGCCGATCTAGTAGGGTTCTTCTTCCACCTGTAAGATACTACGGTTTTATCATTGATGGTGGGAGCGAGGATTGCATCATGGAAGATGATGACCCAACTAGCTTCAAGCAGGCCATCACGAGTGGGGACTCTGTGAAATGGCTAGATGCAATGCAATCTGAGATGGAATCCATGTACACCAACAAAGTATGGACTTTGGAAGATGCCCTTGAAGGGGTAAAACCCATCGGAAGCAAGTGGATCTTTAAGAAAAAATTTGGGGTAGATGGAAAAGTTGAGACTTTCAAAACTAGACTTATTGCAAAATGTTTTCGTCAACGACCAGGTGTGGATTATAATGAAACCTTTTCTCCAGTGGCTATACTTAAGTCTATCTTGATCCTTCTTGCCATTGCGGCATACCATGACTACAAAATCTGGCAGATGGATGTTAAGACCGCCTTTCTAAATGGTGATTTAGAAGAGTGCGTATACATGACTCAGCCAGAGGGCTTCGTAGACAGTTGGAGCAGTGGAAATGTGTGCAAGCTGCTTAAATCCATCTATGGGTTAAAGCAGGCATCGCGGAGTTGGAACATCTGTTTTGATGTGGTAGTCAAAGAGTTTGACTTCATAAAAAACGTAGGTGAACCTTGTATATACAAGAAGTGTAGGATTCCTAGGCACACTAATGAGGTCTCACAAGGCATCAACCATGCCAAATTCAAATTTTACATGTGCCGAGAAACCCTAATACGGATCGTTAACTAGAATTTTAGGCGAAACATGCAACTAGTTAACAACTTAACTAAAAGAACGGAAATATAACCTTTGTAGATCCGGTCCTCCACCTCCATAGCTCCGTGTAGACGTCCCTCCGCTGTACAAATCGGATCTTGGACTCTAGTGTCGGCTTCATCGGAGAAATAGGCGGGCTAGGTCATCGACTACGATGCCGAAGATGATCTACGTCGAGGCATCACAAGATCAAGCTCCCACTTCACCAAGTCATGAAACTTGTGAAGAAAACACCCTATACTACTTGGCAAGAGGTAGAGGATGAAGAAATAGGAAGTGGGTTCACTTTAGAATTGGATTTCTCACTCTTTTTCACTAGTTGCCATTGATGGAGGCAAGCTTCTTCATCTTGAAGAAGAAGAAGAAGATAATGAATATGATAAGTGTTATTCCAAAAAGAAAAGAATATCAATACTTATCATATACAAACCATGATTAGGTGTAGAGAATAAACTATGGTTAGTGGGAATGGTTAGGGTAAGGAGATGAAGACAAAATGGTCACTTGGTCAAATCTTCTTGAAGCTTCAACAAGCTTCAAGTTTGAAAGCAACCATTTTGTTTTCTTTCTTTTTATCTTTTAACCAAAAAGAATAGATAAATGAATAAATAAATAAAAACAAAACCCTAACCATTACATAACCATGGTTTAATCTAAACATACACCCAAACATGCATATATCATCAAACATGGTACAAGCAAGTGCACAAAAATATATCATATATACAATGTGCACATCAAGTGAGAAAATCCATTTAAAGTGAACAAATATTAGTTAATGCAAAGTAATATATCAAATATATAATTATACATTAAATCATTAAATCAACACTTGATTTAACGATCCGGTCATATCGCATGTAACCGACTAATATCCAATGTATCGGCTTATCGAATCAATCATTGATTCGATAACTAGGTTATATCACGTACAACCATTAGATACATTCATCGCGAGAATGGAATACGGTATCACATACACGCATTATTCTCGTTCCCGCACATATCTCATATGCGCTCCTATTTCGTTTCGCTTGAGCCAGGAAACCTCTGTGTAGGACTCTAAAGACTCGTCAATACGCCGGCAGCAGGTGATGATCATATCAAACACTCACAAGCCGCAAGCGGTCTGCTAAACGTAACGGCCACCCGGGTATTGAGCGATCAGAAGATTGACGAGGAAGTCCGCTCATACTCCTGTGAATCCAACCAGTAACACTTACCGTACAGTCCGGTCTCGTCGTCTGATATGTAGCATATCTAGCCTAGGGGTGGTAAACGTCAGACCCCAACAGCTCGATAAGTCGTGTCAATATGAGGTCTATAACAGTTCGAGAAACTACTGGTAACACTTACCAGCAAATCTCAGCAACCCTGGCCAGGGATTTCCGGTTATAGCCAATCGAACACAGCGCAACATCAACCCCCTATACCGGGAGAGACGAATCCCCTCCTATCGCTCATTGCCTCCATGTGATTCGGGACTGTACCCAAAAACCACCGTTTTGCTTGCCCTCTTGGACGTGGTAAGGTGGAAATCAAAGCACAGTGGGAACCACACAAGACTCTATGACGATCTCGGGTCAACAGACTACTCTGTACCAGTGTCACCAGAGAACTGCCATCTGACGTAAGGTATAATACCATCTGGGAGTTCTCGGCGAGTCCGTCCAGTGTACCCATTCTCCACTGAGCACCCGTATATCATCTCTGATGTCAAACACCAATGGATATGGGATCATCCATCGCCCATCTGTATGGGTCGAGAAGGTATACGCTAGTCTACTCTGGTATATCGATGCCCTGTCTCGATATACCCACGACTAGGGACCTTGAAGGATGTACTTATGGACTACCATGTCCCCACTAGTATGATCTGCATCATAGTCCAGGTAGTCAAGTACACATCCTAAGGGCTTTACCAACATGTAACAGAGAGACAATCAGTATACACGTTAAGATAAAGAGCAACCAGATTGCATACTATCATGTCGAGCAAGAAAGTCATCCCTATATATGTCCCAGCATCCACTACAATATACATCCTATGTATAGTAATGGCCTCTAGGGCATACATATAACTAACAATCTCCCACTTGCACTAGGGCCATCTGATAGCAGTGGTTGCAGTATCTCATACTCAACCATCCCATAAAAGTCTCTCTATGGGAAAAGGCCTTTGTGAGTGGATCCGCCGTGTTGTCCTCTGAGTCTACTCTCCTAACCTTGATCACCCTGGAGATCAACCATCTCCATGATCAGGTGACACTGCCTTAGAATATGTCTGGATCACTGATGGGACCGGCGTTCTTTGGCATAAGCCACAACTCCATTGTCACACAATGGGAGGAACAAAGTTCATCTCATGAACTAATATACACCCAGACTTCCTCTTTGGTAGCATATTAAATAGCGATGTATCCAGCCTTTATCGTCGAGTATGCCACGGTATCTAGCTTGGAACTTTTCCAACATACCGTCCCTCCACTGAGCGTAAAGACAATGCCTGTGACTGACATTCAGTCGTCTTTATCACCCTGGAACCATTCCAGTGATTCTCCCCAGGGTCGATTGATACCGTCTCACTACAACTAGTGAGAATCCTAACATCCATTTAGATATATCTCATAGATCCAAAACCCAGGATTTAGGAGGTATCACTTTGATCCTATATGGAGAATCATTGTGATAAGCGGAGATTGACCGAGCGTAGCATAGGAAACTTCTTCCCTATCAAGAGCATGTCATCCACGTACTCTACGAGGATCGTCACTATACTCCCTACTACCTTTTGTTTATACAAGGTTCATCTACCATTTTGATGATGTCAAACTCTTTGACTAACATATCAAAACAGATGTTCCAACTCCGCGATACCTGCTTTATCCTATAAAGCATCTTGTACACGTTTCCGCTGCTCCCACTGTCTACGAAGCCCTCTGGCTGTGTACTTATAAAAGTTCTCTTCTAAAACATCATTTAGAAAAGTAGTCATGGCACCTAACCGCCAGATATCGTAGTCATGGTATATAGCCGTGACAAGTAGGATCTGGATGGACTTAAGCATAGCCACTTAAAAAGGTTTCATCATTATCCACGCCTGGTCGATGACGAAAAGCTTTAACAAGTCTAGCTTTGAAAGTCTCAACTTTTCCATTTACACCAAGTAATCTTCTCAAGATATACTTGCTCCTGATGGGGATTTAACCCTTCAGATATAGCAACCAAAGTCCATACTTTGTTGGTGTACATGGATTCCATCTCAGATCGCAAAGCATCCAGCCATTCTTACAGAGTCCCACTCCTGATGGCCAGCTCGAAACTAGTTGGGTCATCATCTTATGATGCAATCCTCACTCCCACTGTCATAGAGAAACCGAAGTATCTCTCAGACGGGTGAGGAACCTTACTAGATCGGCGGAGAGGCTGAGGTTCGTTGGTAACTATTGAATCCTTTGGTTCTGTCAAATCATCAGCTGCAGTTTTGTATAGCTGGAACCTTTTCAGTTCTACATAATAGATCTTGCCTCGAACTTGTCCGGATTATACTTTTAGACATAGCCCGGACAACCCCAAATCTTAACCAACTTAAGATATGGGCTTTTCCCTTTCCATATCACATATGAAGCGGTAAGCAACTGATTTGATTGGAACCCAATTCAATTGGTATGCAGCTTCTCAAGTGCATAACTCCCAAAAGGAAATAGGAAACACAGTAGTACTCATCATAGAGCACACCATATCATATAGGGTGCTATTGCTCCGCCCCGATATACCATCGTGCTATGGTGTATACGGAGGAGTAATGCTGAGAGAGAATCTCATTCTCCTTTAGAATAGTCCAGGAATTCCGTACTCAAGTATTCTCCTCCTTGATCTCATCAAAGGACATAATACTTATACCCGTATTGGTTCTCTACTTCTAGCTTATATTCTGTGAATATCTCAAAAGGTTCGGACTTGTGTTTCAACAGGAACATATGTCTGAATCTTGAGAGACTATCAGAGAATGTAACGAAGTACAAAGAACCGGTCTTGGCATGTGTAGACAGGGGACCTTACATACATCAGCATGTATCATCCCAAGAGTTTACTAACTCTTTCTCTGTTTCCAGTAAACAGAGCTATGGTCATCGTATCTTTGTGACATGACTGGCAAGTTTCATAAGATGTAAATTCAAACAGATTTAAATATGCATCTAAATGTAACTTCAGCTAGTCAGGTCGCATTGATATGACCTAGTCTACAATACCTCAAGAAGGATTCATTTATTTCTGAACTCTTCCTCTTGTGTATGTTCCGTATACTAAAGAACTGTAGTTTGATTTAGAACATTAATGCTTTTAGATAACGTGCCTGAACTGATCAACTTTTGATATAGGAAATGTTCAAAACATTATCCAACTATACAAAATTTTATCATTTCTTTACTAATAAAGAGATTGATATGATTTTGTATATCAGGTTCGGTATCTAATAGCATTTGTTCAAAATCAATGTATTGGTAATACAGGGTGACAGTGACCAACAGACTTGGCTGCAACACTTGCCTCGTTTTCTGTCTCATGAAACTTATTACCCGTTCTCAGTTTTTCTACCTTTTTGTAGCCCTATGTAACAGATTACATATCTGGGATCCTGATCCGGTATCATATACCCAGGATGCGGAGGATACTGAGAAACAGTTCTTTGTAACGAACACACCCGAAGATGATGCATCAGCATGCACTCTCTTCGTTTGGGCGGCACGAGAATTCTGGTAATCCCCAATTTCCTGCTCTGTCTTATAACAATTATAAGTTGGAGCGGGACCAACGTTCCCCAGCTCAGTATAACAAGCGGGTTCGGTCAATAATCCGTATTATTATCTTGATTAAGGCGTGATATGGTTGCTACCTGGAGAGAGAGAGAAGAAAACACCCAGCGTGCGCTCTTGCAAGAATAGATTGGTTTTTATTTTATCTAATCAGGATGGCTCCCACTGCTTTTTATCAAATCTTCCTTCAAACCCTAAAAGGAAAGACAAGCCGGGATTAATTACACACTACAAGTTCGCCAATCTTTCAGCCAGGCCAGTGTCGGTACTTTGAGGGAGGTCCCCTGTGCTTTCGCACGAACCTAATTAATGTAAACCTCATTTTCCCAGAGGCGTAACCTCGTTAACACCTTTCTAGACACCTACTTGATCGGCTAATTGTAATGTGTAAAACTCTCCCAGGAGTAACAATTACTCGCAGCGGGTATCAGGATCCAACTATCTCATAGAAGGTATGCAATCTCATTGCAAATTTCAACACTTGAAATTCCCGATAATATTTTGCCCCTAACGTGCTATGACCTTGAAGAAAGCCAACAAACCATAGCCCGCTAGTCAAGTTCAACCCGTACATTTCTTGATTGAATTAAACCCACCCGCACGACCCTTGACGAAAGCCAACAAAGCCGCACGACTACCCTAATCCAATCGCATCGTATGCAGCAGATAAGCAGCATATAGCTACCGCACACTGCACCTTGACGAAAGCCAACAAATGCAGCACGAATACTATATACAACTTATCTGAAATGACGGAGGGCTACGACAGGTTTTTCTGAAAACCTATTGCGTAATGAACTTGATATCGTTGTAGAATCAAATGATTTTAAAATGGAGTGCTTTTGAGGCTTTTCTAGTTTTGCTAAAGGAGTCACTCCCGGTGAAGGGATCGTCGGTCCTTTCCTCATCGAATAAGGTGCTGGATATATCATATATATCACTGTGCAAAGCAGAAACTATAGAAGCTATCAAAAGACAAACCGAGTGTGTAGCATCTACCAGTTATTGCTAAAGGAGTCACTCCCGGTGAAGGGATCTCGGTCCTTTCCTTATCGAATAAGGTGCAGGATATATCACATATACCACTGTGCAAAGCAAGAACTGTAGCTACCCTTTTAATTTTGAAATTCGATTCTACAACATCTTTAGGTTTCTTTTATTTCATTAATCTCATTAATGAAGTCCCATCATTTAAGTACCTAAACATCACAGATAAATACGACGTACACTTATGCCATCCGCATTCGCCTCGATGTCCCCTCATTCACCGTTAGTTAGGTAACTAACGGCAGAGCAGGGCAGGGCTAGCGCGGGTGTAAAACATAAGTAACATCTATATAATATATCATATATACTATATAAAGTATCCATCACAGAACATATCACATTATCACATCACAGATATCGCAGCAGAAGAATCATATGAAATATTGGATATACTAGGACGTCTGTGTTTTCAATACGAGCCAGTATAAAACACGGATTCCACGGTCGTGATGAATAGCTAAACCCACACCCTTAGACCCCTACGGGAGCGGCAAGCAACCCTACCAATTCTAGGGTTAGGAGACCCGGACTCGACTCCTCGAGATGCTCTCCCACTGGACCCTAGAACCCGGTTACTTGTGCTCCCCTCCTTGGGTCTATCCTAGTGCGGAAAAGTAAATAATATACAAAGGGTGACATCTTCCGCAGCCTGGAAGTGCCCCAATAAAAGAATATTACATACAAGTTTTTACATGAATGAAAATGAAAAACACTCATCTCACATAAAACCCCCGGCTATTCAAACACGACGATCCAATATAACATATCCAGCAACACATAACATCACATGTCATCAACGTAAGTAAATATGCGCATCCCAATTGTCGTTGACATATATCAACGAAACCGGCGATATCACATATTACACTTACGGTCACAGAAAAGAAAGTGTAAAACTACAACAGTTGGAATCCGCAACCTATATAGACATCGCATGCCTAATCAAATGAATTCCTTAGACATCGCATGCCTAACAATTATAAACCCCGCATTTTAGTCACATTATCGAAAACACTTTTCAATATCAAGTCGGGTAATTCAACAAGATTCCCGACATCCTGATCGAAAGCTCGTCGCAAACTTTAGTAGGCGGCCGCACCCCCGACGCCGCTGACGAAGTGCACCAAGGTGGAACACCGCTGCCGCAAGCACCCGGACGGATGCTTTCGGCGACGGGGTTCTCCTACAGTCACTTGGTCGGGGCTATGGAATGAGGCTGTCTATTAAGTTTACCCGGCGAGTATCCGCGTACGCTACGTGATTGCGACGGACTTTTGATCACATCAAAATTCCGTGGCAACCGATCAAGTGAGACTAAAGTGCTATGTTTATAACATTCATTCAGTTATCTCATAACTTATTGTGAATTCCAATTATTGTATCACATTCCGAATAAGATAGAAAATGTTAAACTTTCCGATCGAACAATCGAACACCCAAGTTTTCCCGAAACAACTCAACTCATGAAATAAGTTCAAAAACATTCACTTCGTGCCTCAGTACCAACGGTCCAGCCGTAGAAGGGTTAAGCCAACGCTTCACATGTGGCACGCCGTACTGCCCCAAACCCTAAGGTTCAAAGGGCAGTTCAAGACGGTCACATAATCGAGTTAAGGTTTGTTGTCTTCTAGAGGGACCATCGCGTTACTTGCACTACTTAGAACATGATTAAACTACAGAAAAATCCAACAATTGGAAATTTCCCGACAGGGGAAAAATTGGGTATTTTTATCCGGTCGAACTTTTTAACATATTCAATAATTATCCGGAAAGACACATAGACAAAGCTTGATAATCCGATCGAATCTTCGAACTCCCAAAACACCCCAGAAAACTCAACTCTTGAGTGATATTTAAAAATACCCAGAGAACTCGGCACTGAATAAAGGAAGTTACTGTGCAAAATAGGGAGGGTGACGTCACACTATTGCCGCGGAACCGCCGCCGAAGCTAGGCTTATGCCGCGGTTCCGCCGCAATCTTGAAGTATCTTTTGTCAAATTTTGCACCGTAATTCTTATAATTCCCTGCTGAATTTTTTAAGCATTTTTAATCTGGAAAAAACCCAGTTTTTGAAAAAAGTCCACAGAGCGTGAAATTTTAGGGTTTCGGGTTCGTTCGGGTTTCAAACTTCGTCTACGCATCGCCTAAGGCTCTAGCTAGGCTCTGATACCACTGTAGGGTTCCTAGGCACACTAATGAGGTCTCACAAGGCATCAACCATGCCAAATTCAAATTTTACATGTGCCGAGAAACCCTAATACGGATCGTTAACTAGAATTTTAGGCGAAACATGCAACTAGTTAACAACTTAACTAAAAGAACGGAAATACAACCTTTGTAGATCCGGTCCTCCACCTCCATAGCTCCGTGTAGATATCCCTCCGCTGTACAAATCGGATCTTGGACTCTAGTGTCGGCTTCATCGGAGAAATAGGCGGGCTAGGTCATCGACTACGATGCCGAAGATGATCTACGTCGAGGCATCATAAGATCAAGCTCCCACTTCACCAAGTCATGAAACTTGTGAAGAAAACACCCTATACTACTTGGCAAGAGGTAGAGGATGAAGAAATAGGAAGTGGGTTCACTTTAGAATTGGATTTCTCACTCTTTTTCACTATTTGCCATTGATGGAGGCAAGCTTCTTCATCTTGAAGAAGAAGATAATGAATATGATAAGTGTTATTCCAAAAAGAAAAGAATATCAATACTTATCATATACAAACCATGATTAGGTGTAGAGAATAAACTATGGTTAGTGGGAATGGTTAGGGTAAGGAGATGAAGACAAAATGGTCACTTGGTCAAATCTTCATGAAGCTTCAACAAGCTTCAAGTTTGAAAGCAACCATTTTGTTTTCTTTCCTTTTTATCTTTTAACCAAAAAGAATAGATAAATGAATAAATAAATAAAAACAAAACCCTAACCATTACATAACCATGGTTTAATCTAAACATACACCCAAACATGCATGTATCATCAAACATGGTACAAGCAAGTGCACAAAAATATATCATATATACAATGTGCACATCAAGTGAGAAAATCCATTTAAAGTGAACAAATATTAGTTAATGCAAAGTAATATATCAAATATATAATTATACATTAAATCATTAACTCAACACTTGATTTAACGATCCGGTCATATCGCATGTAACCGACTAATATCCAATGTATCGGCTTATCGAATCAATCATTGATTCGATAACTAGGTTATATCACATACAACCATTCGATACATTCATCGCGAGAATAGAATACGGTATCACATACACGCATTATTCTCGGTCCCGCACATATCTCATATGCGCTCCTATTTCGTTTCGCTTGAGCCAGGAAACCTCTGTGTAGGACTCTAAAGACTCGTCAATACGCCGGCAGCAGGTGATGATCATATCAAAACCCACAAGCCGCAAGCGGTCTGCTAAACGTAACGGCCACCCGGGTATTGAGCGATCAGAAGATCGACGAGCAAGCCCTCTCATACTCCTGTGAATCCAACCAGTAACACTTACCGTACAATCCGGTCTCGTCGTCTGATATGTCGCATATCTCGCCTAGGGGTGGTAAACGTCAGACCCCAACAGCTCGATAAGTCATGTCGATATGAGGTCTATAACAGTTCGAGAAACTACTGGTAACACTTACCAGTAAATCTCAGCAACCCTGGCCAGGGATTTCCAGTTATAGCCAATCGAACACAGCGCAACATCAACCCCCTATACCGGGAGAGACGAATCCCCTCCTATCGCTCGTTGCCTCCATGTGATTCGGGACTGTACCCAAAAAACACCATTTTGCACGCCCTCTTGGACGTGGTAAGGTGGAAATCAAAGCACAGTGGGAACCACACAAGACTCTATGACGATCTCGGGTCAACAGACTACTCTGTACCAGTGTCACCAGAGAACTGCCATCTGACGTACGGTATAATACCATCTGGGAGTTCTCGGCGAGTCCGTCCAGTGTACCCAGTCTCCACTGAGCACACGTATATCATCTCTGATGTCAAACACCAATGGATATGGGATCATCCATCGCCCATCTGTATGGGTCGAGAAGGTATACGCTAGTCTACTCTGGTATATCGATGCCCTGTCTCGATATACCCACGACTAGGGACCTTGAAGGTTGTACTTATGGACTACCATGTCCCCACTAGTATGATCTGCATCATAGTCCAGGTAGTCAAGTACACATCCTAAGGGCTTTACCAACATGTAACAGAGAGACAATCAGTATACACGTTAAGATAAAGAGCAACCAAATAGCATACTATCATGTCGAGCAAGAAAGTCCTCCCTATATATGTCCCAGCATCCACTACAATATACATCCTATGTATAGTAATGGCCTCTAGGGCATACATATAACTAACAAGAAGGTGATAGAGAATAAGGTTGTCTTCCTCGTATTGTACATGGATGACATACTCTTGATAGGAAATGATGTTCCTATACTGCACTCGGTCAAGCTCTTCTTATCACAAAGATTCTCAATAAAAGATCTAGGTGATGCCTCTTACATCTTGGGGATTAAGATCTATAGAGATAGATCTAAATGGATACTGGGATTGTCCCAATCCAGGTACATTGACACCATACTAAAGAGATTTAGTTTGGAAGATTCCAAGCGTGGGAATTTACCCACGATATCAGGACCCACTCTTTCTAAAGAGATGTCTTCCAAGACTGATTTAGAGAGAGCACGCATGCAAGAGATACCCTATGCTTGGGCAGTAGGCTCTATCATGTACGCAATATTATGTACCAGACTCGATGTAGCATACTCACTATGTAGTGAGTAGGTATCAAGTAGATCCAGAAGAGAATCACTGGACAGCCGTGAAGAACATTCTCAAGCACTTGAGAAGGACTAAAGAGATTTTTTGGTATATGGTAACGGTGAGCTCCAAGTGGAGCCCTTTACCGATTCGAGCTTCTAGAGAGATAAGGGCGACTCTAAGTCGGTCTCGGGATTTGTCTTTACTCTCAATGAGGCGGTGGTTTTTTGGAAGAGTTCCAAGCAGGAAACTATGGCAGACTCGACGATGGAGGCTGAATACTTTGCTGCCAATAATGCTGCCAAAAAGGCTGTCTGGATGAAGAAGTTCATAAACGAAGTTGGTGTGGTTCCGTCCATCGAGCATCCAATACCTTTTTATTGTGATAACAATGGAGCAGTGACTTTAGCTAAGGAACCCAGGTCCCATAAGCGATCTAGGCATATTCTGAGGCGGTATCACCTGATCCGGGAGATAGTTGATCGCCGGGAGATCAAGGTCAGGAGAGTTGACACGAAGAACAACACGGCGGATCGACTCACAAAGGCCATACCCTATATACAATTTGAGATACTTTTCGGGATGTTGGGTATGAGATACTACAACAACTGGTCATAGTGCAAGTGGGAGATTATTAGTTATATGTATGCCCTAGAGGCCATTATTGTACATATGATGTATATTATAGTAGATGCTTGAACATATATAGAGAGGACTTTCTTGCTCGACTTGATAATATGCTATCTGGTTACTCTTTGTCTTAACATGTAGACTTGTATTGTGATACCGTCTTGCTGTCACATGTTAATAAAGCCCTTAGGATGTGTACTTGACTACTAGGACTATGATAGAGATCATACTAGTGGGGCCAGGGTAGTCCACAAGTAAATCCTTTAATTGTTCCTAGTCGAGGGTGTATCGAGACAGGGCATCGATATTCCAGTGTGGACTAGCGTATACGCTTCTTGACCCATATGATGGGCGATGGATGATCCCACATCCATTGGTGTTTGACATCATAGATGGTATACATGTGCTCAGTGGAGGCTGGGTATACTGAACGGACTCGCCGATAACTCCTAGTTGGCATTATACCTATCGTCAGATAGCAGTTCTCTGGTGACACTGGTACAAGTTAGTCTGTAGACCCGAGATCGTCATAGAGACTTGTGTGATTCCCACCGTGCTTTGATTTCCACCTTACCACATTCAAGAGAATGTGCAAAACGGCGGTTTTTGGGTACATTCCCAAGTCGCATGGAGGCAATGAGCGATAGGAGGGGATTCGACTCTCCCGGTATTGGGGGTTGATGTTGCGTTGTGCTCGATTGGCTATAATTGGAAGTTCCTCGCTAGGGCTGATACGGAGATTTACTGGTAAGTGTTATCAGTAGTTTCTTGACCCGTTATGAGCCTCACATTTGCACGACTTATCGGTTACCGGGGTCTGACGTTTACCACCACTAGACTGGATATGCGACATATCAGACGAAGAGACCGGAATGTACGGTAGTGTAACTGACAGGCTTTATAAGAGTATGAGCAGGCTTGCTTGTTGAACTTCTAATCGCTCAATACCCGGGTAGCCGTTACATCCAGTTAGTACCGCTGACGGCTTGTGGGTGACTGATATGATCATCACATACGACCGGCGTATTGACGAGTCTTTAGAGTCCTACACAGAAGTTTTCTGGCTCAGGAGAAACGAAGTAGGAGCACATATGTGATATGTGCGAGATCGAGATTAATACGTGTATGTGATACCGTATTCTATTCTCATAGTATGTGATATCGGTCGGTTATATGTGATATAGCCGGGTTATTGAATCAAGTGTTGATTCAATAAGTTGATACATATGATATTAGCCGGTTATATGTGATATAGCCGAATTATTGAATCAAGTGTTGATTTAATAATTTAATTTATAATTATATATTTGATATAATAATTTATATTAACTAATATTTGCTCACTTGTGCATTTCTTTTTCTCACATGTGCACACTTAATATATATGTGATATATATTTATTGTGTTTTGATCAGTCGAAAATACTGCATCTTTTAACCGGAAATTTCCCTATCATTTGCACTCATCTAGAAGTGTTCGGCATTCATATAGCACATATTAGCAACACAGTCGTTAAATATCAGATTGCGTGTGTTAGACTCTAAAACCGGCACTATAAAGGAAATTGACTGTATTTCATAACATGGCATCATTCCTATATATCGCAACTTGTGTTCCAAAGTTTGTGCAGGAAAATCCAGAAGAATGGCCAATTTACAAAACAAAGACTGCTAAAGAATACGCCAACTCAAGGATTTTGAATCTGGTATTGATCTAAAAGGAATTCAGAGATTCAACATAGCAGGAAATACATCAAAAGACAACACAAAGCAGCATATGAAGTCTCAATCCCTAAGGCCACCATATGGCCGTGGAACCGCGGCCGGAGCCGCTTTGCGCCGCGGTTCCGCGGCGGCGCTACCACGTCAGCCCTCCAACTTTGCTGCAATATCTCCACCTCAGCTCCTATGGCTCTTCAAGACACTACATTTTCCAGAAGACCCCAGAAGCTTCTGCCAGTTCAGCAAACTAGGGTTTCTAAAGCTAAACATTCCTAGCTTAAAGCCTAAGCTAAGCTCCTAACTAACTTACAACAAACTTTTGGAGGGAATTGCAATTTCAAAAACCTAGACCTAGGGTTTAGGAAACCTATAAATAGACCCCTAGGCTCACTTGTAAAAAGATCGCATCTCATAGATATCTCATCATATATCATCTCATATCATAGATCTTAGACAACTCATTGTTGGCTAAGTTCTAGTTCATCATCTACCCACATTCTTGCCACCTCCAAACCCTAACCCTAATCCAATCTAGAAATACCCAATTCAAGATCCATGGAGATCAAGCAAAGCAAGTCTTCAAGCAACCTTTAGAAGCAAAGCCGGTATTCAATGGAGCACGAGATCGAAGCGATCCAAGACTCAAGAAGCCGAGCGATGCAAGATTCGATGAGCGAAGTTCCTACCTGTTGTAAATCTTAAGAGTTGTAACTACTTTTTGATGTAATGAAGGTGAAGATTCTTTAACTTGTTTACATTTCAATTCAAGCATTATGATTCATTTAGATTCTTGAATATGTACTTTGTGATGATGTTTGGATAAAACTCCGCTCGTGGAGGAATCGAAACAATTGTAAAATGATGATGTTGATGAATTATTAAACGTTTTCTTAAGTCTTAAAACAATTGTAAATTCTTGAAAATCGATTGATCAATGATCTAGATCGATGCGAATGTGTTCTTGATTCCTTTCGCACGATCTAGAGATCGACAATTGATCATTCGACTTTCAAGAAGCTATCTAGTGAATGTTACTCATCAAAAGGACAAAGGATAGGATGAGGAACCCTAATTCCACGCAAAATCCTTGATCCTCGATGAATTCGACATCGATTTAGCATCAATTTGTTACTAGATAAGAAATCGTAATCTTGAACCTTCAACACATCTACAATTTGTAGGGTTCCTAGGCACACTAGTGAAGGTTCATAAAGCATCAAACATGCCCGAATAAAAATTTACATGTGCCGAACAACCCAAAGACGGGATCTTTGCTAGATTATTAGGGTTAAGCATGCAAGATAACATCTTTAAAGCTAAGTGTGAGGGATTACAACCTTTGTAGTCTGCTCCTTCGCTTCACAAGCTCCGAGTAGAAGTCCCTTCGCCGCGATCCACGATCTCCTGGCCTCAAGAGAGGCTCCACGACTCGAACGATCCATGCTAGCTTGAAGTGTTCCGATTCTCCGATGATCTACGTCGAAGTTGCTATAATCCAAGTTTTCTCACTCTAAAGAGATGAACACCTTAATCTAATGGGCTAGATTAGATGAGGATGATGGAGTAGTATTTATACTATCTTTTTATTTCACTTTCTCACAATAAATCATCTCAAAAGGAATTTTTAGTGAGCTTTTTCTCAAACTCAAGAGAGAAGAAGATGAAGAAAAATGAAGAGAGTGATCCTTTTGTGATGAATAGTAGTCAAGAGTATATGATTGATTATCAAACCATGGTCAAGGATGAGAGGCTTAACCTTTGTAGAGAATAAACTAGAGCTAGGGTTTGGTTAGGTTAAGGATAAGTATCAACCATAATATCTTAACCAAGACAAAAAGGAAACGCTTCTAGAATAAACAAGAAAAAGCTAATCCTAATCAAACCCTAATCTCTTTTTATCATCCTTAAACATGTTTCATAAAAAATCATATCATGTCACAATAATATATATCACATATATATTATATATTTGCAACAAAAGAAAATAATACAATTAACATATATCGCATATATATCAATGTATTAATCCGGTGAGAAAATGAAATAATAAAGCGAGCCAATATTAGATAATGTAATACAATATATCATATATATCATTATACATTAAATCATCGAATCAACACTTGATCCGACGATCCGGCTATATCGAATATAACCGACTAATATATCATGTATCGATTCATCGAATCAACACTTGATCCGATGTCCCGATTCATAACTAAATATCACGAGAATATAATACGGTATCTCATATCGCATTATCCTCGGTCCTGCACATATCACATATGTGCCTCTACTCCGTTTTGCCTGAGCCAAGAAACCTCTGTGTAGGACTCTAAAGAATCGTCAATACGCCGGTAGCAGGTGATGATCATATCAAACACCCACAAGCTGCAAGCGGTCAGCTAAACGTAACAGCCACCCAGGTATTGAGCGATCAGAAGATCAACAAGCTAGCCTGTCCGTTCTCTTGTGAATCCAATCAGTAACACTCCCATACAGTCCGGTCTGTTCGTCTGATATGTCGCATATCAAGTCTAGGGGTGGTGTACGTCAGACCCCAGTAACCGATAAGTCGTGTCGATGTGAGGCTCATAACAGGTAGAGAAAATACCGGTAACACTTACCAGTATATCTCTATATCAACCCTGGACAGGGACTTCCAGTTATAGCCAATCGAACACAGCACAACATCAACTCCCTATACCGGGAGAGACGAATCCCCTCCTATCGCTCATTGCCTCCATGTGATTCGGGACTGTACCCAAAAGCTACCATTTTGCATGCCCTATTGGACGTGGTAAGGTGGAAATCAAAGCACAGTGGGAATCACACAATACTCTATGACGATATCGGGTCTACAGACTACCCTGTACCAGTGTCACCGGAGAACTGCCATCTGACGTGTGGTATATCACCATCTGTGAATTCTCGGCGTGTCCGTCCAGTGCACCCAGTCTCCACTGAGCACCCGTACACTATCCTTGATGTCAAACACCGATGGATATGGGATCATCCATGCCCATCATATAGGTCAAGATGCGTATACGCTAGTCTACTCTGGTGTATCGATGCCCCGTCTCGATATACCCTCGACTAGGAACAGTTATATGATGTACTCATCGACTATTATGGCCCTACTAGTATGATCTCATCATAGTCCCAGTAGTCGAGTACAGATGCTATGGGCTTTATCAACATGTAAGAGTAAGACAGTAAACCAATACAAGTCAACATGTTAAGATAAAGTGAAACCAAATAGCATACTATCATGACGAGCAAGAAAGTCCTCTCTGTATATATCCAAGCATCCATTATAATATACATCATATATACAACAATGGCCACCAGGGCATATACATAACTAACAATCTCCCACTTGCACTAAGGCCAGCTGCTGTAGTATCTCATACCTAGCATCCCGAATAATCTCTCAAACCGTATCTGGGGAATGGCCTTCGTGAGTGGATCCGCAGTGTTATCCTTCGTATCTACTCTCCTTACCTCGATCTCCCGGCGATTAACTATTTCCCTGATCAGGTGATACCGCCTCAGAATATATCTGGCCTTCTGATGGGATCTGGGTTCCTTGGCCAAAGCCACAGCTCCATTGTTATCGCAATACAGAGGTATTGGATGTTCAATGGATGGAACCATACCAAGTTCACTGATGAACTACTTCATCCAGACAGCCTTTTTGGCAGCATCGTTGGCAGCGATGTATTCAGCCTCCATCGTCGAGTCTGCAACGGTATAATGTTTGGAACTCTTCCAACATACCGCCCCTCCATTGAGGGTAAAGACAAATCCCGAATGCGACTTAGAGTCGACCTTATCACTTTGGAAGCTGGAATCGGTAAAGGACTCCACCCGGAGTTCTCCGTTACCATACACCAAGAACATGTCTCTCGTCCTTCGCAAGTACTTGAGAATGTTCTTCACAGCTGTCCAATGACTCTCTCCTGGATCTTCTTGATACCGACTCACTACACTTAGTGAGTATGCAACATCGGGTCTGGTATATAGCATCGCATACATGATAGAGCCTACTGCCGAAGCATAGGGTATCCCTTGCATGCAAGATCTTTCTAAATCAGTCTTGGGAGACATCTCTTTGGAGAGAGTGAGTCCAGAGATCATGGGTTGGTTCCCACGGTTGGATTCTTCCATACTAAACCTCTTTAGTATGGTGTCAATGTACCTGGATTGGGACAATCCCAGTATCCTTTTGGATCTATCTCTATAGATCCTAATCCACAATATGCATGAGGCATCACCTAGATCTTTCATTGAGAATTTTTGTGATAAGAAGAGCTTGACTGATTGCAGCATAGGAATATCATTTCCTATCAAGAGTATGTCATCCACGTACAATACGAGGATGACAACCTTACTCTCTGCTACCTTCTTATAGATACAAGGTTCATCTATGTTTCTGATGAAGTCAAACTCTTTGACTACTACATCAAAACAGATGTTCCAATTCCGCGATGCTTGGTTTAACCCATAAATAAATTTAAGCAGTTTGCACACCTTTCCGCTGCTCCCACTATCTACGAAGCCCTCTGGCTGAGTTATGTACACGCACTCTTCTAAATCACCATTTAGAAAGGCGGTCTTAACATCCATTTGCCAGATTTCGTAGTCATGGTATGCAGCAATGGCAAGTAAGATCCGGATGGACTTAAGCATAGCCACTGGAGAAAAGGTTTCGTCATAATCCACACCTGGTCGTTGACAAAAACCCTTTGCTACAAGCCTAGCTTTGAAAGTCTCAACTTTTCCATCTACACCAATTTTCTTTCTAAAAATCCACTTGCTCCTAATGGGTTTTACCCCTTCCGAAGCATTTTCCAAAATCCTTACTTTATTGGTGTACATGGATTCCATCTCAGATCGCATTGCATCCAGCCATATCACAGAGTCACCACTCGTGATGGCCTGCTCGAAACTAGTCGGGTCATCATCTTCCATGATGCAATCCTCGCTTCCACCATCAATGATAAAACCGTAGTATCTCTCAGGTGGACGAGAAACCCTACTAGATCGGCGGAGAAGCTGGGGTTCGTCGGGTACTACTGAATCCTCTCGTTCTACTAAATCTTCAGTTGCAATTTGTGTTTCTGGAAGCTCTTCCAGCTCTACCTCTTTGACACTAATTTCTTTTGCAAGAAATTCCTTTTCCAAAAAGGTGGCATATTGAGAAACAAACACTTTTTGTTCTTCAACGTGGTAGAAAAAATATCCTTGGGAATTCTTAGGATATCCCACAAACTTGCAAAGAACTGACCGTGTCTCGAGTTTGTCTGGATTTTGCCTTTTGACATAGGCCGGACAAACCCATATCCTAACTCGTTTAAAATATGGTCTCTTCCCACTCCATATCTCATATGGTGTGGTAGGCACTGATTTAGACGGAACTTGATTCAATAGGTATGCTGCTGTCTCAAGCTCATAACCCCAGAAGGAAATAGGCAACTCAGCCTCGCTCATCATAGAGCGCACCATATCTAATAGGGTGTGATTCCTCCGTTCCGATACACCGTTGTGCTGTGGTGTATAAGGAGGAGTAAGCTGAGAGAGAATCCCATTCTCTTTTAGATAATCTAGAAACTCATGTCTTAAGAATTCACCTCCTCGATCAGATCAAAGAATCTTAATACTTTTTCCCGTTTGATTCTCTACCTCGTGCTTATATTCTCTGAATTTCTCAAAAGCTTCAGACTTGTGTTTCATCAGGAACACATGTCCGAATCTAGAGAGATCGTCAGTGAATGTAATGAAGTAGGAAGAACCGTTACTGGCATGCGTAGACATGGGACCGCATACATCACAATATACCAGTCCTAAGAGTTCAGTAACTCTTTCTCCGTGTCCACTAAACGGAGCTTTGGTCATTTTTCCTTTGAGACATGAATGGCAAGTATCATAAGATGATAATTCGAACGGATTCAAATAACCATCCTTATGTAACTTAGCTAGTCGTGTTGCATTGATATGACCAAGTCTACAATGCCACAAGAAGGATTCGTTCATTTCTGAACTTTTCCTCTTGTGTGTGTTTTGTATATTGAGGACTGTATTCTGATTTAGAATGAATATGCCATTATATAAAGAGCCTGATGCAATCAACTTTTGATCTAGGAATATGTTCATAACATTATCCTTTACTACAAAATTATATCCTTTTTTACTCAATAAAGAGACTGATATAATGTTGCACATCATGTTCGGTATATAATAGCACTCATTCAGAATCAGTGTATTACGACTTGGCAATACAAGGTGATATTCGCCAATTGCTTTGGCTGTAATTCTTGCACCGTTCCCTACTTGAACGGAATGATCACCTTTTTCCAGTTCTCTACCTTTACGTAGCCCATGTAACAATTTACATATGTGGGATCATGATCCGGTATCTAATACCCAGGACGTAGGGTGAACTGAGAACCAGTTTTCAATAACTAACACACCTGAAGAAGATGCATCAACATGGATGTTCTTTTGGGCGGCTTGAGAATCCAGATATTCTCCTATTCCCTGTTCAGTCTTATAACTCTTATAAGAAAGAACGGGTCCAACGTTCCCCTGCTCTGTATAATAAGCGGGTTCAGTCAATACATCCATATTATTATCTTGATTATGGCCTGACATGGTCGCTACCTGGAGAGAGAGAGAACAAAACACTTTAGCGTATGCTCTTGCAAGATTAGATTGGTTATTATCTTATCTAATCAGGATGTCTCCCACTATTTTTATCAAATCCACCTTCAAACCCTAAAAGGTAAGATTAGCCGGGATTAATTACACCCTAGAATTTCATCAATCTTTCTGCCAGATCAGTGTCGGTACTTTGAGGGAGGTACCCCGTGCTTTCGCATGGACCTAATTAAAGTAAACCTCGTTTTCCCAGAGGCGTAACCCCGTTAACACTTTTCTAGACACCTACTTGATCGGCTAATTGTCCTGTGTAAAACTCTCCCAGGAGTAACTCTTACTCGCAGTGGCTATCGGGATCCAACTATCTCATAGGAGGTATGCAATCTCATTGCAAATTTCAACACTTGAAATTCCCGATAATATTTTGCCCCTAGCAATTTATGATCTTAACATAGTCAACAAATCATAATTGCTAGCCAAGTTCAACCCGTCATTTCCCGATTGAATTAAACCCACCTGCGCGACCCTTAACATAGTCAACAAAGTCGTACAACTACCCTAATCCAATCACATCTCATGTTTTAGCAGATAAGTACTAATTAGCTACCGCACACTACGCCTTAACATAGTCAACAAACGTAGCACGAATACTAACTAGTCTTTATCTGAAATGACGGAGGGCTACACAGGTTTTTCAGAAAACCATAGCGTAATGAACTTGATATCGTCGTAGAATCAAGTGAAATTTTGAGATGGAGTGTTTTTTAGGCTTTCATTAGTTTTGCTAAAGAGGTCACTCCCGGTGAAGGGTTCTCGGCTCTTTTCTCATCGAATAAGGTCCATGACATATCATATATATCACTGTCCAAACCAAAACTCTAAAAGCAATCAAAAGGCAAACCGAGTTTTGTAGCATCTGCCAGTTTCGCTAAAGAGGTCACTCCCGGTGAAGGGATCTCGGCTCTTTCCTCATCGAATAAGGTGCAGGGTATATCATATATACCACTATGCAAAGCAAAACTGTAGCTACCCTTTTTATAAAGTTTTGATTCTACAACATCTTTTAGATTTCTTTTCTTTTTATTAATCTCATTAATAAAAAATCCCATCAGCTTATGCTTCTTAAGCATCACAGATAAATACGACGTACACTTATGTCATCCGCATTTGCCTCGATGTCCCCTCGTGCACCGTTAGGTTAGGTAACTAACGACAGAGCAGGGCAGGGCTAGTGTGGGTGTAAAACATAAGTAACGTCTATATAATATATCATATATACTATATACTGTATCCATCACAACATATCAAATGATCACATCACACATATCGCAGCAGAAACATATATATAATGTGGGATATACTAGGACGTCCATATTTAGTAATTAGCCAACAATAGAAAATACGGATTCCACAGTCGCGATGAATAGCCAAGCCCATACCTCGGACCCCTATGAGAACGGCAAGCGACCCTACCAATTCTGAAGTTTAGGAGACCCGGTCTCGACTCCTAGAGATGGCCTCCCACTGAACCCCAGAACCCGGTCACCTGTGCTCCCCTCCTTGGGTCCATCCTAATGCGGAAAAGTAAATAATATACAACACTGGTGGCATCAACCTCAACCTAGAAATGCCCCAAATAAAAGAATATTACATTACATTTGAATTTACATGAATGAAAATATAAAACTCTCATCTCACATAAAACCCCCGGCTATTCAATCGCGACAATGCTGCACATCATATCTCAGCAACACATAATATCTCATATCATCAACGTAAGTAAGTATGCATACACCGATCGTCGTCGATGTATAGCAATGAAAACCGGCAATACAATTACATACTACACTTACGGTCACAGAAAAGAAATTGTAAAACCACAATATTTGGAATCCACAATCACTTTAGACATCGTAAATCCGAAATATAACATACTTCGCATTTCATGCCTAACACAATGAATTCCACATATTGTATCACATTCCAGATAAATAGACAATATTAAACTTTTCGAACAGATAATCAAATACCCAAAATTTCCTAAAGTGCTCAACACTTGAGCGGAGTTCAAACAATCCCAGAATATGTCACAGTACTTGTGATCCAGCCGTAGAAGGGTCAAGCCAACGCCTCACATGTGGCACGCCGTACTGCCCCAAACCTGAAGGTTCAAAAGGCATTTCAAGACGGTCACATAATCGAGTTAAGGTTTGTCGTCTTCTAGAGGGTCCACCGTGTTACTTGCACATTTTTCCGAAAGATTTAAACTCGAGAAAAGATTCAACACTTGAAAAATTTTTTGTGTCGGGAAAAAGTGAGTTAATGATATCCGTTCGAACTTTTTAACAGTTTCTAAATATCAAGAAAAACAATAACAAATTTAAAAATTCCGATCGAATCTATGATTACAAAACAAACCCCAGAACACTCAATACTTGAGTCACTTTAAAAATACTTAGAAGCATCAATAAGCACCTACGGATATTACCATGAATCCACGTGTCATAATTCCAAAGTTCGGCCGCGGAACTGCCGCGGGAAGTAGGTTCCCGCCGCGGTTCCGCGGTGACTTAGATGAATTGTGATCTCGTATTTCATGGTAATTCTTAGAATTTCCTGCTGATTTTTTAGGTATTTTTAATTCAGAAAAAATAGCATTTTTGAAAAATATCCAGAGAGGGGTTCATTTTCGTCGGTTCGGGTTCGATCGGAGTTTTAACTTCGTTAACACATCGCCTAATGCTCTAGCTAGGTGCTGATACCACTTTAGGGTTCCTAGGCACACTAGTGAAGGTTCATAAAGCATCAAACATGTCCGAATAAAAATTTACATATGCCGAACAACCCAAAGACGGGATCTTTGCTAGATTATTAGGGTTAAGCATGCAAGATAACATCTTTAAAGCTAAGTGTGAGGGATTACAACCATTGTAGTCCGCTCCTTCGCTTCACAAGCTCCGAGTAGAAGTCCCTTCGTCGCGATCCACGATCTCCTGGACTCAAGAGAGCAACCACGACTCGAACGATCCATGCTAGCTTAAAGTGTTCCGATTCTCCGATGATCTACGTCGAAGTTGCTATAACCCAAGCTTTCTCACTCTAAAGAGATGAACACCCTAATCTAATGGGCTAGATTAGATGAGGATGATGGAGTAGTATTTATGCTATCTTTTTATTTCACTTTCTCACAATAAATCATCACAAAAGGAATTTTCAGTGAGCTTTTTCTCAAACTCAAGAGAGAAGAAGATGAAGAAAAATGAAGAAAGTGATCCTTTTGTGATGAATAGTAGTCAAGAGTATATGATTGATTATCAAACCATGTTCAAGGATGAGAGGCTTAAACTTTGTAGAGAATAAACTAGAGCTAGGGTTTGGTTAGGTTAAGGATAAGTATTAACCATAATATTTTAACCAAGACAAAAAGGAAACCCTTCTAGAGTAAACAAGAAAGAGCTAATCCTAATCAAACCCTAATCACTTTTTATCATCCTTAAACATGTTTCATAAAAAATCATATCATGTCACAATAATATATATCACATATATATTATATATTTGCAACAAAAGAAAATAATATAATTAACATATATCGCATATATATCAATGTATTAATCCGGTGAGAAAATGAAATAATAAAGCGAGCCAATATTAGATAATGTAATACAATATATCATATATATCATTATACATTAAATCATCGAATCAACACTTGATCCGACGATCCGGCTATATCGAATATAACAGACTAATATATCATGTACCGATTCATCGAATCAACACTTGATCCGATGTCCCGATTCATAACTAAATATCGCGAGAATATAATACGGTATCTCATATCGCATTATCCTCGGTCCTGCATATATCACATATGTGCCTCTACTCCGTTTTTCCTGAGCCAAGAAACTTCTGTGTAGGACTCTAAAGAATCGTCAATACGCCGGTAGCAGGTGATGATCATATCAAACACCCACAAGCTGCAAGCGGTCAGCTAAACGTAACAGCCATCCACGTATTGAGCGATCAGAAGATCAACAAGCTGGCATGTCCGTTCTCCTGTGAATCCAATCAGTAACACTCCCGTACAGTCCAGTCTATTCGTCTGATATGTCGCATATCAAGTCTAGGGGTGGTATACGTCAGACCCCAGTAACCGATAAGTCGTGTCAATGTGAGGCTCATAACAGGTCGAGAAAATACTGGTAACACTTACCAGTATATCTCTATATCAGCCCTGGACAGGGACTTCCAGTTATAGCCAATCGAACACAGCACAACATCAACTCCCTATACCGGGAGAGACGAATCTCCTCCGATCACTCATTGCCTCCATATGATTCGGGACTGTACCCTAAAGCCACCGTTTTACACGCCCTATTAGACGTGGTAAGGTAGAAATCAAAGCACAGTGGGAATCACACAATACTCTATGACGATATCGGGTCTACAGACTACCCTGTACCAGTGTCACCGGAGAACTGCCATCTGACGTGTGGTATATCACCATCTGGTAGTTCTCGGCGAGTCCGTCCAGTGTACCCAGTCTCCACTGAGTACCCGTACACCATCCTTGATGTCAAACACCGATGGATATGGGATCATCCATCGCCCATCATATGGGTCAAGATGCGTATACGCTAGTCTACTCTGGTGTATCGAGGCCCCGTCTCGATATACCCTCGACTAGGAACAGTTATAGGATGTACTCATCGACTATTATGGCCCCACTAGTATGATCTCATCATAGTCCCAGTAGTCGAGTACAGATCCTAAGGGCTTTATCAACATGTGAGAGTAAGATAGTAAACCAATACAAGTCAACATGTTAAGATAAAGTGAAACCAAATAGCATACTATCATGACGAGCAAGAAAGTCCTCTCTGTATATATCCAAGCATCCATCATAATATACATCATATGTACAACAATGGCCTCTAGGGCATATACATAACTAACAATCTCCCACTTGCACTAAGGCCAGCTGCTGTAGTATCTCATACCTAGCATCCCGAATAATCTCTCAAACTGTATCTGGGGAATGGCCTTCGTGAGTGGATCCGCAGTGTTATCCTTCGTATCTACTCTCCTTGCGTCGATCTCCTGGCTATCAACTATCTCCCTGATCAGGTGATACCGCCTCAGAATATGTTTGGACTTCTGAAGGGATCTGGGTTCCTTGGCCAAAGCCATAACTCCATTGTTATCGCTATATAGAGGTATTGGATGTTCAATGGATGGAACCACACCAAGTTCAGTGATGAACTACTTCATCCAGACAGCCTCTTTGGCAGCATCGTTGGCAGCGATGTATTCAGCCTCCATCGTCGAGTCTGCAATGGTATAATGTTTGGAACTCTTCCAACATACCGCCCCTCCATTGAGGGTAAAGACAAATCCCGAGTGCGACTTAGAGTCGTCCTTATCACTTCAGTAGCTGGAATCAGTAAAGGACTCCACCCGGAGTTCTCCGTTACCATACACCAAGAACATGTCTTTTGTCTTTCGCAAGTACTTGAGAATGTTCTTCACAGCTGTCCAGTGACTCTCTCCAGGATCTGCTTGATACCGACTCACTATACTTAGTGAGTATGCAACATCGGGTCTGGTATATAACATCGCATACATGATAGAGCCTACTGCCGAAGCATAGGGTATCCCTTGCATGCGAGCTCTTTCCAAATAAGTCTTGGGAGACATCACTTTGGAGAGAGTGAGTCGAGAGATCATGGGTTGGTTCCCACGCTTGGATTCTTCCATACTAAACCTCTTTAGTATAGTGTCAATGTACCTGGATTGGGACAATCCCAGTATCCTTTTGGATCTATCTCTATAGATCCTAATCCCCAATATGCATGAGGCATCACCTAGATCTTTCATTGAGAATCTTTGTGATAAGAAGAGCTTGACTGATTGCAGCATAGGAATATCATTTCCTATCAAGAGTATGTTATCCACGTACAATACGAGGAAGACAACCTTACTCTCTGCTACCTTCTTATAGATACAAGGTTCATCTATGTTTTTGATGAAGTCAAACTCTTTGACTATTACATCAAAATAGATGTTCCAACTCCGCGATGCTTGGTTTAACCCATAAATGGATTTAAGCAGTTTGCACACCTTTCCGCTGCTCCCACTATCCACGAAGCCCTCTGGCTGAGTCATGTACACGCACTCTTCTAAATCACCATTTAGAAAGGCGGTCTTAACATCCATTTGCCAGATTTCGTAGTCATGGTATGCAGCAATGGCAAGTAAGATCCGGATGGACTTAAGCATAGCCACTGGAGAAAAGGTTTCGTCATAATCCACACCTGGTCGTTGACGAAAACCCTTTGCTACAAGTCTAGCTTTGAAAGTCTCAACTTTTCCATCTACACCAATTTTCTTTTTAAAAATCCACTTGCTCCCAATGGGTTTTACCCCTTCAGGAGCATTTTCCAAAATCCATACTTTATTGGTGTACATGGATTCCATCTCAGATCGCATTACATCCAGCCATTTCACAGAGTCACCACTCGTGATGGCCTGCTCGAAACTAGTCGGGTCATCATCTTCCATGATGCAATCCTCGCTTCCACCATCAATGAGAAAACCGTAGTATCTCTCAGGTGGACGAGAAACCCTACTAGATCGGCGGAGAAGCTGGGGTTCGTCGGGTACTACTGAATCCTCTAGTTCTACTAAATCTTCAGTTGCAATTTGTGTTTCTGGAACCTCTTCCAGCTCTACTTTTTTGACACTAATTTCTTTTGCAAGAAATTCCTTTTCAAAAAGGTGGCATATTGAGAAACAAACACTTTTTGTTCTTCAGCGTGGTAGAAAAAATATCCTTGGGAATTCTTAGGATATCCCATAAACTTGCAAAGAACTGACCGTGTCTCGAGTTTGTCTGGATTTTGCCTTTTGACATAGGCCGGACAAACCCATATCCTAACTCGTTTAAAATATGGTCTCTTCCCACTCCATATCTCATATGGTGTGGTAGGCACTGATTTAGACGGAACTTGATTCAATAGGTATGCTGCTGTCTCAAGCTCATAACCCCAGAAGGAAATAGGCAACTCAGCCTCGCTCATCATAGAGCGCACCATATCTAATAGGGTGCGATTCCTCCGTTCCGATACACCGTTGTGCTGTGGTGTATAAGGAGGAGTAAGCTGAGAGAGAATCCCATTCTCTTTTAGATAATCTAGAAACTCATGTCTTAAGAATTCACCTCCTCGATCAGATCAAAGAATCTTAATACTTTTTCCCGTTTGATTCTCTACATCGTGCTTATATTCTCTGAATTTCTCAAAAGCTTCAGACTTGTGTTTCATCAGGAACACATGTCCGAATCTAGAGAGATCGTCAGTGAATGTAATGAAGTAGGAAGAACCGTTCCTGGCATGCGTAGACATGGGTCCGCATACATCACTATGTACCAGTTCTAAGAGTTCAGTAACTCTTTCTCCGTGTCCACTAAACGGAGTTTTGGTCATTTTTCCTTTGAGACATGAATGGCAAGTATCATAAGATGATAATTCGAACGGATTCAAATAACCATCCTTATGTAACTTAGCCAGTCGTGTTGCATTGATATGACCAAGTCTACAATGCCACAAGAAGAATTCGTTCATTTCTGAACTTTTCCTCTTGTGTGTGTTTTGTATATTGAGGACTGTATTCTGATTTAGAATGAATATGCCATTATGTAACGAGCCTGATGCAATCAACTTTTGATCTAGGAATATGTTCATAACATTATCCTTTACTACAAAATTATATCCTTCTTTACTCAATAAAGAGACTAATATAATGTTGCACATCATGTTCGGTATATAATAGCACTCATTCAGAATCAGTGTATTACGACTTGGCAATACAAGATGATATTCGCCAATTGCTTTGGCTGCAATACTTGCACCGTTCCCTACTTGAACAGAATGATCACCTTTTCCCAGTTCTCTACCTTTACGTAGCCCATGTAACAATTTACATATGTGGGATCCTAATCCGGTATCTAATATCCAGGACGTAGGGTGAACTGAGAAACAGTTTTCAGCAACTAACACACCTAAAGAAGATGCATCAACATGCATGTTCTTTTGGGCGGCTTGAGAATCCTGATATTCTCCTATTCCCTGTTCAGTCTTATAACTCTTATAAGAAAGAACGGGTCCAACGTTCCCCTGCTCTGTATAATAAGCGGGTTCAGTCAATACATCCATATTATTATCTTGATTATGGCCTGACATGGTCGCTACCTGGAGAGAGAGAACAAAACACTTTAGCGTATGCTCTTACAAGATTAGATTGGTTATTATCTTATCTAATCAGGATGTCTCCCACTGTTTTTATCAAATCCACCTTCAAACCCTAAAAGGTAAGATTAGCCGGGATTAATTACACCCTACAATTTCGTCAATCTTTCAGCCAGATCAGTGTCGGTACTTTGAGGGAGGTTCCCCGTGCTTTCGCATGGACCTAATTAAAGTAAACCTCGTTTTCCCAGAGGCGTAACCCCGTTAACACTTTTCTAGACACCTACTTGATCGGCTAATTGTCCTGTGTAAAACTCTCCCAGGAGTAACTCTTATTCGCAGTGGCTATCGGGATCCAACTATCTCATAAGAGGTATGCAATCTCATTGCAAATTTCAACACTTGAAATTCCTGATAATATTTTGCCCCTTGCAATTTATGATCTTAACATAGTCAACAAATCATAATTGCTTGCCAAGTTCAACCCGTCATTTCCCAATTGAATTAAACCCACCTGCACGACCCTTAACATAGTCAACAAAGTCGTACAACTACCATAATCCAATCACATCTCATGTTTTAGCGGATAAGTACTAATTAGCTACCGCACACTACGCCTTAACATAGTCAACAAACGTAGCACGAATACTAACTTGTCTTTATCTGAAATGACGGAGGGCTACACAGGTTTTTCAGAAAACCATAGCGTAATGAACTTGATATCGTCGTAGAATCAAGTGAAATTTTGAAATGGAGTGTTTTTGAGGCTTTCATTAGTTTTGCTAATGAGGTCACTCCCGGCGAAGGGATCTCGGCTCTTTCCTCATCGAATAAGGTGCATGACATATCATATATATCACCGTGCAAAGAAAAACTCTAAAAGCAATCAAAATACAAACCGAGTTTTGTAGCATCTGCCAGTTTCGCTAAAGAGGTCACTCCCGGTGAAGGGATCTCGGCTCTTTCCTCATCGAATAAGGTGCAGGGTATATCATATATACCACTATGCAAAGAAAAACTGTAGCTACCCTTTTTATAAAGTTTTGATTCTACAACATCTTTTAGATTTCTTTTCTTTTTATTAATCTCATTAATAAAAAATCCCATCAGCTTATGCTTCCTAAGCATCACAGATAAATACGACGTACACTTATTCCATCCGCATTCGCCTCGATGTCCCCTCGTGCACCGTTCGGTTAGGTAACTAACGACAGAGCAGGGTAGGGCTAGTGTTGGTGTAAAACATAAGTAACGTCTATATAATATATCATATATACTATATACTGTATCCATCACAACATATCAAATGATCACATCACAGATATCGCAGCAGAAATATAGATATAATGTGGGATATACTAGGACGTCCGTATTTAGTATTTAACCAACAATAGAAAATACGGATTCCACAGTAGCGATGAATAGCCAAGCCCACCCCCTGGACCCCTATGAGAGCGGCAAGCGACCCTACCAATTCTGTAGTTTAGGAGACCCGGTCTCGACTCCTAGAGATGGCCCCCACTGAACCCCAGAACCCGGTCACCTGTGCTCCCCTCATTTGGTCCATCCTAATGCGGAAAAGTAAATAATATACAACACTGGTGGCATCAACCTCAACCTGGAAATGCCCCAAATAAAAGAATATTACATTACATTTGAATTTACATGAATGAAAATATAAAACTCTCATCTCACATAAAAACCCCGGCTATTCAATCGCGACAATCCTGCACATCATATCTCAGCAACACATAATATTTCATATTATCAACGAAAGTAAGTATGCATACACCGATCGTCGTCGATGTATAGCAACGAAAACCGGCAATACAATTACATACTACACTTACGGTCACAGAAAAGAAATTGTAAAACTACAATATTTGGAATCCACAATCACTTTAGACATCGTAAATCCGAAATATCACATACTTCGCATTTCATGCCCAACATAATGAATTCCACATATTGTATCACATTCCAGATAAATAGACAATATTAAACTTTTCGAACAGATAATCAAATACCCAAAATTTCCTAAAGTGCTCAACACTTGATCGGAGTTCAAACAATCTCAGAATATGTCACAGTACCAGTAATCCAGCCGTAGAAGGGTCAAGTCAACGCCTCACATGTGGCACGCCGTACTGCCTCAATCCCGAAGGTTCAAAAGGCAGTTCAAGACGGTCACATAATCGAGCTAAGGTTTGTTGTCTTCTAGAGGGTCCACCGTGTTACTTGCACATTTTTCCGAAAGATTTAAACTCGAGAAAAGATTCAACACTTGAAAAAAAATTTGTGTCGGGAAAAAGTGAGTTAATGATATCCGTTCGAACTTTTTAACAGTTTCAAAATATCCGGAAAAACAATAACGAATTTAAAAATTCAGATCGAATCTATGATTACAAAACAAACCCCAGAACACTCAACACTTGAGTCACTTTAAAAATACCCAGAAGCATCAACAAGCACCTACGGATATTACCATGAATCCACGTGTCATAATTCCAAAGTTCGGCCGCGGAACCGCCGCGGGAAGCAAGTTCCCGCCGCCGTTCCGCGGTGACTTAGATGAATTGTGATCTCGTATTTCATGGTAATTCTTAGAATTTCCTGCTGATTTTTTTAGGTATTTTTAATTCAGAAAAAATCGCATTTTTGAAAAATATCCAGAGAGGGGTTCATTTTCGTTGGTTCGGCTTCGATCGGAGTTTTAACTTCGTTAACACATCGCCTAATGCTCTAGCTAGGCTCTGATACCACTGTAGGATTCCTAGGCACACTAGTGAAGGTTCATAAAGTATCAAACATGCCCGAATAAAAATTTACATGTGCCGAACAACCCATACACGGGATCTTTGCTAGATTATTAGGGTTAAGCATGCAAGATAACATCTTTAAAGCTAAGTGTAAGGGATTACAACCATTGTAGTCCGGGCCTTCGCTTCACAAGCTCCGAGTAGAAGTCCCTTCGTCGCGATCCACGATCTCCTGGACTCAATAGAGCCTTCACGACTCGAACGATCCATGCTAGCTTGAAGTGTTCCGATTCTCCGATGATCTACGTCGAAGTTGCTATAACCCAAGCTTTCTCACTCTAAAGAGATGAACACCCTAATCTAATGGGCTAAATTAGATGAGGATGATGGAGTAGTATTTATGCTATCTTTTTATTTCACTTTCTCACAATAAATCATCACAAAAGGAATTTTTAGTGAGCTTTTTGTCAAACTCAAGTGAGAAGAAGATGAAGAAAAATAAAGAGAGTGATCCTTTTGTGATGAAAAGTAGTCAAGAGTTTATGATTGATTATCAAACCATGGTCAAGGATGAGAGGCTTAACCTTTGTAGAGAATAAACTAGAGCTAGGGTTTGGTTAGGTTAAGGATAAGTATCAACCATAATATTTAATCCAAGACAAAAAGGAAACCCTTCTAGAATAAACAAGAAAGAGCTAATCCTAATCAAACCCTAATATCTTTTTATCATCCTTAAACATGTTTCATAATAAATCATATCATGTCACAATAATATATATCACATATATATTATATATTTGCAAAAAAAGAAAATAATATAATTAACATATATCGCATATATATCAATGTATTAATCCGGTGAGAAAATGAAATAATAAAGCGAGCCAATATTAGATAATGTAATACAATATATCATATATATCATTATACATTAAATCATCGAATCAACACTTGATCCGACGATCCGGCTATACGAATATAACCGACTAATATATCATGTACCGAATCATCGAATCAACACTTGATCCGATGTCCCGATTCATAACTAAATATCGTGAGAATATAATACGGTATCTCATATCGCATTATTCTCGGTCCTGCACATATCACATATGTGCCTCTACTCCGTTTTGCCTGAGCCAAGAAACCTCTGTTTAGGACTCTAAAGAATCGTCAATACGCCGGTAGCAGGTGATGATCATATCAAACACCCACAAGCTGCAAGCGGTCAGCTAAACGTAACAGTCACCCAGGTATTGAGCGATCAGAAGATCAACAAGCTAGCCTGTCCGTTCTCCTATGAATCCAATCAGTAACACTCCCGTACAGTCCGGTCTGTTCGTTTGATATGTCGCATATCAAGTCTAGGGGTGGTATACGTCAGACCCCAGTAACCGATAAGTCGTGTCTATGTGAGGCTCATAACAGGTCGAGAAAATACTGGTAACACTTACCAGTATATCTCTATATCAGCCCTGGCCAGGGACTTCCAGTTATAGCCAATCGAACACAGCACAACATCAACTCCCTATACCGGGAGAGACGAATCCCCTCCTATCGCTCATTGCCTCCATGTGATTCGGGACTGTACCGAAAAGCCACCGTTTTGCATGCCCTATTGGACGTGGTAAGGAGGAAATCAAAGCACAGTGGGAATCACACAAGACTCTATAACGATATCGGGTCTACAGACTACCCTGTACCAGTATCACCGGAGAACTGCCATCTGACGTGTGGTATACCACCATCTGGGACTTCTCGGCGAGTCCGTCCAGTGTACCCAGTCTCCACTGAGCACCCGTACACGATCCTTGATGTCAAACACCGATGGATATGGGATCATCCATCGCCCATCATATGGGTCAAGATGCGTATACGCTAGTCTACTCTAGTGTATCGATGCCCCGTCTCGATATACCCTCGAATAGGAACAGTTATAGGATGTACTCATCGACTATTATGGTCCCACTAGTATGATCTCATCATAGTCCCAGTAGTCGAGTACAGATCCTAAGGGCTTTATCAACATGTGAGAGTAAGACAGTAAACCAATACAAGTCAACATGTTAAGATAAAATGAAACCAAATAGCATACTATCATGACGAACAAGAAAGTCCTCTCTGTATATATCCAAGCATCCATCATAATATACATCATATGTACAACAATGGCCTCTAGGGCATATACATAACTAACACAATTTACTCAATTCCTACGAGCTTTACATCAAATCTTGAAACCCTAAAGTGATTGGAATTTTATCGAAACTCGATTCTCGATTGTTTATCATTTTCTTGATTCTTGATTAGAATAGTGACACTTGAAACTCATCGATAAAAATCTTGAATCATGTTTTCTTTTCTTTTCTATTAACTTTTCAATTCAAACAAATCAAAATTACAAACGAATTGCACAATCCCTGTGGACGATCCGCACTCGCTAACGATCTACATCTGACACCGTAGTTGATTGCGGTCTAATAATTCTTTGATTGTGAATTTTATTCATTTTCTAAATACCGACACAAAGAAACATATTCGAGTTACACGACACAATCGGAATTAAGAATCAATCAAATGGCGCCGTTGCCGAGGATCGCGTGCTAATTCGTTTTATATTGAAATTTGAATTGAAAGATTTATTCCATTGTAATTTTGTGATCAAAATTCGCGCAAAATCTAAACGATTTGTTGTGGTTCATTGCAAGGAGATCTGAAGCTTGCTGTGAAATTGGAATTTTTTTTTGCGAATTCCTGAGGACTCAGGGGGAACAGAAGCATTCTGTAGAATATTTGTGCAGTAATTCCTCGACATCACCGCGTTTCCGCGGCATCAAGCGTCTATTGCGGAGGTTCCGCGGCCTGTAGGGAGCATCTCTGTACCAAATTTCTCTCAGGTCCTCTAAAACATTCTTATCTCCTTCCTCATCTGCTCCAAATAACATTTTGTGCAGGCTTCTTTGCAAATAATCGCAGCGCGCAAATAGAAAAATTAAAATTGTGCTTGTTTTGATTCTTGTGGTTGTTTGCATAATTAATACGGACATTAAGGGGCAAAGACCAAATCCAGATTAGGTGGGGAGTTCATTACCCTTCTTAAGCCCCGAAAATCGCAAAATTGCATCCGCATTTACCCCAATTAACTAAAAAAGATCTAGAGATGACTCTAAAGACCGTCGCGGTCACTTAGGACAGAAGAAGGCCGTTGGTAATTCATTGCTTATCCGCGTTTCTCTTGTGGTGTCTAGGCAAGTGTGTCGAAGGCTAGTGGTTACTTAATTAGGCCCACTACTTACGTAGTAGAGAACCTCCCAGTTACCTGGCACTTACCTGGACACAGGAGAGACAAAGAGGCAGTGAAGGATTTATCCTGCGTCTTGTCTTCTGGCAGTTAGGAGCGGTCTAGAGATCTGGCCTAGGCGACCCCTAGAATTAGGGTTTTGTGTATTGCATTTGTTGTGTTGCATCATATTTTCTAAAAAATCCGTCCCCTTTTCAAAACAAACACCGCATTCATTCATTCATTACCCCCAATTATAAGTCACGCTGCCACTTGTACTAACCCTTTTTAGTACAAGATAGGCTGGACACGGGATTCTAGTTCCCGTTTAGTCCGCGTACCCTTTATCGACTCCGAAGTCGGTATTTCTCCATTTACTTCTTCTTTATCCACCACCACACCCACATCGATGGATCCACCTCCATCAAACTTCTTTAACCCTAATTTGCCGCCCTCCGTTGGTGCGCAGAATCCACCCCGCATCTCTCTCCAAGAGAGGTGCTATCCACTGCAAGGTCCACTTTCGACCTGCTTATCCGTTCCACCAGCCAACAGGGATAATTTTGAAATTAAACCCCAATACATCAACCTTTTACCCAAATTCCACGGACTCGAGACTGAAGACGCTTACGTTTTCATTACCAAATTTGAAAACGTATGCGCAATGATGGGTACGCCACAACTTTCAGTGGATGCTATGCGTCACGACTTCTTCCATTTACTTTGTGCGATATAGCCGAGAAATGGCTATAGAACACTACCGCACACTCTATTACGAATTGGGAAGAATTCGTCGCGGCATTCCTTAAGAAATTTTACCCAATGCAAAAGACAGCTCGAATCCGTAGCGAACTGAATCAATTTACTCAGCTCCCTACTGAACCATTCTCTAAATGCTTTGAACGTTTCAAGGATCTATTGGTTCAATGTCCTCATCACGGCATCCCGAGATGGGATCTTTGCCGAGTCATTTATGAGGGCATTAACCCAAACACTAAACAGAACCTTGAAAACATGTGTCAAGGCACCTTTATGTCCAAGGATGATGGGGAAGCTTGGAAATTTTTAGAAGAGTTCGCCGAAAAATCAGTACAGTGGGAGAGTGGAACCCAATCATTGAATAGGGGTGGCGTACACCAAATATAGATGTTTTATAGGTGTTCGAGCTGAGATGGCAGCAATGCAAAAGAAGCTCGACGCTATGGAACACAAATTTTCTGCAGACTCCCTAAACCCAATGTCGCTCCCCAAAACTGTATGTGGCTGCTGTTCTGATCCGTCTCATTTAACGGAAGAATGTCCATTAAACTCTGCGTTTCAAGGTCACGAGCATACAAATGCCGCATTTCAAAGACCTAGAAACGATCCATATTTTTCCACGTACAATCAGGGTTAGAGGAATCACCCGAATTTTGCTTGGAACCAACAACAATCTAAAAACACGGTTCCAAGCCAAAATAATTTTCAAAGGGCTCTTCCACCACAACAGCAACCACTTCAACTCACTCAACACCCCTACCAGTCACAAAATTTCCACAACCAGGTCAACACTCCTGCATATTCTAATCCTATGCAGTTGACCGGTTCTGACGAACTCTCTCAATTCACTCAAACCATGAAATCACTTTTGTCAAATTTCATAGAGGTTTCGGCTGAGGTTAGAACTTCCGTCAGTGAGATAAAGAAAAACTCAGCGTCCCAAGATGAGAGTATCAGATCGATGGAAGCTGAAATCGCACGACTTAAAGCCGAGATGAGTGCGAGAGAAAAAGGGAAACTTCCTTCTCAACCCCTACCAAATCCTGGGCATTACAATGTAAATGCCGTCACAACGTTGAGATCGGGAAGAGTGCTGAACAATCATGTCGGGGAAGGAATTGATGATATTGAAAATCCTATCAATAACACCCCGGCTGAGACATTTCCTTACACACACACTTCTACTTCTGATCCTTGTTCTTCTACCCCACCAGTTTCTCGCGAGCCTATTCTCCATTTCCCACTAGGCTCGACACCTCAGTATAGCCCTTCTAGTTCTCCACAGACGGTCCCTACTCCTCTTTTGGGATCTCGTCTACCCACTCTTCCTTCTCCTATGATGGACCCGGCGCTTATTGCGAAAGCTCCATACCTGAATCGGTTAAGGGGTAACAGAACGAGTCCAAATATGGAGAAAATTATGGAAATGTTCAAACAGGTTAACATCAACATCCCTCTCCTAGATGTGATTCAACAAGTCCCCGCTTATGCGAAAATTCTTAAGGACTTGTGCACTCGGAAGAGGAAGACTCAAGTGCCGAAGAAGGTCTTTATGTCTAATAATATTACCACTGCTTTTATCTCCCAGCTACCAAAGAAACGAAAGGACCCAGGATGTCCTACAATATTGATTTCTATTAGGGGTAAAAACATAAATCATGCTCTTTTAGACCTTGGCGCAAGTGTTAACCTACTTCCTTATTCTGTATATGAGCAATTAGGGATTAGAGAGCTGAAACCTGCTCACTGCACTCTCCAAATGGCAGACCGTTCAATGACCAAACCAAGGGGTGAACTAGAGCATGTGTTGATAAAGGTCGGGGAATTTGTTTTCCCTGTAGACTTCATTGTGCTCGACACGCAGCCTGTAGCAAACCCCCGGGGCCAAATTCCGGTGATTCTGGGTCGTCCTTTCCTTGCAACTTCCAACGCTGTTATTAACTGTAGAAATGGTTCAATGAACTTATCATTTGGAAATATGACCATTGAACTAAACATATACAAAGTTGGAAGTCAGCCATCAGAACCCTCTGCTCATATTCTAGATGTGTGCTCTGTCCATGAGATCGCTCCCGATAGTTGCGGAGCTGAGGAACTATGCTTTACTGATCTCGACGGCATTACCACATCTCTGTCTGACTTTACACATGATCTTAGTGAGGACACTTTTCCTACACTTGAGTCCTGCGCTCCTGACTTTTCTCCAGCCGAGTCTGTATCTTTCACAGGCTCTGAGCTTCTTTGTAAATCCAAAAATCACTCGATGATCCCTCCTTCTATCATTTCTCCGCCTATATTAGATCTCAAAATTTTACCTTCTCATCTTAAATATGCTTATTTAGGTGAGAAGGAGTCTATACCGGTTATAATATCCGCTTCTCTAGCATCAGAGCAAGAGAATGCACTTTTATCGGTATTGAGATCAAATAAAGAGGCGTTTGGTTGGACTATGGCGGACATCAAAGGGATTAGTCCCTTGATTGTTGAACATCATATACATGTGATGGATGATGCCAGACCAACCTAAGAACCACAGAGACGGTTGAATCCCGTCATGAAGGAAGCGGTGATGAAAGAGATCGTCAAATGCCTAGATAATGGTATTATATACCCCATCTCCAATAGCCAATGGGTGAGTCCTATACATGTCGTCCCTAAGAAATCCGGCATCACTGTTATAACCAATGAGGCAAATGAGTTGATTCAGACACACGCCCAAACTGGGTGGCGTGTATGTATTGATTATAGAAAACTCAATGCCGCCACGAGGAAAGACCACTTTCCTCTACCATTCATTGATCAAATGCTGGAACGCTTAGCGGGACGAGAGTATTATTGTTTTATGGACGGATACTCAGGCTATAATTAGGTCCCCATCGCCAAAATGGATCAAGATAAAACCACTTTTACTTGTCCTTTTGGTACCTTTTCTTACAGTCGCATGCCCTTTGGGTTATGCAATACTCCCGCTACCTTTCAGCGGTGTATGATGGGGATATTCTCTGATATGGTAGAGAATTTTCTGGAGATCTTTATGGACGATTTCTCGATTTTTGGAGACTCATTTTCTGATTGCCTTGCGAATCTTGACGCAGTTCTTACTCGTTGCAAAGACAAGAACTTAACTTTGAACTTGGAAAAATGCCATTTCATGGTCCAAGAAGGAATTGTACTTGGACATGTCATTTCACAGAAAGGCATTGAGGTTGACAGAGCTAAGATAGATGTCATTCAAAACCTCCCTCATCCCAAAAGCGTCAAAGATATTCGATTTTTCCTTGGCCATGCAGGCTTTTATAGGAGATTCATTAAGGATTTTAGCAAAATTGCTAGACCTTTAACTCTTCTCCTGGCCAAGGATACGACCTTCCACTTTGACTCGGACTGTGAGACAGCTTTTGACTCACTTAAACACTCACTCACTTCAACCCCCGTTCTATCGTCTCCAAACTGGGACTACCCCTTTGAGCTGATGTGTGACGCATCTGACTTAGCAGTAGGTGCAGTCTTAGGACAACACATTGAAAAGATGCCACACGTGATATACTATGCGAGTAAGACCCTGAATGATGCACAAATCAATTATACAACCACCGAAAAGGAACTTTTAGCGGTTGTATTTGCATTAGAAAAATTCAGGCCTTACTTAATTGGCTCACCTATAGTTGTGTATACTGACCATTCCGCCTTAAAACATCTTCTGGCGAAGAAAGATGCAAAAGGTCGACTAATACGTTGGATCCTTCTGTTACAAGAATTTGATCTTATTATCAAAGATAAGAAAGGATGTGAAAACGTAGTAGCCGACCATCTTTCACGCATCTCTTCTTCCCCTGTGACCCTGCCGATCAATGATTCGTTCCTTGACGAACAACTCTTGAGCGTATCCAATGAACCTTGGTTTAGGGATATAGTGAACTATCTTGTCACAGGACTTATACCCAGCGATTGGTCAAAACAGGACAAATACCGCTTTCTATCCCAAGTAAAACACTTTTACTGGGATGATCCATATTTGTTTAAGTATTGTCCTGATCAGATCATTCGCCGGTGTGTCCCGAAAGAAGAGTTCAAGAGTGTTCTTTCTTTTTGTCATGATCAGGCCTGCGGGGGTCACTTCGGTCCTAGAAAGACGGCGGAGAAGGTTTTGCAATGTGGATTTTATTGGCCGACCTTATTCCAGGATGCATTTGACTATTGCAAAACTTGTACACAATGTCAGTACACGGGTAGAATCTCCAAGAGAAATGAAATGCCTCAGCAACCCATTCTGGTTGTTGAAATATTCGATGTTTGGGGCATTGATTTTATGGGTCCCTTTCCCAACTCCTTTGGGAATTTGTACATACTTCTGGCGGTTGATTATGTCTCAAAGTGGGTTGAAGCCATTCCATGTGTAGGGCTCCTAGGCACACTAATGAAGTCTCACAAGGCATCAAACATGGCTAATTCAAATTTTACATGTGCCTACAAACCCTAATACGGATCGTTAACTAGATTTATAGGCTATGCGATGCAAGTTAACGACTTTAACTTAAAAGGAAAGGGGCTACAACCTTTGTAGATCCGGTCCATCACTTCCTAAGCTCCGCGATGATGTCCCTCCGCTGTCCAAATCGGATCCCGGACTCTAGCGTCGGCTTCATCAGAAAAATGGGAGGGCTTGGTCGTCGGCTTCGATGCCGAAGATGATCTACGTCGAGGCATCACAAGATCAAGCTCCTACTTCACCAAGTCATGAAACTTGTGAAGAAAACACCCTATACTACTTGGCAAGAGATAGAGGATGAAGAAATAGGAAGTGGGTTCACTTTAGTATTGGATTTCTCACTTGATTTCTTCACTTGCCATTGATGGTGGTATAGTTTCTTCATGTTGAAGATGAAGAAGAAGAAGAAAGAATATCATAAGTATTTTCTAAAAAGAAAATCAATATGAATACTTATCATATCCTAACCTTGGTTAGGTGTAGAGAATATACCATGGTTAGTTTTAATGGTTAGGGTTAAGAATGAGACAAGAATGGTGGACTTGTTCAAAGCTTCATGAAGCTTCAACAATCAAACAAGCAAAGCCACCATTCTTTCTTTATCTTTTCCAAAATAAGAATTATAATTAAATAGATAAATGAATAAGTAAATTAAATGAAACCCTAACCACTAACTAACCATGGTTTAATTCTTTACACAAACCCAAGCAAGCATGTATCATCAAACAAGATACAATCATATGCACAAAAATATATCACATATACAATGTGCATTTCAAATGAACTTCAAGTGAGAAAATCCATTTAAAGTGAACCAATACTAGTTAATGCAAAGTAATATATCAAATATATAATTATACATCAAATCATTAAATCAACACTTGATTCAATGATCCGGTCATGTCGCATATAACCGACTAGTATCCAATGTATCGGCTTATCGAATCAATCCTCGATTCGATAACTAGGTTATATCGCATACAACCATTCGACACATTCATCGCGAGAATGGAAAATTGACGAAGGTGATAAAGAATAGTCAGAAATGAAATGGGAAATTGGGTGAGCTGTAGTCTTCCCCTTTCTCAAAGCAAGAGGAATACGATATCACATACTTTCATTATTCTCGGTCCCGTACATATCTCATATGCGCTCCTATTTCGTTTCGCTTGAGCCAGGAAACCTCTGTGTAGGACTCTAAAGACTCGTCAATACGCCGGCAGCAGATGATGATCATATCAAGCACCCACAAGCCGCAAGCGGTCTGCTAAACGTAACGGCCACCCGGGTATTGAGCGATCAGAAGATCGACGAGCAAGCCCGCTCACACTCCTGTGAATCCAACCAGTAACACTTACCGTACAGTCCGGTCTGTTCATCTGATATGTTGCATATCTCGCCTAGGGGTGGTAAACGTCAGACCCCAATAGCTTGATAAGTCAGCCGACGTAGGGTCCATAACATTCGTGAAACTACTGATAACTCTTACCAGTATATCACTGCAACCCTGGCCAGGGATTTCCTGTTATGGCCAGTCGAGCATAGCGCAACATCAACCCCCAATACCGGGAGAGACGAATCCCCTCCTATCGCTCATTGCCTCCATGTGAATCGGGACTGTACCCAAAAACCACCTGTTTGCATAACTCAGTAGAGCCGTGGTAGGGTGGAAATCAAAGCACAGTGGGAGACACACAAGACTCTATGACGATCTCGGGTCAACAGACTAAGCTGTACCAGTGTCACCAGAGAACTGCCATCTGACGTGAGGTATAATACCATCTGGGAGTTCTCGGCGAGTCCGTTCAGTGTACCCAGTCTCCACTGAGCACCCGCATACCATCTCTGATGTCAAACACCAATGGATATGGGATCATCCATCGCCCATCACATGGGTCGAGAAGATATACGCTAGTCTACTCTGGAATATCGATGCCCCGTCTCGATATTCCCACGACTAGGAACATTGAAGGATGTACTCATGGACTACCCAGGCCCCACTAGTATGATCTGCATCATAGTCCTGCAAGTCGAGTACACATCCTAAGGGCTTTATCAACATGTAACAGAGAGACAGAAAGTATACATGTTAAGATAAAGAGCAACCAGATAGCGTACTATCATGTCGAGCAAGAAAGTCCTACCTATATATGTCCCAGCATCCACTACTATATACATCCAATGTACAGTAATGGCCATTAGGGCATACATATAACTAACAATCTCCCACTTGCACTAGGGCCATCTGTAGCAGTAGTTGTAGTATCTAATACTCAACCATTCGCATAAGTCTCTCTATGGGAAATTGCCATTGTGAGTGGATCCGCCGTGTTGTCCTCTGAGTCTACTCTCCCAACTTCGATCACCCTGGAGATCAACTATCTCCATGATCAGGTGATGCTGCCTCAGAATATGCCTGGGTCACTGATGGGACCAGGGTTCCAGGGCCAAAGCCACACTTCCATTGTCACACAATGGTAGGAACCTAGTTCATCTTATGAACCAATATACACCCAAACTACCTCTTTGGTAGTATCTTAAATAGCGATGTTACCAGCCTTTATCGTCTAGTTTGCCACGGTATCTAGCTTGGAACTCTTCCAACATACCGTCCCTTTACTGAGGGTAAAGACAATGCCTGCGACTGACATTCAGTCGTTCTTATCACCCTGGAACACTTCCAGTGATTCTCCCCAGGATCGATTGATACCATCTCACTACAACTAGTGAGAATCCTAACATCTATTTAGATCTATCACATAGACCCAAATCTCAGGATTTAGGAGGTATCATCTTTTTCCTATATGGAGAATCCATGTGATAAGCGGAGATTGACCGTGCATAGCATAAGAAACTCTTTTCTTATCAAGAGTATGTTGTCCACGTACAATACGAGGATGACCACCTTACTCTCTACTACCTTTTTGTATATACAAGGTTCATCTACTATTTTGATGAAGTCAAACATTTTGACTATTACATCAAAACAGACGTTCCAACTCCGCGATGCCTGCTTTATTCTGTAAAGCAATCTTGCACACGTTTCCGCTGCTCCGACTGTTTACGAAGCCCTCTGGCTGTGTTCTTATAGACGTTCTCTTCTAAATCATTATTTAGAAAAATAGTCATCGTACCCAACCACCAGATATCGTAGTCATGGTATGTAGCCGTGGCAAGTAGGATCCGGATGGACTTAAGCATAGCCACTAGAAAAGGTATTATCATTATCCACGCCTGGTTGATGACTAAAACCTTTAATAAGTCTAGCTTTGAAAGTCTTAACTTTTCCATCTACGCCAAGTAATCTTCTCAAGATATACTTGCTCCTGATGGGGATTTAACCCTTCAGATATAGCACCCAAAGTCCATACTTTGTTGGTGTACATGGATTCCATCTCAGATCGCTAAGCATCCAGCTATTCTTACAGAGTCCCTACTCTCGATGGCCTGTTCGAAACTAGTTGGGTCATCATCTCATGATGCATTCCTCGCTCCCACTGTCATCGAGAAACCAAGGTATCTCTCAGGCGGATGAGGAACCCTACCAGATCGGCGGAGAGGCTGAGGTTCGTCGGGAACTATTGAATCCTTTGGTTCTGTCAAATCATCAGCTGCAGTTTTGTATAGCTGGAACCTTTTCAGTTCTACAGAACTGTCCTTGCCTCGATCTTGTCCGGATTTTGCTTTAGACATAGGCCGAACAATCCTAAATCTTAACTTACTTAAGAGATTGGCTCTTCCCACACCATATCTCATATGGAGTGGTAGGCACTGATTTGATTCGAACCTAATTCAATAGGTATGCAGCTTCTCAAGTGCACAATACCAAAAGGAAATAGGTAACTCAGTATTACTCATCATAGAGCGCACCATATCGAATAGGGTGCAATTGCTCCCCCCCGATATACCATCGTGCTATGGTGTATTCGGAGGAGTGATGCTGAGAGAGAATCTCATTTTCCTTTAGAATAGTCCAAGGATTCCATGCACAAGTATTCTCTTCCCTGATCTTATCATAGGACATAAAACTCATACCCGGTTATTGGTTCTCTACTTCTAACTTATATTCTGTGAATATCTCAAGAGATTCGGGCCTATGTTTCAACAGGAACATATGTCTGAATCTTGAGAGATTTTCAGAGAACGTAATGAAGTATAAAGAACCGGTCCTGGCATGTGTAGACAGGAGACCTTACATATATCATCATGTATCAGTCCCAAGAGTTCATTAACTCTTTCTCTGTTTCCAACAAACAGGGCTATGGTCATCTAATCTCTGTGACATGACTGGCAAGTTTCACAAGATGTAAATTCAAACTCATTTAAACATGCATCTAAAATGTAACTTCAGCCAGTCGGGTCGCATTGATGTGACCTAGTCTACAATGCCTCAAGAAGAATCCGTTCATTTCTGAACTCTTCCTCTCGTGTGTGTTCTGTATACTAGGAACTGTAGTTTGATTTAGAACATCAATGCTTTTAGATAACGTGCCTGAATCGATCAACTTTTGATATAGGAAATGTTCAAAACATTATCCAACAATACAAAATTATATCCTTCTTTACTAATAAAGAAACTGATATGATTTTGTATATCAGGTTCGGTATCTATCAGTATTTGTTCAGAATCAATATACTGGTAATACAGGGTGACAGTGACCAACAGACTTGGCTGCAATACTTGCCCCGTTTTCTGTCTCATGAAACTTATCACCCGTTCTCAGTTTTCTACCCTTTTGTAGCCCTATGTAACAGATTACATATCTGGGATCCAGATCCGGTATCATATACCCAGGATGCGGAGGATACTGAGAAACAGTTCTTTGTAATGAACACACCCGAAGATGATGCATCAGCATGCACTCTCTTCGTTTGGGTGGCATGGGAATTCTGGTAATCCCCAATTTTCTGCTCTGTCTTATAACAATTATAAGTAGGAGCGGGACCAACGTTCCCCAGCTCAGTATAACAAGCGGGTTCGGTCAATATTCCGTATTATTATCTTGATTAAGGCGTGATATGGTCGCTACCCGGAGAGAGAGAGAAGAAAACACTCTGCGTGCGCTATAGCAAGATTAGATTGGTTATATATTTTATCTAATCAGGATGGCTCCCACTGTTTTTATCAAATCGTCTTTCAAACCTTAAAAGGAAAGACTAGCCGGGATTAATTACACTCTACAAGTTCGCCAATCTTTCAGCCAGGCCGGTGTCGGTACTTTGAGGGAGGTTCCCCGTGCTTTCGCACGGACCTAATTACAGTAAACCTCGTTTTCCCAGAGGCGTAACCCCGTTGACACCTTTCTAGACACCTACTTGATCGGCTAATTGTAAAGTGCAAAACTCTCCCATGAGTAACAATTACTCACAGTGGGTATCGGGATCCAACTATCACATAGAAGGTATGCAATCTCATTGCAAATTTCAACACTTGAAACTCCCGATAAAGATTTTTACCCCTAGCACTTATGACCTTAACTATGGTCAACAAATCATAAGCACTAGTTAAGTTCTACCCATCATTTCGTGATTAATTAGACCCACCCACATGACACTTAACTAAGGTCAACAAAGTCACACGACTGTCCTAACAAATCGCATCATATGCTGTGTAGGAAGACATCACTTAGCTACCGTACACTGTGCCTTAACTAAGGTCAACAAACACAGCACGAATACTAAGTACTCTACTTCCTAAAATGACGGAGGGTTGCGAATGGTTTTTGTGAAAACCTTTAACGCTTTGAACTTGATCTCGTTGCGGAATCAAATGGTTTTCAAATGGAATGTTTTTGAGGCTTTTCTGGTTTTGCTAAAGGGGTCACTCCCGGTGAAGGGATCGTCGGCCCTTTCCTCGTCGAATGAGGTGCGGGATATATCATATATATCACTGTGCAAAGCAGAAACTATAGAAGCTATCAAAAGACAAAACGAGGGCTGTAGCATCTGCCAGTTATTGCTAAAGGAGTCACTCCCGGTGAAGGGATCTCGGTCCTTTCCTCATCGAATAAGGTGCAGGATGTTCTATAATGAACACCGCGATGCAAAGCAAGAACTGTAGCCACCTGTTTTTATTTTGAAATTCGATTCCACAACATCAATTAGGTTTATTTTCTTTCATTAATCTCATTAATGAATATCCCATCATTTAATTCCACCTAAACATCACAGATAAATATAACGTACGCTTATGCCATCCGCATTCGCCTCGGTGTCCCGTCTGCACCGTTAGGTTAGGTAACTAACGCCAGAACGAGGCAGGGCTAGCGCGGGTGTAAAACATAAGCAACGTCTATATAATATATCATATATACTATATATAACATCCATCTGAACAAATCACATGATCACATCACAGATAACGCAGCAGAAAATATCATATGAAATATTGGATATACTAGGACGTCCGTGTTTTTAATACGAGCCAGTATAAAACACGGATTCCACGGTCGTGATGAATAGCCAATCCCACACCCCCTAGACCCCTACGAGAGCAGCAAGCAACCCTACCAATTCTAGGGTTAGGAGACCCGGACTCGACTCCTCGAGTTGGTCTCCCACTGGACCCTAGAACCCGGTTACTTGTGCCCTCCTCCTCGGGTCTATCCTAGTGCAGAAAAGTAAATAATATACAAATGGTGACATCATCCGCAACCTGGAAGTGCCCCAATAAAAGAATATTACATACAAGTTTTTACATGAATGAAAATGAAAACACTCATCTCACATAAAAACCCCCGGCTATTCATACACGACGATCCAATATAACATATCCAGCAACACATAACATCACATGTCATCAACGTAAGTAAATATGCGCATCCCAATTGTCGTTGACATATAGAAACGAAACCGGCGATATCACATATTACACTTACGGTCACAGAAAATAAAGTGTAAAACTACAACAGTTGGAATCCGCAACCTGCATAGACATCGCATGCCTAATCAAATGAATTCCTTAGACATCGCATGCCTAACAATTATAAACCCCGCCTTTTAGTCACAAAATCGAAAACACTTTTCAATATAAAGTCGGGCAATTCAACAGGATTCCCGACATTCAGATCGAATGCTCGTCGCAAACTTTAGTAGGCGGCCGCACCCCCGATACCGTCAACGAAGTGCACTAAGGCGGAACACCGCCACCGCGAGCACCCGAACGAATGCTTTCGGCGACGGGGTTCTCCTACAGTCACTTGGTCGGGGCTATGGGGCGAGGCTGTCTATTAAGTTTACCCGGCGAGTATCCGCGTACCCTACGTGATTGCGATGGACTTTTGATCATATCAAAATTCCGTGGCAACCGATCAAGTGAGAATAAACCGCTAGATTTGTAACATTCATTCAGTTATCTCATAACTACTTGTGAATTCCAATTATTGTATCACATTCCAGATAATTAGAAAATGTTAAACTTTCCGATCGAACAATCGAACACCCAAGTTTTCCCGATCAACCGAATGAAATAAGTTCAAAGACATTCACTTCATGCCTCAGTACCAATGGTCCAGCCGTAGAAGGGTCAAGCCAACGCCTCACATGTGGCACGCCGTACTGCCCCAAACCCTAAGGTTCAAAGGGCAGTTCAAGACGGTCACATAATCGAGTTAAGGTTTGTTGTCTTCTAGAGGGACCATCGCGTTACTTGCACTACTTAGAACGTCCTTAAACCACGGAAAAATCCAACACTTGGAAATTTTCCGGCAGGGGAAAAAAATGGGTATTTAAATCCGGTCGAACTTTCTAACATATTCTAAAATTACCCGGAAAAACACATACTGACAAAATTAGACAATCCGGTCGAAACACCGAGCCCTCAAAACAACCCAGAAAATTCAACTCTTGAATAATTATTAAAAATTCCTAGGAAAACCAGTACTGCAAACTAAGAATTACTGTGCAAAATTAAACAAAAAATAAGACTAAATAGCCGCGGAACCGCCGCACGAGCCATGCTCGTGCCGCGGAACCGCGGCGCTTTGATGGAATTAGTCCATCAAAATTCACAGAAACTCTTAGATTCTCCTGCTGATTTTTCTGCATATTTTTAATTCTCAAAAAACCACGAATTACAAAAATGTACATAGAGCATTTTTGGGTTTGGGTTTTGGTTCGATCGGACTTCTAATTCCGTCTACGCATCGCCTAAGGCTCTAGTTAGGCTCTGATACCACTGTAGGGCTCCTAGGCACACTAATGAAGTCTCACAAGGCATCAAACATGGCTAATTCAAATTTTACATGTGCCTACAAACCCTAATACGGATCGTTAACTAGATTTATAGGCTATGCGATGCAAGTTAAAGACTTTAACTTAAAAGGAAAGGGGCTACAACCTTTGTAGATCCGGTCCATCACTTCCTAAGCTCAGCGATGATGTCCCTCCGCTGTCCAAATCGGATCCCGGACTCTAGCGTCGGCTTCATCGGAAAAATGGGCAGGCTTGGTCGTCGGCTTCGATGCCGAAGATGATCTACGTCGAAGCATCACAAGATCAAGCTCCCACTTCACCAAGTCATGAAACTTGTGAAGAAAACACCCTATACTACTTGGCAAGAGGTAGAGGATGAAGAAATAGGAAGTGGGTTCACTTTAGAATTGGATTTCTCACTTGATTTCTTCACTTGCCATTGATGGTGGCATAGTTTCTTCATGTTGAAAATGAAGAAGAAGAAGAAGAAAGAATATCATAAGTATTTTCTAAAAAGAAAATCAATATGAATACTTATCATATCCTAACCTTGGTTAGGTGTAGAGAATATACCATGGTTAGTTTTAATGGTTAGGGTTAAGAATGAGACAAGAATGGTGGACTTATTCAAAGCTTCATGAAGCTTCAACAATCAAACAAACAAAGCCACCATTCTTTCTTTATCTTTTCCAAAATAAGAATTATAAATAAATAGATAAATGAATAAGTAAATTAAATGAAACCCTAACCACTAACTAACCATAGTTTAATTCTTTACACAAACCCAAGCAAGCATGTATCATCAAACATGATACAATCATGTGCACAAAAATATATCATATATACAATGTGCATTTCAAGTGAACTTCAAGTGAGAAAATCCATTTAAAGTGAACCAATACTAGTTAATGCAAAGTAAAATATCAAATATATAATTATACTTCAAATCATTAAATCAACACTTGATTCAATGATCCGGTCATGTCGCATATAACCGACTAGTATCCAATGTATCGGCTTATCGAATCAATCCTCGATTCGATAACTAGGTTATATCGCATACAACCATTCGACACATTCATCGCGAGAATGGAATACGATATCACATACTTTCATTATTCTTGGTCCCGCACATATCTCATATGCGCTCCTATTTCGTTTCGCTTGAGCCAGGAAACCTCTGTGTAGGACTCTAAAGACTCGTCAATACGCCGGCAGCAGATGATGATCATATCAAGCACCCACAAGCCGCAAGCGGTCTGCTAAACGTAACGGCCACCCGGGTATTGAGCGATCAGAAGATCGACGAGCAAGCCCGCTCACACTCCTGTGAATCCAACCAGTAACACTTACCGTACAGTCCGGTCTGTTCATCTGATATGTCGCTTATCTCGCCTAGGGGTGGTAAACGTCAGACCCCAATAGCTTGATAAGTCATGCCGACGTAGGGTCCATAACATTCGTGAAACTACTGATAACTCTTACCAGTATATCACTGCAACCCTGGCCAGGGATTTCCTGTTATGGCCAGTCGAGCATAGCGCAACATCAACCCCCAATACCGGGAGAGACGAATCCCCTCCTATCGCTCATTGCCTCCATGTGAATCGGGACTGTACCCAAAAACCACCTGTTTGCACGACTCAGTAGAGCCGTGGTAGGGTGGAAATCAAAGCACAGTGGGAGACACACAAGACTCTATGACGATCTCGGGTCAACAGACTAAGCTGTACCAGTGTCACCAGAGAACTGCCATCTGACGTGAGGTATAATACCATCTGGGAGTTCTCGGCGAGTCCGTTCAGTGTACCCAGTCTCCACTGAGCACCCGCATACCATCTCTGATGTCAAATACCAATGGATATGGAATCATCCATCGCCCATCACATGGGTCGAGATGATATACGCTAGTCTACTCTGGAATATCGATGCCCCATCTCGATATTCCCATGACTAGGAACATTGAAGGATGTACTCATGGACTACCCAGGCCCCACTAGTATGATCTGCATCATAGTCCTGGAAGTCGAGTACACATCCTAAGGGCTTTATCAACATGTAACAGAGAGACAGAAAGTATACATGTTAAGATAAAGAGCTACCAGATAGCGTACTATCATGTCGAGCAAGAAAGTCCTACCTATATATGTCCCAGCATCCACTACTATATACATCCAATGTACAGTAATGGCCTCTAGGGCATACATATAACTAACACCATGTCGCACTAATGACAGGAAAGTTGTCACTAAGTTCTTGAAAGAGATTATCTTTTCGCGATTTGGACATCCACGCGCTATTATTAGCGATAATGGGACACATTTCTGCAACAGGTCTTTCAAGACTTTGATGCGGAAATACTCAATCAACCACCGACTTTCTGCACCCTATCATCCCCAAACGAGCGGGCAGGCTGAGATCTCAAACAGACAGATCAAACTAATCCTGGAGAAGACTGTTGCTAAGAATAGAAAAGTTTGGTCGACCAAACTGACGGATGCTCTGTGGGCATTCCGAACTGCATTTAAAACAGACCTAGGGATGTGTCCATATAGGATAGTGTTTGGGAAAGCATGTCACTTGCCGTCAAGATTGAGCATAAAGCATTGTGGGCTATTAAGGAAATAAATTTTGACCTAAACCAAGCCTGCAACTTTCGGAAGCTGCAACTTAATGAGCTAAGCGAACTCCGCGATGAAGCTTATGATAACGCTGTAATCATAAAGAATAGGACCAAGGTTTTTCACGATAAAAACATTTTGAGGAAAACATTTTCACCTGGTCAACAAGTCCTTCTTTATGATTCACGACTACACCTTCACGCGGGTAAGCTCCGATCTCGGTGGAAGGGACCTTTTGTTGTGCGGACTGTATATCCGCACGGGGCAGTAGAAGTAGAAAATGTTAACAATGGCACATTTTTCAAAGTGAATAGACATAGACTAAAGCCGTATTTTTCCACTGACCCCACGGAGGAGCTCCTGTTCTTACAGGAGCCATTTTATTTGGATTAAAATTCCTCCGTCTCATCTCCATGTCAGGTGTATCACTGCATCATCTTTTTGAATGGAGGTGAGTGAAAAGAGTAAGTTTGGGGGAGGTTCTTCACTTATATATTTTGCCCCCGCTAATAAATTCCTCCCAGGCTTACAGGTTTTGTAGATAGAGCTGTTGGCGACAGTGAGGACACTGTTGAAAACAAGTTTGGGGGAGGTTTGTGCTTATTTTTGCATCATTTGCATATCATTTGCATAAGCACAAAACATTTCTTTAAAAACTTATAAAAATTTAAATTTTTTCAAAACCTATAAAAAATTTAAAATTTTCAAAAAAAATAAAAAAAATTTAATATTAAACATTTTTTTGTACATAAATAAGATAATGAAAGTTTAGATAGTGAAAAACTGCATCCATGAGATTAGAAAAATTTAAGAAAATCAAGAAAATTATAAGTTTTCTTATACGAACTAGTAATAAGTAGTTATGAGCCGTTGTCCTAAGAGTTAGTAAGATGAAAGACGTCACTAATCTGAGGATAAAAATAAGTCTGAAAAATAGTTTCTATTCTGGAAGCCAAACATTTTGAACGTTGATACCCTGCTATTCACACTTACACACGTATTAAAGCCTGGGATAGTAGAGGATACCTTGAAATGCTCTTGTCTTAAAGCCAAAAGTATGAAGGAAATAAAAAAAATTGAAGTAAATATAAAGTGGTGAGAAAAATGAACACTGGTTTTGTTATCGCCAAGGCAACAATAAAAAAAATATAGCGAGGGTGCCTCTTCACCTAGTGCCCTAAGGCCAACTGGTCTGGGAGTCACTGCTAAGCCTTAGGTGGTGCAAGACGAGGAAAATACACCAAGTAAGCAAGCACAGGAGTAATCAGTCGGTTAGTACCTCAAGAAGTATTAACGGTCGTATGAAAGTGTGTGAGCAACATCATCAAAATATTCATTAATTAAAAAGTACTGAAGCTGATAGGCAAGAGTATGATAGCTTGAATTGAATTCTCCGGGTGTAGGGATGTTTTTGCACACACGCAGGGTGATATGATCGATCTTTGGAAGAAAGATAGGAATGAAAAATAAGACGATGTTTTATTGAGGGAGGACGTGATTTCTGACATCTTTTCATGACCATTAAGATAGGGCTCATGACAACCGAAAATCTAGCTTAGTTGGAAACCCTAATTTTGTAAGCTTTTCTTTTACAATTCTTTTCTTTAAATGTAAATTTCATGATCTGCCTTTTATTATTGGATTTTGTGGGTGCAATCCGCTGAAAACCCTCAGGAGACAACACTCCTCCTACTAGGGACATCTAGAGGTTTAAAGGCTTGTTGCACGTGCTCAGTGCAATCGTGTTGCGTACGAAAGTGTGCTAGTTAGTTTTTCTCTTTCTTTATTTTCTCCTTCTTTTTAATAAAAAGTTCGCTCGAGACGATCGAAAATAAGTTTGGGGGAATTTGATCAGTCGAAAATACTGCATCTTTTAACCGGAAATTTCCCTATCATTTGCACTCATCTAGAAGTGTTCGGCATTCATATAGCACATATTAGCAAAACAGTCGTTAAATATCAGATTGCATGTGTTAGACTCTAAAACCGGCACTATAAAGGAAATTGATTGCATTTCATAGCATGGCATCATTCCTATATATCGCAACTTGTGTTCCAAAGTTTGTGCAGGAAAATCCAGAAGAATGGCCAATTTACAAAACAAAGACTGCTAAAGAATATGCCAACTCAAGGATTTTGAATCTGGTATTGATCTAAAAGGAATTCAGAGATTCAACATAGCAGGAAATACATCAAAAGACAACACAAAGCAGCATATGAAGTCTCAATCCCTAAGGCCACCATATGGCCGCGGAACTGCGGCCGGAGCCGCTTTGCGCAGCGGTTCCGCGGCGGCGCTACCACGTCAGCCCTCCAACTGTGCTGCAATATCTCCACCTCAGCTCCTATGGCTCTTCAAGACACTACATTTTCCAGAAGACCCCGGAAGCTTCTGCCAGTTCAGCAAACTAGGGTTTCTAAAGCTAAACATTCCTAGCTTAAAGCCTAAGCTAAGCTCCTAACTAACTTACAACAAACGTTTGGAGGGAATTGCAAATTCAAAAACCTAGACCTAGGGTTTGGGAAACCTATAAATAGACCCCTAGGTTCACTTGTAAAGAGATCCCATCTCATAGATATCTCATCATATATCATCTCATATTATGGATCTTAGACAACTCATTGTTGGCTAAGTTCTAGTTCTTCATCTACCCACATTCATGCCACCTCCAAACCCTAACCCTAATCCAATCTAGAAATACCCAATTCAAGATCCATGGAGATCAAGCAAAGCAAGTCTTCAAGAAACCTTTAGAAGAAACGCCGGTATTCAACGGAGCACGAGATCGAAGCGATCCAAGACTCAAGAAGCCGAGAGATGCAAGATTCGACGAGCGAAGTTCCTACCTCTTGTAAATCTTGAGAGTTGTAACTACTTGTTGATGTAATGAAGGTGAAGATTCTTTAACTTGTTTACATTTCAATTCAAGCATTATGATTCATTTAGATTCTTGAATATATACTTTGTGATGATGTTTGGATAAAACTCCGCTCGTGGAGGAATCGAAACAATTGTAAAATGATGATGTTGATGAATTATTAAACGTTTTCTTAAGTCTTAAAACAATTGTAAATTCTTGAAAATCGATTGATCAATGATCTAGATCGATGCGAATGTGTTCTTGATTCCTTTCGCACGATCTAGAGATCGACAATTGATCATTCGACTTTCAAGAAGCTATCTAGTGAATGTTATTCATCGAAAGGACAAAGGATAGGATGAGGAACCCTAATTCCTCGCAAAGTCCTTGATCCTCGATGAATTCGACATCGATTTAGCATCAATTTGTTACTAGATAAGAAATCGTAATCTTGAATCTTCATCACATCTACAATTTACTCAATTCCTACGAGCTTTACTTCAAATCTTGAAAGCCTAAAGTGATTGGAATTCTATCGAAACTCGATTCTCGATTGTTTATCATTTTATTGATTCTTGATTAGAATAGTGACACTTGAAACTCATCGATAAAAATCTTGAATAATGTTTTCTTTTCTTTTCTATTAACTTTTCAATTCAAACAAATCAAAATTACAAACGAATCGCACAATCCCTGTGGACGGTCCGCACTCGCTAACGATCTACATCTGACACCGTAGTTGATTGCGGTCAAATAATTCTTTGATTGTGAATTTTATTCATTTTCTAAATACCGACACAAAGAAACTTATTCGAGTTACACGACACAATCGGAATTAAGAATCAATCATGTTTCTTTTTGTGTCATGCTTGATTATACATGCAACATGGGTGTATAAGACTCACACCATGCTTATGATAATGAGGGGTTTATTTATTTAATGTAAGTCAAATAATTACTAGGAATTAAGCCCATGGTTGAAGCTTGTGGAAGCTTGTGGAACCATTGACTTAGTCCACTAATTTTGTTTTGCCTTAGATATTTATTAACCTAACCATTATCTAAAACCATGGTTATATCTCTACAAGAGTTATATGAGATATTTCTCACCCATGCTTGCCATTCTCTCATGATTCATTATTCACAACATAATTCTCTTTATCTTCTTCTTCATCAAAGAGTGAGCTCTCTAGGTTTTTGAAAGGTGAATAAAATTTGTGAGAAAATTAATTCTAAAGTGAGCAAAAATCCTACTTCATCATCCTCTAATAGATTAGCCATTTAGTTTAGGGTGTTAGCTTCACTAATCCCTAATTAGTGAAGAGGTAGCTTGGGTTGGTGTCTACTCGACGTAGATCATCTTCGGCCTCGAAGACTTCGTGCAAGCTTGTTCCTTTCATCTTGTGGTGCCATTCTACAGTCCGGAAGATCACTACTTGGAGCGAAGGGACTACAACAAGAAGCTATTGAAGTGAAGGACCGGTCTACAAAGGTTGTATTCCATGTTCACTTAGATGTAAAGTTGTTTACATGAATGGATTGTCTAATTCTCCAGTTAAGATTCTAGGGTTAGGGTTATATAGCATGTCAATTTTTTGAAAATGGCATGGATGATGCCTCCAGAAACCTTGCTGTCGTGCTAGGTAATCCTACAAGGCAAACAGACCGGACCGTACGGAATATGTCACATACAGGCTCAGTAGAAGTTCGGATAAGTTAGCTTATTGGCCTTCTTATCGACACATACCTGGGTAGCCGTTACGTACAGCTAGTACCGCTTGCGGCTTGTGGTTAAACCCATTGCCAGCGTAGCGTCGAGTCTTTAGTGTCCCACGTAGAGAGTTTACCTGCACTGGGCAAAAGGTGTAGAGGCCGTATGGTTTTTATGGTAGGGCTTCGATCACGTACGTGCACTTGTGCGCGCATGATGATCGAGCAGATAATACCAGTGGGCTTTGGTTTAAGCCGGATCTTAGTATTACTTTGATGGATTATTTTCGTCTCTTTGTATTCGTATTCTTCATAATGCGGATGCGGGTATGAATATACGGATGATGAGCATTCTCGTAATTTGCGGGAAAGCTTCTAGAAGAAACACCTCATTACGGTTTCTTTTTTCATTTGGAATAAAGAATAATGTGGTAGAGGAAATGAGGTGTAAACTTGATAAAAGATCAAGCATGACTCACTACTTAGATATTTTCAAGCATGCTTGATATTGGTGAGATATTTTTATCTCATCAATAATTAGCATGCTTAAAAATTCTATTCTTGGGCTAAGTCATTCTTTAGTTGCTTTCACACACTCTTTTCCTCAAGTGACCTTCATCTTCATAACCCTAGAACTCTCATGAGTTGAGAAACCTAGGATTCCAAGAGACAAATCACTCCATCTTCTCACTCTACACAACCTAGGACATATAGTTTAACGAGCTAGATACTGTAGTTATCTCGGATCTGAGGTAGGAGATCGCACTATAGACTCTCGGGTGGATCGTCTTTGACTCGAGGAGGCTGTCGAGGTTGCTTCGATCCGTTCCGATCCTTGGAGCTGACGATGAGGTGGAGGACAGTGGAGAAGACCCGAAGGACATGTCTCGTGAGGTATAACTTCATATCATAGTAGTTAAACCTCATTACTTGTTAGCTAGCTAGGGTTTAGTATCAATCTTGGAGTTTATGTCGGTGTTGCGAGTTTTGATAAATCGTTTTTTGCATATTCCGCCTCCCCGCGGACACGCGTGGTGTGCGACATCGACTTACAATGGTATCAGAGCCTACTAAACTATAGCTAACAGTTTAGACGAAGTGTAAAACTACGAAACCGAAATAACTCCGAAACTTCGAGACAAAACTCTAAGTTTTTGTCAAATTTTCCTGAGCCTCTAAAGTTTTTTAAACAATTGCAGAGTGCTCTACTTCTTGTGAGATGAACCGACACCAAAATCGAGGCATTTTCACCTGATTTGGACCGGCTACATTAGCAAAAAAATAGGTGTCACCTTTTTTTTGTGGTGAAATGCTTTGAATTTTGGTCTGTGTTCTAGTTACTTGGATCTAAGGTTTCAGGTGTTCTTTGTTTTTGCCAATTTTGGATATATTGTTATCTTTTTACTGTTGCAATACATAGTGTTTCGAAGTCATAGTTTTAACGTCATTTAAAGTTTTAATTTGTGATATATGTGTTTGGAAACATCAACTAATTGCTATACGTCGATTAGTCATGGTTGCACATATCTGTGTTGCTGTTCTTGTTGGTTTGTGTATATGATCTTTATTGGATCGTCATGGTTGAACAGATAGGGATGTGAGATGAGGGTTTTCATTCTTTCATTCGATGTAACATTTGTAAAGTGATGTAATATTCTTTTGCGGGGAACATCCGGGTTGAGCTTGTAGCCACCATTGTATTATTTTCCTTTATTGTTTTCTGCTCCTAGGATAAACCTAAGGTGGGGTGCACAAACTACCGGATATTTTGAAGTGCCGAGTGGCCTACTTACTTTGATGAGGGAGGTTGCTTCACTTCGGGTATTTTGCGGGTAGTTTGCCGCACCCGTAAGGGTCTAGGGTGGGGTTTGGCTATTCATCACGACCGTGGAATCCGTATTTCATTACAAGCTTAAACGAAATGCGGAATTTCTAGTATATCCAATATGTTCATTTATGATCTGGAATGCCTTTTATTGCGTCAGACGAATGTTTATTATATATATTCTATATAGTAGATGCTGCTTATGTTTCGCATCCACGCTAGTCCAGCCTCCGGTCTGGCGTTAGTTAAGTAACCTAACGGTGTTAGACGGGGCCTAGTGGCGAATGCGGATTGCATAAATGGGCATGGTATTTTCGTCTTTTTCTGTGATGATAGGTGTAAATGATGGGACTACATTACATTAATGCAGAGCAAACGAACCAAAACTGAATCTTTGGAACAAATTTTAAAACCACTCGGTTATTTTAAAACATGAGACTTTTAAATGCGGAGCGTAAACCACTCCTTTTAAAAGCTATCAAGTTCCTTCGATTATATCAAGTTCACTATGTTCACGGTTTCGCCAAAACCATTCGTAGCCCTCTGTCATTTCTGTTGAATATTCAATATTATTCAAGCTATGTATTTTGACCTTCGCCAATGCATAGTGTTTGGTAGCTGCTGGGTATTCATCTGTAGTATAGATAGATGCGTTGGTTTAGGACAGTCGTACTACTATTTTGGCATTCATAAAGGATTTGTACGGGTGAGTTCAAATTAACCTGGAAAATGACGGGTAGAATTTGACATGTGACATAAGATATGTCAGCCTTCGTCAAGGTCATAAGAGCATGGGGAAAAAATCCACATCGGGAGTTTCTAAAGCCACTGAAACTTGCTAGTGCTGCATACCATTTGGAGTGTGATAATGTTGGTAGGATTCCTTCAGGATTATCACACAATGATATTTGGATCTCGATCCTACTGTGAGTATCCGCTACTCCTCGGGAGATTTTTCACTTAACGATCAATGCTATAGAACAAGTAGGTGTCTAGAATGTTAGTTGTATGTATGCCCTAGAGGCCATTATTGTACATATGATGTATATTATAGTGGATGCTTGGACATATATAGAGAGGACTTTCTTACTCGACATGATAGTATACTATCTGGTTGCTATTTATCTTAACATGTATACTTGTCTCTTGATACTGTCTTATGCTTATATGTTGGTAAAGCCTTTAGGATGTGTACTTGACTACCAGGATTATGATGCAGATGATGATACTAGTGGGGCCATGGTAGTCCATAAGTTCATCCTTTAATGTTCCTAGTCATGGGTGTATCGAGACGGGGCATCGATATACCAGAGTAGACTAGCGTATACGCTTCTCGACCCATTTGATGGGCGATGGATAATCCCATATCCATTAGTGTTTGACATCAAAGATGGTATACGGGTGCTCATTGGAGACTGTGTACACTGGACGGACTCGCCGATAACTCCTAGATGGTATTATATCTGACGTCAGATAGCAGTTCTCTGGTGACACTTGTACAGGTTAGTCTGTAGACCCGAGATCTTCATAGAGTCTTGTGTGATTCCCACTGTGCTTTGATTTCTACCTTACCACGTTCAAGAGGACGTGCAAAACGGTGGTTTTTGGGTATAGTCCCGAGTCACATGGAGGCAATGAGCGATAGGAGGGGATTTTGTCTCTCCCTCTATTGGGGGTAGATGTCGTGCAGTGCTCGATTGGCTATAACTGGAAGTCCCTGACCAGGGCTGATTTAGAGATTTACTGATAAGTGTTATCAGTAGTTTCTCGACCCGTTATGAACCTCATATCGGCATGACTTATCGAGTTATTGGGGTCTGACGTTTACCACCCCTAGACTTGATATGCGACATCATAGACGAAGAGACCGGCCTGTACGGTAGTGTTACTGACAGGCTTTACAGGAGCTAGAACGGGCTTGCTTGTGGATCTTCTGATCGCTCAATACTCGGGTAGCCGTTACGTCCAGCTAGTACCGTTGACGGCTTTTGTGGGTGTTTGATGTGATCATCACCTGCTGCCGGCGTATTGACGAGTCTTTAGAGTCCTACATAGAGGTTTTACTCGCTCAGGAAAAACGAAGTAGGAGCACATATGTGATATGTGCGGGACCGAGAATGATATGAGTATGTGATACCGTATTCTATTCTCACGACTTTTGTATCGGTCGGTTATATGTGATATAGCCGGGTTATCGAATCAAGTGTTGATTCGATAAGATGGTATATATAATATTAGTCGGTTGTATGTGATATAACCGGATTATTAAATCAAGTGTTGATTTGATAATTTAGTGTTTAATTGTATATTTGATATACTAGTTTACGTTAACTAATATTAGCTCATTTAAGCATTTATTTTTCTCACATGTGCACACTTAATATATATGTGATATATATTAATTGTGTTATTTTTCTGTCATGGTTGTTGATACACACTATAAGGTGTATGCGACTTACACCATACTAATTATAATGCGGGGTTTAATTATTTAAAGTAAATCCAAATTAGTGGATAAATGGTCACATGCATGAATCTTGTAGAAGCTTGTGGATGCATTGACTTGGTCCACTAATTTTGTTTTACTTAAGATATTTATTAACCTAACCATTATAATTTAGCCATGGTTATGTCTCTACATGAGTTAGATATATGATAGAAACTCACCCATGGTTGATTCTCTCACCTCATTAGTTCATTCTCATCTCATTGCTTCATTTTTTCCTTAAAAGCTCAAGAGCTCTTTAGGATTTTTTCAAGTGAGAAAATATTGTGAGAAAAATAACACTAAAGTGAGCCCACCACCTACTTCATCATCCTCTACTAGATTAGCACCTTAGTATAGGGTGTTAGCTTCACTAATCTTTCATTAGTGAAGTAGTAGGTTGAGTTAGTGTCTCCTCGACGTAGATCATCTTTGGCCTCGAAGACTTCAAGTAAGATCGTTCCTTTCGCCTTGGGAAGCCATGCAAGAGTCAGGGAGTTCCATGATCGCAGCGAAGGGACCACTACAAGGAGAAAATGAAGTGAAGGACCGGTCTACAAAGGTTGTATTCCGTTATCACTTAGAACTAAAGATGTTTACTTTCTAGTTTTGCTCCTAAAACTCTAGTTAGATCCTTGGTTAGGGTTGTTTGGCACACTAAAATAGAACAGTGTTAGCAGGGCTATGCCTCCAGAGAAAAGAGGTTATTTAATTAAGAAACTTTGCGAAAGCGTCGTAAAACCACCCTCGAAGTACCGACACTAGCCTGGCCGAAAGGTTAAGAAAGTATTGTACAGTGAGATTAATCCTGACTAATTCTTCTTTTATTGTTTGGGGAAGGATTCAAGAGACGTTGGGAGCCATCCTGTTTAGATAAATTAAAAACCAATCTAAACTTGCAAGAGCATCATGCTGAGTGTTTTCTTCTCTCTCTCCTGATTGCAGCGACCAGGTGACCAGATTAGGTTACAGTTAGATAATAAAATGACTGAGTTATACTATATTAATTGGCAAAGGTTTGTCCAAATGTCCATTACCTATGACAAGCTGGAACACCTCATTATCACTCAAGCCCCTGCCGTCCCAGGTCCAGTTTCCACTGTCACGGATGTTGATATCCGTAAGAAAAGGGAAAAAGACAGTGTGAATGCCAAGTGCCTCGTGTTGGCCTTAGTTGATGGTGTAAACCAGAGGCAGCACGAGAAGATGGACTTAGTTTTTATCTTCCTCTATAACAAAGTTTTATATGGAGAGCAATCTCGTATCGCAAGATATGAGAGCTCGAAGGAATTGCTTCAAGCGAGGTTGGCTGTCGGGTCATCTGTAGGGGACCACGTCCCTACAATGATCATATGTATTAAATAGCTCACGGACCTGGAGACCACGTTGGAGAACGAGTCATGTACTGACTGGATTCTACAATTTCTATCTTCTACTTACGCCCCGGGGAAGAAAGTTATACTTCCAGTTGAGGGCATCCTGAAGGAAACCAGGGAGACACCCGCTCTGCTTATTAGGGAATCTTCCTCTTCTGGATCCAAGCGAAGGCCAAGGATGAGTAGAAGAAGGCCTCCACAAAGCCGATAAGCGTTGTCAGTAAGGTAGAAGGAAAGGGCAGGGCAAAAGTTTTGGGGTTAACAGTAGGGAAGGAGGGATGTTCCTATTGTCACGGGAAAGGGCATTGGCAGAAGAAATGCAGGTCTTGGAAAGCCAGAATCCAGGTTCCGAAGCATGTTGTGACTTCGACTTCGGGTGTGTTTGTGATTGAAAACAGTCTGTCATTTAAATCTACTTCCTGGGTACCAGATACCGGATCAGGATCTCATATCTATAATTCATTACAGACTTTGAGAAACCGTAGAGTTATCAGGGCAGGTGATATGACTCTTAAGGTTGCTTACGGAATGAGAGTGGACGCTGTATCCGTGGGGTATATCACCTTGGATTGACTAGTGGCCAAATATTGATTCTATGTAACTGTTTGTGTATACCTAATCTAGTTTTTAAGCGATGTGGTCCACATCTACCTATATCAATGTTTGATTGGGTCAGGTACATTAGAGGACGGTATATACGTGTTAAATCAAGCTCAGGTTTTCAAAGTCTAGAACACACTTAAAAGAAAGTCTCCAGAATTAAATAAAGCTTTCTTATAGCATTGTAGACTGGGTCACATCAATAAAATACGGTTGTCGAAGTTACATAGAGCGGGATATTTGGATCCGTTCGAATATCTGTCTTATGCAATTTGTCAATCTTGTCTCATAGGAAAGATAACAAAGACTTCGTTCACTGGACAAGGAGTAAGAGCGAGCGATCTCTTAGGTTTCATACACAGGGGCGTGTGTGGTCCAATATCTACTGATGCACGAAGTGGTTATTCCTATTTCATTACTTTTACGGATGATTTCTCTGGGTCAGGACATGTTTTCTTGATGAAGCATAAATCCGAGGCCTTTAGGAAATTCCGAGAATTTAAGAATGAAGTGGAAAAACAAACATGCAAAAGTATCAAGACACTGAGAACTGATCGATGTGGTGAATACTTAATTGCCGAGTTCCTGGATTACCTAAAAGAGAATGGAATTCTCTCTCTGCTTACTCCTCTACACACACCGCAATACAACGGTGTATCGGAAAGGTGGAACAGAACCCTATTGGATATTGTTTGTTCCATGATGAGTAACGCTGAGTTGCTGCGATCTTTCTGAAGTTATGCACTAGAATCAGCTGCATATCTTTTGAATAAAGTTCCTACCAACACTGTTCCTACCACACCTTATAAGATGTGAAGTGGGAAGAAACCCTATTTTTATTATCCGAAGATATAGGGATGTCCATCTTTTGTTGAAAAGCAGTATGCGGACACGTTCGAGGCACGCTCAGTACTGTGTAGCTTTGTGGGATACCAAAAGAACTCCATGGGGTATCTTTTCTATTACGCAGAGGAACAAATTGGTTTTTGTTTCTCGTCATTCACATTTTTTTAGAAAATCATTTTTTTGAAAAAGGACTAGTGGGAGCGCAATAGAACTGGAAGAAATTCCAGAACCACAAACCATTACTAAAAGTATGGTAGAACGAGAGATTTCAAAAGAGCATGACATCCCTGCGTCAATCCACAGGACTAGTAGGCAGTCTCATCCGTCCGAGAGATACTGCGGTTTTCTCATAGACGGGGATCGAGAGGATTGTATCATTGACAATGATGGGCCAACTAGCTTTCAGTAATCCATTCAGAGCGGAGACTCGGTAAAATGTCTGGATGCAATGTGGACCGAAATGGAGTCCATGTACACTGACAAAGTATGCACTTTGAACATTGCTCCAGAAGGGGTAAAACCCGTAGGCTACAAATGGATCTTCAGAAAGAAGATTGGTGTAGATGGATAGGTTGAAACCTATAAGGCTAGACTTGTGCGAATTGTGCAGGAAAGAAAGACGGACTGATTCAGATCTAGTGCAAGCTCAGTGAACAAATCCAGAAACAGAGGATCTGAACAGACAGAGGAGAACCAAATCAACACAGAGAAAATTTTGGGAGATCTAAACCTACTGATCCGCCGCGGAACCCCGGCAGATTCAAGCAGTTGACCGCGGAACCGCGGTCAACCTGTGACGTCAGCATCCCATCTTCTCTATTAGTATCTTTCCTCTTCCCTTCTATCCTCTGAACTCCACTGAAATAATTTTCCTGCAGGTATTCTTTGCACAGCAACTTCTTCTCCTATCCAATAAATTATTTTATGCAGGATTCTTTGCGCCGCAAATAAAAAAAAAATTTGGCAAGTGTTTTAGATTTTAGTGTGTTACTGCTATGCATATTTAAAACGGAATCTAAGGGGCTCTAACACCAATTAAGATTGGGTGGGGATTTCATTACCCTTCCCAAGACCCCAGAAATCACTAAAAAGTATAAGCATCACCGTTGAGTTAATTAAAAAATATCTAGACTCGGCCAATTAAGGACTGTCGCGTTCATTAGGACAGAGGAAAGTTGTGGTCATTCAGTCGTTTATCTAAACCTGACTTTGTGGTGCCTAGGCTAGACAAGTGAGAAAGGTAACTTTAAAAGGCCCGTCTCACGGTGACTCATGAGCGGAACCCTCCTTTCTTCATTTGTGCTTACCTGGCTACAATTGGCGGTGAAGAGGCGATTTGAGGAATATCTCACAACTTGTCGCTTTGGACTAGTTAGGAGCAGTCTAGTTGACTTAGGAGGCCCTAGATCTAGATTTGATTGTGCATGTTTAAATTGTGATTGTTTGAAAGTGTGCCATAGTTCCGTACAAATTTTTGCAAAACTCTTTATTAAAAAAAACACAAAACATAATTTTTACAAAAACTTGCCCTTTATCGCTAGAATCCAATTGCACCCACTTTTCCTTCACATTTCCCCATTGACGTTTTCTTACCCTCACATTCTATATTTTGACTACACTAAAACTCGTTTAGTGTGTGTCCAGTTGGACTCGGGACACTAGCGCCCGCTTAATCCGTGTTTCGTTAGTCGCAACCGACTACGCGATTGACTCCGAAGTCGAAACTCCCTCCACTTCTTTTTCATCCTTACCTTTGCCGACCAACTCCAACGTTGATCGGAATTCTGTCCATTCACCTTCATCTTCACATTCATCATATTCTAATGAGATGTCAGGATTCAATCCCAACAACCCTTTACCTACCTCGGGACTGATTCCACCTCAACTGGGTGCGAATAACCCGTAACAAGCTCATGTTGAAGCGCTACAGCGAATCACGCTCCAGGATCGTTTCTATCCTGCCCGCTCCGCACTTCCTACATGTCTTTCACTACCGCCGGCAAATGGGTATAATTTCGAAATTAAGCCCCACTTCATCATTATGTTGCCCAAATTTCACGGCCTGGAATCCGAAGATGCATATATCTTCATTAACAAATTCCAAAATGTTTGTGCAATGATGAAGACCACCCAACTGTCCGATGATGCTATAAGGCTTCGAGTCATTCCTTTCAATTTGTGTGACCTAGCTGAAAAGTGGCTGTATAATACTGCGTCGCATTCCATGAACAGTTGGGAAAAGTTTGTTAAAGCATATCTTAAAAAGTTTTACCTACATCACAAGACCGTGAGAATACGTAATGAAATTAACCAGTTTTCCCAGCTTCCTTCTGAACCTTTTTGGAAGTGTTTCGAACGATTCAAAGACCTTCTTGTTCAGTGTCCTCATCACGGTATAGAAAGATAGCAACTTTGCCAGACCATATACGAAGGACTGAACCCAGAAACTAAGCAGTTGCTAGAGACCATTTGTCAAGGCTACTTCCTAACCAAATATGACGAGGAAGCTTGGCAATTTCTCGACGATCTTGCTGAACAGACGCTTTAGTGGGAAAGCACTAGACCGACCACTTCGTCCACTTCATCTACCTCCTCCCGTCCGTCTTGGGCAGGCATTCATCAACTTGATATGTCAATTGCAATGAAAGCCGAAATGGCAGCAATTACATGAAAACTAGAAGCAATTGAGAGCAAATTCTCATCGCCTTCTCCTTCCCCTGCTTTACCCCCTCGCACTATATGCGCTTGTTGTTCGGATCCATCCCATTTGACCGAAGAGTGTCCTTACAATCCACCTGCTCAAGGACAGGATCAAGCTAATGCTGCATTTCAGTAGAGACAAAAAAAATGATCCATACTCTTCAACTTACAATCTTGGTTGTAGGAACCACCCCAATTTTGCTTGGAATCAAAATCAACAACAATTCTGAGGCAACAACAATTTCCAGAGGCCTCCTCCTCAACAACAATCTCCTCAACAAACTCAATATCAGCAACCTTTCCAACCATAACCTAACCAAAATCAAATGAAAAATTTTGCACCCAACAATTCTTTTCCTCAAAACAATTTTGTTCCACCAAATAACGATAAGGTTTCTCGTTAGAACGAAGTCTGGAGTCGTTTTTAAACAATCAACTCAATCCTCAGCCAACATCCAGTCTTCCATTCAGTCTTTGGTGCAACACACTGTATCACATGGGTAAAGTATCAAAACCATTGAAGCCCAGATTGCACAATTTAATGCAGCTTTCAGCGAGCGAGTGAAAGGGAAGCTTCCATCTCAACCACTCCCAAATCCTGATCACCCACAAAATGCACATGTTACTCTTGAACAACAAAACCATAATATGAGTGTCGTGACTACATTGAGATCTGGAAGGATGTTGCACAACAATGTTGGCACTGATGATGACACCCCGGCCGCCGCTTCTTCTTCTTCTTCTTCGTCTTCAGAACCTGTTCTCCATTCATCACAAGGCTCCACTTCTTCTGATGCTCCGAACGGACCCACATCTCACTCCACGAAAACACCAGCACTGGGATCCGTTCCAACTCCACAATCTCCTCAACAAGTAATGGACTCAACCAATTTTCAAAATGTTTCATTTCCAAACCGGTTGAGATCCAATAAACAAAATCCACAAATGGAGAAGATTGTGGAGTTATTTAAACATGTTAGCATTAACATTCCCCTCTTGGATGCAATCCAACAAGTCCCTTCTTATACAAAGATCTTGAAGGACTTGTGAACCAAGAAGAGGAAATCACAGGTGCCTAAGAAAGTTTTCTTAGCTAGTGCAGTGAGTGATGCTCTTACCCAACCTTTATCTCAAAAATGAAAGGACCCTGGCTGTCCTGCAATTTCAATATCTATTGGGAATAAGAACATCAACCGCGCACTTTTAGATCTTGGTGCCAGTGTTAACCTGCTTCCCTATTCGGTATATGAACAACTTGGCGTTGGAGAGCTGAAACCTATACATTGTACTCTCCAAATGGCCGACCGATCTATCACCCATCCTAGGGGTGAGTTAGAGGATGTGTTGATCAAAGTTGGGGACTTCATATTCCCCGTTGATTTTATTGTTCTTAATACACAAGCTGTAGCTAACCCCCGGAATCAAATTCCGGTGATACTCGGTCGTCCATTCCTTGCAACTTCTAATACGGTGATCAATTGTCGAAATGGTTCGATGAACCTATCTTTTGGAAACATGACAATTGAACTCAACATTTTTAAGTTGGGGAATCAGCCCTCCGAACCAAATGCAAATATACTTAATGTTTGCTCAATCCAAGAGATCACCCAGGAGGACTGTGAGCTCGAGAAATTTCTGTTCGATCACAGCAATTTTGACGCCACTAGTGCGTTCCTCCTTGAATCTGATACTGTTTTCACGCCCAATAATGACTACGAGTGTTTCACTTTCTCGAACGACCTTGAACAATCACCACCCGAGTTTGAATCCTTTGAATTTTCGAATGAGTTAGCTGAACCATCCGACTCGGTTGCTTACACTTTTTTTGAACCTCTGTTGGAATCCTTTGAGTTTAAGACAATTTCACCAATTTTACCTTCAATTGTTTCACCTCCAACACTCAAACTCAAGCCATTGCCGTCTCACCTTAAATACGCTTAGTTAGGTGAGACTGAGATCCTTCTTATTATCATCTCGGCTTCTCTAGCCCCAGAGCAAGAGAAAGCCCTTTTAACGGTCTTGCAAAGCAATCGGCAAGCTTTTGGCTGGACATTAGCGGACATCAAGGGGATTAGTCTCTTAATAGTTGAACATCATATTCATATGATGGATGATGCCAAACCTGTTAGTGTATATGCCCTAGAGGCCATTACTGTATCATACTAGTTTGTATATTACTTAATGGAAGCTTGGGATATTCACCGTTGTATAAACAATCTTGCTCAAAATAGTAGTATGCTACTTGGTTTGTTTCTACTTTAATGTGTGTACATGTGTTTCTTTTAACATATCGCCTATACACATTAGTGGAGCCCTTAGGATCTTTGCTTGATTACCAGCGTTGTGATGGCAGTCACACTCGTGGGGGCTGGGTAATGCACAAGCACATCCTTATATAGGTCCCTAGTCGTAGGACTATCGAGACAGGGCATCGATACTCCAGAGTAGACTAGCGTATGTGCTTCTCATCCCAGCAGGCGAGACGGTCTGCCCCATAGCCGTCAGTATGTCGTAATTGAGATAGTATGCGGGTGCTCGTTAGGTTACGAGTACACTGGACAGGAATCGTCGGGAACTGATTGGTTGGTACTATACCTATCCTTAGTTATCAGTTCCCAGGTGACATGAGTACAGCTTAGTCCACTGACTTGACACTGTCACTTTGCCACGGGTGTGTTCCCACTGTACTTTGATTACTACCCTACCACGGCTCAAAGGAGTCATGCAAACAGGTAGTAGTTGGGTGCAGTCCTGAAGCACTTGGAGACAGTGACGGTTAGATAGGATTCGTCTCTCCCGGTATTGGGAGTTGATATCGCGCTGTGTCAAGAAGAGCCCACAGTCGACCCTGTCCAGGGCAAGCAAGATACACTGGTAGGTTTCCAGTGTTATCTCACGGTGTTCTAGGCTATACTCCGACACGACTTGTACCGCTATTAGGGGACTGACGTTTACCTCCCCCTAGGCCCGCCATGCGATATTTTCAGACGAACAGACCGGACTGTACGGAGACTGTCATATTCAGGCTCAGTATGAGTTCGGATGGGTTCACCTCATCAGTCTTCTTATCGGCATCTACCTGGAGGTCGTTACGCACAGCTAGTGCCGCTTGCGGTCTGTGGTTAAACCCACTGCCAGCGTAGTGTCGATTCTTTAGAGTCCCACACAGAGAGCTATTCGCCATTAGGCAAAACAGAGTAGAGGTCGCATGGTTTTGCGACAGGGTTCGTTCACAACCCTGCACTCGTGCACGTTTGGTGTCCGGGCAGTTATTACTAGCGGGCTTTGGTTTAAGCCAGATCCCAGTATACGTTTTAGGATTTGTTTTATCTCTTTGTATTCGTGTTCCTTGGAACATGGATGCGGGTGTGTATGCACAGTTGACAGATACAGAGGCAGAGGATCTTTTTGTATTCGTGTTCCTTGGAACGCGGATCCGGGTGTGTATGCACGGTAGACCGAGACAGAGGCAGAGGATTCTCATTAGGGTTGTTGACTGTTGACGTTTTCTAAACCCTAATAAGAATAAGAAATATGATTAATAATAATATTAATTAAGTATTATTGTGCCATGGTTGGGTTGAAAGTTTGACTTTGTTGACTTTGTTGACCGGTTGACTAGTTTGGACTTGTTGACCATCATCATTGCATGGCTATCATTTCATAGCTATGAATTTTGCTTGCTTGTTGTTCTTTACAAAATGAGTGCATGAAATGCTAATGCCATTTGACATGAACCATCACAAGAATACTTAATTATTATTATTATGATGATTATTTTGGCTTTTGAGAGATGGTTGTAAAAAGTATTATTCATTCTATCATTTGCTCTCTCTCTCATCAAAGCTCTCCTCTTCCTCTAGCTCAAGGCAAAAATCTCTCATGTGTTGAGAACCATTTACCTTGGAGATAAAACCCTAAAACACTTCTCTACTCATCCTTGAGTACAAGGTCTAGCAAGCCAAGTATTCTAGTTTCCTCTAGATTGAGGTTGGAGCCAAAGGTAGAAGCTTTCAGGTGGATCCATCTTCGGCACAAGGAGAAGACGAGGTGAGGCCGATCCGACCACCACAAGGAGTCGAAGAGAAGGAGTTCAAGTTAAGGTATAACCACTAACATAGTAGTTAAACTCTTAGTTAGGTTGTTAGATAGTTTGTTTAGCAAAGATCCGATTTTAGAGTCCATATTACCTCTACCGAAAAAATCGTTTTTCATCATTTCCGCAACCCCAAAGAATCGAGTACGGGTAACGTGGACTTACAGTGGTATCAGAGCCTAGCTAAACACTATCTAACATGTTAGCAAAGTAACTAGAAGTTCGATCGGAGAAAAAGTCACAAAACATGCCCGAGACTTAAACTTTCTGTCGATTTTTTTACTGCTCTAAAAATGATTTAACACATCTGAAAAATCGTCTCAGGGTTTTCTGTGAACACAGCAGAAAAATGATCCACGATCTGACCAACTCACCGCGAAAACGCGGTAAGAACAAGCTTCTTGCCGCGGATCCGCGGCCGAGTTGACTCGGCCGTGGATCAGTTTTCCTGCAGTGTTTTTCTGGGGGTGTTTTGGGATTTTTACAATATGTTTTTTCTGCCCATATTTTCCAGAAAGCAAAATTTGTTTTAGGGGTGGTTAAAAATCCCTATTTTTATCGAACTTCTAAAGACTTTAGCTAACGGGTTATATCTGTGATGTGATATATGTATTGAACGTCTGCTAATCGCTATACGTCGATTAGTGGGGGTTATACATATCTGTGATCTGTAATGTTTATGGTTTGTGTATATGAATTCATTGGATTGTCGCGGATGAATAGCCGGGGGGTTGTGAGATGAGAGTTTTTCTTTATCTTTCAATTCATGTAATTTGTAATTGATGTGATATTATTTATATGGCCGCACATCCAGGATAAGGTTGTAGCCGCCATTGTATAATTTCTTTTACTGTTTTTGCCCCTAGGATAGACATAAGGAGGGGTGCACAAACTACCGGGTACCTTGAAGTGCCGAGTGGCCTACTCACGTTGTTGAGAGAGGTTGCTTCACTTCGGGTATTTGGCGGGTAGTTTGCCGCACCCGTAGGGGTCTAGGGTGGGGTATTGGCTATTCATCGCGACCGTGTAATCCGCTTTTCGTTACATGCTCGTACTAAATGCGGATTCCTAGTATATCCAATGTGTTCATCTGTTATCTGGAATGGCTATCATTGCATCTGACGAATGTATATATCTATATATGATATCTATTTAGGCGTTGCTTATGTTTTGCATCCACGCTAGTCCAGCCCCCGCTCTGTCGTTAATTAAGTAACCTAACGGGTAATGACGGGGCCCCATGGCGAATGCGGATGGCATAAGAGTACGTCATGTTTTCGTTGTTTTCTGCAATGGTAGGATTAAATGATGGGACACATTAAAATTAATGCAAGAAAATAAACCAAAGTTAAGTCGTTGGAACAATTTCAAAACCACTCGGTTTTTTTTCAAAAACAACTTTTAAACGCGGAGCTTAAGCCACTCCTTTTAAAAGCTATCACGTTCCATCGATTATATCAAGTTCACTACGTTCACGATTTTTCCAAAACCATTCGTAGCCCTCCGTCGTTTTATATTAATATCCAACAGTATTCAAGCTGTGTTTGTTGGCCTTAGTCAAGGCACAGTGTTTGGTAGCTGGTGGGTATTCATATGTTGCATAGATAGATGCGTTGGTTTGGGGCAGTCGTATTACTTTGTTGGCCATAGTCAAGGGTATATACGGGTGGGTTCAAATCAACCTGGACAACGACGGGTAGAACTTGACATGTGACTTATGATTTGTTGGCCTTAATCATGGTCATAAGAGTATGGGGCAAAAATCCACATCGGGAATTTCTAAAGAAATCGAAACTTGCTAGTGTTGCATACCATTTGGAGTGTGATGATTCTGGTAGGATTCCTTCAGTTTTGTCACGCGATGATATTTGGATCCCGATCCTACTGTGAGTATATGCTACTCCTCGGGAAATTTCTCACTTAACGATCAATGCTATAAACCAAGTAGGTGTCTAGAAAGGTGTTAGCGGGGCTACGCCCTAGGAAAAAGAGGTTCTTAAATTAAAGAACTTTGCGAAAGAGTTGGAAAACCTCCCTCGAATTACCGACACTAGCCTGGCTGAACGGTTAAGCAAGTATTGTACGGTGAGATTGATCCCGACTAATTCTTCCTTTTTGGTTTGAGGGGGATTCGAGAAATAGTGGGGGCCATCCTGTTTATATAAATTAAAAACCAATCTAAACTTGCAAGAGCATCATGCTGAGTGTTTTCTTCTCTCTCTCTCTTAATTGCAGCGACCCAGTGACCACACATAGGTTACAGCTAGATAATAAAATGACTGATTCTGACTTTTATGATTGGCAAAGGTCTGTCCAGATGTCCATTGCCCATGACAAGTTGGGACACCTCTTAACTAATCAAACCCCTGCCGTCTCAGGACCAGTTTCCCCTGTCGCGGATATTGACATCCGTAAGACATCGGAAAAAGACTATGCGAAAGCCAAGTGACTCGTGTTAGCCTCAGTTGATGGTGCATACCAGAGGCGGCATGAGAAAATGGACTTAGTTTCTATCTTCCTCCATAACAAAGATTTATATGGAGAGCAATCTCGAATCGCAAGATATGAGACCTCGAACGAATTGCTTCAAGCGAGGTTGGCTATCGGGTCACCTGTAGGAAGCAACGTCCTTACAGAGACCAGCTATTTTGAGCTCACGGACCTGAAGACCACGTTGAAGAACGGTTCAAATACTTACTTGATTCTACAGTCTCTGCCCTCTACTTATACCCTGAAGGAAACCACGGAAGTAGAAGGAAAGGGAAGGGCAAAAATTTCGGGACTGGATGTGGTAAAATAGGGACGTTCCTATTGTTACGGGAATGAACATTGGCAGAAGGATTGCAGGGCTAGCAAAGCCAGTAGCCAGAATTCGAAGCATGTTGTGGATTCGGCTTCGGGTGTGTTTGTAATAGAGAACTGTATGTCAGTTAACCCTACTTCCTGGGTATTGGATACCGGATCAGGATCTCACATCTGTAATTCATTACAGGCTCTGAGAAACCGTAGGGTTATCAGGAAAGGTGATATGACTCTCACGGTTGCTAACGGAATGAGCATGGATGCTGAATCCGTAGGGGAATATCATCTTAGACTGACAACTGGGCAGATATTGATTCTGCGTAACTGTTTGTATGTACCAGGTGCGACTTGTAATATCATATCTGTATCCTTACTTTCTAAGGAAGGATATGATTTTACTTTTGTAAGCGATGTGGTCCACATCCACCTAAATCAAGTTCTGATTGTGTTAGGTACATTAAATAACGGGATATACGTATTGAATCAAGCTCAGATTTTCATTGTCCAGAACACAATTAAAAGAAAGTCTCCGGAAACAAATCAGGCTTTCTTATGGCATTGTAGACTGGGTCACATCAATGAGAGAAGGTTGACGAAGTTACATACAGAAGGATATTTGGATCCGTTTGAATATCAGTCATATGCAACTTGTCAATCCTGTCTCATGGGAAAGATGGCAAAGACTCCGTTCACTGGACACGGAGAAAGAGCAAGCGAGCTCTTGGGACTCATACACAGTGACGTGTGTGGTCCAATATCTACACATGCGCGAAGTGGTTATTCATACTTCATTACTTTCACAGATGATTTCTCTAGGTTTGGACATGTCTTCCTGATGAAGCATAAATCCGAGGACTTTGAGAAATTTCGGGAATACAAGAATGATGTTGAAAAACAAACAGGCAAAAGTATCAAGACACTGAGATCTGATCGAGGTGGAGAATACTTGGGTGCCGAGTTTCTGGACTACTTAAAAGAGAATGGAATTCTCTCGCAGCTTACTCCTCCATACACACCACAATACAACGATGTATCGGAAAGACGGAATTGAACTCTATTCGATATGGTTCGTTCCATGATGAGTAAGGCTGAGTTACCGCGATCTTTCTGGGGTTATGCACTAGAAACAGCTGCATATCTTTTGAACCAAGTTCCTACTAAGACAGTTCCTACCATACCAAATCAGATGTGGAATGGGAAGAAACCCTGTCTTAAACATTTTAAGACATGGGGATGTCCAGCTTTTGTCAAAAAGAAGCATGCGGACAAGCTCGAGGCACGCTCAGTACAGTGTAAGTTTGTGGGATACCCAAAGAACTCCAAGGGGTATCTTTTCTATTACGCAGAGGAGCAAAAAGTCTTTGTTTCTTGTCATGCCCGCTTCTTGGAAACTGAGTTTTTAGAAAATTAGATAAGTGGGAGTGAAATAGAACTGGAAGAAATTCCAGAACCACAAGCTATTACTGAAACCTTAGTTGAACCAGAAGGTTCAGTGGAACCGGACATTCCTGCGCCGCTCCGCAGGAGTAGTAGGCAGTCTCATCCGCCCAAGAGATACTACGGTTTTCTCATAGACGGGGATAGAGAGGATTGCACAGTTGATTATGATGAGCCTACTAGCTTCCAACATGCCATTCAGAGCGATGACTCAGTAAAATGGCTGGATGCAATGCGGACCGAGATGGAGTCCATGTACACCAACAAAGTTTGGACTTTGGTCTTTGCTCCAGAAGGGCTAAAACCCGTAGGCTGCAAATGGATCTTCAGAAAGAAGATTGGTGTAGATGGGCAGGTCGAAACCTATAAAGCTCGGCTTGTTTCAAAGGGTTTTTGTCAAAGACCTGGTTTGGACTATGAAGAGACCTTTTCTCCAGTAGATATGCTCAAATCCATTCGGATCCTTCTTGCCATTGCTGCCTTCCACGATTATGAGATCTGGCAGATGGACGTAATGACGGCCTTCGTAAATGGAAATTTGGAAGAGTGCGTCTATATGGATCAGCCAGAGGGATTCATCCAGAATGGGAGCAGCGGTAGAGTTTGCAAGTTGCTCAAGTCCATCTATAGACTGAAGCAGGCATCGTGGAGTTGGAACATCTGCTTTGATGATACTGTCAAAGAATTTGACTTTGTCAAAAACCCAGATGAACCATGCATTTACAGTAAGATTGTAGGGAGAACTGTGGTATTCCTCATCTTGTATGTGAATGACATTCTCCTAATAGGAAATGATATTCCTATGCTACAGTCAGTCAATGGATTCTTGTCACAGAGGTTCCCCATGAAGGACCTGGGCGATGCCAACTACATTCTGGGGATCCAGATCTATCGTGATAGATCTAAGAGGATGTTGGGACTTTCACAGTCCAGGTACATCGAAACCATACTGAAACGATTCAGTACGGAAGATTCCAAGTGCGGTAATCTACCGGCTTGGCACGGAATCACCCTCTCCAAAGAGATGTCTCCCAAGACTGATTTGGAAAAGGCTCGCATGTCATCTATACCCTATGCATCTGTGGTAGGCTCTATAATATATGTGATGTTATGTACCAGACCAGATGTAGCATACGCATTGAGCGTTATAATCCGGTATCAGTCGGACCCAGGGGAGACACACTGGATAGTAGTAAAGAACATTCTCAAGTACCTGAGAAGGACTAAGGAGATGTTCTTGGTGTATGTCGGAAAAGACCTCCAGATCAAGGCCTTTGCTGACTCCAGCTTCCAGAGTGACAAGGATGACTCCAAGTCCATGTCGGGTTATGTCTTTACCCTCAATGGAGGGGCGGTTTGCTAGAAGAGTTCCAAGCAGGAAACCGTTGCTGACTCAACTATGGAAGCGGAGTACATAGATGCTTGCGATGCCGCAAAGGAACCTGTCTGGATGAAGAAGTTCCTCACGGAGCTGTAGGGTTCCTAGGCACTCTCAAGAGGTCTCACAAGGCATCAACCATGCCAATTTCAAAAAATCTAGGTGCCGAGAAACCCGACTACGGATCGTTGGCTAGAAATCTAGGCGAAACATTAAACTAGTTAACACTTAACTATAAGAATACGGAAATACAACCTTTGTAGATCCGGTTCTCCACCTCCATAGCTCCGCAATGAAGTATCCTCGCTGTCCAAATCGAAATCCGGGCTCTTGCGTTGGCTTCATCGGAGAAGAAGCGGGCTAGGTCATCGACGACGTGCCGAAGATGATCTACGTCGAACCATCACTAGATCAAGCTCCACCTTCACCAAGCCATGAAAGTTGTGAAGGAAACACACTCTACTACTTGGCAAGAGGTAGAGGATGAAGAAATAGGAAGTGGGTAGACTTTAGAAATGGATTTCTCACTTGTTTCATCAATCACCATTGATGACCTAAGCTTTTCTTCTTGAGTTCAAGGAAGAAGAAGAAGAAAAATGATATGATAAGTTAATTGAAAAAGAAAAGAAAATGAATTCTTATCATAAAATTAACCATAGTCAAGTGTAGAGAATGAATCATGGTTAGTGGGAATGGTTAGGGTTAAGGATGAGATAAGAATGGTTGACTTGATCAAAGCTTCATGAAGCTTCAACTAAACTCCAAAACTAGCAACCATTCTTTTCTCTTCTTTTCCAAAATGAATAAACAAATAAATAAATGAATAAATAAAGGAAATGAAACCCTAGCCATTCTTTTAACCATGGTTTAATTCTTTACACTTAACCAAGTAAACATGTATCATCAAACATGATACAATCAAGTGCACAAAATCATATCGCATATGTAATGTGCACAATCCAAGTGAGAAAATCCGTTTAAAGTGAACCAATACTAGTTAGTGCAAAGTAACATATCAAATATATAATTATGCATTAAATCATTAAATCAACACTTAATTCAATGATCCGGTCATGTCGTACACAACCGACTAGTATTCAATGTATCGGATTATCGAATCAACGCTTGAATCGATAACTAGGTTATATCGCATACAACCTTTCCGATACATTCATCGAGAGAATGGAATGCGGCATCACATACACGCATTATTCTCGGTCCCGCACATATCTCATATGCGCTCCTATTTCGTTTCGCTTGAGCCAGGAAACCTCTGTGTAGGACTCTAAAGACTCGTCAATACGCCGGCAGTAGGTGATGATCATATCAAGCACCCACAAGCCGCAAGCGGTCTGCTAAACGTAACGGCCACCCGGGTATTGAGCGATCTGAAGATCGACGAGCAAGCCCGCTCACACTCCAGTGAATCCGACCAGTAACACTACCGTACAGTCCGGTCTGATCGTCTGATATGTCGCATATCTCGCCTAGGGGTGGTAAACGTCAGACCCCAATTGCTCGATAAGTCGTGTCGATATGAGGTCTATAGCTGTTCGAGAAACTACTGGTAACACTTACCGGCAAATCTCAGCAACCCTGGCCAGGGATTTCCTGTTATAGCCAATCGAACACAGCGCAACATCAACTCCCTATACCGGGAGAGACGAATCCCCTCCTATCGCTCATTGCCTCCATGTGATTCGGGACTGTGCCCAAAAACCACCGTTTTGCACGCCCTCTTGGACGTGGTAAGATGGAAATCAAAGCACAGTAGGAACCACACAAGACTCTATGACGATCTCGGGTCAACAGACTACTCTGTACCAGTGTCACCAGAGAACTGCCATCTGACGTGAGGTATAATACCATCTGGGAGTTCTCGGCGAGTCCGTCCAGTGTACCCAGTCTCTACTGAGCACCCGTATATCATCTCTGATGTCAAACACCAATGGATATGGGATCATCCATCGCCCATCTGTATGGGTCGAGAAGGTATACGCTAGTCTACTCTGGTATATCGATGCCCCGTCTCGATACACCCTCGACTAGGGACTTTGAAGGATGTACTTATGGACTACCATGTCCCCACTAGTATGATCCGCATCATAGTCCAGGTAGTCAAGTACAGATCCTAAGGGCTTTACCAACATGTAACAGAGAGACAATCAGCATACACGTTAAGGTAAAGGGTAACCAGATAGCATACTATCATGTCGAGCAAGAAAGTCCTCCCTATATATGTCCCAGCATCCACTACAATATACATCCTATGTACAGTAATGGCCTCTAGGGCATACATATAACTAACAATCTCCCACTTGCACTAGGGCCATCTGTAGCAGTGGTTGTAGTATCTCATACTCAACCATCCCATAAAAGTCTCTCTCTGGGAACAGGCCTTTGTGAGTGGATCCGCTGTGTTGTCCTCTAAGTCTACTCTCCTAACCTCGATCCCCTGGAGATTAACCATCTCCATGATCAGGTGATACTGCCTTAGAATACGCCTGGGTCACTGATGGGACGGGTGTTCCTTGGCATAAGCCACAACTCCATTGTCTCACAATGGTAGGAACGAAGTTCATCTCATGAACTATTATACACCCAGACTGCCTCTATGGTAGCATCTTAAGTAGCGATGTATTCAGCCTTTATCGTCTAGTATGCCACGGTATCTAGCTTGGAACTCTTCCAACATACCGTCCCTTTACTGAGGGTAAAGACAATGCCTGTGACTGACATTCAGTCGTCTTTATCACCCTGGAACCCTTCCAGTGATTCTCCCCAGGATCGATTGATATCTTCTCACTACAATTAGTGAGAATCCTAACATCCAATTAAATCTATCTCATAGATCTAAAACCCAGGATTTAGGAGGTATCATTTTGATCCTATATGGAGAATCCATGTGATAAGCGGAGATCGACCGAGCGTAGCATAGGAAACTCCTTCCCTATCAAGAGCATGTCATCCACGTACTCTACGAGGATCGTCACCATACTCCCTACTACCTTTTTGTTTATACAAGGTTCATCTACCATTTTGATGATGTCAAACTCTTTGACTTATTCATCAAAACAGATGTTCCAACTCCGCGATGCCTGCTTTATCATATAAAACATCTTGCACACGTTTTCGCTGCTCCCACTGTCTACGAAGCCCTCTGGCTGTGTACTTATAGACACTCTCTTCTAAACATCATTTAGAAAAGCTGTCATGACACCCAACCACCAGATATCGTAGTCATGGTATGTAGCCGTGGCAAGTAGGATCTGGATGGACTTAAGCATAGCTACTTAGAAAAGGTTTCATCATCATCCATACCTGGTCAATGATGTAGACCTTTAACAAGTCTAGCTTTGAAAGTCTCAACTTTTCCATGTACACCAAGTAATCTTCTCAAGATATACTTGCTCCTAATGAGGATTTAACCCTTCAGATATAGCAACTAAAGTCCATACTTTGTTGGTGTATAAGGATTCCATCTCAGATCGATAAACATCCAGCCATTCTCACAGAGTCTCACTCCTGATGGCCAGCTCGAAACTAGTTGGGTCATCATCTCATGATGTAATCCTCGCTCCCACTGTCATAGAGAAACCGAAGTATCTCTCAGGTGGGTGAGGAACCCTACTAGATCGGCGGAGAGGCTGAGGTTCGTTGGAATCTACTGAATCCTTTAGTTCTACCAAATCATCTGCTGTTGTTTGTATAGCTGGAACCTTTCCAGTTGTACATAACAGATCTTGCCTCGAGCTTGTCCGGATTTTGCTTTTCAGACATAGGCCGGACAACCCCAAATCTTAACTAACTTAAGACATGGGCTCTTCCCTTTCCATATCACATATGAAGTGGTAGGCAACTGATTTGATTTGAACCCTTTTCAATAAGTATGCAGCTTCTCAAGTGCATAACTCCCAAAAGGAAATAGGTAACTCAGTAGTACTCATCATAGAGCACACCATATCCAATAGGGTGTATCTGCTCCGCCCCGACATACCATCATGCAATGGTGTATACGGAGGAGTAATGCTGAGAGAGAATCTCATTCTCCTTTAGAATAATCCAGGAATTCCATGCACAAGTATTCTCCTCCCTAATCTCATCATAGGACATAATACTTATACCCGTATTTTGGTTCTCTACTTCTAACTTATATTCTGTGAATATCTCATAAGGTTCGGACTTGTGTTTCAACAGGAACATAGGTCTAAAACTCGAAAGAGATCATCAGAGAATGTAATGAAGTACAAAGAACCGATCTTGGCATGTGTAGATAGGGGACCTTACATACATCAACATGTATCATCCCAAGAGTTTACTAACTCTTTCTCTGTTTCCAGTAAACGGAGCTATGGTCATCTTATCTTTGTGACATGACTGGCGAGTTTCACAAGATGTAAGTTCAAACTAATTTAAATATGCATCTTCATGTAACTACAGCCAGTCGGGTCGCATAGATATGACCTAGTCTACAATGCCTCAAGAAGAATTCGTTCAGTTCTGAACTCTTCCTCTTGTGTGTGTTCTGTATACTAAGAACTGTAGTTTGATTTAGAACATCAATGCTTTTAGATAACGTGCCTGAACCGATCAACTTTTGATATAGGAAATGTTCAAAACATTATCCATCAATACAAAATTATATCCTTTCTTTTCTAACGAAGAGAGTGATATGATTTGGTATATCAGGTTCGGTATCTAATAACATTCGTTCAGAATCAATGTATTGGTAATACAGGGTGACAGTGACCGACAGACTTGGCTGCAACTCTTGCCCCGTTTTCTGTCTCATGAAACTTATCACCCGTTCTCAGTTTTTCTACTCTTTTGTAGCCCTATGTAACAACTTACATATCTGGGATCCTGATCCGGTATCATATACCTAGGATGCGGAGGATACTGAGAAACAGTTCTGTAAAATGAACACACCCAAAGATGATGCATCGGCATGCACTCTCTTCGTTTGGGCTGCACGGGAATTCTGGTAATCCCCAATTTCCTGCTCTGTCATATAACAATTATAAGTTGGAGCGGGACCAACGTTCCCCAGCTCAGTATAACAAGCGGGTTCGGTCAATATTCCGTATTATTATCTTGATTACGGCGTGATATGGTCGCTACCTGGAGAGAGAGAGAAGAAAACACTCAGCGTGCGCTCTGTCAAGAATAGATTGGTTATTATTTTATCTAATCAGGATGGCTCCCACTGCTTTTTATCAAATCTTCCTTCAAACCCTAAAAGGAAAGACTAGCCCGGATTAATTACACACTACAAGTTCGCCAATCTTTCAGCCAGGCCAGTGTCGGTACTTTGAGGGAGTTCCCCCGTGCTTTCGCACGAACCTAATTAATGTAAACCTCATTTTGCCAGAGGCGTAACCCCGTTGACACCTTTCTAGACACCTACTTGATCGGCTAATTGTAATGTATAAAAATCTCCCAGGAGTAACTCTTACTCACAGCGGGTATCGGGATCCAACTATCTCATAGAAGGTATGCAATCTCATTGCAAATCTCAACACTTGAAATTCCCGATAATATTTTTCCCCTAACGTGCTATGACCTTGACGAAAGCCAACAAACCATAGCCCGCTAGTCAAGTTCAACCCGTACATTTCTTGATCGAATTAAACCCACCCGCACGACCCTTGACGAAAGCCAACAAAGCCGCACGACTACCCTAATCCAATCGCATCGTATGCTGGCAGATAAGCAGCATATAGCTACCGCACACTGCACCTTGACGAAAGCCAACAAATACAGCACGAATACTATATACAACTTATCTGAAATGACGGAGGGCTACGACAGGTTTTTCTGAAAACCTATTGCGTAATGAACTTGATATCGTTGTAGAATCAAATGAATTTTAAAAATGGAGTGCTTTTGAGGCTTTTCTAGTTTTGCTAAAGGAGTCACTCCCGGTGAAGGGATCGTCGGTCCTTACCTCTTCGAATGAGGTGCGGGATATATCATATATATCTCTGTGCAAAGCAAAAACACTTAAAAGCAATCAAAAGACAAACCGAGTGTGTAGCATCTGCCAGTTATTGCTAAAGGAGTCACTCCCGGTGAAGGGATCTCGGTCCTTTCCTCATCGAATAAGGTGCAGGATATATCTCATATACCGCTATGCAAAGCAAGAACTGTAGCTACCTGTTTTATTTTGAAATTCGATTCTACAACATCTTTAGGTTTCTTTTATTTCATTAATCTCATTAATGAAGTCCCATCATTTAAGTACCTAAACATCACAGATAAATACGACGTACACTTATGCCATCCGCATTCGCCTCGATGTCCCCTCGTGCACCGTTAGGTTAGGTAACTAACGGCAGAGCAGGGCAGGGCTAGCGCGGGTGTAAAACATAAGTAACGTCTATATAATATGTCATATATACTATATATAGTATCTATCACAGAACATCACATGATCACATCACAGATATCGCAGCAGAAGAATCATATGAAATATTGGATATACTAGGACGTCCGTGTTTTCAATACGAGCCAGTATAAAACACGGATTCCACGGTCGTGATGAATAGCCAAACCCACACCCCTAGACCCCTACGAGAGCGGCAAGCAACCCTACCAATTCTAGAGTTAGGAGACCCAGACTCGACTCCTCGAGTTGGTCTCCCACTGGACTCCAGAACCCGGTTACTTGTGCTCCCCTCCTTGGGTCTATCCTAATGCAGAAAAGTAAATAATATACAAAGGGTGACAACTTCCGCAACCTGGAAGTGCCCCAATTAAAAGAATATTACATACAAGTTTTTACATGAATGAAAATGAAAAACACTCATCTCACATAAAAACCCCCGGCTATTCAAACACGACGATCCAATATAACATATCCAGCAACACATAACATCACATGTCATCAACGTACGTAAATATGTCCATCCCAATTGTCGTTGACATATAGCAACGAAACCGACGATATCACATATTACACTTACGGTCACAGAAAAGAAAGTGTAAAACTACAAAAGTTGGAATCCACAATCTCTTCAGACATCGCATGCCTGACCAAATGAATTCTTTAGACATCGCATGCCTAACAATTATAAACCCCGCATTTTAGTCTCAAAATCGAAAACTCTTTTCAATATCAAGTCGGGCAATTCAACAAGATTCCCGACATCCTGATCGAATGCTCGTCGCAAACTTCAGTAGGCGGCCGCACCCCCGATACCGTCGACGAAGTGCACCAAGGCGGAACACCGCCACCGCGAGCACCCGGACGGATGCTTTCGGCGACGGGGTTCTCCTACAGTCACTTGGTCGGGGCAATGGCGTGAGGCTGTCTATTAAGTTTACCCGGCGAGTATCCGCGTACGCTACGTGATTGCGACGGACTTTTGATCACATCAAAATTCCGTGGCAACCGATAAAGTGAGACTAAATTGCTACGTTTATAACATTCATTCAGTTATCTCATAACTATTTGTGAATTCCAATTATTGTATCCCATCCCGGATAAATAGAAAATGTCAAACTTTCCGATCGAACAATCGAACACCCAAGTTTTCCCGATACAGATCAACACATGAAATATGAGTCTAACAACATTCAGTTCGTGCCTCAGTACCAACGGTCCAGCCGTAGAAGGGTCAAGCCAACGCCTCACATGTGGCACGCCGTACTGCCCCAAACCCGAAGGTTCAAAGGGCAGTTCAAGACGGTCACATAATCGAGTTAAGGTTTGTTGTCTTCTAGAGGGACCATCGCGTTACTTGCACTACTTAGAACGTGATTAAACTACAGAAATATCCAACACTTGGAAATTTCCCGACAGGGGAAAAATTGGGTATTTATATCCGGTCGAACTTTTTAACATATTCAAAAAAAATTATCCGGAACGACACATAGACAAAGTTTGACAATCCGATCGAATGTATGAACTCCCAATACGACTCAAAATACTCAACTCTTGATTTCAGATTAAAAATTCCCAGGAAAACCAGCACTGAAAAATAGGAGTTACTGTGCAAAATTCAATGGCAGATAAGACAAAAAGGCCGCGGAAGGGCCGCATTAGCACGCTAATGCCGCGGTTCCGCCGCACTTTAGAAAGATCATTAGGTAATTTTTGCATCGTAATTCTTAGATTTACCTGCTGATTTTTCTGCATATTTTTAATTTGCAAAAATCCACATTTTACAAAAATGTCCAGAGAGCATTTTAAAGTCGTGGTTTCGGGTCGATTGGACTTCTAACTCCGTCTACGCATCGCCTAAGGCTCTAGCTAGGCTCTGATACCACTGTAGGGTTCCTAGGCACTCTCAAGAGGTCTCACAAGGCATCAACCATGCCAATTTCAAAAAATCTAGGTGCCGAGAAACCCGACTACGGATCGTTGGCTAGAAATCTAGGCGAAACATTAAACTAGTTAACACTTAACTATAAGAATACGGAAATACAACCTTTGTAGATCCGGTTCTCCACCTCCATAGCTCCACAATGAAGTATCCTCGCTGTCCAAATCGAAATCCGGGCTCTTGCGTCGGCTTCATCGGAGAAGAAGCGGGCTAGGTCATCGACGACGTGCCGAAGATGATCTACGTCGAAGCATCACTAGATCAAGCTCCACCTTCACCAAGCCATGAAAGTTGTGAAGGAAACACACTCTACTACTTGGCAAGAGGTAGAGGATGAAGAAATAGGAAGTGGGTAGACTTTAGAAATGGATTTCTCACTTGTTTCATCAATCACCATTGATGACCTAAGCTTTTCTTCTTGAGTTCAAGGAAGAAGAAGAAGAAAAATGATATGATAAGTTAATTGAAAAAGAAAAGAAAATGAATTCTTATCATAAAATTAACCATAGTCAAGTGTAGAGAATGAATCATGGTTAGTGGGAATGGTTAGGGTTAAGGATGAGATAAGAATGGTTGACTTGATCAAAGCTTCATGAAGCTTCAACTAAACTCCAAAACTAGCAACCATTCTTTTCTCTTCTTTTCCAAAATGAATAAACAAATAAATAAATGAATAAATAAAGGAAATGAAACCCTAGCCATTCTTTTAACCATGGTTTAATTCTTTACACTTAACCAAGTAAACATGTATCATCAAACATGATACAATCAAGTGCACAAAATCATATCGCATATGTAATGTGCACAATCCAAGTGAGAAAATCCGTTTAAAGTGAACCAATACTAGTTAGTGCAAAGTAACATATCAAATATATAATTATGCATTAAATCATTAAATCAACACTTGATTCAATGATCCGGTCATGTCGTACACAACCGACTAGTATTCAATGTATCGGCTTATCGAATCAACGCTTGAATCGATAACTAGGTTATATCGCATACAACCTTTCCGATACATTCATCGCGAGAATGGAATGCGGCATCACATACACGCATTATTCTCGGTCCCGCACATATCTCATATGCGCTCCTATTTCGTTTCGCTTGAGCCAGGAAACCTCTGTGTAGGACTCTAAAGACTCGTCAATACGCCGGCAGCAGGTGATGATCATATCAAGCACCCACAAGCCGCAAGCGGTCTGCTAAACGTAACGGCCACCCGGGTATTGAGCGATCTGAAGATCGACGAGCAAGCCCGCTCACACTCCAGTGAATCCGACCAGTAACACTACCGTACAGTCCGGTCTGATCGTCTGATATGTCGCATATCTCGCCTAGGGGTGGTAAACGTCAGACCCCAATAGCTCGATAAGTCGTGTCGATATGAGGTCTATAGCTGTTCGAGAAACTACTGGTAACACTTACCAGCAAATCTCAGCAACCCTGGCCAGGGATTTCCTGTTATAGCCAATCGAACACAGCGCAACATCAACTCCCTATACCGGGAGAGACGAATCCCCTCCTATCGCTCATTGCCTCCATGTGATTCGGGACTGTGCCCAAAAACCACCGTTTTGCACGCCCTCTTGGACGTGGTAAGATGGAAATCAAAGCACAGTGGGAACCACACAAGACTCTATGACGATCTCGGGTCAACAGACTACTCTGTACCAGTGTCACCAGAGAACTGCCATCTGACGTGAGGTATAATACCATCTGGGAGTTCTCGGCGAGTCCGTACAGTGTACCCAGTCTCTACTGAGCACCCGTATATCATCTCTGATGTCAAACACCAATGGATATGGGATCATCCATCGCCCATCTGTATGGGTCGAGAAGGTATACGCTAGTCTACTCTGGTATATCGATGCCCCGTCTCGATACACCCTCGACTAGGGACTTTGAAGGATGTACTTATGGACTACCATGTCCCCACTAGTATGATCCGCATCATAGTCCAGGTAGTCAAGTACAGATCCTAAGGGCTTTACCAACATGTAACAGAGAGACAATCAGCATACACGTTAAGGTAAAGGGTAACCAGATAGCATACTATCATGTCGAGCAAGAAAGTCCTCCCTATATATGTCCCAGCATCCACTACAATATACATCCTATGTACAGTAATGGCCTCTAGGGCATACATATAACTAACAGGAGCTTCCGGTAGTTCCTACCATTGTTGATCCAATACCGCTGTATTGTGACAACAATGGCACTATACCTTTAGCGAAGGAACCCAGGTCCTATCAGAAGTCCAGGCACATTTTGAGGCGGTACCACCTAATCAGGGAGATCGTAGATCGCCAGGAGATCGAGGTGAAGAGAGTGAATTCTGAAGATAACACTGCAGATCCATTCATAAAGGCCTTACCCCAGACTCAGTTCGAGCGGCTGATCGAGATGATAGGTCTCCTATACGCCTGTACAAGGCCTTAGTGCAAGTGGGAGATTGTTAGTGTATATGCCCTAGAGGATATTACTGTATCATACTAGTTTGTATATTACTTAATGGAAGCTTGGGATATTCACCGTTGTATAAACAATCTTGCTCAAAATAGTAGTATGCTACTTGGTTTGTTTCTACTTCAATGTTTGTACATGTGTTTCTTTTAACATATCGCCTATACACATTAGTGGAGCCCTTAGGATCTTTGCTTGATTACCAGCGTTGTGATGACAGTCACACTCGTGGGGGCTGGGTAATCCACAAGCACATCCTTATACAGGTCCCTAGTCGTAAGACCATCGAGACAGGCCATCGATACTCCGGAGTAGACTAGCGTATGCGCTTCTCATCCCAGCAAGGGAGACGGTCTGTCCCACAGCCGTCAGTACGACGTACTTGAGATAGTATGCGGGTGCTCGTTAGGTTATAAGTACACTGATCAGGACTCGTCGGGAACTGATTGGTTGGTACTATACCTATCGTCAGTTATCAGTTCCCAGGTGACATGAGTACAGCATAGTCCGCTGAATTGACACTGTCACTTCGCCTCGGGTGTGTTCCCACTGTACTTTGATTACTACCCTACCACGGCTCAAAGGAGTCATGCAAACAGGTAGTAGTTGGGTGCAGTCCCGAAGCACTTGGAGGCAGTGACGGTTAGACAGGATTCGTCTCTCCCGGTATTGGGAGTTGATATCATGCTGTGTCAAGGAGAGCCATTACACACAGTCGTCCCTGGCCAGGGAAAGCGAGATACACTGGTAGGTTTCCAGTGTTATCTCAGGGTGTTCTGGGTTACACTCCGACACGACTTGTACCGCTATTAGGGGACTGACGTTTACCGCCCCCCTAGGCCCTCCATGCGATATTCTCAGACGAACAGACCGAACTGTACGGAGACTGTTACATTCAGGCTCAGTAGGAGTTCGGATGGGTTCACCTCATCAGTCTTCTTATCGGCATCTACCTAGGGGCCGTTATGCACAGCTAGTGCCGCTTGCGGTCTGCGGTTAAACCCACTGCCAGCGTAGTGTCGAGTCTTTAGAGTCCCATACAAAGAGCTATTCGGCTTTAGGCAAAACAGAGTAGAGGTCGCATGGTTTTGCGACAGGGTTCGTTCACAACCGTGCACTTGTGCACGTTTGGTGCCCGGGCAGTTATTAGTAGCGGGCTTTGGTTTAAGCCAGATCCTAGTATACGTTTTGGGATTGGTTTTATCTCTTTGTATTCGTGTTCCTCGGAACACGGATGCGGGTGTGTATGCACAGTTTACAGAGATAGAGGTAGAGGATCTCTTTGTATTCGTGTTCCTCGGAATGCGGATGCGGGTGTGTATGCACGGTTGACCGAGACAGAGGCAGAAGATTCTCATTAGGGTTGTTGACTGTTGACCTTTTCTAAACCCTAATAAGAATAAGAAATATGATTAATAATAATATTAATTAAGTATTATTGTGCCATGGTTGGGTTGAAAGTTTGACTTTGTTGATTTTGTTGACCGGTTGACTAGTTTGGACTTGTTGACCATCATCATTGCATGGCTATCATTTCATGGCTATGACTTTTGCTTGCTTGTTCTTCTTTACAAAATGAGTGCAAGAAATGATAATGCCATTTGACATGAACCATCATAAGAATACTTAATTATTATTATGATGATGATTATTTTGGCTTTTGAGAGATGGTTGTAAAAAGTATTATTCATTCTATCATTTGCTCTCTCTCTCATCAAAGCTCTCCTCTTCCTCTTGCTCTTCCTCTAGCTCAAGGAAAAAATCTCTCATGTGTTAAGAACCATTTGCCTTGGAGATAAAACCCTAAAACACTTCTCTACTCATCCTAGAGTACAAGGTCTAGCAAGCCAAGTATTCTAGTTTCCTCTAGATTGAGGTTGGAGCCAAATGTAGAAGCTTTCGAGTGGATCCATCTTCGGCACAAGGAGACGATGAGGTGAGGCCGATCCGACCACCACAAAGAGTCGAAGAGAAGGAGTTCAAGTTAAGTTATAACCCCTAACATAGTAGTTAAACTCTTAGTTAGGTTGTTAGATAGTTTGTTTAGCAAAGATTCGTTTTTAGAGTCCATGTTACCTCCACCGAAAAAATCGATTTTCATCATTTCCGCAACACCAAAGAATCGGGGACGGGTAACGTGGACTTACAAAACTAGCAAGGGATCCCCAGAGACGACTCAACCCAGTGATGAAGGAGGCTGTTAAAAAGGAGATCGTAAAATGTCTTGATAGTGGTATCATTTACCCTATCTCTGATAGCCAGTGGGTTAGCCCCATTCACGTTGTCCCCAAGAAATCGGGCAAAACGGTCATAACTAATGAGGCGAATGAGTTAATACCTACTCGCACCCAAACTGGTTGGCGAGTATGCATCGATTATAGAAAACTCAATGCCGCGACACGGAAAGACCACTTTCCATTACCTTTCATTGACCAAATACTAGAACGATTGGCTGGGCATGAATACTATTGCTTTTTGGATGGCTACTTCGGCTATAATCAAATTTCCATCGCCGAAAAAGACCAAGACAAGACCACATTCACTTGTCCTTTCAGTACGTTTGCTTACCGTCGCATGCCCTTTGGGTTATGCAATACACCTGCTACTTTCCAGCGGTGTATGATGGGATTTTTTCAGAAATGGTGGAAAAATTCTTGGAGATCTTCATGGATGATTTCTCCATTTTCGGAGACTTCTTTGATGATTGTTTGCTACATCTTGACGCAGTCCTTACCTGGTGTAAGGATAAGAACCTTACTTTAAATTGGGAGAAGTGCCACTTCATGGTACGAGAAGGTATTGTCTTAGGACATATCATCTCGCAAAATGGCATTGAGGTAGATAAAGCGAAGATTGAAGTCATTTCCAATTTCACTCCTCCCAAATGCGTCCGAGACATTCGAGCCATCCTTAGCGATGCTGGTTTCTATGGATGGTTCATCAAGGATTTTTGCAAGATTTCTAGACCCTTGACTCTTTTGTTGTCCAAGGACACCACATTTGATTTCGACTTGAGCTGTATGAAGGCATTCGAGTCATTGAAAAACTCACTTACTTCTGCTCCCATTCTTTCGTCTCCTGACTGAACGCATCCATTTGAAATTATGTGCGATGCATCTAATTTTGCCATTGGTGCTGTCCTTGGACAGCACATCGAGAAGATGCCGCATGTAATTTATTACGCTAGTCGAACCTTGAACGAGGCCCAATTAAATTACACAACAATCGAGAAGGAATCCTTAGCTGTTGTGTTTAAATTAGAAAAGTTTAGGCCCTACTTAATCGGCTCTCCAGTCATCGTATACACTGACCATTCAGCTCTTCGCCATCTTTTTACGAAGAAGGAGCTAAATCTGGGCTGATACGTCGGATCCTCTTACTCCAAGAGTTTGACATTGTCATCAAAGACAAAAGAGGATGCGAAAACGTAGTTGCCGACCATCTTTCACGTCTCCCTTCTTCGCCGACGCTTCAATTTCCTATAAAAGACGTTTTTCCAGATGAGCAGCTCTTGACTATATCATGTGAACCTTGGTTCGCAGATATTATGAATTATTTGGCCACCGGACTTATACCAAATGAATGGTCGAATCAGGACAGACTCCGATTCATATCCCAGGTAAAACATTTTTACTGGGATGAACCTTATCTATTCAAATACTGTCCCGACCAAATTATTCGTTTGTGTTTCCCCGATAATGAATTTAAGAGCGTGCTGTCATTCTGCAACGATCAAGCATGTGGCGGGCATTTTGGCCCTAAAAAGAAAGCCGAAAAGATCTTGAAGTGTGGCTTCTACTGGCCACAACTCTTTAAAGACGCAAATGATTACTGCAAGATATGCTCCTGGTGCCAACACTTGGTCCGGATATCTAGGAGAAATGAAATGCCGCTCCAACCAATATTGGTTGTGGAAATTTTTGATGTTTTGGGGATTGATTTTATGGGACCGTTTCCCAATTCTTTTGGGAACATATATTTTCTTCTTGTTGTTGATTATGTATCTAAATGGGTCGAGGCTGTACCTAGCCGGACTAATTACAATAAGGTCGTCATTAGATTCCTCAAAGAAAACATTTTCTCTCGGTTTGGGCACCCCCGAGCAATCATTAGCGACAATGGAACTCATTTCTCTAATAGGACTTTCGAGTACTTAATGCGGAAATATTCCATTAATCACAAGCTATCAACGCCCTATCATCCCTAAAAGTGTGGGCAAGCCGAGATTTCAAATCGGCAAATTAAATAGATATTAGAGAAAACGATTTCCAAAAACCGTAAGGATTAGTCTTCAAAACTTACTGATGCCCTTTGGGCATTTCGAACTGCCTATAAGACCGATCTTGGCATGTCTCCTTATCGGCTTGTTTACGGAAACGCTTGCCACCTTCCTGTTGAAACTGAGCATCGTGAATTTTGGACGATAAAAGAGCTGAATTTATTTATCAAAGATACTAGCAGCTATAAAAAGCTGCAATTAAATGAATTAAGCGAGCTTTGGGATGATGCTTACGAGAACGCGGTTGTCATCAAACAACGAACAATGGTGTTTCACGATAAACACCTTATGCGCAAAACATTCAAACCTGGTCAACATGTTTTACTTTATTACACCCGGTTACATTTCCATCCCGACAAGCATAGATCTCGATGGAAATGGCCATTTTTTGTACGTACCGTATATCCGCACGGTGCGGTCGACTTAGAGAATCCAGAGGACGGTTCACTGTTTAAAGTGAACGGACACAGGTTTAAACCGTTCCTCACCGCGGACCCTTTGGAGAAGCTCTTGCTGTTGCAGGAGCCGATTTACATTGACTGACCTTCCTCCATCTACCCCCAAATTTCGGTTATCCAGCCATAAACAGTGGAAACACTGTTTCAAATAAGTTTGGGTGTATGTCGCACTTGTAATTATAAAAAAATAAAAATAGATTTTTTAAAAAAAATTTGGTGGTATTTTTGTAAATTTTCAGTTTTAATAAATATTAAATAAAAAAATTAAAAATTTTATTTACAAATAAATTCCTCTTTTTAAGAGGTCCTTTTTGCAAATAACTAAAAACACCCACTATAAATACAACCCGACCCCTCTCTGCATTTTACATAACCCTAATTTTCCTTCCCTCAAAACCCCAGCAGCTGCAGCAGACAGAGCAGGGAGATCTCGCCATAGAGCCACACTTCCGCCGCCGAAGGAGCCTACTTGCCGTGCAACCGCCGCATCTTGGATTCCTCTCCCCTCAGAGGAGGTTTGCATTCTCTGATCCTCTCTGTTAAAATTTTTAGAAATATCTGCACTCTCTGTAATGGCACCAACTCTGCAGTTTGAAAGAGATTTCTCACAAATCTTTGCACACACGGTCTATGGTGGTTATTTCGGTGATGAGATTCGAAGGCGTGGGTAGAACTTTTACTTTTTAACCATCCAAATTCTTTCGCGCCTCCAGATCTTATCACCCGATTTTACGAATGCATGGAGGATGGTTTCCTCTCACAACACGGTTACATTCGGTTAATGTGGGGGGATAGGGAAATAATAATCGATAGGGACTTCATCCATGAAGTCACCTTAATACCTAGACTTCCTATTCATGATCAACCCCTCCAATTAGAGGACTACCTACCCTTGATAGGTAATGATTGTTCGAGGGAGCCACGAAAAGGCATCCGGGCTAGAACCCTTTTTGCGAAAGTCTTGACTATGTGCCGTTGGGCACAAAATATTTTTTTTGTAGTTCGCACAACACTACATTTTTCACACCATCCCTTCATATAGGGCACACTCTGATGACACGAAACCCAAGCTATGATGTGTGCACTATATTACTTCACTCAATTGCTGCGGGCAAGAGGGCTGCCAACTATCCATGCCCTATGTTGGTGACACAGCTGTGTCGCTATTTCCTTCCTGTGGAGGAATTCAAATTTTATATGCATTGAGGGATCCCCATAGACCTCTTCGTGATGGCATATCCACGTCCTACACACGCTTACATGATGTATGGTCGCGCACCGAGCCGGCCGAGGACGTGCCCGCCAAGACACCCAGCTCGAGCTCAACCACGAGCGATGAAGAGCTTACCCCCGCTGCGCAAGCGTACTTGAAGCGATGAACCAATAGGGTTGTAGAAAGGTTGATAGGGATGGTGACCAACCTTAGTCAGCGAGTGACGAGTTTGGAGCAGGGTATGACCACCCTGCTGGCAAGAGAGAAACGTTCCCGTTCATGATCAAGGGGACAAGGGGGTGAGAGCAGTGAGGCTGCGTCTAGTAGACGCCGCTGGGAGCAGTGAGGACACTGCTTTCGATAAGTTTGGGGGTGGAGGTGGATTGTAAATAGTTATCTTTGCATTGCATCTGCATATTTTTATATTTGTAAATATTTGTTTTTTTCTTTCTTTGCATATTTAATTCCGCATTGCATCTTTATAAAAATATAAAAATCAAATCAAATATTTTAAAATCAAATAAAATTTTAAAATCAAATAAAAATTGAAAATTTTAAAATAAAAATTATAAAAATTGAAAACTTCAATTTTGGTCATATTTGACTTAAGTTCAACATGACGGTCGAATAGTAGGGAAAAACTAGATCCTAAACTTAGTAAATTAAAAACCCTAAAAATAACCTTTCTTAAAGTTTAACTATAGAAAATATATGTCCTTGTAGTTTATTTAGAAATAGGTAAATTTTGAGTTCAGTTCTTGGGCTAAGTCAAAATAAGCGAAGAGTATTGAAATTTTTTTTTGAAGTGTAAGTCCAAAAAATAATTCTGAACCTTACGTCTAAATTATGAAAATATATACCCTACAACTTGCACGTATACGCATCTTGAAACTTGGGATAGTAGAGGATACCTTGAAATGCACTTGTCTAAAAACCTTAGTATGAAGGAAAATAAAATAAAAGTATAAATGGTGAATAAAAAGACATTAAAAAATGAACACTGGTTTTGTAATTGCTTAAGGCAGCATAAATAAAAAAATATATAGCGAGGGTGCTTTATCACCTGATGCCTTAGACCAACTGGTTTGGGAGTCACTGCTAAGCCTTAGGTATTACAAGACGAGAAATTACGCCTAAATGTGAAAGCACATTTTGTAATCGGCCGTTTAGTATCTCAAGAAATATTAACGGTCGCATGAAGAATGTGTGGGCAATTTTTATCACCAACTAAAAAGTACTTTGGATGATGGACAAAAGTATGATGCTTGAATTGAATTTCCAAGTGTAGGGGTGATAATTACACACACATAGGGGTATATAATTGGGGTTTGGATGAGAGATAGGAATGAAAGATAGGCCTTATATTTTCAGTAAAGATGATAAAAATTCCTGAGTTGAGATTTTACCTTAGAAGAAAAATTCCAAAGATGCTGAAAGCTTAATAAATTTGCAAAACATATACGATCTTAAGTTAAATGAAGAGGGAGTGTGAAAAATACGGGTTGATGATTTCTAGGTTAACAATAATAGAATTTCTTGCTAGAATACTAAATTGAAGAATTATAGTCAACGGTCAAATTGATCGGATTTTGTGAGTAGTATCCGCTGAAAATCCTCAGGAGACAACACTCCTCCTACTAGGGACACCTAGAGATTTAACGGCTTGTTCCACGTGCTCAGTGCAATCGCGTTCCCTGCGAAAGTAAGGTTAGGAATTTTTGAGAATAAAATTAGTTTTGCTCGGGACGAGCAAAATATAAGTTTGGGGGTATTTGTTCATATTAGAATTTTGCATTATTATATCGCCCATTCTTAATCGCATTACATATAAATAGGTGCTTTTGATCTATGTCTGCTAAATAGTTGCAGGTTACGGGTTCTCAGATCGTTACAGTGAAATTCGTGAAAAGTCACTACGAATGTGAGACTACGACCAACAATAGATGAATCTGTATGATGTCACCTACCAGTTCAAGGAACCAATGGAAAATTATTAGACAGATCAATGCACAAAGCACAAGTGCAGCACAAGATTCAAGACTTTAACGCGAAGCTCAAGGTAAAAGTTCACATCATTCTTCACTGTTGGAAATCTGGAAGGAAATAGAAGAGATTTGGAGAAACCAAGTAAAGAAAACAGAAGATAAAAGCAACACAGAGAAACCCTGAAGAGATGAGCCAAAGATCCCACTTAATGGCCGCGGAACCGCGGCCAAACAGGCCTTTCTGTCATGGAACAGCGGATGTATGATGCACATGTCGGTGCATGTGTCGGTGGGTGTCAGTGCTTTAACCCGGCTTTCTTAGGGTAATTTGGTAAATTCATGTATGGATCAGAGTGTAGCCTATGGTTTTTTTTCTATTTATAAATAGGAAAGCCTGAAGCCTAATTAGGCATGCCTCTCTTTAGTTTTTAGGTTTCTTTTTAATTTCTAGATTTCAATTCAATTGTAATGCGTTGTTGAGAGGACAACAATAAAGTAAGTTTTCATTTTATCTCGCATTGTTTTTATCTGAATTATAATTCCTTCAATTTCTTATCTGTTCTTTTATTATTTGCAAATTAGTTCATCAATTAAAATAAAAAAAAATGAATTTTGTTCTCACCTTCCTAATGAGTGAGTAATTCCTTACTTGTTAGGGGTAGGATAGGGAATGTTTGAGAGAAGGAAATCTCTCTCACTCCTTTCTTTGCCCAAATAATTTTAATATGGACTCTCTTTAAATCAACCATAATCCGCTCACTACGGCACCCTATCCTACAAGATAGCGGTGAATCCCTAGTTAGACCGGTTGTGGTTGAATTAATCAGAGGTTAGGGCTAAGAGCCAAGAACGGACGGACATGGACCAGAAGGAAGAAACTTAGTTTCTTTCTAGTCGTGCTAATCCCCGTTGTTGACTATTACCCTAACACCTACATTCTTAACTAGGGCATTGAAAGAAGTGAGAAGGTGCCCTATTTCGAACTAAACTAATCCTAACCCTAGCAAGCATTTATATCTATTTATTCTCATTCTTAGATCTTAAAACAAAACCAACCAAAGATAGGACGTAACTCGTTAGAACTTAAAGAAAAGGACACCATTTCCCTATGGATCAACTTGTACTCAACCGGCTAGCTACCAAGCCACACCGTCTTGATTTTGGTATTCTTATATTTAAAACGCATAAAAAATCCTCAACCAATCACAGCGCCAGGGTTCAAAGCCCTCACAAAGCGGCAGCCGAGCGGCTACCCTGCTCGGCTATCCCCGGCTGGTAGTTCCCTACCCCACGACGCCAGGGATCAAAAGCCCTCGGCAAGAGGCACCGGGCAGTAACCCTGCTCGGCCTGTCTTTAAGGATCAAAGCCCTTGCCAAGAGGCACCGGGCAGTAACCCTGCTCGTCCCATCCTTAGTTCGCCTCTTACGACCCTTCCCAAGCTAAGGATCAAAAGCCCTCGCCAAGAGGCAACCGGGACCGCCCTTGCTCGGTTATCCCTGGCTGGTAGCTCCCTAACCTACAACGACAGAGATCAAAGCCCCCGCTGGGTGGCACCGGGAAGCAACCCTGCCCGGCCCCGTCCTTAAGGATCAAAGCCCTCACCAAGAGGCACCGGGCAGCAACCCTGCTCGGCCCGTCCTTAGTTGGCCTCTTTTGGCCCCTCCCGCGCTAAGGATCAAAAGCCCTCGCCAAGAGGAAACCGGATCAGCCCTTGCTCGGTTATCCCTGGCTGGTAGCTCCCTACCCCACAATGCCAGGGATCTAAGCCCTCACCATGAGGCACCGGGCAGCTACCCTGCTCGGCCCGTCCTTAGCATACCTCACCGTGCCTCCCGCGACTAAGGAACAAAGCCCTCACCAAGAGGCATCCGGTCTATCTACGTCTGAGCGATCACAATCTCGACTTCGGGGCCATGGAGATACCATCTCCCCACCGATCTTTGCATACTTGGCAAGTGAATAGATTCAACTCGACGTGTGATCGCTAGACGAAAAACGCGCCTAACATGAAGGCAGTACTGTGCAAATACAAATGTTTACCGACGAAGAAAAATACGCAGGAAAATACTACTGCAAAAAGTTTTTATTCACAAAGCCAAAATTCTTTACAAGGGTATTGTGGGATCCCTAGCCTTATCAAATTACCCGGAGGCTTACAAAAGAGAGAGAAGGAAAAGCCAAAAAGTTCGGGCCGCATGCCCCGCCTAGACCTCACCTCCCTCATCCCCATCGGCCGAAGGCATGACCACCGAAAGTGGGACCCTAGCACGGAGCTCGCCGTCGGCAAACTCCAGAAACTGATCCTTGATGCCATCAAGAGCTTTGTTCTATGCAATGGCGGAGGCCTTGCCGAGGTCGAGGTAAAACTGGTCCGACCCCTTGTAATCAGTCACCGCCTTTCTAGCCCGAATCTCGGCAACCTCCACCGCCTGAAGTGCCGCCTCGGCATCCCGCCTACTTGGATCCCTCGTCCTCTTCATGAATACAAAGCAATCGTCCAGTTCCATCAACTTCGCCTCGATGAATCGGTGGGACTCACTTAGGCGGTGATAGGACTCCCTGCACTTTGAGACGGCGAGCTCCACGACGGCCGATCGGGCTTCAAGGACGACCATCCTCTCCCTCTCCAGACGCAGCTCAAGTCGCAGATCCTTGGCCTCCAAAGAAGACTCTCCAGTCGGCCTCGTAGCATGGATAGCCCCCTCGGCCTCCATGCGAGTAACGAGGGAGCAGTGCTGAAGGACCAGACGAAAACAGCAAAGAGACTTAGAGACACTCGAACTAAAGAAAGGGCGCTCGAAATAACACATGAGGGGGTATATACCTGCACCACCTCCTGAGCAATAGCCACCCTTTGGGCCCTTAGGGCCCCCCATGGAATCTTTCCCCCGGCCAACTCTTCCATACCAGCAAGCAGGGTGGAAGCAACGGAAAGCCCGGACGGGACTATGAAACGGATGCCCCCTCCTGCACAGGAATCCATTCCGGAATCTCCATCGGTGGCGTGCGAGAGACTGTCCTTTTCCTCTTAAAAGGAACCCTGATCAATCGAAAATACTGTATTTTTAACACGGCAATTTCCCTATCATTTGCACTCATCTAGAAGTGTTCGGCATTCATATTGCACATATTAGCAAAACAGTCCTGAAATATCAGATTACATGTGTTATACTCTAAAAACCGACATTTATGGGGGAAATTGTGTGTTTATCATGGCATCGCATCATCCCTGTATTGCACAACACTTGTGTCGAGATTTGTGCAGGACATTGCAGGAACAAAGCCAAAAGAAGCTGATCAAAAATACACCAACTCCAAGTCTTGAGTTCTGGTAGCAATATAGAGGGCAAAACACAATTAAACATATCACAAAAGGGCCCATATGTCAGTACCAGAGAAGCCCAAAAGTGTCAAGCCATGAAGCCCCCAAAGCGCGGCGGAACCGCGGCGGAACCGCGGCGGGAGCCGGCTTACGCCGCGGTTCCGCGGCGGAGTTGCCACATCATCACTCCAGTTTTTCTTCATTACTCTTATGCCAGGGTCCACATTCATTTAAGATGCTTCAAATTCCAGAATTCTCTGGAAGCTTCTACCAGATCAGTAAAGATCATTTAGCAAAGCTAATCTTAATTAAGCTCCTAACAAACTATTTCTAGAAGCTCCCTCCTAACTAATCACATCTAGAAGCTTCTCCTCTAACTAACTTTTGGAGGGAAATTCAAATCTCCTCAACAAACTTTTGGAGGGAAACTTAAAATTCAAATCCTAGATCTAGGGTTTTAATGGCTATAAATAGGAACCTAGATCTAAGGGTTGAGGTGGTTCTTCCTCATTCTTCAACATCTATCTCATCTTCTTCCACAAGTCTAGTGACAAGACTTGTGCGAAACCCTAACCCTAATTCCAATCAAATTCAAGATCCTGAGTACCAATCAAGCAAGAAGCCCTTCAACCTTTTAGGAGCGGAGCCGATCTCCAATCGAGCAAGTGATCCAAGCCGATCCGCGACTCACGGAGCCGAGCGAAGCCAAATCGACGATCGAGTTCTTCCACTTGTAGTTCTTGAGCGAATGTAATGAAATTGTTGATATAAATAAAAGGTGAAATTCTTTAATCTTGTTTTCTTTAAATTCTTGCATCATGATTCGATCTCAATTTGTAATTGTAGTTCTTGTTGTGATATTTGAGTAAAACTCCGCTCGTCAAGAAGTCGAGACGATCAATAGAATGATGATGTAACAAATCTTAAAACAATTCTTAAGTCCTACAGGTTTTGTAAACCCTAGCAAGTTCAAGAATCGATGACCTAGTTTCGTTGCGATGCTTTCTTGATTGTGATCGCTCGAAATTAGGGATCTACGATCATTTCTTGAATTTACTAGAGGCTAGAATATGAATGATATCGACGAATGAACAAGGGATAAATGATGAAACCCTAGTTTCACTAGAAATCCCAAATTCTCGTCGATCATCTTCGATCTAGTATTAATCTATCGAAGGATGAGAATACGTCATCTTGAGATTGCATCACATCTATAGATCCGATCGATTCCTACGAGCCTCATTTCGATTCTTGATATTTGGTTGGAAAAATCATCAAACTATCAATTCTTGATTCTATCTTTTTCTTGTTATTAGATCTAGATTTTCTAATTCTTGAACTTCAAATATAAATCATAAATTGTTTTCTTTTCTTTTCTTTAAAGTTTCAATTCATCTAATTCGAAAGACGAACTATTACACTGTCCCTGTGGACGATCCGCACTCATTTACAATCTACATCCGACACCGTAGTTGATTGCGGTCAAAATATTTTTGGTTGTGATTTCTATACAATTTTCTAAATACTACACAATCCGAAATCGTATTTAATCAAACCCCGTCTTCGTCCTCTCCTGCATCCCTCATCCGGGGATCGAGAACCCGTGGACGCCTTTGGCCGCCGCCGGGGCAATCATCGGGACATCGTGATGCGGCAGATAGCCTCGTCGCCGGTGGCACATCAGGTGCGGGGCTCGGGTCAGCCGGGGGCACGGCCGCACCACCGGCCCCCCTCCCGGACAGAGCAGCGAGGGCACCAAGAGTCCTGGATCGATCCATTTGTTCTCCCAAAGGGAGAGGCAGGCTCGACTCAGAAAGAGAAGAAGCAGAAGAATGAAAAGGAAGAATCTACGGAGTGCTCCCTAAACTCTACCCGAACTATTTCTACAGACTCCTCAGAAGAAGACACCTAACCTGATGGAGAGAAGTCATCGGGAGAGAAAACGCAGAGATCCAAACTAAAAAGGAGAGCGCCGAGCTAACAAGACTCAGGACGGGGAAAATTTGTAGAGGTAAGGGCCTTGATGGGGACCCCACCTCTATTTATAGATGCCGGTGTACACATCCTATGGCGACGGTCATCTCCCGCCGAAACGGCTCAGTGCATTCCATGGCCATGATCGCTCCACCTGTCGCATACGTATTGGCCGTATCCTATCAGACGCCAAAAGTCTGCGGCCCGTCGCGTCAGCCAACCGGTGCCTGATACATGGGCTGTCGCTTCGCTGAACGTACGCACGATCCGGCGCATCCTCTTTATTGCGAGATCTGGCCCCTGATCCACTGACATCACCCAGAAGATACAATTGATTTCCCGGGAACACACGCTCACGATATCTACGACGAGGAGCTCACCTCAGGTGACCCGGCTGACCACCCACGACCCGATCCATGAACAAGTCGGGCGATAGTGAGGGGCTAATCATGATGCTCGATATCGGTGATCTCCCAGATCATGACACGTGGCTGATGACGTGTCCCGAAGCCCGCAAGGAAGGACCAAGGACATCACGTCGGAGGAACACCCGGGTCTGCGACCCATGGACGCGGCCGACCTTCTGGGCCGTCTATACCACTCCTATGCACGCCTTGCAGACAACCGTTGGATCGCCTCCGAGCCTCCTGCATATTTGGCCTCCTCGGTCCTCTCAACTCGCCATCGGGCTACCACAGAACCAAGATATCTCGGCCTTCAGCTCCGTCCCGAGTCCCCGCCGAGCTCATCTTCCTCGGTCCCTTTGACCGACCAACGACATCATTCGCCGGTGCTTCCGCCTCGCCTCCGCGAATCTCGCCATGCATGAGATATCTGCTGCCTATGATCCCTTGTTCCACGCAATCACAATCCCCATTAACAAGCATGTCTCTCCATTAATGGGATATCCCGCCCATCATGCGGACATGACGTCGGAGGTGTAACGGCCGGCGTGATTCTCGCAACTGCCTGCCTGCTGCCACCACTATATAAACCCTTCCTTCAGACGGTTCAAGTTGTTAGTGTATATGCCCTAGAGGCCATTACTGTATCATACTAGTTTATATATTACTTAATGGAAGCTTGGGATATTCACAGTTGTAATAACAGTCTTGCTCAAAATAGTAGTATGCTACTTGGTTTGTTTCTACTTCAATATGTACATATGTTTCTTTTAACATATCGCCTATGCATATTAGTAGAGCCCTTAGGATCTTTACGTGTTTAGCGGCATTGTGATGGCAGTCACACTAGTGGGGGCTGGGTAATCTACAAGCGCATCCTTACACAGGTCGCTAATCGCGGGATTATAGATACAGGGCATCGATACTCCAGAGTAGACTAGTGTATACGCTTACCTTCCCAGCCTGGGAGATGGTCTGTCCCACAGCCATCGGTACGTCGTACTGGAGATAGTATGCAGGTGCTCATTAGGTTGTGAGTTACACTGGACAGACTCATTGGGAACTGCTGGTTGGTAATATACCTATCGTCAGATGGCGGTACCCAGACGACATGAGTACAGCTTAGTCCGTTGACTTGACACTTCTGCTTCGCCTCAAGTGTATTCCCACTGTTCTTAGATTACTACCCTACCACGGCTCTACTGAGTAGTGCAAACAGGTAGTAGTTGGGTGCAGCCCCGAAGCACTTGGAGGCAGTGGTGGTTAGATAGGATTCGTCTCTCCAGGTATTGGGGGTTGATATCGCGCTGTGTTCAGAACGCCATTACACATAGTCCCTGGCCAGGGCAAGCGAGATTTACTGGTAGGTACTCCAATAGTTTTCCAGGGTGTATTGGACCGTACTCCGACACGACTTATACCTCTATTAGTGGTCTGACGTTAACCGCCCCCTAGGCTAGATATGTGATACTCTTAGACGGACGGACCGGACTGTATGGAGATTGTCACATACAGACTCAGTAGGAGTTCGGATGAGTTATGCTCATCGGCTTTCTTATCGACAATACCTGGGGACCGTTACGTACAGCTAGTACCGCTTGTGGCCTGTGGTTAAACCCACTGCCAGCGTAGAGTCGAGTCTTTAGAGTCCCACACAGAGAGTTTCCCTGCATCGGGCAAAACGTGTAGATATCGTATGGTTTTACGAAAGGGTTCGATCATGTGCGCGCACGATTTGTCGAGCAGTCAATACTAGTGGGCTTTGGTTTAAGCCGGATCCTAGTATTGTACTGATGGATTGTCATCTTTGGTATTCGTATTTTTCGGAATACGAATACAGGTATTTATGTACGGACGAGGGGCGTTTTCGTAATTTGTATAAAATGTATTTGTAGATGGCATGTCCTAATTGTATTAATCATTTAGTTTAAAATAGTTAATACATTTTAGGTAATTAAGAAATGGTGTGTATTATGCATGAATAAGGACTTGGGTTTTATGGACACATGTTGGTCAATTGACCCATGAGTCATTTGTTTGACCATTGAACCTATTATCTATTATTGAATTAGTTTTTCTAATTCATAATGTTGTAGAGTTCAGTTTAGAACAAGAGAGAGAGAGAAACCCTATCCTTCTTCCTTTTTCTTAGTTCACACCATTTAATTTTACATCTCCATTTTCCCTCAAGCTCAAGAACACTCATGTGTTGAGTAACCTTGAGCTAAATTAGACTCCTCAATCCATCTACACCATCTACATAACCTAGATCATTTAGATTAGCAAACTACTTGATCTAGTTTCTTTAGTTTAGAGGAAAAAGCTTGGTGCACAAACGTTCGGGTGAATCATCTAGGATTTGAGAAAGCCGACGAGGAGACGACATCCGTACCACTTTGAGGAGTACGTGTAGGTGAGGAGGACAGCGAGATAAGGAGAAGAAGGACCAGGTTTCTTGAGGTATATTTTCTGTACTTTGTTATACTTCTTTTGCATTTGCTAAATACGATTTAGATTACAATCAAGGCTTACAGTCGATGTTATGATGCTAAAATTATCGTTTTTACACCTTCCGCCTCCCCACGATTCAGTGGGGTGCATAGCATCGACTTACACAAGTAAGTCTTTTTCCACTCGCTGGGTCGTTACTCTGCTTGGATTTCCCGTCTAACTTGATCGTCTGAAGGTCCTCGGTGGTACAACCACCCCGAGACTTCCTTGCAGGTAGCTCGGCCCCAACAACCTGAAACCCATTGAGATCCACACACTTTAGGAGCTATCCTCCAGCTCAAATCTCGGCTGTTCATCATCGCCAATAGCAGATCAATGGAAGGTAACATCTTGACGCGATTCGGCACGCGTCAATATGAGATAATGAATCTATCACTTAAATATCATTATCTTAATGTAAAATACAATGTCAAGTTAAATAATTAAAATATCATTTTTATGATATCATACACTTTTATTTATATTTATAAAAATAATTACATTTTTCGGATATAATTCTGATACCCAATTTCTTAAGTGATACCATTTTTTAATCTTATTAAATTCATATTTAAAATTATAAATTAATATTTATAATTTTCCAAAATGTTACAAATAGAATGAGAGAAAAAGAGAGAGCAAGAGAGTAAGGTTATGCTACATCTCCTTCCTTATTTTGTTTAGCAAATCGAGTGAGCAAGTTGCTACTCTAGAAGAGTTCTAGTGAAGCTAAAACTAGCATCATAAACCTTCAAGGTGAATCATCTTCTGCAAAGGAGATTGTATTGCAAGCTTGATCCGAAGCTCTCGAAACCTAGCTAGAGTCTGATAAAACCTCACAAGCATGCTTCAAAGGTTGCAGTCTATAAAAAATCAATTTAGTTAGAATTGATCACTCTTTTTGTATAGTTTTTGTGCATGGATGTTTTTGCGATTTCAGTTGCTTGTGTGATGTTTTTAAAATTGTTATTTTTCATTATGCAAAGGTCCACTCTTGTAGCGACCGGTGCATAAGGAACCAACAACAGTATCAAAGCCGATCGATACACTAAATGTTTCATTTTGCTGCGAAAGATTTCAAGAACCCAATGTTTCAAAACTGTGTTTTCAAAACTATCCCTGAGGCTCACGGTTCGGATAGAGAGCCCCATGGAAGCGCGGGAGCGACCCAGGAGTTGTCCCCAGGGTCTTGGATAGAACCCTGCACTTAAGACCACCACAAAGTGTTCTTGAGTGTAGGACTGGAGCAACAAGCACCCTTCTGAGTGCTCGCTGCTCCAGCAGCCAACTCATGGTCACAACTTTGTGGCCATGAGTTGGGGGCTCCACCTAAAGCCCCCTGAGGCCCCATAGGTCATGCCCAAGGTCCCCCTAGTCTCGGGCACTTTAAGGGTTGTTTTTTATTCAAGATTTGCATGAAATGGCAATGTTTTTTGTGCCGGGGTGAACTTGAAATTCAGTTTTTTAGAATTTCAAGTTTGCGACGCTGTGGGTTTTGAAATTGTTTGGCCGTGGTTTCAAATTATCTCGATGAAGTATTTGATCGAGTTAGTTTGATTGTATATATGTATATGTATTGGTAAACGACGCCTAATTGATGTGTGATAAATTAGACGAGCTTGCACATTTGTGAATGCTATTTTAGTGTGATTATAAAATGGTTTAGTTTGGATTGTCGTGACGAATAGTCCCTCGTGTGTTTCTGAATGTACATTGTGTTGTTTGTAATTCATGTATTCTATTTAACATAAATGTATTATTTTTTTTATTCGGAACGAGATCGAGTTGAGATCGACGTTGCCCATTGTATGTATTATTTTACATTTGATGTTTACCCCGCGGAAGAGTGATCGGGCAGCCGGATCCTAAAATGTTCTATGTGGCCACCTCAAGGAGTCGAGGGACAGATCGCTTCATTCTAGGATTGGTGAGTGGCTTTCCATGCATATAGGGAAATAAGTTTGACCCGCAGAGGAGTGCTCGAGCCGCCGGATTCTAGAAAGCGTCGGGTGGCCCCCTTATAGTGTTTAGGTTGTGTTGCCTCATTTATAGGATTTGTGGGTGGCTTGTAGCGCTCGTCGGGGCCTTGGTTTCGGTTATGTAAAGACTATTCGGACGACCGTGGAATGTCGCATTTCGTTTGCGTCTCGATCGAAACGCGAGATTCCCAGTAAATCCGCTATTCCATTCTATTGTTGTTTCTAGCATGCCTGTGACGTATATATGTATATATATTATAAAAAATGTTTCTATATATTTTACATTCACGCTAGCCCTGGGTCCACCCTGCCGTAAGTTAAGTAACCTTATGCTGAAGACCCGATGCCTCATGGCGAATGCGAATGGCAATAATAAACATTCTATTTTGGTTTTTTCTAGTGTGCTAGGTGTTAAAATGAAGGGACTATGTTAATATGATTAATGAAATGAAAATAAACCTAAAATTATGTTGTAGGAACTAAATTTCAAAACAATACAGCCATATTCTTATGTTTTTCATAGAGTTATTCAATTAAGAATATCCTACACCTCATTCCATGAGGAAAAAGCCTTATCCCTTCACAGGGAATTCGACTCTTGAGAAAAAGTTTATGTTACTGTAAAAAAAAAGTTTTTTTTTTCAAATCACTAGGTTCCTTCAACGATATCAAGTTAATTACGTTAAAGGTTTTCTTCAAAACCAGACGCAGCCCTTCGTCATTTCAGGTGTGTAGAGTACTTAGTATTCGTGCTGCATTTGTTGACCTTCATCAAAGTGTAGTGTATGGTAGCTAAGTGATGCTTGTCTACCACATGTGATGTGATTGGTTAGGAAAGTTGTAAATCTTTGTTGGCCTTCATTAAGGGCTAGTACGAGTGGGTCTAAATCAATCACGAAATGACGGGTAGAACTTGACTAGCGACTTTTTCTTTGTTGACCTTCGTCAAGATCATAAGACATTACGGATAAAAACCATATCGGAAGTTTTAAGTGTTCAAACTTGCAATGACATTGCATACTTTCTCTGTGATAGTTGGATCTCGATTCCCACTGTGAGTAATAGTAATAGTCACTCTCATGAGATTTTCACTTCTCAATTAGCTAACCCATTAAGTGTCTAGAAAGGCGTTTATGAGGTTATGCCTCTAAGGAAACAGGGTAATTTAATTAATTCTGTGCGAAAGTGCGCGGGGGGGGAGGGGCTCCCTCGAAGTACTTACACAGACATGACCGACCGGTTAGTGAACTTATAGGGTGTACATGATCCCGGCCAGTTCTTGTTTTAGGGTTTGAAGGAGAATTCAACAATACAATGGGAACCATCCTGATTAGATAAATTAATTAACCGATTTAATTTTGCAAGAGTGCACGCTAAGTGTTTCATTTCTCTCTCTACTGGAAGCGACCATGACTGACCTTGAACTTAAACTCGTAAAACTAAGTTAACCGAACCTTCTTACAATCATTGCCTTTGGAATGTCATGATTGCCCTTATTCACGAAAAATTTGAATATGTCCTTACCGTTCCTACTTCCCTTATATTTTCTCCTAAACCCTCTGTGTCAAAAGCAGAGACCCATATTGCATGGAAAGGCCATCTCATATAGTTACATATGAACTCAAAGAAATTATTTCAATCCGAAGATAGCCACTGGTTCTACAGAAATGAATTATATATTGATATAGAACCATCTCCAAAATCGTCTGTATCAGAAACAGAGATCCATATTGCTTGGAAAGGCCATCTCGTATATTTACATACGAACTTGAAGAAATTGTTTCAGTCTAAAAATGACCACTAGTTCTAGAGAAAATGAATTATATAATGATAAACAACCTTCTTTAAAACCCTCTGTATTAAATACAGAGATCCATATTGCTTGGAAATGCCATCTCGTATAGTTACATAAGAACTCGAAGAAATTGTTTCAGCCCGAGAATAGCCACTGCTTGTGTAGACAATGAGATGCATATTAATATAATTCGATTGTCTTTACCCTCCACCTTCTCTCAAGTTGAGAGCTCCTTCAATAAGAAAAATATACCGGTTACTCTTGTTGGATGGTCTTCTTCTAAATCTTAGGCTGATGCTGAAATGATGGGAAGTAAGAAAACTAACAAGCATAAGTATGGTGTAAAGAAGGTAAAATGAAGAGACATATAAAGGGATAAAGTAAAAAGGAAAGGAGATTGCAACTACTGTCATGGGCCTGGGCAGTGGAAGAGGTATTACTGGGAATACCCGGCCACCCTCTTGGAGCATGATAATATTGTAAGTGTATGGTTCTTCATTCCGTGACTTCTACGGCTTTACGGAATCAAAAGCTTTAAAAATTTTGAGTACAATACACTAAAACCCTAGAATACAAGCCAAAACACTAAACTAAAACAACACTAACTAGAGATTTAATTACTAAGTTAGTGTAACTACCTTTGTAGATAGTCCTTCGGGTCTTGAATAGTTCATTCCTCAAGCTCCTTGGAATTCAGATCGAGCTCTCGAAGTCGAACTCCCGCTTCAAAGACGATCCACCTGAGAATGCCGATTCAAGCGATAGTTTCAACCGAAGCAATTAAAGATCGAGTCTTGCTAGGAAAAGATGCTTATGAGGGTGTAGTTTGTGAAACAAGATGCTCTCTATACTTTCTAAAAGATCAAGTGAGCAAGTGAGGAAGAAGATGAAGAGGAGTGGATAATAGGAACTCAAGAAAATATCGACACTAGATAATATCCTATACTCTCCTCAATTCTTATCACTTCAAACTAAAAACAAAATAAGTGGGTGAGTAGGCTGTGACTCACTAGTGTGAGTCACAAGCCCACACAACCCTAGAACAGAGGAGAATATGAGAGAGTGTGAGAGAGGTCACCTCACCATAGTATACATACACACACAAATAAATGTATATATATTATCAAGTATACCCTAAACTCGTATTTATAAAAAATATGTATACCGTATTTCTACCAAAATACGAAAACTGTATTTGTACCGAAAATACAAAATACACATATTCATATTTATAAATAAATACATGCATTTGTACCAAAGCACAAATACCCGTATTTATACGAATACTCATATTCGTATAAATACCGTATTCGTGTTAAAATAAAAATACCCAAATGAAAGCAATATAATAGTAGCATCAAAACTGGTTATCTTTCAAACCTGCTAGTACTACTAAACCATCGATTAAAGCACATGTATAAATACACGTATTCAATCAAACACCCAAGTGTATCGAAATACGCAAATTACACCGTTTCTCCTGAAGCGGGAAACCCTTTATGTGGGACTCTAAACACTCAACAATACATTAGCAGTGAGTTTAATCACAAGCACGTCAGTAGCACTAGCTGTACGTAACGGCTATCCAGGTATCTGTCGGAAGGAAGATCCACGAGAGAACTTTTCCGAACCCTTTCTGAGCCTATAGGTGACATTCTCCATACAGTCCGGTCTGTTCGTCAAAGAGTATCGCATATCGGGCCTAAGGGACGGTAGACGTCAGACCACTAATAGTGTGAAAAGTTATGTCGGTGTGGATCCCAATACAACTTGAGAAACCACTGGTGTACCTACTAGTAAATCTCACTTTCCCTGGCTAGGGATCTTTAGTATTGGCCAACCATACACAGCGCGATATCAACTCCTAATATTGGGAGAGATGAATCCCTTCTATCTCCTACTGTCTCCAAGTGTTTCGGAACTGCACCTAACTACAACCTGTTTGCACGACTCATTAGAGCCGTGGTAGGATAGTAATCTAAGTGCAGTGGGAACACACTCAAGATGAATAGTGATATCAAGTCTACGGGCTAACCTGTACTCATGTCACCGGAGAACTGCTATCCGACGATAGGAATAATACCAACCAGCAGTTCCCAGTGAGTCTGTTCAGTGTAACTCATAACCCAATGATCAGCTGTATACTATCTTTGGTACAATATACCAATGGCTATGGGATATGTCATCTCCCCTGACGGGGATAAGAAGTGTATACACTAGTCTACTCTGGAGTATCGATGCCCTGTCTTGATAATCTTACGACTATGGACAATGTTTAAGGATATGCTTATAGACTACCCAGCCCCCACTAGTGTGACTACCATCACAACACTGGTAGTCAAGCAAAGATCTTAGGGGCTCTATCAACATGTATTAGCGATATGTTAAAAGAAACATCTACACGTGTTAAGATAAACTCAAACCAGATATCATACTATCATATTGAGAAAGAATGTTATATATCCATATATATTCCAAGCTTCCAAAATGTAATATACAATCCTATACTATACAATAATGGCCTCTAAGGAATATATCACTAACAATCTCCCACTTGCACTAAGGCTATATATTGGCGTATCGCAGACCTATCATCTCTAATAGCCTCTCGAACTGCGTCTGAGGGATGGCCTTTGTGAGTGAATCTGCAGTGTTTTTTTCCGTGTCTACTCTCCACACCTTGATCTCCCGGCGATCCATAATCTCCTTGATGAGGTGATACCGCCTTAAGATATGTCTAGACTTCTGATGGGACCGTGGTTCCTTGGGTAAAGCAATAGCCCTGTTGTTGTTACAATATAAAGGTATTGGGTCAACAATGGACGGAACCACCTAAAGTTCTGTAATGAACTTCCTCATCCACACTGCTTCTTTTATGGCGTCGTAAGCAGCGATGTACTCGGCCTCCATCGTCAAGTCAGCAATGATATACGCTGCTTCCACTCACTATGAATCCCTCTGGCTGATCTATATAAACACACTCTTCCAATTTTCCATTCAGAAAAGTGGTCATTAGATCCATCTGCCAAATTTCATAATCATGGAAGGCAGCAATGGCAACTAGGATCCAAATGTATTTAAGTATAGCCACTGGAGAAAAGGTTTCAATATAGTCTAAGCCAGATCTTTCACGAAAACCTTTTTCTATAAGTCTAGATTTATAAGCTTCAACCTGTCCATATGCACCAATCTTCTTTTTAAAAATCCATTTGCAGCCTACGGGTTTTACCCCTGGAGGTGCAACGTTTAAAGTCCAAACTTTATTGTGTACATGGATTCCATCTCTGACCACATTGCATCCAGCCACTTTACTTTTCTCTGCTCGTAATGGCCTGTTGGAAACTTGTTAGCTCATCATCATGGATGATGCAATCCTCTCTATCCCCGTCTACGAGAAAAACATAGTATCTCTTGGGTAGATAAGACTGCCAACTAGATCTGCAGAGTGGCACGGGGATGTCCATTTCTCTTGAAACTTCGGGTTCCACCAAACTTTCAGTAATAGATTGCGGCTCTAGAATTTCTCCTAGTTCTATTGTGCTCCCACTTATTTCCTTTTCAAGAAATTGAGTTTTCAGAAAGTGTGCATGTCGAGAAATAAAAACCTTTTGTTTCTCTGCTTAATAGAAAAGATACCCCCCGGAGTTTCTTGGGTATCCCATAAACTTACACAATACTGATCGTCCGTCGATCTTGTCCGCATGTTGCTTTTTAAAAAAAGCTGGACATCCCCATATTTTAAGATACTTAAGATAGGGTTTCTTCTTAATCTACATTTCACATGGAGTGGTAGGAACTGACGTAGTTGGAGTTTTGTTCAAAAGATATGTAGCAGATTCTATTACATAAGCCGAGAAGGATCGCGGTAACTCAGCATTACTCATCATGGAACGTACCATATCTAATAAGGTGTGGATCAGCCTTTTTGATACACCGTTGTATTAAGGTGTGTATGGAGGAGTAAGCTGAGAGAGAATTCCATTCTCTTTTAAATATCCCAGGAAAACGGCTCTTAAGTATTCACCACCCTGATCAGATCGAAGTGTCTTGATACATTTGCATGTTTGTTTTTCCACTTCATTCTTGTATTCATGGAATTTCTCAAAACCCTTGAATTTATATTTCATCAAGAATACATGTCCATTGATCAGTCGAAAATATTGCATTTTTAACACATCAATTTCCCTATTCTTTGCAATCATCTAAAGGTGTTCGTTATGAATATAGCACATATTAGCAATTCGTCTGTAAAATACCAAATAACATGTGTTATAGATTATAACTGTCATTTTGATGGAAATTGAGTGTTTTTTATTGCACGCATGATCTTTGTATATCGCAACACTTGTCTTGAGATTTTGTGCAAGAAATTCTCCAGGAAAAAGAACCGGAAGTACTAAAAAGTGCTGATAAAAATACACCAAGTCCAAGACTTGTGATCTGGCAGAAAACAAGAAAGATTTATAAGATTCCAGACATCAGAAAACATCTCTAAAGTCAGCAAAAAATCACCCTGGAAATTGCGTGCAGCAATTCCACCAAACGGCCGCGGATCCGCGGCCGAATGGGCCGATCCGCCGCGGATCCGCAGCCGAATGGGCCGATCCACCGCGGATCCGCGGCCGCGTCAACTCATCATGGGCAGAATACTTCTTCACGCTTCTCCTTTCAAATGAAAAACTTCTTCAAGACACTTCGGTCTCCAGAGATCTCCAGAAGCTTCTCTTCTAACAGTCAAGCTTCTTGTGCAAGCCTAATACCCACCAAGCTTCTCAAGAAAGCTAGCTAACTACCTTAATCTAGAAGCTTCTACTAAACTACCAAGCTTGCAAAGGAAGCTAAACCTAGCTTAGCATCTAAAGGAAGCTAGATCAAGCTTCTAGGGAAGCTAAAGGAGAAGACTCTATAAAGGCACCCAAGGCTTTATTCTAAAGGTTGTTGTTGGGTTGTTCAAAATTGAGCCAAAAAATCCGCAAGTTGAGTGACACAACTTGCTACTCAAAACCCTAGCCCGAATCCAATTCAAAAGCCAAATCAAGATTCATCGAGTACCAAATTAGCAAGAATTCAAAGCGCCTTTTTGAAGCAACGCCGATCTTCATCCGAGCAAGTGATTCACGACGATCCGCGACTCAAGAAGACGATGCGAAGCTAGTTCGACGATCGAGTTCTCTCCTCAATTCTTGTAGCCTTTGAGTGTATTGTAACGAAATATCGAATAATAAAAGGTGAAAATTCTTGATCTTGTTTTTCTTTACATTTGAGCATTATGATGAGTTGTCAAATCTTGATTGTTTTCTTTTTCATGATGTTTGAGTGAAAACTCCGCTTGTGGAGGTATCGAGAAAATAGATAGATGATGATGATGATTAAATTCTTGAACGATTCTTAAGTCTTCTGAGTTTTGTAAACTCTACGAAATTGAATCGACGACGACCAAGTTTTGAGCGAGATGCTTTCTTGAATGTTTTCGCTCTTAAGTAGAGATCAACGATCGATGCTTGAATTTCCTAGAGGCTGGAATTTGAATGCTAATCAACGAAAGGACAATGGATGATGATGGAGAAACCCTAGTTTCTTCAATAGATCCCTAAACCTTATTGATCGTCATCAATCTAGCAACAAATCTTCAATAGATAAGAATTTGTAATCATAAGTATTCATCATCACTATCGATTGGATCGATTCCTACAAGCCTGTTTACAAATCTTGATAATTCAAACAATTTGGGAACATTTCTTGATTCTTGATTTTAGATCTTTATTTTCTTTAAGTTTCTTGAAAATAAAAACTCACAAATCTTGAATCAATTTTATTGCAATTTCTTTTATCTTTTAATTTTCAACTCAACTAAAACAAGATCATTCAAATCTCACTTTCCCTGTGGACGATTTGCATTCACCGACGAACCTACAATAGACACCGTTATTGATTGCGGTTTACAAATTTCTTTGGTTGTGATCTTTACACTTTTTCCAAACGACACACGAAGAACGATTATCAATCAAATGGCGCCGTTGCCGGGGATCGTGTGCTAATTTGTTCGTTTTTTGTAATTTGAGTTGGAAAATTTATTATTCCATCACTTTTTTAAATCAAAATTCGTAACAAGCGCTTAATGATTTGTTGTGATTTGTTGCAAGGAGATCTGGAATCTGTGGAGCAAGAGGAAAATTTTTCTGAACATTCCAGAGAGTTCAGTGAGTGAACAGGAACAGTTCCTGAAATTTTTATGCACGGATCCTTTTGAACTGCGGCGGAAGCGCGACATTAGACCCTAATTGCGGCAGAACCACGGCGATACTAGGGCTTCACTGTTATAGATTTGCTCGGTGACTTTCTAACTTTCTTATCTCCTTCCTGCTCTGCTCCATTAACCAATTTCTGCAGGATTCTTTGTAAAAATTCGCAGCACCGCTAAAATAAAAATTGTTGCGTGTTTGATCTTGGTTGTTTGCATTTTTAATACATAAATTAAGGGGTAAAGACCAAATTCAGATTAGGTAGGGAGTTCATTACCCTTCCTAAGTCCCAAAAATCATAAAATTGCATCCGCATTACCCGCATTAACTAAAAAATATCTAGACATGACTCTAAGGACCTTCACGCTCACTTAGGACAGAAGGAGGTCGTGGGTAATCTATTGCTTATCCGCGTTTCTTTTGTGGTGTCTAAGGCATGTGTGTCTAAGGCAAGTGGTTACTTAATTAGGCCCACTACTTATGTAGTGGAGAACCTCCCACTTATCTGGCACTTACTTGGCCACAGGAGAGGCAAAGATGCAGTAGAGGATTTATCTTGCGACTTGTCTTTTAGAAGTCTAGGAGCGGTCTAGAGACTTGACCTAGGTGACCATTAGAATTAGGGTTGCTTGTGCATTGTTTGTGATTTGATTTTTCAAAAAAAAATTCCGGATCTTTTTAAAAACAAACACCAAAGACATATTTTCCTTAATTATTACAACGCTGCCACTTGTGCTAAACCATTTAGTACATGCTCGGCTGGACAAGGGATTCTAGTGCCCGTCTTGTCCGCGTTCCTTCTATTGACTCCGAAATCATATTTCTACGTCTACTTTTTCTTCATCCCCTACCACACCCACTTCGATGGACAATTCTCCATCGAACTTCTTTAACACTACTCTGCCACCGTCTGCAGGTGTGCAGAATCCACCCCGTATCTTTCTCCAAGAGAGATGTTACCCTAGGCGAGGTCCTCTTTCGACCTGTCTCACCATTCCACTAGCCAATGGGGACAACTTTGAAATCAAACCCCAATACATCAATCTTCTACCCAAATATCACAGTCTCGAGTCTGAAGACGCATACGTCTTTATTAGCAAATTTGAAAATGTATGCGCTATGATGAGTACGTCACAGCTTTCTGTGGATGCTATGCGTCTACGTCTTCTCCCGTTCACTTTGTGCGATATAGCCGAGAAGTGGCTTTATAACACAGCCGCACATTCTATTTCAAACTGGGATGAATTCATCACAGCATTCCTTAAGAAATTCTACCCCAATCATAAAACAGCTCGAGTCCGTAGCGAAATAAATCAATTTACCCAGCTTCCAAATGAACCATTCTCGAAGTGTTTTGAACGCTTCAAGGATCTGTTAGTCCAATGTCCACATCATGGAATCCCTAGATAGGATCTGTGCAGAATCATATATGAGGGCATTAACCCTACAACAGAATAGAACCTTGAATCCATGTATCAAGGCATATTCATGACTAAAGATGATGGTGAAACTTAGAGATTTTTAGAAGATTTTGCTGAAAAATCTTTACAACGGGAGAGTGTAAACCAGTCATCGTTTAGGGGTGGCATTCACCAAATTGCTGTTTCCATAGGAGTTAGAGCTGAAATGGCAGCAATGCAAAAGAAACTCGAAGCTATGGAACATAAATTTTTAGCAGCCTCCCTAAATCAGATGTCCTTTCCAAAACTGTCTGTGGATGCTGTTCTTATCCATCTCATCTTACGGAAGAATGTCTATTGAATTCTCCGTTTCAAGGTCAAGAGCATACCAATGCTGCTTTCCAACAAAGACCTAGAAACGATCCGTATTCTTTCACTTATAATCAGGGTTGGAGGAATCACCCTAACTTTGCTTGGAACCAACAACAAACTCAAAACACGGTTCCAAATCAAAACAATTTCCAATGGGGTCCTCCACCACAACAGCAGCCATTTCAACTGACTCAGCACCCCTACCAATCACAAAACTTTCAAATTCCAGTCAACACACCTGCACCGTATAATCCTTCACAGTTGACTGGTGCTGATATTTCCTCTTCACTCGAACGGACTTTTGAAATGTACATGAAACGAATGTCGTCTGAATTTAGGTCTTCCCTCGATAAATTTGAGAAAAACTCTGACCTCCAAACTGAGAGTTTAAAATCGTTGGAAACCCAAATTGCCCTATTAAAAGCCGAAATGAGTGCAAGAGAGAAAGGGAAACTTCCGTCTCAACCCTTACTGAATCCGTGGCATTCACAACACTACAATGTGAATGCCATCACAACGTTGAGATTAGGAAGAGTGCTGAATAATCATGTTAGGAAAGAAATTGATGATAATGAAAAATCTATCAATAATACCCCGGCTGAGACTTTTCCTTCCACATCCACTTCTACTTCTGATCCTTGTTCTTCTATCCTACCATTTGCGAGCCTATTCTCCGTTTTCTTCAAGGCTCAACACCTCAGCAAAGCTCTTCTAGTCCACCAAAGATGGTCCCCACTCCTATTCTGGGATCACTTCCACACACATCGCCTTCTCCAATGTTGGACCCAACTCTTATTGCTAAAGTTCCTTATCCTAATTGGTTAAGGGGAAACAAATCAAGTCCACATATGGAGAAGATTATAGAAATGTTCAAACAGGTTAATATCAACATCCCTCTTCTAGATGCTATTCAACAAGTCCCCGCTTATGCGAAAATTCTCAATGACTTGTCCACTAGGAAGAGGAAGACTCAAGTGACAAAGAAGGTCTTCATGACTAATAATGTTAGCACTGCTTTTACCCTACAGTTACCAAAGAAAAGTAAGGACCCAGGATGTCCTACAATATCGATTTCTATAAGGGGTAAAAATATTAACCGTGCTTTACTTGACCTTAGCGCAAGTGTTAACCTGCTTCCATATTCTGTCTATGAGCAGTTAGGGATTGGAGAGTTAAAACCTGCTCATTGCACTCTCCAAATGGCAGACCGTCCAATCACCAAACGTAGGGGTGAACTGGAGGATGTGTTGATAAAAGTAGGGGAATTCGTATTCTCTGTGGACTTTATTGTTCTCGATACACAACCTGTAGTAAACCCACGGAACCAAATTCCGGTGATTTTTGGTCGACCATTCCTTGTCACTTCCAATGCTGTCATTAACTGTCGAAAGTTCAATGAACCTATCTTTTGGAAAAATGACAATTGAACTGAAAATCTACAAAATTGGAAGTCAGCCATCTGAACCCTCTGCTTATATACTTGATGTCTGTTCTGTCCACGAGATTGCTTCCGAAAGTTGCGAAGTTGATGAACTTTGTTTTGATGATCTCGATGACACTAGCACATCAATGTTTGATCTGTAACATCTTAGTGAGGACACATTTTCCACGCCTGAGTCTGAAACTCTTGACTCATCACCTTCTGAGTCTGTATCCTATGCAGGCTATGAGCTTCTTCGTGACTCTAAATATCATTCGATGACCCCACCTTCTATAGTTTCTCCGCCAGCATTAGATCGCAAATTTTTACCTTCTCATCTTAAATATGCATATTTAGGTGAGAATGAGTCTTTATCTGTGATCATATCCGCTTCTCTAGCATCAGAGAAAGGGAATGCGCTTTTGACGGTATTGAGATCTAATAGGCAGGCGTTTGGTTGGACTATGACTGACATCAAAGGGATTAGTCCCTTGATTGTAGAACATCATATACATCTGATGGATGAAGCGAAGCCAACCCGAGAACCACAGAGATGGTTAAATCCCGTAATGAAGGATGCGGTGAAGAAAGAAATCGTCAAATGCCTTGACAATGGTATCATTTACCCAATCTCCGTTAGCCAATGGGTAAGTCCAATTCATGTCGTTCCTAAGAAATCTGGCATCACGGTCATAACAAATGAGGCTAATGAGTTAATCTAGACACACACTCAAACTGGGTGGCGTGTATGTATTGACTACAGAAAACTCAATGCCGCAACGAGGAAAGACCACTTTCCTCTACCTTTCATTAACCAGATGCTAGAACGCTTAGCTGGACAGGAATATTACTGCTTCATGGATGGATACTCTGGCTATAACCAGGTCCCTATTGCCAAAAAGGATCAAGACAAAACCATATTTACTTGTCCTTTTGGTACTTTTGCTTATAGACGCATGCCCTTTGGGTTATGCAATGCTCCCGCTACATTTCAGCGGTCTATGATGGGGATATTCTCGGACTTGGTTGAGAATTTTCTGGAGATTTTCATGGACGATTTTTCGATATTCGGAGATTCTTTTGCTGACTGCCTATCTCATCTTGACGCAGTTCTTACTCATTACAAAGAGAAGAACTTAACCTTGAATTAGGAAAAATGCCATTTCATGGTCCAAGAGGGAATTGTACTTGGACATGTTCTTTCATGGAAAGGCATTGAGGTTGACAAAGCTAAAATAGATATCATTCAAAACCTTCCTTATCCCAAATGCATCAAGGATATACGATCTTTTCTTGGCCATGCAGGCTTTTACCGGAGATTCATTAAGGATTTTAGCAAAATTGCTAGTCCATTAACTCTTCTCTTTGACAAGGACACAACCTTTCACTTTGACTCGGATTGTGAAGCAGCATTCGACTCACTCAAACACTCTCTCACTACAGCCCCTGTTCTATCATCTCCAGATTGGAACCACCCTTTTAAGGTTATGTGTGATGCATCAGATTTTGCAGTTGGTGCAGTCTTAGGACATCACATTGAAAAGATGCCACACGTGATCTATTATGCAAGTAAAACCCTGAACGATGCTCAAATTAACTATACAACTACCGAAAAAGAACTTTTGGCAGTTGTATTCGCAATAGAAAAATTCAGGCCTTACTTGATTGGTTCACCAATTGTTGTGCACACTGACCACTCCACCTTGAAACATCTTTTGGCGAAGGAGGATGCTAAAGGTAGTCTAATACGTTGGATCCTCCGATTACAAGAATTTGATCTTGTTATTAAAGATAAGAAAGGATGTGAAAACGTTGTAGCCGACCATCTGTCGCGCATTTCTTCTTCACCTGTGACCCTGCCGATCAATGATTCTTTTCCAGAAGAACAACTCTTGAATGTATTCGATGAACCTTGGTTCAGGGATATTGTGAATTATCTTGCTACGAGACTTATTCCTCGCGAGTGGTCAAAACAGGACAAACATTGATTTCTATCCCAAGTAAAACATTTTTACTGGGACGAACCATATCGGTTTAAGTATTGTCCTAACCAGATCATTCGCCGATGTGTCCCTAATGATGAATTTAAGAGCGTTCTATCTTTTGTCATGATCAGGTATGTGGGGGTCACTTTGGTCCTCGTAAGACAGCAGAGAAGGTTTTGCAATGCGGTTTTTATTGGCCGACTTTGTTCAAAGATGCATTTGATCATTGCAAAACCTGTGCACTGTGTCAACACACGGGTAGGATTTCCTAGAGAAATGAAATTCCACATCAACCCATCTTGGTGGTTGAAATTTTTGACGTTTGGGGTATTATCTTTATGGGTCATTTTCCCAACTCCTTTGGGAATTTGTACATATTGCTTGCGGTTGATTACGTCTCGAAGTGGGTAGAATCTATTCCTTGTCGCACTAATGACAAAATGGTTGTCATTAAGTTCTTAAAAGAAAACATTTTTTCATGATTTGGACACCCACGCGCTATCATTAGCGATAACGGGACACATTTCTGCAATCGGCCTTTCGAGACTTTGATGCGGAAATATGCAATCAACCACAAATTTTCCACACCCTATCATCCCCAAACGAGCGGGAAAGTTGAGGTTTCAAACAGACAAATTAAACAAATTTTGGAGAAAACTATTTCTAAAAATCGAAAAGATTGGTCAGCCAAATTGACGGATGCTCTTTGGGCGTTCCGAACTGCATATAAAACCGATCTAGTTATGTCTCCTTACAGACTAGTGTTTGGGAAGGATTGTCACCTTCAGGTCGAGATTGAGCACAAAGCAATGTGGGCCATTAGAGAAATTAACTTTGACTTAAATCAAGCCTGCATCTTTCGGAAGCTGCAACTGAACGAGATAAGAGAACTCCGCGATGAAGCTTTTGATAATGCTGTAATTGTCAAGAACCAGACTAAGGTATTTCACGATAAAAACATTTTGGGAAAAAATTTTACACCTGGTCAACAAGTTCTTCTTTATGATTCATGACTCCATCTTCATGCGGGTAAGCTACGATCTCGGTGGAAAGGACCTTTTGTTGTGCGGTATGTATACCCGCACGGGGCAGTTGAGATTGAAAAGGTTGAAAACGGTATAATTTTCAAAGTAAATGGACATAGATTAAAACCGTATTTTTCCACTGACCCCTCGAAGGAGCTCCTGTTTTTACAGGAGCCGCTTTATAATGACTAATTTTCCTCCACCTCACCTCCATGACTTGGTAAGTTTGTCACATCTTTAGAATGGAGGTGAGTCAATTTGTAAATAAATTTTAGAAAAATATTTTAAAATATATATATATAACAACATTATAAAAAGTTTTTGAACTTGAATAAGTTTGGGGGAGGATTTTCACGATCATATTTATTGCCCCCATTAATAAATTTCCTCCCAGGCTTACAGGTTTTTGTGACCTAGTGGATGGCAACAGTGAGGACACTGTTGAAAACAAGTTTGGAGGAGGTTTGTGCTTATTTTCGCATCAATTTGCATCATACGTTGCATTAGCACAAAGCATATAAAAACATATAAAAATTTAAAACTTTCAAGAGATAAAAATATTTAATATTTAATATTTAATATAATAAAAGATTAGATGGTGAAAAATTACATCCAAAAGATTGGAAAAATTTATGAAAACCTAGAAAATTAGAAGATTTCTTAAACGAAACTAGCAATAAGTAGTTATGAGCCGTTGTCCCAAGGGTTAGTAAGATGAAAAAAGTCACTAATCTGAGCATAAAAATAAGTCTGAAAAATAGTTCCTGTTCTGGAAGCCAAACATATAAACGTTGATACCCTACTATATGCACTTACACACATCTTGAAGCTCGGGATAGCAGAGGATACCTTGAAATGCTCTTGTCTAAAAGCCAAAGTATGAAGGAAATTATAAATGAAGAAAAGATAAAATGGTGTTAAGAAAAAAATGAACACTGGTTTTATTATCACCAAGGCAGCAATAAAAAAATATAGCGAGGGTGCTTCATCACCTAGTGCCTTAGACCAACTGGTCTGGGAGTCACTGCTAAGCCTTAGGTGGTGCAAGACGAGGAAAATACTAATACACCTAATAAGCAAGCACATGAGTAATCGGTCGGTTAGTGTTAGATATATGTATGCCCTAGAGACCATTATATGTATAGTGGGTGCTTGGACATGTATATATGGATTGAGATGACTTTCTCGCTCAACATGATAGTATGCTATCTGGTTTACTTTATCTTGACATGTTGATTTGATCATGCTTTTATTCATTTGCACATGTTGATAAAGCCCTCAGGATATTTGCTTGATTACTGTGACTATGATGCAGATCATACTAGTGGGGCATGTGTAGTTTATAAGCATATCCTTAAACTGTTCCTAGACGTGGGTGTACTGAGACGGGGCATCGATATTCCAGAGTAGACTAGCGTATACTATTCTTGTCCCATATGATGGGCGATGGATGATCCCATATCCATCTGGTGAGGTGACACCAAAGATTCTATGCGGGTGCTCAGTGGAGACTGGATACACTGAACGGACTCACAAAGAACTCCTATGTGGTATTATATCTATCGTTGGGTAGCAGTTCTCAGGTGACACTGGTACAGGTTAGTCTGTAGACCCAAGATCGTTATAGAGTCTTGTGTGTCCTCCCACTGTACATTGATATCCACCCTACTACGGCTCTACTGAGTCATGCAAACAGGTGGACTTTGGGTACAGTCCCGAGGCACATGGAGGCGATGAGCGATAGGAGGGGTTTCGTCTCTCTCGGTATTGGGAGTTGATGTTGTGCTATGCTCGATTGGCTATAACGGGAAGTCCCTGGCCAGGGCTGCTGAGATTTACTGATAAGCGTTATCAGTAGTTTCTCGATCTGTTATGAGCCATACACCAGCATGACTTATTGAGTTATTGGGGTCGACGATTCCATCCCTAGACTCGATATGCAACATATCTGACGAAAAGACCGGACTGTACGGTAAGTGTTGCCAGTTGGCTCGACGGGAGTTTTGACAGCTTCGCTGGTTTTCTTCTGATCGCTCAATACCTGGGTGGCCGTTACGTTTAGCTGACCGCTTACGGCTTGTGGGTGTTTGATATGATCATCACCTACTGCCGGCGTATTGACGAGTCTTTGAGTCCCACAATGAAGTTTCCTAGCTCAGGCGAAAAGATGTGGTGTGCATATGAGATATGCGCGGGGACCCGATTAAATACGGATATGTGATACCGTATATTAATCGGGCATTTTCTATTGGTCGGGTCGTATGTGATATGACCGGTTTGCAAAATCAAGTGTTGATTTAACAAATGACATTTAGATTAATTCTTTTATTAAACCCTTTTTCTATTTTTGTATGCACATGATGATGTGCATGGACACATACATACATACATTGTATCATGGTTGTTGATACATATTTGGTGGCAATGCAAGACTCATATTGTAGTAATTATGTATATATTTATCATATTGAGTTAATTGAAAGGATAATTCACTCATGGTTAATGTTTATCATCTTTGACTAAACATTACCAATCTTTTAACCATGAGTTAATTATCTTTTGGAAATTAACTCAATAAGTAAATATCTAGATAATTGCTAACCATGGTTGATGTGAGAAGGATTAATATGGATTATTCTTTTCTCATTTCAATAATTCACTCATATCATTTCTCTTTGAGCTCAAGCTTAGCCACCATCTTCTTCTTCCTCTCTTGAATATTTCTTTGAGTGAAGTTGATAAAAAGAAAGGATTTTGATTATAGAATACAAACCACATCATCATACTACACACATCTAGCCCATTTGTGTAGGGTGTTTGCTCTACTTCATTCACATATCAAGTAAAGCAAGGAGCTTTGGGCAAAGGGACTTCGGGTGGATCATCGTGGACAAGGAAGGCTTCCATCGATCCGTTCCAAACTCTCAAAGTGCCAAGGAGTCACCAAGGGAGGTCTACAAAGTTTGTAATCTCTACTCTTAGTGATACTTTTTCTTTTGCATGTGATGCTTAGTCAAAAGAAACCCTAAATTTCTAGTTATGATTCTTTGCAAGTTCACTTAGCACCTTAAAAATTTGATTTTGGCATATGTGATGCTTCTAAACCCTTGATGAGGTGCTAGGTAAACCCAACAATGGTATCAGAGCCAAGCTAGTGTAGGGTTCCTAGGCACTCTTGTGAGGGTTCATAAGGCATCAAACATGCCCGAATAAAATTTTAGACGTGCCGAACAACCCAAAGTCGGGATCTTTGCTAGATTATTAGGGTTTAACATGCAAGTAAACATCTTTACTACTAAGTGTGAGGGATTACAACCTTTGTAGTCCGCTCCTTCGCTTCATAAGCTCCGAGTAGAAGTCCCTTCGCCGCGATCCACGATCTCCCGGACTCAAGAGAGGCTCCACGACTCGAACGATCCATGCAAAACTAGCAAGTTTCTTTTTCCTTTGAAACTACCAATGTGGATTTTTGCCCTAAGCGCTTATGACCTTGACGAAGGCCAAAATATCATAAGAGGAAAGTCAAGTTCTACCTGTCATTTTCCAGGCTATTTTAGACCCATTCGTACAAACCCTTAACGAAGGACAAAATAGCTGTACATCTGTCCTAGATTAACGCATCTATTAATACTATAGATGAATACCTAATAGCTACCAATCATTATACTTTGGTGAAGGTCAAAATATATAGCTTGAATACTAGAGGATACCTATCTGAAATGACGGAGGGCTATGACTGGTTTTGGAGAAAACCGTGAACGTAATGAACTTGATATGGTCGAAGGAACCTGATAGCTTTTAAAAGGATTGGTTTAGGTTCCGCATTTAAAAGTTTCTTTTAAATAAAATCGAGTGGTTTTTACATTGTTCCAATGATTTAAGCTTTTGGTTTATTTTCTTTTCACTGATCAAAATTAATATGGTCCCATCATTTAACCCTATCATTGCAGAAGAAACGAAAATAGAATGTACGTTTATACCATCCGCATTTTCCATGGGCCCCCATTATGCACCGTTAGGTTACTTAACTATCGACAGAGCGGGGGCTGGACTAGCACGGGTGAAAAACATAAGCAAGGTTTATTATATATAATCTATATATAGTCATTCGTCTCATGCAATAATTGTCATCACAGATCACAGCAGAAGCGACACAAATGAAAAAATTCGATATACTAGGACTTCTGCGTTTCATTTTAAGCTCTAACGAAAAGCCGATTCCACGGTCGTGATGAAAAGCCAAACCCTCACCATAGACCCCTATAGGTGCAGCAATCTACCCACCAAATCTCTGAAGTGAAGCAACCTCCCTCAATGAAATGAGTAAGCCACTTTGCACTTCAAGAACCCGGTAGTTTGTGCACTCCACCTTGGGTCTATCCTAGGTGCATGAAAAGTAAATGAAATAATACAATGGTGGCTACGACCTCAACCCGGATGTGCCCCGTAAAAGAATATTATATCACTTTACAAATTACATGAATGATTGAAAAGAACTCTCTTCTCGCATCCCCCGGCAATTCAATCATCACGATCAAATACTTTATATCCACAAACCGCAATAAAAGATACAAGATATGTGCAACCCCTACTAATCGACATATAGCAATTAGTCGATATTTAGAAATACATATACAAACACAAAGCGAATAAATGATGCTAAAATCTTGACTTCGAAACATTCCGTGAGGCCTGAAAACAAAGATAACACTATAGGAAATCTGGGACAAAATTACGTATCAAAAAAATCCTAATTCCAAGTGCCCAAACCACAATCTAAAACATGACCCCATTACTAAACTCCTGACCGCAAATTGCAGGAATAAAGAATATTTTGGCGGCCAAAAATTCTCTAAATGGGTTCGTGTTTCTACAGTGGTAAACCACTAGTATATAGATCTCTCTGCAATATGAAAAATAATTTTGAAATACTAAAAAATTTTTAACAGAGTGGAATCTGGATTTTTGTTACGGAACTATTTCGGTTTTGAGACTCTATACTTTGTCTATAAATGTTAGTTAAGTGTTTTAGTAGGCTCTGATACCAGTATAAGTGTATCGTGCTCCTTGTCATGACTTCGACGGCTTTGTGGAATAAAATACTTTAAAAATCTTGAGCACAATACATTAAAATCCTAGAATACAAGCCCAAACACTAAACTAAAACTACACTAACTAGAGATTTGACTACTAGGTTAGTGTAATAACCTTTGTAGATGGTCCTTTGGGTTTTGAATGGTTCACTCCTTAAGCTCCTTGGTATTCAAATCGAGCTCTCTAAGTCGAACTCCGGCTTCAAAGACAATCCACCCGAGGATATCAATTCAAGCGATAGCTTCAACCAAAGCAACTAAAAATCGAGTATTGTTAGGAAAAGATACTTAGAAGGGTGTAGTTTGTGAAACAAGATGCTTTCTATACTTTCTCAAAGCTCAAGTGAGCAAGTGAGAAAGAAGATGAAGAGGAGAGGATAATGGCCACTCAAGAAAATATCAACACTAGATAATATCCTTCACTCACCTCAATTCTTTTCTCTTCAAACTAAAAAAAAATAAGTGGATAAGTGGGTTGTGACTCACTAGTGTGAGTCACAAGCCCACACAACCCTAGAAGAGAGGAGAATATGAGAGAGTGTGAGAGAGGCCACCTCACCATGGTATACATACACACAAATAAATGTATGTATATTATCAAGTATACCTTAAACCCGTATTTATAATAAATACGTATACCGTATTTCTACCAAAATACGAATACCGTATTTGTACCAAAAACACAAAATACGCGTATTCATATTTAGAAAGAAATACATGTTTTTGTATCAAAGCATAAAAATCCGTATTTATATAAATACACGTATTCATATACATACCTTATTCGTGTTAAAATACAAATACCCAAAAGAGAGCAATATAATATTAGCATCAAAACTGGCGGTCTTTCAAACCAGCTAGTACTACTAAACCGTCGGATTAAATTATGTGTATAAAGACACGTGTTCAGTCGAACACCCGAGCGTATCGAAATGCGCAAACTACCCCATTTCGCCTAAATCGGGAAACCCTCTTTTGGGGACTCTAAAGACTCGACAATACGCTGGCAGTGGGTTTAACCAAAAGCACGCCAGTAGCACTAACTGTACGTAATGGTTATCCAGTTATCCGTCGAAAGGAAGATTGACAAGAGAACTTGTTCGAACCCCTACTGAGCTTATAGGTGACATTCTCCGTACAGTCCCGTATGTTCGTCAAAGAGTATCATATATCGGGCCTAAGGGTGGTAGACGTCAGACCCCTAATAGTGTGACAAGTCGTGTCGGTGTGGAGCCTAATACAATCTGAGAAACTACTGGTGTACTTACCAGTAAATCTCACTTACCCTGGCCAGGGACCTTTAGTATTGGCAAACCGTACACAGCGCGATATCAACTCCCAATACCGAGAAAGACGAATCCCTTCTATCCTCTACTACCTCCAAGTGCTTCGGGACTGCACCCAACTACTACCTGTTTTCATGACTCATTAGAGCCGTGGTAGGGTAGTAATCTAAGTACAGTGGGAACACACTCAAGACGAATAGTGGTGTCAAGTCAACGGGCTAACCTATACTCTTAGCACCGGAGAACTGCTATCCGACGATAGGTATAATACCAACCAGCAGTTCCAAGCGAGTCCATCCAGTGTAACTTATAACCCAATGAGCACCTATATACTATCTTTGGTATCGTATACCAATAGCTGTGGAATAGGCCATCTCCCCAGACGGGGATAAGAAGCGTATACACTAGTCTACTCTGGAGTATCGATAATCCTATGACTAAGGACAATGTTTAAGGATGTATGATTGATCGTGAAAAGGTGTGTCTATGTGTGTTCTAAATACCGCAATCAATAACGGTGTCGCAATTTCTAGCCGATAGTGAGTACGGGTCGTCTACAGAGAAACAGTGAACTGCTTTTCTTGTTTTAGACGAGTTGATAGAAGAAAGGTTGGATTGTTGTCGTTTTATACTAAGAAATTTTGAAAAGTTTATAATAGAAAGCTTGTAGGGTTTATACGATTTAGTAGTCAATGGATGAAGTAAAAAATAATAATTCTTTTTATGTTTTAATTATTTAATACTAGAGAAATAGCGATGAATGTGGATTAGGGTTCTTGGAGAAAATTAGGGTTTCCCTCTAATGACCCTTATCCTTTCATTGATCTCTATTCGTCTCAAACCTTTAACAAAACAATTATTAACGATTCTTAAATCATGGTCGCGACTATCATGAATGGATAGCACGACCGATAAGAGGGTTAATATTCATTTTGCTAAAATTTATAAAAATTAAAACTTTAAAAAAAATTAAAGAGATATTTTTCATCCATTATTCTATCCTATTCTACAAACCCTAATAAGTAAGAATTTATCCACTCATAGATATTAGCGTAGTAGAAGAAAGGTGGAAGAATACGAAACCCATAATTAAAATTTAAAACGCAGAAAGTAAAAGCGGAATGTAATTGCAGAAAGTAATGTGGAAAGTAAAGTGCAGAAAGTAATGCGGAAAGTAAATGCGACAAAATTAAAAGAAAGAACCGCCTTTTATTGAATAATTAGTGCATTAAAAAAGTTGCTCGCTGAAAAAGTAATTTATAAAACCCCTAGTTTGCTTGCAAGATCTTAACCAATCGATGGATAGATGAATCGATGTTATCTTTGATGATAAATTCTCTCGGTTCTTTTATAGGCTCTGAAATGTTAAACCCTAGATGTCATATTAACGTGTGTGAAAAGTTAATCATAATCCTTAAGTTCCACATCCTACGGCCACTAGAAGACCGCTGAACCGCCGCTTATAGCCACTTTTAACCGCGCTTCCACCGCCGATTGGTGGGTTCATGCTTCCAAATTTTTCGTGCCTTTTCTCCTCGATATTTGGAGATCCTTCTGAAAAAAAGATTCTGATAATATATCTCTTAGTATCTGCCGTTGCGAGATTCTTCAATTTGCTCCTAATATTCGGCAGATTTAGTTTGGTGAATCGATTTGTTGTGATTCTTCTACTTATAGTTCAGACCTGAGCTAATTTTATTGTAATACCTGCACAATATCTCAAATCATCTTGTTAGGAACATTTGTTTTATTTGAGATATTATTCCAACCAATTATATGATATGATATCTTTGGAATATTGGTTAAGAATATTTGATATGATATGGATATTTTAATAATAAATAATCTCATGGATATTTTATTTAAATATGATATGCATATATTTTCCTTAGTTGTATTAATTATAAATGAAGAAACATATGATAATAATCTTTTTACGAATAAACCCACATATGTTCTTTATTTACAATTATCACCTTTTAGTTGTTAATAATAATAGGGAAAATATCTATACAAATGTGCAATAAAATTGACTGATCAAATACCCCCAATTTATCTTTGATCATCGTGAGCAAACTATTTTATTAAAAAGAAAAAAAACTAGCACACTTTCATAGGCAACACGATTGCACTTAGCTCGTGCAACAAGTTGTTAATCCTCTAGGTGTTCCTAGTAAGAAGAGTATTGTCAGCTTAGGGTTTTCAGCGGATTACACCTGCAAAATCCAGAAAAGAAAAAAGAAAATAATTACATGCAAAGATAAGGAACATATAAAAGAAAGAACTTGAAAAGAAGAGTTTCAAACTACACTAGCTTTTTTTTTGTCATGAGTCCTATCTTAATGGTCTTGAAAAGTTTTCGAAAATCATATCGTCCCTCAATAAAACATCGTCTTTAGTCTTCCTCCCTACATTTCCTCTAAATATCCATCATATACCCCTACGTATGTGTAAAAGACATCCCTACACTTGGAAAATTCAATTCAAGCTATCATACCCTTTTTCCATTTTCCTTAGTACTTTTTAGTCGTTGATATTTTAGATGGATTTACTTACACATACTTCATGTAACCGTTAATATTTCTTGAGGTACTAACCAACCGATTACCGAATATGCTCACTTATTAAGACGTAATTAGCAATATCCTAGTCTTGCAACACCTAAGGCTTTGCAGTGACTCTCAAACCAGTTGGACTAAGGCACTAGGTGATAAGGTACCCTGGATATATTTTTTTATATGCTGCCTTAAATAATTACAAAACTAGTGTTCATTTTTCTGCACTATTTATATTTTTGTTATTATATTTTTTTCTTCATACTAAGGTTTTTAAGCAAAAGTATTTCAAGGTATCCTCTACTATCCCAAGTTTCAAGATGCGTGCAAGTGCATATAGTAGGGTATCAACATTCAGAAGTTTGAACTCAAAAGTAGAGAATATTTTTCAGACTTATCGCAATCCGCAGATTAATAATTCCTTCATCTTATTAACCATTGGGACAATAGCTCATGACTACGTCTTACTAGCTTCATTTTAAAACATCTAATTTTCTTGCTTTTCATAAATCTCTTCCTCTCTTTCATATATTTTTTTCACCTTATAACTTTTATTTTCAAAATTTATGCAATGCAATATTTAGATATGATGCGTGGATATATACAAACGATCCCCCAAACGTGTTTGCAGCAGTGTCTTCGCTGATATTGTTCTGTAAACTCAAAACCTGAAAACTAGATGGAACAGTTTAATAAGATGGTATATATAAAAAGGTCAAGAGTGAATGATATTGAAATCCTCCCCCAAATTTATTCTTGGCTCACAATCGTGCAAAAATTTTCTTTCTTTCAAGAGCCATTTTAAAAAATATTTTTCTTCCCCCCCCCAAAAAAAACATGAGTAAAACGGTGTTTTCATTACTAAGCATTGAAATTCAATATAAGAGGGGGGGTTAAATATTATTGTTCTACACAAAACTTTACAAAGACCAAAACATAAAACCAACCATTCAAATATTTTATCAAGTTAACACCATGGTTGGTGAAAGATAGTGTAACGGATAGACGGGAAGAATATTCGAGACTGTATAAGAATGGAGGTTGTATCATATCTCGAGTAAAAAAAACAGAAATGAGAGTAACGAGAGGAGATGAAGTAGGGAGAAGAGAAGAGGTATGTTCAAAAGGTTTTACATCTCAGTCGGTAGAGATGAAAATGTGAATGTGAATGAAAAGGAGAATGTGAAAAATAAGGAATGGGTGGAATAGTCGTATTCTCATATGTAAGAAGAAGAAGGGGTGGCGGTTCAGCTTCTTCGGCCTCAAAGGGAGGCGAACGAATTTCCGGTGGAGGGTGATTCATCACAGCATCCAAGTCTTCAAGGAACACGAGTTCTTCGGTGAAAATATTTTCGGAACATTCATCGATGTTCTAAATGATGATCTCATTGGAAAGAAAAGAATAAGTGGAATAGGCAGATTCACTAGGAAGATTAAAAGTTTCAATTTCAATGTGTTGCACACCAGGATTCAAAACATTCGATTTGTCAGAAATTATAGAGGTAGGAGACTCGAAAAGCTTATCTATGTTATTCTTAAAAGAGTTTAAATCACATGGTTTTTCAGGAATCATAGAACTCGAAATATCGAAGTGTGGTTTATCAAATCTTAGTAGAATTGAAAGAAGATGAGAAGAAGAATTAAAGAAAGTGTGTAATGAAATGGATAAACGAACTTGGGTGTCGAGCATTGTTGAACCAGCTATGGGAGATGAAGGCTGAATATCGTTTTGCATATCGGATAGATTGGTGGTAAGAATAGAATTGGTTAAATGTACATGTAGATATTCACATTCAATAGAAGGGACATGATGGGTCGGTGAATCCAACTCATCTAACATAGAGAGTTCATCTTTAAAGATATTCTCATCACCGCTCTCACTAAAACCTTCAGTTAAATCAAACGAATAGTTTATTAAAAAATCATCAATTATATTATCCTCAATCGATGGATCACTAGGTTCACTTGATGGAATTGGAAGGTTTGAGGTATCAAGTTTAGTCGAATAAGGATCGGTTTGATTTGGAATGGTGTAAGACTCTCTTTCATGCTCACTATTGGAAAATTCAAACAAGTTATTCTCGTGCACCTCATCTGTTAGATTATTAAGTGGTTGACCATCAACTACATTCAGTTGGGGTTCAGGATGGAAGGTGTCGAGATGAAAAGAATTTGTTTTGGTTTGACTTCGATGGATCCCTGGATCTTTCTCACTACTCAATTCCAACTCTACTTCAAAACTAGACATGGTTGGTGAAGGAGTTTCAATGACGGATTCTCTTTGAACCGTGGAACTTCCTAATTGATGTTTAGAAGCACTGTCTAGATAAGGTGGAAAAGTTGAGTATGGGTGGAATGGGTTTAATTGTTGGCTACGGGCGAGTCCAATGTGTTCCGCAATAGAAATGGGTTTACGAATTGCCACATTAGCCTCAAAAGAAGTATCAACATGAGAGAGTGTGGAAGTTTCGTACTGTTGATAAGAGTTGGAACGGTGGATCCTATTTTTATAGATAGAATTAGGACCAACATTGTGATATGAAGAAGATTGAGATTAGTTGAATTGTTGGCGACTGGCTTTTGCAATTTGCTCAGCAATGGTCATGGGTGTAAAAGTTGCTATATTCGTCTCAAAAGGAGTATCAATATTTTCATATGGAAATGATTGTAATTGTTATCCTAACGGTTTCGGAGCAGGGAAAGGTATGAAACTTTGGTTATGAGCCTTCGCAATATGCTCAGTAATAGATATAGATTTAGATGTTTCCTCACTAGCCTTAAACGGATTATCAACGTAAGAAAGTGTTGAATTTTTGCACGGTTGATAGGAACTTGAGTGAGGTGTCCAACTTTTATTTCTAGAGCGTTCAATCCTATCCATTAAAGAAATGGTAGGGTCGGAATTTGTATCAAAGCAATAACAATATAAAGAAATATTTGGTTGTGTGTAGCAAAACACGCCAAGAGTTGGTCGGTTTGGGTTACCCATCATAAAAGAAGTGAAAAGAATTTGAGGTGAAAAGAAAAGATGGTGAAATGGTAGGTTTTTTTATTTTTTGATTTTTGCGATTGTTTTGCTTGGAAAAAGGGACTCGAGAAACGTGCACAAACAATCCCTTGATCTAGGGTCACCTAGATCAAATCACTAGACCGCTCCTACACTTCTAAAGGATAAGACATAGGATCAATCTTTTATCAGCTCCTTATCAATCTTGCAGCCAGAAAAGTGCCAGGTATGTGGGAGGTATCCGCTATACGAATCACCAAAATAGCGTGCCTAATTAAGTAAACCACTTTCCTTAGACAACACAAGAAAAATGCGGATAAGCAATAAATTACCTACGACCCTCTTTTGATCTAATTGAGCGCGATTGTCCTAAGAAGCTTGGTCTACATATTTGTTTAATGTACGGTGATGCGTATACTTGTTTGTAATTTATGGGGTCTAGGAAAGGTGATGAAATCCCTACATAATCTGAATTTGTGTTTCTTGCCCTTTAATGTCCATTTTAAATATGCAAAACAAACCAAAACCTAAAACACGCAAAAAGATTTTATTTTTAACGGCACGATTTGAAAAGAATCATGCATGTAAAAATTGTATATTGGAGCTTTAGATGTGACAGGAAGACGATAGGATAATACTAAAAAATTTGGGGGGTTAACTCCCAACTATAGCCGCGCTTCCGCCGTTAAGAGCTTCTTTGGGCCGCGGTTCCGCCGCCGTCAGATAAGATCTCCCCTTCAAATTTTGGCACTGCACTCCAATACTCCTCTGCTCTTATTTGACAATCTCTTAATCTCTTTTGGTTCGTGATTGAAAGAGATTTCGCGTGTCTTACCTTAGTTTTAAAGTAACCGTAATCAAGACGGCGTCGTGTGTAGCTAGCTATGATGAGTATGGGCCATCCGCAGGGAGATGGTGCGGTCTACGTTTTTGTTCTCACTAGTTAAGCAAAAGGTCCGAATAGTTCAATTCTAACTTATGTGTTTCTATATGCAAAATATAAGCTTGTTAGAGATAGAGATAGGTTAGTGTAAGTTAGGAAAATCCGTACTCATTCTTTTGTGCCTAACTTGACTATTGAAACTAGAGTAATTGGCAACAACATGGATTAGGATGTTTAAAAACGGTATTTGTGAAATCTGGCTTATTGACCCTTGTCCGCCGTTCTTGTCTCTTCACTTTCACCTCCGGCAAAACCAAACACAACCGGTCACGGTTAGGTATCACCGATACCGTGGTAGGGTATGGTGCCTAGCGGAGCGCTTGCGTGAGGTTTGGATGGAGTTCAATTTAGCAAGTATCGGACAAAGAAAATGAGCAAAAGAAAACCTTCACTTACACAACCACTCTCTTTCCATAACAAGATACACTATTCACAAACCATGATCAACATCAAAAGAAAATGCAAAAGAAAAGAAATAAAAGAAACAACATCGCAAGTAACTAAAACAAGAAATGAAATTGCAAGAAAGTAAAAGAGATATTAAGAACCCAAGTGAAAATATAAAAGCTTCATTAAGTTCAATTTTAAGATACAAACTATGAGTTCAATAACCAAAATCTAAACCTGCAAGCTCAATGAAGAGGTTGCATGATCAGGAGAAAGTAAAGAACTCAAGGTGAACTAACTACTACGTACAAAAATTCAACAAAATTACAAAATGAAAATAGTCTAAGTGTGTAAAAGTATGGTCTTGAGCTTGCTTTCTATCTTAGTATTTTTTGGTACAAAATCAACAAAAACAAACAATAAAAATGAGATGATGTGACAACATGGAATGACCAGAAGAAAGATGGAGCCAAAAGGGGTAGTTGGGACTGGCGGTAGAGGGTAAATGTCCATTCCTGGCTGTTTACTGTTTAGTGGTGGAGCCCGTTTTCTTGTGGTTATCTTATATCCTCTCTATAATCTCTCTAGAATTTTTTCATTCTTCTATATAAGCTTGGGTTGCAATCTATTGATTTGGAGGGAAAAGATAACTTTAAATCACATCACATCTTTATTTCCACTCATCACACATAGCCCCACTTGCACAAATCATGATTTTTATACCCAACTTGTGTGCCCACTAATGCTAGGCTGTCCCACCATGGTTCATGCATCCAAAAGGGTTGTGTTCACAGTTGTATCATGTTGGATCATTCTTGAATAAAGATGTGTACAATTGAATTGTTTTGCAAACTCTTTGAATACTGATCGGTTTTCTATTCTAGTTGCAGTTTCGGCTCACAAATATCGTATCCATGCATTTGAGTGTGTTTCCAATGTTTTGACATGATTACCTGCAATATGTACTTATTGAACATACACGGATTAATAGTACCAATATACACAAAAATGATAATGAATGAGCGGTATTGAAATGTTGTTTTTCGTTATGAACAAATACCCCCAAACTTATCTTTTGCTCGTCCTGAGCAAAACAAAATCCTAACCTCACTTTCGTAGGGAACACGATTGCACTGAGCCCGTTCAACAGGCCGTTAAACTTCTTGGTATCCCTACTAGGAGGAGTGTTGTCTCTTGAGTGTTTTCAGCGGATTACACCGACAAAATCCTGTCAAGCTAGTTTTGCAAAATAACTGTCAGTTCTAATCCTAGGATTTAGCTTCAAAGCTAGAAATTCTATTATTCTAAGTTAGAAATATCGAACCCTTATTTTTCACACCTCACTTTTTATTTAACTTAAGATCCTATACGTATTTACGTACGGTGTAAATAGTGTCATTATGTTTCAAAAAGTTTGATAAAGATCACCATGTTACAAAATAAAGACCGGATAAAACTTAAAAAGGATCACACAAGTTTATAAAGAGTTAAGTTTTTCTTAAGTTTCATTTTCCAATTACGTTTCAAATTCAGAATTTCTATCGTCCTTAATAGAAAACTTGGTCTTATTCTTCACTTCACCATTTACTTATTTTCGTATCATACACACCTTCGTGAACGTGGAGTAACCTTTATCATAAGATAAAACCTTCATATCTTCATTAAATTTTTTTTATAAAAACTTGTTTTTAGTCAAGATTATTCTCAAATAAAGAACCGTTAGAAATTTTAACTCGGAGAGAACACTTCCATGACTTCGTTTTAAATTGGACATTCTAGGCTTTTTAGCGAGCATTAAGCCAATACACCCAAACTAGTTGATTTTAGGGTTTTAGGTGTAGAGACACCTCGGCAAACTTAATTGCCTAAGTTACCTAGGCCCTAAAACAAAAAGACACATTTTGGCGCGAAAAATCATAATAATTCAATGCAAACGGAGATATAGCCAGTTGTTCAATTCTTCTTTGACTAAAAAACGTGTTTGTCTGGATCGGGTGTGAAATCATTGCAATCAAATTTCAGATGGATTATTCTTCAGAATTAGTTCCTATTTAAGGCTTTAATAATATCCCTTCATATCCACTTTACTTTATAAACTATTCTTGATATTACTTATCTCAGAACAAACATGTTTGATCCTCAAAAAATAGTTTATCAATTTATATGTTTTAAAACATATCAGACTTGTCATCTAATTTTCAAATATCATGACACGTGTAGTGTGATGCAAAGACGTATATTAGCTATGGTTAAAATCAAAGAAGGGTTATCTTTCAGGTTTTCAAAATCTAAAAATAGGATTTAGTTGGTCCTATCTTATCAAACTAAACTGTCGGGATTTCGAATTTAAGTTCTCCCACTAGCTAAGCAGACGACAAAGTTTTTATGTTTTTTGGATTTTTTTTATTTTTATGGGTTTTCAAATATGTATACAAATGCAGAATATACAAATGAATGCAAAAGATAGAGATACTTATCGAGCACACCCCCAAACTTAGACTTGACAGTGCCCTCAATGTTATACTACACAAAGAGGGTCAAAATTGTTGAAGGGTCAAAATATATGGATTCGCTATTATACAAACACACACACACAAGAAAAAATAAAAAATATAAATACCCAAAAAGGTCCCCCCAAATTTAAGTGAAACAGTGTTTTCACTGTTAAGCGTTGAAATTTAAAGTCTGGAGGGCTAAATCATTAATCTATACAAGAACTTACACATACTAAAAGTTAACACCAACCATTCAAAAATTCTATCGTGATTCACCCAGGATTGGTGGAAGAACGTGTGGAGAAAAGAAAATAAGGATATGCGAGAACCGTGCGTGGACGGTTGTGGTATATGGTCTCGGTATATGAGCGGATGAACGGAAGGGAGAAAGAAATGGAGTGCAGATTCGAGGTTGAAAATTAATTGAATAAATTAGTACAGTCTGTATTGATTTGAAACTGGAATTGTTTAACTGCACTAATTTATCAATACTATGAGAAATGGGGTCAAACCTTTCATGATTCGCAAGAAAACATGGGCCGACCAAATTTGTTAAACCAGATGAAGGAAATGAAGGTATCAAGTGGTCTTGTGGTTAGGTAATGATGGAGGGAAGTAACCGAGGAATAGTATCGATCAAAAGTGCAGGAGTATGTTCACAGTCAATGGAAAGGACATGATGAATCATAAAATCCTACTCATCCAATAAAACATGTTTATCCTCAAAAGATTCCTCTAAATTCACCTCAAAATCAAGATTATCCATGCATTCATTCAAATATTCATCAATAAACTCAAGATTTAAATAGGGTTTTGGAGAAATAGTTAAATGTTCTGGATGATGTCCACATGGTTTTCAAAGAAAGTGTTAAATTGGTGAGAAAAATTCACCCAAATTTGTCGATTCATCATCAAAATTATCCTCAACGTCAAAATGCTCAATTAAGTGAAAGTTAATCTTCTCAGACACCTCAACAAAAGCTTGGTTTTCAATAAATTATGGTTTTAGAGTGGAGGTGTAGAGATCAAAGGGAGTGGCTGTAGTTTCACTTGACAGGGACCCTTCACAATCGGGTAAATCAAACACTATATAGTCGCACAACTCATCAAACATTCTATCTTCAATTGGTGAATCATTTGGTGTACTCGATATACTTTCAAAACTGGAGTTTTGGAATTCAATTTGGAATAGATAGGCTTGATTTGGAAGAGTGGATTGCGCACTTTCACTGCTCAACTCATCAACATATTCATTCGCCATATCATACATTGTAAAATTTTAAGCTAGGTTGGAGCTGATTGCTGGTTCGTTAGGTTGTATGAGGACGACCATGGATACATTCAATTCCTCCATTTGTCCGCACAAAGCTACCCGAAATTCTTTTAAAGATTGTTCTAGACTAGACATGGATTGTGAAGGGGTTTCAGTAAAAGATTCAAATTCGTTCGGATACGCGAAACTCCCAAATTGATGTTCAGAAGTGTTGTCGACTGAAAGTGTGAAAGTCGAGTAGGATTAATAGGAATCGAATGATTGCGTAGAAAGGGTAGGACTGGGATCAATATCTTGGTAGTAAGAAGGTTGGAATTGTTGTCCTAAAGAATCCAGAGTGGTGAAAGGCGTGAAAAATCGACTACGGGATTGTGCAATATGTTCAGCAATGGACATCGATTTATGAGTCGCCACGTTACCCTCAAAAGAGGTATCAACATGAGAAGGAGTGAAAGTTTGAAAGGGTTGAAATGACGTGGATTGTGGTATCCAGGTGGTGTTTTTAGAAGCGTCTATCCGATCTTTCAAAGAGATTTTTGGCATGGATGGATCATTTAACGTTCTACCAAAACAAGAGCCGTATGAAATAATATCTAGTTGAGGGTACTAAAGTTCGGAAAGAGTTGGTCAATATAGGGTACCAATGATATGAAACGAAGAAGAAGGGATGAAAATGCCGGTGAGGTTTTTTTTAATGTTTTCTTGTTAGTTATTAACAAAATAATAAAATATACACACAAAAAGTAAAGCAAACAATCATGACACAAATACCACACACCTAATCAGTCTAGGGTTCATCTAAGTCAACTAGACTTGCTCAAGAACTTAATTGTCGAAGTATAACTATGTCAAGAAACGGCTCAAGATATACTGATCACGAGGCCATGTAAGTGCAAAGATAAGGGAAAGCTTTCTAACACTTTAGCGAAGTTTCTTAATTAGAATAACCCTTTTTCTTTGGACGGTTGCGCCGTGAACACTTTGCCTGGGTACCCCATGAACGATATAACGTTAAGCGGTGTTCTAAAGACAGTTACTTTCTCCTAATGAGCGTAAAGTCCGTAAAGGTTTAAAATCTAGTTTCTTTTAAAATTTATGCGGGTAAACGTTATGCTCAATTTCGTGATTTGTGGGCCACGGGAAAGATGATGAAATCCTTTACCGTATGTTGTGGGGTTTGCTATCCCTCAAATCCATATTAATGGATGCAATACGCAAATCAATGAAAAGTTGTTCAAAATATAAAAAAATTATTTTTATGTTTAAGCACGGCGCTGCAAAAAATATTGGTTAGTCAATTTAGTTTTTAGTGGCGAACTTTGCAAAGAATCCTGCAAAAGTTAAAATAGTGGACGCGTCGGATTTGAGAAAAAAAGGTGTTTGGGAAATATGTACCGATAAGTTTTGGGTTAAGAAACCCCCATAGAATTGAATCCGATTAACTTGAAAAGTTCGCTTGCGCGGGTCAAACTATCCGGATCTTTAGCACTGTACTTCATTATCACCATAAACTTGAATTTATGCTTTGCTCCGCACGATATCAATTTGCAATTCCGTAATATCTGAAAATGTCGGAAAAACGGATATTTAGTGCGAAAAAACGATATATGTGGCCAAACTCTTGCACACAAAAAATTATGACAATCAAACAATAAAAATAGAGTACTAATAGAACAATGGAGCAAACCCAAAAAGAATTTAAGCAAACCACCTCAAGAAAACCGCCAGTAGCGGGTATAAGGAGGAAACCAGCGGACAATTTTGAAAATGAGATGTTCAATTTTTGTGTGGGTGCTCTACGTTATTCTAGTATGCCACTAGTATACTTCGATTTTCCAGTTTAATCACAGAGTATTAGCAGGTCAAAATATCAGAGAACAAAATATCAAAACGTTAAATTTTTGTTTTGGTTTTTCAAATTTTTTGATTTTTAGTTTATTTTTTTTTCAGAATTGCGTTAGTGTTATAAACAAGATATACAGAGATTAATCTGAAATAACAAGAATAAAAACGTTATCGTCTTCCCGGTAATGACGCCATTTGATTGAAAGAGATTTCGCATGTCGTATGTTAGTTTTAAAGTAACCGCAATCACGACAGCGTTGCGTGTAGCTAGCCATGATGAGTACGGGTCGTTCGCAGGGAGATGGTGCCTTTTACGTTCTTATTCTCACGAATTAAGCAAAAGGTTCGAATAATTCAATTCTAACCTATGTGTTTGTATATGCAAAATATAAGCTTGTTAAGGATAGAGATAGGTAACTGTAAGTTAGGAAAATCCGTACTCATTCCTTTGTGCCTAACTTGACTATTGAAGCTAGAGTAATCGGCAACAACGTGGATTAGGGTGTTTAAGCACGGTATTTATAAAATCTGGCTTATTGACCCTTGTCCGTCCGTTCTTGTCTCTTGACTTTCTCCTTCAGCAAAACTAAACGCAACCGGTCATGGTTAGAGATCACCGATACCATGGTAGGAAAGGATGCCTAAAGGAGCGCTTGCATTAGATTTGAGCAGAATTCAGCAAGTATCGGACAAAGGAAATGAGCAAAAGAAAACCTTTACTTACACAACCACTCTTTTTCCCTAACAAGATACACTATTCACAAACCATGATCAACATCAAAAGAAAATGCAAAAGAAAAGAAATAAAAGAAAAAACACTGCAAGTAAGTAAAACAAGAAATGGAATTGCAAGAAAGTAAAAGGGATGCTAAGAACCCAAGTGAAAATATGAAAGCTTCATTAAGTTAAACTCTAACATACAAACTATGAGTTCAATAAAAAAAATCTAAATTTGCAAGCTCAATGAAGAGGTTGAAAAATCAGAAGAAGGTAAGAAACTCACGGTAAACCAACTACTATGTACAAAACTTCAACAAAATTACAAAATGAAAATAGTCTATGTGTGTAAAAGTGTCGTCTTGAGCTTTCTCTCTATCCTGATATTTATAGGCACAAAATCAACAAAAACAACAATAAAAACGAGATGATGTGACAATATGGAATGACCAGAAGAAAGAGGGTAGTTAGGACCGACGGTAGTGGCTAAATGCCCATTCCTGGCAGTTTACTGTTGAGTGGTGGGGCCAATTTTTTGTGGTGATCTTGTGTCCTCTCCATGATCTCTCTAGCATTATTTGATTCTTCTATATAAGCTTGGGTTGAAATCTGTAAATTTGGAGAGAAAATGTAATTTTAAATCATATCACACCTTTATTTCAACTCATCACATATAGCCCCACTTGTACAAATCATGATTTTTATAGCCAACTTGTATACTCACTTATGCTAGGCTGTCCCACCATGGTTCATGCATCTAAAAGAGATGTGTTTACACTTGTGTCATGTTGCATCATGTTGGACTATTCTTGAATAAAAATGAGTACACTTGAATTGTTTTGCAAACTCTTTGAATATTGATCGGTTTTATATTCCGGTTGCAGTGTCGGCTCACAAATGTCGTATCCGTGCATTTGAGTGTGTTTCCAGTGTTTTGACATGAATACATGTAATCTGTACTTATTGAAAAGACACGGATTAATAGTACCGATATACACAAAAATGGTAATGAATGAGCGGTGTTGAAATGCAGTTTTTCATGATGAACAGTTCTCTCTAAGTGCTCCAGATTTCTCGTAAAACTAGTACAAAAATCGTTAAAAATACAAAATGCGGTTTTTTATTTCTATTTTTATTTTTTCTGGTTTCATAGTAGAAATCAATCCGAATAACAAGAAAAATATTACGATCGTTTCCCCGGTAACGACGCCATTTGATTGATCGTGAAAATGTGTGTCTATGTGTGTTCTAAATACCATAATCAATAATGGTGTAGCAATAGCTAGCCGATAGTGAGTACAGGTCTTCCATAGAGAAACGGTGAACTGCTTCTCTTGTTTTAGACGAGTTGATAGAAGAAAGGTGGGATTGTTGTCGTTTTATACTAAGAAGTTTTCAAAAGTCTATAATAGAAGGGCTTGTAGGGTTTATAGGATTTAGTAGTTAATGGATGAAATAAAAAAAATTCTTTTTATCTTTTAATTATGTAATACTACAGAAATAGCGATGAATGTGGATTAGCGTTTTTTGAGGAAATTGGGGTTTCCCTCTACTGACCCTTGATCTTCCATTGATCTCTATTCGTCTCAAGCCTTTAACAAAACAATTATTGACGATTCTCAAATCGTGGTCGTGATTATCATGAATGGAAAACGTGCCCGATAAGTGGGTTAATATTCATTTTGCTAAAGTTTATAAAAATTAAAACTTTAAAAAGAATTTAAGAGATATTTTCATCCAATATTCTACCCATCCTACAAACCCTAACAAGTAAAAATTTACTCGCTCATGGATATTAGCGTAGTAGAAGAAAGATGGAAGAATATGAAACCCATAATTAAAATTAAAAATGCCGAATGTAATTGCAGAATGTAATGCGGAAAGTAAAGTGCGGAAAATAATGCGGAGAGTAAATGCGAAAAAATTAAAAGAAAGAACTAGTTTTTATTGAATAATTAGTGTATTACAAAAGTTGCTCGCTGAAAAAGTAATTTACAAAAACCCTTGTTTGCTCGCTAGATCTTAATCGATCGATGGATAGATGGATCGATGTTATCTTTGATGATAAATGCTCTCGGTCTTTTTATAGGCTCTGGAATATGAAACCCTAGATGCCATATTAATGTGTGAAAAGACAATCATGACCCTGAAGTTCCACATCCTATAGCCACTAGAAGATCGCTGAACCGCCGCCTATAGCCTCTTTTGACCGCGCTTCCGCCGCCGTTTGGTGGGTTTGTGCCTCTAAATTTTTCGTGCATTTTCTTCTCGATATTTAGAGATCCTTCTGATAAAAAGATTCTAAAAATATAACTCTTAATCTCTGTCGTTGCGAGATTCTTCAATTTGCCCCTAATATTCGGCAGATTTGGTTTGATGAATCGATTTGTTATGGATCTCCTACTTATAGATCAGACCTGAGCTAATCTTATTATAATACCTGCACAATATCTTAAATCATCTTGTTAGCAGCATTTGTTTTATTTAAGATATTATTCCAACCAATTATATGATATGAATCTTAAGAATATTGGTTAAGAATATTGGTTAAGAATATTTGATATGCATATTTTAGTAATAAATAATCTCATTGATATTTTATTTAAATATGATATGCATATATTTTCCCTGATTATATTAATTATAAATGAAGAAATATATGATAATAATCTTTTTACGAATAAACCCACATATGTTCTTTATTTACAATTAACACCTTTTAGTACTTAATAATAATAGGGAAAATGTCCATACAAATATGCAATAAATTTGACTGATCAATGTGCTTATAGACTACCCAACCCTACCAGTATGACCGCCATCACAACGCTAGTAGTCAAGCAAAGATCCTAGGGCTCTATAAACATGTATTAGTGACATGCTAAAAGAAACATATACACATATTAAGATAGACTCAAACTAGATAGCATACCATCATATTGAGCAAGACTGCTATATATTTGTATATATCCCAAGCTTCCAAAATATAATATACAATCCAGTACTATACAATAATGGCCTATAGGGCATATATCACTAACAATTTACATTGTATGGTGTGTTTGAATTTGAAAATTGTTTCTTAATGAACTCTGACTCCTGAGTATATGAATACCGGATTAGAATCTTACATATTTAAGGTGATACAGATGCTGAGAAGGAGTAAAGTATTGGGAAAGGATGATTTGATCCCCAAAATCGGAAATCGGAGCAAGTATTGCTGTTAGGGAATATCAACTGGTTTTTCCTAGCTGCAAACTTTTGGTTTCGAATAACTGTTGTTATGCACCAACTTTTAAAATGATATGCCCGTCTTTTTAGTTGATAAAGAAGGATATATTTTTTTAAAATTATGTTCTGAACATTTACCTAGATTAAATGTTGACTGGGTATGGTGCATAAGAATACAGGTATAGATATTCTTAACCAAAGTACATTTCTCAATTTACAACGCACAAAGTAAGAGTTATTAAACTCTTAAGACTTGTATATACTGATGTATGTAGTCCGATGTTCTTATGGGCATTGGGTTGGTACTCATACTTCATTTTGATTATCTATGAGTTCTTTGGTTTTAGATACACATTCTTGATAAAATGCCAAGTCCAAAGAGTTTTGAGAAGTTCATTGAGTATGAAAATAAAGTAGAGAGCCGGATGTTGGAAGTATTGAGATTTTTCGATATGATCGATGATGTGTATACTTATGCTCGGTATTCTGTAGTTTTCTAATAGAGAATTTGATTCTTTCTAAGATTTCTCCTCCATATATACCATTACACTATAGGGTATAAGAGAGGAGAACTCGCACCCTATGGGTTAGTGGTGCGTCCTACGATGAGTATTGCTTGTTAGTGTGATATGCCCTAGAGGCCATTATTGTATAGTACCAGTTTGTATATTACATTTTGGAAGCTTGGGATATATACATGGATTGACATTCTTGTTCAATATGGTAGTATGCTACTAGGTTTGTATCTATCTTAATATGTGTATGTGTTTCTTTTGAAATATTGCTAATACATATTGATAGAGCCCTTAGGATCTTTTGCTTGACTACCAGCGTTGTGATGGCAGTCACAGTAGTGGGGACTGGGTAGTCTATAAGCACATCCTTACACAGGTCCCTAGTCGTAGGATTATCGAGACAGGGCGTCGATACTCCAGAGTAGATTAGTGTATACGCTTCTCTTCCCAGGAGGGGAGATGGTCTGTCCCACAGCCATCAGTACGTCGTACTGGAGATAGTATGCAGGTGCTCGTTAGGTTACGAGTACACTGGACAGGACTCGCAGGGAACTGTTGGTTGGTATTAAACCTATCGTCAGCTATCAGTTCCTAGGTGACATGAGTACAGCTTAGTCCGTTGACTTGACACTGTCACTTCGCCTCGAGTGTGTTCCCACTGTTCTTAGATTACTACCTTGCCACGGCTCAAATGAGTCGTGCAAACAAGTAGTAGTTGGGTGCAGTCCCGAAGCACTTGGAGGCAGTGACGGTTAGACAGGATTCGTCTCTCCCGGTATTAGGAGTTGATATCGCGCTGTGTCTAGGAGAGCCATTACACAAAGTCCCTGGCCAGGGCAAGCAAGATTTGCTGGTAGTGTTTCCAGTAGTTTATCAGGGTGTTCTGGGCTACACTCCAACACGACTTGTACCGCTATTAAGGGACTGACGTTTACCGCCCCCTAGGCCCGACATGCGATATTCTCAGACGAACAGACCGGACTGTACGGAGATTGTCACATTCAGGCTCAGTAGGAGTTCGGATGGGTTCACCTCATCGGTCTTCTTATCGGCATCTACCTGGTGACCGTTACGTACAGCTAGTATCGCTTGCGGCCTGTGGTTAAACCCACTGCCAGCGTAGTGTTAGGTCTTTAGAGTCCCACACAGAGGGTTGTTCGCCTTTGGGCAAAACAGAGTAGAGGTCGTATGGTTTTACGACGGGGTTCGTTCACATAGGCGCACTTGTGCACGTTTGGTGTCCGGGAAGTTATTACTAGTGGGCTTTGGTTTAAGCCAGATCCTAGTATTTGTTTTGGAATTGGTCATGTTTCATTGTATTCGTGTTTTTTCGGAACACGAATGTGGGTACGTACGTACAGTTGATAGAGGCGGAGAGGGAGAAACCTTATTAGGGTTTTTGACCGTTGACTTTTTCTAAACCATAATAAGAATGAGAAATATGATTAATAATATTAATTAAGGATAATTGTGCCATGGTTAGGGTTGGGTTGACCATTTGACTTGTTGACTTTTATTGACCTTGATATTTTCTTTTGTTAAGCAAAAGATGCTTCTTGAAGCTTGCTTAGCATTAAATGTGAAATGATAATGGTCAAATCAACTAACCATCACAATTTTCCTAATTATTATTATTATTAGCATATATCTCTAATATGAGAGAAAGGTTGGTTCTAGACTCTCATTCTCTCATAACCTTTCTCTCTCATGGTTTACTCTCCCTCTTCCTCTCTCTCAAATTCTTAAGTGTTTCATGTGTTGAAAATCCAAGCTTTGAGACAAAACCATCAAAACACCTCTCTACTCATTCTAGGGTTCTTAGTCTAGCAAACCAAGCACTCTAGTTACTTCTTGGTTGAGGTAGGAGCTCAAGGTAGAGGCCTTCGGGTGGATCTTTCTTCGGCAAAGAGAAGACGAAGAAGAGGAGCCGTCTGCACCACTCCAAGGAGCTAGCAACAAGAAGGACCACAACAAGAAGAGAAGGAGTTCAAGAACTAGGTATAACCATCTAACCTAGTAGCTAAAACTCCGTATTAGTTTGTTAGTTTTTGTTTAGCAAAAATCCTTCATGGTTAGTCTATGTTTCCTTGTGATAAAAATATGATATTTTACTCTTTCCGCCTCCTCGTAAGTACCGACGTGGGTTACATAGACTTACAGTGCTATCAGAGCCTAGCTAAATAACAACTAACATGTTAGCAAAGTGTTTAGAACATCGATCACGAAAAAATCGCAAAATCCATCAAAAATTAGTGTTTTCTGCCGATTTTAAAAACAGGCCTAAAAATATTTCCACAGACCTGAAAAATACGTGCAGGGTTTTTTAGGAACACCGAAGAAAAACGAGCTCATGACTAGGTCAGACTGCCGCGGAAGCGCGGTGAAACCAAGCGTTTCGCCGCGGATCCGCGGCCGAGTCGACTCGGAGTCAACTCGTTTTACCTGCAGTGTGTCCAGCTTGATGTTTTGTGATTTTTCAGATACTTTGTTTCTGCCCAGATTCTTCTGAGAACAGTATTGTATTTGGGGTAGTTTCAAATTGGAATATTGATCGAAATTCTATAAACTGTAAGCCCGCGGGGGCGCCCCGGCCGTCGATTCGACGCCGGAAACGCGGAAATAAAAACTTTCAAAAACTATTGAACCGGCACCACCGCGCACTTTTCACCCGGATCGGGCCATTAACCTAGCAACTAGCAAAGTAAAATACGAGTAGAGAAGTATACCAAGCGATCTGTGTCCTTCGGTCTTCGTCTCCACTCCGATCTCCCGCGGAAACTTCGTCCGTCACCTCCTCGTCGAAAAGGGCACCACGTAGCCGGAGTCTTTTACGGGCTCCCACCTCTGGACCGATGCAACTCGGGTGCGAAGTTGGCTAGCCTGTAAGTCCACGTTGCGACCCCCGGTTCTTACGGGGAGGCGGAAACGGTATAAAATCAAAATTTTAACGCAACAGGCAACATGGACTAAGCTAGGTCGGGATCTTTACCTAAACTAAAACTAGCATACTAAGCTAAAGATATTTAGCTACTCGGATGAAGATGGTTATACCTAAACTTGAACTCCTTCTCTTCAAGCTCCGATGGTGGTTCGATGGCTCCTTCTCGTTGTCTCCGTACGCCGAAGATAGATCCACTTGAAAGCTCCAACCTTTAGCTCCTTCTTCGTTCTTTGAAGAAACTAGTTCACTTGGTTTGCTAAACCTAGTGAACTAGAATGAGTAGAGAGGAAATAGAATGGGATTTTATCTATGGTTCTTGATTCTCAACTCATGAGACAAGAGAACCATAGATCAAGAGAGGGAGCAAGAGGTTGAGGGTGAGAGCAAGAAGAGAGCTCAAGAACAAGAGAGAGAATGAGCAAGCAAGAATGAGCAACTCTTTTGTCTTTCACCCTCTCATAATCCAAAGTGATCATAACTCATCATATCAAAAAAGTCTTATGTGATGGTTAGAAGCAACCATAACCTTATCATGTCATGCACTCATTTTACTCAAATGAGCAAGCAAGAAAAAGTTTTTGGCATGAAATGATAACCATGGTTATCATGATGGTCCACTAGTCAAGCCTAGTCAACCGGTCAACAAGTCAACAAAAGTCAACAAGTCAACAAAGTCAACAAGTCAACAAAAGTCAACAGGTCAACAACCATATCACCATAATACTTAATTAATATAATAGTTAATCACATATCATATTCTCATTAGGGTTGAGCATAAAGTCAAATAGTCAACGGTCAACTGTCAACAACCCTAATGAGAATCCGCAGCCTCTGCCTCCCTGTCAACTGTGCATACACACCCGCATCCGCGTTCCGAGGAACACGAATGCAAACTGGATAAATCCAATCCTATAAGGTACACTAGGATCTGGCTTAAACCAAAGCCCGCTAGTGTAAACTGTCCGGACACTGTACGTGCACAAGTGCACGGATGTGACCGAACCCTGTCGCAAAACCATGCGACCTGTCGCAATACCATGCGACCTCTACTCTTTTGCCTAAAGGCGAAAAGCTTTCTGTGTGGGACTCTAAAGACTCGACACTACGCTGGCAGTGGGTTTAACCACAGACCGCAAGCGGCACTAGCTGTGCGTAACGGTCCCCAGGTAATGCCGACAAGAAGACCGACGAGGCGAAACCCATCTGAACTCCTACTGAGCCTGAGTGTGACATTCTCCGTACAGTCCGGTCTGTTCGTCTGATACATCGCATGGCGGGCCTAGGGGGCGGTAAACGTCAGTCCCCCAATAGCGGTACAAGTCGTGCCGGAGTGAAGCCCAATACACCCTGAGATAACACTGGAAACCTACCAGTATATCTCGTTTGCCCTGGCCAGGGACTACTCGTGTAATGGCTCTCCTAGACACAGCGCGATGTCAACCCCCAATACCGGGAGAGACGAATCCTGTCTAACCGTCACTGCCTCCAAGTGCTTCGGGACTGCACCCAACCACCACCTGTTTGCACGACTCCTTTGAGCCGTGGTAGGGTAGTGATCAAAGTACAGTGGGAACACACCCGAGGCGAAGTGACAGTGTCAAGTCAGCGGACTAAGCTGTACTCATGTCACCTGGGAACTGATAACTGACGATAGGTATAATACCAACTAGTCAGTTCCCGACGAGTCCTGTCCAGTGTACCCGTAACCTAACGAGCACCCGCATACTATCTCAAGTACGACGTACTGACGGCTGTGGGACAGACCGTCTCCCACACTGGGATGAGAAGCGCATGCGCTGGTCTACTCCGGAGTATCGATGCCCTGTCTCGATAGTCCTACGACCAGGGACCTGCATAAGGATGTGCTTATAGATTACCCAGCCCCACTAGTGTGACGGCCATCACATCGCTGGTAATCAAGCAAAGATCCTAAGGGCTCTACTAATGTGTATAGGCGATATACAAAATAAACACATGTACACATTGAAGTAGAAACAAACCAAGTAGCTTACTACTATTTTGAGCAAGATTGTCAATACAAGGTGAATATCCCAAGCTTCCATTAAGTAATATACATACTAGTATGATACAGTAATGGCCTCTAGGGCATATACACTAACAATCTCCCACTTGCACTAAGGCCATGTACTGGCGTATCGAAGACCTATCATCTCGATCAGCCGCTCGAACTGAGTCTGGGGCAAGGCCTTGGTGAATGGATCTGCAGTGTTATCTTCTGATTTTACTCTCTTTACCTCGATCTCCTGGCGATCAATGATCTCCCTGATCAGGTGGAACCGCCTCAAAATGTGCCTGGACTTCTGATGGGACCTTGGTTCCTTCGCTAAAGCTATAGCGCTGTTGTTGTCACAATACAGCGGTATTGGATCAACACTGGTAGGAACCACCTGAAGTTCCGTGAGGAACTTCTTCATCCAGACAGCTTCCTTTGCGGCATCGCAAGCAGCTATGTACTCCGCTTCCATGGTTGAGTCAGCAACGGTTTCCTGCTTGGAACTCTTCCAGCAAACCGCCCCTCCATTGAGGGTAAAGACATAACCCGACATGGACTTGGAGTCATCCTTGTCACTCTGGAAGCTGGAGTCAGCAAAGGCCTCAATCTGGAGGTCTTTTCCGCCATACACCAAGAACATCTCCTTAGTCCTTCTCAGGTACTTGAGAATGTTCTTTACTGCTATCCAGTGTTTCTCCCCTGGGTCCGACTGATACCGGCTTACAACGCTCAATGCGTATGCTACATCTGGTCTGGTACATAACATCGCATACATAATAGAGCCTACCGCAGATGCGTAGGGTATTGATGACATGCGAGCCCTTTCCAAATCAGTCTTGGGAGACATCTCTTTGGAGAGGGTGATTCCGTGACAAGCCGGTAGGTTACCGCTCTTGGAATCTTCCATACTGAATCGTTTCAGTATGGTGTCGATGTACCTTGACTGTGAAAGTCCCAACATCCTTTTAGATCTATCACGATAGATCTGGATCCCCAGAATGTAGTTGGCATCACCCAGGTCCTTCATGGAGAACCTCTGTGACAAGAATCCTTTGACTGACTGTAGCATAGGAATATCATTTCCTATTAGGAGAATGTCATCAACGTACAAGACGAGGAATACCACTTTTCTCCCTACAATCTTACTGTAAATGCATGGTTCATCTGGGTTTTTGACAAAGTCAAATTCTTTGACAGTATCATCAAAGCAGATGTTCCAACTCCGCGATGCCTGCTTAAGTCCATAGATGGACTTGAGCAACTTGCACACTTTACCGCTGCTCCCACTCTGATTGAATCCCTCTGGCTGATCCATATAGACGCACTCTTCTAAATTTCCATTTAGGAAAGCCGTCTTAACGTCCATCTGCCAGATCTCATAATCGTGGAAGGCAGCAAAGGCAAGAAGGATCCGAATGGATTTAAGCATGGCTACCGGAGAAAAAGTCTCGTCATAGTCCAAACCAGGTCTTTGACGAAAACCCTTTGCAACGAGCCTAGCTTTATAGGTTTCAACCTGCCCATCTACACCAATCTTCTTTCTGAAGATCCATTTGCAGCCTACGGGTTTTACCCCTTCTGGAGCAAAGTCCAAAGTCCAAACTTTGTTGGTGTACATGGACTCCATCTCGGTCCGCATTGCATCCAGCCATTTTACCGAGTCACCGCTCTGAATGGCTTGCTGGAAGCTAGTAGGCTCATCATAATCTATGATGCAATCCTCTCTATCCCCGTCTATGAGAAAACCGTAGTATCTCTCGGGCGGATGAGACTGCCTACTACTTCTGCGGAGCGGCGTAGGAATATCCGGTTCCCCTGAACCTTCTGGTTCTACTAAGGTTTCAGTAATAGCTTGTGGTTCTGGAATTTCTTCCAGTTCTATTGCGCTCCCACTTATCTGATTTTCTAAAAACTCAGTTTCCAAGAAGCGGGCATGACGAGAAACAAGAACTTTTTGCTCCTCTGCGTAATAGAAAAGATACCTTTTAGAGTTCTTTGGGTATCCCACAAACTTGCACTGTACTGAGCGTGCCTCGAGCTTGTCCGCATGCTGCTTTTTTACAAAAGCCGGACATCCCCATGTCTTAAAGGATTTAAGACAGGGTTTCTTCCCACTCCACATCTGATATGGTGTGGTAGGCACTGTCTTAGTAGGAACTTGGTTCAAGAGATGTGCAGCTGTTTCCAGTGCATAACCCCAGAAAGATCGCGGTAACTCAGCCTTACTCATCATGGAACGAACCATATCTAATAGGGTTCGATTCCTTCTTTCCGATACACCGTTGTGTTGTGGTGTGTATGGAGGAGTACGCTGAGAGAGAATTCCATTCTCTTTTAAGTAGTCCAGAAACTCGGCACTCAAGTATTCACCACCTCGATCCGATCTTAGGATCTTGATACTTTTGCCTGTTTTTTTTTCTACTTCATTCTTATATTCTCGAAATTTCTCAAAGGCCTCGGATTTGTGCTTCATTAAGAAGATATGTCCAAACCTAGAGAAATCATCTGTGAAAGTAATGAAGTATGAATAACCGCTTCGCGCATGTGTAGACATTGGACCACACACGTCACTGTGTATAAGTCCAAAGAGCTCGCTCGCTCTTACTCCGTGTCTAGTGAACGGAGTCTTTGTCATCTTTCCCATGAGACAAAATTCACAAGTGGCATAAGACTGGTACTCGAACGGATCCAAGTATCCTTCTTTATGTAACTTAGTCAACCGTGTCTCATTGATGTGACCCAGTCTACAATGCCATAAGAAAGCCTGATTTAATTCTGGAGACTTTCTTTTAAGTGTGTTCTGGACACTGAATATCTGAGCTTGATTCAATACGTATATACCGTTACTTAATGTACCTGACCCAATCAGTGCTTGATTTAGGTGGATGTTTACTACATCGCTTACAAAAGCAAAATCATATCCTTCCTTAGAAAGTAAGGATACAGATATGATGTTACAAGTCGCACCTGGTACATACAAACAGTCACGCAGAATCAATATCTGCCCAGTTGTCAGTCCTAGGTGATATTCCCCTACGGATACAGCATCCATGCTCATTCCGTTAGCAACCCTGAGAGTCATATCACCTTTCCTGATAACCCCACGGTTTCTCAGACCCTGTAACGAATTACAGATATGAGATCCTGATCCGGTATCCAATACCCAGGAAGTAGGGTTAACTAACAAACAGTTCTCAATTACAAACACACTCGAAGCCGAAGCCACAACATGCTTCGAATTCTGGCTACAGGCTTTACAAGCCCTGCAATCTTTCTGCCATAGTTCATTCCCGTTACAATAGGAACATCCCTCTTTTACTATATCCAGTCCTGAAACTTTTGCCCTTGTTTTTCCTTTTTCTTCCCTGGTTTCTTTCAGGGTATAAGCAGAGGGCAGGGACTGTTGAATTAGGTCAGTACTTGACCCATTCGCCAACGTGGTCTCCAGGTCCGTGAGCTCAATATAGATGGTCTCTGTAAGGACGTTGCCCCTTACAGATGACCCGACTGCCAACCTCGCTTGAAGCAATTCGTTCGAGATCTCATATCTTGCGATACGAGATTGCTCTCCATATAAAACTTTGTTATGGAGGAAGATAGAAACTGAGTCCATCTTCTCGTGCTGCCTCTGGTTTGTACCATCAACTGAGGCTAACACGAGGCACTTGGCTTTCGCACAATCCTTTTCCGATGTCCTGCGGATGTGAACATCCGTGACAGGGGAAACTGGACCTGAGACAGCAGGGTTTAGATTAGTTAAGAGGTGTTCCAGCTTGTCATGGGCAATGGACATCTGGACAGACCTTTGCCAGTCATAACAGTCAGGTTCAGTCATATTTTTATCTAGATGTAACCTAGGCGTGGTCACAGGGTCGCTGCAATTAAGAGAGAGAAGAAGAAACACTCAGCATGATGCTCTTGCAAGTTTAGAGTGGTTTTTAGTTTGTCTAAACAGGATGGCTCCCACTGTTTCTCGAATCCCTCCTCAAACCATAAAGGAAGAATTAGTCGGGATCAATCCCACCGCACAATACTTGCTTAACCGTTCAGCCAGACCGGTGTCGGTACTTCGAGGGAGGTTTTCCAACGCTTTCGCGAAGTTCCTTAATTAAAGAACCTCTTTTCCCTGGGGGCGTAGCCCCGCTAACACCTTTCTAGGCACCTACTAGGTTTATAGCATTGATCGTTTAGTGAGAAATTTTCCGAGGAGTAGCATATACTCACAGTAGGATCGGGATCCAAATATCATCGTGTGACGAAACTGAAGGAATCCTACCAGAATCATCACACTCCAAATGGTATGCAAATCTAGCAAGTTTCAGTACTTATGAAACTCCCGATGTATATTTTTGCCCCATGCTCTTATGACCTTGACTAAGGCCAACAAATCATAAGTCACATGTCAAGTTCTACCCGTCGTTGTCCAGGTTAATTTGAATCCACCCGTATATACCCTTGACTAAGGCCAACAAGGTAATACGACTGTCCCAAACCAACGCATTCTATCTATGCAACATATGAATACCCACCAGCTACCAAACACTGTGCCTTGACTAAGGCCAACAAACACAGCTTGAATACTGTTGAATATTCATATGAAACGACGGAGGGCTACGAATGGTTTTGGCGAAACCGTGAACGTAGTGAACTTGATTTAGTCGATGGAATGAGATAGCTTTTAAATGGAGTGGCTCAAACTCCGCATTTTAAAAGTTTGTTTTGAAAAGAACCGAGTGGTTTTTCGAAAATGTTCCAACGACTTATACTTGGTTTATTTTCTTGCATTAGTTCTTTTAATGCATGTTTTGCTTGCATTAGTTCTTTTAATGCGTGATATTCTTGCATTAGTTCTTTTAATGCGTCCCATCAATTAATCCTACCATTGCAGAAAACAACCAAAATATGACGTACGCTTATGCCATTCGCATTCGCCACGGGGCCCCGTCATTACCCGTTAGGTTACTTAACTAACGACAGAGCGGGGGCTGGGCTAGCGCGTCTGTAAAACATAAGCAACGCCTAAATAATATCATATATAGATATACTGCAATGATAAACATTTCAGATCACAGATAAATACATTGGATATACTAGCAATCTGTAATTTGTACGAGCCTGTAACAAAAAAAGATAACACGGTCGCGGTGAATAGCCAAAACCCCACCCAAGACCCCTACGGGTGCGGCAAACTACCCGCCAAGTACCCGAAGCGTAGCAACCTCCCTCATCTCCATGAGTAGGCCACTCGACACTTCGGCATACCCGGTAGTTTGTGCACCCCTCCATGGGTCTATCCTAGGAGCAAAAACAGTAAAAAGAAATTATACAATAACGGCTACAACCCCGACCCGGTTGTGCGGCCATACAAATAATTATTACATCAATTTACAAATTTACATGAATTGCAAGAAAAGAAAACTCTCGTCTCACAACCCCCGGCTATTCACCCGCGACAGTCCAACATATTTATATACACATTCCAGCACATTACAGATCATGTATAACCCCGACCAATCGACTTATAGCGATTAGCCGACGTTCAATACATGCAAACATCACAGATATAACCATCATAGTCAAAATGCAGTGAAGTTCGGAAAAAATACGGAATTATAGGACCCCAAAAGGAAATTTCTTTTCTGGAAAATCTGGGCACATATAATATATTCCAAAAATCCCAAAACCAACACAGACACACACTGCATGAAAAACGATGCACAGAAGACGACAAAGCGCGGCGGTTCCGCGGCGGATACCTAGCTCGCGCGGCGGAAGGGCGGCGGTTTGGACGAATTACTGTATCGTTTTTCTTGGGTGTTCACACAAAACCCTGAGCCGAATTTACAAGTGTAAAGTTTTTCATTTTGAGCCAAAAAAATTTCAACAGAAACTCAGTTTTTGTAAAAGTTTGGTTTTTGGATTTTTCCGGTTCCGAACTTCGTTACACTTCACTACCAAGCTAGTTTAAGTTTAGTTAGGCTCTGATACCACTGTAAGTCCACGTTGTGACCCCCGGTTCTTACGGGGAGGCGGAAACGGTATAAAATCAAAATTTTAACGCAAGAGGCAACATGGACTAAGCTAGGTCGGGATCTTTACCTAAACTAAAACTAGCATACTAAGCTAAAGATATTTAGCTACTCGGATGAAGATGGTTATACCTAAACTTGAACTCCTTCTCTTCAAGCTCCGATGGTGGTTCGATGGCTCCTTCTCGTTGTCTCCGTACGCCGAAGATAGATCCACTTGAAAGCTCCAACCTTTAGCTCCTTCTTCGTTCTTTGAAGAAACTAGTTCACTTGGTTTGCTAAACCTAGTGAACTAGAATGAGTAGAGAGGAAATAGAATGGGATTTTATCTATGGTTCTTGATTCTCAACTCATGAGACAAGAGAACCATAGATCAAGAGAGGGAGCAAGAGGTTGAGGGTGAGAGCAAGAAGAGAGCTCAAGAACAAGAGAGAGAATGAGCAAGCAAGAATGAGCAACTCTTTTGTCTTTCACCCTCTCATAATCCAAAGTGATCATAACTCATCATATCAAAAAAGTCTTATGTGATGGTTAGAAGCAACCATAACCTTATCATGTCATGCACTCATTTTACTCAAATGAGCAAGCAAGAAAAAGTCTTTGGCATGAAATGATAACCATGGTTATCATGATGGTCAACTAGTCAAGCCTAGTCAACCGGTCAACAAGTCAACAAAAGTCAACAAGTCAACAAAGTCAACAAAAGTCAACAAGTCAACAACCATATCACCATAATACTTAATTAATATAATAGTTAATCACATATCATATTCTCATTAGGGTTGAGCATAAAGTCAAATAGTCAACGGTCAACTGTCAACAACCCTAATGAGAATCCGCAGCCTCTGCCTCCCTGTCAACTATGCATACACACCCGCATCCGCGTTCCGAGGAACACGAATGCAAACTGGATAAATCCAATCCCATAAGGTACACTAGGATCTGGCTTAAACCAAAGCCCGCTAGTGTAAACTGTCCGGACACTGTACGTGTACAAGTGCACGGATGTGACCGAACCCTGTCGCAAAACCATGCGACCTGTCGCAATACCATGCGACCTCTACTCTTTTGCCTAAAGGCGAAAAGCTTTCTGTGTGGGACTCTAATGACTCGACACTACGCTGGCAGTGGGTTTAACCACAGACCGCAAGCGGCACTAGCTGTGCGTAACGGTCCCCAGGTAATGCCGACAAGAAGACCGACGAGGCGAAACCCATCTGAACTCCTACTGAGCCTGAGTGTGACATTCTCCGTACAGTCCGGTCTGTTCGTCTGATACATCACATGGCGGGCCTAGGGGGCGGTAAACGTCAGTCCCCCAATAGCGGTACAAGTCGTGCCGGAGTGAAGCCCAATACACCCTGAGATAACACTGGAAACCTACCAGTATATCTCGTTTGCCCTGGCCAGGGTCTACTTGTGTAATGGCTCTCCTAGACACAGCGCGATGTCAACCCCCAATACCGGGAGAGACCAATCCTGTCTAACCGTCACTGCCTCCAAGTGCTTCGGGACTGCACCCAACCACCACCTGTTTGCACGACTCCTTTGAGCCGTGGTAGGGTAGTGATCAAAGTACAGTGGGAACACACCCGAGGCGAAGTGACAGTGTCAAGTCAGCAGACTAAGCTGTACTCATGTCACCTGGGAACTGATAACTGACGATAGGTATAATACCAACTAGTCAGTTCCCGACGAGTCCTGTCCAGTGTACCCGTAACCTAACGAGCACCCGCATACTATCTCAAGTACGACGTACTGACGGCTGTGGGACAGACCGTCTCCCACACTGGGATGAGAAGCGCATGCGCTGGTCTACTCCGGAGTATCGATGCCCTGTCTCGATAGTCCTGCGACCAGGGACCTGCATAAGGATGTGCTTATAGATTACCCAGCCCCACTAGTGTGACGGCCATCACATCGCTGGTAATCAAGTAACGATCCTAAGGGCTCTACTAATGTGTATAGGCGATATACAAAATAAACACATGTACATATTGAAGTAGAAACAAACCAAGTAGCATACTACTATTTTGAGCAAGATTGTCAATACAAGGTGAATATCCCAAGCTTCCATTAAGTAATATACATACTAGTATGATACAGTAATGGCCTCTAGGGCATATACACTAACATAGCCGACGCGTCCAAGAGATGCTGTAGAATAGTGTAGTAGCCATGTCTCTTAGGGTATGTGAAGTTGCCATGGAATGATGGAGGTGTGGAGAACTATGGAAGAATGATGGTGTATATCATTTTCAAGCATGAAAATGATATGAATTTCTTTCCCTCATCCAAAAAGAAACCTCTCCCTCTCTCTCATGAATTGTGGCCGGCCCCTCTTCAAGTGGGAGGGAATAATGGAACGAATATATCAAGTGGAGAAATATTAGATCAAAAGAAATATATATAAAACAAGATTAGATAAACCGTACATCCTTTCTCACTAATCAATCCTTTCATCAAACCATCATGAGAAAGCAAGGGAAAAGACCAAAATAGAATCTCATCATGATGAAGCCATTTTACAAAGAACCCCCTCCACCAATACTAATTTGCACAATTGCAAATTAGCCCCTCCAACGATAAAGTCCGGCCGTGAAGGAACAAAGGAAAACCGGCCGGAACGGAATGCAAACTGGCAACTTCAGAAAACTGATCCCGTAATAAATTACAGGAAAACCCCGCTACTGCAAATACATGTCCGCATTTGTATTCCCACTGAACACAAATGCAAAGAGACAAAACTACACTATCTAATACTAGGATCCGGTTTAAGCCAAAGCCGGCTAGTAAAAACCGTCCGATCACGATCCGTGCAATACCGCACGTATCTGATCGAACACTGCCATATCTCCATACGGCCTCTACAGCGTTTCGCCCGAAACCTGAGTAACTGTGTGTGGTGGACTCTAAAGACTCGTCAATACTATGGCTGTGGATTTAACCACTAGCACGTCAGAGGTATAAGCCAATACGTAACGGGCTACCAGGTATTGACCAAAAAGAACGTCGATGAGCGAACTCATCCTGACACCCTACTGAGCCTGTCAGTGACAATAGCCGTACAGTCCGGTTCGTTCGTCTATGAGCATCGCATGGCGGGCCTAGGGGGTTGGTAAAAGTCAGACCCCCAAAAGCGGTACAAGTCGTGTCGGAGTGTAGCCCAGAACACCCTGAGATACTACTGGAATACCTACCAGCAAATCTCCTGCCTTGGCCAAGGACTTTTCATGTTCTGGCTCTCCTAGACACAGCGCGACCTCACCCCCAATACCGGGAGAGACGAACCCCTGCAGATCCGCTCACTACCTCCATGTGGCTCGGGACTGTACCCAACTAAAACCTGTTTGCACGACTCCTTTGAGCCGTGGTAGGGTAGTAATCAAAGCACAGTGGGAACTCACACGAGACAAATGACGATCTCAGGTCGATGAACTAACCTGTACACATGTCACCAGGGAACTTCTATCTGACGTCTGGTATAATCCCAACTAGTAGGTTCCCGGCGAGTCCTGTCCGGTGTACTCATAACCCAATGAGCACCTGTATACATCTTAGGTGATCCAACTGACACCAGTGGCTTGTGAGACCGGCCACCGCCCCTCATCGGGGTCTCGACTGTATACACTAGTCTACTCTGGAGAATCGATGCCCTGTCTCGAAACTCCCACGACTAGGGACCTTTTAAGGATGTGCTTATAGACTCCATCTCTCACTTATATAATCGCCCTCGTACTGCTGGTAGTCAAGCAAGAATCCTAGGGGCTCTGTCAACGTGTAATAGCGACTCGTAAGGTCACCTAAAGCAGTACACGATGATAAAGATAAACCAGATAGCATACTATCATCTCGAGAAAGACTGTCCTACTGGGATAGGTCCTCCCTTCAATCATTGCAATCACGTGCCTGTGATCCAATAATTGACTCTGAGGGCACTATCTCCAACAATCTCCCACTTGCACTTAAGGCTAATTATTGCGATGTCGCATACTCACAGCCCGTGTGATACCGAACACCCAACTCCTCTACTAGTCAGTCTCACAAAGCTCGTTTGCGAAACTATTGCGTTCGAGGAATAGCCTTAGTGAGTGGATCCGCTCTGATGTTTCTTTCTATGTCTCTCTTTATCTCAAGTTCGCGAAGAAAACCATCTCCCGAAATGAGCAATACCTGTCTTAGAATGTCTGGATGTCTGATGGGACCTAGCTCATAAATGAACTCCAAATCCAAACTTCGTAGACTGTATCGACAACTGAACTTAATCAGTGTCCTGTGCCATGCCTTCCCTCAGTATCCACCTGAACCATCTGTCCAAAATACAGCCTCTCTGCCATCCAGGTCACCTTGGAAGCCTGGAATGATAACCGTTTCCTAAAGGAGGCTGCCATTATCAATTCCCTAGAACATCAACTTATGTTCTAAAACGGCTTCCGATTGTTTCTCCAGAATTGGATCAATATCAGCTTATTGCACCTACTGCAAGAACAACATCTGGTGTGCTACTTGACATCTCATGATTAACTCAATTGCCTAAGCAAGTGATCTGTCAATCATGCGTATCCCTCTCCCCTTTAGTCTGTAAGACACCTTTAGAGAGGGTGACTCCATCACCTGCAGGTATACTACCGTGCCAGGAGTCGTCCATTCTAAATACTTATAGAATGCTGTCTAAGTACCCTGATTGGGAAACCACCCAAATCTAGATCTAAAACCACAGATCTAGTGACCAGAATGTCTGATATAATATCCAAGTCCTATGTGGAGAAAACACTGTGTGACGACCAACGTATAACCGATTGTAGTATAGGAATATCACTTCCTACTCTGTGTATGCCATCAAATACCAGGACATCACACCCTACTACCTTCTTAACAGATCCATCCCCTATTCTGATGAAGTCAAACCTATGACTGTCACATCAGAAATAGATGATATATCTCCGCAATATCTGCTCTAGTCTATAAATAGACATAAGCCTGATGTCCACCAATGCTTCCGCTGCTCCCACTGACTACGACAACCCTCTGGCAGAGTCATATAGACGTGCACTTCTAAAGCCAGTTTAGAACGACGCTATACTCATCCTCCTGCCGGGTCTCACAGTCTGGAACAACAGCAATGGCAAGTCTGGGTAAACAAGAACATCCCTGCCACCGTCCTTGAGCATACCGAAGTACCTCTCGAGTGCCTGAGGTTACCCACCGTATCTGCGGAGTGGCCAGTGGAATGTCAAACCAGATTGAATCTTTAGGTTCTTATCAAATCTTCAGTAATCGTTTGCGGTTCTGGAATCACTTCCAGTTCTATCATACTCCCACTACTGTTTTCTGAAAAAGTCCATTTTTATTAAAACTGTGGCGAGTCAAGAACAATATCACTATTGATCTTCCAGATGGTAGAAAGTCAACTCTCGTCATAGCCCGGGTCAACCCACAAACAGCCATTACAGAAACGTGCCTTGAGTTATCCGGATTCTGGTTTTAAGCATAAGCCGGCCAACTCCCCGTATCTTAACATCGTTAATATATGAACTGTTCTATATCCAATTTAGAAACAGAGGCACTGATTTAATTGAACCAGATTCAAATCATGCAGCTGTCTCCAGTGCATGTCAACTAAATGGAAGGAGGCCGATCAGCGTTACTCAACTTAGGAATACTTCCAATTATGAGTAACCTGAAAGAGAAGCAAGTTTTCTTAACCTTTACTATCAATGGAATACCATATATAAGTATCTACATCTTCGATCACTTTGAAGAATCCCGATACTTGCAATACCTGGTTCTCTACTCTATTCTTATACCTATAACTTCTCAAAACTTTGACCTTGTGTTTCAACGAAACACCTGTCTAAGAACTAGAGAAGTCATAAGTAAACAGAATATAGTACGAGGACCCACCCCTCTGTCCTAATGGACACTGGACTATACAGAAAACTCTGTATAAGTCCGCTGAGTCTTACAGCTCATTCACTGTGTGTCGTAGGTCGAAAACTGTACTTTTGGTTAAGAAGAATTACACCGCTGTTCAATGCTCCTTACCTAACCATCCACTGATATAAGTAAATGTCATAGAAATAATTTCAAAAAGGTATATCTCACTCTATAAAAATAGACGTACAGATATATCAATTTTATATTGGTGCATAACAACGGATATTCAAAACCAAATATTTGCCGTCCGGCAAACAACCCAGGTGACTTCCTCAAATATCACCAATTACAACGAATCCCGATATCATGAGGATGGCCACCTAATTCCCAATAACCTACTCCCACTCATCATCTGTAAAACCATACAGATGTGAGAATCAAACCTGGTAAATACATACCCTGGAGCAAGTGTCTAATTGGGAAATCAGTTTTCTTTTAACAGTACACAGCAAAACTGAAACATTGAAATGTTTCGATGGGGTATCCTGGTATTCCTAGTAATGCCTCTTCCATTATCCAGATTCACAACTATAACCGTATAATTCTTTGCCACCTCTCCAAATCCCTTTATATGTCTTTAGTCATTACCTTCTGTACACCCCTTTAGGCCAAATGGTTTTTTTCCTTCCCTACCGTTCGGCACCAGCCTATGGTTTGGAAGAAGACTATCCAATAAGCATAATGGGTGTACTGTCCTAATCTTAGGAGCACTCGCAACGCGAGAGAAGGTGAAGATAAAAGACACCTGAATGAACTTTATTCCTATTTCTCCTGAACGAGAATCCATCCCCGAACTGGAAGAAGTTCCTTTCAAGTTCGTATATAACCATACGATGGATTATCCAATAAACTGGGATCTTCGTAGTGATACGGAGTGTCCTGGAGAAATACAAAGGTGATTTAGGATTGGCGAAGAAATACTTGGTTTGGTCGTGAATATCAGTCGCAATTTACTTTGCCCTCTTACTAATCCCTTTCTTTGTCTTAACTTAATACCTTCTGTACACCGTTTAGGCTAACTGGTTTTCTTCATTCCCTACCGGTCGGCACCTGCCTATGGTTTAGAAGAAGACTATCCAATTTGCGTAATAGGTGTACTATCTCCTAAACCAAGGAGTACTCGCAACCTGAGAGAAGGTAAAAGGAAAAGACAACTGAATAGTCCTATCCGTTTTCTCCAGAACCAGAAACCATCCTCGAATTCCTTCGAGTTCGTATATAACCATACGATGGTTTTGTCCAATGGAAGTGGACGTTCGTAGTAATACGGGGTGTCCTGGAGAAAAGGGTAAAAGTAGGAGTGACAATGAGGTTTGCAACTCTGACAATCCAAAAGCCAGTGTTAAGAAGGTTCGGTCAACTTGGTCACTGAGTCATAGTCTAGGGTCGGGTCAATGGTCGCTGCCAAAGAGAGAGAGAAAAGAAACACGCAGCGTGCACTCTAACCTAGATCAGAATAGTTATCACATTATCTAATCTGGAAACCTCCCACTGTAACGTCAAATTCTTCCCCAAACCTGAAAAAAGAATTAGCCGGGATCACCCGAGGAGTAAACCAACTCATCAGTGGGAATCGGGATTCAATTATCATCGCATGATAACGTGACGGAATCCGCTCACGCTATCACACTCCAGAAGGTATACGCATATCTGGCAAGTTTCAGTTCTTTTGAAACTCCCGATGTGGATTTTTGACCCATGCTCTTATGATCTTGACGAATGCCAACAAATCATAAGTCACATGTCAAGTTCTACCCGTCATTGTCCAGGTTGATTTGAACCCACCCGTACAAGCCCTTGACGAAGGCCAACAAGGCTATACGACTGTCCCAAACCAACGCATCTATCTATGCAGCAGAAAGGTAACAAGCAGCTACCATACACTATGCCTTGACGAAGGCCAACAAACATAGCATGAATACTACGTGCTACCCGTCTGGAACGACGGAGGGCTACGAATGGTTTCTGGCGAAAACCTTTAACGTAATGAACTTGATATCGTTGAAGGAACAGATAGCTTTATAAAAATATAGTGACGAAAACCTTTGCTAAAGAGGTCACTCCCGGTGAAGGGATCTCGGCTCTTTCCCCGTAGGATGGGGTGCAGGATATTCCAACTGAATACCACGATGCAAAGCAAAAGTAAACAGCTATAGTGAAGTTATTGCCCTGACGCAAACTTCTGTCCAAGGGGTCACTCCCGGTGAAGGGATCTCGGCCCTTGCCTCGTCGACTGAGGAGCAGGATATTCCAACCGAATACCACTGTGCAAAACAAAAATGAACGTCCTTGCAATAACAGCTTTTTGAAAAGTGTTCCAACAACATCAAATAGGTTTGTTTAACTTGCATTGATCCGAATCAACGCAGTCCCATCAATTGATCACACCACAAAGATCGAAAATATACTGACGTACGTATATGCCATCCGCATTCGCCACTGGGTCCCGTCATCACCCGTTAGGTTAGCTAACTAACGACAGAGCGGGGACTGGACTAGCGCGGATGTAAAACATATACAACATCTACTAGTATATATATAATATATAATTTTCACTCAAGGCGTGATAAAGTGCAACAACACAGAAATGTATAGCAACACAGAACAATACAGATATCTGGGATCCCCGGGTTTCACAGAGCCGCTACTGAAACCCGACGTTCCCCTGGTCGTGTGGATAGCCTGTGCAATGAAATCCTAGACCCCTACGGGCGCGGCAAGTTACCCGCCAAAAGCAGAAGCGAGGCAGCCCCCTTCAGCAACGTGAATGGACCACCCAGCACTTCACGGAATCCGGCAACTTGGGCACCCCTCCCGGGTCAATCCTATACCCCTACGAGTGCGGCGAATATCCCGCCAATTCTAGAGTAAAACCCCTCCGTCTCAACGCCATGAGATGCGGGCTCGTTGCCCTCTAGAACCTGGCTATCCGTGCACCCCTCCTGTAACGTTTCAAAATAATAAAATATTATTTTTGGGAATTTTTATAATTTAATATTATTTTAATGAATATTTTAATATTCCGGCATAATTAAATACAAATAAATGGAGAAAAATTATGGAAAATTTTGGAAAATTCTAAAATAATGTATTCTATGGAATTTTATCATTTTTAAGTTTTTATGAGTATTTATATACTAATTTAGTGCTAATCGCGATTAAAAATCGCTAATCGGATTTTTGGCTTTTTGTGCAAAACTTGCACATATCATTTTTATCACACTTGTGCATTTTCTTTCATGTTATTGGGGCTACTATTCTTGTGAGAAGGGTTTTGGAGGAAAAGAAAAAGGAAAAGAAAAGGAAAAGAGAAAGGAATAAGATAATGAGGTATGGTGAGAGAGAGAGGTATCGTCCCTTTTGACCCCTTGACTTAGCCATTTGGCTAGATCCCTACACTCATTTCTCTCCCTCTCCTCCCCCATCTCCTGCAGCTGCTGCTTCCTCTCCCTTCCTCCACCTTCAAGCCCTCATTTCACCTCTAAAATATCACTAAAACCTCACACTCATTTCATAAAAAATGCACACAAGCCCAAGATCTACGCAATGGACCAAGCAAGCTTTCGTTTTGGCGCTGTTGAGGATTCTTGAGGGTCATTTGAGGTAATTTCTTCACAATTAGAGTGTTAATTCTTATTCTTAAGCTTCAATTCAAGTTTCATATCGATATCGTGTGATTTTGTGCACTTTGGACAAAACTAGAGAGGGTTAGGGTAAAGTTGAGATGTGGCTGTGCAATTAGACTCTAATGGTGACCTTAGACCCTATATTGACCAAGACCCTGACCTAGCACAACCTGAAACCCAAAAATACGGAATTATGGAACTTTTCATGTCGGTTTGTGTGATCTGTGAAGGTGTTCTGGAATCTGGAGCAACCCGGGGGCACCAAAAATAAAAATTGAGCTGACAGTGAGTCGTGCAGGCACCTAGGAAGCTACCACCAAGACCCGAGCCCTTAACTCCAAACCGTGGCCGCCAATTTCATCATTCTGGCCGCAATTTGCGGCCAGAGTAGAGGGGAATGGTTCCATTTTTGTTCCAGGGCTCATTTAGCACTAGATTAGACCACTCCTATATATAGTTTTGGCTAATGGTCATCTGGGGAAAATCTGGAGGCATTTTGGGGTGTTTTAGGCGATGTTTTCCGTATTTTTAAATGCACTTTCTTGGTATTTGGATTTGTATTTGGTTGTCGGGTGTTCATACATCGACAACAGGGGTTAAGTGTTGGATTTGCATGTTTGGGCCATAGGTTCCAACCTATGAGCACACCGTGCGCTGTATCTGTTTTCTGCCTTGATGTTAATACGTATTGCGACTGTTTATTATTCTAGGTACCCTCGCAAGGATTCCGAGGTGAAAGAGCTTGGCGTCATCGATTTCAGAAAGCGAAGACCAGGTGAGTAGATTTATATCTACGGGGAGAAGTCGGGTGGATGGCGTATAGCACCCCCGCAGTCCGTGGTGCTGTATACGAATACGTATACACACGTATATTTATTATGTGTTGTTTAGGATTATTGATAGTAATAATGGTATTATTGGTGATAAGAATATATTGGTTTAGTATAGTGTGAACCCTAGAATAGTGGTTGCACTCACACATACACTTACACACATACTTGCATACATTCCTTTATTCATTTGTGCGCATATGATGGTGCGTATATCTACACGTGGGTATGGGACTATGTGTTTATATACGGGATTTGAGGATGATACATGGATTTGGGATGATATTTGATGTGAGGCCGTGAGATCGGCGATGTGACATAGTTTGTCTTTGAGGTGCGATATGATAGTTTTAGCGGGCCTTTGGACATGTGCTTTACCCGCATTCATATTTTTGTAGATGGTATCGATTTGTACTAGACTTAGAGTAGTACCCCAGATTATGCGATCTGATGATAGTGATACCTGATATGTGATTAGATAGTGTGATATTGACCCCTACCCAGTTATTGGGATGCCGTACGACGATTTACCGTACGAGCCGGTATTGATGATAGATCCGCACTCATGACTCGAGGATGTCTTACGATATGTTATTGAGGCGAGATCACCGACTATCATATCTATATATATTGACTCAGATTAGGTAGTTTCATACCCCTCCTGTCTAGATTACTTAGTAGACATTAGACTAGACCGAGTCATACCTATTTCAACTAACGAATCGGGGATATTTTAAAGATAGACAGAAGGGTTATACGGGTATTTTCAAATGATGTATCTCTTCTTAAAACACCGTATCCCTTGTTTTACCAAAAGCCCTGATTCTTCTTATTTCAAATGGCACCACTGCATGACATGTACACATTGGTGTAGATTCTTTACCTTTGCGTCGATTATTCGATTCCGCATATGCATGCTATTTGCATGGCATCGCTGGTACTGTGGTTATATTTCAGTCATGCTGATAGGACACCAGCACCATTATCGATGATGCATATATTCCACGTACACTTGTTGCCGGCTCACACACTCATCATCGATAATTGCCATGTCACTACACTGTAGTACTATTGCATTCGGTATATGATCCTTGCATGACATGATGATGTGCATACCTTCCTTTACATGTCGCATACTTCGTGCTTTTGATTATACGCATTGAGATATGTTGTTTCTATGATATTTCTGGATTTGGGAACCGAGGGTGTTTCAAAAGAGAATATGTCATTGCTTTAAAAACCCGGTTACCCTTGATACGATATTTCAGTGCGTCCACCATGTGTTTTCTCGGTGCTGAGAGCGACATGTGAAACCCGAATCGAGGAGTGGACGAGCCGATTGCGGGTACATGGTGGACCCGGTATGGTTCCCCTCGGCAAGATGATCGATGAGCTTTGCCGATTGAGCCTGGAGGCGGGTGAGTACCTACCGGTGATTGGTTGGACCTGGCGGTTATCCGGAGGATACTGACCAGAGTCGATAGATGGATTTGGGCGTACTGCCGGGGCCGAGGGCCGACACCGCAGATAGAGCCCGAGGGCCGATCCGGACTGATGGAGCCCGATATATGAGGATTTACGTGCCGTTGCTGGGCACAGTTTTCATGATGTTTTCGAGTGCCGATGCTGGGCACTCCGGTTCCATGATTTTGACGTGTCGCGAGGGACACAGGTGGATTATATCCTCATATTTCCATGCACGGGTTTTATGATATTTACTTGCATGATGGTTATTGTCAGTGGGTGACGAGTGGACGGGATCCACGTGTATACAGATTTAATTACATTGATCATACCTCATATTCATGACATGCTTTTACCTGAGGCACTAGCACGAGCACTTGGCACTACACTCATATATAGAGTTTTCCTTGCCAGTTTAGCATGCTTCAGCTCTATTCATATTGAGGTTTATTTATATCTGATCGTATTGACCTAGGATGGGTCATGCATTCGATCTCTGCTTGTAGATATTTTCTATTCACGAGTTGGCAACTCACCCCCGTTGTGCCCCAGTTCTTGCAGGTTTGCCGTACAGGTTCCATAGCGGCATTTCTGGCACACTGCTTCCTTATGGGTGACTTGCTTGGGTAGGTGGGTTCTTTTGTATCAGAACCGCCATTGTTCATGTATTTTATATTGTATCTAGAATTTTCATCAACCAAAACTTGTATATTGTTTCAGACTTAGAAAACAGTGTTGTATTATTTCGACCTTAGAGTCGCGCTTGTAGTATTGCGGTTTTCTGGCTGTTTTTGAGTTTCTTTTCAGTTTAGATCCTCGCCCTTTGGCGTTGTATATTGTTATTGCTTACGTGGTTGTGACCGTCGATTGACGAAGAGCTAGCTCCCGCTTGGGGATGCCTTTTATCATGTCATATATATTATTCTTGTTGTACCCCGTTCGGGGCCAGTTTTTACAAAGGAAACTCTGCCTAAATTTTCAGGAAAAATTACACATTTAAAAAACAATTCATATTCGGCTTAGTTATTTGAAAACTGATTTTCAAACATGTTTTCTTTACCTCTTAAAACTAGTTTTCCCTATTTACTCCTTAAATGGTTTTAGATTTCTGGGCTTTTGGCTTACTTGGATCAGATGGGGTCCTATAGACTTCATAGGATTCAAGGGCCTGTCACGTGCTCTTTCGGGTCGTGACAAAGTTGGTATCAGAGTGCTAGGTTGACCTTGGTTCGAGTCTAAGTTTGACTATGTGGAGCCTAGGGCGTTATCTATATACGGAACTTAGGCTTGACCTTACGGAACTTAGACGTGGTCGAGGGGGTATTAGACCCGAACTTTCGTCGCGTAGGATGACCCTTGGTTGATGGAATAGGTGACTAAAGTAGAGTGACGTACCGTGGGTATGTTCCGCGGCATACTTACGACACGCCACTCCGCTTAAGGAACCTTAGGATGTGCATATTTTCGAGATCAGTGATTCTTTCCATATCCAGGATTATACATCCATTTGAGATCCCCGATTCTATTAGTTTCATGATCATACCTTTATTGATGCTGTTCCTTCATATGATCATGTATCCACTCTGGATCTGTTGCCCTCTTTAATGCCTTTGATCCGCTCTCTTCGATAATCGATTGAGGTTCCTGTCGCCATGTTGAGCACAGTTTGGGCTGCTGCTAGGGTTACGGTCAGGGCGAGCTCGTCTGGTACGAGGGCCGACCATTGTGTTTTCTGGTGACATGGGAACGTCTCGAGTTGGTATTGATGATTGTGACCTCTAGTGGAGGCGAGTGCTTGGTCTTGCACCGGATGATTGGGTCATCGTTGGAGCTGCCTGTTGAGAGAGGACTGTTGATGTACCGCATACCTCAGAGATTATGATGTCGCCTATCGTGCAGAAAGATGGACCAGCTGTTGCTGAGATTGACAGGATGTCGCTTCCGAAGCTTACGAGCTGAGATTGCCGGAGCTTTCAGGCAGATTTGAGACAGATGATAGCTAGTCTACCCGATTTGAGAGACGAGGGTGATTCGTCCGATTTTTGCGCCGGAGCGGGCCTAGATGAGTTGAAGATTTCCAGTGTGGAGAGTCTTACTCAGATCTAGAGCAGACCGATCTAGAGATGACCGCCAATGTATCGCCTTTCCTGGAGGATTGAGGCGTTGTTCGGCGTACAGGCGTATGAGCCAGTTGTTGCTGCAAATGACGAGATATCGCCCAGATGGTTGGAGCTACTGCAGCATGGGCATGTTCTTGGAGATATGATGGTGAGTCGCTAGTCACCGAGGATGAATGACTAGGACATGTGGTTCGTTCGCCTACCCCGATGCGAGGTCATCAGGTAGATTGATTCCAGATAGAGGCGACTTCACGCCGATTCGTTGAGAGTCGATTGAGACGATCGAATGTCAGGAGCCTATTTTCCAAGTTTAAAGTATACGGAAAGACATGCAGGTGATTCTATGGACCCTCTAGAAGAATGAAACCCTAACTCGACTTAATGACCGTGTGAAAGCCTTTGAACCTTAGGGTTTGCGGCAGCTCCTCGGCGCCATTAGTGAGGCTTGGGTTTGCCCTTCTATGGCTGGACCACCGACGCTGTGGCATGTACTCGATACTATTAAACTGTACCCAAGATGTGGAGCTCTTGGGGGATTGTGAGGTTCTGACGAGTCGATCGGATGAGTCGACATCATTCGGATATCATGTGATGGGACACTGCTTGGGAGACTCCAGATGCGAGCGTAGCCGTTGGAGCACAGTCTGTATAGCCACGATGAGATGAGTCCGAATCAGTCGACATTGGAGCAAGGTGGAGTAAAGAGTTTGCATGAGATTTCGACGAGATGACGTCCCACTCCGCTGACATCAGAGATGTGATACGCACCCAGAGGCGTGGTATATGGATATATCTTCCAGAAAGAAGCGCGATAAGTATGCAGCCATTCCGGAATGAGAAATTGCTTCAGCAATGGATGATGACTTCCGGGCAATTCGGCAGGATTGAGATTTGAGAGAGAGAACTCGACAGGACCTTTCTGGAAAACGATACGAGAAGACCTAGACCCAGGGGTGGTCATGTTGCGCACACCCAGCAGGCCAGAGTTCGGCATCGTCGACGAGGTAGTTGACCAGGTTCGGATAAAGGAACTTACCCAGATGCGTTGCGAATTGATCAAGGACGGGCGAGTATTGTGAATTCCTCCGATGGTTGGGACGCGTTCCTGAGGACCTGTTTGGCCAGACATCTTATACAGAATGATGAAGCTGCAGAGTACGTGATTTCGAGTCCGTGTGAGAGATTTCGGATTGACCGTGGCCGAGAACAGTGCAGTGCGTAGATAGCATGGCGTGACGTCATATTGGTCGACGATAGAGACAAGTGGAACCAGAGGTTCGTGTGAGACACTGACGAGCTGTCATTACTTTCCGTCGAGACCAGAGACGTGATGTGCTTACAGAGGCGTTGGGATGCGACCAGTTTCCGAGAAATGTTGTGCTGAGGACACAGATGTCTATCAAGCGAGAAGAGATAGTGCAGGAGAGCTAGCCTCCGTGCAGTTCGGCTTAGGCAAGATCGGAAGAGACCTTGAGCAGGATTCCTTCCAGGACATTGCTGCAATGATGTTTGCACCCAGGATCAGATGTGTGATGTGCATTCAGAGAGCCAGAGGCTGACGCCAGTGACATGCTGCCTTACGAGTGGTCGTGAGAATTGATCGAGAGATGACCAGAGGAGTGCCAAAACGGGATCGTCCCCGTTAGCACATCTGACAGGGCCGATGAGCCGATTGATTGTGAGATTGGTAATCCACAAAGAAGATAAGACCCAGAGTCAGAGGACGCCAGACCGTGAGCAAGAGGCAAGTAGATATCGTGCGCTACTAGCATTAGATGCACCGACTCCTTCTCGACCTCGAAGGAGGAACTACCAACGACGGTATTTATAATTTGTGATTTTGTGATTCGACTATCACGTATCTGTCACATTGGGATTTCGGTATTTTGACGATCCATTTGCATGATTGGTTTTGATAACTGAGTTCTATGATTTCTATTTTCATGCACCATGGTTGCACTTATTGGGCATTTACACCTGGCGCATCATTATTATTCTTGAGGTATTGATTGTGATTTCATGTCTATTACATGCCGGTGATTTGATTTATGCTTCCAGCATAGTTTTCATGCACTTCTGGTGTTTTGATTTGATTTGTGCACACTGATGCACACGGTTGTGAGATTTTCCATCGCGGTACACTTGATTTTGATTGAGCCGCATTATATCGTTGATTTTGACCCTGATATTGATGATTGATTCTTGCACTCCGTGCTTTTAGTTTGACTTACGCATGCTTGGCGTTTGCTATTGGATTTCGTGATTCCGTGCATGTTGAGTGCGCAGGGTTTAGATTTTCATTCGTGCACGATGGATGCACCGATTTGGATTTTCGCGCATGTTGGGCGCATGTTCTGAGATACGATTTGGTGCACACCCCGATGCACTAAATCGAGATTCTTCGTGCATGTCAGATGCACCGGAATTTTGGCTGTCAGGCACACACGTTGCCTATGACAGATGCTTCGTGCACACCCGTTGCACCTAGATGTGGTTTTGTGCACCTGTTTAGCACATATATGGATCTAATTTCTGTGCGCACCAGACGCATAGGGTGGTGTTATGTGTATTTTTGAGATTTATTCTTTTGGAGCAGTACATTTTTATGATAATGGATATTTGTTTTCATACTGAGCAGGACTAGTCAGAGGACAGTACCTGGATATATTTTGTATTGCATCGATAGTTATCGAAGGGATTTCCAAAAAGCGAACTATAGTCTCAGTATATATACCTACGTGTCCGATATGACACGAAACGTTTTAAAAACAAGGAAACCTTTCTGATTGTTTTTCAAAACGGTGGAACGTGCCTATTAAACCAGGGATATATATATACGTATATAGTTACTTTCTTATGAAAAACGTCCGCCACTGTGCAGTGTTACGCGCATCGCACAGCGATTTAAAAAGATTTGGCATGCTTTTATATCAGCTATTCACATGTATAGATTGGATGTCTACATGTATAGTTCTGATCCATATCATATTGGTTTTGTATTGGATTTGACATTTGTGCCTTTACCTTGACTCCGATGATTGCGAGATGCTTGACGGAGTTTTGCTTTTGAGTTATCATCTCAGTACTCATGCGCATGCATTGCGCTATGATGTTTTATGTATTGATGATTTCGGAGCCCCGACGACTTGGATTTGTATCGAAATGTTTTAGTATTTGGGGTTTAAATTTAAATTCGGGGACCGAATTTCTTTAAGGGGGGTAGATTGTAACGTTTCAAAATAATAAAATATTATTTTTGGGAATTTTTATAATTTAATATTATTTTAATGAATATTTTAATATTCCGGCATAATTAAATACAAATAAATGGAGAAAAATTATGGGAAATTTTGGAAAATTCTAAAATAATGTATTCTATGGAATTTTGTCATTTTTAAGTTTTTATGAGCATTTATATACTAATTTAGTGCGAATCGCGATTAAAAATCGCTAATCGGATTTTTGGCTTTTTGTGCAAAACTTGCACATATCATTTTTATCACACTTGTGCATTTTCTTTCATGTTATTGGGGCTACTATTCTTGTGAGAAGGGTTTTGGAGGAAAAGAAAAAGGAAAAGAAAAAGAAAAGAGAAAGGAATAAGATAATGAGGTATGGTGAGAGAGAGATCGGTATGGTCCCTTTTGACCCCTTGACTTAGCCATTTGGCTAGATCCCCACACTCATTTCTCTCCCTCTCCTCCCCCATCTCCTGCAGCTGCTGCTTCCTCTCCCTTCCTCCACCTTCAAGCCCTCATTTCACCTCTAAAATATCACTAAAACCTCACACTCATTTCACAAAAAATGCACACAAGCCCAAGATCTACGCAATGGACCAAGCAAGCTTTCGTTTTGGCGCTGTTGAGGATTATTGAGGGTCATTTGAGGTAATTTCTTCACAATTAGAGTGTTAATTCTTGTGCTTAAGCTTCAATTCAAGTTTCATATCGATATCGTGTGATTTTGTGCACTTTGGACAAAACTAGAGAGGGTTAGGGTAAAGTTGAGATGTGGCTGTGCAATTAGACTATAATGGTGACCTTAGACCCTATATTGACCAAGACCCTGACCTAGCACAACCTGAAACCCAAAAATACGGAATTATGGAACTTTTCATATCGGTTTGTGTGATCTGTGAAGGTGTTCTGGAATCTGGAGCAACCCGGGGGCACCAAAAATAAAAATTGAGCTGACAGTGAGTCGTGCAGGCACCTAGGAAGCTACCACCAAGACCCGAGCCCTTAACTCCAAACCGTGGCCGCCAATTTCATCATTCTGGCCGCAATTTGCGGCCAGAGTAGAGGGGAATGGTTCCATTTTTGTTCCAGGGCTCATTTAGCACTAGATTAGACCCCTCCTATATATAGTTTTGGCTAATGGTCATCTGGGGAAAATCTGGAGGCATTTTGGGGTGTTTTAGGCGATGTTTTCCGTATTTTTAAATGCACTTTCTTGGTATTTGGATTTGTATTTGGTTGTCGGGTGTTCATACATCGACAACAGGGGTTAAGTGTTGGATTTGCATGTTTGGGCCATAGGTTCCAACCTATGAGCACACCGTGCGCTGTATCTGTTTTCTGCCTTGATGTTAATACGTATTGCGACTGTTTATTATTCTAGGTACCCTCGCAAGGATTCCGAGGTGAAAGAGCTTGGCGTCATCGATTTCAGAAAGCGAAGACCAGGTGAGTAGATTTATATCTACGGGGAGAAGTCGGGTGGATGGCGTATAGCACCCCCGCAGTCCGTGGTGCTGTATACGAATACGTATACACACGTATATTTATTATGTGTTGTTTAGGATTATTGATAGTAATAATGGTATTATTGGTGATAAGAATATATTGGTTTAGTATAGTGTGAACCCTAGAATAGTGGTTGCACTCACACATACACTTACACACATACTTGCATACATTCCTTTATTCATTTGTGCGCATATGATGGTGCGTATATCTACACGTGGGTATGGGACTATGTGTTTATATACGGGATTTGAGGATGATACATGGATTTGGGATGATATTTGATGTGAGGCCGTGAGATCGGCGATGTGACATAGTTTGTCTTTGAGGTGCGATATGATAGTTTTAGCGGGCCTTTGGACATGTGCTTTACCCGCATTCATATTTTTGTAGATGGTATCGATTTGTACTAGACTTAGAGTAGTACCCCAGATTATGCGATCTGATGATAGTGATACCTGATATGTGATGAGATAGTGTGATATTGACCCCTACCCAGTTATTGGGATGCCGTACGACGATTTACCGTACGAGCCGGTATTGATGATAGATCCGCACTCATGACTCGAGGATGTCTTACGATATGTTATTGAGGCGAGATCACCGACTATCATATCTATATATATTGACTCAGATTAGGTAGTTTCATACCCCTCCTGTCTAGATTACTTAGTAGACATTAGACTAGACCGAGTCATACCTATTTCAACTAACGAATCGGGGATATTTTAAAGATAGACAGAAGGGTTATACGGGTATTTTCAAATGATGTATCTCTTCTTAAAACACCGTATCCCTTGTTTTACCAAAAGCCCTGATTCTTCTTATTTCAAATGGCACCACTGCATGACATGTACACATTGGTGTAGATTCTTTACCTTTGCGTCGATTATTCGATTCCGCATATGCATGCTATTTGCATGGCATCGCTGGTACTGTGGTTATATTTCAGTCATGCTGATAGGACACCAGCACCATTATCGATGATGCATATATTCCACGTACACTTGTTGCCGGCTCACACACTCATCATCGATAATTGCCATGTCACTACACTGTAGTACTATTGCATTCGGTATATGATCCTTGCATGACATGATGATGTGCATACCTTCCTTTACATGTCGCATACTTCGTGCTTTTGATTATACGCATTGAGATATGTTGTTTCTATGATATTTCTGGATTTGGGAACCGAGGGTGTTTCAAAAGAGAATATGTCATTGCTTTAAAAACCCGGTTACCCTTGATACGATATTTCAGTGCGTCCACCATGTGTTTTCTCGGTGCTGAGAGCGACATGTGAAACCCGAATCGAGGAGTGGACGAGCCGATTGTGAAAGGTTCCTAGGCACCCTATAGTGGTCTCACAAGGCATCGAACATGCCAATTTAAAATTTTTGGTGCCGAGAAACCCTAGACTACGGATCGTCGCTAGAATTCTAGGCGAAACTAAAAGCTAGTTAACACTTAACTACTAGGATACGGAAATTACAACCTTTGTAGATCCGGATATCCACCTCCACGGCTCCGGAACGAAGTCTTCTCGCTGTCCATCTTGAAGCTTGGACTCTCGTGACGGCTTCATCGGAGAAACGTGCGGAATAGGTCGTCGGCTTCGTGTCAAAGACGATCTACGTCGAGGTTGCACAAACTCAAGCTCCGACTTCACAAACTTGTGAAACTTGTGAAGTAAACACCCAAAACAACTTGGCAAGAGGTAGAGGATGAAGAAATAGGAGGTGGGTTCACTTTAGATTTGGATTTCTCTCACTAAATCTCAAGTTGCCATTAGAGTAGCAAGCTTGAAGAAGAAGAAGAAGATGGAGCTCAAGAAAAGAATATGATAAGTCTTGTGATAAAAATAAATTTAAATCAAATACTTATCATAACTTGAACTAGGGTTAAGTGTAGAGAATTAACCATGGTCACTTGGATGGGTTAGGGTTAAGCATGAAGATAAGGATGGTTAGCAAAGTCAAAGCTTCATGAAGCTTCAATATAAAACAAATAAAGCCACCATTCTTATCTTAATCCATTTCAAATAAATAAATAAACAAATAAATAAATAAATGAATATGCAAAACCCTAATTATCAAATTAACCATGGATTAATTCTATAAACTTAACTATATGATCAAGTATCATCAAACATGATACAAAGTAGTGCACTAAAGCATATCACATATACAATGTGCATCAAGTGAGAAAAATCCGTTTAAAATGAACCAATACTAGTTAATGCAATGCAATATATCAAATATATAATTATGCATTAAATCATTAAATCAACATTTGATTCAATGATCCGGTCATGTCGCACATAACCGACTAGAATCCAATGTATCGATTTATCGAATCAATGATTCGATAACTAGGTCATATCGAATATGACCAATCGAAACATATATCGCGAGAATGAAATGCGGTATCACATACACGCATTATTCTCGGTCCCGCACATATCTCATATGCGCTCCTATTTCATTTCGCTTGAGCCAGGAAACCTCTGTGTAGGACTCTAAAGACTCGTCAATACGCCGGTAGCAGATGATGATCATATCAAGCACCCACAAGCCGCAAGCGGTCTGCTAAACGTAACGGCCACCCGGGTATTGAGCGATCAGAAGATCGACGAGCTAGCCCGCTCACACTCCTGCGAATCCGACCAGTAACACTTACCATACAGTCCGGTCTCTTCGTCTGATACGTCGCATATCAAGTCTAGGGGTGGTAAACGTCAGACCCCAATAACCCGATAAGTCGTGCCGATGTGAGGCTCGTAACGGGTCGAGAAACTACTGGTAACACTTACCAGCAAATCTCTGATCAGCCCTGGCCAGGGACTTCCTTGTTACGGCCAATCGAGCACAGCGCAACATCAACCCCCAATACCGGGAGAGACGAAACCCCTCCTATCGCTCATTGCCTCCATGTGACTCGGGACTGTGCCCAAAGACCACCGTTTTGCACGCCCTCATGGACGTGGTAAGGTGGAGATCAAAGCACAGTGGGAATCACATAAGACTCTATGACGATCTCGGGTCTACAGACTAACCTGTACAAGTGTCACCTGAGAACTGCCATCTGACGTGAGGTATAATACCATCTGGGAGTTCTCGGCGAGTCCGTCCAGTGTACCCAGTCTCCACTGAGCACCCGTACACCATCTCTGATGTCAAACACCAATGGATATGGGATCATCCATCGCCCATCACATGGGTCGAGAAGCGTGTATGCTAGTCTACTCTGGTATATCGATGCCCCGTCTCGATACACCCACGACTAGGGACCTTGAAGGATGTACTTATGGACTACCATATCCCCACTAGTATGATCTGCATCATAGTCCAGGTAGTCAAGTACAAATCCTAAGGGCTTTACCAACATGTAATTATAAGACAGTATAAAGAGACTAGTGTACATGTTAAGATAAAAAGCAACCAGATAGCATACTATCATGTCGAGCAAAAAGTCATCTCTATATATGTCCAAGCATCCAATATAATATACATAATCTGTACAATACTGGCCTCTAGGGCATACATACAACTAACAATCTCCCACTTGCACTAGGGCCAGCTGCTGTAGTATCTCATACCGAGCATCCCGAAGAGTCTCTCAAACTGTATCTGGGGAATGGCCTTCGTGAGTGGTTCCGCCGTGTTGTTCTTCGTGTCAACCCTCCTGACCTCGATCTCCCGGCGATCAACTATCTCCCGGATCAGGTGATACCGCCTCAGAATATGCCTGGATCGCTGATGGGACCTGGGTTCCTTGGCCAAAGCCACCGCTCCATTGTTATCGCAATACAAAGGTATTGGATGCTCAATGGATGGAACCACTCCAAGTTCAGTAATGAACTTCTTGACCCAGACAGCTTCTTTAGCAGCATCGTTGGCAGCGATGTATTCAGCCTCCATCGTCGAGTCTGCCACGGTTTCCTGCTTGGAACTTTTCCAGCTAACCGCCCCTCCGTAAAGGGTAAAGACAAAGCCCGACTGCGACTTAGAGTCGTCCTTATCACTCTGGAAGCTCGAATCGGTAAAGGACTCCACTTGGAGTTCTCCGTTACCATACACCAAGAACATATCTCTAGTCCTTCGCAAGTACTTGAGAATGCTCTTCACAGCTGTCCAGTGACTCTCTCCAGAATCAGCTTGATACCTGCTCACTACACTTAGTGAGTATGCTACATCGGGTCTGGTACATAGCATCGCATACATGATAGAGCCTACTGCCGAAGCATAGGGTATCCCTTGCATGCGAGCTCTCTCCAAATCAGTCTTAGGAGACATCTTTTTGGAGAGAGTGACTCCAGAGATCGTGGGCAAGTTCCCACGCTTGGACTCTTCCATACTAAACCTCTTTAGTATGGTGTCAATGTACCTGGATTGGGACAATCCCAAAATCCGTTTGGATCTATCTCTATAGATCCTGATTCCCAATATGCATGAGGCATCACCAAGATCTTTCATTGAGAATCTTTGTGATAAGAAGAGCTTGACCGATTGCAGCATAGGAATATCATTTCCTATCAAGAGTATGTCGTCCACGTACAATACGAGGAAGACAACCTTACTCTCTGCCACCTTCTTGTAGATACAAGGTTCATCTGGATTTTTGACGAAATCAAACTCTTTGATAACGACGTCAAAGCAGATGTTCCAACTCCGCGATGCTTGCTTTAATCCATAAATGGATTTAAGCAACTTGCACACCTTCCCGCTGCTCCCACTGTCTACGAAGCCCTCTGGCTGAGTCATGTACACGCACTCTTCTAAATCACCATTTAGAAAGGCAGTCTTAACATCCATTTGCCAGATTTCGTGGTCATGAAAGGCAGCAATGGCAAGCATGATTCGGATGGATTTAAGCATAGCCACTGGAGAAAAGGTCTCGTCATAGTCCACACCTGGTCTTTGACGAAAACCCTTTGCTACAAGTCTAGCTTTGAAAGTCTCCACTTTCCCATCTACACCAAGTTTCTTCTTGAAGATCCACTTGCTCCCAATGGGTTTTACCCCTTCAGGAGCAACTTCCAAAGTCCATACTTTGTTGGTGTACATGGAATCCATCTCAGACCGCATAGCATCCAGCCATTTCACTGAGTCCCCACTCGTGATGGCCTGCTCGAAGCTAGTTGGGTCATCATCCTCCATGATGCAATCCTCGCTTCCACCGTCCATGAGAAAACCGTAGTATCTCTCAGGTTGGCGAGGAACCCTACTAGATCGGCGGAGTGGCTGGGGTTCATCGGGAACTACGGAATCCTCGGGTTCAACCAAATCTTCTGTTGTAGTCTGTGTCGCTGGAACCTCTTCCAGTTCTACCTCAATGCCACTTATCTGTTTCATAAGAAAACCTTTTTCTAAGAAATTGGCATGTCGAGAAACAAACACCTTTTGTTCCTCGGGGTGGTAGAAGATATACCCTTGTGAATTTTTGGGATATCCTACAAACTTACATAAGACAGATCTTGCCTCGAGTTTGTACGGATTTTGTCTTTTGACATAGGCTGGACAACCCCATATCTTAATATAATTAAGATGTGGTCTCTTCCCTTTCCATATCTCATATGGAGTGGTAGGCACTGATTTGGTAGGAACTCTATTCAATAGTTCCATGGCTGTCTCAAGCGCATGTCCCCAGAAGGAGATAGGTAACTCAGCTGTACTCATCATTGAGCGCACCATATCTAATAGGGTGCGGTTTCTCCGTTCAGATACACCGTTGTGCTGTGGTGTATAAGGAGGAGTCAGCTGAGAGAGAATCCCATTCTCTTTTAGGAAGTCCAGGAATTCATTGCTCAAGTATTCCCCTCCTCGATCAGATCGTAGGATTTTAATACTTTTTCCGGTTTGGTTCTCAACTTCTTGCTTATATTCTCTAAATTTCTCAAAAGCTTCTGGTTTGTGTTTCATCAGGAACACATACCCGAACCTAGAGAGATTGTCAGTGAATGTAATGAAGTATGAAGAACCATCCCTGGCATGTGTAGACATGGGACCGCATACATCACTATGTATTAGTCCTAAGAGTTCGGTAACTCTTTCTCCGTGTCCCGTAAACGGAGTCTTGGTCATCTTGCCTTTGAGACATGACTGGCAAGTGTCATAGGATGAAAATTCAAACGGATTTAAATATCCATCCTTATGCAACTTAGCTAGTCGTGTCGCATTGATGTGACCCAGTCTACAATGCCACAAGAAGGATTCGTTGAGTTCAGAACTCTTCCTCTTGTGTGTGTTTGTTATGCTCAGAACTGTTGATTGATTTAGAACATAAATGCCATTGCACAACGTGCCTGATCCAACCAACTTTTGGTTATGGAAAATGTTCATAATATTGTCTTGTAATACAAAATTATATCCTTCTTTACTTAGCAAAGAAACCGATATAATGTTGCATATCAGGTTCGGCATGTAATAGCATTCGTTCAGAACCAATGTATTACCAGTTGGTAATACAAGGTGATATTCCCCGACAGTCTTAGAAAAGGAATTTCTTGCAAAAGAGATTAGTGGCTCTGATACCACTGAAAGGTTCCTAGGCACCCTATAGTGGTCTCACAAGGCATCGAACATGCCAATTTAAAATTTTTGGTGCCGAGAAACCCTAGACTACGGATCGTCGCTAGAATTCTAGGCGAAACTAAAAGCTAGTTAACACTTAACTACTAGGATACGGAAATTACAACCTTTGTAGATCCGGATATCCACCTCCACGGCTCCGGAACGAAGTCTTCTCGCTGTCCATCTTGAAGCTTGGACTCTCGTGACGGCTTCATCGGAGAAACGTGCGGAATAGGTCGTCGGCTTCGTGTCAAAGACGATCTACGTCGAGGTTGCACAAACTCAAGCTCCGACTTCACAAACTTGTGAAACTTATGAAGTAAACACCCAAAACAACTTGGCAAGAGGAAGAGGATGAAGAAATAGGAGGTGGGTTCACTTTAGATTTGGATTTCTCTCACTAAATCTCAAGTTGCCATTAGAGTAGCAAGCTTGAAGAAGAAGAAGAAGATGGAGCTCAAGAAAAGAATATGATAAGTCTTGTGATAAAAATAAATTTAAATCAAATACTTATCATAACTTGAACTAGGGTTAAGTGTAGAGAATTAACCATGGTCACTTGGATGGGTTAGGGTTAAGCATGAAGATAAGGATGGTTAGCAAAGTCAAAGCTTCATGAAGCTTCAATATAAAACAAATAAAGCCACCATTCTTATCTTAATCCATTTCAAATAAATAAATAAACAAACAAATAAATGAATGAATATGCAAAACCCTAATTATCAAATTAACCATGGATTAATTCTATAAACTTAACTATATGATCAAGTATCATCAAACATGATACAAAGTAGTGCACTAAAGCATATCACATATACAATGTGCATCAAGTGAGAAAAATCCGTTTAAAATGAACCAATACTAGTTAATGCAATGCAATATATCAAATATATAATTATGCATTAAATCATTAAATCAGCATTTGATTCAATGATCCGGTCATGTCGCACATAACCGACTAGAATCCAATGTATCGATTTATCGAATCAATGATTCGATAACTAGGTCATATCGAATATGACCAATCGAAACATATATCGCGAGAATGAAATGCGGTATCACATACACGCATTATTCTCGGTCCCGCACATATCTCATATGCGCTCCTATTTCGTTTCGCTTGAGCCAGGAAACCTCTGTGTAGGACTCTAAAGACTCGTCAATACGCCGGTAGCAGATGATGATCATATCAAGCACCCACAAGCCGCAAGCGGTCTGCTAAACGTAACGGCCACCGGGGTATTGAGCGATCAGAAGATCGACGAGCTAGCCCGCTCACACTCTTGCGAATCCGACCAGTAACACTTACCATACAGTCCGGTCTCTTCGTCTGATACGTCGCATATCAAGTCTAGGGGTGGTAAACGTCAGACCCCAATAACCCGATAAGTCGTGCCGATGTGAGGCTCGTAACGGGTCGAGAAACTACTGGTAACACTTACTAGCAAATCCCTGATCAGCCCTGGCCAGGGACTTCCCTGTTACGGCCAATAGAGCACAGCGCAACATCAACCCCCAATACCGGGAGAGACGAAACCCCTCCTATCGCTCATTGCCTCCATGTGACTCGGGACTGTGCCCAAAGACCACCGTTTTGCACGCCCTCATGGACGTGGTAAGGTGGAGATCAAAGCACAGTGGGAATCACATAAGACTCTATGACGATCTCGGGTCTACAGACTAACCTGTACAAGTGTCACCTGAGAACTGCCATCTGACGTGAGGTATAATACCATCTGGGAGTTCTCGGCGAGTCCGTCCAGTGTACCCAGTCTCCACTGAGCACCCGTACACCATCTCTGATGTCAAACACTAATGGATATGGGATCATCCATCGCCCATCACATGGGTCGAGAAGCGTGTACGCTAGTCTACTCTGGTATATCGATGCCCCGTCTCGATACACCCACGACTAGGGACCTTGAAGGATGTACTTATGGACTACCATGTCCCCACTAGTATGATCTGCATCATAGTCCAGGTAGTCAAGTACAAATCCTAAGGGCTTTACCAACATGTAACTATAAGACAGTATAAAGAGACTAGTGTACATGTTAAGATAAATAGCAACCAGATAGCATATTATCATGTCGAGCAAGAAAGTCATCTCTATATATGTCCAAGCATCCAATATAATATACATAATCTGTACAATACTGGCCTCTAGGGCATACATACAACTAACAGATTGCGGGTACATGGTGGACCCGGTATGGTTCCCCTCGGCAAGATGATCGATGAGCTTTGCCAATTGAGCCTGGAGGCGGGCGAGTACCTACCGGTGATTGGTTGGACCTGGCGGTTATCCGGAGGATACTGACCAGAGTCGATAGATGGATTTGGGCGTACTGCCGGGGCCGAGGGCCGACACCGCAGATAGAGCCCGAGGGCCGATCCGGACTGATGGAGCCCGATATATGAGGATTTACGTGCCGATGCTGGGCACAGTTTTCATGATGTTTTCGAGTGCCGATGCTGGGCACTCCGGTTCCATGATTTTGATGTGTCGCGAGGGACACGGGTGGATTATATCCTCATATTTCCATGCACAGGTTTTATGATATTTACTTGCATGATGGTTATTGTCAGTGGGTGACGAGTGGACGGGATCCACGTGTATACAGATTTGATTACAATGATCATACCTCATATTCATGACATGCTTTTACCTGAGGCACTAGCACGAGCACTTGGTACTACACTCATGTATAGAGTTTTCCTTGCCAGTTTAGCATGCTTCTGCTCTATTCATATTGAGGTTTATTTATATCTGATCGTATTGACCTAGGATGGGTCATGCATTCGATCTCTGCTTGTAGATATTTTCTATTCACGAGTTGGCAACTCACCCTCGTTGTGCCCCAGTTCTTGCAAGTTTGCCGTACAGGTTCCATAGCGGTATTTCTGGCACACTGCTTCCTTATGGGTGACTTGCTTGGGTAGGTGGGTTCTTTTGTATCAGAACCGCCATTGTTCATGTATTATTTATTGTATCTAGAATTTCCATCAACCAAAACTTGTATATTGTTTCAGACTTTGAAAACAGTGTTGTATTATTTCGACCTTAGAGTCGCGCTTGTAGTATTGCGGTTTTCTGGCTGTTTTTGAGTTTCTTTTCAGTTTAGATCCTCGCCCTTTGGCGTTGTATATTGTTATTGCTTACGTGGTTGTGACCGTCGATTGACGAAGAGCTAGCTCCCGCTTGGGGATGCCTTTTATCATGTCATATATATTATTCTTGTTGTACCCCGTTCGGGGCCAGTTTTTACAAAGGAAACTCTGCCGAAATTTTCAGGAAAAATTACACATTTAAAAAAAAATTCATTTTCGGCTTAGTTATTTGAAAACTGATTTTCAAACATGTTTTCTTTACCTCTTAAAACTAGTTTTCCCTATTTACTCCTTAAATGGTTTTAGATTTCTGGGCTTTTGGCTTACTTGGATCAGATGGGGTCCTATAGACTTCATAGGATTCAAGGGCCAGTCACGTGCTCTTTCGGGTCGTGACACCTCCGCGGGGTAATCCTAGTACAGAAAGTAAAATATACATACAACGGGTACATCGACCGCAACCTGGTTGTGCCCCAAAATAATAAAACAAACAGGCAGTGACGGCAGTCCACATGTCGGACGCTCGCCCCGCAATATCAAATGTACATATAAAAACAAAACTATACTAACATTGCATCCAGGCTATCCCCACGGCCGATCTGCAACAACACAGCAAAACACAGAACATCAACGTGAATGTCACGTTCGCAAATCCGTTTAACCAGGCTATAGCAGTAAGACTGGATTTACCGATCAAGTGACATTCACGGTCGCAGATATAATGTAAATACTGTGAACTGGCATGTTTAAAATATCCGATCGAACAAATTTATCATAGAGGACCCCAAGCAGTACGGTAGCATTTACAGAAAATATGGGCCCAAAAATTAATATCCCAAAACCCCTATTTCCTATTCAAAAGCCCACTGGAAAAATTTGGTTCAACGATTCCACTTACCCACCGCGGAACCGCGGCCAAACCAGGGGTTTGGCCGCGTTTCCGCGGTCATAGTAAGGAATCAGTGAATCGTATTTTCCCAGAATTCTTAGAATTTCTTGTATGTCTTTCTGCAATGACCTGAAAAATTTTTGGAGCTGGAAAAATTTCAACAGAGAACACATGCACTAGAAATACGGTTTTTGCGATTTTTGTTCGATCGGGTTTTAAACATACTAGAGCAAGCTAGGCATGGTTAATGGCGTGGCTCTGATACCAATGTAAGCCCGCGGGGGTGCCCCGGCCGTCGATTCGACGCCGGAAACGCGGAAATAAAAACTTTCAAAAACTATTGAACCGGCACCACCGCGCACTTTTCACCCGGATCGGGCCATTAACATAGCAACTAGCAAAGTAAAATACTAGTAGAGAAGTATACCAAGCGATCCGTGTCCTTCGGTCTTCGTCTCCACTGCGATCTCCCGCGGAAACTTCGTCCGTCACCTCCTCGTCGAAAAGGTCACCACGTAGCCGGAGTCTTTTACGGGCTCCCACCTCTGGACCGAGGCAACTCGGGCGCGAAGTTGGCTAGCTAACGCGTCCAAGGGATGCTGTAGAATACTGTAGTAGCCATGTCCCTTAGGGTATGTGAAGTTGCCATGGAATGATGGAGGTGAGGAGAACTATGGAAGAATGATGGTGTATATCATTTTCAAGCATGAAAATGATATGAATTTCTTTCCCTCATCCAAAAAGAAACCTCTCCTTCTCTCTCATGAATTGTGGCCGGCCCCTCTTCAAGTGGGAGGGAATAATGGAATGAATAAATCAAGTGGAGAAATATTAGATCAAAAGAAATATATATAAAATAAGATAAGATAAACCTTACATCCTTTCTCACTAATCAATCCTTTCATCAAACCATCATGAGAAAGCAAGGGAAAAGACCAAAATAGAATCTCATCATGATGAAGCCATTTTACAAAGAACCCCCTCCACCAATACTAATTTGCACAATTGCAAATTAGCCCCTCCAACGATAAAGTCCGGCCGTGAAGGAACAAAGGAAAACCGGCCGGAACGGAATGCAAACTGGCAACTTCAGAAAACTGATCCCATAATAAATTACAGGAAAACCCCGCTACAGCAAATACATGTCCGCATTTGTATTCCCACTGAACACAAATGCAAAGAGACAAAACTACACTATCTGATACTAGGATCCGGCTTAAGCCAAAGCCGGCTAGTAAAAACCGTCCGATCACGATCCGTGCAATACCGAACGTATCTGATCGAACCCTGCCATATCTCCATACGGCCTCTACAGCGCTTCGCCCGAAACCTGAGTAACTGAGTGTGGTGGACTCTAAAGACTCGTCAATACTATGGCTGTGGATTTAACCACTAGCACGTCAGAGGTATAAGCCAATACGTAACGGGCTACCAGGTATTGACCAAAAGGGACGTCGATGAGCGAACACATCCTGACACCCTACTGAGCCTGTCAGTGACAATAACCGTACAGTCCGGTCCGTTCGTTTATGAGCATCGCATGGCGGGCCTAGGGGGCTGGTAAAAGTCAGACCCTCAAAAGCGGTACAAGTCGTGTCGGAGTGTAGCCCAGAACACCCTGAGATACTACTGGAATACCTACCAGCAAATCTCCTGCCTTGGCCAAGGACTTTTCATGTTCTGGCTATCCTAGACACAGCGCGACCTCACCCCCAATACCGAGAGAGACGAACCCCTGCAGATCCGCTCACTGCCTCCATGTGGCTCGGGACTGTACCCAACTAAAACCTGTTTGCACGACTTCTTTGAGCCGTGGTAGGGTAGTAATCAAAGCACAGTGGGAACTCACACGAGACATATGACGATCTCAGGTCGATGAACTAACCTGTACACATGTCACCAGGGAACTGCTATCTGACGTCTGGTATAATCCCAACTAGCAGGTTCCCGGCGAGTCCTGTCCGGTGTACTCATAACCCAATGAGGACCTGTATACATCTTAAGTGAACCAACCGACACCAGTGGCTTGTGAGACCGGCCACCGCCCCTCGTCGGGGTCTCGACTGTATACACTAGTCTACTCTGGAGAATCGATGCCCTGTCTCGAAACTCCCACGACTAGGGACCTTTTAAGGATGTGCTTATAGACTCCAACTCTCACTTATATGATCGCCCTCATACTGCTGGTAGTCAAGCAAGAATCCTAGGGGCTCTATCAACGTGTAATAGCGACTCGTAAGGTCACCTAAAGCAGTACACGATGATAAAGATAAACCAGATAGCATACTATCATCTCGAGTAAGACTGTCCTACTGGGATAGGTCCTCCCCTCAATCATTGCAATCACGTGCCTGTGATCCAATAATTGACTCTGAGGGCACTATCTCCAACATAAACTTTAGCTAATTGATTATATCTGTGATGTGATATATGAACTGAACGTCGACTAATCGCTATAGGTCGATTAGTGGAGGTTGTACATATCTGTGATGTTGGATTGTGTATATGAACTTGTTGGATTATCGCGAATGAATAGCCGGGGTTGTGAGATGAGAATTTATTTATCTTTCATTTGATGTAATATTATTTTTATGGCCGCACATCCGGGTTGAGGTTGTAGCCGCCATTGTATATTATTTCTTTTACTGTTTTTGCTCCTAGGATAGACCCAAGGAGGGGTGCACAAACTACCGGGTACTTTGAAGTGCCGAGTGGCCTACTCACGTTGTTGAGGGAGGTTGCTTCACTTCGGGTACTTGGCGGGTAGTTTGCCTCACCCGTAGGGGTCTAGGGTGGGGTTTGGCTATTCATCGCGACCGTATAATCCGTCTTTCGTTGCAGGTTCAAACGAAATGCGGATTCCTAGCATATCCAATGTGTTCATCTGTGATCTGGAATGGATATCATTGCATCTGATGAATGTATATATCTATATATGATATCTAGTAGGCGTTGCTTATGTTTTGCATCCGCGCTAGTCCAGCCCCCGCTCTGTCGTTAGTTAACCTAACGGGTGGTGATGGGGCCCCGTGGCGAATGCGGATGGCTTAAGCGTACGTCATATTTTCGTTGTTTTCTGCAATGGTAGGATTAATTGATGGGACGCATTATATTAATACAAAGAAAACAAACCAAAGTTAAATCGTTGGAACAATTTCAAAACCACTCGGTTTTTTCCAAAACAGAAAACTTTTGAAAACACGGAGCTTAAACCACTCCTTTTAAAAGCTATCACGTTCCTTCGATTATATCAAAATCACTACGTTCACGGTTTCGCCAAAACCATTCGTAGCCCTCCGTCATTTCAGTTAAATATTCAGTAGTATTCAAGCTATGTATTTTGACCTTCGCCAAGGCATAGTGATTGGTATCTACCGAATATTTATCTGTTGCATAGATAGATGCGTTGGTTTGAGATAGTCGTACTACTATTTCGGCCTTCGTCAAGGGTATGTACGGGTGGGTTCAAATTAACCTGGATAATGACGGATAGAACTTGACATGTGACTTATAATATGTTGGCCTTCGTCAAGGTCATAAGTGCATAGGGCAAAAATCCACATCGGGAGTTTCTAAAGAAACTGAAACTTGCTAGTGTTGCATACCATATGGAGTGTGATGATTTTGGTAGGATTCCTTCAGCTTTATCACACGATGATATTTGGAGCCCGATCCTACTGTGAGTATATGCTACTCCTCGGGAAACTTTCTCACTTAACGATCAATGCTATAAACCAAGTATGTGTCTAGAAAGGTGTTAGCGGGGCTATGCCCATAGGGAAAAGGGGTTATTTAATTAAGGAACTTCGCGAAAGCGTTGTAAAACCTCCCTCGAAGTACCGACACTGGACTGGCTGAACGGTTAAGCAAGTATTGTACGGTGAGATTGATCCCGACTAATTCTTCATTTATGGTTTGAGGAAGGATTCGAGAAACAGTGGGAGCCATCCTATTTAGACAAATTAAAAACCACTCTAAACATGCAAGAGCATCATGCTAAAGTGTTTCTTCTCTCTCTCCTAATTGCAGCGACCAAACATCATGACCGGCCTTAAATTACTACTAGATAAAAATATACTGACAGGGCCAAACTACAAAGATTGGCTCAGGAATGTCAAAATGGCAATCACTTATGACAAGTTGGGGTATCTCCTTACCACTAAAGCCCCCGCCGTCCCAGGTCCAGAATCCAGTGTCGCGGATAAGAAAATTCGTAAGAACTGGGATATTGACTGCGCGAAGGCCAAGTGCCTCGTGCTTGCCTCTATAGACAATGAACATCAAAGGAGGCACGAGAATATGGATCTTGAATCCATATTTCTCCATACTAACGAACTATATGGAGAGCAATCCCGTATCGCCAGATACGAAACCTCGAAAAAGTTGTTTTCAGTGAGGTTGGCCGTCGGATCATCTGTAGCGGAACACGTGCTTAAGATGATTGGCTACATTGAAGAGTTTGCGGACCTCGGGACCACGTTAGAGAACGAGCTCTACACTGACTTGATTCTCTAGTCCCTTCCTTCCACCTATGCCCAGTTTATCCCGAACTTCAACATGCAATGAAAACAAGTTGAACTTCTGGAACTCCTCTACATGTTGAGGAGTGCAGAGGGCACCCTACAGAAAGTCAGGGAAACACCCGCTTTGTTTGTTGGAGGAGCTTCCTCTTCTAGGTCCAATTCGAAAGCCAAAGAAAAGAAGAAGAAGACCCCTACCAAACCAAGGGGCGGTGTTAGTAAGGTGGAAGCCAAGGGAAAGGCAAAGGTAGCAAAGGTAGCGGGACAGCTTGTGGGGAAGAAAGAATGCTTTTATTGTCACAAGAAAGGACGCTGGAAGAAAGATTGCAGGGCTTGGAAGACCAAGAACCAGGACCCGAAGCAAGTTATAGCTTCGGCTTCAGGTGTGTATGTTATTGAAAACTTTCTGTCAATCAACTCTACTTCCTGGGTATTCGATACCGGATCAGGATCTCATATCTATAATTCTTTGCAGGCACTGAGAAAGCGTAGAGCTTTGAAGGCCGGTGATATGACCCTCAGAGTTGCAAACGGAGCAAGCATGGATGCTGAGTCCGTAGGGGACTATCACTTAGGGTTGACAGATGGACATGTTTTGGTTTTGCGCAACTGTTATTTTGTACCCAGTTCGACTTGTAATGTCATATCTGTATCTTTAATGTCTAAAGAAGGTTATGATTTTGCATTTGTAAGCAATGTTGTAAACATTCACCTTACTCATGTTTTGGTTGGGTCGGGTACATTAAGCAATGGTATATACGTATTAAACCAACCGCAGATTTTCAATATCCAGAATACACACAAAAGAAAGTCTCCAGAAATAAATCATACTTTCTTATGGCATTGTAGACTGGGTCACATCAATGAAACAAGGTTAACTAAGTTGCATAAAGAAGGATATTTGGATTCGTTCGAATATCAATCATATGCAACTTGTCAATCGTGTCTCAAAGGAAAGATGACAAAGACTCCATTTACTGGACACGGAGTAAGAGCGAGCGAGCTCTTGGGACTCGTACACAGCGATGTATGTGGTCCAATGTCTACACATGCGCAAAGTGGTTATTCTTACTTCATTACTTTTACGGATGATTTTTCAAGGTATGGACATGTCTTCTTAATGAAGCATAAATCTGAAGCCTTTGAAAAATTCCAGGAATACAAGAATGAAGTAGAAAAACAAACAGGTAAAAAGTATCAAGACACTGAGATCTGATCGAGGTGGTGAATAATTGAGTGCTGAGTTCCTGGGTTACCTAAAAGAGAATGGAATTCTCTCTCAACTTACTCCTCCATACACACCACAGTACAATGGAGTATCGGAGAGACGGAACCAAACCCTATTGGACATGGTACGTTCCATGATGAGTAACGCTGAGTTGCCGCGATCTTTCTGGGGATATGCACTAGAATCAGCTGCATATCTTTTGAACCAAGTTCCAACTAAGTCAGTGCCTACCACACCATATCAGATGTGGAGTGGGAAGAAACCATATCTTCAATATCTGAAGATTTGGGGATGTCCATCCTTTGTCAAAAAGCAGCATACGGAAAAACTCGAGGCACGCTCAGTACTGTGCAAGTTTGTGGGATACCCAAAGAACTCCAGGGGGTATCTTTTCTATTACGCAGAAGAACAAAAGATTTTTGTCTCTCGTCATGCCCACTTTCTAGAACATCAGTTCTTAGAAAAAGAAATAAGTGGGAACACAATAGAACTGGAAGAAATTCCAGAACCACGAGCTATTACTGAAAGCTTAGTAGAACCAGAAGGTTCGAAATGACAGGACATTCCTATGCCGCTCCGCAGTAGTAGTAGGCTTTCTCATCCACCTGAGAGATACTAAGGTTTTCTCATAGATGGGGATAGAGAGGATTGCATCATTGATAATGATGAGCCGACTAGCTTCCAGCAGACCATTCAGAGCTCTGAATCGGTAAAATTGCTGGATGCAATGCGGACCGAGATGGAGTCTATGTACACCAACAAAGTATGGACTTTGGACGTTGCACCAGAAGGGGTAAAACCTGTAGGCTGCAAATGGATCTTCAAAAGGAAGATTGGTGTAGAGGGATAGGTTGAGACCTATAAGGCTAGACTTGTTGCAAAGGGTTTTTGTCAAAGACCTGGTTTGGACTATGACGAAACCTTTTCTCCAGTGGCTATGCTCAAATCCATTCGGATCCTTCTTGCCATTGCTGCCTTCCAAGATTATGAGATTTGGCAGATGGACGTAAAACCGCTTTTCTAAATGGTAATTTAGAGGAGTGTGTCTATATGGACCAGCCAGAGGGATTCATTCAGAGTGGGAGGAGCGGGAAGTTGTGCAAGTTGCTTAAGTTCATTTATGGACTGAAGAAGGCATCGCGGAGTTAGAACATCTGTTCTGATGAGACGGTCAAAGAATTTGGCTTTATCAAAAATCCAGATGAACCATATATTTATAGTAAGATTGTAGCACGAACTGTCATATTCCTCGTTTTATACGTGGATGACATTCTCTTGATAGGAAATGACATTCCAATGCTACAATCTGTCAAAGGGTTCTTGTCACACAGGTTCTCCATGAAAGACCTGGGCGATGCCTCTTACATTCTGTGGATCCGGATCTATCGTGATAGGTCCAAAAGGATATTAGGACTTTCACAGTCCAGGTACATCGACACCATACTGAAAAAATTCAGTATGGAAGATTCCAAGCGCGGCAATTTACCGGCTTGTCACGGGATCACCCTCTCCAAAGAGATGTCTCCCAAGACTGATTTGGAAAGGGATCACATGTATATTATACCCTACGCCTCTGCGGTACGCTCTATAATGTATGTGATGTTGTGTACCAGACCAGATGTAGCTTATGCACTGAGTGTAGTAAGCCGGTATCAGTCAAACCCTGGGGAGAAGCACTGGATAGCGGTAAAGAACATTCTGAAGAACCTGGGAAGGACTAAGGATATGATTTTGGTTTACGGCGGAAAAGACCTCCAGATCGAGGCCTTTGCTGACTCCAGCTTCCAGAGTAACAAGGATGACTCCAAATCCATGTCGGGTTATGTCTTTACTCTCAATGGAGGGACGGTGTGTTGGAGGAGTTCCAAACAGGAAACCATTGCTGACTCGACGATGGAAGCGGAATATATCGCAGCATCTGATGCCGCAAAAGAAGCCGTCTGGATGAGGAAGTTCTTGACAGAACTTCAGGTGGTTCCGTCCATTGTTGATCCAATACCTCTATATTGCGACAACAATGGGGCTGTAGTTTTAGCAAAGGAACTCAGGTCCCATCAGAAGTCCAGACACATCTTGAGGCGGTATCACTTGATCAAGGAGATCGTGAACCGCCGGGAGATTGAGGTTCGAAGGGTTGTTACAGAAGATAACATTGTAGATCCATTCACAAAGGCCATTTCTGAGACGCAGTTCGAGAGGCTATTCGAGATGATAGGTCTGCGATATGCCAGCACATGGCCTTAGTGCAAGTGGGAGATTGTTAGTGTGATATGCCCTAGAGGCCATTATTGTGTAGTACTAATTTGTATATTACATTTTGGAAGCTTGGGATATATACACGGATTGACATTTTTTCTTAATATGGTAGTATGCTACTTGGTTTGTATCTATCTTAATATGTGTATTTGTTTCTTTTGACATATTGCTAATAGATATTGATAGAGCCCTTAGGATCTTTTGCTTGACTACCAGCATTATGATGGCAGTCACACTAGTGGGGGCTGGGTAGTCTATAAGCACATCCTTACACAGGTCCCTGGTCGTAGGATTATCGAGAAAGGGCATCGATACTCTAGAGTAGACTAGTGTATACGCTTCTCATCCTAGGAGGGGAGATGGTCTATCCCACAGCCATCAGTACGTCGTACTGGAGATAGTATGCAGGTGCTCGTTAGGTTACGAATACACTGGACAGGACTCGCAGGGAACTGTTAGTTGGTATTATACCTATCGTCAGTTATCAGTTCCCAGGTGACATTAGTACAGCTTAGTTCGTTGGCTTGACACTGTCAGTTCGCCTCGAGTGTGTTCCCATTGTTCTTAGATTACTACCCTACCACGGCTCAAATGAGTCGTGTAAACAGGTAGTAGTTGGGTGCAGTCCCGAAGCACTTGGAGGCAGTGACGGTTAGACAGGATTCGTCTCTCCTGGTATTGGGAGTTGATATCTCGCTGTGTCTAGGAGAGCCATTGCACAATGTCCCTGGCCAGGGCAAGCGAGATTTGCTGGTAGTGTTTCCAGTAGTTTCTCAGGGTGTTCTGGGCTACACTCCGACACAACCTGTACCGCTATTAGGGGACTCACGTTTACCGCCCCGTACGCCCGACATACGATACTCTCAGACGAACAGACCGGACTGTACGGAGATTGTCACATTCAGGCTCAGTAGGAGTTCGGATAGGTTCACCTCATCGGTCTTCTTATCGGCAACTACATGGGGACCGTTACGTACAGCTAGTACCACTTGCGGCCTGTGGTTAAACCCACTGCCAGCGTAGTGTCAAGTCTTTAGAGTCCCACACAGAAGGTTGTTTGCCTTTGGGCAAAACAGAGTAGAGGTCGTATGATTTTACGACGGGGTTAGTTCACATACGCACACTTGTGCACGTTTGGTGTCCAGGCAGTTATTACTAGTGGACTTTAGTTTAAGCCAGATCCTAGTATTTGTTATGGGATTGGTCTTGTCTCATTGTATTCGTGTTTCTTCGGAACACGAATGGGGGTACATACGTACAGTTAACAGAGGCGGAGAGGAAGAAACCTCATTAGGGTTTTTGACCGTTGACTTTTTCTAAACCTTAATGAGAATGAGAAATATGATTAATAATATTAATTAAGGATAATTGTGCCATGGTTAGGGTTGGGTTGACCATTTGACTTGTTGACTTTTATTGACCTTGATATTTTCTTTTGTTAAGCAAAAGATATTTCTTGAAGCTTGCTTAGCATTAAATGCGAAATGATAATGGTCAAATCAACTAACCATCATAATTTTCCTAATTATTATTATTATTAGCATATATTTCTAATATGAGAGAAAGGTTGCTTCTAGACTCTCATTCTCTCATAACCATTCTCTCTTATAGTTTGCTCTCCCTCTTCCTCTCTCTCAAATACTTAAGTGTTTCATGTGTTGAAAATCCATGCTTTGAGACAAAACCATCAAAACACCTCTCTACTCATTTTAGGGTTCTTAGTCTAGCAAGCCAAGCACTCTAGTTACTTCTTGGTTGAGGTAGATGCTCAAGATAGAGGCCTTCGGGTGGATCTTTCTTTGGCAAAGAGAAGACGAAGAGGAGGAGCCGTCTGCACCACTCCAAGGAGCTAGCAACAAGAAGGACCACAACAAGAAGAGAAAGAGTTCAAGAACTAGGTATAACCATCTAACCTAGTAGCTAAAACTCCGTATTAGTTTGTTAGTTTTTGTTTAGCAAAGATCCTTCATGGTTAGTCTATGTTTCCTTGTGATAAAAATCTGATTTTTTACTCTTTCCGCCTCTCCGTAAGTACCGGAGAGGGTTACATAGACTTACATTGCTGAGTTACCTTTTCTATTTATGAGTATGCACTGGAAACATATGTGTACTAATTGAATAAGGTTCCGTTTAAATTAGTGGGGGTATAGCAGAACTGGAAGAGATCCCAGAACCACAAACGGTTACTGAAAATTTAGTAGAACCTGAGAATTTAATTGTCCCTGACAAATCTTAGCCAGTTCGCAGATTTAGTAGGTGACCTCAGCCACCCGAGAGTTACTACAATTTCCTCGTAGACGGTGATAAGGTTATTTGCATCATGTTGATGTGACCCTACTAGTTATCAACATGCCATAGGGAGTAGTGACTTCCGACTGATGGCTGGATTCCAAGATATCTAAGTTGGACTCCAAGCACTCCAAATAAGTATGGATTTTGATGGATGCTCCTGATGGGGTAAAACTCATTAAGATCAAGTAGATCTTTCAAAAGAATATCAGTGCAAATGGAAAGGAATTGACCTAATAAGGCTAGACTTGAATTCAAAGGTTTTCATCAAACACCCGGTGTGGATTGTGATAAAACTTTTTCTTTAATGTCTATTCTAAAGTTTATTCGGATATTACTTGCCAATGCTTTTTTTTCATGACTATAAGATCTGGCAGGTGGAAGTCTATAACGTCTTTCTAAATAGAGATTTAGAAGTGCACATGTATATGACTCTGCCATAGGTCCTTATAGTAAGTAGGAGCAGCGGAAAAGTGTGCAAGTAGTTTTAGTCCATTCATGGACTAGAGCAAGCATAGCGGACATGGAACATCTATTTTGATGTAACTGTCAAGGTGTTTGACTTCATAAAAGTTATAGATGAACTTAGTATTGGTAAGAAGGATGTAGGGAGTATTTTCACATTCCTCATATTGTATGTGGATGACATCCTTCTGATAGAAAATGAAGTTCCTATAATACAATTTGGTGAAACTATGGTTATCACAGATGTTTCACCATATAGGAATTGGGTAACATATCATTAATTCTGGTGACTGGATCTATAGAGATAGATTTAATAGGATTTAGGAATTGTCCCAATTTGGGTATTATGACACCATTCTAAAGCAGTTTAGAATGGAATACTCCTAACACGGTAGTGTACCCGCAAATCAAGGAGGCATCCTCTCCAAAGAGATATCTTCTAGACTGATAAGAAGTGGGACTAGCATAAATGACATTCCACTTGTTTCGAAAGTGGGGTCAATCATGCGATGTCATGTAACAGATCAGATGTAGCTTATTCAGTAACTGTAGTAAGCGGATATCAATCCAATCCTAAAGAAACATATGATAGAAGTGAAGAATACATTTGGATGTTCTTGGTGTATGGTAATAGAAGCCTCCAACCTAAGGCGGTTTCCGATTCTAGCTTCCAAGGTGATATGGATGATAAAATGTCTATGACGAGTTATAAGTTTACCCACTTATGAGGAGAAGTATATTGGAAAGATTCCAAGCAGGATACTGAGGTAGAAATGATGCTGGAGACTAAGTATGTCTCAGCAAAGGATGCAATACAAGAAATTGTTTGGATTAAATATGTTCATTTCTGAACTTTGTCCCATTAGCTATCCATACAAATTCTAAGGCAGGTATCACTCGATTCGGGAGATAGATGATCTCCGTGAGATTGAGATAAAGATAGATGAAACTAGAGACATTATAGCGAATCCACTCACCGAGGTTGTTTCTCAAATACGTTTTAAAAAACTGTTATTAGAGAAGTTGCGTATGCAATACCACAATATTGGCCTTAAGTGTAAGTGGGAGATTGTTGAATATAAGTGTCATGAAGGCAATTATTGTAATTGTTTAAGGACCTATATAGATATAAAAAGTCTTGCTCGACATGATAGTATGCTATTTGGTTTGTCTTTATCAATCATGTGTATACGTTTTACTTGTTATTATGTATCGCTAGTATATGTTGATAAAGCCCTTAGGATTTCTGCTTGACTTTCAGGATTATGAAGGAGATCATACTACTGGGACCTGAATAGTCTATAAGCACATCCTTAAATGTTCCTAGTCGTGGGAGTATCGAGACTGTGTATCGGTACTCCACAGTAAACTAGTGTATACGTTTTCTGACCCGGTTGGAGGGCGATAGCTGATCCTACAACTATTGGTGTTTGATACCGAGGATTGTATATAGGTGTTCACTGGAGAATGAGTTTCACTGAACAGACTCACAGAGAAATTCTAGATGGTGTTATACTTATTGTCATATAGTAGTTCTCTGGTGACAAGGGTACAGGGTAGTCTTAAGACATGAGAATTCCATAGTGTCTTGTATATGTTCCCTCTGTACTCTAATTAGTACCTACCATAGCTTTAAAGTTCTATGCCAACATATTTAGTTGGGTACAGTCCTAAAGTTCATGGAGTTAGTAAGCGGTCGAAAGGATTCGTCTCTCCCGGTATATGGAGTTGATGTCACGCTGTGCTTTATGAGCTATAACCATAAGTTCCTGGACCTAGCGGTTGAGATAAACTGATAAGAGTTGTCAGTTGAATCTCATGTGGTTATGATTCTCCTATCAGCATGATTTATCGAGTTATTGGGGGTCTGATAGAATCCACCCCCTGACCCGGTATGTGACACTCTCTGACGAAGAGACCGGACTATATGGTGACTGTCGCTGATAAGCATTGCAAAGTATAGATGAGCTTGCTTGACTACCTTTTTTTGATCAATACCTGGGTAGTCTTTATGTGCAACTAGTACCGTTGACGTACTTGTGGGTTAACCAGTGAGGAGATTGATCTAAATGTGTTTCAGATAAATCGAATGTGATCTTAACCTACTTCCAGCGTATTGTCGAGTCTTTAGAGTCCTACACAGTGGGTTTTCTGATTCTAGCGAAATGATGTAGTGTGCGTATAGTGATACGTGCGGGATTCTGTGTATGCGATAACACATGTATTAATCGGACGTTTGATAATACTAGACGGCTTATGATAAAGCTATAACATTAAAACAAGTATTGATATTGAATATATATATATATATATATATATATATATATATATATATATATATGTCTCATTCTTTTTCTCTATGTTGTTGTATTTGCATTTCATGCAAATATATTTATATGTATAATGATATTACACATATTTATTTATTCTTTTTCTATTTTAATTTGAGAGCTTTGTTATGTGGTAGGGACTATAAGCTTACTCATCAAATTTGTGATGACAAGTGGATGGGAAAGGAGAGAAGTATATAAGAGAAAAATGAACTCTGATCTTTAGATTTGGGTGTTCATTTTCTTCATTTCACTTCTCTCTCCTCATTTTCCATGGCTCTTAAAGAAATAGAATGAGAGAAAAGAGGGAACAAGAGAGTAAGATTACGCTATATCTCCTTCCTCATTTTATCTAGCAAATAAAGTGAGCAAGTTGCCACACAAGAAGAGTTCTAATGAAGCTAAAGCTAGCATCAGAAACCTTCAAGGTGGATCATCTTCGGCAAGGGAGATCGTATTTCAAATTTGATCCGGAACACTCGAAGCGTAGCTAGATTTTACTACAATCCCGCAAGGACGCTTCAAAGATTATAGTTTCTAAAAACTCTATTTAGTTATAATTGCTCAATGTTTTTGTATGGTTTTTGTGCATAGATGTTTTTAGGATTTCGGTTGCTAGTGGGATGTTTATAAAATCGTTGTTTTTGCAAAGATCCGCTCTTGGAGCGACCAGCGCACAAGGAATTAACAAAAGGAATCTCCGATTAACTGGTCTTGCGATCATGCAAACTCAATGTGAAGATGTGAGTGTGTTGGACTATAAATGAAGGTTTTTTCATTTCCTTTTTTTTTATTTATTATAATTTAATTTTTTTATATTAAAAGATAAAGGTCCAGGTTCTCCGGGGAGGGGAAACCCAGGTCTGGATCCCCGGGGGCAACCGTGGTGGCCCCCCATAGGAAGGAAGCTGGGGTCGGCTCTCGCTTTAGGGGGTTGGCTCCCCCTCTTTTGAGGGGGGTCGGCTCCACCCAAAAGGGGGGCCGGCTTCCCCTTTTATGGGAGGTCCTGGGTCTGGGTGCCCCTTTCAAGTTTCCCGGCGGCGTTTTCTTGAGGGGGTTGCCCGGGTCAAGCACCCCCCGACGGCTTCGTCCAAATTTTATAATTTTATTATTCGTTTTATTCATTTTTGTTTGGTTTTCTAAAAAAAACTAAGTGTGCAGATTCCGATGATAATTCGGCGATATAACCGCTAGATTTCGTCATTTTATCATTTATTTGGGAGAAACATAGAACGGCGCTTATGTTTTCCCGCGTTTGGATAAAGCGCAGATGGAGATCCATGCTCAAAGAGAGAAGCACAGATTGAGATCCATATCCCTGAGGGTTTCCCCAAAAGAGAAGCCCAACGGCTTTCCTTTTAGTGGGATCACCAATAACCATCTCTCTATTTTTTAAAAAAACCTCTCTTGATTCTTGAGGAGTTGAAATTGGGATCTTTGATGAGGGAAAAGGGGCTCGGTTTCCCTATTTTATGTCTTGGATCTTGAAATTGTGGTGTTTTGAGAAATGAAATCCTTTTGATTCGTCCTTTTTTCTTTAGATTTTAGGAAGAAGATGAAGGACGATGCCCAAAAGCTCTCCTTTACGAAATTTAATGGAAAAAAGAGACTCCCTTTCAATAGATCTATAGATTTTTGTTATTTATTTTTAAAAAAAGAGGGGTTTTCCTCTTGATTTATTTGGAGGAGAAGAAGAGGAAGAAGGGGAAAGAGGGGGGGAGAGGCACAAACCCTAGAATTTTGTAGAAATGGGAAAACTTAAAATTTCATCACAGGGTTGGGTTTAAATACCCATTACAATATGTAAGTTAGCCTTTGGGCTTTACATAATTGCCTTTTTGTTTCTCGCATGCCCATGGGCTCATTTATTTTTGCACATAAGCCATGTGTTTTATATAATTTTGGCTTTTTGCACATTTGTATTACATTTTTATACGTATTTGCATACAAAATTTATTTAGTACAAATTTATTTCTCTTCCTTCTTCGACGGCCAGCCGACATCGCTTAGGCTTGAGGCGGTTTAGGCATGAGCCTACTTGCTTGGGCTTAGCCTCGAGTTGGTTAGACTTGGGTCCAATTGTCTGGGTGTTGATTTGAAGGGTTCCTAGGCACACTAATGAGGTCTTACAAGGCATCAACCATGCCAAATTCAAAAATTTCCGGTGCCGAGAAACCCTAATGCGATCGTTGACTAGAGATTAGGCGAAACATGCAACTAGTTAACAACTTAACTAAGAGTGAACGGAAAATACAACCTTTATAGATCCGATCCTCCACCTTCTTAGCTCCGTGATGATGTCCCCTCGCTGCGATCATCGGTTCCCGGGCTCTAGCGTCAGCTTCATCGGAGAAATGGGCGGGCTAGGTCGTCGACTTCGTTGCCGAAGATGATCTACGTCGAGGCAACTCAAGATCAAGCTCCAACTTCACCAAGTCATGAAACTTATGAAGAAAACACCCTATACTACATGGCAAGTGGTAGAGGATGAAGAAATAGGAAGTGGGTTCACTTTAGAATTGGATTTCTCACTCTTTTTCTCAATTTACCATTGAAGCTAGCAAGCTTCTTTCTTCTTCTTGAAGAAGAAAATGAATATCATAATAATAGAAAATAATGTGATTCTTATCATATTAGCAACCATGGTTAAGTGTAGAGAATAAACTAGGGTTAGGTGAATGGTTAGGTTTAGGAAAGAAACAAAATGGTCAAAGCTTCATGAAGTTTCAAGTAAATCCAAAGAAAGCCACCATTTTATTTCATGCCAAAGAAATAAATAAATAAATAAATGAATAAATAAAAACCCTAACCATTTACTTAACCAAGGTTTAAATCAAACATACACCCAAGTTTGCATGTATCATCAAACATGATACAATCTTGTGCACAAAAATATATCACATATACAATGTGCACAAACAAGTGAGAAAAACATCTTAAGTGAACCAATACTAGTTAATGCAAAGTAATATATCAAATATATAATTATGCATTAAATCATTAAATCAATACTTGATTTAACGATCCGGTCATATCACATATGACCGACTAATATCCAATGTATCGGCTTATCGAATCAATCCTTGATTCGATAACTAGGTTATATCGCATACAACCAATCGATACATTCATCGCGAGAATAGAATACGGTATCACATACACGCATTATTCTCGGTCCCGCACATATCTCATATGCGCTTCTATTTTGTTTCGCTTGAGCCAGGAAACCTCTGTGTAGGACTCTAAAGACTCATCAATACGTTGGCAGTAGGTGATGATCATATCAAACACCCACAAGCCGTAAGCGGTCTACTAAACGTAACGGTCACCCGGGTATTGAGCGATCAGAAGATCGACGAGCAACCCCGCTCACACTCCTGTGAATCCAACCAGTAACACTTACCGTACAGTCCGGTCTGTTCATCTGATATGTCGCATATCTCGCCTACGGGTGGTGAACGTCAGACCCCAGTAGCTCGATAAGTCGTGTCGATATGAGGTCTATAACAGTTCGAGAAATTACTGGTAACACTTACCAGTAAATCTCAGCAACCCTGGCCAGGGATTTCCGGTTATAGCCAATCAAACACAGCGCAACATCAACTCCCTATACCGGGAGAGACGAATCCCTCCTATCGCTCATTGCCTCCATGTGATTCAGGACTGTACCCAAAATCCACCGTTTTGCATGCCCTCTTGGACGTGGTAAGGTGGAAATCAAAGCACAGTGGGAATTACACAAGACTCTATGACGATCTCGGGTCTACAGACTAACCTGTACCAGTGTCACCAGAGAACTGCCATCTGACGTAAGGTATAATACCATCTGGGAGTTCTCGGCGAGTCCGTCCAGTGTACCCAGTCTCCACTGAGCACCCGTATATGATCTCTGATGTCAAACACCAATGGATATGGGATCATCCATCGCCCATCTGTATGCGTCGAGAAGGTATACGCTAGTCTACTCTAGTATATCGATGCCCCGTCTCGATACACCCACGACTAGGGACCTTGAAGGATGTACTTATGGAATACCATGTCCCTACTAATATGATCCGCATCATAGTCCAGGTAGTCAAGTACACATCCTAAGTGCTTTACCAACATGTAACAGAGAGATAATCAGTATACACGTTAAGGTAAAGAGCAACCAGATAGCATACTATCATGTCGAGCAAGAAAGTCCTCCCTATATATGTCCCAGCATCCACTACAATATACATCCTATGTACATTAATAGCCTCTAGGGCATACATATAACTAACAATCTCCCACTTGCACTAGAGCCATCTGTTGCAGTGGTTGTAGTATCTCATACTCAACCATCCCATAAAAGTCTCTCTCTGGGAAAAGGCCTTTGTGAGTGGATCCGCCGTGTTGTCCTCTGAGTCTACTCTCCTAACCTCGATCACCCTGGAGATCAACTATCTCCATGATCAGGTGATGCTGCCTCAGAATACGTCTGGGTCACTGATGGGACCGGGGTTCCTGGGCCAAAGCCACACTTCCATTGTCACACAATGGTAGAAACCTAGTTCATCTCATGAACCAATATACACCCAAACTGCCTCTTTGGTAGCATCTTAAGTAGCGATGTATCCGGCCATTATCGTCTAGTATGCCACGGTATCTAGCTTGGAACTCTTCCAACATATCGTCCCTTTACTGAGGGTAAAGACAATGCCTGTGACAGACTTTCAGTCGTCCTTATCACCCTGGAACCCTTCCAGTGATTCTTCCCAGGACCAATTTATACCATCTCACTACAACTAGTGAGTATCCTAATATCCAATTAGATCTATCTCATAGATCCAAAACCCAGGATTTAGTAGGTATCACTTTGATCCTATATGGAGAATCATTGTGATAAGCGGAGATTGACCGAGCGTAGCATAGGAAACTCCTTCCCTATCAAAAGTATGTCATCCACATACTCTACGAGGATCACTACCATACTCCCTACTACCTTTTTGTCTATACAAGGTTCATCTACCATTTTGATGATGTCAAACTGTTTGAATAACTCATCAAAACAGATGTTCCAACTCCGCGATGACTGCTTTATCACATAAAACATCTTGCACACGTTTCCGTTGCTCCCACTGTCTACGAGGCCCTCTGGCAGTGTACTTATAGACGCAATCTTCTAAAACATCATTTAGAAGAGCAGTCATGGTACCCAACCGCCAGATATCGTAGTCATGGTATGTAGCCGTGGCAAGTAGGATCTGGATGGACTTAAGTATAGCCACTGGAAAAAGGTTTCATCATTATCCACGCTGGTCGACGACGAAAACCTTTAACATGTCTAGCTTTGAAAATCTCAACTTTTCCATCTACACCAAGTAATCTTCTCAAGATATACTTGCTCCTGATGGGGATTTAACCCTTCATATATAGCAACCAAAGTCCATACTTTGTTGGTGTATAAGGATTCCATCTCAGATCGATAAACATCCAGCCATTCTTACAGAGTCTCACTCCTGATGGCCAGCTCAAAACTAGTTGGGTCATCATCTCATGATACAATCCTCGCTCCTACTTTCATAGAGAAACCAAAGTAACTCTCAGGTAGGTGAGGAACCCTACTAGATTGGCGGAGAGGCTGAGGTTCGTTGGTTACTATTGAATCCTTCGGTTCTACCAAATCATCAGCTGCAGTTTGTATAGCTGGAACATTTCCAGTTCTACATAACAGACCTTTCCTCGAGCTTGTCCGGATTTTTCTTTTAGACATAGGCCGGACAACCCTAAATCTTAACTAACTTAAGATATGGGCTCTTCCCTTTCCATATCACATATGAAGTGGCAGGCAACTGATTTGATCGGAACCCTATTCAATAGGTATGCAACTTCATAAGTGCATAACTCCCAAAAGGAAATTGGAAACTCAGTAGTACTCATCATAGAGCACACCATATCACATAGGGTGTTATTGCTCCGCCCCGATATACCATCGTGCTATGGTGTATACGGAGGAGTAATGCTGAGAGAGAATCTCATTCTCCTTTAGAATAGTCCAGGATTTCCGTGCTCAAGTATTCTCCTCCCTGATCTCATCAAAGGACATAATACTTATACCCGTATTGGTTCTCTACTTCTAATTTATATTCTGTGAATATCTCGAAAGGTTCGGACTTGTGTTGCAACAGGAACATAGGTCTGAATCTCGAAAGATCATCAGAGAATTTAATGAAGTACAAAGAACCGGTCTTGGCATGTGTAGACAGGGGACCTAACATACATCATCATGTATCAGTCCCAAGAGTTCATTAACTCTTTCTCTGTTTCCAATAAACAGAGCTATGGTCATCTTATCTTTGTGACATGACTGGCAAGTTTCATAAGATGCAAATTCAAACTAATTTAAATATGCATCTAAATGTAACTTCAGCCAGTCGGGTCGCATTGATATGACCTAGTCTACAATGCCTCAAGAAGGATTCGTTCATTTCTAAACTATTCCTCTTGTGTGTGTTCCGTATACTAAGAACTGTAGTTTGATTTAGAACTTCAATGCTTTTAGATAACGTGCCTAAACCGATCAACTTTTTATATAGGAAATGTTCAAAACATTATCCAACAATACAAAATTATATCCTTTCTTTACTAATAAAGAGATTGATATGATTTTGTATATCAGGTTCGGTATCTAATAACATTCGTTCAGAATCAATGTATTAGTAATACAGGGTGACAGTGACCAACAGATTTGGCTGCAACACTTGCCCCGTTTTCTGCCTCATGAAACTTATCACCCGTTCTCAGTTCTCTACCTTTCTGTAGCCCTATATAATAGATTACATATCTGGGATCCTGATCCGGTATCAAATACCCAGGACGTAGAGAATATTGAGAAACAGTTCTGTGTAACGAACACACCCGAAGATGATGCATCATATGCACTTTCTTCGTTTGGGCGGCACGGGAAATCTAGTATTCCCCAATTTCCTGCTCTGTCTTATAACAATTATAAGTTGGAGCGGGACCAACGTTCCCCAGCTCATCATAACAAGCGGGTTCGGTCAATATATCCGTTTTATTATCTTGATTAAGGCGTGACATGGTCGCTACCTGGAGAGAGAGAGAAGAAAACACTCAGCGTGCGCTCTTGCAAGATCAGATTGGTTATTATTTTATCTAATCAGGATGGCTCCCACTGTTTTTATCAAATCTTTTTTCAAACGCTAAAATGAAAGACTTGCCGGGATTAATTACACGCTACAAGGTCGCCAATCTTTCAGCCAGGCCAGTGTCGGTACTTTGAGGGAGGTTCCCTGTACTTTCGCACGGACCTAATTACAGTAAACCTCGTTTTCCCAGAGGCATAACCCCGTTGACACCTTTCTAGACACTTACTTGATCGGCTAATTGTAATGTGTAAAACTCTCCCAGGAGTAACAATTACTCGAAGTGGGTATCAGGATCCAACTATCATATAGAAGGTATTCAATCTCATTGCAAATTTCAACACTTGAAATTCCCGATAATTTTTCCCCTAACGTGCTATGACCTTGACGAAAGCCAACAAACCATAGCCCGCTAGTCAAGTTCAACCCGTCATTTCTTGATTGAATTAAACCCACCCGCACGACCCTTGACGAAAGCCAACAAAGCCGCACGACTACCCTAATCCAATCGCATCGTATGCAGCAGATAAGCAGCATATAGCTACCGCACACTGCACCTTGACGAAAGCCAACAAATGTAGCACGAATACTACATACAACTTATCTGAAATGATGGAGGGCTACGACAGGTTTTTCTGAAAACCTATTGCACAATGAACTTGATATCGTTGTAGAATCAAATGATTTTAAAATGGAGTGTATTTTAGGCTTTTCTAGTTTTGCTAAAGGGGTCACTCCCGGTGAAGGGATCGTCGGCCATTTCCTCGTCGAATGAGGTGCAGGATATATCATATATACCGCTGTGCAAAGCAGAAACTATAGAATCAACCAAAAGACAAACCGAGGGATGTAGCATCTGCCAGTTATTGCTAAAGGAGTCACTCCCGGTGAAGGGATCTCGGTCCTTTCCTTATCGAATAAGGTGCAGGATGTTCTACAAGGAACACCGTGATGCAAAGAAAGAACTGTAGCTACCTATTTTATTTAGAAATTCGATTCCATAACATCTTAGGTTTCTTTTCTTTCATTAATCATATTAATGAAGTCCCATCATTTAAATTACCGAAACATCGCAGATAAATACAACGTACACTTATGCCATCCGCATTCGCCTCGATGTCCCCTCGTGCACCGTTAGGTTAGGTAATTAACGGCAGAGCGGGACAGGGCTAGCGCGGGTGTAAAACATAAGTAACGCCTATATAATATATCATATATACTATATACAGTATTTATCACAGAACATCAAATGATCACATCACAGATATCGTAGCAGAAGAAACATATGAAATATTGGATATACTAGGACGTCCGTGTTTTCAATACGAGCCTGTATAAAACACGGATTCCACGGTCACGATGAATAGCCAAACCCACACCCCTAGACCCCTACGAGAGCGGCAAGCAACTCTGCCAATTCTAGGGTTAGGAGACCCGGACTCGACACCTCGAGATGGTCTCCCACTGGACCCCAGAACCCGGTTACTTGTGCCCTCCTCCTTGGGTCTATCCTAGTGCGGAAAAGTAAATAATATACAAAAGGTGACATCTTCCGCAACCTGGAAGTTCCCCAATAAAAGATTATTACATACAATAAATTTTACATGAATGAAAATGAAAAACTCTCATCTCACATAAAACCCCGGCTATTCAAAACGCGACGATCCAATATAACATATCCAGCAACAAATAACATCACATGTCATCAACGTAAGTAAACATGCGTATCTCAATTGTCGTTGACATAAAGCAACGAAACCGGCGATATCACATATTACACTTACGGTCACAGAAAAGAAAGTGTAAAACTACAACAGTTGGAATCCGCAACATCTTTAGACATCGCATGCCTAACCAAATGAATTCCTTAGACATCGCATGCCTAACAATTATAAACCCCGCATTTCAGTCTCATTATCGAAAAATCTTTTCAATATCAAGTCGGGCAATTCAACAAGATTCCCGGCATCCTGATCGAATGCTCGTCGCAAACTTCAGTAGACGGCCGCACCCCCGATACCGTCGACGAAGTGCACCAAGGCGGAACACCGCTGCCACGAGCACCCGAACGGATTCTTTCGGCGACGGGGTTCTCCTATAGTCACTTGGTTGGGGCTATGGGGTGTAGCTGTCTATTAAGTTTACCGGCGAGTATCCGCATGCGCTACGTGATTGCGACGGACTTTTGATCACATCAAAATTCCGTGGCAACCGATCAAGTGAGACTAAAGTGCTATGCTTATAACATTCATATCAGTTATCTCATAACTACTTGTGGATTCCAAGTATTGTATCACTTTCCAGATAAATAGAAAATGTTAAACTTTCCGATCGAACATTCAAACACCCAAGTTTTCCCGAAACAGCTCAACACATGAAACAAGTTTAAAAACATCCAGTTCATGCCTCAGTACCAATGGTCCAGCCGTAGAAGGGTCAAGCCAACGCCTCACATGTGGCACGCCGTACTGTCCCAAACCCGAAGGTTCAAAGGGCAGTTCAAGACGGTCACATAATCGAGTTAAGCTTTGTTGTCTTCTAGAGGGACCATCGCGTTACTTGCACTACTTAGAACGTCATTAAACTACGGAAAGATCCAACACTTAGAAATTTCCCAACAGGGGAAAAATTGGGTATTTATATCCGGTCGAACTTTTCAAGAATTTCTAAAATTATCCGGAAAAACACAGATGAAGTTAAACTTCCCGATCGAAACACCGAGTCCCCAATACAACCTAGAAAACTCAACTCTTAAGTAGAAGTTAAAAATTCCCAGAAAATACAGCACTAACAGATAAGAATTACTGTGCAAATTTCAAACGCTGAAGTGATTATATGGCCGCGGAACCGCCGCAAAAGCCATGCTCGTGCCGCGGTTCCGCCGCGCTTTGATTGAATCAGGAGAACGTGCTTCACAGTAATTCATAAAAAAACCTGCTGATTTTTCTGCATATTTTTAATTCTCAAAAATCCCCGATTTCAAAAAATGTACAGAGAAGGGTTTCGGATTAGGGTTTCGGGTTCGTTCAGGTTTCTAACTTCGTCTACGCATCGCCTAAGGCTCTAGCTAGGCTCTGATACCACTGAAGGGTTCTTAGGCACACTAATGAGGTCTTACAAGGCATCAACCATGCCAAATTCAAAAATTTCCGGTGCCGAGAAACCCTAAAGCGATCGTTGACTAGAGATTAGGCGAATCATGCAACTAGTTAACAACTTAACTAAGAGTGAACGGAAAATACAACTTTTGTAGATCTGATCCTCCACCTCCTTAGCTCCGTGATGATGTCCCCTCGCTGCGATCATCGGATCCCGGGCTCTAGCGTCGGCTTCATCGGAGAAATAGGCAGGCTAGGTCGTCGACTTCGATGCCGAAGATGATCTACGTCGAGGCAACTCAAGATCAAGCTCCAACTTCACCAAGTCATGAAACTTGTGAAGAAAATACCCTATACTACATGGCAAGTGGTAGAGGATGAAGAAATAGGAAGTGGGTTCACTTTAGAATTGGATTTCTCACTCTTTTTCTCAATTTACCATTGAAGCTAGCAAGCTTCTTTCTTCTTGAAGAAGAAGAAAATGAATATCATAATAATAGAAAATAATGTGATTCTTATCATATTAGCAACCATGGTTAAGTGTAGAGAATAAACTAGGGTTAGGTGAATGGTTAGGTTTAGGAAAGAAACAAAATGGTCAAAGCTTCATGAAGTTTCAAGTAAATCCAAAGAAAGCCACCATTTTATTTCATGCCAAATAAATAAATAAATAAATAAATAAATGAATAAAAACCCTAACCATTCACTTAACCAAGGTTTAAATCAAACATACACCCAAGTTTGCATGTATCATCAAACATGATACAATCTTGTGCACAAAAATATATCACATATACAATGTGCACAAACAAGTGAGAAAAACATCTTAATTGAACCAATACTAGTTAATGCAAAGTAATATATCAAATATATAATTATGCATTAAATCATTAAATCAACACTTGATTTAACGATCCGGTCATATCACATATGACCGACTAATATCCAATGTATCGGCTTATCGAATCAATCCTTGATTCGATAACTAGGTTATATCGCATACAACCAATCGATACATTCATCGCGAGAATAGAATACGGTATCACATACACGCATTATTCTCGATCCTGCACATATCCCATATGCGCTCCTATTTCGTTTCGCTTGAGCCAGGAAACCTCTGTGTATGACTCTAAAGACTCGTCAATACGCCGGTAGTAGGTGATGATCATATCAAACACCCACAAGCCGCAAGCAGTCTGCTAAACGTAACGGCCACCCAGGTATTGAGCTATCAGAATATCGACGAGCAAGCCCGCTCACACTCCTGTGAATCCAACCAGTAACACTTACCGTACAGTCCGGTCTGTTCGTCTGATATGTCGCATATCTCACCCAGGGGTGGTGAACGTCAGACCCCAGTAGCTCGATAAGTCGTGTCGATATTAGGTCTATAACAGTTCGAGAAACTACTGGTAACACTTACCAGTAAATCTCAGCAACTCTGGCCAGGGATTTCTGGTTATAGCCAATCAAACACAGCGCAACATCAACTCCCTATACCGGGAGAGACGAATCCCCTCCTATCGCTCATTGCCTCCATGTGATTCGGGACTTTACCCAAAAGCCACCGTTTTGCATGCCCTCTTGGTCGTGGTAAGGTGGAAATCAAAGCACAGTGGGAATCACACAAGACTCTATGAGGATCTCGGGTCTACAGACTAACCTGTACCAGTGTCACCAGAGAACTGCCATCTGACGTAAGGTATAATACCATCTGGGAGTTCTCGGCGAGTCCGTCCAGTGTACCCAGTCTCCACTGAGCACCCGTATATGATCTCTGATGTCAAACACCAATGGATATGGGATCATCCATCGCCCATCTGTATTGGTCGAGAAGGTATACGCTAGTCTACTCTAGTATATCGATGCCCCGTCTCGATACACCCACTACTAGGGACCTTGAAGGATGTACTTATGGACTACCATGTCCCCACTAATATGATCCGCATCATAGTCCAGGTACTCAAGTACACATCCTAACAGCTTTACCAACATGTAACAGAGAGACAATCAGTATACACGTTAAGGTAAAGAGCAACCAGATAGAATACTATCATGTCGAGCAAGAAAGTCCTCCCTATATATGTCCCAGCATCCACTATAATATACATCCTATGTACAGTAATGGCCTCTAGGGCATACATATAACTAACATGATTTTGACTTTTTGACATTGACTTTGAATTTTAATTTTTCATTTTTAATTTTGGAAATGGGGTATAAATTTTAAATCCAACACCTTTTCTTAGCCCACAAATCACAAAATGAGCATACTGCATACCCACAATAATTTAAAATCAATTAGACTCGGCCTCTGAGGACGTCGCACTCATTAGGGAAAGTTAACTGTGTTTAGAATCTCACTTAATGGTTTAATACTCTAAAGGGTGTCTAGGAAAGTGTTAAAAGACGATCCACTAAAAAGAAAGAAGGTTTTGTGATTAAGGATATTCGCGAAAGCATTGGAAAACCTCCTTTCTTCTCTTGTACTTACCTGGCCTCTAGATTAGTACAATTTTCGGTCAGATTTTCAACATAGTTTCACTTCACAATAAGGTTCTTAAGCTGGTCTAGTTGACTTAGCATGACTAATAAGAGTGTGATTTTCTTTTCATGATTTTGTGTGAATATTTCTAGATATGGGTGGCAAACATTTTAATCTGATTCTTTATAATCCATATTCTATTATTGACCTATAGTCCCATCCCCAATCTTTTTATTCCAACTGTCAAGACTCCTCCCACGCTATTGAAAATTGTCCTTTCTTGGGGTGGTGCAACCAACCAAACCATTGTTGGAATCAAGGCATGTGAAAACAATTCCAACCATACGAAAATGTTGATATCGGTCTACCACCCAACTCTTTTGAACCAGATCACACTTTAAACCTAGAAAAAATGAAGATTTTGAAAAGGAGGTTTACCCAATTTTTTGCTTTGACACCGTCATCCTCACAGTCCTCATCATCCGAAACAACTTTCACATCTTTAAGGCTTGATAGTGAGATGGACGCTAGGTTAATAACTTTATAGAAAAGCTTGAAAGTTTTGATAGAAATTGACTCTTAAACAGTTTTGACTCTAGCCATATTTATACTACATTTTGAAAAATTGGTTAAATTCCTAATCACAATCCTTAGCTAGTCTCGACGAACAAATAAACTAATTAGTTGTTAAGATCTTCAAGGGTGGGCAAATGATACTACTTAGTCAAACCAATCCTAATAATAGCGACATCTTTCATCTCGGAAACCAACCGAGTGAGATACATGATCAATTTTTCTTTGATGATATCATAGATGACGATATAATGTTCGAATCGACTATGTGTTATATGAACAAGCTAGAAACCCCTTTGAGTCAATCTGACACTAATTTTCAATTACCATTTTTGCCTCCAATGAGTTGTAGCTATGAGGATGGTTTAATTGATAAAATATCTACAGATGAGAATTTTAACTCGATTGAATTTTGCTTAAAAATTTTTAAAGAGGAAGCTTGTGACTTTGATGAGTGCGGTTTACATATAACGTTTGAAGAAACTGTCAATAAGGGACCCACATCTTTATTCGAAACGACTGATAAATTTTTTGATGAAACTCTAGAGTGAGAACCTACATTTTTGGTGATATAAGCCACCCCACGACTTGATGTAAGGAGGAGGATATTGATTTGAGAGATAAGGGATGTGGTGATATTGTTGAAAATATGATCTGAAAGGAGTGTAAGGAGAAAGCCAATTTTGACGATTGATGTTTCACGCCGAGTTTTGAGGAGAATTTTTTAGGATGAACTTCGGTTTGTAGATGAGCTAGAATCACCAATTCACCTTGCACTGCACATTGATAGAGATCATTCAAGCCACACTCATTTGACTCCTTCAAAACTTCATCATCTTCTTCGTCAACGTTTTCTGATCCTTACTTTCACACATACATTTCTGTCACCCACATCAAAACACAACACGAGCTTCTTATTTTCCTTTGACCTATATTGTTGTGTTGTGTTTTATCAGCCTTGGCCTTACAGAGATAAAAATTTCGAATGTGTATCATTTCAAAAAATATAAAATATTATTTTTGGAATTTAATATTAAAATAATATATTTCGCGAAAACTACCCGATTTGCGAATTAGGGATTTTCGTAAAATGGTATAAATATATACCAATGTTTGTGAAATATTTAGAGATTAAAATGATTTATTCATTTAAAAATATATTTATTGGATTTGGAATTTTTATAATTAATTATATGCGGTTTAAATACAAATTGATTAGTGCACTACTAATCGCGATTAGGCCAAATCCATGTTTCTACATTTTTCCATGGTAAGTGCACCATGACATGTTGCATTTGGTTGCATGTTGTTTCATTTGTATTGTTTTATTGGTTTTATGTGTAATATTGTGAGAAAAGAAATGAAGAGAAAAGAAATGAAGAGAAAAGAGTGTATTATTAGAGAGAGAGAGTGTGTGTGACATGGCATGGGCTTGTGAGAGGGTGAGAATAAGAGAGAGAGAGAGGGCTACCTCATTTCCTCACCCCCATTGTTTTCCTTCATCTTCATCTTCCTCATACTCCCTCCACCACTTCTACCCTCATGTTTCATCTCCAATCCTTCACCAAAACCCTATACTCCCTTCATTAAAAATGATCCCCACCTCATCCTAGACCCTATGGACCTTTCAATCTTGGATTTTGAAGACTTTAAGCAGCTCAAGAATTTTCTTGAGTTGCCAAATGAGGTAATTTCTACATTTCTAGTTTAGTTTTTGAGTTTCCTAACACCCTATAGTAGTTTAGAGTTAAATCGATTTAGATTAAAGAGCTTTGGAAATTCCAAGAGAGGGTTTGGGTGATTGTGTAGACTTGTGATGTTTAGTGGCTGTTTACAAGACCCTAGTGTTGATTTTATGGCCTAGAACACTGAATAGAAACCAAAATACAATCTTAGAAACTTTTCGCGTCGTTTTTATGATATTTTTGGAGGTCTACAAGGAATCTGGAGTAAACCGAGACCTTTATAAAAAAATCAAACATATACATTAAGCTTGTTAGACCAATAGGAGACCACCACGAGAAGACGAGACCCAAACTCTAAGGTGGGTGTTCATATCATAATTTTCCATTATTATTTTTCCCATTATTATTCATTTTACAAATAAACAGGTGCTTTTGATCCATGTCTGCTACATAGTTGCAGGTTACAGGTTCTCGGAACAAAACAGTGAAAATGATGAAAAGATGATACAAAAGTGACACTACGACCGACAAATGGAAGAATCTTGGTCATGCCTACAGTTTGAAGGACAATGAAGATCAATGAACAAGTTCACAAAGTACAAAGGCAGCGCAAGGTTCAAGACTTCGACATGAAGCAAACGGTAAAGTCCACAACATCATTCACTGTGGAAATCTGGAAGAAAACTAGAAGTCAATCTGAGAAACCAAGTGAAGAAACAAGAAGCCAAAGGCAACCAGAAGAAACCTAGAAAAATGCAGCCAACAAGCCAGCAACATGGCCGCGGAACCGCGGCCAAACATGCCTTCTGGCCGCGGATCCGCGGCCATATGAAGCCCGTGTCGGTGCAATTTCATGTCGGTGCGGCGGTGCGTAGACTAGTCTTCTTTAGGGTATATTTGTAAATGCAGATGTGAGTCAAATGTAACCCTAGGGTTTTATGATCTATAAATAGAAACCCTAAACCTCTTTTTTGATGTAGGCCTCTTTTTATTTCATCTTTTCCGAATTTTAATTCGGTGTAAATAATTGAACAGAGCCATCAAATAAAGTAAGATTTTTATTTCATTGCCCTAGTTCTTAATTTTCTTTCTGCCCTAGTATAGATTTCATTATCTTCCCAAGTTAATTAGTTTAGAACATGTTAATCAATTGCCTAACGAGTGAGTAGTTCCTCACTTGTTAGGGTTAGGAATAGGGAAGGTTTGAGAGATGAAAATCTCTCACCCCTTTCTTTCCCATAACATATTTTAATAGGACTCCATGCATACATATACACACCGCTCCCTACGGCACCCTATTACACGAGGTAGCGGTGATACCGTAGTTTAAAAGACCGGTTGCGTATGTCTTCTATGGAGGTTAGGGTAAGAATTAAGAAAGGACGGACAAAAACCTAGAGGATGAAACATCGTTTCTACCCGATGGTACTAATCCACTTTATAAATTATTACCATAACACCTAATTAGATCTAAATTAGGGCATTGAAAGTGGTTGGAAATCTTAAATTTTCAAATTTAACCTAAACCTAACCCTAGCAAGATTCTAATTCTAGTCTAAATCAACTTTAATTTTTAGTGATAATCAACCAAACACCGTTTGGAATTAACTCGTTAGAACGAATAGAGAACACACAAAATCTCTGTGGATCGACCCGTACTCACCGGCTAGCTACCAAGCGACGCCGTTCTTGATTGCGGTAATTAATTCTTTGATCGTAAAACTTAGCACAAATCAAATGGCGTAGTAGTTTCTTTTTGTAATTTCGGGTTAATATAAAATCATAAAACTCATAAAAACTGAAGAAAAAAAATATAAAAATATAAAAAAATTATCATCTAGTTATTGTTTGAAGGGTGTTTCGTGTGAATTTTGCAGGATCGACGAACGAGTTCAGATCTGGATAAATCCAGAGTGCATAACAGAAAACCCTAGATCTGAAAAACAGAGAAAAATCAGACCAGAGGAGCAGAAGAAGTCTCGGGATCTGAACCAATCAATAGACTGCGGAACCGCGGTGAGGAGGCGCTTTTGGCGGCGGAACCGTGGTATTGTGCTGACGTCAGCTGACTAGAAACCCTCTGTGAGCTTCCTTTCTCCTTCTCTGAACCCTCTGATATCTCCTCTGTAAAAATTTCCTGCAGGATTCTTTGCGCAAAAACTTCTCCCCCTTCTCAATAACTTGATCTTGTGCAGGATTCTTTGAGCCGCGCTAAAAAAAAAATTGTTTGCAAGTGATTGTGTTTACTTCTTTGCATATTTAAATTGACTTTAAGAGGCTTGAACACCAATCCAGATTGGGTGGGGATTTCATCACCCTTCCCAGGACCCCAAAAAACACATAAAACATATTACATTGACCATCAAGTTAATTAAAAAAGATTAGACTCAGCCCTAAGGACTTCGCGCTCAATAGGAGAAAGGAATAGTTGTAGGCATCGACCGTTGATCCTAACCTGACTTTGTGGTGCCTAGACTAGACAGATAGTGAAAGGTAACTTCAAAAGGCCCGTCTCACGGTGATTCGTGAGCGGATCCCTCCTTTCTCTACTTGTGCTAACCTGGCCACAATTGGCGGTGAAGAGACGGTTTGAGGTCCTACTTCTTGCCCTTTGGAACAGTTAGGAGATGTCTAGCTGACCTAGGTTGAAAGGTTTGCCTAGCACCCTATGTAAAGTTTTGAAGCATCACATGTCTCAAAGTTTAAATTTTTATGGTGCTAAACAAGCATACAATGGAATCGATCCTAGAAAATTAGGGTTTCGAATTTAAAGCCAATAAAAACTAGTGTTTCGAGACTACAACCTTTGTAGCTCCCTTTCGCTAGACTCTTTGGCCTCTTGGGTGTTGGAAGAAGGTCCTTTTGAAGTCTTCTGGCGTCCACGACTATCCACCCGGAGTTCCTCGTCCAAGCTCGCAACTTCGATTATCAAGATGAGAAACGAAGAGAACACTCTAAACAAGTTGGCTAAACTTGTGTAGAATGATGTTGTGGTTAAGATTCTCACTTCAAAAACCTTTATTTATATGTGTTTTACTCACTAGAAGAAACTAGAGAGCAAATGGTGAAGGAGGAAGAAGATGGTAGCTTTCTTTTAACAAGAGTAAAAAATGATAACCATTGAAAAGAAATGAAATATATCTATATATATTTTATTTCTTCTCACTACAAACCATGGTTAAATCTTTGAGTTATTATTTAATTAGGGTTTAAAACATATAAGGAAAGTTTAATCCAAGGTTAAGGGTAGGTGAGAATGGTTAGGTTAAAGAAGAGTGTAGAAACAACTCAAGAATTATCATTTCCTTTTCTATTTTGTTTTAAACATAAAATTAAATAATAATCCATATATTTATCCATGGTGTTAGTCTTATATTGCCACTATTTCTATGTGTAAACAACCATGATATATGGGTGTATGTATGTATGTATGTATGCACATCCATATGTGCATGAAACTAGAAAGAAAGAAAGAAACACATACATGCATGCATACATCCATCATATTCAAGAAAGGTTTTAAGTGAGAAAACTAATGGTTAAATGATAAATCAACACTTGATTTATCAATCCGGCCATATCACATATGACCCCACCAAAAGCAAGCCGCCCGATCAATGTTCGGTATCCTATACGCGCATTTTAATCGGGTCCATACGCATATCGCATACGCGTACCACAACGTTTCGCCTGGACTGGGTAACTCCTTTATGGGACTCTAAGACTCGTCAATACGCCGGCAGAGGGTGATGATCATATCAAGCACCCCTAAGCCGTAAGCGGTCAGCTAAACGTAACGGCCACCCGGGTATTGAGCGATCAGAAGAAAACAAGCGAACCTGCTACAACTCCCGTCGAGCCAACCGGCAACACTACCGTACAGTCCGGTCTCTTCGTCAGTTATACTGCATATCGAACCTAGGGATGGTCACGTCGACCCTAATAACTCAATAAGTCGTGCCGGTGAATGGTCTATAATAGATCGAGAAACTACTGAAACACTTATCAGCAAATCTCAGCAGCCCTGGCCAGGGACTTACTGATATAACCATTCGGGCATAGCACAGCATCAACTCCCAATACCGGGAGAGACGAAACCCCTCCTATCGCTCATTGCCTTCGTGTGTCTCGGGACTGTACCCAACGGCCACCTGTTTGCACGACTCGGTAGAGCCGTGGTAGGGTGGCAATCAAAGTACAGTGGGAGAACACACAAGATTCTATGACGATCTCGGGTCTACAGACTAACCTGTACCAGTGTCACCTGAAAACTGCTATCCGACGATAGATATAATTCCATATAGGAGTTCTCGGTGAGTCCGTCCAGTGTACCTAGTCACCACTGAGCACCCGTATATGATCTTGATGTCAAACATCGATGAATGTGGGAACATTCATCGCCCATCGTATGGGTCTAGTATCATATACGCTAGTCTACTCTGGTATATCAATGCCCCGTCTCGATATACCTACGACTAGGGACTTTCCAGGATATGCTTATAGACTACAGATGTCCCACTAGTATGATCTCCATCATAATCAGAGTAGTCAAGCCGATATCCTCAGGGCTTTATCAGCATGTATGAAAGAATAAAAGCATGATCAAATCAATATGTCAGATAAAGAAGAACCAGATAGCATACTATCATGTCGAGCAAGAATGCATACTGAATATATATACATGTATAGATACATCCACTATCATATTATGGCCTCTAGGGCATACATATATCCAACAATCTCCCACTTGCACTAAGGTCAGTTATTGGCGTATCTCATACCCAACATCTCAAAAAGTCGCTCATGCTGCGGCTGAGGGAGGGCCTAGGTGAATGGATCCGCGGCGTTATTCTTTGTGGCTACCCTCCTAATCTCGATCTCGCGGCGATCTACAATCTCCCAGATCAAATGAAAACGCCTCAGGATGTGTCTGGACCGCTGATGGGATCTGGGCTCCTTGGCTAACTCCATAGCCCCATTATTGTCACAATACAAAGGTATTGGATCAATAATGGTTGGAACTACTCCTAGCTCCGAGACGAGCTTCTTCATCCAGACGGCTTCCTTGGCGGCATCATTTGCAGCAATGTACTCAGCTTCTATCGTAGAGTCTGCAACGGTATCTTGTTTGGAACTCTTCCAACTTACCGCCCCTCTATTGAGGGTAAATACAAACCCAGAGATAAATTTGTTGTCGTCCTTATCACTCTGGAAGATCGAATCGGTAAAGGCCTCCATTTGGAGATCTCCATTACCATACACCAAGAACAATTCTTTAGTCCTTCGCAAGTACTTAAGAATGTTCTTCACAGCTGTCCAGTGATTCTCCCCTGAGTTAGATTGATACCTGTTTACAACACTAAGTGCATAAGCTATATCTGGGCGTGTATATAACATCGCATACATTATAGATTCTACTGCCGAAGCATAGGGTATAACACTCATGCGAGCTCTCTCTTCATCGGTCTTTGGACAAGAATCCTTGGAGAGAGTGACCCCATGGCAAGCGGGTAAGGCACCCCGCTTGGAGTCTTCCATACTAAACCTTTTTAGGATGATGTCAATGTACCTGGTTTGGGACAATCCCAATAACCTTTTGGATCTATCCCTATAGATCCTTATGCCCAGAATGTATGTGGCATCACCCAGGTCCTTCATGGAGAACCTCAGTGATAAGAAAGATTTGACCGACTGTAGCATAGGGATATCATTTCCTATCAGAAGAATGTCGTCCACGTACAATACGAGGAATGTGACAGCTCTCCCTACAGCCTTCTTATAAACACAAGGTTTATCTGGATTTTTGATGAAATCAAACTCTTTGATGACATCATCGAAACAGATGTTCCAACTCCGTGATGCCTGCTTTAACCCATATATGGATTTAAGCAATTTACATGCTTTCCCGCTGCTCCCACTGTCAATGAAGCCCTCTGGCTGATCCATATAAACGCATTCTTCTAAATTTCCATTTAGAAATGCGGTTTTAACGTCCATCTGCCAGATTTCATAGTCGTAGTGAGCAGCAATAGCAAGTAGGATCCGAATGGATTTTAGCATGGCTACGGGAGAAAAAGTCTCGTCATAGTCCAAACCTGGTCTTTGACGAAAACCCTTCGCCACAAGTCTTGCCTTATAGGTCTCCACCTGCCCATCTACACCAATCTTTCTTTTAAAGATCCATTTGCAGCCCACAGGTTTTACCCCAGGGGGTTCAACGTCCAAAGACCATATTTTGTTGGTGTACATAGACTCCATTTCGGATCTCATGGCATCCAGCCACTTCACAGAGTCTCTAGTCGTGATAGCTTGCTGAAAACTGGTAGGATCATCATCATCCATGATGCAGTCTTCTCCGTCACCATCAATGAGGAAACCGTAGTACCTCTCCGGTGGGCGAGAAGTCCTACCAGACCTACGGAGTGGCCGAGGTTCCTCAGTTTCTGTTGCAACAGCCGGTTCAACCAAATCATCATTTGTAGTTTGTGTCTCCAGAACCTCTTCTAGATCCACCACCTTGCCATCATCTTTATCTGTGAAAAACTCTTTTTCCAAGAATGTGGCATACTAAGAAACAAACACTTTTTGTTCCTCTTTGTGGTAGAACAGATATCCATAAGAATTCTTTCGATATCCCACAAAGTTACACATGACTGACCGTGTCTCGAGTTTGTCCGGATTCTGCTTTTTATCGTAAGCCGGGCAACCCCAAATCTTAATTCTCTTAAGAGATGGTCTCTTCCCATGCCATATCTCATATGGCATGGTAGACACGGTTTTGGTTGGAACCCTGTTTAGCAAAAACGCTGCAGTCTCCATTGCATGCCCCCAAAACGAGACTCGTAACTCAGCGTCATTCATCATGGACCGGACCATATCTAATAGGGTCATATTCCGTCGTTCTGACATACCGTTGTGCTGTGGTGTGTAAGGAGGAGTGAGCTGAGAGAGAATCCCATTCTCTTTTAGGAAGTTTGCAAATTCTGTACCGAGATACTCACCACCTCGATCTGATCGAAGCATCTTGATACTCAAGCCGGTTTGTTTTTCTACTTCTTGTTTATATTCAATGAATTTCTCGAAAGTTTCGGACTTGTGCTTTAATAAAAATACATGACCGAATCTTGAGAAATCGTCGATGAATGTAATGAAGTATGAAAAACCGCCTCTAGCCTGTGTAGATATTGGCCCACATACATCACTATGTATGAGGCCTAGGAGCTGAGTAGCTTTTTCTCCGTGTCCGGTAAACGGAGTTTTGGTCATTTTACCCTTGATACAAGACTGGCAAGTCGCATAAGATTTATATTCAAAAGAGTTTAAATATCGATCTTTGTGTAACTTGTTTAGTCTTGTTTCGTTAATATGACAAAGTCTACAGTGCCAAAAAAAAGCTTCATTTAATTCTGAAAGTTTTCTTTTATTAGTGTGTTGTATACTGAAAACTGTGTGTTGATTTAGGATATATATTCCGTTATTAAGCGTACCATACCCAACCAACATTTGATTCAGGTGAATGTTCATAACATTGTTCTGCAATACAAAATTATATCCTTCATTGTCTAACAAAGAAACGGATATTATATTACATAGCATACTTCGTACAAAACAACATTGATTCAAAACCAAAATACATCCAGATGGCAACCCCAAGTGATACTCTCCCACTGCGACTGTATGTACATTGGAACCATTTCCAACGCGGAGAGTATGGTCACCTGTCTTCAAAACCATGCTATTTCTCAGCCCCTGCATAGAATTGCAAATGTGAGAACCTGAACCGGTATCCAATACCCAGAAAGCAGAGTTTATTGAAAAACAGTTTTCTGCCACAAACGCACCTGAAGCAGAAGCATCACCATGCTTCTTCTTGAGACTTAAGTACTCCGTGCAGTTGCGCTTCCAATGTCCTGTCTTGTGGCAATGAAAACATTCGCCCTTCCCCGAGTCTCCAGCCTTGGACTTTTCCTTTCCCTTCACCTTTAGGATTGGTGGGCTTCTTCTTTTTCTTTCCCTTGGCCTTAGCTTTCGGGTGAGAAGAAGAAGATTGTCCAACAGTCATAATGGGAGTTCTTGCTGACTTCATAGTGCTCTCTGCACTCCTTAACATGTTAAGAAGTTCAGGGAGTTTCTTCTCCATGCCATGCATGTTGAAGTTCACTATGAATTGAGCAAAGGTGGAGGGAAGGGACTGCAGAATAATATTTATATATTGTTCTTTGTCCATCGTCCATCCAAGGTCCTCAAGCTCTTCTATAAGAGCTATCATCTTCAGAACATGGTCTCCTACTGGTGTGCCAAGGGCCATTCGCATCTGAAACAATTTCTTTGATGCTTCGTATCGTAATACGCGGTATTGCTCTCCATACAACTCCTTTATATGGAGTAATATACCGTGAATGTCCATATCCTCGTGCTGCTTTTGATGTGTGTTATCCATCGATGCAAGCGCGAGGCATTTTGCCGTGGCACAGTCAGCGTCTCATGTCTTGCGGACTTCAATGTCCGCAACTAAGGATTTTGGACCTGGGACGAGCGGGGCTGGAGCCGTGAGGACATATGATACTTTATCATAAGTCAAGGCTATTTTCAGATTCCTCAACCAGTCTTTATAATTGGTCCCATTCAGTTTGTTTTTATCTAGTAGAAGCTTGAGTCCAGTCATGGTTATCTGCCATTAAGAGAGAGAAAAGAATACACTCAGCGAAAGCTCTTGCATAGATCAGATTGGTTATTATCTTGTCTTATCGATGTTTCCCACTGCTTTTATCAAGTTTTTCTTTCAAACCTTAAAAAGAAAAACTAGGCAGGATTAATTACAGTCTACAACTTTGCTAATTGTTCAGCCAGGCAAGTGTCGGTACTTGAGGGAGGTTCCCCGTGCTCTCGCACGGACCTAATTAGAGTAAACCTCGTTTTCCCAGAGGCGGAGCCCTGTTAACACCTTTCTAGACACCTAATGAGTTAGCTAATTGTAAACTGTAAAACTCTCCTAGGAGCAACTATTGCCCACAGTGGGATCGGGATCCAACCATCACATTGAAGGTATGCAATCTCATTGCAAATTTCAACTATTGAAATTCCCGATGTTGTTTTTACCCCTAGTACTTATGACCTTAACTAAGGTCAACAAATCATAAGTACCAGTCAAGGTCTACCCGTCATTTTTTGATTAATTAGACCCACTCATATGACCCTTAACTATGGTCAACAAAGTCATAAGAATGTCCTAATTAATCTGCATCATATGCAATATAGGAAGACATCACTTACCTACCGTACACTACGCCTTAACTATAGTCAACAAACGTAGCACGAATACTAAGTACTCTACTTCCTAAAATGACGGAGGGTTGCGGATGATTTTTAATAAAATCTTTAACGCTTTGAACTTGATATCGTTGTAGAATCAAATGGTTTTCAAAAGGAGTGGCTTAAGCTCCGCAGTTTTGAAATATAGCTTTTTCATAAATAGCCGAGTGGTTTTCAAATCCGATTCTACAACATCTTTTTAGGTTTATTTTCTTTACATTAATCACATTAATGTAATCCCATCATTTAAGTCCTTAAGCCAATCACAGAAAAGAAACGAAAATAACACGTACGCTTATGCCATCCGCATTTGCCGCAATGTTCCGTTATGCACCGTTAGGTTACTTAACTAACGGCATACCGGGACGGGACTAGCGCGGGTGTAAAACACAAGCAACGTCTACTATATATCATATATATAATATGTCATTCGTCTCAGATATCACATAACACAGGCAGCAGAAACATATATATAAAGTGGGATATACTAGGACATCCGTATTTAGTATTTAGCCAGAATAGAAAATACGGATTCCACAGTCGCGATGAATAACCAAGCCCACACCCTGGACCCCTACGAGAGCGGCAAGTGACCCTACCAATTCTGAAGTTTAGGAGACCCGGTCTCGACTCCCCGAGATGGCCTCCCACTGAACCCCAGAACCCGGTCACCTGTGCTCCCCTCCTTGGGTCCATCCTAATGCGGAAAAGTAAATAATATACAACACTGGTGACACAACCTCAACCCGGAAGTGCCCCAAATAAAAGAATATTACATTACATTTGAATTTACATGAATGAAAATATAAAACTCTCATCTCACATAAAAAAAACCCGGCTATTCAATCGCGACAATCCTGCACATCATATCTCAGCAACACATAATATCTCATATCATCAACGTAAGTAAGTATGCATACCCCAATTGTCGTTGATGTATAGCAACGAAACCGGCGATATCGAACATACTACACTTACGGTCACAGAAAAGAAAGTGTAAAACTACAATATTTGGAATCCACATTCTCTTTAGACATCATAAATGCGAAATATCACATATTTCGTATTTCATTCCTAAACTATATGAATTCCACATATTATATCACATTCCAGATAAACAGACAGTATTAAAGTTTTCAAACGAACGATCAAGTACCCAAGATTCACTAAAGCTCAACACTTGAGCAGGGTTCAAAAATCCGAAGTGTGACATTGTAGTAGCGCTCCAGCCGTAGAAGGGTCAAGCCAACGCCTCACATGTGGCACGCCGTACTGCCCCAAACCCTAAGGTTCAAAGGGCAGTTCAAGACGGTCACATAATCGAGTTAAGGTTTGTTGTCTTCTAGAGGGTCCACCACAAAAAGATTTGCACGTATCTCCAAAGTATTTAAACCCCATGAATAGTGAGCAAATGATATTCGTTCAAACACTTCAATACTTCCTAATTTACCCGGAAAAGCAACGAAATGAAAATTCCGATCGAATCTACGCGTCCAAAACGATCTCCAGAAAATACAATACTATATTCAGATTAAACTACCTAAAACACTTTACAAGCAGTATTATGAATTACTGTAGAAAAATGAGGAAATGAACTCTCTGTACGGCCGCGGAATCGCGGCCTAAGCAAGTAATTGCCGCGGTTCCGCGGCCATATGTACGGATCATTTGTTCGTTTTTCACAGTATTCCATATAATTTCCTGCTCTATTTTTTAAGTATTTTTAATTCTGAAAATTGTCAGATTTTAAAATTTGTCCAGAGAGGGTCTTAAAATGTCGTATTTTTGTCCGATCGGGATTTTTACTTCGTAAAAGCGTCGCCTAATGTTCTAGGTCGGCTCTGATACCAATAAAAGGTTTGCCTAGCACCCTATGTAGAGTTTTGAAAAATCACATGCCTCAAAGTTTAAATTTTTATGGTGCTAAACAAGCATACAAAGGAATCAATCCTAGAAAATTAGGGTTTCGAATTTAAAGCCAATAAAAACTAGGGTTTCGAGGCTACAACCTTTGTAGCTCCCTTTCGCTAGACTCTTTGGCCTCTTGGGTGTTGGAAGAAGGTCCTCTTGAAGTCTTCTCGCGTCCACAACGATCCACCCGGAGTTCCTCGTCCAAGCTCGCAACTTCGATTATCAAGATGAGAAACGAAGAGAACACTCTAAACAAGTTGGCTAAACTTGTGTAGAATGATATTATGGTTAAGATTCTCACTTCAAAAACCTTTCTTTATGTGTGTTTTACTCACTAGAAGAAACTAGAGAGCAAATGGTGACGGAGGAAGAAGATGGTAGCTTTCTTTTAACAAGAGTAAAAAATGATAACCATTGAAAAGAAATGAAATATATCTATATATATTTTATTTCTTCTCTCTACAAACCATGGTTAAATCTTTGAGTTATTATTTAATTAGGGTTTAAAACATATAAGGAAAGTTTAATCCAAGGTTAAGGGTAGGTGAGAATGGTTAGGTTAAAGAAGAGTGTAGAAACAACTCAAGAATTATCCTTTCCTTTTCTATTTTGTTTTAAACATAAAATTAAATAATAATCTATATATTTATCCATGGTGTGAGTCTTATATTGCCACCATTTCCATGTGTAAACAACCATGATAGATGGGTGTATGTATGTATGTATGTATGCACATCCATATGTGCATGAAACTAGAAAGAAAGAAAGAAACACATACATGCATGCATACATCCATCATATTCAAGAAAGGTTTTAAGTGAGAAAACTAATGGTTAAATGATAAATCAACACTTGATTTATCAATCCGGCCATATCACATATGACCCAACCAAAAGCAAGCTACCCAATCAATGTTCGGTATCCTATACGCGCATTTTAATCGGGTCCATACGCATATCGCATACGCGTACCACAACGTTTCTCCTGGACTGGGTAACTCCTTTGTGAGACACTAAGACTCATCAATACGCCGGCAGAGGGTGATGATCATATCAAGCACCCCCAAGCCGCAAGCGGTCAGCTAAACGTAACGGCCACCCGGGTATTGAGCGATCAGAAGAAAATAAGAGAACCTGCTACAACTCCCGTCGAGCCAACCGGCAACACTACCGTACAGTCCGGTCTCTTCGTCAGTTATGCTGCATATCGAGCCTAGGGATGGTCACGTGGACCACAATAACTCAATAAGTCGTGCCGGTGAATGGTCTATAATAGATCGAGAAACTACTGATAACACTTATTAGCAAATCTCAGCAGCCCTGGCCAGGGACTTACTGATATAACCAGTCGGGCACAGCACAGCATCAACTCCCAATACCGGGAGAGACGAAACCCCTCCTATCGCTCATTGCCTTCGTGTGTCTCGGGACTGTACCCAACGGCCACCTGTTTGCACGACTCAGTAGAGCCGTGGTAGGGTGGCAATCAAAGTACAGTGGGAGAACACACAAGACTCTATGACGATCTCGGGTCTACAGACTAACCTGTACCAGTGTCACCTGAGAACTGCTATCCGACGATAGATATAATTCCATATAGGAGTTCTCGGTTTGTCCGTCCAGTGTACCCAGTCACCATTAAGCACCCGTATATGATCTTGAAGTCAAACATTGATGAATGTGGGAACATTCATCGCCCATCGTATGGGTCTAGTATCATATACGCTAGTCTACTCTCTGGTATATCAATGCCCCGTCTCGATATACCTACGACTGGGGACTTTCCAGGATATACTTATAGACTACAGATGTCCCACTAGTATGATCTCCATCATAATCAGAGTAGTCAAACCGATATCCTCAGGGCTTTATCAGCATGTATGAATGAATAAAAGCATGATCAAATCAACATGTCAGATAAAGAAGAACCAGATAGCATACTATCATGTCGAGCAAGAATGCATACTGAATATATATACATGTATAGATACATCCACTATCATATAATGGCCTCTAGGGCATACATATATCCAACATAGGTGACCCTAGATCTAGGCTTGATTGTGAATTTGTGATTGATTGAACGTGTGTCTAGGCCTTTTATCGAAAATCTTTTTTGCAAAAAGCTCCACATAAAAAACATAAAAAGGAAATTTTTTTACAAAAACTTGCAACTTGTCGCTAAGAAATCCGTGTACCCCACTAACACCCACTTTCTTTCCATTGACGTATTCTTACCCCCACCTTCTGTTTTTTACCTTTTTGACTACACTACCTCTTTAGTGTATGTCCGGTTGGACTAGGGGCACTAGTGCCCGATTTGTCCGTGTCTCGTTGGTACCGACTAACGACGCTTTCGACTCCGAAGTCGAAATTCCTTCCACTTCCTTACCTTCACCTTCACATTCTTCGTCTTGTAAGGAGATGTCAGGATTTAATCCTAACAACACCTTACCCGCCGGATTGATTCCACCTCCGCTAGGTGCGAATAACCCACAACACCCACCTGTTGAAGCGCCCCAACGAATCGCGTTCCAGGATCTTTTCTACCCTATCCGCACCGCCTTACCTACTTGTCTTTCACTCCCACCGGCAAATAGGGATAACTTTGAGATCAAACCCCACTTCATCAACATGTTGCCAAAATTTCACGGACTGGAATCCGAAGATGCCTATATCTTCATAAACAAATTCCAGAATGTTTGCGCAATGATGAAGACAGCACAACTGTTTGATGATGCTATTAGGCTAAGGGTCATTCTTTTCACCTTATGTGACCTAGCCGAGAAATGGTTGTATAGCACAGCATCACACTCAATTAAAAATTGGGAAAAGTTTGTTAAAGCTTTTCTAAAAAAGTTTTACCCACATCACAAGACCGCGAGAATTCGTAATGAGATTATTCAATTTTCCCAGCTTCCTTCCGAACCCTTTTGGAAGTGTTTTGAAAGATTTAAAGACCTACTTGTTCAATGCCCTCACCACGTTATCGAGAATTGGCAACTTTGCCAAACTTTATACGAAGGATTGAACCCAGCAAAGAAGCAGTTGCTGGAAACCATTTGTCAAGGTCACTTTCTAACAAAATCAAGCAAGGAAGCGTGGCAGTTTCTCGACGATCTTGCCGAACAAACACTTCAGTGGGAAAGCACTAAGACCACCTCATCTTCTTCAATAGATCAGTCTAGGGCAGGAATATATCAATTAGATATGTCGATTGCAATGAAGGCCGAAATGGCCGCACTTACGAAAAGCTAGAAGCAATTGAGACCAAAATCTTATCGCCTTCTTCTGCCCCAGCTTTACCCCCACGAACTGTTTGCGCTTGTTGTTCGGATCCATCACATCTTACCGAAGAGTGTCCTTACAATCCACCTGTTTAAGGATAAGATCAAGTCAATGCCGCATTTCAGAAAAGACAAAGAAATGATCCATACTCTTCGAATTATAATCTGGATTGGAGGAATCACCCAAATTTTGCTTGGAATCAAAATCAACAATTCCAAGGCAATAATAACTTCCAAAGGCCTCCTCCTCCACAACAACAAGCACCACAACAAACTCAATACCAGCAACCTTGCCAACCACAACCTTATCTAAACCAAATGAACAATTTTGTGACCAACAACTCTTACCCTCCAAACAATTTTGTTCAACCAAATGGCGATAAGGTTACCTCGCTAGAAAGAAGTCTAGATGCGTTTCTAAAACAATCTACACAATACGCAGCAAGGTTGAAGACTTCCATTCAGTCTTTGGTGCACAACAGTGCTTCACATGATCAAAGTATCAAATCAATCGAGGCCCAAATTGCACAACTAAATGCTGCGTTGAGCGAGCAAGAAAAGGGAAAGCTTCCATCTCAACCATTGCCAAATCCCGGTCACACACACAATGCACATGTTGCTTATGAACAACAAAATCATAATGTAAATGCTGTGACCACGTTGAGATCTGGAAGAGTGTTGCACAATAACGTGGATAATAGTGATGATACCCCTGCCGGTGCTTCTTCTTCATCTTCTTCCTCTTCATCTTCATCTTCATCTTCTTCGTTAGAGCATGTTCTTCATTCTTCAAAAGGCTCTTCTTCTTCTAATCCGAACGGACCTACATCACACGTCACGAACACACCAACACTGGAATCCGTTCCAACTCCATATTCTATTCCACAGACATTGGACTCAACAAATTTTCAAAATGTTCCTTTTCCAAACAGGTTGAGATCCAATAAACCAACTCCCCAAATGGAGAAAATTGTGGAGTTATTCAAACAGGTTAGCATAAAGATACCTCTCTTGGATGCAATCCAACAGGCCCCTTCTTACGTGAAAATATTAAAGGGCTTATGCACCTCGAAGAGAAAGTCTCAGATACCCAAGAAAGTGCTAGTCGCTAGTGCCGTGAGCAATGCTATTAACCAACCTCAACCCTTGCCCCCAAAACTAAAGGACCCTGGCTGTCCAACAATTTCAATAACAATTGGGGATAAGAACATCAATCGCGCACTTTTAGATCTTGGTTCTAGTGTTAACCTACTTTCTTACTCCGTGTATGAGCAATTAGGTGTTGGAGAGTTGAAACCCACTCATTGTACTCTCCAAATGGCTGATCGATCAATCACCCATCCTAGGGGTGAGTTAGAGGATGTGTTGATCAAAGTTGGGGACTTCATATTCCCCGTTAATTTTATTGTTATGGACACACATCCTGTGTCTAACCCACGGAACCAAATTTCGGTGATCCTCGGTCGACCATTTTTGGCCACTTCCAATACTGTAATCAATTATCGAAATGACTCTATGACTCTATCCTTCGGGAAGATGTCAAGTGAGTTCAACATTTGCAAGATAGGAAGTCTGCCCTCCGTGCCTAAAGCTAGTATACGTGAAGTTTGCTCGATCCACGAAATCACGCAGGTGGACTGCGAGCTTGAAACATTTATATTTGATCACAACAGTTTTGACGCCACTAGTGTGTCCCTCCTTGAATCTGACACAGTTTGCACAACCGATAGTGATTACGAGTGTTTCACTTTTTCGGACGATTTTGAAGACTCACCACCCGAGTTTGAGTCGTTTGAATTTTCGGATTAGTTAATTGAACCATCCGACTGGGTTTCCTACAGTGATTTCGAACCAGTGATGGAATCCTTCGAGGTCGAGACGGTTTCACTAATTTTACCTTCAATGGTTTCACCTCCAAAACTCGAACTCAAGCTTTTGCCGTCTCACCTTAAAAACGCTTACCTAGGTGAGAATGAGACCTTTCCCGTTATCATATCGGCCTCTCTAACCCTCGAGCAAGAGAAATCCCTTTTAATGGTCTAACAAAATAACCGGCAAGCTTTGGCGGACATCAAGGAGATTAGTCCCCTCATAATTGAACATCATATACATATGATGGATGATGCCAATCCAGTAAAGGATCCATAGAAACACCTCGGGGATTTTGTGGTTAATCAACTTCCACCTATAGAATTTGAACCACCACCTTTTCTTCTAATAAAATACGAGAATGTCAGTATTCCACTCATATATGATCATTCCCATTCTCGTTTTTATTTATCATCACCTCCTATCTCTTCACATCCACGTTCACGGAAACACTTTCCGAACCACCACTTATCTTTTCCGCACTTTTTCTTGGCTCTGTACAACATGTTCTTCCACCGACCGATACTCTACACAGATAAATTTTTCAACTGGTTGGTGTTGACTTTTGGTCTTTGCAAAGTTTGGCATTGACTTGTAACATCGTTTAACTCAAGTTTGGGGGGGGGGGTATAATTGGCTTTCAAAAATAACATTAAAAAATAATAATTAAAATTTAAAAATAAAAATATAAAAAATTATTTTTGGGTATTAAATAAATAAAATAAATTTTTTATTTGCAAATAATTTCCTCTTTTTAGAGGGGTTTATTTGAAAATATCCATAATTTCCCTCCTATTTAAAGAACCTAAACCCTTCTCTGTTCTCAACCCTAAAAAACATATCCTCTCAGAAACCCTAGCGCGCCGCCGAAGTTTTTCTGCCAGATCCCGTCGCCGCGCCGCCGATCCGCCGCCAAAGCCCCCTTCTCACCGCGCTTCCGCCGCAGCCCTCTGGCTTCACCCCCTGAAATTTTCAGGGGAGGTACGATCTCTCATAATGCTCTCTGTTTTAATTTTTATAAATCTGTAGATCACTTCATGGCACACAGCATGCAACTTGAACGCGATTTTTCGCAAGTTTTTTTACACGAGGTGTATGGCAGTTATTTTGCAAACGAGATAGCGCGTAAAGGTTGGAACTATTTGATATACAATCACCCTAATGCTTATGCACTGCCGGAATTAGTCACTCCTTTTTATGAGTGTATGGAAGATGGGTGCCTCACCCAATTCGGGTTTATTAAAGTGCTATGGGGTGAGAGGGAAATCTTCATAGATAGGGACATTATACATGAGGTTACATTAATCCTTCGCATACCCGCACATGACCAACCCTTACAATTTGAGGATTACATGTCCTTGATGGGCAACGATTGCTCAAGGGAGCCGCGGAAGGGTATTCAAGCGAGAACCCTTTTCGCAAATGTCTTAACTGTGTGCCGATGGGCACAAAATAATATTTTCGGTAGCTCCCATAACACTACATTCTTTACACCCTCTTTGCATATTGTGCATACCCTTATGACAAGAAATCCCCATTTCAACATGTGCACAGTTTTACTAAACTCCTTAGGTGCGGGCTAACGAGCCGCAAATTACCCATGCCCCATGCTTGTTACACAACTCTGTTGATATTTCCTCCCCGTGGAGGAGTTCGAATTCTACATGCATATAGGCATACCTGTTAGGCCTCTTATTGAGGGCGTTTCTACGTCCTATTCATGATTGACAGATGTATGGTCGAGAACTGAACCTGCGGAGCACGTGCCCGCCCGCACACTTAGCTCTAGCTCGGCTGCGAGCAAAGGAGAAATGACCCCACTAGAACATGCACAGTTGATGCGGAGAGCTGTGAGGGGCATAGAGGAGTTGAGGGCGGCATTGAGGGAGCACGATAGGCGGTTGATGGAGGTTGAGCAGGGGATTCAAACCCTGTTTGGTAGGGCTGAGCGTTCACGTTCATGCTCAAAAGCATGGCATGGGGCCGAGCAGTGAGGACACTGCTTTGGATAAGTTTAGGGGAGTTGGTGGTTGTATATAGTTATCTTTTGCATTGCATACTTTTTTTAAATTTTTGTATATATTTTTCTTTTTCTTTTGCATGTCTAAATTCTGCATTGCATCCTTATATAAAAATCATAAAAATAGAAAAATTTGAAAATAAAAAAATATAAAAATATAAAAATAAAATAAAAAACTGAAAAATTTGAAAAACTTTAAAAATTAAAACATTCAATTTTGACCATAATTGACTTGAGTTTGACAAAAAGGTTAACTAGCTAGGAACAACTAGATCTTAGACTTAGTAAATTAAAAACCCTAAAAATAAACTTTCTTAAAATTTAATGGTGGAAAGTATGTGTTTTTGTAGTTTATTTAGAAATAGGCAAATTTCGAGTTCACTTCTTGGGCTAAGTTAAAACAAGGGAAAAATATTGATATTTTTATAAAGTATAAGTCTGAAAAATAGTTCCTAAGCTTAAGTCTAAATTCTGAAAATATATACCCTACAACTTGCACAAACACGAACCTTGAAACTTGGAATAGTAGAAGAGACCTAGAAATGCTCTTGTCTAAAGTCCTTAGTATGAAGGAAAATAAAATAAAAAAAAATACAAGTGTCAATAAAGAGAAAAAAAATGAACACTGGTTTTTGTAATTACTTAAGGCTGCATAAATAAATAAAAAAATTCGCAAGGGTGCTTTATCACCTAGTGCCTTAGACCAACTGGTTTGGGAGTCACTGCTAAAAGCCTTAGGTATTACAAGACTAGGAATTACGTCTTAATCTGCAAACACATTTTGTAATCGGTCGTTGGTACTTCAAGAAGTATTATTGGTCGCATGAAGAATGTGTGAGCAAATTTCATCTAAAAATTCACCAATTGAAAGGTACTTTGGACAATGGACAAGAGTATGATAGCTTAAATTGAATTTCCAAGTGTAGGGGTAACATTACACACACGTAGGGGTTTGTAATTGGGGTTTAGATAAGAGATAGGAATGAAAAATATGACTTATATCTTTAATAGAAATGATAAAAATTCCTAAGTTGAGATAGAACCCTAGAAGGAAAACTTAAAAGATGCTAAAAGCTAAGTAAATTTACAAGAACATATATAATCTTAAGTTCAATAATAAGGAAGTATGAAAAATACGGGTGGATAATTTCTGAGTCAAAGATAATAGAGTTTCTTGTTAGAAAACCTAATTAGAGAATAAAATTCGATAAGCCGAATTGATAGGATTTCGTGGGTAATATCCGCTGAAAACCCTCAGGAGACAACACTCCTCCTACTAGGGACACCTAGAGATTTAACGGCTTGTTGCACGAGCTCAGTGCAATCGCGTTTCCCTGCGAAAGTGAGGTTTGGTCTTTTTCGAGAATAAAACTAATTTTGCTCGAGGACGAACAAATGATAAGTTTGGGGGTATTTGTTCATATCATAATTTTGTATTATTATATTCCCCATTTTTATTCATTTTACAAATAAACAGGTGCTTTTGATCCATGTCTACTACATAGTTGCAGGTTACAGGTTCTCGGAACAAAACAGTGAAAATAATGAAAAGATGATACAAAAGTGAGTCTACGACCGACAAATGGAAGAATCTTGATCATGCCTACAGTTTGAGAGACAATGAAGATCAATGAACAAATTCACAAAGTACAAAGGCAACGCAAGGTTCAAGACTTCGACACGAAGCAAACGGTAAAGTCCACAACATCATTCACTGTGGAAATCTGGAAGAAAACTAGAAGACAATCTGAGAAACCAAGTGAAGAAACAAGAAGCCAAAGGCAACCAGAAGAAACCTAGAAAAATGCAACCAACAAGCCCTCAACATGGCCGCGGAACCATGGCCAAACATGTCTTCTGGCCGTGGATCCGCGGCCATATGAAGCCCGTGTCGGTGCAATTTCGTGTCGGTGCGTTGACTAGTCTTCTTTAGGGTATATTTGTAAATGCAGATATGAGTCGAATGTAACTCTAGGGTTTCTATGATCTATAAATAGAAACCCTAAACCTCTTTTTTGAGGTATGCCTCTTTTTATTTCATTTATTCAGAATTTTAATTCGGTGTAAATGTTTGAAGAGAGCCATCAAATAAAGTAAGATTTTTATTTCATTGCCCTAGTTCTTAATTTTCTTTCTGCCCTAGTATAGATTTAATTATCTGCCCTGGTTAATTAGTTTAGAACATGTTAATCAATTCTCTAATGAGTGAGTAGTTTCTCACTTGTTAGGGTTAGGAATAGGGAAGGTTTGAGAGATGAAAATCTCTCACCCCTTTCTTGTCCATCACATATTTTTATAGGACTCCATGCATACATACACGCACCGCTCCCTACGGCACCCTATCCCATGAGGTAGCGGTGATACCGTAATTTAAAAGACCGGTTGTGTATGTCTTCCATGGAGGTTAGGGTAAGAATTAAGAAAGGACGGACAAAAACGTAGAGGAAGAAACATCGTTTCTTCCCGATGGTACTAATCCACTTTATTAATTATTACCATAACACCTAATTAGATCTAAATTAGGGCATTGAAAGCGGTGGGAAATCTTAATTTCCAAATTTAACCTAAACCTAATCCAAGCAAGATTCTAATCCTAGTCTAAATCAACTTTAGTTTTTAGTGATAATCAACCAAACACCTTTTGGAATTAACTCGTTAGAACGAATAGAGAATACACAAAATCCCTGTAGATCGACCCGTACTCACTGGCTGGCTACCAAGCGACGCCGTTCTTGATTGCGGTAATTAATTCTTTGATCGTAAAACTTAGCACAAATCAGTGGGGCCAGCGGGGGGGTTACTGTAGAAAAAAGGCCGGCTAAAATTTAGGCATTTGTGTTGAGGGTTTGCCAGTAGCCCACATACCTTATAACATAGATACTGTATTTTTCGTTTTGTCCCAGATTACCTGAGCTAAAATCTGGGAGCATATTGGGGTGGTTTTGGGTTATGTTTTCCGATATTGGAATTCTTGGTTTTGATATTAGTTATGAGATTTGGTCGTTGGATGTTCTTACGTCAACGACGAGGGTTGTTTGGTTGTTTTTGCATGCGTAAGCTATAGGTTCTAACCTATGAGCGCACCGTGTGCCTTATCGATTTTCCGGACTTGATTTTAATAGCATTGCGACTGTGTATTTATTATAGGTACCTTCGCATGGATTCCGAGACGACGAAGCAGATCGACTATGTCTGAAAAAGGAGTTCCACAGGTGAGTAGATTTATATCTACGGGGGAAGTCCGGTGGATGGCGTATAGCACCCCCGCAAATTATAAATGGAAACCAATATATATAGAATATAGTTAGGGAAACCATGTGAGAAACTTATGGATATGGTTAAAAGAATTAGTAAGCGACGAGATAAGATAATACGAGCAGTTATGATTGATATAAGATATGAAACGAAATGTATACGGATATGACATGAGATTGATGAATAGGATAAGATTGAGATAGATGTGTTATGAGATCGGTAAAATAAGATAAATAAATATAAGAACACTTGATGTGAGATATTGATGTGATGAAATAAGATGACTTGGCATGTTATGTCGATATACGGATGCAAGGTGACATGAGAGTATAGATACTGTTGCCAAGACATGATATGAGATTGATACGGATGTGACGTGAGATATTTATATATTTATAAGAATAATGAGTTTCATGTCGTACGAGACGTTAGGTCCGTACCTTCATTGTCACATAGGTTAATAGAATCCTTGATTGTTTGATGCCGCCATGCGATGTATTACCGTACATGATGTTATGAGGCTGGATTGCCGATTGATAGATTCATCGACTCCGATAAGTTATAGATATGTATACCTTATAGCGTTGCGCTTACGATATACCTTATGCTACGTTCATGATATTCTCATTGCATCGCATATATCTGTGCTAGTACACCTACACTATTATCGTTGATGCGTATGTTACACTTACACAGATTTGCCGGCTCACACACTTTCATCATCGATAATTGCTTTGTCACTTACACAGTAGAATTGCTACGTCACTTACACAATAGAATTGCTACATCATGCTATTACACTTAATTGTTCAGTACTGTCACATGAATTGTTGGCATGATATATTTCCTATGCTCACATCATTATACTATGTCACATAATATACTTGATATGCTGACATTTCTATTTTATGTTTGCATAGATCATGATTTATGATTATACGCATTGAGATACTGTTTTCATGAGATTCTGGATTTGAGAACCGCGGTTATATTTCAAAAGAAAGTATGCATTGTTTTAAAAACCCGGCTTCTCTTGATATGATATTTCGAGACGTCCACCATGGGTTTTCTCGGTTCTGAGATTGGTATGTGAAACCCGATTCGAGGAGCGATATGCACCGTCTGCGGGTACTTGGTGGACACGGTGAGGTACCCCGGGAAGGAAGACTCGTATAGTTAGGCGGTGAGCTTGGCAGGGGAGCTCTACCTACCAGTGATAGTATTTGGATTCGGCGGTTATCCGGAGGATACCGACCGGGGTCGTGAGATGGATATGAGAGCCGACCAGAGTATGCGGCGCCTGAGGGCCGATCTTAGGATGCGGCGCCTGAGATATGAGGATTTACGTGTCGATGCAAGACACAGGTTTCATGATGTTTTGAGTGTCGGTATTGGACACTCAGGTTCTATGATTTTGATGGGTCGTTGATGGACACACGTTGGTTGATATCCACATATTTACATGCATATGCTTTCATGATGTTTCGGGTGTCGATGTTGGACACTCAGGTTCCATGATGTTATTGTGTCATTGATGGACACGTAGATGATATCCACATGCACAGAGGCATTGCTTATATTGTTGGTATGTATGCAGACACAGTCACCCTAGATATCATAGTATTACTTTTATGATATAGTTGATCTAGGAAATCTTTGTATTATTCGATTTCTACCTGCTGATGTTTTCTACTCACAAGTTGGCAACTCACCCCGTTGTGCCACAGTTCTTGCAAGTTTGACCGCATGGATCAGTAGTGGTATCGTTGCCACACAGCTTGCTTTCGGGTGATTTGCTTTGGTAGGTAGGACATATTGGATCGTGCCACTCTTGTATTTACTATTCCGTTGTATCTAGTTAACTCCATCAATCAGAAATTAGTATTTCTATAAGTAGTAAGACTTAGCAAGACTTGTGGTTGCGAGACTTAGAGCGATGGGTTATATGTTTGCTTGGTGGGTTGATTTCTCAGTTTATTCATTATCCTTTGTGTTGATCTTCGCTGTTGGGCGTCGTATACTTATATTTCTGACTTGCGTGGTTATGATTCCGCTGATTGGCGAAGAGCTGGCTCCCGATTGGGGATGCCTTTTATATTATCATGTATATGTTGTTTTGGATCAAAATATACAAGGGAGGTGCTGCCTAAATTTTTAAAATACGAAACATGTTTTTTAACTAGTAAAATCCACTTGCATTTTTCATGTTCCATTATCTATGCATTTAAGAAAACATTTGATTTCATCATACCTTTATTTCAAAACTTCACCTCTTTTATTTTCTTAAAAAGGTTTAGATTTCTGAGTTTCGGCTTACTTGAATTACGTTACATCTTTAGACGTTGCATGATTTAAGTGCCGGTCATGAACTAAATTTTCGGGTCGTGACAGAATGGCTGGTATTAATTCATGGACTGACGCAACTCCCGAGGTATAATTCTTCCCCTTTGTACATAAATTTTCTTTTTTGTCTACATATCCTGCACTTTACACTGCTTGATATAACAGTGAGAAAATTATCATAGATAGGTATGGGGGGCGGTTTGTATAGTTTTTCTTTCTAACTCATTTGATCAAGTTAGTTAATGAAAAGTCTAAATGTTGCATCCAAAATGTCTAGTTGATACAACAAGAAATATTGAAACCCTAAATTGAAAATTGGTTCTGAAAAATAACCACACATAAAGTTTGATTCAAGTGAATACACACCCTACAAAACTCATGTGCATGCGTCTTAAAGTCCAGAGATGTAGAAGATAACTATAAACGGGTTAATGTTGAAGTATTTCTATACAAAGTCATATATATATATATATATATATATATATATATAGAGAGAGAGAGAGAGAGAGAGAGAGTAATGAAGAAAAGAGGCCTTAAAATATGTCGCGTCCCGCTTCCCGGTGTATGGATAAGGAGACGTGACTAGGCCCGCGTTGTATTTACTCAGAAGTAAACACGTTAAGCGTAAATAAGCAATATAATATAAATGTACACAAGAAAGACATGAGATGTAAACGAACAACAACTTTTTATTTATTAAACATTCTTTACAATACAGCTGAAAAGTAAATACATTGTGGAAAGCAATGCCTAAACAATGGCATAATCTGAAAGTAAAAGTATATACAAGTGGCTAGAGCTCCGGGTCCTCGATGAACTGATCCAAGTCCTCTGAGCTGGGCTTGATCTCTAAAGAGTTGGGTTCTCCTGACAACATTCTAAAGAAAGAATAGAAAAGGAATGTCATCAGCGAACATTCGCTCCGTAAGTCCAAAAGAGAGATAGAAATAGACTGAACAGGTAAAGAGAATATACTGGTATAATGTATGATTGTTATGTTAACGTTGTTATTTTTAGCTTGGTACAGAATATACCAGTGTATACGAGAGGAGTCCAACTATTCCGTGAACTAAGGTATACAGAACATAAGGAACTGTTAAGCCATGAGACAACAGCAATGGATATTCAGGTTAAGTCTATTAAAGTGACCATCATCATGCCACTTTTAACACATTTCGTACCAATTTACCCCTTAAAAAAGCCTGTAATGTTTATTGTATTGTTTTTAGCTGTAAGACTTGCCGAAACCATGATATCAATTGCTCATGTAAACGGATAAGGATGTAAACGGATAATCATGTGATCAAGTCAATGTATACCCATGGTTCGGTCAGTTCAAGTCATGCTGATATAGATAGTATTCTGGTATTTATGTTTCAATTTCCAGTATATAAGGATTCATGTGGTATTGGAGTTATATTTAGACTGTATTCAAGTATGGATTGTTTTCAGATTTGACTGAGTCAGACACTTTAAAAAGAATTTGAATCCTGAATTAGGTTTTGGAGTTATCGGTAACTGCTGCACATGGACGGCAGGATTTGTGACTTTTTCCAAGCCAATTACCATTGATAACCCCGGTTTAGTTTTCTATCTTAAATAGGCAAGCACCCACTTTCTCCGGCTCCCTGAGCCTCAAGAGAATTGGTCCCGCTTAAACCTATATTTACTATGGTCCTTATTGTAAATTAATAAACTTGATGGGGTTTTATGAAAAATAGTTTTGATAAACTTTCAATGTAAATCTCAAGCATTTATTTATCGTATTTAGGGTTTTCATGGATGTAGTTCTTAGAGGTGAAGTATTCTAATGATTATAAACCTTGAAATTGTATGGATTTGTGATGGTATATTCATGAAATTTATGATTCTTTTGTTTAGAAAAAATGGAATTTATTATACATATTTAAAATAGATATTTTGATAATATATATATAATTATTAAAAATAGAATTTATTTATTAAATAGATAATCACGTTTTCTTAAAAATTGTACTAAAAATTCCATCGAGATCGGATACTCCATGTGGAGATCTGCATCTTGCTCTACTAGTCTCAAGGATGTGCGATAACCCGCACCATCCAAATCGGGTTCCCCAAAATGGCTTGTAGAGCCTTAATTGTAAGGAATTTAATTAGAACAATCTAAAATAATACGGTTTTATTAGTTTATGGTATTTTATGTAAAATTGTATTTATCCTACAAAATATTGTTCCAAAAGCCATCGTGCTATGTCATGATGAGTGTTGTGATGAGGTAGGTCATTACCTCGTGAGTTTTCTAAAGGTAATATGGGCATATATTATGAAAGATGTCAAATCGAAGTTTGTGGTATTTAACCGTAAAAGTGAAATAAAAGTTGCATAGCATGGTATTTTAAATTGAAACTTATTCTCAATGTTGGTTTATAGTTTCTAAATAATATATAAAGAAATGGTTGATTTGTTATTATGAAAAATTAGGTTTTTTAACAAATTAGAATCGGATGTCGGATTAACTCCACTTCCGACGAGTTTTAAAAAGAGAACTTTTTGAGAGGTGAAAAGGCGAGAAGAGAAAGGACTTACTAGATTAGATGAGAGAGCGGAGGTAGAGGAACGGTTTGAGAGCTTCTCAGAGTCGCGGTGTCGCCGGATTTGTCCCGAGGCGTCGCCGGAATATGGCCTTGGGCTAACTCCATTTGTACAACTAATTTGACTTGGAAAATTTTGAGAATTTTGACAATGGATTTCAGAATGGAGAGGGCTAGAGTGTTGGGTTCTATTTATAGGATAGAATTAGGATTTTGTGAGTAAAGAGAGAATTAAAATGTATTAAAAATAGAATTAAAGAGGTGAATTAACACTGTTTGGATAAATGAAGAAAAATCAAACAGTATAGAGGTAACGGGGTAGGCCAAGGGGTGTAGTGTTAAATATTTGGAGGCATTTCCTATGGGGGGGCCCGGCCACGCCGGTCCTTTGTCAAATCTCGCTGGGCATTGTGTAAGGGTAGGTGCTTGGATGAATGCCATGTGTTCCTTTCTGTTCATATAACATATTCCACATGTTTATTTAATCTGGCCTTTCATTTTTACGTGTATCGCACGTGTAAATTTTTGGGCTTCTAAAAAGTTTAAAAGAAAAATCATGAAAAAATAATATATGGCTGGGAAGATTTGAACACAGAGGGTATGTCACAGCAGTGCAAGGCTTTACGAATTAGCTACAAGTGCTTTCTTGCTGTTCTTAAACAAATTAAATACTTATAGCATACTCAAATTTGCAAATACTCCATTTACCAGTTTAACTTTAAACAAATTTCTGTACATTAAAAATAGAGTCGTTACATTCTACCCTCCTTACAAAAATTTCATCCTAGTGAGTCTTTCCTAGGACTAATTTACACGCACTCCATTTAGTAGTTTAACTTTAAACAAATTTACAAATATTTAAAGACTAATTTACAAATAAAAAAAGGTATCTTGCACGCATGTCGTCTTCTCATTCCCACGTTGATTCTCCTAGTGAGTCTTTCCTCCACATCACTCGGACAAAGTTTACTTCCTTGTTCCTAAGTGACATTACCTTTCTTTCCAGCATTTCAACGGGTTGTTGCTCACAAGATAGATCCGTCTGTACAGTGAGCTAAGAGTAATTAAGAATATGTCTAGGGTCACTCGCAAATCTTTGGAGCTAGGATATGTGGAATACGTTGTGCACTCCTTCTAATGAGGGTATAAGTGCCAAACGATATGCCGTTTATCCGACTCGTTCGAGTGTGTCGAACGGTCCAATGTATCTCGGACTTAGCTTACCCCTCTTTCCAAAATGAATCACTCCACGGTTTGGAGAGATCTTTAGAAAGACATGATTGTAATATTTCAGAAAAATAAAATATTATTTTTTGGAATTTTTATAATTAAATATTAAATATAATGAATATTTTAATATTGTGGTTAATTAAATACCGATAAATGTGGAAAATTTTGAAAATTTTTAGAAATTACTGAAATGAGGGTGCTTTATGTGATTCATACAAATTATGAAAGTTTATGATTTATTTGACACTAATTTAGTGCTAATTGCGATTAAAAATCGCTAATCGGGATTTAAGCGTGTTTTGTGCATATGACATGCGTATGTCATTTTTAGCACTTGTTGCTTTTCCTTCATGGTTATTTCTTCATTCATGCATGGTTATTGATTTTAAGTAAAGAGAAAGGAAAATGAAAACAAAACAAAAGAAAAGAAAAAGAAAAGGAAAACTATAAAAAAAAATGAGGCATGTGCAAGTGAGAGAAAGAGAGGTGAGGGGTCTTCCATTGACCAAGACCATTTGTTTCATTCTCATCTTCTTCCTTCTCTCTTCTCCTACCCCATGGCAGCACTCTTTCCTCCCCCATCTCAAAACCCTCACAACACCATGAAAAATTCACTAAAACATCTTCTCCTCTTCACAAATTTTGCGCACAAGCTCATGGCAAACCCTTTGGACCAAGAAAGCTAGGATTTTGGAGACTTGGGCAACCCAAGAAAATTCTTGAGTTGCGAAATGAGGTAATTATTCCATCATTAGTATAGAATTTCCATTGCATTAGCACTCATGTTAGTTTAGAACTGTTTTAATGCGGTTAAGTGAACATAGGAAATTCCATGCTAGGGTTTGAGGAATTTTGAATTGGGATTGTGTAATTGAGGTTAGTAGAGGCTATACAACCCTTTTAGTGACAGTATATTGGACTAAACCATAAACTTAAACCCCAAAACATAAACTTAGAAACCCCGATATGAGAGAATTGTGGATTCTGTGAGGGTATATTGATATCTGCTATCACCCGGGACACCTGAAAAATATTTAGCGATGACTGAGAGATGTGCCAGCAACCTAGAACCTATACCCAAAACCCGGGACCATATACTCATGTTTAGGTCACAATTTTAGTCATTTTGGCCGCAATTTACTGCTTTGGTACTTTGGGATCTTCCCGTGCTTGGTCCATGGCTTTATTTTAGGCAAATTAGAACTACCCCATATGCAGAATTTGCTAATTTCATCTGAAACAAAATCTGGAAGTGTTTTACGAAGTTTCTGAATTTTTTTTGCAGCTTATAATGATTTGGAAATTAGTATTTGATATTTTGTTTCCGTCGTGTGGCGTTTGAATGCCAACGACTAAGGTTATTGGTCGGATTTTGCATGCGAAGTTATAGGTTTTGACCTATGGGCGAAACGTGTGCCATTTTGGTTATCCGACTTGGTATTAATACGCGTTTGCGATTGTGTATTGGTTGTAGGTACCCCACGTAGACTTCGAGACGACGAGAATGAGGTGGAGTCATCGACTCCAGCAAGCAAAGAGCAATGTGAGTAGATATATATCTACGGGAGAAGTCGGGTGGATGGCGTATAGCACCCCCGCAGTTCGAAGTATAGTTTGATATATACATATACACACATATATATATATATATATATATATATATATATATATATGTAACATATATGATATTGTTATGTGAAACATGGATTTTAAAGATAGGTTATAGGGTTCATGGAATGGTGTATTGTAATTAGAAGTAACTTAGTTTAGCTTCTTAGTCGCGAACCGTAGAATAGTTGTTACACCCACACGCACACCCACTTGCATACATCTATTTTATTACCTGTGCGTATATGGAAATATGGATGGATATATATATATACACACATGGGTATAGGACTATGTATATATATATATATATGTATACATTTACATGGATTATGTGTATAGTAATTAGGATTGGTAATGGGTCGATGAGATTGGGCTTGAGGCCGTGAGATCGGTGATATGACGTGGTTCGTATTATGAGATACGACACGATGTTTAGCGGGTCCTTTAGGTGTGGTGTTTTCATACACACGCATACATATACATATATGGTATCAGTATTGTACTAGACTTAGATCAGTACCCCCGGATCATGATATATGACGAAAAGGATACCAGATGAATAATGGGATAATATGATATTTGACCCATGCCCTGATTTGGGATGCCGTACAATGGATTTACCGTACGAGCTATATATTGATGATAGATCTGCACTCTTGACTCGAGAATGTCATATTATATTAGGGTATCGAATGGGATACTATTGAGGCGGGATCACCGACTATTATATATATATATATGTATTCACTCAGATGTTAGGTGGTTTCCTTATCTTTCGATCAGCCTGTTTAGTTTAGTCCTGTAGTTTACTTGTAAATGATAGTTTAGACTCGAGTCATACCTATTTCAAAACTTACAAATCGTGAGTATTTTAAAGACAGGACAAGGGAGTCTACGGATATTTCAAAGGACGTATCTTTTCTTAAAAACACCGTAGCCCTTATTTTCAAAACACCACGATGCATGTTATTTCAAATGGCAAGACTGTATGACTCATATTTATATAAATGCAGATTAGTTATCATTAAGTTTATTATTCAGCTTCCGCATATTATTGCTGTTCGCATCGCATTTGCATGTTTATATTGTATTTCCATATGTCATTATTGAGATCATACTGTCAGGACACCGACACCATTACCGATGATGCGTATATTCCACATACACTTACTTGCTGGCTCACACACATCATCATCGGTAATTGCCATGTCAGGTACACTTTAGAGAATATTACTCATTGACATAGCTTGTTAACTGATAGTTCGACAAGGTATTAGCGTACTCGTCTTTATATGCTAGTTTAGACATTGCAGTTATTACTTGCTACTTCATGCATATTATTATTCACTATTATGCCGTATTATGGAGTTTTATGCCGATATTCCATGTTTACTTGCTATTGATGATTGGATTTTGAATTTTCATGAGATTTCCTGGATTTAGGGGAAAACCGCAAGAATATATATAAACATCTCTTTCTCTCTCTCTTTTTAAAATGAAAAGTGCGGTTTTCTCGTGATGTTTGAGTCGTCCACCATGATGTTTTCTCGGTTGTGAGATGGATTTCGAGACCCGATTCGAGGAGACGTATGAACCGTCTCGAGTACATGGTGGACCCGGTATGATACCCCGGGGCGAGAGTGATTTCATAGAGGATGATGAGCCTGACAGGGGCAGACTGCCTACCGGTGATTTTACGTGGCGCGTCAGATATCTGGAGGATACCGTTCGTGGTCGTGTGATTGATGATATGGGCCGATCCGGACTGACGGAGCCCTAGATTTTTTGATTTGAGACATTGGGGTATTGAGATTTGATGATACAGGTCAGTCCGGATAGCCGGAGCCTGAGATATTAGATATTGAGATTTATGTTTTGTGTCAATGCTAGACACTGATTTATATTGGTTTATTGATGATACCTAATTTTAAAGTACAGAAATCTCACTCATTTCATTACATTACATTCATACCTCATACATATGATACATTGCTACCTATAGTACTGACACGAGCACATGGGATTACACTTATGTATAGATGTTTACCCTTGCCACCTTTTCATGCTTCAGACTTATCATTTTGAGGTTATATATATATTGATCGTATTGACCTACGATTGTGTCATACATACGATTTCTGCTTGGTGATGTATTCTATTCACGAGTTGGCAACTCATCCCCGTTGTGCCACAGTTTCTTGCAGGTTTTGCCGTACAGGTTTCATTACTGCTTTGTTGGCACACTGCTTCCTTTCCGGGTGATTTTCTTCGGTAGGTGGGTTCACTTGCATCGTGACCACCATTGGACTTATTTTATTCAGTTGTATCTAGAAACTCCATCAACCAGACATGTATATTTATTTCAGACTTAGAGACCAGTGATGTATATTCTTTCGACCTAGAGTCGCGCATTGTATTATTTTGGGTTTTTCATGTTGTTTTTGAGTTCCTTTCAGTTTTGATCCTCGCCCTTCGGCGTTGTATATTATATTTCTTGCGTGGTTATGGCCGTTGATTGACGAAGAGCTAGCTCCCGCTTGGCGATGCCTTTTATCATTATATATTCTTTTATCATGTTGTACCCCGTTCGGGGCCAGCATTTACAAAGGAAACTCTGCCGAAATTTTCAGAAAAGACTCGATGTTTATAAAACGCATATTCAGCCTATTTTATCAAAACACATTCTTTAAAAATGGTTTAGATTTCTGGGATTTTTGGCTTACTTGAATTAGATGGAGCCCTATAGACTTCATATGATATAAGTGCCAGTCACGTGCTATTTCCGGGTCATGACAAAGTTGGTATCAGAGCGCTAGGTTGACCTTGGTTCGAGTCTATGTTTGACTATGCGGAGCCTAGGGTGTTTGTATATATACGGAATCTAGGCTTGACCTTACGGAACTTAGAAATAGTTGAGGAGGTATTAGACCCGAACTTTCGTCATATAGGTTGACCTTGGTTAATGGAGTAGGTGACTTAAGGAGAGTGATGTACCGTGTGTATGTTCCGCGGCATACTTACGATACGCTACTCCGCTTAAGAAGTTTTAGGATGTACATTTCCTTACACAACATTATATTCATTCATGATCTATCCTCATATATATCGGTTTATGGTTTTGTTGCCACGAATACACGGGCAGAGTGAGCTATAGCTAGAGTTACGGTCAGCACGAGCTCATCACGAATGAGGACTGACCAGGGCCTGATTTCAGGGACATACGATTGCATAGTGAGGCGTCGTTTAATTGTGTTCTCGCGCCATGAGCGTTTGATGAATCGCTTTTATAAGATTACTCGGACGTTCAGATCAGCACTAGAGGATTGAGCCACTGATAGAGCCCAGCCAGAATATGATGACCATTGATGTATCACTTATTCATGATGATTGAGGCACTGTCCAGCATGCAGACGAATGAGCCAGTTGTTACTGTGAATGAAGAGATATCGCCCCAGATGTTGGAGCTATTGCAGTACGAGTTGTATTTAGAGATATGATAGCAGGTCACTAGTCACCCGAGGATGAATGAATAGGACATGTGGTTCGTTTGCTTACCCCGATGCGAGGCCATCAGATTGATTGATTCCAGTTTGAGGAGACTTCACACGGATATGTTGGGAGTCGATAAAGACGATCGAATGTCAGAAACCCATATTCTAAGTTTAAAATATTTGAAGAAAACATGCAAGTAATTCTACGGACCCTCTAGAAGAATGAAACCCTAACTCGACATAATGACCATGTGAAATCTTTTGAACCTTCGGGATTGCGGAAGTTTCGCGGTGCCATTAATGAGGCATGTGTTTGCCCTTCTACGGTTGATCCATAGGTGCTGTGGTATGTACTTGATACTATTAAATTGTACCCAAGATGTTGAGATCTTGGGGGATTATGAGGTTTTGAAGAATTGATCGAAAGGTTCGACTTCATTCGGATATCTTGTGATGGGATGCATTGCTTATGAGACTCCAGATACGAGTATAGCCGTTGGAGCACAGTCCGTGCAGCCACGAAAAGACGAGTCCGAAGCAGTCGAAATTAGATAAAAGTGGAGTAAAAGGTTCGTACGAGATCTTGATGAGATGATGTTCCACTCCGCCGACATCAGAGATGTGACACGCATACAAAGGAGTTATATATGGATATATCTTCCATAAGGAGTCACGATGAGTATGCAGCCGTTCTAGAATAAGAAACAGATATAGTAAAAGATGATAACTTCCGGACAGTTTGACAGAGACGAGATTTGGGAGAGACCTCGACAGGACCCTTCTGGAATAATTTACGAGAAGACTTGGACCCAGGAGCGGTCCTATTACGCACACCCAGCAGGCCAGAGTTCGGCATCGTCGACGAAACATGTTATGAGTGACCACAACAGTTGGCCAGAGACTCTTAGAGGATGTGCTTGAGCGGGAATATTCCGCCATACTTGATTTCCGTGTTTTTGGACGATCTATTCGCATGATTGAGTTTTGATGACCGAGTTTCATGATATTTGTTTTCGTGCACCATGGTTGCACCTACTGGATATTTATATTTTGTACATAGTTATTACACTTGAGATATGCTTTATACACCATTGTGTTGATTTATGATTTGTGATATCGTTTTGTGCCTTGGCTGCACATGTTTATAGCTTCATGGATTTTATACAGTTGAGTTGATTTTGTGCATATGGTACGCACACGATTTGGTTTTTGCACTCAGTATAGTTCACATAGGCATACAGTGCTTTGATACGTATTTGTGCACCGTAGTTGCACTGGACTACGATTTGATATCATTTGAGATATGGATTTTGATTGTGATACACGATATGTTTTTTGTTTATCTTGTGCACCTGATTGGATTCTTGCGCATATTAGACGCGCTTGGATTGGATTTTGCGCATGTTCAGCGCATGATATTGGATTTCATGATTTTGTGCATGTTGGATGCACATGATTTAGATTTTATTCATGCATGATGGATGCACCTGATCAGGATTTTCGCGCATGTTGGGCGCATGATATGAGATGCGATTTTGGTGCACACCAGATGCACTAAATCGGGATTCCTTGTGCATATCCGATGCACCTGATTTTGCTTTCAGGCACACACGTTGCCTCTGACAGGTGTTTCGTGCACACCCATTGCACTTAAATGTTGTTTCTGTGCACATGTATGGAACATTAATGTATTTTGATTTCCGTGCGCACCAGACACACGCAGCTTTCATATGCACATTTGGGATTGATTTCTTATGGAGCAGTACGTTTTTATGATTTTTGCTATTTGGTATAGTAGCTGGACATGACTAGTCTGGGGACAGAACCTGAGTATACTTTTGCATGCATTGATAGTTATCGAAGGGATTTCCAAAAAGGAGCTATAGTCTCAGTATTTACCTACATGTCTGATATGACACGAAACGTTTAAAACAAGGAAACCCTTCTAAATTGTTTTCAAAACGGCGGGATGTGCATATTAAACAAAAAATATATACATATAAGGTTATTTTCTTACAATAGACGTCCGCCCATGTGCAATGTTATGCGCATCACACAGCAACATGAAAGGTTTGGCATGCATTTCCTTCAGATATTTACATGTATAGTTTTGATTTATATCATATTGGTTTTCGTATTGGATTTGACATTTGTGTCTTCACCATGACTCTGATAATTGAGGGATGTTTGACGGAGTTCTGATTTTGAGTTATCTACTCATTGATCATGCGCATGCATTGCGCTATGATACGTTTTATGTATTTATGATTTTGGAGCCCCGACAACTAGATCTTTTACTGAAATGTTTTAGTATTGAGGGGTTTAAATTTAAATTCGGGGACCGAATTTCTTTAAGGGGGAAGATTGTAAGATTTCAGAAAAATAAAATATAATTTTTTGGAATTTTTATCATTAAATATTAAATATAATGAGTGTTTTAATATTGTGGTATAATTAAATACCGATAAATGGGGAAAAATTTGAAAATTTTTAGAAATTACTGAAATGAGGGTGCTTTATGTGATTCATGCAAATTATGAAAGTTTATGATTTATTTGACACTAATTTAGTGTTAATCGCGATTAAAAATCGCTAATCGGGCTTTAAGCGTGTTTTGTGCACATGACATGCACATGTCATTTTTAGCACTTGTTGCTTTTCCTTCATGGTTATTTCTTCATTCATGCATGGTTATTGATTTTAAGAAAAGTGAAAGAAAATGAAAACAAAACAAAAGAAAAGAAAAAGAAAAGGAAAACAATTAAAAAAAATGAGGCATGGGCAAGTGAGAGAAAGAGAGGTGAGGGGTCTTCCATTGACCAAGACCATTTATTTCATTCTCATCTTCATCCTTCTCTCTTCTCCTCCCCCATGGTAGCATTCTTTCCTCCCCCATCAAAAACCCTCACAACTCCATGAAAAATTCACCAAAACATCTTCTCCTATTCACAAATTTTGTGCACAAGCTGATGGCAAACCCTTTGGACCAAGAAAGCTAGGATTTTGGAGACTTGGGGAAACTCAAGAAAATTCTTGAGTTGCCAAATTAGATAATTATTCCATAATTAGTACAGAATTTCCATTGCTTTAGCACTCATGTTAGTTTAGAAGTGTTTTAATGCGGTTAAGTGAACATTGGAAATTTCATGTTAGGGTTTGAGGAATTTTGAATTGGGATTGTGTAATTGAGGTTAGTAGAGGCTATACAACCCCTTTAGTGATATTATATTGGACTAAACCATAAATTTAAACCCCAAAACATAAACTTAGAAACCCATATATCGGAGAATTGCAGATTCTGTGAGGGTATATTGATATCTGCTATCACCCGGGAAACCTGAAAAATATTTAGCGAAGACTGAGAGATGTGCAAGCAACCTAGAACCTATACCCAAAACCCGGGACCATATACTCATGTTTAGGCCGCAATTTTACTCATTTTGGCAGCAATTTACTGCCTTGGTACTTTGGAATCGTCCCGTGCTTGGTCTATGGCTTCATTTTAGGCAAATTAGAACCGCCCCATATAAAAATTTTGCTAATTTCACTTGAAACAAAATCTGGAAGTGTTTTACGAAGTTTCTGTATTCGTTTTGCGGCTTTTAATGATTTGGAATTTAGTATTTGATATTGTGTTTCCGTCGTGTAGCGTTTGAACGCTAACGACTAGGGTTATTGGTCGGGTTTTGCACGCGAAGTTATAGGTTTTGACCTATGGGCGAAACGTGTGCCGTTTTGGTTTTCCGACTTGGTTTTAATACGCATTTGCGATTGTGTATTGGTTGTAGGTACCCCACATAAACTTCGAGACGACGAGTATGAACGTGGCGTCATCGATTCCAGCAAGCGAAGAGCAAGGTGAGTAGATATATATCTACGGGGAAGTCGGGTGGATGGCGTATAGCACCCCCACAGTTCGAAGTATAGTTTGATATATATATATATATATATATATGTTACATATATGATATTGTTATGTGAAACATGGATTTTTAAGATAGGTTATAGGGTTTATGGGATGGTGTTGTGTAATTAGAAGTAACTTAGTTTGGTTTCTTAGTCGTGAACCCCAGAATAGTTGTTACACCCACACGCGCACACACACACTTGCATACATCTATTTTATTACCTATGCGTATATGGGGGTATGGATATATATATACACACATGGGTATGGGACTATGTGTGTGTATATATATATATATATACGTATACATATACATGGATTATGAGGATAGTACTTGGGATTGGTGATGAGTCGATGAGATTGGGTTTGAGGCCGTGAGATTGGTGATATGGCGTGGTTCGTATTATAAGATATGACACGATGTTTAGCGGGTCCTTTAGGCATGGTGTTTTCATACACACGCATGCATATACATATATGGTATCAATATTGTACTAGACATAGATCGGTACCCCCGGATCATGATATATGATGAAAAGGATACCAGATGATTAATGAGATAATGTGATATTTGACCCGTGCACTAATTTGGAATGCCGTAATTGGATTTACCGTACGAGCTATTTATTGATGATAGATCCGCACTCTTGACTCGAGGATGTCATATTATATTAGGGTATCGTATAGGATACTATTGAGGCGGGATTACTGACTATTATATATATATATATAGGTATTGACTCAGATGTTAGGCGGTTTCCTTATCTTTCGATCAGCCTGTTTAGTTTAGTCCTGTAGTTTACATGTAAATGATAGTTTAGACTCGAGTCATACTTATTTCAAAACTAACGAATTGTGAGTATTTTAAAGACAGACCAAAGGATTCTACGGATATTTCAAAAGACTTATCTTTTCTTAAAAACACCGTAGCCCTTATTTTCAAAACACCACGATTCGTGTTATTTCAAACGGCAAGAGTGTATGACTCATATTTATATAAATGCAGATTAGTTATCATTGTGTTTATTATTCAGCTCCTGCATATTATTGCTGTTCCTATCGCATTTGCATGTTTTTATTGTATTTCCATATGCCATTATTGAGATCATGCTGTCAAGACACCAACACCATTACCGATGATGTGTATGTTCTGTTAGTTATATGTATGCCTTAGAGGCCATTACTGTACATTGGATGTATATTGTAGTGGATACTGGGACATATATAGGGAGGACTTTCTTGCTCGACATGATAGTATGCTATCTGGTTGATCTTTACCTTAACGTGTATACTGATTGTCTATCTGTTACATGTTGGTAAAGCCCTTAGGATGTGTACTTGACTATCTGGACTATGATGCGGATCATACTAGTGGGGACATGGTAGTTCATAAGTACATCCTTCAAAGTCCCTAGTCGTGGGTGTATCGAGACGGGGCATCGATATACCAGAGTAGACTAGCGTATACCTTCTCGACCCATACAGATGGGCGATGGATGATCCCATATCCATTGGTGTTTGACATCAGAGATGATATACGGGTGCTCAGTAGAGACTGGGTACACTGGACGGACTCGCCGAGAACTCCCAGATGGTATTATACCTTACGTCAGATGGCAGTTCTCTGGTGACACTGGTACAGAGTAGTCTGTTGACCCGAGATCGTCATAGAGTCTTGTGTGGTTCCCACTGTGCTTTGATTTCCACCTTACCACGTCCAAGAGGGCATGCAAAACGGTGGTTTTTGGGTACAGTCCCGAGTCACATGGAGGCAATGAGCGATAGGAGGGGATTCGTCTCTCCCGGTATAGGGAGTTGATGTTGCGCTGTGTTCGATTGGCTATAACCGGAAATCCCTGCCCAGGGTTGCTGAGATTTACTGGTAAGTGTTACCAGTAGTTTCTCGAACTGTTATAGACCTCATATCGACACGACTTATCGAGCTATTGGGGTTGACGTTTACCACCCCTAGACGAGATATGCGACATATCAGACGACTAGACCGGACTGTATGGTAGTGTTACTGGTTGGATTCACAGGAGTGTGAGCAGGCTTGCTCGTCGATCTTCTGATCGCTCAATACCCGGGTGGCCGTTACGTTTAGCAGACCGCTTGCGGCTTGTGGGTGTTTGATATGATCATCACCTGCTGCCGGCGTATTGACGAGTCTTTAGAGTCCTACACAGAAGTTTCCTGGCTCAAGCGAAACGAAATAGGAGCGCATATGAGATATGTGCGGGTCCAAGAATAATGCGTGTATATGATACCGTATTCCATTCTCGCGATGATTGTATCGAATGGTTGTATGCGATATAACCTAGTTATCGAATCAAGGATTGATTCGATAAGCCGATACATTGAATATTAGTCGGTCATATGCGATATGACCGGATCGTTAAATCAAGTGTTGATTTAATAATTTAATGTATAATTATATATATGATATATTAATTTACATTAACTAATATGGTTCACTTTAAATGGATTTTCTCGCTCGGATGTGCACATTGTATATGTGATATACATTTTGTGCACTTGATTGTATCATGTTTGATGATACATGCTCTCTAGGGTTTTTGTGTAAAGATCAAACCATGGTTACATGTTAATGGTTAGGGTTTTGATTTAATCATTTATTTATTTGTTTATTCTTTTTGGAAAATAAATTGCATGAAAAGAAAATGGTGGCTTGGTTTGTATTCTAGTTGAAGCTTCATGAAGCTTTGACCTAAGTGACCATTTTTGTCTCATGCTTAACCCTAACCATTCCCACTAACCCTAGTTTAATCTCTACACTTGACCATGGTTTACATTATGATAAGTATTCATTTTATTTTCCTTTTTAAAAGAACTTATCATAATATATCTTCTTCTTCTTCTTCATCTTCAAGATGAAGAAAGCTTACTTCATCAATGGTAACTCTTACAAATGAGTAAGAAATCCAATTATAAAGTGAACCCACTTCCTATTTCTTCATCCTCTACCTCTTGCCAAATAGTAGAGTGTGTTTTCTTCACAAGTTTCATGACTTGGTGAAGTTGGAGCTTGATCTAGTGATGCCTCGATGTAGATCATCTTCGGCACGAAGCCGACGACCTTGCCCGCCCATTTCTCCGATGAAGCCGACGCTAGAGCCCGGGATTTCATTTGGACAGCGGAGAGGACTTCATCACGGAGCCATGGAGGTGGAGAAACGGATCTACAAAGGTTGTATTTCCGTTCTTTTAGTTTAGTTGTAAACTAGTTGCTTTGGTCGCCAAGATTTCTAGTTAACGATCCGTATTAGGGTTTCTCGGCACCCGTAAAATTTGAAATTGGCATGGTTGATGCCTTGTGAGACCTCTTGTGAGTGTCTAGGAACCCTACAGTGGTATCAGAGCCTAGCTAGAGCCTTAGGCGATGCGTAGACGGAGTTTGAAGTCCGATCGAACCAAAACCCTAACCCGAAACATGCTCTCTGGACTTTTTCTAAAAACTGGGATTTTTCCACATTAAAAATGCTTAAAAAATTCAGCAGGGAATTATAAGAATTACGGTGCAAAATTTGACTCATGAACAGTACAAAGAGCGGCGGAACCGCGGCGGAAGCATGCCTTCTGCGGCGGTTCCGCGGCTAAAGTATGACATCATCATCCCCTGTTTGCACAGTAACTCCTATTTTATTATTCTGGATTTTCTGGGAATTTTTAATATTTATTCAAGAGTAGAATTTTCTGGGGTTGTTTTGGGGATTCGGTGTTTCGATCGGAGAATCAGATTTTGTCTATGTGGCTTTCCGGATAAATTTTAGAATATGTTAAAAAGTTCGACCGGATATAAATACCCAATTTTTCCCCTGTCGGGAAATTTCCAAGTGTTGGATTTTTCCGTAGTTTAACGACGTTCTAAGTAGTGCAAGTAACGCGATGGACCCTCTAGAAGACAACAAACCTTAACTCGATTATGTGACCGTCTTGAACTGCCCTTTGAACCTTAGGGTTTGGGGCAGTACGGCGTGCCACATGTGAGGCGTTAGCTTGACCCTTCTACGGCTGGACCATTGGTACTGAGGCACGAACTGAATGTTGTTAGACTTATTTCATGTGTTGAGCTGTGTCGGGAAAACTTGGGTGTTCGATTGTTCGATCGGAAAGTTTAACATTTTCTAATTATCTGGAATGTGATACAATAATTGGAATTCACAAAGAGTTATGAGATAACTGAATGAATGTTATAAATATAGCACTTTAGTCTCACTTGATCGGTTGCCACGGAATTTTGATGTGATCAAAAGTCCGTCGCAATCACGTAGCGTACGCGGATACTCGCCGGGTAAACTTAATAGACAGCCTCACTCCATAGCCCCGACCAAGTGACTGTAGGAGAACCCCGTCGCCGAAAGCATCCGTCCGGGTGCTCGCGGTAGCGGTGTTCCGTCTTGGTGCACTTCGTCGACGGTATCGGGGGTGCGGCCGCCTACTAAAGTTTGCGACGAGCATTCGATCATGATGTCGGGAATCTTGTTGAATTACCCGACTTGATATTGAAAAGTGTTTTCTATTTTGAGACTAAAATGCGGGGTTTATAATTGTTAGGCATGCGATGTCTAAGAAATTCATTTGGTCAGGCATGTGATGTCTAAGGAGGTTGCGGATTCCAACTGTTGTAGTTTTACACTTTCTTTTCTGTGACCGTAAGTGTAATATGTGATATCGCCGGTTTTGTTGCTATATGTCAACGACAATTGGGATGCGCATATTTACTTACGTTGATGACATGTGATGTTATGTGTTGCTGGATATGTTATATTGGATCGTCGTGTATGAATAGCCGGGGGTTTTTATGTGAGATGAGTGTTTTTCATTTTCATTCATGTAAAAACTTGTATGTAATATTCTATTATTGGGGCACTTCCAGGTTGCGGAAGATGTCACCGTTTGTATATTATTTACTTTTCCGCACTAGGATAGACCCAAGGAGGGGAGCACAAGTAACCGGGTTCTGGAGTCCAGTGGGAGACCAACTCGAGGGGTCGAGTCCGGGTCTTCTAACTTTAGAATTGGTAGGGTTGCTTGCCGCTCTCGTAGGGGTCTAGGGGTGTGGGTTTGGCTATTCATCGCGACCGTGGAATCCGTGTTTTATACTGGCTCGTATTGAAAACACGGACGTCCTAGTGTATCCAATATTTCATATGATTCTTCTGCTGCGATATTTGTGATGTGATCATGTGATGTTCTGTGATAGATACTGTATATAGTATATATGATATATTATATAGGCGTTACTTATGTTTTACACCCGCGCTAGCCCTGCCCCGCTCTGCCGTTAATTACCTAACCTAACAGTGCACGAGGGGACATCGAGGCGAATGCAGATGGCATAAGTGTACGTCGTATTTATCTGTGATGTTTAGGTACTTAAATGATGGGACTTCATTAATATGATTAATGAAATAAAAGAAACCTAAGATGTTGTAGAATCGAATCTCAAAAATAAAACAGGCAGCTACAGTTCTTGCTTTGCACAGTGGTATATATGATATATCCTGCACCTTATTCGATGAGGAAAGGACCGAGATCCCTTCACCGGGAGTGACTCCTTTAGCAATAACTGGCAGATGCTACACACTCGGTTTGTCTTTTGATTGCTTTTAAGAGTTTTTGCTTTGCACAGTGATATATATGATATATCCCGCACCTCATTCGACGAGGAAAGGACCGACGATCCGTTCACCGGAAGTGACTCCTTTAGCAAAACTAGAAAAGCCTCAAAAACACTCCATTTCAAAAATCATTTGATTCTACAACGATATCAAGTTCATTACGCAATATGTTTTCAGAAAAACCTGACGTAGCCCTCCGTCATTTCAGATAAGTAGTAGTTAGTATTCGTGCTACGTTTGTTGGCCTGCGTCATGGCGTAGTGTGCGGTAGCTAACTGGTATTTATCTGCTTAGCATATGATGCACATTGGATTAGGGTAGTCGTGCGACTTTGTTGGCCTGCGTCAAGGGTCGTGCGGGTGGGTTTAATTCAATCAGGAAATGACGGGTTGAACTTGACTAGCGGACTATGGTTTGTTGGCCTGCGTCAAGGTCATAGGACGCTAGGGGCAAAATATTATCGGGAATTTCAAGTGTTGAAATTTGAAATGAGATTGCATACCTTCTATGAGATAGTTGGATCCCGATACCCGCTGCGAGTAATTGTTACTCCTGGGAGAGTTTTATACATTACAATTAGCCGATCAAGTAGGTGTCTAGAAAGGTGTCAACGGGGTTACGCCTCTGGGAAAACGAGGTTTACATTAATTATGTTCGTGCGAAAGCACGGGGGACCTCCCTCAAAGTACCGACACTGGCCTGGCTGAAAGATTAGCGAACTTGTAGTGTGTAATTAATCCCGGCTAGTCTTTCCTTTTTGGGTTTGAAGGAAGATTTGATAAAAAGCAGTGGGAGCCATCCTGATTAGATAAAATAATAACCAATCTATTCTTGCAAGAGCGCACGCTGAGTGTTTTCTTCTCTCTCTCTCTCCAGGTAGCGACCATATCACGCCTTAATCAAGATAATAATACGGATAATTGACCGAACCCGCTTGTTATACTGAGCTGGGGAACGTTAGTCCCGCTCCAAATTATAATTTTTATAAGATAGAGCAGGAAATTGGGGATTACCAGAATTCCCGTGCCGCCTAAACGAAGAGAGTGCATGCTGATGCATCATCTTCGGGTGTGTTCATTACAGAGAACTGTTTCTCAGTATCCTTTACGTCCTGGGTATATGATACCAGATCAGGATCCCAGATATGTAATCTGTTACATAGGGCTACAGCTAGGTAGAGAACTGAGAACGGGTGATAAGTTTCATGAGACAGAAAACGGGGCAAGTGTTGCAGCCAAGTCTGTTGGTCACTGTCACCCTGTATTACCAGAATACATTGATTCTGAACGAATGTTATTAGATACCGAACCTGATATACAAAATCATATCCGTCTCTTTGTTAATAAAGAAATGATAAAATTTTGTATTGATGGATAATGTTTTGAACATTTCCTATATCAAAAGTTGATCGGTTCAGGAACGTTATCTAAAAGCATTGTTGTTCTAAATCAAACTACAGTTCTTAGTATACGGAACACACACAAGAGGAAGAGTTCAGAAATGAACGAATTCTTCTTGAGGTATTGTAGACTAGGTCATATCAATGTGACCCGACTAGCTGAAGTTACATGTAGATGCACATTTAAATCAGTTTGAATCTACATCTTGTGAAACTTGCCAGTCATGTCACAAAGATATAATGACACTAGCTCTGTTTATTGGAAACAGAGAAAGAGTTAGTGAACTCTTGGGATGATACATGTTGATGTATGTAGGTCCCCAGTCTACACTTGCCAAGACCGGTTCTTTATACTTCATTACATTCTCTGATGATCTTTCAAGATTCAGACCTATGTTCCTGGTGAAACACAAGTCCGAACCTTTTGAGATATTCACAGAATATAAAGTTAGAAGTAGAGAACCAAAATACGGGTATAAGTATTATGTCCTATGATGAGATCAGGGAGGAGAATACTTGAGCATGGAATTCCTGGACTATTCTAAAGGAAAATGAGATTCTCTCTCAGCATTACTCCTCCGTATACACCATAGCACGATGGTGTATCGGGGCGGAGCAATCACACCCTATATGATATGGTGTGCTCTATGATGAGTACTACTGAGTTACCTGTTTCCTTTTAGGGGGTTATGCACTTGAGAAGCTGCATACCTATTGAATAGGTTCGAATCAAATCAGTTACCTACCACTTCATATGTGATATGGAAAAGAAAGAGCCCATGTCTTAAGCTAGTTAAGATTTGGGGTTGTCCGGCTTATGTCTAAAAGAAAAATCCGGACAAGCTCGAGGTAAAGTAAGTTATGTAGAACTGGAAGTGTTTCAGCTATACAAACTACAGCAAATGATTTGGTAGAACCAAAGGATTCAATAGTTACCAACGAACCTCAGCCTCTCCGCCGATCTAGTAGGGTTCCTCACCCACCTGAGAGATACTTCGGTTTCTCTATGACAGTGGGAGCAAGAATTGCATCATGAGATGATGACCCAACTAGTTTCGAGCTGGCCATCAGGAGTAGGACTCTGTAAGAATGGCTGGGTGCTTAGCGATCTGAGATGGAATCCATGTACACCAACAAAGTATGGACTTTGGTTGCTATATCTGAAGGGTTAAATCCCCATCAGGAGCAAGTATATCTTGAGAAGATTACTTAGTGTAGATGGAAAAGTTGAGACTTTCAAAGCTAGACTTGTTAAAGCTTTTCGTCATCGACCAGGCGTGGATAATGATGAAACCTTTTCAAGTAGCTATGCTTAAGTCCATCCAGATCCTACTTGCCACGGCTACATACCATGACTACGATATCTGGCGGTTGGGTGCCATGACTGCTTTTCTAAATGATGTTTTAGAAGAGGACGTCTATAAGTACACAGCCAGAGGGCTTCGTAGACAGTGGGAGCAGCGGAAACGTGTACAAGATGCTTTATAGGATAAAGCAGGTATAGCGGAGTTGGAACATTTGTTTTGATGTATTAGTCAAAGAGTTTGACATCATCAAAATGGTAGATGAACCTTGTATATACAAAAAGGTAGTAGGGAGTATGGTGATGATCCTCGTAGAGTACGTGGATGACATACTCTTGATAGGGAAGGAGTTTCCTATGCTACGCTCGATCAATCTCCGCTTATCACACTGATTCTCCACATAAGATCAAAGTGATACCTACTAAATCCTGGAATTTGGATCTATGAGATAGATCTAGTTGGATATTAGGACACTCACTAGTTGTAGTGAGATGGTATCAGTTGATCCTCGGGAGAATCACTGGAAGGGTTCCAGGGTGATAAAGACGACTGAAAGTCAGTCGCAGGCATTGTCTTTACCCTCAGTAAGGGACGGTATGTTGGAAGAGTTCCAAGCTAGATACCGTGACATACTAGATGATAAAGGCTGGATACATCGCTATTTGAGATGCTATCAAAGAGGCAGTCTGGATGTATATTTGTTCATGAGATGAACTTAGTTCCTCCCATTGTGTGACAATGGAGTTGTGGCTTATGCCAAGGAACGTCCGTCCCATCAGTGATCCAGACATATTCTAAGGCAGTATCACCTGATCATGGAGATAGTTGATCTCCAGGGTGATCAAGGTTAGGAGAGTTGACTTAGAGGACAACACGGCGGATCCACTCACAAAGGCCTATTCCCAGAGAGAGATTTTTATGGGATGGTTGAGTATAGGATACTGCAACCACTGCTACAGATGGCCCTAGTGCAAGTGGGAGATTGTTAGTTATATGTATGCCCTAGAGGCCATTACTGTACATTGGATGTATATTGTAGTGGATGCTGGGACATATATAGGGAGGACTTTCTTGCTCGACATGATAGTATGCTATCTGGTTGATCTTTACCTTAACGTGTATACTGATTGTCTCTCTGTTACATGTTGGTAAAGCCCTTAGGATGTGTACTTGACTACCTGGACTATGATGCGGATCATACTAGTGGGGACATGATAGTCCATAAGTACATCCTTCAAAGTCCCTAGTCGTGGGTGTATCGAGACGGGGCATCGATATACCAGAGTAGACTAGCGTATACCTTCTCGACCCATACAGATGGGCGATGGATGATCCCATATCCATTGGTGTTTGACATCAGAGATGATATACGGGTGCTCAGTAGAGACTGGGTACACTGGACGGACTCGCCGAGAACTCCCAGATGGTATTATACCTTACGTCAGATGGCAGTTCTCTGGTGACACTGGTACAGAGTAGTCTGTTGACCCGAGATCGTCATAGAGTCTTGTGTGGTTCCCACTGTGCTTTGATTTCCACCTTACCACGTCCAAGAGGGCGTGCAAAACGGTGGTTTTTAGGTACAGTCCCGAGTCACATGGAGGCAATGAGCGATAGGAGGGGATTCGTCTCTCCCGGTATAGGGAGTTGATGTTGCGCTGTGTTCGATTGGCTATAACTGGAAATCCCTGGCCAGGGTTGCTGAGATTTACTGGTAAGTGTTACCAGTAGTTTCTCGAACTGTTATAGACCTCATATCGACACGACTTATCGAGCTATTGGGGTCTGACGTTTACCACCCCTAAGCGAGATATGCGACATATCAGACGACTAGACAGGACTGTACGGTAGTGTTACTGGTTGGATTCACAGGAGTGTGAGCGGGCTTGCTCGTCGATCTTCTGATCGCCAATACCCGGGTGGCCGTTACGTTTAGCTGACCGCTTGCGGCTTGTGGGTGTTTGATATGATCATCATCTGCTGCCGGCGTATTGACGAGTCTTTAGAGTCCTACAAAGAGGTTTCCTGGCTCAAGCGAAACGAAATAGGAGCGCATATGAGATATATGCGGGACCGAGAATAATGCGTGTATATGATACCGTATTCCATTCTCGCGATGATTGTATCGAATGGTTGTATGCGATATAACCTAGTTATCGAATCAAGGATTGATTCGATAAGCCGATACATTGAATATTAGTCGGTCATATGCGATATGACCGGATCGTTAAATCAAGTGTTGATTTAATGATTTAATGTATAATTATATATATGATATATTAATTTACATTAACTAATATGGTTCACTTTAAATGGATTTTCTCGCTCGGATGTGCACATTGTATATGTGATATACTTTTTGTGCACTTGATTGTATCATGTTTGATGATACATGCTCTCTAGGGTTTTTGTGTAAAGATCAAACCATGGTTACATGTTAATGGTTAGGGTTTTTATTTAATCATTTATTTATTTGTTTATTCTTTTTGGAAAATAAATGGCATGAAAAGAAAATGGTGGCTTGATTTGTATTCTGGTTGAAGCTTCATGAAGCTTTGACCTAAGTGACCATTTTTGTCTCATGCTTAACCCTAACCATTCCCACTAACCCTAGTTTAATCTCTACACTTGACCATGGTTTACATTATGATAAGTATTCATTTTCTTTTCCTTTTTAAAAGAACTTATCATAATATATCTTCTTCTTCATCTTCAAGATGAAGAAAGCTTACTTCATCAATGGTAACTCTTGCAAATGAGTAAGAAATCCAATTCTAAAGTGAACCCACTCCCTATTTCTTCATCCTCTACCTCTTGCCAAGTAGTAGAGTGTGTTTTCTTCACAAGTTTCATGACTTGGTGAAGTTGGAGCTTGATCTAGTGATGCCTCGATGTAGATCATCTTCGGCACGAAGCCGACGACCTTGCCCGCCCATTTCTCCGATGAAGCCGACGCTAGAGCCCGGGATTTCATTTGGACAGCGGAGAGGACTTCATCACGGAGCCGTGGAGGTGGAGAAACGGATCTACAAAGGTTGTATTTCCGTTCTTTTAGTTTAGTTGTAAACTAGTTGCTTTGGTCGCCTAGATTTCTAGTTAACGATCCGTATTAGGGTTTCTCGGCACCCGTAAAATTTGAAATTGGCATGGTTGATGCCTTGTGAGACCTCTTGTGAGTGCCTAGGAACCCTACATGTTCCACATACACTTACTTACCGGCTCACACACATCATCATCGGTAATTGCCATGTCACGTACACTTTAGAGAATATTACTCATTGAGTTAGCTTGTTAACTGATAGTTCAACATGGTATTAGCGTACTCGTCTTTATGTGCTAGTTTAGACATTGCAGTTATTACTTGCTACTTCATGCATATTATTATTCACCGTTATGCAGTATTATGGAGTTTTATGCCGATATTCCCTGTTTACTTTCTATTGATGATTGGATTTCGGATTTTCATGAGATTTCCTGGATTTGAGGGAAAACCGCAAGAATATATATAAACTTCTCTCTCTCTCTCTCTCTTTTTAAAATGAAAAGTGCGGTTTTCTTGTGATGTATGAGTCATCCACCATGATGTTATCTCGGTTATGAGATGGATTTCGAGACCCGATTCGAGGAGACGTATGAACCGTCTCGGGTACATGGTGGACCCGGTATAGTATCGAGGGCGAGAGTGATTTCATGGAGGATGATGATCCTGGCAGGGGCAGACTACCTACCGGTGATTTTACCTGGCGCGTCGGATATCCGGAGGATACCGTTCTTGGTCGTGTGATTGATGATATGGGCCGATCTGGACTGATGGAGCCCGAGATTTTGAGATTTGAGACATTGAGGTGTTGAGATTTGATGATACAGGCCAGTCCGGATAGCCGGAGCTTGAGATATTGGATATTGAGATTTATATTTTGTGTCGATGCTAGACACTGATTTATATTGATTTATTGACGATACCTCATTTTAAAGTAAAGAAATCTCACTCATTTCATTACATTACATTCATACCTCATACATATGATACATTGCTACCTGAAGCACTGACACGAGCACATGGGATTACACTTTTGTATAGATGTTTACACTTGCCACCTTTTCATGCTTCAGACTTATCATTTTGAGGTTATATATAAATTGATCGTATTGACCTAGGATTGTGTCAAACATACGATTTCTGCTCGGTGATGTTTTCGACTGACGAGTTGGCAACTCACCCACGTTGTGCCACAATTTCTTATAGGTTTTGCCATACAGGTTTCATTATGGCTTTGTTAGCGCACTACTTCCTTCCCAGGTGATTTGCTATGGTTAGTGGGTTCACTTGCATCGTGACCACCATTGTACTTATTTTATTCAGTTGTATCTAGAAACTCCATCAACCAGACATGTATATTTATTTCAGACTTAGAGACCAGTGATGTATATTCATTCGACCTAGAGTCACGCGTTGTATTATTTTGGGTTTTTCATGTTGTTTTTGAGTTCCTTTCAGTTTTGATCCTCGCCCTTCGGCGTTGTATGTTATATTGCTTGCGTGGTTGTGGTCGTCGATTGACGAAGAGCTAGCTCCCGCTTAGGGATGCCTTTTATCATTATATATGCTTTTATCATGTTATACCCCGTTCGGGGCCAGTATTTACAAAGGAAACTCTGTCGAAATGTTCAGAAAAGACTCGATGTTTATAAAACGCATATTCGGCCTATTTTATCGAAACACTTTCTTTAAAAATGGTTTAGATTTCTGGTATTATTGGCTTACTTGAATTAGATGGAGCCCTATAAACTTCATATGATTCAAGTGCCAGTCACGTGCCATTTCCGGGTCGTGACAATGATCTTCCGGTTGGAACTCCAAGTGTCGGCACTTTGCATCAGCCCAATGTTTCTGTCGATCTTGGGCTATGCACATTCGTTCCTTGATAGTGCGAACTATATCTACAGTCGCCATTATCATCTCAGTTCCAAGGAGTTCTCTATCTCCATTGTCGTCCTAACTTAATGGTGAACGACACTTTCTTCCATAGAGCGCTACAAGCGATGCCATTCCAATACTCGCTTGGTAGTTGTTATTGTATGAAAACTACATAAGATGTAGGCAATCTTCCTACAATCCTCCGAATTCTAACATACAAGCTCTTAGCATATCTTCAAGAATCCAAATCGTTCGCTCAGACTGTCCATCTGTTTTTGGATAGTAAGCAGTGCAAAAGTTCAGACTCGTTCCCAAGATTGCTTGCAGGCTCTGCCAAAACTGCGATCGGAATCTGGTGTCACGATCGGAGACAAACCGGTACTCCATATAATTTCCCAATCTCCTGCATGAGTTCATGGGTATAAGAGATAATACACATTGAAGAGTTAAATCTTACTTAGATTCAAACTTACCTCTATGTACTTCTTTGCTAATGTCTCTGTAGATTGGCCAACTCAAAAGGGAATAAAATGAGCCGACTTTGTGAGTCGATCCACAATAAACCATACTGCACCATTACCTTTTGTGCTGCGAGGAAGAGCGGTCATAAAATCCATGGTAATGTGTTTCCTCTTCCATTCTAGGATAGGTAACGGTTGAAATAAACCAGCAGTACTATGATATTCAGCTTTTACTTATTGACACACCAAGTATTTGGCTACGCTTTTGGATACTTCACGCTTCATTTCCATGCCACCAGTAATATTGACATAAATCTTTGTACCACCAGGGTGTACTGAGTATAGCGAGCTGTGAGCTTCTTTCATCAACTCTTTCCGAACAGGATCTTATGGTACACACAATCTTCTTCCGTATCTTAAAGATCTGTCTTCATGAATGATGAAGTCTGTTCTAAGTCCACTTTCTACTTGTTTTCTGATCTTTTGCAACTTGGCATCGCTTGCTTGAGCTATTTTGATCTGATTGACAATTGTAGACTGAACTTATAAGTTAAACAAACTTGAAGCGTTACCTGGCATGACCTCTTTTATCTCCATCTTATGCAAATCTTGCTATAGCTTCCACTGTGCGGTGAGATTCATTGATAGTGGTTGGCGACTAAGTGCGTCAGGAACTACATTCATCTTCCCTGGCCATTTACCGTGGCCAATGCTGAACAAAAACCGGCGTTCAAAAATTTTGGCACAAACAAAACCTGCTCCAAGATCGAAACCATAATGCTATACTAGCAAATACAAAGATCTAAACTACTAGGTTTAGAAATGATATACCAAATGAACCAAGTCCTTCAGTCTTCTACCACCTTCATTAGCTCCTAAGGGTCGCGGTTCAAACTTGGTTGCCGGTTTTCCTCCATTGATGATGATCTATCCGAGGGAAACGACGCAGGCTCCACCCTCGCCAAGCCAGGAAACCGACACTCCAAAGTTGCTAGTAAGGGAGAGTGGAGGTGTAAGATTATCTCACTATCTTTTTCTTTCATGCTAAATGCTCAAATGAGCGACTCAAGAATAAGAAGGAGGAGGTGAGGAAACTAGTGGGATGAGCAACCAAGGAAATGGATATGTCTTTCCAAGAGAGTGTATGAGTGTGTGAATCAAATAATGGATGTGGATGGCAAGTGGAGAAAAAAAAATGGCCAAGTCATTTGCAACCATGCAGCCAAAATATCCTACCCTTTTTCCAAATAAAATATCAAGAGCCATGCCTCTCTACATGCCAAGCCATGCTCATGCCAACTCACCCCTCCACCTCATTTCCAAAATAATTTTGTAAAAAGGAAAATCATGAAATGAGGTGGCAATCTTCTGGAAGTAATTTTGTATAAATACAGAATACAACATGGTATATGTATCGAAATACATATAAGCGTATTCATACAAAAATACGAATAGCTAAGAGAGAAAAGGAATAGTGAATAATAATACTTGAATACATACATACATACATACATATATATATATATATATATATATATATATATATAAATTATTAAATTAAAACCTGACTTAATAATCCGGTTTAATCCTAAACCGCTAGTATTATAAACCGTCCGATTAAAGTCTGTGTAGCCTGTACACATATTTAATCGGACACCTGTATGTACCAACTTATGTCATCTACACCATATCGCCTGAACCGTGAAAACCCTCTGTGTGGGACTCTAAAGACTCGTTAATACGCTGGCAATGGGTTTAACCACAAGCACGTCAGTGGCACTAGCTGTACGTAACGGCTACCCAGGTATTGAGCGAAAGGAAGGCCGACGAGCAAACTCATCTGAACCCCTACTGAGCCTATCCGTGAAAATCTCCATACAGTCTGGTCTGTTCTTCTATGAGTATCGCATATCGTGTCTAGGGGGAGGATAAAGTCAGACCCCAAATAACACGACATTTCTTATCGGTATGAAGCCCATCACCCACTGAGAAACTACTGATCTAAATCAGTAATTCTCGACTACCTTGGCCAAGAATTTCTGGTGATGGCCACCCGTGCACAACGCGACATCAACCCTCAATATCGGGAGAGACGAATCACCGACGATCCGCTCACTGCCTCCATGTGGCACGGGACTGTACCCAACTAAAACCTGTTTGCATGACTCCTTTCAGCCGTGGTAGGGTAGTAATTAAAGCACAATAGGAACTCACACGAGAGAAATGACAATCTCATATCAATAGACTAACCTGTACTCATGTCACTTGGGAACTGCTATCTGACAATAGGTATAATACCAACTAGTATATTCCCGGTAAGTCCGTCCAGTGTAGTCATAACCCAATGAGGACCTGTATACTAGTCTAATCTGCAGTATCGATGCCCAGTCTCAATACTCCCATGACTAGGGACATTTAAGGATGTGCTTATAAACTACCCATCTCCCACGTATATGATCGCCATCATAATGCTGATAGTCAAGCAAGAATATTATGGGCACTATCAACATATAATAATGATCTGTAATGCCACCTAATACCGTACAATATGATAAAGACAAACTAGATAGCATACTATCATCTCTAGTAAGACTGTTTTACCAGTATAGGTCCTCCCTCAATCATCACAATCGTGTGCCTGCGATTCAATAATTGACTTGAGGGCACAATAGCCAACAATCTCCCACTTGCACTTAAGGCTAATTATTGCGGTGTCACATACTCACAGCCCGGGTGATACTGAACACCTAACTTCTCTACTAATCAGTCTCACAAAGCCCATTTGCGAAACTATTGCGTTCGATAAATAGCCTCAGTGAGTGTATCCGCTCCAGTGTTTCTATCTTTATCTCTCTATATCTCAACTTCACGGAGAAAGACTATCTACCGAAATGAGCGATACTTGTCTTAGAATTTGTCTGAATATCTGATGGGACCCAGTTCACAAATGAACTCCATATCCAACAAACATCTTAGACCGTATCTTTTACTGAATTTAATCAGTAACCTGCGCTATGTCATCTTTAGTATCCGCTTGGACCAGCTGTCCGACATATTGTCCCTTAAAAGTGGAAAAACTATAACTTTGCCAGTCACTCTATCATCTAGGTCACCTTGGAAGCCTAAAATGATAACCGCCTCCCGAAGGAGGCTACCGTTACAATATACCAAGAACACCCACTTATGTTCATAACTGCTTCCCAACGTTTCTCCAAGATTGGATTAATATATGTTTATTACAGCCAGTGCAAAAAATAATATCTGGTGTGGTACTTGACATTTCATGATTGACACAATTGCATAAGCAAGTGATATGCCAATCATGTAAATCCCTCTTCTCATCAGTCTAGAGGACATCTCTTTAGAAAGGGTGACTCTATCACTTGCGCGTACACCACCATGCCAGGAGTCGTCCATTCTAAACACTTTTATAATAGTGTCAAATACCCATATTGGGACACTTTCTAAATCTAGATCTATAACCATAGATCTAGCTACCAGAATCCCTGATATTTTATCCATATTCTATATGGAGAAAACACCTTGTGACAGACACTGTATAATCGATCGTAGTATAGGAAGATCAATTCCTATCAAGAGTATGTTATCCAAATACCAGGATATCACTCCCTACTACCTTCTTAGCATATCCATCTGTTATTCTAATGAAGTTAAACTCTGTGACTGTCACATCAAAAATAGATGACCTATCTCGGCTATACCTGCTCTAGTCTATAAATAGACATAAGCTACTTGCCCACTACGTTTCCGCTGCTCCCACTAACTACAATAACCTTCTGGCAGAGTCGTATACACGTGCACTTCTAAAGCTAATTTAGAACGACGTTATATTTATCCTCCTGCCAGATCAAATAGTCTAGAACAGAAGTAGTGTCAAGTTTGGGTAATCAAGAACCTCCCTGTCACCGTCTTTGAGGAAACCGAAGTACCTCTCGGATGCTTGAGGTTACCCACCAAATCCGCGGAGTGGCTAATAGAATGTCGAATCCAATTAAATCTTTTGGTTCTACTAAATTTTCAGTAATCGTTTGTGGTTTTGGAATCAATTCCAGTTCTATCATACTCCCACTAATGTTTTCTGAAAAAGAATCTATTTTACTAAAACTGGTGGTGAGTCAAGAAGAATATAACTATTGATCTTCCAGATGGTAGAATGTTAACCCTCATCAAAGCCCGGGATAACCCACAAACTGCCATTACTGAAACATGCCTTGATTTTTTCCAGATTCTTGTTTTAAGCATCAGCCGGATAACTCCATATACCTTACCATCGTTAAGATATGAATCCATTCTATATATCCAATTTAGAAACTAAAGAACTAATTTAATTTGAACCATATTCAATATACATGCAGCTGTCTCCAATGCATACCAACTAAATGGAAAAAGGCCAAGCAGCATTACTCATCAAGGAATGCACCTAGGTATGAGTAACCTGAATGAGAAGCAATTTCTTAAAACTATTACTTACAACGGAATACCAAACTCAAGTATCTACATCTTCAATCACCTTGAAGAATCCTGATACATGCAACAAATAGTTCTCTACTTTATTCTTATACCTATAACTTCTCAAAATTTGGACCCTATATTTCAACGAAATACTTATCTAAAACTAGAGAAGTCATGAGTAAACAGAATATAGTATGAGTACTAAACCCTTTGTCCTAACGGACACTAGAAAACATACAATACTCTGTATAAGTCCACCGAGTTTAATAACTCAAACCATGTGCGTCGTAGGTTGAAAACTGTGCTATGGTTATGAAGAATTACACCGCTGTTGAATGCTCCTTACCAAACCATCAACTGATATAGGTAAATGTCATAGACATAATTTCAAAAAGTTATATCTTACTTTATAAAATAAACGTACAGATATATCAGTTTGAAATAGGTGCATAACGACGGATATTCAAAACCAAATATTTACCATCAGGTAAAATCCAGGTGATTTCCTCAAATATCACCAATTACAAAGAATTCCTATATATAGAGGATCTAATCACCCAATTCCCAATATCTTACTTTCACTCAGTATCTGTAACGCCATACAGATGTGAGAATCAAATTTGGTAAATACATACCTTGGAGTGAGAATCTAATTGAGAAATCAGTTTTCAATTAACACTGCACAGTGAAACTGGAACATGAAAATGTTTCGAAAAGGTAACCGGATATTCCTAGTAATGCCTCTTCCACTATCCAGACCGTATATTTCCTTACCCTCACTCCAATCCCTTTATATGTCTTTATTTATTACCTTATATACACCATATTTAGGCTAATTGGTTTTCTTCCTTCCCTACATTTCGGCACCTGCCTATGGTTTGGAAGAAGACTATTCAATAAGCGCAATAGGTGTACTCTCTTAATACCAGGAGCCCTCACAATCTGAGAGAAGGTAAAGAGAAAAGACAACTGAATAATCCTTTTTCTATTTCTCCAGAACCAGAAACCATCCTCGAACTGGAACAAGTTCCTTCAAGTTCGTATGTAAATAAGAGATAGAAATATCCAAGCAATATGTGGATCTTCATAGTGATACAGAATGTTCTGGAGAAATGCAAACGTAAAAATAGGAGTGGCGATGGTATACGCGGTTTTGTCATGAATGATAGTAGTCGCAATTTTCTTTGCCCTTAATCTAATCACTTTATATGTCTTTACATATTACCTTCTATACACTACACTTAGGCTTAATTGGTTTTCTTCCTTCCCTACCCTTCCACACCAACCTATGGTAGGAAAGAAGACTATCTAATAAGTGCAATAGGTGTACTCTCCTAATATCAGGAGCTCTCGAAACCTGAGAGAAGGTAAAGGGAAAAGACAACCGAATAATCCTATTCAATTTCTCCTTAACCAGAATCCATCCTCGAACTGGAATAAGTTCTTTCGGGTTCGTATGTAACTATATGATGGAATATCTAAGAAATATAAATCTTCGTAGTGATACAGAATATTCTGGAGAAATGCAAACGGTATATAGCAGTGGCAATGATATATGCGACTTAATGACAATCCAAAAGCCGAAGACATTTAAGAAGATTCGGTTAACTGGGTTCATAAGTTTTAGTTTAGGGTCGGGCAATGGTCGCAGCCAAAGAGAGTGAAAAGAAACACTCAGCGTGCATTCTAATCTAGATCAGAATAGTTAATCACTTTATCTAACCAGCATGTCTCCCACTGTTTCCTCGAATTCTCCTCCAAACCCAAAAGGAGAATTAGTCGGGATCATCTAAAAATCACCTGAGGAGTAGTACATACTCATCAGTGGGAATCGGGATCCAACTATCATCGCATGATAACTTGATGGAAGCCACTAAAGTCACCAAACTCCAGAAGGTTTGCGCATGCATGGTAAGTTTCCTATATGTTTAAAACTCCCGATGTGGTTTTAACCCCAACCAGCTTATGACCTTGATGGATGCCAGAAAATCATAAGTTGCAAGTCAAGTTCTACCCGTCATTGTCCTGATTAATTTAGACCCACCCATACTCTCCCTTGACGGATTCCAACAAAGCTGTACGACTGTCCTAGATTAATGCATATCCATGCTACAGAAAAATTAACACTTAGCTACCGCACACTATGCCTTGAAGGAGGCCAACAAACATAACACGAATACTAGGCGCTATTTTTCTGAAATGACAGAGGGCTACGGCTGGTTTTTGGCAAAAAACCTTTAACATAATGAACTTGATATCGTTGAAGGAACCGGGTGGTTTTACAAATATATAGTGGCGTAAACTTTTGCTAAAGAGGTCACTCCCTGTGAAGGGATCTCGGCTCTTTCCTCATCGAATGATGTGCAGGATATTCCTAACTGAATACCACGATGTAATGAAAAAGAATCGAATATAGTGAATTATTACAATGACACAAACTTTCGCTCAAAAGGTCACTCCCGATAAAGGGGTCTCGGCTCTTTCCTCGTCGAATGAGGTGCTGGATATTCATAAACGAATACCACTGTGCAAAGCAAAAGAAAACATCTTGTAATGACAATTTTTGAAAATTTGGTTCCAACAACATCATATAGGTTTATTTTCCTTGCATTAATCCGAGTGAATGCAGTCCCATCAATTAATCTACATGACACCACAGAAAAGGAACGAAAATAAAATGTACGTATATGCCATCTGCTTTCGTCACTGGGCCCCATCATCACCCATTAGGTTACTTAACTAACGAAAGATCGGGGGCTGGACTAGTGCGGGTGCAAAACATATACAATATCTACTAGTATATATAAATATATATAACATTCGTCCCAGGCATGATATAAGTAACATCACATAATCTCAGCAAGCAACACAGAATGGTGGATAATCCTGGAGCCTCGGGTTTCATTTGAGCCACAAATGAGACCCGACGTTCCATATCGTATGGATAGCCTGTGCAATGAATACCTGGACCCCTACGAGTGCGGCAAATTACCCGCCAATCCCAGAAGTAAGGCAACCCCAATCAATAAAGTGAATGGCCACCCAGCACTTCACGGAATCCGGTAACTTTAGCACCCCTCCGCGGGTCATCTTATACCCCCTACGAGTGCGACAAATAGCCCGCCAATTTTCGAGTAAGGCCCCCTCCGTCTTAATACCATGAGATGCGGGCCCGTTGCCCACCAGACCCAGCTATTCGTGCACTCCACCATGGGGTAACCCTAGTACAGAAAAAAATATATACAGTGGCGACACCGACCTCAACCTGGTCGTGCCCTAATAAAAGAATATACAATATGATAGAGACGACTGTCCATATGTCAGACGCTCACACCGCAATAAAAAATATACAAATGAATCTAAACTGTGCTAACTATCATTGCACCACTGGCTTTCCACCATGACAATCCAACCACAATATCAGTACAATCATAGAACATCAACGTGAATGTTATGTTCGTAAACTCGTCGAAAAGAACATATAGCAGTTAGACGGGTTGTACCGCTCTAATGACATTCACGGTCATAGATATATCACATGCACTGATAAACACACACTTAGAATTTCGATCGACTAAACTTTTCCTAACTGGCCCCAAATGCAAATCTAGAATTCAAACAAATCTGGGCCAAAACCATATATACCAGAAATCAAATTTCTATGTGAGAGAGTTCCACAAGAAATTTGGTACATTTTCGACACAAGACGGCCACGGAACCGCAGAAAATAGGCATCTATTGCAGCGCTTCCACGGCCAATTTGATGGCTCAGTTACCCAAATTTTTTGTGGTCCCCTAGAAATGCCTATATGGATTTTTAAGATCCTCTGAAATATATTTTGAACACAATTAAAAATCGGCAGCAAGCATGAGAAAATGGAATTTTGATTCGGAAAAATTGGTCGATCGATATTCTAACTTTGTGCAAACTAGCTAGTATTAGTTTATGGGTGGCTCTAATACTATGATGGGTTTGGCCGATGCCCTGGCCATCTACTATGGCAATGCAGAACAAAAAACGACGTTCAAAAATTTTGGCGCAAACAAAATCCGCTCCAAGATCGAAACCATAAAGCTATACTAGCAAATACAAAAAGCTAAATTGCTAGGTTTAGAAATGATATACCGAATGAACCAAGTCCTTCGATCTTCTACCACCTTCATTAGCTCCTAGGGGTCGCAGATCGAACTTGGTTGCCGGTCTTCCTCCATTGATAATGATCCACCCGAGGGAAACGATGCAGGCTCCAGCCTCGCCAAGCGAGGCAACCGATGCTCCAAGGTTGCTAGCAATGGAGAGTGGAAGTGTAGAATTATCTCACTATCTTTTTCTCTCATTGTCACGCCCCGCTTCCCGGTGTACGGGCAGAGGACGCGACGAGGCCGCTACGTATTTACTCAGAAGCAAATACGCTAAGCGTAACTAAGCAATATAAAAGAAATATACACAAGATAAAAATGTAATAAAACAGCAAATTTATTTATTAACATTCTTTCTGTACAATGCATGGAAAAGTAAATACATGGAATAAGACGATGCCTAAACAGTGGCATAACATAAATGGAAAATACAGAATATAAAGGAAATGTACAAGTGTAACTACAGCTCGGGATCTTCAATAAACTGGTCCAAGTCTTCAGTGCTAGGCTCGATCTTTGGAAGGTCTGAATCACCTGACGACCTTCAAAGAAGAAGAAAGAGAATGTCGTCAGCGAACAAATCGCTCGGTATGTCCTAAAGATAAGGAGGAATAGAATAGACAGAGAGAGTGTGTGTAACTTTTAAAGTTATATTATATGGTTAACGCTGTTGTTTGTAGCTTGGTACAGAAGAGGCTAGTATATACGAGAGGAGTCTCTATATGCCAAAGACTAAAGGCAAATGGAATACAAGGCTCCGTCAATAATACCATGGAACAATGACATGGATGTAATTACGTCTTAAGTGACCACCTCGTGCCACCTTTAACATATTTTGTACCAGTCTACCCCTTTATAAACCCCGCGATGTCTTGTTTGTATTGTTGTATTGTTTGAATTGTATATTGTATATAGATGGATGACTTGTGTTGTAAATGGGAGACTTGCCAAAACCATGATATCATATAAATGGAAATAGATGTACTGGATAATCATGTAGATGGATGTATATCCATGGTTCGGTTCAGTCAAGTTGTATAGATTGATAGATTGAACAGATTGAATAAGTGGATTCAAATTGAATTGTAGTTTGTACTTGTATCATATTCAAGTAAGCTTATTTATAATGAGACTCAGTCCGAGTCTGAGTAATTAGAAAAGAAATTGAAGTCCTGAATTAGGTTTTGATGTTATCGGTAACCGCTGCATATGGGCGGCAGGTTTGTGTCTTTTTCATAGACGATTACTGTGTTGATAACACCGTTTCATAAGTTATCTATCTTAAATAGGCAAACACCCATATCTCCAGCTCCCTAAGTCTCAAGAGACTGATCCCGCTTAAACCTATATTTACTAGGGTCTTTATTGTAATTTATAAAACTTGAGGGGGTTTTATGTAAAAATAATTTTTGTATACTTTTCAAAATACACCCCTAGTATTTAATTATCATCTATCGAGTTTTCATAGATGTAGATTTTATATATGTGACATTTCAAGTGAATAATGTTGGGATGCTGCGGCCTCCCGCCGTCTAAACGAGGCCAAATGCGGAACAAAAACTTTTTACAAAACCGGCGCCACCGCGACCCAAATACCTGGATCGTTCCATTAACCGTAAACTAGCAATCTGTAAAAGGAGTTAGGAAATTATACCAATCGATCAGTGTCCTTCGGTCTTTAATCTCCGCACCAAGCTCCCCGCTGCTGCGCCGACGAAGTCCGCTCCCCGATCTCGCTCGTCGATGTGGCACCACGTCATTGAATCTTTATACGGGATCTCAGCTCGAACCGAGGCAACTCGGACATAAAGTTTGCTAGTCGACATGTCCAAGAATGAAGTAGAGAGAGTGTAGAATATCTTGTCTCGAAGCACCCAAGTGATTGGATGGAGGTGAATTGGAGTTGCCATGATTTGAGAAGAGAAGTGAGCATGGGATTTTTGGCGATGAAATAGTTTCCTCACCCAATGAAATTGGGCTCGGCCAATTCACAGTCAAGAAAAAAGAATGGCAGAGTTTATCTCTGGGGATTCAATTAAATGGTGTGGTGAAGCCAAAAACTAAACCAATAAATTAATCCCCCTTTTCAATAGCCAACCCACACTACATAAAAAAAACCCCAAATCCTTTTTACCTCTCACCACAAAAAAAGCCCCTGGATAATCAAGCTGGCGAAATTGCATGGAGGCCCCTCACCAACAAAATTCAGCCACCATGAAAAATCAAACCCTTTCCCACACTATCCCCATCACCACAGAAAACCCCCTGCAATTTAAAAACTTGGTGAAGTTGCAGGGACCCCCACGCAACCCAAATCAGCCCCCATCCCTACACCCATGCTCATTAAATGCAGCCCATGCTCATTAAATGCAGCTGTTAGTGTTTATGCCCTAGAAGGCCATTACTGTATCATAGTAGTTTGTATATTACTTAATGGAAGCTTGGGATATTCACATGTATATAACAGTCTTGCTAAACATGGTAGTATGCTACTTGGTTTTTCTATCTTAATATGTGAGTATACGTATTGATAGAGCTCTTAGGATCTTGCTTGACTACCGGCGTTGTGATGGCAGTCACACTAGTGGGGGCTGGGAAGTCTACAAGCACATCCTTATTCAGGTCCCTAGTCGTTGGATTATCGAGACAGGGCATCGATACTCCGGAGTAGACTAGTGTGTACGCTTCTCATCCCAGTTGGGGAGATGGTCTGTCCCACAGCCGTCAGTACGTCGTACTGGAGATAGTATGCAGGTGCTCGTTAGGTTACGGGTACACCGGACAGGACTCACAGGGAACTGTTGGTTGGTTTTATACCAGTCGTCAGTGAACAGTTCCCAGGTGACATGAGTACAGCATAGTCCGCAGACTTGACACTGCTACTTCGCCTCGAGTGTGTCCCACTGTTCTTAGATTGCTACCCTACCGCGGCTCAAAGGAGTCGTGCAAACAGGTAACAGTTGGGTGCAGTCCCGAGCACTTGGAGGCAGTGGCGGTTAGACAGGATTCGTCTCTCCCGGTATTGGGGGTTGATATCGCGCTGTGTCAGAGAGCCATTACGCAAAGTCCCTGGCCAGGGCAAGCGAGATTTGCTGGTAGGTTCCAGTAGTTTCTCAGGGTGTAATGGGCTTCGCTCCGACACGACTTATACCGCTATTAGGGGACTGACGCTTGCCGCCCCCTTGGCCCGATATGCGATAGTCTTAGACGAACAGACCGGACTGTATGGAGATTGTCACATCAGGCTCAGTAGGAGTTCGGATGGGTTTCCTCATCGGCCTTCTTATCGACATCTACCTGGGGACCGTTACGTACAGCTAGTGCCGCTTGCAGTCTGTGGTTAAACCCACTGCCAGCATAGTAGTCGAGTCTCTAGAGTCCCACACAGAGAGTTTCCCTACTCCAGGCGAAACGATATAGAGGTCGTATGGTTTTACGACAAGGGTTCGGACGCATACGTGTGTTTACGCACGTACGACTTTCGGACAGTTTTTACCAGTCGGCTTTGGTTTAAGCCAGTTACTGGTATCCGGTTATTGGATTTATACAGTCTAAAGTTTTTCCGTATTTTTGCGGAAAGGAGGGGCGTTCTCGTAATTGCGCGAGAAGCTTCTAGAAGATGGTGACTAAGGAGGTTTAGGTGGCATATACATTGAATGAGATTAGTGAGTCATATGGATGATTCATCCATGTCATTAATGCTTCATAATTGCTTAATGACTCATGGAGATGAATCACCACAAGATATTTATCAAGCATGGTTGTAAAATGATTTCTTTTCTTTTCTTGATAAAAAGAAATGCTTGATATATATTATGATAACTCATTCTTCTCACTTCATTATTATCTTCACCTTCTCTCTCCTCAAGCTCTCCCTCTTCAAACCCTAATCCTCCCCTCTCATGTGTTGAGTACAAGGATTAGTTAGACTAATTAAACCATAACCCTCACTCTATATCACCTAGCTTCTTTGATTAGCACTTAAAGAAGGTTAGTTGCCTCAAGTTTAGAGGCTAAGCTTGGAGTAAAGCTCTCGGGTGGATCGTCTACTACTTCGAGAAGGCCGAGGAGGAGGAGGAGTTCGCAAAGACGAAGGACATGATTCGTTAGGTATAATCCCTAAACATAGTAGTATAGAACTTCTATGTTTCTTGTTAGTTATCGTTTAGCTTCGATTCGTGCGGTTAGTCGATGTTTAAGCATAGAACAAGATCGTTTTTCATTTTTCCGCCTCCCCGCAAGTCGTGGAGTGTTGTACATCGACTTACAGTGGTATCAGAGCCTCGCTAAACAATAAATAACTTACTTGAAAATTTGTATGAATTTCGAACGAAAAAAACGAAACCGGAAAACCCCGAAATCACAAGTTTCTGTCGAATTTTAAATGAAGTCCTAAAATTTTTCAGGGAGGTTCAAAAAGCTTAAAAAGACAGTAGAAGAACACCCAAGAAATTTGGGCCCCTGAATCGCCTACAGCGCCGCTGAACCGCGGCTGATCGCACCGATCCGCCGCGCTTCCGCCGCCGAGTTGGCGATTCAGGAACCCAAATTTCCTGTGTTGCTTCTCTGTGATATTTGGTATTTTCTGGAAGTTTTTATTTTTGCTCAGGTTTCAGATTTACAGAGAAGTATTGGAGCAAAATTAAAAGTGTTTAATCGATCGAAATTATACAGTATTTGCTTGATGGATTATATCTGTGTTTGTATAATGTGTTCGTAAACCTCCCCTAACTGCTAGTATGTCGGTTGGCAGGGGGTTGCACATTTCTGTAATGGTTTTTTCTGTTTGTGGATATGAACTGTGTTGGACTGTTGTGATGTATAGCCGGGGTTATGTGATGGGTTATTATTTAATTCATTTGATGTAAATGTAATTTGTTGTAATATTATTTTGCGGGGCACATCCAGGTTGCGGTTGTAGCCACCGTTGTATTATTTCATTTTACTGTTTTTGCTCCTAGGACAGACCCAAGGTGGGGTGCACAAACTGCCGGGCGGGTAGTTTGCCGTACCCATTGGGGTCTTGGGTGGGGTAATGGCTATTCATCACAACTGTGTAATTCGTCTTTTGTTGCAGGCTCAAAACAAACACGGATTACTTGCAAATCCAATAAAGTTCATCTGTGATCTGGAATGCCTATTATTGCGTCTGACGAATGTACAATATCTATATATGATAGCTATTTAGACGTCACTTATGTTTTACACCCGCACTAGCCCAGCCCCCGCTCTGTCGTTAGTTAAGTAACCTAACGGGTGATGACGGGACCCCGTGGCGAATGCGGATGGCAAAAGAGTACGTTGTATTTTCGTTGTTTTCTGCAATGATAGGTTAATGATGGGACGCATTATTTATAATGCAAAGAAAATAAACCAAAAAGTTTAATCGTTGGAACAATTTAAAAGAAACCACTCGGTTAATTTTAAAAACAGATATTTTTAAATGCGGAGCTTTAACCACTCCTTTTAAAAGCTATCAGGTTCCTTCGGTTATATCAAGTTCACTACGTTCACGGTTTCGCCAAAACCATTCGTAGCCCTCCGTCATTTCATATGGGTATTCATTAGTATTCAAGCTATGTATTTTGACCTAACGCCAAGGCATAGTGTTTGGTAGCTACTGGGTATTCATTTGTTGCATAGATAGATGAGTTAGTTTGGGACAGTCGTATTATCATTTTGGCCGAACGTCAAGGATATATACGGATGGGTTCAAATTGACAAGATAATGATGGGTAGAACTTGACATGTGACTTATGACATTTTGACCTAACGCCAAGGTCATAAGAGCATGGGGCAGAAATATATATCGGGAATTTCTAAAGAAACTGAAATTTGCAAAGAGTTGCATACCATTTGGAGTTTGATGAATGTTGGTAGGATTCCTTCAACATTATCATACAATGATATTTGGATCCCGATCCTACTGTGAGTATATGCTACTTATCAGGAGATTCGTCACTTAACGATCAATGCTATAAACCAAGTAGGTGTCCAGAAAGGTGTCAGCGGGGTTACGCCTCCAGAGAAAAGAGGTTATTTAATTAAGGAACTTTGCGAAAGCGTTGGAAAACCTCCCTCGAAGTATCGACACTAGCCTGGCTGAATGGTTAAGCAAGTATTGTACAGTGAGAATAGTCCTGGCTAATTCTTCTTTTATGGTTTGAGGAAGGATTCGAGAAACAGTGGGAGCCATCCAGTTTAGATAAACTAAAAACCACTCTAAACTTGCAAGAGCATCATGCTAAAGAGTTTTCTTCTCTCTCTCCTAATTGCAGCGACCCTGAAAATGACTGGACTTAAGTTACTTTTAGAGAAAAATATACTGACAGGGCCAAACTATAAAGATTGGCTACGGAATGTCAAAATGGCTTTGACCTATGAAAAATTGGGGTACGTCCTCACCGCTACGGCACCTGCTGCCCCTGGTCCCAAATCCAGCAATGCAGATAAGGAAATCCGCAAAACCTGGGATTTAGATTGCGCGAAAGCCAAGTGCATCGTACTTGCCTCAATGAACAATGAACATCAGAGGAGGCACGAGGATATGACCCTAGATGGCATATTTCTCCATACAAAGGAACTTTATGGAGAGCAATCTCGTATAGCAAGATACGAGACCTCTAAGAACTTGTTTCGAGCGAGGTTGGCTGTCGGGTCATCGGTAGGAGAACATGTCCTAAAGATGATCGGCTATATTGAAGAGCTCGCATACCTTGGGACGACTTTGGATAATGAGCTCTATACAGACCTTATTCTTTAGTCCCTTCCTCACACCTACGCCCAGTTTATCCTGAACTTCAACCTTCAAAGAAAAGAAGTTGAACTTCCGGAACTCCTGAACATGTTAAGGAGTGCAGAGGGCACCTTGCAGAAAGCAAGGGAAACACCCGCTATGTTTGTTAGCGGTGCATCTTCTTCTGGGTCTAAGGCTAGGGCCAAAGGAAGGAAGAAGAAGGCCGCCACCAAACCTAGAGGAGGTGTTAGTAAGGTGGGAGGGAAGGGAAAGAAAAAGTTTGCAGTACCGGTAGTTGGCCAGGATGAGTGCTTCCATTGTCACAGGAAAGGGCACTGGAAGAAGGATTGCAAGGCGTGGAACGCCAAGAACCAGGAACCGAAGCAAGCTGTGGCTTCGACTTCAGGTGTGTTTGTAATTGAGAATTGTCTGTCGATCAACTCTACTTCCTGGGTATTGGATACCGGATCAGGATCTCATATTTGCAATTCATTGCAAGCACTGAGAAACCGTAGAGTGCTGAAGGAAGGTGATATGACCCTAAAGGTTGCTAACGGAGCTAGCGTGGGAGCTGCGTCCGTCGGGGATTATCACCCAGGATTGACGAGTGGACACATTTTGGTTTTACATAACTGTTATTTTGTACCAAGCTTAACGTGTAATATCATATCAGTTTCCTTGTTATCAAATAAAGGTTATGATTTCACGTTTGTAAGAGATGTTGTTAACATCCACCTTAATCATGGTTTGATTGGGTCCGGTACCCTAAATAACGGTATATATGTTTTAAACCAACTCCAAATTTTCAATGTCCAGAACACACTAAAAAGAAAGTCTCCAGATTTAAATAAAGCTTTCTTATGGCATTGTAGACTGGGTCACATCAATGAGAGAAGGTTGACTAAGTTGCATAGAGAAGGATATTTGGACTCGTTCGAATATCAAACTTATGACACTTGTCAATCTTGTCTCAAAGGAAAGATGACAAAGACTCCATTTACTGGACAAGGAGTAAGAGCGAGCGAGCTCTTAGGACTCATACACAGCGATGTATGCGGTCCGATGTCTACACATGCAAGAGGTGGTTTTTCCTATTTCATTACTTTCACGGATGATTACTCAAGATACGGATTCATTTATCTGATGAAACATAAATCCGAGGCTTTTGAGGAATTCCGAGAGTATAAGAATGAAGTAGAAAACCAAACCGGCAAAAGTATCAAGACACTTAGATCTGATCGAGGTGGTGAATACTTGAGTGCCGAGTTCCTTGGTTACCTAAAAGAGAAAGGAATTCTCTCTCAGCTTACTCCTCCATACACTCCACAGCATAACGGTGTATCGGAGAGACGGAATCGAACCCTATTGGATATGGTACGATCCATGATGAGTAATGCTGAGTTACCGCGATCTTTCTGGGGTTATGCGCTAGAATCAGCGGCATATCTTTTGAACATGGTTCCTACCAAGACTGTGCCTACCACTCCATATCAGATGTGGAGCGGGAAGAAACCCCATCTACAGTATATAAAGATTTGGGGATGTCCAGCTTTTGTTAAAAAGCAGCATGTGGACAAGCTCGAGGCACGATCAGTAAAGTGTAAGTTTGTGGGATATCCAAAGAACTCCAGGGGATATCTATTCTATTACGCAGAGGAACAAAAGGTATTTGTTTCTCGTAATGCCCATTTTCTAGAACATCAGTTTTTAGAAAAGGAATCAAGTGGGAGCGAAAAAGAACTGGAAGAAATTCCAGAACCACAAACTAATACTGAAAGTTTGGTAGAACCGGTAGTTCAAGAAGAACAGGACATTCCGGCACCCCTCCGCAGGAGTAGTAGGCCGTCTCATCCGCCTGAGAGATACTACGGTTTTCTCATAGATGGGGATAGAGAGGATTGCATCATAGATGATGATGAACCTACTGACTTCCAGCAGGCCATCCAGAGCGGCGACTCGGTACGATGGCTAGAGGCAATGCGGACCGAAATGGAGTCCATGTACACCAACAAAGTATGGACTTTGGACTTTCCTCCAGATGGGGTAAAACCCATAGGATGCAAATGGATCTTCAAGAAAATGATTGGTTTAGATGGACAGGTGGAAACCTATAAGGCTAGACTTGTTGCAAAGGGTTTTCGTCAAAGACCTGGTTTGGACTATGACGAAACTTTTTCTCCAGTGGCTATGCTCAAATCCATTCGGGTCCTTCTTGCTATTGCTGCCTTCCATGATTATGAAATCTGGCAGATGGACGTGAAGACGGCTTTTCTGAATGGAAATTTAGAAGAATGCGTCTATATGGATCAGCCAGAGGGTTTCAATCAGAGTGGGAGCAGCGGGAAAGTATGCAAGCTGCTTAAGTCCATTTATGGACTAAAGCAGGCATCGCGGAGTTGGAACATCTGTTTTGATGAAACAGTCAAAGAATATGACTTTATCAAAAATCCAGATGAACCGTGCATATATAGTAAAGTTGTAGCCAGAAGTGTCGTATTCCTCGTCTTGTACGTGGATGACATTCTATTGATAGGAAATGACATTCCTATACTACAATCTGTCAATGAATTCTTGTCACACAGGTTCTCCATGAAAGACCTGGGTGATGCCTCTTACATTCTGGGGATCCGGATCTATCGTGATAGATCCAAGAGGATGTTGGGACTTTCGCAGTCCAGGTATATCGACACTGTACTGAAAAGATTCAGTATGGAAGATTCTAAGCGCGGTAATCTACCGGCTTGTCACGAAATCACCATCTCCAAAGAGATGTCTCCCAAGACTGATTTGGAAAGGTAACGCATGTCTATTATACCCTACGCTTCTGCGGTAGGCTCTATAATGTATGCGATGTTGTGCACCAGACCAGATGTAGCTTACGCACTGAGCGTGGTAAGCCGGTATCAGTCAGACCCAGGGGAGAAGCACTGGATAGCAGTAAAAAACATTCTCAAGTACCTGAGAAGGACTAAAAGATGTTCTTGGTTTACGGCGGAAAAGACCTCAGGTTGGAGGCCTTTGCTGATTCCGGCTTCCAGAGTGATAAGGACGATTCCAAGTCCATGTCGGGTTATGTCTTTACCCTCAATGGAGGGGCGGTGTGTTGGAAGAGCTCCAAGCAGGACACCGTTGCTGACTCGACGATGGAAGCGGAGTATATAGCTGCTTGCGATGCCGCAAAAGAAGCAGTCTGGATGAAGAAGTTCCTAACAGAACTTCAGGTGGTTCCTACCATAGTTGATCCAATACCTCTGTATTGCGACAACAACAGAGCTATAGCTTTAGCAAAGGAACCAAGGTCCTATCAAAAGTCCAGACACATCTTAAGGCGGTATCACCTGATCAGGGAGATCATTGATCGTCAGGAGATCGAGGTTCGGAGAGTTGCTTCTGAAGAGAACATTGCTGATCCATTCACGAAGGCCCTACCTCAGATTCAGTTCGAGAGGCTACTCGAGATCATCGGTCTTCGATACGCCAGAACATGGCCCTAGTGCAAGTGGGAGATTGTTAGAGTTTATGCCCTAGAAGGCCATTACTGTATCATACTAGTTTGTATATTACTTAATGGAAGCTTGGGATATTCACATGTATATAACAGTCTTGCTAAACATGGTAGTATGCTACTTGGTTTTTCTATCTTAATATGTGAGTATACGTATTGATAGAGCTCTTAGGATCTTGCTTGACTACCGGCGTTGTGATGGCAGTCACACTAGTGGGGGCTGGGTAGTCTACAAGCACATCCTTATTCAGGTCCCTAGTCGTTGGATTATCGAGACAGGGCATCGATACTCCGGAGTAGACTAGTGTGTACGCTTCTCATCCCAGTTGGGGAGATGGTCTGTCCCACAGCCGTCAGTACGTCGTACTGGAGATAGTATGCAGGTGCTCGTTAGGTTACGGGTACACCGGACAGGACTCACAGGGAACTGTTGGTTGGTTTTATACCAGTCGTCATTGAACAGTTCCCAGGTGACATGAGTACAGCATAGTCCGCAGACTTGACACTGCTACTTCGCCTCGAATGTATCCCACTGTTCTTAGATTGCTACCCTACCGCGGCTCAAAGGAGTCGTGCAAACAGGTAACAGTTGGGTGCAGTCCCGAGCACTTGGAGGCAGTGGCGGTTAGACAGGATTCGTCTCTCCAGGTATTGGGGGTTGATATCGCGCTGTGTCAGAGAGCCATTACGCAAAGTCCCTGGCCAGGGCAAGCGAGATTTGCTGGTAGGTTCCAGTAGTTTCTCAGGGTGTAATGGGCTTCGCTCCGACACGACTTATACCGCTATTAGGGGACTGACGCTTGCCGCCCCCTAGGCCCGATATGCGATAGTCTTAGACGAACAGACCGGACTGTATGGAGATTGTCACATCAGGCTCAGTAGGAGTTCGGATGGGTTTCCTCATCGGCCTTCTTATCGACATCTACCTGGGGACCGTTACGTACAGCTAGTGCCGCTTGCGGTCTGTGGTTAAACCCACTGCCAGCGTAGTAGTCGAGTCTCTAGAGTCCCACACAGAGAGTTTCCCTACTCCAGGCGAAACGATATAGAGGTCGTATGGTTTTACGACAAGGGTTCGGACGCATACGTGTGTTTACGCACGGACGACTTTCGGACAGTTTTTACCAGTCGGCTTTGGTTTAAGCCAGTTACTGGTATCCGGTTATTGGATTTATACAGTCCAAAGTTTTTCCGTATTTTTGCGGAAAGGAGGGGCGTTCTCGTAATTGCGCGAGAAGCTTCTAGAAGATGGTGACTAAGGAGGTTTAGGTGGCATATACATTGAATGAGATTAGTGAGTCATATGGATGATTCATCCATGTCATTAATGCTTCATAATTGCTTAATGACTCATGGAGATGAATCACCACAAGATATTTATCAAGCATGGTTGTAAAATGATTTCTTTTCTTTTCTTGATAAAAAGAAATGCTTGATATATATTATGATAACTCATTCTTCTCACTTCATTATTATCTTCACCTTCTCTCTCCTCAAGCTCTCCCTCTTCAAACCCTAATCCTCCCCTCTCATGTGTTGAGTACAAGGATTAGTTAGACTAATTAAACCATAACCCTCACTCTATATCACCTAGCTTCTTTGATTAGCACTTAAAGAAGGTTAGTTGCCTCAAGTTTAGAGGCTAAGCTTGGAGTAAAGCTCTCGGGTGGATCGTCTACTACTTCGAGAAGGCCGAGGAGGAGGAGGAGTTCGCAAAGACGAAGGACACGATTCGTTAGGTATAATCCCTAAACATAGTAGTATAGAACTTCTATGTTTCTTGTTACTTATCGTTTAGCTTCGATTCGTGCGGTTAGTCGATGTTTAAGCATAGAACAAGATCGTTTTTCATTTTTCCGCCTCCCCGCAAGTCGTGGGGTGTTGTACATCGACTTACAGCAGCATGGGTGTTCACTGTAGGGAATGGCTAGGGAATGGTCAACGGTCACATGAATTAAACAAAGAGGGTTGTGTTTAAGACGGATAAAGAATACTGGCAACTTCCAAAATAATACCGTAACGAATTACGGGATTACGCCTTTGAGCCGTGGTAGGGTAGTAATCAAAGCACAGTGGGAACTCATACGAGACAAATGATGATCTTAGGTCGACAGACTAACCTGTACACATGTCACCAGGGAACTACTATCTGACGATATGTATAATACCAACTAGCATGTTCCCGACGAGTCATGTCCGGTGTACTCATAACCCAATGAGCACCTGTATACATATTAGGTGAACCAACTGACAACAATGGCTAGTGAGACCGGCCACCGCCTTTCATCGGGGTCTCGACTGTACACACTACTCTACTCTGGAGTATCGATGCCCTGTCTCGAAACTCCTACGACTAGGGACACTTTAAGGATGTGCTTATAGACCCCAGCTCCCACGAATATGATCGCCATCATACAGCTGGCAGTCAAGCAAGAATCCTATGGGCTCTATCAACATGCAATATTGAACTAAAGCATGTACACGATGATAAAGATAAACCAGATAGCATACTATCATCTCGAGCAAGAGTGTCCTATCGGGATAGGTCATCCCTCAATCATTGCAATCACGTACCTGCGATCCAATAATTAACTTTGAGGGCACTATATCCAACAATCTCCCACTTGCACTTAAGGCTAATTATTGCGATGTCGCGTACTCACAGCTCGTGTGATACCGAACATCCAACTCCTCTACTAATCAGTTTCACAAAGTTCGTTTGTAAAACTATTATGCTCGGAAATAGCCTCAGTGAGTGGATCCGTCCTGATGTTTCTTTCTATGTCTCTCTTTGTCTCAAGTTCGCTCAGAAAGCCATCTCCTGAAATGAGCAATACCTGTCTCAGAATATGTCTGGATATCTTATGGGACCTAGCTCACAAGTGAACTCTAAATCCAGCAAACTTCTTAGACTGTATCGTCAACTGAAATTAATCAGTATCCTGTACCATACCTTCCTCAGTATCCGCCTGGACTACCTGTCCAAACTACTGCCCCTCGCCAGAGGGAAAACTATAACTCTGACAGTCACTCTGTCATCCGGGTCACCTTGGAAGCCTGGAATGATAACTTTCTCCCGAAGGAGGCTGTCGTTATCAAATCCCTAGAACATCTACTTATGTTCTAAAACAGCTTCGGAACGTTTCTCCATGATTGGATTAATATCAACTTATTGCATCTAGTGCAAAAACAACATCTGGTGTGGTACTTGACATCTCATGATTGACTCAATTGACTAAGCAAGTGATATGTCAATCATGCACACCCTTCTCCCTTTTAGTCTGTAAGACACCTTTAGAGAGGATGACTCCATCACCTGCAGGTACACCACCATGCCAGGAGTCGTTCATTCTAAAATAACTTTAGAATGCTGTCAAAGTACCCAGATTGGGAAACTACCCAAATCTAGATCTAAAACCATAGATCCAGTTACCAGAATGCCTGATATTATATCCATATCCTTTGTGGAGAAACTCTGTGTGACAACCACAGTATAACCGGTCGTAGTATAGAAATTTCACTTCCTACAATGTGTATGTCATCCAAGTACCAGGACATCACACCCTACTACCTTCTTAACAGATCCATCCCCTAGTCTGATGAAGTCAAAACCCATGACTGTCACATCAAAAATTGATGATCTATCTCCGCTATATCTGCTTTAGTCAATAAATAGACATAAGCTACTTATCCACTATGCTTCTGCTGCTCCCACTGACTACAACAACCCTCTGGCAGAATCATATACACGTGCACTTCTAATGCTAGTTTAGAACGACGCTATACCCATCCTTCTGCCCGGTCTCATAGTCTGGAACAACAGTAATAGAAAGTCTGGGTATACAAGAACCTCCCTGTCACCGTCCTTGAGGCTACCAGAGTACCTCTCGAGTGCCTGAGATTACCCACTCTATCTGCGGAGCGGCTAATGGAATGTCAATCCTGACTGAATCTTTAGGTCCTATTAAATTTTCAGTAATCGTTTACTATTCTGGAATCTCTTCCTGTTCTACCATACTCCCACTATTTTTTTTCTGAAAAGTCCATTTTACTAAAACTATGGCGAGTCAAGAACAATATCACTATTGATCTTCCAGATGGTAGAAAATCAACACTCGTCAAAGCCCGGGTTAACCCACAAACTGCCATTACAGAAACGTGCCTTGAGTTATCCAGAGTCTGGTTTTAAGCATAAGTTGGAAAACTCCCCGTACCTTAACAACGTTAAGATATGAACCATTCTATATACAATATAGAATTAGAGGCACTGGTTTAATTGGAACCAGATTCAAATCATGCAGCTGTCTCCAGTGCATGTCAACTAAATGGAGAGAGGCCGATCAGCATCACTCAACTTAGGAGTGCATCCAAATATGAGTAACCTGAAAGAGAAGCAAGTTCTCAAAAACCATTACTATGAACTGAATACCAACCACAAGTATCTACATCTTCGATCACCTTGAAGAATCCCGATACTTGCAACACATGGTTCTCTACTTTATTTCTGTACCTATAACTTCTCAAATTTGGACCTTGTATTTCTACGAAACACTTGTCTAAAACTTGAGAAGTCATAAGTAAACAGAATACAGTACGAGGACCAACCCCTTTGTCCTAATGAACACTGGACAATATACTATACTTTATATAAGTCCCCTGAGTTGAATAACTCAAACTTTGTGCGTCGTAGGTTGAAAACTGTACCCAGGCGATATCCTCAAATATCACCAATTGCAACGAATTCCGATATAATGAGGATGATCACCTAATTCCCAATAACTTACTCCCACTCATCATCTGTAAAACCATACAAATATGAGAATCATACCTGGTAAATACATACCCTTGAGCAAGGGTTAGGAAATCAGTTTTCTAATAACAATACACGATGAAACTGAAACACGAATATGTTTCGAAGAGGTATCCGAGTATTCCTAGTAATGCATCTTCCATTATCCAGATTCATGACTGTAACCGTATATTTCCCTGCCATCTCTCCAATTCCCTTTATTTGTCTTTAGTCGTTACCTTTTGTACACCAACGTTAGGCTTAATGGTTTTCTTCATTCCTTACTGTTCGGCACTAGCCTATGGTTTGGAAGAAGACTATCCAATAACCGTAATAAGTGTACTCTCCTAATCCTAAAAGTACTCACAACATGAGAGAAGGTAAAGATAAAAGACAACTGAATAAACCTTATTCCTATTTCTCCTGAACCAGAATCCATCCTCGAAAAAGTTCCTTCGAGTTCGTATATAACCATACGATGGATTTATCTAATGGAATTGGATGTTCGTAGTGATACGGGGTGTTCTGGAGAAATACAAAGGTGAATTAGGAGTGGCGATGAGATACGTGCTTTGGTCGTGAATGTTAGCTGTCGCAATTTACTTTGCCCTCTTTCTAATCCCTTAATTTGTCTTTACTTATTACCTTCTGTACACCCGGCTAATTGGTTTTCTTCATTCCCTACCTTTCGGCACCTGCCTATGGTTTGGAAAAAGACTATCCAATAAGCGTAATAGGTGTACCCTCTCTTAATCCTAGGAGCCCTCACAACCTGAGAGAAGGTAAAAGGAAAAGACAATTGAATAGTCCTATTCAATCTCTCCAGAACTAAAATCCATCCTCGAAGAAGTTCCTCCGAGTTCGTATATAACCATACGATGGATTTATCCAATGGAAGTAGATGTTCGTAATAATACGGGGTGTTCTGGAGAAATACAAAGGGTAAGAGAAGGAGTGGCAATGATGTTTGTGTAAGTGCACGGCGGCGCCCCGGCCGTCAATCCGACGCCGGAATGCGGAAGCGGTGAATAACTTAAATTTTGCGGACTTTGCAAACTGGCACCACCGCGCACTATCACCCGGGATCGTTCCCATTAACTAGTCTAAGCTACAAAACAAGATGGGTTAGAGATATACCGACGATCCAAGTCCTCCGGTCTTCATCTCCACTCCGATCTCCTCGCGGGATCTCCGTCCGTCTCCTCCTCGTCGCCGGAAGTGCACCACATCGCCTTCTTCGTTTACGGGCTCCCACCTCAATGCCGAGGCAACTCGGGCACGAAGCCGGCTACTCGACGTGCCCAAGATTCGTTGTAGAATGTGTAGTGAAGAAGTCTCATTTGGGGTTCATGGAGATGCCATTTTGGTGGAGGGATGATACAAGAATCATGTGGAGGAACTAGGGGGTTTTTGGAGCATGAAATGAACAAGATTTTCACCCTCAAAAACTTGGACAGCCCTTGCCCAATTTGGCCGGCCTCTCTTGGTGGAGAAGTGAGTGAGAATGAGAGAGAGGTGATAGAATAAGAGAGCCATCCCATAATACCATGGAGAGAGAGAGAGAGAGGGCTATCATGCAAAAAGGAATCATCACAAAATAAAACCCACACTCAACAAACAAATCATCTCTCATCATCAACAATCATGTCCACAAAAGTCAAGCCATCATAATAAGAAGTCAAGGTATGGAGCAACCATGATGAAGTCAAAAAGTCAAGTGATCATGACATGGCAATAAGCAAAAGACCCCCTCCACAAATGCTTATTTGCAACAATGCAAATAAGCCCTCCTCCACCAATCTTCGGCCAATGAACGGAACAATGGAAATCGGCCGAAACGGAAAGCAAACTGGCAACTCCAGAAAACTGGTCCCGTAATAAATTACAGGAAAACCACGATACTGTGCATACACACCCGCATCTGTATTTCGACCGAAATACAGATGCAATGAGACAAACACTACACTGTACTATACTAGAATCCGGCTTATACCAAAACCGGATAGTAATATCTGTTCGATCCTGATCCGTGCAATACCGCACGTATCTGATCGAACCCTGCCATATAACCATACGGCCTATAGTACAAACTGTCCGATCCTGATCCGTGCAATACCGCACGTATCTGATCGGACCTTGCCATATCTCCATACGGCCTCTACAACCTTTCGCCCGACAAGCTGAGTAACTGTAAATGTGGTGGACTCTAAAGACTCGTCAATACTATGGCTGTGGATTTAACCACTAGCACGTCAGAGGTATATGCCAATACGTGACGGGCCACCAGCTATTGACCAAAAGGGACGTCGATGAGGAAGCTCACCCCGACACCCAACTGAGCCTGTCAGTGACAATATCCGTGCAGTCCGGTCCGTTCGTCTATGAGTATCGCATGGCGGGCCTAGGGGGTTGGTAAAAGTCAGACCCCCAAAGCGGTACAAGTCGTGTCGGAGTGTAGCCCAGAACACCCTGAGATACTACTGGAATACCTACCAGTAAATCTCCTTGCCTTGGCCAAGGACTTTGTGTAATGGCTCTCCTAGACACAGCACGACCTCACCCCCAATACCGGGAGAGACGAACCCCTGAAGATACGCTCACTGCCTCCATGTGGCTCGGGACTGTACCCAACTAAAACCTGTTTGCACGACTCCTTTGAGCCGTGGTAGGGTAGTAATCAAAGTACAGTGGGAACTCACACGAGACAAATGACGATCTCCAGGTCGATGAACTAACCTGTACACATGTCACCAGGGAACTGCCATCTGACGTCTGGTATATGACCAACTAGCATGTTCCCGGCGAGTCCTGTCCGGTGTACTCATAACCCAATGAGCACCTGTATACATCTTAGGTGATCCAACTGACACCAGTGGCTTGTGAGACCGGCCACCGCCCCCTCGTCGGGGTCTCGACTGTATACACTAGTCTACTAATGGAGTATCGATGCCCAGTCTCGAAACTCCCACGACTAGGACCTTTTAAGGATAAGCTTATAGACCCCCAGCTCCCACTTATATGATCGCCCTCATACTGCTGGTGGTCAAGCAAGAATCCTAGGGGCTCTATCAACGTGTAATAGCGACGTGTCAGGTCACCTAAAACAGTACACGATGATAAAGGTAACCAGATAGCATACTATCATCTCGAGTAAGACTGTCCTACCGGGATAGGTCCTCCCTCAATCATTGCAATCACGTACCTGTGATCCAATAATTGACTCTGAGGGCACTATCTCCAACAATCTCCCACTTGCACTCAAGGCTAATTATTGCGATGTCGCATACTCACAGCCCGTGTGATACCGAACACCCAACTCCTCTACTAGTCAGTCTCACAAAGCTCATTTGCGAAACTATTGCGTTCGAGGAATAGCCTTAGTGAGTGGATCCGCTAAGTTGTTTCTTTCTATGTCTCTCTATATCTCAAGTTCGCGGAGAAACCTATCTCCCGAAATGAGCAATACCTGTCTCAGAATATGTCTGGATGTCTGATGGGACCTAGCTCATAAATGAACTCCAAATCCAAACTTCTTAGACTGTATCGTCAACTGAACTTAATCAGTATCCTGCGCGCCATGCCTCCCTCAGTATTGCCTTGGACCACCTGTCCAAAATACTGCCCCTTATCAGAAGGAAAACTATAACTCTGACAACCTCCTTGTCGTCCATGTCACCTTGGAAGCCTGGAATGATAACTGTCTCCTGAATGAGGCTGTCGTTATCATATCCCTAGAACATCCACTTATGTTCTAAAACTGCTTCCGACTGTTTCTCCAGGATTGGATTAATGTCAACTTATTGCATCTAGTGCAAGAACAATATCTGGTGTGGTACTTGACATCTCATGATTGACTCAATTGCCTAAGCAAGTGATCTGCCAATCATGCACATCCCTCTCCCCTTTAGTCTGTAAGACACCTTTAGAGAGGGTGACTCCGTTACCTGCAGGTACACTACCGTGCCAGGAGTCTTCCATCCTAAATACTCTTAGAATGCTGTCAAGTACCCTGATTAGGAAACCACCCAAATCTAGATCTAAGACCATAGATCTAGTAACCAGTATGTCAGATATAATGTCCAAGTCCATGTGGAGAAACCACTGTGTGACGACCAAAGTATAACCGATCGTAGTGTAGGAGTTTCTTTCCTACTCTGTATATCATCCAAATACCAGGATATCACACCCTACTACCTTCTCAACAGATCCATCCCCTATTCTGATGAAGTCAAACCATGACTGTCACATCAGAAATAGATGATCTATCTCCGCTACATCTGCTCTAGTCTATAAATAGACATAAGCAACCTGTCCACCAATGCTTCCGCTGCTCCCACTGACTACGACAACCCTCTGGCAGAGTCATATAGACGTACACTTCTAAAACTGGTTTAGAACGACGCTATACTCATCCTCCCGCCGGGTCTCGTAACTGGAACAACAGCAATGGCAATTGTGGGTAAACAAGAACTTCCCTGTCACCGTCCTTGAAGCTACCGTAGTACCTCTCGGGTGCCTGAAGTTACCCACCTTATCTGCGGAGTGGCCAATGGAATGTCAATCCAGATTGAATCTTTAGGTTTCCTTATCAAATCTTCAGTAATCGTTTGTGGTTCTGGATCACTTCCAGTTCTACCATACTCCCACTACTGTTTTTTGAAAAAGTCCATTTTTAATAAAACTGTGGCGAGTCTAGAACAATATTGCTATTGTTCATCCAGATGGTAGAAGTCAACCCGCGTCATAGCCTGGGTCAACCACAAACAGCCATTACAGAAACGTGCCTTGAGTTATCCAGAGTCTGGTTTTAAGCATAATCCGGACAACTCCCCGTACCTTAACATCGTTAAGATATGAACTGTTCTATATCCAATATAGAAACAGAGGCACTGATTTAATTGAACCAGATTCAAATCATGCAGCTGTCCCCAGCTCATGTCAACTAAATGGAAGGAGGCCGATCAGCGTTACTCAACTTAGGAATACTTCCAATTATGAGTAACCTGAAAGAGAAGCAAGATCTCTTTATCATTACTATTAACTGAATACCATACACAAGTATCTACATCTTCGATCACTTTGAAGAATCCCGATACTTGCTACACCTGGTTCTCTACTCTATTCAAATACCTGTAACTCCTCAAACTTAGACCCTGTGTTTCTACGAAACACATGTCTAAGAACTAGAGAAGTTAAAAGTAAACAGAATATAGTATGAGGACCAACCCCTCTGTCCTAATGGACACTGGACAACATACAATACTCTGTATAAGTCCCTTGAGTCTGATAACTCTTTCACTGTGTGTCGTAGGTTGAAAACTGTACTTATGGTTAAGAAGAATTACACCGCTGTTCAATGCTCCTTACCTAACCATCCACTGATATAGGTAAATGTCGTAGACATAATTTCATAAAGGTATATCTCACTCTATGAAAATAGACGTACAGATATATCAATTTGAAATTGGTGCACAACAGCGGACATTCGAAACCAAATATTTGCCGACCGGCAAACAACCCAGGTGATTTCCTCAAATATCACCGATTACAACGAATCCCGATATAATGAGGATAATCACCCAATTCCAATAACTTACTCCCACTCATCATCTGTAAAACCATACAGATGTGAGAATCGTATCTGGTAAATACATACCCTGGAGCAAGTATCTAATCGGGAAATCAGTTTTCCATTAACAGTACACAGTGGAACTGAAACATTGAAATGTTTCGATGGGGTATCCTGGTATTCCTAGTAATGCCTCTTCCATCATCGAGATTCACAACTATAACCGTATAATTCTTTGCCACCTCTCCAAATCCCTTCATATGTCTTTAGTCTTTACCTTCTGTACACCCCTTTAGGCCAATTGGTTTTCTACCTTCCCTACCGTTCGGCACCAGCCTATGGTTTGGAAGAAGACTATCCAAAAAGCATAAAGGGTGTACTGTCCTAATCTTAGGAGCACTCGCAACGCGAGAGAAGGTGAAGATAAAAGACATCTGAATGTACTTTATTCCTTTTTCTCCTGAACCAGAATCCATCCCCGAACTGGAACAAGTTCCATTCGAGTTCGTATATAACCATACGATGGAGTATCCAAATAAACTGTGGATCTTCGTAGTGATACGGAGTGTCCTGGAGAAATACAAAGGTGATGTGGGAGTGGTAACGAAATATTTGGTTTGGTCGTGAATATCTGTTGCAATTTACTTTGCCCTCTTAGTAATCCCTTGCTTTGTCTGAACTTAATACCTTCTGCACACCATCGTTATGCTAATTGGTTTTCTTCATTCCCTACCGGTCGGCACCAGCCTAAGGTTTGGAAGAAGACAATCCAATTTGCGTAATAGGTGTACTACCCCTAAAACAAGGAGTACTCGTAACCTGAGAGAGGGAAAAAGGAAAAGACAACTGAATAATCTTATCCGTTTTCTCCAGAACCTGAAACCATCCTCGAATAAATTCCTTCGAGTTCGTATCTAACCATACGATGGTTTTGTCCAATGGAAGTGGACGTTCGTAGTAAAACGGGGTGTCCTGGAGAAAAGGGTAAAAATAAGAGTGGCAATGAGGTTTGCAACTCTGACAATCCAAAAGCCGGTGTTTAAGAAGGTTCGGTCAACTTGGTCACTGAGTCAAAGTCTTAGGGTCGGGTCAGTGGTCGCTGCCAAAAGAGAGAGAGAAAAGAAAACACTCAGCGTGCACTCTAATCTAGATCAGAATGGTCACCAATTTATCTAATCTGGAATCCTCCCACTGTACCTCAAATTCTCCTCCAAACCTGAAAGAAGAATTAGTCGGGGTTACCCGAGGAGTATACCAACTCATCAGTGGGAATCGGGATCCAACTATCATTGCATGATAACGTGACGGAATCCGCTCACGCTATCACACTCCAGAAGGTATGCGCATATCTGGCAAGTTTCAGTTCTTTTGAAACTCCCGATGTGATTTCTGCCCCATGCTCTTATGACCTTGACTTTGGCCAACAAATCATAAGTCACATGTCAAGTTCTACCCGTCATTCTCCAGGTTGATTCGAATCCACCCGCACAAGCCCTTGACTTTGGCCAACAAGGCTATACGACTGTTCCAAACCAACGCATCTATCTATGCTGCATATGAATAACCAACAGCTACCAAACACTGTGCCTTGACTTTGGCCAACAAACACAGCTTGAATACTATTGACTACCCATATGAAACGACGGAGGGCTACGAATGGTTTCTGGCGAAAACCTTTAACGTAAAGAACTTGATATCGTCGAAGGAACGGATAGCTTTTAAAAATATAGTGACGAAAACCGTTGCTAAAGAGGTCACTCCCGGTGAAGGGATCTCGGCTCTTTCCCCGTAGAATGGGGTGCAGGATATTCCAACTGAATACCACGGTGCAAAGCAAAAGTAATCGGCTATAGTGAAGTCAATGCCCTGACGCAAATTTCTGTCCAAGGGGTCACTCCCGGTGAAGGGATCTCGGCCCTTGCCTCGTCGACTGAGGAGCAGGATATTCCAATGAATACCACGATGCAAAACAAAAGTAAACGTCCTTGCAATAACAGCTTTTTGAAAAGTGTTCCAACAACATCAGATTAGGTTTGTTTTTAACTTTGCATTGATCCGAATCAATGCAGTCCCATCAATTGATCACACCAAAAAGAACGAAAATATACTGATGTACGTATATGCCATCCGCATTCGCCACTGGGTCCCGTCATTACCCGTTAGGTTAGCTAACTAACGACAGAGCGGGGACTGGACTAGCGCGGATGCAAAACATATACAACATCTACTAATATATATACCAATATATTATATTCGCTCAAGGCGTGAATAAAATGCAACATCACAGAAATGTACAGCATCACAGAAACAATACAGATATCTGGGATCCCCGGGTTTCACAGAGCTGCTGAAACCCGACGTTCCCCTGGTCGTGTGGATAGCCTGTGCAATGAAATCCTAGACCCCTACGGGCGCGGCAAGTCACCCGCCAAAACCTGAAGCGAGGCAGCCCCCTTCAGCGCCGTGAATGGACCACCCAGCACTTCACGGAATCCGGCAACTTGGGCACCCCTCCTGGGTCAACCTGTACCCCCTACGAGTGCGGCGAATAGCCCGCCAATCCTAGAGTGAAGCCCCCTCCGTCTCAATGCCATGAGATGCGGGCTTGTTGCCCTCCAGAACCCGGCTATCCGTGCACCCCTCCGCGGGGCAATCCTAGTACAGAAAGTAAAATATACATACACCGGGTACATCGACTGCAACCAGGTCGTGCCCCAAAATAATAATACAATCCGGCAGTGACGGCAGTCCACAAGTCGGACGCTCGCCCCGCAATATCAAATGTACATAATACAACAAAACTGTACTAGCATTGCATCCAGGCTATCCCCACGACCGATCCGCAACATCACAGTAAAAACAAAAACATCAACGTGAAAGTCACGTTCGCAAATCCGTCTAACCGGGCTATAGCAGTTAGACCGGATTTACCGATCGAGTGACATTCACGGTCGCAGATATAATGTAAATACTGTGAAAAATGTGTTTAAAATTTTCCGATTGACCAAAAATTAACAAGTGGGCCCACAAAGAATACTGTAGCAGTCACAGAAATAATTGGCCCAATTTTAATATTCCAAAACCCCTAATTACACCCCTGAAGCCCACTGGAAAAAGATGGCCCACTGACCTCTCTAAGTTGCGGCGGATCCGCGGCCCAATAGAAGGGTGAGGCCGCGGTTCCGCGCTCTGGAAGAGGGATCAGTGCGTCGAATTTTCCCAGAGTGCTTAGAATTTCCTGCACATCATTCTGAGACCACCTGAAAAATTTTTGGACACCAAAAAATCTTAACAGAAAACTGATGTGCTCAAAAACATAGATTTTGGAATTTTGGTCGATCGGAAAAGCAAAACACATCAAACGAAGCTAGACGAAGTTAATGGCGAGGCTCTGATACCACTGTAAGTGCACGGCGGCGCCCCGGCCGTCAATCCGACGCCGGAATGCGGAAGCGGTGAATAACTTAAATTTTGCGGACTTTGCAAACTGGCACCACCGCGCACTATCACCCGGGATCGTTCCCATTAACTAGTCTAAGCTACAAAACAAGATGGGTTAGAGATATACCGACGATCCAAGTCCTCCGGTCTTCATCTCCACTCCGATCTCCTCGCGGGATCTCCGTCCGTCTCCTCCTCGTCGCCGGAAGTGCACCACATCGCCTTCTTCGTTTACGGGCTCCCACCTCAATGCCGAGGCAACTCGGGCACGAAGCCGGCTACTCGACGTGCCCAAGATTCGTTGTAGAATGTGTAGTGAAGAAGTCTCATTTGGGGTTCATGGAGATGCCATTTTGGTGGAGGGATGATACAAGAATCATGTGGAGGAACTAGGGGGTTTTTGGAGCATGAAATGAACAAGATTTTCACCCTCAAAAACTTGGACAGCCCTTGCCCAATTTGGCCGGCCTCTCTTGGTGGAGAAGTGAGTGAGAATGAGAGAGAGGTGATAGAATAAGAGAGCCATCCCATAATACCATGGAGAGAGAGAGAGAGAGGGCTATCATGCAAAAAGGAATCATCACAAAATAAAACCCACACTCAACAAACAAATCATCTCTCATCATCAACAATCATGTCCACAAAAGTCAAGCCATCATAACAAGAAGTCAAGGTATGGAGCAACCATGATGAAGTCAAAAAGTCAAGTGATCATGACATGGCAATAAGCAAAAGACCCCCTCCACAAATGCTTATTTGCAACAATGCAAATAAGCCCTCCTCCACCAATCTTCGGCCAATGAACGGAACAATGGAAATCGGCCGAAACGGAAAGCAAACTGGCAACTCCAGAAAACTGGTCCCGTAATAAATTACAGGAAAACCCCGATACTGTGCATACACACCCGCATCTGTATTTCGACCGAAATACAGATGCAATGAGACAAACACTACACTGTACTATACTAGAATCCGGCTTATACCAAAACCGGATAGTAATATCTGTTCGATCCTGATCCGTGCAATACCGCACGTATCTGATCGAACCCTGCCATATAACCATACGGCCTATAGTACAAACTGTCCGATCCTGATCCGTGGAATACCGCACGTATCTGATCGGACCTTGCCATATCTCCATACGGCCTCTACAACCTTTCGCCCGAAAGCTGAGTAACTGTAAATGTGGTGGACTCTAAAGACTCGTCAATACTATGGCTGTGGATTTAACCACTAGCACGTCAGAGGTATATGCCAATACGTGACGGGCCACCAGCTATTGACCAAAAGGGACGTCGATGAGGAAGCTCACCCCGACACCCAACTGAGCCTGTCAGTGACAATATCCGTGCAGTCCGGTCCGTTCGTCTATGAGTATCGCATGGCGGGCCTAGGGGGTTGGTAAAAGTCAGACCCCCAAAAGCGGTACAAGTCGTGTCGGAGTGTAGCCCAGAACACCCTGAGATACTACTGGAATACCTACCAGTAAATCTCCTTGCCTTGGCCAAGGACTTTGTGTAATGGCTCTCCTAGACACAGCACGACCTCACCCCCAATACCGGGAGAGACGAACCCCTGAAGATACGCTCACTGCCTCCATGTGGCTCGGGACTGTACCCAACTAAAACCTGTTTGCACGACTCCTTTGAGCCGTGGTAGGGTAGTAATCAAAGTACAGTGGGAACTCACACGAGACAAATGACGATCCCCAGGTCGATGAACTAACCTGCACACATGTCACCAGGGAACTGCCATCTGACGTCTGGTATATGACCAACTAGCATGTTCCCGGCGAGTCCTGTCCGGTGTACTCATAACCCAATGAGCACCTGTATACATCTTAGGTGATCCAACTGACACCAGTGGCTTGTGAGACCGGCCACCGCCCCTCGTCGGGGTCTCGACTGTATACACTAGTCTACTAATGGAGTATCGATGCCCAGTCTCGAAACTCCCACGACTAGGGACCTTTTAAGGATAAGCTTATAGACCCCCAGCTCCCACTTATATGATCGCCCTCATACTGCTGGTGGTCAAGCAAGAATCCTAGGGGCTCTATCAACGTGTAATAGCGACGTGTCAGGTCACCTAAAACAGTACACGATGATAAAGGTAAACCAGATAGCATACTATCATCTCGAGTAAGACTGTCCTACCGGGATAGGTCCTCCCTCAATCATTGCAATCACGTACCTGTGATCCAATAATTGACTCTGAGGGCACTATCTCCAACAGTTTGCAACTCAGACAATCCAAAAGTCAGTGTTATAAGAAAGTTCGGTTAACATGGTTACAGAGTTATTGTCTAGGGTCGGGTCATGGTCGCAGTCAAAAAGAGAGAGAAAAGAAACAATCTGCGTGCACTCTAACGTAGATCATAATGGTTAATCATTTTATCTAATCAGGAAACCTCCCACTGTTTTCTCAAATTCTCCTCCAAACCTGAAAGAAGAATTAGCCGGAATCACCCAAGGAGTAATACTACTCATCGGTGGGAATAGGGATCCAACTATCATCGCATGATAACGTGATGGAAGCCACTCACATCATCACACTTCAGAAGGTATGCGCAAGCCTGCCAAGTTTCCTCTATGTTTGAAACTCCCGATGTGATTTTACCCCTAGGATCCAAGTGACCTTGACAAGGTCAACAAGTCAAATGGTCCTAGTCAAGTTCAACCCATCATTTTCTTGATTGCATTAGACCCACCCGCATAGACCCTTGACAAGGTCAACAAGGTCGAACGACTGTACTAACCAATCCACATTTGCTTGCGACAGAAAAGTATTACAGAGCTACCGCTCACTACGCCTTGACAAGGTCAACAAACGCAGCACGAATACTAAGCAATACTAATCTGAAATGACCGAGGGCTACGGCTAGTTTTTGGTGAAAAACCTTTAGCGTAATGAACTTGATATCGTTCAAGGAATCCAAGTGGTTTTATAGAAATATAATAGCGAAAACCTTTGCTAAAGAGGTCACTCCCGGTGAAGGGATCTCGGCTCTTTCCTCGTCGAATGAGGTGCAAGAAATTCCAAACTGAATACCACGATGCAAAGCAAAAAGTAATCGACTATAGTGAAATTATTACCCTGACGCAAACCTCTGTCCAAGGGGTCACTCCCGGTGAAGGGATCTCGGCCCTTGCCTCGTCGAATGAGGTGCTGGATATTCATAAACGAATAGCACTGTGCAAAACAAAAGAGAACGCCCTTGTAATAACCGCTTTCTGAAAAATTGGTTCCAACAAAATCATATATAGGTTTGTTTTCCTAGCATTGATAAAAATCAACGCAGTCCCATTAATTGATCACACTACAAAAGAACGAAAATAAAATGTACGTATATGCCATCCGCATTCGCCACTGGGTCCCGTCATCACCCGTTAGGTTACTTAACTAACGACAGAGCGGGGACTGGGCTAGCGCGGGTGCAAAACGTATACAACATCTACTAGTATATATATCAATACATAATAATCGCTCCAGGTATGATAAATGCAACATCAGAGAAAAGTAATAAGCATCATAGAACAATACAGATAATCTGGGATCCCCGGGTTTCCTTTGAGCCGCAAATGAAACCCGACGTTCCCCTGGTCGTGTAGATAGCCTGTGCAATGAAACCTAAACCCCTACGAGCGCGGCAAGTTACCCGCCAAAACCTGAAGCGAGGCAGCCCCCTTCAACAATGTGAATGGACCGCCCAGCACTTCACGGAATCCGATAACTTGAGCACCCCTCCTTGGGTCAACCTGTACCCCCTACGAGTGCGGCGAATAGCCCGCGAATTCTAGAGTGAAGCCCCCTCCGTCTCAACGCCATGAGATGCGGGCCCGTTGCCCTCTAGAGCCCGGCTATCCATGCACCCCACCGTGGGGTAATCCTAGTATAGAAAAGAAAAAATAAATACAACTGGTACACCGACCTCATCTCGGTCGTACCCCAAAAGAATAATATACAAAACAGGCAGTGACTGCAGTCCACATGTCGGGCGCTCGCCGCGCAATATCAAATGTACAAATAAATCCAAACAGCACTACCATTGCCCAGGAACTATCCATCACGACAAATCCGCAACATCACAGCACAACACAGAACATCAACGTGAATGTCACGTTCGCAAAACCGTCTAAAAGAGCTATAGCGATTAGACAAGATTTACCGATCAAATGACATTCACGGTCGCAGATAGAAATGTAAGCACTGTGAACTAACTTGTTTAAATTTTCGATCGACAAAAAATTTCCCGAAGTGGGCCCCAAAAACAAACCCAGTACACAAAATAAAATCAGGGCCCAAACAAAATATTCCAGAAACCCCAATTCCATGTTAAAGACCCAAAGCAAAAATTTAGTGCACTGAAACCTCAAGACTGCGGCGGAACAGCGGCCAAAATGTGGGTACGTCCGCGGTTCCGCGGTACTACAGAAGAATCACGCTACCAAAATTTTACAATTGTCTTATAAAAGCCTGCCTGATTTTCTGAAACACTCAAAATAATTTTTCGACGAGAAAAAAAAATACGACAGAAAATTTAGAACTGAAATTGCGGTTTCGGAAATTTTGTTCGATCGATATTTTAAACATGTTAGAACAAGCTAGCAAATGTTAATGGCGTGTCTCTGATATCATGTTGGGATGCGGCGGCGCCCCGGCCGTCTAAACGAGGCCAAATGCGGAACAAAAACTTTTTACAAAACCGGTGCCACCGCGACCCAAATACTGGGATCGTTCCATTAACCATAAACTAGCAATCTATAAAGGAAGTTAGGAAATTATACCGATCGATCCGTGTCCTTCGGTCTTTAATCTCCGCACCAAGCTCCCCGCTGCTACGCCGACGAAGTCCGCTCCCCGATCTCGCTCGTCGATGTGGCACCACGTTATTGAATCTTTATACGGGCTTCCGCCTCGAACCGAGGCAACTCGGACATGAAGTTTGCTAGTCGACATGTCCAAGAATGAAGTAGAGAGAGTGTAGAATATCTTGTCTCGAAGCACCCAAGTGATTGGGTGGAGGTGAATTGGAGTTGCCATGAATTGAGAAGAGAAGTGAGCATGGGATTTTTGGCGATGAGATAGTTTCCTCACCCAATGAAATTGGGCTCGGCCAATTCACAGTCAAGAAAAAAGAATGGGAGAGTTTCTCTCTAGGGATTCAATTAAATGGTGTCGTGAAGCAAAAAACTAAACCAATAAATTAATCTCCCCTTTTCAAAAGCAAACCCACACCACATAAATAAAAACCCCAAAGCCTTTTTATATCCCACCATAAAAAAAAAACCTAGATAATCAAGCTGGCGAAATTGCATGGAGGCCCCTTACCAACAAAATTCAGCCACGATGAAAAATCAAACCCTTTCCCACACTCTCCCTATCACCACAGAAAACACCCTGCAATTTAAAAATTGGTGAAGTTGCAGGGGACCACCCTCCCACCCCAAATCAGCCCCTATCCCCGCACCCATGCTCGTTAAATGCAGCATGGGTGATCACTGTGGGGAATGGCTAGGGAATGGTCAACGGTCTAGGGTCAACGGTCACATGAATTAAACAAAGAGGGTGGTGTTTAAGATGGATAAAAAAAATGGCAACTCCCAAAATAATCCCGTAACGAATTACGGGATTACGCCTCAACTGTAAATACATACCTACATTTGTATTCCGACCGAATACAAATGCAATGAGATAAAAATATTCCTACACTATAATACTGGCATCTGGCTTAAACCAAAGCCCGCTAGTATTGTCCGTACGATCCTGATCCGTGTACAAGTGCACGAATATGATCGAACCCTGCCATAAAACTATACGGCCTCTACAACGTTTCGCCTAAACTTGGGAAACTTTCTGTGGGGGGACTCTAATGACTCATCAATACACTGGCACTCGGTATAACCATTAGCACGTCAGAGGTACTAGTTGTACGTAACAGTGGCCTATGTATTAATCGGAAGAGAAGCTGACGAGCGAACTCATCCAGAAACCCTACTGAGCCTGACAGTGACAATATCCGTACAGTCTGGTCTGTTCGTCTATGAGTATCGCATATAGGGCCTAAGGGGCCGGTAAACGTCAGACCCCCAATAGCTGTATAATTCATGTCGGAGAATAGCCCAGAACACCCTGGGATATTACTGGAATACCTACCAGTAAATCTCGATTACCCTGGCCAAGGATTTCGTGTAATGGATCTCCTAAACACAGTACGATCTTACCCCCAATACCGGGAGAGACGAATCCCTGACGATCCGTTCACTGCCTCCATGTGGCTCGGGACTGTACCCAACTAAAACCTATTTGCACGACTCCTTTGAGCCGTGGTAGGGTAGTAATCAAAGCATAGTAGGAACTCATACGAGACAAATGACGATCTCAGGTCGACAGACTAACCTGTATACATGTTACCAGGGAACTGCTATCCGACGATATGTATAATACCAACTAGCATGTTCCCGGCGAGTAATGTCCGGTGTACTCATAACCCAATGAGCACCTGTATACATCTTAGGTGAACCAACTGACACCAATGGCTTGTGAGACCAGCCACCGCCTCTCGTCGGGGTCTCGACTGTATACACTAGTCTACTTTGGAGTATCGATGTCCTGTCTCGAAACTCCCACGACTAGGGACACTTTAATGATGTGCTTATAGACCCCAGCTCCCACGAATATGATCGCCATCATACTGCTGGCAGTCAAGCAAGAATCCTATAGGCTCTATCAACATGCAATAATGAACTAAAGCATGTACACGATGATAAAGACAAACCAGATAGCATACTATCATCTCGAGAAAGACTGTCCTATCGGTATAGGTCCTCCCTCAATCATTGCAATCACATACCTGCGATCTAATAATTGACTTAGAGGGCACTATATCCAACAAATAAAACCTAATTTCATAATATATGGTATTTATCTCTAATATTGAACTTGTATGGAATTGCATGGTATTATCATGTAAGGTGATTCTTTTGATTTAGGAAGATTGGAATATTTATATTATATCAAAATTAGATATTTTGATGACATACACACACACACAAATATATATATATATATATGTATTTATAAAAATAATTTAATTTATTATTTTTCTAGAAATATCATTTTTTAAAGATATTTGTATTTTTAAATCTCTAGAGACCGGATGCTCCTTGCGGAGGTCTGCATCACGCACTACTAAACCCAAGGATGTGCGATAATCCGCACCATCCCAAATGAGTTCCCCAAAATGGGTTGTAGGGGCGATTTGCAAAGATTTGTAAAGATACGCGATCATGTAGAAAATGGTTTTAATAGTAAAAGGTATTTAAGTGTAAATTCGTATTCCCATATTCTATGTTCCCGAAAGGTATCGTGCTATGTTGCATATGAGTGTTGTGAAGAGGTTGGTCATTACCTCGTGATCTATTTATAGGTACAGAAATGAAATATGATATTTAATGTCAAAACTATAGTACATGGTATTTTACTGAAAAAGTACGATAAAAATTGCAATATAAAATATTTTTATATGAAACTTGTTCATGATGTTTTGTTAATGATTACTAGTCAAGATGTGAGAGTTTGGAATGGTTGTGTTTAATGAAAATTGTACTTTTTAAAGAAAACCAAATCGGAAGTCGGATTAACTCCACTTCCGTCGGGTTTTAGGAATACTAGTTTTAAGAATAGAATTGGGAAGGGAAAGGTGGGACTTATTGGCTTTTGGTTTAGAGGAGAAAAATAGGGAGTGGAAGTAGGTTCCGATACGTCGTTTCGTCGCCGAGAACTCCTAGGGTCGTCGTCGGAACTTCGCCGGAGTTTCGCCCTTCGCTAACTCCACTTGTACACAAAATTTCTAGAGAGTTTTCATAAGAGTTTGGACAGAATTTGTGAGTGAGGGCGGGTGTGTGTGTGTTCAGGGGTTGTATTTATAGGGAAATTCTAGGGTTAGGGTTTGATAGAAAAAATGAATTAAAAGATTGCATTAAAATAGTTTTAATTAAGTTTTAAGGTCTTTGTTAATGTGCAAGATATTTAAACATGACAGGGGTTAAGGGGAGGCCAAAAGACACCGAGAAAAAAGAAGAAAATCAGATTTGACTTCGAGTCGGCCGGCGTCGCCGGCCGAGTCATGCTCGCCACCGGCCCGATTCCGGCGAGTCGGGCCGATTCTTGCCACCACGTGTCGCTCGTCGTTTGGTCCACCCGCTTGGCTCGTTTGTTTTTAGTACGAATTCAGGGTTTACGGGTTTAGCGCGTGTTGACCTTTGGGATTCTAAAAGTTTAAAAGAAATTTAATCAAAAATAATATGTGAATGATGGAATTTGAACTCTGGTGCTTTGGTTCAGCAGTGCAAGGTCTTAACAATGAGCTACAAGCTCCTTCTTGCTATTAAAAAGCAAAACAAACTTATAACTTGTGCTCAGGAAAAAGTAACCCTTTCTGTATTTTTGAAAAATTTGTACATGAAGTTTAAGGTTGTTACACTGATGCTAAGTGCTCAAATGAGAAACTCAAGAAGGAGGATGAGGTGAGGAAACTAGTGGTATGAGCAACCAAGGAAATGGCTAAGTCTCTCCAAGAGAGTGTATGAGTGTGTGAATCAAATAATGGATGTGGATGGAATGTGGAGGAAAAAAATGGCTAAGTCATTTGCAACCATGCAACTAAAATATCTCACCCTTTTTCCAAATAAAATATCAAGAGCCATGCCTATCTACATGACAAGCCATGCTCATGCCAACTCACCCTTCCACCTCATTTCCAAAATGATTTTCTAAAAAGGAAAATCATGTAATGAGGTGATAATCTTCTAGAAGTAATTCCGTATAAATATGGAATACAACCTAATATACGTATCGGAATACATATACACGTATTCATACAAAAATACGAAAAGCTAAGTGAGAAAATGAATAGTGAACAATAATACTAGAATATATATATATATATATATAAATTATTAAATCAAAAACTTATTTTAATAATCTGGCTTAATCCTAAGCCGCTAGTATTATCAACCGTCCGATTAAAATCTGTGTAGCCTGTACACATATTTAATCGGACACCTGTATGTACCAACATTCGTCACCTACACCATATTGCCTGAAACGTGAAAACCCTCTGTGTGGGACACTAAAGACTCGTCAATACTCTGGCAGTGGGTTTAACCACAAAGCACGTCAGCGGCACTAGCTGTACGAAACGGCTACCCAGGTATTGAGCGAAAGTGTCACGACCCAAAGTTCGGCCCGTGACCGGCACTTAACCACGTAATGTCTACAGGCGTGACGCGGCTAATGTCACGCCCCGCTTCCCAAAATACGGAAAACGAGGGATGACTAGGCCAGCCATGCTCCTACGGTCAAGGAATCATCCCGCCGTAGTCACACTTCGGCTTCTAGCACTACATGGTAATCAGTAAATAAAGCACAGTATTAAAGGAATCACATCACTAATCTATTACATCAAAATTCCATTGTTCACAAATTACAGATAATAAGAACAATAACTAACCAAGTTCAATCTCACGATCACTCTATGGAAAGCAGTAAAGGTAGAGAGTACACCAGACTATATCTCTGTGAACTCGAAGGGTAGATCCGTCTCCTGTGCTGGTCCTCCCGCGGGATCTGAGCATGCATACTCAGGTCGTCAGAGCGACACAATAACAATATTATTATAATAAGATGAAACAGATAAATGAGGTAATACTGGTATAAGAACAATGCAAGTAATCACTATGTCACTATATGATGCAGAATATAATATGTGTCCCTATCGGTCTCTAGGTCATGTTTGAAATCACATAGTGGAAGGAGGATCATGTTTAACAGGAGTCTCGTACATAACCGAGACAACGGCCCACATGCCCGGGACATAACCCTGTCAGCCGGATCGCTAGATTCTACCCTACACGTATCAGTATCACGTTTCGAATGATCATCCTCTAAACACGGTCTCGCTAAATGCGATACACTTTCCACTTTGATTTCCCCTTTTTCCCCAGGTTCTCACTAGTTATAATCTTGATTTAGTCATGTACGAGTATACCAATGGCACGGTTTTGTCACTTTTCACTGTATCAATTACTGTCACGAATATCCACTTTCCATTGGTGTACTCGTCACTCCTAAACCAACATCTATCACGTACGATAATGCAATGTCCACACGCACTAACACTGAGTATATGAGAAGGGTATGATATATGTATTGTATGCTACCAATAAACTCTGTATGTTATGAATCAACATGCATGTCATTAACTAAAATAATTTACATCAATTAATATGTTAGGAATTCAGCAAAACAATACAAGTAAGATAAATAGAACACTCAGTCAGAAATTTATCAAAATTTGTTTCAGTTCAATCGGGATCCCGGTTTTCAAGATGTAGCTATTTCATTTTAAGTGCTCGCGGCTGGAAATTCAGTTTCAGAACTGAACGTCCGTTTCACGACATGAATTGCTCCCAGTTGGTCTCAGAATTTAGCGATGTTACAGTTAAATTAAATCTAGGGTTTTCAATGGAGTATTCAACGCAACAGACGGATCACCAATCGTATCTGTACGTTGAAAGTTATACACAGTTTAACCTCAGTATGTCATTTCAGAATCTGTTCTGGACAGTTATACGTTCTGCCATTTTAAATACAGTTTAAAATAGCAAACGGCGATGGATCGGAATGGAACCACAAGTTTTGTTTAACTAACAGAAATATCTTTAATCTACTGCAGGGTTCCGTAACTTACGACTTCAGGAAACACAGTGACACAGGTCTTGGGACAGAACACAATAATCAGAAACGCTCTGGACTGCAGTCCAGAGTCGCATTCCGATCCTATTATCATCACTGTTTCAGAATAGAAAACATTAAAATTCTACATAGGGTTAAAGTTCGTCGAGTCGGCTTCGATTTAAGCCCTCGAACGTAGCATTCCAGTTTGAATATATTTTATGGTGATTTTATTCATTTTCAGGTACGAGAAAATTCTAGTTTTAATAGCATATTTGGGGGTATCAATTTTTGTCACTAACAATCGTATTTTCCAGCGAGATTCCTATACAATATTTATCATCCTATGGGCCAACAGAAAATACTAGTTTCCGTCAAAATAAACAATCATTTTCATGGGAGATTAGCATCGAACACATAGGTCATGTTATGTATTAGTAATCGGCAAATCCGTAAACTAGCTCTTTTTAGGTTTATACCACTAATATATTAGCATGAAGCAAGTAAACACTTGCCTGAAAACGTCTCGTGGTCGTACGGCAGCAGTGGCGTCACGGACGCGTGACGTACGCCGTGTAACGGATTCTCGCGAGCTCACTTCGAAACACAGGTTTTACGTAGGAGTTTCCCGGAGTCGTCTTGTGCGCGCTGGAAGTGTAGAGTAGGCTCTGTGGATCTCTTGAGTAGTGCTAAGATTGACGATGGTCGGCGGCGGCGCTCCGGCGAAGTGCAACAATGCCGTTCACAGTGAGGGGAAAATGTTTGCAAATGGGTTTTGGAAAGAGAGGGGGAGCAGTGGGGTCGGGTTTGGAGTGAGGAGGATGGTGCTAAGGATGTTGGGGGTAGCAAGGGTGCTTTAGGTCAGTGGGGCTCGCCGGCGTTGAGTGCCAGGGGTGGCCGTGGTTAGGTGCAAAAATGGATTTGGGTGTGCAGGGGATATTTGGCAGGGCTCGGGTTGATGAAGGGTGAAGTCGTGGAGGGAGAAGGTTGGTGGAGGAGGAGTGATCGAGGGTTGCCGAGAGGTTGTCGTCATCGTCAGAGGTGGAAGTTGCAGTGGGCTGTTCGAGGTTGGGGGCTCGGTGGGTGTAGCGAGAGAGATGAGGAGTGAGTTGGAGAGGGAGAGTGATGAGAGGAGTTGGAGACGAGGTTGAAATCGTGGGGGTAACGGCAGGAGAGGGGGCGTGGTCTTGGGCGCGAGGCGCGGCTGGGAAAAGGGATCGCGCGCGAGAATTACGGGAGGTTACCGTTGGGAAAATTTGAAGAAGATGAACAGGGGAGTGGGGTCGGGTCGGGTCTAAGGAGGCGGGCATGGGTTAATGGGAGTGGGCCGGGATTAATAAAAATTGAAGAATTATTAAAAATGAGATGTGGGCTGAGAATGGAGAGTGGGCCGAGGACTTTATATTTATTTTCTTTTTTTTATTAATGGTTTGGGCTGGGTTTAATTTTATTTAGCTTTGATTTTGAATCTTGGGTTTTAACTTTTAGGGTTTGGAAAAATATACATATTAAGCTTAAACGACCAATTCAGAATATGAAGGAAAAAAGAAAAGAAACCACTGGAATTCAGAGAATAGGAAACTTTTATTAAAATGGAAACGGGGATTTACATCATACCCCCCTTAACAAAAATTTCATTCTCGAAATTTAACAAGGATACAAGAAATAATGTACTAAACAAAGAGATGTGGATAACGATCACGGATATCTTACTCCCGCTCCCAGGTGGATTCTCCTGGGGAACGACCTCCCCAAGATACTCGGACTAACGGAATGATCTTATTCTTCAGCACTTTCTCTCTGCGGTCGAGAATGGTAGTTGGCTGCTCCTCGTATGACAGATCGGTTCCCAAAACTAACTCTGAATGGTCCAGAACATGGCTCTCATCTCGAACGTATCGCCGCAACTGTGACACGTGGAAGGTATTGTGCACACCCGCTAGCGATGGAGGCAAGGCAAGTCGATAGGCCACCTCTCCCACTCGCTCTAGCACCTCAAAAGGTCCGATAAAGCGAGGACTAAGCTTTCCCCGACCTCCGAACCTGATAACTCCACGAGTAGGGGAAATTTTTAAGAACACATGATCTCCGACTTCGAACTCAAGTGCCCTTCTGCTGGTATCTACCCAACTTTTCTGTCGATCCTGAGCCGTCTTAATACGCTGTCTGATCATTTGGACTTTGTCGACTGTCTGAACAATGAGTTCGGGGCCCAGTAGTCTTCATTCTCCCACATCATTCCAACATACTGGGGATCGACACTTCCGCCCGTATAGTGCTTCAAAAGGAGCCATCTGAATACTAGCCTGATAACTATTGTTATAAGAGAACTCGACTAGGTGCAGATGGTCCTCCCAGGAACCTTGAAAGTCCAACATACAGGCTCTCAATATATCCTCGAGCGTCTGAATCGTACGCTCGGATTGTCCATCCGTCTGTGGGTGATAAGCTGTGCTGAATTTAAGGCGGGTTCCCAAACTCTCCTGTAAGCTCTTCCAAAAGTGCGACAAGAATCTCGTGTCCCGGTCTGACACAATGCTGACTGGAACACCGTGAAGTCGCACAATCTCCTGCATATATCTTTCTGTCAGTGATTCTGTCGACTGTCCCACTCGGAAAGGTAGGAAGTGTGCAGCTTTTGTGAGGCGATCGACGATAACCCAAATAGCGTTATTGCCTCTAGGGCACCGTGGTAAGGCCGTCACAAAATCCATAGTAATGTGCTCCCACTTCCATTCAGGTATAGACAATGGTTGTAACAATCCTGCTGTCCTCTGATGTTCCGCCTTCACCTGCTGACATACCAAGCACCTGGATACGAACCTCGCAATTTCCCGCTTCATTCCGTTCCACCAAAAGTACTGCTTTAGGTCCTGATACATTTTTGTACCTCCTGGATGCACAGAATAAGCTGAACTGTGCGCTTCAGCCAAAACTTCTTCTCGAACATCTCCTTTAGGTACGCAGAGTCTGCTACCGAATCTCAGAGAGCCATCTTCATGTACAATCAAATCCGTTCTCAGTCCAGCTTCCACTTGCCCTCTGAACTTTTGCAATCGGGGATCATCCGCTTGTGCAATCTTGATGCGATCCACCAGGGAAGATTGCACCTGTAGTTGCCAAAATTGACTGAGTGCGTTCGGCGTAACGACCTCAAGTGCAAATCATTGGAAATCCTCAACAATGCTCCTCTGATCGGTCAACATCATGACCGCTGGCTTGCAACTGAGCGCATCTGGTACAACATTCACCTTCCCCGGGTGATACTGAAGGTTCAAGTCGTAATCTGCCATCAGCTCTAGCCATCGGCACTGCCTCATGTTTAGTTCCTTCTGGGTGAAAACATACTTCAAACTTTTATGATCTGTGTACACCTCCACTTTCTCACCCAATAGATAGTTCCTCCAAATCTTCAATGCAAAGACTACCGCAGCTAACTCCAAGTCATGCGTGGGGTAGTTCTTCTCGTGGTTTCTCAGTTGTCGAGAGGCGTAAGCAACCACTCGGCCGTGCTGCATCAAAACACAGCCTAAACCCTTCCATGAGGCATCACTGTGTATCACCAAACCACCGGAATCATATGGTACTGTAAGAATAGGCGCCGTGGTTAACTTCTGCTTTAGTGTGTCGAATAGCTGAGTGCACTCTTCTGTCCATGTAAACGGCACGTCCTTCCGTGTCAGCCTCGTCAAGAGTTCCGCGATTCTTGAGAAATCTTGGACGAATCTCCGATAATAACCTGCCAATCCCAGAAAGCTCCTGATCTCGGCTACTAACTTCGGCGTTGGCCAATCTCTGACAGATTCTATCTTTGCCGGGTCCACCGATATGCCTTCGCCCGAAACGATATGTCCCAAAAACTGAACTTTGTCGAGCCAGAATTCACACTTGCTCAGCTTCGCATATAGCTTCTCTTCCCGAAGAATTTGTAGTACCGTGCGCAAATGTTCAGCGTGCTCTTCCCGGGTCTTCGAGTAGACAAGTATGTCGTCGATAAATAAAATGACAAACGTGTCTAAGTACTTTGCGAACACTCTGTTTATCATGTTCATGAATATTGCTAGGGTATTGGTAACACCGAACGGCATCACAAGAAACTCGTAATGTCCGTATCGGGTCCTGAAAGCCGTCTTGCATACATCCTCGGCTGCTACTCTGATTTGATGATATCCAGAACGGAGGTCCAACTTCGAGAAAACCTTGGCTCCACTTAGCTGATCAAATAGGTCGTCAATGCGCGGTATTGGGTACTTGTTCTTTATTGTGACCTTGTTCAGCTCTCGATAATCTATACACATTCGCAGCGATCCATCCTTCTTCTTTACTAGTAGGACTGGTGCACCCCACGGTGAAGCGCTTGGCCGAATAAATCCCTTCTCCAATAGTTCTTCAACCTGCTTCTTCAATTCCGCCAACTCAACTGGTGCCATTCTGTATAGGGCCCTGGATACTGGGGCTGTACCTGGAATCAAATCAATTGAGAACTCCAAGATTCGAGGAGGTGGTAGATCTGGTAGATCTTCGGGAAATACATCCAGAAAGTCCCGAACAATTTCTGGAACTGGGCTCTTATCAATCTCCATAGCTGTCAGTTCCTTGGGCTTGGCTCTATACTTAGCTCGCTCCAAAGATTCACTTCCGCCCTCGAAAATAAACTCCGGGTGATTGGGGATGCGGAAGATCACCTTCCTTGCACGACAATCGATAACCGTATGAAAAGTGCTCATCAAATCCATCCCAAGAATTGCGTCGTAACTGCCTGTCCCAATTAGGAGGAAATTCGCATAGAATTCCCTGCCACACACTACAACCGGGCATAATCTACATTCTCGACTAGATATAATAATGCCATTACCCGTATGAATTTCCCATCCCTTGGTTAGTGGTTCATGTGGTATTGAGTGTTTATTAGTGAAATGCTCAGACAAGAAACAATGCGATGCTCCCGAATCAAATAGTACTCTAGCTGGCAAGGAATGTACGAGTAGAGTATCTGTAACCATGTCTCCTGACGCCTCTGCCTGCTCGGCGGTCATGGTGAAAGCCCGTCCCTGACCGCGACCTGTAAAGGGTTGCCTCTGCTCCTGCGGCCTCTGCTGTGGCGGTCCAGAACCTCCTTGTATCTCTGCTCGGTCAGGGCAACTGTTAATCCTGTGCTGACTGGAACCGCAAATCAAGCATTATCCCTTGGCACGGCGACAGTCCTTCTAGGTATGCCCTCCTCTACCGCAATAGCCGCAAGTTACGCCCTGTCTCTGGGGTGATGCTGTGGTACGAACGGGCGCTTCATTTGTGTCGTTCCTGCTCTGTGAACCGGTATGGCTCCTCGAGAAGGCGTGTGGGTACGTGCTGGAACGACTGGGGCTGTAGGGTTCCTAGGCACACTAGTGAGGTCTCACAAGGCATCGAACATGCCAAATTCAAAAAAATCTAGGTGCCGAGAGACCCGACTACGGATCGTTTGCTAGAAAACTAGGCGAAAAAGCTAACTAGTTAACACTTAACTAAGAGATACGGAAATACAACCTTTGTAGATCCGGTCCTCCACCTCCACGGCTCCGAGATGAGGTCGTCTCCGCTGTCCAAATCAAATCCGGGCTCTAGCGTCGACTTCATCGGAGAATAAGCGAGCTAAGTCGTCGATGTCCATGCCGAAGATGATCTACGTCGAGGCATCGCTAAATCAAGCTCCGACTTCACCAAGTCAAGAAACTTGTGAAGGAAACACACTCTACTACTTGGCAAGAGGTAGAGGATGAAGAAATAGGAAGTGGGTAGACTTTAGAATTGGATTTCTCACTCTTTTTCATCAATCACCATTGATGAAGTGGAGGTTTTCTTCTTGTGTTCAAGGAAGAAGAAGAAGAAATGTTATGATAAGTTTTTTTTTAGAAAAAGAAAAGAATAATCAAAACTTATCCTTACTAAACCATGGTAAAGTGTAGAGTATTAATCATGGTTGAAGCAATGGTTAGGGTTAAGCTAGAGACAAAATGGTCACTTAGTCAAAATGTTCATGAAGCTTCATGAACAAGACAAAACCAAGCCACCATTTTCTCATTTGAATTTCTTTTATCCATTTATCAAAAAGAATAAATGAATAATTAAGAAAATAAAACCCTAAACATAAACACAACCATGGTTCAAACTTTACACTTAACCAAAGTGGTATGCATCATCAAACATGATACAAACATGTGCACATAAACATATCGCATATACAATGCGCACACCCGAGCGAGAAAATCCATCTTAAGTAAACCGATACTAGTTGATGCAAAGCAATATATCAAATATATAAATATGCATTAAATCATTAAATCAACACTTGATTCAATGATCCGGTCATGTCGCACACAACCGACTAGTATACTATGTATCGGCTTATCGAATCAACGCTTGAATCGATAACTAGGTTATATCGCATACAACCATTCGATACATTCATCACGAAAATGAAATACGGTATCACATACACGCATTATTCTCGGTCCCGCACATATCTCATATGCGCTCCTATTTCGTTTCGCTTGAGCCAGGAAACCTCTGTGTAGGACTCTAAAGATTCGTCAATACGCCGGCAGCAGATGATGATCATATCAAACATCCACAAGCCGCAAGCGGTCTGCTAAACGTAACGGCCACCCGGGTATTGAGCGATCTGAAGATCGACGAGCAAGCCCGCTCACACTCCAGTGAATCCAACCAGTAACACTACCGTACAGTCCGGTCTGATCGTCTGATCTGTCGCATATCTCGCCTAGGGGTGGTATACGTCAGACCCCAATAGCTCGATAAGTCGTGTCGATATGAGGTCTATAACTGTTCGAGAAACTACTGGTAACACTTACCAGTAAATCTCAGCAACCCTGGCCAGGGATTTCCTGTTACAGCCAATCGAACACAGCGCAACATCAACTCCCTATACCGGGAGAGACGAATCCCCTCCTACCGCTCATTGCCTCCATGTGACTCGGGACTGTACCCAAAAACCACCATTTTGCACGCCCTCTTGGATGTGGTAAGATGGAAATCAAAGCACAGTGGGAACCACACAAGACTCTATGACGATCTCGGGTCAACAGACTACTCTGTACCAGTGTCACCAGAGAACTGCCATCTGACGTGAGGTATAATACCATCTGGGAGTTCTCGGCGAGTTCGTCCAGTGTACCCAGTCTCTACTGAGCACCCGTATATCATCTCTGATGTCAAACACCGATGGATATGGGATCATCCATCGCCCATCTGTATGGGTCGAGAAGGTATACGCTAGTCTACTCTGGTATATCGATGCCCCGTCTCGATACACCCACGACTAGGGACTTTGAAGGATGTACTTATGGACTACCATGTCCCCACTAGTATAATCCGCATCATAGTCCAGGTAGTCAAGCACACATCCTAAGGGCTTTACCAACATGTAACAGAGAGACAATCAATATACACGTTAAGGTAAAGTTCAACCAGATAGCATACTATCATGTCGAGCAAGAAAGTCCTCCCTATATATGTCCCAGCATCCACTACAATATACATCCTATGTACAGTAATGACCTCTAGGGCATACATATAACTAACATGGGGGTCTTCTGAACTTGTTAATCAATTGCTCCTGAACTCTCGTCGCGTTGAGTACCTGTGCGAAAGTCTGCAAATCCAACGATGCAATCAACTGCTGCAACTCGAAATCTAACCCCTGAAGGAAGCGTCTGGCCCTTGTGGCCTCTGATTTGACCATGTATGGAGCAAAGCGGCTCAGACGGTTGAACTCTGCCGCATATACGTCCACTGGACGTCCATTCTGCTTCAAAAGAATAAACCTTTTCTCCATTTCTGCCTTGGCTGTTGGAGGAAAATAATGATCTAGGAAGCATTCCTTAAACTTGCTCCATTCAATCGGCTCGTCAAGTCTGCTTTCTTCCACCGACCACCATGTACGGGCTCCGTCTTCCAATTGAATCTTTATCACGTCTACTCTGTCTTCCTCTGGAACCATGGCGGCTGTCAATAAATTCTCCATGTTCACCAGCCATTGCTCAGCCTCAAGGGGTTCAGCTAGTCCTGTGAATGCAGCTGGGTGTAACCGTCGGAAGTCTGATACGGTACCAGCTCTAGACTGATAAGCTGGTGGAGTAGCGCCCTCGGGGGCGATAATAAGTGCGGAGGGTCCTCCTGCGGCGGTAATCACCCTGAGTACCTCAGTGAGTAAATCTGTCTTTCTCTCCTGCGGCGGTAATAAGTGCGCAGGGTCCTCCTGCGGCGGTAATCGCCCTGAGTACCTCAGTGAGTAAATCTGTCTTTCTCTCCTGAGCTTCCGCGAGAGTGGTCAGTGCACTGAGTATTCTTTCCGTGCGGTCCTGAGAGCGGGAGTCCGAGGAGGGGTCGTTTGGAGACGTCATATCACTGGAGGATTCAAAAGGATAGGATCAGATTCAAGGATGAAAATCAAGAGTAGTGAAACAAGAATAACGTAATACAGTATAGTTAATGTTATTCCTTGATACTAAACACAGGCTCTGATACCAACTAAACCATGTAACGCCCCGCTTCCCAAAATACGGAAAACGAGGGATGACTAGGCCAGCCATGCTCCTACGGTCAAGGAATCATCCCGCCGTAGTCACACTTCGGCTTCTAGCACTACATGGTAATCAGTAAATAAAGCAAAGTATTAAAGGAATCACATCACTAATCTATTACATCAAAATTCCATTGTTCACAAATTACAGATAATAAGAACAATAACTAACCAAGTTCAATCTAACGATCACTCTATGGAAAGCAGTAAAGGTAGGGAGTACACCATACTATATCTCTGTGAACTCGAAGGGTAGATCCGTCTCCTGTGCTGGTCCTCCCGCGGGATCTGAGCATGCATACTCAGGTCGTCAGAGCGACACAATAACAATATTATTATAATAAGATGAAACAGATAAATGAGGTAATACTGGTATAAGAACAATGCAAGTAATCACTATGTCACTATATGATGCAGAATATAATATGTGTCCCTATCGGTCTCTAGGTCATGTTTGAAATCACATAGTTGAAGGAGGATCATGTTTAACAGGAGTCTCGTACATACCCGAGACAACGGCCCACATGCCCGGGACATAACCCTGTCAGCCGGATCGCTAGATTCTACCCTACACGTATCAGTATCACGGTTCGAATGATCATCCTCTAAACACGGTCCCGCTAAATACGATACTCTTTCCATTTTGATTTCCCCTTTTTCCCCAGGTTCTCACTAGTTATAATCTTGATTTAGTCATGTACGAGTATACCAATGGCACGGTTTTGTCTCTGTTCACTGTATCAATCACTGTCACGAATATCAACTTTCCATTGGTGTACTCGTCACTCCTAAACCAACATCTATCACGCACGATAATACAATGTCCACACGCACTAACACTGAGTATATGACAAGGGTATGATATATGTATTGTATGCTACCAATAAACTCTGTATGTTATGAATCAACATGCATGTCATTAACTAAAATAATTTACATCAATTAATATGTTAGGAATTCAGCAAAATGATACATGTAAGATAAATAGAACACTCAGTTAGCAATTCATCAAAATTTGTTTCAGTTCAATTGGGATTCCGGTTTTCAAGATGTAGCTATTTCATTTTAAGTGCTCGCGGCTGGAAATTCAGTTTCAGAACTGAACGTCCGTTTCGCGACACGAATTGCTCCCAGTTGGGCTCAGAATTTAGCGATGTTACAGTTAAATGAAATCTAGGGTTTTCAATGAAGTATTCAATGCAACAGACGGATCACCAATCGCATCTGTACGTTGAAAGTTATACACAGTTTAACCTCAGTATGTCATTTCAGAATCTGTTCTGGACATTTATACGTTCTGCCCTTTTAAATAAAGTTTAAAATAGCAAACGGCGATGGATATGAATGGAACCACCAGTTTTATTTAACTAACAGAAATATCTTTAATCTACTGCAGGGTTCCGTAACTTACGACTTCAGGAAACACAGTGACACAGGTCTTGGGACAGAGCACAATAATCCGAAACGCTCTGGACTGCAGTCCAGAGTCGCATTCCGATCCTATTATCATCACTGTTTCAGAACAGAAAACATTAAAATTCTACATAGGGTTAAAGTTAGTCGAGTCGGCTTCGATTTAAGCCCTCGAACGCAGCATTCCAGTTTGAATATAATTTATGGTGATTTTATTCGTTTTTAGGTACGAGAAAATTCTAGTTTTAATAGCATATTTGGGGGTATCAATTTTTGTCACTAACAATCGTATTTTCCAGCGAGATTCCTACACTATATTTATCATCCTATGGGCCAACAGAAAATATTAGTTTCCGTCAAAATAAACAATCATTTTCATAGGAGATTAGCATCGAACACATAGGTCACGTTATGTATCAGTAATCGACAAATCCGTAAACTAGCTCTGTTTAGGTTTATACCACTAATATATTAGCATGAAGCAAGTAAACACTTGCCTGGAAACGTCTCGGGGTCGTACGGCAGCAGTGGCGTCACGGACGCGTGACGTACGCCGTGTAACGGATTCTCGCGAGCTCGCTTCGAAACACGGGTTTTACGTCGAAGTTTTTCGGAGTCGTCTTGTGCGCGCTGGAAGTGTAGAGTAGGCTCTGTGGATCTCTTGAGTAGTGTTAAGATTAACGATGGTCGGCGGCGGCGCTCCGGCGAAATGCAACAATGCCGTTCACAGTGAGGGGAAAATGTTTGCAAATGGGTTTTGGAAAGAGAGGGGGAGCAGTGGGGTCGGGTTTGGAGTGAGGAGGATGGTGCTAAGGATGTAGGGGGTCGCAAGGGTGGTTTCAGTCAGAGGGGCTCGCCGGCGTTGAGTGCAAGGGGTGGCCGTGGTTAGGTGCAAAAATGGGTTTGGGTGTGCAGGGGATATTTGGCAGGGGCTCGGGTTGATGAAGGGTGAAGTCGTGGAGGGAGAAGGTTGGTGGAGGAGGAGTGATTGAGGGTTGCCGAGGGGTTGTCGTCGTCATCGGAGGCAGAGGTTGCAGTGGGCTGTTCGAGGTTGGGGGCTCGGTGGGTGTAGCGAGAGAGATGAGGAGTGAGTTGGAGAGGGAGAGTGATGAGAGGAGTTGGAGACGAGGTTGAAATCGTGGGGGTAACGGCAGGAGCGGGGGCGTGGTCGTGGGCGCGAGGCGCGGCGGGGAAAAGGGATCGTGCTCGAGAATTACGGGAGGTTACCGTTGGGAAAATTTGAAGAAGATGAACAGGGGAGTGGGGTCGGGTCGGGTCTAAGGAGGCGGGCATGGGTTAATGGGAGTGGGCCGGGATTAATAAAAATTGAAGAATTATTAAAAATGAGATGTGGGCTGAGAATGGAGAGTGGGCCGAGGACTTTATATTTATTTTCTTTTTTTTATTAATGGTTTGGGCTGGGTTTAATTTTATTTAGCTTTGATTTTGAATCTTGGGTTTTAACTTTTAGGGTTTGGAAAAATATACATATTAAGCTTAAACGACCAATTCAGAATATGAAGGAAAAAGAAAAGAAACCACTGGAATTCAGAGAATAGGAAACTTTTATTAAAATGGAAACGGGGATTTACAGCTAAGTAAGCCGAAACCCAGAAATCAAAACCATTAAAAGTAGTGAGTGTTGGAAACATTTGATGAAAACATTTGTTAAAACATTTGAAAATATCAAGTAAAAACCTATCAAGTTTAAATTATTTTATTCAAAATTTCGGCAGCACCTCCTTTGTAAAAACATGCCCCGAAACAGGTACAACGTAAGAAAAAGGTAAAACAACTGATGAAATATAACGAGCATCCCAAACGGGAGCAATCACGCCCAACGGCGGAAGCAACCACCACAATGATAATAATATACGACGCAGTAGCGAAGAACGAGCAACATGAGTGAAAAACAGCATGGAAGATAAAACTGCATAAATAAAGCCGGCTCACACGAGCTCGACACCTAGAGTACAAAATAATATACAACATCGTCCTCACAACTGGTCTCTAAGCCAATACATAACTGGTAGATGGAGAGTACCAGATACAATGAAAAGTATAATAAAATATAAACAAATAACAGCAACCCACCTATAAAAAAATGGCTCGCACGCCAACTGTAGCGGTATCCGCAACATAAAGATACAAGGATGTAGCCCTGCCGCGACTACTCCGAGGGTCTACCTGCAAACACTGTGGCACAATGGGGGTGGGTTGCCAACTCGTGAATAGTAAATACCATATAAAGGTAATCGCAGGTATGCACGTACTGCGATACTCTAACATGTGCAACAGATAATATCAATATGGTAATCTAGGTATACAATAATCATGCGAGGTACTCTATCAGGTACTAAAAGTACATGATGCAATGCATGTAAATGAGTGCTGAGCATGGGAAAATAAATCATCAACATCAGTCATCATCGTGGAAAAACCCCGGTGTCTACCAAAAACACACCAAAATCCCGATAACTCAGGCACCGTCACTCAATCCGGCCCTCATATCCTGTAAATCTCATGGAACAGGAATGCCCAAGATCGGCAACCAAATATCATGAAATACTCTTGTCCAGCATCGACACGCAAATCCTCATCTCTCAAGCGCCGCACACCAGATCGGCCCTCAGCAGGTATCTCATGTCATAACCCCCAGATGGTATACTCTGGATATCGTCGGGTCTCCAAACTATCACCGGCAGGTAGTAGTCCCTACGCTGGACTCACCGTCTAACTATACGAGTCTTCTTGCCCCGGGATACCATACCGGGTCCACCATGTACCCGCAGACGGTGCCTACCACTCCTCGAATTGGGTATACTCATACAAGCTCTCAGAACCGAGAAAACTCATGGTTGACGCACTAAAATATCATATCAAGAGAAACCGAGTTTTTAAAATAAAGCATACTTTCTTGAAAAAATACCACGGTTCTCAAATCCAGAAATCACATGAAATCCAAACTCAATGCGTAAATCCATGCGATGTGATGTGTGCATCATAAGGTCGTACTATGAGTAAAAGGGAAAAAACCGCCCTTTAAATGAATTCAGTTTTAAAAAATATCTCATGCGGTTCCCAGTTTTCCCAAAAACCAGCTTATCTAGGTAGGTACAATGTGTATATGCGTAATTATGGATGTACCAAGGTATATATGCACCAATACGAATATACGTGTATGTGCACAAGTGTGTTGGTATCAATGTGTATGTGCACCAATATGGATATGCAAATGAGTATGTGCACAAGTAACATAATCATGTCGAATCATATATAAGGTGAGCTATAATATATTGTTCATGGAAATTCTACAGTGTAAGTGTCATGGCAATTACTAACGGTATGTGTGTAACATGCAGATTAGTGCTCATGCAACATGAACCGTTAGTAACAGTGCGGTGTTCTATTAGTTCTAAGTCCATATATAGCAGGGAATACAGTATGCAACAAATAGCAACCATGCGCAATCAATGTATACGAATGCAAATATGCCGCTACAATATCCTATCAAGACCTGGCGCATAACGCCATACGGGCGATTTCCCCATAGATGTTAAATCTACTCACCGTGATCTCGATCAAAGTGTATCCGACCACCTGCTTCCCCTTCTGTGCGTTGTCCGAAGTACCCTCCTGCGAACCTAGAATTTACACAAAGTAATGCACATAAGCTAAAATACTGCAAAAACGTGATATTAAGATTATACAAGAAACTAGCGTCGCAAGCTAAACGCGTGTGTATACGTAACGTGTGTGCGTATGCCAAAAACCATCGCGACACGCTGTGGCACACAGCAACATGCTGTGACACACAGCAACACCAAACCCACTCAAAGTGCATGTATCGCGCAAGTCCCGCTACACAAATTATAGGTAATTTCGTCCCAGATTTTATTTCGAGCAAAAACAAGAAAAATAAACAAGACCAAATCTCTTATAATACCTACAGACAGTTACCTGCAAAAATTCAACATGTTCTAACAAAATTGGGCCGGCCACCAAAGGCTTGATAACGGCCAAGGTTAGGTGAACTGGTCCTGGTTTTTACATTACACTCCTAGCATAAATTATAGTCAAGTGAATATGTTTGCTCATCAATAAAATACCCACAGATAAAGCAGATTCTACATATTCTATAACTTGGTTTAAAAAAACACTAATTGGTACACACAAGTTTTTTAGTGCAAACTGGAACAAAAGACTTGGTTTAACAGTATTAATAGCACTTAATTAAGTTAAACAAACCCTATAAACCCTAGTTTAACAGAATTTCCACTTAGACCACCAAAACAACCCAATACCCTCAAAACACTTAAATAAAGCTAAACTACCCCAGATCTTGCCCACTGTAAATACCCATAAACTAAACAATGCCAAAAGACTCCAAACCACAGCAGACACCTACCCTAAAAGTTTCAACTCCCAACTCACCAAAAAAACCGATCTCGCCGGAATTTCCTCTCTCGTCGTGGGCCAAAACCGCCCAAGTTGGGTTTTAACCCCACTTACACACTCAGGATACCTAGCACTACACTACTACATTGTTTGGGTTTTACAAAGGGTCTCGGGGTAACAGCGGTTACAGTAGCTCTAAAACGACACTAAAATACGATATCGGCACAAAACTACGAATTTAAAGTTCTAAACTGAAGCTAAAGTGTAACACAACCTAAAAACTAGCTAAATAACAGTTAGGGGATTATACCTATACCAACTTCCTCCAAAGTCCAAGCTTTCCTAGCTCCATGGGTTGATTTGGGGTGTAGGACCAACTTGTGTGAAAGAAGTGTTGAATTTTGATGAATTGAGGTGGAGATCTTGTAGGTTTGGGTGAGGGTTTGGTGAGGGCAGAAATTGTTTCTGTTTTTGAGGGAGAGAGAGGGAGAAGAAAATATGAGGGACAGAAAATTGATTTGAAGCAATATGAAGAGAGTGAAATGAGTGTGAGAGTCAACCATGCTCCTTTTTCTCTCCTCCATAAATGCTTGTCATGCTTTTTCCCCCAAGCCTCCTAGCCCATCATTCTCTCTCTCCACAAGTCAACCCCGAAAGAAAAACATTTATGAATTTAAATTTAAATTTTTTTGAAAACTAATAATTTTGTTAATTACATTTTCTAATTAGTAAGATGGTTGAGCTCCCATGACCACATAAACATGGTTTAACCCAAAAATTTGCCCTAGTTTACATGAACATGTGTGTGCAAGCCCAATTAAATTTTCATAAAATGTTCATTAATTTTTATAAAATATTTGAAAACCATTTTGGTAAACATTTTACAAAAAAAACCCGTATTAACGTATAATTAACCACTAATCGCATTCTAACGTGTTACAATCTTTCCCCCTTAAAGAAATTCGTCCCCGAATTTAAAATATAGCTACGCGTACTTTCAAAGAGATGATGGAATTTCTTCCGCATCTCGCCCTCGGCCTCCCGTGTGATCTCTTCACCATTTAGGCTGCGCCAAAGCACCTTCACAGATGGCAAGACCTTTGATCGAAATTTCTTCACTTGCCGGTCCAATACCACTACTGGCTGCTCGGTGAACGAAAGATGGTGCTCGAGCTAAATGGCTGATGCTGTAACATGTTAGAAGGGTCATGCAGGTATCTGTGAAGCATCAACACGTGGAATACGGGGTGAACATCCGGAAAGTCGGGTGGAAGAGCCAAATGATATGCCACTGCGCCCATACGCTCGAGGATCTCGAAGGGACCTATAAATCTGAGACTAAGCTTCCCTTTCCGCCCAAATATCATCACGCCCTTCATCGGAGAGACCCTCAGAAAGACATGATCGCCAACTGCGAACTTGAGTCTACGAGGGCGTCTGTCGGCATACAATTTCTGCCTACTCTGAGCTGTCCTCATCCTGTCTCGAATCAACTGTATCTTCTCGGTCGTCTCCTGTACGATCTGCGGCCCCAAAATACTGCTCTCGCTGAGCACTGTCCAACAGACGGGCGATCTGCATCTCCTCCCATATAGAGCCTCGAATGGTGCCATCTAAATGGTCTCCTGGAAGCTGTTGTTGTAGGAGAACTCTACTAAGGGCAAATGGTGATCCCAGCTACCTCCGAAATCTAAGACACAAGCCCGGAGCATGTCCTCGAGAGTCTAAATAGTCCGCTCTGACTGGCCGTCGGTCTACGGATGAAATGCTGTGCTGAAACTCAAGCGGGTGCCCAAAGCCTCCTGAAGTCTCTACTATAGTCGGCTGGTAAACTGGGTGCTTCGGTCAGACATGATACAAGTCGGGACTCTATGCAATCGTACAATCTCATCGATGTATATCTGGGAGTACTGAGCAAATCCAAAAGTGGTCTTCACCGGCAAAAAGTGAGACGCTTTCGTCAATCGATCCACGATAACCCAAATGGAGTCGTACCCTCGACTGGTCTTGGGTAGACCCACAATGAATCCATAGAAATCTTCTCCCATTTCCACTCCGGAATGGGTAATAGCTGCAGCTCTCCCACGGGCCTCTGGTGCTCGGCCTTGACTTGCTGACAAGTCAGGCATATCGACATAAAGTCTGTGACATCACTCTTCATCCCTTCCCACCAGTAAACATCTCTCAGATCATGGTACATCTTGGTGGAACCTGGATGAACGCTGTACATCGATTGATGCGCCTCCTCGAGAATCTCACGGCTCAGTTCCTCAGAATCCGGTACGCATAGTAGATTCCGAAATCGCAGTATCCCTTGATCATCGATCACGAACTCGGAGTCTCTGCCCTGTCTAATCTGTGCCATGATCTCTGAACAACGTTCATCACTATACTGCGCCTCGCAGATACGGTCAAGCAACTGTGGATGTGCACGAACATGCGCAGCTGTCCCCCGATCAGAGTGAACTCGAACTGCCCTCGGCTGTCGCATAAAATCTGCCAATCTGCCGACGACTGCCTCTGCACTGCGCTCAAACAAGATAGACTAACCCCGGGCCTCCTACTCAGAGCATCCTCCACTACATTCGCCTTTCCCGGGTGATAAAGGATCTCATAATCGTAGTCCTTCACTAACTCCATCCAATGGCGCTATCTAAGGTTCAGGTCTCGCCGGTGAAATATGTACTTCAAGCTCTGGTGATCAGTGACTATCTGGCATGACTCACCGTATAGGTAATGTCACGAGATCTTCAGTGCAAAGACCACTTCAGCTATCTCTAAATCTTGAGTGGGGTAGTTCTGTTCATGTTTCTTCAGCGGCCGAGAAGCATACGCGATCACCCTGTCGTGCTGCATCAATACGCAACCTAGTCCCACTCTAGAAGCGTCGCAATAAACTACGAATCCGCCCGATCTTGAAGGCAATGATAACACCGGCGCTGTGGTCAAATGAGTCTGCAACTGCTGAAAGCTATCCTCGCATGCCTCAGTCCAAACAAAAGGAACTCCCTTCGGGGTCAACCCGGTCAACGGTGCAGCAATACGGGAGAAGACTTGTACATATCGTCGGTAGTAGCCGGCCAGTCCTAGAAAGCTGCAGATCTCTGTAACTGATGCTGGTCTGGGCCAATGCCGAACGGCCTCAATCTTCTTCGGGTCCACATATATACCATCTCGCGTAATCACATGACCAAAGAAATCTATGCTGTCAAGACAGAACGCACACTTCGAGAATTTTGCAAAAAGTTGGTGCTCCCTCAAAGTCTGCAATGTGATCCACAGGTGCTGCTCATGCTCCTCTCGGCTCCGGGAGTACACCAGAATGTCTTCAATGAATACGATGATGAACAGATGAAGGTGTGGCCTGAAAATACGGTTCATCAAGTCCATAAATGCTGCCGGGGCATTGGTGAGTCCGAACGACATAACCAAAAACTCATAGTGACCGTAACGTGTGCGAAAAGCCGTCCTCGGAATATCCTCCTGCCGAACCCGCAACTAATGGCAGCCTGATCGCAAATCGATCCTCGAAAAGTATCCTGCACCATGAAGATGGTCGAACAAGTCGTCGATATGTGGTAAAGGATATCTGTTCCGTACGGTAACCCTGTTTAGCTGGCGGTAATCAATACATAAGAGCAAACTGCCGTCCTTCTTCTTGATGAACAGGACTTGAGCACCCCAAGGAGACACACTAGGTCGAATAAGTCCCTTATCCAGCAATTCTTGCATCTGACCCTTCAACACTCTAAGCTCCGCCGGGGCTATCCGATAAGGCGGTATGGAAATAGGCCCCGTGCCGGGAATCAAGTCAATGCAGAAAACAATATCGCGCTCAGGCGGTAGCCCAGGAAGCTCGTCAAGGAAAACATCAGGGAACTCACTAACAATCGGAACCTGGTCCAACAGAACTTCTGTAGCTCTAGTATCGTAAACATAGGCTAGAAAATCCCTGACATCCCTTCCTCAAAAGCTGTCCCGCGTGAAGAGACGAAATCAAACTGTGAGGGGTGGCATCACGGTCCCCCTGCACAACAAAAGACGACTCGCCGGGAAAACAAAACCTAACTGTCTTCTCGCGGCAGTCCACAGACGCGTAGCATGTAGCCAACCAGTCCATGCCCAGGAGAACGTCGAAATCCAACATCTCCAAAAGGATCAAGTCGACAAGCAACTCTTTCTCACCAATACGGACAACACACGACTGGAACACGTGCTTGCAAAAAATGACTCGCCCGTGGGAGTGGTCACAACAAGCAGCTGATCAAGCAAACGAGACTCTCAACCCAAACTCGGCACAAAGTGTGTGGAAACGTACGAGTGCGTGGATCCCGGATCAAACAAAACGTGTGCGTCAACAAAATATAAAGAAAGAGTACCTGAGACCACAGCATTGGACGCCTGCGCATCCTGGTGCGTAAAAGCAAAAACCCATGCCTGCCCTCCACCTACGACTGGCTGTCCCCTGCGGGCAACTGGCTGTCCTCTGCCTCGGTCACCCCGTCCTCTCTGAACGAACCCTCCACGGCCACGACCTCTCTGTGGGTAAGTCTAACGCGGAGCAATAGCAGGTGCAAGAGGCAACGCTCTATGAGGTGGTGAAGGTGGTAAAGTGACATGCGGTACTGCTACCTCCCTCCGGCGTATCTCAGTACAATCTCTGATGTGGTGATAAGGACTACCATACCCAAAGCATCCACACGACGACTGCTGACCCTCCTGGGGATAAGAGCTAAACATCTGAGCTCGCCCCGAGTCTCTGCTACTGTACGACGTCTGTCACAGAGTCCGAATGGAAGTCTCCATGCCGCTGTATCAGTCCGAACCCTCTTCGGCCCTAGAACTACCGAAGTATCGACAAGACGCTCCTCGACTAATAGGGCTGCATCTACTGCGGCTGCATAGGTCTCTGATTGAAAGAGATTTTTAGTGCTTACGCGTTTTTGTGATCAAAGAATTAACCACAATCAATAACGGTGTCGTTTGGTAGCTAGCCGGTTGAGTACGGGTCGGTCCACAGGAAGATGGATTCCTATTCTTTGTGTTTTAACGAGTTAAATCCAAAACATTTGGGTTTTATTTTAAGATCTAAGAATGAAATAAAAGTTTATAAAAAGCTTGCTAGGGTTAAGATTAGGTTAGTTTGGAAAATCAATTATTCTCACCGCTTTCTTTGCCCTAATTAAGAGCTTTTAGGTGTTAAGGTAATAATTAACAAAGGGGATTAGCATGATTGGGAAGAAACTAGGTTTCTTCCTCTTGGTCCTTGTCCGTCCTTTCTTAATTCTTACCCTAACCTCCATGGAAAACAATCACAACCGGTCTTTAACTAGGGTATCACCACTACCTCGTGGGATAGGGTGCCACAGTGAGCGGTGTGTGTTTGTATGCATAGAGTCATACTTTAAAATGTTGAACGGGCAAGAAAGGGATGAGAGATTTTCATCTCTCAAACCTTCCCTAAACCCGACCCTAACAAGTGAGGAACTACTCACTCATTAGGGAATTGATAAACGAATTCATTTTTATGCTTTTCTTTTAATTAACTACGACAGATAAAAAAATTTATAACTACGGCAGATAAAAAATTTATAACTAGGGCAGATAAAAAATTTATAACTAGGGCAGAAAAGAAATTCAAGATAAAAAAAACTTACATCTTTGTTCATGCACTCTTTGACATATTACATGGAGTTGAAAATCTAAGATCTAGAAATTAAAAGAGGCATCTCAAAAGAGGCACACAAAAAGAGGCACACAAAAAGAGGCACGCTCAAAAAAGAGCAGTAGGGTTCCTATTTATAGAGAATAGAAACCCTAGGGTTTACATCTGATCCATATCTAGAATTACAAAAATAACCTTAAGAAAACCGAGTCAATGGACCGACGCACCGACACTTGCGACGCACGGCCGTGGATCCGCGGCCATAAGCATGGTTTGGCCACGGTTCCGCGGCCATTTGGTGGGCTTGCTGGCTCATTTCTTTAGGTTTACTTCATGTTGCGTTTTCCTTGTATTTTCTTCACTTGGTTCTTCATAATGTCTTCTAGTTTCTTCCAGATTTTCACGGTGCAGAATGTTATGGACTTTTACCGTTCTCTTCGTGTTGAAGTCTCAAATCTTTTGCTGCCTTTGTGCTTTGTGAACTGTTCATTGATCTTCATTTGTTCGTTAATTGTAGGCGGCATCAAAGATTCTTCTTTTTGTTGGTCGTAGTCTCACTTTTGCAGCGTTTTTTTGATCATTTTCACTGTATTGTTCCGAGAACCTGTAACCTGCAACTATTTAACAGATATGGATCAAAAGCACCTATTTATTTGTAAAATGATTAAGAATGGGGAATATAATAATGCAAAATTATGATATGAACAAATACCCCAAACTTATCTTTTGCTCGTCTCGAGCAAAACTAGTTTTTTTCCCGAAAAAGCCTAACCTCACTTTCGCAGGGAAACGCGATTGCACTGAGCTCGTGCAACAAGACGTTAAACCTCTAGGTGTCCCTGGTAGGAGGAGTGTTGTCTCCTGAGGGTTTTCAGTGGATACTACCTACAAAATCCGATCAATTTATCCTATTGACTTTTATTCTTCAATTCGGTTTTCTAGCAAGAAATTCTATTATCTTCGACTCAGAAATTATCGACCCATATTTTTCACGCTTTCTTATCTTTTAACTTAAGATTGTATATGTTCTGTAAATTTATTTAGCTTTCAGTATCTTTTGAGTTTTCCTTCTAAGGTTCCATCTTAACTTAAGAATTTTTATCATCTCTACTAAAGATATTAGTCCTATTTTTCATTCCTATCTTTCATCCAAATCCCAATCATATACCCCTACGTGTGTGTATGTATCACCCCTACACTTGGAAATTCAATTCAAGCTATTATACTCTTCTCCATCATCCAAAGTACTTTTAGTTAGTGAATTTTTAGATGAAATTGCTCACACATTCTTCATGTGACTGTTAATACTTTTTGAGGTACTAACGACCGATTACAAAATGTGTTTGCGCATTAAGACGTAATTCCTCGTCTTGTAATACCTAAGGCTTTAGCAGTGACTCCCATACTAGTTGGTCTAAGGCACTAGGTGATAAAGCACCCTCACTATATATTTTTTTTAATTTTACGCAGCCTTAAGTAATCACAAAATCATTGTTCATTTTTTTTTATATCTCTTTATTCACACTTATAATTTTATTTTCCTTCATACTAAGGATTTTAGACAAGAGCATTTCAAGGTATGCTCTACTATTCCAAGTTTCAAGGTTCGTGTTTATGCAAGTTGTAGGATATATATTTTCGAAATTTAGACTTAAGCTTATGGATTATTTTTCAAACTTACACTTTAATTAAAATTTCAATACTCTTCCTTTATTTTGACTTAGCCCAAGAAGTGAACTCAAAATTTGCCTATTTCTAAATAAACTAAAATGACATATATTTTCTACAGTTAAACATTAAGAAAGGTTATTTTTAGGTTTTTTAAGTTACTAAGTTTAGGATCTAGTTATTCCCTACCATTCAATCGTCATGTTGTACTTAAGTCAAATATGGCCAAAATTGAATTTTTCAATTTTTATAATTTTTCAATTTTTATGGATTTTAAAATAAGTATGCAAATGCAAAAATATACATATGAATGTGAAGGAAGAAACCTTACCGAGCACACCCCCAAACATAAACTTGACAGTGTCCTCACTGTTAGGCTACACCAAGATGGTCAAAATTGTCGGTACTCCCCTGTTTATTTATTTATTTATAATTTTTTTTATTGTTAAAAGAAAAACAAAATATATATACAAAAAGGTCCCCCCCAACTTAAGTGAGACAGTGTTTCCACTGTTTAAGCATTAAAGTTCAGAGTTAGGGAGGAGAAAAACACAATATCAAGCTATACAAGACCTTACACAGGCCAAAGCTTAGCACTAACCATTCAAAAATTTTATCGTTATAATGGTGTGGTTGGTGAAAGAGTGGAGTGTAGAGAAAAGAAATGAGAAGCACACAAGACCGTATGGAGATAGAAGCAGTATACGGTCTCAGTGGAGGAGAAGAATGGCGGAAGGGAAAAAAGAAATGGTGGTGGTGGTTCGACTTCTTCGGGTGGAGGTTGATTAATCACAAAATCCGTGTCATTTAGGAATGCAAGTTCGTCAGTAAAAAGTTCTTCAAAACTCTCATCGATATAACTGAACATTTTGCTGTCAGTAGGTTTTGTGCCAGAATTTATCAGACTTGATTTGTCAAAAATTATGGAGGTAGGAGACTCGAAAAACTCATCTATCTCATTTTCAAAAGTATCCAAATCAAGTTGGCTTTCTGGAATGATCAAATTTGAATTATCGGATTGTGATTCATCAACACTCGGTATCATTAAAGGAAGATTAGAAGAAGAACTAAAGAAAGTGGGAGAAAGAAGTTGAATACGAACTTGAGGGTGGAGATGGAGTGTATAAATTAGCACATTTCGTTATGACCGATGTGTAAAACCGAATGTGCTAATCTATCAACCCACTGAGAAATGATGTCAAATCCCTCAAGATTCGTGAGAAAACATGGGTACGTCGAACTTGGTAAACCAGACATTGAAAATTAAAGGGATACGGTCTCTTGCGCAGTCGGAAGAATGGAAAGGATGAAGGGGGTGATTTAGGAAGTATAACAGTTAAAGGTTCAGGAGGATGAATTGGAAAATCCGACTCATCAAACAAAACCGGTTCATCCTCAATGCTATCCTCAATACTCTCCTCAATACTATCCTCATAATTCTCCTCAAAAGTTATCTCATCCATGCAATTATCATCAAAATCAAGACGCATATGAAGTTCGGTAGAAACATTTAATGACTCGGGATAATGAATTGGAGAGAAAAATTCAGTCAAATCTGCGTGTTCATCATCCAAATTATTCCCTACGTCAATATTCTCAATCAAGTGAATATCAATTTTTTCGGACACCTCATCAAAAGCATGGATATTTATCAATTCAGGTTCTAGATTGGAGGTGTAGAAGTCAAAAGGATTGGTGATGGTTTCACTCGAAAGGGACCCTTCACAATCTGGCAAATCAAGCACTACAATGTCGGACAACTCATTAAACGTTTTATTTTCAACTGGTGAATCATTTGGGACACTTGATAGACATTCAAAACTGGAGTTGTGATATTCAATTGGGGATGGGTAGGTTTGATTTGGAAGGGTGCACAGCTCACTCTCTTCACTCAAATTCTCAATCTGTCTAACCGCCTCATCATACATTGGAAAATTTGGAGCTAGTTTAAAACTAGCTACCGGTTCACTAGGTTGTCTTGATGAATTAAGGGTGGCAATGGACGCATCCAAATTCCTCATCTGTTAGTTTGTCGCTACAATATAAGCTTCCAACGACTGTTCCAGACTAGACATGGGTTGTAAAGGGGTTTCAGTAAAAGATTCAAAATTGTTTGTATTCTGGAAACTCCAAAATGGCTATGTAGAAGCAATGTCTAGGGAAGGTGCGAATGTCGGGTAGGACTGGTAGGAATTGAATGGTTGGACAGGAGTAGGATCAACATTTGGATAAAAAGGTGAATGGACTTGTTGATCTCAAGAACTGGAAGTGTTGAAAGGAGTCAAAGATCGGTTACGAGATTGTTCAATATGTTCAGCAATAGACATGGGTTTCGGAGTTACAACAAGACTCGAAAACGGAGTATCAACGTAAGAAAGTGGTGAAGGTTGAAACTGAAATACTCACCACTATACTACAACTGGCGTCGTTGCTGGGGAGATGGTAGTCTCTTTCTTTGTGTAATTTCGGGTTAAAAAAATTTAAAAAATAAAAAATTTAAAAATTACAAAAATTGAAAATTTTTAAAACAAAATAAATAAATAAAATAAAATAAAATAAAAAAGTTCAAATTGTTCTTTTTGAGAGGTATTGTGTGAATTGCGCCGGATTGGAGAGGCGAATAGATTCAGATATGGAAAAATCCAATGAGCAAAACAACAAGCAGCAAATCTTAACAAACAGAGGATAACCACAACAGAGAAACAGAAAGATTTTAGAGATCTGAACCGGCTACTCAATCGTGGATCTGCCGCACTTTGTTGCTTTTGACTGCTGGTTGGAAGAATTAAAGTTAACCGCAATCAAGACGGTGTCGCTATGCAGCTAGCCGGTTGAGCACGGGTCGATCCATAGGGAGATGGTTGTATGTCCTTTCTTGTTTTAGACGAGTTAATAAAGAATGAGTATGAGTTTGTTCAAGCTAACCTATGTGTATTATTTGCAAGTATAAAGTTGTTAAGAAAAAGATACGAAATTGTAAGCTAAATAAATCCGTACTCAAAACCTTTGAGCCGAGTCTTGACCAATTGAAGCTAGATCAATCGGCAACAACGTGGATTAGGGGATTTAAGCGCGGTATTCGTAGAATCCGGCTTATTTACCCTTGTCCTTCCGTTCTTGTCTCTTGCTTTCGCCTCCGGCCAAACCGAACGCAACCGGTCGCGGTTAGGAATCACCGTTACCCTGTTAGGGTAGGGTGCCTAACGGAGCGCTTGCGTATTATTTGGGCGGAGTTCAATGGAAAATAACTGGAAAAGGAAATGAGCAAAGAAACATTAACTTACAATACCGTATTTATTCTTAACAACGACAATAATTACAACCATTCACAAAAGAACCAAAAAGAACAAAAGAAAAGAACAAAGAAAAGAAAAGATTACAAGCAAGTAATTAAAGTGCATGGTAATAAATTGCAAGTAATTAAAGACAAGAATGAAAAATGCAAGAAAGTAATTACAAGAACCATAGAACTCAAAACAAGCATGGGATCAATAGCCAACCCTTAAACTTGCAAGCTCAATCAAGAGGTTGCAAGATCAAGAGAAGGGTAAAAAACGCATGTGAAATGAAGCACTAAGGAGAGAATGAAATGATACAACCCCTTGAGACCAATGACCAAAGCTTAAACTTGCAAGCTCACTTAAGAGGTTGCAAGATCAAGTTAAGGTAGAGAGCTCAAGGGGGAAGCTAAACAAAAAGAATAATACAAAAACCTTCATCTTTATTCACATCCACTCAATGCTCTCACTACATTTCCATGGAGGAAGAATGAAGAAGAAGAAGAAGAAGAACTAAAACTAACAAAAAGAGGCTAAAGAAATGAACATGAAATTGGACCCTTTGGCTTAGCTCAGATCTTGGGTATTTATAGGAAGGGAACTGGAAACCTAAGGCAAGAATATGGCCCTACTGGAAGTTACAAGAAAGCCCCCAGAAAATGACAGAGTGAGGCGCCCACATGGCCGCGGTTCCGCGGCCAATACCCCCTATTGGCCGCGGATCCGCGGCCGTATAGGTGAGTTGGGTCCTCGAAATTTGTGTGCTTCCCTGGTTCCATTTGTCTTTGTGTTTGCCAACTTTAAACTGCACAAAAGTCTTCCAGAATATCTGCTGATTTCCTTAGTCCAAGATTGCATTCTTTTCTTTACTTTTGACTTTATCTCCCTCGAACTCCGCGCACCCATTGATTCTTATGCTGCCCCCCCTCGTGCTCTGTGCTTGTCCGAGACACGAATGACCACTGTCATATGTCTTGTCTCTGGAACTGGTACTCGGCACTGGACGGATATGGATGACCGGAACCCGGCTTTTATCTGCTGTGACAGATGTTCTGTATTTGGTGTAACTGTGGAGATTTTGTCTTGATTTGCAATATTTGTACTGGAAACCTGTATTCTGTAAATATGTAACAAACACGGATTACAAGCACCTACCTATAAACACACGAGCATAAGAATGGGCGGTATAAAATGCAATATTCTGGTATGAACAAATACCCCCAAACTTAACTTTTGCTCGTCCCGAGCAAAACCAATTATTCACAAAAATAAAATCCTAACCGCACTTTCGCAGGGAACGCGATTGCACTGAGCGCGTGCAACAAGCCGTTAAACCTCTAGGTGTCCCTAGTAGGAGGAGTGTTGTCTCCTGAGGGTTTTCAGCGAATTACACCCACAAAATCCCGTCAAGCTAGTGTCATAAGTTAACATTGATTCTACTCCTACAGTTTAGTATTTACGTTAGAAACTCTATCATCCTAAGTTAGAAATATCCAACCCTTATTTTTCACACCTCTTATCTATTTAACCTTGGTTCATATACGTTCAAAAAAAGTTTAGAAAGATATTGGTTCTCCTGAGTTTTCCTTCTAAAGTGCGGCCTCAAATCAGGGATTTTTATCAACTTTACAGAAAACACAAGTCTTATTCTTTATTTCTATCTTTTATTCAAACGTCGATTGTATACCCCTACGTGTGTGTCTATTTGCACCTCTACACTTAAGAATTCAATTCTAGCTATAATACCGTTGCCCTAATACCTAATACTACTTCTTTTCCTTAAGGATGGACGGACTTGCTCACACACTTTTCATGCGACTATTAATGCTTCTTGAGGCACTAATGACCGATTACTGAATGTGTGAACTTTAAAGCGTAAATAGCAGTTTCCACGTCTTGATTTTATTCTATTTTTTTCTTTTTTTCTTTTTCTTTTTCAAGACCGGCTATATTTTTCAACATGTTCTTTTGGTGTTTAGCTTTAAATACCGTTTTTTCTTTCATACTAGGCTTTCAGGCAAGAATATTTCAAGGTATCCTCTACTATCCCAAGTTTGAAGGTGCGTGTAAGTGCAGTTTGTAGGGTATATACTTTCTAAATTTGAACTCAAGAAAAGAAACTATTTTTCAGACTTATCCTTCAGTAAAGCATCAATACTTTCCTTTCATCTTGACTTAACTCAAGAACTGAACTCAAGATTACCTATTTCTCAAAAAAACTGTAAGGACGTATACTTACCAAAGTTAGACAGAATGAGGGTTATTTTTAGGGTTTTCGATCCCTAAGCCTAGAATTTAGTTATTTCTATCATATCAACTAAACTTTCGGAATAAAGATCTAAGTTACCCTATTAGCTAACTTGACGACAAAGTTTTTATATTTTTTGGAAAATTTTCAATTTTTGTGGGTTTTTAATAAGGTATGCAAATGCAAAATATACAAATGAATGCGAAGGAAGAAAGCTTACCGAGCACACCCCCAAACTTAAACTTGACAGTGCCCTCACTGTCAGGCCACACCAAGAGGGTCAAAATTGTCGGCGCTCCCTAGAAGCAAATTATATACAAAACAAAAAGGAAAACAAAAAATATATACAAAAAAGATGTCCCCCCCAAACTTAAGTAAAACAGTGTTTCCACTATTAAGCGTTGAAGTTTAGGATTAGGGGGAAAAGAGAATAGTATTAATCTGTACAAGGCCTTACACAGGCCAAAAGTGAGCACCAACCATTCAAAGATTTTATCATGGTAAAGCAGTGGTTGGTGAAAGAAGGTGAAGAGGTAAGAAATGGAGAATACGCGAGACCGTATGGAGATAGAAGAGGGATACGGTCTCGGTATATCCGAATAAGAATGGCGGAAGGGAAAAAGAAGTGGAGTACGAACTTGAGGGTGCAAATGGAGTGAATAGATTAGTACAATCTGTAATGATCGATGTGAGAAGATGGATTGTACTAATCTATCAATATGGCGAGAAATTGGGTCAAATCCCTCAAGATTCGTAAGAAGCCATGGGTACGCCGAACTTGGTAAACCAGACATCTGAAATGAAAGTGAGACGGGTTCTTGCAAGGTCGGAACGATGGAAAGGATGGAGGTAGGTGATTGAGGAAGGTTATCGGTTAAAGGTTCAGGAGGGTGTACACAGTCAGTGGAAGGGACAGGATGAATTAGAAAATCCGACTCATCAATTAAAACTGGTTCATCCTCAAAGCTATCCTCAAAATTCTCCTCAAAATTTAGCACATCCATGCATTTCTCTTCAAAGTTCAGACGCATATGGGGTTCGGGAAAAACAGTGAATGACTCGGGATGATGAATTGGAGAGAAAAACTCTGCCAGATCTATAGGTTCATCATCAAAAATATTCCCAGCGTCAATATCCTTAATCAAGTGAAAGTCAATTTTCTCCGACATCTCATCAAAAGCATGGATTTCAATCAATTCAGGTTCTAAGATGGAGGTGTAGAGGTCAAAAGGATTGTTTGTGGTTTCACTTGGCAAGGTCCCTTCATAATCTGGCAAATCAAACCCTACAAAGTCGCACAACTCATTAAACATTCTATCTTCAATTGATAATGCAGTTGGGACACTTGATAGACTTTTAACACAGGAGTTGTGGGATTCAATTTGAAACGGGTAGGTTTGATTTGGAAGGGGGTACAGCTCACTCTCTCCACTCAAATTCACAGCCTGTCCGACCGCCTCTTCATACATTGGAAAATTTGGAGCTAGTTGAAAACTAGCTACCGGGTCACTAGGTTGTATGAGAGCGGCTATGGACGCATTCAAATCCATCATCTGTTGGCTTGACGCTACCCTAAAGTCTTCCAACGACTGTTCCAGACTAGACATAGGTTGTGAAGGGGTTTCAGTAAAAGATTCAAAGTTGTTTGGATACTGAAAACTCCTAAATGGCGGTTCTGAAGTAATGTCTAGGGAAGGTGCAAAGGTAGGGTAGGATTGGTAGGAATTGAATGGCTGGACATGGGTAGGATCAACATTTGGATAAGAAGGTGAATGAAATTGTTGATCCCAAGAATTTGAAGTGGTGACAGGAGTGAAAGATCGGCTACGAGATTGTTCAATACGTTCTGCAATAGACATAGGTCTTGGAGTTGCAACATGACTCGAAGAAGGGGTATCAACGTAAGAAGGGGTGAATGTTTGAAATGGTTGATACGAAGTTGATTGCGGAGTCAAATTGTTTGTCCTAGACGCGTCTATCCGATCTTTCAAAGAGATTTTGCGCATGGAGGGATCGTTTGACGTTCGGCCAAATCAAGAACCGTAAGAAGTAATGTCTGGTTGTGGGTACCAAAGTTCGGCAAGAGTTTTGCCAGGTGGGGTACCCATGATATGAAGAGAGAAAGAAAGAAAGGCAGAGAAAAGGAGGGGGAAAAGAATGTGATTTTTTTTTTAATTTTATTTTAATTTTTTTTTATATATATTAACAGAAGAATGAAATATACACACAAAAAGAATATGGACAAAAACAATTACGATACAAAAATACCACACACCTAATCGTTCTAGGGTTCACCTAGGTCAACTAGACCTGCTCCAGAACTTGATTGTCGAAGTAAAACTGTGTCGAGAAACGGGCTCAAGATACACTGATCACGAGGCCAGGTAAGTGCAGAGATAAGGGGAGGTTTTCCAACGCTTTCGCGAAGTTCCTTAATTAAATAACCCTTTCTCTTTTGGCGGTTGCGCCGTTAACACTTTCCTAGACACCCCGTAAACAATATACCGTTAAGCGAGGTTCTAAACACAGTTAACTTCTCCTAGCGAGCGCGAAGTCCTTAAGGCTTAAAGTCTAATTTCTTTTAAAATTTGTGCGGGTAAACGTTATGCTCAAGTTCGTGATTTGTGGGCCACGGAAAAGGTGATGAAATCCTTTACCGTATATTGTGGGGTTCGCTTGCCCTTAAGTCCGTATTAATGTATGCAATGCGCAATTCAATAAAAATTCTATAAAGAATCAAAAAATCATTTTTTAGTTTAAGCGCGGCACTGCAACAAATACGGGTTAGTTAATTTTTTTAGCGTTTGCTAGCGAACTTGCAAAGAATCCTGCAAAGAATAGTATATTGGATGCGTTGGATTGGAGAAGAAGGTGTTAGAAAAATACATACCGTTAAGATTTTGGGTTAGGAAACCCCCGTTGAATCAAATCCGGTAAGCTTGAAAAGTTCGCTTGCGCTGGTCAAACTATCCGGATCTTTGGCACTGTACTTTGCAATCACCTTAGCCTTGAATGTACACTTTGCTCCCCACAATCGCAGTTTGCAAATCTGCAAAAATCTGCACTCTTGCCCACAAAAATGATCAAAAACAACAAAAAGATATTTTTTTTTATTTTTATATATACAAAAAGAATATTAACCCGAATAACAAGAAAAGAAATACGCTACCGTCTCCCCGGCAACGGCGCCATTTGGTTGGAAGAATTAAAGTTAACCGCAATCAAGACGGTGTCGCTATGCAGCTAGCCGGTTGAGCACGGGTCGATCCACAGGAAGATGGTTGTATGTCCTTTCTTGTTTTAGACGAGTCAATAAAGAATGAGTATGAGTTTGTTCAAGCTAACCTATGTGTATTATTTTCAAGTATAAAGTTGTTAAGAAAAAGATACGAAATTGTAAGCTAAAGAAATCCGTACTCAAAACCTTTGAGCCGAGTCTTGGCCAATTGAAGCTAGAGCAATCGGCAACAACGTGGATTAGGGGATTTAAGCGCGGTATTTATAGAATCCGGCTTATTTACCCTTGTCCTTCCGTTCTTGTCTCTTGCTTTCGCCTCCGGCCAAACCGAACGCAACCGGTCGCGGTTAGGAATCACCGTTACCTTGTTAGGGTAGGGTGCTTAACGGAGCGCTTGCGTATCGTTTGGGCGGAGTTCAATGGAAAATAACGGGAAAAGGAAATGAGCAAAGAAACATTAACTTACAATACCGTATTTATTCTTAACAACGAAAATAATTACAACCATTCACAAAAGAACCAAAAAGAGCAAAAGAAAAGAACAAAGAAAAGAAAAGATTACAAGCAAGTAATTAAAGTGCATGGTAATAAATTGCAAGTAATTAAAGACAAGAATGAAAAATTCAAGAAAGTAATTACAAGAACCATAGAACTCAAAACAAGCATGGGATCAATAGCCAACCCTTAAACTTGCAAGCTCAATCAAGAGGTTGCAAGATCAAGAGAAGGGTAAAGAACGCATGTGAAATGAAGCACTAAGGAGAGAATGAAATGATACAACCCCTTGAGATCAATGACCAAAGCTTAAACTTGCAAGCTCACTTAAGAGGTTGCAAGGTCAAGTTAAGGTAGAGAGCTCAAGGGGGAAGCTAAACAAAAAGAATAATACAAAAACCTTCATCTTTATTCACATCCACTCAATGCTCTCACTACATTTCCATGGAGGAAGAATGAAGAAGAAGAAGAAGAAGAACTAAAACTAACAAAAAGAGGCTAAAGAAATGAACATGAAATTGGACCCTTTGTCTTAGCTCAGATCTTGGGTATTTATAGGAAGGGAACTGGAAACCTAGGGCAAGAATATGACCCTACTGGAAGTTACAAGAAAGCCCCCAGAAAACGACAGAGTGAGGCGCCCACATGGCCGCGGTTCCGCGGCCAATACCCCCTATTGGCCGCGGATCCGCGGCCGTATAGGTGAGTTGGTTCCTCGAAATTTGTGTGCTTCCCTGGTTCCATTTGTCTTTGTGTTTGCGAACTTTAAACTGCACAAAAGTCTTCCAGAATATCTGCAGATTTCCTTAGTCCAAGATTGCTTTCTTTTCTTTACTTTTGACTTTATCTCCCTCGAGCTCCGCGGACCCATTGATTCTTGTGCTGCCCCCCCTCGTGCTCTGTGCTTGTCCGAGACACGAATGACCACTGTCATATGTCTTGTCTCTGGAACTGGTACTCGGCACTGGACGGATATGGATGACCGGAACCCGGCTTTTATCTGTTGTGACAGATGTTCTGTATTTGGTGTAACTGTGGAGATTTTGTCTTGATTTGCAATATTTGTACTGGAAACCTGTATTCTGTAAATATGTAACAAACACGGATTACAAGCACCTACCTATAAACACACGAGCATAAGAATGGGCGGTATAAAATGCAATATTCTGGTATGAACAACTGCGCAACCGCCTCGTGTTGGCGACGTCAACAAGAGGAATCTTCTCTGTAAGCATTATTTTACTCTCTTCTGCCCTCTGAAATCCTCTAAAAAAAATTTCCTGCAGGTTTCTTTGCGCAGAAATTTTCTCCCTCTCTAATAAATTATTTTTGTGCAGGATTCTTTGCGCTGCAAAATAAAATTTTTTGAAAGTGTTTTAGATTTTTGGTGTGTTAATTGCTTTGCATATTTAAAACGGACTTTTAAGGGGCTATAACACAAATCAAGATTGGGTGGGGATTTTATTACCCTTCCTAGGACCCCAAAAATCACAAAAAGCATTTGCATCAACTTTCGAGTTAATAAAAAATATTAGACTCAGCCAATAAAGACTGTCGCGCTTAATAGGACAAAGGAAAGTTGTAGGCATCGGTCGTTTATTTAAACCTGATTTTGTGGTGCCTAGGCTTGACAAGTGGGAAAGGTAATTTTAAAAGGCCCGTCTCACGGTGATTCATGAGCGGATCCCTCCTTTCTTTACTTGTGCTTAACTGACCACAATTGGCGGTGAAGAGACGATTTAAGGATCTCACAACATGCCCTTTGGAACAGTTAGGAGCAGTCTAGTTGACTTAGGAGACCCTAGCTCTACGCTTGATTGTGCATGCATATTGTGACTGTTTGAAAGTGTGTAGTAGTCCGTTAAAAATTTTGCAAAAACTATTTCTAAAAAAAACACTTTCAAAAATTTCAAAAACCCAAAAACAAACAATTTCTTTTAAAAAAATTTTTAAAAAAAATAAAAAAATAAAAATCATCACATTCTTTTTTTTCTCCTTTCTTACATCATGGGTACCCCACCTCGCAAAACTCTAGCCGAACTTTGGTACCCTCATTCAAACATTGCTTCCTACGCGCATTGTTTTGGTCGAATTACGGACGACCCCTCCATGCCCAAAATTTCATTGAAAGATCGAATAGAAGCATCTAGGATAAACAGTTGGACTCCGCAATCCACTTTCAATCCACTTTGATTGAAGAGATTTTGTGTGCGTTTTAAAATCAAAGTTAAGAATATACCGCAATCAAGACGGTGTCGCTTGGTAGCGAGCTGGTTGAGTACGGGTCGGTCCATAGGGAGATGGATTCCTTTTCTTTATGTTTTAATGAGTTAAATCCAAAAATTTTTGTGTTTTATTTTAAAATCTAAGAATGAGACGAAAGTTTATGAAAAGCTTTCTAGGGTTAGGATTGGGTTGGTTTGGAAAGTCAATTATTCTCACCGCTTTCTTTACCCTAATTAAGAACTTTTAGGTGTTAAGGTAATAATTAACAATAGGGATTAGCTCGATCGGGAAGAAACTCGGTTTCTTCCTCTTAGTCCTTGTCCGTCCTTTCTTAACTCTTACCCTAATCTCCATGGAAAACAATCACAACCGGTCTTTAACTAGGGTATCATCGCTACCTCATAGGATAGGGTGCCGTAGTGAGCGGTGTGTGTTTGTATGCATAGAGTCCTACTTTAAAATGTTGAACGGGCAAGAAAGGGTGAGAGATTTTCATCTCCGAAACTTTCCCTAAACCTGACTCTAAAAAGTGAGGAACTACTCACTCATTAGGAAATTGATAAACGAATTCATTTTTATGATTTTCTTTTAATTAACTACGACAGATAAAAAAATTTATAACTACGGCAGATAAAAAATTTATAATTAGGGCAGATAAAAAATTTATAATTAGGGCAGAAAAGAAATTAAAGATAAAAAAAAACTTACTTCTTTGTTGATGCACTCTTTGACAGATTACATAGAGTTTAAAATCTATGATCTAGAAATTAAAAGAGGCATCTCAAAATAGGCACCCAAAAAGAGGCACGCTAAAAAAAGAGCAGTAGGATTCCTATTTATAGAGAATAGAAACCCTAAGGCTTACATCTGATCCATATCTAGAATTACAAAAATACCCTTAAGAAAACCGAGTCAATGCACCGACGCACCGACACGCACCGACACACGGCCTCGGATCCGCGGCCATAAGCAAGGTTTGGCCGCGGTTCCGCGGCCATTTGGTGGGTTTGCTGGCTCATTTCTTTAGGTATACTTCATGTTGCATTTTCCTTGTATTTTCTTCACTTGGTTCATCATAATGTCTTCTAGTTTCTTCCAGATTTCCACAGTGAAGAATGTTGTGGACTTTTACCGTTCGCTTATGATTGTAGTCTCGAATCTTGTGCTGCCTTTGTGCTTTGTGAACTGTTCATTGATCTTCATTTGTTCCTTAACTGTAGGCGGCATCAAAGATTCTTCTATTTGTTGGTCATAGTCTCACTTTTGCAACGTTTTTCATCATTTTCACTGTATTGTTCCGAGAACCTGTAACCTGCAACTATTTAATAGACATGGAACAAAAGCACCTATTTATTTGTAAAATGATTAAGAATGGGGAATATAATAATGCAAAATAATGATATGAACAGTCTCGCAATGCTGTGCGCTGATGGCGAGAAACAACGGGGTAAGCAATCCTCGAACAAACCTCTTGACTCGCATCTGCTCAATAGCTACTAAATATGGGGCATACGTAGATAGCTCGGTAAACAGTACGTCGTACTCTGCCACTGTCATTTCCGGAGTCTGACGTAATGACTCGAACCTGCACGCTCTAGAACCTCTTACACTCTGTGGAAGGAAACGGGCAAGAAACACCGTCACGAACTCAGTCCAGGTCATAGGAGGAAGACCTGCTGCTCCGCCCTTTTCTACCAACTCGCACCACTACTGCGCAAGGCCTTCTAGACGAAAGCTCGCGAACTCCACCCATCTCGCATCGGCGCATCTTAGTGAACGACATATCCTGGACATCCGATCGATAAAAGACTGCAGATCCTCGGCTGCATCGGTGCCAAGACTGGAGGCTTCAGCCTCATAAATTCGGATAGCGATACTGTGATAACCTCTTTAGCTGCAGGTGCAACTGCCTGAACTGTAGGTATCATCGCGTTCCCCGTAACGGGGGAACTACCTCTGGTCGCTGCACTTGAAGTGTCTCAACTAACGACCCAATCATCTGGCGCATCTCCTGCATACCGGCCCGTAGCATGGCGATCTGGTCTGTCGAAGGAGGAACGATCTGCTCTGGTACAATGGGTGTACTACCCGGATCAGTTCCCGTCTCAGACTAGTCAACTCTAATCTCGGCTCTCGCGGCCGCTCTCTATGCCCTCGTAGTCTTTGGCGGCATAATGGCTGAAAAGAGAATAGGATTCGATAAGGATACGAAAATCGAATCACAAGAATGCATATAATCATGAAGGAATTTCAATCAATAAGTCCTAAGGTCACTTAGGCGGAGTACCGTGTCGTGAGTATTCCGCGGAACATGCATACGCTACGCCACTATGTTTCAGCTACCTACTCTATCATACCAAGATCATCCTACACTTCGAAAGGTAAAACCTACTCTCTGATACCAACTTTGTCACGACCCAAAGTTCGGCCCGTGACCAGCACTTAACCACGTAACGTCTACAGGCATGACGCGGCTAAGTAAGCCGAAACCCAGAAATCAAAACCATTAAAAGTAGTGAGTGTTGGAAACATTTGATGAAAACATTTGTTAAAACATTTGGAAATCTCAAGTAAAAATCTTTCAAGTTTAAATTATTTTATTCAAAATTTCGGCAGCACCTCCTTTGTAAAAACAAGCCCCGAAACGGGTACAAAGTAAGAAAAAGGTAAAACAACTGATGAAATATAACGATCATCCCAAACGGGAGCAATCACACCCAACGGAGGAAGCAACCACCACAATGATAATAATATACAACGCAGTAGAGAAGAACGAGCAACATGAGTGAAAAACAGCATGAAAGATAAAACTGCATAAATAAAGCCGGCTCACACGAGCTTGACACCCAGAGTACAAAATAATATACTACATTATCCTCATAACTGGTAGATGGAGAGTACCAGATACAATGAAAAGTACAATAAAATTTAAACAGATAACAGCAACCCACCTATAGCAAAATGGCTCGCAAGCCAAGTGTAGCGGTATCCGCAACAAAAAGATACAAGGATGTTGCCCTGCTGCGACTACTCTGAGGGTCTACCTGCAAACACTGCGGCACAACGGGGGTAAGTTGCCAACTCGTGAATAGTAAATAATATATAAAGGTAATCGCAGGTATGCACGTACTGTGATACTCTAACATGTGCAACAGATAACATCAATATGGTAATCTGGGTATACAATAATCATGCGAGGTACTCTATCAGATAATAAAAGTACATGATGCAATGTATATAAATGAGTGCTGAGCATAAGAAAATAAATCATCCACACGAGTCATCATCGTGGAAAAACCCCGGTGTCTACCAAAAACACCCTAAAATCTCGATAACTCAGGCGCCGTCACTCAATACGGCCCTCATATCCTGTAAATCTCATGGAACAGGAGTGCCCAACATCGACACCCAAATATCATGAAATACTCGTGTCCAGTATCGACACGTAAATCCTCATCTCTCAGGCGCCGCATACCAGATCGGCCCTTAGTAGGTATTTCATTTCATAACCCCCAAACGGTATCATCCGGATATCCGTCGGGTCTCCAAACTGTCACCGGCAGGTAGTAGTCCCTACGCTGGGCTCACCGTCTAACTATGCGAGTCTTCTTGCCCCGGGGTATCATACCGGGTCCACCATGTACCCGCAGACGGTGCCTACCACTCCTCGAATCGGTTAGACTCACACAAGCTCTCAGAACCTAGAAAACTCATTGTAGAAGCACTAAAATATCATATCAAGAGAAACCGGGTTTTTAAAATAAAGCATACTTTCTTGAGATAATACCACGGTTCTCAAATCCAGAAATCACATGAAATCCAAACTCAATTCGTAAATCCATGCGATGTGATGTGTGCATCATAAGGTCATACTATGAGTAAAAAGGAAAAAACCGTTCTTTAAACGAATTCAGTTTTAAAAAATATCTCATGCGGTCCCCAGTTTTCCCAAAAACCAGCTTATCTAGGTAGGTACAATGTGTATATGCATAAGTATGGATGTACCAAGATATATATGCTCCAATACGAATATACAACGTGTATATGCACAAGTGTGGAGGTATCAATGTGTATGTGCACCAATATGGATATGCAAATGAGTATGTGCACAAGTAATATAATCATGTCGAATCATATATAAGGTGAGCTACAATATATTGTTCAGGGCAATTCTATAGTGTGAGTGTCATGGCAATTACTAACGGTGTGTATGTAACATGCAGATTAGTGCTCGTGCAACATGAACCGTTAGTAACAGTGTGGTATTCTATTAGTTCTAAGTCCATATATAGCAGGGAATACAGTATGCAACAAATAGCATCCGTGCGCAATCAATGTATATCAATGCAAATATGCCGCTACAATATCCTATCAAGCCCTGGCGCATAACGCCATACGGGCGATTTCCCCGTAGATGTTAAATCTACTCACCGTGATCTCGATCTACGTGTATCCGACCACCCGCTTCCCCTTCTGTGCGGCGTCCGAAGTACCCGCCTACGAACCTAGAATTTACACAAAGTAATACACATAAGCTAAAATCCTGCAAAAACGCGATATCAAGATTATACAAGAAACTAGCGTCGCAAACTAAACACGTGTCTATACGTAACGTGTGTGCGTATGCCAAAAATCATCGCGACACGCTGTGGCACACAGCAACACGCTGTGACACACAGCAACAACAAACCCACTCAAAGCGCACGTATCGCGCAAGTCCCGCTACACAAATTATAGGTAATTTGGTCCGAGATTTTATCTAGAGCAAAAACAAGAAAAATAAATAAGACCAAACCTCTTATAATACCTACAGACAGTTACCTGCAAAAATTCAACATGTTCCAAAAAAATTGGGCCGGCCACCATAGGCTTGATATCGGCCAAGGTTAGGTGAAACTGGTCCAGGTTTTTACATTACACTCCTAGCGCAAATTATAGTTTAGTGTATATGTTTGCTCATCAATAAAATACCCATAGATAAAGCAGATTCTACGTATTCTATAACTTGGTTTAAAAACATTTTAAAAAAGCATTAATTGGTACACACAGGTATTTTAGTGCAAATAGGAACAAAATACTTGGTTTAACAGTATTAATAGCACTTAATTAAGTTAAACGGACCCTGTAAACCTTAGATTGACAGAATTTCCACTTAGACCACCAAAATAACCCAATACCCTCAAAACTCTTTAATAAAGCTAAACTACCCCAGATCTTGCCCACTATAAATACCCATAAAACAAACAATGCCAAAAGACTCCAAACCACATCAGATACCTACCCTAAAATTTTCAACTCCCAACTCACCTTAAAAACCGATCTCGTCGGAATTTCCTCTCTCGTCGCCGGCCAAAACCGCCCAGGTTGGGTTCTAACTCCACTCACACACTCAGGGTACCTTGCACTACACTACTACATTGTTTGGGTTTTACAAAGGGTCTCGGGGTAACAACAGGTTGCAGTAGCTCTAAAACGACACTAAAATACGATATCGGCACCAAACGACGACTTTAAAGTTCTAAACTGAAGGTAATGTGTACCACAGCCTAAAAAATAGCTAAATAACAGTTAGGGGATTATACATATACCAACTTGCTCCAAATTCCAAGCTTTCCAAGCTCCATGGGTTGATTTGGGGTGTAGGACCAACTTGTGTGAAAGAAGTGTTGAATTTTGATGAATTGAGGTGGAGATCTTGTTGGTTTGGGTGAGGGTTTGGTGAGGGCAGAAGTTGTTACTGTTTTTGAGGGAGAGAGAGGGAGAAGAAAACATGAGGGAATGAAAATTGATTTGAAGTAATATAAAGAGAGTGAGATGAGTGTGAGAGTCAACCAAGCCCCTCTCTCTCTCATCCATAAATGCTAGTCATGCTTTGTCCCCCAAGCCTCCTAGCCCATCATTCTCTCTCTCCACAAGTCGACCCCAAAAGAAAAACATTTGTGAATTTAAATTTAAATTTTTTTGAAAACTAATAATTTTGTTAATTACATTTTCTAATTAGTAAGATGGTTGAGCTCCCATGACCACATAAACATGGTTTAACCCAAAAATTTTCCCTAGTTTACATGCATATGTATGTGCAAGCCCAATTAAATTCTAATAAAATATTCATTAATTTTTAAAAAATATTTGAAAACCGTTTTGGAAAACATTTTACAAAAAAAACCCGTATTAACGTATAATTAACCACTAATTGTATTCTAAGGTGTTACAGAAAGAAAGGCCGACGAGCAAACTCATCCGAACCCCGGCTGAGCCTGTGCATGATATTCTCCATATAGTCCGGTTTGTTTATCTAAGAGTGTAAAACCCTAGTTCATTTATATCAGTTCTATTTTAAGTATTTCTTTGTTTATGGTGTTTTCCTGATTTACTGTGTTTTTGATGCGAATAATGTATTTGACATCTGTATTTTCATCCGACCCGACCCTCTTGCTGGAAACCAGTCTTGATTCCTTTTTATGATTTATCCCGCCTTGTTATGAGGATTCATGCACTTTCATTTCATTTATATATACTGCATACTGGCATTTATTGTTGGAGATAGTGCCCTCAGAGTCAATTATTGGATCACAGGCACGTGATTGCAATGATTGAGAAAGGACCTGTCCCAGTAGGACAGTCTTACTCGAGATGATAGTATGCTATCTGGTTTATCTTTATCATCGTGTACTGCTTTAGGTGACCTGACATGTCGCTATTACACGTTGATAGAGCCCCTAGGATTCTTGCTTGACCACCAGCAGTATGAGAGCGATCATATAAGTGGGAGCTGGGGTCTATAAGCACATCCTTAAAAGGTCCCTAGTCGTGGGAGTTTCGAGACAGGGCATCGATACTCCAGAGTAGACTAGTGTATACAGTTGAGACCCCGACGAGGGGCGGTGGCCGGTCTCACAAGCCATTGGTGTCAGTTGGATCACCTAAGATGTATACAGGTGCTCATTGGGTTATGGGTACACCGGACAGGACTCGCCGGGAACATGCTAGTTGGTCTTATACCTGACGTCAGATAGCAGTTCCCTGGTGACATGTGTACAGGTTAGTTCATCGACCTGGGGATCGTCATTTGTCTCGTGTGAGTTCCCACTGTACTTTGATTACTACCCTACCACGCTCAAAGGAGACGTGCAAATAGGTTTTAGTTGGGTACAGTCCCGAGCCACATGGAGGCAGTGAGCGGATCTTCAGGGGTTCGTCTCTCCCGGTATTGGGGGTGAGGTCGTGCTGTGTCTAGGAGAGCCATTACACGAAGCCCTCGGCCGAGGCAGGAGATTTACTGGTAGGTATTCCAGTAGTATCTCAGGGTGTTCTGGGCTACACTCCGACACGACTTGTACCGTTTTTGGGGGTCTGACTTTTACCAACCCCCTAGGCCCGCCATGCGATGCTCATAGACGAACGGACCGGACTGTACGGATATTGTCACTGACAGGCTCAGTAGGGTGTCAGGATGCGTTCGCTCATCGGCGTCCCTTTTGGTCAATACCTGGTAGCCCGTTACGTATTGGCTTATACCTCTGACGTGCTAGTGGTTAAATCCACAACCAAGGTGTTGACGAGTCTTTAGAGTCCCCCACATTCAGTTGCTCAGGTTTTCGGGCGAAATGCTGTAGAGGCCGTATGGAGATATGGCAGGGTTCGATCAGATACGTGCGGTATTGCACGGATCAGGATCGAACGGATATTACTAGCCGGCTTTGGTTTAAGCCGGATCCTAGTATAATACAGTGTAGATTTTGTCTCATTGTATTTGTATTTCGGTCGGAATACAGATGCGTGTGTGTATACACAGTATCGGGGTTTTCCTGTAATTTATTACGGGACCAGTTTTCTGGAGTTGCCAGTTTGCTTTCCGTTTCGGCCATTTTCTTTGTATCGTTCATTGGCCGAAGACTGGTGGAGGAGGGCTTATTTGCATTTGTGCAAATAAGCATTTGTGGAGGGTGTTCTTTACATTTTATTGTATCATGATGGTGCACCATCCATTGACTTGACTTTTTGCTTCATGATTGCTTCACTTTGGACATCATGATGGTTGTGGTGGAGTATTGGTTTTAGCTTGTTATCATGCTTGAGCATGATAGCCTTTTCTCTCTCTCTCTTGGATTATTTTTGTGGCTACCTCTTTGTTACACTCACTCACTCTCATTATCTATCCTCTCCCATAGCCATGGCCGGCCAAGCTCCAAGGGGGCTGTCCCAATTTTTGTCCAAGGTATTTACATTCATTTGGCTTCACAAAAATCCAATAGTTCCACCTCCAAAATATAGTTCATTCCTCCACCAAATGGCAAACTCCATTACCCCAAATGAGACATGGTTCTACACCATTCTGCAGCAAACCTTGGGCACGTCGACTCGCCAGCTTCGTGCGCGAGTTGCCTCGGTATAGAGGTGGGAGCCCGTAAAAGAAGCAGGCGACGTGGTGCCTTTCCGGCGAGGAGGTGGAGACCGGACATTCGAGATCGGGACGACGGCGAGAAGACCGGAGGACACGGATCGCTCGGTATATCTCTTTTCCCCATCTTGTAGTTAGCTAGGACTAGTTAATGGTACGATCCGGGTTTTAGTGCGCGGTGGTGCCGGTTTAAGAAAATTAAAGTTAACTATCGCTTCCGCATTTGGCCTCGAGATGGAGGCCGGGGCGCCGCCGTGCACTTACAGTGGTATCAGAGCCTCGCAATTAACATAGTCTAGCTTTGTCTAATGTGTTTTACATTTCCGATCGAACAATTTTCCAAAAACCGTATTTTTCTTCACATCAGTTTCTGTCGAAATTTTTTCAAGTCCAAAAATTTTTCAGGTTATTTCAGAATGATGTGTAGGACAATCGAAGAGTTCTGGGAAAATTTGGTCTCGTGAACAGTCTAAACGACGGCGGAACCGCGGCCAAACCCATGCTTGGGCCGCGGTTCCGCCGCGACTTGAACTGATCAGTGTACCAAAATTTTCCAGAAAGCTCCTGAGTTGAAAATATGGGTTTTGGAATATTAATTTTGGGCCCAGAATTTCTTGATGTGCTACAGCAGTACTTGGGGCCCACTTGTTATAATTTTGATCGATCGGATATATTAAACACATTGGTTCACAGTATTTACTTTATATCTGCGACCGTGAATGTCACTTGATCGGTAAATCCTGTCTAACTGCTATAGCCCGGTTAGACGGATTTGCGAACGTGACTTTCACGTTGATGTTCTGTGTATTGCTGTGATGTTGCGGATCGGTCATGGGGGATAGCCTGGATGCAATGCTAGTACAGTTTTGTTGTATTATGTACATTTGATATTGCGGGACGAGCGTCCGACATGTGGACTGCCGTCACTGCCTGTTTGTATTATTATTTTGGGGCATGACCAGGTTGCGGTCGATGTACCCATTGTATGTATATTTTACTTTCTGTACTAGGATTACCCCAAGGTGGGGTGCATGGATAGCCGGATTCTAGAAGGCAACAAGCCCGCATCTCATGGCATTGAGACGGAGGGGGCTTCACTCTAGAATTGGCGGGCTATTCACCGCACTCGTAGGGAGTACAGGTTGACCCAGGAGGGGTGCCCAAGTTACCGGATTCCATGAAGTGCTGGGTGGTCCATTCACGTTGCTGAAGGGGGCTGCCTCGCTTCAGGTTTTGGCGGGTAACTTGCTGCGCCCGTAGGGGTCTAGCATTTCATTGCACAGGCTATCCACACGACCAGGGGAACATCGGGTTTCAGCGGCTCTGTGAAACCCGGGGATCCCAGATATCTGTATTGTTCTGTGATGCTGTACATTTCTGTGATGTTGCATTTTATCACGCCTTGAGCGAAATATTATATATTGGTATATATATTAGTAGATGTTGTATATGTTTTGCATCCGCGCTAGTCCAGTCCCCGCTCTGTCGTTAGTTAGCTAACCTAATGGGTAATGATGGGACCCAGTGGCGAATGCGGATGGCATATACATACATCAGTATATTTTCGTTCTTTGTGGTGTGATCAATTGATGGGACTGCGTTGATTCAGATCAATTCAAGTCAAAACAAACCTATTCTGATGTTGTTGGAACACTTTTCAAAAAGCTGTTATTGCAAGGACGTTCACTTTTGTTTTGCACCGTGGTATTCAGTTGGAATATCCTTCTCCTCAGTCGACGAGGCAAGGGCCGAGATCTCTTCACCGGGAGTGACCCCTTGGACAAAAGTTTGCGTCAGGGCAATAACTTCACTATAGCCGATTACTTTTGCTTTGCACCGTGGTATTCAGTTGGAATATCCTGCACCTCATTCTACGGGGAAAGAGCCGAGATCCCTTCACCGGGAGTGACCTCTTTAGCAATGGTTTTCGTCACTATATTTTCTAAAAAGCTATCCGTTCCTTCAACGATATCAAGTTCATTACGTTAAAGGTTTTCGCCAGAAACCATTCGTAGCCCTCCGTCGTTTCAGACGGGTAGCACGTAGTATTCATGCTATGTTTGTTGACCTTCGTCAAGGCATAGTGTATGGTAGCTGCTTGTTTCCTTTCTGTTGCATAGATAGATGCGTTGGTTTGGGACAGTCATATAGCCTTGTTGACATTCGTCAAGGGCTTGTACGGGTGGGTTCAAATTAACCTGGACAATGACGGGTGGAACTTGACATGTGACTTATGATTTGTTGACCTTCGTCAAGGTCATAAGAGCATGGGGAAAAAATCACATCGGGAGTTTCAAAAGAACTGAAACTTGCCAGATATGTGCATACCTTCTGGAGTGTGATACCATGAGCGGATTCCGTCACGTTATCATGCGATGATAGTTGGATCCCGATTCCCACTGATGAGTTAGTTTACTCCTCGGGTGACCCCGACTAATTCTTCTTTCAGGTTTGGAGGAGAATTTGAGGTACAGTGGGAGGTTTCCAGATTAGATAAATTGGTAACCATTCTGATCTAGGTTAGAGTGCACGCTGAGTGTTTCTTTTCTCTCTCTCTTTGGCAGCGACCATTGACCCGACCCTAGACTATGACTCAGTGACCAAAATTAACCGAACCTTCTTAAACACTGGCTTTTGGATTGTCAGAGTTGCATACCTCTTTGCCACTCCTGCTTTTACCGTTTTCTCCAGGACACCCCGTATTACTACGAACGTCCACTTCCATTGGACAGAACCATCGTATGCTTATATACGAACTCGAAGGAATTTATTCGAGGATGGTTTCCGGTTCTGGAGAAAACGAATAAGGCTATTCAATTGTCTTCTCCTTTTACCTTCTCTCAGGTTGCGAGTACTCCTTGGTTTAGGAGATAGTACACCTATTACGCAAATTGGATGGTCTTCTTCCAAACCTTAGGCTGGTGCCGACCGGTAGGGAATGAAGAAAACCAATTAGCCTAACGATGGTGTACAGAAGGTATTAAGTTAAGACAAAGAAAGGGATTAGTAAGAGGGCAAAGTAAATTGCGACTGTTGTTCCCGACCAAACCAAGTTTTTCATTACCACTCCCACATCACCTTTCTATTTCTCCAGGACACTCCGTATCACTACGAAGATCCACAGTTTATTGGATACTCTATCGTATGGTTATATACGAACTCGAAAGGAACTTGTTCCAGTTCGGGGATGGATTCTGGTTCAGGAGAAATAAGAATAAGATTTATTCGGTTGTCTTTTATCTTCACCTTCTCTCGCATTGGAGTGCTCCTAGGATTAGGACAGTACACCCATTATGCTTATTGGATAGTCTTCTTCCAAACCATAGGCTGGTGCCGAATGGTAGGGAAGGAAGAAAACCATTTGGCCTAAGGGGTGTGCAGAAGGTAATGACTAAAGACATATAAAGGGATTTGGAGAGGTGGCAAAGAATTATACGGTTACAGTCGTGAATCTGGAAGAGGCATTACTAGGAATACCGGGATACCCCATCGAAACATTTCAATGTTTCGGTGTCACTGTGTACTGTTAAAGGAAAACTGATTTCCCAATTAGTCCTTACTCCAGGGTATGTATTTACCAGGTATGATTCTCACATCTGCATGGTTTTACAGATGATGAGTGGGAGTAGGTTAGTGGGAATTAGGTGACCATCCTCATTATATCGGGATTCGTTGTAATCGGTGATATTTGAGGAAGTCACCTGGGTTGTTTGCCGGTCGGCAAATATTTGGTTTTGAATATCCGCTGTTGTGCACCAATTTCAAATTGATATATCTGTACATCTATTTTCATAGAGTGAGATATACCTTTTTGAAATTATGTCTATGAAATTTACCTATATCAGTGGATGGTTAGGTAAGGAGCATTAAACAACGGTGTAATTCTTCTTAACCATAAGTACAGTTTTCAACCTACGACACACAGTGAATGAGTTATCAGACTTAAGGGATTTATACAGAGTATTGTATGTTATCCAGGGTCTATCAGGACAGAGGGGTTGGTCCTCGTACTATATTCGGTTTACTTATGACTTCTCTAGTTTTCAGACAGGTTTTTCGTGGAAACACAGGGTTCGAATTTTGAGAAGTTATAGGTATTTGAATAAAGTAGAGAACCAGGTATTGCAAGTATCGGGATTCTTCAAAGTGATCGAAGATGTAGATACTTGTGTATGGTGTTCAGTTGATAGTAATGATTAAGAGAACTTGCTTCTCTTTCAGGTTACTCATAATTGGAAGCATTCCTAAGTTGAGTAACGCTGATCGGCCTCCTTCCATTTAGTTGACATGCACTGGAGACAGCTGCATGATTTGAATCTGGTTCAATTAAATCAGTGCCTCTGGTTCTATATTGGATATAGAACAGTTCATATCTTAACGATGTTAAGGTACGGGGAGTTGTCCGGCTTATGATTAAAAACAGACTCTGGATAGCTCAAGGCACGTTTCTGTAATGGCTGTTTGTGGGTTGACCCAGGCTATGACGCGGGTTGACTTTCTACCATCTGGAAGATCAATAGCGATAATGTTCTAGACTCGCCACAGTTTTAATAAAAATGGATTTTTTTCAGAAAATAGTAGTGGGAGTATGGTAGAACTGGAAGTGATTCCAGAACCACAAACGATTACTGAAGATTTCATATGAACCTAAAGATTCAATCTGGTTTGACATTCCATTGGCCACTCCGCAGATAAGGTGGGTAACTTCAGGCACCCGAGAGGTACTTCGGTAGCCTCAAGGACGGTGACAGGGAAGTTCTTATTTACCCACACTTGCCATTGCTGTTGTTCCAGGTTGCGAGACCCGGCGGGAGGATGAGTATAGCGTCGTTCTAAACTAGTTTTAGAAGTGTATGTGTATATGACTCTGCCAGAGGGTTGTCGTAGTCAGTGGGAGCAGCGGAAGCATTGGTGGACAGGTAGCTTATGTCTATTTATAGACTAAAGCAAATATAGCGGAGATAGATCATCAATTTCTGATGTGACAGTCATAGGTTTGACTTCATCAGAATAGGGGATGGATCTGTTGAGAAGGTAGTAGGGTGTGATGTCCTGGTATTTGGATGACATACACAGAGTAGGAAGTGATATTCCTATACTACAATCGGTTATACTTTGGTCGTCACACAGTGGTTTCTCCATATGGGACTTGGACATTATATCAGACATACTGGTTACTAGATCTAGATTTGGGTGGTTTCCCAATTAAGGCTACTTAGACAGCATTCTAAGAGTATTTAGAATGGATGACTCCTGGCACGGTAGTGTACCTGCAGGTGATGGAGTCACCCTCTCTAAAGGTGTCTTACAGACTAAAGGGGAGAGGGATGTGCATGATTGGCAGATCACTTGCTCAGGCAATTGAGTCAATTATGAGATGTCAAGTACCACACCAGATGTTGTTCTTGCACTAGATGCAATAAGTTGACATTGATCCAATCCTGGAGAAACATTCGGATGCAGTTTTAGAACATAAGTGGATGTTCTTGGGATATGATAACGACAGCCTCATGCAGGAGACAGTTATCATTCCAGGCTTCCAAGGTGACCTGGACGACAAGGAGGTTGTCAGAGTTATAGTTTTTCCTTCTAATGAGGGGCAGTATTTTGGACAGGTGATCCAAGACAATACTGAGGGAGGCATGGCGCAGGATACTGATTAAGTTCAGTTGACGATACAGTCTAAGAAGTTTTGATTTGGAGTTCATTTATGAGCTAGGTCCCATCAAACATCCAGACACATTCTAAGACAGGTATTGCTCATTTCGGGAGATGGCTTTCTCCGCAAACTTGAGATATAGAGAGACATAGAAAGAAACATCAAAGCGGATCCACTCACTGAGGCTATTCCTCGAACGCAATAGTTTCGCAAACAAGTTTTGTGAGACTGACAAGTAGAGGAGTTGGGTGTTCGGTATCACACGGGCTGTGAGTATGCGACATCGCAATAATTAGCCTTGAGTGCAAGTGGGAGATTGTTGGAGATAGTGCCCTCAGAGTCAATTATTGGATCACAGGCACGTGATTGCAATGATTGAGGGAGGACCTGTCCCAGTAGGACAGTCTTACTCGAGATGATAGTATGCTATCTGGTTTATCTTTATCATCGTGTACTGCTTTAGGTGACCTGACATGTCGCTATTACACGTTGATAGAGCCCCTAGGATTCTTGCTTAACCACCAGCAGTATGAGAGCGATCATATAAGTGGGAGCTGGGGTCTATAAGCACATCCTTAAAAGGTCCCTATTCGTGGGAGTTTCGAGACAGGGCATCGATACTCCAGAATAGACTAGTGTTTACAGTCGAGACCCCGACGAGGGGCGGTGGCCGGTTTCACAAGACATTGGTGTCAGTTGAATCACCTAAGAAGTATACAGGTGCTCATTGGGTTATGACTACACCGGACAGGACTCGCCGAGAACATGCTAGTTGGTCTTATACCTGACGTCAGATAGCAGTTCCCTGTTGACATGTGTACAGGTTAGTTCATCGACCTGGGGATCGTCATTTGTCTCGTGTGAGTTCCCACTGTACTTTGATTACTACCCTACCACGCTCAAAGGAGACGTGCAAACAGGTTTTAGTTGGGTACAGTCCCGAGCCACATGGAGGCAGTGAGCGGATCTTCAGGGGTTCGTCTCTCCCGGTATTGGGGGTGAGGTTGCGCTGTGTCTAGGAGAGCCATTACACGAAGCCCTCGGCCGAGGCAGGAGATTTACTGGTAGGTATTCCAGTAGTATCTCAGGGTGTTCTGGGCTACACTCCGACACGACTTGTACCGCTTTTAGGGGTCTGACTTTTACCAACCCCCTAAGCCCGCCATGCGATGCTCATAGAAGAACAGACCGGACTGTACGGATATTGTCACTGACAGGCTCAGTAGGGTGTCAGGATGAGTTCGCTCATTGACGTCCCTTTTGGTCAATACCTGGTAGCCCGTTACGTATTGGCTTATACCTCTGACGTGCTAGTGGTTAAATCTACAACCAAGGTGTTTACGAGTCTTTAGAGTCCCCCACATTCAGTTGCTCAGGTTTTCGGGCGAAACGCTGTAGAGGCCGTATGGAGATATGGCAGGGTTCGATCAGATACGTGCGGTATTGCACGGATCAGGATCGAACGGATATTACTAGCCGGCTTTAGTTTAAGCCGGATCCTAGTATAGTACAGTGTAGATTTTGTCTCATTGCATTTGTATTTCGGTCGGAATACAGATGCGGGTGTGTATACACAGTATCGGGGTTTTCCTGTAATTTATTACGGGACCAGTTTTCTGGAGTTGCCAGTTTGCTTTCCGTTTCGGCCATTTTCTTTGTATCGTTCATTGGCCGAAGATTGGTGGAGGAGGGCTTATTTGCATTTGTGCAAATAAGCATTTATGGAGGGTGTTCTTTACATTTTATTGTATCATGATGGTGCACCATCCATTGACTTGACTTTTTGCTTCATGATGGTTTTCATGATTGCTTGAATTTGGACATCATGATGGTTGTGGTGGAGTGTTGGTTTTAGCTTGTTATCATGCTTGAGCATGATAGCCTTTTCTCTCTCTCTCTTGGATTATTTTTGTGGCTACCTCTTTGTTACACTCACTCACTCTCATTATCTATCCTCTCCCATAGCCATGGCCGGCTAAGCTCCAAGGGGGCTGTCCCAATTTTTGTGCAAGGTATTTACACTCATTTGGCTTCACAAAAATCCAATAGTTCCACCTCCAAAATATAGTTCATTCCTCCACCAAATGGCAAACTCCATAACCCCAAATGAGACATGGTTCTACACCATTCTGCAGCAAACCTTGGGCACGTCGACTCGCCAGCTTCATGCCCGAGTTCCTTCGGTATAGAGGTGCGAGCCCGTAAAAGAAGCAGGCGACGTGGTGCCTTTCCGGCGAGGAGGTGGAGACCGGACATTCCGCGGGAGATCGGGACGACGGCGAGAAGACCGGAGGACACGGATCGCTCGGTATATCTCTTTTCCCCATCTTGTAGTTAGCTAGGACTAGTTAATGGTACGATCCGGGTTTTAGCGCGCGGTGGTGCCGGTTCAAGAAAATTAAAGTTAACCATCGCTTCCGCATTTGGCCTCGGGATGGAGGCTGGGGCGCCGCCGTGCACTTACATTTATCTGGCATCTGCATATTTTTCAGTATAACAAATAAAGTCAAATAAAATATTTTAAAAATATCTAGTATGGCCTGCATCATACCCCTGACCCTGTGGTAGCATCCGTATATCTTGTTCTCATCCCGTTCAGTGAAACAGACTCGTCTGGATGGCTACGTGTACGTTCGTGCATCCGTTGTTTGGGGTATGCTTTTTCATGACCCGGATATCCTGTTTTAGTTTTGGTCGACACGTATATTTTCCGTATTTTGAAACCATAATTTTAAATCCGACCCGGGCGTGTTTTGGAGTAAGTTTATATTTGCCAAAATCTCAAAATCAACTAATATTATATTTTATATTTCTAACTGTTAATATAATTATATATATATATAAGTTTAAAATTTCTTTTTTTAACTAAAAAATATATTTTGTTTAAAATCCTAACACTCATTGATTGATTCAACTCTCTCTCTCCCTTTCTCTCTCCCGCTCTCTCTCACCTCTCGCGAACACTGTTCCTGTGAGGATCCCATCACCTCCTTCTCTCGCTACTGTCACCTCCCTCCTTCATTTCTTTCTTCTTCTTTAAAACCCACTGCACCCCGCGACGAGATCCCAGAAAACCCTAACCCGAGCCGCCTTCGTCGATCTCTCTTTTCGCTCACCTCCTCTTCCTCATTCTTTCTCCTCCACTTCCTTCTCACCATCACCAAATCACCTCCTCTGCAACCCATCAACCGAACCATAACCCTAGCTTCACCAACCCATCACCCACGTTGGCCTCGCCGCCGATCTTCTTCATCGGCCTCATCACCACTACCATCACCTTCCCTCCCCCTCACCAACAACCCCAAGCCACCTCGAGCTCCTCTTCTTTCCCTGAAACCCTGCACAGTAACCCTAGCACCCCACTGCCCCGTTCCCAGAAACTCCCTCGCCTGCACCTCGCCGTCGACAGATCACCGTCATCGACGACTCTCTGTTCTCCTCCTCTGTCCCCAGAAACCCCAGAAGCAATCACAACCCTCTCTTTTTTCTCCTTCTTCGTCTTCTCTTTTCTTTTCTTTCTTGATTTCTTTTTTCTTTTCCGGTGATCGCCCGCCGGAGCTGTGCTCGTCGCTGATGATTCAGGTGATCCAGTGAACGTCTTCTACCCGCGTGGTTATCCTCTTGGCTTGCTTGGACCCGTCCCGCGTGCCGTGTATGCGTTGCGACGTTTACCCGATGTCGGACGTGCCGTACGTGCCCGTTGAGTGATCCAATCGATGCAAGTTTATCTTGCTACTTGCTATAATACGTATCTTGCACTCATGCGAATAATAATATTACATATTGTTTAGTTATGCATCCAATATTACAGTTTTACAATATCCGTTCGCATGCATACCGTTATTTACATATCTAGTCGCATGCAAGTTTATCTTACTACATACTATACTACTATATCTTGCATCCATATGAATAAAAATATCACATGTTGATTGCATTGTACATCTATATTAATGTTTTACTATTTTCGGATACCCATGTGCATCTGTATCATTTATTATATGTTTAGTTGCATATACAGATCACATCGTTTTATATTACTGTTACCTTAGGACCCCATGCTTGATAATATGCATCCTACATAGTTATGAAGTAACCCCTGATAGATACTTGTGCATCCATACTTTTACCGTACATTCGTACTTTTACCCAGATTCGATACTTGCTACATTTTACCGTTGGGCATCCATTTGATGCATGTGCATTACCTGATATGACCTGAAACACCACTACTTGACCTGTTACCTGATCATGTTCCTAATGTCGACAATCCTGACATGTCGTCCTGACGGACGTATCCTGTTGTCTACATAGACAAACCTGTACCTGCTTGATCCTGTGTTTGCATTAGCTCCAGTTTATCAACACCTGACTTGAACACATAATCTTGGGGGTATGGGGAAATCAAAGGTGGAACCGAGTGTAACTTAAAAGGGTATTACTTGATCCGTGGTCCCGAGGGGGTAACGGGACAAAATCATTCGTGATTCTTCTTGATCCGTGGTCTCGAGGGGTAACGGGACATAACCATTCTTGGTTCACATATCTTGATCCGTGGTCTCGGGGGGTAACGGGACATATTCTTTGAGTTACATGAGAAGTATGTCAATTGATTTCGAATAACTTTAGAATAGATAACCCAGTAGCACAGTTTAGATTATTTACCGCATTTCACCCGCACGTATACACTTCACTGTTCATACCCGTATTACTGTTATACACTCAGTACTGTTACTATTCATGCATACATATCTCGTTACCTCCCGATTAAATTTTATTATTTGATATTATAGCGCACTGACGTCTGGGTTTTGCATGGCCCGGATCCTCTATCTCTGTCGCAGGCTGTTCAGGAGTATTTCAGCTAATAGGCCGAGCAGTGAGGTTCCTGTTAGTAGCTAGTTGATTTAGTTTTATTTTCGTACTTTCATTCCTAATGTGAGCCCGTATTTTGGGACGTACTTTCCAGATGTTATTGCTATTTAGATTTATTGCTTCTGCATATTATTTCTTGACTAATTTATTCTGGCATATGGACATGTACTAGATAGTTTATTTTATTTTACTGTTCTTGATATCTTATAGACAGCCGTAATGTGACTGTGGAGGGATGTTTCCTACCCACAGGTAGCATGGTTGGCTCTGTCATGAGCCGATCTTAGCGTACTCTGGGAAGCGGGACGTGACAGGGTTTGTGTAGGGTTCCTAGGCACGCTAATGAAGTCTCACATGTGGCATCAACCATGCCAATTACAAATTTTACGGTGCCGAGAAACCCTAGACAAGATCGTTGACTAGAAATTTAGGCGAAACATGAAAGTAGTTAACATCTTAACTAAAGGAGAGAGGCTACAACCTTTGTAGATCCGATTCTCCACTTCCTTAGCTCCACATAGGCGTCCTCTTGCTGTCCATCTCAAATCCCGAACTCAATCGTCGGCTTCATCGGAGAAATGGGCGGACTAGGTCGTTGGCTTCGTGCCGAAGATGATCTACGTCGAGGCATCACAAGTTCAAGCTCCGACTTCACAAATTTGTAAAACTTGTGAAGAAAACACCCAAAACAACTTGGCAAGAGGTAGAGGGTGAAGAAATAGGAGGTGGGTTCACTTTAGAATTGGATTTCTCACTTTAGAACTCAAGTTGCCATTGATGGCATCAAGCTTTCTTTCTTGAAGAAGAAGATCAAGAAGAAGGAAATATTATGATAAGTCCATCAAAAATGAAAAAGAAATGAATACTTATCATAATAGGAACCATGGTTAGGTGTAGAGAATTGACCAAGGTTAGAAGAGTGGTTAGGGTTAAGCATGAAGACAAATTGGTCAAAGCTTCATGAAGCTTCACAAAGGTTCAAGAATGAAAGCAACCATTTTGTATTCTTATCCCATTCTTTTTCCAAAATAAATAAATAAAAGAATGGATAATTAAAACCCTAATCACTTTCTTAACCTAGGTTTAATTCTTTACACTTAACCAAATGAGCAAGCATCATCAAACATGATACAAAGATGTGCACAAAAGTTTATCACATATACAACTTGCACATCAAGTGAGAAAATCCATTTAAAGTGAACCAATACTAGTTAATGCAAAATAATATATCAAATATATAATTATACATTAAATCATTAAATCAACACTTGATTCAATGATCCGGTCATGTCGCACATAACCGACTAGTATACAATGTATCGATTTATCGAATCAATGATTCGATAACTAGGTTATATCGAATATAACCAATCGATATATTCATCGCGAGAATGGAATACGGTATCACATACACGCATTATTCTCGGTCCTGCACATATCTCATATGCACTCCTATTTCGTTTCGCTTGAGCCAGGAAACCTCTGTGTAGGACTCTAAAGACTCGTCAATACGCCGGTAGCAGATGATGATCATATCAAGCACCCACAAGCCGCAAGCGGTCTGCTAAACGTAACGGCCATCCGAGTATTGAGCGATCAGAAGATCGACGAGCTAGCCTGCTCACACTCCTGTGAATCCAACCAGTAACACTTACCGTACAGTCCGGTCTGTTGATATGTCGCATATCAAGTCTAGGGGTGGTATACGTCAGACCCCAATAACCGATAAGTCATACCGATATGAGGCTCATAACGGGTCGAGAAACTACTGGTAACACTTACCAGCAAATCTCTGATCAGCCCTGGCCAGGGACTTCCCTGTTACGGCCAATCGAGCACAGTGCAACATCAACCCCCAATACCGGGAGTGACGAAACCCCCCCTATCGCTCATTGCCACCATGTGACTCGGGACTGTACCCAAAGACCACCGTTTTGCACGCCCTCATGGACGTGGTAAGGTGGAGATCAAAGCACTGTGGGAATCACACAAGACTCTATGACGATCTCGGGTCTACAGACTAACCTGCGCAAGTGTCACCTGAGAACTGCCATCTGACGTGAGGTATAATACCATCTGGGAGTTCTCGGCGAGTCCGTCCAGTGTACCCAGTCTCCACTGAGCACCCGTATACCATCTCTGATGTCAAACACCAATGGATATGGGATCATCCATCGCCCAACTCATGGGTCGAGAAGCGTATACGCTAGTCTACACTGGTATATCGATGCCCTGTCTCGATACACCCACGACTAGGGACCTTGAAGGATGTACTTATGGACTACCATGTCCCCACTAGTATGATCTGCATCATAGTCCAGGTAGTCAAGTACACATCCTAAGGGCTTTATCAACATGTAACTATAAGACAGTTTAAAGAGACAAGTGTACATGTTAAGATAAAGAGTAAACAGATAGCATACTATCATATCGAGCAAGAAAGTCATCTCTATATATGTCCAAGCATCCAATATAATATACATCATCTGTACAATACTGGCCTCTAGGGCATACATACAACTAACAATCTCCCACTTGCACTAGGGCCAGTTGCTGTAGTATCGCATACCGAGCATCCCGAAGAGTCTCTCAAACTGTATCTGGGGAATGGCCTTCATGAGTGGATCCGCCGTGTTGTTCTTCGTGTCAACCCTCCTGACCTCGATCTCCCGGCGATCAACTATCTCCCGGATCAGGTGATACCGCCTCAGAATGTGCCTGGATCGCTGATGGGACCTAGTTTCCTTGGCCAAAGCCACCGCTCCATTGTTATCGCAATACAAAGGTATTGGATGCTCAATGGATGGAACCACTCCAAGTTCAATAATGAACTTCTTGATCCAGACAGCCTCTTTAGCAGCATCGTTGACAGCGATGTATTCAGCCTCCATCGTCGAGTCTGCCACGGTTTCCTGCTTGGAACACTTCCAGCTAACCGCCCCTCCGTAAAGGGTAAAGACAAATCCCGACTGCGAATTAGAGTCGTCCTTATCACTCTGGAAGCTCGAATCGGTAAAGGACTCCACTTGGAGTTCTCCGTTACCATACACCAAGAGCATCTCTTTAGTCCTTCGTAAGTACTTGAGAATGCTCTTCACAGCTGTCCAGTGACTCTCTCCAGGATCAGCTTCATACCTACTCACTACACATAGTGAGTATGCTACATCGGGTCTGGTACATAGCATCGCGTACATGATAGAGCCTACAGCCGAAGCATAGGGTATCCCTTGCATGCGAGCTCTCTCCAAATCAGTCTTGGGAGACATCTCTTTGGAGAGAGTGACTCCAGAAATCATGGGTAAGTTCCCATGCTTGGATTCTTCCATACTAAACCTCTTTAGTATGGTGTCAATGTACCTGGATTGGGACAATCCCAAAATCCGTTTGGATTTATCTCTATAGATCCTAATTCCCAATATGCAGGAGGCATCACCAAGATCTTTCATTGAGAATCTTTGTGATAAGAAGAGCTTGACCGATTGCAGCATAGGAATATCATTTCCTATCAAGAGTATGTCGTCTACGTACAATACGAGGAAGACAACCTTACACTCTGCTACCTTCTTGTAGGTACAAGGTTCATCTGGGTTTTTGACGAAATCAAACTCTTTGATAACGACGTCAAAGCAGATGTTCCAACTCCGCGATGCTTGCTTTAATCCATAAATGGATTTAAGCAGCTTGCACACCTTCCCGCTGCTCCCACTGTCTATGAAGCCCTCTGGCTGAGTCATGTACACGCACTCTTCTAAATCACCATTTAGAAAGGCGGTCTTAACATCCATTTGCCAGATTTCGTAATCATGATATGCAGCGATGGCAAGCATGATCCGGATGGATTTAAGCATAGCCACTGGAGAAAAGGTTTCGTCATAGTCCACACTTGGTCTTTGACGAAAACCCTTTGCAACAAGTCTAGCATTGAAAGTCTCCACTTTCCCATCTACACCAAGTTTTTTCTTGAAGATCCACTTGCTCCCAATGGGTTTTACCCCTTCAGGAGCAACATCCAAAGTCCGTACTTTGTTGGTGTACATGGATTCCATCTCGGACCGCATAGCATCTAGCCATTTCACTGAGTCCCTACTCGTGATGGCCTGCTCGAAGCTAGTTGGGTCATCATCCTCCATGATGCAATCCTCGCTTCCACCGTCAATAAGAAAACCGTAGTATCTCTCAGGTGGACGAGAAACCCTACTAGATCGGTGGAGAGGCTGGGGTTCGTCGAGTTCTACTGAATCCTCTGGTTCTACCAAGTCTTCTGTTTCAGTTTGTATTGCTGGAACCTCTTCCAGTTCTACCTCAATGCTACTTGTCTGTTTCATAAGAAAACTCTTTTCTAAGAAAGTGGCATGTCGAGAAACAAACACTTTTTGTTCCTCGGAGTGGTAGAAGATATACCCTCGCGAATGTTTGGGATATCCAACAAACTTACATAGAACCGACCTTGCCTCGAGCTTGTCCGGATTTTGTGTTTTAACATAGGCCGGACAACCCCATATCTGAATAAAATTAAGACATGGTCTCTTACCATTCCATATCTCATATGGAGTGGTAGGCAAAGATTTGGTTGGAACTCTATTCAATAGATATGCAGCAGTCCCCAGTGCATATCCCCAGAAGGAAATAGGTAACTCAGCTGCACTCATCATAGAGCGCACCATATCTAATAGGGTGCGATTTCTCCGTTCCGATACACCGTTGTTCTGTGGTGTATAAGGAGGAGTAAGCTGAGAGAGAATCCCATTCTCTTTTAGATAATCTCTGAATTCGTTACTTAAGTATTCTCCTCCTCGATCAGATCGAAGGATCTTAATACTTTTGCCCGTTTGGTTCTCTACTTCTTGTTTATATTCTCTAAATTTCTCAAAAGCTTCTGATTTGTGTTTCATCAGGAACACATATCCGAATCTAGAGAGATTGTCAGTGAATGTAATGAAGTACAAAGAACCATCCCTGGCATGTGTAGACCTGGGACCGCATACATCACTATGTATCAGTCCCAAGAGTTCGGTAACTCTTTCTCCGTGTCCCGTAAACGGAGTTTTGGTCATCTTGCCTTTGAGACATGACTGGCAAGTGTCATAAGATGAAAATTCAAACGGATTTAAATATCCATCCTTATGCAACTTAGCTAGTCGTGTCGCATTGATGTGACCCAGTCTACAATGCCACAAGAAGGATTCGTTCAGTTCAGAACTCTTCCTCTTGTGTGTGTTTTGTAAATTGAGGACTGTATTTTGATTGAGAATGAATATGCCATTATATAACGAACCTGATGCAATCAACTTTTGATTTAGGAATATGTTCATAACATTATCCTTTACTACAAAATTATATCCTTCTTTACTTAATAAAGAAACTGATATAATGTTGCACATCATATTCGGTATATAATAGCATTCATTTAGAATCAGTGTATCACCAGTTGGTAATACTAGGTGATATTCGCCAACTGTTTTGGCTGCAACATTTGCCCCATTCCCTACTTGAACGGAATGATCACATTTTCCCAGTTCTCTACCTTTCCGTAGCCCATGTAACATCTTACATATGTGGGATCCTGATCCGGTATCTAATACCCAGGACGTAGGGTGAACTGAGAAACAGTTCTTAATGACAAACACACCCGAAGATGATGCATCATCATGCATGTTCTCCTTTTGGGCGGTGTGAGAATCCAGATATTCTCCTGTTTCCTGTTCATTCTTATAACACTTATAAGATAGAACGGGTTCAACGTTCCCCTGCACAGTATAACATGCGGGTTCGGTCAATACAACCATATTATTATCTTGATTAAGGCATGAACTGGTCGCTACCTGGAGAGAGAGAGAAGAAAACACTTTAGCGTATGCTTGTGCAAGATCAGATTGGTCTTTATCTTATCTAATCAGGATGGCTCCCACTGGTTTTTATCAAATCTTCCTTCAAACCCTAAAAGGAAAGACTAGCCGGGATTAATTACACACTACAAGTTCGCCAATCTTTCAGCCAGGCCAGTGTTGGTACTTTGAGGGAGGTCCCCCGTACTTTCGCACGAACCTAATTAATGTAAGCCTCGTTTTCCCAGAGGCGTAACCCCGTTGACACCTTTCTAGACACCTACTTGATCGGCTAATTGTAATGTGTAAAACTCTCCCAGGAGTAACTCTTACTCGCAGTGGGTATCGGGATCCAACTATCTCATAGAAGGTATGCAATCTCATTGCCAATTTCAACACTTGAAATTCTCGATAATATTTTGCCCCTAGCGTCCTATGACCTTGACGGAGGCCAAACAACCCATAGTCCGCTAGTCAAGTTCAACCCGTCATTTCCTGATTGAATTAAACCCACCCGCACGACCCTTGACGGAGGCCAAACAACGCCGTACGAATACCCTAATCCAATCGCATCATATGCTAGCAAATAAGCACTAGTTAGCTACCGTACACTACGCCTTGACGGAGGCCAAACTACCGTAGCACGAATACTAACTAGTACTTATCTGAAATGACGGAGGGCTACGACATGTTTTTCTGAAAACCTATTGCGTAATGAACTTGATATCGTTGTAGAATCAAATGAAGTTTTGAAATGGAGTGATTTTGAAGCTTTTCTAGTTTTGCTAAAGGGGTCACTCCCGGTGAAGGGATTGTCGGCCCTTTCCTCGTCGAATGAGGTGCGGGATATATCATATATATCACTGTGCAAAGCAGAAACTATAGAAGCAATCAAAAGTCAAACCGAGTGTGTAGCATCTGCCAGTTATCGCTAAAAGAGTCACTCCCGGTGAAGGGATCTCGGTCGTTTCCTCATCGAATAAGGTGCAGGGTATATCATATATACCGCTATGCAAAGCAAGAACTGTAGCTACCTGTTTTATTTAAAATTTGATTCTACAACATCATTTGGTTTCTTTTATTTCATTAATCACATTAATGAAGTCCCATCATTTAAATACCTAAACTCACAGATAAATACGACGTACACTTATGCCAGCCGCATTCGCCTCGATGTCCCCTCGTGCACCGTTAGGTTAGGTGACTAACGGCAGAGCGGGGCAGGGCTAGCGCGGGTGTAAAACATAAGTAACGCCTATATAATATATCATATATACTATATAAAGTATCCATCACAGAACATCACATGATCACATCACAGATATCGCAGCAGAAGTAACATATGAAACATTGGATATACTAGGACGTCCGTGTTTTCAATACGAGCCAGTATAAAACACGGATTCCACGGTCGCGATGAATAGCTAATCCCACACCCCTAGACCCCTATGTGAGCGGCAAGCAACCCTACCAATTCTAGGGTTAGGAGACCCGGACTCGACTCCTCGAGATGGTCTCCCACTGGACCCTAGAACCCGGTTACTTGTGCTCCCTTCCTTGGGTCTATCCTAATGCGGAAAAGTAAATAATATACAAAGGGTGACATCTTCCGCAACCTGGAAGTTCCCCAATAAAAGAATATTACATACTAGTTTTTACATTAATGAAAATGAAAAACACTCATCTCACATAAAAACCCCCGGCTATTCAAACACGACAATCCAATATAACATATCCAGCAACACATAACATCACATGTCATCAACGTAAGTAAGTATGCATACCCCAATTGTCGTTAACGTATAGCAACGAAACCGGCGATATCAACATACTACACTTACGGTTACAGAAAAGAAAGTGTAAAACTACAACAGTTGGAATCCGCAACCTCTTTAGATATCGCATGCCTAATCAAATGAAATACTTAGACATCACATGCCTAACAGTTATAAACCCCGCATTTTAGTCCAATTATCGAAAACTCTTTTCAATATCAAATGAGACTAAACCGCTAGATTTATAACATCCATTCAGCTATCTCATAACTGTTTGTGAATTCCAATTATTGTATCCCATTCCAGATAAATAGAAAATATCAAACTTTCCGATCGAACATTCGAACACCCAAGTTTTCCCGAAACCGTTCAACACATGAAATAGGTTCAAAGACATTCACTTCATGCCTCAGTACCAACGGTCCAGCCGTAGAAGGGTCAAGCCAACGCCTCACATGTGGCACGCCGTACTGCCCCAAACCCGAAGGTTCAAGGGCAGTTCAAGACGGTCACATAATCGAGTTAAGGTTTGTTTTCTTCTAGAGGGACCATCGCGTTACTTGCACTATTCAGAATGTCATTAAACTAAGGAAATGTCCAACAATTGGAAATTTCCGGGCAGGGGAAAGATTGGGTATTTACATCCGGTCGAACCTTTTAACATATTCTAAAATTATCCGGAAAAAACACATAGACCAAGTTTGATAATCCGATCGAATCTGCGATTCCCAATGCAACCCCAGAATACTCAACTCTTGAGTCAAATTAAAAATTCTCAGAAAACTTAGCATCCCGAAATAGGAATTACTGTGCAAAAAGAGGAGGATGACGTCATCATCTGGCCGCGGAACCGCCGCAGAATCAAGGCTTCTGCCGCGGTTCCGCCGCCGTTCGTACTGTTCATGAGTTCAATTTTGCACCGTAATTCTTGTAATTCCCTGCTGAATTTGTTAACATGTGACTCTGGACTGTACCCAAAGAGCACCGTTTTGCACGACCTCATGGACGTGGTAAGGTGGAGATCAAAGCACTGTGGGAATCACACAAGACTCTATGACGATCTCGGGTCTACAGACTAACCTGCGCAAGTGTCACCTGAGAACTGCCATCTGACGTGAGGTATAATACCATCTGGGAGTTCTCGGCGAGTCCGTCCAGTGTACCCAGTCTCCACTGAGCACCCGTATACCATCTCTGATGTCAAACACCAATTGATATGGGATCATCTATCGCCCATCTCATGGGTCGAGAAGGGTATACGCTAGTCTACACTGGTATATCGATGCCCTGTCTCGATACACCCACGACTAGGGACCTTGAAGGATGTACTTATGGACTACCATGTCCCCACTAGTATGATCTGCATCATAGTCCAGGTAGTCAAGTACACATCCTAAGGGCTTTATCAACATGTAACTATAAGACAGTTTAAAGAGACAAGTGTACATGTTAAGATAAAGAGTAACCAGATAGCATACTATCATATCGAGCAAGAAAGTCATCTCTATATATGTCCAAGCATCCAATATAATATACATCATCTGTACAATACTGGCCTCTAGGGCATACATACAACTAACAGTTTGTTTGGTTTCAGAGCCATAGGATTTAGGTTAATCAGGTTTGATTCTTTTGTAGTTGGGTATTGGACCCAATACACGAATCAAAATACACGTAACTAGGAGAATGTCCTTCCTTATTGCTGTCTTGCTATCCATGAATCCATAACTATCTTGCCTCTTGTATCCTGTTTATTGAATCTTGGTTATCATGCTAATCCTCTTCAGTATTTTGACTTCAGAATCATAGTGGATAGAGAACTGCGATCGTACCAGAGGCATGTTGATGATGCTGCATTGCTTGGAGTAATTCGTGGTATGCTGGAGAACCAGAAGCGGCAAACCGAGCTGAACCAACGGCAAGCCGAAGCTTTTCAGGATGGTTTGCGGACCGTTCATCAGTCCGTAAACAATGTTGCGGCCAAACCAGTACAATGTGTTGGTACAGTGGCAGATTTCGGGAGACTTGGTCGGTCATTTTCACTGGTTTGGAGGAGCCATTTCCAGCGGAGCAGTGGCTAGTCGATACGGAGAATCTGCTCGTTGCAGCACAGATTCCGGAGGACCAGAGAGCGGATGTTGTACACATCGAATTGGTAGACTATGCCCGTGAGTGGTGGCTGGTCGAAGAGACCCGTTTGCCCAAGCCGATCAGTTGGGCAACTTTCTCCCAGAGTTTCTTGGATAAGTTCTTTCCGCAGTGTGCACGGGAAGAAATGGAAGAAAAGTTTATCAGTCTGAAGCAGAATGGCGGATCTGTGGATGCGCATGCGGCTGAGTGGACATGGCTCAGTCGATTCACTGGACCTTTGGTGGCTAAAGAAGCTGATAGGGCACGAAGATTTATGCGTAGTTTGGATGTGGAAATCCAGAGGCACATTATATCTCTGGGTTTGATCACTTTCTCGCAAGTTCTTAAAGCAACCCGAGAGCAGCAGAGCTTATCAATGAAGACAGGGGGTACGCAGCAACATGCAGTTGTGGTACGGAAGCCGGCGTTTACGCCGAACTGAGCGCCTATACGCAGAGGTATTCCGGTGAACCGACATGGCGTAGTACCGATGAAGAAGCCTGTCGCAACTGAGCCGAGAGGAAGGATGTTTTATGACTTTTGCCATCTACCCGGACATCAGCAGAAGGATTGTCGGAGGAAACTTGGACTTTGTTTGGTTTGCAGATCAGCTGATCATACTGTCAGTGTTTGCCCCGTCGAAGCTACGTTTGAAGGATGATGTTTAGAGGCTACCGCAGAGGCATATTCAGGGACAAAAGCAGATAACTCAGGGACCTAATCAAGCTCGAGCCTTTACTCTGACAGCTGAAGAGGCCAAGGCTTCAGTTGAAGTTGTTTTAGGTATCCTACTTGTTCATGATTTTCACGCATTAGCATTATTCGATCCTGGTGCATCCCATTGTTTTATGTCATCCAAGTTTATTGCTGCACACTCGATTTCTTGCACGACCATGTCTAGTTGTTGGGACATACACATTGGGAACGGGAAGATCATATCTAGTAGTGAGTGTAAGGATTGTTCTGTTGTTATTTGCGGACGAGAGTTATTTGCGGATTTCTTGGTGATCGATACTGGCAGTAATGAGGTTGTCTTGGGAATGGACTTTCTCGGCACTTTCCACGCTCATATTGATTGTAGGACAGAGAAAGTGATTTTCCAGATTCCTGGACATCCGGAGTTTGTTTTTGCTGGAGGTAGTAGTTCTGTCGGGCCAGTCGAGTTTAGGGCTAGGCCGACAAACAATGTTCTTTCGTCGATAGAAGTTGATAAGAATGAAGCGCCAGCTGTAGTTTGAGAGTTCATGGATGCATTCGAGTACATCTCGGGTTTACCGCCAAAACGAGATATGCAGTTCACGATCGATCTTTTTCCTGGTGCAACGCCAATCTCAAAGGCGTACTATCTGATGGCACCGGTGGAGTTGGAAGAAGTAAAGAAGCAAGTTACTGAATTGCTAGAGAAGGGTTGGATTCATAGCAGTAATTTACCATGGGGAGCTCCAGTTCTTCTAATCAAGAAGAAAGATGGCACAAGGATGATGTGCATCGATTATCGAGAATTAAACCGGGTGACTATTAAGAACAAGTACCTGATCCCTCGCATTGGCGAATTGTTCGAGAAACTCAGTGGTGTAAGGGTATTCTCGAAGCTGGATTTGCGATCCGGATATCATCAACGAGTTAAATCAGAGGATATTTTCAATACTGCGTTCCGAACCTGATATGGGCATTACGAATATTTGTGATGCCATTCGGAGTCACGAATGCACCAGCGATATTTATGGACTTGATGAACCGAACCTTTTCACCGTTCTTGGACCAATTTATAGTGCTATTCATCGATGATATTCTGGTCTACTCAAGGAGTCTTGAAGAGCATGCAGAACACTTGAAGATCGCACTACAGACATTGAGGCAAGAAAGATTATATGCAAAGATGAGCAAGTGCGAGTTTTGGCTTGAAGAAGTGATGTTTTTGGGGCATGTCGTATCTGGAGATGGAATCGCCGTTGATCCCGAAAAGATTGCAGCAATTCAAGATTGGCCGATTCCGAAGAACGTAGCAGAAATCAGAAGTTTTCTTGCACTTGACAGGTATTAGAGAAGGTTCGTGGAGAATTTTGCACGATTGGCTGAGCCTTTGACCAAGCTTACGTGAAAGGAGGTACTGTTCGTATGGACGGATCATTGTGCGTCATCTTTTGAGGCGTTGAAGCAAAGATTGATAACCGCTCCTATTTTGACCGTACCAGACGGTTCCGGAAGATTGGTGATTCATAGCGACGCATCTGGGAAAGGTTTCCCCAAAAGCTCATTTGACCCCAAGGTTGGGATGTGTTTTGATGCAACATGGAAAGGTTATAGCTTACGTATCGAGACAGTTGAAGACCCATGAGAAGAATTATCCAACTCATGATTTAGAGCTTGCAGCAGTGATTTTCGCTTTGAATATTTGGAGACACTACTTATTGGGTGAAAGGGTCGAAGTATTCACCGATCACGAAAGCCTGAAGTACGTGTTCACACAGAAAGAGTTTAATATAAGGAAGCGTAGATGGTTGGAGCTGATGGCTGACTATGATCTTGATCTTAAGTACCATCCAGGGAAAGTTAATGTAGTGCCTGATGTGCTTAGTCAGTTGCCAGCAATTCGAATGTTGACTGCAGAGAAGGAGCTTATCGAAGATTTTCGGAGATTCGAGTTGGAGATCGTGCTACCGCATTCATCGGGACAGTTGATGCTGCTACAAGTACATCGTCGTTGATCGAGAATATTAAAGCAGCGCAGTCATAGGACCCAAGATTGCAGAAGTTTCGAAGACAGGTTGAATCCGGACTTACTTGTTGATTCATGAAGATGGTTTGTTGCGATATGGTTGCCGTTTTTGTGTGCCGAAGAGAGGCATTCGAGAAAAAGTTATGAAGGAGGCACACGGTTCCGCATATTCCGTACATCCAGGAGGCACGAAGATGTACCGTGATCTAAGACAGCATTTCTGGTGGGAAGGCATGAAAAGGGAGATTGCCTGTTTTGTAGCGAAGTGCTTGGTGTGTCAGCAAGTTAAGGCTGAACATCAAAGGGTAGCTGGTTTATTGCAACCACTTCCGATTCCTCAATGGAAGTGGGTGTTAGTGTATATGCCCTAGAGGCCATTACTGTATCATACTAGTTTGTATATTACTTAATGGATGCTTGGGATATTCACCTTGTATATACAATCTTGCTCAAAATAGTAGTATGCTACTTGGTTTGTTTCTACTTCAATGTGTACATGTGTTTATTTTTTGTATATCTCCTATACATATTAGTAGAGCCCTTAGGATCTTTGCTTGATTACCAGCGATGTGATGGCCGTCACACTAGTGGGGCTGGGTAATCTATAAGCACATCCTTATGCAGGTCCCTGGTCGCAGGACTATCGAGACAGGGCATCGATACTCCGGAGTAGACCAGCGCATGCGCTTCTCATCCCAGTGTGGGAGACGGTCTGTCCCACAGCCGTCAGTACGTCGTACTTGAGATAGTATGCGGGTGCTCGTTATGTTACGGGTACACTGGACAGGACTCGTCGGGAACTGACTAGTTGGTATTATACCTATCATCAGTTATCAGTTCCCAGGTGACATGAGTACAGCTTAGTCCGCTGACTTGACACTGTCACTCCGCCTCGAGTGTCTTCCCACTGTACTTTGATCACTACCCTACCACGACTCAAAGGAGTCGTGCAAACAGGTAGTGGTTGGGTGCAGTCCCGAAGCACTTGGAGGCAGTGACGGTTAGACAGGATTCGTCTCTCCCGGTATTGGGGGTTGACATCGCGCTGTGTCTAGGAGAGCCATTACACGAGTAGTCCCTGGCCAGGGCAAACGAGATATACTGGTAGGTTTCCAGTGTTATCTCAGGGTGTTTTGGGCTTCGCTCCGGCACGACTTGTACCGCTATTGGGGGACTGACGTTTACCGCCCCTAGGCCCGCCATGCGATGTATCAGACGAACAGACCGGACTGTACGGAGAATGTCACACTCAGGCTCAGTAGGAGTTCAGATGGGTTTCGCCTCGTCGGTCTTCTTGTCGGCATTACCTGGGGACCGTTACGCACAGCTAGTGCCGCTTGCGGTCTGTGGTTAAACCCACTGCCAGCGTAGTGTCGAGTCTTTAGAGTCCCACACAGAAAGCTTTTCGCCTTTAGGCAAAAGAGTAGAGGTCGCATGGTATTGCGACAGGTCGCATGGTTTTGCGATAGGGTTCGGTCACATCCGTGCACTTGTGCACGTACAGTGTCCGGACAGTTTACACTAGCGGGCTTTGGTTTAAGCCAGATCCTAGTGTACCTTATGGGATTGGATTTATCCAGTTTGCATTCGTGTTCCTCGGAACGCGGATGCGGGTGTGTATGCACAGTTGACAGGGAGGCAGAGGCAGCGGATTCTCATTAGGGTTGTTGACAGTTGACCGTTGACTATTTGACTTTATGCTAAACCCTAATGAGAATATGATATGTGATTAACTATTATATTAATTAAGTATTATGGTGATATGGTTGTTGACTTGTTGACTTTTGTTGACTTGTTGACTTTGTTGACTTGTTGACTTTTGTTGACCGGTTGACTAGGCTTGACTAGTTGACCATCATGATAACCATTGCCATCATTTCATGGCAAAGTCTTTTGTTTACTTGCTCATTTGTGTAAAATGAGTGCATGAAATGATATGGTTGTGGTTGCTTCTAACCATCACATAAGACTTTTTTTGATATGATGAGTTATGATCACTTTGGATTATGAGAGGGTGAAAGACAAAAGAGATCCTCATTCTTTCTTGCTCATTCTCTCTCTTGTTCTTGAGCTCTCCTCTTGCTCTCACCCTCAACCTCTTGCTTCCTCTCTTGATCTATGGTTCTCTTGTCTCATGAGTTGAGAATCAAGAACCATAGATAAAATCCCATTCTATTTCCTCTCTACTCATTCTAGTTCACTAGGTTTAGCAAACCAAGTGAACTAGTTTCTTCAAAGAACGAAGAAGGAGCTAAAGGTTGGAGCTTTCAAGTAGATCTATCTTCGGCGTACGGAGACGAAGAGAAGGAGCCATCGGACCACCATCGGAGCTTGAAGAGAAGGAGTTCAAGACAAGCTAGGTATAACCCCCTAACCGAGTAGCTAGAATCTCTTAGTTAGGATGTTAGATAGATGTTTAACCAAGATCCGGGTTATAGGTCCATGTTACCATCTTTAAGAAAATCGTTTTTTACCAAATTCCGCATTCCCGAAAGTACCGGGAGAGGTAGCATGGACTTACAGTGGTATCAGAGCCTAGTTAAACTCTATCTAGCATGTTAGCAAGTAACTAGAAGATCGATCAACGAAAAAGTCCCGAAACAAACCCCAAAATTTTTGCAGTTTCTGTCGATTTTTCCACTGTTCAAAAGTTGATTATTTTAACACCTAAAATCGGCTCAGGCTTTTTTATGAATAACCACCAAAAATTGTCCAACGTTCGAGTCAAAGGGCCGCGGAAGCGCGGCGGGAGCACGCTCCCGCCGCGGATCCGCGGCCGAGTCGACTCGGGAATGCGGAATTTACTTTCGGGAATGCGGAATTTGGTAAAAAACGATTTTCTTAAAGATGGTAACATGGACTTACAGTGGTATCAGAGCCTAGTTAAACTCTATCTAGCATGTTAGCAAGTAACTAGAAGATCGATCAACGAAAAAGTCCCGAAACAAACCCCAAAATTTTTGCAGTTTCTGTCGATTTTTCCACTGTTCAAAAGTTGATTATTTTAACACCTAAAATCGGCTCAGGCTTTTTTATGAATAACCACCAAAAATTGTCCAACGTTCGAGTCAAAGGGCCGCGGAAGCGCGGCGGGAGCACGCTCCCGCACGGATCCGCGGCCGAGTCGACTCGGCCGAGGAAAATTTTTGGTGCAGTGTTTTCATGGGGGTATTTTGGGATTTTTAGCATATATATTTTCAACCCAGATTTTCCAGAACGAAAATTTCATTTTGGGGTCCCGAAAATCCGTATTTTTGATCGAATTTCTAAAAGACTTAAGTTAACGGGTTTTCTGAAATGTGATATTTGTATTGAACGTCTACTAATCGCTATATGTCGATTAGTGGGGGTTATACAAATCTGTGATCTGTAATGTTGCTGGAATGTGGATATGAATATGTTGGATTGTCGCGGGTGAATAGCCGGGGGTTGTGAGACGAGAGTTTTCTTTTCTTTCAATTCATGTAAATTTGTAAATTGATGTAATAATTATTTGTATGGCCGCACAACCGGGTCGGGGTTGTAGCCGTCATTGTATAATTTCTTTTTACTGTTTTTGCTCCTAGGATAGACCCATGGAGGGGGTGCACAAACTACCGGGTATACCGAAGTGTCGAGTGGCCTACTCATGGAGATGAGGGAGGTTACTACGCTTCGGGTACTTGGCGGGTAGTTTGCCGCACCCGTAGGGGTCTTGGGTGGGGTATTTGGCTATTCACCGCGACCGTGTTATCTGTTTTTGTTACAGGCTCGTACAAATTACAGATTCCTAGTATATCCAATGTATTTATCTGTGATCTGAAATGTTTATCATTGCAGTATATCTATAAATGATATTATTTAGGCGTTGCTTATGTTTTACAGACGCGCTAGCCCAGCCCCCGCTCTGTCGTTAGTTAAGTAACCTAACGGGTAATGACGGGGCCCAGTGGCGAATGCGAATGGCATAAGCGTACGTCATATTTTGGTTGTTTTCTGCAATGGTAGGATTAAATGATGGGACGCATTAAAAGAACTAATGCAAGAATATCACGCATTAAAAGAACTAATGCAAGATAATAAACCAAGTTAAAGTCGTTGGAACACTTTCGAAAAACCACTCGGTTCTTTTCAAAACAACTTTTAAATGCGGAGCTTGAGCCACTCCTTTTAAAAGCTATCTCGTTCCATCGACCAAATCAAGTTCACTACATTCACGGTTTTGCCAAAACCATCCGTAGCCCTCCGTCGTTTCACATGAATAGTCAATAGTATTCAAGCTGTGTTTGTTGGCCAAAGTCAAGGCACAGTGATTGGTAGCTATTGGGTATTCATGTGCAGCATAGATAGATGTGTTGGTTTGGAACAGTCGTACTGCCTTGTTGGCCAAAGTCAAGGGTAGGTGCGGGTGGATTCAAATTAACCTGGAGAACGACGGGCAGAACTTGACATGTGACTTATGATTTGTTGGCCAAAGTCAAGGTCATAAGAGCATGGGGCAAAAATCCACATCGAGAGTTTCATAAGTACTGAAACTTGCTAGATTTGCATACCATTTGGAGTGTGATGATTCTGGTAGGATTCCTTCAGTTTCGTCACGCGATGATATTTGGATCCCGATCCTACTGTGAGTATATGCTACTCCTCGGGAAATTTCTCACTTAACGATCAATGCTATAAACCTAGTAGGTGCCTAGAAAGGTGTTAGCGGGGCTACGCCCCCAGGGAAAAGTGGTTCTTTAATTAAGGAACTTCGCGAAAGCGTTGGAAAACCTCCCTCGAAGTACCGACACCGGCCTGGCTGAACGGTTAAGCAAGTATTGTACGGTGGGATTGATCCTGACTAATTCTTCCTTTATGGTTTGAGGAGGGATTCGAGAAACAGTGGGAGCCATCCTGTTTAGACAAACTAAAAACCATTCTAAACTTGCAAGAGCATCATGCTGAGTGTTTCTTCTTCTCTCTCCTAATTGCAGCGACCAATCAACATGACTGGACTTAAGTTACTCCTAGATAAAAACAAACTGACAGGGCCAAACTACAAAGATTGGCTCAGGAATGTCAAGATAGCAATCACTTATGACAAGCTGGGGTATCTTCTTACCACCAAAGCTCCCCCTGTCCCTGGTCCAACTTCCAGCGTCGCGGATAAGGAAATCCGTAAGACTTGGGAGATTGATAGCGCGAAGGCCAAATGCCTCCTGCTTGCCTCGATGGACAACGAACATCAGAGGAGGCATGAGAATATGGACATGGAATCCATATTGCTTCATACAAAAGAACTGTATGGAGAGCAATCTCGTATCGCAAGATACGAAGCGTCGAAAAAGTTATTTTCGACAAGAATGGCCGTCGGATCATCAGTAGCCGAGCACGTGCTAAAGATGATCGGCTTCATTGAGGAGCTCGCTGACCTAGGGATCACATTGGAGAGTGAGCTATATACGGATATAGTTTTCCAGTCCCTTCCTTCCACTTACGCCCAGTTTATACTGAATTTCAACTTACAAGAAAAAGAGGTTGAACTTTCAGAGCTCCTCAACATGCTGAGGAGCGCAGAGGGCACCCTACAGAAAGGTAGGGATACATCCACTTTGTTTGTAGGAGGATCATCTTCTTCTAGGTCCAAGGCGAAAGCCAAGGGAAAGAAGAAGAAGGCCCCCGCCAAACCAAGGGGCGGTGTTAGTAAAGTGGATACGAAGGGAAAAGCAAAAGCAACAAAGATAGCGGGGAAGCTTGTGGATAAGGAAGAATGCTTCTATTGTCATAAGAAAGGACACTGGAAGAATGATTGCAGGGCCTGGAAGGCCAGAACACAGGAATTGAAGCAGGTTGCAGCTTCAGCTTTAGGTGTGTATGTTATTGAAAATTGTCTTTCAATAAACTCTACTTCCTGGGTATTGGATACCGGATCAGGATCTCATATCTGTAATTCTTTGCAGGCGTTGAGAAACCGTAGGGTTTTGAAGGCAGGTGACATGACCCTCAAAGTTGCGAACGGAGCTAGCATGGATGCTAAAGCCGTGGGGGACTATCACCTGGGAATGTCAGATGGACATGTTTTGGTTTTGCGTAATTGCTTTTTTGTACCCAACGCAACTTGTAATATCATTTCTGTATCTTTAGTTTCTAAAGAAGGTTATGAATTTGCGTTTGTAAGTAATGTTGTAAACATTCACCTTAATCAAGTTTTGATTGGGTCAGGTACATTGAGTAATGGTATATACGTGTTAAACCAACCATAGATTTTCAACGTCCAGAATACACACAAAAGAAAGTCTCCGGAAATGAATCAGACTTTCTTATGGCATTGTAGATTGGGTCACATCAATGAGAGAAGGTTGACTAAGTTACATACAGAAGGATATTTGAATGCGTTCGAATATCAATCGTATGCCACTTGTCAATCTTGTCTCAAAGGAAAGATGACAAAGACTCCGTTTACTGGACAAGGAGTAAGAGCGAGCGAGCTCTTGGGACTCGTACACAGTGACGTGTGCGGTCCAATGTCTACACATGCCCGAAGCGGACATTCTTACTTCATTACTTTTACGGATGACTTCTCAAGGTACGGTTATGTCTTCTTGATGAAACATAAGTCCGAGGCCTTTGGAAAATTCCAGGAGTATAAGAATGAAGTAGAGAAACAGACCGGAAAAAGTATTAAGATTCTAAGATCGGATCGAGGTGGAGAATACTTAAGTGCCGAGTTCCTGGACTATTTAAAAGAGAACGGAATTCTCTCTCAGCTTACTCCTCCATACACCCCGCAACATAACGGTGTATCAGAGAGACGGAACCGCACCCTATTGGATATGGTGCGGTCCATGATGAGTAACGCTGAGTTACCGCGATCATTCTGGGGATATGCGCTAGAATCAGCCGCATACCTTTTGAACCGAGTTCCTACTAAGACCGTGCCTACTACACCATATGAGATGTGGTGTGGGAAGAGACCCTATCTTAAGCATATTAAGACATGGGGATGTCCAGCTTTTGTCAAAAAGCAGCATGTGGACAAGCTCGAGGCACGCTCAGTACAGTGCAAGTTTGTGGGATATCCAAAGAATTCCAAAGGATATTTATTCTACTGTGAAGAGGAACAAAAAGTCCTTGTTTCTCGTCATGCCTACTTCTTGGAAACTGAGTTTTTGGAAAACCAGATAAGTGGGAGCACAATAGAACTGGAAGAAGTTCCAGAACCACAGACTGTTACTGAAAGCTTAGTGGAACCAGAGGGTTCAACAGAACAGGACATTCCTACGCCGCTCCGCAGGAGTAGTAGGCAGACTCATCCGCCCGAGAGATACTACGGTTTTCTCATAGACGGGGATAGAGAGGATTGCATCATAGATTATGATGAGCCTACTAGCTTCCAGCAGGCCGTTCAGAGCGTTGACTCAGTGAAATGGCTGGATGCAATGCGGACCGAAATGGAGTCCATGTACACCAACAAGGTATGGACGTTGGACATTGCTCCAGACGGGGTAAAACCCGTAGGATGCAAGTGGATCTTCAAAAGGAAGATTGGTGTAGATGGACAGGTTGAGACCTATAAAGCTAGGCTGGTAGCAAAGGGTTTCGTCAAAGACCTGGCTTGGACTATGACGAAACCTTTTCTCCAGTAGCCATGCTGAAATCCATTCGGATCCTTCTTGCCATTGCTGCCTTCCACGATTATGAGATCTGGCAAATGGACGTAAAGACAGCTTTTCTAAATGGAAATTTAGAGGAGTGTGTCTATATGGACCAGCCGGAGGGTTTCATTCAGAGTGGGAGCAGCGGAAAGGTGTGCAAGTTGCTTAAGTCCATCTATGGACTAAAGCAGGCGTCGCGGAGTTGGAACATCTGCTTTGATGAGACGGTCAAAGAATTTGGCTTTATCAAAAATCCAGATGAACCATGCATCTATAGTAGATTTGTAGCGAGAACTGTAGTATATTCCTCGTTTTATACGTGGATGACATTCTCTTAATAGGAAATGACATTCCTATGCTACAATCTGTCAAGGGGTTCTTGTCACACAGGTTCTCCATGAAAGACCTGGGTGATGCCTCATACATTCTGGGTATCCGGATCTACCGTGACAGATCCAAGAGGATATTAGGACTATCACAGTCCAGGTACATCGACACCATACTGAAGAGATTCAGTATGGAAGATTCCAAGCGCGGTAACCTACCGGCTTGTCACGGGATCACCCTCTCTAAAGAGATGTCTCCCAAGACTGATTTAGAGAGGGATCGCATATCTATTATACCCTACGCTTCTGCGGTAGGCTCTATAATGTATGCGATGTTGTGTACCAGACCGGATGTAGCTTATGCACTGAGTGTGGTAAGCCGGTATCAGTCAAACCCTGGGGAGAAACACTGGATAGCGGTAAAGAACATTCTCAAGTACCTGAGAAGGACTAAGGAGATGTTCTTGGTGTATGGCGGAAAAGACCTCCAGATCGAGGCCTTTGCTGACTCCAGCTTCCAGAGTGACAAGGATGATTCCAAGTCCATGTCGGGTTTTGTCTTTACCCTCAATGGAGGGGCGGTGTGTTGGAAGAGTTCCAAACAGGAAACCGTTGCAGACTCGACGATGGAAGCGGAATACATCGCTGCATCTGATGCCGCAAAAGAAGCTGTCTGGATGAGGAAGTTCTTGAAAGAACTTCAGGTGGTTCCGTCCATTGTTGATCCAATACCTCTGTATTGCGACAACAACGGGGCTATAGCTTTAGCGAAGGAACCCAGGTCCCATCAGAGATCCAGGCACATCTTGAGGCGGTATCACCTGATCAGGGAGATCGTGGATCGCCAGGAGATCGAGGTTCGGAGAGTCGCTTCAGAAGATAACACTGCAGATCCATTCACCAAGGCCCTGCCCCAGACTCAGTTCGAGCGGCTGATCGAGATGATAGGTCTTCGATACGCCAGTACATGGCCTTAGTGCAAGTGGGAGATTGTTAGTGTATATGCCCTAGAGGCCATTACTATATCATACTAGTTTGTATATTACTTAATCGATGCTTAGGATATTCACCTCGTATATACAATCTTGCTCAAAATAGTAGTATGCTACTTGGTTTGTTTCTACTTCAATGTGTACATGTGTTTATTTTTTGTATATCGCCTATACACATTAGTAGAGCCCTTAGGATCTTTGCTTGATTACCAGCGATGTGATGGCCGTCACACTAGTGGGGCTGGGTAATCTATAAGCACATCCTTATGCAGGTCCCTGGTCGCAGGACTATCGAGACAGAGCATCGATACTCCGGAGTAGACCAGCGCATGCGCTTCTCATCCCAGTGTGGAAGACGGTCTGTCCCACAGCCGTCAGTACGTCGTACTTGAGATAGTATGCGGGTGCTCGTTAGGTTACGGGTACACTGGACAGGACTCGTCGGGAACTGACTAGTTGGTATTATACCTATCGTCAGTTATCAGTTCCCAGGTGACATGAGTACAGCTTAGTCCGCTGACTTGACACTGTCACTCCGCCTCGAGTGTGTTCCCACTGTACTTTGATCACTACCCTACCACGACTCAAAGGAGTCGTGCAAACAGGTAGTGGTTGGGTGCAGTCCCGAAGCACTTGGAGGCAGTGACGGTTAGACAGGATTCGTCTCTCCCGGTATTGGGGGTTGACATCGCGCTGTGTCTAGGAGAGCCATTACACGAGTAGTCCCTGGCCAGGGCAAACGAGATATACTGGTAGGTTTCCAGTGTTATCTCAGGGTGTTTTGGGCTTCGCTCCGGCACGACTTGTACCGCTTTTGGGGGACTGACGTTTACCGCCCCCTAGGCCCGCCATGCGATGTATCAGACGAACAGACCGGACTGTACGGAGAATGTCACACTCAGGCTCAGTAGGAGTTCAGATGGGTTTCGCCTCGTCGGTCTTCTTGTCGGCATTACCTGGGGACCGTTACGCACAGCTAGTGCCGCTTGCGGTCTGTGGTTAAACCCACTGCCAGCGTAGTGTCGAGTCTTTAGAGTCCCACACAGAAAGCTTTTCGCCTTTAGGCAAAAGAGTAGAGGTCGCATGGTATTGCGACAGGTCGCATGGTTTTGCGACAGGGTTCGGTCACATCCGTGCACTTGTGCACGTACAGTGTCCGGACAGTTTACACTAGCGGGCTTTGGTTTAAGCCAGATCCTAGTGTACCTTATGGGATTGGATTTATCCAGTTTGCATTCGTGTTCCTCGGAACGTGGATGCGGGTGTGTATGCACAGTTGACAGGGAGGCAGAGGCAGCGGATTCTCATTAGGGTTGTTGACAGTTGACCGTTGACTATTTGACTTTATGCTCAACCCTAATGAGAATATGATATGTGATTAACTATTATGGTGATATGGGTGTTGACTTGTTGACTTTTGTTGACTTGTTGACTTTGTTGACTTGTTGACTTTTGTTGACTTGTTGACCGGTTGACTAGGCTTGACTAGTTGACCATCATGATAACCATAGCCATCATTTCATGGCAAAGACTTTTGTTTACTTGCTCATTTGTGTAAAATGAGTGCATGAAATGATATGGTTGTGGTTGCTTCTAACCATCACATAAGACTTTTTTTGATATGATGAGTTATGATCACTTTGGATTATGAGAGGGTGAAAGACAAAAGGGAGCCTCATTCTTTCTTGCTCATTCTCTCTCTTGTTCTTGAGCTCTCCTCTTGCTCTCACCCTCAACCTCTTGCTTCCTCTCTTGATCTATGGTTCTCTTGTCTCATGAGTTGAGAATCAAGAACCATAGATAAAATCCCATTCTATTTCCTCTCTACTCATTCTAGTTCACTAGGTTTAGCAAACCAAGTGAACTAGTTTCTTCAAAGAACGAAGAAGGAGCTAAAGGTTGGAGCTTTCAAGTGGATCTATCTTCGGCGTACGGAGACGACGAGAAGGAGCCATCGGACCACCATCGGAGCTTGAAGAGAAGGAGTTCAAGACAAGCTAGGTATAACCCCCTAACCGAGTAGCTAGAATCTCTTAGTTAGGATGTTAGATAGATGTTTAACCAAGATCCGGGTTATAGGTCCATGTTACCATCTTTAAGAAAATCGTTTTTTACCAAATTCCGCATTCCCGAAAGTACCGGGAGAGGTAGCATGGACTTACAGTGGGAACATATAACCATGGATTTCGTGACAGCTTTACCACGGAGTCCAAAGGGCAACAATGCAGTTTAGGTAATTGTTGATCGTTTGACCAAGGCAGCTCATTCCATACCGTTTAGAGTTGTTCAGTCAACGGAAACGTTGGCAGAATGGTACATGCAAGAGATTGTGAGATTGCATGGAGTACTTGTGAGCATCGTTTCTGACCATGATACCTGATTCTTATCATACTTCTGGTGGAGCTTACAGGAAAGTTTATGGACGCGATTGAAGTTGAGCACCGCTTATCATCCCCAGACAGATGGCCAGTCGGAAAGAATGATCCAAACTCTTAAAGACATGTTGAGAGCTTGCATGTTAGACTTCAAGGGTTCTTAGGAGGATCATCTACAATTGGTGGAGTTTTCGTAGAATAACAGCTTCTAGGCGACTATTCAGATGGCTCCATTCAAAGCATTGTATGGTCGCAAGTGTCGCTCACCCGTTTGTTGGGACGATGTTGAAGAACGAAGATTGTTGGGACCGGATTTGATCATGCAAACAGTAGAGAAGGTTAATAATATCCGGAATCACATGAAGGCAGCACAAGATCGGCAGAAGAGTTGGGCCGACACATCGAGAAGACCTCTAGGGTTCGTTGTTGGTTATCTGGTATTCTTGAAGATATCACCGACTAGAGGAGTGATTCGTTTTGGGAGTCGAGGCAAGATTAGTCCTCAATTCGTGGGGCTTATCGATTGGCTTTACCACCATCTTTGGCGAATGTTCATGACGTGTTTCATGTATCTCAACTCCGTAAGCATGTTCGAGATGAAGCACACGTGCTGGATCATTCGGAGCTGACTGTAAGGGAGGATTTGACCTTTGAGGAGCGATCGATGTCTATTGTTGATCGAAGATAAAAGGTCCTCAAGAACAAGTTTATCCCTCTCGTACTTGTTTCATGGAGCAACCACTCGCACGGAGAATTGACTTAGGAACGAGAAGACGAGATTCGACAGAAGTTTCCATATCTCTTCCTGTAGATTCATGTTTGTTTATCTTTTCTTGTTCCTGGAATTTCGATGACGAAATTCTTTTTGTAGTTGTGTATAATGTAACATGATTGTCACGTTCTCACCATGTTGTATTTAAAAAGAGTTTTGAAATTACCGCAATCAAAACGGTGTCGCGTGTAGAAAGTCGCGATGAATACGGGTAGTCCGCAGGGAGATGGTGAGTTTTTAGGCTTGTTTTAACGAGTTAATACCGTGTTTCGATTTGTTGGTTAACTAAATGTCGTAACAAGGATATGTATAAAAAAAGAGACTTGTTGAGGGTAGTAATATGTTAGATTGTATGAAGGTGATGTTTGCCAATTCGTTAAAGCCCCAACTTTGGTGTTGACACTAAAGCAATAGGTAACAACACGGATTAGGGAACTTGAAATACGGTATTTGCGGTATTTCGCTAAATCCGTTTTACTTGTCTTTTGTCCTTCTGTTGTTATCTCTTGATTTTAGCCTTCGGCAAACCACTAGCAATCCGGTCATGATTAGGAATCATCACTATCGAGGTAGGATAGAATGCCTAGTGGAGCGGAATTGCGAGTGATTTGTATGGAGTTTCAATTGCAAAGTTTTAGGTTTTTAAAGTTTAAACAAAGGACATCTTCAAATACAATCTAACCTTATTACACCGTTAATAAGTAAAAAAAAGATTACTCAAACATATTCACAAAGTAAAAAGAAAGAAAAGAGAAACGATTAAGTAACATAAAAAATTGCAAGGAAAGAAAGATAAAATAAGAACCGATGAATCCAAACGTGGTTATCTCCAAGTGTTCTTAAGCTCGGTGAAATGTGAAATTCAAATACCAAACTTTAAGGTTGCAAGCTCACTTAAGAGGCTGCAAGATCAAATTAAAGCAAGAATTTCACAATTGCAATTATGTAAAAAAGAACAAGACATGTAATAAAGATGAGAAATTTTATTGAATAGCAAACATGTTACAAGAGATCTTGAAGTCAAGAACCTAAGCCTTAAGCTTGCAAGTTCAAATGAGAAGTTGCAAGGTCAAGAGCTCAAGAATTAAACGAGAAATTACAAGAATTCTAAAACAAAACTAAAGAAAAAGCTATCTTTTCCTCATGCCTCTGGTATGTATTTATAGGCTCAGAAAAAGAATAAATAAACAATAAAATTAAGACCAACTGGCAGCAAGAGGGGGTGCGTGAGAAGCTGGGGCCCACTGGAGAATGTGGGGCCGGCCAGGCCGGTTTTGTAGGGGAGGGGCTCATCCCAAAACCGATGGCAGGGTCTACAATTTGGTGCGTCATCTTTTGTTGTCCCCAGTGTCTCTTTGGTCCAGTTTATTTTCACTGTTTTGACCTTATTTGCACCCTGTGCTTAGAGGGAATTTTGAATCTTCAATTCAACACATAATCTTTACCATTAAATGCCCATTACATCATTCCCACATGTGCCTAAATCCATGGCTGCCCCATATTATGGTCTTGTTGATTTGTCCATTTGATTTTATTTTGCACTTATTATTTGAGGGAATTTTTGAATCTTTAAATCAATACATAATCCTTAGCATTGATTTCTTCATATCCACATGTTCTTAAAAGTCTTGTGTACACACTTGTTTTTGTTGGACCATTTAGATAAAAAAAAAGCGTGTACACAAACTTGTTGCAAAAAGAAACTCCTGAAGTATCTGTCGGTTTGCGGTTCTGGTTGCAGTGTTGTCTTTCAAGTGATATATCCGTGCTTTTGAATACATTTCTAGTATTTTGTCATGGATACCTGTAATCTGTAATACTGAGCAGACACTGGTTAGTAATACCGATAAATACAACAAATAGCTAATGCATGAGCGGTATTAGAATGCAGTTTTCTGATATGAACAAATACCCTAACTTATCTTTTGCTCGTCTCGAGCAAAACAAGAAGAATTCTGACCTCACTTTCGCAGGGAACGCGATTGCACTGAGCTCGTGCAAGAAGTCGTCAAATCTCTAGGTATCCCTAGTAGGAGGAGTGTTGTCTTCTGAAGGTTCTCAGCGGATACTACCCACAAAATCCCGTCAAGCTAGTTTTGCGAAATAGCTATTATTAAAACCCTAAGGTTTTGTTTTAAAGACAGAAATTCTATTATCCCAAATCTAGAACTATCGAACCTTTATTTTTCACACCTCTCTTCTTATTTAACTTAAGATTTTATATGTCTTTACGTGCAGTGCAAATAGTGTCGTTAAGTTTCAGAAGGATCGATTAAAGTCGTCATGTCACAAAATAAAGCCAGATAAAAACATAAAAAGGATCACAAAAGTTTTATAAAGAGTTAAGTATTTCTCAAGTTTCGTTTTCCAGTTAGGTTTCAAATTCAGAATTTCTATCTTTCTTAACAGGAAATTAGGTCTTATTTTTCACTCCATCTTTTTCTTGTTTTCATTTCATACATACCTCTGTGAACGTGCAATAGTTTTTATCATAGAATAAAACCTTCATATCTCCGCTAGAAATACTTTTTTATAAAAACATGTCTTTTGTCAAGATTATTCTCACACAAAGAACCGTTGGGAATTTTAACTCGGAGAGAACACTTGCTTGACTTTGTTTTAGTCTGGACTTTCTAGGCTTCTTAGCGAGCTTTGGGCCAATGCTCCCAAACCAGTTGGCTTTAGGGTATTAGGTGTAGAGACACCCCAGCGGACTTAATTACTCAAGTTACCTAGGCCATAAAATAAAAGACCAATTTTAGCAGGAAAATCATGATGATTTAATGCGAACGGAGATATAACCGGTCGTTCAATTATTATTTTTTTGGATAAAAGACGTGTTTAGTGGGTTAGGTGTGTAATCATTCCAATCAAGTTCCAGATGGGTTATTTTTCAGTATTAGTTCCAATTAAGGCATCAATAACATCCCTTCATATCCGCTTCACTTCATAAACTATTCTCGATATTACTTATTTCAGAACAAACCAATTTGATCCTCAGAAAATAATTTATCCATTTAAAACTTTTCAGACATATCAGACTTGTCATCTAATTTTCAAAAACTCACAACACGTGTAGTGTGATGTAAAGACGTATATTAGCTATAGTTAACTTCAAAGGAGGGTTATCTTTCAGGTTTTCAAAATCTAAAAATAGGATTTAGTTATTCCTATCTTATCAAACAAAACCGTTGAAATATTGAATCGAAGTTCTCCCACTAGCTAACTTGACGACAAAGTTTTTATGTTTTTTTCATATGTATGCAAATGCAGAATATACAAATGAATGCGAAGGTTAGAAATGCGTACCGAGCGTACCCCCAAACTTAAACTGGACAGTTCCCCCACTGTCATTGTACATCAAGGAGGCGAAAATATTGAAGGGTCAAAAACGTCGGTTAGATATACTTTTTTTTTCCTTTTTTTAATAAAAATGAAAAACTGAGCAATCACTAGACAAGATTGCTCGTCAAAAATGGATATGCACCGGACAAGAATATCCACATTTATATACAAAGGAAAATCGTATATACATACCCCCAAACTTATTTGAAACATTGTCCACTATTTTGGCTGGATAACCGAAGTTTGGTGGTAGGCAGAGGAAGATTATGCAGGGTAAACCGGCTCTTGCAAGAGCAGGAGCTTCTCTGATGGTTTAGCGCTAAAATACGGTTTTCGTCTGTGTCCGTTTACTTTGAAAAGAGAACCATCCTTTGGATTTTCCAAATCCACCGTGCCGTGCGGATATACAGTCCGCACAACAAAGGGTCCCTTCCAACGAGAGCTGAGCTTACCAGGATGAAATTGTAGTCGGGTGTCGTAAAGAAGCACCTGCTGTCCAGTTGTGAAAGTTTTGCGCGTAAGGTGTTTATCATGAAACACCTTCGTTCGGTTCTTTACAATAACCGCGTTGTCGTAAGCTTCATCCCGAAGCTCGTTCAATTCGTTCAGCTGCAGCTTCCGATAGCTGCCCGCATCTTCGAGAGATAGATTTAGCTCCTTTATCGCTTAAAATGCGCGATGCTCTATTTCCACTGAAAGGTGGCAAGCCTTTCCGTAAACAAGCCGATAATGAGACATGCCAAGATCGGTCTTATAAGCAGTTCAAAATGCCCAAAAAGCATCAGTGAGTTTCAAAGGCCAATCCTTACGGTTCTTGGAAACCGTCTTCTCCAAAATCTGTTTGATTTGCCGATTAGACACTTCGGCTTGCCCACACGTTTGGGGGTGATAAGGCAGAGATAACTTATGATTAATGGAATATTTCCGCATTAAGGCCTCTAAAGTCCTATTACAGAAATATGTTCCATTGTCTCTAATGATCGCGCGGGGGTGTCCAAACCGGGAAAAGATGTTTTCCTTAAGGAATCTAGTCGTTAGTCCGGCTGGGCACGGCCTCGACCCATTTAGAGATGTAATCAACAGCTAGAAGAATATACAGGTTCCCAAAAGAGCTGGGAAACGGCCCCATGAAGTCAATACCCCAAACATCGAAAAACTCGACAACGAAGATTGGTTGGAGCGGCATCTCGTTTCTTCTGGATATCCGGCCCAAGTGTTGGCACCGGGAGCAAGTCCTGCAGTAATTATGAGTGTCTTTAAAGAGTTGTGGCCAGTAGAAGCCACACTGCAAGATCTTCTCAGCTGTCTTTCTGGGGCCAAAATGCCCCCCACACGCTTGATCATGGCAAAATGACAACACACTCTTGAATTCATTGTCAGGAACACAACGACGAATAATCTGGTCGGGACAGTATTTGAACAGATAAGGTTCGTCCCAGTAAAAGTGTTTTACTTGGGATAAGAATCGAAGTCTGTCCTGACTTGACCATTCCTTCGGTAGTAGTCCTGTGGCCAAATAGTTCACAATATCTGCGAACCAGGGTTCATATGATATTGTCAAGAGTTATTCATCCGGAAAAACGTCGTTGATCGGAATTTGAACCGACGACGAAGAAGGAAGTCGTGAGAGATGGTCGGCGACCACATTATCACATCCTCTTTTGTCCTTGATGATAAGGTCAAACTCTTGAAGCAAGAGGATCCAATGTATCAGTCGAAATTTTGCATCCTTCTTTGCAATAAGGTGGCGAAGTGCTGAATGGTCCGTGTAGACGATGACTGGAGAGCCGATCATGTAAGGCCTGAACTTTTCTAAAGCAAACACAACAGCTAAGAATTCCTTCTCGGTTGTCGTGTAGTTCATTTGGGCATCGTTCAGGGTTCGGCTAGCATAATAGATTACGTACGGCATCTTATCGATATGCTGTCCAAGGACCGCCCCGATAGCAAAGTCGGATGCATTACACATAATATCAAATGGATACGTCCCGTTAGGAGAAGAAAGAATGGGAGCAGAAGTGAGTGAGCTTTTTAAGGACTCGAACGCAGTTACACAGCTTAAGTTGAAGTCGAATGTCGTGTCCTTAGCTAGCAAAAGAGTTAAGGGCTTAGCAATCTTGCTAAATTCCTTGATGAACCGTTTATTGAAACCGGTGTGGCTATGGAAGGCTCAGATGTCTCTGACGCATTTGGGAGGAGAGAGATTGGAAATGACTTTAATCTTCGCTTTATCTACCTCAATGCCATTTTTCCAGATGATATGTCCTAGGACAATACCTTCGTGTACCATGAAGTGGCACTTCTCCCAGTTCAAAGTGAGGTTCTTATCCTTACACCGGGTAAGGACAGCGTCGAGATGAAACAAACACTCATCAAAGGAATCGCCGAAAATGGAGAAATCATCCATGAAGATCTCCAAGAATTTTTCCAACATGTCTGAGAAAATTCCCATCATACACCGCTGGAAGATAGCGGGCGCATTGCATAACCCAAAGGGCATGCGGCGATATGCAAACGTGCTGAAAGAACAGGTTAATGTGGTCTTGTCCTGGTCTTTTTTGGCGATAGGAATCTGATTATAGCCGGAGTAGCCATCCAGAAAGCAGTAGTACTCTTGTCCAGCCAAACGTTCAAGCATTTGGTCAATGAAAGGTAGCGGAAAGTGGTCTTTCCGTGTTGCGGCGTTGAGATTTCTATAATCGATGCATACTCGCCACCCAGTCTGGGTGCGAGTAGGGATTAACTCTTTTGCCTCATTGTTTATGACTGTTATGCCCGACTTCTTGGGGACACCGTGAATGGGGCTAACCCACTGGCTATCAGAGATTGGGTAAATGATACTACTATCCAGACATTTTACGATCTCCTTTTTTACAGCCTCTTTCATGACTGGGTTGAGTCGCCTTTGTGGATCCTTGGCTGGTTTGGCATCATCCATCATATGAATATGATGTTCAACGATCAGAGGACTAATCCCCTTGATGTCCGCCATTGACCAGCCAAAAGCTTGCCGATTGCTGTGCAAGACCGTAAGAAGGGCTTTCTCCAGCTCTGGAGCTAGAGAAGTCGAGATGATAACAGGGAGGGTCTCATTCTCACCCAAGTAAGCGTACTTAAGGTGAGACGGCAATGACTTGAGTTCGAGCGTTAGAGGTGAAACTATTGAAGGCAAGATTGGTGAAAAGGTCTCGAACTCAAAGGATTCCAGCAGAGGTTCAAAATGAGTGTATGCGGCCGAGTTAGATGGTTCAGCTAACTCATCCGGAAATTCAAAGGATTCAAACTCAGATGGTGACTGGCCAAGATCGTTCAAGAAAGTAAAATACTCATAATCACTGTCGGGAGCAGAAGCAGCAGCAAGTTCGAAGAGGAACGCACTAGTGGCGTCAAGATTGCTGTGATCGAACAAAAATTCCTCGAATTCACAGTCCTCAGAGGTGATCTCCTAGATCGAACAAACGTCCAGTATATGAGAATTAGGTTCAGAGGGATAATTCCCTAACCTAAAAATGTTGAGTTCAATTATCATGTTTCCAAAAGATAGGTTCATCGAACCGTTTCGACAATTGATCACAGCATTTGAGGTTGCAAGGAATGGACGACCGAGTATCACCGGAATTTGATTCCGGGGGTTAGCTACAGGCTGTGTGTCTAAAACAATGAAGTCAACGAGGAATATGAAATCCCCAACCTTTATTAACACATTCTCTAGCTCACCCCTAGGATAGGTGATAGATCAGTCGGCCATTTGAAGAGTACAATATGTGGGTTTTAGCTCTCCTACACATAGTTGCTCATATACAGAATAAGAAAGTAGGTTAACACTGGCACTAAGATCCAAAAATGCGCGGTTGATGTTATTATCGCCAATGGTTATTGAAATCGTAGGACAGCCAGGGTCCTTTCGTTTTTTAGGTAAAGATTGGGTAAGAGCATCACTCACGGCACTAGCTAAGAAAACTTGCTTTGGTACCTGAGATTTTCTCTTCTTAGTGCACAAGTCCTTTAAGATTTTTGCATAGGATGGGACTTGTTGAACTGCATCTAAGAAGGGAATGTTGATGTTAACCTGTTTAAACAACTCCAGAATCTTTTCCATTTGTGGATTTTGTTTATTGGATCTCAACCTGTTTGGAAATGGAACATTTTTGAAATTGGTTGAGTCCAATGCTTGTGGAGGAGATTGTGGAGTTGGAACGGATCCCAGAGCTGGAGTTTTCGTGGAGTGAGATGTGGGTCCGTTCGGAGTAGCAGAATAAGAAAAGCCTTTTGAAGAATGGAGAATAGGCTCAGAAGACGAAGAAGAAGAAGAAGAAGCCGAAGAAGAAGCCGGGGTATCATCAGTTATCCGCGTGCCAGAGTTGTTATGCTGCATCCTTCCAGATCTCAATGTAGTCACGGCACTCACATTATAGTTTTGTTGTTCAAGAGAAACATGTACATTATGTGGGTGACCAAGATTTGGGAGTGGTTGAGATGGAAGCTTCCCTTTCTCTCGCTCGCTAAGAACCGCATTCAGCTGTGCAATCTGGTCTTCGATGGTCTTGATGCTTTGCCCATGAGCAGCGGTGTGTTGCACCAGAGACTGAATAGAAGACTGGATGTTGGCGGTGGATTGAGTTGATTGTTTTACGAACGCCTCCAGACTTCGTTCTAGCGAGGAAACCTTATCGTTGTTTGACGGAACAAAGTTGTTTTGAGGAAAAGAATTGTTGGGTGCAGTTCGTCGGATTTTGAAAAGGTTGGGGTTGGAAGGGCTGCTGATATTGTTGTTGAGGAGGCCCCCTTTGAAAGTTGTTCTGCCCTTGGAACTGATTTTGATTCTGGTTCCAAGCGAAGTTAGGATGGTTTCTCCATCCAGGGTTGTACATGGAAGAGTATGGATCATTTCTTGGTTTCTGCTGAAATGCAGCATTGTCCTGATCCTGTCCTTGGGAACATGGGTTGTAAGGACACTCTTCGGTTAGGTGAGATGGATCGGAACAACAAGCGCAAATGGTATGAAGGGGAAGAACGGGGGCAAGAGCGGGAGATGAAAATTTGCTCTTTATTGCTTCAAGTTTTTTCGTTATTGTAGCCATCTCAGCTTTCATCGCAATAGAGACATCAAGTTGGTGAATGCCTGCCCTAAACTGACCAGTAGAAGTAGAAGAATAAGAATTGCTTGGTCTGGTGCTCTCCCATTGAAGCGTTTGTTCCGCAAGATCGTCGAAGAATTGCCATGCTTCCACGTCAGATTTGGATAGGAAGTGGCCTTGACAAATAGTTTCTAGCAACTGCTTGTTGCTGGATTCAGGCCCTCGTATAAAGTTTGGCAAAGTTTCCATCTCTCAATACCGTGATGAGGGCACTGAACAAGAAGGTCTTTGTATTGGTTAAAGCACTTCCAAAATGGTTCAGTAGGAAGCTGGGAAAATTGGTTGATTTCGTTTCGGGTTCTCGCGGTCTTGTGGTTCGGGTAGAATTTTTTAAGAAACGCTTTAACAAACTCATCCCAACTGGTTATGTAGTGTGATGCGGTTCTATAAAGCCACTTTTCATCAAGATCACACAAAGTGAACGGAATAACTCGTAGCTGTTAGTTATATGTATGCCCTAGAAGCCATTACTGTATATATGATGTATATTGTAGTGGATGCTAGGACGTATATAGGGAGGACTTTCTTGCTCGACATGATAGTATGCTATCTGGTTGAACTTTACCTTAACGTGTACACTGATTGTCTCCCTGTTACATGTTGGTAAAGCCCTTAGGATCTGTACTTGACTACCTGGACTATGATGCGGATCATATTAGTGGGGACAAGGTAGTCCATTAGTACATCCTTCAAAGTCCCTAGTCGTGGGTGTATCGAGACGGGGCATCGATATACCAGAGTAGACTAGCGTATACATTCTCGACCCATACAGATGGGCGATGGATGATCCCATATCCATTGGTGTTTGACATCAGAGATGATATACGGGTGCTCAGTAGAGACTGGGTACACTGGACGGACTCGCCGAGAACTCCCAGATGGTATTATACCTCACGTCAGATGGCAGTTCTCTGGTGACACTGGTACAGAGAAGTCTGTTGACCCGAGATCGTCATAGAGTCTTGTGCGGTTCCCACTGTGCTTTGATTTCCATCTTACCACGTCCAAGAGGGCGTGCAAAACGGTGGTTTTTGGGTACAGTCCCGAGTCACATGGAGGCAATGAGCGATAGGAGGGGATTCGTCTCTCCCGGTATAGGGGGTTGATGTTGCGCTGTGTTCGATTGGCTATAACAGGAAATCCCTGGCCAGGGTTGCTGAGATTTACTGGTAAGTGTTACCAGTAGTTTCTCAAATTGTTATAGACCTCATATCGACACGACTTATCGAGCTATTGGGGTCTGACGTATACCACCCCTAGGCGAGATATGCGACATATCAGACGATCAGACCGGACTGTACGGTAGTGTTACTGGTTGGATTCACAGGAGTGTGAGCGGGCTTGCTCGTCGATCTTCTGATCGCTCAATACCCGGGTGGCCGTTACGTTTAGCAGACCGCTTGCAGCTTGTGGGTGCTTGATATGATCATCATCTGCTGCCGGCGTATTGACGAGTCTTTAGAGTCCTACACAGAGGTTTCCTGGCTCAAGCGAAACGAAATAGGAGCGCATATGAGATATGTGCGGGACCGAGAATAATGCGTGTATGTGATATCGTATTCTATTCTCGCGATGAATGTGTCGAATGGTTGTATGCGATATAACCTAGTTATCGAATCATGGATTGATTCGATAAATCGATACATTGTATATTAGTCGGTTATATGCGATATGACCGGATCGTTAAATCAAGTGTTGATTTAATGATTTAATGTATAATTATATATTTGATATATTACTTTGCATTAACTAATATTGGTTCACTTTAAATGGATTTTCTCACTTGGTTTGTGCACATTATATATATGATATATTTTTTGTGCACAAGATTGTGTCATGTTTGATGATACATGCTAGTTTGGGTTTTTGTAAAGAATTAAACCATGGTTACTTAAGTGGTTAGGGTTTCATTTCTTTTTCTCATTTATTTATCCATTTATTATTTTTTGAAAAATATTAAGCATAAAGAAATGAAATTGTGGCTTATTTTGCACTTGCATGTTGAAGCTTCATGAAGCTTTGACTAAGTCACCATTTTGTCTCATGCTTAACCCTAACCACTCCACTTAACCCTAGTTGATTCTCTACACTTCACCATGGTTACATTATGATAAGTATTCTTATTATTTCCTTTTTGGAAATAACTTATCATATTCATTATCTTCTTCTTCTTCATCTTCTACACTTGAGGAAGCTTACTTCATCAATGGTGATTGATGAAAACAAGTGAGAAATCCAATTCTAAAGTCTACCCACTTCCTATTTCTTCATCCTCTACCTCTTGCCAAGTAGTAGAGTGTGTTTTCTTCACAAGTTTCTTGACTTGGTGAAGTCGGAGCTTGATTTAGCGATGCCTCGACGTAGATCATCTTCGGCATCGTCGTCGATGACCTAGCCCGTCCATTCTCCGATGAAGCCGACACTAGAGCCCGGGATCCGTTTTGGACAGCGAGGAGAAATCATCACGGAGCTATGGAGGTGGAGCAACGGATCTACAAAGGTTGTATATCCGTTCCCTTAGTTAAAATGTTAACTAGATTTCATTTTCGCCTAGATTTCTAGCCAACGATCCGTAGTTTAGGGTTTCTCGGCACCGTTAAATTTGAAATTGGCATGGTTGATGCCTTGTGAGACCTCATTAGGGTGCCTAGGAACCCTACAGTGGTATCAGAGCCTAGCTAGAGCCTTAGGCGAAGTCTAGACAGAGTTTGAAGTCCGAACGACCCGAAAACCCAAACCTAAACTTGCTCTCTGTCCTTTTTTCAAAAACGTGGATTTTTCCAAATTAAAAATATGCAGAAAACTCAGCAGGGAATTCTAAGAATTACGGCGCAAAATTTATTGGATGAACAGTGAAATCGGCGGCGGAACCGCGGCATAAGCCTAGCTTATGCGGCGGTTCCGCGGCTAAAATATGACGTCAGCCTTTAAAAGTTGCACAGTAATTCATTGTTTTCAGTGCTGAGTTCTCTGGGTATTTTTAAATTTTATTCAAGAGTTGATTTTCTGCAGTTTTTTTGGGGATTCGGTGTTTCGATCGGGATATCAGATTTTGTCTATGTGGCTTTCCGGATAAATTTTAGAATATGTTAAAAAGTTCGACCGGATATAAATACCCAATTTTTCCCCTGTCGGGAAATTTCCAAGTGTTGGATTTTTCCGTAGTTTAACGACGTTCTAAGTAGTGCAAGTAACGCGATGGTCCCTCTAGAAGACAACAAACCTTAACTCGATTATGTGACCGTCTTGAACTGCCCTTTGAACCTTCGGGTTTGGGGCAGTACGGCGTGCCACATGTGAGGCGTTGGCTTGACCCTTCTACGGCTGGACCGTTGGTACTGAGGCACGAACTGAATGTTTTTAGACTTATTTCAAGAGTTGTGCTGTATCGGGAAAACTTGGGTGTTCGATTGTTCGATCGAAAAGTTTAACATTTTCTATTTATCTGGAATGGGATACAATAATTGGAATTCACAATAAGTTATGAGATAACTGAATGAATATTATAAACATAGCAGTTTAGTCTCACTTGATCGGTTGCTACGGAATTTTGATGTGATCAAAAGTCCGTCGCAATCACGTAGCGTACGTTGATACTCGCCGGGTAAACTTAATAGACAGCTACATCCCATAGCCCCGACCAGGTGACTGTAGGAGAACCCCGTCGCCGAAAGCATCCATTCGGGTGCTCCCGGTAGCGGTGTTCCGCCTTGGTGCACTTCGTCGACGGTATCGGGGGTGCGGCCGCCTACTAAAGTTTGCGACGAGCATTCGATCAAAATGTCGGGAATCTTGTTGAATTACCCGACTTGGTATTGAAAAGTGTTTTCGATTTTGAGACTAAAATGCGGGGTTTATAATTGTTAGGCATGCGATGTCTAAGTAATTCATTTGGTCAGGCATGTGATGTCTGAGGTGGTTGCGGATTCCAACTGTTGTAGTTTTACACTTTCTTTTCTGTGACCGTAAGTGTAATATGTGATATCGCCGGTTTCGTTGCTATATGTCAACGAAAATTGGGATGGACATATTTACTTACGTTGATGACATGTGATGTTATGTGTTGCTGGATATGTTATATTGGATCGTCGTGTTTGAATAGCCGGGGGTTTTTATGTGAGATGAGTGTTTTTCATTTTCATTCATGTAAAAACTTGTATGTAATATTCTTTTATTGGGGCACTTCCAGGTTGCGGAAGATGTCACCCTTTGTATATTATTTACTTTTCGGCACTAGGATAGACCCAAGGAGGGGAGCACAAGTAACCGGGTTCTGGAGTCCAGTGGGAGACCAACTCGAGGAGTCGAGTCCGGGTCTCCTAACTCTAGAATTGGTAGGGTTGCTTGCCTCTCTCATAGGGGTCTAGGGGTGTGGGTTTGGCTATTCATCACGACCGTGGAATCCGTGTTTTATACTGGCTCGTATTGAAAACACGGACGTCCTAGTATATCCAATATTTCATATGATTCTTCTGCTGCGATATCTGTGATGTGATCATGTGATGTTCTGTGATAGATACAGTATATAGTATATATGATATATTATATAGACGTTACTTATGTTTTACACCCGCGCTAGCCCTGCCCCGCTCTGCCGTTAGTCACCTAACCTAACGGTGCACGAGGGGACATCGAGGCGAATGCGGATGGCATAAGTGTACGACGTATTTATCTGTGATGTTTAGGTACTTAAATGATGGGACTTCATTAATGTGATTAATGAAAGTAAAAGAAACCTAAGATGTTGTAGAATCGAATTTCAAAATAAAACAGGTAGCTACAGTTCTTGCTTTGCACAGAGGTATATGTGATATATCCTGCACCTTATTCGATGAGGAAAGGACCGAGATCCCTTCACCGGGAGTGACTCCTTTAGCAATAACTGGCAGATGCTACACACTCGGTTTGTCTTTTGATTGCTTTTAAGAGTTTTTGCTTTGCACAGTGATATATATGATATATCCCGCACCTCATTCGAAGAGGAAAGTGTAAGTGCACGGCGGCGCCCCGGCCGTCAATCCGACGCCGGAATGCGGAAGCGGTGAATAACTTAAATTTTGCGGACTTTGCAAACCGGCACCACCGCGCACTATAACCCCGGATCGTTACCATTAACTAGTCTAAGCTATCTACAAGAATGGGAATAAGAGATATACCGACGATCCAAGTCCTCCGGTCTTCATCTCCAATCCGATCTCCTCGCGGGATCTCCGTCCGTCTCATCCTCGTCGCCGGAAGTGCACCACGTTGCCTACATCGTTTACGGGCTCCCACCTCAATGCCGAGGCAACTCGGGCACGAAGCCGGCTACTCGACGTGCCCAAGATTCGCTGTAGAATGTGTAGTGAGCTATTGTCTCTTTTGGGGTTCATGGAGGTGCCATATGGTGGAGGGATGAAAACAAGAACAATGTGGAGGAGCTAGTGGGTATTTTGGAGCATGATATGAACCAAAAATACCCACACCCAATTTTTGGACAGCCCCTATAGGACTTGGCCGGCCAAAGAGGTGAGGAATGGAGAGAATAAAAAATGGGAGAGGCCTATGAAAAATGAAAGACCATCTCAATAATACCAGGGAGAGAGAGAGAAGGGAATGGTTATGATATCAAGTAATGATCACAAGCAAAACCAACACTCATCCAACCATCATCACCAAACTCATCATCAACAACCATGATGATCACTAAAAGTCAAGCAATCATGAAGCTAGAAGTCAAGGTCAATGAGAGGCTATCATGATTCAACAATAAGCAAATACCCCCTCCACAAATACTTATTTGCAACAATGCAAATAAGCCCTCCTCCACCAATCTTCGGCCAATGAACGGAACAATGGAAATTGGCCGAAACGGAAAGCAAACTGGCAACTCCAGAAAACCGGTCCCGTAATAAATTACAGGAAAACCCCGATACTGTGCATACACACCCGCATCTGTATTTCGACCGAAATACAGATGCAATGAGACAAACACTACACTGTACTATACAAGGATCCGGCTTATACCAAAGCCGGCTAGTAATATCTGTTCGATCCTGATCCGTGCAATACCGCACGTATCTGATCGAACCCTGCCATATAACCATACGGCCTATAGTACAAACTGTCCGATCCTGATCCGTGCAATACCGCACGTATCTGATCGGACCTTGCCATATCTCCATACGGCCTCTACAACCTTTCGCCCGAAAGCTTGAGTAACTGAAATGTGGTGGACTCTAAAGACTCGTCAATACTATGGCTGTGGATTTAACCACTAGCACGTCAGAGGTATATGCCAATACGTGACGGGCCACCAGCTATTGACCAAAAGGGACGTCGATGAGGAAGCTCACCCCGACACCCAACTGAGCCTGTCAGTGACAATATCCGTGCAGTCCGGTCCGTTCGTCTATGAGCATCGCATGGCGGGCCTAGGGGGTTGGTAAGAGTCAGACCCCCAAAAGCGGTACAAGTCGTGTCGGAGTGTAGCCCAGAACACCCTGAGATACTACTGGAATACCTACCAGTAAATCTCCTTGCCTTGGCCAAGGACTTTGTGTAATGGCTCTCCTAGACACAGCACGACCTCACCCCCAATACCGGGAGAGACGAACCCCTGAAGATACGCTCACTGCCTCCATGTGGCTCGGGACTGTACCCAACTAAAACCTGTTTGCACGACTCCTTTGAGCCGTGGTAGGGTAGTAATCAAAGTACAGTGGGAACTCACACGAGACAAATGACGATCCCCAGGTCGATGAACTAACCTGCACACATGTCACCAGGGAACTGCCATCTGACGTCTGGTATATGACCAACTAGCATGTTCCCGGCGAGTCCTGTCCGGTGTACTCATAACCCAATGAGCACCTGTATACATCTTAGGTGATCCAACTGACACCAGTGGCTTGTGAGACCGGCCACCGCCCCTCGTCGGGGTCTCGACTGTATACACTAGTCTACTAATGGAGTATCGATGCCCGGTCTCGAAACTCCCACGACTAGGGACCTTTTAAGGATAAGCTTATAGACCCCCAGCTCCCACTTATATGATCGCCCTCATACTGCTGGTGGTCAAGCAAGAATCCTAGGGGCTCTATCAACGTGTAATAGCGACGTGTCAGGTCACCTAAAACAGTACACGATGATAAAGGTAAACCAGATAGCATACTATCATCTCGAGTAAGACTGTCCTACCGGGATAGGTCCTCCCTCAATCATTGCAATCACGTACCTGTGATCCAATAATTGACTCTGAGGGCACTATCTCCAACAATCTCCCACTTGCACTCAAGGCTAATTATTGCGATGTCGCATACTCACAGCCCGTGTGATACCGAACACCCAACTCCTCTACTAGTCAGTTTCACAAAGCTCGTTTGCGAAACTATTGCGTTCGAGGAATAGCCTCAGTGAGTGGATCCGCCTTGTTGTCTCTTCCCATGTCTCTCTAAATCTCAAGTTCGCGGAGAAAACCATCTCCCGAAATGAGCAATACCTGTCTTAGAGTGTCTGGATGTCTGATGGGACATAGCTCATAAATGAACTCCAAATCCAAACTTCTTAGACTGTATCGACAACTGAACTTAATCAGTATCCTGCGCCATGCCACCCTCAGTATTGCCTTGGACCACCTGTCCAAAATACTGCCCCTCATCAGAAGGAAAACTATAGCTCTGACAACCTCCTTGTCGTCCATGTCACCTTGGAAGCCTGGAATGATAACTGTTTCCCGAATGAGGCTGTCGTTATCATATCCCTAGAACATCCACTTATGTTCTAAAACTGCTTCCGACTGTTTCTCCAGGATTGGATTAATGTCAACTTATTGCATCTAGTGCAAGAACAATATCTGGTGTGGTACTTGACATCTCATGATTGACTCAATTGCCTAAGCAAGTGATCTGCCAATCATGCACATCCCTCTCCTCTTTAGTCTGTAAGACACCTTTAGAGAGGGTGACTCCGTTACCTGCAGGTACACTACCGTGCCAGGAGTCGTCCATCCTAAATACTCTTAGAATGCTGTCAAGTACCCTGATTGGGAAACCACCCAAATCTAGATCTAAGACCATAGATCTAGTAACCAGTATGTCTGATATAAAATCCATTTCCTTTGTGGAGAAACAACTGTGTGACGACCAAACTATAACCGATCGTAGTGTAGGAGTTTCCTTTCCTACTCTGTGTATATCATCCAAATACCAGGATATCACACCCTACTACCTTCTCAACAGATCCATCCCCTATTCTGATGAAGTCAAACCCATGACTGTCACGTCAGAAATAGATGATCTTTCTCCACTACATCTGCTCTAGTCTATAAATAGACATAAGCAACCTGTCCACCAATGCTTCCGCTGCTCCCACTGACTACGACAACCCTCTGGCAGAGTCATATAGACGTACACTTCTAAAACTGGTTTAGAACGACGCTATACTCATCCTCCCGCCGGGTCTCGTAACCTGGAACAACAGCAATGGCAATTGTGGGTAAACAAGAACTTCCCTGTCACCGTCCTTGAGGCTACCGGAGTACCTCTCGGGTGGCTGAAGTTACCCACCTTATCTGCGGAGTGGCCAATGGAATGTCAATTCAGATTGAATCTTTAGGTTCCTTATCAAATCTTCAGTAATCGTTTGTGGTTCTGGAATCACTTCCAGTTCTACCATACTCCCACTACTGTTTTTCTGAAAAAATCCATTTTTAATAAAACTGTGGCGAGTCTAGAACAATATCGCTATTGTTCGCCCAGATGGTAGAAAATCAACCCTCGTCATAGCCTGGGTCAACCCACAAACAGCTATTACAGAAACGTGCCTTGAGTTGTCCAGTGTCTGGTTTTAATCATAAACCGGACAACTCCCCATACCTTAACATCGTTAAGATATGAACTGTTCTATATCATATATAGAACCAGAGGCACTGATTTAATTGAACCAGATTCAAATCATGCAACTGTCTCCAGTGCATGTCAACTAAATGGAAGGAGGCCGATCAGCGTTACTCAACTTAGGAATACTTCCAATTATGAGTAACCTGAAAGAAAAGCAAGATCTCTTTATCATTACTATCAATTGAATACCACAAGTATCTACATCTTCGATCTCTTTGAAGAATCCCGATACTTGCTACACCTGGTTCTCTACTCTATTCAAATACCTGTAACCTCTCAAAATTCGGACCCTGTGTTTCCACGAAACACCGGTCTAAAAACTAGAGAAGTCATAAGTAAACCGAATATAGTACGAGGACCTACCCCTCTGTCCTGATGGACCCTGGACAACATACAATACTCTGTATAAGTCCCTTGAGTCTGACAACTCTTTCACTGTGTGTCGTAAGTTGAAAACTGTACTTATGGTTAAGAAGAATTACACCGCTGTTTAATGCTCCTTACCTAACCATCCACTGATATAGGTAAATGTCATCGACATAATATCAAAAGGTATATCTCACTCTATGAAAATAGACGTACAGATATATCAATTTGAAATTGGTGCATAACAGCGGATATTCAAAACCAAATATTTGCCGACCGGCAAACAACCCAGGTGATTTCCTCAAATATCACCGATTACAACGAATCCCGATATAATGAGGATAATCACCCAATTCCCAATAACTTACTCCCACTCATCATCTGTAAAACCATACAGATGTGAGAATCGTATCTGGTAAATACATACCCTGGAGCAAGTATCTAATCGGGAAATCAGTTTTCCATTAACAGTACACAGTGGAACTGAAACATTGAAATGTTTCGATGGGGTATCCTGGTATTCCTAGTAATGCCTCTTCCATCATCCAGATTCACAACTATAACCGTATAATTCTTTGCCACCTCTCCAAATCCCTTCATATGTCTTTAGTCTTTACCTTCTGTACACCCCTTTAGGCCAATTGGTTTTCTACCTTCCCTACCGTTCGGCACCAGCCTATGGTTTGGAAGAAGACTATCCAAAAAGCATAAAGGGTGTACTGTCCTAATCCTAGGAGCACTCGCAACGCGAGAGAAGGTGAAGATAAAAGACATCTGAATGTACTTTATTCCTTTTTCTCCTGAACCAGAATCCATCCCCGAACTGGAACAAGTTCCATTCGAGTTCGTATATAACCATACGATGGAGTATCCAAATAAACTGTGGATCTTCGTAGTGATACGGAGTGTCCTGGAGAAATACAAAGGTGATGTGGGAGTGGTAACGAAATATTTGGTTTGGTCGTGAATATCTGTTGCAATTTACTTTGCCCTCTTACTAATCCCTTGCTTTGTCTGAACTTAATACCTTCTGTACACCATCGTTAGGCTAATTGGTTTTCTTCATTCCCTACCGGTCGGCACCAGCCTAAGGTTTGGAAGAAGACAATCCAATTTGCGTAATAGGTGTACTACCCCTAAACCAAGGAGTACTCGTAACCTGAGAGAGGGTAAAACGAAAAGACAACTGAATAATCCTATCCGTTTTCTCCAGAACCGGAAACCATCCTCGAATTAATCTGTCGAGTTCGTATCTAACCATACGATGGTTTTGTCCAATGGAAGTGGACGTTCGTAGCAATACGGGGTGTCCTGGAGAAAAGGGTATAAGTAGGAGTGGCAATGAGGTTTGCAACTCTGACAATCCAAAAGCCGGTGTTTAAGAAGGTTCGGTCAACTTGGTCACTGAGTCAAAGTCTTAGGGTCGGGTCAATGGTCGCTGCCAAAGAGAGAGAGAAAAGAAACACTCAGCGTGCACTCTAACCTAGATCAGAATGGTTACCAATTTATCTAATCTGGAATCCTCCCACTGTATCTCAAATTCTCCTCCAAACCTGAAAGAAGAATTAGTCGGGGTCACCCGAGGAGTAAACTAACTCATCAGTGGGAATCGGGATCCAACTCTCATCGCATGACAACGTGACGGGATCCGCTCACGGTATCACACTCCAGAAGGTATGCGCATATCTGGCAAGTTTCAGTACTTTTGAAACTCCCGATGTGGATTTCTGCCCCATGCTCTCATGACCTTGACGAAGGTCAACAAATCATAAGTCACATGTCAAGTTCTACCCGTCATTCTCCAGGTTAATTTGAATCCACCCGTACAAGCCCTTGACGAAGGTCAACAAGGCTATACGACTGTCCCAAACCAACGCATCTATCTATGCAGCAGAAAGGTAACAAGCAGCTACCATACACTATGCCTTGACGAAGGTCAACAAACATAGCATGAATACTACGTGCTACCCGTCTGAAACGACGGAGGGCTACGAATGGTTTCTGGCGAAAACCTTTAACGTAATGAACTTGATATCGTTGAAGGAACGGATAGCTTTTTTTTTTAAAAATATAGTGACGAAAACCATTGCTAAAGAGGTCACTCCCGGTGAAGGGATCTCGGCTCTTTCCCCGTAGAATGGGGTGCAGGATATTCCAAATGAATACCGCGATGCAAAGCAAAAGTAATCGGCTATAGTGAAGTTAATGCCCTGACGCAAACTTATTGTCCAAGGGGTCACTCCCGGTGAAGGGATCTCGGCCCTTGCCTCGTCGACTGAGGAGCAGGATATTCTAACTGAATACCACGATGCAAAACAAAAGTAAACGTCCTTGCAATAACAGCTTTTTGAAAAAGTGTTCCAACAACATCAGATTAGGTTTGTTTTTAACTTTGCATTGATCCGAATCAATGCAGTCCCATCAATTGATCACACCAAAAAGAACGAAAATATACTGATGTACGTATATGCCATCCGCATTCGCCACTGGGTCCCGTCATTACCCGTTAGGTTAGCTAACTAACGACAGAGCGGGGACTGGACTAGCGCGGATGCAAAACATATATAACATCTACTAATATATATACCAATATATTATATTCGCTCAAGGCGTGAATAAAATGCAACATCACAGAAATGTACAGCATCACAGAAACAATACAGATATCTGGGATCCCCGGGTTTCACAGAGCCGCTGAAACCCGACGTTCCCCTGGTCGTGTGGATAGCCTGTGCAATGAAATCCTAGACCCCTACGGGCGCGGCAAGTCACCCGCCAAAACCTGAAGCGAGGCAGCCCCCTTCAGCCCCGTGAATGGACCACCCAGCACTTCACGGAATCCGGCAACTTGGGCACCCCTCCTGGGTCAACCTGTACCCCCTACGAGTGCGGCGAATAGCCCGCCAATCCTAGAGTGAAGCCCCTTCCGTCTCAATGCCATGAGATGCGGGCTTGTTGCCCTCTAGAACCCGGCTATCCGTGCACCCCTCCGCGGGGCAATCCTAGTACAGTAAGTAAAATATACATACACCGGGTACATCGACCGCAACCAGGTCGTGCCCCAAAATAATAATACAATCAGGCAGTGACGGCAGTCCACATGTCGGACGCTCGCCCCGCAATATCAAATGTACATAATACAACAGCACAGTACTAGCATTGCATCCAGGCTATCCCCACGACCGATCCGCAACATCACAGCAAATACATAGAACATCAACGTGAAAGTCACGTTCGCAAATCCGTCTAACCGGGCTATAGCAGTTAGACCGGATTTACCGATCGAGTGACATTCACGGTCGCAGATATAATGTAAATACTGTGAAAAATGTGTTTAAGATTTTCCGATTGACCAAAAATTAACAAGTGGGCCCACAAAGAATACTGTAGCAGTTACAGAAATAATTGGCCCAATTTTAATATTCCAAAACCCCTAATACAAGCCCAGAAGCCCATTGGGAAATTTTGGCCCATTGATCTCTCTAAGTTGCGGCGGATCCGCGGCCCAATAGAAGGGTGAGGCCGCGGTTCCGCGCTCTGGAAGAGGGATCAGTGCGTCGAATTTTCCCAGAGTTCTTAGATTTTCCAGTACATCAATAATTTACAACCTGAAAAATTTTTCGACACCAAAAATTTCCAACAGAAAACTGATGTGGGCAAATACGGGTTTTTGGACATTTTGATCGATCGGAACTGAAAAACACATTACAAAAAGCTAGACTAAGTTAATGGCGAGGCTCTGATACCACTGTAAGTGCACGGCGGCGCCCCGGCCGTCAATCCGACGCCGGAATGCGGAAGGGGTGAATAACTTAAATTTTGCGGACTTTGCAAACCGGCACCACCGCGCACTATAACCCCGGATCGTTACCATTAACTAGTCTAAGCTATCTACAAGAATGGGAATAAGAGATATACCGACGATCCAAGTCCTCCGGTCTTCATCTCCAATCCGATCTCCTCGCGGGATCTCCGTCCGTCTCATCCTCGTCGCCGGAAGTGCACCACGTTGCCTACATCGTTTACGGGCTCCCACCTCAATGCCGAGGCAACTCGGGCACGAAGCCGGCTACTCGACGTGCCCAAGATTCGCTGTAGAATGTGTAGTGAGCTATTGTCTCTTTTGGGGTTCATGGAGGTGCCATATGGTGGAGGGATGAAAACAAGAACAATGTGGAGGAGCTAGTGGGTATTTTGGAGCATGATATGAACCAAAAATACCCACACCCAATTTTTGGACAGCCCCTATAGGACTTGGCCGGCCAAAGAGGTGAGGAATGGAGAGAATAAAAAATGGGAGAGGCCTATGAAAAATGAAAGACCATCTCAATAATACCAGGGAGAGAGAGAGAAGGGAATGGTTATGATATCAAGTAATGATCACAAGCAAAACCAACACTCATCCAACCATCATCACCAAACTCATCATCAACAACCATGATGATCACTAAAAGTCAAGCAATCATGAAGCTAGAAGTCAAGGTCAATGAGAGGCTATCATGATTCAACAATAAGCAAATACCCCCTCCACAAATACTTATTTGCAACAATGCAAATAAGCCCTCCTCCACCAATCTTCGGCCAATGAACGGAACAATGGAAATTGGCCGAAACGGAAAGCAAACTGGCAACTCCAGAAAACCGGTCCCGTAATAAATTACAGGAAAACCCCGATACTGTGCATACACACCCGCATCTGTATTTCGACCGAAATACAGATGCAATGAGACAAACACTACACTGTACTATACAAGGATCCGGCTTATACCAAAGCCGGCTAGTAATATCTGTTCGATCCTGATCCGTGCAATACCGCACGTATCTGATCGAACCCTGCCATATAACCATACGGCCTATAGTACAAACTGTCCGATCCTGATCCGTGCAATACCGCACGTATCTGATCGGACCTTGCCATATCTCCATACGGCCTCTACAACCTTTCGCCCGAAAGCTTGAGTAACTGAAATGTGGTGGACTCTAAAGACTCGTCAATACTATGGCTGTGGATTTAACCACTAGCACGTCAGAGGTATATGCCAATACGTGACGGGCCACCAGCTATTGACCAAAAGGGACGTCGATGAGGAAGCTCACCCCGACACCCAACTGAGCCTGTCAGTGACAATATCCGTGCAGTCCGGTCCGTTCGTCTATGAGCATCGCATGGCGGGCCTAGGGGGTTGGTAAGAGTCAGACCCCCAAAAGCGGTACAAGTCGTGTCGGAGTGTAGCCCAGAACACCCTGAGATACTACTGGAATACCTACCAGTAAATCTCCTTGCCTTGGCCAAGGACTTTGTGTAATGGCTCTCCTAGACACAGCACGACCTCACCCCTAATACCGGGAGAGACGAACCCCTGAAGATACGCTCACTGCCTCCATGTGGCTCGGGACTGTACCCAACTAAAACCTGTTTGCACGACTCCTTTGAGCCGTGGTAGGGTAGTAATCAAAGTACAGTGGGAACTCACACGAGACAAATGACGATCCCCAGGTCGATGAACTAACCTGCACACATGTCACCAGGGAACTGCCATCTGACGTCTGGTATATGACCAACTAGCATGTTCCCGGCGAGTCCTGTCCGGTGTACTCATAACCCAATGAGCACCTGTATACATCTTAGGTGATCCAACTGACACCAGTGGCTTGTGAGACCGGCCACCGCCCCTCGTCGGGGTCTCGACTGTATACACTAGTCTACTAATGGAGTATCGATGCCCGGTCTCGAAACTCCCACGACTAGGGACCTTTTAAGGATAAGCTTATAGACCCCCAGCTCCCACTTATATGATCGCCCTCATACTGCTGGTGGTCAAGCAAGAATCCTAGGGGCTCTATCAACGTGTAATAGCGACGTGTCAGGTCACCTAAAACAGTACACGATGATAAAGGTAAACCAGATAGCATACTATCATCTCGAGTAAGACTGTCCTACCGGGATAGGTCCTCCCTCAATCATTGCAATCACGTACCTGTGATCCAATAATTGACTCTGAGGGCACTATCTCCAACAGAAAGGACCGACGATCCCTTCACCGGGAGTGACTCCTTTAGCAAAACTAGAAAAGCCTCAAAAACACTCCATTTCAAAATTCATTCGATCCTACAACGATATCAAGTTCATTACACAATAGGTTTTCAGAAAAACTGTCGTAGCCCTCCGTCATTTCAGATATGTACTGGTTAGTATTCGTGCTGCGTTTGTTGACCTCTGTCAAGGCGTAGTGTGCGGTAGCTGATTAGTGCTTATCTGCATAAGCATATGATGTGATTGATTTAAGATAGTCGTGCGACCTTGTTGACCTCTGTCAAGGGTCGTGCGGGTGGGTTTACTTCAATCAGGAAATGACGGGTTGAACTTGACTAGCAGCCTATGGTTTGTTGACCTCTGTCAAGGTCATAGGACGCTAGGGGCAAAATATTATCGGGAATTTCAAGTGTTGAAATTTGTAATGAGATTGCATACCTTCTATGAGATAGTTGGATCCCGATACCCGCTGCGAGTAAGAGTTACTCCTGGGAGAGTTTTATACATTACAATTAGCCGATCAAGTAGGTGTCTAGAAAGGTGTCAACGGGGTTACGCCTCTGGGAAAACGAGGTTTACATTAATTAGGTTCGTGCGAAAGCACGGGGGACCTCCCTCAAAGTACCGACACTGGCCTGGCTGAAAGATTGGCGAACTTGTAGTGTGTAATTAATCCCGGCTAGTCTTTCCTTTTAGGGTTTGAAGGAAGATTTGATAAAAAGCAGTGGGAGCCATCCTGATTAGATAAAATATATAACCAATCTATTCTTGTAAGAGCGCACGCTGAGTGTTTTCTTCTCTCTCTCTCCAGGTAGCGACCATATCACGCCTTAATCAAGATAATAATACGGATCATTGACCGAACACGCTTGTTATATTGAGCTGGGGAACGTTGGTCCCGCTCCACCTTATAATTGTTATAAGACAGAGCAGGAATTTGGGGAATACCAGATTTCCCGTGCCGCCCAAACGAAGAAAGTGCATATGATGCATCATCTTCGGGTGTGTTCATTACTAAGAACTGTTTCTCTGTATCCTCTACGTCCTGGGTATGTGATACCAGATCAGGATCCCAGATATGTAATCTGTTACATAGGGCTACAGAAAGGTAGAGAACTGGGAACGGGTGATAAGTTTCATGAGGCAGAAAACGGGGCAAGAGTTGCAGCCAAGTCTGTTAGTCACTGTCACCCTGTATTACCAATACATTGATTCTGAACGAATGTTGTTAAATACCGAACCTGATATACAAAATCATATCAGTCTCTTTATAAGTAAAGAAATGATAAAATTTTGTATTGTTGCATAATGTTTTGAACATTTCCTATATCAAAAGTTGATCAGTTCAGGCACGTTATCTAAAAGCATTGATGTTCTAAATCAAACTACAGTTCTTAGTATATGGAACACACATAAGAGGAAGAGTTCAGAAATGAACGGATCCTTCTTAAGGTATTGTAGACTAGGTCATATCAATGTGACCCGACTAGCTAGAGTTACATAAAGATGCATATTTAAATTAGTTTGAATTTACATCTTGTGAAACTCGTCAGTCATGTCACAAAGATAAGATGACCACAGCTCTGTTTATTGGAAACAGAGAAAGAGTTAGTAAACTCTTGGGATGATACATGTTGATGTATGCAGGTCCCCTGACTACACATGCCAAGTATGGTTCTTTGTACTTCATTACATTCTTTGATGATCTTTCGAGTTTCAGACCTATGTTCCTGTTGAAACACAAGTCTGAACCTTTTGAGACATTCACAGAATATAAATTAGAAGTAGAGAACCAAAACGGGTAAAAGTATTATGTCCTTTGATGTGATCAAGGAGGAGAATACTTGAGCACGGAAATCCTGGATTATTCTAAAGGAGAATGAGATTCTCTCTCGGCATTACTCCTCCGTATACACCATAGCACGATGGTATATCGGGGTGGAGCAATCACACCCTATATGATAAGGTGTGCTCTATGATGAGTAATACTGAGTTACCTATTTCCTTTTTGGGAGTTATTCACTTGAGAAGTTGCATACCTATTGAACAAGGTTCGAATCAAATCAATGCCTACCACTTCATATGTGATATGGAAAGGGAAGAGCCCATATCTTAAGTTAGTTAAGATTTGGGGTTGACCGGCCTATGTCTGAAAAGCAAAATCCGGACAAGCTCGAGGCAAGGTCAGTTATGTAGAACTGGAAATGTTCCAGCTATACAAACTGTTGCAGATGATTTGGTAGAACCAAAGGATTCAGTAGATTCCAACGAACCTCAGCCTCTCCGCCGATCTAGAAGGGTTCCTCACCCACCTGAGAGATACTTCGGTTTCTCTATGACAGTGGGAGCGTGGATTACATCATGAGATGATGACCCAACTAGCTTCGAGCTGGCCATCAGGAGTAAGACTCTGTAAGAATGGCTGGATGCTTAGCGGTCTGAGATGGAATCCTTATACACCAACAAAGTATGGACTTTGGTTGCTATATCTGAAGGGTTAAATTCCCATCAGGAGCAAGTATATCTTGAGAAGATTACTTGGTGTACATGGAAGAGTTGAGACTTTCAAAGCTAGACTTGTTAAATGTCTACATCATTGACCAGGTATGGATGATGATGAAACCTTTTCAAGTAGCTATGCTTAAGTCCATCCAGATCCTACTTGCCACGGCTACGTACCATGACTACGATATCTGGCGGTTGGGTGCCATGACTGCTTTTCTAAATGATATTTTAGAATAGAACGTCTGTAAGTACACAGCCAGAGGGCTTCGAAAACAGTAGGAGCAGCGGAAACGTGTGCAAGATGTTTTATCTGATAAAGCAGGCATCGCGGAGTTGGAACGTCTGTTTTGATGTGTTAGTCAAAGAGTTTGACATCATCAAAATGGTAGATGAACCTTGTATAAACAAATAGGTAGTAGGGAGTATGGTGGCGATCCTCGTAGAGTACGTGGATGACAAACTCTGGATAGGGAAGAAGTTTCCTATGCTACGCTCGATCAATCTCCGCTTATCACAAACATTCTCCACGTAGGATCAAAATGATACCTACTAAATCCTGGATTTTGGATCTATGAGATAGATCTAAATGGATGCTAGGATTCTCACTAGTTGTAGTGAGATGGTATCAATCGATCCTGGGGAGAATCACTGGAAGGGTTCCAGGGTGATAAAGACGACTGAGTGTCAGTCACAGGCATTGTCTTAATCCTCAGTAGAGGGACGGTATGTTGGAAGAGTTCCAAGCTAGGTACCGTGACATACTAGACGATAAAGGCAGGATACATCGCTACTTAAGATGCTACCATAGAGGCAGTCTGGGTGTATATTGGTTCATGAGATGAACTACGTTCCAACCATTGTGAGACAATGGAGTTGTGGCTTGTGCCAAGGAACGCAGGTCCCATCAGTGATCCAGACATATTCTAAGACAGTATCACCTGATCATGGAGATGGTTGATCTCTAAGGGATCAAGTTTAGGAGAGTAGACTCAGAGGACAACACAGCGGATCCACTCACAAAGGCCTGTTCCCAGAGAGAGACTTTTATGGGATGGTTGAGTATGAGATACTACAACCACTGCTACAGATGGCCCTAGTGCAAGTGGGAGATTGTTAGTTATATGTATGCCCTAGAGGCTATTACTGTACATAAGATGTATATTGTAGTGGATGCTAGGACGTATATAGGGAGGACTTTCTTGCTCGACATGATAGTATGCTATCTGGTTGATCTTTACCTTAACGTGTACACTGATTGTCTCCTTGTTACATGTTGGTAAAGCCCTTAGGATCTGTACTTGACTACCTGGACTATGATGCGGATCATACTAGTGGGGACATGGTAGTCCATAAGTACATCCTTCAAAGTCCCTAGTCGTGGGTGTATCGAGACGGGGCATCGATATACCAGAGTAGACTAGCGTATACCTTCTCGAACCATACAGATGGGCGATGGATGATCCCATATCCATTGGTGTTTGACATCAGAGATGATATATGGATGCTCAGTAGAGACTGGGTACACTGGACGGACTCGCCGAGAACTCCCAGATGGTATTATACCTCACGTCAGATGGCAGTTCTCTGGTGACACTGGTACAGAGTAGTCTGTTGACCCGAGATCGTCATAGAGTCTTGTGTGGTTCCCACTGTGCTTTGATTTCCATCTTACCACGTCCAAGAGGGCGTTCAAAACGGTGGTTTTTGGGTACAGTCCCGAGTCACATGGAGGCAATGAGCGATAGGAGGGGATTCGTCTCTCCCGGTATAGGGGGTTGATGTTGCGCTGTGTTCGATTGGCTATAACCGGAAATCCCTGGCCAGGGTTGCTGAGATTTACTGGCAAGTGTTACCAGTAGTTTCTCGAATTGTTATAGACCTCATATCGACACGACTTATCGAGCTATTGGGGTCTGACGTTTACCACCCCTAGGCGAGATATGCGACATATCAGACGATCAGACCGGACTGTACGGTAGTGTTACTGGTTGGATTCACAGGAGTGTGAGCGGGCTTGCTCGTCGATCTTCTGATCGCTCAATACCCGGGTGGCCGTTACGTTTAGCAGACCGCTTGCGGCTTGTGGGTGCTTGATATGATCATCATCTGCTGCCGGCGTATTGACGAGTCTTTAGAGTCCTACACAGAGGTTTCCTGGCTCAAGCGAAACGAAATAGGAGCGCATATGAGATATGTGCGGGACCGAGAATAATGCGTGTATGTGATATCGTATTCTATTCTCGCGATGAATGTGTCGAATGGTTGTATGCGATATAACCTAGTTATCGAATCATGGATTGATTCGATAAATCGATACATTGTATATTAGTGGGTTATATGCGATATGACCGGATCGTTAAATCAAGTGTTGATTTAATGTATAATTATATATTTGATATATTACTTTGCATTAAATAATATTGGTTCACTTTAAATGGATTTTCTCACTTGGTTTGTGCACATTATATATATGATATATTTTTTGTGCACAAGATTGTGTCATGTTTGATGATACATGCTAGTTTGGGTTTGTGTAAAGAATTAAACCATGGTTACTTAAGTGGTTAGGGTTTCATTTCTTTTTCTCATTTATTTATCCATTTATTATTTTTGGAAAAATATTAAGCATAAAGAAATGAAATGGTGGCTTATTTTGGACTTGCATGTTGAAGCTTCATGAAGTTTTGACTAAGTCACCATTTTGTCTCATGCTTAACCCTAACCACTCCACTTAACCCTAGTTGATTCTCTACACTTCACCATGGTTACATTATGATAAGTATTCTTATTATTTCCTTTTTGGAAATAACTTATCATATTCATTATCTTCTTCTTCTTCATCTTCTACACTTGAAGAAGCTTGCTTCATCAATGGTGATTGATGAAAACAAGTGAGAAATCCAATTCTAAAGTCTACCCACTTCCTATTTCTTCATCCTCTACCTCTTGCCAAGTAGTAGACTGTGTTTTCTTCACAAGTTTCTTGACTTGGTGAAGTCGGAGCTTGATTTAGCGATGCCTCGACGTAGATCATCTTCGGCATCGTCGTCGATGACCTAGCCCGTCCATTCTCCGATGAAGCCGACACTAGAGCCCGTGATCCGTTTTGGACAGCGAGGAGACATCATCACGGAGCTATGGAGGTGGAGCACCGGATCTACAAAGGTTGTATATCCGTTCCCTTAGTTAAAATGTTAACTAGATTTCATTTTCGCCTAGATTTCTAGCCAACGATCCGTAGTTTAGGGTTCTCGGCACCGTTAAATTTGAAATTGGCATAGTTGATGCCTTGTGAGACCTCATTAGGGTGCCTAGGAACCCTACAGTAGCCGTATAGCATCGTCGGACAGTTGGGTTGTATTCATCATTGCACAGACGTTCTGGAATTTGTTGATGAAGATGTAGGCATCTTCGAATTTCAGCCCGTGGAACTTGGGCAACATGTTGATGAAGAGGAGCTTAATTTAAAAATTATCCCCATTGGCCGGCGGAAGTGAAAGACAGGTTGGAAGTGCAGAGCGGGTAGGATAGAAACAATCCTGGAGCGCGATTCGCTGTGGCGCTGCAACAGGTTGCGGGTTATTCGCATCCAGATGAGGTAGAATCAGTCCCGGGGCAGGTGGAAGGATGTTAGGATTAAATCCTGACATCTCAAAAGAAGAATTTGGTGATTGAGAAGGTGAAGATGTATCAACAGAATCTCGGTCAACGTCGGAGTTGACCGGAAAAGGAAAGGGTGATAAAGGGGTGGAGGGAGTTCGACGTTGGAGTCGATCGTGTAGTCCGTAGGGACTAACGAAACGCGGACTAAACGGGAACATACACTAGACGAGTTTAGTGTAGTCAAAGCGTAGATTGTGAGGTAAGAAAATGAAAGTGGAGAAAAATTGGGTGATGGTGGTAAAAATGGCGAATTTGTGTTTGTTTCAAAAGAATGGGAAAATTAAATGACAGTTCAACAAATACAATCACAAATGCACAGTCACAAATGCGCAATCTATACCTAGACTAGGGTCTTCTAAGTCTACTAGACCTGCTCCTAATTATTCCATAGCGAGAAATTGTGAGATAACCCTCAAATCGCCTCTTCACAGCCAGTTGTGGCCAGGTAAGCACAAGTGAGGTAAGGAGGGTTCCGCTCATGAATCACCGTGAGACGGGCCTTTTAAAATTTCCTCCTCACTTGTATATCCTAGGCCCCACAAGAGTTATGTTTAGATAAACGACTGAATGCCCACAATCTTCCTTTGTCCTATTGAGCGTGACAAGTCCTTAGTTGGCTCAGTCTAGATATTTTTTATTAAACTTGAGGTGACATTTATGCAATTAGTTATTTCCGAGGTCTTAGGAAGGGTGATGAAATCCCCACCCAATCTGGATTGGTGATAGAGCCCCTTAAGTCCGTATTAAATGATGCAATGTGCAAATTCAACAAAGTTTTGTTTTCAAACAATCATTCAATTCGTTTTTTACTTTAAATATGGCGCTGCAACAAATACGGTTAGTCTTTTCTTTGGCTCTTTGCGGCGATTTTGCTAAGAATCCTGCAAAGACAAGAATATTGGAGAGTCTGGTTTGAGAAGGGAAGTTTAGAAAAGCACGTACCAAAAAGTATCGAGTTTAAGAAACTCGTGTCGATATTGCCTCCGAGTGGTCGAATGGTTCGCTTGCGCGGGTCCAACTACCCGGATCTTTCGCACTGAGTGTTCACTCCCCTTGTACCTGAAAATGCCCCCCTGTTCCGCACGATCGCTGCTCACAATCCGTCAAATCTGCAAATATCGGAAAAATACTGATATTTTAGCCAAAAAGTGATATGGATAGCCAAAATTCTGAACACAAATAATTAAGAAAATCAAATAATAAAAATGGAATTATATCAAAACACTGGAGGCAACACAAAAAAAAAAGTGAAAAGGCCACACCAAGGCCGGCGACCTCGGTTTTTTAGGGTATGTCGCCGGTTTTGTTGTGTGGGAATGGGATCAAGTTGTGTGTGTTTCCTCAGTGAAGTAACATCATTCTATTTTTATAACTTGATTTTTTTCTTTAAACATCAGAGTGTTAGTAGATTACAAATCCAAAGAAGAAAAAAAGAATATTTTGTGTTTGTACTGGTTTTGAAAAAGAATGGTTTTATCCGTTTGAATATGTTAGAAAGTTGATTTTTATACAAAATCTGCACAAATTTTAACCCGAGACTACAAGTATAAAAGCATTACCATCTCCCCGGCAACGGCGCCATTTGATTGTCACGTTCTCACTGTATCGTATTTAAAAAGAGTTTTGAAATTACCGCAATCAAAACGGTGTCGCATGGCGAGCCGCGATGAATACGGGTCGCCCGCAGGGAGATGGTAAGTTTTTAGGTTTTAACGAGTTAATACCGTGTTTTAATTTGTTGGTTAACTAAATGTCCTAACAAAGATATGTATAAAAAAAGAGACTTGTTGAGGGTAGTAATATGTTAGATTGTATGAAGGTGATGTTTGCAAATTCCTTAATGCCCCAACTTTGGTGTTGACACTAAAGCAATAGGTAACAACGCGGATTAGGGAACCTGAAATACAGTATTTGCGACGTTTCGCAAAATCCGTTTTTCTTATCCCTTGTCCTTCCGTTGTTATCTCTTGATTTTAGCTTTCGGCAAACCACTAGCAATCCGGTCATGATTAGGAATCGTCACTATCGTGGTAGGATAGGATGCTTAGTGGAGCGGAATTGCAAGTGATTTGCATGGAGTTTCAATTGCAAAGTTTTAGGTTTTTAAAGTTTAAACAAAGGACATCTTCAAATACAATCTAACTTTATTACACCCTAAACAAGTAAAAAAAAGATTACTAACACATATTAACAAAGTAAAAAGAAAGAAAAGATAAACGATTAAGAAACATAAAAAATTGCAAGGAAAGAAAGATAAAATGAGAACCGATGAATCCAAGCGTGGTTATCTCCAAGTGTTCTTAAGCTTGGTGAAATGTGAAATTCAAATACCAAACTTTAAGGTTGCAAGCTCACTTAAGAGGTTGCAAGTCAAAGTAAAGCAAGAATTTCACAATTGCAATTATGTAAAATAGAACAAGACATGTAATAAAAATGAGAACTTTTATTCAATAGCAAACATGTTACAAGAGATCTTGAAGTCAAGAAGCTAAGCCTTAAGCTTGCATGTTCAAATGAGAAGTTGCAAGGTCAAGACAAAGGGGCAAGAGCTCAAGAATTAAAAGAGAAATTACAATAATTCAAAAATAAAACTAAAGAAAAAGCTATCTTTTCCTCATGCTTCTGGTCTGTATTTATAGGCTCAGAAAAATAATAAATAAACAATAAAATTAAGACCAATTGGCAGCAAGAGGGTGTGTGTGAGAAGCTGGGGCCCACTAGAGAATGTGGGGCCGGCAAGGCCGGTTTTGTAGGGGAGGGTCTCGGCCCAAAACCAATGGCAAGGTCTAAAATTTGGTGCGTCGTCTTTTGTTGTCCCCAGTGTCTCTTTGGTCCAGTTTATTTTCTCTATTTTGACCTAGTTTGCACCCAGTGCTTGGAGGGAATTTTGAATCTTCAATTCAACACATAATCTTTACCATTAAATGCCCATTACATCATTCCCACATGTGCCTAAATCAATGGCTACCCCCAATATGGTCTTGTTGATTTGTCCATTTGATTTTATTATGTACTTATTATTTGAGGGAATTTTTGAATCTTTAATTCAACACTTAATCCTTAGCATTGATTTCTTCATATCCGCATGTGCCTAAAAGTCTTGTGTACACACTTGTTTGTGTTGGACCATTTAGATAAAAAAAAAGTGTGTACACAAACTTGTTGCAAAAAGGAACTCCTGAAGTATCGGTCGGTTTGCGGTTCTGGTTGCAGTGTCGTCTCTCAAGTGATATATCCGTGCTTTTGAATGCATTTCCAGTATTTTGTCATGGATACCTGTAATCTGTAATACTGAGCAGACACTGGTTAGTAATACCGATAAATACAACAAATAAATAATGCATGAGCGGTATTAGAATGCAGTTTTCTGATATGAACATAACACCCTAGTTCATTTATACTGGTTCTATTTTGAGTATTTCTTTGTTTATGGCATTTTCTTGATTTACTGTGTTTTGGGTGCGAATAGTGTATTTGACATCTGTATTTGCATCCGATCCGTCCTGCTTGCTGGAAACCAGTCTTGATTACTGTTTATGATTTATCCCGGCTTGTTAGGAGGATTCGTGCACTTTCATTTTTTATATATTTACTGCATACTGACATTTATCTGGCATTTGCATATTTTTCAGTATAACAAATAAAGTCAAATAAAATGTTTTAAAAATATCTAGCATGGCCTACATCATACCCCTTACCCTGTGGTAGCATCCGTATATCTTGTTCTCGTCCCGTTCAGTGAAACGGATTCGTTTGGATGGCTACGTGTACGTGTGTGCATCCGTTCTTGGGGGTATGCTTTTTCATGACCCGGATGTCATGTTTTAGTTTTGCTCAACACGTATATTTTCTGTATTTTCAAGCCATAATTTTAATCCCGACCCGGGCATATTTTGGAGTAAGTTTATATTTGCCAAAATCTCAAAATTAACTTATATTATATTTTATATTTCTAACTGTTAATATAATTATATATATATACGTTTAAAATTTCATTTTATAACTAAAAAATATATTTTGTTTAAAATCCTAACACTCACTGATTGATTCCCCTCTCTCTCTCTCGTACTTTGTCTCTCTCTCTCTCTCTCTCTCTCTCTCATCTATCGCGAACACTGTTCCTGCGTGGATCCCGTTGTACTCTCTGTCTCTCTCCCCCCCTCTCTCTCTCTCACGCAGATCTCTCTCTCCCCCCCCCTCTCTCTCATCTATCGCGAACGCTGTTCCTGCGTGGATCCCGTCACCACCTTCTCTCGCTACTGTCACCTCCCACCTTCATTTCTTTCTTCTTCTTTAAAACCCACTGCACCCCGCGACGAGATCCCAGAAAACCCTAACCCGAGTCGCCTTCGTCGATCTCTCTCTTCTCTCACCTCCTCATCCTCATTCTCTCTCCTCCTCTTCCCTCTAATCCTCACCAAATCACCTCCTCTGCAACCCATCAACCGAACCCTAACCCTAGCTTCACCAACTCATCGCCCACGTTGCCCTCGCTGCCGATCTTCTTCGTTGGCCTCATCACCACTACCATCACCTTCCCTCCTCCTCACTAACACCCTCAAGCCACCATGAGCTCCTCTTCTTTCCCCGCAACCCTGCACAGAAACCATAGAACCCCACTGCTCCGATCCCAGAAACTCCCTCGTCTGCACCTCGCCGTCGACACATCACCGTCGTCGACGACTCCCTCTTCTCCTCCTCTGTCCCCAGAAAACCCAGAAGCAACCACATCCTTATCTTTTTTCTCCCTCTTCTTCTTCTCTTTTCTTTTCTTTCTTGATTTCTTGTTTCTTTTCCGGTGATCACCCGCCGGAGCCGTGCTCTTCGCTAACGATTCAGGTGATCCAGTAAACGTCCTCTACCTGTGTGGTTATCCTCTTGGCTTGCTTGGACCCGTCCAATGTGCCGTGTGTGCGTTGCGATATTTCCCCGACGTGTGATCCATATGATCCAATCGAGGCAAGTTTATCTTGCTACATGCTATAATACTTATCTTGCACTCATGCGAATAATAATATTATATATTGTTTAGTTATGGATCCAATGTTACAGTTTTACAGTTTTACAATATCCGTTCGCATGCATACCGTTATTTACATATCTAGTCGAATGCAAGTTTATCTTGCTACTTGCTATACTACTATACCTTGCATCCATATGAATAAAAATATCACATGTTGATTGCATTGTACATCCATATTAATGTTTTACTATTTTTGGATACCCGTGTGCTTCCGTATCATTTATTATATGTTTAGTTGCATCTACAGACCACATTTTTTCATATCACTGTCACCTTAGCACCCCATGATTGATAATGTACATCCTACATAGTCATGATGTAACCCCTGATAGATACTTGTGCATCCATACTTTTACCGTACATCCGTACTTTTACCCTAATTCGATGCTTGCTACATTTTACCGTTGGGCATCCATTTGATGCATGCACACTACCTGACATGACCTGATACACCACTACTTGACCTGTTACCTGATCCTGTTCCTAATGCGGACAATCCTGACTTGTCGTCCTGACGGACGTATCCTGTTTTCTACATAGACAAACCTGTACATGCTTGATCCTGTGTTGGCATTAGCTCCAGTTTATCAATACCTGACTTAAACATATAACCTTGGGGGTATGGGGAAATCAAAGGTGGAACCGAGTGTAACTTAAAAAGGGTATTACTTGATCCGTGATCCTGGGGGGTAACGGGACAGAATCATTCATGATTATTCTTGATCTGTGGTCTCGGGAGGTAATGGGACAGAACCATTCTTGGTTCACATATCTTGATCCGTTATCCCGGGGGGTAACGGGACATATTGTTTGAGTTACATGAGGACTACATCAATTGATTTCGAATAACTTTAGAATAGATAACCCAGTAGCACAGTTTAGATTATTTACCGCATTTCACCCGCAGGTATACACTTCACTGTTCATACCCGTGTTACTGTTATACACTCGGTACTGTTACTATTCATGCCTGCATATCTCGTTACATCCTGATTATATTTTATTGTTTGGTATTATGACGCACTGACGTCTGGGTTTTGCATGGCCCAGATCCTCTATCTCTGTCGCAGGCCGTTGAGGAGTATTTCTGCCAACATGCCGAGCGGTGAGGTTCCTGCTAGTAGCTAGTTAGTTTAGTTTTATTTTCGTACTTTCATTCCTGATGTGAGTCCGTATTTTAGGACGTACTTTCTAGATATTATTGTTATTTTGATTTATTGCTTCCGCAAATTATTTCTTGACTCGTTTATTTTGGCATACGGACATATACTACATAGTTTATTTTATTTTACGTTCTTGATATCTTATAAACAGCCATAATGTGACTGTGGAGGGATGTCTCCTAGCCACAGGTAGCATGGTTGGCTCTGTCACGTGCCGATCTTAGTGCACTCTGGGAAGCGGGGCATGACAAAGAGTATCGCATATCGTGTCTAAGGGGAGGATAAAGTCAGACCCCAAATAACGCGACATTTCGTGTCGGTATGAAGTCCATCACCCACTGAGAAATTACTGATTCAAATCAGTAATTCTCAACTACCTTGACCAAGGGTTTCTTGTGATGGGCACCCGTGCACAACGTGACAGCAACCCCCAAAACCGGGAGAAACGAATCCCTGACGATCCGCTGACTGCCTCCCTGTGGCTTAGGACTATACCCAACTAAAAAATGTTTGCATGACTACTTTGAGCCGTGGTAGAGTAGTAATCAAAGCATAGTGGGAACTCACAAGAGACAAATGATGATCTCAGGTCGACAGACTAACCTGTACTCATGTCACCTGGGAACTGCTATCTGACAATAGATATAACCCAATGAGCACCTGTATACTATCTTAGGTGACTAACTGAAGGGTTACACTAGCACCCCGGCCAACATCCGTATCCATATGCGGAACAAAAATTTCGTGGCGATAACGAACTTGGCGCTAGAATAAACCTTAACCCGGATCTTTACCATAAACTTAACTAGCAAAAGAAGAGTTCTATCTACTATGATAGAAAGTTATACCTTAAACTTGAACTCCTTCTTCTCCTTGTTGTGAGATTCTTGGAATGATCTAGACGGCTTCTCCTCTTCGTCCTCTCTTTGCCAAAGAAAGATCCACCCGAAGGCCTCTACCTTGAGCTCCTACCTCAACAAAGAAGTAACTAGAGTGCTTGGCTTGCTAGACTAAGAACCCTAGAGTGAGTAGAGAGGTGTTTTGATGGTTTTATCTCACAAAGCTCATGTTTTTCAACTCATGAAACAAGAGAGCTTTGAGAGAGGAAGAGGAGAGAGCTTTGCAAGAGAGAGAAAAGGAATGAGAGAATAAGAATGAAAAATGAACCTTGCTCTCATATGAACAAAAAGAATAATGATAATTTTAATTAGGATAAATGGACATGGTTGATGTTGATTTGACCCTTATCATATCACAATTAATGCTAAGCATGCTCACAAAAATATCCAAGTCAACATGGGTCAACTTAGTCAAAAGGTCAAACCACTTAACCTTGATACAATTATCACTAATTAAAACTCATTAATCAATTTCCACAATCTCATTATGGTTTTAATCAAGTCAATGGTCAAAACCCTAATGAGGTTCCTCTGTCTCTATCAACTGTGTATACACACCCGCATCCGTGTTCCGAGGAACACGAACACAATGAGACAAGACCAGTCCCAAAACAAATACTAGGATCTGGCTTAAACCAAAGCCCACTAGTAATAACTACCCGGACAGCAAACGCGCACAAGTACGCATATGTGAACGAACCCCGTCGTAAAACCATACGACCTTTACTCGTTTTGCCCAAAGGTGAACAACCCTCCGTGTGGGACTCTAAAGACTCGACACTACGCTGGCAGTGGGTTTAACCACAGGTCGCAAGCAGTACTAGCTGTACGTAACGGTCCCCTAGTAGATGCCGAGATGAAGACCGATGAGGTGAACTCATCTGAACTCCTACTGAGCCTGAATGTGACAATCTCCGTACAGTCTGGTCTATTCGTTTATGAGTATCACATGGCGGGCCTAGGGGGTGGTAAACGTCAGACCCCTAAAATCGGTACAAGTCGTGTCGGATTGTAGCCCAGAACACACTGAGAAACTACCGGAAACACTACCAGTAAATCTCGCTTGCCCTGGCCAGGGACGACTATGTGTAATAGCTCTTCTAGACACAGCGCGGTATCAACTCCCAATACCGGGAGAGACGAATCCTGTCTATCCGTCACTGCCTCCAAGTGCTTCGGGACTTCACCCAACTACTACCTGTTTGCACGACTCAATAGAGCCGTCGTTGGGTAGTAATCTAAGAACAGTAGGAACACACTCGAGATGAAGTGATAGTGTCAAGTCAACGGACTAAGCTGTACTCATGTCACCTGGGAACTGTTAACTGACGATAGGTATAATACCAACCAACAGTTCCCGATGAGTCATGTCCAGTGTACTCGTAACCTAACGAGCACCTGCATACTATCTCTAGTATGACGTACTGATGGCTGTGGGACAGACCATCTCCCCTGTTGGGACGAGAAGCGTATGCACCATTCTACTCTGGAGTATCGATGCCCTGTCTCGATAATCCTACGACTAGGGACCAAAATAAGGATGTGCTTATAGACTACCTAGCCCCCACTAGTATGATCGCCATTACAACGCCGGTAGTCAAGCAAAGATCCTAAGGGCTCCATTAATATGTATTAGTGATATGTTAAAAAAACATATACACATATTAAGATAGAAACAAACCAAGTAGCATACTACTATATTGAGCGAGACTGTCGTAAGCCCGTATATATATCCCAAGCTTCCAAAATATATTATACAAACTAGTACTATACAAAAATGGCCTCTAGGGCATATATATCCAACAATCTTCCACTTGCCCTAAAGGCCAGTAATTGTGTACCGCATACCCAACGTCTGCCCTATGGACAGCTGCCGGCGTACCGCATACCCAATAGCTCAAAAAGTCGCTCGAACTGTGTTTGAGGGAGGGCCTTTGTGAATGGATCCGCCGTGTTTTCTTTTGTGTCTACTCTCCGTACCTCGATCTCCTGGCGATCAATGATCTCCTTGATCAAGTGATACCGCCTTAAGATGTGTCTGTATTTCTGATGGGACATTGGTTCCTTCGCTAAAGCTATAGCCCCATTGTTATTGCAATATAATGGTATTGGGTCAACAATGTACGGAACCACCTGAAGTTCACTAATGAACTTCTTCATCAAGACCGCCTCTTTTGTGGCATAGCTTGCAGCAATGTATTCAGCCTCCATCGTCGAGTCTGCGACGGTATCCAGTTTGGAACTCCTCCAACACACCGCCCCTCCGTTAAGGGTAAACACAAAACCCGAGACAGACTTGCTGTCATCCTTGTCACTCTAGAAGCTTGAATCGGTAAAGGACTCGACCCTGAGGTCTCAATTACCGTAAACCAGGAACATCTCCTTAGTCCTTCTCAGGTACTTGAGAATATTCTTCACTGCCGTCCAGTGGTTGTCACCTGGGTCTGACTGATACCGTCTCACCACGCTCAGTGCGTAAGCTACATCTGGTCTTCTACATAGCATCGCATACATTATAGATCCTACCGCCAAAGCGTAGGGTATAGTGCTCATGCGAACCCTCTCCTCGTCAGTCTTAGGAGACATCTTCTTGGAGAGGGTGATTCCGTGCAATGCTGGTATATTACCGCGTTAGGAATCTTCCATACTAAATCTCTTTAGTATGGTCTCTATGTACCTGGACTGTGAAAGTCCCAGTAATCTCTTGAATCTATCTCTATAGATCCTGATCCCCAGTATGCATGTGGCATCATCCAGGTCTTTCATGGAGAACCGTTGTGACAAGAATAGCTTGACCGATTGTAGCATAGGAACATCATTTCCTATCAAAAGAATGTCATCCACGTACAAGACTAGGAACACGACAGTTGGTCCTACAATATTCTTATAGATAGAAGGTTCATCTTCGTTCTTTAAGAAATCAAATTCCTTGATTGCCTCATCAAAACTGATGTTCCAGCTCCGTGATGCCTGCTTTAATCCATAAATGTATTTAAGCAACTTGCACACCTTCCCGCTGCTCCCACTGTCTACAAAACCTTCTGGCTGATCAATATAAATTCACTCTTCCAAACTGCCGTTTAGAAAAACCGTTTTTACGTCCATCTGCCAGATCTCATAGTCATGGAAGGCAGCAATGGCAAGTAAGATTCGAAAGGATTTGAGCATAGCCACAGGAGAAAAAGTTTCGTCATAGTCCACACCAGGTCTTTGACGAAAACCTTTTGCAACGATTCTAGCCTTATAGGTTTCCACCTGCCCATCTATACCAAGTTTTCTTTTGTAGATCCATTTGCTTCCAACGGGTTTTACCCCAGGTGGAGCAATATCCACGGTCCACACTTTATTGGTGTACATGGACTCCATTTCGGATCGCATAGCATCCAACCACTTATCAGAGTCCCTACTGATAATGGCCTGACTGAAACTGGAAAGGTCATCTTCTTCCAAGATGCAATCTTCTCGATCCCCGTCTATAAGAAAACCGTAGTATCTCTCGGGAGGATAAGAAATCCAACCAGATCTGCGGAGTGGCTGAGCGTCGTCTGGGGTTATTGAATCCTGAGGTTCTGTCAAATCTTCAGTTTCAGTTTGTGGTCGCTGAATCTCTTTCAATTCTATTGTGCTCCCACTAATTTCTTTTGCAAGAAACTCCGTTTCTAAGAAAATGGCATTCTTAGCAACAAACACCTTCTGTTCCTCGGCGTGGTAGAACTGACATCCATAACCATTCTTTGGATATCCCACAAACTTACACAAAACTGACCGCGCCTCTAGTTTATCTGGTTTATGCTTTTTAACATAAGCCGGACAACCCCATATCTTAAATCTTTTATGATATGGCCTTTTTCTATTCCATATCTCGAATGGAGTCTTAGGCACTGATTTATACGGAACATCATTCAATAGATATGCCGCTGTTAAAAGCGCATGTCCCCAAAATGAAAGAGGTAACTCAGCACTACTTATCATAGAGCGAACCATATCCAACAGGGTACGGTTCCTCCGCTCCGATACACCATTATGCTGTGGTGTGTACGGAGGAGTAAGCTGAGAGAGAATACCATTCTCTTTTAAGTAATCTAGGAATTCCGTGCTTAAGTACTCCCCTCCTCTATTAGACCGGAGGATCTTCATACTTTTGCCTATCTGGTTCTCCACTTCGTTTCTGAATTCTCTGAATTTCTCAAAAGCTTCAGATTTTTGTTTCATGAGATACACATATCCGAACCTAGAGAGATCGTTAGTGAATGTGATGAAGTACGAGAACCCTCCGCTTGCATGTATAGACATTGGAACACACACATCACTGTGTATGAGTCGCAAGTGCTCTGCTGCCCTTTACCATGTCCGGTGAACGGAGATTTGGTCATCTTCCCTTTAAGATAAGACTGACAAGTTTCATAATATGAAAATTCGAACGTATTCAAGAGTCCATCTTTATGCAACTTACATAGTCTTTTCTCTCCGAGATGACCAAGTCTACAATGCCACAAATAGGATTCGTTCGTATCTGAACTCTTCCTCTTGCGTGTGTTTTGTACATTGAGAACTGTATTTTGATTTAGAACATAGATACCATTACACAGTTTACCTTCTGCAACAAGTACCTTATCAAGGTAAATGTCCATGATATTTCTATCAAGAACAAAGTTATATCGATCTTTATCAAGTAAAGAAACTGATATGATGTTGCAAACAATGGAAGGTGCATAGTAGCAATTGTTCAAAATCATAGTATTGCCATTTGGCAACACTAGGTGATATTCACCGACGGCTGCAGCATTAACTTCTACTCCGTTCCCTACCCTGAGGGACATATAACCAGGTGCAACTTTCCTACTTTTTCTCAGTCCCTGCAATAAATTACAGATATGAGATCCTGATCCGGTATCTAGTACCCAGGAGGAAGGACTGACCGAAAAGCAGTTCTCAATTACAAGAACACCTGAAGTAGATGCAATAGTATGCTTCTTCTTCAACTGGGCCTCCTTGGAATCCATACAATCCTCTTTCCCTTGCTCACACTTATGACTGTTGTCGTAAGTTAGAGCCGAACCGACGTTCCCCCTGCCCCGAATAAGAATTCGAATCGGTCAAGCGATATATTTTATTATCTTGATTAGGGCGTGAAATGGTTGCTACCTGAAGAGAGAGAAAAGAAACACTCACCGTGCGCTCTTGCAAGATTAGATTGGTTATTAATTTATCTAACCAGGATGGCTCCCACTGTTTTCTCAAATTCTTCTTCAAAACCTAAAAGAAGAACTAGTCCGGATTTAATCACACGTCATAATACTTGCTTAACCTTTCAGCCAGGCTAGTGTTAGTACTTCGATGGAGCTTTTCCAACGCTTTCACGAAGTTCCTTAATTACATAACCTCTTTTCCTTGGAGGCGTAGCCCCGCTAACACCGTTCTAGACACCTACTTGGTTTATAGCATTGATTGTTAAGTTAAATATTCTCTCAAGAGTAATCCAACTCATCAGTGGGATCGGGATCCAACTATCATTGTGTAATGACCTAGATGGAATCCACTCTAGTCACTACACTCCAGAAGGTATGCTAAATCTGCAAGTTTCCTGTATGTTTGAAACTCCCGAAATGATTTTTACCCCTAACTGTTTATGACCTTGACTAGGTTACCAAACCATAAACCGCTTGTCAAGTTCTACCCGTCATTATCTTGATTGCATTAAATCCACCAGTACGTGCCCTTGACTAGGTCAACAAGGCCGTACGACTGTCCCAACCAATCACATTTGCAATGCACGGAAAAATATCACTCAGCTACCGTTTACTACGTCTTGACTAGGTCAACAAATGCAGCACGAATACTAAATAATAGCAATCCGAAATGACGGAGGGCTATGGCTGGGTTTTTGGCGAAAAACCCGTTAACGTAATGAACTTGATATCGTTGAAGGAACCTGATTGCCTTTTAAAATATATAGTGCCGAAAACTTTTGCTAAAGTGGTCACTCCCTGTGAAGGGATCTCGGCTCTTTCCTCATCGAATGAGGTGCAGGATATTCCAAACCGAATACCACGATGCAAAGCAAGAATAATCGACTATAGTGAAAGTATTACGTTGACGCAAACTTTTACTCAAGGGGTCACTCCCGATTAAGGGATCTCGGCCCTTGCCTCGTCGAATGAGGTGCTAGATATTCCAAACTGAATACCACTGTGCAAAGCAAAAGAGAACGTCTGTAATGTCTGTTTTAAAAACTTGGTTCCAACAACATCTTTTAGGTTTGTTTTTCTTACATTAATCAAAATTAATGCTGTCCCATCAATGTAACCTACCACACCAGAAAAGAACGAAAATACTATATACGTATATGCCATCCGCATTCGCCACTGGGCCCCGTCATCACCCGTTAGGTTACATAACTAACGACAGAGTGGGGGCTGGACTAGCGCGGGTGTAAAACATATACAACATCTACTAGTGTATATATATATATATATATAAGTATATACAACATTCGTCCCAGGCATGATAGTAAACAACATCATACAAACGCAGCCAACAATACAGAATGGTGGATAATCTTGGAGCCCCGTGTTTCATTTGAGCCACAAATAAAACCCGACGTTCCCTGTCCTGTGGATAGCCTATGAAATGAAAACCAGTACCCCCTACGAGTGCGATGAATAGCCTGCCAATCCTAGAATGAAGCCCCTTCCGTCATAACACCATGAGAAAGAATCCCCTCCGTCTCAATGCCATGAGAATGAAGCCCCCCCCGTTCCAACTCCATGAGATGCGAGCTTGCTGCCTTTCTAGAACCCGACTATTCGTGTACTCCACCGTGGGGTAATCCTATTACAGAAAAAGAAAATAATATGTACAAACTGTGACATCGACCTCAACCCGGTCGTGCCCCAAAATAATATACAACCCGGCAATGACGGCAGTCCACATGTCGGACGCTCGCCCCGCAATAACAAATGTACAAATGAATTTAAACTGTAGTACAAACATTGCAACACTTGCTATCCATCACGACTATCCAACTAACATTACAGAATAAGCACACAACATCAACGCGAATGTCACGTTCGCAAAACCCGTCTAAAAGAACATATAGCAATCAGACGAGTTTTACCGATCGAGTGACATTCCCGGTCGCAGATAAAAGTGAATGTACTGTAAAATACACATTTAAAATTTCGATCGGCTAAACTTTTCCAAATAGGCCCCAAAAGAAAATCCAGCAATCAAGTAAACCTGGGCCAAAACTATATATCACAAATATCATATTTTCATGAAATAGAGCCCCAGAAATTTTTTTTGGGTACTGTAGCCCAAAACGCACCGCGGAAGCGCCGCCTGATGCGGAATTTTGCTCACTTTCCACGGCAGAATTTTAGAGTTAGGCCCCTAAATTTTTTCTGTAGCTATATATTCTCCTGCATGTAATTCTAAGATACTCAGAAAAATTTTAGGACAACTTCGAAAACCGACAGCAAGCTCATGAACATAGATCCGTGACTCGGAAAAATTTGTCAATCGAGATTTTAACCTTGTGCAAACTAGCTAGTAGGGTTTATGGGTAGGCTCTGATACCATGAAGGGTTACACTAGCGCGCCGGCCAACATCCGTGGCCAAATACGGAACAAAAATTTCGTGGCTATAACGAACTTGGCGCTAGAATAAACCATAACCCGGATCTTTACCATAAACTTAACTAGCAAAAGAAGAGTTCTATCTACTATGATAGAAAGTTATACCTTAAACTTGAACTCCTTCTTCTCCTTATTGTGAGCTCCTTGGAATGGTCTAGACGGCTTCTCCTCTTCGTCTTCTCTTTGCCAAAAAAAGATCCACCCGAAGGCCTCTACCTTGAGCTCCTACCTCAACAAAGAAGTAACTAGAGTGCTTGGCTTGCTAGACTAAGAACCCTAGAGTGTGTAGAGATGTGTTTTGATGGTTTTATCTCACAAAGCTCATGTTTTTCAACTCATGAAACAAGAGAGCTTTGAGAGAGGAAGAGAAGAGAGCTTTGCAAGAAAGAGAAAAGGAATGAAAGAATGAGAATGAAAAATGAACCTTGATCTCATATGAACAAAAAGAATAATGATAATTTTAATTAGGATAAATTATCATGGTTGATGTTGATTTGACCCTTATCATATCACAATTAATGCTAAGCATGCTCACAAAAATATCCAAGTCAACATGGGTCAACTTAATCAAAAGGTCAAACCACTTAACCATGATACAATTATCACTAATTAAAACTCATTAATCAATTTCCTCAATCTCATTATGGTTTTAATCAAGTCAATGGTCAAAACCCTAATGAGGTTCCTCTGCCTCTGTCAACTGTGTATACACACCCGCATCTGTGTAACGAGGAACATGAACACAATGAGACAAGACCAATCCCAAAACAAATACTACGATCTGGCTTAAACCAAAGAGTACTAGTAATAACTGCCCGGACAGCAAACACGCACAAGTACGCATATGTGAACGAACCCCGTCGTAAAACCATACGACCTCTACTCGTTTCGCCCAAAGGTGAACAACCTTCTGTGTGGGACTCTAAAGACTTGACACTACGTTGGCAGTGGGTTTAACCACAGGCCGCAAGCGGTACTAGCTGTACGTAACGGTCCCCAGGTAGATGCCGATAAGAAGACCGATGAGGTGAACCCATCTGAACTCCTACTGAGCCTGAATGTGACAATCTCCGTACAGTCCGGTCTGTTCGTCTAAGAGTATCGCATATCGGGCCTGGGGGTGGTAAACATCAGACCCCTAATAACGGTACAAGTCGTGTCAGAGTGTAGCCCAGAACACCCTGAGAAACGACTGGAAACAATACCAGTAAATCTCGCTTGCCCTGGCCAGGGACGACTACGTGTAATGGCTCTCCTAGACACAGCGCGATATCAACTCCCAATACCGGGAGAGTCGAATCCTGTCTAACCATCATTGCCTCCAAGTGCTTCAGGACTGCACCCAACTACTACCTGTTTGCACAACTCAACAGAGCCGTGGTAGGGTAGTATTCTAAGAACAGTGGGAACACACTCGAGGCGAAGTGATAGTGTCAAGTCAACGGACTAAGCTGTACTCATGTCACCTGGGAACTGTTAACTGACGATAGGTATAATACCAACCAACAGTTCCCGACGAGTCATGTCCAGTGTACTCGTAACCTAACGAGCACCTACATACTATCTCTAGTACGACGTACTGATGGCTTTGGGACAGACCATCTCCCCTGCTGGGACGAGAAGCGTATGCACCAGTCTACTCTGGAGTATCGATGCCCTGTCTCAATAATCCTACGACTAGGAACCTAAATAAGGATGTGCTTATAGACTATCCAGCCCCCACTAGTGTGATCGCCATCACAACGCCGGTAGTCAAGCAAAGATCCTAAGAGCTCCATCAATATGTATTAGTGATATGTTAAAAGAAACATATACACATATTAAAATAGAAACAAACCAAGTAGCATACTACTATATTGAGCAAGACTGTCGTAAGCCCGTATATATATCCCAAGCTTCGAAAATGTATTATACAAACTAGTAGTATACAATAATGGCCTCTAGGGCATACATATCCAACACTAACTGCCACCAATAGCTTGTGAGACCGGACACCTCCCCTCGTCGGGGTCTCGATAAGTACACACCAGTCTATTCCGGAGTATCAACGCCCGGTCTCGATACTCTCATGACTAGGGACATTTAAGGATGTGCTTATAGACTACCAATCTCCCACGTATACGATCGCCATCATGATGTTGATAGTCAAGAAAGAATCATATGGACTCTATCAGCATGTAATAGTGATCTGTAATGCCACCTAATGCTGTACATGATGATAAAGACAAACCAGATAGCATACTTTCATCTCGAGTAAGACTGTTCTAGCTGTATAGGTCCTCCCTGAATCATCACAATCATGTGCCTGCGATTCAATAATTGACTTGAGGGCACTATAGCCAACATACTGTAGGTTGATGTTGAAGTACACAATAAGTTCTAACCATCTTCTCTGCCGCATATTCAGCTCTTTCTGAGTAAATAAATACTTCAGAATTTTGTGGTTTGTGTATATATCTACCCGTTCTTCAAGAAGATAATGACGCCAAATCTTCAGTGCAAATATAACAGCTGCCAACTCTAAGTCATGTGTTGGTTAATTGCGCTCATGAATCTTCAACTGTCTTGATGCATAAGCTAAAACTTTACCGTGCTAGTGTAGAACACATCCTAATCCGTTACAATGCACTATGAAACCCCAGATTGGTCCGGTATTACGAGAATGGACGATGTTATCAACCTTGACTTGAGTTCTACAATAGCTTGTTCGCATGTTTCTGACCACACGAATTCTTTATCTTTACGTGTGAGCATGATCAGGGGTGTTGCAATCTTCGAAAATCCTTCAATAAATCTTCGGTAGTATCCTGCTAAACCCAAGAAATTTTTAATGTCCTTCACTGTCTTTAGTGTCGGCCATTCGCTTACTGCTGATACTTTAGCTGGATCCACAGAGATTCCTTCATCTGAAACGATATGTCCGAGAAAACCGACTTGTTCTAGCCAAAACTCGCACTTGTTGTACTTGGCATAGAGTTTGCTGTCACAAAGTCTCTAGGACAATTCATAAATGTTCAGTGCGCTCTTTCCGATTCTTAGAATACACCAGGATGTCGTCGATGAATATTGTAAGTCCACGTTGCTCACCCCGGTTCTTACGGGGAGGCGGAAACGGTATAAAAAAATCGATTTTTAGCGCAAAGGAAACATGGACTAAAAGAAGGATCTTTGCTAAACTACAAACTAGCAAACTACTAGAGGTTCTATCTACTATGTCATAGAGATTATACCTCACGACACCGGTCCTTCGGGTCTTCATTCCGCTATCCGGCTCATCCATCCACACTCCGAGGGTTGATCTGGATCTTGATCACCTCCGCGGCCTTCTTGAGTCGAAGACGATCCACCTGAGAGATGTACTCCGAGCTCCACCTCAAGCCGAGGCAACTAGGGCAACAAGATCGCTAGTCTTGATGTCCTAGGATGTGTAGAAGAGATAGATGGAAGTGTTTGTCTATTTGGATCCTTTTTCTCTCAACACATGAGATCAAAGGAAGAATCAAGAGGAGGAAGAAGAAGGAGAACAACCATGGAGCTCTCTCATTTCTTTTTCAAGAGAGAGAATGAGAAATGAATAATGAGCTAGAGAGAATGAACCATGGTTGCAATAATCCACAATAATCATCATTACTAATCTTTTCATGATAAAGTTGATGGCTACTAATGACTTGACCATTTTCATAATCCAAAGAATAAAAAGAAAACCAAGGAAAACTCTGGACCTCTCATGAAGGTCCAAGTCAACTTTGGTCAAATGGTAAACAAAGTCAAGTATGGTCAAATGGTCAAAGAAATTAGCCATCATATAATTATCACTAAAAAAGATTAGTAAATAATGTCCCCATCTCATAATGGTTTTGACCGAACGAACTGCCAAAACTCTAATGAGTCCGCCTCAGTATGGCTTCGACCGAATCAACTGTCAAAACCCTAATGAGGCACCTCTTTCCTCTTCGCTCCTCACAACTGTGCATACACACCCGCATCCGCATTCCATAGAATGCGAATGCACAGAAGACAAAACAAATCCATCCGTGCAAAACTAGGATCCGGCTTAAACCAAAGCCTACTAGTATAGCCTACCCGAACAACATACGCACACAAGTGTACGTAAGTGATCGTAGCCCTGCCGTAAAACCATACGGCCTCTACACGTTTCGCTCAGTGTAGGGAAACTCTCTGTGTGGGACTCTAAAGACTCGACACTACGCTGGCAGTGGGTTTAACCACAGACCGCAAGCGGCACTAGTTATACATAACGGTCCCCAGTTAGCTGTCGATAAGAAGGCCGATGAGGTAAACCCATCCGAACTCCTACTGAGCCTGTATGTGACAATCTCCGTACAGTCCGGTCTGTTCGTCTAAGAGTATCGCATGGCGGGCCTAGGGGGCGGTAAACGTCAGTCCCCTAATAGCGGTACAAGTCATGTCGGAGTGTAGCCCAGAACTCCCTGAGATAACACTGGAAACCTACCAGTATATTTCGCTTGCCCTGGCCAGGGACATTGTGTAATGGCTCTCCTAGACACAGCGCGATATCAACCCCCAATACCGGGAGAGACGAATCTTGTCTAACCGTTACTGCCTCCAAGTGCTTTGGGACTGCACCTAACTACTACCTGTTTGCACGACTCCTTTGAGCCGTGGTAGGGTAGTAATCAAAGAACAGTGGGAACACACTCGAGGCGAAGTGACAGTGTCAAGTCAACGGACTAAGCTGTACACATGTCACCTGGGAATTGATAACTGACGATAGGTATAATACCAACCAACAGTTCCCGACAAGTCCTGTCCAGTGTACTCGTAACCTAACGAGCACCCGCATACTATCTCCAGTACGACGTATTGATGGCTGTGGAACAGACCATCTCCCCTGCTGGGATGAGAAGCGTATACGCTAGTCTACTCCGGAGTATCGATGCCCTATCTCGATAATCCTACGACTAGGGACCTGTATAAGGATGTGCTTATAGATTACCCATCCCCCACAAGTGTGACTGCCATCACAACGCTGGTAATCCAGCAAAGATCCTAAGGGCTCCACTAATATGTATATAAGCGATATGCTAAAAGAAACGCATGCACATATTGAAGTAGAGACAAACCAAGTAGCATACTACCATTTTGAGCAAGATTGTCTATACAACTGTGAATATCCCAAGCTTCCATTAAGTAATATACAAGATAGTATGATACAGTAATGGCATGTAGGGCATATACACTAACAATCTCCCACTTGCACTAAGGCCATGTACTGGCGTATCGAAGACCTATCATCTCGATCAGCCGCTCGAACTGAGTCTGCGGTATGGCCTTCGTGAGTGGATCTGCAGTGTTATCCTCCGAATTTACTCTCTTCACCTCGATCTCCCGGCGATCTGCGATCTCCCTGATCAGGTGGTACCGCCTCAAAATGTGCTTGGCCTTCTGATAGGACCTGGGTTCCTTCGCTAAAGCTATAGCGCCGTTGTTGTCGCAATACATCAATATTGGATCAACAATGGTAGGAACCACCTGATGCTCCGTGAGGAACTTCTTCATCCATACAACTTCCTTTGCGGCATCGCAAGCAGCTATGTACTCCGCTTCCATAGTTGAGTCAGCAACGGTTTCCTGCTTGGAACTCTTCCAGCAAACCGCCCCTCCATTGAGGGTAAAGACATAACCCGACATGGACTTGGAGTCATCCTTGTCACTCTGGAAGCTGGAGTCAGCAAAGGCCTCGATCTGGAGGTCTTTTCCGCCATATACCAAGAACATCTCCTTAGTCCTTCTCAGGTACTTGAGAATGTTCTTTACTGCTATCCAGTGTTTCTCCCCTGGGTCCGACTTATACCGGCTTACAACGCTCAATGCGTATGCTACATCTGGTTTGGTACATAACATCGCATACATTATAGAGCCTACCGCAAAAGCGTAGGGTATAATAGACATGCGATCCCTTTCCAAATCAGTCTTAGGAGACATCTCTTTGGAGAGGGTGATCCCGTGACAAGCCGGTAAATTACCACGCTTGGAATCTTCCATACTGAATCGTTTCAGTATGGTGTCGATGTACCTAGACTGTGAAAGTCCAAACATCTTTTTAGATCTATCACGATAGATCTGGATCCCCAGAATGTAGTTGGCATCGCCCTAGTCCTTCATGGAGAACCTCTGTGACAAGAATCCTTTGACTGACTGTAGCATAGGAATATCATTTCCTATTAGGAGTATGTCATCCACGTACAAGACGAGGAATACCACAGTTCTCCCTACAATCTTACTGTAAATGCATTGTTCATCTGGGTTTTTGATAAAGTCGAATTCTTTGACAGTATCATCGAAGCAGATGTTCCAACTCCGCGATGCCTGCTTCAGTCCATAGATGGACTTGAGCAACTTGCACGCTTTTCCGCTGCTCCCACTCTGAATGAATCCCTCCGGCTGATCCATATAGACGCACTCTTCTAAATTTCCATTTAGGAAAGCCGTCTTTACGTCCATCTGCCAGATCTCATAATCGTGGAAGGCAGCAATGGCAAGAAGGATCCGAATGGATTTTAGCATAGCCACTGGAGAAAAGGTCTCGTCATAGTCCAAACCAGGTCGTTGACGAAAACCCTTTGCTACAAGTCTAGCTTTATAGGTTTCAACCTGCTCATCTACACCAATCTTCTTTCTGAAGATCCATTTGCAGCCTACAGGTTTTACCCCTTCTGGAGCAAAGTCCAAAGTCCAAACTTTGTTGGTGTATATGGACTCCATCTCGGTCCGCATTGCATCCAGCCATTTTACTGAGTCACCGCTCTGAATGGCTTGCTGGAAGCTAGTAGGGTCACCATAATCAATAGTGCAATCCTCTCTATCCCCGTCTATGAGAAAACCGTAGTATCTCTCGGGCGGATGAGATTGCCTACTACTCCTGCGGAGTGGCGCTGGGATGTCCGGTTCTCCTGAACCCTCTGGTTCTACCAAGGTTTCAGTAATAGCTTGCTGTCCTGGAATTTCTTCCAGTTCTACTACGCTCCCACTATCTCCTTTTTCTAAAAATTGATGTTCCAGAAAGTGGGCATGACGAGAAATAATAACTTTCTGTTCCTCTGCGTAATAGAAAAAAATACCCCCTGGAGTTCTTTGGGTATCCCACAAACTTACATAGTACTGAGCGTGCCTCGAGTTTGTCAGCATGTTGCTTTTTTACAAAAGCTGGACATCCCCATGTCTTAAGATACTTAAGACAGGGTTTCTTCCCACTCCACATCTGATATAGGGTGATAGGCACAGTCTTGGTTGGAGCCTTGTTCAAAAGATATGCAGCTGTTTCTAGTGCATAACCCCAGAAAGATCGCGGCAACTCAGCCTTACTCATCATGGAACGAACCATATCCAATAGGGTTCGATTCCGCCTTTCCGATACACCGTTGTGTTGTGGTGTGTATGGAGGGGTAAGCTGAGAGAGAATTCCATTCTCTTTTAAGTAGTCCAGAAACTCGGCACTCAAGTATTCACTACCTCGATCAGATCTTAGTGTTTTTATACTTTTGCCTGTTTGTTTTTCAACTTCATTCTTGTATTCCCGAAATTTCTCAAAGGTCTCGGATTTATGCTTCATTAAGAAGACATGTCCATACCTAGAGAAATCATCTGTGAAAGTAATGAAGTATGAATAACCACTTCGCGCATGTATAGACATTGGACCATACATATCACTGTGTATGAGTCCCAAGATCTCGCTTGCTCTTTCTCCGTGTCCAGTGAATGGAGTCTTTGTCATCTTTCCCATGAGACAAGATTCACAAGTGGCATAAGACTGGTACTCGAACGGATCCAAGTATCCTTCTTTATATAACCCTTTCAACCGTGTCTCATTAATGTGACCCAGTCTACAATACCATAAGAAAGCCTGATTTAATTCCGGAGACTTTCTTTTAGGTGAGTTCTGGACACTGAAAATCTGAGCTTGATTCAATACGTATATCCCGTTTTTTAATGCACCTGACCCAATCGGAACTTGATTTTGGTGGATGTTGACCACATCGCTTACAAAGGTAAAATCATATCCTTCCATAGAAAGTAAGGATACAGATATGATATTACAAGTCTCACCTGGTACATAAAAACAGTAACGCAGAATCAATATCTTCCCAGTAGTCAGTCCAAGATGATACTCCCCTACGGATTCAGCATACATGCTCATTCCGTTAGCAACCCTGAGAGTCATATCACCTATCTTGATAACCCTACGGTTTCTCAGAGCCTATAACGAATTACAGATATGATATCCTGATCCGGTATCCAAAACCCAGGAAGTAGGGTTAACTGACATACAGTTCTCTATTACAAACACACCTGATTGGTAGAGATTTTACGTTCAAAAATATTAATTACCGCAATCAGGACGGCGTCGCTTCGCAGCTAGCCGGTGAGTGCGGGTCGATCCACAGAGACGGGTAAATTCCTTTTATGTGTTTTAACGAGTTGATTCTATTTGTCGTTTTGGTTGGTTTATAAAAATCTAAAATACTGGATCTAATTAATCTAATTAAGAATCTTGCTAGGGTTAGGTTTAGGGGAAGTTTTGGAGATTAAGGTTCTTCCTCACCGCTTTCAATGCCATTTTTTATAAATCTATTAGATGTTAAGTTAATTATCAATAAAGTGGATACAAATCTTTTGGGAAGATGTTTCTTCCTCTAGATTTGTACCCTACCTTTGTTGATAATTATCCTAACCCTCACGGAAAACGCGCGGAACCGGCCCTTTATACTACGGTTCATCGTTACCTCGAAGGGTAGGATGCCGCAGGGAGCGGTTGTGCTCGTGTGCGTGAAGTTCTAATTCATTAGGTGAAGGTGGCATTGAAAGGGGCGAGAGATTTCATCTCTCAACCCTTTCCCTAAGGCTAACCCTAACAAGCGAGGAGACTACTCGCTCATTAGGGGATGAGAAGACATTATAATTAAAAGAAATAAAAGACTTACTAGGTGACGGCTCCCTCCAAACAAGAAGAACAGATCTGAATTTTGCTCTCAGAAAATCTGAATTTTATTGATTGAAAAGAGGCATGAGAAATTACAATGATTAGGGTCCTATTTATAGATAATAGAAACCCTAGGGTTTACAATTGCACCGCATGTCTAAAGTTACAAATATACCCCTAGAAAATCTTTCCATAGCCGTCAAGAAAAATTGGTAAAATTTGATTTGCGCACTGGCACAGGAAGGCCGCGGAAGCGCCGCGTATATGCGCTTTGGGCCGCGGAAGAGCGGCCCAATGATGAGATCATATTTGGATTTTTCTTGGGCTTCTTGGGGTTCTTCTGTTCTTCCTGGTTCTGTATTCAGGTTATAATTTGGGCTTCTACAGTGATACCAGATTTTCAACGAACACTTTGCAATGGATCTTGTAACCGTCTTTCTTGTAAATTTGGATCTTTTGTTGTCTTGTTGATGGTGAACCGTTCTTCTGCTGAGCTTTACTAAGATCTTTCTATTTGTTGGTCAAAATCCTTCTTTTGTGTCTTCTTTTGTGTTTTTCACTGTTTTTGCTCCAACAACCTGTAACCTGTAACATGGGTCAAAAGCACCTGTTTTTATTGTAAAATGCATAAGAATGGGGAATATAAAATACAATATTATGGTGTGAACAAATACCCCCAAACTTATCTTTTGCTCGTCCTCGAGCAAACTTATTGTTTTATTCTCTACAAAAATCCTAACCGCACTTTCGCAGGGAAACGCGATTGCACTGAGCTCGTGCAACAAGCCGTTAAACCTCTAGGTGTCCCTAGTAGGAGGAGTGTTGTCTCCTGAGGGTTTTCAGCGGATTACACCCACAAAATCCTATCAAATTGGCCCATTGACTTTTGTTCTCCAATTAGGTTTTCTAACAAGGAATTCTATTATCGTCGACCCGCAAATTATCCACCCATATTCTTCACACTTCCTCATTATTTAACTTAAGATTATATATGTTATGTAGAATTACTTAGCTTTCGGCATTTCTTAAGCCTTCCTTCTAGGGTTACATCTCTACTTAGGAATTTTCTATCAACTCCATTAAAGATACAAATTCTATCTTTCATTCCTCTCTTTTATCTAAATTCCAATCACATACCCCTACGTGTGTGTAAAGATCACCCCTACACTTGGAAATTCAATTCAAGCAATCATGCCCTAGTCCATTGTCCAAAGTACTTATTAATTGGTGAATGAAATTTGCTTACACATCCTTCATGCGACCGTTAATACTTCTTGAGGTACCAACGACCGATTACAAAATGCGTTTGCACTTTAAAGCGTACTTCCTAGTCTTTGCAACACCCAAGGCTTTAGCAGTGACTCCCAAACCAGTTGGTCTAAGGCACTAGGTGATGAAGCACCCTCGCTAAATATTTTTCTATTTTTACAGCCTTAAGTAATCACAGAAACCAGTGTCCATTTTTTTTTTCTTTATTCACTTTTTTTTTTCTTTTATTTTCATTGTACTAAGGACTTTAGACAAGAGCATTTCAAGGTCTCCTCTACTATTCCAAGTTTCAAGGTGCGTGATTGTGCAAATTGTAGGGTATACGTTTTCAGAATCTAGACTTAAGCTAGGAACTATTTTTCAAACTTATACTCTAATAAGAACATCAATACTCTTCCCTTGTTTCGACTTAGCCCAAAAAGTGAACCCAAGATTTGCCTATTTCTAAATAAACTACAAGGCATATACTTTCTACCGTTAAACTTTAAGAAAGGTTATTTTTAGGGTTTTTAATTTACTAAGTCTAAGATATAGTTGTTCCTAACCAGTTGACCTATTTGTCAAACTCTAGTCAATTAGCCAAAATTGAATACATTTATTTTTATAATTTTTCAAAATTTTCAAATTTTTATGTGTTTTCAAATAAGTATGCAAATGCAAAAATATGTACAAATGAATGCGAAGGAAGAAGACGTACCGAGCATACCCCCAAACTTGAACTTGACAGTGTCCTCACTGTCATGCTAAACCAAGAGGGTCAAAATACCGGCACTCCCCTGTTTATTTATTTACATTTTTTTTGTATTTTTAATGTTTTGAAATTTTTATTTTTATTTCTTAGAGAAAAAGAAAACAAAAATATATACAAAAAGACCCTCCCCCAAACTTCAATTAAACTATGTTAGACAATACTGCCCAACTTTGCATAGGCCAAAAGTCAACACCAACCATTTGAAAAATTTATCAGTAAAGAATATTGATGGGTGAAAAAATAAGTTGTGGTGGTCCGCAAAGAATTGGGGAAGATAGAAGTAATGGAATGGAAGGTGTGGAGGTGAATATACAGGTGATGGTGATGCATCGATACGAGAATGTAAGTGATCAGCAATCAATGGAGTGTTGGCATTCTCGTAACTTATTAAAAGAAATGGGGGTATTTCAAGTTCTAAGGGAGGAAGTTGGCTCACCACAATACCCCCAAGATGTTCCCGTGGGTCCTCTATTGAAATGGCATCATCCATCAAATGTGTATGATATTTACTTAGGAGGGAACTGATCTCCTCGATGTCCGCCATAGTCCTACCGAAAACTTGCCGCCTATCTTGTAAGACTTTTAAAATAGCGTTCTCTTGCTCGAAGGCTAGAGAGGCTGATATGATAATGGGAAAAGTCTCATTCTCACCTATGTAAGCATATCTACGGTGAGACGGCAAGGGCATGAGTTCGAATTTATGAGGCGAAAGAACCATTGCGGAATCTACCCCGAACTCAAAGGACTCTAACACAGGTTCGAAATCACTACAACCAACCGATTCGGATGGTTCGACTGACTCATCCAAAAATTCAAACGACTCATATTCGGGTTGTGAGTCGTCGTCATCCGAAAAAGTGAAACATTCATAATCAACATCGGTTGTGTCAACGGTGGTAGGCTCAAGGAGGGACGCACTAGTGGCGTCAAAACTGTTTTCATCAAATAGAAATCTTTCAAGCTCGCAGTCCTCCTGCGTGATTTCGTGAATAGAGCAAACTTCTCGTGTACTAGTTTTAGGCACGGGGGGCAGACTTCCCATCTTATAAATATTGAACTCACTAGACCTCTTTCCGAAGGATAGAGTCATGGAGCCATTGCGACAATTTATTATGGCATTGGAAGTGGCCAAAAATGGTCGACCAAGAATCACCGGAATTTGGTTTCTTGGGTTAACAACAGGTTGTGTGTCCATAACGATAAAGTCAACGGGGAATATGAATTCCCCGACTTTGATCAACACATCCTCTAGTTGACCCCTTGGATAGGTGATAGATCGATCAGCCATTTGGAGAGTGCAACGAGTGGGTTTCAACTCTCCAACCCCTAATTGTTCGTACACGGAGTAAGGAATCAGGTTAACACTAGACCCAAGATCTAAAAGTGCACGATTAATTTGCTTATCCCCAATTGTGATGGAAATCGTAGGACAGCCGGGGTCCTTTCGTTTTTGGGGTAAGGTTTGATGGTGGTTAATAGCATTGCTCACTGCACTAGCAACTAGCACTTTCTTGGGTACTTGAGATGCCTTTCTCTTCGAGGTGCACAAGCCCTTTAAGATTTTCGCGTATGAAGGGACTTGTTGGATAGCATCCAAGAGAGGTATATTTATGCTAACCTGCTTAAAGATCTCCACAATCTTCTCCACTTGTGCATTTGGTTTATTAGGACTCAACCTGTTTGGAAATGGTGCATTTTGAAAATTTGTTGAGTCACAAGTCTGTGGAGTAGAATGTGGAATAGGAACGGATCCCAGTGTGGATGTGTTCGTGTTGTTAGAAATGGGTCCGTTCGAGTCAGAAGAAGTAGAGCCGTGTGAAGGGTGGAGAATAGGCTCTAAAGAAAAAGGTGAAGAAGGAAGTGAAGAAAATGAAGAAGGGGAAGAAGAACCACCGGCGGGGATGTCATCACTAGTTTCCACATTATTTTGCAACTCTCTTCCGGATCTCAACGTGGTCACCGCATTCACATTGTGATTGTTATATGCGTTTAGTGTGTGACCGGGATTGGGCAATGGTTGAGATGGAAGCTTTCCCTTTTCTCTCTCGCTCAACGCAGCAGTTAATTGTGCAATTTGTGCCTCGATAGATTTGATACTTTGATCATGTGAGGCATCGTTATTCATTAAAGATTGAACATAACTGTCAAATCTTGCTGCGGAAATTGTAGTTTGCTTGAGAAATACTTCAAGACTTTTCTCGAGCGAGCTAACCTTATCATCATTAGGTTGAATCAAATTGTTCGTTTGATTTGTATAAGGTTGTTGTTGGAAAGGTTGCTGATTTTGAGTTTGTAAGGGTGCTTGTTGTTGTTGTGGAGGAGCTCTTTGAAAATTGTTATTCCCTTGGACTTGTTGATTTTGGTTCCAAGCGAAATTTGGGTGACTCCTCCACCCCTGATTGTAAGTCGAAGAGTAAGGATCGTTTCTTTGTCTTTGCTGGAATGCAGCATTGACTTGATCCTGCCCTTGAATGGGTGCATTATAAGGGCACTCTTCGGTGAGATGTGATGGATTAGAACAACAAGCACAAACAGTTCGTGTGGGTAGAGTAGGGGCAGGAGAAGTCGATGAGATTTTGGTCTCAATCGCTTCTAGCTTTTTCATAAGTGAGGCCATCTCGGCCTTCATAGCAATCGACATATCTATTTGATGTATGCCTGCCCTAGATTGACCAACTGAAGAAGATGATGTGGTCTTGGTACTCTCCCATTGAATTGTTTGCTCACTTAGGTCCTCAAGAAACTGCCAAGCTTCGTCGCTAGATTTAGAGAGAAAATGACCTTGACATATTGTTTCAAGCAACTGCTTCGTTGCTGTGTTCAATCCCTCGTATAATGTTTGGCAGAGTTGCCACCTTTCTATCCCATGATGAGGGCATTGAACAAGTAGGTCTTTAAATCTCTCGAAACACTTCCAGAATGGTTCGGACGGAAGCTGTGAAAATTGTATGATTTCATTTCGGATTCTAGCAGTTTTGTGGTGAGGATAGAACTTTTTCAGAAAAGCTCTCACAAACTCGTCCCAATTTCTAATGGAGTGTGATGCGGTGCTGTATAGCCACTTCTCGGCTAGGTCACATAAGGTGAAAGGAATGACCCTTAGCCTTATTGCGTCATCACTTAATTGGGTTGTCTTCATCATGCTGCAAACGTTTTGGAATTTATTAATGAAAATATATGCATCTTCGGATTCCAAACCATGAAACTTAGGCAGCATATTGATGAATTGTGGTTTTATTTCAAAGTTGTCCCCATTTGCCGGTGGGGGTGAAAGACATGTAGGTAAAGAAGTGCGAACGGGGTAGAAGAGATCCTGGAGCGCAACTCGTGCGGGCGCTACAACAGGCGGTAGATTCGGGTTATTCGCACCTAGCGGAGGTGGAATCATTCCCGTCGGCAAGGTATAGTTGGGGTCGTGTCCCGACATACCTTCGAAAGAATTTGAGGGTGGAGGTAAGAAAGTGGAAGGAGTTTCGACTTCGGTGTCGAAAAGTTCGTTGGTCGGTACCAACGAAACACGGACTAATCGGGCGTTAGTATCCCTAGTCCAAAATGACATACACTAAAGGGTAGTGCAGTCAGAAAAAAGAGAAAAACAGAATGTGGGGGTAAGATAACGTCAGTGAGAAGAAGTGGTGGAAGTGAGTTTGCAAGTTTTCTTTAGCGGCAAGTTGCAAGTTTTGAAAAGATTTTTTTATTATTTTTTTATTATTTTTGTGTGAGTTTTGCAAAGAAGTTTTTGAAAACGGACTCGTGACACAACTGACTCAACCACACATGCACAATCAGGCCTAGATCTAGGGTCGCCTAGGTCTGCTAGACAGCTCCTAACTAGGGCTAGAAATAGACCTCAAACCGCCTCTTCACGGACAAATACGGCCAGGTAAGTGGGAAGGAACCACCACTACAGTGGGCCTAATTAAAAACCACTAGCCTAGACACCGCAATGTCGGTTAGGATAAACGGCCGATGCCTACCCTAGTCCTTTTCCTATTGAGCTCGTTGTCCTTAGGTCTGAGTCTAATCTTTTTTTAATTAAAGGTGATTGATGCAAAATGCTTAGGTGTTTTCTGGGGTCCTGGAAAGGGTGATGAAATCCCCACCCAATCTGAGTTTGGTCAAATAGCCCCTTAGAATCCGGTTAAATTATGCAAAACAAATAAAATTTCACTTGCAATCAGAATTTTTTAGCGCGGCGCAAAGAAACCTGCAGAAATCTGTTATTTAGAAGGGGGGGAAAGACTCTTTACGCAAAGAATCCTGCAGAAAATTTTCACAGACAGAGATATGGAGGTTACAGAGGAGGGGGAGAGAAAACAAACCCTGCAATTTTTTAGGGCTGACGTGGCAGCCAGAGCGCGGAAGCGCGGCGGGAGGCCCCTAAATGCGGCGGAAGCGCGGCTGTGTAGAGGAATCGGCCGCTGAAAAAAATTCTGCTGTTCTGTTGGGCACTTTCTTCTCTGTTCTGATATGTAACTTTCTGATTCCCTCTCTGTAGAATCCCAGATTCTTGATTCTTCGCTGTTCCTGCAAGATCCAAAAGATACACCCTTCAAACAGATCAAATTTGATTATTTTTTATATTTTTTTATATTTTCCGATTTTTATAATTTTTAAAATTTATATCAACCCGAAAATTCACAAAAAGAAAGATTACGCCGTCCCCGGCAACGGCGCCATTTGATTGGTAGAGATTTTACGTTCAAAAATATTAATTACCGCAATCAGGACGGCGTCGCTTCGCAGCTAGCCGGTGAGTGCGGGTCGATCCACAGAGACGGGTAAATTCCTTTTATGTGTTTTAACGAGTTGATTCTATTTGTCGTTTTGGTTGGTTTATAAAAATCTAAAATACTGGATCTAATTAATCTAATTAAGAATCTTGCTAGGGTTAGGTTTAGGGGAAGTTTTGGAGATTAAGGTTCTTCCTCACCGCTTTCAATGCCATTTTTTATAAATCTATTAGATGTTAAGTTAATTATCAATAAAGTGGATACAAATCTTTTGGGAAGATGTTTCTTCCTCTAGATTTGTACCCTACCTTTGTTGATAATTATCCTAACCCTCACGGAAAACGCGCGGAACCGGCCCTTTATACTACGGTTCATCGTTACCTCGAAGGGTAGGATGCCGCAGGGAGCGGTTGTGCTCGTGTGCGTGAAGTTCTAATTCATTAGGTGAAGGTGGCATTGAAAGGGGCGAGAGATTTCATCTCTCAACCCTTTCCCTAAGGCTAACCCTAACAAGCGAGGAGACTACTCGCTCATTAGGGGATGAGAAGACATTATAATTAAAAGAAATAAAAGACTTACTAGGTGACGGCTCCCTCCAAACAAGAAGAACAGATCTGAATTTTGCTCTCAGAAAATCTGAATTTTATTGATTGAAAAGAGGCATGAGAAATTACAATGATTAGGGTCCTATTTATAGATAATAGAAACCCTAGGGTTTACAATTGCACCGCATGTCTAAAGTTACAAATATACCCCTAGAAAATCTTTCCATAGCCGTCAAGAAAAATTGGTAAAATTTGATTTGCGCACTGGCACAGGAAGGCCGCGGAAGCGCCGCGTATATGCGCTTTGGGCCGCGCAAGAGCGGCCCAATGATGAGATCATATTTGGATTTTTCTTGGGCTTCTTGGGGTTCTTCTGTTCTTCCTGGTTCTGTATTCAGGTTATAATTTGGGCTTCTACAGTGATACCAGATTTTCAACGAACACTTTGCAATGGATCTTGTAACCGTCTTTCTTGTAAATTTGGATCTTTTGTTGTCTTGTTGATGGTGAACCGTTCTTCTGCTGAGCTTTACTAAGATCTTTCTATTTGTTGGTCAAAATCCTTCTTTTGTGTCTTCTTTTGTGTTTTTCACTGTTTTTGCTCCAACAACCTGTAACCTGTAACATGGGTCAAAAGCACCTGTTTTTATTGTAAAATGCATAAGAATGGGGAATATAAAATACAATATTATGGTGTGAACAACACCCGAAGCCGAAGCCACAACATGCTTCGAATTCTGGCTACTGGCTTTGCTAGCCCTGCAATCCTTCTGCCAATGTTCATTCCTGTAACAATAGGAACGTCCCTCTTTTACTATATCCAGTCCCGAAACTTCTGCCCTTTCCTTACCTTTTACTTCCCTGGTTTCTTTCAGGGTAGAAGGTAGAGACTGTAGAATAAAGTCAGCATCTGACCCGTTCTTCAACTTGGTCTTCAGGCCCGTGAGCTCAGAATAGCTGGTCTCTGTAAGGACGTTGCCCCCTACAGATGACCCGATAGCCAACCTCGCTGGAAGCAATTCGTTAGAGGTCTCATATCTTGCGATACGAGATTGCTCTCTATACAAATCTTTGTTATGGAGGAAGATAGATACTAAGTCCATCTTCTCGTGCTGCCTCTGGTATGCACCATCAACTAAGGCTAACACGAGGCATTTGGCTTTCGCACAGTTTTTTTCCGATGTCTTGCGGATATCAATATCCGAGATAGGAGAAACTGGACCTGAGACGGCAGGGGTTGGATCAGTCAAGAGGTGTCCCAGCTTGTCATGGGCAATGGACATCTGGATAGACCTTTGCCAGTCATAACAGTCAGATTCAGTCATTTTATTATCTAGATGCAACCTATGTCTGGTCACTTGGTCGCTGCAATTAAGAGAGAGAGAAGAAAATACTTTAGCATGATGCTCTTGCAAGTTTAGATTTGTTTTTAATTTATCTAAACAGGATGGCTCCCACTGTCTCTCGAATTCCTCCTCAAACCATAAAGGAAGAATTAGTCAGGATCAATCTCACCGTACAATACTTGCTTAACCGTTCAGCCAGGCCAGTGTCGGTACTTCGATGGAGGTTTTCCAACGCTTTCGCGAAGTTCCTTAATTAAGTAACCTCTTTTCCCTGTGGGCGTAGCCCCGCTAACACTTTTTTAGACACCTACTTGGTTTATAGCATTGATCGTTAAGTGAGAAAGTTCCCGAGGAGTAGCATATACTCACATTAGGATCGGGATCCAAATATCATCGTGTGATAAAACCGAAGGAATCCTACCAGAATCATCACATTCCAAATGGTATGCAGTACAAGCAAGTCCCGATGTGGATTTTTGCCCCATGCTCTTATGACAAAAGCCGACATATCATAAGTCACATGTCAAGTTCTACCCGTCATTGTCCAGGTTAATTTGAACCCACCCATACATACCCTTGACGAAGGCCAAAATAGTAGTACGCTGGCCCAAACCAACACATCTATCTATGCTACAGATAAATATTCAGCAGCTACCAATCACTATGCCTTGGCGAAGGTCAAAATACATAGCTTGAATACTACTGAATATTTAACTGAAATGACGGAGGGCTACGAATGGTTTTGGCGAAACCGTGAACGTAGTGAACTTGATATATGTTAGTGTATATGCCCTAGAGGCCATTACTGTATTATACTAGTTTGTATATTACTTGATGGAAGCTTGGGATATTCACAGTTATATATACAATCTTGCTCGAAATGGTAGTATGCTACTTGGTTTGTCTCTGCTTTAATATGTGCATGTGTTTCTTTTAGCATATCGCTGATATACATATTAGTAGAGCCCTTAGGATCTTTGCTTGATTACCAGCGTTGGGATGGCGCTCACACTCGTGGGAGCTGGGTGATCTATAAGCACATCCTTATACAGGTCCCTAGTCGTTGGACTATCGAGACAGGGCATCGATACTCCGGAGTAGACTAGCGTATGCGCTTCTCATCCCAACGTGGAAGACGGTCTGTCCCACAGCCGTCAGTACGTCGTACTTGAGATAGTATGTGGGTGCTCGTTAGGTTACGAGTACACTGGACAGGACTCGTCGGGAACTGTTGGTTGGTATTATACCTATCATCAGTTATCAGTTCCCAGGTGACATGAGTACAGCTTAGTCCGCTGACTTGACACTGTCACTTCTCCTCGAGTGTGTTCCCACTGCACTTTGATTGCTACCCTACCACGGCTCAAAGGAGTCGTGCAAACAGGTCGTTTTTGGGTGCAGTCCCGAAGCACTTGGAGGCAGTGACGGTTAGACAGGATTCGTCTCTCCCGGTATTGGGGGTTAACATCGCGCTGTGTCCAGCATAGCCATTACACGAGTAGTCCCTGGCCAGGGCAAGCGAGATATACTGGTAGGTTTCCAGTGTTATCTCAGGGTGTTCTGGGCTACAATCCGACATGACCTGTACCGCTATTAGGGGACTGACGTTCACCGCCCCCTAGGCCCGCCGTGCGATGTATCAGACGAACAGACCGGACTGTACAGAGACTGTCACATACAGGCTCAGTAGGAGTTCAGATGGGGTTCACCTCGTCAGTCTTCTTATCGACATCTACCTGGGGACCGTTACGTACAGCTAGTGCCGCTTGCGGTCTGTGGTTAAACCCACTGCCAGCGTAGTCTCGAGTCTTTAGAGTCCCACACAGAGAGCTATTCGCCTTTAGGCAAAATGAGTAGAGGTCGCATGGTTTTGCGACAGGGTTCGTTCACATCCGCGCACTTGTGCACGTTTGCTGTCCGGATAGCTTATACTAGCAGGCTTTGGTTTAAGCCAAATCCTAGTATAGATTTGGGATTGGTTTTTTTCTCTTTGTATTCGTGTTCCTCGGATCACGAATACGGGTGCGTATGCACAGTTGCTTGAGACAGAGGGAGAGGACTTTGATTAGGGTTAATGACTATTGTCATTTTATTAACCCTAAGGCTTATGTGTGTATTATGGTTAATTGATATTAGTTTAATATAATTGTGCATGGTTATGGTTGTTGACCATTTTGACCTCTTTGACTTGTTGACCTAGGTTGACACTTTGACCATCATCATTTCATTTGGAAGATGCTCTTTGATCCTTGCAAATTGCATTAAAAATGAAATGATAATGGTCATGTCTTGATTAACCATGGCAATTATCTAGCTAATTATCTAATTACAATAATTCACACATATATGAGAGAATGCTTCATATTTTCTCTCATTCTATTATTCACTTTCTCTCTCTTGTTCTTCCTCTCCCTCAAGCTCTCCCCTCTCATGTGTTGAGAAACACTTGAGCTTGAGAAAAACCCTTTCTTGATAATCTCTACTCTCATCTAGGGTTCAAGGATTAGCACTTCTTGCACCCTAGTTACTTCTAGTTTGATGTTGAAGCCAAAGGTCGAGGCTTTCGGGTGGATCTTTCTTCGACGTGAGAAGACGACTAAGGTGACCTCCTTCCACCACTCCAAGGAGCAAGGAGAGAAGGACATAAAGCCCAAAGTATAACCTTTCTAGCACTTAGCTAGTTTCTAGTTAGCTTTAGCTTGTTTTTGTTTAGCAAAGATCCTTCTTTGTCTAGTCCATGTTGCCTAAGTTGATAAAAATTTGATTTTTATTCCGTTTTCCTCCTCCCCGCAAGTACCGGGGTGGGCAACGTGGACTTACAGTGGTATCAGAGCCTAACTAAACATAAACTAGCTAGGTAGTGAAAGTGTATGGAAGTTTGATCGGAAGAATCGAAAAACCAAAATATCAAAACCCTAACTTTCTGTTAAATTTTTTCCTGCTCAAAATAAAATTTATTATACTCCAAAAATCATCTCAGGGTTTTGTGAAGAAAGCCACCAAAAATGATCCAGTGATTCGACCAAAAAGCCGCGGTTCCGCGGCAATAGCAAGCTATTGCCGCGCAACCGCGGCCGTCTTGGCTCTTCACTAGGTCGAGTTTGGTGCAGTGTATTTGGCTTGGTTTTAGGATTTTTAAGATGGTTTATATGTGCCCAGGTTTTCTAGAATAGAAATTTATTTTTGGGGGCCTATAAATCCGTATTTTTTTTTCCCGAACTTCAATACACTTTGACTAAAAGGTTATATCTGTGATGTTTATATGTATTGAACGTCGGCTAATCGCTATATGTCGATTAGTCGGGGTTATACATATCTGTGATCTGTGATTGATGATGGTATGTGTATATGAATGTGTTGGATTGTCGCGGATGAATAGCCGGGGTGGATGTGAGATGAGTGTTGCTTTTTCTTTCATTCATTGTAATATGTAAATTGATGTAATAATATTATTTGTATGGCCGCACAACCGGGTCGGGGTTGTAGCCGTCATTGTATAATTCTTTTTACTGTTTTTGCTCCTAGGATAGACCCATGGAGGGGGTGCACAAACTACCGGGTATCTCGAAGTGCCAAGTGGCCTACTCACGGTGGTGAGGGAGGTTGCTTCGCTTCGGGTACTTGGCAGGTAGTTTCCCGCACCCGTAGGGGTCTTGGGTGGGGTATTGGCTATTCACCGCGACCGTGTAATCCGCTTTTCGTTGCAGGCTCGAACGGATTGCGGATTCCTAGTATATCCAATGTATTCATCTGTGATCTGTAATGTCTATCATTGCTCTATATTTATATATGATAACTATTTAGGCGTTGCTTATGTTTTACAGCCGCGGTAGCCCAGCCCCCGCTCTGTCGTTAGTTAAGTAACCTAACGGGTGATGACGGGGCCCCGTGGCGAATGCGAATGGCATGAGCGTACGTCATATTTTGGTTGTTTTCTGCAATGGCAGGATTAAATGATGGGACGCATTAAAAGAACTAATGCAAGAAAATAAACCAAGTAAAAGTCGATTGGAACACTTTGAAAACCACTCGGTTCTTTTCAAAACTAAACTTTTAAACGCGGAGCTTGAACCACTCCTTTTAAAAGCTATCTCGTTCCATCGATTATATCAAGTTCACTACGTTCACGGTTTCGCCAAAACCATTCGTAGCCCTCCGTCATTCCTCATGAATGGTCAAAAATTATTCAAGCTATGTATTTTGGCCAAAGTCAAGGCATAGTGATTGGTAGCTATTGGGTATTCATGTGCAGCATAGATAGATGCGTTGGTTTGGGACAGTCGTGCTGCCATTTTGGCCAAAATCAAGGGTAGGTACGGGTGGGCCCAAATTAACCAGGAGAATGACGGGTAGAACTTGACATGTGATTTATGATATTTTGGCCAAAGTCAAGGTCATAAGAGCATGGGGCAGAAATCCACATCGGGAGTTTCATAAGTACTGAAACTTGCTAGCGCTGCATACCATTTGGAGTGTGATAATTCTGGTAGGATTCCTTCGGTTTTATCACGCGATGTTATTTGGATCCCGATCCTACTGTGAGTATATGCTACTCCTTGGGAAAACTTCCACTTAACGATCAATGCTATAAACTTAGTAGGTGTCTAGAAAGGTGTTAGCGGGGCTACGCCCACAGGGAAAAGAGGTTACTTAATTAAGGAACTTCGCGAAAGCGTTGGAAAACCTCCCTCGAAGTACCGACACTGGCCTGGCTGAACGGTTAAGCAAGTATTGTACGGTGAGATTGATCCTGACTAATCCTTTCTTTACGGTTTGAGAAGGGATTCGAGAGACAGTGGGAGCCATCCAGTTTAGACAAACTAAAAACCACTCTAAACATGCAAGAGCATCATGCTAAAGTGTTTCTTTTCTCTCTCCTAATTGCAGCGACCATTCAATATGACCGGACTTAAGTTATTACTAGATAAAAACATATTGACAGGGCCAAACTACAAAGATTGGCTCAGGAATGTCAAGATGGCAATCACTTACGACAAGTTGGGGTATGTCCTGACCACCAAAGCTCCCCCTGTCCCAGGTCCCAAAACCAGTGTCGTAGATAGGGAAATCTACAAGACCTGGGAAATAGATTGCGCGAAGGCCAGATGCCTCATACTAGTCTCGATTGACAACGAACATCAGTGGAGGCACGAGAATATGGACCTAGAGTCCATATTTCTTCATACAAAAGAACTATACGGAGAGCAGTCTCGTATCGCAAGATACGAAGTGTCGAAGAAGTTGTTTTCGGCAAGGTTGGCCGTCGGATCATCGGTAGTGGAACACGTGCTTAAGATGATTGGCTACATAGAGGAGCTCGCGGAACTTGGGACCACGTTGGAGAATGAACTCTATACTGATTTGATTCTCCAGTCCCTTCCTTCCACTTACGCCCAGTTTATCCTTAACTTCAACATGCAAGGAAAGGAGGTTGAACTTTCCGAACTTCTGAACATGTTAAGGAGTGCTGAGGGCACCCTACAGAAGGGTAGGGAGACATCCACTTTGTTTGTAGGAGGATCTTCCTCTTCTAGATCCAGGGCGAAAGCCAAGGGTAAGAAGAAGAAAGCCTCCGCCAAACCAAGAGGCGGTGTCGGTAAAGTGGATACGAAGGGAAAAGGAAAAGCAATAAAGATAGCGGGAAAGCTGGTGGGGAAGGAAGAATGCTTCTATTGTCACAAAAATGGTCACTGGAAACAGGATTGCAAGGCTTGGACGGCCAGAACACAGGATTTGAAGCGAGTTGCAGCTTCAGCTTCAGGTGTGTATGTTATTGAAAACTGTCTATCAATAAACTCTACATCCTGGGTATTGGATACTGGATCAGGATCTCATATCTGTAATTCTTTGCAGGCGTTGAGAAAGCGTAGAGTTTTTGAAGGCAGGTGACATGACCCTCAGAGTTGCAAACGGTGCTACCATGGATGCTGAGGCCGTGGGGGACTATCACCTGGGATTGTCAGATGGATACTTTTTGGTTTTACGTAGTTGTTATTATGTACCAAATGCAACCTGTAATATCATTTCTGTATCTTTATTATCTAAAGAAGGTTATGAATTTGCATTTGTAAGTAATGTAGTGAACATTCACCTTAATCAAGTTTTGATTGGGTCAGGTACATTGAACAACGGTGTATACGTATTAAACCAACCACAAATTTTCAATGTCCAGAATACACACAAAAGAAAGTCTCCAGAAATCAATAAAACTTTCTTATGGCATTGTAGACTGGGTCACATCAATGAGAGAAGGTTGACTAAGTTACATACAAAAGGATATTTAGATCCATTCGAATATCAATCGTATGCAACTTGTCAATCCTGTCTCAAAGGAAAGATTTCAAAGACTCCGTTCACTGGACACGGAGTAAGAGCGAGCGAGCTCTTGGGACTCGTACACAGCGACATGTGCGGTCTAATGTCTACACATGCGCGAAGCGGTTATTCTTACTTCATTACTTTTATGGATGATTTCTCAAGGTTCGGACATGTCTTCTTGATGAAGCATAAATCCGAAGCTTTTGAAAAGTTCCAGGAATATAAGAATGAAGTAGAAAAACAAACAGGCAAAAGTATCAAGACACTAAGATCTGATCGAGGTGGTGAATACTTGAGTGCCGAGTTCCTAGGTTACTTTAAAGAGAATGGAATTCTCTCTCAGCTTACTCCTCCATACACTCCGCAACATAACGGTGTATCGGAGAGACGGAACCGAACCCTATTGGATATGGTACGGTCCATGATGAGTAACGCTGAGTTGTCGCAATCGTTCTGGGGATATGCGCTAGAAACAGCTGCATACCTTTTGAACCGTGTTCCCACTAAGACTGTGCCTACCACACCATATGAGTTATGGAGTGGGAAGAAACCCTATCTTCAATACTTGAAGATTTGGGGATGTCCAGCTTATGTCAAAAAGCAGCATGTGGACAAACTCGAGGCACGCTCAGTACTGTGCAAGTTTGTGGGATACCCAAAGAACTCCAGGGGGTATCTTTTCTATTACGCAGAGGAACAAAAAGTCCTTGTTTCTCGTAATGCCCATTTTCTGGAACACCAGTTCATAGAAAAAGAAATAAGTGGGAGCGCAATAGAACTGGAAGACATTCCAGAACCACAAGCTATTACTGAAAGCTTAGTAGAACCAGAGGGTTCGAAAGATCAAGACATTCCCACGCTACTCTGCAGGAGTAGTAGGCAGTCTCATCTGCCCGAGAGATACTACAGTTTTCTCATTGACGGGGATAAAGAGGATTGCATCATAGATATTGATGAGCCTACTAGCTTCCAGCAAGCCTTTCAGAGCGTCGAATCGGTAAAATGGCTGGATGCAATGCGGACCGAAATGGAGTCCATGTACACCAACAAAGTATGGACGTTGGACATTGCTCCAGATGGGGTAAAACCCGTAGGATGCAAGTGGATCTTCAAAAGGAAGATTGGTGTAGATGGACAGGTTGAGACCTATAAAGCTAGACTGGTAGCAAAGGGTTTTCATCAGCGACCTGGTTTGGACTATGACGAAACCTTTTCTCCAGTAGCTATGCTGAAATCCATTCGGATCCTTCTTGCCATTGCTGCCTTCCACGATTATGAGATTTGGCAGATGGACGTAAAGACAACTTTTCTAAATGGACATTTGGAGGAGTGTGTCTATATGGACCAGCCAGAGGGTTTGATTCAGAGTGGGAGCAGCGGAAAGGTATGCAAGTTGCTTAAGTCCATTTATGGACTAAAGCAGGCATCGCGGAGTTGGAACATCTGTTTTGATGAGACGGTCAAAGAATTTGGCTTTATCAAAAATCCAGATGAACCATGCATCTATTGTAGATTTGTAGCGAGAACTGTAGTATTCCTCGTTTTATACGTGGATGACATTCTCTTAATAGGAAATGATATTTCTATGCTACAATCTGTCAAGGGGTTCTTGTCACACAGGTTCTCCATGAAAGACCTGGGTGATGCCTCATACATTCTGGGTATCCGGATCTACCGTGACAGATCCAAGAGGATATTACGACTTTCGCAGTCCAGGTACATCGACACCATACTGAAGAGATTCAGTATGGAAAATTCCAAGCGCGGTAATCTACCGGCTTGTCACGGGATCACCCTCTCCAAAGAGATATCTTCCAAGACTGATTTGGAGAGGGATCGCAAGTCTATTATACCCTACGCTCTTGCGGTAGGCTCTATAATGTATGCAATGTTGTGTAGCAGACCGGATGTGGCTTATGCACTGAGTGTGGTAAGCAGGTATCAGTCAAACCCTAGGAAGAAATATTGGATAGCAGTAAAGAACATTCTTAAGTACCTGAGAAGGACTAAGGAGATGTTCTTGGTGTATGGCGGAAAAGACCTCCAGATTGAGGCCTTTGCTGACTCCAGCTTCCAGAGTGACAAGGATGATTCCAAGTCCATGTCGGGTTTTGTCTTTACCCTCAATGGAGGGGCAGTGTGTTGGAAGAGCTCTAAACAGGAAACCATTGCCGACTCGACTATGGAAGTGGAATACATCGCTGCATCTGATGCCGCAAAAGAAGCTGTCTGGATGAGGAAGTTCTTGAGAGAACTTGAGGTGGTTCCGTCCATTGTTGACCCAATACCTCTGTATTGCGACAACAACGGGGCTATAGCTTTAGCGAAGGAACCCAGGTCCCATCAGAAATCCAGACACATCTTGATGCGGTATCACCTGATCAGGGAGATCGTGGATCGCCAGGAGATCGAGGTTCGGAGGGTTGCTTCAGAAGATAACACAGCAGATCCATTCACCAAGGCCTTGCCCCAGACTCAGTTCGAGCGGCTGATCGAGATGATAGGTCTTCGATACGCCAGTACATGGCCTTAGTGCAAGTGGGAGATTGTTAGTGTATATGCCTTAGAGGCCATTACTGTATCATACTAGTTTGTATATTACTTGATGGAAGCTTAGGATATTCATAGTTGTATATACAATCTTGCTCGAAATGGTAATATGCTACTTGGTTTGTCTCTGCTTTAATATGTGCATGTGTTTCTTTTAGCATATCGCTGATATACATATTAGTAGAGCCCTTAGGATCTTTGCTTGATTACCAGTATTGTGATGGCGCTCACACTCGTGGGAGCTGGGTGATCTATAAGCACATCCTTATACAGGTCCCTAGTCGTTGGACTATCGAGACAGGGCATCGATACTCCGGAGTAGACTAGCGTATGCGCTTCTCATCCCAGCGTGGGAGACGGTCTGTCCCACAGCCGTCAGTACGTCGTACTTGAGATAGTATGCGGGTGCTCGTTAGGTTATGAGTACACTGGACATGACTCGTCGGGAACTGTTGGTTGGTATTATACCTATCGTCAGTTATCAGTTCCCAGGTGACATGAGTACAGCTTAGTCCGCTGACTTGACACAGTCACTTCGCCTCGAGTGTGTTCCTACTGCACTTTGATTGCTACCCTATCACGGCTCAAAGGAGTCATGCAAACAGGTAGTTTTTGGGTGCAGTCCAGAAGCACTTGGAGGCAGTGACGGTTAGACAGGATTCGTCTCTCCCGGTATTGGGGGTTAACATCGCGCTGTGTCCAGGAGAGCCATTACACGAGTAGTCCCTGGCCAGGGCAAGCGAGATATACTGGTAGGTTTCCAGTGTTATCTCAGGGTGTTCTGGGCTACACTCCGACACGACCTGTACCGCTATTAGGGGACTGACGTTCACCGCCCCCCTAGGCCCGCCATGCGATGTATCAGACGAACAGACCGGACTGTATGGAGACTGTCACATACAGGCTCAGTAGGAGTTCAGATGGGGTTCACCTCGTCAGTCTTCTTATCGACATCTACCTGGGGACCGTTACGTACAGCTAGTGCCGCTTGCGGTCTGTGGTTAAACCCACTACCAGCGTAGTGTCGAGTCTTTAGAGTCCCACACAGAGAGCTATTCGCCTTTAGGCAAAATGAGTAGAGGTCGCATGGTTTTGCGACAGAGTTCGTTCACATCCGCGCACTTGTGCACGTTTGCTGTCCGGACAGCTTATACTAGCGGGCTTTGGTTTAAGCCAGATCCTAGTATAGATTTGGGATTGGTTTTTTTCTCTTTGTATTCGTGTTCCTCGGATCACGAATACGGGTGCGTATGCACAGTTGCTTGAGACAGAGGGAGAGGACTTTGATTAGGGTTAATGACTACTGTCATTTTATTAACCCTAATGCTTATGTGTGTATTATGGTTAATTGATATTAGTTTAATATAATTGTGCATGGTTATGGTTGTTGACCATTTTACCTCCTTGACTTGTTGACCTAGGTTGACACATTGACCATCATCATTTCATTTGGAAGATGCTCTTTGATCCTTGCAAATTGCATTAAAAATGAAATGATAATGGTCATGTCTTGATTAACCATGACAATTATCTAGCTAATTATCTAATTACAATAATTCACACATATATGAGAGAATGCTTCATATTTTCTCTCATTCTATTATTCACTTTCTCTCTCTTGTTCTTCCTCTCCCTCAAGCTCTCCCCTCTCATGTGTTGAGAAACACTTGAGCTTGAGAAAAACCCTTTCTTGATAATCTCTACTCTCATCTAGGGTTCAAGGGTTAGCACTTCTTGCACCCTAGTTACTTCTAGCTTGGAGTTGAAGCCAAAGGTCGAGGCTTTCGGGTGGATCTTTCTTCGACGTGAGAAGACGACTAAGGTGACCTCCTTCCACCACTCCAAGGAGCAAGGAGAGAAGGACATAAAGCCCAAGGTATAACCTTTCTAGCACTTAGCTAGTTTCTAGTTAGCTTTAGCTTGTTTTTGTTTAGCAACGATCCTTCTTTGTGTAGTCCATGTTGCCTAAGTCGATAAAAATTTGATTTTTATTCCGTTTTCCGCCTCCCCGCAAGTACCGGGGTGGGCAACGTGGACTTACAATATAATCGAAGGAACCTGATAGCTTTTAAAATGAGTGGTTCAAGCTCCGCATTTAAAAGTTAGTTTTTGAAAAGAACCGAGTTGTTTTGAAAGTGTTCCAACGACTTTTACTTGGTTTATTTTCTTGCATAAATTTTAATGCGTCCTATCATTTAATCCTACCATTGCAGAAAATAACGAAAATATGACGTACGCTTATGCCATCAGCATTCGCCACGGGGTCCCGTCATCACCCGTTAGGTTACTTAACTAACGACAGAGCGGGGGCTGGACTAGCGTGGATGCAAAACATTAGCAACGCCTAAATAGATATCATATATAGATATATATACATTCGTCAGATGCAATGATAGCCATTTCAGATCACAGATGAACACTTTGGATATGCTAGAAATCCGCGTTTCGTTCGAGCCTGCAACGAAAGACAGATTACACGGTCGCGATGAATAGCCAAACCGCACCCTAGACCCCTACAGGTGCGACAAACTACCCGCCAAGTACCCGAAGTGAAGCAACCTCCCTCAACAACGTGAGTAGGCCACTCGGCACTTCGAGATACCCGGTAGTTTATGCACCCCACCTTGGGTCTATCCTAGGAGCAAAAACGGTAAAAAGAAATTATACAATGGCGGCTACAACCTCATCCCGGATGTGTGGCCAAACAAATAATATTACATCAATTTACAAATTTTACATGAATGAAAGAAAAAGAAACTCTCATCTCACATCCACCCGGCTATTCATCCGTGACAATCCAACGAGTTCATATACACAAACCTTCAACATTACAGATCACAGATATGTATAACCCCCACTAATCGACGTATAGCGATTAGTAAACGTTCAATACATATGTCACATCACAGATAATATCCATTAGCCAAAGTCTACGGAATATCGATCAAAATACGGATTTGTAACCACCCCAAAAATCAATTTGTTCTCTGGAAATCTGGGTAGAAACAATTTATATTAAAAATCCCAAAACCTCCAACTAAGTTCACTGCACCAAACACGGTCCACGGCTGAGTCAACTCGGCCGTGGATCCGCGGCAAGAAGCATGTTCTTGCCGCGGAACCGCGGCGCTTTGAGCGGTTCAGTGGATCGTTTTTGGTGGGTGTCTTTAGAAAACCCTGAGACGATTTTTCATGTATGTCAAATAGTTTTTTGAGCAGTATAAAAAATCGACAGAAAGTTGATTTTTCCCGGACGTGTTTTGTGATTTTTTTCCGATCGATATTCTAAATACTTTGCTAACTTGCTAGTTTATGTTTAGCTAGGCTCTGATACCACTGTAAGTCCACGTTGCTCACCCCGGTTCTTACGGGGAGGCGGAAACGGTATAAAAAATCGATTTTTAGCGCAAAGGCAACATGGACTAAAAGAAGGATCTTTGCTAAACTACAAACTAGCAAACTACTAGAGGTTCTATCTACTATGTCATAGAGATTATACCTCACGACACCGGTTCTTCGGGTCTTCATTCCGCTGTCCGGCTCATCCATCCACGCTCTAAGGGTCGATCCGGATCTTGATCACCTCCACGGCCTTCTTGAGTCGAAGACGATCCACCCGAGAGATGTACTCCGAGCTCCACCTCAAGCCGAGGCAACTAGGGCAACAAGATCAATAGTCTTGATGTCCTAGGATGTCTAGAAGAGATAGATGGAAGTGTTTGTCTATTTGGATCCTTTTTCTCTCAACACATGAGATCAAAGGAAGAATCAAGAGGAGGAAGAAGAAGGAGAACAACCATGGAGCTCTCTCATTTCTTTTTCAAGAGAGAGAATGAGAAATGAATAATGAGCTAGAGAGAATGAACCATGGTTGCAATAATACACAATAATCATCATTACTAATCCTTTCATGATAAATTTGATGGCTACTAATGACTTGACCATTTTCATAATCCAAAGAATAAAAAGAAATCCAAGGAAAACTCTAGAACTCTCATGAAGGTCTAAGTCAACTTTGGTCAAATGGTCAACAAAGTCAAGTATGGTCAAATGGTCAAAACAATTAGCCATCATATAATTATCACTAAAAAGGATTAGTAAATAATGCCCCCGGCTCATAACGGTTTTGACCGAACGAACTGCCAAAACCCTAATGAGTCCGCCTCATTATGGCTTCGACCGAATCAACTGTCAAAACCCTAATGAGGCACCTCCTTCCTCTTCGCTCCTCACAACTGTGCATACACACCCGCATCCGCATTCCGTAGAATGCGAATGCACAGAAGACAAAACAAATCCATCCGTGCAATACTAGGATCCGGCTTAAACCAAAGCCTACTAGTATTGCCTGCCTGAACAACATACACACACAAGTGTACGTAAGTGATCGTAGCCCTGCCGTAAAACCATACGGCCTCTACATGTTTCGCTCAGTGCTGGGAAACTCTCTGTGTGGGACTCTAAAGACTCGACACTACGCTGGCAGTGGGTTTAACCACAGACCCCAAGCGGCATTAGCTGTACGTAACGGTCCCCAGGTAGCTGTCGATAAGAAGGCCGATGAGGTAAACCCATCCGAACTCCTACTAAGCCTGTATGTAACAATCTCCGTACAGTCCGGTCTGTTCTTCTAAGAGTATCGCATGGTGGGCATAGGGGGGCGGTAAACGTCAGTCCCCTAATAGCGGTACAAGTCGTGTCGGAGTGTAGCCCAGAACACCTTGAGATAACACTGAAAACCTACCTGTATATCTCGCTTGCCCTTGCCAGGGACTTTGTGTAATGGCTCTCCTAGACAAAGCGCGATATCAACCCCCAATACTGGGAGAGACGAATCCTGTCTAACCGTCACTGCCTCGAAGTGCTTCGGGACAGCACCCAACTACTACCTGTTTGCACAATTCCTTTGAGCCGTGGTAGGGTAGTAATTAAAGAACAGTGGGAACACATTCAAGGCGAAGTGACAGTGTCAAGTCAACGGACTAAACTGTACTCATGTCATCTGGAAATTGATAACTGACTATAGGTATAATACCAACCATCAGTTCCCGACGAGTCCTGTCCAGTGTACTCGTAACCTAACGAGCACCCGCATACTATCACCAGTACGACGTACTGATGGCTGTGGGACAGACCATCTCCCATGCTGGGATGAGAAGCGTATACGCTAGTCTACTCCGGAGTATCGATGCCCTGTCTCGATAATCCTACGACTAGGGACCTGTATAAGGATGTGCTTATAGATTACCCAGCCCCCACAAGTGTGACTGCCATCATAACGCTTGTAATCAAGCAAAGATCCTAAGGGCTCCAATAATATGTATATAAGCGATATGCTAAAAGAAACACATGCACATATTGAAGTAGAGACAAACCAAGTGGCATACTACCATTTTGAGCAAGATTGTCTATACAACTGTGAATATCCCAAGCTTCCATTAAGTAATATAAAAGCTAGTATGATACAGTAATGGCCTCTAGGGCATATACACTAACAAATATGACAACGAACCTGTCTAGGTACTCTCGGAAAGAGTTCATCAGATTCATTAATATGGTTGGTGCATTGGTCACTCCAAATGGCATCACGAGAAACTCATAATGTCCATAGTGGGTCCTTAATGCCGTCTTCAGAATATCAGACTCTTTGACCATCACCTAATGATAACCCATACGAAGATCTAACTTTGAGAAAACGCAAGACCCACTTAGCTGATCGAACAGATCGTTGATTCGCGGTAGTGGATACTTGTTCTTCATCGTGACTTTGTTCAAATCTATATAATCAATGCATATTCTGTATGAACCTTCTTTCTTCTTCACAAGCAACACTAGAGATCCCCAACTTGAAGTGCTAGGACGAATCCATCCTTTCTGCAGAAGTTCATCTAGCTGAGTACGGATCTCTTTCAAACCTTCAAGACTTAATTGGTATGGTGCTTTGATCACCGGTTGTGCTCCAGGTACTAAATCAATTCCAAATTCAAGAGCTCGATTTAGAGGCAAACCTGATATGTATTCAGGAAATACATCATCGAACTCTCGAACTATCTCTGGCTTATCTTCTCCCACTTGTAGAGTTGCAATCACTGCCTTCTTCGGTTTTGCTTTGTATGTGCTAGGCTTCAGGGTACGGTCTCCAATTTTGAAATAAAAGACTGGATGCTCTGGAATCTCGAACACTACCCTCTTTTGACAAAAGTCGATGGTACCATAGAAAGTTCCTAGCCAATCCATACCCAAAACTACATCGTAGTTCGGTTTGTCCAGCACCTTGAAGTCAGCATAAAATTCTCTGCTGCAGACGACCTCTGGACACAGGTCGTATCCGATTGTTGCCTTTAGAACGCCATTCCCTGAACTGACATTCGAGCTGGATACGAGCGGTTTGACTGGAATCGCATGAGTTCGGACGAACCGTTGTGACATAAAGCAATGAGATACTCCAGTATCGAAGAGTGCTAGTGCAGGAAGTAAGGATACTAAAATTGTACCTAAGTTATATGGAATATGTTTAAGTATAGGATAAGATATTTGATATGTATAAGGATTGAAAGAAAGCTTGAAAGAAAAGAGTTACCGGTGATGACTTGGCCAGTGGCTTCAACTTCTTCCACAGTCATTGTGAAAGCTTGTCGCCTCGGTACATTCCTCCTTGATCGACGAGCATTCCTCTATTCGTTTCTCTGTCCTTGAGGTAGGTTCCTTTGTACCTGACGGAACTGAAGAGGAGGAGGTGCAGTAGGTCTATGAGGAGGTGCCGCTAGGAGAGCAAGACGTGGTGCAGGTGACTGGATAGCTGGCCGCTGCGGATAGGTGATTGCCGGTATAGTTGCATGATTTGGATTGAGTCTACGAGGACAAGATCCAATATCATGTGTGGATGAGCCACATACTAAGCAAAGGTGATTAGCACGCCGACAGTCCTTTATCAGGTTTCTATTCCTCCTACAGTAAGTGCAAAAATTTGGACTGGGCCGGTTGAAAGGTACTCCCGGTTTCATGGGTACAAAAGGTGGCCTGAAAGAGGCTCCTCCTGCTATCTGAGTAGCAGGGCGCTTCATACCGGCAGATTGTGGTCTGCCCTTCTTCTTCATCACAGCCTCATATCGACGGGCAGCCTACAAAGCTAGGTCATGGGTTGGGAAATCCCCTGTAGCTAGAGCAGCTTGGATTTCCTGGTCTAAACCTTGCTGAAATCTTCTGGCCCTGATTTCAGCAGTCGGTATGAGATGTGCCGCGAACCTGTTACGATCTTGTGTTAGCTGTATAGTATGTGATATCAGAAAATTCAAATATTTGAGACATATTTTACTTGCTCAACATAGTGAACTCGACATCATACTCATCCAAGGATTTCCTCCACATAGAACCTCGTTGTAGGTGGATGAATTGCTGCTATATGTCAAATCGGGCAGTCTAGGGAAAATATTTCCTGTCGAACATATCTCGAAAAGTCTTCCATTTGATAAGCTGAGAAGACGGTAGCCTTCCACCATACTCGGGCGTTATCCATGAGTTGCAGCTTTGCAACCCTTACCCAAGAAATTTCTGGCACTTGTGCTGCTATCAGATCATCCTCAATGGATTAAGCCTATTCTTCAGCTTTCAATGGCTCTCTTTCCCAAAAAATAGCTTAGGATGTAGTACCCAGAATTGTTTCACTCCAGGTGTCTCTGCTTCTGGGCGATTCATTAGGATAGCAGTCTGCTGCTACTGTCCCTCCAAGAGGCACTTTATTGCCTCGAGTAGTACTATCTTCTCGTTGATCGGAGCTACAACGGTAGGCGTAAGTGGAAGAGGTGGTGCCGTTCACGTTGGTGCTAGTATTGTTCGGAGAATCCATAACCTTGAAAGAAAAATAGGGGTTAAGATAGATTTAAGTAATATGAAATATAAAGAATGTTTAGTTGCTGAGTCTTATAATTTTTGTGTTATAGTACTTAGATTTCCATGCAGAACTGACAAGCATGGGCCGCCAATAAAACCTGTCATGCCCCGTTTCCCGGTATACGAATAAGGAGACGTGACTAGGCCCGCGACGTATTTACTTAGAAGTAAACACTTTAAGCGTAAATAAGAAATATAATATAAATGTACACAAGAATGACATGAGATGTAAATGAACATCAACATTTTATTTATTAAACATTCTTTACAATACAACTGAAAAGTAAATACAATATGGAAAGCAATGCTTAAACAATGGAATGAACTGAAAGTAAAAGTATATACAAGTGGCTAAAGCTCCGGGTCCTCGATGAACTGATCCAAGTCTTCTGAGCTGGGCTCGATCTCCAGAGAGTCGGGTTCTCCTGACAACATTCCAAAGAAAGAATAGAAAAAGTATGTTGTCAGCGAACAATCGCTCGGTAAGTCCCAAAGAGAGATAGAAATAGACTGAACATGTAAAGAGAATATACTGGTATTATGTATGATTGTTATGTTAAAGCTGTTATTTGTAGCTTGGTACAAAATATGTTAGTATATACGAGAGGAGTCCAACTATTCCGAGGACTAAAATATACGGAGAACAAGGAACCGATAAGCCACGGGATAACAACAACAGATATTCAGGTTAGGTGTATTAAAGTGATCATCATCGTGCCACTTTTAACACATTCTGTACCAATCTACCCAATAAAAAAAACCCGTAATGTTTATTGTATTGTTTATAAATGTATGACTTGCCGAAACCATGATATCAATTGCTCATGTAAATGAATAAGGATGCAAACAGATAATCATGTGATCAAGTCAATGTATATCTATGGTTCCGTCAGTTCAAGTCATGTTGATATAGATGGTATTCTGGTATTCATGTTTCAATTTCCAGTATATAAGGATTCATGTTGTATTAGAGTTATATTTATATTGTATTCAAGTATGGATTGTTTTTAGATTTGATTGAGACTCAGATTGAGTCAGACAGTTTAAACAGAATTTGATTCCTGAATTAGGTTTTGGAGTTATCGGTAACTGCTGCGCATGGACGACAGGATTTTTGACTTTTTCCAAGCCAATTAACACTGATAACCCCGTTTTAATTTTCTACCTTAAATAGGCAAGCACCCACTATCTCCGACTCCCTGAGGCTCATGAGAATTGGTCCCGCATAAACCTATATTTACTAGGGTTCTTATTATAAATTAATAAAGTTGAGGGGGTTTTATGAAAAATAGTTTTTAAAAACTTTCAAAGTAAATCTCAAGTATTTATTTATCGTATTTAGGGTTTTCATGGATGTAGTTTTTAGAAGTGAAGTATTCTAATGATTATAAACCTAGATTGAATAGTATAGGGTATTTTAGTGTAAATTGAAATTGTATAGATTTATGATTGTATATTCATGAAATTTGTGATTCTTTTGTTTAGAAAACATGTAATTTATTATATATATTTAAAATAGATATTTTGATTATATATATATATATAATTATTAAAAATAGAATTTATTTATTAAATAGAAAATCTCATTTTCTTAAAAATTGTATTAAAAATTCGATCGAGATCGGATGATCCGTGAGGAGGTCTGCATCTCACTCTACTAGTCCCAAGGATGTGCGATAACCCAAAATGAGTTGTAGAGGCTTAATTGCAAGGATTTTAATTAAAACAATTTTAAAGAATACGGTTTTATTAGTTTAAGTTATTTTATTGTAAAATTGTATTTATCCCATAAAATATTGTTCCAAAAGCCATCGTGCTATGTCATGATGAGCGTTGTAATGAGGTAGGTCATTACCTCGTAAGTTTTCTAAAGGTAATATGGGCATATATGATGAAAGATGTCGAATAGAAGTTTGTGGTATTTAACCGTAAAAGTGAAATAAAAGTTGCATAGCATGGTGTTTTAAATTGAAACTTGTTCTCAATGTTGGTTTATGATTTCTAAACAATATATAAAGAAATGGTTGATTTGTTATTAATAAAAGTTGTTTTTTCTTAACAAATTAGAATCGGATGTCGGATTAACTCCATTTTCGACGCGTTTTGAAAAGAGAAATTTTTGAGAGGTGAAAAGGAGAGAATAGAAGGGACTTACTGGATTAGATGAGAGAGAGGAGGTAGAGGAAGGGTTTTAGAGCTTCGTGGAGTAGTTGTGTCACCGGATTTGTCCCGAGTCGTCGCCGGAAGACGACCTTGAGATAATTCCACTTGTACAAGTAATTTGACTTCAAAAACTTTGAGTGTTTTGTCAATGAATTTCAGAATGGAGAGGGCTAAGGTGTAGGGTTGTATTTGTAGGATAGAATTAGGGTTTTGTGGGTGAAGAGAGAATTAAAATGAATTAAAAATATAATTAAAGAGGTGAATTAACACTCTCTGGATAAATGCAGAAAAATCAAACTGTATGGAAGTAATGAGGTAGGCCAAGGGGTGTAGTGTTAAAAATTTGGAGGCATTTCCTAAAGGGGGGGCCCGGCGGCATCGGTCCTTTGTCTAATCTCGCCGGCCATTGGGTGAGGGTGGGTGCTTGGATGAATGCCACGTGTTCCCTTATGTTCATATTACATATTCCACATGTTTATTTAATCTGACTTTTCATTTTTACGTGTAATGCAAGTGTAAACTTTTAGGCTTCCAAAAACTTTAAAAGAAAAATCATTAAAAAATAATATGTGACAGGGGGGATTTGAACACAAGGACTATGTCACAGCAGTGCAAGGGTTTACCAATGAGCTACAAGTGCTTTCTTGCCGTTCTTAAACAAATTAAATATTTATACCATACTCAGGTTTGCAAATACTCCATTTAGTACTTTATCTTTAAAAAAATTACTGTACATTAAAAACAGAGTCGTTATAAAATGATTTTTCGTTAGGTGGCGTCAAAAATCTTTATTGTAACAACCTTAAACTTTCCGTACAATTTTTTTTCAAAAATATAGAAAGGGGTACTTGATCCTGAGCACAAGTTATAAATTTGATTTACTTTTTAACAGCAAGAAGGGGCTTGTAGCTCATTAGTAAGACCTTGCATTGCTGAACCAAAACACTAGAGTTCAAATCCTATCAACCATACATTTTTTTAATTAAATTATTTTAATCTTTTAGAAGCCCAAGAGTCTACACGTGCACTATACGTAATAGGGTATGTTACAGAATAATCAAACTTGTCCACGAGGCTAGACCAAGCGTTAGGGGCACGTGGCGAAGACATAGGCCCCGACTCGCCCGACTCGGGCCGGCGAAGAGGTTGACTCGTCCGGCGCCGCCGGATTAACTCGATCCGATCCCAATTTTTCTTTAACCCCCTGCACCCTTTGGCCTACCCCACTCCCCCTGCACTGTTTAAATTCTCTGCAATTGATCAGAGAATTAAAATACCCCCATTTAATCCATTTTAATACACCCTTTCACTACCCTAAAACCCTAATTTTTTCCTATAAATACCACCCTCAAATCACCCCTCCTCACTCCCAGATCCTTGCCCAAACTCTTAAGAAAATTCCCAATTCATTTGTGTGCAAGTGGAGTTAGCAAAAGGGCAAAACTCCGACGAACTTCCGACAACGATCCGAGGAGATTCCGACGACGAAACGACGCACCGGCACCTCTCACCTCTTCCTTCTTCTCTCTTCTAGTTAAATAACCTGTTTGTCCCTACTTTTCTTTCTTTTCTCTATTCTAAAAACATTCAAAACTAAAACCCGACGGAAGCGGAGTTTGTCTGACTTCCGATTCGGTTTTCTTTAAAAACTATAATTTTTCTTAATCAAGATACCTACATATCATCACATATTGTTCCTTAAAAATTAAAAAACTTAATAAAACAGGTTGCATATCAAACTAATCATTTTTGTAACTTTTAGTATATATTTTCAGAAAAATACCATATAGTTTATTTTCGACATAAACCATCATACTTTCTTGTTATACATTTAGATAGTTCACGAGGTAATGACCTACCTCCTCACAACACACATATCTATTATAGAATAATGAAATTTGGGAACATAGATTTGGGAAAAATACGACTTTACTCATAACTACCTCCGACTTATAAAACCTTTTTCTACAAGATGTGTATTTTAACAAATCTTTGCAATTGCACCTCTACAACCCATTTCGGGAAACCCGTTCGGGATGGTGCGGATTATCGCACATCCTCGGGTTTAGTAGAGTGAGATGTAGACCTCCGCAAGTAGCATACGATCTTGAAAGATTTAAAATACAATTTTATTTAGAAAATGTGCTTTCTGTTATAAATAAAACATATATTTTTAATAAATAAATATATATGTAATTAATATCAAAATATTTTTTTAAATATTTATAATATTCCAAATTTCCAAAATTCAAGAAAAACATTCCATTTACAAGAAAATACCATACAAATCCAACATTACAAATAAATATCATATATTATGAAATTAGGTTTTATTCACTAGAAATGTCACATTGATAAAATATACATCCATGAAAATTTTAAAGACGATAATAAAATACTTGAGGTGTATATTGAAAATTATACAAAATTATTTTTACACAAAACCCTCTCAAGTTCTACTAAATTACAATAAGGACCCTAGTAAACATAGGTTTATGCAGGACCAGTCTCTTGAGCCTCAGGGAGCAGGAGATATGAGTGCTTGCCTATTTAAGGTAGACAACTTAAAAAACGGTGTTATCAACACTGTAATTGTTTTTGAAAATGACACAAATCCTGCTCTTCATGTGCAGCAGTTACCGATAACACCAAAACATAATTCAGGATTCAATTTCTTTTCAAATTGTCTGACTCAGAATGGGTCTTAATATAATCAATCTGACTTTAATATGATTCAAGTATATAACACAATTCAATATGAATCCATATATTCAATCAGTTCAATCTATTCAATCTATATTGACTGAACCAAACCATGGATATACCTCCATCTACATAATTCTCCAGTTACACCCATTTACTGATATCATGGTATCGGCAAGTCATCCATCTATATAATTCAACTTAAAAGACAATACAATACAAACAATACAAACAAGACATCGTGGGGTTTATAAGGGGTAGATTGGTACGGAACATGTTAAAAGTGGCACGAGGTGGTCACTTAAAACGTAATTACATCCATGTCGTTGTTCCATGGTATTATCGACGGAGCCTTATACTCTTGATACCTTAATCTCCGGGGAATGTGAGACTCCTCTCGTATACACTGGCCTCTTCTGTACCAAACTACAAACAACTACGTTAACATAACAAACAACATTATAATAGTTATACTCTCTGTAACGCTTTGAAAATCGTTTCGGTGAAATTTCGAAAAATCGGTAAAATAAGGGGGTTTTCTGTAAAAAAGTCAAAATGCAAATATCTTATTATAAAAATTAAATATACATATTCTAGCTATGTAATTGCTATTATTTGGTGTTTATTGAGCCGCTGGTGAAATTTCAAATTTTCTGAAAAAATATTATTTTATTATTATTTTTAGCCGTCACTAATACATTTAATTAGGGAAAATTATAAATTGGAACGAGTTGAAACAAATTTTGTGCATCATAAAACATTAAATAAAATTTTATCATGTGGTTTTTGGAATGAAAACATTTGCCAAAACGGTTTAGAAATTATTGAAGAAAAAAGGCTTTTTTTTAGCGTAAATGGATGTTTGGGGTATTGTATTTATCATTTTTCATCACCCCACACCCGTACCCACACCCACACACCCCCATTTACTCCTCCCCTTAGCCAAATTCAGCAGCCCCCATTTTCTCCCCACTTGAATTTCAAAGGAAAAGAAATGATAGAAAAGAAAAGAAAATGGATGAATTAGGTGGACTTTTGACTTTATGTTGACTTGGACTTTCCTCCCTTGTATTTTCTCTACCTCCCTCTCTCTCCTCACTCGCATTTCTGGCCGAAATTCTCCCCCTCCCAACAGCAGCAGGCCCCCCCCCCCAAATCCCACTCTTTTCTTCATCAAAAAAATCCACAAATCACTTCAAAATCCATGCAAATTCAAATCTAAACCCAAATCCGACTCCTACCCATTTTAGCTTAGCCCGTTTAGCATGGATCCTTGTGAAAAGAGAGCATTTTGGGAGGCCATGGATGCTTGTGGACCTTCATATATTTTTGGGTATAATTCTAAAACTTTTTGCTTAAATTGTTACTTGTTTCTTAAAGCTAATTTAAATTAAGTGTTAACTTGGATATGTGAGTTTAATTGCAAGTTTTGGATTTCAAGTTAGGGTTTGTTGTGGAAATGAGTTGTGTTTGATTGTGCATGGTTTAGTGAAGTGGTTTAACATAATTAGTTTTGTAGAAAACTAATCTAGTTGTTAATTACAAGTTGTTACTTGAAAAAAATTGTGTTAAATTGCTAATTGCTTACTAGGTTTTTGAAATTTGTTAAATTCTTGGGATTAAAAATGTGATTAGGGTTTTCTTGGCTTCATTAACTTTATTAAGTGTGGTTTAATGCTCTGGATCATGCAAATCTAAGCTAGATTGTAGTTTGTGCATTTTTGCTTTGAAATTGTTAAAAAAGGGTATTTTTGTAAACTAGAATATTAGGATTTTTGGAATTTAATGAGATTAAATTCCGGAAATTGTTTATACGACTTATTTAAGATATTTAATAAGTATATTGGCCGCTACTTTCATTTAAACATCATGTTTTGTACAAAACGGCGAATTGTGCTTGCTAGATTTTCGGAAAAATGACTTTTTAAGTGAAAATGGGGTTTTTGTGAGTTTTAGCCTAGTTTATATTAAAATTAGTGTTCGTGAATGTGCAAATGAGTGTGATTGGATTTTTCTCGATGGTTTGACGTTTGTACATCGACATCGAGGGTTGGTTTTACTATTCTTGCATGCGTAGGCGATAGGTTTGGACCTATGCGTGATACGCGTGCCGATTTGATTTTCGTATGCCGTTTCGATCTCGAATTTAGTTTTAATGCGATATGGTGCGTTATGATATGTAGGTACCCCCACGTGGAATTCGAGACGACAAGCAAGCGCGTGGCGACGTCGGCACCGGCGAGCGAGTACCAGGTGAGTAGATTTATATCTACGGGGAGAAGTCGGGTGGATGGCGTATAGCACCCCCGCAGTTCGTGGTGATGTATACGAATACGTATACATACATATATATATATTTTGACTATAATTTGTTCGATATTATCGATGATATAGATACTTGGTGTGTTGGACTATTTTTAGTGTTGCGAACCCTAGGGTAGTGTTACACATGTAAGTCCATATTGCGACCCCCGGTGCTTACGGGGAGGCGGAAACGGTATAAAAAACAAATTTTTATCGCAAGAGGCAACATGGACTAAACAAGGTCGGGATCGTGTCTAAACTAAACTAGCAAATACGCTAAAAGAAGTTAGCTACTCGGATGAAGATGGTTATACCTAAACTTGAACTCCTTCTTCTTCAAACTTTGTAGAGGTTGATGGTTCTTTTTCGTCGCCTTCTTCCGTCGAAGATGGATCCACCTCGAGGGTTCGACCTTGGGCTCTTTCTCGGACTTGGAGTGAACTAGAATCTCCGGCTTGCTAATCCTTTGATCCTAGAGTGAGTAGAGAGTGACTAGGGTTTGCTTTTCTTTTTAAAGAGAAGGATTCTCAACACATGAGAAGGTTTCTCTTTGCTAGAGGAAGAAGAAGATGAAGAGAGGAGAGAGAATGAATATGATAGAATGAGCTATTCTATTCTTTCTTGCAACCATAATGCAAAAGAAAAGAATTATCTAATAATAATAATTGAAAATGAGAATAGTTGATGGTAATTTGGAATGACCACTACCATGCTTCATTTAAAAATGTAAGCATAAATCAAGGAAGACTTTTTAAAGCATGATGGTGGTCAACATTCAACCATGGTCAACAAGTCAACCATGGTCAACAAGTCAACAAAATCAACCATAACAAAATTCTCATTTAATTACTATTATAAATAGATAATCCATAAATCTATTAGGGTTTGGCAAATGATAACTGTCAACTGTGCATACGCACCCGTTCCGAAACCCTAATGGAAAAACTCATCCTCCGCCTCAAGCAACTGTGCATACACACCTGCATTCTCGTTCCGAGGAACAAGAATACCGAGATATAAAAGCAACCCCAAAACATATATACCAGTATCAGGCTCAAACCAGAGCCTGCCAGTATAATCCGTCCGGACTCCAAACGTGCACAAGTGCGCGGATGAGAACGAACCCTGTCGCAAAACCATGCGACCTCTACTCTGTTTTGCCCAGAGGCGAATACCCTCTGTGTGGGACTCTAAAGACTCGACACTACGCTGGCAGTGGGTTTAACCACAGACCGCAAGCGGCACTAGCTGTGCGTAACGGTCCCCAGGTAGATGTCGACAAGAAGGCTAACGAGGTGAAACCCCATCTGTACTCCTACTGAGTCTGAATGTGACAGTCTCCGTACAGTCTGGTCTGTTCGTCTGATACATCGCATGGCGGGCCTAGGGGGTGGTAAACGTCAGTCCCCCAATAGCGGTACAAGTCGTGCCGGAGCGAAGCCCAAAACACCCTGAGATAACACTGGAAACCTACCAGTATATCTCGTTTGCCCTGGCCAGGGACTACTCGTGTAATGGCTCTCCTAGACACAGCGCGATGTCAACCCCCAATACCGGGAGAGACGAATCCTGTCTAACCATCACTGCCTCTAAGTGCTTCGGGACTGCACCCAACCACCACCTGTTTGCACGACTCCTTTGAGCCGTGGTAGGGTAGTGATCAAAGTGCAGTTGGAACACACTTGAGGCGAAGTGCCAGTGTCAAGTCAGCGGACTAAGCTGTACTCATGTCACCTGGGAACTGATAACTGACGATAGGTATAATACCAACCTGTCAGTTCCCGACGAGTCCTGTCCAGTGTACTTGTAACCCAACGAGCACCCGTATACTATCTCCAGTACGACGTACTGATGGCTGTGGGACAGACCATCTCCCACACTGGGATGAGAAGCGCATACGCTAGTCTACTCCGGAGTATCGATGCCCTGTCTTGATAGTCCTGCGACTAGGGACCTGTATAAGGATGTGCTTATAGATTACCCAGCCCCCACTAGTGTGACTGCCATCACAACGCTGGTAATCAAGCAAAGATCCTAAGGGCTCCACTAATGCGTATAAGTGATATACTGAAATAAACACAAGTACACATTGAAGTAGAAACAAACCAAGTAGCATACTACTATTTTGAGCAAGATTGTATATACAAGGTGAATATCCCAAGCATCCATTAAGTAATATACAAACTAGTATGATACAGTAATGGCCTCTAGGGCATATACACTAACAATCTCCCACTTGCACTAAGGCCATGTACTGGCGTATCGAAGACCTATCATCTCGATCAGCCGCTCGAACTGAGTCTGGGGCAAGGCCTTGGTGAATGGATCTGCAGTGTTGTCCTCTGAAGCGACTCTCCGAACCTCGATCTCCTGGCGATCCACGATCTCCCTGATCAGGTGATACCGCCTCAAGATGTGCCTGGATCTCTGATAGGACCTGGGTTCCTTCGCTAAAGCTATAGCCCCGTTGTTGTCGCAATACAGAGGTATTGGGTCAACAATGGACGGAACCACCTGAAGTTCTTTCAAGAACTTCCTCATCCAGACAGCTTCTTTTGCGGCATCAGATGCAGCGATGTATTCCGCTTCCATCGTCGAGTCTGCAACGGTTTCCTGTTTGGAACTCTTCCAACACACCGCCCCTCCATTGAGGGTGAAGACAAAACCCGACATGGACTTGGAATCATCCTTGTCACTCTGGAAGCTGGAGTCAGCAAAGGCCTCGATCTGGAGGTCTTTTCCGCCATACACCAAGAACATCTCCTTAGTCCTTCTCAGGTACTTGAGAATGTTCTTTACTGCTATCCAGTGTTTCTCCCCAGGGTTAGACTGATACCGGCTTACCACACTCAGTGCATAAGCTACATCCGGTCTGGTACACAACATCGCATACATTATAGAGCCTACCGCAGAAGCGTAGGGTATAATAGACATGCGATCCCTCTCCAAATCAGTCTAGGGAGACATCTCTTTAGAGAGGGTGATCCCGTGACAAGCCGGTAGGTTACCGCGCTTGGAATCTTCCATACTGAATCTTTTCACTATGGTGTCGATGTACCTGGACTGAGAAAGTCCCAATATCCTCTTGGATCTATCACGATGGATCCGGATCCCCAGGATGTATGAGGTATCACCCAGGTCTTTCATGGAGAACCTTTGTGACAAGAACCCCTTGACAGATTGTAGCATAGGAATGTCATTTCCTATCAAGAGAATGTCATCCACGTATAAAACGAGGAATACTACAGTTCTCGCTACAAATCTACTATAGATGCATGGTTCATCTGGATTTTTGATAAAGCCAAATTCTTTGACTGTCTCATCAAAGCAGATGTTCCAACTCCGCGATGCCTGCTTTAGTCCATAGATGGACTTAAGCAACTTGCACACCTTTCCGCTGCTCCCACTCTGAATGAAACCCTCTGGCTGGTCCATATAGACACACTCCTCTAAATTTCCATTTAGAAAAGCTGTCTTTACGTCCATTTGCCAGATCTCATAATCGTGGAAGGCAGCAATGGCAAGAAGGATCCGAATGGATTTCAGCATGGCTACTGGAGAAAAGGTTTCGTCGTAGTCCAAGCCAGGTCTTTGACGAAAACCCTTTGCTACCAGCCTAGCTTTATAGGTCTCAACCTGTCCATCTACACCAATCTTCCTTTTGAAGATCCACTTGCATCCTACGGGTTTTACCCCGTCTGGAGCAATGTCCAACGTCCATACCTTGTTGGTGTACATGGACTCCATTTCGGTCCGCATTGCATCCAGCCATTTCACTGAGTCAACGCTCTGAACGGCCTGCTGGAAGCTAGTAGGCTCATCATAATCTATGATGCAATCCTCTCTATCCCCGTCTATGAGAAAACCGCAGTATCTCTCGGGCGGATGAGACTGCCTACTACTCCTGCGGAGCGGCGTAGGAATGTCCTGTTCTGTTGAACCCTCTGGTTCCACTAAGCTTTCAGTAACAGTCTGTGGTTCTGGAATTTCTTCCAGTTCTATTGTGTTCCCACTTATCTGGGTTTCCAAAAACTCAGTTTCCAAGAAGCGGGCATGCTGAGAAACAAAAACCTTTTGTTCCTCAGCGGAATAGAAAAGATACCCCCTGGAGTTCTTTGGGTATCCCACAAACTTACACTGTACTGAACGTGCCTCAAGCTTGTCCGCATGCTGCTTTTTTACAAAAGCTGGACATCCCCATACCTTGAGATAATTAAGACAGGGTTTCTTCCCAGTCCACATCTCATATGGGGTGGTGGGCACAGTCTTGGTAGGAGCCTTGTTCAAGAGATACGCAGCTGCTTCTAGTGCATATCCCCAGAATGATCGCGGTAACTCAGCGTTACTCATCATGGACCGCACCATATCCAATAGGGTGCGGTTCCGTCTCTCCGATACACCGTTATGTTGCGGGGTGTATGGAGGAGTAAGCTGAGAGAGAATTCCGTTCTCTTTTAAATAGTCCAGGAACTCGGCACTTAAGTATTCTCCACCTCGATCCGATCTTAGAATCTTAATACTTTTGCCGGTCTGTTTCTCTACTTCATTCTTATACTCCTGGAATTTTCCAAAGGCCTCGGACTTATGTTTCATTAAGAAGACATAACCGTACCTTGAGAAGTCATCCGTAAAAGTAATGAAGTAAGAATGTCCGCTTCGGGCATGTGTAGACATTGGACCGCACACGTCACTGTGTACGAGTCCTAAGAGCTCGCTTGCTCTTACTCCATGTCCAGTAAACGGAGTCTTTGTCATCTTTCCTTTGAGACAAGATTGACAAGTGGCATATGATTGATATTCGAACGCATTCAAATATCCTTCTGTATGCAACTTAGTCAACCTTCTCTCATTGATGTGACCCAATCTACAATGCCATAAGAAAGTCTGATTTATTTCTGGAGACTTTCTTTTGTGTGTATTCTGGACATTAAAAATCTGTGGTTGGTTTAACACGTATATACCATTACTCAATGTACCTGACCCAATCAGAACTTGATTAAGGTGAATGTTTACAACATTACTTACAAACGCAAATTCATAACCTTCTTTAGAAACTAAAGATACAGAAATGATATTACAAGTTGCGTTGGGTACAAAAAAGCAATTACGCAAAACCAAAACATGTCCATCTGACATTCCCAGGTGATAGTCCCCCACGGCTTTAGCATCCATGCTAGCTCCGTTCGCAACTCTGAGGGTCATGTCACCTGCCTTCAAATCCCTACGGTTTCTCAACGCCTGCAAAGAATTACAGATATGAGATCCTGATCCGGTATCCAATACCCAGGAAGTAGAGTTTATTGAAAGACAGTTTTCAATAACATACACACCTAAAGCTGAAGCTGCAACCTGCTTCAATTCCTGTGTTCTGGCCTTCCAGGCCCTGCAATCATTCTTCCAGTGTCCTTTCTTATGACAAAAGAAGCATTCTTCCTTATCCACAAGCTTCCCCGCTATCTTTGTTGCTTTCCCTTTTCCCTTCGTATCCACTTTACTAACACCGCCCCTTGGTTTGGCGGGGGCCTTCTTCTTCTTTCCCTTGGCTTTCGCCTTGGACCTAGAAGAAGATGATCCTCCTACAAACAAAGTGGATGTATCCCTACTTTTCTGTAGGGTGCCCTCTGCGCTCCTCAGCATGTTGAGGAGCTCTGATAGTTCAACCTCTTTTTCTTGTAGGTTGAAGTTCAGTATAAACTGGGCGTAAGTGGAAGGAAGGGACTGGAGAACTATATCCGTATATAGCTCACTCTCCAATGTGATCCCTAGGTCAGCGAGCTCCTCAATGTAGCCGATCATCTTTAGCACGTGCTCGGCTACTGATGATCCGTCGGCCATTCTTGTCGAAAACAATTTTTTCGACGCTTCGTATCTTGCGATACGTGATTGCTCTCCATACAGTTCTTTTGTATGGAGCAATATGGACTCCATGTCCATATTCTCATGCCTCCTCTGATGTTCGTTGTCCATCGAGGCAAGCAGGAGGCACTTGGCCTTCGCGCTATCAATCTCCCAAGTCTTGCGGATTTCCTTATCCGCGACACTGGAAGTTGGACCAGGGACAGGGGGAGCTTTGGTGGTAAGAAGATACCCCATCTTGTCATAAGTGATTGCTATCTTGACATTCCTGAGCCAATCTTTGTAGTTTGGCCCTGTCAGTTTGTTTTTATCTAGGAGTAACTTAAGTCCAGTCATGTTGATTGGTCGCTGCAATTAGGAGAGAGAAGAAGAAACACTCAGCATGATGCTCTTGCAAGTTTAGAGTGGTTTTTAGTTTGTCTAAACAGGATGGCTCCCACTGTTTCTCGAATCCCTCCTCAAACCATAAAGGAAGAATTAGTCAGGATCAATCCCACCGTACAATACTTGCTTAACCGTTCAGCCAGGCCAGTGTTGGTACTTCGAGGGAGGTTTTCCAACGCTTTCGCGAAGTTCCTTAATTAAATAACCTCTTTTCCCTGGGGGCGTAACCCCGCTAACACCTTTCTAGGCACCTACTAGGTTTATAGCATTGATCGTTTAGTGAGAAATTTCCCGAGGAGTAGCATATACTCACAGTAGGATCGGGATCCAAATATCATCGCGTGACGAAACTGAAGGAATCCTACCAGAATCATCACACTCCAAATGGTATGCAAATCTAGCAAGTTTCAGTACTTATGAAACTCCCGATGTGGATTTTTGCCCCATGCTCTTATGACCTTGACGAAGGTCAACAAATCATAAGTCACATGTCAAGTTCTGCCCGTCATTATCCAGGTTAATTTGAATCCACCCGTATATACCCTTGACGAAGGTCAACAAGGTAATGCGAGTGTCCCAAACCAACGCATCTATCTATGCTACATATGAACACCCAATAGCTACCAATCACTATGCCTTGACGAAGGTCAACAAACACAGCTTGAATACTATTGAATATTCATACGAAACGACGGAGGGCTACGAATGGTTTTGGCAAAACCGTGAACGTAGTGAACTTGATTTGGTCGATGGAACGAGATAGCTTTTAAAAGGAGTGGCTCAAGCTCCGCATTTAAAAGTTGTTTTTGAAAAGAACCGAGTGGTTTTTCGAAAGTGTTCCAACGACTTTAACTTGGTTTATTATCTTGCATTAGTTCTTTTAATGCGTGATATTCTTGCATTAGTACTTTTAATGCGTCCCATCATTTAATCCTACCATTGCAGAAAACAACCAAAATATGACGTACGCTTATGCCATTCGCATTCGCCACGGGGCCCCGTCATTACCCGTTAGGTTACTTAACTAACGACAGAGCGGGGGCTGGGCTAGCGCGGCTGTAAAACATAAGCAACGCCTAAATAGAAAGCAATGATAGACATTACAGATCACAGATGAATACATTGGATATACTAGCAATCCGCAATCCTTTCGAGCCTTGAACGAAAAGCGGATAACACGGTCGCGGTGAATAGCCAAATACCCCACCCAAGACCCCTACGGGTGCGGCAAACTACCCGCCAAGTCCTCGGTAGTTTGTGCACCCCTCCATGGGTCTATCCTAGGAGCAAAAACAGTAAAAAGAATTATACAATGACGGCTACAACCCCGACCCGGTTGTGCGGCCAAACAAATAATATTATTACATCAATTTACATTTACAATGAATGAAAGAAAAACAAAAGCTCATCTCACATCCACCCCGGCTATTCACCCGCGACAGTCCAACACATTCATATACACATTCCAGCACATTACAGATCATGTACAACCCCGACTAATCGTCTTATAGCGATTAGCCGACGTTCAATACATGCAAACAACACAGATATAACCAACATAGCTAAAGTGCAGTGAAGTTCGGAAAAATACGGAATTATAGGACCCCAAAAGTGAATTTCAGTTCTGGAAAATCTGGGTACATATAATATATCTTAAAAATCCCAAAACCAACACAGAAGAACACTGCACAAAAACGATGCAGAGATGACACCAAACAGCGGCGGTTCCGCGGCCAGATGAAGAGGTGAGGCCGCGGAAGGGCGGCGCTTTGGAGGAATCATGCTATCGTTTTTGGTGGGTGTTCTTAGAAAACCCTGAGACGAATTTACAAGTATATAGTTTTTCATTTTGAGCAGAAAAAATTTCAACAGAAACTTAGGGTTTTGTTTTTCCGGTTTTGCGATTTTTCGGTTCCGAACTTCGTTACACTTCACTACCAAGCTAGTTTAAGTTTAGTTAGGCTCTGATACCACTGTAAGTCCATATTGCGACCCTCGGTGCTTACGGGGAGGCGGAAACGGTATAAAAAACAAATTTTTATCGCAAGAGGCAACATGGACTAAACAAGGTCGGGATCGTGTCTAAACTAAACTAGCAAATACGCTAAAAGAAGTTAGCTACTCGGATGAAGATGGTTATACCTAAACTTGAACTCCTTCTTCTTCAAACTTTGTAGAGGTTGATGGTTCTTTTTCGTCGCCTTCTTCCGTCGAAGATGGATCCACCTCGAGGGTTCGACCTTGGGCTCTTTCTCGGACTTGGAGTGAACTAGAATCTCCGGCTTGCTAATCCTTTGATCCTAGAGTGAGTAGAGAGTGACTAGGGTTTGCTTTTCTTTTTAAAGAGAAGGATTCTCAACACATGAGAAGGTTTCTCTTTGCTAGAGGAAGAAGAAGATGAAGAGAGGAGAGAGAATGAATATGATAGAATGAGCTATTCTATTCTTTCTTGCAACCATAATGCAAAAGAAAAGAATTATCTAATAATAATAATTGAAAATGAGAATAGTTGATGGTAATTTGGAATGACCACTACCATGCTTCATTTAAAAATGTAAGCATAAATCAAGGAAGACTTTTTAAAGCATGATGGTGGTCAACATTCAACCATGGTCAACAAGTCAACCATGGTCAACAAGTCAACAAAATCAACCATAACAAAATTCTCATTTAATTACTATTATAAATAGATAATCCATAAATCTATTAGGGTTTGGAAAATGATAACTGTCAACTGTGCATACGCACCCGTTCCGAAACCCTAATGAAAAAACTCATCCTCCGCCTCAAGCAACTGTGCATACACACCTGCATTCTCGTTCCGAGGAACAAGAATACCGAGATATAAAAGCAACCCCAAAACATATATACCAGTATCAGGCTCAAACCAGAGCCTGCCAGTATAATCCGTCCGGACTCCAAACGTGCACAAGTGCGCGGATGAGAACGAACCCTGTCGCAAAACCATGCGACCTCTACTCTGTTTTGCCCAGAGGCGAATACCCTCTGTGTGGGACTCTAAAGACTCGACACTACGCTGGCAGTGGGTTTAACCACAGACCGCAAGCGGCACTAGCTGTGCGTAACGGTCCCCAGGTAGATGTCGACAAGAAGGCTGACAAGGTGAAACCCCATCTGTACTCCTACTGAGTCTGAATGTGACAGTCTCCGTACAGTCCGGTCTGTTCGTCTGATACATCGCATGGCGGGCCTAGGGGGTGGTAAACGTCAGTCCCCCAATAGCGGTACAAGTCGTGCCGGAGCGAAGCCCAAAACACCCTGAGATAACACTGGAAACCTACCAGTATATCTCGTTTGCCCTGGCCAGGGACTACTCGTGTAATGGCTCTCCTAGACACAGCGCGATGTCAACCCCCAATACCGGGAGAGACGAATCCTGTCTAACCATCACTGCCTCCAAGTGCTTCGGGACTGCACCCAACCACCACCTGTTTGCACGACTCCTTTGAGCCGTGGTAGGGTAGTGATCAAAGTGCAGTTGGAACACACTTGAGGCGAAGTGCCAATGTCAAGTCAGCGGACTAAGCTGTACTCATGTCACCTTGGAACTGATAACTGACGATAGGTATAATACCAACCTGTCAGTTCCCGACGAGTCTTGTCCAGTATACTCGTAACCCAACGAGCACCCGTATACTATCTCCAGTACGACGTACTGATGGCTGTGGGACAGACCATCTCCCACACTGGGATGAGAAGCGCATACGCTAGTCTACTCCGGAGTATCGATGCCCTGTCTCGATAGTCCTGCGACTAGGGACCTGTATAAGGATGTGCTTATAGATTACCCAGCCCCCACTAGTGTGACTGCCATCACAACGCTGGTAATCAAGCAAAGATCCTAAGGGCTCCACTAATGCGTATAAGTGATATACTGAAATAAACACAAATACACATTGAAGTAGAAACAAACCAAGTAGCATACTACTATTTTGAGCAAGATTGTATATACAAGGTGAATATCCCAAGCATCCATTAAGTAATATACAAACTAGTATGATACAGTAATGGTCTCTAGGGCATATACACTAACAACACACACATACACTCATACATACTTGCATACATTCCTATTGATATGTGCCCATGGGATTCTTTATAGTTATGGGTTCACATGGGTATGGGACTATGTCTTCACATACGGATTTGAGGATGATACTTGGGATTGAGCTGAGTCGATGAGATTTGATTTGAGGCCGTGAGATCGGTGATATAGCAAGGTTCGTATTTGAGATACGACATGACGTTGTAGCGGGTCCTTGACGTAGTGTTTTACACATGTGCATGCATACTTAGGCGGTATCAGTATTGTACTAGACGTAGATCAGTACCCCGATCATGATATTTGATAAAGAGGATACCAGGTGAATAGTATGATGAATGTGATATTGACCCGTACCCAGATTTGGGATGCCGTACGACGGATTTACGTACGAGCTATATCTTGATGATTGATCCGCACTCTTGACTTGGGATGTCTGATTATAGATATGGTATCGGATATGATATTATTGAGGCGGGATCACCGACTAATATATATACAGGTATGTATATGTATCGACTCAGACGTTAGGCGGTTTCCTTACCTATAGTTCAGCTTGTTAGTTCAGCCGTATAGTTTAGTGTAGTTGTTAGATTAGATTAGACTCCTACCTATTTCAAAAGCTAACGAATCGTGGGTATTTTAAAAGACAGCCCAAGGGATCCTACGGATATTTCAAAAGACTTATCTTTTCATAAAAACACCGTAGCCCCTATTTTCAAAACCCCATGATTTGTGTTATTTCAAAAGGCACCATTTGTAGGACTTATATTAGATTATTGCAGATTAGTTATCGTTGTGTCTAGTATTCAGCTCCCGCACATTATTGCTGTTCACTCTGCCTCGCATATTTATTTTGCTGCATATTCCATTATTGATATCATGCTGTTAGGACACCAGCACCATTACCGATGATGCGTATGTACCACGTACACCTACTTGCCGGCTCACACACATCTTCATCGGTAATTGCCATGTCACGTACACTTTAGAGAATATAATTGCTTGACTTAGATTGTTAGCTAGTAGTGTTGACATGATATTAGTGTACTTCCCTTATATGCCATATTAGACATTGTAGTTATTACCTACCACTTCATGCATACTGTTATTCAGTTGTTCATGCCTAATTCATTATCATTGACATATGCACTTGTGATGATTTCTTGAGATTTATGATATTTCTGGATTTCGGGGAAAGCCGCAAAATTTACAACTTATGATCTTTTAAAATATAAAATGTTGCGGTTTTCTAGTGATGTAAAGTGTCGTCCACCATGAGTTTGCTGTGGTTTTGGAGATCCGTGTCGAGGAGTGGAGGAACCGTCACGGTTACATGGTGGGCCCGGTATGGTACCCCGGGGCAAGAGGAATGTGGTGTTGACGTTGAGCCTGGCTGGGGAGCACTACCTACCGGTGATATTACCCGACGCGTCGGATATCCGGAGGATACCGTCGTGGTCTTGAGATGGATAGTAGGGGCCGGTCTGGACTGACGGCGCCCTAGATATTGAGATTGAGACATTGATATTTCGCGACAGTGAGATTTATGTTTTGTGTCGATGCTAGACACTGTTGATACTGATTTTAATTATGATACCTCAGTTTAAAATATGAAGGAAATCTCACTAATTTACGAAAACAGTTTCTTCATTTACATGTATTCTGTTTTCATGCATTCATACCTCATTCATATGATATAGTGCTACCTGAGGCACTGACATGGGCACATGAGTTTACACTCGGGATAGATATTACCCTAGACATTGTCATAGGCTGCCTGTTATACATATATTTGAGGATATATTATGATCTTTGACCTAGGATTGCATTATTTATGCGATTTCTCTGCGTAGATATTTTTCTATTCACGAGTTGGCAACTCACCCCCGTTGTGCCCCAGTTTCTTGCAGGTTGCCGTACAGGTTCATTACGGCTTTGCGGGCATAGTTTCATTCGGGTGATTTGCTAGTAGGTAGGTTTACTTGTATCATACCCCCATTATTTATCTTGTATATCATTATTCTGTTGTATCTAGAATTCCATCAACCAAACATGTATTTTTTTGAGATAGAGACCAGTGTTGGTTATTCTTTCGACCTTAGAATCGCTCGTTATTTTTCTGGTGGTTTTGAGTTTCCTTTTGAGTTTTGATCCTCGCCGTTGGCGTTGTATATTATATTGTTTGTGTGGTTGTGACCGTCGATTGACGAAGAGCTAGCTCCCGCTTGGGGATGCCCTTTTCTTGATTTCGTATACTATTCATGTTGTATCCCGTTTGGGGGCCAGTATTTACAAAGGAGACTCTGCCGAAATTTTCAGTAAATTTTTGATGTTTTAAAATCCGCATAATTCGGCTTATGCTATTGAAATTACTTGCTTTAAGTTGTTTTTCCTGCACTCTACTATTTTCTTGGTTTGGATTTCTGGGTTTTCGGTTTACTTAGATTACGTACGCCTCGAGACGTTCGTAGTTTAAGTGCCGGTCATGTTCCGTACTTTCGGGTCGTGACAAAGTTGGTATCAGAGCGTTAGGTTTTACCTTCGGAGCGTAGGATGACCCTTGGTTGATGGAATAGGTGACTAAAGTAGAGTGACGTACCGTTGGTATGTTCCGCGGCATATTTACGACACGCCACTCCACTTATGAAGCCTTAGGATGTACATTTCCTTGTTCAGTATTATATTCATTCCGATCTAGCCTCACCAGTACCAGTTTGGTTTTGCTGCTATGGTTACGGACAGGGAGAGCTACGGCTAGAGTTGCGGTCAGCACAAGCTCGTCACGAACGAGGACTGACCAGGGCGAAATTCCGGCGACACACGATTGCGGAGATGTGTCTTTTTACGGTGTTTTCGCGCCACGAGCGTTTGGCGGATCGCCTTTATGAGGTTACTCGGAGGTGCTGATCGACACTAGAGAATTGAGCCAATGATAGAAGCCAGCCAGATTTTGATGACCGTTGGTGTGTTGCTTACTCCTGATGATTGAGGCACTATTCATCGTGCAGACGATCGAGCCAGTTGTTGCTGCGAGCGACGAGATATCGTCCCATATGTTGGAGCTGTTGCGGGGCGAGTTGTACGAATAGATGATAGAAGGTCGCTAGTCACCCGAGGATGAATGACTAGGACATGTGGTTCGTTCGCTTACCCCGATGCGAGGTCATCAGATAGATTGATTCCAGCTAGAGACGACTTCACGCGGAGACGTTGGGAGTCGACAGAGACGATCGAATGTCAGAAACCTATTATTCCAAGTTTAAAGTAGTCGGAAAGACATGCAGGCAATTCTATGGTCCCTCTAGAAGAATGAAACCCTAACTCGACTTAATGACCGTGTGAAAGCCTTTGAACCTTCGGGTTTGCGGCAGTTCCACGGCGCCATTAGTGAGGCTTGGGTTTGCCCTTCTACGGCTGGACCACCGATGCTGTGGTATATATATTCGATACTATTAAACTGTACCAAGATGTTGAGCTCTTGGGGGATTATGAGGTTTTGACGAATCGATCGAATGGTTCGACTTCAATCGGATGGTAGGTAGTGAGATGCATTCTTGGGAGACTCCAGATACGAGGATAGCCGTTGGAGCTCAGTCCATGCAGCCGCGACGAGACGAGTCCAAAGAAGACGACAATAGAGAAAAGTGGAGTAAGAGGTTCGTACCAGATCTAGATGAGATGACGTTCCACTCCGCCGACATCAGAGATGCGATGCGCATGCCGAGGCAGAGTACTGGATATACCTTCCAGAAGGAGTCACGATGGGTATGCAGCCGTTACAGAGCAAGATGCAGATATAGGAAAGGACAACGACTTCCGGACAGTTGGCAGAGACGAGACATGGAAGAGACCGTGAGCAGGATTCCTTCCAGGACACTGCTGCAATGATACTTGCACCCAGGATCAGATGTGTCACGTACATTCAGAGAGCCAGAGGCCGATGCCAGTGATATGCTGTCTTACGAGTGGTCGCGATGATTGACCAAGAGATGACCAGAGAAGTGCCAGAACGGAATCGTCCCCGTTAGCACACCTGACAGGGCCGATGAGCCGATGGACCGAAAGATTGGTAATTCACAGTGAAGACCTTGACCCAGGAGTGGTCATGGTTACGCACGCCAGCAGGACAGAGTTCATGATCATCGACGAGACGTCCCACTAGTGACCGCGACAGTTGGCCGAGATTCTTAGAGGATGCGCTTGAGCGGTACTGTTCCGCCATTATTGATTTCGATGTTTTGGGTGATTTATTCGTATAATTTGATTTTGATGATTGAGGATTTACGATCTTTGCACAGTGTTGCACTTGATGTCATTTTCGTGCTTTAGTTTCACATGTTTGTGATTTTACGGTTTTAAACAGTTGAGTTGATTTTGTGCGTATGCACGCACGCGATTTGGTTCCTGCACTCTGTATAGTTTATATATGCTGGCAGTGCAGTGACATGTATTTTGTGCACTTGGATACACTGAATTTCGATTTCGAGGGTGATGCTCGACATTTGTTTTGTGCATTTTATGCACCGGATTGGATTTTTAGCGCCTGTTGGGTGCCTGTTACGAGATGCGATTTGGTGCACACCAGATGCACTAATTCGAGATTTTTCGTGCATGTCAGATGCACCTGATGTTGCTGTCAGGCACACACGTTGCCTACGACAGATGTTTCGTGCACACCCGATGCACTTAGATGTTGTTTCTGTGCGCATGTATGGCATATTCATGGATTTTGATTTCCGTGCGCACCAGACGCACGTAGCATTCATGTGCATATATTGGGATTGATTTCGTATAGAGCAGTACGTTTTTATGATATTGCTATGTGTTTTCGTACTGAGCAGGACTAGTCAGAGAACAGTACCTGAATATATTTTTCATGCATTGATAGTTATTGAAGGGATTTCCAAAAAGCGAGCTATAGCCTCAGTATTTACCTACGTGTCTGATATGACACGAAATGTTTAAAACAAGGAGACTCTTCTAAATTGTTTTCAAAACGGCGGAACGTACATTTCAAACAAAGGTATATATGTATATAGTTATTTTCTTATGATAGACGTCCGCCACTGTGCAGTGTTATACGCGTTGCACAGCGACTTAAAGAGATTTGGCATGCATTTCCTTCAGATACTTACAGATATAGATTCGATATTTACATGTATAGTTTCGAGTTATGTCATATTGGTTTTGATTTGGATTTGGCATTGATGTCTTCTCCATGACTCCGATGATTGCGGGATGCTTGACGGAGTTTTGATTTGAGTTATATGCTCATTTTTCAAGCGCATGCGCTGCGCTACGATTTGTTTTATGTATTTACAATTTCGGAGCCCCGACGACTTGATGGGTTTTCTTAGATGTTTTAGTATTTAGGGGAGTTTGAATTTAAATTCGGGGACCGAATTTCTTTAAGGGGGGAAGATTGTAACGCTTTGAAAATCGTTTCGGTGAAATTTCGAAAAATCGGTAAAATAAGGGGGTTTTCTGTAAAAAAAGTCAAAATGCAAATATCTTATTATAAAAATTAAATATACATATTCTAGCTATGTAATTGCTATTATTTGGTGTTTATTGAGCCGCTGGTGAAATTTCAAATTTTCTGAAAAAATATTATTTTATTATTATTTTAAGTCGTCACTAATACATTTAATTAGGGAAAATTATAAATTGGAACGAGTTGAAACAAATTTTGTGCATCATAAAACATTAAATAAAATTTTATCATGTGGTTTTTGGAATGAAAACATTTGCCAAAACGGTTTAGAAATTATTGAAGAAAAAAGGCTTTTTTTTAGCGTAAATGGATGTTTGGGGTATTGTATTTATCATTTTTCATCACCCCACACCCGTACCCACACCCACACACTCCCATTTACTCCTCCCCTTAGCCAAATTCAGCAGCCCCCATTTTCTCCCCACTTGAATTTCAAAGGAAAAGAATTGATAGAAAAGAAAAGAAAATGGATGAATTAGGTGGACTTTTGACTTTATGTTGACTTGGACTTTCCTCCCTTGTATTTTCTCTACCTCCCTCTCTCTCACATTTCTGGCCGAAATTCTCCCCCTCCCAACAGCAGCAGCCCCCCCCCCCCCCAAAATCCCACTCTTTTCTTCATCAAAAAAATCCACAAATCACTTCAAAATCCATGCAAATTCAAATCTAAACCCAAATCCGACTCCTACCCATTTTAGCTTAGCCCGTTTAGCATGGATCCTTGTGAAAAGAGAGCATTTTGGGAGGCCATGGATGCTTGTGGACCTTCATATATTTTTGGGTATAATTCTAAAACTTTTTGCTTAAATTGTTACTTGTTTCTTAAAGCTAATTTAAATTAAGTGTTAACTTGGATATGTGAGTTTAATTGCAAGTTTTGGATTTCAAGTTAGGGTTTGTTGTGGAAATGAGTTGTGTTTGATTGTGCATGGTTTAGTGAAGTGGTTTACCATAATTAGTTTTGTAGAAAACTAATCTAGTTGTTAATTACAAGTTGTTACTTGAAAAAAATTGTGTTAAATTGCTAATTGCTTACTAGGTTTTTGAAATTTGTTAAATTCTTGGGATTAAAAATGTGATTAGGGTTTTCTTGGCTTCATTAACTTTATTAAGTGTGGTTTAATGCTTTGGATCATGCAAATCTAAGCTAGATTGTAGTTTGTGCATTTTTGCTATGAAATTGTTAAAAAAGGGTATTTTTGTAAACTAGAATATTAGGATTTTTGGAATTTAATGAGATTAAATTCCGGAAATTGTTTATACGACTTATTTAAGATATCTAATAAGTATATTGGCCGCTACTTTCATTTAAACATCATGTTTTGTACAAAACGGCGAATTGTGCTTGCTAGATTTTCGGAAAAATGACTTTTTAAGTGAAAATGGGGTTTTTGTGAGTTTTAGCCTAGTTTATATTAAAATTAGTGTTCGTGAATGTGCAAATGAGTGTGATTGGATTTTTCTCGATGGTTTGACGTTTGTACATCGACATCGAGGGTTGGTTTTACTATTCTTGCATGCGTAGGCGATAGGTTTGGACCTATGCGTGATACGCGTGCCGATTTGATTTTCGTATGCCGTTTCGATCTCCAATTTAGTTTTAATGCGATATGGTGCGTTATGATATGTAGGTACCCCCACGTGGACTTCGAGACGACAAGCAAGCGCGTGGCGACGTCGGCACCGGCGAGCGAGGACCAGGTGAGTAGATTTATATCTACGGGGAGAAGTCGGGTGGATGGCGTATAGCACCCCCGCAGTTCGTGGTGATGTATACGAATACGTATACATACATATATATATTTTTTGACTATAATTTGTTCGATATTATCGATGATATAGATACTTGGTGTGTTGGACTATTTTTAGTGTTGCGAACCCTAGGGTAGTGTTACACACACATACACTCATACATACTTGCATACATTCCTATTGATATGTGCCCATGGGATTCTTTATAGTTATGGGTTCACATGGGTATGGGACTATGTCTTCACATACGGATTTGAGGATGATACTTGGGATTGAGCTGAGTCGATGAGATTTGATTTGAGGCCGTGAGATCGGTGATATAGCAAGGTTCGTATTTGAGATACGACATGACGTTGTAGCGGGTCCTTGACGTAGTGTTTTACACATGTGCATGCATACTTAGGCGGTATCAGTATTGTACTAGACGTAGATCAGTACCCCGATCATGATATTTGATAAAGAGGATACCAGGTGAATAGTATGATGAATGTGATATTGACCCGTACCCAGATTTGGGATGCCGTACGACGGATTTACGTACGAGCTATATCTTGATGATTGATCCGCACTCTTGACTTGGGATGTCTGATTATAGATATGGTATCGGATATGATATTATTGAGGCGGGATCACCGACTAATATATATACAGGTATGTATATGTATCGACTCAGACGTTAGGCGGTTTCCTTACCTATAGTTCAGCTTGTTAGTTCAGCCGTATAGTTTAGTGTAGTTGTTAGATTAGATTAGACTCCTACCTATTTCAAAAGCTAACGAATCGTGGGTATTTTAAAAGACAGCCCAAGGGATCCTACGGATATTTCAAAAGACTTATCTTTTCATAAAAACACCGTAGCCCCTATTTTCAAAACCCCATGATTTGTGTTATTTCAAAAGGCACCATTTGTAGGACTTATATTAGATTATTGCAGATTAGTTATCGTTGTGTCTAGTATTCAGCTCCCGCACATTATTGCTGTTCACTCTGCCTCGCATATTTATTTTGCTGCATATTCCATTATTGATATCATGCTGTTAGGACACCAGCACCATTACCGATGATGCGTATGTACCACGTACACCTACTTGCCGGCTCACACACATCTTCATCGGTAATTGCCATGTCACGTACACTTTAGAGAATATAATTGCTTGACTTAGATTGTTAGCTAGTAGTGTTGACATGATATTAGTGTACTTCCCTTATATGCCATATTAGACATTGTAGTTATTACCTACCACTTCATGCATACTGTTATTCAGTTGTTCATGCCTAATTCATTTTCATTGACATATGCACTTGTGATGATTTCTTGAGATTTATGATATTTCTGGATTTCGGGGAAAGCCGCAAAATTTACAACTTATGATCTTTTAAAATATAAAATGTTGCGGTTTTCTAGTGATGTAAAGTGTCGTCCACCATGAGTTTGCTGTGGTTTTGGAGATCCGTGTCGAGGAGTGGAGGAACCGTCACGGGTACATGGTGGGCCCGGTATGGTACCCCGGGGCAAGAGGAATGTGGTGTTGACGTTGAGCCTGGCTGGGGAGCACTACCTACCGGTGATATTACCCGACGCGTCGGATATCCGGAGGATACCGTCGTGGTCTTGAGATGGATGGTAGGGGCCGGTCTGGACTGACGGCGCCCTAGATATTGAGATTGAGACATTGATATTTCGCGACAGTGAGATTTATGTTTTGTGTCGATGCTAGACACTGTTGATACTGATTTTAATTATGATACCTCAGTTTAAAATATGAAGGAAATCTCACTAATTTACGAAAACAGTTTCTTCATTTACATGTATTCTGTTTTCATGCATTCATACCTCATTCATATGATATATTGCTACCTGAGGCACTGACATGGGCACATGAGTTTACACTCGGGATAGATATTACCCTAGACATTGTCATAGGCTGCCTGTTATACATATATTTGAGGATATATTATGATCTTTGACTTAGGATTGCGTTATTTATGCGATTTCTCTGCGTAGATATTTTTCTATTCACGAGTTGGCAACTCACCCCCGTTGTGCCCCAGTTTCTTGCAGGTTGCCGTACAGGTTCATTACGGCTTTGCGGGCATAGTTTCATTCGGGTGATTTGCTAGTAGGTAGGTTTACTTGTATCATACCCCCATTATTTATCTTGTATATCATTATTCTGTTGTATCTAGAATTCCATCAACCAAACATGTATTTTTTTGAGATAGAGACCAGTGTTGATTATTCTTTCGACCTTAGAGTCGCTCGTTATTTTTCTGGTGGTTTTGAGTTTCCTTTTGAGTTTTGATCCTCGCCGTTGGCGTTGTATATTATATTGTTTGTGTGGTTGTGACCGTCGATTGACGAAGAGCTAGCTCCCGCTTGGGGATGCCCTTTTCTTGATTTCGTATACTATTCATGTTGTATCCCGTTTGGGGGCCAGTATTTACAAAGGAGACTCTGCCGAAATTTTCAGTAAATTTTTGATGTTTTAAAAACCGCATAATTCGGCTTATGCTATTGAAATTACTTGCTTTAAGTTGTTTTTCCTGCACTCTACTATTTTCTTGGTTTGGATTTCTGGGTTTTCGGTTTACTTAGATTACGTACGCCTCGAGACGTTCGTAGTTTAAGTGCCGGTCATGTTCCGTACTTTCGGGTCGTGACAAAGTTGGTATCAGAGCGTTAGGTTTTACCTTCGGAGCGTAGGATGACCCTTGGTTGATGGAATAGGTGAATAAAGTAGAGTGACGTACCGTTGGTATGTTCCGTGGCATATTTACGACACGCCACTCCACTTATGAAGCCTTAGGATGTACATTTCCTTGTTCAGTATTATATTCATTCCGATCTAGCCTCACCAGTACCAGTTTGGTTTTGCTGCTATGGTTACGGACAGGGAGAGCTACGGCTAGAGTTGCGGTCAGCACAAGCTCGTCACGAACGAGGACTGACCAGGGCGAAATTCCGGCGACACACGATTGCGGAGATGTGTCTTTTTACGGTGTTTTCGCGCCACGAGCGTTTGGCGGATCGCCTTTATGAGGTTACTCGGAGGTGCTGATCGACACTAGAGAATTGAGCCAATGATAGAGGCCAGCCAGATTTTGATGACCGTTGGTGTGTTGCTTACTCCTGATGATTGAGGCACTATTCATCGTGCAGACGATCGAGCCAGTTGTTGCTGCGAGCGACGAGATATCGTCCCATATGTTGGAGCTGTTGCGGGGCGAGTTGTACGAATAGATGATAGAAGGTCGCTAGTCACCCGAGGATGAATGACTAGGACATGTGGTTCGTTCGCTTACCCCGATGCGAGGTCATCAGATAGATTGATTCCAGCTAGAGACGACTTCACGCGGAGACGTTGGGAGTCGACAGAGACGATCGAATGTCAGAAACCTATTATTCCAAGTTTAAAGTAGTCGGAAAGACATGCAGGCAATTCTATGGTCCCTCTAGAAGAATGAAACCCTAACTCGACTTAATGACCGTGTAAAAGCCTTTGAACCTTCGGGTTTGCGGCAGTTCCACGGCGCCATTAGTGAGGCTTGGGTTTGCCCTTCTACGGCTGGACCACCGATGCTGTGGTATATATATTCGATACTATTAAACTGTACCAAGATGTTGAGCTCTTGGGGGATTATGAGGTTTTGACGAATCGATCGAATGGTTCGACTTCAATCGGATGCTAGGTGGTGAGATGCATTCTTGGGAGACTCCAGATACGAGGATAGCCGTTGGAGCTCAGTCCATGCAGCCGTGACGAGACGAGTCTAAAGAAGACGACATTAGAGAAAAGTGGAGTAAGAGGTTCGTACCAGATCTAGATGAGATGACGTTCCACTCCGCCGACATCAGAGATGCGATGCGCATGCCGAGGCAGAGTACTGGATATACCTTCCAGAAGGAGTCGCGATGGGTATGCAGCCGTTACAGAGCAAGATGCAGATATAGGAAAGGACAACGACTTCCGGACAGTTGGCAGAGACGAGACATGGAAGAGACCGTGAGCAGGATTCCTTCCAGGACACTGCTGCAATGATACTTGCACCCAGGATCAGATGTGTCATGTACATTCAGAGAGCCAGAGGCCGACGCCAGTGATATGCTGTCTTACGAGTGGTCGCGATGATTGACCAAGAGATGACCAGAGAAGTGCCAGAACGGAATCGTCCCCGTTAGCACACCTGACAAGGCCGATGAGCCGATGGACCGAAAGATTGGTAATTCACAGTGAAGACCTTGACCCAGGAGTGGTCATGGTTACGCACGCCAGCAGGACAGAGTTCATGATCATCGACGAGACGTCCCACTAGTGACCGCGACAGTTGGCCGAGATTCTTAGAGGATGCGCTTGCGCGGTACTGTTCCGCCATTATTGATTTCTATGTTTTGGGTGATTTATTCGTATAATTTGATTTTGATGATTGAGGATTTACGATCTTTGCACAGTGTTGCACTTGATATCATTTTCGTGCTTTAGTTTCACATGTTTGTGATTTTACGGTTTTAAACAGTTGAGTTGATTTTGTGCGTATGCACGAACGCGATTTGGTTTCTGCACTCTGTATAGTTTATATATGCTGGCAGTGCAGTGACATGTATTTTGTGCACTTGGATACACTGAATTTCGATTTCGAGGGTGATGCTCGACATTTGTTTTGTGCATTTTATGCACCGGATTGGATTTTTAGCGCCTGTTGGGCGCCTGTTACGAGATGCGATTTGATGCACACCAGATGCACTAATTCGAGATTTTTCGTGCATGTCAGATGCACCTGATGTTGCTGTCAGGCACACACGTTGCCTACGACAGATGTTTCGTGCACATCCGATGCACTTAGATGTTGTTTCTGTGCGCATGTATGGCATATTCATGGATTTTGATTTCCGTGCGCCCCAGACGCACGTAGCATTCATGTGCATATACTGGGATTGATTTCGTATAGAGCAGTACGTTTTTATGATATTGCTATGTGTTTTCGTACTGAGCAGGACTAGTCAGAGAACAGTACCTGAATATATTTTGCATGCATTGATAGTTATTGAAGAGATTTCCAAAAAGCGAGCTATAGCCTCAGTATTTATCTACGTGTCTGATATGACACGAAATGTTTAAAACAAGGAGACTCTTCTAAATTGTTTCCAAAACGGCGGAACGTACATTTCAAACAAAGGTATATATGTATATAGTTATTTTCTTATGATAGACGTCCGCCACTGTGCAGTGTTATACGCGTTGCACAGCGACTTAAAGAGATTTGGCATGCATTTCCTTCAGATACTTACAGATATAGATTCGATATTTACATGTATAGTTTCGAGTTATGTCATATTGGTTTTGATTTGGATTTAGCATTGATGTCTTCTCCATGACTCCGATGATTGCGGGATGCTTGACGGAGTTTTGATTTGAGTTATATGCTCATTTTTCAAGCGCATGCGCTGCGCTACGATTTGTTTTATGTATTTACAATTTCGGAGCCCCGACGACTTGATGGGTTTTCTTAGATATTTTAGTATTTGGGGGAGTTTGAATTTAAATTCGGGGACCGAATTTCTTTAAGGGGGAAGATTGTAACGCTTTGAAAATCGTTTCGGTGAAATTTCGAAAAATCGGTAAAATAAGGGGGTTTTCTGTAAAAAAGTCAAAATGCAAATATCTTATTATAAAAATTAAATATACATATTCTAGCTATGTAATTGCTATTAATTGGTGTTTATTGAGCCGCTGGCGAAATTTCAAATTTTCTGAAAAAATATTATTTTATTATTATTTTAAGCCGTCACTAATACATTTAATTAGGGAAAATTATATATTGGAACGAGCTGAAACAAATTTTGTGCATCATAAAACATTAAATAAAATTTTATCATGTGGTTTTTGGAATGAAAACATTTGCCAAAACGGTTTAGAAATTATTGAAGAAAAAAGGCTTTTTTTTAGCGTAAATGGATGTTTGGGGTATTGTATTTATCATTTTTCATCTCCCCACACCCGTACCCACACCCACACACCCCCATTTACTCCTCCCCTTAGCCAAATTCAGCAGCCCCCATTTTCTCCCCACTTGAATTTCAAAGGAAAAGAAATGATAGAAAAGAAAAGAAAATGGATGAATTAGGTGGACTTTTGACTTTATGTTGACTTGGACTTTCCTCCCTTGTATTTTCTCTACCTCCCTCTCTCTCCTCACTCCCATTTCTGGCCGAAATTCTCCCCCTCCCAACAGCAGCAGCCCCCCCCCCAAATCCCACTCTTTTCTTCATCAAAAAAATCCACAAATCACTTCAAAATCCATGCAAATTCAAATCTAAACCCAAATCCGACTCCTACCCATTTTAGCTTAGCCCGTTTAGCATGGATCCTTGTGAAAAGAGAGCATTTTGGGAGGCCATGGATGCTTGTGGACCTTCATATATTTTTGGGTATAATTCTAAAACTTTTTGCTTAAATTGTTACTTGTTTCTTAAAGCTAATTTAAATTAAGTGTTAACTTGGATATGTGAGTTTAATTGCAAGTTTTGGATTTCAAGTTAGGGTTTGTTGTGGAAATGAGTTGTGTTTGATTGTGCATGGTTTAGTGAAGTGGTTTAACATAATTAGTTTTGTAGAAAACTAATCTAGTTGTTAATTACAAGTTGTTACTTGAAAAAAATTGTGTTAAATTGCTAATTGCTTACTAGGTTTTTGAAATTTGTTAAATTCTTGGGATTAAAAATGTGATTAGGGTTTTCTTGGCTTCATTAACTTTATTAAGTGTGGTTTAATGCTTTGGATCATGCAAATCTAAGCTAGATTGTAGTTTGTGCATTTTTGCTTTGAAATTGTTAAAAAAGGGTATTTTTGTAAACTAGAATATTAGGATTTTTGGAATTTAATGAGATTAAATTCCGGAAATTGTTTATACGACTTATTTAAGATATTTAATAAGTATATTGGCCGCTACTTTCATTTAAACATCATGTTTTGTACAAAACGGCGAATTGTGCTTGCTAGATTTTCGGAAAAATGACTTTTTAAGTGAAAATGGGGATTTTGTGAGTTTTAACCTAGTTTATATTAAAATTAGTGTTCGTGAATGTGCAAATGAGTGTGATTGGATTTTTCTCGATGGTTTGACGTTTGTACATCGACATCGAGGGTTGGTTTTACTATTCTTGCATGCGTAGGCGATAGGTTTGGACCTATGCGTGATACGCATGCCGATTTGATTTTCGTATGCCGTTTCGATCTCGAATTTAGTTTTAATGCGATATGGTGCGTTATGATATGTACGTACCCCCACATGGACTTCGGGACGACAAGCAAGCGCGTGGCGATGTCGGCACCGGCGAGCGAGGACCAGGTGAGTAGATTTATATCTACGGGGAGAAGTCGGGTGGATGGCGTATAGCACCCCCGCAGTTCGTGGTGATGTATACGAATACATATACACACATATATATATATTTTGACTATAATTTGTTCGATATTATCGATGATATAGATACTTGGTGTGTTGGACTATTTTTAGTATTGCGAACCCTAGGGTAGTGTTACACACACATACACTCATACATACTTGCATACATTCCTATTGATATGTGCCCATGGGATTCTTTATAGTTATGGGTTCACATGGATATGGGACTATGTGTTCACATACGGATTTGAGGATGATACTTGGGATTGAGCTGAGTCGATGAGATTTGATTTGAGGCCGTGAGATCGGTGATATAGCAAGGTTCGTATTTGAGATACGACATGACGTTGTAGCGGGTCCTTGATGTAGTGTTTTACAGATGTGCATGCATACTTAGGCGGTATCAGTATTGTACTAGACGTAGATCAGTACCCCGATCATGATATTTGATAAAGAGGATACCAGGTGAATAGTATGATGAATGTGATATTGACCCGTACCCAGATTTGGGATGCCGTACGACGGATTTACGTACGAGCTATATCTTGATGATTGATCCGCACTCTTGAATTGGGATGTCTGATTATAGATATGGTATCGGATATGATATTATTGAGGCGGGATCACCGACTAATATATATACAGGTATGTATATGTATCGACTCTGACGTTAGGCGGTTTCCTTACCTATAGTTCAGCTTGTTAGTTCAGCCGTATAGTTTAGTGTAGTTGTTAGATTAGATTAGACTCCTACCTATTTCAAAAGCTAACGAATCGTGGGTATTTTAAAAGACAGCCCAAGGGATCCTACGGATATTTCAAAAGACTTATCTTTTCATAAAAACACCGTAGCCCCTATTTTCAAAACCCCATGATTTGTGTTATTTCAAAAGGCACCATTTGTAGGACTTATATTAGATTATTGCAGATTAGTTATCGTTGTGTCTAGTATTCAGCTCCCGCACATTATTGCTGTTCGCTCTGCCTCGCATATTTATTTTGCTGCATTTTCCATTATTGATATCATGCTGTTAGGACACCAGCACCATTACCGATGATGCGTATGTACCACGTACACCTACTTGCCGGCTCACACACATCTTCATCGGTAATTGCCATGTCACGTACACTTTAGAGAATATAATTGCTTGACTTAGATTGTTAGCTAGTAGTGTTGACATGATATTAGCGTACTTCCCTTATATGCCATATTAGACATTGTAGTTATTACCTACCACTTCATGCATACTGTTATTCAGTTGTTCATGCCTAGTTCATTATCATTGACATATGCACTTGTGATGATTTCTTGAGATTTATGATATTTCTGGATTTCGGGGAAAGCCGCAAAATTTACAACTTATGATCTTTTAAAATATAAAATGTTGCGGTTTTCTAATGATGTAAAGTGTCGTCCACCATGAGTTTGCTGTGGTTTTGGAGATCCGTGTCGAGGAGTGGAGAAACCGTCACGGGTACATGGTGGGCCCGGTATGGTACCCCGGGGCAAGAGGAATGTGGTGTTGACGTTGAGCCTGGCTGGGGAGCACTACCTACCGGTGATATTACCCGACGCGTCGGATATCCGGAGGATACCGTCGTGGTCTTGAGATGGATGCTAGGGGCCGGTCTGGACTGACGGCGTCCTAGATATTGAGATTGAGACATTGATATTTCGAGACAGTGAGATTTATGTTTTGTGTCGATGCTAGACACTGTTGATACTGATTTTAATTATGATACCTCAGTTTAAAATATGAAGGAAATCTCACTAATTTACGAAAACAGTTTCTTCATTTACATGTATTCTGTTTTCATGCATTCATACCTCATTCATATGATATATTGCTACCTGAGGCACTGACATGGGCACATGAGTTTACACTCGGGATAGATATTACCCTAGACATTGTCATAGGCTGCCTGTTATACATATATTTGAGGATATATTATGATCTTTGACCTAGGATTGCGTTATTTATGCGATTTCTCTGCGTAGATATTTTTCTATTCACGAGTTGGCAACTCACCCCCGTTGTGCCCCAGTTTCTTGCAGGTTGACGTACAGGTTCATTACGGCTTTGCGGGCATAGTTTCATTTGGGTGATTTGCTAGTAGGTAGGTTTACTTGTATCATACCCCCATTATTTATCTTGTATATCATTATTCTGTTGTATCTAGAATTCCATCAACCAAACATGTATTTTTTTGAGATAGAGACCAGTGTTGGTTATTCTTTCGACCTTAGAGTCGCTCGTTATTTTTCTAGTGGTTTTGAGTTTCCTTTTGAGTTTTGATCCTCGCCGTTGGCGTTGTATATTATATTGTTTGTGTGGTTGTGACCGTCGATTGACGACGAGCTAGCTCCCGCTTGGGGATGCCCTTTTCTTGATTTCGTATACTATTCATGTTGTATCCCGTTTGGGGGCCAGTATTTACAAAGGAGACTCTGCCGAAATTTTCTGTCACGCCCCGCTTCCCAGAGTACGCAAGTTTGGGCACATGACATAGCCAACCATGCTACCTGTGGGTAGGAAGTATCCATCCACAGTCACATTACGGTTGTAAAGATATCAAGAACAAGATAATAAGCTAATCTAATACATGTCCAAATCCATAACAACAAGAATCAATAAACAATAAGTGCGGAAGCTAATGATCCAATACAATGAAAATAACAGTACGTCCCATAATGCGGGCTCACATCTGGAAATGAAAAGCAATAAATAAACTAAATCCTAAGGACTCACTGTTCAGCCTGCTGGCTGAAGTACTCCTGCTCGGTCTACGACAAAGGTACGGAATCTGGGCCATGCAAAACCCAGACGTCAGCGCGTCATGATATCAAGTATATAGCATAAACATGGTAATAAACAATGTAAGCATGAACATGAATAAAGCAGCAATAAGAAGTAACAAGCAGGGTAATGTGCAATGGTGACTAAACTGTCCTATCAGGTTTTCTACTCTATAGTCTTTGAAACCAATTGATGAATCGTCGATGTAACTCAATAGTATCCCGTGCGTGCCCGGGACCACGGTCATGATCCTCGGGGCTGAATCCGAGACTTGCCGCTAAGCAGTAAAAGGTAGTAGGATAGATGAGTGATGTCAGCATCAACACTCCGGAGCTGGCCAAGCCCGTAAGACTGATCAGAACAATGTATCAAACTGTTGAGTTACAAGTCGGTTTCACCTTTGATTTCCCCATACCCCCAAGCTATGTATGTCAGGTCAGGTATTCAGTAGTCAAGGACTAATGCCAACACATGGTCGAGTAAAAGTAAGTCTGTCTGGATCGACAGCAGGAATGGTTAGGTTTGTCGGCACTAGGCATGAAATCATAAAACAAGTAATGTCATGGTACAACAGGATGAGTCGGTATGTATGTATAAGTCTGGTGTAGCAGGGTCAGGCCAAAATGTCGTGCAATCGGGTAAGTGCTCGCAACAGGTATGCAATCAATAATGAATAACAGCAGGAAACAGTAATTAACCACAATCTTCCATATAACCACAGTGATGTTTATATTCTCTTAATAACAGGTTCAATCATCTTAAGGGTGTAATAGCCACAAGGTAAAGCAATATTCACAGTTATAAATTAAGGAACTACATGAAATTATACTAAATGTAATGATTGTCTCAAGAATGGTTTAACAGTTCAAGCAGATAAAATTCAATCGTTTTATTTAGTTAAAGCATGGATTGATGTGGGTTAACGAATTACGAGGAACGGTTGTACGATTCCATTATGAGGACAACAGCAATATTACGATATCAAATGCCATATCTAAGTTACGGTATTAAATAGTTTGAATTAAATTGCGTGGCAAGACTAGATCTCGCACGCTAGCATGTTCAAGCAAGTATTCAGATACTTGCCTCGACGGTCTGAAATCGGGAACACGGATGCGATGTCGGCAGAAAACGCGATATGAAAGCACGGGCCACGGATCGAGTCCCAACAGAGGTCAACGGGATCACACGGACCAAGGGGGCTTCGCTGTAGCGTCGGGTTCGCCAAAACGGCACGGTCGGGTCCGGCAGCAAACAGAAACAACAAAGTTAGCAAACATAAACTACGCATCCAAAATACGGACCAGCGGAGGGATTGTACCAGAAGGAAGCATAAGGAAAACTCACAGAGAAGAAACAGGGTGCAAACACGATGGCTCGACGGCACTGGATCGCCGGCGAAGCGACGGCGGCGGCTGCAGCAAGGGTGGAGGCTTCGGGGTGCGCGGAATAGGGTGCTGCGGCGAGTGGGGAAGAGTGTGGTCGGCTCTGGTGGTCGTGGGAGAGAGGGAGGTGGTCGGAGGTGGCGTCGACGAGGTCGCCGGCACGTTTCTCCGGCGAACAGCGGGGTAGGCGATGGGTTAGGGCTCGGGTTTACTGTTCCGGCGAGGGGAGGAAGGAAACGACGACGAGGTCGGGTCGAGTAGGGTGAGAGGGTGCCGCGGGGGTCGTCGACGACGATGGGTGGCGTCGACGGCGAGGTCTGCGAAGGTGGAGGCGAGGTCGGGAATGGGTGCAGGCGCAGGGGAGAGGAGGAAGGAGGGAGGAGGAAAGTGCGGCGGTCTCGTGGTGGCGAGGGCGGCGACGGCGAGGTCGCGGGGGATCGGCGGTGAGATCTGCGGTGAGCTAGGGTTAGGGTTCGCGATGGGAGACGAGGGTCGAGGGAGGCGGCTGCGTAAGGTTACGTATATAAAGAGGAAGAGAGAGAGAGGGATTAGAGAGAGAAAGAGAGATTGGAGAGAGAAAGAGTGAGGGATAGAGGGAAGAGAGAGAGAGAGAGATGAGGAAAGGGAGCGGGGCCCACGAGCTCAATGGGAGCTCGTGATTGGCCGGGGGAAAAAATATGAGAAGGATTTTGCGTAGGATTTGAGGGATTTGCTGTTATGAATTAGAGATTTGAATATATATATATATTCGATATTAAATTTAAATGGGCCCTTTTTGGCGCGAAATGAAACATTTCCAAATCGCGCCCGGGTTGCGCCCAAAGGTTCCAAATTCAAATTTTAGGATTTTAAGCGGGTTCCAAATTTTGAAAAGAGGTGTTTAGTGATTAAAATGCATGCCCCCAAGTCGGACACTTGTACGCGCGCGTAGTCGCCCAGACTTGCCCGTTTTAGCCAAACGGAACGGAATCTCGACATACGGACGCTACCATGCGACTAGTGGCGACGAGTAGGCCAACACGGACATCTTAAATTTCATTTTCGGAGTTAAAATTTGTTATGTGCCAAAATGACTTAACCGGGTAAAATTTAGCAATAAACATCAGAAAATTAGGAAAATTGGAAAAGAGCAATATATAACCCTCAACTTGTAATATAACTAGTATTATTGGGCTCGGGTGTTACATTTTCAGTAAATTTTTGATGTTTTAAAAACCGCATAAATCGGCTTATGCTATTGAAATTACTTGCTTTAAGTTGTTTTTCCTGCACTCTACTATTTTCTTGGTTTGGATTTCTGGGTTTTCGGTTTACTTAGATTACGTACGCCTCGAGACGTTCGTAGTTTAAGTGCCGGTCATGTTCCGTACTTTCGGGTCGTGACACTCTCTCTCTCCGTCTATTCTACTTCTCCCTCCTCTTTTGGACTTACCGAGCGATTTTTTTGCTGACGACATTCTCTTTCTTCTTCTTTGGAATGTCGTCAGGTGATTCGGACTTACTGGAGATCGAGCACACCGGCGAGGATTTGGACCAGCTAGCTTCCGACCCAGAGCTTTAGATTCCTTGTATATATTTACATTATGTATTTTCCATTTCTGTTATGCCACTGTTTAGGCATTGCTTTCCATTCTATATATTTACTTTTCAAATGTATTGTAAAAAGAATGTTAACAAATAAAGTTGATGTTCAATTATATGTATTGTCACTGTCTCTTGTGCATTTTACTTATATTGCGTAGATACGCTTAGCGTGTTTACTTCAGAGTAAATACGTAGCGGCCTCGTCGCGTCCTTTACCCGTATACTGGGAAGCGGGGCTTGACATATATCCTCCATGATTTTTTTTGATGATTGGCACCCATCATCATCATCTTTATCATGTAAGATATGGATACACCAAATTTCATATGATTCCACTACTTTTTCACCATTGTATTAGCAATGCAGAAAGATCTATTGTCGGTAAACCGTTAATTTTGCTCCGACTAAATCATTGGTGAAAAAGTGATGGAATCACATGCAATTTGGTGTATCTATATTTTACATGATAAAAATGAGGATGATAGGTGCCGATTGTCGAAAAAAATTATGGAGCATGTATTTTTTTAACACCATAGGAGAAAATTCCCTTTTATAGCAAATTTAATCCATTATTCTTAGTTTGATCTTGTGGTGGCTGTTCATAGCCGAAAACAGAGACAAAACCGGGATGGGTCATCTTGCCTGATTTTGGGGGCAGGTGCTATTTGGGTTCATCCGTCCACTTCTCCGAATATGCCAAGTTGATTTATGGCAACGTATATCGGAGGTTTGGACGGATGCGCCCGTTGAAGGAGATTTCGTCAGATTCCCCCTCGTTTGGGGATGTTTTTTTATTGTGGGAACGTTCTTCCCTGCAGGCGCAATACCCTGCAGTTAATTACGCTACCGCATCGCGATAACCACTTTCTCCTGCTCCAGAAGTTCATTTTGTGTCGTATGAGTTTGTTTTATTTTTGGTTGCCCGTGGATTGTATACGGAGACTAATTTATGTTGTCACCCGTAGGGCGTGGATTAGTCCAAATCCGTATATCTTAGATTTGGGTTTGGGTTGATTTAAGGATCGTTAATCTCGTTTGAGATTAAGATCAACTTAAATTTTTGTTAATAATATTAGTCCAATTTGAGACTAAAATCTACTTAACGGTGTTTTAGGATCATTCAGATCCAACAAAAGAGCATTTGGACTCCATTGTTTTAGTTTAAGGACGTTACGGTCCGTTGGTAGTTTAAGGACGTTTCGGTCCGTAGATCACCATTTTTGAGATGAGGGTTTAGTTTAAGGACGTTTCGGTCTGTAGTAGTTTGAGGACGTTACGGTCTATAGATCAACCTTTTTGATGTGAGAAATTAGTCTAAGGATATTTCGGTCTGTAGTAGTTTGACGACGTTACGGTCCGTAGATCACCATTTTTGTGGTGAGGGTTTAGTTTAAGGACGTTTCGGTCCGTAGTAGTTTGAGAATGTTATGGTCCGTAGATCAGCATTTTTGAGGCGAGGGTTTAGTTTAAGGACGTTTCGGTCCGTAGTAGTTTGAGAACGTTACGGTCCGTAGATCACCATTTTTGACTCGTGTATTTGTTACATGGCAGGATGTACGGCGATGATGCGGGATACACCCATTTGGTATGGTTTGACTTATGGTGTGAACGTCAGCTTGGGAAGTGCACCTAAGAGCAGTTGGTTGTCTGGACCCGCCACCTTTCTGAAGACGTTGAGGAATTACAACGACATGCATCAGAGGTATGGAGAGATGTACCCTTGAACCAATTCTCGTGTCTGAGAGAAGAGATCATGGTGGACTATCTAAGAATCATTAGCCATTTTTGGGGGATTAAGATTAACTTCGGAAATGTAGGATGAACATCATTTTGGATGTCATGATTCATGTTTGGGAAGCAATGAACCCATGGGCTCAGTTGATCTGAACTTGGACTTGACCCACTCAATTTTCTTTTATTTGAAAGAAGTGATAAGCATTGGTTTGGGCTTAGTCCCTTTTTTCTTGCAAAAAGTGCTGAGCACTCATGTGTGTTCTGACGCTCACACTTCACTCCCTCTTTTCTTTGTCTTTATATGGAGTGTTGAGCACTCTTTATGGCGCCCACGTGCTAAGCACGCGAGGCACTAGGCGTTGAATGATGAGTGTTAAGCACTTTATGTTCTAAGGTGCCCATATGGGCGCTGGGCGTTGAGCGCCTTCCACTGAGTGCTAAGCACTCTTTATTTTGTAGCGCCCACGTGAAGGGCACATGAGGCACTGGGCGCCAGCCACTGAGTTCTAAGCACTCTTTATTTTATTACGTCCGCATGAGGGGCACGTAGGGCGCTAGGCGCTGAGCGCCGCCCACCGAATGCTAAGAATTCCTGAGTTCTCTCTCTCTTCTTCTTCTTTTTTTTGAATGATCCACAGGAACTTTATCTAATTTTATTTACCTAATATTTCCAAGAATAGAGTTCTTCTTCTTCGAGAATATAATTCTCTGTTCTTTCAAAGCTTTCTCCTCTTTTTTTCCCAAAGCTTATGGGGGATTCTTCCCTGTTAGACTTGAAGTCTTGGGTCCTTTATATAGTAGAGGCAAGTCTGTTGATTAGTTGAAGACATCTCTTATTGAGAGATCTTAATTGATTTGGGGATTTTACCCACCATTGGATTTTTGATCTAAGGGCTTCTGTTTTACAAAAGGTATTTTTCTTGTTCTTAACTAGATTAGGGAAATATTTTCTCATACAGAATTTATTCTTTAGATTGGTGTTTCTTTAATCACCATTGGATCGGTACTCTGTTTTACAGAGAGTAATCTTTTTTGTTTAGAAAGATTTGAAGAGCATTTTCTCCACAGAATTTAATTCTGTATTCTGATGATTTATCATCTTCGTTGGATCTTTGATCCAACGGCTCTGTTTAACAGAAAGTAGAATTTAATTCTACTAGGCACCGGCGCTCACGTGCTGTGCACGTGCAGCTCAATAAGAGTTTTTGACTCTGTCGCTGGCGCCCTCATGGAAGACACCTATGGCGCTGCCTCTTGAGTCTTGAACAAAACTTTTCTCTTTTAAAAGTTTTTAACTCTGGCACTGGCGCCCTCGTGACAGACACATGAGGCTCCGCCTTTTGAATTTGAAAAGAGCTTTGCTCTTTTATTGGGGAAACAAATGCCCCCCACAGCTGCGCTCACATGTGAGTGCAGCGGTGGCATCTTTTTCAACCGTTGGATCTTCTCGGAAGTGGAACCGTCTCCCTGTGCCTATATGTAGGGCCTTTGGCCCTTGAGTTGTCTGATGTTCATCTTCCCAAAACGTTTTCTTTCTGAGAATATAATTCACTTTCCATAACATAGATCTCTGCCCAAAGAAACTCTTTTAGAGTTAGACCATTGCCAAAAAACTTGGTAAGGATTTGATCGAACCCATTAAAAGAGCTTTGCTCATCTTAGATCATAGATCTTAAAATGTGTTTTAGGGTTTCCTAACCCGTTAATAAGAGCTTTGCTCATCTTTCACGAAAAACTCTTAGAGTTTTTAGGATTTTACTTGAAGATCTAAAAGATCTTGGGATTTTACCCTGTTAAAAAGCTTTACTTTTGAGGGTTCTGGTAAATTACCCCATTATTTTACAGAGCATGGCTCTAAGAAATATTGGGGAATTTTATTCCCTCCTTAATTTTCTGACAGATGTGAAAATGTTTGCAGAGTACAGCTCTTGAGGGAGTTTAACTGCTTAGTCCAATGATATTTCTAATTAAATGATAATTCTTTTAGAATTACATTCTTAATGAATGACTGCCCCATCAATGATGGGGCGTCACCTTAATTTTGTGGGCCCCTTTGTACCTTTCTTTTTCACTGCAATGCAGTACAATTTCTTTTAAGTATCAAAGAACGTTAAAGTTCTAAACATAACGTCAATAGCCGAACCTTCTCCTATTGTGCAGGTGCAATGGCCTTCGACTCTTCCTCCCCTTTCGTACGTTCAGAGAGCGCCTTCGCCAACGCGCCCGTTTATCGTAAGGTCTCCGCGCTTACTAAAGATCATGACCTGGAGCAGAAATCTCTTCACCTGTGGGGGTCGTGGTATAATCTGATCTTTCGGGGTCGGTGCAGTTTTTCTTGTGCAGCGCCCTGTGAGCCAATTTCAGCGATTCATTACGCTGATTCGCTTCAAGTGACTTTTGTCATAGAAGAGGTCAACTGGACCTCGGAGGGTTGCTTTCAGCCCTCCATGGCATCAATACCCATACAGCCACCGATGGCTTTGGACATTTTGGGGCGGCGCATATGCCAAGGCGAGTCGTGCCCTTGGGGGCAAGTCTATATGATAGGGTTGACTCCTCGCCATTCAGCTGGCTACCTGCAGTGGGCTCGGTATATCCAGTCGGCCAAGAAGTCGCTGCTGCTGAAGCTCAGGCTGTATCATGCAATCTATGCATCCCTTTTTCAATATCCCGCGCCTCATGTGTGGTGGGTCCAGGCTTTTCTGGAACAGTGAAACATCCCAACCCACACATTTCTTCTATCAGACCGGGAGGTCTCAATTTCCTTGGATGAGTTTGCGGAAATTTCGGGCTTACCCGTCAGAAGGGAATATTACAAGGAGATACTTCATCCTGATAGTATATTTTTTCCACCAAATCAGTGGTGATGGGCCTTACTCAAGAGAATGTCGTTCAACACCGGTTCCCGACCCTCATCAAGGTGTTGAACATTTATGAGAGTTTATTCTTAAAGTTGGAAGGTACGGGGTCGACTTTACAGATTTCATTGCTCGCTTTCTTCGTCCAGAAGTCTTGTCAAAACAAGCTGCGAAATTTGCTAAGATTGATGACCCGTTGGGTTTTGGTTTGGAGAAATTGCCGATGGTAGAGGCGGATTGGAAGAATTTCTTCATTCCAGACGTTCCGGTCATCCCATTCGCAGAGCTCGCAGCTCCAGACGTCGACGAAGAGACGTTCTTTCAGGGTTTCATTGGACTATGGTTGAATTGGTTTGTGCTTCCGACACGTCCTCGCTATATGAGGCCATCTATCTTTTATCCGGCCCACCGCATGATTGCGGGGACACGTGTGACCATTGGTATCGCAGGGCTTGCTCATATATATCATGGTCCGAGTTTAGTGGCAGACACTACTCAACTAGGGGTAGAGCCCGTACATCTTCCGTTGTGCTACTTCACGTTGTGGATTGAGATGAATGCGCTCGGTGCTTTCGGTGTTCATAAACAGCCCCGCTTCTATGATAGCTACAACTTTCCTCGAGTGATGTATCTGGTTGACGCTTCTGCGTCAGACCCGTCGTAGCGAGAGGCTCGACGACTGGTCCTCCGCCCGCGCATTGTTGGGGATAGCATGAGCTTTGTCGATAGAGTCTTGACTGTCAGCAAGGAATCTAGTGAGGTGGTGCAACCGTTGTGTGACACTTTAAAAGACGGGGCTTCCACGTTGTGGGCTTGGGAAATCTTGCACTTGTTTTCTATCTGGCCAGGCTTCTTAGTATTAAGATATAGCACCACGGTACTATTTATGAGTTACAACCCGCACCGCTCCGCTCAATAGTCGGGTTATATTCAGGGTGTTCTTCTCGAGGCATTCTTAGCCGAGCCGGCTCCTACGGAGGAGGGTATTCGCAGCACGCTGCACCACTTTATGCGATTAAATATGGAATCCAATTTTCTCATTAGTGAGCCGAGCTATGTGTCGAAAGCTTCGAACGCTTACGTGGCGTGGTACCATCATGCGACGGGTGCTATTATTAGGAATGAAAGGTGGCTATTGCTCGATCACAAGGATGCAGTCCCCGCTGGCAATCCATCGGTCCCTTTAAATCGACGGACTGCCGTTCGTCCCTCCTTAAAAGAATATATTACGGCTGTGGTTCTACGAGCATTCCCTGAGAAGCTTCAATCGGGTGTTCCCGTAACTGTGGTAGCCATGGCGTCCCCAGAATCTGGCTTTAGTTTAAAAATCGGGACCCGCCACCCGAAGATGCCTTTCAAGCGAAAGCTCTTATCGTCGGCCGCTGGTGTCTGTTCGCAGAAAAAGAAGAAATCTCTATTCTATGCCGACGTCGTATTCGTCCTGGATCCCCATACTCCCTATAGTAAGGGCTTGTGTGAATACGGCACCAATGAAGGTTTGTTCAACACGCTTGTAACCGATACTGATCTACTGGCTGCCCTCGTAGCTTCCGAGCGACTAGCTCGCGAGGAAGCGGCGTTGATCTCTATCGCGGAGTCAGGTATACTTGAGTTATATTCTTCTGCGCCTATCCTTTCTATCTTTATTATGCTTCTATTAACACTTTCTTCTTCAAAAGGTATTTCTGCCGAAGAGGCTCTCGTGGATTCCCTCAGGATGTTCGAGGAGGAAGAGAGGCTCCGCGCTTCTTTGGGCCTTGGTATAATTCGTTTCATTACGCCTTTACTCTTTTTTTATTCATGATCTGACCCTTCTCTTCGCCCTATTACAGGAACTACCGCAACTCAGGATGTTCCAAGTACAGTTCTAATCCTAAGTCGTGATGCGTCAAAGCTTCTAGGGCCAGCTACTATGGCCACGGCCATCCCAAAGTCATCACAGGAGGCATTGCTGAAGCAGCCGATGATGGACGCCGTTGCGACTCCGGAGGTAGAGCTTGGTTTGGACGACGGCGTCCCCCTGTCAGAGTCTTAAGGAGGTCAGTTCTTACTGCTCAGACTGAAATGAAGCACAGGAAGCACGCGGCGAGGGAACGCGATGCTGTTTTAGCCACAGGTGCAGGCTCAAGCAGTATTCCACCTATTGACATTCCTTCGGTGGATTATCCTTCCACCCTGTCTACCGCCCGTAGACAGGTATCACGTGCAGCTCGGGAAGAAACTGAAAAGCTAATTTAGGGTAACTTAACACCAACTTGGTTATCGAATTATGATATACGCATTTTCTTTTAAGCAGGGCCGAGTCCTAACGATGGTATGGCAGGTGAAACGCCAATGATTACAGAGCCTGAAGTGACCACTCTTTCTCGAGAATTTAGGACTGTCCAGAATGCTGCTCTTTCTCCTTGTGTCTCTTTGGTATCGCCGGGTGTCGCAAGAATTATGACGGCCCTCGGCAAGTCAGAGGATGAAGCTATCGGTTCAGAATCTATTCGCCCGAGAGAGAGTGAGGAAGTCGTTACACTTGCTGACGCTTCCGGCGCGGTTTCGGTCCCTGATCTATCAGGTAGTCCTTGGGTTTTTGTTTTTGAGTTTTTCAATCCTGTTAAGCCCTTCTAATGATATTTCGTTTGTCTTGATCATAGGCGCGGTAAACCCTGAAGCTGTACCGGCTGAAGAAGTGTCGTCAGCCGCCACTTTGATGGTCGTTGTCCCTTTAGTTTCTTCTGCGCCTCCTCAAATTTTTGAATGTATGGGTTTCTCACTTATTTGCCTCACTGTAGATACAATCCTCCTTGTATTGACTGTATATTGTCACGACTCTGCATGAGTGCTTTTCGACCATTTGTACCAGGTGTTAAACGCGCATTTTTCCTTTCAGTCAGAAATCGTTCCGCCGTCTGGTATTAGTCGGTATTTTCTTCAACTAATGTTTCTTTCCCCCTTTTTTTTATGAATAGACTTATTGTTGCTGTTAGTTGTATGTATGCCCTAGAGGCCAGTATTGTACAGATGATGTATATTATATTGGATGCTTGGACATATATAGAGATGACTTTCTTGCTCGATATGATAGTATGCTATCTGGTTACTCTTTATCTTAACATGTACACTAGTCTCTTTATACTGTCTTATAGTTACATGTTGGTAAAGCCCTTAGGATGTGTACTTGACTACCTGGACTATGATGCAGATCATACTAGTGGAGACATGGTAGTCCATAAGTACATCCTTCAAGGTCCCTAGTCGTGGGTGTATCGAGACGGGGCACCGATATACCAGAGTAGACTAGCGTATACGCTTCTCGACCCATGTGATGGGCGATGGATGATCCCATATCCATTGGTGTTTGACATCAGAGATGGTATACGGGTGCTCAGTGGAGACTGGGTACACTGGACGGACTCGCCGAGAACTCCCAGATGGTATTATACCTCACGTCAGATGGCAGTTCTCAGGTGACACTTGTGCAGGTTAGTCTGTAGACCCGAGATCGTCATGGAGTCTTGTGTGATTCCCACTGTGCTTTGATCTCCACCTTACCACGTCCATGAGGGCGTGCAAAACGGTGGTCTTTGGGTACAGTCCCGAGTCACATGGAGGCAATGAGCGATAGGAGGGGTTTCGTCTCTCCCGGTATTGGGGGTTGATGTTGCGCAGTGCTCGATTGGCCGTAGCAGGGAAGTCCCTGGCCAGGGCTGATCAGAGATTTGCTGGTAAGTGTTACCAGTAGTTTCTCGACCCGTTATGAGCCTCACATCGGCACGACTTATCGGGTTATTGGGGTCTGACGTTTACCACCCCTAGACTTGATATGCGACATATCAGACGAAGAGACCGGACTGTACGGTAAGTGTTACTGGTCGGATTCGCAGGAGTGTGAGCGGGCTAGCTCGTCGATCTTCTAATCGCTCAATACCCGGGTGGCCGTTACGTTTAGCAGACCGCTTGCGGCTTGTGGATGCTTGATATGATCATCATCTGCTACCGGCGTATTTACGAGTCTTTAGAGTCCTACACAGAGGTTTCCTGGCTCAAGCGAAACGAAATAGGAGCGCATATGAGATATGTGCGGGACCGAGAATAATACCAGTATGTGATACTGTATTCGATTCTCGCGATATGTAACATTGATCGGTTATATGCATTATAGCCGGGTTATCGGATCAAGTGTTGATTCGATAAGTTGTTACTATTGATATTAGTCGGTTATATGCGATATGACCGGGTCGTTAAATCAAGTGTTGATTTAATGATTTAATTTATAATTATATATTTGATATATTACTTTACATTAACTAATATGGGTTCACTTTAAATGGATTTTCTCACTTGATGTACATGATGTATATGTGATATACTTTTGTATACTTATTTGTATCATATCAGATGATGCATGTTTATTTGGTTAAGTGTAAAGAATAAACCCATGGTTAAGAGGATAATTAGGGTTTTGATTTTATCACACATTTATTTATCCATTCCTTTTTATTTAAATTGTTTTATAAAAACAAAATGGTTTTCTTTTGTCATGAAGCTTAATGAAGCTTCATGAAGGTTTGACTCAAAGACCATTTTGTCTTTATACTAAACCCTAACTATTCCCACTTACCATGGTTTGCTCTCTACACTTAACCCATGTTAGATTATGATAAGTATCAATTTTATTTCATTATTGAAAAAGACTTATCATAATACTAGCTCATCTTCTTCTTCATCTTCAAGTTAGAAACCTTGAGGCCATTAATGGCAACTTGAGCTTGAGAGTGAGAAATCCAATTCTAAAGAGAACCCACCTCCTATTTCTTCACCCTCTACCTCTAGCCAAGTTGTAGAGTGTGTTTTCTTCACAAGTTTCATCACTTTGTGAAGTCGGAGCTAGAACTTGCGATGCCTCGACGTAGATCGTCTTTGACACGAAGCCGGCGACCTAGCTCACCCGTTTCTCCGACGAAGCCGACACTTGAGCCCGGGGTTCGACATGGACAGCGAGGAGACTCCGTTGCGGAGCCGTGGAGGTGGATATCCGGATCTACAAAGGTTGTAATTTCCATATCCAAGTAGTTAAGTGTTAACTAGTTTTCTTTTCGCCTAGTATTCTAGCAACGATCCGTAGTCTAGGGTTTCTCGGCACCATTTTTTTTTGAAATTGGCATGTTCGATGCCTTATGAGACCTCTTTAGGGTGCTTAGGAACCTTTCACTGGTATCAGAGCCTAGCTAGAGCCTTAGCCGAAGTCTAGACGGAGTTTGAAACCCGGACGAACCGAAAACCCAACCCCGAAATAGCTCTCTGGAAATTTTTCGAATTTGTGACTTTTTGTCAATTAAAATTGCCTAAAAAAATCAGCAATAAAATCTAAGAATTACTGTGCAAATCGTTTCCTGTGAACAGTACAAACGGTGGCGGAACCGCGGCAGAAGCATGGCTTCTGCGGCGGTTCCGCGGCTCGTTGATGACGTCAGCCCCACTTCTTTGCACAGTAATACCTGATTTATTATTCTGAGTTTTCTGGGAATTTTAATTTGAGTCCAGGGTTGAGTATTCTGGGGTTGCGTAGGGAATCAACGATTCGATCGGATTATCGAAATTTGTCTATGTGTTTTCCGGATAATTTTTTTGAATATGTTAAAAAGTTCGACCGGATATAAATACCCAATCTTTCCCCTGCCAAAAATATCCAAGTGTTAGATTATTGTGTGGTTTAAGGACGTTCTCAGTAGTGCAAGTAACGCGATGGTCCCTCTAGAAGACAACAAACCTTAACTCGATTATGTGACCGTCTTGAACTGCCCTTTGAACCTTCGGGTTTGGGGCAGTACGGCGTGCCACATGTGAGGCGTTGGCTTGACCCTTCTACGGCTGGACCGTTGGTACTGCGGCATGAAACGAATGTCTTTGAACCTATTTCATGTGTTGGATGGTTTCGGGAAAACTTGGGTGTTCGAATGTTCGATCGGAAAGTTTAATATATTCTATTTATCTGGAATGGGATACAATAATTGGAATTCACAAATAGTTATGTGATAACTGAATGAATGATATAAATCTAGCGGTTTAGTTTCATTTGATATTGAAAAGAGTTTTCGATAATGAGACTAAAATGCGGGATTTATAATAATTAGGCATGTGATGTCTAAGTATTTCATTTGATTAGGCATGTGATATCTAAAGCAGTTGCGGATTCCAATTGTTGTAGTTTTACACTTTCTTTTCTGTGACCGTAAGTGTAGTATGTTCATATCGCCGGTTTCGTTGCTATACGTCAACGACAATCGGGGTATGCATACTTACTTACGTTGATGACATGTGATGTTATGTGTTGCTGGATATGTTATATTGGATCGTCGTGTTTGAATAGCCGGGGGTTTTTATGTGAGATGAGTGTTTTTCATTTTCATTCATGTAAAAACTTGTATGTAATATTCTTTTATTTGGGGCACTTCCAGGTAGCGGAAGTTGTCACCCTTTGTATATTATTTACTTTTCCGCATTAGGATAGACCCAAGGAGGGGAGCACAAGTAACCGGGTTCTGGGGTCCAGTGGGAGACCAACTCGAGGAGTCGAGTCCGGGTCTCCTAACCCTAGAATTGGCAGGGTTGCTTGCCGCTCTCGTAGGGGTCTAGGGGTGTGGGATTGGCTATTCATCACGACCGTGGAATCCGTGTTTTATACTGGCTCGTATTGAAAACACAGACGTCCTAGTATATCCAATATTTCATATGTTTATTCTGCTGCGATATCTGTGTTTTGATTCTGTGATGGATATAGTATATAGTATATATGATATATTATATAGACGTTACTTATGTTTTACACCCGCGCTAGCCCTGCCCTGCTCTGTCGTTAGTTAGCTAACCTAACGGTGCACGAGGGGACATCAAGGCGAATGCGGATGGCATAAGTGTACGTCATATCTATCTGTGATGTTTAGGTATTTAAATGATGGGACTTCATTAATGTGATTAATGAAAGATAAGAAACCTAAGATGTTGTAGAATCGAATTTTAAAATAAAACAGGTAGCTACAGTTCTTGCTTTGCACAGCGGTATATATGATATACCCCGCACCTTATTCGATGAGGAAAGGACCGAGATCCCTTCACCGGGAGTGACTCCTTTAGCAATAACTGGCAAATGCTACACAGTCGGTTTGCTTTTGACTGCTTTTGGGTTTTTGCTTTGCACAGCGATATATATGATATATCCCGCACCTCATTCGACGAGTAAAGGACCGAGATCCCTTCACCGGGAGTGACTCCTTTAGCAAAACTAGAAAAGCCTCAAAATCACTCCATTTCAAAACATCATTTGATTCTACAGCGATATCAAGTTCATTACGCTCATGGTTTTTATGAAAAACCTGCGTAGCCCTCCGTCATTTCAGATAAGTATTAGTTAGTATTCGTGCTGCGGTAGTTTGGCCTCCGTCAAGGCGCAGTGTACGGTAGCTAACTAGTGCTTATCTGCTAGCATATGATGCGATTGGATTAGGGTATTCGTACGACGTTGTTTGGCCTCCGTCAAGGGTCGTGCGGGTGGGTTTAATTCAATCAGGAAATGACGGGTTGAACTTGACTAGCGGACTATGGGTTGTTTGGCCTCCGTCAAGGTCATAGGACGCTAGGGGCAAAATATTATCGGGAATTTCAAGTGTTGAAATTTGCAATGTGATTGCATACCTTCTATGAGATAGTTGGATCCCGATACCCGCTGCGAGTAAGAGTTACTCCTGGGAGAGTTTTACACATTGGAATTAGCTGATCAAGTAGGTGTCTAGAAAGGTGTCAACGAGGTTACGCCTCCGGGAAAACGAGGTTTACATTAATTAGGTTCGTGCGAAAGCACGGGGGACGTCCCTCAAAGTACCGACACTGGCCTGGCTGAAAGATTGGCGAACTTGTAGTGTGTAATTAATCCCGGCTAGTCTTTCCTTTTAGGGTTTGGAGGAAGATTTGATAAAAAGCAGTGGGAGCCATCCTGATTAGATAAGATAATAACCAATCTGATCTTGCACGAGCATACGCTAAAGTGTTTTCTTCTCTCTCTCTCCAGGTAGCGACCATTTCATGCCCTAATAAAGATAATAATATGGATGTATTGACCGAACCCGCATGTTATACTGTGCTGGGGAACGTTGGTTCCGTTCTTTCCTATAAGAGTTATAGGAATGAACAGGAAATAGGGGAATACCAGGATTCCCATGCCACCCGATTGAAGAAAGTACATGTTGATGCATTTTCTTCGGGTGTGTTCGTTACTGAGAACTGTTTCTCTATTTGCTCTACGTCCTGGGTATTGGATACCGGGTCAGGATCCCATATATGTAATCAGTTACATGGGCTTAGGAAAGGTAGAGAACTTGGAGAAGGTGATAAAGACATAAGAGTAGGAAATGGTGCAATTGTTGCAGCCAAGACTGTTGGGGAATATCACCTTGTATTACCAACTGGTAATACATTGGTTCTGAACGAATGCTATTACATGCCGAACCTGATATGCAACATTATATCGGTTTCTTTATTAAGTAAAGAGGGATATAATTTTGTATTACAGGACAATGTTATGAACATTTTCCGTGACCAAAAGTTGGTTACATCAGGCACGTTATGCAATGGCATTTATGTTCTAAATCAATCAACAGTTCTGAGCATAACAAACACACACAAGAGGAAGAGTTCAGAACTGAACGAATCCTTCTTGTGGCATTGTAGACTGGGTCACATCAATGCGACACGTCTAGCTAAGTTGCATAAAGATGGATATTTAAATCCGTTTGAATTTTCATCTTATGACACTTGCCAGTCATGTCTCAAAGGCAAGATGACCAAAACTCCGTTTACGGGACACGGAGAAAGAGTTACCGAACTCTTGGGACTGATACATAGTGATGTATGCGGTCCCATGTCTACACATGCCAGGGATGGTTCTTCGTACTTCATTACATTCACTGACGATCTCTCTAGATTCGGATATGTGTTCCTGATGAAACACAAATCAGAAGCTTTTAAGAAATTTAGGGAATATAAACAAGAAGTTGAGAACCAAACCGGTAAAAGTATTAAAATCCTACGATCTGATCGAGGAGGTGAATACTTGAGCAATGAATTCCGGGACTTCCTAAAAGAGAATGGGATTCTCTCTCAGCTGACTCCTCCATATACACCACAGCACAACGGTGTATCGGAGCGGAGAAATCGCACCCTATTAGATATGGTGCGCTCTATGATGAGTACAGCTGAGTTACCTATTTCCTTCTGGGGATATGCGCTGGAGACTGCTGCATACCTACTGAATAGAGTTCCGACCAAATCAGTGCCTACCACTCCATATGAGATATGGAATGGCAAGAGACCATGTCTTAATTTTATTCAGATATAGGGTTGTCCGGCCTATGTTAAAACACAAAATCCGGACAAGCTCGAGGCAAGGTCTGTTCTATGTAAGTTTGTTGGATATCCCAAACATTCGCGAGGGTATATCTTCTACCACTCCGAGGAACAAAAAGTGTTTGTTTCTCGACATGCCACTTTCTTAGAAAAAAGTTTTCTTATGAAACAGATAAGTGGCATTGAGGTAGAACTGGAAGAGGTTCCAGCAATACAGACTGCAACAGAAGATTTGGTTGAACCAGAGGATTCCGTAGTTCCCGATGAACCCCAGCCTCTCCGCCGATCTAGTAGGGTTCCTCGCCCACCTGAGAGATACTACGGTTTTCTCATGGATGGTGGGAGCGAGGATTGCATCATGGAGGATGATGACCCAACTAGCTTCGAGCAGGCCATCACGAGTGGGGACTCAGTGAAATGGCTGGATGCTATGCGGTCCGAGATGGAATCCATGTACACCAACAAAGTATGGACTTTGGACGTTGCTCCTGAAGGGGTAAAACCCATTGGGAGCAAGTGGATCTTCAAGAAGAAACTTGGTGTAGATGGGAAAGTGGAGACTTTCAAAGCTAGACATGTAGCAAAGGGTTTTCGTCAAAGACCAGGTGTGGACTATGACGAGACCTTTTCTCCAGTGGCTATGCTTAAATCCATCCGGATCATGCTTGCCATCGCTGCATATCATGATTACGAAATCTGGCAAATGGATGTTAAGACCGCCTTTCTAAATGGTGATTTAGAAGAGTGCGTGTACATGACTCAGCCAGAGGGCTTCGTAGACAGTGGGAGCAGCGGGAAGGTGTGCAAGCTGCTTAAATCCATTTATGGATTAAAGCAAGCATCGCGGAGTTGGAACATCTGCTTTGACGTCGTTATCAAAGAGTTTGATTTCGTCAAAAATCCAGATGAACCTTGTATCTACAAGAAGGTGGCAGAGAGTAAGGTTGTCTTCCTCGTATTGTACGTGGACGACATACTCTTGATAGGAAATGATATTCCTATGCTGCAAGTGGTCAAGCTCTTCTTATCACAAAGATTCTCAATGAAAGATCTTGGTGATGCCTCCTGCATATTGGGAATTAGGATCTATAGAGATAGATCCAATCGGATTTTGGGATTGTCCCAATACAGGTACATTGACACCATACTAAAGAGGTTTAGTATGGAAGAGTCCAAGCGTGGGAACTTACCCACGATCTCTGGAGTCACTCTCTCCAAAGAGATGTCTCCCAAGACTGATTTGGAGAGAGCTCGCATGCAAGGGATACCCTATGCTTCGGCAGTAGGCTCTATCATGTATGCGATGCTATGTACAAGACCCGATGTAGCATACTCACTAAGTGTAGTGAGCAGGTATCAAGCTGATCCTGGAGAGAGTCACTGGACAGCTGTGAAGAGCATTCTCAAGTACTTGTGAAGGACTAGAGATATGTTCTTGGTGTATGGTAACGGAGAACTCCAAGTGGAGTCCTTTACCGATTCGAGCTTCCAGAGTGATAAGGACGACTCTAAGTCGCAGTCGGGCTTTGTCTTTACCCTTTACGGAGGGGCGGTTAGCTGGAAGAGTTCCAAGCAGGAAACCGTGGCAGACTCGACGATGGAGGCTGAATACATCGCTGCCAACGATGCTGCTAAAGAAGCTGTCTGGATCAAGAAGTTCATTTCTGAACTTGGAGTGGTTCCATCCATTGAGCATCCAATACCTTTGTATTGCGATAACAATGGAGCGGTGGCTTTGGCCAAGGAACCCAGGTCCCATCAGCGATCCAGGTATATTCTGAGGCGGTATCACCTGATCCGGGAGATAGTTGATCGCCGGGAGATCGAGGTCAGGAGGGTTGACACGAAGAATAACACGGCGGATCCACTCACGAAGGCCATTCCCCAGATACAGTTTGAGAGACTCTTCGGGATGCTCGGTATGCGATACTACAGCAGCTGGCCCTAGTGCAAGTGGGAGATTGTTAGTTGTATGTATGCCCTAGAGGCCAGTATTGTACAGATGATGTATATTATATTGGATGATTGGACATATATAGAGATGACTTTCTTGCTCGATATGATAGTATGCTATCTGGTTACTCTTTATCTTAACATGTACACTAGTCTCTTTATACTGTCTTATAGTTACATGTTGGTAAAGCCCTTAGGATGTGTACTTGACTACCTGGACTATGATGCAGATCATACTAGTGGAGACATGGTAGTCCATAAGTACATCCTTCAAGGTCCCTAGTCGTGGGTGTATCGAGACGGGGCATCGATATACCAGAGTAGACTAGCGTATACGCTTCTCGACCCATGTGATGGGCGATGGATGATCCCATATCCATTGGTGTTTGACATCAGAGATGGTATACGGGCGCTCAGTGGAGACTGGGTACACTGGACGGACTCGCCGAGAACTCCCAGATGGTATTATACCTCACGTCAGATGGCAGTTCTCAGGTGACACTTGTGCAGGTTAGTCTGTAGACTCGAGATCGTCATAGAGTCTTGTGTGATTCCCACTGTGCTTTGATCTCCACCTTACCACGTCCATGAGGGCGTGCAAAACGGTGGTCTTTGGGTACAGTCCCGAGTCACATGGAGGCAATGAGCGATAGGAGGGGTTTCGTCTCTCCCGGTATTGGGGGTTGATGTTGCGCAGTGCTCGATTGGCCGTAGCAGGGAAGTCCCTGGCCAGGGCTGATCAGAGATTTGCTGGTAAGTGTTACCAGTAGTTTCTCGACCCGTTATGAGCCTCACATCGGCACGACTTATCGGGTTATTGGGGTCTGACGTTTACCACCCCTAGACTTGATATGCGACATATCAGACGAAGAGACCGGACTGTACGGTAAGTGTTACTGGTCGGATTCGCAGGAGTGTGAGCGGGCTAGCTCGTCGATCTTCTGATCGCTCAATACCCGGGTGGCCGTTACGTTTAGCAGACCGCTTGCGGTTTGTGGATGCTTGATATGATCATCATCTGCTACCGGCGTATTGACGAGTCTTTAGAGTCCTACACAGAGGTTTCCTGGCTCAAGCGAAACGAAATAGGAGCGCATATGAGATATGTGCGGGACCGAGAATAATACCAGTATGTGATACTGTATTCGATTCTCGCTATATGTAACATTGATCGGTTATATGCATTATAGCCGGGTTATCGGATCAAGTGTTGATTCGATAAGTTGTTACTATTGATATTAGTCGGTTATATGCGATATGACCGGGTCGTTAAATCAAGTGTTGATTTAATGATTTAATGTATAATTATATATTTGATATATTACTTTACATTAACTAATATGGGTTCACTTTAAATGGATTTTCTCACTTGATGTACATGATGTATATGTGATATACTTTTGTACACTTATTTGTATCATATCAGATGATGCATGTTTATTTGGTTAAGTGTAAAGAATAAACCCATGGTTAAGAGGATAATTAGGGTTTTGATTTTATCACACATTTATTTATCCATTCCTTTTTATTTAAATTGTTTTATAAAAACAAAATGGTTTTCTTTTGTCATGAAGCTTAATGAAGCTTCATGAAGGTTTGACTCAAAGACCATTTTGTCTTTATACTAAACCCTAACTATTCCCACTTACCATGGTTTGCTCTCTACACTTAACCCATGTTAGATTATGATAAGTATCAATTTTATTTCATTATTGAAAAAGACTTATCATAATACTAGCTCATCTTCTTCTTCATCTTCAAGTTAGAAACCTTGAGGCCATTAATGGCAACTTGAGCTTGAGAGTGAGAAATCCAATTCTAAAGAGAACCCACCTCCTATTTCTTCACCCTCTACCTCTAGCCAAGTTGTAGAGTGTGTTTTCTTCACAAGTTTCATCACTTTGTGAAGTCGGAGCTTGAACTTGCGATGCCTCGACGTAGATCGTCTTTGACACGAAGCCGGCGACCTAGCTCACCCGTTTCTCCGACGAAGCCGACACTTGAGCCCGGGGTTCGACATGGACAGCGAGGAGACTCCGTTGTGGAGCCGTGGAGGTGGATATCCGGATCTACAAAGGTTGTAATTTCCATATCCAAGTAGTTAAGTGTTAACTAGTTTTCTTTTCGCCTAGTATTCTAGCAACGCTCCGTAGTCTAGGGTTTCTCGGCACCATTTTTTTTGAAATTGGCATGTTCGATGCCTTATGAGACCTCTTTAGGGTGCCTAGGAACCTTTCAGTTGCTAAGCCTTTCTATATTGACCATAGTATCACGGGTCGGGGGAGGAAGCGAACGAAGAGCCATGCCTCCGGTACTACCTGTTCTACTGCCTGCGACAGCCGGTATGATAGATTCCATCCCTCGGGTGTTTTCTTTGTCTTTCTAGTTGAAATTTTACCGTAATTCATTTTGCAGCGATTACACCCGCTCCAGCTCCTTTTGGGTCGCGCATTCCAATGCCCGCGGGACCCTTCGCTAAATGTACATCCTCCAGGGGCGCTGCAAATAGCTCTGCGAACGTTAAGCGGGTTTATCGAAGATCTTAATGCCGAAGCCCTCACTTCTGCTACAGATTTTGTCGATGAAGTCAATCTAATGCTGGTGACGCTCGTGAACTTCCATATTGAAGGTCTCGTCGGTTCTTGGGTTGATTATTGCAGGAAGTTCGAGGCTTGCCAGCACGAGATTGAGAATAAGCGTCTCAGTCCTGAGGTGTTGGCTTCGAACTCTCAGCGGGCTGCATAGGTCAAGCAGAATTTTCCTTTAATTCACCATTTTGAACAAGAGGCGGCCCTGAGGTGAAAGGAATATGTGGCGGCTTTTGGCGAATCCGTCCAATTGTGTGCCCAGGTTGAAGCGAATGCTGCACAGCTAAAAGATATTTTCGACAAGCTCCAACGATATATTTCGGATGGGTGAAGCTAAGGCGGAAGCTTGAATTCACCGGGCGAGTCACGCAGGACTGCGAAGCTGCCAAGCAAGAAATCGATGAAATGCTTTCATCCTATTTGCAGCAACGAAATCAAATCGAAGCGGAGTTGGCCGCTGTAGTTGAACACGAGAAGGAATTGCTGGGTGCGCACGAGCGGCTTGTCAGTTTGTTGAAGATGCCTCCTCCTTAATAACTATCATTGTATGCCTTTTCTTATACTGGTTGTAAACTTCTGATTCATGAATGACATGTATTCATTTTGATTCCTTTTTGAAATGTATCTTGTATTCACTTGAATTCATGAATAAAAGACATATTTTATTTCATACTGGGATTTTTCTTTTCTTCGATGTCTTGATCTGGTGTGAAGTAGTTTATATACTCATTTCGGACCTTCTAGTTTATTCACTCATCCCGGAGTCTCTAGTTTATGAACTCATTTCAGAGTTTGTAGTTTACCTTCCTTGGGCTTGTAGGCAAACCTGTCCAAACTTCACAGTTAACCCCTGCACTTTACGACAGAGGTCCGTTAGGGTCTGTGGTACTAGGGTTTTATCCATCGTATCGTCGCATTGGCTGATGCATTCCCCGATATGCATACTTTACGCTGCCGTTCGAGTAGCTCCGCGACTGTCGTGTCTCTAATCCCTTCGGAGGCTGGAGAAGACTTCTTCAAGTAATCTCCTTATGTCATATTACCGTCGGAAGAGCAAACGTTAGGAATTTCCATAACGCTTTTTGCTTGAGATTAGGCATAGTTTGGGAGCCCTGATGAGTCATAACCACTCCACACTGGTGTGCGATGATCTCCGATGGTCTTTCAGGTTTTATTTAAGTTGATGTCAAGACCCTAAAGAAAGAAATTTAGCCATCGCTTCCTTTGTTGACACCGCGTCTGCTGTAATGAGATGAATGTCGAGGTGATCTCTAGGTTGTTCATGAACCGTCGAGATTTAGAACTAGTGACTTTGCCATGGCTCCGTTTTGTTGACCCTGGGCACGATTGTTGACGTCGCGTCTGCATCCTGCTGGAGTGAGAAGAAACGCCATTGTTGATCTCTAGGCTGTCTGTGAACCGTCGAGATTTGGAGGTAGGGACTTCGCCATGGCTCCGTTTTGTTGACATTGTGTCTACTGTAATGAAACGAATGTCGAAATGGTCTCTTGGTTGTCTGTGAACCGTCGAGATTTGGAACTAGGGACTTTACAATGGCTCCGTTTTGTTGACCCTAGGGTCGCTTGTTGACGTGATAAGAAATGTCTATCTCGAGGCCGTAGATGTTTCCGTCGAGATCTGGCTCTCCTTCTGATGGAGTCTGGTAGGAAAATGTGGTTCTCTTTTCATTTGTTCCCATGGATTGTATATAAGGGTCGATGTGGACTCACCCGTAGGGCAAAAGTTTCATTTTCATTCATTTTTTATTTCTTTCTGCGACGCTCTATCATTTCAGCTTTTTATATCGCGAAAGACGCGATTGCCCAATCATTCGGCCTTTTATCGCGGTGCCCAATCATTTCGGCTATTTTTCTTTTTACTCGCTGCTTTTTATTGCGAGTTGCCCAAACATTTCGGCTCTTTTATATGCATATTTCTTGCTTTCTGATTTTATTGCGAGTTACCCCATCATTTCGGCTATTTTTATATGCATTTATATTTTTGCTCGCCGATTTTTATTGCGAGTATGGAACTTAAGATTTGATACCAATTTTGGCATCAGCATCGCTGCGAATGGAATATTTCCAGTAGCGAATCATCATTTGTAGTGAAAGGCCTTGGAATTTTATAATTATTTAGGCATCAGCATCGCTACAACTAGGATATTGCCAGGAGCGAATCATCATTTGCTTTTGTCGATTTGAACAAAGGTGGCTTAGCAAACAGGGTTAGGATCTTGTCGACTAAGGCTTTTTGACATCACGAGCCGTAGGGGTCTCATCAAGATATTTCACCCTACGAGTCGTGAGGATCTCATAGGTATATTTTTTTCTTAGGAATCGTGAGGATTCTTAAGTGTGTGTTCTCTTATAAGTCGTAAGGATCTTATAAGAGTGTTTTCTCCTTATAAGTCGAGAGGACTTACAAGTGCCATTCACCATATGAGGACATTTCTAGTGATTGGTAGAACTTGGTAGGGGAAACACTTATTTGTGCCCGTGGATTGTATACAAGGGCCAATATCGGACCGCCTGTCTGGCAACTTGGGGAGTATGACGGATTAAGGATAGGTTTGGATCCCTGTAACTTAAGACTTTGAATCCTATGAGCTGTGAGGGTCTCACAGGTGGAGTTCACCTTACGAGGCGAGAGGATCTCGAAAGTGAATATTTTATGAGATTTTGCCCTTTCGGGTTTCACAAGCTCACCGGTAGCCCTGCTGTTTTTACTCAAAGCGCCCTTTCGGGATTTCATCCGTGCCCATTTCGCTTGTGGACGTACCATTTTTTTAACAACGAGATTGCGTCGTTTCAGGTTTTCACAAGCTCGCCGGTAGCCCTGCTGTTTTTATTCACGGCGCCCTTTCGGATTTTCATCCATGCCCATTTCGGTTGTGGACATGTTGTTTTTTATATATATATTTTTTTACCCCTCTGTTTGCCAATGGAACTTATGGGAGACTTCGCTACTGGGGTAGCTGTGTAGCCAGCGGGACTTGAGTTGAAGTCCTCGTCGTTGGGACTTGTGGACTTGAATTCCACTATCGTCGTATTTGAAGTGACATATTTAGTTTAAGGACAATACGGTCCATTGTTAGTTTAGGGATATCTTGGTCCGTTGTTAATTTAGGGACATCTCAGTCCAGGGCCAGCTTCGAGGTGAAGTTTTGCTGGATACTATTTATAGAGTCTTGACTCAGGAAGACAGCGAGCGGACATGAGCGTCGTCATCAATCACTAGCCTGAGTTGTGACTTGTCAAGCATAGTATTTCCTAAGGAACCAGTTGTTTATTGGCCGGAAGGGTCCTTCGCCATGCATATCCATAAACCAGTAGGCCCCACTCTGGTAGACCTTTTCTATGATGTACGGACCCTTGTAGTTCAGCTTTAATTTCCCCTACTTTGCACGGTTCGGGATCATAGGTCTTTTTACGACTAACACGAGTTCGCCTTGGCGGAAAGTTCTCAGTCTTGTTATTCATTAGTATGAGCGCATCATCCTTTCTTTGTAAGCTTCCAAATTTTGCTGCACCATGAGACAAGTTTCATCGAGGGCATCGAGCTCCTCAAGCCGCAGATGGGCATTTTCTTCATCCGTCAGCTCATATCGAACTGCCACTCATAGAGAGGATAGTTCTATCTCCAAGGGAAGTACCGCTTCCATGCCGAATACCAACACGAATGGCGTTGTATTCATGGCCGTTTTGAACGTGATACGCCCAGAGAGCTTTATGCAGTCTCTCGTGCCAATCCTTTTTGTTTCTGGACACCGTTTTCTTTACGATCTTCATCAAGGTCTTGTTGGAAGCCTCAGCTAGACCGTTAGCTCGGAGATTATAGACTGAAGAGTATTTCCAATCTATATTATGTTGCTGTGCAAAACGGCTGATCTTATGGCTTCTGTAGGCTAGCCCATTATCCGAGATGATCCGTCGCGAAGTGCTGAATCGGTAGATGACATGTTTCCTGAAGAAATGGTGGATATTCTCCGTCTTCACTTCCCTTACCGGTACTGCCTCTGCCCACTTAGAGTAGTAATCGGTTGTTGCCAATATGAACCGATGTCCTTTGGATGACACTGGTTCAATAGGGCCGAATATATCGTTTTCTTACATTTCAAACGGCCACCTGGCTACCGTTAGGTGTAGCGGATTTGGATGTTGGTGGATGAAGTCCTCATGAATTTGGCACGAGTGACACTGCTTCGCATATTCGAGGCAGTCCTGAATCATCGTGGGCCAATAGTAACCCATTCTCTTGATCTTCTGCTTCATCTTTGGCCCGGCTTAATGAAAACCACAGAGTCCATCGTGGGTTTCTTCGACAACTCTCTTTGCTTCTCCTGATCCTAGGCACCTTAGCCACAAACTGTCAAACGATCTCGTATATAGAGTATCATTGAAGAAGGCGAAAGACAGAGCTCATTTCATGAGCTGATGTCTTAAAGATGCGTTTGACGGGATTTGAAGTAGTCTATGAAGACTTCTCTCCAATCCTTATCATTTTCATCATCCTCTAATTGGAAGGCTCCTTGTTTGGTCGCTTCCTTTCATTCAGACAACTCCGGAGGTATTTCTGCTAGCGCGAGAATCCAGCTGCTTTGCACAATGATCCTTACGTCATCGAGGTTTTCGTCAGCTAGTTCTTTAGCGAGTTTGGCTAACGCATCCGCCTTGCTATTTTCCACCCGCGGTATTCTTTTCAGGATGTAGGAGGGAATTTGAGTCAGCGGTTGCTACACCCTTTCACTATATTTTACCAACTCCGGTTTACATGTCTGATATTCGCCATTTACTTAGCTAACGACTAGCTGGGAGTCTCTATATATGAGGAGGTTTTCGATGCCCATGTCGACAGCAATCTCAAGACCCGCTATCAAAGCTTCATACTGAGCCTCATTGTTTGTCCTCGGCACTGTTAAGGAAAAGGCGAAATGCATTATCCCCCTTGCGGAGTCACGAAGATGAGGCCCACCCTGACTTTGATTATGGGGGTGCTTTGCTTTTGCTTCTTCAAGGAAGATGCTCCGTCGAAGTAGAGCTCCCATTGAACATTATTTTCCTCCTTCTTCCCTTCGATTGTGTCGAACGCGTGTTCGTCTGGAAATTCGCAATTTAAAGGAGATTCGGCTGGTATTGGATGCTCAATAAGAAAGTCGGCGATGGCCTAGCCTTTCACTGCCTTAAGGGGTCGATACGTTTTCGAGAACTCCATCAAGGGGAGGGCCCATTTGGCAAGCCTTCCTGTTAGTATGGCCCTTGACATCAGATATTTGAGAGGATCCAACTTTGATATGAGATGGACCTCATGTGCCAATGCATAGTGCCTAAGCTTCATTATCACGAAGATCAGTGCCAGGCAATGCTTTTCAATGGGGAAGTAGTTGTTTTTATCCCCTATAAGAACTCGACTGAAATAGTAGAGAGCTATCTCCTTTCCTTGATCGTTCTCCTGTGCCCATAGCACGCCTAAAGAACCCTCAAGGGTTGTTGTGTACAGGATGAGGGGCTTTCCTTTGACCGGAGCGGTCTGTACTGGCGGGTTCTGCAGATATTGCTTGATTTCGTCCATTGCACTTTGGCATTTACGATTCCAAACGAATGTGGCCCCTTTCCTTATTAGATGGCTATAGGAGCGGTATTTTCCGAAGATGTTGGCTATGAACCACCGGATATACGCGAGCTTTCTTTGGAGAGACCGCAGTTGTTTAAGTTCTTAGCACGGTCATTTCTATAATCGCCTTGATCTTTGATGGGTCAATTTCGATGCCTTGGTGTCGTACGATGAATCCTAGGAATTTGCCTGAGGAGACTCCAAACGCGCATTTCAGAGGGTTCATCTTCGGATTATATTTCCGAAGATACTGGAACACTATTTTCAAATGCTCCCAGTGCTTCTCATACGATTTTCTTTTCACCACGAGGTCGTCGATATAACATTCGACAATCTCGTGTTTGAGGTGTAGGAATCCTATGAACGACAGCATAGTTTCGGGAGGCTTCGTCCATGCCATTTTCAAATTTTTGCCATTTTAAATAACCCTAAACTAGAATCTTTAACTAGAGAATCATACAAAACAAATTGTACACTACTTTACAACTAAGTGAACTAGGAATACAATCTTTGTAGACCGGTCCTTCACTTCAATAGCTCCGTGTAGTAGTCCCTTCACTCCAACTAGTGAACTTCCGGACTCTAACATGGCTTCATAAGAAGAAAGGAACGAACTTGCATGAAGTCTTCGAGGCCGAAGATGATCTACGTCGAGGAGACACTAACCTAATCTACTACTTCATTAATGAGAGATAAGTGAAGCTAACACCCTATACTAAAGTGCTAATCTAGTAGATGATGATGAAGTAGGATTTTTGCTCACTTTAGAAATGATTTTCTCACTTGCTCAAAAGCTAGAGAGCTCTTGAGCTTGAAGAAGAAGATGAAAAGAAATAATGTTGTGATAGTGAATAGCAACCATGGGTGAGAAAATATCTAATATTACTCATGCAGAGACTTAACCATGAGTTTAGATAATGGTTGGATTAACAAATATCTAGTTTAAGACAAAGCTAGTGGACTAAGTCAACGCATCTCAAAGCTTCATGCCGTGTGAAAAATTTCCAACTAATAATTGAATTACAATAAATAAATAAACCCTACATTATCTTTATCATGGTGTAAGTCTCATACACCCATATTGCATGTATCATCAACCACGACACATAAATGAAATACAATTAATATATATCCCATATATATTAAGTATGCACATGTGAGAAAAATTAATGCTTAAGTGAGCTAATATTAGTTAATGTAAACTAGTATATCACATATACAAATATACACTAAATTATCAAATCAACTATTGATTGAATAATCCGGCTATATCACATATAACCGACTAATATTTTATGTATTAACTTATCGAATCGACACTTGATTCGATAACCCGGCTATATCACATTAAACCGACCGATACAAATAAATCGCGAGAATAAAAAACGGTATCACATACTCGTATTAATCTCGGTCCCGCACATATCACATATGTGCTCCTACTACGTTTTTCCTGAACCAGTAAAACCTCTTTGTAGGACTCTAATGACTCGTCAATACGCCAGCAGTAGGTGATTATCATATCAAGCACCCATAAGCCTTCAGCGGTACTAGCTGGACGTAACGGCTACCCGGGTATTGAGCGATCAGAAGATCAACAAGCAAGCCCACTCTAGCTCATGTAAAGTCTGTCAGTAACACTATAGTACAGTCCAGTCTCTTCATCTAAGATGTCGCATATCCATTCTTGGGGTGGTAAACGTAAGACCCGAATAACTCGATAAGTCATGCTGATACGAGGCTCATAATGGGTCGAGAAACCACTGATAACACTTACCAGTAAATCTCCAAATCAGACCTGGTCAGGGACTTCCAGTTATAGCCAATCTAGCACAGCATGACAACTACCCCTAATACCGAGAGAGACGAAATTCCGTCCTATCGCTCATTGCCTCTATGTGACTCGGGACTATACCCAAAAACCACCTATTACACGTCCTCTTTAACGTGGTAAGGTGGAAATCAAAGCACAGTGGGAATCACACAAGAATCTATGACGATCTCGGTTCTACAGACTAACATGTACCAGAGTCACCAGAGAACTGGTATCTGATGTCAGGTATAATTCCATCTAGGAGTCCTCGGCTAGTCCGTCCAGTGTACCCAGTCTCCACTGAGAACCCGTATACCATCTCTGATGTCAAACACCAATGGATATGGGATCATCCATCGCCCATCTCATGGGTCGAGAAGAGTATACGCTAGCTTACTCTGGTATATCGATACCCTATCTCGATACACCCACTACTAGGAACATTAAAGGATGAATTTATGGACTACCATGGCCCTATTAGTATGATCTAAATAATAATCCTGGTAGTCAAGTATACATCTTAAAGGCTTTACCAACGTGTAACCATAAGACAGTATCAAGAGACAAGTATACATGTTAAGATAAAGAGCAACCAGATAGCATACTATCATGTCGAGCAAGAAAGTCCTCTTTATATATGTCCAAGCATCCACTATAATATACATCATATGTACAATAATAGCCTCTAAGGCATACATACAACTAACAATCTCCCACTTGCACTAGGGCCAGCTGTTGTAGTATCTCATAGCCAACATCCCGAAGAGTCTCTCGAACTGTATCTGGGGAATGGCCTTCGTGAGTGGATCCGCTGTTTTGTTCTTAGTGTCAACTCTCCTGACCTCGATCTTTCGGCGATCAACTATCTCCCAGATCAGGTTGTACCGCCTTAGAATATGTCTGGATCGCTGATGGGACCTGGGTTCCTTGGCCAAAGCCACCGCTCCATTGTTACCACAATACAAAGGTATTGGATACTTAATGGATGTAACCACTCCAAGTTCAGTTATGAACTTCTTCATCCTGACAGCCTCCTAGGCAGGATCGTTGGTAGCGATGAATTCAGCCTCTATCGTCGAGTCTGCCACAGTTTCCAGCTTGGAACTCTTCTAGCATACCACCCCTCCATTGAGGGTAAAGACAAATCCCGAGACCGACTTAGAGTCGTCCTTATGACTCTGGATGCTCGAATCGGTAAAGGACTCCACTTGGAGTTCTCTGTTACCATACACCAAGAGCATCTCTTTAGTCCTTCTCAAGTACTTGAGAATGCTCTTCACAGTTGTCCAGTGACTCTCTCCTTTATCTGCTAGATACCTACTCACTACACTTAGTGAGTATGCTACATAGGGTCTGATACATAGCATCGCGTACATGATAGAGCCTACTGCCGAAGCATAGGGTATCCCTTGCATGCGAGCTCTATCTAAATCAGTCTTAGGAGACATCTTTTTGGAAAGAGTGAGTCCTGAGATCGTGGGTAAAAACCCACGCTTGGATTCTTTCATACAAAACCTCTTCAGTATGGTGTAATTGTACCTGGATTTGGACAATCCTAGTATCATTTTAAATCTATCTCTATAGATCTTAATCCCCAAGATGTAGGAAGCATCACCTAGATCTTACATTGAGAATCTTTATGATAAGAAGAGCTTGACCGAGTGCAGCATAGTAATGTCATTTCCTATCAAGAGTATGTCATCCACGTACAATACGAGAAAGACAACCTTGTAGGGTTCCTAGGCACTCTCAAGAGGTCTCACAAGGCATCAACCATGCCAATTTCAAAAATTACGGTGCCGAGAAACCCTAATACGGATCGTTGGCTAGAAGTTTAGGCGAAAAAGAAACTAGTTAACAACTTAACTAAATGGTAAACGGAAATACAAGCTTTGTAGATCCGGTTCTCCACCTCCATGGCTCCGCGATGATGTCTCCTCGCTGTACAAAATGGATCTTGGGCTCTAGCGTCGGCTTCATCGGAGAAAAAGCGGGCTAGGTCATTGACGACGATACCGAAGATGATCTACGTCGAGGCATCGCTAGATCAAGCTCCAACTTCACCATGTCATGAAACTTGTGAAGAAAACACACTCTACTAATTGGCAAGAGGTAGAGGATGAAGAAATAGGAAGTGGGTTCACTTTAGAATTGGATTCCTCACTCATTTGCTCAAGTTGCCATTGTTGAAGCAAGCTTTCTTCAAGTGAAGAAGAAGAAGAAGAAGATGAATATTATGATAAGTATTTTTCCAAAAAGGAAATAAAATGAATACTTATCATAATGTAACCATGGTCAAGTGTAGAGAATAGACTAGGGTTAAGTGGAATGGTTAGGGTTAAGCATGAGACAAAAATGGTGACTTAGTCAAAGCTTCATGAAGCTTCAAATACAAACAAAGAAAGCCACCATTTTTCCCATTTTCTTTTCCAAAATAAAATGAATGAAATAAATGAATAAGAAAATAAAAACCCTAACCATTACACAACCATGGTTTAATCTTTATACAAACCCAAGTTAGCATGCATCATCAAACATGATACAAACTTGTGTACAAAAGTATATCACATATACAATGTGCACAATCCAAGTGAGAAAATCCATTTAAAGTAAACCAATACTAGTTAATGCAAAGTAATATATCAAATATATAATTATGCATTAAATCATTAAATCAACACTTGATTTAATGATCCGGTCATATCGCATGTGACCGACTAATATCCAATGTATCGGCTTATCGAATCAATCCTTGATTCGATAACTAGGTTATATCGCATACAACCATATCGATACACTCATCGCAAGAATAGAATACGGTATCACATACACGCATTATTCTTGGTCCCACACATATCTCATATGCGCTCCTATTTCGTTTTGCTTGAGCCAGGAAACCTCTGTGTAGGACTCTAAAGACTCGTCAATTCGCTGGCAGCAGGTGATGATCATATCAAAACCCACAAGCCGCAAGAGGTCTGCTAAACGTAACGGCCACCCGGGTATTGAGCGATCAGAAGATCGACGAGCAAGCCCGCTCACACTCCTGTGAATCCAACCTGTAACACTTACCGTACAGTCCGGTCTGATCGTCTGATATGTCGCATATCTCGCCTAGAGGTGGTAAACGTCAGACCCCAATAGCTCGATAAGTCGTGTCGATATGAGGTCTATAACAGTTCGAGAAACTACAGGTAACACTTACCAGTAAATCTCAGCAACCCTGGCCAGGGATTTCCGGTTATAGCCAATCGAACACAGCGCAACATCAACTCCCTATACCGGGAGAGACGAATCCCCTCCTATCGCTTATTGCCTCCATGTGACTCGGGACTGTACCCAAAAACCACCGTTTTGCACGCTCTCTTGGACGTGGTAAGATGGAAATCAAAGCACAGTGGGAACCACACAAGACTCTATGACGATCTCGGGTCAACAGACTACTCTGTACCAGTGTCACCAGAGAACTGCCATCTGACGTAAGGTATAATACCATCTGGGGGTTCTCGGCGAGTCCGTCCAGTGTACCCAGTCTCCACAGAGCACCCGTATATCATCTCTGATGTCAAACACCAATGGATATGGGATCATCCATCGCCCATCTGTATGGGTCGAGAAGGTATACGCTAGTCTACACTGGTATATCGATGCCCCGTCTCGATACACCCACGACTAGGGACTTTGAAGGATGTACTTATGGACTACCATGTCCCCACTAGTATGATCCGCATCATAGTCCAGGTAGTCAAGTACACATCCTAAGGGCTTTACCAACATGTAACAGAGAGACAATCAGTGTACACGTTAAGGTAAAGATCAACCAGATAGCATACTATCATGTCGAGCAAGAAAGTCCTCCCTATATATGTCCAAGCATCCACTACAATATACATCCTATGTACAGTAATGGCCTCTAGGGCATACATATAACTAACAATCTCCCACTTGCACTAGGGCCATCTGATAGCAGTGGTTGCAGTATCTCATACTCAACCATCCCATAAAAGTCTCTCTCTGGGAAAAGGCCTTTGTGAGTGGATCCGCCGTGTTGTCCTCTGAGTCTACTCTCCTAACCTCGATCACCCTGGAGATCAACTATCTCCATGATCAGGTGATGCTGCCTCAGAATATGTCTGGATCACTGATGGGACCGGCATTCCTGGGCATAAGCCACAACTCCATTGTCTCACAATGGTTGGAACGTAGTTCATCTCATGAACCAATACACACCCAAACATCCTCTTTGGTAGCATGTTAAGTAGCGATGTATCCTGCCTTTATCGTCTCGTTTGCCACGGTATCTAGCTTGGAACTCTTCCAACATACCGTCCCTTTACTGAGGGTAAAGACAATGCCTGCGACTGACATTCAGTCGTCATTATCACCCTGGAACCCTTCCAGTGATTCTCCCCAGGATCGATTGATACCATCTCGCTACAACTAGTGAGAATCCTAACATCCAATTAGATCTATCTCATATATCCAAAACCCAGGATTTAGGAGGTATCACTTTCATCCTATATGGAGAATCATTGTGATAAGCGGAGATTGATCGAGCGTAGCATAGGAAACTCCTTCCCTATCAAGAGTATGTCATCCACGTACTCTGCGAGGATCGTCACCATACTCCCTACTACCTTTTTGTTTATACAAGGTTCATCTACCATTTTGATGATGTCAACTTCTTTGACTAATCCATCAAAACAGATGTTCCAACTCCGCGATGCCTGCTTTATCCTATAAAGCATCTTGCACACGTTTCCGCTGCTCCCACTGTCTACGAGGCCCTCTGGCTGTGTACTTATAGACGCACTCTTCTAAAATATCATTTAGAAAAGTAGTCATGACACCCAACCGCCAGATATCGTAGTCATGGTATGTAGCCGTGGCAAGTAGTATCTGGATGGACTTAAGCATAGGTACTGGAAAAGGTTTCATCATTATCCACGCCTGGTCGATGACGAAAACCTTTAACAAGTCCAGCTTTGAAAGTCTCAACCTTTCCAAGTACACCAAGTAATCTTCTCAAGATATACTTGCTCCTGATGGGAATTTAACCCTTCAGATATAGCAACCAAAGTCCATACTTTGTTGGTGTATAAGGATTCCATCTCAGATCGCTAAGCATCCAGCCATTCTTACAGAGTCACACTCCTGATGGCCAGCTCGAAACTAGTTGGGTCATCATCTCATGATGCAATCCTCGCTCCCACTGTCATAGAGAAACAGAAGTATCTCTCAGGTGGGTGAGGAACCCTACTAGATCGGCGGAGAGGCTGAGGTTCGTTGGAATCTACTGAATCCTATGGTTCACCAAATCATCTGCTGTAGTTTGTATAGTTGGAACCTTTCCAGTTCTACATTGCAGATTTTGCCTCGAGCTTGTCCAGATTTTGCTTTTAGACATAGGCCGGACAACCCCAAATCTTAACTAACTTAAGAAATGGGCTCTTCCCTTTCCATATCACATATGAAGTGGTAGGCACTGATTTGATTCAAACCCGATTCAATAGGTATGCAGCTTCTCAAGCGCATAACTCCCAAAAGGAAATAGATAACTCAGTAGTACTCATCATAGAGCACACCATATCATATAGGGTGTGATTGCTCCGCCCCGATATACCATCATGCCATGGTGTATACGGAGGAGTAATACTGAGAGAGAATCTCTTTCTCCTTTAGAATAATCCAGGAATTCCGTGCTCAAGTATTCTCCTCCTTGATCACATCAAAGGACATAATACTTATACCCGTGTTGGTTCTCTACTTCTGCCTTATATTCTGTGAATATCTCAAAAGGTTCGGACTTGTGTTTCAACAGGAACATAGGTCTGAATCTCGAAAGATCATCAGAGATTGTAATGAAGTATAAAGAACCAGTCCTGGCATGTGTAGACAGGGGACCTTACATACATCATCATGTATCAGTCCTAAGAGTTTACTAACTCTTTCTCTGTTACCAATAAACAGAGCTGTGGTCATCTTATCTCAGTGACATGACTGGCAAGTTTCATAAGATGTAAATTCAAACTGATTTAAATATGCATCTATATGTAACTTCAGCTAGTCAGGTCGCATTGATATGACCTAGTCTACAATACCTTAAGAAGAATTCGTTCATTTCTGAACTCTTCTTCTTATGTGTGTTCCATATACTAAGAACTGTAGTTTGATTTAGAACATCAATGCTTTTAGATAACGTGCCTGATCCGATCAACTTTTGATATAGGAAATGTTCAAAACATTATCCAACAATACAAAATTTAATCATTTCTTTACTAATAAAGAGATAGATATGATTTTGTATATCAGGTTCGGTATCTAATAACATTCGTTCAGAATCAATGTATTTGGAATACAGGGTGACAGTGACCAACAGACTTGGCTGCAACACTTGCCCCGTTTTCTGCCTCATGAAACTTATCACCCGTTCTCAGTTCTCTACCTTTCTGCAGCCCTATGTAACAGATTACATATCTGGGATCCTGATCTGGTATCACATACCCAGGACGTAAAGGATACTGAGAAACAGTTCTCTGTAATGAACACACCCGAAGATGATGCATCAGCATGCACTCTCTTCGTTTGGGCGGCATAGGAATTTTGGTATTCCCCAATTTCCTGCTCTGTCTTATAACAACTATAAGGTGGAGCGGGACCAACGTTCCCCAGCTCAGTATAACAAGCGGGTTCGGTCAATAATCCGTATTATTATCTTGATTAAGGCGTGATATGGTCGCTACCTGGAGAGAGAGAGAGAAGAAAACACTCAGCGTGCGCTCTTGCAAGAATAGATTGGTTATTATTTTATCTAATCCGGATGGCTCCCACTGTTTTTATCAAATCTTCCTTCAAACCCAAAATGGAAAGACTAGCCGGGATTAATTACACACTACAAGTTCGCCAATCTTTCAGCCAGGCCAGTGTCGGTACTTTGAGGGAGGTCCCCCGTGCTTTCGCACGAACCTAATTAATGTAAACCTCATTTTCCCAGAGGCGTAACCTCATTGACACCTTTCTAGACACCTAGTTGATCGGCTAATTATAATGTGTAAAACTCTCCCAGGAGTAACTCTTACTCGCAACGGGTATCGGGATCCAACTATCTCATAGAAGGTATGCAATCTCATTGCAAATTTCAACACTTGAAATTCCCGATAATTTTGCCCCTAGCACCCTATGACCTTGACGGAGGTCAACAAACCATAGGCTACTAGTCAAGTTCAACCCATCATTTCTTGATCGAATTAAATCCACCCGCACGACCCTTGACGGAGGTCAACAAGGCCGCACGACTACCCTAATCTAATCTGCATCATATGCATAAGCAGATAAATACTAGTTAGCTACCGCACACTACGCCTTGACGGAGGTCAACAAACGTAGCACGAATACTAAATAGGACTTATCTGAAATGACGGAGGGCTACGACAGGTTTTTCTGAAAACCTATTGCGTAATGAACTTGATATCGTTGTAGGATCGAATGAATTTTGAAATGGAGTGTTTTTTAGGCTTTTCTAGTTTTGCTAAAGGAGTCACTCACGGTGAAGGGATCGTCGGTCCTTTCCTCGTCGAATGAGGTGCGGGATATATCATATATATCACTGTGCAAAGCAAAAACTCTTAAAAGCAATCAAAAGACAAACCGAGTGTGTAGCATCTGCCAGTTATTGCTAAAGGAGTCACTCCCGGTGAAGGGATCTCGGTCCTTTCCTCATCGAATAAGGTGCGGGATATATCACATATACCGCTGTGTAAAGCAAGAACTGTAGCTACCTATTTTATTTTGAAATTCGATTCTGCAACATTTTAGGTTTCTTTTATTTCATTAATCACATTAATGAGGTCCCATCATTTAAACACCTAAACATCACAGATAAATACGACGTACACTTATGCCATCCGCATTCGCCTCGATGTCCCCTCGTGCACCGTTAGGTTAGGTTACTAACGGCAGAGCGGGGCAGGGCTAGCGCGGGTGTAAAACATAAGTAACGTCTATATAATATATCATATATACTATATACAGAATCTATCACAGAACATCACATGATCACATCACAGATATCGCAGCAGAAGATACATATGAAATATTGGATATATATTAGGACGTCCGTGTTTTCAATACGAGCCAGTATAAAACACGGATTCCACGGTCGTGATGAATAGCCAAACCCACACCCCTAGACCCCTACGAGAGCGGCAAGCAACCCTACCAATTCCAGAGTTAGGAGACCCGGACTCGACTCCTCGAGTTGGTCTCCCACTGGACTCCAGAACCCGGTTACTTGTGCTCCCCTCCTTGGGTCTATCCTAGTGCGGAAAAGTAAATAATATACAAAAGGTGACATCTTCCGCAACCTGGAAGTGCCCTAATAAAAGAAAATTACATACAAGTTTTTACATGAATGAAAATGAAAAACACTCATCTTACATAAAAACCCCCGGCTATTCAAACACGACGATCCAATATAATATATCCAGCAACACAGAACATCACATGTCATCAACGTAAGTAAATATGCGCATCCCAATTGTCGTTGAGATATAGCAACGAAACCGGTGATATCACATATTACACTTACGGTCACAGAAAAGAAAGTGTAAAACTACAACAGTTGGAATTCGCAATCTGCATAGACATCGCATGCCTAATCAAATGAATACCTTAGACATCACATGCCTAACAATTATAAATCCCGCATTTTAGTCTCATTATCGAAAACAGTTTTCAATATCAAGTCGGGAAATTCAACAAGATTCCCGATATCCTGATCGAATGCTCGTCGCAAACTTTAGTAGGCGGCCGCACCCCCGACGCCGTCGACGAAGTGCACCAAGGCGGAACACCGCTGCCGCGAGCACCCGAACGGATGCTTTCGGCGACGGGGTTCTCCTACAGTCACTTGGTCGGGGCTATGGGGCGAGGCTGTCTATTAAGTTTACCCGGCGAGTATCCGCGTACGCTACGTGATTGCGACGGACTTTTGATCACATCAAAATTCCATGGCAACCGATCAAGTGAGACTAAAGTGCTATGTTTATAACATTCATTCAGTTATCTCATAACTAGTGAATTCCAATTATTGTATCACATTCCGGATAAATAGAAAATGTTAAACTTTCCGATCGAACATTCGAACACCCAAGTTTTCCCGAAACAGCTCAACACATGAAATAAGTTTAAAAACATTCACTTCGTGCCTCAGTACCAACGGTCCAGCCGTAGAAGGGTCAAGCCAACGCCTCACATGTGGCACGCCGTACTGCCCCAAACCCGAAGGTTCAAAGGGCAGTTCAAGACGGTCACATAATCGAGTTAAGGTTTGTGGTCTTCTAGAGGGACCATCGCATTACTTGCACTACTTAGAACGTTATTAAACTACGGAAAAATCCAACACTTGAAAATTTCCCGGAAGGGGAAAAAGTGGGTATTTATATCCAGTCGAACTTTTTAACAGTTTCTAAAATATCCGGAAAAACATAAACGAAGTAAAATTATCCGATCAAATTAACGAATCCCCAATAAAACCCTAGAAAACTCAACACTTGAATGGAATTAAAAAATTCACATAAAAAATTAACAATAAAGGACCTAAGAATAATTACATGAAATTTCAAGGACTAAGTCACAATTTTGGCCGCGGAACCGCCGCAAAACCCCTGGTTTCGCCGCGGTTCCGCGGTCAAATTGTTGAATTAGACGTCCAAACTTCACCGTAATTCTTAGTTTTTCCTGCATAATTTTATGAGAATATTTATTTTGGAAAAAGCCACAGTTTGTAAAAATGTACAGAGAAGGGTATAATCGGGGGATTCCGGCTTCGATCGGACTTCTAACTTCGTATACACTTCGCCTAAAGCTCTAGCTAGGCTCTGATACCACTGTAGGGTTCTTAGGCACTCTCAAGAGGTCTCACAAGGCATCAACCATGCCAATTTCAAAAATTACGGTGCCGAGAAACCCTAATACGGATCGTTGGCTAGAAGTTTAGGCGAAAAAGAAACTAGTTAACAACTTAACTAAATGGTAAACGGAAATACAACCTTTGTAGATCCGGTTCTCCACCTCCATGGCTCCGCGATGATGTCTCCTCGCTGTACAAAACGGATCTTATGCTCTAGCGTCGGCTTCATCGGAGAAAAAGCGGGCTAGGTCATCGACGACGATACCGAAGATGATCTACGTCGAGGCATCGCTAGATCAAGCTCCAACATCACCATGTCATGAAACTTGTGAAGAAAACACACTCTACTACTTGGCAAGAGGTAGAGGATGAAGAAATAGGAAGTGGGTTCACTTTAGAATTGGATTTCTCACTCATTTGCTCAAGTTGCCATTGTTGAAGCAAGCTTTCTTCAAGTGAAGAAGAAGATGAATATTATGATAAGTATTTTTCCAAAAATGAATACTTATCATAATGTAACCATGGTCAAGTGTAGAGAATAGACTAGGGTTAAGTGGAATGGTTAGGGTTAAGCATGAGACAAAAATGGTGACTTAGTCAAAGCTTCATGAAGCTTCAAATACAAACAAAGAAAGCCACCATTTTTCCCATTTTCTTTTCCAAAATAAAATAAATGAAATAAATGAATAAGAAAATAAAAACCCTAACCATTACACAACCATGGTTTAATCTTTACACAAACCCAAGTTAGCATGCATCATCAAACATGATACAAACTTGTGTACAAAAGTATATCACATATACAATGTGCACAATCCAAGTGAGAAAATCCATTTAAAGTAAACCAATACTAGTTAATGCAAAGTAATATATCAAATATATAATTATGCATTAAATCATTAAATCAACACTTGATTTAACGATCCGGTCATATCGCATGTGACCGACTAATATCCAATGTATCGGCTTATCGAATCAATCCTTGATTCGATAACTAGGTTATATCGCATACAACCATATCGATACACTCATCGCGAGAATAGAATACGGTATCACATACACGAATTATTCTTGGTCCCGCACATATCTCATATGCGCTCCTATTTCGTTTTGCTTGAGCCAGGAAACCTCTGTGTAGGACTCTAAAGACTCGTCAATACGCCGGCAGCAGGTGATGATCATATCAAAACCCACAAGCCGCAAGCGGTTTGCTAAACGTAACGGCCACCCGGATATTGAGCGATCAGAAGATCGATGAGCAAGCCCGCTCACACTCCTGTGAATCCAACCAGTAACACTTACCGTACAGTCCGGTCTGATCGTCTGATATGTCGCATATCTCGCCTAGAGGTGGTAAACGTCAGACCCCAATAGCTCGATAAGTCGTGTCGATATGAGGTCTATAACAGTTCGAGAAACTACAGGTAACACTTACCAGTAAATCTCAGCAACCCTGGCCAGGGATTTCCGGTTATAGCCAATCGAACACAGCGCAACATCAACTCCCTATACCGGGAGAGACGAATCCCCTCCTATCGCTCATTGCCTCCATGTGACTCGGGACTGTACCCAAAAACCACCGTTTTGCACGCCCTCTTGGACGTGGTAAGATGGAAATCAAAGCACAGTGGGAACCACACAAGACTCTATGACGATCTCGGGTCAACAGACTACTCTGTACCAGTATCACCAGAGAACTGCCATCTGACGTAAGGTATAATACCATCTGGGAGTTCTCGGCGAGTCCGTCCAGTGTACCCAGTCTCCACTGAGAACCCGTATATCATCTCTTATGTCAAACACCAATGGATATGGGATCATCCATCGCCCATCTGTATGGGTCGAGAAGGTATACGCTAGTCTACACTGGTATATCGATGCCCCGTCTCGATACACCCACGACTAGGGACTTTGAAGGATGTACTTATGGACTACCATGTCCCCACTAGTATGATCCGCATCATAGTCCAGGTAGTCAAGTACACATCCTAAGGGCTTTACCAACATGTAACAGAGAGACAATCAGTGTACACGTTAAGGTAAAGATCAACCAGATAGCATACTATCATGTCGAGCAAGAAAGTCCTCCCTATATATGTCCAAGCATCCACTACAATATACATCCTATGTACAGTAATGGCCTCTAGGGCATACATATAACTAACAAACCTTACTCTCTGCCATCTTCTTGTATATACAAGATTCATCTACGTTTTTGACGAAGTCAAACTCTTTGACAACGACATCAAAACAGATGTTCCAACTCTGCGATGCCTGCTTTAACCCATAGATGGATTTAAGAAGCTTGCACAACTTTCCGATGCTCCCACTATCTAGAAGCCCTCTTGCTGAGTCATGTACACGCACTCTTCCAAATAACCATTTAAAAAGGCGGTCTTAACATCCATTTGCCAGATTTCATACTCATGGTATGCAGCGATGGCAAGTAAGATCCGGATGGACTTAAGTATAGCCACTGGAGATAAGGTTTCATCATAATCCACACCTGGTCGTTGACGAAAACCATTTGCAACAAGTCTAGCTTTGAATGTCTCAACTATTTACACCAATTTTCTTCTTAAAGATCCATTTGCTCCCAATGGGTTTTACCCTTTCAGGAGCAACTTCTAAAGTCCATACTTTGTTGGTGTACATGGATTCCATTTCAGATCGTATTGCATCCAGCCACTTCATATAGTCCCCACTCGTGATGGCCTGCTCGAAGCTAGTTGGGTCATCATCCTCCATGATGCAATCCTCGCTTCCACCATCAATGAGAAAATCGTAGTATCTCTCTAGTGGATGAGGAAACCTACTAGATTGGCGGAGAGGCTGAGGTTTGTTGGGTACTATCGAATCCTCTGGTTCCACCAAATCTTCTGTCGTAGTTTGTAAAGCTGGAAACTCTTCCAGTTCTACCTCCTTGCCACTAACTTCCTATGCAAGAAATTCCTTTTCTAAAAAGGTGGCATGTCAAGAAACAAACACCTTTTGTTCCTCGTTGTGTAGAAGATATACCCTTATGAGTTTTTGGGATATCCTACAAACTTGCACAGAATAGACCTTACCTCGAGTTTGTCCGGATTATGCCTTTTGATATAGGCCGGACAGCCCCATATCTTAACATAATGAAGACATGGTCTCTTTCCCTTCCATATCTCATATGGAGTGGCAGGCATTGATTTGGTAGGGACTATATTCAATAGGTGTATGGCTGTCTCAAGCGCATACTCCAAAAGGAAATAGACAACTCACCAGTGCTCATCATAGAGCGCACCATATCTAATAGGGTGCAATTCCTCCGTTCTGATACACCATTGTGCTGTGGTGTATACGGAGGAGTAAGCTGAGAACGAATCCTATTATCTTTTAGATAGTCACGGAATTCCGTGCTCAAGTATTCTCCTCCCCGATTAGATTGAAGGATTTTAGTACTTTTACCAGTTTGGTTTTCAACTTCGTGCTCATATTCTTTGAATTTCTCAAAAGGTTCAGACTTGTGTTCAAACAGAAACACATGTCCGTATCTTGAGAGATTGTCATTGAATGTAATGAAGTATGACGAACCATCCCTGGCATGTGTAGACATGGGACCGCATACATCACTATGTATCAGTCCCAAGAGTTCCGTATCTCTTTCTCCGTGTCTAGTAAACGGAGTTTTGGTCATCTTGCCTTTGAGACATGACTGGCAAGTTTCATAACATTATAATTTGAACGGATTCAAATATCCATCCTTATGTAACTTAGCTAGTCGTGTCGCATTGATATGACCTAGTCTATAATGCCACAAGAAGGATTTGTTCATTTCTGAACTCTTCCTCTTGTGTGTGTTTTGTATATTAAGAACTGTGGTTTGTTTTAGAACGTATATGCCATTAATTAACGAGCCTGATCCAATCAACTTTTGATTTAGGAAGATGTTCATAACATTATCCTGTACTACAAAATTATATCTTTCTTTACTTAATAAAGAAACTGATATATAATTGCATATTAGGGTCGGTATGTAATAGCATTCGTTCAGAATCAATGTATTACTATTTGGTAATACAAGGTGATATTCGCCAACTGCTTTTGCTGCAACATTTACACCATTCCGTACTCTTACGGATTGATCACCCATTCCCAGTTCTCTACCTTTTCTTAGCCCATATAACATATTACATATGTGGGATCCCGATCCGGTATCTAATACCCAAGTCGTAGAGTGAACTGAGAAACAGTTCTCGATAACAAACACGCCCGCAGAAGATGCATCAACATGCTTATTCTTCGTTTGGGTGGCATGGGAATCCGGATATTCCCCTATTTCCTGCTCAATCTTATAACAATTATAAGAAAGAACGTAACCGACGTTCCCCTGCTCATTATAACAAGCGGGTTCGGTCAATACATCCATATTATTATCTTGATTAAGTCCTGACATGATCGCAACCTGTAGAGAGAGAGAGAGAGAAGAAAACACTTTAGCGTATGCTCTTGCAAGATTAGATTGTTTATTATCTTTTCTAATCAAGATGGCTCCCACTGTTTTTATCAAATCTTCCTTCAAATCTTAAAAGGAACGACTAGCCGGGATTAATTACACCCTACATGTTCGCCAATATTTCAGCCAGGCCAGTGTTGGCACTTTGAGGAAGGTTCCCCGTGCTTTCGTACGGACCTAATTAAAATAAATCACGTTTTTCCAGTGGCGTAACCCCGTTAACACCTTTCTAGACACCTATTTGATCGGCTAATTGTGATTTGTAAAACTCTCCCACGAGTAACTCTTACTCCAAGTGGGTATCGGGATCCAACTATCTCATATAAGGTATGCAATCTCATTGCAAATTTCTACACTTGAAATTCCCGATAATGCTTTTGCCCCTAACGTGCTATGACCTTGACGAAAGCCAAAAAACCATAGTCTGCTAGCCAAGTTCAACCCGTACATTTCATGATTGAATTAAACCCACCCGCACGACCCTTGACGAAAGCCGTACGACTACCCTAATCAAATCGCATCATACGCAGCAGATAAGCTGTAAGTAGCTATCGCACACTACGCTTTGACGAAAGCCAACAAACGTAGCACAAATACTAAGTAGTACTTATCTGAATTGATGGAGGGCTACACAGGTTTTTAAGAAAACCATGAGCGTAATGAACTTGATATCGTTGTAGAATCGATTGATTTTTGAATATGAGTGTTTTTTAGGCTTTTACTAGTTTTGCTAAAAAGGTCACTCCCGGTGAAGGGGTCTCGGCTCTTTTCTTATCGAATAAGGTGCAGGATATTTCACAAATATCACTATGCAAAGAAAGCACTAGAAGAAGCAATCAAAAACAAAACCGAGTGAGTTGTAGCATCTGCTAGTTTTGCTAAGGTGGTTACTCCCATTGAAGGGATCTCGGCTCTTTCCTTATCGAATAAGGTGCTGGATATTCTATAAGGAATACCGCTATGCAAAACAAAAACTAAAGCTACCCTTTTTGAAAATTTGATTCTACAACATCTTTTAGCTTTCTTTTCTTTCATTAATCTCATTAATGAAGTCCCATCATTTATGCTTCCTAAGCATCACAGAAAATGAAACGAAAATACAACGTACGCTTATGCCATCCGCATTCGCCACAGTGTCCCGTTATGAACCGTTAGGTTACTTAACTAACGGCATAGTGGGACAGGACTAGCGCGGATGCAAAACATAAGCATCGTCTATTATATATCTCATATATAATATATAGCCATTCGTCTCACAATCCACGGTGATCACATCACAAGAAACATATGAAATATTGGATATAGTAGGAGGTCCGTGTTTTATTTTGAGCCTATATAAAACACGGATTCCATGGTCGCGATGAATAGCTAAACCCAATCCCTGGAGCCCTACGAGAGCGGCAAGCAACCCTACCAATTCTAGAGTTAGGAGACCCGTACTCGACTCCTCGAGTTGGTCTCCCACTGGACTCTAGAACCCGGTTACTTGTGCTCCCCTTCTTGGGTCTATTCTAATGCGGAAAAGTAAATAATATACAACAATGGTGACATCATCCTCAACCTGGAAGTGCCCCAATAAAAGAATATTACATACAATGAATTTTACATGAATGAAAATAAAAACTATCATCTCACATAAAACCCCCGGCTATTCAAAACACGACGATCCAATATAACATATCATAGCAACACAAAACATCACATGTCATCAACGTAAGAAAATATGTGTATCCTAATTGTCGTTGACATATAGCAACGAAACCGACGATACACCACATATTACACTTACGGTCGCAGAAAAGAAAATATCAAACTACAACATTTGGAATCCATAATAACCTTAGACATCATAAACCCAATATACCACATACTACGGATTTCATGCCTAACTATATGAATTCCACATATTGTATCACATTTCAGAAAAAGCTAGACGATGTTAAACATTCCGATCGAATCAACAAACACCCAAAATTTCCCAAAAAGCTCAAGACTTGAGCGTAGTTTAAAAATACTCAGTACATGCTATAACTCCTGTGAACCAGCCGTAGAAGGGTCAACCAATGCCTCACATGTGGCACCGCTGAACTACCACAAACTCAAGGGTTTAGTGGCGGTTCTGACGGTCACATAATCGAGTTAAGCTTTCGTTCTTCTAGAGGGTCCACAATATCACTTGGATGATTTTATGAAAGTTTTAAACTAAAGAAAAAATTCAACACTTGGAAAATTTTCCGGCAAGGGTTAAAGTGGGTATTTGATATCCGATCGAACTTTTTAACACTGTCTAAAATAACCCGAAAAAATATTAGAATTACAACTACGAAACACTCCGAGTTGCCTTTGCTGAAAATTAACATTACACGAAAATTTAGCAAAAACAAACAACACCTGAAACACCAAAATCCAGAGCCTGGAACACAGTACAAATTTCAACCCCAGACACCATCAAAAAACCGAGCAGGCCGGATTTTAAGCCTATGTGGTCGGACAAAATCCGAGGTCTTGGGCTAAAATTTGTGCCGTGTTCATGTTGCATCTCATACAACATTCTGCAGTTGTTTATAATAATTTTAGAGCACGTTTTAAAATAGACAGAAACTAGGTAATCTTGTTTAAAGTTTCAGAGTTGTTTCAGTTCCGTAATCCGAAACAATCCATCTAATTCTCTAGCTACGCTCTGATACCATTGTAGGATTCCTATGAACGACAGTAAGGTTTCGGGAGGCATCGTCCATGCCATTTTCAAATTTTTGCCATTTTAAAGAACCCTAAATTAGAATCTTTAACTAGAGAATCATACGAAACAAATTGTAAACTAAGTGAACTAGGAATACAACCTTCGTAGACCGCTCCTTCACTTCAATAGCTTCGTGTAGTAGTCCCTTTGCTCAAAGTAGTGATCTTCTTGACTCTAGGGCTTTACAAGAAGAAAGGAACGAACTTGCTTGAGGTCTTCGAGGCCGAAGATGATCTACGTCGAGATGACATTAACCCAAGCTACTACTTCACAAATGAGACATTAGTGAAGCTAACACCCTATACTAAAGTTCAATCTAGTAGAGGATGATGAAGTAGGATTTTTGCTCACTTTAGAAATGATTTTCTCACTAATATTTCTCACTTGCTCAAAAGCTAGAGAGCTCTTGAGCTTGAAGAAGAAGACGAAGAGAGATAATGTTGTGAGAGTGAATAGCAACCATGGGTGAGAAAATATCTAATATTACTCATGTAGAGACTTAACCATGAGTTTAGATAAAGGTTGGGTTAACAAATATCTAGTGTAAGACAAAACTAGTGGACTAAGTCAATGGATCACAAAACTTCATGAAGCTTTATGCCATGTGACAAATTTTCAACTAATAATTGAATTATAATAAATAAATAAACCCTACATTATCTTTATCACGGTTTAAGTCTCATACAGCCATGTTGCATGTATCATCAACCATGACACATAAATAAAACACAATTAATATAATCACATATATTTTAAGTCTTCACATGTGAGAAAAATAAATGCTTAAGTGGGTTAATATTAGTTAATGTAAACTACTATATCACATATACAATTATACACTAAATTATCAAATCAACCATTGATTTAATAATCCGGCTATATCTCATATAACCGACTAATATTTTATGTATCAATTTATCGAATCAACACTTGATTCGATAACCCAGCTATACCACATACAACCGACCGATACAAATAAATCGTGAGAATAAAATATGGTATCACATACTCGTATTAATCTCAGTCCCGCACATATCACATATGTGCTCTTACTTCGTTTTGCCTGAGCCAGTAAAACCTCTGTGTAGGATTCTAAAGACTCATCAATACGCCGATAGTAGGTGATGATCATATCAAGCACCCATAAGCCGTCAGCGGTACTAGCTGGACGTAACAGCTACCCGGGTATTAAGCGATCAGAAGATCAACAAGCAAGCCCGCTCTAGCTCCTGTAAAGCCTGTCAGTAACACTACCGTACAGTCCGGTCTTTTCGTCTAAGATGTTGCATATCCAGTCTAGTGGTAGTAAATGTCAGACCCTAATAACTCGATAAGTCATGCCGATAAGAGGCTCATAACGGGTCGAGAAACTACTGATAACACTTACTAGTAAATCTCCAAATCCGCCTTGACCAGGGACTTCCAGTTATAGCCGATTGAGCACATCACGACATCTACCCCCAATACCGGGAGAGACGAAATCCCCTCCTATTGCTCATTGCCTCCATGTGACTCGGGACTATACCCAAAAACCACCGTTTTACACGTCCTATTGAACGTGGTAAGGTGGAAATCAAAGCACAGTGGGAATCACACAAGTCTCTATGACAATCTCGGGTCTACAGACTAACATGTACCAGTGTCATAAGAGAACTGCTATCTGACGTGATGTATAATACCATCTAGGAGTTCTCGGTGAGTCCGTCCAGTGTACCCAGTCTCCACTGAGCACCCGTATACCATTTCTGATGTCAGACACCAATGGATATGGGATCATCCATCGCCCATCACTTGGGTCGAAAAGTATATAGCTAGTCTACTCTGGTATATCGATGCCCTGTCTCGATACACCCATGACTAGAAACATTAAACGATGAACTTATGGACTACCATAGCCCCACTAGTATGATCTGCATCATAATCCTGGTACTCAAGTATACATCCTAAGGGTTTTACCACCATGTAACCATAAGACAGAATTAAGAGACAAGTATACATGCTAAGATAAAGAGCAACCAGTTAGCATGCTATCATGTTGATCAAGAAAGTCCTCTCTATTTATGTCCAAGCATCCACTATAATATACATCATATGAACAATAATAGCCTCTAGGGAATACATACAACTAACATGAGGTCATCGAAGATCTTCATCAAGGCCCTCTGGTAGGTAGCGCCAGCGTTCTTCAGACCAAAGGGCATCATTTTATAATAGAATATGCCCAGTAGAGTCCGGAAGGCAGTATGCTTTTGGTTTTCGGGATGCATATATATTTGATTATATCCTGAAGATCCATCCAAGAAGGAAAAGGCCTTATGGGTGAATGTGTTATCGATCATCATCTCGGTAACAGGTACTTGGAAGTCATCCTTCGGACAAGCCTTGTTGAGGTCCCGGAAGTCCACGCAGATGCATACTGTCCCATTTTTCTTCATTACTGGAATGATATTGGCGATCCAGTCAGGATATTGAACTTTCTGGGTAAAGCCGTAGTTAATTAGTTTCTTGACTTTGGCATTGACACTCATTTCAAGCTCAAGCCGCATTCTTATTGGCGCTTGCTTGACTGGCTTAACGTTCGGCGATATAGCAAATTTATGCAGCGCTATTTCTGGATCTAATCCCGGCATCTCGGAATAGTTCCATGCGAAACAGTCTTTATACTGCATAAGCACGTTCTTTAGTGTGGCTACCTATGTTTTAAACAACAGCTTACTGACGGACGTTAGCCTTGGATCGTTTTCCGTCGCTAAGTGAATTTTCCTTAGATTGTCCACCGTAGTGTGTATCCCATCATCCAGCTCTTTTAGCGCTGGTAAAAATTCTGCGGTCACCTTTTCGTCATCCTCATTTGCGAAGCACTAGGAGAGGTCGTCCATATTCTTGTGCTCCCCTTCCTTTGAGAATTTTATCACGTGGCAGGTACGAGTTCGTTTCCAAGCTCGATGTTGATCTGGACTTACCTTTGCAATATAGGTTTCTTTTGGCTCATGCTTTCATGGTGGATTTACCCTCCAACTATCGGATAGAGCAAACCTACTTTACTGTTATTGGTCTTTGACGCAGTCTTTAAAGGTGAAGCAGTCTTCAAGAGAAAGTCCTACTGCTCGATGGTAGGAGCAATAAGCCGAGTGATGGACCTCGTTTATTTGTTCGGGGTGCCGAGACTCCGGGAGCGTCATCATTTTATGCTTAATGACAAGGTCGAATATTTTTCTTGTCTTGTCTTAAGGGAAAGAATATTTCCGACCCATCTTCTTCATGAAAGACGGATTCCAGCTGACTCTTTCTCGATTGCGTGGCTTCTTGGATCCGCTTAGCCAATTTAGAACGTCATTCTCGTTCTTCACCTTGTTTTTTCCTTTACGTCGAGCTTTTTCCTTACCATGAGAGCGCACAGCTGGCTGAGGGTGAAGGGCATCGCAGTCTTCTATTTCCGCAGACTGCAGAGTAAGCCACCGCGTCCAGGCTTTCTCGTAAATAGCCATTTTGCGGATATGGTCATGCCGGACCTTTTGACCCGCTTGCCTTATTAGCTTGTCAATTTGTTCTTCGAATGTCGGACTTGGCATTCTTACGGCGGGACCTCGCTCTGGTTCAAAATAAATGCTATCTGGAAAAGTATTCCCTTTTCAACTGGAGTTATTTATGACATGGCAGGCATAGAGTCGCTCCCATTTCTTGGACCGAACGTATCAAAGTCCAGTCGTCTCTATTTTCCCGTTGGGCATCTTTCACTGAGTCTCAAGAATGTCCCAAATCTTGTTGTAGAACTGGGCTTGTTTTGCGGTTTGCTTCAATGGTACGTCTTGGCATCATAATAGCCTTTTCAATCTCTCTACGTAATATCTGGGCAGACGGATTGGTTGAAGCTTGTCAAGCGTAAGTTGGGCACCATGCTAGACTTCCTTTTCCACTTTAGTTTCCATAGATTGGTAGAAGAGGACCGTCTTTTCACCACTTCGCCTAGGAGGGACATACATGGTCTGCAGCTCTTGCATGCCATATGTATCGAGTACATCAAGTTCCTTGTAATGCCGCTGCGGAACCATGGTAATTTGTATACTCTGATCAGCTCCAATGATGGTCTGCATTGATGGGCGGACGGAGAACATTGTGTTGGCCTCATTCTCAGAGTCACTACCAAGGACAAAAATAGGTGTAGATGGTCTGGGAATGTTGTCTTGGAATTTCCCCGAATAGACTATCTCTTCAACTTCCTCGGTATCGCTCCCAAAGACCGGGATAGTGGCGACGGCTTTTGTTTATTCTCCAGTTTATGACATCTTTCCGTGTATTCGAAGTCTAGTTGGAAGTACTTGGCGTCTTGATATTTGCAGACTTCATTTACGGAGAACGGGTTTAGCTCCCCCATAACCGTGTACTCGAGGCCGTCTTTGATGTACTTCATACATTGATGTTGTGTAGAAGAGATGATGTTGTACTCGTGTAACCAAGGCCGGCCGAGCAGGGCGTTATAGCAAGTCTTAGCATCGGTGAAATGAAATTTGATGTCATTGACGAGCATCCCAAAGGGTAATGTCAATATCACGGACCCAAGCGTCCGTAAAGACCGCGAGTCGAACACGGAGATGGTAATTTTGTCCCGAGCCAGGTTCTGAACGTTCGTGCAAATCTCCTTCAGCACCTTTACGTTGAGAAGGTTGACGGAGGACCTGTTATCGACCAGGATCTTTCTTATCTTAATTTCATGGCAGTACCTAGTGACATATAGAGCACGGTTGTGCTCGCACGTTCCGAGGACGAGATCTTCATCGTCGAATGTGATGTTAGCTGTATGAACCTCTGCCAGCTCTTCCTTCATCTTTTCTTCCTCAAAGAAAGCTTGAAATTGATCAGGCTCTTGTAATGCCTTGATCAGAGAATCTCGTGCCTCTTTGGATAGGATGAGGGCGTCCAATAAGCTCAGTTGTGAGGGTATCTTCCTCAAATGTGCCGGGAGATTGTAATCCACCTTGTTTTTCTTAAGAGGGTCCTTGGCCGCGAGCTCTTTGACGACTCTATCGTCTAGGGCAATTTCATCAGGGACATTCTCTTTCCCCTTGTCTCTTTTGTTAGAACCCTTGTTTGTAGGACCGAGATTCTTTTCAGGCAATGTACGGTTATGCAGCTTAATGAATTTCGCAGTTCTTCTCTTCTTCTTTTCCAAGGGTGGATTCTTTGAAGAGGGGGCCGAGGGTTATTTCTTCTTCAGAATCGCTCCCGAATATAAGAACTTGAGATTTTCCTTTTGTTGAAATGGTATCAACCATATGACAGTTTCCAGCCGCTCCTTCACACTCGTCTGTCGCGCTGCTTTGTTGTCGACGGGCTTCGCGCTTCATCCGTTTGAAGTGTTTTCGGTGGGCAATGTATCCTTGCCACCACTTCTTGAAGGCATTGCATTCTTCAGTGGAGTGTGTGTGGCCCTCCGATGGTATAAGCAGTAGTTTGGATGTACATTCGCTTCGTCGAGGCCCGTACTCCTGGGATTGTTTTCCATGAGAGGAGGCAGCTTCATTCCCATTAACAGGGCTTTGGCAAACTGCTTCTCTGCTTTGATCCTGCCCTTGTTTGTAGCAGGTGTGCTTTGTCTTGGGTAGAGTATTTTACGACTCATCCTTACCGCAGCTTCTTCTTCTTGACATCAACGCTTGGCCTTTTTGTATACAGCCGTTTTACGTTCTAGGTCAACTTTTCTCTTTTGAAGAGCTTCCTTCAGCAGCCTGTCAATTGGGTCTTCTGATAGTTCTGGGGATTCTGGCGCCGGTCCTGCCCCTAGTTCCTCTGCGTTGATTTCTGACGTCGAGGGAGTTTCTTCGTCTTTTAACGACGAGAGAGAGACCATGTGGCAACTCGCTACGTAATCTTCGGGTTCTTCTGACGAGCCGTTTCACTCATCATTGTCACTATGTCTATTCTCAAGTATGTGGCTGAAAAACTTTTCAAGTGTGACTGGGGTCGGCACCTTTTGGTTGTATTCCTCCAGTGCGTCGATGAATTTTTGCAGGTCCTTACGATTTTCGTTGGGCTGCACGGGATTCTTGGTCTTCTTCTTTTTGTTCGAAGACTTCGAAGGCTTGGCCTGGAGGTCTTTCCCATCGTTAGTAGGATTCGGTGTTGGGCGCAGTTTAAGCATTCCCTCATTGATCTCGGGCTCCAGCGGGCTTTTCCACCTGATCGCCGGACATGCTTGAAGGTCTTTCAGCATTCTTTTAGTTTTAGCTGAAAGGACAACCTCCTAAAGAGCTTCTTCTACAAACGAGCATGATGCCCCCGGCGTGTCCACCTTCTTAAGAGCGTGCTTCTGCGGTGGGTTCACCCTCCAGTTTTCGGACAGCGCAACCTTCCCTTGTTGGTATTTCTCCTTAACCAAGTTTTTGAAGACATAGCAATCCTCAATTGGGTAGCCCACTACTCTGTGGTAGGAGTAGTAGTTGGGACTGTTGACGTCACCAAACTGCAGTAGCCGTTTCGGATCCGGCAGAGTGATGATTTTGTTGCGCATCGCCTGTTCGAACAGTCTCCTCATTTTATCACGGGAAAACGACTAAGGACGTCCTAGTTTCTTCTCGAGGGATTGGCGCAGGCACACGTTGCTTTGGCGAACAACCGGTTTCAAGTTGCTCGGCTGTTGTTGAGTGTTAGCAACGAAGGTCGCTTTCTCTTTACCCTTTTCATTCTAAGGATCCGTTTTTGAAGAGGACGGCCTATGGCCCATCTGGTCCATTTGGGCCAGCTTTTCGATCAGGGCCTGGAAGGTGGTTGAAGAACATCATAAACATGGATACAGTCGCCTGAGGATCGAGAGTCCCTATGAACATGCCCACGGCCGGAGCTTCCTCTATGCGTTGTTCGCATTTTGTGTAACATTTCAGAAAACTAAAATATTATTTTTGGGAATTTTTATAATTAAATATTAAATATTATGAATATTTTAATAATGCGGTATAATTAAATACCGATAGAGTGGAAATTTTTTGGAAAATTTATAGGAATTACGAAAATGAAGGTGTTTTATTTTATTTAAGCAAATTATAAATTTTGATGATTAATTATATTCCATTTTAATGCTAATCGCGACTAAATATCACTAATCGTGCATTAAGCCGGATTTGTGCATATGACATGCACCATGTCATTTTTCACACTTGTTACATTTTTCCTACCATGATTCTTTTGTGTATGGTTATTTGTTTTGGGGGTTTTAATAGAAAAGAAATGAAAAGATAAAGGAAAACAAAAGAAAAAGAAAAGGTTAAAATATAGAGTATGGGCAAGAGAGAGAGAGAGGTGAGGGGTCAACCTTGGACCATATCACATTGTCCCCTTCATCATCTTCATCATTCTTTCCTTCCCTCATCTCACAATGGCAGCCCTTTCCTCCATCCCCCTCTACCTCACCATAACACACCCAAAAACCCATTAAAAGTCCATCTCCATTTCTTTAAAAACATGCACAAGCTCCTCACAAGCACTTTGGACCAAGAAAAGTTGGATTTTGAGCACTTGGAGCAACTCAAGAATTTTCTTGAGTTGCCAAATGAGGTAATTTTTGCACCATTAGTATTGTATTTCAATTTCTTTATCACCCATATAAGTTTAGAAGTGTTTTAATGCGGTTTAGTAAACTTTGAAAATTCCTAGAAAGGGTTAGGGTTTGATTTGAATCCAAAGGTGTAATTGAGGCTTAATAGTGACCTTAAACCCTTGTAGGGATTGTGTAATGGATTGAAACCATAGAATAAACCCGAAACATAAACTTAGAAACCCCCGATATCGGGAAATTGTGGGAATTGTGAAGAAGTTTGGAGATCTGCTAACACGCGGAGCATCTAAAATTTTTTTAGCAAACACAATGAGTCATGCAGGCACCCTAGGAGCTACCACAGAAACCTGAGACCCCCTGGACATTTCCTGGCCGCAAATTTACTCATTTTGGCCGCAAATTGCGGCCGTGGTGCGAGAAAATTGGCTCGTGCTTGTTCTGTAGCTCCTATATCAGTTAACTAGACCCTTCCCATATTGAAAATTGGCTAATTTCACCTAGGGTAAAATATGGAAGAGTTTTGCTTCGTTTCTGATTTCGTTTTGCGAATTCTGTTAACTTGAAATTTGGGTTTTTGGTGTTTGTCTCGATCACTTAACGTTTGCACGTCAATCTCGAGGGTTGTTTGGTCTCTCTTGCATAAGTAAACTATAGGTTTAAACATTTGTGTAATACTCGTGCTGATTTGATTTTCGTGTGTGATTTCGGTTTACGATATCTTGTGTATACATATGTAGATACCCTCGAGTGGACATGAACAAAAAGTACGAGCATAGCGTCATCGACTTCGGCAAGCGAGGATCAATGTGAGTAGATATATATCTACGGGGGAAGTCGGGTGGATGGCGTATAGCACCCCCGCGGTTCGTAGTGTAGTAGTGTATGATATATATGATATGGATATATTTATATGTTTATTGTGAGATTATGACTATCTTGATAGACTTTAGGAGTCATGGATAACTTTAGTGTAATTGGATGATAGTGTCGTAGTAGTTTCTTAGTCGCGAAACCTAGAATAAGGTTCTTATACACACACTGTGCATACATTTTATTACTTGTGCGTATATGGGGGTACACACACACAGGTATGGGACATGTATATACATATACGTACACATATACAAGGATGATGAGGATAGTATATGGTACTTGGAGATGAGTCGGTGAGATTTGGGCATGATGCCATAAGATCGGTGATAAGTTTTAGTTCGTATTACGAGATACGACATGTTATTATAGCGGGTCTTTAGGCGATGTGTTTTCATACACACACATACATACATATGTTGATGGTATCAGTTTGTACTAGACTTAGATCAGTACCCCTAGTTTATGAGATATGATGATAAGGATACCAGATAATTGATGAGATAAATGTGATATTCGACTCGTACCCAGATTTGGGATGTCGTACGATGGATTTACCGTACAAGCTATATATTAATGATAGATCCGCATTCTTGAATCGAGGATGTCATATTATATATTGTATCGTATGTGATACTATTGAGGCGGGATCACCGACAATTATATTTATATGTATCGACTCAGATTTAGGTGGTTTCCGTACCTTTTCGATTAGCCTGTTAGTTTAGTCCTGTAGTTACTTGTAAACGTTAGACTAGACTCGAGTCATACCTATTTCAAAACTAACGAATCGTGAGTATTTTAAAGACAAGACAAGAGATTCTACGGATATTTCAAAGGACGTACCTTTTTTCTTAAAAAACACCGTAGCCCCTATTTTTCCAAACACCAAGATTCGTGTGATTTCAAATGACAAACTGTATGACTCGAATAACTAATGTAGATTCCTTATTGTTGCATTTACTTTCCATTTCCATATATTCATGTTGTTATTAGTGCATTGCATGCTTATATACTTGTGATTTACGTTATATTAAACCCATGCTGTCAGTATACCAGCACCATTACCGATGATGCGTATGCTCCACGTATACCTGCTTGCCGGCTCACACACTTCATCAACGATAATTGCCATGTCACTACACAATAGGATTGTTGCATTAGGATATGACTCCTTCCATGACATACTTGCGTACATACATATTGTACATCCAGACCAGCGTACATACATATTGTACACCCATAATTACGTACATGTTAGTAATATGTATGCCCTAGAGGCCATTACTATACATAGGATGTATATTGTAGTGGATGCTGGGACATATATAGGGAGGACTTTCTTGCTCGACATGATAGTATACTATCTGGTTGATCTTTACCTTAACGTGTACACTGATTGTCTCCCTGTTACATGTTGGTAAAGCCCTTAGGATCTGTACTTGAGTACCTGGACTATGATGCGGATCATACTAGTGGGGACATGGTAGTCCATAAGTACATCTTTGAAAGTCCCTAGTCGTGGGTGTATCGAGACGGGGCATCGATATACCAGAGTAGACTAGCGTATACCTTCTCGACCCATACAGATGGGCGATGGATGATCCCATATCCATTGGTGTTTGACATCAGAGATGATATACGGGTCTCAGTAGAGACTGGGTACACTGGACGGACTCGCCGAGAACTCCCAGATGGTATTATACCTCACGTCAGATGGCAGTTCTCTGGTGACACTGGTACAGAGTAGTCTGTTGACCCGAGATCGTCATAGAGTCTTGTGTGGTTCCCACTGTGCTTTGATTTCCATCTTACCACGTCCAAGAGGGCGTGCAAAACGGTGGTTTTTGGGTACAGTCCCGAGTCACATGGAGGAAATGAGCGATAGGAGGGGATTCGTCTCTCCCGGTATAGGGGCTTGATGTTGCGCTGTGTTCGATTGGCTATAACAGGAAATCCCTGGCCAGGGTTGCTGAGATTTACTGGTAAGTGTTACCAGTAGTTTCTCGAAGTGTTATAGACCTCATATCGACACGACTTATCGAGCTATTGGGGTCTGACGTTTACCACCCCTAGGCGAGATATGCGACATATCAGACGATCAGACCGGACTGTACGGTAGTGTTACTGGTTGGATTCACTGGTGTGTGAGCGGGCTTGCTCGTCGATCTTCAGATCGCTCAATACCCGGGTGGCCGTTACGTTTAGCAGACCGCTTGCGGCTTGTGGATGTTTGATATGATCATCATCCGCTGCCGGCGTATTGACGAGTCTTTAGAGTCCTACACAGAGGTTTCCTGGCTCAAGCGAAACGAAATAGGAGCGCATATGAGATATGTGCGGGACCGAGAGTAATGCGTGTATGTGATACCGTATTTCATTCTCGCGATCAATGTGTCGAATGGTTGTATGCGATATAACCTAATTATCGAATCAAGGATTGATTCGATAAGCCGATACATTGGATACTAGCCGGTTATATGCGATATGACCGGATCGTTAAATCAAGAGTTGATTTAATGATTTAATGCTTAATTATATATTTGATATATTACTTTGCATTAACTAGTATCGGTTCACTTTAAATGGATTTTCTCGCTCGGGTGTGCGCATTGCATATGCGATATGATTTTTGTGCACTTGATTGTATCATGTTTGATGATACATATCTTTTTTGTTAAGTGTAATGAATTAAACCTAGGTTAAGTAAATGATTAGGGTTTTCTTTTATTCATTCATTTATCTTTTCATTTGCATTTAAAAGATAAATGAGAAAAGGAAAAGAAGTGAAAAATGGTGGTTAGTTTTGTTTTCAACATGAAGCTTCATGAAGCTTTCATTAAGTCACCATTTTTGTCTCATCTCCTTAACCCTAACCATTCTTTAACCTTGGTCAATTCTCTACACTTAACTTGGGTTATGTTATGATAAGAATGGATTATTCTTTTCCTTTTTGAATTAACTTATCATATCATTTCTTCTTCTTCTTCCTTGAACTCAAGAAGAAAACCTTGAGCTCCATCAATAGTGATTGATGGAAATGAGTGAGAAATCCAATTCTAAAGTCTACCCACTTCCTATTTCTTCATCCTCTACCTCTTGCCAAGTAGTAGAGTGTGTTTCCTTCACAAGTTTTCATGACTTGGTGAAGTGAGAGCTTGATCTTGCGATGCTTCGACGTAGATCATCTTCGGCATGGACATCGACGACCTAGCTTGCCCATTCTCCGACGAAGCCGATGCTAGAGCCCGGGAACTCATTTGGACAGCGAGGGGATTTCGTTGCTGAGCTATGGAGGTGGAGCACCGGATCTACAAAGGTTGTATTTCCATATTCTTTATAGTTAAGTTGTTAACTAGTTTGCTTTTCGCCTAAATTTCTAGCCAACGATCCGTATTAGGGTTTCTCGGCACCGTTAAAATTAGAAATTGGCATGGTTGATACCTTGTGAGACCTCACTAGGGTGCCTAGGAACCCTACCGTGGTATCAGAGCCTAGCTAGAGCCTTAGGCGAAGTCTAGACGGAATTTGAAACCCGAACGAACCCGATCACAAACATGCTCTCTGGACATTTCTGTAAAATGTGGATTTTTCGATATTAAAAATATGCAGAAAATTAAGCAGGGTTTTTTATGAAATACTGTGAAAAACGGAGTCCTAACTCCGTCATAACGCCGCGGAACCGCGGCCTAAGCCCACGTGTCGCGGCGGTTCCGCGGCCGTTATGTTGAATTGTTGACTTTTGTTTGCACAGTAATTTCTATATATTTGACTCTTCTTTTTTCTGGATAATTTTAATATTTTATTCCAGAGTTGAATTTTCTGAGTTGTTTTGGGGATTCGCATGTTCGATCGGATTATCAAATTTTGTCTGTGTGCCTTTCCGGAAAAATTTTAGAATATGTTAAAAAGTTCGACCGGATATAAATACCCAATATTTCCGCTGTCGGGAAATTTCCAAGTGTTGGATTTTTCCGTAGTTTAACGACGTTCTAAGTAGTGCAAGTAATGCGATGGACCCTCTAGAAGACAACAAACCTTAACTCGATTATGTGACCGTCTTGAACTGCCCTTTGAACCTTCGGGTTTGGGGCAGTACGGCGTGCCACATGTGAGGCGTTGGCTTGACCCTTCTACGGCTGGACCGTTGGTACTGAGGCACGAACCGAATGTTGTTAGACTTATTTCATGTGTTGATCTGTATCGGGAAAACTTGGGTGTTTGACTGTTCGATCGAAAAGTTTAACATTTTCTATTTATCTGGAATGGGATACAATAATTGGAATTCACAATAGTTATGAGATAACTAAATGAATGTTATAAACATAGCACTTTAGTCTCACTTGATCGGTTGCCACGGAATTTTGATGTGATCAAAAGTCCGTCGCAATCACGTAGCGTACGCGGATACTCGCCGATAAACTCAATAGACAGCCTCGCTCCATAGCCCCGACCAAGTGACTGTAGGAGAACCCCGTCGCCGAAAGCATCCGTTCGGGTGCTTGCGGTAGCGGTGTTCCGCCTTGGTGCACTTCGTCGACGGCGTCGGGGGTGCGGCCGTCTACTGAAGTTTGCGACGAGCATTCGATCAGGATGTCGGGAATCTTGTTGAATTGCCCGACTTGATATTGAAAAGTGTTTTCGATTATGAGACTAAAATGCGGGGTTTATAATTGTTAAGCATGCGATGTCTAAGGAATTCATTTGGTCAGGCATGCGATGTCTGAGGAGGTTGCGGATTCCAACTGTTGTAGTTTTACACTTTCTTTTCTGTGACCGTAAGTGTAATATGTGATATCGCCGGTTTCGTTGCTATATGTCAACGACAATTGGGATGCGCATATTTACTTACGTTGATGACATGTGATGTTATGTGTTGCTGGATATGTTATATTGGATCGTCGTGTTTGAGTAGCCGGGGGTTTTTATGTGAGATGAGTGTTTTTCATTTTCATTCATGTAAAAACTTGTATGTAATATTCTTTTATTGGGGCACTTCCAGGTTGCGGAAGTTGTCACCGTTTGTATATTATTTACTTTTCCGCACTAGGATAGACCCAAGGAGGGGAGCACAAGTAACCGGGTTCTGGAGTCCAGTGGGAGACCAACTCGAGGAGTCGAGTCCGGGTCTCCTAACTCTAGAATTGGTAGGGTTGCTTGCCGCTCTCGTAGGGGTCTAGGGGTGTGGGTTTGGCTATTCATCACGACCGTGGAATCCGTGTTTTATACTGGCTCGTATTGAAAACACGGACGTCCTAGTATATCCAATGTTTCATATGTTTCTTCTGCTGCGATATCTGTGATGTGATCATATGATGTTCTGTGATAGATACAGTATATAGTATATATGATATATTATATAGATGTTACTTATGTTTTACACCCGCGCTAGCCCTGCCCTGCTCTGCCGTTAGTTACCTAACCTAACGGTGCACGAGGGGACATCGAGGCGAATGCGGATGGCATAAGTGTACGTCGTATTTATCTGTGATGTTTAGGTAATTTAAATGATGGGACTTCATTAATGTGATTAATGAAATAAAAGAAACCTAAGATGTTGTAGAATCGAATTTCAAAATAAAACAGGTAGCTACAGTTCTTGCTTTGCACAGCGGTATATGTGATATATCCTGCACCTTATTCGATGAGGAAAGGACCGAGATCCCTCCACCGGGAGTGACTCCTTTAGCAATAACTGGCAGATGCTACATACTCGGTTTGTCTTTTGATTGCTTTTAATTGTTTTGCTTTGCACAGTGATATATATGATATATCCCGCACCTCATTCGACGAGGAAAGGACCAACGATCCCTTCACCGGGTGTGACTCCTTTAGCAAAACTAGAAAAGCCTCAAAAACCACTCCATTTTTTAAAACCATTTGATTCTACAACGATATCAAGTTCATTACGCAATAGGTTTTCAGAAAAACCTGTCGTAGCCCTCCGTCATTTCAGATAAGTCCTGTTTAGTATTCGTGCTGCGTTTGTTGACCTTGTCAAGGCGCAGTGTGCGGTAGCTAACCAGTATTTATCTGCTTATGCATATGATGCAGATTGGGTTAGGGTAGTCGTGCGGCCTTGTTGACCTTGTCAAGGGTCGTGCGGGTGGGTTTGATTCAATCAAGAAATGACGGGTTGAACTTGACTTGCGGTCTATGGTTTGTTGACCTTGTCAAGGTCATAGATCGTTCGGGGCAAAATATTATCGGGAATTTCAAGTGTTGAAATTTGCAATGAGATTGCATACCTTCTATGAGATAGTTGGATCCCGATACCTGCTGCGAGTAAGAGTTACTCCTGGGAGACTTTTATACATTACAATTAGCCGATCAAGTAGGTGTTTAGAAAGGTGTCAACGGGGTTACGCCTCTGGGAAAACGAGGTTTACATTAATTAGGTTCGTGCGAAAGCACGGGGGACCTCCCTCAAAGTTGGCTGAAAGATTGGCGAACTTGTAGTGTGTAATTAATCCCGGCTAGTCTTTCCTTTTATGGTTTGAAGGAAGATTTGATAAAAAGCAGTGGGAGCCATCCTGATTAGATAAAATAATAACCAATCTATTCTTGTAAGAGCGCATGCTGAGTGTTTTCTTCTCCTCTCTCCAGGTAGCGACCATATCACGCCTTAATCAAGATAATAATACGGATTATTGACCGAACCCGCTTGTTATACTGAGCTGGGGAACGTTGGTCCCGCTCCAACTTATAATTGTTATAAGACAGAGCAGGAAATTGGGGATTACCAGAATTCCCGTGCCGCCCAAACGAAGAGAGTGCATGTTGATGCATCATCTTCGGGTGTGTTCATTACAAAGAACTGTTTCTCTGTATCCTCTACGTCCAGGGTATGTGATACCAGATCAGGATCCCAGATATGTAATCTGTTACATAGGGCTACAGAAAGGTAGAGAACTGAGAACGGGTGATAAGTTTCATGAGGCAGAAAACGGGGCAAGAGTTGCAGCCAAGTCTGTTGGTCACTGTCACCCTGTATTACCAATACATTGATTCTGAACGAATGTTATTAGATACCGAACCTGATATACAAAATCATATCAGTCTCTTTATCAGTAAAGAAATGATAAAATTTTGTATTGTTGGATAATGTTTTGAACATTTCCTATATCAAAAGTTGATCGGTTCAGGCACGTTATCTAAAAGCATTGATGTTCTAAATCAAACTACAGTTCTTTAATATACGGAACACACACAAGAGGAAGAGTTCAGAAATGAACGAATACTTCTTGAGGCATTGTAGACTAGGTCATATCAATGTGACCCGACTAGCTGAAGTTACATAAAGATGCATATTTAAATGAGTTTGAATTTACATCTTGTGAAACTTGCCAGTCATGTCACAGAGATAAGATGACCACAGCTCTGTTTATTGGAAACAGAGAAAGAGTTAGTGAACTCTTGGGATGATACATGTTGATGTATGTTAGGGCCCCTGTCTACATATGCCAGGATTGGTTCTTTATACTTCATTACATTCTTTGATAATCTCTTTAGATTCAGACATATGTTCCTGTTGAAACACAAGTCCGAACCTTTTGAGATATTCACAGAATATAAGTTAGAAGTAGAGAACCAAAACGGGTAAAAGTATTATGTCCTTTTATATGATCAAGGAGGAGAATACTTGAGCACGGAATTCCTGGACTATTCTAAAGGAGAATGAGATTCTCTCTCAGCATTACTCCTCCGTATACACCATAGCACGATGGTATATCGGGGTGGAGCAATCACACCCTATATGATATGGTGTGCTCTATGATGAGTACTACTGAGTTACCTTTTTCCTATTGGGAGTTATGCACTTGAGAAGCTGCATACCTATTGAATAGGATTCAAATCAAATCCGTTGCCTACCGCTTCATATGTGATATGGAATGGAAAGAACCCATGTCTTAAGTTAGTTAAGATTTGGAGTTGTCCGGCCTATGTCTGAAAGCAAAATCCGGACAAGCTCGAGGCAAGGTCTGTAATGTAGAAATGGAAAGGTTCCAGCTATACAAACTGCAGCTGATGATTTGAAAGAACCAAAGGATTCGATAGTTACCAACGAACCTCAGCCTCTCCGCCGATCTAGTAGGGTTCCTCACCCACCTGAGAGATACTTCTGTTTCTCTATGACAGTGGGAGCGAGGATTGCATCATGAGATGATGACCCAACTAGTTTCGAGCTGGCCATCAGGAGTGGGACTCTGTAAGAATGGCTGGATGCTTAGCGATCTGAGATGGAATCCTTATACACCAACAAAGTATGGACTTTGGTTGCTATATCTGAAGGGTTAAATCCCCATCAGGAGCAAGTATATCTTGAGAAGATTACTTGGTGTACATGGAAAAGTTGAGACTTTCAAAGCTAGACTTGTTAAAAGTTTGCATCATTGACCAGGTGTGGAAAATGATGAAACCTTTTCAACTAACTATGCTTAAGTCCATCCAGATCGTACTTGTCACGGCTACATACCATGACTGCGATATCTGGTGGTTGGGTGTCATGACTGCTTTTCTAAATGAAATTTTGGAAGAGAGCGTCTATAAGTACACAGTCAGAGGGCCTCGTAGACAGTGGGAGCAGCGGAAACGTGTGGAAGATGCTTTATAGGATAAAGCAGGCATCGCGGAGTTGGAACATCTGTTTTGATGGATTAGTCAAAGAAGTTGACATCATCAAAATGGTAGATGAACCTTGTATAAACAAGAAGGTAGTAGGGAGTATGGTGGTGATCCTCGTAGAGTACGTGGATGACATACTCTTGATAGGGAAGGAGTTTCCTATGCTACGCTCGATCAATCTCCGCTTATCACCATAATTCTCCATATAGGATCAAAGTGATACCTCCTAAATCCTGAATTTTGGATCTATGAGATAGATCTAAATGGATGTTAGGATTCTCACTAGTTGTAGTGAGATGGTATCAACCGATCCTGGGGAGAATCACTGGAAGGGTTCCAGGGTGATAATGACGACTGAATGTCAGTCGCAGGCAATGTCTTTACCCTCAGTAAAGGGACGGTATGTTGGAAGAGTTCCAAGCTAGATACCGTGACATACTAGACGATAAAGGCTGGATACATCGCTACTTAAGATGCTACCAAAAAGGCAGTCTGGGTGTATATTGGTTCATGAGATGAACCTTGTTCCTCCCATTGTGTGACAATGGAGTTGAGGCTTATGCCAAGGAACGCCGGTCCCATCAGTGATCCAGACATATTCTAAGGCAGTATCACTTGATCATGGAGATGGTTGATCTCCAGGGAGATCGAAGTTAGGAGAGTAGACTCAGAGGACAACACAGCGGATCCGCTCACAAAGGCCTGTTCCCAGAGAGAGATTTTTATGGGATGGTTGAGTATGAGATACTACAACCACTGCTATCAGATGGCCCTAGTGCAAGTGGGAGATTGTTAGTTATATGTATGCCCTAGAGGCCATTACTATACATAGGATGTATATTATAGTGGATGCTGGGACATATATAGGGAGGACTTTCTTGCTCGACATGATAGTATGCTATCCGGTTGATCTTTACCTTAACGTGTACACTGATTGTCTCCCTGTTACATGTTGGTAAAGCCCTTAGGATCTGTACTTGACTACCTGGACTATGATGCGGATCATACTAGTGGGGACATGGTAGTCCATAAGTACATCCTTGAAAGTCCCTAGTCGTGGGTGTATCGAGACGGGGCATCGATATACCAGAGTAGACTAGAGTATACCTTCTCGACCCATACAGATGGGCGATGGATGATCCCATATCCATTGGTGTTTGACATCAGAGAAGATATACGGGTGCTTAGTAGAGACTGGGTACACTGGACGGACTCGCCGAGAACTCCCAGATGGTATTATACCTCACGTCAGATGGCAGTTCTCTGGTGACACTGGTACAGAGTAGTCTGTTGACCCGAGATCGTCATAGAGTCTTGTGTGGTTCCCACTGTGCTTTGATTTCCATCTTACCACGTCCAAGAGGGCGTGCAAAACGGTGGTTTTTGGGTACAGTCCCGAGTCACATGGAGGCAATGAGCGATAGGAGGGGATTCGTCTCTCCCGGTATAGGGGGTTGATGTTGCGCTATGTTCGATTGGCTATAACAGGAAATCCCTGGCCAGGGTTGCTGAGATTTACTGGTAAGTGTTACCAGTTGTTTCTCGAAGTGTTATAGACCTCATATCGACACGACTTATCGAGCTATTGGGGTCTGACGTTTACCACCCCTAGGCGAGATATGCGACATATCAGACGATCAGACCGGACTGTACGGTAGTGTTACTGGTTGGATTCACTGGAGTGTGAGCGGGCTTGCTCGTCGATCTTCAGATCGCTCAATACCCGGGTGGCCGTTACGTTTAGCAGACCGTTTGCGGCTTGTGGATGTTTGATATGATCATCATCCGCTGCCGGCGTATTGACGAGTCTTTAGAGTCCTACACAGAGGTTTCCTGGCTCAAGCGAAACGAAATAGGAGCGCATATGAGATATGTGCGGGACCGAGAGTAATGCGTGTATGTGATACCGTATTTCATTCTCGCGATCAATGTGTCGAATGGTTGTATGTGATATAACCTAATTATCGAATCAAGGATTGATTCGATAAGCCGATACATTGGATACTAGCCGGTTATATGCGATATGACCGGATCGTTAAATCAAGAGTTGATTTAATGATTTAATGCATAATTATATATTTGATATATTACTTTGCATTAACTACTATCGGTTTACTTTAAATGGATTTTCTCGCTCGGGTGTGCGCATTGCATATGCGATATGATTTTTGTGCACTTGATTGTATCATGTTTGATGATACATATCTTTTTTGTTAAGTGTAATGAATTAAACCTAGGTTAAGTAAATGATTAGGGATTTCTTTTATTCATTCATTTATCTTTTCATTTGCATTTAAAGATAAATGAGAAAAGGAAAAGAAGTGAAAAATGGTGGCTAGTTTTGTTTTCAACATGAAGCTTCATGAAGCTTTCATTAAGTCACCATTTTTGTCTCATCTCCTTAACCCTAACCATTCTTTAACCTTGGTCAATTCTCTACACTTAACTTGGGTTATGTTATGATAAGAATGGATTATTCTTTTCCTTTTTGAATTAACTTATCATATCATTTCTTCTTCTTCTTCCTTGAACTCAAGAAGAAAACCTTGAGCTCCATCAATGGTGATTGATGGAAATGAGTGAGAAATCCAATTCTAAAGTCTACCCACTTCCTATTTCTTCATCCTCTACCTCTTGCCAAGTAGTAGAGTGTGTTTCCTTCACAAGTTTTCATGACTTGGTGAAGTGAGAGCTTGATCTTGCGATGCTTCGACGTAGATCATCTTCGGCATGGACATCGACGACCTAGCTTGCCCATTCTCCGACGAAGCCGACGCTAGAGCCCGGGAACTCATTTGGACAGCGAGGGGATTTCGTTGCTGAGCTATGGAGGTGGAGCACCGGATCTACAAAGGTTGTATTTCCGTATTCTTTATAGTTAAGTTGTTAACTAGTTTGCTTTTCTCCTAAATTTCTAGCCAACGATCCGTATTAGGGTTTTTCGGCACCGTTAAAATTAGAAATTGGCATGGTTGATGCCTTGTGAGACCTCACTAGGGTGCCTAGGAACCCTACAGTACATACATATTGTATACCCAAACTTGCGTACATAAATATTGTACACCCATACTTGCGTACATAAATATTGTACACCCATACTTGCGTACACACATATTGTACACCCATACTTGCATACATACATATTTGCACATACATAGATAATTCTGGCTTGTTTTTGGAGATTTGGGAACCGTAAGATATATTTTAAAACCGGATTCATTTGAAAGAGCGGTTTTCCCTTGATATATGCATATTACTTTTCCATGTTGCACGATATACGGATATGCATACATTTCTGTTAGATGTCGAATACATCATGCTTAATGATTATACGCATTGAGATATGTTGTTTTCATGTGATTTCTTTATTTGAGAACCGTGGTTATTTCAAAAGAGAGTATGTATTGTTTTAAAAACCCGGTTTCTCTTGATATGATATTTCAGTGCATCCACCATGTGTTTTCTCGGTTCTGAGAGTGGCATGTGAAACCCGATTCGAGGAGCGGTAGGCATCGTCTATGGGTACATGGTGGACCCGGTGAGGTACCCTAGGGCAAGAAGACTCGTATTGTTAGACGCTGAGCCTAGCAGGGGAGCATTACCTACCGGTGATAGTATTTGGGACCTGTCGGTTATCCGGAGTATACCGACCGGAGTCATGAGATGGATATGAGGGCCGACCAGAGTAGGCGGCGCATGAGGCGAGATATATATAAGGGCCGATCTGAGGATGCGGCGCCTGAGATATATGAGGATTTATGTGTCGATGCTGAACACGGGTTTCATGATGTTTTTGTAAGTCTATGTTACCCACCCCGGTGCTTAACGAGGAGGCCGAATAGGTAAAAATTAATTTTTTCTTAAAGGAAACATAGACTAAACATGAAGGATCTTTGCTAAACAAAAGCTAACAAACTAATATGGAGTTTTAACTACAAGGTTAAATGGTTATGTTGGAGATAGTGCCCTCAGAGTCAATTATTGGATCACAGGCACGTGATTGCAATGATTGAGAGAGGACCTATACCGTTAGAACAGTCTTACTCAAGATGATAGTATGCTATCTGGTTTATTTTTATAATCGTGTACTGCTTTAGGTGACCTTACAGGTCACTATTGCACGTTGATAGAGCCCTTAGGATTCTTGCTTGACAACCAGCAGTATGATGGCGATCATATACGTGGGAGCTGGTAGTCTATAAGCACATCCTTAAAAGGTCCCTAGTCGTGGGAGTTTCGAGACAGGGCATCGATGCTTCAGAGTAAACTAGTGTATACCAACGAGACCCCGACGAGGGGCGGTGGCCGGTCTCACAAGCCACTGGTGTCAGTTGGTTCACCTAAGATGTATACAGGTGCTCATTGGGTTATGAGTACACCGGACATGACTCGCCGGGAACATGCTAGTTGATTTTATACCAGACGTCTGACAGCAGTTCCCTGGTGACATGTGTACAGGTTAGTTCATCGACCTGAGATCGTCATTTGTCTCGTGTGAGTTCCCACTGTACTTTGATTACTACCCTACCATGATCAAAGGAGAAGTGCAAACAGGTTTTAATTGGGTACAGTCCCGAGCCACATGGAGGAAGTAAGCGGATCTTCAGGGGCTCGTCTCTCCCGGTATTGGGGGTGCGTTCGCGCTGTTTCTAGGAGAGCCATTACACGAAGTCCTTGGCCAAGGCAGGAGATTTACTGGTAGGTATTCCAGTAGTATCTCAGGGTGTTCTGGGCTACACTCCGACACGACTTGTACCGGTTTTGGGGGTCTGACTTTTACCAACCCCCTAGGCCCGCCATGTGATGCTCATAGACGAACGGACCGGACTGTATGGATATTGTCACTGACAGGCTTAGTAGGGTGTCAGGATGAGTTCGCTCATTGGCGTCCCTTTTGGTCAATACCTGGTAGCCCGTTACTTATGGCTAATACCTTTGACGTGCTACTGGTTAAATCCACAGCCAAGGGATTGACGAGTCTTTAGAGTCCCCCATAGACCGTTTTCTCAAGTTTCGGGCGAAAAGCTGTAGAGGCCGTATGGAGATATAGCAGGGTTCGATCAGATACGTGCGGTATTGCACGGATCATGATCGGACAGATAATACTAGCGGGCTTTGGTTTAAGCCGGATCCTAGTATTGTACAGTGTAGATTTTGTCTCATTGCATTTGTATTCGGTCGGAAAACCAATGCAGGTATGTATATACAGTCGCTGGGTTTTTCTGTAATTTATTACGGGATCAGTTTTCTGAAGTTGCCAGTTTGCTTTCCGTTTCGGCCATTTTCCTTTGTTTCTTTCCTTGGCTGAAAATTGGTGGTGGGGGGCTTATTTGCAAATGTGCAAATTAGCATTATGGAGGGCGTTATTTGCAAGTAGTTGCTTCATGATGGTTCTTGCTTCCTTTGACTTCTATGTTCATGATGTCTTGACTTGTGGAGATATGATGGTTGATTGTTATGGGTATGATTATTGAAGTGATACTTTTTCATCATGATCTTTCACCCTTTACTCTTTCTTGTATTATGGCTTCCCCCCCCCCACTTGATTTTTCTCTCTCTCCCCCTTGATGAAGTATGGCCGGCCACAACAAGGAGGTTGGGGGCTGTCCAAAATTTTAGTAGTGGGATTTTTATCTCCTTTGCTCATACAAAATCCCATAGCACCATTTCAAAGCACATCTCCTCCTCCACTTAATAAAAGAGCAACTTCTAGTAACCCCAAAAGACAAACCATCCTACACTTCATCTACAGCATTCTTCGACACGTCGACTCGCCAACTTCATGCCCGAGTTGCCTCGGTCCAGAGGTTGGAGCCCGTAAAAGAACCCGGCGATGTGGTGCCCTTCCGACGAGGAGATGAAGACCGGAGATTCCGCACGGAGATCGGGACGACGACGAGAAGACCGAAGAACACGGATCGCTCGGTATATCTTTCTACCCCTTCTCTTGTTAGCTAGGAGTAGGTTAATGGCCCGATCCGGGTTTATAGTGCGCGGTAGTGCCGGTTTACAAGTTTTGTAAAAGTTTCGTTTCCGCATTTTGGCCTCGGATTGACGGCCGGGGCGCCGCCGTGCACTTACACTGGTATCAGAGCCACGCCATTAACCTACTCTATCTTGCTCTAGTATGTTTAAAACTTCGATCGAACAAATTTCCAAAAACCCCGATTTCAATTTGACAGTTTCTATTGATTTTCAGTTGTGCTCGAAAAATTATTTGGTACATTGCATAAATATGTGCAAGCAATTTTATGAAAACTGAGAAAATATAGCATGCTGATATTACTGTAGCGCGGAGGATCCGCCGCCAAAACCACGTTTTGGCCGCGGATCCACCGCCGTTCTATTGCTTCAGTGTACCAAATTTTTTCAGTAAGTCTCTGACTTCGAATTGGGGTTTATGGTATATTCAGTTTGGGCCCAGATTTTTCTGAGTACTGGGTATTGTGCTTGGGGCCCACTTCAGGAAATTTAGTCGATCGAAAATTTTAAACATGTTAGTTCACAGTATTTATATTATATCTGCGACCGTGAATGTCACTTGATCGGTAAATCCTGTCTAACTGCTATAGCCCTTTTAGACGGATTTGCGAACGTGACATTCACGTTGATGTTCTGTATTGTGCTGTGATGTTGCGGATTGTCGTGGTGGATAGCCTGGATGCCATGGTAGTACAGTTTTGGTTTATTATGTACATTTGATATTGCGGGAAGAGCGTCCGACATGTGGACTGCCGTCGTTGCCTGTTTGTAAATTATTCTTTTGGGGCACGACCAGGCTGAGGTCTTTGTACCCGTTGTATGTATATTTTACTTTCTGTACTACGATTACCCCAAGGTGGGCTGCACGGATAGCCGGGTTCTAGAGGGCAACGAGCCCGCATCTCATGTCGTTGAGACGGAGGGGGCTTCACTCTAGAATTGGCGGGCTATTCGCCGCACTCGTTTGGGGTACAGGTTGACCCAAGGAGGGGTGCACAAGTTACCGGATTCCGTGAAGTGCTGGGTGGTCCATTCACGTTGTTGAAGGGGCTGCCCTGCTTCAGGTTTTGGCGGGTAACTTGCCGCGCCCGTAGGGGTCTAGGATTTCATTGCACAGGCTATCCACACGACCAGGGGAACGTCGGGTTTCAGTAGCGGCTCTATGAAACCCGGGGATCCCAGATATCTGTATTGTTCTGTGATGCTTATTACATTTCTGTGATGTTGCATTTTATCACGCCTTGAACGAATATTATATATTAATATATATACTAGTATATGTTTTGCATCCGCGCTAGTCCAGTCCCCGCTCTGTCGTTAGTTAAGTAACCTAACGGGTGATGACGGGACCCAGTGGCGAATGCGGATAGCATATACGTACATCATTATTTTCGTTCTTTATTGGTGTGATCAATTGATGGGACTGCATTGATTCGGATCAATGCAAGCTAAACAAACCTTTCTGATGTTGTTGGAACAATTTTCAAAAATCCTAATTTCCACTGATCAGTTGGTTTACTGCTCGGGTAATCCCGACTAATTCTTCTTTCAGGTTTGGGGAAGAATTTGACGTTACAGTGGGAGGTTTCCTGATTAGATAAAGTGATAACCATTCTGATCTAGGTTAGAGTGCACGCTGAGTGTTTCTTTTCTCTCTCTCTTTGGCAGCGATCATGACCCGACCCTTGACTATAACTCTGTGACCAAGATTAACCGAACCTTCTTAAACACTGGCTTTTGGATTGTCAGAGTTGCAAACCTCATTGCCACTCCTACTTTTACCCTTTTTTTCCAGGACATCCCGTATTACTACGAACGTCCACTTCCATTGAATAAAACCATTGTATGGTTATATACGAACTCGAAGGAATTTATTCGAGGATGGTTTCTGGTTCTGGAGAAAACGAATAGGACTATTCAGTTGTCTTTTCCTTTTACCTTCTCTCAGGTTGCGAGTACTCCTTTGTTTAGGGGATAGTACACCTATTACGCAAATTGGATAGTCTTCTTCCAAACCTTAGGCTGGTACCGACCGGTAGGGAATGAAGAAAACCAATTAGCCTAAACAGTGTACAGAAGGTATTAAGTTAAGACAAGTAAAGGGATTAGAAGGAGGGCAAAGTAAACTGCGACTGCTACTCACGACCAAACCAAGTATTTCTTCGCCAATCCTACATCACCTTTGTATTTCTCCAGAACACTCTGTATCACTACGAAGATCCATTGTAATTTGGATACTCCATCGTATGGTTATATACGAACTCGAAAGGAACTTGTTCCAGTTCGGGGATGGATTCTGGTTCCGGAGAAATAGGAATAAAGTTTATTCAGGTGTCTTTTATCTTTACCTTCTCTCGCATTGCGAGTGCTCCTTGGATTAGGACAGTACACCCATTATGCTTATTGGATAGTCTTCTTCCAAACCATAGGCTGCTGCCGAAAGGTAGGGAAGGAAGAAAACCATTTGGCCTAAGAGGGTGTACAGAAGGCAATGACTAAAGACATATAAAGAGATTTGGTGAGATGGCAAAGAATTATACGGTTACATTTGTAAATTTGATAATGGAAGAGAGATTACTAGGAATACCCGGATACCCCTTCGAAACATTTGCATGTTTCAGTTTCACTGTGTATTGTCAAAAGAAAACTGATTTCCCAATTAGCCCTTGCTCCAGGGTATGTATTTACCAAGTATGATTCTCACATCTGTATGGTTTTACAGATGATGAGTGGGAGTAAGTTAATGGAAATTAGGTGATTGTCCTCATTATATCAGGATTCGTTGTAATTGGTGATAATTGAGGAAATCTCCTGGGCTGTTTGCCGGACGGCAGATATTTGGTTTTGAATATCCATTGTTATGGACCAATTTCAAATTAATATATCTGTACATCTATTTTTATAGAGTGAGATATAACTTTTTGAAATTTTGTCCATGACATTTACCAATATCAGTGGATGATTAGGTAAGGAGCATTAAACAGCGGTGTAATCCTTCATAACCATAGTATAGTTTTCAACCTACGACGCACAGGGTTTAAGTTATTCAACTCAGGGGACTTATACAGAGTATTGTATGTTGTTCAGTGTCCATTAGGATAGAGGGGTTGGTCCTCATACTATATTCGGTTTACTTATGACTTCTCCAGATTTTAGACATTTGTTTCGTAGAAATGCAAGATCTAAGTTTTGAGAAATTATAGGTATATGAATAAAGTGGAGGACCAAGTATTACAAGTGTCATGATTCTTCAAGGTGATCGAAGATGTAGATACTTGTGTATGGTATTCAGTTGATAGTAATGATTAACAGAACTTGCTTCTCTTTCAGGTTACTCATAATTGGAAGCATTCCTAAGTTGAGTAACGTTGATCGGCCTCTTTCCATTTAGTTGACATGCACTGGAGACAGCTGCATGATTTGAATCTGGTTCAACTAAATATGTGCCTCTGTTTCTGTATTGGATATATAGATTAGTTCATATCTGGGACGATATCTCTTCGTTCGCAGCAATAGATGGCTCGCTCGTCTGCACGATGAACAGTGCCTTGACCATCATGAATAAGCAATACACCAACGGTCATCAAAATCTGCTGGCCTCTATCATTGGCTCAATCCTCTATTGTCGATCAGCACATCCGAGTAACCTCATAAAGGCGATCCGCCAAATGCTCGTGGCGCGGAAACACAGTAAAAAGACACATCTCCGCAATCGTGTGTCGCCGGAATTTCGCCCTGGTCAGTCCTCGTTCGTGACGAGCTCGTGCTGACCGCAACTCTAGCCGTAGCTCTCCCTGCCCGTAATCATGGCAGCAAAACCATAACTGGTACTGATGAGGCTAGATCGGAATGAATATAATACTGAGCAAAGAAATGTACATCCTAAGGCTTCTTAAGTGGAGTAGCGTATCGTAAGTATGCCGTGGAACATACCCACGGTACGTCACTTTACTTTAGTCACCTATTCCATCAACCAAGGGTCATCCTACGCTCCGAAGGTAAAACCTAACGCTCTGATACCAACTTTGTCACGACCCGAAAGTACAGAACATGACCGGCACTTAAACTACGAACGTCTCGAGGCGTACGTAATCTAAGTAAACCGAAAACCTAGAAATCCAAACCAAGAAAAGATGTAGAGTGCAGGAAAAACCAACTTAAAGCAAGTAGTTTCAATAGCATAAGCCGAATTATGCGGTTTTTAAAAACATCCAAAAATTTCCTGAAAATTTCGGCAGAGTCTCCTTTGTAAATACCGGCCCCCAAACGGGATACAACATGAATAGTATACGAAATCAATAAAAAGGCATCGCCAAGCGGGAGCTAGCTCTTCGTCAATCGACGGCCACAACCACACAAGCAATATAATATACAACGCTAACGGCGAGGATCAAAATTCAAAAGGGAACTCAAAACCACAAGAAAACCACAGAAATATAAAGCGCGACTCTAAGGTCGAAGGAATAACATCACTGGTCTCTATCTTAAAATAAATACATGTTTGGTTGATGGAACTTCTAGATACAACAGAATAATGATATACATGATATATAATGGGGGGTACGATACAATTAAACCCACCTAATAGCAAATCACCCGGAAAAGGAAGTAGTGCCAGCAAAGCCGTAATGAAACCTGTACGGCAAAACCTGCAAGAAACTGGGGCAAAACGGGGGTGAGTTGCCAACTCGTGAATAGAAAAACATCTACGCACAGAAATCGCATAAATAACGCAACCTAGGTCAATGATCATAATATATCCTCAAATATATGAATAACATGCAGCCTATAACAATGGCTAGGGTAATATCTAACCCGAGTGTGATCTCATGTGCCCGTGTCAGTGCCTCAGGTAGCAATATATCATATGAATGAGGTATGAATGCATGAAAACAGAATACATGTAAATGAAGAAACTGTTTTCATAAATTAGTGAGATTTCCTTTGTATTTTTAAACTGAGGTATCATAAATGAAATCAGCATCAACAGTGTCTAGCATCGACACATAAATCTCAATGTCTCAAAGCCTCTGGCTCCGGCTATCCGGACTGGCTTGTATCATCAAATCTCAGTACCTCAATATCTCGAAATCTCAATGTCTCAATCTCAATATCTAGGGCGCCGTCAGTCTAGACCGGCCCCTACCATCCATCTCAAGACCACGACGGTATCCTCCGGATATCCGACGCGTCGGGTAAAATCACCGGTAGGTAGTCTCTCCCTGCCAGGCTCATCGTCATCACCAGAGCTTCTTGCCCCGGGGTACCTTACCGGGTCCACCATGTACCCGAAACAGTTCATCCAACTCCTCGAATCGGGTCTCGAAATCCATCAGCAAACTCATGGTGGACGACTCATACATCATAGGAAAAACCGCGCTTTTCATTTAAAAAGAGAAAGAAGAAGTTTGTATATGTTTTGCGGTTTTCCCCAAATCCAGAAAATCTAATGGAAATCCGAATCCAAAACCTCAATATCACGTAAAAAGTGAATATATGCATGAGAATCCATGAATGCGGCATAACAATGAATAACAGTATGCATGAAGTAGCAGGTAATAACTACAATGTCTAAACTAACATATAAGGCAAGCACACTAATATCATGTCTAAACTATTAGCTAACAGGCTATGTCAAGCAATAATATTTTCTAAGGTGTACGTGACATGGCAATTACCGATGAAGATGTGTGTGAGCCGGCAAGTAAGTGTACGTGGTACATACGCATCATCGGTAATGGTGCTGGTGTCCTAACAGCATGATATCAATAATCGAGTATGAAACATAATATTAGCATGCGATGCGAAGCGAACCACAATAATGAGCGGGAGCTGAATACTAGACGCAACTATAACTAATCTGCATTAATCTAATATAAGTCCTATAAATGGTGCCTTTTGAAATAACACGAATCATGAGGTTTTGAAAATAGGGGCTACGTGTTTTTATGAAAAGATATGTCTTTTGAAATATTCGTAGGATCCCTTGGGCTGTCTTTTAAAATACCCACGATTCGTTTGTTTTTGAAATAGGGAAGAATCGAATCTAATCTAAAAACTAAACTAAACTAAAGGGCTAAGCTAACAAGCTGGACTACAGGTAAGGAAACCGCCTAACATCTGAGTCGATCCATATACATACCTGTATATATATTGTTGGAGATAGTGCCCTCAGAGTCAATTATTGGGTCACAGGCACGTGATTGCAATGATTGAGGGAGGACCTATCCCGGTAGAACAGTCTTACTCGAGATGATAGTATGCTATCTGGTTTATCTTTATCATCGTGTACTGCTTTAGGTGACCTTACGAGTCGCTATTACACATTGATAAAGCCCCTAGGATTCTTGCTTGACTTCCAGCAGTATGAGGGCGATCATATAAGTGGGAGCTGGGGTCTATAAGCACATCCTTAAAAGGTCCCTAGTCGTGGGAGTTTCGAGACAGGGCATCGATACTCCGGAGTAGACTAGTGTATACAGTCGAGACCCCGACGAGGGGCGGTGGCCGGTCTCACAAGCCACTGGTGTCAGTTGGTTCACCTAAGATGTATACAGGTGCTCATTGGGTTATGAGTACACCGGACAGGACTCGCCGGGAACCTGCTAGTTGGGATATACCAGACGTCAGATAGCAGTTCCCAGGTGACATGTGTACAGGTTAGTTCATCGACCTGGGATCGTCATTTGTCTCGTGTGAGTTCCCACTGTACTTTGATTACTACCCTACCACGGCTCAAAGGAGTCGTGCAAACAGGTTTTAGTTGGGTACAGTCCCGAGCCACATGGAGGCAGTGAGCGGATCTGCAGGGGTTCGTCTCTCCCGGTATTGGGGGTGAGGTCGTGCTGTGTCTAGGAGAGCCAGAACATGAAAAGTCCTTGGCCAAGGCAGGAGATTTGCTGGTAGGTATTCCAGTAGTATCTCAGGGTGTTCTGGGCTACACTCCGACACGACTTGTACCGCTTTTGGGGGTCTGACTTTTACCAACCCCCTAGGCCCGCCATGCGATACTCATAGACGAACGGACTGGACTGTACGGATATTGTCACTGACAGGCTCAGTAGGGTGTCAGGATGAGTTCGCTCATCGACGTCCCTTTTGGTCAATACCTGGTGGCCCGTCACGTATTGGCTTATACCTCTGACGTGCTAGTGGTTAAATCCACAGCCACAGTATTGACGAGTCTTTAGAGTCCACCACACAGACAGTTACTCAAGTTTCGGGCGAAACGCTGTAGAGGCCGTATGGAGATATGGCAGGGTTCGATCGGATACGTGCGGTATTGCACGGATCGCGATCGGACAGTTTTTACTAGCCGGCTTTGGCTTAAGCCGGATTCTAGTATTTGATAGTGTAGTTTTGTCTCTTTGCATTTGTGTTCAGTGGGAATACAAATGCGGGCATGTATTTGCAGTAGCGGGGTTTTCCTGTGATTTATTACGGGATCGGTTTTCTGGGGTTGCCAGTTTGCATTCCGTTCCGGCCGGTTTTCTCTTTTTCCTTCCCGGTCGGACTTTTCGTTGGAGGGGGTTAATTGCAAGTTTGCAATTAACTTTGTTGTGAGGGGCTTTCTTGCATTTGTGGATTATGATGAGACTAGCTTCATGATGATATTCTATAATGGTCATTTCATTTGCTTATCTTGTGAGTGGACTTTGATAAAAATGAAGGGTGACCATTTTTGCATTCTTATCTCTCATTTCCTTTCTTAATTAATCCTTTTTCCCCCCACTTGGAATTATGAGGGACCGGCCACTGTTTAGTAGTAGAAGTGAGGTTTGATTTTTGTGTGTATATTTCCTTGGTGCATAATTTCGTGGGCCCCCCCCTCTTGGTTTGTTTTGTGTGTGCTGTGAGAAGTTTTCTTTGGGTATTAATTTGGCACATACACACATTCTTTAAAAGAGAATGATGCTTCATTCTTAAATTCCAGTGAGCTCTTAGTGCTTGGCCGAGCTCACCCATTCCATTGCATGCTTCTCTTTCCCCTCTTGCATCCATGAAAATTCTTGTGTAAATTTCCTCCAACCATGGCAACCTCATAACCCCAAAGAGATAACTATTTTACACTATTCTATAGCAAGCCTTGGACGCGTCGGCTAGCCAACTTCGCGCCCGAGTTGCCTCGGTCAAGAGGCGGGAGCCCGTAAAAGATTCCGGCTACGTGGTGCCCTTTCCGACGAGCGAGGAGGTGACGGAGATTCCGCGGGAGATCGGAGCGGAGACGAAGACCGAAGGACACGGATCGTTTGGTATAGCATCTCTACTCTTTTCTTTTTGCTAGCTAGCTAGGTTAATGGCCCGATCCGGGTGAAAAGTCCGCGGCGGTGCCGTTTTGCAAAGTCCGCAAAACTTTATGTTTATCACCGTTTCCGCGTTTCCGGCGTCGGGTCGACGACCGGGGCACCCCCGCGGGCTTACATTGGTATCAGAGCCACGCCATTAATTTAGCCTAGCATGGTCTAGTGTGTTTAAAACCTGATCGAACAAAATCCCCAAAATCCGTATTTTCCATGCATATGTTTCTGTCGAAATTTTTTTCAAGCTCCAAAAATTTTTCAGGTCACTGCAGAAACACAAGCATAAAATTCTAAGACATCTGGTGAAATTTGGTGCACTGATCTCTTAGTACGGCCGCGGAAGCGCGGCCAAACCCATGGTTTGGCCGCGGTTCCGCGGTGGGAAGGTTTCATCACTGCACCAAAATTTCCCAGTAAGCTTATGAGTTGGAAATAGGGCTTTTGGGATATTTTCTTTGGGCCCAGATTTTCTATTAGTGCTACAGTACTGCTTGGGGCCCACTTTGATAAATTTGTTCGATCGGATATTTTAAACATGCTAGTTCACAGTTTTTACATTATATCTGCGACCGTGAATGTCATTTGATCGGTAAATCCCGTCTAACTGCTATAGCCCGGTTAGACGGATTTGCGAACGCGACTTTCACGTTGATGTTCTGTGATTGTACTGTGTTGTTGCGGATCGGTCGGTGGGGATAGCCTGGTTGCAGTGGTAGTACAGTTCTGTTTTATATGTACATTTGATTTTGCGGGGCGAGCGTCCGACATGTGGACTGCCGTCACTGCCTGTTTGTATTATTATTTTGGGGCACGACCTGGTTGCGGTCGATGTACCCGTTGTATGTATATTTTACTTTCTGTACTAGGATTACCCCGCGGAGGGGTGCACGGATAGCCGGGTTCTAGAGGGCAACAAGCCCGCATCTCATGGCATTGAGACGGAGGGGGCTTCACTCTAGAATTGGCGGGCTATTCGCCGCACTCGTAGGGGGTATAGGCTTGACCCAGGAGGGGTGCCCAAGTTACCGGATTCCGTGAAGTGCTGGGTGGTCCATTCACGTTGTTGAAGGGGGCTGCCTCGCTTCAGGTTTTGGCGGGTGACTTGCCGCGCCCGTAGGGGTCTAGGATTTTCATTGCACAGGCTATCCACACGACCAGGGGAACGTCGGGTTTCAGCGGCTCTGTGAAACCCGGGGATCCCAGATATCTGTATTGATCTGTGTTGCTATACATTTCTGTGTTTCTTTTTATCACGCCTTGAGCGAAAATTATATATCATATATTTTAGTAGATGTTGTATATGTTTTTCATCCGCGCTAGTCCAGTCCCCGCTCTGTCGTTAGTTAGCTAACCTAACGGGTGATGACGGGACCCAGTGGCGAATGCGGATGGCATATACGTACGTCAGTATATTTTCGTTCTTTGTGGTGTGATCAATTGATGGGACTGCATTGATTCGGATCAATGCAAGTTAAAACAAACCTATTCTGATGTTGTTGGAACACTTTTTCAAAAAGCTGTTATTGCAAGGGCGTTCTCTTTTGTTTTGCATCGTGGTATTCAGTTGGAATATCCTGCTCCTCAGTCGACGAGGCAAGGGCCGAGATCCCTTCACCGGGAGTGACCCCTTGGACAGAAGTTTGCGTCAGGGCATTAACTTCACTATAGCCGATTACTTTTGCTTTGCACCGTGGTATTCAGTTGGAATATCCTGCACCTCATTCTACGGGGAAAGAGCCGAGATCCCTTCACCGGGAGTGACCTCTTTAGCAAAGGTTGTCGTCACTATATTTTTATAAAGCTATCAGTTCCTTCAACGATATCAAGTTCGTTACGTTAAAGGTTTTCGCCAGAAACCATTCGTAGCCCTCCGTCATTTCAGTTAAATATTCGGTAGTATTCAAGCTATGTATTTTGACCTCACGCCAAGGCATAGTGTTTGGTAGCTGCCGGGTATTTATCTGTTGCATAGATAGATGCGTTGGTTTGGGACAGTCGTACTACTATTTTGGCCTACGTCAAGGGTATGTACGGGTGGGTTCAAATTAACCAGGATAATGACGGGTAGAACTTGACATGTGACTTATGATATTTTGACCTCACGCCAAGGTCATAAGAGCATGGGGTAAAAATCCACATCGGGAGTTTCAAAAGAACTGAAACTTGCCAGATATGCGCATACCTTCTGGAGTGTGATAACGTGAGCGGATTCCGTCACGTTATCATGCGATGAGAGTTGGATCCCGATTCCCACTGATGAGTTGGTTTACTCCTCGGGTATTCCCGGCTAATTCTTCTTTTAGGTTTGGAGAAGAATTTGACGTTACAGTGGGAGGTTTCCAGATTAGATAAAGTGATAACCATTCTGATCTAGGTTAGAGTGCACGCTGAGTGTTTCTTTTCTCTCTCTCTTTGGCAGCGACCATTGACCCGACCCTAGACTATGACTCAGTGACCAAGTTGACCGAACCTTCTTAACACTGGCTTTTGGATTGTCAGAGTTGCAGACCTCTTTGCCACTCCTACTTTTACTCTTTTCTCCGGGACACCCCGTATTACTACGAACGTCCACTTCCATTGGACAAAACCATCGTATGGTTATATACGAACTCGAATGACTTCGAGGATGGTTTCCGGTTCTGGAGAAAACGAATAGGACTATTCAGTTGTCTTTTCTTTTCACCTTCTCTCAGGTTGTGAGTACTCCTTGGTTTAGGAGTAGTACACCTATTACGCAAATTGGATATTCTTCTTCCAAACCTTAGGCTGGTGCCGAACGGTAGGGAATGAAGAAAGCCAATTAGCCTAAACGGTGTACAGAAGGTATTAAGTTCAGACAAAGCAAGGGATTAGTAAGAGGGCAAAGTAAAATGCGACTGCTATTCACAACCTAACCATGTACTTCTTTGTCAATCCTAAATCACCTATGAATTAAGTACATTCGGTTGTCTTTTATCCTCACCTTCTCTCGCATTGCGAGTGCTCCTCGGATTAGGACAGTACACCCATTATGCTTTTTGGATAGTCTTCTTCCAAACCATAGGCTGGTGCCGAACGGTAGGGAAGGAAGAAAACCATTTGGCCTAAAGGGGTGTACAGAAGGTAATGACTAAAGACATGTAAAGGGATTTGGAGAGGTGGCAAAGAATTATACAGTTATAGTTGTGAATCTGGATAATGGAAGAGGCATTACTAGGAATACCAGCATACCCCATCGAAACATTTCAATGTTTCAGTTTCACTGTGTACTGTTAAAAGAAAACTGATTTCCCGATTAGACACTTACTCCAGGGTATGTATTTACCAGGTTGGATTCTCACATCTGTATGGTTTTACAGACGATGAGTGGGAGTAAGTTATTGGGAATTAGGTGACCATCCTCATTATATCGGGATTCGTTGTAATCGGTGATATTTGAGGAAGTCACCTGGGTTGTTTGCCGGTCGGCAAATATTTGGTTTTGAATATCCGCTGTTATGCACCAATTCCAAATTGATATATCTGTACGTCTATTTTCATAGAGTGAGATATACCTTTCTGAAATTATGTCTATGACATTTACCTATATCAGTGGATGGTTAGGTAAGGAGCATTAAACAGCGGTGTAATTCTTCTTAACCATAAGTACAGTTTTCGACCTACGACACACAGTGAATGAGTCATTAGACTCAGGGGACTTATACAGAGTATTGTATATTGTCCTGTGTCCATTAGGGCAGAGGGGTTGGTCCTCGTACTATATTCTGTTTACTTTTAACTTCTCTAGTTCTTAGACATGTGTTTCGTAGAAACACAGGGTCTAAGTTTTGAGGAGTTATAGGTATAAGAGTAAAGTAGAGAACCAAGTGTTGCGAGTATCGGGATTCTTCAAGGAGATCGAAGATGTAGATACTTGTGAATGGTATTCAGTTGATAGTAATGATTAAGAGAACTAGCTTCTCTTTCAGGTTACTCATAATTGGAAGTACTCCTAAGTTGAGTAACGCTGATCGGCCTCTCTTCCATTTACTTGACATGCACTGGAGACAGCTGCATGATTTGAATCTGGTTCAATTAAATCAGTGCCTCTGGTTCTTGGATTTAGAACAGTTCATATCTTGACATTGTTAAGATACGGGGAGTTGTCCGGCTTATGCTTAAAACCAGACACTGGACAACTCAAGGCACGTTTCAGTAGTGGCTGTTTGTGGGTTGACCCGGGCTATGACGAGGGTTGACTTTCTACCATCTGGAAGATCGATAGTGATATTGTTCTTGACTCGCCACAGTTTTATCAAAAATGGATTTTTTTAGAAAAACAGGAGTGGGAGTATGGTAGAACTGGAAGTGATTCCAGAACCGCAAACGATTACTGAAGATTTGATAAGAACCTAAAGATTCAATCTGGTTTGACATTCCATTGGCCACTCCGCAGATATGGTGGGTAACCTCAGGCACTCGAGAGGTACTTCGGTATGCTCAAGGACGGTGGCAGGGAGGTTCTTGTTTACCCACACTTGCCATTGCTGTTGTTCCAGGCTGCGAGACCCGGCGGGAGGATGAGTATAGCGTCATTCTAAACTAGCTTTAGAAGTGTATGCCTATATGACTCTGCCAGAGGGTTGTCGTAGTCAGTGGGAGCAGCGGAAGCATTGGTGGACATCAAGCTTATGTCTATTTATAGACTATAGCAGATATTGCGGAGATAGATCATCTATTTCTGATGTGACAGTCATAGGTTTGACTTCATCAGAATAGGGGATGGATCTGTTGAGAAGGTAGTAGGGTGTGATGTCCTGGTATTTGATGACATACACAGAGTAGGAAGTGATATTCCTATACTACGATCGGTTATACTTTTGGTCGTCACACAGTGTTTTCTCCACAAAGGACTTGGATATTATATCAGACATTCTGGTTACTAGATCTATGGTTTTAGATCTAGATTTGGGTGGTTTCCCAATCTGGGTACTTTGACCGCATTCTATGAGTATTTAGAATGGACGACTCCTGGCACGGTAGTGTACCTGCAGGTAATGGAGTCACCCTCTCTAAAGGTGTCTTACAGACTAAAGGGGAGAGGGATACGCATGATTGACAGATCACTTGCTTAGGCAATTGAGTCAATCATGAGATGTCAAGTACCACACCATATGTTGTTCTTGCAGTAGGTGCAATAAGTTGATATTGATCCAATTCTGGAGAAACAATCGGAAGCAGTTTTAGAACATAAGTTGATGTTCTAAGGAATTGATAACGGCAGCCTCCTTTAGGAGACGGTTATCATTCCAGGCTTTCAAGGTGACCTGGATGGCAGAGTGGCTGTCGGAGTTATAGTTTTCCCTCTAACGAGGGGCAGTATTTTGGACAGGTGGTCCAGGTGGAAACTGAGGGAAGGCATGGCGCAGGATACTGATTAAATTCAGTTGACGATACAGTCTAAGAAGTTTGGATTTGGAGTTCACTTATGAGCTAGGTCCCATCAGACATCCAGACATTCTAGGACAGGTATTGCTCATTTCGGGAGATGGTTTTCTCTGCGAACATGAGATATAGAGAGACATAGAAAGAAACATCAAAGCGGATCCACTCACTGAGGCTATTCCTCGAACGCAATAGTTTCGCAAACGAGCTTTGTGAGACTGACTAGTAGAGGAGTTGGGTGTTCGATATCACACGGGCTGTGAGTATGCGACATCGCAATATTTAGCCTTGAGTGCAAGTGGGAGATTGTTGGAGATAGTGCCCTCAGAGTCAATTATTGGGTCACAGGCACGTGATTGCAATGATTGAGGGAGGACCTATCCCGGTAGAACAGTCTTACTCGAGATGATAGTATGCTATCTGGTTTATCTTTATCATCGTGTACTGCTTTAGGTGACCTTACGAGTCGCTATTACACATTGATAAAGCCCCTAGGATTCTTGCTTGACTTCCAGCAGTATGAGGGCGATCATATAAGTGGGAGCTGGGGTCTATAAGCACATCCTTAAAAGGTCCCTAGTCGTGGGAGTTTCGAGACAGGGCATCGATACTCCGGAGTAGACTAGTGTATACAGTCGAGACCCCGACGAGGGGCGGTGGCCGGTCTCACAAGCCACTGGTGTCAGTTGGTTCACCTAAGATGTATACAGGTGCTCATTGGGTTATGAGTACACCGGACAGGACTCGCCGGGAACCTGCTAGTTTGGATATACCAGACGTCAGATAGCAGTTCCCAGGTGACATGTGTACAGGTTAGTTCATCGACCTGGGATCGTCATTTGTCTCGTGTGAGTTCCCACTGTACTTTGATTACTACCCTACCACGGCTCAAAGGAGTCGTGCAAACAGGTTTTAGTTGGGTACAGTCCCGAGCCACATGGAGGCAGTGAGCGGATCTGCAGGGGTTCGTCTCTCCCGGTATTGGGGGTGAGGTCGTGCTGTGTCTAGGAGAGCCAGAACATGAAAAGTCCTTGGCCAAGGCAGGAGATTTGCTGGTAGGTATTCCAGTAGTATCTCAGGGTGTTCTGGGCTACACTCCGACACGACTTGTACCGCTTTTGGGGGTCTGACTTTTACCAACCCCCTAGGCCCGCCATGCGATACTCATAGACGAACGGACTGGACTGTACGGATATTGTCACTGACAGGCTCAGTAGGGTGTCAGGATGAGTTCGCTCATCGACGTCCCTTTTGGTCAATACCTGGTGGCCCGTCACGTATTGGCTTATACCTCTGACGTGCTAGTGGTTAAATCCACAGCCACAGTATTGACGAGTCTTTAGAGTCCACCACACAGACAGTTACTCAAGTTTCGGGCGAAACGCTGTAGAGGCCGTATGGAGATATGGCAGGGTTCGATCGGATACGTGCGGTATTGCACGGATCGCGATCGGACAGTTTTTACTAGCCGGCTTTGGCTTAAGCCGGATTCTAGTATTTGATAGTGTAGTTTTGTCTCTTTGCATTTGTGTTCAGTGGGAATACAAATGCGGGCATGTATTTGCAGTAGCGGGGTTTTCCTGTGATTTATTACGGGATCGGTTTTCTGGGGTTGCCAGTTTGCATTCCGTTCCGGCCGGTTTTCTCTTTTTCCTTCCCGGTCGGACTTTTCGTTGGAGGGGGTTAATTGCAAGTTTGCAATTAACTTTGTTGTGAGGGGCTTTCTTGCATTTGTGGATTATGATGAGACTAGCTTCATGATGATATTCTATAATGGTCATTTCATTTGCTTATCTTGTGAGTGGACTTTGATAAGAATGAAGGGTGACCATTTTTGCATTCTTATCTCTCATTTCCTTTCTTAATTAATCCTTTTTCCCCCCACTTGGAATTATGAGGGACCGGCCACTGTTTAGTAGTAGAAGTGAGGTTTGATTTTTGTGTGTATATTTCCTTGGTGCATAATTTCGTGGGCCCCCCCCTCTTGGTTTGTTTTGTGTGTGCTGTGAGAAGTTTTCTTTGGGTATTAATTTGGCACATACACACATTCTTTAAAAGAGAATGATGCTTCATTCTTAAATTCCAGTGAGCTCTTAGTGCTTGGCCGAGCTCACCCATTCCATTGCATGCTTCTCTTTCCCCTCTTGCATCCATGAAAATTCTTGTGTAAATTTCCTCCAACCATGGCAACCTCATAACCCCAAAGAGATAACTATTTTACACTATTCTATAGCAAGCCTTGGACGCGTCGGCTAGCTAACTTCGCGCCCGAGTTGCCTCGGTCAAGAGGCGGGAGCCCGTAAAAGATTCCGGCTACGTGGTGCCCTTTCCGACGAGCGAGGAGGTGACGGAGATTCCGCGGGAGATCGGAGCGGAGACGAAGACCGAAGGACACGGATCGTTTGGTATAGCATCTCTACTCTTTTCTTTTTGCTAGCTAGCTAGGTTAATGGCCCGATCCGGGTGAAAAGTCCGCGGCGGTGCCGTTTTGCAAAGTCCGCAAAACTTTATGTTTATCACCGTTTCCGCGTTTCCGGCGTCGGGTCGACGGCCGGGGCACCCCCGCGGGCTTACATATATTAGTCGGTGATCCCGCCTCAATAATATCTTATCCGATACCATATCTATAAGAAGGCATCCCAAGTCAAGAGTGCGGATCAATCATCAAAATATAGCGCGTACGTAAATCCGTCGTACGGCATCCCCAAATCTGGGTACGGGTTAATATCACATTCATCATACTATTCACCTTGAATTCTCTCTATCAAATATCATGATTGGGGTACTGATCTACGTCTAGTACAATACTGATACCGCCTAAGTATGCATGAACGTGTGTGAAACACTACGTCAAGGACCCGCTACAACGTCATGTCGTATCTCAAATACGAACCCTGCTATATCACCGATCTCACGGCCTCAAATCAAATCTCATCGACTCATCATAAATCCTAAGTACTATCATCATTATCCATGCATGCGTATATGAATGTACATATGCATAGTCCCATACCCACGCATATATACATGTATACACATCCCAATCTGCGCACAAGAAAGTAAAGTATGCAAGTCTGTGTGTGCGTATGTGGGTATAACAACTACTCTAGGGTTTCGCAACTAACCCAAAGCTAATCCCTGAACACATAATCATAACATGAATAAACATTCTCGTATCATAAAACACCTATATAAACATATATATATAAGCTACACTACGGACTGCGGGGGTGTTATACGCCATCCACCCGACTCCTCCCCGTAGATATAAATCTACTGACCTGGTCCTCGCTACCCGGTGCCGACGTTGCCACACGCTTGCTTGTCGTCTCGAAATCCACATGGGGGTACCTACATATCAGAACGCATCGTATCGCATTAAAATCCGACTCATGACCAAAACGACACACGAATCCCATATAGGTCAAAACCTATGGTTGCTTTCACAAATCAACCCAAAACTCTCGACGTCGGTGTACAAACGCCAGACCATCGAGAAAAGCCCAAATACACTCATTTGCACATTCACGAACACTAATTTTAATATAAAATAGGTTAAAACTCACAAAAACCCCAATTTCACTTAAAAAGTCATTTTTTCCGAAAATCTAGCAAGCACAAATCACCGTTTTAGTACAAAACTCGATGTATAAACGAATCTAGCGGCCACAATATTCACTAAATATCTTAATTAAGTCATAAAAACAATTCCCACAATTTAATCTCATTAATTTCCATAAACCTTAAAATTCTAGTTCACAAAATACCTAAATTTTAACAATTTTATAGCAAAAATGCACAAACTACAATTTAGCTTGGATTTTCATGAACTAAAAGCATTAAACCACTCAATATAATCTTTATAATAACATGAAACCTAAATTTGAATTTTATCTCACAAGAATATAATTATTTTCAAAACCTAGTTTACCATTTATATAATTTTCACTTTTAAATCAACAATTATGCAAACTAGCAACTTAAATTAGATTTATCATAACATTAATATGTCAATTATATCACATAAACTAAATCTCACAACACAAAATACCAATTTGTAATCAAACCCCTCTCTTGAATTTTAAATCATGCACCTAGAACTAATTAAAAACCTAATTAAACACCTAATTAAGCTAACCTAAGCAATTAACAACACATTAAGCAAAAAGGTTAGAATTTATACCAAAATAATTTGAAGATCCCACAAGCACACTTAGCCTCCCAAATTTAAATCTAAATCCCTAGATCCATGCTATGGTAGCCAAGGGAAAACGGGTAGGAGGTGGATGTTGATTTGGATTTTTGCTTGATTTTTTGTGGATTTTTCAAGCATTTTTGATGAACTTTTTTAAAGAGAAGGAGATGAAGAATGAAGGGGCTGTTGTGGGTTCAGGTTTTGGCCAGAATTGGTGGGGATTGGGTGAGGGGGGAGAGAGAGTGAGGTGGGGAAAGTCCACTCTAGTCAAAGTCCACTCTAATTCTATCATTTTCTACTCTTTTCTTTTTCTTTTCTTTTGAAAAAAGAAGTGATTGGAGAGAGGGAGAGGGGGAGGGCTGTCATGGTGTGGCCGGCCACATGGGGAGAGGGTGAGGTGTGGGTGTGTGGGTTAGGAAAAAAGATAAATGCTAAACCCCAATTTCCATTAACACTAATTTCACCGAAAAAAGCTTTTTTCTTTGGTATTTTCTAAACCGTTTTGGCAAACGATTTCGTTTCAAAAACCATATGATAAAATTTTATTTAATGTTTTATGATGCACAAAATTTGTTTCAACTCATTCCAATTTGTAATTTTCCCTAATTAAATATATTAGTGACGGCTTAAAATAATAATAAAATAATTTTTTTTCAGAAAATTTGAAATTTTACCAGTGGCTCAATAAACACCAAATACTATCAATTACATAGCTAGAATATGTATATTTAATTTTTATAATAAGATATTTGTATTTTGACTTTTTACAGAAAACCCCCTTATTTTACCGATTTTTCGAAATTTCACCGAAACGATTTTCCAAACGTTACAATCTTCCCTCCTTAAAGAAATTCGGTCCCCGAATTTAAATTCAAACTCCCTCCAAATACAAAAACATCTAAGCAAAACCATCAAGTCGTCGGGGCTCCGAAATCATAAGTACATAAAACGCATCATAGCGCAATACATACGCATGAGTAATGAGTAGATAACTCGAAATCAAAACTCCATCAAGCATCCCGCAATCATCGGAATCAAGGTGAAGACACGAATGCCAAATCTCAAGCAAGACCGATATGCCAAAAATCGGAACTATACATGTAAATATCAGGAGGAAATGCATGCCAAATCCTTTAAGTTGCTGTGCAATGCACATAACACTGCACAGTGGCGGACGTCTATCATAAGAAAATAACTATATACATATATACCTTTGTTTGAAATGTACGTTCCGCCGTTTTGGGAAACAATTTAGAAGGGTTTTCCTTGTTTTAAACGTTTCGCGTCATATCAGACACGTAGGTAAATACTGAGACTATAGCTCGCTTTTGGAATTCGCTTCAATAGCTATAAATGCATGCAAAATACATTCAGGTATTGTCCTCTGACTAGTCCTGCTTAGTACAAAAACACATCGCAATTATCATAAAAAAACGTACTGCTTTATAAGAAATCAATCCCAAAATACGCGTATGAAGACTACGTGCGTCTGGTGCGCACGACAATCAAAATCCACATGCGTGCCATACAAGTGCACAAAAACAAGATCTAAGTGCATTGGGTGTGCACAAAGCATCTGTCGTAGGCAACGTGTGTGCCTGACAGCAAAATCAGGTTCATCTGATATGCACGAAAAAAAATCTCGATTTAGTGCATCTGGTGTGCACCAAAATCGCATCTCAAGACATGCGCTCAACATGCGCGAAAACCCAAAACCAGGGGCATCCATCATGCACGAAATCATGAAATCCAATATCAAGCGCCGAACATGCGCAAAATCAAATCAGGAGCACAAGGTGCACAAAACAAATATCGAGTATCACAATCGAAATCAAAATCCAGTGCATCTAAGTGCACAAAAGGCGTATCACTGCACTGCAAGCATATATAAACTATACAGAGTGCAGGAACCAAATCGTGTGCGTGCATACGCACAAAATCAACTCAAATGTCTAAAACCATAAAATCACAAACATGTGAAACCAAAGCACGAAAACGATATCAAGTGCAACACTGTGTAAAGATCGTAAATCCTCAATCATCAAAATCAAATCATGGGAATAAATCACCCAAAACATCGAAATCAATAATGGCGGAATAGTACCGCTCAAGCGCATCCTCTAAGAATCTCGAGCCAACTGTCGCGGTCACTAGTGGGACGTCTCGTCGATGATCATGAACTCCGGCCTGCTGGTGTGCGTAACAATGACCACTCCTGGGTCAAGGTCTTCACTGTAAATTACCAATCTCTCGGTCCATCGGCACATCGGCCCTGTCGGGTGTGCAAACGGGGATGATCCCGTTCTGGCACGTCTCTTGTTATCTCCCGGTCAATCATCGCGACCACTAGTAAGACAGCATATCACCGGCGTCGGCCTCTGGCTCTCTGAATGTACGTGACACATCTGATCCTGGGTGCAAGTATCATTGCAGCAGTGTCCTGGAAGGAATCCTGCTCACGGTCTCTTCCATGTCTCGTCTCTGCCAACTGTCCGGAAGTCATCGTCCTTTCCGATATCTGCATCTTGCTCTGGAACGGCTGCATACCTATCGCGACTCCTTCTGGAAGGTATATCCAGTACTCTGCCTCGGCATGCGCATCGCATCTCTGATGTCGGCGGAGGGGAACGTCATCTCATCTAGATCTGGTACGAACCTCTTACTTCACTTTTCTATAATGTCGTCTGCTTTGGACTCGTCTCGTCGCGGCTGCATGGACTGAGCTCCAACAGCTATCCTCGTATCGGGAGTCTCCCAAAAAATGCATCTCACCACCTAGCATCCGAATTAAGTCGAGCCATCCGATCGAGTCGTCAAAACCTCATAATCCCCTAGGAGCTCAACATCTTGGTCACAGTTTAATAGTATCGAGTACATACCACAGTATCGGTGGTCCAGCCGTAGAAGGGCAAACCCAAGCCTCACTAATGGCGCCGCGGAACTGCCGCAAACCCGAAGGTTCAAAGGCTTTCACACGGTCATTATGTCGAGTTAGGGTTTCATTCTTCTAGAGGGACCATAGAATTGCCTGCATGTCATTCCGAATACTTTAAACTTGGAATAATAGGTTTCCGACATTCGATCATCTCTGTCGACCCTCACGTCTCTGCGTGAAGTCGTCTCTAGCTGGAATCAACCTACCTGATGACCTCGCATCGGGGTAGCGAACGAACCACATGTCCTAGTCATTCATCCTCGGTGACTAGTGACCTTCTATCATCTCTTAGTACAACTCGTACTGCAATAGCTCCAACATCTGGGACGATATCTCGTCGTTCGCAGCAATAGCTGGCTCGCTCGTCTGCATGATGAACAGTGCCTCGACCATCATGAATAAGCAATACACCAACGGTCATCAAAATCTGCTGGCCTCTATCATTGGCTCAATCCTCTAGTGTCGATCAGCACATCCGAGTAACCTCATAAAGGCGATCCGCCAAACGCTCGTGGCGCGGAAACACAGTAAAAAGACACATCTCCGCAATCGTGTGTCGCCGGAATTTCGCCCTGGTCAGTCCTCGTTCGTGACGAGCTCGTGCTGACCGCAACTCTAGCCGTAGCTTTCCCTGCCCGTAATCGTGGCAGCAAAACCATAACTGGTACTGATGAGGCTAGATCGGAATGAATATAATACTGAGCAAAGAAATGTACATCCTAAGGCTTCTTAAGTGGACTAGCGTATCGTAAGTATGCCGCGGAACATACCCACGGTACGTCACTCTACTTTAGTTACCTATTCCATCAACCAAGGGTCATCCTACGCTCCGAAGGTAAAACCTAACGCTCTGATACCAACTTTGTCACGACCCGAAAGTACGGAACATGACCGGCACTTAAACTACGAACTTCTCGAGGCGTACGTAATCTATGTAAACCGAAAACCCAGAAATCCAAACCAATAAAAGATGTAGAGTGCAGGAAAAACCAACTTAAAGAAAGTAGTTTTAATAGCATAAGCCGAATTATGCAGTTTTTAAAAACATCCAAAAATTTCCTGAAAATTTCGGCAGAGTCTCCTTTGTAAATACTGGCCCCCAAACGGGATACAACATGAATAGTATACGAAATCAATAAAAAGGCATCCCCAAGCGGGAGCTAGCTCTTCGTTAATTGACGGCCACAACCACACAAGCAATATAACATACAACGCCAACGGCGAGGATCAAAATTCAAAAGTGAACTCAAAACCCCAAGAAAACCACAGAAATATAACGCGCGACTCTAAGGTCGAAGGAATAACATCACTGGTCTCTATCTCAAAATAAATACATGTTTGGTTTATGGAACTTCTAGATACAACAGAATAATGATATACAGGATATATAATGGGGGGTACGATACAAATAAACCCACCCAATAGAAAATCACCCGGAAAAGGAAGTAGTGACAGCAAAGCCGTAATGAAACCTGTACGGCAAAACCTGCAAGAAACTGGGGCACAATGGGGGTGAGTTGCCAACCCGTGAATAGAAAAACATCTACGCACAGAAATCGCATAAATAACGCAACCTAGGTCAATGATCAGAATATATCCTCAAATATATGAATAACATGCAGCCTATAACAATGGCTAGGGTAATATCTAACCCGAGTGTGATCTCATGTGCCCGTGTCAGTGCCTCAGGTAGCAATATATCATATGAATGAGGTATGAATGCATGAAAACAGAATACATGTAAATAAAGAAACTGTTTTCATAAATTAGTGAGATTTCCTTTGTATTTTTAAAATGAGGTATCATAAATGAAATCAGCATCAACAGTGTCTAGCATCGACACAAAACATAAATCTCAATGTTTCAAAGCCTCAGGCTCCGGCTATCCGGACTGGCCTGTATCATCAAATCTCAGTACCCCAATATCTCGAAATCTCAATGTCTCAATCTCAATATCTAGGGCGCCGTCAGTCCAGACCGGCCCCTGCCATCAATCTCAAGACCACGACGGTATCCTCCGAACGCGTCGGGTAAAATCACTGGTAGGTAGTCTCCTCCTGCCAGGCTCATCGTCATCAACACGAGCTTCTTGCCCTGGGGTACCTTACCGGGTCCACCATTTACCCGAAACGGTTCATCCAACTCCTCGAATCGGGTCTCGAAATCCATCAGCAAACTCATGGTGGACGACTCATACATCATAGGAAAAACCGCGCTTTTCATTTAAAAAGAGAAAGAAGAAGTTTGTATATGTTTTGTGGTTTTCCCCAAATCCAGAAAATCTCATGGAAATCCGAATCCAAAACCTCAATATCACTTAAAAAGTGAATATATGCATGAGAATCCATGAATGCGGCATAACAATGAATAACAGTTTGCATGAAGTAGCAGGTAATAACTACAATGTCTAAACTAACATATAAGGCAAGTACACTAATATCATGTCTAAACTATTAGCTAACAGGCTATGTCAAGCAATAATATTTTCTAAGGTGTACGTGACATGGCAATTACCGATGAAGATGTGTGTAAGCCGGCAAGTAAGTGTACGTGGTACATACGCATCATCGATAATGGTGCTGGTGTCCTAACAGCATGATATCAATAATCGAGTATGAAACATAATATAAGCATGCGATGCGAAGCGAACCACAATAATGAGCGGGAGCTGAATACTAGACGCAACTATAACTAATCTGAATTAATCTAATATAAGTCCTACAAATGGTGCCTTTTGAAATAACACGAATCATAGGGTTTTGAAAATAGGGGCTACGGTGTTTTTATGAAAAGATACGTCTTTTGAAATATCCGTAGGATCCCTTGGGCTGTCTTTTAAAATACCCACGATTCGTTAGTTTTTGAAATAGGTAAGAATCGAATCTAATCTAACAACTAAACTAAACTAAAGGGCTAAGCTAACAAGCTGGACTACAGGTAAGGAAACCGCCTAACATCTGAGTCGATCTATATACATACCTGTATATATATTAGTCGGTGATCCCGCCTCAATAATATCATATCCGATACCATATCTACAAGCAGGCATCCTAAGTCAAGAGTGCGGATCAATCATCAAAATATAGCTCGTACGTAAATCCGTCGTACGGCATCCCCAAATCTGGGTACGGGTTAATATCACATTCATCATACTATTCACCTGGTATCCTCTCTATCAAATATCATGATCAGGGTACTGATCTACGTCTAGTACAATACTGATACCGCCTAAGTATGCATGCACGTGTGTGAAACACTACGTCAAGGACCCGCTACAACGTCATGTCGTATCTCAAATACGAACCCTGCTATATCACCGATCTCACGGCCTCAAATCAAATCTCATCGACTCATCATAAATCCCAAGTACTATCATCATTATCCATGCATGCGTATATGAATGTACATATGCATAGTCTCATACCCACGCATATATACATGTATACACATCCCAATCTGCACACAAGAAAGTAAAGTATGCAAGTCTGTGTGTGCGTATGTGGGTATAACAACTACTCTAGGGTTTCGCAACTAATCCAAAGCTAATCCATGAACACATAATCATAACATGAATAAACATTCTCGTATCATAAATCACCTATATAAACATATATATATAAGCTACACTACGGACTGCGGGGGTGCTATACGCCATCCACCCGACTTCTCCCCGTAGATATAAATCTACTCACCTGGTCCTCGCTAGCCGGTGCCGACGTCGCCACATGCTTGCTTGTCGTCTCGAAGTCCACATGGCGGTACCTACATATCACAACGCATCGTATCGCATTAAAATCCGACTCATGACCAAAACGACACACGAATCCCACATAGGTCAAAACCTATGGTTGCTTTCACAAATCAACCCAAAACTTTCGACGTCGGCGTACAAACGCCAGACCATCGAGAAAAACCCAAATACACTCATTTGCACATTCACGAACACTAATTTTAATATAAAATAGGTTAAAACTCACAAAAACCCCAATTTCACTTAAAAAGTCATTTTTTCCGAAAATCTAGCAAGCACAAATCACCGTTTTAGTACAAAACTCGATGTATAAACGAATCTAGCGGCCACAATATTCACTAAATATCTTAATTAAGTCATAAAAACAATTCCCACAATTTAATCTCATTAATTTCCATAAACCTTAAAATTCTAGTCACAAAATACCTAAATTTTAACAATTTTATAGCAAAAATGCACAAACTACAATCTAGCTTGGATTTTCATGAACTAAAAGTATTAAACCACTCAATATAATCTTTATAATAACATGAAACCTAAATTTGAATTTTATCTCACAAGAATATAATTATTTTCAAAACCTAGTTTACCATTTATATAATTATCACTTTTAAATCAACAATTATGCAAACTAGCAACTTAAATTGGATTTAGCAAAACATTAATATGTCAATTATATCACATAAACTAAATCTCACAACACAAAATACCAATTTGGAATCAAACCCCTCTCTTGAATTTTAAATCATGCACCTAGAACTAATTAAAAACCTAATTAAACACCTAATTAAGCTAACCTAAGCAATTAACAACACATTAAGCAAAAAGGTTAGAATTTATACCAAAATAATTTGAAGATCCCACAAGCACACTTAGACTCCCAAATTGAAATCTAAATCCCTAGATCCATGCTATGGTAGCCAAGGGAAAATGGGTAGGAGGTGGATGTTGATTTGGATTTTTGCTTGATTTTTTGTGGATTTTTCAAGCATTTTTGATGAACTTTTTTAAAGAGAAGGAGATGAAGAACGAAGGGGCTGTTGTGGGTTCAGGTTTTGGCCAGAATTGGTGGGGATTGGGTGAGGGAGGAGAGAGAGTGAGGTGGGGAAAGTCCACTCTAGTCAAAGTCCACTCTAATTCTATCATTTTCTAATCTTTTCTTTTTCTTTTCTTTTGAAAAAAGAAGTGATTGGAGAGAGGGAGAGGGGGTGGGCTGTCATGGTGGGGCCGGCTACATGGGGAGAGGGTGAGGTGTGGGTGTGTGGGGTAGGAAAAAAGATAAATGCTAAACCCCAATTCCCATTAACACTAATTTCACCGAAAAAAGCCTTTTTCTTCGATATTTTCTAAACCGTTTTGGCAAACGATTTCGTTTCAAAACCACATGATAAATTTTTTTTTAATGTTTTATGATGCACAAAATTTGTTTCAACTCATTCCAATTTGTAATTTTCCCTAATTAAATATATTAGTGACGGCTTAAAATAATAATAAAATAATTTTTTTATAGAAAATTTGAAATTTCACCAGTGGCTCAATAAACACCAAATACTAGTAATTACATAGCTAGAATATGTATATTTAATTTTTATAATAAGATATTTGTATTTTGACTTTTTACAGAAAACCCCCTTATTTTACCGATTTTTCGAAATTTCACCGAAACGATTTTCAAAACGTTACAGATTCAATCCGGTTTAACATTCCATTGGCCACTCCGCAGATATGGTGGGTAACCTCAGGCACCCGAGAGATACTCCGGTAGCCTCAAGGACGGTGACAGGGAGGTTCTTGTTTACCTGGACTTGACACTACTGTTGTTCCAGGCTATGAGACCCGACAGGAGGATGAGTATAGTGTCGTTCTGAACTGGCTTCAGAAGTGTACGTAGTCAGTGGGAGCAGCAAAAGCATAGTGGACATGTGGCTTATGTCTATTTGTAGACTAAAGCAGATATAGCGGAGATAGATCATCTATTTCTGATGTGACAGTCATAGATTTGACTTCATCAGAATAGGGGATGGATCTGTTAAGAAGGTAGTAGAGTGTGATGTCCTGGTATTTGGATGACATACACATAGTAGGTAGTGAAGTTCCAATACTACGATCGGTTATACTTTGGTTGTCACACAGTGGTTTCTCCACATAGGACTTGGATTTTATATCAGACATCCTGGTTACTGGATCTATGGTTTTAGATCTAGATTTGGGTAGTATCCCAATCTGGGTACTTAGACAGCATTCTAAAGATGCTTTAGAATGGACTACTCCTGGCACGGTAGTGTACCTGCAGGTGATGGAGTCACCTTCTCTAAAGGTGTCTTACAGACTAAAGGGGAGAGGGAAGTGCATGATTGGCAGATCACTTGCTTAGGCAATTGAGTCAATCATGAGATGTCAAGTACCGCACCAGATATTGTTTTTACAGTAGATGCAATAAGTTTATATTGATCCAATCCTGTAGAAACGAACGGAAGCAGTTTTAGAACATAAGTGGATGTTCTAGGGATATGATAACAACAGCCTCTTTTAGGAGACAGTTATCATTCCAGGCTTCCAAGGTGACATGGATGACAGAGAGGTTGTCAGAGTTATAGTTTTCCTTCTAACGAGGGACAGTATTTTGGACAGGTGGTCCAAGTGGATACTGAGGGAGGCATGACGCAGGATACTGATTAAGTTCAGTTGACGATATAGTCTAAGAAGTTTGGATTTAGATTTCATTTATGAACTAGGTCCCATCAGATATCCAAACATATTCTAAGACGGGTATTGCTCATTTTAGGAGATGGCTTTCTCCGCGAACTTGAGATAAAGAGATACATAGAAAGAAACATTAGAGCGGATCCACTCACTGAGGCTATTCCTCGAACGCATTAGTTTCGGAAACGAGTTTTGTGAGACTGATTAGTAGAGAAGTTGGGTGTTCGGTATCACACGGGCTGTGAGTATGCGACATCGCAATAATTAGCCTTGAGTGCAAGTGGGAGATTGTTGGAGATAGTGCCCTCATAGTCAATTATTGGATCACAGGCACTTGATTGCAGTGATTGAGAGAGGACCTATACCGTTAGAATAGTCTTACTCAAGATGATAGTATGCTATCTGGTTTATCTTTATCAAAGTGTACTGCTTTAGGTGACCTTACAGGTCACTATTGCGCATTGATAGAGCCCTTCGGATTCTTGTTTGACAGCCAGCAGTATGATGGTGATCATATACGTGGGAGCTGGTAGTCTATAAGCACATCCTCAAAAGGTCCCTAGTCGTGGGTGTTTCGAGACAGGGCATCGATGCTCCAGAGTAGACTAGTGTATACAGTCGGGACCCCGACGAGGGGCGGTGGCCGGTCTCACAAGCCACTGGTGTCAGTTGGTTCACCTAAGATGTATACAGGTGCTTATTGGGTTATGAGTACACCGGACAGGACTCGCCGGGAACATACTAGTTGGTCTTATACCAGACGTCAGATAGAAGTTCCCTGAGGAGATGTGTACAGGTTAGTTCATCGACCTGAGATCGTCATTTGTCTCGTGTGAGTTCCCACTTTACTTTGATTACTACCCTACCACACTCAAAGGAGACGTGCAAACAGGTTTTAGTTGGGTACAGTCCCGAGCCACATGGAGGCAGTAAGCGGATCTTCAGGGGTTCGTCTCTCCCGGTATTGGGGGTGAGGTCGCGCTGTGTCTAGGAGAGCCATTACACGAAGTCCTTGGCCAAGGCAGGAGATTTACTGGTTGGTATTCCAGTAGTATCTCAGGGTGTTCTGGGCTACACTCCAACATGACTTGTACCGCTTTTGGGGGTCTGACTTTTACCAACCCCCTAGTCCCGCCATGCGATGCTCATAGACTAATGGACCGGACTGTACGGATATTGTCCCTGACAGGCTCAGTAGGGTGTCAGGATCAGTTCGCTCATCGACGTCCCTTTTGGTCAATACCTGGTAGCCCGTTACGTATGGCTAATACCTCTGACGTGCTACTGGTTAAATCCACAGCCAAGGATTTGACGAGTCTTTAGAGTCCCCCACAGACCGTTTTCTCAAGTTTCGGGCGAAACGTTGTAGAGGCCGTATGGAGATATGGCAGAGTTCGATCAGATACGTGCGGTATTGCACGGATCATGATCGAACGGATAATACTAGCGGGCTTTGGTTTAAGCCGGATCCTAGTATTGTACAGTGTAGATTTTGTCTCATTGCATTTGTATTCGGTCGGAATACAAATGCGGGTATGTATATACAGTCGCGGGGTTTTTCTGTAATTTATTACGGGATCAGTTTTCTGAAGTTGCCAGTTTGTTTTCCGTTTCGGCTATTTTCCTTTGTTTCTTTCCTTGGCTGAAAATTGGTGGAGGGCTTATTTGCAAATGTGCAAATTAGCATTGTGGAGGGTGTTATTTGCAAGTAGTTGCTCCATGATGGTTCTTGCTTCCTTTGACTTCTATGTTCATGATGGCTTGACTTGTGGAGATATGATGGTTGATTGTTATGGGTATGATTATTGAAGTGACAATTTTTCATCATGATCTTTCACCCTTTACTCTTGCTTGTATTATGGCTTCCCCCCCCCCACTTGATTTTTCTCTCTCTCTCCCTTGATGAAGTATAGCCGGCCACAACATGGAGGTTGGGGGCTATCCAAAATTTTAGTAGTTGGATTTTTATCTCTTTTGCTCATACAAAATCCCATAGCACCATTTCAAAGCACATCTCCTCCTCCACTTCATAAAAGGGAAACTTTTAGTAACCCCAAGAGACAAAATATCCTACACTTCATCTACAGCATTCTTGGACATGTCGACTCACCAACTTCGTGCCCGAGTTGCCTCGGTCCAGAGGTGTGAGCCCGTAAAAGAACCCGGCGATGTGGTGCCCTTCCGACGAGGAGATGAAGACCGGAGATTCCGCGGGGAGATCGGGATGACGACGAGAAGACCGAGGGACACGGTCCGCTCGGAATATCTCTCTATCCATTCTCTTGTTAGCTAGGACTAGGTTAATGGCCCGATCCGGGTTTATAGTGTGCGGTAGTGCCGGTTTACAAGTTTTGTAAAAGTTTCGTTTCCGCATTTTGGCCTCGGATTGACGGCCGGGGCGCCGCCGTGCACTTACAGGTTATACCTACTTCTTGAACTCCTTCTCTTCTTGTTGTAGTCCTCCTAGTTGCTAGCTCCTCGGAGTGGTGTAAATGGCTCTTCCTCGTTGTCTTCTTTAGGTCGAAGAACGATCCACCCGAAGGCCTCTACCTGGAGCTTCTACCTCAACAATGAAGTAACTAGAGTGCTTGGCTTGTTACACTATGAACCCTAGAGTGAGTAGAGAAGTATTTTGGTTGTTTTGTCTCAAAAGCTTTTGATTTTCAACACATGAAAGATTAATGGTTTGAGAGAGGAAGAGGGAGAGCAAACCATGAGAGAGAAAGATATTGAGAGAATGAGAGAACAAAGCTCTCATATGAGAAATATATGATAATAATAATAATAATTAAGAAAACTGTGATGGTGAGTTGATTTGACCATTATCATTTCAAAATTAATGCTAATCATGCTTCAAAAAATATCTCATGCTCAACAAAAGAAAATATCTAAGTCAATGTGAGTCAACAAGTCAAATGGTCAACCCAACTCTAACCATGATACAATTATCCTTATTTAAAACTATTAATCATATTCCTCCTTTTCATTATGGTTTTGATCAAGTCAATGGTCAAAACCCTAATGAGGTGTCTCCCTCTCCACCCCTGTGAACTGTACATACATACCCGCATCCGTGTTCCATAGAAACACGAATACAATGAGACTAGACCAATCCCAAAACAACTACTAGGATCTGGCTTAAACCAAATCCCACTAGTATCAACAGCCCGAACACCAAACGTGCACAAGTACGCATATGTGAACGAACCCTATCTCAAAACCATACGACCTCTATCTCTTTTCGCCCAAAGGTGAACAACCCTCTGTGTGGGACTCTAAGGACTCGACACTACGCTGGCAGTAGGTTTAACTATAGGCCGCATAAGGTACTAGCTGTACGTAACGGTCCCCAGGTAGATGCCGATATGAAGACCGATGAGGTGAACCCATCCGAACTCCTACTGAGCCTGAATGTGACAATCTCCATACAGTCCGGTCTGTTCGTCTAAGAGTATCGCATGTCGGGCCTAAGGGGCGGTAAACGTCAGACCCCTAATAGCGGTACAAGTCATGCCGGAGTGTAGCCCAGAACACCCTAAGAAACTACTGGAAACACTACCAGTAAATCTCGCTTGCCCTGGCCAGGGACTTTGTGTAATGGCTCTCCTAGACACAGCGCGATATCAACCCCTAATACCGGGAGAGACGAATCCTGTATAACCGTCACTGCCTCCAAGTGCTTCGGGATTGCACCCAACTACTACCTGTTTGCACGACACAATAGAGCCGTGGTAGGGTAGTATTCTAACAGCAGTAGGAACACACTTGAGGCGAAGTGGCAGTGTCAAGTCAACGGACTAAACTGTACTCATGTCACCTAGGAACTGTTATCTGACGATAGGTATAGTACCAACCAACAGTTCCCGACGAGTCCTGTCTAGTCTACTCATAACCTAATGAGCACCTGCATATTATCTCCAGTACGACGTACTGATGGCTATGGGACAGACCATCTCCCCAGCTGGGATGAGAAGCGTACTCACCAGTCTACTCCAGAGTATCGATGCCCTGTCTCGATAATCCTACGACTTGGGACCTGTATACGGATGTGCTTGTAGACTGCCCAACCCCCACAAGTGTGACTGCCATCACAACGCTGGTAGTCAAGCAAAGATCCTAAGGGCTCTATCAATATGTATTAGCGATATATCAAAAGAAACATATACATATATTAAGATAGATACAAACCCAGTAGCATAGTACCATATTGAGCAAGACTGTTAGAAATCTTTGTATATATATCCCAAGCTTCCAAAATGAAATATACAAACTGGTACTATACAATAATGGCCTCTAGGGCATATCACACTAACAATCTCCCACTTGCACTAAGACAATGTGCTGGCATATCGCAGACCTATCATCTTGAATAGCCTCTCGAACTGCGTCTGAGGAATGGCCTTTGTGAATGGATTTGCAGTGTTATCTTCTGTAGCAATCCTCCGAACCTCGATCTCCCGGCGATCCACGATCTCTCTGATCAGGTGATACCGCCTTAAGATGTGTCTGGTCTTCTGATATGACTTGGGTTCCTTCGCTACAGCTATAGCCCCGTTGTTGTCACAATATAGAGGTATTGGATCAACAATGGACGGAACCACCTGAAGTTCTGTTAAGAACTTCCTCATCAAGATAGCTTCTTTTGCGGCATCTAAATCTGCGATATACTTCGCTTCCATTGTCGAGTCAGCAACGGTCTCCTGTTTGGAACTCTTCCAACAGACCGCCCTTCCATTGAGGGTAAAGACATAACCCGACATGGATTTGGAGTCATCCTTGTCACTCTGGAACCTGGAGTCAGCAAAGGCCTCGATCTGGAGGTCCTTTCCGCCGTAAACCAAGAACATCTCTTTAGTCCTTCTTAGGTACTTCAGAATGTTCTTTACTGCTATCCAGTGCTTCTCCCCAAGGTTTGACTGATATCGGCTTACCACACTCAGTGCATAAGCTACATCTGGTCTGGTACACAACATCGCATACATTATAGAGCCTACCGCAGAAGCGTAGGGTATAATAGACATGCGATCCCTTTCCAAATCATTCTTGGGAGACATCTCTTTGGAGAAGGTGATTCCGTGAAAAGCCGGTAAATTACCGCCCTTTGAATCTTCCATACTGAATCTTTTCATTATAGTGTCGATGTACCTGGACTGCGAAAGTCCCAACATCCTCTTAGATCTATCACGATAGATCTGGATCCCCAGAATGTAAGAGGCATCACCCAGGTCTTTCATGGAGAATCTGTATGACAAGAACCCTTTGAAAGATTGTAGCATAGGAATGTCATTTCCTATCAAGAGAATGTCATCCACGTATAAAACGTGGAATATGACAGCTCGCGCTACAATCTTACTATAAATGCATGGTTCATCTGGATTTTGATAAAGCCAAATTCTTTGACTGTCTCATCAAAACAGATGTTCCAACTCCGCGATGCCTGCTTCAGTCATAAATATACTTCAGCAACTTGCACACTTTTCCACTGCTCCCACTCTGAATGAATCCCTCTGGCTGGTCCATATAGACACACTCATCTAAATTTCCATTTAGAAAAGAGGTTTTTACGTCCATCTGCCAAATCTCATAATCGTGGAAGGCAGCAATGGCAAGAAAAATTCGAATGGTTTTGAGCATAGCCACAGGAGAAAAGGTTTTGTCATAGTCCAAACCAGGTCTTGACGAAAACCCTTTCCAACAAGTCTAGCCTTATAGGTTTCAACCTGTCCATCTACACCAATCTTCTTTCTGAAGATCCATTTACAGCCTACGGGTTTTACCCCTTCTGGAGCAAAGTCCAAAGTCTATACTTTGTTTGTTTACATGGACTCCATCTTGGTCCGTATTGCATCTAGCCATTTTACTGAGTCAGTGCTCTGAATGCCTGCTGGAAGTTAGTCGGCTCAACATTATTAATGATGCAATCCTCTCTATCCCCGTCTATGAGAAAGCCGTAGTATCTCTCAGGTGGATGAGAAATCCTACTACTCCTGTGGAGCGGTGAGGGAATGTGCTGTTCTTTTGAAACTTCTTGTTCCACCAAGCTTTCGGTAATAGCTTGTGGTTCTGGAGTTTCTTCCAGTTCCATTGCGATCCCACTTATTTCTTTTTCTAAGAACTGATATTCCAGAAAGTGGGCATGAGGAGAAACAAAACCTTTCGTTCCTCTGTTTAATAGAAAAGATATCCCCTAGAGTTCTTTGGGTATCCCACAAACTTAAACAGTACTGAGCGTGCCTCCAGTTTGTTCGCATGCTGCTTTTTGACAAAAGCTGGACTTCCCCATATCTTCAGATATTGAAGATAGGGTTTCTTTCCACTCGACAACTGATATGGTGTGGTAGGCACAGTTTTGGTAGGAACCTTGTTTAAAAGATATGCAGCTGATTCTAGTGCATATCCCCAGAATGATCGCGGTAACTCAGCGTTGCTCATCATGGAACGTACCATATCCAATAGGGTTCGGTTCCGTCTCTCCGATACACCGTTGTGTTGTGGAGTGTATGGAGGAGTAAGCTGAGAGAGAATTCCATTCTCTTTTAGGTAATTCAGGAACTCGGCACTTAAGTATTCACCACGTTGATTAGATCTCAGTGTCTTAATACTTTTGCAGGTTTGTTTTTCTATTTCATTCTTATATTCCTAAAATTTCTCAAAGGCCTCGGACTTATGCTTCATTAAGAAGACATGTCCATACCTAGAGAAATCGTCCATAAAAATAATGTAATATGAAAAACCATTTCTTGCATGTGTAGACATTGGACCACACACGTGACTGTGTATGAGTCCCAAGAGCTCACTCGCTCTTACTCCATGTCCAGTGAACGGAGTCTTTGTCATCTTTCCTTTGAGACATGATTGACAAGTTGCATAAGAATGATATTCGAACGGATCCAAATATCCTTCTTTATGTAACTTAGCTAACCTTGTCTCATTGATGTGACCCAGTCTACAATGCCATAAGAAAGCATGATTTAATTCTGGAGTCTTTCTTTTGTGTGTATTCTGAATATTGAAAATCTGCGATTGGTTTAAAACGTATATACCGTTTCTTAATGTACCTGACCCAATCAAAACATGATTAAGGTGAATGTTTAAAATATTGCTTACAAATGCAAAATCATATCCTTCTTTAGACATTAAAGATACATATATGATATTACAAGTCGAACTGGGTACAAAATAACAGTTGCGCAAAACCAAAACATGTCCACCTGTCAATCCTAAGTGATAGTCCCAGACGGACTCAGCATCCATGCTTGCTCTATTTGCAACTCTGAGGGTCATATCACCCGCATTCAAAACCCTACGGCTTCTCAGTGCCTGCAATGAATTACAGATATAAGATCCTGATCCGGTATCCAATACCCAGGAAGTAGAGTTGATTGACAGACAATTTTCAATAACATACATACCTGAAGCCGAAGCCACAACTTACTTTGGGTCCTGGTTCTTGGCCTTCCAAGATCTACAATCTTTCTTCCAGTGTCCTATCTTGTGACAATAAAAGCATTCTTCCTTCCCCAAAATCTGTCCCGCTACCTTTGCTTTTCCCTTGGCTTCCACCTTACCAACACCACCCCTTGGTTTGGTGGGGGCCTTCTTCTTCTTTCCTTTGGCTTTCGCCTAGGACCTAGAAAAGGAAGCTCCTCCAACAAACAAAGCGGGTGTTTCCCTGACTTTCTGCAGGGTGCCCTCTGCACTCCTCAACATGTTGAGGAGTTTAGGAAGTTCAACTTCTTTTCCTTGCATGTTGAAATTCAGGATAAACTGGGCGTAGGTGGAAGGAAGGGACTGGAGAATCAAGTCAGTATAGAGCTCGTTCTCTAACGTGGTCCCGAGGTCCGTGAGCTCCTCAATGTAGCCGATCATCTTAAGTACGTGTTCCGCTACAGATGATCCGACGGCCAACCTCCCTGAAAATAGCTTCTTCGAAGTCTCATATCTTGCGATACGGGAATGCTCTCCATATAGTTCCTTAGTATGGAGAAATATGGATTCAAGATCCATATTCTCTTGCCTCCTCTGATGTTCATTGTCCATAGAGGCAAGCATAAGGCACTTGGCCTTCGCGCTGTCATTTTCCCAGGTCTTACGGATTTCCTTATCCGCGACACTGGATCCTGGACCAGGGACGGCGGGGGCCTTAGTGGTAAGGACATACCCCAACTTGTCATATGTGATTGCCATTTTGACATTCCTGAACCAATCTTTGTAGTTTGGCCCTGTCAGTACATTTTTATCTAAAAGTATCTGTCACGACTCGAAAGTACGGAATATGACCGGCACTTAAACTACGAACGTCTCGAGGTGTACGTAATCTAAGTAAACCGAAAACCCAGAAATCCAAACCAAGAAAAGTAGTAGAGTGCAGGAAAAACCAACTTAAAGCAAGTAGTTTCAATAGCATAAGCCGTATTATGCGGTTTTTAAAAACATCAAAAAATTTACTGAAAATTTCGGCAGAGACTCCTTTGTAAATACTGGTCCCCAAATGGGATACAACATGAATACTATACGAAATCAATAAAAAGGCATCCCCAAGCGGGAGCTAGCTCTTCGTCAATCGACGGTCACAACCACACAAGCAATATAATATACAACGCCAACGGCGAGGATCAAAACTCAAAAGGAAACTCAAAACCACCAGAAAACCACATAAATACAACGCGCGACTCTAAGGTCGAAAGAATAAACATCACTGGTCTCTATCTCAAATAAATACATGTTCGGTTGATGGAACTTCTAGATACAACAGAATAATGATATACAAGATATATAATGGGGGTACGATACAAGTAAACCCACCTACTAGCAAATCACCCGAAGAAAACTATGCCCGCAAAGCCGTAAAGAAACCTGTACGGCAAACCTGCAAGAAACTGGGGCACAACGGGGGTGAGTTGCCAACTCGTGAATAGAAAAAATATCTACGCACAGAAATCGCATAAATAACGCAACCTAGGTCAATGATCATAATATATCCTCAAATATATGAATAACAGGTAGCCTATAACAAGGCTAGGGTAAATATCTAACCCGAGTGTAAACTCATGTGCCCGTATCAGTGCCTCAGGTAGCAATATGCCATATGAATGAGGTATGAATGCATGAAAATAGAATACATGTAAATGAAGAACTGTTTTCATAATTTAGTGAGATTTCCTTTCTATTTTTAAAATGAGGTATCATAATGAAATCAGCATAAAACAGTGCCTAGCATCGGCACAAAACGTAATCCCAATATCTCGATATCTCTGTATCACAGTCTCTGTACCTCAATATCTCGAAATCTCAATGTCTCAATCACAATATCTAGGGCGCCGTCAGTCCAGACCGGCCCCTACCATCCATCTCAAGACCACGACGGTATCCTCCGGATATCCGACGCGTCGGGTAAAATCACCGGTATGTAGTGCTCCCCTGCCAGGCTCACATCGTCATCATCACGCGCTTCTTGCCCCAGGGTACCTTACCGGGTGCACCATGTACCCGAAACGGTTCATCCGTCTCCTCGAATCGGGTCTCGAAATCCATCAGCAAACTCATGGTGGACGACTCATACATCATGGGAAAAACCGCACTTTTTATTTAAAAAGAGAGAAATCAGTTTATATAAGTTTTGCGGTTTCCCCCCCAAATTCCAGAAAATTTCATGGAAATCCGAATCCAAATCATCAATAGCATATAAAAACCAGGAATATAGGCATAACAATGAATAACAGTATGCATGAAGTGACAAGTAATAACTACAATGTTAAGCTGGCATATAAGGCAGGCACACTAATATCATGTCAAATTACTAACTAACAAGCTAAGTCAAGCAATAATATTTTCTAAGGTGTACGTGACATGACAATTACCGATGAAGATGTGTGTGAGCCGGCAAGTAAGTGTACGTGGTACATACGCATCATCGGTAATGGTGCTGGTGTCCTAACAATATGATATCAACATTGCAATAAGAAATTATAACATAAGTATGCGATGCGAAGCGAACCACAATAATAAGCGGGAGCTGAATACTAGACGCAACTGTAACTAACCTGCATTAATCTAATATAAGTCCTACAAATGGTGCCTTTTAAAATAACACGAATCATGGGGTTTTGAAAATAGGGGCTACGGTGTTTTTATGAAAAGATACGTCTTTTGAAATATCCGTAGGATCCCTTGGGCTGTCTTTTAAAATACCCATGATTCGTTAGTTTTTAAAATAGGTAAGAATCGAATCTAATCTAACAACTAAACTAAACAAAAGGGCTAAGCTAACAAGCAGGACTACAGGTAAGGAAACCGCCTAACATCTGAGTCGATCCATATACATACCTGTATATATATTAGTCGATGATCCCGCCTCAATAATATCATATCCGATACCATATCTACAATCAGCCATCCCAAGTCAAGAGTGCGGATCAATCATCAAGATATAGCTCGTACGTAAATCCGTCATACGGCATCCCCAAATCTGGGTACGGGTCAATATCATATTCCTCACACCATTCCTCTGGTATCCTCTTTATCAATTATCATGATCGGGGTACTGATCTACGTCTAGTACCATACTGATACCGCCTAAGTATGCATGGACGTGTGTGAAACACTACGTCAAGGACCCGCTACAACGTCATGTCGTATCTAAGATACGAACCCTGCTATATCACCGATCTCACGGCCTCAAATCAAATCTCATCGACTCAGCTCAATCCCAAGTATCATCCTCAATCCGTATGTGAACACATAGTCCCATACCCATGTGAACATATAACTATAAAGAATCCCATGAGCACATATCAATAGGAAAGTATGCAAGTATGTATGTGTGTATGTGTAGTGCAACACTACCCTAGGGTTCGCAACACTAAAGTAATCCAACACACCAATATCCATCCTAAGCATCGTTATTAATCCCAAATAACATATAATAATTGTTGGTGTGTATACGCATTCGTATACACCACCACGGACTGCGGGGGTGCTATACGCCATCCACCCGACTTCTCTCCGTAGATATAAATCTACTCACCTGGTCCTCGCTTGCCGGTGCCGACGTCGCCACGCGCTTGCTTGTCGTCTCGAATTCCACATGGGGTACCTACATATCATAACGCACCATATCGCATTAAAACTAAATTCGAAATCGAAACGGCATACGAAAATCAAATCGGCACGCGTATCACGCATAGGTCCAAACCTATCGCCTACGCATGCAAGAATAGTCAAACCAACCCTCGATGTCGATGAACAAACGTCAAACCATCGAGAAAAATCCAATCACACTCATTTGCACATTCACGAACACTAATTTTAATACAAACTAGGTTAAAACTCACAAAAACCCCAATTTCACTTAAAAAGTCATTTTTCCGAAAAATCTAGCAAGCACAATTCGCCGTTTTTGTACAAAACATGATGTTTAAATGAATGTAGCGGCCAATATACTTATTAAATATCTTAAATAAGTTATAGAAACAATTTTCGGAATTTAATCTTATTAAATTCCAAAAACCCTAATATTCTAGTTTACAAAATACCCTTTTTAACAATTTCATAGCAAAAATGCACAAACTACAATTTAGGTTGGATTTCCATGAACTAAAGTATTAAACTACACTTAATAAAGTTAATAATATGATAAAAACCCTAACCATATTTTTAATCTCATATTTCGAATTAAATCAAAAAAACTAGTTTGCAACAAAAAGCTTAATATGGACATTTTTCAAGTAACAACTTGTAATTAACAACTAGATTTGTTTTCTACAAAACTAAATATGTTATTCCACATCACTAAACCATGCACAATCAAACACAACTCATTTCCACAACAAACCCTAACTTGAAATCTTTAATCAAGCAATTAAACTCACATAACCCAAATTAACACTTAATTAAATTAGCTTTAAGAAATTAAGTAACAAACTAAGCAAAAAAGTTTAGAATTATACCCAAAAACATTTGAAGATCCACAAGCATCCATGGCCCTCCAAAATGCTCTCTTTTCATAAGGATCCATGCTATACGGGCTAAGCTAAAATGGGTAGGAGTCGGATTTGGGTTTTGGGATTTTTTTGATGGATTTTGGGGCAATTTTTGATGAAGTTTTGAAGAGAAAAGAGAAGGGAAATGGGGGGGGGGGCTGCTGCTGTTGTAGGAGAGGGGGGTCGGCTGGAATGGGAAGGGGAGAGGAGAGAGAGGGAGGTAGAGAAAGTGGGGGGAGAAAGTCAAGGTCAAACCAAAGTCAAAAGTCCACCTCATTTATCCATTTTCTTTTCTTTTCTTTCATTTCTTTCCTTTGAAATTCAAGTGGGGAAAAAGATGGGGGCTGCTGAATTCAGCCAAGGGGAGAAGTGAATGGGGGTGTGTGGGTGTGGGTACGGGTGTGGGGTGATGAAAAATGATAAATACAATACCCCAAACATCCCTTTACGCCAAAAAAAAGCCTTTTTTCTTCAATAATTTCTAAACCGTTTTGGCAAATGATTTCGTTCCAAAAACCACATGATAAAATTTTATTTATTGTTTTATGATGCACAAAATTTGTTTCAACTCATTCCAATTTGTAATTTTCCCTAATTAAATGTATTACTGACGGCTTAAAATAATTTTTTTTTTGAAAATTTGAAATTTCACCAGAGGCTCAATAAACACCAAATAATAGCAATTACATAGCTAGAATATGTATATTTAATTTTTATAATAAGATATTTGTATTTTGACTTTTTACAGAAAACCCCCTTATTTTACCGATTTTTTTCGAAATTCACCGAAACGATTTTCAAAACGTTACAATCTCCCCCCTTAAAGAAATTCGATCCCCGAATTTAAATTCAAACTCCCCCAAATACTAAAACATCTAAGAAAACCCATCATGTCGTCGGGGCTCCGAAATTGTAAATACATAAAACAAATCGTAGTGCAGCGCATGCGCTTGAAAAATGAGCATATAACTCAAATCAAAACTCCGTCAAGCATCCCGCAATCATCGGAGTCATGGAGAAGACATCAATGCCAAATCCAAATCAAACCAATATGATATAACTCGAAACTATACATGTAAACATCGAATCTATATCTGTAAATATCTGAAGGAAATGCATGCCAATCTCTTTAAGTCGCTGTGCAACGCGTATAACACTGCACAGTGGCGGACGTCCATCATAAGAAAATAACTATATACATATATACCTTTGCTTGAAATGTACGTTTCGCCGTTTTGGAAACAATTTAGAAGGGTCTCCTTGTTTTAAACATTTCGTGTCATATCAGACACGTAGGTAAATACTGAGGCTATAGCTCGCTTTTTGGAAATCCCTTCAATAACTATCAATGCATGCAAAATATACTCAGGTACTGTCCTCTGACTAGTCCTGCTCAGTACGAAAACACATAGCAATATCATAAAAACGTACTGCTCCATACGAAATCAATCCCCAAAATATGCATATGAAAGCTACGTGCGTCTGGTGCGCACGGAAATCAAAATCCATGAATGTGCCATAGATGCACACAGAAACAACATCTAAGTGCATCGGGTGTGCACGAAACATCTGTCGTAGGCAACATGTGTGCCTGACAGCAAAATCAGGTGCACCTGACATGCACGAAAAATTCTCAATTTAGTGCCTCTGGTGTGCACCAAAATCACCCTTCAAAACATGCGCCCAACATGCGCGAAAATCCAAATCAGGTGCATCCATCGTGCACGAAATCATGAAATCCAATATCAAGCGCCGAACGTGCGCAAAATCAATCAGGTGCATAAGGTGCACAAAACAAATATCGAGTATCGCAATCGAAATCGAAGTCCAGTGCATCTAAGTGCACGAAAGGCGTATGACTGCACTGCAAGCATATAATAACTATACAGAGTGCAGGAACCAATTCGTGTGCATGCATACGTACAAAACCAACTCAACTGTTTAAAACCGTAAAATCACAAACATGTGAAACTAAGGCACGAAAACGATATCAAGTGCAACACTGTGCAAAGATCGTAAATCCTCAATCATCAAAATCAAATCATACGAATAAATCACCCAAAACATCGAAATCAATAATGGCGGAACAGTACTGCTCAAGCACATCCTCTAAGAATCTCGGCCAACTGTCACGGTCACTAGTGGGACGTCTCGTCGATGATCATGAACTCTGTCCTGCTGATGTGCGTAACCATGACCACTCCTGGGTCAAGGTCTTCACTGTGAATTACCAATCTTTCGGTCCATCGGCTCATCGGCCCTGTCGGGCGTGCTAACGGGGATGATCCAGTTCTGGCACGTCTCTTGTCATCTCCCGGTCAATCATCACGACCACTCGTAAGACAGCATATCACTGGCGTCGGCCTCTGGCTCTCTGAATGTACATGACACATCTGATCCTGGGTGCAAGTATCATTGCAGCAGTGTCCTGGAAGGAATCCTGCTCACGGTCTATTCCATGCCTCTTCTCTGCCAACTGTCCGGAAGTCGTTGTCCTCTCCTATATCTGCATCTTGCTCTGGAACGACTGCATACTCATCGCGACTCCTTCTGGAAGGTAAGTCCAAGTACCATGCCTCGGCATGCTCATCGCATCTCTGATGTCGGCGGATTGGAACGTCATCTCATCTAGATCTGGTACGAACCTCTTACTCCACTTTTCTCTAATGTCGTCTGCTTTGGACTCGTCTCGTCGCGGCCGCATGGACTGAGCTCCAACGACTATCCTCGTATCTGGAGTCTCCCAAGAATGCATCTCACCACCAAGCATCCGATTGAAGTCGAACCATTCGATCGATTCGTCGAAACCTCGTAATCCCACAAGAGCTCAACATCTTGGTACAATTTACTAGTATCGAATATATATACCACAGCATCGGTGGTCCAGCCGTAGAAGGGCAAACCCAAGCCTCACTAATGGCGCCGTAGAACTGCCGCAAACCCGAAGGTTCAAAGGCTTTCACACGGTCATTAAGTCGAGTTAGGGTTTCATTCTTCTAGAGGGACCATAGAATTGCCTGCATGTCTTTCCGACTACCTTAAACTTGGAATAATAGGTTTCTGACATTCGATCGTCTCTGTCGACTCCCAACGTCTCCGCGTGAAGTCGTCTCTAGCTGGAATCAATCTATCTGATGACCTCGCATCGGGGTAGGCGAACGAACCACCTGTCCTAGTCATTCATCATCGGGTGACTAGCGACCTTCTATCATTTATTCGTACAACTCGCCCCGCAATAGCTCCAACATATGGGGCGATATCTTGTCGCTCGCAGCAACAATTGGCTCGCTCTTCTGCACGCTGAACAGTGCCTCATTCATCAGGAGTAAGCAACACACCAACGGTCATCAAAATCTGGCTGGCCTCCATCATTGGCTCAATTCTCTAGTGTCGATCAGCACCTCCGAGTAAACTCATAAAGGCGATCCGCCAAACGCTCGTGGCGCGGAAACACAGTAAAAAGACACATCTCTGCAATCGTGTGTCGCCGGAATTTCGGCCTGGTCAGTCCTCGTTCGTGACGAGCTTGTGCTGACCGCAACTCTAGCCGTAGCTCTCCATGCCCGTAACCGTAGCAGCAAAACCAAACTGGTACCGATGAGGCTAGATCAGGAAGGAATATAATACTGAACAAGGAAATGTACATCCTAAGGCTTTATAAGTGGAGTGGCGTGTCGTAAATATGCCGCGGAACATACCAACGGCACGTCACTCTACTTTAGTCACCTATTCCATCAACCAAGGGTCATCCTACGCTCCGAAGGTTAAAACCTAACGCTCTGATACCAACTTTGTCACGACCCGAAAGTACGGAACATGACCAGCACTTAAACTACGAACGTCTCGAGGCGTACGTAATCTAAGTAAACCGAAAACCCAGAAATCCAAACCAAGAAAAGTAGTAGAGTGCAGGAAAAACCAACTTAAAGCAAATAGTTTCAATAGCATAAGCCGTATTATGCGGTTTTTAAAAACATCAAAAAATTTACTGAAAATTTCGGCAGAGTCTCCTTTGCAAATACTGGCCCCCAAATGTGATACAACATGAATAGTATACGAAATCAATAAAAAGGCATCCCCAAGCGGGAGCTAGCTCTTCGTCAATCGACGGTCACAACCACACAAGCAATATAATATACAACGCCAACGGCGAGGGTCAAAACTCAAAAGGAAACTCAAAACCACCAGAAAACCACATAAATACAACGCGCGACTCTAAGGTCGAAGGAATAAACATCACTGGTCTCTATCTCAAATAAATACATGTTCGGTTGATGGAACTTCTAGATACAACAGAATAATGATATACAAGATATATAATGTGGGTACGATACAAGTAAACCCACCTACTAGCAAATCACCCGAAAAAAACTATGCCCGCAAAGCCGTAAAGAAACCTGTACGGCAAATCTGCAAGAAACTGGGGCATAACGGGGGTGAGTTGCCAACTCGTGAATAGAAAAAATATCTACGCACAGAAATCGCATAAATAACGCAACCTAGGTCAATGATCATAATATATCCTCAAATATATGAATAACAGGTAGCCTATAACAAGGCTAGGGTAAATATCTAACCCGAGTGTAAACTCATGTGCCCGTGTCAGTGCCTCAGGTTGCAATATACCATATGAATGAGGTATGAATGCATGAAAATAGAATACACGTAAATGAAGAACTGTTTTCATAATTTAGTGAGATTTCCTTTGTATTTTTAAAATGAGGTATCATAATGAAATCAGCATAAAACAGTGCCTAGCATCGGCACAAAACGTAATCCCAATATCTCGATATCTCTGTATCACAGTCTCTGTACCTCAATATCTCGAAATCTCAATGTCTCAATCACAATATCTAGGGCGCCGTCAGTCCAGACCGGCCCCTACCATCCATCTCAAGACCACGACGGTATCCTCCGGATATCCGACGCGTCGGGTAAAATCACCGGTAGGTAGTGCTCCCCTGCCAGGCTCACATCGTCATCATCACGCGCTTCTTGCCCCGGGGTACCTTACCGGGTCCACCATGTACCCGAAACGGTTCATCCGTCTCCTCGAATCGGGTCTCGAAATCCATCAGCAAACTCATGGTGGACGACTCATACATCATGGGAAAAACCGCACTTTTTATTTAAAAAGAGAGAAATCAGTTTATATAAGTTTTGCGGTTTCCCCCCCAAATTCCAGAAAATTTCATGGAAATCCGAATCCAAATCATATTTTAAGCTGACAGTATGCATTGAAGTGACAAGTAATAACTACAATGTTAAGCTGGCATATAAGGCAGGCATACTAATATCATGTCAAATTACTAACTAACAAGCTAAGTCAAGAAATAATATTTTCTAAGGTGTACGTGACATGACAATTACCGATGAAGATGAGTGTGAGCCGGCAAGTAAGTGTACGTGTTACTTACGCATCATCGGTAATGGTGCTGGTGTCCTAACAATATGATATCAACATTGCAATAAGAAATTATAACATAAGTATGCGATGCGAAGTGAACCACAATAATAAGCGAGAGCTGAATACTTGACGCAACTGTAACTAACCTGCATTAATCTAATATAAGTCCTACAAATGGTGCCTTTTGAAATAACACGAATCATGGGGTTTTGAAAATAGGGGCTACGGTGTTTTTATGAAAAGATACGTCTTTTGAAATATCCGTAGGATCCCTTGGGCTGTCTTTTAAAATACCCACGATTCGTTAGTTTTTAAAATAGGTAAGAATCGAATCAAATCTAACAACTAAACTAAGCTAAAGGGCTAAGCTAACAAGCTGGACTACAGGTAAGGAAACCGCCTAATATCTGAGTCGATCCATATACATAGCTGTATATATATTAGTCCGTGATCCCGCCTCAATAATATCATATCCGATACCATATCTACAATCAGCCATCCCAAGTCAAAAGTGCGGATCAATCATCAAGATATAGCTCGTACGTAAATCCGTCGTACGGCATCCCCAAATCTGGGTACGGGTCAATATCATATTCCTCACACAATTCCTCTGGTATCCTCTTTATCAATTATCATTATCGGGGTACTGATCTACATCTAGTACCATACTGATACCGCCTACGTATGCATGGACGTGTGTGAAACACTACGTCAAGGACCCGCTACAACGTCATGTCGTATATAAGATACGAACCCTGCTATATCACCGATCTCACGGCCTCAAATCAAATCTCATCAACTCAGCTCAATCCCAAGTATCATCCTCAATCCGTATGTGAACACATAGTCCCATACCCATGTGAACACATAACTATAAAGAATCCCATGAGCACATATCAATAGGAAAGTATGCAAGTATGTATGTGTGTATGTGTAGTGCAACACTACCCTAGGGTTCGCAACACTAAAGTAATCCAACACACCAATATCCATCCTAAGCATCGTTATTAATCCCAAATAACATATAATAATTGTTGGTGTGTATACGCATCCGTATACACCACCACGGACTGCGGGGGTGCTATACGCCATCCACCCGACTTCTCCCCGCAGATATAAATCTACTCACCTGGTCCTCGCTTGCCGGTGCCGATGTCGCCACGCGCTTGCTTGTCGTCTCGAAGTCCACATGGGGTACCTACATATCATAACGCACCATATCGCATTAAAACTAAATTCGAAATCGAAACGGCATACGAAAATCAAATCGGCACGCGTATCACGCATAGGTCCAAACCTATCGCCTACGCATGCAAGAATAGTCAAACCAACCCTCGATGTCGATGTACAAACGTAAAACCATCGAGAAAAATCCAATCACACTCATTTGCACATTCACGAACACTAATTTTAATACAAACTAGGTTAAAACTCACAAAAACCCCAATTTCACTTAAAAAGTCATTTTTCCGAAAATCTAGCAAGCACAATTCGCCGTTTTTGTACAAAACATGATGTTTAAATGAATGTAGCGGCCAATATACTCATTAAATATCTTAAATAAGTCATAGAAACAATTTCCGGAATTTAATCTCATTAAATTCCAAAAACCCTAATATTCTAGTTTACAAAATACCCTTTTTAACAATTTCATAGCAAAAATGCACAAACTACAATTTAGGTTGGATTTCCATGAACTAAAGTGTTAAACTACACTTAATAAAGTTAATAATATGATAAAAACCCTAACCATATTTTTAATCTCATATTTCGAATTAAATCGAAAAAACTAGTTTGCAACAAAAAACTTAATTTGGACATTTTTCAAGTAACAACTTGTAATTAACAACTAGATTAGTTTTCTACAAAACTAAATATGTTAATCCACATCACTAAACCATGCACAATCAAACACAACTCATTTCCACAACAAACCCTAACTTGAAATCTTTAATCATGCAATTAAACTCACATAACCCAAATTAACACTTAATTAAATTAGCTTTAAGAAATTAAGTAACAAACTAAGCAAAAAAGTTTAGAATTATACCCAAAAATATTTGAAGATCCACAAGCATCCATGGCCCTCAAAAATGCTCTCTTTTCACAAGGATCCATGCTATACGGGCTAAGCTAAAATGGGTAGGAGTTGGATTTGGGTTTTGGGATTTTTTTGATGGATTTTGGGGCAATTTTTGATGAAGTTTTGAAGAGAAAAGAGAAGGGAAATGGGGGGACTGCTGCTGTTGTAGGAGAGGGGGGTCGGCTGGAATGGGAGGGGGAGAGGAGAGAGAGGGAGGTAGAGAAAGTGGGGGGAGAAAGTCAAGGTCAAACCAAAGTCAAAAGTCCACCTCATTTATCCATTTTCTTTTCTTTTCTTTCATTTCTTTTCTTTGAAATTCAAGTGGGGAAAAAGATGGGGGCTGCTGAATTCAGCCAAGGGGAGAAGTGAATGGGTGTGTGTGGGTGTGGGTACGGGTGTGGGGTGATGAAAAATGATAAATACAATACCCCAAACATCCCTTTACGCCAAAAAAAGCCTTTTTTCTTCAACAATTTGTAAACCGTTTTGGCAAATAATTTCGTTGCAAAAACCACATGATAAAATTTTATTTAATATTTTATGATGCACAAAATTTGTTTCAACTCATTCCAATTTGTAATTTTCCCTAATTAAATGTATTAGTAACGGCTTAAAATAATAATAAAATAATATTTTTTTTTGAAAATTTGAAATTTCACCAGCGGCTCAATAAACACCAAATAATAGCAATTACATAGCTAGAATATGTATATTTAATTTTTATAATAAGATATTTGTATTTTGACTTTTTACAGAAAACCCCCTTATTTTACCGTTTTTTTTTCGAAATTCACCGAAACGATTTTCAAAACGTTACAGTATCTTAAGGCCGGTCATGTTGTATGGTTGCTGCAATTAGGAGAGAGAGAAGAAACACTTTAGCATGATACTCTTGCAAGTTTAGAGTGGTTTTTAGTTTGTCTAAACAGGATGGCTCCCACTGTTTCTCGAATCCTTACTCAAACGATAAAAGAAGAACTAGTCGGGATTGATCTCACCGTACAATATATGCTTAACTGTTCAGCCAGGCCGGTGTCGGTACTTCGAGGGAGGTTTTACGACGCTTTCGCGAAGTTCCTTAATTAAATAAGCTCTTTTCCCTGTTGGCGTAGCCCCGCTAACGCCTTTCTAGACTCCTACTTGGTTTATAGCATTGATCGTAAGTGAAAAAATCTCCTGAGGAGTAGCATATACTCACAGTAGGATCGTGATCCAAATATCATTGTGTGATAATGTTGAAAGAATCCTACCACAATTATCACACTCCAAATGGTATGCAATACTAGCAAGTTTCAGTTTCTTTAGAAACTCCCGATGTGGATTTTTGCCCCATGCTCTTATGAACTTGACGAAGGCCAACATATCATAAGTCACATGTTATGTTCTACCCGTCATTATCTAGGTTAATTTGAACCCACCCATACATATCCTTGACGAAGGCCAAAATAGCAGTACGACTGTCCCAAACCAACACATCTATCTATGCAACAAATAAATATTCGGCAGCTACCAAACACTATGCCTTGGCGAAGGTCAAAATACATAGCTTGAATACTACTGAATATTTAACTGAAATGACGGAGGGCTACGAGTGGTTTTGGCGAAACCGTGAACGTAGTGAACTTGATATAATCGAAGGAACCTGATAGCTTTTAAAAGGAGTGGTTTAAGCTCTGCATTTTAAAAGTTTTCTGTTTTGAAAAAAAACCGAGTGGTTTTGAAATTGTTCCAACGATTCAGCTTTGGATTATTTTCTTTTCATTAATATAATTAGTCCCATCAGTTAATCCTACCATTGCAGAAAAGAACGAAATTATGATGTACGCTTTTGCCATCCGCATTCACCCCTGGGCCCCGTCATCATCCGTTAGGTTACTTAACTAACGACAGAGCGGGGGCTGGACTAGCGCGGATGCAAAACATAAGCAACGCCTACTAGATATTATATATAGATATAAACATTCGTCAGACGCTTTGATAGCCATTCCAGATCTCAGATGAACACATTGGATATGCTAGGAATCCGTGTTTCATTCGAGCCTGCAACAAAAGACGGATTACACGGTCGCGATGAATAGGCAAACCCCACCCTAGACCCCTACGTGTGCGGCAAACTACCCGCCAAATACCAAAAGTGAAGCAGCCTCCCTCAACAACGTGAGTAGGCCACTCAGCAATTCAAAGTACCCGGTAGTTTGTGCACCCCACCTTGGGTCTATCCTAGGAGCAAAAACAGTAAAAGAAATAATATACTATGGTGGCTACAACCTCAACCCGGATGTGCGACCATGAAATAATATTACATCAAATTACAAATATTACATTGAATGAAAAATGAAAACCCTCATCTCACATCCCCAGCTATTCATCGCGACGATCCAACAAGTTCATATCCACAAACCAACAACACAGATCACAGATATGTACAACCCCCACTAATCGATGTATAGCAATTAGTAGACGTTCAGAACATATATCACATTACAGATATAATCCAATTAGCTAAAGTTTATAGAATTTCGATCAATATCCAAATTTGAAGCTACCCCAAATACAACACTGCACTCAAAAGAATCTGGGCAGAAACAAAGTATCTGAAAAATCATAAATCCTCAAGCTGGACAATCGGCAAGAAAAACGAGTTGACTCCGAGTCGACTCGGCCGCGGATCCGCGGAGAAACGCATGGTTTTGCCATGCTTTCGCGGCAGTCTGACCGAGTCACGAGCTCGTTTTTCTTGGGTGTCCCTAAAAAATCCTGTACGTATTTTTCAGGTCTCTGAAAATATTTTTAGACCTGTTTTAAAATCGGCAGAAAACACAAGTTTTTGATGGTTTCTTGCGATTTTCCGGGATCGAAGTTCTAAAGATTTTGCTAACATGTTAGTTATTGTTTAGCTAGGCTCTGATACCACTGTAAGTCTATGTTGCCCAACCCGGTGCTTAACGGGAAGGCGGAATAGGTAAAAATCAAATTTTTCTTAAAGGAAACATAGACTAACCATGAAGGATCTTTGCTAAACAAAAGCTAACAAACTAATATGGAGTTTTAACTACTAGGTTAAATGGTTATACCTAGTTCTTGAACTCCTTCTGTTCTTGTTGTGGCCATCCTAGTTGCTAGCTCCTTGGAGTGGTGTAAATGGCTCCTACTCATTGTCTTCTCTAGGTTCAAGAACGATCCAACCGAAGGCCTCTGCCTTGAGCTTCTACCTCAACAATGAAGTAACTAGAGTGCTTGGCTTGCTACACTAAGAACCCTAGAGTGAGTAGAGAAGTATTTTGGTGGTTTAGTCTCAAAAGCTTTTGATTTTCAATACATGAAAGATTAAAGCTTTGAGAGAGGAAGAGGGAGAGCAAACCATGAGAGAGAAAGATAATGAGAGAATGAGAGAACAAAGCTTTCATATAAGAAATATATGATAATAATAATAATTATTAAGAAAATTGTGATGGTGAGTTGATTTGACCATTATCATTTCATAATTAATGCTAAGCATGCTCAAAAAATATCTCATGCTCAACAAAAGAAAATATCTAAGTTAATGTAAGTCAACAAGTCAAATGGTCAACCCAACTCTAACCATGATACAATTATCCTTAATTAAAATTATTAATCATATTCCTCCTTTTCATTATGGTTTTGATCAAGTCAATGGTCAAAACCCTAATGAGGTGTCTCCCTCTCCGCCCCTGTCAACTGTACATACATACCCGCATCCGTGTTCAATAGAAACACGAATACAATAAGACTAGACCAATCCCAAAACAAATACTAGGATCTGGTTTAAACCAAAGCCCACTAGTATCAACTGCCCGAACACCAAACGCACACAAGTATGCATATGTGAATGAACCCTGTCGCAAAACCATACGACCTCTATCTCTTTTCGCCCAAAGGTGAACAACCCTCTGTATGGGACTCTAAAGACTCGACACTACGCTGGCAGTTGGTTTAACCACAGGCGCAAGCGGTACTAGCTGTACGTAACGGTCCCTAGGTAGATGCCGATAAGAAGACCGATGAGGTGAACCCATCCGAACTCCTACTGAGCCTGAATGTGACAATGTCCGTACAGTCCGGTCTGTTCGTCTAAGTGTATCGCATGTCGGGCCTAAGGGAGCGGTAAACGTCAGACGCCTAATAGCGGTACAAGTCGTGTCGGAGTGTAGCCCAGAACACCCTGAGAAACTACTAAAAACACTACCTGTAAATCTCGCTTGCCCTGGCCAGGGACTTTATGTAATGGCTCTCCTAGACACAGCGCGATATCAACCCCTAATACCGAGAGAGACGAATCCTGTCTAACCGTCACTGCCTCCAAGTGCTTCGGGACTGCACCCAACTATTACCTGTTTGCACGACACAATAGAGTCATGGTAGGGTAGTATTCTAAGAGCAGTGGGAACACACTTGAGGTGAAGTGGCAGTGTCAAGTCAACGGACTAAGCTGTACTCATGTCACCTAGGAACTGTTATCTGACGATAGGTATAGTACCAACCAACGGTTCCCGACGATTCCTGTCCAGTGTACTCATAACCTAATGAGCACCTGCATACTATCTCCTGTACGACGTACTGATGGCTGTGGGACAGACCATCTCTCCAGCTGGGACGAGAAGCGTACACACCAGTCTACTCCGGAGTATCGATGCCCTGTCTCGATAATCCTACGACCGGGGACCTGTATAAGGATGTGCTTGTAGACTACCCAACCCCCATAAGTGTGACTGCCATCACAACGCTGGTAGTCAAGCAAAAATCCTAAGGGCTCTATCAATATATATTAGCGATATATCAAAAGAAACATATACACATATTAAGATAGATACAAACCCGATAGCATACTACCATATTGAGGAAGACTTTTATAAATCTGTGTATATATATCCCAAGCTTCCAAAATGTAATATACAAACTGCTACTATACAATAATGGCCTTTAGGGCATATCACACGAACAGTTTTGAGTGTCGATGCTGGACACTCAGGTTCCATGATTTTGATGTGTCGCGAGGGACACACATTGATTTATATCCTCATACTTTCATGCATATGCTTTTATGATTTTTACATGCATGATATTGTTGTCTCATTGCTTGACACGTGGACGAGATCCACATGCATACATGCATTTTTACATAGTTGGATGATATCCACAAACATATAGACTTCAGACTTCATGACATAGTTGACACTGATTCATGTTGATTACATTGATCATACCTCATATTTATCTTATGTTGCTAACTGAGGCACTGACACGAGCACTTGGTATTACACTTATGTATAGATGTTTACCCTTGCCACCTTATCATGCTTTAGACTTTATCATATTGAGAATATATATTACTGATCGTAATGACCTAGGATTGAGTCATGCATACGATTTCTGCTCTGTGATGTTTTCTACTCACGAGTTGGCAACTCACCTCCCGTTGTGACACGGTTCTTGCAGGTTTTTGCCGTACAGGTTTCATTGCAGATTTCTGGTACACTGCTCCTATTCCGGATGATTGCTTTGTTAGGTGGGTTCACTCACATCGTGACCACAAATGTGCATATATATTCAGTTGTATCTAGTAAACTCTATCAACCAGACTTGTATATCTATTTCAGACTTAGAAAACCAGTTGTATATTATTTTGACCTTAGAGTCGCGCGTTGTATTATTATGGTTTCCTAGATGTTATTGAGTTTCCTTTTAAGTTTTGATCCTCGCCCTTGGCGTTGTATATTATATTGCTTGCGTGGTTGTGACCGTCAATTGACGAAGAGCTAGCTCCGGCTTGGGGATGCCTTTATTCATATTATGCGTGTTTTACCCTTTTGGGGCCAGTATTTACAAAGGGAACTCTGCCGAAATTTTCAGAAAAGACTTGAGATTTAAAAAATGCAATACTTCGGTTTGTGTTATTAAAACAACTTCCTTTTAAATAAGTTTTCATCACTTCTCATTTAAAATGGTTTGGAATTCTGGGATTTTTGGCTTACTTGAATTAGATGGGGTCCTATAGACTTCATATAATTCAAGTGCCAGTCATGTGCCATTTCGGGTCGTGACATTTTGACCATAGGTTCCACCACCGAATTGTGTATTGCACCCAAGTCTCTCTTGGCTTCACTCTGGGTTGATTAACGCCGTGATCAAGGTGTGCTCGCTTGAGCTTGTGAACCGCTGTGTGAACAGTAACTCCATCTCCATGAATGTTTTGACGGAGTCATTTGGGAGCTCCGAGTACCATTCAAACGCCGTCTCTGACAAGATGCCAACGAACTGGCGAAGCAGCAATTTGTCATCGCCTCCAATATTACCGCATAATTCTCTAAACTGGGCGATATGCTGATGCAGGGTGCCTGTCCCCTTATACACATAGAATTTTAGGATTGTATATCTTGGCGGCTACTTGATTTGATCGTACCATCCTGGGTACGGTCGCCCGGTTCTGACGACTTGGCCAGCTGCTTCATTTACCTGATGAGCTCGTATTTGCTGAGCTATGAAGTCATCAAGGGCAGCTTTGGTGATCGTTTCCTCCCTGGCCACTAATAAAGATGGAAGATGGTTTGAGGTTTCCCTTCTGTCGTCCTCGATGATTATCGGTTGATCTTCGGCTGGAGGTTCTGGTTGGATTATCATTCCAACCATGTCTTGGAACAGGAGCGCCATCTGTTTTATATTAGCCGCTTGTGCTGTGGCCTTCTTATCCTTTCTCTCCAGCACCCTTCACAAGAACTCCGTATCTGTCTCATACTCTTGGCACTGTTCAGACGCTGTTTCCGGGCTTTCTTTCTGCCCGGTGAGTGCTGCTATTATCTTCAGCATCTCATGGAGCTTTTGTTGCTGCTCCTGAGCTTTCGTCAACGACCGAGTTTGCGGCCAATAAGCCACGAAAGCTTGGCTCACCTCTTTTCTTGAAGCCATGTACCCATAGGATTTGCCCCCAGACATGGGGCGTTTTGATCCAGCACCCATAGGATTTGCCGCCGGTGCTGGGAGATTCTCTGGCCTTCTCTTTTTGTGAGAAGTCGAAGTTGAAGGAGCCATTGTAATAGGCGCCATCGTGAAAGAAGTCCCTCGTTGCATGGTAGAGGGATGGTCCTCCTCTTGCCGAGCTTTTGTTTTATTCAGTCGGCGAGAGTAGTCTTTATTAATCACGAAATCTTGGACCTTCTGCCAGGCCCAGTAGACTTGGGAGGACAGCCGCAGAGGGGGATGCTCTGGCTTCCCTTGTGTCATGTTTCCAATAGGTGGAAGTGATTTCTTCAGCGCCGTAGTTGGGGAGTTCCGCCGCACCCTCCTTAGCGCTTCAAAGCTGTTCCCAGTTGGAACATCAGCGTCAACCTCCACCATTGGAATTGGTTGGGTAAGTCTAGAGGGAGAGTTGCACCCATATTTCCTCACTCAGCACTAGTGGCGACGACGAGCATGCCTTGTGTATGGAATTGCCTCAGTTATAGGAGTGGGTTTGTCATGCCCCCTTCTCGGGTGAAGGGCTACTGCTGGTACCTGCCTGTTGGAGACTGACGTCCATTGAGAAGGACAGTCAATCATTCGAAGGCCGGCCTTCTGGTAGGGGAAGAAATCTTGATGACTTCACCAGAAACAGGACTTGGAACGTGTAGGGTTCCTAGGCACCCTAATGAGGTCTCACAAGGCATCAACCATGCCAATATAAAAATTTACGGTGCCGAGAAACCCTAAACTACGGATCGTCGGCTAGATGTCTAGGCGAAAAACAAACTAGTTAACACTTAACTAAGAGATACGGAAATACAACCTTTGTAGATCCGGTTCTCCACCTCCATAGCTCCGCAATGAAGTCTCCTCGCTGTCCATAACAAGTCCCGGGCTCTAGCGTCGGCTTCATCGGAGAATGGACGGGCTAGGTCATCGATGTCCATGCCGAAGATGATCTACGTCGAGGCATTGCTAAATCAAGCTCCGAGTTCACCAAGTCAAGAAACTTGTGAAGTAAACACACTCTACTACTTGGCAAGAGGTAGAGGATGAAGAAATAGGAGTTGGGTTCACTTTAGAATTGGATTTCTCACTCAAAAACATCAATCACCATTGATGAAGAGAGCTTTCTTCTTGTGAGGAAGAAAAAGAAGATGAAGATAATGTTATGATAAGTTATTATTTAAAAATAAAATAATAATAACACTTATCATCTCTCAACCATGGTCAAGTGTAGAGAACAAATCATGGTTAGTGGGAATGGTTAGGGTTAAGCAAGGGACAAAATAGTCACAAAGTCAAAATCTTCATGAAGCTTCATAATCCATCCAAAGAAAGCCACCATTTATTCTTTAAGCTAATAATTTTCCAAAAAGAATAAAGAATAAATAAATAGATATGAAAAACAAAACCCTAACCATTTAAATAACCATGGTTTAATCTTTACACTTAACCAAATAAGCATGCACCATCAATCATGATACAAACTTGTGTACAAAAGTATATCACATATACAATGTGCACAATACGAGTGAGAAAATCAATTTAAAGTGAACCAATACTAGTTAATGCAAAGTAATATATCAAATATATAATTATACATTAAATCATTAAATCAACAATTGATTTAACGATCCGGTCATACCGCATATAACCGACTAGTATCCTATGTATCGGCTTATCGAATCAATACTTGATTCGATAACTAGGTTATATCGCATACAACCAATCGATACATTCATCGCGAGAATAGAATACGGTATCACATACATGCATTATTCTCGGTCCCGCACATATCTCATATGCGCTCCTATTTCGTTTCGCTTGAGCCAGGAAACCTCTGTGTAGGACTCTAAAGACTCGTCAATACGCCGGCAGCAGATGATGATCATATCAAGCACCCACAAGCTGCAAGCGGTCTGCTAAACGTAACGGCCACCCGGGTATTGAGCGATCAGAAGATCGACGAGCAAGCCCGCTCACACTCCAGTGAATCCAACCAGTAACACTACCGTACAGTCCGGTCTGATCGTCTGATATGTCGCATATCTCGCTTAGGGGTGGTAAACGTCAGACCCCAATAGCTTGATAAGTCGTGTCGATATGAGGTCTATAACAATTCAAGAAACTACTGGTATCACTTACCAGTAAATCTCAGCAACCCTGGCCAGGGATTTCCTGTTATAGCCAATCGAACACAGCGCAACATCAACCCCCTATACCGGGAGAGACGAATCCCCTCCTATCGCTCATTGCCTCCATTTGACTCGGGACTGTACCCAAAAACTACCGTTTTTCACGCCCTCTTGGACGTGTTAAGATGGAAATCAAAGCACAGTGGGAACCACACAAGACTCTATGACGATCTCGGGTCAACAGACTACTCTGTACCAGTATCACCAGAGAACTGCCATCTGACGTGAGGTATAATACCATCTGGGAGTTCTCGGCGAGTCCGTCCAGTGTACCCAGTCTCTACTGAGCACCCGTATATCATCTCTGATGTCAAACACCGATGGATATGGGATCATCCATCGCCCATCTGTATGGGTCGAGAAGGTATACGCTAGTCTACTCTGGTATATCGATGCCCCGTCTCGATACACCCACGACTAGGGACTTTGAAGGATGTACTTATGGACTACCATGTCCCCACTAGTATGATCCGCATCATAGTCCAGGTAGTCAAGTACAGATCCTAAGGGCTTTACCAAAATGTAACAGAGAGACAATCAGTATACACGTTAAGGTAAAGAGCAACCAGATAGCATACTATCATGTCGAGCAAGAAAGTCCTCCCTATATATGTCCCAGCATCCACTACAATATACATCCAATGTATAGTAATGGCCTCTAGGGCATACATATAACTAACAATCTCCCACTTGCACTAGGGCCATCTGTCGTAGTGGTTGTAGTATCTCATACTCAACCATCCCATAAAAGTCTCTCTCTGGGAACAGGCCTTTGTGAGTGGATCCGCTGTGTTGTCCTCTGAGTCTACTCTCCTAACCTCGATCTCCCTGGAGATCAACCATCTCCATGGTCAAGTGATACTGCCTTAGAATATGTCTGGATCACTGATGGGACCGGCGTTCCTTGGCATAAGCCACAACTCCATTGTCACGCAATGGGAGGAACAAAGTTCATCTTATGAACTAATATATATACCCAGACAGCCTCTTTGGTAGCATCTAAAGTAGCGATGTATCCTGCCTTTATCGTCTAGTATGTCACGGTATCTAGCTTGGAACTCCTCCAACATACCGTCCCTTTACTGAGGGTAAAGACAATGCCTGCGACTGACACTCAGTCGTCATTATCACCCTGGAACCCTTCCAGTGATTCTCCCCAGGATCGGTTGACACCATCTTACTACAACTAGTGAGAGTCCTAACATCCAATTAGATCTATCTCATAGATCCAAAACCCAGGATTTAGGAGGTATCATCTTGATCCTATGTGGAGAATCATTGTGATAAGCGGAGATTGATCGAACGTAGCATAGGAAACTCCTTCCCCATCAAGAGTATGTCATCCACGTACTCTACGAGGATCACCACCATACTCCCTACTATCTTTTTGTTTATACAAGGTTCATCTACCATTTTGATGATGTCAAACTCTTTTACTAATCCATCAAAACAGATGTTCCACTTCGCGATGCCTGCTTTATCCTATAAAGCATCTTGCACACGTTTCCGCTGCTCCCACTGTCTACGAGGCCCTCTGGCTGTGTAATTATAGACGTTCTCTTCTAAAACATCATTTAGAAAAGCAGTCATGGCACCCAACCGCCAGATATCGTAGTCATGGTATGTAGCCGTGGCAAGTAGGATCCGGATGGACATAAGCATAGCCACTGGAAAAGGTTTCATCATTATCCACGCCTGGTCGATGACGAAAACCTTTAACAAGTCTAGCTTTGAAAGTCTCAACTTTTCTATGTACACCAAGTAATCTTCTCAAGATATACTTGCTCCTGATGGGAATTTAACCCTTCAGATATAGCAACCAAAGTCCATACTTTGTTGGTGTATAAGGATTCCATCTCAGATCGCTAAGCATCCAGCCATTCTTACAGAGTCCCACTCCTGATGGCCAGCTCGAAAATAGTTGGGTCATCATCTCATGATGCAATCCTCGCTCCCACTGTCATAGAGAAACCGAAGTATCTCTCAGGTGGGTGAGGAACCCTACTAGATCGGCGGAGAGGCTGAGGTTCGTTGGAATCTACTGAATCCTTTGGTTCTACCAAATCATCTGCTGTAGCTTGTATAGCTGGAACTATTCCAGTTCTACATAACAGACCTTGCCTCGAACTTGTCCGGATTATGGTTTTAGACATAGCCCGGACAACCCCAAATCTTAACCAACTTAAGATATGGGCTCTTCCCTTTCCATATCATATATGAAGCGGTAGGCATTGATTTGATTCGAACCCTATTCAATAGGTATGCAGCTTCTCAAGTGCATAACTCCCAAAATAGGAAACAGGTAACTCAGTTTTACTCATCATAGAGCACACCTTATCACATAGGGTGTGATTGCTCCGCCCCGATATACCATCGTGCTATGGTGCATTCGGAGGAGTAATGCTGAGAGAGAATCTCATTCTCCTTTAGAAAAGTCCAAGAATTCCGTGCTCAAGTATTCTCCTCCCTGATCGCATCAAAGGACATAATACTTATACCCGTATTGGTTCTCTACTTCTTATTTATATTCTGTGAATATCTCAAAAGGTTCGGACTTGTGTTTCAATAGGAACATAGGTCTGAATCTCAAAAGATCATCAGAGAATGTAATGAAGTACTAAGAACCGGTCTTGGCATGTGTAGACAGGGGACCCACATACATCAACATGTATCATCCCAAGAGTTTACTAACTCTTTCACTGTTTCCAATAAACGGAGCTATGGTCTTTGTGACATGACTGGCGAGTTTCACAAGATGTAAATTCAAACTAATTTAAATATGCATCTTTATGTAACTCTAGCTAGTCGGGTCACATCGATATGACCTAGTCTACAATACCTCAAGAAGGATCCGTTCATTTCTGAACTCTTCCTCTTGTGTGTGTTCCGTATACTAAGAACTGTAGTTTGATTTAGAACATCAACGCTTTTAGATAACGTGCCTGAACCGATCAAGTTTTGTTATAGGAAATGTTCAAAACATTATCCAACAATACAAAATTTTATCATTTCTTTACTGATAAAGAGACTGATATGATTTTGTATATCAGGTTCGGTATCTAATAACATTCGTTCAGAATCAATGTATTGGTAATACAGGGTGACAGTGACCAACAGACTTGGCTGCAACTCTTGCCCCGTTTTCTGCCGCATGAAACTTATCACCCGTTCTCAGTTCTCTACCTTTCTGTAGCCCTATGTAACATATTACATATCTGGGATCCTGATCTGGTATCATATACCCAGGACGTAAAGGATACTAAGAAACAGTTCTGTATAATGAACGCACCCGAAGATGATGCATCAGCATGCACTCTCTTCGTTTGGGCGGCACGGGAAATCTGGTATTCCCCAATTTTCTGCTCTGTCTTATAACAATTATAAGTTGGAGCGGGACCAACGTTCCCCAGCTCAGTATAACAAGCGGGTTCGGTCAATATTCCATATTATTATCTTGATTAAGGCGTGATATGGTCGCTACCTGGAGAGAGAGAGAAGAAAACACTCAGCGTGCGCTCTTGCAAGAATAGATTGGTTATTATTTTATCTAATCGGGATGGCTCCCACTGCTTTTTATCAAATCTTCCTTCAAACCCTAAAAGGAAAGACTAGCCGGGATTAATTACACACTACAAGTTCGCCAATCTTTCAGCCAGGCCAGTGTCGGTACTTTGAGGGAGGTCCCCCGTGCTTTCGCACGAACCTAATTAATGAAAACCTCATTTTCCCAGAAGCGTAACCTCGTTGACACCTTTCTAGACACCTACTTGATCGGCTAATTGTAATGTATAAAACTCTCCCAGGAGTAACTCTTACTCGCAGCGGGTATCGGGATCCAACTATCTCATAGAAGGTATGCAATCTCATTGCAAATTTCAACACTTGAAATTCCCGATAATATTTTGCCCCTAGCGATATATGACCTTGACTGAGTCAACAAATCATAGACCATAAGTAAAGTTCAACCCGTCATTTCTCGATTGAATTAAACCCACCCGCACGACCCTTGACTGAGTCAACAAGGCCGCACGACTACCCTAATCCAATCGCATCATATGCTTTGCAGATAAGCAATAATCAGCTACCGCACACTACGCCTTGACTGAGTCAACAAACGCAGCACGAATACTAACTATTACCTATCTGAAATGACGAAGGGCTACGACAGGTTTTTAAGAAAACCTTTTGCGTAATGAACTTTATATCGTTGTAGAATCAAATGATTTTGAAATGGAGTGCTTTTGAGGCTTTTCTAGTTTTGCTAAAGGAGTCACTCCCGGTGAAGGGATCGTCGGTTCTTTCCTCGTCGAATGAGGTGCGGGATATATCATATATATCGCTATGCAAAGCAAAAACTATAGAAGCTATCAAAAGACAAACCGAATGTGTAGCATCTGCCAGTTATTGCTAAAGGAGTCACTCCCGGTGAAGGGATCTCGGTCCTTTCCTCATCGAATAAGGTGCAGGATATATCATATATACCGCTGTGCAAAGCAAGAACTGTAGCTACCTGTTTTATTTTGAAATTCGATTCTACAACATCTTAGGTTTCTTTTATTTCATTAATCACATTAATGAAGTCTCATCATTAAAGTACCTAAACATCACAGATAAATACGACGTACACTTATGCCATCCGCATTCGCCTCGATGTCCCCTCGTGCACTGTTAGGTTAGGTAACTAACGGCAGAGCGGGGCAGGGCTAGCGCGGGTGTAAAACATAAGTAACGCCTATATAATATATCATATATACTATATAAAGTATCTATCACAGAACATCACATGATCACATCACAGATATCGCAGCAGAAGAATCATATGAAATATTGGATATACTAGGACGTCCATGTTTTCAATACGAGCCAGTATAAAACACGGATTCCACGGTCGTGATGAATAGCCAAACCCACACCCCTAGACCCCTACGAGAGCGGCAAGCAACCCTACCAATTCTAGAGTTAGGAGACCCGGACTCGACTCCTCGAGTTGGTCTCCCACTGGACTCCAGAACCCGGTTACTTGTGCTCCCCTCCTTGGGTCTATCCTAGTGCGGAAAAGTAAATAATATACAACAGGTGACAACTCCCGCAACCTGGAAGCGCCCCAATAAAAGAATATTACATACAAGTTTTTACATGAATGAAAATGAAAAACACTCATCTCACATAAAAAACCCCGGCTATTCAAACACGACAATCCAATATAACATATCCAGCAACACATAACATCACATGTCATCAACGTAAGTAAACATGCGTATCCCAATTGTCGTTGACATATAGCAACGAAACCGGCGATATCACATATTACACTTACGGTCACAGAAAAGAAAGTGTAAAACTACAACAGTTGGAATCCGCAACCACCTCAGACATCGCATGCCTGACCAAATGAATTCCTTAGACATCGCATGCCTAACAATTATAAACCCCGCATTTTAGTCTCATCATTGAAAACACTTTTCAATATTAAGTTGGGTAATTCAACAAGATTCCCGACATCCTGATCGAATGCTCGTCGCAAACTTCAGTAGACGGCTGCACCCCTGATACCGTCGACGAAGTGCACCAAGGCGGAACACCGCTACCGCGAGCACCCGAACGGATGCTTTCGGCGACAGGGTTCTCCTAAAGTCACTTGGTCGGGGCTATGGAGTGAGGCTGTCTATTAAGTTTACCCGGCGAGTATCCGCGTACGCTACGTGATTGCGACGGACTTTTGATCACATCAAAATTCCGTGGCAACCGATCAAGTGAGACTAAACTGCTATGTTTATAACATTCATTCAGTTATCTCATAACTCATTGTGAATTCCAATTATTGTATCCCATTCCAGATAAATAGAAAATGTTAAACCTTCCGATCGAACAATCGAACACCCAAGGTTTCCCAATACAGATCAACACATGAAATAAGTCTAACAACATTCAGTTCGTGCCTCAGTACCAACGGTCCAGCCGTAGAAGGGTCAAGCCAACGCCTCACATATGGCACGCCGTACTGCCCCAAACCCGAAGGTTCAAAGGGCAGTTCAAGACGGTCACATAATCGAGTTAAGGTTTGTTGTCTTCTAGAGGGACCATCGCATTACTTGCACTACTTAGAACGTCGTTAAACTACGGAAAAATCCAACACTTGGAAATTTCCCGACAGGGGAAAAATTGGGTATTTATATCCGGTCGAACTTTTTAACATGTTCTAAAATTTATCCGGAAAGCCACATAGACAAAATCTGATACCCCGATCGAAACACTGAATCCCCAAAACAACTCTAGAAAATTCAACTCTTGAAAAAATATTAAAAATACCCATAAAACTCAGCTTCTGAAATAATGAATTACTGTGCAGAGAGGGGGGGCTGACGTCATCAATCTGCCGCGGAACCGCCGCCTAAGGCAGGCTTCTGCCGCGGTTCCGCCGCAGCTTGCACTGTTCATGACCCCAATTTTGCGCCGTAATTCTTAGAATTCTTTGCTGAGTTTTCTGCATATTTTTAATTTGGAAAAAACCCAGTTTTTGAAAAAAGGACAGAGAGCATGTTTAGGTTTGGGTTTTCGGGTCGTTCGGACTTCAAACTCCGTCTAGACTTCGCCTAAGGCTCTAGCTAGGCTCTGATACCACTGTAGGGTTCCTAAGCACCCTAATGAGGTCCCACAAGGCATCAACCATGCCAATATAAAAATTTACGGTGCCGAGAAACCCTAAACTACGGATCGTCGGCTAGATGTCTAGGCGAAAAACAAACTATTTAACACTTAACTAAGAGATACGGAAATACAACCTTTGTAGATCCGGTTCTCCACCTACATAGCTCCGCAATGAAGTCTCCTCGCTGTCCATAACAAGTCCCGGGCTCTAGCGTCGGCTTCATCGGAGAATGGACGGGCTAGGTCATCGATGTCCATGCCGAAGATGATCTACGTCGAGGCATCGCTAAATCAAGCTCCGACTTCACCAAGTCAAGAAACTTGTGAAGTAAACACACTCTACTACTTGGCAAGAGGTAGAGGATGAAGAAATAGGAGTTGGGTTCACTTTAGAATTGGATTTCTCACTCAAAAACATCAATCACCATTGATGAAGAGAGCTTTCTTCTTGTGAGGAAGAAAAAGAAGATGAAGATAATGTTATGATAAGTTATTATTTAAAAAGAAAATAATAATAACACTTATCATCTCTCAACCATGGTCAAGTGTAGAGAACAAATCATGGTTAGTGGGAATGGTTAGGGTTAAGCAAGAGACAAAATAGTCACAAAGTCAAAAGCTTCATGAAGCTTCATAATCCATCCAAAGAAAGCCACCATTTATTCTTCAAGCTAATAATTTTCCAAAAAGAATAAAGAATAAATAAATAGATATGAAAAACAAAACCCTAACCATTTAAATAACCATGGTTTAATCTTTACACTTAACCAAATAAGCATGCACCATCAATCATGATACAAACTTGTGTACAAAAGTATATCACATATACAATGTGCACAATCCGAGTGAGAAAATCCATTTAAAGTGAACCAATACTAGTTAATGCAAAGTAATATATCAAATATATAATTATACATTAAATCATTAAATCAACACTTGATTTAACGATCCGGTCATATCGCATATAACCGACTAGTATCCTATGTATCGGCTTATCGAATCAATACTTGATTCGATAACTAGGTTATATCGCATACAACCAATCGATACATTCATCGCGAGAATAGAATACGGTATCACATACACGCATTATTCTCGGTCCCGCACATATCTCATATGCGCTCCTATTTCGTTTCGCTTGAGCCAGGAAACCTCTGTGTAGGACTCTAAAGACTCGTCAATACGCCGGCAGCAGATGATGATCATATCAAGCACCCACAAGCCGCAAGCGGTCTGCTAAACGTAACGGCCACCCGGGTATTGAGCGATCAGAAGATCGACGAGCAAGCCCGCTCACACTCCAGTGAATCCAACCAGTAACACTACCGTACAGTCAGGTCTGATCGTCTGATATGTCGCATATCTCGCTTAGGGGTGGTAAACGTCAGACCCCAATAGCTTGATAAGTCGTGTCGATATGAGGTCTATAACAATTCGAGAAACTACTGGTAACACTTACCAGTAAATCTCAGCAACCCTGGCCAGGGATTTCCTGTTATAGCCAATCGAACACAGCGCAACATCAACCCCCTATACCGGGAGAGACGAATCCCCTCCTATCGCTCATTACCTCCATGTGACTCGGGACTGTACCCAAAAACCACCGTTTTGCACGCCCTCTTGGACGTGGTAAGATGGAAATCAAAGCACAGTGGGAACCACACAAGACTCTATGACGATCTCGGGTCAACAGACTACTCTGTACCAGTGTCACCAGAGAACTGCCATCTGACGTGAGGTATAATACCATCTGGGAGTTCTCGGCGAGTCCGTCCAGTGTACCCAGTCTCTACTGAGCACCCGTATATCATCTCTGATGTCAAACACAGATGGATATGGGATCATCCATCGCCCATCTGTATGGGTCGAGAAGGTATACGCTAGTCTACTCTGGTATATCGATGCCCCGTCTCGATACACCCACGACTAGGGACTTTGAAGGATGTACTTATGGACTACCATGTCCCCACTAGTATGATCCGCATCATAGTCCAGGTAGTCAAGTACAGATCCTAAGGGCTTTACCAACATGTAACAGAGAGACAATCAGTATACACGTTAAGGTAAAGAGCAACCAGATAGCATACTATCATGTCGAGCAAGAAAGTCCTCCCTATATATGTCCCAGCATCCACTACAATATACATCCAATGTATAGTAATGGCCTCTAGGGCATACATATAACTAACAGAATGACTAATCTTACGAAGACCGATCCTTTAGTAGGAGAAGTCCCTCTGACGACTTCACCCTCCGGAGCTGGGACGGCTATCCATTTCGGGATAACCCCTTCGGGTATTGCAAGCTTCTTTGCAGGCCCACTTGAGCTTTGGCTCAACCTGTTGAAGACTGAGGTGGCGGACTTAGACGACCCGTTGAGAGGGGTCGTGGTGGTTGCATGCCGATCGAAGACCGACTTCTTTGGAGCCTCCTGAGATGGCATTGGGTGCCAAAACTTGTTGGTGGGAGCATAGTCCCGAAAAACAGTCCAGTCGTGGCCTGAGTCACCTATTCCACTAGAATAAAAAAGATGCAGGCCACATTTGGTCCTCACGTTGCTCCTCCTGTGGGGACGGAGCGGGAGTTGCTGTTGTAGGTACACTTGGAAGCCATTGATCTTCTTTTCTCTGCACAGGAGCAAGACACCAAATCTTAGTACCTCAAATCTAGGGGCAACCGTAGTAAATCGTGATTTGTTCGTGAACACGACACACAAAATGTGGAGTGGAAAGAGGAAAAGGTCCTACCGGGCATGCCAGAATCCGTTCACCGCCGAAAATAGAGACGGAACCGGGATGGGTCGTCTTTCCTGAATTTGGGGGCAGGTGATATTTGGGTTTATCCGTCCACCTCTCCGAAGATGCCAAGTTGATTTATGGCACCGTATATCAGACGTTTAGACGGATGCTGCCGTTGCAACAGACTTCATCAGATTCCCTCTCGTTTCCGAGGGGTTTTTGATTGTGGGGTTGCTCGTCCATCCAGGTGCAAGCCCCTGCAGTTAATTACGTTACCGCATCACGATAACTACTTTCTCCTGGTCCAAAAGTTCACTTCGTGTCGTGTGTTTTTTTTTTATTTTTGGTTTCCCGTGGATTGTATAGGGAGACTAATTTATGCTGTCGCTCGTAGGGCGTGGATTAGTCCAAATCCGTATATCTTAGATTTGGGTTTGGGTTGATTTAAGGATCGTTAAACTCGTTTTAGTTAAGATCAACTTAAATTGTTGTTAAGGATACGTTAGTCTAATTTGAGACTAAAATCTACTTAACGGTGTTTTAGGATCATTCAGATCCAACAAAAGAGTATTTTGGCTCCATTGTTTTAGTTTAAGAACGTTACGGTCCGTTGGTAGTTTAAGGACGTTTCGGTCCGTAGATCACCATTTTTGAGATGAGGGTTTAGTTCAAGAACGTTTCGGTCCATAGTAGTTTGAGGTTGTTACGGTCCGTAGATCACCCTTTTTGAGTTGAGGGTTTAGTTTAAGGACGTTTCGGTCCGTAGTAGATTGAGGACATTACGGTCCGTAGATCACCATTTTTGAGGTGAGGGTTTAGTTTAAGGACGTTTCGGTCCGTAGTAGTTTGAGGATGTTACGGTCCGTAGATCACCATTTTTGAGATGAAGGTTTAGTTTAAAGACGTTTTGGTCCGTAATAGTTTGAGGACGTTACGGTCCGCAGATCACCATTTTTAACCCGTGTATTTGTTATGTGGCGGGATGTACGACGATGATGAGGGATACAAACATTTAGTATGGTTTGGTTTAAGGTGTGCACGTCAGCTTGGGAAGTGCTCCCAAGAGCAATTGGTTGTCGGGCCCGCCACCTCCCTGAAAACGTTGTTGAATTATAACGACATGCATCAGAGGTATGGAGAGATGTATCCTTGAACCAATTCCAATGTCTGAGGGAAGAGATCATGGTGGACCATCTAATAATCATTAGCCATTTTTGGGGACTAAGACTTAGGAAATGTGGGATGAACATCATTTTGGATGTTATGAGTCATATTTGGGAAGCAATGAACCTATCGGCTCTGTTGATCTGAACTCAGACTTGACCCACTCAATTTTCTTTTATTTGAAAGAAGTTCTAAGATTTGGTTTGGGCTTAGTCCCCTCTTTCTTGTAAAAAGTGTTAAGCACTCAAGTGAGTTTCGACGCTCTCACTTCACTCTATTTTTTCTTTGTCACTATATGGAGTATTGAGCACTCTTTATGGTGTGTTCATACCAGAATATTGCATTTTATACCGCCCATTCTTATGCTTGTTTGTTTATAGGCAGGTGCTTTTTATCAGTGTTTGCTACATAATTGCAGGATACTAGTCTCAGCTCTAAACAATGAATATCATGGAAAATTACGACAAATTCCGGATTACTGCCAACAACAGATAAAGCACGGGTCTCCACTCTCTATCCGTGTGTTGCCACATACCAGTTTAAGGGACAAAATGGCAAATCGATTATCATTTTCATGCACAAAGCTCAATGTCAACACAAGATCCAAGAAATCTACGCGGAGCTCGAGGAAATCATGGCAAAAGATCCACATCACATCACCTTTTGTTCTACTAAAATTCTGGAATAATTGTGAAAAGTTTCTGAGAAAAGTACTTTACCACACTGAAGAGGACCACAAACCAGGAAAACCCACAAAATCTCATGGCCCAAATCGTTAATAAGGCCGCGGTTCCGCGGCATAAGCGCGCTTAGGCCGCGGAACCGCGGCCATGTGGGCTCCGCACTGGGTCATCTTCTGGGGGCTTTTTTGTAACTTCCTATAGTGCCTGAATGTTGCCCTAGGTTCTCTGTTTCCTGCCTATAAATATCCCAGAACTTACCAAGCCAAGGGGTTCAATTCTTTTTTCCTCTTTCGTAGGTTTTAGTGTAGTTCTTCTTCTTCTTCTTCATCTTTCCTCCATGAAAATGTAGTGAGAGCATTGAGTGGATGATCAATGAAGATGAGGGTTTTTGTATCATTCTCTTTTGTTTAACTTCCCCTTGAGATTCTTGCTTTCTCTTGATCTTTCAACCTCTTCATTGAGCTTGAAAGGTTAAGGGTTTGTTATTGATCTCAAGGGTCGTTTTTTCTTATGGAATTAGTGCTTCATTTCACATGCGTTCTTTACCCTTCTCTTGATCTTGCAAGCTCTTGATTGAGCTTACAAGTTTAAGGGTTGGCTATTGATCCCATACTTGTCTTGAGTTCTAGTTTCTAGTTTTCCTTTTATTGCTTATTTATTACTTGCTTTTTATTACCTTGCTTTACTTATTTGCAATTCAAATTCATGCACTTATTTACTTGTAATCTTTTCTCTTCTTTGTTCTTTTCTTTTGCTCTTCTTGGTTCTCTTTGTGAATGGTTGTAATTATTGTTGTTGTTAAGAATAAATACGGTATTGTAAGTTAATATTTTCTTTGCTCATTTTCTTTTCCCGTTATTTTCCATTGAACTCTGCCCAAACGATACGCAAGCGCTCCGTTAGGCACCCTACCCTAACATGGTAACGGTGATTCCTAACCGCGACCGGTTGCGTTCGGTTTGGCCGGAGGTGAAAGCAAGAGACAAGAATGGAAGGACAAGGGTAAATAAGCCGGATTCCACGAATACCGCGCTTAAATCCCCTAATCCACGTTGTTGTCGATTGCTCTAGCTTCAATTGGTCAAGACTCGGCTCAAAGGTTTTGAATACGGATTTCTTTAGCTTACATTATCGTATCCTTTCTTAACAACTTTATACATGCAAATAATACACATAGGTTAGATTGAACAAACTTATACTCATTCTTTATTGACTCGTCTAAAGACAAGAAAGGACATACAACCATCTCCCTGTGGATCGACCCGTGCTCAACCGGCTAGCTCCAAAGCGACACCGTCTTGATTGCGGTTATACTTTAGAACTTAGAACATCCGACACGCCAAAAGCGTGCGATCAAATGGCGCCGTTGCCGGGGAGATGGTAGCGTATTTTCTTTCTTGTTATTCGGGTTAATATTCTTTTTGTATATATTTAAAAAAAAATAAAAATCGTTTTGTTTTTTTTTTGATAATTTTTGTGTGCAAGTGTGCAGGCTAATCTGGAGCAAGTACAGTAATCAAAAAAGAAAACAGAGCATTTTATTTTGGAGTAGAGATCAAGGGGAGTGCAGGGAACCAAAGTCGAGGCTCCAATTCCACTGTTTGACCGCGGAACCGCGGTCAATGAGGGGCTGTGGCCGCGGTTCCGCGGCCGTATTGAGGCCTCAGTGCCCCAATTTTTTCCTGCCCTGTCTCTATTCTTTTATCGTCTCTGTAAATTCCACTATACTGTATTTTCTGCAGATTTTTGCGGATTTGCAAACGGCGATTGTGGGGAGCAAAGTGTACGCTCAAGGCTAAGGTGATTGCAAGGTACAGTGCCAAAGGTCCGGGTAGTTTGACCCGCGCAAGCGAACTATTCAAGCTTACCGGATTTGATTCAACGGGGGTTTCCTAACCCAAAATCTTAACGGTACGTACTTTACTAACACCTTCTTCTCAAATCCGACGCATCCAATATACTATTCTTTGCAGGATTCTTTGCAAGTTCGCTAGCAAACGCTAAAAATTGACTAACCCGTATTTGTTGCAGTGCCGTGCTTAAAACTAAAAAACGATTGTTTGATTCTTTATAGAATTTTTATTGAATTGCGCATTGCATACATTAATACGGACTTAAGGGCAAGCGAACCCCACAACATACGGTAAAGGATTTCATCACCTTTTCCGTGGCCCACAAATCACGAACTTGAGCATAACGTTTACCCGCACAAAATTTAAAAGAAATTAGACTTTAAGCCTTAATGACTTCGCGCTCACTAGGAGAAGTTGACTGTGTTTAGAACCTCGCTTAACGGTACATTGTTTACGGGGTGTCTAGGAAAGTGTTAACGGCGAAACCGCCAAAAGAGAAAGGGTTATTTAATTAAGGGACTTCGCGAAAGCGTTGGAAAACCTCCCCTTATCTCTGCACTTACCTGGCTTCGTGATCAGTGTATCTTGAGCCCGTTTCTCGATACAGTTTTACTTCGACAATCAAGTTCTGGAGCAGGTCTAGTTGACCTAGGTGAACCCTAGAACGATTAGGTGTGTGGTATTTTTGTGTCGTGATTGTTTTTGTCCATTTTTTTTGGTATATTTCATTCTTTTGTTAATATCTAACTCTAAAAAAAAAATCACATTCTTTTTCCCCTCCTTTTCTCTGCCTTTCTTTCTTTCTCTCTTCATATCATGGGTACCCCACCTCGTAAAACTCTTGCCGAACTTTGGTACCCACAACCAGACATTACTTCTTACGGTTCTTGCTTTGGCCGAACGTCGAACGATCCCTCCATACCCAAAATCTCTTTGAAAGATCGGATAGAGGCGTCTAGGACAAACACTTGCCCTCCACAATCCACTTTGTATCAACCTTTTCAACCTCCCCCACCCTCTTATGTTGATACCCCTTTTGCAAGTCGTCCTTTATCCATCGCTGAACATATTGAACAATCCTGTAGCCGATCTTTCACTCCTTTCACCACTACAGATTCTTGGGATCAACAATTCAATTCCCCTTCTTATCCGAATGTTGATCCTACTCCTGTCCAGCCATTCAATTCCTACCAGTCCTACCCGACTTTTGCACCTTCCCTAGACATTGCTTCTGAACCGTCATTTGGGAGTTTCCAGTACCAAAACAACTTTGAATCTTTTACTGAAACCCCTTCACAACCCATGTCTAGTCTGGAACAGTCGTTGGAAGACTTTAGGGTAGCGTCATGCCAACAGATGATGGATTTGAATGCGTCCATGGCCACCCTCATACAACTTACTGACCCGGTAGCTAGTTTCCATCTAGCTCCTAATTTTCCAATGTATGATGAGGCGGTTGGACAGATTGAGAATTTGAGTGGAGAGAGTGAGCTGTACCCCCTTCCAAATCAAACCTACCCGTTTCAGATTGAATCTCACAACTCCTGTGTTGAAAGTCTATCAAGTGTCCCAACTGAATTATCAATTAAAGATAGAATGTTTGATGAGTTGTGCGGCTTTGCAGTGTTTGATTTGCCCGATTGTGAAGGGTCCCTTTCGAGTGAAACCACACCCAATCCTTTTGACCTCTACACCTCCATTCTAGAACCTGAATTGATTAATATCCATGCTTTTGTTGAGGTGTCTGAGAATATTGATTTTTACTTGATTGAGGATATTGACGCCGGGAATATTTTGGATGATGAACCTGTAGATTTGGTAGAGTTTTTCTCTCCAATTCATCATCCCGAGTCATTAACTGTTTTTCCCGAACCCCATATGCGTCTTGATTTTGATGAAATTTGCATGGATAAGCTGAATTTTGAGGAAACTTTTGAGGATATTTTTGAGAATGAACCAGTTTTAATTGATGAGTCGGATTTTCCAATTCATCCTCTTCCTTTCATTGACTGTGTACACCCTCCGGAACCTTTAACCGATAACCTTCCTCAATCACCTACCTCCATCCTTTCCATCGTTCCGACCTTGCAAGAAACCGTATCACTTTCATTTCGTATGTCCGGTTTACCAAGTTCGGCGTACCCATGGTTTCTCACGAATCTTGAGGGATTTGACCCCATTTCTCGACGGGTTAATAGATTAGCACAATCGCTTTTTACACATCGATCATCACAAATTGTGCAAATCTATTCACTCCATTTGCACCCTCAAGTTCGTACTCCACTTCTTTCTCCCTTCCGCCATTCTTCTTCTCATATACCGAGACCGTATCCCGCTTCTATCTCCATACGGTCTCGCGTATTCTCCATTTCTTTCCTCTTCATCTTCTTTCACCAACCCGCATCTTATAGAGATAGAATTTTTGAATGGTTGGTGTTAACTTTTGGCCTTAGTAAGGCCTTGTATAGCTTGATACTATTCTCTTTCCCCCCCTAATCCTGAACTTCAACGCTTAACAGTGGAAACACTGTTTTACTTAAGTTTGGGGGGACCCTTTTTTTGGTATATATTTTTTGTTTTCCTTTTTGTTTTGTATATAATTTGTTTCTAGGGAGCGCCGACAATTTTGACCCTCTTGGTGTAGCCTGACAGTGAGGGCACTGTCAAGTTTAAGTTTGGGGGTGTGCTCGGTAAGCTTTCTTCCTTCACATTCATTTGTATATTTTGCATTTGCATACCTTAATTAAAAACCCACAAAAATCGAAAATTTTCCAAAAAAAAATATAAAAACTTTGTCGTTAAGTTAGCTAATAGGGTAACTTAGATCTTTATTCCGAAAGTTTAGTTGATATGATAGAAATAACTAAATTCTAGGCTTTGGAATTGAAAACCCTAAAAATAACCCTCATTCTGTCTAACTTTGGTAAGTATACGTCCTTACAGTTTTTTTTGAGAAATAGGTAATCTTGAGTTCAGTTCTTGAGTCAAGTCAAGATGAAGGTAAAGTATTGATGCTTTACTGAAGGATAAGTTTCAAAAATAGTTTCTTTTCTTGAGTTCAAATTTAGAAAGTATATACCCTACAAACTGCACTTACACGCACCTTGAAATTTGGGATAGTAGAGGATACCTAGAAACACTCTTGCCTGAAAGCCTAGTATGAAAGAAAAAACGGTATTTAAAGCTAAACACCAAAAGAGCATATTGAAAAATATATCCGGTCTTGAAAAAGAAAAAGAAAAAAGAAAAAGAAAAAATAGAATAAAGTCAAGACCTGGAAACTGCTATTTACGCTTTAAGCTCACACATTCAGTAATCGGCCGTTAGTGCCTCAAGAAGCAATAATAGTCGCATGAAAAGTGTGTGAGCAACACCGTCCATCATTAAATGAAAAGAAGTAGTATTAGGTATTAGGGCAAGGGTATTATAGCTTGAATTGAATTCTTGAGTGTAGGGGTGCAAATATACACACACGTAGGGGTATACAATTGATGTTTGGATAAGAGATAGAAATAAAAAATAAGACTTGTGTTTTCTGTAAAGTTGATAAAAATCCCTGATTTGAGGCCGCACTTTAGAAGGAAAACTCAGGAGAACCAACATCTTTCTAAACTTTTTTGGAACGTATAGGATCTAAAGTTAAAACAGATAGGAGGTGTGAAACATAAGGGTTGGATATTTCTAACTTAAGATGATAGAATTTCTAACGTAAATACTAAATTGTAGGAGTAGAATCGATGTTAACTTATAACACTAGCTTGACGGGATTTTGTGGGTGTAATCCGCTGAAAACCCTTAGGAGACAACACTCCACCTACTAGGGACACCTAGAGGTTTAATGGCTTGTTGCACGTGCTCAGTGCAATCGTGTTCCCTGCGAAAGTGCGGTTAGGAATTTTTTTGTGAATAATTGGTTTTTCTCGGGACGAGCAAAAGTTATGTTTGGGGGTATTTGTTCATACCAGAATATTGCATTTTATACCGCCCATTCTTACGCTCGTTTGTTTATAGGCAGGTGCTTTTTATCAGTGTTTGCTACATAATTGCAGGATACTAGTCTCAGCTCTAAACAATGAATATCATGGAAAAGTATGATAAATTCCGGATTACTGCCAACAACAGATAAAGCACGGGTCTCCGCTCTCTATCCGTGTGTTGCCACATACCAGTTTAAGGGACAAAAAGGCAAATCGATTGTCATTTTCATGCACAAAGCTCAATGTCAACACATGATCCAAGAAATCTACGTGGAGCTCGAGGAAATCATGGCAAAAGATCCACATCACATCACCTTTTGTTCTACTAAAATTCTGGAATAATTGTGAAGAGTTTCTGAGAAAAGTACTTTACCACACTGAAGAGGATCACAAACCAGGAAAACCCACCAAATCTCATGGCCCAAATCGTTAATAAGGCCGCGGTTCCGCGGCATAAGCGCGCTTAGGCCGTGGAACCGCGACCATGTGGGCTCCGCACTGGGTCATCTTCTGGGGGCTTTTTTGTAACTTCCTATAGTGCCTGAATGTTGCCCTAGGTTCTCTGTTTCCTGCCTATAAATATCCCAGAACTTACCAAGCCAAGGGGTTCAATTCTTTGTTCCTCTTTTGTAGGTTTTAGTGTAGTTCTTCTTCTTCTTCTTCATCTTTCCTCCATGAAAATGTAGTGAGAGCATTGTGAGGATGGTCAATGAAGATGAGGGTTTTTGTATCATTCTCTTTTGTTTAACTTCCCCTTGAGATTCTTGCTTTCTCTTGATCTTTCAACCTCTTCATTGAGCTTGAAAGGTTAAGGGTTTGTTATTGATCTCAAGGGTCGTTTTTTCTTATGGAATTAGTGCTTCATTTCACATGCGTTCTTTACCCTTCTCTTGATCTTGCAAGTTTAAGGGTTGGCTATTGATCCTATACTTGTCTTGAGTTCTAGTTTCTAGTTTTCCTTTTATTGCTTATTTATTACTTGCTTTTTATTACCTTGCTTTACTTATTTGCAATTTAAATTCATGCACTTATTTACTTGTAATCTTTTCTTTTCTTTGTTCTTTTCTTTTGCTCTTCCTGGTTCTTTTTGTGAATGGTTGTAATTATTGTTGTTGTTAAGAATAAATACGGTATTGTAAGTTAAGATTTTCTTTGCTCATTTCCTTTTCCCGTTATTTTCCATTGAACTCCGCCCAAACGATACGCAAGCGCTCCGTTAGGCACCCTACCCTAACAAGGTAACGGTGATCCTAACCGCGACCGGTTGCGTTCGGTTTGGCCGGAGGTGAAAGCAAGAGACAAGAACGGAAGGACAAGGGTAAATAAGCCGGATTCCACGAATACCGCGCTTAAATCCCCTAATCCACGTTGTGGCCGATTGCTCTAGCTTCAATTGGTCAAGACTCGGCTCAAAGGTTTTGAATACGGATTCTTTAGCTTACATTATCGTATCCTTTCTTAGCAACTTTATACATGCAAATAATACACATAGGTTAGATTGAACAAACTTATACTCATTCTTTATTGACTCGTCTAAAGACAAGAAAGGACATACAACCATCTCCCTGTAGATCGACCCGTGCTCAACCGGCTAGCTGCAAAGCGACACCGTCTTGATTGCAGTTATAATTTAGAACTTTGAACATCCAACACGCCAAAAGCGTGCGATCATTGTGAAAGGTTCCTAGGCACCCTATAGTGGTCTCACAAGGCATCGAACATGCCAATTTACAAAAAAAATGGTGCCGAGAAACCCTAGTTAACGGATCGTTTGCTAGATGTCTAGGCGAAAAAGCTAACTAGTTAACAATTAACTAAGAGATACGGAAATACAACCTTTGTAGATCCGGTCCTCCACCTCCACGGCTCTGAGATGAGGTCCTCTCCGCTGTCCAAATCAAATCCGGGCTCTAGCGTCGGCTTCGTCGGAGAATGGGCAAGCTAGGTCGTCGATGTCCATGCCGAAGATGATCTATGTCGAGGCATCGCTAGATCAAGCTCCACCTTCACCAAGACTTGAAAACTTGTGAAGGAAACACACTCTACTACTTGGAAAGAGGTAGAGGATGAAGAAATAAGAAGTGGGTAAACTTTAGAATTGGATTTCTCACTCTAAATCACACTTTGCCATTGATGGGGCAAGCTTTCTTCACTTGAAAAATGAAGAAGAAGAAGGAAATAGTTATGATAAGTTAATTAGAAAAAGAAAAGAATAATCAAAACTTATCATGACTAAACCATGGTAAAGTGTAGAGTATTAATCATGGTTGAAGCAATGGTTAGGGTTAAGCTAGAGACAAAATGGTCACTTAGTCAAAATGTTCATGAAGCTTCATGAACAAAACAAAACCAAGCCACCATTTTCTCATTTGAATTTCTTTTATCCATTTATCAAAAAGAATAAATGAATAATTAAGAAAATAAAACCCTAAACATAAACACAACCATGGTTCAAACTTTACACTTAACCAAAGTGGTATGCATCTTCAAACATGATACAAACATGTGCACATAAACATATCGCATATACAATGCGCACACCCGAGCGAGAAAATCCATCTTAAGTAAACCGATACTAGTTGATGCAAAGCAATATATCAAATATATAAATATGCATTAAATCATTAAATCAACACTTGATTCAATGATCCGGTCATGTCGCACACAACCGACTAGTATACAATGTATCGGCTTATCGAATCAACGCTTGAATCGATAACTAGGTTATATCGCATACAACCATTCGATACATTCATCGCGAGAATGAAATACGGTATCACATACACGCATTATTCTCGGTCCCGCACATATCTCATATGCGCTCCTATTTCGTTTCGCTTGAGCCAGGAAACCTCTGTGTAGGACTCTAAAGACTCGTCAATACGCCGGCAGCAGATGATGATCATATCAAACACCCACAAGCCGCAAGCGGTCTGCTAAACGTAACGGCCACCCGGGTATTGAGCGATCTGAAGATCGACGATCAAGCCCGCTCACACTCCAGTGAATCCGACCAGTAACACTACCGTACAGTCCGGTCTGATCGTCTGATATGTCGCATATCTCGCCTAGGGGTGGTAAACGTCAGACCCCAATAGCTCGATAAGTCGTGTCGATATGAGGTCTATAACTGTTCGAGAAACTACTGGTAACACTTACCAGTAAATCTCAGCAACCCTGGCCAGGGATTTCCTGTTATAGCCAATCGAACACAGCGCAACATCAACTCCCTATACCGGGAGAGACGAATCCCCTCCTATCGCTCATTGCCTCCATGTGACTCGGGACTGTACCCAAAAACCACCGTTTTGCATGCCCTCTTGGACGTGGTAAGATGGAAATCAAAGCACAGTGGGAACCACACAAGACTCTATGACGATCTCGGGTCAACAGACTACTCTGTACCAGTGTCACCAGAGAACTGCCATCTGACGTGAGGTATAATACCATCTGGGAGTTCTCGGCGAGTCCGTCCAGTGTACCCAGTCTCTACTGAGCACCCGTATATCATCTCTGATGTCAAACACCAATGGATATGGGATCATCCATCGCCCATCTGTATGGGTCGAGAAGGTATACGCTAGTCTACTCTGGTATATCGATGCCCCCTCTCGATACACCCACGACTAGGGACTTTGAAGGATGTACTTATGGACTACCATGTCCCCACTAGTATGATCCGCATCATAGTCCAGGTAGTCAAGTACACATCCTAAGGGCTTTACCAACATGTAACAGAGAGACAAACAGTATACACGTTAAGGTAAAGAGCAACCAGATAGCATACTATCATGTCGAGCAAGAAAGTCCTCCCTATATATTGTTGGAGATAGTGCCCTCAGAGTCAATTATTAGGTCACAGGTACGTGATTGTAATGATTGAGGGAGGACCTATCCCGGTAGGACAGTCTTACTCGAAATGATAGTATGCTATCTGGTTTACCTTTATCATCGTGTACTGCTTTAGGTGACATGACACGTCGCTATTACACGTTGATAGAGCCCCTAGGATTCTTGCTTGACCACCAGCAGTATGAGGGCGATCGTATAAGTGGGAGCTGGGGGTCTACAAGCATATCCTTAAAAGGTCCCTAGTCGTGGGAGTTTCGAGACCGGGCATCGATACTCCATTAGTAGACGAGTGTATACAGTCGAGACCCCGACGAGGGGCGGTGGCCGGTCTCACAAGCCACTGGTGTCAGTTGGATCACCTAAGATGTATACAGGTGCTCATTGGGTTATGAGTACACCGGACAGGACTCGCCGGGAACATGCTAGTTGGTCATATACCAGACGTCAGATGGCAGTTCCCTGGTGACATGTGTGCAGGTTAGTTCATCGACCTGGGGATCGTCATTTGTCTCGTGTGAGTTCCCACTGTACTTTGATTACTACCCTACCACGGATCAAAGGAGTCGTGCAAACAGGTTTTAGTTGGGTACAGTCCCGAGCCACATGGAGGCAGTGAGCGTATCTTCAGGGGTTCGTCTCTCCCGGTATTGGGGGTGAGGTCGTGCTGTGTCTAGGAGAGCCATTACACAAAGTCCTTGGCCAAGGCAAGGAGATTTACTGGTAGGTGTTCCAGTAGTATCTCAAGGTGTTCTGGGCTACACTCCGACACGACTTGTACCGCTTTTGGGGGTCTGACTTTTACCAACCCCCTAGGCCCGCCATGCGATACTCATAGACGAACGGACCGGACTGCACGGATATTGTCACTGACAGGCTCAGTAGGGTGTCAGGATGAGTTCGCTCATCGACGTCCCTTTTAGTCAATAGCTGGTGGCCCGTCACGTATTGGCTTATACCTCTGACGTGCTAGTGGTTAAATCCACAGCCATAGTATTGACGAGTCTTTAGAGTCTACCACACTTTCAGTTACTCAAGCTTTCGGGCGAAACGCTGTAGAGGCCGTATGGAGATATGGCAGGGTTCGATCAGATACGTGCGGTATTGCACGGATCGTGATCGGACGGTTTTTACTAGCCGGCTTTGGCTTAAGCCGGATCTTAGTATTTGATAGTGTAGTTTTGTCTTTTTGCATTTGTATCCGGACGGAATACAGATGCGGGTGTGTATGCACAGTATCGGGGTTTTCCTGTAATTTATTACGGGACCAGTTTTCTGGAGTTGCCAGTTTGCATTCCGTTCCGGCCGGTTTTCCTTTGTTCTTTCCCGGCCGGACTTTTCCGATGGAGGGTGTTATTTGCAAGTTTGCAAATAACACATTTGTGGAGGGGTTTTATGTAAAAGATTGATATGATTGCATCATTATCCTTTGCTCCATCCCTTGCATTTATTTTGACATGATTGGGTATGGGTTAGTGATGGGCCGGCCACTGTGGATAATTGGAGTGGGGTTTATTTTTAGTGGATTAATTAATAGGCTTCATAGTGATATGAGTGTGCTGGAGAATTTTTTCCTTCATGGTGATTTTCGTGGGCCCCCCTCATTGTGTGTGTGTGTGCAGTGAAGTCTTTTAATTTCCTTTGGTTTAATTCCTTCACACATCCATTTTTTAGAAAGAGAGCTTGCTTCATGTATTTTTTTCCAGGGAACAAAAAAGTCTTGGCCGAGCTCTTCTTTGTTTTGGGTGCTCCATTCTTCATTAATCATCCATGGAAATTCTTGTCCACAAATTCCTCCGACATGGCAATCTCATAAACCCCAAAGAGACAAGTTTCTACATTATTCTACAGCAAATCTTGGGCGCGTCGGCTAGCCCACTTCGCGCCCGAGTTGCCTCGGTATTGAGGTGGGAGCCCGTAAAAGATACAGGCGATGTGGTGTCCTTCCGGCAAGGAGGCGACGACCGGAGGATCCACGGGAGATCGGGACGACGACGAGAAGACCGGAGGACTCGGATCACTCGGTACATCTCTTCCCTTTCTTGTTAGTAGCTTAGACTTGTTAATGGTTATGATCCGGTGTTTAGTGCGCGGTGGTGCCGGTTTGCAAAGTCCGCAAAAATTAAAGTTTATCACCGCTTCCGCATTCCGGCGTCGGATTGACGGCCGGGGCGCCGCCGTGCACTTACAGTGGTATCAGAGCCTCGCCATTAACTTCGTCTAGCTTTCGTTAAATGTGTTTTACGTTTCCGATCGAACAAAATCCCGAAAATGCGTATTTCAAGCACATCAGTTTCTGTCGAATTTTTTTTGAGTCCAAAAATTTTTCAGGTTGTCTCAGAGTGATGTGCAGGGAATTCTAAGCATACTGTAAAAATTTGGTACCATGAACCCACCATCCCACCGCGGAAGGGCGGCCAAAACCCTACTTTGGCCGCGCTTCCGCCGCACGTTTCACTATTCATGCTCCCAAAATTTTGCAGAATGTTCCTGAGTTGAAAATGTGCTTTCTGGAATATTAAAGTTGGGCCAATTTTTTCTGTGAGTGCTACAGTTTTCTTTGGGGCCCACTTGTTAATTGTTTGATCAATCGGAAATTTTTTAAACACATTTTTCACAGTATTTACATTATATCTGCGACCGTGAATGTCACTCGATCGGTAAATCCGGTCTAACTGCTATAGCCCGGTTAGACGGATTTGCGAACGTGACTTTCACGTTGATGTTCTATGTATTTGCTGTGATGTTGCGGATCGGTCGTGGGGGATAGCCTGGATGCAATGCTAGTACAGTTTTGTTGTATTATGTACATTTGATATTGCGGGGCGAGCGTCCGACATGTGGACTGCCGTCACTGCCTGTTTGTATTATTCTTTTGGGGCACGACCTGGTTGCGGTCGATGTACCCGTTGTATGTATATTTTACTTTCTGTACTAGGATTGCCCCGCGGAGGGGTGCACGGATAGCCGGGTTCTAGAAGGCAACAAGCCCGCATCTCATGGCATTGGGACGGAGGGGGCTTCACTCCAGGATTGACGGGCTATTCGCCGCACTCGTAGGGGGTACAGGTTTGACCCAGGAGGGGTGCCCAAGTTACCGGATTCCGTGAAGTGCTGGGTGATCCATTCACGGTGCTGAAGGGGGCTGCCTCGCTTCAGGTTTTGGCGGGTGACTTGCCGCTCCCGTAGGGGTCAAGGATTACATTGCACAGGCTATCCACACGACCAGGGGAACGTCGGGTTTCAGTAGTGGCTCTGTGAAACCCGGGGATCCCAGATATCTGTATTGTTCTGTGATGCTTTACATTTCTGTGATGTTGCATTTTATTCACGCCTTGAGCGAAATACTATATATTGGTATATATTAGTAGATGTTGTATATGCTTTTCATCCGCGCTAGTCCAGTCCCCGCTCTGCCGTTAGTTAGCTAACCTAACGGGTGATGACGGGACCCAGTGGCGAATGCGGATGGCATATACGTACGTCAGTATATTTTCGTTCTTTGTGGTGTGATCAATTGATGGGACTGCATTGATTCGGATCAATGCAAGTTAAACAAACCTATTCTGATGTTGTTGGAACACTTTTCAAAAAGCTGTTATTGCAAGGACGTTCATTTCTGTTTTGCATCGTGGTATTCATTTGGAATATCCTGCTCCTCAGTCGACGAGGCAAGGGCCGAGATCCCTTCACCGGGAGTGACCCCTTGGACAGAAGTTTGCGTCAGGGCATTAACTTCACTATAGCCGATTACTTTTGCTTTGCATCGTGGTATTCATTTGGAATATCCTGCACCCCATTCTATGGGGAAAGAGCCGAGATCCCTTCACCGGGAGTGACCTCTTTAGCAACGGTTTTCGTCACTATATTTTCTAAAAAGCTATCCGTTCCTTCGACGATATCAAGTTCTTTACGTTAAAGGTTTTCGCCAGAAACCATTCGTAGCCCTCCGTCGTTTCATATGGGTAGTCAATAGTATTCAAGCTGTGTTTGTTGGCCAAAGTCAAGGCACATTGTTTGGTAGCTGTTGGTTATTCATATGCAGCATAGATAGATGCGTTGGTTTGGGAAAGTCGTACTACCTTGTTGGCCAAAGTCAAGGGTATGTACGGGTGGATTCAAATCAACCTGGAGAATGACGGGTAGAACTTGACATGTCACTTATGATTTGTTGGCCAAAGTCAAGGTCATAAGAGCATGGGGCAGAAATCACATCGGGAGTTTCAAAAGTACTGAAACTTGCCAGATATGCGCATACCTTCTGGAGTGTGATACCGTGAGCGGATTCCGTCACGTTATCATATGATGAGAGTTGGATCCCGATTCCCACTGATGAGTTGGTTTACTCCTCGGGTGACCCCGACTAATTCTTCTTTCAGGTTTGGAGGAGAATTTGAGGTACAGTGGGAGGTTTCCAGATTAGATAAATTGGTAACCATTCTGATCTAGGTTAGAGTGCACGCTGAGTGTTTCTTTTCTCTCTCTCTTGGCAGCGACCATTGACCCAACCCTAAGACTATGACTCAGAGACCAAGTTAACCGAACCTTCTTTACACTGGTTTTTGGATTGTCAGAGTTGCAGACCTCATTGCCACTCCTACTTTTACCCTTTTCTCCAGGACACCCCGTATTACTACGAACGTCCACTTCCATTGGACAAAACCATCGTATGGTTATATACGAACTCGAAGGAATTTATTCGAGGATGGTTTCCGGTTTTGGAGAAAACGGATAGGATTATTCAGTTGTCTTTTCTTTTCACCCTCTCTCAGGTTGCGAGTACTCCTTAGATTAGGAGTAGTACACCTATTATGCAAATTGGATAGTCTTCTTCCAAACCATAGGCTGGTGCCGACCGGTAGGGAATGAAGAAAACCAGTTAGCCTAAACGGTGTACAGAAGGTATTAAGTTCAGACAAAGCAAGGGATTAGTAAGAGGGCAAAGTAAATTGCGACTGATATTCACGACCAAACCAAGTACTTTTTCGCCAATCCTAAATCACCTTTGTATTTCTCCAGGACACTCCGTATCACTACGAAGATCCACAGTTTATTTGGATACTCCATCGTATGGTTATATACGAACTCGAATGGAACTTGTTCCAGTTCGGGGATGGATTCTGGTTCAGGAGAAATAGGAATAAGGTTTATTCGGTTGTCTTTTATTTTCACCCTCTCTCATTGCGAGTGTTCCTAGGATTGGGACAGTACACCCATTATGCTTATTGGATAGTCTTCTTCCAAACCATAGGCTGGTGCCGAACGGTAGGGAAGGAAGAAAACCATTTGGCCTAAAAGGGTGTGCAGAAGGTAAAGACTAAAGACATATGAAGGGACTTGGAGAGGTGGCAAAGAACTATACGGTTACAGTCGTGAATCTGGAAGAGGCATTACTAGGAATACCAGAATACCCCCATCGGAACATTTCAATGTTTCAGTTTCACTGTGTAATATTAAAGGAAAACTGATTTCCCGATTAGATACTTACTCCAGGGTATGTATTTACCAGGTACGATTCTCACATCTGTATGGTTTTACAGATGATGAGTGGGAGTAAGTTATTGGGAATTGGGTGATTATCCTCATTATATCGGGATTCGTTGTAATCGGTGATATTTGAGGAAATCACCTGGGCTGTTTGTCGGTCGGCAAATATTTGGTTTTGAATATCCGCTGTTATGCACCAATTTCAAATTGATATATCTGTACGTCTATTTTCATAGAGTGAGATATACCTTTCTGAAATTATGTCTACGACATTTACCTATATCAGTGGATGGTTAGGTAAGGAGCATTAAACAGCGGTGTAATTCTTCTTAACCATAAGTACAGTTTTCAACCTACGACACACAGTAAATGAGTTACTAGACTCAGCGGACTTATACAGAGTATTGTATGTTGTCCAGTGTCCATTAGGACAGAGGGGTTGGTCCTCATACTATATTCTGTTTACTTTTAACTTCTCTAGTTCTTAGACATGTGTTTCGTAGAAACACAGGGTCTAAGTTTTGAGGAGTTATAGGTATTTGAATAGAGTAGAGAACCAGGTGTAGCAAGTATCGGGATTCTTCAAGGTGATCGAAGATGTAGATACTTGTGTATGGTATTCAGTTGATAGTAATGATAAAGAGAAATTACTTCTCTTTCAGATTACTCATAATTGGAAGCATTCCTAAGTTGAGTAACGCTGATCGGCCTCCTTCCATTTAGTTGACATGCGCTGGGGACAGCTGCATGATTTGAATCTGGTTCAATTAAATCAGTGCCTCTGTTTTTATATTGGATATAGAACAGTTCATATCTTAACGATGTTAAGGTATGGGGAGTTGTCCGGTTCATGATTAAAACCAGACACTGGACAACTCAAGGCACGTTTCTGTAATGGCTGTTTGTGGGTTGACCCAGGCTATGACGAGGGTTGACTTTCTACCATCTGGATGAACAATAGAGATATTGTTCTAGACTCGCCACAGTTTTATTAAAAATGGATTTTTTTTCAGAAAACAGTAGTGGGAGTATGGTAGAACTGGAAGTGATTCCAGAACCACAAACGATTACTGAAGATTTGATAAGGAACCTAAAGATTCAATCTGGATTGACATTCCATTGGCCACTCCGCAGATAAGGTGGGTAACTTCAGGCACCCGAGAGGCACTCCGGTAGCCTCAAGGACGGTGACAGGGAAGTTCTTGTTTACCCACACTTGCCATTGTTGTTGTTCCAGGCTGCGAGACCCGGCAGGAGGATGAGTATAGCGTCGTTCTAAACTAGCTTTAGAAGTGCACGTCTATATGACTCTGCCAGAGGGTTTTCGTAGTCAGTGGGAGCAGCGGAAGCATTGGTGGACATCAGGCTTATGTCTATTCATAGACTAAAGCAGATATAGCGGAGATAGATCATCTGTTTCTGATGTGACAGTCATAGGTTTGACGTCATCAGAATAGGGGATGGATCTGTTGAGAAGGTAGTAGGAAGTGATTTTCCTATACTACGATCGGTTATACTTTGGTCGTCACACAGTGTTTTCTCCACATGGAACTTGGACTTAATATCAAACATACTGGTTACTAGATCTAAGGTTTTAGGTCTAGATTTGGGTGGTTTCCCAATCTGGGTACTTAGACAGCATTCTAAGAGTATTTAGAATGGACGACTCCTGGCATGGTGGTGTACCTGCAGGTAATGGAGTCACCCTCTCTAAAGGTGTCTTACAGACTAAAGGGGAGAGGGATGTGCATGATTGGCAGATCACTTGCTTTGGCAATTGAGTCAATCATGTGATGTCAAGTACCATACCAGATGTTGTTCTTGCAGTAGGTGCAATAAGTTGATATTGATCCAATCCTGGAGAAACAGTCGGAAGCAGTTTTAGAACATAAGTGGATGTTCTAGGGATATGATAACGACAGCCTCATTTGGGAGACAGTTATCATTCCAGGCTTCCAAGGTGACCTGGACGACAGGGAGGTTGTCAGAGATATAGTTTTCCCTCTGACGAGGGGCAGTATTTTGGACAGGTGGTCCAAGGTAATACTGAGGGTGGCATGGCGCAGGATACTGATTAAGTTCAGTTGACGATACAGTCTAAGAAGTTTGGATTTGGAGTTCATTTATGAGCTCGTTTCCATCAGACATCCAGACATTCTAAGACAGGTATTGCTCATTTCGGGAGATAGCTTTCTCCGCGAACTTGAGATATAGAGAGACATAGAAAGGAACATCAGAGCGGATCCACTCACTGAGGCTATTCCTCGAACGCAATAGTTCCGCAAACGAGCTTTGTGAGACTGACTAGTAGAGGAGTTGGATGTTCGGTATCACACGGGCTGTGAGTATGCGACATCGCAATAATTAGCCTTGAGTGCAAGTGGGAGATTGTTGGAGATAGTGCCCTCAGAGTCAATTATTAGGTCACAGGTACGTGATTGTAATGATTGAGGGAGGACCTATCCCGGTAGGACAGTCTTACTCGAGATGATAGTATGCTATCTGGTTTACCTTTATCATCGTGTACTGCTTTAGGTGACATGACACGTCGCTATTACACGTTGATAGAGCCCCTAGGATTCTTGCTTGACCACTAGCAGTATGAGGGCGATCATATAAGTGGGAGCTGGGGGTCTACAAGCATATCCTTAAAAGGTCCCTAGTCGTGGGAGTTTCGAGACCGGGCATCGATACTCCATTAGTAGACTAGTGTATACAGTCGAGACCCCGACGAGGGACGGTGGCCGGTCTCACAAGCCACTGGTGTCAGTTGGATCACCTAAGATGTATACAGGTGCTCATTGGGTTATGAGTACATCGGACAGGACTCGCCGGGAACATGCTAGTTGGTCATATACCAGACGTCAGATGGCAGTTCCCTGGTGACATGTGTGCAGGTTAGTTCATCGACCTGGGGATCGTCATTTGTCTCGTGTGAGTTCCCACTGTACTTTGATTACTACCCTACCACGGATCAAAGGAGTCGTGCAAACAGGTTTTAGTTGGGTACAGTCCCGAGCCACATGGAGGCAGTGAGCGTATCTTCAGGGGTTCGTCTCTCCCGGTATTGGGGGTGAGGTCGTGCTGTGTCTAGGAGAGCCATTACACAAAGTCCTTGGCCAAGGCAAGGAGATTTACTGGTAGGTGTTCCAGTAGTATCTCAAGGTGTTCCGGGCTACACTCAGACACGACTTGTACCGCTTTTGGGGGTCTGACTTTTACCAACCCCCTAGGCCCGCCATGCGATACTCATAGACGAACGGACCGGACTGCACGGATATTGTCACTGACAGGCTCAGTAGGGTGTCAGGATGAGTTCGCTCATCGACGTCCCTTTTAGTCAATAGCTGGTGGCCCGTCACGTATTGGCTTATACCTCTGACGTGCTAGTGGTTAAATCCACAGCCATAGTATTGACGAGTCTTTAGAGTCTACCACACTTTCAGTTACTCAAGCTTTCGGGCGAAACGCTGTAGAGGCCGTATGGAGATATGGCAGGGTTCGATCAGATACGTGCGGTATTGCACGGATCGTGATCGGACGGTTTTTACTAGCCGGCTTTGGCTTAAGCCGGATCTTAGTATTTGATAGTGTAGTTTTGTCTTTTTGCATTTGTATCCGGACGGAATACAGATGCGGGTGTGTATGCACAGTATCGGGGTTTTCCTGTAATTTATTACGGGACCAGTTTTCTGGAGTTGCCAGTTTGCATTCCGTTCCGGCCGGTTTTCCTTTGTTCTTTCCCGGCCGGACTTTTCCGATGGAGGGTGTTATTTGCAAGTTTGCAAATAACACATTTGTGGAGGGGTTTTATGTAAAAGATTGATATGATTGCATCATTATCCTTTGCTCCATCCCTTGCATTTATTTTGACATGATTGGGTATGGGTTAGTGATGGGCCGACCACTGTGGATAATTGGAGTGGGGTTTATTTTTAGTGGATTAATTAATAGGCTTCATAGTGATATGAGTGTGCTGGAGAATTTTTTCCTTCATGGTGATTTTCGTGGGCCCCCCTCATTGTGTGTGTGTGTGCAGTGAAGTCTTTTAATTTCCTTTGGTTTAATTCCTTCACACATCCATTTTTTAGAAAGAGAGCTTGCTTCATGTATTTTTTTCCAGGGAACAAAAAAGTCTTGGCCGAGCTCTTCTTTGTTTTGGGTGCTCCATTCTTCATTAATCATCCATGGAAATTCTTGTCCACAAATTCCTCCGACATGGCAATCTCATAAACCCCAAAGAGACAAGTTTCTACATTATTCTACAGCAAATCTTGGGCGCGTCGGCTAGCCCACTTCGCGCCCGAGTTGCCTCGGTATTGAGGTGGGAGCCCGTAAAAGATACAGGCGATGTGGTGCCCTTCCGGCAAGGAGGCGACGACCGGAGGATCCGCGGGAGATTGGGACGACGACGAGAAGACCGGAGGACTCGGATCACTCGGTACATCTCTTCCCTTTCTTGTTAGTAGCTTAGACTTGTTAATGGTTACGATCCGGTGTTTAGTGCGCGGTGGTGCCGGTTTGCAAAGTCCGCAAAAATTAAAGTTTATCACCGCTTCCGCATTCCGGCGTCGGATTGACGGCCGGGGCGCCGCCGTGCACTTACATATATGTCCCAGCATCCACTACAATATACATCCAATGTACAGTAATGGCCTCTAGGGCATACATATAACTAACAATCTCCCACTTGCACTTGGGCCATCTGTAGCAGTGGTTGTAGTATCTCATACTCAACCATCCCATAAAAGTCTCTCTTTGGGAACAGGCCTTTGTGAGTGGATCCGCTGTGTTGTCCTCTGAGTCTACTCTTCTTACCTCGATCCCCTGGAGATCAACTATCTCCATGATCAGGTGATGCTGCCTCAGAATATGTCTGGATCACTGATGGGACCTGCGTTCCTTAGCATAAGCCACGACTCCATTGTCACGCAATGGGAGGAACATAGTTCATCTCATGAACCATTATACACCCAAACAGCCTCTTTGGTAGCATCTTAAGTAACGATGTATCCTGCCTTTATCGTCTAGTATGTCACGGTATCTAGCTTGGAACTCTTCCAACATACCGTCCCTCCACTGAGGGTAAAGACAATGCCTGTGACTGACATTCAGTCGTCTTTATCACCCTGGAACCCTTCCAGTGATTCTCCTTAGGATCGGTTGATACTATCTCACTACAACTAGTGAGAATCCTAACATCCAATTAGATCTATCTCATAGATCCAAAATCCAGGATTTAGTAGGTATCACTTTGATCCTATATGGAGAATCTTTGTGATAAACGGAGATTGATCGAGCGTAGCATAGGAAACTCCTTCCCTATCAAGAGTATGTCATCCACGTACTCTACGAGGATCCTCACCATACTCCCTACTACCTTTTTGTTTATACAAAGTTCATCTACCATTTTGATGATGTCAACTTCTTTGACTAATTCATCAAAACAGATGTTCCAACTCCGCGATGCCTGCTCTATCCTATAAAGCATCTTGCACACGTTTCCGCTGCTCCCACTGTCTACGAAGCCCTCTGGCTGTGTACTTATAGACGCACTCTTCTAAAACATCATTTAGAAAAGCAATCATGACACCCAACCACCAGATATCGCAGTCATGGTATGTAGCCGTGACAAGTAGGATCTGGATGAACTTAAGCATAGCTACTTGAAAAGGTTTCATCATTATCCACGCCTGGTCGATGACGAAAACCCTTAACAAGTCTAGCTTTGAAAGTCTCAACTTTTCCATGTACACCAAGTAATCTTCTCAAGATATACTTGCTCCTGATGGGGATTTAACCCTTCAGATATAGCAACCAAAGTCCATACTTTGTTGGTGTATAAGGATTCCATCTCAGATCACTAAGCATCCAGCCATTCTTACAGAGTCTTACCCCCGATGGCCAGCTCGAAACTAGTTGGGTCATCATCCTATGATGTAATCCTCGCTCCCACTATCATAGAGAAACCGAAGTATCTCTCAGGTGGGTGAGGAACCCTACTAGATCGGCGGAGAGGCTGAGGTTCGTTGGTTTCCACTGAATCCTCTGGTTGTACCAAATCATCTACTGTAGTTTGTATAGCTGGAACACTTCCAGTTCTACATAACAGACCTTGCCTCGAGCTTGTCCGGATTTTGCTTTTAGACATAGGCCGGACAACCCCAAATCTTAACTAGCTTAAGACATGGGCTCTTCCCTTTCCATATCTCATATGGAATGGTAGGCAACTGATTTGATTGGAACCCTATTCAATAGGTATGCAGCTTCTCAAGTGCATAACACCCAAAAGGAAATAGGTAGCTCAGTATTACTCATCATAGAGCACACCTTATCACATAGGGTGTAATAGCTCCACCCCGATGTACCATCGTGCTATGGTGTATACGGAGGGGTAATGCTGATAGAGAATCTCATTCTCCTTTAGAATAGTCCAGGAATTCCGTGCTCAAGTATTCTCCTCCTTGATCTCATCATAGGACACAATATTTATACCCGTATTGGTTCTCTACTTCTCGCTTATATTCTGTGAATATCTCAAAAGGTTCGGACTTGTGTTTCAACAGGAACATAGGTCTGAATCTCGAAAGATCATCAGAGAATATAATGAAGTATAAAGAACCGGTCTTGGCATATGTAGACTGGGGATCTACATACATCAACATGTATCATCCCAAGAGTTCACTAACTCTTTCTCAGTTTCCAATAAACGGAGCTATGGTCATCTTATCTTTGTGACATGACTGGCGAGTTTCACAAGATGTAAGTTCAAACTGATTTAAATATGCATCTATATGTAACTCTAGCTAGTCGGGTCACATTGATCTGACCTAGTTTACAATGCCTCAAGAAGAATTCGTTCAGTTCTGAACTTTTCCTCTTGTGTGTGTTCTGTATACTTAGAACTGCAGTTTGATTTAGAACAGCAATGCTTTTAGATAACGTGCCTGAACCGATCAACTTTTGATATAGGAAATGTTCAAAACATTATCCAACTATACAAAATTTTATCATTTCTTTACTGATAAAGAGACTGATATGATTTTGTATATCAGGTTCGGTATCTAATAACATTCGTTCAGAATCAATGTATTTGTAATACAGGGTGACAGTGACCGACAGACTTGGCTGCAACACTTGCCCCGTTCTCTGCCTCATGAAACTTATCACCCGTTCTCAGTTCTCTACCTTTCTGTAGCCCTATGTAACAGATTACATATCTGGGATCCTGATCTGGTATCACATACCCCGGACGTAAAGGATACTGAGAAACAGTTCTGTATAATGAGCACACCCGAAGATGATGCATCATCATGCACTCTCTTCGTTTGGGCGGCACGGGAAATCAGGTATTCCCCAAATTCCTGCTCTGTCTTATAACATTTATAAGTTGGAGCGGGACCAACGTTCCCCAGCTCAGTATAACAAGCGGGTTCGGTCAATAATCCGTTTTATTATCTTGATTAAGGCGTGATATGGTCGCTACCAGGAGAGAGAGAGAAGAAAACACTCAGCGTGCGCTCTGTTAAGAATAGATTGGTTATTATTTTATCTAATCAGGATGGCTCCCACTGCTTTTTATCAAATCTTCCTTCAAACCCTAAAAGGAAAGACTAGCCGGGATTAATTACACACTACAAGTTCGCCAATATTTCAGCCAGGCCAGTGTCGGTACTTTGAGGGAGGTCCCCCGTGCTTTCGCACGAACCTAATTAATGTAAACCTCGTTTTCCCAGAGGCATAACCTCGTTAACACCTTTCTAGACACCTACTTGATCGGCTAATTGTAATGTATAAAACTCTCCCAGGAGTAACACTTACTCGCAGTGGGTATCGGGATCCAACTATCTCATAGAAGGTATGCAATCTCATTGCAAATTTCAACACTTGAAACTCCCGATAATATTTTGCCCCTAGCTCGCTATGACCTTGACGGAGGCCAAACAACCCATAGTCCGCTAGTCAAGTTCAACCCGTCATTTCCTGATTGAATTAAACCCACCCGCACGACCCTTGACGGAGGCCAAACAACGCCGTACGAATACCCTAATCCAATCGCATCATATGCTAGCAGATAAGCACTAGTTAGCTACCGTACACTACGCCTTGACGGAGGCCAAATAACCGCAGCACGAATACTAACCAGTACGTATCTGAAATGACGGAGGGCTACGACAGGTTTTTCTGAAAACCTATTGCGTAATGAACTTGATATCGCTGTAGAATCAAATGATTTTAAAATGGAGTGCATTTGAGGCTTTTCTAGTTTTGCTAAAGGAGTCACTCCCGGTGAAGGGATCGTCGGTCCTTTCCTCGTCGAATGAGGTGCGGGATATATCATATATATCACTGTGCAAAAAAAAAACACTTAAAAGCAATCAAAAGACAAACCGAGTGTGTAGCATCTGCCAGTTATTGCTAAAGGAGTCACTCCCGGTGAAGGGATCTCGGTCCTTTCCTCATCGAATAAGGTGCAGGATATATCACATATACCGCTGTGCAAAGCAAGAACTGTAGCTACCTGTTTTAATTTTGAAATTCGATTCTACAACATCTTAGGTTTCTTTTATTTCATTAATCACATTAATGAAGTCCCATCATTTAAATACCTAAACATCACAGATAAATACGACGTACACTTATGCCATCCGCATTCGCCTCGATGTCCCCTCGTGCACCGTTAGGTTAGGTAACTAACGGCAGAGCAGGGCAGGGCTTGCACGGGTGTAAAACATAAGTAACATCTATATAATATATCATATATACTATATACTGTATCTATCACAGAACATCACATGATCACATCACAGATATCGCAGCAGAAGAATCATATGAAATATTGGATATACTAGGACGTCCGTGTTTTCAATACGAGCCAGTATAAAACACGGATTCCACGGTCGTGATGAATAGCCAAACCCACACCCCTTGACCCCTACGAGAGCGGCAAGCAACCCTACCAATTCTAGAGTTAGGAGACCCGGACTCGACTCCTCGAGTTGGTCTCCCACTGGACTCCAGAACTCGGTTACTTGTGCCCTCCTCCTTGGGTCTATCCTAGTGCGGAAAAGTAAATAATATACAAGAGGTGACAACTTCCGCAACCTGGAAGCGCCCCAAATAAAAGAATATTACATACAAGTTTTTACATGAATGAAAATGAAAAACACTCATCTCACATAAAAACCCCCGGCTATTCAAACACGACGATCCAATATAACATATCCAGCAACACATAACATCACATGTCATCAACGTAAGTAAATATGTCCATCCCAATTGTCGTTGACATATAGCAACGAAACCGGCGATATCACATATTACACTTACGGTCACAGAAAAAAAAGTGTAAAACTACAACAGTTGGAATCCGCAACCTGCATAGACATCGCATGCCTAATCAAATGAATTCCTTAGACATCGCATGCCTAACAATTATAAACCCCGCATTTTAGTCTCAAAATCGAAAACACTTTTCAATATCAAGTCGGGCAATTCAACAAGTTTCCCGACATCCTGATCGAATACTCGTCGCAAACTTCAGTAGGTGGCCGCACCCCCGATACCGTCGACGAAGTGCACCAAGGCGGAACACCGCTGCCGCGAGCACCCGAACGGATGCTTTGGGCGACGGGGTTCTCCTACAGTCACTTGGTCGGGGCTATGGAGTGAAGCTGTCTATTAAGTTTACCCGGCGAGTATCCGCGTACGCTACGTGATTGCGATGGACTTTTGATCACATCAAAATTCCGTGGCAACCGATCAAGTGAGACAAAATTGCTACGTTTATAACATTCATTCAGTTATCACATAACTACTATTGTGAATTCCAATTATTGTATCCCATTCCAGATAAACAGAAAATGTTAAACTTTTCGATCGAACAATCGAACACCCAAGTTTTCCCGGTACAGCACAACACATGAAATAAGTCTAACAACATTCCGTTCGTGCCTCAGTACCAACGATCCAGCCGTAGAAGGGTCAAGCCAACGCCTCACATGTGGCACGCCGTACTGCCCCAAACCCGAAGGTTCAAAGGGCAGTTCAAGACGGTCACATAATTGAGTTAAGGTTTGTTGTCTTCTAGAGGGTCCATTGCGTTACTTGCACTACTTAGAACGTCGTTAAACTACGGAAAGATCCAACGCTTGGAAATTTTCCGACAGGGGAAAAGTTTGGTATTTATATCCGATCGAACTTTTTAACATATTCTAAAATTTATCCGGAAAGCCACACAGACAAAATTTGATACTCCGATCGAGTCCATGAAATCCCAAAACAACCCAGAAAAATTCAACTCTGGAAAAAATATTAAAAATTTCCAGAAGACTCAGCACTACAAAACATGAATTACTGTGCAAGCCACGTGATGTAAATCTACAGTGTGGCCGCGGATCCGCCGCTAGTACTATGGTTGGGGCCGCGTATCCGCGCTTCATTAGTGGATTTAGCATTACGTGCTTCACAGTAAATCATAAAATTCCCTGCTGAATTTTTTGGCAATTTTTAATATGGAAAAATCCCAGAAATTAAAAAATGTACACAGAGCATATTTATGGTTGGGTTTTCGGGTCGTTCGGACTTCAAATTCCGTCTGGACTCCGCCTAAGGCTCTAGCTAGGCTCTGATACCACTGAAAGGTTCCTAGGCACCCTATAGTGGTCTCACAAGGTATCGAACATGCCAATTTATAAAAAAAATGGTGCCGAGAAACCCTAGTTAACGGATCGTTTGCTAGATGTCTAGGCGAAAAAGCTAACTAGTTAACAATTAACTAAGAGATACGGAAATACAACCTTTGTAGATCCGGTCCTCCACCTCCACGGCTCCGAGATGAGATCCTCTCCGCTGTCCAAATCAAATCCGGGCTCTAGCGTCGGCTTCGTCGGAGAATGGGCAAGCTAGGTCGTCGATGTCCATGCCGAAGATGATCTACGTCGAGGCATCGCTAGATCAAGCTCCACCTTCACCAAGCCTTGAAAACTTGTGAAGGAAACACACTCTACTACTTGGCAAGAGGTAGAGGATGAAGAAATAGGAAGTGGGTAAACTTTAGAATTGGATTTCTCACTCTAATTCTCACTTTGCCATTGATGGGGCAAGCTTTCTTCACTTGAAGAATGAAGAAGAAGAAGGAAATAGTTATGATAAGTTAATTAGAAAAAGAAAAGAATAATCAAAACTTATCATGACTAAACCATGGTAAAGTGTAGAGTATTAATCATGGTTGAAGCAATGGTTAGGGTTAAGCTAGAGACAAAATGGTCACTTAGTCAAAATGTTCATGAAGCTTCATGAACAAAAATAAACCAAGCCACCATTTTCTCATTTGAATTTCTTTTATCCATTTATCAAAAAGAATAAATGAATAATTAAGAAAATAAAACCCTAAACATAAACACAACCATGGTTCAAACTTTACACTTAACCAAAGTGGTATGCATCATCAAACATGATACAAACATGTGCACATAAACATATCGTATATACAATGCGCACACCCGAGCGAGAAAATCCATCTTAAGTAAACCGATACTAGTTGATACAAAGCAATATATCAAATATATAAATATGCATTAAATCATTAAATCAACACTTGATTCAATGATCCGGTCATGTCGCACACAACCGACTAGTATACAATGTATCGGCTTATCGAATCAACGCTTGAATCGATAACTAGGTTATATCGCATACAACCATTCGATACATTCATCGCGAGAATGAAATACGGTATCACATACACGCATTATTCTCGGTCCCGCACATATCTCATATGCGCTCCTATTTCGTTTCGCTTGAGCCAGGAAACCTCTGTGTAGGACTCTAAAGACTCGTCAATACACCGGCAGCAGATGATGATCATATCAAACACCCACAAGCCGCAAGCGGTCTGCTAAACGTAACGGCCACCCGGGTATTGAGCGATCTGAAGATCGACGAGCAAGCCCGCTCACACTCCAGTGAATCCGACCAGTAACACTACCGTACAGTCCGGTCTGATCGTCTGATATGTCGCATATCTCGCCTAGGGGTGGTAAACGTCAGACCCCAATAGCTCGATAAGTCGTGTCGATATGAGGTCTATAACTGTTCGAGAAACTACTGGTAACACTTACCAGTAAATCTCAGCAACCCTGGCCAGGGATTTCCTGTTATAGCCAATCGAACACAGCGCAACATCAACTCCCTATACCGGGAGAGACGAATCCCCTCCTATCGCTCATTACCTCCATGTGACTCGGGACTGTACCCAAAAACCACCGTTTTGCACGCACTCTTGGACGTGGTAAGATGGAAATCAAAGCACAGTAGGAACCACACAAGACTCTATGACGATCTCGGGTCAACAGACTACTCTGTACCAGTGTCACCAGAGAACTGCCATCTGACGTGAGGTATAATACCATCTGGGAGTTCTCGGCGAGTCCGTCCAGTGTACCCAGTCTCTACTGAGCACCCGTATATCATCTCTGATGTCAAACATCAATGGATATGGGATCATCCATCTCCCATCTGTATGGGTCGAGAAGGTATACGCTAGTCTACTCTGGTATATCGATGCCCCGTCTCGATACACCCACGACTAGGGACTTTGAAGGATGTACTTATGGACTACCATGTCCCCACTAGTATGATCCGCATCATAGTCCAGGTAGTCAAGTACACATCCTAAGGGCTTTACCAACATGTAACAGAGAGACAAACAGTATACACGTTAAGGTAAAGAGCAACCAGATAGCATACTATCATGTCGAGCAAGAAAGTCCTCCCTATATATGTCCCAGCATCCACTACAATATACATCCAATGTACAGTAATGGCCTCTAGGGCATACATATAACTAACACATTGTGCCCACGTGTTAAGCATATAAGGCACTAGGCGCTGAATGATGAGTGTCAAGCGCTTTATGTTCTGTGGCACCCATGTAAGGGTCATGTGAGGCGCTGGGCACTGAGCGCCAGCCACTGAGTACTAAGCACTCTTTATTTTGTAGCGTCCATGTGAGGGGCACTTGAGGCGCTGAGCGCCAGCCACTGAGTGCTAAGCACTCTTTATATTATTGCGCCCATGTGAAGGACACGTGGGGCGCTGAGCACTCCTGAGTTCTCCCTCTCTCTCTTCATTTTTTTGAATGAACCAGATGATCTTTATCTAATTTTATTTACCTAAAATTTCCAAGAGGAGAGTTCTTTTTCCTTGGAAATTTAATTCTCTATTCTTCCAAAGCTTTCTACTCTTTTTTTCAAAGCAATAGGGGGGTTCTTCCCTGTTAGACTTCAAGTCTTAGGTCCTTTATATAATAGAGGCAAGTCAGTTGATTAGTTGAAGACATCTCTCATTGAGAGATCTTAAATGATTTGGTGATTTTACCTGCCATTGGATCTTTGATCCAAGGGCATCTGTTTTACAAAAGGTATTTTTCTTGTTATTAACAAGATTAGTGAAAGATTTTCCCATATATAATTTATTCAGTAGATCGGTGATTCTTTAATCACCATTGGATTTTTAGTCCAACGGTACTCTGTTTTACAGAGAGTAATCTTTCTTGTTTAGAAAGATTTGAGAAATATTTCCTCAACAGAATTTAATTCTGCATTCTGATGATTTTGTTGGTGTATATGCCCTAGAGGCCATTACTGTATTATACTAGTATGTATATTACTTGATGGATGCTTGGGATATTCACAGTTGTATAGACAATCTTGCTCGATATAGTAGTATGCTACTTGGTTTGTCTCTGCTTTAATGTGTACATGTGTGTTTATTCATTACATTACCTATGCGCATTAGTAGAGCCCTTAGGATCTTTGCTTGATTACCGGCGTTGTGATGGCGATCACACTCGTGGGGGCTGGGTAATCTACAAGCACATCCTTATACACGTCCCTGGTCGTGGGAGTATTGAGATAGGGCATCGATACTCCGGAGTAGACCAGTGTATGCGCTTCTCATCCCAGCACGGGAGACGATCTGTCCCACAGCCGTCAGTACGCCGTACTTGAGATAGTATGCGGGTGCTCGTTAGGTTACGAGTACACTGGACAGGACTCGTCGGGAACTGATGGTTGGTATTATACCTATCGTCAGTTATCAGTTTCCAGGTGACATGAGTACAGCTTAGTCCGCTGACTTGACACTGTCACTTCGTCTCGAGTGTGTTCCCACTGTTCTTTGATTACTACCCTACCACGGCTCTACCGAGTCGTGCAAACAGGTAGTAGTTGGGAGCAGTCCCGAAGCACTTGGAGGCAGTGACGGTTAGACAGGATTCGTCTCTCCCGGTATTGGGGGTTGACATCGCGCTGTGTCTAGGAGAGCCATTACACAAGTAGTCCCTGGCGAGGGCAAGCGAGATATACTGGTAGGTTTCCAGTGTTTTCTCAGGGTGTTCTGGGCTTCACTCCGACACGACTTGTACCTCTATTAGGGGACTGACGTTTACCGCCCCCCTAGGCCCGCCATGCGATGTATCAGACGAACAGACCGGACTGTACGGAGATTGTCACATACAGGCTCAGTAGGAGTTCGGATGGGTTTACCTCATCGGCCTTCTTATCGACATCTACCTGGGGACCGTTACGTACAACTAGTGCCGCTTGCGGTCTGTGGTTAAACCCACTGCCAGCGTAGTGTCGAGTCTTTAGAGTCCCACACAGAGAGTTTCCCTGCACTGAGCGAAACGTGTTGAGGCCGTATGGTTTTACGGCAGGGCTGCGATCACTTACGTATACTTGTATGTGTATGGTGTTCGGGCAGGCAATACTAGTGGGCTTTGTTCTAAGCCGGATCCTAGTATTGCACGGATGGATTTGTTTTGTCTTCTGTGCATCCGCATTCTACGGAATACGGATGCAGGTGTGTATGCACAGTTTTCCGGAGCGGTGAAGGAGGAGGTGCCTCATTAGGGTTTTGGCAGTTGGTTCGGCCAAAACCGTTATGTGGCAGGCTCATTAGGGTTTTGACAGTTGATTCGGTCAAAACCATTTTGAGGCGGACTCATTAGGGTTTTGACAGTTCGTTTGGTCAAAACCATTATGAGCCGCAGACATCATTTACTAATCCTATTAGTGATAATTTTATGATGGCTAATTGCATTGACCATTTGACCCCGTTGACCTCTCTTGACTATGTTGACCGGTTGACCGAGTTGACCATTGACTTTCAAGGGGGATCTACACTCTTCTTTTCTTTTCTTTTTCTTTTTCCATTTGGATTATGATAATGGTCATTTCAATGTAGCCATCAAACTTTATCTTGATGGGATTAGTAATGATGTTGTTTTTTACATTATTGCAACCATGGTTACTTTTCTTTGTATCATAATTTTCTTTCTCATTCTCTCTCTTGTTTTTTCAAGTGAGAAGAAAAGAAATAAACCATGGTTGTTGCTCCTCCTTCTTCTTCCTCTCCTTGATTTTATCTTTTGATCTCATGTGTTGAGAGATAAAGATCCCACAAAGACAAAATCATCCCTTCATCACTTCTACACAACCTAGGGCTTTTAGATTAGCAATCTCTTTGCCCTAGTTACCTCGGCTCGAGGTGGAGCTCAATGCACATCTCTCGGGTGGATCGTCTACGACTCAAGGAGGCCGCGGAGGTGACCAAAGTCCGGATCAAGCCTCAAAGCAAGCAAGGAGAAGAACAACAAGAAGAGAAGATGTTCAAGTTGAGGTATAACCCCTAACCGAGTTGATAGATCTCTAGTTAGGATGCTAGTGTATCGTTTAGCAAAGATCCGGCTTTTACGGTCCATGTTACCAAGTTTAGAAAAATTTTTGTTTTACCGTTTCCGCAACCCCGAAAGTACCGGGAGAGGTAACGTGGACCTAACAGTGGTATCAGAGCCTAACTAAACACACCCTAGCATGTTAGCAAAGTATTAAGAATATCGACCGGACAAAAACCCGCAAAATTACCCCGGAAAAATTCAGTTTCTGCCGATTTTCAGATCTGTTCCAAAATTAAAAATTCATGCACTAAAAATCGGTTCAGGCTTTTCTTAGAAAACTGCAAAAATTTGATCACCCAACTCGACCATAGTGCCGCGTTTCCGCGGCATAAGCTTGCTTATGCCGCGGAACCGCGGCCAGTTTGGCTCTGTTTGGGGATCGGCTTCTTGCAGTTTTCTTAGATGGGTATTTTTGGATTTTTACAATATGATATTTCTGCCCAGATTTTCCAGAAAGCAAAATTTGTTTTTGGGGCTCAAGAATCCGTATTTTTTGGTCGATGTTCTGTAGACTTTGGCTAATGGTTATATCTGTAATGTTATTTGTGTATTGAACATCTACTAATCGCTATACGCCGATTAGTGTGGGTTATACACATCTGTGATCTGTGTTGTTGATGGTATGTGTATATGAACTCGTTGGATTGTCGCGGATGAATAGCCGGGGTGGATGTGAGATGAGAGTTTCTTTTTCTTTCATTCATGTAATAAATTTGTAAATTGATGTAATATTATTTGTATGGCCGCACAACCGGGTCGGGGTTGTAGCCGTCATTGTATAATTCTTTTTACTGTTTTTGCTCCTAGGATAGACCCATGAAGGGGGTGCACAAACTACCGGGTATCTCGAAGTGCCGAGTGGCCTACTCATGGCGTTGAGGGAGGTTGCTTCGCTTCGGGTACTTGGCGGGTAGTTTGCCGCACCCGTAGGGGTCTTGGGTAGGGTATTGGCTATTCATCGCGACCGTGTAATCCGCTTTTCGTTGCAGGCTCGAACGAATCGCGGGTTCCTAGTATATCCAAAGTGTTCATCTGTTATCTGGATTGGCTATCATTGCTGTATATCTATATATAATAACTATTTAGGCGTTGCTTATGTTTTACAGCCGCGCTAGCCCAGCCCCCTTTCTGTCGTAAGTTAAGTAACCGAACGGGTGATGACGGGGCCCCGTGGCGAATGCGAATGGCATAAGCGTACGTCTTATTTTGGTTGTTTTCTGCAATGGTAGGATTTAAATGATGGGACGCATTAAAAGAACTAATGCAAGAAAATAAACCTAAAAGACGTTGTTGAAACAAGTTTTTCAAAAAGCTGTTATTGCAAAGACGTTCAATTTTTGTTTTGCATCGAGGTATTCGGTTATGAATGCCCAGCACCTCAGTCGACGAGGCAAGGGCTGAGATCCCTTCATCGGGAGTGACCCCTTGGACAAAAGTTTGCGTCAGGGTAATAACTTCACTATAGTCGATTATTCTTGCTTTGCATCGAGGTATTCGGTTATGAATGCCCAGCACCTCAATCGACAAGGCAAGGGCCGAGATCCCCTCATCGGGAGTGACCCCTTAGACAAAAGTTTGCGTCAGGGTAATAACTTCGCTATAGTCGATTATTCTTGCTTTGCATCGAGGTATTCAGTTTGGAATATCCTGCACCTCATTCGACGAGGAAAGAGCCGAGATCCCTTCACAGGGAGTGACCTCTTTAGCAAAAAGTTTTCGCCACTATATTTTCGAAAAGTGTATCACGTTCCTTCAACGATATCAAGTTCATTACGTTAACGGGTTTTTTCGCCAAAACCTAGCCGTAGCCCTCCGTCGTTTCGGATCAATATTATTTAGTATTCGTGCTGCGTTTGTTGACCTAGTCAAGGCGTAGTGAACGGTAGCTAAATAATATTTTTCTGTGGATTGCAAATGTGATTGGTTGGGACAGTCATGTGGCCTTGTTGACCTAGTCAAGGGCACGTACGGGTTGGTCTAATGCAATCAGGATAATGACGGGTAGAACTTGACTAACAGTTTGTGGCTTGTTGACCTAGTCAAGGTCATGAACCGTTAGGGGCAAAAACCACATCGGGAGTTTCAAAAGAACTGAAACTTGCAGATTTAGCATACCTTCTGGAGTGTAGTGACTAGAGTGGATTCCATCTAGATCATCACACAATGATAGTTGGATCCCGATCCCGCTGATGAGTTGGATTACTCTCGGGAGATTATTTCACTTAACAATCAATGCTATAAACCTAGTAGGTGTCTAGAAAGGTGTTAGCGGGGTTACGCCCCCAGGGAAAAGCGGTTCTTAAATTAAGGAACTTCGCAAAAGCGTTGGAAAACCTCCCTCGAAGTACCGACACTAGCCTGGCTGAAAGGTTAAGCAAGTATTGTGACGTGAATGAAATCCCGACTAGTTCTTCTTTTAAAAAGGTTTTAAGAAGAATTTGAGGAAACAGTGGGAGACATCCTGGTTAGATAAACTAATAAACCAATCTAATCTTGCAAGAGCGCCCGCCGAGTGTTTCTTTTCTCTCTCTCCAGGTAGCAACCATTTCACGCCCTAATCAAGATAATAAAATGTATCGCTTGACCGATCCGAATTCTTATTCGGGGCTGGGGAACGTTGGTTTAGCTCTAACTTGTGACAACAGTCATAAGTACGAGCAAGGGAAAGGGGATTGTTTGGATTTCCAGGATACCCAGTTGAAGAAGCATGGTTTTGCATCTACTTCAGGTGTTCTTGTAATTGAGAACTGTTTTACGGTCAGCCCTACCTCCTGGGTACTTGATACCGGATCAGGATCTCATATCTGTAATTTATTGCAGGGACTGAGAAAAAGTAGGAAAGTTGCACCGGGTGATATGTCGCTCAGAGTAGCGAACGGAGCACAAGTTAATGCGGCAGCCGTCGGTGAATATCACCTAGTATTGCCAAATGGCAAGACTATGATTTTGAACGATTGCTACTATGTACCCTCCATGGTTTGCAACATCATATCAGTTTCTTTATTCGATAAAGATGGATATAACTTTGTTCTTGACAAGAATATCATGAACATTTACCTTCATAAGGTACTGGTTACAGAGGGTACACTGTGTAATGGTATCTACGTTCTAAATCAGAATACAGTTCTCAATATACAAAACACACGCAAGAGAAAGAATTCAGATACGAATGAATCCTACTTGTGGCATTGTAGACTTGGTCATATCGGAGAGAAAAGAATGAGCAAGTTGCATAAAGATGGACTCTTGAATGCGTTCGAGTTTTCATCTTATGAAACTTGTCAGTCTTGTCTCAAAGGGAAGCTGACCAAATCTCCGTTCACCGGACATGGAGAAAGAGCAACCGAGCACTTGGGACTCGTACATAGTGATGTATGCGGTCCGATGTCTATACATGCAAGGGGTGGGTTCTCGTACTTCATCACATTCACTGACGATCTCTCTAGGTTCGGATATGTGTATCTGATGAAACACAAATCTGAAGCTTTTGAGAAATTCAGGGAATTTAGAAACGAAGTAGAGAACCAGACAGGCAAAAGTATCAAGATCCTCCGGTCTGACAGGGGAGGGGAGTACTTAAGCACGGAATTCCTAGATTACTTAAAAGAGAATGGTATTCTCTCTCAGCTTACTCCTCCTTATACACCACAGCACAACGGTGTATCGGAGAGGAGGAATCGTACCCTTCTGGATATGGTTCTCTCCATGATGAGTAATGCCGAGTTACCTCTTTCATTTTGGGGACATGCGCTGTTGACGGCGGCATATCTGTTGAACGATGTTCCGTCTAAATCTGTGCCTAAGACACCGTTCGAGATATGGAATGGTAAAAGGCCGTATCTTAAACGTATTAAGGTATGGGGTTGTCCGGCCTATGTAAAAGTACAAAATCCGGACAAACTTCAGGCACGTTCAGTTCTATGTAAATTTGTGGGATATCCTAAGAACTCCACAGGATATCTGTTCTACCACACCGAGGAACAGAAGGTGTTTGTATCTCGCCACGCCACCTTTTTAGAGTGGCAATTTCTTGCAAAAGAAACAAGTGGGAGTTCGGTAGAACTGGAAGAAATTCAGCGACCACAAAATGAAACTGAAGATTTGACAGAACCTCAGAATTCAATAACCCCAGAAGAACCTCAGCCACTCCGCAGATCTGGTAGGATTTCTCATCCGCCCGAGAGATACTACGGTTTTCTCATAGACGGGGATCGAGAGGATTGCATCTTGGAAGAAGATGACCCTACCAGTTTCAGGCAGGCCATTATCAGTAGGGACTCTGATAAGTGGCAGGAAGCAATGCAATCCGAAATGGAGTCCATGTACGCCAATAAAGTGTGGACCTTGGATATTGCTTCACCTGGGGTAAAACCCGTTGGATGCAAATGGATCTACAAAAGGAAACTTGGTGTAGATGGGCATGTGGAAACCTATAAAGCTAAACTCGTTGCAAAAGGTTTTCGTCAAAGACCTGGTTTGGACTATGACGAAACTTTTTCTCCGGTGGCTATGCTCAAATCCATTCGGATCTTACTTGCCATTGCTGCCTTCCATGACTATGAAATCTGCCAGATGGATGTTAAAACGGCTTTCGTAAACGGTTGTTTGGAAGAGTGCGTTTACATGGATCAACCAGAAGGTTTCGTAGACAGTGGGAGCAGCGAGAAGGTGTGCAAGTTGCTTAAATTCATTTATGGATTAAAGCAGGCATCGCGGAGCTGGAACATCTGTTTTGATGAGGCAATCAAGGAATTTGATTTCATCAAGAACGAAGATGAACCTTGTGTCTATAAGAAGATTGTAGGACGAACTGTCGTATTTCTAGTCTTGTACGTGGACGACATTCTCTTGATAGGAAATGACATTCCTATGCTACAATCGGTCAAGCTATTTTTGTCACAACGGTTCTCCATGAAGGACCTGGGTGATGCCTCGTACATTCTGGGGATCAAGATCTATAGAGATAGATCCAAGAGACTACTGGGACTTTCGCAGTCCAGGTACATAGAGACCGTACTAAAGAGATTTAGTATGGAGGATTCCAAGCGCGGTAACATACCCGCATTGCACGGAATTACCCTCTCCAAGAAGATGTCTCCCAAGACTGACGAGGAGAGGGTTCGCATGAGCACTATACCCTACGCTTCGGCGGTAGGATCTATAATGTATGCGATGCTATGTACAAGACCAGATGTAGCTTACGCGCTGAGTGCAGTAAGCCGGTATCAGTCAGACGCAGGTGAGGACCACTGGACAGCAGTGAAGAACATTCTCAAGTACCTGAGAAGGACTAAGGAGATGTTCCTGGTTTACGGTAATGGAGACCTCAGGGTCGAGTCCTTTACCGATTCAAGCTTCCAGAGTGACAAAGATGACAGGAAGTCTGTCTCGGGTTTTGTGTTTACCCTCAACGGAGGGGCGGTATGTTGGAGGAGTTCCAAACAGGATACCGTCGCAGACTCGACGATGGAGGCTGAATACATTGCTGCAAGCGATGCCGCAAAAGAGGCGGTCTGGATGAAGAAGTTCATTAGTGAACTTCAGGTGGTTCCATCCATTGTTGACCCCATACCTTTGTATTGTGATAACAATGGGGCTATAGCTTTAGCGAAGGAACCAAGGTCCCATCAGAAATCCAGGCACATCTTAAGGCGGTATCACCTGATCAGGGAGATCATTGATCGCCAGGAGATCGAGGTGCGGAGAGTGGACAAAAAGGACAACACAGCGGACCCATTCACAAAGACCTTACCCCAGACTCAGTTCGAGCGGCTGATCAAGATGATAGGTCTTCGATACGCCAGTACATGGCCTTAGTGCAAGTGGGAGATTGTTGATGTATATGCCCTAGAGGCCATTACTGTATCATACTAGTATGTATATTACTTGATGGATGCTTGGGATATTCACAGTTGTATAGACAATCTTGCTCGATATAGTATTTTGCTACTTGGTTTGTCTCTACTTTAATGTGTACATGTGTGTTTATTCATTACATCACCTATGCGCATTAGTAGAGCCCTTAGGATCTTTGCTTGATTACCGGCATTGTGATGGCGATCACACTCGTGGGGGCTGGGTAATCTACAAGCACATCCTTATACACGTCCCTGGTCGTGGGAGTATTGAGATAGGGCATCGATACTCCGGAGTAGACCAGCGTATGCGCTTCTCATCCCAGCACGGGAGACGGTCTGTCCCACAGCCGTCAGTACGCCGTACTTGAGATAGTATGCGGGTGCTCGTTAGGTTACGAGTACACTGGACAGGACTCGTCGGGAACTGATGGTTGGTATTATACCTATCGTCAGTTATCAGTTCCCAGATGACATGAGTACAGCTTAGTCCGCTGACTTGACACTGTCACTTCGCCTCGAGAGTGTTCCCACTGTTCTTTGATTACTACCCTACCACGGCTCTACTGAGTCGTGCAAACAGGTAGTAGTTGGGAGCAGTCCCGAAGCACTTGGAGGCAGTGACGGTTAGACAGGATTCGTCTCTCCCGGTATTGGGGGTTGACATCGCGCTGTGTCTAGGAGAGCCATTACACAAGTAGTCCCTGGCCAGGGCAAGCGAGATATACTGGTAGGTTTCCAGTGTTATCTCAGGGTGTTCTGGGTTTCACTCCGACACGACTTGTACCGCTATTAGGGGACTGACGTTTCTCGCCCCCTAGGCCCGCCATGCAATGTATCAGACGAACAGACCGGACTGTACGGAGATTGTTACATACAGGCTCAGTAGGAGTTCGGATGGGTTTACCTCATCGGCCTTCTTATCGACATCTACCTGGGGACCGTTACGTACAGCTAGTGCCGCTTGCGGTCTGTGGTTAAACCCACTGCCAGCGTAGTGTCGAGTCTTTAGAGTCCCACACAGAGAGTTTCCCTGCACTGAGCGAAACGTGTAGAGGCCGTATGGTTTTACGGCAGGGCTGCGATCACTTACGTATACTTGTATGCGTATGGAGTTCGGGCAGGCAATACTAGTGGGCTTTGTTCTAAGCCGGATCCTAGTATTGCACGGATGGATTTGTTTTGTCTTCTGTGCATCCACATTCTACGGAATACGGATGCAGGTGTGTATGCACAGTTTTCCGGAGCGGTGAAGGAGGAGGTGCCTCATTAGGGCTTTGGCAGTTGGTTCGGCCAAAACCGTTATGTGGCAGGCTCATTAGGATTTTGACAGTTGATTCGGTCAAAACCATTTTGAGGCGGACTCATTAGGGTTTTGACAGTTCGTTTGGTCAAAACCATTATGAGTTGCGGACATCATTTACTAATCCTATTAGTGATAATTTTATGATGGCTAATTGCATTGACCATTTGACCCCGTTGACCTTTCTTGACTATGTTGACCGGTTGACCGAGTTGACCATTGACTTTCAAGAGGGATCTACACTCTTCTTTTCTTTTCTTTTTCTTTTTTCATTTGGATTATGATAATGGTCATTTCAATGTAGCCATCAAACTTTATCTTGATGGGATTAGTAATGATGTTGTTTTTTACATTATTGCAACCATGGTTACTTTTCTTTGTATCATAATTTTCTTTCTCATTCTCTCTCTTGTTTTTTCAAGAGAGAAGAAAACAAATAAACCATGGTTGTTGCTCCTCCTTCTTCTTCCTCCCCTTGATTTTATCTTTTGATCTCATGTGTTGAGAGATAAAGATCCCACAAAGACAAAACCATCCCTTCATCACTTCTACACAACCTAGGGCTTTTAGATTAGCAATCTCTTTGCCCTAGTTACCTCGGCTCGAGGTGGAGCTCGGTGCACATCTCTCGGGTGGATCGTCTACGACTCAAGGAGGCCGCGGAGGTGACCAAAGTCCGGATCAAGCCTCGGAGCAAGCAAGGAGAAGAACAACAAGAAGAGAAGGAGATCAAGTTGAGGTATAACCCCTAGCCGAGTTGATAGATCTCTAGTTAGGATTCTAGTGTATCGTTTAGCAAAGATCCGGCTTTTACGGTCCATGTTACCAAGTTTAGAAAAAATTTTGATTTACCGTTTCCGCAACCCCGAAAGTACCGGGAGAGGTAACGTGGACCTAACAGATTTATCATCTCCGTTGGATTTTTGATTCAACGACTCTGTTTAACAGAAAGTAGAATTTAATTCTACTAGTCGTCGGTGCTCACGTGTGACGCCAATAAGAGTTTTTAACTCTAACGCTGTCGCCCTTGTGGCAGACACGTGAGGCGCTGCCTCTTGAGTTTTGAATAGAGATTTGCTATTTTAAGAGTTTTTAACTGTGGTGTTGGCGCCCTTGTGGAAGACACGTGAGGCGCTGCCTTTTGAGTTTTGGACATAGCTTTGCTCTTTTAAGAGTTTTTAACTCTGGCGCCGGCGCCCTCGTGGCATACACGTGAGGAACTGCCTCTTGAGTTTTGAACAGAGCTTTGCTCTTTCAAGAGTTTTTAACTCTGGCGCTAGCGCCCTCATGGCAGACACGTGAGGCGCTACCTCTTGAATTTTGAACAGAGCTTTGCGCTTTTATTTGGGAAACAAATGCCCCCCCACTGCTGTGCTCATGTGGCTCCCACATGAGTGCAGCGATGGCATCTTTCCCTCCGTTGAATCTTCTCGGAAGTGGAACCGTCTCCCTGTGCTTATAAGTAGGGTCTTTGGATCTTGATATGACTGTTGTTCATCTTCCCTAAATTTTTCCTATCTGAGAATATAATTCTCTTTCTAGAGCTTAGATCTCTGCCCAAAGAAACTCTTTTAGAGTTAGAACCTTTTAAAAAAAACTTGGTAAGGATTATGATCAAACCCATTAACAGATCTTTGCTCCTCTTAGATCGTAGATCATAAAATGTGTTTTAGGGTTTTTTAACCCGTTAATCAGAGCTTTGCTCATCTTTCATGAAAAACTCTTAGAGTTTTTTAGGATTTTTCTTGCGTATCTAAAAGATCTTGGGCTTTTACCCGGTTAAAAATCTTTGCTTTTGAGGGTTCTGGTAGATTACCCTATTGTTTTACATAGCATGGCTCTAAAAAATATTGGGAAATTTTATTCCCTCCTTAATTTTCTGACAGACGTGAAAATCTGTTTGCAGAGCACAAGACTCGAGGGAGTTTAACTCCTTAGTCCAATGATATTTCTTATTAAATGAGAATCCTTTTAGGATTCCATTCTTAATGAGTGACTGCCGCATCAATGATTGGGCGTCATCTTAATTTTGTGGGCCCCCTTTGTCCCTTTCATTTGCACTGCAATGGAGTAGAATTTTTTTTAAGTATCAAAGAACGTTAATGTTCTGAACATAACGTCAATAGCTCAACCTTCTCCTTTTGTGCAGGTGCAATGGCCTTCGACTCTTCATCCCCTTTCATACGTCAGAGAGTGCCTTCGCCGATGCGCCCGTGGATCGAGAAGTCTTCGCGCTTACTAAAGATCATGACCCGGAGCAGAAATCTCTTCACCTGTGAGGGTCGCGGTATAATCAGATCTTTCGGGGTTGGCGCAATTTTTCTTGTGCAGCGCCCTCAGAGCCAATTTCAGCGATTTATTATGCTAATTCGCCTCAATTGACTTATGCCATAGAAGAGCTCAACTGGACCTCGGAGGGTCGCCTTCAGCCCTCCATGGCATCAATACCCGTACAGCCACCGATGACTTTGGATATTTTGGGACGGCGCATAAGCCAAGGCAAGTCGTGCCCTTGGGGGAAAGTCTATATGATAGGGTTGACTCCTCGCCATTCAGCTGGCAACCTGCAGTGGGCTCGGAATATCCTGTCGGCCAAGAAGTGGCTGTTGCTGATGCTCGGGCTGTATCTTGCAATCTATGCATCCTTTTTTCAATATCCCGCGCCTAATGTGAGGTGGGTCAAGGTGAAAAGAAGTTGGAGCACATATGTGATATGTGCGGGACCGAGATTAATACGTGTATATGATACCGTACTCTATTCTCGCGATATGAGATATCGGTCGGTTATATGTGATATAGCCGGGTTATTGAATCAAGTGTTGATTCGATAAGTTAATACATATGATATTAGTCGGTTATATGTGTTATAGCCGGATTATTAAATCAAGTGTTGATTTAATAATTTAATGTATAATTATATATATGATATATTAATTTACATTAACTAATATTAGCTAACTTATGCATTTCTTTTTCTCACATGTGCACACTAAATATATATGTGATATATATTAATTGTGTTTCTTTTTTTGTCATGCTTGATTATACATGCAACATTGGTGTATGAGACTCACACCATGCTTATGATAATGAGGGGTTTATTTATTTAATGTAAATCAAATAATTAGTGGGAAATTAAGCCTATGGTTGAAGCTTGTGGAACCATTGACTTAGTCCACTAATTTTGTTTTGCCTTAGATATTTATTAACCTAACCATTATCTAAAACCATGGTTATGTCTCTACAAGAGTTATATGAGATATTTCTCACCCATGGTTGCCATTCTCTCATGATTCTTTCATTCACAACATTATATCTTCATCTTCTTCTTCATCAAGAGAGAGCTCTCTGGGTTTTTGAGAGGTGAACAAAATTAGTGAGAAAATTAATTCTAAAGTGAGCAAAAATCCTACTTCATCATCCTCTTTTAGATTAGCCATTTATTTTAAGGTCTTAGCTTCACTAATCTCTAATTAGTGAAGATATAGCTTGGGTTGGAGTCTCCTCGATGTAGATCATTTTCGGCCTCGAAGACTTCACAAGCTTGTTCGTTTCACCTTGTGGAGCCATTCTAGAGTCTGGAAGATCACTACTTGGAGCGAAGGGACTACTACACGGAGCTATTGAAGTGAAGGGCCGGTCTACAAAGGTTGTATTCCATGTTCACTTAGATGTAAAGTTGTTTACATATTGTATTTTCTAATTCTCTAGTTAAGATTCTAGGGTTAGGATTGTTTAGCATGGAAAATTTTTGAAAATGGTATGGACGATGCCCCCTGAAACCTTGTTGTCTTGCTGGGCATTACTACAGTGGTATCAAGCCCAAGCTAGAGAATTAGACGATATTTGTAGAATTACGAAACCGAAACAACTCCGAAACATCGAAACACAAAACCTAGTTTCTGTCGATTTTTAAAAGTCCTCGAATTTTTTTTTAACCAACTGCAGATTGTTACATGAGTTGTAATATGAACACCATACGAATACGAACCCCATCCGCCAAATTTTACCCGGCGAGATACTCTAAAATTCCGGCCTGGCCGATTCTGGATGCTCCGTTTCGCCTCGTTTTCGTTTGGTGTTCTGGTCTCTGGGTTTTTGTGCTTTAGGTGTTGCTTGTTTTTACTGAAATTGTATGTGATGTTAACTTTCTGTAAAGGCAATTCGGAGTGTTTCGTAGTCGTAATTCTAACTTCATTTCGGGTATTTTTAGACGGCGTTAAAAAGTTCGAACGAATATCAAATACCCAATTTCTCCCTCGCTGAAAAGTTTCCAAAAGTTAGATTTTTCTAAGTTAAAGAACATCCAAAAATCAAGCAAGTAATTCTATGGACTCTCTAGAAGAACGAAACCGTAACTCGATTCTATGACCGTCGGAACCACCGTCAAACTCTAGGGCTTGCGGTAGTACCGCGACGTCATAGGTGAGGCAAGGGTTGGCCCTTCTATGGTTGGTCCATAGGTACTTTGGCATGTTATGAGTATTTTTAAACTGTGCTGAAGTGTTGAGCTGTTCGGAAAATTTTGGGTGTTTGTTGATTCAATCGGAATGTTTAACATCGTCTAGCTATCTATAGAATTTGGTACAATATTTGGAATTCGAAAGGTTAGGCATGAAATCTGAACTATGTGATATTTCGGGTTTATGATGTCTAAGTAGGTTGCAGATTCTAAATGTTGTAGTTTGACATTTTCTTTTCTGCGACCGTAAGTGTAATATGTGGTGTATCGCCGGTTTCGTTGCTATATGTCAATGATAATTGGGATACGCATATTTACTTACATTGATGACATGTGATGTTTTGTGTTGCTTGGATATGTTATATTGGATCGTCGTATTTTGAATAGCCGGGGATTTTATGTGAGATAAGAGTTTTTCATTTTCATTCATGTAAAAAATTGTATGTAATATTCTTTTATTGGGGCACTTCCGGGTTGAGGATGATGTCACCTTTGTTGTATTTTATTTACTTTTCCGCATTAGGATAGACCCAAGGCGGGGAGCACAAGTAACCGGGTTCTAGAGTCCAGTGGGAGACCATCTTGAGGAGTCGAGACCGGGTCACCTAACTCTAGAATTGGTAGGTTCGTTTGTCGCTCTCGTAGGGGTCTATGGATGTGGGTTTGGCTATTCATCACGACCATGGAATCTATGTTTTTTACAGGCTTAATATAAAACACGGACCTCCTAGAATATCCAATATTTCATATGTTGTTTTCTGCTGCTGATATTATGTGATGTGATCACTTTATATGCTTAAGACGAATGCTTTATTATTATATATATGATATATAATAAACGTTGCTTATGTTTTGCACCCGCGCTAGTCCCGCCCCGCTATGCCGTTCGTTAAGTAACCTAACGGTGCATAACGGGACACTATGGCGAATGCGGATGGCATAAGGGTACATTGTATTTTCATTTCTTCTGTGAGGCTTAGGAAGCATAATTGATGGGACTTCATTAATGAGATTAATGAAAAAGAAAGAAACCTAAAAAGATATTGTGGAATCAAATTTTCAAAAAGGGTAGCTCTAATTCTTGCTTTACATAGCGGTATTCCTTGTAGAATATCCAGTACCTCATTCGATGAGGAAAGAGCCCAGATCCCTTCATCGGGAGTGACCTCTTTAGCAAAAGCTAGCAAATACTACAACCCACTCGGTTTTGTCTTTTGATTGCTTCTCTAGTTCTTGCTTTGCATAGTGGTATTTGTGAAATATCTTGCACCTTATTCGATAAGGAAAGAGCCGATATCCCTTCACCAGGAGTGACCTCTTTAGCGAAACTAGCAAAAGCCTCAAAAACACTCTTCAAAACCACTCGATTCTGCAATGATATCAAGTTCATTACGCAAAAGGTTTTCATAAAAACCTGTCGTAGCCCTCCGTCATTTAAGATAAGTAGTATTTAGTATTCGTGCTACGTTTGTTGGCTTTCGTCAAGGCGTAGTGTGCGGTAGCTACTTACTGCTTATCTGCTGCATATGATGTGATTGGATTAGGGTAGTCGTACGACTTTGTTTGTTTTCGTCTAGGGTCGTGCGGGTGGGTATAATTCAATCATGAAATGTACGGGTTGAACTTGACTAGCGGACTATGGTTTGTTGGCTTTTGTCAAGGTCATAGGACGCTAGAGGCAAAATATTATCAGGAATATCAAGTGTTGAAATTTTCAATGAGATTGCATACTTTCTATGAGATAGTTGGATCCCGATACCCACTGCGAGTAAGCATTACTCCTGCGAGAATTTTACACATCACAATTAGCCGATCAAGTAGGTGTTTAGAAAGGTGTTAACGGGGTCACGCTCTTGGGAAAACGAGATTTATTTTAATTAGGTCCGTGCGAAAGCACGGGGAACTTCCCTCAAAGTACCGACACTGGCCTGGCCGAAAGATTAGAAAACTTGTAGCGTGTATTTAATCCCGGCTAGTCTTACCTCTTAGGGTTTGAAGGAAGATTTGATTAAACCAGTGGGATCCATCCAATTTGGATAAGATAATAACCAATCTAATCTTTTAAGAGAATATGCTAAGTGTTTTCTTCTCTCTCTCTCCAGGTAGCGACCATGTCAGGTCTTAATCAAGATAATAATATGGATGTATTGACTGAACCCGCTTGTTATACTGAGCAGTAGAACGTTGGTTCCGTTATTTCTTATAATTGTTATAAGATTGAGCAGGAAATAGGGTAATATCCGGATTCCCACGCCACCCAAACGAAGAATAAGCATGTTGATGCATCTTCTTCGGGTGCATCAGTTACCGAGAACTGTTTCTCAGTACACTCTACGTCATGGGTATTAGATACTGGATCATGATCCTACATATGTAATATGTTGCATGGGCTGAGGAAAGGTAGAGAACTGGGAATGGGTGATCATTTTGTAAGAGTGAAGAATGGTGCAAATGTTGCAGCCAAAGCAGTTGGCGAATATCACCTTGTATTACCAAATGGTAATACATTGATTCTGAACGAATGCTATTACATAACGAAACTGATATGCAATCTTATATCAGTTTCTTTATTAAGTAAAGAAGGATATAATTTTGTAGTACAGGATAATGTTATGAACATTTTTTTAATCAAAAGTTGATTGGATCAGACTCATTAAATAATGGCATATACATTCTAAATCAAACCACGGTTCTTAACATACAAAACACACACAAGAGGAAGAGTTCAGAAATGAACCAATCCTTCTTGTGGCATTGTAGACTAGGTCATATCAATGCGACATGACTAGCGAAGTTATATAAGGATGGATATTTGATTCTGTTCGAATTATCATCTTATGAAACTTGCCAGTCATGTCTCAAATGAATGATGACCAAAACTCCGTTTACTGGATACGGAGAAAGAGTTACGGAACCCTTGGGACTGATACATATTGATGTATGCGGTCCCATGTCTACACATACCAGAGATGGTTCCTCATACTTCAATACATTCACCGACGACCTATCAAGATATGGACATGTGATCCTGTTGAAACACAAGTCTGAAGATTTTGAGAAATTCAAAGAATATAAGTATGAAGTCGAGAACCAGACGGGTATAAGTATTAAAATCCTTCAATCCGATCGGGGAGAAGAATTTTTGAGAACGGAATTCCATGACTATCTAAAATAGAATAGGATTCTCTCTCAGCTTACTCCTCCGTATACACCAAAGCACAACGGTGTAATGGAGCGGAGGAATCGCACCCTATTGGATATGGTGCGCTCTATGATGAGCACCGCTGAGTTACCTATTTCCTTATGGGGTTATGCGCTTGACAGCCATGCACTTATTGAATATGGTCCCTACCAAATCAGTGCCTTCCTCCATATGAGATATGGAAGGGGAAGGGACCATGTCTTAATTATGTTAAGATATGGGGTTTTTCGGCCAATATCAAAAGGCAGAATCCGGACAAACTCGAGGCAAAGTCTGTTCTGTGCACCTTTGTAGGATATCCCAAAAACTCACAAGGGTATATCTTCTACCACACCGAGGAACAAAAGGTGTTTGTTTCTCGGCATGCCACCTTTTTAGAAAAGGAATTTCTTGTAAAAGAAATTAGTGGCCTTTAGGTAGAACTAGAAGAGGTTCCAGCAGCACAAACTACAACGGAAGATTTGGTGGAACAAGAGGATTTGATAGTTCCCAACAAACCTCAGCCTCTCCGTCGATCTAGTAGGGTTCCTTATCCACCTGAGAGATACTACGGTTTTCTCATTGATGGTGGGAGCGAGAATTGTATCATGGAAGATGATGACCCAACTAGCTTCGACCAGGCCATCACGAGTGCGGACTCTGTGGAATGGCTAGATGCAATGCGATCTGAGATGGAATCCATGTACACCAACAAAGTATGGACTTTGGAAGATGCTCCTGAAGGGGTAAACCCTATCGGGAGCAAGTGGATATTCAAGAAAAAATTTGGTGTAGATGGAAAAGTTAAGACTTTAAAAGCTAGACTTGTTGCAAAAGGTTTTCGTCAACGACCAGGTGTGGATTATGATGAAACCTTTTCTCCAGTGGCTATGCTTAAGTCCATCCGGATCATACTTGTCGTCGCTGCATAGCCTGACAACGAAATATGGCAGATGGATGTTAAGGCCGCCTTTCTAAATAGTGATTTAGAAAAGAGCGCGTACATGACTGTCACGACCTAAAATATTAGCTCGCGACCAAGACATAAATCACGCGACATCTACAGGCGTAACGTAATTCAAGTAAGCTGAAACCAAGAAATCTAAACCTTTTTAAGAAATAAAGATACAATAAATCAAGTTTTTTCTTTTGAAAAATTTGGGCAGCACCTCCCTTGTAAAACTAACCCCGAAAACGGGTACAACATAGAATATATTAAAGCATCCCCAAACGGGAGTAAATCACGCCCAACGGCGGAAAAAACCACCACAAGTATAAAAACAAGTATACTACGCCAACCGGCGAAGATCCACGCAAGGAAAAGTAAAGCAAGACATCAACCCTAAAAAGGAACATAAAACCCATCACTCAAGTCTCGCAACTACAAGTCTTCTAAGTTTGCAACATATACAATAACTAGTTTTGAATTGATGGAGTTGACTATATACACCAGGAATAATAAATACAAGAGAGGCACGATCCAATATATACCACCTACCAAAAGAAAGTCACACGAAAACGTGCTGTGTGCCAGCGATGCCGCAACTGATCCATGCGGTCAACCTGCAAGAACTGTGGCAAAACGGGGGTGAGTTGCCAACTCGTGAATAGAAAAACATCACCAGGTAGAAATCGAAATAAACAACGATTCCTAGGTCAACTATATCATAAAGGTATTACAATGATACCCAGGGTGACCGTATCTGCATAAGTTCCAACACATAATAAATGCCTATCAGCAAGTGGATATCATCCAACAATATAATCAATGCATGTATACAGTGGATCTCGTCCAACAATATAATCAATGCATGTATGCAGTGGATCTCGTCCAACAATATAATCAATGCATGTATGCAGTGGATCTCGTCCAACTATATAATCAATGCATGTATGCAGTGGATCTCGTCCACGTGTCAACCACTGACGCAACAACTCCTGCATGTAAATATCATAAAAGCATATGCAGGTAAAAATGAGGATATAAATTAACGTGTGTCTCTCACGACACAACAAAAATCATCGAAACCTGAGTGTCTAACCTCGACACTCGAAACATCATGAAACCCGTGTCTAGCATCGACACGTAAATCCTCATGCCTCAGGCGCCGTCCCCACGACTGGCCCTGATGTCATGTCTGTACATCACTCTGGTCGGTATCTCCACGATAACCGCCGAGTCCAATACTATCACCGGTAGGTACTTGCCCAACCTTCCGGGCTGATCGCCTATCATCTACGAACTTCTTGCAGTGGAGAACCATACCGGGCTCCACCATGTACCAGCACAAGGCCCACTACAATCCTCACATCGGGTATATATCACAAATCTCAGAACCGAGAAATCTCATGGTGGACGCATCGAAATATCATATCAAGAGAAACCGGGTTTTCAAACAATACTTAGTTTCTTAAAATACCCCCACGGTTCTCAAATCCATAAATAACATGAAATCCATATCTCAATGCGTAAATCCATGAAAACTGATATATGCAACATAAAACAGCAATATGAGCATATTAAGGGAAAATCGCTCTTTTAAATGAATCGGTTTTAAAATATATCATGCGTTTCCCAAATCCTCCGAAATCAAGTGAAGCATCATATGAGGTGTACATATAACTATAGCAAGATAACTGTATCTACGTGTATGCAGGTATGTATGATGCATCTCATAAGCACAATAGCATAATAAGCAACGTCTCAATATCACATGTCAAAACAATACCACTTAGGGGTATATGCAGCTATAGCAAGATATGTGGGTGTACATGTCAGTATGTATGCATGATGTGCATGTAGCTGTAGCAAGGTATGAAATATATAACAAGATGTAAGCATGTCCGTATATCTCATGCAACGTGGAACGGCGATATGAACATAGAAAATATATCATAACAAGATGTAGCAATTCTACTTTGTAGTGACATAGCAATTATCGATGATGAAGTGTATGAGACGGCAATCTGTGTATGTGCAACATACGCATCATCGATAATGGTGAAGGTGTACTAGCAAAGGTATATGAAATGCAATGAGAATAATCATGAATGCAGCATAATGTACATTGTGACTCTAAATGCTATAAGGTATACGTATCTAGCATGACCGAGTCGGTGAATCTATCAATCTGCATCCAGCCGTACAATATCACGTACGGTACAATCCATCGTACGTCATCCTCTAACCAAGTGTATGGATAAATCAACAGGCAAATCTCATCGCGTGCGGTAATCCATCATTCTGCGGCATTAAAAAATTAGGGATTCTATCAACCTATACAACAACGGGGGGTACGGATCTAAGTCTCGTACGACATATCACTCAATATGCAAAACATTATCCATATCTAAATACCTATCCCTCAGGTCACATCCATGTCAATCTCGTATCAGGGGACCTACAAAGGTATCTGTTGGATATATGTATGCCCTAGAGGCCATTATATGATAGTGGATGTATCTATACATGTATATATATTCAGTATGCATTCTTGCTCGACATGATGCTATCTGGTTATTCTTTATCTGACATGTTGATTTGATCATGCTTTATTCATTCATACATGCTGATAAAGCCCTGAGGATATCGGCTTGACTACTCTGATTATGATGGAGATCATACTAGTGGGACATTTGTAGTCTATAAGCATATCCTGAAATGTCCCTAGTCGGAGGTGTATCGAGACGGGGTATCGATATACCAGAGTAGACTAGCGTATATGATACTAGACCCATACGATGGGCGATGAATGTTCCCACATTCATCGATGTTTGACATCAAGATCATATACGGGTGCTCAGTGGTGACTGGGTACACTGGACGGACTCACCGAGAACTCCTATATGGAATTATATCTATCGTCGGATAGCAGTTCTCAGGTGACACTGGTACAGGTTAGTCTGTAGACCCGAGATCGTCATGGAGTCTTGTGTGTTCTCCCACTGTACTTTGATTGCCACCCTACCACGGCTCTACTGAGTCGTGCAAACAGGTGGCCGTTGGGTACAGTCCCGAGACACACGAAGGAAATGAGCGATAGGAGGGGTTTCGTCTCTCCCGGTATTGGGAGTTGATGCTGTGCTGTGCCCGACTGGTTATAACAGCAAGTCCCTGGCCAGGGCTGCTGAGATTTGCTGATATGTGTTATCAGTAGTTTCTCGATCTGTTATAGACCGTTCACCGGCACGACTTATTGAGTTATTGGGGTCGACGTAACCATCCCTAGGCTTGATATGCAGCATATCTGACGAAGAGACCGGACTGTACGGTAGTGTTGCCGGATGGCTCGACGGGAGTTGTAGCAGGTTCGCTTGTTGTCTTCTGATCGCTCAATACCCGGGTGGCCGTTACGTTTAGCTGACCGCTTGCGGCTTGAGGGTACTTGATATGATCATCACCCTCTACCGGCGTATTGACGAGTCTTAGAGTCCCACAAAGGAGTTACCCAGTCCAGGCGAAACGTTGTGGTGCGCGTATGCGATATGCGCATGCACCCGATTGAAATGTGCGTATATGATACCGAACATTGATCGGGCGAACTGCTTTTGGTGGGGTCATATGAGATATGACCGGGTTGATAAATCAAGTGTTGATTTATCATTTAACCATTAGTTTTCTCACTTAAAACCTTTTCTTGGATGATGGATGTGTGCATGCATTTGTGCTTTTCTTTCTTTCTTTCATGCTAGTTTCATGCACATGTGGATGTGCATACATGCACACATACATACACTCATCCATCATGGTTGTTAGCATATGGAAATGGTGGCAATATAAGACTCACACCATGGATTATATAATGGATTATTATTTGATTTTGGATTTAAATGAAAATGAAAAGGAAAGGATAATCATTCTTGCTTCTACATTCTTCCTTTGACCTAACCATGCTCAACTACCACTAACCTAAGCTTATCCTTCTCTTTATCATTCAAAACTCAAGTTAAATAATGTCTCCATCACTTTAACCATGGTTCATAGTAAGAAGGAATAAAATATATAATGATATATTTCTTTTTCTTCTTATGAGTTATCTTTTTACCTCTTGTTAAAAAAATTGCCACCATCTTCTTCCTCTTTCTCTTTTGCTCTATAGTTTTTTTCTAGTGAGCAAATACCACTTAAAGATAGGTTTTTGAAGTGAGAAACTTAACCACAACTTCATTCTACACAAGCTTAGCCGTTTTGTTTAGAGTGTTCTCTTCGGTTTTACGAAGTTGCGAGCTTGGACGGAGATCTCCGTGGTGGATCGTCGTGGACACAAGAGGACTTCAAGAGGACCTCCGTTCAACACCCTAGAGACCAAGGAGTCCAGCGAAAGGGAGCTACAAAGGTTGTAGTCTCGAAACCCTAGATTAGTTCGCTTTATATTTCGAAACCCTAATTTTCTAGGATCGATTCCTTTGCATGTTCGTTTAGCACCATAAAAATTTAAACTTTGGGTCATGTGATACTTCAAAACTCTTCATAGGGTGCTAGACTAACCTTACATTGGTATCAGAGCCGACCTAGAACATTAGGCGACCTTTTTACGAAGTTAAAACTCCGATCGAACCGAAATACGACTTTTTAGGGTGCTCTCTGGAAATTTTCTAAAAATTGACTTTTTTCAGAATTAAAAATATGTAAAAAATACAGCAGGAAAAAATAAGGGTTACGGTACAAAAATTATTCCATGAACAGTGATTCTCGCCGTGGAAACGCGGCCTAAGCTTGCTTAGGCCGCGGTTCCGCGGCCGTATATATGAATTGATGAATACTTTTTGTACAGTAATTCATGAATCTTCTTGTATAAATTTTTGGATATTTTTAATCTGTATTTGGTTTTGAAAAATTCTGGAGATGGTTTTGGACTCGTCATTTCGATCGGGATTTTTATTTCATAGCTTTTCCGGGTAAATTAGAAAGTATTGAAGTGTTTGAACGAGTATCATTTACTCACTATTCACAGGGTTTAAATACTTTGGAGATACGTGCAAGTGTTTTTGCGGTGGTCCCTCTAGAAGACAACAAACCTTAACTCGATTATGTGACCGTCTCGAACTGCCCTTTGAACCCTAGGGTTTGGGGCAGTACGGCGTGCCACATGTGAGGCGTTGGCTTGACACTTCTACGGCTGGACCGCTACTACTGTGTCACACTCCGGATTTTTGTACCCTGCTCAAGTGTTGAGCTTTAGTGATTCTTGGGTGCTTGATCGTTCGTTCGAAAACTTTAATACTGTCTGTTTGTCTGGAATGTGATACAATATGTGGAATTCATATAGTTTAGGCATGAAATACGAAATATGTGATATTTCGCATTTATGATGTCTAAAGAGAATCTGGATTCCAAATATTGTAGTTTTACACTTTCTTTTCTGTGACCATAAGTGTAGTATGTACGATATCGCCGGTTTCGTTGCTATACATCAACGACAATCGGGGTACGCATACTTACTTACGTTGATGATATGTGATATTATGTGTTGTTGAGATATGATGTGCAGGATTGTCGCAATCGAATAGCCGGGGGGTTTTTGTGAGATGAGAGTTTTATATTTTCATTCATGTAAATTCAAATGTAATGTAATATTCTTTTATTTGGGGCACTTCCGGGTTGAGGTTGTGTCGCCAGTATTGTATATTATTTACTTTTCCGCATTAGGATGGACCCAAGGAGGGGAGCACAGGTGACCGGGTTCTGGGGTTCAGTGGGAGGCCATCTCGAGGAGTCGAGACCGGGTCTCCTAAACTCCAGAATTGGCAGGGTCACTTGCCGCTCTCGTAGGGGTCCAGGGTGTGGGCTTGGCTATTCATCGCGACTGTGGAATCCGTATTTTCTATTCTGGCTAAATACTAAATACGGACGTTCTAGGATATCCCACGTTATATCTATGTTTCTGCTGCCTGTGTTCTGTGATATCTGAGATGAATGACATATTATATATATGATATATAGTAGACGTTGCTTATGTTTTACACCCGCGCTAGTCCCATCCCGGTATGCCGTTAGTTAAGTAACCTAACGGTGCATAACGGAACATTGCGGCGAATGCGGATGGCATAAGCGTACGTGTTATTTTCGTTTCTTTTCTGTGACTGGCTTAAGGACTTAAATGATGGGATTACATTAATATGATTAATGTAAAGAAAATAAACCTAAAAAGATGTTGTAGAATCGGATTTGAAAACCACTCGGCTATTTATGAAAAAGCTATATTTCAAAACTGCGGAGCTTAAGCCACTCCTTTTGAAAACCATTTGATTCTACAACGATATCAAGTTCAAAGCGTTAAAGATTTTCTTAAAAATCATTCGCAACCCTCCGTCATTTTAGGAAGTAGAGTACTTAGTATTCGTGCTACGTTTGTTGACCTTAGCCAAGGCGTAGTGTACGGTAGCTAAGTGATGTCTTCCTACAAACGCATATGATGCAGATTAATTAGGACGGGCATATGACTTTGTTGACCTTAGCCAAGGGTCATGTGAACGGGTCTAATTAATCAAGAAATGACGGGTTAAGCTTGACTAGTGCTCGTGATTTGTTGACCTTAGCCAAGGTCACGAGTATTAGGGGTAAAAACCACATCGGGAATTTCAATAGTTGAAATTTGCAATGAGATTGCATACCTTCCATATGATGGTTGGATCCCGATCCTACTGTGGGCAATAGTTGCTCCTAGGAGAGTTTTACAGTTTACAATTAGCTAACTCATTAGGTGTCTAGAAAGGTGTTAACGGGGCTCTGCCTCTGGGAAAACGAGGTTTACTCTAATTAGGTCCGTGCGAAAGCACGGGAAACCTCCCTCAAGTACCGACACTGGCCTGGCTGAACGGTTAGCGAAGTTGTAGACTGTAATTAATCCTGGCTAGTTTTTCTTTTTAAGGATTGAAAGAAAAACTCGATAAAAGCAGTGGGAAACATCGATTAGACAAGATAATAACCAATCTAATCTATGCAAGAGCTTTCGCTGAGTGTATTCTTTTCTCTCTCTTAATGGCAGATACCAATGACTGGACTTAAGCTTCTACTAGATAAAAACAAACTGAATGGGACCAACTATAAAGACTGGCTGAGGAATCTGAAAATCGCCTTGACTTATGATAAAGTATCATATGTCCTCACGGCTTCAGCCCCGCCCGTCCCTGGTCCAAAATCCTCAGTTGCGGACAATGAAGTCCGCAAGACATGGGACGTTGACTGTGCCACGGCCACATGCCTCGCGCTTGCATCGATGGATAACACACATCAAAAGCAGCACGAGGACATGGACATTCACGGTATATTGCTCCATACAAAGGAGTTGTATGGGGAGCAATCCCGCGTATTACGATACGAAGCATCAAAGAAATTGTTTCAGATGCGAATGGCCCCTGGCACACCAGTAGGAGACTATGTTCTGAAGATGATAGCTCTTATAGAAGAGCTTGAGGACCTTGGATGGACGATGGACAATGAACAATATATAGATATTATTCTGCAGTCCCTCCCCTCCACCTTTGCTCAGTTCATAGTGAACTTCAACATGCATGGCATGGAGAAGGATCTCCCTGAACTCCTTAATATGTTAAGGAGTGCAGAGAGCACTATGAAGTTAGCAAAAACTCCCGTTATGACTATTGGACAGTCTTCCTCTTCTCGCCCGAAAGCCAAGGCCAAGGGAAAGAAAAAGAAGAAACCCACTAATCCTAAGGGAGGAGTTAAAAAGGTAAAGGGAAAGGGAAAGTCCAAGGATGGAGACTCAGGGAAGGGCGAATGTTTCCATTGCCACAAGACAGGACACTGGAAGCGCAATTGCACGGAGTACTTAAGTCTCAAGAAGAAGCATGGTGATGCTTCTGCTTCTGGTGCGTTTGTGACTGAAAACTGTTTTTCTATAAACTCTGCTTCCTGGGTATTGGATACCGGTTTAGGTTCTCACATTTGCAATTCTATGCAGGGGCTGAGAAATAGCAAGGTTTTGAAGAAAGGTGACCATACTCTCCGCGTTGGAAATGGTTCCAATGTACATACAGTCGCAGTGGGAGAGTATCACTTGAGGTTGCCATCTGGATGTATTTTGATTTTGAATCCATGTTATTTTGTACCAAGTATGCTATGTAATATAATATCCGTTTCTTTGTTGGACAATGAAGGATATAATTTTGTGTTGCAGAACAATGTTATGAACATTCACCTAAATCAAATGTTGGTTGGGTATGGTACGCTTAATAACGGAATATATGTCCTAAATCAACACACAATTTTCAGTATACAACACACTAATAAAAGAAAACTTTCAGAATTAAATGAAGCTTTTCTTTGGCATTGTAGACTTGGTCATATTAACGAAACAAGACTAAACAGGTTACACAAAAATGGATATTTAAACTCTTTTGAATATAAATCTTATGCGACTTGCCAGTCTTGTATCAAGGGTAAAATGACCAAAACTCCGTTTACCGGACACGGAGAAAGAGCTACCCAGCTCCTTGGCCTCATACATAGTGATGTATGTGGGCCAATGTCTACACAGGCTAGAGGCGGTTTTTCATACTTCATTACATTCACCGACGATTTCTCAAGATTCGGTCATGTATTTTTATTAAAGCACATGTCCGAAGCTTTTGAGAAATTCATTGAATATAAACAAGAAGTAGAAAAACAAACCGGCTTGAGTATCAAGATGCTTCGATCAGATCGAGGTGGTGAGTATCTCAGTGCAGAATTTGCAAACTTCTTAAAAGAGAATGGGATTCTCTCTCAGCTCACTCCTCCTTACACACCACAGCACAACGGTGTGTCAGAACGAAGGAATAGGACCCTATTAGATATAGTCTGGTCCATGATGAGTGACGCTGAGTTACCCGTCTCGTTTTGGGGGCATGCATTAGAGACTGCAGCGTTTCTACTGAACAGGGTTCCAACCAAAGCCGTGTCCACCACACCATATGAGATATGGCATGGGAAGAGACCATCTCTTAAGAGAATTAAGATTTAGGGTTGCCCGGCCTATGTTAAAAAGCAGAATCCGGACAAACTCGAGACACGGTCGGTCATGTGTAGCTTTGTGGGATATCCAAAGAATTCTTATGGATATCTATTCTACCACAAAGAGGAACAAAAAGTGTTCGTTTCTCAACATGCCACATTCTTAGAAAAAGAGTTTTTCACAGACAAAGATGATGGCAAGGTGGTGGATCTAGAAGAGGTTCTAGAGACACAAACTACAAATGACGATTTGGTTGAACCGGCTGTTGCAGCAGAAACTGAAGAACCTCGGCCACTCCGTAGGTCTGGTAGGACTTCTCGCCCACCGGAGAGGTACTACGGTTTCCTCATTGATGGTAACGGAGAAGATTGCATCATGGATGATGATGATCCTACCAGTTTTCAGCAAGCTATCACGAGTAAAGACTCTGTGAAGTGGCTGGATGCCATGAGATCCGAAATGGAGTCTATGTACACTAACAAAGTGTGGACTTTAGACGTTGTACCCCCTGGGGTAAAACCTGTAGGGTGCAAATGGATCTTTAAAAGAAAGATTGGTGTAGATGGTCAAGTGGAGATCTATAAGGCAAGACTTGTGGCAAAGGGTTTTCGTCAAAGACCAGGTTTGGACTTTGACGAAACTTTTTCGCCCGTAGCCATGCTTAAATCCATTCGGATCCTACTTGCTATTGCTGCTCACTACGACTATGAAATCTGGCAGATGGACGTTAAAACAGCATTTCTAAATGGAGATTTAGAAGAATGCGTTTATATGGATCAGCCAGAGGGCTTCATTGACAGTGGGAACAGCGAGAAAGCATGTAGATTGCTTAAATCCATATATGGGTTAAAGCAGGCACCTCGGAGTTGGAACATCTATTTCGATGATGTTATCAAAGAGTTTGATTTCATCAAAAATCCAGATGAACCTTGTGTTTATAAGAAGGCTGTAGGAAGAGCTGTCACATTTCTCGTATTGTAAGTGGATGACATTCTTCTGATAGGAAATGATATTCCTATGATACAGTCGGTCAAATCATTCTTATCACTAAGGTTCTCCATGAAGGACCTGGGTGATGCCACATACATCCTGGGCATAAGGATCTATAGGGATAGATCCAAAAAGTTATTGGGATTGTCCCAAACCAGGTACATCAACACCATCCTAAAGAGATTTAGTATGGAAGACTCCAAGCGGGGTGCCTTACCCGCTTGCCATGGAGTCACTCTCTCCAAGGATTCTTGTCCAAAGACCGATGAAGAGAGAGCTCGCATGAGCATTATACCCTATGCTTCGGCAGTAGGATCTATAATGTATGCGATGTTATGTACACGCCCAGATGTAGCTTATGCACTCAGTGTTGTAAGCAGGTATCAATCCAACCCAGGGGAGAACCACTGGATAGCTGTGAAGAACATTCTTAAGTACTTACGAAGGACTAAAGAATTGTTCTTGGTGTATGGTAATACAGATCTCCAAATGGAGGCATTTACCGATTCCAGCTTCCAGAGCGATAAGGATGACAGCAAATCTATCTCAGGGTTTGTATTTACCCTCAATAGAGGGGCGGTAAGTTGGAAGAGTTCCAAACAGGATACCGTTGCAGACTCTACGATGGAGGCTGAGTACATTGCTGCAAATGATGCCACTAAGGAAGCCGTCTGGATGAAGAAGTTCGTCTCGGAGCTAGGAGTAGTTCCAACCATTATTGATCCAATACCTTTGTATTGTGACAATAATAGGGCGATGGCGTTAGCCAAGGAGCCCAGATCCCATCAACGGTCCAGACACATCCTGAGGCGCTTTCATTTGATCCGGGAGATTGTAGATCGCCGCGAGATCGAGATTAAGAGAGTAGACACAAAGAACAACGCCGCGGATCCATTCACCAAGGCCCTCCCTCAGCCGCAGCATGAGCGACTTTTTGAGATGTTGGGTATGAGATACGCCAATAACTGGCCTTAGTGCAAGTGGGAGATTGTTGGATATATGTATGCCCTAGAGGCCATTATATGATAGTGGATGTATCTATACATGTATATATATTCAGTATGCATTCTTGCTCGACATGATGCTATCTGGTTATTCTTTATCTGACATGTTGATTTGATCATGCTTTTATTCATTCATACATGCTGATAAAGCCCTGAGGATATCGGCTTGACTACTCTGATTATGATGGAGATCATACTAGTGGGACATCTGTAGTCTATAAGCATATCCTGAAATATCCCTAGTCGGAGGTGTATCGAGACGGGGTATCGATATACCAGAGTAGACTAGCGTATATGATACTAGACCCATACGATGGGCGATGAATGTTCCCACATTCATCGATGTTTGACATCAAGATCATATACGGGTGCTCATTGGTGACTGGGTACACTGGACGGACTCACCGAGAACTCCTATATAGAATTATATCTATCGTCGGATAGCAGTTCTCAGGTGACACTGGTACAGGTTAGTCTGTAGACCCGAGATCGTCATGGAGTCTTGTGTGTTCTCCCACTGTACTTTGATTGCCACCTTACCACGGCTCTACTGAGTCGTACAAACAGGTGGCCGTTGGGTACAGTCCCGAGACACACGAAGGCAATGAGCGATAGGAGTGGTTTCGTCTCTCCCGGTATTGGGAGTTGATGCTGTGCTGTGACCGACTGGTTATAACAGCAAGTCCCTGGCCAGGGCTGCTGAGATTTGCTGATATGTGTTATCAGTAGTTTCTCGATCTGTTATAGACCGTTCACCGGCACGACTTATTGAGTTATTGGGGTCGACGTGACCATCCCTAGGCTCGATATGCAGCATATCTGACGAAGAGACCGGACTGTACGGTAGTGTTGCCGGATGGCTCGACGGGAGTTGTAGCAGGTTCGCTTGTTGTCTTCTGATCGCTCAATACCCGGGTGGCCGTTACGTTTAGCTGACCGCTTGCGGCTTGAGGGTACTTGATATGATCATCACCCTCTACCGGCGTATTGACGAGTCTTAGAGTCCCACAAAGGAGTTACCCAGTCCAGGCGAAACGTTGTGGTGCGCGTATGCGATATGCGCATGCACCCGATTGAAATGTGCGTATATGATACCGAACATTGATCGGGCGAACTGCTTTTGGTGGGGTCATATGAGATATGACCGGGTTGATAAATCAAGTGTTGATTTATCATTTAACCATTAGTTTTCTCACTTAAAACCTTTTCTTGGATGATGGATGTGTGCATGCATGTGTGCTTTTCTTTCTTTCTTTCATGCTAGTTTCATGCACATGTGGATGTGCATACATGCACACATACATACACTCATCCATCATGGTTGTTAGCATATGGAAATGGTGGCAATATAAGACTCACACCATGGATTATATAATGGATTATTATTTGATTTTGGATTTAAAAGAAAATGAAAAGGAAAGGATAATCATTCTTGCTTCTACATTCTTCCTTTGACCTAACCATGCTCAACTAGCACTAACCTAAGGTTATCCTTCTCTTTATCATTCAAAACTCAAGTTAAATAATGTCTCCATCACTTTAACCATGGTTCATAGTAAGAAGGAATAAAATATATATTGATATTTTTCTTTTTCTTCTTATGAGTTATCTTTTTACCTCTTGTTAAAAAAATTGCCACCATCTTCTTCCTCTTTCTCTTTTGCTCTCTAGTTTTTTCTAGTGAGCAAATACCACTTAAAGATAGGTTTTTGAAGTGAGAAACTTAACCACAACTTCATTCTACACAAGCTTAGCCGTTTTGTTTAGAGTGTTCTCTTCGGTTTTACGAAGTTGCGAGCTTGGACGGAGATCTCCGTGGTGGATCGTCGTGGACACAAGAGGACTTCAAGAGGACCTCCGTTCAACACCCTAGAGACCAAGGAGTCCAGCGAAAGGGAGCTACAAAGGTTGTAGTCTCGAAACGCTAGATTAGTTCGCTTTATATTTCGAAACCCTAATTTTGTAGGTTCGATTCCTTTGCATGTTCGTTTAGCACCATAAAAATTTAAACTTTGGGTCATGTGATACTTCAAAACTCTTCATAGGGTGCTAGACTAACCTTACAGTATCAACAATCTCATATCGACTCGAATCCATATAACGACATATCACACTAAGTCATCATATCACATCGTATACTCGTTCATCACATTAATATCTCGCATCACAATAATATAAACGTCACACTCGTTCTCTTTTAATTCGTACTTATCAAGATTCACTTATCATTTCATATTCTCATATGTCAATATCATTAGCATCAACTTCTATCATATTATTGTTTGTTAATCCTACAATCATGTCTGTCGCATATCATTATCAGGATAAAATAATCAAACGATATTCCATATCAATGTTTGCGGGGGTGCTATAGGCCATCCATCCGACTTCCCCAGTAGATATAAATCTAGTCACCTGCTAAACTCCTCGCTTAGCCGTAGTCGATGCACTTCGTCATCTCGAAATCCACGCGAAGGTACCTACAATTAATACGAAATCGCAATGCTATTAACATCAAATTCTGAAATCCAAATACGGCACGCGGTGCGCTCATAGGTTAGAACCTATAGCCTACGCATGCAAAACAACCAAATAACCCTCATCGTTGACGTAAAAATGTCCAATGCCCAAATACAAATCCAGTCGCAAAACCATAAAATCCAAATACCTGAAAAATAACCAAAACCCTAACTAGGGTCGCTATACATGAAAACTGCCACGCCAAAAATCCAATCGCACCAATACTTTTTCATAACATATATAATTATCATCGATAATAATATATACGTCATCTCCAAGGCAATTAAAACCCATGTTTTATTTTAACCAAAAGCTAGTAAGCATCATTATCAAAAATTTAGCACAAGTCTAGAAATTTAACAATTCTAGCGATTTGCAACAACACAAATTTGCTTAACTTAGTTATCCAAATCATTACCACAATTATAGTCTCACCCAAAAAGGATTTAGAAAAACTTAGTTTGCTAACAACTCAATTATACAAATTAGGAATTTTAACAAATATCATTCTCACAAATTGATTAAGTTTTCCAAGTTTACACTTCAAGATTAACCACTTAACCACATCAAAAGCTTAACTTGAAATTCATAATCCTTATCATGAATCAACAAAACATGAACTTGAAGCTATATTAAACATCTAAATAAGCAATCTTTAATGATTTAAACAACAATTAAGGATTAGGGTTAGGATTTTATACCTTTACAAAATAAAAAATTTTAGCAACAAACTCCAAAATTTTGCTTCCAAAATGATCACTTTCATGAAGATCTAAACCTGTTTTGTGAAGAAGGATGGGTTATGATTTGCTTATGAATTTTGTAGGATAAATTAACGGTTTTTGATGATTTAATGAGCCTGGAATGAAGAAATTGAAGCAAGAAGAGAGAGGGCAGATCCATGGGGAGCTCGGCCAAGGAGCAAAGATTGAGGGGGTTTTGTGAAATGAAGGAAAAATCTAGCTACAAATAGCAATAAATGCTAATAAATGCATTAAAGTCCTTTTTCCACCTTTTCTTTCTTTTTCAAATAAGTTCCTTTTAACCCAAATATCTAGATATTTATGGATGGTTGGATTAAACCTATTCTAGTGATTAGATTAGTATAAATTCATATTAGAAGTAATTAACCCAAACCAAATTTTAATTACAACTAATTAAGTGCATAATTAACAACATAAAATAATATTTTAATTAGGGAAAATTTTCAATGTGAACCAAAACTTTCAAGTGACCCACAAAACCCGCAAACTAGCTTCATTCTACTAAACCTACTTGCAAACAAGTTTGTACAGAAGTTTGATCACTATCGGTTTTTTACGGAAAACACCGGTTATTTTACCCTAAAACGGAAAAATTTGCATAACGATTTCCAAAACGTTACAATCTTCCCCACTTAATGAAATTCGGTCTCTGAATTTAAATTTAAACCCCCAAGTGCTATAATATTGCAATAAACAGCTAAATCAACGTGGCTCCGAAATAACGGAAGAAACAGAAATACTCCAGCGCATCCTGTGCGCCAGAAAAATGAGTACGAAACTCAAAACCGATCTCCGTCAAGCGTCAGGCAAATCATCGGACTTGCAAGCATATCATCGGAGTCACAAAGGAGATACAGATCTCAAATCTAATACCGAAATCCCATAAGCACTAATCAAATACTATAATGCATATATAGTACGCATCCTGCTTGAAAAATCTCCAAAAACTAAATAAATCATATGCAGATTCTTTTCTGAATTGCCATGTGATGCGTAACTCACGGCGCAAATGACGGACGCTCATTTGTAAAGTAATAATATACTTTCATATAAGTTTTGCTCAAAATATACGTTCCTCTCTTTTTAAATATCCCATAAGGTTTTCTTTTATAAACGCTCGTGTCACTCGCAGACACGTAAGAAATAGCGAGACTATAGCTCTTATTTGAAAATCTCTTGGTAAACTTTTTATGCATGCAAAGTACTCAGGTACTGTCCTCGGATCAGTCCTGCTAGGGTACTGCAAAGTATAAGGCCTCATCATGAAAACAAAATGGTCAAAAGCAATATCAGTCTCAAAAGGCGTGTCCAATAATCAGGTGCGTCTGGTGCGCACGGAAATCAAATCCAAATACAGGTGCCACAATATGCCCAAAAGCAAGACTAAGTGCAACGGGTGTGCACGAAAGCATCTGTGCAATGCAACTGGCGTGCACGACAACAACAACTAGTGCATCTATAGTGCCCGAAAATCTCAATCCAGTGCAACTAACATGCACGAACGAAAACCCCAATCGAGTGCATCAGGTGTGCACAAAAATCATATCACGCGCCCAACGTGCGCGAAAGTCCAAATGAAGTGCATCTGTCATGCACGAACGAAATCGAAATCAAGTGCATCCCGCATGCGCGAAAACGAATATCAAATACACACGTGCACGAAAACACAAATCTGGTAAATGAAGGCTCAAAGACATAAATCGGGTGCAACAAATAAACGGAATACGAATCCGGTGCCTCCAGTACACGAAATATCAAATCATGTGCATATAGTGCACGAAATATCAATCATGTGCATCCACTGCACGAAATATCAAATCCTGTGCATAGTGCACGAAATGTCAAATCCTGTGCATATAGTGCACGAAATATCAAATCCTGTGCATCCACTGCACGAAATATCAATCCGGTGCATCCACTACACGAAATATCAATCATGTGCATCCACTGCACGAAATATCAATCATGTGCATCGACTGCACGAAATATCAAATCCTATGCATCGAGTGAACGAAATATCATAACCACTGTAGGAAATCCAGGAAATCATAAACAAGTGTAGTTAAGGCACAAAATCAACATCAACACAACGGTGTATAAAATATATCAAGTGCAATAACTATGCACAACAATGTAAATATCCAGTAGGTGCAGCCACGGTGCACGAAAACAATATCCTGAAACTCAATCATCCAAACTCAAATCCAAGCGATATAAGCATGATACTCGGATCACAAATGCAGATTGCAACAAATGGCATTGAGGTACACCTCTTACAATGTCGAAAGAAAGACAAAAAAAGTCGGTGGCCCAAACTGGCAGAGCAAGAACATCTGCTTGCCTCCTGCTCACACTCTGACGTCTTCTGTCTCTAGGACCTTATTTCTCTGTGGCTTACCAATCTCGCACTCTATCGGCTCATCTGCCCGGTCAGGTGTGCTAACGGAAACGATTCCACTCTGGCACTCATCAGGTCAACACTCGGCCAATTCGTATGATCACTCATAAAGCAGCATGTCACTGGCATCGGCCTCTGGCCCTCTGAATACACGTGACCCAACTGATCCTCGGTGCAAACTCATCGCAGCAGTGTCCTGAAAGGAACTAGCTCAAGGTTACTGCCGATCTCACCTATATCGAACTATACGAAGGCTAGTACTCTTACAAATCTTTTCTTACTTCTGGACATCTGTGTTCTCAGCACAACTTTTCTTCGGGAACTGGCCGTATCCCAACGCCTCTGCATACACATCAGATCTCAAATCTCGACGGGGAGTAACAACAGCTCGTCAGCATCATGCACGAACCTCTTACTCCACTCGTCCTTATTATCGTCCACTTTGAAATCATGTCATGCTATCTGCGTACTGCAAATGTTCTCGGCGACAATCAATCTGGAATCTCTCGCACGAACTTGAAATCACGAACTCGGTATCTTCATCACTCTGTAGAAGATATCTAGCCGAACGCGTCCTCGGGAACTCGTCCCAACCATCGAAGGAATACTCAATACTCAAATGTTTCTCGATCAACTCACAACATATCTGGGTGAGGTCCTCTATCTAAAACTGGTCAGCTTACCGATCTCACATCGGAACATCCGGCGAACAACATCATCTCTTGATCGATCTACACTAGATCTGAGTAAGACACTCCACACTGGAATTCTACAACTCAACAGGGCCTGCGTCGGTGCATCAAATCTGACGAATCACTTTCTTCCCTCAACTCAAGATAGACTAGCTATCACCTGTCGCATCTCTGCCTGGATGCTCCAGCGATCTCAGCTCGCAAGCTCTGGAAGCGACATCACATCAATCTCAGAAACAGCTTGGTCATCTGTCTGCACGGTCGATGACATCAGAATCTCTGAGGTATGTTGTACATCAACAGTCTTCACACAGCAGGCAACCTCTAACATTGGCCTGACCATCCGGTACATAACCGCACACTCGCCTCAAACGAGAGGTCACAGCACCACCCTACATTGATACGTTCCCATGTCACTAGAAAACACGATGGTCAGTCCTTGTCCACGACGAGCTCACCCTGACAGCATCACCAGCAGTAGTTCAATCTGTGCTCAAACCATGGTGACAGGATGTCACGACCCGATAATTTGGCCCATGACCGGCACTTAGCCACGTAACGTCCACAGGCGTAACGCGACTAAGTAAGCCGAAACCCAAAAATCAAAACCATTAAATATAGAGTGTTTAAATCATTTTGTAAAAACAGCTATAAATGTTTAGGAAACTTTAATTAATTTAGTAGAGATCCTTTTTAAGTTAAGAGGTATTTTTGAATAATTTTGGCAACATTTCCTTTATAACCATTTATTCCGCAAGTCAGGTAAAGGCGAGTGAAATAGAAATAACATGCGGGATGAATAGAGCATCACAAGAGTATACAGTAAAACAAAGGCGAATATCATAAAAGGTAAGACTGCATAACATAAAGTCGGCTCACATGCAAGCTCGACACCAGAGTACAAATCAAATACATCGTCCTGACAACTGTCTCTAAGTCAATACAGGAAGGTAGATGGAGAGTACTAGATACATCAATATACAACTGAAAGATAAACAGATACCGTACAAAACCCACCTAATAACAAAAGGGCTATCACGCCTCATAAGTGGTATCTGTGCCAAAAGATGCAGTAAACAGCTAGCCGCGACTACTCCAAAGGGCAACCTGCAAGCACTGTGGCACAACGGGGGTGAGTTGCCAACTCGTGAATAGCAAATAACATATAAAGGTAATCGCAGGTATGCACGTACTACGATACATTAAGCTATGCAAACTAATAAACATCTATATGAAGAACTGGATGCTCAAATCATGCAACAAGTACTATCTAATAATCATCTATATGTGATGAGCAAGATACGCAATAATATGCAAGCGTGTGTACTCGATCAGGTATACTAACTACAGGATGAGATGTCAAATACTGAATGCCGAGTATGGAAAAGAACAATATCTACACGGAATATCCTCGTGGAAAATATCTAGTGTCAATCAATGCACCAAAACCAGTACAACTCAAGCGTCGTCATCCATATCGGTCCTCAAACCTGCAATCTCATAAGAATCGGGAGTACCCATCACCGGCACTCAAAATATCATAAAAACAGCCGTGTCCAGCATCGACACGCAAATCCTCTAATATGGGGCGTCCGTCCATCGGATCTGCCCACGGGCTCCGTCTGCGGAATCGGCCCTCGGCCCCGGCAGTACGCGTCATCCCGTATCCATCAAGCTACTCTGGTCAGTATCCTCCGGATAACCGGCTGGTCCAACCAATCACCGGTAGGTAGTAGTCCCTCCGCCGGGCTCACCGTCTAACAATACGAGTCTTCTCTCCCCGGGATACCGTACCGGGTCCACCATGTACCCGCAATCGGTGCCTACCTCTCCTCGAATCGGGTATACTCACACAAGCTCTCTAAAACCGAGAAAACTCATGGTGGACGCACTAAAATATCATATCAAGGGAAACCGGGTTTTCAAACAGTGCGTAATTTCTTAAAATAGTACTCCGGTTCCCAAATCCAGAAATCACAGAAATCAAATCCAATGCGTAGATCCATGCAATGTGTCGTATGACACTACAATTTAAGGAATGGGGAAACCGCTTTTTAAGAGGTCCAGTTTTGAAAATATCGTTTGCGGTCCCTCAGTTTTTAAATCAAGTAAATATCATCCATGAATGCAACATATGAATGTGGTAACGGTATGGATGTGAGAATGGATAAGTACGCAAAGTGAATATAGCAGGTACATGTGCACTAATGTAGGCCTATGATGTATATACGCCCGAATATGAACATAGGTAAGGTATATGACACAAGTATGAATATGTATGGTATATGTCACAAGTATGAGCGTGTAAGGTATATATATCACAAGCATGAATGTGTATGATGCATGCGGCAAGTCACGTCAACATCAAGTAGGCAGAATCAATATAATATGCAGTTTATAGCAATCCTACTCTGTGAGTGGCATGACAATCACTAACGGTGTGAGTGTAGCATATAGATCGTGCTCGTGCAACTTGGACCGTTAGTGACAGTGCAGTGTTCTATACTACCAGTATATCTAAAAGGACACTCATGACTACAATTCCTATTACGCCCTGACGCTTAACGCCATACGGGCGATTTCTCCGTAGATGTTAAATCTACTCACCTGGTCGCATGCTAAGTATAGCCGACCACCTGCTTCCCTTTCCTGGCGACGTCTGACGTGCTCGCCTGAGAACCTGGAATTTACACAAGGAATCTAATTATATAAGCAAGTATCCCGCAAAACGTGAAAACGAAACAAAACGTGAAACTCGCGTCACGAATCAACGCGCGTGTGTGTGATACGTTGGAACGTGTGTGCACGCGCCTACGACTCAGTCCGATATGCCGCGATACGCTGAATCACCAACCCACTCGCGTATCATGCGTATCGCGCAAACTTAAAAACACCAGAAAATGACATATAGCTCCAGATTCTGTCCAGGCTACAATATTACAAAACTACATATACCAAGGACCTACAAAACATAGCAGACACCAACCCTGAAAACCTAAACTCCTAATTCCCTGTTTTGGCCGCAAATTGCGGCCAGAAAGATGATTTCGGCGGCCAAAAGTGAGAGTGGTGGGGTCGGGCTCTGGTGGTGGGGTCAGGGTGTTACTAGTAGGCTGGGGTCCACTCAATTTTATCCTGAAGTCACCTGGGTAACAGCAGATAACAGAAAGCTAAATTTTTGCTTAAAGTCACAATTTGCACCAACATGAAAGTTCAGGGTATTTTAGTGTAAACTGGGGTTACCTAGGTTAACCTGGCCTCAATAGCTCCTAACTAACCTAGTCTAACTAAAATTAACCTAACTTAAGCAAGGATCTTACTAATCACCATCAATATTGCTAAAACACCAAGTCTAGTTATAAACATCTACCAATCACACTAAAACCTAAACCAACTCACAAGTCTAGCACACAAGCAAGTGAAGCTCAGAATTTATACCTCGCTTGACCCTACTACGCTGGTCCAGGAGAAGAAAAGAAGAAGAGGAGGCTGCTACAGGAACTGCCTCTGCACAGAAGCTGCTGCTGCTTGAAGTGCTGATGCTTATTGCTGTTGATGTTGCTGTTATTGGGGTTGTGGAGCTGAAGCTGGTGCTGCTGGGGCTGCTGCTACATGTGGGGCTGCTGCTACATGGAGCTGGGGCAGCTGGGGGTGAGCTGGGGCTGCATGAAGTGCTGATGCAGTTGCTGTTCTGGTGCTGGTGTTTGATGCTGCTGCTGCTGCAACTTCTGGAGCTGAGGCTGGTGTATGTGTGTGTGTGAGAGTGAGAGAGTGAGTGAGATATGAGAGAGGGTTGCAAGCAAAGGAAATGATAATGCAAGAGAGTCAAGCCCCCATTCTCCCTCTCTCTCTCTCCACATTAATTGCAAGCATGGGCTTGCCATGATGCACCTCTCTCAAGTCAACCAAATTACTTTTTAAATCCATTTTCCATTTTAAACAAAACATAACCTTAATTAAAATCTTTTTTCTTAACAAGGGGGTTTAATTCACCACGGTTGTGAAACATGGTATAACCCATGTTTTAACCCTAGTTTACATGCACAAGTTTGTGCAAGCTTGGCAAAATTTCAGAAAAATATTTATTAAATTGGAAAAATTATATGAAAATTAATTTGGTAAACCTTTTTATCAAAATCACATATTAAAATATAATTAGCCACAAAACACATCCTAGGGTGTTACAATCTTGCCCCCTTAAAACAATTCGTCCCCGAATTTAGAACATAAAGCAACGCATACCTTCAAAGAGATGAGGGAACTTCTTCCGCATCTCGCCCTCGGCCTCCCAAGTGATCTCATCACCATTCGGGCTGCGCCAAAGCACCTTTACTGATGGCAAGACTTTCGATCTAAGTTTCTTCACTTGCCGGTCCAAGATCACGACTGGCTGCTCGGTGAACGTAAGATCGCGCTCGAGCTGAACGGCCTGATGCTGAATCAAGTGCGAAGGGTCATGCAGGTATCTGCGAAGCATCGACACGTGGATTACGGGGTGAACATATGGGAAGTCGGGTGGAAGAGCCAAACGATAAGCTACTGCGCCCACACGCTCGAGGATCTCGAAGGGACCTATGAATCTGGGGCTAAGCTTCCCCTTCCGTCCAAACCTCATCACTCCCTTCATCGGAGAGACCCTCAGAAATACGTGATCGCCAACTGCGAACTCTAGTCTGCGGCGCCTGTCGGCATACGATCTCTGCCTGCTCTGAGCTGTCCTCATCCTGTCTCGAATCAGCTGTATCTTCTCAGTCGTCTCCTGTACTATCTATGGCCCCAAAATACTGCCATCGCTGAGCTCTGTCCAACAGACCGGCGATCTACATCTCCTCCCATACAAAGCCTCAAAAGGTGCCATCTGGATAGTATCCTGGAAGCTATTGTTGTAGGAGAACTCGATCAAGGGTAAATGATGATCCCAGCTACCACCAAAGTCTAAAACACAGGCTCGGAGCATGTCCTCAAGAGTCCGAATGGTCCGCTCTGACTGTCCGTCGGTCTGCGGGTGGAATGCAGTACTGAAACTCAAGCGCGTGCCCAAAGCCTCCTAAAGTCTATGCCATAATCTGCTGGTAAACTGGGTGCCTCGGTCGGACACAATACAGGTCGGGACCCCATGTAGTCGTACAATCTCATTGATATAAATCTGGGCATACTGCGCAAATCCGAAAGTCGTCTTCACTGGCAGGAAGTGAGCCGCTTTCGTCAGACGATCTACGATCACCCAAATGGAGTCATACCCTCGCCTAGTCCTGGGTAGAACTACCACGAAATCCATCGAAATCTGTTCCCATTTCCACTCCGGAATGGGTAATGGCTATAGCTCTCCCGCGGGCCTCTGGTGCTCGGCCTTGACTTGCTGACAAGTCAGGCATCTCGATACGAACTCCGCGATGTCCTTCTTCATTCCGTCCCACCAGTAGGTCTCTCTCATATCATGATATATCTTGGTGGAACCGGGATGGACACTGTACACCGATCGATGTGCCTCCTCAAGAATATCGCGCCGCAATCCCTCAGCATCTGGTACGCACAGTCTAGACCCAAATCGTAATACCCCTTGCTCATCAATCATAAACTCGGAGAATCTGCCCTGTCCAATCTGTGTCATGATCTCTGAGCAACGGTCATCCCTGCGCTGTGCCTCACATATACGATCAAGCAACCGTGGGCGTGCACGAACATGTGCTAGCTGTCCCCCAATCCGCGTGAACTCGAACTACACTCGGCTGTCGCATAATATCTGCCAATCTGCCGACGACTGCCTCTGTACTGCACTCAAACAAGCTAAACTACCCTCGGGCCTCCTACTCAAGGCATCTGCTACTACATTAGCCTTGCCCGGGTGATATAAGATCTCGCAGTCGTAGTCCTTCACCAACTCCATCCATCGGCGCTGTCGGAGATTCAGGTCTCGCTGCTGAAATATGTACTTGAGGCTCTTGTGATCCGTGAATATCTGGCACGACTCGCCGTATAGGTAATGTCGCCAGATTTTAAGTGCAAAGACCACTGCAGCCATCTCCAGATCGTGGGTAGGGTAGTTCTGTTCTTGTTTCTTCAGCTGTCGAGAAGCATACGCGATCACGCTGCCGTGCTGCATCAATACGCACCCTAGCACTACTCGTGAAGCGTCGCAATAGACTGCAAATCCACCTGATCCTGAAGGCAACGATAAAACTGGCGCCGTAGTCAAACAGGTCCGTAGCTGCTGGAAACTGTGCTCGCAATCCTCGGTCCAATCGAAAGGAACTCCCTTTTGGGTCAATCCAGTCAAGGGTGCAGCAATACGGGAAAAATCCTGTACGAATCGCCTGTAGTAACCGGCCAATCCTAGAAAACTACGTATCTCAGTGACGGATGTAGGCCTGGGCCAACTCTGAACGGCTTCTATCTTTCTTGGGTCCACACATATACCACCCCGTGTAATCACGTGACCCAAGAAGTCCACACTGTCGAGCCAGAATGCGCACTTCGAAAATTTTGCATAAAGCCGATGCTCGCTCAAAGTCTGTAGTGTGATCCGCAGGTGCTGCTCGTGCTCCTCTCTGCTCCGGGAATACACCAATATGTCGTCGATGAATACGATGATGAATAGGTCAAGATACGGCCTGAATATACGGTTCATCATGTCCATGGAAGCTGCTGGCGCGTTGGTGAGTCCGAATGACATCACCAGAAACTCGTAATGGCCATAACGTGTACGGAAAGCTGTCTTCGGAATGTCCTCCTGTCGAACCCTCAGCTGGTGATAGCCTGATCGCAAATCGATCCTAGAAAAATATCCTGCCCCCTGAAGCTGGTCGAACAAGTCGTCGATACGTGGCAAAGGATATATGTTCCGCACGGTCACCCGGTTCAGCTGCCGGTAGTCGATACACAAACGAAAGCTTCCGTCCTTCTTCTTGACAAACAGAACTGGAGCACCCCAAGGAGAAACACTGGGTCGAATAAGTCCCCTGTCCAGCAATTCCTGCAACAGACTCTTCAACTCACTAAGTTCCGCCGGGGCCATCCGATAAGGCAGTATAGAAATAGGCCCCGAGCCGGAAATAAAATCAATACAAAAAGCAATGTCACGCTCAGGCGGTAGACCAGGAAGCTCGTCAGGGAACACATCAGGGAAATCACACACAATCGGAATCTGCTCCAACGGAACACCTGGGGCTCTAGTGTCACAAACATAGGCTAGAAATCCCTGACATCCCTTCCTCAAAAGCTGTCCAGCGCGAAGAGAAGAAATCAAAGGGTGAGGAGTGGCACCACTGTCACCCTGCACAACAAAGGCCGACTCGCCGGGAAAACAGAACCTTACTGTCTTCTCGTGGCAGTCCACCGACGCATAGCACGTGGCTAACCAATCCATGCCCAAAAGAACGTCGAAATCCAACATCTCGAGAAGGATCAAATCGACAGGCAGGTCTCTATCACCAATACGGACGACGCAGGATCGGAACACGTGTCTAGCAACAAACGACTCTCCCACGGGAGTGGTCACAACAAGCGACTGATCTAGCAGACCGGACTCTCTACCCAAACTCGGAACGAAGTGTGTGGATACGTACGAATGCGTGGATCCGGGATCGAACAACACGTGTGCATCAACAGCACAAACTGATAAAATACCTGAAACCACCGCATTGGACGCCTGCGCGTCCTGATGCGTCAAAGAGAAAACTCGTGCCTGTCCTCCACCTGCAACTGGCGGTCCCCTACTAGCAGCTGGCTGTACTCTGCCGGTGGCTGGCTGTCCCCTGCCTCGACCGCCTCGCCCTCTGGGAACAAACCCTCCGCGACCACGACCTCTCTGTGCCTGCGTCTGGCGCGGAGTAACTGTGGGTATAATAGGCAACGCCCTCTGGGGTAGAGAAGGTGGAAGGGTGACATGCGGTACGGCTGACTCCCTCTGACGTGTCTCGGTACAATCTCTGACACGATGATGAGGACTACCACATCCAAAACATCCACGGGACGACTGCTGACCCTCCTGGGGGTATGAGCTAAACATCTGACCTCGCCCCGAATCTCTGCTACCTGTACTACGTCTATCACGGCGTCTGAATGGATGTCTCTGGGCTGCTGTGTCAGTACGAACCCTCTTCGGCCCTGGAACTACTGAAGTCTCGGCAAGACGTTCCTCGACCAATAGGGCTGCATCTACCGCTGCGGCGTAAGTCTCGTAATGCTGGGAGCTGATCTCAAGGAATAGCGGGGTAAGCAAGCCTCGGACAAATCTCTTGACTCGCATCTCCTCTGTAGCTACCAGGTACGGAGCATAAACTGATAGCTCGGTGAACAGCACATCGTACTCTGCCACTGTCATCTCTGGCGTCTGGCGCAAGGACTCAAATCTGCGAGCTCGGGCATCCCTAACACTCTGGGGAAGGAAACGGGCTAGGAATACTGTCACAAACTCCGTCCAGGTCATAGGAGGAAGACCTGCTGCTCTGCCCTTCTCAACTGAATCACACCATTTCTGCGCAAGACCTTCCAAGCGAAAGCTCGTGAACTCGACCCATCTCGCATCTGAGCATCGGAGGGAACGGCATATCCGGGCCATCTTATCAATAAAAGATTGCGGGTCCTCGGCTGCGTCTGTGCCTGTGAAGACCGGAGGCTTCAGCCTCATGAACTCTGATAGCGATACTGTAATCACCTCCGTGGCTGCAGGGGCAACTGGCTGTGCGGTAGGTACCATCGCGGTCTCTGGAACGGGTGGAGCTACCTCTGGTCGCTGCGCTCGAAGCGTCTCAACTAGTGATCCTATCATCTGGCGCATCTCCTGCATGCTGGCCCCTATCGTGGCGATCTGCTCTGTCATGGGAGGAGCAGTCTGCTCCGGTACGACGGGTACACTGCCCGGAGCAGTCCTCGTCTCGGACGAGTCAACACGAATCTCGGCCCTCGCGGCCGCTCTCTGCGCCCTAGTAGTCTTTGGCGGCATAGTGGCTGAAAAGGAAAATAGGATTCGATAAGGATACTGAAATCGAATCGCAAGAAGGCATGCAAAGAAATGAAGGAATTTCAACCAATTAATCCTAAGGTCGCTTAGGCGTTGTACCGTGTCGTGAGTATGCCGCGGAACATACACACGCTACGCCACTCTGCTGCAGCTACCTACTCCATCATACCAGGGTCATCCTACACTCCGAAGGTAAAACCTACGCTCTGATACCAACTTTGTCACGACCCGATAATTTGGCCCGTGACCGGCACTTAGCTACGTAACGTCCACAGGCGTAACGCGACTAAGTAAGCCGAAACCCAGAAATCAAAACCATTAAATATAGAGTGTTTAAATCATTTTGTAAAAACAGCTATAAATGTTTAGGAAACATTAATTAATTTAGCAGAAATCGTTTTTAAGTTAAGAGGTATTTTTGAATAATTTTGGCAACATTTCCTTTATAACCATTTATTCCGCAAGTCAGGTAAAGGCGAGTGAAATAGAAATAACATGCGGGATGAATAGAGCATCACAAGAGTATACAGTAAAACAAAGGCGAATATCATAAAAGGTAAGACTGCATAACATAAAGTCGGCTCACATGCGAGCTCGACACCAGAGTACAAATCAAATACATCGTCCTTACAACTGTCTCTAAGTCAATACAGGAAGGTAGATGGAGAGTACTAGATACATCAATATACAACTGAAAGATAAACAGATACCGTACAAAACCCACCTAATAACAAAAGGGCTATCACGCCTCAGAAGTGGTATCTGTGCCAAAAGATGCAGTAAACAGCTAGCCGCGACTACTCCAAAGGGCAACCTGCAAGCACTGTGGCACAACGGGGGTGAGTTGCCAACTCGTGAATAGCAAATAACATATAAAGGTAATCGCAGGTATGCACGTACTGCGATACATTAAACTATGCAAACTAATAAACATCTATATGAAGAACTGGATGCTCAAATCATGCAACAAGTACTATCTAATAATCATCTATATGTGATGAGGAAGATACGCAATAATATGCAAGCATGTGTACTCGATCAGGTATACTAACTACAGGATGAGATGTCAAATACTGAATGCTGAGTATGGAAAAGAACAATATCTACACGGAATATCCTCGTGGAAAATATCTGGTGTCAATCAATGCACCAAAACCAGTACAACTCAAGCGTCGTCATCCATATCGGTCCTCAAACCTGCAATCTCATAAGAATCGGGAGTACCCATCACCGGCACTCAAAATATCATAAAAACAGCCGTGTCCAGCATCGACACGCAAATCCTCCAATATGGGGCGTCCGTCCATCGGATCTTCCCACGGGCTCCGTCTGCGGAATCGGCCCTCGGCCCCGGCAGTACGCGTCGTCCCGTATCCATCAAGCTACTCTGGTCAGTATCTTCCGGATAACCGCAAGGTCCAACCAATCACCGGTAGGTCGTAGTCCCTCCGCCGGGCTCACCGTCTAACAATACGAGTCTTCTCGCCCCGGGGTACCGTACCGGGTCCACCATGTACCCGCAATCGGTGCCTACCTCTCCTCGAATCGGGTATACTCACACAAGCTCTCTAGAACCGAGAAAACTCATGGTGGACGCACTAAAATATCATATCAAGGGAATCCGGGTTTTCAAACAGTGCGTATTTTCTTAAAATAGTACTCCGGTTCCCAAATCCAGAAATCACAAAAATCAAATCCAATGCGTAGATCCATGCAATGTGTCGTATGACACTACAATTTAAGGAATAGGGAAACCGCTGTTTAAGAGGTCCAGTTTTGAAAATATCGTTTGCGGTCCCTCAGTTTTTAAATCAAGTAAATATCATCCATGAATGCAACATATGAATGTGGTAACGGTATGGATGTGAGAATGGATAAGTACGCAAAGTGAATATAGCAGGTACATGTGCACTAATGTAGGCCTATGATGTATATACGCCCGAATATGAACATAGGTAAGGTATATGACACAAGTATGAATATGTGTGGTATATGTCACAAGTATGAGCGTGTAAGGTATATATATCACAAGCATGAATGTGTATGATGTATGCGGCAAGTCACGTCAACATCAAGTAGGCAGAATCAATATAATATGCGGTTTATAGCAATCCTACTCTGTGAGTGGCATGACAATCACTAACGGTGTGAGTGTAGCATATAGATCGTGCTCGTGCAACTTGGACCGTTAGTGACAGTGCAGTGTTCTATACTACCAGTATATCTAAAAGGACACTCATGACTACAATTCCTATTACGCCCTGACGCTTAACGCCATACGGGCGATTTCCCCGTAGATGTTAAATCTACTCACCTGGTCGCATGCTAAGTATAGCCGACCACCTGCTTCCCTTTTCTGGCGACATCTGACGTGCTCGCCTGAGAACCTGGAATTTACACAAGGAATCTAATTATATAAGCAAGTATCCCGCAAAACGTGAAAACGAAACAAAACGTGAAACTCGCGTCACGAATCAACGCGCGTGTGTGTGATACATTGGAACGTGTGTGCACGCGCCTACGACTCAGTCCGATACGCCGCGATACGCTGAATCACCAACCCACTCGCGTATCGTGCGTATCGCGCAAACTTAAAAACACCAGAAAATGACATATAGCTCCAGATTCTGTCCAGGCTACAATATTACAAAACTACATATACCAAGGACCTACAAAACATAGCAGACACCAACCCTGAAAACCCTAACTCCTAACTCCCTGTTCTGGCCGCAAATTGCGGCCAGAAAGAAGATTTCGGCGGCCAAAAGTGAGAGTGGTGGGGTCGGGCTCTGGAGGTGGGGTCAGGGTGTTACTAGTAGGCTGGGGTCCACTCAATTTTATCCTGAAGTCACCTGGGTAACAGCAGATAACAGAAAGCTAAATTTTTGCTTAAAAGTCACAATTTGCACCAACATGAAAGTTCAGGGTATTTTAGTGTAAACTGGGGTTACCTAGGTTAACCTGGCCTCAATAGCTCCTAACTAACCTAGTCTAACTAAAATTAACCTAACTTAAGCAAGGATCTTACTAATCACCATCAATATTGCTAAAACACCAAGTCTATTGATAAACATCTACCAATCACACTAAAACCTAAACCAACTCACTAGTCTAGCACACAAGCAAGTGAAGCTCAGAATTTATACCTCGCTTGACCCTACTACGCTGGTCCAGGAGAAGAAAAGAAGAAGAGGAGGCTACTACAGGAACTGCCTCTGCACAGAAGCTGCTGCTGCTTGAAGTGCTGATGCTTATTGCTGTTGATGTTGCTGTTATTGGGGTTATGGAGCTGAAGCTGGTGCTGCTGGGGCTGCTGCTACATGTGGGGCTGCTACTACATGGAGCTGGGGTTGGTGGGGGTGAGCTGGGGCTGCATGAAGTGCTGATGCAGTTGCTGTTCTGGTGCTGGTGTTTGATGCTGCTGCTGCTGCAACTTCTGGAGCTGAGGCTGGTGTATGTGTGTGTGTGAGAGTGAGAGAGTGAGTGAGATATGAGAGAGGGTTGCAAGCAAAGGAAATGATAATGCAAGAGAGTCAAGCCCCCATTCTCCCTCTCTCTCTCCACATTAATTGCAAGCATGGGCTTGCCATGATGCACCTCTCTCAAGTCAACCAAATTACTTTTTAAATCCATTTTCCATTTTAAACAAAACATAACCTTAATTAAAATCTTTTGTCTTAACAAGGGGGTTTAATTCACCACGGTTGTGAAACATGGTATAACCCAAGTTTTAACCCTAGTTTACATACACAAGTTTGTGCAAGCTTGGCAAAATTTCAGAAAAATATTTATTAAATTGGAAAAATTATTTGAAAATTAATTTGGTAAACCTTTTTATCAAAATCACCTATTAAAATATAATTAGCTACTAAACACATCCTACGGTGTTACACTGGAATCTCAAACAAGTATCGATGAAAAATAGATCAAGTGATGAAATGAATCAACAGATCCAAAAAGAATATATGATCATATGGAGGAATGGAAACAGTGAGAGTGTGATAATGTAAACGAATAGAATCAAGGATCTCAAATGGATGTATAATCAAGGAAAACAAAGAGAATCACCAGTCTCAAGATATGTACATCCTAAGGTTTCTTAAGTGGAGTATCGTATCGTAAATATGTCGCGGAATATACGTACGGTACGTCACTCTACTCAAGCTACCTACTCTATCAATCAGGGTCTGTCTATGAAACGAAAGTTCGGGTCTAACACCCCCTTGTTCAAGTCTAAGTTCCATAAGTTCAAGTCTAGGTTCCAAAATATAAACGTCCTAGACCCCATATAGTCAAACCTAGACTCAAACCAAGGTTAAACCTAGCGCTCTGATACCAACTTTGTCACGAACCAAAATATTAGCTCGCGACCAGCACTTAAATCACGCAACGTCAACAGGCGTAAAGTAATTCAAGTAAGCTGAAACCCAGAAATCAAAAATTTTTTAAGAAATAAAGATACAATAAATCATGTTTTGTCTTTTGAAAAATTTGGGCAGCACCTCCCTTGTAAAAACTAACCCCGAAAACGGGTATAACACAGATAATAAAGTATCCCCAAACGGGAGCAAATCACGCCCAACGGCGGAAACAACCGCCACAAGTATAAAAACAAGTATACGACGCCCAACGGCGAAGATCCACACAAGGAAAAGTAAAGCAAGACATAAACCCCAAAAGCGAACATAAAACCCATCGCTCGAGTCTTGCAACTACAAGTCTTCTAAGTCTGCAACATATATAATAACTAGTTTCTGAATTGATGGAGTTGACTAGATACAACAGGAATAATAAATAAAAGAGAGGCACGATCCAACATGTACCACCTACCAATTCCAAGTCACCCGAAAACGTGTTGTGTGCCAGCAATGCCGCAACTGATCATGCGGTCAACCTGCAAGAACTGTGGCACAACGGGGGTGAGTTTCCAACTCGTGAGCAGAAAAACATCACCAGGTAGAAATCGAAATAAATAACGATTCCTAGGTCAACTATATCATAAAGGTAATACTATGATATTTGGGGTGACCGTATCTACATAAGTGCCAACATATAATAAATGCCTATCAGCAAGTGGATATCATCCAACAATATAATCAATGCATGTATACAGTGGATCTCGTCCAACAATATAATCAATGCATGTATGCAGTGGATCTCGTCCAACAATATAATCAATGCATGTATGTAGTGGATCTCGTCCAACTATATAATCAATGCATGTATGCAATGGATCTCGTCCACGTGTCAATCACTGACACAACAACTCCTGCATGTAAATATTATAAAAGCATATGCAGGTAAAAATGAGGATATAAATCAACGTGTGTCTCTCGCGACAAAACAAAAATCATGAAAACCTGAGTGTCTAACCTCGACATTCGAAACATCATGAAACCCGTTTCTAGCATCGACATGTAAATCCTCATGCCCCGTCCCCACGACTTGCCCTGATGTCATGTCTGTACATCACTCCGGTCGGTATCCCCACGATAACCGCCGGGTCTAAATACTATCACCGGTAGGTACTTGCCCAGCCTTCCAGGCTCATTGCCTATCATCTGCGAACTTCTTGCCGAGGGGAACCATACAGGGCTCCACCATGTACCCGCACATGGCCCACTACACTCCTCGCATCGGGTATATATCATAAATCTCAGAACCGAGAAATCTTATGGTGGACGCATCAAAATATCATATCAAGAGATACCGGGTTTTCAAACAATACTTAGTTTCTTGAAATACCCCCACGGTTTTAAAATCCATAAATCACATGAAATCCATATATCAATGCGTAAATCTATGAAAAACTGATATATGCAACATAAAACAGCAATATGAGCATATTAAGGGAAAACAACTCTTTTAAATGAATCGGTTTTAAAATATTTCATGCGGTTCCCAAATCCTCTGAAATCAAGTGCAGCATCATATGAGGTGTACATGTAACTATAACAAGATAAGCGTATCTACATGTAAGCAGGTATATATGATGCATCTCATAAGCACAATAGCACAATTAGCAACGTCTCAATATCACATATCAAAACAATACCACTTAGGGGTATATGCAGCTATAGCAAGATATGTGGGTGTACATGTCAGTATGTATGCATAAGGTGCATGTAGCTGTAGCAAGGTGTGCAACATATAACATGATGTAAGCATGTCCGTATATCTCATGCAACGTGGAACAGTGATATGAACATAGCAAATATATCATAACAAGATGTAGCAATTCTACTGTGTAGTGACATAGCAATTATCGATGATGAAATATGTGAGCCGGCAATCTGTGTATATGCAACATACGCATCATTGATAATGGTGAAGGTGTACTAGCACAGGTATATGAAATGCAATGAGAATAATCATGAATGCAGCATAATGTACATCGTGACTCTAAATGCTATAAGGATACGTATCTAACATGACCGAGTCGGTGAATCTATCAATCGGCATCCAGCTACACAATATCACGTACGGTATAATCCATCGTACGACATCCTCTAACCAAGGGTATGAATAAATCAAAAAGTAAATCTCATCGCGTACGTTAATCCATCATACTGCGGCATTAAACAATTAGGGATTCTATCAACCTATACGACAACGGGGGGTACGGACCTAAGTCTCGTACGGCATATCACTCAATATGCAAAACATTATCCATATCTATATATCTATCTCTTAGGTCACATCCATGTCAATCTCGTATCAGGGGGCCTACAAAGGTATCAACAATCTCATATCGACTCGAATCCGAATAACGACAAATCACACTAAGTAATCATATCACATCGTATACTCGTTCATCACATTAATAAATCTCATCACATTAATATCTCGCATCACAATAATATAAAGTCACACTTGTTCTCTTTTAATTCATACTTATGATGATTCACTTATCATTTTATATTCTCATATGTCAATATGTTCATTAGCATCAACTTCTATCATATTATCGTTTGCAAATCCTACAATCATGTATGTCGCATATCATTATCAGGATAAAATAATCAAACGATATTCTATATCAATGTTTGCTGGGGTGCTATACGCCATCCACCCGTAGATATAAATCTACTCACTTGCTAAACTCCTCGCTTAGCCATAGTCGATGCACTTCGTCATCTGAAAATCCACGCGAAGGTACCTACAATCAATATGAAATCGCAATGGTATTAACATTAAATTCGGAAATTCAAATACGGCACGTGGTGCGCTTATAGGTTAGAACCTATTGCCTACGCATGCAAAATAACCGAACAACCCTCGTCATTGACGTAAAAACGTCCAATGCCCAAATACAATATCCAGTCACAAAACCAAGAAATCCAAATTCCGGAAAACTTAGCTAAAATCCTCACTAGGGTACCTATACATGAAAACTGCAACGCTAAAAATCCAATCGCACCAATACTCATTCACAACACATATAATTATCGTCGATAATAATATATACGTCATCTCCACGACAATTAAAACCCACTTTTTATTTTAACGAAAAGCTAGTAAGCATCATTATCAAAAATTTAGTACAAGTCTAGAAATTTAACAATTCTAGCAATTTCCAACAACACAAATTAGCTTAACTTAGTTATCCAAATCATTACCAAAATTTTAGTCTCACCCAAAAAAGATTTAGAAAAACATAGTTTTCTAAAAACTCAATTAGACAAATTAGGAATTTTAACAAATATCATTCTCATAAATTGATTAAGTTTTCCAAGTTTACACTTCAAGATTAACCACTTAACCACATCAAAAGCTTAAATTGAAATTCATAATCCTTATCATGAATCAACGAAACATGAACATGAAGCTATATTAAACATCTAAATAAGTAAGCTTTAATGATTTAAACATCAATTAAGGATTACGGTTAGGATTTTATACCTTTACAAGATCAAAATTTTTAGCAACAAACTTTAAAATTTTGCATCTAAAATGATCTCTTTCATGAAGATCTAAACTTGTTTTGTGAAGAAGAAAGATGGGTTATGATTGGCTTATGAGTTTTGTAGGATAAATTAAGGGTTTTTGATGATTTAATGTGCTTGGAATGAAGAAATTGATGCAAGAAGAGAGAGAGGGCAGATCCATGGGGAGCTCGGCCGAGGAGCAAAGATGGAGAAGGTTTTGTGAAATGAAGGAAAAATCTAGCTACAAATAGCAATAAATGCTAATAAATGCATTAAAATCCTTTGCCACCTATTCTTTCTTTTTAAAAAAATTTCCTTTTAACCCAAATATCTAGATATTTATGGATGGTTGGATTAAACCTAATCTAGTGATTAGATTAGTATAGATTCACATTAGATGTAATTAACCCAAAACAAAATTGTAATTACCACTAATTAAGTGCATAATTAACAACTTAAAATAATACTTTAATTAGGGATAATTTTGAAATTGAACCAAAACTTCCAAGTCACCCACAAAACCAGCAAACTAGCTTCATTCTAGTAAAACTAGTCGCAAACAAGTTTATACAGAAGTTTGATCACTATCGGGTTTTTACGGAAAACACCGGCTATTTTACCCTAAAACGGAAAAAATTCGCATAACGATTTCCAAAACGTTACAGTGACTCAGCCAGAGGGCTTCTTGGACAGTGGGAGCAGCGGAAAGGTGTGCAAGCTGCTTAAATCCATCTACGGGTTAAAGTAGGTATCGCGGAGTTGGAACATCTGTTTTTATGTGGTAGTCAAAGAGTTTGACTTCATCCAAAACGTAGATGAACCTTAAATATACAATAAGGTGGCATAGAGTAAGGTTGTCTTCCTCATATTGTATGTGGATGACATACTCTTGATAGGAAATGATGTTCCTATGCTGCACTAGGTCATGCTCTTTTTATCACAAAGATTCTCAATGAATGATCTAGGTGATGCCTCCTACATCTTGGAGATTAAGATCTATAGAGATAGATCTGAATGGATATTGGGATTATCCCAATCCAGGTACATTGACACCACACTAAAGAGCTTTAGTATGGAAGATTCCAAGCATGGGAATTTACCCACGATCTCAGGAATCACTCTCTCCAAAGAGATGTCTCCCAAGACTGATTTGGAAAGAGCTCGCATGCAAGGGATACCTTATGCTTCGGCAGCAGGTTCTATCATGTACGCAATGTTATGTACTATACCCGATGCAGCATACTCACTAAGTGTAGTGAGTAGGTATCAAGCAGATTAGGAGAAAATCACTGGACAGCTGTGAAGAGCATTCCCAAGTACTTGAGAAGGACTAAGGAGATGTTCTTGGAGTATTGTAACCGTGAACCCCAAGTGGAGTCCATTACCGATTCGAGCTTCAAGAGTGATAAAGATGAATCTAAGTCGGTCTCGGGATTTGTCTTTACCCTCACTGGAGAGGCGGTTTGATAGAATAGTTCCAAGCAGGAAACCATGGCAGACTCGACGATGGAGGCTGAATACATCACTGCCAATGATACTGCCAAAGAGGCTGTCTGGATGAAGAAGTTCATAAACGAACTTGGTGTGGTTCCGTCTATCGAGCATCCAATACCTTTGTATTGTGATAACAATGGAGCTGTGGCTTTGGCCAAGGAACCCAGGCCCTATCTGCGATCGAGGCATATTCTGAGGTGGTATCACCTGATCCGGGAGATAGTTGATCGCCGGGAGATCGAGGTCAGGAGAGTTAAAACGAAGAACAACACGGCGGATCCACTCACAAAGGCCTTAGTGCTAGTGGAGATTGTTAGTTATATGTATGCCCTAGAGTCCATTATTGTACATATGTTGTATATTATAGTGGATGCTTGGATATATATAGAGAGGATTTTCTTGCTCGACATGATAGTATGCTATCTGGTTGCTTTTTGTCTTAACATGTAGACTTGTATTGTGATACTGTCTTTCTCTCACATGTTGATAAAGCCATTAGGATGTGTACTTGACTACCAGGACTATGATGAAGATCATAATAGTGGGGCCAGGGTAGTCCACAAGTACATCATTTAATTGTTCCTAGTCAAGGGTGTATCAAGACAGGGCATCGATATTCCAGAGTAGACTAATGTATACGCTTCTTGACTCATATGATGGATGATGGATGATCCCACATCCATTGGTATTTGACATCAAAGATGGTATACGGGTGCTCAGTGGAGACTTGGTATACTGAACGGACTCGCCGAGAACTCCTAGTTGGTATTATACCTATCGTCAGATAGCGGTTTTCTGGTGACACTGGTACAGGTTAGTCTGTAAACTCGATATCGTCATAGAGTCTTGTGTGATACCCACTGTGCTTTGATTTCCACCTTACCACGTTTAAGAGAACGTCAAAAACGGTGTTTTTTGGATACAGTCCTGAGTCACATGGATTCAATGAGCGATAGGAGGGGATTCTTCTCTCTCAGTATTGGGAGTTGATGTTGCACTGTGCTCGATTGGCTATAACAGGAAGTCCCTGGCGAGGGCTGATACGGAGATTTACTGGTAAGTGTTATCAGTAGTTTCTCGACCCATTATGAGCCTCACATCGGCATGACTTATCGGTTACTGGGGTCTGACGTTTACCACCCCTAGGCTGGATATGCGATATATCAGACGAAGAAACCGGACTATACGGTAGTGTTACTGATAGGCTTTACTGGAGTATGAGAAGGATTGCTTGTTGGTCTTCTGATCGCTCAATACTCGGATAGCCGTTACGTCTAGCTAGTACTGCTGAAGACTTATGGGTGACTGATATGATCATCACCTACTACCGGCATATTGACGAGTCTTTAGAGTCCAACTGTCATGACCCGAAGGTACGGAACATGACTGACACTTAAACTACGAAACGTATCAAGGCGCAACGTAATCTAAGTAAACCAAAACCCAGTAAACTAAACCGTTTGACAATTGGAGTGTATGAAAACTTGTTTTAAACCAAGTGGTTTTAACAAAATAAGTGGCATTAAACATTTAAAAGCAACGTCAGATTTTCCCGAAAATTTCGGCAGAATCTCCCTTGTAAATACTGACCCCCAAACGGGTACAACACATGAAAATACATATAAATAATGAATAAGGCATCCCCAAGCGGGAGCTAGCTCTTCGCCAATGGCGGAATCACAACCGCATGCAATATGTATATCAAAAGTGCACAATGATCATCTGAAAGCAAGAAATAAGAAAATACCACATCGGCTCAAGTGAGCATCGACACCAAACACCACGAATACAAATCTCATGAGTCACGCCGTCTATTCCAATATACAAGGGTTGATGGAGTATACGAGATACAATATAATATACAAGATCGAATAGAATATCCTCGCAACTCACCTACGAGCAATGCCGCAAGTCGAAGCAATAGGAACGAAATGAGGAAGTGCGTCCGCCGCTACTGTGCTGACGGGTCGGACCTGCAAGATACTGTGGCACAACGGGGTGACTTGCCAACTCGTGAGTAGTAAGTAACATCTCATAAGGCTATCGTAAGCATGCACGCAAATGCGTCTCAATCAATGCATATAGATATAATACGATGTACTAACATGGATGCAACATGAATGCATGATTAAACACGAAACATGAACATGTCTGGTATGAGAAAATCTTTATTCTTATCTTAGTAAAACCTTTGTACAATAAGCTAAAGTATCATCAATGAAATCAATAGAAAATCCGTGTCAAGCATTGACACAATATATACATATCCCCATATCTCGATATCTAAACATCTCAATATCTCAATGACTCAATATCTCAATATCTCAATATCTCGGGCTTTATCAGACCAGATCAGCCTATATCATCAAATCTCATGACCATGTCAGTATCCTCCGGATATCCGCCGCCTCAGACATCACCGGTAGGTAGTCCGCCCCTGCCGAGCTCATCGTCATCCCCACAAAAACACTCTCGCCCCGGGGTACCATACTGGGTCCACCATATACCCGAAACGGTTAATCCTCCTCCTCAAATTGGGTCTCGAAAACCAACAGAAATCAGAAAAACTCATTGTGGACAACATATACATCATATCACGAGAAAACCAGAACTTGCATTTTTAAGGCGATAACAGGTTTATTAAATTCTTGCGGTTTCTCCCAAAATCCTTAAATCTCTTAAACACGGAAATCTCCAAGAAAATCACAATACATGAACATGTCGGTAATGATGAATGCCTATGGTATCCATAATATGAAATACGATGTGTGACTAGAAAACTATGCATGAACGATTATGCAACGAAGCATATACATATGACTTGCAATCCTACGTATCCATCCTGATGAAATGAATATACAAGTACAAGTTTTACATATCATATATGGTGCAAATATTTTAGATTATGATTTAAACAAGTACTATAGTATTCGTGGAATGGCAATTACCAAGGCGTGTGTGTTCGCATAAATAGTGCATGTGCAGCATGAACCAATGGTAATGGTGCAAGTGTAATTAGATTGATAACTAGGAAACTACGCATATCACACATATAAATATATAAGATGGTGCGATGCAATTAGATTGATAACTAGGAAACTACGCATATAAAATGCAAGTACTACAAGTAATCCTAAACTATCGAGCGCCTCGCGCCATCTAGAAGATCCCTCTCGTAGATGTGTACATTTACTCACCGGGACGCATCGGCAAATCTGATCCGATATCAGCTCTGTCATTTCCGTGCCACATCCGACGCCTCTGCACTCGATCCTAGACACGTACACAAGTAAATAAGAGAATAAATATATAAGTAGTCGTGGACACAACAATACAAGTGAACCACGCGCAATAACTAAACGCGTATGCACTTGGTGCACAAAACACGCACGCGACAATGCCACAAAGCAGAATTAGGGTTGCTATACGTGGCAAATACCAACGCTAAACCCCAATCACACTAATCGCGTATTCACAATACGAAAAATATTATATGAATTAGGTTGTAGTTCATCAAAACCTCAATTTAATCAAAATCGTTTTATTCCAAAAACATAGTAAGCATCAATTTACCATTTTATTTCAAAACTTGATATTTTAACAAAACTAGTGGCTACAATAATCACTTAACAACTTAATTGAGCCACACAAACCTTTACTAGATTTTAATTTCACCTAATTACACATTAATTAAAAACTTAGTTTGCTAAACTATATAATTAAGACAATTTAAAAAATAACATTATGCAAATTAGCAACTAGCTTAGATTTTTGCATGTCTTAAGATGTGAACCACACATTGCTAAATAAATCAAGTGATGTAAACATTAATTAAATCTCAAACCCTTCTCTTTAAACTTCTATTTTTGCAATTAAAGTTATATTAATATCTAATAAAAATTAGATTCAAGCATACAATTAACAAGTAACAATTTGGATGAAATTTTATACCTCAAGATCATGAGATCAACATGCAAACTTAGCCTCCCAAAAACTATTTTGCTCCAAGATCCATGCTAGATCAGGCAAAGAAAACTTGTGATTTATTATATAGGATTTAGAGTTGAAATTGTGGATTTTTTATGAGTTTTTGTCGGTGTTTTAGCATTAAAATGAGAAGGAGAAGGCGGGGGGGGGGGCAGCAGGAGGCTAGAAAGTTAAGGGAGGGCTGCTGTGTGTGGAAGTGGAGAGAGAGAGAGAGATGTGTGTATAATTAAGTCAAACTCCCCATACTCAATAAAACTACACCATTCCGCCAATTTCATTTTTTTTCTTTTTTTCTTTGGAGTCTAGAAACATGGAGAAAGATGGAGAGGAAAAACATGTTACAAAAATAAGGTTAAGTTGTCATGGTTACTTAAACTTGTATTAACCCATTCTAATTTATACTTAACACAAATTTAGTGTATAAGTGTAATCTTAAAATAATATTTAAAATAATTAATTTAGAAAAATATTTAAGTAAACTAGAAATTTACAAGTGACCAATTAAACACCAAATACTAGTAATTATATAGTTAGAATAGATATATTTAAGTCTATGTTGAAAAATAATTATATCTTGGTTTTTACGGATAACACCAGTTATTTTCCCGATTATCGGAAATTTAACCTAAACATTTTTTCAGAACGTTACACCTACACAGAGGTTTCCTGGCTTAGGTGAAATGAAGTAGGAGCATATATGTGATATGTGCGGGACCGAGATTAATACATATATATGATACCGTATTCTATTCTCGCGATATGTGATATCGGTCGGTTATATGTGTTATAGCCGGGTTATCGAATCAAGTGTTGATTCGATAAGTTGATACATATGATATTAGTCGGTTATATGTGATATAGCCGGATTATTGAATCAAGTGTTGATTGAATAATTTATTATATAATTATATATATGATATATTAATTTACATTAACTAATATTAGCTCACTTGTGCATTTATTTTTCTTACATGTGCACACTTAATATATATGTGATATATATTAATTGTGTTTGTTTTTGTGTCATACTTGATTGTACATGCAATATGGGTCAATGAGACTCACACCATACTTATGATAATGAGGGGTTTATTTATTTAGTGTAAATCAAATAATTAGTGGGAAATTAAGCCCATGGTTGAAACTTGTGGAACCATTGACTTAGTCCACTAATTTTATTTTGCCTAAGATATTTATTAACGTAACCATTATCTAAAACCGTGGTTATGTCTCTACAAGAGTTATATGAGATATTTCTCACCCATGGTTGCCATTCTCTCATGATTCATTCATTTACAATATTATCTCTTCATCTTCTTCATCATCAAGAGAGAGAGAGAGAGGGCTCTCAAGGTTTTTAAGAGGTAAAGAAAATTAGTGAGAAAATTAATTCTAAAGTAAGCAATAATCCTACTTCATCATCCTCTACTTGATTAGCCATTTAGTTTAGGGTGTTGGCTTCACTAATCCCTAATTAGTGAAGAGGTAGCTTGGGTTGGAGTCTCTTTGACGTAGATCATTTTCGGCCTCGAAGACTTCGTGCAAGCTTGTTCCTTTCATCTTTTGGAGCCATTCTACAGTCCGTAAGATCACTACTTGGAGCGAATGGGCTACTACACGGAGCTATTGAAGTGATGGACTGGTCTAGAAAGGTTGTATTCCATGTTCACTTAGATGTAAAGTTGTTTACATGTTCTGTTGTCTAATTGTCTACTTAAGATACTAGGGTTAGGGTTGTTTAGCATGGAAATTTTTTGAAAATGGTATGGATGATACCTCCCGAAACCTTGCTGTCGTGCTAGGCATTCCTACAGATATTACGGCTGTGGTCCTACAAGCTTTCCCTGAGAAGCTTCAATCGGGTGTTCCCGCAACTGCGGTAGCCGTGGCATCCTCAGAATCTGGCGTTGGTTCGGGAAATCAGGACCCGCCGCCCAAAGATGCCTGTCAAGAGCAAGCTCTTATCATGGGCCGCTGGTGTCCATTCGCAGAAAAAGAAGAAGTCTATATTCTCTGCCGACGTCGTATTCGGGAAGGAGCCCCATGCTTCCTACAGTGAGGGCTTGTGCAAATACGGCACAAATGAAGGTTTGTTCGACACGCCTGCGACTGATACTGATCTACAGGCTGCCCTCGTAGCTTCCGAGCAACTAGCTCGCGAGGAAGCTGCATTGATCTCTATCGCGGAGTTAAGTATACTTAAGTTATATTCTTCCGCGCCTATCCCTTCTCTTTTTATTATGCTTCTATTAACGCTTTCTTCTTCAATAGGTATTTCTGCCGAAGAGGCTCTCGCAGCTTCCCTCAGAACGTTCGAGGAGGAGGATGTTAGTAATATGTATGCCCTAGAGACAATTATTGGTGATATAGTGGATGCTTGGACATATATATAGAGGACTTTCTGGCTCGGCATGATAGTATGCTATCAGGTTATCTTTATCTTAACATGTAGACTGGTATTTATAATGTCTTGGTCTCACATGTTGATGAATCCCTTAGGATATGTACTTGACTACCAGAATTATGATGAGATCATACTAGTGGAGCCAGGGTTGTCCACAAGTACATCCTTTAATCAGTTCCTAGTCGTGGGAATATCGAGACCAGGGCATCGATATTCCAGTGTAGACTAGTGTGTACGTTTCCTGTCCCTTAGAGGGTGATGGATGATCCCACAACCATTGGTGTGTGACATCAAAGATTGCAAACAAGTGCTCATTGGAGAAGGGTACACCGAACAGGACTCACCGAGGACTCCTATGTGGTAATATACTTATCGTCAGATAGTAGTCCTCTGGTGACACCGGTACAGATTAGTCTGTAGACCCGAGATCGTCATAGAGTCTTGTGTGGCTCCAAATGTGCGTTGATTTCCTCCCTACCACGGCTCAAAGAAGTCGTGTAAACAAGTGGATTTTGGATACAGTCTCGAGTCACATGGAGTCAATGAGTGATAGGAAGGTTTCGTCTCTCCCGGTAATGGGAGTTGATGTTGCGCTATGCTCGATTGTGTAAGTCTACGGTAGCGCCCCGGCCGTCTACAGACGCCAAATGCGGAACAAAAACTTTTTAACTGGCGCTATCGTATACTTTAACCCGGATCTACCATTATTGCTAAACTAACAAACTGTAAAGAGAGTAGAAAGGTTATACCGAACGATCCGAGTCCTTCGTTCTTTAACCATCAACCCACGCTTCGTTGCGGCTGCTCCGATCTCGTCGATCTCCGATCTGCTCGTCCAGGTGGCACCACATCAACGATTCTTTAAACGGGCTCCCGCCTCTGACTCGAGGCAACTCGGTCGTCAAGTTTGCTAAAAGAGACGACCAAGATTGATGTAGAGAATGAGTGGAATACTTTGTCTCGCTTCGTCCAAAACCATGGACGAACGGTTAATGAATTTGCCGTGGGAATCGGGTGATGGAATGAAATGAGATGTGAAATTCCATACACCGAAAACTATCATAATCTTTTTCTATCATCAAGTGAGAAAGAGAGAGGAGGGGGCCGGCCATCTTATAGGAATGGGTGGGTGAGTGTAGGAGGGAAGAGGGTGACCACAAGATAAAATATCATGTGTGAACACAAGAAAATATCTCAAGTGTGAACACAAAGTGTGAACACACCAAAAGCAACCAATGAAAATACAACACCATTCAAACCTAGTCACCTCTTTTAGAACCTTCTAGAAGCATGACTCACCCTTATCCAAGAAAAGATAAATCCGTCTTTAACCGAATATTAAAAGACAGCTAATAGAAAACTGAAAACTGCCAACTTCCAAAAGTGATCCCTAAACGAATTTCAGGATAACCCCGTAACTGTATAAATATACCCGCATTTGTATTACGACCGAATACAAATGCAATTGAGACAAAGATATTATATCTACTCAATATAATACTCGGATCCGGCTTAAACCAAAGCCGACCAGTATTATCTGCCCGAAAAATAACACGTGCGTAAACGCACGTGCATTTTCCGAACCTTGCCATAAAACCATACGGCCTCTACAACGTTTCGCCCGAACTTGGGAAACTGTCTGCGGGGGACTCTAATGACTCGTCAGTACCCTGGCAGTGGGTTTAACCACAAACCATCAGCGGCACTAGCAATGCGTAACGGCTGCCCATGGACTGACCTCAAGGGATGCCGATGAGCGAACTCATCCGGAAACCCTACTGAGCCTAACAGTGACAATGTATATACAGTCCGGTCCGTTCGTCTATGAGTATCGCATATCTGCCTAGGGGGCTAGTAACGTCAGACCCCCAATAGCAGTATAAGTCGTGTCGGAGTGTAGCCCAATAACACCCTGAGATACTACTGGAGTACTTACCAGTAAATCTCCTGCCACGGCCGTGGGCTTTGTGTAATGGCTCTCCTAGACACAGCACGATCTCGCCCCCAATACCGGGAGAGACGAATCCCCTGCCGATCCGCTCACGTGCCTCCATATGGCTCGGGACTGTACCCAAAAGCTACCTGTTTGCACGACTCCTTTGACCCGTGGTAGGGTAGAAATCAAAGCACAGTGGGAACTCACACGAGACAAATGACGACCTCAGGTCGATGAACTAACCTGTACACATGTCACCAGGGAACTGCTATCTGACGATATGTATAATACCAACTAGCAGATTCCCGGCGTGTCATGTCCGGTGTACTCATAACCCAATGAGCACCTGTATACATCTTACGTGATCCAACTGACACCAGTGGCTTGTGAGACCGGCCACCGCCCCTCGTCGGGGTCTTGACTGTATACACTAGTCTACTCCGGAGTATCGATGCCCTGTCTCGAAACTCCCACTACTAGGGACCACAATTAAGGATATGCATATAAACTACCCAACTCTCACGTATATGATCGCCGTCATACAGTTGGTAGTAAAGCAAGATCTTAAGGGCTCTTTCAAAATGTAACATGTAATCAGTCACCTGAACATGTACACTACTGATAAAGGCAAACCAGATAGCATACTATCATCTCGAGTAAGACTGTCCTACCGGTATAGGTCCTCCGCAATCATTGCAATCACGTACCTGCGATCCAATAATTGACTATGAGGGCACTATCTCCAACAATCTCCCACTTGCACTCAAGGCTAATTATTGCGATGTCGACTACTCACAGCCCGTGTGAAACCGAACATCCAACTCCTCTACTAATCAGTTTCACAAAGCCCGTTTGTAAAACTATTGTGTTCGAGAAATATCCTCAGTGAGTGGATCCGCCTAGATGTTTCTTTCTATATCTCTCTAAATCTCAAGTTCGCGGAGAAAGCCATCTCCCGAATTGAGTAATACATGTCTTAGAATATGTCTGGATATCTGATGGGACCTAGTTCATAAATGAACTCCAAATCCAAACTTCTTAGACTGTATCGATCACTGAACTTAATCAGTATCCGGCACCAAGCCACCCACAGTATCCTCTTGGACCACCTGTACATAATACTGTCCCTCGTCAGAGGGAAAACTAAAACTCTGACAATCACTCTGTCATCCTCGTCACCTTTGAAGCCTGGAATGATAATCGTCTCCCGAAGGAGGCTGCCGTCATCAAATTCGTAGAACATCCACTTATGTTCTAAAACTGCTTCCTTATGTCTTTCCAGGATTGGATTAATACAAACTTATCGCATCTAGTGCAAAAACAACATCTGGTGTGGTACTTTGACACCTCACGATTGACTCAATTGCCTAAGCAAGTGATCTGCCAATCATGCACAGCCCTCTCCCCTTTAGTCTATACGACACCTTTAGAGAGGGTGACTCCATCACCTGCAGGTACACCACCATGCTAGGAGTCAACTATTCTAAAAACCATTAGAATATCTGTCAAAGTACCCACATTGGGAAACTACCCAAATCTAGATCTAAAACCATAGATCCAGAAACCAGAATGTCAAATATTATATCCATATCCTGTCTGGAGAAACAACTGTGTGACGACCACAGTACAACTGATCGTAGTATAGGAATTTTACTTCCTACTCTGTGTATGTCATCCAGATACCATGACATCACACCTTACTACCTTCTTAACAGATCCATCCCCTATTCTGATGAAGTCAAACCCATGACTCTCACATCAAAATTAGATGATCTATCTCCGCTATAACTGCTCTAGTCTATAAATAGACATAAGCTACTTGCCCACTATGCTTCCGCTACTCCCACTGACTACAACAACCCTCCTACCGGGTTTCATAGCATGGAACAACGGTAGTGTCAAGTCTGGGTAGATAAGAACCTCCCTGTCACCGTCCTTGAGGCTACCGAAGTACCTCTCGGGTGTCTGAGGTTACCCACCATATCTGCGGAGTGGCTAATGGAATGTCAAACCTGATTGAATATATAGGTCCTATTAAATTTTCCGTAATCGTTCGCGGTTCTGGAATCACTTCCAGTTCTACCATACTCCCACTACTGTTTTTCTGAAAAAATCCATTTTACTAAAACTGTGGCGAGTCAAGAACAATATCACTATTGATCTTCTAAATGGTAGAATATCAACCCTCGTCAGAGCCAGGGTCAACCCACAAACAGCCATTACAGAAACGTTCCCTGAGTTATCCAGTGTCTGGTTTTAAGCATAAGCTGGACAACTCCCCGTACCTTAACATCTTTTAAGGTACGAACTATTCTATATCCAATATAGAAATTTTGGCACTTATTTAATTGGAACCATATTCAATCATGCAGCTGTCTCCAGTGCATATCAACTTATTGGAGAGAGGCTAATCAGCATTACTCAATTTAGGAATCCTTCCATTTATGAGTAACCTGAAAGAGAAACAAGTTTCTCAAAATCATTACTATCATCTGAATACCAATCACACGAATCTACATCTTCGATCTCTTTGAAGAATCCCGATACTTGTGACATCTGGTTCTCTACTTTATTCTTATACCCACAACTTCTCAAAACTTAGACCTTGTCTTTCTACGAAACACTTGTCTAAAACCTAGAGAAGTTATAAGTAAACTGAACAAAGTACGAGGACCTACCCCTTTGTCCTGATGGACACTGGACAACATACAATACTCTGTATAAGTCCGCTGAGTTGAATAACTCAAAACCTGTGCTTCGTAGGTTGAAAACTGTACCCTGGCGATTTCCTCAAATATCACCAATTACAACGAATTCCGATATAATGAGGATAATTACCTAATTCCCAATAACTTACTCCCACTCATCATCTGTAAAACCATACAGATATGAGAATGAAACCTGGTAAATACATACCCTTGGAGTAAGTATCTAATCGGGAAAACAGTTTTCGTTTAACAATACACTGAAACATGAAAATGTTTCGTAGGGGTATCCTGGTATTCCTAATAATGCCTCTTCCATAATCCAATTCATGACTTTAACCGTATATTTCTTTGCCTTCTCTCCAAATCCCTTTATTTGTCTTTAGTCGTTACCTTCTGAACACCTTCGTTAGGCTAAATGGTTTTCTTCCTTCCCTACAGTTCGGCACCAGCCTATGGTTTGGAAGAAGACTATCAAGTAAGCATAATAGGTGTACCCTCCTAAACCAAGAAGTACTCGCATCTTGAGAGAAGGTGATGATAAAAGACAACTGAATAATACCTTATTCTTTTAAAGGTGAAATAGGAATGGCGATGAAGTACGCGGTTTTGGTCGTGAATGATAACAGTCGCAATTTACTTTGCTCTCTTTCTAATCCCTGTATTGTGTCTTTAGTTATTGCCTTCTGCACACCCTACTTAGGCTAATTGGTTTTCTTCATTCCCTACCTTTCGGCACCTGCCTATGGTTTGGAATAAGACTATCCAATAAGCGTAATAGGTGTACTCTCCTAAACCAAGGAGCCCTCGCAACCTGAGAGAAGGTGATAATAAAAGACAACTGAATAAACCAATTCTATTTCTCCTGAACCTGGATCCATCCTCGAAGAAGTCCCTTCGAGTTCGTATATAACCATACGATGGATCTATCCAATAGAAGTGGATGTCCGTAGTAATCCGGGTGTTCTGAGAAATTCAAAGGGTAGAAGAAGGAGTGGCAATGACTTATGCAACTCGGACAATCCAAAAGCCAGTATTTTAAGAAGGTTCGGTCAACTTGGTCACTGAGTCATAGTCTAGGGTCGGTCAAAGGTCGCTGCCAAAGAGAGAGAGAAAAGAAACACTCTGCGTGCACTCTAACCAAGATCAGAATGGTTATCACTTTATCTAATCCGGAAACCTCCCACTGTCCTGTCAAATTCTCCTCCAAACCTGAAAGAAGAATCAATCGGGATCACCCGAAGAGTAAACCAACTCATTAGTGGGAATCGGGATCCAACTCTCATCGCATGATAACGTGATGGAATGCATCCACGTTACTCATACTCCAGAAGGTATGCGCATACTTGGCAAGTTTCAGTTTCTTTAGAAACTCCCGATATGATTTTTGCCCCATGCTCTTATAACCTTGGCTTTGGTCAAAATGTCATAAGTCACATGCCAAGTTCTACCCGTCACTATCTTGTCAATTTGAACCCACCCGCACATGCCCCTGACTTTGGCCAATCAGCAGAACGACTGCCCCAAACTAACTCATCTATCTATGCAACAAATGAATACCCAGCAGCTACCAAACACTATGCCTTGACTTTGGCTAAAATGCATTGCTTGAATACTACTGAATACCCAAAAGAAGTGACAGAGGGCTACGGCTGGTTTTTGGCGAAAAACCTTTAACGTAACGAACTTGATATCGCTGAAGGAACCTGATAGCTTTTTTAAAATATAGTGGCGAAAACCTTTTGCTAAAGAGGTCATTCCCGATGAAGGGATCTCGGCTCTTTCCTCGTGGAATAAGGTGCAGGATATTCAACTGAATACCGCTATGCAAAGAAACTTGTAATTGACTATAGTGAAGTTATTACCCTGACGCAAACTTCTGCCCAAGGGGTCAGTCCCGGTGAAGGGATATCGGCCCTTGCCCCGTCGAATGAGGTGCAGGATATTCCACTGAATACCTCTATGCAAAACAAAAGGAAACATCTTTGCAATAACACTTTTTAAATTGTTCCAACAACATCAAACAGGTTTGTTTTACTTTGCATTGATCAGAATCAACGCAGTCCCATCAATCAATCACACCAGAAAAGAACGAAAATAAAATGTACGTATATGCCATCCGCATTCGTCACTGGGTCCCGTCATCACCCGTTAGGTTACTTAACTAACGACAGAGCGGGGACTGAACTAGCGCGGGTGTAAAACATATACAACATCTAATAGTATATAAACCAATATACAATAATCGCTCCAGGCGAGATAATATGCAACATTACAGAAAAGTAATAAGCATCACAGAACAATACAGATAATCTGGGATCCCCGAGTTTCACAGAGCCGCTGCTGAAACCCGACGTTCCCTTGTCGTGTGGATAGCCTGTGCAATGAAACCTAGACCCCTACGGGTGCGGCAAGTCACCTGCCAAAACCTGAAGCGAGGCAGCCCCCTACAGCAAAGTGATTGGACCACCCAGCACTTCACAGAATTCGGTAAGCTTGGGCACCCCTCCTTGGGTCAACCTGTACCCTCTACGAGTGCGGCGAATAGTCTGCCAATTTTAGAGTAAGGCCCCTCTGCCTCTCAAAGCCATGAGATGCGGACCAGTTGCCCCTCAGAACCCGGCTATCCGTGCACTCCGTCGCGGGGCAAAACCTAGTACAGTAATGAAAAATAATACAACAGGTACATCGACCGCAACCTGGTCGTGCCCCAAAAGAATATTATACAACAGGAAGTGACGGCAGTCAACAAGTTGGACGCTCGCCCCGCAATATCAAATGTACAAATAAATCCAAACTGCACTACCATTGCACACTGCTATCCACCACGACAAATCCGCGACATCACAGCACAACACAGAACATCAACGCGAATGTCACGTTCGCAAACCCGTCTAAAAGAACTATTGCAATCAGACGCGGTTTACCGATCAAATGACATTCCCGGTCGGAGATATAATGTAAGCACTGTAAACTAACATGTTTAAATTCCGATCGACTAAATATCACAAAGTGGGCCCCACGAACAACTGGTGAACAGTAATAAAATCTGGGCCCAAAAGATATATACCAAAAACCACAAATTCCATAGAAGAACCTACTGAGCAAATTTGGGGGCATGATGACACAGAATGGCCGCAGATCCACGGCCAAACCATGGGTTTGGCCGCGTTTCCGCGGCAGTCTTGTCGAATCATGATCCCAAATTTGGACGGTGTTCTAATAAAACCCTGCACAGTTTTCTGAGATATGTAGAATAATTTTAGGACATCATTTAAAATCGACAGAAACTCTGAAATTGAAAAATGCGGTTTTTGATATCCGGTTCGATCGATGTTTTAAACACGTTAGCACAAGTTAGTATAGCAAAATGGTGATGCTCTGATACCACTGTAACTCTACGGTAGCGCCCCGGCCGTCTACAGACGCCAAATGCGGAACAAACACTTTTTAACTGGCGCTATTGTATACTTTAACCCGGATCTACCATTATTGCTAAACTAACAAACTGTAAAGAGAGTAGAAAGTTTATACCGAACGATCCGAGTCCTTCGTTGTTTAACCATCATCCCACGCTCCGTTGCGGCTGCTCCGATCTCGTCGATCTCCGATCTGCTCGTCCAGGTGGCACCACATCAACGATTCTTTAAACGGGCTCCCGCCTCTGACTCGAGGCAACTCGGTCGTCAAATTTGCTAAAAGAGACGACCAAGATTGATGTAGAGAATGAGTGGAATACTTTGACTCGCTTCGTCCAAAACCATGGACGAACGGTTAATGAAGTTGCCGTGGGAATCGGGTGATGGAATGAAATGAGCTATGAAATTCCATACACCGAAAACTATCATAATCTTTTTCGATCATCAAGTGAGAGAGAGAGAGGAGAGGGCCGGCCATCTTATAGGAATGGGGGGGTGAGTGTAGGAGGGAAGAGGGTGACCACAAGAGAAAATATCATGTGTGAACACAAGAAAATATCTCAAGTGTGAACACAAAGTGTGAACACACCAAAAGCAACCAATGAAAATACAACACCATTCAAACCTAGTCACCTCTTTTAGAACCTTCTAGAAGCATGACTCACCCTCATCCAAGAAAAGATAAATCCGTCTTTAACCGAATGTTAAAAGACGGCTGATAGAAAACTGGAAACTGGCAACTTCCAAAAGTGATCCCGAAACGAATTTCAGGATAACCCCGTAACTGTATAAATATACCCGCATTTGTATTATGACCGAATACAAATGCAACTGAGACAAAGATATTATATCTACTCAATATAATACTCGGATCCGGCTTAAACCAAAGTCGACCAGTGTTATCTGCCCGAAAAATAACACGTGCGTAAACGCACGTGCATTTTCCGAACCCTGCCATAAATCCATACGGCCTCTACAACGTTTCGCCCGAACTTGGGAAACTGTCTGTGGAGGACTCTAATGACTCGTCAGTACCCTGGCAGTGGGTTTAACCACAAACCGTCAGCGGCACTAGCAATGCGTAACGGCTGCCCATGGACTGACCTCAAGGGATGCCGATGAGCGAACTCATCCGGAAACCCTACTGAGCCTAACAGTGACAATGTATATACAGTCCGGTCCGTTCATCTATGAGTATCGCATATCTGTCTAGGGGGCTAGTAACGTCAGACCCCCAATAGCAGTATAAGTCGTGTCGGAGTGTAGCCCAATAACACCCTGAGATACTACTGGAGTACCTACCAGTAAATCTCCTGCCACGGCCGTGGGCTTTGTGTAATGGCTCTCCTAGACACAGCACGTTCTCGCCCCCAATACCGGGAGAGACGAATCCCCTGCCGATCCGCTCACGTGCCTCCATATGGCTCGGGACTGTACCCAAAAGCTACCTGTTTGCACGACTCCTTTGAGCCGTGGTAGGGTAGAAATCAAAGCACAGTGCGAACTCACACGAGACAAATGACGACCTCAGGTCGATGAACTAACCTGTACACATGTCACCAGGGAACTGCTATCTGACGATATGTATAATACCAACTAGCAGATTCCCGGCGAGTCCTGTCCGATGTACTCATAGCCCAATGAGCACCTGTATACATCTTAGGTGATCCAACTGACACCAGTGGCTTGTGAGACCGGCCATCGCCCCTCGTCGGGGTCTTGACTGTATACACTAGTCTACTCCGGAGTATCGATGCCCTGTCTCGAAACTCCCACGACTAGGGACCACAATTAAGGATATGCATATAAACTACCCAACTCTCACGTATATGATCGCCGTCATACAGTTGGTAGTAAAGCAAGATCCTAAGGGCTCTATCAAAGTGTAACATGTAATCAGTCACCTGAACATGTACACGACTGATAAAGGCAAACCAGATAGCATAATATCATCTCGAGTAAGACTGTCCTGCCGGTATAGGTCCTCCGCAATCATTGCAATCATGTACCTGCGATCCGATAATTGACTATGAGGGCACTATCTCCAACAGATTGGCTATAACTAGAAGTCCCTGGCCAGGGCTGCTGTTGAGATTTACTGATAAGAGTTATCAGTAGTTTCTCAAACCGTTTTAGGCCAAACATCGGCCTGACTTATCATGTTACTGGCGACTGGCGTCTACCACCTTTAGACATGATATGCGACATATCTGACGAAGAGACCGGAATGTACGGTAGTGTTACTGATAGGCTTCATGGAGAGTATGGACGAACTTTCTTGTTGATCTTCATATCTGTAAGGTTTTGGAAATCGTTATTTGAATTTTTTCCATTTTAGGGTAAAATAGTCGGTATTTTCCATTTTAACCCTATTGTGATCAAACCTCTGTACAGACTGGACTGCACCTAGTTTAACTAGAATAGTGCTAGTGTGCGGGCTTTGGGGGTAAATTGGAAGTTTTGGTTCACATAGAACTTTTCCCTAATTAAAATATTATTTTAATGTGTTATTTATGCACATAATTATTGGTTGATTTTGATATATCATTTTTGGCCAAAAGTCCATTCACCATTTGTTGTGGCCGAAATCATTATCTAATGAGGATTGGGATTTTGTTTTGTGGGTGAGTCATTGGGTGTGTCATGGAATTGTTTCTAGATTGAGGCAAGGTGGCTTCATTGGATAAGCATTTATTTAATTCCTTTTTTCTTAAGCTTTGGATATTTGTAGTTGTGATAAGGTTTATCATTGTGGTCACCTCTTTTCTTTATGCTCACCCCCACTCAATGGCCGACCGCACCCATTTCAGCCCCGTATTTTGGCCGAGCACTTCTTTGAGTAAAAAATGAAGCATTTGCTAAAACCTTAAGCTCATTCCTTCATCCAAAAAGGCAACTTCAATTTACCCTCACCCAATAGCTTGGGTTCCTTGAGACAAACTATTCTACACTCTCTCTACTTCAATCTTGGACATGTCGGTTAGCAAACTTCATGTCCGAGTTGCATCAGTTTGAAGCGGGAGCCTATATAAAAATTCGTCAACGTGGTGCCACTTCGACGAGGAGACCGGAGATCAGAGATGCCGCGAGGAGCGTGGAATGATAGCTAAAGACCGAAGGACACAGATCAATCGGTATAATCTCTTATACCACTTTACAGTTTACTAGGTAGGGTTTTGATGTGTAAAATGGTTAATCATGAAGTGTAGATTTGGAAAACTTAATCAATTTGTGAGAATGATATTTGTTAAATTCCTATTTGTCTAATTGAGATAATTAGCAAACTAGGTTTTACCAAAACATGTTTTGGGTGAGATTAAAATGGTAGTAAGGTTTGGACGACTTAATTAAGCCGCATTATGATGATTGCGATCACTAGAATTGTTTAAACATATAGCTTTATGATAAAATGATATAAAATGCTTAATAAGTTTTTGGACATGTGGATGATGTGAATATTATTATCTACGATAATTATATGTGTTGTGAATAAGTATTGGTACGATTGGGTTTTTGCCGTAGTAGTTTCCATGTGTAGCGACCCTAGTGAGGGTTTTAGTTATGTTTTCCGGTATTTGGATTTCTTGGTTTTGCGACTGGATATTGTATTTGGTCGTTGGACGTTTGTACGTCAACGACGAGAGTTGTTTGGTTGTTTTGCATGTGTAGGATATAGGTTCTAACCTATGAGCGCACCGCGTGCCGTTTTTGTATTTCGGAGTTTGATGTTAATAGCTTTGCGAATTCCTATTGATTGTAGGTACCTTCGAATGGATTCTGTGACAACGAAGCGCATCGACTACGGCTAAGCGAGGAGTTTAGTAGATGAGTAGATTTATATCAACGGGGGAAGTCGGGTGGATGGCGTATAGCAACCCCGCAACCATTGATATGGAATATCGTTTGTTTATGTTATCCTGATAAATGATATGCGACGGACATGATTGTAGGATTTACAAACAATAATATGATAGAAGTTGATGCTAATTGACTTATTGACATATGAGAATATGGTATGATAAGTGAATCATAATGGCTACAAATTTAAAGAGAACAAGTGTGACGTTTATATAATGTGATTGCGAGATATAAATGTGATGAACGAGTATACGATGTGTTATGATGACTTAGTGTGATATGTCATTTTATGGATTCGAGTCGATATGGGATTGTTGATACCATTGTAGGTCCCCTGATACGAGATGGACATGGATGTGACCTGAGAAATAGGTATATTTAATATGGATAATGTGTTGCATTTTGAGTGATATGCCGTATGAGACTTAGATCCATACCCCGATGTTGTATTTGTTGATAGAATCCCTATTTGTTTATTTCCTCCATACGTGGATTACCATACGCGATGAGTTTTACCGGTTGATTTATCCATACCCATGTTTAGAGGATGTCGTACGATGGATTGTACCGTACGTGATTTTGTGAGGATGGATGCCGATTGATATATTCACCGACCCGGATATATATTGTGGACACGTATACCTTATAACTTTTAGCTGATGATGGACTTTATGCTACGATCATGCTATTCTCATTACATTACATATACCTGTGCTAGTACACCAACACTAATATTGATGATGCGTATGTTGCACATACACAGATTTGCCGGCTTACACACTTCATCAGCGATAATTGTTATGTTACTACACAGTAGAATTGTTACATCATGCTATGATATATTTGCTATGTTCATATCACTATTCCACGTTGCATTAGATATACGAACATGCTTGCATCCTGTTATATGTTGCATACATACTGACATGTACACCCACATACTTGGTTACAGCTACATGTACTTCATGCATACATACTGATAAGTATACCCACATATCTTCCTATAGGTGCATATACCCCTAAGTGGTACTATATTGACATGTATTATTGGGATTGGTTATTGTGCTATTGCACTTATGAAATGCATCATACATGTTTACATGTGGATACTTATATCTTGCTATAGTTACCTGTGTACCTAATATGATGCTGCACTTGATTTCGGAGGATTTGGGAACCGCATGATGTATTTTAAAAGCTGGGTTCATTTTAAAGAGCATTTTTCACTTAATATGCTCATATTGCTGTTTTATGTTGTATATATCAGTTTTCATGGATTTGCGCATTGAGATATGGATTTCATGTGATTTATGGATTTGAGAACCGTGGGGGTGTTTCAATAAACTATTTATTGTTTGAAAACCCGGTTTCTCTTGATATGATATTTCAGTGCGTCCACCATGAGATTTCTCGGTTCTGAGATTTGTGATATATACCCGATGCGAGGAGTGAGTGGGCCGTGTGCGTGTACATGGTGGATCCCGGTACGGTTCCCCTCGGCAAGATGATCGCAGATGATAGGCGATGAGCCTGGAAGGTGGGAAAGTACCTACCGGTGATAGTATTTGGACTCGGCGGTTATCGTGGGGATACTGACCGGAGTGATGTACAGACATGACATCAGGGCCAGTCGAGGGGACGGCGCCTGAGTTTTAAGGATTTACGTGTCGATGCTAGGCACGGGTTTCATCATGTTTCGAGTGTCGAGGTTAGACACTTAGGTTTCCATGATTTTGTTGTGTCGCGAGGGACACACGTTGTTTTATATCCTCATATTTACATGCATATCTTTTTATGATATTTACATGCAGGAGTTGTTGTGTCAGTGGTTGACACGTGGACGAGATCCACTGCATACATGCATTGATTTTATTGTTGGACAAGATCCACCTGCATACATGCATTGATTATATTGTTGGATGTTATCCATTTGCAGATAGGCATTTATTATGTATTGGCACATATGCAGATACAATCACCCTAGATATCATAGTATTACCTTTATGATATAATTGACCTAGGAATCGTTATTTATTTCGATTTCTACCTGATGATATTTTTCTATTCACGAGTTGGAAACTCACCCCCGTTGTGCCACAGTTCTTGCAAGTTGTCCGCTTGGATCAGTAGCGGCAACGCTGGCAAACAACTTGCTTTCTGGTGTTTTTCTTGTGGTAGGTGGTACATGTTGGATCGTGCCCCTCTTGTATTCATTATTAATATTGTATCTATTCACTCCATCAATTCAGAAACTAGTTATTTTATATGTTGCAGACTTATAAGACTTGTAGTTGCGAGACTTGAGCGATAGGTTTTATTTTCGCTTGTTGAGTTGATGTCTTGCTTTACTTTCCTTGTGTGGATCTTCGCCGTTGGGCTTCGTTGTTCATATCAGAATATTGAATTATTATATTCCCCATTCTTAATCATAATACAAATAAATAGGTGCTTTTGATCCATGTCTACTAAATAGTTGTTAGTGTGTGTTGCATGCTCCCACAACTCTTGTGGCGCGGAGGAAGCGGTGAACGAAAATTTTCTTGGCATACAACACGCACTTAACCAAAGATCTTGTCTAAACCACAACTTGAAAAACCTAACTAGAGATCTTATCTACTATGTTAGGGATTATACCTCAATGATACGGTCCTACGGGTCTTCTCTTTGATGAACTCCTTAGCTCCTTTAGATGTTCCTGATGTCTTCGATCTCCGGCCACCCAAGACCTGGATGATCCACCCAAGAGTTATCGTGCGAGCTAGAAACTCTTCACAAGAGTTTAACCTAGAGACCAATTTTGCTAGAATAGGTCACTAGGATTATGTAGAGGCGAGTGTATTGGATTAACTTGAAATCTTTAGCATTTCTTTCTCTTAACCTTCTCTTGATTCATTTAACATTCACATCTCATGTGAAGCTATTTATAAGAAGAAGGAGAAGGAGTAAGTGTTTGTCATGATTTAAAGAGTTCAAGCATGATGAAAAGGGGTATAGCCCTAAATGAAATAATTGAAGCATGCATTATATAAATTAGCACCATGCTTCAATAGTAACTCCAAAACAATATAAGAAATAAAACCCATCATTTCAACCATGCTTGTATCTTTTTAATTTCCACCTCATTTATTTATTTTCATAAAATAAATGATGTCATTATGATATCATTATGAGGTGGCACCTTCTAGAAGGTATTCTTGCAACAATTACAAAAATACCCCTCCTCCGTATACCGTATAACCGTATCCGAAAAATAAGAATACAATTAATCCAATAATATAATACCGGTATCTGGCTTAAACCAAAGTCTACCAGTATTATCCTTTCAATTATTATTCCTGTAACAATTACAGGAACATAATCGAAACCCTGCCGTACCAGCTTACGGCCGCTATAACAACTTACAGCCTCTACATATTTCGCCTGAACGAGGGAACTCTCTGTGTGGGACTCTAAAGACTCGACAGTATGCTGGCAGTGGGTTTAACCACAAGCACGTCAGCGGCACTAGCTGTGCGTAACGGCTACCCAGGTACATGACGAAAAGATGGCCAACAAGCGAACTCATCACAACCCTTACGAACCTGTAAGCAACACTTACCGTACAGTCCGGTCTCTTCGTCTGATACGTCGCATATGAAGTCTAGGGATGGTAAATGTCAGACCCCAGTAACTTCATAAGTCATGCTGATTTATGGCTCATAAAAGTTCGAGAAACTACTGATAACACTTATCAGTAAACCTCGAGAACCCTGGCCAGGGATTTAGGTGTTATAGCCGATCAAACATAGCGCGACATCAACTCCCTATACCGGGAGAGACGAAACCCCTCCTATCGCTCACTATCTCCATATGATTCGGGACTGTACCCAAAATCCACCTGTTTGCACGACTCAATAGAGCCGTGGTAGGGAGGAAATTAAAGTACAGTGGGAATCACACAAGACTCTATGACGATCTCGGGTCTACAGACTGACCTGTATAAGTTTCGCTAGAGAACTGCTATCTGACAATAGGTATATATACCATCTAGGAGTTCTCAGCGAGTCCTGTTCGGTGTACCCATTCTCCAATGAGCACCTGTGTACAATCTTTGATGTCAAACATCAATGGTTGTGGAATCAACCATCGCCCCCAGGGTCAAGAAACGTACACACTAGTCTAATCTTGTAATACCGATGCCCTGTCTCGATATACACTCGACTAGGAACTATTGAAGGATATGCTTGTAGACTGCCCTGGTCCCACCAGTATGATCTCATCATAATCCTGGTAGTCAAGTATAGTCCTAAGGGCTTCAACAACACATCACATGTTATGATAAAGATAAACCAGATAGCATACTATCATTTCGAGCAAAGATTGTTTCTGTACATATACATGCCTAGTATCCTATATAATACAGGCCTCTAGGGCATACATATCCAACAATCTCCCACTTGCACTAAGGCCTGTAATTAAAGCAATAAGTACCGGCTAGAACCAGTTTCCGGCATACTGCATGCCCAACAGCTCAAACAGTTTCTCAAACTGTACTTGAGGGATAGCCTTAGTGAATGAATCTGCTGTGTTGTCTTTCGTGTCTACTCTCCGTACCTCGATGTCCTGGCGATCCACTATCTCCCTGATGAGGTGATACCGCCTCAAGATATGTCTGAATTTCTGATGGGACCTCGGTTCCTTTGCCAAATCCATGGCTCCATTATTATCGCAATACAGAGGTATTGGATTAGCAATGGATGGAACCACTTGAAGTTCTGAAATGAACTTCCTCATCCAGACCGCTTCTTTTGCGGCATCATTAGCAGCAATATACTCAGCTTCCATCGTGGAGTCAGCGACGGTATCTTGTTTGGAACTCTTCGAACATACCTCCCCTCCATTTAGAGTAAATACAAACCTTGAGATGGACTTACTATCATCCTTGTCGCTCTGGAAGCTGGAGTCGGTAAAGCCCTCCATTTGGAGATTTCCGTTACCATACACCAAGAACATTTCTTTAGTTCTTCTCAAGTACATTAGAATGTTCTTCACAGCAGTCCAGTGTTTCTCCCCTGGGTTGGATTGATACCTGCTTACTGCACTTAGTGCATAAGCTACATCTGGACGAGTACATAATATCGCATACATTATAGATCCTACTGCCGAAGCATAGGGTATAATGCTCATGCAAGCCCTCTCCTCATCAGTCTTTGGAGACATCTCTTTGGAGAGGGTGATCCCATGACAAGCGGGTAAATTACCCCTCTTGGAATCTTCCATACTAAACCTCTTTAGTATGGTGTCAATGTATCTCGATTGGGACAATCCCAATAATTTCTTAGATCTATCTCTAAAGATCTTAATCCCCAGAATGTACGAGGCATCACCCAGGTCTTTCATGGAGAACCTCTGCGATAAGAATAGTTTGACTGATTGTAGCATAGGAATATCATTTCCTATCAAGAGAATGTCGTCCACGTACAATACGAGGAATGTAACAGTACTCTCTACAATCCTTTTATAAATACATTGTTCATCCATATTTTTGATAAAACCAAACTCTTTTATTGTATCATCAAAGCAGATGTTCCAACTCCGTGATGCCAGCTTTAATCCATAGATGGATTTAAGCAGCCTGCATGCTTTTCCGCTGCTCCCACTATCAATGAAGCCCTCTAGCTGATCCATAAAAACGCATTCTTCTAAATCACCATTTAGAAATGCCGTTTTAACATCCATCTGCCAGATCTCGTAATCATAGTAAGCAGCTATAGCAAGCAAGATCCGAATGGATTTGAGCATCGCAACTGGTGAAAAAGTTTCATCATAGTCCAAGCCCAGTCTTTGACGAAATCCTTTTGCTACCAGCCTAGCTTTATAGGTCTCCACCTGACCATCCACACCAATCTTTCTTTTAAAGATCCATTTGCACCATATGGGTTTTACTCCAGAAGGTGCAGCCTCCAAAGTCCATACTTTGTTGGTGTGCATGGATTCCATTTCGGATCTCATGGCATCCAACCATTTCACTGAGTCACCACTCGTGATAGCTTGCTAAAAACTAGTAGGGTCATCATCATCCATGATGCAATCTTCTCTATCGCCGTCAAGTAGAAAACCGTAGTATCTATCAGGTCGGCGAGAAGTCCTACTAGATCTACGGAGTGGCTGAGGTATGTCAGGTTCTATTGAAACCTCAGGTTCAATCAAATCATCGGTAATGGTTTGTGCATCTGGAACTTCTTCCAGTTCTACCGCATTGCCAACAGTATCATTTGTAAAAAATTCATTTTCTAAAAATATGGCATACTGAGAAACAAACACCCTTTGTTCCTCCTTGTGGTAGAATAGATATCCATACGAGTGTTTTGGATATCCCACAAATTTACACAAAACCGATCGTGTCTCGAGTTTGTCTGGATTCTGCTTTTTCACATAAGCCGGACAACCCCATACATTAACTCTTTTAAGAGATGGTCTCTTCCCATACCATATCTCATATGGAGTGGTAGACACAGTTTTGGTCGGAACCCTATTCAATAGATAAATCGCAGTCTCCAATGCATGCCCCCAAAATGATATTGGTAACTCAGCATCACTCATCATAGATCGTACCATATCTAATAATGTGCGATTCCTCCTTTCCGATACACCATTGTGCTTTGGTGTATACGGAGGAGTGAGCTGAGAGAGAATCCCATTCTCTTTTAGGAAATCTAGAAACTCTGAGCTTAGATACTCACCTCCACGATCCGATCGAAGTTTCTTGATACTTAAGCCTGTTTGTTTTTCTACTTCAGATTTATACTCCTTGAACTTTTCAAAGGCTTCGGACTTATGTTTCAACAAGAACACGTGCCCGAATCTCGATAAATCATCAGTGAAGGTTATGAAGTATGAAAAACCACCTCCAGCTTGTGTAGACATTGGTCCACATACATCACTATGCATGAGGCCTAAGAGTTCAGTAGCTCTCTCTCCGTGTCGAGTAAACGGAGTTTTGGTCATTTTACCTTTGATGCAAGACTGGCAAGTCGCATAAGATTTATATTCAAACGAGTTTAAATATCCATCTTTATGTAGCTTGGTTAGTCTTGTTTCATTAATATGACCAAGTCTACATTGCCAAATGAAAGCTTCATTTATGTCTGAAACATTTCTTTTGTTTCCGTGTTGTATATAAAAAACTGTATGCTGATTTAGGATGTATATCCCGTTATTTAATGTTCCATACCCAATCAACTCTTGATTAAGGTTAATGTTCATAACATTAGATTGCAATATAAAATTATATCCAGCATTGTCCAACAACGATATAGATATAATATTACATAACATCGAAGGTACAAAATAACATGGGTTCAAAACCAATATAGAACCCGACAGCAAACCAAGATGATACTCTCCCACTGCAGTAGCATATACTGAGGAACCATTCCCAACCCGGAGAGTGTGATCACCTTTCTTCAACAACCTGCTATTTCTCAGCCCCTGCAGACAATTGCAGATGTGAGATCCTGATCCAGTATCTAATACCCAGGAAGCAGAGTTAATTGAAAAACAGTTTTCTGTTACAAACACACCTGAAGTGGAAGCATCACCATGCTTCTTCTTCTGGAGATCGGCCAAGTATTTAACAAAGTTTCTCTTCCAGTGCCCAGTCTGGTGGCAGTGGAAACATTCCCTACGACCTGTCGCAGCAGCCCCTTTCTTGTCCCTTCCCGATGCCTTTTTCACTCCGCCTCTCTGTTTGATGGGATTCTTCTTCTTCTTCTTTCCCTTGGCCTTGGCTTTCGGGATGGTGGAAGAAGATGGCCCAGCAAGAAGAGCGGGAGTTTTCGCTACCTTTAGCGTGCTCTCTGCACTCCTCAACATATTGAGAAGTTCTGGTAAAGACTTCTCCATTTTGTGCATGTTGAAGTTTACAATGAATTGAGCAAAGGCAGGGGAAAGGGACTGTAGAACAATATCAACATACTGTTCGTTCTCCGTGGTCCAACCCAGGTCCTCAAGTTCTTCGATAAGTCCAATCATCTTCAATACATGGTCACCTACAGACGTGCCAGCAGCCATCTGCATCTGAAACAACTTTTGAGATGCCTCGTATCGGAGAATACGAAATTGCTCTCCATACAACTCCTCTGTATGGAGAAAGATGGATTGGACATCCATCTTCTCGTGCTGCTTCTGATGTTCATTGTTCATAGAAGCTAGCGCAAGGTACTTGGCTGTTGCGCAGTCTGTATCCCATTTCTTGCGGATTTCTTTATCCGCAACTGAAGAATCAGGGCCTGGGCTAGGAGGGGCTGGAGTAGTCAGGACGTATCCGACCTTATCATATGTCAGGGAAATATTCACGTTCCTTAGCCAATCTTTGTAATTCGGTCCAGTGAGTTTGTTTTTGTCTAATAAAAGTTTAAGTCCCGACATCGGTATCTGCTATTAGGAGATAGAAAAGAAATCATTCAGCCATTGCTCTTGCATAATTAGATTGGTTATTAATCTTATCTAATTGTTGTCTCCCACTGCTTTTTATCAAATTTTCCTTGAAACCTAAAAAGAAAACTAGCTAGGATTAATTGCAATCTACAAGTTCGCTAACTAAAAAGTGCAAAATTCTCCCGGGAGTAACTTTTACTCACAGTGGGATCGGGATCCAACTATCATATTAAAGGTATGCAATCTCATTGCAAATTTCAACTCTTGAAATTCCCGATATGATTTTTACCCCTAGTGACTTATGACCTTAACTATGGTCAACAAATCATAAGCACTAGTCAAGTTCAAACCGCGATTTCGTGATTGATTTAGACCCACCCACATGACCCTTAACTATGGTGAACAAAGTCATGAGAATTCCCTAATCGATCGCATCAAATGCATTGTAAGAATTCACCTCTTAGCTACCGTACACCACGCCTTAACTATGGTCAACAAACGTGGCATGAATACTAAGTACTCTGCTTCCTAAAATGGCGGAGGGCAACGGATGGTTTTTATGAAAACCTTTAACGTTTTCAACTTGATATCGTTGTAGAATCGAGTGGGAAAGAGTGGTTTAAGATCCAGTTTTAAAAATCGAATGGTTTTGTAGTATCTTTCTAATTTTGCTAAAGAGGTCACTCCCAGTGAAGGGATCTCGGCTCTTTCCTTATCGAATAAGATGCTGGATATGAAAATACCACGATGCGAAGCAAAGTTAGATCAACTATAAAATCAAATCGAGTTCTTTGTAACATTTTCCAGTTTCGCTAAAGGGATCACTCCTGGTGAAGGGATCTCGGCCCTTTTCTCATCGAATGAGGTGCAGGATATTCAAGAATACCGCTATGCAAAACAAAAGCTAGAGTTACCCTTTTTAAAAAAATTTGATTCTACAACATTTTTAGGTTTCTTTCTCTTATCATTAATCACATTAATGTTGTCCCATCATTTACGTTTCCTAAACATCACAGAAAAGAAACGAAAAAATAGAACGTACGCTTATGCCATCCGCATTCGTCACTGGGTCCCGTCATGCACCGTTAGGTTACTTAACTAACGGCAGAGCGGGGGCTGGACTAGTGCGGGTGCAAAACATAAGCAACGTTTATTATATATCTCATATATAAATATAACCATTTCAGATCACAGATGAATGCATTGGATATACTTGGAATTTCGTATTTCATTCAAGCCCTTAATGAAAGACGGATTCCATGGTCGTGATGAATAGCCAAACCCCCCTAGACCCCTACGGGTGCGGCAAACTACCCGCCAAATTCCCGAAGTGTAGCAACCTTCCTGAACAATTGAGTAGGCCACTCGGCACTTCGAAAACCCGATAGTTTGTGCACCCCATCTTGGGTCTATCCTAGGAGCAAAAACAGTAAAAAGAAATTATACAACGGTGGCTACAACCTCATCCCGGATATACCCCGTAAAACAATATTACATGGCTTTTTACAAATTACATGGAATGAAAGAAAAGGAAAAACGCTCTTCTCACACCCCCGGCCATTCATCACAACGATCCAACACATTCATATACACATACCATCTCATGATATCCATATGTGCAACCCCCACTAATCGTCATATAGCAATTAGCAGACGTTTCAAACACATATAACAAAAAAGAAAACCCGATTAGCCAAACACTATTAGAATTTCGATCAATAATTTTAAACCATGCCAACACTTGACATGTCCCTGTACAAACACCTTTGTAAAATTCTACATATCCCCAAAACCCTAATTCTTCAATATAAGATCACTGTAGAAAACTGAGTCGACGCGGCCTCAACTCGGCGGCGGATCCGCGACCAAACCATGGGTTTGGTGGCGGATCCGCGGCACTTTTGTCGAGTTAGGAGTCCGAATTTCTACAGTGTTTTTAGAAAACCCTGCTTGTATTTTTAAGACATGTCAAATTAATTTTGGAACACTTTCAAAAACTGACAGCAGCAAGGGCAGAATACGAGTTTTCGGGAGAAAAAATTGTCGATCGAGCTTCAAACTTTTGGCTAACATCTAATTGTGGTTTAGTTAGGCTCTGATACCATGTTAGTGTGTGTTGCATGCTCCCACAACTCTTGTGGCGCGGCGGAAGCGGTAAACGAAAATTTTCTTGGCATACAACACGCACTTAACCGAAGATCTTGTCTAAACCACAACTAGAAAAACCTAACTAGAGATCTTATCTACTATGTTAGGGATTATACCTCAATGATACGGTCCTTCGGGTCTTCTTTTTGATGAACTACTTAGCTCCTTTAGATGTTGCCGATGTCTTCGATCTCCGGCCACTCAAGACCTAGATGATCCACCCGAGAGTTATCGTGCGAGCTAGAAACTCTTCACAAGAGTTTAACCTAGAGACCAATTTTGCTAGAATAGGTCACTAGGATTATGTAGAGATGAGTGTATTGGATTAACTTGAAATTTTTAGCATTTCTTTCTCTTAACCTTCTCTTGATTCACTTAACATTCACATCTCATGTGAAGCTATTTATAAGAAGAAGGAGAAGGAGGAGATGAGAAGGAGTAAGTGTTTGTCATGATTTAAAGAGTTCAAGCATGATGAAAAAGGGTATAGCACTAAATGATATAATTGAAGCATGCATTATATAAATTAGCACCATGCTTCAATAGTAACTCCAAAACTATATAAGAAATAAAACCCATCATTTCAACCATGCTTGTATCTTTTTAATTTCCACCTCATTTATTTATTTTCATCAAATAAATGATTTCATTATGATATCATTATGAGGTGGCACCTTCTAGAAGGTATTCTTGCAACAATTACAAAAATACCCCTCCTCCGTATACCGTATACCCGTATCCGAAAAATACGAATACAATTAATCCAATAATATAATACCGGTATCTGTCTTAAACCAAAGTCTACCAGTATTATCCTTTCGATTATTATTCCTGTAACAATTACAGGAACATAATCGAAACCCTGCCGTAACAGCTTACGGCCGCTATAACAACTTACAGCCTCTACATATTTCGCCTGAACGAGGGAACTCTCTGTGTGGGACTCTAAAGACTTGACAGTACGCTGGCAGTGGGTTTAACCACAAGCACGTCAGCGGCACTAGCTGTGCGTAACGGCTACCCAGGTACTTGACGAAAAGATGGCCAACGAGCGAACTCATAACAACCCTTACGAGCCTGTAAGCAACACTTACCGTACAGTCCGGTCTCTTCGTCTGATACGTCGCATATGAAGTCTAGGGGTGGTAAATGTCAGACCCCAGTAACTTCATAAGTCATGCTGATTTATGGCTCATAACAGTTCGAGAAACTACTGATAACACTTATCAGTAAATTTCGAGAACCCTGGCCAGGGATTTAGGTGTTATAGCCGATCAAACATAGCGTAACATCAACTCCCTATACCGGGAGAGACGAAACCCCTCCTATCGCTCTCTGTCTCCATATGATTCGGGACTGTACCCAAAATCCACCTGTTTGCACGACTCAATAGAGCCGTGGTAGGGAGGAAATTAAAGTCCAATGGGAATCACACAAGACTCTATGACGATCTCGGGTCTACAGACTAACCTGTACAAGTGTCGCTAGAGAACTGCTATCTGACAATAGGTATATATACCATCTAGGAGTTCTCAGCGAGTCCTGTTCGGTGTACCCATTCTCCAATGAGCACCTGTGTACAATCTTTGATGTCAAACATCAATGGTTGTGGAATCAACCATCGTCCCCAGGGTCAAGAAACGTACACACTAGTCTAATCTGGTAATACCGATGCCCTGTCTCGATATACCCTCGACTAGGAACTATTGAAGGATATGCTTGTAGACTGCCCTGGTCCCACCAGTATGATCTCATCATAATCCTGGTAGTCAAGCTTAGTCCTAAGGGCTTCATCAACACATCACATGTTATGATAAAGATAAACCAGATAGCATACTATCATTTCGAGTAAAGGTTGTTTCTGTACATATACATGCCTAGTATCCTATACAATACAGGCCTCTAGGGCGTACATATCCAACAATAGTTGCAGGTTACAGGTTCTCAGAACAATACAGTGAAAATGGTGAAAAGACGCTACAAATGTGAGACAACGACCAGCAAATAGATGAATCTGTTTGATGCCGCCTACAGTTTAAGGAACAAATAAAAATCATTGAACAGTTCGATTGCACAAAGTATGTGGGCAGCACAAGATTCAAGACTTTAACGCAAAGCTAACGGTAAAAGTCCACAAATTCTGCACTGTTGGAAATCTGGAAGAAAGTATAAAAGAGTCTGAAGAACCAAGTAAGGAAAATAGGAGAAAAAGGCAACATGAAGTAACCCTGGAATGATGAGACAAAGAGCCCCTAAGATGGCCGCGGAACCGCGGCCAAACAAGTCTTCTGGCCACGGATCCGCGGCCGTGCAAAGCCCGTGTCGGTGCGTGTCGGTGAGAGTCGATGCATTGACCCGATTTTCTTAGGGTAGTCTTATAATTTCATATATGGATCAGATGTAAACCCAAGGGTTTCTCCTATCTATAAATAGGAGAGCCTACAGCTCTTTTGGAGCATGTCTTTTTTTAATTCTAGATTAATTTCAATTCCTTGTAATCGTCAAGAGTGCATCAATAAAGTAACTTAATTTTTTTTTGTGTTCTTAATTGCAATTTTATTTCTCTGCATTTTTATCTGTCTTTTATTATCCGCACGTTAATTAGGTAATTAAATGAAACTTATAAAAATGAACTTCATCATAATATCCCTAATGAGTGAGTAGTTCCTCACTTTTTAGCGTTAGGTTTGGGGAAGGTTTGAGATATGAAAATCTCTCACTCCTTTCTTGCCCGTATAATACTTTAAATTAGGGCTCTATGTTAATCAAACACACACCGCTCACTACGGCACCCTATCCACGAGATAGCGGTGATTCCCTAGTTAAACCGGTCGCGGTTGATTTACATAGAGGTTAGGGGTAAGAATTAAGAAAGGACGGACAAGGACCAAAGGGAAGAAACTATGTTTCTTCCTAGTTATGCTAATCCTCTTTGTTAATTATTACCCTAACACCTGTGTTCTTAATGTAAGTATATGTAACCCACCCCGGTACGTACGGGGAGGCGGAAAGAGTAAAAAACGGATATTTATCACAAGGAAATATAGACTAACCATGAAGGATCTTTGCTAAACAAATACTAATAAACTAACTACAAGTTCTAGATACTAGGTATGATGGTTATACCTACTTCTTGAACTCCTTCTCTTCTTGTTGTGGTCCTCTTTGTTGCTAGCACCTTGGAGTGGTGTAGACGGCTCCTCCTCGTCGTCTTCTCTTTGCCGAAGAAAGATCCACCCGAAGGCCTCTACCGTGAGCTCCTACCTCAACCAAGAAGTAACTAGAGTGCTTGGATTGCTAGGCTAAGAACCCTAGAATGAGTAGAGAGTTGTTTTGATGGTTTTATCTCACATAGCTTGGATTTTCAACACATGAAACACTTAAGCTTTTGAGAGAGAGAAAGAGGGAGAGCAATGCAAGAGAGAGAATGAGCAAGAGAGAATGAGAGAATAAATCCCAACCTTGCTCTCATATGAGAGAATATGAGAATAATAATAATAATTAGGAAAATTGTGTTGGTTAGTTGATTTGACCTTTATCATTTCACATTAAATGCTAATGCAAGCTTCAAGAAGCATCTTTGCAAAAGAAATCATCATGGCCAACAAAAGTCAATAAGTCAAATGGTCAACCCAACCCTAACCATGGAACAATTATCCTTAATTAATATTATTAATCATATTTATCATTCTCATTAGGGTTTAGAAAAAGTCAAAGGTCAAAAACCCTAATGAGGTTCCTCTGCCTCTGTCAACTATGCATACACACCTGCATCCGTATTCCGAGGAAAATGAATACAATGAGACAAAACCAATCCCAAAACAAATACTAGGATCTGGCTTAAACCAATGCCCGCTAGTATTAACTGCCCGGACACCAACCGTTCACAAGTGCGCCGATATGAACGAACCCCGTCGCAAAACCATACAACCTCTACTTTGTTTTGCCCAAAGACGAACAACCCTCTGTGTGGGACTGTAAAGACTCGATACTACGCTGGCAGTGGGTTTAACCACAAGCCGCAAGCTGTACTAGTTGTACGTAATGGTCCCCAGGTATATGCCGATAAGAAGACCGATGAGGTGAACCCATCCGAACTCCTACTGAGCCTGAATGTGACAATCTTCGTACAGTTTGGTCTGTTCATCTGAGAGTATCGCATGTTGGGCCTAGGGCGCGGTAAACGTAAGTCCCCTAATAGCGGTACAAGTCATGTCGGAGTGTAGCCCAGAACACCCTGAGAAACTACTTGAAACACTACCAGCAAACCTCGCTTGCCCTGGCCAGAGACTTTGTGTAATGGCTCTCCTAGACACAGCGCGATATCAACTCCCAATAGCGGGAGAGACGAATACTGTCTAACCGTCACTGCCTCCAAGAGCTTCAGGACTGCACCCAACTACTACCTGTTTGCACGACTCATTTGAGCCGTAGTAGGGTAGTAATCTAAGAACAGTGGGAACACACTTGAGGCGAAGTGACAGTGTCAAGTCAACGGACAAAGCTGTACTCATGTCACCTGGGAACTGATATCTAACGATAGGTATAATACCAACCAACAGTTCCCAGCGAGTCATGTCCAGTGTACTCGTAACCTAACGAGCACCTGCATACCATCTCCAGTACGACGTACTGATGGCTGTGGGATAGACTATCTCCCCTCCTGGGATGAGAAGCGTATACACTAGTCTACTCTGGAGTATCGATGCCCCGTCTCGATAATCCTATGACTAGGGTCCTGTATATGGATGTGCTTGTAGATTACCCAGCCCCCACTAGTGTGACTGCCATCACAACGCTGGTAATCAAGCAAAGATCCTAAAGGCTCCACTAATATGTATAAGCGATATGCTAAAAGAAACATATGTACATATGAAATAGAAACAAACCATATAGCATACTACCATTTTGAATAAGATTTTCTATACAACTGTGAATATCCCAAGCTTCCATTAAGTAATATACAAACTAGTATGATACAATAATGGCCTCTAGGGCATATACACTAACAATCTCCCACTTGCACTAGGGCCATGTGCTGGCGTATCGAAGACCTATAATCTCGAATAGACTCTAGAACTGCGTCTGAGGAATGTCCTTTGTGAATGGATCTGCAGTGTTATCTTCTGTAGCAACCCTCAGAATCTCGATCTCCCGACGATCCACGATCTCCCTGATCAGGTGATACCGCCTCAAGATGTGTCTGGACTTCTGATGGGACCTGGGTTCCTTCGCTACAGCTATAGCCCCGTTGTTGTCACAATACAGAGGTATTGGATCAACAATGGACGGAACCACATGAAGTTCGGTCAAGAACTTCCTCATCCAGACGGCTTCTTTTGTGGCATCAGATGCTGCGATATATTCCTCTTCCATCGTTGAGTCAGCAACGGTTTCCTATTTGGAACTTTTCCAACACACCGCCCTTCTATTGAGAGTAAAGACATTAACCCGACATGGATTTGGAGTCATCCTTGTCACTCTGGAAGATGGAGTCAGCAAAGGCCTCGATCTGGAGGTATTTTCAGCCATAAAACAAAAACATATCCTTAGTCCTTCTCAGGACTTCAGAATGTTCTTTGCCGCTATCCAGTGCTTCTCCCCAGGGTTTGGCTGATACCGGCTTACCACACTCAGTGCATAAGCTACATCAGGTCTGGTACACAACATCGCATACATTATGGAGCCTACCGCAGAGGCGTAAGGTATAATAGACTTGTGATCCCTCTCCAAATCAGTCTTGGAAGATATCTCTTTGGAGAGGGTGATCCCGTGACAAGCCGGTAAATTACCGGGCTTGGAATCTTCCATACCGAAACTTTTCAGTATGGTGTCGATGTACCTGGACTGTGAAAGTCTTAATATCCTCTTGGACCTATCACGAAAGATCCGGATCCCCAGAATGTAAGAGGCATCACCCAGGTCTTTCATGGAGAACCTGTGTGACAAGAACCATTTGACAGATTGTAGCATAGGAATGTCATTTCCTATCAAGAGAATGTCATCCACGTATAAAACGAGGAATACGACAGTTCGTGCTACAATCTTACTATAAATACATGGTTTATCTGGATTTTTGATAAAGCCAAATTCTTTGACCGTCTCATCAAAACAGATGTTCCAACTCCGCGATGCCTGCTTCAGTCCATAAATGGACTTAAGCAACTTGCACACCTTCCCGCTGCTCCCACTCTGAATGAAACCCTCTGGCTGGTCCATATAGACACACTTCTCTAAATTTCCATTTAGAAAAGCGGTTTTTACGTCCATCTTCCAAATCTCATAATCTTGGAAGGCAGTAATGGCAAGAAGGATCCGAATGGATTTGAGTATAGCCACTGGAGAAAAGGTTTCTTCATAGTCCAAACCAGGTCTTTGACGAAAACCCTTTGCAACAACTCTAGCCTTATAGGTCTCAACCTGTCCATCTACACCAATCTTCCTTTTGAAGATCCATTTGCAGCCTACGGGTTTTACCCCTTCAGGAGAAACGTCCAAAGTCCATACTTTGTTGGTGAACATGGACTCCATCTCGGTCCGCATTGCATCCAGCCATTTTACCGAGTCAGTTCTCTGAATGGCCTGCTGGAAGCTAGTCGGGCTTATCATTATCAAAGATACGATCCTCTCTATCCCCCTCTATGAGAAAACCGTAGTATCTCTAGGGCGGATGAGACTGCCTACTACTCCTGCGGAGCGGCGCAGGAATATCCTGTTCTTTCGAACCTTCTGGTTCTACTAAGCTTTCAGTAATAGCTTGTGGTTCTGGAATTTCTTCCGGTTCTATTGCGCTTCCACTTGTTTCTTTTTCTAAGAACTGATGTTCCAGAAAGTGGGCGTGACCAGAGACAAAAACCTTTTGTTCTTTTGCGTAATAGAAAAGATACCCCCTGGAGTTCTTTGGGTATCCCACAAACTTGCAGTGTACTGAGCGTGCCTCGAGTTTGTCCGCATGCTGCTTTTTGACAAAAGCTGGACATCCGCAAATCTTCAAATATTGAAGATAGGGTTTCTTCCCACTCCACATCTAATATGCTGTGGTAGGCACTGACTTAGTTGCAACTCGGTTCAAAAGATATGCAGCTGATTCTAGTGCATATCCCCAGAAAGAACGCAGCAACTCAGCGTTACTCATCATGGAATGTACCATATCCAATAGGGTTCGATTCTTTCTCTTCGATACACCATTGTGTTGTGGTGTGTATAGAGGAGTAAGTTGAGAGAGAATTCCATTCTCTTTTAGGTAACCCAGGAACTCGGCACTCAAGTATTCACCACTTCGATCAGATCTTAGTGTCTTGATACTTTTGCCTGTTTGGTTTTCTACTTCATTCTTGTATTCCTGGAATTTTTCAAAGGCTTCAGATTTATGCTTCATTAAGAAGACATGTCCATACCTTGAAAAATCATCCGTAAAAGTAATGAAGTAAGAATAACCACTTCGTGCATGTGTAGACATTTGACCACATACATCGCTGTGTACAAGTCCCAAGAGCTCGCTCGCTCTTATTCCGTGTCCAGTGAACGGAGTCTTTGTCATCTTTCCTTTGAGACATGATTGACAAGTTGCATATGATTGATATTCGAACAGATCCAAATATCCTTCTTTATGCAACTTAGTTAACCTTGTCTGATTGATATGACCCAGTCTACAATGCCATAAGAAAGCATGATTTATTTCTGGAGACTTTCTTTTTTGTGTATTCTGGATATTGAAAATCTGTGGTTGGTTCAATACGTATATACCGTTTCTTAATCTACCCGACCCAATCAGAACATGATTAAGGTGAATGTTTAAAACATTGCTTACAAATGCAAAATCATAACCTTCTTTAGAAATTAAAGATATAGATATGATATTACAAGTTGAACTGGGTACAAAATAACAGTCACGCAAAACCAAAACCTGTCCATCTATCAATCCAAAGTGATAGTCCCCGACGGACTCAGCATCCATGCCTGCTCCGTTTGCAACTCTTAGGGTCATATCACCTGCCTTCAAAACTCTACGCCTTCTCAGTGCCTGCAAAGAATTACAGATATGGGATCCCGATCCGGTATCCAATACCCAGGAAGTAGAGTTGATTGATAGACAGTTTTCAATAACATACACACCTGAAGGCGAAGCCACAACTTGCTTCGGGTCCTGGTTCTTGGCCTTCCAAGCCTTGCAATCTTTCTTCCAGTGTCCTTTCTTGTGAAAATAAAAGCACTCTTCCTTTCCTACAAGCTGTCCCGCCACCTTTGCTACCTTTACCTTTCCCTTGGCTTCCACTTTACTAACACCGCCCCTTGGTTTGGTGGGGGCCTTCTTCTTCTTTCCTTTGGCTTTCGCCTTGAACCTAGAAGAGGAAGCTCCTCCAACAGACAAAGCGGGTGTTTCCCTGACTTTCTGTAGGGTGCCCTCTGCACTCCTCAACATGTTGAGGAGTTCCGGAAGCTCAACTTCTTTTCCTTGCAAGTTGAAGTTTAGGATGAACTGGGCGTAAGTGGAAGGAAGGGACTGGAGAATCAAGTCAGTGTAGAGCTCGTTCTCTAACGAGGTCCCGAGGTCCGCGAGCTCCTCAATGTAGCCAATCATCTTAAGCACATATTCCGCTACAGATGATCCGACGGCCAACCTCGCTGAAAACAACTTTTTCGAGGTTTCGTATCTGGCGATACGGGATTGCTCTCCATAAAGATCCTTAGTATGGAGAAATATGGATTCAAGGTCCATATTCTCATAGCTCCTCTGATGTTCATTGTCCACAGAGGCAAGCACGAGGCACTCGGCCTTCGCGCAGTCAATTTCCCAGGTCTTACGGATTTTCTTATCCGCGACACTGGATTTTGAACCTGGGACGGCGGGGGCTTTAGTGGTAAGGAGATACCCTAACTTGTCATAAGTGATTGCCATTTTGACATTTCTGAGCCAATCTTTGTAGTTTGGCCCTGTCAGTTATTCTTATCTAGTAGTAACTTAAGGCCGTTCATGATGTTTGGTCCCTGCAATTAGGAGAGAGAGAAGAAACACTTTAGCATGATACTCTTGCAAGTTTAGAGTGGTTTTTAGTTTGTCTAAACAGGATGGCTCCCATTGTTTCTCGAATCCTTCCTCAAACCATAACAGAAGAATTAGTCGGGATTAAACTCATCGTACAATACTTGCTTAACTGTTCAGCCAGGCTAGTGTCGGTACATCGAGGGAGGTTTTACGACGCTTTTGAGAAGTTGCTTAATTAAATAATCTCTTTTCCCTATGGGTGTAGCCCCGGTAACACCTTTCTAGACAATGACTTGGTTTATAGCATTGATCGTTAAGTGAGAAAGTTTCCCGAGGAGTAGCATATACTCACAGTAGGATCGGGATCCAAATATCATCGTGTGATAAAGTTGAAGGAATCCTACCAGAATCATCACACTCCAAATGGTATGCAGCACTAGCAAGTTTCAGTTTCTTTAGAAACTCCCGATGTGGATTTTTGCTCCATGCTCTTATGACCTTGACGAAGGCCAACATATCCTAATCACATGTCAAGTTCTACCTGTCATTTACCAGGTTAATTTGAACCCACCAGCACAAACCCTTGACGAAGGCCAAAATGGCAGTACGACTGTCTCAAACCAACGTATATATCTATGCAACAGATAAATATTCGGTAGCTACCAATCACTATGCCTTGGCGAAGGTCAAAATACATAGCTTGAATACTACTGAATATTTAACTGAAATGATGGAGGGCTACGAATGGTTTTGGCGAATTCGTGAATGTAGTGAACTTGATATAATCGAAGGAACCTGATAGCTTTTAAAATGAGTGGTTTAAGCTCCGAGTTTTTAAAAGTTTTATGTTTTGGAAAAAACCGAGTGGTTTTGAAATTGTTCCAACGATTTAACTTTGGTTTGTTTTCTTTGCATTAATTTAATGTGTCCCATCAATTAATCCGACAATTGCAGAAAACAACGAAAATATGACGTACGCTTATGCCATCCGCATTCGCCACGGGGCCCCGTCATCACCCGTTAGGTTACTTAAATGCGACAGAGCGGGGGCTGGACTAGCGCGGATGCAAAACATAAGCAACGCCTACTATATATCATATATAGATATATACATTCGTCAGACGGAATGATAGCCATTCCAGATCACAGATGAACACATTGGATATGCTAGGAATCCGCGTTTCGTTCGAGCATGCAACGAAAGAAGGATTACACGGTCGTGATGAATAGACAAACCCCACCCTAGACCCCTACGGGTGCGGAAAACTACCCGCCAAGTACCCGAAGTGATGCATCATCCCTCAACAACGTGAGTAGTCCACTCGGCACTTCAAAGTACCCGGTAGTTTTTGCACCTCACCTTGGGTCTATCCTAGGAGCAAAAACAGTAAAAGAAAAAATATACAATGGCGGCTACAACCTCAACCCGGATGTATGGTCATAAAAATAATATTACATCAATTTACAATTTACATCAAATGAAAGATAAATAAACATTCATCTCACAACCCCGGCTATTCATCCGCGACAATCCAACATCACAGATCACAAATATGTACAACCCCACTAATCGACGTAGAGCGATTAGTCGACGTTCAGTACATATATCACATCACATATATAATCAATTAGCCAAAGTTTATAGAATTTCGATCAATATTCCAATTTGAAACTACCCCAAACACAACACTGTTCTCTGAAGAATCTGGGCAGAAACAAAGCATCATAAAAATCACAAAACATCAAGCTAAACACACAGCAGGAAAAACGAGTTGCGACCGAGTCGAGTCGGCAGCGGATCCGCGGTGAAACGCTTGGTTTCGCCGCCCTTCCGCGGCAGTCTGACCGAGTCATGAGTTCGTTTATCTTGGGTGTTCCTAAAAAACCCTGCACATATTTTTCCGGTCTGTGGAAATATTTTTAGACCTGTTTTTAAAATAGGCAAAAAACACAAGATTTTGATGTATTTTGCAATTTTTTTTTGGATCGAAGTTCTAAACACTTTGCTAACATGTTAGTTGTTGTTTAGCTAGGCTCTGATACCACTGTAAGTCTATGTAACCTACACCGGTACTTACGGGGAGGCGGAAAGAGTAAAAAACGGATATTTATCACAAGGAAACATAGACTAACCATGAAGGATCTTTGCTAAACAAAAACTAACAAACTAACTACAAGTTTTAGCTACTAGGCAAGATGGTTATACCTAGTTCTTGAACTCCTTCTCTTCTTGTTATGGTCCTCTTTGTTGCTAGCTCCTTGGAGCGGTGTAGACGGCTCCTCCTCGTCGTCTTCTCTTTGCCGAAGAAAGCTCCACCAGAAGGCCTCAACCTTGAGCTCCTACCTCAACCAAGAAATAACTAGAGTGCTTGGCTTGCTAGGCTAAGAACCTTAGAATGAGTAGAGAGTTGTTTTGATGGTTTTATCTCAAAAAGCTTGGATTTTCAACACATGAAACAATTAGGCTTTTGAGAGAGAGGAAGAGGGAGAGCAATGCAAAAGAGAGAATGAGCAAGAGAGAATGAAAGAATAAATCCCAACATTGCTCTCATATGAGAGAATATGAGAATAATAATAATAATTAGAAAATTTGTGATGGTTAGTTCATTTGACCATTATCATTTCACATTAAATGCTAATGCAAGCTTCAAGAAGCATCTTTGCAAAAGAAATCATCATGGTCAACAAAAGTCAATAAGTCAAATGGTCAACCCAACCATAACAATGGCACAATTATACTTAATTAATATTATTAATCATATTTCTCTCATTAGGGTAGAGAAAGAGTCAACGGTCAAAAACCCTAATGAGGTTCCTCTGCCTCTGTCAACTGTGCATACACTGTTGGATATATGTATGCCCTAGAGGCCATTATATGATAGTGGATGTATCTATACATGTATATATATATTCAGTATGCATTCTTGCTCGACATGATAGTATGCTATCTGGTTCTTCTTTATCTGACATGTTGATTTGATCATGCTTTTATTCATTCATACATGCTAATAAAGCCCTGAGGATATCGGCTTGACTACTCTGATTATGATGGAGATCATACGAGTGGGACATCTGTAGTCCATAAGCATATCCTGGAATGTCCCTAGTCGTAGGTATATCGAGACGGGGCATGGATATACCAGATTAGACTAGCGTATATGATACTAGACCCATACGATGGGCGATGAATGTTCCCACATTCATCGATGTTTGACATCAAGATCATATACGTGTGCTCAGTGGTGACTGGGTACACTGGACGGACTCACCGAGAACTCCTATATGGAATTATATCTATCGTCAGATAGCAGTTCTCAGGTGACACTGGTACAGGTTAGTCTGTAGACCCGAGATCGTCATAGAGTCTTGTGTTTACTAGCACTGTACTTTCATTGCCACCCTACAACGGCTCTACTGAGTCGTGCAAACAGGTGGCCGTTGGGTACAGTCCCGAGACACACGAAGACGATGAGCGATAGGAGGGGTTTCGTCACTCCCGATATTGGGAGTTGATGCTGTGCTGTGCCCGACTGGTTATATCAGTAAGTCCCCGGCCAGGGCTGCTGAGATTTGCTGATAAGTGTTATCAGTAGTTTCTCAATCTGTTATAGACCATTCACCGGCATGACTTATTGAGTTATTGGGGTCGACGTGATCATCCTTAGGCTCGATATGCAGCATATCTGACGAAGAGACCGGACTGTACGGTAGTGTTGCCGGTTGGCTCGACGGGAGGTGTAGCAGGTTCGCTTGTTTTCTTCTGATCGCTCAATACCCGGGTGGCCGTTACGTTTAGCTGACCGCTTGCGGCTTTGGGGTGCTTGATATGATCATCACCCACTGCCGGCGTATTGACGAGTCTTAGAGTCCCACAAAGGAGTTACCTAGTCCAGGCGAAACGTTGTGGTGCGCGTATGCGATATGCGCATGAACCCGATTAAAATGCGCGTATAGGATGCCGTACATTGATCGGGCGGCTTACTTTTGGTGGGGTCATATGTGATATGGCCGGATTTATAAATCAAGTGTTGATTTATCATTTAACCATTAGTTTTCTCACTTAAAAACTTTTTCTTGTATATGATGAATGTATGCATGCATGTATGTTTTTCTTTCTTTTTTTTCTAGTTTCATGCACATATGGATGTGCATACACACATACATGCATGCATCATCCTTCATGGTTGCTTATACATGGAATATGTTGGCAATATAAGACTCACACCATGGTTGAATATATGGATTATTATTTGATTTATTATTAAAACAAAAGATACAAAGGAAAGGATAATTCTTGACTTGTTTCTACACTCTTCTTTAACCTAACCATCCTCACCTACCCTTGACCATGGATTAATCTTTCCTTCTTTGTTTTAAACTCTAATTAAATAATAACTCAAATATTTAACCATGGTTTGAGATGAGAAGAAATAAATATATAAGGATATATTTTCATTTCTTTTAAAGAGTTATCTTTTTACTCTTGTTAAAAGAAAGCTATCATCTTCCTCCATCACCATTTTCTCTCTCTAGTTTCTTCTAGTGAGCAAGACACACATCAAGAAAGGTTTTTGAAGTGAGAATCATAACCACAACATCATTCTTCAAAAGTTTAGCCAACTTGTTTAGAGTGTTCTCTTCATTTCTCATCTTGAAAAGTGAAGTTGCGAGCTTGGACTAGGAACTTCGGGTGGATCGTCGTGGACGCGAGAAGACCTCAAAAGGACCTTCCTCCAACACCCAAGAGGCCAAAGAGTCTAGCGAAGGGAGCTACAAAGTTTGTAGTCTCGAAACCCTAGTCTTTATTGCCTTTAACTTTTGAAACCCTAATTTTCTAGGATCGATCCCTTTGTATGCTTGCTTAGCAGCATAAAAATTTAAACTTTATGACATGTGATGCTTCCAAACTCTACATAGGGTGCTAGGTAAACCTTTCATTGGTAACAGAACAGACCTAGAACATTAGGCGACACTTTTACGAAGTAAAAATCCTGATCGGATCAAAATACGACGTTTCGAAGCCTTCTCTGGACATTTTTTAAAATCTGACATTTTTCAGAATTAAAAATACTTAAAAAATAAAGAAGGAAAAGATAAGAAAATCTGTGAAATACGAAGCCATGATTCCTCCAAACTGCAGCGGATCCGCAGCAAATCCTTGCTTAGGCCGCGGCTCCGCGGCCGTACAGTGTCCTCATTGCTTCCTATTTACACAGTAACTCTTATAACTGCTTGTATGTTACTTTAAGTATGTTTAATCTGAATCTAGTACTGTATTTTCTGGAGATGGTTTTGGACTCGTCGATTCGATCGGAATTTTCATTTCGTTGTTTTTCCGGGTAAATTAGAAAGTAGTGAAGTGTTTGAACGAGTATCGTTTGCTCACTATTCACGGGGTTTAAATATTTTGGAGATACGTGCAAGTCTTTTTGTGGTGGACCCTCTAGAAGACAACAAACCTTAACTCGATTATGTGACCGTCTTGAACTGCCCTTTGAACCTTAGGGTTTGGGGCAGTACGGCATGCCACATGTGAGGCGTTGGCTTGACCCTTCTAAGGCTGGACCGCCACTACTGTGTCACACTCCGGGTTTTTTGAACTCTGCTCAAGTGTTGAGCTTTAGTGAATCTTGGGTACTTGATCGTTCGTTCGAAAACTTTAATACTGTCTGTTTATCTGGAATGTGATACAATATGTGGAATTCATATAGTTTAGGCATGAAATACGAAGTATGTGATATTTCGCATTTATGATGTCTAAAGAGAATGTGGATTCCAAATATTGTAGTTTTACACTTTCTTTACTGTGACCGTAAGTGTAGTATGTTCGATATCGCCGGTTTCGTTGCTATACATCAACGACAATCGGGGTAAGCATACTTACTTACGTTGATGATATGAGATATTATGTGTTGCTGAGATATGATGTGCAGGATTGTCGCGATCGAATAGCCCGGGGGTTTTATGTGAGATGAGAGTTTTATATTTCCATTCATGTAAATTCAAATGTAATGTAATAATCTTTTATTTGGGTCACTTCCGGGTTGAGGTTGTGTCACCAGTGTTGTATATTATTTACTTTTCCGCATTACGATGGACCCAAGGAGGGGAGCACAGATGACCGGGTTCTGGGGTTCAGTGGGAGGCCATCTCGAGGAGCCGAGATCGGGTCTCCTAAACTCCAGCATTGGTAGGGTCGCTTGCTGCTGTCGTAGGGGTCCACGGTGTGGGCTTGGCCATTCATCGCAACTGTAGAATCCGTATTTTCTATTCTGGCTAAATACTAAATACGGACGTCCTAGTATATCCCACATTATATATATGTTTCTGCTGCCTGTGTTCTGAGATATCTGAGACGAATGACATATTATATATATGATATATAGTAGATGTTACTTATGTTTTACACCCGCGCTAGTCCTGTCCCGGTATGCCGTTAGTTAAGTAACCTAACGGTGCATAACGGAACATTGCGGCGAATGCGGATGGCATAAGCGTACGTGTTATTTTCGTTTCTTTTCTGTTATTGGCTTAAGGACTTAAATGATGGGATTACATTAATGTGATTAATGTAAAGAAAATAAACCTAAAAAGATGTTGTAGAATCGGATTTGAAAACCACTCGGCTATTTATGAAAAAGTTATATTTCAAAACTGCGGTGCTTAAGCCACTCCTTTTGAAAATCATTTGATTCTACAACGATATCAAGTTCAAAGCGTTAAAGATTTTTTTAAAAATCATCCGCAACCCTCCATCATTTTAGGAAGTAGAGTACTTAGTATTCGTGCTACGTTTGTTGACCTTAGCCAAGACGTAGTGTACGGTAGCTAAGTGATGTCTTCCTACAAATGCATATGATGCAGATTAATTAGGACGGCATATGACTTTGTTGACCTTAGCCAAGGGTCATGTGAATGGGTCTAAATTAATCAAGAAATGATGGGTTGAGCTTGACTAGTACTCGTGATTTGTTGACCTTACCCAAGGTCACGAGTGCTAGGGGTAAAAACCACATCGGGAATTTCAAGTGTTGAAATTTGCAATGAGATTGCATACCTTCCATGTGATGGTTGGATCCCGATCCAACTGTGGGCAATAGTTGCTCCTAGGAGAGTTTTACAGTTTACAATTAGCTAACTCATTAAGTGTCTAGAAAGGTGTTAACGGGGCTCCGCCTTTGGGAAAACGAGGTTTACTCTAATTAGGTCCGTGCGAAAGCACGGGGAACCTCCCTCAAGTACCGACACTGGCCTGGCTGAACGGTTAGCGAAGTTGTAGACTGTAATTAATCCTGGCTAGTTTTTCTTTTTATGGTTTGAAAGAAAAACTCGATAAAAGCAGTGGGAAACATCGATTAGACAAGATAATAACCAATCTGATCTATGCAAGAGCTTTCGCTGAGTATATTCTTTTCTCTCTCTTAATGGCAGATACCCATGACAGGACTCAAGCTTCTGCTAGATAAAAACAAACTGAATGGGACCAATTATAAAGACTGGCTGAGGAATCTGAAAATAGCCATGACTTATGATAAAGTATCATATGTCCTCACGGCTTCAGCCCCGCCCGTAACAGGTCCAAAATCCTCAGTTGCGGACATTGAAGTCCGCAAGACATAGGACGCTGACTGTGCCACGTCAAAATGCCTCGCGCTTGCATCGATGGATAGCACACATCAAAAGCAGCACGAGAATATGGACATTCACGGTATATTGCTCCATACAAAGGAGTTGTATGGAGAGCAATCCCGCGTATTACGATACGAAGCATCAAAGAAATTGTTTCAGATACGAATGGCCCCTGGCACATCAGTAGGAGACCGAAGATGATAGCTCTTATAGAAGAGCTTGAGGACCTTGGATGGACTATGGATAATGAACAATATATCGATATTATTCTGCAGTCCCTCCCCTCCACCTTTGCTCAATTCATAGTCAACTTCAACATGCATGGCATGGAGAAGGAGCTACCTGAACTCCTTAATATGTTAAGGAGTGCAGAGAGCACTATGAAGTCAGTAAAAACTCCCGTTATGACTGTTGGACAGTCTTCCTCTTCTCGCCCAAAGGCTAAGGACAAGGGAAAGAAAAAGAAGAAGCCCACCAATCCTAATGGTGGAGTTAAAAAGGCGAAGGGAAAGGAAAAGTCCAAAGATGGAGACCCGGGGAAAGGCGAATGTTTTCATTGCCACAAGACAGGACATTGGAAGCGCAACTGCACGGAGTACTTAAGTCTCAAGAGGAAGCATGTGGATGCTTCTGCTTCAGGTGCGTTTGTGACAGAAAACTGTTTTTCAATAAACTCTGCTTCCTGGGTATTGGATACCGGTTCAGGTTCTCACATTTGCAATTCTATGCAGGGGCTGAGAAATAGCAAAGTTTTGAAGACAGGTGACCATACTCTCCGCGTTGGAAATGGTTCCAATGTACATACAGTCGCAGTGGGAGGGTATAACTTGGGGTTGCCATCTGGATGTATTTTGGTCTTGAATCCTTGTTATTTTGTACCTAGTATGCTTTGTAATATAATATCCGTTTCTTTATTAGACAATGAAGGATATAATTTTGTATTGCAGAACAATATTATGAACATTCACCTGAATCAAATGTTGGTTGGGTATGGTACGCTTAATAACGGAATATATGTCCGAAATCAACACACAGTTTTCAGTATACAAAACACTAATAAAAGAAAGCTTTCAGAATTAAATGAAGCTTTTCTTTGGCACTGTAGACTTGGTCATATTAACGAAACAAGACTAAACAAGTTACACAAAGATGGATATTTAAACTCTTTTGAATATAAATCTTATGCGACTTGCCAGTCTTGTATCAAGGGTAAAATGACCAAAACTCCGTTTACCGGACACGGAGAAAGGGCTACTGAGCTCCTAGGCCTCATACATAGTGATGTATGTGGGCCAATGTCTATACCGGCTAGAGGCGGTTTTTCATACTTCATTACGTTCACTGTCGATTTCTCATGATTCGGTCATGTATTTTTATTAAAGCACAAGTCCGAAGCTTTCGAGAAATTCATTGAATATAAACAAGAAGTAGAAAAACAAACCGGCTTGAGCATCAAGATGCTTCGATCAGATCGAGGTGGCGAGTATCTCAGTACAGAATTTGCAAACTTCCTAAAAGAGAATGAGATTCTCTCTCAGCTCACTCCTCCTTATACACCACAGCACAACAGTGTGTTAGAACGACGGAATAGGACCCTATTAGATATGGTCCAGTCCATGATGAGTGACGCTGAGTTACCCATCTCGTTTTGGGGGAATGCATTGGAGACTGCAGCATTTCTACTAAACAGGGTTCCAACCAAAGACGTATCCACCACGCCATATGAGATATGGCATGGGAAGAGACCATCTCTTAAGAGAATTTAGATTTGGGGTTGCCCGGCCTATGTTAAAAAGCAGAATCCGGACAAACTCGAGACACGGTCAGTCATGTGTAATTTTGTGGGGTATCCAAAGAATTCTTATGGATATCTATTCTACCACAAAGAGGAACAAAAGGTGTTTGTTTCTCAACATGCCACATTCTTGGAAAAAGAGTTTTTCACAGATAAAGATGATAGCAAGATGGTGGATCTAGAAGAGGTTCTAGAGACACAAACTACAAATGACGATTTGGTTGAACCGGCTGTTGCAATAGAAAATGAGGAACCTCGGCCACTCCGTAGGTCTGGTAGGACTTCTCGCCCACGGGAGAGGTACTACGGTTTCCTCATTGATGGTGACAGAGAAGACTGCATCATGAATGATGATGATCCTACCAGTTTTCAGCAAGCTATCACGAGTGGAGACTCTGTAAAGTGGCTGGATGCCATGAGATCCGAAATGGAGTCTATGTACACCAACAAAGTATGGACTTTGGACGTTGTACCCTCTGGGGTAAAACCTGTGGGGTGCAAATGGATCTTTAAAAGAAAAATTGGTGTAGATGGGCAGGTGGAGACCTATAAGGCAAGACTTGTGACGAAGGATTTTCGTCAAAGACCAGGTTTGGACTATGACGAGACATTTTCTCCCGTAGCCATGCTTAAATCCATTCGGATCATACTTGCTATTGCTGCTCACTACGACTATGAAATCTGGCAGATGGACGTTAAAACAGCATTTCTAAATGGAGATTTAGAAGAGTGCGTTTATATGGATCAGCCAGAGGGTTTCATTGACAGTGGGAGCAGCGGGAAAGCATGTAGACTGCTTAAATCCATATATGGGTTAAAGCAGGCATCTCGGAGTTGGAATATCTGTTTCGATGATGTTATCAAAGAGTTTCATTTCATCAAAAATCCAGATAAAAATTGTGTTTATAAGAAGGCTGTAGAAAGAGCTGTCACATTCCTCGTATTATACGTGGATGACATTCTTCTGATAGGAAATGATATTCCTATGCTACAGTGGGTCAAATCTTTCTTATCACTGAGGTTCTCCACGAAGGACCTGGGTGATGCCACATACATTCTGGGCATAAGGATCTATAGGGATAGATCCAAAAGGTTATTGGGATTGTCCCAAACTAGGTACATTAACACCATCCTAAAAAGGTTTAGTATGGAAGACTCCAAGCGGGGTGCCTTACCCGCTTGCCATGGGGCCACTCTCTCCAAGGATTCTTGCCCAAAGACCGATGAAGGGAGAGCTCGCATGAGTGTTATACCCTATGCTTCGGCAGTAGGATCTATAATGTATGCGATGTTATGTACATGCCCAGATGTAGCTTATGCACTTAGTGTTGTAAGCAGGTATCAATCCAACCCAGGGGAGAATCACTGGACAGCTGTGAAGAACATTCTTAAGTACTTGTGAAGGACTAAAGAATTGTTCTTGGTGTATGGTAATGGAGATCTCGAAATGGAGGCCTTTACCAATTCGAGCTTCCAGAGCGATAAGGACGACAGCAAATCTATCTCTGGGTTTGTATTTACCCTCAATGGAGGGGCGGTAAGTTGGAAGAGTTCCAAACAGGATACCGTTGCAGACTCTACGATGGAGGCTGAGTACATTGCTACAAATGATGTCGTCAAGGAAGCCGTCTGGATGAAGAAGTTCGTCTCGGAGCTAGGAGTAGTTCCAACCATTATTGATCCAATACCCTTGTATTGTGATAATAATGGGGCTATGGCGTTAGCCAAGGAGCCCAGGTCCCATCAGCGATCCAGACACATCCTGAGGCGCTTTCATTTGATCCGGGAGATTGTAGATCACCGCGAGATCGAGATTAAGAGAGTATACACAAAGAATAACGCCGCGGATCCATTCACCAAGGCCCTCCCTTAGCCGCAGCATGAGCGACTTTTTGAGATGTTGGGTATGAGATACGCCAATAACTGGCCTTAGTGCAAGTGGGAGATTGTTGGATATATGTATGCCCTAGAGGCCATTATATGATAGTGGATGTATCTATAGATGTATATATATATTCAATATGCATTCTTGCTCGACATGATAGTATGCTATCTGGTTCTTCTTTATCTGACATGTTGATTTGATCATGCTTTTATTCATTCATACATGCTGATAAAGCCCTGAGGATATCGGCCTGACTACTCTGATTATGATGGAGATCATACTAGTGGGTCATCTGTAGTCCATAAGCATATCTTGGAATGTCCCTAGTCATAGGTATATTGAGATGGGGCATTGATATACCAGAGTAGACTAGCGTATATGATACTAGACCCATACGATGGGCGATGAATGTTCCCACATTCATCGATGTTTGACATCAAGATCATATACAGGTGCTCAGTGGTTACTGGGTACACTGGACGGACTCACCGAGAACTCCTATATGGAATTATATCTATCGTCGGATAGCTGTTCTCAGGTGACACTGGTACAGGTTAGTCTGTAGACCCGAGATCGTCATAGAGACTTGTGTGTTCTCCCACTGTACTTTGATTGCCACCCTACCATGGCTCTACTGAGTCGTGCAAACAGGTGGCCGTTGGGTACAGTCCCGAGACACACGAAGACGATGAGCGATAGGAGGGGTTTCGTCTCTCCTGGTATTGGGAGTTGATGCTGTGCTGTGCCCGACTGTTATATCAGTAAGTCCCTGGCCAGGGCTGCTGAGATTTGCTGATAAGTATTATCAGTAGTTTCTCAATCTGTTATAGACCATTCACCGGCACGACTTATTGAGTTATTGGGGTCGACGTGACCATCCCTAGGCTCGATATGCAGCATATCTGACGAAGAGACCGGACTGTACGGTAGTGTTGCCGGTTGGCTCGACGGGAGGTGTAGCAGGTTCGCTTGTTTTCTTCTGATCGCTCAATACCCGGGTGGCCGTTACGTTTAGCAGACCGCTTGCGGCTTGGGGGTGCTTGATATGATCATCACCCACTGCCGGCGTATTGACGAGTCTTAGAGTCCCACAAAGGAGTTACCTAGTCCAGGCGAAACGTTGTGGTGCGCGTATGCGATATGCGCATGAACCCGATTAAAATGCGCGTATAGGATAACGTAGATTGATCGGGCGGCTTACTTTTGGTGGGGTCATATGTGATATGGCCGGATTGATAAATCAAGTGTTGATTTATAATTTAACCATTAGTTTTCTCACTTAAAACCTTTTTCTTGTATATGATGAATGTATGCATGCATGTATGTTTTTCTTTCTTTTTTTCTAGTTTCATGCACATATGGATGTGCATACACACATACATACATGCATCTTCCTTCATGGTTGCTTATACATGGAATATGATGGCAATATAAGACTCATACCATGGTTGAATATATGGATTATTATTTGATTTATTATTAAAACAAAAGATATAAAGGAAAGGATAATTCTTGACATGTTTCTACACTCTTCCTTAACCTAACCATCCTCACCTACCCTTGACCATGAATTAATCTTTCCTTCTTTGTTTTAAACTCTAATTAAATAATAAATCAAATATTTAACCATGGTTTGAGATGAGAAGAAATAAATATATAAGGATATATTTTCATTTCTTTTAAAGAGTTATCTTTTTACTCTTACTAAAAGAAAGCTATCATCTTCGTCCTTCACCATTTTTGCTCTCTAGTTTCTTCTAGTGAGCAAGACACACTTCAAGAAAGGTTTTTGAAGTGAGAATCATAACCACAATATCATTCTACACAAGTTTAGCCAACTTGTTTAGAGTGTTTTCTTCATTTCTCATCTTGAAAAGTGAAGTTGCGAGTTTGGACTAGGAACTTCGGGTGGATCGTCGTAGACGCGAGAAGACCTCAAGAGGACCTTCCACCAACACCCAAGAGGCTAAAGAGTCTAGCGAAGGGAGCTACAAAGGTTGTAGTCTCGAAACCCTAGTCTTTATTGCCTTTAACTTTTGAAACCCTAATTTTCTAGGATCGATCCTTTTGTATACTTGCTTAGCACCATAAAAATTTAAACTTTATGACATGTGATGCTTCCAAACTCTACATAGGGTGCTAGGTAAACCTTTCATACACACCCGCATCCGTGTTCCGAGGAACATGAATACAATGAGACAAAACCAATCCCAAAACAAATACTAGGATCGGGCTTAAACCAAAGCCCGCTAGTAATAACTGCCCGGACACCAAACGTGCACAAGTGCGCGGATGTGAACGAACCCCATCGCAAAACCATGCGACCTCTACTCTGTTTTGCCCAAAGATGAACAACCCTCTGTGTGGGACTCTAAAGACTCGACACTACGCTGGCAGTAGGTTTAACCACAGGCCGTAAGCGGTACTAGTTGTACGTAATGGTCCCCAGGTAGATGCTGATAAGAAAACCGATGAGGTGAACCCATCCGAACTCCTTCTGAGCGTGAATGTGACAATCTTCGTATAGTCCGGTCTGTTCATCTGAGAGTATCGCATGACGAGTCTAGGGGGCGGTAAACGTCAGTCCCCTAATAGCGGTACAAGTTGTGTCGGAGTGTAGCTCAGAACACCCTGAGAAACTACTAGAAACACTACCAGCAAATCTCGCTTGCCCTGGCCAGGGATTTTGTGTAATCGCTCTCCTAGACACAGCGCGATATCAACTCCAAATACCGGGAGAGACGAATCATGTCTAACCGTCACTGCCTCCAAGTGCTTTGGGACTGCACTCAACTACTACCTATTTGCACGACTCATTTGAGCCGTGGTAGGGTAGTAATCTAAGAACAGTGGGAACACACTTGAGACGAAGTGACAGTGTCAAGTCTACGGAGTAAGCTGTACTCATGTCACCTGGGAACTGATAACTGACGATAGGTATAATACCAACCAACAGTTCCCAGCGAGTCATGTCCAGTGTACTCGTAACCTGACGAGCACCTGCATACTATCTCCGGTACGACGTACTGATGGCTATAGGACAGACTATCTCCCCTCCTGGGATGAGAAGCGTATACACTAGTCTACTCTGGAGTATCGATGCCCCGTCTCGATAATTCTACTACTAGGGACCTGTATAAGGATGTGCTTGTAGATCACCCAGCCCCCACTAGTGTGACTGCCATCACAACGCTGGTAATCAAGCAAAGATCCCAAGGGCTCCACTAATATGTATAAGCGATATGCTAAAAGAAACATATGTACATATTGAAGTAGAAACAAACCAAGTAGCATACTACCATTTTGAGCAAGATTGTCTATACAACTGTGAATATCCCAAGCTTCCATTAAGTAATATACAAACTAGTATGATATAGTAATGGCCTCTAGGATATAAACACTAACACTTAATTAGGGTAAAGGAAGCAGTGAGAGAATTAACTTTCCAAACCAACATAAACCCAACCCTAGCAAGGTTTTTATCCAAAAAAAATTCAATTTTAGATTTTATAAAAATCAAAACCTACCACAAATAGGAATTGACTCGTTAGAACAAGTAGAAAAGAACACGTTTTCCCTGTGGACCGACCCGTACTCAATCGGCTAGCTACCAAGCGACAGCGTTATTGATTGCGGTATTCTATTCTTTGATTTCAAAATGCATACGTAAAAATCAAACAATCAAATGGCGCCGTTGCCGGGGAGATGGTAGTCTCTTTCTTTGTGTAATTTCGGGTTAAAAAAAATAAAAAATAAATTTAAATTTATAAAAATTGAAAAATTTTAATACAAAAAAATTAAAATAAAATAAAATAAAAAATTCATCTTGTTCTTTTTGAGAGGTATTGTGTGAATTGCGTAGGAAAAGAAGAGGGACAGATTCAGATCTGGAAAAAAAAACCCAGTGAACAAATCAATAAACAGTAGATCTGAACAGACAGAAGAGAATCATAACAACAAACAGAAAATTTTTGGAGATCCAAACTAAGAGAACCACTGCGGAACCGCGGTGGATATATGCAGTTGACCGCGGAACCGCGGTCAACCAGTGATGTCAGCATCCCAAAATTCTCTGTAAGTATTTTTGTCCTCTTTTCTACTCTCTGAACTCCACTGCAAAATTTTCCTGCAGGGTTCTTTGCGCAAAATTCTTCTCCTTCTGCAATAAATTGTTTTTGTGCAGGATTCTTTGCGCTGCCAAATAAAAAAAAATTTTGCAAGTGTTTTAGATTTTGTTTGTTTACTGCTTTGCATTTTTAAAACGGACTTTTAATCGGCTATAATACCAATCAAGTTGGGTGGGGATTTCATTACCCTTTCTAAGACCCCAAAAATCACTAAAAGCTTATGCATCACCCTTGAGTTAATTAAAAAAAAATTCTAGACTCAGCCAATTAAGCACTGTCGCGCTCATTAGGAAAAAGGAAGGTTGTGGACATTCAGTCGTTTATCTAAACCAGACTTTGTGGTGCCTACGCAAGACAAGTGAGAAAGGAAATTTTAAAAGGCCCGTCTCACGGTGATTCGTGAGCAGATCCCTCATTTCTTCATTTGTGCTTACCTTGCCACAATTGGCGGTGAAGAGGCGATTTGAGAGATATCTCATAACTTGTCTCGTTGGAACAGTTAGGAGGAGTCTAGTTGACTTAGGAGGCCATAGCTCTATGTTTGATTGTGGATATTTAAACTGTGGTTGTTTGAAATTGTGCCGTAGTTCCGTACAAATTTTGCAAAAACTCTTTCTAAAAAGGAAAAAAACACTTTAAAAAATTTCAAAACTCCAAAAGCAAACAATTTCTTTTAAAAAATAAAAAAAAATTTAAAAATAAAAAATAAAAAAATCATCACATTCTTTTTCTTCTCCTTTCTCACATCATGGGTACCCCACCTCGAAAAACTCTTGCCGAACTTTGGTACCCTCAACCAGACATTACTTCCTACGCGCATTGTTTTGGTCTAATTTCGGACGACCCCTCCATGCCCCAAATTTCTTTGAAAGATCGAATAGACGCGTCTAGGAGAAACAGTTGGACTACGCAATCTACTTTGTATCAACCATTTCAACCATCACCACCTTCTTACGTTGATACTTCTTTTTCGAGTCATGTTGTAACTCTAAAACCCATGTCTATTGATGAACATATTGAACAATCTCGTAACCGATCTTTCACTCCTTTCAACACTTCTAGTTCTTGGGATCAACAAGTCCATTCACCTTTTTATCCAAATGTTGATCATACTCCTGTCCAACCATTCAATTCCTACCAGTCCTACCCGACTTTCGCACCTTACCTAGACATTGCTTCTACAAAACCTTTTAGGAGTTTCAAGTATCCAAACAACTTTGAATCTTTTACTGAAACCCCTTCACAACCCATGTCTAGTCTGGAATAGTTGTTGGAAGATTTTATGGTAGCATCAAGACAACAGATAATGGATTTGAATGCGTCAATAGCCGTCCTATTACAACCTAATGACCCGGTAGCTAGTTTCCAACTAACTCCAAATTTTCCAATGTATGATGAGGCGGTTGGACAGATTGAGAATTTGAGTGGTGAGAGTGAGCTGTACATCCTTCCAAATCAAACCTACCTATACCCAATTGAATTCCACAATTCTGGTTTTGAATGTCTATCAAGTGTTCCAAATGATTCACCAGTTGAAGATAAAACATTTAATGAGTTGTGCGACTTTGTAGTGTTTGAATTACCTGATTGTGAAGGGTCCCTTCCGTGTGAAACCACACCCAATCCTTTTAACCTCTACACTTCCACTCTAGAACCTGAATTGATAAATATCCATGCTTTTGATGAGGTGTCTAAAAAAATTGATTTTCACTTGATTGAGGATATAGACGCTGGGAATATTTTGGATGATGAACCCACAGATTTGGATGAGTTTCTCTCTCCAATTCATCATCCTGAATCATTAACTATTTCTCCCGAACTTCATATGCGTCTTGATTTTGATGAGAATTGCATGGATAAGCTAAATTTTAAGGAGAGTATTGAGGAAATTATTGAGGATGAAACAGTTTTACTTGAGGCATCGGATTTTCCAATTCATTCTATCCTTTTCATTGACTGCGCACACCCTCCTGAATCTTTAACCGATACCCTTACTCAATCACTTCCCTCCATCCTTGTTCTGACTTTGCAAGAAACCGTTACACTTTCATTTTCAATGTCTTGTTTACCAAGTTCAACGTACCCATATTTTCTCACGAATCTTGAGGGATTTGACCTCCTTTCTCAGTGGGTTGATAGATTAGCACAATCGGTTTTTACTCATCAGTCATTACAAATTTTGCTAATTTATACAGTCCATTTGCACCCTCAATTCGTATTCCACTTCTTTCTCCCACTTTTTCTGGTTCTTCTTCTAATCTTCATGTAATGATAGAGAGTGTTAATGAATCACAATCCGATATTTTGAGTTCGATAATTCTAGAAAAACGACTTGATTTAGACTGTTTTGAAAATAAGATAAATGGACCTTACGACTATCCTACCTTCATAATTTTTGAAAAATCAAGTGTGTTGAATTCTGGCGCGGCACTTATTGACATTGAAACGTTCAATCGGACCTTCGATGAATGTTTCGAAGATATGTTCGGCGACGAACTCGCATTCTTAAACGACACAGATTTTGTGATTAATCAACCCCTACCTGAAGAAGTCGAACCACCACCATTTCTTTTTCCCTTCCGCCATTCCTCTCCTCCACCGAGACCATATACTGCTTCTATCTCCACACGGTCTCGTGTATTTCTCATTTCTTTTATCTACACTCCATTCTTTCACCAACCACACCATTATAACGATAAATTTTTTGAATGGTTGGTGCTAACCTTTGGCCTGTGTAAGGCCTTGTATAGCTTGATACTGTGTTTTTTCTCCTCCCTAACTCTGAACTTTAATGCTTCAACAGTGGAAACATTGTTTCCCTTAAGGTTGGGAGGCCCTTTTTGTGTATATATATCTTGTTTTCTTTTTCTGTTAATAAAAAAAACCTAACAGGGGAGTACCGGCAATTTTGACCCTCTTGGTGTAGCCTGACAGTGAGGACACTGCCAAGTTTAAGTTTGGGGGTGTGCTCGGTAAGTTTTCTTCCTTCGCATTCATGTGTATATTTTTTTATTTGCTTACTTATTTTAAAACCCATAAAAATCAAAAAATTTAAAAATTATAAAAATTGAAAAATTCAATTTTCGCCATATTTGACTTAAGTTCAACATGACGGTTGAATAGTAGGGAAAAACTAGATCCTAAACTTAGTAAATTAAAACTCTAAAAATAACCTTTCTTAAAGTTTAACCGTAGAAAATATATGTCCTTGTATTTTTTTAGAAATAGGAAAATTTTGAGTTCAGTTCTTGAGCTAAGTCAAAATAATGGAAGAGTATTGAAATTTTTATTGAAGTGTAAGTCTGAAAAATAATTCCGAACCTTTAGTCTAAATTCTGAAAATATATACCCAACAACTTGCACATACACGCACCTTGAAATTTAGGATAGTAGAGGATACCTTGTAATGCACTTGTCTAAACTCCTTAGTATGAAAAAAAAATTAAAGTATAAGTGTGAAATAAGAGATATAAAAAAACGAACACTGGTTTTGTAATTACTTAAGGCTGCGTAAAATAAAAAAAATATATAGCGAGGGTGCTTTATCACCTAGTGTCTTAGACCAATTGGTTTGGGAGTCACTGCTAAACCTTTAGGTATTGCAAGATGAAGAATTGCGTCTAAATGTGAAAGCACATTTTGTAATCGGTCGTTTAGTACCTCAAGAAGTTTTAACGGTCGCATGAAGAATGTGTGAGCAATTTCATCTAAAATTCACCAACTAAAAGTATTTTGGAGGATGGACAAGAGTATGATAGCTTGAATTGAATTTCCAAGTGTAGGGGTGATACATGCACACACGTAGGGGTATATGATTGGGGTTTGGATGAGAGATATGGATGAAAGATAGTGCTTATATCTTCAGTAGAGAAGATAGAAATTCCTATGTTGAGATGGAACCTTAGAAGGAAAATTCAAAAGATGCTGAAAACTTAATAAAGTTGAAAAACATATACGATTTTAAGTTAAATGATAAGTGGGTGTGAAAATTGGGTTGATGATTTCTAAGTTGAAGATAATAGAATTTCTTACTAGAATACCAAATTGAAGAATGAAAATTAAAAATGCCAAATTGATCGGATTTTGTGGGTAGTATCCGCTGAAAACCCTCAGGAGACAGCACCCCTCCTACTAGGGACACCAAGAGGTTTAACGGCTTGTTGCACGAGCTTAGTGCAATCGCGATTCCCTGCGAAAGTGAGGTTGGGTTTTTTCGAGAATAAAATTAGTTTTGCTCGGGACGAGCAAAAGATAAGTTTGGGGTATTTGTTCATATCAGAATATAGCATAATTATATTCCCCATTCTTAATCATATTACAAATAAATAGGTGCTTTTGATCCATGTCTGCAAAATAGTTGCAGATTACAGGTTCTCAGAACAATACAATGAAAATGGTGAAAAGAAGCTACAAATGTGAGATTACGATCAACAAATAGATGAATCTGTTTGATGCCACCTACAGTTTAAGGAACAAATGAAAATCAATGAACAGTTCGATTGCACAAAGTACAAGGGAAGCACAAGATTCAAGACTTCAACGCAAAGCTAACAGTAAAAGTCCACAAATTCTGCACTGTTGGAAATCTGGAAGAAAGTAGAAAAGAGTCTGAAGAACCAAATAAAGAAAACAGGAGAAAATGGCAACTTGAAGCAACCCTGGAAAGATGAGACAGAGAGCCCCCAAGATGGCCGCGGAACCGTGGCCAAAGAAGGTTTCTGGCCGTGGATCCGCAGCCGTGCAAAGCACGTGTCGGTGCGTGTCGGTGGAAGTCGGTGCATTGACCCGGTTTTCTTAGGGTAGTCTTGTAATTTCAGATGTGGATCAGATGTAAACCTTAGGGTTTCTCCTATCTATAAACAGGTGAGCCTACAGCATTTTTGGAGCATGCCTTTTTTTAATTCTAGATTAATTTCAATTCCTTGTAATCGTCAAGAGTGCATCAATAAAGTAAGTTAATTTTTTTATCTTGTGTTCTTAATTGCAATTTAGTTCTCTGCATTTTTATCTTTCTTTTATTATCCGCACGTTAATTAGGTAATTAAATGAAAATTATAAAAATGAACTTCATCATAATATCCCTAATGAGTGAGTAGTTCCTCACTTGTTAGGGTTAGGTTTAGGGAAGGTTTGAGAGATGAAAATCTCTCACTCCTTTCTTGCCCGTATAATACTATAAATTAGGGCTCTATGTTAATCAAACACACACCGTTCACTACGGCATCCTATCCACGAGATAGCGGTGATTCCTTAGTTAGACTGGTTGTGCTTGATTTACATAGAGGTTAGGGCTAAGAATAAAGAAGGGACAGACAAGGACCAAAGGGAAGAAACTATGTTTTTTCCTAGTCATGCTAATCCCGTTTGTTAATTATTACCCTAACACCTATGTTCTTAATTAGAGCAAAGGAAGAAGTGAGAGAATTAACTTTCCAAACTAACCTAAACCTAACCCTAGTAAGGTTTTAATCCAAATCAAATTCAATTTCAGTTTTTATAAAAATCAAAACCTACCACAAACAGGAATTGACTCGTTAGAACAACTAGAAAAGAACACGTTTTCCCTGTGGACCGACCCGTACTCAATCGGCTAGCTACCAAGTGACACCGTTATTGATTGCGGTATTCTATTCTTTGATTTCAAAACGCATACGTAAAAATCAAACAATTAGTCGTATACTTGTTTTTATACTTGTGGTGGTTGTTTCCGCCATTGGGCGTGATTTGCTCCCATTTGGGGATGCTTTATTATATTCGGTGTTGTACCCATATTCGGGGCTAGTTTTTACAAGGGTGGTGCTCCCTAAATTTTCAAAAGACAAAACATGATTTACTATACCTTTATTTCAAAGCTTCACCTCTTTATTTCTTAAAAAGGTTAAGATTTCTGGGTTTCAGCTTACTTGAATTACGTTACGCCTGTAAATGTCGCGTGATTTAAGTGCTGGTTGCGAGCTAATATTTTGGGTCGTGACAAAGTTGGTATCAGAGCACTAGGTTTAACCTTGGTTGGAGTTTAGGTTTGACTATGTAGACTCCAGGACGTATATATTTTGGAACCTAGGCTTGGCCTTACGGAACTTAGACTTGAACAAGGGGGTGTTAGACCCGAACTTTCGTTTCATAGGCTGACCCTGATTGATGGAGTAGGTAGCTTGAGTAGAGTGACGTACCGTACGTTTGTTCCGCGGCATATTTACGATACGATACTCCACATAAGAAATCTTAGGATGTACATATCTTGAGACTTGTGATTCTCTTCGTTTCCTTGATTATACATCCATTTGAGATCCTTGATTTTGTTCGCCTCCATGATCATTTTCTCAGTGATTTGACTCCTCCTATTGATCATGTATCCATTTTGGGATCTGTTGATTCATTTCATCACTTGATCTTTGTTCGTCAATACTTGATTGAGGTTCTTGTCACCATGGTTTGAGCGCAGTTTGAGCTGCTGCTGGTGATACGGTCAGGGTGAGCTCGTCGTGGACGAGGACTGACCATCGTGTTTTCTGGTGACATGGGAATGTATCGATGTAGTGTGGTGTTGTGACCTCTCATTGAGACGAGTGTGCAATTTTGTATCGGGTGATCAGGCTATTGTTGGTGGCTCCCGCTGTTAGAGGACAGTTGATGTACAGCATACCTCAGAGATTGTGATGTCATCGACCGTGCCGACTGATGACCCAGCTGTTACTGAGATTGATGTGATGTCGATTCAAGAGCTTACGAGCTGAGATCGCTGGAGCTTCCAGGCAGAGATGTTATTGGTAATAGCTAGTCTATCTTGATTTGAGAGACGAAAGTTATTCATCAAATTTGATGTGCCGACGCAGGACGTGTTGAGATGAAGATTTCCAGTGTGGAGAGTCTTACTCAGATATAGAGTAGATCGATCCAGAGATGACGTTGCTCGTCGGATGTTTCGAAGTAAGATCGGTAAGCTGAACAGTTTCAGATAGAGGACCTCACCCAGATGTGTTGTGAGTTGGTCAAGAAACAAATGAGTTTTGAGTATTCCTCCGATAGTTGGGACGAGTTCCCTAGGACGTGTTCGGCTAAAGGTCTTCTACAGAGTGATGAAGATACCGAGTTTGTGATAACGAATCCGTGCGAGAGATTCTGGATTGATTGTCGCCGAGAACATTTGCAGTACGCAAGTAGCATGACATGATATCAAGGTGGACGATAATAAGGACGAGTGGAACAAGAGGTTCGTGTGTGATGCTGACGAGCTGTCGTTACTCCCCATCGAGATTAGAGACCTGATATGTATGCAGAGGCGTTGGGATACGGCTAGTTCCCGAGGGAATGCTGTGCTTAGAACGCAGATGGCCAGAGAACGATAAAAGATTATGTAAGTGAACAAGGCTCCGTACAGTTCGGTATAGGCGAGATCGGAAGAGACCTTGAGCCGGTTCCTTCCAGGACACTGCTGCGATGAGATTGCACTGAGGATCAGTTGTGTCACATGTATTCAGAGGTCCAGAGACCGACGCCAGTGACGTGCTGCTGTATGAGTGATCATACTAATTGGCCGAAAGTTGGCATGAGGAGTGCCAGAGCGGAATCGTTTCCGTTAGCACACTTGACGGGGTAGATGGGCACACATAGCGCGAGATTTTTGATCCACAGAGAAATAAGGACACAGAGACCGAAGACATCAGACTGTGAGCAGGAGGCTAGCGGATGTTCTTGCTCTGCCAGTTTAGGCGCACACACATTTTTTCGACATTGTAGGAAGTGTACCTCAATACCATTTGTTGCGATTTACGTTGTGATCCGAGTATCACGCTTATATCGCTTGCATTTGAGTTTTGATGATTGAGTTTTTGTAAGTGCTCGGCAGCGCCCCGGCCGTCAATCCGAGGCCAAAATGCGGAAACGAAACTTTTACAGAACTTGTAAACCGGCACTACTGCGCACTATAAACCCGGATCGGGCAATTAACCTACTCCTAGCAAACTAGAGAAGGGGTGGAGAGATCCGTGTCCTTCGGTCTTCTCGTCGTCGTCCCAATCTCCCCGCGGAATCTCCGGTCTTCATCTCCTCGTCCGAAGGGCACCACATCGCCGGGTTCTTTTATGGGCTCCCACCTCTGGACCGAGGCAACTCGGGCACGAAGTTGGCGAGTCGACCTCTCCAAGAATGCTGTAGGCTAGTGTAGTACTCTTTGTCTCAAGGGGTTTAAGAAGTTGCCATGGTTGGAAGTGGGAAGGAGATGTAAACCTTTTTTTTGGATGAACTTGGGAATCTTATGGCAATGAAATGAGACTCATTGCCCATAAAAAAAAATGGGCAGCCCTTATCAAGGAATGGCTGGCCACTTTTGTCTAGTGGAGGGAGAGAAAAGTCAAGGTGGGAGGCAATAATGCAAGAGTGAATGAATGATGATAATCATGAAGAAAGTCATCTCAATAATCATACCCATATCCATCAACTATCATATCTCCAAAAGTCAAGCCATGATGAACAAATGAAGTCAAAAGATGGTGGAACCATCATGAAGCTATCATGTGCCATAAAAAGTCTTCTCCATTGTTAATTGCACAATTGCAAATAACCCCCCTCCACCAATTTTCAGCCAAAGAAAGAAACAAAGGAAATGGCCGAAACGGAAAGCAAACTGGCAACTTCAGAAAACTGATCCCGTAATAAATTACAGGAAAACCCCGCGACTGTATATACATACCCGCATTTGTATTCCAACCGAATACAAATGCAATGAGACAAAATCTACACTGTACTATACTAGGATCCGGCTTAAACTAAAGCCCGATAGTATTATTCGTCCGATCATGATCCGTGCAATACCGCACGTATATGATCGAACCCTGCCATATCTCCATACGGCCTCTACAGCATTTTTCCCGAAACTTGAGAAACGGTCTGTGGGGGACTCTAAAGACACGTCAATACTTTGGTTGTGGATTTAACCACTTACACGTCAGAGCTATTAGCCATAGGTAACGGGCTACCAGGTATTGGCCAAAAGGGACGTCGATGAGCGAACTCATTCTGACACCCTATTGAGCCTGTCAGTGACAATATCCGTACAGTCCGGTCCGTTCGTCTATGAGCATCGCATGGCGGGTCTAGGGGGTTGGTAAAAGTCAGACCCCTAAATGCGGTACAAGTCAGGTCGTAGTGTAGCCCAGAACACCCTGAGATACTACTGGAATACCTACCAGTAAATCTCCTGCCTTGGCCAAGGACTTCGTGTAATGGCTCTCCTAGACACAGCGCGACCTTACCCCCAATACCGGGGGAGACAAACCCTTGAAGATCCGCTCACTTCCTCCATGTGGCTCGGGACTGTACCCAACTAAAACCTGTTTGCACGTCTCCGTTGAGCGTGGTAGGATAGTAATCAAAGTACAGTGGGAACTCATACGAGACAAATGACGATCTCAGGTGTACACATGTCACAAGGGAACACTATCTGACGTCTGGTATAAGACCGACTATCATGTTCCCGGCGAGTCCTGTCCGGTGTAATCATAACCCTATGAGCACATGTATACATCTTAGGTGAACCAACTGACACCAGTGGCTTGTGAGACCGGCCACCGCCCCTCGTCGGGGTCTAGACTGTATACACTTGTCTACTCTGGAGTATCGATGCCGTGTCTCGAAAACTCCCACGACTAGGGACCTTTTAAGGATATACTTATAGACCCCATCTCCTACGTATATGATCGCCCTCATACTACTGGCAGTCAAGCAAGAATCCTAGGGGCTCTATCAACGCGCAATAGTGACTTGTAAGGTCACCTAAAGCAGTACATGATGATAAAGATAAACCAGATAGCATACTATCATCTTGAGTAACACTGTTCTAACGGTATAGGTCCCCTTTCAATCATTGCAATCACGTGCCTGTGATCCAATAATTGACTCTGAGGGCACTATCTCCAACAATCTCCCACTTGCACTCAAGGATAATTATTGCGATGTCGCATACTCACAACCCGTGTGATACCGAACACCCAACTCCTCTACTAATCAGTTTCACAAAACCCGTTTGCGAAACTAATGCGTCCGAGGAATAGCCTCAGTGAGTGGATCCGCTCTAATGTTTCTTTCTAGGTCTCTCTTTATCTCAAGTTCGCAGAGAAAGCCATCTCCCGAAATGAGCAATACCTGTCTTAGAATATGTTTGGATATCTGATGGGACCTAGTTCATAAATGAACTCCAAATCCAAACATCTTAGACTGTATCGTCAACTGAACTTAATCAGTATCCTGCACCATGCCTCCCTCAGTATCCGCCTGGATCACCTGTCCAAAATACTGCCCCTCGTCTGAGGGAAAACTATAACTCTGACAGTCACTCTGTCATCCAAGTCACTTTGGAAGCCTAGAATGATAACTGTCTCATGAATGAGGCTGTCGTTATCATATCCCTAAAACATCCACTTATGTTCTAAAACTGCTTCCGATCGTTTCTCCAGGATTCCATTAATATCAACTTATTTCATCTTTTGTAAAAACAACATCTGGTGTGGTACTTGACATCTCATGATTGACTCAATTGCCTAAGCAAGTGATCTGCCAATCATGCACATCCCTCTCCCCTTTAGTCTGTAAGACACCTTTAGAGAGGGTGACTCCATCACCTGCAGGTACACTACCGTGCCAGGAGTCGTCCATTCTAAAGCACCTTTAGAATGCTGTCTAAGTACCCAGATTAGGATACTACCCAAATCTAGATCTAAAACCATAGATCCAGTAACCAGGATGTCTAATATAAAATCCAAGTCCCATGTGGAGAAACCACTGTGTGACAACCAAAGTATAACCGATCGTAGTATACGAATCTCACATCCTACTCTGTGTGTGTCATCCAAATACCAGTACATCACACCCTACTATCTTCTTAACAGATCCATCCTCTATTCTAATGAAGTCAAACCAATGACTATCAAATCAGAAATAGATGATCTATATCTGCTTTAGTCTATAAATTGACATAAGCCACTTGTCCACTATGCTTCCGTTGCTCCCACTGACCACGATAACCCTCTGGTAGAGTCATATAAACATACGCTTCTAAAGCCAGTTTAGAACAACGCTATACTCATCCTCCTGCCGGGTCTCATAGTCTGGAACAACAGCAATGGCAAGTCTGAGTAAACAAGGACCTCCCTGCTACCGTCCTTGAGGCTACCGGAGTACCTCTCGAATGCCTGAGGTTACCCACCTTATCTGCGGATTGGCCAATGGAATGTCAATCCAGATTGAGTCTTTAGGTTCTTATTAAATTTTCAGTAATCGTTTGCGGTTTTGGAATCTCTTCCAGTTCTACCATACTCCCACTACTGTTTTCTGAAAAAATCCATTTTTATCAAAACTGTGGCGAGTCTAGAACAATATCACTATTGATCTTCCAGATGGTAGAAAGTCAACCTTCGTCATAGCCCGGGTTGACCCACAAACAGCCATTACAGAAACGTGCCTTAAGTTGTCCGGAGTCTGGTTTTAAGCATAAGCCGGACGACTCCCCGTACCTTAACATCGTTAAGATATGAACTGTTCTATATCCAATATAGAAACAGAGGCACTGATTTAATTGAACCAGATTCAAATCATGCAGCTGTCTCCAGTGCATGTCAACTAAATGGAGAGAGGCCGATCGGCATTACTCAACTTAGAAGTACTTTCAATTATGAGTAACCTGAAAGAGAAGCAAGTTCTCTTAATCATTACTATCAACTAAATACCATACACAAGTATCTACATCTTCGATCACCCTGAAGAATCCCGATACTTGCAACACCTGGTTCTCTACTTTATTCACATACCTATAACTTCTCAAAACTTGGACCCTGTGTTTCTACGAAACACCTGTCTAAAAACTAGAGAAGTCATAAGTAAACCGAATATAGTACGAGAACAAACCCCTCTGTCCTCATGGACGCTGGACGATATACAATACTCTGTATAAGTCCCTTGAGTCTAATAACTCACTCCCTGTGTGTTGTAGGTTGAAAACTGTACTATGGTTATGAAGGATCACACCGCTGTTTAATGCTCCTTACCTAACCATCCACTGATATAGGTAAATGTCATAGACATAATTTCAAAAGGGCATATCTCACTCTATAAAAATAGACATACAGATATATCAATTTGAAATTGGTGCATAACAGCGGATATTCAAAACCAAATAATTACCATCCGGCAAACATCCCAGGCGATTTCCTCAAATATCACCAATTACAATGAATTCCGATATAATGAGGACAATCACCTAATTCCCAATAGCTTACTTCCACTCATCATCTGTAAAACCATACAGATGTGAGAATCATACCTGGTAAATACATACCCTGGAGCAAGGGCTAATTGGGAAATCAGTTTTCTTTTAACAGTACACAGTGAAACTGAAACATTGAAATGTTTCGATGGGGTATCCGGGTATTCCTAGTAATGCCACTTCCATTATCCAGATTCACAACTGTAACCGTATATTTCTTTTCCATCTCTCCAAATCCCTTCATATGTCTTTAGTCATTATCTTCTGTACACCCCTTTAGGCCAAATGGTTTTCTTCCGTCCCTATCGTTCGGCACCAGCCTATGGTTTGAAAGAAAACTATCCAATAAGCATAATGGGTGTACTGTCCTAATCCTAGGAGCACTCGCAATGCGAGAGAAGGTAGCGATAAAAGACACATGAATAAACCTTATTCCTATTTCTCTTGAACCGATCCATCCCCGAACAGGAACAAGTTCCTTTCGAGTTCGTATATAACCATACGATGGAGTATCCAAATAACTGTGGATCTTCGTAGTGATACGGAGTGTCCTGGAGAAATACAAAGGTGAAGTGGGAGTGGTAATGAAATTCTTGGTTTGGTCTTGAATAGCAGTCGCAGTTTACTTTGCCCTCTTACTAATCCCTTTATTTGTCTTAACTTAACACCTTCTGCACACCATCATTATGCTAATTGGTTTTCTTCATTCCCCACCATTCGGCACCAGCCTAAGGTATGGAAGAAGACTATCCAATTTGCGTAATAGGCGTACTATCTCCCAAACCAAGAAGTACTCGCAACCTGAGGGAAGGTAAAAGGAAAAGACAACTGAATAGTCCTATTCGTTTTTTCCAGAACCGGAAACCATCCTCGAATAAATTCCTTCGAGTTCGTATATAACCATACGATGGATTTATCCAATGGAAGTGGACGTTCGTAGTAATACGGGGTGTCCTGGAGAAAAGGGTAAAAGTAGGAGTGACAATGAGGTATGCAACTCTGACAATCCAAAAGCCAGTGTTTAAGAAGGTTCGGTTAATTTTGGTCACTGAGTCATAGTCTAGGGTCGGGCTATGGTCGCTGCCAAAGAGAGAGAGAGAAAAGAAATACTCAGCGTGCACTCTAACTTAGATCAGAATGGTTATCACTTTATCTAATCATGAAACCTCCCACTGTAACGTCAAATTCTTCCCCAAACCTGAAAGAAGAATTAGTCGGGATCACCCGAGAAGTAAACCAACTCATCAGTGGGAATCGGGATCCAACTATCATCGCATGATAACGTGACGGAATCCGCTCACGTTATCACACTACAGAAGGTATGCACATATCTGGCAATTTTCAGTTTCTTTAGAAACTCCCGATGTGATTTTTGCCCCATGCTCTTCTGACCTCGACTAAGGCCAACAAATCATAAGTCACATGTCAAGTTCTACCCATCATTGTCCAGGTTAATTTGAACCCACCCGTACAAGCCCTTGACTAGGGCCAACAAGGCTATACGACTGTCCCAAACCAACGCATCTATCTATGCAGCAGAAAGGTAACAAGCAGCTACCATACACTATGCCTTGACTAAGGCCAACAAACATAACATGAATACTACGTGCTACCCATCTGAAAAGAAGGAGGGCTACGAATGGTTTCTGGCGAAAAACCTTTAACGTAATGAACTTGATATCGTTGAAGGAACCAGATAGCTTTTATAAAAATATAGTGACGAAAACCTTTGCTAATGAGGTCATTCCCGGTGAAGGGATCTCGGCTCTTTCCCCGTAGAATGAGGTGCAGGATATTCCAACTGAATACCACGATGCAAAGCAAAAGTAATCGACTATAGTGAAGTTATTGCTCTGACGCAAACTTCTGTCTAAGGGGTCACTCCTGGTGAAGGGATCTCGGCCCTTGCCTCGTCGACTGAGGTGCTGGATATTCATAACAGAATACCACTGTGCAAAACAAAAGAGAACGCCCTTGCAATAATAGCTTTTTGAAAAATTGTTCCAACAACATCAGAATAGGTTTGTTTAGCTTGCATTGAACCAAATCAACGCAGTCCCATCAATTGATCACAACAATAATGAACGAAAATGATGATGTACGTATATGCCATCCGCATTCGCCACTGGGTCCTGTCACCACCCGTTAGGTTACTTAACTAATGACAGAGCGGGGACTGGACTAGTGCGGATGCAAAACATATACAATATCTACTAGTATATATATCAATATATAATATTCGCTCAAGGCGTGATAAAATGCAACATCACAGAAATGTAATAAGCATCACAGAACAATACAGATATCTAGGATCCCCGGGTTTCATAGAGCCGCTACTGAAACCCGACGTTCCCCTGGTCGTGTGGATAGCCTGTGCAACGAAATCCTAGACCCCTATGGTCGCGGCAAGTTACCCTCCAAAACCTGAAGCGAGGCAGCCCCCTTCAGCAACGTGAATGGACCATCCAGCACTTCACGGAATCCGGTAACTTGGTCACCCCTCCTTTGGTCAATATGTACCCCCTACGAGTGCGGCAAATAGCCCGCCAATTCTAGAGTAAAGCCCCCTCCGTCTCAATACCATGAGATGCGGTATCGTTGCCCTCTAGAACCCGGCCATCCGTGCACCCCTCCGTGGGGTAATCCTAGTACAGAAAGTAAAATATACATACAACGGGTACATCGACCTTAGCCCGGTCGTGCCCCAAAAGAATAATATACAAACAGGAAGTGACGGCAGTCCATATGTCGGGCGCTCGTCCCGCAATATCAAATGTACATATACAACCAAACTGTACTACCATTGCATCCAGGCTATCCACCATGACAAATCCACAATAGCACAGCACAACACAGAACATCAACGTGAATGTCACGTTCACAAATCCGTCTAAAAGGGCTATAGCAGTTAGATAGGATTTACCGATCAAGTGACATTCACGGTCGCAGATATAATGTAAATACTGTGAACTAACATGCTTAAAATTTTCGATCGACTAAATTTTCCGAAGTGGGCCCCAAGCACAACTGTAGCACTCAAAGAAAATCTCGGCCTAAAAATAACGTACCAAAAGCCCTATTTCCATGTCAGAAGCTCACAGTGAAAAATTGGTGCAGTTTGGACACAAAACGATGGCGGATCCGCCGCCCAAACATGGTTTTGGCCGCGGATCCGCCGCGCTACAGTAATATCAGTCGACCAAATTTTCACAGAATTCTCAAAAAACCCTGCACGTATTTTTACAATGTACCAAATAATTTTTTGACCACTGCAAAAATTGGACAGAAACTGATGCATGAAAATACGTTTTTTGGAAAATCCGATCGATCGAACTTGTAAACACGTTATGGCAAGCTAGACTAGGTTAATGGCGTGGCTCTGATACCAGTGTAAGTGCACGGCAGCGCCCCTGCCGTCAATCCGACGCCAAAATGAGGAAACGAAACTTTTACAGAACTTGTAAACCGGCACTACCGCGCACTATAAACCCGGATCGGGCCATTAAGCTACTCCTAACAAACTAGAGAAGGGGTAGAGAGATATACCGAGCGATCCGTGTCCTTCGGTCTTCTTATCGTCGTCCCGATCTCCCCGCGGAATCTTCGGTCTTCATCTCCTCGTCGGAAGGGCACCACATCGCCGGGTTCTTTTATGGGCTCCCACCTCTGGACCGAGGCAACTTGGGGACGAAGTTAGCGAGTCGACGTGTCCAAGAATGCTGTAGGCTAGTGTAGTACTTTTTGCCTCAAGGGGTTTAAGAAGTTGCCATGGTTGGAAGTGGGAAGGAGATGTAAACCTATTTTTTTTAGATGAACTTGGGAATATTATACCAATGAATTGAGACTCATTCCCCATCAAAAAAAATGGCCAGCCCTTATCAAGGAATGGACGGCCACTATTGTCTAGTGGAGGCAGAGAAAAGTCAAGGGGGGAGGCAATAATGCAAGAGTGAATGAATGATGATAATCATGAAGAAAGTCACCACAATAATCATACCCATATCCATCAACTATCATATCTCCAAAAGTCAAACCATGATGAACAAATGAAGTCAAAAGATGGTGGAACCATCATGAAGCTATCATGTGCCATAAAAAGTCTTCTCCATTGTTAATTGCACAATTGCAAATAACCCCCCTCCACCAATTTTCAGCCAAAGAAAGAAACAAAGGAAAATGGCCGAAACGGAAAGCAAACTGGCAACTTCAGAAAACTGATCCCGTAATAAATTACAGGAAAACCCCGCGACTGTATATACAGACCCGCATTTGTATTCCGACCGAATACAAATGCAATGAGACAAAATCTACACTGTACTATACTAGGATCCGGCTTAAACCAAAGCCCGTTAGTATTATCCGTCCGATCATGATCCGTGCAATACCGCATGTATATGATCAAAGCCTGCCATATCTCCATACGACCTCTACAGCGTTTCGCCCGAAACTTGAGAAACGGTCTGTGGGTGACTCTAAAGACTCATCAATACTTTGGTTGTGGATTTAACCACTAGCACGTCAGAGGTATTAGCCATATGTAACGGGCTACCAGGTATTGACCAAAAGGGACATCGATGAGAACTCATCCTGACACCCTACTGAGCCTGTCAGTGACAATATCCGTACAGTCGGGTCCGTTCGTCTATGAGCATCGCATGGTGGGCCTAGGGGGTTGGTAAAAGCCAGACCCCCAAAAGCGGTACAAGTCGTGTCAGAGTGTAGCATAGAACACCCTTAGATACTACTGGAATACCTACCAGTAAATCTCCTGTCTTGGCCAAGGACTTCGTGTAATGGCTCTCCTAGACACAGCGCGACCTCACCCCCAATACCGGGAGAGACGAACCCCTGAAGATATGCTCACTGCCTCCATGTGCCTCGGGACTGTACCCAACTAAAACCTGTTTGCACGTCTCCTTTGAGCGTGGTAGGGTAGTAATCAAAGTACAGTGGGAACTCACACGAGACAAATGACGATCTCAGGTCAATGAACTAACCTGTATACATGTCACCAGGGAACTGCTATCTGACGTCTCGTAAAGGACCAACTAGCATGTTCCCGGCGAGTCCTGTCCGGTGTACTCATAACCCAATAAGCACCTGTATACATCTTAGGTGAACCAACTGACACCAGTAGCTTGTGAGACCGGCCACCTCCCCTCGTCGGGTTCTCGAGTGTATACACTAGTCTACTCTGGAGTATCGATGCCTTGTCTCGAAAACTCCCATGACTAGGGACCTTTTAAGGATATGCTTATAGACCCCAGCTCCCACGTGTATGATCGCCCTCATACTGCTGGCAGTCAAGCGAGAATCCTAGGGGCTCTATCAACGCGCAATAGTGACTTGTAAGGTCACCTAAAGCAGTACACGATGATAAAGATAAACTAGATAGCATACTATCATCTTGAGTATGACTGTTCTAACGGTATAGGTCCCCTTTCAATCATTACAATCACGTGCCTGTGATCCAATAATTGACTCTGAGGGCACTATCTCCAACAGTTTTAGGAGATGGTTTTCGTGCACCATGGCTGCACCTACTGAGTATTTTCATTTTATTGCCCAGTTATTGCACTTGAGATATATATTTTTTTACACCGTGGTGTTCATGTCGATTTTGTGCCTTAGCTGCACATGTTTATGATTTCCTGGATTTCTTACAGTGGTTATGATATTTCGTGTAGTGGATGCACAGGATTTGATATTTCGTGCAGTGGATGCACAGGATTTAATATTTCGTGCCCTCGATGCACAGGATTTGATATTTCGTGCACTAGATGCACATGATTTGATATTTCGTGCAGTGGATGCACAGGATTTGATATTTCATGCAGTGGATGCATGGGATTGATATTTCGTGGACTGGATGCACCGGATTCGTATTTCGTGCATTGGTTGCATTATGTTTATACTTCGTGCATTTGTTGCACCCGATTTTTGTCTTTGAGCATTCGTTTACAAGATTTGTGTTTTTATACGCGTGTGTACTTGATGTTCATTTTCATGCATGTGGGATGAACTTGATTTCATGCATGACGGATGCACTTGATTTGGACTTTCACGCACGTTGGGCGCGTGATATGATTTTTTTGTGCACACCTGATACACTCGATTGGGATTTTCGTCCGTGCATGTTAGTTGCACAGGATTGAGATTTTCGGACACTTTTGATGCACTAGTTGTTGTTGTCGTGCACGCCAGTTGCATTGGACAGATGCTTTCGTGCACACCCGTTGCACTTAGTCTTACTTTTGTGCATATTGTGGCACCTGTACTTGGATTTGATTTCCGTGCGCACCAGACGCACGTGATGGTTGGACAAGCCATTTTAGGCTGATATTGATTTTGAGCATTTTGTTTCCATGATGAGGCCCTATACTTCCCTAGCAGGAATGATCTGAGGACAGTACCTGTGTACTTTGCATGCATAAAAAGTTACCAAGAGGTCTTTCAAAATGGAGCTATAGTCTCGCTATTTCTTAGGTGTCTGCGAGTGACACGAGTATTTACAAAAAAAACCTTTTGGGATATTTTTAAAAAGGGCGGAACGTATATTTTGAGCAAAACTTATATGAAAGTATATTATTACTTTACAAATGAGCGTCCGTCACTTGTGTCGTGAGCTACACACCACACGGCGATTCAGAAAAGGATTCTGCATATGTTATTTCATTTTTAGGGATTTTTTTCCCAAAAAGGATGTGTACTATATACATATTATAGCATTGGCTTCGTGTATATTGGATTTCAGTAGTGGATTTTGAGATCTGTATCTCCACTGTAACTCCGATGATATGCGTGCGAGTCCGATAATTTGCGTGACGCTTGATGGAGTTCGGTTTTGAGTTTCATTCACGACTTTAGGCGCATGCGACGCGCTATATTATATCTGTTGCTTCCGTGATTTTGGATCCCTGTTGATTGAGTTGGATTTTGAAATGTTTTACTATCGGGGGTTTAAATTTAAATTCAGGGACCGAATTTCTTTAAGGGGGGAAGATTGTAACGTTTTTGAAATCGTTATATAAATTTTTCCGTTTTAGGGTAAAATAGTCGGTATTTTCCGTTTTAACCCTATTGTGATCAAACCTCTGTACAGACTTGACTGCGCCTAGTTTAATTAGAATAGTGCTGGTGGGCGGATTTTGGGGGTCAATTCGAAGTTTTGGTTCACATAGAATTTTTCCCTAATTAAAATATTATTTTAATGTGTTATTTATGCACTTAATTGTTGGTTGATGTTGATATATCATTTTTGGCCAAAAATCCATTTACCATTTGTTGTGGCCGAAATCATTATCTAGTGAGGATTGGGATTTTGTTTTGTTGGTGAGTCGTTGGGTGTGTCATGGAATTGTTTCTAAATTGAGGCAAGGTGGCTTCAATGGATAAGCTTTCATTTAATTCCTTTTGTCTTAAGCTTTGGATATTTGTAGTTGTGATAAGGTATATCATTGTGGTTACCTCTTTTCTTTATGCTCACCCCCCACTCAATGGCCGACCCCACACATTTAAGCTCCCTATTTTGGCCGAGCACTTCTTGGAGTGAAAAATGATTCATTTGCTAAAACCTTAAGCTCATTCCTTCACCCAAAAAGGCAACTTTAATTTACCTTCACCCAATGGTTTGGGTTCCTTGAGACAAACTATTCTACACTCTCTCTACTTCAATCTTGGATATGTCGGTTAGCAAACTTCATGTCCGAGTTGCTTCAGTTTGAAGCGGGAGCCCGTAAAAAGATTAGTTGACGTGGTGCCACTTCGACGAGGAGACCGGAGATCGGAGATGCGGCGAGGTGTTGGAATGATAGCTAAGGACCAAAAGACATGGATCGATCGGTATAATCTCTTATACCACTTTACAGTTTACTAGTTAGAGTTTTGATGTGTTAAATGGTTAATCATGAAGTGTAGATTTGGAAAGCATAATCAGTTTGTGAGAATGATATTTGTTAAATTCATATTTTTCTAATTGAGATAATTAGCAAAGTAGGTTTTACTAAAATATGTTTTGGGTGAGATTAAATGGTAGTAAGGTTTGGACGACTTAATTAAGCAGCTTTATGATGATTGCGATCACTAGAATTGTTTAAACATATAGCTTTGTGCTAAAATGATATAAAATGCTTACTAGGTTTTCGGTAAAACTTAGACGTGAGTTTTAATGGACGTGTGGATGACGTGAATATTATTATCTACGATAATTATATGTGTTGTGAATGAGTATTGGTACGATTGGGTTTTTGCCGTAGTAGTTTTCATGTGTGGCGATCCTAGTGAGGGTTTTAGCTATGTTTTCCGGTATTTGGATTTCTTGGTTTTGCGACTGGATATTGAATTTGGTTGTTGGACGTTTGTACATCAACGACGAGGGTTGTTTGGTTGTTTTGCATACGTAGGCTATAGGTTCTAGCCTATGAGCGCACCGCGTGCCGTTTTTGGATTTCGGAATTTGATATTAATAGCTTTGCTAATTCTTATTAATTGTAGGTACCATAACATGGATTCCTTGACGACGAAGCGCATCGACTACTGCTAAGCGAGGAGGTTAGCAGGTGAGTAGATTTATATCTATGGGAGAAGTCGGGTGGATGGCGTATAGCACCCCCGCAACCATTGATATGTAATATCGTTTGTTTATGTTATCCTGATAAATGATATGCGACGGGCATGATTGTAGGATTTAAAAACAATAATATGATAGAAGTTGATGCTAATGGACTTATTGACATATGAGAATATGGTATGATAAGTGAATCATGTTGGCTACAAATTTAAAGAGAAGAAGCGTGACGTTTATATAATGTGATTACGAGATATAAATGTGATGAAAGAGTATACGATGTGTTATGATGACTTAGTGTGATGTGTCATTTTATGGATTCGAGTCGATATCGGATTGTTGATACCTTTGTAGGTCCCCTGATACGAGATGGACATGAAAGTGACCTGAGAGATAGGCATATTTAATATGGATAATGTGTTGCATTTTGTATGATATGCTGTACGAGACTTAGATCCGTGCCCCGATGTTGTATAGGTTGTTACAATCCCTATTTGTTTATTTCCGCCGTACGTGGATTACCATATGCGATGAGTTTTACCCGTTGATTTATCCATACCCTTTTTTAGAGGATGTCGTACGATGGATTGTACCGTACGCGATGTTGTGAGGCTGGATGCCGATTGATAGATTCACCGACTCGGATATATATTGTAGACACGTATACCTTATAACATTTAGCTGATGCTGTACTTTATTCTATAATCATGTCATTCTCATTACATTACATATACCTGTGCAAGTACACCTACACCATTATCGATGATGCGTGTGTTACACATACACAGATTTGTCGGCTCATACACTTCATCATCGATAATTGCTATGTCACTACACAGTAGAATTGCTACATCATGCTATGATATAATTGCAATGTTCATATCACTATTCCACGTTGCATGAGATATACGAACATGCTTGCTTCCTGTTATATGTTGCATACATACTGACATTTACACCCACATACTTGGTTACAGTTACATCTACTTCATGCATACATACTGACATGTATACCCACATATCTTGCTATAGGTGCATATACCCCTAAGTGGTACTGTATTAACATGTGATATTGGGACATTGGTTATTGTGATATTGCACTTATGAAATGCATCATACATACTTGCTTACATGTGGATACTTATATCTTGCTATAGTTACATGTACACCTCATATGATACTGCACTTGATTTCGGAGGATTTGGGAACCGAATGATGTATTTTAAAAGCTGTGTTCATTTTAAAGAGCGGTTTTCTATTAATTTGCTCATATTGCTGTTTTATGTTGTATATATCAGTTTTCATGGATTTACACATTGAGATATGGATTTCATGTGATTTATGGATTTGAGAACTGTGGGGGTGTTTCAAGAAACTATTTATTGTTTAAAAACCCGGTATCTCTTGATATGATATTTCAGTGCATCCACCATGAGATTTCTCGGTTATGAGATTTGTGATATATACCCAATGCGAGGAGAGAGTGGGCCGTGTGCGTGGACATGGTGGATCCCGGTAGGTTCCCCTCGGCAAGATGATCGCAGATGATAGGCGATGAGCCTGGAATGTGAGCAAGTACCTACCGGTGATAGTATTTTGACTCGGCGGTTATCGTGGGGATACTGAACGGAGTGATGTATAGACATGACATCAAGGACAGTCGTGGGGACGGCGCCTGAGTTATGAGAATTTACGTGTCGATGCTAAGCATGGGTTTCATGATGTTTCGAGTGTCGAGGTTAGACACTCAGGTTTCCATGATTTTGTTGTGTCGTGAGGGACACACGTTGTTTTATATCCTCATATTTACCTGCAAATGTTTTTATGATATTTACATACAGGAGTTGTTGTGTCAGTGGTTGACACGTAGACGAGATCCACTGCATACATGCATTGATTTCATTGTTAGACGAGATCCACCTGCATACATGCATTGATTATATTGTTGGATGTTATCCACTTGCTGATAGGCATTTATTATGTGTTCGCACATATGTAGATACGGTCACCCTATATATCATAGTATTAACTTTATGATATAGTTGACCTAGGAAACATTATTTATTTCGATTTGTACCTGATGATGTTTTTCTATTCACGAGTTGGGAACTCACCCCCGTTGTGCCACAGTTCTTGCAGGTTGTCTACTTGGATCAGTAGCGGCATCGCTGGCACACAGCTTGCTTTCGGGTGTTTTGCTTATGGTAGGTGGTACATGTTGGATCGTGCCGCTCTTGTATTCATTATTCATATTGTATCTAGTCACTCAATCAATTCAGAAACTAGTTATTGTATATGTTGCAGACTTGATGGGTTTTATGTTCGCTTGTTGGGTTAATGTCTTGCTTTACATTTCCTAGTGTGGATCTTCGCCGTTGGGCATCGTATACTTGTTTTTATACTTGTGGTGGTTATTTCCGCCATTGGGCATGATTTGCTTCCGTTTGGGGTTGCTTTATTATATTCTGTGTTGTACCCGTTTTCGGGGTTAGTTTTTACATGGGAGGTGCTGCCTAAATTTTCAAAAGACAAAACATGATTTACTTTACCTTTATTTCAAAGATTCACCTCTTTATTTCTTAAAAAGGTTTAGATTTCTGGGTTTCAGCTTACTTGAATTACGTTACACCTGTAGACGTCGTGTGATTTAAATGCTGGTCACGAGCTAATATTTTGGGTCTTAACAATATCGCTCAATACCCGGGTAGCCGTTACGTCCAGCTAGTACCGCTGACGGCCTGTATGTGACTGATGTGATCATCACCTACTGCTAGCGTATTGACTAGCGTTTACAGTCTCACACAGAAGTTTCCTGGTTCAAGAAAAATAAAGTAGGACACATATGTGATATGTGTGTGGGCCTGATTAAATACGTGTATGTGATACCGTATTGTAATCTGGATGTTATCTGTTATCGGTTCAGTTATATATGATATAACCCGATTATCGAATCAAGTGATGATTTTATAATGTGATATACAGATAAATGATATTAGTCGGTCCTAAATGCAGCCCCATCAATTAACCTACCATTGATGAAAACAACGAAAATACAACGTTTGCTTATTCCATCCGCATTCGCCATGGGGCCTCGTCATCACCCGTTAGGTTACTTAACTAACGACAGAGTGGGGGCTGGACTAGCGCGGATGCAAAACATAAGCAACGTCTATTATATAATACATATATAATAATATCCATTTGTTAGACTCAATGATAGGCATTCCAGATCACAGATGAACACATTGGATATACTAGGAATTCCATGTTTCATTTGAGCCTGTAACGAAAGAGGAATTCCACGGTCGTGTTGAATAGCCAAAACCCCACCCTAGACCCCTACGAGTGCAGCAAACTACCCGCCAAATACCCAAAGTGAAGCAACCTCCCTCAACAATGTGAGTAGGCCACTCGGCAATTCAAAGTACCCGGTAGTTTGTGCACCCCACCTTGGGTCTATCCTAGGAGCAAAATAGTAAAAGAAATAATATAACGGTGGCTACAACCTCAACCCAGATGTGCCCCACAAAAATAATATTACATCACTTAACAAATTTTACATCGAATGAAAGAATGAAAACCCTTATCTCACATCCCCGGCTATTCATTCACGACGATCCAACAAGTTCATATACACAAACCAACATAATATCATCACAGATAAGTGCAACCCCGACTAATCGACGCATAGCAATTAGTCGACGTTTCCAAACACATATATACAACAAAAATCTTTTAAAGAAACCAAGACATTAGAATTCCACACGCAATTACCAAACTTAACCAATTTTCCAAGACATGAAAATCAAGTGAGCTAAAGTTCCAAAACCGATCGTTTTGAGCCAATCCGGGAGTCGAAACAAACCTGAAAGCCGTCCGAATCTTCACGGAGGCGAAGACACAAGAATTACTGTCGAATGGGGTCCATTAAGGGGGGGTACTCACCCCTGGGGGCCACCATGAGGTAGCCCCTAAAGGGTGGCAGACCCGAGAGCACCAATTCTTGGTGCTCTCGGGTCACTAGCCACCAAGTGGTGGTCTTGGGGGGTGGTCTCAGCCATTGGTCCCCCCGAGGTATCCCCAGGGTGCGCACACTTCACCCCGCGGCTTCTCAGTTCAAACCGTGAGCCCGCAGGGTATGCAAACAACTCAAAACTTCACTTTTGAAAACTGTTTTTTCGGCAGTTTTTGTGCGACAAAAACTGGTGGAATTCTAACATTGCTACAAGCTATCTAGGATTTATCAGAGGCTTTGATACCACTGTAAGTCAATGTCACGCACCCCACATGTTCACGGGAAGGCGGAATTTGCAAAAAAATATTTTTACGGGCTTCGCAACTCCGACTAGAACCAAGGATCGAACATAAACCATAGCTAACAAACTACAAGAGGTTTAACTACTATGATACGAAGTTATACCTCACGATTCAAGTCCTTTGGATCTTCATCGTGGACTTTCACTCGTCGTCGGTTCCAAGGATCGTAACAGATTGTAGCAACCTCAACGGCGTCCTCTAGTCAAAGACGATCCACCCGAGAGTCTATAGTCCGAGTTCCTACCTCAAATCTGAGGTAACTACGGCTTCTAGTTCGCTAAACTAGAAGTCCTAGAGGGTGTAGAGTGTGAAGATGGAGTGCTTTGTCTCTTGAAATCCTAGGATTCTCAATACATGAGAACTTTTAGGGTTTTTAGTTGAGAGGAAGAAGAAGAGAGCTAACTTGAGGAAAGAGAAATGGTTTTTCATAATGATAATGATAAAAATGAGATGGCTCCCTTGACTTGACTACAAGTATGGAAAGAAAATATCTCACCCAAAATATCTAGCGCGACAAAATATCTCACAAGAAATGTCTAGTCAAAGAGTCAAACCAAGTCAAATGGTCAAACCAAGTCAAGAGGTCAAAACAAGTAGCCATGCCTCAATTATCATTTAAAAAAATAACAAGTACTTTCCTCCATCTCATAATTGTTTTAATCAAGTAAATGGTCAAAACCCTAATGAGGTGTCTCCTTATATGCCCCTCTCATCCGTATATACACTCCCGCATTCGAGTTCCGAGAAACACGAATACAAAGAAACGAAACTGTTCCATCAATATAATAGGATCTGGCTTAAAGCAAAGCCTACTAGTATTTTCCGCCCGAACATCATACGCGCACAATTGCACGTAAGTGATCGAAGCCCTGCCGTAAAACCATACGGCCTCTACACCTTTTGACCGGTGTAGGGAAACTCTCTATGTGGGACTCTAAAGACTCGATACTACGCTGGCAATAGGTTTGACCATAAGCCGCAAGCGGTACTAGCTTCATGTAACGGTCCCCAGGTAGATGTCGATAAGAAGGCCGATGAAGAAAACCCATCCGAACTCCTACTAAGCCTGAATGTGACAATCTCTGTATAGTCCGGTCTGTTTGTCTAAGAGTATCGCATATCGGTCCTAGGGGGGTAATCGTCACACCCCTAATAGCACAATAAGTCATGTCGGAGAGTAGCCCGATACACCCGGAGAAACTACAGGAATACCTACCAGTAAATCTCACTTTCCTTGGCCAAGGACTTTGTGTAATGGACTTCCGAACAGAGTGCGATATCAACCCCTAATACCGGGAGAAATGAATCCTATCTAACCGCCACTGCCTCCAAGTGCATCGAGACTGCACCCAACTACTACTTGTTTGCATGACTCCTTTGAGCCGTGGTAGGGTAGTAATCAAAGTACAGTGGGAACACACTTGAGGGGAAGTATCAGCGTCAAGTCGACGGACTAAGTTGTACTCATGTCACTTGGGAACTGCTACACGATGACAGGTATAATACCTACCAACAGTTCCCGACATGTCCTGTCCAGTGTACTCATAACCTAATGAGCACCTGCATACTATCTCCAGTATAACGTATCGATGGTTGTAGGACAGACCATCTCCCATGTTCGGATGAGAAGCGTAAACACTAGTCTATTGTGGAGTATCGATGCCCTGTCTCGATAATCCTACGACTAGGGACCTGTATAGGATGTGCTTATAGATTACCCAGCCCCCACTAGTGTGACTGCCATCATAACGCTGGTAATCAAACAAAGATCCTAAGGTCTCTACCAATATGTATAAGCGATATGGTAAATGAAACACATGCACATATTGAGGTAGAAACAAACCAGGTAGTATACTACCATTTCGAGCAAGACTGTTACTATATCCGTGTATATCCCAAGCTCACATTAAATAATATACAATCCAGTATGATACAATAATTGGCTCTAGGGCATATATCACTAACACTCTAAGGGAGGTCCCCCGTGCTTTCACACGAACCCAATTAATAACCTCGTTTCCGTAGAGGCCTAATCTCGTTAATGTTGGAGATAGTGCCCTCAAAGTCAATTATTGGATCGCAGGTACGTGATTGCAATGATTGAGGCAGGACCTATACCGATATGACAGTCTTGCTCGAGATGATACTTTGCTATCTGGTTTGTCTTTAACATCGTATACATGCTTTAGTTCACTATTGCATGATGATAGAGGCCATAGGATTCTAGCTCGACTACCAGCAGAATGATGACGATCATATACGTGGGAGCTGGGGTCTGTAAGCACATCCTTAAAGTGTCCCTAGTCGTGGGAGTTTCGAGACAGGGCATCGATACTCAAGAGTAGACTAGTGTATACAGTTGAGACCCCGACGAGGGGCGGTGGCCGGTCTCACAAGCCACTGGTGTCAGTTGGATCGCCTAAGATGTATACAGGTGCTCATTAGGTTATGAGTACACCGGACAGGACTCGCCAGGAACCTGCTAATTGGTATTATACATATCGTCAGATAGCAGTTCCCTGGTGACATGTGTACAGGTTAGTTCATCGACCTGAGGTCGTCATTTGTCTCGTGTGAATTCCCACTGTGCTTTGATTTCTACCCTACCACGGCTTAAAGGAGTCGTGCAAACAGGTCTTTTTTGGTTACAGTCCCGAGCCACATGGAGGCAAGTGAGCGGATCGGCATGGGATTCTTCTCTCCCGGTATTGGGGGTGAGATCGCGCTGTGTCTAGGAGAGCCATTACACAAAGCCCTCGGCCGAGGCAGGAGATTTACTGGTAGGTACTCCAATAGTATCTCAGGATGTTCTGGGCCACTCTCTGATACGACTTATACTGCTATTGGGGGTCTGACGTTACCAGCCCCCTATGCAGATATGCGATACTCATAGACGAACGGACCGGACTATATGTATATTGTCACTGTTAGGCTTGTAGGGTTTATGGATGAGTTCGTTATCATTATAGGATTTAAGACTTGTAAAAAGATCTAAATCATCATCATTCTATTGATCATCTCGACTGCTTTACGAGCGGAGTTCTACTCAAACATCACAACAAGAACCACAATCACAAATTGAGATCTAATCATGATGCAAGAATTAAAAGAAAGCAAGGTTAATGAATTTCACCTTTTATTTATATCAACAATTTCGTTACAATCACTCAAGAACTACAAGAGGAAGAACTCAATCGTCGATTTGGCTTCGTTCGTCTCCTTGAGTCGCGGATCGATTTGGATCACTTGCTCGATTGAAGATCGGCTTGGCTCCTAAAAGGTTGAAGGCTACTTGCTTGAATGGTACTCGGGATCTTGAATTTGGAGTTGGATTTAGAATTTGGGGCTACAAGATGTGTCACTCAACTTGTAGATGGAATGGGGGGAATGAAGAAGAATGAACCCTAGATCTAGGCTCCTTTTTATAGAACTCCAAACCCTAGATCTAGGATTTCCAATTTGAATTTTCCCTCCCCAAGTTTGTTAGCAAAAGATTTGAATTTCCCTCCAAAAGTTTGTTAAGAGAGCCTTCTAGAAATAGTTTGTTAAATCGAACCTTCTAGATATGCCACGTGGAGCATCTGGGGTCTTCTGGAAGCTTTGGCCGTTAGAGGTAACACGTGGAAGAAATCTGGGGTCCTGATGACATCATACCACCGCGGATCCGCGGCGCCAAGGGGGTTTGGGCCGTGGATCCGCGGTCCTTTTGGGGCCTTGCTGCTTGATATTTTATGGTAATTCTTCTTGTAATATTTGGGCTTTTCTCTGATATGTTGAATCTCTAATTGAGTCACTGATCTCTGCCAGATCTCTAGCATTTGAGTTGGCGTATTTTATCAGCACTGCTTCACAATTTTAGCTCGGTTCTGGAATTTCCTGCACAATTTCTCGAGACAGGAGTTGCTTTATACAAGATTGATGCGGTGCCATGATAAACACACAATTTTCCTAAAAGTGCCGGTTTTAAAGTCTAACACATGCAATCTAGTATTTCAGAGATGTTTTGCTAATATGTGCAATATGAATACCGAACACTTCTAAATGAATTCAAATGATAGGGAAATTGCCGTGTTAAAAATGCAGTATTTTCGACTGATCAAATTCCCCCAAACTTATTTTCGATCGTCTCGATCGAACTGTTTTATTAAAAAGAGAAGGAGAAAATAAAGAAAGAGAAAAAGCACACTTTTGTAGGCAACGCGATTGCACTGAGCACGTGCAACAAGCCTTTAAACCTCTAGGTGTCCCTAGTAGGAAGAGTGTTGTCTCCTCAGGGTTTTCAGTGGATTGCACCCACAAAATCCAATAATAAAAGAAAGATCATGAATATTACATTTAAAGACAAGAATTGTAAAAGAAAAGCCTTGAAAATTAGGGTTTCCAACTAAGCTAGTTTTTCGGTTGTCATGAGCCCTATCTTAATGGTCATGAAAAGATGTCAGAAATTACGTCCTCCCTTAATAAAACATCGTCTTATTCTTCATTCCTATTTTTATTCCAAACATCGATCATATAACCCTGCGTGTGTGTAAAGAACATCCCTACACCCGGAGAATTCAATTCAAGCTATCATACTCTTGCCCATCAGCCTCAGTACTTTTTAATTAATGAATATTTAGATGCGCTCACACACTTTCATGTGACCGTTAATACTTCTTCAGGTACTAACCGACCGATTACTCATGTGCTTGCTTATTTGGTATATTTTTCTCGTCTTGCACCACCTTAGGCATAGCAGTGACTCCCAGACCAGTTGGCCTTAGGGCACCAGGTGAAGAGGCACCCTCGCTATATATTTTTTATTGCCCTTGGTGATAACAAAACCAGTGTCCATTTTTCTCACCACTTTATATTTTTTTTATTCACTTTTTTTTATTTCCTTCATACGTCGGCTTTAAGGCAAGAGCATTTCAAGGTATCCTCTACTATCCCGGGCTTCAAGACGTGTGTAAGTGCGAATAGCAGGGTAGCAACGTTCAAAATGTTTAGCTTCCAGAATAAAAACAATTTTTCAGACTTATTTTTATCTTCAGATTAGTGACTTCCTTCATCTTACTAACCCTTGGGACAACGGCTCATAACTACTTATTACTAGTTCGTATACGAAAAATTCTAATTTTCTTGGTTTTCTTAAATTTTTCTAATCTCATGGATGTAATTGTTCACTATCTAATCTTTTATTATCATAAATATGTACAAAAACTGTTTATATTTTTTATTTTTTGAATTTTTTTAAATTTTTATAGGTTTTTCAAAAATGTTTTGTGCTTATGCAAAGTATGATGCAAATGATGCGAAAATAAGCACAAACCTCCCCCAAACTTGTTTTCAACAGTGTTCTCACTGTTGCCATCCGCTAAATCTCAAAAAACCTATAAGCTTGGGAGGAATTTAATTAATGGGGGCAAAATATTTATGTGAAGATCCTCCCCCAAACTTATTTTAGGCTCAAAATTTTGTAAAATTTTTTCTTTTCAAGAGCCAGAAAAATTGCCCCCCCCAAACATGAGTTATGCAATGTTAATCTTTGAAAATCACATGAGGGGGTCAAAAATCAGTGGTCAATGCCAAGCTTTGCAAAGACCGTACGTCAACACCAACCATTCGAAAATTTTATCAATGCAGTGCTCTGGTTGGTAGAAGAAGAAGTGGGGAAAAGGTAAGTGGTGGAATAGAATGTGTGTGCATCTCATTTTGGAGAGACGATGCAGTGAATGTGATGGATTGCTCGCATTCTTTTTACAGTTCAGAAGAATGGGTGGAGGTTCAATTTCATTGATTGGGAGATGATTCATTTCAACACCCGTGTCATTCAAAAATGCGAGTTTTTCAGCGAAGATCTCCTCAATTGTCTCATCAATACCCCGAAGAATAATGTCATCACAAAGTGCGGGGTGATCTTCAGACTCTAAAAGCAGTTCATAATCAGTGTTAGTTGTTGACCCGGACATCTCGGTGGAAGAGTCTGTATGTGTATGATACATAGTTGGGTCAAACAACAACATATGAAAAGAATTAAGATCAGTATCAAGAGGATCATCAAATTCGCTGCTGTCGACATCCATTAAGTCGACAGAATAGACCTGAGCAGTAGGTTCGGAGGGTACACTTACTAACTTATAAATGTTCAGCTCTATTGACCTATTCCCGAAAGATAGGTTCATAGAACCATTACGACAGTTGATGATAGCATTGGAAGTGGCTGTAGGGTTCCTAGGCACTCTAATGAAGTCTCACAAGGCATCAATCATGCCAATTTCAAAAAGTATGGGTGCCGAGAAAACCTAATACGGATCGTCGGCTAGATTTCTAGGCGAAATACGATTCTAGTTAACTACTTAACTAAAGGAGAGATGCTACAACCTTTGTAGATCCGGATATCCACTTCCTTAGCTCCACGTAGTCATCCTCTCGCTGTCCTTTTCGAATCCTAGACTCATTCGTCGGCTCCATCGGGAAAACGAGCGGAATAGGTCGTCGGCTTCGTGTCAAAGACGATCTACGTCGAGGTTGCACAAGTTCAAGCTCTGACTTCACCAAGTTGTGAAACTTGTGAAGAAAACACCCAAAACCACTTGGCAAGAGGTAGAGGATGAAGAAATAGGAGGTGGGTTCACTTTAGATTTGGATTTCTCTCACTAAAACTCAAGTTGCCATTGATGGCATCAAGGTTTCTATCTTGAAGAAGAAGGAAGAAGATGAAGCTAGCTTATGATAAGTTATTTAAAATGAAAAGAAAAATGCATACTTATCATAATCTAACTTGGGTTAAGTGTAGAGAATAAACCATGGTAAGTGGATGGGTTAGGGTTAAGCATGAAGACAAAATGGTCTCCTTGGTCAAAGCTTCATGAAGCTTCAACAAGCTTCATGACAAAAACAAACCATTATCTCTTCATTTATCCAATAAAATAAATAAAGAAATGAATAAATAAATGATAAGGCAAAACCCTAATTATCATTTAACCATGGTTTAATTCTTCACACTTAACCAAATGATCAAGTATCATCAAACATGATACATATATGTGCACAAAAGTATATCACATATACAACTTGCACATCAAGTGAGAAAATCCGTATAAAGTGAACCAATACTAGTTAATGCAAAGTAATATATCAAATATATAATTATACATTAAATCATTAAATCAACATTTGATTCAATGATCCGGTCATGTCGCACATAACCGACTAGTATTCAATGTATCGATTTATCGAATCAATGATTCGATAACTAGGTCATATCGAATATAACCAATCGAAACATTTATCGCGAGAATGAAATGCGGTATCACATACACGCATTATTCTCGCTCCCGCACATATCTCATATGCACTCCTATTTCGTTTCGCTTGAGCCAGGAAACCTCTGTGTAGGACTCTAAAGACTCGTCAATACGCCGGTAGCAGATGATGATCATATCAAGCACCCACAAGCCGCAAGCGGTCTGCTAAACGTAACGGCCATCTGGGTATTGAGCGATCAGAAGATCGACGAGCTAGCCCGCTCACACTCCTGTGAATCCAACCAGTAACACTTACCGTACAGTCCGGTCTGTTCGTCTGATACGTCGCATATGAAATCTAGGGGTGGTAAACGTCAGACCCCAATAACCGATAAGTCGTGCCGATGTGAGGCTCTTAACGGGTCGAGAAACTACTGGTAACACTTACCAGCAAATCTCTGATCAGCCCTGGCCAGGGACTTCCCTGTTACGGCCAATCGAGCACAGCGCAACATCAACCCCCAATACCGGGAGAGACGAAACCCCTCCTATCGCTCATTGCCTCCATGTGACTCGGGACTGTACCCAAAGACCACCGTTTTGCACGCCCTCATGGACGTGGTAAGGTGGAGATCAAAGCACAGTGGGAATCACACAAGACTCTATGACGATCTCGGGTCTACAGACTAACCTGTACAAGTGTCACCTGAGAACTGCCATCTGACGTGAGGTATAATACCATCTGGGAGTTCTCGGCGAGTCCGTCCAGTGTACCCAGTCTCCACTGAGCACCCGTACACCATCTCTGATGTCAAACACCAATGGATATGGGATCATCCATCGCCCATCTCATTGGTCGAGAAGCGTATACGCTAGTCTACTCTGGTATATTGATGCCCCGTCTCGAAACACCCACGACTAGGGACCTTGAAGGATGTACTTATGGACTACCATGTCCCCACTAGTATGATCTGCATCATAGTCCAGGTAGTCAAGTACACATCCTAAGGGCTTTACCAACATGCAACTATAAGACAGTTTAAAGAGACTAGTGTACATGTTAAGATAAAAAGTAACCAGATAGCATACTATCATATCGAGCAAGAAAGTCATCTCTATATATGTCCAAGCATCCAATATAATATACATCATCTGTACAATACTGGCCTCTAGGGCATATATACAACTAACAATCTCCCACTTGCACTAGGGCCAGCTGCTATAGTATCGCATACCGAGCATCCCGAAGAGTCTCTCAAACTGTATCTGGGGAATGGCCTTCATGAGTGGATCCGCCGTGTTGTTCTTCGTGTCAACCCTCCTAACCTCGATCTCCCGGCGATCAACTATCTCCCGGATCAGGTGATACCGCCTCAGAATATGCCTGGATCGCTGATGGGACCTGGGTTCCTTGGCCAAAGCCACCGCTCCATTGTTATCGCAATACAAAGGTATTGGATGCTCAATGGATGGAACCACTCCAAGTTCAGTAATGAACTTCTTGATCCAGACAGCCTCTTTGGCAGCGATGTATTCAGCCTCCATCGTCGAGTCTGCCACGGTTTCCTGCTTGGAACTCTTCCAGCTAACCGCCCCTCCGTAAAGGGTAAAGACAAAGCCCGACTGCGACTTAGAGTCTTCCTTATCACTCTGGAAGCTCGAATCGGTAAAGGACTCCACTTGGAGCTCTCCGTTACCATACACCAAGAACATATCTCTAGTCCTTCGCAAGTACTTGAGAATGCTCTTCACAGCTGTCCAGTGACTCTCTCCAGGATCAGCTTGATACCTGCTCACTACACTTAGTGAGTATGCTACATCGGGTCTGGTACATAGCATCGCATACATGATAGAACCTACTGCCGAAGCATAGGGTATCCCTTGCATGCGAGCTCTCTCCAAATCAGTCTTGGGAGACATCTCTTTGGAGAGAGTGACTCCAGAGATCGTGGGCAAGTTCCCACGCTTGGACTCTTCCATACTAAACCTCTTTAGTATGGTGTCAATGTACCTGGATTGGGACAATCCCAAAATCCGTTTGGATCTATCTCTATAGATCCTAATTCCCAATATGCAGGAGGCATCACCAAGATCTTTCATTGAGAATCTTTGTGATAAGAAGAGCTTGACCGATTGCAGCATAGGAATATCATTTCCTATCAAGAGTATGTCGTCCACGTACAATACGAGGAAGACAACCTTACTCTCCGCCACCTTCTTGTAGATACAAGGTTCATCTGGATTTTTGACGAAATCAAACTCTTTGATAACGACGTCAAAGCAGATGTTCCAACTCCGCGATGCTTTCTTTAATCCATAAATGGATTTAAGCAGCTTGCACACCTTTCCGCTGCTCCCACTGTCTACGAAGCCCTCTGGCTGAGTCATGTACACGCACTCTTCTAAATCACCGTTTAGAAAGGCGGTCTTAACATCCATTTGCCAGATTTCGTAATCATGATATGCAGCGATGGCAAGCATGATCCGGATGGATTTAAGCATAGCCACTGGAGAAAAGGTCTCGTCATAGTCCACACCTGGTCTTTGACGAAAACCCTTTGCTACAAGTCTAGCTTTGAAAGTCTCCACTTTCCCATCAACACCAAGTTTCTTCTTGAAGATCCACTTGCTCCCAATGGGTTTTACCCCTTCAGGAGCAACGTCCAAAGTCCATACTTTGTTGGTGTAAATGGATTCCATCTCGGACCGCATAGCATCCATCCATTTTACTGAGTCCCCACTCGTGATGGCCTGCTCGAAGCTAGTTGGGTCATCATCCTCCATGATGCAATCCTCGCTCCCACCGTCCATGAGAAAACCGTAGTATCTCTCAGGTTGGCGAGGAACCCTACTAGATCGGCGGAGTGGCTGGGGTTCATCGGGAACTACGGAATCCTGTGGTTCCACCAGATCTTCTGTTGTAGCTTCTGCAGCTGGAACTTCTTCCAGTTCTACCTCATGACCACTAATCTCTTTATCAAGAAATTCCTTTTCTAAAAAGGTGGCATGCCGAGAAACAAACACTCTTTGTTCCTCAGGGTGGTAGAAGATATACCCTTGAGAATTCTTGGGATATCCTACAAATTTGCATAGAACAGACCGTGCCTCGAGTTTGTCCGGGTTTTGTCATTTGACATAGGCTGGACAACCCCATATCTTAACATAGTTAAGACATGGTCTCTTCCCTTTCCATATCTCATATGGAGTGGTAGGCACAGATTTGGTGGGGACCATATTCAATAGATGTATGGCTGTCTCAAGCGCATACCCCCAGAAGGAAATAGGTAACTCAGCTGTGCTCATCATAGAGCGCACCATATCTAATAAGGTGCGGTTCCTCCGTTCTGATACACCGTTGTGCTGTGGTGTATATGGAGGAGTCAGCTGAGAGAGAATCCCATTCTCTTTTAGGAAGTCCAGGAATTCATTGCTCAAGTATTCACCTCCTCGATCAGATCGAAGGATTTTAATACTTTTTCCGGTTTGGTTTTCGACTTCTTGTTTATATTCTCTAAATTTCTCAAAAGCTTCAGACTTGTGTCTTATTAAGTACACATGTCCGTATCTTGAGAAATCGTTAGTGAATGTAATAAAGTACGAAGAACCATCCCTGGCATGTGTAGACATGGGACCACATACATCACTATGTATTAGTCCCAAGAGTTCGGTAACTCTTTCTCCGTGTCCCGCAAACGGAGTTTTGGTCATCTTGCCTTTGAGACATGACTGGCAAGTGTCATAAGATGAAAATTCGAATGGTTTCAAATATCCATCCTTATGCAACTTAGCCAGTCGTGTCGCATTGATGTGACCCAGTCTACAATGCCACAAGAAGGATTCGTTCAGTTCTGAACTCTTCCTCTTGTGTGTGTTTGTTATGCTCAGAACTGTTGATTGATTCAGAACATAAATGCCATTGCACAACGTGCCTGATCCAACCAACTTTTGGCTACGGAAAATGTTCATAACATTGTCCTGTAATTCAAAATTATATCCCTCTTTACTTAATAAAGAAACCGATATAATATTGCATATCAGGTTCGGCATGTAATAGCATTCGTTCAGAACCAATGTATTACCAGTTGGTAATACAAGGTGATATTCCCCGACAGTCTTAGCTGCAACAATTGCACCATTTCCAACTCTAATGTCTTTATCACCTTCTCCAAGTTCTCTACCTTTCCTGAGCCCATGTAACTGATTATATATATGGGATCCTGACCCGGTATCTAATACCTAGGACGTAGAGCAAATGGAGAAACAGTTCTCAGTAACGAACACACCCGAAGAAAATGCATCAACATGTACTTTCTTCAATCGGGTGGCATGGGAATCCTGGTATTCCCCTATATCCTGTTCATTCCTATAACTCTTATAAGAAAGAACGGAACCAACGTTCCCCAGCACAGTATAACATGCGGGTTCGGTCAATACATCCATATTATTATCTTTATTAGGGCATGAAATGGTCGCTACCTGGAGAGAGAGAGAAGAAAACACTTTAGCGTATGCTCGTGCAAGATCAGATTGGTTATTATCTTATCTAATCAGGATGGCTCCCACTGCTTTTTATCAAATCTTCCTTCAAACCTTAAAAGGAAAGACTAGCCGGGATTAATTACACACTACAAGTTCGCCAATCTTTCAGCCAGGCCAGTGTCGGTACTTTGAGGGAGGTCCCCCGTGCTTTCGCACGAACCTAATTAATGTAAACCTCGTTTTCCCAGAGGCGTAACCCCGTTAACACCTTTCTAGACACCTACTTGATCAGCTAATTGCAATGTGTAAAACTCTCCCAGGAGTAACTCTTACTCGCAGTGGGTATCGGGATCCAACTATCTCATAGAAGGTATGCAATCTCATTGCAAATTTCAACACTTGAAATTCCCGATAATACTTTTGCCCCTAGCGTGCTATGACCTTGACGAAAACCAACAAACCACAGCCCGCTAGTCAAGTTCAACCCGTACATTTCTTGACTGAATTAAACCCACCCGCACGACCCTTGACGAAAGCCAACAAAGCCGTACGACTACCCTAATCCAGTCGCATCATATGCAGCAGATAAACAGCACATAGCTACCGTACACTACACCTTGACGAAAGCCAACAAATGCAGCACGAATACTATATGTAACTTATCTGAAATGACGGAGGGCTACGCAGGTTTTTCTGAAAACCTATTGCGTAATGAACTTGATATCGTTGTAGAATCAAATGAAGTTTTGAAATGGAGTGATTTTGAGGCTTTTGTAGTTTTGCTAAAGGAGTCACTCCCAGTGAAGGGATCTCGGTCCTTTCCTCGTCGAATGAGGTGCGGGATATATCATATATATCGCTGTGCAAAGCAAAAACTCTTAAAAGCAATCAAAAACAAATCGAGTGTCTAGCATCTGCCAGTTATTGCTAAAGGAGTCACTCCCGGTGAAGGGATCTCGGTCCTTTCCTCATCGAATAAGGTACGGGATATATCATATATATCGCTGTGCAAAGCAAGAACTGTAGCTACCTGTTTTATTTAAAATTTGATTCTACAACATCTTAGGTTTCTTTTCTTTCATTAATCACATTAATGAAGTCCCATCATTTAAGTACCTAAACATCACAGATAGATATGACGTACACTTATGCCATCCGCATTCGCCTCGATGTCCCCTCGTGCACCGTTAGGTTAGGTAAATAACGACAGAGCGGGGCAGGGCTAGTACGGGTGTAAAACTTAAGTAACGTCTATATAATATATCATATATACTATATACTATATCCATCACAGAACATCACATGATCACATCACAGATATCGCAGCAGAAGAAACATATGAAACATTGGATATACTAGGACGTCCGTGTTTTCAATACGAGCCAGTATAAAACACGGATTCCACGGTCGTGATGAATAGCCAATCCCACACCCCTAGACCCCTACGAGAGCGGCAAGCAACCCTGCCAATTCTAGGGTTAGGAGACCCGGACTCGACTCCTCGAGTTGGTCTCCCACTGGACCCCAGAACCCGGTTACTTGTGCTCCCCTTCTTGGGTCTATCCTAATGAGGAAAAGTAAATAATATACAAAGGTGACAACTTCCGCTACCTGGAAGTGCCACAAATAAAAGAATATTACATACAAGTTTTTACATGAATGAAAATGGAAAACACTCATCTCACATAAAAACCCCCGGCTATTCGAACACGACGATCCAATATAACATATCCAGCAACACATAACATCACATGTCATCAACGTAAGTAAGTATGCATACCCCAATTGTCTTTGACATATAGCAATGAAACCGGCGATATGAACATACTACACTTACGATCACAGAAAAGAAAGTGTAAAACTACAACAATTGGAATCCGCAACATCTTTAGACATCACATGCCTAATCAAATGAAATACTTAGACATCACATGCCTAACAGTTATAAATCCCACATTTTAGTCTCATTATCGAAAACACTTTTCAATATAAAGTGAAACTAAACCGCTAGATTTATAACATTCATTCAGTTATCTCATAACTGTTTGTGAATTCCAATTATTGTATCACATTCCAGATAAACAGAAAATGTTAAACTTTCCGATCGAACAGTCGAATACCCAAGTTTTCCCGATACAGCTCAACACATGAAATAAGTCTAACAACATTCAGTTCGTGCCTCAGTACCGACGGTCCAGCCGTAGAAGGGTCAAGCCAACGCCTCACATGTGGCACGCCGTACTGCCCCAAACCCGAAGGTTCAAAGGGCAGATCAAGACGGTCACATAATCGAGTTAAGGTTTGTTGTCTTCTAGAGGGTCCATCGCGTTACTTGCACTACTTAGAACGTCGTTAAACTACGGAAAAATCCAACACTTGGAAATTTCCCGACAGGGGAAAAATTGGGTATTTATATCCGGTCGAACTTTTTAACATATTCTAAAAATTATCCGGAAATACACAAAAGACGAAATTTGATAATCCGGTCGAAACACCGAAGCTCTAAAACAGCCCAGAAAATTAAACTCTGGAATAATTATTAAAAATACCCATAAAATTCAGCTGCAGAAACTATGAATTACTGTGCAGAGGAGGAGGGATGACGTCATCAAGCCGCCGCGGAACCGCCGCCTAAGCTGGCTTAAGCAGCGGTTCCGCCGCGCTTATCACTGTTCATTGAAAATAATTTGCATCGTAATTCTTAGAATTCCCTGCTGAATTTTTTAAGCATTTTTAATATTGAAAAATCCCAGAATTTAGAAAATGTACAGAGAGCATGTTAGGTTTAGGGTTTCGGGTTCGTTCGGGCTTCAAATTGCGTCGGGACTTCGCCTAAGGCTCTAGCTAGGCTCTGATATCAGTGTAGGGTTCCTAGGCACTCTAATGAAGTCTCACAAGGCATCAATCATGCCAATTTCAAAAATTATGTGTGCCGAGAAACCCTAATGCGGATCGTCGGCTAGATTTCTAGGCGAAATACGATTCTAGTTAACTACTTAACTAAAGGAGAGATGCTACAACCTTTGTAGATCCGGATATCCACTTCCTTAGCTCCACGTAGTCATCCTCTCGCTGTCCTTTTCGAATCCTAGACTCATTCGTCGGCTCCATCGGGAAAACGAGCGGAATAGGTCGTCGGCTTCGTGTCAAAGACGATCTACGTCGAGGTTGCACAAGTTCAAGCTCCGACTTCACCAAGTTGTGAAACTTGTGAAGAAAACACCCAAAACCACTTGGCAAGAGGTAGAGGATGAAGAAATAGGAGGTGGGTTCACTTTAGATTTGGATTTCTCTCACTAAAACTCAAGTTGCCATTGATGGCATCAAGGTTTCTATCTTGAAGAAGAAGGAAGAAGATGAAGCTAGCTTATGATAAGTTATTTAAAATGAAAAGAAAAATGCATACTTATCATAATCTAACTTGGGTTAAGTGTAGAGAATAAACCATGGTAAGTGGATGGGTTAGGGTTAAGCATGAAGACAAAATGGTCTCCTTGGTCAAAGCTTCATGAAGCTTCAACAAGCTTCATGACAAAAACAAACCATTATCTCTTCATTTATCCAATAAAATAAATAAAGAAATGAATAAATAAATGATAAGGCAAAACCCTAATTATCATTTAACCATGTTTTAATTCTTCACACTTAACCAAATGATCAAGTATCATCAAACATGATACATATATGTGCACAAAAGTATATCACATATACAACTTGCACATCAAGTGAGAAAATCCGTATAAAGTGAACCAATACTAGTTAATGCAAAGTAATATATCAAATATATAATTATACATTAAATCATTAAATCAACATTTGATTCAATGATCCGGTCATCTCGCACATAACCGACTAGTATTCAATGTATCGATTTATCGAATCAATGATTCGATAACTAGGTCATATCGAATATAACCAATCGAAACATTTATCGCGAGAATGAAATGCGGTATCACATACACGCATTATTCTCGCTCCCGCACATATCTCATATGCACTCCTATTTCGTTTCGCTTGAGCCAGGAAACCTCTGTATAGGACTCTAAAGACTCGTCAATACGCCGGTAGCAGATGATGATCATATCAAGCACCCACAAGCCGCAAGCGGTCTGCTAAACGTAACGGCCATCCGGGTATTGAGCGATCAGAAGATCGACGAGCTAGCCCGCTTACACTCCTGTGAATCCAACCAGTAACACTTACCGTACAGTCCGGTCTGTTCGTCTGATACGTCGCATATCAAGTCTAGGGGTGGTAAACGTCAGACCCCAATAACCGATAAGTCGTGCCGATGTGAGGCTCATAACGGGTCGAGAAACTACTGGTAACACTTACCAGCAAATCTCTGATCAGCCCTGGCTAGGGACTTCCCTGTTACGGCCAATCGAGCACAGCGCAACATCAACCCCCAATACCGGGAGAGACGAAACCCCTCCTATCGCTCATTGCCTCCATGTGACTCGGGAATGTACCCAAAGACCACCGTTTTGCATGCCCTCATGGACGTGGTAAGGTGGAGATCAAAGCACAGTGGGAACCACACAAGACTCTATGACGATCTCGGGTCTACAGACTAACCTGTACAAGTATCACCTGAGAACTGCCATCTGACGTGAGGTATAATACCATCTGGGAGTTCTCGGTGAGTCCGTCCAGTGTACCCAGTCTCCACTGAGCACCCGTACACCATCTCTGATGTCAAACACCAATGGATATGGGATCATCCATCGCCCATCTCATGGGTCGAGAAGCGTATACGCTAGTCTACTCTGGTATATCGATGCCCCGTCTCGATACACCCACGACTAGGGACCTTGAAGGATGTACTTATGGACTACCATGTCCCCACTAGTATGATCTGCATCATAGTCCAGGTAGTCAAGTACACATCCTAAGGGCTTTACCAACATGCAACTATAAGACAGTTTAAAGAGACTAGTGTACATGTTAAGACGAAGAGTAACCAGATAGCATACTATCATATCGAGCAAGAAAGTCATCTCTATATATGTCCAAGCATCCAATATAATATACATCATCTGTACAATATTGGCCTCTAGGGCATACATACAACTAACAGTGGCCAAAGAGGGGTGACCTAAAATCACCGGAATTTGATTCCGTGGGTTCGCTATAGGCTGTGTATCAAGTACAATAAAATCCATAGGGATTACAAATTCCCCGATTTTTATTAACACATCCTCCAGTTCACCCCTAGGTTTGGTGATTGACCGGTCAGCCATCTGGAGAGTTATGCTCGAGAGCTTTAACGCTCCGATACCTAGTTGCTCGTAAACCGAGTAAAGAAGCAAGTTAACACTAGCGCCAAGATCAAGTAAAGCACGGTTGATGTGTTTCTACCCAATAGAAATGGAAATAGTAGGACAGCCAGGGTCCTTACGTTTCCGTGGTAATTGTTGGGGAAAAGCCGTGTCTACAGTACTCGACATGAAGATTTTTTTAGGCACTTGAGTCTTCCTCTTCCTAGCGCACAAGTTCTTAAGAATTTTTGCATAGGATGGAACTTGTTGAAAAGCATCTAGGAGAGGGATGTTGATGTTAACTTCCTTAAACATGTCCACAATTTTCTCCATTTGGGCATCATGTTTCTTGGGCCTCAACCTATTTGGAAATGGAGCTCTATCAGTAAGTGTTGGGCCCAACATTTATGGAGAAGGTTGTGGGGATGGAAAAGATGAGGTGGGTGGAGGGTTCGAGCCTTTGGGAAAACGGAGAATAGGCTCGGAAGAAGAAGGTACATTAGACGAAATAGGGTAAGAAGTAGAAGTGTGAGAGGAAGTGGAAGTGGAAGTCGGTATGTTAATGATCAATTCATCATTATCAATTTGTTCACCCGAATGATTGTCTAGCACCCTTCCAAATCTCAACGTTGTAAAAGCATCCACATTAGTGCAATGTGAAGTTCTAGGATCAGGTAAGGGTTGAGTTGGAAGATTCCCTTCTTCTCTAGCACTTATTTCGGCTGTTATTCGTTCAATTTGTGCTTCCATTGATTGGATATTCTCATTTTGAGTGAGAATGATCTTTATCATATTATCGATGGAAGATTGAAAACTTGCCGACTCTTGGATGGATTGTTTCATGAAAGTAACCAAGGTTTTCACCAGTGCAGAGGTATTATCAGTACCGGCCAATTGCAAAGTGTTTTCATGTGGTGCAAAAGTGTCGGCAGGATTTTGAAAATTTTGCGGTTGGAAGGGGTGCTCACTCAATTGAAGTGGTTGCTGTTGTGGTGGAGAGACCCATTGGAAATTGTTTTGGGTTGGAACCGTGTTTTAAGATTGTGATTGGTTCCAAGCAAAGTTCGGATGATTCCTCCAATCTTGATTATATGAGGAAGAAGAGGGATAGTTTCCAGGTCTTTGCTGAAGTGCAGCATTAGTGTGACCTTGAAATGGTACATTCAAGGGACATTCATCCGTCAAATGTGAAGGGTTTGAACAGCAGCTACACACTGTTTTGGGAAGTGTGGATTGGTTTAGGGAGGCTGAAGAGATTTTGTTTTCTATAGCGTCGAGTTTCGTTTGTATTGCGGCCATTTCGGATTTCATTGTGACGGAAACATCGAGCTGATTGACATCTTCCCTAGGCGGTGGTGGTCTAACACTTTCCCATTGTGATGTGTTTTGAGCTAAATCTTCTAGGTATTTCCAAGTTTCACCATCATCTTTAGATAGGAATTAGCAATGACATATAGTTTCAAGCATCTGTCTAGTAGTGAGATCAATACCCTCATAGAAAATTCGACACAAATCCCATCTGGAGATTCCCGTGATGAGGGCATTGGATAAGATGATCCTTGAACCGTTCAAAGCATTTCCAAAATGGTTCATTGGGAAGTTGGGTAAATTTTAAGATTTCGCTCCGAACACGGGCGGTCTTGTGATTGGGATAAAATTTCTTAAGGAATGCTGCAACGAATTCGTCCCATGTTGAAATAGAATGTGCGGGTGTGATGTAAAGCCACTTCTCGGCTAAATTGCACAAACTGAATGGGATAAGACGTAAACGCAGAGCATCCAAAGACAGTTGTGAATTTCCCATCAAAGCACATACGTTTTCGAATTTGGAAATAAACATGTATGCATTTTCAGAATCAAGACGATGAAATTTTGGTAACAGTGTGATGAATTGGGGGTTGATTTCAAAATTCTCCCCGTTGGCAAGTGGTATAGAAAGACAGGTGGGAAGGGAAACACGTGTAGGATAGCATCTCTCTTGGATAAAAATGCGTGGAGGATTCTGCGCACCTGCGGGCGGTGGCAGAGTGATGTTTAAGTTTGATGGATTTGGGTCCATCGCGGTCGTGGTGTGTGGTGGGGGAGAAGATGAAGAATTACCGACATTGGGTCGATAAAAGAAACGCAGACAAGACGAGAAATGGAATCCCGTGTCCAGCCTAACATTGTGCTAAATGGTTGTAGCACAAGTGGCAGCGTTGGTAATAATTAGAGGAAATGAATGAATGTGATTGGTGTTTGTTTTTGAAAAATGATACGGATTTTTAAAAAGATGATGCAAATCACAACAAATGCAACAAGCAACCCTAAAATCTAGTGGTCACCTAGGTCAAAACTCTAGACCGCTCCTAACTGCCAAAAGACAAGTCGCAGGATCAATCCTCTACTGCCTCTTTGTCTCTCCTGTGGTCAGGTAAGTGCCAGGTAAGTGGGAGGTTCTCCACTACGTAAGTAGTGGTCCTAATTAAGTAACCACTAGCCTTCGACACACTTGCCTTAGACACCACAAAAGAAACGCGGATAAGCAATGAATTACCCACGGCCTTCTTCTGTCCTAAGTGAGCGCAACGGTCCTTAGAGTCATCTCTAGATATTTTTTAGTTAATGAGGGTAATGCGGATGCAAGTTTGTGATTTTTGGGGCTTAGGAAGGGTAATGAACTCCCTACCTAATCTGAATTTGGTCTTTGCCCCTTAATTTCAGTATTAATATGCAAACAACCAAAAACCAAAACAAGCACAATTTATTTTGCTTTTGCGGCACTTCGATTTATTTGCAAAGAAACCAGCAGCAAATTGTCAATTGGAGCAGATTTAGGAAGGAGATAAGAAAGATAGAGGTTACCTGAGAATTTTTGCACAGAGAACTTCCTGAACCGCCGCGGAAACGCGGTGGGAGTCAACAAATGCCGCGGAACCGCGGTAGGATGAAGAGATCACTGTATGAAAATTTTTGGTACGGTTACTGTTCACCTCAAGAGCTCTCTGGACTTCTGAGAAATTTTTTTCTCCAGATCCAATAATTCTAGATTTCCTCGCAATCAAATCACAACAACACATATTAGTGTTTGCGCAAGTTTTGATCTAAAAATAGAGATGGAATAAACTTTTCAACTCAAATTTCAAAATACGAACAATTAGCGCACTATCCCCGGCAACGGCGCCATTTGATTGAATATGGTTTCGGATTGTGTAGTTGGAAATATGTATGGAAATCACAACCAAAAATTATTTGACCGCAATCAATAACGGTGTCGAATGTAGCGCGTTAGTAAGTGTGGATCGTCCACAGGGAAAGTGTAATCGTTCGTGCTTTGAATTAGATGAGTTGAAACTTTAAGGAAAAGAAAAGAAAACAATTCATGATTTGTAATTGAAATTCAAGAAAGAGAAAATATCTAGAACTAAGAAAGCATTAAAACGATAAAATCAAGAATTGAGATGTTTGTGATAATTTCCAAACCAAATGTCAAGAATCGAAATGAGGCTCGTAGGAATCGATCGGATCTATAGATGTGATGAGATCTAAAGATTTCATGTTCTTATCCATTAAAGAATTGATACTAGATCGATGATGATTTGTCGAGGTTAAGGATCTTGCGAAGAAGATAGGGTTTTCTCGTCTTATCCTTTATCCTTTCGATAAACCTCATTCAAATTCTAGCTTCTATTTAATCAAATGATCAATCGTGTTTCCCTAGTTTCAAGTGAACACAATCAAGAAAGGATCATCTCGAAACTAGGTCATTAATCATTTGATTCACTAGAATTTACAATCGTTATAGGATTTAAGAATTGTAAAAAGATCTAAATCATCATCATTCTATTGATCGTCTCGACTCCTTTACGAGCGGAGTTTTACTCAAACATCACAACAAGAACCACAATCACAAATTGAGATCTAATCATGATGCAAGAATTCAAAGAAAGCAAGATTAAAGAATTTCACCTTTTATTTATATCAACAATTTCATTACAATCGCTCAAGAACTACAAGAGAAAGAACTCGATCGTCGATTTGGCTTCGCTCGTCTCCTTGAGTAACGGATCGGCTTGGATCACTTGCTCGATTGAAGATCGGCTCGGCTCTTAAAAGGTTGAAGGCTTCTTGCTTGAATGGTACTCGTGATCTTGAATTTGTAGTAGGATTTAGAATTTGGGGCTACAAGATGTGTCACTCAACTTGTAAATGGAATGGGGGGGATGAAGAAGAATGAACCCTAGATCTAGGCTCCTTTTTATAGAACTCCAAACCCTAGATCTAGAATTTCCAATTTGAATTTTCCCTCCACAAGTTTGTTAGCAAAAGATTTGAATTTCCCTCCAAATGTTTGTTAAGAGAGCCTTCTAGAAATAGTTTGTTAAGTCGAGCCTTCTAGATGTGCCACGTGGAGCTTCTGGGTCTTCTGGAAGCTTTGGCCGTTAGAGGTGACACGTGGAAGAAATCTGGGGTCCTAATGACATCATACCACCACGGATCTGCGGCGCCAAGGGGGTTTAGGCCGCGGATCCGCGGTCCTTTTGGGGCCTTGCTGCTTGATATTTTATGGTAATTCTTCTTGTAATATTTGGGCTTTTCTCTGATATGTTGAATCTCTAATTGAGTCCCTAATCTCTGCCAGATCTCTAGCCTTTGAGTTGGCGTATTTTATCAGCGCTGCTTCATAATTTTAGCTCGGTTCTGGAATTTCCTGCACAATTTTTCGAGACAAGAGTTGCGCTATACAAGAATGATGCGATGCTATGATAAACACACAATTTCCCTAAAAGTGCCGGTTTTAATGTCTAACACATGCAATCTGGTATTTCAGAGATGTTTTGCTAATATGTGCAATATGAATACCGAACACTTCTATATGAGTTCAAATGATAGGGAAATTGCCGTGTTAAAAATGCTGTATTTTCGACTGATCAAGCGGCTCTGTGAAACCCGGGGATCCAAGTTTATCTGTATTGTTCTGTGATGCTTATTACTTTTCTGTAATGTTGCATATTATCACGCCTGGAGCGATTATTGTATATTGGTATATATACTATTAGATGTTGTATATGTTTTACACCCGCGCTAGTCCAGCCCCGCTCTGTCGTTAGTTAAGTAACCTAACGGGTGATGACGGGACCCATTGGCGAATGCGGATGGCATATACGTAAAAAAAAATTTCGTTCTTTTCTGGTGTGATTGATTGATGGGACTGCATTGATTCTTATCAATGCAAGGATAAAACAAACCTATATTTGATGTTGTTGGAACAAATTTTAAAACGTGTTGTTACAAAGATGTTTCTTTTTGTTTTGCATAGTGATATTCAGTTAGAATATCCTGCACCTCATTCCACGAGGCAAGGGCCGAGATCCCTTCACCGGGAGTGATCCCTTAGGCAAAAGTTTATGTCAGGGTAATAGCTTCAATATAGTCGATTACAAGTTGTTTTGTATCGCGGTATTCAGTTGGAATATCCTGCACCTCATTCCACGAGGAAAGAGCCGAGATCCCTTCACCGGGAGTGACCTCTTTAGCAAAGCTTTTTCGTCACTATATTTTTATTAAAAGCTATCATGTTCCTTCAACGAAATCAAGTTCATTACGTTAAAGGTTTTTCGCCAAAAACCAGTCATAGCCCTCCATCATTTCTTATGCATAGTTAGTAGTATTCAAGCTATGTATTTTGACCAACGCCAAGGCATAGTGTTTGGTAGCTGCTGGGTATTCATCTGTTGCATAGATAGATGAGTTGGTTTGGGACAGTCGTTCTGTCATACTTGGCCAACGTCAAGGGCATGTGCGGGTGGGTTCAAATTGACCTGGATAGTGACGAGTAGAACTTGGCATGTGACTTATGATATTTTGATCAACGCCAAGGTCATAAGAGCATGGGGAAAAAATCATATCGGGAGTTTCAAACATACAGGAAACTAGCCAGGCATGCGCATACCTTCTGGAGTGTGATAACTTGAGTGGCATCTATCAAGTTATCATGCGATGATAGTTGGATCCCGATTCTCACTGATGAGTTAGATTACTCTTCGGGTGATCCCGACTAATTCTTCTTTCAGGTTTGGTGGAGAATTTAAGATTACAGTGAGGGGTTTCCTGATTAGATAAATTGATAACCATTCTGATCTAGGTTAGAGTGCACGCAGAGTGTCTCTTTTCTCTCTCTCTTTGGCAGCGACCTTTGACCGACCATAGACTATGACTCAGTGACCAAGTTGACCGAACCTTCTTAAAATACTGGCTTTTGGATTGTCTTAGTTGCATAAGTCATTACCGCTCCTTCTTTTACCCTTTGAATTTCTCAGAACACCCCGTATTACTACGGACATCCACTTCCATTGGATAGATCCATCGTATGGTTATATACGAACTCGAAGGGACTTCTTCGAGGATGGATCCAGGTTCAGGAGAAATAGAATTAGTTTATTCAGTTGTCTTTTATTATCACATTCTCTCAGATTGCGAGGGCTCCTTAGTTTAAGAGAGTACACTGATTAGTGTCAAAAATATGAGTTTACCGCAATCAGAAACAGCGTCGCTTCGCAGCTAGCCGGTGAGTACGGGTCGATCCACAGAGACGGGTAAATTCCTTTTATGTGTTTTAACGAGTTGATTCAAAATGTCGTTTTGATTGGTTTATAAAAAATCTATAAAAACTGGATCTAATTAATCTAATTAAGAGTCTTGCTAGGGTTAGGCTTAAGGGAAGTTTTGGAGATTAACGTTTTCTTCATCGCTTTCAATGCCTTCATTTTAGATCTATTAGATGTTAAGATAATTATTAATAAAGTGGATCCAAATCTTTTGGGGAGATGTTTCTTCCTCTAGATTTGTATCCTTCCTTTGTTGATAATTACCCTAACCCCCACGGAAAACGCGCGCAACCGGCCCTTTATACTACGGTTCATCGTTACCTCGATGGGTAGGATGCCGCAGGGAGCGGTTGTGCTCGTATGCGTGGAGTTCTAATTCATTAGGTGAAAGTGGCATTGAAAGGGGTGAGAGATCTCATCTCTCAACCCTTTCCCTAAGGCTAACCCTAACAAGCGAGGAGATTACTCGCTCATTAGGGTATGATAAGGCATACTAATTAAAAGAAAGAAAGACATAATTTACCTTCCTAAGTTGACGGCTCCCTCCAAACAAGAAGAACAGATCTGATTTATCTCTCAGAAATTCTGAAATTTCTTGATTGAAGAGAGGCATAGGTTTTTTACAGATTTGAGATTACAATTTTTAAGTAAACAGGTAAGATTAGGGTTTTAGAGTCTCGCGCATGTGCAATTACAGATATGCCCTCGAAAAATCCCAACACCCGCACCGACGCACCGACACGAGGAAAATCCACCGACACGGGCTCTGAATGGCCGTGGATCCGCGGCAAATGTTGGCTTGGGCCGCGGATCCGCGGCCCTTTGGTGGTCTTGGGCCGCCATCTTTTCTGGGCCGCATCTTGGTTGTTAGGGCTTCTTAGTTCTTCATAACTTTTCTCTGTTTGGCATCTGGGTCTTCTCCAGATCTTCAGTGAAAACTTGTTCGTATCTTTTGACCGTTCACTTTGACATTTTGGACCTTGCACTGTTCTTCGTCTAGGCCTGACTAGGATCCGTCTAATTGTTGGTCAAAAGTCCCTTTTTCTGTTGTTTTGTGTCTTTTTCACTGTATTTGCTCCAGAAACCTGTATCCTGTAATATGCAACAAACGTGCGTCAAGAGTACCTGTTTATTTATAAAACGGATAAGAATAGGGGAATGAAAAAATGCAATATTATGGTCTGAACAAATACCCCCAAACTTACCTTTTGCTCGTCCTCGAGCAAACTTATTATTATTCACTAAAATCCTAACCACACTTTCGCAGGGAAACGCGATTGCACTGAGCACGTGCAACAAGCCGTTAAACCTCTAGGTGTCCCTAGTAGGAGGAGTGTTGTCTCCTGAGGGTTTTCAGCGGATTACACCCACAAAATCCTATCAACTCGGCCCATTGACTTTTGTTTTCCAATTAGGTTTTCTAACAAGGAATTCTATTACCTTTTGACTCGCAAATTATCCACCCACATTCTTCACACATCCTTATCATTTAACTTAAGATTATATATATCCTATAGACTTACTTAGATTTCGGCATTTCTTAAGTTTTTCCTTCTAGGTTTCCATCTCCACTTAGGAATTTCTATCAACCCTTACTAAAAATACAAGTTCTATTCTTCATTCCTTTCTCTTATCTAAACTCTAATCACATATCCCTACGTTTGTGTATAGATCACCCCTACACTTGGAGATTCAAATCAAGCAATCATGCCCTTGTCCGTTGTCCAAAGCACTTATTAATTAGTGAACTTTTAATTGAATTTCGCTTACACATCCTTCATGCGACCGTTAATACTTCTTGAGGTACCAACAACCGATTACAAGATGCGTTAGCACTTTAAAGCGTACTTCCTAGTTTTGCAACACCCAAGGCTTTAGCAGTGACTCCCAAACCAGTTGGTCTAAGGCACTAGGTGATGAAGCACCCTCGCTAAATATTTTTCTATTTTTGCAGCCTTTAGTAATCACAAAAACCAGTGTCCATTTTTTTATTCTTTATTCACACTTATATATTTTTTTTATCATACTAAGGACTTTAGACAAGAGCATTTCAAGGTCTCTTCTACTATTCCAAATTTCAAGGTGCGTGATTGTGCAAATTGTAGGGTATACGTTTTCAGAATCTAGATTTAAGCTAGGAACTATTTTTCAAACTTATACTCTAATAAGAACATCAATACTCTTCCCTTGTTTCGACTTAGCCCAAGAAGTGAGCCCAAAATTTGCCTATTTCTAAATAAACTACAAAGGCATATACTTTCTACCGTTAAACTTTAAGGAAGGTTATCTTTAGGATTTTTAATTTACTACGTCAAAGATCTAGTTGTTCCTAGCCAGTTAACCTATCTGTCAAACTCTAGTCAATTAGCCAAAATTGAATACAATAATTTTTATAATTTTTGAAATTTTTCAATTTTTATGGGTTTTCAAATAGGTATGCAAATGCAAAAATATGTACAAATGAATGCGAAGGAAGAAGACGTACCGGGCATAAATACCCCCAAGCTTGAACTTGACAGTGTCCTCACTGTCATACTATACCAAGAGGGTCAAAATACCGGCACTGCCCTGTTTATTTATTTATTAATAATTTTTTTTTATTGTTAAGAAAAACAAAAAATATATACAAAAAGGCCCTCCCCCAAACTTCATTTAAACTATGTTAGACATTACTACCAAACTTTGCCTAGACCAAACGTCAACACCAACCAGTTGAAAATTTTATCAGTAAAGAGTATTGGTTGGTGGAAGAATAAGTTGTAGCGATTCGCAAAGAATTGGGAAAGATAGAAGTAGTGGTATGGGAGGTGTGGAGGTGAATATACAGGTGATGGTGATGCATCGAAACGAGAATGTAAATGATCAGCACTCAGTGGAGTGTTGGCATTCTCGTAGCTTAAAAGAAATGGGGGTATTTCAACTTCTAAAGGAGGAGGTTGACTCACCACAATACCCCCAAGATCTTCCTGTGGGTCCTCTATTGACTCGGCATCATCCATCAATTGTGTATGAGATTCACTTATGAGGGAACTTATCTCCTCGATGTCCGCCATAGTCCAACCGAAAACTTGTCGCCTATCTTATAAGACTTTTAAAAGGGCGTTCTCTTGCTCGAGGGCTAGAGAGGCCGATATGATAATGGGAAAGGTCTCATTCTCACTTATGTAAGCATATCTAAGGTGAGACGGTAAGGGCGTGAGTTCGAGTTTCGGAGGCGAAAGAATCATTGCGGAATCTACCTCGAACTCAAAGGACTCCAACACAGGTTCGAAATCACTGCAAACAACCGATTTGGATGGCTCGACTGACTCATCCAAAAATTCAAACGACTCATATTCGGGCTGTGAGTCGTCATCATCCAAAAAAGTGAAACATTCATAATCAACATCGGTTGTGTCAACAGTGGTAGGCTCAAGGAGGGACGCACTAGTGGCGTCAAAACTGTTTTCATTAAACAAGAATCTTTCAAGCTCGCAGTCCTCCTGCATGATTTCGTGAATAGAGCAAACTTCTCGTGTACTAGTTTTAGGCACGGGGGGCAGACTTCCCATCTTATAAATATTGAACTCGCTAGACATTTTCCCAAAGGATAGAGTCATGGAGCCATTGCGACAATTTATTACAGCATTGGAAGTGGCCAAAAATGGTCGACCTAGGATCACCGAAATTTGGTTTCTTGGGTTAGCAACAGGTTGTGTATCCATAACAATAAAATCAACGGGGAATATGAACTCCCCCACTTTGATTAACACATCCTCTAGCTGACCCCGTGGATGGGTGATTGATCGATCAGCCATTTGGAGAGTGCAACGAGTGGGTTTCAACTCTCCAACCCCTAATTGTTCGTACACGGAGTAGGGAATCAGGTTAACACTAGACCCAAGATCTAGAAGTGCTCGATTAATTTTCTTATCCCCAATTGTGATTGAAATAGTAGGACAGCCGGGGTCATTTCGTTTTTGGGGTAAGGTTTGATTGTGGTTAATAGCATTGCTCACTGCACTAGCCACTAGCACTTTCTTGGGTACTTGAGAAGCTTTTCTCTTTGAGGTGCATAAGCCCTTTAAGATTTTCGCGTATGAAGGGACTTGTTGGATTGCATCCAAGAGAGGTATATTTATGCTAACCTGCTTAAATAATTCCATAATCTTCTCCACTTGTGCAGTTGGTTATTAGGACTCAACCTGTTTGGGAATGGAGCATTTTGAAAATTCGTTGAGTCAAAAGTCTGTGGAGTAGAATGTGGAGTAGGAACGGATCCCGGTGTAGATGTGTTCATGTCGTGAGAAATGGGTCCGTTCGAGCTAGAAGAAGTAGAGCCACGTGAAGGGTGGAGAATAGGCTCTAAAGAAAAAGGTGAAGAAGGAAGTGAAGAAAATGAAGAAGGGGAAGATGACGATGGAGAAAAAGAAGAAGAAGAAGAAGAACCACCGGCGGGGATGTCATCATTAGTTCCCACATTATTTTGGAACACTCTTCCAGATCTCAACGTGGTCACCGCATTAACATTATGATTGTGATATGCGTTTTGTGGGTGACCGGGATTTGGCAATGGTTGAGATGGAAGCTTTCCCTTTTCCCTCTCTCTCAACGCAGCAGTTAATTGTGCAATTTGTGCCTCAATAGATTTGATACTTTGATGGTGTGAGGCATTGTTATTCATTAAAGATTGAACATAACTTTCAAATCTTGCTGCGGATTCTGTAGATTGCTTGAGAAATGCATCTAGACTTTTCTCAAGCGAGCTAACCTTATCATCATTTGGTTGAACTAAATTGTTCGTTTGATTTGCATAAGGTTGTTGTTGGAAAAGTTGCTGGTTTTGAGTTTGTAAAGGTGCTTGTTGTTGTTGTGGAGGAGGAGGTCTTTGAAAATTATTATTTCCTTGGACTTGTTGATTTTGGTTCCAAGCGAAATTTGGGTGACTCCTCCACCCCTGATTGTATGTCGAAGAGTACGGATCATTTCTTTGTCGTTGCTGAAATGCAGCATTGACTTGATCCTGTCCTTGAATAGGTGCATTATAAGGACACTCTTCGGTTAGATGGGATGGATTCGCACAACAAGCACAAACAGTTCGTGTGGGTAGAGTAGGGGCAGGAGAAGACGATGAGATTTTGGTCTCAATAGCTTCTACCTTTTTCATAAGTGAGGCCATCTCGGCCTTCATAGCAATCGACATATCTACTTGATGTATACCTGCCCTAGATTGACCAACAGAAGAAGATGATGTGGTCTTGGTACTCTCCCACTGAATTGTTTGCTCACTAAGATCCTCAAGAAACTGCCAAGCTTCGTCGCTAGATTTGGAAAGAAAATGACCTTGACATATTGTTTCTAGCAACTGCTTCATTGCGGCGTTCAATCCCTCGTATAATGTTTGGCAAAGTTGCCAATTTTCGATCCCATGATGAGGGCATTGAACAAGTAGGTCTTTAAATCTCTCGAAGCACTTCCAAAATGGTTCGGAAGGAAGCTGTGAAAATTGTATAATCTCGTTGCGGATTCTAACAGTTTTGTGGTGAGGATAGAATTTTTTCAGAAAAGCTCTTACAAACTCGTCCCAATTTCTAATGGAATGTGATGCGGTGCTGTATAGCCACTTCTCCGCTAGGTCACATAAGGTGAAAGGAATGACCCTTAGCCTTATAGAGTCATCACTTAATTGGGTTGTCTTCATCATGGCGCAAACGTTTTGGAATTTATTAATGAAAATATATGCATCTTCGGATTCCAAACCATGAAACTTAGGCAGCATATTGATGAAATGTGGTTTTATTTCAAAATTATCCCCATTTGCCGGTGGGGGTGAAAGACATGTAGGTAAAGAAGTGCGGACGGGGTAGAAGAGATCCTGGAGCGCGACTCGTGCGGGCGCTACAACAGGCGGAAGATTCGGGTTATTCGCACCGGGCGGAGGTGGAATCATTCCCGTCGGTAAGGTATCGTTGGGGTTGAATCCCGACATACCTTCGGTGAAAGAATTTGAAGGTGGAGGTAAGGAAATGGACGGAATGTCGACGATGGGTTCGTCGAAGGGTTCGTCGGTCGGTACCAACGAAACACGGACTAATCGGGCGTTAGTATCCCTAGTCCAAAATGACATACACTAAAGGAGTAGTGTAGTCAGAAAAATAGAAAAACAGAAAGTGGGGGTAAGATAACGTCAATGAGAAGTAGTGAGTGGAAGTGAGTTGCAAGTTTTCTTAGCGGCAAGTAGCAAGTTTTGAAAAGATTTTTCTTTATTTATTTTTTCTTTAAATGTGAGAGTTTTGCAAAAAGGTTTTCGAAAAGGGACTCGTGACACAAATGTATCAACCACACATGCACAATCAGGCCTAAATCTATGGTCGCCTAGGTCTACTAGACAGCTCCTAACTAGGGCTAGAAATAGGACCTCAAACCGCCTCTTCACGGACAAGTACGGCCAGGTAAGTGGGAAGGAACCACCACTACAGTGGGCCTAATTAATAACCACTAGCCTAGACACCGCAATGTCGGTTAGGATAAACGGTCGATGCCTATACTAGTCCTTTTCCTATTGAGCTCGATGTCCTTAGGTCTGAGTCTAATATTTTTTAATTACTTGTGGTCGATGCAAAATGCTTTAAGTGTTTTCTGGGGTCCTGGGAAGGGTGATGAAATCCCCACCCAATCTGAATTTGGTCAATTAGCCCCTTAAAGTCCGGTTAAATTATGCAAAACAATAAGATTTCACTTGCAATCAGTTTTTAGCGCGGCGCAAAGAAACCTGCAGCAAATCTGTTATTTAGAAGGGGGTAGAAGATTTTTTTAGCGCAAAGAAACCTGCAGAAAATTTTTACAGTGGAGATATGGAGGTTGCAGAGGGGAAGAAAACAGAGCAAACCTTGCAAAAATGATGCGCTGACATGGCAGGAAGAGCGAGGATCCGCGGCGGGAGGCCTCTTTTGCGGCGGAAGCGCGGTCGTCTGGTGGGATCGTCGCTCCAGAAAATTTCTATCCCTCTGTTGTGATATTTCTCCTCTGTTCTGATATGAACTTTTCTGATCAGCCTTCTGTAAAATTTTCAGATCCTCAATTCTTCGCTATTCCTGCAAGATTCAAAAGATACACCCTTCAAACAGATCAAAGTTGATAATTTTTTTTATATTTTTTTTATATTTTCAGATTTTTATAATTTTTATAATTTATATCAACCCGAAAATTCACAAAAAGAAAAATTACGCCCTCCCCGGCAACGGCGCCATTTGATTAGTGTCAAAAATATGAGTTTACCGCAATCAGAAACGGCGTCGCTTCGCAGCTAGCCGGTGAGTACGGGTCGATCCACAGAGACGGGTAAATTCCTTTTATGTGTTTTAACGAGTTGATTCAAAATGTCGTTTTGATTGGTTTATAAAAAATCTATAAAAACTGGATCTAATTAATCTAATTAAGAGTCTTGCTAGGGTTAGGCTTAAGGGAAGTTTTGGAGATTAACGTTTTCTTCACCGCTTTCAATGCCTTCATTTTAGATCTATTAGATGTTAAGATAATTATTAATAAAGTGGATCCAAATCTTTTGGGGAGATGTTTCTTCCTCTAGATTTGTATCCTTCCTTTGTTGATAATTACCCTAACCCCCACGGAAAACGCGCGCAACCGGCCCTTTATACTACGGTTCATCGTTACCTCGATGGGTAGGATGCCGCAGGGAGCGGTTGTGCTCGTATGCGTGGAGTTCTAATTCATTAGGTGAAAGTGGCATTGAAAGGGGTGAGAGATCTCATCTCTCAACCCTTTCCCTAAGGCTAACCCTAACAAGCGAGGAGATTACTCGCTCATTAGGGTATGATAAGGCATACTAATTAAAAGAAAGAAAGACATAATTTACCTTCCTAAGTTGACGGCTCCCTCCAAACAAGAAGAACAGATCTGAATTTATCTCTCAGAAATTCTGAAATTTATTGATTGAAGAGAGGCATAGGTTTTTTACAGATTTGAGATTACAATTTATAAGTAAACAGGTAAGATTAGGGTTTCAGAGTCTCGCGCATGTGCAATTACAGATATGCCCTCGAAAAATCCCAACACCCGCACCGACGCACCGACACGAGGAAAATCCACCGACACGGGCTCTGAATGGCCGCGGATCCGCGGCAAATATTGGCTTGGGCCGCGGATCCACGGCCCTTTGGTGGTCTTGGGCCGCAATCTTTTCTGGGCCGCATCTTGGTTGTTAGGGCTTCTTAGTTCTTCATAACTTTTCTCTGTTTGGCTTCTGGGTCTTCTCCAGATCTTCAGTGAAAACTTGTTCGTATCTTTTGACCGTTCACTTTGACATTTTGGACCTTGCATTGTTCTTCGTCTAGGCCTGACTAGGACCCGTCTAATTGTTGGTCAAAAGTCCTTTTTTCTGTTGTTTTGTGTCTTTTTCACTGTATTTGCTCCAGAAACCTGTATCCTGTAATATGCAACAAACGTGCGTCAAGAGTACCTGTTTATTTATAAAACGGATAAGAATAGGGGAATGAAAAAATGCAATATTATGGTCTGAACATACACCTATTACGCTTATTGGATAGTCTTATTCCAAACCATAGGTATGTGCCGAAATGTAGGGAATGAAGAAAACCAATTAGCCTAAGTAGGGTGTACAGAAGGTAATAACTAAAAACATAAATAAAGGGATTAGAAAGAGGGCAAAGTAAATTGCGACTGTTATCATTCACGACCAAACCGCGTACTTCATTGCCACTCCTATTTCACTTTTAAAAGAATAAGGTATTATTCAGTTGTCTTTAATCATCACCTTCTCTCAAGTTACGAGTACTCCTAGGATTAGGAGAGTACACCTATTATGCTTACTGGATAGTCTTCTTCCAAACCATAGGCTGGTGCCGAACAGTAGGGAAGGAAGAAAACCATTTAGCCTAACGATGGTGTACAGAAGGTAACGACTAAAGACAAATAAAGGGATTTGGAGAGATGGCAAAGAAATATGCGGTTATAGTCATGAATTGAATTATGAAAGAGGCATTACTAAGAATACCAGGATACCCCTACGTAACATTTTAATGTTTCAGTGCATTGTTAAAGGAAAACTGATTTCCCGATGAGATACTTACTCCAGGGTATGTATTTACCAGGTTTTATTCTCATATCTGTATAGTTTTACAGATAATGAGTGGGAGGAAGTTATTAGGAATTAGGTGATCATACTCATTATATCGGAATTCGTTGTAATTGGTGAAATTTGAGGAAGTCGCCTGGGTTATTGCCGGCAGGAATGTATTTGGTTTTGAGTATCCGTTGTTGTGCACCAATTTCAAAATGATATAACTGTACGTTTATTTTTAATAAAGTGAGATATAACTTTTTGATATTATGTCGATGACATTTAACCATATCAGTTGGCGATTGGGTAAGGAGCATTGAACAGCGGAGTAGTTCTTAACCACAAGTACATTTTTCAACCTACGATGCACGGGTTTTGAGTTATTCAACTCAGCGGACTTATGCAGAGTATTGTATATTGTCCAGTGTCCGTCAGGACAAAGGGGTAGGTCCTCATACTATGTTCTGTTTAGTTATAACTTCTCTAGTTTTTAGACAAGTGTTTCGTAGAAATACAATGTCTAAGTTTTGAGAAGTTATAGATATAAGAATAAAGTAGAGAACCAGGTGTCACAAGGATCGGAGATGTAGATTCTTGTGAATGGTATTCAGTTGATAGTAATCGTTTTGAGAAACTTGTTTCTCTTTCAGGTTACTCATAATTGGATGGATTCCTAAGTTGAGTAATGCTGATTAGCCTTTCTCCATTAAGTTGATATGCAATGGAGACAGCTGCAAAATTTGAATCTGGTTCCAATTAAATTAGTTCCTCTATTTCTATATTGTATATAGAATGGTTCATATCTTAACGATGTTAAGAAACGTGGAGTTTTCCAGCTTATGCTTAAAACCAGACACTGGATAACTCAAGGCACGCTTCTGTAATGGCAGTTTGTGGGTTGACCCTGGCTTTGACGAGTGTTGATTTTTCTACCATTTGGAAGATCAATAGTGATATTGTTCTTGGCTCGCAACAGTTTTAGTAAAATGGATTTTTTCAGAAAACAGTAGTGGGAGTATGGTAGAACTGGAAGTGATTCCAGAACCGCTAACGATTACGGAAAATTTAATAGGACCAATATATTCAATCAGGTTTGACACTCCAATAGCCACTTCGCAGACATGGTGGGTAACCTCAGACACCCGAGAGGTACTCCGGTAGCCTTAAGGACGGTGACAGGGAGGTTCTTGTTTACCCAGACTTGACACTACTGTTGTTCGAGACTATGAGACCCGGCAAGAGGATAAGTATAGCGTCGTTCTAAACTAGCTTTAGAAGTGTACGTATATATTATTCTGCCAGAGGGTTGTCGTAGTAAGTGGGAGCAGCGAAAGCATAGTGGGCAAGAAGCTTATGTCTATTTATAGACTTGAGCTGATATAGCGGAGATAGGATCATCTAATTTTGATGTGACAGTCATAGGTTTGACTTCATCAGAATAGGAGATGGATCTGTTAAGAAGGTAGTAGGGTGTGATGTCCTCGTATTTGGATGAAATATACAGAGTAGGAAGTAAAATTCCTACACTACGATCGGTTGTACTGTGGTTGTTACACAGTTGTTTCTTCACAAAGGACATGGATATAATATCAAACATTCTGATTACTAGATCTATGTTTTTTAGATCTAGATTTGGGTAGTTTTCCAATTTGGGTACTTGGACAGTATTCTAATGGTATTTAGAATATATGACTCCTGGCATGGTGGTGTACCTGCAAGTGATGGAGTCACCCTCTCTAAAGGTGTCTTAGAGACTAAAGGAGAGAGGGAAGTGCAAGATTGGCAGATCACTTGCTTAGGCAATTGAGTCAATCATGAGATGTCAAGTACCACACCAGATGTTGTTATTGCACATGATGCGATAAGTTTATATTAATCCAATCCTGAAGAAACATAAGGAAGCAGTTTTAGAACATGAGTGAATGATCTATGGATTTGATGATGGCAGCCTCCTTAGGGAGACGGTTATCTCCGCGACAAAGTGATTGTCAGAGTTATAGTTTTCCCTCTGACAAGAGACAGTATTATGGACAGGTGGTCCAAGAGGATACTGTAGGAGGCATGGTACTGGAAACTGATTAGGTTCTGTTATCGATACAGTCTAAGAAGTTTGAATAAAGAGTTCATTTATAAACTAGGTCCTATCAGATATTCAGACATATTCTAAGACAGGTATTACTCGATTCGGGAGATGGCTTTCTCCGCGAACTTGAGATTTAGAGAGATATAGAAAGAAACATCAGGGCGGATCCACTCACTGATGCTATTTCTCGAAGACAAGAGTTTTACAAACTAGCTTTGTGAAACTGATTAGTAGAGGAGTTGGATGTTCGGTATCACACGGGCTGTGAGTATGCGACATCGGAACAATTAGCCTTAAGTGCAAGTGGGAGATTGTTGGAGATAGTTCCCTCAAAGTCAATTATTGAATCGCAGGTACGTGATTGCAATGATTGAGGCAGGACCTATACCGATATGACAGTCTTGCTCGATATGATAGTTTGTTATCTGGTTTGTCTTTATCATTGTATACATGCTTTAGTTCACTATTACATTATGATAGAGCCCATAGGATTCTTGCTTGACTACCAGCAGTATGATGGCGATCATATACGTGGGAGCTGGGGTCTGTAAGCACATCCTTAAAGTGTCCCTAGTCGTGGGAGTTTCGAGACAGGGCATCGATACTCCGGAGTAGACTAGTGTATACAGTTGAGACCCCAATGAGGGGAGGTAGCCGGTCTCACAAGCCATTGGTGTCAGTTGGATCGCCTAAGATGTATACAGGTGCTCATTAGGTTATGAGTACACCGGACAGGACTCTCCGGGAACCTGCTAGTCGGTATTATACATATCGTAAGATAGCAGTTCCCTGGTGACATGTGTACAGGTTAGTTCATCGACCTGAGGTCGCCATTTGTCTCGTGTGAATTCCCACCGTGCTTTGATTTCTACCCTACCACGGTTCAAAGGAGTCGTGCAAACAGGTCTTTTTTGGGTACAGTCCCGAGCCACATGGAGGCAAGTAAGCAGATCGGCAGGGGATTCGTCTCTCCCGGTATTGGGGGTGAGATCGCGCTGTGTCTAGGAGAGCAATTACACAAAGCCCTCTGCCGAGGCAGGAGATTTAATGGTAGGTACACCAGTAGTATCTCATGGTGTTCTGGGCCACTCTCTGACACGACTTATACTGCTATTGGGGGTCTGACGTAACCAGCCCCCTAGACAGATATGCGATACTCATAGACGAACGGACCGGACTGTATGTATATTGTCACTGTTAGGCTCAGTAGGATTTATGGATGAGTTCGCTCGTCAGCTTCCCTTCCAATTAACATATAGGCAAACCGTTACATACAGCTTGTACCTCTGACGTGCTAGAGGTTATACCCAGTGCCAGTGTGTTGATGAGTCATTAGAGTCCCCCATAGAAACTTTCCCAAGTACGGGCGAAACGTTGTAGAGGCCATATGGGTTTATGGCAGGGTTCGGAAAAAGCACGTGCGTTTTCGCACGTGTCGTTTTTCGGGCAGATAATACTGGTCGGCTTTGGTTTAAGCCGGATCCGAGTATTATACTGTGTAGATATAATATCTTTATCTCAGATGCATTTGTATTCGGTCGTAATACAAATGTGGGTATGTTTATACTGATACGGGGTTATCCTGAAATTCGTTTCAGGATCACTTTTGGAAGTTGCCAGTTTCCAGTTTTCTATCAACCGTATTTAACATTCGGTTAAATACGGATTTATCTTTTCTTAAGATGAGTGTGGAAGCTTCTAGATGGTGACTAGGATGATGAGGTGGATTAGTGATTCATGGTTGCATTAATTGTTCCATTATTGTTTTGGTGACTAAGGGTGGTGATTCATTTGTTCATTATTGTGTTCATACTAAGTGGTTAATGACTCATTCTCTTCATTATGGTTATGGTTACCCTCTCCCCTCCTACACTGACCCCCCCACCTCTATTTAGGCCGGCCCCCTCTCTTGAAGAAAATGATGATTTTGGGAAAAAGAAAGGGTTGTTAAAAATGAGAAGAAAGATTTAGTCCATGTATATTTTCATAGCTTATTTCATATCGATCCAAAAGACAACTTCATTAACCGTTCGTCCATAGCTTTGGACGTAACAAGACAAAGTGTTCTACTCATTCTCTGCATCATCTTGGTCGTCTCTTTTAGCAAACTTGACGATCGAGTTGCCTCGGTTCAGAGGCGGGAGCCCGTTTAATGATCCGTCGATGTGGTGCCACCTGGACGAGAAGATTGGAGATTCAGGAGATTGGAGCAGCCGCAACAAAGCGTGGGATGTTGGTTGAAGACCGAAGGACTCGGATCGTTCTGTATAACAATTCTACCCACTTTGTATTTTGTTAGTTTAGCTTTAATGGAAGATCCGGGTTATAGTACGCGATAGCGCCAGTTGTAAAAAAATTTTGTTCCGCATTTGGCGTCTGTTAGACGGCGGGGGCACTACCGTGGACTTACAGTTAACACTTTGTAGAAAACTAATAGGTTAGCTAATTGTGAAGTGAAAAATGTCCCGAGGAGTAATACCTACTCATCAGTAGGAATCGGGACCCAACTATCATCGTGTGATAACCTGATGGAATCCACTCAAGTCACTACACTTCAGAAGGTATGCGCATGCCTGGCAACTTTCCTTTATATTTGAAACACCCGATATGGTTTTTTCCCCCAAGTACTTATTATGACCTTGACGAAGGTCAAAACATCATAAGTCGCAAGTCAAGTTCAACCCGTCATTGTCCTAATTAATCTAGACCCATTCATATAAGCCCTTGACGAAGGCTAAAACAGATGTACGCCTGTCCTAGATTAATGCATCAACCTATGCTACAGATAAGTATCCCCTAGCTGCCAAACACTATGCCTTGGCGAAGGTCAAAACACATAGCATGAATACTAGTTCATACTCATATGAAACGACGGAGGGCTACGGCTGGTTTTGGCGAAAAACCTTTAACGTAATGAACTTGATATCATTGAAGGAACTCGAGTGGCTTTGAAACGTACTGGTTTAAGCTCCTCTTTTTTAAACTAGTAACATAAACCTTTGCTTAAGAGCGAATTTCCCATGAAGGGATCAAGGCTCTTCCCTCATAGAATGAGGTACATGATATTCCTAACCGAATACCTTAATACTAAGCAAAAGAATACGACAGTTGTTTTGAAGAAAATCGAGTAGTTTTAAAAATTGGTTCCGACAACATTAAATAGGTTTGTTTTTGTTGCATTAAAGATATAATGCAGTCCCATCAAATCTAATTTCTAAGCCACAACAGAAACAACCAAAATAGCATGCTTTTATATGCCATCCGCATTCGCTATGGGGTCCCGGGTCTTCACCGTAAGGTTACTTAGCTTACGGCAGGGCGGGGACAGGGCTAGCGTGGATGCAAAACATATAGAAGCATATGCTAATCTACCTATCTCTCTCTCTCACCCTATATATATATCAACATCGCAGGCAGATAATAGTCATCACAGGCATATAAAAATCATCACAGGTATACGAACAACAATATGAAATAGCTGATAAACACGGAGCCCCGCGTTTCATATGAGCCGTAAATGAAACGCGATGTTCCTCGGTTGTGTGGATAACCCGTACATAGTCGATCTTACACCCCTATGAGTGTGGCAAGCCACCTGCCAATCCTAGAAACTTGGTAACACACCCTCAATTAAATGAGTCGATCACCCGCCGCTTTCTAGAATCCGGTAACTTGTGCACCCCTCCATGTGTTGAATACTAAAGCCCTTACAAGTGCGGTGAGCAACCCGCCAATTATAGAGCGAGGTAGCCCGGTCTCAACTCCATGAGATGGCTACCTGATGCACTCTAGAACCCGGATACTCGAGAACTTCTCCTGGGTTATTTCTAGTACAGAAATGAAATATATACAAAGGTGACAACGGCTGCATCCTGGTCGAGCCCCAATAAAAGAATATACATAATACAGAAACGGCGGCCACATGTTGGAGCTCATCGCGAACAAATGAATTCAACATAATAAATCAAAACTATACAAGCAATGCACGAGGGACTATCCGACACGACAATCCAACTAAACCATAATCAAGATATATATCCACAGAAACAAGTGTGTAACCCCGTCTAATTGAGAATATAGAAATTAGACAACGTTAACAACACATCCACGCACACAAACGAATTCATGACATTAGAATTCTATACAACTATTAGCGCACATCCCAAATTTACCAACGATCAAAAACCAAGTGAACTAAACATCCAAAAAAGTCAAGTTTTGAGCCAATTCGGAACTCCGAATCAAAACGAAATGCACCTGAACCTTTGCTGGGAGTTAGTGTATGAAATTAAATTTGAGTCGAGAGGCCTAGAGGGGGTACCCAACCCCTGAGGCCACCATGAGGTGGCAAGAGGGTGAGGCAGACCTGAAACTGCCCAAGGTGGTGGGCAGTTTCGGGTCCCCACCACCAAGACCACCTTGTGGTGGTCTTGGGGAGTGGGCCCAGCCATTCGGTACCCCCCCAGGTCTCCCCAGGGTTCCTATACACCACCCCGCGGCTTCTCAGTTTGAACCATAACCCTGCGAGGTGTGCAAACATCTCAAGAGTAAAAAATTTGGGACTATTTTTTCGACTGTTTTCGTTGCCCGAAAATACGTGAATTCTAACGTCGTAAATAGCAAGTATAAGTTGATTAGGAGGCTCTGATACCACTGCTGGGTTCCCTAGTGCCCGCAGATCAGTGGTGGCACAGTTGGCGAATAAAAATTTTAAGCAAACACGAAGGAACCCCGAACCTAGAATCGCTCCAAACTCCTAAACAAGCAAACCAAGCATGCAAAGATACGGAAAACTACCTTCGACGCGTGTCCACCCAATCGTGGAAGACCCCTCCAAGCTCCGTGTATGCTTTTCGGATCAAGCTTGAGTGGAGACTGCCCTTACCAAAGAAGATCCACCTGAGGGAATCCGATCCAAGCTCCGGCTTCACCTAGTGAAGCGACCGACGCTCCAAATGTAGGTCCACGTTGCCCACCCCGGTTCTTATGGGGAGGCGGAAACGGTAAAAAAAAAAAGATTTTTGAGACAAGGCAACATGGACTAAAAATGAGGATCTTTGCTAAACAAAAACCTAGCAAACTAACTAGAAGTTTAACTACTATGTTAGAGGGTTATACCTAGGTCTTGAACTCCTTCTCATCTTGCTCCGTGGAGTGGTTGGAGCGGCTCCACCTCGTAGTCTCCTTGTAGTTGAAGAAAGATCCACCCGAAAGCCTCTACCTTGAGCTCCTACCTCACCCGGGAGGCAACTAAAGTGCTTGGCTTGCTAAACCTAGAACTCTAGAGTGAGTAGAGAAGAGATTTAAGGGTTTTAACTCAATAGCTCATGCTTCTCAACACATGAGACATGAGAGCTTTGAGAGAGAGGAAGAGGGTGAGCTTTGGATGAGAGAGAATGAGATAGTGAGAATCATACAATTTTACAACCATATCTCTCATATTAGGAATTATGATAATAATAATAATAATTAAGAAAAGGTGTGATGGTTAGTTATGAATGACCATTATCATTTCATTCATTAAATGCATTTTTCAAAGAACAAGAAGCATCTTTGAAAACAAATGATGATGGTCAACATATCGACTTTGGTCAACCGATCAACAAAGTCGACAAGTCAACAAAAGTCAAAAGTTCAACTCGACCATGGCACAATAATCCTTAATTAATATTATTAATCATAATCCTTATTCTCATTAGGATTTAGAAAAAGTTTACGGTCAACAACCCTAATGGGAATCCTCTTCCTCTGCCTCTGTCAACTGTGCATACACACCCGCATCCGTGTTCCGAGGAACACGAATACAATGAGATAAAACCAATCCCAAAACATATACTGGGATCTGGTTTAAACCAAAGCCCGCTAGTAATGACTGCCCGGACACCAAACGTGCACAAGTGCGCGGATGTAAACAAACCCTGTCGCAAAACCATGCGACCTCTACTCTGTTTTGCCCAAAGGCGAATAGCCTTCTGTGTGGGACTCTAAATACTCGACACTACGCTGGCAGTGGGTTTAACCACAGGACGCAAGCGGTACTAGCTGTACATAACGGTCCCCAGGTAGATGCCGATAAGAAGACTGATGAGGTGAACCCATCTAAACTCCTACTGAGCCTGAATGTGACAATTTTCGTACAGTCCGGTCTGTTCGTCTGAGAGTATCGCATGTCGGGCCTAAGGGGCGGTAAACGTCAGTCCCCTAATAGCGGTACAAGTCGTGCCGGAGTGTAGCCCAGAACCCCCTGAGAAACTACTGGAAACACTACCAGTAATTCTCGCTTGCCCTGGCCAGGGACGACTATGTGTAATGGCTTTCCTAGACACAGCGCGATATCAACCACCAATACCAACAGAGACGAATCCTGTCTAACCGTCACTGCCTCCAAGTGCTTCGGGACTGCACCCAACTACTACCTGTTTGCACGAATCATTTGAGCCGTGGTAGGGTAGTAATCTAAGAACACTGGGAACACAATCGAGGCGAAGTGAAAGTGTCAAGTCAACGGACTATGCTGTACTCATGTCACATGCGAACTGATAACTGACAATAGGTATAATACCAAACCAACAGTTCCCAGGCTATCATGTCCAGTGTACTCGTAACCTAATGAGTACCTGCATACTATCTCCAGTACGACGTACTGATGGCTGTGGGACAGACCATCTCCCCTCCTGGGATGAGAAGCGTATACACTAGTCTACTCTGGAGTATCGATGCCCTGTCTCGATAATCCTACGACTAGGGACCTGTATAAGGATGTGCTTGTAGATTACCCAGCCCCCACTAGTGTGACTGACATCACAACGCTGGTAATCAACCAAAGATCCTAAGGGCTCCTCTAATGTGTATAGGCGATATGCTAAAAGAAATACATGCACACATTAAAGTAGAAACAAACCAATTAGCATACTACCATTTTGAGCAAGATTGACTATACAACTGTGAATATCCTAAGCTTTTATTAAGTAATATATACACTAGTATGATACAGTAATGGCCTCTAGGGCATATACACTAACAATCTCCCACTTTCACTAACCCATGTACTGGCGTATCGAAGACCTATCATCTCGATGAGCCGCTCGAACTGAGTCTTGGGTAAGGCCTTTGTGAATGGATCTGCAGTGTTATCTTCTGTATCAACCCTCCGACCCTTGATCTCCCGGCGATCTACGATCTCCCTGATCAGGTGATACCACCTCAAGATGTGTCTGGACTTCTGATGGAACCTGGGTTCCTTCCCTAAAGCTATAGCCCCGTTGTTGTCACAATACAGAGGTATTGGAGCAACAATGGACAGAACCACCTGAAGTTCTCTCAAGAATTTCCTCATCCAGACGGCTTCTTTTGCGGCATCAGGTGCAGCAATATATTCCGCTTCCATCGTCGAGTCAGCAATGATTTTGGAGTCATCCTCCATTAAGGGTAAAGACATAACCCGACATGGATTTGGAGTCATCCTTGTCACTTTGAAAGCTGGTGTCAGCAAAGGCCTCCATCTGGAGGTCTTTTCCGCCGTAAACCAAAAACATGTCTTTAGTCCTTCTCAGGTACTTCAGAATGTTCTTTACCGCTATCCAGTGCTTCTCCCCAGGGTTTGACTGATACCGACTTACCATACTTAGTGCATAAGCTGCATCTGGTCTGGTACACAACATCGCATATATTATAGAGCTTACCGCCGAAGCGTAGGGTATAATAGACATGCGATCCCTTTCCAAATCAGTCTTGGGAGACATCTCTTTGGAGAGGGTGATCCCGTGACATGCCGGTAGATTACCGTGCTTGGAAACTTCCATACTGAACCTTTTCAGTATGGTGTCGATGTACCTGGACTGTGAAAGTCCTAATATCCTCTTGGACCTATCACGATGGATCCGAATCCCCAGAATGTAAGAGGCATCAGCCAGGTCTTTCATGGAGAACCTGTGTGACAAGAACCTTTTGACAGATTGTAGCATAGGAATGTCATTTCCTATCAAGAGAATGCCATCCACGTATAAAACGAGGAATACGACAGTTCGTGCTACAATTTTACCATAGATGCATGGTTCATCTGGATTTTTAATAAAGCCAAATTCTTTGACTGTCTCATCAAAACAGATGTTCCAACTCCGTGATGCCTGCTTCAGTCCATAAATGGACTTAAGCAACTTGCACACCTTCTTGCTGCTCCCACTCTGAATGTAACCCTCTGGCTGGTCCATATAAACACACTCCTCTAAATTTCCATTTAGAAAAGCGGTCTTTACGTCCATCTGCCAAATCTCATAATCGTGGAAGGCAGCAATGGCAAGAAGGATTCGAATGGATTTGAGCATAGCCACTGGAGAAAAGGTTTCGTCATAGTCTAAACCAGGTCTTTGACGAAAACCCTTTGCAATAAGTCTAGCCTTATTGGTCTCAACCTGTCCATCTACACCAATCTTCCTTTTGAAGATCCATTTGCAGCCTACGGGTTTTACCCCTTCTGGAGCAACGTCTAAAGTCCATACCTTGTTGGTGTACATGGACTCCATTTCGGTCCGCATTGCATCCAGCCATTTTACAGAGTCAGCGCTCTGAATGGCCTGCTGGAACCTAGTCGGCTCATCATTATCAATGATGCAATCCTCTCTATCCCCGTCTATGAGAAAACCGTAGTATCTCTCGGAAGGATGAGACTGCCTACTACTCTTGTGGAGCGGCGCAGGAATGTCCTGTTCATTCGAACCTACTGATTCTTCTAAGCTTTCAGTAATAGTTTGTGGTTCTGGAATTTCCTACAGTTTTATTACGCTCCCACTTATTTCTTTTTCTAAGAACTGATGTTCCATAAAGTGGGCATTGCGAGAGACAAAAACTTTTTGTTCTTCTGCGTAATAGAAAAGATACCCACTAGAGTTCTTTGGGTATCCCACAAACTTGCACTGTACTGAGCGTGCCTCTAGTTTGTCCGCATGCTGCTTTTTGAAAAAAGCTGGACATCCCCAAATCTTCAGATATTGAAGATAGGGTTTCTTCCCACTCCACATCTGATATGGTGTGGTAGGCACAGTCTTAGTAGGAACTCGGTTCAAAAGATATGCCGTTGATTCTAGTGCATATTCCCAGAAAGATCGCGGCAACTCAGCGTTACTCATCATGGAACATACCATATCCAATATGGTTCGGTTCCGTCTCTCCGATACACCATTATGTTGTGGGGTGTATGGAGGAGTAAGTTGAGAGAGAATTCCATTCTCTTTTAGGTAAACCAGGAACTCGGCACTCATGTATTCACCACCTCGATCAGATCTTAGTTTCTTGATACTTTTGCCTGTTTGTTTTTCTACTTCATTCTTGTATTCCTAGAATTTTTCAAACGCTTCAGATTTATGCTTCATTAAGAAGATATGGCCGAACCATGAAAAATCATCCGTAAAAGTAATGAAGTAAGAATAACCACTTCGCGCATATATAGACATTAGACCGCATACATCGGTGTGTACGAGTCCCAAGAGCTCGCTCGCTCTTACTCCATGTCCAGTAAACGGAGTCTTCATCATCATTCCTTTGAGACAGGATTGACAAGTTGCATATGATTGATATTCGAACGGATCCAAATATCCTTCTTTATGTAACTTCATCAACCTTCTCTCATTGATGTGACCCAGTCTACAATGCCATAAGAAAGCATGATTTATTTCTGGAGAATTTCTTTTGTGTGTATTCTGGACATTGAAAACTCTATGGTTGGTTCAATACGTATATACCGTTGCTTAATGTACACGACCCAATCAGAACATGATTAAGGTGAATGTTTATAACATTGCTTACAAATGCAAAATCATAACCTTCTTTAGACATTAAAGATACAGATATGATATTACAAGTCGCACTGGGTACAAAATAACAATCACGTAAAACAAAAACATGTCCATCTGCCAATCCCAAGTGATAGTCCCCACGGACTCAGCATCCATGCCAGCTCCATTTGCAACTCTGAGGGTCATATCACCTGCCTTCAAAACCCTACGCTTTCTCAGTGCCTGCATAGAATTACATATATGAGATCCTGATCCGGTATCAAATACCCAGGAAGTAGAGTTTATTGATAGACAGTTTTCAATAACATACACACCTGAAGCCGAAGCCACAACTTGCTTCGGGTCCTGGTTTCTGGCCTTCCAAGCCCTGCAATCTTTCTTTTAGTGTCAACTCTTGTGACAATAAAAGCACTCATCCTTTGTCACAAGCTTTCCCGCTACCTTTGCCATTTTTGAAAGGTTAGCCTAGCACCTCATGAAGGGTTTGGAAGCATCACATGAACCAAAAACTGAATTTTTAGGGTGCTAAGTTAACGAACATAGAATCGTTCCTAGAAAAATTAGGGTTTCAAATTTTTCACATCATCATATGAAAGAAAAGCTAGGGTTTAGAGAGTACAACCTTTGTAGCTCCCTACGCTAGACTCCTCGGCTACTTGGGGTTTGAAAAAGCTCCGCTTGAACTCCTCTAGGTCACCGATGATCCACCCGGAGTCCGCTTTGTCCAAGCTTGCAACTTCACCCGGTCAAGAGACCGAAATGAAGCTAACACTCCCAACAAGGGGGCTAGACTTATGTAGAATGGTGTTGTGGTTCTCTTTCTCACCTCAAAATCCTAACTTTATGAGTATATTGCTCACTACAAAAATCTAGAGAGCAAAATGAGAGAGGAAGAAGAAGATGATGGCTATATTTTTTCAAGAGTAAAAAGAATGACACTCTTGTCAAAGGAAAAAGAAAATATATCAATATATATTTTCTTGTTCTCATCTCAAACCATGGTTTAAACATTATTGAACTTGAGTTAAAACCCAAAAGGAAAAGTAATCCATGGTTAAATGGTGGGTGAGCATGGTTAGGTCAAGAAGAGTGTAGAAAGCTTCCATGAATTATCCTTTCCTTTTCTTTTGTTTTAAATCAAATTCAATAATAATATATATAAATAAAACCATGGTGTGAGTCTTATATTGCCACCATTTTCTTTGTATAAGCAACCATGATAGATGATGTACGTATGTATGTATGTATACACATCCATATGTGCATGAAACAAGAAAGAAAGAAAAACATACATGCAAGCATACATCCATCCAACACAAGAAAGGATTTCTAGTGAGAAACTAATGGTTAAATGATAAATCAACACTTGATTTATCAATCCGGCCATATCACATACGACCCTAACCAAAAGCAAGCCGCCCGATCAATATACGGTATCCTATACGCGCATTTTAATCGGGTCCATACGCATATCGCATACGCGCACCACAACGTTTCGCCTGGACTAGGTAACTCCATTGTGGGACTCTAAGACTCTTCAATATGCTGGCAGTGGGTGATGATCATATCAAGCACCCCCAAGCCGCAAGCGGTCTGCTAAACGTACCGGCCACCCGGGTATTGAGCGATCAGAAGAGAACAAGCGAACCTGATACAACTCCCGTCGAGCCAACCGGCAACACTTCTCGTACAGTCCGGTCTCCTCGTGTGATATGTCGCATATCAAGTCAAGGGGCGGTAAACGTCAGACCCCAATAACCGATAAGTCGTGCCGATGTGAGGCTCATAACGGGTCGAAAAACTACTGGTAACACTTACCAGTAAATCTCTGAATCAGCCCTGGCCAGGGACTTCCCTGTTACGGCCAATCGAGCACAGCGCAACATCAACCCCCAATACCGGGAGAGACAAAACCCCTCCTATCGCTCATTGCCTCCATGTGACTCAGGACTGTACCCAAAAACCACCGTTTTGCATGCCCTCATGGACGTGGTAAGGTGGAAATCAAAGCACAGTGGGAATCACACAAGACTCTATGACGATCTTGGGTCTACAGATTAACCTGCACAAGTGTCACATGAGAACTGCCATCAGACGTAAGGTATAATACCATCTGGGAGTTCTCGGCGAGTCCGTCCAGTGTACCCAGTCTCCACTGAGCACCCGTATACCATCTCTGATGTAAAACACCAATGGATATGGGATCATCCATCGCCCATCTCATGGGTCCAGAAGTGTATACACTAGTCTACTCTGGTATATCGATGCCCTGTCTCGATACACCCACGACTAGGGAGCTTGAAGGATGTAATTATGGACTACCATGTCCCCACTAGTATGATCCTCATCATAGTCCAGGTAGTCAAGTACACATCCTAAGGGCTTTACCAACATGTAACTATAAGACAGTATAAAGAGACTAGTATACATGTTAAGATAAAGAGAAACCGGATAGCATACTATCATATCGAGCAAGAAAGTGATCTCTATATATGTCCAAGCATCCAATATAATATACATCATCTGTACAATACTTGCCTCTAAGGCATACATACAACTAACAATCTCCCACTTGCACTAGGGCCAGCTGCTGTAGTATCGCATACCGAGCATCCCGAAGAGTCTCTCAAACTGTATCTGGAGAATGGCCTTCGTGAGTGGATCCGCTGTGTTATTCTTCGTGTCAACCCTCCTGACCTCGATCTCCCGGCGATCAACTATCTCCCGGATCAGGCGATACCGCCTCAGAATATGCCTGGATCGCTGATAGGACCTGGGTTCCTTAGCCAAACCCACTACACCATTGTTATCGCAATACAAAGGTATTGGATGCTCAATGGATGGAACCACTCCAAGTTCAGTAATGAACTTCTTGATCCAGACAGCCTCTTTGGCAGCATCGTTGGCAGCGATGTATTCAGCCTCCTTCGTCGAGTCTGCCACGGTTTCCTGCTTGGAACTCTTCCAGCTAACCGTCCCTCCGTAAAGGGTCAAGACAAATCCCTACTGCGACTTAGAGTTGTCCTTATCACTCTGGAAGCTTGAATCGGTAAAGGACTTTACTTGGAGTTCTCCGTTACCATACACCAAGAGCATCTCTTTAGTCCTTCGTAAGTACTTGAGAATGCTCTTCACAGCTGTCCAGTGACTCTCTCCAGGATCTGCTTGATACCTGCTCACTACACATAGTGAGTATGCTACATCGGGTCTGGTACATAGCATCGCGTACATGATAGAGCCTACAGCCGAAGCATTGGGTATCCCATGCATGCGAGCTCTCTCCAAATCAGTCTTGGGAGACATCTCTTTGGAGAGAGTGACTTCAAAGATCGTGGGTAAGTTCCCACGCTTGGATTCTTCCATACCAAACCTCCTTAGTATGGTGTCAATGTACCTGGATTGGGACAATCCCAATATCCGTTTGGATCTATCTTTATAGATCCTGATTCCCAATATGCAGGAGGCATCACCAAGATCTTTCATTGAGAATCTTTGTGATAAGAAGAGCTTGACCGATTGCAGCATAGAAATGTCATTTCCTATCAAGAGTATGTCGTCCACGTACAATACGAGGAAGATAACCTTACTCTCTGTCACCTTCTTGTAGATACAAGGTTCATCTACGTTTTTGAAGAAATCAAACTCTTTGATAACGACGTCAAAGCAGATGTTCCAACTCCACGACGCTTGCTTTAATCCATAAATGGATTTAAGCAGCTTGCACACCTTCCCGCTGCTCCCACTATCTATGAAGCCCTCTGGCTGAGTCATGTACACGCACTCTTCTAAATCACCGTTTAGAAAGGCGGTCTTAACATCCATTTGCCATATTTCGTAATCATGATATGCAGCGTTGGCAAGCATGATCCGGATGGATTTAAGTATAGCTACTGGAGAAAAGGTCTCGTCATATTCCACACCTGGTCTTTGACGAAAACCCTTTGCTATAAGTCTAGCTTTGAAAGTCTCCACTTTCCCATCAACACCAAGTTTTTTCTTGAAGATCCACTTGCTCCCAATGGGTTTTACCCCTTCAGGAGCATCTTCCAAAGTCCATACTTTGTTGGTGTACATGGATTCCATCTCGGACCGCATTGCATCCAGCCATTTCACTGAGTCCCCACTCGTGATGGCCTGCTCGAAGCTAGTTGGGTCATCATCCTCCATGATGCAATCCTCACTGCCACCATCAATGAGAAAACTGTAGTATCTCTTAGGTGGGTGAGAAACCCTGCTAGATCGGCGGAGTGGCTGGGGTTTGTCAGGTACTACTGAATTCTCTGGTTCTACCAAGTCATCTGTTATAGTTTGTGTCGCTGGAACCTCTTCCAGTTCTACCTCAATGCCACTGATCTGTTTCAAAAGAAAACCTTTTTCTAAGAAGGTGGCATGTCGAGAAACAAACACCTTTTGTTCCTCGGGGTAGTAGAAGATATACCCTTGTGAATTTTTGGGATATCCTACAAACTTACATAAGACAGATCTTGCCTCGAGTTTGTCCGGATTTTGTCTTTTGACATAGGCCGGACAACCCCATATTAACATATTTAAGAGATGGTCTCTTCCCTTTCCATATCTCATATGGAGTAGTAGGTACTGATTTGGTAGGAACCATATTCAATAGGTGCATGGCTGTCTCAAGCGCATACCCCCAGAAGGAAATAGGCAACTCAGCAGTGCTCATCATGGAGCGCACCATATCTAATAGCGTGCGATTTCTCCGTTCCGATACACCGTTGTGCTGTGGTGTATAAGGAGGAGTGAGCTGAGAGAGAATCCCATTCTCTTTTAAATAATCCAGAAAATCGTTGCTCAAGTATTCTCCTCCTCGATCAGATCGAAGGATCTTAATACTTTTGCCCGTTTGGTTCTCTACTTCGTGCTTATATTCTCTGAATTTCTCAAAAGCTTCAGACTTGTGTTTTATCAGGAACTAATGTCCGTATCTAGAGAGATCGTCAGTGAATGTAATGAAGTAGGAAGAATCGTTCCTGTTATGTGTAGACATGGGACCACATACATTACTATGTATCAGCCCTAAGAGTTCCGTAACTCTTTCTCCGTGTCCCGTAAACGGAGTTTTGGTCATTTTACCTTTGAGACATGACTGGCATGTGTCATAAGATGAAAATTCAAACGGATTCAAATATCCATCATTATGCAACTTAGCTAGTCGTGTCGCATTTATGTGACCTAGTCTACAATGCCATAAGAAGGATTCGTTCAGTTCTGAACTCTTCCTTTTGTGTGTGTTTTGTAAATTGAGGACTGTATTTTGATTGAGAATGAATATGCCATTAGGTAAGGAGCCTGATGCAATCAACTTTTGATCTAGGAAGATGTTCATAACATTATCCTGTACTACAAAATTATATCCTTCTTTACTCAGTAAAGAAACTGATATAATGTTGCACATCATGTTCGATATATAATAGCACTCATTCAGAACCAATTTATTACGACTTGGTAATACAAGGTGATATTCGCCAACTGCTTTGGCTGCAACACTTGCACCATTCCCTACTTGAACGGAATGATCACTCTTTCCCAGTTCTCTACCTTTCCGTAGCCCATGTAATTGTTTACATATGTGGGATCCTGATCCGGTATCTAATACCCAGGACGTAGGGTGAACTGAAAAACAGTTCTCAATGACAAACACACCCGAAGAAGGTGCATCAACATGCATGTCCTCCGTTAGGGCGGCGTGAGAATCCAGACATTCTCCTATTTCCTGTTCAGTCTTATAACACTTATAAGATAGAACGGGTCCAACGTTCCCCTGCACAGTATAACATGCGGGTTCGGTCAATACATCCATATTATTATCTTTATTAAGGCATGACATGGTCGCTACCTGAAGAGAGAAAGAAGAAAACACTTTAGCGTATGCTCTTGCAAGATCAGATTGGTTATTATCTTATCTAATCAGGATGGCTCCCACTGTTTTTATCAAATCTTCCTTCAAACCCTAAAAGGAAAGACTAGCCGGGATTAATTACACCCTACAACTTCGCCGATCTTTCAGCCAGGCCAGTGTCGGTACTTTGAGGGAGGTTCCCCGTGCTTTCGCACGGACCTAATTAAAGTAAACCTCGTTTTCCCAGAGGCGTAACCCCGTTGACACCCTTCTAGACACCTACTTGATCGGCTACTTGTCCTGTGTAAAACTCTCCCAGGAGTAACAATTACTCGCAGTGGGTATCGGGATCCAACTATCTCATAGAAGATATGCTATCTCATTGCAAATTTCAACTCTTGAAATTCCCGATAATACTTTTGCCCCTAACGTACTATGACCTTGACGAATGCCAAACAACCCATAGTGCGCTAGTCAAGTTCAACCCGTACATTTCTTGATTGAATTAAACCCACTCGCACGACCCTTGACGAATGCCAAACAACGCCATACGAATACCCTAATCCAATCGCATCATATGCTACAGATAAATAGTAAATATCTACCGTACACTACGCCTTGACGAATGCCAAACAACCGTAGCACGAATATTAAGTAATATCTATCTGAAATGTCGGAGGGCTACGCAGGTTTTTCAGAAAAACCATGAGCGTAATGAACTTGATATTGTTGTAGAATCAAGTGAAATTTTGAAATGGAGTGATTTTGAGGCTTTCATTAGTTTTACTAAAGAGGTCACTCCCGGTGAAGAGATCTCGGCTCTTTCCTCATCGAATAAGGTGCAGGATATATCATATATATCACTGTGCAAAGCAAAACTCCAAAAGCAGTCAAAAGTCAAACCGAGTGTTGTAGCATCTGCCAGTTTTGCTAAAGAGGTCACTCCTGGTGAAAGGATCTCGGCTCTTTCCCCATGAATAAGTTGCAGGGTATATCATATATACCACTATGCAAAGCAAAACTGTAGCTACCTTTTTATTTAAAATTTTGATTCTACAACATCTTTTAGGTTTCTTTTCTTTCATTAATCACATTAATGAAGTCCTATCATTTAAGTTACCTAAACATCACAGATAAATACAACGTACACTTATGCCATCCGCATTCGCCTCGATGTCCCCTCGTGCACCGTTAGGTTAGGTAACTAACGACAGAGCAGGGCAAGACTAGTGCGGGTGCAAAACATAAGTAAATTCTATATAATATATCATATATACTATATACTGAATCCATCAGAACATATCAAATTATCACATCACAGATATCGCAGCAGAAACATAGATATAATGTGGGATATACTAGGACGTCCGTATTTAGTATTTAGCCAACAATAGAAAATACGGATTCCACAGTCGCGATGAATAGCCAAGCCCACACCCCTAGACCCCTACGAGAGCGGCAAGCGACCCTACCAATCCTGGAGTTTAGGAGACCCGGTCTCGACTCCTCGAGATGGCCTCCCACTGAACTCCAGTACTCGGTCACTTGTGCTCCCCTTCTTGGGTCTATCCTAATGCGGAAAAGTAAATAATATACAAAACTGGTGACACAATCTCAACCCGGAAGTGCCCCAAATAAAAGAATATTACATTACATTTAAATATACATGAATGAAAATATAAAACTCTCATCTCACATAAAACCCCCCGGCTATTCGATCGCGACAATCCTGCACATCATATCTCAGCAACACATAATATCACATATTATCAACGTAAGTAAGTATGCGTACCCCAATTATCGTTGATGTATAGCAACGAAACCGGCGATATCGAACATACTACACTTACGGACACAGAAAAGAAAGTGTAAAACTGCAATATCTGGAATCCACATTCTCTTTAGACATCATAAATGCGAGGTATCACATACCTCGTATTTCATGTCTTATAATATGAAATCCACACATTGCATCACATTCCAGATAATTAGACAGTATTAGAGTTTTCGAACGAACGATCAAATACCCAAGATTCCCTAAAGCTCAACACTTGAGCGGAGTTCAAAAACCGGAGTGTGACACAGTAGTAGTGGTCCAGCCGTAGAAGGGTCAAGCCAACGCCTCACATGTGGCACACCGTACTGCCCCAAACCCTAAGGTTCAAAGGGCAGTTCGAGACGGTCACATGATCGAGTTAAGGTTTGTTGTCTTCTAGAGGGACCACCACTAAACTTGCACGTATCTCCAAAATATTTAAACCCCGTGAAAAGTGAGCAAATGATACTCGTTCAAACACTTTAATACTTTCTAATTTATCCGGAAAAGCCACGAAATGAAAATTCCGATCGAATCGACGAGTCCAAAACCAACTCCAGAAAACACTGCACCAAATTCAGATTAAAAATACCCAAAAAAATATACAAGTATAACAAAGAATTACTGTATAAAAATTATTCAGTGATTGATGTAAATGGCCGCGGAACTGCGGCCCAAGCAAGCTTAGGCCGCGTTTCCGCGGCAATATGGACTGTTCACTTTGTCGAATTTTATAGTAATTCTTATATTTACCTGTTGAATTTTTTACATATTTTTAATTCTGAAAAACAGCAGTTTTGAAAAAATGACCAGAGAGCGTAAAAAAATCCGTATTTCGGTTCGATCGGAGTTTTAACTTCGTAAAATAGTCGACTAATGTTCTAGGTCGGCACTGATACTAATGAAAGGTTAGCCTAGAACCTCATGAAGGGTTTGGAAGTATCACATGAACCAAAAACTAAATTTTTAGGGTGCTAAGTTAACGAACATAGAATCGTTCCTAGAAAAATTAGGGTTTCGAATTTGTCACATCATCATATGAAAGAAAAGCTAGGGTTTAGAGAGTACAACCTTTGTAGCTCCCTACGCTAGACTCCTCTGCTACTTGGGGTTTCAAAAAGCTCCGCTTGAACTCCTCTAGGTCACCGATGATCCACCCGGAGTCCGCTTTGTCCATGCTTGCAACTTCACCCGGTCAAGAGAACGAAATGAAGCTAACACTCCAAACAAGTGGGCTAGACTTGTGTAGAATGGTGTTGTGGTTCTCTTTCTCACCTCAAAATCCTAACTTGATGAGTATATTGCTCACAACAAAAATCTAGAGAGCAAAATGAGAGAGGAAGAAGAAGATGATGGCTATATTTTTTCAAGAGTAAAAAGAATGACACTCTTGTCAAAGGAAAAAGAAAATATATCAATATATATTTTCTTGTTCTCATCTCAAACCATGGTTTAAACATTATTGAACTTAAGTTAAAACCCAAAAGGAAAAGTAATCCATGGTTAAATGGTGGGTGAGCATGGTTAGGTCAAGAAGAGTGTAGAAAGCTTCCATGAGTTTTACTTTCTTTTCTTTTGTTTTAAATCAAATTCAATAATAATATATATAAATAAAACCATGGTGTGAGTCTTATATTGCCACCATTTTCTTTGTATAAGCAACCATGATAGATGATGTATGTATGTATGTATGTATACACATCCATATGTGCATGAAACTAGAAAGAAAGAAAAACATACATGCATGCATACATCCATCCAACACAAGAAAGGATTTCTAGTGAGAAACTAATGGTTAAATCATAAATCAACTCTTGATTTATCAATCTGGCCATATCACATACGACCCTAACCAAAAGCAAGCCGCCCGATCAATATACGGTATCCTATACACGCATTTTAATCGGGTCCATGCGCATATCGCATACGCGCACCACAACGTTTCGCCTGGACTAGGTAACTCCATTGTTGGACTCTAAAACTCGTCAATATGCCGGCAGTGGGTGATGATCATATCAAGCACCCCCAAGCAGCAAGCGGTCAGCTAAATGTAACGGCCACCCGGGTATTGAGCGATCAGAAGAGAACAAGCGAACCTGCTACAACTCCCGTCGAGCCAACCGGCAACACTTCCCGTACAGTCCGGTCTCCTCGTCTGATATGTCGCATATCAAGTCTAGGGGTGGTAAACGTCAGACCCCAATAACCGATAAGTCGTGCCGATGTGAGGCTCATAACAGGTCAAGAAACTACTGGTAACACTTACCAGTAAATCTCTGAATCAGCCCTGGCCAGGAACTTCCCTGTTACGGCCAATCGAGCACAGCGCAACATCAACCCCCAATACCGGGAGAGACGAAACCCCTCCTATCGCTCATTTCCTCCATGTGACTCGGGACTGTACCCAAAAACCACCGTTTTGCATGCCCTCATGGACGTGGTATGGTGGAAATCAAAGCACAATGGGAATCACACAAGACTCTATGACGATCTCGAGTCTACAGACTAACCTGCACAAGTGTCACCTGAGAACTGCCATCTGACGTAAGGTATAATACCATCTGGGAGTTCAAGGCGAGTCCGTCCAGTGTACCCAGTCTCCACTGAGCACCCGTATACCATCTTTGATGTCAAACACCAATGGATATGGGATCATCCATCGCCCATCTCATGGGTCGAGAAGTGTATACGCTAGTCTACTCTGGTATATCGATGCCCTGTCTCGATACACCCACGGCTAGGGACTTTGAAGGATGTACTTATGGACTACCATATCCCCACTAGTATGATCCTCATCATAGTCCAGGTAGTCAAGTACACATCCTAAGGGCTTTACCAACATGTAACTATAAGACAGTATAAAGAGACTAGTATACATGTTAAGATAAAGAGGAACCAGATAGCATACTATCATATCGAGCAAGAAAGTCATCTCTATATATGTCCAAGCATCCAATATAATATACATCATCTGTACAATACTGGCCTCTAGGGCATACATACAAATAACAATTTTGGCCTTTCCCTTGGCTTCTACTTTACTAACACCGCCCCTTGGTTTGGTGGGGGATTTCTTCTTCTTTCCTCTGGCTTTCGCCTTGGACTTAGAAGAAGAAGGTCTTCCAACAGACAAAGCGGGTGTTTCCCTTACTTTCTTCAGGGTGCCCTCTGCACTCCTCAACATGTTAAGGAGTTCTGGAAGATCAACTTCCTTTCCTTGCATGTTGAAGTTCAGGATAAACTGGGCGTAAGTGGAAGGAAGGGACTGGAGAATCAAGTCAGTGTAGAGCTCGTTCTCTAACGTGGTCCCGAGGTCCGCGAGCTCTTCAATATAGCCAATCATCTGAAGCACGTGTTCCGCTACAGGTGATCCGACGGCCAATCTTGCCAAAAATATCTTTTTCGAAACTTCGTATCTGGCGATACGGGATTGCTCTCCATACAGATCTTTTGTATGAAGAAATATGAATTCTAGGTCCATATCCTCGTGCCTTCTCTGATGTTTATTGTCCATAGAGGCAAGCACGATGCACATGGCCCTCGCGCAATCAATCTCCCAGGACTTACGGATTTCCTTATCCGTGACGCTGGATTGAGGTCCTGGGACAGGGGGAGCTTTAGTGGTAAGGAGATACCCCAACTTTCCATAAGTGATTGCCATTTTGATATTCCCGAACCAAACTTTGTAGTTTGGCCCTGTCAGTATATTTTTTCTACTAGTAACTTTAGTCCGGTCATGATGTTTGGTCGTTACAATTAGGAGAGAGTGAAGAAACACTTTAGCATGATGCTCTTGCAAGTTTAGAGTGGTTTTTAGTTTGTCTAAACAGGATGGCTCCTACTGTTTCTCGAATCCTTCCTCAAACCAAAAAAGAAGAATTAGTCGGGATCAATCTCACCGTTCAATACTTGCTTAACCGTTCAGCCAGGCCAGTGTTGGTACTTCGAGAGAGGTTTTCCAACGCTTTCGTGAAGTTCCTTAATTAAATAACCTCTTTTCCCTGTGGGCGTAGCCCCGCTAACACCTTTCTAGACACCTACTTAGTTTATAGCATTGATCGTTAAGTGAGAAAGTTCCCGAGGAGTAGCATATACTCACAGTAGGATCGGGATCCAAATATCATCGTCTGTTAAAATTGAAGGAATCCTACCAGAATCATCGCACTCCAAATGGTATGCAGCACTAGCAAGTTTCAGTTTCTTTAGAAACTCCCGTTGTGGATTTTTGCCCCATGCTCTTATGACCTTGATGTAGGCCAAAATATCATAAGTCACATGTCACGTTCTACCCATCATTTACCAGGTTAATTTAAACCCACCCGTACATACCCTTGACGTAGGCCAAAATGGCAGTACGACTGTCTCAAACCAACGCATCTATCTATGCAACAGATAAATATCTGGCAGCTACCAATCACTATGCCTTGGCGTAGGTCAAAATACATAGCTTGAATACTACCGAATATTTAACTGAAATGATGGAGGGCTACGAATGGTTTTGGTGAAACCGTGAACGTAGTGAACTTGATATAATCGAAGGAACCTGATAGCTTTTAAAAGGAGTGGTTTAAGTTTCACGTTGAAAAGTTGTTTTGAAAAGAAACTGAGTGGTTTTGAAATTGTTCCAACGATTTTAACTTTGGTTTATTTTCTTGCATTAACTTAATGCGTCCCATCAATTAATCCTACCATTGTAGAAAATAACGAAAATACGTCGTACGCTTATGCCATCCGGATTCGCCACGGGGCCCCGTCATCACCCGTTAGGTTACTTAACTAACGACAGAGCGGGGGCTGGACTAGCGCGGATGTAAAACATAAGCAACGCCTACTAGATATCATATATAGATATATACATTCGTCAGATGCAATGATAGCCATTCCAGATCACTGATGAACATATTGGATATGCTAGGAATCCGCGTTTCGTTCGAGCCTGCAACTAAAGACGGATTACACGGTCGCGATGAATAGCCAAACCCCACCCTAGACCCCTACGAGTGCGGCAAACTACCCGCCAAGTACCCGAAGAGAAGCAACCTCCCTCAACAACGTGAGTAGGCCACTCGGCACTTCGAGGTACCCGTTAGTTTGTGCACCCCACCTTGGGTCTATCCTAGGAGCAAAAACAGTAAAAGAAATAATATACAATGGCGGCTACAAGCTCATCCCGGATGTGCGGCCATAAAAATAATATTATATCAATTTACATATCACATCAAATGAAAGATAAAGAAAACTCTCATCTCACAACCCCCGGCTATTCATCCGCGACAATCCAACGAGTTCATATACACAAACCATCAACATTACAGATCACAAATATGCACAACCCCCACTAATCGATGTATAGCGATTAGTTGACGTTCAGTGCATATATCACATCACATATATAACCCATTAGCTAAAGTCTACAGAACTTCAATCAAAATACGAATTTTCAACTACCCCAAACACAACTTTGTTTTCTGGAAATTCTGGGCAGAAACAAATTATCCTAAAAATCCTAAAACAGAACACTAATGAAACTGCAGCAAAGACGAGTCACGGTTGAGTCAACTCGGCCGCGGATCCACGGCTAAACTCATGGTTTGGCCACGGTTCCGCGGTGAGTTGACCGAGTCACTGGTTCGTTTTTGCTGTGTGTTTTTAGAAAACCCTAAGCCCATTTTTAAGATGTGTGGAATTATTTTTAGAGCAGTTTTAAAAATCGGCAGAAACATGAGTTTTCGGACGTGTTTTGCGATTTTTTTCTCCAATCGAAATTCTAAATACTTTGCTAACATGCTAGTTGTTGTTTAGCTTGGCTCTGATACCACTGTAGGTCCACGTTGCCCATCCCGGTTCTTACGGGGAGGCGGAAACGGTAAAAAAAACGATTTTTGAGACAAGGCAACATGGACTAGAAATGAGGATCTTTGCTATACAAAACCTAGCAAACTAACTAGAAGTTTAACTACTATGTTAGAGGGTTATACCTAGGTCTTGAACTCCTTCTCTTCTTGCTCCTTGGAGTGGTTGGAGCGGCTCCACCTCGTAGTCTCCTTGTAGTCGAAGAAGGATCCACCCGAAAGCCTCTACCTTGAGCTCCTATCTCACCCGGGAGGCAACTAAAGTGCTTGGCTTGCTAAACCTAGAACTCTAGAGTGAGTAGAGAAGAGATTTAATGGTTTTATCTCTATAGCTCATGCTTCTCAACACATGAGACATGAGAGCTTTGAAAGAGAGGATAAGGGTGAGCTTTGGATGAGAGAGAATGAGAAAGTGAGAATCAAACAATTTTACAACCATATCTCTCATATTAGGAATTATGATAATAATAATAATAATTAAGAAAATGTGTGATGGTTAGTTATGAATGACCATTATCATTTCATTCATTAAATGCATTTTGCAAAGAACAAGAAGTATCTTTGAAAACAAATGATGATGGTCAACAAGTCCACTTTGGTCAACCGGTCAACAAAAGTCAAAAGTTCAACTCAACCATGGCACAACAATCCTTAATTAATATTATTAATCATAATCCTTATTCTCATTAGGGTTTAGAAAAAGTCAACGGTCAACAACCTTAATGAGAATCTTCTCCCTCTGCCTCTGTCAACTTTGCATACACACCCGCATCCGTGTTCCGCGGAACACGAATACAATGAGATAAAACCAATCCCAAAACATATACTAGGATCTGGCTTAAACCAAAGTCCATTAGTAATGACTTCCCGAACGCCAAACATGCACAAGTGCGCAGATATGAACAAACCTTATCGCAAAACCATGCGACCTCTACTCTGTTTTGCCCAAAGGCGAATAACCTTCTGTGTGGGACTCTAAAGACTCGACACTACGCTGGAAGTGGGTTTAACCACAGGCCGCAAGCGGTACTAGCTGTACATAACGGTCCCCAGGTAGATGCCGATAAGAAGACTGATGAGGTGAACCCATCCGAACTCCTACTGAGCCTGAATGTCACAATCTCCGTACAGTCCGGTCTGTTCATCTGAGAGTATCGCATGTCAGTCCTATGGGGGCGGTAAACGTCAGTCCCCTAATAGCGGTACAAGTCATGCCGAAGTGTAGCCCAGAACTCCCTGAGAAACTACTGGAAACACTACCAGTAATTCTCGCTTGCCCTGGCCAGGGACGACTATGTGTAATGGCTCTCCTAGACACAGCGCGATATCAACCCCCAATACCAGGAGCGACGAATCCTGTCTAACCGTCACTGCCTCCAAGTTCTTCGGGACTGCACCCAACTACTACCTGTTTGCACGACTCATCTGAGCCGTGGTAGGGTAGTAATCTAAGAACAGTGGGAAAACACTCGAGGCGAAGTGACAGTGTCAAGTCAACGGACTATGATGTACTCATGTTACCTGAGAACTGATAACTGACGATATGTATAATACCAAACCAACAGTTCCCAGCGAGTCCTGTCCAGTGTACTCGTAACCTAACGAGCACCTGCATACTATCTCCAGTACGACGTACTGATGGTTGTGGGACAGACCATCTCCCCTCCTGGGATGAGAAGCGTATATACTAGTCTACCCTGGAGTATCGATTCCCTGTCTCGATAATCCTATAACTAGGGACCTGTATAAGGATGTGCTTGTAGATTATCCAGCCCCCACTAGTGTGACTGCCATCACAACGCTGGTAATCAAGCAAAGATCCTAAAGGCTCCACTAATGTGTATAGGCGATATGCTAAAAGAAACACATGCACACATTAAAGTAGAAACAAACCAAGTAGCATACTATCATTTTGAGCAAGATTGTCTATACAACTATGAATATCCTAAGCTTCCATTAAGTAATATACACACTAGTGTGATATAGTAATGGCCTCTAGGCATATACACTAACACCAAGCTCGATATGAATGGAGACTAGAGATATAGGAATATTTTCACCATATTTTCTCTCTTTTCTAAGCTAAAGTGAGCTACTTAGATGAAGGAGGAGGAGGTGTAGAAGAAGAAGCCATCGAGAAAATAGCTAAGTCTTCTATGTGAAGAACAACTAGTAAGCATAAAATGAATGGCTTGATATTTTGCAACCATGGAAAAATAGTTTATCCAAATGAAATATATCATATAATAATCAACCCATACCTCTCTACCATACTTCTTCACACCTCATCCTCCACCTCATTTTTGATTTTCTATAAAAGGAAAATCAAGAAATGAAGTGTCCATCTTCTAAAACAAATTCCATATAAATACGGAATACAGCCAGTATACGTACATAAATACATATACGCGTATTCGTACAAAAATACGAATAGCCAAGAGAGAGAAAATGAATAGTGAACAATAATACTAAAATATACATATTAAAAAATATATATAAATTATTAAATCAAAACCTGATTTAATAATTCGGCTAATCCTAAGCCGCTAGTATTATCAACCGTCTGATTAAAGTCCGTGTAGCCTTTACACGTAATTAATCAGACACCCTGTATGCACCAATATACGTCATCTACATCATATCGCCTTAGCCGGGAAAACCTTTTGTGTGGGACTCTAAAGACTCGACAATACGCTCGCAGTGATTTACTGGATAAATCCAAAAACCACATGCATGTCGGCGGCACTAGCTGTACGTAACAACTACCCAGGTATCTGTTGAAAGGGAGGTCGACATTCAATTCCGTCCGAACCCTACTGAGCCTGAATGTGATAATCTCCTTACAGTCTGGTCTCTTCATCTGAGAGTATCGCATATCGGATCTAGGGGTGGAAACGTTAGACCCCTAATAACCTGATAAGTCGTGTCGGAGTCAAGCTCATCACCCAACTGAGAAACTACTAAACTCATACCAGTAAATCTCATCTAGAGTTGCCACGGATTTAGGGTGATAGCCAACCGAACATAGCACGACATCGACTCCTAATATCAGAAGAGAAAAATCCCCGACAATCGCTTACTGCCTCCATGTGGTCCGGGACTGTACCCAACTAAAACTTGTTTGCACGACTCCTTTGAGCCGTGTGTTGGCTATAGTACCCTCAAGTTAATTATCGGATCGCAGGCACGCGATTGCGATGACTGAAAGAGGACCTATACCAGTAGAACAATCTTACTCGAGATGATAGTATGCTATCTGGTTTGGCTTTATCATTATGTACTAGCTTTAAGTGGCTTTACTAAACACTATTACATGTTGATAGAGCCTATAGGATTCTTGCATGACTAGCAGCAGTATGATGGCGATCATATATGTGGGAGCTGGGGTCTATAAGCACATCCATAAATGTCCCTAGTCATGAGAGTTTCGAGACTGGGCATCGATACTCCATAGTAGACTAGTGTATACTGATCTAGACCATGACGAGGGGTGGTGGCCAGTCTCACAAGCCATTTGTGTTAGTTTGTTCACCTAAGATGTATATAGGTGCTCAATGGGCTATGAGTACACCAGATGGACTCACCGGGAACCGGCTAGTTGGTACTACACCTATTGTCAGATAGCAGTCCCCTGGTGCCATGCGTACAGGTTATTCTATCGACCTTAGATCGTCATTTGTCTCGTGTGAGTTCCCACTGTGCTTTTATTACTACCCTACTACGGCTCAAAGGAGTTATGTGTTCATATCAGATTTTTGCATTTTTATACCGCCCAATTTTTATCACATTGCATATCGGCAGGTACTCTTGAGCCGTGTTTGTTAGTAAATTGCAGGATACAGGTTCTCGGCTCTAAACGGTGAAATTCATGGAAAAACACGACAAAACCCGGGTTCCTGCCAACCACAGATAAAACACGGGTCTCCGCTCTCTATCCGTATGTTGCCACACACCAGTTCAAGAGACAAAATGGCAAATCAGTGTCATTTTCATGCACAAGGCTCAATGGCAAAACAAGATCCAAGAAATCTATGTGGAGCTCGAGGAAATCATGACAAAAAGATCCACATCAAATCACCTTTTGATCAATAGAAATTCTGGAAAAATCGTTAAGAAAATATGAGAAAACACATATACCAGACTCATAGGCACAGAAGACCAGGGGAGTACAAAAAATCCCATGCTTCAACTCCACCATACGGCCGCGGATCCGCGGCCAATAGGGGGTCTAGGCCGCGGTTCCGCGGCCGTACAGGCGCCGCAGTTGATGGTTTTTTGAGGGCATATTAGTCTTTTCACATGGGTCCAGAATGTTGCCCTAGAATTTCTGTTGCCTGCCTATAAATAGCCCAGAACCTTGTGAAGCCAAGGGTGCTTAATCTTGTATTTTAGGTTTTAGAATACTTGTTGTTCTTCTTCCTCTTCTCATCTCTTCTCCATTCAAAAACTTGTAGTAAGCTTTTGTTAGTGAAGAATGATGAATAAAGAAGTTCATTTTGTTATTATACTTGTCTTGCTCTTGTTATGTTAATTGCTTGTAATCTTTAATTGATAATTTAGTTGTTGTTATTTATTGTTGTTTCTTTCTTTTCTCTTTTCCTTTATCCTTAAACAACCATGATGCTTACGCTTGATCCTTGCCAAGGTCAGGTCGCAAATAGCTAGTTGTTATCTTCTAATCTCTTTCTTTCTATCTTCCTCCTTTGTTTTATTTTTCGTTCTTCTTGTAATGGGTGAGTAATTTCCATACTTGTTAGGGTAGGATAAGGGAAGTTTGAGAGAAGGAAATCTCTCTCACTCTTTCCTTGCCCAACATCTTAAATCGACTCCCGTTAATTGAACCACAATCCGCTCCCTACGGCACCCTATCCTACATGATAGCGGTGATTCCGTAGTGAGACCGGTTGTGGTTGAAGTAACCGGAGGTTATGGCTAAGAGCCAAGAACGGACGGACAAGCACCAAAAGTAAGAACTTAAGCGTTGGAATTCCTAGCTTATACTCGCAAGTTCCTTCCTAGTCGTGCTAATCCCCGTTGTTGCCGATTACCGTAACACCGATATTAAGAGTTGCAACGAAAGAAGTGAGCGACTCCTAACTCAAACTAACCTAATCCTAACCCTAACAAGCTCTCTTTACATATCATTTTAACACTTTGTTAATCACAAACAAATCTGGACTTTTGGACTTAACTCGTTAAAGCACATAGAAAAAGATTCCCATCTCCCTGCTGACGACCCGTACTCAACCGGCTAGCTACAGGCGAAACCGTTTTGATTGCGGAAATTAACTAAACTTGAACACACCAAAAATCCTACCAATCAATTGGCGCCGTTGCCGGGGAGACGGTAGTTTATTTCTTTGTGTAATTTCGGGTTAATTTGTGAATATAAATATAACCGAAAAACAAAACAAAAAAATATACATTGTAAAAAATCATCTTGTTATTTTTGATTAGTTTTTGTGCAAGTGTTTAGGATAATACGAAGTTCGAGTTCAGTGCCAAAGACGTGGGAAGATAGACCCATATCTCGCGGCTACAACGCGACAGATTCAAGACGAAAAAAATGGTCTACTGAAAATTCTGGAGCAGATACAGTGAACAAATCTAGATTCAAGATATCCAGAAAAGAAGATGACAGCCAGGTAAGCATCTACAACCAAACTGAAGCTTCAAGGACACCATAAAGCCGCGGAACCGCGGCATAAGCGTGCTTAGGCCGCGGAACCGCAGCAGTTAGGTGGAATCAGCCGCCCAAAATTTCCTGTAAGTCTTTCTAACTCTCCCCCACTCATCTGAACTCCATAAAACTGTGTTTTCTGCAGCATTCTTTATGCAAATTCTCTTCCCCCTTACAATAAATTGTTTTTGTGGAGGATTCTTTGCGCCGCGCTAAAAAATAAAAAAAATTGTTTGCAGTTGATTTGTTACTGCTTTGCATTTATTAATACGGACTTTAAGGGGCTTGAAACCAATTCAGATTGGGTGGGGATTTCATCACCCTTCCCAGGACCCCAGAAATCACAAAAAGCATATGCTTTGACCGTTGTTAATTAAAAAATACTAGACTCAGCCCTAAGGACTTCGCGCTCAATAGGACAGAGGACTAGTTACAGGCATCGGCCGTTTATCCTATCCTGACTTTTGCGGTGTCTAGGCAAGTGTGTCGAAGGCAAATGGTTACTTAATTAGGACCACTACTTACGTAGTGGGGAGCCTCCCACTTACCTGGCACTTACCTGGCCGCAATTGTTGGAGAAGAGGCGGTTTAAGGTCCTGTTTCTAGCCCTTTGGAACAGTTAGGAGCTGTCTAGCAAACCTAGGTGACCCTAGATCTAGGTGTGATTGTGCATATCATGTTTGTGATAGGTTGAAGCCGTAAGTCCGTACATATTTCTGTAATGCTCTTTCCAAAAAAAAGGAAAAAATCAAAAACTTTTATAAAAACTTGCCCTTTGTCGCCAAAATCAATTTTTTACCCACCACCCATCGTATTTCTCCATTGACGTTTTCTTACCCTCACCTTCTCCGCTTTGACTACGTGTATGTCCGCTTGGACTCGGGACACTAGCGCTCGCCTAGTCCGCGTTACGTTAGTCGCTACCGACTACGCGATCGACTCAGACGTCAAAACTCCGTCCACTCCTCTTTCACCCTTACCTTTGCCGGCCAACTCCAACGTTGACCGGAATTCTATTCATACATCTTCACATTCGCCATCACCAATCTCTTCTTCCGCGATGTCAGGATTTAATCCAAACATCTCTTTGACTACCCCTGGATTGACTCCACCTCCTATGGAGACAAATAACCCACCACCACCGCCTGTTGTAGCGCCACAGCGAATCGCGCTCCAGGATCTTTTCTATCCCACCCGTTCTGCACTTCCCATTTGTCTTTCTCTTCCACCGGCCAATGGGGATAATTTTGAAATTAAGCCCCACTTCATTAACATGCTTCCGCGATTTCATGGGCTTGAATCTGAAGATGCCTATATCTTCATCAACAAATTTCAAAACGTTTGTGCCATGATGAAAACTACCCAACTGTCGGATGATGCTATACGGCTACGGGTCATTCCGTTCACTTTATACGATCTTGCTAAAAAGATGGCTGTATAGCACCGCTTCCCACTCCATAACCAGTTGGGACGAGTTTGTATAAGCGTTTCTCAAGAAATTTTATCCGAATCATAAAACCGTAAGGATCCGTAACGAAATCAACCAATTCTCTCAGCTTCCTTCTGAACCCTTCTGGAAGTGCTTTGACCGGTATAAAGACCTTCTTGTTCAGTATCCTCACCATGGTATCGAGAGATGGCAACTTTGCCAAACCTTATACGAGGGCCTGAACCCAGCAGCCAAGCAGTTGTTGGAAACCATTTGTCAGGGCCACTTCCTATCGAAATCTGACGAGGAAGCGTAGCAATTCTTCGACGACCTTGCGGAGCAAACGCTACAATGGGAGAGCACCAGACCGACTTCTTCTTCTTCTACCTCCACATCTACCGGTCAGTCTAGGGTAGGAATTCACCAACTTGATGTCTCTATTGCGATGAAAGCTGAAATGGCTGCAATAACGAGAAAGCTTGAAGCGATAGAGAGCAAATTTTCTTCTCCTGCTCCTGCCCCTGTTCTTCCCCTTCGTACCATTTGCGCTTGTTGTTCCTATCCTTTTCACTTAACCGAAGAGTGTCCTTACAATCCACCATCTCAATGACAGGATCAGGTTAATGCTGCATTTCAGCAAAGACCGAGGAATGATCCATACTCTTCCACCTACAATCCCGGTTGGAGGAACCACCCCAATTTCGCCTGGAATTAGAATCAGAATCAATTCGAAGGCAAAAATTTCCAGAGGCCCCCTCCTCCGCACCAACAAGCGCAACAACAAACTCAACATCAGTTTTAGCAGCCCTTCCAACCCCATCCTTTTCAAAATCAGACGAACAACTTTGCACCCAACAATTCTTTTCCCCAAAACAACTTTGTTCCGTCAAATAACGATAAGGTTTCCTCGCTCGAACGAAGTCTGGAGGCGTTCGTTAAACAATCGACACAATCCACCGCAAACATCCAGTCTTCCATTCAGTCCTTGGTGCAACACACTGCCGCTCACGGGCAAAGCATTAAAATCATCGAATCCCAGATAGCACAACTGAATGCGGCCTTAAGCGAGCGAGAGAAGGGGAAGCTCCCTTCCCAGCCACTCCCTAATCCCGGTCACCCACATAATGTACATGTTGCTCTTGAACAACAGAACCATAATGTGAGTGCCGTGACCACATTGAGATAGGGAAGGATGCTGCAAAACAACATTGGCACACGGATCAACGATGACACCCCGGCCACTTCTTCTTTTTCTTCTGCTTCTTCTTCTTCTTCGTCTTCGTCTTCTGAGCCTATTCTCCATTCTTCAAAAGGCTCTTCTTCTTCTTCTGCTCTGAACGGACCCACTTCTCACACCACGAAAACACCAGTTCTGGGATCCGCTCCAGCTCCACAATCTCCTCCACAAGCATTGGACTCAACTAATTTTAAAAACGTTCCATTTCCAAACCGGTTGAGGTCCAATAAACAAAATCCATAAATGGAGAAGATTCTGGAGTTATTTAACCAGGTTAACATTAACAATCCTCTTTTAGATGCTGTCCAACAAGTCCCGTCCTACGCGAAAATCTTAAAGGACTTGTGCACGAAAAAGAGGAAGTCTCAGGTACCCAAGAATGTTTTCTTGGCTAGTGCTGTGAGTGATGCTCTTACCCAATCTTTACCACAAAAACGGAAGGACCCTGGCTGTCCTATGATTTCTATTACCATTAGGGATAAGAACATCAACCGCGCACTATTAGATCTTGGTACCAATGTTAACCTGCTTCCGTACTAAGTATACGAGCAATTAGGCGTAGGAGAGCTGAAACCCACACACTGTACTCTCTAAATGGCCGACCGATCGATCACCCATCCTAGGGGTGAGCTAGAGGATGTGTTAATCAAAGTCGGGGACTTCATATTCCCCGTTGACTTCATTGTATTAGACACACAGCCTGTAGCTAACCCCCGGAATCAAATTCCGGTGATACTCGGTCGGCCATTCCTTGCAACCTCAAATGCTGTGATCAATTGTCGCAATGGTTCGATAAACCTCTCTTTTGGAAACATGACGATTGAACTCAACATTTTCAGGTTGGGGAATCAGCCCTCTGAAAGTAATGCTCATATACTGGACGTTTGCTCAATCCAGGAGATCACCCCTGAAGAGTGTGAATTCGAGGAGTTTTTGTTCGATCACGATAACCTTAACGCAACTAGTGCGTTCCTCTTCGAACCTGCTGCTATTTCTGCGCCCGACAACGACTACGAGTGTTTCACGTTCTCGAACGATCTTAGCCGCTTACAACCCGAGTTTGAATCCTTCGAATTTCCGGATGAGTTACCTGAACCATCCAACTCGGTCGCTTACACTCATTTTGAACCTTTGCTAGAATCTTTTGAGTTCGAGACCTTTGCACCAATCTTGCCTTCAATCGTTTCACCTCCAACGCTCGAACTCAAGCCTTTGCCGTCTCACCTTAAGTACGCTTACTTATATGAGAACGAGACTCTCCCTGTCATCATCTCGGCGTCTCTAGCTCCCGAGCAAGAGAAAGCCCTTCTTACGGTCTTGCACAGCAATAGGCAAGCTTTTGGCTGGTCCATGGCGGACATCAAGGGGATTAGTCCCCTGATCGTTGAACATCACATTCATCTGATGGATGATGCCAAACCACCCTGGGATCCACAAAGACGTCTCAACCCAGTTATGAAAGAGGCTGTGAAGAAGAAGATCGTAAAATGTCTGGATAGTGGTATCATTTACCCTATCTCTGATAGCCAGCGGGTTAGCCCCATTCATGTTGTCCCCAAGAAATCAGGTATAACGGTCATCACTAACGAGGCGAACGAGTTAATCCTTACTCGCACCCAAACTGGGTGCCGAGTATGCATCGATTACAGAAAACTCAACGTCGCAACGCGGAAGGACCACTTTCCGCTAACTTTCATTGACCAAATGCTTGAACGATTGGCCGGACACGAGTACTACTGCTTTCTTGATGGCTACTCCGGCTATAATCAGATTCCCATCGCCGAAAAAGACCAGGACAAGACCACATTCACTTGTCCTTTCGGCACGTTTGCATATCGTCGCATGCCCTTTGGGTTATGCAATGCGCCCGCTACCTTCCAGCGGTGTATGATGGGATTCTTTTCAGACATGGGGGAAAAATTTCTGGAGATCTTCATGGATGATTTCTCCATCTTCGGCGATTCCTTCAACGAGTGTTTACTGCATCTCGACGCTGTCCTTACCCGATGTAAGGACAAGAACCTCACTTTGAATTGGGAGAAGTGCCACTTCATGGTGCGCGAAGGTATTGTCTTAGGACATATCATCTCACAAAATGGTACAGAGGTAGACAAAGCGAAGATTGAGGTCATTTCCAATCTCCCTCCTCCCAGATGCATCAGAGACATCCGAGCCTTCCTTGGCCATGCCAGTTTCTATAGACGGTTCATCAAGGACTTTAGCAAGATTGCTAGGCCCTTGACTCTTCTACTGGCCAAGGACACGCCATTCGACTTCAACTCGGGCTGTGTGACTGCGTTCGAGTCATTAAAGAGCTCACTCACTTCTGCTCCCGTTCTTTCATCACCTGACTGGACGCACCCATTTGAGATTATGTGCGATGCATCCGACTTTGCCATTGGTGCTGTCCTTGGACAACACATCAACAAGATGCCGCACATAATCTATTATGCGAGCCGAACCCTGAACGACGCCTAACTCAATTATACAACAACTGAGAAGGAATTCTTGGCTGTTGTATTTTCTTTAGAAAAGTTCAGGCCCTACCCGTCGGCTCTCCAGTCATTGTCTACACAGACCATTCTGCTCTGCGCCCTTTTTTTACGAAGAAAGATGCAAAATCTCGGCTAATACGTTGGATCCTCTTGTTTCAAGAGTTTGACCTTGTCATTAAGGACAAACAAGGATGTGAAAATGTAGTTGCCGACCATCTCTCACGACTTCCTTCTTCGCCTTCGCTTAAAATTCCGATCAACGACGTTTTCCCGGATGAACAGCTCTTGATAGTATCTTGCGAACCATGGTTCGCAGATATTGTGAACTATTTGGCCACAGGGCTACTACCGACTGAATGGTCAAGTCAGGATAGACTTCGATTCTTATCCCAAGTAAAACACCTTTACTGGGACGAACCCTATCTGTTCAAGTACTGTCCCGACCAGATTATTCGTCGGTGTGTCCCTGACGAGGAATTCAAGAGTGTGCTGTCGTTTTGCCATGATCAAGCATGTGGCGGGCATTTTGTCCCCAGAAAGACAGCTGAGAAGATCTTGCATTGTGGTTTCTACTGGCCACAACTCTTCAAAGACGCTCATGACTATTGCAAGACTTGCTCCCGGTGCCAACACATGGGCCGGATATCCCGCAGGAACGAGATGCCGCTCCAACCAATCTTGGTTGTGGAGATTTTTGACGTTTGGGGGATAGATTTCATGGGGCCGTTTCCCAACTCTTTTGGGAACTTATACATCCTTCTTGCTGTTGATTACGTCTCTAAGTGGGTCGAGGCTGTGCCCAGCCGGACTAACGACAACAAGGTTGTCGTTAGGTTTCTTAAAGAAAATATTTTCTCCCGTTTTAGGCACCCTCGAGCGATCATTAGCGACAATGGAACTCATTTCTGCAATAAGACTTTCGAGGCCTTGATGCGGAAATATTCCATTAAACATAAGCTATCCACGCCCTACCACCCCCAAACTTGTGGGTAGGCCGAAGTTTCAAATCGGCAAATCAAGCAGATACTGGAGAAGACGGTTTCCAAGAACCGAAAAGATTGGTCGCTGAAACTCACTGATGCCCTTTGGGCATTTCGAACCGCTTATAAGACCGATCTTGGCATGTCTCCCTATCTGCTTGTGTACGGAAAGGCTTGCCACCTACCTGTCGAAATAGAGCATCGTGCATTTTGGGCGATAAAGGAGCTAAATCTGTCTCTCGAAGATGCGTGCAGCCATCGGAAGCCGCAGTTGAACGAATTGAGCGAGCTTAGGGATGAGGCTTACGATAACGCGGTTGTCGTTAAGAATCGAACGAAGGTGTTTCACGATAAACATCTTTTGCGCAAAACTTTCGTACCTGGTCAGCAGGTACTGCTTTACAACACCAGACTACACTTCCATCCAGAAAAGCTCAGATCTCGCTGGAAAGGGCCGTATTTTGTGCGGAATGTGTATCCGCATGGCGCTGTGGATTTGGAGAATCCAAAGGACGGTTAATTTTTCAAAGTGAATGGACACCGACTAAAACCGTACCTTAGCGCCGAACCAACAGAGGAGCTCCTGGTCTTACAGGAGCCGGTTTACCCTGCAAAATCTTCCTCTGCCTACCACCAAACTTCGGTTATCCAGCCAAGAACAGTGGACACTGTTCCAAATAAGTTTGGGGGTATGTATATACCTTTTTGTATTTATTTCTGGATATTCTTTTTCTTTTTCTTCACCCTTTAAAAACATTAAAAAAAAATAAAACATAAAAAAAATTTGTATATCTAACCGACAATTTTGACCCTTTAAATGATCTCTTCATGCCATGACAGTGAGGACACTGTCCAGTTTAAGTTTAGGGGTGTTCCCCCAATCAGAGCAAGGCTCTGCTTGAATTTTGAAAATTCAAATTTTGAAGCAACGCTTCAGTTCCCGTGCGCTGCGCGCAACGCGCCACGTGACAGAAGTTGACACGGCAGCACAACGCCCAAGGCAGTACGTCCAATCAGAGCAAGGCTCTTTAAAAAACATAAGCAACGTTCAACTGCGCAAGCGCACGGCAGCGCGACACGTGTGTGCGCAGTTGCGCAAGCACAAGTGCGCAAGCGCACGGCTGCGCGACACGTGTCTGCGCAGTTGCGCAAGCGCTGTTGCGCAAGCACAAGTGCGCAAGCGCACGGCTGCGCGACACGTGTCTGCGCAGTTGCGCAAGCGCTGGTGCGCAAGCGCACCGCTGCGCGACACGTGTCTGCGTATTTGCGCAAGCGCTGTTGCGCAAGCGCCTCACTGCGCGACACGTGTCACATGCTGGTGAGTTGCGCAACAACAGAGTGAAGATTTAAGGATATTTTTTCTGTTCTTGTTTAAACAAGAAGATTTCTTCTGTAAAACAGAGGCCTTTGGATCAAAGATCCAACGGTGGGGAAAATTCCCTGAATCACTCAGAAAAGATCTTTTTAACAAATTTAACTGATTTTTGAGCACTATAAAAAGGACCCCAGACTCCATTTCAAAGATATAGAGAATTGGATTAAAAAAAAAGAGAGAAAAGAGCTTTGGAGAACTTCTTGAGAACACAAAAAAAAAAGTAGGTAAAAACCTTTGAAATAAAAAAAAATTCTCTTAGGAATAGATCATTGATCTAAAAGACAAGATCAGTGATCTTCAATAAATAAATAAATAAATAATAATAATAAAAAATAGTGCCTTGCACTTGCTAGAGAATCTCTGGTTCTCTGAGATAGAAAGAAAGAAAAGATTTTTTTTTCTTCTTCTCTTTGATCTAAATTTAGATCAAGAAATTAAAAAGTGCTCTGCACTCCTTTCTTTGAATCTAAAAGATTCTTGGTGCTTTGCACAAATGCAATGCAGTACTTGAAGGGCCAGGCCCAAACCAAAAAGACCTAGCAGGCCAAAATAAATTGCAAAGCAATAAAAGGGCTGAGCCCAAATAAAATTGATGCCCTGCATCATTGATGCCCTGCATCTTTTCTGGGCAAAGCCCAAATAAAAATAAAAGGAAATGCAAAAGCAATGTTGGACATTTTTTTTACTGGACTTAGCCCAATCGTGGCCATAAGTCCTTAAATTAAATTGGCTGAGCAAAATGGCTCTCCTAAATCAATCTACATCCGGTTCGAGGGTACATCTCCGAACTCCTTTGACATCCATCATTGTAATTCCTCAACGACGTCAAAGAGGTGACGGGTCCCAACGGCCACACACCCAATATCGGACCGAAACGTCCCTAAACTAATATCGGACCGAAACGTCAACTAATATCGGACCGAAAAGTCCCAAAACTAATATCGGACCGAAACGTCCCTAAACTAACATCGGACCGAAACGTCCCTAAACTAATATCGGACCGAAACGTCCCTAAACTAACATCGGACCGAGACGTCCCTAAACTAACATCGGACCGAGACGTCTCTAAACTAACATCGGACCGAAACGTCCCGAAACTAACGACGGACCACCACGTCCCTAAACTGGCACAATAGAGCCCAAATGCTCTTTTGTCGGATCTAAATGGTCCCGTTAAGTTGATCTTAGTCTCAAACTGGACTAACGTATCCTTAACAAACGTTTAAGTTGATCTTAGCCCCAAACACGGCTAACGTATCCTTAAATATTCAAATGGATTATAAAACTCCCAATCAACTCTGGTTCGAGGGTACATCTCCGAGCTCCTCTGATACATGTCGTTGTGATCCTTCAACGACGTCAGAGAGGTGACGAGTCCCGATGGCCATACATTAAATTAATCACTACGTTGAGTTGATCGTAGTCTAAAACAGGACTAACGTATCCTTAACGAACGTTTAAGTTGATTTTAGCCGCAACGCGACTAATGCATCCTTAAACTGAAAACACCAAACCCAAATCTAAGTAAATACGGATTTGGACTAATCCACGTCCTACGGGCGACGGCATTACTCAGTCTCCGTATACAATCCACGGGCAACCACAAACAAAATGAACACACACGACACGAAGTGAAATTCTGGAGAAGGAGAAAGTTGTTACCGCGAGACGGTAGCGTAATTAACTGCAGGGGCTTGCGCCTGCAGGGAAGAGCGTCCTCACAATCAAAGCCCCCTCATCCTGAGGGGGAATCTGACGAAGTCTGCTACATCGGCCGCATCCGTCTAAACCTCCGACACACGGTGCCATAAATCAGCTTGGCATCTTCGGAGAGGTAGACGGATAAAACCAATTAGCATCTGCCCCGAATCTCAGCGTAAGGACATCGCCATCCTGTGCGCCGCCTTTCGGAGGGGAACAGATTCTGGAACGCCCGGTGGGACCTCTTCCTCTTTCCACTCCACACTTCGTGTGTCATCTTCGCGAACCAATCGCGGTTCGTTAAATGGTTGTCTTCGGATTTCAAGTTACTAAGATTTGGTCTTTTACCTGGCGCAGAATTCAAGATTCAATGGCCTCTAGCTGTACCAACTGCTCGAAATGCCGCTGCAACGGACGCTCCACCTCACCAGGAGGTGTAGCATATGGGCCCCAAGCGGCTTCCTTCCTTACTCTGCCGGTAGACCAGGTGACCCAAGCCACCACCGGCTTGTTCTTCGGGACTATGATCCCACCTGCAAGCTTTTCTGCACCAATACCTGTGCCGGAAGTGGGTAAAAAGTCGGTCTTCAACCGGCTCACTGTTTCGACAGCCTCTATCAACGGGTCGCCCGCTACTAAACCGACAGCCTCCGTTTTCACCAGGCTAGGTCATAACTATAAAGTGGCCATCCCAAAGAGGGCAACGGCCGCTGCTTCGGAAGTCCTTAAGGCGGCCTCTCCCATCAGAGAGTCGGTCTTCGCAAGATTGACGGTTCCCACTCCTCCCCCAGCTGGTCAAAAGGCATCAGTCTTCGATAGGCTGACATCGGCAGTTACCCCACACTCAAACATGGGGCAACAAGAAACCATCTCGATTTTCGAGCCAGTCCCAACGGCTCGTCGCGCGCGACTTCGCCATTGGCGACGAGTGAGGAAAGCAGGGGGCAACTCCCCCTCAGGGATAACTCCACCCGCTCCAATGGTGGAAGTCAACGCTGCTGTTCCAACTGGGAACAGCTTTGAACTACTGAGGAGAGTGCGTAAGAACTCTCCAACCGCTACCTTGAAAAGATCTCCTCCACCTGCGGAGAGAGTTCCAGAAACAAAACAAGAACAGCCCCCTCAACGGCTATCCTCAAAAGTTTACAAGGTTTGGCGTAGAGTTCAAGACTCCGTGATTGACCCGGACCACTTTCATCGCCAGAAAAAGGCAAAGGTGGAAAAAGACAAAAACCGCCCCATTAAACAACAGGGGGCAACAATTGCTAGGATGCCCACTTCAACGGCTCCTTTATCCTCGATGGCCCACAAAAGAAGGAGGCCAGAGAAAGCTCCCGCGTCAGCGGCAAAGTTTAAAAGCGGTGAACCTAAACGCCCCAAGTCAGGGGGCATAATTGTTCATACGGTTTATATGGCTTCTGGAAAGGAAGAAAGCCGTACTTCTACGGGTCACCGACCGCTCACCCGATCAGTGACCAAGGCTCAGGAGCAGCAACAAAAGCTCCAGGAGATGATACGACAATGGCTGCACTCACTGGGCCAAAAGAGAACCCTGAGGCGTCCTTAGATGAGCGCCAGGAGGAAGAGACCGACGCCGAGTTCCTTCGCCGAGTACTGGAGAAGAAGGACAAAGAGGCTGCTGAACAAGCGGACAACATACAGCGGATGGGCCTCCTCTTCCAGGACATGATAGGGATGATGATACAACAAGATCCTCCCGCTGAAGAATCCCTAATCGTCCTTGGAGATGATAAGGGAGATACATTAAATCCGCAGCCCGCTTTATTGACAGCTAAAGAGGATACAATCTCTAAGACTGATCTGGACGAATACATAGCCCAGCAAATAAAGGTTCATCATGCGGCCGAAGCAGCCGGCCACGTCGTAAAAACGGGGCGGCCATATCCAGGCTGGTATGACCAAATCAAGTACCCGCCGGGTTACACAATTCCCAAGTTTCATGTCTACAAAGGGACTGGCAATCCCCATCAGCATGTCGTCCAGTTCAGGGCGCTTTGCGGTAACACCGGCGGCGATGACAAGCTTTTGCTCCGCCAGTTTGTCGGAAGTCTATCAGATACGGCGTTCGAGTGGTACTCTGAACTCCCTAATGATTCTATTAAAACCTTCGCGGAGATGGAGCTGCTGTTTACCCAACGCTTTGCAAGTGCCAGTGAACGTACCCCGATGACGGCACTAATCAACGCCAGGGTAAAACCCGGCGAGACATGGGTTCAGTACGCTATACGGTGGCGTAATCTATGGTCGAAGTGCGAGCAGCGCATAGAAGAAGCCCCTGCGGTGGGAATATTTGTTGGAACTCTTGATCCACAAGCAACCATCTCACAGTTTATGATGTTTTTCAAGCCGACTTCCTTCCAGGCTTTGATTGACAAACTGGCGCAGATGGACCAGATGGGCCATAAACCCCCTCTCCCAAAACCGGATTCCCGAACTGACAAAGGGAAGGGAAAAGCGATCATTGTCGCTAATGCTCAACAACAACCGAACGACTGAAAGCCGGTTGCTCGTCCAAACAATACGCGCCCTTACGTACCCCTCGAGGATAGGATGGGACGTCCTTATTCCTTTCCCCGCGATAAAACGAAGAGGTTATTCGAGCTGGCATTACGCAACAGACTCATAAATCTGCCAGATCCAAAACGTCCGTTGCAACCAAGTGATGTCAACGAACCTAATTACTTCCCCTATCATTGAGTGCTAGGCCATCCGATTGAAGACTGCTACGTTTTCAAAAATTGGCTTGAAAACCAGTATAGACAGGGAAAATTTGCGTTATCTCACAAATGAAAGGTGAATCCCCCGCAACCCCACACCTCTAAAGGGACGAATACGCCGGGGGCAACATGCTCTGTCATTGAAGAAAATCCGTGGGAGGTTGTATTATCATCAAAAACGAAGAGAATGCTAAATGATCTTCGGACATGTCCGGCGATCAAGTGGAAAAGCCCATTGGAACCGCAGGTCGTAGAGGGGATGTTAAAGCCACGTCCAACTCCAAAGACCAGTGATGGGGGTTCAAGCACTAGTAGCCAGTCGTCAAAGTCTTCGAAGAAAAAGAAGAAGGCCAAGAAACCGGTGAAGCCTAGCGATAGACGCACGGACTTGCAAAAGCAAATTGACGCGCTGGAAGAGTACAACCAGAAGGCGCGGACTCCCATTACATTGCAAGAGTTCCTCAACCACGTCTTCCAAACAGAAGATGAGGAAGGTAGTTCGTCAAATGAATCTGAAGAACATGTGGCAAGTTGCCATGTGATTTCCCATTTGTCCACAAGCGATGAGGAGACTCCTCGCGCTGAAAAGTTGGGGGCAGAGCCTGCGCTAAAAATTCTGGAGCCGTCAGATGAAGTGATTGATGCATTCCTAAATCAGGCGTTCTTAAAGGGCAAAGCTGATCGGGATAACGAAGTGGTTATATTCGAAAGGGCCAAACGCCAGCGCCTTGGCGAAAGAATTGCGGTACTCCCGCTAGAACAAAATACACCCACCACAGATAAAATCAAGTTCAAGATAAAGAAGAGATTCGCTAAGGCTGTGTCGATGGGTATGAAGCTACCACCCTCCGAGAAAAACATTACGGGTGAAATGGAAAACCACCCCTCCTATTGCTTGTACCATCGGAAGGTGTCGCATCCCACCGAAGAGTGCAAAGCTTTCGGTAAGTGGTGGCAAGGATATGTTACTCACCGGCAACAGTTAAAGCGGGAAAAGCGCAAAGCCCGCCGAGAGCAGAACGGAATAAACGAAGTGCTTGATAAAACTGGCAGTGGTTGTTGCATGATTGACGCCGGGGAATCACAAGTACCTGTATTCGGGAGCGATTCTGATGAGGAGCTAGAGCTTGGCCCCCTCTTTAAAGAATCCACTTCGGGAAAAGAAGAAGGACCAAAGGCTTGCGAGAATATACAGCTACGTAACCGGACGTTACCCGAAAAGAATCTCGGACCCTTAAACAAGAAAGACAAAGGGAAAGAGAAGGCCTCTGAAGACATCGTCTTGGATGATCGAGTTGCGGAAAAGTTAACCGCCAAGAACCCGCCAAAGAGGAATAAAGTGGATTACAATGTCTTGGCACATCTGAGGAAGCTACCCTCACAACTCAGCATTCTCGATGCCCTGTTGCTATCAAAAGAGGCGAGGGATTCTTTGATTAAAACCTTACAAGAACCGGAACAATTCCAAGCATGCCTGGCCGAGGAAAAGATGAAGGATGAGTTGGAGGAAGTACACACGGCTGATGTTACTTTTGGCAATGAGGACCTTCTACTTGGGACTTGCGAACACAATCTCCCTCTCTTTGTTTCGGGATACTGCCATGATATAAAGATATGCAAAATTCTGATCGATAACGGGTCGTCTGTTAACCTACTCAACGTGCGGGTGTTGAAGGAGATCTGCATGAGCGTCCAGCACCTTGCTCGGGACAAGATCACCATATCCGGGTTCGACTCCCAATCGTCAAAGACTCTTGGATCTGTGATACTGACACTACGTTTCGGATTACTCGTCACGGACATTAAGTTCCACGTCATAGATGCCAAGACATGCTACAACGGTTTGCTCGGCCGACCATGGTTACACGAGTACAACATCATCCCTTCTACACAACATCAGTGTATGAAGTATTTTAAGGACGGTTTCGAGTATACCGTGATGGGAGAACTGAACCCGTTCTCTGTGAACGAGGTCCGCAAATACGAAGATGCCAAATACTTCTTCCCTGATTTCGAAGACACGGAGAAGTGTCACAAGCCGGAAAATAAAACTAACGCCACCATCCCTGTCTTCGGCAGTGATACCGAGGAAGAAGAGGAGATCGTTTATTCGGGTCCGCCCCAACATAACAAGCCAGGACCATCCACTCCTACATTGGTCTTTGGTAGTGACTCAGAGGATGAGATCCATGTCGTATTCTCTGCTCGGCCTTCAATATGGGCTTCCGCTGATGAAGAGCGAAGTCTGCAGATAACCATGGTACCGCTTGAACATTACAAAGAACTAGATGCACTCAACACCAACAGCGTAGAAGAATTACAGACATTTTATATCCCTCCCGGGCGGGAAGGCGAGAAGGCAATCCTATTCTACCGTTCTGAAGAAAACAAGGTGGAAAAAGAAGTTTGGCATGGCGTGGATCCAACGCTCGACAGGCTTCAGCCTATCCGTCTTCCCAGATATTATACCGAAGGTTTGAAGAAACTGCTGAAACGCCAGGGGATGTCCTTCAGATAGACCGTTAGAGAGGCTAAATTCTATGACAGGGTCTAGAATGTTCCCGGGACCCAACGCAAACTGCCTAACGGGAGAATGGAAACAAAAGGGCTTGGGTACATCCGGCTAAAGAAACGAGAGCTAGTAAATAGCTGTTATGTTATGTATGACTTCGATGAAGATGCGGACGCTCAATGGGAGGACGCTAATCCTAAGTCAGTAAAAGTTCCTGATGAAAAAGTGCCCGGTCCATCATTTGAAGAACAAATGGACAGGCTTATAAGGGAAGCTGGTCAAAAAGTCCGAGATGACCACAATCGCGAGACGACCATCTATGAGAAAGCCAAGACGCAACGCCTTCTCCGACAGGCCGTGAAGGATGGAAAGGCCGCTCAACCTGCTACAAAAAAGGTTCGACGTGAAAGCAAAAACAAGTCAGAGGGCAGAAAAGACGCTCAACAATCACAAGGCAGAGCTAAGAAACCACGTATCCGAGAGTCGAGCGTTATTGACTTAGCCCTCATGAAGAAAATGAGTCGAACATACTCTTTTCCTCGGAACAAAACAAGGAAGATATTTGAGCTTGCTCTAAAACATCAAATGCTTACATTGCCGGAGTCCAAGCACCCCGAACAAGCAGGCGAAGACTCACACCCGGACTATTGCTCTTACCATCGAGTAGGAGGTCATCCTCTTGAAGATTGCTTCACCTTCAAGAATTGGGTCGAAGATCAATATCAGCTTGGTAAATTCGCTCTGTCCAACAACTGGAAGGTAGCACCACCACAAAAGCACGAGCCTAAGGCCACGAAAGAAGAACCAGTTCCATATTGGGATTGGCAGAAAATTCGCACCTGTCGTATGATAACGATATTAAAAGAGGAGTCCGAGAATGTGGACAGCCTTCCCTGGTGCTTCGAAAACAGCAATGATGAGGTGATCTCAGAATTTCCCCCAGCTCCGAAAGAACTGGAGGACGGCATACATACCACCGCGGATAACCTCAAGAAAATTGAGTTGGGGACGATAAACGATCCGCGACCGACATTCGTTAGCGAGCTGCTGTCCGAGGAAAAGGTGGCTGCGTTAAAGGACGTCCTTGTACAGCATAAAGATTGCTTCGCCTGGAACTATTCCGAGATGCCGGGACTTGATCCAGAAGTTGCTGTGCATAGACTGGCAATATCCCCGAGTGTCAAGCCGGTCAAACAAGCGCCGAGAAGAATGCGGCTTGAGCTCGAAATGAGCATCAACGCGGAAGTCAAAAAGCTGATAGACTCCGGCTTTATCCAAGAGGTTCAATACCCTGAATGGATTGCTAATATCGTCCCAGTGATGAAGAAAAATGGTACGGTGCGCATATGCGTGGACTTTAGGGATCTCAACAAAGCCTGCCCGAAGGATGATTTCCCAGTACCAGTCACCGAACTGATGATAGACAACACGTCCACGCATGAGATTTTCTCATTCATGGACGGCTCATCAGGATATAATCAAATAAAAATGCACCCTGAAGACCAGAAACATACGGCTTTCCGGACTCCTTTGGGAATATTCTGTTACAAGGTGATGCCCTTCGGTTTAAAGAACGCCGGTGCAACCTACCAAAGGGCCATGATGAAGATTTTCGATAACCTTATACACGAAATTGTTGAGTGCTATATCGACGACCTCGTTGTTAAAAGCAAATCATATGAGGAACATCTCGAGCACCTGAAGACCGTATTTCAACGTCTTCGACAATACAACTTGAAGATGAACCCTCTGAAGTGTGCATTCGGGGTTTCCTCGGGCAAATTCCTGGGATTCGTCATTCGACACCGAGGTATCGAGATAGATCCGTCCAAGATCAAGGCAATCATAGGAATGCCTCCGCCGAGAACTCTCAAACAGCTGCGGTCTCTCCAAGGAAAGCTCGCGTACATACGACGATTTATAGCCAACCTCTCAGGAAAGTGTCGCCCTTACAGCCACCTGATGAAGAAGGGAACCCCGTTCGTCTGGGATCAAAAGTGCCAAAGTGCACTAGACGAGATCAAACAGTACCTGCAAAACCCTCTAGTGTTGGCTGCTCCAGTGAAGGGAAAGCCTCTCATTCTTTACACGGCCGCCCTTGAAGGTTCTTTGGGCGCATTATGGGCACAAGAGAATGACCAGGGGAAAGAAAGAGCACTTTACTATTTAAGTCGAGTGCTGCTGGGGGCAGAAAGCAATTATTCCCCTATTGAAAAACACTGCCTGGCGTTGATCTTCGCAATAACAAAGCTTAGACATTACGCATTAGCGCATGAAGTCTATCTCATTTCAAAGGTGGACCCTCTCAAATATCTAATGTCAAAGGCCATATTGACAGGACGACTCGCTAAATGGGCCCTGCTCTTAATGGAATTCTCGATAGCATATCGACCACTCAAAGCAGTAAAAGGCCAGGCCATCGCCGACTTCCTTGCTGAGCACCCGATACCAGCCGACTCTCCTTTAAACTGCGATCTTCCAGACGAACATGAGTTTGATGCGATCGATGGTGATAATACCCGATGGGAGCTTTATTTTGACGGAGCATCTTCCGTGAAGAAGCGCAAACAAAGTACCCCTATAATCAAATCGGGGGTAGGACTCATCTTTATAACTCCACAAAGAGGGATAATGCGCTACGCGTTCTCCCTGACGGAACCGAGGACAAACAATGAAGCCGAATATGAAGCTCTGATAGCAGGCCTCGAGATCGCCATTGACATGGGAATTGAGAACCTCCTCATATACGGAGATTCGCAACTGGTCGCTAGTCAAGTAAACGGCGATTACCAAACATGCAAACCGGAATTGGTAAAATACGGTGAAAAGGTGCAACGACTGCTAACCCAAATTCCCTCCTATACTTTGGAGAGCATACCACTCGCGGATAACAGCAAAGCGGACGCGTTGGCCAAACTCACTAAAGAAATGGCTGACGAGAACCTCGATGACGTTAGAATCATGGTACAAAGTCGTCAGGTGCTCGCCCCTGCAGAAATACCTTCGGAATCACCCGAAGAGAAGGGAGTGACTGAACAAGCGACCTTGCAAATAAAAGAACATGAGAAGGTTGAAGATTGGAGGGAAGTCTTTATAGATTACTTCAAGTCCCACCAAATGCCCGAAGATGCGTCCGCAAGACATCAACTCATAAAACGAGCTCTGTCTTTCGCCTTCGTCAATGATACTCTATACAAGAGGTCATTCGATTCTCTGTGGCTGAGATGCTTAGGGCCAGACGAATCGGAAAGAGTCGTTCAGGAAGTTCATGACGGAATCCGCGGTTCTCACCAAGCAGGTCCCAAGATGAAGTTGAAGATCAAACGGATGGGCTATTACTGGCCCACGATGATTCAAGACTACATCGAATATGCGAAGCAATGTCACTCATGCCAGATTCATGGGGACTTCATCCACCAGCACCCAAATCCGTTACATCCAACGGTAGCTAGCTGGCCATTCGAAATGTCGGGGACTGATATAGTCGGCCCCATCGAACCAGCATCGTCTAAAGGACATCGTTTCATCCTAGCGACGACTGACTACTTCTCTAAGTGGGCAGAAGCAGTACCATTGAGAGAAGTGAAGACGGAGAATATCCTCCATTTCTTCAAAACGCACGTCGTATATCGGTTTGGAACTCCGAGGCGGATCATCTCCGATAACGGGCCAGCCTACCGAAGTCATAAAATCAGCCGCTTCGCACAGCAGCATAACACAGACTGGAGATATTCCTCAGTCTATAATCCACGAGCTAACGGTCTCGCCGAGGCCTTCAACAAGACCTTGACGAAAATTATAAAGAAAATAGTGTCCTGAAATAAGAAAGACTGGCATGAGAGACTGCAAGAAGCTCTTTGGGCGTATCGAACCACATTCAATACAGCTATAAACACAACGCCATACGCGTTGGTGTTCGGTACCGAAGCAGTACTCCCTCTCGAGATAGAGTTACCCTCTCTACGAGTGGCAGTTCACCACGAGCTAACAAACGAAGAAAATGCTCACCTTCGGCTTGAGGAGCTTGACGCCCTTGATGAAACTAGGCTCATAGCACAACAAAATCTGGAAGCTTATAAAGCAAAGATGATGCGCTCATACGAAAGATTGACCCGACCAAGGACATTCCACCAAAGCGAGCTCGTGCTAGTGGTCAAAAGGCCTATGATCCCCAATCGCGCCAAGCGGGGAAAATTCGAGTCGAACTATGAAGGCCCGTACATCATAGATAAAATTTACCAGGGTGGGGCCTATCTACTCATGGACATGCACGGTGAAAGGCCTTTCAGACCAATAAACGGTCGCTTCCTAAAGAAATACTACGCTTAATGAGCCACAGCCTTGGTCAACGATAGATGACGACGACTATGTCCGCTCGCTATCTTCCTAGGCTCAAACTGTATAAGCAGTAGCCAGCTTCTCAACAGCGGACCGGAATGTCCTTAAACTAATAGCAGACCGAAACGTCTTTAAAACTACTACCGCAGTATCTTTACACGGGCGAGAAAAGAAAAAGGAGAGAGAAAGAAAAAATAAAAAAATATATATGAAAAAGAATAAAAAAAAATGGTATGTCCATAAGCAAAATGGGCACGGATGAAAACCCGAAAGGGCTCCGTGAGTAAAAGCAGCAGGGCTGCCGGCAAGTGTTCGTGAAAACCCGAAAGGGCGCGACCTTGTTAAAAAAAAAAGAAAGTAAAAAAAAATTTATATATATATATATATATAAATAAATAAAAAAAAACAGTATGTCCATAAGCAAAATGGGCACGGATGAAAACCCGAAAGGGCTCCGTGAGTAAAAACAGCAGGACTACCGGCGAGTGTTCGTGAAAACCCGAAAGGGCGCAACCTCGTTAAAAGACACTTGTAGGGTCCTCTCGACCTTGTAAGGAGAAACCACCTGCGTGAGATCCTTACGACTCACAAAGGAGCAACACACTTAGGGATCCTCACGATTCCTAAGGAGAAAATACACTTACGAGATCCTCACGACTCGTAAGGAGAATTCTCTTATGGGACCCTCCCGGCTCATGAGATTTGAAAGTCTTAAGTTACAGAAACCTAAACCTGTTCTTAAGCAAATCCCCCACAACCTTCAATATTGCCCTACAAGAAGCTCAATACTGACCCTTGTATACAATCCACGGGCGCGAATAAACATTTCCCTAACCAAGGTCCATCCGTGACTGGGGATATACTCGCATAACCCTTGTAAATTCTCTCGATTTGCAAAGAGAAAACCCTCCTGTAGGATCTTTACGACTTACAGAGGAACAAAACACTTAGGAACCCTCACGATTCCTAGGGAGAAAATACACCTATAAGATCCTCACGACTTGTAGGGAGAAATACCTTTATGAGACCCTTACGGCTCATGAAGTCAAAGCCTTAGTCGACAGGACCCTAACCCTGGTCGCTAAGCCACCTTTGTTCGACAGCGACAGAGGCAGATGATGATTCGCTCCTGGCAATATCCCAGTTGTAGCGGTGCTGATGTCGAAATCGGTGTCCAGTTTCAGGTTCACGGCGAAAAGCCAGTAGACCGTACATGCATACGAAATAGCCGAAATGATGGGGCAACTTGCAATAATAAAAAGCAGCAAGTAAAAATATATGCATGAAGAAAAAGCCGAAATGATTGGGCAGCTCGCAATAAAAAGCAGCGAGTAAAAATAAAGTAAAAAGCCGAAATGATTGGGCACCGCGAAAAATAGCAGAAATGATTGGGCGATCGCGACCTTCGCGATATAAAAGCTGAAATGATAGAGAATCGCGGAAATAAAACAAAAAAAAATAATGATGATAAAATTTTGGCCCTACAGTTAAGATCACATCGATCCCTGTATACAATCCAAGGGCGTAAACAAAAAGGGAGCCATACTCCCCCAACAAACTCCTCGACTCACGGATACAAACACTCCTTGACGAGAGCCTCCTGATCCGCGTCGACCAGCAGAGCCACCAGTGCCTCCGTAGGAATCCTCGACTCGTTTCAAACCCCAAGGAAACAAATAATCCTTGGCGCTCGGGAAACAAATAATCCCTTGCAAAACTCCTCGACTCACGGATACAAACACTCCTTGACGAGAGCCTCCTGATCCGCGTCGACCCGCAGAGCCACCAGTGCCTCCGTAGGAATCCTCGACTCGTTTCAAACCCCAAGGAAACAAATAATCCTTGGCACTCGGGAAACAAATAATCCCTAGCAAAACTCCTCGACTCACGGATACAAACACTCCTTGACGAGAGCCTCCTGATCCGCGTCGACCCGCAGAGCCACCAGTGCCTCCGTAGGAATCCTCGACTCGTTTCAAACCCCAAGGAAACAAATAATCCTTGGCGCTCGGGAAACAAATAATCCCTAGAAAAACTCCTCGACTCACGGATACAAACACTCCTTGACGAGAGCCTCCTGATCCGTGTCGACCCGCAGAGCCACCAGTGCCTCCGTAGGAATCCTCGACTCGTTTCAAACCCCAAGGAAACAAATAATCCTTGGCGCTCGGGAAACAAATAATCCCTAGCAAAACTCCTCGACTCACGGATACAAACACTCCTTGACGAGAGCCTCCTGATTCGCGTCGACCCGCAGAGCCACCAGTGCCTCCGTAGGAATCCTCGACTCGTTTCAAACCACAAGGAAACAAATAATCCTTGGCGCTCGGGAAATAAATAATCCCTAGCAAAACTCCTCGACTCACGGATACAAACACTCCTTGACGAGAGCCTCCTGATCCGCGTCGACCCGCAGAGCCACCAGTGCCTCCGTAGGAATCCTCGACTCGTTTCAAACCCCAAGGAAACAAATAATCCTTGGCGCTCGGGAAACAAATAATCCCTAGCAAAACTCCTCGACTCACGGATACAAACACTCCTTGACGAGAGCCTCCTGATTCGCGTCGACCCGCCGAGCCACCAGCGCCTCCGTGGGAATCCTCGACTAGTTTCAAACCCCAAGGAAACAAATAATCCTTGGCGCTCGGGAAACAAATAAACCCTAGCAAACTCCTCGACTCACGGATACAAACACTCCGTGATGAGAGCCTCTTAACTCATGTCAACTCGCAGAGCCATCACCCTCTCCGCGAGCAAATTCCCGATTCGTCTCAATTTGTAAGAAGAAGTCTGAGACAGCAAGGATTGAAAAGCTTGCTTCTTGAGCAATGGGGCCCTGCAAGTCAATCCAAAATGGTCTCTTGCATACTATTCACGGGTCTCACTCTCCGAAGTCGAATTTCGACGAGGAGGGAAACAACCGCTTACGAATTCTCTCGACTCGTAAGAGGGAAAATTCTTTCATAAGATCCCTACGACTTATAAGAGAAAACCACACTTTGGAATCCTCACGATTCCTTAGGAGAAAATCCATCTATGAGATCCTCTCGATCCGTAGGGAGAAAAGTCTCTATGAGACCCTCACGGCTCATAGAATTGAAAAGTCTTAGACGGTAAACCTGAACCTGCGGCCTAAGCCATCGCTATTTCCTAAGGAAGTCGGAATACTCATTTTAGACATCCATCAACCATGGTTATTAAGAAAGCCTACTGACATTAAAAGAGAGAAGATGACAGAAGGAATATCCATTCCACATTTGATCTGGCATGCGTGACGCATTCATTTATGCATGGACAGAAGACTCAGGACGAGAAATAAGACAAGCTGAAATAGAAAAGGGGAGGGTTTTCATTCATACCGCTAAGAGTTTTTACAAGCATAAGAATAATGAATAGGAAACATTGTTCAAATTATTACAACAGTATAACCTCGGATCCGGGGCACGGATTGAGGAAATCAAAAGTAAGGCCATCCAGAGTTCTTCTGGCCTTTCTAATTATTCTTATGCGCAGTCTTTCGCGCTCCTCGGTGTCGATATCATCGGCAAGCCCTTCCGGCCTTTGATAAGCAGCAATGATCATCGTCTACTGAAACACTTGATGCAGGATGTCAACGAGGTCGTTACGTCGTTTCTTCGAGATCAGCCCTGTCAGGTGGACTGAATGCACCTTGTCCTCGGCATCATCCAGCGCATTGAGTGGTAAAGCCTCGTGGAGACCCAGAAGTGCCCTCCATATTGCTCCCAGCACGACTTTCAAAAGAGCCGAACGCCGAGGCAACAGCCAACCACCGCTTGCGTTCAGACGACCCATAACTTCTGCACATTCAGCGTCTGTAAACTCCTGGTTTTGTTGACGACCCTGAGCGCGGATATCATCGTAGGTAATGAACTCGTGCAGACTGTATAGATGCACCGCCGCCATTATGCCTGGAGAAAATATTACAGGAAGATCAACAATAGAAAAGCAATAATATACACGGATGACTAAATTCCTAGAGAGCAAAACTATGTTCAAAGGTGAAACCCACTAGACGAGAGCTCTGCTATTTAAGATTGATCTAAGAATCGATTTTACCTGAAGTTCTTCTAAAAAACTTTAAAAAAAGGAGCAAGGCACCGGAGTTCTTAAAGGCAAGAACAAAGCTCTGAAGTCTTCAAAAAATGGAAATCTGGAAGATGATAAGTATCCGGAGGGGACCAAAGGTCCTATTTATAGGCTTCAAGTGCCTCTTCGACTCCCAAGAGTCGTCACGGCAGTTTACCCTAATTAGAGCGAATTTCCGTTCGAATTCCGAGACAGGAGATGAAGCGTCGCTTCGTCCTTCCCCGATCAGAGCAAAGCTCTGTCTCGAAGAAGCGACGCTTCAGCACGGAAGCGCTAGCGCAGTTGCGTTGCGCTGCGCGCTACACGCCACGTGTCCAGCGCAAACGCATCAGTGCAGCACCCCAAGGCAGCGCACCCAGCCAAAGCAAAGCTCTATTTCAACCAAAACCAAGGGAAGCAACGCTTCAGCGACGTATGCGTCGTGCGCTGCATGACACGTGTCGGCGTAGACGTGCTAGCGCAGTTGCGCTGCACTGTGTGCTGTGCGACACGCGTCATATCCTGGAGCATTCGCGCTAAGCAAAAAGGTTCTGAAGAAATCTCTTCGGTTATTATCTTCTGTAAAACAGAAGCCCTTAGATCAAAGATCCGATTGTGGGGGAAATCCCGCCAAATCTTTCAGAAAAGGGATTTCTTCAACAAATCGAACTTGCTTCTTAATCTGCAAAATGAAGCCTCAGGCATCAGAGGTTGGAGAACTTGCTTCCTGAACAATGGGACCCTACAAGTCGATCTAAAATGGTCTCCTGCACACTGTACGCGGGACTCACTCTCTAAAATCGAGTTTCGATAAGGAGGGAAACAACCGCTTACGGGTCCTCTCGACTCGTGAGAAGAAAAAATCCTCTTATAAGATCCCTACGACTTATAAGAGAAAACCACACTTAGGAATTCTCACGATTCCTAAGGAGAAAAGCCCGCCTACGAGATCCTCTCGATCCGTTGGAAGAAAAGTCTCTACGAGACCCTCACGGCTCATAGAGTTGAAAAGTCCTAGGCGGCAGATCTGAACCTGCAGTCTAGGCCATCGTTATCTCTGGGAGAAATGAAGTTATCTGTCAATAAGGTGCATTAAATATGTCGTGCTGAAAAGAGTGAAAAAGGCGAAGAAATGACACAGGACGTTACAAAAATGCGTATCTTTTATTCATGAATATTGACTGGGTACAGGATACATTGTACTAAAGAATAAAAAAAGATATATATACATATATTTTACAAGCACAAATGATACAAGGAGAAATTACTGGGAAGGAAGCGTCTTGCATAGATTTAGCAATTGCTCGCATACTTCCTTCCACGTCTTCTCTCGATCGGCTACCACCGCCAGCTCTGCCTCCACTTGGGCTCGCTGCTGCAAGACCGACGCAAGTTGCTCCCTGACGGCCTGATAGGCAGCTTCCCGACTTGGGATATTGCGCTCAGCTACGTCAAGCTTCCGCTTCAAGTTTAGCCCATGGGAGATACGCTCCAAGAGACCCTCGAAGATAGACTTCACTTGTGCAGCAATTGCCTCAACCTCAACGCGCAGATGGGCCGTTTCGTTCGAGGTCTTTTGGCATTCCCTTCGTCTTGAAGCTGCTTCTTGTTCCAAGTGGCGGAAGTGCGAAGTGCTTTGCTCGAGCCAAGTTGTGCGTTGGGTGCTCAGGGCTAAAACTTCGGGAGAAGGGCGCGTCGACTCCAGCCGATATAGACAAGCCTCGATCCCCCTGCAGTGGTTAACCCAAGATTCGACGACGCCTTCGTTATGAAAATTTACGAGCGCCGCCAACATCGGGTTAACCTCCGCGGCAAAATCTACGGCAGAAGGGAGAGCGTCCACATTGAGCTCTTCAATGTACCCGCTCAGCATGCCCAAACTCATCACAGCACCCTTGGAAGATGGACGTCTCAAGAAAGGGCCTGCCGGTGAAAGGACGCGAGCCTCAAAGGGGACCGGAGCCGGAAAAATAGCTGCAAAACAAAAAATGGTTAAACGATGGTTCGGAAGATGTTGAAGGGTTACCAAAAAAAAAGGAAATTTACTATACCAGCTGCAACGGACGGTAAAGCCGGAAGGGCCGGTGGCGCGGCAAGTCTTGCATCCCCTCCTTCGATTTGTGGCACTGCAATAAAGAAAAGGAAAAGTCAGAAATTATCACATTGCTAGAAAAAAAGGGGGTAAGTAAGGATATTATAGTGAAGGTATACTCACCGGCGCCACCAGAGGGAGAAGCGAGTTCGGATGGGAAAGAGAAGTGTGGGAGCAACACTTGATATAAATGATCGAAGAGCACACCTGCAAAAGCAAAATGGTATAACGTTAGTACAAAGCTACATTTTTGAAAGATTAATGCATGAGTCGTGAATCCATACCTTCCAACATCCGTGATGGTACAAGGGAAAGCGGGGAGGTGACCACCACCAGAGCAGTAGTCGACGGTGCTCCCTCGAGCAAAGGAGCATCGGCACTGGCCGCACCTGCAAAGACAAGCTTGTCAGAAAAGATCGCAAGATATATAGAAAAAAGGGGGAACGCTGGTGACAAAAAATTTTAGCCGACGAGCTACCAGCAGAAACTGAAGCAATCCCCTCATCCATCGACATGAGACCACCGCCCGTAGCCTCATCACCCGACTCGATGGGAATCGTTGTTGTGCTCGCGAGCCCGGGAGACTGCAAGGAACCATACGCGGGGAGGGCTATGATCGGAGTATTACCAGATTCCTGGGAAAGAGCGGTTCGCTCCTCCTCAGGAATCGTGGCCGCCTCACCCGATACTCCCTCGGTTCCTGCGGTCACGGTTGTCTCGTCCATCGGCACCGTGACGTCTCCAGCCTCAAGCGCCTCGACTTCTACTGCCTTCGGCTCGACAATCATCTCATCTGCCGCCACTTCAGACGCGGCATCAATGACCTTCTCGGTGGCGGATCCTTCAACTTCTGTTTCAGGCACCGTGGCCCGACGACGGTGCCCACCGTTGGCTCAGGTTCGACAGGCGCCGCTTCCGTCGTTTCCTTAGGTCCAACGGTCTCCGCCTCCCCCTCAGTCGGACTTGGTCCTGCAAGATAGAATGCATATGAGCCAATGGCTTTATAATAATTCTTACAACAAGGTTCTGAAAGAGTTGCTACCTGAAGGGGATTTATTGTTTGCACTTCGGGCCGCGCGTGCCACTTGCCTATAAGCAGTAGACAGGGCGACAGGGGCCTCTTCAGAAGGAGTGTCAGCACGAGGAATGGTACTGGGACCCGCTCCCGCGGCCAAAGCAGCCCTACGCGCCTTTGCTTCACGTCTCAACCGCTTCCGCTCCTCCCGAGCCGTTGAGACGGATGCCACTAGAGCTTCCCTAATTGAGGTGTCCTCGTCCGTGAATAGGGAAGCCTCTAAGGTTTTTAGGGCATCCCTCGTCGTTTTGTCAAGCCGGGACTTCAGTAACAGGCTCGGGAAGAATCCCCGCATCAACTGATATAACCCCTGCTAAGAAACGAAAGAGGGTTAGGTTGACCATCATAAAAAGACAACAAACTTTCCTTATAAAAGAAAAAGGGGTGAAGCATACCAGCGCCTGCTAGGGCACGCTTCTCCTCCTCCTCCTGGAAGGTTTTCAGGGAGGCAGCAATAGCCTCTTCAGTAGAAACACCTGTTGAAAATGGAGCAAATGTTAGTTAAATATAACAATACAAAGTGCAATAAAACGACAAATAAAGCGTCTGATGATTACCGGACTCAGCGAGTTTGCTTAACATCGCTTCAAGCCTCGCCGATCGCTCCGAAGCTGCAATGGCGGCAGCCAGATTGGTGTCCGCAGGATCTACCACGAAACCCTCATTGCTGCCGTATTCACATATGGCCTCGGCAGGAGGAGCCGCAGGCTTTAAGCTGAGGATCGCGTCGAGGGATAGGGTGGACTTCTTCTTCTTCTGTCCGCCAGCTTTAGATCCACCCGGAGCAGCTTTGCGCTTGGCAGTCACTTTAGGGCGGCGAGTCCCGATATCCGCTCCTGCGCCAGACTCTGGCGATACCACTTTAACCGTCTTTGTGGGAGCACGGGGCGCCAGTGGTGCATCCACCGTAGTAGGCAATGGCAATCCACGCGGGGGGGCCAACACGCGTGGCCGGTCAGCTCCGGCATCTTTCATCGGGAGGGTGACCTGGATCCTTGGCTGCAAGGGAGCCTTCCGATCACCACCAGGAGGCACACCCCTACGGTCAACCAGCAAGCGTTTCTCCATTAAAATAATTGGGCCCATAGCATGCGCATACCAGGCTACATACGGATGGATTATTTTAGGGGCACAGCTAGGCTCACTGATAAAAAAATAAGAGCCTGTATTGAGCCGGGTGAAACGATGCATAGCATTCCTTATTCCCCCTTGGTTGGCCGCGGGTGTTTCCAGAAAGGCTTCCATCGGGATCCCTTGATTGTAACTCGATTTTCGGGCAAATCGATGTGGGTTATATCTCATAAAGAGAGCCGTCTCATTCTGCCTAAATACTAGGTAGCCCGGCCGAATGGAGTAAAGGTGAAGGATTTCCCGAGCCTTCAATACAGAAACCCCGCCCTTAAAGTCATCACGCAGCGACACCACTGACTTAGTAGTCTCGGAGCCTATGGTGATGACCTTATCCACAAAAGAGGTCTTCGCTCCGACTAGATGTGAGCGCAGGAGCAGTCCCCTAGACTCCCGCGGAGGTTCAACCACAATTGAAGCCCCGACCAACCGCATGATTCTTGGGAGTCTGTATTTCTCAAAAAACGGAGGAGTCTTATGGGCACCAAACACCCCTCGCACATGTAGCTCCATCCAAGAAGTGAAGTAGTGCATCGGGAAGTTAGCAGGCTGTACCCCAGGCTCATTAGCATCCGCCGCTACGCTAAGTCCATTGTAGAGGTAAGACAGCCCGGCGATCCCTACTGATAACTGTAAACCAGCCGCCATTCGATGCACCGGGTAAAAGACAGAGGACCGCATGAAGCGTGGGTGCATGGGAAGCGTGAAGCTGCATAGCCACAGACCCAAGAACCCTATGAAAAAAGTCTCCTCGTCCATGCCAGGAACAACGATCTCTGAGAAAGGGACGCTGGCAGTGCCGGGGAAATAAAAATCCCGCTGGTCATTTTCCGATGAAGGTCGGCGGTCCAAGCCGAAACCAAAGGGGTCAGCAAGCTGAGCGAACTTCTCGCCCTGCTCTGATAGGAACTCCGGGCGGATAAAACGAGCAATGAAATCCGTGAAACTGACGCCCCGGTCGCCCGATTCCAAATGGAGTTCCTCATAAATCTCCAACACCTTCACCAAGCCCGGGTGCTGATGTTGAATGGCATTTTCCGGAGTTAAGTCAAATACAAGCTGCTTGGTGGCGAAGACATACTCGTCAGGAGGAAGCAGCTCCTCGTAGTGTTCTCCCCTCATTGGCAGACCTGAAATCTCAGCAAACTCCTTCAGAGAGATGGAGACTTCCCTATCCGCTGTCAGGAAGGTATGGGTGGGGATATTCCATTGTTCGATGAAGGCCTTTATCCACCACGTCGGAGGAGAGGGATACTCGAAAAGCGAGACGTAGACAGCTGAGTATAAACCAATCGTCGTCAGGAGATCCCTCTTCGTCGCCAAAATGTAACGGGCCCATTGCAAATATCCGGCAAGCGGCCGCGGGATCAATCCAATGTTATAATCCTGTCCCCAAGGGCGTGCTTCACCCTGACAGATTCGCCTCCCCAAGATATCTATAGCCGGCGGCGGCTGCACCGGAATGGCACCGATTGCAGGCTGAAGGAGGTCGTCGGCATTCCATTTTTTAACCTCCACGGCATACTCCACCGGGGGCTTGTCCGCATAAGGGATCGTAACTATGGGCTCAGAGGGCGAAGCGGAGCTGAAGCTGCGACGGCCTTGGATGATTTGGCTGTACCACCTTCCCCACAGGTGAAGTCTCTTGCACTCTGGATCGTGATCTTTAATCAAGGCGAACACCACCCGGTCCACCGGCGAATGGGGGAACCCTCCTTCCGAGCGAACAAAGGGGAAAGATAAGTCGTCAGACATGTTTCCTGTAGAAAGATAAAAATAACCGTTAGTGTTCTAACACTTGGCATTTTGAAATCTTACTCAACACTGTGATGTAATGGGTAGGGGACAAAAAGAGGGACCCACAAAATCTGGATGACGGTACATCATTTAATAAGACAACCCCATCATTAGATGAGACTGTCAATTAATGAAAAGGTCCCCAAAAGAATATCCTCACTGATGGGAAATCCCTAGAGACAAGGAGAAATATTCTCTTTCAGAGCAAAGCTCTGTCACAGAGTGACATTTGTAAAACTCTGGTCTCAGGGGAACAAGATTCCTTAAAAGTGCATAGCTCTATGGTAAGGGTGGAAAGATCCATCAATTTTATCTTTAGAGTTTGGGAATCTTGAAAAATCCATGAAAACTTATAAAACAAAATTTTTCTCCGTTTATCAGATCTAAAAAGATCTACATTTGATCTAAGAGCAATGCTCTATTCATGGGTTAGAACCCATGGATCAGATATCTGTAAATCTGTAAATTTTTTTTTTTTTTTTAGAGCAAGGCTCTGTTGAAGAAACCCCAAAGGGGTTTTCCTTTAGATCAAAGATCTATAAGAGCAAGGCTCTGTTAATTAAATTTAATTTAAATTAATTTAATTTAATTAATTTTACCTAGAGTAATTCTAAAACTAGAACTTTGAAGTTCTCACAAGAGCAAGGCTCTAGAAGTTCCTAAGCAAGAGCAAGGCTCTGAAATTCAAATTCTTGAAAATGGTAAAAGAATTAGTAAGGACCAAGGGTCCTATTTATAGACGCCTGTGTCTTTTCAACTGATCCCCATGATCCAACAGTCAGGATCTTGCCACCACTGCACTCACGTGCGCGCCATGTGAGCGCAACGGTGGGGGGGCATTTGTTCCCCCAATCAGAGCAAGGCTCTGCTTGAATTTTGAAAATTCAAATTTTGAAGCAACGCTTCAGTTCCCGTGCGCTGCGCGCAACGCGCCACGTGTCAGAAGTTGACACGACAGCACGACGCCCAAGGCAATACGTCCAATCAGAGCAAGGCTCTTTAAAAAACATAAGCAACGTTCAACTGCGCAAGCGCACTGCTGCGCGACACGTGTCTGCGCAGTTGCGCAAGCACAACTGCGCAAGCGCACGGCAGCGCGACACGTGTCTGCGCTGTTGCGCAAGCGCTGCTGCGCAAGCGCACCGCTGCGCGACACGTGTCTGCGCAGGTGCGCAAGCGCTGCTGCGCAAGCGCTGTTGCGCAAGTGCCTCACTGCGCGACACGTGTCTGCGTATTTGCGCAAGCGCCTCACTGCGCGACACGTGTCTGCGCAGTTGCGCAAGCGCTGTTGCGCAAGTGCTTCACTGCGCGACACGTGTCTGCGTATTTGCGCAAGCGCTGTTGCGCAAGCGCTTCACTGCGCGACACGTGTCACATGCTGGTGAGTTGCGCAACAACAGAATGAAGATTTAAGGATATTTTTTCTGTTCTTGTTTAAACAATAAGATTTCTTCTGTAAAACAGGGGCCTTTGGATCAAAGATCCAACGGTGGGGAAAATTCCCTGAATCACTCAGAAAAGATCTTTTTAACAAATTTAACTGATTTTTGAGCACTATAAAAAGGACCCCAGACCCCATTTCAAAGATATAGAGAATTGGATAAAAAAAAAAGAGAAAAGAGCTCTGGAGAACTTCTTGAGAACCCAAAAAAAAAAAGGTAAAAACCTTTGAAATAAAAAAAAAATCTCTTAGGAATAGATCATTGATCTAAAAGACAAGATCAGTGATCTTCAATAAATAAATAAATAAATAAATAAATAATAATAATAAAAAATAGTGCCTTGCACTTGCTAGAGAATCTCTGGTTCTCTGAGATAGAAAGAAAGAAAAGATTTTTTTTTCTTCTCCTCTTCGATCTAAATTTAGATCAAGAAATTAAAAAGTGCTCTGCACTCCTTTCTTTGAATCTAAAAGATTCTTGGTGCTTTGCACAAATGCAATGCAGTACTTGAAGGGCCAGGCCCAAACCAAAAAGACCTAGCAGGCCAAAATAAATTGCAAAGCAATAAAAGGGCTGAGCCCAAATAAAATTGATGCCCTGCATCTTTTCTGGGCAAAGCCCAAATAAAAATAAAAGGAAATGCAAAAGCAATGTTGGACATTTTTTTTACTGGACTTAGCCCAATCGTGGCCATAAGTCCTTAAATTAAATTGGCTGAGCAAAATGGCTCTCCTAAATCAATCTACATCCGGTTCGAGGGTACATCTCCGAACTCCTTTGACATCCATCGTTGTAATTCCTCAACGATGTCAAAGAGGTGACGGGTCCCAACGGCCACACACCCAATATCGGACCGAAACGTCCCTAAACTAATATCGGACCGAAACGTCCCTAAACTAATATTGGACCGAAAAGTCCCAAAACTAATATCGGACCGAAATGTCCCTAAACTAATATCGGACCGAAAAGTCCTTAAACTAATATCGGACCGAAACGTCCCTAAACTAATATCGGACCGAGACGTCCTTAAACTAATATCGGACCGAAACGTCCCTAAACTAACATCGGACCGAAACGTCCCTAAAACTAATATCGGACCGAAACGTCCCGAAACTAACGACGGACCACCACGTCCCTAAACTGGCACAATAGAGCCCAAATGCTCTTTTGTCGGATCTAAATGGTCCCGTTAAGTTGATCTTAGTCTCAAACTGGACTAACGTATCCATAACAAACGTTTAAGTTGATCTTAGCCCCAAACACGGCTAACGTATCCTTAAATATTCAAATGGATTATAAAACTCCCAATCAACTCTGGTTCGAGGATACATCTCCGAGCTCCTCTGATACATGTCGTTGTAATCCTTCAACGACGTCAGAGAGGTGACGAGTCCCGATGGCCATACATTAAATTAATCACTACGTTGAGTTGATCGTAGTCTAAAACAGGACTAACGTATCCTTAACGAACGTTTAAGTTGATCTTAGCCGCAACGCGACTAATGCATCCTTAAACTGAAAACACCAAACCCAAATCTAAGTAAATACGGATTTGGACTAATCCACGTCCTACGGGCGACGGTATTACTCAGTCTCCGTATACAATCCACGGGCAACCACAAACAAAACGAACACACACGACACGAAGTGAAATTCTGGAGAAGGAGAAAGTTGTTACCGCGAGACGGTAGCGTAATTAACTGCAGGGGCTTGCGCCTGCAGGGAAGAGCGTGCTCACAATCAAAAACCCCTCATCCTGAGGGGGAATCTGACGAAGTCTGCTCCATCGGCCGCATCCGTCTAAACCTCCGACACACGGTGCCATAAATCAGCTTGGCATCTTCGGAGAGGTAGACGGATAAAACCAATTAGCATCTGTCCCGAATCTCAGCGTGAGGACATCGCCGTCCTGTGCGCCGCCTTTCGGAGGGGAACAGATTCTGATAGATCAATGATCTTCAATAAATAAATAAAAAAATAATAATAATAAAAAATAGTGCCTTGCACTTGCTAGAGAATCTCTGGTTCTCTGAGATAGAAAGAAAGAAAAGATTTTTCTTTCTTCTTCTCTTTGATCTAAATTTAGATCAAGAAATTAAAAAGTGCTCTGCACTCCTTTCTTTGAATCTAAAAGATTCTTGGTGCTTTGCACAAATGCAATGCAGTACTTGAAGGGCCAGGCCCAAACCAAAAAGACCTAGCAGGCCAAAATAAATTGCAAAGCAATAAAAGGGCTGAGCCCAAATAAAATTGATGCCCTGCATCATTGATGCCCTGCATCTTTTCTGGGCAAAGCCCAAATAAAAATAAAAGGAAATGCAAAAGCAACGTTGGACATTTTTTTTACTGGACTTAGCCCAATCGTGGCCATAAGTCCTTAAATTAAATTGGCTGAGCAAAATGGCTCTCCTAAATCAATCTACATCCGGTTCGAGGGTACATCTCCGAACTTCTTTGACATCCATCGTTGTAATTCCTCAACGACGTCAAAGAGGTGATGGGTCCCAACGGCCACACACCCAATATCGGACCGAAACGTCCCTAAACTAATATCGGACCGAAACGTCCCTAAACTAATATTGGACCGAAAAGTCCCAAAACTAATATCGGACCGAAACGTCCCTAAACTAATATCGGACCGAAAAGTCCCTAAACTAATATCGGACCGAAAAGTCCCTAAACTAACATCGGACCGAAACGTCCCTAAACTAATATCGGACCGAAACGTCCATAAACTAATATTGGACCGAGACGTCCTTAAACTAATATTGGACCGAAACGTCCCTAAACTAACATCGGACCGAAACGTCCCTAAAACTAATATCGGACCGAAACGTCCCGAAACTAACGACGAACCACCACGTCCCTAAACTGGCACAATAGAGCCCAATTGCTCTTTTGTCGGATCTAAATGGTCCCGTTAAGTTGATCTTAGTCTCAAACTGGACTAACGTATCCTTAACAAACGTTTAAGTTGATCTTAGCCCCAAACACGGCTAACGTATCCTTAAATATTCAAATGGATTATAAAACTCCCAATCAACTCTGGTTCGAGGGTACATCTCCGAGCTCCTCTGATACATGTCGTTGTAATCCTTCAACGACGTCAGAGAGGTGACGAGTCCCGATGGCCATACATTAAATTAATCACTACGTTGAGTTGATCGTAGTCTAAAACAGGACTAACGTATCCTTAACGAACGTTTAAGTTGATCTTAGCCGCAACGCGACTAATGCATCCTTAAACTGAAAACACCAAACCCAAATCTAAGTAAATACGGATTTGGACTAATCCACGTCCTACGGGCGACGGCATTACTCAGTCTCCGTATACAATCCACGGGCAACCACAAACAAAATGAACACACACGACACGAAGTGAAATTCTGGAGAAGGAGAAAGTTGTTACCGCGAGACGGTAGCGTAACTAACTGCAGGGGCTTGCGCCTGCAGGGAAGAGCGTCCTCACAATCAAAAACCCCTCATCCTGAGGGGGAATCTGACGAAGTCTGCTACATTGGCCGCATCCGTCTAAACCTCCGACACACGGTGCCATAAATCAACTTGGCATCTTCGGAGAGGTAGACGGATAAAACCAATTAGCATCTGCCCCGAATCTCAGCGTAAGGACATCGCCGTCCTGTGCGCCGCCTTTCGGAGGGGAACAAGGGGTACGTTCGGTACGCATTTCTAAGCTTCGCATTAATATGTATATTTTGCATCTGCATACTAAAATCCATAAAATCCATAAAAATCTGAAAATTTTCTAAAAATATAAAAACTTTTCCGTCAAGTTAGCCAGTGGGAAATCTCTGATTCAACATTTCGACGGTTTTGTTTTATGAGATAAGAATAACTAAATCTTATTTTTAGATTTTGAATACCTGAAAGATAACTCTCCTTTGAAGTTAACTATAGCTGATATACGTCTTTACATCACACTACACGTGTCGTGAGTTTTGAAAATTAGATGAAAAGTCTTCTATGTCTAAAAACTTTTAAATGGATCAATAATTTTCTGAGGGTCAAATAGGTTTGTTCTGAAATAAGTAATATCAAGATTAATTTATGAAGTGAAGTGAATATGAAGGAATGTTATTGATGCTTTAATTGGAATTAAGTCTGAAAAATAACCCATCTGGAACTTGATTGGAATGATTACACACCGAACCCACTAAACACGTCTTTTATCCAAAAAATAATTGAACTGCCAGGTATATCTCCGTTCGTATTGAATCATCATGATTTTCACGCCAAACGGTCTTTTGTTTTTGGACCTCGGTAACTTGAGTAATTAAGTCCGCTGGAGTGTTTCTACACCTAATGCCCTAAAGCCAACTGGTTTGGGTGTATTGGCCCAAAGCTCGCTAAGAAGCCTAGAAAGTCCAGATTAAAACAAAGTCAAGTAAGTGCTCTCTCCGAGTTAAAATTCCTATCGGTTCTTTGTGTGAGAATAATCTTGACAAAAGACAGGTTTTTATAAAAAAAATTTCTAGCGGAGATATGAAGGTTTTATTTAATGACAAAGACTATTGCACGTTCACAGAGGTGTGTATGAAATGAAAACAAGAAAAGGTGGAGTGAAAAATAAGACCTAGTTTCCTGTTAAGGAAGATAGAAATTCTGAAGTTGAAATCTTACTGGAAAACGAAACTTGAAAAATGTTTAACTCTTTATAAAACTTATGTAGTCTTTTCAAAATTCTTATCTAGGCTTTATTGTATGACATGATGACTTTATTCGACCCTTCTGAAACTTAACGACACTATTTGCACTGCACATAAAGACATATAAAATCTTAAGTTGAATAAGAAGCAAGGTGTGAAAAATAAAGGTTCGATAGTCTAGACTTAGGATAATAGAATTATTATTTTCTGAAACAAAAGTTTAGGGTTTGAATCATACTTATTTTGCAAAACTAGTTTTACCGGATTTTGTGGGTAGTATCAGCTGAAAACCCTCAGGAGACAACACTCCTCCTACTAGGGACACCTAGAGGTTTAACGGCTTGTTGCACGTGCTCAGTACAATCGCGTTCCCTGCGAAAGTGAGGTTAGGAAAAAAAAATTTGTGAATAAATTGGCTTTGCTCGGGACGAGCAAATGATAAGTTTTGGGGTATTTGTTCATATCAGATTTTTGCATTTTTATACCGCCCAATTTTTATCACATTGCATATCGGTAGGTACTCTTGAGCCGTGTTTGCTAGTAAATTGCAGGATACAGGTTCTCGGCTCTAAACGGTGAAATTCATGGAAAAACATGACAAAACCCAGCCTCCTGTCAACCACAGATAAAACACGGGTCTCCGCTCTCTATCTATATGTTGCCACACACCAGTTCAAGAGACAAAATGGCTAATTAGTGTCATTTTCATGCACAAGGCTCAATGGCAACACAAGATCTAAGAAATCTACGCGGAGCTCGAGGAAATCATGACAAAAAGATCCACATCAAATCACCTTTTGATCAACAGAAATTCTGGAAAAATCGTGAAGAAAATATGAGAAAACACATATACCAGACTCATGGGTACAGAAGACCAGGGGAGTTCAAAAAATCCCATGCTTCAACTCCACCATACGGCCGCGGCTCCGTGGCCAATTGGGGGTCTAGGCCGCGGTTCCGCGGCCGTACAGGCGCCGCAGTTGATGGTTTTTTGAGGTCAGATTAGTCTTTTCACATGGGTCCAGAATGTTGCCCTAGAATTTCTGTTGCCTGCCTATAAATAGCCCAGAACCTTGTGAAGCCAAGGGTGCTTAATCTTGTATTTTAGGTTTTAGAATACTTGTTGTTCTTCTTCCTTTCTTATCTCTTCTCCATTGAAAAACTTGTAGTGAGCTTTTGTGAGTGAAGAATGATGAATAAAGAAGTTCATTTTGTTATTATACTTGTCTTGCTCTTGTTATGTTAATTGCTTGTAATCTTTAATTGATAATTTAGTTGTTGTTATTTATTGTTGTTTCTTTCTTTTCTCTTTCCTTTATCCTTAAACAACCATGATGCTTACGCTTGATCCTTGCCAAGGTAAGATTGCAAATAGCTAGTTGTTATCTTCTAATCTCTTTCTTTCTATCTTCCTCCTTTGTTTTATTTTTCGTTCTTCTTGTAATGGGTGAGTAATTTCCATACTTGTTAGGGTAGGATAAGGGAAGTTTGAGAGAAGGAAATCTCTCTCACTCTTTCCTTGCCCAACATCTTAAATTGACTCCCGTTAATTGAACAACAATCCGCTCCCTACGGCACCCTATCCTACATGACAGCGGTGATTCCGTAGTGAGACCGGTTGTGGTTGAGTTAACCGGAGGTTATGGTTAAGAGCCAAGAACGGACGGACAAGCACCAAAAGGAAAAACTTAAGCGTTGGAAAGCCTAGCTTATACTCGCAAGTTCCTTCCTAGTCGTGCTAATCCCCGTTGTTGCTGATTACCGTAACACCGATATTAAGAGTGGCAACGAAAGAAGTGAGCGACTCCTAACTCAAACTAACCTAATCCTAACCCTAACAAGCTCTCTTTACATATCATTTTAACACTTTGTTAATCATAAACAAATCTGGACTTTTGGACTTAAGTCGTTAAAGCACATAGAAAAAGATTCCGATCACCCTGCGGACGACCCGTACTCAACCGGCTAGCTACAAGCGAAACCGCTTTGATTGCGGTAATTAACTAAACTTGAACACGCAAAAAATCCTACCAATCATCATGCAAACAGATTTTTGTTGGGTACAGTCCCAAGCCACATGGAGGCAGTGAGCGGATCGTCAGGGGATTCGTTTCTCCCAGTATTGGGGGTTGATGTCTTGTTGTGCATGGGTGGCCATCACCAAAAATCCTTGACCAAGGTAGTCGAGAATTACTGATCTAGAATCCGTCGTTTCTCAGGTGGTGATGGGTTTCATATCGATACTGAATGTCAAGTTATTTAGGGTCTGACTTTATCCACCCACTAGACTCGATATGCAATACTCATAGACGAACGGACCGGACTGTACGGATACTGTCACTATCAGGCTCAGTAAGGGTTTCAGAATGAGTTTGCTCGTTGGCCTCCCTTTCGCTCAATACCTGGGTAGCCGTTATGTACAGCTAATGCCTCTGACGTGCTTGTGGTTAAACCTACTGCCATCATATTAACGAGTCTTAAGAGTGCCACACAAAGGGATTCCCTTCTTCGGGCGAAACGTTGTAGAGGTCGTATGGTTTTTTAGCTGGGTTCGATCATATACGTGCAGTTGTGCACAGATCTTGATTCGGACGGATAATGCTAGCGGGCTTTGGTTTAAACCAGATCCTAGTATTATATTGCTGGATTATTTTTTTCTTGTTGTATTAGTATTCTTTCGGAATACCGATGCGGGTATGTATATACGGATGAGGGGTATTCTAGAAATTCTTTACAAGATTGCTTTTAGAAAATGTCATTTCATTTTGTTACAAATCATTTTAGGTTAAATGGTTTGTGAGTGGAAGTGTGACTCATGGTTTGGCTTTGGTTCATACATGCCACATCGGTGTGACTCATAGTGGTGGGTCATGTTGTGACTCATGGTGGCATGATGATTTTTTGGTGTATTGTGAGATATTTGTGGTGAGAAAGTGGCAGATCTTTTTTTCATGAGATGCTTTTCTTTAGTTGGTCACTCATAAGAAATAACACACAATAACTTAGCCAATTTTCTTCACTTGCTTTTTGCTTTTTCCTCGTACTTTCTCTCCATGGCATCTTCTTCTACCTCCTGTTGGCTATAGTGCCCTCAAGTCAATTATTGGATCGCAAGCACGTGATTGCAATGATTGAGGGAGGACCTATACCGGTAGAACAGTCTTACTCGAGATGGTAGTATGCCATCTGGTTTGTCTTTATCAACGTGTACATGCTTTAGGTGACATTACATATCACTATTACATGTCGATAGTGCCCATATGATTCATTCTTGACTACCAGCAGTATGATGGCGATCATATACGTAGGAGCTGGGTGGACTATAAGCACATCTTTAAAATGTCCCTAGTCATGGGAGTTTCGAGACTGGGCATCGATACTCCAAAAGTAGACTAGTGTATACTGATTGAGACCCCGATGAGGGGCGGTGGCCGGTCTCACAAGCCATTGGTGTCAGCTGGTTCACCTAAGATGTATACAGGTGCTCATTGGGTTATGAGTACACCGGACGGACTCGCCGTAAACATGCTAGTTGGTATTATACCTATTGTCAGATAGCATTCCCTGGTGATATGCATACAGGTTAGTCTACCGACCTGAGATCATCATTTCTCTCGTGTGAGTTCCTACTGTGCTTTGATTACTGCCCTACCACTGCTAAAAGGAGTCGTACAAACAGATTTTAGTTGGGTACAGACCCAATCCATATGGAGGCAATGAGCGGATCATCAAGGAATCGTCTCTCTCGGTATTAAGGGTTGATGTCGCGGAGTGCACAGGTGGCTATCACCAGAAATCCTTGTCCAAGGTAGTCGAAAATTACTCATCTAGGATCAGTAGTTTCTCTTGTGATGATAGGCTTCATACCGACACTAAATGTCGCATTATTAGGGTTCTTACTTTATCCATCCCCTAGACTCGATATGCGATACTCATTGACGAACGGACCGGACTGTACGGATATTGTCACTATTGGGCTCAGTAGAATTTCAGGATGAGTTTGCTCGTTGGCCTCCCTTTCGCTCAATATCTAGGTAGCCGTTACGTACAGCTAGTGCTACTGACGTGCTTGTGGTTAAACCCACTGTTAGTGTATTGACGAGTCTTTAGAGTCCCACACTGTGGGTTTTACTACTTCGGGCGAAACATTATAGAGGCCGTATGGTTTTTTGGCAGGGTTCGATCATATACATACACTTATGCACGGATCATGGTCGGATGGATAATACTAGCAGACTTTGGTTTATGACGGATCCTAGTATTATATTGTTGGATTATTTTCGTCTCGTTGTATTCGTATTCAGTCGGAATACGGATGTGGATATGTATATACGGATGAGGGGTATTCTTGTAATCCGTTACAAGTTTACTTCAGATGTTGCCATTTCGTTTTCGATTAAAAATTTTGGTTTAAATGTTTATTTGGTGGGAATGTGTGAGTCATGGTTTTTCCATTAACTCTTGGTGCATGCATATGGTGACTCAAGGTTATGAGTCATGGGATGTGTCATAGTGACTTATGAGATATTTGTATTGAGCTTGTGAGATATTTATTGAGTAGAGGCAGATGTTTTCTTGACTTTGGATTTTTCTTTAGTTGCATGTTGGATATAGTGCCCTCAAAGTCAATTATTGGATCGCAGGCACGTGATTGCAATGATTGAGGGAGGACCTATACCGGTAGGACAGTCTTACTCGAGATGATAGTATGCTATCTGGTTTGTCTTTATCATCATGTACATAGTTTAGGTGACATTACAGATCACTATTACACATTGATAGAGCCCTTAGGATTCTTGCTTGACTACTAGCAGTATGATGGTGATCATATACGTGACAGTTGGGCAGTCTATAAGCATATCCTTAAAGTGTCCCTAGTCACGGGAGTTTCAAGACTGGACATCGATACTCTGAGAGTAGACTAGTGTATACGGATCGAGGCCCCGACGAGGGGCGGTGGCTGGTCTCACAAGCCATTGGTGTTAGTTGGTTCACCTAAGATAGTATATAGGTGCTCATTGGTTATGAGTACACCGGATGGACTCGCAGAGGCACTGCTGATTGGTACTATACCTTTCGTCAGGAGTAGGTCCCAGGTGACATGAGTACAGCTTAGTTAGTTGACTTGACACTGCTACATTGCCTCAAGTGTGTTCCCACTGTTCTTCGATTGCTACCCTACCACGACTCAAAGGAGTCATGCAAACAGGTAGTAGTTAGGCGCAGTCCCCAAGAGCTTGGAAGCAGCGGCGGTAAGGTAGGATTCGTCTCTCCCGGTATTGGGGGTTGATATCGCGCTGTGTCTGGAGAGCCATTACAAAAATTCCTTGGCCAAGGAAAGTGTGATTTACTGGTAGGTATTCCAGTAGTTTCTCAAGGTGTTCTTAGCTACACTCCGACATGACTTATACCGCTATTGGGGGTCTGACGTTTACCATCCCCCAAGGCCCGATATGCGATACTCATAGATGAACAAACCGGACTGTACGGAGATTGTCACGGATAGGCTCAGTTAGGTTTCAGGATGAGTTCGCTCGTCAGCTTCCCTTTCACTCAATACATAGGCATCCGTTATGTACAACTAGTGCCACTGATGTGCTTGTGGTTAAACCCACTGCTAACGTATTGACGAGTCTTTAGAGTCCCCCACAGAAAGTTTCCCTAGTTCGGGCGAAACGTTGTAGAGGCCGTATGGTTTTATGGTAGGGTTCGATCATATACGTGCACTTGTGCACAGATCATGATCGGACGAATCATACTAGTGGGCTTTGGTTTAAGCCGAATCCTTGTATAAGATTTGTTGGATTACTTTCGTCTCATTGCATTTGTATTCAGTCGGAATGCAGATGCTGGTATGTATACTCAGATGAGGGGTATTCTACTGATCCGTCACGAGTTTACTTTAGAAGATGCCATTCTATTTAATTTTCTAAACATTTGGGTTAATGTTTATTAAGTGGAAATTGTGAGTGCTAGTCATGATGAAGAGCATTAAATGTGGTTTAAGCATGTTTGGTGACTGATGATGTCATTTTTTGTGCCATGTCAATTTCTTGATCTATTATTGTGTAGAATTGATATGTGGAGAGTGAGAGAGGGCAGCCACTAGAGGTGGGGCTTGGCTCTTGATTTGGATAGAGATCTCTTACAATTTATACCACACAATAAGCAAGCTCTTCTTCTTCTTCACTAGTTTTCTTCTTTTACTCACAACTTCCATTAATGGCTTCTTCTTCAACCTCCATCCAAACCATCTCATGTGTTAAGAATCAATGGATGTCATGAGACAAAGTTATCAAACACATTCTCTACATCACCTTGGACATGTCGGCTAGCAAACTTCATGTCCGAGTTGCTTCAGTTTTGAAGCGGGAGCCCGTAAAAAGATTCCTTGACGTGGTGCCACTTCGACGGGGAGACCGGAGTTCGAGCGAGATCGGAGATGCCGTGAGGAGCTAAGGATGGTGGCTAAAGACCGAAGGACACGGATCGATCGGTATAGCCACTCTATCGTCATTGTAGTTAGCTAGTTTAGAGTTAATTGTACGATCCGAGTGAAAGCCTACGTTAGCGCCGGTTTTATAATTGATTTTGTTCCGTGTTTGGCCTTGGATTAACGGCCGGGGCGCTACCGTAAACTTACATGGTATCAGAGCCACGCCATTAACCTATACTAGCTTGTTCTAATATGTTTAAAATATCGATCGACGGAATTTTCAAAAACCGCAATTCCATTTTTCAAGTTTCTGCCGAATTTTTAAAGTTGTGGAAAAATCATTTTCATTGTATCAGAAAATCGTGCAGGGTTTTCTAACACTACAGAAGAAAATTAGGCGACTGAACCCACTTAAACACCGCAAAACCGCTGCAAAACCCACGTGTTGGCCGCGGTTCCGCCGCCGTTTTGGGGGGGCTCTTACTTATGGAATTATGGATTCTGGAATATTTTGTTTTGGCCTAGATTCATTTGAGTGCTGGATTTGCACCTGGGGCCCACTTTGGGATGTTTTGTCGATCGAAATTTTAAATATGTTAGTTTATAGTGCTTACATTACTATTTTCGACCGTGAATGTCATTCGAGCAGTACAACTTGTCTAATTGCATTATGTTCTTTTAGAGAAGTTTGTGAACGTGACATTCACGTTGATGTTCTGTGTTGTGCTGTGATGTTGCGGATTTATTGTGGTGGATAACTTGGATGCAATGTAATTGCAGTTTAGTATTATTTATACATTTGATATCGTGGGGCGAGCGTCCGACATGTGGACTACCGTCACTACCTTTTTGTATATTATTCTTTTGGTGCACGACCGGGTTGCGGTCGATATACCCGTTGTACATATTTTCTTTTCTGTACTAGGATTACCCCACGGTGGAGTGCCCAGATAGCCGGGTTCTAGAGGGCAACGTGCCCGCATCTCATAGCGTTGAGATGGAGGGGGCCCCACTCTAGAATTGGCGGGCTATTCGCCGCACTCGTAGGGGGTATAGGTTGACCCAAGGTGGGGTGCTCAAGTTACCGGATTCCGTGAAGTGCTAGGTGGTCCATTCAGTTTGCTGAAGGGGGCTGCCTCGCTTCTGGTTTTGGCGGGTAACTTGATGCACCTATAGCGTTCTAGGTTTTCATTGCAGAAGCAATCCACACGACAGGGGAACGTCGAGTTTCAGTTGCGGCTCAATGGAAACCCGGGGCTCCCAGATTATCTGTATTGTTCTGTGATGCTTATTACTTTTCTGTAATGTTGCATTTATTACGCCTGGAGTGATTATTATATATTTATATATATACTAGTAGATGTTGTATATGTTTTTCATCCGCACTAATCCATTCCTCGCTCTGTCGTTAGTTAAGTAACCTAACGGGTGATGACGGGAACCAGTGGCGAATGCGGATGACATATATGTACATCATATTTTCGTTCTTTTGTGGTGTGATTAATTGATTGGACTGTGTTGATTCAGGTCAATGCAAGGAAAACAAACATATTCCATGTTGTTGGAACAATTTTCGAAAAGCTATTATTACAAGGACGTTCTCTTTTGCTTTGCACAGAGGTATTCAGTTATGGATACCTAGCACCTCATTCGATGAGGCAAGGGCCGAGATCCCTTCATCCGGAGTGACCCGTTGGGCAGAAGTTTGTGTCAGGGTAACAACTTCATTATAGTCGATTACTTTTTGTTTTGCATCGCGGTATTCAGTTGGAATATCCTGCACCTCATTATACGGGAAAGAGCCGAGATCCCTTCACCGGGAGTGACGTCTTTAGCAAAGGTTTTCGCAACTATATATTTGTAAAAAGCTATTTAGTTCCTTCAACGATATCAAGTTCATCACGTTAAAGGTTTTTCGCTAAAAACTATTCGTAGCCCTCCATCATTTCAGACTGGTAGCACTTAGTATTCATGCTATGTATGTTGGTCTTCGTCAAGGCATAGTGTATGGTAGCTATTTGTTACTTCATCATTTCTTGATCTATTATTGTGTAGAATTGATATGTGGAGAGCGAGAGAGGGCAGCCACTAGAGGTGGGGCTTGGCTCTTGATTTGCATAAAGATCTCTCACAATTTATCCCACACAATAAGCAAGCTCTTCTTCTTCTTCACTAGTTTTCTTCTTTTGCTCACAACTTGCATTAATGGCTTCTTCTTCAACCTCCATCCAAACCATCTCATGTGTTAAGAATCAATGGATGTCATGAGACAAAGTTATCAAACACATTCTCTACTTCACCTTGGACATGTCGGCTAGCAAACTTCATGTCCGAGTTGCTTCGATTTTGAAGCGGGAGCCCGTAAAAAGATTCCTTGACGTGGTGCCACCTCGACGAGGAGACCGGAGTTCGAGCGAGATCGGAGATGACGCGAGGAGCTAAGGATGGTGGCTAAAGACCGAAGGACACGGATCGATCGGTATAGCCACTCTATCGTCATTGTAATAAGCTAGTTTAGAGTTAATTGTATGATCCGAGTGAAAGCCTACGTTAGCGCCGGTTTTATAATTGATTTTTTTCTGTGTTTGGCCTTGGATTGACGGCCGGGGCGCTACCGTAGACTTACATGGTATCAGAGCCACGCCATTAAGCTATACTAGCTTGTTCTAACTTGTTCAAAATATCGATCGACGGAATTTTCAAAAACCGCAATTCCATTTTTCAAGTTTCTGCCGAATTTTTAAAGTTGTCGAAAAATCATTTTCATTGTATTAGAAAATCGTGCAGGGTTTTCTAACACAACAGAAGAAAATTAGGCGACTGAACCCACTTAAACGCCACAGAACCGCCGCAAAACCCACGTATTGGCCGCGGTTCCGCCGCCGTTTTGGGGCAACAGTGCGCAATCTTTCTTTTGGGGCTCTTACTTATGGAATTATTGTTTCTGGAATATTTTGTTTTGGCCTAGATTCATTTGAGTGCTAGATTTGCACTTGGGGCCCACTTTGGGATGTTTTGTCGATCGAAATTTTAAATATGTTAGTTTGTAGTAGTTACATTACTATTTGCGACCGTGAATGTCTTTCGAGCGGTACAACTTGTCTAATTGCTTTTTGTTCTTTTGGACAAGTTTGTGAACGTGACATTCACGTTGATGTTCAGTGTTGTGCTGTGATATTGCGGATTTATTGTGGTGGATAACTTGGATGCAATGTAAGTACAATTTAGTATTATTTATACATTTGATATCGTGGGGCGAGCGTCCGACATGTGGACTACCGTCACTACCTCTTTGTATATTATTCTTTTTGGGCACGACCGAGTTGAGGTCGATGTACCCGTTGTACATATTTTCTTTTCTGTACTACGATTACCCTGTGGTGGAGTGCACAGATAGCCGGGTTCTAGAGGGCAACGGGCCAGCATCTCATGGCGTTGAGATGGAGGGGGCCCCACTCTAGAATTGGCGGGCTATCACCGCACTCGTAAGGGGTATAGGTTGACCCAAGGTGGGGTGCTCAAGTTACCGGATTCCGTGAAGTGCTAGGCGGTCCATTCAGTTTGCTGAAGGGGGCTGCCTCGCTTCTGGTTTTGGCGGGAAACTTGACGCGCCTGTAGCATTCTAGGTTTTCATTGCAGAAGCAATCTACACGACAGGGGAACGTCGGGTTTCAGTTGCGGCTCAATGGAAACCCGGGGCACCCAGATTATCTGTATTGTTCTGTGATGCTTATTACTTTTTTGTAATGTAGCATTTATCACGCCTGGAGTGATTATTATATATTTATATATATACTAGGAGATGTTGTATATGTTTTTCATCAGCGCTAATCCAGTCCTCGCTCTTTCGTTAGTTAAGTAACCTAACGGGTGATGACGGGAACCAGTGGCGAATGCGGATGGCATATATGTACATCATATTTTCATTCTTTTGTGGTGTGATTAATTGATTGGACTGCGTTGATTCAGGTCAATGCAAGGAAAACAAACATATTCGATATTGTTGGAACAATTTTCAAAAAGCTATTATTACAAGGACGTTCTCTTTTGCTTTGCACAGAGGTATTCGATTATAGATACCTAGCACCTCATTCGATGAGGCAAGGGCCGAGATCCCTTCATCCGGAGTGACCCGTTGGGCAGAATTTTGTGTCAGGGTAATAACTTCATTGTAGTCGATTTCTTTTTGCTTTGCATCGTGGTATTCAGTTGGAATATCCTGCACCTCATTCTACGAGAAAGAGCCGAGATCCCTTCACCGGGAGTGACGTCTTTAGCAAAGGTTTTCGCAACTATATATTTGTAAAAAGCTATCCAGTTCCTTCAACGATATCAAGTTCATCACGTTAAAGTTTTTTCGCTAAAAACCATTCGTAGCCCTCCATCATTTCAGACTGGTAGCACTTAGTATTCATGCTATGTATGTTGGCCTTCGTCAAGGCATAGTGTATGGTAGCTATTTGTTACTTTTCTATTGCATAGATAGATGCGTTCGTTTGGGAAAGCCGTACTACTATTTTGGCCTTCGTTAAGGGTATGTACCGGTGGGTTCAAATTAACCTGGATGATGACGGGTAGAACTTGACATGTGACTTATGATATGTAGGCCTTCATCAAGGTCATATGAGCATGGGGTAAAAATCACATCGGGAGTTTCTAAAGAAACTGAAACTTGCCAGGGATGCGCATACCTTCTGGAGTGTGATAACGTGAGTGGATTCCATCACGTTATCATGCGATGATAGTTGGATCCCGATTCCTACTGATGAGTTAGTTTACTCTTCGGGTGATCCCGACTAATTCTTCTTTCAGGTTTGGAGGAGAATTTAATGATACAGTGTGAGACATCCTGATTAGATAAAGTGATTAACCATTCTGATGTAGGTTAGAGTGCACGCAGAGTGTTTCTTTTCTCTCTCTCTTTGGAAGCAACCATGTCCCGACCCTAGACTTTGACTTAGTGACCAAGTAAACCGAACTTTCTTAAAACACTGGCTTTTGGATTGTCTGAGTTGCATACATCATTGCCACTCCTTCTTTTACCCTTGGCATTTCTCCAGAACACCCCGTATCACTACGAACATCCACTTCCATTAGATAAATCAATCGTATAGTTACATACGAACTCGAAGGAAATTGTTCGATATTCGAGGATGGATTCCGGTTCTGGAGAAAACGAATAGGACTATTCAGTTGTCTTTTACTTTTACCTTCTCTCAAATTATGAGGGCACCTAGGATTAGGAGAGGGTACACCTATTACGCTTATTGGATAATCTTCTTCCAAACCATAGGCAAGTGCCGAAAGGTAGGGAATGAAGAAAACCAATTAGCCTAAGTGTGGTGTACATATGTTAATAAGTAAAAACAAATAAAGGGATTAGAAAGAGGGCAATGTAAATTGCGACTGCTATCATTCACGACCAAACCACATATTTCATCGCCACTCCTACTTCACCTTCGCATTTCTCCAGAACACCCCGTATTACTACGAACATCCACTTCCATTGGATAAATCCATCGTATGGTTATATACAAACTCGAAGGAACTTGTTCCAGTTCTAGGATGGATTCTGGTTCAGGAGAAATAGGAATAAGGTTTATTCAGTTGTCTTTTATCTTTACCTTCTCTAGGTTGCGAGTATTCCTATGATTAGGAAAGTACACCTATTACGCTTATTGGATAGTCTTCTTCCAAATCATATGCTGGTGCCGAACGATAGGGAAGGAAGAAAACCATTTAGCGTAACGATGGTGTACAGAAGGTATTGAGTAAAAACAAATAAAGGGATGTAGAGAGATGACAAGGAAACATATTCATCGTGAATCTAGATAGTGGAAGAGGCATTACTAGGAATACCCAGATACCCCTTCAAAACATATTCATGTTTCAGTTTCACTTTGAGTTGTTAATTGAAAACTGATTTCCCAATTAGATCTTTACTCTAGGGAATGTATTTACCGGGTATGATTCTCACATCTGTAAGGTTTTATAGATGATGAGTGGGAGTAAGTTATTTGAAATTAGGTGATCCTCCTCATTATTGTGAGTCCATGTCACGCACCCCACGAACTTGCGGGGAGGCAAAATATATGAAAAACGATTATCAAAGTTTCGTAACACGAACTTGAGCGCATGAATCTTTTCTAAACCGTTACTAGCAAACTATGAAAGGTTTAACTACTCGGATTCGAAGTTATACCTCACGTTACTTGTCCTTTGGGTCTTCATCGTGGTCCTCCACTCCTCGTAGGCTCCTTGGAACATCGGCACCTCAACGGCCTCCTCGAATAAAAGATGATCCACCCAAGAGCTCCTACTACAAGCTTGATCTCTAACTTGAGATAACTAGGTTGCTCAAAGTGCTAATCTAAGCTACCTACGTGATATAGAGTGAGGTTATGGATGTATTAGTCTAGCTAACCCTTGATCTCAACACATGAGAGGTTAGGGTTAGGGTTTCAAGAATGAGAGAGCTTGAGGAGAGAGAAGGTGGTGATAAGAATGAATTGAAATTGTTTCTCACTTCTAATATATTATGAAGCATAAAGAATTATCAAATGAATAATTCAAATGCATTATCATCATGCTTCATTGAATATGTGCAATGAATCATCAAGTGAGTCATTAAGCAATAAATGCTTCGTTAACTCACTTGAATGATTCATCTCATGAGTCACAAAATCAATTAATGCTAATGCCACCTTACCCTCCAAGTCACCATGCTTCTAGAAGCTTCCCGGAAAATTACGAGAATGCCCCTCCAATCCGTGAAAACACGGAAAAACTTTAGACTGTATAAATCCAATAACCTGATACTAGAAACTGGCTTAACCAAAGCCGACTAGTAAAAATAGTCCGAACGTCGTACGTGCGTAAACACACGTATGCGTCCGAACCTTTGTCGTAAAACCATACGACCTCTATGTCGTTTCTCCTGGAGTAGGGAAACTCTCTGTGTGGGACTCTAAATGTTAGTGTATATGCCCTAGAGGCCATTACTGTATCATACTAGTATGTATATTACTTGATGGAAGCTTGGGATATTCACAGTTGTACAGACAATCTTGCTCAATATAGTAGTATGCTACTTGGTTTGTCTCTGCTTTAATGTGTACTTGTGTGTTTATTTATTGTATCACTTATACGCATTAGTAGAGCCTTTTGGATCTTTGCTTGATTACCGGCGTTGTGATGGCGATCACACTCGTGGGGGCTGGGTAATCTACAAGCACATCCTTATACACGTCCCTAGTCGTGGGAGTATCGAGATAGGGCATCGATACTCCGGTGTAGACTAGCGTATGCGCTTCTCATCCCAGCACGGGAGACGGTCTGTCCCACAGCCGTCGGTACGTCGTACTTGAGATAGTATGCGGGTGCTCGTCAGGTTACGAGTACACTGGACAGGACTCGTCGGGAACTGATGGTTGGTATTATACCTATCGTCAGTTATCAGTTCCCAGGTGACATGAGTACAGCTTAGTCCGCTGACTTGACACTGTCACTCCGCCTCGAGTGTGTTCCCACTGTTCTTTGATTACTACCCTACCACGGCTCTTCTGAGTCGTGCAAACAGGTAGTAGTTGGGAGCAGTCCCGAAGCACTTGGAGGCAGTGACGGTTAGACAGGATTCGTCTCTCCCGGTATTGGGGGTTGACATCGCGCTGTGTCTAGGAGAGCCATTACACAAGTAGTCCCTGGCCAGGGCAAGCGAGATATACTGGTAGGTTCCAGTGCTATCTCAGGGTGTTCTGGGCTTCACTCCGACACGACTTGTACCGCTATTAGGGGACTGACGTTTACCGCCCCATAGGCCCGCCATGCGATGTATTAGACGAACAGACCGGACTGTACGGAGAATGTCACATTCAGACTCAGTAGGAGTTCAGATGGGTTTTACCTCGTCAGTCTTCTTATCGGCATCTACCTGGGGACCGTTACGCACAGCTAGTGCCGCTTGCGGTCTGTGGTTAAACCCACTGCCAGCGTAGTGTCGAGTCTTTAGAGTCCCACACAGAGGGCTATTCGCCTCTGGGCAAAACAGGGTAGAGGTCGCATGGTTTTGCGACAGGGTTCGTTCTCATCCGCGCACTTGTGCACGTTTGGAGTCCGGACGGATATTACTGGCTGGCTCTGGTTTGAGTCAGATACTGGTATATGTTTTGGGGTTGCTTTTATCTCTCAGTATTCTTGTTCCTCGGAACGAGAATGCAGGTGTGTATGCACAGTTGTTTGAGGCGGAGGAAGAGGTTTTTCATTAGGGTTTCGGAACGGGTGCGTATGCACAGTTGACAGTCGTCTTTTTCCAAACCCTAATGGATTTATGAAATATCAATTAATAATAGTAATTAAATGAAATTGTGTCATGGTTGATTTTGTTGACTTGTTGACCATGGTTGACTTGTTGACCATGGTTGAATGTTTGACCATCATCATTGCTTTGCAAGGATACTCCTTGATTCTAGCTTACATTCATTTAATGAAGTGATGATAATGGTCATTCCAAATACAACCATCAACTATTTCATTTGAATTATTATTATTAATTAGATAATTCTTTTTCTTTTGTTATGGTTGCAAAAGAAAAAGATAGCTCATTCTATGATATTGATTCTCTCTCCTCACTTCATCTTCTTCCTCCTCTTGTTCAAGGAGAGCAAATCTAATGTGATGAGAATCATCTCCTTGAAGATATAACACCCCAAAGCACACTCTACTCACTCTAAGGTAGAAGGTCTAGCAAGCCGAATACCTTAGTTCTCTCAAGATCGAGAAAGGAGCCCAAGGATGAAGCCCTCAGGTGGATCTATCTTCGGCAAAGAGGAGACGAGGAGGGGAAGCAATTCAAGCTACTACAAAGAGCAAGAAAGAAGAAGAACAACAAGAAGAGAAGGAGTTCAAGTTGAGGTATATCCACTTTGCCGAGTAGTTAACTCTTCTTTGCAAGTATGCTAGTTTAGTTTAGCAAATATCCGGCTTTTACGGTCCTTGTTACAAAGTTTAGAAAATTTTTGTTTTACCGTTTCCGCATCCCCGAAAGTACCGGGAGAGGTAACGTAGACCTAACAGTGGTATCAGAGCCAGGTTAAACTTAAACTAGCTTGGTAGCGAAGTGTATGGAAGTTCGAAACGGAAAAATCACAAAAACCGGAAATCAAAACTCTAAGTTTCTGTTGAAATTTTTTGTGCTCTAAAAGTAAAAAGTTTTACTCCTAAAATCGGCTCAGGGTTTTGTGAGAACACCCACCAAAAACGATCCCATGAATCCTTCAAACCGCCGCGGATCCGCGGCCTCAGCTATTCTTCTAGCCGTGGATCCGCCGCCGTTTGGGCTCTTCATTTGATCGTGTTTTGTGCAGTTTTCTTCTGGTAGGGTTTTGGGATTTTTAAAATATATTATATGTGCCCAGATTTTCCAGAAAAGAAATTTGTTTTTGGGGGCCTATAATTCCGTATTTTTTTTCCGAACTTCACTACACCTTGACTATGTTGGTTATATCTGTGATGTTTGTATGTATTGAACGTCGGCTAATCGCTATAAGTCGATTAGTCGGGGTTATACATCTCTGTGATCTGTGTTTGATATTGGAATGTGTATATGAATGTGTTGGACTGTCGCGGGTGAATAGCCGGGGTGGATGTGAGATGAGCCTTTGTTTTTCTTTCATTCATTTGTAATATGTAAATTGATGTAATAATATTATTTGTATGGCCGCACAACCGGGTCGGGGTTGTAGCCGTCATTGTATAATTCTTTTTACTGTTTTTGCTCCTAGGATAGACCCATGGAGGGGTGCACAAACTACCGGGTACTTGGCGGGTGGTTTGCCGCACCCGTAGGGGTCTTGGGTGGGGTTTTGGCTATTCACCGCGACCGTGTAATCCGCTTTTCGTTGCAGGCTCGAACGGATTGCGGATTTCTAGTATATCCAATGTATTCATCTGTGATCTGTAATGTCTATCATTGCTTTATATTTAGGCGTTGCTTATGTTTTACAGCCGCGCTAGCCCAGCCCCCGCTCTGTTGTTAGTTAAGTAACCTAACGGGTGATGACGGGACCCCGTAGCGAATGCGAATGGCATAAGCGTACGTCATATTTTGGTTGTTTTCTGCAATGGTAGGATTTAAATGATGGGACGCATTAAAAGAACTAATGCAAGAAAATAAACCTAAAAGACGTTGTTGGAACAAGTTTTTCAAAAAGCTGTTATTACAAGGACGTTCATCTTTTTGTTTTGCATCGAGGTATTCGGTTATGAATGCCCAGCACCGCAATCGACGAGGCAAGGGCCGAGATCCCCTCATCGGGAGTGACCCCTTGGACAAAAGGTTTGCGTCAGGGTAATAACTTCACCATAGTCGATTATTCTTGCTTTGCATCGAGGTATTCATCTTATGAATGCCCAGCACCTCACTCGACGAGGAAAGAGCCGAGATCCCTTCACAGGGAGTGACCTCTTTAGCAAAAGTTTTCGCCACTATGTTTTCAAAAGGATGTATCACGTTCCTTCAACGATATCAAGTTCATTACGTTAACGGGTTTTTCGCCAAAAACCCAGCCGTAGCCCTCCGTCGTTTCTTATAAGTTATACTTAGTATTCGTGCTGCGTTTGTTGACTGTGTCAAGGCGCAGTGAACGGTAGCTAAGTGTAGCTTATTTGCTGGATACAATGTGATTGGTTAGGACATTTGTAGAACCTTGTTGACTGTGTCAAGGGTTATGCAGATGGGTTTAATGCAATCAAGATAATGACGGGATGAACTTGACTAGGACTTTTTGATTTGTTGACTGTGTCAAGATCACTTGGGTCCCAGGGGAAAAAACCGCATCGGGAGTTTCAAAAGAACTGAAACTTGCAGATTTCGCATACCTTCTGGAGTGTGGTAGCTAGAGTGGATTCCATCTAGGCTATCACACAATGACAGTTGGATCCCGATCCTACTGATGAGTTGGATTACTCTCGGGAGATTACTTTCACTTAACGATCAATGCTATAAACCTAGTAGGTGCCTAGAAAGGTGTTAGCGGGGCTACGCCCCCAGGGAAAAGAGGTTCTTGAATTAAGGAACTTCGCGAAAGCGTTGGAAAACCTCCCTCGAAGTACCGACACTAGCCTGGCTGAAAGGTTAAGCAAGTATTGTGACGTGAATTAAAACCCGGCTAGTTCTTCTTTTAAAAAAGGTTTTAAGAAGAATTTGAGTAAACAGTGGGAGACATCCTGGTTAGATAAATTAATAAACCAATCTAATCTGGCAAGAGCATACGCTGAGTGTTTCTTTTCTCTCTCTCCAGGCAGCAACTTTTTCACGCCCTAATCAAGATAATAAAATGTATCGCTTGACCGATCCGAATTCTTATTCGGGACTGGGGAAAGTTGGTTCAGCTCTAACTTGTGACAACAATCATGAGTATGAGAATGGGAAAGGGGATTGTATGGATTTCCAGGATACCCAGTCGAAGAAGAAGCATGGTTTTGCATCTATTTCAGGTGTTCTTATAATTAAGAACTGTTTTACGGTCAGCCCTACCTCCTGGGTACTTGATACCGGATCAGGATCTCATATCTGTAATTTATTACAGGGACTGAGAAAAAGTAGGAAAGTTGCACCAGGTGATATGTCGCTCAGAGTAGCGAACGGAGCACAAGTTAATGCGGCAGCCGTCGGTGAATATCACCTAGTATTGCCAAATGGCAAGACTATGATTTTGAACGATTCCTACTATGTACCCTCCAAGGTTTGCAACATCATATCAGTTTCTTTACTCGATAAAGATGGATATAACTTTGTTCTTGAAAAGAATATCATGAACATTTACCTTGATAAGGTACTGGTTGCAGAGGGTACACTGTGTAATGGTATCTACGTTCTAAATCAGAATACAGTTCTCAACATACAAAACACACGCAAGAGGAAGAATTCAGATACGAATGAATCCTACTTGTGGCATTGTAGACTTGGTCATATCGGAGAGAAAAGACTGAGTAAGTTGCATAAAGATGGACTCTTGGATATGTTCGAGTTTTCATCTTATGAAACTTGTCAGTCTTGTCTCAAAGGAAAGATGACCAAATCTCCGTTCACCGGACATGGAGAAAGAGCAGCAGAGCTCTTGGGACTCGTACATAGTGATGTATGTGGTCCGATGTCTATACATGCAAGGGGTGGGTTCTCGTACTTCATCACATTCACTGACGATCTCTCTAGGTTCGGATATGTGTATCTGATGAAACACAAATCTGAAGCTTTTGAGAAATTCAAGGAATTCAGAAACGAAGTAGAGAACCAGACTGGCAAAAGTATCAAGATCCTCCGGTCTGACAGGGGAGGGGAGTATTTAAGCACGGAATTCCTAGATTACTTAAAAGAGAATGGTATTCTCTCTCAGCTTACTCCTCCTTATACACCACAGCACAACGGTGTTTCGGAGCGGAGGAATCGTACCCTATTGGATATGGTTCGCTCCATGATGAGTAGTGCTGAGTTACCTCTTTCATTCTGGGGATATGCACTTCAAACTGCAGCACATCTATTGAATCAAGTTCCATCCAAATCCGTGCCTAAGACTCCGTATGAAATATGGAGTGGTAAAAGTTTGTATCTTAAACGTATTAAGATTTGGGGTTGCCCAGCTTATGTCAAAAAGCAGAACCCAAACAAACTTGAGGCACAGGCAGTTTTATGTAAGTTTGTGGGATACCCAAAAGATTCAAGTGGGTATCTATTCTACCATGCAGAGGAACAGAAGATAATTGTTTCAAGAAATGCCACATTTTTAGAAAAAGAATTTCTTGTTAAAAACATTAGTGGCAGCACGGTAGAACTGGATGAAATTCCAGAAACACAAGCTTTAACATAAAATTTGGAGGAACCGCTAGATTCAATAACCCCAAACGAACCTCAGTCACTCCGCAGATCTGGTAGGATTTCTCATCCGCCCGAGAGATACTACGGTTTTCTCATAGACGGGGATCGAGAGGATTGCATCTTGGAAGAAGATGACCCTACCAGTTTCAGGCAGGCCATTATCAGTAGGGACTCTGATAAGTGGCAGGAAGCAATGCAATCCGAAATGGAGTCCATGTACGCCAATAAAGTGTGGACCTTGGATATTGCTCCACCTGGGGTAAAACCCGTTGGATGCAAATGGATCTACAAAAGGAAACTTGGTGTAGATGGGCAGGTGGAAAACTATAAAGCTAGACTCGTTGCAAAAGGTTTTCGTCAAAGACCTGGTTTGGACTATGATGAAACTTTTTTTCCGGTGGCTATGCTCAAATCCATTCGGATCCTACTTGCCATTGCTGCCTTCCATGACTATGAAATCTGGCAGATGGATGTTAAAACGGCTTTCTTAAACGGTTGTTTGGAAGAGTGCGTTTACATGGATCAACCAGAAGGTTTCGTAGACAGTGGGAGCAGCGGAAAGGTGTGCAAGTTGCTTAAATCCATTTATGGATTAAAGCAGGCATCGCGGAGCTGGAACATCTGTTTTGATGAGGCAATCAAGGAATTTGATTTCATCAAGAACAAAGATGAGCCCTGTGTATATAAGAAGATTGGAGGACGAACTGTCGTATTCCTAGTTTTGTACGTGGACGACATTCTTTTGATAGGAAATGACATTCCTATGCTACAATCGGTCAAGCTATTTTTGTCACAAAGGTTCTCCATGATGGACCGGGGTGATGCCTCGTACATTCTTGGGATCAAGATCTATAGAGATAGATCCAAGAAACTATTGGGACTTTCGCAGTCCAGGTACATAGAGACCGTACTAAAGAGATTTAGTATGGAGGGTTCCAAGCGCGGTAACATACCCGCATTGCACGGAATTACCCTCTCCAAGAAGATGTCTCCTAAGACTGACGAGGAGAGGGTTCGCATGAGCACTATACCCTACGCTTCGGCGGTAGGATCTATAATGTATGCGATGCTATGTACAAGAACAGATGTAGCTTACGCATTGAGCGCGGTAAGCCGGTATCAGTCAGACCCAGGGGAGGACCACTGGACAGCAGTGAAGAACATTCTCAAGTACCTGAGAAGGACTAAGGAGATGTTCCTGGTTTACGGTAATGGAGACCTCAGGGTCGAGTCCTTTACCGATTCAAGCTTACAGAGTGACAAAGATGACAGCAAGTCTGTCTCGGGTTTTGTGTTTACCCTCAACGGAGGGGCGGTTTGTTGGAGGAGTTCCAAGCAGGATACCGTCGCAGACTCGACGATGGAGGCTGAATACATTGCTGCAAGCGATGCCGCAAAAGAGGCGATCTGGATGAAGAAGTTCATTAGTGAACTTCAGGTGGTTCCGTCCATTGTTGACCCAATACCTTTGTATTGCGATAACAATGGGGCTATAGCTTTAGCGAAGGAACCAAGGTCCCATCAGAAATCCAGGCACATCTTAAGGCGGTATCACCTGATCAGGGAGATCATTGATCGCCAGGAGATCGAGGTGCGGAGAGTGGACACAAAGGACAACACTGCGGACCCATTCACGAAGGCTTTACCCCAGACTCAGTTCGAGCGGCTGATCGAGATGATAGGTCTTCGATACGCCAGTACATGGCCTTAGTGCAAGTGGGAGATTGTTAGTGTATATGCCCTAGAGGCCATTACTGTATCATACTAGTATGTATATTACTTGATTGAAGCTTGGGATATTCACAGTTATACAGACAATCTTGCTCAATATAGTAGTATGCTACTTGGTTTGTCTCTGCTTTAATGTGTACTTGTGTGTTTATTTATTGTATCACCTATACGCATTAGTAGAGCACTTTGGATCTTTGCTTGATTACCGGCGTTGTGATGGCGATCACACTCGTGGGGGCTGGGTAATCTACAAGCACATCCTTATACACGTCCCTAGTCGTGGGAGTATTGAGATAGGGCATCGATACTCCGGAGTAGACTAGCATATGCGCTTCTCATCCCAGCACGGGAGACGGTCTGTCCCACAGCCGTCGGTACGTCGTACTTGAGATAGTATGCGGGTGCTCGTTAGGTTACGAGTACACTGGACAGGACTCGTCGGGAACTGATGGTTGGTATTATACCTATCGTCAGTTATCAGTTCCCAGGTGACATGAGTACAGCTTAGTCCGCTGACTTGACACTGTCACTCCGCCTCGAGTTTGTTCCCACTGTTCTTTGATTACTACCCTACCACGGCTCTTCTGAGTCGTGCAAACAGGTAGTAGTTGGGAGCAGTCCCGAAGCACTTGGAGGCAGTGACGGTTAGACAGGATTCATCTCTCCCGGTATTGGGGGTTGACATCACGCTGTGTCTAGGAGAGCCATTACACAAGTAGTCCCTGGCCAGGGCAAGCGAGATATACTGGTAGGTTCCAGTGCTATCTCAGGGTGTTCTGGGCTTCACTCCGACACGACTTGTACCGCTATTATGGGACTGACGTTTACCGCCCCCTAGGCCCGCCATGCGATGTATCAGACGAACAGACCGGACTGTACGGAGAATGTCACATTCAGACTCAGTAGGAGTTCAGATGGGTTTTACCTCGTCAGTCATCTTATCGGCATCTACCTGGGGACCGTTACGCACAGCTAGTGCCGCTTGCGGTCTGTGGTTAAACCCACTGCCAGCGTAGTGTCGAGTCTTTAGAGTCCCACACAGAGGGCTATTCGCCTCTGGGCAAAACAGGGTAGAGGTCGCATGGTTTTGCGACAGGGTTCGTTCTCATCCGCGCACTTGTGCACTTTTGGAGTCCGGACGGATATTACTGGCTGGCTCTGGTTTGAGTCAGATACTGGTATATGTTTTGGGGTTGCTTTTATCTCTCAGTATTCTTGTTCCTCGGAACGAGAATGCAGGTGTGTATGCACAGTTGTTTGAGGCGGAGGAAGAGGTTTTTCATTAGGGTTTCGGAACGGGTGCGTATGCACAGTTGACAGTCGTCTTTTTCCAAACCCTAATGGATTTATGAAATATCAATTAATAATAGTAATTAAATGAAATTGTGTCATGGTTGATTTTGTTGACTTGTTGACCATGGTTGACTTGTTGACCATGGTTGAATGTTTGACCATCATCATTGCTTTGCAAGGATACTCCTTGATTCTAGCTTACATTCATTTAATGAAGTGATGATAATGGTCATTCCAAATACAACCATCAACTATTTCATTTGAATTATTATTATTAATTAGATAATTCTTTTTCTTTTGTTATGGTTGCAAAAGAAAAAGATAGCTCATTCTATGATATTGATTCTCTCTCTTCACTTCATCTTCTTCTTCCTCTTGTTCAAGGAGAGCAAATCTCATGTGATGAGAATCATCTCCTTGAAGATATAACACCCCAAAGCACACTCTACTCACTCTAAGGTAGAAGGTCTAGCAAGCCGAATACCTTAGTTCTCTCAAGATCGAGAAAGGAGCCCAAGGATGAAGCCCTCAGGTGGATCTATCTTCGGCAAAGAGGAGACGAGGAGGGGAAGCCATTCAAGCTACTACAAAGAGCAAGAAAGAAGAAGAACAACAAGAAGAGAAGGAGTTCAAGTTGAGGTATAACCACTTTGCCGAGTAGTTAACTCTTCTTTGCAAGTATGCTAGTTTAGTTTAGCAAAGATCCGGCTTTTACGGTCCATGTTACAAAGTTTAGAAAATTTTTGTTTTACCGTTTCCGCATCCCCGAAAGTACCGGGAGAGGTAACGTGGACCTAACACTAAAGACTCGATACTACGCTGGAAGTGGGTTTAACCATAGACCGCAAGCGGCACCAGCTGTACTTAACGGTCCCCAGGTAGATGTCGATAAGAAGGCCGATGAGGAAAACCATCCGAACTCCTACGGAGCCTGATGTGACAATCTCCGTACAGTACGGTCTGTTCGTCTATTACAATCGCATATCGAGCCTAGGGGGCGGGAAGCGTCAGTCCCCTAATGGCTGTATAAGTCGTGTTGAAGCGTAGCGCATTACACCCTGAGAAACTACTGGAACCTACTAGTAAATCTCGCTTGCCTTGGCCAGGGACTTTGCGTAATGGCTCTCTGATACAGCGCGATATCAACTCCTAATATCGGGAGAGACGAATCCTATCTAACCGCCACTGCCTCCAAGTGCTCGGGACTGCGCCCAACTGCTACCTGTTTGCATGACTCCTTTGAGCCGTGGTAGGGTAGCAAACTAAGAACAGTAGGACACACTCGAGGCGAAGTAGCAGTGTCAAGTCTGCGGACTATGCTGTACTCAAGTCACCTGGGAACAGTTAACTGACGATGGGTATAATTCCAACCAATCAGTTCCCATGCGAGTCCTGTCCGGTGTACCCGTAACCTAACGAGCACCTCTATACTATCTCCAGTACGACGTACTGATGGCTGTGGGACAGACCATCTCCCCAACTGGGATGAGAAGCGTACACACTTAGTCTACTCCGGAATATCGATGCCCTATCTCGATAATCCAACGACCAGGGACCTGTATAGGATGTTGCTTATAGACTACCCAGCCCCCCACAAGTGTGACTGCCATCACAACGCTGGTAATCAAGCAAAGATCTTATGGGCTCTACTAATATGTATAAGTGATACGTTACAAGAAACATATGTGTTAGTGTATATGCCCTAGAGGCCATTACTGTATCATACTAGTTTGTATATTACTTAATGGAAGCTTGGGATATTCACCTTGTATATACAATCTTGCTCAAAATAGTAGTATGCTACTTGGTTTGTTTCTACTTCATTGTGTACATGCATTTATTTTTGTATATCGCCTATACACATTAGTGGAGCCCTTAGGATCTTTGCTTGATTACCAGCGATGTGATGGCCGTCACACTAGTGGGGCTGGGTAATCTATAAGCACATCCTTATGCAGGTCCCTGGTCGCAGGACTATCGAGACAGGGCATCGATACTCCGGAGTAGACCAGCGCATGCGCTTCTCATCCCAGTGTGGGAGACGGTCTGTCCCACAGCCGTCAGTACGTCGTACTTGAGATAGTATGCGGGTGCTCGTTAGGTTACGGGTACACTGGACAAGACTCGTCGGGAACTGACTAGTTGGTATTTTGCCTATCGTCAGTTATCAGTTCCCAGGTGACATGAGTACAGCTTAGTCCGCTGACTTGACACTATCACTTCACCTCGAGTGTGTTCCCACTGTACTTTGACTACTACCCTACCACGGCTCAAAGGAGCCGTGCAAACAGGTAGTAGTTGGGTGCAGTCCCGAAGCACTTGGAGGCAGTGACGGTTAGACAGGATTCGTCTCTCCCGGTATTGGGGGTTGACATCGCGCTGTGTCTAGGAGAGCCATTACACGAGTAGTCCCTGTTAGTTATATGTATACCCTAGAGGCCATTATTGTACATAGGATGTATATTGTAGTGGATGCTGGGACGTATATAGGGAGGACTTTCTTGCTCGACATGATAGTATGCTATCTGGTTGAACTTTACCTTAACGTGTATACTGATTGTCTCTCTGTTACATGTTGGTAAAGCCCTTAGGATGTGTGCTTGACTACCTGGACTATGATGCGGATCATACTAGTGGGGACATGGTAGTCCATAAGTACATCCTTCACAGTCCCTAGTCGTGGGTGTATCGAGACGGGGCATCGATATACCAGAGTAGACTAGCGTGTACCTTCTCGACCCATACAGATGGGCGATGGATGATCCCATATCCATCGGTGTTTGACATCAGAGATGATATACGGTTGCTCAGTAGAGACTGGGTACACTGGACGGACTCGCCGAGAACTCCCAGATGGTATTATACCTCACGTCAGATGGCAGTTCTCTGGTGACACTGGTACAGAGTTGTCTGTTGACCCGAGATCGCCATAGAGTCTTGTGTGGTTCCCACTGTGCTTTGATTTCCATCTTACCACGTCCAAGAGGGCATGCAAAACGGTGGTTTTTGGGTACAGTCCCGAGTCACATGGAGGCAATGAGCGATAGGAGGGGATTCGTCTCTCCCGGTATAGGGAGTTGATGTTGCGCTGTGTTCGATTGGCTATAACAGGAAATCCCTGGCCAGGGTTGCTGAGATTTACTGGTAAGTGTTACCAGTAGTTTCTCGAACAGTTATAGACCTCATATCGACACGACTTATCGAGCTATTGGGGTCTGACGTTTACCACCCCTAGGCGAGATATGCGACATATCAGACGATCAGACCGGACTGTACGGTAGTGTTACTGGTCGGATTCACTGGAGTGTGAGCGGGCTTGTTCGTCGATCTTCAGATCGCTCAATACCCGGGTGGCCGTTACGTTTGGCAGACCGCTTGCGGCTTGTGGGTGTTTGATATGATCATCATCTGCTGCCGGCGTATTGACGAGTCTTTAGAGTCCTACACAGAGGTTTCCTGGCTCAAGCGAAACGAAATAGGAGCGCATATGAGATATGTGCGGGACCGAGAATAATGCGTGTATGTGATACCGTATTCTATTCTCGCGATGAATGTGTCGAATGGTTGTATGCGATATAACCTAGTTATCGAATCAAGGATTGATTCGATAAATCGATACATTGGATATTAGTCGGTTATATGTGATATGACCGGATCGTTAAATCAAGTGTTGATTCAATGATTTAATGCATAATTATATATTAGATATATTACTTTGCATTAACTAGTATTGGTTCACTTTAAATGGATTTTCTCGCTCGGATGTGCACATTGTATATGTGATATACTTTTTGTGCACTTGATTGTATCATGTTTGATGATACATGCTCACTAGGGTTTGTGTAAAGATCAAACCATGGTTACATGATTATGGTTAGGGTTTTGTTTTATTCACTTATTTATTTATCCATTTCTTTTTGGAAAATAATTTGCATAAAGAGAAAATGGTGGCTTTCTTTGTTTGTACATTGAAGCTTCATGAAGCTTTGACGTTGTGACCATTTTGTCTTGATGCTTAACCCTAACCCTTCATTCTAACTATGGTTTATTCTCTACAACAAACTATAGTTGGCTTATGATAAGTATTCATATTATATTCTTTTTAAAAAGAGATAATAGAACACTTATCATCTTCTTCATCTTCTTCTTCTTCCTTCTTCATGAAGAAAGCAAGCTCCATCAATGGTGATTGATGGAAATGAGTGAGAAATCCAATTCTAAAGTCTACCCACTTCCTATTTCTTCATCCTCTACCTCTTGCCAAGTAGTAGAGTGTGTTTTCTTCACAAGTTTCTTGACTTGGTGAAGTCGGAGCTTGATTTAGCGATGCCTCGACGTAGATCATCTTCGGCATAGACATCGATGACCTAGCCCGTCCATTCTCCGATGAAGCCGACGCTAGAGCCCGGGACTTGTTATGGACAGCGAGGAGACTTCATTGCGGAGCTATGGAGGTGGAGCACCGGATCTACAAAGGTTGTATATCCGTATTCTCATAGTTAAGTGTTAACTAGTTAGCTTTTTCGCCTAGTTTTCTAGCAAACGATCTGTAGTCTAGGGTTTCTCGGCACCGTATTTTTTTAAAATGGCATGGTTGATGCCTTGTGAGACCTCATTAGGGTGCCTAGGAACCCTACAGTGGTATCAGAGCCTAGCTAGAGCCTTAGGCGAAGTCTAGACGGACTTTGAAGTCCGATCGAAACACAAATCCGAACCCAAAATAGCTCTCTGGACTTTTTCCAAATTCTGGGATTTTTCCAAATTAAAAATGCGTAAAAAATTCAGCAGGGAATTATAAGAATTACGGTGCAATTTTTTTCCCATGAACAGTAAATACCGCGGCGGAAGCGCGGCATAATCCTGCATTATGCGGCGGTTCCGCCGCACCTTGATGACGTCATCCTCGTATGTTTGCACAGTAACTCTTATTAAATTATGCTGGATTTTCTGGGTATTTTTAAAATTTATTCAAGAGTTGAATTTTCTGGAGTTGTTTTGGGGATTCGGTGTTTCGATCGGGGTATCAAATTTTGTCTGTGTGGCTTTCCGGATAATTTTTTGAATATGTTAAAAAGTTCGACCGGATATAAATACCCATTTTTTCCCCTGTCGGGAAATTTCCAAGTGTTGGATTTTTCCGTAGTTTAACGACGTTCTATGTAGTGCAAGTAACGCGATAGTCCCTCTAGAAGACAACAAAGCTTAACTCGATTATGTGACCGTCTTGAACTGCCCTTTGAACCTTAGGGTTTGGGGCAGTACGGCGTGCCACATGTGAGGCGTTGGCTTGACCCTTCTACGGCTGGACCGTTGGTACTGAGGCACGAACTGAATGTTGTAAGACTTATTTCATGTGTTGAGCTGTATCGGGAAAACTTGGGTGTTTGACAGTTCGATCGAAAAGTTTAACATTTTCTGTTTATCTGGAATGGGATACAATAATTGGAATTCACAAGAAGTTATGAGATAACTGAATGAATGTTATAAACATAGCACTTTAGTCTCACTTGATCGGTTGCCACGGAATTTTGATGTGATCAAAAGTCCGTCGCAATCACGTAGCGTACGCGGATACTCGCCGGGTAAACTTAATAGACAGCCTCACTCCATAGCCCCGACCAAGTGACTGTAGGAAAACCCCGTCGCCGAAAGCATCCGTCCGGGTGCTCGCGGTAGCGGTGTTCCTCCTTGGTGCACTTCGTCGACGGTATCGGGGGTGCGGCCGCTTACTGAAGTTTGCGACGAGCATTCGATCACGATGTCGGGAATCTTGTTGAATTGCCCGACTTGATATTGAAAAGTGTTTTCGATAATGAGACTAAAATGCGGGGTTTATAATTGTTAGGCATGCGATGTCTAAAGAATTCATTTGATCAGGCATGCGATGTCTGAGGTGGTTGCGGATTCCAACTGTTGTAGTTTTACACTTTCTTTTTTGGTGACCGTAAGTGTAATATGTGATATCGCCGGTTTCGTTGCTATATGTCAACGACAATTGGGATGCGCATATTTACTTACGTTGATGACATGTGATGTTATGTGTTGCTGGATATGTTATATTGGATCGTCGTCTTTGAATAGCCGGGGGTTTTTTATGTGAGATGAGTGTTTTTCATTTTCATTCATGTAAAAACTTGTATGTAATATTCTTTTATTGGGGCGCTTCCAGGTTGCGGAAGATGTCACCTTTTGTATATTATTTACTTTTCTGCACTAGGATAGACCCAAGGAGGGGAGCACAAGTAACCGGGTTCTGGAGTCCAGAGGGAGACCAACTCGAGGAGTCGAGTCCGGGTCTCCTAACTCCAGAATTGGTAGGGTTGCTTGCCGCTCTCGTGGGGGTCTAGGGGTGTGGGTTTGGCTATTCATCACGACCGTGGAATCCGTGTTTTATACTGGCTCGTATTGAAAACACGGACGTCCTAGTATATCCAATATTTCATATGATTCTTCTGCTGCGATATCTGTGATGTGATCATGTGATGTTCTATGATAGATACAGTATATATAGTATATATGATATATTATATAGACGTTACTTATGTTTTACACCCGCGCTAGCCCTGCCCCGCTCTGCCGTTAGTTACCTAACCTAACGGTGCACGAGGGGACATCGAGGCGAATGCGGATGGCATAAGTGTACGTCGTATTTATCTGTGATGTTTAGGTACTTAAATGATAGGACTTCATTAATGTGATTAATGAAATAAAAAGAAACCTAAGATGTTGTAGAATCGAATTTCAAAATAAAACAGGTAGCTACAGTTCTTGCTTTGCACAGAGGTATATGTGATATATCCTGCACCTTATTCGATGAGGAAAGGACCGAGATCCCTTCACCGGGAGTGACTCCTTTTGCAATAACTGGCAGATGCTACACACTCGGTTTGTCATTTGATTGCTTTTAAGAGTTCTGTTTTGCACAGTGATATATATGATATATCCCGCACCTCATTCGATGAGGAAAGGACCGACGATCCCTTCACCGGGAGTGACTCCTTTAGCAAAACTTGAAAAGCCTCAAAAACACTCCATTTTAAAATCATTCGATCCTACAACGATATCAAGTTCATTACGCAATAGGTTTTCAGAAAAACCTGTCGTAGCCCTCCGTCATTTCAGATAAGTTGTATATAGTATTCATGCTGCATTTGTTGGCTTTCGTCAAGGTGCAGTGTGCGGTAGCTATATGCTGCTTATCTGCCAGCATACGATGCGATTGGATTAGGGTAGTCGTGCGGCTTTGTTGGCTTTCGTCAAGGGTCGTGCGGGTGGGTTTAATTCAATCAAGAAATGTACGGGTTGAACTTGACTAGCGGGCTATGGTTTGTTGGCTTTCGTCAAGTTCATAGCACGCTAGGGGCAAAATTATCGGGAATTTTAAGTGTTGAAATTTGCAATGAGATTGCATACCTTCTATGAGATAGTTGGATCCCGATACCCGCTGCGAGTAAGAGTTACTCCTGGGAGAGTTTTATACATTACAATTAGCCGATCAAGTAGGTGTCTAGAAAGGTGTCAACGGGGTTATGCCTCTGGGAAAACGAGGTTTACATTAATTAGGTTCGTGTGAAAGCACGGGGGACCTCCCTCAAAGTACCGACACTGGCCTGGCTGAAAGATTGGCGAACTTGTAGTGTGTAATTAATCCCGGCTAGTCTTTCCTTTTAGGGTTTGAAGGAAGATTTGATAAAAAGCAGTGGGAGCCATCCTGATTAGATAAAATAAAAACCAATCTATTCTTGTAAGAGCGCACGCTGAGTGTTTTTTTCTCTCTCTCTCTCCTGGTAGCGACCATATCACGCCTTAATCAAGATAATAAAACGGATTATTGACCGAACACGCTTGTTATACTGAGCTGGGGAACGTTGGTCCCGCTCCAACTTATAAATGTTATAAGACAGAGCAGGAAATTGGGGAATACCAGATTTCCCATGCCGCCCAAACGAAGAGAGTGCATGCTGATGCATCATCTTCGGGTGTGTTCATTATACAGAACTGTTTCTCAGTATTCTTTACGTCCTGGGTATGTGATACCAGACCAGGATCCCAGATATGTAATCTGTTACATACGGCTACAGAAAGGTAGAGAACTGAGAACGGGTGATAAGTTTCATGAGACAGAAAACGGGGCAAGTGTTGCAGCCAAGTCTGTTGGTCACTGTCACCCTGTATTACCAATACATTGATTCTGAACGAATGTTGTTAGATACCGAACCTGATATACAAAATCATATCAATCTCTTTATTAGTAAAGAAATGATAAAATTTTGTATAGTTGGATAATGTTTTGAACATTTCCAATATCAAAAGTTGATCGGTTCAGGCACGTTATCTAAAAGCGTTGATGTTCTAAATCAAACTACAGTTCTTAGTATACGGAACACACATAAGAGGAAGAGTTCAGAAATGAACGGATCCTTCTTAAGGTATTGTAGACTAGGTCAGATCAATGTGACCCGACTAGCTGAAGTTACATGTAGATGCATATTTAAAATCAGTTTGAATCTACATCTTGTGAAACTTGCCAGTCATGTCACAAAGATAAGATGACCATAGCTCCGTTTACTGAAAACAGAGAAAGAGTTAGTAAACTCTTGGGATGATACATGTTGATGTATGTAGGTCCCCTGTCTACACATGCCAGGACAGGTTCTTTATACTTCATTACGTTCTCTGATAATCTCTCAAGATTCAGTCATATGTTCCTGCAGAAACATGAGTCTGAACCTTTTGAGATATTCACAGAATATAAGCGAGAAGTAGAGAACCAAAATACGGGTATAAGTATTATGTCCTATGATGAGATCAGGGAGGAGAATACTTGTGCATGGAATTCCTGGACTATTCTAAAGGAGAATGAGATTCTCTCTCAGCATTACTCCTCTGAATACACCATAGCACGATGGTATATTGGGGTGGAGCAATTACACCCTATGTGATAAGGTGTGCTCTATGATGAGTACTACTGAGTTACCTATTTCCTTTATGGGAGATATGCGCTTGAGAAGCTGCATACCTATTGAATAGGGTTCGAATCAAATCAGTTGCCTACCACTTCATATGTGATATGGAAAAGGAAGAGCCCATTTCTTAAGTTAGTTAAGATTTGGAGTTGTCCGGCCTATGTCTAAAAGGAAAATCCGGACAAGCTCGAGGCAAGGTCTGTTATGTAGAACTGGAAAGGTTCCAGCTATACAAACTACAGCTGATGATTTGATAGAACCAAAGGATTCAATAGTTACCAATGAACCTCAGCCTCTCCGCCGATCTAGTAGGGTTCCTCACCCACCTGAGAGATACTTTGATTTCTCTATGACAGTGGGAGCGAGGATTGCATCATGAGATGATGACCCAACTAGTTTCGAGCTGGCCATCAGGAGTAAGACTCTATAAGAATGGCTGGATGCTTAGCGATCTGAGATGGAATCCTTATACACCAACAAAGTATGGATTTTGGTTGCTATATCTGAAGGGTTAAATTCCCATTAGGAGCAAGTATATCTTGAGAAGATTACTTGGTGTACATGGAAAAGTTGAGACTTTCAAAGCTAGACTTGATAAAAGTTTGCATCATTGACCAGGTGTGGATAATGATGAAACCTTTTCAAGTAGCTATGCTTAAGTCCATCCAGATCCTACTTGTCACGGCTACATACCATGACTGCGATATCTGGTGGTTGGGTGTCTTGACTACTTTTCTAAATGATGATTTAGAAGAGAGAGCGTCTATAAGTACACAACCAGAGGGCTTCGTAGACAGTGGGAGCAGCGGAAACGTGTGCAAGATGCTTTATTTGATAAAGCAGGCATCGCGGAGTTGGAACATCTGTTTTGATGAATTAGTCAAAGAAGTTGACATCATCAAAATGGTAGATGAACCTTGTATAAACAAGAAGGTAGTAGGGAGTATGGTGACGATCCTCGTAGAGTACGTGGATGACATACTCATGATAGGGAAGGAGTTTCCTATGCTACGCTCGATCAATCTCCGCTTATCATAATGATTCTCCATAAAGGATCAAAATGATACCTCCTAAATCCTGATGTTTGGATCTATGAGATAGATCTAAGTGGATGTTAGGACTCTCACTAGTTGTAGTGAGATGATGTCAACCGATCCTGGGGAGAATCACTGGAAGGGTTCCAGGGTGATAATGACGACTGAGTGTCAGTCGCAGGCATTGTCTTTACCCTCAGTAAAGGGACGGTATGTTGGAGGAGTTCCAAGCTAGATACCGTGACATACTAGACGATAAAGGCAGGATACATCGCTACTTAAGATGCTACCAAAGAGGCTGTCGGGGTGTATATTGGTTCATGAGATGAACTATGTTTCTCCCATTGTGTGACAATGGAGTTGTGGCTTATGCCAAGGAACGCCGGTCCTATCAGTGATCCAGACATATACTAAGGCAGTATCACTTGATCATGGAGATGGTTGATCTCCAGGGAGATCGAGGTTAGGAGAGTAGACTCAGAGGACAACACAGCGGATCCACTCACAAAGGCCCGTTCCCAGAGAGAGACTTTTATGGGATGGTTGAGTATGAGATACTACAACCACTACTACAGATGGCCCTAGTGCAAGTGGGAGATTGTTAGTTATATGTATGCCCTAGAGGCCATTACTGTACATAGGATGTATATTGTAGTGGATGCTGGGACGTATATAGGGAGGACTTTCTTGCTCGACATGATAGTATGCTATCTGGTTGAACTTTACCTTAACGTGTATACTGATTGTCTCTCTGTTACATGTTGGTAAAGCCCTTAGGATGTGTGCTTGCCTACCTGGACTATGATGCGGATCATACTAGTGGGGACATGGTAGTCCATAAGTACATCCTTCACAGTCCCTAGTCGTGGGTGTATCGAGACGGGGCATCGATATACCAGAGTAGACTAGCATGTACCTTCTCGACCCATACAGATGGGCGATGGATGATCCCATATCCATCGGTGTTTGACATCAGAGATGATATACGGGTGCTCAGTAGAGACTGGGTACACTGGACGGACTCGCCGAGAACTCCCAAATGGTATTATACTTCACGTCAGATGGCAGTTCTCTGGTGACACTGGTACAGAGTAGTCTGTTGACCCGAGATCGTCATAGAGTCTTGTGTGGTTCCCACTGTGCTTTCATTTCCATCTTACCACGTCCAAGAGGGCGTGCAAAACGGTGGTTTTTGGGTACAGTCCCGAGTCACATGGAGGCAATGAGCGATAGGAGGGGATTCGTCTCTCCCGGTATAGGGAGTTGATGTTGCGCTGTGTTCGATTGGCTATAACAGGAAATCCCTGGCCAGGGTTGCTGAGATTTACTGGTAAGTGTTACCAGTAGTTTCTCGAACAGTTATAGACCTCATATCGACACGACTTATCGAGCTATTGGGGTCTGACGTTTACCACCCCTAGGCGAGATATGCGACATATCAGACGATCAGACCGGACTGTACGGTAGTGTTACTGGTCGGATTCACTGGACTGTGAGCGGGCTTGCTCGTCGATCTTCATATCGCTCAATACCCGGGTGGCCGTTACGTTTGGCAGACCGCTTGCGTCTTGTGGGTGTTTGATATGATCATCATCTGCTGCCGGCGTATTGACGAGTCTTTAGAGTCCTACACAGAGGTTTCCTGGCTCAAGCGAAACGAAATAGGAGCGCATATGAGATATGTGCGGGACCGAGAATAATGCGTGTATGTGATGCCGTATTCTATTCTCGCGATGAATGTGTCGAATGGTTGTATGCGATATAACCTAGTTATCGAATCAAGGATTGATTCGATAAATCGATACATTGGATATTAGTCGGTTATATGTGATATGACCGGATCGTTAAATCAAGTGTTGATTCAATGATTTAATGCATAATTATATATTAGATATATTACTTTGCATTAACTAGTATTGGTTCACTTTAAATGGATTTTCTCGCTCGGATGTGCACATTGTATATGTGATATAATTTGTGCACTTGATTGTATCATGTTTGATGATACATGCTCACTAGGGTTTGTGTAAAGATCAAACCATGGTTACATGATTATGGTTAGGGTTTTGTTTTATTCACTTATTTATTTATCCATTTCTTTTTGGAAAATAATTGGCATAAAGAGAAAATGGTGGCTTTCTTTGTTTGTACATTGAAGCTTCATGAAGCTTTGACCTTGTGACCATTTTGTCTTGATGCTTAACCCTAACCCTTCATTCTAACTATGGTTTATTCTCTACAACAAACTATGGTTGGCTTATGATAAGTATTCATATTATATTCTTTTTAAAAAGAGATAATAGAACACTTATCATCTTCTTCCTCTTCTTCTTCTTCATTCTTCATGAAGAAAGCAAGCTCCATCAATGGAGATTGATGGAAATGAGTGAGAAATCCAATTCTAAAGTCTACCCACTTCCTATTTCTTCATCCTCTACCTCTTGCCAAGTAGTAGAGTATGTTTTCTTCACAAGTTTCTTGACTTGGTGAAGTCGGAGCTTGATTTAGCGATGCCTCGACGTAGATCATCTTCGGCATAGACATCGATGACCTAGCCCGTCCATTCTCCGATGAAGCCGACGCTAGAGCCCGGGACTTATTATGGACAGCGAGGAGACTTCATTGCGGAGCTATGGAGGTGGAGCACCGGATCTACAATGGTTGTATATCCGTATTCTCATAGTTAAGTGTTAACTAGTTAGCTTTTTCGCCTAGTTTTCTAGCAAACGATCCGTAGTCTAGGGTTTCTCGGCACCGTATTTTTTTAAAATGGCATGGTTGATGCCTTGTGAGACCTCATTAGGGTGCCTAGGAACCCTACAGTCCCTGGCCAGGGCAAACGAGATATACTGGTAGGCTTCTAGTGTTATCTCAGGGTGTTTTGGGCTTCACTCCGACACGACTTGTACCGCTATTGGGGGACTGACGTTTACCGCCCCCTAGGCCCGCCATGCGATGTATCAGACGAACAGACCGGACTGTACGGAGAATGTCACATTCAGGCTCAGTAGGAGTTCAGATGGGTTTCACCTCGTCAGTCTTCTTGTCGGCATCTACCTGGGGACCGTTACGCACAGCTAGTGCCGCTTGCGGTCTGTGGTTAAACCCACTGCCAGCGTAGTCTCGAGTCTTTAGAGTCCCACACAGAAAGATTTTCGCCTTTAGGCAAAAGAGTAGAGGTCGCATGGTTTTGCGACAGGTCGCATGGTTTTGCGACAGAGTTCGGTCACATCCGTGCACTTGTGCACGTACAGTGTCCGGACAGTTTACACTAGCGGGCTTTGGTTTAAGCCAGATCCTAGTGTACCTTTTGGGATTGGATTTATCCAGTATGCATTCGTGTTCCTCGGAACGCGGATGCGGGTGTGTATGCACAGATGACGGGGAGACAGAGGCAGCGGATTCTCATTAGGGTTGTTGACAGTTGACCGTTGACTATTTGACTTTTTGCTTAACCCTAATGAGAATATGATATGTGATTAACTATTATATTAATTAAGTATTATGGTGACATGGTTGTTGACTTTTGTTGACTTTGTTGACTTGTTGACTTTTGTTGACTTGTTGACTTTGTTGACCGGTTGACTAGGCTTGACTAGTTGACCATCATGATAACCATAGCCATTATTTCATGGCAAAGACTTTTGCTTGCTTGCTCATTTGTGCAAAATGAGTGCATGAAATGATATGGTTATGGTTGCTTCAACCATCACATAACACTTGATTTGGTATAATGAGTTATGATGGTTTTGGATTATGAGAGGGTGAAAGACAAAAGACTTGCTCATTCTTTTTTGCTCATTCTCTCTCTTGTTCTTGAGCTCTCTTGCTCTTACTTTCACCCTCTTCCTCTTGCTCCCTCTCTTGACTCTATGGTTCACATATCTCATGAGTTGAGAATCAAGAACCATAGATAAAATCCCATACAAACTCTTCTCTACTCACTCTAGTTCACAAGGTTTAGCAAACCGAGTGAACTAGTTTCTTCAAAGTTCGAAGAAGGAGCCAAAGGTTGGAGCTTTCAGGTGGATCTATCTTCGGCGTACGGAGACGACGGGAAGAAGCCAATCCGGGCCACCATCGGAGCTTGAAGACGAAGGAATTCAAGACAAGCAAGGTATAACCCCCTAACCGAGTAGCTAGAAACTCATAGTTAGGCTGTTAGTTAGATGTTTAACCAAGATCCGGGTTATAGGTCCATGTTACCATATCTATAAAAATCGTTTTTTACCAAATTCCGCATGCCCGAAAGTACCGGGAGAGGTAGCATGGACTTACAGTGGTATCAGAGCCAGGTTAAACTCTATCTAACATGTTAGCAAGTAACTAGAAGATCGATCAAAGAAAAAGTCCCGAAATGAACCCCAAAATTCGAAGTTTCTGTCGATTTTTATACTGTTCAAAAGTTGATTGTTTTCACACCTAAAATCGGCTCAGGCTTTTGTGTGAACACCCACCAAAATTGGTCCAACGATCGAGTCAAAGCGCCGCGGATCTGCGGCCGAGTTGACTCGACCGAGGTCCAAGTTTGGTGCAGTGTTATTCTGGGGTTGTTTTGGGATTTTTGGAATATATATTTTCTGCCCAGATTTTCCAGAACGAAAATTTTATTTTTGGGGTCCCGAAAATCCGTATTTTTGATCGAACTTCTAAAAGACTTAAGCTAACGGGTTTTTCTGTAATGTGATATTTGTATTGAACGTCTACTAATCGCTATATGTCGATTAGTGGGGGTTATACAAATCTGTGATCTGTAATGTTGCTGGAATGTGTATATGAATATGTTGGATTGTCGCGGGTGAATAGCCGGGGATTGTGAGACGAGAGTTTTTCTTTTCTACCAATTCATGTACATTTGTAAATTGATGTAATAATTATTTGTATAGCCGCACAACCGGGTCGGGGTTGTAGCCGTCATTGTATAATTTCTTTTTACTGTTTTTGCTCCTAGGATAGACCCATGGAGGGGGTGCACAAACTACCGGGTATGCCGAAGTGTCGAGTGGCCTACGCATGGAGATGAGGGAGGTTGCTACGCTTCGGGTACTTGGCGGGTAGTTTGCCGCACCCGTAGGGGTCTTGGGTGGGGTATTGGCTATTCACCGCGACCGTGTAATCTGTTTTTCGTTACAGGCTCGTGCGAATTACAGATTCCTAGTATATCCAATGTATTCATCTGTGATCTGAAATGTTTATCATTGCAGTATATCTATATATGATATTATTTAGGCGTTGCTTATGTTTTACAGACGCGCTAGCCCAGCCCCCGCTCTGTCGTTAGTTAAGTAACCTAACGGGTAATGACGGGGCCCAGTGGCGAATGCGAATGGCATAAGCGTACGTCATATTTTGGTTGTTTTCTGCAATGATAGGATTAAATGATGGGACGCATTAAAAGAACTAATGCAAGAATATCACGCATTAAAAGAACTAATGCAAGATAATAAACCAAGTTAAAGTCGTTGGAACACTTTCGAAAAACCACTCGGTTCTTTTCAAAACCAACTTTTAAATGCGGAGCTTGAGCCACTCCTTTTAAAATCTATCTCGTTCCATCGACTATATCAAGTTCACTACGTTCACGGTTTTGCCAAAACCATTCGTAGCCCTCGGTCGTTTCGTATGAATATTCAATAGTATTCAAGCTGTGTTTGTTGACCTTCGTCAAGGCATAGTGATTGGTAGCTGTTGGGTATTCATATGTAGCATAGATAGATGCGTTGGTTTGGGACATTCGCATTACCTTGTTGACCTTCGTCAAGGGTATATACGGGTGGATTCAAATTAACCTGGATAATAACGGGAAGAACTTGACATGTGACTTATGATTTGTTGACCTTCGTCAAGGTAATAAGAGCATGGGGCAAAAATCCACATCGGGAGTTTCATAAGTACTGAAACTTGCTAGATTTGCATACCATTTTGAGTGTGATGATTCTGGAAGGATTCCTTCAGTTTCGTCACGCGATGATATTTGGATCCCGATCCTACTGTGAGTATATGCTACTCCTCGGGAAATTTCTCACTAAACGATTAATGCTATAAACCTAGTAGGTGCCTAGAAAGGTGTTAGCGGGGCTACGCCCCCAGGGAAAAGAGGTTCTTTAATTAAGGAACTTCGCGAAAGCGTTGGAAAACCTCCCTCGAAGTACTGACACCGGCCTGGCTGAACGGTTAAGCAAGTATTGTGCGGTGGGATTGATCCCGACTAATTCTTCCTTTATGGTTTGAGGAGGGATTCGAGAAACAGTGGGAGCCATCCTGTTTAGACAAACTAAAAACCACTCTAAACTTGCAAGAGCATCATGCTGAGTGTTTCTTCTTCTCTCTCCTATTTGCAGCGACCAATCGACATGACTGGACTTAAGTTACTTCTAGATAAAAATATACTGACAGGGCCAAACTACAAAGATTGGCTCAGGAATGTCAAGATGGCAATCACTTATGACAAGCTGGGGTATCTTCTTACCACCAAAGCTCCCCCTGTCCCTGGTCCCACTTCCAGCGTCGCGGATAAGGAAATCCGCAAGACTTGGGAGATTGATAGCACGAAGGCCAAGTGCCTCGTACTTGCCTCGATGGACAACGAACATCAGAGGAGGCACGAGAATATGGACCTTGAATCCATATTTCTCCATACAAAAGAACTGTATGGAGAGCAATCTCGTATCGCAAGATACGAAGCGTCGAAAATGTTATTTTCGGCAAAGATGGCCGTCGGATCATCAGTAGCCGAGCACGTGCTAAAGATGATCGGCTACATTGAGGAGCTCACGGACCTAGGGACCACATTGGAGAGTGAGCTCTATACGGACATAGTTCTCCAGTCCCTTCCTTCCACTTACGCCCAGTTTATACTGAACTTCAACTTACAAGAAAAAGAGGTTGAACTTTCAGAGCTCCTCAACATGCTGAGGAGCGCAGAGGGCACCCTACAGAAAAGTAGGGAAACATCCACTTTGTTTGTAGGAGGATCATCTTCTTCTAGGTCCAAGGCGAAAGCCAAGGGAAAGAAGAAGAAAGCCCCCGCCAAACCAAGGGGCGGTGTTAGTAAAGTGGATACGAAGGGAAAAGCTAAAGCAACAAAGAAAACGGGGAAGCTAGTGGATAAGGAAGAATGCTTCTATTGTCATAAGAAAGGTCACTGGAAGAATGATTGCAGGGCCTGGAAGGCCAGAACACAGGAATTGAAGCAGGTTGCAGCTTCAGCTTCAGGTGTGTATGTTATTGAAAACTGTCTTTCAATAAACTCTACTTCCTGGGTATTGGATACCGGATCAGGATCTCATATCTGTAATTCTTTGCAGGCGTTGAGAAACCGTAGGATTTTGAAGGCAGGTGACATGACCCTCAGAGTTGCGAACGGAGCTAGCATGGATGCTAAAGCCGTGGGGGACTATCACCTGGGAATGTCAGATGGAAATGTTTTGGTTTTGCGTAATTGCTTTTTTGTACCCAACGCAACTTGTAATATCATTTCTGTATTTTTAGTTTCTAAAGAAGGTTATGAATTTGCGTTTGTAAGTAATGTTGTAAACATTCACCTTAATCAAGTCTTGATTGGGTCAGGTACATTGAGTAATGGTATATACGTGTTAAACCAACCACAGATTTTCAACGTCCAGAATACACACAAAAGAATGTCTCCGGAAATAAATCAGACTTTCTTGTGGCATTGTAGACTGGGTCACATCAATGAGAGAAGGTTGACGAAGTTACATACAGAAGGATATTTAAATCCGTTCGAATATCAATCGTATGCCACTTGTCAATCCTGTCTCAAAGGAAAGATGACAAAGACACCGTTTACTGGACATGGAGTGAGAGCGAGCGAGCTCTTGGGACTCGTACACAGTGACGTGTGCGGTCCAATGTATACACATGCGCGAAGCGGTTATTCTTACTTCATTACTTTTACGGATGACTTCTCAAGGTACGGTTATGTCTTCTTAATGAAACATAAGTCCGAAGCCTTTGGAAAATTCCAGGAGTATAAGAATGAAGTAGAAAAACAAACCGGCAAAAGTATTAAGATTCTAAGATCGGATCGAGGTGGAGAATACTTAAGTGCCGAGTTCCTGGACTATTTAAAAGAGAATGGAATTCTCTCTCAGCTTACTCCTCCATACACTCCGCAACATAACGGTGTATCGGAGAGACGGAACCGCACCCTATTGGATATGGTGCGGTCCATGATGAGTAACGCTGAGTTACCGCGATCATTCTGGGGATATGCACTAGAAGCAGCTGCGTATCTCTTGAACAAAGCTCCCACCAAGACTGTGCCTACCACCCCATATCAGATGTGGACTGGGAAGAAACCCTGTCTTAAGTATCTTAAGGTATGGGGATGTCCAGCTTTTGTAAAAAAGCAGCATGCGGACAAGCTTGAGGCGCGTTCAGTACAGTATAAGTTTGTGGGATACCCAAGGAACTCCAGGGGGTATCTTTTCTATTCTGCTGAGGAACAAAAGGTTTTTGTTTCTCAGCATGCCCGCTTCTTGGAAACTGAGTTTTTGGAAACCCAGATAAGTGGGAGCACAATAGAACTGGAAGAAGTTCCAGAACCACAGACTATTACTGAAAGCTTAGTGGAACCAGAAGGTTCAACAGAACATGACATTCCTACGCCGCTCCGCAGGAGTAGTAGGCAGTCTCATCCGCCCGAGAGATACTACGGTTTTCTCATAGACGGGGATAGAGAGGATTGCATCATAGATTATGATGAGCCTACTAGCTTCCAGCAGGCCGTTCAGAGCGTTGACTCAGTGAAATGGCTGGATGCAATGCGGACCGAAATGGAGTCCATGTACACCAACAAAGTATGGACGTTGGACATTGCTCCAGACGGGGTAAAACCCGTGGGATGCAAGTGGATCATCAAAAGGAAGATTGGTGTAGATGGACAGGTTGAGACCTATAAAGCTAGACTTGTAGCAAAGGGTTTCCGTCAAAGACCTGGCTTGGACTATGACGAAACCTTTTCTCCAGTGGCTATGCTGAAATCCATTCGGATCCTTCTTGCCATTGCTGCCTTCCACGATTATGAGATCTGGCAAATGGACGTAAAGACCGCTTTTCTAAATGGAAATTTAGAGGATTGTGTCTATATGGACCAGCCAGTGTAAGTGCACGGCGGCGCCCCGGCCGTCAATCCGACGGCCAAATGCGGAAGCGGTGATAAACTTAAATTTTCTTGAACTGGCAAACCGCCGCGCACTAATACCCGGATCGAACCATTAACTAGTCCTAGCTAACTACAAGATGGGAAAGAGATATACCGACGATCCAAGTCCTCCGATCTTCTCATCATCGTCCCTATCTCCTGCGGAATGTCCCGTCTCCTCCTCATCGCCGGAAGTGCATCACATCGCCTACTTCTTTTACGGGCTCCCACCTCAATGCCGAGGCAACTCGGGCACGAAGCCGGCTACTCGACGTGCCCAAGATTCGCTGTAGAATATGTAGTCCTCAAGTCTCACTTTGGGGTTGTGGAATTGCCATTTGGTGGAGGAATGATACTTGGAGCTTTTTGGATTGAACTTATGGGATTTTTGCAACATGAAATGAGCCAAACATCCCCACCAAAATTTTGGGACAGCCCCACAATGATTGGGCCGGCCATGAGATGTGAGAGAGGGGAAAGAATGAGAGAGCCATCCAAAAAAGAGAGAGTGGGAAGACTATCATGCAAAAGGAAATCATGAAAAGAATATGGTCACAATCACACCCACTCTCAACTACTCACCAACAACCATGATAGCACCAAATCCAACACTCCAACAAGCTAATGATCACTTCCAAAAGTCATGCCATCATGACGATAGAAGTCAAGGTCAAAAGAATGGTGCACCATCATGATACAAGGAAACATGCAAAGACCCCCTTCCACAAAAGCTTATTTGCAACAATGCAAATAAGCCCTCCTCCACCAATCTTCGGCCAATGAACGGAACAATGGAAATCGGCCGAAACGAAAAGCAAACTGGCAACTCCAGAAAACTGGTCCCGTAATAAATTACAGGAAAACCCCGATACTGTGCATACACACCTGCATCTGTATTTCGACCGAAATACAAATGCAATGAGACAAAATCTACACTGTACTATACTAGGATCCGGCTTATACCAAAACCGGCTAGTATTATCCGTTCGATCCTGATCCGTGCAATACCGCACGTATCTGATCGAACCCTGCCATATTTCCATACGGCCTATAGTACAAACTGTCCGATCCTGATCCGTGCAATACCGCACGTATCTGATCGGACCTTGCCATATCTCCATACGGCCTCTACAACCTTTCGCCCGAAAGCTGAGTAACAGAATGTGGGGGACTCTAAAGACTCGTCAACACCTTGGTTGTGGATTTAACCACTAGCACGTTAGAGGTATAAGCCAATACATAACGGGCTATCAGGTATTGACCAAAAGGGACGTCTGTGAGCGAACTCAGCCTGACTCCCTACTGAGCCTGTCAGTGACAATATCCGTACAGTCCGGTCCGTTCGTCTATGAGCATCGCATGGCGGGCCTAGGGGGTTGGTAAAAGTCAGACCCCCAAAAGCGGTACAAGTCGTGTCGGAGTGTAGCCCAGAACACCCTGAGATACTACTGGAATACCTACCAGTAAATCTCCTTGCCTCGGCCGAGGGCTTCGTGTAATGGCTCTCCTAGACACAGCACGACCTCACCCCCAATACCGGGAGAGACGAACCCCTGAAGATACGCTCACTGCCTCCATGTGGCTCGGGACTGTACCCAACTAAAACCTGTTAGCACGACTCCTTTGAGCCGTGGTAGGGTAGTAATCAAAGTACAGTGGGAACTCACACGAGACAAATGACGATCCCCAGGTCGATGAACTAACCTGCACACATGTCACCAGGGAACTGCCATCTGACGTCTGGTATATGACCAACTAGCATGTTCCCGGCGAGTCCTGTCCGGTGTACTCATAACCCAATGAGCACCTGTATACATCTTAGGTGATCCAACTGACACCAGTGGCTTGTGAGAACGGCCACCGCCCCTCGTCGGGGTCTCGACTGTATACACTAGTCTACTCCGGAGTATCGATGCCCTGTCTCGAAACTCTCACGACTAGGGACCTTTTAAGGATATGCTTATAGACCCCCAGCTCCCACTTATATGATCGCCCTCATACTGCTGGTGGTCAAGCAAGAATCCTAGGGGCTCTATCAACGTGTAATAGCGACTTGTCAGGTCACTTAAAGCAGTACACGATTATAAAGGTAAACCAGATAGCATACTATCATCTCGAGTAAGACTGTCCTACCGGGATAGGTCCTCCATCAATCATTGCAATCACGTACCTGTGACCTAATAATTGACTCTGAGGGCACTATCTCCAACAATTTCCCACTTGCACTCAAGGCTAATTATTGCGATGTCGCATACTCACAGCCCGTGTGATACCGAACACCCAACTCCTCTACTAGTCAGTCTCATAAAGCTCGTTTGCGAAACTATTGCGTTCGAGGAATAGCCTTAGTGAGTGGATCCGCTTTGTTGCATCTTTCTATGTCTCTCTATATCTCAAGTTCGCGGAGAAAGCCATCTCCCGAAATGAGCAATACCTGTCTTAGAATGTGTCTGGATGTCTGATGGGACATAGCTCATAAATGAACTCCAAATCCAAACTTCTTAGACTGTATCGTCAACTGAACTTAATCAGTATCCTGCGCCATGCCTCCCTCAGTATTGCCTTGGACCAACTGTCCAAAATACTGCCCCTCGTCAGAAGGAAAACTATAACTCTGACAACCTCCCTGTCGTCCAGGTCACCTTGGAAGCCTGGAATGATAACTGTCTCTGGAATGAGGCTGTCGTTATCATATCCCTAGAACATCCACTTGTGTTCTAGAACTGCTTCCGACTGTTTCTCCAGGATTGGATTAATGTCAACTTATCGCATCTAGTGCAAGAACAACATCTGGTGTGGTACTTGACATCTCATGATTGACTCAATTGCCTAAGCAAGTGATCTGTCAATCATGCACATCCCTCTCCCCTTTAGTCTATAAGACACCTTTAGAGAGGGTGACTCCATCTTCTGCAGGTACACTACCGTGCATGGAGTCGTCCATTCTAAATACTCTTAGAATGCTGTCTAAGTACCCTGATTGGGAAACCACCCAAATCTAGATCTAAAACCATAGATCTAGTAACCAGTTTGTCTGATATAATGTCCAAGTCCCATATGGAGAAACTACTGTGTGACGACCAAAGTATAACCGATTGTAGTATAGGAGTTTCTTTTCCTATTCTGAGTATGTCATCCAAATACCAGGATATCACACCCTACTACCTTCTCAATAGATCCATCCTCTATTCTGATGAAGTCAAACCCATGACTGTCACGTCAGAAATAGATGATCTATCTCCGCTACATCTGCTTTAGTCTATAAATAGACGTAAGCTACCTGTCTACCAATGCTTCCGCTGCTCCCACTGACTACGACAACCCTCTGGCAGAGTCATATACATGTACACTTCTAAAACTAGTTTAGAACGACGCTATACTCATCCTCCCGCCGGGTCTCGCAACCTGGAACAACAGCAATGGCAAGTGTGGGTAAACTAGAACCTCCCTGCCACCGTCCTTGAGGCTACCGGAGTACCTCTCGGGTGTCTGAGGTTACCCACCGTATCTGCAGAGTGGCCAATGGAATGTCAATCCAGATTGAATCTTTAGGTTCCTGTCAAATCTTCAGTAATGGTTTGTGGTTCTGGAATCACTTCCAGTTCTACCATACTCCCACTACTGTTTTCTGAAAAAATCCATTTTTATTAAAACTTTGGCGAGTCTAGAACAATATTGCTATTGTTCATCCAGATGGTAGAAAGTCAACCCGCGTCATAGCCTGGGTCAACCCACAAACAGCCATTACAGAAACGTGCCTTGAGTTGTCCAGTGTCTGGTTTTAAGCATAAGCCGGACAACTCCCCGTACCTTAACATCGTTAAGATATGAACTGTTCTATATCCATAAAGGACCAGAGGCACTGATTTAATTGAACCAGATTCAAATCATGCAACTGTCTCCAGTGCATGTCAACTAAATGGAAGGAGGCCGATCAGCGTTACTCAACTTAGGAATGCTTCCAATTATGAGTAACCTGAAAAAGAAGCAAGTTCTCTTAGTCATTACTATCAACTTAATACCATACACAAGTATCTACATCTTCGATCTCTTTGAAGAATCCCGATACTTGCTACACCTGGTTCTCTACTCTATTCAAATACCTATAACTTCTCAAAATTCGGACCCTGTGTTTCCACGAAACACTTGTCTAAAAACTAGAGAAGTCATAAGTAAACCGAATATAGTACGAGGACCAACCCCTCTGTCCTGATGGACCCTGGACAACATACAATACTCTGTATAAGTCCCTTGAGTCTGATAACTCATTCACTGTGTGTCGTAGGTTGAAAACTGTACTTATGGTTAAGAAGAATTACACCGCTGTTTAATGCTCCTTACCTAACCATCCACTGATGTAGGTAAATGTCACAGACATAATTTCAAAAAGGTATATATCACTCTATGAAAATAGACGTACAGATATATCGATTTGAAATTGGTGCATAACAGCGGATATTCAAAACCAAATATTTGCCGACCGGCAAACTACCCAGGTGATTTCCTCAAATATCACCGATTACAACGAATCCCGATATAATGAGGATGATCACCCAATTCCCAATAACCTACTCCCACTCATCATCTGTAAAACCATACAGATGTGAGAATCATACCTGGTAAATACATACCCTGGAGCAAGTATCTAATCGGGAAATCAGTTTTCCTTTAACATTACACAGTGAAACTGAAACATTGAAATGTTCCGATGGGGTATCCTGGTATTCCTAGTAATGCCTCTTCCAGATTCACGACTGTAACCGTATAATTCTTTGCCACCTCTCCAAATCCCTTCTTATGTCTTTAGTCTTTACCTTCTGTACACCCCTTTAGGCCAAATGGTTTTCTTCCTTCCCTACCGTTCGGCACAAGCCTATGGTTTGGAAGAAGACTATCCAATAAGCATAATGGGTGTACTGTCCCAATCCTAGGAACACTCGCAATGAGAGAGGGTGAAGATAAAAGACAACCGAATAAACCTTATTCCTATTTCTCCTGGACCAGAATCCATCCCCGAACTGGAACAAGTTCCTTTCGAGTTCGTATATAACCATACGATGGAGTATCCAAATAAACTGTGGATCTTCGTAGTGATACGGAGTGTCCTGGAGAAATACAAAGGTGATTTTAGGATTGGCGAAGGAATACTTGGTTTGGTCGTGAATATCTGTTGCAATTTACTTTGCCCTCTTACTAATCCCTTGATTTGTCTTAACTTAATACCTTCTGTACACCATCGTTAGGCTAATTGGTTTTCTTCATTCCCTACCGGTCGGCACCAGCCTAAGGTTTGGAAGAAGACTATCAAATTTGCGTAATAGGTGTACTATCTCCTAAACCAAGGAGTACTCGCAACCTGAGAGAAGGTAAAAGGAAAAGACAACTGAATAGTCCTATCCGTTTTCTCCAGAAACTGAAACCATCCTCGAATAAATTCCTTCGAGTTCATATCTAACCATACGATGGTTTTGTCCAATGGAAGTGGACGTTCGTAGTAATACGGGGTGTCCTGGAGAAAAGGGTAAAAGTAGGGGTGGCAATGAGGTTTGCAACTCTGACAATCCAAAAGCCAGTGTTAAGAAGGTTCGGTCAACTTGGTCACTGAGTCATAGTCTTAGGGTCGGGTCAATGGTCGCTGCCAAAGAGAGAGAGAAAAGAAACACTCAGCGTGCACTCTAACCTAGATCAGAATGGTTACCAATTTATCTAATCTGGAAACCTCCCACTGTACCTCAAATTCTCCTCCAAACCTGAAAGAAGAATTGGTCGGGGTCACCCGAGGAGTAAACTAACTCATCAGTAGGAATCGGGATCCAACTCTCATCGCATGACAACGTGACGGAATCCGCTCACGGTGTCACACTCCAGAAGGTATGCGCATATCTGGCAAGTTTCAGTTCTTTTGAAACTCCCGATGTGATTTTTACCCCATGCTCTTATGACCTTGACTTTGGCCAACATATCATAAGTCACATGTCAAGTTCAACCCGTCATTCTCCAGGTTAATTTGAATCCACCCGTACCTACCCTTGACTTTGGCCAAAATGGCAGTACGACTGTCCCAAACCAACGCATCTATCTATGCTGCATATGAATATCCAATAGCTACCAATCACTGTGCCTTGACTTTGGCCAACATACACAGCTTGAATACTATTGACTACCCATATGAAACGACGGAGGGCTACGAATGGTTTCTGGCGAAAACCTTTAACGTAATGAACTTGATATCGTTGAAGGAACGGATAGCTTTTAAAAATATAGTGACGAAAACCTTCGCTAAAGAAGTCACTCCCGGTGAAGGGATCTCGGCTCTTTCCCCGTAGAATGGGGTGCAGGATATTCCAAATGAATACCACGATGCAAAGTAAAAGTAATCGGCTATAGTGAAGTTAATACCCTGACGCAAACTTCTGTCCAAGGGGTCACTCCCGGTGAAGGGATCTCGGCCCTTGCCTCGTCGACTGAGGAGCAGGATATTCCAACTGAATACCACGATGCAAAACAAAAGTGAACGTCCTTGCAATAACAGCTTTTTGAAAAGTGTTCCAACAACATCAGATTAGGTATGTTTTTAACTTGCATTGATCCGAATCAATGCAGTCCCATCAATTGATCACACCACAAAGAACGAAAATAATATGACGTACGTATATGCCATCCGCATTCGCCACTGGGTCCCGTCATTACCCGTTAGGTTAGCTAACTAACGACAGAGCGGGGACTGGACTAGCGCGGATGTAAAACATATACAACATCTACTAATATATATACCAATATATTATATTCGCTCAAGGCGTGATAAAATGCAACATCACAGAAATGTACAGCATCACAGAAACAATACAGATATCTGGGATCCCCGGGTTTCACAGAGTCGCTGAAACCCGACGTTCCCCTGGTCGTGTGGATAGCCTGTGCAATGAAATCCTAGACCCCTACGGGCGCGGCAAGTTACCCGCCAAAACCTGAAGCGAGGCAGCCCCCTTCAGCGCCGTGAATGGACCACCCAGCACTTCACGGAATCCGGTAACTTGGGCACCCCTCCTGGGTCAACCTGTACCCCCTACGAGTGCGGCGAATAGCCCGCCAATCCTAGAGTGAAGCCCCCTCCGTCCTAATGCCATGAGATGCGGGCTTGTTGCCCTCTAGAACCCGACTATCCGTGCACCCCTCCGCGGGGTAAGCCTAGTACAGAAAGTAAAATATACATACAACGGGTACATCGACCGCAACCTGGCCGTGCCCCAAAATAATAATACAAACAGGCAGTGACGGCAGTCCACATGTCGGACGCTCGTCCCGCAATATCAAATGTACATAATACAACCATAACTGTACTAGCATTGCATCCAGGCTATCCCCACCGACCGATCCGCAATATCACAGCATAAACACAAAACATCAACGTGAAAATCACGTTCGCAAATCCGTCTAACCGGGCTATAGCAGTTAGACCGGATTTACCGATCGAGTGACATTCACGGTCGCAGATATAATGTAAATACTGTGAAAAAATGTGTTTAAAATATCCGATCGATCAAATAATTAACAAGTGGGCCCCCAAGCAATACTGTAGCACTCACAGAAATTCTGGGCCCAAATTTAATATTCCAAAACCCTCAAAATCAGCCCACAAGCCCACTGAAAAAATTGGACACAGTGAAGACACTAGAGTGCGGCGGAACCGCGGCCCAAGGGGGGGTTGGCCGCGGTTCCGCGCTTCCATGTTCGACTGAATGCGTCGAATTTTTACAGAGGTCTTATAATTTCCAGTACAATAGTTTTTTACAACCTGAAAAATTTTTGGACACCAAAAATTTTAACAGAAAACTGATGTGAGCTAAAATTGGAATTTTGGAATTTTGGTCGATCGGAACTCAAAAACACATCAAACAAAGCTAGACTAAGTTAATGGCGAGGCTCTGATACCACTGTAAGTGCACGGCGGCGCCCCGGCCGTCAATCCGACGGCCAAATGCGGAAGCGGTGATAAACTTAAATTTTCTTGAACTGGCAAACCGCCGCGCACTAATACCCGGATCGAACCATTAACTAGTCCTAGCTAACTACAAGATGGGAAAGAGATATACCGACGACCCAAGTCCTCCGGTCTTCTCATCATCGTCCCGATCTCCTGCGGAATGTCCCGTCTCCTCCTCATCGCCGGAAGTGCACCACATCGCCTACTTCTTTTACGGGCTCCCACCTCAATGCCGAGGCAACTCGGGCACGAAGCCGGCTACTCGACGTGCCTAAGATTCGCTGTAGAATATGTAGTCCTCAAGTCTCACTTTGGGGTTGTGGAATTGCCATTTTGTGGAGGAATGATACTTGGAGCTTTTTGGATTGAACTTATGGGATTTTTGCAACATGAAATGAGCCAAACATCCCCACCAAAATTTTGGGACAGCCCCACAATGCTTGGGCCGGCCATGAGAGGTGAGAGAGGGGAAAGAATAAGAGAGCCATCCAAAAAAGAGAGAGTGGGAAGACTATCATGCAAAAGGAAATCATGAAAAGAATATGGTCACAATCACACCCACTCTCAACTACTCACCAACAACCATGATAGCACTAAATCCAACACTCCAACAAGCTAATGATCACTTCCAAAAGTCATGCCATCATGAAGATAGAAGTCAAGGTCAAAAGAATGGTGCACCATCATGATACAAGGAAACATGCAAAGACCCCCTTCCACAAAAGCTTATTTGCAACAATGCAAATAAGCCCTCCTCCACCAATCTTCGGCCAATGAACGGAACAATGGAAATCAGCCGAAACGGAAAGCAAACTGGCAACTCCAGAAAACTGGTCCCGTAATAAATTACAGGAAAACCCCGATACTGTGCATACACACCCGCATCTGTATTTCGACCGAAATACAAATGCAATGAGACAAAATCTACACTGTACTATACTAGGATCCGGCTTATACCAAAACCGGCTAGTATTATCCGTTCGATCCTGATCCGTGCAATACCGTACGTATCTGATCGAACCCTGCCATATTTCCATACGGCCTATAGTACAAACTGTCCGATCCTGATCCGTGCAATACCGCACGTATCTGATCGGACCTTGCCATATCTCCATACGGCCTCTACAAACTTTCGCCCGAAAGCTGAGTAACAGAATGTGGGGGACTCTAAAGACTCGTCAGCACCTTGGTTGTGGATTTAACCACTAGCACGTTAGAGGTATAAGCCAATACATAACGGGCTACCAGGTATTGACCAAAAGGGACGTCTGTGAGCGAACTCAGCCTGACTCCCTAATGAGCCTGTCAGTGACAATATCCGTACAGTCCGGTCCGTTCGTCTATGAGCATCGCATGGCGGGCCTAGGGGGTTGGTAAAAGTCAGACCCCCAAAAGCGGTACAAGTCGTGTCGGAGTGTAGCCCAGAACACCCTGAGATACTACCGGAATACCTACCAGTAAATCTCCTTGCCTCGGCCGAGGGCTTCGTGTAATGGCTCTCCTAGACACAGCACGACCTCACCCCCAATACCGGGAGAGACGAACCCCTGAAGTTACGCTCACTGCCTCCATCTGGCTCGGGACTGTACCCAACTAAAACCTGTTTGCACGACTCCTTTGAGCCGTGGTAGGGTAGTAATCAAAGTACAGTGGGAACTCACACGAGACAAATGACGATCCCCAGGTCGATGAACTAACCTGCACACATGTCACCAGGGAACTGCCATCTGACGTCTGGTATATGACCAACTAGCATGTTCCCGGCAAGTACTGTCCGGTGTACTCATAACCCAATGAGCACCTGTATACATCTTAGGTGATCCAACTGACACCAGTGGCTTGTGAGACCGGCCACCGCCCCTCATCGGGGTCTCGACTGTATACACTAGTCTACTCCGGAGTATCGATGCCCTGTCTCGAAACTCTCACGACTAGGGACCTTTTAAGGATATGCTTATAGACCCCCAGCACCCACTTATATGATCGCCCTCATACTGCTGGTGGTCAAGCAAGAATCCTAGGGGCTCTATCAACGTGTAATAGCGACTTGTCAGGTCACTTAAAGCAGTACACGATGATAAAGGTAAACCAGATAGCATACTATCATCTCGAGTAAGACTGTCCTACCGGGATAGGTCCTCCATCAATCATTGCAATCATGTACCTGTGACCTAATAATTGACTCTGAGGGCACTATCTCCAACAGCCAGAGGGTTTCATTCAGAGTGGGAGCAGCGGAAAGGTGTGCAAGTTGCTTAAGTCCATCTATGGACTAAAGCAGGCATCGCGGAGTTGGAACATCGCGGAGTTGGAACATCTGCTTTGATGAGACGGTCAAAGAATTTGGCTTTATCAAAAATCCAGATGAACCATGCATCTATAGTAGATTTGTAGCGAGAACTGTAGTATTCCTCGTTTTATACGTGGATGACATTCTCTTAATAGGAAATGACATTCCTATGCTACAATTTGTCAAGGGGTTCTTGTCACACAGGTTCTCCATGAAAGACCTGGGTGATGCCTCTTACATCCTGGGGATCCGGATCCATCGTGATAGATCCAAGAGGATATTAGGACTTTCACAGTCCAGGTATATCGACACTATACTGAAGAGATTCAGTATGGAAGATTCCAAGCGCGGTAACCTACCGGCTTGTCACGGGATCACCCTCTCTAAATAGATGTCTCCCAAGACTGATTTGGAGAGGGATCGCATGTCTATTATACCCTACGCTTCTGCGGTAGGCTCTATAATGTATGCGATGTTGTGTTCCAGACCGGATGTAGCTTATGCACTGAGTGTGGTAAGCCGGTATCAGTCAAACCCTGGGGAGAAACACTGGATAGCGGTAAAGAACATTCTCAAGTACCTGAGAAGGACTAAGGAGATGTTCTTGGTGTATGGCGGAAAAGACCTCCAGATCGAGGCCTTTGCTGACTCCAACTTCCAGAGTGACAAGGATGATTCCAAGTCCATGTCGGGTTTTGTCTTTACCCTCAATGGAGGAGCGGTGTGTTGGAAGAGTTCTAAACAAGAAACCGTTGCGGACTCGACGATGGAAGCGGAATACATCGCTGCATCTGATGCCGCAAAAGAAGCTGTCTGGATGAGGAAGTTCTTGAAAGAACTTCAGGTGGTTCCGTCCATTGTTGATCCAATACCTCTGTATTGCGACAACAACGGGGCTATAGCTTTAGCGAAGGAACCCAGGTCCCATCAGAGATCCAGGCACATCTTGAGGCGGTATCACCTGATCAGGGAGATCGTGGATCGCCAGGAGATCGAGGTTCGTAGAATCGCTTCAGAAGATAACACTGCAGATCCATTCACCAAGGCCCTGCCCCAGACTCAGTTTGAGCGGCTGATCGAGATGATAGGTCTTCGATACGCCAGTACATGGCCTTAGTGCAAGTGGGAGATTGTTAGTGTATATGCCCTAGAGGCCATTACTGTATCATACTAGTTTGTATATTACTTAATAGAACCTTGGGATATTCACCTTGTATATACAATCTTGCTCAAAATAGTAGTATGCTACTTAGTTTGTTTCTACTTCAATGTGTACATGTGTTTATTTTTGTATATCGCCTATACACATTAGTGGAGCCCTTAGGATCTTTGCTTGATTACCAGCGATGTGATGGCCGTCACACTAGTGGGGCTGGGTAATCTATAAGCACATCCTTATGCAGGTCCCTGGTCGCAGGACTATCGAGACAGGGTATCGATACTCCGGAGTAAACCAGCGCATGCGCTTCTCATCCCAGTGTGGGAGACGGTCTGTCCCACAGCCGTCAGTACGTCGTACTTGAGATAGTATGCGGGTGCTCGTTAGGTTACGAGTACACTGGACAGGACTCGTCGGGAACTGACTAGTTGGTATTATGCCTATCGTCAGTTATCAGTTCCCAGGTGACATGAGTACAGCTTAGTCCGCTGACTTGACACTGTCACTTCGCCTCGAGTGTGTTCCCACTGTACTTTGACTACTACCCTACCACGGCTCAAAGGAGCCGTGCAAACAGGTAGTAGTTGGGTGCAGTCCCGAAGCACTTGGAGGCAGTGACGGTTAGACAGGATTCGTCTCTCCCGGTATTGGGGGTTGACATCGCGCTGTGTCTAGGAGAGCCATTACAAGAGTAGTCCCTGGCCAGGGCAAACGAGATATACTGGTAGGCTTCCAGTGTTATCTCAGGGTGTTTTGGGCTTCACTCCTACACGACTTGTACCGCTATTGGGGGACTGACATTTACCGCCCCCTAGGCCCGCCATGCGATGTATCAGACGAACATACCGGACTGTACGGAGAATGTCACATTCAGGCTCAGTAGGAGTTCAGATGGGTTTTACCTCGTCAGTCTTCTTGTCGGCATCTACCTGGGGACCGTTACGCACAGCTAGTGCCGCTTGCGGTCTGTGGTTAAACCCACTGCCAGCGTAGTGTCGAGTCTTTAGAGTCCCACACAGAAAGCTTTTCGCTTTTAGGCAAAAGAGTAGATGTCGCATAGTTTTGCGACAGGTCGCATGGTTTTGCGACAGAGTTCGGTCACATCCGTGCACTTGTTCACGTACAGTGTCCGGACAGTTTACACTAGCGGGCTTTGGTTTAAGCCAGATCCTAGTGTACCTTTTGGGATTGGATTTATCCAGTATGCATTCGTGTTCCTCGGAACGCGGATGCGGGTGTGTATGCACAGATGACGGGGAGACAGAGGCAGCGGATTCTCATTAGGGTTGTTGACAGTTGACCGTTGACTATTTGACTTTTTGCTCAACCCTAATGAGAATATGATATGTGATTAACTATTATATTAATTAAGTATTATGGTGACATGGTTGTTGACTTTTGTTGACTTTGTTGACTTGTTGACTTGTTGACTTTGTTGACCGGTTGACTAGGCTTGACTGGTTGACCATCATGATAACCATAGCCATCATTTCATGGAAAGACTTTTGCTTGCTTGCTCATTTGTGCAAAATGAGTGCATGAAATGATATGGTTATGGTTGCTTCAACCATCACATAACACTTGATTTGGTATAATGAGTTATGATGGTTTTGGATTATGAGAGGGTGAAAGACAAAAGACTTGCTCATTCTTTTTTGCTCATTCTCTCTCTTGTTCTTGAGCTCTCTTGCTCTTACTTTCACCCTCTTCCTCTTGCTCCCTCTCTTTACTCTATGGTTCACATATCTCATGAGTTGAGAATCAAGAACCATAGATAAAATCCCATACAAACTCTTCTCTACTCACTCTAGTTCACAAGGTTTAGCAAACCGAGTGAACTAGTTTCTTCAAAGTTCGAAGAAGGAGCCAAAGGTTGGAGCTTTCAGGTGGATCTATCTTCGGCGTACGGAGACGACGGGAAGAAGCCAATCCGGGCCACCATCGGAGCTTGAAGACGAAGGAGTTCAAGACAAGCAAGGTATAACCCCCTAACCGAGTAGCTAGAAACTCGTAGTTAGGCTGTTAGTTAGATGTTTAACCAAGATCCGGGTTATAGGTCCATGTTACCACCTCTATAAAAATCGTTTTTTACCAAATTCCGCATGCCCGAAAGTACCGGGAGAGGTAGCATGGACTTACAATATGCACATATTAAAGTAGACACAAACCAAGCAGCACACTACCATGTTTAGCAAGATTGTATATACAACTGTGAATATCCCAAGCTTCCATTAAATAATATACATACGAGTATGATATAATAATGGCCCCTAGGGCATATACACTAACAATCTCCCACTTGCACTAGGGCGATGAGCTGGCATATCGTAGACCTATCATCTCGAATAGCCTTTAGAACTGCGTCTAAGGAAGGGCCTTTGTGAATGGATCAGCAATGTTATTCTCTGTCTCTACTCTTTTCTCCTCGATCTCCCTGATCAGGTGGTATCGCCTTAAGATGTGTCTGAACTTCTGATGGGACCTGGGTTCCTTCGCTAAAGCTATAGCGCCGTTGTTGTCACAATACAAAGGTATTGGATTAACACTGGTAGGAACCACCTGAAGTTATGTGGGGAACTTCTTCATCCAGACTGCTTCTTTTACGGCATCGCAAGCAGCTATGTACTCCGCTTCCATTGTTGAGTCAGCAACGGTCTCCTGCTTGGAACTCTTCCAACAGACCGCCCCTCCATTGAGGGTAAAGACATAACCCGACATGGATTTGGAGTCATCTTTATCACTCTGGAAGCCGGAGTCGGCAAAGGCCTCAATCTGGAGGTCTTTTCCGCCATACACCAAGAACATATCTTTAGTCCTCCTTAGGTACTTGAGAATGTTCTTTACTGCTATCCAGTGATTCTCCCCTGGGTTTGCCTGATACCGGCTTACAACGCTCAATGCATATGCTACATCTGGTCTAGTACATAACATCGCATACATTATAGAGCCTAGCGCAGAAGCGTAGGGTATAATCGACATGCGATCCCTTTCCAAATCAGTCTTGGGAGACATCTCTTTGGAGAGGGTGATTCCGTGACAAGCCGGTAGGTTACCGCGCTTAGAATCAACCATTTTGAATCTCTTCACTATGGTGTCTATGTACCTGGACTGCGAAAGTCCCAACATCCTTCTTGATCTATCACGATGATCCGGATCTCCAGAATGTTGGTGGCATCACCCAGGTCTTTCATGGAGAATTTCTGTGATAAGAATCTTTTGACTGACTGTAACATAGGAATATCATTTCCTATTAGGAGAATGTCATCCACGTACAAGACGAGGAATACTACAGCTCTCCCTACAATCTTACTATATATGCATGGTTCATCTCAATTTTTGATAAAGTCGAATTCTTTGACAGCATTATCAAAACAGATGTTCCAACTCCGCAATGCCTGCTTTAGTCCATAAATGGACTTAAGCAGCTTGCATACTTAACCGCTGCTCCCACTCTGAATGAATCCCTCTGGCAGATCCATATAGACGCTCTCTTTCAAATTACTATTTAGAAAGGCCGTCTTTACATCCATCTGCCAGATTTCATAATCGTGGAAGGCAGCAATAGTAAGAAGGACCCGAATAGATTTAAGCATAGCCACTGGAGAAAAGGTTTCATCATAGTCCAAACCAGGTCTTTGACGGAAACCCTTTGCAGCATGTCTAGCCTTATAGGTTTCAACCTTTCTATCTACACCAATCTTCTTTTTGAAGATCCATTTGCATCCTACGGGTTTTACCCCATCTGGAGCAATGTCCAAAGTCCATACTTTGTTAGTGTACATGGACTCCATTTCGGTCCGCATTGCATCCAGCCATTTTACTGAGTCACCGCTCTGAATGGCTTGCTGGAAGCTAGTAGGCTCATCATAGTCAATAGTGCAATCCTCTCTATCCCCGTCTATGAGAAAACCATAGTATCCCTCGGGCGGATGAGATTGCCTACTACTCCTGCGGAGTGGTGTCGGGATGTCCTGTTCTCCTAAACCTTCTTGTTCTACCAAGGTTTCAGTAATAGCTTGTGGTTCTGGAATTTCTTCCAGTTCTATTGCGCCCCCACTCTTATGATTTTCTAAAAACTCAGTTTCCAAGAAGCTGGCATGAAGAGAAACAAAGACCTTTTATTCCTCTGCGTAATAGAAATAATATCCCTTGCAGTTCTTTAGATATCCCACAAATTTGAGTTTTACTGAGCGTGCCTCGAGCTTGTCCGCATGCTGCTTCTTTACAAAAGATGGACATACCCATGTCTTAAGATACTTAAGACAAGGTTTCTTCCCACTCTACATCTGATATGGTGTGGTAGGCACAGTCTTGGTTGGAACTCGGTTCAAAAGATATGCAGCTGATTCTAGTGCATATCCCCAGAATGATCGCAGCAACTCAGTGTTACTCATCATGGAACGAACCATATCCAATAGGGTTCGGTTCCGTCTCTCCGATACACCATTATGTTTTGGTGTGTATGGAGGAGTAAGCTGAGAGAGAATTCCATTCTCTTTTAAGTAACCTAGGAACTCGGCACTTAAGTATTCACCACCTCGATCAGATCTCAGTGTTTTGATACTTTTTCCTGTTTGGTTTTCCACTTCATTCTTGTATTCCTGGAATTTTTCAAAGGCTTCAGATTTATGTTTCATTAAGAAGATATATCCGTACCTCGAAAAGTCATCCGTAAAAGTAATGAAGTAAGAATAACCGCTTCACGCATGTGTAGACATTGGTTCGCACACATCACTGTGTACGAGCCCCAAGAGCTCGCTTGCTCTTACTCCGTGTCCAGTAAACGGAGTTTTTGTCATCTTTCCTATGAGACAAGATTCACAAGTAGCATAAGATTGATATTCGAACGGATTCAAATATCCTTCTCTATGTGACTTAGTTAACCTTCTCTCATTGATGTGGCCCAGTCTACAATGCCACAAGAAAGCCTGATTTAATTCCGGAGACATTCTTTTAAGTGTGTTCTGGACACTGAAAACCTGAGCTTGATTTAATACGTATATCCCGTTTTTTAATGTACCTGATCCAATCATAACTTGTTTTAGGTGGATGTGAACCACATAGCTTACGAAAGTAAAATCATATCCTTCTTTAGAAAGTAAGGATACAGATATGATTTTACAAATCATACCTGGTACATAAAAACAGTTACGCAGAATCAATATCTGCCCATTTGTCAGTCCAAGATGATATTCCCCTACGGAATCAGCATTCATGCTCATTCCGTTAGCAACCGTGAGGGTCATGTCACCTATCCTGATAACCCTACGGTTTCTCAGAGCCTGTAAAGAATTACAGATGTAGGTTCCTGACCCGGTATCCAATACCCAGGAAGTAGGGTTAACTGACATACAGTTCTCTATTACAAACACACCCGAAGTTGAAGCCATAACATGCTTCGAATCCTGGCTACTGGCTTTGTTAGCCCAGCAATCCTTCTGCCAATGCTCAATCCCATAAAAATAGGAACGTCTCTCTTTTACTACTTCCAGTCCCGAAACTTTTGCCCTTCCCTTTCCTTCTATTTTCCTGATTTCCTTCAGGGTAGAAGGCAGAGACTGTAGAATTAAGTCAGTATCTGACTTGTTTCCCAACGCGGTCTCTAGGTCCTGGAGCTTATCAATACAGCTAGTCATTGTAAGGACGTTGTCCCCTACAAATGACCCATCAGCCAACCTCGCTTGAATTAATTCGTTCGAGGTCTCATATCATGCGATATGAGATTGCTCTCCATATAAATCTTTGTTATGGAGAAAGATGGAAACTAAGTCTATCTTCTCGTGCTGCTTCAGGTATACACCATCAACTGAAGCTAACACGAGGCACTTCGCTTTCGTTTTAGCCTTTTCCTTTTTCTGATGGATATCCATATCCGCGACGGTGGAAACTGGACCTGGGACAGCGGGATCTTGAGTAGTAATAGGGTGTTCTAGCTTGTCATAGGCAATGGACATCTGGACAGACTTTTGCCTGTTATATAAGTCGGATTCAGTCAATTTGTTATCTAGATGTAACTTATGTGTGGTCACAAGGTCGCTGCAATTAAGAGAGAGAGAAGAAAACATTTTAGCATGATGCTCTTGCAAGTTTAGAATGGTTTTTAATTTATCTAAATAGGATGGCTCCAACTGTTTCTCGAATCCCTCCTCAAACCATAAAAGAAGAATTAGCCAGGACTATTCTCACCGTACAATTCTTGCTTAACCGTTCAGCCAGGTCAGTGTCGATACTTCGAGGGAGGTTTTCCAATGCTTTCGCGAAGTTCCTTAATTAAATAACCCTTTTTCTCTGGGGGCGTAGCCCCGCTGACACCTTTCTAGGCACCTACTTGGTTTATAGCATTGATCGTTAAGTGACGAATCTCCTGATAACTAGCTTATACTCACAGTAGGATCGGGATCCAAAATATCATCGTGTGATAATGTTGAAGGAATCCTACCAACATGCATCAAACTCCAAAACGGTATGCTCTCTCTGCAAATTTCAGTTTCTTTAGAAATTCCCGATATGGATTTTTTGCCCCATGCTCTTATGACCTTGACTTTGGCCAACAAATCATAAGTCACATGTCAAGTTCTACCCGTCAATATCCAGGTTAATTTGAACCCATCTGTACATACCCTTGACTTTGGCCAACAAAGCAGTACGACTGTCCCAAACCAACGCATCTATCTATGCTGCATACGAATATTCAATAGCTACCAAACACTGTGCCTTGACTTTGGCCAACAAACACAGCTTGAATACTATTGACTATCCATATGAAATGACGGAGGGCTACGACTGGTTTTGGCAAAACCGTGAACGTAGTGAACTTGATATAATCGAAGGAACCTGATACTTTTTAAAAGGAGTGGTTAAAGCTCCGCAATTAAAAAATTCTGCTATTTTAAAATAACCGAGTGGTTTCTTTTAAATTTGTTCCAACGATTAAACTTTGGTTTATTTTCTTTGCATTATAATAATGCGTCCCATCATTTATCCTATCATTGCAGAAAACAACGAAAATACCACGTCCTCTTATGCCATCCGCATTCGCCATGGGGTCTCGTCATCACCCGTTAGGTTACTTAACTAACGACAGAGCGGGGGCTGGGCTAGCGCGGGTATAAAACATAAGTGATGTCTAATAGCTATCATATATAGATATTGTACATTCATCAGACGCAATAATAAGCATTCCAGATCACTGATGAACTTTATTGGATTTACTAGCAATCCGCATTTGCTTTGAGCATGCAATAAAAGACGGATTACACAGTTATGATGAATAGCCATTACCCCACCCTAGACCCCTACGGGTACGGCAAACTACCCGCCAAGTACCCGAAGTGAAGCGGTCTCCCTCAACAAAGTGAGTAGGCCACTAAACACTTTAAACTACCCGGTAGTTTGTGTACCCCGCCTTGGGTCTCTCCTAGGAGCAAAAACAGTAAAAAGAAATAATACAACGGTGGCTACAACCGCAATCTGGATGCGCCCCGCAAAAGAATATTAAATCATATTACATTTACATCGAATGAATGAATATTAAACCCATCTCAAACCCCGGCTAATCATCACAACATTCCAATCAAGTCCATATAAACAAACAGTAAACATTGCAGAAATGTGCAACCCCCTGCCAACCGACATACTAGCAGTTAGGGGAGTTTTACGAACACATTAAACATTACAGATAATAACCCGATTAGAAAATATCTTAGAACATCGATCGATTACCATATTCCGTGTTTACCCCAAAAGCAAACCAGCAAAGAAGCAACCTGGGAGAAACAGAACATACTGGAAAACAGAACACCAAAAAATAGGAATTACTGAGCAAATCCGAGTCAACTCGGAGTTGACTCCGCCGCGGATCCGCGGCCAAAAACACATTCTTGCCGCGGATCCGCGGCCATCAAGCCGAGTTACAACTTCATATTTTCCCACTTTTCTTATATTTTCCTGCTGTGAATTTTAAGGTATGTCAAATATTTTTTCAGACACTTTTAAAATTAACAGAAACATGGGCTTTCCGGGGTTTTGTTTTCGCGTTTTCCGTCGATCGAACTTCTAATTAGTTGCTAACAAGCTAGTAATGGTTTAGTTGGCTCTGATACCACTATAAGTCCATGTCACGCACCCTACGAACTTGCAGGGAGGCGGAATATATGAAAAACGATTATCAAAGCTTCGTAACACGGACTTGAGCACATGAATCTTTTCTAAACCGTTACTAGCAAACTACGAAAGGTTTAACTACTCGGATTCGAAGTTATACCTCATGTTAATTATCCTTCGGGTCTTCATCGTTGTCCTCCACTCCTCGTAGGCTCCTTGGAACATCGGCACCTCAACGGCCTCCTCGAATCAAAGATGATCCACCCGAGAGCTCCTACTACAAGCTTAATCTCAAACTTGAGATAACTAGGTTGCTCAAAATGCTAATCTAAGATACCTAGGGGATATAGAGTGAGGTTATAGATGTATTAGTCTAGCTAACCCTTGATCTCAACACATAAGAGGTTAGGGTTAGGGTTTCAAGAATGCGAGAGCTTGAGGAGAGAGAAGGTGGTGATAAGAATGAATTGAAAATGTTTCTCACTTCTAATATATTATGAAGTATAAAGAATTATCAAATGAATAATTCAAATGCATTATCATCATGCTTCATTGAATATGTGCAATGAATCATCAAGTGAGTCATTAAGCAATAAATGCTTCATTAACTCACTTGAATGATTCATCTCATGAGTCACAAAATAAATTAATGCTAATGCCACCTTACCCTCCAAGTCACCATGCTTCTAGAAGCTTCCCGGAAAATTACGAAAATGCCCCTCCAATTCGTGAAAACACGGAAAAACTTTAGACTGTATAAATCCAATAACCTGATACTAGAAACTGGCTTAAACCAAAGCCGACTAGTAAAAACTGTCCGAACGTTGTACGTGCGTAAACACACGTATGCGTTCGAACCCTTGTCGTAAAACCATACGACCTCTATATCGTTTTGCTTGGAGCAGGGAAACTCTCTGTGTGGGACTCTAAAGACTCGACACTATGCTGGCAGTGGGTTTAACCACAGACCGCAAGCGGCACTAGCTGTACTTAACGGTCCCCAGGTAGATGTCGATAAGAAGGCCGATGAGGAAAACCATCTGAACTCCAACTGAGCCTGATGTGACGATCTCCGTACAGTCCGGTCTGTTCGTCTAAGACTATCGCATATCGAGCCTAGGGGGCGGCAAGCGTCAGTCCCCTAATAGCTGTATAAGTCATGTCGGAGCGTAGCCATTACACCCTGAGAAACTACTGGAACCTACCAGTAAATCTCGCTTGCCCTGGCCAGGAACTTTGCGTAATGGCTCTCTGACACAGCGCGATATCAACTCCCAATACCGGGAGAGACGAATCCTATCTAACCGCCACTGGCTCCAAGTGCTCGGGACTGCGCCCAACTGCTACCTGTTTGCACGACTCCTTTGAGCCGTGGTAGGGTAGCAATCTAAGAACATTGGGACACACTCGAGGAGAAGTATCAGTGTCAAGTCTGTAGACTATGCTGTACTCATGTCACCTGGGAACTGTTAACTGACGATGAGTATAATACCAACCAATCAGTTCCCCTGCGAGTCCTGTCCGGTGTACCCGTAACCTAACGAGCACCTCTATACTATCTCCAGTACAACGTACTGATGGGTGTGGGACAGACCATCTCCCCAACTGGGATGAGAAGCGTACACACTTAGTCTACTCCGGAATATCGATGCCCTATCTCGATAATCCAACGACCAGGGACCTGTATAGGATGTTGCTTACAGACTACCCAGCCCCCACTAGTGTGACTGCCATCACAACGCTGGTAATCAAGCAAAGATCCTATGGGCTCTTCTAATATGTATAAGTGATACGTTACAAGAAACATATGCATATATTATAGTAGACACAAACCAAGTAGCATACTACCATGCTTAGCAAGATTGTATATACAACTGTGAATATCCCAAGCTTCCATTAAGTAATATACATACAAGTATGATACAATAATGTCCCCTAGGGCATATACACTAACAATTATATCGGGATTTGTTGTAATTGGTGATATTTTAGGAAATCACCTGGGTTTTTGCCGGACGACAAATAATTGGTTTTGAATATCCGTTGTTATGCACCAATTTGAAACAGATATATTCCTACGTTTATTTCATAAAGTGAGATATAACTTTTTGAAATTATGTCTTTGACATTTACCTATATCAGTTGATGGTTAGGTAGGGAGCATTCAACAGCAGTGTAATTCTTCATAATCGTAGTACAGTTTTCAACCTACGACGCACAAGGTTTGAGTTATTCAACTCAGGGGACTTATACAAAGTATTGTATGTTATCCAGTGTCCATTAGGACAGAGGGGTTGGTCCTCGTACTATACTCTGTTTACTTATGACTTCTCCAGTTTTAGACATGTGTTTCGTAGAAATACAAAGTCTAAGTTTTGAGAAGTTGTAGGTACAAGAATAAAGTAGAGAACCAGGTATTGCAAGTATCAGGATTCTTCAAGGTGGTCGAAGATGTAGATACTTGGGTTTGGTATTCAGTTAATAGTAATGGTTATGATAAATTACTTCTTTTTCTGGTTACTCATAATTGGATGCACTCCTAAGTTGAGTAATGCTTATCGGCCTCTCTCCATTTTGTTGACATGCACTGGAGACAACAGAATGATTTGAATCTGGTTCCAATTAAATCAGTTCCTCTGTTTCTATATGATATAAAGAATGGATCATATCTTAACGATGTTAAGGTATATGGAGTTGTCCGGCTTATGCTTAAAACCAGAATCTGGATAACTCAAGGCATGTTTCTGTAATGCCTGTTTATGGGTTAACCAGGGTTATGACGAGGGTTAACTTTCTACCATATGGAAGATCAATAGTGATATTGTTCTTGACTCGCAACAGTTTTAGGAAAATGGACTTTTTCAGAAAACAGTAGTAGGAGTATGGTAGAACTGGAAGTGATTCCCGAACCGCAAACGTTTACTGAAAATTTAATAGGACCTAAAGATTCAATCAAGTTTGACATTCCATTAGCCACTCCGCAGATATGGTGGGTAATCTTAGGCACCTGAGAGGTACTCCGGTAGCCTCAAGAACAGTGACAGGGGGGTTCATGTTTACCCAGACTTGCCATTGCTGCTGTTCTAGACTATGAGACCCGGCATGAGGATGTGTATAGCGTCGTTCTAAACTGTCTTTAGAAGTGCACGTGTACACGACTCTGCCAGAGGATTGTTGTAGTCACTGGGTGAAGCGGAAGTATAGTGGACAAATAGCTTATATCTATTTATAGACTAAAGCAGATATATCAGGGATAGATCATCTATTTTTGATGTGACAGTCATGGGCTTTGACTTCATCAGAATAGGGGATGGATCTGTTGAGAAGGTAATAAGGTGTGATGTCCAGGTATTTGATGATATACACGTTATAAGATGTGACATTCCTATACTACGATCGGTTATACTATGGTTGTCATACAGTGATTTCTCCACAAAGGTTATAGATATTATATCAGGCATTCTGGTTACTATATCTATGGTTTTGGATCTAGATTTGGGTAGTTTCCCAATTTGGGGGTTTAGACAGTATTCTAAAGGTGTTTTAGAATGGACGACCACTGGCATGGTAGTGTACCTGCAGGTGATGGAGTCACCCTCTCTAAAGGTGTTTTACAGACTAAAGGGGAGAGGGATGTACATGATTGGCATATCACTTTCTTAGGCAATTGAGTTAATCATGAGATGTCAAGTACCACACCAGATGTTGTTTTTGCACTAGATGCAACAAGTTGAGATATTAATGCAATCCCGGAGAAACGCTCGGAAGAAACTTATGAACATAAGTGAATGTTCGAGCGATATGATAACAACAGCCTCCTATGGGAGACGGTTATCATTCTAGGCTGCCAAGGTGACCTAGCTGACAGAGTGACTGTCAGAGTTATAGTTTACCCTCTTTTGAAGAGCAGTAGTTCAGACAGGTGGTCCAAGCAGATACTGAGGGTAGCATGGCGCACGATACTGATTAAATTCAGTTGACAATAAAGTCTAAGAAGTTTACTGGATTTGGAGTTCATTTGTGAACTAGGTCCCAACAGATATCCAGATATATTCTAAGATAGGTATTGCTCATTTCGTGAGATGGCTTTCTCCGCGAAATTGAGATAAAGAGAGAAATAGAAAGAAACATCAGAGCTGATCCACTCGCTGAGGCTATTTCTCGAACGCAAGAGTTTCACAAACAGGCTTTGTAAGACTGATCAGTAGAGAAGTTGGGTTTTCGGTATCACACGGGCTGTGAGTATGCGGCATCGCAATAATTAGCCTTAAATGCAACTGGGAGATTATTGGATATAGTTCCCTCAAAGTCAATTATTGGATCGCAGGCACGTGATTGCAATGATTGAAGGAGGACCTATACCTGTAGGACAGTCTTACTCGATATGTTAGTATGCTATCTGGTTTGTCTTTATCATCGTGTACATGCTTTAGGTGACATTACAGATCACTATTACACATTGATAGAGCCCTTAGGATTCTTTCTTGACTACTAACAGTATGATGGCGATCATATACGTGAGAGTTGGGTAGTTTATAAGAACATCCTTAAAGTGTCCCTGGTCGCGGGAGTTTCGAGACTGGGCATGGATACTCCGAGAGTAGACTTGTGTATACGGATCGAGCCCCCGACAAGGGGCGGTGGCTGGTATCACAAGCCATTGCTGTCAGTTGGTTCACCTAAGATTATATACAGGTGCTCATTGGGTTATGAGTACACCAGACGGACTCGCAGGGGCACTGCTGATTGGTACTATACCTTTCGTCAGAAGCAGTTCCCAGGTGACATGAGTACATCTTAGTCCATTGACTTGACACTGCTACATTACCTCAAGTGTGTTCCCACTGTTCATTGATTGCTACCCTACCATGGCTCAAAGGAATCGTGCAAACAGGTAGTAGTTGGGTGCTGTCCCGAAGCGCTTGGAGGCAGTGGCGGTTAGATAGGATTCGTTTCTCCCGGTCTTGGGGGTTGATATCGCGCTGTGTCTGGAGAGCCATTACACAAAGTTCTTGGACATGGCAAGTGAGATTTACTGGTAGGTATTCCAGTAGTTTCTCAAGGTGTTCTGGGATACTCTCCGACACGACTTATACCGCTATTGGGGGTCTGACGTTTACCATCCCCCTAGGCCCGATATGCGATACTCATAGATGAACAGATCGGATTGTACAGAGATTGTCACAGATAGGCTCAGTAGGGTTTCAGGATGAGTTCGCTCGTCAGCTTCCCTTTCACTCAATACATGGGAATCCGTTACGTACAGCTAGTGCTACTGACATGCTTGTGGTTAAACCCACTGCCAGCGTATTGACGAGTCTTTAGAGTCCCCCACAGGAAGTTTCCCTAGTTCGGCCGAAATGTTGGAGAGGCCGTATGGTTTTATGGTAAGGTTCGATCAAATATGTGCACTTGTGCACGGATCATGATCGGACGGATCATACTAGTGGGCTTTGGTTTAAACTGGATCCTAGTATTAGATTTGTTGGATTACTTTCATCTCACTGCATTCGTATTCAGTCGTAATGCGGATGCAGGTATGTATACATAGATGAGGGGTATTCTTGTGATCCGTCATGAGTTTACTTTAAAAGATGCCATTCTATTTATTGTTCTAAACATTTGGGTTAATGTTTATTAAGTAGAAATTGTGAGTGCTAGTCATGATGAAGAGCATTAAATGTGGCATGTGCATGTTCGGTGGCTCATGGTGTTATTTTTTGTGCCATGTCAATTTTCTTGATTGATTATTCTGTGGAATTGATATGTGGAGAGAGAGAGAGGGCAACCACTAGAGGTGGGGCTTGGCTCTTGATTTGGATAGAGAGCTCTCATAATTTATCCCACACCATAAGCAAGCTCTTCTTCTTCTTCACTAGTTTTCTTCTTGTTCTCACAACTTCCATTAATGGCTTCTTCTTCAACCTCCATCTATACCATCTCATGTGTTGAGAATCAATGGATGTCATGAGACAAAGTAATAACAGACATTCTCTACTTCACGTTGGACATGTCAGCTAGCAAATTTCATGTCCGAGTTGCTTCGGTTTTGATGCGAGAGCCCGTAAAAATATTCCTTAACATGGTGCCACTTCGACGAGGAGACCAGATATCGAGAGAGATCGGAGAATCCGTGAGGAGCTAAGGATGGTGGCTAAAGACCGAAGGACATGGATCGATCGGTATAGCCACTCTATCGTCTTTGTAGTTAGCTAGTTTAGAGTTACGATCCAGGTGAAACCCTACGTTAGCGCCGGTTTTATAAAAGTTTTTGTTCCGCGTTTGGCTTCGGATTGACGGCCGGGGCGCTAACGTAGACTTACATTGCTCACAACTAATATCTCACAACACTCACTAAAAAGGCAGCCACTTCACTCTTTTCTTCACTTGCTTTTTTCTTGAGCTCACACTTTTCCCATGGCATCTTTTTCAACCTCCACCCAAACCTTCTCATGAGTTGAGCATCCTTAGGTGTATTGAGACAAAGTAATCACAAACTCTTTCTACTTCATCTTGGCTATCTAGCCTAGCAAACTAGATACCCGAGTTGCTTCGGTTTTGAAGTCGGAGCCCATATTACAAACCCTCGACGTGGATCTTCTTCGATGTGGGGAGACCGGAGATCAAAAATGATCGAGGAAGCCGTAAGGATCTTGGGACAGAGGTTGAAAACCGAAGGACATGGATCGTTTGGTATAACCTCTCTAAACTCCTTTCATATAGCTAGTGTAGGGTTAATGGTACGATCCAGGAATCGGGTTCCGTTAGCGCCGGGTTTTTAAAGTTTTTGTTCCTTATTTGGCGATGGATTGATGGCCGAGGAGCTGGCGTAACCCAACATGGTATCAGAGCCAACCCATTAACCACATACTAGTTGATTTAGACGATATTAATGTATCGAAACTGAAACAACTCCGAAACAATACCGACTTGTATTCCATTCTTTTTCGAATTTTATTTAGTCTTCTAAAAATATTTAAGCAGCTGTAGAAGAATACCTGTATGACTACTAGAACACTCCCCAAATACATGCCCAAGCCCTTGAATTTTGGCCAGCCAGATGCATGAATTTTCCGAGGTTGCCGGTTTTGTAAAGGGGTTAACACTTGGAATTTTAGGTGTGTGCTAGTCTTTCGAATATTGGTTCAGTGGTATTGCTTGTTTAGCCCAGTTTGGATATGGTTTTATCTAGGTTCTTGGGGGCTAATTGGGGTGTTTCAAACTCGATATTTCTAACACTATTTAAAGATTTACAGTACATGCATTGCTATCTGCGACCGTGAATGTCATTAGAGCGGTACAACTTGTGTAATTGCTATAGTTCTTTTCGACGGGTTTGCGAATATGACATTCACGTTGATGTTCTGTGTTGTGCTTTGTTGTGGCTGATTCATCATGGTGGATAGCTTGGGTGCAATATTAGTACAGTTTAGTTTCATTTGTACATTTGATATCACGAGGGGAGCGTCCGACATGTGGACTTCCGCTACTGCCTGTTTGCATATTATTTTTTTGGGGCACGGCCGGGTTGAGGTCGATGTCACCGTTGTAAATATTTTTCTTTTCTGTACTAGGATTACCCCGCGATGGATTGTACAGGAAGCCGGGTTCTGGAAGGCAACAGGTGTTAGTTATATGTGTGCCCTAGAGGCCATTACTATACATAGGATGTATATTGTAGTGGATGCTTGGACATATATAGGGAGGACTTTCTTGCTCGACATGATAGTATGCTATCTGGTTACTCTTTACCTTAACATGTACATTGTCTCTCTGTTACATGTTGGTAAAGCCCTTAGGATGTGTACTTGACTACCTGGACTATGATGCGGATCATACTAGTGGGGACATGGTAGTCCATAAGTACATCCTTCAAGGTCCCTAGTCGTGGGTGTATCGAGACGGGGCATCGATATACCAGAGTAGACTAGCGTATACCTTCTCGACCCATACAGATGGGCGATGGATGATCCCATATCCATTGGTGTTTGACATCAGAGATGATATACGGGTGCTCAGTGGAGACTGGGTACACTGGACGGACTCGCCGAGAACTCCCAGATGGTATTATACCTTACGTCAGATGGCAGTTCTCTGGTGACACTGGTACAGAGTAGTCTGTTGACCCGAGATCGTCATAGAGTGTTGTGTGGTTCCCACTATGCTTTGATTTCCACCTTACCACGTCCAAGAGGGCGTGCAAAACGGTGGTTTTTAGGTACAGTCCTGAATCACATGGAGGCAATGAGCGATAGGAGGGGATTCGTCTCTCCCGGTATAGGGAGTTGATGTTGCGCTGTGTTCGATTGGCTATAACCGGATATCCCTGGCCAGGGTTGCTGAGATTTACTGGTAAGTGTTACCAGTAGTTTCTCAAACTGTTATAGACCTCATATCGACACGACTTATCGAGCTATTGGGGTCTGACGTTTACCACCCCTAGGCGAGATATGCGACATATCAGACGATCAGACCGGACTGCACAGTAAGTGTTACTGGTTGGATTCACAGGAGTGCGAGCGGGCTAGCTCGTCGATCTTTTGATCGTTCAATACCCGGGTGGCCGTTACGTTTAGCAGACCGCTTGCGGCTTGTGGGTGTTTGATATGATCATCACCTGCTGCCGGCGTATTGACGAGTCTTTAGAGTCCTACACAGAGGTTTCCTGGCTCAAGCGAAACGAAATAGGAGCGCATATGAGATATGTGCGGGACCGAGAATAATGCGTGTATGTGATACCGTATTCTATTCTTGCGATGAATGTATCGAAAGGTTGTATGCGATATAACCTAGTTATCGAATCAAGGATTGATTCGGTAAGCCGATACATAGGATACTAGTCGGTTATATGCGATATGACCGGATCGTTAAATCAAGTGTTGATTTAATGATTTATTGTATAATTATATATTTGATATATTTCTTTGCATTAACTAGTATTGGTTCACTTTAAATGGATTTTCTCACTTGCTTGCACAAGTTGTATATGTGATATACTTTTGTGCACTTGATTGTATCATGTTTGATGATACATGTTTACTTGGGTTTGTGTAAAGATTAAACCATGGTTATTTAAATGGTTAGGGTTTTGATTTTCTTACTTATTTATTTATTATGGAAAAGATAATGAGAGAAAATGGTGGCTTTCTTTGTTTGTTCATGAAGCTTCATGAAGCTTTGACTAAGTGACCATTTTGTCTCTTGCTTAACCCTAACCATTCCACTTAACCATAGTCCACTCTCTACACTTAACCATGGTTGTAGTTATGATAAGAATAATCTAATTTCCATTTTCTTATCATAATATCTTTTCTTCATCTTCTTCATCTTCAACATGAAGAAAACCTAGCTACCATCAATGGCAACTAGTGAAAATGAGTGAGAAATCCAATTCTAAAGTGAACCCACTTCCTATTTCTTCATCCTCTACCTCTTGCCAAGTAGTATAGGGTGTTTTCTTCATAAGTTTCATGACTTGCTGAAGTTGGAGCTTGATCTAGTGATGCCTCGACGTAGATCATCTTCGGCATCGAAGCCGACGACCAAGCCCGCCCATTTCTCCGGTGAAGCCGACGCTAGAGCCCGGGATCCGATTTGGACAGCGGAGTGACATCATTGCGGAGCTATGGAGGTGGAGCACCGGATCTACAAAGGTTGTATTTCCGTACATTTAGTTAAGTTGTTAACTAATTGCTTGTTTCGCCTAAAATATAGTTAACGATCCGTATTAGGGTTTCTCGGCACTTGTAAAATTTGAATTTGGCATGGTTGATGCCTTGTGAGACCTCTAGTGTGTACCTAGGAACCATACAGTGGTATCAGAGCCTAGCTAGAGCCTTAGGCGATGCGTAGACGATGTTAGAAACCCGATCGAACCTCGAAACCCTAACTTTTAACCCTCTCTGGACTTTTTCTAAAAAAGTGGTTTTTTCCAAATTAAAAATGCTTAAAAAATTCAGCAGGAAATTCTAAGAATTACGGTGCAAAAATTAACTAATGATCTTTCTAAAGCGCGGCAGAACCGCGGCATTAGCCGCCTATTGCGGCGGTTCCGCACCCATTTAGTCTCTTCAGTCAACCATTTTTGCACAGTAACTTCTTTATTTAAATGCTGAGTTTTATGGGAATTTTTAATATTTACTCAAGAGTTGAGTTTTCTGGGTTGTATTAGGGACTCAGTATTTCGATCGGATTGTCTAATTTTGTCTGTGTGTTTTCCGGATAATTTGTTGAATATGTTAAAAAGTTCGACCGGATATAAATACCCAATTTTTCCCCTGTCGGGAAATTTCCAAGTGTTGGATCTTTCCGTAGTTTAAAGACGTTCTAAGTAGTGCAAGTAACGCGATGGACCCTCTAGAAAACAACAAACCTTAACTCGATTATGTGACCGTCTTGAACTGCCCTTTGAACCTTCGGGTTTGGGGCAGTACGGTGTGCCACATGTGATGCGTTGGCTTGACCCTTCTACGGCTGGACCGTTGGTACTGAGGCATGAACTGGATGTTTTTAAACTTGTTTCATGTGTTGATTTGTTTCGGGAAAACTTGGCTGTTTGTATGTTCGATCGGAAAGTTTAACATTTTCTATTTATCTGGAATGGGATACAATAATTGGAATTCACAAGTAGTTATGAGATACCTGAATGAATGTTATAAATATAGCAGTTTAGTCTCACTTGATCGGTTGACACGGAATTTTGATATGATCAAAAGTCCGTCGCAATCACGTAGCGTACGCGGATACTCGCCGGGTAAACTTAATAGACAGCCTCGCCCCATAGCCCCGACCAAGTGACTGTAGCAGAACCCCGTCGCCGAAAGCATCCGTTCGGGTGCTCGCGGCAGCGGTGTTCCGCCTTGGTGCACTTCGTCGACGGCGTCGGGGGTGCGGTCGCCTACTAAAGTTTGCGACGAGCATTCGATCAGGATGTCGGGAATCTTGTTGAATTGCCCGACTTGATAATGAAAAGAGTTTTCGATAATGAGACTAAAATGCGGGGTTTATAATTGTTAGGCATGTGATGTCTAAGGAATTCATTTGATTAGGCATGCGATGTCTAAAGAGGTTGCGGATTCCAACTGTTGTAGTATTACACTTTCTTTTCTGTGACCGTAAGTGTAATATGTGATATCGCCGGTTTCGTTGCTATATGTCAACGACAATTGGGATGTGCATATTTACTTACGTTGATGACATGTGATGTTATGTGTTGCTGGATATGTTATATTGGATCGTCGTGTTTGAATAGCCGGGTTTTTTTTATGTGAGACGAGTTTTTTTCTTTTTCATTCATGTAAAAATCTGTATGTAATATTCTTTTATTGGGGCACTTCCAGGTTGCGGAAGATGTAACCCTCTGTATATTATTTACTTTTCCGCACTAGGATAGACCCAAGGAGGGGAGCACAAGTAACCGGGTTCTGGAGTCCAGTGGGAGACCAACTCGAGGAGTCGAGTCCGGGTCTCCTAACTCTAGAATTGGTAGGGTTGCTTGCCGCTCTCGTAGGGGTCTAGGGGTGTGGTTTGGCTATTCATCGCGGCCGTGGAATCCGTGTTTTATACTGGCTCGTATTGAAAACACGGACGTCCTAGTATATCCAATATTTCATATGATTCTTCTGCTGCAATATCTGTGATGTGATCATTTGATGTTCTGTGATAAATACTGTATATAGTATATATGATATATTATATAGATGTTACATATGTTTTACACCCGCGCTAGCCCTGCCCTGCTCTGCCGTTAGTTACCTAACCTAACGGTGCATGAGGGGACATCGAGGCGAATGCGGATGGTATAAGTGTACGTCGTATTTATCTATGATGTTTAGGTACTTAAATGATGGGACTTCATTAATGAGATTAATGAAATAAAAGAAACCTAAAGATGTTGTAGAATTGAATTTCAAAATAAAACAGGTAGCTACAGTTCTTGCTTTGCACAGTGGTATATATGATATATCCTGCACCTTATTCGATAAGGAAAGGACCGAGATCCCTTCACCGGGAGTGACTCCTTTAGCAATAACTGGCAGATGCTATACACTCGGTTTGTCTTTTGATTGCTTTTAAGAGTTTTTGCTTTGCACAGTGATATATATGATATATCCCGCACCTCATTCGACGAGGAAAGGACCGACGATCCCTTCACCGGGAGTGACTCCTTTAGCAAAACTAGAAAAGCCTCAAAAACAGTCCATTTTAAAAATCATTTGATTCTACAACGATATCAAGTTCATTACGCAATAGGTTTTCAGAAAAACCTGTCGTAGCCCTCCGTCATTTCAGATAAGTGGTAGTTAGTATTCGTTCTACGTTTGTTGGCCTGCGTCAAGGCGTGGTGTGCGGTAGCTAACTAGTATTTATCTGCTTATGCATATGATGCAGATTGGATTAGGGTAGTCGTGCGACTTTGTTGGCCTGCATCAAGGGCCGTGCGGGTGGGTTTAATTCAATCAGGAAATGACGGGTTGAACTTGACTAGCGCGCTATGGTTTGTTGGCCTGCGTCAAGGTCATAGGACGCTAGGGGCAAAATTATCGGGAATTTCAAGTGTTGAAATTTGCAATGAGATTGCATACCTTCTATGAGATAGTTGGATCCCGATACCCGCTGCGAGTAAGAGTTACTCCTGGGAGAGTTTTACACATTACAATTAGCCGATCAAGTAGGTGTCTAGAAAAGTGTCAACGGGGTTACGCCTCTGGGAAAACGAGGTTTACATTAATTAGGTTCGTGCGAAAGCACGGGGGACCTCCCTCAAAGTACCGACACTGGCCTGGCTGAAAAATTGGCGAACTTGTAGTGTGTAATTAATCCCGGCTAGTCTTTCCTTTTAGGGTTTGAAGGAAGATTTGATAAAAAGCAGTGGGAGCCATCCTGATTAGATAAAATAAAAACCAATCTATTCTTGCAAGAGCGCACGCTGAGTGTTTTCTTCTCTCTCTCTCCAGGTAGCGACCATATCATGCCTTAATCAAGATAATAACACGGATATTGACCGAACCCGCTTGTTATACTGAGCTGGCGAATGTTGGTCCCGCTCCAACTTATAATTGTTATAAGACAGAGCAGGAAATTGGGGATTACCCGAATTCCCGTGCCGCCCAAACGAAGAGAGTGCATGCTGATGCATCATCTTCGGGTGTGTTCATTACAAAGAACTGTTTCTCAGTATCCTCTGCATCCTGGGTATTTGATACCGGATCAGGATCCCAGATATGTAATATGTTACATAGGGCTACAAAAGGGTAGAAAACTGAGAACGGGTGATAAGTTTCATGAGACAGAAAACGGGGCAAGTGTTGCAGCCAAGTCTGTTAGTCACTGTCACCCTGTATTACTAATACATTGATTCTGAACAAATGCTATTAGATACCGAACCTGATATACAAAATCATATCAGTCTCTTTATTACTAAAGAAATGATAAAATTTTGTATTGTTGGATAATGTTTTGAACATTTCCTATATCAAAAGTTGATCGGATCAGGCACGTTATCTAAAAGCATTGATGTTCTAAATCAAACTACAGTTCTTAGTATACAGAACACACACAAGAGGAAGAGTTCAGAAATGAACGGATCCTTCTTGAGATATTGTAGACTGGGTCATATCAATGTGACCCGACTAGCTGAAGTTACATGAAGATGCATATTTAAATCAGTTTGAATCTACATCTTGTGAAACTTGCCAGTCATGTCACAAAGATATAATGACACCAGCTCTGTTTATTGGAAACAGAGAACGAGTTAGTAAACTCTTGGGACGATACATGTTGATGTATGTAGGTCGCCTGTCTACACATGCCAGGACTGGTTCTTTGTACTTCCTTACATTCTCTGATAATCTCTCAAGATTCAGACATGTGTTCCGGTTGAAACACAAGTCCGAACCTTTTGAGATATTCACAGAATAGAATTTAGAAGTAGAAAACCAAAACACGGGTATAAGTATTATGTCCTTTGATGAGATCGAGGAGGAGAATACTTGAGCACGGAAATCCTGAATTATTCTAAAGGAGAATGAGATTCTCTCTCAGCATTACTACTCCATATACACCATAGCACGATGGTATATCGGGGCAGAGCAATAGCACCCTATGTGATAAGGTGTGCACTATGATGAGTACTACTGAGTTACCTATTTCCTTTTTGGGAGTTATGCACTTGAGAAGCTGCATACCTATTGAATAGGGTTCAAATCAAATCAGTTGCCTACCACTTCATATTTGATATGATAAGGGAAGAGCCCATCTCTTAAGTTAGTTAAGATTTGGGGTTGTCCAGCCTATGTCTGAAAAGCAAAATACGGACAACCTCGAGGCAAGGCCTGTAATGTAGAACTGGAAAGGTTCCAGCTATACAAAACTGCAGCTGATAATTTGACAGAACCAAAGAATTCAATAGTTACCAACGAACCGCAGCCTCTCCGCCGATCAAGTAGGGTTCCTCACCCACCTGAGAGATACTTCGGTTTCTCTATGACAGTGGGAGCGAGGATTGCATCATGATATGATGACCCAACTAGTTTCGAGCAGGCCATCGAGAGTAGAGACTCTATAAGAATGGCTGGATGCTTAGCGATCTGAGATGGAATCCATGTACACCAACAAAGTATGGACTTTGGTTGCTATATCTGAAGGGTTAAATCTGTAAGTGCACGGCGGCGCCCCGGCCGTCAATCCGACGGCCAAATGCGGAAGCGGAGATAAACTTTAATTTTCTTGAACTGGCAAACCGCCGCGCACTAATACCCGGATCGAACCATTAATTAGTCCTAGCTAACTACAAGAAAGGGAATAGAGATATACCGACGATCCAAGTCCTCCGGTCTTCTCGTCATCGTCCCGATCTCCTGCGGAAGCTCCGATCTCCACCTCGTCGCCGGAAGTGCACCACATCGCCTACTTCTTTTACGGGCTCCCACCTCAATGCCGAGGCAACTCGGGCACGAAGCTGGCTAGTCGACGTGCCCAAGATTCGCTGTAGAATGTGTGAAGAACCATGTCTCACTTTGGGGTTGTGGAATTGCCTTTGTGGTGGAGGAAAAAGAACTTGGAATTTTGGAGAGTTTTCTTGTGTGATTTTTGGAGCATGAAGAGAACCAAAAATTGCCACACATAAAAATGAAATCCCCTCATCCCTACAAGGAATGGCCGGCCCCCTTTTTCCCATGTGTGATTGGAGAGAGAAAGAACAAAGACAAGGGGGTGGGTGGAATGCAATGATGCAAGCAAGTGATGAAGAAAGAATCCAATGATCACAACAAATCCAACACACCAAGACAACCATCATCTCATGCATGATGGCTTCAAAAAGTCAAGCCATCATGAGAAGAAGAAGTCAAGTGATGGTGCTTATCATGAAAACCATCATGATACAAATATAAGCAAAAGACCCCCTCCACAAAATGCTTATTTGCAACAATGCAAATAAGCCCTCCTCCACCAATCTTCGGCCAATGAACGGAACAATGGAAATCGGCCGAAACGGAAAGCAAACTGGCAACTCCATAAAACTGGTCCCGTAAAAAATTACAGGAAAACCCCGATACTGTGCATACACACCCGTATTTATATTCCGACCGAAATACAAATGCAATGAGACAAAGTCTACACTGTACTATACTAGGATCCGGCTTAAACCAAAGCCGGCTAGTAATATCTGTTCGATCCTGATCCGTGCAATACCGCACGTATCTGATCGAACCCTGCCATATAACCATACGGCCTATAGTACAGACTGTCCGATCCTGATCCATGCAATACCGCACTTATCTGATCGGACCTTGCCATATCTCCATACGGCCTCTACAACCTTTCGCCCGAAAGCTGAGTAACTGAATGTGGGGGACTCTAAAGACTCGTCAACATCATGGTTGTGGATTAACCACTAGCACGTTAGAGGTATAAGCCAATACATAACGGGCTACCAGGTATTGACCAAAAGGGACGTCTGTGAGCGAACTCAGCCTGACTCCCTACTGAGCCTGTCAGTGACAATATCCGTACAGTCCGGTCCGTTCGTCTATGAGCATCACATGGCGGGCCTAGGGGGTTGGTAAAAGTCAGACCCCCAAAAGCGGTACAAGTCGTGTCGGAGTGTAGCCCAGAACACCCTGAGATACTACCGGAATACCTACCAGTAAATCTCCTTGCCTCGGCCGAGGGCTTCGTGTAATGGCTCTCCTAGACACAGCACGACCTCACCCCCAATACCGGGAGAGACGAACCCCTGAAGATACGCTCACTGCCTCCATGTGGCTCGGGACTGTACCCAACTAAAACCTGTTTGCACGACTCCTTTGAGCCGTGGTAGGGTAGTAATCAAAGTACAGTGGGAACTCACACAAGACAAATGACGATCCCCAGGTCGATGAACTAACCTGTACACATGTCACCAGGGAACTGCCATCTGACGTCTGGTATATGACCAACTAGCATGTTCCCGGCGAGTCCTGTCCGGTGTACTCATAACCCAATGAGCACATGTATACATCTTAGGTGATCCAACTGACACCAGTGGCTTGTGAGACCGGCCACCGCCCCTCGTCAGAGTCTCGACTGTATACACTAGTCTACTCTGGAGTATCGATGCCCTGTCTCGAAACTCACACGACTAGGGACCATTTAAGGATATGCTTATAGACCCCCAGCTCCCACTTATATGATCGCCCTCATACTGCTGGTGGTCAAGCAAGAATCCTAGGGGCTCTATCAACGTGTAATAGCGACGTCTCAGGTCACCTAAAATAGTACACGATGATAAAGGTAAACCAGATAGCATACTATCATCTCGAGTAAGACTGTCCTACCGGGATAGGTCCTCCATCAATCATTGCAATCACGTACCTGTGACCTAATAATTGACTCTGAGGGCACTATCTCCAACAATCTCCCACTTGCACTCAAGGCTAATTATTGCGATGTCGAATACTCACAGCCCGTGTGATACCGAACACCCAACTCCTCTACTAGTCAGTCTCACAAAGCTCATTTGCGAAACTATTGCGTTCGAGGAACAGCCTCAGTGAGTGGATCCGCTTTGTTGTTTCTTTCTATGTCTCTCTATATCTCATGTTCGCGGAGAAAACCCATCTCCCGAAATGAGCAATACCTGTCTTAGAATGTGTCTGGATGTCTGATGGGACATAGCTCATAAATGAACTCCAAATCCAAACTTCTTAGACTGTATCGTCAACTGAACTTAATCAGTATCCTGCGCCATGCCACCCTCAGTATTGCCTTGGACCACCTGTCCAAAATACTGCCCCTCATCAGAAGGAAAACTATAGCTCTGACAACCTCCTTGTCGTCCATGTCACCTTGGAAGCCTGGAATGATAACTGTTTCCCGAATGAGGCTGTCGATATCATATCCCTAGAACATCCACTTATGTTCTAAAACTGCTTCCGACTGTTTCTCTATGATCGGATCAATATCAACTTATTGCATCTAGTGCAAGAACAATATCTGGTGTGGTACTTGACATCTCATGATTGACTCAATTGCCTGAGCAAGTGATCTGCCAATCATGCACATCCCTCTCCCCTTTAGTCTGTAAGACACCTTTAGAGAGGGTGACTCCATTACCTGTAGGTACACTACCGTGCCAGGAGTCGTCCATTCTAAATACTCTTAGAATGCTGTCTAAGTACCCAGATTGGGAAACCACCCAAATCTAGATCTAAAACCATAGATCTAGTGACCAGTATGTCTGATATAATGTCCAAGTCCATGTGGAGAAACCACTGTGTGACGACCAAAGTATAACCGATCGTAGTATAGGAGTTTCCTTTCCTACTTTGTGTATGTCATCCAAATACCAGGATATCACACCCTACTACCTTCTCAACAGATCCATCCCCTATTCTGATGAAGTCAAACCTATGACTGTCACGTCAGAAATAGATGATCTATCTCCGCTACATCTGCTTTAGTCTATAAATAGACATAAGCTACCTGTCCACCAATGCTTCCGCTGCTCCCACTGACTACGACAACCCTCTGGCAGAGTCATATAGACGTACACTTCTAAAACTAGTTTAGAACGACGCTATACTCATCCTCCCGCCGGGTCTCGCAGCCTGGAACAACAGCAATGGTAATTGTGGGTAAACAAGAACTTCCCTGTCACCGTCCTTGAGGCTACCGTAGTACCTCTCGGGTGCCTGAAGTTACCCACCTTATCTGCGGAGTGGCCAATGGAATGTCAATCCAGATTGAATCTTTAGGTTCCTTATCAAATCTTCAGTAATCGTTTGTGGTTCTGGAATCACTTCCAGTTCTACCATACTCCCACTACTGTTTTCTGAAAAAATCCATTTTTATTAAAACTGTGGCGAGTCTAGAACAATATTGCTATTGTTCATCCAGATGGTAGAAAATCAACCCGCGTCATAGCCTGGGTCAACCCACAAACAGCCATTACAGAAACGTGCCTTGAGTTGTCCAGTGTCTGGTTTTAAGCATAAGCCGGACAACTCCCCGTACCTTAACATCGTTAAGATATGAACTGTTCTATATCCCATATAGGACCAGAGGCACTGATTTAATTGAACCAGATTCAAATCATGCAACTGTCTCCAGTGCATGTCAACTAAATGGAAGGAGGCCGATCAGCGTTACTCAACTTAGGAATGCTTCCAATTATGAGTAACCTGAAAAAGAAGCAAGTTCTCTTAGTCATTACTATCAACTTAATACCATACACAAGTATCTACATCTTCGATCTCTTTGAAGAATCCCGATACTTGCTACACCTGGTTCTCTACTCTATTCAAATACCTATAACTTCTCAAAATTCGGACCCTGTGTTTCCACAAAACACTTGTCTAAAAACTAGAGAAGTCATAAGTAAACCGAATATAGTACGAGGACCAACCCCTCTATCCTGATGGACCCTGGACAACATACAATACTCTGTATAAGTCCCTTGAGTCTGATAACTCATTCACTGTGTGTCGTAGGTTGAAAACTGTACTTATGGTTAAGAAGAATTACACCGCTGTTTAATGCTCCTTACCTAACCATCCACTGATATAGGTAAATGTTGTAGACATAATTTCAAAAAGGTATATCTCACTCTATGAAAATAGACGTACAGATATATCAATTTGAAATTGGTGCATGACAGCGGATATTCAAAACCAAATATTTGCCGACCGGCAAACAGCCCAGGTGATTTCCTCAAATATCACCGATTACAACGAATCCCGATATAATGAGGATAATCACCCAATTCCCAATAACTTACTCCCACTCATCATCTGTAAAACCACACAGATGTGAGAATCGTACCTGGTAAATACATACCCTGGAGTAAGTATCTAATCGGGAAATCAGTTTTCCTTTAACATTACACAGTGAAACTGAAACATTGAAATGTTCCGATGGGGTATTCTGGTATTCCTAGTAATGCCTCTTCCAGATTCACAACTGTAACCGTATAGTTCTTTGCCACCTCTCCAAATCCCTTCATATGTCTTTAGTCTTTACCTTCTGCACACCCCTTTAGGCCAAATGGTTTTCTTCCTTCCCTACCGTTCGGCATCAGCCTATGGTTTGGAAGAAGACTATCCAATAAGCATAATGGGTGTACTCTCCCAATCCTAGGAACACTCGCAATGCGAGAGGAGGTGAAGATAAAAGACACCTGAATAAACCTTATTCCTATTTCTCCTGAACCAGAATCCATCCCCGAACTGGAACAAGTTCCCTTCGAGTTCGTATATAACCATACGATGGAGTATCCAATAAACTGTGGATCTTCGTAGTGATACGGAGTGTCCTGGAGAAATACAAAGGTGACGTGGGAGTGGTAACGAAATACCTGGTTTGGTCATGAATATCAGTTGCAATTTACTTTGCCCTCTTACTAATCCCTTGCTTTGTCTGAACTTAATACCTTCTGTACACCATCGTTAGGCTAATTGGTTTTCTTCATTCCCTACCGGTCGGCACCAGCCTAAGGTTTGGAAGAAGACTATCCAATTTGCGTAATAGGTGTACTATCTCCTAAACCAAGGAGTACTCGCAACCTGAGAGAAGGTAAAAGGAAAAGACAACTGAATAATCCTATCCGTTTTCTCCAGAACCTGAAACCATCCTCGAATAAATTCCTTCGAGTTCGTATCTAACCATACGATGGTTTTGTCCAATGGAAGTGGACGTTCGTAGTAATACGGGGTGTCCTGGAGAAAAGGGTAAAAGTAGGAGTGGCAATGAGGTTTGCAACTCTGACAATCCAAAAGCCGGTGTTAAGAAGGTTCGGTCAACTTGGTCACTGAGTCATAGTCTTAGGGTCGGGTCAATGGTCGCTGCCAGAGAGAGAGAAAAGAAACACTCAGCGTGCACTCTAACCTAGATCAGAATGGTTACCAATTTATCTAATCTGGAAACCTCCCACTGTACCGTCAAATTCTCCTCCAAACATGAAAGAAGAATTAGTCGGGAACACCCGAGGAGTAAACCAACTCATCAGTGGGAATCGGGATCCAACTATCATCGCATGATGACGTGACGGAATCCGCTCACGGTGTCACACTCCAGAAGGTATGCGCTTATCTGGCAAGTTTCAGTTCTTTTGAAACTCCCGATGTGATTTTTGCCCCATGCTCTTATGACCTTGACTTTGGCCAACATATCATAAGTCACATGTCAAGTTCTACCCGTCATTCTCCAGGTTAATTTGAATCCACCCGTACATACCCTTGACTTTGGCCAACATCGCAGTACGACTGTTCCAAACCAACGCATCTATCTATGCTGCATATGAATACCCAATAGCTACCAAACACTGTGCCTTGACTTTGGCCAACATACACAGCTTGAATACTATTGACCACCCATATGAAACGACGGAGGGCTACGAATGGTTTCTGGCGAAAACCTTTAACGTAAAGAACTTGATATCGTTGAAGGAACGGATAGCTTTTTGAAAATATAGTGACGAAAACCGTTGCTTAAGAGGTCACTCCCGGTGAAGGGATCTCGGCTCTTTCCCCGTAGAATGGGGTGCAGGATATTCTAAATGAATACCGCGATGCAAAGCAAAAGCAATCGGCTATAGTGAAGTTAATGCCCTGACGCAAACTTTTTGTCCAAGGGGTCACTCCCGGTGAAGGGATCTCGTCCCTTGCCTCGTCGACTGAGGAGCAGGATATTCCAACTGAATACCACGATGCAAAACAAAAGTGAACGTCCTTGCAATAACAGCTTTTTGAAAAGTGTTCCAACAACATCAGATTAGGTTTGTTTTTAACTTGCATTGATCCGAATCAATGCAGTCCCATCAATTGATCACACCACAAAGAACGAAAATATACTGATGTACGTATATGCCATCCGCATTCGCCACTGGGTCCCGTCATTACCCGTTAGGTTAGCTAACTAACGACAGAGCGGGTACTGGACTAGCGCGGATGCAAAACATATACAACATCTACTAATATATATACCAATATATTATATTCGCTCAAGGCGTGAATAAAATGCAACATCACAGAAATGTACAGCATCACAGAAACAATACAGATATCTGGGATCCCCGGGTTTCACAGAGCCGCTGAAACCCGACGTTCCCCTGGTCGTGTGGATAGCCTGTGCAATGAGAACCTAGACCCCTACGGGCGCGGCAAGTCACCCGCCAAAACCTGAAGCGAGGCAGCCCCCTTCAGCGCCGTGAATGGACCACCCAGCACTTCACGGAATCCGGTAACTTGGGCACCCCTCCTGGGTCAACCTGTACCCCCTACGAGTGCGGTGAATAGCCCGCCAATTCTAGAGCGAAGCCCCCTCCGTCCCAATGCCATGAGATGCGGGCTTGTTGCCCTCCAGAACCCGGCTATCCGTGCACCCCACCGCGGGGCAATCCTAGTACAGAAAGTAAAATATACATACACCGGGTACATCGACCGCAACCTGGTCGTGCCCCAAAATAATAATACAAACAGGCAGTGACGGCAGTCCACATGTCGGACGCTCGCCCCGCAATATCAAATGTACATAATACAACAGAAACTGTACTAGCATTGCATCCAGGCTATCCCCACGACCGATCCGCAACGTCACAGTAAAATCACAAAACATCAAAGTGAAAGTCACGTTCGCAAATCCGTCTAACCGGGCTATAGCAGTTAGACCGGATTTACCGATCGAGTGACATTCACGGTCGCAGATATAATGTAAATACTGTGAAATAATGTGTTTAAAATATCCGATCAATCAAATTTTAACAAGTGGGCCCCCAAGCACTACTGTAGCAGATCAGGAAAATCTGGGCCCAAAATTAATATTCCAAAACCCATATTTTAAGACCAGAAGCCCTCTGGAAAAAGCTGGTGAGCTGAACCCAATTACCTGCGGCGGAACCGCGGCCAACAAGGGGTTATGGCCGCGGTTCCGCGGTCGTACGGAGGGTTCAGGCAACCAAAATTTTCCAGTGGTCTTAGGGTACTCTGTACATCATTCTGCAATCACCTGAAAAATTTTTCGAGACCAAAAATTTTCAACAGAAACTGATGCGAACTAAAATGCAGTTTTGGAACATTCGATCGATCGAAACAGAAAAACACATTAAGGAAAGCTAGACTAAGTTAATGGCGAGGCTCTGATACCACTGTAAGTGCACGGCAGCGCCCCGGCCGTCAATCCGACGGCCAAATGCGGAAGCGGAGATAAACTTTAATTTTCTTGAACTGGCAAACCGTCGCGCACTAATACCCGGATCGAACCATTAATTAGTCCTAGCTAACTACAAGAAAGGGAATAGAGATATACCGACGATCCAAGTCCTCCGGTCTTCTCGTCATCGTCCCGATCTCCTGCGGAAGCTCCGATCTCCACCTCGTCGCCGGAAGTGCACCACATCGCCTACTTCTTTTACGGGCTCCCACCTCAATGCCGAGGCAACTCGGGCACGAAGCTGGCTAGTCGACGAGCCCAAGATTCGCTGTAGAATGTGTGAAGAACCATGTCTCACTTTGGGGTTGTGGAATTGCCTTTGTGGTGGAGGAAAAAGAACTTGGAATTTTGGAGAGTTTTCTTGTGTGATTTTTGGAGCATGAAGAGAACCAAAAATTGCCACACATAAAAATGAAATCCCCTCATCCCTACAAGGAATGGCCGGCCCCCTTTTTCCCATGTGTGATTGGAGAGAGAAAGAACAAAGACAAGGGGGTGGGTGGAATGCAATGATGCAAGCAAGTGATGAAGAAAGAATCCAATGATCACAACAAATCCAACACACCAAGACAACCATCATCTCATGCATGATGGCTTCAAAAAGTCAAGCCATCATGAGAAGAAGAAGTCAAGTGATGGTGCTTATCATGAAAACCATCATGATACAAATATAAGAAAAAGACCCCCTCCACAAAATGCTTATTTGCAACAATGCAAATAAGCCCTCCTCCACCAATCTTCGGCCAATGAACGGAACAATGGAAATCGGCCGAAACGGAAAGCAAACTGGCAACTCCATAAAACTGGTCCCGTAATAAATTACAGGAAAACCCCGATACTGTGCATACACACCCACATTTATATTCCGACCGAAATACAAATGCAATGAGACAAAGTCTACACTGTACTATACTAGGATCCGGCTTAAACCAAAGCCGGCTTGTAATATCTGTTCGATCCTGATCCGTGCAATACCGCACGTATCTGATCGAACCCTGCCATATAACCATACGGCGTATAGTACAGACTGTCCGATCCTGATCCGTGCAATACCGCACGTATCTGATCGGACCTTGCCATATCTCCATACGGCCTCTACAACCTTTCGCCCGAAAGCTGAGTAACTGAATGTGGGGGACTCTAAAGACTCGTCAACACCATGGTTGTGGATTAACCACTAGCACGTTAGAGGTATAAGCCAATACATAACGGGCTACCAGGTATTGACCAAAAGGGACGTCTGTGAGCGAACTCAGCCTGACTCCCTACTGAGCCTGTCAGTGACAATATCCGTACAGTCCGGTCCGTTCGTCTATGAGCATCGCATGGCGGGCCTAGGGGGTTGGTAAAAGTCAGACCCCCAAAAGCGGTACAAGTCGCGTCGGAGTGTAGCCCAGAACACCCTGAGATACTACCGGAATACCTACCAGTAAATCTCCTTGCCTCGGCCGAGGGCTTCGTGTAATGGCTCTCCTAGACACAGCACGACCTCACCCCCAATACCGGGAGAGACGAACCCCTGAAGATACGCTCACTGCCTCCATGTGGCTCGGGACTGTACCCAACTAAAACCTGTTTGCACGACTCCTTTGAGCCGTGGTAGGGTAGTAATCAAAGTACAGTGGGAACTCACACGAGACAAATGAAGATCCCCAGGTCGATGAACTAACCTGTACACATGTCACCAGGGAACTGCCATCTTACGTCTGGTATATGACCAACTAGCATGTTCCCGGCGAGTCCTGTCCGGTGTACTCATAACCCAATGAGCACCTGTATACATCTTGGGTGATCCAACTGACACTAGTGGCTTGTGAGACCGGCCACCGCCCCTCGTCGGGGTCTCGACTGTATACACTAGTCTACTCTGGAGTATCGATGCCCTGTCTCGAAACTCACACGACTAGGGACCATTTAAGGATATGCTTATAGACCCCCCGCTCCCACTTATATGATCGCCCTCATACTGCTGGTGGTCAAGCAAGAATCCTAGGGGCTCTATCAACGTGTAATAGCGACGTGTCAGGTCACCTAAAACAGCACACGATGATAAAGGTAAACCAGATAGCATACTATCATCTCGAGTAAGACTGTCCTACCGGGATAGCTCCTCCATCAATCATTGCAATCACGTACCTGTGACCTAATAATTGACTCTGAGGGCACTATCTCCAACAAAATCCCCATCAGGAGCAAGTATATCCTGAGAAGATTACTTGGTGTATATGGAAAAGTTGAGACTTTCAAAGCTAGACTTGTTAAAGCTTTTCGTCATCGACCAGGCATGGATTATGATGAAACCTTTTCAAGTGGCAATGCTTAAGACCATCCAGATCCTACTTACCACGGCTACATACCATGACTACGATATCTGGCAGTTGGGTGCCATGACTACTTTTCTAAATAATGATTTAGAAGAGTGCGTCTATAAGAACACAGCCAGAGGGCTTCGTAGACAGTGGGAGCAGCGGAAACGTGTACAAGATGCTTTATAGAATAAAGCAGGTATCGCGGAGTTGGAACATCTGTTTTGATGTATTAGTCAAAGAGTTTGACATCATTAAAATAGGAGATGAACCTTGTATAAACAAAAAGGTAGTAGGGAGTATAGTGACGATCCTCGTAGAGTACGTGGATGACATGCTCTTGATAGGGAAGGAGTTTCCTATGCTACGCTCGGTCAATCTCCGCTTATCACAATAATTCTCCATATAGGATCAAAGTTATACCTCCTAAATCCTGGGTTTTGGATCTTTGAGATAGATCTAATTGGATGTTAGGATTCTCACTAGTTGTAGTGAGACGGTATCAATCGACCCTGGGGAGAATCACTGGAATGGTTCCAGGGTGATAAAGACGACTGAATGTCAGTCACGGGCATTGTCTTTACCCTCAGTGGAGGGACGGTATGTTGGAAAAGTTCCAAGCTAGATACCGTGGCATACTAGACGATAAAGGCTGGATACATCGCTACTTAAGATGCAACCAAAGAGGCAGTCTGGGTGTATATTAGTTCATGAGATGAACTTTGTTCCTCCCATTGTGAGACAATGGAGTTATGGCTAATGCCAAGGAACGCCGGTCCCATCAGTGATCCAGACATATTCTAAGGCAGTATCACCTGATCATGGAGATGGTTGATCTCCAGGGTGATCGAGGTTAGGAGAGCAGACTCAGAGGATAACACGGCGGATCCACTCACGAAGGCCTATTCCCAGAGAGAGATTTTTAAGGGATGGTTGAGTATGAGATACTACAACCACTGCTACAGATGCCTCTAGTGCAAGTGGGAGATTGTTAGTTATATGTGTGCCCTAGAGGCCATTACTATACATAGGATGTATATTGTAGTGGATGCTTGGACATATATAGGGAGGACTTTCTTGCTCGACATGATACTATGCTATCTGGTTACTCTTTACCTTAACGTGTACATTGATTGTCTCTCTGTTACATGTTGGTAAAGCCCTTAGGATGTGTACTTGACTACCTGGACTATGATGCGGATCATACTAGTGGGGACATGGTAGTCCATAAGTACATCCTTCAAGGTCCCTAGTCGTGGGTGTATCGAGACGGGGCATCGATATACCAGAGTAGACTAGCGTATACCTTCTCGACCCATACAGATGGGCGATGGATGATCCCATATCCATTGGTGTTTGACATCAGAGATGATATACGGGTGCTCAGTGGAGACTGGGTACACTGGACGGACTCGCCGAGAACTCCCAGATGGTATTATACCTTACGTCAGATGGCAGTTCTCTGGTGACACTGGTACAGAGTAGTCTGTTGACCCGAGATCGTCATAGAGTCTTGTGTGATTCCCACTATGTTTTGATTTCCACCTTACCATGTCCAAGAGGGCGTGCAAAACGGTGGTTTTTGGGTACAGTCCCGAATCACATGGAGGCAATGAGCGATAGGGGGGATTCGCCTCTCCCGGTATAGGGAGTTGATGTTGCGCTGTGTTCGATTGGCTATAACCGGAAATCCCTGGCCAGGGTTGCTGAGATTTACTGGTAAGTGTTACCAGTAGTTTCTCAAACTATTATAGACCTCATATCGATACGACTTATCGAGCTATTGGGGTCTGACGTTTACCACCCCTAGACGAGATATGCGACATATCAGACGATCAGACCGGACTGTACGGTAAGTGTTACTGGTTGGACTCACAGGAGTGTTAGCGGGCTAGCTCGTCGATCTTTTGATCGTTCAATACCTGGGTGGCCGTTACGTTTAGCAGACCGCTTGCGGCTTGTGGGTGTTTGATATGATCATCACCTGCTGCCGGCGTATTGATGAGTCTTTAGAGTCCTACACAGAGGTTTCCTGGCTCAAGCGAAACGAAATAGGAGCGCATATGAGATATGTGCGGGACCGAGGATAATGCGTGTATGTGATACCGTATTCTATTCTCGCGATGAATGTATCGAAAGGTTGTATGCGATATAACCTAGTTATCGAATCAAGGATTGATTCGGTAAGCCGATACATAGGATACTAGTCGGTTATATGCGATATGACCGGATCGTTAAATCAAGTGTTGATTTAATGATTTAATGTATAATTATATATTTGATATATTACTTTGCATTAACTAGTATTGGTTCACTTTAAATGGATTTTCTCACTTGCTTGCACAAGTTGTATATGTGATATACTTTTGTGCACTTGATTGTATCATGTTTGATGATACATGTTTACTTGGGTTTGTGTAAAGATTAAACCATGGTTATTTAAATGGTTAGGGTTTTGATTTTCTTACTTATTTATTTATTTATTTATTATGGAAAAGATAATGAGAGAAAATGGTGGCTTTCTTTGTTTGTTCATGAAGCTTCATGAAGCTTTGACTAAGTGACCATTTTGTCTCTTGCTTAACCCTAACCATTCCACTTAACCAAGTCCACTTTCTATACTTAACCATGGTTGTAGTTATGATAAGAATAATCTAATTTCCATTTTCTTATTATTCTTATCATAATATCATTTCTTCATCTTCTTCATCTTCAACATGAAGAAAACCTAGCTACCATCAATGGCAACTAGTGAAAATGAGTGAGAAATCCAATTCTAAAGTGAACCCACTTCCTATTTCTTCATCCTCTACCTCTTGCCAAGTAGTATACGGTGTTTTCTTCATAAGTTTCTTGACTTGGTGAAGTTGGAGCTTGATCTAGTGATGCCTCGACGTAGATCATCTTCGGCATCGAAGCCGACGAACAAGCCCGCCCATTTCTCCGATGAAGCCGACGCTAGAGCCCGGGATCCGATTTGGACAGCGGAGTGACATCATTGCGGAGCTATAGAGGTGGAGCACCGGATCTACAAAGGTTGTATTTCCGTACATTTAGTTAAGTTGTTAACTAGTTGCTTGTTTCGCCTAAAATCTAGTTAACGATCCGTATTAGGGTTTCTCGGCACTTGTAAAATTTGAATTTGGCATGGTTGATGCCTTGTGAGACCTCTAGTGTGTGCCTAGGAACCCTACAACAGGCTCACATCTCATGGCGTTGAGATGGAGGGTACCTCACTCTAGAATTAGCGGGCTCTTCGCCACACTCGTAGGGGTTTTAGGTTGACCCAAGGAGGGGTGCTCAAGTTACCGGATTACGTGAAGTGCCGGGTGGCCCATTCACTTTGATAAAAGGGGTTGCCTCACTTCTGCTTTTGGCAGGTAACTTTCCGCGCTCGTCGGGGACTTGGTTTTCATTACACAGGCTATCCACAGAACCAGAGGAACGTCGGGTTTCAGTTGCGGCTCAAAGGAAAGCCGGGGCTACCTGATTATCAGTTTGTTCTGTGATGCTTATCACTTATCTGTGATGTTGCATTTATCATGCATGGAACGATTATTATATATTGTTATATATATACTAGTAGATATTATATATGTTTTGTACCCGCGCTAGTCCAGCCCCCATTCTGCCGTTAGTTAAGTAACCTAACGAGTAATGACGCGGCCCAGTGGCGAATGCGGATGGCATATACGTACATCATATTTTCGTTCATTTATGGTGTGATTAAATGATGTGATTGCATTGATTCTGATCAATGCAAGGAAAACAGACCTATATGATGTTGTTGGAACAAATTTTCAAAAGCTGTTATTACAAAGGCGTTTTCTTTTGTTTAGCACAGCTGCATACGGTTATGAATATCCAACACCTCATTCGACGAGGCAAGAGCCGAGATCCCTTCACCAGGAGTGACTTCCTGGGCAGAAGTTTGCGTCATGGTAATAACATCACTATAGTCAATTATTTTTTTGCTTTGCATCGTGGTATTCAGTTTGGAATATCTAGCACCTCATTCCATAAGGAAAGAGCCAAGATCCCTTCACCGGGAGTGACCTCTTTGGCAAAGGTTTTCGCCACTATATTTGTAAAAGCTATCTGGTTCTTTCAACGATATCAAGTTCATTACGTTAATGGTTTTTCGCCAAAAACCATTCGTAGCCTTCCGTCATTTCAGACGGGTAGCACTTAGTATTCATGCTATGTTTGTTGGCCTTCGTTATGGCATAATGTATGGTAGCTATTTGTTACTTTTCTTTTGCATAGATAGATGCGTTAGTTTGGGACAGTCGTACTACTACGTTGGCCTTCTTCAAGGGTTTGTACAGGTGGGTTCAAATTAACCTGGACAATGACGGGTAGAACTTGGCATGTGACTTATGATATGTTGGCATTCGTCAAGGTCATAAGAGCATGGGGTAGAAATCACATCGGGAGTTTCAAACATATAGGAAACTTTCCAGGCATGCGCAGACCTTCTGGAGTGTGATAACTTGAGTGGATTCTATCAAATTATCATGCAATGATAGTTGGATCCCGATTCCCACTGATGAGTTGGTTTACTCCTCGGTTGATTTTAGATGATCCCGACTAATTTTTCTTTTAGGGTTTGGAGTAGAATTTGAGGACACAGTGGGAGACATCCTGATTAGATAAAGTGATTAACCATTCTGATCTAGATTAGAGTGTATGCTGAGTGTTTCTTTTCTCTCTCTTTTTGGCAGCGACCATGTCCCGACCCTAGACTAGAACTCATAAACTAAGTTAACCAAACCTTTTTAAAACACACTGACTTTTGGATTGTCAGAGTTGCATACTTTATTGCCACTCCTACATTTATCCTTTGCTTTTCTATGGAACATTCCGTATCACTACGAAGATCAACATTTATTGGATATGACCATCGTATACTTACATACGAACTCGAAGAAACTTGTTTCAGATTCGAGTTTGGTTTTCGGTTCTGGAGAAATTAAATAGGACCATTCAGTTGTCTTTTCCTTTTACCTTCTCTCAGGTTGCAAGGACTCCTAGGATTAGGAGAGGGTACACCTATTGCGCTTATTGGATAGTCTTCTTCCAAACAATAGGCAGGTGCCGAAAGGTGGAGAAGGAAGAAAACTAATTAGCCTAAGTGTGGTATACAGAAGGTAATAAGTAAAGACAAATAAAGGGATTAGAAAGAGGACAAAGTAAATTGCGACTGCTATCATTCATGACGAAACCGTGTATATCATCGCCACTCCTACTTCACCTTTGGATTTCTCCAGAACACCCCATACCACTAAGAAGATCCATATTTATTTGATAATCTATCGTATAGTTATATACAAACTCGAAGGAACTTGTTCCAGTTCGAGGATGGATTCTGGTTCAGGAGAAATAGAATAAGATTTATTCAGTTGTCTTTTATCTTTATCTTCTCTCAGGCCGCGAGGGCTCCTAAGATTAGGAGAGTACACCCATTATGCTTATTGGATAGTCTTCTTCCAAACCATAGGCTGGTGCCGAACGGTAGGGAAGAAAGAAAACCATTTAGCCTAAGGGTGGTATACAGAAGGTAATAAGTAAAGACAAATAAATGGATTTAGAGAGATGGCAAGAAAATATACGGTCACAGTCATGAATCTAGATAATCGAAGAGGCATTACTACAAATTCCCGGCTACCCTTTCGAAACATTTTAATGTTTCAGTTTCACTGTGCGTTGTTAAATGAAAACCGATTTCCTAATTAGATCTTTATTCCAGGGTATGTATTTACCAGGTTTGGTTCTCACATCTGTATGATTTTACAGATGATGAGTGGGAGTAAGTTATTGGGAATCTGGTGATTATATCATCAATATATCGGAATCCGTTGTAATTGGTGATATATGAGGAAATCACCTAGGGTTTTGCCAGACGGCAAATATTTGGTTTTAAATATCCATTGTTTTGCACCAATTTCAAACTGATATATCTGTACGTTTATTTTATAAAGTGAGATATAACTTTTTTAAATTATATCTATGACGTTTAACTATATCAGTTGATGATTGAATAAGGAGCATTAAACAGCGGTGTAATTCTTCTTAACCAAAGTACAATTTTTAACCTACGATGCACAGGGTTTGAGTTATTCAACTCAGGGGACTTATACAAAGTATTGTATGTTGTCCAGTGTCCATTAGGACAACGGGTTGGTGCTCATACTATATTCTGTTTACTTGTAACTTCTCCAGTTTTAGACAAGTAATTCATAGGAATACAAGGTCCATGTTTTGAGAAGTTATAGGTACAAGAATAAAATAGAGAACCATGTGTTGCAAGTATTAGGATTCTTCGAAGTGATCGAAGATGTAGATACTTGTGTTTGGTATTCAGTTGATATTATTGGTTTTGAGAACTTGCTTCTCTTTCAGGCTACTCATATTTGGATGCGCTCCTAGTTGAGTAATGATGATAGGCCTCTCTTCATTTAGTTGACATGCACTGGAGACAGATGCATGATTTGAATATGGTTCTAATTAAACTAGTGTCTCTGTTTCTATATTGTAAATAGAATGGTTCATAACTTAACGATGTTAAGGTATATGGAATTGTTCGGCTTATGCTTAAAACCAGACTCTGGATAAATCAAGGCACGTTTCTGTAATGGCAGTTTGTGGGTTATCCCGGGCTATGACGAGGGTTAAATTTCTACCATCTGGAAGATCAATAATGATATTGTTCTTAACTCGCCACAGTTTTAGTAAAATGGACTTTTTCACAAAACAGTAGTGGGAGTATGGCAGAACTGGAAGTAATTCCAGAACCACAAAATATTACAAAAATTTAATAAAACCTAAAGATTCAATCAGGTTTTGACATTATATTAGCCACTCTGCAGATATGGTGGGTAACCTTAGACACCAGGGAGGTACATCGGTATCCTCAAAGCTGGTGACAGGGAGGTTCTTATTTACCCAGACTTGCCATTACTGCTGTTCTAGACTATGAGACACGGCAAGAGGATGAGTATAGCGTCGTTCTAAACTAGTTTTAGAAGTGGATGTGTATATGACTCTGCTAGAGGATTACTATAGTCAGTGGGACCAACGGAACCATAGTTGACAAGTAGCTTGTGTCCATTTATAGACTAAAGCAAGTATAGCGGAGATAGATCATCCATTTTTGATGTGACAGTCATAGGCTTTGACTTCATCAGAATAGGAGATAGATCTGTTAAGATGGTTGTAGGGTGTGATATCCTGATATTTGGATGACATACATGTTAGTTATATGTATGCCCTAGAGGCCATTACTATACATAGGATGTATATTGTAGTGGATGCTTGGACATATATAGGGAGGACTTTCTCGCTCGACATGATAGATGCTATCTGGTTACTCTTTACCTTAACGTGTACAATGATTGTCTCTCTGTTACATGTTGGTAAAGCCCTTAGGATGTGTACTTGACTACCTGGACTATGATGCGGATCATACTAGTGGGGACATGGTAGTCCATAAGTACATCCTTCAAAGTCCCTAGTCGTGGGTATATCGAGACGGGGCATCGATATACCAGAGTAGACTAGCGTATACCTTCTTGACCCATACAGATAGGCGATGGATGATCCCATATCCATTGGTGTTTGACATCAGAGATGATATATGGGTGCTCAGTAGAGACTGGGTACACTGGACGGACTCGCCGAGAACTCCCATATGGTATTATACCTTACGTCAGATGGAAGTTCTCTGGTGACACTGGTACAGAGTAGTCTGTTGACCCGAGATCGTCATAGAGTCTTGTGTGGTTCCCACTGTGCTCTGATTTCCACCTTACCACGTCCAAGAGGGCGTGCAAAACGGTGGCTTTTGGGTACAGTCCCGAATAACATGGAGGCAATGAGCGATAGGAGGGGATTCGTCTCTCCCTGTATAGGGAGTTGATGTTGCGCTGTGTTCGATTGGCTATAACCGGAAATCCCTGGCCAGGGTTGCTGAGATTTACTGGTAAGTGTTACCAGTAGTTTCTCGAATTGTTATAGACTTCATATCGACACGACTTATCGAGCTATTGGGGTCTGACGTTTACCACCCCTAGGCAAGATATGCGACATATCAGACGACGAGACCGGACTGTACGGCAAGTGTTACTGGTTGGATTCACAGGAGTGTGAGCGGGCTTGCTCGTCGATCTTCTGATCGTTCAATACCCGGGTGGCCGTTACGTTTAGCAGACCGCTTGCGGCTTGTTGGTGTTTGATATGATCATCACCTGCTACCGGCGTATTGACGAGTCTTTAGAGTCCTACACAGAGGTTTCCTGGCTCAAGCGAAACGAAATAGGAGCGCATATGAGTTATGTGCAGGACCGAGAATAATGCATGTATGTGATACCGTATTCTATTCTCGCGATGAATGTATCGATTGGTTGTATGGGATATAACCTAGTTATCGAATCAAGGATTGATTCGATAAGCCAATACATTGGATATTAGTCAGTTATATGCGATATGACCGGGTCGTTAAATCAAGTGTTGATTTAATGATTTAATGTATAATTATATATTTGATATATTACTTTGCATTAACTAATATTTATTCACTTTAAAAGGATTTTCTCACTTGGTGTGCATATTGTATATGTGATATATTTTTTTTTTGGTGCACTTGATTGTATCATATTTGATGATACATTCTTACTTGTGTTTGTGTTTAGATTAAACCATGGTTATGTAATGGTTAGGGTTTTGTTTTTATTTATTTATTCATTTATTTATTTTTATAATTAGCATAAAAGAGAAAATGGTGGCTTTCTTTGTTTAATGTTGAAGCTTCATGAAGCTTTGACTAAGTCACTATTTTTGTCTTCATGCTTAACCCTAACCATTCACCTAACCCTAGTTTACTCTCTACACTTGATCATGGTTTGAGTATGATAAGTATTCCTTTACTTTTCTATTTAAAAATAATTCTTATGATATTCTATCATCATCTTCTTCTTCTTCTTCAAGAAGAAGCTTGCCTCCATCAATGGCAACTAGTGAAAAAGAGTGAGAAATCCAACTCTAAAGTGAACCCACTTCCTATTTCTTCATCCTCTACCTCTTGCCAAGTAGTATAGGGTGTTTTCTTCACAAGTTTCTTGACTTGGTGAAGTTGGAGCTTGATCTAGTGTTGCCTCGACGTAGATCATCTTCGGCATCGAAGTCGACGACCTAGCCCGCCCATTTCTCCGATGAAGCCGACGCTAGAGTCCGGGATCCGATTTGGACAGCGAGGGGACTTCATCATGGAGCCGTGGAGATGGAGGACCGGATCTACAAAGGTTGTAGCCTCTTTCTTTTAGTTAAGTTGTTAACTAGTTTCATTGTTTCGCCTAAAATTCTAGTTAACGATCCGTATTAGGGTTTCTCGGCATTTGTAAAATTTGAAATTGGCATGGTTGATGCCTTGTGAGACCTCATTAGTGTGCCAAGGAACCCTACAGTGGTATCAGAGCCTAGCTAGAGCCTTAGGCGATGCGTAGACGGAGTTAGAAGTCCGATCGAACCGAAACCCTAATTACAAAATGCTCTCTCTACATTTTTGAAATTCGTGGAATTTTGTAAATTAAAAATGCTTAAAAAAATCAGCAGGAAATTCTAAGAATTACGGTGCAAAAATTACCTAATGATGTGTCTAAAGCGCGGCGGAACCGCGGCATTAGCCGCCTATTGCGGCGGTTCCGCGCCCATTTAGTCTCTTCAGTCAACCCTTTTTGCACAGTAACTTCTTTATTTAAATGCTGAGTTTTATGGGAATTTTTAATATGCACTCAACAGTTGAGTATTCTGGGGTTGTATTGGGAATCGAAGATTCGATCGGATTATCAAATTTTGTCTATGTGCTTTTCCGGATAATTTTAAAATATGTTAAAAAGTTCGACCGGATATAAATACCCAATTTTTCCTCTGCCGGAAAATTTCCAAGTGTTGGATTTTTCCGTGGTTTAAAGACGTTCTAAGTAGTGCAAGTAACGCGATGGACCCTCTAGAAGACAACAAACCTTAACTCGATCATGTGACCGTCTTGAACTGCCCTTTGAACCTTCGGGTTTGGGGCAGTACGGCGTGCCACATGTTAGGCATTGGCTTGACCCTTCTACGGCTGGACCGTTGGTACTGTGGCCTGAAGTGAATGTTCTTAAAACCTATTTCATGTGTTGAGCTGTTTCGGGAAAACTTGGGTGTTTGTATGTTCGATCGAAAAGTTTAACATTTTCTATTTTATCCGGAATGTGATACAACATTTGGAATTCACAAGTTGTTATGAGATAACTGAATGAATGTTATAAACATAGCACTTTAGTCTCATTTGATCGGTTGCCACGGAATTTTGATGCGATCAAAAGTCCGTCGCAATCACGTAGCGTACGCGGATACTCGCCGGGTAAACTTAATAGACAGCCTCACTCCATAGCCCCGACCAAGTGACTGTAGGAGAACCCCGTCGCCGAAAGCATCCGTTCAGGTGCTCGCGGCAGCGGTGTTCCGCCTTGGTGCACTTCGTCGGAGGCATCGGGGGTGCAGCCGTCTATTGAAGTTTGCGACGAGCATTCGATCAGGATGTCGGGAATCTTGTTGAATTGCCCGACTTGATATTGAAAAGTGTTTTCGATAATGAGACTAAAATGCGGGGTTTGTAATTGTTAGGCATGCGATGTCTAAGGAATTCATTTGATTAGGCATGCGATGTCTATGGAGGTTGCGGATTCCAACTATTGTAGTTTTACACTTTCTTTTCTGTGACCGTAAGTGTAATATGTGATATCGCCGGTTTCGTTGCTATATGTCAACGACAATTGGGATACGCATATTTACTTACGTTGATGACATGTGATGTTATGTGTTGCTGGATATGTTGTATTGGATCGTCGTCTTTGAATAGCCGGCGGTTTTTATGTGAGATGAGTGTTTTTCATTTTCATTCATGTAAAAACTTGTATGTAATATTCTTTTATTTGGGGCACTTCCAGGTTGCGGAAGATGTCACCCTTTGTATATTATTTACTTTTCCGCACTAGGATAGACCCAAGGAGGGGAGCACAAGTAACCGTGTTCTGGAGTCCAGTGGGAGACCAACTCGAGGAGTCGAGTCCGGGTCTCCTAACCCCAGAATTGGTAGGGTTGCTTGCCGCTCTCGTAGGGGTCTAGGGGTGTGGGTTTGTCTATTCATCACGACCGTGGAATCCGTGTTTTATACTGGCTCATATTGAAAACACGGACGTCCTAGTATATCCAATATTTCATATGATTCTTCTGCTGCGATAGCTGTGATGTGATCATGTGATATGTTCTGTGATGGATACAGAATATAGTATATATGATATATTATATAGATGTTACTTATGTTTTACACCCGCGCTTGCCCTACCCTGCTCTGCCGTTAGTTACCTAACCTAACGGTGCATGAGGGGACATCGAGGCGAATGCGGATGACATAAGTGTACGTCGTATTTATCTGTGATGTTTAGGTACTTAAATGATGGGACTTCATTAATGTGATTAATGAAAGTAAAAGAAACCTAAGATGTTGTAGAATCGAATTTCAAAATTAAAACAGGTAGCTACAGTTCTTGCTTTGCACAGAGGTATATGTGATATATCCTGCACCTTATTCGATGAGGAAAGGACAGAGATCCCTTCACCGGGAGTGACTCCTTTAGCAATAACTGGCAGATGCTACACACTCGGTTTTTCTTTTGATTGCTTTTAAGAGTTCTGCTTTGCACAGTGATATATATGATATATCCCGCACCTCATTCGACGAGGAAAGGACCGACGATCCCTTCATCGGGAGTGACTCCTTTAGCAAAACTAGAAAAGCCTCAAAGACACTCCATTTCAAAATTCATTTGATTCTACAACAATATCAAGTTCATTACGCAATAGGTTTTCAGAAAAACCTGTCGTAGCCCTCCGTCATTTCAGATAAGTGGTAGTTAGTATTCGTGCTACGTTTGTTGACCTCCGTCAAGGCGTAGTGTGCGGTAGCTAACTAGTATTTATCTGCTTATGCATATGATGCAGATTGGATTAGGATAGTCGTGCGGCCTTGTTGACCTCCGTCAAGGGTCGTGCGGGTGGGTTTAATTCGATCAAGAAATGACGGGTTGAACTTGACTAGTAGCCTATGGTTTGTTGACCTCCGTCAAGGTCATAGGATGCTAGGGGCAAAATATTATCGGGAATTTCAAGTGTTGAAATTTGCAATGAGATTGCATACCTTCTATGAGATAGTTGGATCCCGATACCCACTGCGAGTAATTGTTACTCCTGGGAGAGTTTTACACATTACAATTAGCCGATCAAGTAGGTGTCTAGAAAGGTGTTAACGAGGTTACGCCTCTGGGAAAACGAGGTTTACATTAATTAGGTTCGTGCGAAAGCACGGGGGACCTCCCTCAAAGTACCGACACTGGCCTGGCTGAAAGATTGGCGAACTTGTAGTTTGTAATTAATCCCGGCTAGTCTTTCCTTTTAGGGTTTGAAGGAAGATTTGATAAAAACAGTGGGAGCCATCCTGATTAGATAAAATAATAACCAATCTGATCTTGCAAGAGCGCACGCTGAGTGTTTTCTTCTCTCTCTCTCCAGGTAGCGACCATATCACGCCTTAATCAAGATAATAATACGGAGATTTGACCGAACCCGCTTGTTATACTGAGCTGGGGAACGTTGGTCCCGCACCAACTTATAATTGTTATAAGACAGAGCAGGAAATTGGGGAATACCAGAATTCCTATGCCGCCCAAACGAAGAAAGTGCATATGATGCATCATCTTCGGGTGTGTTCATTATATAGAACTGTTTCTCAGTGTCCTTTACGTCCTGGGTATATGATACCAGATCAGGATCTCGCATATGTAATATGTTACATGGGCTACAGATAGGTAAAGAACTGAGAACGGGTGACAAGTTTCATGAGGCAGAAAACGGGGCAAGTGTTGCAGCCAAGTCTGTTGGTCACTGTCACCCTGTATTCCAAATACATTGATTCTGAACGAATGTTGTTAGATACCGAACCTGATATACAAAATCATATCACTCTCTTTAATAGTAAAGAAATGATAAAATTTTGTATTGTTGGATAATGTTTTGAACATTTCCTATATCAAAAGTTGATCGGTTCAGGCACGTTATCTAAAAGCATTGATGTTCTAAATCAAACTACAGTTCTTTAGTATACGGAACACACAAAAGAGGAAGAGTTCAGAAATGAACAAATCCTTCTTGAGGCATTGTAGACTAGGTCATATCAATGCGATCCGACTGGCTGAAGTTACATTTTAGATGCATATTTAAATCGGTTTGAATTTACATCTTGTGAAACTTGCCAGTCATGTCACAGAGATAAGATGACCACGGCTCTGTTTATTGGAAACAGAGAAAGAGTTAGTAAACTCTTGTGATGATACATTTTGATGTATGATAGGTCCCCTGTCTACATATGCCAGGACTGGTTCTTTGTACTTCGTTACATTCTCTGATAATCTCTCAAGATTCAGACATATGTTCCTGTTGAAACACAAGTCCGAACCTTTTGAGATATTCATAGAATATGATTTAGAAGTAGAAAACCAAAACACGGGTATAAGTATTATGTCCTTTGATGTGATCGAGGAGGAGAATACTTGAGCACGGAAATCCAGGGCTATTCTAAAAGGAGAATGAGATTCTCTCTCAGCATTACTCTTCCGTATACACCATAGCACCATGGTATATCGGGATGGAGCAATTGCACCCTATTCGATATGGTGCGCTCTATGATGAGTAATACTAAGTTACCTGTTTCCTTTTTTGGGAGTTATGCGCTTGAGAAGCTGCATACCTATTGAATAGGGTTCGAATCAAATCAAGTTGCCTACCACTTCATATGTGATATGGAAAGGGAAGAGCCCATATCTTAAGTTAGTTAAGATTTGGGGTTGTCCGGCTTATGTCTAGAAGCAAAATCAGGACAAGTTCGAGGCAGGGTCTGTTATGTACAATTGGAAAGGTTCCAGCTATACAAATTACAGCAGATGATTTGGTAGAACCAAAGGATTCAGTAGAATCCAACGGACCTCAGCCTCTCCGCCGATCTAGTAGGGTTCCTCACCCACCTGAGAGATACTTTGGTTTCTCTATGACAGTGGGAGCGAGGATTGCATCATGAGATGATGACCCAACTAGTTTCGAGCTGGCCATCAGGAGTAAGACTCTGGAAGAATGGCTGGATGCTTAGCGATCTGAGATGGAATCCATGAACACCAACAAAGTATGGACTTTAGTTGCTTTATCTGAAAGGTTAAATCCCCATCAGGAGCAAGTATATCTTGAGAAGATTACTTGGTGTACATGGAAAAGTTGAAACTTTCAAAGCTATACTTGTTAAAGGTTTGCATCATTAACCAGGTGTGGATCATGATGAAACTTTTTCTAAATAAGCAATGCTTAAGTCCATCCAGATCCTACTTGCCACGGCTACATACCATGACTACGATATCTGGCGGTTGGGTGCCATGACTGCTTTTCTAAAATGATGTTTTAGAAGAGAACGTCTATAAGTACACAGTCAGAGGGCTTCGTAAACAGTGGGAGCAGCGGAAACGTGTGCAAGATGGTTTATGTGATAAAGCAGGCATCGCGGAGTTGGAACATCTGTTTTGATGTAGTAGTCAAACAGTTTGAAATCATCAAAATGGTAGATGAACCTTGTATATACAAAAGGGTAGTAGGGAGTATGGAGATGATCCTCATAGAGTACGTGGATGACATACTCTTGATAGGGAAGGAGTTTCCTATGCTACGCTCGGTCAATCTCCGCTTATCACAATGATTCTCCATATAGGATCAAAGTGATACCTCCTAAATCCTGGATTTTGGATCTATGAGATAGATCTAATTGGATGTTAGGGTTCTCACTAGTTGTGGTGAGATGGTATCAATCGATCCTGGGGAGAATCACTGGAAAGGTTCCAGGGTGATAAAGACGACTGAATGTCAGTCGCAGGCATTGTCTTTACCCTCAGTAAAGGGATGGTATGTTGGAAGAGTTCCAAGCTAGATACCGTGGCTAACTAGACGATAAAGGCAGGAGACATCGCTACTCAAGATGCTACCAAAGAGGATGTTTGGGTGTATATTGGTTCATGAGATGAACTACGTTTCAACCATTGTGAGACAATGGAGTTGTGGCTTATGCCAAGGAACATTGGTCCCATCAGTGATCCAGACATATTCTAAGGCAGTATTACCTGATCATGGAGATGGTTGATCTCCAGGGGATCGAGGTTAAGAGAGTAGACTCAGAGAACAACACGGCGGATCCACTCACGAAGGCCTATTCCCAGAGAGAGACTTTTATGGGATGGTTGAGTATGAGATACTACAACCACTGCTACAGATGGCCCTAGTGCAAGTGGGAGATTGTTAGTTATATGTATGCCCTAGAGGCCATTACTATAGATAGGATGTATATTGTAGTGGATGCTTGACATATATAGGGTGGACTTTCTCGCTCGACATGATAGTATGCTATCTGGTTACTCTTTACCTTAACGTGTACAATGATTGTCTCTCCGTTACATGTTGGTAAAGCCCTTAGGATGTGTACTTGACTACCTGGACTATGATGCGGATCATACTAGTGGGGACATGGTAGTCCATAAGTACATCCTTCAAAGTCCCTAGTCGTGGGTTTATCGAGAATGGGCATCGATATACCAGAGTAGACTAGCGTATACCTTCTCGACCCATAATGATGGGCGATGGATGATCCCATATCCATTGGTGTTTGACATCAGAGATGATATATGGGTGCTCAGTGGAGACTGGGTACACTGGACGGACTCGTCGAGAACTCCCAGATGGTATTATACCTTACGTCAGATGGCAGTTCTCTGGTGACACTTGTACAGAGTAGTCTGTTGACCCGAGATCATCATAGAGTCTTGTGTGGTTCCCACTGTGCTTTGATTTCCACCTTACCACGTCCAAGAGGGCGTGCAAAACGGTGGCTTTTGGGTACAGTCCCGAATCACATGGAGGCAATGAGCGATAGGAGGGGATTCGTCTCTCCCGGTATAGGGAGTTGATGTTGCGCTGTGTTCGATTGGCTATAACCGGAAATCCCTGGCCAGGGTTGCTGAGATTTACTGGTAAGTGTTACCAATAGTTTCTCGAATTGTTATAGACCTCATATCGACACGACTTATCGAGCTATTGTGGTCTGACGTTTACCACCCCTAGGCAAGATATGCGACATATCAGACGACGAGACCGGACTGTACGGCAAGTGTTACTGGTTGGATTCACAGGAGAGTGAGCGGGCTTGCTCGTCGATCTTCTGATCGTTCAATACCCGGGTGGCCGTTACGTTTAGCAGACCGCTTGCGGCTTGTGGGTGTTTGATATGATCATCACCTGCTACCGGCGTATTGACGAGTCTTTAGAGTCCTACACAGAGGTTTCCTGGCTCAAGCGAAACGAAATAGGATCGCATATGAGATATGTGCAGGACCGAGAATAATGCATGTATGTGATACCGTATTCTATTCTCGCGATGAATGTATCGATTGGTTGTATGCGATATAACCTAGTTATCGAATCAAGGATTGATTCGATAAGCCAATACATTGGATATTAGTTGGTTATATGCGATATGACCGGATCGTTAAATCAAGTGTTGATTTAATGATTTAATGTATAATTATATATTTGATATATTACTTTGCATTAACTAATATTTGTTCACTTTAAAAGGATTTTCTCACTTGGTTGGCACATTGTATATGTGATATATTTTTTTTGTGTGCACTTGATTGTATCATGTTTGATGATACATACTTACTTGTGTTTGTGTTTAGATTAAACCATGGTTATGTAATGGTTAGGGTTTTGTTTTTATTTATTTATTCATTTATTTATTTATTTAGCTAGCATAAAAGAGAAAATGGTGGCTTTCTTTGTTTAATGTTGAAGCTTCATGAAGCTTTGACTAAGTCACCATTTTTGTCTTCATGCTTAACCCTAACCATTCACCTAACCCTAGTTTACTCTCTACACTTGACCATGGTTTGAGTATGATAAGTATTCCTTTACTTTTCTATTTTAAAATAATACTTATCATATTCTATCATCTTCTTCTTCTTCTTCTTCAAGAAGAAGCTTGCCTCCATCAATGGCAACTAGTGAAAAAGAGTGAGAAATCCAATTCTAAAGTGAACCCACTTCCTATTTCTTCATCCTCTACCTCTTACCAAGTAGTATAGGGTGTTTTCTTCACAAGTTTCTTGACTTGGTGAAGTTGGAGCTTGATCTAGTGTTGCCTCGACGTAGATCATCTTCGGCATCGAAGTCGACGACCTAGCCCTCCCATTTCTCCGATGAAGTCGACGCTAGAGTCCGGGATCCGATTTGGACAGCGAGGGGACTTCATCACGGACCCGTGGAGATGGAGGACCGGATCTACAAAGGTTGTAGCCTCTTTCTTTTAGTTAAGTTGTTAACTAGTTTCATTGTTTCGCCTAAAATTCTAGTTAACGATCCGTATTAGGGTTTCTCGGCACTTGTAAAATTTGAAATTGGCATGGTTGATACCTTGTGAGACGTCATTAGTGTGCCAAGGAACCCTACAATACACTTTGTAGGTGAAATTCCTATACTACGATCGATTATATTGTGGTTGACACACAGTGGTTTCTCCACATCGGATATGAATATTATATCAGACATTCCGGTTACTAGATCTATGGTTTTAAATCTAGATTTGGGTAGTTTCCTAATCTGGGTACTTTGACACTATTCTAAAGGTGTTTTAGAATGGACGACTCCTGGCATGGTAGTGTACCTGCAGATGATGGAGTCACCCTCTCTAAATGTGTCTTACAGACAAAAGGGGAGAGGGATCTGCATGATTAGCAAATCACTTGTTTAGGTAATTGAGTCAATCATGAGATGTTAAGTACCATACCAGATGTTGTTTTTGCACTAGATGTAATAAGTTTATATATTAATCCAATCCTGGAGAAACGTTCGGAAGCAGTGTATGAACATATGTTGATGTTCTTGGGATTTGGTAACAGCTGCCTCTTTCGGGAGACGGTTATCATTCCAGGCTTCTAAGATGACCTGGATGACAGAGTGACTGTCAGAGTTATAGTTTTCTTTTCCAACAAGGGGCAGTAGTTTTGACAGTTGGTCCAAGCGGATACTGAGGGTGGCATGGAGTAGGTTACTGATTAAATTCAGTGGACGATACAGTCTAAGAAGTTTGCTAGATTTGGAGTTCATTTGTGAACTGGGTCCCATCAGATATCCAGACATATTCTAAGATAGGTATTGCTCATTTCGGGAGATGGCTGTCACGACCCGAAAGTACGGAACATGACCGGCACTTAAACTACGAACGTCTCGAGGTGTACATAATCTAAGTAAACCGAAAATCCAGAAATCCAAACCAAGAAAAGTAGTAGAGAGCAGGAAAAACCAACTTAAAGCAAGTAGTTTCAATAGCATAAGCCGAATTATGCGGTTTTTAAAAACATCAAAAATTTACTGAAAATTTCGGCAGAGTCTCCTTTGTAAATACTGGCTCCCAAACGGGATACAACATGAATAGTATACGAAATCAAGAAAAAGGCATCCCCAAGCGGGAGCTAGCTCTTCGTCAATCGACGGTCACAACCACACAAGCAATATAATATACAACGCCAACGGCGAGGATCAAAACTCAAAAGGAAACTCAAAACCACCAGAAACATAACGAGCGACTCTAAGGTTGAAAGAATAAACAACACTGGTCTCTATCTCAAAAAAAAATACATGTTTGGTTGATGGAATTCTAGATACAACAGAATAATGATATACAAGATAAATAATGGGGGTATGAAACAAGTAAACCCACCTACTAGCAAATCACCCGAATGAAACTATGCCCGCAAAGCCGTAATGAACCTGTACGGCAACCTGCAAGAAACTGGGGCACAACAGGGGTGAGTTGCCAACTCGTGAAAAGAAAAACATCTACGCACAGAAATCGCATAAATAACGCAATCCTAGGTCAATGATCATAATATATCCTCAAATATATATAACATGCAGCCTATAACAATGGCTAGGGTAAATATCTAACCCGAGTGTAAACACATGTGCCCGTGTCAGTGCCTCAGGTAGCAATATATCATATGAATGAGGTATGAATGCATGAAAACAGAATACATGTAAATGAAGAAACTGTTTTCATAAATTAGTGAGATTTCCTTCGTATTTTAAACTGAGGTATCATAATTAAAATCAGTATCAACAGTGTCTAGCATCGACACAAAACATAAATCTCACTGTCTCGAAATATCAATGTCTCAATCTCAATATCTAGGGCGCCGTCAGTCCAGACCGGCCCCTACCATCCATCTCAAGACCACGACGGTATCCTCCGGATATCCGACGCGTCGGGTAATATCACCGGTAGGTAGTGCTCCCCAGCCAGGCTCAACGTCAACACCACATTCCTCTTGCCCCGGGGTACCATACCGGGCCCACCATGTACCCGTGACGGTTCCTCCACTCCTCGACACGGATCTCCAAAACCACAGCAAACTCATGGTGGACGACACTTTACATCACTAGAAAACCGCAACATTTTATATTTTAAAAGATCATAAGTTGTAAATTTTACGGCTTTCCCCGAAATCCAGAAATATCATAAATCTCAAGAAATCATCACAAGTGCATATGTCAATGATAATGAACTAGGCATGAACAACTGAATAACAGTATGCATGAAGTGGTAGGTAATAACTACAATGTCTAATATGGCATATAAGGGAAGTACACTAATATCATGTCAACACTACTAGCTAAGAACCTAAGTCAAGCAATTATATTCTCTAAAGTGTACGTGACATGGCAATTACCGATGAAGATGTGTGTGAGCCGGCAAGTAGGTGTACGTGGTACATACGCATCATCGGTAATGGTGCTGGTGTCCTAACAGCATGATATCAATAATGGAATATGCAGCAAAATAAATATGCGAGGCAGAGCGAACAGCAATAATGTGCGGGAGCTGAATACTAGACACAACGATAACTAATCTGCAATAATCTAATATAAGTCCTACGAATGGTGCCTTTTGAAATAACACGAATCATGGGGTTTTGAAAATAGGGGCTACGGTGTTTTTTTATGAAAAGATACGTCGTTTTTGAAATATCCGTAGATTCCCTTGAGCTGTCTTTAAAAATGCCCACGATTCGTTAGTTTTTGAAATAGGTAAGAAGTCTAACCTAATCTAACAACTACACTAAACTATACGGCTGAACTACAAGCTGAACTACAGGTAAGAAAACCGCCTATCATCTGAGTCGATACATATACATACCTGTATAAGTATAGTCGGTGATCTCGCCTCAATAATATCATATCCGATACCATATCTATAATCAGGCATCCCAAGTCAAGAGTGCGGATCAATCATCAATATAGCTCGTACGTTAATCCGTCGTACGGCATCCCAATCTGGGTACGGATCAATATCACATTCCTCATACTATTCACCTGGTATCCTCTTTATCGAATATCATGATCGGGGTACTGATCTACGTCTAGTACCATACTGATACCGCCTACGTATGCATGGACGTGTGTGAAACACTACGTCAAGAACCCGCTACAACGTCATGTCGTATCTAAGATACGAACCCTGCTATATCACCGATCTCACGGCCTCAAATCAAATCTCATCGACTCATCATAAATCCCAAGTACTATCATCCTCAATCCGTATGTGAACACATAGTCCCATACCCTTATGAACACATAACTATATAATCCCGTATAAGCGCAAATGAAAGAAGAAAGTATGCAAGTATGGGTGTGTGTGTGCATGTGTGGTGCGACCACTACTCTAGGTTTTCGCGACACTAAATCATCCAAGAACACCAAATATCTATATCATCGATAATATCAAACAAATTATAGTCAAAATATATATATATGTGTGTATACGTATTCGTATACATCACCACGAACTGCGGGGGTGCTATACGCCATCCACCCGACTTCTCCCCGTAGATATAAATCTACTCACCTGGTCCTCGCTCGCCGGTGCCGACGTCGCTACGTGCTTGCTTGTCGTCTCGAAGTCCACGTGGGGGTACCTACATATCATAACGCACCATATCGCATTAAAACTAAATTCGAGATCGAAACGGCATACGAAAATCAAATCGGCACGCGTATCACGCATAGGTCCAAACCTATCGCCTACGCATGCAAGAATAGTAAAACCAACCCTCGATGTCGATGTACAAACGTCAAACCATCGAGAAAAATCCAATCACACTCATTTGCACATTCACGAACACTAATTTTAATATAAACTAGGTTAAAACTCACAAAAACCCCATTTTCACTTAAAAAGTCATTTTTCCGAAAATCTAGCAAGCACAATTCGCCGTTTTTGTACAAAACATGATGTTTAAATGAAAGTAGCGGCCAATATACTTATTAAATATCTTAAATAAGTCGTATAAACAATTTCCGGAATTTAATCTCATTAAATTCCAAAAATCCTAATATTCTAGTTTACAAAAATACCCTTTTTTAACAATTTCAAAGCAAAAATGCACAAACTACAATCTAGCTTAGATTTGCATGATCCAAAGCATTAAACCCCACTTAATAAAGTTAATGAAGCCATGAAAAACCTAATTAGATTTTTAGTCTAACATTTGCAATAATTTCCAAAAACCTAGTTTAGAAAAAAAAAAGCTTAATTTGGACATTTCCATGCAACAATATGAAATTTAACTACTAGTTTACTTTCTACAAATTCTAAGATGGTAAGCTATCCATCACAACCATACACCAATTCACAATACCCTAACTTGCATTCAAACCCTTTTCTTGAATTCCAAAACTTGCAATTAAACTCACATATCCAAGTTAACACTTAATTAAATTAGCTTAAGAAATTAGTAACAATTAAGCAACAAAAATGTTTAGAATTATACCCAAAACATATGAAGATTCACAAGCATCCATGGCCTCCCAAAATGCCATTTTGATCCCTAGATCCGTGCTAAAATGGCTAATGAGAAATGGGTAGGAGTTGGATTTTGATTTGGATTTTTGCTTGATTTTTAGTGGATTTTTCTTTGGATTTTCTTTGATGGAACAAAGAGAAGAGAAGAGGAAAAGTGGGCTGTTGAGGGGTTGCTGGTTTCGGCCAGAATTTTGGGGGGTTGGGTGAGGGAGGAGAGAGAGTGAGGTGGAGAAAGTTAGTCCAAGTCAAAGTCAACTCAATTTATATCATTTCTACTCTTTTCTTTTCTTTTCTTTTCCTTTTCTTTCCTTTGCAAACCAAGTGGGGACAAGAGAGGGGGCTGCTGAATTCAGCCATGGGGAGGAGTAAGTGGGGGTGTGTGGGTGTGGGTACGGGTGTGGGGTGATGAAAAATGATAAATACAATACCCCAAACATCCATTTACGCTAAAAAAAAGCCTTTTTTCTTCAATAATTTCTAAACCGTTTTGGCAAATGATTTCGTTCCAAAAACCACATGATAAAATTTTATTTAATGTTTTATGATGCACAAAATTTGTTTCAACTCATTCCAATTTGTAATTTTCCCTAATTAAATGTATTAGTGACGGCTTAAATAATAATAAAATAATATTTTTTTCAGAAAATTTGAAATTTCACCAGCGGCTCAATAAACACCAAATAATAGCAATTACATATCTAGAATATGTAAATTTAATTTTTATAATAAGATATTTGTATTTTGACTTTTTACAGAAAACCCCCTTATTTTACCGATTTTTTCGAAATTTCACCGAAACGATTTTCAAAACGCTACAATCTTCTCCCTTAAAGAAATTCGGTCCCCGAATTTAAATTCAAACTCCCCCAAATACTAAAACATCTAAGAAAACCCATCAAGTCGTCGGGGCTCCGAAATTGTAAATACATACAACAAATCGTAGCGCAGCGCAGGCGCTTGAAAAATGAGTATATAACTCAAATCAAAACTCCATCAAGCATCCCGCAATCATCGGAGTCGTAGAGAAGACATCAATGCCAAATCCAAATCAAAACCAATATGACATAACTCGAAACTATACATGTAAATATCGAATCTATATATGTAAGTATCTGAAGGAAATGCATGCCAAATCTCTTTAAGTCGCTGTGCAACGCGTATAACACTGCACAGTGGCGGACGTCTATCATAAGAAAATGACTATATACATATATACCTTTGTTTGAAATGTACGTTCCGCCGTTTTGGAAACAATTTAGAAGGTTCTCCTTGTTTTAAACATTTCGTGTCATATCAGACACGTAGGTAAAGACTGAGGCTATAGCTCGCTTTTTGGAAATCCCTTCAATAACTATCAAAGCATGCAAAATATATTCAGGTACTGTCCTCTGACTAGTCCTGCTCAGTATGAAAACACATAGCAATATCATAAAAACGTACTGCTCTATAAGAAATCAATCCCAAAATATGCACATGACTACTACGTGCGTCTGGTGCGCACGGAAATTAAAATCCATGAATGTGCCATACATGCGCACAGAAACAACATCTAAGTGCATCAGGTGTGCACGAAACATCTGTCGTAGGCAACATGTGTGCCTGACAGCAAAATCAGGTGCATCTGACATGCACGAAAAAATCTCGATTTAGTGCCTCTGGTGTGCACCAAAATCACCCTTCAAAACATGCGCCCAACATGCGCGAAAATCCAAATCAGGTGCATCCATCGTGCACGAAATCATGAAATCCAATATCAAGTGCCGAACGTGCGCAAAATCAATCAGGTGCACAAGGCGCACAAAACAAATATCGAGTATCACAATCGAAATCGAAGTCCAGTGCATCTAAGTGCACAAAAGGCGTATCACTGCACTGCAAGCATATATAAACTATACCGATTGCAGGAACGAAATCGTGTGCATGCATACGCACAAAACCAACTCAACTGTTTAAAACCGTAATATCACAAACATGTGAAACTAAAGCACGAAAACGATATCAAGTGCAACACTGTGCAAAGATCGTAAATCCTCAATCATCAAAATCAAATCATACGAATAAATCACCCAAAACATCGTAATCAATAATGGCGGAATAGTACTGCTCAAGCGCATCCTCTAAGAATCTCGGGCCAACTGTCGCGGTCACTAGTGGGACGTCTCGTCGATGATCATGAACTCTGTCCTGCTGGTGTGCGTAACCATGACCACTCCTGGGTCAAGGTCTTCACTGTGAATTACCAATCCTTCGGTCCATCGGCTCATCGGCCCTGTCAGGTGTGCTAACGGGGACGATTCCGTTCTGGCACTACTCTGGTCATCTCTTAGTCAATCATCGCGACCACTCGTAAGACAGCATATCACTGGCGTCGGCCTCTGGCTCTCTGAATGTACGTGACACATCTGACCCTGGGTGCAAGTATCATTGCAGCAGTGTCCTGGAAGGAATCCTGCTCACGGTCTCTTCCATGGCTCGTCTCTGCCAACTGTCCGGAAGTCATCGTCCTTTTCTATATCTGCATCTTGCTCTGGAACGGCTGCATACCCATCGCGACTCCTTCTGGAAGGTAAGTCCCAGTACCATGCCTCGGCATGCGCATCGCATCTCTAATGTCAGCGGAGTGGAACATCATCTCATCTGGATCTGGTGCGAACCTCTTACTCCACTTTTCTCTAATGTCGTCTGCTTTGGACTCGTCTCGTCGCGGCTGCATGGACTGAGCTCCAACGACTATCCTCGTATCTGGAGTCTCCCAAGAATGCATCTCACCACCTAGCATCCGATTGAAGTCGAACCATTCGATCGATTCGTCAAAACCTCATAATCCCCAAAGAGCTAAACCTCTTGGTACAGTTTAATAGTATCGAATATATATACCACAGTATCGGTGGTCCAGTCGTAGAAGGGCAAACCCAAGCCTCACTAATGGCGCCGCAGAACTGCCGCAAACCCGAAGGTTCAAAGGCTTTCACACGGTCATTATGTCGAGTTAGGGTTTCATTCTTCTAGAGGGACCATAGAATTGCCTGCATGTCTTTCCGAATACTTTAAACTTGGAATAATAGGTTTCCGACACTCGATCGTCTCTGTCGACCCTCACGTCTCTGCGTGAAGTCGTCTCTAGCTGGAATCAATCTATCTGATGACCTCGCATCGGGGTAAGCGAACGAGCCACCTGTCCTAGTCATTCATCATCGGGTGACTAGTGTCCTTCTATCATCTATTCGTACAACTCGCCCTGCAATAGCTCCAACATATGGGGCGATATCTCGTCGCTCGCAGCAACTACTAGCTCGCTCGTCTGCATGCTGAACAGTGCCTCAATCATCAAGAGTAAGCAACACACCAACGGTCATCAAAATCTGGCTGGCCTCTATCATTGGCTCAATTCTCTAGTGTCGATCAGCGCCTCCGAGTAACCTCATAAAGGCGATCCGCCAAACGCTCGTGGCGCGGAAACACAGTAAAAAGATACATCTCTGCAATAGTGTGTCGCCGGAATTTCGCCCTGGTCAGTCCTCGTTCGTGACGAGCTTGTGCTGACCGCAACTCTAGCCGTAGCTCTCCCTGCCCGTAACCGTAGCAGCAAAACCAAACTGGTACCGATGAGGCTAGATCAGGAAGGAATATAATACTGAACAAGAAATGTACATCCTAAGGCTTCTTAAGTGGAGTGGCGTGTCGTAAATATGCCGCGGAACATACCAACGGTACGTCACTCTACTTTAGTCACCTATTCCATCAACCAAGGGTCATCCTATGCTCCGAAGGTAAAACCTAACGCTCTGATACCAACTTTGTCATGACCCGAAAGTACGGAACATGACCGGCACTTAAACTACGAACGTCTCGAGGTGTACGTAATCTAAGTAAACCGAAAACCCAGAAATCCAAACCAAGAAAAGTAGTAAAGAGCAGGAAAAACCAACTTAAAGCAAGTAATTTCAATAGCATAAGCCGAATTATGCGGTTTTTAAAAACATCAAAAATTTACTGAAAATTTCGGCAGAGTCTCCTTTGTAAATACTGGCTCCCAAACGGGATACAACATGAATAGTATACGAAATCAAGAAAAAGGCATCCCCAAGCGGGAGCTAGCTCTTCGTCAATCGACGGTCATAACCACACAAGCAATATAATATACAACGCCAACGGCGAGGGTCAAAACTCAAAAGGAAACTCAAAACCACCAGAAACATAACGAGCGACTCTAAGGTCGAAAGAATAAACAACACTGGTCTCTATCTCAAAAAAAAATACATGTTTGGTTGATGGAATTCTAGATACAACAGAATAATGATATACAAGATAAATAATGGGGGTATGATACAAGTAAACCCACCTACTAGCAAATCACCCGAATGAAACTATGCCCGCAAAGCCGTAATGAACCTGTACGGCAACCTGCAAGAAACTGGGGCACAACGGGGGTGAGTTGCCAACTCGTGAAAAGAAAAACATCTACGCACAGAAATCGCATAAATAACGCAATCCTAGGTCAATGATCATAATATATCCTCAAATATATATAACATGCAGCCTATAACAATGGCTAGGGTAAATATCTAACCCGAGTGTAAACTCATGTGCCCGTGTCAGTGCCTCAGGTAGCAATATATCATATGAATGAGGTATGAATGCATGAAAACAGAATACATGTAAATGAAGAAACTGTTTTCATAAATTAGTGAGATTTCCTTCGTATTTTTACCCTTCAAAACATGCGCCCAACATGCGCGAAAATCCAAATCAGGTGCATCCATCGTGCATGAAATCATGAAATCCAATATCAAGTGCCGAACGTGCGCAAAATCAATCAGGTGCACAAGACGCACAAAACAAATATCGAGTATCACAATCGAAATCGAAGCCCAGTGCATCTAAGTGCACAAAAGGCGTATCACTACACTGCAAGCATATATAAACTATACCGATTGCAGGAACGAAATCGTGTGCATGCATACGCACAAAACCAACTCAACTGTTTAAAACCGTAATATCACAAACATGTGAAACTAAAGCACGAAAACGATATCAAGTGCAACACTGTGCAAAGATCGTAAATCCTCAATCATCAAAATCAAATCATACGAATAAATCACCCAAAACATCGTAATCAATAATGGCGGAATAGTACTGCTCAAGCGCATCCTCTGAGAATCTCGGGCCAACTGTCGCGGTCACTAGTGGGACGTCTCGTCGATGATCATGAACTCTGTCCTGCTGGTGTGCGTAACCATGACCACTCCTGGGTCAAGGTCTTCACTGTGAATTACCAATCCTTCGGTCCATCGGCTCATCGGCCCTGTCAGGTGTGCTAACGGGGACAATTCCGTTCTGGCACTTCTCTGGTCATCTCTTAGTCAATCATCGCGACCACTCGTAAGACAGCATATCACTGGCGTCGGCCTCTGGCTCTCTGAATGTACGTGACACATCTGACCCTGGGTGCAAGTATCATTGCAGCAGTGTCCTGGAAGGAATCCTGCTCACGGTCTCTTCCATGTCTCGTCTCTGCCAACTGTCCGGAAGTCATCGTCCTTTTCTATATCTGCATCTTGCTCTGGAACGGCTGCATACCCATCGCGACTCATCCTGGAAGGTAAGTCCCAGTACCATGCCTCGGCATGCGCATCGCATCTCTAATGTCGGCGGAGTGGAACGTCATCTCATCTAGATCTGGTGCGAACCTCTTACTCCACTTTTCTCTAATGTCGTCTGCTTTGGACTCGTCTCGTCGCGGCTGCATGGACTGAGCTCCAACGACTATCCTCGTATCTGGAGTCTCCCAAGAATGCATCTCACCACCTAGCATCCGATTGAAGTCGAACCATTCGATCGATTCGTCAAAACCTCATAATCCCCCAAGAGCTCAACCTCTTGGTACAGTTTAATAGTATCGAATATATATACCACAGTATCGGTGGTCCAGCCGTAGAAGGGCAAACCCAAGCCTCACTAATGGCGCCGCAGAATTGCCGCAAACCCGAAGGTTCAAAGGCTTTCACACGGTCATTATGTCGAGTTAGGGTTTCATTCATCTAGAGGGACCATAGAATTGCCTGCATGTCTTTCCAAATACTTTAAACTTGGAATAATAGGTTTCCGACACTCGATCGTCTCTGTCGACCCTCACGTCTCTGCGTGAAGTCGTCTCTAGCTGGAAGCAATCTATCTGATGACCTCGCATCGGGGTAAGCGAACGAACCACCTGTCCTAGTCATTCATCATCGGGTGACTAGTGTCCTTCTATCATCTATTCGTACAACTCGCCCTGCAATAGCTCCAACATATGGGGCGATATCTCGTCGCTCGCAGCAACTAGTAGCTCGCTCGTCTGCACGCTGAACAGTGCCTCAATCATCAAGAGTAAGCAACACACCAACGGTCATCAAAATCTGGCTGGCCTCTATCATTGGCTCAATTCTCTAGTGTCGATCAGCGCCTCTGAGTAACCTCATAAAGGCGATCCGCCAAACGCTCGTGGCGCGGAAACACAGTAAAAAGATACATCTCTGCAATAGTGTGTCGCCGGAATTTCGCCCTGGTCAGTCCTCGTTCGTGATGAGCTTGTGCTGACCGCAACTCTAGCCGTAGCTCTCCCTGCCCGTAACCGTAGCAGCAAAACCAAACTGGTACCGATGAGGCTAGATCAGGAAGGAATATAATACTGAACAAGAAATGTACATCCTAAGGCTTCTTAAGTGGAGTGGCGTGTCGTAAATATGCCGCGGAACATACCAACGGTACGTCACTCTACTTTAGTCACCTATTCCATCAACCAAGGGTCATCCTATGCTCCGAAGGTAAAACCTAACGCTCTGATACCAACTTTGTCACGACCCGAAAGTACGGAACATGACCGGCACTTAAACTACGAACGTCTCGAGGTGTACGTAATCTAAGTAAACCGAAAACCCAGAAATCCAAACCAAGAAAAGTAGTAGAGAGCAGGAAAAACCAACTTAAAGCAAGTAGTTTCAATAGCATAAGCCGAATTATGCGGTTTTTAAAAACATCAAAAATTTACTGAAAATTTCGGCAGAGTCTCCTTTGTAAATACTGGCTCCCAAACGGGATACAACATGAATAGTATACGAAATCAAGAAAAAGGCATCCCCAAGCGGGAGCTGGCTCTTCGTCAATCGACGGTCACAACCACACAAGCAATATAATATACAACGCCAACGGCGAGGATCAAAACTCAAAAGGAAACTCAAAACCACTAGAAACATAACGAGCGACTCTAAGGTCGAAAGAATAAACAACACTGGTCTCTATCTCAAAAAAAAATACATGTTTGGTTGATGGAATTCTAATTACAACAGAATAATGATATACAAGATAAATAATGGGGGTATGATACAAGTAAACCCACCTACTAGCAAATCACCCGAATGAAACTATGCCCGCAAAGCCGTAATGAACCTGTACGGCAAACTGCAAGAAACTGGGGCACAACGGGGGTGAGTTGCCAACTCGTGAAAAGAAAAACATCTACGCACAGAAATCGCATAAATAACGCAATCCTAGGTCAATGATCATAATATATCCTCAAATATATATAACATGCAGCCTATAACAATGGCTAGGGTAAATATCTAACCCGAGTGTAAACTCATGTGCCCGTGTCAGTGCCTCAGGTAGCAATATATCATATGAATGAGGTATGAATGCATGAAAACAGAATACATGTAAATGAAGAAACTGTTTTCATAAATTAGTGAGATTTCCATCGTATTTTAAACTGAGGTATCATAATTAAAATCAGTATCAACAGTGTCTAGCATCGACACAAAACATAAATCTCACTGTCTCGAAATATCAATGTCTCAATCTCAATATCTAGGACGCCGTCAGTCCAGACCGGCCCCTACCATCCATCTCAAGACCACGACGGTATCCTCCGGATATCCGACGCGTCGGGTAATATCACCGGTAGGTAGTGCTCCCCAGCCAGGCTCAACGTCAACACCACATTCCTCTTGCCCCGGGGTACCATACCGGGCCCACCATGTACCCATGACGGTTCCTCCACTCCTCGACACGGATCTCCAAAACCACAGAAAACTCATGTTGGACGACACTTTACATCACTAGAAAACCGCAACATTTTATATTTTAAAAGATCATAAGTTGTAAATTTTGCGGCTTTCCCCGAAATCCAGAAATATCATAAATCTCAAGAAATCATCACAAGTGCATATGTCAATGATAATGAACTAGGCATGAACAACTGAATAACAGTATGCATGAAGTGGTAGGTAATAACTACAATGTCTAATATGGCATATAAGGGAAGTACACTAATATAATATCAACACTACTAGCTAACAAGCTAAGTCAAGCAATTATATTCTCTAAAGTGTACGTGACATGGCAATTACCGATGAAGATGTGTGTGAGCCGGCAAGTAGGTGTACGTGGTACATACGCATTATCGGTAATGGTGCTGGTGTCCTAACAGCATGATATCAATAATGGAATATGCAGCAAAATAAATATGTGAGGCAGAGCGAACAGCAATAATGTGCGGGAGCTGAATACTAGACACAACGATAACTAATCTGCAATAATCTAATATAAGTCCTACGAATGGTGCCTTTTGAAATAACACGAATCATGGGGTTTTGAAAATAGGGGCTACGGTGTTTTTTTATGAAAAGATACGTCGTTTTTGAAATATCCGTAGATTCCCTTGAGCTGTCTTTAAAAATGCCCACGATTCGTTAGTTTTTGAAATAGGTAAGAAGTCTAACCTAATCTAACAACTACACTAAACTATACGGCTGAACTACAAGCTGAACTACAGGTAAGAAAACCGCCTATCATCTGAGTCGATACATATACATACCTGTATAAGTATAGTCGGTGATCTCGCCTCAATAATATCATATCCGATACCATATCTATAATCAGGCATCCCAAGTCAAGAGTGCGGATCAATCATCAATATAGCTCGTACGTAAATCCGTCGTACGGCATCCCAATCTGGGTACGGGTCAATATCACATTCCTCATACTATTCACCTGGTATCCTCTTTATCGAATATCATGATCGGGGTACTGATCTACGTCTAGTACCATACTGATACCGCCTACATATGCATGGATGTATGTGAAACACTACGTCAAGGACCCGCTACAACGTCATGTCGTATCTAAGATACGAACCCTGCTATATCACCGATCTCACGGCCTCAAATCAAATCTCATCGACTCATCATAAATCCCAAGTACTATCATCCTCAATCCGTATGTGAACACATAGTCCCATACCCATGTGAACACATAACTATATAATCCCCTATAAGCGCAAATGAAAGAAGAAAGTATGCAAGTATGGGGGTGTGTGTGTGTGTGTGGTGCGACCACTACTCTAGGGTTTCGCGACACTAAATCATCCAAGAACACCAAATATCTATATCATCGATAATATCAAACAAATTATAGTCAAAATATATATATATGTGTGTATACGTATTCGTATACATCACCACGAACTGCGGGGGTGCTATACGCCATCCACCCGACTTCTCCCCGTAGATATAAATCTACTCACCTCGTCCTCGCTTGCCGGTGCCGACGTCGCCACGCGCTTGCTTGTCATCTCGAAGTCCACATGGGGGTACCTACATATCATAACGCACCATATCGCATTAAAACTAAATTCGAGATCGAAACGGCATACGAAAATCAAATCGGCACGCGTATCACGCATAGGTCCAAACCTATCGCCTACGCATGCAAGAATAGTTAAACCAACCCTCGATGTCGATGTACAAACGTCAAACCATCGAGAAAAATCCAATCACACTCATTTGCACATTCACGAACACAAATTTTAATATAAATTAGGTTAAAACTCACAAAAACCCCATTTTCACTTAAAAAGTCATTTTTCCGAAAATCTAGCAAGCACAATTCGCCGTTTTTGAACAAAACATGATGTTTAAATGAAAGTAGCGGCCAATATACTTATTAAATATCTTAAATAAGTCGTATAAACAATTTCCGGAATTTAATCTCATTAAATTCCAAAAATCCTAATATTCTAGTTTACAAAAATACCCTTTTTTAACAATTTCAAAGCAAAAATGCACAAACTACAATCTAGCTTAGATTTGCATGATCCAAAGCATTAAACCACACTTAATAAAGTTAATGAAGCCATGAAAAACCTAATTAGATTTTTAGTCTAACATTTGCAATAATTTCCAAAAACCTAGTTTAGAAAAAAAAAAAGCTTAATTTGGACATTTCCATGCAACAATATGAAATTTAACTACTAGTTTACTTTCTACAAATTCTAAGATGGTAAGCTACCCATCACAACCATACACCAATTCACAATACCCTAACTTGCATTCAAACCCTTTTCTTGAATTCCAAAACTTGCAATTAAACTCACATATCTAAGTTAACACTTAATTAAATTAGCTTAAGAAATTAGTAACAATTAAGCAACAAAAATGTTTAGAATTATACCCAAAACATATGAAGATTCACAAGCATCCATAGCCTCCCAAAATGCCATTTTGATCCCTAGATCCGTGCTAAAATGGCTAATGAGAAATGGGTAGGAGTTGGATTTTGATTTGGATTTTTGCTTGATTTTTAGTGGATTTTTCTTTGGATTTTCTTTGATGGAACAAAGAGAAGAGAAGAGGAAAAGTGGGCTGTTGAGGGGTTGCTGGTTTCGGCCAGAATTTTGGGGGGTTGGGTGAGGGAGGAGAGAGAGTGAGGTGGAGAAAGTTAGTCCAAGTCAAAGTCAACTCAATTTATATCATTTCTACTCTTTTCTTTTCTTTTCTTTTCCTTTTCTTTCCTTTGCAAACCAAGTGGGGACAAGAGAGGGGGCTGCTGAATTCAGCCATGGGGAGGAGTAAGTGGGGGTGTGTGGGTGTGGGTACGGGTGTGGGGTGATGAAAAATGATAAATACAATACCCCAAACATCCATTTACGCTAAAAAAAAGCCTTTTTTCTTCAATAATTTCTAAACCGTTTTGGCAAATGATTTCGTTCCAAAAACCACATGATAAAATTTTATTTAATGTTTTATGATGCACAAAATTTGTTTCAACTCATTCCAATTTGTAATTTTCCCTAATTAAATGTATTAGTGACGGCTTAAATAATAATAAAATAATATTTTTTTCAGAAAATTTGAAATTTCACCAGCGGCTCAATAAACACCAAATAATAGCAATTACATAGCTAGAATATGTAAATTTAATTTTTATAATAAGATATTTGTATTTTGACTTTTTACAGAAAACCCTCTTATTTTACCTATTTTTTCGAAATTTCACCGAAACGATTTTCAAAACGCTACAATGGCTTTCTCCGCGAACTTGAGATAAAGAGAGACATAGAAGAAAACAATGGAGCGGATCCACTCACTGAGGCTATTTCTTGAACGCAATAGTTTTACAAACGAGCTTTGTGAAACTAATTAATAGAGAAGTTGGGTGTTCGGTATCACGCAGGCTGTGAGTATGCGACATCGCAATAATTAGCCTTAATTGGAAGCGGAAGATTGTTGACTATAGTGCCATCAATTCAACTATTGGATCACAGGCACGTGATTGCAATGATTGAGGGAAAACCTATACCGGTAGAACTGTCTTACTCGAGATGATAGTATGCTATCTGTTTTGTCTTTATTATCGTGTGCATCCGTTAGGTGACATTACAGATCATTATTACATATTGATAGAGCCAATAGGATTCATGCTTGACTACCGACAGTATGATGGCGATCATATAGGTGGGAGCTGGGTGGTCTATAAGCACATTCCTGAAATGTCCCTAGTCATGGGAGTTTCGAGACTGGGCATCGATACTCCAAGATTAGACTAGTGTATACTGATCGAGACCCCGACGAGGGGCGGTGGCCGGTCTTACAAGCCATTGGTGTCAGTTGGTTCACCTAAAATGTATACAGGTGCTCATTGGGTTATGAGTGCACCGGATGGACTCGCCGGGAACATGCTTGTTGGTATTATACCTATTTCCAGATAACAGTTCTCTGGTGACATGTGTATAGGTTAGTCTTGAATGTCGACCTTAGCACCACCATGAGGTTCTAAAGGCATCAATCATGCCAAATTCAAATTTTTATTAGGTGCTAAGCTAGACTAACAATATCTTTACTAGATTATTATGGTTTGCTTTTGTGTTGTGATGGACTAAAGACAAGAAAATAGCTTACAACCTTTGTAGTTCGACTCATTCTCTTCAATAGCTCCGGGTTGAAGTCTACGGGACTCTACTAGGCTCCTCTTCGAGTTGAACGAACCTCCTTCTTGATTTTCACGCCAAAGACGATCCACCCGAAGTCTGCAAGCTCAAGCTAAACCTTCACTAATCTCATTAGTGAAGGCAACACTCCACATCAAATTGCTAATCCAATATGTGATAGTGAAGTAGGGGTTTATTTTTCTCACTAGGGTTTTCACAAGTTCAATGATTCATATCAAATGTGAGGGTTTGGACATGGAAGTGAGGTGAAGAAAATTATGGAGAGCAAGAGGAAGCAAGAGCTCAAGAAAATGGCTAAAGCATGAAAAATGAAAATGATGAGAGTAAACTCAAAATGACACTCTCTTATCTCACTTATTCAAGTATGAAATAAAATTGCAATTTTAAATTGCAAGCATCCTTGAATAGTGTGTCAAGACTAATATACAAATAATAAAACCCATGCCTTACCCATTCCACAAATATCTCCACAATTTACACCTCATTTTTCTATTTTCTAAAAATAGAAAAACATGTCATGCTTCATATAATAATATATATATTTATATATATCAAATATATATTAATATATATATATATATATATATAAATAAAGCAATTAGTGAGTTAATGATATTAGTTAAGATATAATTATATCACATATAATATATATCATATTATTAAATCAACACTTGATCTAATAATTCAGTTATATCACATATAACAGACGAATATCATTAATCTGAATATCACATTATCAAACCAACACTTCATTCGATAATCCAGTCATATCACATATAACCTGATTGACATCAGATAACTGCCAGATTATAATACGGTATCACATACTTTTTTTAATCTGGCCCACACACATATCAACATATGTGCCATACTTCATTTCGCTCGATCCAGGAAACTTCTATGTAGGACTCTAAAGTCCCGTCAATACGCCAGCAGTAGGTGATGATCACATCAATCACCTACAAGCCGTCCGCGGTACTAGCTACACATAATGGCTACCCGGGTATTGAGCGATATGAAGATAAAAAAGGACGCTCATCCATACTCTCCATGAAGCCTATCAGTAACACTACCGTACAGTCCGGTCTCCTCGTCTGATATGTTACATATCATGTCTAGGGGTGGTAAACGTCAGGCCCCAGTAACGTGATAAGTCATGCCGATGTCTGGCCTATAAAGGTTTGAGAAACAACTGATAACTCTTATCAGTAAATCTAAGCAGCAGTCCTGACCAGGGACTTCCAGTTATAGCCAATAGAGCATAGCGCAACATCAACCCCCAATACCGGGAGAGGCAAAATCCCTCCTATCGCTCATTGCCTCCATGTGACTCGGGACTGTACCCAAAATCCACCTATTTGCATGACTCCTTTGAGCCGTGGTAGGGCGGAAATTAAAGCACAGTGGGAGCTACACAAGACTCTATGACGATCTCGAGTCTACAGACTAACCTGTACCAGTGTCACCAGAGGACTGCTATCTGACGATAGGTATACTACCACATAGGAGTTCTCGGCGAGTCCTGTTCGGTGTACCCATTCTCCAATGAGAACCTGTGTACAATCTTTGATGTTACACACCAATGGCTGTGGGATCAACCATCGCCCTCTAAAGGATAAGAAGCCTACACATTAGTCTACACTGGAATATTGATGCCTTAGTCTCGATTTTCCCACGACTAGGAACTGATTAAAGGATGTACTTTTGGACCACCCTGGCCACACTAGTATGATCTCATCATAATCCTGGCAGTCAAGTACATATCCTAAGGGCTTTATCAAAATGTGAGAGCAAGAAAGTAAAAGAATACCAATCAACATGTTAAGATAATGAGCAAGCAGATAGCATACTATCATGTCGAGCAAGAAAGTCCTCTATATATATGTCCAAGCATCCACTATAATATACATCATATGTACAATAATGGCCTTTAGGGCATACATATTCCTAACAATCTCCCACTTGCACTAAGGCCATGTGTTGTAGTATCTCATATCCAACATCCCAAAAAGTCTCTCAAACTGTATCTGGAGAAGGGCTTTCGTGAGTGGATCCGCTACGTTGTCCATCGTATCAAATCTCCTGACCTCAATCTCCCGGCGATTTACTATCTCCCTGATTAGGTGATACCACCTCAGAATATGTCTGGATCTCTGATGGGACCCGGGTTCCTTGGCCATAGCAACCGCTCCATTGTTATCATAATACACAAGTTTTAGATGCTCAATGGATGAAACCACACCAAGCTCAGCAATGAACTTCTTCATCCAGAAAACTTCTTTGGCAGCATCATTGGCAGCGATGTATTCAGCCCCCATTGTCGAGTCTGGTATGGTGTCTTGCTTGGAACTCTTCCAACACACCACCCCTCCATTGACGGTAAAGACAAAACCCGAGACCGAATTACTATTTTCCTTATCACTCTAGAAGCTCGAATCGGTAAATAACTCCACCTGGACTTCACCATTATCATGCACCAAGAGCATTTCTTTAGTCCTTCTTAAGTACTTAAGAATGTTCTTCACAGCTGTCCAGTTGTTTTCCCCCGGATCTGATTGCTACCTGCTCACTACACCTAGTGAGTAAGCTACAACTAGTTTGGTACATAACATCGCATACATGATAGAGCCTATTGCCGAAGCATAGGGTATCCCTTGCATGCGAACCCTCTCCAAATTAGTCTTGGGAGACATCTCTTTGGAGAGAGTGATTCATGAACACGCCGGTATATTACCTCACTTCGAATCTTCCATACAAAACCACTTTAGTATGGTGTCTATGTACCTAGATTGAGACAATCCTAACATCCGTTTAGATTTATCTCTATAGATCTTTATCCCCAGGATGTTGGAGGCATCACCAAGATCTTTCATGGAAAACTTATGTCATAAGAAGAGCTTGACCGAGTGTAGCATAGGAATATCCTTTCCTATCAAGAGTATGTCATCCGCATACAATACGATGAAGACCAAATTGAAATTCGACCTTAACACCACCATGAGCTTCTAGAGTCATCAAGCATGCCACATTTTAATTTTTATTAGGTTCTAAGTTAGACTAACAAGATCATTACTAGATTATTAAGGTTTTCCTTTGTGATGTGATTAACTCAAGAGAAGAAAAGAGCATACACCCTATGTAGTTCGAGTCCTTCTGTTCAATAGCTCCGGGCTTAAGTCCACGCAACTCTACTAGGCTCCTCTTCGAGTTGAACGAACCTTCTTCGTGATCTTCGCACCAAAGATGATCCACCCGAAGTCCATAAGCTCAAGCTAACCCTTCACTAATCTCATTAGTGAAGGCAACACTCCACATCAAATTGCTAATCTAATGTGTGATGATGAAGTAGGGGTTTAATTTTCTCACTAGTTTGTGTTCAAGCTTTATGGTTCACATCACATGTGAGGGTTGAAGCTTGAACCATAGGATTGAGGAAGAAGAAGAAGCAAGAGAGCAACCATGGGAGCAAAGCAAGAAAAATGGCTAAGTGTTGAGAATGAGACTAGAATGAATGGCAACTCTTGACCCCACTCATTCAAGCATGGAATTTTGCAATATAAAATTGCAACCATGCTTGAATAGTGAGTCAAGATGAATAAAAAAAAATAAATCCTATGCTTGCAACCATACTCTCATTTTCCACCTCATTTCTATTTTCTTAAAAATGGAAAATCAAGCCATGCTTCATTATTATTATATATATATATATATATTAATATATATATAATGAAGAATAATTAGTGAGCTAATAATATTAGTTAAGATATAATTATATCACATATAATGTATATCAAATTATTAAATTAACACTTGATTTAATATTCCGGTTATATCACATATGACCGACTAATATAATTTATCTGTATATCACATTATCAAATCAATACTTGATTCAACAATCTTGTTATATCACATATAACCGAACCGATAACAGATAACTGCCAGATTACAATAAGGTATCACATACCCGTATTTAATCAGGCCCACACACATATCACATATGTGTCCTACTTCGTTCGTTTGAACAAGGAAACTTCTGTGTAGGACTCTAAAGACTCGTCAATACGCCAACAGTAGGTGATGATCACAACAGTCACCTACAAGCTATCAGCGATACTAGCTAGACGTAATGGGTACCCGGGTATTGAGCGATATGAAGATCAACAAGCAAGCTTGTCCATACACTCCATGAAGCCTATCAGTAACACTACCGTACAGTCCGGTCTCTTCATCTTATATGTCGCATATCATGTCTAGGGTTGGTAAACGTCAGTCCCCAGTAACGTGATAAGTCATGCCGATGTCTGGCCTATAACGGTTCGAGAAACTACTGATAACACTTATCAGTAATCTCGGCAGCAGCATGGGACAGGGACTTCCAGTTATATCCATTTGAGTATAGCGCAACATCAACCCCCAATATCGTGGGAGACGGAACCCCTCTTATCGCTCATTGCCTACATGTGACTTGGGGCTGTACCCAAAATGCACCTGTTTGCACGCCTCTTTTGAGCCGTGGTAGGGAGGAAATCAAAGCACAGTGGGAGCCACACAAGATTCTATGACGATCTCGGGTCTACCGACTAACCTTTCCAAGTGTCACCAGAGTACTGCTATCTGACGATAGGCATACTATCATATAGGAGTCCTCGCCGAGTCTTGTTCGGTGTACCCATTCTCTAATGAGCAACTTTGTACAATCTTGATGTCACACACCAATGGTTGTTGGATCAACCATCGCCCTCTAAGGGATAAGAAACGTACACTCTAGTCTACACCGGAATATCGATGTCCTGGTCTCGATATTCCCACTACTAGGGACTGATTAAAGGATGTACTTATGGACCACCCTGTTGGGTTATGGCAGCGCCCAGACCATCAATCCGTGACCAAATGCGAAACAAAAATTTATCAAACTTGGCGCTACCACAACCAATTACCCAGATCTACCCATAAGCCCCAGATAATAAAACAAGCAAAGGAGTTAGAATGGTTATACCGAATAGATCCATGTCCTTCGGTCTTCAACCATCATCCCAAGCTCCTAGGGGCTTCCTTGATCAAGCTTGATCTTAGGTCTCCCTCCATAGAAGATGATCCACCCGAGAGTCTTTCCAACGAGCTCTAACCTCATATCCGAGGCAACTAGGGCACCTAGATAGCTATTCTAGATACCGTAGATAAAGTAGAGAATGATGAAGGATTAATTTGTCTCAAGACACCCAAGGATTCTCAACTCATGAGAGAGTTTGGGTGGAGGTAGAGGAAGAAGAAGATGCCATAAGAATGAGGTGTTGAGAGCAACTCATGAGAGAGAGAAAAAATTAATAATGGCTTGTTGTTTTGTGTGTTGTGAGTGTTGATTAGAAATAATGGAGCCATCATAATAAATATGTCAAGTCTCCAAATTATCCAGAGTCAACAAAAATATCTCAAGTCAACAAATATTCTCACAATAAACAAAAACCCTAAGCATGCTAGAATAATAACCATAGGTCACTAATTAGCCATGCCAAAAAAATGCGATAAATATGTCATCCTATACCTCAATAACCTTTTAATCCAAAAAGGTCTAAACCATGATCAGGTGTAATCTTCTAAAAGTAATCTTGTAATAAATTATAAGAATACCCCTCAACAGTATATACAAACCCAAATCCGTATTCCGAAGAATGCGACAAAGAGACGAAGATAATCCAACAAATATTATACTAGGATCTGGCTTAAACCAAAGCCCACTAGCATTATCCATCCGAACATCATGCGTGCACAAGTACACGTATGTGATCGAACCCTGCCGTAAAACCATATGGCCTCTACATCGTTTTTCCCGAAGCAGGGAAACCCTCTGTGTGGGACTATAAAGACTCATCAATACGCTGGCAGTGGGTTTAACCATAAGCACGTCAGCGGCACTAGCTGTACGTAACGGCTACCCAGGTATTAAGCGAAAGGGAGGCCGACAAGCAAATTGTAAATCTATATAGCACACCCCACGGCTCGCGGGGAGGCGGAATACTTTAAAAACGGTTTTATCACAAGAAAAAACTTGTTTTTGCTTTGCAACGTAGACTTGTTCCACCTTTTGGATCTTGATTAAACCTTAGCTAATAAAACTAAACTACTAGAGAGTGCTAACTACTTGGTTGAGAAGTTATACCCTCGTGTCTAGTCCTTCGGTTCTTCAAGTGGTTCCTTGCTCCTTGGTTCAAGCTTCTTCTTCTTGATCTCCTTGCTTTGGTTTCTTCTTGGCTTTTGAACGGACTCGGTTGCCGGTCTCCTTTGTGTCGAAGATGGGTCGACCATAGGGCCTATGGTCAAGCTCCAACCTCAAAGGAGGTAACTTAGTAATCTAACTTGCTAAGAAAGATCACTTAGTAGAAGTAGAGAGAGTGTAATGAACTAGTTTATCTTAAAGCTCATTGTTTCACAACACATGTGAGTGTATGAGCTTGAGGGAGATGGAGAAGAGAAAACCTAGGAGAGAGAATGCCTTTTTTAGAATGAGTAGAGAATGAGTTGTGAGAATGGCTAAGTATTTGGCTAATAATTCAACCATGGAATTATTTAATAACATAAATAACTACCATGCTTGAATAGTAGCTCCAAAGTGAATAAACAATTTTAAAGCCATGCTTGCAACCCATTCATAAAAAATCTCCTAATATCCACCTCATTAATCCTTTATGGAAAAAGGATAAAACTATAATGAGGTGTCTTTTTCTAGAAGCACATTCTTGCAAAATTACAAGAATGCCCACACCGTATTTTCATTCCCGTATCCGTATTCCGAAAAATACAGATACTCTGAGACAAGTATAATCCAATAACATAATACTAGGATCCGGCTTAAATAAAAGCCCACTAGTATTTTCTGTCCGAACATCATCCGTGTAGCCAGTATACGTATGCGATCGAAACCCTGCCGTAAAACCATACGGCCTCTACGTCGTCTCGCCTGATCCTGGGAAACCCTCTGTGTTAGACTCTAAAGACTCGACAGTACGGTGGCAGTGGGTTTAACCACAATTCCGTCAGTGGCACTAGCTGTACGTAACGGCAACCCAGGTACGTGTCGAAAAAGAGGCCGACGAGCGAACTCGTCCGTAACCCCAACTGAGCCTGTCCATGACAATATCCATTCAGTCCGGTCTGTTCGTCTGAGAGTATCGCTTGTAAGGTCTAGGATGGTGGAAAACGTCAGACCCCTAATAACCGTAGAAGTCGTGTCAGGATGGCTCAAGACCATCCGAGAATCTACTGGTCCAACAACCTGTAATTCTCAATCAGCCTTGGCCAGGGACTTATGGTAATGACCATCCAATCACAGTGTGATATCGACTCCCTATACCGGTAGAGACGAATCCCTAACAGTCACTCACTGCCTCCATGTGGCTCGGGACTGTACCCAAATAAAACCTGTTTGCACAACTCCTTTGAGCCGTGGTAGGGTAGTAATCAAAGCACAGTGGGAAATCACAAGAGACAAATGACGACCTCAAGTCGACAGACTATCTGCATACATGTCACCTGAGAACTTCTATCAGACGCGATGTATAATACCATCTAGTCAGTTCTCAGAGAGTCATGTCCGGTGTACTAACACCCAGTGAGCATCTGTATATAATCTTAGGTGCACATCACCAACGGCTGCGGGACCAATCCGTCGCCCCTCGTCAAGGTCGAGATATGTATACACTAGTCTACTCTGGAGCATCGATACCCAGCCTCGATACTCCTGCGACTAGGGACATTTAAGGATGTGCCTATTGACTATCCAGCTCCCACAAGTATGACTGCCATCATAACGCCGGTAGTCAGGCAAACACCCTACAGGATTTATCGACATGTATACAATATATGAAATACACATGTTAAGATAAAGACAAACCAAATAGCGTACTATCATATCAAGCAAGATTGTCATGTACATACATATCCCTAGCATCCTATACGATGAAGGCCTCTAGGGTATATATATATCCAACAATCTCCCACTTGCACTAAGGCCTATAATTGGCGTAATGAGTACCCACTTTCTGCACTAGATCCAGTTGCTGGCGTACCGCATGCCCAACATCTCAAACAGCCTCTCGAACTGGATTTGAGGGATGGCCTTGGTGAATGGATCTGCCGTGTTGTCTTTTGTGTCTACTTTCCGCACCTCGATCTCCCGACGATCTACGATCTCCCTGATCAGGTGATACCGCCTCAAGATATGCCTGGATTTCTGATGGGACCGTTGTTCCTTCGCTAATGCTACAGCCCCATTGTTATCATAATACAAAGGTATTGGATTGGCAATGGACGGAACCACCTGAAGTTCAGAGATGAAATTCTTCATCTAGACAGCCTCTTTCGCGGCATCATTAGCAGCTATGTACTCAGCCTCCATAGTTGAGTCTGCGACGGTATCCTGTTTGGAACTCCCCCAACATACCGCCCCTCCATTGAGGGTAAACACAAAACCCGAAATGGATTTAGAGTCATCTTTGTCACTTTGGAAGCTGGAGTCGGTAAAAGCCTCGATCTTGAGGTCTCCACTACCGTAAACCAAGAACATCTTCTTAGTCCTTCTCAGGTACTTGGGAATGTTCTTTACCGCTATTCAATGCTTGTCACCCAGGTCAGACTGATACTTGCTTACCACACTAAGTGCGTAAGCTACATCTGGTCTGGTACATAATATCGCATACATTATACATCCTACAACCGAAGCGTAGGGTATAATGCCCATGCGATCCCTCTCTTCATCGGTCTTTGGAGACATCTCTTTGGAGAGGGTGGTTCCATGACAAGCGGGTAAATTACCGCGCTTGGAATCTTCCACACTAAATCTCTTAAGTATGGTGTCAATGTACCTGGACTGTGAATGTCCCAACATCCTTTCGGATCTATCACGATAGATCTTAATGCCCAGAATGTAGGAGGCATCTCCCAAGTCTTTCATGGAGAATTTATGTGACAAGAAGAGTTTTACTAATTGTAGCATAGGGACATCATTACCTATCAGTAGTATGTCGCCGACGTACAAAACGAAGAAGACTACTGCCCCTTCTACAATCTTCCTATAAATGCATGGTTCATCTATATTTTTGATAAAGTCAAATTCTTTAACTGTCTCATCAAAACAGATGTTCCAACTCCACGATACTTGCTTTAATCCATAAATGGATTTAAGCAACTTGCACACCTTTCCGCTGCCCCGCTGTCTAAGAAACCTTCTGGTTGATCCATGTAAACACTTTCTTCTAAATGTCTATTTAGAAAAGCTATTTTTACGCCCATCTGTCAGATTTCATAGTCATGGAAGGCAGCAATGGCAACCAGGATCCGAATGGATTTAAGCATAGCTACCGGGGAAAAGGATTCATCATAGTCCAAGCCTGGTCTTTGACGAAAACCTTTTGCAACAAGTCCAGCTTTGTAGGTTTCCACTTGTCCAAATGCACCAATCTTCTTTTTGAAGATCCATTTGCATCCAACTGGTTTCACTCCAGGAGGAGCAACATCTAATGTCCATACTTTATTAGTGTACATAGATTCCATTTCGGATCTCATAGCATCCAGCCACTTCACCGAGTCTTTACTCATGATAGCCTGCTGAAAATTAGTAGGCTCATCATCATCAATAATGCAATCCTCTTGATCCCCATCTACAAGAAAACCATAGTATCTTTCAGGAGGACGAGAAAGCCTACAAAATCTGCAGAGCGTCGTTGGTTCTTCGGGCTCTATTGAATCCTGAGGTTCTACTAAGTCCTCAGCAGTAGTTTGAGGTTCTGGAATTTCTTCCTGCTCTACCGCGCTCCCACTAATTTCTTTTGCAAGAAATTCGCTCTCTAAGAAGACAATGTGGCGAGTGACAAACACCTTTTGTTCTTCAGTGTGGTAGACAATATATCCCCTTGAATTCTTGGGGTATCCCACAAACTTGCACAAAATCAATCGCGCCTCGATCTTGTCCGGATTATGCTTTTTAACAAATGCCGGACACCCTTATATCTTGATATACTTGAGACATGGTCTCTTCCCGCTCCACATTTCATATGGAGTGGTAGGCACAGATTTAGTCGGGACTCTATTCAATAGGTATGCAGCTGATTCTAGCGCAAAACCCTGAAGGAAAGTGGCAACTCAGCACTACTCATCATTGAACGCACCATGTCCAGTAGCATGCGATTCCTCCTTTCTGATACACCATTATGCTGAGGTGTATACGGTGGAGTAAGCTGAGAGAGAATTCCATTCTCTTTAAGCATTCAAGGAAACTGGTACTTAAGTATTCTCCACCTCGATCAGATCAAAATGTCTTGATGCTTTTACCAATCTGTTTCTCCACTTCATTTTTATACTCCTTAAATTTCTCAAAGGCCTCGGATTTATGTTTCATTAAAAACATATGTCCATACCTCTATAAATCATCAGTAAAAGTGATGAAGTAGGAGTGACCACTTCATGCATGTGTAGAAATCGGACCACATACATTGCTGTGTACAAGTCTCAAGAGTTCCGTGGCTCTTACTCCGTGTCCGGTGAACGGAGATTTGGTCAACTTTCCTTTGATACATAATTGACAAGTTGCATACGATGAATTTTCAAACGGATCTAAATATCCATCTTTATGTAACTTAGTCAACCTTGTTTTATTTATATGACCAAGTCTACAATGCCATAGGAAGGCTTAGTTTGAATCTGGAGCCTTCTTTTTAAGCGTGTTTTGAATATTGAAAACTTGAGGTTGATTAAGTATGTATATGCCAATTTCCAGTGTGCCAAACCCAATCATTTCTTGATTTAGGAGAATGTTCATGACATTTCTTTCAACTGCAAAATTATATCCTTCATCAGATAACAAAGATACTGATATAATATTACACAGCATACTGGGAATACAAAAACAGCTGTACAACACTAAAATGTGCCCACTAGTCAACCCCAGGGGTTATTCCCCCACTGCAACAGCATCTACGTTCATTCCATTGCCTATCCGGAAGGTCATATCACCTACCTTCAGTGCACTACGGTTTCTCAGAGCCTGTAAAGAATTACAGATGTGAGAACCAGAACCGGTATCATGTACCCATGATGTAGAGTTTACTGAAAGACAGTTTTCGATTACAAACACACCAGAAGCAGAAGTAGCAGCTTGCTTCGTGTCCTTGGCTTTGAAGGCCATGCAATCCTTCTTCCAGTGCCCTTGCTTGTGACAATAATAGCATTCATTTTTATCCGCCTTCACTCTCCCTGCCTTGTTCGTTCCCTGCAACTTCTTGACCCCGCCTTTCGGTTTGGTGGCATTCCTCTTCTTCCTCCCCTTAGCTTTCGCTTTGGATTTGAAGAGGATGATTGGCCAACATACAGAATGGGGGTCTTCTCCTTTTTCAAGGAGGTCTCTGCTACCCTCAACATGTTGTAGAGCTTTGGAAGATCAACTTCCATTTCATGCACGAACTGAGAGAAGGTGTGGGGACGGGACTACAAAATCAAGTCGACGTACAACTCATTCTCTAGCACGCATCCCAGGTTTGCGAGTTCCTTAATGAGGCCGATCATTTTCAGGACGTGCTCTCCTACAGGTGATCCTGGAGCTAACCACATCTGGAATAGTTTCCTTGAGGTATCATACCTTGCGATACGAGAGTGCTCTTCATACAATTCCTTGCAATGGAGAAAGATAGATATAATATACATACTTTCATGCTGTTTCTGGAGTTCATTGTTCATGGACGCCAGCACGATACACTTAGCTCTCTCGCAGTCTAGATCCCAAGTTTTGCGGATCTCCTTGTCCGCAACTGAGGAATCTGGTCTTGGGATAGGGGGAGGAACACCGGTGGTAACATATGCTAATTTGTTATAAGTCAGCGCAATGTTGACGTTCCTTAGGCAATCCTTATAGTTTGGCCCGGTCAGTGTATTCTTTTCAAGTAATAGTTTTAGTCCTGTCATGGTAGCTGCCAGAGAGAGAGAAAAGAAACACTCAGCATATGCTCTTGCAAGTTTAGAATGGTTTATTAGTTTATCTAAACAGGATGGCTCTCACTGTTTCCTCAAATCCTTCTTCAAACCCTAAAAGAAGAATTAGTCAGGATTAATCGCACGTAACAATACTTGCTTAACCTTTTAGCCAGGCTAGTGGCGGTACTTCGAGGGTGGTTTTCTGACGCTTTCGTGAAGTTCCTTAATTATATAAGCTCTTTTCCCTGGAGGCGTAGCCCCAGTAACACCTTTCTAGACACGTACTTGGTTTATAGCATTGATTGTCAAGTGAGAAAGTCTCCCGAGAGTAATCCTACTCATCAGTGGGATCGGGATCCAACTATCATTGCATGATGACCTAGATGGAAGGCACTCTAGTCACCACACTCCAGAAGGTATGCTAAATCAGCAAGTTTCCTTTATGTTTGAAACTCCCGATGTGATTTTTACCCCAAGCTCTTATGACCTTGACGTAAGCCAATAAATCATAAGACACAAGTCAAGTTCTGCCCGTCGTTGTCCTGATTAATTTAGACCCACCCGTACTCGCCCTTGATGTAGGCCAACAAGGCTGTACGACTATCCTAAACTAATGCATCTATTTATGCAACAAATAATCAAAACATTTTTACCATACACTACTCCTTGACATAGGCCAACAAACATAGCATGAATACGATGTGCTGTTTATTTGAACGACGGAGGGCTACGGCTGGTTTTTGGCGAAACCGTTAACGTAATGAACTTGATGTAATGGAAGACCATGATAGCTTTTTAAAAGGAGCGGTTTAGGCTCCGCATTTAAAATTTGCTTTTTGAAGAAAACCGAGTGGTTTTGAAATTGTTCCAACGACTTTAGCTTAGGTTTCTTTTCTTCGCATTAATGAGTTAATGTTGTCCCATCAATTAATCTTACCATTGCAGAAAGAAACGAAAATACAACGTACACTTATGCCATCCGCATTCGCTACGGGGCCCCGTCATCACCCGTTAGGTTACTTAACTAACGACAGAGCGAGGGTTGGGCTAGCGCGGGTGTAAAATATAAGCAACACCTAATAAATATCTTATATAGATATATCATTCGTCTCACGCATTAATAAGCATTCCAGATCACAGATGAACATATTGGATACACTAGGAATCCCGCACTTCGTTTAAACCAACAACGAAAGACGGATTCCACGGTCGCGACGAATAGCCAAAACCCTACCCTAGACCCCTACGGGTGCGGCAAGCTACCCGCCAAATTCCCAAAATAGAGCAGCCTCCCTCAACATAGTGAGTAGGCCACTCGGCACTTCAATGTGTAAGTCCACGTTGCCCACCCCGGTGCTTATGGGGGGGTGGAAACGTTATGAAAAATTCGATTTTTACAACACTAGGCAACATGGACTAACCAAAGAAGGGATCTTTACTAAACATAAACTAACTACCAAGCTAAAAGAGTTAGCTACTCGTTTAAGGGGTTATACCTAAGTCTTGAAGTCCTTCTCTTCTTGCTCCTTGGAGTGGGATGAACGGGTTCTCCTCGTCGCCTTCTTTTGCGGAAGAAAGATCCACCCGAGGGCCTCTATCTTTGGCTCCAACCTCAAACTAGAAGTAACTAAGGTGCTTGGTGTGCTAAACCTAGAACCTTAGAAAGAGTAGAGAGTAATTTTGAGGGTTTTATCTCAAGCTCAATGGTTCTCAACTCATGAGAGGGGAGAGCTTTGAGAAAAAGGAATAGGATGAGAGAGAATGAGAATGATCAAGTGAGAAGAAAAAGCCAACCTTCTCACATATATGTGAATTATGATAAATAAATAATTAGCTAACGATAATTGTGATGGTTAATCTTGAAATGACCATTATCATTTCACATTAATTACTTTTGCAAGAATCAAAAAGCATCTTCCATATGAAATGATGATGGTCAATATGTCAACATAGGTCAAAAAGTCAACCACAGTCAAATGGTCAACAACCCTAACCATAACACAATTATATTTAACTAATATTAATAATCATATTTTACACATAAACATTAGGGTTAAGAAAATGACAATGGTCATCAACCCTAAAGAAAGACCTCTGCCTCTGCCTCAGTCAACTGTGCATACACACCCGTATCCGTGTTCCGAGGAACACGAATACAAAGAGATAAAACCAATCCCAAAACATATACTTGGATCCGGCTTAAACCAAAGCCCGCTAGTATAAGCTGTCCAGACACCAAACAAGCACAAGTGCGTGGATGTGAACGAACCCCGTCGCAAAACCATGCGACCTCTACTCGTTTTGCCTAAAGGCGAATAACCCTCTGTGTAGGACTCTAAAGACTCGACACTACGCTGGCAGTGGGTTTAACCACAGACCGCAAGCGGCACTAGCTGTACGTAAAGGTCCTCAGGTAGATGCCGATAAGAAGACTGACGAGGTAAACCCATCTGAACTCCTACTGAGCCTGAATGTGACAGTCTCCGTACAGTCTGGTCTGTTCGTCTAAAAGTATCGCATGGCGGGCCTAAGGGGGCGGTAAACGTAAGTCCCCTAATAGCGGTACAAATCGTGTCGGAGTGTAGCCCAGAACACCCTGAGATAACACTGGAAACCTACCAGTATATCTCGCTTGCCCTGGCCAGGGACTTTGTGTAATGGTTCTCCTAGACACAGCGCGATATCAACCCCCAATACCGGGAGAGACAAATCCTGTCTAACCGTCACTGCCTCCAAGTGCTTCGGGACTGCACCCAACTGCTACTTGTTTGCATGACTCCTTTGAGCCGTGGTAGGGTAGCAATCTAAGAACAGTGGGAACACACTCGAGGCGAAGTGACAGTGTCAAGTCAACGGACTAAGCTGTACTCATGTCACCTGGGAACTGATAACTGACGATGGGTATAATACCAACCAACAGTTCCCGATGAGTCCTGTCCTGTGTACTCGTAACCTAATGAGCACCTGCATACAATCTCAAGTACGACGTCTGACGACTGTAGGACAGACCGTCTCCCAAGCTGGGATGAGAAGCGCATACGCTAGACTACTCCGGAGTATCGATGCCCTGTCTCGATAGTCTTACGACTAGGGACCTGCATAAGGATGTGCTTGTGGATTACCCAGCCCCCACGAGTGTGACTGCGATCACAACGCTGGTAATCAAGCAAAGATCTTAAGGGCTCCACTAATGTGTAAAGGTGATATTCTATAAGAAACACATGTACACATTAAAGTAGAAACAAACCAAGTAGCATACTACTATTTTGAGCAAGAATGTCAATAAAAGGTGAATATCCCAAGCTTCCATTAAGTAATATACGAACTAGTATGATACAGTAATGGCCTCTAGGGCATATACACTAACAATCTACCACTTGCACTAAGGCCATGTACTGCCGTATCGATGACCTATCATCTCGATCAGCCGCTCGAACTTAGTCTGGGGTAAGGCCTTTGTGAAAAGATCAGCAGTGTTATCTTCCATAGCAACTCTCCGAACCTCGATCTCCTGGCGACCCATGATCTCCCTGATAAGGTGATACCGCCTCAAGATGTGTCTGGACTTCTGATGGGACCTGGGTTCCTTCGCTAAAGCTATAGCCCCATTGTTGTCGCAATACAGAGGTATTGGATCAACAATGGACGGAACCACCTGAAGTTCTGTTAGGAACTTCCTTATCCAGACGGCTTCTTTTGCGGCATCAGCAGCAGCAATATATTCCGCTTCCATCATCGAGTCAGCAACGGTTTCCTGTTTGGAACTCTTCCAACATACCGCCCCTCCATAGAGGGTAAAGACATAAACCGACATGGACTTGGAATCATCCCTGTCCCTCTGGAAGCTAGAGTCAGCAAAGGCCTCGATCTGGAGGTCTTTTCCGCCATACACCAAGAACATCTCTTTAGTCCTTCTCAGGTACTTGAGAATGTTCTTTACCGCTATCCAGTGTTTCTCACCAGGGTTTGACTGATACCGGCTTACCACACTCGGTGCATAAGCTACATCTGGTCTGGTACACTGTTAGTTATATGTATGCCCTAGAGGCCATTGCTATACATAGGATGTATATTGCAGTGGATGCTGGGACATATATAGGGAGGACTTTCTTGCTCGACATGATAGTATGCTATCTGGTTGCTCTTTACCTTAACGTGTATACTGATTGTCTCTCTGTTACATGTTGGTAAAGCCCTTAGGATGTGTACTTGACTACCTGGACTATGATGCGGATCATACTAGTGGGGACATGGTAGTCTATAAGTACATCCTTCAAAGTCCCTAGTCATGGGTATATCGAGACGGGGCATCGATATACCAGAGTAGACTAGCGTATACCTTCTCGACCCATACAGATGGGCGATGGATGATCCTATATCCATTGGTGTTTGACATCAGAGATGATATACGGGTGCTCAGTGGAGACTGGGTACACTGGACGGACTCGCCGAGAACTCCCAGATGGTATTATACCTTACGTCAGATGGCAGTTCTCTGGTGACACTGGTACAGAGTAGTCTGTTGACCCGAGACCGTCATAGTGTCTTGTGTGGTTCCCACTGTGCTTTGATTTCCATCTTACTACGTCCAAGAGGGCGTGCAAAACGGTGGTTTTTGGGTACAGTCCCGAATCACATGAAGGCAATGAGCGATAGGAGGGGATTCGTCTCTCCCGGTATAGGGAGTTGATGTTGCGCTGTGTTCGATTGGCTATAACAGGAAATCCCTGGCCAGGGTTGCTGAGATTTACTGGTAAGTGTTACCAGTAGTTTCTCGAATTGTTATAGACCTCATATCGACACGACTTATCGAGCTATTGGGGTCTGACGTTTACCACCCCTAGGCAAGATATGCAACATATCAGACGATCAGACCGGACTGTACGGTAGTGTTACTGGTTGGATTCACTGGAGTGTGAGCGGGCTTGCTCGTCGATCTTCAGATCGCTCAATACCCAGGTGGCCGTTACGTTTAGCAGACCGCTTGCGGCTTGTGGATGTTTGATATGATCATCATCCGCTGCCGGCGTATTGACGAGTCTTTAGAGTCCTACATAGAGGTTTCCTGGCTCAAGCGAAACGAAATAGGAGCGCATATGAGATATGTGCGGGACCGAGAATAATGCGTGTATGTGATACCGTATTTCATTCTCGCGATAAATGTGTCGAATGGTTGTATGCGATATAACCTAGTTATCGAATAGAGGATTGATTCGATAAATCGATACATTGGATATTAGTCGGTTATATGCGATATGGCCGGGTCGTTAAATCAAGTGTTGATTTAATGATTTAATGCATAATTATATATTTGATATATTACTTTGCATTAACTAGTATTGGTTCACTTTAAATGGATTTTCTCGCTCGGATGTGCACATTGTATATTCGATATAGTTTTGTGCACTTGATTGTATCATGTTTGATGATACATGTTCACTTGTGTTTGTGTGAAGATTGAACCATGGTTATAAGAATGGTTAGGGTTATGATTATTTATTCATTCATTTATTTATTTATTAGTTTTGGAAAATAAAACCAAAAGAGAAAAATGGTGGCTTTCTTTGTTTTTATTATGAAGCTTCATGAAGACTTTGACCAAGTGACCATTTTGTCTCATGCTTAACCCTAACCATTCCATTCAACCATGATTAACTCTCTACACATTACCATGGTTAAGATTATGATAAGAATGATTTTATTATTCTTATTATAATACTTATCATATTCATTATCTTCTTCTTCTTCTTCACTTCATGAAGAAAAACCTTTCTTCATCAATGGTGATTGATGAGAATGAGTGAGAAATCCAATTCTAAAGTCTACCCACTTCCTATTTCTTCATCCTCTACCTCTTGCCAAGTAGTAGAGTGTGTTTCCTTCACAAGTTTTCTTGACTTGGTGAAGTTGGAGCTTGATCTAGCGATGCCTCGACGTAGATCATCTTCGGCACGTCGTCGATGACCTAGCCCGCTTCTTCTCCGATGAAGCCGACGCTAGAGCCCGGATTTTGATTTGGACAGCGGAGAGGACTTCATCACGGAGCCGTGGAGGTGGAGGACCGGATCTACAAAGGTTGTATTTCCGTATTCTTGTAGTTAAGTGTTAACTAGTTTGCTTTTTCGCCTAAACTTCTAGCCAACGATCCGTATTAGGGTTTCTCGGCACCATAATTTTTGAAATTGGCATGGTTGATGCCTTGTGAGACCTCTTGAGAGTGCCTAGGAACCCTGCAGTGGTATCAGAGCCTAGCTAGAGCCTTAGGCGAAGTCTAGACGGAGTTTGAAGTCCGAACAAACCCGAAAACCCATTTCCAAAATGATCTCTGTCCAATTTTTAAAAATCTGGATTTTTCAATATTAAAAATATGCAGAAAATTAAGCAGGGTTTTTTATGAATTACGGTGAAAAACGGAGACCTAACTCCGTCATAACGCCGCGGAACCGCGGCCTGAGCCCACGTGGCGCGGCGGTTCCGCGGCCAAATTGTTGACTCTTTGACTCCTTTTTGCACATTAATGTTTATAATTAATTCCTGTGTTTTCTGGGTAATTTTAATATATGCTATGCAGTTGAGTTTTCTGGGGTTGTTTTGGGGATTCGGCGTTTCGATCGGAGTATCAGATTTTGTCTATGTGGCTTTCCAGATAATTTTTGAATATGTTAAAAAGTTCGACCGGATATAAATACCCAATTTTTCCCTTGTCGGGAAATTTCCAAGTGTTGGATTTTTCCGTAGTTTAACGACGTTCTAAGTAGTGCAAGTAACGCGATGGTCCCTCTAGAAGACAACAAACCTTAACTCGATTATGTGACCGCCTTGAACTGCCCTTTGAACCTTCGGGTTTGGGGCAGTACGGCGTGCCACATGTGAGGCGTTGGCTTGACCCTTCTACGGCTGGACCGTTGGTACTGAGGCACGAACTGAATGTTGTTAGACTTGTTTCATGTGTTGATCTGTATCGGGAAAACTTGGGTGTTGGACTGTTCGATCGAAAAGTTTAACATTTTCTATTTATCTGGAATGTGATACAATAATTGGAATTCACAAGAAGTTATGAGATAACTGAATGAATGTTATAAATCTAGCGGTTTAGTCTCACTTGATCGGTTGCCACGGAATTTTGATGTGATCAAAAGTCCGTCGCAATCACGTAGCGTACGTGGATACTCGCCGGGTAAACTTAATAGACAGCCTCGCTCCATAGCCCCGACCAAGTGACTGTAGGAGAACCCCGTCGCCGAAAGCATCCGTTCGGGTGCTCGTGGTAGCGGTGTTCCGCCTTGGTGCACTTCGTCGACGGTATCGGGGGTGCGGCCGTCTACTGAAGTTTGCGACGAGCATTCGATCAGGATGTCGGGAATCTTGTTGAATTGCCCGACTTGATATTGAAAAGATTTTTCGATTTTGAGACTAAAATGCGGGGTTTATAATTGTTAGGCATGCGATGTCTAAGTAATTCATTTGGTCAGGCATGCGATGTCTGAGGTGGTTGCGGATTCCAACTGTTGTAGTTTTACACTTTCTTTTCTGTGACCGTAAGTGTAATATGTATATCGCCGGTTTCGTTGCTATATGTCAACGAAAATTGGGATACGCATGTTTACTTACGTTGATGACATGTGATGTTATGAGTTGCTGGATATGTTATATTGGATCGTCGTGTTTGAATAGCCCGGGGGGTTTTTATGTGAGATGAGTGTTTTTCATTTTCATTCATGTAAAAACTTGTATGTAATATTCTTTTATTGGGGCGCTTCCAGGTTGCGGAAGATGTCACCCTTTGTATATTATTTACTTTTCCGCACTAGGATAGACCCAAGGAGGGGAGCACAAGTAACCGGGTTCTGGAGTCCAGTGGGAGACCAACTCGAGGAGTCGAGTCCGGGTCTCCTAACTCCAGAATTGGTAGGGTTGCTTGCCGCTCTCGTAGGGGTCTAGGGGTGTGGGTTTGGCTATTCATCACGACCGTGGAATCCGTGTTTTATACTGGCTCGTATTGAAAACACGGACGTCCTAGTATATCCAATATTTCATATGTTTCTTCTGCTGCGATATCTGTGATGTGATCATGTGATGTTCTATGATAGATACAGTATATAGTATATATGATATATTATATAGGCGTTACTTATGTTTTACACCCGCGCTAGCCCTGCCCCGCTCTGCCGTTAGTTACCTAACCTAACGGTGCACGAGGGGACATCGAGGCGAATGCGGATGGCATAAGTGTATGTCGTATTTATCTGTGATGTTTAGGTACTTTAAATGATGGGACTTCATTAATGAGATTAATGAAATAAAAGAAACCTAAGATGTTGTAGAATCGAATTTAAAAATAAAACAGGTAGCTACAGTTCTTGCTTTGCACAGCGGTGTATATGATATATCCTGCACCTTATTCGATAAGGAAAGGACCGAGATCCCTTCACCGGGAGTGACTCCTTTAGCAATAACTGGCAGATGCTACACACTCGGTTTGTCTTTTGATTGCTTTTAAGTGTTTTTGCTTTGCACAGCGATATATATGATATATCCCGCACCTCATTCGACGAGGAAAGGACCGACGATCCCTTCACCGGGAGTGACTCCTTTAGCAAAACTAGAAAAGCTTCAAAAACACTCCATTTTAAAAATCATTTGATTCTACAACGATATCAAGTTCATTACGCAATAGGTTTTCAGAAAAACCTGTCGTAGCCCTCCGTCATTTCAGATAAGTACTAGTTAGTATTCGTGCTACGTTTGTTGACTATGTTAAGGCGTAGTGTGCGGTAGCTAATTAGTGCTTATCTGCATAAGCATATGATGCGATTGGATTAGGGTAGTCGTGCGACTTTGTTGACTATGTTAAGGGTCGTGCGGGTGGGTTTAATTCAATTGGGAAATGACGGGTTGAACTTGACTAGCACTTATGATTTGTTAACTATATTAAGGTCATATAGCTGCTAGGGGCAAAAAATTATCGGGAATTTCAAGTGTTGAAATTTGCAATGAGATTGCATACCTTCTATGAGATAGTTGGATCACGATACCCGCTGCGAGTAAGAGTTACTCCTGGGAGAGTTTTACACATTACAATTATCCAATGAAGTAGGTGTCTAGAAAGGTGTTAACGAGGTTACGCCTCTGGGAAAACGAGGTTTACATTAATTAGGTTCGTACGAAAGCACGGGGGACCTCCTTCAAAGTACCGACACTGGCCTGGCTGAAAGATTGGCGAACTTGTAGTGTGTAATTAATCCCGGCTAGTCTTTCCTTTTAGGGTTTGAAGGAAGATTTGATAAAAACAGTGGGAGCCATCCTGATTAGATAAAATAATAACCAATCTATTCTTGCAAGAGAGCACGCTGAGTGTTTTCTTCTCTCTCTCTCTAGGTAGCGACCATATCACGCCTTAATCAAGATAATAATACGGAATATTGACCGAACCCGCTTGTTATACTGAGCTGGGGAACGTTGGTCCCGCTCCAACTTATAATTGTTATAAGACAGAGCAGGAAATTGGGGAATACCAGAATTCCCGTGCCGCCTAAACGAAGAGAGTGGATGCTGATGCATCATCTTCGGGTGTGTTCATTACAAAGAACTGTTTCTCGGTATCTTTTACGTCCTGGTTATGTGATACCAGATCAGGATCCCAGATATGTAATCTGTTACATAGGGCTACAGAAAGGTAGAAAACTGAGAACGGGTGATAAGTTTCATGAGGCAGAAAACGGGGTAAGTGTTGCAGCCAAGTCTGTTGGTCACTGTCACCCTGTATTACAAATACATTGATTCTGAACGAATGTTATTAGATACCGAACCTGATATACAAAATCATATCAGTCTCTTTATTAGTAAAGAAAAGATATAATTTTGTATTGTTGGATAATGTTTTGAACATTTCCTATATCAAAAGTTGATCGGTTCAGGCACGTTATCTAAAAGCATTGATGTTCTAAATCAAACTACAGTTCTTTAGTATACGGAACACACACAAGAGGAAGAGTTCAGAAATGAACGAATCCTTCTTGAGGCATTGTAGACTAGGTCATATCAATGCGACCCGACTAGCTGAAGTTACATTTAGATGCATATTTAAATCAGTTTGAATTTACAACTTGTGAATCTTGCCAGTCATGTCACAAAGATACGATGACCATAGCTCTGTTTACTGGAAGCAGAGAAAGAGTTAGTAAACTCTTGGGACTGATACATGATGATGTATGTAAGGTCTCCTGTCTACACATGCCAGGACTGGTTCTTTATACTTCATTACATTCTCTGATGATCTTTCGAGATTCAGACCTATGTTCCTGTTGAAACACAAGTCCGAACCTTTTGAGATATTCACAGAATATAAGCGAGAAGTAGAGAACCAGAATACGGGTATAAGTATTATGTCCTATGATGAGATCAAGGAGGAGAATACTTGAGCACGGAAATACTGGACTATTCTAAAGGAGAATGAGATTCTCTCTCAGCATTACTCCTCTGTATACACCATAGCACGATGGTATATCAGGGCGGAGCAATCACACCCTATATGATAAGGTGTGCTCTATGATGAGTACTACTGAGTTACCTGTTTCCTTTTGGGGGTTATGCACTTGAGAAGCTGCATACCTATTGAATAGGGTTCAAATCAAATCAGTTGCCTACCATTTCATATGTGATATGATAAGGGAAGAGCCCATATCTTAAGTTGGTTAAGATTTGGGGTTGTCCGGGCTATGTCTAAAAACATAATCCGGACAGGCTCGAGGCAAGGTCTGTTATGTACAACTGGAAAGGTTCCAGCTATACAAACAACAGCAGATGATTTGGTAGAACCAAAGGATTCAATAGATAACAACGAACTTCAGCCTCTCTGCCGATCTAGTAGGGTTTTCTCACCCACCTGAGAGATACATCGGTTTCTCAATGACAGTGGGAGCGAGGATTGCATCATGAGATGATGACCCAACTAGCTTCGAGCTGGCCATCAGGAGTGGGACTCTGTAAGAATGGCTGAATGCTTAGCGATCTGAGATGGAATCCATGTACACCAGCAAAGTATGGACTTTGGCTGCTATATCTGAAGGGTTAAATCCCCATCAGGAGCAAGTATATCTTGAGAAGATTATTTGGTGTAGATGGAAAGGTTGAGACTTTCAAAGCTAGACTTGTTAAAGGTTTTCGTCATCGACCAGGCGTGGATAATGATGAAACCTTTTCCAGTGCCTAAGCTTAAGTCCATCCAGATCCTACTTGCCACGGCTACGTTTCATTGCTACGATATCTAGCGGTTGGGTGTCATGACTGCTTTTCTAAATGATGTTTTAGAAGAGTGTGTCTATAAGTACACAGCCAGATGGCTTCGTAGACAGTGGGAGCAGCGGAAACGTGTGCAAGATGCTTTATAGGATAAAGCAGGCATCGCGGAGTTGGAACATCTATTTTGATGGATTAGTCAAAGAAGTTGACATCATCAAAATGGTAGATGAACCTTGTATAAACAAAAAGGTAGTAGGGAGTATGGTGATGATCCTCGTAGAGTACGTGGATGACATACTCTTGATAGGAAAAGAGTTTCCTATGCTACGCTCGATCAATCTCCGCTTATCACAATGATTCTCCACATAGGATCAAAGTGATACCTCCTAAATCCTGGGTTTTTGGATCTATGAGATAGATCTAATTGGATGTTAGGACTCTCACTAGTTGTAGTGAGACGGTATCAACCGATCCTGGGGAGAATCACTGGAAGGGTTCCAGGGTGATAAAGACGACTGAGTGTCAGTCACAGGCATTGTCTTTACCCTCAGTAAAGGGACGGTATGTTGGAAGAGTTCCAAGCTAGATACCGTGACATACTAGACGATAAAGGCTGGATACATCGCTACTTAAGATGCTACCAAAGAGGCAGTCTGGGTGTATATTGGTTCATGAGATGAACTACGTTCCAACCATTGTAAGACAATGGAGTTGTAGCTTGTGCCAAGGAACGCCGATCCCATCAGTGATCCAGACATATTCTAAGGCAGAGTCACCTGATCATGGAGATGGTTGATCTCCAGGGTGATCGAGGTTTGGAGAGTAAACTCAGAGGACAAAAACAGCGGATCCACTCACAAAGGCCTGTTCCCAAAGAGAGATTTTTATGGGATGGTTGAGTATGAGATACTGCAACCACTGCTACAGATGGCCCTAGTGCAAGTGGGAGATTGTTAGTTATATGTATGCCCTAGAGGCCATTGCTATACATAGGATGTATATTGCAGTGGATGCTGGGACAAATACAGGGAGGACTTTCTTGCTCGACATGATAGTATGCTATCTGGTTGCTCTTTACCTTAACGTGTATACTGATTGTCTCTCTGTTACATGTTGGTAAAGCCCTTAGGATGTGTACTTGACTACCTGGACTATGATGCGGATCATACTAGTGGGGACATGGTAGTCTATAAGTACATCCTTCAAAGTCCCTAGTCGTGGGTATATCGAGACGGGGCATCGATATACCAGAGAAGACTAGCGTATACCTTCTCGACCCATACAGATGGGCGATGGATGATCCCATATCCATTGGTGTTTGACATCAGAGATGATATACGGGTGCTCAGTGGAGACTGGGTACACTGGACGGACTCGCCGAGAACTCCCAGATGGTATTATACCTTACGTCAGATGGCAGTTCTCTGGTGACACTGGTATAGAGTAGTCTGTTGACCCGAGATCGTCATAGTGTCTTGTGTGGTTCCTACTGTGCTTTGATTTCCATCTTACCGCGTCCAAGAGGGCGTGCAAAACGGTGGTTTTTGGGTACAGTCCCGAATCACATGAAGGCAATGAGCGATAGGAGGGGATTCGTCTCTCCCGGTATAGGGAGTTGATGTTGCGCTGTGTTCGATTGGCTATAACAGGAAATCCCTGGCCAGGGTTGCTGAGATTTACTGGTAAGTGTTACCAGTAGTTTCTCGAATTGTTATAGACCTCATATCGACACGACTTATCGAGCTATTGGGGTCTGACGTTTACCACCCCTAGGCAAGATATGCAACATATCAGACGATCAGACCGGACTGTACGGCAGTGTTACTGGTTGGATTCACTGGAGTGTGAGCGGGCTTGCTCGTCGATCTTCAGATCGCTCAATACCCGGGTGGCCGTTACGTTTAGCAGACCGCTTGCGGCTTGTGGATGTTTGATATGATCATCATCCGCTTCCGGCGTATTGACGAGTCTTTAGAGTCCTACACAGAGGTTTCCTGGCTCAAGCGAAACGAAATAGGAGCGCATATGAGATATGTGCGGGACCGAGAATAATGCGTGTATGTGATACCGTATTTCATTCTCGCGATAAATGTGTCGAATGGTTGTATGCGATATAACCTAGTTATCGAATCGAGGATTGATTCGATAAATCGATACATTGGATATTAGTCGGTTATATGCGATATGGCCGGGTCGTTAAATCAAGTGTTGATTTAATGATTTAATGCATAATTATATATTTGATATATTACTTTGCATTAACTAGTATCGGTTCACTTTAAATGGATTTTCTCGCTCGGATGTGCACATTGTATATTCGATATAGTTTTGTGCACTTGATTGTATCATGTTTGATGATACATGTTCACTTGTGTTTGTGTGAAGATTGAACCATGGTTATAAGAATGGTTAGGGTTATGATTATTTATTCATTCATTTATTTATTTATTAGTTTTGGAAAATAAAAGCAAAAGAGAAAAATGGTGGCTTTCTTTGTTCTTATTATGAAGCTTCATGAAGACTTTGACCAAGTGACCATTTTGTCTCATGCTTAACCCTAACCGTTCCATTCAACCATGATTAACTCTCTACACATTACCATGGTTAAGATTATGATAAGAATGATTTTATTATTCTTGTTATAATACTTATCATATTCATTATCTTCTTCTTCTTCTTCACTTCATGAAGAAAAACCTTTCTTCATCAATGGTGATTGATGAGAATGAGTGAGAAATCCAATTCTAAAGTCTACCCACTTCCTATTTCTTCATCCTCTACCTCTTGCCAAGTAGTAGAGTGTGTTTCCTTCACAAGTTTTCTTGACTTGGTGAAGTTGGAGCTTGATCTAGCGATGCCTCGACGTAGATCATCTTCGGCACGTCGTCGATGACCTAGCCCGCTTCTTCTCCGATGAAGCCGACGCTAGAGCCCGGATTTTGATTTGGACAGCGGAGAGGACTTCATCACGGAGCCGTGGAGGTGGAGGACCGGATCTACAAAGGTTGTATTTCCGTATTCTTGTAGTTAAGTGTTAACTAGTTTGCTTTTTCGCCTAAACTTCTAGCCAACGATCCGTATTAGGGTTTCTCGGCACCGTAATTTTTGAAATTGGCATGGTTGATGCCTTGTGAGACCTCTTGAGAGTGCCTAGGAACCCTGCATACACAACATCGCATACATTATAGAGCCTACCACAGAAGCGTAGGGTAAAATCGACATGCGATCCATTTCCAAATGAGTCTTAGGAGACATCTCGATGGAGAGGGTGATCCCGTGACAAGCCGGTAGATTACGGTGCTTGGAATCTTCCATACTGAATCTTTTCAGTATGGTGTCGATGTACCTGGACTGTGAGAGTCCTAATATCTTCTTGGATCTGTCACGATAGATCCGGATCCCCAGAATGTAAGAGGCATTACCCAGGTCTTTCTTGGAGAACCTATGTGACAAGAACCCTTTGACAGATTGTAGCATAGGAATGTCATTTTCTATCAAAAGAATGTCATCCACGTATAAAACGAGGAATACTACAGTTCTTGCTACAAATTTACTATAGATGCATGGTTCATCTAAATTTTTGATAAAGCCAAATTCTTTGACTGTCCCATCAAAATAGATGTTCCAACTCCGCGATGTCTGCTTTAGTCCATAGATGGACTTTAGCAACTTGCACACCTTTCCACTGCTCCGACTCTGAATGAAACCCTCTGGCTGGTCCATATAGACACACTCCTCTAAATTTCCATTTAGAAAAGCGGTCTTTACGTCCATCTGCCAGATCTCATAATCGTAGAATGCAGCAATAGCAAGAAGGATCCGAATGGATTTCAGCATAGCCACTGGAGAAAAGGTTTTGTTATAGTCCAAATCAGGTCTTTGACGAAAACCCTTTGCAACAAGTCTAGCTTTATAGGTCTCAACCTGTCCATCTACACCAATCTTCCTTTTAAAGATCCACTTGCATCCTACGGGTTTACCCCATCTGGAGCAACGTCCAACGTCCATACTTTGTTGGTGTACATGGACTCCATCTCGGTCCGCATTGCATCCAGCCATTTTACCGAGTCAACTGTCACGACCCGAAAGTACGGAACATGACCGGCACTTAAACTACGAATGCCTCGAGGCGTACGTAATCTAAGTAAACCGAAAACCCAGAAATCCAAACCAAGAAAAGTAGTAGAGTGCAGGAAAAACCAACTTAAAGCAAGTAGTTTCAATAGCATAAGCCGAATTATGCGGTTTTTAAAACATCAAAAATTTACTGAAAATTTCGGCAGAGTCTCCTTTGTAAATACTGGCCCCCAAACGGGATACAACATGAATAGTATACGAAATCAAAAAAAAAGGCATCCCCAAGCGGGAGCTAGCTCTTCGTCAATCGACGGTCACAACCACACAAGCAATATAATATACAACGCCAACGGCGAGGATCAAAACTCAAAAGGAAACTCAAAACCACCAAAAATAAAACGAGCGACTCTAAGGTCGAAGAATAAACAACACTGGTCTCTATCTCAATAGATACATGTTTGGTTGATGGAATTTACTAGATACAACGGAATAATATTATACAAGGTAATATGATGGGTAAGATACAAGAAAAACCCACTTATTAGCAAGTCACCCGAATGAAACTGAGCCCGCAAAGCCGTAATGAAACCTGTACGGCAAACCTGCAAGAAACTGGGGCACAACGGGGGTGAGTTGCCAACTCATCAATAGAAAAACATCTGCGCACAGAAATCGCATAAATAACGCAATCCTAGGTCAATGATCATAATATATCCTCAAAATTGTATATAACATGCAGCCTATAACAAAGGCTAGGGTAAATATCTAACCCGAGTGAAAACTCATGTGCTCGTGTCAGTGCCTCAGGTAGCAATATATCATATGGATGATGTATGAATGCATAAAACAGAATGCATGTACTGAATAAAACTGGTTTCATAAATCAGTGAGATTTCTGTATTTTAAAAGAAATGAGGTACCATATATGAAATCAGCATAAAACAGTGCCCAGCATCGACACAAAACAAGTGTCCAAATACCTCGATATCTCTGTGTCACAATCTATGTACCTCAAGTCTCAATCTCAATATCTAGGGCGCCGTCCGTTCAGACCGGCCCCTACCATCCATCTCAAGACCACGACGGTATCCTCCGGATATCCGACGCGTCGGGTAATATCACCGGTAGGTAGTACTCCCCTGCCAGGCTCACATCGTCATCATCACGCGCTTCTTGCCCCGGGGTACCTTACCGGGTCCACCATGTACCCGAAACGGTTCATCCGCCTCCTCGAATCGGGTCTCGAAATCCAACAGCAAACTCATGGTGGAAGACTCATACATCATGGGAAAACCGCACTTTTTATTTTAAAGAGAGAAGGAAGCTTATATAAGTTTTGCGGTTTTCCCCCAAAACCAGAAAATCTCATAGAAATCCGAATCCAATCCTCAATAGCATGTAAACAGTGCATATCGGCATAAAAATCCATGAATGCGGCATAACAATGAATATTAACATGCATGAAGTAACAAGTAATATCTACAATGTCTAATCTAGCATATAAGGCGAGTACACTAATATCATGTCTAAATTATTAGCTAACAACCTATGTCAATGCAATAGTATTTCTAAAGTGTACGTGGCATGACAATTACCGATGAAGATGTGTGTGAGCCGGCAAGTAAGTGTACGTGATACATACGCATCATCGGTAAAGGTGCTGGTGTCCTAACAGCATGATATCAATAACGGAGTATGAAACATAATATAAGCATACGATGCGAAACGAACCACAATAAAGAGCGGGAGCTGAATACTAGACGCAACTATATCTAATCTGCATTAACCTAATATAAGTCCTACAAATGGTGCCTTTTGAAATAACATGAATCATGGGGTTTTGAAAATAGGGGCTACAGTGTTTTTATGAAAAGATACGTCTTTTGAAATATCCGTAGGATCCCTTGGGCTGTCTTTTAAAATACCCACGATTCGTTAGTTTTTGAAATAGGTAATAATCGAATCTAATCTAACAACTAAACTAAACTAAAGGACTAAGCTAACCAGCTGGACTACAGGTAAGGAAACCGCCTAACATCTGAGTCGATGTATATACATACCTGTATATATATTAGTCGGTGATCCCGCCTCAATAATATCATATCCGATACCATATCTATAATCAGACATCCCAAGTCAAGAGTGCGGATCAATCATCAATATGTAGCTCGTACGTAAGTCCGTCGTACGGCATCCCCAAATCTGGGTACGGGTCAAAGTCACATCAATCACACTATTCATTTGGTATCTTCTTTATCAAATATCATGATCCAGAATAATGTCCTACGTCTAGTACAATATTGATGCCATCTATGTATGCATGCGGGTGTAAGAACTACTACGTCAGAAGACCCGCTAAAACATCATGTCGTATCTCAATACGAACCAAATCACGTCACCGATCTCCTGGCCTCAAGCCCAATCTCATCGACTCATCTCAAATTCCAAATACTATCCTCAAATCCAGTATATGAACACATAGTCCCATACCCATGTGAACACATAAATAAGAATGTATGCAAGTATGTATGTGTGTATGTATGTGTGTATGTGTAGTGCAACACTACCCTAGGGTTCGCAACAATAAGGTAATCCAACACACCAATATCCATCCTAAACATCGTTATTAATCCCAAATAACATATAACGATTGTTGGTGTGTATACGCATCCGTATACACCACCACGGACTGCGGGGGTGCTATACGCCATCCACCCGACTTCTCCCCGTAGATATAAATCTACTCACCTGGTCCTTGCTCGCCGGTGTCGACGTCGCCACGCGCTTACTTGTCGTCTCGAAGTCCACATGGGATACCTACATGTCATAACACACCGTATCGCATTAAAAACCAAATTCGAAATCGAAAGGGCATACGAAAATCGAATCGGCACGCGTATCACGCATAGGTCAAAACCTATCGCCTACGCATGCACGAACACTAATTATAATATAAAATAGGTTAAAATTCACAAAAAACCCTAAATTCACTTTAAAAGCCATTTTTTCCGAAAATCTAGCAAGCAAAAATTACCCGTTTTAGTACAAAACTCGACGTTTAAGCAAATCTAGCGGCTATAACACTTATTAAACATCTCAAATAAGTCATACAACCCATTTCAAGAATTTAATATCATCAATTCTTATAAAAGTAAAAATTCTAGTTTTGCAATTTATCTAATTTTAACAATTCCAACTAAAAATGCACAAAACAGTAACTACGCTTGATTTTGCATATACTAACGTACTAAACCACAAATTATAATGTTAATAATGTGATAAAAATCCTAACCATATTTTTAATCTCACATTCTAATTCAATTTATTATAAAACTAGTAAGCATGAAAACTAGAAAATTGACGCAACCATCACGGATTTGCGACAAAAAGACTGCAATCTAGCATGAACAACCAATCCACACTACAAGCAATCTACCACACTCAAATAATCTACATGAAATGCTTCAATTCCCATTTCCAAAATCAACCCCTTCTCTTGATTTTTTTTTATAAACTAGCAACAACAACAATTTCCCACTTTAAATAACTAATTTAGCATATATAAGCTGCAATTTAACCATTAGATAGAAATTATACCTCCAAGTTTGAAATCCTAGGTTGCTCTAGCCACCAAAGATACCTCCTTTCCCCTTTTTCCAAACAAATTTGGGTGTGAGAAGAGGTAGAATAGGGATTTGGGTTGAATTTGTGAATGATTTGCGGATTTTTCGTGGATTTTTGAGATGAAATTGGAGCAAAAGGAGATGGAGAAATGGGGGAAAGTTTGGGGCTGATGCAAGAAGTTTCGGCCAGGTGAGGGATGGGGGGAGAGTGAGGGAGAATGGTGTAAAGAAAAACCAAGGCAAAGCCCTCCCAAATTACCATAATACCCCCACCCAACCAACATATATAAAAACCTATATTTTAAATCATTTAAATGAGTTAAAGAAGCAAAAATGATGGAGGGGGAAATGTGGGCTGCAGGTGGTAGTGGGGCCGGCCAAGTGAAGGTGAGGGTGTGTGAGAGAGTGTACAAGAAAATTTCATGCAAAAAGAACCCCTCAAGTTACAAAAATGCAAGTTTTAGTTTAATTATTTAAATTTTAACTTCCTTTGATTAAAACTAAATAGAACTTGGAAATAACATACTAAAAATTACATTACAACTAGATTTTTGTTGTCATGGTTCTAAAGCAAGTAATTAGCCTATTCAAATTTGTATTTATCGCTAATTTAATGTATTTTCTTACCGGCTTAAAATAATATTAAAATAATATTTTTTTCAGAAAATTTGAAATTTCACCAGTGGCTCAATAAACACCAAATACTAGTAATTGCATAGCTAGAATATGTATATTTAATTTTATAATAAAGATATTTGTATTTTGACTTTTTACAGAAAACCCCCTTATTTTACCGTTTTTTTCGAAATTTCACCGAAACGATTTTCAAAACGTTACAATCTTCCCCCCTTAAAGAAATTCGGTCCCCGAATTTAAATTAAAACTCCCCTGCCAAATACTAAGACATCTAAAGCCAAAACCATCAAGTCGTCGGGGTTCCGAATCGTAAATACATAAAACAAATCGTAGCGCAGCGCGTGCGCATGAAAAATGTGCATATAACTCAAATCAAAACTCCGTCAAGCATCCCGCAATCATCGGAGTCATGGGGAAGACATCAAAGCCAAATCCAAAGCAAAACCAATATGATATAACTCGAAACTATACATGTAAATATCGAATCTATATATGTAAGTATCTGAAGGAAATGCATGCCAAATCTCTTTAAGTCGCTGTGCAACGCATATAACACTGCACAGTGGCGGACGTCTATCATAAGAAAATAATAATATACATATATACCTTTGTTTGAAATGTACGTTCCGCCGTTTTGGAAACAATTTAGAAGGGTCTTCTTGTTTTAAACATTTCGTATCATATCAGACACGTAGGTAAATACTGAGACTATAGCTCTCTTTTTGGAAATCCCTTCAATAACTATCTATGCATGCAAAATATATTCAGGTACTGTCCTCTGACTAGTCCTGCTCAGTACAAAAACTCATAGCAATCATCATAAAAAAAAACGTACTGCTCCATAAGAAATCTATCCCAAAATACGCGTATGAATACTACGTGCGTCTGGTGCGCACGGAAATAAAAATCCATATATGTGCCATACATATGCACAGAAACAAGATCTAAGTGCATTGGGTGTGCACAAAGCATCTGTCGTAGGCAACGTGTGTGCCTGACAGCAAAATCAGGTGCATCTGACATGCACGAAAAATCTTGATTTAGTGCATCTGGTGTGCACCAAAATCGCATCTCAAAACATGCGCCCAACATGCGCGAAAATCCAAATCAGGTGCATCCATCGTGCACGAAATCATGAAATCCAATATCAAGCGCCGAACATGCGCAAAATCAAATCAGGTGCACAAAACAAATATCGAATATCACCATCGAAATCAAAGTCCAATGCATCTAAGTGCACAAAAGGCGTATCACTGCACTGCAAGCATATATAAACTATACAGAGTGCAGGAACCAAATCGTGTGCGTGCATACGCACAAAATCAACTCAAATGTCTAAAACTGTAAAATCACAAACATGTGAAACCCAAGCACGAAACGATATCAAGTGCAACACTGTGCAAAGATCGTAAATCCTCAAACATCAAAATCAAATCATGCGAATAAATCACCCAAAACATCGAAATCAATAATGGCGGAATAGTATCGCTCAAGTGCATCCTCTAAGAATCTCGGGCCAACTGTCGCGGTCACTAATGGGACGTCTCGTCGATGATCATGAACCCTGGCCTGCTGGTGTGCGTAACCATGACCACTCCTGGGTCAAGGTCTTCACTGTGAATTACCAATCTTTCGGTCCATCGGCTCATCGGCCCTGTCAGGTGTGCTAACGGAGACGATTCCGTTCTGGCACTTCTCTGGTCATCCCTTGGTCAATCATCGCGACCACTCGTAAGACAGCATATTACTGGCGTCGGCCTCTGGCTCTCTGAATGTACGTGACACATCTGATCCTGGGTGCAAGTATCATTGCAGCAGTGTCCTGAAAGGAATCCTGCTCACGGTCTCTTCCATGTCTCGTCTCTGCCAACTGTCCGGAAGTCGTTGTCCTTTCCTATATCTGCATCTTGCTCTGGAACGACTGCATACTCATCGCGACTCCTTCTGGAAGGTAAGTCCAAGTACCATGCCTCGGCATGCGCATTGCATCTCTGATGTCGGCGGAGTGGAATGTCATCTCATCTAGATCTGGTACGAGCCTCTTACCCCACTTTTCTCTAATGTCGTCTGCTTTGGACTCGTCTCGTCGCGGCTGCAAGGACTGAGCTCCAACGACTATCCTCATATCTGGAGTCTCCCAAGAAATGCATCTCACCACCTAGCATCCGAATTAAGTCGAGCCATCCGATCGAGTCGTCAAAACCTCATAATCCCCCAAGAGCTCAACATCTTGGGCACGGTTTAATAGTATCGAGTACATACCACAGCATCGGTGGTCCAGCCGTAGAAGGGCAAACCCAAGCCTCACTAATGGCGCCGTAGAACTGCCGCAAACTCGAAGGTTCAAAGGCTTTCACACGGTCATTAAGTCGAGTTAGGGTTTCATTCTTCTAGAGGGACCATAGAATTTCCTGCATGTCTTTCCGAATACTTTAAACTTGGAATAATAGGTTTCTGACATTCGATCGTCTCTGTCGACTCCCAACGTCTCCGCGTGAAGTCGTCTCTAGCTGGAATCAATCTATCTGATGACCTCGCATCGGGGTAGGCGAACGATCCACATGTCCTAGTCATTCATCCTCGATGACTAGCGACCTTCTATCATCTCTTAGTACAACTCGTTCTGCACTAATTCCAGCACCTGGGCAATACCTCATCGTTCGCAGCGACAACTGGCTCACTCGTCTGCACGCTGAACAGTGCCTCAATCATCATGAGTAAGCAATACACCAACGGTCATCAAAATCTGGCTGGCCTCTATCATTGGCTCAATCCTCTAGTGTCGATCAGCACATCCGAGTAACCTCATAAAGGCGATCCGCCAAACACTCGTGGCGCGGAAACACAGTAAAAAGATACATCTCTGCAATCGTGTGTTGCCGGAATTTCGCCATGGTCAGTCCTCGTTCGTGACGAGCTTGTGCTGACCGCAACTCTAGCCGTAGCTCTCCCAGCTGTAACCGTAGCAGCAAAACCAAACTAGTACCGATGAGGCTAGATCAGGAATGAATATAATACCAAACAAGGAAATGTACATCCTAAGGCTTCTTAAGTGGAGTAGCGTATCGTAAATATGCCGCGGAACATACCCACGGTACGTCACTCTACTTTAGTCACCTATTCCATCAACCAAGGGTCATCCTACGCTCCGAAGGTAAAACCTAACGCTCTGATACCAACTTTGTCACGACCCGAAAGTACGGAACATGACCGGCACTTAAACTACGAACGCCTCGAGGCGTACGTAATCTAAGTAAACCGAAAACCCAGAAATCCAAACCAAGAAAAGTAGTAGAGTGCAGGAAAAACCAACTTAAAGCAAGTAGTTTCAATAGCATAAGCCGAATTATGCGGTTTTTAAAACATCAAAAATTTACTGAAAATTTCGGCAGAGTCTCCTTTGTAAATACTGGCCCCCAAACGGGATACAACATGAATAGTATACGAAATCAAAAAAAAAGGCATCCCCAAGCGGAAGCTAGCTCTTCGTCAATCGACGGTCACAACCACACAAGCAATATAATATACAACGCCAACGGCGAGGATCAAAACTCAAAAGGAAACTCAAAACCACCAAAAATAAAACGAGCGACTCTAAGGTCGAAGAATAAACAACACTGGTCTCTATCTCAATAAATACATGTTTGGTTGATGGAATTTACTAGATACAACGGAATAATATTATACAAGGTAATATGATGGGTACGATACAAGAAAAACCCACTTATTAGCAAGTCACCCGAATGAAACTGAGCCCGCAAAGCCGTAATGAAACCTGTACGGCAAACCTGCAAGAAACTGGGGCACAACGGGGGTGAGTTGCCAACTCATGAATAGAAAAACATCTACGCACAGAAATCGCATAAATAACGCAATCCTAGGTCAATGATCATAATATATCCTCAAAATTGTATATAACATGCAGCCTATAACAAAGGCTAGGGTAAATATCTAACCCGAGTGAAAACTCATGTGCTCGTGTCAGTGCCTCAGGTAGCAATATATCATATGGATGATGTATGAATGCATAAAACAGAATGCATGTACTGAATAAAACTGGGTTCATAAATCAGTGAGATTTCTGTATTTTAAAAGAAATGAGGTACCATATATGAAATCAGCATAAAACAGTGCCCAGCATCGACACAAAACAAGTGTCCAAATACCTCGATATCTCTGTGTCACAATCTATGTACCTCAAGTCTCAATCTCAATATCTAGGGCGCCGTCCGTTCAGACCGGCCCCTACCATCCATCTCAAGACCACGACGGTATCCTCCGGATATCCGACGCGTCGGGTAATATCACCGGTAGGTAGTACTCCCCTGCCAGGCTCACATCGTCATCATCACGCGCTTCTTGCCCCGGGGTACCTTACCGGGTCCACCATGTACCCGAAACGGTTCATCCGCCTCCTCGAATCGGGTCTCGAAATCCAACAGCAAACTCATGGTGGACGACTCATACATCATGGGAAAACCGCACTTTTTATTTTAAAGAGAGAAGGAAGCTTATATAAGTTTTGCGGTTTTCCCCCAAAACCAGAAAATCTCATAGAAATCCGAATCCAATCCTCAATAGCATGTAAACAGTGCATATCGGCATAAAAATCCATGAATGCGGCATAACAATGAATATTAACATGCATGAAGTAACAAGTAATATCTACAATGTCTAATCTAGCATATAAGGCGAGTACACTAATATCATGTCTAAATTATTAGCTAACAACCTATGTCAATGCAATAGTATTTCTAAAGTGTACGTGGCATGACAATTACCGATGAAGATGTGTGTGAGCCGGCAAGTAAGTGTACGTGATACATACGCATCATCGGTAAAGGTGCTGGTGTCCTAACAGCATGATATCAATAACGGAGTATGAAACATAATATAAGCATACGATGCGAAACGAACCACAATAAAGAGCGGGAGCTGAATACTAGACGCAACTATATCTAATCTGCATTAACCTAATATAAGTCCTACAAATGGTGCCTTTTGAAATAACATGAATCATGGGGTTTTGAAAATAGGGGCTACAGTGTTTTTATGAAAAGATACGTCTTTTGAAATATCCGTAGGATCCCTTGGGCTGTCTTTTAAAATACCCACGATTCGTTAGTTTTTGAAATAGGTAATAATCGAATCTAATCTAACAACTAAACTAAACTAAAGGACTAAGCTAACCAGCTGGACTACAGGTAAGGAAACCGCCTAACATCTGAGTCGATGTATATACATACCTGTATATATATTAGTCGGTGATCCCGCCTCAATAATATCATATCCGATACCATATCTATAATCAGACATCCCAAGTCAAGAGTGCGGATCAATCATCAATATGTAGCTCGTACGTAAGTCCGTCGTACGGCATCCCCAAATCTGGGTACGGGTCAAAGTCACATCAATCACACTATTCATTTGGTATCTTCTTTATCAAATATCATGATCCAGAATAATGTCCTACGTCTAGTACAATATTGATGCCATCTATGTATGCATGCGGGTGTAAGAACTACTACGTCAGAAGACCCGCTAAAACATCATGTCGTATCTCAATATGAACCAAATCACGTCACCGATCTCCTGGCCTCAAGCCCAATCTCATCGACTCATCTCAAATTCCAAATACTATCCTCAAATCCAGTATATGAACACATAGTCCCATACCCATGTGAACACATAAATAAGAATGTATGCAAGTATGTATGTGTGTATGTATGTGTGTATGTGTAGTGCAACACTACCCTAGGGTTCGCAACAATAAGGTAATCCAACACACCAATATCCATCCTAAACATCGTTATTAATCCCAAATAACATATAACGATTGTTGGTGTGTATACGCATCCGTATACACCACCACGGACTGCGGGGGTGCTATACGCCATCCACCCGACTTCTCCCCGTAGATATAAATCTACTCACCTGGTCCTTGCTCGCCGGTGTCGACGTCGCCACGCGCTTATTTGTCGTCTCGAAGTCCACATGGGATACCTACATGTCATAACACACCGTATCGCATTAAAAACCAAATTCGAAATCGAAAGGGCATACGAAAATCGAATCGGCACGCGTATCACGCATAGGTCAAAACCTATAGCCTACGCATGCACGAACACTAATTATAATATAAAATAGGTTAAAATTCACAAAAAACCCTAAATTCACTTTAAAAGCCATTTTTTCCGAAAATCTAGCAAGCAAAAATTACCCGTTTTAGTACAAAACTCGACGTTTAAGCAAATCTAGCGGCTATAACACTTATTAAACATCGCAAATAAGTCATACAACCCATTTCAAGAATTTAATATCATCAATTCTTATAAAAGTAAAAATTCTAGTTTTGCAATTTATCTAATTTTAACAATTCCAACTAAAAATGCACAAAACAGTAACTACGCTTGATTTTGCATATACTAACGTACTAAACCACAAATTATAATGTTAATAATGTGATAAAAATCCTAACCATATTTTTAATCTCACATTCTAATTCAATTTTTTATAAAACTAGTAAGCATGAAAACTAGAAAATTGACGCAACCATCACGGATTTGCGACAAAAAGACTGCAATCTAGCATGAACAACCAATCCACACTACAAGCGATCTACCACACTCAAATAATCTACATGAAATGCTTCAATTCCCATTTCCAAAATCAACCCCTTCTCTTGATTTTTTTTTATAAACTAGCAACAACAACAATTTCCCACTTTAAATAACTAATTTAGCATATATAAGCTACAATTTAACCATTAGATAGAAATTATACCTCCAAGTTTGAAACCCTAGGTTGCTCTAGCCACCAAAGATACCTCCTTTCCCCTTTTTCCAAACAAATTTGGGTGTGAGAAGAGGTAGAATAGGGATTTGGGTTGAATTTGTGAATGATTTGCGGATTTTTCGTGGATTTTTGAGATGAAATTGGAGCAAAAGGAGATGGAGAAATGGGGGAAAGTTTGGGGCTGATGCAAGAAGTTTCGGCCAGGTGAGGGATGGGGGGAGAGTGAGGGAGAATGGTGTAAAGAAAAACCAAGGCAAAGCCCTCCCAAATTACCATAATACCCCCACCCAACCAACATATATAAAAACCTATATTTTAAATCATTTAAATGAGTTAAAGAAGCAAAAATGATGGAGGGGGAAATGTGGGCTGCAGGTGGTAGTGGGGCCGGCCAAGTGAAGGTGAGGGTGTGTGAGAGAGTGTACAAGAAAATTTCATGCAAAAAGAACCCCTCAAGTTACAAAAATGCAAGTTTTAGTTTAATTATTTAAATTTTAACTTCCTTTGATTAAAACTAAATAGAACTTGGAAATAACATACTAAAAATTACATTACAACTAGATTTTTGTTGTCATGGTTCTAAAGCAAGTAATTAGCCTATTCAAATTTGTATTTATCGCTAATTTAATGTATTTTCTTACCGGCTTAAAATAATATTAAAATAATATTTTTTTCAGAAAATTTGAAATTTCACCAGTGGCTCAATAAACACCAAATACTAGTAATTGCATAGCTAGAATATGTATATTTAATTTTATAATAAAGATATTTGTATTTTGACTTTTTACAGAAAACCCCCTTATTTTACCGTTTTTTTCGAAATTTCACCGAAACGATTTTCAAAACGTTACATCAACGCTCTGAATGGCCTGCTGGAAGCTAGTCGGCTTATCACTATCAATGATACAATCCTCTCTATCCCCGTCTATGAGAAAACCGTAGTATCTCTCGTGCGGATGAGACTGCCAACTACTTCTGCAGTGTGGCACAGGAATGTCCTGATCTTTCGAACCCTCTAGTTCTACTAAGCTTTCAGTAATAGCTCATGGTTCTGGAATTTCTTCCAGTTCTATTGTGCTCCCACTTATCAGATTTTCCAAAAACTGAGTTTCCAAGAAGTGGGCATGACGAGAAACAAAAACCTTTTGTTCCTCTTCGCAATAGAAGAAATATCCCTTGGAGTTCTTTGGATATCCCACAAACTTGCACTGTACTGAGCGTGCCTCGAGTTTGTCCGCATGCTGCTTTTTGACAAAAGCTGGACATCCCCATGTCTTAATGTGATTAAGATAGGGTCTCTTCCCACACCACATCTGATATGGTGTAGTAGGCACAGAATGATCGCGGTAACTCGGTTCAAAAGGTATGCAGCTGATTCTAGTGCATATCACCAGAATGATCGCGGTAACTCAGCGTTACTCATCATGGACCGTACCATATCCAATAGGGTTCGGTTCCGTCTCTCCGATACACCTTTATGTTGCGGAGTGTATGGAGGAGTAAGCTGAGAGAGAATTCCATTCTCTTTTAAGTAATCCAGGAACTCGGCACTCAAGTATTCACCACCTCGATCAGATCTCAGTGCCTTGATACTTTTGCCTGTTTGTTTTTCTACTTCATTCTTATATTCCTGGAATTTTCCAAAGGCTTCGGATTTATGTTTCATTAAGAAGACATATTCGTACCTTGAAAAGTCATCTGTAAAAGTAATGAAGTAAGAATAACCTCTTCGTGCAAGCGTAGATATTGGACCGCACACGTCACTATGTACGAGTCCCAAGAGCTCGCTCGCTCTTATTCCGTGTCAAGTGAACGGAGTCTTTGTCATCTTTCCTTTGAGACAGGATTGACAAGTTGCATATGATTGATATTCGAACGGATCCAAATATCCTTCTGTATGTAACTTCGTCAACCATCTCTCATTGATGTGACCCAGTCTACAATGCCATAAGAAAGCCTAATTTTTTTCCGGAGACTTTCTTTTGTGTGTATTCTGGACATTGAAAATCTGTGGTTAGTTTAATACGTATATACCATTGCTTAATGTACCTGACCCAATCAGAACTTGATTAAGGTGAATGTTTACAACATTACTTACAAACGCAAATTAATAACCTTTTTTAGATATTAAAGATACAGAAATGATATTACAAGTTGCATTGGGTACAAAAAAGCAATTACGTAAAACCAAAACATGTCCATCTGATATTCCCAGGTTATAGTCCCCCATGGCCTCAGCATCTATGCTAGCTCCGTTTGCAACTCTGAGGGTCATATCACCTGCCCTCAAAACCCTACGCTTTCTCAATGCCTGCAAAGAATACAGATATGAGATCCGGATCCGGTATCCAATACCCAGGAAGTAGAGTTTATTGATAGACAGTTTTCAATAACATACACACCTGAACCTGAAGCCGCAACTTGCTTCAGATCCTGGTTTCTGGCCTTCCAAGCCCTGCAATCTTTCTTCCAGTATCTACTCTTGTGACAGTAAAAGCACTCTTCCTTCCCCACAAGCTTACCCGCAACCTTTGTTGCCTTTGCCTTTCCCTTCGTATCCACTTTACTAACACCGCCCCTTGGTTTGGCGGGGGTTTTCTTCTTCTTTCCCTTGGCTTTCGCCTTAGACCAAGAAGAGGAAGATCATCCTACAAACAAAGTGGATGTTTCCCTACCTTTCTGTAGGGTGCCCTCTGCACTCCTCAGCATGTTGAGGAGTTCTGAAAGTTCAACTTCCTTTTCTTGCAAGTTGAAGTTCAGGATAAGCTGGGCGTAAGTGGAAGGAAGGGACGGGAGAATCAAGTCCGTATAGAGCTCATTTTCCAACGTGGTCCCAAGGTCCGCGAGCTCCTCTATGTAGCCAATCATCTGGAACACTTTTCCGCTACCAATGTCCGACGGCCAATCTCGCCGAAAACAGCTTTTTCGACACTTTGTATCTGGCAATACAGGATTGCTCTCCATACAGTTCTTTTGTATGGAGAAATATGGATTCGAGGTCCATATTCTCGTGCCTCCTCTGATGTTCATTGTCCATAGAGGCAAGCACGAAGCACTTGGCCTTCGCGCTGTCGATTTCCCAGGTCTTACGGATTTCCCTATCCACGACGCTGGTTTTGGGACTTGGGACAGGGGAGCTTTCGTGGTAAGAAGATACCCCAACTTGTTATAAGTGATTGCCATTTTGACATTCCTGAGCCAATATTTGTAGTTTGGCCCTATCAGTATGTTTTTATCTAGTAGTAACTTAAGTCCAGTCATGATATTTGGTCGTTGCAATTAGGAGAGAGAGAAGAAACACTTTAGCATGATGCTCTTGCAAGTTTAGAGTGGTTTTTAATTTGTCTAAACAGGATGGCTCCCACTGTCTCTCGAATCCCTCCTTAAACCATAAAGGAAGAATTAATCGGGATCAATCTCACCGTACAATTCTTGCTTAGCCGTTCAGCCAGGCCAATGTCGGTACTTCGAGGGATGTTTTCCAACGTTTTCGCGAAGTTCCTTAATTAAGTAACCTCTTTTCCCTGTGGACGTAGCCCCGCTAACACCTTTCTAGACACGTACTTGGATTATAGCATTGATCGTTAAGTGAGAAAGTTCCGGAGGAGTAGCATATACTCACAGTAGGATCGGGATCCAAATATCATCGCGTGACAAAACTGAAGGAATCCTACCAGAATCATCACACTCCAAATGGTATGTAGCGCTAGCAAGTTTCAGTTTCTTTTGAAACTCCCGATGTGGATTTTTGCCCCATGCTCTTATGACCTTGACTTTGGCCAACATATCATAAGTCACATGTCAAGTTCTACCCGTCATTCTCTTGGTTAATTTGAACCCACCTGTACCTACCCTTGACTTTGGCCAACATGGTAGTACGACTGTCCCAAACCAACACATCTATCTATGCCGCACATGAATACCCAATAGCTACCAATCACTATGCTTTGACTTTGGCCAACATACATAGCTTGAATACTATTGACCATTCATGTGAAACGACGGAGGGCTACGAATGGTTTTGGCGAAACCGTGAACGTAGTGAACTTGATATAATCGAAGGAATGAGATAGCTTTCAAAAGGAGTGGTTCAAGCTCCGAATTTAAAATTTGGTTTTGAAAAGAACCAAGTGGTTTTGAAAGTGTTCCAACGACTTTTACTTGGTTTATTTTTCTTGCATTAATTTTAATGCGTCCCATCAATTAATCCTACCATTGCAGAAAACAACAAAAATATGGCGTACGCTTATGCCATCCGCATTCGCCACGGGTCCCGACATCACCCGTTAGGTTACTTACTAACGACAAAGCGGGGGCTGGACTAGCACGGATTCAAAACATAAGCAAGACCTAAATAGATATCATATATATATATTTATATACATTCGTCACATGCAATGATAACCATTCCATATCACAGATGAACACATTGGATATACTAGGAATCCGCATTTCGTACGAGCCTGTAACGAAGAGAGGATTACACGGTCGCGATGAATAGCCAAACCCCACCCTAGACCCCTACGGGTGCGGCAAACTACCCGCCAAGTACCCGAAGCGAAGCAACCTCCCTCAACACCGTGAGTAGGCCACTCGACACTTCGAGATACCCGGTAGTTTGTGCACCCCGCCTTGGGTCTATCCTAGGAGCAAAAACAGTAAAAAGAAATTATACAATGACGGCTACAACCCCATCCCGGTTGTGCGGCCATATAAATAATATTACAACAATTTACATATTACATGAATTGAAAGAATAAGAAAACTCTCATCTCACAACCCTCGGCTATTCATTCGCGACAATCCAACGAATTCATATACACAAACCATCAACATTACAAATCACAGATATGTATAACCCCCACTAATCGACGTATAGCGATTAGCAGACGTTCAATACATATATCACATCACAGATATAACCCATTAGCCAAAGTGTAAAGAAGTTCGATCAAAATACGGATTTGTGACCACCCCAAAAACTAACTTGTTCTCTGGAAATTCTGGGCAGAAACAAACCATCCTAAAAATCCCAAAACAACAACAAAAGAACACTGCAGGAAAAACGACCCACGGCCGAGTCAACTCGGCCGCGGATGCGCGGCAAGAGCTTGCTCTTGCCGTGGTTCCGCGGTGAGTTGGTCGACTCGCTGGTTCATTTTTCTTGGGTGTTTTGTAAAAACCCTGAGCCGATTTTTAGTGTATGATTTATTATTTTTAAAGCAGAAATAAAAATCGGCAGAAACTTGGGTTTTAGAAAACGTGTTTTGCGATTTTTTCCGATCGAAGTTCTAGATACTTTGCTAACAAGTTAGTTTGTGTTTAGCTAGGCTTTGATACAACTGTAAATCCACGTTGCCCACCCCGGTGCTTACGGGGAGGCGGAAACGTTTTGAAAATTTTGATTTTTACAACACTAGGCAACATGGACTAACCAAAGGAGGGATCTTTACTAAACATAAACTAACTACCAAGCTAAAAGAGTTAGCTACTCGGTTAAGGGGTTATACCTAAGTCTTGAAGTCCTTCTCTTCTTGCTCCTTGGAGTGGGATGAACGGGTTCTCCTCGTCGCCTTCTCTTGCCGAAGAAAGATCCACCCGAGGGCCTCTACCTTTGGCTCCAACCTCAAACTTGAAGTAACTAAGGTGCTTGGTTTGCTAAACCTAGAACCTTAGAAAGAGTAGAGAGTAATTTTGAGGGTTTTATCTCAAGCTCAATGGTTCTCAACTCATGAGAGGGGAGAGCTTTGAGAGAGAGGAAGAGGATGAGAGAGAATGAGAATGCTCAAGTGAGAAGAAAAAGCCAACCTTCTCACATATATGTGAATTATGATAAATATATAATTAGCTAAAGATAATTGTGATGGTTAATCTTGAAATGACCATTATCATTTCACATTAATTACATTTGCAAGAATCAAAGAGCATCTTCCATATGAAATGATGATGGTCAATATGTCAACATAGGTCAACAAGTCAACCACAGTCAAATGGTCAACAACCCTAACCATAACACAATTATAATTAACTAATATTAATAATCATATTTCACACATAAACATTAGGGTTAAGAAAATGACAATGGTCATCAACCATAATGAAAGTCCTCTGCCTCTGCCTCAGTCAACTGTGCATACACAACCGTATCCGTGTTCCGAGGAACACGAATACAAAGAGATAAAACCAATCCCAAAACATATACTAGGATCCTGCTTAAACCAAAGCCCGCTAGTATAAGCTGTCCGGACACCAAACGTGCACAAGTGCGAGGATGTGAACGAACCCCGTCGCAAAACCATGCGACCTCTACTCATTTTGCCTAAAGGCGAATAACCCTCTGTGTGGGACTCTAAAGACTCGACACTACGCTGGAAGTGGGTTTAACCACAGACCGCAAGCGGCACTAGCTGTACGTAACGGTCCCCTGGTAGATGCCGATAAGAAGACTGACGAGGTAAACCCATCTGAACTCCTACTGAGCCTGAATCTGACAGTCTCCGTACAGTCCGGTCTGTTCGTCTAAGAGTATCACATGGTGGGCCTAGGGGGCGGTAAACGTCAGTCCCCTAATAGAGGTACAAGTCGTGTCGGAGTGTAGCCCAGAACACCCTGAGATAACACTGGAAACCTACCAGTATATCTCGCTTGCCCTGGCCAGGGACTTCGTGTAATGGCTCTCCTAGACACAGCGCGATATCAACCCCCAATACCGGGAGAGACGAATCCTGTCTAACCGTCACTGCCTCCAAGTGCTTCGGGACTGCACCCAACTGCTACCTGTTTGCACGACTCCTTTGAGCCGTAGGAGGGTAGCAATCTAAGAACAGTGGGAACACACTCGAGGCGAAGTGACAGTGTCAAGTCAACGGACTAAGCTGTACTCATGTCACCTGGGAACTGATAACTGACGATAGGTATAATACCAACCAACAGTTCCCGACGTGTCCTGTCCAGTGTACTCGTAACCTAACGAGCACCCGCATACTATCTCAAGTACGACGTACTGACGGCTGTGGGACAGACCATCTCCCAAGCTGGGATGAGAAGCGCATGCGCTAGTCTACTCCGGAGTATCGATGCCCTGTCTCGATAGTCCTATGACTAGGGACCTGCATAAGGATGTACTTATGGATTACCCAGCCCCCACGAGTGTGACTGCCATCACAACGTTGGTAATCAAGCAAAGATCCTAAGGGCTCCACTAATGTGTAAAGGCGATATGCTATAAGAAACACATGTACAAATTAAAGTAGAAACAAACCAAGTAGCATACTACTATTTTGAGCAAGAATGTCAATACAAGGTGAATATCCCAAGCTTCCATTAAGTAAATACAAACTAGTATGATACAGTAATGGCCTCTTGGGCATATACACTAACACAAAGAATCCGTTATTTTGTGCACCCCACTTTGGGTCTATCCAAGGAGCAAAAACAGTAAAAGAAAAATAGTACAACGGTGGCTACAAACTCAACCCGGATATGCCCCGCAAAATAATATTACATCACTTTTAAAAATTACATCGAATGAAAGAAAATAAAAAACTCATCTCACATCCCCCCCGGCTATTCATCATCGACGGTCCAATAAGATTCATATACACAAACCAATCAACACTGATATGTGCAACCCCCACTAATCGTCGTATAGCGATTAGCGGACTTTTCAAAACACATATAATATTACAGAAGAACTGATTAGCTAAAGCAATTAGAATTTTGATCGATTAAGCAAATTTGAATCTACCCCAAGTCCAACACGGTACACAAAATATCTGGGCAGAAGCAAAATATTCCAAAAGTCACAAATCCAGAAAATAAGAATAACAGAAAAAATTTGGACCGAATCGGAGTCGACTCAGCCGCGGATCGGCGGCAAAACGCTAGGTTCTACCGCAGATCCGCGATGGTCCGACCGATTCATGAGCCCAAATTTCTTCTGTGTCTTAAAAAACCTGTTAGTGTATATGCCCTATGGGCCATTATTGTATCATACTAGCATGTATATTACTTAATGGAAGCTTGGGATATTTACAGTTGTATTGACAGTCTTACTAAAAATAGTAGTATGCTACTTGGTTTGTGTCTACTTTAATATGTGCATATGTTTCTTATAACGTATCACTTATACATATTAGTAGAGCCCGTGGGATCTTTGCTTGATTACCAGCGTTGTGATGGCAGTCACACTAGTGGGGGTTGGGTAGTCTATAAGCAACATTCTATACTTGTCCCTTGTCGTAGGATTATCGAGACTGGGCATCGATACTCTAGAGTAGACTAGTGTGTAAGCTTCTCATCCCAGTTGGGGAGATGGTCTATCCCACAGCCATCAGTATGTCGTACTGGATATAGTATACAGGTGCTCGTTAGGTTACGGGTATACCGGACAGGACTCGCAGGGGAACTGATTGGTTGGTATTATACCCGTCGTCAGTTAACAGATCCCAGGTGACATGAGTACAGTATAGTCCGCAGACTTGACACTGCTACTTCGCCTCGAGTGTGTCCCACTGTTCTTAGATTGCTACCCTACCACGGCTCAAAGGAGTCATGCAAACAGGTAGCAGTTGGGTGCAGTCCCGAGCGCTTGGAGGCAGTGGCTGTTAGACAGGATTCGTCTCTCCCAGTATTGGGAGTTGATATCGCGCTGTGTCAGAGAGCCATTACGCAAAGTCCCTGGCCAGGGCAAGCGAGATTTACTGGTAGGTTCCCGTAGTTTCTCAGGGTGTAATGGGCTACGCTCCGACACGAAGTATACCGCTATTAGGGGACTGAAGCTTGCCGCCTCCTAGGCTAGATATGCGATAGTCTTAGACGAACAGACCGGACTGTACGGAGATTGTCACATCAGGCTTAGTAGGAGTTCGGATGGGTTTCCTCATCGGCCTTCTTATCGACATCTACCTGGGGACCGTTACATACAGCTAGTGCCGCTTGCGGTCTGTGGTTAAACCCACTGCCAGCGTAGTGTCGAGTCTTTAGAGTCCCACACAGAGAGTTTCCCTGCTCCAGGAGAAACGATATAGAGGTCGTATGGTTTTACGACAAGGGTTCGGACGCATACGTGTGTTTACGCACGTACGACGTTCGGACAGTTTTTTCTAGCCAGCTTTGGTTTAAGACAGATTCTAGTATCGGATTATTGGATTTAAACAGTTTAAAGTTTTTCCGTGTTTTCATGGATTGGAGGGGCGTTCTCGTAATTTTCCGGGAAGCTTCTAGAAGCATGGTGACTTGGAGGGTAAGGTAGCATTAGCATTAATTGATTTTATGACTCATGAGATGAATCATTCAAGTGAGTTAATGAAGCATTTATTGCTTAATGACTCACTTGATGATTCATTGCACATATTCAATGAAGCATGATGATAATGCATTTGAATTATTCATTTGATAATTTTTTATGCTTCATAATATATTAGAAGTGAGAAACAATTTCAATTCATTCTTATCATCACCTTCTCTCTCCTCAACCTCTCTCATTCTTGAAACCCTAACCCTAACCTCTCATGTGTTGAGATTAAGGGTTAGCTAGACTAATACATCTATAACCTCACTCTATATCCCCTAGGTAGCTTAGATTAGCAATTTGAGCAACCTAGATATCTCAAGTTAGAGATAAAGCTTGGCGTAGGAGCTCTGGGGTGGATCGTCTTTGACTTGAGGGGGCCGTTGAGGTGCCGATGTTCCAAGGAGCCTACGAGGAGTGGAGGACCGCGATGAAGACCCGAAGGACAAGTAACGTGAGGTATAACTTCGAATCCGAGTAGTTAAACCTTTCGTATTTTGCTAGTAACGGTTTAGAAACGATTCATGCGCTCAAGTCCGTGTTACGAAGCTTTGATAACCGTTTTTCATATATTCCGCCTTCCCTCTTTGTGGGGTGCGTGACATGGACTTACAGTGGTATCAGAGCCAAGTAAACCATTACTAGCTTGTTAGCAACTAATTAGAAGTTCGATCGACGGAAAACACGAAAACAAAACCCTAACCCCCTTACAGTTTCTGTTAATTTTAAACATGTCTAAAAAATTATTTGATATGCCTTAAAATTCACAGCTGGGAAATATAAGAATACTGGGAAAATACGAAGTTCCAACTCGGTTTTATGGCCGCGGATCCGCGGCAATAGAGTGCTTTTGCCGCGGATCCGCCGCCGAGTCAACGCCGAGTTGACTCGGATTTGCTCTGTTATTCATATTGTTTGGTGTTTTGGTTTCCTGTATGTTCTGTTTCTACACAGGTTACTTCAGTGCTGGCTTGCTATTGGGGTAGACAAGGAAAATGGTCGTCGATCGATGTTCTAAGATATTTGCTAATTGGGCTTTTATCTGTAATGTTTAATGTGTTCGTAAACCTCCACTAACTGCTAGTATGTCGGTTGGCAGGGGGTTGCATATTTCTGTAATGTTTACTGTTTGTGTATATGGACTTGATTGGACTGTTGTGATGATTAGCCGGGGTTTGAGATGGGTTTAATATTCATTCATTCAATGTAAATGTAATATGATGTAATATTCTTTTGCGGGGCACATCCAGGTTGCGGTTGTAACCACCGTTGTATTATTTCTTTTTACTGTTTTTGCTCTTAGGATAGACCAAAGACGGGGTACACAAACTACCGGGTACGTTGAAGTGTTTAGTGGCCTACTCACGTTGTTGAGGGAGACCGCTTCACTTCGGGTACTTGGCGGGTAGTTTGCCGTACCCGTAGGGGTCTATGGTTGGGGTAATGTCTATTCATCACAACTGTGTAATCCGTCTTTTATTGCAGGCTCAAAGCAAATACGGATTGCTAGTATATCCAATAAAGTTCATCTGTGATCTGGAATGCTTATTATTGCGTCTGACGAATGTACAATATCTATATATGATAGCTATTAGATGTCACTTATGTTTTACACCCGTGCTAGCACAGCCCCCGCTCTGTCGTTAGTTAAGTAACCTAACGGGTGATGACGGGACCCCGTGGCGAATGCGGATGGCATAAGAGGACGTGGTATTTTCGTTGTTTTCTGCAATGATAGGATAAATGATGGGACGCATTATTATAATGCAAAGAAAATAAACCAAAAGTTCAATCGTTGGATCAAATTTAGAAAACCACTCAGTTATTTTAAAAAGGATCAGAATTTTTAATTGCGGAGCTTTAACCACTTCTTTTAAAAAGTATCAGGTTCCTTCGATTATATCAAGTTCACTACGTTCACGGTTTTGCCAAAACCATTCGTAGCCCTCCGTCATTTCTTATGGATGGTCAGTAGTATTCAAGCTATGTTTGTTGGCTTTCGTCAAGGCATAGTGTTTGGTAGCTGCTGGGGTATTCATTTGTTGCATAGATAGATGTGTTGGTTTGGGACAGTCGTATTACCTTGTTGGCTTTCGTCAAGGGTATGTGTGGGTGGGTTCAAATTAACAAAGACAATGATGGGCAGAACTTGACATGTGACTTATGATTTGTTGGCCTTCGTCAAGGTCATAAGAGCATAGGGCAAAATTCCACATTGGGAATTTCTAAAGAAACTGAAATTTGCAGAGAGATGCATACCATTTTGGAGTTTGATGAATGTTGGTAGGATTCCTTCAACATTATCATAGGATGATATTTTGGATCCCGATCCTACTGTGAGTACAAGCTACTTATCAAGATATTCGTCACTTAAAGATCAATGCTATAAACCAAGTAGGTGCCTAGAAAGGTGTCAGCGGGGCTACGCCCCCAGAGAAAAGAGGTTATTTAATTAAGGAACTTCGCGAAAGCGTTGGAAAACCTCCCTCGAAGTATCGACACTGACTTGGCTGAACGGTAAAGCAAGAATTGTACGGTGAGAATAGTCCTGGCTAATTCTTCTTTCATGGTTTGAGGAGGGATTCGAGAAAAAGTGGGAGCCATCCTGTTTAGATAAATTAAAAACCAACCTAAACTTGCAAGAGCATCATGCTAAAGTGTTTTCTTCTGTTTCTCTCATTGCAGCGACCTTGTGACCACACATAGGTTACATCTAGATAACAATTTGACTGAATCTGACTTATATGATGGCAAAGGTCTGTCCAGATGTCCATTGCCTATGACAAGCTGGACCACCCTATTACTACTCAAGATCCCACCGTCCCAGGTCCAGTTTCCACTGTCGCGGATATGGATATCTGTCAGACAAGGGGAATAGATAAAGTGAAAGCTAAGTGCCTCGTGTTAGCTTCAGTTGATGGTGTATACCAGAAGCAGCACGAGAAGATGGACTTAGTTTCCATCTTTCTCCATAACAAAGATTTATATGGAGAGCAATCTCATATCACAAGATATGAAACCTCGAACGAATTAATTCAAGCGAGGTTGGCTATCGGGTCATCTGTAGGGGACACCGTTCTTACAATGACTAGCTATATTGATGAGCTCCAGGACCTGGAAACCACGTTGGGAAATAGGTCAGATACTGACTTGGTTCTACAGTCTCTACCTTCTACCCTGAAGGAAACGAGGGAAGAAGAAGGAAAGAGAACGGCAAAAGTTTCGGGACTGAATGTAGTAAAAGAAGGACGTTCCTATTGTTATGGGATTGGGCATTGGCAGAAAGATTGCAAGGCTTTAGAAGCCAGTAGCCAGGATTCGAAGCTTGTTGTGGCTTCAGCTTCGGGTGTGTTTCTGATAGAGAACTGTATGTCAGTTAACCCTACTTCCTGGGTATTGGATACCGGGTCAGGATCTCACATCTGTAATTCGTTACAGGCTCTGAGAAACAGTAGGGTTATCGGGATAGGTGATATGACCCTCACGGTTGCTAACGGAATGAGCATGGATGCTGAATCCGTAGGGGAATATCATCTTGGACTGACAACTGGGCAGATATTGATTCTGTGTAACTGTTTTTATGTACCAGGTACAACTTGTAATATCATATCTGTATCCTTACTTTCTAAGGAAGGATATGATTTTACTTTAATAAGCGATGTGGTCCACATCCACCTAAATCAAGTTATGATTGGGTCAGGTACATTACAAAACGGAATATACGTATTAAATCAAACTCAGATTTTCAGTGTCTAGAACACACTTAAAAGAAAGTCTCCGGAATTAAATCAGGCTTTCTTATGGCATTGGAGACTGGCTCATATTAATAAGAGAAGGTTAACTAAGTTACATAGATAAGGATATTTGAATCCGTTCGAATATCAATCTTATGCTACTTGTGAATCTTGTCTCATAGGAAAGATGGCAAAGACTCCGTTTACTGGACACGGGTAAGAGCAAGCGAGCTCTTAGGACTCGTACACAGTGACGTATGCGGTCCAATGTCTACACATGCGCGAGGAGGTTATTCCTACTTCATTACTTTTACGGATGATTTCTCTAGGTATGGATATGTCTTCTTAATGAAGCATAAATCCGAGGCCTTTGAGAAATTCCAAGAATACAGGAATGAAGTGGAAAACCAAACCGGCAAAAGTATCAAGACACTGAGATCTGATCGAGGTGGTGAATACTTAAGTGCCGAGTTCCTGGGTTACTTAAAAGAGAATGGAATTCTCTCTCAGCTTACTCCTCCATACACACCACAACACAACGGTGTATCAGAAAGGAGGAATCGAACCATATTAGATATGGTTCGTTCCATGATGAGTAATGCTGAGTTACCGCGATCTTTCTGGGGTTATGCACTAGAATCAGCTGCATATCTTTTGAACAAGGTTCCAACCAAAACTGTGCCTACCACATCATATCAGATGTGGAGTGGGAAGAAACCCTGTCTTCAATACCTGAAGGCATGGGGATGTCCAGCTTTTGTAAAAAGACAGCATGCGGACAAGCTCGAGGCACGCTCAGTACAGTGCAAGTTTATGGGATATCCAAAGAACTCCATGGGATATTGTTTCTATTACGCAGAGGAACAAAAGGTTTTTGTTTCTAGTTATGCCCACTTCATAGAAGCTGAATTTTTAGAAAATCAGAAGAGTGGGAGCGCAGTAGACTGGAAGAAATTCCAGAACCACAAGCTATTACTGAAAGCTTGGAAGAACCAGAAGGTTCAGGAGAACAGGACATCCCGACGCCACTCCGCAGGAGTAGTAGGCAATCTCATCCGCCCGAGAGATATTACGGTTTTCTCATAGACGGGGATAGAGAGGATTGCACTATTCACTATGATGAACCTACTAGCTTCCAGCAAGCCATTCAGAGCGGTGACTCAGTAAAATGGCTGGATGTAATGCGGACCGAAATGGAGTCCATGTACACCAACAAAGTATGGACTTTGGACATTGCTCCAGATGGGGTAAAACCGTAGGATGCAAATGGATCTTCAAAAAGAAGATTAGTGTAGATAGACAGGTTGAAACCTATAAGGCTAGACTTGTTGCAAAGGGTTTCCGTCAAAGACCTGGTTTGGACTATGACGAAACCTTTTCTCCAGTGGCTATGCTCAAATCTATTAGGTCCTTCTTGCTGTTAGTTATATGTATGCCCTAGAGGCCATTACTGTACATAGGATGTATATTGTAGTGGATGCTGGGACATATATAGGGAGGACTTTCTTGCTCGACATGATAGTATGCTATCTGGTTGCTCTTTATCTTAACGTGTATACTGATTGTCTCTCTGTCACATGTTGGTAAAGCCCTTAGGATGTGTACTTGACTACCTGGACTATGATGCGGATCATACTAGTAGGGACATGGTAGTCCATAAGTACATCCTTCAAGGTCCCTAGTCGTGGGTGTATCGAGACAGGGTATCGATATACCAGAGTAGACTAGCGTATACCTTCTCGACCCATACAGATAGGCGATGGATGATCCTATATCCATTGGTGTTTGACTTCAGAGATGATATATGGGTGCTCAGTGGAGACTGGGTACACTGGACGGACTCGCCGAGAACTCCCAAACTTAACTTTTAAGCTAAACATGGTTTAAAGTAAACACACACCCATGGTTGCTAAATGATAAGCATCACTTGATTTTCCTTTTTGTGCATTATTCATTTTATTCTTTTCTTTCTTCTTCTTCTTCTTCAAGAAGAAAGAAAACCTTTGCTTGAAAATTATCAAGTGATGAATCCAAGTGAGAAATCCAAATCCAAAGCGAACGCACTTCCTATTTCTTCATCCTCTACCACTTGCCATGTTGTATATGTTAGTTGTATGTATGCCCTAGAGGCCAGTATTGTACAGATGATGTATATTATATTGGATGCTTGGACATATATAGAGATGACTTTCTTGCTCGATATGATAGTATGCTATCTGGTTACTCTTTATCTTAACATGTACAATTGTCTCTTTAAACTGTCTTATAGTTACATGTTGATAAAGCCCTTAGGATGTGTACTTGACTACCTGGACTATGATGCAGATCATACTAGTGGGGACATGGTAGTCCATAAGTACATCCTTCAAGGTCCCTAGTCGTGGGTGTATCGAGACGGGGCATCGATATACCAGTGTAGACTAGCGTATACGCTTCTCGACCCATGAGATGGGCGGTGGATGATCCCATATCCATTGGTGCTCGACATCAGAGATGGTATACGGGTGCTCAGTGGAGACTGGGTACACTAGACGGACTCGCCGAGAACTCCCAGATGGTATTATACCTCACGTCAGATGGCAGTTCTCAGGTGATACTTGTACAGGTTAGTCTGTAGACCTGAGATCGTCATAGAGTCTTGTGTGATTCCCACTGTGCTTTGATCTCCACCTTACCACGTCCATGAGGGCGTGCAAAACGGTGGTCTTTGGGGACAGTCCCGAGTCACATGGAGGCAATGAGCGATAGGAGGGGTTTCGTCTCTCCCGGTATTGGGGGTTGATGTTGCGCTGTGCTCGATTGGCCGTAACAGGGAAGTCCCTGGCCAGGGCTGATCTGAGATTTGCTGGTAAGTGTTACCAGTAGTTTCTCGACCCGTTATGAGCCTCACATCGGCACGACTTATCGGTTAATGGGGTCTGACGTATACCACCCCTAGACTTGATATGCGACATATCAGACGAACAGACCGGACTGTACGGTAAGTGTTACTGGTTAGATTCACAGGAGTGTGAGCGGGCTAACTCGTCGATCTTCTGATCGTTCAATACCCGGATGGCCGTTACGTTTAGCAGACCGCTTGCGGCTTGTGGGTGCTTGATATGATCATCATCTGCTACCGGCGTATTGACGAGTCTTTAAAGTCCTACACAGAGGTTTCCTGGCTCAAGCGAAATGAAATAGGAGCGCATATGAGATATGTTTGGGAGCGAGAATAATGCGTGTATGTGATACCGTATTTCATTCTCACTTGATGCACATTGTATATGTGATATATTTTTTTGTGCACTTGTTTGTATCAGGTTTGATGATACTTGCTCACTTGGGTTTGTGTAAAGATTAAACCATGGTTACATGTATAATGGTTAGGGTTTTGATTATTAACTTAGTTATTTATTTATTTAGTCATTATGGATATTATTAAGAATGGTGGCTTATTTTGTTTCTATGTTGAAGCTTCTTGAAGCTTTGACAAAGTCCACCATCCTTATCTCATCCTTAACCCAAACCATTCTAACTAACCTTAGTTTAATCTCTACACTTGACCATGGTTAGTATATGATAAGTATTCATATTAGTTTCTTTTTTAAATAAGAAACTTATCATATTCTTTCTTCTTCTCCTTCTTCTTCTTCTTCAAGAAAAACCTTGTCTTCAACAATGGCATCTTGAGCAAAAGTGTGAGAAATCCAATTCTAAAGTGAACCCACCTCCTATTTCTTCACCCTCTACCTCTTGCCAAGTTGTTTTGGTTGTTTTCTTCACAAGTTTCACAACTTGGTGAAGTCGGAGCTTGAACTTGTGAAACCTCGACGTAGATCATCTTCGGCACGAAGCCGACGACCTAGTCCGCCCAATTCTCCGATGAAGCCGACGTTTGAGTTCGGGATTCGAGATGGACAGTGAGAGGACGCCTACGTGGAGCTAAGGAAGTGGAGAACCGGATCTACAAACGTTGTAGCCTCTCTCCTTTAGTTAAGTTGTTAACTAGTTTCGTTTATCGCCTAAATTTCTAGTCAACGATCCGTATTAGGGTTTCTCGGCACCCATAAAATTTGAAATTGGCATGGTTGATGCCTTGTGAGACCTCTATAGTGTGCCTAGGAACCCTACAGTGGTATCAGAGCCTAACTAGAGCCTTAGGCGAAGTCCAGACGGAGTTTGAAGTCCGAACGAACCCGAAACCCTAAATCCAAAATGCTCTCTGTACATTTTTTAAAAACTGGGTTTTTTCCAAATTAAAAATATGCAGAAAATTCAGCAGGACTTTCTAAGAATTACTGTGAAACACGATCACCCAATTCATCCAAAGTGCGGCAGAACCGCGGCAGAAGCCTGGCTTCTGCGGCGGTTCCGCGGCTTAATGATGATGTCACCCACCCTTTTATGCACAGTAACTTCTTTTATTCAGTGCTGAGTTCTCTGGGAATTTTTAATATTTATTCAAGAGATGAGTATTCTGGGTTGTATTGGGGACTCGGTATTTCGATCGGATTATCGAACTTTGTCTTAGTGCTTTCCGGATAATTTTTTGAATATGTTAAAAAGTCCGACCGGATATAAATACCCAACTTTTCCCCTGCCGGAAAATATCCAAGTGTTGGATTTTTGTGTGGTTTAAGGACGTTCTGAGTAGTGCAAGTAACGCGATGGTCCCTCTAGAAGACAACAAACCTTAACTCGATTATGTGACCGTCTTGAACTGCCCTTTGAACCTTCGGGTTTGGGGCAGTACGGCGTGTCACATGTGAGGTGGCTTGACCCTTCTACGGCTGGACCGTTGGTACTGAGGCATGAAGTGAATGTCTTTGAACCTATTTCAAATGTTGAACGGTTTCGGGAAAACTTGGGTGTTCGAATGTTCGATCGGAAAGTTTAATATATTCTATTTATCCGGAATGGGATATAATAATTGGAATTCACAAACAGTTATGAGATAACTGAATGAATGTTATAAATCTAGCGGTTTAGTCTCATTTGATATTGAAAAGAGTTTTCGATAATGGGACAAAAATGCGGGGTTTATAACTGTTAGGCATGTGATGTCTAAAGTATTTCATTTTGATTAGGCATGCGATGTCTAAAGAGGTTGCGGATTCCAATTGTTGTAGTTTTACACTTTCTTTTCTGTGACTGTAAGTGTAATATGTAATATCGCCGGTTTCGTTGCTATATGTCAACGACAATTGGGGTGCGCATATTTACTTACGTTGATGACATGTGATGTTATGTGTTGCTGGATATGTTATATTGGATCGTCGTGTTTGAATAGCCAGAGGTTTTTATGTGAGATGAGTGCTTTTCATTTTCATTCATGTAAAAACTTGTATGTAATATTCTTTTATTTGGAGCACTTCCAGGTTGCGGAAGTTGTCACCTTTTGTATATTATTTACTTTTCCGCATTAGGATAGACCCAAGGAGGGGAGCACAAGTAACCGGGTTCTATGGTCCAGTGGGAGACCATCTCGAGGAGTCGAGTCCGGGTCTCCTAACCCTAGAATTAGCAGGGTTGCTTGCCGCTATCATAGGGGTCTAGGGGTGTGGGATTGGCTGTTCATCACGACCGTGGAATCCGTGTTTTATACTGGCTCGTATTGAAAATACGGACGTCCTAGTATATCCAATGTTTCATATGTTTCTTCTGCTGCGATATCTGTGATGAGATCATGTGATGTTCTGTGATAGATACTTTATATAGTATATATGATATATTATATAGACGTTACTTATGTTTTGCACCCGCACTAGCCCTGCCCTGCTCTGTCGTTAGTTACCTAACCTAACGGTGCACGAGTGGACATCGAGGCGAATGCGGATGGCATAAGTGTACGTCGTATTTATCTGTGATGTTTAGGTATTTAAATGATGGGACTTCATTAATGTGATTAATGAAAGAAAAGAAACCTAAGATGTTGTAGAATCAAATTTTAAATAAAACAGGTAGCTACAGTTCTTGCTTTGCACAGCGGTATATGTGATATATCCTGCACCTTATTCGATGAGGAAAGGACCGAGATCCCTTCACCGGGAGTGACTCCTTTAGCAATAACTGGCAGATGCTACACACTCGGTTTGTTTTTGATAGCTTCTATAGTTTCTGCTTTCCACAACGATATATATGATATATCCCGCACCTCATTCGACGAGGAAAGGGCCGACGATCCCTTCACCGGGAGTGACCCCTTTAGCAAAACTAGAAAAGCCTCAAAATCATTCCATTTCAAAACTTCATTTGATTCTACAACAATATCAAGTTCATTACGCAATAGGTTTTCAGAAAAACCTGACGTAGCCCTCCGTCATTTCAGATAAGTGGTAGTTAGTATTCGTGCTACGTTTGTTGACTATGTTAAGGCGTAGTGTGCGGTAGCTAATTAGTGCTTATCTGTATAAGCATATGATGCGATTGGATTAGGGTAGTCGTGCGACTTTGTTGACTATGTTAAGGGTCGTGCGGGTGGGTTTAATTCAATCGGGAAATGACGGGTTGAACTTGACTAGCACTTATGATTTGTTGGCTATGTTAAGGTCATATAGCTGCTAGGGGCAAAATATTATCGGGAATTTCAAGTGTTGAAATTTGCAATGAGATTGCATACCTTCTATGAGATAGTTGGATCCCGATACCCACTGCGAGTAAGAGTTACTCCTGGGAGAGTTTTACACATTGCGATTAGCTGATCAAGTAGGTGTCTAGAAAGGTGTTAACGAGGTTACGCCTCTGGGAAAACGAGGTTTACATTAATCAGGTTCGTGCGAAAGCACGGGGAACCTCGCTCAAAGTACCGACACTGGCCTGGCTGAAAGATTGGCGAACTTGTAGTGTGTAATTAATCCCGGCTAATCTTTCCTTTTAGGGTTTGAAGGAAGATTTGATAAAAAGCAGTGGGAGCCATCCTGATTAGATAAGATAATAACCAATCTGATCTTGCACGAGCGTACGCTAAAGTGTTTTCTTCTCTCTCTCTCCAGGTAGCGACCATTTCATGCCCTAATAAAGATAATAATTTGGATGTATTGACCGAACCCGCATGTTATACTGTGCTGGGGAACGTTGGTTCCGTTCTTTCCTATAAGAGTTATAGGACTGAACAGGAAATAGGGGAATACCAGGATTCCCATGCCACCCGATTGAAGAAAGTACATGATGATGCATTTTCTTCGGGTGTGTTCGTTACAGAGAACTGTTTCTCCATTTCCCCTACGTCCTGGGTATTAGATACCGGGTCAGGATCCCATATATGTAATCAGTTACATGGGCTTAGAAAAGGTAGAGAACTTGGAGAAGGTGATAAAGACATTAGAGTTGGAAATGGTGCAATTGTTGCAGCTAAGACTGTCGGGGAATATCACCTTGTATTACCAACTGGTAATACATTGGTTCTGAACGAATGCTATTACATGCCGAACCTGATATGCAACATTATATCGGTTTCTTTGTTGAGCAAAGAGGGATATAATTTTGTATTACAGGACAATATTATGAACATTTTCCGTAACCAAAAGTTGGTTGGATCAGGCACGTTGTGCAATGGCATTTATGTTCTAAACCAATCAACAGTTCTGAGCATAACAACCACACACAAGAGGAAGAGTTCAGAACTGAACGATTCCTTCTTGTGGCATTGTAGACTGGGTCACATCAATGCGACACGACTGGCTAAGTTGCATAAGGATGGATATTTGAAACCTTTCGAATTTTCATCTTATGACACTTGCCAGTCATGTCTCAAAGGCAAGATGACCAAAACTCCGTTTACGGGACACGGAGAAAGAGTTACCGAACTCTTAGGACTGATACATAGCGATGTATGCGGTCCTATGTCTACACATGCCAGGGATGGTTCTTCATACTTCATTACATTCACTGACGATCTCTCTAGGTTCGGGTATGTGTTCTTGATGAAACACAAATCAGAAGCTTTTGAGAAATTTAGAGAATATAAACAAGAAGTCGAGAACCAAACCGGAAAAAGTATTAAAATCCTTCGATCTGATCGAGAAGGTGAATACTTGAGCAATGAATTCCTGGACTTCCTAAAAGAGAATGGGATTCTCTCTCAGCTGACTCCTCCATATACACCACAGCACAACGGTGTATCAGAACGGAGGAACCGCACCCTATTAGATATGGTGCGCTCTATGATGAGCACAGCTGAGTTACCTATTTCCTTCTGGGGATATGCGCTGGAGACGGCTGCATACCTATTGAATCAAGTTCTATCTAAATCTGTACCTACCACACCATATGAAATATAGAGTGGGAAGAGACCATATTTTAAACGAGTTAAGATATGGGGTTGTCCGGCCTATGTCAAAAGGCAAAATCCAGACAAACTCGAGGCACGGTCAGTTCTCTGCAAGTTTGTGGGATATCCTAAGAATTCACAAGGATATTTTTTCTACCATGTTGAAGAACAAAAGGTGTTTGTTTCTCAATATGCCACCTTTTTAGAAAAGGAATTTCTTGAAAAAGAAATTAGTGGCAAAATGGTAGAGCTGGAAGAAGTTCCAGATACACAAACCGTAACTGAAGATTTAGTGGAACCAGAAGATTCAGTAGCTCCCAATGAACCTCAGCCTCTCCGCCGATCTAGTAGGGTTCCTCGCCAACCTGAGAGATACTACGGTTTTCTCATGGATGGCGGGAGCGAGGATTGCATCATGGAGGATGATGACCCAACTACCTTCGAGCAGGCCATCACGAGTAGGGACTCAGTGAAATGGCTGGATGCTATGCGGTCCGAGATGGAATCCATGTACACCAACAAAGTATGGACTTTGGAAGTTGCTCCTGAAGGGGTAAAACCAATTGGGAGCAAGTGGATCTTCAAGAAAAAACTTGGTGTAGATGGGAAAGTGGAGACTTTCAAAGCTAGACTTGTAGCAAAAGGTTTTCGCCAAAGACCAGGTGTGGACTATGACGAAACCTTTTCTCCAGTGGCTATGCTTAAATCCATCCGGATCATGCTTGCCATCGCTGCATATCATGATTACGAAATCTGGCAAATGGATGTTAAGACCGCCTTTCTAAATGGTGATTTAGAAGAGTGCGTGTACATGACTCAGCCAGAGGGCTTCGTAGACAGTGGGAGCAGCGGAAAGGTGTGCAAGCTGCTTAAATCCATTTATGGATTAAAGCAAGCATCGTGGAGTTGGAACATCTACTTTGACGTCGTTATCAAAGAGTTTGATTTCGTCAAAAACCCAGATGAACCTTGTATTTACAAGAAGGTGGCAGAGAGTAAGGTTGTCTTCCTCGTGTTGTACGTGGACGACATACTCTTGATAGGAAATGATATTCCTATGCTGCAATCGGTCAAGCTCTTCTTATCACAAAGATTCTCAATGAAAGATCTTGGTGATGCCTCCTGCATATTGGGGATCAGGATCTATAGAGATAGATCCAAACGGATACTGGGATTGTCCCAATCCAGGTACATTGACACCATACTAAAGAGGTTTAGTATGGAAGAATCCAAGCATGGGAACTTGCCCACGATCTCTGGAGTCACTCTCTCCAAAGAGATGTCTCCCAAGACTGATTTGGAGAGAGCTCGCATGCAAGCGATACCCTATGCTTCGGCTGTAGGCTCTATCATGTACGCGATGCTATGTACCAGACCCGATGTAGCATACTCACTAAGTGTAGTGAGCAGGTATCAAGCTGATCCTGGAGAGAGTCACTGGACAGCTGTGAAGAGCATTCTCAAGTACTTGCGAAGGACTAAAGAGATGCTCTTGGTGTATGGTAACGGAGAACTCCAAGTGGAGTCCTTTACCGATTCGAGCTTCCAGAGTGATAAAGACGACTCTAAGTCGCTGTCGGGCTTTGTCTTTACCCTTTACGGAGGGGCGGTTAGCTGGAAGAGTTCCAAGCAGGAAACCGTGGCAGACTCGACGATGGAGGCTGAATACATCGCTGCCAACGATGCTGCCAAAGAGGCTGTCTGGATCAAGAAGTTCATTACTGAACTTTGAGTGGTTCCATCCATTGAGCATCCAATACCTTGGTATTGCGATAACAATGGAGCGGTGGCTTTGGCTAAGGAACCCAGGTCCCATCAGCGATCCAGGTATATTCTGAGGCGGTATCACCTGATCCGGGAGATAGTTGATCGCCGGGAGATCGAGGTCAGGAGGGTTGATACGAAGAACAACACGGTGGATTCACTTACGAAGGCCATTCCCCAGATACAGTTTGAGAGACTCTTCGGGATGCTCGGTATGCGATACTACAGCAGCTGGCCCTAGTGCAAGTGGGAGATTGTTAGTTGTATGTATGCCCTAGAGGCCAGTATTGTACAGATGATGTATATTATATTGGATGCTTGGACATATATAGAGATGACTTTCTTGCTCGATATGATAGTATGCTATCTGGTTACTCTTTATCTTAACATGTACAGTTGTCTCTTTAAACTGTCTTATAGTTACATGTTGATAAAGCCCTTAGGATGTGTACTTGACTACCTGGACTATGATGCAGATCATACTAGTGGGGACATGGTAGTCCATAAGTACATCCTTCAAGGTCCCTAGTCGTTGGTGTATCGAGACGGGGCATCGATATACCAGTGTAGACTAGCGTATACGCTTCTCGACCCATGAGATGGGCGGTGGATGATCCCATATCCATTGGCGTTTGACATCACAGATGGTATACGGGTGCTCAGTGGAGACTGGGTACACTGGACGGACTCGCCGAGAACTCCCAGATGGTATTATACTGTAACGTTTTAAAAACAATTTGAATAAACAATTTATTATACAACAACGATGCAATATTTTTCCACTCTAAAAGATCTTAAACTAGCTATTATAACCTTATTTAATTAATAAAAACCACAACTTGAATTTACAAACCCTAGCTTTAATTTTAAAATTTGCAACTAGAATTAATATATTAAATCTAATTATGCTTTAAAAGAAACATCTAATAGAAATAAAACAAAAGAAGGAAATTTATACCTTCAAAATATGAAACCCAAACATGAAAATGAGCCTCCAAAATGCATGCTTTCCATCTCCAAAATCCATGCTAAATTGGTCAAAAGAAAATGGTAGAGGTTGAATGTTGATTTTTGAGATTTATTTTTGGAATTTTTGATGAATTTTGATGATTTTTATTGCAAAAATGATGGGGGGAAAATTTTGGGGCTACCCATGGAGGGGAGGCCGGCCATGGAGAGGGAGGAGGGTGGAGAGAGAGAAAAAATGTGTGGTATTGTGTAGAAAGTTCATAAATAATGCATTTTTTCACTTAAACCCTTTATTATCTAACTTTTTCAATTTAACCCTTTTCCTAGAAATTTCTAGAACCATGGTGAGATTTTGGAAAAGATTTTGCATATTACACACTTGATTCTAATATACCATGGCTCATTTTTACAAATTAAAACCATTCAAATTTGTAATTTACACTAATTTAGTTTAAAAAATAAAGCTTATGTTAATATTTAAAATAATTAATTTAGGAAAAATATTTAATTAAAATAAAAATTTATAAGTGGCTAAATAAACATCATTTACTAGTAATTACATAATTAAAATATGTATTTTTGAAATTATAATGAAAAACAATTACGGTTTAATTTTACGAAAAATACATTTTATTTTACCGAAATTCATAAAATTCACTTAAACAATTTTATTCATTTAATTATTATTTAATTATTTTTAAAACGTTACAATCTTCCCCCCTTTAAGAAATTCGTTCCCCGAATTTAAATTAAAACTCCCCCTCCAAATACTAAAACATTTAGCAAAACACTCAAATCGTCGGGGCTCCGAAATCATCAATACATAACAAAAATCAACTCCGTCAAGCATAACGCAATCATCGGAGTTATGGAGAGAATAAAATATCAAAACCCAATATGAAAACAAACATAATATACATCAATCTACAACTTATATATAGTGTGCATCATAGTGAAATCACCTAAATATTATAATAAAGAAGCATACGAAAACCCCTCTTGAAAATCGCCGTGCAATGCACGTGTCACGGCATAAGTAGCGGACATTTATTTAAAAAAAATAACTATATATATATATATCTTTTATTTAAGATACACGTCCCGCCTGGTTACTAAATCAAATAATAATGATTATGAAACATACTGCTCAAACTGAAATCAATCCCAATCACATCAATAAAATATCATGTGCGTCCGGTGCGCACTGAAATCGAAACCAAATACAGATACCATGAATACACACAAAAACAAAATAAGTGCAACAGGTGTGCACCAAAACATCTGTCAAGTGCAACGGGCGTGCACGACTCACTATCAGGTGCATCTAATCTGCACAAAACCCCGATTTAGTGCATCTGGTGTGCACAAAATCGCATCAAGTGTGCCAAGTATGCGCAAGAATCCTAATCAGGTGCACATGGTGCACGAAAACATACATCGAATATCAGAATCGAAATCATAATACGAAAATGGATAAAAACTAGGTCGAAGCATATATCAAAATCATGTGTAACCCTTATGCACGAAATCAAAAAAAAAAATCTCAAAATATATAAAACCAAATCAAGTGTACCGGGTGTATACTAAGCAACATCAATACAGCTGATATGTGAAACACGGATAGAATGCAATGAAGGTACACATAAGAAATACCAATCGTAGAACAAAATCCTCAAAATACCAAAATCCAATAACAGAAATATGAAATTCAAATCACCAAGTCACATCGTAATCACTATCGTCAATGTGCGCCTCTTTCCTCTGATGTCGATTGCTTCAAACTTATCTCTTCATAAGTGTGCTGACTGCGCTACCGACGGCAATACTCATATCTAGAGTCTCCCACGTAGTCGATCCCTTCACTTGATATCCGGACTACATTAAACCTTTCGATCGATCCATCAAATCCCATAATTCCCCGAGAGCTCAACACTCAAATACAGTATAAAATATCCGGTACATACCCCAGCATCGATGATCCAGCCATAGAAGGGCAAACCCAAGCCTCACTAATGGCACCGCGGAACTGCCGTAAACCCTAAGGTTCAAGGGCGTTCTCGTGGTCATTATGTCGAGTTAGGGTTTCATTCTTCTAGAGGGTCCATCGAAATACCTGCATGTTCATCCGAATATCTTAAACTTGGGAAAATGGTTTTCTGATAATCGTTCGAACCCTTTAACTTCATCCGGACGGCATGTGCATACCCTTTATCCGCACGCTAAGCAATGCTTCAATCCTCAAGAATAACCAATACTCTAATGGTTATGGCATTCGAGCCACAGCTCCTTTTGCCAGTGTGCCCGTGGTTAACAGAAACCACCCTCCAACATTGACGAAGATATATCAAAAGAACGAATGGAATACGGTGCAAACAATTGTACATCCTAAGGCTCCTTAAGCAGAGTAGCATATCGTAAGTATGCCGCGGACCATACCCACGGTACGTTACTCTACCTAAATCGCCTACTCCATCAACCAAGGGTCACCTAGACTTATACAAGGTTAAACCTAGCGCTCTGATACCAACTTTGTCACGACCCGAAAGTACGGAACGTGACCGGCACTTAGATTACGACGCGTCTAGAGGCGCCACGTAACCTAAATAAGCCGAAGCCCAGAAATCTAAACCATAAATGAAGAAGAAGAAGAAAAAAGAAAACAAGTTTAAAAGCATCCGCAAATTTTCTCAAAAATTTCGGCAGAGTCTCCTCTGTAAAAACTGGCCCCCAAACGGGTACAACAAGTATAATATAAATAAACAATAAAAAGCATCCCCAAACGGGTGCTAGCTCAACGCCAACAGGCGGAAACAACCACAACAAACACAATAATATACAACGCCAAAGGGTGAGGCTCAAAACTCAAAAGAAAACAAAACCACCAGATCAGAATAATACATGCGCGACTCTAAGGTCGAAATAAAAGACTGGTCCAATAAACTTATCAAGTAATACAAGTATGGTTGATGGAGCTTACTAGATACAAATGAATGAATAAAAGTACAATGGTGGTTCGGATACAAGTGAACCAACCTACCGTGCAAATCACCCTGAAGAAAAGATGTGCCAACAAGCTGCCACGGAAACCTATACATCGAACCTGAAATAAAATTTGGCACAACGGGGGTGAGTTGCCAACTCGTGAGTAGAAGACATCTACGAAAAGAAATCGAATGCACGACGCTATCCTAGGTCATAATAATACACTATAATATCCCAATCATCTAGTAATAGCAGGGTAAAACTACGTGTAAGTGCAGATACTCCGTGCTTGTGTCAGTGCCTCATATAATACTATGTCATATGAAATGAAATGCATTAACCATGAATGTAAAGTAACAAATCCTGAAATCCAGATATATATGTATAAGAAATCTTTAGCTGTTATCATAGTAAAATGTGTATAAGAATCTGAAATCTCAACAATGAAATCCATCGAAATCCGTGTCAAGCGTCGACACAACACATGTAATCTCAAGTCTCAATATCTCGGGCTCCGTCAGTCCGGATCGGCCCATATCATCAAATCTCACGACAACGGTCGGTATCCTCCAGATATCCGCCGCGCCAGACATCACCGGTAGGTAGCCTTCCCCTGCCAGGCTCATCGTCTACAACTCGATCTTCTTGCCCCGGGGTACCATACCGGGCCCACCATGTACCCGAGACGGTTCATCCACTCCTCGAATCGGGTCTCGAAATCCAACAGAAAAAGTGAAATCTCATGGTGGACGACACATACATCACGAGAAAACCGCATCTTATGTTTTTAAAAAGAGAGGAGGAGGAGAGAGAGAAGTTTTTTACATATTCTTGCGGTTTTCCCCAAAATCCAGAAATCTCATAGAAATCCAAATCTCAAAATCATGAGTAACTATATGATAAGTGTCGGCATATGCCCATAATACTGCATGATAACATGAAAATATGAATGCATGAATGTCTAAGTAATAAATATCATGTCTATACTAACATCATAGAATAATCACAATATTATATCGGTCTAGTTGTTAACTGATTCTATCCATAAAAGACAATATGATCTAAAGTGTACGTGACATAGCAATTACCGATGATGACGTGTGTGAGCCGTCAAATAAGTGTGCGTGGAATATGCGCATCATCGGTAATGGTGCTGGTGTCCTAATAGGTAAAGTTTATACTGATTATAGCAACATATGTAAGAACATGCAACATTATGATTACAATGTGAAAGTAAAGACGGATGTGTGTTATCCACTCATTTGATATACAATTACCACTGCCACTATACGACTCGAACCTAACGTAGTGTCCATCTAACCCCCCCTAAGGAAAACTAAACCTAAGAACTGGTCGATAGAAGTATACCTAAAGCCTGAGTCCATATCTCTAATAGTCGGCGATCCTGCCTCAATAGCGTCACGTACATAGTACGACTTCCTCAAATCAAGAGTGCGGATCAATCATCACATCTATGCCTCGTACGGTAAAATCCATCGTACGGCATCCCAATATCGGGGTACGGGTCAAATATCACCTACGTGTCTCATTATTCGTATAATATCATCATCAACACATGTCATGATCGAGGTGCTATGCTGTAATCGCATACATCAATTATATAACATTGCCATCATAAATATACCTCATTAATTTATCCTCAGAAATAGCATGTCATATGTATCATGTTGTGATCGAGTCATACTGATATCATATCGTCATCAAGTCACACCTATATGATATCGACATCAGATCACACCTATATGATGTCGTAATAAAGTCATACATATATCATATCGTGATCAGTCACAAGTTACAGTTTGGGTTCTATTTTAGAGTCCCATGTACCTCAATATCATCACTACCCATTATAATTTAGGTATACCTGTTCATTATCTCATTCTCTAATGATCCGCTAACACTTTAATACGACTGTATAGTCAAGAATCACGGCATCAAGCCCAGTTATCCTGTTTCATTCCCGTGTATCAATGTATCCCACATACGTGTTGTATATATCTATATATATACCTATACCTACTCCTATATATATATACACATACCCGTATACACCATGTCGAGTTTCAGTGTGTGCGTGTGTGTGTTTCTACCTGAAACCTACGAACCTCTTCCAGGGTATTCATCCTCTGGTATGGTCTTCCTAAATCAGTCTGGTCCAGCCTAGGGTCATTACTAGGGTCCTACTCATTAAGAATCTAGGGTCACATCTGGTTTCCTATTCTACGTTGCGGGGGTGCTAAACGCCATCCACCCGACTTCCCCCCGTAGATATGCATCTACTCGCCTGGTCCATGTCTGCCGAAGACGGTGTCGCCATCATCCTCTTCATCGCCCGCAGTCCACGTGAGGGGTACCTAAACGCAAACATATAAATAGTATCGTAAACTGAATCATATACAAAAGCCAAAACGACGCAAGGAACAAGCGTAGGTTAAAACCTATGTCCCGTCCACGCAAAAGAACCAAATATCGCTCGATATCGGCGTACAAACTCCGACGGATCGAGATAAACATCAACAAATAACGCGTAGTTTTAAAACACCTTACTTATATTATAAAATATGATTAAATCCATCGAAACCCTAAAATCCATCAAACCGTCCAATTTCGTAAAACCCGAAAATACCAATTTACCGTTTTTCATCAAAACTTGACATTTAAATGAAACCAATGGTCATAAAACTCATTAAATAGCATAACTAGACTATACAAATCATTACTATATTTTTATTACACAAATTTGTATTAATTTGAAATTTCTAGTTTGCAACCTTTAACAATTTTCAACATTTTTCAAGCAAAATACCTAAATTCCACCACAAAACATGATTTTGCATGAATTAATATACTAAACTACAATTCATGATGATAATGATATGATGAAACCATGATTATATTTTTAATTTCATTTATATAGGAATTTCCAAAATCTAGTTTACAAAATACTAGCATTTTATTACTATTTTCCAATTATCAAAGGAAACTAGTGATCAAACTAAGTTTTTCTTTCCTTTAATATGCTAATATTCTCATTAAAACTACCATCTAATGATAACAAGCTTAATAAGAATATTAGCATATTAAAGGAAAGAAAAACTTAGTTTGATCACTAGTTTCCTTTGATGATTGGAAAATAGTAATAAAATGCTAGTATTTTGTAAACTAGATTTTGGAAATTCCTATATAAATGAAATTAAAAATATAATCATGGTTTCATCATATCATTATCATCATGAATTGTAGTTTAGTATATTAATTCATGCAAAATCATGTTTTGTGGTGGAATTTAGGTATTTTGCTTGAAAAATGTTGAAAATTGTTAAAGGTTGCAAACTAGAAATTTCAAATTAATACAAATTTGTGTAATAAAAATATAGTAATTGTTTGTATAGTCTATTTATGCTATTTAATGAGTTTTATGACCATTGGTTTCATTTAAATGTCAAGTTTTGATGAAAAACGGTAAATTGGTATTTTCGGGTTTTACGAAATTGGACGGTTTGATGGATTTTAGGGTTTCGATGGATTTAATCATGTTTTATAATATAAGTAAGGTGTTTTAAAACTACGAGTTATTTGTTGATGTTTATCTCGATCCATCGGAGTTTGTACGCCGATATCGAGCGATATTTGGTTCTTTTGCGTGGACGGGACATAGGTTTTAACCTATGCTTGTTCCTTGCGTCGTTTTGGCTTTTGTATATGATTCAGTTTACGATACTATTTATATGTTTGCGTTTAGGTACCCCTCACGTGGACTGCGGGTAATGAAGAGGATGATGGCGACACCGTCTTCGGCAGACATGGACCAGGTGAGTAGATGCATATCTACGGGGGGAAGTCGGGTGGATGGCGTTTAGCACCCCCGCAACGTAGAATAGGAAACCAGATGTGACCCTAGATTCTTAATGAGTAGGACCCTAGTAATGACCCTAGGCTGGACCAGACTGATTTAGGAAGACCATACCAGAGGATGAATACCTTGGAAGAGGTTCGTAGGTTTCAGGTAGAAACACACACACGCACACACTGAAACTCGACATGGTGTATACGGGTATGTGTATATATATATAGGAGTAGGTATAGGTATATATATAGATATATACAACACGTATGTGGGATACATTGATACACGGGAATGAAACAGGATAACTGGGCTTGATGCCGTGATTCTTGACTATACAGTCGTATTAAAGTGTTAGCGGATCATTAGAGAATGAGATAATGAACAGGTATACCTAAATTATAATGGGTAGTGATGATATTGAGGTACATGGGACTCTAAAATAGAACCCAAACTGTAACTTGTGACTGATCACGATATGATATATGTATGAATTGATTACGACATCATATAGGTGTGACCTGATGTCGATATCATATAGGTGTGACTTGATGACGATATGATATCAGTATGACTCGATCACAACATGATACATATGACATGCTATTTCTGCGGATAAATTAATGAGGTATATTTATGATGGCAATGTTATATAATTGATGTATGCGATTACAGCATAGCACCTCGATCATGACATGTGTTGATGATGATATTATTCGAATAATGAGACACGTAGGTGATATTTGACCCGTATCCCGATATTGGGATGCCGTACGATGGATTTTACCGTACGAGGCATAGATGTGATGATTGATCCGCACTCTTGATTTGAGGAAGTCGTACTATGTACGTGACGCTATTGAGGCAGGATCGCCGACTATTAGAGATATGGACTCAGGCTTTAGGTATACTTCTATCGACCAGTTCTTAGGTTTAGTTTTCCTTAGGGAGGGTTAGATGGACACTACGTTAGGTTCGAGTCGTATAGTGGCAGTGGTAATTGTATATCAAATGAGTGGATAACACACATCCGTCTTTACTTTCACATTGTAATCATAACGTTGCATGTTCTTACATATGTTGCTATAATCAGTATAAACTTTACCTATTAGGACACCGGCACCATTACCGATGATGCGCATATTCCACGCACACTTATTTGCCGGCTCACACACGTCATCATCGGTAATTGCTTTGTCACGTACACTTTAGATCATATTGTCTTTTATGGATAGAATCAGTTAACAACTAGACCGATATAATATTGTGATTATTCTCTGATGTTAGTATAGACATGATATTTATTACTTAGACATTCATGCATTCATATTTTCATGTTATCATGCAGTATTATGGGTATATGCCGACACTTATCATATAGTTACTCCTGATTTTGAGATTTGGATTTCTATGAGATTTCTGGATTTTGGGGAAAACCGCAAGAATATGTAAAAAACTTCTCTCTCTCCTCCTCCTCTCTTTTTAAAAACATAAGATGCGGTTTTCTCGTGATGTATGTGTCGTCCACCATGAGATTTCATATTTTCTGTTGGATTTCGAGACCCGATTCGAGGAGTGGATGAACCGTCTCGGGTACATGGTGGGCCCGGTATGGTACCCCGGGACAAGAAGATCGAGTTGTAGACGATGAGCCTGGCAGGGGAAGGCTACCTACCGGTGATGTCTGGCGCGGCGGATATCCGGAGGATACCGACCGTTGTCTTGAGATTTGATGATATGGGCCGATCCGGACTGACGGAGCCCGAGATATTGAGACTTGAGATTACATGTGTTGTGTCGACGCTTGACACGGATTTCGATGGATTTCATTGTTGAGATTTCAGATTCTTATACACATTTTACTATGATAACAGCTAAAGATTTCTTATACATATATATCTGGATTTCAGGATTTGTTACTTTACATTCATGGTGCATGCATTTAATTTCATATGACATAGTATTATATGAGGCACTGACACAAGCACGGAGTATCTGCACTTACACGTAGTTTTACCCTGCTATTACTAGATGATTGGGATATTATAGTGTATTATTATGACCTAGGATAGCGTCGTGCATTCGATTTCTTTTCGTAGATGTCTTCTACTCACGAGTTGGCAACTCACCCCCGTTGTGCCAAATTTTATTTCTGGTTCGATGTACAGGTTTCCGTGGCAGCTTGTTGGCACATCTTTTCTTCAGGGTGATTTGCACGGTAGGTTGGTTCACTTGTATCCGAACCACCATTGTACATTTATTCATTCATTTGTATCTAGTAAGCTCCATCAACCATACTTGTATTACTTGATAAGTTTATTGGACCAGTCTTTTATTTCGACCTTAGAGTCGCGCATGTATTATTCTGATCTGGTGGTTTTGTTTTCTTTTGAGTTTTGAGCCTCACCCTTTGGCGTTGTATATTATTGTGTTTGTTGTGGTTGTTTCCGCCTGTTGGCGTTGAGCTAGCACCCGTTTGGGGATGCTGTTTATTGTTTATTTATATTATACTTGTTGTACCCGTTTGGGGGCCAGTTTTTACAGAGGAGACTCTGCCGAAATTTTTGAGAAAATTTGCGGATGCTTTTAAACTTGTTTTCTTTTTTCTTCTTCTTCTTCTTTTATGGTTTAGATTTCTGGGCTTCGGCTTACTTAGGTTACGTGGCGCCTCTAGACGCTTCGTAATCTAAGTGCCGGTCACGTTCCGTACTTTCGGGTCGTGACATAACCTCACGTCAGATGGCAGTTCTCAGGTGACACTTATACAGGTTAGTCTGTAGACCCGAGATCGTCATAGTGTCTTGTGTGATTCCCACTGTTCTTTGATCTCCACCTTACCACGTCCATGAGGGCGTGCAAAACGGTGGTCTTTGGGTACAGTCCCGAGTCACATGGAGGCAATGAGCGATAGGAGGGGTTTCGTCTCTCCCGGTATTGGGGGTTGATGTTGCGCTGTGCTCGATTGGCCGTAACAGGGAAGTCCCTGGCCAGGGCTGATCTGAGATTTGCTGGTAAGTGTTACCAGTAGTTTCTCGACCCGTTATAAGCCTCACATCGGCACGACTTATCGGTTAATGGGGTCTGACGTATACCACCCCTAGACTTGATATGCGACATATCAGACGAACAGACCGGACTGTACGGTAAGTGTTACTGGTTGGATTCACAGGAGTGTGAGCGGGCTAGCTCGTCGATCTTCTGATCGTTCAATACTCGGATGGCCGTTACGTTTAGCAGACCGCTTGCGGCTTGTGGGTGCTTGATATGATCATCATCTGCTACCGGCGTATTGACGAGTCTTTAGAGTCCTACACAGAGGTTTCCTGGCTCAAGCGAAATGAAATAGGAGCGCATATGAGATATGTGCAGGAGCGAGAATAATGCGTGTATGTGATACCGTATTTCATTCTCGCGATGAATGTATCGATTGATTATATGGGATATAACCTAGATATCGAATCAAGGATTGATTCGATAAGCCGATACATTGGATACTAGTCGGTTATATGCGATATGACCGGATCGTTAAATCAAGTGTTGATTTAATGATTTAATGTATAATTATATATTTGATATATTATTTTGCATTAACTAGTATTGGTTCATTTTAAAAGGATTTTTCTCACTTGATGCACATTGTATATGTGATATATTTTTTTGTGCACTTGTTTGTATCATGTTTGATGATACTTGCTCACTTAGGTTTGTGTAAAGATTAAACCATGGTTACATGTATAATGGTTAGGGTTTTGATTATTTACTTAGTTATTTATTTATTTATTCATTATGGATATTATTAAGAATGGTGGCTTATTTTGTTTCTATGTTGAAGCTTCTTGAAGCTTTGACAAAGTCCACCATCCTTATCTCATCCTTAACCCTAACCTTAGTTTAATCTCTACACTTGACCATGGTTAGTATATGATAAGTATTCATATTAGTTTCTTTTTTAAATAAGAAACTTATCATATTCTTTCTTCTTCTCCTTCTTCTTCTTCAAGAAAAACCTTGTCTTCAACAATGGCATCTTGAGCAAAAGTGTGAGAAATCCAATTCTAAAGTGAACCCACCTCCTATTTCCTCACCCTCTACCTCTTCCCAAGTTGTTTTGGGTGTTTTCTTCACAAGTTTCACAACTTGGTGAAGTCGGAGCTTGAACTTGTGAAACCTCGACGTAGATCATCTTCGGCACGAAGCCGACGACCTAGTCCGCCCAATTCTCCGATGAAGCCGACGTTTGAGTTCGGGATTCGAGATGGACAGCGAGAGGACGCCTACGTGGAGCTAAGGAAGTAGAGAACTGGATCTACAAAGGTTGTAGCCTCTCTCCTTTAGTTAAGTTGTTAACTAGTTTCGTTTATCGCCTAAATTTCTAGTCAACGATCCGTATTAGGGTTTCTCGGCACCCATAAAATTTGAAATTGGCATGGTTGATGCCTTGTGAGACCTCTATAGTGTGCCTAGGAACCCTACAGTATAGGGCGTTTTCTTCACAAGGTTCATGACCAAGTGAAGATGGAGCTTGAGTTTGAGTCGCCTCGACGTAGATCATCTTCGGCATCGAAGTTAACGACCTAACCCGCTCGTTTCTCCGACGAAACCATCGCTAGAGTCCGGGATCCGATGATCGCAGTGGAGGGACGTCATCACGGAGCTAAAGAGGTGGAGGACCGGATCTACAAAGGTTGTAGTCACTTTCACTTTCTAGTAAAGTTGTTTACTTGTATGGTTTTCGCCTTACCTCTAGTTAACGATCTAGCATTAGGGTTTCTCGGCACAAGAAAAATTTGATTTTGGCATGGTTGATACCTTGTGGAACCTCTTGAGTGTGCCTAGTAACCCTACACTTGCTATTGCTGCCTTCCACGATTATGAGATCTGGCAGACGGACGTAAAGACGGCTTTTCTAAATGGTAATTTGGAAGAAAGCGTCTATATGGATCAGCCAGAGGGATTCATTCAGAATAGGAGCAGCGGTAAAGTATGCAAACTGCTTAAGTCCATTTATGGACTAAAGCATGTATCGCGGAGTTGGAACATCTGTGTTTATGATGCCCTTAAAGAATTCGACTTTATCAAAAATCCAGATGAACCATGCATATACAGTAAGATTGTAGTGAGAGCTGTAGTATTCCTCGTCTTGTACATGGATGGCATTCTCCTAATAGGAAATGATATTCCTAAGTTACAGTCAGTCAAAATATTCTTATCACAGAAATTCTTCATGAAAGACCTGGGTGATGCCACCTACATTCTGGGGATCCGGATCTATTGTGATAGATCAAAAAGGATGTTGGGACTTTCGCAGTCCAGGTACATAGACACCATAGTGAAGAGATTCAAAATGGATGATTCTAAGCGCGGTAACCTACCGGCTTGTCACGGAATCACCCTCTCCAAAGAGATGTCTCCCAAGACTGATTTGGAAAGGGATCGCATGTCGATTATACCCTACGCTTCTGCGGTAGGCTCTATAATGTATGCGATATTATGTACCGGACCAGATGTAGCAGACGCATTGAGCGTTGTAAGCCGGTATCAGGAAAACCCAGGGGAGAATCACTGGATGGCAGTAAAGAACATTCTCAAGTACCTAAGGAGGACTAAGGAGATGTTCTTGGTGTATGACGGAAAAGGCCTCCAGATGGAGGCCTTTGCCGACATCGGCTTCCAGGGTGATAAGGATGACTCCAAGTCCATGTCGGGTTATGTCTTTACTCTCAATGGAGGGGCGGTCTGTTGGAAGAGTTCCAAGCAGGAGACCGTTGCTGACTCAACAATGGAAGCGGAGTACATAGCTGCTTGCGATGCCGCAAAAGAAGCTGTCTGGATGAAGAAGTTCCTCATAGAACTTCAGGTGGTTCCTACCAGTGTTGGTCGAATACCTCTGTATTGTGACAACAACGGCGCTATAGCTTTAGTGAAGGAACCCAGGTCCCATCAGAAGTCCAGACACATCTTAAGGCGGTATCACCTGATCAGGGAGATCGTAGATCGTCGAGAGATCGAGGTGAAGAGAGTAGAGACGGAGAATAACATTGCTGATCCATTCACAAAGGCCATTCCTCAGACGCAGTTCGAGAGGCTATTCGAGATGATAGGTCTACGATATGCCAGCTCATGGCCCTAGTGCAAGTGGGAGATTGTTAGTGTATATACCCTAGGGGCCATTATTGTATCATACTAGCATGTATATTACTTAATGGAAGCTTGGGATATTCACAGTTGTATTGTCAGTCTTGGTAAAAACAGTAGTATGCTCCTTGGTTTGTGTCTACTTTAAAATGTGCATATGTTTCTTTTAACGTATCACTTAGACATATTAGTAGAGCCCATGGGATCTTTGCTTGATTACCAGCATTGTGATGGCAGTCACACTAGTGGGGGCTGGGTAGTCTATAAGCAACATCCTATACTTGTCCCTAGTCATAGGATTATCGAGACTGGGCATCGATACTCCAGAGTAGACTAGTGTGTACGCTTCTCATCCCAATTGGGGAGATGGTCTGTCCCACAGCCATCAGTACGTCGTACTGGAGATAATATACAGGTGCTCGTTATGTTACGGGTATACCAGACAGGACTCGCAGGGGAACTGATTGGTTGGTATTATACCCGTCGTCAATTAACAGTTCCCAGGTGACATGAGTACAGCATAGTCCGCAGACTTGACACTGCTACTTCGCCTCGAGTGTGTCCTACTGTTCTTAGATTGCTACCCTACTACGGCTCAAAGGAGTCATGCAAACAGGTAGCAGTTGGGTGCAGTCCTGAGCACTTGGAGGCAGTGGCGGTTAGACAGGATTCGTCTCTCCCGGTATTGGGAGTTGATATCGCGCTGTGTCAGAGAGCCATTACGCAAAGTCCCTGGCCAGGGTAAGCAAGATTTACTGGTAGGTTCCAGTAGTATCTTAGGGTGTAATGGGCAACGCTCCGACATGACTTATACCGCTATTAGGGGACTGAAGCTTGCCGCCCCCTAGGCTAGATATGCGATAACCTTAGACGAATAGACCGGACTGTACGGAGATTGTCACATCAGGCTCAGTAGGAGTTCGGATGGGTTTCCTCATCGGCCTTCTTATCGACATCTACCTGGGGACCGTTACGTACAGCTAGTGCCGCTTGTGGTCTGTGGTTAAACCCACTGCCAGCGTAGTGTCCAGTCTTTAAAGTCCCATACAGAGAGTTTCCGTGCTCCAGGCAAAACGATATAGTGGTCGTATGGTTTTACGACAAGGGTTCGGACGCATACATGTGTTTACGCACGTACGACGTGTAGGGTTCCTAGGCACTCTAATGGAGTCTCACAAGTGATCAAACATGCCAATTTCGAAAATCAAGGTGCCGAGAAACCCTAATACGGATCGTTGGCTAGAAAAACTAGGCGAAACAAGAACTAGTTAACAATTTAACTAATGGGTAATCGGAAGTACAACCTTTGTAGATCCTGTGCTTCACCTCCATAGCTCCGCAACGAAGTCCCCTCGCTGTCCAAGTGAGTTCCCGGGCTCTAGCGTTAGCTTCGTCGGAGAATAGGCGAGCTAGGTCGTCGATGTCCATGCCGAAGATGATCTACGTCGAGGCATCGCTAAATCAAGCTCCACCTTCACCTTTCCATGAAAACTTGTGAAGGAAACACACTCTACTACTTGGCAAGAGGTAGAGGATGAAGAAATAGGAGTTGGGTTCACTTTAGAATTGGATTTCTCACTCATTTCATCAATTCACCATTGATGAAGTCTAGTTTTCTTCACTTGAAGAAAAGGAAGAAGAAGAAGGAAAAAGTTATGATAAGAAAATATGAATATATTAGAATAATAATTCTTATCATAATAATGACCATGGTAAAGTGTAGAGAGCTAACTTGAGTTAATGAGAATGGTTAGGGTTAAAAAGAAGACAAAAATGGTGACATGGTCAAAGTATTCATGAAGCTTCATGAATGAAAAGAATGCCACCATTTATCTCATTTCTTTTTCTTTTTCTAAAAGAATAAAAGAATAAATGAATAAGCAAATAACTAAAAGAATAAACATAACCCTAATCATCATCTTAACCATTGTTTAATTCTATACACTTAACCAAAAACCATGTATCATCAAACATGATACAAACATGTGCACAAAATCATATCGCATATTCAATGCGCACATGCGAGTGAGAAAATCCATTTTAAGTGAACCGATACCAGTTAATGCAAAGTAATATATCAAATATATAATTATACATTAAATTATTAAATCAACACTTGATTTAACGATCCGGTCATATCGCATATAACCGACTAGTATCCTATGCATCGGTTTATCGAATCAATCTACGATTCGATAACTAGGTTATATCGCATACAACCATTCGACACATACATCGCGAGAATGAAATACGGTATCACATACTCGCATTATTCTCGGTCCCGCACATATCTCATATGCGCTCCTATTTCGTTTCGCTTGAGCCAGGAAACCTCTGTGTAGGACTCTAAAGACTCGTCAATACGCCGGCAGTAGATGATGATCATATCAAACATCCACAAGCCGCAAGCGGTCTGCTAAACGTAACGGCCACCCGGGTATTGAGCGATCAGAAGATCGACGAGCAAGCCCGCTCACACTCCTGTGAATCCAACCAGTAACACTTACCGTACAGTCCGGTCTGTTCGTCTGATATGTCGCATATCTCGCCTAGGGGTGGTAAACGTCAGACCCCAGTAGCTCGATAAGTCATGCCGACTTGAGGTCCATAACATCCGTGAAACTTCTGATAACTCTTACCAGTATATCACTGCAACCCTGGCCAGGGATTTCCTGTTATGGCCAGTCGTGCATTGCGCAACATCAACCCCCAATACCGGGAGAGACGAATCCCCTCCTATCACTCATTGCCTCCATGTGAATCGGGACTGTACCCAAAAACCACCTGTTTGCACGACTCAGTAGAGCCGTGGTAGGGTGGAAATCAAAGCACAGTGGGAGACACACAAGACACTATGACGATCTCGGGTCAACAGACTAAGCTGTACTAGTGTCGCCAGAGAACTGCCATCTGACGTGAGGTATAATACCATCTGGGAGTTCTCGGCGAGTCCGTTCAGTGTACCCAGTCTCTACTGAGCACCAGCATACCATCTCCGATGTCAAACACCAATGGATATGGGATCATCCATCGCCCATCGCATGGGTCGAGAAGATATACGCTAGTCTACTCTGGAATATCGATGCCCCGTCTCGATATTCCCTCGACTAGGAACATTTCAAGGATGTACTCATGGACTATCCAGGCCCCGCTAGTATGATCTGCATCATAGTCCTGGAAGTCGAGTACACATCCTAAGGGCTTTATCAACATGTAACAGAGAGACGAAAAGTATACACGTTAAGATAAAGAGCAACCAGATAGCGTACTATCATGTAGAGCAAGAAAGTCCATCCTATATATGTCCCAGCATCCATTACAATATGCATCCAATGTACAGTAATGGCCTCTAGGGCATACATATAACTAACAATCTCCCACTTGCACTAGGGCCATCTGTAGTAGTGGTTGCAGTATCACATACTCAACCTTCCCCTAAAAGTCTCTCTTTGGGAAAAAGGCCTTCGTGAGTGGATCCGCCGTGTTGTCCTCTGAGTCTACTCTCCTTAACCTCGATCACCCCGGAGATCAACTATCTCCATGATCAGGTGATGCTTCCTCAGAATTTTTCTGGGTCACTGATGGGACCAGGGTTCCAGGGCCAAAGCCACACTTCCATTGTCATACAATGGCAGGAACCTAGTTCATCTTATGAACCAATATACACCCAAACTTCCTCTTTGGCAGTATCTTCAATAGCGATGTTACCAGCCTTTATCGTCTAGTTTGCCACGGTATCTAGCTTGGAACTCTTCCAACATACCGTCCCTTTACTGAGGGTAAAGACAATGCCTGTGACTGACATTCAGTCGTCTTTATCACTCTGGAACCCTTCCAGTGATTCTCCCCAGGATCGATTGATACCATCTCACTACAACTAGTGAGTATCCTAACATCTAATTAGATCTATCTCATAGATCCAAAGCTTAGGATTTAGTATGTATCACTTTGATTCTATATGGAAAATCATTGTGATAAGCGGAGATTGATCGAGCGTAGCATAGGAAACTCCTTCCTTAACATGAGTATATCATCCACGTATTCTACGAGGATCGTCACCATACTCCCTACTACCTTTTTGTTTATACAAGGTTCATCTACCATTTTGATGATGTCAACTTCTTTGACAAATCCATCAAAACAGATGTTCCAACTCCGCGATGCCTGCTTTATCCTATAAAGCATCTCGCACACGTTTCCGCTGCCCCCACTGACTACGAGGCCCTCTGGCTGTGTTCTTATAGACGTTCTCTTCTAAATCAATTATTTAGAAAAGTAGTCATGGCACCCAACCACCAGATATCGTAGTCATGGTATGTAGCCGTGGCAAGTAGGATCTGGATGGATTTAAACATAGTCCCTGGAAAAGGTTTCATCATTATCCGTGCCTGGTTGATGACGAAAACCTTTAACAAGTCTATCTTTGAAAGTCTCAACTTGTCCATCTACACCAAGTAATCTTCTTAAGATATACTTGCTCCTGATGGGGATTTAACCCTTCAGATATCGCAACCAAAGTCCATACTTTGTTGGTGTATATGGATTCCATCTCAGATTGCTAAGCATCCAGCCATTCTTACAGAGTCCCTACTCTTGATGGCCTGCTCGAATCTAGTTGGGTCATCATCTTATGATGTATTCCATGCTCCCACTGTCATCGAGAAACCAAGGTATCTCTCAGGTGGGTGAGGAACCCTACTAGATCGGCGGAGAGGCTGAGGTTCGTCGGGAACTATTGAATTCTTTAGTTCTGTCAAATCATTAGCAGTTTTGTACAGCTGGAACCTTTCCAGTTCTACAGAACTGATCTTGCCTCGATCTTGTCCGGATTTTGCTTTTGACATAGGCTGGACAATCCCAAATCTTAACTTAAGAGATAGGCTCTTTCCATACCATATCTCATATGGAATGGTAGGCAGTGATTTGATTCGAACCTAATTCAATAAGTATGCAGCTTCTCAAGCGCATAACACCCAAAAAGGAAATAGGTAACTCAGTAATACTCATCACAGAGCATACCATATCTAATATTGTGTGATTGCCCTGCCCTGATACACCGCTGTGCTGTGGTGTATTCAGAGGAGTAATACGGAGAGAGAATCTCATTCTCCTTTAGAATGGTCCAGGAATGCCATGCACAAGTATTCTCCTCCCTGATCTCATCATAGGACATAATACTTATACCCGTATTTTGGTTCTCTACTTCCAACTTATATTCTGTGAATACCTCAAAAGCTTCGGACTTATGTTTCAACAGGAACATACGACTGAATCTTGAGAGATTATCAGAGAATATAATGAAGTATAAAGAACAAGTCCTGGCATGTGTAGACAGGAGACCTTACATACATCATCATGCATCAGTCCCAAGAGTTCATTAACTCTTTCTCTGTTTCCAATAAACAGAGCTATGGTCATATTATTTTTGTGACATGACTGGCAAGTTTCACAAGATGTAAATTCAAACTGATTTAAATATACATCTAAATGTAACTTCAGCCAGTCGGGTCGCATTGATATGACCTAGTCTACAATGACTCAAGAAGAATTCGTTCATTTCTGAACTCTTCTTCTTGTGTGTGTTCAGTATACTAGGAACTGTAGTTTGATTTAGAACGTTAACGCTTTTAGATAGCGTGCCTGAACCGATCAACTTTTGATATAGGAAGTGTTCAAAACATTATCCATCAATACAAAATTATATCCTTTCTTTACTAATAAAGAGACTGATATGATTTTGTATATCAGGTTCGGTATCTAATAGCATTTGTTCAGAATCAATGTATTCGTAATACAGGGTGACAGTGACCAACAGACTTGGCTGCAACACTTGCCCCGTTTTCTGTCTCATGAAACTTATCACCCGTTCTCAGTTTTTCTACCTTTTTGTAGCCCTATGTAACAGATTACATATCTGGGATCCTGATCCGGTATCATATACCCAGGATGCAAAGGATACTGAGAAACAGTTCTTTGTAATGAACACACCCGAAGGAGATGCATCATATGCACTTTCTTCGTTTGGGCGGCATAGGAATTCTGGTATTCCCCAATTTCCTGCTCTGTCTTATAACAATTATAAGTTGGAGCGGGACCAACGTTCCCCAGCTCAGTATAACAAGCGGGTTCGGTCAATACATCCATATTATTATCTTGATTAAGGCGTGATATGGTCGCTACCAGGAGAGAGAGAAGAAAACACTCAGCGTGCGCTGTTGCAAGACTAGATTGGTTATATATTTTATCTAATCAGGATGGCTCCCACTGTTTTTATCAAATCTTCCTTCAAACCGTAAAAGGAAAGACTAGCCGGGATTAATTACACTCTACAAGTTCGCCAATCTTTCAGCCAGGCCAGTGTCGGTACTTTGAGGGAGGTTCCCCGTGCTTTCGCACGGACCTAATTACTGTAAACCTCGTTTTCCCAGAGGCATAACCCCGTTGACACCTTTCTAGACACCTACTTGATCGGCTAATTGCAAAGTGCAAAACTCTCCCAGGAGTAACAATTACTCGTAGTAGGTATCGGGATCCAACTATCATATAGAAGGTATGCAATCTCATTGCAAATTTCAACACTTAAAACTCCCGATAAAGGTTTTTACCCCTAGCACCTATGACCTTAACTATGGTCAACAAATCATAAGCACTAGTCAAGTTCTACCCGTCATTTCTTGATTAATTAGACCCACCCACATGACCCTTAACTAAGGTCAACAAAGTCACGCGACTGTCCTAACTAATCGCATCATATGCGGTGTAGGAAGACATCACTTAGCTACCGTACACTGTGCCTTGACTATGGTCAACAAACACAGCACGAATACTAAGTACTCTACTTCCTAAAATGACGGAGGGTTGCGAATGGTTTTTGTGAAAACCTTTAACGCTTTGAACTTGATCTCGTTGCGGAATCAAATGGTTTTTAAATGGAATGTTTTCGAGGCTTTTCTAGTTTTGCTAAAGGGGTCATTCCCGGTGAAGGGATCGTCGGCCCTTTCCTCGTCGAATGAGGTGCGGGATATATCATATATATCACTGTGCAAAGCGGAAACTATAGAAGCGATCAAAGACAAACCGAGGGTTGTAGCATCTGCCAGTTATTGCTAAAGGAGACACTCCCGGTGAAGGGATCTCGGTCCTTTCCTCATCGAATAAGGTGCAGGATGTTCTATAATGAACACCGCGATGCAAAGCAAGAACTGTAGCTACCTGTTTTATTTTGAAATTCGATTCCACAACATCAATTAGGTTTATTTTCTTTCATTAATCTCATTAATGAATATCCCATCATTTAAGTCCACCTAACCATCACAGATAAATATAACGTACGCTTATGTCATCCGCATTCGCCTCAATGTCCCGTCTGCACCGTTAGGTTAGGTAACTAACGGCAGAGCGGGGCAGGGCTAGCGCGGGTGTAAAACATAAGCAACGTCTATATAATATATCATATATACTATATATAATACCTGTCACAGAACATCATATGATCACATCACAGATAAATCACAGTAGAAGAAACATATGAAATATTGGATATACTAGGACGTCCGTGTTTTCAATACGAGCCAGTATAAAACACGGATTCCACGGTCGTGATGAATAGCCAATCCCACACCCCAAGACCCCTACGAGAGCGGCAAGCAACCCTACCAATTCTAGGGTTAGGAGACCCGGACTCGACTCCTCGAGTTGGTCTCCCACTGGACCCCAGAACCCGGTTACTTGTGCTCCCCTCCTTGGGTCTATCCTAGTGCAGAAAAGTAAATAATATACATCAACGGTGACAACTTCCGCAACCTGGAAGTGCCCCAATAAAAGAATATTACATACAAGTTTTTACATGAATGAAAATGAAAAACACTCATCTCACATAAAAAAAACCCGGCTATTCAAACACGACGATCCAATATAACATATCCAGCAACACATAACATCACATGTCATCAACGTAAGCAAACATGCGTATCCCAATTATCGTTGACATATAGCAACGAAACCGGCGATATCACATATTACACTTACGGTCACAGAAAAGAAAGTGTAAAACTACAACAGTTGGAATCCGCAACCACCTCAGACATCGCATGCCTGATCAAATGAATTCTTTAGACATCGCATTCCTAACAATTATAAACCCCGCATTTTAGTCTCATTATCGAAAACACTTTTCAATATCAAGTCGGGCAATTCAACAGGATTCCCGACATTCTGATCGAATGCTCGTCGCAAACTTTATTAGGCGGCCGCACCCCTAACACCGTCGACGAAGTGCACCAAGGCGGAACACCGCTACCGGGAGCACCCGAACGGATGCTTTCGGCGACGGGGTTCTCCTACAGTCACTTGGTCGGGGCTATGGAGTGAGGTTGTCTATTAAGTTTACCCGGCGAGTATCCGCGTACGCTACGTGATTGCGACGGACTTTTGATCACATCAAAATTTCGTGGCAACCAATCAAGTGAGACTAAACTGCTATGTTTATAATATTCATTCCGTTATCTCATAACTAATTGTGAATTCCAATTATTGTATCACATTCCGGATAAATGGAAAATGTTAAACTTTCCGATCGAACAATCGAACACCCAAGTTTTCCCGATACAGCTCAACACATGAAATAAGTCTAACAACATTCATTTCGTGCCTCAGTACCAACGGTTCAGCCGTAGAAGGGTCAAGCCAACGCCTCACATGTGGCACGCCGTACTGCCCCAAACCCGAAGGTTCAAAGGGCAGTTCAAGACGGTTACATAATCGAGTTAAGTTTTGTTGTCTTCTAGAGGGTCCATCGCGTTACTTGCACTACTTAGAACGTCGTTAAACTACGGAAAAATCCAACAATTGGAAATTTCCCGGCAAGGGAAAAGTTGGTATTTATATCCGGTCGAACTTTTTAACATATTCTAAGATTTATCCGGAAAAACACACCGACAAAATTAGACAATCCGATCGATACACTGAGTTCCCAATACAACCCAGAAATTAAAACTCTGGAATAAATATTAAAATATTCCCAGGAAAACCAGCACTGCATACTAAGAATTACTGTGCATATTTCATCAAATAAAGATACATTATGGCCGCGGATCCGCCGCATAAGCCATGCTTATGCGGCGGAAACGCGGCTCTTTGATGGATACAGGAGGTCGAATTTCACAGTAAGTCTTAGATCTTCCTGCTGATTTTTCTGAATATTTTTAATTCACAAAAAACCACGAATTTCAAAAAAGTCCAGAGAGCAAATTCAAGGCGGGGTTTTGGCTCGATCGGACTTCTAATTCCGTCGGGACTTCGCCTAAGGCTCTAGCTAGGCTCTAATACCACTGTAGGGTTCCTAGGCACTCTAATGGAGTCTCACAAGTGATCAAACATGCCAATTTCAAAAATCAAGGTGCCGAGAAACCCTAATACGGATCGTTGGCTAGAAAAACTAGGCGAAACAAGAACTAGTTAACAATTTAACTAATGGGTAATCGGAAGTACAACCTTTGTAGATCCTGTGCTTCACCTCCATAGCTCCGCAACGAAGTCCCCTCGCTGTCCAAGTGAGTTCCCGGGCTCTAGCGTTGGCTTCGTCGGAGAATAGGCGAGCTAGGTCGTCGATGTCCATGCCGAAGATGATCTACGTCGAGGCATCGCTAAATCAAGCTCCACCTTCACCTTGCCATGAAAACTTGTGAAGGAAACACACTCTTCTACTTGGCAAGAGGTAGAGGATGAAGAAATAGGAGTTGGGTTCACTTTAGAATTGGATTTCTCACTCATTTCATCAATTCACCATTGATGAAGTCTAGTTTTCTTCACTTGAAGAAAAGGAAGAAGAAGAAGGAAAAAGTTATGATAAGAAAATATGAATATATTAGAATAATAATTCTTATCATAATAATGACCATGGTAAAGTGTAGAGAGCTAACTTGAGTTAATGAGAATGGTTAGGGTTAAAAAGAAGACAAAAATGGTGACATGGTCAAAGTATTCATGAAGCTTCATGAATAGAAAGAATGCCACCATTTATCTCATTTCTTTTTCTTTTTGTAAAAGAATAAAAGAATAAATGAATAAGCAAGTAACTAAAAGAATAAACATAACCCTAATCATCATCTTAACCATTGTTTAATTCTATACACTTAACCAAAAACCATGTATCATCAAACATGATACAAACATGTGCACAAAATCATATCGCGTATTCAATGCGCACATGCGAGTGAGAAAATCCATTTTAAGTGAACCGATACCAGTTAATGCAAAGTAATATATCAAATATATAATTATACATTAAATTATTAAATCAACACTTGATTTAACGATCCGGTCATATCGCATATAACCGACTAGTATCCTATGTATCGGTTTATCGAATCAATCTACGATTCGATAACTAGGTTATATCGCATACAACCATTCGACACATACATCGCGAGAATGAAATACGGTATCACATACTCGCATTATTCTCGGTCCCGCAAATATCTCATATGCGCTCCTATTTCGTTTCGCTTGAGCCAGGAAACCTCTGTGTAGGACTCTAAAGACTCGTCAATACGCCGGCAGTAGATGATGATCATATCAAACATCCACAAGCCGCAAGCGGTCTGCTAAACGTAACGGCCACCCGGGTATTGAGCGATCAGAAGATCGACGAGCAAGCCCGCTCACACTCCTGTGAATCCAACCAGTAACACTTACCGTACAGTCCGGTCTGTTCGTCTGATATGTCGCATATCTCGCCTAGGGGTGGTAAACGTCAGACCCCAGTAGCTCGATAAGTCATGCCGACTTGAGGTCCATAACATCCGTGAAACTACTGATAACTCTTACCAGTATATCACTGCAACCCTGGCTAGGGATTTCCTGTTATGGCCAGTCGTGCATTGCGCAACATCAACCCCCAATACCGGGAGAGACGAATCCCCTCCTATCTCTCATTGCCTCCATGTGAATCGGGACTGTACCCAAAAACCACCTGTTTGCACGACTCAGTAGAGCCATGGTAGGGTGGAAATCAAAGCACAGTGGGAGACACACAAGACTCTATGACGATCTCGGGTCAACAGACTAAGCTGTACCAGTGTCACCAGAGAACTGCCATCTGACGTGAGATATAATACCATCTGGGAGTTCTCGGCGAGTCCGTTCAGTGTACCCAGTCTCTACTGAGCACCCGCATACTATCTCCGATGTCAAACACCAATGGATATGGGATCATCCATCGCCCATCGTATGGGTCGAGAAGATATACGCTAGTCTACTCTGGAATATCGATGCCCCGTCTCGATATTCCCTTGACTAGGAACATTTCAAGGATGTACTCATGGACTATCCAGGCCCCGCTAGTATGATCTGCATCATAGCCCTGGAAGTCGAGTACACATCCTAAGGGCTTTATCAACATGTAACAGAGAGACGAAAAGTATACACGTTAACATAAAGAGCAACCAGATAACGTACTATCATGTCGAGCAAGAAAGTCCTTCCTATATATGTCCCAGCATCCATTACAATATGCATCCAATGTACAGTAATGGCCTCTAGGGCATACATATAACTAACAACGACGTTCAGACAGCTTTTACTAGCCGGCTTTGGTTTAAGCCAGATTCTAGTATCGGGTTATTGGATTTATACAGTCTAAAGTTTTTCCGTGTTTTCACGGATTGGAGGGGCGTTCTCGTAATTTTCCGGGAAGCTTCTAGAAGCATGGTGACTTGGAGGGTAAGGTGGCATTAGCATTAATTGATTTTGTGACTCATGAGATGAATCATTCAAGTGAGTGAATGAAGCATTTATTGCTTAATGACTCACTTGATGATTCATTGCACATATTCAATGAAGCATGATGATAATGCATTTGAATTATTCATTTTATAATTCTTTATGCTTCATAATATATTACAAGTGAGAAACAATTTCAATTCATTCTTATCATCACCTTCTCTCTCTCCAAGCTCTCTCATTCTTGAAACCCTAACCCTAACCTCTCATGTGTTGAGATCAAGGGTTAGCTAGACTAATACATCCATAACCTCACTCTATATCCCCTAGGTAGCTTAGATTAGCACTTTGAGCAACCAAGTTATCTCAAGTTAGAGATAAAGCTTGGCGTAGGAGCTCTCGGGTGGATCGTCTTTGACTCGAGGAGGCCGTTGAGGTGCCGATGTTCCAAGGAGCCTACGAGGAGTGGAGGACCGCGATGAAGACCCGAAAGACAAGTAACGTGAGGTATGACCTCGAATCCGAGTAGTTAAACCTTTCGTAGTTTGCTAGTAACGGTATAGAAACGATTCATGCGCTCAAGTCCGTGTTACGAAGCTTTGAAAATCGTTTTTCATATATTCCGCCTCCCCGCAAGTTTGTGGAGTGCGTGACAAGGACTTACAAAACCCTGCATGTATTTTTAAGCCTTCTAAAAAAATTTTAAGACCAGATTTCAAAATCGACAGAAACATGCATTTTCGGATGTGATTTCGGGATTTTTCCGGCGATCGAATTTCTAACACTTTGCTAACAAGTTAGTTATGGTTTTACCTGGCTCTGATAGCAGTGTAAGTATATGTAGCACACCCCAGGGCTCGCGGAGAGGCGGAATACTTTAAAAACGGTTTTATCACAAGAAAAAACTTGTTTTTGCTTTGCAACATAGACTTGTTCCACCTTTTGGATCTTGATTAAACCTTAGCTAACAAAACGAAACTACTAGAGAGTGCTAACTACTAGGTTGAGAAGTTATACCCTCGTGTCTAGTCTTTCGGTTCTTCAAGTGGTTCCTTGCTCCTTGGTTCAAGCTTCTTCTTCTTGACCTCCTTGCTTTGGATTCTTCCGTGTTTTTGAACGAACTAGGTTGCCGGTCTCCTTTGTGTCGAAGATGGGTCCACCCGAGGGCCTATGGTCATGCTCCAACCTCAAAGGAGGTAACTTAGTAACCTAACTTGCTATGAAAGATCACTAAGTAGAAGTAGAGAGAGTGTAATGGACTAGTTTATCTCAAAGCTCATTGTTTCACAACATATGTGAGTGTATGAGCTTGAAGGAGAAAGAGAGGAGAAAACCTAGGAGAGAGAATGCATTTTTTAGAATGAGTAGAGAATGAGTTGTGCGAATGGCTAAGTATTTGGCTAATAATTCAACCATGGAATTATTTAATCTCATAAATAACAACCATGCTTGAATAGTAGCTCCAAAGTGAATAAACAATTCTAAAGCCATGCTTGCAACCCATAACTAAAAAATCTCCTAATATCCACCTCATTAATCCTTTATGGAAAAAGGATAAAACTATAATGAGGTGTCTCCTTCAAGAAGCTCATTCTTGCAAAATTACAAGAATGCCCTCACCGTATTTTCATACCCGTATTCGTATTCCGAAAAATACGGATACTCTGAGACAAGTATAATCCTATAGCATAATACTAGGATCCGGCTTAAATCAATGCCCACTAGTATTATCTGTCTGAACATCATCCGTGTAACCAGTACACGTATACGATCGAAACCCTGCCGTAAACCATACGGCCTCTACGTCGTCTCGCCTGATCCAGGGAAACCCTCAATGTGGGACTCTAAAGACTCGACAGTACGGTGGCAGTGGGTTTAACCACAATTCTGTCAGCGGCACTAGCTGTACGTAACGAAAACCCAGGTACGTGTCGAAAAAGAGGCCAATGAGAGAACTCGTCCGTAACCCTACTGAGCCTGTCCGTGACAATATCCGTGCAGTCCGGTCTGTTCGTCTGAGAGTATCGCTTGTAAGGTCTAGGGTGGTGGAAAACGTCAGACCCCTAATAACCGTACAAGTCATGTCAGGGTGGCTCAAGACCATCCGAGAATCTGCTGGTCCGTCCACCAGTAATTCTCGATCAGCCCTAGCCAGAGACTTATGGTAATGACCAACCAATCACAGTGCGGTATCGACTCCCTATACTGGGAGAGACGAATCCCTAACAGTCGCTCACTGCCTCCATATGCCTCGGGACTGTACCCAACTAAAACCTGTTTGCACGACTCCTTTGAGCCGTGGTACGGTAGTAATCAAAGCACAGTGGGAACTCATACGAGACAAATGACGACCTCAAGTAGACAGACCATCTGCACACATGTCACCTGAGAACTGCTATATGACACTAGGTATAATACCATCTAATCAGTTCTCGGTGAGTCCTATCCGGTGTACTCACACCCAGTGAGCATCTGTATACAATCTTAAGTGCACATCACCAACGGCTGTGGGACCTATCCATCGCCCCTCGTCAGGTTCTAGATATGTATACACCAGTCTACTCTGGAGCATCGATGCCCAGTCTCGATACTCCTGCGACTAGGGACATTTAAGGATGTGCCTATTTAGTATCCAGCTCCCACAAGTATGACTGCCATCATAACGCCGGTAGTCAGGAAAACACCCTACGGGCTTTATCAACATGTATACAATATATGAAATACACATGCTAAGATAAAGACAAACCAAATAGCGTACTATCATATCAAGCAAGATTGTCATGTACATACATATCCCTAGCATCCTATACAATGAAGGCCTCTAGGGCATATATATATCCAACACAAACTCATCCTGAAACCCATACTGAGCCTAACATTGACAATATCCGCACAGTCCGGTCCGTTCGTCTATAAGTATCGCATAGCGAGTCTACGGGGTGGATAAAGTCAGACCCTTAATAACGACATTTAGTGTTGGTATGAAGCCCATCACCACCTGAGAAATTACCGATCCTAGATCGGTAATTCTCGAATACCTTAGCCAAGGATTTCTGGAGATGGCCACCCATACACAATTGCGACATCAACCCCCAATACCGGGAGAGACGAATCCCCCGATGATCCGCTCACTGCCTCTATGTGGCTCGGGACTGTACCCAACTAAAACCTGTTTGCACAACTCCTTTGAGCCATGGTAGGATAGTAATCAAAGCACAATGGGAAATCACACAAGACAAATAACGATCTCAGGTCGATAAACTAACCTGTATACATGTCACCAGGGAACTGCTATCTGACAATAGGTATAATACCAACTAGCATGTTCTCGATGAGTCTGTCTGGTGTACTCATAACCCAATGAGCACATGTATACATCTTAGGTGAATAAACTAACACCAATGGCTTATAAGACCGACCACCGCCCCTCATCGGGGTCTCGATCAGTATACACTAGTCTACTCTGGTGTATCGATGCCCAGTCTCGAAACTCTCTCGACTAGGGTCATTTAAGGATGTGCTTATAGACCACCCAGCTTCCACGTATATGATCACCATCATACTGCTGGTAGTCAAGCAAGAATCCTATGGGCTCTATCAACATGTAATAGTGATCTATAATGCCACCTAATGCTGTACATGATGATAAAGACAAACTAGATAGCATATTATCATCTCGAGTATGACTGTTCTACCGGTATATGTCCTCCCTCAATCATCATAATCACATACCTGCGAATATGATAATTGCCTTGAGAGCACCATAGCCAACAATCTCCCACTTACACTTAGAGCTAATTATTGCGATGTTGCATACTCACAGCCCATGTGATACCGAACACCTAACTTCTCTACTAATTAGTTTCACAAAGCTCGTTTGTGAAACTATTACGTTCGGGAAATAGCCTCAGTGAGTGGATCCGCTCCAGTGTTTCTGTCTGTATCTCTCTATATCTCAACTCCGCGGAGAAAACTATCTCCCGAAATGAGCAATACCTGTCTTAGAATATGTCTGGATATTTGATGGGACCCAGTTAACAAATGAACTCCAAATCCAGCAAATTTCTTAGAATGTATCGTCCACTGAATTTAATCAGTATCCTGCACCATGCCTTCATCAGTATCCGCTTGTACTACATGTCCAAACTACTGCCCCTCAAAAGAGGGAAAAATGAAATTATGACAGTCTCTCTGTCATCCAGGTCACCTTGGAAGCCTGGAATGATAACCATCTCCCAAAGGAGGCTGCCATTACCATATCCCATGAACATCCACTTATGTTCATAAACTGCTTCCCAACGTTTCTTCAGGATTGGATTAATATAAACGTATTGCAGCTATTGCAAAAACAACATCTGGTGTGGTACTTGACATCACATGATTGACTCAATTACTTAAGTATGTGATATGCTAATCATGCAAATCATTCTCCCATTTAGTCTGTATGACACCTTTAGATAGGGTGACTCCATTACCTGCAGGTACACCACCATGCTAGGAGTCGTCCATTCTAAAACAAATTTAGAATAGTGTCAAAGTATCCAGATTGGGAAACTACCCAAATCTAGATCTAAAACCATAGATCTAGTTACTAGAATACCTGATATATTATCCATATCCAATTTGGAGAAACCACTGTGTGACAACTACAGTATAACCGATCGTAGTATAGGAATTTCACTTCCTATAAAATCCATGTCATCCTAATACCAGGACAACACACCATACTACCATCTTAACAGATCCATCTCTTATTCTGATGAACTCAAAGCCTATTACTATCACATCAAAAATAGATGATCTATCTCTGCTATATCTGCTTTAGTCTATAAATAGACACAAGCTACTTGTCCACTATGCTTCCGCTGTTCCCACTGACAATAACAACCCTCTGGCAAAGTCATATACACGTGCACTTCTAAAGCTAGTTTAGAACGACGCTATACTCATCCTCCTACTGGGTCTTACAGTCTAAAACAGTAGTGATGGCAAGTCTGGGTAAACAAGAACCTCCCTGTCACCGTTTTTGAGAAGACCGAAGTACCTCTCGGGTGCCTGAGGTTACCCACCATATCTGCGGTGTGGCTAATAGAATTTCCAACCCGATTGAATCTTTATGTTCTATTAAATTTTCAGTAATCGTTTGTGGTTTTGGTATCACTTCTAGTTCTACCATACCCCCACTACTGTTTTCTGAAAAAGTCCATTTTGCTAAAACTGTGGCGAGTCACAAACAATATCACTATTGATCTTCAAGGTGGTAGAAAGTTACCCCTCGTCATAGCCCGGGATAACCCATAAACTGCCATTAGAGAAATGTGCCTGGAGTATGTCCAGAGTCTGGTTTTAAGCATAAACCGGACAACTCCATATACCTTAACATCGTTAAGATATGAACCATTCTATATACAATATAGAAAAAAAATGCACTAATTTAATTGAAACCAGATTCAAATCATGCAACTGTCTCCACTGCATGTCAACTAAATAGAGAGAGGCCGATCAGCATTACTCAACTAGGAGTCCATCCAGATATGAGTAACCTGAAAGAGAAGCAAGTTCTCAAAACCATTACTATCAACGTAATACCTAGCACAAGTATCTACATCTTCGATCACGTTGGAGAATCATGATACTTGCAACATGTGGTTCACTACTTTATTAATATACCTATAACTTCTCAATATTAGGACCTTGTATTTCAGTGAAACACAGATCTAAAAAATAGAGAAGTCACAAGTAAACAGAATATAGTATGAGTACCAACCCCTTTGTCCTAGTGGACACTGGACAACATACAATACATTGTATAAGTCTCCTGAGTTAAATAACTAATACGCTGTGCGTCGTAGGATGAAAACTGTAATATGGTTATGAAGAATTACAACGTTGTTGAATGCTCCTTACCCAACCACCAACTGATATAGATAAATGTCATAGACAAAATTTCAAAATGTTATATCTCACTTTATAAAATAAACGTACAAATATATCAGTTTGAAATTGGTGTATAACAATTGGATATTCAAAACCAAATATTTTCCATCAGGCAAAACTCCAGGTGATTTCCTCAAATTTCACCAATAACAACGAATTCCAATATAATGAGGATATAATCACCTAATTCCCAATAACCTACTCCCACTCATTTTCTATAAAACCATACAGATGTGAAAATCTAACCTGGTAAATATATACCCTGGAGCAAGGATCTAATTAGGAAATCGGTTTTCAATTAACAAAGTATATTGAAACTGAAACATGAAAATGTTTTGATGGGGTAGCCGGGTATTCCTAGTAATGCCTCTTCCATTAACCAGATTCATGACTGTAACTATATATTTCCTTACCATCTCTCCAATCCCTTTATCTGTCTTAACTTATTACATGTTGTACACCACCCTTAGGCTAAATGGTTTTCTTCCTTCTCTACCTTTCGACACCAGCCTATGGTCTGGAAGAAGACTATCCAATAAGCGTAATAGGTGTACCCTTCTAATCCTAGGAGCCCTCGCAACCTGACAGAAAGTAAAGGCAAAAGTCAACTGAATAATCCTTATTTTATTTCTCTTGAACCAGAAACCATCATCGAACTGGAACAAGTTCCTTCGAGTTCATATGTAACTATACGATGGCGTATCCAATAAATGTGGATCTTCGTAGTGATACGAAATGTTCCGGTGAAATTCAAAGGTGAAGTAGGAGTGGCGATATTATACGCGGTTTCGTCATGAATGATAGCAGTCACAATTTACTTTTCCATCTTTCTAATCCCTTTATTTGTCTTTTACCTTCTGTACACCACACTTAGGCTAATTGGTTTCCTTCCTTCCCTACGCTTTTGCACCAGCCTATGGTTTGGAAGAAGACTATCTGATAAGTGTAATAGGTGTACTCTCCTAATACCATGAGCCCATGCAACCTGAGAGAAGGTAAAGGGAAATGACAACTGAATAGTCCTATTCAATTTCTCCAGAACCGGAAACTATCCTCGAATCAGAAACAAGTTTCTTCGAGTTCATATGTCACTATACGATGGTCATATCCAATAAATGTGGATCTTCGTAGTGATACGTAATGTTCCGGAGAAATGCAAAAGGTAAAAGTAGGAGTGGCAATGATATATGCAACTATGATAATCTAAAAGCCGATGTGATTTAAGAAGGTTCGTTTAACTTGGTTTATGAGTTCTAGTCTAGGGTCGGGCCATGGTGGCTCCCAAAAAGAGAGAGAAAAGTAACACTCAGCATATACTCTAACCTAGATCAGAATGGTTAATCATTTTATCTAATCAAAATGTCTCCCACTGTATCCTCAAATTCTCCTCCAAACCTGAAAGAAGAATTAGTCGGGATCATCTAAAATCACCCGAGGAGTAAACCAACTCATTAGTGAGTATCGGGATCCAACTATCATTGCATGAAAACCTGACGGAATCCACTCAAGTTATCAAACTCCAGAATGTATGCGCATGCCTAGCAAGTTTTCTGTATGTTTGAAACTCCCGATGTGATTTTTACCCCATGCTCTTATGACCTTGACGAAGGTCAACAAATCATAAGTCGCATGTCAAGTTATACCCGTCATTGTCCAGGTTAATTTGAATCCACCCGTACATACCATTGACGGAGGCCAACAAAGTAGTACGACTATCCCAAACCAACGCATCTATCTGTGCAACAGAAAAGTAACAAACAACTACCATACACTATGCCTTGACAAAGATCAACAAACATAGCATGAATACTAAGTGCTATCCATCTGAAATGACGGAGGGTTATGAATGGTTTTTGGCGAAAAACCATTAAAGTAATGAACTTGATATCGTTGAAGGAACCGGATAGCTTTTTACAAATATATAGTGGTGAAGACCTTTGCTAAAGAGGTCACTCTCGGTGAAGGGATCTCGGCTCTTTCTTCATGGAATGAGGAGCAGGATATTCCAACTGAATATCTCGATGCAAAGCAAAAAAGTAATCGAATATAGTGAATTTAGTACCCGGACGCAAACTTCTGCCCAAGAGATCACTCCCGGTGAAGGGATCTCTACTCTTGCCTTGTCGAATGTGGTGCTGGATATTCATAACCGAATACCGCTGTGCAAAACAAAAGAAAACATTCTTGTAATAACAGCTTTTGAAAATTGTTCCAACGACATCATATAGGTCTGTTTCCTTGCATTGATCATAATCAACGCAGTCCTACCAATTAATCACACAAGAAAAGAACAAAGATATGATGTATGTATATGTCATCGTCATACGCCACTGGGCCCCGTCATCACCTGTTAGGTTACTTAACTAACGACAGAGCCGGGGCTGGACTAGCGCGGGTGCAAAACATATACAACATCTATTAGTATATATATAAATATATATAACAATCGTCATAGGCAAGATATATGCAACATCACTTAATAGCGATAAGCATCATAGAACAAACGGATAATATGGGAGCCCCGGGTTTCCTTTGAGCCGTAAGTGAAACCCGACGTTCCCCTGGTCGTGTAGATAGCCTGTGCAATGAAAACCTAAACCCCTACGAGCATGGAAATTTACCCGTCAATCCCACAAGCGAGGCAACTCCAATCAACAACGTGAATGGGTCACCCAGCACTTCACGGAATCCAGTAACTTAAGCACCCCTCTATAGGTCAACCTATACCCCCTACGAGTACGGCGAATAGCCCGCCAATTCTAGAGTAAAGCACCCTCTGTCTTAATGCCATGAGATGTGGGCCCATTGCCCAATAGAACCCGACTAACCGTGCACTCCACCTTGGGGTATCCTAGTACAAAAAAGAAAAGAATATGTACAAAAGTGACATCGACCTCAATCCGGTCGTACCCCAAACAAATAATATATAAGCAGGCAGTGACGACTGTCCACATGTCAGATGCTCGTCCTGTGATATCAAACATACAAATAAAACTAAACTATACTAATATTCTACCCAAGATATCCACCACGACGATCCCGCCACAAGCACAGCACAACACAGAACATCAACGTGAATGTCACGTTCGCAAAACCGTCTAAAAGAGCATATAGTAGTTAGACGAGTTGTACCGCTCTAATTACATTCATGGTCGCAGATAGTAAGGTATGTACTGAAAACTATGACATTAGAATTCCGCATGCAATTTGTCACGACCCGAAAGTACGGAACATGACCGGCACTTAAACTACGAACGTCTCGAGGCGTACGTAATCTAAGTAAACCGAAAACCCAGAAATCCAAACCAAGAAAAGATGTAGAGTGCAGGAAAAACCAACTTAAAGCAAGTAGTTTCAATAGCATAAGCCGAATTATGCGGTTTTTTAAAAACATCAAAAATTTACTGAAAATTTCGGCAGAGTCTTCTTTGTAAATACTGGCCCCCAAACGGGATACAACATGAATAGTATACGAAATCAAGAAAAAGGCATCCCCAAGCGGGAGCTAGCTCTTCGTCAATCAACGGTCACAACCACACAAGCAATATAATATACAACGCCAACGGCGAGGATCAAAACTTAAAAGGAAACTCAAAACCACCAGAAATATAACGAGCGACTCTAAGGTCGAAAGAATAACCAACACTGGTCTCTATCTCAATAAATACATGTTTGGTTGATGGAACTTCTAGATACAACAGAATAATGATATACAAGATATAATGATGGGTGCGATACAAATAAACCCACCTACTAGCAAGTCACCCGGAAATGGAAAGAGTGCCAGCAAGCCGTAATGAAACCTGTATGGCGAAACCTGCAAGAACTGTGGCACAACGGGGGTGAGTTGCCAACTCGTGAGTAGAAAAACATCTACGCACAGAAATCGCATAAATAACGCAACCTAGGTCAATGATCATAATATATCCTCAAATATATGAATAACACGTAGCCTATAACAAGGCTAGGGTAAATATTTAACCCGGGTGTAATCTCATGTGCCCGTGTCAGTGCCTCAGGTAGCAATATATCATATGGATGATGTATGAATGCATAAAACAGAATGCATGTACTGAATAAAACTGGTTTCATAAATCAGTGAGATTTCTGTATTTTAAAAGAAATGAGGTACCATATATGAAATCAGCATAAAACAGTGCCCAGCATCGACACAAAACAAGTGTCCAAATACCTCGATATCTCTGTGTCACAATCTATGTACCTCAAGTCTCAATATCTAGGGCGCCGTCAGTCCAGACCGGCCCCTACCATCCATCTCAAGACCACGACGGTATCCTCCGGATATCCGATGCGTCGGGTAATATCACCGGTAGGTAGTGCTCCCCTGCCAGGCTCACATCGTCATCATCACGCGCTTCTTGCCCCGGGGTACCTTACCGGGTCCACCATGTACCCGAAACGGTTCATCCGCCTCCTCGAATCGGGTCTTGAAATCCATCAGCAAACTCATGGTGGACGACTCATACATCATGGGAAAACCGCACTTTTTATTTTAAAAGAGAGAAAACAGTTTATATATGTTTTGCGGTTTTCCTCCAAATCCAGAAAATATCATGGAAATCCGAATCATCAATAGGATGTAAAACCATGACTATAAGCATGAGAATCCATGAATACGGCAAAACAATGAATAACAGTATGCATGAAGCGACAAGTAATAACTACAATGTCTAATATGGCATATAAGGGAAGTACACTAATATCATGTCAAAACTACTAGCTAACAAGCTAAGTCAAGCAAATATATCATCTAAAGTGTACGTCACATGGCAATTACCGATGAAGATGTGTGTGAGCCGGCAAGTAGGTGTACGTGGTACATATGCATCATCGGTAATGGTGCTGGTGTCCTAACAGCATGATATTAATAATGGAATATGCAGCAAAATAAGTATGCGAGGCAGAGCGAACAGCAATAATGTGCGGGAGCTGAAACTAGACACAACGATAACTAATCTGCATTAATCTAATATAAGTCCTACAAATTGGTGCCTTTTGAAATAACATGAATCATGGGGTTTTGAAAATAGGGGTTACGGTGTTTTTATGAAAAGAAAAGTCTTTTGAAATATCCGTAGGATCCCTTGGGCTGTCTTTTAAAATACCCACGATTTGTTAGTTTTTGAAATAGGTAGGAGTCTAATCTAATCTAACAACTACACTAAACTATACGGCTGAACTAACAAGCTGAACTACAGGTAAGGAAACCGCCTATCATCTGAGTCGATACATATACATACCTGTATATGTATAGTCGGTGATCCCGCCTCAATAATATCATATCCGATACCATATCTATAATCAGGCATCCCAAGTCAAGAGTGCGGATCAATCATCAATATAGCTCGTATGTAAATCCGTCGTACGGCATCCCAATCTGGGTACGGGTCAATATCACATTCATCATACTATTCTCCTGGTATCCTCTTTATCAAATATCATGATCGTGGTACTGATCTACGTCTAGTACCATACAGATACCGCCTACGTATGCATGGAAGTGTGTGAAACACTATGTCAAGGACCCGCTACAACGTCATGTCGTATCACAAATACGAACCCTGCTATATCACCGATCTCACGGCCTCAAATCAAATCTCATCGACTCAGCTCAATCCCAAGTATCATCCTCAAATCCGTATGTGAACACATAGTCCCATACCCATGTGAACCCATAACTATAAAGAATCCCATGAGCACATATCAATAGGAATGTATGCAAGTATGTATGTGTGTATGTGTAGTGCAACACTACCCTAGGGTTCGCAACACTAAAGTAATCCAACACACCAATATCCATCCTAAGCATCGTTATTAATCCCAAATAACATATAATAATTGTTGGTGTGTATACGCATCCGTATACACCACCACGGACTGCGGGGGTGCTATACGCCATCCACCCGACTTCTCCCCGTAGATATAAATCTACTCACCTGGTCCTCGCTAGCCGGTGCCGACGTCGCCACGCGCCTGCTTGTCGTCTCGAAGTCCACATGGGGGTACCTACATATCATAACGCACCGTATCACATTAAAACTAAATTCGAAATCGAAACGGCATACGAAAATCAAATCGGCACGCGTATCACGCATAGGTCCAAACCTATCGCCTACGCATGCAAGAATAGTCAAACCAACCCTCGATGTCGATGTACAAGCGTCAAACCATCGAGAAAAATCCAATCACACTCATTTTCACATTCACGAACACTAATTTTAATATAAACTAGGTTAAAACTCACAAAAACCCCAATTTCACTTAAAAAGTCATTTTTCTGAAAATCTAGCAAGCACAATTCGCCGTTTTTGTACAAAACATCATGTTTAAATGAATGTAGCGGCCAATATACTTATTAAATATCTTAAATAAGTCATATAAACAATTTCCGGAATTTAATCTCATTAAATTCCAAAAACCCTAATATTCTAGTTTACAAAATACTTAAATTTTAACAATTTCAAAGCAAAAATGCACAAACTACAATCTAGCTTAGATTTGCATGATCCAAAGCATTAAACTACACTTAATAAAGTTAATGAAGCCATGAAAAACCTAATTAGATTTTTAGTCTAACATTTGCAATAATTTCCAAAAACCTAGATAGCAAATTAGCAAATTAACACAATTTTTAAACTAACCATTAGCACAAGCTACTAATCTTGTATTAACAAGACGAAAAGCCTAAATATAACACACAACCATACACCAATTTTATAAAAACCCTAACTTGCAGTCAAATTCATAACTTGAATTCCAAAACTTGCAACTTAAGCCTAATTAACACTTAAGTAGTTTAGCTTTAAGAAATTAGTAACAAATTAAGCAAAAATGTTTTAGAATTATACCCAAAAACATTTGAAGATCCATAAGCATCCATGGCCTCCCAAAATGCTCTTTTTTCACAAAGATCCATGCTATACGGGCTAAGCTAAAATGGGTAGGAGTCGGATTTGGGTTTTGGGATTTTTTTTTGATGGATTTGAGGCAATTTTTGATGAAGTTTGAAGAGAAAAGAGAAGGGAATTTGTAGCGTCTTGAAAAGTCGTTTTGGTGTTTTCCTGAAATTCGGTGAAAATTCGGTATTTTTCCGAAAACCGTATTTTTTGTTATTTTGCAGTTTAGGACTAATTATACCTAAAATGGATAGGTAATTGCTTGTTTTTAGTAGCTAATGAGTTAATTATGAAATTCTGGTCGTTTAAAAATTTTCCCTAATTTTTCAATTTTTTAATATTATTTTAAGCCGGTAAGAAAATACATTAAATTAGTGATAAATACAAATTTAAATGGGCTAAAATTAATCTTTTAAATCATGTTGATTAAAATCTAGTTGTAACATAAATTTTTAGTATTTTATTTTGATTTTTAACTAATTTTTATTATAAAAACGAAATTTATTGAATTTTAAGCTAAAACTTGCAATTTTGGACTTGTGGGGGCTCTTTTTGCATAAAACCTCTTTGTATCCACTCCCACTCACCCCCACTCCCCTAGGCCGGCCCCACCACTGCTGCAGCAGCCCCTATCCCTCTCTTTTTGACTTTTAAATCATGTTAATGAATTGTTTGGAGTAGGATTTAAATATAGTAATTTGCATGTGGGTTTTTAGTGAGATGTGAGAGCTTTGACCTTGGAAAATTCCACATAACTCTCCCCCACTCCTCCCCTTACCTCTCCTGGCCGAGACCTGCACCCTCCCCCATTTCCATTATTTTCCTTCTCTTTCTCTCTCATTTTCTTCAAAAATTTGCAACAAAAATCAATAAAAATCAACAAATCCTTCACTTTTTCAACACAAAACCTTATTCCCTCTCTTCTCAAACCCAAATTGGTTCAAATCTTGGAGAAAGATGGTATCTTGGGAGGTTTTAGCAACTTAGGGATTGATCTTTTGAGGTATAATTTCTAAATCAAATGGTTAAATTGTAGTTTAAAGTGTGCTCATTGAACTTTGAAAATTGTTTTAGAGTTAATTTTAGTGTTAATTGCATACTAGTTTTTTTCAAAGTGAATGGTTTGAATTGAATTAGGGTTTAGAAACCATTATTTAGTTGATTAAATCTAATTGTTATCTAGTTGTTTTGCTAACCTAATTTAGTAGGTTAACTTGCTAATTGAGTTATAAATTAGTGTTAATTTAAGGTTTTCATATATAGTTTGGATTAAAATTTGCTAGGTTATATAATTCAAGTAATGGTTGTTTATGGAAAATAGGTTTTGAATCTTTGCTAATGTGTTGTAATTATAGTGTTGTAGATTGCTTGTTATGTGGTCTTCAAATTATGCTAATTTAGTTAATTTTAATGTGTGAAATTAGTTTGTAATTGTTGTATTATGAAAATCAAGAAAGGGGTTTGTGTATGGAAATGGGTTGTGAGGCATGATAAATGAGTTGAATTTATGTGATTGTGGCTAACTAGTTGTGTGGTTGGATATTGTGCTGGATTGTGATAACCGTATCGCTAAGTTTCGATATTTGCACCAAAATTGCTAGTTTTGTGCTTACTAGGTTTTTGTTAAAATTAACTGGTGAATTATTTGTGATACCTTGGGGATGTTTTTAGCATCTCCTATGACGTTTAGGATGCGTGAGTGCGGAGTTTTGAGTAGTCGGGTTTTAGTTTTGCCGGGCAACCAAATAGGCGATTTTTGGCAGTTTTTGCGAATTTCGCGTGTGTTCCGCGGACCCTGTGCACGTTGTACCTAGCTAGTGAACTTTAGAAGTTTCGTTTGGGTTTTGCGTCGTTCTTGATATGTAACCTTATGTTTGGTATTGATGTAAATTCCAGGTTCGGTCGCGGAGACGTCAGACGCGGCGCGAAAGGGAAAAGCGGTGATTGGACACAGCTAGCCGGGGATTCCGGTGAGTAGATATAACATCTACGGGGGACTATCGTTGGATGGCGCAAGCCGCCCGATAGTTTTAGTAACTTACAAGATTCTTAGTGGTGTTAGTAATTAGGGGTGAAATACTTATTTGATTATTTGCTGCATCCATGCATTATATTGACATACCTATACGAAACCATTTTATAGGACACCTGCACCATTGCCAGGGTTTTTATATGCAGCACGAGCACTATTCATGCTTACACACACCCTCTGGTAATTGCCATGCCACCACACTAGATAACCTTTAAATTGAAACCTTTTACTAATTGATACTAAAACTTGTGCTATTGCCTTTAATTCCTTAAAATGAAACCGTGGGATTGCTATTCATGTGCATGTACTTCATCATATTAATTGTTCATGCCTAATCTATTAATCACACATCGCAACTTGATTATTGATACCATATGCATTCATTATCATTGACATATGCACTTATGAGGATTTCTTGAGATTTTATGATATTTCTGGATTTCGGGGGAAAGCCGCAAAATTTCTAAACTTACTATATTTTTTAAAATATGTAAATTGCGGTTTTCTACTGATGTAAGTGTCGTCCACCATGAGTTTGCTGTGGTTTTGGAAATCCGTGTCGAGGAGTGGAGGAACCGTCACGGGTACATGGTGGGCCCGGTAAGGTACCCCGGGGCAAGAGGAATGTGGTGTTGACGTTGAGCCTGGCAGGGGACGGATTACCTACCGGTGACTGTTTGGGACGGCGGATATCCAGAGGATACCGACCGTGGCCGCTAGATGATGAGATATTGATATTTGAGATGGGTCAGCCGGACGGTTGAGGCCAGAGACACTATGACATGGATTTATGAGATTTGAGACAGCTTTTAGGTGTCGTTGCTGGACACCGGTTCTCGTCGATTCCTTGAGTATTATGCTGGCATTCTAAAAGAGTTTCAAAAACAAAAAGAGATAAAATGTTTCTTATAGATACCTATTGAGACCTCAGATATTCATGTTGCATACATATTCGTACACTGATGTTGTATACACAACTGCTAGTGCATCCATTCATACCTGTATTTTAGATGCTAGGATGCTTGTGTGCATGCATACGATAGCCTTTGTAGATGTTATTTATTACTCACGAGTTGGCAACTCACCCCCGTTGTGCCACAGCCTTTTGCAGGTCCGCTCCGTCAGTACAGTAGCGGCGGGCGCACTTGTTCTTTTGCCTCTTTTGCCTGGACTCGAGGTTTTGCTCATAGGTAGGTCATGTTATTATTTTTGTACCACCTTGTATATTCTTTGTATCTAGTGTACTGCATCTACTGTTTCTACCAGTATTATTGTATTGACCTAGAGATGAGACTGTGAGGTTTGTGGACTTTTATGCTGTATTTTGGGGTCGAGCTCACTTGAGTCGACATGCTGTTTTTTTCTTATGCTTCATTATGATTATTTTGCTTGTTGTTGCTTTATATTGCGTGGGATTTGTGACCGTCTTGTGGCGAAGAGCTAGCTCCCGCTTGGGGATGCCCTTTTTTTGTTGGATTTATATATATTTTGTTGTACCCATTTTGGGGGCCAGTATTTACAAAGGAGACTCTGCCGAAATTTTCGGAAAAATTGGTATTGTTTTTAAAAAGGGTTTTACATGACTTATTTGATAAACTCGCTTTCAATTGATTGGGTTTTCTTCACTCTTTTGCTTAATTGGTTTTGTTTTCTGGGCTTTGGCTTACTAATTTTACGGACGTCTTTAGACGTTTCGTAAACTTAAGTGCCAGTCACGTTCCGTACCCTGCGGGTCGTGACAAAGTTGGTATCAGAGCGATAGGTTTTACCTTTGTGAGTGTAGGATGACCCTTGGTAGATGGAGTAAGTGACTTAAGCAGGGTAACGTAGCGTGCGTATGTCCGCGGCATACTTACGATACGGTACTCCGCCTAAGTGACTTTAGGATATACTTGCTTGAAAATTCCTTCTTCAATTCCGTGTATCCTATGATCCTATTGCACTGTTCTTATTACCCCTTTTCCTGTAACAGCCACTATGCCGCCGAAGACTACGAGGGCACAGAGGGCTGCCGCCAGAGACGAGATTCGAGCTGGCTCGTCCGAGACTAGGACTGAGCAGGGTGGTATGCCTACGCCGCAGGGACAGACCGATCCACCTTCCCCAGGCCGTATGGATAGGCTCGAGACTGGTATGGAGGAGTTGTGACAGATGATGGGAGGCATGCAGGAGCTACGTCAGATGGTAGGATCCCTAGTTGCAGCCAGTCGTACACCGAGGCCGGATGACGTACCTACTACATCACAGACGACCATGATACCTGCTCCTACTACTACCACCGTGACCATCCCGGTTTCACTACAGGATTTCATGAGGCTGAGACCTCCAGTATTCACCGGCTCCGAGGCAGCGGAGGACCCACAGACGTTCCTTGACAGTTTAGCCAGGATCTGCCGTTCGCTGAGATGTTCGGATGATCGATGGGTAGAGCTTGCGAGTTTCCGACTAGAGGGTCTCGCGCAGACATGGTGGGAGTCAGTCTTGAGAGGTCGAGCTGCAGGTCTACCGCCTATGACGTGGGCCGAGTTTACAGCGGTCTTTCTAGCTCGTTTCCTTCCAGAGAGCGTTCGTGACGCCAGAGCTCGTAGTTTCGAGGCCTTAGTCAAGACACCTGGGATGACGGTGCCTGAGTATGACATCCAGTTTACACAGTTATCCCGATATGCTCAGTATTTGGTGGATACCGAGGAGAAGATGGTGAAGAGGTTCGTACAGGGACTTGATGCCCAGCTATATCTTGCCATTGGCGCCCAGCACTACGACACTTATTCAGCTGCTATGGATACGGCATTGCGGATGGAGGCACGCATATCACGGACTTCGGCCGTTTCTGGGCCGAAGAGGATTCGCACAGATGTACCGTCTCAGAGACAGCGCGCCAGATTCTTTCCGAGAGATAGGCCTGGCAAAGGATTTGGGCGGGGACAGTTATATGGTTATTATCCCCAGGGGCAGCAGCCGTCGCCAGGGTGTTTTGGGTGCGGGAGTTTGCACCATCTTGTCAGAGACTGTCCGGCAAGACGACAGGGAGCAGCGACAGTTCCGCATGTGACCTTGCCACCATCACCACCCCCTCCACAGAGAGCCCTACTTCCTACCACAGGTGATGCTCCACGCCAGTTAGGTGCACCCAGAGGCCGTGGACGCGGCGGTCCTGTTCAGAGAGGACGAGGAGGCAGAGGCCGAGGTCGAGGTCAGCCCGCTATCGGTGGAGGACAGGCCCGAGTTTTTTCTTTGACACCGCAGGATGCGCAGGCATCCAATGCCGTTGTGACAGGTACCTTGCCAGTTTGTTCTTTCGACGCACGGGTATTATTCGACCCAGGTTCCACACATTCGTATGTCTCTACACACTTTGCACCGATGTTGGGCCGTGAGTCGTCATCGTTAGATCATCCGCTTGTTGTTGTTACTCCGGTAGGCGAGTCGTTTGTCGCTCGGTTTGTATTTCGTTTGTGTTCCGTTCGTATCGGGGAGAGGGATGCATCGGTTGATTTGATTCTCCTCGATATATTGGACTTTGATGTGCTTCTGGGCATGGATTGGCTAGCTACTTGTTATGCCTCGGTGGACTGCCGTGAGAAGGCAGTCATATTTAGATTTCCGGGAGAGCCAGTCCTTGTTATTCAGGGAGACCGCAGTGTCACCCTTCCCAGATTAATTTCGTCTTTTCGCGCTGGTCAGCTCTTGCGGAAGGGATGTCGGGGATTCTTAGCGTATATTTATGATACTCGAGCTGCAGAGGTTCCGTTGGACCGGGTCCCGGTAGTTCGTGAGTTCCCTGATGTTTTCCCTGATGAGCTATCTGGGCTACCGCCTGAGCGCGATGTTGAGTTCTGCATTGATTTGATTCCCGGCTCGGGGCCTATTTCTATACCGCCTTATCGGATGGCCCCGGTAGAGCTTCGAGAGATGAAGGATCAGTTGCAGGATTTGTTAGATAAGGGGCTTATTCGACCGAGTGTTTCTCCGTGGGGTGCTCCGGTCCTGTTTGTCAAGAAGAAGGATGGAAGTTTGCGCTTATGTATCGACTACCGCCAGCTGAACAAAGTTACCGTTCGGAACAGATATCCGTTGCCGCGCAATGATGATTTGTTCGACCAGCTTCAGGGTGCGGGGTATTTTTCGAGGATCGACTTGCGATCAGGATACCATCAGCTGCGAGTTCGACAGGAGGATATACCGAGGACAGCTTTCCGCACGCGCTACGGCCACTACGAGTTTTTGGTGATGTCGTTCGGACTCACCAACGCCCCAGCAGCATTCATGGATTTGATGAACCGTACATTCAGGCCGTATCTTGACTTGTTCATCATCGTGTTTATCGACGATATCTTGGTGTACTCCCGGAGCAGAGAGGAGCACGAGCAGCACTTGCGGATTACGTTACAGACTCTGAGGGAGCACCAGCTGTTCGCGAAGTTCTCCAAGTGTGCATTCTGGCTGGACAGCGTCGGATTCTTGGGTCACGTGGTTACGAGAGACGGCATTTGTGTAGACCCGAAGAAGATTGAGGCTGTTCAGCAGTGGCCCCGACCTACATCGGTTACTGAGATCCATAGTTTTCTAGGCCTGGCGGGCTACTACAGGCGTTTTGTTCAGGACTTCTCCCGTATAGCTGCACCGTTGACCGGTTTGACCCGGAAGGGAGTTCCTTTCGTCTGGACTGAGGAGTGCGAGCGCAGTTTTCAGCAGCTACGGACTTGTTTGACTACGGCGCCGGTATTATCTTTGCCTTCGGGATCAGGCGGATTTGTTGTCTACTGTGATGCTTCGCGAGTGGGATTAGGATGCGTATTGATGCAGCATGGTCGGGTGATCGCTTATGCTTCTCGGCAGTTGAAGAAGCATGAACAGAACTACCCCACTCATGATTTGGAGATGGCTGCAGTGGTCTTTGCCCTGAAGATTTGGCGACATTACCTGTATGGCGAGTCGTGTCAGATATTCACCGATCACAAGAGCTTAAAGTACATATTTCAGCAGCGAGACCTGAACCTCAGACAGCGTCGTTGGATGGAGTTGGTGAAAGACTACGACTGCGAGATCTTATATCACCCCGGCATGGAAAATGTGGTAGCAGATGCGTTGAGTAGGAGGCCCGGGGGTAGTCTATCCTTTTTGCACGCAGTGCAGAGGCAGTCGTCAGCAGATTGGCAGATGTTATGCGACAGCCGGGTTGAGTTCGAGTTCACTCAGACAGGGGGACAGCTCGCGCATGTTCGTGCACGCCCACAGTTGCTTGACCGTATATATGAGGCACAGCGCAGTGACGACCGTTGCTCAGAGATCGTGGCACAGATGGGACAGGGCTGATTTTCCGAGTTCGTGATTGACGATCAGGGGATTTTACGATATGGATCTAGACTGTGCGTACCAGATGCTGATGGATTGCGGCGCGACATTCTTGAGGAGGCACACCGATCAGTGTATAGTGTCCACCCCGGTTCCACCAAGATGTACCATGATATGAGAGAGACCTACTGGTGGGACGGGATGAAGAGGGATATTGCGGAGTTCGTTTCGAGATGCCTGACTTGTCAGCAAGTCAAGGCCGAGCACCAGAGGCCCGCAGGAGAGCTACAGCCGTTACCCATTCCAGAGTGGAAATGGGAGCAGATTTCGATGGATTTCATTGTGGGTCTACCCAGGACCAGTCGAGGGTACGACTCCATCTGGGTGATCGTGGATAGATTGACGAAAGCGGCTCACTTCCTGCCAGTGAAGACGACTTTCAGCTTCGCTCAGTATGCTCAGCTCTATATTGACGAGATCGTGCGACTACATGGCGTACCGACTTGTATTGTGTCAGATCGAGGCACTCAGTTTACCAGCCGACTTTGGCAGAGACTTCAGGAGGCTTTGGGCACCCGTTTGAGCTTCAGCACAGCGTTTCATCCGCAGACAGACGGACAGTCAGAGCGGACCATTCAGACTCTCGAGGACATGCTCAGAGCGTGCGTTTTAGACTTTGGTGGTAGCTAGGATCGTCATTTACCGCTAGTGGAGTTCTCCTACAACAACAGCTTCCAGGATACTATTCAGATGGCACCTTTCGAGGCATTGTATGGGAGGAGATGCAGATCGCCCGTTTGTTGGACAGAGCTCAGCGAGAGCAGTATTTTGGGGCCGCAGCTTGTTGAGGAGACGACAGCGAAGATACAGTTGATCCGAGACCGGATGAGAGCGGCTCAGAGCAGGCAGAAATCGTATGCAGACAGGCGCCGTCGCAGATTAGAGTTCGCAGTTGGCGACCATGTTTTTCTGAAAGTCTCTCCGATGAAGGGCGTGATGCGTTTTGGGCAAAAGGGGAAGCTTAGCCCTAGATTCGTAGGTCCCTTCGAGATCCTTGAGCGTGTCGGTGCAGTTGCATATCGTTTGGCTCTTCCACCCAGCTTTCCTGATGTTCACCCCGTCTTCCATGTTTCGATGCTCCGCAAGTACCTTCACGACCCTTCGCATGCGATTCAGCACCCGATAGTCCAGCTAGAGCGCGACCTTTCTTTTGCAGAGCAGCCGGTGGCCATCCTGGATCGGCAGGTGAAGAAGTTGAGGTCGAAGATTATACCAACCGTCAAGGTCCTTTGGCGTAGCCCGAGCAGCGAGGAGGTTACCTGGGAGACCGAGGGCGAGATGAGGAAGAAATATCCCCATCTCTTTGAAGGTACGCGTAGCTATATTTTTTAAATTCGGGGACCGAATTTCTTTAAGGGGGGAAGATTGTAGCGTCTTGAAAAGTCGTTTTGGTGTTTTCCTGAAATTCGGTGAAAATTCGGTATTTTTCCGAAAACCGTCTTTTTTGTTATTTTGCAGTTTAGGACTAATTATACCTAAAATGGATAGGTAATTGCTTGTTTTTAGTAGCTAATGAGTTAATTATGAAATTCTGGTCGTTTAAAAATTTTCCCTAATTTTTCAATTTTTTAATATTATTTTAAGCCGGTAAGAAAATACATTAAATTAGCGATAAATACAAATTTAAATGGGCTAAAATTAAGCTTTTAAATCATGTTAATTAAAATCTAGTTGTAACATAAATTTTTAGTATTTTATTTTGATTTTTAACTAATTTTTATTATAGAAAACGAAATTTATTGAATTTTAAGCTAAAACTTGCAATTTTGGACTTGTGGGGGGTCTTTTTGCATAAAACCTCTTTGTATCCACTCCCACTCACCCCCACTCCCCTAGGCCGGCCCCACCACTGCTGCAGCAGCCCCCATCCCTCTCTTTTTGACTTTTAAATCATGTTAATGAATTGTTTGGAGTAGGATTTAAATATAGTAATTTGCATGTGTGTTTTCAGTGAGATGTGAGAGCTTTGACCTTGGAAAATTCCACATAACTCTCCCCCACTCCTCCCCTTACCTCTCCTGGCCGAGACCTGCACCCTCCCCCATTTCCATTATTTTCCTTCTCTTTCTCTCTCATTTTCTTCAAAAATTTGCAACAAAATTCAATAAAAATCAACAAATCCTTCACTTTTTCAACACAAAACCTTATTCCCTCTCTTCTCAAACCCAAATTGGTTCAAATCTTGGAGAAAGATGGTATCTTGGGAGGTTTTAGCAACTTAGGGATTGATCTTTTGAGGTATAATTTCTAAATCAAATGGTTAAATTGTAGTTTAAAGTGTGCTAATTGAACTTTGAAAATTGTTTTAGAGTTAATTTTAGTGTTAATTGCATACTAGTTTTTTTAAAAGTGAATGGTTTGAATTGAATTAGGGTTTAGAAACCATTATTTAGTTGATTAAATCTAATTGTTATCTAGTTGTTTTGCTAACCTAATTTAGTAGGTTAACTTGCTAATTGAGTTATAAATTAGTGTTAATTTAAGGTTTTCATATATAGTTTGGATTAAAATTTGCTAGGTTATATAATTCAAGTAATGGTTGTTTATGGAAAATAGGTTTTGAATCTTTGCTAATGTGTTGTAATTATAGTGTTGTAGATTGCTTGTTATGTGGTCTTCAAATTATGCTAATTTAGTTAATTTTAATGTGTGAAATTAGTTTGTAATTGTTGTTTTATGAAAATCAAGAAAGGGGTTTGTGTATGGAAATGGGTTGTGAGGCATGATAAATGAGTTGAATTTATGTGATTGTGGCTAACTAGTTGTGTGGTTGGATATTGTGTTGGATTGTGATAACCGTATCGCTAAGTTTCGATATTTGCACCAAAATTGCTAGTTTTGTGCTTACTAGGTTTTTGTTAAAATTAACTGGTGAATTATTTGTGATACCTTGGGGATGTTTTTAGCATCTCCTATGACGTTTAGGATGCGTGAGTGCGGAGTTTTGAGTAGTCGGGTTTTAGTTTTTCCGGGCGACCAAATCGGCGATTTTTGGCAGTTTTTGCGAATTTCGCGTGTGTTCCGCGGACCCTGTGCACGTTGTACCTAGCTAGTGATCTTTAGTAGTTTCGTTTGGGTTTTGCGTCGTTCTTGATATGTAACCTTATATTTGGTATTGATGTAAATTCCAGGTTCGGTCGCGGAGACGTCAGACGCGGCGCGAAAGGGGAAAGCGGTGATTGGACACTGCTAGCCAGGGATTCCGGTGAGTAGATATAACATCTACGGGGGACTATCGTTGGATGGCGCAAGCCGCCCGATAGTTTTAGTAACTTACAAGATTCTTAGTGGTGTTAGTAATTAGGGGTGAAATACTTATTTGATTATTTGCTGCATCCATGCATTATATTGACATACCTATACGAAACCATTTTATAGGACACCTGCACCATTGCCAGGGTTTTTATATGCAGCACGAGCACTATTCATACTTACACACACACCCTGGTAATTGCCATGCCACCACACTAGATAACCTTTAAATTGAAACCTTTTACTAATTGATACTAAAACTTGTGCTATTGCCTTTAATTCCTTAAAATGAAACCGTGGGATTGCTATTCATGTGCATGTACTTCATCATATTAATTGTTCATGCCTAATCTATTAATCACACATCGCAACTTGATTATTGATACCATATGCATTCATTATCATTGACATATGCACTTATGAGGATTTCTTGAGATTTTATGATATTTCTGGATTTCGGGGGAAAGCCGCAAAATTTCTAAACTTACTATATTTTTTAAAATATGTAAATTGCGGTTTTCTAGTGATGTAAGTGTCGTCCACCATGAGTTTGCTGTGGTTTTGGAAATCCGTGTCGAGGAGTGGAGGAACCGTCACGGGTACATGGTGGGCCCGGTAAGGTACCCCGGGGCAAGAGGAATGTGGTGTTGACGTTGAGCCTGGCAGGGGACGGATTACCTACCGGTGACTGTTTGGGACGGCGGATATCCAGAGGATACCGACCGTGGCCGCTAGATGATGAGATATTGATATTTGAGATGGGTCAGCCGGACGGTTGAGGCCAGAGACACTATGACATGGATTTATGAGATTTGAGACAGCTTTTAGGTGTCGTTGCTGGACACCGGTTCTCGTCGATTCCTTGAGTATTATGCTGGCATTCTAAAAGAGTTTCAAAAACAAAAAGAGATAAAATGTTTCTTATAGATACCTATTGAGACCTCAGATATTCATGTTGCATACATATTCGTACACTGATGTTGTATACACACCTGCTAGTGCATCCATTCATACCTGTATTTTAGATGCTAGGATGCTTGTGTGCATGCATACGATAGCCTTTGTAGATGTTATTTATTACTCACGAGTTGGCAACTCACCCCCGTTGTGCCACAGCCTTTTGCAGGTCCGCTCCGTCAGTACAGTAGCGGCGGGCGCACTTGTTCTTTTGCCTCTTTTGCCTGGACTCGAGGTTTTGCTCATAGGTGGGTCATGTTATTATTTTTGTACCACCTTGTATATTCTTTGTATCTAGTGTACTCCATCTACTGTTTCTACCAGTATTATTGTATTGACCTAGAGATGAGACTGTGAGGTTTGTGGACTTTTATGCTGTATTTTGGGGTCGAGCTCACTTGAGTCGACATGCTGTTTTTTTCTTATGCTTCATTATGATTATTTTGCTTGTTGTTGCTTTATATTGCGTGGGATTTGTGACCGCCTTGTGGCGAAGAGCTAGCTCCCGCTTGGGGATGCCCTTTTTTTGTTGGATTCATATATATTTTGTTGTACCCATTTTGGGGGCCAGTATTTACAAAGGAGACTCTGCCGAAATTTTCGGAAAAATTGGTATTGTTTTTAAAAAGGGTTTTACATGACTTATTTGATAAACTCGCTTTCAATTGATTGGGTTTTCTTCACTCTTTTGCTTAATTGGTTTTGTTTTCTGGGCTTTGGCTTACTTATTTTACGGACGTCTTTAGACGTTTCGTAAACTTAAGTGCCAGTCACGTTCCGTACCCTGCGGGTCGTGACAGAATTGCGGGGGCTGCTGCTGCTGTAGGAGGGGGTGCTGCTGGAATGGGAGTGGGAGAGGAGAGAGAGGGAGGTAGAGAAAGTGGGGGAAGAAGTCAAAGTCAATTCAAGGTCAAAGGTCCACCTCATTTCTCCATTTTCTTTTCTTTTCTTTCATTTCTTTCCTTTGAAATTCAAGTTGGGAAAATAAATGGGGGCTGCTGAATTCTTCAAGGGGAGAAGTAAATGGGAGTGTGTGGATGTGGGTACGGGTGTGGGGTGATAAAAATGATAAATATAATACCCCAAACATCCATTTACGCTAAAAAAAAGTCTTTTTTCTTCAATAATTTCTAAACCGTTTTGGTAAATGATTTCGTTCCAAAAACCACATGATCAAATTTTATTTAATGTTTTATGATGCACAAAATTTGTTTCAACTCATTCCAATTTGTAATTTTTCCTAATTAAATGTATTAGTGACGGCTTAAAATAATAATAAAATAATATTTTTTTCAGAAAATTTGAAATTTCACCAGCGGCTCAATAAACACCAAATAATAGCAATTTCATAGCTAGAATATGTATATTTAATTTTTATAATAAGATATTTGTATTTTGACTTTTTACAGAAAACCCCCTTATTTTACCGATTTTTTTGAAATTTCACCGAAACGATTTTCAAAACGTTACAATCTTCCCCCCTTAAAGAAATTCGGTCCCCGAATTTAAATACAAACTCCCCCAAATACTAAAACATCTAAGAAAAACCATTAAGTCGTCGTGGCTCCGAAATTGTAACTGCATAAAACAATTCGTAGCGCAGCGCATGCGCTTGAAAAATGAGTATATAACTCAAATCAAAACTCCGTCAAGCATCCCGCAATCATCGGAGTCATGGAGAAGACGTCAATGCCAAATCTAAATCAAACTAATATGATATAACTCGAAACTATACATGTAAACATCGAATCTATATCTGTAAGTATCTGAAGGAAATGCATGCCAAATCTCTTTAAGTCGCTGTGCAACGCGTATAACACTGCACAGTGGCGGACGTCTATCATAAGAAAATAACTATATACATATATACCTTTGTTTGAAATGTACGTTCCGCCGTTTTGGAAACAATTTAGAAGGGTCTCCTTGTTTTAAACATTTCGTGTCATATCAGACACGTAGGTAAATACTGAGGCTATAGCTCGCTTTTTGGAAATCCCTTCAATAACTATCAACGCATGCAAAATATATTCAGGTACTGTCCTCTGACTAGTCCTTCTCAGTACGAAAACACATAGAAATATCATAAAAACGTACTGCTCTATACGAAATAAATCCCAAAATATGCACATGAATGCTACGTGCGTCTGGTGCGCACGGAAATCAAAATCCATGAATGTGCCATACATGCGCACAGAAACAACATCTAAGTGCATCGGGTGTGCACGAAACGTCTGTCGTAGGCAACGTGTTTGCCTGACAGCAAAATCAGGTGCATCTGACATGCACGAAAAATCTTGAATTAGTGCATCTGGTGTGCACCAAATCGCATCTCGTAATAGGCGCACAACAGGTGCTAAAAATCCAATCCGGTGCATAAAACGCACAAAACAAATATCGAGCATCACCCTCGAAATCGAAATCCAGTGTATCCAAGTGCACAAAATACATGTCACTGCACTGCCAGCATATATAAACTATACAGAGTGCAGGAACCAAATCGCGTGCGTGCATACGCACAAAATCAACTCAACTGTTTAAAACCGTAAAATCACAAACATGTGAAACTAAAGCACGAAAACGATATCAAGTGCAACACTGTGCAAAGATCGCAAATCCTCAATCATCAAAATCAAATCATACGAATAAATCACCCAAAACATCGAAATCAATAATGGCGGAACAGTACCGCTCAAGCGCATCCTCTAAGAATCTCGGCCAACTGTCACGGTCCCTAGTGGGATGTCTCGTCGATAATCATGAACTCTGGCCTGCTGGTTTGCGTAACATGACCACTCCTGGGTCCAAGTCTTCTCCGTGGATTACCAATCTCACAATCCATCGGCTCATCGGCCCTGTCAAGGCAGCATATCACTGGCGTCGGCCTCTGGCTCTCTGAATGCACGTGACACATCTGATCCTGGGTGCAAATATCATTGCAGCAGTGTCCTGGAAGGAATCCTGCTCACGGTCTCTTCCATGTCTCGTCTCTGCCAACTGTCCGGATCCTTTCCTATATCTGCATCTTGCTCTGGAACGACTGCATACTCATCGCGACTCCTTCTGGAAGGTAAGTCCAAGTACCATGCCTCGGCATGCGCATCGCATCTCTGATGTCGGCGGAGTGGAATGTCATCTCATCTAGATCTGGTATGAACCTCTTACTCCACTTTTCTCTAATGTCGTCTGCTTTGGACTCGTCTCGTCGTAGCTGCATGGACTGAGCTCCAACGGCTATTCTCATATCTGGAGTCTCCCAAGAAATGCATCTCACCACCTAGCATCCGAATTAAGTCGAGCCATCCGATCGAGTCGTCAAAACCTCATAATCCCCCAAGAGCTCAACATCTTGGGCACAGTTTAATAGTATCGAGTACATACCACAGCATTGGTGGTCCAGCCGTAGAAGTGCAAACCCAAGCCTCACTAATGGCGCCGTAGAACTGCCGCAAACCCGAAGGTTCAAAGGCTTTCACACGGTCATTAAGTCGAGTTAGGGTTTCATTCTTCTAGAAGGACCATAGAATTGCCTGCATGTCTTTCCGACTACTTTAAACTTGGAATAATAGGTTTCTGGCATTCGATCGTCTCTATCGACTCCCAACGTCTCCGCGTGAAGTCGTCTCTAGCTGGAATCAATCTATCTGATGACCTCGCATCGGGGTAGGCGAACGATCCACATGTCCTAGTCATTCATCCTCGATGACTAGCGACCTTCTATCATCTCTTAGTACAACTCATTCTGCACTAACGCCAGCATCTGGGGCAATATCTCGTCGTTCGCAGCAATAACTGGCTTGCTCGTCTGCACGCTGAACAGTGCCTCAACAATCATGAATAAGCAACACACCAACGGTCATCAAATCTGGCTGGCCTCTGCCAGTGGCCCAATCCTCTGATACTGATCGGCACGTCCGAGAAATCTCATAAAGGCGATCCGCCAAACGCTCGTGGTGCGAAAACACAATCAAAAGACACCTCTCTACAATCGGGTGTCGCCGGAATTTCGCCCTGGTCAGTCCTCGTCCGTGACGAGCTCGTGCTGACCGCAACTCTAGCCGTAGCTCTCCCTGCCCATAATCGTGGCAGCAAAACCAAACTGGTAACGATGAGGCTAGATCAGGAAGGAATATAATACTGAATAAGGAAATGTACATCCTAAGGCTTCTTAAGTGGAGTGGCGTGTCGTAAATATGCCGCGGAACATATCAACGGTACGTCACTCTACTTTAGTCACCTATTCCATCAACCAAGGGTCATCCTACGCTCCGAAGGTTAAAACCTAACGCTCTGATACCAACATTGTCATGACCCGAAAGTACGGAACATGACCGGCACTTAAACTACGAACGTCTCGAGGCGTACGTAATCTAAGTAAACCGAAAACCCAGAAATCCAAACCAAGAAAAGATGTAGAGTGCAGGAAAAACCAACTTAAAGCAAGTAGTTTCAATAGCATAAGCCGAATTATGCGGTTTTTTAAAAACATCAAAAATTTACTGAAAATTTCGGCAGAGTCTCCTTTGTAAATACTGGCCCCCAAACGGGATACAACATGAATAGTATACGAAATCAAGAAAAAGGCATCCCCAAGCGGGAGCTAGCTCTTTGTCAATCGACGGTCACAACCGCACAAGCAATATAATATACAACGCCAACGGCGAGGATCAAAACTCAAAAGGAAACTCAAAACCACCAGAAATATAACGAGCGACTCTAAGGTCGAAAGAATAACCAACACTGGTCTCTATCTCAATAAATACATGTTTAGTTGATGGAACTTCTAGATGCAACAGAATAATGATATACAAGATATAATGATGGGTACGATACAAATAAACCCACCTACTAGCAAGTCACCCGGAAATGGAAAGAGTGCCAGCAAGCCGTAATGAAACCTGTATGGCGAAACCTGCAAGAACTGTGGCACAACGGGGGTGAGTTGCCAACTCGTGAGTAGAAAAACATCTACGCACAGAAATCGCATAAATAACGCAACCTAGGTCAATGATCATAATATATCCTCAAATATATGAATAACACGTAGCCTATAACAAGGCTAGGGTAAATATCTAACCCGGGTGTAATCTCATGTGCCCGTGTCAGTGCCTCAGGTAGCAATATATCATATGGATGATGTATGAATGCATAAAACAGAATGCGTGTACTGAGTAAAACTGGTTTCATAAATCAGTGAGATTTCTGTATTTTAAAAGAAATGAGGTACCATATATGAAATCAGCATAAAACAGTGCCCAGCATCGACACAAAACAAGTGTCCAAATACCTCGATATCTCTGTGTCACAATCTATGTACCTCAAGTCTCAATATCTAGGACGCCGTCAGTCCAGACCGGCCCCTACCATCCATCTCAAGACCACGACGGTATCCTCCGGATATCCGACGCGTCGGGTAATATCACCGGTAGGTAGTGCTCCCCTGCCAGGCTCACATCGTCATCATCACGCGCTTCTTGCCCCGGGGTACCTTACCGGGTCCACCATGTACCCGAAACGGTTCATCCGCCTCCTCGAATCGGGTCTCGAAATCCATCAGCAAACTCATGGTGGACGACTCATACATCATGGGAAAACCGCACTTTTTATTTTAAAAGAGAGAAAACAGTTTATATATGTTTTGCGGTTTTCCTCCAAATCCAGAAAATATCATGGAAATCCGAATCATCAATAGGATGTAAAACCATGACTATAAGCATGAGAATCCATGAATACGGCATAACAATGAATAACAGTATGTATGAAGCGACAAGTAATAACTACAATGTCTAATATGGCATATAAGGGAAGTACACTAATATCATGTCAAAACTACTAGCTAACAAGCTAAGTCAAGCAAATATATCATCTAAAGTGTACGTCACATCGCAATTACCGATGAAGATGTGTGTGAGCCGGCAAGTAGGTGTACGTGGTACATATGCATCATCGGTAATGGTGCTGGTGTCCTAACAGCATGATATCAATAATGGAATATGCAGCAAAATAAGTATGCGAGGCAGAGCGAACAGCAATAATGTGCGGGAGCTGAAACTAGACACAACGATAACTAATCTGCATTAATCTAATATAAGTCCTATAAATTGGTGCCTTTTGAAATAACACGAATCATGGGGTTTTGAAAATAGGGGCTACGGTTTTTTTATGAAAAGAAAAGTCTTTTGAAATATCCGTAGTATCCCTTGGGCTGTCTTTTAAAATACCCACGATTTGTTAGTTTTCGAAATAGGTAGGAGTCTAATCTAATCTAACAACTACACTAAACTATACGGCTGAACTAACAAGCTGAACTACAGGTAAGGAAACCGCCTATCATCTGAGTCGATACATATACATACCTGTATATGTATAGTCAGTGATCCCGCTTCAATAATATCATATCCGATACCATATCTATAATCAGGCATCCTAAGTCAAGAGTGCGGATAACTCATCAATATAGCTCGTATGTAAATCCGTCGTACGGCATCCCAATCTGGGTACGGGTCAATATCACATTCATCAAACTATTCACCTGGTATCCTCTTTATCAAATATCATGATCGGGGTACTGATCTACGTCTAGTACCATACTGATACCGCCTACGTATGCATGGACGTGTGTGAAACACTACGTCAAGGACCCGCTACAACGTCATGTCGTATCTCAAATACGAACCCTGCTATATCACCGATCTCACGGTCTCAAATCAAATCTCATCGACTCAGCTCAATCCCAAGTATCATCCTCAAATCCGTATGTGAACACATAGTCCCATACCCATGTGAACCCATAACTATAAAGAATCCCATGAGCACATATCAATAGGAATGTATGCAAGTATGTATGTGTGTATGTGTAGTGCAACACTACCCTAGGGTTCGCAACACTAAAGTAATCCAACACACCAATATCCATCCTAAGCATCGTTATTAATCCCAAATAACATATAATAATTGTTGGTGTGTATACGCATCCGTATACACCACCACGGACTGCGGGGGTGCTCTACGCCATCAACCCGACTTCTCCCCGTAGATATAAATCTACTCACCTGGTCCTCGCTAGCCGGTGCCGACGTCGCCACGCGCTTGCTTGTCGTCTCGAAGTCCACATGGGGGTACCTACATATCATAACGCACCGTATCGCATTAAAACTAAATTCGAAATCGAAACGGCATACGAAAATCAAATCGGCACGCGTATCACGCATAGGTCCAAACCTATCGCCTACGCATGCAAGAATAGTCAAACGAACCCTCGATGTCGATGTACAAACGTCAAACCATCGAGAAAAATCCAATCACACTCATTTGCACATTCACGAACACTAATTTTAATATAAACTAGGTTAAAACTCACAAAAACCCCAATTTCACTTAAAAAGTCATTTTTCCGAAAATCTAGCAAGCACAATTCGCCGTTTTTGTACAAAACATGATGTTTAAATGAATGTAGCGGCCAATATACTTATTAAATATCTTAAATAAGTCATATAAACAATTTCCGGAATTTAATCTCATTAAATTCCAAAAACCCTAATATTCTAGTTTACAAAATACTTAAATTTTAACAATTTCAAAGCAAAAATGCACAAACTACAATCTAGCTTAGATTTGCATGATCCAAAGCATTAAACTACACTTAATAAAGTTAATGAAGCCATGAAAAAACCTAATTAGATTTTTAGTCTAACATTTGCAATAATTTCCAAAAACCTAGTTAGCAAATTAGCAAATTAACACAATTTTTAAACTAACCATTAGCACAAGCTACTAATCTTGTATTAACATGACAAAAAGCCTAAATATAACACACAACCATACACCAATTTTATAAAAACCCTAACTTGCATTCAAATTCATAACTTGAATTCCAAAACTTGCAACTTAAGCCTAATTAACACTTAAGTAGTTTAGCTTTAAGAAATTAGTAACAAATTAAGCAAAAATGTTTTAGAATTATACCCAAAAACATTTGAAGATCCATAAGCATCCATGGCCTCCCAAAATGCTCTCTTTTCATAAAGATCCATGCTATACGGGCTAAGCTAAAATGGGTAGGAGTCGGATTTGGGTTTTGGTATTTTTTTTTGATGGATTTGAGGCAATTTTTGATGAAGTTTGAAGAGAAAAGAGAAGGGAATTGGGGGGGGGCTGCTGGAATGGGAGTGGGAGAGGAGAGAGAGGGAGGTAGAGAAAGTGGGGGAAGAAGTCAAAGTCAATTCAAGGTCAAAGGTCCACCTCATTTCTCCATTTTCTTTTCTTTTCTTTCATTTCTTTCCTTTGAAATTCAAGTGGGGAAATTAAATGGGGGCTGCTGAATTCTTCAAGGGGAGAAGTAAATGGGAGTGTGTGGATGTGGGTACGGGTGTGGGTGATGAAAAATGATAAATATAATACCCCAAACATCCATTTACGCTAAAAAAAAGTCTTTTTTCTTCAATAATTTCTAAACCGTTTTGGTAAATGATTTCGTTCCAAAAACCACATGATAAAATTTTATTTAATGTTTTATGATGCACAAAATTTGTTTCAACTCATTCCAATTTGTTATTTTTCCTAATTAAATGTATTAGTGACGGCTTAAAATAATAATAAAATAATATTTTTTTCAGAAAATTTGAAATTTCACCAGCGGCTCAATAAACACCAAATAATAGCAATTTCATAGCTAGAATATGTATATTTAATTTTTATAATAAGATATTTGTATTTTGACTTTTTACAGAAAACCCCCTTATTTTACCGATTTTTTTGAAATTTCACCGAAACGATTTTCAAAACGTTACACAATTAGAAAACTAAACCATTTTCCAAAACCATGAAAAAAACAGTAAGCTAATGTTCCAAAAACGGACCGTTTAAAGCCAATTCGGAAGTCCGAATGAAAACGAAACGCGCCCGAACCTTCATGAGGAGTTAGAGCATGAAATTAACATCGAGTCAATAGGCTAAGAGGCGGTACGCTACCCTCGAGGCCACCACGAAGTGGCCACGGGGTGAGGCAGACCCGAAACTGCCCAAGGTGGGGCAGTTTCAGGTCCCCACCGCCAAGACCGCCTTATGGTGGTCTTGGGGAGTGGGCCCAGCCATTAGGTTCTCCTCGAGGGTTCCTCGGAGAGCCCATGCATCATCCCGTAGCTTCTCAGTTCAATCCGTGAGCCCGCGGGGTATGCAAACATCTCAAACTTTCAGTTTTCAGAACTGTTTTTTGTCTGCAGTTTTTGGACAACAAAAACGGCGGATTTCTGATGTTGCAAAGAGTTAACTAAAGCTTATGGAATGGCTCTGATACCATGTTGGGTTACGACAGCACCCGGCCATCAAGCCGTCACCAAATGCGGAACAAAAATTTATAAAACTTGGCGCTACCACAACCAATTACCCGGATCTACCTATAAGCCATAGATAACAAAACATGAAATGGAGTTAGAATGGTTATACTGAATAGATCCGTGTCCTTCGGTCTTCAACCATCATCCCAAGCTCCTAGGGGCTTCCTTGATCAAGCATGATCTCCGGTCTCCCTCCATCTATGATGATCCACCCGAGAGTCTATGCAACGAGTTCCAACCTCATATCTGAGGCAAGTAGGGAACCTAGATTGCTACTCTAGATACTGTAGATGAAGTAGAGAGTGACGAAGGATTAATTTGTCTCAAGACATCCAAAGATTCTTAACTCATGAGAAGGTTTGGGTGGAGCTAGAGGAAGAAGAAGAAGATGTAATGAGAATGAGGTGTTGAGAGCAACTCAAGAGAGAGAAAAAGAAATGAATAATGTCTTGTTGTTTTGTGTGTTGTGAGTGTTGATTAGAAATAATGGAGCCATCATAATAAATATGTCAAGTCTTCAAAGTATCTAGAGTCAAAAAAAATATCTCAAGTCAACAAACAATCTCACAACAAACAAAAACCCTAAGCATGCTAGAATAGTAACCATGGGTCACTAATTAGCCATGCCACAAAATTGCAATAAACACCTCATCATACACCTCAATAACCTTTTAATCCAAAAAGGTCTATACCATAATGAGGTTTAATCTTCTAAAAGTAATCTTCTAATAAATTACAAGAATACCCTTCAACCATATGTATATACCCTCATCCGTATTCCGAAGAATACGAATATAATGACACGAAGATAATCTAACAAATATAATACTAGGATCCAGCTTAAACCAAAGCCCACTAGTATTATCCATCCGAACAACAAGTGTGCCTAAGTACACGTATGTGATCGAACCCTGCCGTTAAGCCATATGGCCTCTACATCGTTTTGCCCGAAGCAGGGAAACCCACTGTGTGGGAATCTAAAAACTCGTCAATACGCTGGCAGTGGGTTTAACCACAAGCACGTCAGGGGCACTAGCTGTACGTAACGGCTACCCAGTTATTGAGCGAAAGGGAGGACGACGAGGAAACTCATCCTGAAACCCCTACTGAGCCTGACAGCAAAAATATCCGTACAGTCTGGTCCGTTCATCTATGATTATCACATATCGAGTTTAAGGGGTGGATAAAGTCAGACCCTTAATAACGACATTTTAGTGTCTATATGAAGCCCATCACCACCTGAGAAACTACCGATACTAGATCAGTAATTCTCGACTATCTTGGCCAAGGATTTCTGGTGATGGCCACCCGTGCACAACCGTGACATCAACCGCCAATACCGGGAGAGACGATTCTCCCGACGATCCACTCACTGCCTCCATGTGGCTCGGGACTGTACCCAACTAAAACCTATTTGCACGACTCCTTTGAGCCGTGGTAGGGTAGTAATCAAAGAATAGTGGGAACTCACACGAGACAAATGACGATTTCAGGTCGATAGACTAACTTCTACACATTTCACCAGGGAACTGCTATCTGCCAATAGGTACAATACCAACTAGCATGTTCCCGGCGTGTCCGTACGGTGTACTCATAACCCAATGAGCACTTGTATACATCTTAGGTGAACAAACTAACACCAATGGCTTGTGAGACTGGCTACCGACCCTCGTCGGGGTCTCGATCAGTATACACTAGTCTACTCTAGTGTATCGATGCTCAGTCTCGAAACTCCCTCGACCAGGGACATTTAAGGATGTGTTTATAGACCGCCCAGCTCCAACGTATATGATCGCCATCATACTCGTGGTAGTCAAGCAAGAATCCTATAGGCTCTATCAATATGTAATAGCGTTTTGTAATCCCACCTAATACTGTACAAAATGATAAAGACAAACCAGATAGCATATTATCATCTCGAGTAAGACTGTTCTACCGGTATAGGTCCTCACTCAATCATCATAATCACTTTCCTATGACTATGATAATTTCCTTGAGGGAACTATAGCCAACACACCTTTGCCCCACTAGTATGATCTCATCATAGTCCTGGAAGTCAAGTACATATCATAAGGGCTTTATCAACATGTAAGAGACAGGCAGTATAAATACCAGTGTACATGTTAAGATGAAGGTAACCTGATAGCGTACTATCAAGTCGAGTAAGAAAGTCCTCTATATATATGTCTAAGCATCCACTATATAATCAATAATGGCCTCTAGGGCATACATATTACTAATAATCTCCCACTTTCACTATGGGCAGTTGTTGTAATATCTCATACCCAACGTCCTAAAAGTCTCTCGAATAGCATCTGGGGGATGGCCTCGGTGAGTTGATCCGCTGTGTTATCCTCTATGTCAACTCTCCTGACCTCGATCTCCTGGATATCAAATATCTACCTGATTAGGTGATATTGTCTAAGAATATGCCTGGATCGCTGACGGGACCGGGGTTCCTAGGCCAAAGCCACAGCTCTATTGTCATCATAATACATAGGTATTGGATGCCCAACGGTAGGAACCTAGTTCATCTCATGAACTCTATTCATCCAAACAACCTCTTTAGCAACATCGTTAATAGCGATGTAATTAGCCTCTATCAACGAGTCTGCTACGGTATATAGCTTGGAACCCTTCGAACATACCGTCCCTCCACTCAGGGTAAAGACAAACCCGAGACTGAATTTCAGTCATCCTTATCACTCTGGAAGCTTGAATCGGTAAAGGACTCCATCTAGAGTATACCAAGAACATCTCTTTAGTCCTTCTCAAGCACTTAAAAATGTTCTTCAGCTTTCCAGTGGTTTTCCCAAAGATCTTTTCGATACTTATTCACTACACCTAGTGAGTAAGCTACATCTGGTCTGGTACATAACATCGCATACATGATTGACCCGTCTGACAAAGTATAGGGCATCCCTTATATGCGAGCCCTCTCAAAACTAGTCTCGAGAGACATCTCTTTGGAGAGAGTGAATCTTGAACAAGTCGGTACTTTACCTTGCTTAGAATCATCCATATTAAACCTCTTTAGCATGGTGTCTATGTACCTGTATTCGGACAATCCCAAATCCATTTATATCTATCTACATTGATCTATATCCCCAGTATATAGGAGACATCATTTAGATCTTTCATGGAGAGCCTATGTGATAAGAGGTGCTTGACCGAGTGTAGCATAGGAACACCCTTTCCTATCAAGAGTATGCCATCCGCATATAATATGAGGAAGACAACCATACTCTCTACAACCTTCTTATTTATACATGGTTCATCTATCTTTTCGATGAAGTCAAACTCTTTGACGGCTTCATTAAAATAGATGTACCATCTCCGCTATGCCTGCTTTAACCCGTAGATGGATTTAAGCAGCTTGCACATGCTTCTGCTGCTCCCACTGTCTACGAAGCCCTCTGGTAGTGTCATATACAAGCCCTCTTCTAAATCACCATTTAGAAAAGCGGTTTTGACGTGCAATTTTCCAGATATCGTAGTCATGGCATGCAGCAATGGCAAGTAGGATCCTGATGGACTTAAGCTTAGCAACAAGTCTAGCTTTGAAAGTCTCAACTTTTCCATCTACACTAAATTATCTTTCTCAAAGGTCCTCATGCTCCCGATGGGTTTTACCCCTTCATGAGCAACATCCAAAGTCAATACTTTGTTGGTGTACAAGGATTCCATCTCAGATCGCATAGCATCCAGCCATTTCATATAGTCTCCACTTCTGAAGGCCTGCTCAAAACTAGTTAGGTCATCATCTACATGTTGTAATCCTCGCTCCCTACTTTCTACGAGAAAACCATAGTATCTCTGAAGTGGATGAGGAACCCAACTAGATCTGCGGAGTGGCTGCTGTTCGTCAGGGACTATTGAATCCTCTGGTTCCAACAAATCGTTAGTTATAGTTTTTGTTTGTTGGATCTACTTTCAGTTCTACCTCATCGCCACCAATTTCTTCCACAAGAAATTACTTTTCTAAAAAGGTGGCATGTTGAGAAACAAAACACCTTTTGTTCGTCGTTGTGGTAGGAGATATACCCTCGCAAATGGTTGGGATATCCTACACACTTGCACATAACTGACCTTGCCTTGAGCTTGTCCGGATTTTGCTTTTCAACATAAGCCGGACAACCCCATATCTTAACTCGTTTAAGAGATGGTCTCTTCCTATTCCATATCTCATATGGAGTGGTAGGCAACAAAATTGATCAGAACTCTATTCAATAGATATGCATCTTCTCAAGTGTATGTCCCTGAAATGAAATAGTCAACTCAGCAGTACTCATCATAGAGCGCACCATATCTCATAGGGTGCGATTCCTCCACCCCGATATATCGTTGTGATGTGGTGTATACAGAGAAGTAAACTGAGAGAGAATCTCATTCTCTTTTAAATAGTCTCGAAATTCCACGCTCAAGTATTCAACCCCTCGATCATATCGAAGGACTTGAATACTTTTACCGATCTAGTTCTCATCTTCGTACTTATATTCCTTGAAATTCTCAAAAGATTCAGATTTGTGTTTCAACAAGAACATATGTCCGTATATTGAGAGAACATCAGTAAATGTAATAAAGTACGCGGAACCATCCCTGTCATATGTAGATATAGGACTGCATACATCACCATGTATCTGTCCAAGAGTTCAGTAGTTCTTTCTCCGTTTCCAGTAAATGGAGATTTGGTCACCTAGTCTTTGAGACATGACTGGCAAGTTTCATAAGATGTATATTCGAACGGATTCAAATATGCATCCTTATGGAAGTTTAGCGAGTCTTGTTTCATCGATATGACCCAGTCTACAATACCACAAGAAGACTTTATTCATTTCAGAACTGTTCCTCCTATGTACGTTTAGAGCTGTAGTTTGATTCAGAATGTGTACACTGTTATACAACATACCTTACCTAACCAACACTTGATTTTGGAAAATATTCATAATATTTATTGGTACGAAATAACAGTCGTTAAGAATCAATGTATTACCAATTGGTAACACTATGTGATATTTGCTAACTGCTTTGGCTGCAACAATTGCACTATTCTCTACTACTACAGACATATCACCTTTTCCCAGTTCTCCACCTATCTATAGCCCGTGTAACAAATTACATGTATGGGATTTTGATCCGGTATCCAATACTCAAGACGTAGAGGTAACTAAGAAATAGTTCTTAGTTATGAACACACCCGAAGATAATGCATCAACATGCTTTTTCTTCATTTGGGTGGCATGCGAATCCGAATATTCCCCTATTCCTTGCTCAAACTTATAACTATCATAAGGTAGAGCGGAACCTAGTCCAGTATGATAAGTAGATTCGGTCAATACATCCATATTATAATCTTGATTAAGGCATTTCATTGGTCGCTACCAGGAGAGTGAGAAGGGTAATCACTTTGCGTGCACTTTTTACAAGATTAGATTGGATTTTTATCTAATTTGGATGGCTCCTACTTTTTTTATCAAATCTTCCTTCAAACCCTAAAAGGTAAGATTAGCCGGGACTAATTACACCCTACAAGTTCGCCAATCTTTCAGCCAGGCCAGTGTCGGTACTTTGAGGGAGGTTCCCCGTGATTTCACATAAACCTAATTAAAATAAAAGTCGTTTTCCCAATGGCGTAACCCCATTAACACCTTTCTAGACACCTACTTGATTGGCTAATTATGATGTGTAAAACTCTCCTAGGAGTAGCACTTACTCGCAATGGGTATTAGGATCCAAATATCTCATAGAAGGTATGCATTCTCAATGCATATTTCAACACTTGAAATTCCCGATAATATTTTGCCCCTAGCGTCCTATGACCTTGACGAAAGCCAACAAACTATAGTACGCTAGTCAGGTTCAATCAGTACATTCCCGCATGACCCTTGACGAAAGCCAACAAAGTCGTACGACTACCTGATCCAATCACATCATATGCAGTAGATAAGAAGTTAGTAGCTACCGCACACTACGCCTTAACGAAAGCCAACAAACGTAGCATGAATACTAAATACTACTTATCTGAAATGACGAAGGGCTACGACAGGTTTTTAAGAAAACCTTTTGCGTAGTGATCTTGATATTGTTGCAGAATCGAGTGATTTTGAAAAGGAGAGTTTTTAGGCTTTTGCTAGTTTCGCTAAAGAGGTAACTCCCGGTGAAGAGATCTCTGCTCTTTCCTCATTGAATGAGGTGCAGGATATTCAGCAATACCACTATGCAAAGCAGGAACTGGAGATGCTATCAAAAACAAAACCGAGTGAGTTGTAGCATTTGCTAGTTTCGTTAAAGAGGTCACTTCCAGTGAAGAGATCTCGGCCCTTTCCTCATCGAATGAGGTGCTGGATATTCATCAAGGAATACCACTATGCAAAGAAAAAACTATAGCTACCCTTTTTGAAAATTTGGTTCTACAACATCTTCTGGTTTCTTTATTTTCATTAATCTCATTAATGAATTCCCATCAATTAATGTTTTCTAAACATTACAGTAAAATGAAACGAAAATAGAACGTACGTTTATGCCATCAGAATTCGCCACGGGGCCCCATCTTGCACCGTTATGTTACTTAACTACCGAAAGAGTGGGGGCTGGACTAGCGCGGGTGCAAAACATAAGAAATATTTATTATATATCATATATATATGATATTACATTCGTCTCTCGCAGTTATATGATCAACATCACAGAATCAAGAAGCAAAAGCAACATATGAAATATTGTATATACTAGGATGTTCGTGTTTAAAATTTAACCAATAATGTAAAACACAGATTCCACAGTCGTGATGAATAGCCAAACCCATATCCCTAGACCCCTACGAGAGCGGTAAGTAACCCTTCCAATTCTAGAGTTAGGAGACCCGGTCTCAATTCCTTGAGATGGTCTCCCACTGGACTCTAGAACCTGGTTACTTGTGCTCCCCGCCTTGGGTCTATCCTAATGCGGAAAAGTAAAATAATATACAAAGCGGTGACATCATCCTCAACCCGGAAGTGCTCCAATAAAAGAATATTACAAGAATGAAAATAAAAACCCTCATCTCACATAAAACCCCCGGCTATTCTTTCACGACGATCTAATAAATCATATCAACAACACATGATATCATATATCATTAACGTAAGCAAATATGCGTAACCCTAAAACTTGTTAACATATAGAAACGAGATTGGTATACCCAACATATTACACTTATGATCGCAGGAAAGAAAACAGAAAACTATAATAATTAGAATCCGCAATATCCTTATACATCATAAACCCGGAATATCTCATATTCCGGATTTCATGCCTAACTTACATAACTTGCATTTTAGTCTCAAATTGAAAACGCTTTTCAATTAGATGTCGGATAATTCAACAAGATTCCCGACTTAGCAATCGCTTACAATACCAATTGCGACGGAGTTTTGATCCGAATCAAAACTTCGTGGCAATCGATCAATTAAAACAAAATGGCTAGGTTTATAATATACTAACTAGTTTTCACAAAACTAATTAATCCAGATTCTAATAATTGCATCACACACATCACAAAGCTTGTAAAGTAACCACGACATTAGAATTCCGCCCGCAATTAGCAAACTAAATCAATTTTTCCAACACTTGAAAAATCCAATGACCTAAAGTTCCAAAACCGATCGTTTTAAGACAATCCTGTAACGTTTTAAAAATAAATAAATAAATAAATAATCCTTTAGGTGAATTTTCCGATAACCGGTAATATAACTCATATTTTCCGTAAAACTTGACTATTATTATTTTTCAACATAGGCTTAAATAAATCTATTTTAACTATGTAATTCCTAGTATTTGGTATTTATTTAGTCACTTATAAATTATTAGTTTACTTAAATATTTTTCCTTAATTAATTATTTTAGATAATATTTTAAGCTTTCATTTAAACATTAAATTAGTGTAAATTACAAATTGGAATGGGTTAATTTTACAAATGTGAACCATGACAACATAGAATCATGTTTGTAATATGCTCATTCTCTCTACACTTGTCTCCATAATTCTAGATAATTCTGGGGTTGTTTAAAAAAAGAAAATAAAACAAAATAATTAAGACTAGACTTAATGCATGTATTAATTAAATATGATTCCACACACATACACTTTTCTCTCTCTCTCTCTCTCTCTCCCTCTCTAGGATTTGGCCAAGCCCTCCTTTTAGCAGCCCAAAATTTCTCCACTTCTTTTCCTTTCAAAAATCTTCAAGAAAATGCATAAAAAATCCACACAAAACAACATTAATCCCTTGTTTAACCCTTACCCATTATTCTTTGTTCAAAACTAGCATGGATTTTGGAGCAAGAGAGTAATTTGGAAGGCCAAGAATACAAGTTTGATCTCATGTTTGTTGAGGTAAAATGCTAACCTAATGGTTAATTGTAGGTTAATTACTTCAATTTAATTAAATTTGGTGTTTAATTATGGTTCAAATTTGCATACTTGAAATTTTAAGAATAGGGTTTGAATTCAAGTTAAAGTTTTTATTATTTGATTATGGTTATAAAGAGTAGTCTAACATCTTAGGGCATGCAAAGTCTAATCTAGTTGTTAAGTTTGCTAATTGTTACTTTAAAATTGTTCAAATTAGATAATTTTGCAAACTAGGTTTCTAGGATTATTATAAATTGGTGAGATTAAAATCTATTTAATATTTGGGTAGCCTAATTATGTTATTAAATGAATATTATGGCCACTAGATTTTCTAAAACATCTTGATTTGAACTAAAAAGGTATATGGATGCTTACTAAGTGTTTTGGAATAAATCGATTTTAATTAAGTTTGCGGTTTTAATGATCTCTAACATATTCACTAAGATATTTAATGCGTGGTGAATGCGCGATTGGGTTTTAGACATGGTTGTGGTCACATATAGTGACCCTAGTTGTAGTTGTGGCGTTGTCGCGAGCGCGTTTGTGCACCGAGTGTGTGCACGTCTAGTTAGTGCACGTGATTGATTTGTGTCGTTTGTTCCGCGACTATGCGTATATTTATCCTTTTAGGTGCTTGTGTGCGATTCTAAGATCGGGTGCAGAGGCGTCAGACGCAGCTCAGAAAGGCGGAGATCGGATCAGATTAGCCGAGGCGTCCCGGTGAGTAGATGTATATATCTATGGGGGGATCGTCTAGATGGCGCGGGACGCTCGATGGTTTAGTATTACTTGTAGTATTTGCATTATATGCGTAGTTTCCTAGTTGTGTATCTTATTGCATTGCATCATCTTCTATATATATATATATATATATATATATATATCTATGTGTGTGTGTGACATCATCGTAGTATACTTGCACCATTACCATTGGCTTATGCCGCATGTGCATTATTCATGCTAACACACACGCCTTTGGTAATTGCTATGTCACAAACACTATAGAAATGGATTAGAATCGGTAATCGTGCATTTGCATCATATATGATCCGTGGATTTATACTTGTATAATCATTTCTTTAAAAAGGATACGTAGGATTGTTAATCATCTCTATATACCTCATTGTATCATGATTCATGCATAGTTTCTGGCCGTATTTCGTATAGTATATACTACCATATCATAGATTTCCATCATCACCAGCATGTTTATATATTATGATTCTTCTCGAGGATTTCAGTATTTATGAGATTTCTGGATTTTGGGGAAAACCGCAAGAATTTTATAAACCTATTATTATATTTAAAAAATAGAAATTTGCGGTTTTCTCGTGATATGATGTGTGTGGCGTCCACCATGAGTTTTCTCGGTTCTTGAGCTATATCATATACTCGATTCGAGGAGTGGGATGCACCGTCTGCGGGTACATGGTAGACCAGGTATGGTACTCCGGGGCGATATAGTTTTCGTAGGGATGACGATGAGCCCGGCAGGGGAGCACTACCTACCGATAATTTGTGGCGTAGAGGATATCCGGAGGATACCGACCATACTCGTGATATTGATAACATGGGCCGATCCGGACTGACGGAGCCCGAGATATTGAGATATTGAGACATTGAGATATTGTGACATTGAGATGTTGTGATATTGAGGCATTGAGATATAAATATTAATTGTCGATTCTTGACATGAATTTAAGTTGATTTCATTGATGATACTTCAGTTATTTCAAAAAAGTGTAACTAAGATAAGAATACAAATTTTATCATAGTAAACATATTCAGGTTTAATGTGATTTTGCGTTCATGTTGCACACATACTAGTGCATCACATCATATCGGTATATGTAGATTGTGACGCATTTGCGTTCTGATTTACGATAGCCTTATTAGATGTTACTTACTACTCACTAGTTGGCAACTCACCCCCGTTGTGCTACAGTATCTTGTAGGTCCGACCCGTTAGCATAGTAGCGGCGGGTGCCCTTCTTCCTTTGCTTCGTTTGCTTGGACTTGCGACTTCCTTATAGGTGGGTCGCGAAGATATCTTTTTTTTACTTTGTATATTACTTTGTATCTAGTACACTCCATCTACTCTTGTATATTGGACTAGACGGTGAAATTCGTGAGACTTAAATTTGTGGTTTGGTGTCGATGCTCACTTGAGCCGACGTGATGTTTTTATGCTTTTATGCTTATTTCACATTATTATGATATATTCATTGCATGTGGTTCTATTTCTATCTTTGGCGAAGAGCTAGCTCCCGCTTGGGGATGCCTTTATTCATTTATATGTATTTTCTTGTTTGTACCTGTTTCGGGGCCAGTATTTACAAAGGAGACTCTGCCGAAATTTCGGGAAATTTTGATGATTTTTTAAAAATGTTTATTGCAACTTATTTGGTTTAAATAATTTTTCCTTCGCTCTATTTCTTTAATGGTTTCGAATTCTGGGCTTTGGCTTACTTAGATTACGTTACGCCATTAGACGTTTCGTAATTTAACTGCCAGTCACGTCCGTACCTTCTGGTCATGACAAATCCGGGAGTCGAAATGAAATCGAAACCCGCCCGAATCATCGCGGGGGCGAAGACCTAAAATTAAGTATCAAATGGAGGGCCTAGATGGGGTACCCCACCCTCGAGGCCACCACATGGTGGACAGGGGGTGAGGCAGACCCGAAACTGCCTAAAGCGGGGCAGTTTCGGGCCCCTACCGCCAACACCAACTAGTAGTGGTCTTGAGGAGTGGGCCCAGCCGTTCAGTCCCCCATGGGGTGTCCCCAGGATGCGCACGCTCTACCCCGAGGCTTCTCGGTTCAAACCGTGACCCCGCGGTGCGCGAACAACTCAAAACATCATTTTGGAAAACTGTCTTTATTGGATGTTTTTGCGCGACAAAACAGCGGATTTCTAACGTCGCTACAAGTTGCCCTAATGTTTTAGCTTAGCTCTGATACCATGAAAGTCGACCTTAACACCACCATGAGGTTCTAGAGGCATCAAGCATGCTACATTTTAATTTTTATTAGGTGCTAAGTTAGACTAACAAGATCATTACTAGATTATTAGGGTTTGCCTTTGTGATGTGATTAACTCAAGAGTAGAAAAGAGCATACAACAATTGTAGTTCGAATCCTTCTCTTCAATAGCTCTGGGTTGAAATCCACGTGACTCTACTATGTTCCTCTTAGAGTTGAACGAACCTCCTTCATGATTTTCGCGCCAAAGATGATCCACCCGAAGTCCACAACCTCAAGCTAACCCTTCACTAATCTCATTAGTGAAGGAAACACTCCATATCAAATTGCTAATATAATGTGTGATGGTGAAGTAAGGGTTTAATTTGCTCACTAGTTTGTGTTCAAGCTTCATGGTTCACATCACATGTGAGGGTTGAAACTTGAACCATGGGATTGAGGAAGAAGAAGAAGATAGAGAGCAACCATAGGAGCAAGGCAAGGAAAATGGCTAAGTGTTGAGAATGTGACTAGAATGAATAGCAACTCATGACCCCCATTCATTCAAGCATGGAATTTTGCAATATAAAATTGCAACCATGCTTGAATAGTGAGTCAAGATGAATAAAAATAAATAAATCCCATGCTTGCAACCATGCTCTCATTTTCCACCTCATTTCTATTTTCTCAAAAGTAGAAAATCAAGCCATGCTTCATTATTATATATGTATATATATATATATATATATATTTATTCATTTATTGTTGGCGATAGTGCCCTCAAGTCAATTATTAAATCACAGGTACGCGATTGTGATGATTGAGTGAGGACCTATACTGGGAGAACAGTTTTACTCAAGATGATAATATGCTATCTGGTTTGTCTATCATCATATACAGCATTAGGTGGCCTGACAGATCACTATAACATGTTGATAGAGCCCATACGATTCTTGCTTGACTACCAGCATAATAATGGCGATCATATAAGTGGGAGCTAGGTGGTCTATAAGCACATCCTTAAATGTCCCTAGTCGTGAGAGTATCGAGACTATGTATTGATACTCCGGAGTAGAATAATATGTACTTATCGAGACCCCAACTAAGGATGGTGGCCGGTCTCACAAGCCATTGGTGTCAGTTAGTCACCTAAGATAGTATACAGGTGCTCATTGGGTTACGAGTACATTGGATGGACTCGTCGGGAACATATTAGTTGGTATTATACCTATTGTCAGATAGCAATTCCCAGGTGACATGAGTACAGGTTAGTCTGTCAACCTGAGATCGTCATTTGTCTCGTGTGAGTTCCCACTGTACTTTAATTACTACACTATCACGGCTCAATGGAGTCGTGCAAACAGGTTTTAGTTGGGTACAGTCCCGTGCCACATGGATGTAGTGAGCAGATCGTCGGGGATTCGTCTCTCCCGGTATTGGGGGTTGATTTTGGGCTATGCACGGGTGGCCATCACCAGAAATCCTCGGCCGAGGTGGACAAGAATTACTGATTTGGATAAGTAGTTTCTCATTGGGTGATGGGCTTCATACCAACACAAAATGTCACGTTATTAGGGGTCTGACTTTATCCACCCCCTAGACTCTATTTAATATACTCTTAGACGAACAGACCGGAATGTATAGAGATTGTCTCGGACAGGCTCAGTAGGGGTCTGGATGAATTTGCTCATCGGCCTTCCTTTCGCTCAATACGTGGGTATCCGTTATATACAACTATTGCTGCCGACGTGCTTGTGGTAAAACCCACTGCCAGCGTATTGATGAGTCTTTAGTGTCCCACACAGCATGTGGTTAAACCCACTGCCAGCATATTGATGAGTCTTTAGTGTCCCACACAGAGGGTTTCCCTGGTTCTGGCGAAATGATGTAGTAGCCGTATTGGATACGTGCAGGTTTTCGATCGATTGACTGTACTATGTACCCGGACTTTCGATTGGACAGTTGATAATAAGAGCCGGCTTGGGTTTGAGCCGGATTATTAAATCTGGTATTGATTTAATAATTTACGTATGTGTATTTCTATATCTATATTCTAGTATTATGTTCTTTGTGTTATTCTATCTCTTCAGGTATTCGTATTTCGGTACGAATACATGTATGTATATACAGTAGAATGCAATCCGTATTTTGACTGGAAAAATTTCTAGATGGTAGACACCTCATTTTGATTTAACCATTTATACTAAATAGATTATGAGGTGGAAATTAAATTGATGGGACTATGGTGAGGACCATGCTTGCATAGTGTGCACAAATGAATTGTTAATTCATTTGTTCATACTATTAAAGTATGGTGCCATTTTAAATTTGAAATGAATGGTTTTACAAAACCAAGCATTGGATTTTCTCTTTCCAAGGATGGCTCATTATTTTTTAGCTTGAGTTTTTCTTCATCTCCCTCACCATTACCTTCACTCTGCAAGAGCTTTCTTGAGTTGCCTCCACCTTCATCTTTTACCTCCTCTCAACCATCTCATGTGTTGAGAATCATGAGAAGAGGTGTGATAAGATAGACAAACACTTTAGAACACTCACTAGATCCTAGGATTTCTAGATTAGCAACTTAGAAACCCCAGTTGCTTCACTTGCATCCTTGATGTGAAGCTAGAGCCATTACTACATCCCTCGGATGGATCGTCTTCGACGAAGGGAGACCGGCGGCCAAGTTTGTTCGAGCATACCTCACGGAGCTAAGGAGGAAGATGGAAGATTGAAGGACTTTGTTCTTTTGGTATAATCTTACTAACCTTTAGTTTAGTTCATATACATGTTTTGTTATCTAGGAGTTATGGATCGATCCGGGCATCGGGTTATGGTAGCGCCGGTTTTTGTAAATTTTTGTTCAGCATTTGGTTACGGGTTGATGGCCGAGGCGCTGCCGCAATCTAACATGGTATCATAGCCACTCCATAAGCCTTAGTTAACTCATTGCGATGTTAGAAATCCGCCATTTTAGTCGCGCAAAAACTGTCGAAAAAGCAGTTCCAAAACTGAAGTTTTGAGAAGTTTGCATACCCCGCGGGTTCACGGTTTGAACTGAGAAGCTGCGGTGTGGAACATGGCCACCCCGGAGAGAGCTTACGGGGACCGAATGGCTAGGCCCACTTCCCATGACCACCACAAGGTGGTCTAGGCAGTGGGGACATGAAACTGCCCCACCTTGGGAAATTTCGGGTCGGCATCACCCCCTGGCCACCTCGTGGTAGCCTCTGGGATAGGGTACCCCCTCTAGGCCCCCTAACTTGAAGTTAATTTCGTGCTCTAACTCCGCTTGAAGGTTCGTGCGCTTTTCATTTCTATTCAGACATCCGAATTGGCTTAAAACGATCGGTTTTTAGAACTTTAGCTCACTGTTTTTTCATGGATTTGGAAATTGGTTTAGTTTGCTAATTGCGTGCAGAATTCTGATGTCATAGTTTTCAGTACATACATTACTATCTGCGACCGTGAATGTCATTAGAGAGGTACAACTCGTCTAATTGCTATATGACTTTTAGACGGGTTTGCGAACGTGACATTCACGTTGATGTTCTGTGTTGTGTTGTGGTTGTGGCGGGATCGTCGTATGGATAGCTTGGGTGCAATGGTAGTACAGTTTGGGTTTATTTGTACATTTGATATTGCAGGACCAGCATCCAAAATATGGACTGCCGTCACTGCAAGTTTGTATGTTATTTGTTTGGGGCACGACGAGGTTGAGGTCGATGTCACCCTAATACTTATTTTCTTTTCTGTACTAGGATTACCCCGCGGTGGAGTGCATGAATAGCCGGGTTCTAGAGAGCAACGGGTCCGTATCTTATGGCGTTGAGAAGGAGGGGACCTCACTCTAGAATTGGTGGGCTATTCGCCGCGCTCGTAGGGGGTAGAGGTTGACCCAAGGAGGGGTTCTCAAGTTGCCGGATTCCGCGGAGTGTCGGGTGCCCCATTCACGTTGTTGATTGGGGTTACCTCGCTTCTGGGATTGGAGGGTAACTTTCCGCGCTCGTAGGGGTCTAGGTTTTACATTGCACAGGCTATCCACACGACTAGGGAATGTCGGCTTTCATTTGCGGCTCAAAAGAAACCGGGGGCTCCTAGATTATCCATCATTCTGTGATGTTTCTGTGATGTTGCTTATATCATGCCTGGGATGAACGTTATATATATTTATATATACTAGTAGATGTTGTATATGTTTTTCACTCACGCTAGTTCAGCCCCCGCTCTGTCGTTAGTTAAGTAACCTAACGGGTGATGATGGAGCCCAATGGCGAATGCGGATGGCATATACGTACATTTTATTTTCGTTCTTTTCTTGTGTGATTAATTGATGGTACTGTGTTGATTCTGATCAATGGAAGGAAAATAAACCTATTTGATGTTGTTGGAACCAATTTTAAAAAGGATATTACATATGTTCTCTTTTACTTTGCACAGGGGTATTCAGTTTGGAATATCCTGCACCTCATTCGACGAGGTAAGGGTCGAGATCCTTCATCGGGAGTGACTCCTTGGGAAGAAGTCTCCGTCAGGATAATAACTTCACTATAGTCGTTTTCTTTTGCTTTGCAACGTGGTATTCAGATTGCAATATCCTGCACCGCACTCGACGAGGAAAGAGCCGAGATCCCTTCACAAGAAGTGACCTCTTTAGCAAAAGTTTTCGCCGCTATATATATTTATAAAAACCACTCGGTTCCTTGAACGATATCAAGTTCATTACGGTAAAGGTTTTTCGCCATAATCCAGCCGTAGACCTTCGTCATTTCAGATTAGTATTGCTTAGTATTCGTGCTATATTTGTCATTGCTATTCGCCGAGACGTAGTGTGCGGTAGCTCTGTAATGCTTTTCTGTCGCATGGACATGTAGATTGGTTAGGACAGTCGTACGAATTTGTTGATCCTTCGTCAAGGGTCGTGCGGGTGGGTTTAACGCAATCAAGATAATGATGGGTTGAACATGACTAGGACCTTTTGATTTGTTGATTATTCATCAAGGTCACTTTGGTCCTAGGGGTAAAAACACACATCAGGAGTTTCAAACATACAGGAAACTTTCCAGGCATGCGCATACCTTCTGGAGTGTGGTGACTTGAGTGGATTCCATCAAGTTATCATGTGATGATAGTTGGATCCCGATTCCCACTGATGAGTTGGTTTAAACCTCGGGTGATTTTAGATGATCCCGACTAATTCTTCTTTTGGGTTTGGAGGAGAATTCGAGGAAACAGTGGGAGACATCCTGATTAGATAAAGTGATTAACCATTATGATCTAGGTTAGAGTGCACGCTGAGTGTTTCTTTTCTCTTCTTTCTGACAGCGACCATGACCCGACCCTAAACTAAAACTCATGAACCAAGTTAACCGAACCTTCTTAAAACACTTTGGCTTTTGGATTGTCATTTAGTCGCATAAATCATTGCCGCTCCTTCTTTTCCTTTGCATTTCTCCAGAACATTTGTATCACTACGAAGATCCACATTTATTGGATATGTCATCGTATAGTTACATACGAACTCTATAAAACATGTTTCAGCTCGAGGATGGTTTATGGTTCTGGAGAAATAGAAATAGAATATGACTATTCAGTTGTCGTTTCGCTTTACCTTCTCTCAGGTTGCGAGAGCTCCTGGTATTAGGAGAGTACGCCTATTGCGCTTATTAGATAGTCTTCTTCCAAACCTCAGGCTGGTGCCGAAAGGTAGGGAAGAAAACCAATTAAGCCTATATATGGTGTACAGAAGATAATAAGTAAAGACAAATAAAGGGATTAGATTGAGGGCAAAGGACATTGCGACTACTATCATTCACGATGAAACCGCGTATACCCTTACCACTACTAGTTCACCTTTGCTTTTCTCCGGAACATTCCGTAACACTATGAAGATCCACATTTATTGGATACGCCATCGTATGGTAACATACGAACTCGAAGGAACTTGTTCCAAATTCTAGGATGGTTTCCGGTTCAGGAGTAATTGAATAAGAATTATTCAATTGTCTTTTCCCTTTACATTCTCTCAAGTTGCGAGAGCTCCTAGTATTAGGAGGGTACACCTATTGCGCTTATTGGATAGTCTTCTTCCAAACCATAGGCTGGTGCTTAATGGTAGGGAAGGAAGAAAACCATTTAGCCTAAAGGTGGTGTACAGAAGGTAATAAGTAAAGACAAATAAAGGGATTGGAGAGATGGTAAGGAAATATACAGTTACTGTCATAAATCTGGATAGTGGAAGAGGCATTACTAGGAATACCTGGCTACCCCTTCGAAACATTTTCATGTTTCAGTTTCACTGTGCTATGTTAAATTAAAATTGTTTTCCCTATTGGATTCTAACTCCTGGGTATGTATTTACCAGATTCATTTCTCACATCTGTATAGTGTTACAGATGGTGAGTGGGAGTAAGATATTGGGAATTAGGTGACTATATCCTTATTATATCGGAATTCGTTGTAATTTGTGATATTGTAGGAAGTCACCTGGGTTTTTGCCAGATGGCAAATATTTGGTATTGAATATCCATCGTTATGCACCAATTTCAAACTGATATATCTGTACGTTTATTTTAAAGTGAGATATAACTTTTCGATATTATGTCCATGACATTTACTTATATCGGTTGATAATTGGGTAAGGAGCATTAAACAGCGGTGTAATTTTTCTTAACCATAGTACAGATTTTAACCTACGACGTGATTGATCTCAAAAACTATTTATTACCGCAATCATCAACGGCGTCGCTTTGCAGCTAGCTGGTGAGTACGGGTCGGTCCACAGGGATTTTGTGAATTTCCTATTCGCTCAAAAGAGTTAATTCCGATTGTGGTCGGTTTGATTATTAAATCTAAAAACTAAATTAATCTATATCTAAATCTTGCTAGGGTTAGGTCTAGCTTAAGTTTGGAAAGTCAATAAATCTCACCGCTTTCTATACCCATATGAAGATCTAATTAGGTGTTATGGTAATTATTAGTAAAAGGGATTAGAACCATTTGGGAAGATGTTTCTTCCTCTAGGTTCTTGTCCTTCCTTTAGAAATCCTTACCCTAACCTCCATGAAAAACAATCACAACCAGGCCTTTATACTACGGTATCACCGCTACCTCATGGGATAGGGTGCCGTAGGGAGCGGTATGTGCATATATGCATAGAGTCCTATGAAAATATATGACGGGCAAGAAAGGGGATGAGAGATCTTCGTCTCTCAAACCTTCCCCAGATCTAACCCTAACAAGCGATGAGACTACTCGCTCATTAGGGAATTAAAATACATTTATCTAGGGTAGAGAATAAAAGATTAACTAGGGCAAGGAATTAAATTTATCTAGAGCAAGAATAGAAAAATTAACCTAGGGCTGAAAATAAAGAACATACAAAAATGATGCTCTCCAAAAGAATGCTGAATTTATTAATGAAGGGAGGCATGAAAAGAATACAATGATTTGGGCTTCTATTTATAGGAGATAGAAATCCTAGGTTACAATTGATTCGCATGTCTACATTTACCAAAATATTCTTAGGAAGACCTAGTCAAAGTAGACTTCCAAGCTTTGGTAAAATTTTATGTCTGGAAATTTTGGAACTGATTCTGGGCTTCTTGGGCTTTTTATTTCTTTGGATCTTTGTTCAATTTGGCTTCTCTATTTCTTCCAGATCTCCAGTGAACAATTGCAGTGGACTTTTAACCGTTTGCTTTGTAATCTTGGACCTTGCGTTGCCTTGTACTGATCTTTTGTGTACGCTTGATTAAGATCCTTCTATTTGTTGGTCAAAGTCCCTTTTTTGTGTCGTTTTTTTGTCTTTTTCACTGTTTTCGCTCCAAGAACCTGTAACCTGTAATATGTAGCAGACATGCGTCAAAAGCACCTGTTTTCATTATAAAATGCATAAGAATGGGGAATATAAAATGCAATATTATGGTATGTTGTTCAACTCAGGGGACTTCTACAAAGTATTGTATGTTGTTCAGTGTCCATTAGAATAAAGGGGTTGGTACTCGTACTATATTCCGTTTACTTATGACTTCTCCAGTTTTAGGCAAGTATTTCGTAGAAATATACGGTCCAAGTTTTGAGAAGTTATTGGTACAAGAATAAAGTAGAGAACCGTGTGTTGCAAGTATTGGGATTCTTCAAGGTGATCGAAAATGTAAATACTTGTGTTTGGTATTATAGTAATAGTTTTGAGAACTTACTTCTCTTTCAGGTTACTCATACCTGGATGCATTCCTAGTTGAGTAATGTTCATCGGTCTCTCTCCATTTAGTTGACGTGTACCGGAGATAGCTGCATATTTTGAATCTGGTTCCAATTAAATCAGTGCATCTGTTTCTATATTGTATATAGAATGGTTCATATCTTAACGATGTTAAGGTATATGGAATTGTCCGGTTTATGCTTAAAACCAGACTCTGGACAAACTCAAGGCATGTTTCAGTAATGCCAGTTTGTGGGTTATCCTAGGCTGTGACGAGGGTTAACATTATACCATTTTGGAAGATCAATAGTTATATTGTTCTTGACTCGCTACAGTTTTAGTAAAATGGATTATTTTTCTGAAAACATTAGTGGGAGTATGGTAGAACTAGAAGAAGTTCCAGAACCACAAACGATTACTGAAAATTTAATAGAACCTGATGATTCAATTGGTTTCGACGATCCATTAGCCACTCGGCAGATTTGGTGGGTATCCTCAGGCACCCGAGAGGCACTTCGGTCTTCCCAGAGATGGTGACAGGGAGGTTCTTGTTAACACAGATTTGCCATTGCTGCTACTCTAGACTATAAGACCCGGCGGGAGGATGAGTATAACGCCGTTCTAAACTATCTTTAGATGTGCACGTGTATATGATTCCACCAGAGGGTTGTTGTAATCAGTGGGAGCAGTGGAAGCATAGTGGGCAAGTAGATTATGTCTATTTATAGACTAAAGCAGGTATAGCGGAAATTGATCATCTAGTTTTGATGTGATAGTTATAGAATTTGCCTTCATCAGAATAACAGATGGATCTAGATTTGAGAAGGTAGTAGGCAGTGATGTCCTGGTATTTGAATAACATACTCTTAATAGGAAGTGATATTCCTATACTACGATTGGTTATACTGTGGTTGTCACAAGTTATTTTTCCACATAGGATATGGATAAATATCAGTTTTTCTGGTCACTAGATCTATGGTTTTAGTTCTAGATTTGGGAAGTGTCACAATTTTGGGTACTTTGACACTATTCTAAAGTATTTAGAATGGACGACTCCTGGCGTGGTAGTGTACCCGCGGATGATGGAGTCACTCTCTCTAAAGACATGTCTTCTAGACTGATGAGGAGAGGGATTTGCATGATTGACGTATCACTTGCTTAGGCAATTGAGTCATTCATGAAATGTCAAGTACGACCCAAGATATTGCTTTTTCACTATTAAGCAAATATATTTATCAAATCCTGGAGAAACGTTGGGAAGCAGTTATGAACATAAGTGAATGTTCTTGCTATATGGTAACGGTAGCCTCCTTCGGGAGGCGGTTATCATTTGAGGTTTCCAAGGTGACCTGGATGACAGAGTGACTGTCAGAGTTATAGTTTTTCCTCTTTTTGAAGGACGGTATGTTGGACAGGTGGTCCAAGCGGATACTGAGGAAGGCCTGGCGCAGGATACTGATTAAATTCGGTGGATGATACAGTCTAAGAAGTTTGTTGGATTTGGAGTTCATTTGTGAACTGGGACCCATCATATATCCAGATAAATTCTAAGACATGTATCACTCATTTCAAGAGATAGTATTTCCCCACGAAGTTGAGATAGAGAGATACAGAAAGAAACACTGGAGCGGATCCACTCACAGAGGCTATTTATCGAACGCAATAGTTTCACAAAGGGGCTTTGCGAAACTGATTAGTAGAGAAGTTGAGTGTTCGGTATCACACGGGCTATGAGTGTGCGACACCGCACTAATTAGCCTTAAGTGCAAGTGGGAGATTGGTGGCTATAGTGCCCTCAAGTCAATTATTGAATCGCAGGAACGCAATTGTGATGATTGATGGAGGACCTATACCGGGAGAACAGTCTTACTCGAGATGATAGTATGCTATCTGGTTTGTTTCAATCATCATGTACAACATTAGGTGGCATTACAGATCACTGTTACATGTTGAAAGAGCTCAAAAGATTCTTGCTTGACTACCAGCATTATGATGACGATCAAAAAGTGGGAGCTGAGTGGTCTATAAGAACATCCTTAAATGTCCCTAGTCGTGGGAATATTGAGACTGGGAATCAATACTCCGGAGTGGACTAGTGTGTACTTATCGAGACCCTGACGAGGGGCGGTGGCCGGTCTCACAAACCATTGGTGTCATTTAGTCACCTAAGATAGTATACAGGAGCTCATTAGGTTATGAGTACACTGGACGGACTCGCCGGGAACATGTTAGTTGGTATTATACCTATTGTAAGATAGCAGTTCCCATGTGACATAAGCACAGGTTAGTCTGTCGACCTGAAATCGTCATTTGTCTTGTGCGAGTTCCCACTGTGCTTTGATTACTACCCTACCAAGGCTTAAAGGAGTCGTGCAAACAGGTTTTAGTTGGGTACAGTCCCGAGCCACATAGAGGAAGTGAGCGGATCTTCGGGGATTCGTCTCTCCCTGTATTGGGGGTTGATGTTGCGCTTTGCACGGGTGGCCATACCCAGAAATCCTCGGCCGAGGTGGACGAGGATTACTGATTTGGATCAGCAGTTTCTCATTGGGTGATGGGCTTCATACCGACACGAAATGCTGCGTTATTAGGGGTATGACTTTATCCACACCCTAGACTCGATTTGCGATACTCTTAGATGAATAGAACAGACTGTATGGAGATTGTCCCGGATAGGCTCTTTAGAGGTTTGGATGAGTTTGCTCGTCGGCCTTCCTTTCGCTCAATACTTAGGTAGCCATTATGTACAGCTAGTGCCGCTGACGTGCTTATGGTTAAACCCACTGCCAGCGGATTGAAGAGTCTTTAGAGTCCCCCAATGAGTTTTTCCTTAGTTCTGAAGAAATGATGTAGTAGCCGTATTGGATACGTGCAGGGTTCTGATCAATTGATTGTTCTATGTACCCAGACTTTCTATTGGACAGTTGATAATACTAGCCGGCTCGGCTTTAAGCCGGATTATTAAATCTGGTATTGATTTAATAATTTACGTATATGTATTTCGATATGTATATTCTAGTATTATGTTCTTTTTTTATTCTTTCTTTTTGGGTATTCGTATTTCGGTACGAATACAGGTATGTATATATAGTAGAATGTAATTTTTATTTTATCCGGAAAACATTCAAGAAGGTAAACACCTCATATTGATTTAACCATTTATATTAAATAAATTATGAGGTAGAAATTAGATTGATGGGAGCATGGTGAGGGCCATGGTTGCATAGTGTGCACAAATGAATTGTTAATTCATTTCTTCATACTATTCAAGTATAGTGTCGTTTTAAAATTGAAAAGAATGGTTTTACAAAACCAAGCATTGGATTTTCTCTCTCCAAGGATGGCTCATTATTTTTGAGCATGAGTTTTTCTTCATCTCCCTCACCATTAGCTTCACTCTCCATGAGTTTTCTTGAGTTGCCTCCACCTTCATCTTTCACCTCCTCTCAACCGTCTCATGTGTTGAGAATCATGAGAGGAGGTGAGATGAGATAGCCAAACACATTAGAATACTCACTACATCCTAGGCTTTCTAGATTTTCAACCTAGAAACCCTAGTTGTTTCACTTGCATCCTTGATGTGAAGCTAGAGCCATTACTACATCCCTCGGGTGGATCGTCTTCGACGAAGGGAGACCGGCGACCAAGTTCGTTTGAGCATGCCTCAAGGAGCTAAGGAGGAAAATGGAAGACTGAAGGACTTTGTTCATTTGGTATAATCTTTCTAACCTTTAGTTTAGTTCATATGCATGTTTTGTTATCTAGGGCTTATGGATCGATACGGGCATCGGGTTATGGTAGCGCTGGTTTTTGTAAAAAAAAATTCTACATTTGGCCACAGATTGATGGCTGGAGCGCTGCAGTAACCTAACATATATATATATATATTAATATATATATATATATAATGAAGAATAATTAGTAAGCTAATGATATTAGTTAAGATATAATTATATCACTTATAATCTATATCACATTATTAAATCAACATTTGATTTAATAATCCGCTTATATCACATATGACCGACTAATATCATTTATCTGTATATCACATTATCTAATCAATACTTGATTCAACAATCTGGTTATATCACATATAACCGAACCGATAACAGATAACTGCCAGATTACAATACGGTATCACATACACGTATTTAATAGGGCTCACACACATATCACATATGTGTCCTACTTCGTTTCGCTTGAACCTGGAAACTTCTATGTGGGACTCTAAAGACTTGGCAATACGCCAACAGTAGGTGATGATCACATCAGTCACCTACAAGCCGTCAGCGGTACTAGCTGGATGTAACGGCTACCCGAGTATTGAGCGATATGAAGATCAACAAGCAAGCTTGTCCATACTCTCCATGAAACCTATTAGTAACACTACCGTACAGTCCGGTCTCTTCGTCTGATATGTCGCATATCATGTCTAGGGATGGTAAACGTCAGTCCCCAGTAACGTGATAATTCATGCCAATGTCTGGCCTATAACGGTTCGAGAAATTACTGATAGCACTTATCAGTAATCTTGGCCGCAGCCCTGGCCAGGGACTTCCAGTTATAGCTAATCGAGCATAGCGCAACATCAAACCCCAATACCGGGAGAGACGAAACCCCTCCTATCACTCATTGCCACCTTATGACTCGGGACTGTACCCAAAATCTACTTGTTTGCACGACTCCTTTGAGCTGTGGTAAGGAGGAAATCAAAGAACAGGAGGAGCCACAAAAGACTCTATGACAATCTCGAGTCTACAGACTAACCTATACCAGTGTCACCAGAGAACTGCTATCTGACGATAAATATAATACCACATAGAAGTTCTCGGCGAGTCCTGTTCGGTGTACCTATTCTCCAATGAGAACCTGTGTACAATCTTTGATGTCACACACCCATAGTTGTGGGGTCAACCATTGCCCTCTAAGGGAAAAGAAAAGTGCACACTAGTCTACACTGGAATATTGATGCCCTGGTCTCGATATTCCTACGAATAGGAACTGATTAAAGGATGTACTTGTGGACCACCATTGCCCCACTAGTATGATCTCATCATAGTCCTGGTAGTCAAGTACATATCCAAAGGGCTTTATCAACATGTAAGAGACATACAGTATAAATACTAGTCTACATGTTAAGATAAAGGTAACCTGATAGCATACTATCATGTTGAGCAAGAAAGTCTTTTATATATATATCCAAGCATCCACTATATCAGCAATAATGTCCTCTAGGGCATACATATTACTAACACACCTTACTCTCTACAGCCTTCTTATATATATAAGGTTCATCTACATTTTTGATGAAGTCAAACTCTTTGATAGCTTCATCAAAACAGATGTTCCAACTACGCGACGCCTGCTTTAATCCGTAGATGGATTTAAGTAGCTTGCATACCTTTCTGATGCTCCAACTGTCTACGAAGCCCTTTGCCTGTGTCATGTACATGTAGGGTTACTAGGAACTGTCACAAGGGTCTACAAGGCATCAACCATGCCCGATTTAAATTTTAGACGTGCCGAACAACCTAACCAAGATCTTAGACTAGAGATTAGGCGAAACAAAGCAAGTAAACAACTTTACTTCTATGAGCTAGGGATTACAACCTTTGTAGTCTATTCCATCACTTCTAAAGCTCCGTGTTGAGGTCCTTTCGCTGCGATCAACGAGTACCCAGACTCTAGAGAGGCTCCATGAAGACAAAGTTGCAAGCTTGCTTCCGATTATCGATAACAAAGATGATCTACCATGAAGAAACTCAAGCCCAAGCTTTTACTTCACTAATCAAGTATTAGCAAAGCAAACACTCTAATCTAAGTGGCTAGAATAGATGAGGATGATGAAGTAGGAATTTAGCTCTCATTTGTTTTCTTTATCTCACTCATTTTCATCACTTTTGAAAAAGCTAGAAAGATTTTCATCAAAGCGGAAGAAGAAGAAAAAGCAAAACCATTTATGATGAATAATGAATCTAGTGTGGATAGAAATGCAACCATGGGTTAAGTATGAAGTCTTAACCCATGTAGAGAATTAACAATGGTTAAAGGGTTGGGTTGGGTTAAAGAAATATCTTGCAAAATATCACAAAATATCAAGGTCAAAGTCAAAGCTTCAAGAAGCTTCTTGAAAGCTTCATAAAAGTTTAACCCTAATACAAACCCTAACCATATTTAAACTCCACAAATCATGTTGCATTTATAACCATAACATGTTACAATATTATATATCACATATACAATATTTATTGTAGCAAAATAAAATAATACAATTAACATATATCACATATATTCAATGTATTACCCGAGTGAGAAAAAGAATATTTAAGTGAGCTTATACTAGTTAATATAATTTGATATATCAAATATATAATTATACATTAAATTATCGAATCAACACTTGATCCGAAACTCCGGCTATTTCACAAATAACCGACTAATATAAGCTGTATCAGTTAATCGAATCAACACTTGATCCGATGACCCGGCTATATCACATATACCCGGCCGATATCACATATCGCGAGAATCTAATACGGTAACACATACACGTATTGTTCTCGGTCCTACACATATCATATATATGCTCCTACTCCATTTTACCTGAGCCAGGAAACCTCTGTGAAGGACTCTAAAGAATCGTCAATACGTCGGCAGTAGGTGATGATCATATCAAACACCCACAAGCTGCAAGCGGTCAGCTAAACGTAACAGCCACCCGGGTATTGAGCGATCAGAAGATCAACAAGCAAGCATGTACTTTCTCCCGTCAATCCAACCAGTAACACTCCCGTACAGTCCGGTCTCTTCGTCTGATATGTCGCATATCTCGCCTAGGGATGGTAAACGTCAGACCCCAGTAACTTGATAAGTTGTGTCGATATGGGGTCTATAACAGTTCAAAAAACTACTGATAACACTTACCATTAAATCTCAACAACCCTGGCCAGGGATTTCCAGTTATAGCTAATCGAACACAGCGCAACATCAACTCCCTATACCGGGAGAGACGAAACCCCTCCTATCGCTCATTGCCTCTATGTGATTCGGGACTGTACCCAAAAGCCACCTTTTTGCACATCCTCTTGGACACGGTATGATGGAAATCAAAGCACAGTGGGAATCACATAAGACTCTATGACGATCTCGGGTCTACAGACTAACCTGTACTAATGTCACCAGAGAACTGCTATCTGACATGAGGTATAATACCATCTGGGAGTTCTCGGTGAGTCCGTCCAGTGTACCCAGTCTCCACTTAGCACCCGTATACCTTCTCTGATGTCAAACACCAATAGATATGTGATCATCTATTGCCCATCATATGGGTCAAGAAGCGCATACGCTAGTCTATTCTGGAATATCGATGCCCTGTCTCGGTACTCCCACGACTAGGAACATTTGAAGGATGTACTTGGCGACTACACTGTCCCCACTAGTATGATCTGCATCATAGTCCTGGTAGTCAAGTACTCATCCTAAGGGCTTTATCAACATGTTACATAGAGACAATCAAAGTACATGTTAAGATAAAGAGTAATAAGATAGCATACTATCATGTCGAGCAAGAAATTCCTCCCTATATATGTCCAAGCATCCACTACAATATACAACGTATGTACAGTAATGGCCACTACGACATACATATAACTAACAATCTCCCACTTGCACTAGGGCCATCTGTTGCAGTATCTCGTACCCAACAATAAGCTGTAGTTGAAGTATCTCATACTCAACTATCCCATAAAAGTCTCTTCTGGGGAATATGCCTTTGTGAATGGATCCGCGCTGTTGTCCTCTGTGTCTACTCTCCTAACCTCGATCTCCCTGGAGATCAACCATCTCCATGATCAGGTCATACTGCCTTAGAATATGTCTGGATCTTTGATGGGATGGGGGTTCCTAGGAATAAGCCGCAACTCCATTATCACACAATGGCAGGAACGAAGTTCATCTCATGAACTTATATATATATCCAGGCAGCCTCTTTGGTAGCATCCTTGGTAACGATGTATCTTGCCTTTAATCGTCTAGTTAGTCACGGTATCTAGCTTGGAACTCCTCCAACATGCCGTCCCTCCACTGAGGGTAAAGACAATGTCTGCGACTGACATTCAGTCGTCCTTATCACCCTGGAACCTTTCCAGTGATTCTCCCCAAGATCGATTGATACCATCTCACTACAACTAGTGAAAATCCTAACATCCAATTAGATCTATCTCATAGATCCATAATCTAGGATTTAGGAGGTATCACCTTGATCCTATTTGGAGAATCTTTGTGATAAGAGGAGATTGACCGAGCGTAGCATAGGAAACTCATTCCCTATCAAGAGTATGTCATCCACGTACTCTACGAGGATCACCACCATACTCTCTACTACCCTTTTTGTATATAAAAGGTTCATCTACCATTTTGATGAAGTCAAACTCTTTGACTACTACATCAAAACAGACGTTCCAACTCTGCGATGCCTGATTTATCCCATAAAACATCATGCTCACGTTTCCGCTGCTCCCACTGTCTACAAAGCCCTCTGGCTGTGTACTTATAGAGGCTCTCTTCCAAATCATAATTTAGAAAAGCAGTCATGATACCCAACCGCCAGATATCGTAGTTATGGTATGTAGCCGTGGCAAGTAGGATCTGGATGGACTTAAGCATAGCATTGAAAGTCTCAACTTTTCCATGTACACCAAGTAATCTTATCAAGATATACTTGCTCCTGATGGGGATTTAACCCTTCAGATAAACCAACCAAAGTCCATACTTTGTTGGTGTATAAGGATTCCATCTCAGATCGCTAAGCATCCAGCTATTCTCATAGAGTCCCCACTCCTGATGGCCTTCTCGAAACTAGTTGGGTCATCATCTCATGATGCAATCCTCGCTCCCACTGTAATAGAGAAACCAAAGTATCTCTCAGGTGGATGAGGAACCTTAACAGATCGGCGGAGAGGTTGAGGTTCGTTGGAAACTATTGAATCCTCCGGTTCTACCAAATCATCAGCCGCAGTTTGTTTAGCTGGAACTCCTTCCTGTTCTACCTCATGACCACTAATTTCTTCATAAGAAATTCCCTTACACAAAGGTGGCATGCTGAGAAACAAAACATCTTTTGTTCCTTGGTTTGGTAGAAGATATTCCTTTGCGAATGCTTGGGATATCCAATAAACTTCCGCAGAACTGACCTTGCGTAGAGCTTGTCTGGATTATGCTTTTAGACATAGGCCGGACAACCCCAAATCTTAACTTACTTAAGATATGAGCTCTTCCCATTCCATATCACATATGAAGTGGTAGGCAACTGATTTGATTGAAACTCTATCAATAGGTATGCAGCTACACAAGTGCACAACTCCCAAAAGAAAATAAGAAACTCATTAGTACTCATCATAGAGCGCACCATATCAAATAGGGTGTGATTGCTCCGCCCCGATACACCGACGTGCTGTGGTGTATACGGAGGAGTAATGCTGAGAGAAAATCTTATTCTCCTTTAGAATATTCCAGGAATTCCGTGCTCAAGTATTCTCCTCCTTGATCTCATCAAAGGACATAATACTTTTACCCGTTTTTGGCTCTCTACATCTAACTTATATTCATTGAATTTCTCAAAAGTTCCAGACTTGTGTTTCAACAGGAACATATGTCCGGATCTTGAGAGATCATCAGTGAATGTAATGAAGTACAAAGAACCGGTCCTGGCATTTGTAGACAGGGGACTTTCATATATCAGCATGTATCAATCCCTAGAGTTCACTAACTCTTTCTCTGTTTCCAATAAACGGAGTTGTGGTCATCTTATCTTTGTGACATGACTGGCAAGTTTTACAAGATGTAAATCCAAACTAATTTAAATATGCATCTTTATGTTACTTTAGCTAGTCGGGTCCCATCGATATGACCTAGTCTACAATGCCTCAAGAAGGATTCGTTCATTTCTGAACTCTTCCTCTTGTGTGTGCTCTGTACGTTAGGAACTGTGGTTTGATTTAGAACTTCTATGCTTTTAGATAACGTGCCTGAACAAATCAACTCTTGATATTGGAAATGTTCAAAACATTATCCAACAATACAAAATTATATCCTTCTTTACCAATAAAGAAAATGATATAATGTTGTATATCAGGTTCGGTATCTAATAACATTCATTCAGAATCAATGTAGTCTGGTAATACAGGATGATAATTGCCAACAAACTTGGCTGCAACACTTGCATCATTTCCAACTCTTGAAACTTATCACCCGTTCTCAGTTCTCTACCTATCTGTAGCCCATGTAACAGATTACATATGTGAGATCCCGATCCGGTATCTTATACGCAGAACGTAAATGATACTGAGAAACAGTTCCCGGTAATAAACACACCAGAAGAAGATGCATCAGTATGTACTTTCTTTGTTTGGGCGGCACGGGAATTCTGGTAATCCCCTATTTCCTGCTCTGTCTTATAACAATTATAAGTTGGAGCGGGACCAACGTTCCCTAGCGCAGTATAACAAGCGGGTTTGGTCAATACATCCGTATTATTATCTTGATTAAGGCGTGGCATAGTCGTAACCAGGAGAGAGAGAGAAGAAAACACTCAGCGTATGCTCTTGCAAGATTAGATTGGTTATTAATATATCTAATCAGGATGTCTTCTACTTTTTTAGTCAAATCTTCCTTCAAACCCTAAAACGAAAGACTAGCCGGGATTAATTACACCCTACAAGTTCACCAATCTGTCAACCAGGCCAGTGCCGGTATTTTGAGGGAGGTTCCCCGTGCTTTCGCACGGACCTAATTAAAATAAACCTCGTTTTCCCGGAGGCGTAACCCCGTTGACACCTTTCTAGACACCTACTTGATCGGCTAATTGTAATGTGTAAAACTCTCCCAGGAGTAACTCTTACTCGCAGTGGGTATCGGGATCCAACTATCTCATAGAAGGTATGCAATCTCATTGCAAATTTCAACACTTGAAATTCCCAATAATATTTTACACCTGGCAACTTATGACCTTGGCTAAGGTTAATAAATCATAAGCGCTAGCCAAGTTCAACCCGTCATTTCCCGATTGAATTAAACACACCCGCACGACCCTTGGCTAAGGTCAACAAAGTCTCACGACTACCCTAACTCAATCGCATCATATGCTTATACAGATAAGCACTAATTAGCTACCGCACACTACACCTTGGCTAAGGTCAACACACGTAGCACGAATACTAAGTAGTACTTATCTGAAATGACGGAGGGCTACGACAGGTTTTTAAGAAAACCCTTTGCGTATTGAACTTGATATCGTTGTAGAATCGAGTGATTTTGAATGGAATGTTTTTGAGGTCTTTTCTAGTTTTGCTAAAGAGGTCACTCCCGGTGAAGGGATCTCGGCTCTTTCTTCATCGAATTAGGCGCAGGATATTTCACAAATATCACTATGCAAAGCAAAAACTATAAAAACAATCAAAAGACAAACCGAGTTTGTAGCATCTGCAAGTTTCTACAACATCTTTAGGTTTCTTTTATTTCATTAATCTCATTAATGAAGTACCATTTTATTATGCTTCATAAGCATCACATTTGAAACGAAATCTGCAATATAACATATATCTCATATATATAATATAAACATTCGTCTCAGGCAGTAATAGGATCTCATCACAGAACATTGCAGCAGAAGAACATATATGAAATATTGGATATACTAAGAGGTCCGTGTTTTAATACGAGCCGGTATAAAGAACGGATTCTACGGTCGCGATGAATAGCCAAACCCACATCCCTAGACCCCTACGAGAGCGGCAAGCAACTCTGCCAATTCTAGGGTTAGGAAACCTGGTCTCTACTCCTCGAGATGGTCTCCCACTGGACCCTAGAACCCGGTTACTTGTGCTCCCCGCCTTGGGTCTAACCTAATGCGGAAAAGTAAATAATATACAATGGTGATATCATCCTCAGCCCGGAAGTGCCCCAATAAAAGAATATTACATACAAAGAATTTTACATGAATGAAAAAGAAAATCTCTCATCTCACATAAAATCCCCGGCTATTCAAAACACGACGATCCAATATAACATATCACAGCAACGCATAACATCACATGTCATCAACGTAAGTAAATATGCGTATCCCAGTTGTCGTTGATGTATAGCAACGAAACCGGCGATACACCACATATTACACTTACGGTCACAGAAAAGAAAGTGTAAAACTACAACAGTTGGAATCCGCAACCTCCTTAAACATCGCATGCATAACAAAATGAATTCCTTAGACATCTCATGCCTAACAATTATAAACCCCGCATTTTAGTCTCGATCTCGAAAACACTTTTCAATATCTAGTCGGGCAATTCAATAAGATTCCCGACATCCTGATCGAATGCTCGTCGAAAACTTTAGTAGACGGCCGCACCCCCGATGCCGTCGACGAAGTGCACTAAGGCGGAACACTGCTGCCGCGAGCAGCCGAACGGATTCTTTTGGCGACGGGGTTCTCCTACAGTCACTTGGTTGGGGCTATAGGGCGTGGCTATCTATTAAGTTTACCCGGCGAGTATCCACGTACGCCACGTGATTGCGATGGACTTTTGATCACATCAAAATCCCGTGCCAACCGATCAAATGAAACTAAACTGCTATATTTATAACATTCAAATTAGTTATCTCATAACTACTTGTGGATTTCAAATATTGTATCATATTCCAGATAAATACACAATTTTAAACTTTCCGATCGAATAAACAAAAACCCAAGATTTCCGAAATAGCTCAACACTTGAGCGGAGTTCAAAAAGTATCCATCACATGCCACAGCACCAATGGTCCAGCCGTAGAAGGGTTAAACCAACGCCTCACATGTGGCAACGTCGTACTGCCCCAAACCCTAAAGTTTAAAAGCAGTTCAGACGGTCACATAATCGAGTTAAGGTTTGTGTTCTTCTAGAGGGCCCACCGCGTTACTTGCACGACTATGAATATTCTTTAATTAAGGAAAAAATCCAACACTTGGAAATTTTTCGGCAGGGGAAAAAGTGAGTTATTGATATCCGTTCGAACATTTTAACACTTTCTAAATTACCCGGAAAAACTTAAACGAAGTTAAACTTTCCGATCGTATCAACGAATACAAAAGATCTCCAGAAAACTGAACACTTGAGTAGAATTAAAAATTCCCAGAAGCATACTAAATTAACCAAGAATATACCCCAGAAGTGTTAGCCCTAGAACCTTGAACATTGCCGCGGAACCGCCGCCAAACGCATGGATTGGCCGCGGTTCCACGGTCCAATGAGGGCTTTAGTGCTCCGTACTTTACAGTAATTCTTAGAATTCCCTGCTTATTTTTCTGAGTATTTTTAATACAGAAAAAATCAACATTTTAAAAAATTTCCAGAGAGGGGGTCTAATGCGATGTTTCGGGGTTCATCAGACTTTAAATTTCGTCTACACTTCGCCTAAAGCTCTAGTTTGGCCCTGATACCACTGTTGGATTACTAGGCACTGTTATAAGGGTCTACAAGGCATCAACCATGCCCGATTTAAATTTTAGACGTGCCGAACAACCGTAACCAAGATCTTAGACTAGAGATTAGGCGAAAGAAAGCAAGTAAACAACTTTACTTCTAAGAGTCAGGGATTACAACCTTTGTAGTCCGTTCCTTCACTTCTAAAGCTCCGTGTTGAGGTCCCTTCGCAGCGATCATCGAGTACCCGGACTATAGAGAGGCTCCAAGAAGAGAAAGATTCAAGCTTGCTTCCAATCATCGATAACAAAGATGATCTAACTTGAAGAAACTCAAGCCCAACCTTTTGCTTCACTAATCAAGTATTAGCAAAGCAAACACCCTAATCTAAGTAGCTAGAATAGATGAGGATGATGAAGTAGGAATTTAGCTCTCATTTGTTTTCTTTATCTCACTCATTTTCATCACTTTTGAAAAAGCTAGAATGCTTTTCATCAAAGCGGAAGAAGAAGAAGAAGCAAAACCATTTGTGACGAATAATGAATCTAGTGGGGTTAGAAATGCAACCATGTTTTAAGTATGAAGACTTAACCCATGTAGAGAATTAACTATGGTTAAATAGTTGGGTTGGGTTAAAGAAATATCTTGCAAAATATCACAAAATATCAAGGTCAAAGTCAAAGCTTCAAGACGCTTCTTGAAAGCTTCATGAAAGTTTAACCCTAATCCAAACCCTAACCATATTTAAACTCCACAAATCATGTTGCATTTATAACCATAACATGTTACAATATTATATATCACATATACAATATTTATTGCAACAAAATAAAATAATACAATTAACATATATCACATATATATCAATGTATTACCCGAGTGAGAAAAAGAATCTTTAAGTGAGCTTATACAAGTTAATGTAATTTAATATATCAAATATATAATTATACATTAAATTATCGAATAAACACTTGATCCGATAATCCGGCTATTTCACAAATAACCGACTAATATAATCTGTATCAGTTCATCGAATCAACACTTGATCCGATGACCCGGCTATATCACATATACCCGGCAGATATCACATATCCGAGAATCTAATACGGTATCACTTATACGTATTGTTCTCGGTCCCGCACATATCACATATGTGCTCCTACTCCATTTTGCCTGAGCCAGGAAACCTCTGTGTAGGACTCTAAAGAATCGTCAATACGCCGGCAGTAGGTGATGATCATATCAAACACCCACAAGCTGCAAAGCGGTCAACTAAACGTAACAGCCACCCAGGTATTGAGCGATCAGAAGATCAATAAGCAAGCCTGTACTTTCTCCCATCAATCCAACCAGTAACACCCTCGTACAGTCTGGTCTCTTCGTTTGATATGTCGCATATCTCGCCTAGGGGTGGTAAATGTCAGACCCCGGTAGCTTGATAAGTCATGTCGATATGAGGTCTATAACAGTTCGAGAAACTACTGATAACACTTACCAGTAAATCTCAGCAACCCTGGCCAGGGATTTCCAGTTAAAGCCAATCGAACACAGCGCAACATCAATTCCCTATACCGGGAGAGACGAAACCCCTCCTATCGCTCATTGCCTCCATGTGATTCGGGATTGTACCCAAAAGCCACATTTTTGCACGCCCTCTTGGACGTGGTATGATGGAAATCAAAGCACAGTGGGAATCACACAAGACTCTATGACGATCTCGGGTTTACAGGCTAACCTGTACTAGTGTCATCAGAGAACTGTCATCTGATGTGAGGTATAATACCATTTGGGAGTTCTCGGCGAGTCCGTCCAGTGTACCCAGTCTCTACTGAGCAGCCGTATACCTTCTCTGATGTCAAACACCAATGGATATGGGATCATCCATTACCCATCATATGGGTCAAGAAGCGCATGCGCTAGTCTACTCTGGAGTATCGATGCCCTGTCTCGGTACTCCCACGACTAGGAACATTTGAAGGATGTACTTGGCGACTACACTATCCCCACTAGTATGATCTGCATCATAGTACTGGTAGTCAAGTGCACATCCTAAGGGCTTTATCAACATGTTATATAGAGACAATCAGAGTACATGTTAAGATAAAGAGTAACCAGATAACATACTATCATGTCGAGCAAGAAAGTCCTCCCTATATATTTCCAAGCATCCACTACAATATACAACGTATGTACAGTAATGGCCTCTAGGGCATACATATAACTAACAGTACATGCTCTCTTCTAAATTACCATTTAGAAAAGCGGTCTTGACGTCCACCTGCCAGATTTCGTAATCATGGTATGCAACAATGGCAAGAAGGATCCTGATGGATTTAAGCATAGCGACAGGAGAAAAGGTTTCATCGTAGTCGACACCAGGTCGTTGATGAAAACCTTTAGCTACAAGTCTAGTTTTGAAAGTCTCAACTTTTCCATCTACACCAATCTTCTTTTTGAAGATCCACTTGCTCCAAATGGGTTTTACCCCTTCTGGAGAAACTTCCAAAGTCCATACTTTGTTGTTGTACATGGATTCCATCTCGGATTGCATAGCATCCGGCCATTTCACAGAGTCCCTACTCGTGATGGCCTGCTCGAAACTATTCGGGTCATCATCATCCATGAAGCAATCTTCACTCCCACCGTCTACGAGAAAACCGTTGTATCTCTCTGGTGGATGAGGAACCCTACTAGATCTGCAGAGTGGTTGGGGTTCGTTGGGTACTATTGGATCCTCTGGTTCCACTAAATCGTCTGTTGTATCTGTGTTGCTGAAATGTAACATTTTCAAAAATATAAAATATTAATTTTGGGAATTTTTATAATTTAATATTATTTTATTGATTATTTTAATATTAAATGCAAATAAATAGGAAAAATGTTAGAAAAAATTATGAAAAATTATGGAAAATTCTAAAATAGGGTAAATTAGTGGATTATGGCATTTTTAAGTTTTTGTGATTAGTTTGACAATAATTTAGTGCTAATCGCGATTAAAATCGCTAATCGGGTTTTTTGGCAATTTTGTGCAAAACTTACACGTATCACTTTTTCTACACTTGTGCATTTTTCTAGCCATGGTTTTCTTTTGGGATTACTATTGATGTGAGAAGGTTTGGATTTTAAAAGGAAAGGAAAATATAATGATGAGGGTAGGTGAGAGAGAGAGGTGGACTTTGACTTAGCATACTTAGCCATTCTCCTCGTTTTCTGTGCACAGCCCCTGTTCCTCTAGTGTTGATCCAGGGTACTTCTAGTTTTGACAGATTCTATCTAGGGTGAAATCTGGGACATATATCCTAAGTTGCTATTTTGGATTCGTGTTTCCGTATTCCGTATTTTTGATTCTGAAATGGTGGAATGTGTTTTGCCTCGACTAATTGTCGTTTATACGACGATGTAGAGGATTTATTGATGGTTTTGAAGGCGTGCCATAGGTTCTCACCTATAGGCCCCCTTATCGTATCGTTTTGGATTTCGTGCGCCGTTTTAGATTGGATTTGGTTTTAATGCGCATATACGATATTTTGATGTGTAGGTACCCATGAAGACTTCGGGACGACAAGCAAATACGTGGTGACGTCCGCAATTGGTGATGCAAGGTGAGTAGATTATATCTACAGGGGGAAGTCGGGTGGATGGCGTATAGCACCCCCGCAGTCCGTAGATAGATTACTATGTAGTTTATTGTGATATTAGGTGTATTGTGGATAATGTAGGGTTAGAAGTGACTAGTGTAGTTCATAGTCGCGAACCCTAGGGTAGAATTACACCTACACACACCCTTGCTTATCACTTGTACTTGCACTGTGATTGATGATATGTGATGACTTTGGAGATGAGTCGATGATGTGGGCTGAGTGCCCTGGGATCGGTGATTTTATACGATTCATATGTGGGATATGACTTGTGATTCTTGCGGGCTTGGGATATGTGTTTACCCCCGCATGCATACTTACTGAGGTTACCGTTTTGTACTAGACATAGAGTAGTACTCCAGACTATATGATCTGACGATGGTGATATCTGTTATGTGATGAGACAGTGAGATACTGACCCCTACCCAGCTATGGGGATGCCGTACGATGATTTACCGTACGAGCCGATATTGATGATAGATCCGCACTCATAACTCGAGGATATCTTATGATATGACATTGAGGCGAGATCACCGACTATATACTTTTATACATGTATCGACTCAGATTTAGGTGGTTTCCACACCTACCCCTCCTGATTGACCGGATACTTAGATGTAGTTTGCATAGTAGATACTTCACTGTGGTGTTGACTACTAGATATCTGCATTTTCCTGCTATTCGCATTGCTGGCATATGTTCATTGTTATATTATTATCATGCTGTTAGGACACCAGCACCATTATCGATGATGCGTATGTTTCACGTACACTATTTGCCGGCTCATACACTTCATCATCGATAATTGCCATGCCACTACACTGTAGTACTGTTGCATTCATGATATGATTACTGCTTGGCATATTGTACACATGTACCTGTACACAAACATAGATGATTCTGACTTGATTGAGATTGAGGACCGCAAGATATTCTTTAAACTGATTCATTCTAAAGGAGCGGTTCCTCCCGACATATGTACATTACTATTCCATGTTGCATGATTTCCGATATGATTATCTCTCTTTACATGTCGCATACATCATGGATTGATTGCATAGCACATTGCATTGGATTTACTTCTTGATGTGGATTTTCATGTGATTTCTGATTTTGAGGACCGTGGGATTATTTAAGAAAAGATGTTTTTTTATGAAAACCCGGTACCTCGTGATATGATATTTGGGTGCGTCCACCACGCGTTTTCTCGGTGCTGAGACGTGTGCTTGAAACCCGATTCGAGGAGGTGATGTACCGTTTGCGGGTTCGTGGTGGGCCCGGTATGGTTCCCCTCGGCGAGATGATCGATGGGTTATGCCGATTGAGCCTGGAGGCGGGCGAGTACCTACCGGTGATTTTACCTGAGCTCGGCGGATATCCGGGGGATACCGCCTGGAGCCGAGAGATGGGCATACTGCCGGGGCCGACGGGCCGATATCCGCAGACGGAGCCCAGAGATGGACATGGGTTGACTCGTGCTGCCGGGGCCGAGGGCCGATACCGCAGACGGAGCCCCATATGGATGAGGATTTACGTGTCGATGCTTGGCACGGGTTTCATGATGTTTTCCATGATATTGTTTATATCCTCATACTTGCATACATGATGCTTACTGTCAGTGGGTGACAGGTGGACGGGTTCCACATATATACAGACATGGATCATATACAGACTGGATTTACACTTGTCATACTTCATTTGTATATATAACAGGGTATGAGGGCGCTGTTATATATACCCTTACACCAATATTAGTGGTATGGGACGCTAATATATGTGTATTGATATTATTGATATTTCTTCATTGATACTTCATGCAGACATACCTTACATTGATGACATGTTGTTACCTGAGTACCTGGCATTATATACATGATTAGATATTACCTTGCCACCTTATTACACTCAGATGTACTCTTGTGGATATTTTATTGATCGTTGACTTAGGATTATGTCTTGCATTCGATTTATCCTTGTAGATGTTTCTATTCACGAGTTGGCAACTCACCCCCGTTGTGCCACAGTTCTTGCAGGTTATGTCGTACAGGTTCTATTGCGGCATTTCTGGCACACTTCCTTCTTGCGGGTGATTTGCTTTTGGTAGGTGGATTCTTTTGCATCAAGAATCCCCAGTTTGTATTTATTTTATTCATTGTATCTAGAAATTGTCCATCAACCCAAAAACTTGTATATTCTTTCAGACTTAGAGACAGTGTGGTATTATTCGACCTTAGAGTCGCGCTTAGTAGTATTGCGGTTTTCTTGCTGCTTTTTGAGCTTTCCTTGATTTTGATCCTCGCCACTTGGCGTTGTATATTATCATATCATCGTGTGGTTGTGACCGTCGATTGACGAAGAGCTAGCTCCCGCTTGGGGATGCCTTTATCATTTTATATATTGTTATTCATGTTGTACCCCATTCGGGGCCAGTTTTACAAGAGAAACTCTGCCGAAAATTTTAGAAAAGACTGTACGGTTTTCAAATGCACATTCGGCTTAGTTATTTAAAAACCTTGATTTCAAACATGTTTTTCTACACTTCTTTAAACCAGTTTTCTTTACTTATTCTCAAAAATGGTTTTAGATTTCTGGGCTTTTGGCTTACTTGGATCAGATGGAGTCCTATAGACTTCATATGGTTCAAGGGCCAGTCACGTGCTCTTTCGGGTCGTGACAAAGTTGGTATCAGAGCGCTAGGTTGACCTTGGTTCGAGTCTAAGTTTGACTATGTGGAGCCTAGGGAGTTGTTTATATACGGAACTTAGGCTTGACCTTACGGAACTTAGACTTGGTCGAGGGGGTGTAAACCCGAACTTTCGTCGTTTTAGGATGACCCTTGGTTGATGGATTTGGTGACTAAAGTAGAGTGACGTACCGTTGGTATGTTCCGCGGCATACTTACGACACGCCACTCCGCTTAAGGAACCTTAGGATGTGCATATTTTTGAGATTAGTGATTTTCTTCATATCCAGGATTATACATCCATTTGAGATCCCCGATTCTATTAGTTTCATGATCATACCTTCATTGATACTGTTCCTTCCTATGATCATGTATCCACTTTGGATCTGTTGTTTCCCTTCTTGCCACTGATGTGCTCTCTTTGATACTCGATTGAGATTCCTGTCACCGTGTTTGAGCGCAGTTTGGGCTGCTGCTAGGGTTACGGCCGGTGTGAGCTCGTTTGGTACGAGGGCCGACCTTTGTGTTTTCTGGTGACATGGGAACGTCTCGAGTTAGTGTTGGTGATTGTGACCTCTAGTGGAGGCGAGTGCTTGGTCTTGCACCGGATGATCGGGCCTTTGTTAGAGCTGCCAGTTGAGAGAGGACTGTTGATGTACAGCATACCTCAGAGATGGTGATGTCGCCTACCGTGCAGACAGATGGACCAGCTGTCGCTGAGATTGACAGGGTGTTGCTTTCGGAGCTTACGAGCTGAGATTGCCGGAGCTTTCAGGCAGTTATGCGACAGATGATAGCTAGTCTACCCGATTTGAGAGACGAAGGTGATTCGTCCGATTTTGCGCCAGAGCGGGCCCAGTTGAGTTGAAGATTTCCAGTGTGGAGAGTCTTACTCAGATCTAGAGCAGGCTGATTCAGAGATGACCGTTTATGTATTGCCTTTCCTGGAGGATTGAGGCGTTGTTCGGCGTACAGGCATATGAGCCAGTTGTTGCTGCAAATGATGAGATATCGCCCAGATGATTGGAGCTACTGCAGCATGAGCATGTTCTTAGAGAGATGATAGCGAGTTGCTAGTCACCGAGGATGGATGACTAGGACGCGTGGTGAGTTCGCTTACCCCGATGCGAGGTCATCAGGTGGATTGATTCCAGCTAGAGACGACTTCACGCAGATTCGTTGAGAGTCGATTGAGACGATCGAATGTCAGGAGCCTATTTTCCAAGTTTAAAGTATACGGAAAGACATGCAGGTGATTCTATGGACCCTCTAGAAGAATGAAACCCTAACTCGACTTAATGACCGTGTGACAGCCTTGGAACCTTAGGGTTTACGGCGGTTCCGCGGCGCCATTAGTGAGGCTTGGGTTTGCCCTTCTACGGCTGGACCACCGACGCTGTGGCATGTACTCGATACTATTAAACTGTACCCGAGATGTGAGCTCTTGGGGGATTATGAGGATCTAACGAGTCGATCGGATGGTTCGACATCTTTCGGATATCGTGATGGGACACTGCTTGGGAGACTCCAGGTGCGAGCATAGCCGTCGGAGCGCAGTTCGTGCAGCCATGATGAGACGAGTCCGAATCAGTCGACACTGATGCAGAGTGAAGAAAAGATTTCGCAAGATATTTCGACGAGATGACGTCCCACTCCGCCGACATCAGAGATGTTATACGCACCCAGAGGCGTGGTATATGGATATACCTTCCAGAAAGAAGCGCGATAGGTATGCAGCCGTTCCGGAATAAGCTTTAGCTTCAGCATTGGATGATGACTTCCGGGCATTTCGGCAGGATTGAGATTTGAGAAAGGAACCTCGGCAGGACCTTTCTGGAGTACGATACGAGAAGACCTGGACCAGGAGTGGTCGTGTTGCGCACACCCAGCAGGCCAGAGTTCGGCATTGTCGACGAGGTAGTTGACCAAGTTCGGATAGAGGAGCTTAACCAGATGCGTTGCGAATTGATCAAGGATGGACGAGTGACGAGTATTCCTCCGATAGTTGGGACGTGTTTCCGAGGACCAGTTCGGCCTGACATATGCTACAGAGTGATGAAGCTACAGAATACGTGATTCGAGTCCGTGTGAGAGACTTCAGATTGACCGTGGCCGAGACAGTGCAGTGCATAGTAGCTTGGCGTGACGTCACAGTGGACGACGATAGAGACAGTTGGAACAAGAGGTTCGTGTGAGACCCCGACGAGCTGTCATTGCTTCCCGTCGAAACTAGAGACCTGATATGCTTACAGAAACGTTGGGATGTGACCAATTTCCGAGAAATGTTGTGCTGAGGACACAGATGTCTTTCCAGCGAGAAGAGATAGCACAAGAGAGCCAGCCTCTGTACAGATCGGCATAGGCATGATTGGAAGAGACCTTGAGCAGGATTCCTTTCAGGACATTGCTGCAATGATGTTTGCATCCAGGATCAGATGTGTGACGTGCATTCAGATAGCCAGAGACCGACGTCAGTGATATGCTGCCTTACGAGTGGTCGTGAGGTTTGACCGAGAGGTGACCAGAAAAGTGCCAGAACGGAATCGTCCCCGTTAGCACACCTAACAGGGCCGATGAGCCGATTGACCGCGTGATAGGTAATCCGCAGAGAAGATAAGGACCTAGAGAGTCAGAAGACGCCAGACCGTGAGCAAGAGGCAGGTAGATATCCTGCGCTGCTAGCAGTGGATTACACTGACTCCTTCTCGACCTTGAAGGAGAAACTACCGAAGACGGTATTTATGATTTGTGATTTTGTGATTCGATTATCACGTATCCGTCATTTTGGATTTCGGTATTTTGGGCGTTCTATTTGCACGATCTAGTTTTGGTGACTGAGTTTCATGATATTGGTTTCATGCACCCACTGGATATTTATATATTTTGCGCAGAGTTTTCATGCATTTTAGTGTTAGGCTTTGATTCGTGCACGCTGATGCACACGGTTGTGAGATTTTCCTTGCGGTACCCTGATTTTGGTTTGAGCCGCATTATATCGTTGATTTTGACCCGGATTTTGATGGTTGATTTTTGCACTCCGTGCTGGCGATGTGCTTTACGCCTGTTCGGTGTTTGCTATTGGATTTCGTGATTTCCGTGCATGTTGAGTGCGCAGGGTTTAGATTTTCATTCGTGCACGATGGATGCACCGGTTTGGATTTTCGCGCATGTTGGGCGCATGTTTTTAGATACGATTTTGGTGCACGCCAGATGCACTAAATCGAGATTCTTCGTGCATGTCAGATGCACTGGATTTTTGACTGCCAGGCACACACGTTGCCTATGACAGATGCTTCGTGCACACCCGTTGCACTTGGATGTTGTTTTGTGCACCTGTTTAGCACATATATGGATTTTTTTTTGATTTCAGTGCGCACCAGACGCACAGGATGGTGTTATGTTTAGATTGGATGTCTACATGTGTAGTTCCGATCCATATCATATCGGTTTTGTATTGGATTTGACATTGTGTTTTTTTTTACATTGACTCCGATGATTGCGGGATGCTTGACGGAGTTTTGTTTTCGAGTTATCTGCTCAGTACCCTTGCGCATGCATTGCGCTGTGACGTTCTATGTGTTGATGATTTCGGAGCCCCGACGACTTTGGTTTATTACTGAAATGTTTTTGTATCTGGGGGTTTAAATTTAAAATTCGGGGACCGAATTTCTTTAAGGGGGGTAGATTGTAACATTTTCAAAAATATAAAATATTAATTTTGGGAATTTTTATAATTTAATATTATTTTATTGATTATTTTAATATTAAATGCAAATAAATAGGAAAAATGTTAGAAAAAATTATGAAAAATTATGGAAAATTCTAAAATAGGGTAAATTAGTGGATTATGGCATTTTTAAGTTTTTGTGATTAGTTTGACAATAATTTAGTGCTAATCGCGATTAAAATCGCTAATCGGGTTTTTTGGCAATTTTGTGCAAAACTTACACGTATCACTTTTTCTACACTTGTGCATTTTTCTAGCCATGGTTTTCTTTTGGGATTACTATTGATGTGAGAAGGTTTGGATTTTAAAAGGAAAGGAAAATATAATGATGAGGGTAGGTGAGAGAGAGAGGTGGACTTTGACTTAGCATACTTAGCCATTCTCCTCGTTTTCTGTGCACAGCCCCTGTTCCTCTAGTGTTGATCCAGGGTACTTCTAGTTTTGACAGATTCTATCTAGGGTGAAATCTGGGACATATATCCTAAGTTGCTATTTTGGATTCGTGTTTCCGTATTCCGTATTTTTGATTCTGAAATGGTGGAATGTGTTTTGCCTCGACTAATTGTCGTTTATACGACGATGTAGAGGATTTATTGATGGTTTTGAAGGCGTGCCATAGGTTCTCACCTATAGGCCCCCTTATCGTATCGTTTTGGATTTCGTGCGCCGTTTTAGATTGGATTTGGTTTTAATGCGCATATACGATATTTTGATGTGTAGGTACCCATGAAGACTTCGGGACGACAAGCAAATACGTGGTGACGTCCGCAATTGGTGATGCAAGGTGAGTAGATTATATCTACAGGGGGAAGTCGGGTGGATGGCGTATAGCACCCCCGCAGTCCGTAGATAGATTACTATGTAGTTTATTGTGATATTAGGTGTATTGTGGATAATGTAGGGTTAGAAGTGACTAGTGTAGTTCATAGTCGCGAACCCTAGGGTAGAATTACACCTACACACACCCTTGCTTATCACTTGTACTTGCACTGTGATTGATGATATGTGATGACTTTGGAGATGAGTCGATGATGTGGGCTGAGTGCCCTGGGATCGGTGATTTTATACGATTCATATGTGGGATATGACTTGTGATTCTTGCGGGCTTGGGATATGTGTTTACCCCCGCATGCATACTTACTGAGGTTACCGTTTTGTACTAGACATAGAGTAGTACTCCAGACTATATGATCTGACGATGGTGATATCTGTTATGTGATGAGACAGTGAGATACTGACCCCTACCCAGCTATGGGGATGCCGTACGATGATTTACCGTACGAGCCGATATTGATGATAGATCCGCACTCATAACTCGAGGATATCTTATGATATGACATTGAGGCGAGATCACCGACTATATACTTTTATACATGTATCGACTCAGATTTAGGTGGTTTCCACACCTACCCCTCCTGATTGACCGGATACTTAGATGTAGTTTGCATAGTAGATACTTCACTGTGGTGTTGACTACTAGATATCTGCATTTTCCTGCTATTCGCATTGCTGGCATATGTTCATTGTTATATTATTATCATGCTGTTAGGACACCAGCACCATTATCGATGATGCGTATGTTTCACGTACACTATTTGCCGGCTCATACACTTCATCATCGATAATTGCCATGCCACTACACTGTAGTACTGTTGCATTCATGATATGATTACTGCTTGGCATATTGTACACATGTACCTGTACACAAACATAGATGATTCTGACTTGATTGAGATTGAGGACCGCAAGATATTCTTTAAACTGATTCATTCTAAAGGAGCGGTTCCTCCCGACATATGTACATTACTATTCCATGTTGCATGATTTCCGATATGATTATCTCTCTTTACATGTCGCATACATCATGGATTGATTGCATAGCACATTGCATTGGATTTACTTCTTGATGTGGATTTTCATGTGATTTCTGATTTTGAGGACCGTGGGATTATTTAAGAAAAGATGTTTTTTTATGAAAACCCGGTACCTCGTGATATGATATTTGGGTGCGTCCACCACGCGTTTTCTCGGTGCTGAGACGTGTGCTTGAAACCCGATTCGAGGAGGTGATGTACCGTTTGCGGGTTCGTGGTGGGCCCGGTATGGTTCCCCTCGGCGAGATGATCGATGGGTTATGCCGATTGAGCCTGGAGGCGGGCGAGTACCTACCGGTGATTTTACCTGAGCTCGGCGGATATCCGGGGGATACCGCCTGGAGCCGAGAGATGGGCATACTGCCGGGGCCGACGGGCCGATATCCGCAGACGGAGCCCAGAGATGGACATGGGTTGACTCGTGCTGCCGGGGCCGAGGGCCGATACCGCAGACGGAGCCCCATATGGATGAGGATTTACGTGTCGATGCTTGGCACGGGTTTCATGATGTTTTCCATGATATTGTTTATATCCTCATACTTGCATACATGATGCTTACTGTCAGTGGGTGACAGGTGGACGGGTTCCACATATATACAGACATGGATCATATACAGACTGGATTTACACTTGTCATACTTCATTTGTATATATAACAGGGTATGAGGGCGCTGTTATATATACCCTTACACCAATATTAGTGGTATGGGACGCTAATATATGTGTATTGATATTATTGATATTTCTTCATTGATACTTCATGCAGACATACCTTACATTGATGACATGTTGTTACCTGAGTACCTGGCATTATATACATGATTAGATATTACCTTGCCACCTTATTACACTCAGATGTACTCTTGTGGATATTTTATTGATCGTTGACTTAGGATTATGTCTTGCATTCGATTTATCCTTGTAGATGTTTCTATTCACGAGTTGGCAACTCACCCCCGTTGTGCCACAGTTCTTGCAGGTTATGTCGTACAGGTTCTATTGCGGCATTTCTGGCACACTTCCTTCTTGCGGGTGATTTGCTTTTGGTAGGTGGATTCTTTTGCATCAAGAATCCCCAGTTTGTATTTATTTTATTCATTGTATCTAGAAATTGTCCATCAACCCAAAAACTTGTATATTCTTTCAGACTTAGAGACAGTGTGGTATTATTCGACCTTAGAGTCGCGCTTAGTAGTATTGCGGTTTTCTTGCTGCTTTTTGAGCTTTCCTTGATTTTGATCCTCGCCACTTGGCGTTGTATATTATCATATCATCGTGTGGTTGTGACCGTCGATTGACGAAGAGCTAGCTCCCGCTTGGGGATGCCTTTATCATTTTATATATTGTTATTCATGTTGTACCCCATTCGGGGCCAGTTTTACAAGAGAAACTCTGCCGAAAATTTTAGAAAAGACTGTACGGTTTTCAAATGCACATTCGGCTTAGTTATTTAAAAACCTTGATTTCAAACATGTTTTTCTACACTTCTTTAAACCAGTTTTCTTTACTTATTCTCAAAAATGGTTTTAGATTTCTGGGCTTTTGGCTTACTTGGATCAGATGGAGTCCTATAGACTTCATATGGTTCAAGGGCCAGTCACGTGCTCTTTCGGGTCGTGACATGAAACCTCTTCCAGTTCTACCTCATTGCCACTAATTTCATTCATAAGAATTCCCTTTTCTAAAAAGGTGGCATGTCGAGAAACAAACACCTTTTGTTCCTCGGAGTGGTAGATGATATACCCTCGCGAATATTTGGGATATCCTATAAATTTGCACAAAATCGACCTTGCCTCGAGCTTGTCCGGATTTTGTGTTTTCACATAGGCCGGACAACCCCATATCTTAACATAATTAAGGTATGGTCTCTTTCCTTTTTATATCTCATATGGAGTAGCAGGCACAGATTTGGTGGGAACTATATTTAATAGGTCTGCAGCTGTTTCAAGCGCATATCCCAAAAATGAAATAGGTAACTTAGCAGTACTCATCATAGAGCGCACCATATCTAATAGGGTATGATTTCTCTGCTCCGATACACCGTTGTGCTGTGGTATATACGGAGGAGTAAGCTGAGAGAGAATCCCATTCTCTTTTAGATAGTCTCGAAAATCCCCGCTCAAGTATTCTCCTCTCCGATCAGATCGAAGGATTTTAATACTTTTACCCGTCTGGTTTTCTACTTCACACTTATATTCCTTGAATTTCTTAAAAGATTCAGACTTGTGCTTCAACAAGAACACATACCCGAACCTTGAGAGATCATCGGTGAATGTAATAAAGTATGAAAAACTATTCCTGGCATGTGTAGACATAGGACCGCATACATCACTATGTATCAGTCCCAAGAGTTCTGAAGCTCTTTCTCCGTGTCCAATAAATGGAGTTTTGGTCATCTTGCTTTTGAGACATGACTGGCAAGTTTCATAAGATGAAAATTCGAACGGATTCAAATATCCATCTTTATGAAACTTAGCCAGTCTTGTCGCATTGATATGACCTAGTCTACAGTTCCACAAGAAGGCTTCGTTCATTCCTGAACTTTTACTCTTGTTTGTGTTCTGTACGTTAAGAACTATACTTTGATTAAGAACATATATACCGTTACATAACGTACCAGATCCAATCAACACTTGATTCTGGAAAATGTTCATAACATTATCCTCTAATATGAGATTATATCCTTCTTTAGTTAGCAAAGAACCGATATAATGTTGCATATCATCTTTGGTATGTAGTAACAGTCGTTCAAAATCAATGTATTACCAGTTGGTAATACAAGGTGATAATCGCCAACTGCCTTCGCTGCAATAATTGCACCATTCTCTACTGTTAGGGATTTATCACCCTTTCCCAATTCTCTACCTTTCTTTAGCACATGTACCAAATTACATATGTGGGATCATGATCCGATATCCAATACTCAGAATGCAGAACAAACTGAGAAACAGTTCTCGGTAACGAACACACCTAAAGAAGATACATCAACATGCTGTTTCTTCGTACGGGTGGTGTGGGAATCCTGATATTCCCCTATTCCTAAGGAACCAATGTTCCCCAGCTCAGTATAATAAGCGGGTTCGGTCAATACATCCATATTATTATCTTGATTAAGGCGTGACATTGGTTGCTTCCTGGAGAGAGAGAGAAGAAAACGCGTTAGCGTGCGCTCTTTGTAAGATTAGATTGGTTATTCTCTTATCTAATCAGGATGGCTCCTACTGTTTTTATCAAATCTTCCTTCAAACCCTAAAAGGTAAGATTAGCCGGGATTAATTACACCCCACAGGTTCGCTAATGGTTCGGCCAAGCAGGTATCAGTACTTCGAGGGAGGTTCCCCATGCTTTCGTACAGAAGTAATCAAAATAAACCTCGTTTTCCCATAGGCATGACCCCATTGACACCTTTCTAGACACCTACTTGATTGGTTAATTGTAAAGTGCAAAACACTCCCACCAATAACTCTTACTCGCTGTGGGTATCGGGATCCAACTATCTCATAGAAGGTACGCAATCTCATTGCAAATTTCAACACTTAAAATTCCCAATAATGGTTTTTACCCCTAGTGTCCCATGACCTTGACGCAGGCCAAACAACCCATAGTGCGCTAGTCAAGTTCAACCCGTTCATTTCTTGATTGAATTAAAACCACCCGTACGACCATTGACGCAGGCCAAACAAAGCGGTATGACTATCCTAATCCAATCGCATCATATGTTGCAGATAAGCACTAATTTGGCTAACGCACACTATGCCTTGACGCAGGCCAAACAACCATAGCTCGAATACTAAAATAGTGTTTATCTGAAATGACGGAGGGCTACGCAGGTTTTTAAGAAAACCATGAGCATAATGCGCTTGATATCGTTGTCGAATCTAGTGATTTTGAAAAGGTGTGTTTTTTAGGCTTTCCTAGCTTCGCTAAAAGAGGCCACTCCCGGTGGAGGGATCTCTTCTCTTTCCTCATCGAATGAGGTGCTGGATATTCATCAAGGAATACCACTATGCAAAGCAAGAACTGGAGAAGCAATTAAAAATAAAACCAAGTGAGTTGTAGCATTTTCTAGTTTCGGTAAAGAGGTTACTCCCAGTGAAGGGATCTCAGCTCTTTCCTCGTCGAATGAGGTGCTGGATATTCATCAAGAAATACCACTATGCAAAGCAAGAACTGGAGAAGCAATCAAAAACAAAACCAAGTTATAGCATTTGCTACTTTCGCTAAAGAGATTACTCCCGGTGAAGGGATCTCGGCTCTTTCCTCATCGAATGATGTGCTGGATATTCATCAAGGAATACCATTATGCAAAGCAAAACTAGAGCTAACTATTTTGAAAATTTGATTCTATAACATCTTTTGATTTCTATCTTTTCATTAATCACATTAACGATGCCCCATCATTTAATGTTTCCTAAACATCACAGAAAAATGAAACGAAAATAAAACATACGCTTATGCCATCCGCATTCGCCATTGGGCCCCGTCATGCACCGTTAGGTTACTTAACTACTGGCAGAGTGGGTGCTGGACTAGCGTGGGTGCAAAACCTAAGCAACGTTTATTATATATCATATATATAATAGTACATTCATCTCTTGTAGTTATATGATCAACATCACAGAATCAAGCAGCAGAAGCAATATAGGAAATATTGAATATACTAGGATGTCCGTGTTTTAAATTTAGCGAGTAATGTAAAACATGGATTCCACGGTCGTGATGAATAGCCAAGCCCATATCCCTAGACCCCTACGAGAGCGGAAAGTAACTCTGTCAGTTCTATAGTTAGGAGACCTGGTCTTAACTCCTTGAGATGGTCTCTCACTGGACTGTAGAACCCGGTTACTTATGCTCCCAGCCTTAGGTCTATCCTAATGCGGAAAAGTAAATAATATAAATCAGTGGTGACATCATCCTCAATCCGGATGTGCCCCAATAAAAGAATATTACATACAAATTTTACGTGAATGAAAATATAAAAACTCTCATCTCACATAAAAACACCCGGCTATAAAAGAATATTACATACAAATTTTACATAAATGAAAATATAAAAACTCTCATCTCACATAAAAACCCATGGCTATTCTTTCACGACGATCCAATAAATCATATCAGCAACAACACATGATATCACATATGATCAACGTAAGCAAATATGCGTATCACTAAAACTTATTGACATATAGAAACGAGATAGGGATACCCCACATATTACACTTACGGTCACAGAAAAGAAAACAGAAGACTACAATAATTAGAATCAGCAATATCCTTAGATATCATAAACCCGAAATATCTCATATTCCGGATTTTATGTCTAACTTATAAAACTTGCATTTTAGTCTCAAATTGAAAACTCTTTTCAATTAGTTGTTGGATAATTCAACAAGATTCTCGGCTTAGTGATCGCATATAATACGCAATCGCGACAGAGTTTTGATCCAAATCAAAAATTTGTGGCAATCGATCAGTTGAGACTAAACGGCTAGCTTTACAATATACTAACTAGTTTTCATAAACCTAATTAATCCAGATTCTAATAATTGTATCACACATATCACAAAGCTTGTAAAGTAACCGCGACATTAGAATTCCGCATGCAATTAGAAAACTTAACCAATTTTTCCAAGACTTGAAAAATCCAGTGAGCTAAAGTTCCAAAATCGATCGTTTTAAGCTAATCCGTAAGTCGAAACGAACACGAAACCCGCCCAAACCTTCGCGGAGGAGAAGATCACAAAATTAATTGTCGAATGGGAGGCCTCAGGGGGGGTACCCACCCCTAGGGGCCACCACGAAGTAGCCCCCTAGGGTAGGAAGACCCGAGATCACCCATATGGGGTGCTCTCGGGTCACCCACCCCCAAGGCCACCTTATGGTGGTCTTGAGCTGTGGGTCCGGCATCTGGTCCCCTCGAGGTGTCTCCACGGTGCGCACGATCCACCCCGTGGGTTCTCGGTTCAAACCGTGAGCCCGCGGGGTGTGCAAACAACTCAAAACATCAATTTTGAAAACTATTTTTATCGGCGGTTTTTGCGCGACAAAAACGACGGATTTCTAACGTCGCAACAACTTACCTTAATATTCTAGCTTAGCTCTGATACCATGAAAGTCAACCTTAGAACCATCCTGAGGTTCTTGAGGCATCAAGCATAACAAATTAAAATCTTTATTAGGTGCTAAGCGAGCCTTTCAAGATCTTTACTAGATTATTAGGGTTTGCCTTTTGGATGTGATGAACTAAAGAGAAGAAAAGAGCATGCAAACTTTTTAGTTCGAGTCTTTCTCTTCAAAAGCTCCGGGTTGAACTCCATGATATTCTACTAGGCTCCTCTTCGAGTTGAACGAACCTCCTTCGTGATCTTCATGCCAACGACAATCCACCCGAAGCCCACAAGCTCAAGGTAACCCTTCACTAATCTCATTAGTGAAGACAACACTCCACATCAAATTGCTAGTCCAATGTATGATGGTGAAGTAGAGATTTATTTTGCTCACTAGTGTTTTCACAAGTTCAATGATTCACATCATATGTGAGGGTTCGAACTTGGAAGTGAGGTGAAGAAAATTGCAGAGAGCTAGAGGAAGCAAGAGCTCAAGAAAATGGTTAAGGCATGAAGAATGAAAATGATGAGAGTAAACTCAAAATGGCTCTTTCTTTACTCACTTATTCAAGCATGGAATAAAATTGGAATTCTAAATTGCAACCATACTTGAATAGTGAGTTAAGACAAATATACAAATAATAAAACCCTTGCCTTGCCGATTCCACAAATATCTCCACAATTTACACATCATTTTTCTATTTTCTAAAAATAGAAAAACCAGCCATGCTTCATATAATAATATATATATTTATATATATCAAATATACATTAATATATATATATATATAAAGCAATTAGTAAGCTAATGATATTAGATAAGATATAATTATATCACATATAATATATATCACATTATTACATCAACAGTTGATCTAATAATCCGCTTATATCACATATAACCGACTAATATCATTAATCTGAATTTCACATTATCAAATCAACACTTGATTCGATAATCCGATTATATCTGTCATGACCAGTAATTTAGCACATGACCGGCACTTAAATTACGCAACTTCTAGAGGCGTAACGTAAATCAAGTAAGCCGAAACCCAGAAAATCTAAACCTTTTTGCCGAAAATAGTAGGGGTGCCGTTTGAAATAAAAGTATAATGAATCATGTTTTTTCTTTTAAAAATTTGGCAGCACCTCCCTTATATATTTTGATCCAAAACCATATAGACAACAATATATAGGCATCCCAAAGTGGGACCTAGCTCATCGCCAACCGGCGGAATCACAACCACGCAACAACATATATACGACGCCCAACGGTGAAGAATCAACCAAGAAAGAACAAATAAAGAGACAAGACATCAAAACTCAAGAAAAGCAATCATAAACCCATCACTCTAAGTCTCGCACAAAACCAAAGTCTGACTAGGTCTACAAATATACAATTCTAGTTCTCTAATTTGATCTGATCTGATGGAGTTTATCTAGATACAATGGAGTATAAAGTACGAGAGTGGGCACGATCCAACATGTGTCCTACCTACCAAAGCAAAGAAGCCTGGATGAAACTGTGTGCCAGCGATACCGCAACTGATTCCAAGCGGTCAAACCTGCAAGAACTGTGGCACAACAGGGGTGAGTTGCCAACTCATGAGTAGAAAACATCAGCAAGTTGAAATCGAATAAAACAACGATTTTCAAGGGCACTATATCCTGAAGGTAATACTATGATATCTAGGGTGACGAAGTACGCATATATGTCAATAATCGAGTTAATGCAATGACATATATAAATAAACATTCGACATCATATACCTGTATGCATGTGGATATCATCCATGTGTCCATCAACGACACAAACAATATCATGGAACCTGAGTGTGCAACACCGACACTCGAAACATCATGAAAACCTATGCCTGTATATATATATATATATATATATATATATAAGGATATCAACCACGTGTCCATCAATGACACAACAAAATTATGGAACCTGAATGTCCAACACCGACACTCGAAACATCATGAAACCCGTGTCCAACATCGATACGTAAATCCTCATATCTCAGGTACCGCATACTCAGATCGGCCCTCAAATCTATCTCATTTCAGGTGCCGTATTCTCAGATCGGTCTTCATATCTATCTCATATCATAAATCCAAAACGGCATCCGCTGGTTATCCGCCGAGTTCTATACAATCACCGATAGGTAGTGCTCCCCTGCCAAGCTCACCGCTTAACAATACGAGTCTTCTTGCCCCGGAGTACCTCACCGGGTCTACCATGTACTCGCAGATGGTGCCTACCGCTCCTCGAATGGGGTATACTCAGTGCTCAGAACCGAGAAAACTCATGGTGGACACCTCGAAATATCATATCAAGAGAAACCGCTTTTTTAAAACAATACACAATTTCCTTTGAAATTAAACTGCGGTTCTCAAATCCAGAGATTTCATAAAACCAACATCTCAATGCATATAACCAAAAGGTATGATGTAACATAGAGTAGTAGTATGAGCATATCGGGTATATCATGCAGTACTGAACAATGAATGTAATTTTACTTTTAAGATTAATCTCATAATATGGAAGTTCTACTGTGTAAATGGCATGACAATTCTACTGTGTAAGTGACATGGTAATTACCGATGAAGAATGTGTGTGAGCCGGAAAATCTGTGTATGTGTAACATGTGCATCAATGGTAATTGTGCAGGTGTACTGCCAAATGATATCATATAGCATTAAATATCGGCACGTGGTATGTACATCATGAGGGGTAGTATCCTATAAAACATGAACAATATGGGTGAATCTATCTACACAAGAATCATATGGTCAATTTTTAAACGATACACATCGTCATTTGAAAATAGGTATGGTTCAGATGGCAATCTTTATATCGGCGATCCCGCCTCATAACATCCTATATGACAATAATCCTTGATCATCATCCTCAAATCACTAGCGTGGATCAATCATTCGGTACATCTCATCACGTACGTTAATCCATCGTACGGAGTCATCAAACAGAATAGGGAATATATCGACATATACAATAATGAGGGTACGGATCTAATGTCTCGTATGGCATATTACTCATTATACTCAAATATACAAACACACACACACACACATCAAATCACATTTGTATAAACGTCATATCTTATTAATTTTACAACACCTCTATCTCAATCTTGTATCGTGTTTATCGATCTCGATATCATATTATACCATTATCAACCCACACTTGTTCTCTTCCAATTCATATTCATTAGCGTCAACTTTTTTCATATCATCTCTTTACTAAATCCTATAATCATGTCCGTATGTTCGTAGCATATCCTTTATCAATGGTTGCGGGGGTGCTATATTCCATCCACCCGACTTCCCCTATAGATATAAATTTACTCACCTGCTAAACTCCTCGCTTAGCCGAAGCCGATGTGCTACGTGGTCTCGGATGTCCACGCGAAGCTACCTATAATCAATACACAATCGCACTACTATTAAAACCAATATCCGAAAACCGATACGGTACGCCAATTGCTTATAGGTTAGAACTTATAGCTTACGCATGAAAGATAAACCAAACAACCCTCGTCGTTGACGTATAAATGTCCAATGAACAATTCAAATCCAAATACCAAAACCACGAATTCAATTATCTTTAAAACAAAGCCAAAATACTCTCAAGTAGCTCCCAGATTTTGGCTCAGGTAAATTGGGATTAAACAACCAAGTATACGGGATAGGTTATAGGGTAAGTGAGCTACAGGCAAAAACTCAACACCATGGGAGATATGGGGTCCGGCGAGAACATCACAAAATTCGGCGCCGCCAGTCTATGTAGGAGCAATTGGGTTCGTACTTCGGTGGTAGTCTTCTAGTGGTTTATCTAGGTCAATGGACTTGTTTGATTTTCTTAGAAATAACCCAAGTTGTTCCAGATACCCTGTAGGCCTCTAGGTTTCACAAAAACCGACACGGGTAAATTCTAAGTTTGTGTTTCAGGTTCTATTCTCTTTTCTGGTCCAGCAAAGCAATCTCTAAGGTCTTACAAACACTCCCTACACCTCAAATTACCACTTAACAGCAATTTGGAATTTTCTAATATCACATATCCTAATTATATCAAATTCTAAACTAAACTAGGATATATAAACATATATACAAATCTACAAGTGTATGGATTGCCTCAATTGGCAACTTAGGAAAATTCTTGAGTTACCCAACGTCTTCAAAATCCAAATTTGATTGGTTCGAAAGGTTTAGAATAGGTTTTTGCATTTTTTATGTGATGGTGGAAAGGGGTTTTGAAAAGGAAATTGAGATGATGTTTGGAGGTAGTGGAGGTTGAAGAAGCATTGAGGAGATGAGGAAAAACAATGGGCCTGAAGGAATGGGCAGCCAAGTCTCTCTCTCTCTCTCTCTCTCACTTATGCTCACTCTCTCTCTAAATATCTCTTTTGTCTCTCACTCATTAACCTTGGCATATATTTTATTCTTTTCATACTCATAACTCTATCTCATTTTTCTTTTCTTTTCTCTTCTCATTCTCACAAATTCACAAGTCACAAAACAAATGATTAACATGCACATGACATGGTGCACTAGCCATGGAAAAAATCTAAAAATACGGATTTGGCCAAATCACGATTAGTAGTGCACTAATAAATTTTACTAAAAATTGCATATAATTGTTTATGAAAATGCCAAAATCCGATAAATATCATTATAATAAAAAAATCATTTTAATCTCCGATTATTTTCCAAATATTGGTATATACTAATACCATTTTACGAAAAACCCTTATTCGCAAATGTAACACTTTAGGATGTAATGAGTGGCTAATGATACTCTAAAGTATGGTTTTTAATAAAAAGTTTACCAAATCGATTTTTAAATATTTTATAAAAATTAATGAATATTTTATTAGAATTTATTGAGGCTTGCACACACATGTGCATGTAAACTAGGGTTAAATTTAGGGTTAGACCATGATTAGCAACCATAGTGGATTAACCCATTTTCCTTAAATTTATTTTGTTATTAATTAAAGTTTTTATTTTTCTTTTAAATGGAAAATCATTTGAATTATGGTTGACTTGGAGAGAGAGAGAGAGAATGGGCATCATGGCATGAACCCATACTTGCATTTAATAAAGAGAGAGAAAAGGGGGCTTGACTAGTTATGCTCTCATTTCTTTTTTTTATACACTCATTGTTCTCATTACTCTCTCACTCTCACTCACACACAACACCAATAACAACAGCAAAAGAAGAAGCAGCGGCATCAGCAGCACCAGCAGCAACACCAGCAGCATCAACAGCAGCAACACGAGCAGCATCAGCACAACAGCAGTAGCAGGCAGCATCAACTCCTTCTCTTCCTCTTCTTCTCCTTCTCCTTGCACCTAGGGGCAAGTAAGGTATAAGTTCTGAGCTCAATTCCTTTTTGCTAAACTTATGTGTAGAATTAGCATCGGTTAGAGTTAAAAGTGAGTTTTAGAGCTAGAAATGGGGATTAGTGTGGATTTTTAGCCATGTGCTGATTTTAAAGGTTAGCTTAACTTAATTAAGTGTTATTAGGGCCACGTAAACCTAGTTTAACCCCAGATTTCACGAAAATACCATAGGGTTTCATATTGGTGTAAATTTAACATTTTAAGGTGAATTTTAAGCTTTCTGTAATCTGTTGTTGACCCGGTGGTTTCAGACAAAATCTGAGTTAACTGGGGCATGTACACTAGACCTAGACTACACACACAAAGCACGAACCCTTAATTCCACACCTAGGCCGCCAATTTATTCGTTCTGGCCGCAATTTGTGGCTAGATAGGGGAGTTAGCTTCTGGGGTTGGGCCTAGGGTAGTCTGCTGCATATTCTAGTGTTTTGGCATATGCAACTTTTTACTTTTGTGCCGACTCAAAATATGGAGCGACATATCATTTTTCTAGTACGTTTAGTTTGCGCGACACGTGTGATACGTGAGTGGGTTCTATGTTCCAACCTGTCGTGACATGTCGGGGTAGTTTAAGACGCGTATTCACACATTTCAGCGTATCGGACACACGCGCGTTTTGTTCGCGACGCGAGTTTCTCGTTTGATTTCGATATCGCTTTTTTTAGGGTTTTTCTTATATGGTTTCCTTGTGGAAATTCTAGGTTCGCAGGAGGATACGTCGGACGCCACAAAGAAGGGAAAACAGGTGGTCGTCTACGCTTAGCACGAGACCAGGTGACTAGATTTAACATCTACGGGGAAATCGTCCTTATGGCGTTAAGCGTCAGGGCGTAATAGGCTATTCTAGTCGTGTATATTCATGTATACTATTGTAGCATACCATCTTTGGTGCATATAGAATGGTAGTTATAGAACACTACACTGTCGCTAACGGTTCAAGCTGCACGAGCACTATTTGTATGTTACACTTACACCGTTAGTGATTGCCATGACACTCGCACTATAGGATTGCTACTTGATTACCGCACCATTGATGATTGTCATGACTTTGTCGCATATCGGCATATATACACATATATTGATATCTTCATACTTGCGCATATGCACACTGTATATTCATACTAGTGCACACATATATGGATATCTTCATACTCGCGCACATGCACACTGTAAATTCATACTAGCGCACACATATATCGATATCTTCATACTTGCGCACATGCACACTGTAGATTCATACTAGTGCACACATATATCGATATATTCATACTTGCGCACATGCACACTGTATATTCATACTGGTGGACACCTATATGGATATCTTCATACTTGCGCACATGCACACTGTATATTCATACTGGTGCACACATATATCGATATCTTCATACTTGCGCACATGCATACTGTATATTCATACTCGTGCACACATATATGGATATCTTCATACTTGCCCACATGCACACTGTATATTCATACCGGTGCATACATATATCGATATCTTCATACTTGCGCACATGCACACTGTATATTCATACTGGTGCACACATATATCGATATCTTCATACTTGCGCATATGCACACTGTATATTCATACTGGTGCACACATATATCGATATCTTCATACTTGCGCACATGGTTCATGTCATAGAATGTGACAAAGTTTTACGTTGGCTGTCACAAGCCTACCACAACCCTCACCCTTTCTCATCCGGACTTGGGACCGGCAACGTTGGGTTTATACTTGCGCACATGCATACTGTATATTCATACTAGTGCATATATATATATTGATATCTTCATACTTGCGCACATGCACACTGTATATTCATACTAGTGCACACATATATTGATATCTTCATACTTGTGCTCATGCACTGTATATATTCATATTAGTGCATACATTCATTGAGATATCCCTACTTGCGCACATGCACGCTATATTTTCATACTGGTGCATACATATATTGATATGTTCATACTTGCGCACATGCACACTCATATTCGCGTATATATCCATTTGCACTTCCATACCTATCTACGTACATATTTTACATACATGGATGATATTGACTTGATTCAAAAAATATAGGGACCGCATGAGATATTTTCAAACTGGATCTTTTTTAAAAGGGCGGTTTTCCTATTTTTCTCTTAGTGTCATACAATACATTGCATGGATTTACGTATTGAGTTTGGATTTATGGGATTTCTGGATTTGAGAACCGTGGTATTATTTTAAGAAAATACGCACTGTTTTAAAAACCCGATTTCTCTTGATATGATATTTCAGTGTGTCCACCATGAGTTTTCTCGGTTCCTGAGAGCTTGTGTGAGTATACCCGATTCGAGGAGTGGTAGGCACTGATTGCGGGTACATGGTGGACCCGGTATGGTATCCCGGGGCAAGAAGACACGTATAGTTAGACGGTGATCTCGGTGGAGGGACTACTACCTACCGGTGATTGGTGGGACCTGGCAGTTATCCGGAAGATACTGACCAGAGCTGAGAGATGGATACGGGCCGACCCGTACTGCCTGGGCCGAGGGCTGATTCCGCAGACGGAGCCCGTGGGCCGATCCGGACTGACGGGGCCCGATACTTGAGGATTGGCGTGTCGATGCTGGACACGATCTTTTTATGATATTTCGAGTGCCGATAATTGGCACTCATGATTCTATGAGGTTTATAGGATTTAAGGGCCGATTAGAGTGACGGCGCCTGTGTTTCTGGGATTTGGGTGCATTGATGGACAGCGGTTATTTTCCACGTTGACATTCCGTGTAGATGTTATTTATTCTCATGCTCAGCATTCAGTGTTATACATCTCATCCTGTATCTATAGTACCTGATAGAGTACACTTGCTATGCACGATTATTGCATACCCTGCTCATCCTATATAGATGTTATTAGATTGCACATGCTATGCACGATTATTGCATACCCTGCTCACCATATCGAGATGTTATTAGATCGCACTTGTTGCATGGTTATTGTGCATCCAGCTCATCATATAGATGTTATCTGTTGGCATAGGTTAGAGTATCGCAGTACGTGCATGCTCGCAATTACCTTTATATTTTATCTACTATTTACGAGTTGGCAACTCACCCCCGTTTTGCCACAGTGTTTGCAGGTTGCCCCTCAGAGTAGTCACGGCAGGCTGCTTTCTTGCATCTTTTAATACGGATACCATTGCAGTTGGCGCGTGAGCCCTTTAGCTGATAGGTGGGTTTTTACGGTATCCGTTTATTTTCCAGTTGTATACATTGTTGTATCTAGTACTCTCCATCTACTATTTATTTATTGACTTAGAGACCAGTTGTGATGACGATGTATATTATTTTGTACTCTGGTGTCGAGCTCGTTGTGAGCCGACCTTATTCATGCAGTAATATATTTCATGTTGTCTTCACTTATTTTGCTCATTCTTCGCTACGGCGTCGTATATTTTTATTGTGGTGATTGGTTCCGCCGTTGGGCGTGATTGCTTCCGTTGGGGATGCTTTATTCTTATTGTATATCATTTTACTCATATCTTGTCTTGTACCCGATTTCGGGGTAGTTTTTACAAAGGAAATGCTGCTAAAATTTTTAAGATAATAACTTGAACTATAAAGAATTTTATTAAACAACTTATGGGTTTCTAAATGTTTTAACAAATGTTTCCATTAAACGTTTTAACACTCACTACTTTTCAATGGTTTTGATTTCTTGGTTTCGGCTTACTTAGTCGCGTTACGCCTGTAGACGTTATGTGGTTAAGTGCCGGTCACGGGCCGAACTTTGGGCCGTGACAAAGTTGGTATCGGAGCATAGGTTTTACCTTTCGGAGTGTAGGATGACCCTGGTAAGATAGAGTAGGTAGCTGAAGCAGAGTGGCGTTGCGTGCATACGTTCCGCGGCATACTCATGACACGGTACTCCGCCTAAGCGACCTTCGGACTTATTAATCGAAATTCCTTCATGATTGTATACATTCTTGTGATTCGATTTCCGTATCCTTATCGAATCCTACCTTCTTTTCAGCCATTGTGCCACCAAAGACTACGAGGGCGCAGAGAGCGGCCGCGAGAGCCGAGATTCGAGTTGACTCGTCCGAGAAAAGGACTGACCCGGCAGTACGCCAGTTGTACAAGAGCAGACTGTTCCTCCTACAACAGATCAGATCGCCATGCTAGGGGCCGGTATGCAGGAGATGCGCCAGATGATAGGGTCGCTAGTCGAGACACTTCGAGCACAGCGACCAGAAGTAGTTCCATCCGTTACGGGCACCGCGATGGTACCTACAGTACAGGCAGTTTCCCGTGCATCCACGAAGGTTATTACGGTATCACTATCAGAGTTCATGAGGCTGAAGCCTCCGGTCTTCACAGGCACCGATGCAGCCGAGGACCCACGGTCTTTTATTGATTGGATGGCCCAGATATGTCGTTCACTCAGATGCTCAAATGCGAGATGGGTAGAGTTCGCGAGCTTTCGCCTGGAAGGTCTTGCGCAGAAATGGTGTGAATCGGTTGAGAAGGGCAGAGCATCTGGTCTTCCTGCTATGACCTAGACCGAGTTTGTGACGGTATTTCTAGCCCGTTTCCTTCCCCAGAGTGTCAGGGATGCCCGAGCATGCAAGTTCGAGTCTCTACGCCAGACGCCAGAGATGACAGTGGCAGAGTACGATGTACTATTCACCGAGCTATCTGTTTATGCCCCATACCTAGTGGCTACTGAGGAGATGCGAGTCAAGAGATTTGTTCGAGGCTTACATACCCCACTGTTACTGGTGATCAGCGCACAGCATTGCGAGACATATGCAGCAGCTGTAGACGCAGCCCTATTAGTCGAGGAGCGCCTTGCAGAGACTTCGGTAGTTCCAGGGCCGAAGAGGGTTCGTATTGATATAGCAGCACATAAACTTCCATTCAGACGCCATGATAGACGTCGTACAGGTGGCAGAGACTAAGGGCGAGGTCAGATGTTTAGATTTTATCCCCAGGAGGGTCAGCAGTCATCGCGTGGATGCTTTGGGTATGGTAGTCCCCGTCACTGCTTTAGAGACTGTACCGAGATACGCCGGAGGGAGCCAGCAGTACCACATGTCACACTTCCACCTTCCCCACCCCAGAGGGCATTGCCTATTGTACCTACTGTTGCTCCGCACCAGACTCATGCACAGAGAGGCCGTGGTCGCGGAGGGTTTACTCATAGAGGACGAGGTGGCTAAGGCAGAGGACAGCCAGCTGCCGGCAGAGGACAGCCAGCTGCCGGCAGAGTACCTCCAGTCTTAGGTTGAGGACAGGCACGAGTTTTCACATTGACGCATCAGGACGTGCAGGCGTCCAATGCGGTGGTCTCAGGTACCCTATCATTATGTTCTGTTGACGCACACGTGTTGTTTGATCCCGGATCCATGCACTCATACGTTTCCATACACTTCGTGCCGAGTTTGGGTAGAGATTCCGGTTTGCTTGATCAGCCGCTTGTTGTGACCACTCCTGTAGGCGAGTCGTTTGTTGCTAGACACGTGTTCCGATCCTGTGTTGTCCGTATTGGCAAGAGAGAGTTGCCTGTCGGCTTGATCCTTCTTGAGATGTTGGGCTTCGACGTTCTTTTGGGCATGGATTGGTTAGCCACGTGCTATGCGTCGGTGGACTGCCGCGAGAAGACAGTTAGATTTTGTTTTCCCGGCAAGTCGTCTTTTGTTGTGCAGGAGGACCGTGGTGCCGCCCCTCACAGTCTGATTTCTTCTCTTCGCGCTGGACATCTGTTGAGGAAGGGTTGTCAGGGATTCCTAGCTTATGTTTGCGATACAAGAGCTACAGATATTCCGTTGGACCAGGATACGATTGTTCGTGAGTTCCCTGATGTTTTCCCTGACGAGCGTCCTGGGCTACCGCCTGAGCACGATATTGTTTTCTTCATTGACTTGATTCCCGGCACGAGGCCTATTTCCATACCGACTTATCGGATGGCCCCGGCGGAGCTTAGCGAGTTGAAGGGTCAATTGCAAGATTTGTTGGATAAGGGACTTATTCGACCCAGTGTGTCTCCTTGGGGTGCTCCGGTCCTGTTTGTCAAGAAGAAGGACGGCAGTTTGCGTCTGTGTATCGACTACCGCTAGCTGAACAGGGTTACCGTGCGGAACAGATATCCTTTATCGCGCATCGACGGCTTGTTCGACCAGCTTCACGGCGCAGGGTATTTTTCGAGGATCGACTTGTGATCAGGATACCATCAGCTGCGGGTTCAACAGGAGGATATTGCGAGGACAGCTTTCCGCACGCGTTACGGCCATTATGAGTTTTTGGTGATGTCGTTCAGACTCACCAACGGCCCAGCAGCATTTATGGATTTGATGAACCGTATTTTCAGGCGGTATCTTGACTTGTTCATCATCGTATTCTTTAACTATATTTTAGTGTATTCCCGTAGCCGAGAAGAGCACGAGCAGCACCTGCGGATCACACTGCAAACCTTAAGGGAGCACCAGCTATTCGCAAAATTCTCTAACTGCGCATTCTGGCTCGACAGCGTAGATTTCTTGGGTCACGTGATCACAAGAGATGGTATATGTGTTGACCCGAAGAAAATCGAGGCCGTTCAGCGTTAGCCCAGACCCGGATCAGTTACTGAGATCCGCAGCTTTTTAGGACTGGCTGGCTACTACAGGCGATTTGTACAGGACTTCTCCCGTATTGCTGAACCTTTGACCGGGTTGACCCGTAAGGGAGTTCCTTTCGATTGGACGGAGGAGTGTCAGCATAGCTTTCAGCGTCTACGGACTTGTTTGACTACGACGCCGGTGTTAGCATTGCCTTCAGGATTGGGTGGATTTCTGGTCTATTATGACACTTCTCGAGTGGGGTTAGGGTGCGTATTGATGCAGCACGACAGGATGATCGCGTATGCTTCACGGCAGTTGAAGAAACATGAACAGAACTACCCCACTCACGATTTGGAGATGGCTGTAGTGGTCTTTGCACTCAAGATCTGGCGACATTACCTATACGGCGAGTCGTGCCAGATATTTACTGACCACAAAAGCTTAAAGTATATATTTCAAAAGCGGGACCTGAATCTTAGACAGCGCCGTTGGAAGGAACCAGTAAATGACTACGATTGCGAGATCTTGTATCACCCAGGTAAGGCTAATGTAGTGGCAGATGCTTTGAGTAGGAGGCCCGGGGGTAGTCTGTCTTGTTTGAGCGCAGTACAGAGGCAGTCGTCGGCAGATTGGCAGATTTTATGCGATAGCCGAGTGTAGTTCGAGTTCACGCCGATCGGGGGACAGCTTGCGCATGTTCTTGCACGCCCACAGTTGCTTGACCGTATACATGAGGCACAGTACAGTGATGACTGTTGTTCAGAGATCATGTCCCGGATTGGAAAGGGCAGATTTTCCGAGTTCGTGATTGACGATCAGGGGATACAGCGATTTGGGACTAGACTGTGCGTACCAGATGTTGAGGGACTGCGGCGTGAGATTCTTGAGGAGGCACATCGATCGGTGTACAACGTTCATCTGGGTTCCACCAAGATGTACAATGATATGAGGGATGTTTACTGGTGGGACGGAATGAAGAGGGACATTACAGACTTTGTGTCGAGATGCCTGACTTGTCAGCAAGTCAAGGCCGAACACCAGAGGCCAGCGGGAGAGCTACAGCCGTTACACATTCAGGAGTGGAAATGGAAGCAGATTTCTATGGATTTCGTTGTGGGTCTACCCAGGACTAGGCGAGGGTATGACTCCATTTGGATGATCGTGGATCGTTTGACGAAAGCGGCTCACTTCCTGCCGGTAAAGAGGACTTTCGGATTTGCTCAGTATGCCCAGATATACATCGACGAGATAGTACGACTGCATGGAGTCCCGACATGTATTGTGTCCGACCGAGGCACCCAGTTTACCAGCCGACTATGGTAGAGGCTTCAGGAGGCTTTGGGCACCCGCTTGAGTTTCAGCACAGCATTTCATCCGAAGACAGACGACCAGTCAGAGCGGACTATTCAGGTTCTCGAGGACATGCTCCGAGCGTGCATTTTAGACTTTGGTGGCAGCTGGGATCATCATTTACCCTTGGTGTAGTTCTCCTACAACAATAGTTTCCAGGATACTATTCAGATAGCTCCTTTCGAGGCCTTTAATGGGAGGAGCTGTAGATTGCCCGTCTGTTGAACAGAGCTCAGTGAGATCAGTATCTTGAAGCCCCAGATCGTACAAGAGACGACCGAGAAGATACAGCTGATTCGAGATAGGATGAGGACAGCTCAGAGCAGGCAGAGATCATACGCTGACAGACACCGCCGCAGATTAGAGTTCGCAGTAGGCAATCACGTTTTTCTGAGAGTCTCTCCGATGAAGGGAGTGATGAGGTTTTGACGGAAGGGGAAGCTTAGCCCCAGATTCATAGGTCCCTTCGAGATCCTCGAGCGTGTGGGCGCAGTAGCATATCGTTTGGCTCTTCCACCCGACTTCCCAGATGTTCACCCCATATTCCACGTGTCGATACTTCGCAGATACCTGCATGACCCATCTCACATGATTCGGCATCAGACTGTTCAGCTCGAGCGCGATCTTTCGTTCACCCAGCAGCGAGTCATGATATTGGACCGGCAGGTGAAGAAACATCGATCGAAGGTCTTGCCATCTGTGAAGGTGCTTTGGCGCAGGCCGAATGGTGAAGATATCTCTTGGGAGGCCTAGGGCGAGATACGGAAGAAATTCCCTCATCTCTTTGAAGGTACGCGCAGCTATATATTTTAAATTCGGGGACGAATTTCTTGAAGGGGGAAGATTTTAACACCTTAGAATGTGATGAGTGGCTAATTATACTCTAAATTATGGTTTTTAATAAAAAGTTTACCAAATCGATTTTCAAATATTTTATCAAAATTAATGAATATTTTATTAGAATTTATTTAGGCTTTCACACACATGTGCATGTAAACTAGGGTTAAATTTAGGGTTAGACCATGATTAGCAACCATGGTGGATTAACCCATTTTCCTTAAGCTTATTTGGTTTTTAATTAAGGGTTGTTTTTTTTCTTTTAAATGGAAAATCATTTGAATTATGGTTGACTTGGAGAGTGAGAGAGAATGGGCATCATGGCATGAGCCCATGCTTGCATTTAATGAAGAGAGAGAGAAGGGGGCTTAACTAGTTGTGCTCTCATTTATTTTGTTTCTACACTCATTGTTCTCATTTCTCTCTCACTCTAACTCACACACAACACCAATAACAACAGCAGCAGACGAAGCAGCAGCAGCAGCAGCAGCACCAGCAGCAGCAACACCAGCAGCATCAGCACAGCAGCAGTAGCAGGCAGTAGCAGCTCCTTCTCTTCCTCTTCTCCTCCTTCTCTTTGCACCTAGGGTCATGTAAGGTATAAGTTCTGAGCTCAATTCCTTTTTCCTAAACTTATCTGTAGAATTAGCATCGGTTAGAGTTAAAAGTGAGTTTTAGTGCTAGAAATGGGGATTAGTGTGGATTTTTCGCCAAGTGGTGATTTTGAAGGTTAGCTTAACTTAATTAAGTGTTATTAGGGCCAAGTAAACTTAGTTTAACCCCAGATTTCTCTAAAATACCATAGGGTTTCATATTGGTGTAAATTTAATGTTTTAAGGTGAATTTTAAGCTTTCAATAAAATGCTGTTGACCCGGTGGTTTCAGACAAAATCTGAGTTAACTGGGGCATGTACGTTAGACCTAGACCACACACATAAAGCACGAACCCCTAATTCCACACCTAGGTCGCAAATTTATTCGTTCTGGCCATAATTTGCGGCAAGATAGGGGAGTTAGGTTTTGGGGTTAGGCCCAGGGTAGTCTGCTGCATATTCTAGTGTTTTGACATATGCAATTTTTCACTTTTATGTCCGAGTCAAAATCTAGAGCGATATATCGTTTTTCCAATACATTTAGTTTGCGCGACACGTGTGATACGTGAGTGGGTTCTGTGTTCCATCGTGTCGCGATGTGTCGGGGTAGTTTAAGACGCGTATTCACACGTTTCAGCGTATTGGACACACGCGCGTTTAGTCTGCGACGCAAGTTTCTCGTTTGATTTCGATATCGCGTTATTGTAGGGTTTTGCTTATATGGTTTCCTTGTGTAAAGTCTATGTTCGCAGTCGGGTATGTTGGATGCCGCAAAGAAGGGGAAACAGGTGGTCGGCTACGCTTAGCACGAGACCAGGTGACTAGATTTAACATCTACGGGGAAATCGCCCGTATGGCGTTAGGCGTCAGGGCATGATAGCCTATTCTAGTCGTGTATATTCATGTATACTATTGTAACATACCATCTGTTGTGCATATAGAATGGTAGTTATGGAACACTGCACTGTTGCTAACGGATCAAGCTGCACGAGCACAATTTGTACGATACACTCACACCGTTAGTGATTGCCAAAACACTCGCACTATAGAATTGCTACTAATTATATATCGTCTTGATTATCGCACCATTGATGATTGTCATGACTTTGTCACATATCGGGATATGTACACATAAATTGATATCTTCATACTTGCGCACATGGACACTGTATATTCATACTAGTGCACACATATATTGATATCTTCATAATTGCGCACATGCACACTGTAGATTCATACTAGTGGACACATATATCGATATCTTCATACTTGTACACATGCACACTGTAGATTCATATTGTCGCACACATATATCGATATCTTCATACTTGCGCGCATGCACACTGTATATTCATACTGGCGCACACATATGGCGCACACATATATCGATATCTTCATACTTGCGCACATGCACACTGTATATTCATACTGACGCACACATATATCGATATCTTCATACTTGCGCGCATGCACACTGTATATTCATACTCGTGCACACATATATCGATATCTTCATACTAGTGCGCACATATATTGATATTTTCATACTTGCGTACATGCACACTGTATATTCATACTAGTGCACACATATATGGATATCTTCATACTTGTGTACATGCACATTGTATATTCATACTGGTGCACACATATATGGATATCTTCATACTTGCGCACATGCACACGGTATATTCATACTGGTGCACACATATATCGATATCTTCTTACTTGCTAACATGCACAATGTATATTCATACTAGTGCACACATATATTGATATCTTCATACTTGTGCACATGCACACAGTATATTCATACTCGTGCACACATATATTGATATCTTCATACTTGCACACATGCACACTGTATATTCATACTAGTGCACACATATATTGATATCTTCATACTTGCGCACATGCACCGTATATATTCATATTAGTGCATACATTCATTGAGATATCTCTACTTGCGCACATGCATGCTATATATTCATACTGGTGCACACATATATTGATATGTTCATACTTGCGCACATGCACACTCATATTCGTGTATATATCCATTTGCACATCCATACCTCTCTACGTACATATGTTACATACATGGATGATATTGACTTGATTCAAAAAATATAGGGACCGCATGAGTTATTTTCAAACTGGATCCTTTTTAAAAGAGCAGTTTTCTATTTTTTCTCTTACTGTCATACGACACATTGCATGGATTTACACATTGAGTTTGGATTTATGGGATTTCTGGATTTGAGAACCGTGGTATTATTTTTAAAAAATACGCACTGTTTTAAAAACCCGGTTTCTCCTGATATGATATTTCAGTGCGTCCACCATTAGTTTTCTCGGTTCCTGAGAGCTTGTGTGAGTATACCCGATTCGAGGAGTGGTAGGCACCGATTGCGGGTACATAGTGGACACGGTATGGTATCCCGGGGCAAGAAGACTCGTATAGTTAGACGGTGAGCCCGGCGGAGGAACTACTACCTACCGGTGATTGGTGGGACCTGGCGGTTATCCGGAGGATGCTGACCAGAGCTGAGAGATGGATACGGGCTGACCCGTACTGCCGGAGCCGAGGGCCGATTCCGCAGACGGAGCCCGTGGGCCGATCCGGACTGACGGGGCCCGATACTTGAGGATTTGCGTGTCGATGCTGGACACAATCTTTTTATGATATTTCGAGTGCCGATGTTGGGCACTCACGATTCTATGAGGTTTACAGGATTTGAGGGCCGATTAAAGTGACGACGCCTGAGTTTTACTGGGATTTGGGTGTAATGATGGACACCGGTTATTTTCCACATTGACATTCCGTGTAGATATTATTTATTCCCACGCTCGGCATTCAGTGTTATACATCTCATCCTGTATCTGTAGTACCTGATTGAGTACACTTGCTATGCACGATTATTGCATACCTTGCTCATCCTATATTGATGTTATTAGATTGCACATGCTATGAACGATTATTAGATACCCTGCTCATCCAATATAAATGTTATTAGATTGCACATGCTATGTACGATTATTGCATACCCTGCTCACCATATCGAGATGTTATTAGATCGCACTTGTTGCATGATTATTGCGCATCCAGCTCATCATATAGATGTTATCTGTAGGCATAGGTTAGAGTATCGCAGTACATGCATACTCGCGATTACCTTTATATGTTATCTGCTATTCACGAGTTGGCAACTCACCCCCGTTGTGCCACAATGTTTGCAGGTTTCCCCTCAGAGTAGTCGCGGCAGGCTGCTTTCTTGCATCTTTTGATACGGATACCATTGCAGTTAGTGTTGGATATAGTGCCCTCAGAGTCAATTATTGGATCACTGGCACGTGATTGTAATGATTGAGGGAGGACCTATACTGGTAGGACAGTCTTACTCAAGATGATTGTATGCTATCTGGTTTATTTTTATCATCGTGTACTGCTTTAGGTGACCTTACAGGTCACTATTGCGCGTTGATAGAGCCCTTAGGATTCTTGCTTGACAGCCAGCAATATGATGGCGATCATATACATGGGAGCTGGTGGTCTATAAGTACATCCTTAAAAGGTCCCTAGTCGTGGGAGTTTCGAGACAGGGAATCGATACTCCAGAGTGGACTAGTGTATACAGTCGAGACCCCGACGAGGGGCGGTGGCCGGTCTCACAAGCCACTGGTGTCAGTTGGTTCACCTGAGATGTATACAGGTGCTTATTGGGTTATGAGTACACCAGACAGGACTCGCCGGGAACATGCTAGTTGGTCTTATACCTGACGTCAGATAGCAGTTCCTTGGTGACATGTGTACATGTTAGTTCATCGACCTGAGATCGTCATTTGTCTCGTGTGAGTTCCCAATGTACTTTGATTACTACCCTACCACGCTCAAAGGAGTCGTGCAAATAGGTTATAGTTGGGTACAGTCCCGAGCCACATAGAGGCAGTGAGCGGATCTGCAGGGGTTCGTCTCTCCCGGTATTGGGGGTGAGGTCGCGCTGTGTCTAGGAGAGACCTTACACGAAGTCCTCGGCCAAGGCAAGAGATTTACTGGTAGGTATTCCAGTACTATCTCAGGGTGTTCTAGGCTACACTCCGACACGACTTGTACCACTTTTGGGGGTCTGACTTTTACCAGCCCCCTTGGCCCACTATGCGATGCTCATAAACGAACGGACCGGACAGTACGGATGTTGTAACTGACAGGCTCAGTAGGGTGTCAGGATGAGTTTGCTTATCGATGTCCCTTTTGGTCAATAGCTGGTAGCCCGTTACGTATGGCTAATACCTCTGACGTGCTAGTGGTTAAATCCACAGACAAGAGATTGACGAGTCTTTAGAGTCTCCCACAGACCGTTTTTTCAAGTTTCGGGTGAAACGCTGTAGAGGCCGTATGGAGATATGGCAGGGTTCGATCATATACGTGCGGTATTGCATTTGTATTTGGTCGGAATACAAATGCGGGTATGTATATACAGTCGCGGGTTTTTCCTGTAATTTATTACGGGATCGTTTTTCTGAAGTTGCCAGCTTGCTTTCCGTTTCTGCCATTTTCCTTTGTTTCTTTCTTTTGCTGAAATTTGGTGGAGGGGGGTTATTTGCAGTTGTGCATTTTGCTAAGGAGAAGACTTTGTGGCATGATGGTTTTCATGATGGTGCACCATCCATTGACTTCATTTGACTTCATCATGGCTTGACTTTTGTGATGACATGGGATATGATTAGGTTATGAAGTGAGCTTTAGTTGTGATGATTATTCCTCATCATCACCTTTTCCCTCTCTTGCATTATTTTTGAAACACTCCCTCTCTCATTCTCTCCTCTCTATGATTCTTGGTCGGCCACAATAGGGAGTGGGCTGTCCAAATTGGTGTGGGGATTTTTGTTCTCTTCATGCTTGCAAAAAATCCCCAAGTTCATCACAAAATGCTTTCATCTCATTCCTCCACCAAAACCATGGAAACTTCATACCCCAATGAGACATAGCATTCTACACTTCATCTACAGTACCCTTGGGCACGTCGACTCGCCAACTTCGTGCTCGAGTTGCCTCGGTCCAGAGGTCAGAGTCCGTAAAAGAACCCGACGATGTGGTGCCCTTCCGACGAGGAGATGAAGACCGGAGATTCCGCGGGGAGATCGGGACGACGACGAGAAGACCGAAGGACACGGATCGCTCGGTATATCTCTCTACCCCTTTTCTAGTATGCTAGGAGTAGGTTAATGGCCCGATCCAGGATTTTAGTGCGCGGTGGTGCCGGTTTACAAGTTTCGTAAAAGTATCGTTTCCACATTTTGGCCTCGGATTGACGGCCGGGCCGCCGCCGTGCACTTACACTGGTATCAGAGCCACGCCATTAACCTAGTCTAGCTTGCTCTAACATGTTTACAAATTTGATCAATCGGATTTTCCAAAAACCGTATTTTCAAGCACAGTTTCTGTCGAATTTTTCCAATGCTCTAAAAATAATTTGGTACATTGTAAAAATACGTGCAGGGCTTTTTATGCATTCTGTGAAAATTTGGTCGCATGTTATTACTATTCCACCACGGAACCGCGGCCAAACCCATGATTGGGCCGCGGTTCCGCCGCCACTTTTACTTTTCAATGCACCAATATTTTACAGAGAGCTTCTGAGTTGAAAATGGGGTTTTTGGAATGTTCTTTTTGGGCCCAGATTTTTTTTAGTGCTACAGTTGTGCTTGGGGCCTACTTCGGGAAATTTTTAGTCGATCGAAAATTTTAAACATGTTAGTTCACAGTATTTACATTATATCTGCGACCGTGAATGTCATTTGATCGGTAAATCCTGTCTAACTGCTATAGCCCTTTTAGACGGATTTGCGAACGTGACATTCATGTTGATGTTCTGTGTTGTGCTGTGATGTTGCGGATTGTCGTGGTGGATAGGCTGGATGCAATGTTAGTACAGTTTAGTTGTATATGTACATTTGTTATTGCGAGGCGAGCGTCCGATATGTGGACTGTCGTTACTGCCTGTTTGTATATTATTCTTTTGGGGCACGACTGGGGTGAGGTCGATGTACCCGTTGTATGTATATTTTACTTTCTGTACTAGGATTACCCTAAGGTGGGGTGCACGGATAGCCGGGTTCTAGAGGGCAACAGGCCCGCATCTCATGGCGTTGAGACGGAGGGGGCCTCACTCTAGAATTGGCGAGCTTTTCGCCGCACTCGTAGGGGTACAGGTTGACCCAAAGAGGGGTGCCCAAGTTATCGGATTCCGTGAAGTGTTGGGTGGTCTATTCACGTTGCTGAAGGGGGCTGCCTTGCTTAGGTTTTGGCGGGTAACTTGCCGCGCCCGTAGGGGTCTCGGATTTCATTGCACAGGCTATCCACACGACCAGGGGAACGTCGGGTTTCAGTAGCGGCTCTATGAAACCCGGGGATCCCAGATATCTGTATTGTTCTGTGATGCTTATTACATTTCTGTGATATTGCATTTTTATCACGCCTTGAGCGAATATTATATATTTATATATATAGTAGTAGATGTTGTATATGTTTTGCATCCGCACTAGTCCAGTTCCCGCTCTGTCGTTAGTTAAGTAACCTAACGGGTAATGACGGGACCCAGTGGCGAATGTGAATGGCATATACGTACATCATTATTTTCGTTCTTTGTTGTGTGATCAATTGATGGGATTGCATTGATTCGGATCAATGCAAGCAAAAAAAACCTATTCTGATGTTGTTGGAACAATTTTTCTAAAAGCCGTTAATGCAAGGACGTTCTCTTTTGTTTTGCACAGTGGTATTCGGTTATGAATATCCAGCACCTCAGTCGACGAGGCAAGGGCCGAGATCCCTTCACCGAGAGTGACCCCTTGGACAGAAGTTTGCGTCAGGGCAATAACTTCACTATAGTCGTTTTCTTTTACTTTGCATCGTGGTATTCAGTTAGAATATCCTGCACCTCATTCTACGGGGAAAGAGCTGAGATCCCTTCACCGGGAGTGACCTCTTTAGCAAAGGTTTTCGTTACTATATTTTTCTAAAAAGTTATCCGGTTCCTTCAACGATATCAAGTTCATTACGTTAAAGGTTTTTCGCCAAAAAAAATTCGTAGCCCTTCGTCATTTCATACGGGTAGCACGTAGTATTCATGCTATATTTGTTGACCTTCGTCAAGGCATAGTGAATGGTAGCTACTTGTTACCTTTCTGCTGCATAGATAGATGCGTTGGTTTGGGACAGTCGTATAGCCTTGTTGACCTTCGTCAAGGGCCTATACGGCTGGGTTCAAATTAACCTGGACAATGATGGGTAAAACTTGACATGTGACTTATGATTTGTTGACCTTCGTCAAGGTCATAAGAGCATGGGGCAAAAATCACATCGGGAGTTTCTAAAGAAACTGAAACTTGCCAGATATGTGCATACCTTCTGGAGTGTGATAACGTGAGCGGATTCCGTTACATTATCATGCGATGAAAGTTGGATCCCGATTCCCACTGATGAGTTGGTTTACTCCTCGGGTGATCCCGACTAATTTTTCTTTCAGCTTTGGAGGAGAATTTGACGGTACAGTGGGAGGTTTCCTGATTAGATAAAGTGATAAGCATTTTGATCTAGGTTAGAGTGCACGCTGAGTGTTTCTTTTCTCTCTCTCTTTGGCAGCGACCATGACCCGACCCTAAGACTACGACTCAGTGACCAAAATTAACCGAACCTTCTTAAACACTGGCTTTTGGATTGTCAGAGTTGCAAACCTCATTGCCACTCCTACTTTTACCCCTTTCTCCAGGACACGCCGTATTACTAAGAACGCCCACTTCCATTGGACAAAACCATCGTATGGTTATAGACGAACTCGAAGGAATTTATTCGAGGATGGTTTCCGGTTCTGGAGAAAACGAATAGGATTATTCAGTTGTCTTTTCCTTTTACCTTCTCTCAGGTTGCGAGTACTCCTTGGTTTAGGAGATAGTACATCTATTACGCAAATTGGATAGTCTTCTTCCAAACCATAGGCAGGTGCCGACCGGTAGGGAATGAAGAAAACCAATTAGCCTAACGATGGTGTACAGAAGGTATTATGTAAAGACAAATAAAGGGATTAGAAGGAGGGCAAAGTAAATTGCGACTGCTACTCACGACCAAACCAAGTATTTCATTACCACTCCTACTTCACCTTTGTATTTCTCTAGGACACTCCGTATCATTACGAAGATCCACAGTTGATTGGATACTCCATCGTATGGTTATATACGAACTCGAAAGGAACTTTTTCCAGTTCGGGGATAGATTCTGGTTCGGGAGAAATAGGAGAAAGGTTTATTCGGTTGTCTTTTATCTTCATATTCTCTTGCATTGCAAGTGCTCCTAGGATTAAGACAGTACACCCATTATGCTTATTGGATAGTCTTCTTCCAAACCATAGGCTGGTGACGAACGGTAGGGAAGGAAAAAAACCATTTAGCCTAAGAGGGTGTACAGAAGGTAATGACTAAAGACATATGAAGGGATTTGGAGATATGGCAAAGAAATATACGGTTACAGTTGTGAATATGGATAATGGAAGAGGCATTACTAGGAATACCCGGATACCCCTCCGAAACATTCACATGTTTCACTTTCACTGTGTACTGTTAAAAGAAAACTGATTTCCCAATTAGACACTTGCTCCAGGGTATGTGTTTACCAGGTATGATTCTCACATCTGTATGGTTTTACAGATGATGAGTGGGAGTAAGTTATTGGGAATTAGGTGATCATCCTCATTATATCGGAATTCATTGTACTTGGTGATACTTGAGGAAATCGCCTGGGTTGTTTGTCGGACGGCAAATATTTAGTTTTGAATATCCGCTGTTATGCACCAATTTCAAATTGATATATCTGTACGTCTATTTTTATAGAGTGAGATATACCTTTTTGAAATTATGTCCATGACATTTACTTATATCAGTGGATGGTTAGGTAAGGAGCATTAAACAGCGGTGTAATTCTTCTTAACCATAAGTACAGTTTTCAACCTATGACACACAGGATTTGAATTATTAGACTCAGGAGGCTTATACAGAGTATTGTATGTTGTCCAATGTCCATCAGGACAGAGGGGTTGGAACTCGTACCGTATTCTGTTTACTTGTGTCTTCTCTAGTTCTTAGACATGTGTTTCGTAGAAACACAAGGTCCAAGTTTTGAGAAGTTATAGGTATATGAATAAAGTAGAGAACCAGATATTGCCAGTAACGGGATTCTTCAAGGTGGTCGAAGATGTAGATACTTGTGTATGGTATTCAGTTGATAGTAATGATTAAGAGAAAGTTGTTTCTCTTTCAGGTTACTCATAATTGGAAGCATTCCTAAGTTGAGTAACGCTGATCGGCCTCCTTCCATTTAGTTGACATGCTATGGAGACAGTAGCATGATTTGAATCTGGTTCAATTAAATCAGTGCCTCTGTTTCTGTATTGGATACAGAACAGAACAGTTCATATCTTAACAATATTAAGGTACGGGGAGTTGTCCGGCTTATGATTAAAACCAGACTCTGGATAACTCAAGGCACGTTTCTGTAATGGCTGTTTGTGGGTTGACCCAGGCTATGACGAGGGTTGACTTTCTACCATGTGGAAGATTAATAGTGATATTGTTCTTGACTCCCCAGAGTTTTAACAAAATTGGATTTTTTCAGAAAACAGAAGTGGGAGTATGGTAGAACTGGAAGTGATTCTAGAACCGCAAACGATTACTGAAGATTTTATAAGAACCAAAAGATTCAATCTGGTTTGACATTCCATTGGCCACTCCGCAGATACGGTGGGTAACCTCAGGCACTCGAGAGGTACTTCGGTGTGCTAAAAAACGGTGACAGGGAGGTTCTTGTTTACCCAGACTTGACACTACTGTTGTTTCAGACTATGAGACGTGGCAGGAGGATGAGTATAGCGTCTTTCTGAACTGGCTTCAGAAGCGTACGTGTATATGACTCTGCCAGAGGGTTGTCGTAGTCAGTGGGATCAGCGGAAGCAAGGTGGACAAGTGGCTTATGTCTATTTATAGACTAAAGCAGAAATAGCAGAGCTAGATCATCTATTTCTGATGTGACAGTCATAGGTTTGACTTCATCAGAATAGGGGATGGATCTATTAAGAAGGTAGTAGGGTGTGATGTCCTGGTATTTGGATGACATACACAGAGTAGGAAGTGATGTTCCTATACTACGATCGGTTATACTTTGGTTGTCACACAGTGATTTCTCCACATAGGACATGGATATAATATCAAGACATTCTGGTTACTAGATCTATGGTTTTAGATATAGATTTGGGTAGTTTCCCAATCTGGGTACTTAGACAACATTCTAAAGGTATTTATAATGGACGACTCCTGGCATGGTGGTGTACCTGCAGGTGATGGAGTCACCCTCTCTTAAGGTGTCATACAGACTGAAAGGGAGAGGGATGTGCATGATTGGCAGATCACTTGCTTAGGCAATTGAGTCGAATATGAGATGTCAAGTACCACACCAGATATTGTTTTTGCAGTAGGTGCAATAAGTTGATATTGATCCAATCCTGGAGAAACGGTCGGAAGCAGTTTTAGAACATAAGTGAATGTTCTAGGGATATGATAACGAGAGCCTCATTCGGGAGGCAGTTATCATTCCAGGCTTCCAAGATGACCTGGATGACAGAGTGGCTGTCAGAGTTATTGTTTTCCCTCTGACGAGGGGCAGTATTTTGGACAGGTGGTCCAGGTGGATACTGAGGGAGGCAAGGCGCGGGATACTGATTAAGTTCAGTTGACGATACAGTCTGAGAAGTTTGGATTTGGAGTTCATTTATGAACTAGGTCCCATCAGATATCCAGACATACTCTAAGACAGGTATTGCTCATTTCGGGAGATGGTTTTCTCCGCGAACTTGAGATAAAGAGAGACATAGAAAGAAACATTAAGGCGGATCCACTCACTGAGGCTATTCCTCGAATGTAATAGTTTCGCAAACGGGTTTTGTGAGACTGATTAGTAGAGGAGTTGGGTGTTCGGTATCACACAGGCTGTGGTATGCGACATCGCAATAATTAGCCTTAAGTGCAAGTGGGAGATTGTTGGATATAGTGACCTTAGAGTCAATTATTGGATCACAGGCACGTGATTGCAATGATTGAGGGAGGACCTATACCGGTAGGACAGTCTTACTCAAGATGATAGTATGCTATCTGGTTTATCTTTATCATCGTGTACTGCTTTAGGTGACCTTACAGGTCCCTATTGCACGTTGATAGAGCCTTTAGGATTCTCGCTTGACAGCCAGAAGTATGATGGCGATCATCTATATGGGAGCTGGTGGTCTATAAGGACATCCTTAAAAGGTCCCTAGTCGTTGGAGTTTCGAGACAGGGCATCGATACTCCAGAGTAGACTAGTGTATACAGTCGAGACCCCGACGAGGGGCGGTGGCCGGTCTTGTTCATATCAGATTTTTGCATTTTCATACCGCCCAATTTTTATCACATTGCATATCGGTAGATACTCTTGAGCCGTGTTTGCTAGTCAATTGCAGGATACAGGTTCTCGGTTCTAAAACGGGAAATTCATGGAAAACACGACAAAATCCAGGTTCCTGCCAACCACAGATAAAACACGGTCTCCGCTCTTCATCCGTATGTTGCCAGATATCAATAGGAAGACAAAAGGTCAAATCAATGTCATTCTCATGCACAAGGCTCAATGGTAGCACAAGATCCAGGAGATCTACGCGGAGCTCGAGGCAATCATGACAAAATCTTGACAAAAAGTCCACCTTTCCCTCAACAGAAATTCTGGAAAAATCGTGGAGCCAAATTGAGAAAATACATGTACCAGAATAATGTACTCATCAAACCAGGAAACCACAGAAAATTGGGAAGCCCAAATCAACTATAAGGCCGCGGATCCGCGGCCAAAGTGGGGTCCAGGCCGCGGATCCGCGGCCATATAGTGGCGGCAGACAGAAAGTTTTCAGGGTTATTTTGGTATTTTCAGATGTGTTCTGGTGGTTGCCCTAGGGTTTCATTCTCTGGCCTATAAATAGCCCAGAAGTTTGTGAAGGGAAGGGTCCATTCTTGTATTTTCTTTTTCTAGGATTTAGTTCACTTGTTCTTCTTCTTCTCATCTCTTCTCCATTAAACTTGTAGTGAGCTTTGTGAGGGAGGAATGATAAATAAAGAAGATCATTTTATTATCATGCTTGTCTTGCTCTTTCTTTACTTGTTGTAATTTTAATTGTTAAGCAGTTGTTGTTATTTCTTTGTTGTTTCTTTCTTCTCTCTTTTTCTTTATCCTTCATACGACAATGATACTTACGCTCGATCCTCGCCAAAGTGAGGTCGCAAATAGTTAGTCGTAGTCTTCTAATCTCCTTCTTTCTATCTTCCTCTTTTGTTTTGTTTTGTTTTTCCTTATCATGAAGTGTGAGTAGTTTTATACTTGTTAGGGTAGGATAAGGGAAGTTTGAGAGAAGGAAATCTCTCTCACTCTTTCCTTGCCCAACAACTTAAATCGACTCCCGTTAATTGAACCACAATCCGCTCCTTATGGCACCCTATCCTACATGATAGCGGTGATTCCGTAGTGAGACCGGTTGTGGTTGAATTAACCGGAGGTTATGGATAAGAGCCAAGAACGGACGGACAAGCACCAAAAGGAAGACTTATGCGTAGGAAAGCCTAGCTTATACTCGCATAGTCCTTCCTAGTCGTGCTAATCCCCGTTGTTGCCGATTACCGTAACACCGATATTAAGAGGGGAAACGAAAGATGTGGAGACTCCTAACTCAAACTAACCTAATCCTAACCCTAACAAGCTCTCTTTAAATATCAACTTAACACTTAGATAATCCAACAAAATCTGAACAACCGGACTGAACTCGTCGAAAAACACATAGAAAAAGATTCCCATCTCCCTGCGGACGACCCGTACTCAACCGGCTAGCTACGTGCGAAACCGTCTTGATTGCGGTATTTAAAACATAAACTTGAACACGCACATACTCTATCAATCAAATGGCGCCGTTGCCGGGGAGACGGTAGTTTATTTCTTTGTGTAATTTCGGGTTAATTTGTAAGTATAAAAAAAAAACGAAAAAAAATATACTTTGTAAAAGAAACCATCTTGTTATTCTTGATTAGTTTTTGTGCAAGTGTGCAGGAAAATACGAAGTTCAAGATCGACGCCAAGGACGTTGAAAATATGGAGTTCAAGTACAGTGCCAAAGACGTAGGAAGATAGACCCACATTTTCGCGGCTACACCGCGACGGACAAAAACGAAGCATCCGGACTACTGTGAAAATCTGGAGTAGATACAGTGAGCAACTCAGAATTCCACACATCCAGACAAACAGAGGACACCAAACAGAGCCCACACCAGAAAAATGAAGCCCCAATATCCACTTCCTGCCGCGGATCCGCGGCAATAGAGGGCTTAGGCCGCGGATCCGCGGCCATTTGGTGGCCTTGGGCTCCCATCTTCTCTCTGTAAGTCCCTCTGTCTCTCTCCACTCCTCTGAACTCCACTGAACTGTGTTTTCTGCAGCCTTCTTTGCGCAAACTCTTCTCCCCCTTCCAATAAACTGTTCTTGTGCAGGATTCTTTACGCCGCAAATAAAAATTTTTTGCAGTTGATTTGTTACTGTTTTGCATTCTTTAATACGGACTTAAGGGGCTTGAAACCAATCCAGATTGGGTGGGGATTTCATCACCCTTCCCAGGACCCCGGAAATCACTAAAGCATATGCATTGTCCATTGTAAATTAAAAAATACTAGACTTCAGCCCTAAGGACTTCGCGCTCATTAGGAGAAGATAAACCGTGTTTGGAATCTCGCTTAACCGTATATTGTTTACGGGGTGTCTAGGAAAGTGTTAAAGGCGCAACCGCCGAAAGAGAAAGGGTTATTTAATTAAGGAACTACGCGAAAGTGTTGGACAACCTCCCCTTATCTCTGCACTTACCTGGCCCCGTGATCGGTGTATTTTTAAGCCTGTTTCTCGACACTGTATAACTTCGAAAATCAAGTTCAGGAGCAGGTCTAGTAGACCTAGGTTACCCTAGATCTAGGTGTGATTGTGCATATCTTGTTTGTGATTGCTTAAGCCGTATTTCCGCACATATTTCTGTAAAAATCTTTCTAACAAAAAAAAAAAGAAAAAAAAATCAAAAACTTTTACAAAAACTTGCCCTTTTATCGCCAAATCCATTTTCACCCACCACCCATCGCCTTTCTCCATTGACGTTTTCTTACCCTCACCTTCTCCGCTTTGACTATACTAAACTCGTTTAGTGTATGTCCGCTTGGACTCGGGACACTACCGCCCGTCTAGTCCGCGTTACGTTAGTCGCGACCGACTACGCGATCGACTCCGAAGTCGATACTCCGTCCACTCCTCTTTCACCCCTTCCTTTGCCGGCCAACTCCGACGTTGACCGGAATTCTGTTCATACATCTTCACCTTCACCTTCACCAACCTCTTCTTCCGCGATGTCGGGATTTAATCCGAACATCTCTTTGACCACCCCTGGATTGGCTCCACCTCCTACGGAGACAAATATCCCACCACCTCCACCTGTTGTAGCGCCGCAGCGAATTGCGCTCCAGGATCGTTTCTATCCCACCCGTTCTGCACTTCCCACCTGCCTTTCTCTTCCTCCGGCCAATGGGGACAACTTTGAAATTAAGCCCCATTTCATCAACATGCTTCCACGTTTTCATGGGCTTGAATCTGAAGATGCCTATATCTTCATTAATAAATTTCAAAACGTCTGTGCCATGATGAAAACAACCCAGCTGTCGGACTATGCTATACGTCTACGGGTCATTCCGTTCACTTTATGCGATCTCGCTGAAAAATGGCTGTATAGCACCGCTTCCCACTCAATCACCAGCTGGGACGAGTTTGTTAAAGCGTTTCTGAAAAAATTCTATCCAAATCATAAGACCGCAAGAATTCGAAATGAAATCAACCAATTCTTCCAGCTTCCTTCTGAACCCTTCTGGAAGTGCTTTGACCGATACAAAGACCTTCTTGTTCAGTGTCCTCACCACGGTATAGAGAAATGGCAACTCTGCCAAACCTTATACAAGGGACTGAACCCAGCAACGAAGCAGTTGCTGGAAACCATATGTCAGGGCCACTTCCTATCGAAATCTGACGAGGAAGCTTGGCAGTTCTTTGACGATCTTGCGGAGCAAACGCTACAGTGGGAGAGCACCAGACCGACTTCTTCTTCTTCTACCTCCACTTCTACCGGTCAGTCTTGGGTAGGAATCCACCAACTTGACGTCTCTATTGCGATGAAAGCTGAAATGGCTGCTATAACACGAAAGCTTGAAGCGATAGAGAGCAAATTTTCTGCTCCTGCTCCTGCCCCTGTTCTCCCCCTGCGTACCATCTGCGCTTGTTGTTCCGATCCTTCCTACTTGACCGAAGAGTGTCCTTACAATCCACCCTCGCAAGGACAGGATCTGGTTAATGCTGCCTTCCAGCAAAGACCGAGGAATGATCCATACTCTTCCACCTACAATCCCGGTTGGAGGAATCACCCCAATTTCGCCTGGAATCAGAATCAGAATCAATTCCAAGGCAACAATTTCCAAAGGGCCCCTCCACCGCAACAACAAGCGCAACAACAAACTCAGCATCAATATCAGCAGCCCTTCCAACCCCAACCTTTCCAAAACCAGACGAACAACTTTGCACCCAACAATTCTTTTCCACCAAACAACTTTGTTCCGTCAAACAACGATAAGGTTTCCTCGCTTGAGCGAAGTCTGGAGGCATTTGTTAAACAATCGACTCAATCCACCGCCAACATCCAGTCTTCGATTCAATCTTTAGTGCAACACACTGCCGCACACGGGCAAAGCATCAAGACCATCGAGGCCCAGATTGCACAGCTGAACGCGGCCTTGAGCGAGCGAGAGAAGGGGACGCTCCCGTCCCAGCCACTTCCAAATCCCGGTCACCCACATAATGCACATGTTGCTCTTGAACAACAAAACCATAATGTGAGTGCCGTGACTACACTGAGATCGGAAGGATGCTGCAAAACAACATTGGCAAGCGAATCAACGATGACACCCCGGCCGCTTCTTCTTCTTCTTCTTCTTCTTCTTCTTCGTCTTCCGAGCCTATTCTCCGTTCTTCAACAGGCTCTCCTTCCTCTTCTTCTGCTATGAACGGACCAACTTCTCACTCCACGAAAACACCTATTCTGGGATCCGTTCCAACTCCAAAATCTCCTCCTCCAGTATTAGACTCAACCAATTTTCAAAATGTTCCATTTCCAAACCGGTTGAGGTCTAACAAACAAAATCCACAAATGGAGAAGATTTTGGAGTTATTCAAGCAAGTTAACATTAAAATTCCTCTTTTAGATGCTGTCCAACAAGTCCCGTCTTACGCGAAAATCTTAAAGGACTTGTGCACGAAAAAGAGGAAGTCTCAGGTACCCAAGAAAGTTTTCTTGGCTAGTGCTGTGAGTGATGCCCTTACCCAATCTTTACCACAAAAACGGAAGGACCCTGGCTGTCCTACGATTTCAATTACTATTGGGGATAAGAACATCAACCGCGCACTATTAGATCTTGGTGCCAGTGTTAACTTGCTTCCGTATTCAGTATACGAGCAATTAGGCGTCGGAGAGCTGAAACCCACACACTGCACTCTCCAGATGGCCGACCGATCGATCACCCATCCTAGGGGTGAGCTAGAGGATGTGTTAATAAGAGTCGGGGACTTCATATTCCCCGTCGACTTCATTGTCTTAGATACACAGCATGTAGCTAACCCCCGGAATCAAATTCCGGTGATACTCGGTCGCCCATTTCTCGCAACCTCAAATGCTGTGATCAATTGTCGCAATGGTTCAATGAACCTCTTTTTTGGAAATATGACGATTGAACTCAACATTTTTAGGTTGGGGAATCAGCCCGCCGAACCTAATGCTCATATACTGGATGTCTACTCGATCCAGGAGATCACACCAGAAGAGTGTGAATTCGAGGAGTTTTTGTTTGATCACGATAATCTTGACGCCACTAGTGCGTTTCTCTTCGAACCTGCTGCTGTTTCTGCGCCCGACAACGAATACGAGTGTTTCACGTTCTCGAACGATCTTAGCCGCGCACAACCCGAGTTTGAATCCTTCGACTTTTCGGATGAGTTACCTGAACCATCCGACTCGGTTGCCTACACTCGTTTTGAACCTTTGCTGGAGTCCTTTGAGTTCGAGACCTTTGCACCAGTCTTGCCTTCCATCATTTCACCTCCAACGCTCGAACTCAAGCCTTTACCGTCTCATCTCAAGTATGCTTACTTAGGTGAGAACGAGACCCTCCCTGTCATCGTCTCGGCTTCTCTAGCTCCCGAGCAAGAGAAAGCCCTTCTCGCGGTCTTGCACAGCAACAGGCAAGCTTTTGGCTGGTCCATGGCGGACATCAAGGGGATTAGTCCCCTCGTCGTTGAGCATCACATTCATCTGATGGAGGATGCCAAACCAGCCCGGGATCCACAAAGACGTCTTAATCCAGTCATGAAAGAGGCTGTGAAGAAGGAGATCGTCAAATGTCTAGATAGTGGTATCATTTACCCAATCTCTGATAGCCAGTGGGTTAGCCCCATTCACGTTGTCCCCAAGAAGTCGGGCATCACGGTCATCACCAACAAGGCGAATGAGTTAATCCCTACTCGCACCCAAACTGGGTGGCGAGTTTGCATTGATTACAGAAAACTCAACGCCGCAACGCGGAAAGACCACTTTCCGCTACCCTTCATTGACCAGATGCTTGAACGATTGGCCGGACATGAGTACTATTGTTTTCTTGATGGCTACTCTGGCTATAATCAAATTCCCATCGCCGAAAAAGACCAGGACAAGACCACTTTCACTTGTCCTTTCGGCACGTTTGCATATCGACGCATGCCCTTTGGGTTATGCAATGCGCCCGCTACCTTCCAGCGGTGTATGATAGGTATTTTCTCAGACATGGTGGAAAAATTTCTGGAGATTTTCATGGATGACTTCTCCATCTTCGGCGACTCCTTTGACGAGTGTTTGCTGCATCTTGACGCTGTCCTTACCCGATGTAAGGACAAGAATCTCACTTTGAACTGGGAGAAATGCCACTTCATGGTGCGCGAAGGTATTGTCTTAGGACATATCATCTCGCAAAATGGCATAGAGGTTGACAAAGCAAAGATTGAGGTCATTTCCAATCTGCCTCCTCCCCGATGCGTCAGAGATATCCGAGCCTTCCTTGGCTATGCCGGTTTCTATAGACGGTTTATCAAGGACTTTAGCAAGATTGCTAGGCCCTTGACTCTTTTGCTGGCCAAGGATACACCATTTGACTTCAACTCGAGCTGTGTGACTGCCTTCGAGTCACTGAAACACTCACTCACTTCTGCTCCCGTTCTTTCTTCACCTGACTGGACGCACCCATTCGAGATTATGTGCGATGCATCCGACTTTGCCATTGGTGCTGTCCTTGGACAGCACATCAACAAGATGCCGCACGTAATCTATTACGCGAGCCGAACCCTGAACGACGCCCAACTCAATTATACAACAACTGAGAAGGAATTCTTGGCTGTTGTATTTGCCTTAGAAAAGTTCAGGCCCTACCTCATCGGCTCTCCAGTCATTGTCTACACTGACCATTCTGCTCTGCGCCATCTTTTTGCGAAGAAAGATGCCAAATCTCGGTTAATACGTTGGATCCTCTTGCTTCAAGAGTTTGACCTTGTCATTAAGGACAAACGAGGATGTGAAAACGTAGTTGCCGACCATCTCTCACGACTTCCTTCTTCACCTTCGCTTCCAATTCCGATCAACGACGTTTTCCCGGATGAACAACTCTTGACAGTATCGTGCGAACCCTGGTTCGCAGATATTGTGAACTATTTGGCCACGGGATTACTACCGACTGAATGGTCGAGTCAGGACAGACTTCGCTTCTTATCCCAAGTAAAACACTTTTACTGGGACGAACCCTACTTGTTCAAGTACTGTCCCGACCAGATTATTCGTCGGTGTGTCCCTGATGAGGAATTCAAGAGTGTGCTGTCATTTTGCCACGATCAAGCGTGTGGCGGGCATTTTGGGCCCAGAAAGACAGTTGAGAAGATCTTGCAATGTGGTTTCTACTGGCCACAACTCTTCAAAGACGCTCATGACTATTGCAAGACTTGCTCCCGGTGCCAACACATGGGCCGGATATCCCGGAGGAACGAGATGCCGCTCCAACCGATCTTGGTTGTGGAGATTTTCGATGTTTGGGGGATAGACTTCATGGGGCCGTTTCCCAGCTCTTTTGGGAACTTGTACATCCTTCTAGCTGTTGATTACGTCTCTAAATGGGTCGAGGCTGTGCCCAGCCGGACTAACGACAACAAGGTTGTCGTTAGGTTCCTTAGAGAAAACATTTTCTCACGGTTTGGGCACCCCCGAGCGATCATTAGCGACAATGGAAGTCATTTCTGCAATAAAACTTTTGAAGCCTTGATGCGGAAATACTCCATTAATCATAAGCTCTCTACGCCCTACCACCCCCAAACCTGCGGGCAGGCCGAAGTTTCAAATCGGCAAATCAAGCAGATACTGGAGAAGACGGTTTCCAAGAACCGTAAGGATTGGTCTCTGAAACTCACTGATGCCCTTTGGGCATTTAGAACCGCGTATAAGACCGACCTTGGCATGTCTCCCTATCGGCTTGTGTACGGAAAAGCCTGCCACCTTGCTGTCGAAATAGAGCATCGCGCATTTTGGGCGATAAAGGAGCTGAATCTGTCTCTTGAGGACGCGGGCAGCCATCGGAAGCTGCAGCTGAACGAACTATGCGAGCTTAGGGATGAGGCTTACGACAACGCGGTTGTCGTTAAGAATCGAACGAAGGTGTTTCACGATAAACACCTTTTGCGCAAAACCTTCGTACCTGGTCAGCAGGTACTGCTTTACGACACCCGACTTCATTTCTATCCTGGAAAGCTCAGATCTCGCTGGAAAGGGCCGTATTTTGTGCGGAATGTGTATCCGCAGGGCGCTGTGGATTTGGAGAATCTAAAGGACGGTTCACTCTTCAAAGTGAACGGACACCGATGCAAACCGTACCTTAGCGCCGAACCAACAGAGGAGCTCCTGTTCTTACAGGAGCCGGTTTACCCTGAATGATCTTCCTCTGCCTACCTCCAAACTTCGGTTATCCAGCCAAGAACAGTGGACACTGTTCCAAATAAGTTTGGGGGTATGTACAAACCATTTTGTATATATTTGTGTATATTCTTTTTTCTTTTCTTTAAAAACAAAAACAAATAAAAATTTGTGTATCGCTAACCGACAATTTTGACCCTTCAAATGATCTCTTCATGCAATGACAGTGAGGACACTGTCCAGTTTAAGTTTGGGGGTACGCTCGGTACGCATTTCTTACCTTCGCATTCATATGTATATTTTGTATCTGCATATTAAATCCATAAAATCCATAAAAATTTGAAAATTTTCTAAAAATATAAAAACTTTTTGTCAAGTTAGCTTGTGGAAGAGCTCTGATTCAACATTCGACGGTTTTTGTTTGAAAAAATAGGAATAACTAAATCTTATGTTTGGATATTGAAATCCTGAAAGATAACTCTCCTTTGAAGTTAACTATAGCTGATATAAGTCTTTACATCACACTACACGTGTCATAAGATTTTGGGAATTAGATGACAAGTCTTTCATGTTTAAACTTTTAAACAGATAAATGATTTTCTGAAGATCAAAGAGGTTTGTTCTGAAATAAGTAATGTCAAGAATAGTTTATGAAGTAAAGCGAATATTAAGGAATGTTATTGATGCCGTAATTGGAGCTAAGTCTGAAAAATAACCCATCTAAAGCTTGATTGGAATGATTACACACCAAACCCACTAAACACGTCTTTTATCCAAAAAAAAAAAATATTTGAACTACCGGTTATATCTCCGTTCGTATTAAATCATCTGATTTTCACGACAAACTGTCTTTTGTTTTTGGACCTAGGTAACTTGAGTAATTAAGTCCGCTGGGGTGTTTCTACACCTAATGCCCTAAAACCAACTGGTTTGGGTGCATTGGCCCAAAGCTCGCTAAGAAGCCTAGAAAGTCCAGTTTAAAACAAAGTCAAGCAAGTGTTCTCTCCGAGTTAAAATTCCTAACGGTTCTTTGTGTGAGAATAATCTTGATAAAAGACAGGCTTTTAAAAAAAAATTTTTAACGGATATATGAAGGTTTTACTCTTTGATAAAGACTATTGCACGTTCACAGAGGTGTGTATGAAATGAAAACAAGAAAAAGGTGGAGTGAAAAATACGACTTGGTTTCCTGTTAAGGAAGATAGAAATTCTGAAGTTGAAACCTTACTGGAAAACGAAACTTGAAAAATGCTTAACTCTTTATAAAACTTATGTGATCCTTTTAAAATTGTTATCTGGGCTTTATTGTGCGACATGATGACTTTAATCGATCCTTCTGGAACTTAACGACCCTATTTGCACTGCACGTAAAGACATATAAAATCTGTAGTTAAATAAGAAGCGAGGTGTGAAAAATAAAGGTTCGATAGTCTAGACTTAGGATTATAGAATTGTTATTTTCTAAAACAAAACTTTAGGGTTTGAAACTTAGTCATTTTTACAAACCAACTTGACCGGATTTTGTGGGTAGTATCCGCTGAAAACCCTCAGGAGACAACACTCCTCCTACTAGGGACACCTAGAGGTTTAACGGCTTGTTGCACATGCTCAGTGCAATCGCGTTCCCTGCGAAAGTGAGGTTAGGAATTTTTTTGTGAATAAATGGGCTTTGCTCGGGACGAGCAAATGATAAGTTTGGGGGTATTTGTTCATATCAGATTTTTGCATTTTCATACCGCCCAATTTTTATCACATTGCATATCGGTAGATACTCTTGAGCCGTGTTTGCTAGTCAATTGCAGGATACAGGTTCTCGGTTCTAAAACGGGAAATTCATGGAAAACACGACAAAATCCGGGTTCCTGCCAACCACAGATAAAACACGGTCTCCGCTCTTCATCCGTATGTTGCCAGATATCAATAGGAAGACAAAAGGTCAAATCAATGTCATTCTCATGCACAAGGCTCAATGGTAGCACAAGATCCAGGAGATCTACGCGGAGCTCGAGGCAATCATGACAAAATCTTGACAAAAAGTCCACCTTTCCCTCAACAGAAATTCTGGAAAAATCGTGGAGCCAAATTGAGAAAATACATGTACCAGAATAATGTACTCATCAAACCAGGGAACCACAGAAAATTGGGAAGCCCAATTCAACTATAAGGCCGCGGATCCGCGGCCAAAGTGGGGTCCAGGCCGCGGATCCGCGGCCATATAGTGGCGGCAGACAGAAAGTTTTCAGGGTTATTTTGGTATTTTCAGATGTGTTCTGGTGGTTGCCCTAGGGTTTCATTCTCTGGCCTATAAATAGCCCAGAAGTTTGTGAAGGAAAGGGTCCATTCTTGTATTTTCTTTTTCTAGGATTTAGTTCACTTGTTCTTCTTCTTCTCATCTCTTCTACATTAAACTTGTAGTGAGCTTTGTGAGGGAGGAATGATAAATAAAGAAGATCATTTTATTATCATGCTTGTCTTGCTCTTTCTTTACTTGTTGTAATTTTAATTGTTAAGTAGTTGTTGTTATTTCCTTGTTGTTTCTTTCTTCTCTCTTTTTCTTTATCCTTCATACGACAATGATACTTACGCTCGATCCTCGCCAAAGTGAGGTCGCAAATAGTTAGTCGTAGTCTTCTAATCTCCTTCTTTCTATCTTCCTCTTTTGTTTTGTTTTGTTTTTCCTTATCATGAAGTGTGAGTAGTTTTATACTTGTTAGGGTAGGATAAGGGAAGTTTGAGAGAAGGAAATCTCTCTCACTCTTTCCTTGCCCAACAACTTAAATCGACTCCCGTTAATTGAACCACAATCCGCTCCTTACGGCACCCTATCCTACATGATAGCGGTGATTCCGTAGTGAGACCGGTTGTGGTTGAATTAACCGGAGGTTATGGATAAGAGCCAAGAACGGACGGACAAGCACCAAAAGGAAGACTTATGCGTCGGAAAGCCTAGCTTATACTCGCAAAGTCCTTCCTAGTCGTGCTAATCCCCGTTGTTGCCGATTACCGTAACACCGATATTAAGAGGGGCAACGAAAGATGTGGAGACTCCTAACTCAAACTAACCTAATCCTAACCCTAACAAGCTCTCTTTAAATATCAACTTAACACTTAGATAATCCAATAAAATCTGAACAACCGGACTTAACTCGTCGAAAAACACATAGAAAAAGATTCCCATCTCCCTGCGGACGACCCGTACTCAACCGGCTAGCTACGTGTGAAACCGTCTTGATTGCGGTATTTAAAACTTAAACTTGAACACGCACATACTCTATCAATCAGGTCTCACAAGCCACTGGTGTCAGTTGGTTCACCTAAGATGTATACAGGTGCTCATTGGGTTATGAGTACACCAGACAGGACTCGCCGGGAACATGCTAGTTGGTCTTATACCTGACGTCAGATAGCAGTTCTTTGGTGACATGTGTACAGGTTAGTTCATCGACCTGAGATCGTCATTTGTCTCGTGTGAGTTCCCACTGTGCTTTGATTACTACCCTACCACGCTCAAAGGAGTCATGCAAACAGGTTTTAGTTGGGTACAGTCCCGAGCCACATAGAGGCAGTAAGCGGATCTGCAGGGGTTCGTCTCTCCCGGATTGGGGGTGAGGTCACGCTGTTTCTAGGAGAGCCCTTACACGAAGTCTTTGGCCCAGGCAGGAGATTTACAGGTACGTATTCCAGTAGTATCTCAGGGTGTTCTGGGCTACACTCCGACACGACTTGTACTGCTTTTGGGGGCCTGATTTTTACCAACCCCCTAGGCCCGCCATGCGATGCTCATAGACGAACGGACCGGACTGTACGGATGTTGTCACTGACAGGCTCAGTAGGGTGTCAGGATGAGTTCGCTCATCGACGTCCCTTTTGGTCAAAACCTTGTAGCCCGTTACGTATGGCTAATACCTCTGACGTGCTAGTGGTTAAATCCACAGCCAAAGGATTGACGAGTCTTTAGAGTCCCCCACAGACCGTTTTCTCAAGTTTCGGGCGAAACGCTGTAGAGGCCGTATGGAGATATGGTAGGGTTCGATCATATACGTGCGGTATTGCAGGGATCATGATAGGACGGATAATACTAGCGGGCTTTGGTTTAAGCCGGATCCTAGTATAGTACAGTGTAGATTTTGTCTCATTGCTTTTGTATTCGGTCGGAATACAAATGCGGGTATGTATATACAGTCGCGGGGTTTTCCTGTGATTTATTACGGGATCGATTTTCTGAAGTTGCCAGCTTGCTTTCCGTTTCAACCATTTTCCTTTGTTTCTTTCTTTGTCTGAAATTTGGTGGAGGGGGGTTATTTGCAGTTGTGCATTTTGTTAAGGAGAAGACTTTTTGACAAGATGGTTTTCATGATGGTGCACCATCCATTGACTTCATTTGACTTCATCATGGCTTGACTTTTGTGATGACATGGGATATGATTTGGTTTTGGAATGAGCTTTAGTTGTGATGATTATTCATCATCATCACCTTTTCTCTCTCTTGCATTATTTTTGATACACTCCCTCTCTCATCTCTCCTCTCTATGATTCTTGGCCGGCCACAAGAGGGAGTGGGCTGTCCAAATTGGTGTGGGGATTTTTGTTCTCTTCATGCTTGCAAAAAATCCCCAAGTTCATCTCAAAATGCTTTCATCTCATTCCTCCACCAAAACCATAGCAACTTCATACCCCAATGAGACATAGCTTTCTACACTTCATCTACAGTACCCTTGGGCACGTCGACTCGCCAACTTCCTGCTCGAGTTGCCTCGGTCTAGAGGTGGGAGTCCATAAAAGAACCCGGCGATATGGTGCCCTTCCGACGAGGAGATGAAGACCGGAGATTCCGCGGGGAGATCGGGACAACGGCGAGAAGACTGAAGGACATAGATCGCTCGGTATATCTCTCTTCCCCTTCTCCAGTATGCTAGGAGTAGGTTAATGGCCTGATCCGGGATTTTAGTGCGCGGTGGTGCCGGTTTACAAGTTTCGTAAAAGTATTGTTTCCGCATTTTGGCCTCGGATTGACGCCCGGGGCGCCGCCGTGCACTTACAGTTGGCGCGTGAGCCCTTTTGCTGATAGGTGGGTTTTTGCGGTATCCGTTTATTTTCCAGTTGTATACATTGTTGTATCTAGTACTCTCCATCTACTACTTATGTATTGATTTAGAGACCAGTTGTGAGGACGATGTATATTATTTTGTACTCTGGTGTCGAGCTCGTTGTGAGGCGACCTTATTCATGCAGTTTTATATTTCATGTTGTCTTCACTTATTTTGCTCATTCTTCGCTACGGCATCGTATATTATTTTTGTGGTGATTGGTTCCGCCGTTGGGCATGATTGCTTCCGTTGGGGACGCTTTATTCTTATTGTATAACATTTTACTTATATCTTGTCTTGTACCCGATTTCGGGGCTAGTTTTTACAAAGGAAATGCTGCCAAAATTTTTAAGATAATAACTTGAACTTTAAAGAATTTTACTAAACAACTTAAGGTTTTCTAAATGTTTTAACAAATGTTTCCATTAAACGTTTTAACACTCACTACTTTTAAATGGCTTTGATTTCTGGGTTTCGGCTAACTTAGTCGCGTTACGCCTGTAGACGTTACGTGGTTAAGTGTCGGTCACGGGCCGAACTTTAGGCCGTGACAAATCGAATAGTTTTCGCGAAATATATTTTTTTAATATTAAATTTCTAAAAATAATATTTTATATTTTTGAAATGTTACAGTCTTCCACCCTTAAATAAATTCGGTCCCCGAATTTAAATTTAAACCCGTAATAACTAAAACATTTCTATAATCAGCTCAAATCAACGGGGCTCTGAAATCACAGAAGATACAGAAATACCACAGCGCATCATATGTGCCTGAAAACGAATGTGAAACTGAACAAACTCCGTCAAGAATAACGCAATTATTGGAGTTAAAAATGGAAATACGAATCTCGAATTCAACTACTGGAATTCAGATGCACTAGAGTCAAATCATAATACGTATATAGAACGCATCTTTTAAAACCTTTTTAAAAGCTGAATAACTCATGCCAAATCTTTCCTAAATCACCGTGCTATGTGTAGCTCACGGCACAAGTGGTGGACGATCATTTGTAAAGTAGTATATATATACTTATATATGTTTGTTCAATTTATACCCTACCTTTTTGAAATATCTCAGAAGGTTCTCTTTATAAAATTTCGTGTCACTCGTGGACACTTATGAAATAGTTAGACTATAGCCCCTTTCTTTTGAAAACCTCTTGGTAAAGTTTTCATACATGCAAAAGTACTCAGGCACTGTCCTCAGACCAGCCCTGCTCGGCTACTATATAATATAGTATCCATCATCAAAATGCGATACTCATAAATAAAATCAGCCTCAAAAGACGTATCCAATATAACATGCGTCTGGGGCGCACGGAAAACCAAATCCAATACAAGTGTCACAATATGCAGAAATGAAAAACTAAGTGCAATGGGTGTGCACGAAAGCATCTGTCCAGTGCACGGATGTGCACGACAACTATATCAAATGCATCTATAGTGCACGAAAATCTCAACCCTGTGCAACTAACATGCAAGAATGAAAATCCTAATCAAGTGCATCCAACATGCACGAATAAAATCCCAATCAAGTGCATCCGATATGCACGAATAAAAATCTCTATCGAGTGCACCAGGTATGCACAAAATCTCATATCATGCGCCCAACATGCGCGAAAATCCAAAACAAGTGTATCTGGTCCGTATAAAACATCTAGTGCAGTAGCATGCACGATAACGAACTCCAGGTGCAGGCGCTCACGAAAAAATAAATCTGGTGCAACCAATGCACGAAATACAAATCCGGTGCAATCAATGCATGAAAACTCATCAATATCTCGAATGCTCACAAAACAACACCGAGTATACCAAGGTGTATAAAATCATAACGTGTGCAACCGCGTACACAAAACATGAATCAATGCACTGCAAGCACATATAAGCTATACCGAGTGCATAAGTAAAGGCAAGTGCACACACATGCACGAAATCAAATCAATAGTATCAAATCCATGAAACCATAAATACGTGCAACGAAGGCGCAAATCGATACCAGGTGCAATAGATATGCACAAATCATAAACCAATGTAGCGGTGTATAAAACAAAAATCAAGTAAAATAACTGTGCACAAAATATAAATCTCCAATAGGTGCAGCAATGTTGCACAAAAACACAAATCATGAAACCCAATCATCGAAACTAAAGTCCAAGCGATTAAAGTGTGATGCTCAGATCACAAAACGAAATCGCAATAAATGACATTGAGGTACACCTCCTACAATGCCGAAAAATATGCCGGTGGCTCCAAAGCAGGCAGAGCAAGATCATCTACTTGCTACCTTCTCACAGTATGGCATCCTCGGTCTCAGGGTCCTCATTTTCTCTGCGAATTACCAATATCATGATCATTCGGCTCGACGGCCTGGTCATATGTACTAACGGAACGGTTCCACTCTGGCACTCCTCTGATCACCGTTTGGCCAATTAACATGATCACCCTCAACGGCACCTTACTGACGGCGGCATCCGGCGCTCTGAATATGCACGCTATAACTGATCCTGGGTACAAATCACTATCGCTGCGGTGTCCTGGAAAAAACCTGCTCGTGGTTTCTTCCAATCTCACCTATGCCGAACTATATAAAGGTTAGCACTCTTGCTTATCTCTTTTCTTATAACCGGACAGCTGCGTCCTCAGCACGGCTTTCATCTGGAAATTCTGCTGTATCTAACGCCTCAGCACACATATCAATCTTTTGGCATCAACGGAGCGTAACAACCGCTCGCTAATATCTCGCACGAACCTCTTGTTCCATTCGTCTTTATTATAGTCCACTTCGACGTCATCTCTTGCTGTCTGCATATTGTAATTCGTTCTCGGCAACAGTAAATCTGGAGTCTCTCACACGGACTCGAAAGTACGAACTCGGTATCTTCATCATTCGATAGAAGATATCTAAAGGAACATGTCCTCGGGAACTCGTCCAATCATCGGAGGAATACACTTTATTCGTCCATTCTCGATCAACTCAGAACGCATCTAGATGAGATTCATCTATCTGAAACTGGTCAACTTACCGATCTCACATCGGAGCATTCGATGAACAACGTCATCTCTTGATCGATCTACTCTAGATCCAACAAAGATCCTTCAATTGGAATTCTTCAACTCAACTGAGCCTGTATCGGCACATCAAATCTGACGAACCATATCAGTCGCTCAACTCAAGATAGACTACCTATCTCCTGTCACACCTCTGCCTGAAAGCTCTAGCGGTTTTAGCTCATAGACTCTAGAAACGATATCCCATCAATCTCAGCAATAGTTGAGTCATCTGTCTGCACGACAGACAACATCACGATCTCTGAGGTAGGCTGTACATCAACAGTCCTCTTAATCTGGCAGCCTCTATCAATGTCTCAATCATCCGGTGCAAAACCAAACACTCTCCTCAAGCGGGAGATCACAACACAACACTATACCTACACGTCCCTATGTCACCAGAAACAACATGGTCAGTCCTTATCCATGGCGAGCTCGCCCTAACCGCAACACTAGCAGCAGCTCAATCTGCGCTCAAACCATGGTGACAGGAACCTCAAGCAGGTATCGATGATGATAGATCAAATGAACTAAAGAAATCAACAGATCCAAAATGGATATATGATCATAGGAACGAATAGTAGCACAGATCTCAAGATAAGTACATCCTAAGGTTTCTTAAATGGAGAATCGTATCGTAAATATTCCGCGGAATATATGTACGGTATGTCACTCTACTCAAGCTACCTACTCCATCAATCAAAGTCAACCTATGAAATGAAAGTTCGGGTTTAATACCCCCCGTTAAGTCTAAGTTCCGTAAGGTCAAGCCTAGGTTCCGAAATATATACACTCTAGACTCCGCATAGTCAAACCCAGACTCAAACCAAGGTTAAACCTAACACTTTGATACCAACTTTATCACGACCAGTAATTTAGCACGTGACCGACACTTAAATTACGCAACGTCTAAAGGAGTAACGTAAATCAAGTAAGCCGAACCCTAGAAAATCTAAACCTTTTTTGCGGAAAATAGTGGGGGTGCAGTTTTAAATAAAGGTATAATGAATCATGTTTTGTCTTTTAAAAATTTGGACATCTCCACCCTTGTATATTTTGATCCAAAACCATATACACAACAATATATAGGCATCCCCAAGTTGGAGCTAGCTCTTTGCCATCCGACAGAATCACAACCAAACAACAACATATAAACGACGCCCAATGGCGAAGAATCAACCCAGAAAGAATAAATAAAGAGGCAACACATCAAAACTCAAGAAATGCGATCATAAACCCATCGCTCTAAGTCTCTCACAATACCCAAGTCTGACTAGGTCTACTATTCTAGTTTTCTGATTTGATATGATCTGATAGAGTTTATCCAGATACAACAGAGTATAAAGTACGAGAGTGGGCACGATCCAACATGTGTCCCACCTACCAAAGCAAAGAATCCTGGATGAAGCGGTGTGCCAGTGATACCGCAACTGATCCCAAGCGGTCAAACCTGCAAGAACTGTGGCACAACGGGGGTGATCTGCCAACTCGTGAGTAGAAAAAATCAACAAGTAGAAATCGAATAAAATAACAATTTCCTAGGTCACTATATCCTGAAGGTAATACTATGATATCTAGGGTGACCAAGTAAGTATATATGTCAACAATCGAGTCAATACAATGACATATATACATAAACATCAGACATCATATGCTTGTATGCATGTGGATACATGTCCATCAACGACACAAACAATATCATGGAACCTGAGTGTCCAACACCGACACTCGAAACATCATGAAACCCGTGTCCAGCATACGTAAATCCTCATATCTCAGGCGCCGCATACCTAGATCGGCCCTCATATCTATATCATCTCAGGCGCCGCATCCTCAGATCGTTCCTCATATCCATATCATATCATAACTCCAAAACGGTATCCTCCATATATCCGCTGAGTTCTATACAATCACCGGTAGGTAGTGCTCCTCTGCTAGGCTCACCGCCTAGCAATATGAGTCTTCTTGCCCCAGGGTACCTCATCGGGTCCACCATGTACCCGCAGACCGTGCCTACCGCTACTCGAATCGGGTATACACACTGCTCAGAACCGAGAAAACTCATTGTGGACACCTCGAAATATCATATCAAGAGAAACTGCGTATTTAAAACAATACACAATTTCCTTTGAAATTAAACTGCGGTTCTCAAATCCAGAGATCTTATAAAAACAACATCTCAATGTATATAACCATAAGGTACGATGTATGCAACATAGAGTAGTAGTATGAGCATATCGGGTATATCATGCAAGTATGTCAAGTGATAGTACTGAACAATCAATGTACTTTTACTTTTAAGATTAATCTCATAATATGGAAGTTCTACTGTGTAAATGGCACGACAATTCTACTGTGTAAGTGACATGGCAATTACCGATGAAGAATGTGTGTGAGCTGGAAAATCTGTGTATGTGTAACATGCGCATCAACGGTAATTGTGCAGGTGTACTGGCAAATGGTATCATATAGCATTAAATACTGGCACACGGTATGTTCATCTTGAAGGGTGGTATCTTATACAACATGAACAATAAATGGGCATATCTATCTACACAAGAATCATATGGTCACTTTTTAAACGATGCACATCGTTATTTGAAAATAGGTATGGTTCAGGTGGCAATCATTATATCGGTGATCCCGCCTCATAACATCCGATATGATAATAATTCTCAATCATCATCCTCAAATCACTATCACGGATCAATCATCCGGTACATCTCATCACGTACGTTAATCTATCGTATGGGGTCATCAAACAAAATAGGGAATCATCAACCTATACAATAATGAGGGTGCGGATCTAAAGTCTCGTACGACATATTACTCATTATACTCATAAATATACACACACACACACATATATCTCAAATAACATTAGTATAAACGTCATATTTTATTAATTTCACAACACCTCTATCTCAATCTCGTGTCGTGTTTATCGATCTCGATCACATATTATACCATTATCAACTCACACTTGTTCTCTTCCAATTCATATTCATTAGCGTCAACTTTTATCATATCATCTCTTTACTAAATCTTATAATCATGTCCGTAAGTTCGTAGCATATCGTTTATCAATGGTTGTGGGTGTGCTATGCCATCCACCCGACTTCCCCCTTAGATATAAATCTACTTACCTGCTAAACTCCTCGCTTAGCCGAAGTCGATGTGCTTCGTCGTCTCGGAAGTCCATGCGAAGGTACCTACAATCAATACACAATGGCAATACTATTAAAAGCAATATCCGAAAACCAATACGGCACACGAATTGCTTACAGGATAGAACCTATAGCTTATGCATGATAGATCAACCAAACAACCCTCGTCGTTGACGTACAAAAGTCCAATGACCAATTCAATTATCTTTAAAACATAGCCAAAATACTCTTAAGTAGCTCCCAGATTTTTGCATAGGTAAATTGGGATTAAACAACCAAGTATAGGGGATTGGTTATAGGGTAAGTGAGCTACAGGCAAAAACTCAACACCATAGGAGATATGGGGTCCGGCGAGAACATCACAAAATCCGGCGCCACCGGTCTATGTAGGAGCAATTGGGTTTGTACTTCGGTGGTGGTCTTCTAGTGTTCTATCTAGGTCAATGGACTTGTTTGATTTTCTTAGAAATAACCCAAGTTACTCCAAATACCCGGTAGGCCTTTAGGTTTTACAAAAATTGACACGGGAAAATTCTAACTTCGTGTTTCGGGTTCTATTCTCTTTTCTGGTCCAGCAAAGCAATCTCTAATGTTTTACAAACACTCACTACACCTCAAAACTACAAGTGTATGGATTACCTCAATTGGCAACTTAGGAAAATTCTTGAGTTGCCAAAAGTCTTCAAAATCCAAATTTGATTGGTTCAAAGGGTTTAGAATAGGTTTGTGCATGTTTTATGCGAAGGTGGAAAGGGGTTTTGAAAAGGAAATTGAGATGATGAATGGAGGTAGTGGAGGTTGAAGAAGCATGGAGGAGAAGAAGAAAAACAATGAGAAATGAAAGAATGGGCAGCCAAGTCTCTCTCTCTCTCTTATGCCCACTCTCTTACTTATGCTCACTCTCTCTCTAAATATCTCTTTTGTCTCTCATTCATTAACCATGGCATCTATTCTATTCTTTTCACATTCATAACTCTTTCCCTCTTTTCTTTTCTTTTCTTTTCTTTTCTCATTCTCACAAATTCACAAGTCACAAAACAAATGATTAACATACACATGACATGGTGCACTAGCCTTGGAGAAATCTAAAAATACGGATTTGGCCAAATCACGATTTGTAGTGCACTAATCAATTTTACTCGAAATTGCATATAATTATTTATAAAAATGATAAAATCCGATAAATATCATTATAATAAATAAATCATTTTAATCTCCGATTAGTTTCCAAATATTGGTATATACTTATACCATTTTACGAAAAACCCCTATTCGCAAATCGAATAGTTTTAGTGAAATATATTATTTTAATATTAAACTTCCAAAAATAATATTTAATATTTCTGAAATATTACAATATCACTTATAACCTGACTGACATCAGATAACTGCCAGATTGTAATACGGTATCACATACTCATATTTAATAAGGCCCACACACATATCAACATATGTGCCCTACTTCGTTTTGCTCGAACCAGCAAACTTCTGTGTGGGACTTTAAAGACTCGTTAATACGGCAGCCGTAGGTGATGATCGCATCAATCTCCTTCAAGCCGTCAGCGGTACTAGCTGGACGTAACAGCTATCCAGCTATTGAGCGATATGAAGGTCAACAAGCAAGCTCAACCATACTCTCTATGAAGACTATTAGTAACACTACCGTACAATCCGGTCTTTTCGTATGATATGTCGCATATTATGTCTAGGGGTGGTAAACGTCAGGCCCCAGTAACGTGATATGTCTCCGATGTCTGGCCTATAACGGTTTGAGAAACCACCGATAACTCTTATCAGTAAATCTCAGCAGCAGCCCTGGCCAGGGACTTCCAGTTATAGCCAATCGAGCATAGCGCAACATCAACCCCTAATATCGGGAGAGACGAAACCCCTCCTATCGCTCATTGTCTCCATGTGACTCAGGATTTTACCCAAAATCCACCTATTTGCATGACTACTTTGAGCCGTGGTAGGGAGGAAATCAAAGCACAGTGGGAGCCACACAAGACTCTATGACGATCTTGGGTCTACAAACTAACTTATACCAGTGACATCGGAGGACTGCTATCTGACGATAGGTATACTACCACATAAGAGTCCTCGGCGAGTCCTGCTCGGTGTACCCACTCTCCAATGAGCACCTAGGTACAATCTTTGATGTCACACACTAATGGCTGTGGGATCAACCATTGCCCTCTAAAGGACAAGAAATGTGCACACAAGTCTATAATGGAATATCGATGCCCTGGTCTCGATATTCCCACGATTAGGAACTGATCAAATGATGTACTTTTAGACCACCCTGACCCCGCTAGTATGATCTCATCATAATCCTGGCAGTTAAGTACATATCCTAAGTGCTTTATTAACATATGAGAGCAAGACAATAAAGAATACCAGTCAACATGTTAAGATAAAGAGTAACATGAGGTTGAAGACCAGGGGTAATCCTAGTACAGAAAGTAAAATATATACAACGGGGACATCGATCTCAGCCAGGTCGTACCCCAAAAGAATAATATACAAACAGGCAGTGACGACAGTCCACATGTCGGACGCTCGCCCCGCAAGAACAAATGTACAAATACAACCAAACTGTACTACCATTGCATCCAGGCTATCCACTACGACAAATCCGCAACATCACAGCACAACACAGAACATCAACGTGAATGTCACGTTCGCGAATCCATCTAAAAAGGCTATAGCAATTAGACAAGATTTATCGATCAAATGACATTAACGGTCCCAGATATAATGTAAGTACTGTAAACTAACATATTTAAAAATTTTGATCGATAAAATTTCCCGAAGTGGGCCCCAAGTACAATTCCCAGTACTCAAAATAATCTGGGCCAAAACTAAAATACCAGAAACCCCAATTCCAAGTCAGAGACCACTGCAGAAAATTTGGTGCAGTGTTGCTACAGAACTGCGGCGGAACCGCAGCCAAAACGTGGGTACGGCCGCGGTTCCGCGGTGCTAAAGTGAGATCTTTCAACAAAATTTCTATGGTGTTCTTAGAAAAGCCTGCCTGATTTTCTGCAATACTCAATATAATTTTTTGACAACAAAAAAAATTCGACAGAAACTTCATTTTTGAAATTGCTGTTTCAGAAATTTTGTTCGATTGATGTTTTAAACACATTAGAGCAAGATAGTAAAGGTTAATGGCGTGGCTCTGATACCATGTAAGTCTACGGTAGCGCCCCGGCCGTATGTCCGAGGCCAAAATGCTGAAAAGAAAACTTTTTCTAAACTAGAAACCGGCGCTATCGCAGACTTTAATCCCGGATCGAACCACTAACCTATAACTAGCAACTAGAGAAAGGGTTGGAAAAGCTATACTGATCGATCCATGTCCTTCGGTCTTTGACCACCATCTCAAGCTCCTCGCGGCATCTCCGATCTCGATCTCCTCGTCGGAAAGTGCACCACATCTTCGAGTCTTTTTACGGGCTCCCGCTTCGTCCGAACCAATTCGGGCATGAAGTTCGCTAGCCGACGTGTCCAAGGCGATGTAGAGAATGTGTGTGATCACTTTGTCTCAAGCATTCATTGATTCTCAACACATGAGAGTGTATGGATGGAGGTTAAAGATGATGCCATTAATGGAGGTTGTGAGCTAGAGGAAGAAGAAGAAGAAGGAGCCTTTCTTTTTCTTATGTTGTATATGATAATGAGAGTGAGATCAAGAAGGAAATACAAGAACTAACCAACATATTATGGCTGCCCTTTCTCTCTCTCCATCTCATTTCATCACACAAATCAATCAAACAAGGTGACACATGCATAAAGAAAGAGACCATGAGTCACCACTTGTGCATGTGTCACAATAAATGCTCCTAATCATGATTTCTAGCTCATAATTTCCATTTATAAACAATAACCCAAATGTTTACAACAACAAAAAGATACGACAACATCTAAAGTAAACTCGTGACGGATCACAAGGATACCCCTCACCTGTATATACATACCTGCATCCGCATTCCGACTGAATGCGAATGCTATGAGACTAAAGTAATCCAACAAATCTAATATTGGGATCCAGCTTAAACCAAAGCCCACTAGTATGATCCGTCCGATCACGATCCCTGCACTACTATACGTATATGATCGAACCCTGCCATATATCATACGGCCTCTACAACGTTTCGCTCGAAACTTGAGAAACTTTCTGTGGGGGACTCTAAAGACTCGTCAATACTTTGGCTGTGGATTTAACCACTAGCACGTCAGTGGTACTAACCGTACGTAACGGGATACCAGGTATAGACCAAAATGGAGGTCGATGAGTGAACTCATCCTGACACCCTACTGAGCCTGTCAGTGACAATATCCATACAGTCCGATCCGTTCTTCTATGAGCATCGCATGTCGGGCCAAGGGGTTGGTAAAAGTCAGACCCCCAAAAGCGGTACAAGTCATGTCGGAGTGTAGCCCAGAACCCCTGAGATAGTACTTGAATACCTACCAGTAAATCTTCTACCTTGGCCAAGGACTTCGTGTAATGGCTCTGCTAGACACAGCACGATCTCACCCCAATACCGAGAGAGACGACACCCGTGACGATCCGCTCACACCTCCATGTGGCTCAGGACTGTACCCAACTAAAACCTGTTTGCACGACTCCTTTGAGCCGTGGTAGGGTAGTAATCAAAGCACAGTAGGAACTCACACGAGTCAAATGACGATCTTAGGTCGATGAACTAACCTGTACACATGTCACCAGGGAACTGTTATCTGACGTCGGGTATAATACCAACTAGCATGTTCCCGGCGAGTCCTGTCCGGTGTACTCATAACCCAATGATCACTTGTATACATCTTAGGTGAACCAATTGACACCAATGACTTGTGAGACCGGTCACCGTCCCTCGTCGGGGTCTCGACTGTATACACTAGTCTACTAATGGAGTATCGATGCCCAGTCTCGAAAACTCCCACGACTAGGGACCACTTTAAGGCTGTGCTTATAGACCCCAGCTCCTACGTATATGATCGCCATCATACTGCTGGTCGTCAAGTAAGAATCCTATAGGCTCTATCAACGTGCAATAGTGACCTGTAATGTCACCTAAAGCATGTACACGATGATAAAGATAAACCAGATAGCATACTATCATCTTGAGTAAGACTGTCCTACCGGTATAGGTCCTCCCTCAATCATTGCAATCACGTGCATATGATCCAATATTTGACTCTGAGGACACTATATCCAACAATCATCCACTTGCACTCAAGGCTAATCATTGCGATGTCGCATACTCAAAGCCCGTGTGATACCGAACACACAACTCCTCTACTAATCAGTCTCACAAAGGCCGTTTGCAAAACTATTGCGTTCGAGGAATAGCCTCAGTGAGTGGATCCGCCCGAATGTTTCTTTCTATGTCTCTCTTTATCTCAAGTTCATCGAGAAAGCCATCTCCTGAAAAGAGCAATACCTGTCTTAGAATATGTTTGGATATCTGATGGGACCTAGTTCATAAGTGAACTTCAAATCCAAACTTCTTAGACTATATTGCCAACTGAACTTAATCAGTATCCTGCATCATGCCTCCCTCAGTGTCCGCTTGGATCACCTGTCTAAAACACTGCCCCTCATCAGAGGGAAAACTATAACTCTGTCATTCAGGTCACCTTGGAAGCCTGGAAAGATAACAGTCTCCTGAATGAGGCTGTCATAATCATATCCCTAGAACATCCACTTATGTTCTAAAACTGCTTCCGAACGTTTCTCCAGGATTGGATCAATATCAACTTATCGCAGCTCGTGCAAAAACAACATCTGGTGTGGTACTTGACATCTCATGATCAACTCAATTGCCTAAGCAAGTGATCTGCCAATCATTCACATCTATCTCCCCTTTAGTCTGTAAGACACCTTTAGAGTGGGTGACTCCATCACCTACAGGTATACTACCGTGCCAGGAGTCGTCCATTCTAAAACACCTGTAGAATACTGTCTAAGTACCCAGATTGGGAAACTAACCAAATCTAGATCTAAAACCATAGATCTAGTAACCAGAATGTCTTATATTATGTCTATATCCTTTGTGGAGAAACCACTGTGTGACAACCAAAGTATAACCGATCGTAGTATAGGAATTTCACTTCCTACTCTGTGTATGCCATCCAAATACCAGGACATCACACCCTAATACCTTCTTAACAGATCCATTTCCTATTTTAATGAAGTCAAACCCATGACTGTCACATCAAAAATAGATGATCTATCTCCGCTATTACTGCTTTAGTCTATAAATAGACATAAGCCACTTGTCCACTATGCTTCCGCTGCTCCCACTGACTACGACAACCCTCTGGCAGAATAATATACATGTGCACTTCTAAAGCCAGTTCAGAACGAAGCTATCCTCATCCTCCTGCCGGGTCTCATAGTCTGGAACAACAGTAGTGTCAAGTCTGGGTAAACAAGAACCTCCCTGTCACCGTCTTTGAGCATACCGAAGTACCTCTCGAGTGCCTGAGGTTACCCACCTTATCTACGGAGTGGCCAATAGAATGTCAAACCAGATTGAATTTTTAGGTCTTATTAAATTTTCAGTAATCGTTTGCAGTTCTGGAATCACTTCCAGTTCTACCATACTCCCACTTTTGTTTTCTGAAAAAAATTCCATTTTACTAAAACTGTGTCGAGTCAAGAACAATATCACTATTGGTCTTCCAGATGGTAGAAAATCAACCCTCGTCATAGCCCGGGTCAACCCACAAACAGCCATTACAGAAACGTGCCTTGAGTTATCCAGAGTCTGGTTTTAAGCATAAGCTGGACTACTCCCCGTACCTTAACATTGTTAAGATATGAACTATTCTATATCCAATATAGAAACAGAGCCACTGATTTAATTGGAACCAGATTCAAATCATGCAGCTGTCTCCAGTGCATGTCAACTAAATGGAGAGAAGCCTATCAGCATTACTCAACTTAGGAATACATCCAGAAATGAATAACCTGAAAAAGAAGCAAGTTCTCATAATCATTACTCTCAACTGAATATCATACACAAGTATCTACATCTTCGATCACCTTGAAGAATCCTGATACTTGTAATACCTGGTTCTCTACTTTATTCATATACCTATAACTTCATAAAACTTAGACCTCGCATTTCTACGAATCACGTGTCTAAGAACTAGAGAAGTCACAAGTAAACAGAATATAGTACGAGTACCAACCCCTCTGTTCTCATGGACACTGGACAACATACAATACTCTGTATAAGTCCCCTGAGTCTTATAACTCATTCCCCGTGTGTCGTAGGTTGAAAACTGTACTTATGGTTAAGAAGAATTACACCGCGGTTTAATACTCATTACCTAACCATCCACTGATATAGGTAAATGTCATAGACACAATTTCAAAAAGTTATATCTCACTTTATAAAAATAAACGTACAGATATATCAAATTGAAATTGGTGCATAACAACAGATATTCAAAACCAAATTTTTGCCGTCCGGCAAACAGCCCAGGCGATTTTCTCAAATATCACCAATTACAACGAATCCCGATATAATGAGGATGATCACCTACTTCCCAATAATTTACTCCCACTCGTCATCTTTAAAACCATACAGATGTGAGTATCAAACCTGGCAAATACATACCTTGGAGCAAGGACTAATTGGGAAATCAGTTTTCTGTTAACAACACGTAGTGAGACTGAAATATGAAAATATTTCGAAGGGGTATCCGTGTATTCCTAGTAATGCCTCTTCCATTATCAGATTCACAACTATAACCGTATATTTCTTTGTCATCTCTCCAAATCCCTTTATATGGCTTTAGTCATTACCTTCTGTACACCCCTTTAGGCTAAATGGTTTTCTTCCTTCCCTACTGTTCGGCACCAGCCTATGGTTTGAAAGAAGACTATCCATTAAGCGTAATAGGTGTACTGTCCTAATCCTAGGACCACTCGCAACCCGAGAGAAGGTAAAGATAAATGACAACTGAATAAAACCTTATTCCTATTTCTCCTGAATCAGAATCCATCCCCGAACTGGAACAAGTTCCTTCGGGTTCGTATATAACAATACGATAGAGTATCCAATAAACTGTGGATCTTCATAGTGATACGGGGTGTTCCAGAGAAATACAAAGGTGAAGTAGGATTGTCGATGAAATACTTGGTTTGGTCATGAACAACAGTTGCAATTTACTTTGCCCTCTTACTAATCCCTTTATTTGTCTTAACTTATTACCTTCTGTACAAGATCGTTAGGCTAATTGGTTTTCTTCATTCCCCACCGTTCGGCACCTGCCTATGGTTTGGAAGAAGACTATCCAATTAGCATAATAGGTATACCGTCCTAATCCAAGGAGCACTCACAACCTGAGAGAATGTAAGATAGAAAAGACAACTGAATAGTCCTATTCATTTTCTTTAGAAACCAGAAACCATCCTCGAATCTGGAACAAGTTCCTTCGAGTTCGTATATAACCATACGATGGTTTTATCCAATGGAAGTGGATGTTTGTAGTAATGCGAGGTGTTCTGGAGAAAAGGGTAAAAGAAGGAGTGGCAATGAGGTATGCAACTCTGACAATCCAAAAGCCAGTGTTTTAAGAAAGTTCGGCTAACTTGGTCACTGAGTCATAGTCAAGGGTCGGGTCATGGTCGCTGCCAAAGAAAGAGAGAGAAAAGAAACACTCAGCGTGCACTTTAACCTAGATCAAAATGGTTATTAATTTATCTAATCAGGAAACCTCCCACTATAACCTCAAATTCTCCTCCAAACCTGAAAGAAGAATTAGTCGGGATCACCCGAGGAATAAACCAACTCATCAGTAGGAATCAAGATCCAACTATCATCGCATGATAACGTGATGGAATCCACTCACGTTATCACACTCCAGAAGGTATGCGCTTGCCTGGCAAGTTTCAGTTTCTTTAGAAACTCCCGATGTGATTTTTACCCCATGCTCTTATGACCTTGACGAAGGCCAACATATCATACGTCACATGTCAAGTTCTACCCGTCATTATCCAGGTTAATTTGAACCCACCCATACATACCCTTGACGAAGGCCAAAATAGTAGTACGACTGTCCCAAACCAACGCATCTATCTATGCAGCAGAAAAGTAACAAATAGCTACCATACACTATGCCTTGACGAAGGCCAACATACATAGCATGAATACTAAGTGCTACCTTTCTGAATTGACGGAGGGCAACGAATGGTTTTTGGCGGAAAACCATTAACGTAATGAACTTGATATCGTTGAAGGAACCAGATAGCTTTTTATAAAAATATAGTGGCGAAAACCTTTGCTAAAGAGGTCACTCCCGGTGAAGGGATCTTGGCTCTTTCCCTGTAGAATGAGGTGCAGGTTATTCCAACTGAATAGCACGATGCAAAGAAAAAAGGAATCGACTATAGTGAAGTTATTACCCTGAAGTAAAATTCTATCCAAGGGGTCACTCCAGGTGAAGGGATCTCGGCCCTTGCCTCGTCGACTGAGGTGCAGGATATTCATAACCGAATGCCACTGTGCAAAACAAAAGAAAACGTCCTTGCAATAACAGCTTTTTTAAAAAATGTTCCAACAACATCAGAATAGGTTTTTTTAGCTTGCATTGATCTGAATCAATGCAGTCCCATCAGTTAATCACACCACAAAAGAACGAAAATACGATGTATGTATATGCCATCCGCATTCGCCACTGGGTCCCGTCATAACCCGTTAGGTTACTTAATTAACGACTGAGCGGGGACTGGACTAGCGTGGGTGTAAAACATATACAACATCTACTAGTATATGTATCAATATATAATATTCGCTCATGGCGTGATAAAAATGCAACATCACAGAAATGTAATAAGCATCACAGAACAATACAGATAATCTGGGATCCCCGGGTTTCATAGAGCCGCTACTGAAACCCGACGTTCCCCTGGTCATGTGGATAGCCTGTACAATGAAAACCTAGACCCCTACGGGTGCGGCAAGTTACCCGCCAAAAATTGAAGCGAGGCAGCCTCCTTCAACAAAGTGAATGGACCACCCAACACTTCAAGGAATCCGGTAACTTGAGCACCCCTCCTTGGGTCAACCTATACCACCTACGAGTGCGGCGAATAGCCCGCCAATTCTAGAGTAAAGCTCCATCCGTCTCAAAGCCATGAGATGCAGGCTCGTTGCCTTCTAGAAACCGGCTATCCGTGCACCCCACCATGGGGTAATCCTAGTACAGAAAGTAAAAAATATATACAACGGGTACATCGACCGCAGCCCGGTTGTGCCCCAAAAGAATAATATACAAACAGGCAGTGACAGCAGTCCACATGTCGGACGCTCACCCCGCAATAACAAATGTACAAATACAACCAAACTGTACTACCATTGCATCCAGGCTATCCACCACGACAAATCCGCAACATCACAGCACAACACAGAACATCAACGTGAATGTCACGTTCGCAAATCCGTCTAAAAGGGTTCTAGCAATTAGACAAGATTTACCGATCAAATAACATTCACGGTCGCAGATATAATGTAAGTACTGTAAACTAACATATTAAAAATTTTCGATCGACAAAATTTCCCGAAGTGGGCCCCAAGTACAATTCTCAGTACTCAAAATAATCTGGGCCAAAACTAAAAATACCAGAAACCCCAATTCCAAGTCAGAGACCACTGCAGAAAATTTGGTGCAGTGTTGCTACAGTACTGCGGCGGAACCGCGGCAAAAACGTGGGTACGGCCGCGGTTCCGCTGCGCTAAAGTGAGATCTTTGAACAAAATTTCTGCAGTGTTCTTAGAAAAGCTTGCCTAATTTTCTGCAATACTCAAAATAATTTTTTGGCCACAAAAAAAATTTGACAGAAACTTCATTTTTGAAATTGCGGTTTCGGATATTTTGTCCGATCGATATTTTAAACACGTTAGAGCAAGCTAGTAAAGGTTAATGACGTGGCTCTGATACCTTGTAAGTCTACGGTAGCGCCCCAGCCGTCTGTTCGAGGCCAAAATGCGGAAACGAAAACTTTTTCTAAACTAGAAAACGACCCTATCGCAGACTTTAATCCCGGATCGAACCATTAACCTATAACTAGCAACTAGAGAAAGGGTTGGAAAAGCTATACCGATCGATCCATGTCCTTCGGTCTTTGGCCACCATCCCAAGCTCCTCGCGGCATCTCCGATCTCGATCACCTCGTCGGAAAGGGCACCACATCTTCGAGTCTTTTTGCGGGCTCCCGCTTCCTCCGAAGTAACACGGGCACGAAGTTCGCTAGCCGACGTGTCCAAGGCGATGTAGAGAATGTGTGTGATCACTTTGTCTCAAGCATCCATTGATTCTCAACATATGAGAGTGTATGTATGGAGGTTAGAGATGATGCCAATAATGGAGGTTGTGAGCTAGAGGAAGAACAAGAAGAAGGAGCCATTCTTTTTCTTATGTTGTATATGATAATGAGAGTGAGATCAAGAAGGAAATACAAGAGCTAACCATCATATTATGGCTGCCCTTTCTCTCTCCCCCTCTCATTTCATCAAACAAATCAATCTAACAATGTGACACATGCACAAAGAAAGAGACCATGAGTCACCACTTGTGCATGTGTCACAATTAATGCTCCTAATCATGATTTCTAGCTCATAATTTCCATTTGTAAACATTAACCCAAATGTTTACAACAACAAAAAGATACGGCAACATCTAAAGTAAACTCATGACGGATCACAAGAATACCCATCATCTGTATATACATACCTGCATCTGCATTCCGACTGAATGCGAATGCTATGACACTAAAGTAATCCAACAAATCAAATACTAGGATCCGGCTTCAACCAAAGCCCACTAGTATGATCCGTCCGATCATGATCGGTGCACTACTTTACGTATATGATCAAACCCTTCCATATATCATACGGCCTCTATAACGTTTCGCCCGAAACTTGAGAAACTGTCTGTGGGGGACTCTAAAGACTCGTCAATACTTTGGCTGTGGATTTAACTACTAGCACGTCAGTGATACTAGCCATACGTAACGGGCTACCAGGTATTGACCAAAAGGGAGGCCGATGAGTGAACTCACCCTGACACCCTACTGAGCCTGTCCGTGACAATATCCGTACAGTCCGGTCCGTTCGTCTATGAGCATCGCATGTTGGGCCTAGGGGGTTGGTAAAAGCCAGACCCCCAAAAGCGGTACAAGTCGTGTCGGAGTGTAGCCCAGAACACCCTGAGATACTACTGGAATACCTACCAGTAAATCTCCTTCCTTGGCCAAGGACTTCGTGTATTGGCTCTCCTAGACACAGCGTGATCTCACCCCCAATACCGGGAGAGACGAAACCCCTGCCGATCCGCCCACTGCCTCCATGTGGCTCGGGACTGTACCCAACTAAAACCTGTTTGTACGACTCCTTTGAGCCATGGTAGGGTAGTAATAAAAGCACAGTGGGAACTCACACGAGGCAAATGACGATCTCAGGTCGATGAACTAACCTGTACACATGTCACCAGGGAACTGCTATCTGACGTCAGGTATAATACCAACTAGCATGTTCCCAGCGAGTCCTGTCTGGTGTACTCATAACCCAATGAGCACCTGTATACATCTTAGATGAACCAACTGACACCGATTTTTTATGAGACCGGCCGCCACCCCTCATCGGGGTCTCGACTGTATACACTAGTTTACTAATGGAGTATCGATGCCCAGTCTCGAAAACTCCCACGACTAGGGACCACTTTAAGGATGTGCTTATAGACCCCGGCTCCCACGTATATGATCGCCATCATACTGCTGGCCGTCAAGCAAGAATCCTATGGGCTCTATCAACGTGCAATAGTGACCTGTAATGTCACCTAAAGCATGTACATGATGATAAAGATAAACCAGATAGCATACTATCATCTTAAGTAAGACCGTCCTACCGGTATAGGTCCTCCCTCAATCATTGCAATCGCGTGCCTGTGATCCAATAATTGACTCTGAGGGCACTATATCCAACAGATCGTATAGTATAACCTCTCTAAACTCCTTTCATATAGCTAGTGTAAAGTTAATGGTATGATCCGGGAATCGGGCTATGTTAGCGCCCGGGTTTTAAAGTTTTTGTTCTGCATTTGGGCACGGATTGATGGCCGGGGCGCTGGCGTAACCCAACACCTCCACCCTAATTGTCTCATGTGTTTAAAAACCGATGGTGTATTGAGACAATCTAATCATACACACTCTCTACTTCATCATGGCTATCTAGGGTAGCGAACTAGATACTCGTGTTGCTTCGGTTTTAAGGTCGGATGTCGTATTACATACTCTCAAGTTGGATCGTCTTCGATGGGGGAGACCGGAGATCAAACTTGATCAAGAAAGCTACGAGGAGCTTGGGACAGAGGTTGAAGACCGAAGAACATGGATCATTCGCTATAACCATTCATAACTCCTTTAGATATAGATAGTGTTGGGTTAATGGTCGATCCGGGGAATCGGGTTCCGTTAGCACCAGTTTTTAAAAGTTTTTGTTCCGCATTTGGCCACAGATTGATGGCCGGGGCGCTTCCATAACCCAACATGGTATCAGAGCCAACCCACTAACCTCATACTAGTTAATTTAGATGATATTAAAGTATCGAAAGCAAAACAACTCCAAAACAGTACTAACTAGCTTTCTAGTTTCTGTCGAATTTAATTTTGTCTTCTAAAAATATTTAAGCAAATGCAGAAGACTACCTGTATGACAACTAGAACCCCACCCAAATACGAGCCCTAAGCTCTAATACCAAACCGGCGAGAATGGCTATAAATCCGGCCTGGCCGGTTTTCCTCTGCAGTTTGGGTTTGGTTTTTTGGGTGTGGTTTAGACTTTGGAACATTGGTTAAGTGGTATTGCTTGTTTATCCCAGTTTGGATATGCCGTTATTCTTTAGTTTGGGGGCAACTCGGGGTGTTTCGTAGTCGATATTTCTAACACTATTTAATGTTTTACAGTATATACATTACTATCTGCGACCGTGAATGTCATTATAGCGGTACAACTTCTCTAATTACTATAGTTCTTTTAGACGGGTTTGCGAACGTGACATTCACGTTGATGTTCTGTGTTGTGTTGTGGTTGTGGCTGAATCGTCATGGTGGATACCTTGGGTGCAATGTTAGTACAGTTTAGTTGTTAGTTATATGTATGCCCTAGGGGCCATTACTGTACATGTGATGTATATTCTAGTAGATGCTTAGACATATATTGGGAGGACATTCTTGCTCGATATGATAGTATGCTATCTAGTTGCTCTTTGTCTTAACATGTTGACTTATCTACGTGATGTTGTCTTGTTCTCACATGTTGAAAAAGCCCTTAGGATGTGTATTTGACAACCAGGACTATGATGGAGATCATACTAGTGGGGCCAAGGGTAGTCCACAAGTACACCCTATAATTGTTCCTAGTCGTAGGAGTATCGAGACAAGGCATCGATACTCCGGAGTAGACTAGCGTATACTCTTCTCGACCCATGTGATGGGCGATGGATGATCCCGTATCCATTGGTGTTTGACATCAAAGAAGGTATACGGGTGCTCAGTGGAGACTGGGTACACTGAACGGACTCAACGAGAACTCCTAAATGGTATTATACCTATCGTCGGATAGCAGTTCTCTGGTGACACTGGTACAGGTTATTCTGTAGACCCGAGATCGTCATAGAGTCTTGTGTGATTCCTATTGTGCTTTGATTTCCACCATACCACGGTCAAGAGATCATGCAAAAAGGAGGTTTTTGGGTACAGTTCCAAGTCATATGAAGGCAATGAGCGATAAGAGAGATTTCGTCTCTTCTAGTATTAGGAGCTGATGATGCGCTATGCTCGATTGACCATAACAGAAAATCCCTGTCCATGGTTGCTGAGATCTATTCTTAAGTGTTATCATTAGTTTCTCGAACCGTTATGGACCTTGCATCGGCATGACTTATCTGGTTTTTGGGGTCTGACGTTTTACCACCCCTAGGCTGTGATATGCGACATATCAGACGAAGAGACTGGACTGTACGGTAGTGTTACTGATTGAATTTCCAAGAGTACGAGCATGCTTGCTTGTTGATCTTCTGATCGCTCAATACCTGGATGGCCGTTACATTTAGCAGACCGCTTGCGGCTTATGGGTGTTTGATATGATCATCACCTATTGCCGGCGTATTGACGAGTCTTTAGAGTCCTATACAGAGCTTTCCTAGCTCAAGCGAAATAGAGTAGGAGCACATATGTGATATATGCGGGACCGAGATTAATACGGTATGTGATACCGTATTCTATTCTCGCGACATGTGATATCGGTCGGTTATATGTGATATAGCCGGGTTATCGGATCAAGTGTTGATCCGATAAGTTGTTACATTTGATATTAGTCGGTTATATATGATATAGCTGGATTATTTAATCAACTGTTGATTTAATAATTTAATGTATAATTGTATATATGATATATTAAGTTATATTAACTAATATTCATTCACTTAAGATTTCTTTTCTCACTTGATTTTGTGCACATAGTATATATGAGATATATATTTGTGTACATGTAATGTGCCATGCTTGATGATACATGCAACATGGGTGTGTGTGTGACTTACACCATTCTAGAGATAATTTAGGGTTTTTAATTTCTCAAGTAATTCAAAAATTGATTTTATTTTTTCAAGGCAAGAAGCTTGGAGAAGCTTAAGTGTCCATTGACTAAAGTCCACAAGTTTTGTCTTGCTTAAGATATTTATAAACCCAACCATTATTCTAGCTATGGTTAACTCTCTACACGGTTTAATATTTTATAATAACTCACCCATGGTTATCATTCTCTACTTGATAATTTTGATCATGAGAGATTTCTTCTTCTTCCTCCTTAAAAAAAGCTTTCTAACTTCAATGGAGATGATGGAAGAATAGTGAGAAAATTATTTCTAAAATGAGTCAAATTCCTAGTTCATCATCCTCTACTACTTGCCATTTAGTATAGGGTGTTTGGTTCAATAGTTCCACAATTAGTGAAGAGGTAGCTTGGGTTAGTATCTCCTCGATGTAGATCATCTTCGGCCTCGAAGACTTCTAGCAAGCTTGTTCCGTACATCTTGTGGAGCCTCTCAAGAGTCCGGGAGATCATGGATCGCAATGAAGGGACTACTACACAAAACTATTGAAGTGAAGGACCGGTCTACAAAAGTTGTATTCCTTGTTCACTTTTTTGCAAAGTTGTTTGCATATCGATTCGTCGGATTTTCTACTAACGATTTTATGGTTAGGGTTAGCTAATACTGCAATTTTTTAATAAATGACAAGGCCTCCCGAAACCTGGCTGCCGTGCTAGGTAATCATTTAGTCGTATCAGAGCCATGCTAGAAAATTAGACGATGTTTGCTAGGATTACGAAACCGAAACTTCTCCGAAACACCTGATACGAAAACTTGGTTTCTGTCGAATTTAAAAAGTCCTCTATATTTTGTTGAAACAATTACAGAATGCTGTATGAAATATGACATGAGCACCAAGAAAATTTGAGGGGGTTATGTGCAAATATGGCTGGCCATATAAGGAGAAAATCCGGCCTCCTCGGTCTATTTGTGGAGTTTTTGGTTCAAATTTTCAGGGTGTTCCAGTCTTTGGGTTTTAGGGTTTCAGGTGTTTTTTGTTTTTGCTAAATTTGCATGTGATGTTAACTTTCTGTAAAGGCAAATCGGAATGTTTCGTAGTCGTAATTCTAACATGTATTCGGGTTACTTAGACGATATTAAAAAGTTTGAACGGATATCAATAACCCATATTTTCCCTTGCTGGAAATTTTCCAAGTGTTGGATTTTCTTAGTTTAAAATATTCAGAAATACATGCAGGTTGTTCTGTGGACCCTTTAGAAGAACAAAACCCTAACTCGATTCTGTGACCGTCAGAAATGCCATCAAACCCTAAGGTTTGTGGTAGTTCAGAGGTGCCACAGGTAAGGCATTGGTTGACCCTTCTATGGCCGGTTCATAGGTGATGTGGCATGTTCTGGGTGCTTTTTTAGACTCTGCTCAAGTGTTGAGCATATTGGGAAATTTTGGGTGCTTGCTTATTCGATCGAAAAGTTTAACTTTTTCTAGCTATCTGTGATTGTGATAAAATATTTGGAATCCACAAATTTAGTTATGAGATAACTAGTTTGAATTTTATAAATCTTGCAGTTTAGTCTCATTTCATCGGTTGCCACGGAATTTTGATGTGGATCAAAAGTCCGTCGTAATTACGTAGTTTACGCGGATACTTGCCGGGTAACCTTAAAAGATAGCCACGCCCCATAGCCCCAACTAAGTGACTGTAGGAGAACCCCGTCACCAAAAACATCCGTTCGGGTTCTCGCGGCAGCGGTGTTCCGCCTTAGTGCACTTCGTCGATGGCCTCGGGGGTGCGGCCGTCTAATGAAGTTTCCGACGAGCATTCGATCAGGTTATCGGGAATCTTGTTGAATTACCCGACAGGTTATTGGAAAGTGTTTTGAATATCGATACTAAAATGCGGGGTTTATAATTGTTAGGCATGTGATGTCTAAGGAATTTATTTGGTTAGGCATGAAATCCAAAGTTTGTGATACATTGGGTTTATGATGTCAAAGGAGGTTGCTGATTCTAACTGTTGTAGTTTTTCACTTTCTTTTCTGCGACCATAAGGGTAATATGTGGTGTATCGCCAGTTTCGGTGCTATATGTCAATGACAACTGGGATACGCATGTTTACTTACGTTGATGACATGTGATGTTATGTGTTGCTGTGATATGTTATATTGTATCGTTGTGTTTTAAATAGCTGGGGGTTTTTATGTGAGATGAGAGTTTTTCATTTTCATTCAAGTAAAACCTTGCATGTAATATTCTATTATTGGTGCACTTCCGTGTTGAGGATGATGTCACCTTTGATGTATATTATTTACTTTTCTGCATTAGGATAGACCCAAGGCGGGGAGCACAAGTAACCGGGTTCTAGGGTCCAGTGGGAGACCATCTCGAGAAGTCGAGACCGGGTCTCCTAACTCTAGAATTGGAAGTGTTGCTTGCCGCTTTCGTAGGGGTCTAGGGATGTGGATTTGGCTATTCATCACAACCGTGGAATCCGTGTTTTATACTGGCTTTAATTTAATACACGGAAATCCTAGTATATCCAATATTTCATATATGTTCTTCTGCTGTTGATACTCCGTGATGTGATCAATGTGATATGTTCAGACGAATGCTTATATTATATACATGAGATATAATTAATATTTCTGCTTTCGTTTCATATGTGATGCTTTGGAAGAAATTAATTAATGGGACTTCATTAATGAGATTAATGAAATAAAAGAAACCTAATGATCTTGTAGAAACTTTTTTTAAAAACTGGTAGCTCTAGTTCTTGCTTTGCATAGCGGTATTCCTTGTAGAGTATCCAACACCTTATTCGATAAGGAATGAGCCGAGATCCCTTCGTAGGGAGTGACCTCTTTAGCGAAACTAGCAGATGCTACAACCCACTCAGTTTGTCTTTTAATTGCTTCTATTGTTTTTGTTTTGCATAGTGGTATTTGTGAAATATCCTGCACCTTATTCGATAAGGAAAGAGCTGAGATCCCTTCACCGGGAGTGACCTCTTTAACAAAACTAGTAAAAGCCTAAAGAACACTTTTTTTTCAAAATCACTCGATTCTATAACGATATCAATTTCATTACGCAAAGGGTTTTCTTAAAACCTGTTGTAGCCCTCCGTCATTTCAGATAAGTAGTATTTAGTATTCGTGCTGCGTTTGTTGACCTTGTCAAGGCGTAGTGTGTGGTAGCTGATTAATGCATATCTGCTACCATATGATCCGATTGGATTAGGGTATTCGTACGACCTTGTTGACCTTGTCAAGGGTCGTGCGGGTGGGTTTAATTCAATCAGGAAATGACGGGTTGAGCTTGACTTGCGGTCTATGATTTGTTGACCTTTTCTAGGTCATAGATTGCTTGGGACAGAATATTATCAGGAATTTCAAGTATTGAAATTTGCAATGAGATTGCATACCTTCTATGAGATAGTTGGATCCCGCTACCCACTGCGACCTGGGAGGGTTTTACACATTACAATTAGCCAATTAAATAGGTGTCTAGAAAGCTGTTAACGGGGTTACGCCTCTGGGAAAACAAGGTTTATTTTAATAGGTCCGTACGAAAGCATGGGGAACCTCCCTCAAAGTACCGACACTGGCCTGGCCGAAAGATTGGCGAACTTGTAGGGAGTAATTAATCCCGGCTAGTCTTACCTTTTAGGGTTTGAAGGAAGATTTGATAAAAACAATAGGAGCCATCCTGATTAGATAAAATAATAACCAATCTGATCTTGCAAGAGCACACGCAGAGTGTTTTCTTCGCTCTCTTTCCTGGTAGCGACTATGTCACGCCTTAATCGGGATAATATTATGGATGCATTGACCGAACCTGCTTATTATACTGTGCTAGGGAACGTTGGTTCCACTCTATCTTATAATTATTATAAGTCCGAGCAGGATATAGGGGAATATCCGGATTCCCATGCCACCCAATCGAAGAAAGTGCATGTTGATGCATCTTCTTTGGGTATGTTCATTACCGGGAACTGTTTCTCAGTATCTTCTACGTCCTGGGTATGTGATACCGGATCAGGATCCCGCATATGTAATATGTTACATGCGCTACAGAAAGTTAGAGAACTGAGAATGGGTGATATATCTCTAAGTGCAGAGAATGGTGCAAGTGTTGCAGCCAAATCGGTTGGCAAATATCACCTTGTATTAATACATTGATTCTGAACGAATGTTATTACATACCGAACCTGATATTTAACATTACATCGGTTTATTTAATGAGTTAAAGAAGGTTATAATTATGTATTGGAGGATAATGTTGTGAACATTTTCCTGAATCAAAAGTTGATTCGATCAGGCATGTTATATAATAGCATATACGTTTTAAATCAAACAACTGTTCAAAGTATCTAGAACACACACAAGAGGAGTAGTTCTGAAATGAACGAATCTTTCTTGTGGCATTGTAGACTAGGTCATATCAATGCGACACGACCAGCTAAGTTACATAAGGATGAATATGAGAATCTATTCAAATTATCATCTTATGATACTTGCTAGTCTTGTCTCAAAGGTAAAATGACCAATACTCCGTTTACTGAAAACAAAGATAGAGTTACTGAACTCTTGGGACAGATACATGATGATGTATACGGTCCTATGTAAACTAATGCCAGGGCTGGTTCTTTATACTTCATTATATTTACTGATCATCTCTCAAGATTCGAACATATGTTCCTGTTGTAACACAAGTCTGAAATTTTTGAGAAATTCAAGGAATATAAACTTAAAGTTGAGAACCAGATAGGTAGAGGTATTAAAGTCCTTCGATGAGATCGAGGAAGCGAATACTTGGGCATAGAGTTCGTGGATTATTTAAAGGAGAATGTGATTCTCTCTCAGCTTACTCCTTCATGTACACCAAAACACAGCTGTGTATTAAGGCGGAGGTATCGCGCTCAATGAGATATGGTGCGCTCTATGATGAGTACTGCTGAGTTACCTGTTTCCTTTTGGAGTTATGCACTTGAGAAACTGCATAGCTGTTGAATAGTGGTTCCATCCAAATCAGGGCCGATATAGAATGGGAAGAGACCATGTCTTAAACGAGTTAAGATATGGAGTTGTCCGGCCTATGTTGAAAGACAAAATCCGGATAAGCTTGAGGAAAGGTCAGTTCTGTAAGTTTGTTAGGATATCCCAAACATTAGTGAGGGAATATCTTCTACCACTCTGAGGAGCAAAAGGTGTTTTGTTTCTCTGCATGCCACCTTTTTAGAAAAGGAATTTCTTGTGAAGAAATTTTTGAACATGAGTTAGAACTGGAAGTTGTTCCAGCTTGACAAACTAACAGCTGATGATTTGGAGAAACCAAAGGATTAAATAGTCTCCAACAACCCTCGACCTCTTCACGAATCTGGTAGGGTTCTTCATCCACTTGAGAGATACTGCGGTATTCTCGGTGACAATGGGAGTGAGGATTGCATCATGGTTGATGATGGCCTAACTAGGTTCAGGCAGGCCATCACGAGTAGCGACTCTGTGAAAAGGCTGGATGCTATATGATCAAAGATGGAATCCATATACACCAACAAATTATGACTTTGAATGTTGCATCTGAAGGGGTAAAACCCATCGGGAGCAAGTGAACCTTGAGAAGATTCTTGGTGTAGATGGAAAAGTTGAGACTTTCAAAATTGTGCTTAAGTCCATCAGGATCAATGCAAGCAACGCGGAGTTGGAACATCTGTTTTGATGTGACATTCAAAGAGTTTGACTTCATCAAAATGGTAGATGAACATTGTATATACAAGAAGGTTGTAGAGAGTAAGGTTGTCTTCCACGTATTGTACGTACATGACATACTCTTGATGGGAAAGGGTTTCTTATGCTACAATCAGTCAAGCTCCTCTTATCACGAGGATTCTCAATAGAAGATCTGGATGATACCTACTACATCATGTGGTTTATGATCTATGGTGATAGATCTAAGTAGATGTTGGGAGTGTCCCAAATCCAGGTACGTTAGCACCATACTAAAGGGGTTTAGTATTGATGATTCTAAGCATAGTGGTTCGCCCACTTACTCAAAAATCACTCTCTCCAAAAAGATGTCTTCCAAGACTGATTTAGAGAGAGCTCACGTGCAACGGATAACCTATGCTTCGGCAGTAGGCGCTATCATGTGTACGATGTTATGTACCAGACTAGATGTAGATGACTCACTAGGTGTAGTGGTTAGGAATCAATCGGATCTTGGAAAAATCACTGGACAGCTGTGGAGGACATTCTTAATTACTTGAGAAGCACTAAAAGAAAGTTCTTGGTTTGATCTTCCAGAGAGATAAGGTTGACTGAGAGTCAGTCACAGGCATTGTCTTTGCCCTCAATGGAGGGACAGTATGTTGGAAGAGTTCCAAGCTAGTTATCGTGACATACTAGACGATAAAGGCTAAATATATTGCTACCAATGATGCTGCCAAAGTGGCAGTCTGGGCATTTCTTGTTCATAAGATGAACAAGGTTCCTACCATTGAGCGTCCAATAAGTGTTATTGAGACAACAATAGAGTTATAGCTTTAGCCTAGGAATGTCCGTCCCATCAGCGATCCAGACATATTCTGAGGCAAGTATCACCTGATCAGGGAGATGGTTGATCTCCAAGGGATCGAGGTAAGGAGAGTTGATTTTGAGGTTAACACGGCGGATCCACTCACCAAGGCCTGCTTCCCCAAATACTATTTGAGAGATTTTGGGATGGTTGAGTATGGGATACTACAACCACTACTACATGTTCAATATGAGATACTGCAACAAATGGCCTTAGTGCAAGTGGAAGATTGTTAGTTATATGTAAGCCCTAGAGGCCATTACTGTACATGTGATGTATATTATAGTGGATTATCGGACATATATAGGTAGGACATTCTTGCTCGATATGATAGTATGCTATTCTGTTGCTCTTTGTCTTAACATATTGACTTGTATACGTGATGCTCTCTTGTTCTCACATGTTGATAAAGCCCTTAGGATGTGTACTTGACTACCAGGAATATGATGGAGATCATACTAGTGGGGCCAAGGGTAGTCCACAAGTACACCCTATAATTGTTCCTAGTCGTGGGAGTATCGAGACAGGGCATCAATACTCCATAGTAGACTAGTGTATACACTTCTCGACCCATGTGATAGGGGATGGATGATCCCATATCCATTGGTGTTTGACATCAGAGAAGGTATACGAGTGCTCAGTGGAGATTGGGTACACTGAACGGACTCACTGAGACCACCTAGATGGTATTATACCTATCGTCGGATAGCAGTTCTCTGGTGACACTGGTACAGGTTAGTTTGTAGACCCGAAATCATCATAAATTCTTGAGTGATTCCTACTGTGCTTTGATTTCCACCATACCACAGTCAAGAGATCGTGCAAAAAGGTGGTTTTTGGGTACAGTCCTGAGTCACATAGAGGCAATGAGCGATAGGAGGAGTTTCGTCTCTCCCGATATTGGGAGTTGATGTTGCGCTATGCTCGATTGGCCATAACAGGAAATCCATGGCCAGGGTTGCTGAGATCTACTTGTAAGTGTTATCAGTAGTTTCTCGAACCGTTATGGACCTTGCATCGACATGACTTATCAGGATATTAGGGTCTGACGTTTTACCGCCCCCGGGCTGTGATATGCGACATATCAGACGAAGGGACCGGACTGTATGGTAGTGTTACTGATTGGATTCGTAGAAGTACGAGCATGCTTTCTTGTTGATCTTCTGATCGCTCAATGTAAGTGCACGGTGGCGCCCCGGCCGTCAATCCGACGCCGGAATGCGAAAACGAAAACTTTTGTATAAACTAGAACCGGCAGCACCGCGTACTAAAATCCCGGATCGGGCCATTAACCTAACTCTAGCAAACAAGAAAAGTAGTAGAGAAGCTATACCAAGCGATCCGTGTCCTTCGGTCTTCGCCTCCACTCCGATCTCCTCACGGAATCTCCGGTCGTCGCCTCCTTGTCGAAACGGGCACCACATCGACGGGTTCTTTTATGGGCTCCTACCTCTTGACCGAGGCAACTCGGGCACGAAGTTGGCGAGCCGACGTGCCTAAGGAATTGCTGTAGGCTAGTGTAGAATGGTTTGTCTCTTTGGGGTTATGATGTTGCCATGGTGATGGAGGAATAAAAAGATATGGAGATGAGCATAGGAATTTTGAAGCAAGCAAAGAAAAAAGTGAGAATGAATCATTTTCCACTCCAAAAAAAAAATCTCCTCCCTAGTGTGGCCGGCCCCTCTCATGATAGAATGAGGAGAGAGAGAGCAAGCAAAATACCAATAAGTGAAGATAATGATCAAAATAATCTCACATCAAAATCCTATCAAATCCTAATCAAACCCTTTCTCATAAATGCAAATTATAAGACTCAAAAAGAATCTCATCATGCAAGAACCATCATGATGCCACCATTTACATGAAACCCCTCCATAAAAGATAATTTGCACACTTGCAAATAACCCCTCCATCGGAAATGTCCGGCCGTGAAGGAACAAAGGAAAACCGGCCGAAACGGAATGCAAACTGGCAACTACAGAAAACAGATCACGTAATAAATTACAGGAAAACCCCGCGACTGTATATGCATACCCGCATTTGTATTCCCACTGAATACAGATGCAAAGAGACAACATCTACACACTACAATACTAGGATCCGGCTTAAAGCAAAGCCCGCTAGTATTATCCGTCCGATCATGATCCGTGCAATACCGCACGTATCTGATCGAACCCTGCCATATCTCCATACAGCCTCTATAGCGTTTCGCCCGAAACTTGAGAAACTGTTTTGTAGGGGACTCTAAAGACTCGTCAATACTTTGGTTGTGGATTTAACCACTAGCACGTCAGAGGTATTAGCCTATACATAACGGGCTACCAGGTATTGACCAAAAGCGACGTCGATGAGCGAACTCATCCCGACACCCTACTGAGCCTGTCAGTGGCAATATCCGTACAGTCCGGTTCGTTCGTCTATGAGCATTGCATGGCGGGCCTAGAGGGTTGGTAAAACTCAGACCCCGAAAAGCGGTACAAGTCGTGTCGGAGTGTAGCCTAGAACACCCTGAGATACTACTGGAATACCTACCAGTAAATCTCCTGCCTTGGCCAAGGACTTTCGTGTATTGGCTCTCCTAAACACAGCGTGACCTCACCCCCAATACCGGGAGAGACGAACCCCTGCAGATCCGCTCACTGTCTCCATGTGGCTCGGGACTGTACCCAAATAAAACCTGTTTGCACGTCTCCTTTGAGCGTGGTAGGGTTGTAATCAAAGCACGGTGGGAACTCACACGAGACAAATGATGATCTCAGGTCGATGAACTAACCTGTACACATGTCACCGGGGAACTGCTATCTGACGTCTGGTATAATCCCAACTAGCATGTTCCCGGCGAGTCCTTTCCGGTGTACTCATAACCCAATGAGCACCTGTATACATCTTAGGTGAACCAACTAACACCAGTGGCTTGTGCGACCGGCCACTGCCCCTCGTTAGGGTCTCGACTGTATAGACTAGTCTACTCTGGACTATCGATGCCCTGTCTCGAAACTCCCACGACAAGGGACCTTTTAAGGATGTACTTATAGACCTCAGCTCCCACGTATATGATCGCTCTCATACTGCTGGCAGTCAAGCAAGAATCCTAGGGGCTCTATCAACGTGTAATAGTGACCTGTAAGGTCGCCTAAAGCAGTACACGATGATAAAGATAAACCAGATAGCATACTATCATCTTGAGTAAGACTGTCCTACTGGGACAGGTCCTCCCTCAATCATTGCAATCACGTGCCTGTGATCCAATAATTGACTCTGAGGGCACTATCTCCAACAATTTCCCACTTGCACTCAAGACTCCTCTACTAGTCAGTCTCGCAAAGCTCATTTTCGAAACTATTGCGTTCGAGAAATAGCCTCATTGAGTGGATCCTCCTTGATGTTTCTTTCGATGTCTCTCTTTATCTCAAGTTCGCGGAGAAAGCCATCTCCCGAAATGAGCAATACCTGTCTTAGAATATGTCTAGATATCTGATGGGACCTAGCTCATAAATGAACTCCAAATCCAAACTTTTTAGACTGTATCAACAACTGAACTTAATCAGTATCCTTCGCCATGCCTCCCTCATTATCTGCATGGACCACCTGTCCAAAATACTGCCCCTCGTCAGAGGGAAAACTATAACTCTGACAACCTCTCTGTCATCCAGGTCACCTTTGAAGCCTGAAATGATAACGGTCTCCTGAAGGAGGCCGCCGTTATCATATCCCTAGAACATCCACTTATATTCTGAAACTGCATCCGAAAGTTTCTCCAGAATTGGATCAGTATCAACTTATTGCATCTACTGCAAAAACAAGATCTGGTGTGGTACTTGATATCTCATGATTTGTAGGGTTCTTAGGCACACTAATGAGGTCTCACAAGGCATCAACCATGCCAATTTCAAAAAATTACAAGTGCCGAGAAACCCTAATACGGATCGTTAACTAGAATTTTAGGCGAAACAAGCAACTAGTTAACAACTTAACTAAGTGAACGGAAATACAACCTTTGTAGATCTGGTTCTCCACCTCCATAGCTCCATGATGAAGTCTCCTTGCTGTCCAAATCAAATCCCGGGCTTTAGCGTCGGCTTCATCGGAGAAAAGGGCGGGCTAGGTCATCGACTACGATGCCGAAGATGATCTACGTCGAGGCATCACAAGATCAAGCTCCCACTTCACCAAGTCATGAAACTTGTGAAGAAAACACCCTATACTACTTGGCAAGAGGTAGAGAATGAAGAAATAGGAGGTGGGTTCACTTTAGAATTGGATTTCTCACTCTTTTCATCAATTCACCATTGATGAAGCAAGGTTTTCTTCATGTGAAGAAGAAGAAGAAGATCAATGATATGATAAGTTCATTTTCAATAGAAAAGAAAATCAATACTTATCATAATACAACCATGGTCAAGTGTAGAGAATCAACTAGGGTTAAGTGGAGTGGTTAGGGTTAAGCATGAGACAAAATGGCCACTTAGTCAAAGCTTCATGAAGCTTCAAGATGCAAACAAAGAAAGCCACCATTTTCTCTTTATGCCATTTATTTTCCAAAAAGAATAAATAAATGAATAAATGAATAAGAAAACAAAACACTAACCATTCATATAACCATGGTTTAATCTTTACACAAACCCAAGTAAACATGTATCATCAAACATGATACAATCAAGTGCACAAAAGTATATCACATATACAACTTGTGCAATGCAAGTGAGAAAATCCATTTAAAGTGAACCAATACTAGTTAATGCAAAGTAATATATCAAATATATAATTATGCATTAAATCATTAAATCAACACTTGATTTAACGATCCGGTCATATCGCATATAACCGACTAATATCCAATGTATCGACTTATCGAATCAATCCATGATTCGATAACTAGGTTATATCGCATACAACCATTTGATACATTCATCGCGAGAATGAAATACGGTATCACATACACGCAATATTCTCGGTCCCGCACATATCTCATATGCGCTCCTATTTCGTTTCGCTTGAGCCAGGAAACCTCTGTGTAGGACTCTAAAGACTCGTCAATACGCTGGCAGCAGGTGATGATCATATCAAACACCCACAAGCCGCAAGCGGTCTGCTAAACATAACGGTCACCTGGGTATTGAGCGATCAGAAGATCGACGAGCAAGCCCGCTCACACTCCTGTGAATCCAACCAGTAACACTTACCATACAGTCCGGTCTCGTCGTCTGATATGTCGCATATCTTGCCGGGGGGTGGTAAACGTCAGACCCCAATAGCTCGATAAGTCATGTCGATATGAGGTCTATAACATTTCAAGAAACTACTGGTAACACTTACCAGTAAATCTCAGCAACCCTGGCCAGGGATTTCCGGTTATAGCCAATCGAACACAGCGCAACATCAACTCCCTATACCGGGAGAGACGAATCCCCTCCTATCGCTCATTGCCTCCATGTGACTTGGGACTGTACCCAAAAACCACCGTTTTGCATGCCCTCTTGGACGTGGTAAGGTGGAAATCAAAGCACAGTGGGAACCACACAAGACTCTATGACAATCTCGGGTCAACAAACTACTCTGTACCAGTGTCACCAGAGAACTGCCATCTGACGTAAAGTATAATACCATCTGGGAGTTCTCGGCGAGTCCGTCCAGTGTACCCAGTCTCCACTGAGCACCCGTATATCATCTCTGATGTCAAACACCAATGGATATGGGATCATCCATCGCCCATCTGTATGGGTCGAGAAGGTATACGCTAGTCTACTCTGGTATATCGTTGCCCTGTCTCGATACACCCATGACTAGGGACCTTGAAGGATGTACTTATGGACTACCATGTCCCCACTAGTATGATCCGCATCATAGTCCAGGTAGTCAAGTACACATCCTAAAGGCTTTACCAACATGTAACAGATAGACAATCAATGTACACGTTAAGGTAAAGAGTAACCAGATAGCATACTATCATGTCGAGCAAGAAAGTCCTCCCTATATATGTCCCAGCATCCACTACAATATACATCCAATGTACAGTAATGGCCTCTAGGGCATACATATAACTAACAATCTCCCACTTGCACTAGGGCCATCTGATAGCAGTGGTTGTAGTATCTCATACTCAACCATTCCATAAAAATCTCTCTCTGGGAAAATGCCTTTGTGAGTGGATCCGCTGTGTTTTCCTCTGAGTCTACTCTCCTTACCTCGATCACCCTGGAGATCAACCATCTTCATGATCAGGTGACACTGCCTTAGAATATGTCTGGATCACTGATGGGACCGGCGTTCCTTGGCATAAGCCACAACTCCATTGTCTCACAATGGTTGGAACGTAGTTCATCTCATGAACCAATATACACCCAAACATCCTCCTTGGTAGCATCTTAAGTAGCGATGTATCCAGCCTTAATCGTCTAGTATGCCACGGTATCTAGCTTGGAACTCTTCCAACATACCGTCCCTTTACTGAGGGTAAAGACAATGCCTGTGACTGACATTCAGTCGTCCTTATCACCGTGGAACCTTTCCAGTGATTTTCCCCAGGATCAATCGATACCTTCTCACTACAACCAGTGAGAATCCTAACATCCAATTAGATCTATCTCATAGATCCAAAACCCAGGATTTAGGAGGTATCACTTTGATCCTTTATGGAGAATCATTGTGATAAGTGGAGATTGACCGAGCGCAGCATAGGAAACTCCTTTCTATCAAGAGTATGTCATCCACGTACTCTATGAGGATCATCACCATACTCCCTACTACCTTTTTGTATATACAAGGTTCATCTACCATTTTGATGACGTCAAACTGTTTGACTATTACATCAAAACAGATGTTCCAACTCCGCGATACCTGCTTTATCCTATAAAGCATCTTGTACACGTTTCCGCTGCTCCCACTGTCTACGAAGTCCTCTGGCTGTGTACTTATAGACGCTCTCTTCTAAAACATCATTTTAGAAAAGCTGTCATGACACCCAACCACCAGATATCGTAGTCATGGTATGTAGCCGTGGCAAGTAGGATCTGGATGGACTTAAGCATAGCTCCTTAGAAAAGGTTTCATCATGATCCATATCTGGTCTATAATGCAAACTTTTAACAAGTCTACCTTTGAAAGTCTCAACTTTTCCATGTACACCAAGTAATCTTCTCAAGATATACTTGCTCCTGATGGGGATTTAACCCTTCAGATAAAGCAACTAAAGTCCATACTTTGTTGGTGTATAAGGATTCCATCTCAGATCGCTAAGCATCCAGCCATTCTTACAGAGTCCCTACTCTCGATGGCCTGCTCGAAACTAGTTGGGTCATCATCTCATGATGTAATCCTCGCTCCCACTGTCATAGAGAAACCGAAATATCTCTCAGGAGGGTGAGGAACCCTACTAGATCGGCGGAGAGGCTGAGGTTCGTTGAAATCTACTGAATCCTTTGGTTCTACCAAATCATCTGCTGTTGTTTGTATAGCTGGAACCTTTCCAGTTGTACATAACAGACCTTGCCTTGAGTTTGTCCGGATTATGCTTTTAGATATAGCCCGGATAACCCCAAATCTTAACCAACTTAAGATATGGGCTCTTCCCTTATCATATCAAATATGAAGTGGTAGGCAACTGATTTGATTTGAACCCTATTCAATAGGTATGCAACTTCTCAAGTGCATAACTCCCAAAAAGGAAATAGGTAACTCAGTAGTACTCATCATAGAGCACACCTTATCACATAGGGTGTTATTTCTCCGCCCCGATATACCATCATGCTATGGTGTATACGGAGGAGTAATGCTGAGAGAGAATCTCATTCTCCTTTTAGAATAGTCCAGGATTTCCGTGCTCAAGTATTCTCCTCCTTGATCTCATCAAAGGACATAATACTTATACCCGTATTTTGGTTTTCTACTTCTAAATCATATTATGTGAATATCTCAAAAGGTTCGGACTTGTGTTTCAGCAGGAACATATGTCTGAATCTTGAGAGATTATCAGAGGATGTAACGAAGTACAAAGAACCAGTCCTGGCATATATAGACAGGGAACCTTACATACATCAACATGTATCATCCTAAGAGTTTACTAACTCTTTCTCTGTTTCCTGTAAACAGAGCTATGGTCATCGTATCTTTGTGACATGACTGGCAAGTTTCATAAGATGTAAATTCAAACAGATTTTAAATATTCATCTTAATGTAACTTCAGCTAGTCAGGTCGCATTGATATGACCTAGTCTACAATACCTCAAAAAAAATTCGTTTATTTCTGAACTCATCCTCTTGTTTGTGTTCTGTATACTAAGAACTGTAGTTTGATATAGAACATCAATGCTTTTAGATAACGTGCCTGAACCGATCAACTTTTGATATAGGAAATGTTCAAAACATTATCCAACAATACAAAATTTTATCATTTCTTTACTAATAAAGAGACTGATATGATTTTGTATATCAGGTTCGGTATCTAATAGCATTTGTTCAGAATCAATGTATTGGTAATACAGGGTGACAGTGACCAACAGACTTGGCTGCAACACTTGTCCCGTTTTCTGTCTCATGAAACTTATCACCCGTTCTCAGTTCTCTACCTTTCTGTAGCCCTATGTAACTTATTACATATCTGGGATCCTGATCCGGTATCATATACCCAGGATGTAGAGGATACAGAGAAACAGTTCTTTGTAATGAACACACCCGAAGGAGATGCATCATATGCACTTTCTTCGTTTGGGTGGTACGGGAATTCAGGTAATCCCCAATTTCCTGCTCTGTCTTATAACAATTATAAGTTGGATCGGGACCAACGTTCCCCAGCTCAGTATAACAAGCGGGTTCGTTCAATACTTCCGTATTATTATCTTGATTAAGGCGTGATATGGTCGCTACCTAGAGAGAGAGAGAAGAAAACACTCAGCGTATGCTCTTGCAAGAATAGATTGGTTATTATTTTATCTAATCAGGATGGCTCCCACTGCTTTTTATCAAATCTTCCTTCAAACCCTAAAAGGAAAGACTAGCCGGGATTAATTACACACTACAAGTTCGCCTATCTTTCAGCCAGGCCAGTGTCGGTACTTTAAGGGAGGTCCCCCGTGCTTTCGCACGAACCTAATTAATGTAAACCTCATTTTCCCAGAGGCTTAACCCCGTTGACACCTTTCTAGACACCTACTTGATTGGCTAATTGTAATGTGTAAAACTCTCCCAGAAGTAACAATTACTCGCAGTGGGTATCGGGATCCAACTATTTCATAGAAGGTATGCAATCTCATTGCAAATTTCAACACTTGAAATTCCCGATAATATTTTGCCCATAGCGTTCTATGACCTTGACGAATGCCAAACAACCCATAGTCCACTAGTCAAGTTCAACCCGTACATTTCTTGATTGAATTAAACCCACCCGCACGACCCTTGACGAATGCCAAACAACGCCGTACGAATACCCTAATCCAATCTGCATCATATGCATAAGCAGATAAATACTAGTTAGCTACCGCACACTACGCCTTGACGAATGCCAAACTACCGCAGCACGAATACTAACTAGTACTTATCTGAAATGACGGAGGGCTACGACAGGTTTTTCGGAAAACCTATTGCGTAATGAACTTGATATCGTTGTAGAATCAAATGATTTTAAAATGGAGTGTTTTTTAGGCTTTTCTAGTTTTGCTAAAGGGGTCACTCCCAGTGAAGGGATCGTCGGCCCTTTTCTCGTCGAATGAGGTGCGGGATATATCATATATATCACTGTGCAAAGCAGAAACTATTAAAAGCAATCAAAAGACAAACCGAGTGTGTAGCATCTACCAGTTATTGCTAACGGAGTCACTCCCGGTGAAGGGATCTCGGTCCTTTCCTTATCGAATAAGGTGCAGGATATATCATATATACCGCTGTGCAAAGCAAGAACTGTAGCTACCTGTTTTATTTTTGAAATTCGATTCTACAACATCTTAGGTTTCTTTTATTTCATTAATCTCATTAATGAAGTCCCATCATTTAAATTACCTAAACATCACAGATAAATACGACGTACACTTATGCCATCCGCATTCGCCTCGATGTCCCCTCGTGCACCGTTAGGTTAGGTAACCGACGGCAGAGCAGGGCAGGGCTAGCGTGGGTGTAAAACATAAGTAACGCCTATATAATATATCATATATACTATATACAATATTTATCACAGAACATCACATGATCACATCACAGATATCGCAGCAGAAAAATCATATGAAATATTGGATATACTAGGACGTCCGTGTTTTCAATACGAGCCAGTATAAAACACGGATTCCACAGTCGCGATGAATAGCCAAACCCACACCCCAAGACCCCTATGAGAGCGGCAAGCAACCCTACCAATTCTAGAGTTAGGAGACCCGGACTCGACTCCTCGAGTTGGTCTCCCACTGGACTCCAGAACCCGGTTACTTGTGCTCCCCTCCTTGGGTCTATCCTAGTGCGGAAAAGTAAATAATATACAAACGGTGACATCTTCCGCAACCTGGAAGTGCCCCAATAAAAGAATATTACATACAAGTTTTTACATGAATGAAAATGAAAACTACTCATCTCACACAAAAACCCCCGGCTATTCAAACACGACGATCCAATATAACATATCCAGCAACACATAACATCACATGTCATCAACGTAAGTAAATATGCGCATCCCAATTGTCGTTGACATATAGCAACGAAACCGGCGATATCACATATTACACTTACGGTCACTGAAAAGAAACTGTAAAACTACAACAGTTGGAATCCGCAATCTGCTTAGACATCACATGCCTAACCATCTGAATACCTTAGACATCACATGCCTAACAATTATAAACCCCGCATTTTAGTCTCAAAATCGAAAACACTTTTCAATATCAAGTCGGGCAATTCAACAGGATTCCCGACATTCTGATCGAATGCTCGTCGCAAACTTCAGTAGGCGTCTGCACCCCCGATGCCGTCGACGAAGTGCACCAAAGCGGAACACCGCTGCCGCGAGCACCCGAACGGATGCTTTCGGCGACGGGGTTCTCCTACAGTCACTTGGTCGGGGCTATGGGGCGTAGCTGTCTATTAAGTTTACCGGCGAGTATCCGCGTACGGTACGTGATTGCGACGGACTTTTGATCACATCAAAATTCCGTGGCAACCGATCAAGTGAGACTAAAGTGCTATGTTTATAACATTCATTCAGTTATCTCATAACTATTTGTGAATTCCAAATATTGTATCACATTCCGGATAAATAAAAAATGTTAAACTTTCTGATCGAACAATCGAACGCCCAAGTTTCCCGAAACAGATCAACACATGAAATAAGTTTAAAAACATTCACTTCGTGCCTCAGTAGCAACGGTCCAGCCGTAGAAAGGTCAAACCAACGCCTCACATGTGGCACGCCGTACTACCCCAAACCCTAAGGTTCAAAGGGCAGTTCAAGACGGTCACATAATCGAGTTAAGCTTTGTTGTCTTCTAGAGGGTCCATCGCGTTACTTGCACTACTTAGAACGTCTTTAAACCACGGAAAAGTCCAACAATTGGAAATTTCCCTACAGGGAAAAAAGTGGGTATTTATATCCGGTCGAACTTTTTAACATATTCTAAAATTACCCGGAAAAACACACTGACAAAATTAGACAATCCGATCGATAAACCGAGTCCCCAATACCACCCAAAAAACACAACTCTTGAGTAAATATTAAAAACTCCCAGAAAACTCAGCACTGCAAAATAGGAATTACTGTGCAAAATTCAAAGCAAGAGGAGACTAAAGGGCCGCGGAACCGCCGCATTAGCATGCTAATGCCGCGGTTCCGCCACGCTTATATAGACTCAGTAGTACGGGCTTCTCAGTAATTCTTAGAATCTCCTGCTGGGTTTTCTGCTAATCCCAGCATCCACTACAATATAGATCCAATGTACAGTAATGGACTCTAGGGCATACATATAACTAACATGATTGACTTAATTTCCTAAGGAAGTGATCTGCCAATCATGCGCATCCCTCTCCCCTTTAGTCTGTAAGACACCTTTAGAGAGGGTGACTCCATCACCTGCAGGTATACTACCGTGCCAGGAGTCGTCCATTCTAAAAACTCTTAGAATGTTGTCTAAGTACCCTGATTGGGAAACCACCCAAATCTAGATCTAAAACCATAGATCCAGTAACCAGAATGTCTGATATTATATCCAAGTCCCATGTGGAGAAACCACTGCGTGATAACCAAAGTATAACCGATCGTCGTATAGGAATATCACTTCCTACTCTGTGTATGTCATCCAAATACCAGGACATCACACCTTACCACCTTCTTAATAGATCCATCCCCTATTCTGATGAAGTCAAACCTATGACTGTCATATCAGAAATAGATGATCTAACTCCGCTATATCTGCTTTAGTCTATAAATAGACATAAGCCACTTGTCCACTATGCTTCCGCTGCTCCCACTGACTACGACAACCCTCTGGCAGAGTCATATTGATGTACAGTTCTAAAGCTAGTTCAGAACGACGCTATATTCATCCTCCTGCCGGGTCTCACAGTCTGGAACAACAGCAATAGAAAGTCTGGGTAAACAAGAACCTCCCTGCCACCGTCCTTGAGGCTATCGGAGTACCCCTCGGGTGCCTGAGGTTACCCACCGTATCTGCGGAGTGGCTAATGGAATGTCAAACCAGATTGAATCTTTAGGTTCTTATCAAATTTTCAGTAATCGTTTGCGGTTCTGGAATCACTTCCAGTTCTACCATACTCCCACTACTGTTTTCTGAAAAAATCCATTTTATTAAAACTGTGGCGAGTCAAGAACAATATCACTATTGATCTTTCCAGATGGTAGAAAGTCAACCCTTGTCATAGCCCGGGTCAACCCACAAACAACCATTACAGAAACGTACCTTGAGTTATCCGGAGTCTGGTTTTAAGCATAAGCCGGACAACTCCCCGTATCTTAACAATGCCAAGATATGAACCGTTCTATATCCAATATAGAAACAGAGGCACTGATTTAATTGAACCAGATTCAAATCATGCAGCTGTCTCCAGTGTATGTCAACTAAATGGAAGGAGGCTGATCAGCGTTACTCAACTTAGGAATGCTTCCAATTATGAGTAACCTGAAAGAGAAGCAAGTTCTCTTAATCATTACTATTAACTGAATACCACACACAAGTATCTACATCTTCGATCACCTTGAAGAATCCTGATACTTGCAATACCTGGTTCTCTACTTTACTCTTATACCTATAACTTCTCAAAACTTAGACCCTGTGTTTCTACGAAACACTTGTCTAAAAACTAGAGAAGTCATAAGTAAACCGAATACAGTATGAGGACCAACCCCTCTGTCCTAATGGACACTGGACAATATAAAATACTTTGTATAAGTCCCCTGAGTCTTGTGACTCATTCACTGTGTGTCGTCGGTTGAAAACTGTACTTATGGTTAAGAAGAATTACACCGCTGTTCAATACTCCTTACCTAACCATCCACTGATATAGGTAAATGTCATAAATATAATTTCAAAAAGGTATATCCCACTCTATAAAAATAGACGTACAGATATATCAATTTGAAATTGGTGCATAACAACGGATATTCAAAACCAAATATTTGCCGTCCAGCAAACAACCCAGGCGATTTCCTCAAATATCACCAATTACAACGAATTCCGATATAATGAGGATGATCACTTAATTCCCAAGAACTTACTCCCACTCATCATCTGTAAAACCATACAGATGTGAGAATCAAACTTGGTAAATACATACCGTGGAGGAAGGGCTAATTGGGAAATCAGTTTTCTTTTAACAGTATACAGTGAAACAGAAACATTGAAATGTTTCGTAGGGGTATCCCGGAATTCCTAGTAATGCCTCTTCCATTATCCAGATTCACAACTGTAACCGTATATTTTTGTGCCACCTCTCCAAATCCCTTTATATGTCTTTAGTCGTTACCTTCTGCACACCCTTTAGGCCAAATGGTTTTCTTCCTTCCCTACCGTTCGGCACCAGCCTATGGTTTGGAAGAAGACTACCCAATAAGCATAATGGGTGTACTGTCCTAATCCTAGGAGCACTCGCAATGCGAGAGAAGGTGAAGATAAAAAACAACCGAATAAATCTTATTTCTATTTCTCCTGAAACTGAATCCATCCCCGAACCGGAACAAGTTCTTTTCGAGTTCGTACATAACCATACGATGGAGTATCCAATAAGCTGTGGATCTTCGTAGTGATACGGAGTGACCTGGAGAAATACAAAGGTGATTTAGGATTGGCGAAGAAAAACATGGTTTGGTCGTCAATAGCAGTCGCAATTTACTTTGCCCTCTTACTAATCCCTCGATATGTCTTTACTTAATACCTTCTGTACACCATCGTTATGCTAATTGGTTTTCTTCATTCCGTACCGGTCGGCACCTGTCTATGGTTTAGAAGAAGACTATCCAATTTGCGTAATAGGTGTACTATCTCCTAAACCAAGAAGTACTCACAACCTGAGAGAAGGTAAAAGGAAAAGACAACTGAATTGTCCTATTCGTTTTCTCCAGAACCGGAAACCATCCTCGAATAAATTCCTTCGAGTTCGTATATAACCATATGATGGTTTTATCCAATGGAAGTGGATGTTCGTAGTAATACGGGGTGTCCTGGAGAAAAGGGTAAAAGTAGGAGTGGCAATGAAGTTTGCAACTAGGACAATCCAAAAGCCGATGTTTAAGAAGGTTCGGTTAATTTTGGTCGCTGAGTCATAGTCTAGGGTCGGGTCAATGGTCACTGCCAAAGAGAGAGAGAAAAGGAACACTCAGATTGCATTCTAACCTAGATCAGAATGGTTACCACTTTATCTAATCAGGAAACCTCCCACTGTAACGTCAAATTCTTCCCCAAACCTGAAAGAGAAATTAGTCGGGATCACCCGAGGAGTAAACCAACTCATAAGTGGGAATCGGGATCCAACTATCATCGCATGATAACGTGACGGAATCCGCTCACGTTATCACACTCCAGAAGGTATGCGTATATCTGGCAAGTTTCAGTTTCTTTAGAAACTCCCGATGTGATTTTTGCCCCATGCTCTTATGACCTTGACGAAGGTCAACAAATCATAAGTCACATGTCAAGTTCCACCCGTCATTGTCCAGGTTAATTTGAACCCACCCGTACAAGCCCTTGACGAAGGTCAACAAGGCTATACGACTGTCCCAAACCAACGTATCTATCAATGCAGCAGAAAGGTAACAAGCAGCTACCATACACTATGCCTTGACGAAGGTCAACAAACATAGAATGAATACTACGTGCTACCCGTCTGAAATGACGGAGGGCTACGAATGGTTTCTGGCGAAAAACCTTTGACGTAATGAACTTGATATCGTTGAAGGAACTAGATAGCTTTTATAAAAAATATAGTGACGAAAACCTTTGCTAAAGAGGTCACTCCCAGTGAAAGGATCTCGGCTCTTTCCCTGTAGAATGAGGTTCAGGATATTCCAACTGAATACCATGATGCAAAGCAAAAGTAATCGGCTATAGTGAAGTTATTGCCCTGACGCAAACTTCTGTACAAGGGGTCACTCCTGGTGAAGGGCCCTTGTCTCGTCGACTGAGGTGCAGGATATTCCAACTGAATACCACTGTGCTAAACAAATGAGAACGTCCTTACAATAACAGCTTTTTGAAAAAAGTGTTCCAACAACATCAGAATAGGTTTGTTTAGCTTGCATTGATCCGAATCAATGCAGTCCCATCAATTGATCACACCAATAAAGAACGAAAATAGTGATGTACGTATATGCCATCCGCATTCGCCACTGGGTCCCGTCATCACCGTTAGGTTACTTAACTAACGACAGAGCGGGGACTGGACTAGCACGGATGCAAAACATGTACAACATCTACTAGTTTATATATCAATATATAATATTCGCTCAAGGCGTGATAAAATGCAACATCACAGAAATGTAATAAGCAGCATAGAACAATACAGATATCTGGGATGCTCGGATCTCATAGAGCCGCTACTGAAACCCGACGTTCCCCTGGTCGTGTGGATAGCCTGTGCAATGAAATCCTAGACCCCTACGGGCGCGGAAAGTCACCCGCCAAAACCTGAAGCGAGGCAGCGCCCTTCAACAACGTGAATGGACCACCCAGCACTTCACGGAATTCGGTAACTTGGGCACCCCTCCTGGGTCAACCTATACCCCCTACGAGTGCGGCGAATAGCCCGGCAATTCTAGAGTAAAGCCCCCTCCATCTCAAAGCCATGAGATGCGGGCCCGTTGCCCTCTAGAACCCGGCTATCCGTGCACCCTTCCGCGGGGTAATCCTAGTACAGAAAGTAAAATATACATACAACGGGTACAACGACCTCACCCCGGTCGTGCCCCAAAAGAATAATATACAAACAGGCAGTGACGACAGTCCACATGTCGGACGCTCGCCCCGCAATATCAAATGTACATATAAAACAAAACTGTACTAACATTGCATCCAGGCTATCCCCCATGACCAATCCGCAACATCACAGCACAACACAGAGCATCAACGTGAATGTCACGTTCGCAAATCCGTCTAACCGGGCTATAGCAGTTAGACAAGATTTACCGATCAAGTGACATTCACGGTCGCAGATATAATGTAAACACTGTGGACTAACATGTTTAAAATTCTCGATTGATCAAATTTACCGAAGTGGGCCCCAAGCACTACTGTAGCACTCACAGAAAATATGGGCCCAAAAAGAATATCCCAAAACCCCCATTTCCTAACCAGAAGCCCACTGGAAAAATTCTGTACGGCGTTGACTCTTTTCCACCGCGGAACCGCGGCCAAACCAGGGGTTAGGCCGCGTTTCCGCGGTCGTAATAAAGCATCACCATACCAAATTTTTGCAGAATGCTTACAATTCCCTGCACATGTTTCCGCAATGTACTGAAAAAATTTTCGAGCCAAAAAAAATTCGACAGAAACTTGTGCACTAGAAAATACGGTTTTTGGGATTTTTGTTCGATCGAGTTCTAAACATGTTAGAGCAAGCTAGGCGAAGTTAATGGCGTGGCTCTGATACCAGTGTAAGTGCACGGCGGCGTCCCGGCCATCAATCCGACGCCGGAATGCGGAAACGAAAACGTTTCTATAAACTAGAACCGGCACCACCGCGCACTAAAATCTCGGATCGGGTCATTAACCTAACTCTAGCAAACAAGAAAAGGAGTAGAGAAGCTATACCAAGCGATCCGTGTCCTTCGGTCTTCGCCTACACTCCAATCTCCTCGCGGAATCTCCGGTCGTCGCCTCCTCGTCAAAACGGGCACCGCATCGCCGGGTTCTTTTACGGGCTCCCACCTCTGGACCGAGGCAACTCGGGCTCGAAGTTGGCGAGCCGACGTGCCCAAGGAATTGCTGTAGGCTAGTGTAGAATGGTTTGTCTCTTTGGGGTTATGATGTTGCCATGGTGATAGAGGAATAAAAAGATATGGAGATGAGCATAGGAATTTTGAAGCAAGCAAAGAAAAAAGTGAGAATGAATCATTTTCCACTCCAAAAAAAAAATCTCCTCCCTAGTGTGGCCGGCCCCTCTCATAATAGAATGAGGAAAGAGAGAGCAAGCAAAATACCAATAAGAGAAGATAATGATCAAAACAATCTCACATCAAAATCCGATCAAATCCTAATCAAACCCTTTTCTCATAAATACAATGGATAAGACTCAAAAAGAATCTCATCATGCAAGAACCATCATGATGCCACCATTTACAAGAAACCCCTCCACAAAAGGTAATTTGCACACCTGCAAATAACCCCTCCATCGGAAAAGTCCGGCCGTGAAGGAACAAAGGAAAACCGGCCGAAACGGAATACAAACTGGCAACTAAAGAAAACAGATCCCGTAATAAATTACAAGAAAACCCCGCGAATGTATATGCATACCCGCATTTGTATTCCCACTGAATACAGATGCAAAGAGACAAAATCTACACACTACAATACTAGGATCCAGCTTAAACCAAAGCCCGCTAGTATCATCCGTTCGATCATGATCCGTGCAATACCACACGTATCTGATCGAACCCTGCCTATCTCCATACGGCCACTACAGCGTTTCGCCCGAAACTTGAGAAACTCGTCTGTAGGGGACTCTAAAGACTCGTCAATACTTTGGTTGTGGATTTAACCACTAGCACGTCAGAGGTATTAGCCTATACGTAACGGGCTACCAGGTATTGACCAAAAGGGACGTCGATGAGCAAACTCATCCTGACACCCTACCGAGCCTATCGGTGACAATATCCGTACAGTCCAATCCGTTCGTCTATGAGCATCGCATGGCAGGCCTAGGGGGTTGGTAAAACTCAGACCCCCAAAAGCGGTACAAGTCGTGTCGGAGTGTATCCCGGAACACCCTGAGATACTACTGGAATACCCACCAGTAAATCTCCTGCCTTGGCCAAGGACTTTCATGTACTGGCTCTCCTAGACACAGAGCGACCTCACCCCCAATACCGGGAGAGACGAACCCCTGCAGATCCGCTTACTGCCTCCATGTGGCTCGGGACTGTACCCAACTAAAACCTGTTTGCACGTCTCCTTTGAGCGTGGTAGGGTAGTAATCAAAGCACAGTGGGAACTCACACGAGACAAATGACGATCTCAGGTCGATGAACTAACCTGTACACATGTCACCAGGGAACTGCTATCCGACGTCTGGTATAATCCCAACTAGCATGTTCCGGGCGAGTCCTGTCCGGTGTACTCATAACCCAATGAGCATCTGTATACATCTTAGGTGAACCAACTGACACCAGTGGCTTCTGAGACCGGCCACCGCCCCTCGTCGGGGTCTCGACTGTATACACTAGTCTACTCTAGAGTATCGATGCCCTGTCTCGAAACTCCCATGGCTAGGTACCTTTTAAGGATGTGCTTATAGACCCCAGCTCCCACGTATATGATCGCCCTCATACTGCTGGCAGTCAAGCAAGAATCCTAGGGGCTCTATCAATGTGCAATAGTGACCTGTAAGGTCACCTAAAGCAGTACACGATGATAAAAATAAACCAGATAGCATACTATCATCTTGAGTAAGACTGTCCTACTGGGACAGGTCCTCCCTCAAAAATTGCAATCACGTGCCGTGATCCAATAATTGACTCTGACGGCACTATCTCCAACACTCAATACCTAGGTGGCCATTACGTTTAGCAGACCGCTTTCGGCTTGTGGGTGTTTGATATGATCATCACCTACTGTCAGCGTATTGACGAGTCTTTAGAGTCCTACACAGAGGTTTCCTGGCTCAAGCGAAATGGAGTAGAAGCAAAAATATGATATGTGCGGGCCCGATATTAATACGATATGTGATACCGTATTCTTTTCTCACGACATGTGACATCGGTCGGTTATATGTGATATAACCGGGTTATCGGATCAAGTGTTGATTTGATAAGGTGTTACATTTGATATTAGTCGGTTATATATGATATAGCCGGATTATTGAATCAAGTGTTGATTTAATAATTTAATGTATAATTATATATATGATATATTAAGTTACATTAACTAATATTCATTCACTTAAGATTTCTTTTCTCACTTGATTTTGTGCACAAAGTATATATGAGATGGATATTTGTGTACATGTAATGTCTCATGCTTGATGATACATGCAACATGGGTGTGGGTGTGATTTACACCATGCTAGAGATAATCTAGGGTTTTTAATTTCTCAAGTAATTCAAAAATTGATTTGATTTTGTCATGGCAAGAAGCTTGGAGAAGCTTAAGTGTCCATTGACTAAAGTTCACAAGTTTTGTCTTGCTTAGGATATTTATAAACCCAACCATTATTCTAGCTATGGTTATCTCTCTACAAAGTTTAATATTTGATATTAACTCACCCATGGTTATCATTCTCTACTTGATAATTTAATCATAAGAGATTTCTTCTTCTTCTTCCTCAAAATAGCTTTCTAACATCAATGGAGATGATGGAAAAATAGTGAGAAAATTATTTCTAAAATGAGTAAAATTCCTACTTCATCATCCTCTACTACTTGCCATTTAGTATAGGGTGTTTGGTTCACTACTTCCACAATTAGTGAAGAGGTAGCTTGGGTTTGTGTCTCCTCGACGTAGATCATCTTCGGCCTCGAAGACTTCTAGCTAGCTTGTTCCGTACATCTTGTGGAGCCTCTCAAGAGTCCGGGTGTTCATAGATCGCAGCGAAGGGACTACTACACGGAGCTATTGAAGTAAAGGACCGGTCTACAAAGGTTGTATTCTTTGGTCACTTCTTTGCAAAGTTGTTTGCATATCGATTCGTAGGATTTTCTAGTAACGATTCTACGGTTTGGGTTAGCTAATAAGGGATTTTTTTTAAAATGGCATGGACGATGCCTCCCGAAACCTTGTTGCCGTGCTAGGTAACCCTGCATTAGTTTCATTTGTAAATTTGATATCGTGGGGCGAGCGTCCGACATGTGGACTGTCGTCCCTGCCTGTTTTTGTATTATTTATTTGGGGCACGGCCGGGTTAAGGTCGATGTCAACGTTGTACATATTTTCTTTCCTGTACTAGGATTACCCCGCGATGGAGTGTACGGATAGCCGGGTTCTAGAGGGAAACGGGCCCGCATCTCATGGCGTTGAGATGGAAGGGGCTTCACTCTAGAATTGGCTGGCTATCCTCCGCACTAATTGGGGGTACAGGTTGACCCAAGGAGAGTTACCGGATTCCATGAAGTGCCGGGTGGCCCATTCACTTTGATGAAGGGGGTTGCCTCACTTCTGGTTCTGGCGGGTAACTTGCCGCGCTCATAGGGGTCTAGGTTTTCATTGCACAGGCTATCCACACGACCAGGGAAATGTCGGGTTTCACTTACGGCTAAAAGGAAACCCGAGGCTCCCAGATTATTTGTATTGTTCTGTGATTTTGCATTTATCATGCCTTGAACGATTATTATATATTGCTTTATATATACTAGTAGATGTTGTATATGTTTTGCACCCATGCTAGTTCTTCCCCTGCTCAGTCGTTAGTTAAGTAACCTAACGGGAGATGATGGGGCCCAGTGGCAAATGCGAATGACATATACATACATTATATTTTCGTTCTTTTCTGGTGTGATTAATTGATGGGACTGCGTTGATTCTGATCAATGCAAGGAAAACAAACCCATATGATGTTGTTGGAACAAATTTTTAAAAGATGTTATTACAAGGACATTTTCTTTTGTTTTGCACAGCGGTATTCAGTTATGAATATCCAGCACCTCATTCGACGAAGCAAGAGCCGAGATCCCTTCACCGGGAGTGACCTCGTGGGCAGAAGTTTGCGTCAGGGTAATAACTTCACTATTGTCGATTATTTTTTTGCTTTGCATCGAGGTATTCAGTTGGGAATATCCTACACCTCATTCCACGAGGAAAGAGCCAAGATCCTTTCATCAATAGTGACCTCTTTAGCAAAGGTTTTCGCCACTATATATTTGTAAAGCTATCTGATTTCTTCAATGATATCAAGTTCATTACGTTAAAGGTTTTTTGCCAAAAACCATTCGTAGCCCTCCGTCATTTCAGAAGACTAGCACCTATTATTCATGTTATGTTTGTTAGCCTTCGTCAAGGCATAATGTATGGTAGCTCTCTGTTAATTTTTTGTTGCATAGATAGATGCGTTGGTTTGGGACAGTCGTACTACTATGTTGGCCTTCATCAAGGGTATGTATGGGTGGGTTCAAGTTAACTTGGATAATGATGGGTAGAACTTGACATGTGACTTATAATATGTTGGCCTTCGTCAAGGTCATAAGATCATGGGGTAAAAATCACATCGGGAGTTTCAAACATACAAGAAACTTGCCAGGCATGCGCATACCTTCTGGAGTGTGATAACTTGAGTGAATTCCATCATGTTATCATGCGAGGATAATTGGATCCTGAATCCCACTGATAAGTTATTTTACTCCTCGGGTGATTTTTAGATGATCCCGACTAATTCTTCTTTTGGGTTTGGTGGAGAATTTTAGGATATAGTGGGAGACATCCTAATTAGATAAAGTGATTAACCATTTTGATTTAGGTTAGAGTGCACGCTGAGTGTTTCTTTTCTCTCTCTCTCTCTTTGGCTACGACCATGGCCCGACCTTAGACTAGAACTCATAAACCAAGCTAACCGAACCTTCTTAAAACACACTGGCTTTTGGATTGTCAGAGTTTTATATATCATTGCCACTCCTTCTTTTACCCTTTTCTTTTCTCCGGAACATTCCGTATCACTACGAAGATCCACGTTTATTGAATATAACCATCGTATAGTTACATACGAACTCGAAGAAACTTGTTTCAGATTCGAGAATGGTTTCCGGTTCTGGAAAAATTGAATAGGACTATTCAGTTGTCTTTTTCTTTTTCCTTCTCTCAGCTTGTGAGGGCTCCTAGGATTAATAGAAGGTACAACAATTGCGCTTATTGGATAGTCTTCTTCCTAACCATAGGCAGGTGCCGAATGGTGGGGAAGGAAGAAATCCAATTAGCCTAACTGTGGTATACGATAGGTAATAAGTAAAGACAAATAAAGGGATTAGAAAGAGGGCAAAGTAAATTGCGTCTGCTATTATTCATGACGAAACCGCCTATATCATCGCCACTCCTACTTCACTTTTGAATTTCTCCAAAAAACCCCGTATAACTACGAAGATCCACATTTATTAGATAATCCATCGTATAGTTACATACGAACTCGAAGGAACTGTTCCAGTTCGAGAATGGATTCTGGTTCAGGAGAAATAGAATAATGATTATTCAGTTGTCTTTTTTCTTTACCTTCTTTCAGGTTGCGAGGCTGCTAGGATTAGGAGAGTACACCTATTACGCTTATTGGATAGTCTTCTTCCAAACCATAGGCTGGTGCCGAACGTTAAGGAAGGAAGAAAACCATTTAGCCTAAGGGAGGTGTATAGAAGGCAATAAGTAAAGACAAATAAAGAGATTTGGAGAGATGGCAAGGAAATATATGGTCACAGTCATGAATCGGGAAAATGGAAGAGGCATTACCCGGAATACCTGGTTACCCCTTCAAAACATTTTCATGTTTCAGTTTCATTATGCGTTGTTAATTGAAAACTGATTTCCCAATTAGATCCTTACTCCAGGGTATGTATTTACCAGGTTTGGATCTTACATATGTATGGTTTTACAGATGATGAGTGGGAGTAAGTTATTGCGAATTATGTGATTATATCCTCATTATTGTTAGTTGTATGTAAGCCCTAGAGGCCAGTATTGTACAGATGATGTATATTATATTGGATGCTTGGACATATATAGAGAGAACTTTCTTGCTCGATATGATAGTATGCTATCTGGTTGCACTTTACTTTAACATGTACACTTGTCTCTTTATACTGTCTTATAGTTACATGTTGGTAAAACCCTTAGGATGTGTACTTGACTAGCTGGACTATGATGCGGATCATACTAGTGGGGACATGGTAGTCCATAAGTACATCCTTCAAGGTCCCTAGTCATGGGTGTATCGAGACGGGGCATCGATATACCAGTGTAGACTAGCGTATCCGCTTCTCGACCCATGAGATGGGCGATGGATGATCCCATATCCATTGGTGTTTGACATCAGAGATGGTATACGGGTGCTCAGTGGAGACTGGGTACACTGGAAGGACTCGCCGAGAACTCCCAAATGGTATTATACCTCACGTCAGATGGCAGTTCTCTGGTGACACTTGTGCATGTTAGTCTGTAGACCCTAGATCGTCATAGAGTCTTGTGTGATTCCCACTGTGCTTTGATTTCCACCTTACCACGTCCATGAGGGCGTGCAAAACGGTGGTCTTTGGGTACAGTCCCTAGTCACATGGAGGCAATGAGCGATAGGAGGGGTTTCGTCTCTCCCGGTATTGGGGGTTGATGTTGCGCTGTGCTCGATTGGCCGTAACAGGGAATTCCCTGGCCAGGGCTGATTTAGAGATTTACTGGTAAGTGTTACCAGTAGTTTCTCGACCCGTTATGAGCCTCATATTGGCACGACTTATCGGTTATTGGGGTCTGACGTTTACCACCCCTAGACTTGATATGCGACATATTAGATGAGGAGACCGGACTGTACGGGAAGTGTTACCAGCAGGCTTTTACAGGAATTGGAGGGGGCTTGCTTGCTAATCTTCTGATCGCTCAATACCCAGGTAGCCGTTATGTCCAGCTAGTACCGCTGACGGCTTGTGGGTGCTTGATGTGATTATCACCTACTGCCGGCGTATTGACGAGTCTTTAGTCCTACATAGAGGTTTTACTAGCTCAGGAAAAACGAAATAGGAGCGCATATGTGATATGTGTGAGACCGAGAATATTGCATGTATGTGATACCATATTCTATTCTCGCGACTTTTTGTATCGGTCGGTTATATATGACATAGCCGGGTTATCGAATCAAGTGTTGATTCGATAAGTCGATACATTGGATGTTAGTCGGTTATATGTGATATGACCGGATTATTAAGTAAAGTATTGATTTAATAATTTATTGTATAATTGTATATTTGATATACTAGTTTACATTAACTAACACTTGTTCACTTTAGGGTTTTTCTCACATGTGCACAACTTTAATGTATATATGATATATATTAAAAATGTGTTTTCTTATTGTATCATGGTTGATGATACACATGACTTGGGTGTATGAGACTTACACCATGCTATCTATTATGTTGGGTTTTTATATTTTAAGTAATTACAAAATTAGTGGAGGATTAGCTAAATGCTTGAAGCTTGTGGAAGCTTGTGGAAGCATTGACTAATTCCACTAAGTTTGTTTTTACTATGGATATTTCTTAACCCAACCATAAGGGTTAGCCATGGGTTAAGTCTCTACAAGAGTTAATATATGATACTCACTCACCATGGTTAACTACTCACTTGATCATTATCCTCATCTCTTTCTTTTGTTCTTCTTCTTCATTGTTAAAAAGAAAAAGCTTGCTAGGGTTTGATCCAAAGTGAGAAAGATTGTGAGAAATAAAATTCTAAAGAGAACCCACTTCCTATTTCTCCATCCTCTACTAGACTAGCACTTTAGTTTAGGATGTTTGCTTCACTAATTCACAAGTTAGTGAAGTAGAAGCTTGAGTTGGCATCCCCTCGACGTAGATCATCTTCGGCCTCGAAGACTTCAAGCAAGGACGTGTCTTTCGCCTCGTGAAGCCATGCAAGGGTCCGGGAGAACCATGATCGCAGCGAAGGGACTTCAACAAGGAGCTAAAGAAGGGAAGGACCGATCTACAAAGGTTGTATTTCGTATTCACTTAGTCGTAAACGTAGTTTACTAGCATATGAAACCCTAATTTTCTGGCAACGATCTTGCTTAAGGTTATTCGGCACGGCTAAAATTTTAAACGGGCATGGTTGATGCATTGTAGAACCTTATTAGAGTGCCTAGTAACCCTACAGTGGTATCAGAGCCTAGCTAGAGCATTAGGCGATGTGTTAACAAAGTTAAAACTCCGAACGAACCCGAATACGTCAAAGTTAACCCCCTCTCTGTACATTTTTTCAAAACTGTGTATTTTCAGTATTAAAAATACCTAAAAAATTCAGCAGGGTTTCTGAAGAATTGTGGTGAAAAACGAACACATAATACGTCCAAACCGCCGAGGAACCGCGGCGGTACAGGGGACATATGTACTCGTTTTTACACTGTTATTTCTATTTCTGGGTATTTTTAATCTAACTCAAGTGTTGAGTATTTTGGGGTTTATTTTGTAATTGTCGATTCGATCGGAGAATTTAATTTTGTTTTGTTATTCAGGATAATTTAGAAAGTATTAAAATGATGGAACGGATATCATTAACTCAATTTTTCCCGGTACGAAATACATTCAAGTGTTGAATTTTTCTCGGGTTTAAATCTTTTGGAAATACATGCATGTGACGCGATGGACCCTATAGAAGACAACAAACCTTAACTCGATTATGTGACCGTCTTGAACTGCCTTTTGAACCTTAGGGTTTGGGACAGTACGGCGTGCCACATGTGAGGCATTGGCTTGACCCTTCTACGGCTGGACCGTTGCTACTGTGACGTATTCTGGAATTTTTGAACTCCGCTCAAGTGTTGAGCTATTTAGGAAATCTTGGGTATTTGATTATTCGATCGGAAAGTTTAATACTGTCTATTTATCTGGAATGTGATACAATATGTGGAATTCATACAGTTAGACATGAAATGCGAAGTATGTGATATTTCGGATTTATGATGTCTAAAGAGATTGTGGATTCCAAATGTTGTAGTTTTACACTTTCTTTTCTGCGACCGTAAGTGTAATATGCGATATCACCGGTTTCATTGCTATATGTCAACAAAAATTGGGATGCGCATAATAACTTACGTTGATGACATGTGATTTTATATGTTGCTGGATATGTTATATTGGATCGTCGCGTTCTAAATAGCCGGGGGGTTTTATGTGAGATGAGAGTTTTTATTTCATTCATGTAAAATTAAATGTATGTAATATTCTTTTATTGGGGCACTTCCGGGATGAGGTTGATGTCACCATTTGTATATTATTTACTTTTCCGCACTAGGATAGACCCAAGGAGGAGAGCACAAGTAACCGGGTTCTGGAGTCCAGTGGGAGACCAACTCGAGGAGTCGAGTCCGGGTTTCCTAACTCTAGAATTCGAAGGGTTGCTTGCCGCTCTCGTAGGGGTCTAGGAGTGTGGGTTTGGCTATTCATCGCGACCGTGAAATCCGTGTTTTATAGAGGCTCAAAATAAAACACGGAAGTCCTAGTATATCCAATGTTTCATATGTTTCTTCTGCTGCGATATCTGTGATGGGATCATGTGATGTGATGTGATAAATACTGTATATAGTATATATGATATATTATATAGACGTTACTTATATTTTACACCCGCGCTAGCCCAGCCCCTCTCTGCCGTTAGTTACCTAACCTAACAGTGCACGAGGGGACATCGAGGCGAATGCGGATGGCATAAGTGTACGTCGTATTTATCTGTGATCTTTAGGTGAATTAAATGATGTGACTTCATTAATGTGATTAATGAAAGAAAAGAAACTTAAAAGACGTTGTAGAATCAAATTTTCAAAAAAGGGTAGCTACAGTTTTTGCTTTGCATAGCGATATATATGATATATCCCGCACCTTATTCGATGAGGAAAGAGCCGAGATCCCTTCACCGGGAGTGACCTCTTTAGAAAAACTGGCAGATGGTACAAAACTCGGTTTGCCTTTTGATTGCTTTTGGAGTTTTGCTTTGCATAGTGATGTATATGATATATCATGCACCTTATTCCATAAGGAAAGAGCCGAGATCCCTTCACAGGAAGTGACCTCTTTAGCAAAACTAATAAAAGCCTCAAAATCACTCCATTTCAAAATTCACAAGATTCTACAACGGTATCAAGTTCATTACGCAATAGGTTTTCAGAAAAACTTGTCGTAGCCCTCCGTCATTTCAGATAAGTTGTATATAGTATTCGTGCTGCATTTGTTGGCTCTCGTCAAGGTGTAGTGTGCGGTAGCTATATGCTTCTTATCTGCTGCATATGATGCAACTGGATTAGGGTAGTCGTACGTCTTTGTTGGCTTTCGTCAAGGGTCGTGTGGGTGGGTTTAATTCAGTCAAGAAATGTACGGGTTGAACTTGACTAGCGGGCTATGGTTTGTTGGCTTTCGTCAAGGTCATAGCACGTTAGGGGCAAAATATTATCGGGAATTTCAAGTGTTGAAATTTGCAATGAGATTGCATACCTTCTATAAGATAATTGGATCCCGATACCCACTGCGAGTAATTGTTACTCCCGGGAGAGTTTTACACAGGACAATTAGCCGATCAAGTAGGTGTCTAGAAAGGTGTCAACGGGGTTACGCCTTTGGGAAAATGAGGTTTACTTTAATTAGGTCCGTGCGAAAGCACGGGGAACCTCCCTCAAAGTACCGACACTGGCCTGGCTGAAAGATTGGCGAAGTTGTAGGGTGTAATTAATCCCGGCTAGTCTTTCCTTTTAGCGTTTGGAGGAAGATTTGATAAAAACAGTGGGAGCCATCCTGATTAGATAAAATAATAACCAATCTAATCTTGCAAGAGCATACGCTAAAGTGTTTTCTTCTCTCTCTCTCCAGGTAGCGACCATATCATGCCTTAATAAAGATAATAATATGGATGTATTGACCGAACCCGCATGTTATACTGTGCTGGGGAACGTTGGTTCCGTTCTTTCTTATAAGAGTTATAGGACTGAACAGGATATAGAGGAATACCAGGATTCCCATGCCACCCGAATGAAGAAAGTACATGTTGATGCATTTTCTTCGGGTGTGTTTGTTACAGATAACTGTTTCTCCATTTCCTCTACGTCCTGGGTATTAGATACCGGGTCAGGATCCCATATATGTAATCAGTTACATGGGCTAAGGAAAGGTAGAGCACTTGGAGAAGGTGATAAGGATATAAGGGTTGAAAATGGTGCAATTGTTGCAGATAAAACCGTCGGGGAATATCACCTTGTATTGCCAACTGGTAATACATTGATTCGGAACGAATGCTATTACATGCCGAACCTGATATAGAACATTATATCGGTTTCTTTGTTGAGTAAAGAAGGATTTAATTTTTTATTACAGGATAATATTATGAACATTTTTCTAAACTAAAATTTGGTTGGATCAGGCATGATGTGCAATGGCATTTTTGTTCTAAATCAATCAACAGTTCTGAGCATAAAAAACACACACAAGATGAAGAGTTCAGAAATGAACAAATCCTTCTTGTTGCACTGTAGACTGGGTCATACCAATGCGACACGACTAGCTAAGTTGCATAAAGATGGATATTTGAAACCGCTCGAATTTTCATCTTATGACACTTGCCAGTCATTTCTCAAAGGCAAGATGACCAAAACTCCGTTTACGGGACACGGAGAAAGGGTTACCGAACTCTTGGGACTGATATATAGTGATGTATGCGGTCCCATGTCTACACATGCCAAAGATGGTTCTTTGTACTTCATTATATTCATTGACGATCTCACAAGATACAGACATGTGTTCTTGATAAGACACAAGTCTGAAGCTTTTGAGAAATTTAGAGAATATAAACAAGAAGTTGAGAACCAAACCGGAAAAAGTATTAAAATCCTACGATCTGATCGAGGAGGTGAATACTTGAGCAATGAATTCCTGGACTTCCTAAAAGAGAATGGGATTCTCTCTCAGCTGACTCCTCCATATACACCACAGCACAACGTTGTATCAGAACGGAGGAACCGCACCCTATTAGATATGGTGCGCTCTATGATGAGCGCAGCTGAGTTACCTATTTTCTTCTGGGGGTATGCGCTAGAGACAGCCATACATCTATTGAATATGGCCCCTACCAAATCTGTGCCTACCACTCCATATGAGATATGGAAAGGGAAGAGACCATGTCTTAACTATATAAAGATATGGGGTTGTCCAGCCTATGTCAAACGACAAAATCCGGAAAAACTCGAGGCACGGTCTGTTTTATGCAAATTTGTAGGATATCCCAAGAATTCACAAGGGTATATCTTCCACCACACTGAGGAACAAAGGGTGTTTGTTTCTCAGCATGCCACCTTTTTAGAAAATGAATTTCTTGCAAAAGAGATTAGTGGTCATGAGGTAGAACTGGAAGAGGTTCCAGCTACAAAAGCTGCAACAGAAGATTTGGTGGAACCATAGGATTCGGTAGTTCCCAACGAACCTCAGCCTCTCCGCCGATCTAGTAGGGTTCCTCACACACCAGAGAGATACTACGGTTTTCTCATGGATGGTGGGAGCGAAGATTGCATCATGGTTGATGATGACCCAACTAGCTTCGAGCAGGCCATCACGAGTGGGGACTCAGTGAAATGGCTGGATGCAATGCGGTCCGAGATGGAATCCATGTACACCAACAAAGTGTGGACTTTGGAAGATGCTCCTGAAGAGGTAAAACCCATTGGGAGCAAGTGGATCTTCAAGAAAAAACTTGGTGTAGATGGGAAAGTGGAGACTTTCAAAGCTAGACTTGTTGCAAAAGATTTCGTCAAAGACCAGGTATGGACTATGACGAAACCTTTTCTCCAGTGGCTATGCTTAAATCCATCCGGATCATGCTTGCCATCGCTGCATATCATGACTATGAAATCTGGCAAATGGATGTTAAGACCGCCTTTCTGAACGGTGATTTAGAAGAATGCGTGTACATGACTCAGCCAGAAGGCTTCGTAGATAGTGGGAGCAGCGGGAAGGTGTGCAAGCTGCTTAAATCCATTTATGGATTAAAGCAAGCATCGCGGAGTTGGAACATTTGCTTTGACGTCGTTATCAAAGAGTTTGATTTCGTCAAAAACGTAGATGAATCTTGTATCTACAAGAAGGTGGCACAGAGTAAGGTTGTCTTCCTCGTATTGTACGTGGACGACATACTCTTGATAGGAAATGACAATTCTATGCTGCAATCGGTCAAGCTCTTCTTATCACAAAGATTCTCAATGAAAGTTCTAGGTGATGCCTCCTGCATACTGGGAATTATGATCCATAGAGATAGATTTAAAAGGATATTGGGATTGTCCCAATCCAGGTACATTGACACCATACTAAAGAGGTTTAGTATGGAAGAGTCCAAACGTGGGTTTTTACCCACGATCTCAGGGCTCACTCTCTCCAAAGAGATGTCTCCCAAGACTGATTTGGAGAGAGCTCACATGCAAGGGATACCCTATGCTTCGGCTGTAGGCTCTATCATGTACGTGATGCTATGTACCAGACCCGATGTAGCATACTCACTAAGTGTAGTGAGCAGGTATCAAGCTGATCCTGGAGAGAGTCACTGGACAGCTGTGAAGAGCATTCTCAAGTACTTGCGAAGGACTAAAGAGATGGTCTTGGTGTATGGTAACGGAGAACTCCAGGTGGAGTCCTTTACCGATTCGAGCTTCCAGAGTGATAAGGAAGACTCTAAGTCGCAGTCGGGATTTGTCTTTACCCTTTACGGAGGGGCGGTTAGCTGGAAGAGTTCTAAGCAGGAAACCGTGGCAGACTCGACGATGGAGGCTGAATACATCGCTACCAACGATGCTGCCAAAGAGGTTGTCTGGATCAAGAAGTTCATTACTGAACTTGGAGTGCTTCCATCCATTGAGCATCCAATACCTTTATATTGCGATAACAATGGAGCGGTGGCTTTAGCCAAGGTACCAAGGTCCCATCAGCGATCCAAGCATATTCTGAGGCGGTATCACCTGATCCAGGAGATAGTTGATCGTCGGGAGATCGAGGTCAGGAGGGTTGATGTTCATAACATAATATTGAATTTTGTATTCCCCATTCTTATGCATTTAAGAATAAAAACAGGTGCTTTTGACCCATGTCTGTTACATGTTAAAGGTTACAGGTTCTTTGAGCGAATACAGTGAAAGTTGATACAGGAAAGGGACTTTTGACCAACAAGTAGACGGATCCTAGTCAAGCCCAGACTAATAACAGTTCAAGGCAACGCAAGGTCCAAGCATGTCAAAGTGAAAGGTTAAAAGACCAATAAAAAATTTCACTGAAGATCTGGAGAAGAACAAGAAGCCAAACAGAGAAATAAAATGAAGAAATAACAAGCCCAGACAACTACAATGAATCTCAGAAAATTTGGTGAGGTGATCTCACCAAAGGGCCGCGGAACCGCGGCCCAGACCACCCCCTATGCCGCGGTTCCACGGCCTTATGGTGCCCGTGTCGGTGGAATTTTTCTCTGTCGGTGTGTCGGTGCAGGTGTTGGGATTTTCAGTGGGCATATCTATAAAATCATGTGTGCGAGAATCTGTAACCCTTGCTTCCCTGTTTACTTATAAATTGTACTCACAAGCTGTAAAAAGCTATGCCTCCATTTGATGAATAAAATTTAGAAATCTTTTTGAGAGCATCGATGCCTCTCTTTAATTCAGAATTTCAGATCTGACAACCCTGCGTTGATGTTTGGAGAGAGCCATCTGTAAGTAATTTAATTTCTTGCCCTAGGTAGATTTAATTTCATGCCCTAGGAACTTGTTTAGGGTTTAGCTTTGAGGAAGGATTTTGAGAGATGAGATCTCTCATCCCTTTCTTACCCACCAAATAAAATTCAGAATTGTTGGGAGAAAAAGTGCATCATTTCTGTAAGTTTTCTTTTATTTTTAAATTCTGCCGTAGTGTTAATTTAATTGTTACCCTAGCTCTTTAGTATAATTCCTGCCGTAGATTAATCATATCAATTGCCCTAGTTAATTTAGTATAGTTCTTTTTAATATGCAGTAGATAAATAATTCTTTAGATCTAAACAAAACACATTGATCATAATAAAAATGTTATTTTTAAAAGATACCCTAATGAGCGAGTAATTTCCTCGCTTGTTAGGGTTAGGAATAAAGGAGGGAATGAGAGATGAATATCTCTCATCTCTTTCAATACCCAATATTTTTCATAAATAGAACTTCATGCAAGCATGCATGAACCGCTCCCTACGGCACCCTACCCATGAGGTAACGGTGACACCATAGTATAAAGGACCAGACATGCATGACGTCCATGAAGGTTATAGCAATTAATAGGAAAGGACGGACAAGGATCAAGAGGAAGAAACTTCGTTTCTTCCCAATCATCCTAATCCCCTTTACTAATAATTGTTATGACTTCTAAAAAGTTTTAATCAAAAGGGCATTGAAAGAGGTGTTAATTTTTTATCTTATCAACCCTACTTTGGACCTAACCCTAACAAGTTCCGTAGCCATCGTACAATTTAGTTTTTAAATCAATCAACAAAAACCAAACCACCATCGGAATCAACTCGTAAAAACACAAATCAGAAAATCACACATCTCTGTGGATCGACCCATATTCACCGGCTAGCTGCAAAGTGACGCCGTTTCTGATTACGGTAAACATATAATTTTTGAACTAATCAAATGGCGCCGTTGCCGGGGATGGCGTAATCTTTCTTTTGTGTAATTTCGGGTTGATTTAAATTTTTTTTTATAAAAATTATAGAAATCAGAAAATAGAAAAATACAAAAACATTTTATCGATTTTTATCTGTTTGAAGTGTTTTATTGTTTGAATCTTGCAAGAACAGTGAAGACTCTCGGATCTGGAATTTTACAGAGGGCAAATCAGTAAAGTGCACATAACAACAGAGGTAGATTGAACCAACAGAGCACCACAAATTTTCTGAGCAGCTGATCTGCTCAAAGGACCGCGGTTCCGCCGCAAACAGCACATCAAGGCCGCGGTTCAGCGGCCTTCTGTTGGCCTCTCTGCGTAAATCTTGCATGGTTTGCTTTCTCATTCTCCCCTCTACAACCCCCATATATCTCTCTGTAAAAACTCTCTGCAGGAATTCTTTGCGCTAAAAAAATCTTTCTCCCCCTTCTAAATAACAGATTTTCTGCAGGTTTCTTTGCGCCGCGCTAAAAATTGATTGCAAGTGAATTTTATTGTTTTGCATAATTTAATCGGACTTTAAGAGGCTAATTGACCAAACTCAGATTGGGTGGGGATTTCATCACCCTTCCCAGGACCCCAGAAAACACCTAAAGCATGTGCATTGACCACAATTAATTAAAAAACGTTAGACTCAGACCTAAGGACATCGAGCTCAATAGGAAAAGGACTAGTATAGGCATCGACCGTTTATTCTAACTGACTTTGCGGTGTCTAGGCTAGTGGTTATTAATTAGGCCCACTATTGTGGTTCCTTCCAACTTACCTGGCCGTACTTGTCGGTGAAGAGGCGGTTTGAGGTCCAATTTCTAGCCCTAGTTAGGAGCTGTCTAGCAGACCTAGGCGACCCTAGATCTAGGCCTGATTGTGCATGTGTGGTTGATACATTTGTGTCACGAGTCTCTTTTCAGAACTTCCTTGCAAAACTCTCACATAAAAAGAAAAAAAAATCATTTCAAAACTTGCAACTTGTCGCTAAGAAAACTTGCAACTCACTTCCACCACTTCTCTCCATTGACGTTATCTTACCCCCACATTCTGTTTTTCTATTTTTCTGACTACACTACTCCTTTAGTGTATGTCACTTTAGACTAGGGATACTAACGCCCGATTAGTCCGTGTTTCGTTGGTACCGACCGACGAACCCTTCGACACCGAAGTCGACATTCCGTCCACTTTCTTACCCTCACCTTCAAATTCTTTCACCGAAGGCATGTCGGGATTCAACCCCAACAATACCTTACCGACGGGAAGGATTCCACCTCCGTTAGGTACGAATAACCCGAACCAACCGCCTGTTGAAGCGCCCGCACGAGTTGCGCTCCAGGATCTCTTTTACCCCGTCCGCACTTCTTTACCCACCTGTCTTTCACCCCCACCGGCAAATGGGGACAATTTTGAAATAAAACCACATTTCATCAATATGCTGCCAAAATTTCATGGTTTGGAATCTGAAGATGCATATATCTTTATCAATAAATTCCAAAATGTGTGCGCTATGATGAAAACAACCCAATTAAGTGATGACGCTATAAGGCTAAGGGTCATTCCTTTCACCTTATGTGACCTAGCCGAGAAGTGGCTATACAGCACCGCATCACATTCCATTAGAAATTGGGATGAGTTTGTAAAAGCTTTTCTGAAAAAGTTCTATCCTCATCACAAAACTGCCAGAATCCGCAATGAAATAATTCAATTCTCACAACTTCCTTCCGAACCCTTTTGGAAATGCTTCGAGAGATTTAAGGACCTACTCGTTCAATGCCCTCATCATGGGATCGAAAGTTGGCAACTTTGTCAAACATTATACGAGGGATTGAACTCAGCAACGAAGCAGTTGCTAGAAACCATATGTCAAGGTCATTTTCTCTCCAAGTCTAGTGACGAAGCGTGGAAGTTTCTTGAGGATCTTAGTGAGCAAACAATTCAGTGGGAGAGTACCAAGACCACATCGTCTTCTTCTAGTGGTCAATCTAGGGCAGGCGTACATCAAGTAGAAATGTCGATTGCTATGAAGGCCGAGATGGCCACTCTTACGAAAAAGCTAGAAGCGATTGTGACCAAAATCTTGTCGTCTTCTCCTGCCCTTGTTATGCCTCCACGAACTGTTTGTGCTTGTTGTTCGGATCCATCGCACCTAACCGAAGAGTGTCCTTATAATGCATCTACTTAAGGACAGGATCAAGTCAACGCTGCATTTCAGCATCGACAAAGAAACGATCCTTACTCTTCGACATACATTCCGGGGTGGAGGAGTCCCAAATTTCGCTTAGAACCAAAATCAACAATTCCAAGGAAATAACAATTTTCAAAGACCTCCTCCTCCACAACAACAACAAGCACCTTCACAAACTCAATTTCAACAGCAACCTTTTCAACAACAACCTTAACCTAATCAGGTGAACAATTTTGTGCCTAACAATGCTTACCAGCCAAACAATTATGTTCAACCTAATAATGATAAGGTTAGCTCGCTCGAAAGAAGTTTAGATGCGTTCCTTAAGCAATCTACACAGTCTACAGCAAGACTAGAGATTTCTATTCAATCTTTGGTGCAAAACAGTGCCTCACACGATCAAAGTATCAAATCTATTGAGGCACAAATTGCACAACTCAATGTAGCTTTGAGCGAGCGCGAAAAGGAAAACTCCCGTCTCAACCACTGCCCAACCCCGGTCACGCACATGCTGCAAATCAACAGCAGTATCATAATGTAAATGCGGTGACCACGTTGAGATCGGGAAAAGTGTTGCAAAACAATGTGGGAATTGACAATGACACCCCTGCCGGTGGCCCTTCTTCATCTTCTTCACCTTCTCCTTTAGAGCCTATTCTCCACCCTTCACACGGCTCTACGTCTTCTAGCTCGAACGGACCCATTTCTCACAACACGAACACATCCACATGGGGTGCCGTTCCAACTCGACAATCTGATCCGCAAAAATTGGACTCAACCACCTTTCAAAATGTTCCTTTTCCTAATCGGTTGAGATCCAATAAACCAACTCCACAGATGGAAAAGATTGTAAAGTTGTTCAAACAGGTTAGCATAAATATCCCTCTTTTGGATGCAATCCAACAAGTTCCTTCATATGCAAAAATTTTAAAGGACTTATGCACCAAAAAGAGGAAGTCGCAAGTGCCAAAGAAAATTTTTGTGGCTAGTGTTATTAGTGATGCTCTTGTAAATTCTTTACCCCCAAAGCAAAAGGACCCCGGGTGTCCTACCATTTCGATAACAATTGGGGACAAGAACATCAATAGAGCACTATTAGATCTTGGCACGAGTGTCAATTTGCTACCTTATTCTGTGTACGAGCAATTGGGCGTTGGAGAGCTTAAGCCCACTCACTGTACTCTCCAAATGGCCGACCAGTCAATAACCCATCCTAGGGGAGAGCTGGAGGATGTGTTAATTAGAGTAGGGGATTTCATTTTCCCCGTTGACTTTATCGTGATGGATACACAACCTGTCGCTAACCCCCGGAACCAAATTCCGGTAATACTTGGTCGACCATTTCTGGAAACTTCCAACGCAGTGATCAATTGTCGTAATGGTTCAATGAACCTATCTTTCGGCAATAAGACAATTGAGCTCAATATTTTCAAGTTGGGAAGTCAGCCTGCTGAGCCTAATGCTAGCGTTCTCGATGTTTGCTCGATCAATGAGATCGCGGCGGAGGACTGTGAGTTCGAGAATTTTTTGTTCGATCACAGCAATGTTAACGCCACTAGTGCGTTCCTCCTAGAGTCCGACACAGCTTTCACGGCGGACAATGATTTTGAGTGTTTTACCTTCGTTAACGACTTTGAAGACTCATCACCTGAATTGGAGTCTTTTGCTTTTTCGGATGAGTTAATTGAACCATCCGACTCTGTTGCGTACACTCGATTCGAACCATTGATGGAATCCTTCGAGTTTGAAATAGTTACCCCATTGTTACCATCTATTGTTTCACCTCCTAAACTCGAATTGAAGCTTTGGCCGTCGCACCTAAAATATGCTTATCTAAGTGATAATGAGACCTTACCCGTCAATATATCGGCCTCTCTAGCTCTTGAGCAAGAGAAGGCTCTTTTGATGGTCTTACATAATAATCGGCAAGCTTTCGGCTGGTCTATGGCGGACATTAAGGGGATTAGTCCCCTCATAGTCGAACATCATATACACTTGATGGATGATGCCAAGCCGGCAAGGGATCCACAAAGATGCCTCAACCCCATCATGAAAGAGGCTGTTAAGAAGGAGATTGTCAAGTGTCTGGATAGTGGTATCATTTACCCTATCTCGGATAGCCAATGGGTTAGCCCAATCCACGTCGTGCCAAAGAAATCGGGCATTACGGTCATTACCAATGAGGCAAATAAGTTAATTCCCACTCGCACCCAAACTGGGTGGCGAGTCTGCATAGACTATAGGAAACTCAATGCCGCAACAAGGAAAGACCACTTTCCTTTACCATTCATTGACCAAATGCTCGAGCGATTAGCGGGGCACAAGTTCTATTGCTTTCTAGATGGCTATTCCGGTTACAACCAAGTCCCCATCGCCAAAGAGGATCAAGACAAGACAACATTCACTTGTCCCTTTGGCACTTTTGCTTATCGTCGCATGCCCTTTGGGTTATGCAATGCACCCGCGACATTTCAGCGGTGTATGATGGGGATCTTTTCAGACATGGTTGAAAAGTTCTTGGAGATCTTTATGGATGATTTCTCCATCTTTGGCGACTCCTTCGACGAGTGTTTATGACATTTGGACGCTGTTCTTACCCGCTGTAGGGATAAGAACCTAACATTGAATTGGGAGAAGTTCCATTTCATGGTGCGAGAAGGCATTGTCTTAGGACATGTCATCTCGCAAAACGGCATCGAGGTTGATAGAGCTAAAATCGAAGTGATTTCTAACCTCCCTCCCTCGAAATGCGTCAAAGATATCAGAGCCTTCCTTGGCCACGCCGGTTTTTACAGACGGTTCATCAAGGACTTTAGCAAGATCGCCAGACCCTTGACTCTCTTATTGGCCAAGGACACAACTTTTGCCTTCGACTCCACATGCAGTGAAGCATTCGAGTCTTTGAAACATTCCCTCATCTCTGCGCCCATCCTCTCATCTCCCGACTGGATGCACCCTTTCGAAATCATGTGCGACGCATCAGATTTTGCAATTGGCGATGTTCTTGGACAGCACATTAATAAGATGCCGCACGTGATTTATTATGCTAGCCGAACACTAAATGAGGCCCAACTAAAATACACAACAACAGAGAAAGAGTTTTTAGCTGTTGTGTTTGCACTCGAAAAATTTCGGCCTTATTTAATTGGCTCTCTAATCATTGTATATACTGATCATTCAGCTCTTCACCACCTTTTTGCGAAGAAGGATGCTAAGTCAAGGCTAATACGTTGGATCCTTTTATTACAAGAGTTTGACCTTGTCATTAAGGACAAGAAAGGATGTGAAAACGTAGTAGCTGATCACCTATCACGACTTCCTTCTTCGCCCACGCTCGATCTTCCAATCACTGTTGTTTTTCCCGACGAGCAACTCTTGACCGTTTCTTGCGAACCATGGTTCGCCGATATTGTAAACTACTTAGCCACCGGCCAGATACCTAATGACTGGTCGAAACAGGATAAAATTTGGTTTTTTTCCCAAGTAAAGCATTTTTACTGGGATGAACCCTATCTTTTTAAATACTGTTCTGACCAAATCATTTGTCGGTGTGTACCTGAAAGTGAGGTTAAGAGCGTGCTGTCTTTTTGCCATGATCAAGCATGTGGCGGGCACTTTGGCCCAAAGAAGACAGCCGAAAAAGTTTTGCAGTGTGGTTTCTATTGGCCACGACTCTTCAAGGATGCTTACGAATACTGCAAAACTTGCTCCCGGTGCCAACACTTGGGCCGGATATCGCGGAGAAACGAAATGCCGCTCCAACCTATTTTGGTTGTGGACATTTTTGATGTTTGGGATATAGATTTCATGGGACCATTTCCTAACTCTTTTGGAAATGTGTATATTCTTTTGGCCGTTGACTACGTTTCAAAGTGGGTTGAGGCTGTGCCCAGCCGAACGAACGATAACAAGGTTCTCGTTCGATTTCTTAAAGAACACATATTTTCTCGATTTGGGCACCCTCGGGCGATAATAAGTGATAATGGTTCTCACTTTTACAATAGGACTTTCGAGTCCTTAATGCGCAAATACTCTATCACCAACAAGCTGTCAACGACATATCACCCCCAAATATATGGGCAAGCCGAGATTTCGAATCGGCAGATCAAGCAAATCTTGGAGAAAACGGTTTCTAAAAACCGTAAGGATTGGTCACTTAAACTGATAGATGCACAATGGGCTTTCCGTACTGCATGTAAAATGTTCAGTTGATAAAACTGCACATTTATTATTACATTTTTCCTACCATTTTCATATTAAAAGAGGACTTTATTATAATATATCATACATATGAGGGTTTATGTGTAAAAATACTATTTTCCATGTGTTGATATATTATAATTAGCATTTGGTAGGAAAATGTATGCAAATAAATTCATTGACCAAATCCTAGTACAACAAAGTCTACTAAATATTATTTGAGTTGTTGTGCAGAATTTTTCCAAGTTGTGCAGAATTTTTCAAGACTAGAATCAAGGAAATCAAGTTGTTGAAGAAGACTTGCCTAATTAAGAAAACAAAACTTGGAGACCAAGTCTGGTAGCAACTACGAGAAGATTTCAAAGATCCAAAGATACCAGAGATAGCCACATGTCACAAGCAGAAAGCCCCAAGAATTTGATGAAGTGATCCCCACCCTTGGCCGCAGATCCGCGACCAAACCCCCTCTTCTGGCCGCGGATCCGCCGCGTGGAAGAAGAGATGGAGGCTAAGGATTTTTGGGGAAAATCTTTTCTACTTTGTCCTTAATTTAGAAACTTGGGATCTGGCTTTGGCACTATAAAAGGAGACCGAGAGCCTCTTGGAAAATTTATCAAGCCAAAGAGATCACGAAGCCCCAGACGCTCACGCATCCAGGCTGATTATCGACTGTTCGACTACCTCCTTAGGAAAGATCGAGAAGCAACTAGTTTTGTAATCATTTCCTACGGAATAAAAGTGTAGATTGTTCAAGTTGATTAATAAAGCTAGTTATTTTATTTAATTCTTTTTGCATTTTACATTATGTTTTCCCTCTCTGTCTTTTCATCTTCTTCTCCTAACATGCGCGAGTAATTCTCCGCTTGTTAGGGTTCATAGGATTAGAGTAGGCTAATGGATGATGAAAACAACTAAACCCTTTTTAAGTCCTATAAAGTTTAGGAACTTTATCAAAGGAATCATTAATATCCTAATCGGGAGCGCTAGCAATTCTTTGCTAGTTCCGACCGCGATTAGAGATTAAATTAATGATTGTTTTGGTAAAGACTAGATATGAACGGAGTTCCGTGTCGAGATAAGGGTTAAGAGTGGGATTCCTTTTCCCTCCAGAAATCCTAATCTACACGCATCACCGTCGTTCTAGTTTTAAATCTATTAATGGATAAAAAGGTGTAACATCTCAAAAATTAATAGTAATAATAAAATACTATTTTTGGGAATTTTTATAATTTAATATTATTTTATTGAATATTTTAATATTCTGAATACAAATAAATAGGAAAAATTTGAGAAAAATTATGGAAAATTCTAAAATAGGATATTTTATGGATTTATGCCATTTTTAAGTTTTTGTGATTAATTATATGCTAATTTAATGCTAATCGCGATTAAAAATCGCTAATCGGTTTTAGCAATTTTTGTGCAAAGCATACACACATTACTTTTCACACTTTTGCTACTTTTTATTGCCATGGTTGTTTTGGGGTTACTATTTATGTGAGAAGGAGTTGAAGAGATTAAGAAAAGAAAAAGAAAATGGGAAAAGATTAAAGAATTGGAGGGTTGGTGAGAGAGAGAGGTATGGGCTTCATTTGACTAAACCCTTAGCCATTTTCCCCTCATTTTTCCCTCCCTCTTCTCTCTTCTTCTGCTGCTGCTCCTGCACCTCATCCCCTCCCCTCTTCAAGCTCCAAAACACCTCTAAATCTACACCAAAACCACACACTCATTTCATTAAAAGTGTGCACAATCCCTAGATCTACACTTGGAGCCAAGAAAGCATGGATTTTGGCCACAAGGGGCAACTCAAGAATTTTCTTGAGTTGCCAAATGAGGTAATTTCTGGACCATTAGCTTAATTCTAACATTTCCTTTAACCCTATGTTAAGATTAAATCGATATTGTGTGATATTATGGACTTGATGAAAACCTAGTTAGGGTTTGAGGAAAATTGGTGTGGTATTGTGAAATTGAGCTCAGTAAAGGTTATACCAACACCCTAGTGCATGAATTGAGACCCTAACCTGAAACCTAAACACAGAATACGGATTTTAGAAACTGAAATCGGGGAATTTTATGAAATCTGTGTAGTGTATTTTGAATCTGCTTTTACCCCGAGACTCTGGAAATAATATTGAGTAGACAGTGACATGTGTAGGCACCCAAAGAGCTACCACCAAAGCCTTAGCCCCCAATTCCCTTACCCGGCCGCCAATTAATCCCAATTGGCCGCAAATTGCGGCCTGGGTCCCACCATTTTGGCTCGTATTGGTTCTGTAGCTCCTACATGGTTATGTTAGGCCCCTGGTATATATAGATTTATATAAAGTGACCTAGGGTGAAATCTGGGACATATTTCCTAAGTTGCTGTTTTGGATTCGTGTTTCCGTATTCCGTATTTTTAATTCTGCAATTGTGGATTTTGTTTTGCCTCGACTATTTGGCGTTTATACGACGATATAGAGGGTTTATTGATAGTTTTGAAGGCGTGCCATAGGTTCTCACCTATAGGCCCCTTATCGTATCGTTTTGGATTTCATGTGCCGTTTTAGCTTGGATTTGGTTTTAATTGCGTATATGCGATACTTCGAGATGTAGGTACCCATGAAGACTTCGGGACGACCAGAAAGCGCGTGGCGACGTCGACAAATGAAGACGCAAGGTGAGTAGATTATATCTACAGGGGGAAGTCGGGTGGATTGCGTATAGCACCCCCGCAGTCCGTAGTTAGTATACTATGTATATTAGATATATGATAGTTTATAGTGTGTCGTGGTTTTGTGTTATATGTATTATGGTTAGTTAGGGTTAGAAGTAACTAGTGTAGTACCTAGTCGCGAACCCTAGGATAGATTTATACCCACACTCACACACTTGCATATTCCTTATGCTTACACTTGGTTGATGATATTTGATGACATCGGAAATGAGTCGATGATATTGGGTCTTGTGCCGCAAGATAGGTGATTTGATATGATGCATATTTGGGATATGACATGTGATTCTTGCGGGCTTGGGATGTGTGTTACCCCCGCATTCATACTTTATAGATGGTATCACATGTACTAGACTTAGATCAGTACCCCCGATTATGTGATATGATGATAATGATACCTGATATTTAATAAGAGGAATGTGATTTGACCTGTACCTAGCTATTGGGATGCCGTACGACGATTTACCGTACGAGCCTTACACTGATGATAGATCCGCACTCATGACTTGAGGAGGTCGTATGATATATTGTATCGTACGCGATACTACTGAGGCGGGATCACCGACTATATATATACATATCGACTCAGATTTAGGTGGTTTCCATACCGCCAGATTGACCTGATACTTATATCAGTAGTTTGCCTAGTAGATGTTAGACTAGACCCGAGTCATACCTATTTCAGAAACTACGAATCAGGAATATCTTAAAGACAAACAAAGGGATTCTACGGATACTTTAAAAGTCGTACCTTTTCTTAAAAACACCGTAGCCCTTATTTTACTAAAAACCCTGATTCGTCTTGTTTCAAAAGGCATAACTGCATGATACATACATCTTGATATAGTTTCTTCACTGTGGTGTTGATTATTTGATTCCCGCATACTCATGCTATTCATCTTGCCGGCTTATGTTGCCATCATGATGTTAGGACACCAGCACCATTATCGATGATGCATATGTTCCACGTACACTCGCTTGCCGGCTCACACACTTCATCATCGATAATTGCCATGTCACTACACTGTAGTATTGCCGCATTCAGTATACGACCATTGCATTGCATACTTGTACACATACTTATTGTACACTTATATTTGTACACATACTTGTTGCACATACACAGATGATATTCTAGAATTGGGAACCGTAAAATACTCTTTAAAACGGATTCTTTTTAAAAGAGCGGCTTCCCCAATATGTGCATATCACTTTTCCGTATTGCATGATATATCGATATGCCTACATTCTTTATTATGTTGCATACATCATGTTTTCTGATCATACGCATTGAGATATGTGTTTCCATGATATTTCTGGATTTGGGAACCGTGGCTATTTCAACTAAGAATGTGTATTGTCTTTGAAAAACCAGTTTCCTTGATATGATATTTTAGTGCGTCCACCATGTGTTTTCCCGGTTCTGAGAGTGGCATATGAAACCCGATTCGAGGAGCGATAGGCACCGTCTGCGGGTACATGGTGGACCCGGTAAGGTACCCCGGGGCAAGAAGACTCGTATATGTTAGACGGTGAGCCTGGCAGGGGAGCACTACCTACCGGTGATAGTATTTGGACTCGGCGGTTATCGTGGGGATACCGACCGGAGTATGTACGTATGATACGGCGAAATTCGAGGGTCGAAGCTGGGCACTCGGGTTTCGAGGGAGCGTATGCTACGTACCTATCAGGGCTAGTTTTGGTGACAGTGCCTGATAGACGAGGATTTACGTGCCGATGCTAGGCACAGGTTTCATGATGTTTTATGATATTTCCATGATTGCTTATATCCTCATATTTCCATGCATATGTTTTACGATATTTACATGCATGAGGCTTATTGTCATTGGGTGACAGGTGGACGGGATCCACACTTATACAGACATTGATCACATATAGAGACTGGTTTTACATTGCTCATACTTCATATGTATATATAACAGGGTATGAGGGCGCTGTTATATATACCCTTACACCAATATTAGTGGTATGGGACGCTAATATATGTGTATTGATATTCATTTGATACTTCATCATATTTACTTCATGCAGCATACCTTACATTCATGACATGTTATTATCTGAGTTTTTAGCACTACATACATGTTTAGAGGTTACTTTGCCACCTTATCATGCTTCAGACGTACTCTTGAGGTTTACTTTTTATATTGATCGTATTGGCCTAGGTTTATGTCTTGCATTCGGTTTCTGCTTGTAGATATTTCTATTCACGAGTTGGCAACTCACCCCCGTTGTGCCACAGTTCTTGCAGGTTTTGCCGTACAGGTTCCATTGCGGTATTTCTGGCACACTACTTCCTTGCGGGTGAATTGCTTTTGGTAGGTGGATTCTTTTGCATCAAGAACCACTATTGTGCTTGTATCATTCATTGTATCTAGAACTTCCATCAACCAAAACTTGTATATTGTTTCAGACTTAGACATTAGTGTTGTATTATTTCGACCTTAGAGTCGCGCTTAGTAGTGTTGCGGTTTTTCATGCTTTTGAGCTTTCTTTTTGGGTTTGGACCCTCGCCACTCGGCGTTGTATATTATATTGTTGTGTGGTTGTGACCGTCTTTGACGAAGAGCTAGCTCCCGCTTGGGGATGCCCTTTATCATTGCTTATATATTGCTATTCTTGTTGTACCCCGTTCGGGGCCAGTTTTTACAAAGGAAACTCTGCCGGAAATTTGTAGAAAAGACTTTACTTTTTAAACCCATTTTCGGCTTAGTTATTTAAAAACCTTGACTTCAAACATGTTTTTCCTTGCTTCCTAAAAACAAATTTTCATATTTACTCTTAAAATGGTTTTAGATTTCTGGGCTTTTGGCTTACTTGGATCAGATGGAGTCCTATAGACTTCATATGGTTCAGGTGCCAGTCACGTGCTCTTTTCGGGTCGTGACAAAGTTGGTATCAAAGCGCTAGGTTAACCTTGGTTCAAGTCTAAGTTTGACTATGTGGAGCCTATGGCGTTTTTATATACGGGACTTAGGCTTGACCTTACGGAACTTAAACTTGGTCGAGGGGATATTAGGCCCGAACTTTCTTCGCGTAGGATGACCCTTGGTTGATGGAACAGGTGACTAAAGTAGAGTGACGTACCGTTGGTATGTTCCGCGGCATACATACGACACGCCACTCCGCTCAAGGAGCCTTAGGATGTACATTTCCTTGCATAGTATTATATTCATTCCTGATCTATCTTCATCGATACCGGTTATGATTTTGCTGCTACGATCACACGGGCAGAGAGAGCTATGGCTAGAGTTGCGTCAGCATGAGCTCGTCGTGGACGAGGACTGACCAGAGCGTGATTTCAGAGACTTACGATTGCATTGGGAGGCGTCGTCTAGTTGTGTTCTCGCGCCATGAGAGTTTGATGGACCACCTTTACGAGATTTCTTGGATGTGCCATTTGGTACCAGAGGAGCAGGCTACTGCTAGAGGCCAGCCAGATGTGATGACCATTGATATATCGCTTATTCAGGTTGATGAGGCGCTGGGTAGCGTACAGACGAATGAGCCAGTTGTTGCTGCGAACGATGAGATATCGCCCAAGATGATGGAGCTATTGCAGTACAAGATTGTACTTGGAGATATGTTGGAAGGTCGCTAGTCACTTGAGGATAGATGACTAGGACATGTGGTTCGTTCGCTTACCGATGCGAGGTCATCAGATAGATTGCTTCCAGCTAGAGACGACTTCACGCGCAAGTTCGTTGAGAGTCGATAGAGACGATCGAATGTCAGAAGCTCATTTTCCAAGTTTAAAGTATACGGAAGGACATGCAGGTGATTCTATGGACCCTCTAGAAGAATGAAACCCTAACTCGACTTAATGACCGTGTGAAAGCCTTTGAACCTTAGGGTTTGCGGCGGTTCCACGGCGCCATTAGTGAGGCTTGGGTTTGCCCTTCTACGGCTGGACCACCGACGCTGTGGCATGTACTCGATACTATTAAACTGTACCCATGATGTGATCTCCTGGGGGATTATGAGGTTCTGACGAGTCGATCGGATGATTCGACATCATTCGGACATCATATGATGGGATGCATTGCTTAGGATACTCCCGATACGAGGATAGCCGTTGGAGCACTATCCATGCAGCCATGATGAGACGAGTCCGGATCAGTCGACATTGACGCAGAGTGAAGAAAAGAGTTCGCAAGATATTTCGACGAGATGACGTCCCACTCCGCTGACATCAGAGATGTTATACGCACCCAGAGGCGTGGTATAGGGATATATCTTCCAGAAAGAAGCACGATAAGTATGCAGCCGTTCCGGAATAAGAATTAGCTTCAGCATTGGACGATGACTTCCGGACAATTCGGCAGAAGTGCGATTTGAGAGAGACCTCGACAGGACCCTTCTGGAAAACGATACGAGGAGACATAGACCCAGGAATGGTCATATTGCACACACCCAGCAGGCCAAGGTTCGGCATCGTTGACGAGATAGTGGACCAGGTTCGGATAAAGGACCTCACCCAGTTGCGTTGCGAGTTGATCGAGGACGGACGAGTATTGAGTTTTCCTCCGTTGATTGCGACGCTTTCCCAAGGACCTATTCGGCCAGACATCCTCTACAGGATTATGAAGCTACAGAGTACGCGATTTCGAGTCCGTACGAGGGACTTCGGATGGATCATAGCTGAGCACTTTGCAGTGCGCAGATAGAGACGTGACGTCGCAAGACGATGATACAGACAAGCGGGACAAGAGGTTCGTGCGAGACGCTGATGAGCTGTCATTACTTCGCGTCGAGACCAGAGGTCTGATATGCTTACAGAGGTGTTGGGCTGCGACCAATTTCCGAGGAAATGCCGTGCTGAGTACACAGATGTCCATTGAACGAGGAAAGACTATGGAAGAGTACCAGCCTCCGTACGGATCGGCATAGGCAAGATCGGAAGAGACCCTGAGCAGGATTCCTTCCAGGACACTGCTGCAATGATGTTTGCACCCAGGATCAGATGTGTCATGTGCATTCAGAGAGCCAGAGGCCGACGTCAGTGACATGCTGCTTTACAGGTGGTCGTGAGGATTGACCGAGAGATGACCAGAGAAGTGCCAGAACGGAATCGTCCCCGTTAGCACACCTGACAGGGCCGATGAGCCGATTGATTGCGAGATTGGTAATCCCCAGAGAAGATAAGGACCCAGAGTCAGAGGACGCTAGACCGTGTGCAAGAGGCAAGTAGATATCTTGCGCTGCTAGTATTGGATGCACCGACAGCTTCTTGACCTTGAAGGAGGAACTACCGACGACGGTATCTAGGATTTGTGATTTTGTGATTCGATTATCACGTATCCGTCATTTTGGATTTCGGTATTTTGGGCATTCTGTTTGCATGATTTAGTTTTGATGACTGAGTTTCATGATATTTGTTTCATGCACCCACTGGATATTTATATTTTTGCGCATAGTTATTACCTTTGGGATATTGATTGAGATTTCATGCCTATCGTATGCAGTGATTTGATATACACTTCCAGCATAGTTATCATGCACCATTAGTGTTTTGATATCCGATTTTGGTGCACGCCAGATGCACTAAATCGGGATTCTTCGTGCATGTCACATGCACCTGCTTTTGCTGTCCGGCACACACGTTGCCTATGACAGATGTTTCTTGCACACCCGTTGCACCTAGATGTTTTGTACACCTGTGACACATATATGGATTTTGATTCCTTGCGCACCAAACGCATAGGATATTCTTATATATATACATTTTGTGGATTGATTTTTAGTAGAGCAGTACACTTTGATGATATTCGCTATGTATTGATGTTTCGGAACCCCGACAAATTCGACTTATACTGAAATGTTTTTGTATTTGGGGGTTTAAATTTAAATTCGGGGACCGAATTTCTTTAAGGGGGGAAGATTGTAACATCTCAAAAATTAATAGTAATAATAAAATACTATTTTTGGGAATTTTTATAATTTAATATTATTTTATTGAATATTTTAATATTCTGGGATTATTAAATACAAATAAATAGGAAAATTTTGAGAAAAATTATGGAAAATTCTAAAATAGGGTATTTTATGGATTTATGCCATTTTTAAGTTTTTGTGATTAATTATATGCTAATTTAATGCTAATCGCGATTAAAAATCGCTAATCGGTTTTAGCAATTTTTGTGCAAAGCATGCTCACATTACTTTTCACACTTGTGCTACTTTTTATTGCCATGGTTGTTTTGGGGTTACTATTTATGTGAGAAGGAGTTGAAGAGATTAAGAAAAGAAAAAGAAAATGGGAAAAGATTAAAGAATTGGAGGGTTGGTGAGAGAGAGAGGTATGGGCTTCATTTGACTAAACCCTTAGCCATTTTCCCCTCATTTTTCCCTCCCTCTTCTCTCTTCTTCTGCTGCTGCTCCTGCACCTCATCCCCTCCCCTCTTCAAGCTCCAAAACACCTCTAAATCTACACCAAAATCACACACTCATTTCATTAAAAGTGTGCACAATCCCTAGATCTACACTTGGAGCCAAGAAAGCATGGATTTTGGCCACTAGGGACAACTCAAGAATTTTCTTGAGTTGCCAAATGAGGTAATTTCTGGACCATTAGCTTAATTCTAGCATTTCCTTTAACCCCGTGTTAAGATTAAATCGATATTGTGTGATATTATGGACTTGATGAAAACCTAGTTAGGGTTTGAGGAAAATTGGTGTGGTATTGTGAAATTGAGCTCAGTAGAGGTTATACCAACACCCTAGTGCATGAATTGAGACCCTAACCTGAAACCTAAACACAGAATACGGATTTTAGAAACCGATATCGGGGAAGTTTATGAAATCTGTGTAGTGTATTTTGAATCTGCTTTTACCCCGAGACTCTGGAAATAATATTGAGTGGACAGTGACATGTGTAGGCACCCAGAGAGCTACCACCAAAGCCTTAGCCCCCAATTCCCTTACCCGGCCGCCAATTAATCCCAATTGGCCGCAAATTGCGGCCTGGGTCCCATCATTTTGGCTCGTATTGGTTCTGTAGCTCCTACATGGTTATGTTAGGCCCCTGGTATATATAGATTTGTATAAAGTGACCTAGGGTGAAATCTGGGATATATTTCCTAAGTTGCTGTTTTGGATTCGTGTTTCCGTATTCCGTATTTTTAATTCTGCAATTGTGGATTTTGTTTTGCCTCGACTATTTGGCGTTTATACGACGATATAGAGGGTTTATTGATGGTTTTGAAGGCGTGCCATAGGTTCTCACCTATAGGCCCCTTATCGTATCGTTTTGGATTTCATGTGCCGTTTTAGCTTGGATTTGGTTTTAATTGCCTATATGCGATACTTCGAGATGTAGGTACCCATGAAGACTTCGGGACGACCAGAAAGCGCGTGGCGACGTCGACAAATGAAGATGCAAGGTGAGTAGATTATATCTACAGGGGAAAGTCGGATGGATGGCATATAGCACCCCCGCAGTCCGTAGTTAGTATGCTATGTATATTAGATATATGATAATTTATAGTGTGTCGTGGTTTTGTGTTAGATGTATTATGGTTAGTTAGCGTTAGAAGTAACTAGTGTAGTACCTAGTCGCGAACCCTAGGATAGATTTATACCCACACTCACACACTTGCATATTCCTTATGCTTACACTTGGTTGATGATATTTGATGACATCGGAAATGAGTCGATGATATTGGGCCTTGTGCCGCAAGATAGGTGATTTGATATGATGCATATTTGGGATATGACATGTGATTCTTGCGGGCTTGGGATGTGTGTTACCTCCGCATTCATACTTTATAGATGGTATCACATGTACTAGACTTAGATCAGTACCCCCGATTATGTGATATGATGATAATGATACCTGATATTTAATAAGAGGAATGTGATTTGACCTGTACCTAGCTATTGGGATGCCGTACGACGATTTACCGTACGAGCCTTACACTGATGATAGATCCGCACTCATGACTTGAGGAGGTCGTATGATATATTGTATCGTACGCGATACTACTGAGGCGGGATCACCGACTATATATATACATATCGACTCAGATTTAGGTGGTTTCCATACCCCCAGATTGACCTGATACTTAGATCAGTAGTTTTCCTAGTAGATGTTAGACTAGACCCGAGTCATACCTATTTCACAAACTACGAATCAGGAATATCTTAAAGACAAACAAAGGGATTCTACGGATACTTTAAAAGGCGTACCTTTTCTTAAAAACACCGTAGCCCTTATTTTACTAAAAACCCTGATTCGTCTTGTTTCAAAAGGCATAACTGCATGATACATACATCTTGATATAGTTTCTTCACTGTGGTGTTGATTATTTGATTCCCGCATACTCATGCTATTCATCTTGCCGGCTCATGTTGCCATCATGCTGTTAGGACACCAGCACCATTATCGATGATGCATATGTTCCACGTACACTCGCTTGCCGGCTCACACACTTCATCATCGATAATTGCCATGTCACTACACTGTAGTATTGCCGCATTCAGTATACGACCATTGCATTGCATACTTGTATACATACTTATTGTACACTTATATTTGTACACATACTTGTTGCACATACACAGATGATATTCTAGAATTGGGAACCGCAAAATACTCTTTAAAACGGATTCTTTTTAAAAGAGCGGCTTCCCCAATATGTGCATATCACTTTTCCGTATTGCATGATATATCGATATGCCTACATTCTTTATTATGTTGCATACATTATGTTTTCTGATCATACGCATTGAGATATGTGTTTCCATGATATTTCTGGATTTGGGAACCGTGGCTATTTCAACTAAGAATGTGTATTGTCTTTGAAAAACCGGTTTCCTTGATATGATATTCCAGTGCGTCCACCATGTGTTTTCTCGGTTCTGAGAGTGGCATATGAAACCCGATTCGAAGAGCGGTAGGCACCGTCTGCGGGTACATGGTGGACCCGGTAAGGTATCCCGGGGCAAGAAGACTCGTATATGTTAGAAGGTGAGCCTGGCAGGGGAGCACTACCTACCGGTGATAGTATTTGGACTCGGCGGTTATCGTGGGGATACCGACCGGTGTATGTAGGTATGATACGGCGAAATTCGAGGGTCGAAGCTGGGCACTCGGGTTTCAAGGGAGCGTATGCTACGTACCTATCAGGGCTAGTCTTGGTGACAGTGCCTGATAGACGAGGATTTACGTGCCGATGCTAGGCACAGGTTTCATGATGTTTCATGATATTTCCATGATTGCTTATATCCTCATATTTCCATGCATATGTTTTACGATATTTACATGCATGAGGCTTATTGTCATTGGGTGACAGGTGGATGGGATCCACACTTATACAGACATTGATCACATATAGAGACTGGTTTTACATTGCTCATACTTCATATGTATATATAACAGGGTATGAGGGCGCTGTTATATATACCCTTACACCAATATTAGTGGTATGGGACGCTAATATATGTGTATTGATATTCATTTGATACTTCATCATATTTACTTCATGCAGCATACCTTACATTCATGACATGTTATTACCTGAGTTTTTGGCACTACATACATGTTTAGAGGTTACTTTGCCACCTTATGATGCTTCAGACGTACTCTTGAGGTTTACTTTTTATATTGATCGTATTGGCCTAGGTTTATGTCTTGCATTCGGTTTCTTCTTGTAGATATTTCTATTCACGAGTTGGCAACTCACCCCCGTTGTGCCACAGTTCTTGCAGGTTTTGCCGTACAGGTTCCATTGCGGTATTTCTGGCACACTACTTCCTTGCGGGTGAATTGCTTTTGGTAGGTGGATTCTTTTGCATCAAGAACCACTATTGTAATTGTATCATTCATTGTATCTAGAACTTCCATCAACCAAAACTTGTATATTGTTTCAGACTTAGACATTAGTGTTGTATTATTTCGACCTTAAAGTCGCGCTTTGTAGTGTTGCGGTTTTTCATGCTTTTGAGCTTTCTTTTTAGGTTTGGACCCTCGCCACTCGGCGTTGTATATTATATTGTTGTATGGTTGTGACCGTCTTTGACGAAGAGCTAGCTCCCGCTTGGGGATGCCCTTTATCATTGCTTATATATTGCTATTCTTGTTGTACCCCGTTCGGGGCCAGTTTTTGTTAGTGTATATGCCCTAGAGGCCATTACTGTATCATACTAGTTTGTATATTACTTAATGGATGCTTGGGATATTCACCTTGTATATACAATCTTGCTCAAAATAGTAGTATGCTACTTGGTTTGTTTCTACTTCAATATGTACTTGTGTTTATTTCAGTATATCACTTATACGCATTAGTGGAGCCCTTAGGATCTTTGCTTGATTACCAGCGTTGTGATGGCAGTCACACTAGTGGGGGCTGGGTAATCTATAAGCACATCCTTATTCAGGTCCCTGGTCGCAGGATTATCGAGACAGGGCATCGATACTCCGGAATAGACCAGCGCATGCGCTTCTCATCCCAGTGTGGGAAACGGTCTGTCCCACAGCCGTCAGTACGTCGTACTTGAGATAGTATGCGGGTGCTCGTTAGGTTACGGGTACACTGGACAGGACTCGTAGGGAACTGACTAGTTGGTATTATACCTATCGTCAGTTATCAGTTCCCAGGTGACATGAGTACAGCTTAGTCCGCTGACTTGACACTGTCACTTCGCCTCGGGTGTGTTCCCACTGTACTTTGATCACTACCCTACCACGGCTCAAAGGAGTCGTGCAAACAGGTGGTGGTTGGGTGCGGTCCCGAAGCACTTGGAGGTAGTGACGGTTAGACAGGATTCGTCTCTCCCGGTATTGGGGGTTGACATCGCGCTGTGTCTAGGAGAGCCATTACACGAGTAGTCCCTGGCCAGGGCAAACGAGATATACTGGTAGGTTTCCAGTGTTATCTCAGGGTGTATTGGGCTTCACTCCGGCACGACTTGTACCGCTATTGGGGGACTGACGTTTACCGCCCCCTAGGCCCGCCATGCGATGTATCAGACGAACAGACCGGACTGTACGGAGAATGTCACGCTCAGGCTCAGTAGGAGTTCAGATGGGTTTCGCCTCGTCGGTCTTCTTGTCGGCATTACCTGGGGACCGTTACGCACAGCTAGTGCCGCTTGCGGTCTGTGGTTAAACCCACTGCCAGCGTAGTGTCGAGTCTTTAGAGTCCCACACAGAAAGCTTTTCGCCTTTAGGCAAAAGAGTAGAGGTCGCATGGTATTGCGACAGGTCGCATGGTTTTGCGACAGGGTTCGGTCACATCCGTGCACTTGTGCACGTACAGTGTCCGGACAGTTTACACTAGCGGGCTTTGGTTTAAGCCAGATCCTAGTGTACCTTATGGGATTGGATTTATCCAGTTTGCATTCGTGTTCCTCGGAACGCGGATGCGGGTGTGTATGCACAGTTGACAGGGAGACAGAGGCAGCGGATTCTCATTAGGGTTGTTGACAGTTGACCGTTGACTTTTTGACTTTATGCTCAACCCTAATGAGAATATGATATGTGATTAACTATTATATTAATTAAGTATTATGGTGATATGGTTGTTGACTTGTTGACTTTTGTTGACTTGTTGACTTTGGTGACTTGTTGACTTTTGTTGACTTGTTGACCGGTTGACTAGGCTTGACTAGTTGACCATCATGATAACCATGGTTATCATTTCATGCCAAAGACTTTTTCTTGCTTGTTCATTTGAGTAAAATGAGTGCATGACATGATAAGGTTATGGTTACTTCAACCATCACATAAGACTTTTGTTGATATGATGAGTTATCATTGCTTTGGATTATGAGAGGGTGAGAGACAAAATACTTGCTCATTCTTTCTTGCTCATTCTCTCTCTTGTTCTTGAGCTCTCCTCTTGCTCTCATCCTCAACCTCTTGCTCCCTCTCTTGATCTATGGTTCTCTTGTCTCATGAGTTGAGAATCAATAACCATAGATAAAATCCCATTCTAAATCATCTCTACTCATTCTAGTTCACTAGGTTTAGCAAACCAAGTGAACTAGTTTCTTCAAAGAACGAAGAAGGAGCTAAAGGTTGGAGCTTTCAAGTGGATCTATCTTCGGCGTACGGAGACAACGAGAAGGAGCCATCGAACCACCATCGGAGCTTGAAGAGAAGGAGTTCAAGTTTAGGTATAACCATCTTCATCCGAGTAGCTAACTCTCTTTAGCATAGTTTGCTAGTTTTAGTTTAGACAACAATCCCGACCATAGTTTAGTCCATGTTGCCTCTTGCGATAAAAATTCGTTTTTTATACCGTTTCCGCCTCCCCGTAAGAACCGGGGGTCGCAATATGGACTTACAGTGGTATCAGAGCCTAACTAAACTTAAACTAGCTTGGTAGTGAAGTGTAACGAAGTTCGGAACCGGAAAAATCCAAAAACCAAACTTTTACTAAAACTGAGTTTCTGTTGAATTTTTTTCTGGTCAAAATGAAAAACTTTATACTCCTAAATTCGGCTCAGGGTTTTGTGTGAACACCCAAGAAAAACGATACAGTGACTCGTCTAAACTGCCGCCCTTCCGCCGCGTGAGCCTTCTTAGCCGCCGCGGAACCGCCGCGAGTTGTTGTCTTCTCTGCATCGTTTTTCGTGCAGTGTGTTTGTGTGTTGGTTTTGGGATTTTTAAAATATATTAAATGTGCCCAGATTGTCCAGAAAAGAAATTTCCTTTTGGGGTCCTATAATTCCGTATTTTTTCCGAACTTCACTGCACTTTGACTATGATGGTTATATCTGTGATGCTTGCATGTATTGAACGTCGGCTAATCGCTATAAGTCGATTAGTCGGGGTTATACATGATCTGTAATGTGCTGGAATGTGTATATGAATGTGTTGGACTGTCGCGGGTGAATAGCCGGGGTGGATGTGAGATGAGCTTTTGTTTTTCTTTCATTCATTGTAAATGTAAATTGATGTAATAATATTATTTGTTTGGCCGCACAACCGGGTCGGGGTTGTAGCCGTCATTGTATAATTCTTTTTACTGTTTTTGCTCCTAGGATAGACCCATGGAGGGGTGCACAAACTACCGAGTACTTGGCGGGTAGTTTGCCGCACCCGTAGGGGTCTTGGGTGGGGTATTTGGCTATTCACCGCGACCGTGTTATCCGCTTTTCGTTTCAGGCTCGAAAGGATTGCGGATTGCTAGTATATCCAATGCATTCATCTGTGATCTGTAATGTCTATCATTGCTTACTATTTAGGCGTTGCTTATGTTTTACAGACGCGCTAGCCCAGCCCCCGCTCTGTCGTTAGTTAAGTAACCTAACGGGTAATGACGGGGCCCAGTGGCGAATGCGAATGGCATAAGCGTACGTCATATTTTGGTTGTTTTCTGCAATGGTAGGGTTAAATGATGGGACGCATTAAAAGTACTAATGCAAGAATATCACGCATTAAAAGAACTAATGCAAGATAATAAACCAAGTTAAAGTCGTTGGAACACTTTCGAAAAACCACTCGGTTCTTTTCAAAATAACTTTTAAATGCGGAGCTTGAGCCACTCCTTCTAAAAGCTATCTCGTTCCATCGATTAAATCAAGTTCACTACGTTCACGGTTTCGCCAAAACCATTCGTAGCCCTCCGTCGTTTCGTATGAATATTCAATAAGTATTCAAGCTGTGTTTGTTGACCTTCGTCAAAGCATAGTGATTGGTAGCTATTGGGTATTCATATGTAGCATAGATAGATGCGTTGGTTTGGGACATTCGCATTACCTTGTTGACCTTCGTCAAGGGTACATACGGGTGGATTCAAATTAACCTGGATAATGACGGGCAGAACTTGACATGTGACTTATGATTTGTTGACCTTCGTCAAGGTCATAAGAGCATGGGGCAAAAATCCACATCGGGAGTTTCATAAGTACTGAAACTTGCTAGATTTGCATACCATTTGGAGTGTGATGATTCTGGTAGGATTCCTTCAGTTTCGTCACGCGATGATATTTGGATCCCGATCCTACTGTGAGTATATGCTACTCCTCGGGAAATTTCTCACTTAACGATCAATGCTATAAACCTAGTAGGTGCCTAGAAAGGTGTTAGCGGGGCTACGCCCCCAGGGAAAAGAGGTTCTCTAATTAAGGAACTTCGCGAAAGCGTTGGAAAACCTCCCTCGAAGTACCGACACCGGCCTGGCTGAACGGTTAAGCAAGTATTGTACGGTGGGATTGATCCTGACTAATTCTTCCTTTATGGTTTGAGGAGGGATTCGAGAAACAGTGGGAGCCATCCTGTTTAGACAAACTAAAAACCACTCTAAACTTGCAAGAGCATCATGCTGAGTGTTTCTTCTTCTCTCTCCTAATTGCAGCGACCAATCAACATGACTGGACTTAAGTTACTCCTAGATAAAAACAAACTGACAGGGCCAAACTACAAAGATTGGCTCAGGAATGTCACGATAGCAATCACTTATGACAAGCTGGGGTATCTTCTTACCACCAAAGCTCCCCCTGTCCCTGGTCCAACTTCCAGTGTCGCGGATAAGGAAATCCGCAAGACTTGGGAGATTGATAGCGCGAAGGCCAAGTGCCTCCTGCTTGCCTCGATGGACAACGAACATCAGAGGAGGCATGAGAATATGGACATGGAGTCCATATTGCTCCATACAAAAGAACTGTATGGAGAGCAATCACGTATCGCAAGATACGAAGCGTCGAAAAAGTTATTTTCGACAAGAATGGCCGTCGGATCATCAGTAGCCGAGCATGTGCTAAAGATGATCGGCTTCATTGAGGAGCTCGCTGACCTAGGGATCACATTGGAGAGTGAGCTATATACGGATATAGTTCTCCAGTCCCTTCCTTCCACTTACGCCCAGTTTATACTGAACTTCAACCTACAAGAAAAAGAGGTTGAACTATCAGAGCTCCTCAACATGCTGAGGAGCGCAGAGGGCACCCTACAGAAAGGTAGGGAAACATCCACTTTGTTTGTAGGAGGATCATCTTCTTCTAGGTCCAAGGCGAAAGCCAAGGGAAAGAAGAAGAAGGCCCCCGCCAAACCAAGGGGCGGTGTTGGTAAAGTGGATACGAAGGGAAAAGGCAAAGCAACAAAGATAGCGGGGAAGCTTGTGGATAAGGAAGAATGCTTCTATTGTCATAAGAAAGGACACTGGAAGAATGATTGCAGGGCCTGAAAGGCCAGAACACAGGAATTGAAGCAGGTTGCAGCTTCAGCTTCAGGTGTGTATGTTATTGAAAACTGTCTTTCAATAAACTCTACTTCCTGGGTATTGGATACCGGATCAGGATCTCATATCTGTAATTCTTTGCAGGCGTTGAGAAACCGTAGTGTTTTGAAGGCAGGTGACATGACCCTCAAAGTTGCGAACGGAGCTAGCATGGATGCTAAAGCCGTGGGGGACTATCACCTGGGAATGTCAGATGGACATGTTTTGGTTTTGCGTAATTGCTTTTTTGTACCCAACGCAACTTGTAATATCATTTCTGTATCTTTAGTTTCTAAAGAAGGTTATGAATTTGCGTTTGTAAGTAATGTTGTAAACATTCACCTTAATCAAGTTTTGATTGGGTCAGGTACATTGAGTAATGGTATATACGTGTTAAACCAACCACAGATTTTCAACGTCCAGAATACACACAAAAGAAAGTCTCTGGAAATGAATCAGACTTTCTTATGGCATTATAGATTGGGTCACATCAATGAGAGAAGGTTGACTAAGTTACATACAGAAGGATATTTGAATGCGTTCGAATATCAATCGTATGCCACTTGTCAATCTTGTCTCAAAGGAAAGATGACAAAGTCTCCGTTTACTGGACAAGGAGTAAGAGCGAGCGAGCTCTTAGGACTCGTACACAGTGACGTGTGCGGTCCAATGTCTACACATGCCCGAAGAGGACATTCTTACTTCATTACTTTTACGGATGACTTCTCAAGGTACGGTTATGTCTTCTTAATGAAACATAAGTCCGAGGCCTTTGGAAAATTCCAGGAGTATAAGAATGAAGTAGAGAAACAGACCGGCAAAAGTATTAAGATTCTAAGATCGGATCGAGGTGGAGAATACTTAAGTGCCGAATTCCTGAATTACTTAAAAGAGAATGGTATTCTCTCTCAGCTTACTCCTCCATACACTCCGCAACATAACGGTGTATCGGAGAGACGGAACCGAACCCTATTGGATATGGTTCGGTCCATGATGAGTAACGCTGAGTTACCGCGATCATTCTGGGGATATGCACTAGAAGCAGCTGCGTATCTCTTGAACAAGGCTCCTACCAAGACTGTGCCCACCACCCCATATGAGATGTGGACTGGGAAGAAACCCTGTCTTAATTATCTTAAGGTATGGGGATGTCCAGCTTTTGTAAAAAAGCAGCATGCGGACAAGCTTGAGGCACGTTCAGTACAGTGTAAGTTTGTGGGATACCCAAGGAACTCCAGGGGGTATCTTTTCTATTCCGCTGAGGAACAAAAGGTTTTTGTTTCTCAGCATGCCCGCTTCTTGGAAACTGAGTTTTTGGAAACCCAGATAAGTGGGAACACAATAGAACTGGAAGAAATTCCAGAACCACAGACTGTTACTGAAAGCTTAGTGGAACCAGAGGGTTCAACAGAACAGGACATTCCTACGCCGCTCCGCAGGAGTAGTAGGCAGTCTCATCCGCCCGAGAGATACTGCGGTTTTCTCATAGACGGGGATAGAGAGGATTGCATCATAGATTATGATGAGCCTACTAGCTTCCAGCAGGCCGTTCAGAGCGTTGACTCAGTGAAATGGCTGGATGCAATGCGGACCGAAATGGAGTCCATGTACACCAACAAGGTATGGACGTTGGACATTGCTCCAGACGGGGTAAAACCCGTAGGATGCAAGTGGATCTTCAAAAGGAAGATTGGTGTAGATGGACAGGTTGAGACCTATAAAGCTAGGCTGGTAGCAAAGGGTTTTCGTCAAAGACCTGGCTTGGACTACAACGAAACCTTTTCTCCAGTAGCCATGCTGAAATCCATTCGGATCCTTCTTGCCATTGCTGCCTTCCACGATTATGAGATTTGGCAGATGGACGTAAAAACCGCTTTTCTAAATGGAAATTTAGAGGAGTGTGTCTATATGGATCAGCCAGAGGGTTTCATTCAGAGTGGGAGCAGCGGAAAGGTGTGCAAGTTGCTTAAGTCCATCTATGGACTAAAGCAGGCATCGCGGAGTTGGAACATCTGTTTTGATGAGACGGTCAAGGAATTTGGCTTTATCAAAAATCCAGATGAACCATGCATCTATAGTAGATTTGTAGCGAGAACTGTAGTATTCCTCGTTTTATACGTGGATGACATTCTCTTAATAGGAAATGATATTCCTATGCTACAATCTGTCAAGGGGTTCTTGTCACAAAGGTTCTCCATGAAAGACCTGGGTGATGCCTCATACATCCTGGGGATCCGGATCCATCGTGATAGATCCAAGAGGATATTGGGACTTTCTCAGTCCAGGTACATCGACACCGTACTGAAAAGATTCAGTATGGAAGATTCCAAGCGCGGTAACCTACCGGCTTGTCACGGGATCACCCTCTCTAAAGAGATGTCTCCCAAGACTGATTTGGAGAGGGATCGCATGTCTATTATACCCTACGCTTCTGCGGTAGGCTCTATAATATATGCGATGTTGTGTACCAGACCGGATGTAGCTTATGCACTGAGTGTAGTAAGCCGGTATCAGTCAAACCCTGGGGAGAAACATTGGATAGCGGTAAAGAACATTCTCAAGTACCTGAGGAGGACTAAGGAGATGTTTTTGGTGTATGGCGGAAAAGACCTCCAGATTGAGGCCTTTGCTGACTCCAGCTTCCAGAGTGACAAGGATGATTCCAAGTCCATGTCGGGTTTTGTCTTTACCCTCAATGGAGGGGCGGTGTGTTGGAAGAGTTCCAAACAAGAAACCGTTGCAGACTCGACAATGGAAGCGGAATACATCGCTGCATCTGATGCCGCAAAAGAAGTTGTCTGGATGAGGAAGTTCTTGAAAGAACTTCAGGTGGTTCCGTCCATTGTTGACCCAATACCTCTGTATTGCGACAACAACGGGGCTATAGCTTTAGCGAAGGAACCCAGGTCCCATCAGAGATCCAGGCACATCTTGAGGCGGTATCACCTGATCAGGGAGATCGTGGATCGCCAGGAGATCAAGGTTCGGAGAGTCGCTTCAGAAGATAACACTGCAGATCCATTCACCAAGGCCTTGCCCCAGACTCAGTTCGAGCGGCTGATCGAGATGATAGGTCTTCGATACGCCAGTACATGGCCTTAGTGCAAGTGGGAGATTGTTAGTGTATATGCCCTAGAGGCCATTACTGTATCATACTAGTTTGTATATTACTTAATGGATGCTTGGGATATTCACCTTGTATATACAATCTTGCTCAAAATAGTAGTATGCTACTTGGTTTGTTTATACTTCAATGTGTACTTGTGTTTATTTCAGTATATCACTTATACGCATTAGTGGAGCCCTTAGGATCTTTGCTTGATTACCAGCGTTGTGATGGCAGTCACACTAGTGGGGGCTGGGTAATCTATAAGCACATCCTTATTCAGGTCCCTGGTCGCAGGACTATCGAGACAGGGCATCGATACTCCGGAGTAGACCAGCGCATGCGCTTCTCATCCCAGTGTGGGAAACGGTCTGTCCCACAGCCGTCAGTACGTCGTACTTGAGATAGTATGCGGGTGCTCGTTAGGTTACGGGTACACTGGACAGGACTCGTAGGGAACTGACTAGTTGGTATTATACCTATCGTCAGTTATCAGTTCCCAGGTGACATGAGTACAGCTTAGTCCGTTGACTTGACACTGTCACTTCGCCTCGGGTGTGTTCCCACTGTACTTTGATCACTACCCTACCACGGCTCAAAGGAGTCGTGCAAACAGGTAGTGGTTGGGTGCAGTCCCGAAGCACTTGGAGGCAGTGACGGTTAGACAGGATCCGTCTCTCCCGGTATTGGGGGTTGACATCGCGCTGTGTCTAGGAGAGCCATTACACGAGTAGTCCCTGGCCAGGGCAAACGAGATATAGTGGTAGGTTTCCAGTGTTATCTCAGGGTGTATTGGGCTTCACTCCGGCACGACTTGTACCGCTATTGGGGGACTGACGTTTACCGCCCCCTAGGCCCGCCATGCGATGTATCAGACGAACAGACCGGACTGTACGGAGAATGTCACGCTCAGGCTCAGTAGGAGTTCAGATGGGTTTCGCCTCGTCGGTCTTCTTGTCGGCATTACCTGGGGACCGTTACGCACAGCTAGTGCCGCTTGCGGTCTGTGGTTAAACCCACTGCCAGCGTAGTGTCGAGTCTTTAGAGTCCCACACAGAAAGCTTTTCGCCTTTAGGCAAAAGAGTAGAGGTCGCATGGTATTGCGACAGGTCGCATGGTATTGCGACAGGTCGCATGGTTTTGCGACAGGGTTCGGTCACATCCGTGCACTTGTGCACGTACAGTGTCCGGACAGTTTACACTAGCGGGTTTTGGTTTAAGCCAGATCCTAGTGTACCTTATGGGATTGGATTTATCCAGTTTGCATTCGTGTTTCTCGGAACGCGGATGCGGGTGTGTATGCACAGTTGACAGGGAGGCAGAGGCAGCGGATTCTCATTAGGGTTGTTGACAGTTGACCGTTGACTTTTTGACTTTATGCTCAACCCTAATGAGAATATGATATGTGATTAACTATTATATTAATTAAGTATTATGGTGATATGGTTGTTGACTTGTTGACTTTTGTTGACTTGTTGACTTTGGTGACTTGTTGACTTTTGTTGACTTGTTGACCGGTTGACTAGGCTTGACTAGTTGACCATCATGATAACCATGGTTATCATTTCATGCCAAAGACTTTTTCTTGCTTGTTCATTTGAGTAAAATGAGTGCATGACATGATAAGGTTATGGTTACTTCAACCATCACATAAGACTTTTGTTGATATGATGAGTTATCATTGCTTTGGATTATGAGAGGGTGAGAGACAAAATACTTGCTCATTCTTTCTTGCTCATTCTCTCTCTTGTTCTTGAGCTCTCCTCTTGCTCTCATCCTCAACCTCTTGCTCCCTCTCTTGATCTATGGTTCTCTTGTCTCATGAGTTGAGAATCAAGAACCATAGATAAAATCCCATTCTAAATCATCTCTACTCATTCTAGTTCACTAGGTTTAGCAAACCAAGTGAACTAGTTTCTTCAAAGAACGAAGAAGGAGCTAAAGGTTGGAGCTTTCAAGTGGATCTATCTTCGGCGTACGGAGACAACGAGAAGGAGCCATCGAACCACCATCGGAGCTTGAAGAGAAGGAGTTCAAGTTTAGGTATAACCATCTTCATCCGAGTAGCTAACTCTCTTTAGCATAGTTTGCTAGTTTTAGTTTAGACAACGATCCCGACCATAGTTTAGTCCATGTTGTCTCTTGCGATAAAAATTCGTTTTTTATACCGTTTCCGCCTCCCCGTAAGAACCGGGGGTCGCAATATGGACTTACAGTTTTTACAAAGGAAACTCTGCCGGAAATTTTTAGAAAAGACTTTACTTTTTAAACCCATTTTCGGCTTAGTTATTTAAAAACCTTGACTTCAAACATGTTTTTCCTTGCTTCCTAAAAACAAATTTTCATATTTACTCTTAAAATGGTTTTAGATTTCTGGGCTTTTGGCTTACTTGGATCAGATGGAGTTCTATAGACTTCATATGGTTCAGGTGCCTGTCACGTGCTCTTTTCGGGTCATGACAAAAGGGTAACTTTTAATTAATCGTCCATAACTACTAAATCCTAACAAACCCTACAAGCCCTCTTATTATATTATCTACATCTCTAAAATAATCTAGATCTATATTTTACATTTTTGTTTAACGTAGATCTAGAAACCATTCTATAAAAATTCTTTATCCCTCATCTCTTTCTCAACACATCTAAAGTAAGAGTAAAAGATTCAACGTTTTCCTGAAGACGACCCGTACTCATCTCGGTCTAGCTACACGCGACACCGTTATTGATTGCGGTTAACTACAAACATACACTCTTTCGTAACAATCAAATGGCGCCGTTGCCGGGGATACGTGCGTAATTTTTTTTCCTTACTATTTGTGTTGAATTCTTATACGATCTGTATCATAAATAAAACAAAACTGCAAATTGTATATTTAACGATTATTGTGTGAATGTTGCGAGGGAATCTGGAGTCACAGACTTGAGGAAACAGGAGACAGATACATTCATTGAGATTCAAAGAAGTAGAGAAGGCCACAGAAAAAAATTCATCAATTGATCTCTCCCTCTTGCGGCAGAACCGCGGCCGGAAGTGCACATCGGCGGCGGAAGCGCGGCCAGTTAGGAGATCTAGGGCTTCAGTCTTCTCTGGTAAGATTCTAATCTCTTTCTCTCTCCTCTCAAATCCAATAAAATATCTTTTCTGCAGGATTTTTTGCAAAATATCGCCGCTCAAAATAATCTTTTTGCAAAGTTTTGTTATTGGTTTGTTATTTCATATTTTAATACGGATTTTTAAGGGGCAAGACCAAATCCAGATTAGGTGGGGATTTCATCACCCTTTCTAAGCCCCAAAAATCACAAACCGAGCATCTAGATCAACCCTTTATTAATTTAAAAAATATCTAGACCAGACTCTAAGGACTGTCGCGCTCAATAAGGACAGAGGAAGGTCGTGGGTAATCTATCGTTTATCCGCATTACTTTTGTAGTGCCTAGGCAAGTGTGACAAAAGGCTAGTGGTTTTTAATTAGGCTCACAACTGTGGTTCCTTCCCACTTACCTGGCACTTATCTCGCTACAAGGGTAGTACGGAGGCGGTAGAGGATTTATCCCGCGGCTTGTCTTTTGGAAGTCTAGGAGCGGTCTAGAGACTGGACCTAGGTGACTTTAGTTCTAGGGTTGCTTGTGCATCATAGGGTGATTTGTCTTGAGTCCCACTTTTTCAAAACAGACCAATTTTAAATCACACACACGCTGCCACTTACACTAAACCCGCTTAGTGCATGCTCGGCTGGCCACGGGATCCTAGTGCCCGTCTTGTCCGCGTTCCTGCTATCGACACCGAAGTCGGTACTTCTTCATCTTCTTTTCCCCCACCACCACACACCACGACCGAGATGGAAGGCACTCCATCAGAATATAACACCACGCTGCCACCGCCCGTAGGTGCGCAGAATCCACCGCGCATCTCTCTCCAAAAGAGCTGCTATCCTATCCGTGGTCCTCTTCCCACTTGTCTATCTCTTCCACCACCTAACGGGGATAATTTCGAAATTAAACCCCACTACATCAATCTGCTGCCCAAATTTCACGGGCTTGAGTCGGAAGACGCGTACGTTTTCATCACTAAATTCGAAAACGTATGTCCAATGATGGGTACTTCACAATTGACTTTAGATGCTATGCGCTTACGTCTTCTCCCATTCACACTGTGCGACTTGGCAGAAAAATGGCTTTATAATACTGCCGCACACTCTATCACTAATTGGGATGAATTTGTCATAACATTTCTTAAGAAGTTTTACCCAAACCATAAGACTGCCTATATTAGGAGCGAGATCAACCAGTTCACCCAGCTTCCCAATGAACCATTTTGGAAGTGCTTTGAACGTTTCAAAGATCTGCTTGTCCAATGCCCCCCATCATGGAATACAAAGATGGGATTTATGTCGGATTATATATGAGGGCATTAATCCAGCGACAAAGCAGATGCTTAAAACAATGTGTCAATGCAATTTCATGTCTAAAGACGACGGTGAAGCTTGGAAGTATCTGGAAGACCTCGCTGAACACACGTTGCAGTGGGAAAGCGTAAGACCACCTTCAACTAAGGGAGGTATTCACCAGCTCGATATTTTTATCGCGGTGAAAGCCGAAATGGCAGCGACGCAGAAGAAACTCGACGCTATTGAGAACAAATTATCATCAGTCTCCCTAAATCAGGTCACGCTTCCCAAGACCTTCTGTGGTTGCTGTTCAGATCCTTCACACTTAACGGAAGAATGTCCTATGAATGCATCGTTTCAAACTAATGCTGCTTTTCAGCAGCGACCTAGAAACGACCCTTATTCTTCCACATACCATCAAAGATGGAGAAATCAACCTAACTTTGCTTGGAACCAAAACCAACAAAGCAATTATCAAAGACCTCCTCCACAGCAACCACAACCACAAAGTCAGCTCCCCTTTCAGTCACAAAATTTTCAAAATCCGGCCAACACTTCTACACCACAAGCGGCCGGTACTGACAACTCTTCACTCGCACAAACTTTGGATATGTTCATGAAACATTACATGCAATTGTCGGCTGAGATGAAGTCTTCTATTGATACCATACAGAAAGACTCCGCCTCCCACGGCGAGAGTATTAAATCAATAGAAAACCAACTTGCACAGTTGAACGCCGCAATGAGTGCGAAAGAGAAAGGGAAACTCCCATCTCAACCCATACCTAATCCTGGCCACTCACAAAGTTATAATGTGAGTGCCGTTACTACGTTGAGATCGGGAAAGGTGCTGAATAACCGAGTGGGTGAGCAATGTGATGATGTTAGTAACACCAATGATACCCCAGCTTCTTCTTCTTCCCCTAATTCATCTAGTCTCCCACCTTCACCCGAGCCTATTCTCCGTTTTCCCCAAGGCTCGAACCCTTCGCCCATTTCCTCAAATCTACCTAAAACGATCCCCACTCCAATTCTGGGATCCACTCCATCCCCACAATCCTCTCCAATGTTGGACCAAACCCTTATTGATAAAGCACCTTATCCAAACAGGTTAAGGGGCAACAGACCAAGTCCACAAATGGAGAAGATTGTGGAAATTTTTGAGCAAGTGAACATAAAAATTCCTCTCCTAGATGATATTCAACAAGTTCCGTCATATGTGAAAATCCTAAAGGACTTGTGCACTAGGAAGAAAAAAGTTCAAGTACCTAAAAAAGTTTTCCTTGCGGGTAATGTGAGCACTGCTTTTACACAACAACTACCCAAGAAACGAAAGGACCCCGGAAGTCCTACAATATCTATTTCCATTGGGGGTAAAAAAATCAATCGTGCTCTACTCGATTTAGGTGCTAGTGTTAACTTGCTTCCGTATTCTGTTTATGAGCAATTAGGGATCGGAGAGTTAAAACCTGCGCATTGCACTCTTCAGATGGCCGATCGATCTATCACCCAACCTAGGGGTGAGCTAGAGAATGTGTTAATCAAAGTCGGGGAATTCATATTCCCTATGGACTTTATCGTTATAGATACACAACCTGTGGCAAAACTACGCAATCAAATCCCGGTGATACTCGGTCGACCCTTTTTGGCCACTTCCAACGCAATAATCAATTGTAGAAACGGCTCTATGACCCTATCCTTTGGAAAGAAGTCAATTGAGCTTAACATTTACAAGTTGGGAAGTGAACCCTCCGAACCCTATACTCATGTGTGTTCTGTCGAATTAATGGATGTCGACAGCAGCGAATTTGATCAACCTCATGATACTGACTCTATTCATATGTTGTTGTTTGACCCAACCATGTACTCTTCCACCGAGTTGTCCGGGTCAACATCTAACGCTGATGAGGAACTTTTTATAGAGTCTGATGATCACCCCATTTTTTCTGATGACATTATTCTTCGGGGTATCGATGAAAACTTTGAGGAAATTTTCGCTGATGAACTCGCATATTTAAAAGACAGGGGTGTTGAGATGAATCAACTCTAAGATAAAGAAATTGAACCTCCACCCCTTCTTCTTGACAATCACAATAATGCGAGTAATCCATCATCACTATCATTGTGTCGTCTCTCCAAATTGAGACGCAATCCTTTTCCATTACACCTCTTATCACCTCCCCACTTCTTCACGTCGAATGGTGACATGTTCTTCCACCAACCTTGGTGCTTCATCGATAAAATTTTTGAATGGCTGGTGTTGACTTTTGGTCTTTGCAAAACTTGGCATTGACCAATAAACTTGACCCCCTCGTATGATTTTAAAAAGATTAAAATTGTTTAACTCAAGTTTGGGGGGGTGGTATATTTTGGCTCTTGAAAGAAAATGATTTTTACAAAATTGTGAGCCAAAAACAAGTTTGGGGGAGGATTTTCACTTTCATATAGTCTTGTCCCCATTAATAATTTCCTCCCAAGTCTACAGGTTTTTGAGCTTAACGGATGACATCAGTGAGGACACTGCTGTAAACAGGTTTGGGGGAGGTTTGTGCTTATTTACGCATCACTTTGCATCATATTTTGCATAAGCACAACATTTTAAAAAAAATTTAAAAATTTTCTTTTATAACAAAAGAGTAGAGTGTGAAAAATTACATACAAAAGATAGGAATAGTTTAAGAAAACCAAGAAAATTAGAAGTTTTCTTCAACGAACTAGTAATAAGTAGTTATGAGCTGTTGTCCCAAGGGTTAGTAAGATGAAAGAAGTCACTAATCTGAGGATAAAAATAAGTCTAAAAAATAGTTTCTATTCTGGATGCCAAACATTTGAATGTTGATACCCTACTATATGCGCTTACACACGTCTTGAAACTCGGGATAGTAGAGGATACCTTGAAATGCTCTTGTCTAAAAGCCAAAGTATGAAGGAAATAAAAAAAATGAAGAAAATATAAAAATGATGAAAAGAAAAATGAACACTGGTTTTGTTATCGCCAAGGCAGCAATAAAAAAATATAGCGAGGGTGCCTCTTCACCTAGTGCCCTAAGGCCAACTGGTCTGGGAGTCACTGCTAAGCTTTAGGTGGTGCAAGACGAGAAAAATATTATTACCGAATCAGCAAGCATATGAGTAATCGGTCGGTTAGTACCTCAAGAAGTATTAACGGTCGCATGAAAATGTGTGAGCAAATCCATAAATATTCATCAAGTTAAAAAGTACTAAGGTAGATGGACAAGAGTATGATAGCTTGAATTGAATTCTCCGAGTGTAGGGATGTCCATTACACACACGTAGGGGTATATGATCGATGTTTTGATGAAAGGTAGAAATGAAGAATAAAGAAGATGTTTTATTGAGGGATGATGTGATTTCTAACATCTTTTCATGACTATTAAGATTTATTGAGGGAGGATGTGATTTCTAACATCTTTTCATGACTATTAAGATAGAGCTCATGACAACTGAAAAGCTAGTGTAGTTGGAAACACTAAATTTTCAAAGTATTTCTTTTATGGTTCTTATCTTCATATGTAAATTTCACCATCTCTCTTTTGTTATATGATTTTGTGGGTGCAATCCGCTGAAAACCCTCAGGAGACAACACTCCTCCTACTAGGGACACCTAGAGGTTTAACGGCTTGTTGCACGTGCTCAGTGCAATCGTGTCTGCCTACGAAAGTGTGCTTAATTTCTCCTTTCTTTTTCTCCTCTTGAATAAACTAGTTTGCTCGGGACGATCAAAGATAAGTTTGGGGGTATTTGTTCAGTTGATAAAACTGCACATTTGTCATTACATTTTTCCTACCATTTTGATATTAAAAGAGAACTTTATTATAATATATCATACATATGAGGGTTTATGTGTAAAAATACTATTTTCCATGTGTTGATATATTACAATTAGCATTTGGTAGGAAAATGTATGCAAATAAATTCATTGACCAAATCCTAGTAGAACAAAGTCTACTAAATATTATTTGAGTTATTGTGCAGAATTTTTCCAAGTTGTGCAGAATTTTTCAAGACTAGAATCAAGGAAATCAAGTTGTTGAAGAAGACTTGCCTAATTAAGAAAACAAAACTTGGAGACCAAGTCTGGCAGCAACTATAAGAAGATTTCAAAGATCCAAAGATACCAGAGATAGCCACATGTCACAAGCAGAAAGCCCCAAAAATTTGATGAAGTGATCCCCACCCTTGGCCGCGGATCCGCGACCAAACCCCCTCTTCTGGCTACGGATCCGCCGCGTGGAAGAAGAGATGGAGGCTGAGGATTTTTGGGGAAAATCTTTTCTACTTTGTCCTTAATTTAGAAACTTGGGATCTGGCTTTGGCACTATAAAAAGAGACCGAGAGTCTCTTGGAAAATTTATCAATCCAAAGAGATCACGAAGCCCCAGACACTCACGCATCCAGGCTCATCATCGACTGTTCGACTACCTCCTTAGGAAAGATCGAGAAGCAACTAGTTTTGTAATCATTTTCTACGGAATAAAAGTGTAGATTGTTCAAGTTGATTAATAAAGATAGTTATTTTATTTAATTATTTTTGCATTTTACATTATTTTTTTCCTCTCTGTCTTTTCATCTTCTTCTCCCAACATGCGCGAGTAATTCTCCGCTTGTTAGGGTTCGTAGGATTAGGGTAGGCTAATGGATAATGAAAATAACTAAACCCTTTTTAAGTCCTATAAAATTTAGGAACTTTATCAAAGGAATCATTAATATCCTAATCGGGCGCGCTAGCAATTCTTTGCTAGATCCGACCGCGATTAGAGATTAAATTAATGATTGTTTTGGTAAAGACTAGATATGAACGGAGTTCCGTGTCGAGATAAGGGTTAAGAGTGGGATTCCTTTTCCCTCCAGAAACCCTAATCTACACGCATCACCGTCGTTCTAGTTTTAAATCTATTAATGGATAAAAAGGGTAACTTTTAATTAATCGTCCATAACTACTAAATCCTAACGAACCCTACAAGCCCTCTTATTATATTATCTACATCTCTAAAATAATCTAGATCTATATTTTACATTCTTGTTTAACATAGATCAAGAAACCATTCTATAAAAATTCTTTATCCCTCCTCTCTTTCTCAACACATCTAAAGTAAGAGTAAAAGATTCAACGTTTCCCTGAGGACGACCCGTACTCATCTCGGTCTAGGTACACGCGACACCGTTATTGATTGCGGTTAACTAAAAACACACACTCTTTCGTAACAATCATAAAACCGATCTCGGTATGCCTCCATTCCGGCTTGTTTACGGGAAGGCTTGCCACCTCCCAGTGGAGATTGAGCATGAAGAAATTTGGGCTATCAAAGAGCTGAATTTATCTTTAGAAGATGCGGGCATCAATCGAAAGCAGCAATTGAATGAACTAGAAGAGCTGCGGGATGAGGCATATGATAATGCCATAATTGCTAAAACCGAGCTAAGGTGTTCCACGATAAACACCTTTTGCGAAAAACTTTTGAACCTGGTCAACATGTTTTACTTTACGACACTCGGTTACATTATCACCCCGGCAAGCTACGTTCCAGATGGAGAGGACCTTTTGTAGTCCGCACCGTTTATCCGCATGGTGCGGTTGATCTTGAAAATCCTGAAGACGGTACCTTATTCAAAGTGAATGGGCATCGACTGAAACCGTTCTTCACAGCGGACTCTTCGGAGGAGCTCCTGTTCTTCCAGGAGCCGATCTACACTGAGTGATTTTCCTCCACTTTAACCCGCAAATTTATTTTTTTTTCTTTTCCAAAGCATTATTTCAAATAAGTTTGGGGGTGTATGTATAATTTGTAAATATATAATCCCAAAATACTATAAAAAATAAAAAAAATTGAAAAAAAGAAAAAAAATTTATTTTTTTGGACCTAATTGAAAATTATCAGAATTAATAGCTGACATTCTTTTAATTACAAATAAAACCCTCATTGTGGAGGGTGTTTTCTATAAATAATCATTCTCTCATCCCCTATTTAAAGAGACCCGAGCCCCTATCTTCTATACCCTAAAATTTCTTCATCTAAACCAAACCCTAGCGCCGCCACCTACCCTCTGCCGAAAAATTTCGCCGTGCCGCCGCCAATCTGCCGCCGGACCCGCCTCTAGCCGCGCTTCCGCCGCGCCTCTGACGCATCAGCCCCTGAAATTTTCAGGGGAGGTAAATCTGAACTTTTCCTCTCTGTTTCTTGCATACTTTTTTCCGAATAATCTATATGGCACATAAAATGCAATTTGAGAGGGATTTTTCCCCGGTTTTTACACACGAATTGTACGGTAGCTATTTTGCTGTTGGGGCTGGAATTTCCTGACCTATAATCACTCCTCTGCGTTTGCCCTACCTGAACTAGTTACCCTGTTGTATGAATCAATGGAGGATAATAGTCTTGACACCTTAGGCTACATTAAAATAAATTGGGGAGATCGCGTAATTCACATTGATAGGGATATGATCCACGAAGTAACACTCATACCTCGTGTGCCCGCACATGACCACCCCTTACACTTTGAGGATTATATGCCCTTGATGGGGAATGACTGCGCTAGAGAGCCGCGTAAGGGTATCCAACCATGGACCCTTTTCGCTAACGTTCTTACTGTGTGCCGGTGGGCACAAAACAACATCTTTGGCAGCTCGCACAACACGACTTTTTTCACCCCACCTTACATGTCGTACACACACTAATGATGAAAAATCCACGGTTCGACATGTGCACCATATTGCTCCATTCTATAGGTGCGGGGAAAAGAGGTACCATCTACCCATGTCCCATGCTAGTCACCCAACTCTGCCGTTATTTTCTCCCCGTCATGGAATTTGATTCATACATGATAGACAGAGTTCCGGTTCGACCGCTCATTGAGGGCGTTATTTCGTCCTACTTTAGACTTACTGATATTTGGTCACGAATGGAACCGGCAGAGAATATTCCCGCACGCACCCCTAACTCTAGCTCGACATCGAGCGGGGAAGAACCGACCCCTCAAAAGCATGCACGATTGATGCGGAGAACGGTAAGAAGAATTGATTCTTTGAGGGATAAGTTTCGGGCGACAGCACGAGATCACGACCGTCGGTTGACGGAAATTGAGAAGGGTATTCAAACCCTTTTGGCTAGAGGGGAACGATCATGTTCACGCTCACGAGCGAGACGTAGGGCCGGGCAGTGAGGGCACTGCTTTGCTCAAGTTTGGGGGAGAAGGTAGTGTATATAGTTATCTTTTGTATTGCATATTGTATATATTCTTTTCCTTTCGCATATTTAATTTCTGCATTGCATCCTTATATAAAAAATCATAAAAATTGAAAATTTTGAAAAAAAAAATTTATTAGAAAAAGAAAAACCCATAAAAAATTGAAAAATTTCAAAAAAATTATAAAAACTAATGTATTCAATTCTGGTTAATTGACTTGAGTTTGATAAATAGGTTAACTGGCTAGGAAAAACTAGATCTTAGACTTAGCAAATTAAAAAACCCTAAAAATAACCTTCCGTAGAGTTTAACGGTAGAAAGTACATGTCTTTGTAGATTATTTGGAAATAGGCAAATTTTGGGTTCACTTCTTGGGCTAAGTCGAAACGAAGGAAAAGTATTAAAACTTTTATTAGAGTATATGTTTGAAAAATAAATCCTAGCTTAAGTCTAGATTCTGAAAACATATACCCTACAATTTGCACAATCACGCACCTTCAAATTTAGAATAGTAGAAGAGACCTTGAAATGCACTTGTCTAAAGTCCTTAGTATGAAGAAAAGAAAAAAAAAGTGAATGAAAAAAAAATGGACACTGGTTTTGTGATTACTTAAGGCTAAAACATAGAAAAAAATATTTAGCGAGGGTGCTTCATCACCTAGTGCCTTAGACCAACTGGTTTGGGAGTCACTGCTAAAAGCCTTGGTTGTTGCAAAACTAGGAAGTACGCTTTAAAGTGCTAACGCATCTTGTAATCGGTTTTTGGTACCTCAAGAAGTATTAACGGTCGCATGAAGGATGTGTAAGCGAAATTCACCAATTAATAAGTGCTTTGGACAATGGACGAGAGTACGATTGCTTGATTTGAATTTCCAAGTGTAGGGGTGATATTTACACACACGTGGGGATATGTGATTAGAGTTTAGATAAGAGATAGGAATGAAGAATAGAACTTGTATCTTTAGTAGAGTTGATAGAAATTCCTAAGCGGAGATAAAAACCTAGAAGGAAAACTTAAGAGATGCCGAAAGCTAAGTAATTCTATAGAACATATATAATCTTAAGTTAAATGATGAGGCAGTGTGAAAAATATGGGTGGATAATTTGCAGGTCGACGATAATAGAATTTTTGTTAGAAAACCTAATTGGAGATCAAAAGTCGAGAAACCGAATTGATAGGATTTTGTGGGTGTAATCCGCTGAAAACCCTCAGGAGACAACACTCCTCCTACTAGGGACACCTTGAGGTTTAACGGCTTATTGCACGTGCTCAGTGCAATCGCGTTTCCCTGCGAAAGTGCGGTTAGGTTAGATTTTTATCAAGAATAAATAAAATAATAAGTTGCTCGAGGACGAGCAAAAGATAAGTTTGGGGATATTTGTTTATAACATAATATTGCATTTTGTATTCCCCATTCTTATGCATTTAAGAATAAAAACAGGTGCTTTTAACCCATGTCTGTTACATGTTACAGGTTACAGGTTCTTGGAGCGAATACAGTGAAAGTTGATACAGGAAAGGGACTTTTGACCAACAAGTAGACGGATCCTAGTCAAGCCCAGACTAATAACAGTTCAAGGCAACGCAAGGTCCGAGCATGTCAAAGTGAAACGGTTAAAAGACCTATACAAAATTTCACTGAAGATCTGGAGAAGAACAAGAAGCCAAACAGAGAAATAAAATGAAGAAATAACAAGCCCAGACAACTATAATGAATATCAGAAAATTTGGTGAGGTGATCTCACCAAAGGGCCGCGGAACCGCGGCCCAGACCCCCCATGCCGCGTTTCCGCGGCCTTATGGTGCCCGTTTCGGTGGAATTTTTCTCTGTCGGTGTGTCGTTGCAGGTGTTGGGATTTTCAGTAGGCATATCTGTAAAATCAAGTGTGCGAGAATCTGTAACCCTAGCTTCTTTGTTTACTTATAAATTGTACTCACAAGCTGTAAAAAGCTATAACTCTTTTCAATCAATAAAATTCAGAATTGTTGGGAGAAAAAGAGCATCATTTCTGTAAGTTTTCTTTTATTTTTAAATTCTGCCGTAGTGTTAATTTAATTGTTGCCCTAGCTCTCTAGTATAATTCCTGCCGTAGATTAATCATTTCAATTGCCCTAGTTAATTTAGTATAGTTCTTTTTAATCTGCAGTAGATAAGTAATTCTTTAGATCTAAACAAAACACATTGATCATAATAAAAATGTTATTTTTAAAAGACACCCTAATGAGCGAGTAATTTCCTCGCTTGTTAGGGTTAGGAATAAAGGAGGGAATGAGAGATGAATATCTCTCATCTCTTTCAATACCCAATATTTTTCATAAATAGAACTTCATGCACGCATGCATGAACCGCTCCCTACGGCACCCTACCCACGAGGTAACGGTGACACCGTAGTATAAAGGACCGGACATGCATGACGTCCATGAAGATTATAGCAATTAGTAGGAAAGGTCGGACAAGGATCAAGAGGAAGAAACTTCGTTTCTTCCCAATCATCCTAATACCCTTTACTAATAATTGTTATGACTTCTAAAAAGTTTTAATCAAAAGGGTATTGAAAGAGGTGTTAATTTTTTATCTTATCAACCCTACTTTGGACCTAACCCTAACAAGTTCCGTAGCCATCGTACAATTTAGTTTTTAAATCAATCAACAAAAACCAAACCACCATCGGAATCAACTCGTAAAAACACAAATCAGAAAATTACACATCTCTGTGGATCGACCCGTATTCACCGGCTAGCTGCAAAGTGACGCCGTTTCTGATTACGGTAAACATATAATTTTTGAACTAATCAATTGACATGAAGAACAACACAGCAGATCCACTCACGAAGGCCATTCCCCAGATACAGTTTGAAAGACTCTTCGGGATGCTTGGTATGCGATACTACAGCAGCTGGCCCTAGTGAAAGTGGGAGATTGTTAGTTGTATGTATGCCCTAGAGGCCAGTATTGTACAGATGATGTATATTATATTGGATTCTTGGACATATATAGAGAGGACTTTCTTGCTCGATTTGATAGTATGCTATCTGGTTGCACTTTACTTTAACATGTATACTTGTCTCTTTATACTGTCTTATAGTTACATGTTGGTAAAGCCCTTAGGATGTGTACTTGACTACCTGGACTATGATGCGGATCATACTAGTGGGGACATGGTAGTCCATAAGTACATCCTTGAAGGTCCCTAGTCGTGGGTGTATCGAGATGGGGCATCGATATACCAGTGTAGACTAGCGTATACGCTTCTCCACCCATGAGATGGGCGATGGATGATTGCATATCCATTGGTGTTTGACATCAGAGATGGTATACGGGTGCTCAGTGGAGACTGGGTACACTGGACGGACTCGCCGAGAACTCCCAGTTGGTATTATACCTTACGTCAGATGGCAGTTCTCTGGTAACACTTGTGCAGGTTAGTCTGTAGACCCAAGATCGTCATAGAGTCTTGTGTGATTCCCACTGTGCTTTGATTTCCACCTTACCACGTCCATGAGGGCGTGCAAAACGGTGGTCTTTGGGTACAGTCCCGAGTCACATGGAGGCAATGAGTGATAGAAGGGGTTTCGTCTCTCCCGGTATTGGGGGTTGATGTAGCGCTGTGCTCGATTGGCCGTAACAGGGAAGTCCCTGGCCAGGGATGATTTAGAGATTTACTGGTAAGTGTTACCAGAAGTTTCTCGACCCGTTATGAGGCTCATATCGGCACGACTTATCGGTTATTGGGGTCTGACGTTTACCACCCCTAGACTTGAATTGCGACATATTAGACGAGGAGACCGGACTGTACGGGAAGTGTTACCGGCAGGCTTTTACAGGAGTTGGAGCGGGCTTGCTTGCTGATCTTCTGATCGCTCAATACCCGGGTAGCCGTTACGTCCAGCTAGTACCGCTGACGGCTTATGGGTGCTTGATATGATCATCACCTACTGCCGGCGTATTGACGAGTCTTTAGAGTCCTACATAGAGGTTTTACTGGCTCAGGCAAAACGAAATAGGAGCGCATATGTGATATGTGTGAGACCGAGAATAATGCGTGTATGCTCGCGACTTTTTGTATCGGTCGGTTATATATGATATAGCCGGGTTATCGAATCAAGTGTTGATTCGATAAGTCGATACAATGGATGTTAGTCGGTTATATGTGATATGACCGGATTATTAAGTCAAGTGTTGATTTAATAATTTATTGTATAATTGTATATTTGATATACTAGTTTACATTAACTAACACTTTTTCACTTTAGGGTTTTTCTCACATGAGCAAAACATTAATGTATATATGATATATATTAAAAATGCGTTTTCTTATTGTATCATGGTTGATGATACACATGAGTTGGGTGTATGAGACTTACACCATGCTATCTATTATGTTGGGTTTTATATTTGAAGTAATTACAAAATTAGTGGAGGATTAGCTAAATTCTTGAGGCTTGTGGAAGCTTGTGGAAGTATTGACTAATTCCACTAAGTTTGTTTTTACTATGGATATTTCTTAACCCAACCATAAAGGTTAGCCATAGGTTAAGTCTCTACAAGAGTTAATATATGATACTCACTCACCATGGTTAACTACTCACTTGATCATTATCCTCATATCTTTCTTTTTTTCTTCTTCTTCATTGTTAAAAAGAAAAAGCTTGCTAGGGTTTGATCCAAAGTGAGAATGATTGTGAGAAATAAAATTCTAAAGAGAACCCACTTCCTATTTCTCCATCCTCTACTAGACTAGCACTTTAGTTTAGGGTGTTTGCTTCACTAATTCTCAAGTTAGTGAAGTAGAAACTTGAGTTGGCATCCCCTCGACGTAGATCATCTTCGGCCTCGAAGTCTTCAAGCAAGGATATGTCTTTCGCCTCGTGAAGCCATGCAAGGGTCCGGGAGAACCACGATCGCAGCGAAGGGACTTCAACAAGGAGCTAAAGAAGTGAAGGACCGATCTACAAAGGTTGTATTTCGTATTCACTTAGTCGTAAACGTAGTTTACTAGCATATGAAACCCTAATTTTCTAGCAACGATCTTGTTTAGGGTTATTCGGCACGGCTTAAATTTTAAACGGGCATGGTTGATGCATTGTAGAACCTTATTAGAGTGCCTAGTAACCCTACAATTATATCGGAATTCGTTGTAATTGGTGATATTTGAGGAAATCACCTAGGGTTTTCCTGACGGCAAATATTTGGTTTTGAATATCTGTTGTTATGCACCATTTTCAAACCGATATATCTGTATATTTATTTTATAAAGTGGGATATAACTTTTTGAAATTATGTCCATGACATTTACCTATATCAGTTGATGATTGGGTAAAAAGCATTAAACAGTGGTGTAATTCTTCTTAACCATAGTACAGTTTTCAACATACGATGCACATGGTTTGAGTTATTTAACTCAGGGGACTTATACAAAGTATTGTATGTTGTCCAGTGTACATTAGTACAAAGGGGTTGGTGCTCATACTATATTCTGTTTACTTGTGACTTCTCCAGTTTTAGACAAGTATTTCGTAGAAATACAAGTTCCAAGTTTTGAAAAGTTATAGGTATAAGAATAAAGTAGAAAACCATGTGTTGCAAGTATCAGGATTGTTTGAGGTGATCGAAGATATAGATACTTGTGTTTGGTATTCAGTTGATAGTATTGCTTTTGAGAACTTGCTTCACTTTCAGGTTACTCATATCTGGATGCACTCCTAAGTTTAGTAATGCTTATCGGCATCTGTCTATTTAGTTGACGTGCACGGGAGACAGCTACGTAATTTGAATCCGGTTCCAATTAAATTAGTGCATCTATTTCTATATTGTATATAGAATGGTTCATATCTTAACGATGTTAAGGTATATGGAGTTGTCCGGCTTATGCTTAAAACCAGACTCTGGACATACTCAAGACACGTTTCAGTAATGGTAGTTTGTCGGTTATCCCGGGCTATGATGAGGGTTAACTTGGGTTAACTTTCTACCATCTGGAAGTTCAATAGTGATATTGTTCTTGACTCGCCACAGTTTTAGTAAAATGGACTTTTTCAGAAAACAGTAGTGAGAGTATGGTAGAACTGGAAGTGATTCCAGAACTACAAACAATTATTGAAAATTTAATAGAACCTAAAAATTCAATCGGGTTTGACATTCCATTAGCCACTACACAAATATGGTGGGTAACCTCAGGCACCCGAGAGGTACTCCGCTTTCCTCACTGACGGTGACAGGGAGGTTCTTGTTTACCCAGACTTTCCATTACTGCTATTCTAGACTATGAGACCCGGCAGGAGGATGAGTATAGCGTCGTTCTAAACAAGCTTTAGAAGTGCACGTATATATGATTATGCCAGAGGGTTATTGTAGTCTGTGGGAGCAGCAGATGCATAATGGATAAGTAACTAGTGTCTATTTATAGACAAAAGCACGTATAGTACAGATAGATCATCTAGTTTTGATGTGACAGTTATAGGCTTTGACTTCATCAGAATAGAAGATGGATCTATTAAGAAAGTAGTAGGGTGTGATGTCCTGGTGTTTGGATGACATACACTTAGTAGGAAGTGAAATTCTTATACTACGATCGGTCATACTATGGTTGTCACACAGTGGTTTCTCCACATAGGATATGGATATTATATGAGGCATTCTGGTTACTAGATCTATGGTTTTAAATCTAGATTTGGGCAGTTTCCCAATCTGGGTACTTTGAGACTTTTCTAAAGGTGCTTTAGAATGGACGACTCCTGGCAAGGTGGTGTACCTACAGGTGATGGAGTCACCCTCTCTAAAGGTGTCTTACAGACTAAAAGGGAGAGTGATGTGCATGATTGACATATCACTTGCTTAGGCAATTGAGTCAATCATGAGATGTCAAGTACCACACCAGATGTTGTTTTTAGAACTAGCTGCAATAAGTTTATATACTAATCCAATCCTGGAGTAACGTTCGGAAGCAGTTTATGAACATAAGTGGATATTCTAAGGATTTGGTAATAGCAGCCTCCTTCGGGAGGCGGTTATCATTCCAGGCTTCCAAGGTGACCTGGATGACAGAGTGACTGTCAGAGTTATAGTTTTCCCTCTTATGAGGGGCAGTAGTTTGGATGGTGGTCCAAGCAGATACTGAGGGAGGCATGGTGCAGGATACTGATTAAATTCAGTTGACTATACCATTTAAGAAGTTTGCTGGATTTGGAGTTCATTTCTGAACTGGGTCCCATCAGATATCCAGACATATTCTAAGACAGGTATTGCTCATTTCGAGAGATGGTTTTCTCCGTGAGCTTGAGATAAAGAGAGATATAGAAGGAAATATTGGAGCAGATCCACTCACTGAGGCTATTTCTCGAACGCAATAGTTTCACAAAAGAGCTTTGTGAAACTGATTAGTAGAGAAGTTGGGTGTTCGGTATCACACGGGCTGTGAGTATGCAACACCGCAATAATTATCCTTAAGTGCAAGTGGGAGATTGTTGGCTATAGTACCCTCAAGTCAATTATTGGATCGCAGGCACGCGATTGTGATGATTGAAGGAGGACCTATACCGGTAGAACGTGCAGGGTTTCTTAGGGTTGCCGATGGGTTTCCGGAGGCATCGACCATTCCGTTTTAAATTAATTTGGCACACTAAAGAACCCTAACCTAGAATCTTAACCAGAGAATTAGACGAAACAAGAATGTAAACATCTTTACATCTAAGTGATCAAGAAATACAACCTTTGTAGACCGGTCATTCACTTCAATAGGTCCGTGTTGTAGCCCCTTCGCTCCAAGTAGTGAACTCCTGGACTCTAGAAAGGCTCCACAAGATGAAAGGAACAAGCTTGCTTGAAGTCTTCAAGGCCTAAGATGATCTACGTCGAGCAAACACCAACTCAAGCTACCTCTTCACTAATATAAAATTAGTGAAGCAAACACCCTAAACTAAATGGCTAATCTAGTAGAGGATGATGAAGTAGGAATTTTGCTCACTTTAGAAATATTTTTCTCACTCATTTTCTTCACCTCCCAAATTGCAAGAGTGCTAGAGGTAGGAGATGGAAAAAAGTAAACATGGAAAAAGTCAAGTGTAGAATGGCAACCATGGGTGAGTTAATATCATATACTAACTCATGTAGAGACTAAACCATGGCTAATCATAGTGGTTGGGTTAATAAATATCTCAAGGAAAACAAAATTAGTGGACTTGGTCAATGGTTCCACAAGCTTCAACCATGTGACTAATTTTCATTTAATTTTAATTAACTTTAAATAAATAAAACCGTTTATTATGTTAAGCGTGGTGTGAGTCTTATACACCCATTTCTCATGTATCATCTAGCATGACACAAAAGAATGTACAATAATATATATCAAATATATACTAAGTGTACACATGTGAGAAAAAGAATTCTTAAGTATGCTAATATTAGTTAATGTAAATTAATATATCAAATATATAACTATAAATTAAATTATCAAATCAACACTTGATTTAATAATTCGGCTATATCACATATAACCGACTAATATCATATGCATCAACTTATCAAATCAACACTTTATCCGATAACCCGGCTATATCACATATAACCGTCCGATATCACATATCGCGATAATAGAATAAGGTATCACATACTCGTATTAATCTCGGTCCCTTACATATCACATATGTGCTCCTAATTCGTTTCTCCTGAGCCAAGAAACCTCCGTGTAGGACTTTAAAGACTCATCAATACGCCGGTAGTAGGTGGTAATCATATCAGTCACCCACAAGCCGTAAGCGGTCTGCTAAACGTAACGGCCACCCGGGTATTGATCAATCAGAAGATCAACAAGAAAGCCTGCTTATACTCCTGCGAATCCAATAAGTAACACTATCGTACAGTCCGGTCTCTTCAAAAAATATGTCGCATATCATAGCCTGGGGGTGGTAAACGTCAGACCCCAATTGCCTGATAAGTCATGCCGATGTGAGGCTCATAACGGTTCGAGAAACTACTGATAACACTTACCAGTAGATCATAGCAAGCCTGGCCAGGGATTTCCTGTTATGGCCAAGAAAGTATAGCGCAACATCAACCTTCAATACCGGGAGAGATGAAATCCCCTCCTATCGCTCATTGCTTCCATGTGACTCGGGACTATACCCAAAAACCACCATTTTGCATGATCTCTTGAATGTGGTAAGGTGGAAATCGAAGCACAGTGGGAATCACACAAGACACTATGACGATCTCGGGACGACAGACTAACATGTACCAGTGTCACCAGAGAACTGCTATCTGACGATGGTATAATACCATCTAGGAGTTCTCGGCGAGTCCGTTCAATGTACCCAGTCTCCACTGAGCACCTGTATACCATCTCTGATGTCAAACAATAATGGATATGGGATCATCAATCACCCATCACATGGGTCGAGAAGCGTATACGGTAGTCTACTCTGGAATATCGATGCCACTTCTCGATACTCCCACGACTAGGAACTATTGAAGGATGTACTTACCGACTGTTAGTGTTATATGACCTAGAGGCCATTATTGTATAGTGCTAGCTTGTATATTACATTTTGGAAGCTTAGGATATTTACATGGATTTATGACAGTCTTGCTCGATATAGTAGTATGCTACATGGTTTTGATCTATCATAATATATATATATGTTTCTTTTAACATATCGCTAATACATATTGATAGAGTCCTTAGGATCTTTAGTTGACTACCTACGTTGTTATGGCAGTCACACTAGTGGGACTGGGTAGTCTATAAGCACATCCTTATACAGGTCCCTAGTCGTAGGATTATCGAGACAGGGCATCGATACTCCAGAGTAGACTAGTTTATATGCTTCTCGTCCCAGCAGAGGAGATGGTCTATCCCACAGCCATTAGTACGTTGTGCTGGAGATAGTATGCAGGTGCTCATTGGATTACGAGTACACTGGATAGGACTCGTAAGGAACAGTTAGTCGGTACTATACCTATCGTCAGATAGCAGTTTCCAGGTGACATTAGTACAACATAGTCCGTTGACTTGACACTGCTGCTTCGCCTCAAGTGTGTTCCCACTGTTCTTAGATTGCTACCCTGCCACGGCTCTTTTGAGTCGTGCAAACAGGTAGCAGTTGGGTGCAGTCCCGAAGCGCTTGGAGGCAGTGGCGGTTAGATAGGATTCATCTCTCCCGGTATTGGGGGTTGATGTCATGCTGTGTTCGGAACTCCATTACGCAAGGTCCCTGGCAAGGGCAAGTGAGATTTGCTGGTAGGTGCTCTAGTGGTTTCTCAGGGTGTTTTGGACAGTACTCCGACACGACTTATACCGCTATTAAGGGTCTAACGTTTGCCAGCCCCTAGGCCCGATATGCGACACTGTTAGACGAACAGACCAGATTGTACGGAGATTGTCACATACAGGCTCAGTAGGAGTTCGGATGGGTTCCCTTCTTATCGGCATCTACCTGGGGACCGTTACGTACAGCTAGTACCGCTTGCAGCCTATGGTTAAACCCAGTGCCAACATAGTGTCGACTCTTTAGAATCCCACACAGAGGGATTCCCTGCTTTGGGCGAAACGATTTAGAGGTCGTATGGTTTTACGACAGGGTTCGAACATATACGTGTACTTGTGCACGTATGATATTCAGATAGATTATACTAGTGGGCTTTGGGTTAAGCCAGATCCTAGTATCAGATTATTGGATTTGATTTAGTCTCAGTATATCCGTGTTTTTGGTAAATACGGATGGAATGAGCATTCTCGTAATTTGTCGGGAAGCTTCTAGAAGGAGATGACTCATTTAGGGTTTTATCTTTTGATTTAATCTTTAATTAGGTGGAGGAGATGAGGTGTTATTATCATTAAATGAACCTTGACTCATGAGATGATTCATCTCAAGAATTAAATGAAGCATGGTTGATATTTTGCTAGATATTTTAGTAAGATATTTTTCATGCTTCATATTATTCAAAATGAGTCAAGCTTCATTTCATTATCACAAACACTTTCTCTCTCCTCAAGCTCTCTCTTCTTCATCTTAACCCTAATTGTTTCATGAGTTGAGAACCCTAGGGTAAATAAGAGTATTAAATCCTTAATCACTCTCTATATTCTCTAGGTCACTTAGATTAGAACTCTAAGTCACTTAGTTACCTCATCTTAGAGGTTAAAGCTTGTTGTAGGCACTCTCGGGTGGATCTTCTTCGACTTGAGGAAGCAGACGAGGAGGAGAACATCAAGAACAAGAAGGACTAGTATCTTGAGATATAATCTTCTTACCGAGTAGATAATACCTCACGTTAGTTGTGTTAGATATGGTTTAGTAAAGATCCTTATGCATAGTCGATGTTAACTTGATTGAAAAATTGTTTTTTACCCGTTCCGCCTCCCCGCAAACCCGTGGGGGTGTGTAACGTCGACTTACAGTGGTATCAGAGCCGACTAAACCATAGCTACTAGTTTAAACAACATGTTAAACTAAGAAACCAAAACGACCCGAAAACATCGAAGCCAAGATTCATGTTTCTGTCGTTTTTTAATGAGGCTCTGAAAATTATTTAAACAACTGCAGAGTATTGTTTGTACTATTAAATTGACACACACCAAAAACGAGAAATTTCTACCCTAAAATGGCCGGCTACATTGCTTGAAATTCCGGTGAGCTCGGCCCAATTGGAGGGAAATGCCTTGAATTTTGGTGTGTGGCTTTGTGACTTGGATCTATTGCTTCAAGAGTTGTTTGTTTTTGCCAATTTTGATTTTACTGTAAATTATTTACTGTGGCAAATACCGGGTGTTTCGAAGTCGCAGTATTATGTTGTTTAATGTTTCAAGTTCTGTTAAATGTGTTTGTAAACTTCCACTAATTGTTGTATGTCGGTTAGTTGGGGTTGCACATTTCTGTGATGGTTATATTGGTTTGTGTATATGGACTTGTTGGATTGTCATGAATGAGTAGCTAGGGATGTGAGGTTTTATATTCTTTCATTCAATTGTAAATTGTAAATTGTTGTAATATTTTTTTGGTACGACCCAAAATAGCACGTGACTAGCACTTGAATCATATGAAGTCTATAGGACCCCATCTTATTCAAGTAAGCCAAAAGCCAAGAAATCTAAAACCATTTTAAGGAGTAAATAGGGAAAACTAGTTTTAAGAAGTAAGAAAACATGTTTTAAAAAAAGGTTTTAAAATAAGTAAGCCGAACATGCATTTTTAAATCCTCAATATCTTTTCTGAAAATTTCCGCAGAGTTTCCTTTGTAAATACTGGCTCCAGACGGGGTAGAACAAGAATAACATATATACAATGATAAAAGGTATTCCCAAGCGGGATCTAGCTCTTCGTCAATCGACGGCCACAACCATTCAAGCAGTATAATATACAACGCCGAAGGGCGGGGATCAAAACTCATAAAGAAACTCAAAATCAGCATAAAAACCATTATACTACAACGCGCGACTCTAAGGTCGAAATAATACATAACTAGTTTTCTAAATCTGAAATAATATACAAGTTTTGGTTGATGGAATTACTAGATACAACTGATATAATAAATACAAGGGTGATCACGATACGAGTGAACCCACCTACCAATGCAATCACCCAGAAATGAAGCAGTGTGCCAAAAGAGCCGCAATTAAACCTGTACGGCAAAACCTGGAAGAACTGTGGCACAACGGGGGTGAGTTGCGAACTCGTGAATAGAAAACATCACAGAGCAGAAATCGTATGTATGACACAATCCTAGGTCAATACGATCAGATAAATATATAAAGCTCAAATGAATTAATCTGAAGCATGATAAGGTGGCAATGCAACATCTATATATGAGTGTAGTGCCAAGTGCTCGTGCCAGTGCCTCAGGTAATAACATATCATAAATATGAGATAAGATCAATGTCGACTATATCATGAAGTCTCTGAATATGTGGATATCATCCAACTATGTGATCAATGTCATCAATGTCAATATATGTATGTGGAAATCTTCCACGTGTCACCCAATGACAATAAGCATCGTGCATGTAAATATCATAAACATATGCATGGAAGTATGAGGATGTAAATCAACATGTGTCGCTCGCAACATATCAAAATCATGGAACCTGAGTGTCAAGCATCAACACTAGAAAACATCATGAAACCTGTGCCTAGCATCGGCACGTAAATCCTCATATATCGGGCTTCGTCAGTCCGTATCGGCCTACGGGCTCCGTCAGTCCGGATCGGCCCATATCATCTCTCGATTATGGTCTGTATCCTCCGGATATCCGCCGAGCCCAAATACTATCACCGGTAGGTAGTAGTCCCTCTGCCAGGCTCACCGTCTACTACACAGTGATCCGTTCTCGCCCGGGGCTACCATACCGGGTCCACCATGTACCCGCAATCGGCCTCATTCGCCTCCCCGAATCGGGTTTAACATGTCGCTCTCAGAACCGAGAAAACACATGGTGGACGCACTGAAATATCATATCAAGGGTAACCGGGTTTTTAAAACAATTACATACTCTCTATTAAAATACCTACGGTTCCCAAATCTAGAAATATCATGGAAACAACATATCTCAATGTGTATAATAAAAAAGCATGATTTATACGACATGTAAAAGAAATGTAAGTATATCAGTATATCATGCAACATGGAATAGTAATACACACATATTAAGGGAAACCACTCTTTTAAAATGAATCAGTTTTAAAAAGTATCTTACGGTTCCCAAATCTCTAATCAAGCCAGAATCATCTATGTATGTGCAAATGAGTATGCGTACAAGTATGGGTGTACAATATGTAAGTACACGGGTATGAATGTACAATAGATATGTGCACAAGTATGAGTGTACAATAGGTAAGTACACGAATATGAATGTACAATATGTATTGTTAGTGTATATGCCCTAGGGGCCATTATTGTATCATATTGCTTGTATATTACTTAATGGAAACTTGGGATATTCACAGTTATATTAACAGTCTTGCTAAACATGGTAGTATGCTACTTGGTTTATTTCTATCTTAATATGTGTATATGTTAGCATATCGAGAATACATATTGATAGAGCCCTTAGGATCTTGCTTGACTACCAGCGTTGTGATGGCAGTCACACTAGTGGGGGCTGTGTAGTCTATAAGCACATCCTTTTTCAGGTCCCTAGTCGTAGGATTATCGAGATAGGGCATCATACTCCGGAGTAGACTAGTGTGTATACTTCTCATCCCAGTTAGGGAGATGGTCTATCCCACAGCTATCAGTACGTCGTACTGGAGATAGTATACAGGTGCTCGTTGGATTACGGGTACACCGGACTGGACTCGCAGGGAACTGTTGGTTGGTATTATACCCGACGTCAGCTAACAGTTCCCAGGTGACATGAGTACAGCATAGTCCGCAGACTTGACACTGCTACTTCGCCTCGAGTGTGTTCCCACTGTTCTTAGATTGCTACCCTACCACGGCTCAAAGGAGTCGTGCAAACAGGTAGCAGTTGGGTGCAGTCCCGAAGCACTTGGATGCAGTAGCGGTTAGATAGGATTCGTCTCTCCCGGTATTAGGAGTTGATATCGCACTGTGTTTGGAGATCCATTACGCAAAGTCTCTGGCCAGGGCAAGCGAGATTTACTGGTAGGATTTCCAGTAGCTTCTCAAGGTGTAATGGGCTTCACTCCGACACGACTTATACCGCTTTTAGGGGATTGACGCTTGCCGCCCCTAGGCCCGATATGTGATAGTCATAGACGAACAGACCGGACTGTACGGAGATTGTCACATCAGGCTCAGTAGGAGTTCGGACGTATTTCCTCATCGTCCTTCTTATCGACATCTACCTGGGAATCGTTACGTACAGCTTGTGCCGCTTGCGGTCTATTGTTAAACCCACTGCCAGCGTAAGTGTCGAGTCTTTAGAGTCCCACACAGAGAGTTTCCCTGCTTCGGGCGAAACGATATAGAGGTCGTATAGTTTTTATGATAGGGTTCGGACACGCACGTGCATTTATGCACGTACGATGTTCGGACAGTTTATACTAGCAGGTTTTGGTTTAAGCCAGATTCTAGTATTGGATTATTGGATTTATACAGTCTCAGTATTTCCGTGTTTTCACGGATAGGAGGGGCGTTATCGTAATTACTCGAGAAGCTTCTAGAAGATTGATGAGGTGGAGAGCTTAGGTATTACATGCATTAAATGGTTTTGTGACTCATGGAGATGATTCATCAAATGAGTTAATGAAGCATTAATGGTTTTAATGTGTCATTAGATGATTCATTTGTATTAAATGAAGCATGAAGATATTTGTGCAAAGATATTTTTTGCATGATATTTTATGCTTCATGATATATATACACAAATGAGTTAATTTCCATTTTGATAATTACTTTCACATTCTCTCTTCTCAAGCTCTCACTCTTCAAAGAACTAACCCTAATCTCTTATGTGTTGAGATCCAAGGGTTAGCAAGACTAAGAGATCCCTAATCCTATTCTATATCCTCTAGGTTACTTTGATTGGCACTCATAGCAACCTAGTTATCTCAAGTAAGAGGTTAAACTTGGAGAAGTAGCTCTCGGGTGGATCTTCTATCACAACGAGGAGGCCGACGAGGAGGTGGTCTACGAGAACAAGAAGGACTTGATTCATAGTAGCTAATTATTTCTATGTTGTTGTTAGTTAGGTTTAGGCAAAGATCCGTAAAGTTAGTCGATGTTAGTTTAAACAAAATGATTGTTTTACCTATTCTGACTCCCCGCATCATGTTGGGTGTCTAACATCGGCTTACAGTGCTATCAGAGCCTCGCTAAACCATAACTAACTTGTTAGCAAAGTAGTTAGAAATTCGATCGCAAAACGAACCCGAAAATACGACGTTTTAAACATGTTTATGCCGATTTTAAAACGGGGTCTAAAAATTTTTCAGGGACCCTTAAAAATACAAGTAGGGAATTATAAGATTACTGGAGAAATTTGGGATCGTAACTCGGCCAAACCGCCGTGGAACCGCGGCCGATCCAAGCGATTCGCCGCAGATCCGCGGCCGAGTTGAAGCCAAGTCAGTCCAAATTTGCCCAGTAACTCTTTTGTGTTGATTTTGTATTTTCTGGGATGTTTTGTTTCTGCTCAGGTTTCAGGTGCACTGAGAATTATTTGGAGTAGAATCATTTGTGTTTGCTTGATCGAAATTCTAAGATGTTTGGCTAACTTGATTATATCTGTGTTTTGTTTAATGTGTTCGCAAAGTTCCCCTAACTGCAAGTATATCGGTTAGCAGCGGGTTGCACATTTCTGTAATGGTTTTTACTGGTTTGTGTTTGTGGGCTTGTTGGATTGTCGTGAATGGATAGCCGGGGATATGAGACGAGTGTTTCTTTCATTCAAATGTAATTTGTAAATTGTTGTAATATTCTTTTGCGGGGCACATCCAGGTTGAGCTTGTAGCCACCGTTGTATTATTTCATTTACTGTTTTCTGCTCCTAAGATAGACCCCAGATGGGGTGCACAAACTACCGGGTACTTTGAAGTGTTTAGCGGCCTACTCACATTGTTGAGGGAGACCACTTCACTTCGGGCACTAGGCGGGTAGTTTGCCGTACCCGTAGGGGTCTAGGGTGGGGTTTTGGCTATTCATCGCGACTGTGTAATTCTTCTTTCTTTGCAGGCTCAAAAGGAATGCGGATTCGTAGAAAATCCAATATGTTCATCTGTGATCTGGAATTCCAATTATTGCGTCTGACGAATGTACAATATCTATATATGATAGCTATTAGAAGTCACTAATGTTTTGCACCCGCGCTAGCCCAGGCCCCGCTCTGTCGTTAGTTAAGTAACCTAACGGGTGAATGACGGGGCCCAGTGGCGAATGCAGATGGCATAAGAGGACGTTGTATTTTCATTGTTTTCTGCAATGATAGGTTAATTGATGGGACGCATTATATTAATGCAAAGAAAATAAACCAAAGTTGAATCGTTGGAACAGTTTAAAAGAAACCGCACGGTTATTTTAAAACAGATGATATTTTTTAATTTGCAGAGCTTTAACCACTCCTTTTAAAAGCTATCAGGTTCCTTCGATCATATCAAGTTCACTATGTTCACGGTTTCGCCAAAACCATTCGTAGCCCTCCGTCATTTCATTTGGGTATTCAGTAGTATTCAAGCTATGTATTTTGACCAACGCCAAGGCATAGTGTTTGGTAGCTGCTGGGTATTCATTTGTTGCATAGATAGATGAGTTAGTTTGGGACAGTCGTATAATTGTTTGGCCAACGTCAGGGCTATGTACGGATGGGTTCAAATTAACAAGATAATGATGGGTAGAACTTGACATGTGACTTATGACATTTTGACCAACGCCAAGGTCATAAGAGCATGGGGCAGAAATTTATATCGAGTATTTCTAAAGAAACTGAAATTTGCTAAGAGAAGCATACAATTTGGAGTGTGATAATTTTTGTAGGATTCCTTCAGCTTTATCACACGATGATATTTGGATACCGATTCTACTGTGAGTATCCGCTACTCATCAGGAAATTCGTCACTTAACGATCAATGTTATAAACCAAGTAGGTGTCGAGAAAGGTGTCAGCGGGGTTATGCCCCCAGAGAAAAGAGGTTATTTAATTAAGGAACTTCGTGAAAGCGTCGTAAAACCTCCTTCGAAGTACTGATACCGGCCTGGCTGAACGGTTAAGCAAATATTGTACGGCGAGAATAGTCCTGACTAGTTCTTCCTTTTTGGTTTGAGGAGGTATTCGAGAAACAGTGGGAGCCATCCTGTTTAGATAAACTAAAAACCACTCTAAAGTTGCAAGAGTATCATGCTAAAGTGTTCCCTTTCTCTCTCACTGCAGCGACCCAAAACATGACAGGCCTTAAGTTACTATTAGAGAAAAATATTCTGACAGGGCCAAACTATAAAGATTGGTTCCGGATTGTCAAGATGGCTTTAACTTATGACAAATTGGGGTATGCCCTTACTGCTAAGGCACCTGCTGTCCCTGGTCCAGAATCCAGTATTGCGGATAAGGAAATCCACAAGACCTGGGAGTTAGATTGCGCGAAGGCCAAATGCATCGTGCTTGCCTCTATGAATAATGAACATCAGAGGAGGCACGGGGATATGGATCTTGAATCCATATTTCTCAACACAAAGGATCTGTATGGAGAGCAATCTCGTATAGTAAGATACGAGACCTCGAAGAACTTGTTTCAGCCGAGGCTGACCGTCGGATCATCTGTAGGAGAACATGTCTTAAAGATGATTGGCTATATAGAAGAGCTCGTGGACCTCGGGAAGACTTTAGAGAACGATCTCTATACAGACTTGGTTCTCCAGTGCCTTCCTTCCACCTACGTCCGGTTTATTCTGAATTTCAACATTCAAGGAAAAGAAGTTGAACTTCCAGATCTCCTTAACATGTTGAGGAGTGCAGAGGGCACCTTGCAGAAAGCAAGGGAAACATCCACTATGTTTGTTCACGGTGCTTCCTCTTCCGGGTCTAAAGCAAGCGCCAAAGGAAGGAAGAAGAAGGCCGCTACCAAACCAATTGGAGGTGTTGGTTGTAGGGTTCCTAGGCACGCTAATGAAGTCTCACAAGGCATCAACCATGGCAATTTCAAATTTTACGGTGCCGAGAAACCCTAGACTAGATCGTTGACTAGAAATTTAGGCGATATACGAATCTAGTTAACAACTTAACTAAAGATAAGAAGCTACAACCTTTATAGATCCAGATATCCACTTCCTTGGCTCAACGTAGGCGTCCTCTCGCTGTCCATCTCGAATCCCGGACTCAATCGTCGGCTTGATCGGAGAAATGGGCGGACTAGGTCGTCGGCTTCGTGCCGAAGATGATCTACGTCGAGGCATCACAAGTTCAAACTCCGACTTCACCAAGTTGTGAAACTTGTGAAGAAAACACCCAAAACAACTTGGCAAGAAGTAGAGGATGAAGAAATAGGAGGTGGGTTCACTTTAGAATTGGATTTCTCACACTTTTGCTCAAGTTGCCATTGATGGCATCAAGCTTTTTCTTTTGAAGATGAAGAAGAAGATGAAGCTAGAATATGATAAGTGTTAATCCAAATAGAAAAGAAAAATGAATACTTATCATATACTAACTAGGGTAGAGTGTAGAGAATAGACCATGGTTACTTGGATGGGTTAGGGTTAAGTATGAAGACAAGAATGGTTAAGAAGTCAAAGCTTCATGAAGCTTCAACTAGAAACAAATAAAGCCACCATTCTCATCTTAATCTTATCCAAATAAATGAATAAAAAAATAAATGAATAAATGAATAAGCAAAACCCTAATCTCAACTTAACCATGGTTTAATTCTATACACTTAACAAAATGAGCAAGTATCATCAAACATGATACAAACATGTGCACAAAAGTATATCACATATACAACTTGCACATCAAGTGAGAAAATACATTTAAAGTGAACTAATACTAGCTAGTGCAAAGTAATATATCAAATATATAATTATACATTAAATCATTAAATCAACACTTGATTTAACGATCCGGTCATATCGCATATAACCGACTAGTATCCTATTTATCGGCTTATCGAATCAATCCTTGATTCGATATCTTGGTTATATCGAATATAACCAATCGATACTTCCATCGCGAGAATGAAATACGGTATCACATACACACATTATTCTCGGTCCTGCACATATCTCATATGCGCTCCTATTTCATTTCGCTTGAGCCAGGAAACCTCTGTGTAGGACTCTAAAGACTCGTCAATACGCCGGTAGCAGATGATGATCATATCAAGCACCTACAAGCCGCAAGCGGTCTGCTAAACGTAACGGCCATCCGGGTATTGAGCGATCAGAAGATCGAAGAGCTAGCCCGCTCATACTCCTGTGAATCCAACCAGTAACACTTACCGTACAGTCCGGTCTGTTCGTCTGATATGTCGCATATCAAGTCTAGGGGTGGTAAACGTCAGACCCCAATAACCGATAAGTCGTGCCGATGTGAGGCTCATAACGGGTCGAGAAACTACTGGTAACACTTACCAGCAAATCTCTGATCAGCCCTGGCCAGGGACTTCCCTGTTACGGCCAATCGAGCACAGCGCAACATCAACCCCCAATACCGGGAGAGACGAAACCCCTCCTATCGCTCATTGCCTCCATGTGACTCGGGACTGTACCAAAAGACCACCGTTTTGCACGCCCTCATGGACGTGGTAAGGTGGAGATCAAAGCACAGTGGGAATCACACAAGACTCAATGACGATCTCGGGTCTACTGACTAACCTGCACAAGTGTCACCTGAGAACTGCCATCTGACGTGAGGTATAATACCATCTGGGAGTTCTCGACGAGTCCGTCCAGTGTACCCAGTCTCTACTGAGTACCCGTACACCATCTCTGATGTCAAACACCAATGGATATGGGATCATCCATCGCCCATCTCATGGGTCGAGAAGCGTATACGCTAGTCTACACTGGTATATATCGATGCCTCGTCTCGATACACCCACGACTAGGGACCTTGAAGGATGTACCTATGGACTACCATGTCCCCACTAGTATGATCTGCATCATAGTCCAGGTAGTCAAGTACACATCCTAAGGGCTTTACCAACATGTAACTATAAGACAGTTTAAAGAGACAAGTGTACATGTTAAGATAAAGAGCAACCAGATAGCATACTATCATATCGAGCAAGAAAGTCATCTCTATATATGTCCAAGCATCCAATATAATATACATCATCTGTACAATACTGGCCTCTAGGGCATACATACAACTAACAATCTCCCACTTGCACTAGGGCCAGCTGCTGTAGTATCGCATACCGAGTATCCCGAAGAGTCTCTCAAATTGTATCTGGGGAATGGCCTTCGTGAGTGGATCCGCCGTGTTGTTCTTCGTGTTAACCCTCCTGACCTCGATCATCCGGCGATCAACTATCTCCCGGATCAGGTGATACCGCCTCAGAATATGCCTGGATCGCTGATGGGACCTAGGTTCCTTGGCCAAAGCCACCGCTCCATTGTTATCGCAATACAAAGGTATTGGATGCTCAATGGATGGAACCACTCCAAGTTCAGTAATGAACTTCTTGATCCAGACAGCCTCTTTAGCAGCATCGTTGGCAGCGATGTATTCAGCCTCCATCGTCGAGTCTGCCACGGTTTCCAGCTTGGAACTCTTCCAGCTAACCGCCCCTCCGTAAAGGGTAAAGACAAATCCCGACTGCGACTTAGAGTCGTCCTTATCACTCTGGAAGCTCGAATCGGTAAAGGAATCCACTTGGAGTTCTCCGTTACCATACACCAAGAGCATCTCTTTAGTCCTTCGGAAGTACTTTAGCTCTTCACAGCTGTCCAGTGACTTTCTCCAGGATCAGCTTGATACCTGCTCACTACACTTAGTGAGTATGCAACATCGGGTCTGGTACATAGCATCGCGTACATGATAGAGCCTACATCCGAAGCATAGGGTATCCCTTGCATGCGAGCTCTCTCCAAATCAGTCTTGGGAGACATCTCTTTGGAGAGAGTGACTCCAGAGATCGTGGGTAAGTTCCCACGCTTGGATTCTTCCATACTAAATCTCCTTAGTATGGTGTCAATGTACCTGGATTGGGACAATCCCAATATCCGTTTGGATCTATCTCTATAGATCCTTATTCCCAATATGCAGGAGGCATCACCAAGATCTTTCATTGAGAATCTTTGTGATAAGAAGAGCCTGACCGATTGCAGCATAGAAATATCATTTCCTATCAAGAGTATGTCGTCCACGTACAATACGAGGAAGACAACCTTACTCTCTGCCACCTTCTTGTAGATACAAGGTTCATCTGGATTTTTGACGAAATCAAACTCTTTGATAACGACATCAAAGCAGATGTTCCAACTCCGCGATGCTTGCTTTAATCCATAAATGGATTTAAGCAGCTTGCACACCTTTCCGCTGCTCCCACTGTCTAAGAAGCCCTCTGGCTGAGTCATGTACACGCACTCTTCTAAATCACCATTTAGAAAGGCGGTCTTAACATCCATTTGCCAGATTTCGTAATCATGATATGCAGCGATGGCAAGCATGATCTGGATGGATTTAAGCATAGCCACTAGAGAAAAGGTTTCGTCATAGTCCACACCTGGTCTTTGACGAAAACCCTTTGCAACAAGTCTAGCTTTGAAAGTCTCCACTTTCCCATCTACACCAAGTTTCTTCTTGAAGATCCACTTGCTCCCAATGGGTTTTACCCCTTCAGGAGAAATTTCTAAAGTCCATACTTTGTTGGTGTACATGGATTCCATCTCGGACCGCATAGCATCCAGCCATTTCACTGAGTCCCTACTCGTGATGGCCTGCTCGAAGCTAGTTGGGTCATCATCCTCCATGATGCAATCTTCGCTTCCACCGTCAATGAGAAAACCGTAGTGTCTCTCAGGTGGACGAGAAACCCTGCTAGATCGGCGGAGAGGCTGGGGTTCGTTGGGTACTACTGAATCCTCTGGTTCTACTAAATCTTCAGTTATTGTTTGTGTTGTTGGAACCTCTTCCAGTTCTACTTCAATGCCACCAATCTGTTTCATAAGAAAACCTTTTTCTAAGAAAGTGGCATGTCGAGAAACAAACACCTTTTGTTCCTCGGGGTGGTAGAAGATATACCCCTGTGAATTTTTGGGATATCCTACAAACTTACATAAGACTGATCTTGCCTCGAGTTTGTCCGGATTTTGTCTTTTGACATAGGCTGGACAACCCCATATCTTAACATACTTAAGAGATTGTCTCTTCCCTTTCCATATCTCATATGGAGTGGTAGGCACTGATTTGGTAGGAACCATATTCAATAGGTGTATGGCTGTCTCAAGCGCATACCCCCAGAAGGAAATAGGTAACTCAGCTGTACTCATCATTGAACGCACCATATCTAATAGGGTGCGATTCCTTCGTTCTGATACACCGTTGTGCTGTGGTGTATAAGTTGGAGTAAGCTGAGAGAGAATCCCATTCTCTTTTAGATAATCTTGGAACTCATTGCTTAAGTATTCTCCTCCTCGATCAGATCGAAGGATCTTAATACTTTTGCCCGTTTGGTTCTCTACTTCTTGCTTATATTCTCTGAATTTCTCAAAAGCTTCAGACTTGTGTTTCAAAAGGAACACATGCCCGTATCTAGAGAGATCGTCAGTGAATGTAATAAAGTAGGAAGAACCGTTCCAGGCATGGGTAGACATGGGACCGCATACATCACTATGTACCAGTCCTAAGAGTTCAGTAACCCTTTCTCCGTGTCCACTAAACGGAGCTTTGGTCATTTCTCCTTTGAGACATGAATGGCAAGTATCATAAGATGATAATTCGAACGGATTCAAATAACCATCCTTATGTAACTTAGCCAGTCGTGTCGCATTGATATGACCAAGTCTACAATGCCACAAGTAGGATTCGTTCATTTCTGAATTTTTCCTCTTGTGTGTGTTCTGTATATTGAGGACTGTATTTTGATTTAGAATGAATATGCCATTATGTAACGAGCCTGATGCAATCAACTTTTGATCTAGGAATATGTTCATAACATTATCCTGTACTACAAAATTATATCCTTCTTTACTCAAAAAAGAAACTGATATAATGTTGCACATCATGTTCGGTATATAATAGCATTCATTCAGAATCATTGTATCACCACTTGGTAATACTAGGTGATATTCGCCAACTGCATTGGCTGCAACATTTGCCCCATTCCCTACTTGAACGGAATGATCACCTTTTCCCAGTTCTCTACCTTTCCGTAGCCCATGTAACATCTTACATATGTGGGATCCTGATCCGGTATCTAATACCCAGGACGTAGGGTGAACTGAGAAACAGTTCTCAATGACAAACACACCCGAAGATGATGCATCAACATGCATGTTCTCCTTTTGGGCGGTGTGAGAATCCAGATATTCTCCTGTTTCCTGTTCATTCTTATAACACTTATAAGATAGAACGTGTTTAACGTTCCCCTGCACAGTATAACATGCGGGTTCGGTCAATACATCCATATTATTATCTTTATTAGGGCATGAAATGGTCGCTACCTGGAGAGAGAGAGAGAAGAAAACACTTTAGCGTATGCTCGTGCAAGATCAGATTGGTTATTATCTTATCTAATCAGGATGGCTCCCACCGGTTTTTATCAAATCTTCCTTCAAACCCTAAAAGGAAAGATTAGCCGGGATTAATTACACACTACAAGTTCGCCAATCTTTCAGCCAGGCCAGTGTCGGTACTTTGAGGGAGGTCTCCCGTGCTTTCGCACGAGCCTAATTAATGTAAACCTCGTTTTCCCAGAGGCGTAACCCCGTTAACACCTTTCTGGACACCTACTTGATCGGCTAATTGTAATGTGTAAAACTCTCCCAGGAGTAACTCTTTCTCGCAGTGGGTATCGGGATCCAACTATCTCATAGAAGGTATGCAATCTCATTGCAAATTTCAACACTTGAAATTCCCAATAATATTTTACCCCTAGTGTTCTATGACCTTGACGAATGCCAAACAACCCATAGTCCACTAGTCAAGTTCAACCCGTACATTTCTTAATTGAATTAAACCCACCCGCACGACCCTTGACGAATGTCAAACAACGCCGCACGAATACCCTAATCCAATCTGCATCATATGCATAAGCAGATAAATACTAGTTAGCTACCGTACACTACGCCTTGACGAATGCCAAACTACCGTAGCACGAATACTAATTAGTACTTATCTGAAATGACGGAGGGCTACGCAGGTTTTCAGAAAACCTATTGCATAATGAACATGATATCGTTGTAGGATCAAATGTAGTTTTGAAATGGAGTGATTTTGAGGCTTTTCTAGTTTTGCTAAAGGGGTCACTCCCGGTGAAGGGATCGTCGGCCCTTTCCTCGTCGAATGTGGTGCGGGATATATCATATATATCACTGTGCAAAGCAGAAACTATAGAAGCAATCAAAAACAAACCGAGTGTGTAGCATCTGCTAGTTATTGCTAAAGGAGTCACTCCCGGTGAAGGGATCTCGGTCCTTTCCTCATCGAATAAGGTGCAGGGTATATCATATATATACCGCTATGCAAAGCAAGAACTGTAGCTACCTGTTTTGTTTAAAATTTGATTCTACAACATCTTAGGTTTCTTTTCTTTCATTAATCACATTAATGAAGTCCCATCATTTAAATACCTAAACATCACAGATAGATATGACGTACACTTATACCATCCGCATTCGCCTCAATGTCCCCTCGTGCACCGTTAGGTTAGGTAACTAACGACAGAGCAGGGCAGGGCTAGTGCGGGTGCAAAACATAAGTAACGTCTATATAATATATCATATATACTATATATAGTATCTATCACAGAACATCACATATATCGCAGCAGAAGAAACATATGAAATATTGGATATACTAGGACGTCCGTGTTTTCAATACGAGCCAGTATAAAACACGGATTCCACGCTCGTGATGAATAGCCAATCCCACACCCCTAGACCCCTACGAGAGCGGCAAGCAACCCTACCAATTCTAGGGTTAGGAGACTCGGACTCGACTCCTCGAGTTGGTCTCCCACTGGACCCCAGAACCCGGTTACTTGTGCTCCCCTCCTTGGGTCTATCCTAATGCGGAAAAGTAAATAATATACAAAGGGTGACAGCTTCCGCAACCTGGAAGTGCCCCAAATAAAAGAATATTACATACAAGTTTTTACATGAATGAAAAATGAAAAACACTCATCTCACATAAAAAACCCCGGCTATTCAAACACGACAATCCAATATAACATATCCAGTAACACATAACATCACATGTCATCAACGTAAGTAAATATGCGCATCCCAATTGTCGTTGACATATAGCAACGAAACCGGCGATATCACATATTACACTTACGGTCACAGAAAAGAAAGTGTAAAACTACAACAATTGGAATCCGCAACCTCTTTAGACATCACATGCCTAATCAAAATGAAATACTTAGACATCACATGCCTAACAGTTATAAACCCCGCATTTTAGTCTCATTATCGAAAACTCTTTTCAATATCAAGTGAAACTAAACCGCTAGATTTATAACATTCATTCAGTTATCTCATAACTGTTTGTGAATTCCAATTATTGTATCCTATTTCGGATAAATAGAATATATTAAACTTTCCGAACGAACATTCGAACACCCAAGTTTTCCCGAAACCGTTCAACACATGAAATAGGTTCAAAGACATTCACTTCATGCCTCAGTACCAACGGTCCAGCCGTAGAAGGGTCAAGCCAATGCCTCACATGTGGCACGCCGTACTGCCCCAAACCCGAAGGTTCAAAGGGCAGTTCAAGACGGTCACATAATCGAGTTAAGGTTTGTTGTCTTCTAGAGGGACCATCGCGTTACTTGCACTACTCAGAACGTCCTTAAACCACAAAAAAATCCAACACTTGGAAATTTTCCGGCAGGGGAAAAGTTGGGTATTTATATCCGGTCGAACTTTTTAACATATTCTAAAGTTATCCGGAAAGCCACATAGACAAGATTTGATAATCCGATCGAATCGTCGATTACCAATACAACCCCAGAACACTTAACTCTTGAGTCAAATTAAAAATTCCCAGAAAATTCAGCATAATAAAATAGTAATTACTGTGCAAAATGGGAGTGATGATGTCATCATATTGCCGCGGAACCGCTGCAGAAGTCAGGCTTCTGCCGCGGTTCCGCCGCACTCTTTACTGTTCATGGGATAAATTTTGCATCGTAATTCATAGATTTCCCTGCTGAATTTTTTAAGCATTTTTAATATGGAAAAATCCCAGATTTTAGAAAAAGTCCAGAGAGCACTTGGGTTTTAGGGTTTCGGGTTCGTTCGGGTTTCAAACGTTGTCTAGACCTCGCCTAAGGCTCTAGCTAGGCTATGATACCACTGTAGGGTTCCTAGGCACGCTAATGAAGTCTCACAAGGCATCAACCATGCCAATTTCAAATTTTACGGTGCCGAGAAACCCTACACTAGATCGTTGACTAGAAATTTAGGCGATATACGAATCTAGTTAACAACTTAACTAAAGATAAGAAGCTACAACCTTTGTAGATCTGGATATCCACTTCCTTGGCTCAACGTAGGCGTCCTCTCGCTGTCCATCTCGAATCCCGGACTCAATCGTCGGCTTGATCGGAGAAATGGGCGGACTAGGTCGTCGGCTTCGTGCCGAAGATGATCTACGTCGAGGCATCACAAGTTCAAGCTCCGAATTCACCAAGTTGTGAAACTTGTGAAGAAAACACCCAAAACAACTTGGCAAGAAGTAGAGGATGAAAAAATAGGAGGTGGGTTCACTTTAGAATTGGATTTCTCACACTTTTGCTCAAGTTGCCATTGATGGCATCAAGCTTTTTCTTTTGAAGATGAAGAAGAAGATGAAGCTAGAATATGATAAGTGTTAATCCAAATAGAAAAGAAAATGAATACTTATCATATACTAACTAGGGTAGAGTGTAGAGAATAGACCATGGTTACTTTGATGGGTTAGGGATAAGCATGAAGACAAGAATGGTTAAGAAGTCAAAGCTTCATGAAGCTTCAACTAGAAACAAATAAAGCCACCATTCTCATCTTAATCTTATCCAAATAAATGAATAAACAAATAAATGAATAAATGAATAAGCAAAACCCTAATCTCAACTTAACCATGGTTTAATTCTATACACTTAACCAAATGAGCAAGTATCATCAAACATGATACAAACATGTGCACAAAAGTATATCACATATACAACTTGCACATCAAGTGAGAAAATCCATTTAAAGTGAACTAATACTAGCTATTGCAAAGTAATATATCAAATATATAATTATACATTAAATCATTAAATCAACACTTGATTTAACGATCCGTTCATATCGCATATAACCGACTAGTATCCTATGTATCGGCTTATCGAATCAATCCTTGATTCGATATCTAGGTTATATCGAATATAACCAATCGATACATCCATCGCGAGAATGAAATACGGTATCACATAAACGCATTATTCTCGGTCGTGCATATATCTCATATGCGCTCCTATTTCGTTTCGCTTGAGCCAGGAAACCTCTGTGTAGGACTCTAAAGACTCGTGAATACGCCGGTAGCAGATGATGATCATATCAAGCACCTACAAGCCGCAAGCGGTCTACTAAACGTAACGGCCATCCGGGTATTGAGCGATCAGAAGATCGATGAGCTAGCCCGCTCATACTCCTGTGAATCCAACCAGTAACACTTACCGTACAGTCCGGTCTGTTCGTCTGATATGTCGCATATCAAGTCTAGGGGTGGTAAACGTCAGACCCCAATAACCGATAAGTCGTGCCGATGTGAGGCTCATAACGGGTCGAGAAACTACTGGTAACACTTACCAGCAAATCTCTGATCAGCCCTGGCCAGGGACTTCCCTGTTATGGCCAATCGAGCACAGCGCAACATCAACCCCCAATACCGGGAGAGACGAAACCCCTCCTATCGCTCATTGCCTCCATGTGATTCGGGACTGTACCCAAAGACCACCGTTTTGCACGCCCTCATGGACGTGGTAAGGTGGAGATCAAAGCACAGTGGGAATCACACAAGACTCTATGACGATCTCGGGTCTACAGACTAACCTGCACAAGTGTCACCTGAGAACTGCCATCTGACGTGAGGTATAATACCATCTGGGAGTTCTCGGCGAGTCCGTCCAGTGTACCCAGTCTCTACTGAGCACCCGTACACCATCTCTGATGTCAAACACCAATGGATATGGGATCATCCATCGCCCATCTCATGGGTCGAGAAGCGTATACGCTAGTCTACACTGGTATATCGATGCCCCGTCTCGATACACCCACGACTAGGGACCTTGAAGGATGTACCTATAGACTACCATGTCCCCACTAGTATGATCTGCATCATAGTCCAGGTAGTCAAGTACACATCCTAAGGGCTTTACCAACATGTAACTATAAGACAGTTTAAAGAGACAAGTGTACATGTTAAGATAAAGAGCAACCAGATAGCATACTATCATATCGAGCAAGAAAGTCATCTCTATATATGTCCAAGCATCCAATATAATATACATCATCTGTACAATACTGGCCTCTAGAGCATACATACAACTAACATTGGTAAGGTGGGAGCTAAAGGAAAGGCAAAGGTTGCGGTGCAAGTAGTGACAAAGGACGAGTGCTTCCAATGTCGTAGGAAAGACCATTGGAAGAAAGATTGCAAAGCTTGGATTGCCACGAACCAGGAACCGAAGCAAGCTGTGGCTTCGACTTCAGGTGTGTTTGTAATTGAAAATTGTCTGTCAATAAACTCTGCTTCCTGGTTATTGGATACCGGATCAGGATCTCATATATGCAATTCATTGCAGGCACTAAGAAACCGTAGAGTGCTGAAGGTTGGTGATATGACCCTCCAGGTTGCTAACGGAGGTAGCGCGGGTGCTGTGTCCGTAGGGGATTATCACCTAGGATTGACGAGTGGACATATTTTGGTTTTACATAATTGTTTTTATGTATCTAGTTTAACGTGTAATATCATATTAGTATCGTTGTTATCAAAAGAAGGTTATGATTTCACGTTTGTAAGCGATGTTGTTAACATCCACCTTAATCATGGTTTGATTGGGTCTGGTACACTAGATAACGGTATATATGTGTTAAACCAATTACAAATTTTCAATGTCCAGAACACACTAAAAAGAAAGTCTCCAGATTTAAATAAGGCTATCTTATTTCATTATAGACTAGGTCACATCAATGAGACAAGTTTAACTAAGTTACATAGAGAAGGATATTTGGATCTGTTCGAATATCAAACTTATGCCACTTGTCAATCATGCCTCAAAGGAAAGATGACAAAGACTACATTCACTGGACATGGAGTAAGAGCGAGCGAGCTCTTAGGACTCATACACAGCGATGTATATGGTCCAATGTCTACACATGCAAGAGGTGGTTTTTCATATTTCATTATTTTTACGGATGATTACTCTAGGTACGGATTCATTTTCTTGATGAAACATAAATCCAAGGCCTTTGAGAAATTCCAAGAATATAAGAATGAAGTAGAAAACCAAACCGGCAAAAGTATCAAGACACTGAGATCTGATCGAAGTGGTGAATACTTAAGTGCCGAGTTCCTAGGTTACCAAAAAGAGAAAGGAATTCTCTCTCAGCTTACTCCTCCATACACTCCACAGCATAACGATGTATCGGAGAGACGGAAGCGAACCCTATTGGATATGGTACGTTCTATGATGAGTAATGCTGAGTTACCGCGATCTATCTGGGGTTATGCACTAGAATCAGCTGCATATCTTTTGAACAGGATTCCTACCAAGACTGTGCCTACCACATCATATCAGATGTGGAGTGGGAAGAAACCCTATCTTCAGTATCTGAAGATATGGGAATGTCCAGCTTTTGTTAAAAAGCAGCATGCGGACAAACTCGAGGCACGATCAGTACAGTGTTAATTTGTGGGATATCCAAAGAACTCCAAGGGGTATTTCTTCTATTATGCAGAGGAACAAAAGGTTTTTGTTTCTCGTAATGCCCATTTTCTAGAACAGCAGTTTTTAGAAAAGGAAACAAATGGGAGCGAAATAGAACTGGAAGAAATTCCAGAACCACAAACTACTACTGAAAGTTTGGTAGAACCAGTAGTTCAAGAAGAACAGGACATTCCCGCACCCCTCCGCGGGAGTAGTAGGCCATCTCATCCGCCTGAGAGATACTACCGTTTTCTCATAGATGGGGATAGAGAAGATTGCGTCATTCATAATGATGAACCTACTAGCATCCAGCAGGCTATCCAGAGTGGAGGCTCGGTAAGATGGCTGGATGCAATGCGGACCGAGATGGAGTCCATGCACACCAACAAAGTATGGTCTTTGGACTTTGCTCCAGGTGGGGTAAAACCCATAGGATGCAAATGGATCTTCAAGAAAAAGATTGGTGTAGATGGACAGGTGGAAACTTATAAGGCTAGACTTGTTGCAAAGGGTTTTCGTCAAAGACCTGCTTTAGACTATGACCAAACTTTTTCTGCAGTAGCTATGCTCAAATCCATTCGAATCTTTCTTACCATTGCCGCCTTCCATGATTATAAGATCTGGCAGATGGATGTAAAGATCGCTTTTCTAAATGGTAATTTAGAAGAATGCGTCTATAAGGATCAGCCAGAAGGTTTCAACCAGGGTGGGAGCAGCAGGAAAGTGTGCAAGTTGCTTAAGTCCATTTATGGACTAAAGCAGGCATCGCGGAGATGGAACATTTGTTTTGATGAAACGGTCAAAGAATACGACTTTATCAAAAATCCAGATGAACCATGTATATATAGTAAAATTGTAGCACAAACTGTCGTATTCCTCGTCTTGTACGTGGATGACATTCTCTTGACAGGAAATGACATTCCTATGCTACAATCTGTCAAAGGATTCTTGTCACACAGTTTCTCCATGAAAGACCTGGGTGATGCCTCTTACATTCTGGGGATCTGGATCTATCGTGATAGATCCAAGAGGATGTTGGGACTTTCACAGTCCAGGTATATCAACACTGTACTGAAAAGATTCAGTATGGAAGATTCTAAGCGCGGTAGTTTACCGGCTTATCACAGAATCACCCTATCCAAAGAGATGTCTCCCAAGACTGATTTGGAAAGGGAACGCATATCAATTATACCCTACGCTTCTGCGGTAAGCTCTATAATGTATGCTCTGTTGTGCACCAGACCATATGTAGCTTAATCACTGAGCGTGGTAAGCAGGTATCAGTCAAACCCATGGGAGAAGCACTGGATAGCAGTAAAGAACATTCTCAAGTACCTGAGAAGGACTAAGGATATGTCCTTGGTTTACGGCGGAAAAGACCTCCAGATCGAGGCCTTTGCTGATTCCATCTTCCAAAGTGATAAGGATGACTCCAAGTCCAAGTCAGGTTATGTCTTTACCTTTAATAGAAGGGCGGTGTGCTGGAAGAGTTCCAAGCAGGACACCGTTGCTGACTCGACGACGGAAACGGAGTATATCGCTGCTTGCGATGCCACAAAAGAAGAGGTCTGGATGAAGAAGTTCCTAACAGAACTTCAGGTGGTTCCATCCTGCCACGACCCGAAAGTATAGAACATGACCGGCACTTAAACTACGAAACAACTCGAGGTGTACGTAATCTAAGTAAGCCGCAAACCCAGAAATCCAAACCAAGAAAGTACTAGAGTGAAGGAAAAACCAATTTAAATCAAGTTGTTTGCAACATACGCCGAAATATGCATTTTAAAATCGCATGTCTTTTCTAAAAATTTCGGCAGAGTTTCCTTTGTAAAAACAAACCCCAAACGGGTACAAAACCTGATAAAGCATATATAATGAAAAATGCATCCCCAAGCGGGAGCTAGCTCTTGGTCAATCGGCGGTCACAACAACGCAAGCAATATAATATACAACGCCGAAAGGCGAGGATCACAACAGAAAAGGAAACTCAAAACAGCATGAAATCCATAGAAATACAGCGCGCGACTCTAAGGTCGAATGAATAACAACACTGGTCTCTATCTCTGAAATAAATACATGTTTGGTTGATGGAACTTCTAGATACAACTGAATAATAATATACAAAATATAATGATGATCACAATACAAGTGAACCCACCTACTAGCAAATCACCCGGAAATAGAAGTAGTGCCAGCAAAGCCGCACTGAAACCTGTACGGCAAAACCTGCAAGAAACTGTGGCACAACGGGAGTGAGTTGCCAACTCGTGAGTAGAAAAACATCTACGAATAGAAATCGCATGAACAATGCAATCCTAGGTCATATGATCATAATATATCATCAATTATATAACCTGAAGCCTATAACAATAGCTAGGGTATACCTCTAAACAACTGTAATATCAAGTGCTCGTGTCAGTGCTTCAGGTAGCAATATATAATGTGGATGACGTATGAATGCATGAAAACAGAATACATGGAAATGAAGAAACTGCTTTCATAGCTTAGTGAGATTTTTGTATATTTAAAACGAGGTATCATAAATGAAATCAGCATAAACAGTGTCTAGCATCGACACAAAACATAATCTCAATCTCAATATCTCAGGCTCTGTACCACAATATCTCAAAATCTCAGTATCAATCACACTATCTAGGGCGCCGTCGGTCCAGACCGGCCCTTACCATCAATCTCAAGACCACGACGGTATCCTCCGGATATCCGGCGCGTCGGGTAAAATCACCGGTCGGTAGTGCTCCCCTGCCAGGCTCAACGCCATCCTCTGTGACCTTCTCGCCCTGGGGTACCGCACCGGGCTAACCATGTACCCGAAACGGTTCATTCAACTCCTCGAATCAGGTCTCGAAATCCATCAGCAAACTCATGGTGGACGACTCATTTATCATGAGAAAACCACACTTTTCATTTAAAAAGAGAAAGAAAAGAAGTTTATAAATGTTTTTGCGGTTTTCCCTCAAATCCAGGAAATCTCATGAAAATCTGAATCCAAATCATCAATAGCATGTAAACAGTGAATATAGGCATAAGAATCCATGAATGCGGCATAACGGTGAATAATAACATGCATGAAGTAGCAGGTAATAACTACAATGTCTAAACTAGCATTTAAGGCAAGTACACTAATATCATGTCTAAACTATTAGCTAACAAGCTATGTCAATGTAATAGTATTTTCTAAAGTGTACGTGACATGGCAATTATCGATGAAGATGTGTGTCAGCCGGAAAGTAAGTGTACGTGGTACATACGCATCATCGGTAATGGTGCTGGTGTCCTAATAGCATGATATCAACAATAGAATATGAAATCATAATATAAGTATGCGATGCGGAGCGAACAGCAATAATGTGCAGGAGCTAAATACTAGACACAATGATAACTAATCTGCATTTAATATCCTGTTAGTCATACAGCTACACTAAACTATAGGGCTGAGCTAACAGGCTAACTGAAGGTAAGGAAACCGCCTAACACCTGAGTCGATACTATACATATATATTAGTCGGTTATCCCGCCTCGATAATATCACATCCGATACCATATCTATAATCAGATATTCCCAAGTCAACAGTGCGGATCAATCATCAACATATAGCTCGTACGTAAATCCGTCGTACGACATCCCAAATCTGGGTACGGGTCAATATCACATTCTTCATATTATTCATCAAGTATCCTCTTTATCAAAGATCATAATTCGGGGTACTGATCTACGTCTAGTACAATACTAATATCATCAATATAATCATGATCTGACTACTGATCGACAGTCAAGTACAAACCGATATCATCAGCACATATCATCATAAAGAAGTTTCATCGCTCAATGCGGCCTATTATAAACATCCTAACATATCATATCTCATATCACGATCACATGTCGACCATTTTATTTATATCACTATTCACATGGTATCGTCGTCCAAAGATCCGCTATAACATCTTGACGTATCTCAAATACTAATTCTGCCATATCACCGATCTCACGGTCTCAAATCACATCTCATCGACTCACCTCAAGTCCCAAATACTATCCTCAAATCCAGTATATGAACACATAGTCCCATACCCATGTGAACACATAAATATATAATCCCATATACGCACATATGAAAGAAGAATGTATGCAAGTATGGGTGTGTGTGTATGTGTGGTGCAACCTCTACTCTAGGGTTTCGCAATACTAAACCAATCCAAACACACCAAATATCCATCTTTATCATCAATAATCTCAAACCAAATATAATAAATATAGGTGTGTATACTTATTCGTATAAATATCACCACGAAGTGCGGGGGTGCTATACGCCATCCACCCGACTTCTCCCCGTAGATATAAATCTACTCACCTTGCTTCTTGTGTGTCGATGCCGATGTCGCCATCTTTATCTTCAACGCCTCGACGTCACGTGGGGTACCTACAAGGATATCACAAACGCTAACGCACATGAAAATCTCATCGGAAAACCAAAACGGCATACGCTACGCCCATAGGTAAAAACCTATTGCCTCGCATGCAAACACGACCAATAACCCTTTGTCGTTGACGTTCAAACGCCACCCGACAGAAACAAATCACCAAATACCAAAATCCATGCTAAAACAAGTCATAAACCATGCGCCAACACATGAAAACTATCCTAGATTCTACCCTAAATGGAATCAGTCAAAATTGCATACACCAAAGGTCAAATTTACTAGAGATGGGGCCCTAAAGCAAAAAATGAGGCCAAACCCACCTGCTCTGGCAGCAAATTGCGTCCAGATGGGATTTATCTATGGCCTGAACAAGGTGTTAGGGACTAGGGCTTTGGATAGTAGTTCCAGGGTTCCTGCACATCTCACTGTCCAACCAAAATTATTTTAGGAGTCTCGGGGTGAAAGCAGATTTCAAAACACACTCACAGAATTACAGTTTTACCCGATATCGTTTTTATAAATCCGTATTCTGGTTTAAAATCTCTAGTTTGGTCCAATGTAACATCACACTAGGGGTTGTAGTCCCTAATTACACCTTAATTCACCTTTGATTTCAGTTCAAACCCTAAACCCTAACTTGAATTTTCCAAAGTCCTCAAAACACACAATATCGACATGAAACAAGTATACATGCATAATGAATCAAAATACTACTCTAAGGGTGCAGAAATTTACCTCCTCTGGCAACTCAAGAATTTTCTTGAGTTGCTCAAAGTCCTAAAGACCATCTCTTTCTTAGTCCAATATGTAGCTAGTGAGGTTGGGAGCAATTTTTGTGAAATGGGAATAGGGTTTTGGGGTTGGATTCATGGTGGATTTAGGCTTGAAGAGGGAGGAGGAAGAGGAGGGAGGAGCTGCAGCAGCAACACAAGGAAAGGGGAGAGAGAAAATGAGAAAAGAAATGATGGGGACGGGTTCAAACAAAATGGTTGACTTATACTTTCTCTCTCTTCATCATTCTTACCTTTTTCTTTTCTTTTCTTTTCATATCCTTCTCACTTAATGGTCAACCCTAAGAAACCATGCTTAAATGAAGAGAAGGAAAAGAAACAAATGAAACACAAGTGTAAAAATGATATGTGCATGTTTTGCCCAAAAATGCTAAAAAACCGATTAACGATTTTTAATCGCGATTAGCACTAAATTAGTATATAACTAACCCTAAAAACATAAAAATGGCATAATTCCACTAAATATCCTATTTTAGAATTTTCCATAATTTTTCCATAATTTTTCCCCTTTTATCGGTATTTAATTATACTGAAATATTAAAATATTCATTAAAATATTATTAAATTATGAAAATTCCCAAAAAATAATATTTTATTTTTTGAAATGTTATAATCTTCCCCTTTAACGAAATTCGGTCCCTGAATTTAAATTTAAACCCCCAAATTCTAAAACATTTCAATAAAATGTCCAACTCGTCGGGGCTCCGAAATCATCAATACAAAAAAACGCATCATAGCGCAACACATGTGCATGAGTAATGAGCAGATAACTCAAAATCAAATCTACGTCAAGCGTCCCACAATCATCGGAGTCAAGGTGAAGACACGAATGCCAAAACCAAAGCAAACCAATATGATATAAATCGGAACTATACATGTAAATACCAAATCTATACATGTAAATATCTGAAGAAAATGCATGCCAAATCTTTTGAAGTCGCTGTGCAATGCGCATAACACTGCACAGTGGCGGACGTCTAACATAAGAAAATAACCATATACGTCTATATCTTTTGTTTAATGTGTACGTTCCGCCGTTTATGGAAACAATTTAGAAGGGTTTTCTTGTTCTAAACGTTTCGTGTCATATCAGACACGTAGGTAAATACTGAGACGATAGCTCGCTTTCTAGAAATCCCTTTAAAATCTATCAATGCATGCAAAATATACTCAGGTACTGTCATCTGACTCATCCTGCTCAGTACAAAAACACGTAGAAAATACCATAAAAACGTACTGTTCCATAATAAATCAATCCCAAAATGTGCATATGAATACTACGTGCGTCTGGTGCGCACGGAAATCAAAATCCATAAATGTTCCCTACATGTGCACAGAAACAACATCAAGGTGCAACGGGTGTGCACGAAGCATCTGTCAAGGGCAATAGGTGTGCCTGACAGCAAAACAGGTGCATCTGACATGCACGAAGAATCTCGATTTAGTGCAACTGGTGTGCACCAAAATCGTATCTCATAACATGCGCCCAACATGCGCGAAAACCCAAATCAGGTGCATCCATCATGCACGAAATCATGAAATCCAATATCAAGCGCTGAACATTCGCAAAATCCAATCAGGTGCATAAGATGCACAAAACAAATATCGAACATCACAATCGAAATCGAAGTCCAGTGCAACTGTAGTGCACAAAATGCCTATCACTGCATTGCAATCATATGTGAACTATACCGAGTGCAAAAACCAAATAGTGTGCGTACATACGCACAAAATCAACTCAACTGTATGAAACCCATAAAATCATAAACATGAGAAACCAAGGCACGAAAACGATAACGAGGGCAACAACTGTGCAAAAATCGTAAATATTCAGTAGGTGCAACCATGTTGCATGAAAACAAATATCATGAAACTCAATCATCAAAATCAATCATGCGAATAGATCGCCCAAAATACCGAAATCAAGTATGGCGGAATAGTCCTGCTCTAGCACATCCTCCAAGAATCTCTGGCCAATTGTCGTAGTCACTCATAGCATGTCTCGTCGACGATCCTGAACTCTGGCTTGCTGGTGTGTTTAACATGACCACTCCTGGGACTAAGTCTTCTCGTAATTTATTCCAGAAAGGTCTTGTCGATATCTCTCCCAAATCTCGTCTCTGCCGAACTGTCAGGAAGTCATCGGCCTTTACTATAACTGTTTCTTGTTCCGGAACGACTGCATACTTACCACGACTCCTTCTGGAAGGTTATCCAAGTACAATGCCTCGGCATGCGTATCGCATTTCTGATGTCGGCGGAGTGGAACGTCATCTTATCCAGATCTTGTACGAACCTCTTACTCCACTTTTCTCTAATGTCGACTGCTTCGGACTCGTCTCGTCATAGCTGCATTGACTGAGCTCCAACGGCTATACTCGTGTCCGGAGTCTCCCAAGAAATGCATCTCACCACCTAGCATCCAAATGAAGTCGAACCATCCGATCAATTCGTCAAAACCTCATAATCCCCCAAGAGATCAACATCTTGGGTACAGTATAATAGTATCGAGTACAAACCACAGCATGGATGGTCCAGCCGTAGAAGGGCAAACCCAAGCCTCACTAGTGGCGCCGCGGAACTGCCGCAAACCCTAAGGTTCAAAGGCTTTCACACGGTCATTATGTCGAGTTAGGGTTTCATTCTTCTACAGGGTCCATAGAATTGCCTGCAAGTCTTTCTGAATACTTTAAACTTGGAATAATAGGTTTCTGACATTCGATCGTCTCTATCGACTTTCAACGTCTCCGCGTGAAGTTGTCTCTAGCTGGAATCAATCTATCCGATGACCTTGCATTAGGGTAGCGAACGAACCACATGTCCTAGTCATTCATCCTCGGTGGCTAGCAACTTCCTATCATCTCTTAGTACAACTCGTACTGTAATAGCTCCAACATCTGGTGCGATATCTCGTCGTTCGCAGCAGTAACTGGCTCACTCGTCTGCACGCTAAACAGTGCCTCAATCATCATGAATAATCAATACATCAACGGTCATCAAAAGCTGGCTGGCCTCTATTAGTGGCTCAATCCCCTGGTGCTGATCTGCACATCCGAGTAATCTCATACAGCGATCCATCAAACGCTCGGGGCGTGAAAACATAATAAAAAGACACATCTCTACAATCGTGTGTCGCTGGAATTACGCCCTGGTCAGTCCTCGTTCGTGACGAGCTCATGCTGACCGTAACTCTAGCCGTAGCTCTACATACCCGTAAACATGGCAGCAAAACCATAACTGGTACCGATGAGTCTAGATCATAGGAAGGAATATAATACTGAACAAAGAAATGTACATCCTAAGGCTTTTTAAGTTGAGTAGCGTATCATAAGTATGCCGCGGAACATACCCACGGTACGTCACTCTACTTTAGTCACCTACTCCATCAACCAAGGGTCATTCTATGCTCCGAAGGTAAAACCTAACGCTCTGATACCAACTTTGTCACGACCCGAAAGTACGGAACATGACCGGCACTTAAACTACGAAACGTCTTGAGGTGTACGTAATCTAAGTAAGCCGAAAACCCAGAAATCCAAACCAAGAAAGTAGTAGAGTGAAGGAAAAACCAATTTAAAATCAGGTTTTTTGCAACATACGCCGAAATATGCATTTTAAAATCATAACTCTTTTCTAAAAATTTCGGCAGAGTTTCCTTTGTAAAAACAGACCCCAAACGGGTACAAAACCTGATAAAGCATATATAATGAAAAATGCATCCCCAAGCGGGAGCTAGCTCTTCGTCAATCGACGGTCATAACCACGCAAGAAATATAATATACAACGCCGAAAGGCGAGGATCACAATAGAAAAGGAAATTCAAAACAGCTTGAAAGCCATAGAAATACAACGCGCGACTCTAAGGTCGAATGAATAACAATACTGGTCTCTATCTCTGAAATAAATACATGTTTGGTTGATAGAACTTATAGATGCAACTATATAATAATATACAAAATATAATGATGGTCACGATACAAGTGAACCCACCTACTAGCAAATCATCCGAAAATGGAACCAGTGCCAGTAAAGCCGTAATGAAACCTGTACGGCAAAACCTGCAAGAAACTGTGGCACAACGGGGGTGAGTTGCCAACTCGTGAGTAGAAAAACATCTACGAACAGAAATCGCATGAACAACGCAATCCTAGGTCATATGATCATAATATATCCTCAAATATATAACCGGCACCCTATAACAATGGCTAGGGTATACCTCTAAACAACTGTAATATCAAGTGCTCGTGTCAGTGCCTCAGGTAGCAATATATCATGTGGATGAGGTATGAATGCATGAAAACAGAATACATGGAAACGAAGAAACTGCTTTCATAGCTTAGTGAGATTTTTGTATATTTAAAACGAGGTGTGATAAATGAAATCAGCATAAACAGTGTCTAGCATCGACACAAAACAAAATCTCAATCTCAATATCTCAGGCTCTGTACCTCAATGTCTCAAAATCTAAGTATCAATCTCACTATCTAGGGTGCCGTCAATCCAGACAGGCCCCTACCATCAATCTCAAGACCACGACGGTATCCTCTGGATATCCGACACGTCGGGTAAAATCACCGGTCGGTAGTGCTCCCCTGCCAGGCTCAACGCCATCCTCTGCGACCTTCTCGCCCCGAGGTACCGCACCGGGCACACCATGTACCCGAAACGGTTCATCCAACTCCTCGAATCGGGTCTCGAAATCCATCAGCAAACTCATGGTGGACGACTCATACATCATGGGAAAACCACACTTTTCATTTAAAAAGGGAGAGAAATGAAGTTTATAAATGTTTTTGCGGTTTTCCCCCAAATCTAAGAAATCTCATGAAAATCCGAATCCAAATCATCAATAGCATGTAAACAGTGAACATAGGCATAAGAATCCATGAATGCGGCATAACATTGAATAATAATATGCATGAAGTAGCAGGTAATAACAACAATGTCTAAACTAGCATATAAGGCAAGTATATTAATATCATGTCTAAACTATTAGCTAACAAGCTATGCCAATGTAATAGTATTTTCTAAAGTGTACGTGGCATGGCAATTACCGATGAAGATGTGTGTGAGCTGGCAAGTAAGTGTACGTGGTACATACGCATCATCGGTAATGGTGCTGGTGTCCTAACAGCATGATATCAACAATGGAATATGAAATCACAATATATGTATGCGACGCGGAGCGAAAAGCAATATTGTGCGGGAGCTGAATACTAGACACAACGATAACTAATCTGCATTTAATATCCTATGAGTCATACAGCTACACTAAACTATAGGGCTGAGCTAACAGGCTAACTGAAGGTATGGAAACTGCCAAACACCTGAGTCGATACATATATACATATATATTAGTCGGTGATCCCGCCTCAATAATATCACATTCGATACCATATCTATAATCAGATATTCCCAAGTCAAGAGTGCGGATCATTTATCAACATATAGCTCGTACGTAAATCCGTCGTACGACATCACGAATCTGGGTACGGGTCAATATCACATTCATCATATTATTCATCAAGTATCCTCTTTATCAAAGATCATAATTCGGGGTACTGATCTACGTCTAGTACAATACTAATATCATCAATATAATCATGATCTGACTACTGATCGACAGTCAAGTACAAACCGATATCATCAGCACATATCATCATAAAGAAGTATACATCGCCCAATGCGGCCTATTATAAACATCCTAGCATATCATATCTCATATCACGATCACATGTCGACCATTTTATTTATATCACTATTCACATGGTATCGTCATCCAAAGATCCGCTATAACATCATGACGTATCTCAAATACGAATTCTGCCATATCACCGATCTCACGGTATCAAATCATATCTCATCTGTTTGAGATAGTGCCCTCAGAGTCAATTATTGGATCACAGGCACGTGATTGCAATGATTGAGTGAGGACCTATACCGGTAGGACAGTCTTAGTCAAGATGATAGTATGCTATCTGGTTTATCTTTATCATCGTGTACTGCTTTAGGTGACCTTACAGGTCACTATTGCGCGTTGATGGAGCCATTAGGATTCTTGCTTGACAGCCAGCAGTATGATGGCGATCATATACGTGGGAGCAGGTTGTCTATAAGCACATCCTTAAAAGGTCCCTAGTCATGGGAGTTTCGAGACAGGGCATCGATACTCCAGAGTAGACTAGTGTATACAGTCGAGACCCCGACGATGGGCGGTGGCCGGTCTCACAAGCCACTGGTGTCAGTTGGTTCACCTAAGATGTATACAGGTGCTCATTAGGTTATGAGTACACCGGACATGACTCGCCGGGAACATGCTAATTGGTCTTATACCAGACGTCATATAGAAGTTCCCTGGTGACATGTGTACAGATTAGTTCATCGACCTGAGATTGTCATTTGTCTCGTGTGAGTTCCCACTGTACTTTGATTACTATCCTACCACACTCAAAAGAGACGTGCAAACAGGTTTTAGTTGGGTACAGACCCGAGCCACATGGAAGCAGTGAGCGGATCTTCAGGGGTTCGTCTCTCCCGGTATTGGGGGTGAGGTCGCGCTATGTCTAGGAGAGCCATTACACAAAGTCCTTGGTCAAGGCAGGAGATTTGCTGATAGGTATTCCAGTAGTATCTCAGGGTGTTCTGGGCTACACTCCGACACGACTTGTACCGCTTTTGGGGGTCTGACTTTTACCAACCCCCTAGGCCCGCCATGCGATGCTCATAGACGAACGGACCAGACTGTACGGAAATTGTCAATGACAGGCTTAGTAGGGTGTCAGGATGAGTTCGCTCATCGACGTCCCTTTTGGTCAATACCTGGTAGCCCGTTACGTATGGCTAATACCTCTGACCTGCTAGTGGTTAAATCCACAGCCAAGGGATTGACGAGTCTTTAAAGTCCCCCACAGACCGTTTTCTCAAGTTTCGGGCGAAACGCTGTAGAGGCCGTATGGAGATATGGCAGGGTTCGATCATGTACCTGCGGTATGCACGGATCATGATCGGACGGACAATACCAGCGGGCTTTGGTTTAAGCCGGATCGTACTATTGTACTGTGTAGATTTTGTCTCATTGCATTTGTATTCAGTCAGAATACAAATGCGGGTATGTATATACAATCGCGGGGTTTTCCTGTAATTTATCACGGGATCAGTTTTTTGAAGTTGCCAGTTTGCATTCCATTTCGGCAATTTTCCTTTGTTTCCTTTTTTTGGCTGAAATTTGGTGGAGGGGGTTATTTGTAATTGTGCAATTAACAAAGGAGAAGACCTTTTATGGCACATGATAGTTTCATGATGATTCTACCACCATTTGACTTCTATGTTCATCATTATTTGACTTTGTGATGAGATGGTTGATGAGAAGGAGACTTTTTTTGTGATCATGATTTTTCTTATCATCACTCATCATTCTTTCTTGCATGACACTCACTCCCTCTTCTTCTTTGAGTTTGGCCGGCCATTCCTTTGATGGGGCTGTCCCAATTTTTTGGTGTGGGATTTCATCTCTTTTGGCTTGCACAAATTCATATAGCTCCACAAAAAACTTGCATCTCATTCCTCCACCAAAAATCATGGCAACTTCAACCCCAATGAGACAAAGCTTTCTACACTTCATCTACAGTATTCTTGGGCACATCGACTCGCCAACTTCGTGCTCGAGTTGCCTCGATCCAGAGGTGGGAGTCCGTAAAAGAACTCGGCGATGTGGTGCCCTTCCGACGAGGAGATGGAGACCGGAGATTCCGCGGGGAGATCGGGATGACGACGAGAAGACCGAAGGACACGGATCGCTCGGTATATCTCTCTACCCTTTCTCTAGTTAGCTAGGAGTAGGTTAATGGCCCGATCCGGGTTTAAAAGTCCGCTGTAGCGCCGGTTCTAGTTTATAGAAAGTTTTGTATTCCGTATTTTGGCCTCGTTCAGACGGCCGGGGCGCCGCCGTGCACTTACACCATCGACTCACCTCAAGTCCCAAATACTATCCTCAAATCCAGTATATGAACACGTAGTCCCATACCCATGTGAACACATAAATATATAATCCCATATACGCACATATGAAAGAAGAATGTATGCAAGTATGGGTGTGTGTGTATGTGTGGTGCAACCTCTACTCTAGGGTTTCGCAACACTAAACCCTAAACCCTAACTTGAATTTTCTAAAGTCCTCAGAACACAAAATATCGACATGAAACCCTAAAGGTGCAGAAATTTACCTCCTTTGGCAACTCAAGAATTTTCTTGAGTTGCTCAAAGTTCTCAAAACCATCTCTTTCTTAGTCCAATGTGTAGCTAGTGAGCTTGGGAGCATTTTTTGTGAAATAGGAATAGGGTTTTGGGGTTGGATTCATGGTGGATCTAGGCTTGAAGAGGCAGGAGGAAGAAGAGGGAGGAGCTGCAGCAGCAAAATAAGGAATGGGGAGAGAGAAAATGAGAAGAGAAATGATGGGAATGGGTTCAAACAAAATGGTTGACCTATACTTTCTCTCTCTTCATCATTCTTACCTTTTTCTTTTCTTTTCTTTTCATATCCTTCTCACTCAATGGTCAACCCTAAGCAACCATGCTAAAATGAAGAGAAGGCAAAGAAACAAATGAAACACAAGTGTAAAATTGATGATATGTGCATGTTTTGCCCAAAAATGCTTAAAAACCGATTAGTGATTTTTAATCGCGATTAGCACTAAATTAGCATATAACTTACCATAAAAACATAAAAATGGCATAATTCCACTAAATACCCTATTTTAGAATTTTCCATAATTTTTCCAAAATTTCCCCCCTTTTATCGGTATTTAATTATACCGAAATATTAAAATATTCATTAAAATAATATTAAATTATGAAAATTTCCAGAAAATAATATTTCATTTTTTTGAAATGTTACACATCCATTGTTGATCCAATACCTTTGTATTGTGACAACAATGGGGCTATAGCTTTAGCAAAGAAACCCAGGTCTCATCAGAAGTCCAAACACATCTTGAGGCGGTATCACCTGATCAGGGAGATCATAGATCGCCAGGAGATCGAGGTCCGGAGAGTTCCTACAGAGGAGAACACTGCAGATCTATTCACTAAGGCCTTACGTTAGATTCGGTTCGAGAGGCTGCTCGAGATGATAGATCTTCAATACGCCAGTACATGGCCCTAGTGCAAGTGGGAGATTGTTAGTGTATATGCCCTAGGGGCCATTATTGTATAATACTAGCTTGTATATTACTTAATGGAAATGTTGATGTGTTTTCAATCTCTGTGCTGTTGTTTTGAATTGGGGTCTAGAGGCCTTTATATAGTGCCAATAGATTTGTTAAATTTGTTAAAGAGATCATTCTCTGAGTGTTTTGGGGATTTTTCCCCACCGTATATTTTCTCCTTCGGGATCGTGAGGATTCCTAAGTGTATGTTCCCCTGTAACTCGCTGCATTTTATTGCGAGTTGCCCAATCATTTCGGCTATTTTGCATGCATACAGGATGCTTGGGATATTCACAGTTATATTAACAGTCTTACTAAACATGGTAGTATGCTACTTGGTTTATTTCTATTTTAATATGTGTATATGTTAGCATATCGAGAATACGTATTGATAGAGCCCTTAGGATCTTGCTTGACTACCAGCGTTGTGATGGCAGTCACACTAGTGGAGGCTGGATAGTCTACAAGCATATCTTTTTTCAGGTCCCTAGTCGTAGGATTATCGAGACAGAGCATCGATACTCCGGAGTAAACTAGTGTGTACGCTTATCCTCCCAGTTGAGGAGATGGTCTGTCCCACAGCTATCAGTACGTCGTACTGGAGATAGTATACAGGTGTTCGTTGGGTTACGGGTACACCGGACAGGACTCGCAGAGAACTGTTGGTTGGTATTATACCCGTCGTTAGTTAACAGTTTGCAGGTGACATGAGTACAGCATAGTCCCCAGACTTGACACTACTACTTCGCCTCGATTGTGTTCCCACTATTCTTAGATTGCTACCCTACCACGGCTCAAAGGAGTCATGCAAACAGGTAGCAGTTGGGTGCAGTCCCAAAGCACTTGGAGGCAGTGGCGGTTAGATAGGATTCATCTCTCCCGGTATTTGGAGTTGATATCGCGCTGTGTTTGGAGAGCCATTATGCAAAGTCCTTGGCCAGGGCAAGCGAGATTTACTGGTAGGATTTCCAGTAGCTTCTCAAGGTGTAATGGGCTTCACTCCGACACGACTTATACCGCTTTTAGGGGACTGACGCTTGCCGCCCCCTAGGCCCAATATGCGATAGTCATAGACGAACAGACTGGACTGTACGAAGATTGTCACATCAGGCTCATTAGGAGTTCGGATGGGTTTCCTCATCGGCCTTCTTACCGATATCTACCTGGGGACCGTTACGTACAGCTAGTGCCGCTTGCGGTCTGTGGTTAAACCTACTGCCAGCGTAAGTGTCGAGTCTTTAGAGTCCCACACAGAGAGTTTCCCTGCTTCGGGCGAAACGATATAGAGGTCGTATGGTTTTTACGACAGGGTTCGGACACGCACGTGCATTTATGCACATACGATGTTCGGATAGTTTATACTAGCAGGCTTTGGTTTAACCCAGATTCTAGTATTCGATTATTGGATTTATACAGTCTCAGTATTTCCGTGTTTTCACGGATAGGAGGGGCATTCTTGTAATTACTCAAGAAGCTTCTAGAAGATTGATGAGGTAGAGAGCTTAGGTGTTATATGCATTAAATGGTTTTGTGACTCATGGAGATGATTCATCAAGTGAGTTAATGAAGCATTAATGGTTTTAATGACTCATTAGATGATTCATTTGTATTAAATGAAGCATGAAGATATTTGTGCAAGATATTTTATGCTTCATGATATATATACACAAATGAGTTAATTTCCATTTTGATAATTACTTTCACATTCCCTCTCCTCAAGCTCTCTCTCTTCAAAGAACTAACCCTAACCTCTCATGTGTTGAGATCTAAGGGTTAGCAAGACTAAGAGATCCCTAATCATATTCTATATCCTCTAGGTTACTTTGATTGGCACTTATAGCAACCTAGTTACCTCAGGTGAGAGGTTAAGCTTGGAGAAGTAGCTCTCGGGTGGATCTTCTATCACAACGAGGAGGCCGACGAGGAGGTGGTCAACGAGAACAAGAAGGACTTGATTCATTAGGTATAATCATCTTTCATAGTAGCTAATGTAGGGTTCCTAGGCACACTAATGGGGTCTCACAAGGCATCAACCATGCCAAATTCAAATTTTACATGTGCCGAGAAACCATAATACGGATCGTTAACTAGAATTTTAGGCGAAACATGCAACTAGTTAACAACTTAACTAAGTGAACGGAAATACAACCTTTGTAGATCCGGTCCTCCACCTCCATAGCTCCATGATGAAGTCTCCTTGCTGTCCAAATCGAATCCCGGGCTCTAGCGTCGGCTTCATCGGAGAAATAGGCGGGCTTGGTCCCCGGCTACGATGCCGAAGATGATCTACGTCGAGGCATCACAAGATCAAGCTCCCACTTCTCCAAGTCATGAAACTTGTGAAGAAAACACCCTATACTACTTGGCAAGTGGTAGAGGATGAAGAAATAGGAAGTGGGTTCACTTTAGAATTGGATTTCTCACTCTTTTTCTCAAATCACCATTGAAGCTATCAAGCTTTTTCTTCTTGAAGAAGAAGAAGAAGAAGATAATATGATAAGAATTTTTTGGATAATAGAAAAGAAAATCATACTTATCATATTAGCAACCATGGTTAATTAAACAAGTTTAGAGAATAAACTATGGTTCAAGTGAATGGTTAGGGTTAAGGAAAGAAACAAAATGGTCAAGCTTTCAAAACTTCAAGAAGCTTCAACATAATCCAAAAATAGCCACCATTTTATTTATTTCCCAAAAAGAATAAATGAATGAATAAATAAAAAAGTAAATAAAATCAAAACCCTAACCATTACATAACCATGGTTTAATCTTAACATACACCCAAACAATCATGTATCATCAAACATGATACAATCAAATGTACAAAAGTATATCACATATACAATGTGCACATCAAGTGAGAAAATCCATTTAAAATGAACCAATACTAGTTAATGCAAAGTAATATATCAAATATATAATTATGCATTAAATCATTAAATCAACACTTGATTTAACGATCCGGTCATATCTCATATAACCGACTAATATCCAATGTATCGGCTTATCGAATCAATCCTTGAATCGAAAACTAGGTTATATCGCATACAACCAATCGATACATTCATCGCGAGAATGGAATACGGTATCACATACACGCATTATTCTCGGTCCCGCACATATCTCATATGCGCTGCTATTTCATTTCGCTTGAGCCAGGAAACCTCTGTGTAGGACTCTAAAGACTCGTCAATACGCCGGCAGCAGGTGATGATCATATCAAACACCCACAAGCCGCAAGCGGTCTGCTAAACGTAACGGCCACCCGGGTATTGAGCGATCAGAGGATCGACGAACAAGCCCGCTCACACTCCTGTGAATCCAACCAGTAACACTTACCGTACAGTCCGGTCTCGTCGTCTGATATGTCGCATATCTCGCCTAGGGGTGGTAAACGTCAGACCCCAACATCTCGATAAGTCGTGTCGATATGAGATCTATAACAATTCGATAAACTACTGGTAACACTTACCAGTAAATCTCAGCAACCCTGGCCAGGGATTTCCGGTTATAGCCAATCGAACACAGCGCAACATCAACTCCCTATACCGGGAGAGACGAATCCCCTCCTATCGCTCATTGCCTCTATGTGATTCGGGACTGTACCCAAAAACCACCGTTTTGCACGCCCTCTTGGACGTGGTAAGGTGGAAATCAAAGCACAGTGGGAATCACACAAGACTCTATGACGATCTCGGGTCAACAGACTACTCTGTACCAGTGTCACCAGAGAACTGCCATCTGACGTAAGGTATAATACCATCTGGGAGTTCTCGGCGAGTCCGTCCAGTGTACACAGTCTTCACTGAGCACCCGTATATCATCTCTGATGTAAAACACCAATGGATATGGGATCATCCAACGCCCATCTGTATGGGTCGAGAAGGTATACGCTAGTCTACTCTGGTATATCGATGCCCCGTCTCGATACACCCACGACTAGGGACCTTGAAGGATGTACTTATGGACTACCATGTCCCCACTAGTATGATCTGCATCATAGTCCAGGTAGTCAAGTACACATCCTAAGGGCTTTACCAACATGTAACAGAGAGACAATCAATGTACACGTTAAGGTAAAGAGTAACCAGATAGCATACTATCATGTCGAGCAAGAAAGTCCTCCCTATATATGTCCCAGCATCCACTACAATATACATCCAATGTACAGTAATGGCCTATAGGGCATACATATAACTAACAATCTCCCACTTGCACTAGGGCCATCTGATAGCAGTGGTTGTAGTATCTCATACTCAACCATCCCATAAAAGTCTCTCTCTGGGAAAAGGCCTTTCGTGAGTGGATCCGCCGTGTTGTCCTCTGAGTCTACTCTCCTAACCTCGATCCCCTGGAGATCAACCATCTCCACGATCAGGTGACACTGCCTTAGAATATGTCTGGATCACTGATGGGACGGTCGTTTCTTGGCATAAGCCACAACTCCATTGTCACACAATAGGAGGAACAAAGTTCATCTCATGAACTAATATACACCAAGACTGCCTCTTTGGTAGCATCTTAAGTAGCGATGTATCCAGCCTTTATCGTCTAGTATGCAACGGTATCTAGTTTGGAACTCTTCCAACATACCGTCCCTTTGCTGAGGATAAAGACAATGCCTGTGACTGACTTTCAGTCGTCCTTGTCACTCCGGAACCCTTCCAGTGATTCTCCCCAGGATCGATTGATACCATCTCACTATAACTAGTGAGAATCCTAACATCCAATTAGATCTATCTCATAGATGCAAACCCAGGATTTAGGAGGTATCACTTTGATCCTTTATGGAGAATCATTGTGATAAGCGGAGATTCACCGAGCGTAGCATAGGAAACTCCTTCCCTATCAAGAGCATGTCATCCACGTACTCTACGAGGATCATCACCATACTCCCTACCGCCCTTTCGTATATACAAGGTTCATCTACCATTTTGATGATGTCAAACTGGTTGACTATCTTATCAAAACAGATGTTCCAACTCCGCGATGTCTGCTTTATCCTATAAAGCATCTTGCACACGTTTCCGCTGCTCCCACTGGCTACGAAGCCCTCTGGCTGTGTACTTATAGACGCTCTCTTCTAAAACATTATTTAGAAAAGCAGTCATGACACCCAACCACCAGATATCGTAGTCATGGTCTGTAGCCGTGGCAAGTAGGATCTGGATGGACTTAAGCATAGCTCCTTAGAAAAGGTTTCATCATGATCCATACCTGGTAAATGATGCAAAACTTTAACAAGTCTAGCTTTGAAAGTCTCAACTTTTCCATGTATACCAAGTAATCTTCTCAAGATATACTTGCTCCTGATGGGGATTTAACCCTTCAGATAAAGCAACTAAAGTCCATACTTTGATGGTGTATAAGGATTCCATCTCAGATCACTAAGCATCCAGCCATTCTTACAGAGTCCCACTCCTGATGGCCAGCTCGAAACTAGTTGGGTCATCATCTCATGATGCAATCCTCGCTCCCACTATCATCGAGAAACCGAAGTATCTCTCAGGTGGGTGAGGAACCCTACTAGATCGGCGGAGAGGCTGAGGTTCGTTGGTAACTATTGAATCCTTTGGTTCTTTCAAATCATCAGCTGCAGTTTGTATAGCTGGAACATTTCCAGTTCTACATAACAGACCTTGCCTCGAGCTTGTCCAGATTATGCTTTTAGACATAGCCCGGACAACCCCAAATCTTAACCAACTTAAGATATGGGCTCTTCCCTTTCCATATCACATATGAAGCGGTAGGCAACGGATTTGATTGGAACCCAATTCAATTGGTATGCAGCTTCTCAAGTGCATAACTCCCAAAAGGAAATAGGTAACTCAGTAGTACTCATCTTAGAGCACACCTTATCATATAGGGTGTGATTGCTCCACCCCGATATACCATTGTGCTATTGTGTATACGGAGAAGTAATGCTGAGGGAGAATCTCATTCTCCTTTAGAAAAGTCCAAGAATTTCGTGCTCAAGTATTCTCCTCCTCGATCTCATCAAAGGACATAATACTTATACCCGTATTTTGGTTTTCTACTTCTAAATCATATTCTGTGAATATCTCAAAAGGTTCGGACTTGTGTTTCAACAGAAACATATATCTGAATCTAAAGAGATCATCAGAGAATGTAATGAAGTACAAAGAACCGGTCTTGGCATGTGTAGACAGGGGACCTACATACATCAACATGTATCGTCCTAAGAGTTTACCAACTCTTTCTCTGTTTCCAGTAAACAGAGCTATGGTCATCGTATCTTTGTGACATGACTGGCAAGTTTCATAAGATGTAAATTCAAATAGATTTAAATATGCATCTAAATGTAACTTCAGCTAGTCAGGTCTCATTGATATGACCTAGTCTACAATACCTCAAGAAAAATTCGTTCATTTCTGAACTCATCCTCTTGTGTGTGTTCTGTATACAAGGAACTGTAGTTTGATTTAGAACGTTAATGCTTTTAGATAACGTGCCTGAAACGATCAACTTTTGATATAAGAAATGTTCAAAACATTATCCAACAATACAAGATTATATCCTTTCTTTACAAATAAAGAGACTGATATGATTTTGTATATCAGGTTCGGTATCTAATAACATTTGTTCAGAATCAATGTATTGATAGTACAGGGTGACAGTGACCAACAGACTTGGCTGCAACACTTGCCCCGTTTTCTGTCTCATGAAACTTATCACCCATTCTCAGTTCTCTACCTTTCTATAGCCCTTGTAACAGATTACAAATTTGGGATCCTGATCCGGTATCAAATACCTAGGACGTAGAGGACACTGAGAAATAGTTCTTTGTAATGAACACACCCGAAGATGATGCATCAGCATGCATTTTCTTCGTTTGGGTGGCACGGGAATTCTGGTAATCCCCTATTTCCTGCTCTGTCTTATAACAATTATAAGTTGGAGCGGGACCAACGTTCCCCAGCTCAGTATAACAAGCGGGTTCGGTCAATAATCCGTATTATTATCTTGATTAAGGCGTGACATGGTCGCTACCTGGAGAGAGAGAGAAGAAAACACTCAGCGTATGCTCTTGCAAGATCAGATTGGTTATTATTTTATCTAATCAGGATGGCTCCCACTGTTTTTATCAAATCTTCCTTTAAACCCTAAAAGGAAATACTAGCCGGGATTAATTACACACTACAAGTTCGCCAATCTTTCAGCCAGGCCAGTGTCGGTACTTTGAGGGAGGTCCCCCGTGCTTTCGCACGAACCTAATTACAGTAAACCTCGTTTTCCCAGAGGCGTAACCCCGTTGACACCTTTCTAGACACCTACTTGATCGGCTAATTGTAACGTGTAAAACTCTCCCAGGAGTAACAATTACTCACAGCGGGTATCGGGATCCAACTATCTCATAGAAGGTATGCAATCTCATTGCAAATTTCAACACTTGAAATTCCCGATAATATTTTGCCCCTAACATGCTATGACCTTGACGAAAGCCAACAAACCATAGCCTGCTAGTCAAGTTTAACCCGTACATTTCTTGATTGAATTAAACCCACCCGCACGACCCTTGACGAAAGCCAACAAAGCCGCACGACTACCCTAACCCAATCGCATCGTATGCAGCAGATAAGCAGCATATAGCTACCGCACACTGCACCTTGACGAAAGCCAACAAATGCAGCAAGAATACTATATACAACTTATCTGAAATGACGGAGGGCTACGACGGGTTTTTCTGAAAACCTATTGCGTAATGAACTTGATATCGTTGTAAAATCAAATGATTTTAAAATGGAGTGTTTTTTAGGCTTTTCTAGTTTTGCTAAAGGAGTCACTCCCGGTGAAGGGATCGTCGGTCCTTTCCTCGTCGAATGAGGTGCGGGATATATCATATATATCACTGTGCAAAGCAAAAACTCTTTAAAAGCAATCAAAAGACAAACCGAGTGTGTAGCATCTGCCAGTTATTGCTAAAGGAGTCACTCCCGGTGAAGGGATCTCGGTCCTTTCCTTATCGAATAAGGTGCAGGATATATCACATATACCTCTGTGCAAAGCAAGAACCGTTGCTACCTTTTTATTTTGAAATTCGATTCTATAACATCTTTAGGTTTCTTTTACTTTCATTAATCACATTAATGAAGTCCCATCATTTAAGTACCTAAAAATCACAGATAAATACGACGTACACTTATGCCATCCGCATTCGCCTCGATGTCCCCTCGTGCACCGTTAGGTTAGGTAACTAACGGCAGAGCGGGGCAGGGCTAGCGCGGGTGAAAAACATAAGTAACGCCTATATAATATATCATATATACTATATAATGTATCCATCACAGAACATATCACATGATCACATCACAGATATCGCAGCAGAAGAATCATATGAAATATTGGATATACTAGGACGTCCGTGCTTTCAATACGAGCCAGTATAAAACACGGATTCCACGGTCGCGATGAATAGCCAAACCCACACCCCTAGAACCCTACGAGAGCGGCAAGCAACCCTACCAATTTTAGAGTTAGGAGACCCGGACTCGACTCCTCGAGTTGGTCTCCCACTGGACTCCCGAACCCGGTTACTTATGCTCCCCTCCTTGGGTCTATCCTAGTGCGGAAAAGTAAATAATATACAAATGGTGACATCATCCGCAACCTGGAAGTGCCCCAATAAAAGAATATTACATACAAGTTTTTACATGAATGAAAATGAAAAACACTCATCTCACATAAAAACCCCCCGGCTATTCAAACACGACAATCCAATATAACATATCCAGCAACACATAACATCACATGTCATCAACGTAAGTAAATATGCGCATCCCAATTGTCGTTGACATATAGCAACGAAACCGGCGATATCACATATTACACTTACGGTCGCGGAAAAGAAAGTGTAAAACTACAATAGTTGGAATCCGCAACCTCCATAGACATCGCATGCCTAATCAAATGAATTACTTAGACATCGCATGCCTAACAATTATAAACCCCGCATTTTAGTCTCATTATCGAAAACACTTTTCAATATCAAGTCGGGCAATTCAACAAGATTCCCGACATCCTGATCGAATGCTCGTCGCAAACTTTAGTAGGCGGCCGCACCCCCGACGCCGTCGACGAAGCGCACCAAGGCGGAACACCGCTGCCGCGAGCACCCGAACGGATGCTTTCGGCGACGGGGTTCTCCTACAGTCACTTGGTCCGGGCTATGGGGCGAGGCTGTCTATTAAGTTTACCCGGCGAGTATCCGCGTACGCTACGTGATTGCGACGGACTTTTGATCACATCAAAATTCCATGGCAACCGATCAAGTGAGACTAAACCGCTAGATTTATAACATTCATTCAGTTATTTCATAACAACTTGTGAATTCCAAATATTGTATCACATTCCGAATAAGATAGAAAATGTTAAACTTTCCGATCGAACAATCGAACACCCAAGTTTTCCCGATCAACCGAATGAAATAAGTTCAAAGACATTCACTTCATGCCTCAGTACCAACGGTCCAGCCATAGAAGGGTCAAGCCAACGCCTCACATGTGGCACGCCGTACTGCCCCAAACCCTAAGGTTCAAAGGGCAGTTCAAGACGGTCACATAATCGAGTTAAGGTTTGTTGTCTTCTAGAGGGACCATCGCGTTACTTGCACTACTTAGAACGTCCTTAAACCACAGAAAAATCCAACACATGGAATTTTTCCGACAGTGGAAAAGGTGGGTATTTATATCCGGTCGAACTTTTTAACATATTCTAAAATATCCGGAAAGCCACAAAGATAAAGTCTGATAATCCGATCGAATCATCTAATCTCCAAAACACCCCAGAAAACTCAACTCTTGAGTTCAAATTAAAAATTCCCAGAAAACTCAGCACTTGAAAACATGAATTACTGTGCAAAATTCATAAAATAATGTGACAAAATGGTCGCGGAACCGCCGCACAAGCCATGCTTGTGCCGCGGTTCCGCCGCGCTTTAGATGAATTAGCCCCACGAATTTCACAGTAATTCAAATAAGACCCTGCTGAATTTTTTAGTAATTTTTAGTTCACAAAAATCCAAATTTTCAGAAAATTTCCAGAGAGTATTTTAGAGTTAGGGTTTCGGGTTCGTTCGGATTTCAAACGTCGTCTAGACTTCGCCTAAGGCTCTAGCTAGTCTCTGATACCAATGTAGGGTTCCTAGGCACACTAATGGGGTCTCACAAAGCATCAACCATGCCAAATTCAAATTTTACATGTGCCGAGAAACCCTAATACGGATCGTTAACTAGAATTTTAGGCGAAACATGCAACTAGTTAACAACTTAACTAAGTGAACGGAAATACAACCTTTGTAGATCCGGTCCTCCACCTCCATAGCTCCATGATGAAGTCTCCTTGCTGTCCAAATCGAATCCCGGGCTCTAGCGTCGGCTTCACCGGAGAAATGGGCGGGCTTGGTCGTCGGCTATGATGCCGAAGATGATCTACGTCGAGGCATCACAAGATCAAGCTCCCACTTCACCAAGTCATGAAACTTGTGAAGAAAACACCCTATACTACTTGGCAAGTGGTAGAGGATGAAGAAATAGGAAGTGGGTTCACTTTAGAATTGGATTTCTCACTCTTTTTCTCAAATCAACATTGAAGCTATCAAGCTTTTTCTTCTTGAAGAAGAAGAAGAAGATAATATGATAAGAATTTTTTGGATAATAGAAAAGAAAATCATACTTATCATATTAGCAACCATGGTTAAGTAAACTAGTGTAGAGAATAAACTATGGTTCAAGTGAATGGTTAGGGTTAAGGAAAGAAACAAAATGGTCAAGCTTTCAAAACTTCAAGAAGCTTCAACATAATCCAAAAATAGCCACCATTTTATTTATTTCCCAAAAAGTATAAATGAATGAATAAATAAAAAAGTAAATAAAATCAAAACCCTAACCATTACATAACCATGGTTTAATCTTAACATACACCCAAACAATCATGTATCATCAAATATGATACAATCAAATGTACAAAAGTATATCACATATACAATGTGCATATCAAGTGAGAAAATCCATTTAAAATGAACCAATACTAGTTAATGCAAAGTAATATATCAAATATATAATTATGCATTAAATCATTAAATCAACACTTGATTTAACGATCCGGTCATATCTCATAGAACCGACTAATATCCAATGTATCGGCTTATCGAATCAATTCTTGAATCGAAAACTAGGTTATATCGCATACAACCAATCGATACATTCATCGCGAGAATGGAATACGGTATCACATACACGCATTATTCTCGGTCCCGCACATATCTCATATGCGCTCCTATTTCGTTTCGCTTGAGCCAGGAAACCTCTGTGTAGGACTCTAAAGACTAGTCAATACGCCGGCAGCAGGTGATGATCATATCAAACACCCACAAGCCGCAAGCGGTCTGCTAAACTTAACGGCCACCCGGGTATTGAGCGATCAGAAGATCGACAAGCAAGCCCGCTCACACTCCTGTGAATCCAACCAGTAACACTTACCGTACAGTCCGGTCTCGTCGTCTGATATGTCGTATATCCCGCCTAGGGGTGGTAAACGTCAGACCCCAACAGCTCGATAAGTCGTGTCGATATGAGGTCTATAACAATTCGAGAAACTACTGGTAACACTTACCAGTAAATCTCAGCAACCCTGGCCAGGGATTTCCGGTTATAGCCAATCGAACACAGCGCAACATCAACTCCCTATACCGGGAGAGACGAATCCCCTCCTATCGCTCATTGCCTCCATGTGATTCGGGACTGTACCCAAAAACCACCGTTTTGCACGCCCTCTTGGACGTGGTAAGGTGGAAATCAAAGCACAGTGGGAATCACACAAGACTCTATGATGATCTCGGGTCAACAGACTACTCTATACCAGTGTCACCAGAGAACAGCCATCTAACGTAAGGTATAATACCATCTGGGAGTTCTCGGCGAGTCCGTCCAGTGTACCCAGTCTTCACTGAGCACCCGTATATCATCTCTGGTGTCAAACACCAATGGATATGGGATCATCCATCTCCCATCTGTATGGGTCGAGAAGGTATACGCTAGTCTACTCTGGTAAATCGATGCCCCGTCTCGATACACCCACGACTAGGGACCTTGAAGGATGTACTTATGGACTACCATGTCCCCATTAGTATGATCTGCATCATAGTCCAGGTAGTCCAGTACACATCCTAAGGGCTTTACCAACATGTAACAGAGAGACAATCAATGTACACGTTAAGGTAAAGAGTAACCAGATAGCATACTATCATGTCGAGCAAGAAAGTCCTCCCTATATATGTCCCAGCATCCACTACAATATACATCCAATGTACAGTAATGGCCTCTAGGGCATACATATAACTAACAGCTAATGACTTCTATGTTGTTGTTAGTTAGGGTTTGGCAAAGATCCGTAAAGTTAGTCGATGTAAGTTTAAACAAAATGATTGTTTTACCTATTCCGCCACCCCGCATCATATGGGGTGTCTAACGTCGACTTACAGGTATGTGCACAAGTATGAGTGCACAATTTGCAGCAAATGAATAATAAACACAACAGTGTAGGAGCTACATCAATGCATCCATGTCATACTGTTTTGCTATTTGAAAGAAAACGAATCGGGGTTTTTAGGAAAATAAGGGCTACGGTGTTTTTAAGAAAAGATGCGTCTTTTGAAAATATTCATAGAATCCCTTGCCTGTCTTTAACTACTCCTGATTAGTTAGTTTTTGAAATAGGTATGACATTGGCTTAGCTTGACATCTACTAGCAAATCAACGCTCTAACTAACAAGTCAATCAGGAGGGTTATGGAAACCACCTAATCTGAGTCGATATATATATATATATATATAATAGTCGGTGATCCCGCCTCAAAGGTACCGCGTACGGTACAATATCATATGACATCCTCGAGTCATGAGTGCGGATCTATTATCAATGTAAAGCTCGTACGGCAAGTCATCGTACGGCATCCCAAAAGCTGGGTACGGGTCAATATCACATTCATCTCATCAATTATCTAGTATCCTTATCATCATATCTCATGATCTGGGGTACTGATCTAAATCTAGTACAACCGATACCATCTATATAAATGCGTGTGTAAACTCACGTCTAAAGGCCCACTAAAATCTCATATCGTATCCCAAATACGAATCACATTATATCACCGATCTTATGGCACTATGCCCAATCTCATCGGCTCATCTCCAAATATCATCCACTATCCTCATTATCCAGGTATAAGTATAGAAAATAAGCATGTGTGTGCGTGCGGGTGTAAACCTATTCTAGGGTTCGCAACTAGGAACTATACTAGTTTACGACTATACCCTAATCTAACCATAGTACACATAATCTCATCTCAATTATCTATATCGCACCTAATGCTACCAAACATATATATAGTATACTAAATCTCGAACTGTAGGGGTGCTATACGCTATCCACCCGACTTCCATCGTAGATATAATCTACTCACCTTGCATCCTGCATGTCGGTATCGATGTCGCCTTCATCTTCTTCATCATATGAATCCCTCGAGAAGGTACCTACAAGATAACACAATCGCAAATGCACTTTAAAATCACATCGAGAAAACCAAACGACGCACTAAGGCCTATAGGTTAGAACCTATGGACTATGCTTTCAAAACCATCAAACAATCCTCGATATCGTCGTACAAACGCCAAGTAAATGAGGTAAAACGCAATTATACAAATCCAGAATTTAAAATACGCAAAACGAAAACACGAATCAAAACAGCAACTATAGAAAAGGGTCCCAGATTTCAGCCTAGGTCAAATTAGACAATTTTGCATATACCAAGAGTCTAGTGTGTTAGTTATGTATATGCCCGAGAGGCCATTATTGTACATTTGATGTATATTATAATGGATGCTTGGATATATACAGAGAGGACTTTCTTGCTCGTCATGATAGTATGCTATTTGGTTTCACTTTATCCTAACATGTTGACTTGTACTGGTTTACTGTCTTTCTCTCACATGTTGGTAAAGTCCTTAGGATCTGTACTCGACTACTGGGATTATGATGGGATCATACTAGTGGGGCCACGGTAGTCGATGAGTACATCCTATAAATGTTCCTAGTCGAGGGTATATCGAGACGGGGCATCGATACACCAGAGTAGACTAGCGTATACACACCTTGACCCATATGATGGGCGATGGATGATCCTATATCCATCGGTGTTTGACATCAAGGATGGTGTACGGGTGCTCAGTGGAGACTGGGTACACTGGACGGACTCGTCGAGAAATCCCAGATGGTGATATACCACACGTTAGATGGCAGTTCTCCGGTGACACTAGTACAGGGTAGTCTGCAGACCCGAGATCGTCATAGAGTTTTGTGTGATTCCCACTGTGCTTTGATTTCCACCTTACCACGTCCAAGAGGGTGTGCAAAACGGTGGCTTTTGGGTACAGTCCCGAATCACATGGAGGCAATGAGCGATAGGAGGGAATTCGTCTCTCCCGGTATAGGGAGTTGATGTTGTGCTGTGTTCGATTGGCTATAACTGGAAGTCCCTGGCCAGGGCTGATATAGAGATATACTGGTAAGTGTTACCAGTAGTTTCTCGACCTGTTATGAGCCTCACATTGACACGACTTATCGGTTACTGGGGTCTGACGTATACCACCCCTAGACTTGATATGCGACATATCAGACGAACAGACCGGACTATACGGGAGTGTTACTGATTGGATTCATAGGAGAACGGACAGGCTAGCTTGTTTATCTTCTGATCGCTAAATACCTGGGTGGGTATTACGTTTAGCTGACCGCTTGCAGCTTGTGGGTGTTTGATATGATCATCACCTGCTACCGGCGTATTGACGATTCTTTAGAGTCCTACACAGAGGTTTCTTGGCTCAGGAAAAATGGAGTAGAGCCACATATGAGATATGTGCAGGACCGAGGATATTGCGATATGAGATACCGTATTATATTCTCGCGATATTTAGATATGAACTGGCTCATCGGATCAAGTGTTGATTCGATGAATCGGTACATGATATATTAGTCGGTTATATCGATATAGCCGGATCGTTGGATCAAGTGTTGATTCGATGATTTAATGTATAATGATATATATGATATATTGTATTACATTATCTAATATTGGCTCTCTTTATTATTTCATTTCCTCACCGGATTAATACATTGATATATATGCGATATATGTTAATTGTATTATTTTATTTTGTTGCAAATATATAATATATATATGTGATATATATTATTGTGACATGATATGATTTATTATGAAACATGTTTAAGGATGATAAAAAGGGATTAGGGTTTGATTAGGGTTAGCTCTTTCTTGCACTTTCTAGAAAGATTCTCTTTTGTCAAGTATAAGATATTATGATTGATATTATCTTATGACTCATTATCTAACCTAACCAAACCCTAGCTCTAGTTTATTCTCTACAAAGGTTAAGCCTCTCATCCTTAACCATGGTTCAATAATCAATCATATATTCTTTACTACTATTCATCACAAAAGGATTATCATTTTCATTCATCATCTTCTTCTCTCTTAGCTTTGAGAAAGCTTACTAGTTAATTCTTTTGTGATGATTTCTGGTGAGAAAATGAATTATAAAAAAAGCATAAATACTACTCCATCATCCTCATCTAATCTAGCCCATTAGATTAGGGTGTTCATCTTATTAGAGTGAGAAAGCTTGGGTTATAGCAACTTCGACGTAGATCATCGGAGAAGCGGAACACTTCATGCTAGCATGGATCGTTCGAGTCGTGGTGCCTCTCTTGAGTCCGGGAGATCATGGATCGCGGCGAAGGGACTTCTACTCGGAGCTTGTGAAGCGAAGGAGCGGACTACAAAGGTTGTAATCACTCACACTTAGGTTTATAGATGTTATCTTGCATGTTAAACCCTAATAATCTAGCAATGATCCCGTCTTTGGGTTGTTCGGCACATTTAAAATTTTATTGGGGCATGTTTGATGCTTTAAGAACTTTCACAAGAGTGCCTAGGAACCCTACAGTGGTATCAGAGCCAAACTAGAGTATTAGGCGACGTGTTTACGAAGTTAAAACTCCGATCGAACCCGAACCGACAAAAATGAACCCCTCTCTGGATATTTTTCAAAAATGCGATTTTTTCTGAATTAAAAATACCTGAAAAATACCTCAGACAAAAATAAGAATAACAGTGAAATACGAACCATTGATCCGTACAAACGACCGCAGAATCGTGGCCGTACCCTGCTTGGGCCGCGGTTCCGCGGCAGTACTGCTTGATAGGACAATTTTTATTTCACAGTAATTTTTGTTTTTGATTCTTATACAGTTTCTGGTATTTTTATTTTGGCTCAAGGGTTGAGTGTTCTGGGGTTTATTTTGTAATTGTAGATTCGATCGGAAAATTTAAATTCGTCATTATTCCCGGATATTTAGAAAATGTTAAAATGTTCGAACGGATATCATTAACTCACTTTTTCCCGGCAAGGCAAAATTTTCAAATGTTGAATTTTTTTTCGGGTTTGAATCTTTCGGAAAAATATGCAAGTAACACGGTGGACCCTCTAGAAGACAACAAACCTTAACTCGATTATGTGACCGTCTTGAACTGCCTTTTGAACCTTCGGGTTTAGGGCAGTACGGTGTGCCACATGTGAGGCGTTGGCTTGACCCTTCTACGACTGGATCACTGGTACAGTGACATATTCTGGGATTATTTGAACTCCGCTCAAGTGTTGAGCTATTTGGGAAATTTTGGGTATTTGATTATCTGTTCGAAAAGTTTAATATTGTCTATTTATCTGGAATGTGATACAATATGTGGAATTCATATAGTTAGGTATGAAATGCGAAGTATGTGATATTTCGGATTTACGATGTCTAAAGTGATTGTGGATTCCAAATATTATAGTTTTACAATTTCTTTTCTGTGACCGTAAGTGTAGTATGTAGTTGTATTGCCGGTTTTCGTTGCTATACGACAACGACGATCGGTGTATGCATATTTACTTACGTTGATGATATGAGATATTATGTGTTGCTGAGATATGATGTGCAGGATTGTCGCGATTGAATAGCCGGGGGTTTTATGTGAGATGAGAGTTTTATATTTTCATTCATGTAAATTCAAATGTAATGTAATATTCTTTTATTTGGGGCACTTCCGAGATGAGGTTGATACCACCAGTGTTGTATATTGTTTACTTTTCCGCATTAGGATAGACCCAAGGAAGGGAGCACAGGTGACCGGGTTCTGGGGTTCAGTGGGAGGCCATCTCGAGGAGTCGAGACCGGGTCTCCTAAACTCCAGAATTGGTAGGGTCGCTTGCCGCTCTCGTAGGGGTCCAGGGTGTGGGCTTGGCTATTCATCGCGACTGTGGAATCTGTATTTTCTATTGTTTGCTAAATTCTAAATACGGACGTCCTAGTATATCCCAGATTATATCTATGTTTCTGCTGCGATATCTGTGATGTGATCATTTGATATGTTGTGATGGATACAGTATATAGTATATATGATATATTATATAGACGTTACTTATGTTTTACACCCGCATTAGCCCTGCCCTGCTCTGTCGTTAGTTACCTAACCTAACGGTGCACGAGGGGACATCGAGGCGAATGCGGATGGCATAAGTGTACGTCGTATTTATCTGTGATGCTTAGGAAGCATAAGCTGATGGGATTTTTTATTAATGAGATTAATAAAAAGAAAATAAACCGAAAAGATGTTGTAGAATCAAAACTTTATAAAAAGGGTAGCTACAGTTTTGCTTTGCATAGCGGTATATATGATATACCCTGCACCTTATTCGATGAGGAAAGAGCCGAGATCCCATCACCGGGAGTGACCTCTTTAGCGAAACTGGCAGATGCTACAAAACTCGGTTTTTTTTATTGCTTTTAGAGTTTTGCTTTGTACAGCGATATATATGATATGTCCTGCACCTTATTCGATGAGGAAAGAGCCGAGATCCCTTCACCGGGAGTGACCACTTTAGCAGAACTAATGAAAGCCTCAAAAACACTCCAATTCAAAATTTCACTTGATTCTACGACGATATCAAGTTCATTACGCAATAGGTTTTCAGAAAAACATGTCGTAGCCCTCCGTCATTTCGGATAAAGACTATTTAGTATTCGTGCTGCGTTTGTTGACCTCTGTCAAGGCGTAGTATGTGGTAGCTAACTAGTAATTATCTGTAAAGCATGTGATGTGATTGGATTAGGGTAGTCATACGACCTTGTTGACCACTGTCAAGGATCGTGCGAGTGGGTTTGATTCAATCAAGAAATGACGGGTTGAACTTGACTAGTGCACTATAGTTTGTTGACCTCTGTCAAGGTCATAGCACACTAGGGGCAAAATATTATCGGGAATTTCAAGTGTTGAAATTTGCAATGAGATTGCATACCTCCTATGAGATAGTTGGATCCCAATACCCACTGCGATTAAGTGTTCCTCCTGGGAGAGTTTTACACAGGACAATTAGCCGATCAAGTAGGTGTCTAGAAAAGTGTTAACGGGGTTACGTCTCTGGGAAAATGAGGTTTACTTTAATTAGGTCCGTGCGAAAGCATGGGGAACCTCCCTCAAGTACCGATACTGATCTGGCTAAAAGATTGACGAAATTGTAGGGTGTAATTAATCCCGGCTAATCTTACCTTTTAGGTTTTGAAGGAAGATTTGATAAGAACAGTGGGAGACATCCTGATTAGATAAGATAATAACCAATCTAATCTTGCAAGAGCATACGCTAAAGTGTTTTCTTCTCTCTCTCTCCAGGTAGCGACCATGTCAGGCCATAATCAAGATAATAATATGGATGTATTGACTGAACCCGCTTATTATACTGAGCAGGAGAACGTTGGACCCGTTCTTTCTTATAAGAGTTATAAACCTGAACAGGGAATAGGAGAATATCTGGATTCTCAAGCCGCCCTAAAGAACATGCATGTTGATGCATCTTCTTCAGGTGTGTTAGTTATTGAGAACTGTTTCTCAATTCACCCTACGTCTTGGGTTTTAGATACCGGATCAGGATCCCACATATGTAAATTGTTACATGGGCTACGTAAAGGTAGAGAACTGGGAAAAGGTGATCATTCCGTTCAAGTAGGGAACGGTACAAGTATTGCAGCCAAAGCAGTTGGCGAATATCACCTAGTATTGCCAAGTCGTAATACACTGATTCTAAATGAGTGCTATTATATACCGAACATGATGTGCAATATTATATCAGTTTCTTTATTAAGTAAAGAAAGATATAATTTTGTAGTAAAGGATAATGTTATGAACATATTCCTAGATCAAAAGTTGATTGCATCAGGCTCGTTACATAATGGCAAATTCATTCTAAATCAGAATACAGTCCTCAATATACAAAACACACACAAGAGGAAGAGTTCAGAAATGAACGAATCCTTCTTGTGGCATTGTAGACTTGGTCATTTCAATGCGACACGACTGGCTAAGTTGCATAAGGATGGATATTTGAATTCGTTCGAATTTTCAACTTATGATACTTGCCATTCATGTCTCAAAGGAAAAATGACCAAAGCTCCGTTTAGTGGACACGGAGAAAGAGTTACTAAACTCTTAGGACTGGTACATAGTGATGTATACGGTCCCATGTCTACGCATGCCAGGAACGGTTCTTCCTACTTCATTATATTCACTGACGATCTCTCTAGATTCGGACATGTGTTCCTGATGAAACACAAGTCTGAAGCTTTTGAGAAATTTAGAGAATATAAGCACGAAGTAGAAAAACAAACGGGCAAAAGTATTAAGATCCTTCGATCTGATCGAGGAGGAGAATACTTAAGCAATGAGTTCCTAGATTATCTAAAAGAGAATGGGATTCTCTCTCAGCTTACTCCTCTTTATACGCCACAACACAACGGTTTATCGGAGCGGAGGAATCGCACCCTATTAGATATGGTGCGCTCTATGATAAGTACAGCTGAGTTACCTATTTCCTTCTGGGGTATGCGCATGAGACAGCAGCATAACCATTGAATCAAGTTCCAACTAAATCTGTACCTACCACACCATATGAGATATGGAGTGGGAAGAGACCATGTCTTAAACGAGTTAAGATATGGGGTTGTCTGGCCTATATCAAAAGGCAAAATCCAGACAAACTCGAGGCACGGTCAGTTCTATGTAAGTTTGTGGGATATCCTAAACATTCAGATGGATATTTTTTCTACCACAGTGAACAACAAAAGGTGTTTATTGCTCAACATGCCACCTTTTTAGAAAAGGAATTTCTTGAAAAAAAGATCAGTGGCTCTGAGGTAGAACTGGAAGAAGTTCCGGCAACACAAACTGTAACTGAAGATTTAGTGGAACCAGAGAATTCGATAGTACCCGACGAACCCCAGCCTCTCCGCCGATCTAGTAGGGTTTCTCGTCCACCTGAGAGATACTACGGTTTTCTCATTGATGGTGGAAGCGAGGATTGCATCATGGAAGATGATGACCCGACTAGTTTCGAGCAGGCCATCGCGAGTGGTGACTCTGTGAAATGGCTGGATGCAATGCGATCTGAGATGGAATCCATGTACACCAATAAAGTATGGACTTTGGAAAATGCTCCTGAAGGGGTAAAACCCATTGGGAGCAAGTGGATCTTTAAAAAGAAATTTGGTGTAGATGGAAAAGTTGAGACTTTCAAAGCTAGACTTGTAGCAAAGGGATTTCGTCAACGACCAGGTGTGGATTATGACGAAACCTTTTCTCCAGTTGCTATGCTTAAGTCCATCCGGATCTTACTTGCCATTGCTGCATACCATGACTACGAAATCTGGCAAATGGATGTTAAGACCGCTTTTCTAAATGGTGATTTAGAAGAGTGCGTATACATGACTCAGCTAGAGGGCTTCGTAGATAGTTGGAGCAGAGGAAAGGTGTGCAAACTGCTTAAATCCATTTATGGGTTAAAGTAAGCATCGCGGAGTAGGAACATCTATTTTGATGTAGTAGTCAAAGAGTTTGACTTCATCAAAAACATAGATGAACCTTGTATCTCTAAGAAGGTAGCAGAGAGTAAGGTTGTCTTCCTCGTATTGTACGTGGATGACATACTCTTGATAGGAAATGATATTCCTATGCTGCAATCAGTCAAGCTCTTCTTATCACAATGATTCTCAATGAAAGATCTAGGTGATGCCTCCTGTATATTGGGGATTAGGATCTATAGAGATAAATCCAAAAGGATACTGGGATTGTCCCAATCCAGGTATATTTACACCATACTAAAGAGGTTTAGTATGGAAGAATCCAAGCGTGGGATCCAACCCATGATCTCTGGACTCACTCTCTCCAAAGAGATGTCTCCCAAGACTGATTTGGATAGTGCTCGCATGCAAAGGATACCCTATGCTTCGGCAGTAGGCTCTATCATGTATGCGATGCTATGTACCAGACCGGATGTAGCATACTCACTAAGTGTAGTGAGTCGGTATCAAGCAGATCCTGGAGAGAGTCACTGGACAGCTGTGAAGAACATTCTCAAGTACTTGTGAAGGACTAGAGACATGTTCTTGGTGTATGGTAACGGAGAACTCCGGGTAGAGTCCTTTACCGATTCCAGCTTCCAAAGTGATAAGGACGACTCTAAGTCACACTCGGGATTTGTCTTTACCCTCAATGGAGGGGCGGTATGTTGGAAGAGTTCCAAACAGGATAGCGTTGCAGACTCGACGATGGAGGCTGAATACATCGTTGCCAACGATGCTGCCAAAGAGGATGTCTGGATGAAGAAGTTCATTAGTGAACTTGGTGTGGTTCTATCCATTGAGCATCCAATACATCTGTATTGCGATAACAATGGAGCTGTGGCTTTGGCCAAGGAACCCAGGTCCCATCAGAAGTCCAGACATATTCTGAGGCGGTATCACCTGATCAGGGAGATAGCTGATCGCCGGGAGATCGAGGTCAGGAGAGTAGATACGAAGGACAACGCTGCGGATCCACTCACGAAGGCCATACCCTAGATACAGTTTGAGAGATTATTCGGGATGCTAGGTATGAGATACTACAGCAGCTGTCCTTAGTGCAAGTGGGAGATTGTTAGTTATGTATATGCCCTAGAGGCCATTTTTGTACATTTGATGTATATTATAATGGATGCTTGGATATATACAGAGAGGACTTTCTTGCTCGTCATGATAGTATGCTATTTGGTTTCACTTTATCTTAACATGTTGACTTGTATTGGTTTACTGTCTTTCTCTCACATGTTGATAAAGCCCTTAGGATCTGTACTCGACTACTGGGATTATGATGAGATCATACTAGTGGGGCCACGGTACTCGATGAGTATATCCTATAAATGTTCCTAGTCGAGGGTATATCGAGACGGGGCATCGATACACCAGACTAGACTAGCGTATACGCATCTTGACCCATATGATTGGCGATGGATGATCCCATATCCATCGGTGTTTGACATCAAGGATGGTGTACGGGTGCTCAGTGGAGACTGGGTACACTTGACGGACTCACCGAGAACACCCAGATGGTGATATACCATATGTCAGATGGCAGTTCTCCGGTGACACTGGTACAGGATGTCTGTAGACCCGAGATCGTCATAGAGTCTTGTGTGATTTCCACCGTGCTTTGATTTCTACCTTACCACGTCCAAGAGGGCGTGCAAAACGGTGGCTTTTGGGTATAGTCCCAAATCACATGGAGGCAATGAGCGATAGGAGGGGATTCGTCTCTCCCGGTATAGGGAGTTGATATTGTGCTGTGTTCGATTGGCTATAACTGGAAGTCCCTGGCCAGGGCTGATATAGAAATATACTGGTAAGTGTTACCAGTAGTTTCTCAACCTATTATGAGCCTCACATCGACACGACTTATCGGTTACTGGGTCTGACATATACCACCCCTAGACTTGATATGCGACATATCAAACGAACAGACCGAACTGTACGGGAGTGTTACTGATTGGATTCACAGGTGAACGGGCAAGCTAGCTTGTTGATCTTCTGATCGCTCAATACATGTGTGGCTGTTACGTTTAGCTGACCGCTTGTAGCTTGTGGGTGTTTGATATGATCATCACCTGCTACAAGCGTATTGACGATTCTTTAGAGTCCTACACAGAGTTTTCTTGGCTCAGGCAAAACGGAGTAGAGGCATATATGAGATATGTGCAGGACCGAGGATAATGCGATATGAGATACCGTATTATATTCTTGCGATATTTAGATATGAACCGGGTCATCGGATCAAGTGTTGATTCGATGAATCGGTACATGATATATTAGTCGGTTATATTCGATATAGCCGGATCGTTGGAACAAGTGTTGATTCGATGATTTAATGTATAATGATATATATGATATATTGTATTACATTATCTAATATTGGCTCGCTTTATTATTTCATTTTCTCACCGGATTTATACATTGATATATATGCGATATATGTTAGTTGTATTATTTTCTTTTGTTGCAAATATATAATATATATGTGATATATATTATTGTGACATGATATGATTTATTATGAAACATGTTTAAGGATGAAAAAAAGGGATTAGGGTTTGATTAGGGTTAGCTCTTTCTTGCACTTTCTAGAAAGATTCTCTTTTGTCAAGTATAAGATATTATGGTTGATATTATCTTATGACTCATTATCTAACCTAACCAAACCCTAGCTCTAGTTTATTTTCTATAAAGGTTAAGCCTCTCATCCTTAACCATGGTTCAATAATCAATCATATATTCTTTACTACTATTCATCACAAAAGGATTATCATTTTCATTCATCATCTTCTTCTCTCTTAGCTTTGAGAAAGCTTACTAGTTAATTCTTTTGTGATGATTTCTTGTGAGAAAATGAATTAAAAAGAAAGCATAAATACTACTCCATCATCCTCATCGAATCTAGCCCATTAGATTAGGGTGTTCATCTTTTTAGACTGAGAAAGCTTGGGTTATAGCAACTTCGACGTAGATCATCGGAGAAGCGGAACACTTCAAGCTAGCATGGATCGTTCGAGTCGTGGAGCCTCTCTTGAGTCGGGGAGATCGTGGATCGCGACGAAGGGACTTCTACTCGGAGCTTGTAAAGCGAAGGAGCGGACTACAAAGGTTGTAATCCCTCACAGTTAGGTTTAAAGATGTTATCTTGCATGTTAAACCCTAATAATCTAGCAATGATCCCGTCTTTGGGTTGTTCGGCACATCTATAACTTTATTGGGGCATGTTTGATGCTTTATGAACCTTCACAAAAGTGCCTAGGAACCCTACATAGTGTACATGAAATAAAGCTTCAGAACCAACACGAGTTAAAATGGTAGGACCCAGGCCGCAATTTGCAGCCAATTGGATTAAATCTGCGTCCAGTTTGGGAATTAGGGGCTAGGGTTTTGGGGGTAGCTTCTTACTTTCCTGCATGTATCACTGCCCTTCCAAAATAATCTTCAAAGTCTCGGGGTGATAGCAGATTTCATTTAACCCTCACAGAATCCATAAGTTTTCGATATCAGCTTTTCTAAATCCGTATTCCGGGTTTCTAGTCTCTGGTTTAGCCCTGAATTCTAGCACTTGGGGGTTTGTGTGGCCTCTACTGAGCTCAACTTCACATCACAACTCTCAAATTCTTTTAACCATAACTAGAATTCTTCTAAGTCCACAAAACCACTCGATATCGGTTCTAATCTAACATGGGGGTAAATGTAATGGAAACACTAAGCAAAAGGTTCAGAAATTACCTTATTTGGTAACTCAAGAAAATTCTTGAGTAGCCCTAAGTGGCCAAAACCCTTGCTTTCTTGGTCCAATGTGCTTCCCTTGAGCTTGTGCATCTTTTGTGTGAAATGGGATTTGGGTTTTGAGTTGATTTTCATGGACTTTTGTAGCTTGAAGATTGAGGAGGAGGGGGAGGCGGCAGCAGCAGCAGCAACAAGAGGAGGGGAGAGGGAATGTGTGAAGGAAAATGACGGGGGATGGCTCAAGACAAGGTTAACCCCTCACACTCTCTTTCTCTCTCTTACCCATACCTCACACTATTCCATTCTTTATTCAATTTCTTTTCTTTTCAAATCCACTTTCCTTCTCTCCTCAATAGTAAACCAAAAATAAAAGTCATGCAAAAATGCATCAAGTGTAAAAATGATACGGTGCAATGTTTTGCACAAAATACGCTTAAAGCGCGATTAGCGATTTTTAATCGCGATTAGCACTAAATTAGTGTCAAAATAATCATAAAAACTTAAAATTGGCATAATTCACATAAAACACGCTCTTTCTAGTATCTATAATTTTCCAAATTTCCCCCATTTATCGGTATTTAATTATACCAAAATATTAAAATATTCATTAAAATTAATATTAAATTATAAAAATTTCCCAAAAATAATATATTATTTTTCTGAAATGTTACAATCTTCCCCCCTTAAAGAAATTCGATCCCCGAATTTAATTTAAAACCCCTCAAATTCTAAAACATTTCAATAAAATTCCAAGTCGTCGGGGCTCCGAAATCATCTATACATAAGACGCATCATAGCGCAATGCATGCGCATGAGAAATGAGCAGATATCTCAAAATCAAAACTCCGTCAAGCATCCCGCAATCATCGGAGTCATGGTAAAGACACAAATGTCAAATCCGAAACAAAACCAATATGATATATATCATAACCATACATGTGGACATCAAATCTATACATGTAAATATCTGATGAAATGCATGCCAAAATATATCCCAAAATGTTTATAGGAATACCCTGTGCGTCTAGTGCGCATGGAAATCAAAATCCATATATGTGCCATACATGTGCACAGAAACATCATCTAGGTGCAACGGGTGTGCACGAAACATCTGTCAGAGGCAACGTGTGTGCCTGACAGCAAAATCAGGTGCATCTGACATGCACAAGGAATCCCGATTTAGTGCATCTAGTGTGCACCAAAATTGTATCCCAAAACAGGCGCTCAACACGTACGAAAATCCAAATCAAGTTCACGGAGTGCAAGAAATCAACATCAATATCAGAATCAAGGTCGACGGTATACAATACGGCTCAATCCAAACAGGTATATCACGGTATATAAGCTCACAACCTTGTGCATCAGCGTGCACAAATCAAATCAAAACACTAAAAGTGCATGTAAACGAAGCCGAAGGGATAAGTCAAATCGCATGCATAACATAGGCATGAAATCAAAATCAACATATCGAATGACATCAACTCGAAGTCAGGTGCAACCCTAGTGCACAAAATATAAATCCGGTGCAACAAAGGCATGAAATATAAATCTGGTGCGATAAACGCACGAAGTATAAAACTGGTGCATCCTGTGCACAAATATGAATACCCAGTAGGTGCAAGCATGGTGCATGAAAACAGAATCATGGAACTCAGCCATCAAGACCAGATCATGTGAACAAATCGCCCAAAATACCGAAATCCAAGGTGACGGATACGTGATAATCGAATCACAAAATCACAAATCATAAATACCGTCGTCGATATATCCTCCTTCAAGGTCGAGAAGGTGTTGGTGCATCCAATACTAGCAGCGCAAGATATCTACTTGCCTCTTGCTCACGGTCTGACGTCCTCTGTTTCCGGGCCCTTATCTTCTCTTTGGATTGCCAATTTTGTAATCCATTGGTTCATCGGCCCTGTCAGGTGTGCTAACGGGGACGATTCCGTTCTGGCACTCCTCTGGTCATCTCTCGGTCAATCCTTACGGCCACTCGTAAAGCAGCACGTCACTGGTGCCGACCTCTGGTCCTCTGAACACACATTACACATCTGATCCCGAGTGAAAATCTTATCGCAGCAGTGTCCTTGAAGGAATCCTGCTCAAGGTCTCTTCCGATCTCGCCTATGCCGAACTGTATGGAGGCTGGTACTCTTGCATAATCTTTTCTCGCTCTCTGGACATCTGCGTCTTCAGCAAAGCATTTTCTTAGAAACTGGTCGCATCCCAATGCCTCTGTAGACATATCTGACCTTAATCCGAACGGTGAGTAACAACAGCTCGTCAGCATCTCGTACGAACCTCTTGTCCCACTTGTCTGTATCATCGTTCACTTCGACGTCACGTCTCTATCTGCGCACTGCAATGTTCTCGACTACGGTCAATCCGAAGTCTCTCACACGGACTTAAAATCACGAACTTGGTATCTTCATCACTCTGTGGAATATATCTAGCCGAACACGTCCTCAGGAACTCGTCCTAACCTGCGGAGATATATTCCATACCCGTCCATTCTTGATCAATTCACAACGTATCTGGTTGAGGTCCTTTATCCGAACCTGGTCAACTATCTCGTCGACGATGCCAAACTCTGGCCTGTTGGGTGTGCGCAATATGACCACTCCTGGGTCCAGGTCTTCTCGTATAGTATTCCAGAAAGGTCCTGTCGAGGTCTCTCTCAATTCTCGTTTCTGCCGAATTGCCCGCAAGTTACCATCCTTCACTATATCTGTTTCTTGTTCCGGAACGGCTGCATACTCATCGCGACTCCTTCTGGAAGGTATATCTATAATCAACGCCTCTGCATGCGTATCGCATCTCTGATGTCAGCGGAGTGGAACGCCATCTCGTCGAAACCTCGTGCGGACTCTTTACTCCACTCTGTTCCAATGTCGACTAATTCGGACTCGTCTTCTCGTGGCTGCATGTATTGCGCTCCAACGGCTATACTCGTATCTGGAGTCTCCCAAGCAATGTATCCCATCACATGATATCCGAATGATGTCGAATCATCCGGTCGATTTTTCAGAACCTCATATTCCCCTAAGAGATCAACATCTTGAGTACAGTTTAATAGTATTTCAGTACATACCACAGCACCTATGGACCAACCGTAGAAGGGCAAACCCAAGCCTCACAAATGGCACCGCTAAACTGCCGCAAATCCTAAGGTTCGGAGGCATTCCATGGTCATTACTTCGAGTTAGGGTTTCATTCTTCTAGAGGGTCCATAGCATTACTTGCATTGTCTTTCGAATACTATAAACTTGGAAATGGGTTCCTGACATTCGATCGTCTCTATCGACTCTCAACGAATCTGCGTGAAGTCGTCTCTAGCTAGAATCAATCTATCTGATGACCTAGCATCGGGGTAAGCGAACGAACCACATGTCCTAGTCATTCATCCTTGGGTGACTAGCGACCTTCCATCATATCTCTAAGTATATACTCATGCTGCAGTAGCTCCAACATCTAGGCAATATCTCGTCATTTGCAGCAGCAACTGGCTCATTCATCTGTACTCTGAACAGCGCCTCAATCATCCTGAATAAGCGATATATCAATGGTCATCACACTCTGGCTGGCCCCTAGCAGTATCCTGATCCTCTGGTGCCGTTCAGCATATCCAGGAAATCTCGTAAAAGCGATCTGTCAAACGCTCATGGCGCGAAAACACAATAAAACGACGCCACTATACGCAATCGTACGTCTCTGGAATCATGCCCTGGTCAGTCCTCGCCCATGACGAGCTCAAGCTGACGCAACTCTAGCCGTAGCTCTCTCTGCCCGTGCAATAGTGGCAGCAAAATCATAATTAATACCGATGAGGATAGATCATAGGAATGAATATAATACTGTGCAAGGAAATGTACATCCTATGGTTTCTTAAGCGGAGTAGCGTATCGTAAATATGTCGCGGAACATACGTACGGTACGTCACTCTACTCAAACTTCCTACTCCATCAACCAAGGGTCATCCTATGCGGCGAATGTTTGGGTATAATACCCCCTCGACTAAGTCTAAGTTCCGTAAGGTCAAGCCTAAGTTCCGTATATATATAAACGCTCTAGGCTCCACATAATCAAACTTAAACTCGAACCAAGGTTAACCTAGCGCTCCGATACCAACTTTGTCACGACCCGAAATAGCACGTGACTGGCACTTGAATCATTTGAAGTCTATAGGACCCCATCTAATTCAAGTAAGCCAAAAGCCCAGAAATCTAAAACCATTTTAAGGAGTAAATAGGGAAAACTAGTTTTAAGAAGTAAGAAAACATGTTTAAAAACAAGGTTTTAAAATAAGTAAGTCGAACATGCATTTTTAAATCCTCAATATCTTATCTGAAAATTTCGGCAGAGTTTCCTTTGTAAATACTGGCCCCAGACGGGGTACATCAAGAATAACATAAATACAATGATAAAAGGCATTCCCAAGCGGGAGCTAGCTCTTCGTCAATCGACGGTCACAACCACGCAAGCAGTATAATATACAACGCCGAAGGACGAGGATCAAAACTCAAAAAGGAAACTCAAAATCAGCATGAAAACCATAATACTACAACGCGCGACTCAAAGGTCGAAATAATACATAACTAGTTTTCTATGTCTGAAACAATATACAAGTTTTGGTTGATGGAATTACTAGATACAACTGATAAAATAAATACAAGGGTGGTCAGGATGCGAGTGGACCCACCTACCAATACAATCACCAAGAAAGGAAGCAGTGTGCCAGAAGAGCCGCAATGAAACATGTACGACAAAACCTGCAAGAACTGTGGCACAACGGGGGTGAGTTGCCAACTCGTGAATAAAAAACATCACAGAGCAGAAATCGTATGTATGACACAATCCAAGGTCAATACGATCAAATAAATATATAAACCTCAAATGAATAAGTCTGAAGCATGATAAGATGGCAATGCAACATCTATACATGAGTGTAGAGCCAAGTGCTCGTGCCAGTGCCTCAGGTAATAACATATTATAAATATGAGGTATGATCAATGTCGACTATATCATAAAGTCTATGAATATGTGGATATCATCACACTATGTGATCAATGTCAATATATGTATGTGGAAATCGTCCACGTGTCACCCAATGGCAATAAGCATCATGCATGTAAATATCATAAACATATGCATGGAAGTATGAGGATGTATATCAACATGTGTCGCTCGCGACATATCAAAATCATGGAACCCGAGTGTCAAGCATCGACAGTCGAAAACATCATGAAACCTATACCTAGCATCGGTACGTAAATCCTCATATATCGGGCTCCGTCAGTCCGGATCAGCCCACGGGCTCCCTCAGTCCGGATCGGCCCATATCATCTCTCGACTACGGTCGGTATCCTCCGGATATCCGCCGAGCCTAAATATTATCACCAGTACGTAGTAGTCCCTCTGCCAGGCTCACCGTCTACTATACAGCGATCCGTTCTCGCCCCGGGGTACCATACTAGGTCTACCATGTATCCACAATCGGCCTCATTCACCTCCTCGAATCGGGTTTCACATGTCGCTCTCAGAACTGAGAAAACACATGGTGGACACACTGAAATATCATATCAATGGTAACCGGGTTTTTAAAACAATTACATACTCTCCTTTGAAATACCCACGGTTCCCAAATCCAGAAATATCATGGAAACAACATATCTCAATGCGTATAATCAAAAAGCATGATGTATGCGACATGTAAAAGAAATGTAAGCATATCAGTATATCATGCAACATGGAATCGTAATATGCACATATTGAGGAAAACCGCTCTTTTAAAATGAATCAGTTTTAAAGAATATCTTACGGTCCCCAAATTTCTAATCAATCCAGAATCATCTATGTATGTGCAAATGGGTATGTGTACAAGTATGGGTGTACAATATGTAAGTACACGGGTATGAATGTACAATAGGTATGTGCACAAGTATGAGTGTACAATAGGTAAGTACACGAATATGAATGTACAATAGGTATGTGCACAACTATGAGTGTACAATATGCAGCAAATGAATAATAAACACAATAGTGTAGGAGCTACATTAATGCATCCATGTCATACTGTTTTGCCATTTGAAAGAAGACGAATCAGGGTTTTTTGGAAAATAAGGGCTACGGTGTTTTTAAGAAAAGATGTGATTTTTGAAAATTTCCGTAGAATCCCTTGCCTGTTTTTAACTACTCCCGATTCGTTAGTTTTTGAAATAGGTATGATATCGGCCTAGCCTAACATCTACTAGCAAATCTACAGCTCTAACTAACAAGTCAATCAGGAGGGGTGTGGAAACCACCTAATCTGAGTCGATATATATATATATATATATAATATATATAATAGTCGGTGATCCCGCCTCAAAGGTACCGCGTACGGTACGATATCATATGACAACCTCGAGTCATGAGTGCGGATCAATCATCAATATAAAGCTCGTATGGCAAGTCTGGGTACAGGTCAATATCACATTCATCTCATCAATTATCTGGTATCCTTATCTTCATATCTCATGATCTGGGGTACAGATCTAAGTCTAGTACAACTGATACCATTTATACAAATGCGTGTGTAAACACACGTCCAAATGCCCGCTAAAATCTCATGTCGTATCCCAAATACGAATCATTTTATATCATCGATCTCATGGGACTATGCCCAATCTCATCGACTCATATCCAAATATCATCCACTATTCTCATCATCCAGGTATAAGTATAACAAATAAGCATGTGTGTGCGTGCGGGTGTAAACCTATTCTAGGGTTCGCAACTAGGAACTATACTAGCTTACGACAACACCCTAATCTTACCATAGTACACCTAATCTCATCTCAATTATCCATATCGCACCTAATTCTATATATATAGTATACTAAACCTCGAACTGCGGGGGTGCTATACGCCATCCACCCGACTTCCCCCGTAGATATAATCTACTCACCTTGCATCCGGCGTGTCAGTGTCGATGTCGCCTTCAACTTCTTCATCATATGATACCCTTGAGAAGGTACCTACAAGATAACACAATTGCAAATGAACCTTAAAATCACATCGAGAAAACCAAACGACGCGCTAAGGCCTATAGGTTAGAACCTATGGACTACGCTTTCAAAACCATCAAACAATCCTCGATATCGTCGTACAAACGCCAAGTAATCTAGGTAAAATGCAATTATATAAATCCAGAATTTAAAATATGCAATACGAAAATACGAATCAAAGCAGCAACTATAGAAAAGGGTCCCAGATTTCACCCTAGGTCAAATTAGACAATTTTGCATATACCAAGGGTCTAGTATACAAGAAATAAAACTTCAGAACCAACACGAGCCAAAATGGTGGAACCCAGGCCGCAATTTGTGGACAATTGGATTAAATCTGCGGCGAGTTTGGGGAATTACGGGCTAGGGTTTTGGTGGTAGCTTCCTACTTGCCTACATGTATCACTGCCCTTGCAAAATAATTTTCAGAGTCTCGGGGTGATAGCAGATTTCATTTAACCCTCACAGAATCAACAAATTTCCGATATCAGCTTTTCTAAATCCGTATTTCGGGTTTCTAGTCTCTGGTTTAAGCCTGGATTCTAGCACTAGGGGGTTTGTGTGGCCTCTACTGATCTCAACTTCACATCACAACTCTCAAATTCCTTTAACCCTAACTAGAATTCTTCTAAGTCCACAAAACCACTCGATATCGGTTCTAATCTAACATGGGGGTAAATGTAATGGAAACACTAAGCTAAAGGTTCAGAAATTACCTTATTTGGCAACACAAGAAAAATCTTGAGTTGCCCTAAGTGGCCAAAATCCTTTCTTTCTTGGTCCAATGTGCTTCCCTTGAGCTTGTGAATCATTTTTGTGAAATGGGATTTTGGTTTTGAGTTGATTTTCATGGAGTATTGTGGCTTGAAGCTTGAGGTGGAGGGGGAGGCAGCAGCAGCAGCAGCAACAAGAGGAGGAGAGAGGGAATGAGTGAAGGAAAATGATGGGGGATGGCTCAAGATAAGGTTGACCCCTCACACTCTCTTTCTCTCTCTCACCCATACCTCACACTATTCCATTCTTTATTCAATTTCTTTTCTTTTCTAATCCATTTTCTTTCTCTCCTCAGTAGTAAACCCAAAATAAAAGCCATGCAAAAATGCAACGAGTGTAAAAATGATACGGTGCAACGTTTTGCACAAAATACGCTTAAAGCGCGATTAGCGATTTTTAATCGCGATTAGCACTAAATTAGTGTCAAACAAATCTTAAAAACTTAAAATTTGCATATTTCACATAAAACACTCTCTTTCTAGTCATTTCTATAATTTTCCAAATTTTTCCCCATTTATCGGTATTTAATTATACCAAAATATTAAAATATTCATTAAAATTAGTATTAAATTATAAAAATTCCCCAAAAATAATATTTTATTTTTCTGAAATGTTACATTTTTCGCGGGGCACATCCGGGTTGAGCTTGTACCCACCGTTGTATTATTTCATTTCCTTTTTATTGCCCCTAGAATAGACCCAAGATGGGGTGCACAAACTACCGGGTACCTTGAAGTGCTATGTGGCCTACTCATGTTGTTGAGGGAGACTGCTTCACTTCGGATACTTTGCGGGTAGTTTGCAGCACCCGTAGGGGTCTATGATGGGGCTTGGCTATTCATCGCGATCGTGTAATCCGTCTTTCATTGCAGCTTCAAACGAAACGCGGATTCCTAGTATATCCAATGTGTTCATCTGTGATCTGGAATGTCTATTATTGCGTCTGACGAATGTACATATCTATATATGATATCTAGTAGGCGTTGCTTATGTTTTGCATCCGCGCTTGTCCAGCCCCGCTCTGTCGTTAGTTAAGTAACCTAACGGGTGATGACGGGGCCCAGTGGCGAATGCGGATGCCATAAGAGAACGTTGTATTTTCGTTCTTTTCTGCAATGGTAGGTTAAATGAAAGGACTGCATTAGATTAATACAAAGTAAAACAAACCAAAGCTGAATCGTTGGAACAATTTGAAAACCACTCGGTTTTTTCAAAACTGCAAACTTTTAAATGCGGAGCTTAAACCACTCATTTTAAAAGCTATCAAGTTCCTTCGATCATATCAAGTTCACTACGTTCACGGTTTCTCCAAAACCATTCGTAGCCCTCCGCCATTTCATTTAGATATTCAGTAGTATTCAAGCTATGTATTTTGACCTTCGCCAAGGCACAGTGATTGGTAGCTGCTGAATATTCATCTGTTGCATAGATAGATGTGTTGGTTTGGGATAGTTGTACTGCTATTTTGGCATTCGTCAAGAGTATGTATGGATAGGTTCAAAATAACCTGTATAATGATGGGTAGAACATGACATGTGACTTATGATATGTTGGCCTTCGTCAAGGTCATAAGAGCATTGGGCAAAAATCCACATCGGGAGTTTCTAAAGAAACTGAAACTTGCTAATGTTGCATACCATTTGGAGTGTGATAATTTTGGTAGGATTCCATCAACTTAATCACACGATGATATTTGGATCCTGATCCTACTGTTAGTATATGCTACTTCTCGGAAGATTTTTTCACTTAACGATCAATGCTATAAACCAAGTAGGTGTCTAAAAAGGTGTTAGCGGGGCTACGCCCGCAGGGAAAAGAGGTTATTTAATTAAGGAACTTCACGAAAGCGTCGTAAAACCTCCCTCGAAGTACCGACACTGGCCTGGCTAAAAGGTTAAGCAAGTATTGTACGGTGAGATTAATCCTGACTAGTTCTTCTTTTATCATTTGAGGAGGGATTCGAGAAACAGTGGGAGCCATCCTGTTTAGATAAACTAAAAAACATTCTAAACATGCAAGAGCATCATGCTAAAGTGTTTCTTCTCTCTCTCCTAATTGCAGCGACTAGAACATGACGGGCATTAAGTTATTATTAGATAAAAATATTTTGACAGGGCCAAACTATAAAGATTGGTTCAGGAATGTTAAGATGGCAATCACTTATGACAAGTTGGGGTATGTCCTTACTACTAAAGCCCCTGTCGTCCTAGGTCCATAATCTAGTGTTACGGATAAGGAATTCTGCAAGACATGGGAGATTGACTGCGCGAAGGACAAATGCGTCATGCTTTCCTCTATGGAGAATGAACATCAGAGGAGGCACGAGAATATGGATCTTGAATCCATATTTCTCCACACCAAGGAACTGTGTGGAGAGCAGTTTCGTATCGCTAGATATGAGACCTTGAAGAAGCTATTTCAGTCGAGGATGGCCTTTGGATCATTTATAGGGGAACACGACTTTAGGATGATTGGCTACATTAAGGAGCTCGCGGACCTCGGAACCACGTTAGAGAATGAGCTGTATACAGACTTGATTCTCCAGTCCTTTCCTTCCACCTACGCCTAGTTTATCTTGAATTTCAATATTCAAGGTAAAGAAGTTGAACTTATGGAACTCCTCAACATGTTGAGGAGTGCAGAGGGCACCATGCAGAAAGTAAGGGAAACACCCGCTATGTTTGTTGGTGGTGCTTCCTCTTCTAGGTCCAAGGCGAAAGCCAAAGGAAAGAAGAAGAAGGCCCCTACGAAACCGAGAGGAGGTGTTGGTAAGGTGGAAGCCAAGGGAAATGCAAAAGTTGTAAAGCCGATAGTAGGTAAGGACGAATGCTTCCACTGTCTTTGAAAGGGCCATTGGAAGAAAGATTGCAAGGCTTGGAACACCAAGAACCAGAACCCGAGGCAGGTTGTGGTTTCGGCTTCAGGTGTGTTTATAATTGAAAATTGTTTGTCAATCAACTCTACTTCCTCGGTATTGGATACCGGATCAGGATCTCATATATGCAATTCTTTGCAGGCACTAAGAAGCCGTAGAGTTCTGAACACTGGTGATATGACCCTCAGGGTTGCTAACGGAGCGAGCGTAGATGCTGTGTCCATAGGGGAATATCACCTTGGATTGATGAGTGGACATATTTTGGTTTTGCGCAATTGTTTTTGTTTACCTAGTTTAACTTGTAATATCATATCGATATCCTTGTTATCAAAAGAAGGTTATGATTTTACATTTGGAAACGATGTTGTGAACATCCACCTTAATCATAGTTTGATTGGGTCAGGTATACTAAACAACGGTATATATGTATTAAACCAATTGCAGATTTCCAATGTCCAGAACACACTTAAAAGAAAGTCTCCGGATACAATTCAGGCTTTCTTATAGCATTGTAGACTGGTTCACATCAATGAGATAAGGTTAACTAAGTTACATAAAGAAGGATATTTGGATCCGTTCGAATATCAATCTTATGCAACTTGTCAATCTTGTCTCAAAGGAAAGGTCACAAAGACTCCGTTCACTGGACACGGAGTAAGAGCGAGTGAGCTCTTAGGACTCATACACAGTGATGTATATGGTCCAATGTCTAAACATGCAAGAAGTGGTTATTCTTATTTCATTACTTTTACGGATGATTTCTCTAGGTATGGACATATTTTCTTAATGAAATATAAATCCGAGGCCTTTGAGAAATTCCGAGAATTTAAGAATGAATTAGAAAAACAAACCGGCAAAAGTATCAAGATACTGAAATCTGATCGAGGTGGTGAATACTTGAGTGCCGAGTTCCTGGATTACTTAAAAGTGAATGGAGTTTTCTCTCAGCTTACTCCTCCATGCACACCACAACACAACGGTGTATCGGAGAGACGGAACCTAACCCTATTGGATATGGTACATTCTATGATGAGTAATGCTGAGTTACAGCGATCATTCTGGTGTTATGCACTAGAATCGGCTACATATCTTTTGAACAGGGTTCCTACCAAGACTGTGCCTACCACACAATATCGGATGTGGAGTGGGAAGAAACCCAGTCTTCAGTATTTGAAGATATGGGGATGTCCAGCTTTTGTTAAAAAGTAGTATGCGGACAAACTCGAGGCACGATCAGTACAGTGTAAGTTTGTGGGATACCCAAAGAACTCCAGGGGGTATTTTTTCTATTACGCAGAGGAACAAAAGGTTTTTGTTTCTCGTCATGCCTACTTTCTGGAACATCAGTTTTTAGAAAAGAAAACAAGTGGGAGCGCAATAGAACTGGAAGAAATTCTAGAACCACAAGCTATTACTGAAAGCTTGATGGAACCAGAAGTCTCAAGAGAACAGGACATTCCCGCACCTCTCCGCAGGAGTAGTAGGCTGTCTCATCCGCCTGAGAGATACTGCGGTTTTCTCGTAGACGGGAATAGAGAGAATTGCATCATTAATAATGATGAACCTACTAGCTTCCAGCAAGCCATTCAGAGCGGCGACTCAGTAAAATGGCCGGATGCAATGCGGACCGAAATGGAGTCCATGTACACCAACAAAGTATGGACTTTAGACATTGCTCCAGATGGGGTAAAACACATAGGATGCAAATGGATCTTCAGAAAGAAGATTGGTATAGATGGACAGGTTGAAACCTATAAGGCTAGACTTGTTGCAAACGGTTTCCGTCAAAGACCTGGTTTGGACTATGACGAAACCTTTTCTCCAATGGCTATGCTCAAATCCATTCGGATCTTTCTTGCCATTGCTGCCTTCCACGTTTATGAGATTTGGCAGATGGACGTAAAAACCGCTTTTCTAAATGGAAATTTAGAATAGTGTGTCTATATGGACCAGCCAGAGGGTTTCATTCAGAGTGGGAGCCGCGGGAAAGTGTGCAAGTTGCTTAAGTCCATCTATGGACTAAAGCAGGCATCACGGAGTTAGAACATCTGTTTTGATGAAACGGTCAAAGAATATGACTTTATAAAAAATCCAGATGAACCATGTATTTATTGTAAGATTGTAGCATGAACTGTTGTATTTCTCGTCTTGTACGTGGATGACATTCTCTCGATAGGAAATGATATTCCTATGCTACAATCTGCCAAAGGATTCTTGTCACACAAGTTCTCCATGAAAGGCCTGGGTGATGCCTCTTACATTCGGGGGATCTAGATCTATCGTGATAGATCTAAGAGGATGTTGGGACTTTTGCAGTCCAGGTACATCAACACTATACTGAAAAGATTCAGTATGGAAGATTCTAAGCGCGGTAATTTACCGGCTTATCACGGAATCACCCTCTCCAAAGAGATGTCTCCCAAGACTGATTTGGAAAGGGATCGTATGTAAATTATAAACTACGCTTCTGTGGTAGGCTCTATAATGTATGCGATGTTGTGTACCAGACCATATGTAGCTTATGCACTGAGTGTGGTAAGCCGGTATCAGTCAAACCCCGGGGAGAAGTACTGGATAGCAGTAAAGAACATTCTCAAGTACATGAGAAGGACTAAGGTGATGTTCTTGGTTTATGGCGAAAAAGTCCTCCAGATCGAGGCTTTTGCTGACTGCAGCTTCTAGAGTGACAATGATGACTCCAAATCTATGTTAGGTTATATCTTTACCCTCAATTGAGGGGCGGTCTGTTGGAGGAGTTCCAAGCAGGACACCGTTGCTGACTCGACAATGGAAGCGGAGTATATCGCATCTTCTGATGCCGTAAAAGAAGCAGTCTGGATAAGTAAGTTCTTAACGGAACATCAGGTGGTTTCGTCCATTGTTGATCCAATAACTCTGTATTGTGACAAAAACGAGGAAATAGCTTTAGTAAAGGAACCTAGGTCCCATCAGAAGTCCAGAAACATCTTGAGGCGGTATCACCTGATCAGGGAGATCATAGATCACTGGGAGATTGAGGTTCGGAGAGTTGCTATAGAAGGAAACACTGCAGATCCATTCACAAGGGTCATCCCTCAGACGCAGTTTGAGAGGCTATTCGAGATGATAGGTCTGCGATACGCCAGCATATGGCCCTAGTGCAAGTGGAATATTGTTAGTGTGATTTTTCCTAGAGGCCATTATTGTATAGTACTATCTTGTTTTTTACATTTTGAAAGCTTGGGATATATACACGGATTTATGACAGCCTTGCTCGATATAGTAGTATGCTACTTGGTTTGGATCAATCTTAATATGTATATATGTTTCTTTTAACATATCGCTAATATATATTGATAGAGCCCTTAGGATCTTTACTTGACTACCAGCATTGTGATGGCAGTCACACTAGTGGGGGCTAGGTAGTCTACAAGCACATCCTTATACAGGTCACTAGTCGTAGGATTATCGAGACAGGGCATCGATACTCCAGAGTAAACTAGTGTATACGCTTCCAGTCCCAGCAGGGGAGACTGTCTGTCCCACAGCCATTAGTACATTGTACTGGAGATAGTATGCAAGTGCTCGTTGGGTTACGAGTACACTGGACAAGACTCGTAGGGAACTATTGGTTGGTACTATACCTATCGTCAGATAGCAGTTCCCAGGTGACATGTGTACATCATAGTCCGTTGACTTGACACAGCTGCTTCGCCTCAAGTGTGTTCCCACTGTTCTTAGATTGCTACCTTGCCACGGCTCAATTTGTCATGCAAACTGGTAGCAGTTGGGTGCAGTTCCGAAGGGCTTAGAGGTAGTGGCGGTTAAATAGGATTCGTCTCTCCCGGTATTGGGGGTTGATGTTGTGCTGTATTCGGAACTCCGTTACGCAAGGTCCCTGGCCAGGGCAAGTGAGATTTGCTGGTAGGTGCTCCAGTATTTTCTCAGGGTGTTTTGGACTGTACTCTGACACAACTTATACCGTTATTAGAGGTCTAACGCTTGCCGCCCCCTAGGCCCGATATGCGACACTGTTAGACGAACAAACCGGACTATAAGAAGATTGTCACATACAGGGTCAGTAGGAGTTCCGATGGGTTTCCTCGTCGGCCTTCTTATCGACATCTACCTGGGGACCGTTACATACAGCTAGTACCGCTTGCGGCCTGTGGTTAAACCCACTTCCAGCGTAGTGTCGAGTCATTAGAGTCCCACACAGAGGGTTTCCCTACTTCGGGCGAAACGATATAGAGGTCGTATGGTTTTACGATAGGGTTCGAACATATACATGTACTTGTGCACGTATGATATTCAGACTGATTATACTAGTGGACTTTGGTTTAAGCCAGATCCTAGTATCAGATTATTGGATTTGATTAGCCTCGGTATATCCATGTTTTTCATAAATACGGATGGGATGGGCATTCTCGTAATTTTTCGGGAAGCTTCTAGAAGGAGATGACTCATTTAGGGTTTTATCTTTTGATTTAATCTTTAATGAGGTGGGGGAGATGAAGTGTTATTATCATTAAATGAACTATGACTCATGAGATGATTCATCTCAAGAATTAAATGAAGCATGGTTGATATTTTGCTAGATATTTTAGTATGATATTTTTCATGCTTCATATTATTCAAAATGAGTCAAGCTTCATTTCATAATCACAAACACTTTCTCTCTCCTCAAGCTCTCTCTTCTTCATCTTAACCCTAATTGTTTCATGAGTTGAGAACCCTAGGGTTAATAAGACTATTAAATCCTTAATCACTCTCTATATTCTCTAGGTCAGTTAGATTAGCACTCTAAGTCACTTAGTTTCCTCATCTCAGAGGTTAAAGCTTGTACTAGGCATTCTCGGGTGGATCTTCTTCGACTTGTGGAGGCCGACGAGGAGGAGAACAACAAGAACAAGAAGGACCAGTATCTTGAGGTATAATCTTCTTGCCGAGTAGATAATACCTATAGTTAGTTTTGTTAGATATGGTTTATCAAAGATCCTTATGCATAGTCGATGTTACCTTGATTGAAAAATCGTTTTTTACCCGTTCTGCCTCCCCGCAAACCCGTGGGGTGTGTAACGTCAACTTACACCGACTACCTCTGCCCCACTAGTATGATCTGCATTATAATACTTGTATTCAAGTACTCATCCAAATGGCTGTATCAACTTGTAATAGAGAGATAATAAGTGTATATGTTAAGATAAAGAGCAACTAGATAGCATACTGTCATGTCGAGTAAGAAAGCCCTCCCTATATATTTCCAAGCATCCACTATAATATACATCACATGTATAATAATGACCTCTATGGCATACATATAACTTACAATCTCTCACTTGCACTATGGCCATTTGTTGTAGTATCTCATACTCAATGCCCCATAAAAGTCTCTTTAGGGTAAGGCCTCTGTGAGTGGATCCACCGTGTTATCCATCGCGTCAACTCTCCTTACCTCGATCTCTTGGAGATCAACCATCTCCCTGATCAGGTGATACTGTCCTCAGAATATGTCCGGATCGCTGATGGGACCGGCGTTCCTAGGCCAAAGCCACAACTTCATTGTTGTCATAATAATAGTTATTGGACGCTTAATGGTAGGAACCATGTTCGTATCATGAACAAGAATTATCCAATTATCCACTTTGGTAGCATCGTTAGTAGCGATGTATTCAGCCTTTATCGTCTAGTTTGCCAAGATATATAGCTTGGAACTCTTCCAGCATACCGTCCTTCCACTAAAGGTAAAGGCAAAGCCCGACACTGACTTTCAGTCAACCTTATCACTCTGGAAGCTAGAATTGGTAAAGGACTCCCACTGGAGTTTACCGTTACCAAACACCAAGAACATTTCTTTAATGCTTCTCAAGTACTTAAGAATGTCCAGTAATTCTCCTAAGATCCGATTGATACCTGATCAGTACACCAAGTGAGTCAGCTACATCTGGTCTGGTACATAACATTGTATACATGATAGAGCCTAGTGCCGAAGCATAGGGTATCCCTTTCACGCGAGCTCTCTCCAAATCAGTCTTGGAATACATCTTTTTGGAGAGAGTGATTCCTGAGTAAGTGGGCGAACCACCACGCTTAGAATCTTCTATACTAAACCCTATGGTGTTAATATACCTGGATTTGTGACACTCCCAACATCCACTTAGATCTATCACCATAGATCATAATCCACGAGATGTAGTAGGTATAATCCAGATCTTCTATAGAGAATCCTCGTGATAAGAGGAGCTTGAGCGAGTGTACCATAGGAAACCATTTCCTATCAAGAGTATTTCATCTACGTACAATACGTGGAAGACAACCTTACTCTCTACAGCCTTCTTGTATATACCAGGCCCATCTACCTTTTTGATAAAGTAAAACTCTTTGACTTCCACATCATAACAGATGTTCCAACTCCGCGATGCGTGCTTTAATCCTGATGGACTTAAGCATAGACACTGGAGAAAAAGTTTCATCATAAACCACACTTGGTTATTGACGAAAACATTTTACTACAAGTCTAGCTTTGAAAGTCTCAAATTTTCCATCTACACCAAGAATCTTCTCAGGATCCACTTGCTCCCGATGGGTTTTACCCCTTCAGGTGCAACATTCAAAGTCATACTTTGTTGGTGTATATGGATTCCATCTTTGATCGCATAGCATCCAGCCTGTTCACAGAGTCCCTACTCATGATGGCCTGCCTGAACCTGGTTGGGTCATCATATACCATGATGCAATTCTCGCTACCACCGTCACCGAGGAAACTATAGTATCTCTCAGGCGGATGAGGAATCTTACCAGATTCGCGGGGAGGTTGAGGCTCGTTGGAGACTATTGAATCCTTTGGTTTCACCAAATCATCAGCTGTTAGTTTGTCCAGCTAGAACTCCATCTAGTCTACCTCATGAACACTAATTTCATCACAAGAAATTCCTTTTCTAAAAAAGATGGCATGTTGAGAAACAAAAAAGCTTTTGCTCCTCAGTGGGGTAGAAGATATACGCTTACGAATGTTTGGGATATCTAACAAACATATAGAACTTACCTTGCCTCGAGTTTGTCCGGATTCTGCCTTTCAACATAGGCCGTAAAACCCCATATCTTAACTTGTTTAAGACATATTCTCTTCCTATTCCATATCTCATATGGAGTGGTAGGCATTGATTTGGATGGAACCCCATTCAATAGGTATGCAGCTTCTCAAGTGCATAACGCCCAAAAGGAAATAAGTAACACAGCAGTACTCATCATAGAGCACACCATATCTTATAGGGTGCGATACCTCTGCCCCGATACACCATTGTGCTGTGGTGTATATGAAAGAGTAAGCTGAGAGAGAATCTCATTCTCCGTTTAGAAAATACAGGAACTCCATGCCCAAGTATTCGCCTCCTTGATCTCATTGAAGGACTTTAATACTTCCACCCGTCTGATTCTTAACTTCAAGCTTATATTTCTTGAATTTCTCAAAAGTTTCATACTTGTGTTTAACCAGGAACACAGGTCCGAATCTTGAGAGATTGTCGATGAATGTAATGAAGTATAAGAAAACAACCCTGGCATTTATAGACATAGGACCGTATACATCATCATGTATCCATCCCTAGAGTTCAGCAACTCTTTCTCCATTTCCAGTAAATGGAGTATTGGTCATTTACCTTTGAGACAAGACTGGCAAGTATCATAAGATGAAAATTCGAACAGATTCTCATATTTATCCTTATGTAACTTAGCTAGTCCTGTCGCATTGATATGACCTACTCTACAATACCGCAAGAAGGATTCGTTCATTTCTAAACTAATCCTCTTGTGTGTGTCTATATACTTTGAACTGTGGTTTTATTTAGAACATATATTCTATTACATAACATGCCTGATCCAATCAACTCTTGATTAAGGAAAATGTTCACAAAATTATCCTCCAATACAGAATTATATCCTTCTTTAACATAATAAAGAATTCGATGTAATGTTGTATATCAGGTTTAGTATCTAATAACATTTGTTCAGAAACAATGTATTTACCATTTGGTAATACAGGGTGTATTTGCCAACTGATTGGCTACAACAATTGCACCATTCTCTAACACTTAGAGACATATCACCGAATCTCAGTTCTCTACCTTTCTGTAGCCCATGTAACTCTTACATATGCGGGATCCTGTTCCGGTATCTCATACCAAGGACGTAGAGTGTACTGAGAAACAGCTCTTGCTAACTAACACACCCGAAGAATATTCATCAACATATTTTTTATTCGATTGGGTCGCGTGGAAATCCGGATATTCCCCTATTTCCTGCTCGCGCTTATAACAATTACAAGATAGAGCGGAACCAACGTTCCCCAGCTCAGTATAATGAGAAGGTTCGGTCAATACATCCATATTATTATCTTGATTAAGGCATGTCACGGTCACTACCAGGAGAGAGAGAGAAGAAAATACTCAGCGTATACTCTTGCAAGATCAGATTGGTTATTATTTTATCTAATCAGGATGGATCGCACTGTTTTTATCAAATTTTCCTTCAAACCCTAAAAGGTAAGACTGGCCGAGATTAATTACACCTCTACAAGTTTGTCAATCTTTAGGCCAGGGCAGTGTCAGTACTTTGTGGGAGGTTCCCCGTATTTTCGCACGGACCTAATTAAAATAAACATCATTTTCCCAGGGGCAAAACCCCGTTAACACCTTTCTAGACACCTACTTTGATCGGCTAATTTTAATGTGCAAAACTCTCCCAGGAGTAACTCTTACTCGCAGTCGGTATCGGGATCCAACTATCTCATAGAAGGTATGCAATCTCATTGCAAATTTCAACACTTAAAATTCCCAATAATATTTTGCCTCAAGCTATATATGACCTTGACAAGGTCAACAAACCATAAATCACATGTCAAGTTCAACCCGTACGTTTCATGATTGAATTAAACCCACCCGCACGACCCTTGACAAGGTCAACAAGGCCGCACGACTACCCTAATCCAATTGCATCTCATGCTTTGCAGATAAGCATTAATAAGCTACTGCACACTACGTCTTGACAAGGTCAACAAACGCAGCACGAATACTAAATAGTCCTTATCTGAAATGACGGAGGGCTATGACAGGTTTTTAAGAAAACCTTTTGCGTAATGAACTTGATATCGTTGTAGAATCGAGTGATTTTGAAAAATGAGTGTTTTTAGGCTTTTACTAATTTTGCTACTGAGGTCACTCCCGGTGAAGGGATCTCGTCTCTTTCCTCATCGAATGAGGTGCTGGATATTTCACAAATAACACAATGCAAAGCATGAACTAAAAAGCAATCAAAAACAAAACCGAGTGGGTTACAGCATCTGCCAGTTTCGCTAAAGAGGTCACTCCCGGTGAAGGGATCTCGGCTCTTTCCATATCAAATAAGGTGCTGGATATTCTACAAGGAATACCACTATGCAAAGTAAGAACTGGAGATACCATTTTTTAAAACAAGATTCTACAACAACTTTAGGTTTCTTTTATTTCATTAATCTCATTAATGAAGTCCCATCTTTTATGCTTCCAAAGTATCACAGAAGAAACGAAACCAGCAATATTTAGTATATATCATATATATAATATAAGCATTCATCTCAGAATATCAGCAGCAGAAGAACACATATGAAATATTGGATATACTAGAAATTCCGTGTTTTAAATTAAGACAGTACAAAACACGGATTCCAAGGTCGCGATGAACAGCCAAACCCACATCTCTAGACCCCTACGAGAGCGGCAAGCAACCTTACCAATTCTACAGTTAGGAGACCCGGTCTCGACTCATCGAGATGGTCTTCCATTGGACCCTAGAACCCGGTTACTTGTGCTCTCCTCCTTTGGTCTATCCTAATGCGGAAAAGTTAATAATATACATCAATGGTGACATCATCCTCAACTCGGAAGTGCCCCAATAAAAGAATATTACATACAAGTTTTTACATGAATGAAAATGAAAAACTCTCATCTCACATAAAAAAAACCCGGCTATTCAAAACACGACGATCCAATATAACATATCACAACAACACATAACATCATATGTCATCAACATAAGTAAATATGTGTATCCCAATTGTCGTTGACAAATAGCAACGAAACCGGCGATACAGCACATATTACACTTACGATCGCAGAAAAGAAAGTGAAAAACTTAAACAATTGGAATACACAACCATCTTAGGTATCATAAACCCATTGTATCACATACTTTAGATTTCATTCCTAACCAAATGAATTCCTTAGATATCGCATGCATAACAATTCTAAACCTCGCATTTTAGTCTCGATATTGAAAACACTTTTATATAACCAATCGGGTAATTCAATAAGATTCCCGACAACCTGATCGAATGCTCGTCGGAAACTTTAATAGACGGCCGCACCCCCGATGTCGTCGACGAAGTGAACTTAGGCGGAACACCGGGCCACGAGCACCCGAACGGGTGCTTTTGGCGACGGGTTTCTCCTACAGTCACTTGGTCGGGGCAATGGGGCGTGGCTATCTAGTAAGGTTATTCGGCGAGTATCTGCATACGCTACGTAATTGCGACAGACTTTTGATCCACATCAAAATTCTGTGGCAACCGATCAAATGAGACTGAATTGCTAGATTTATAAAATTCAAATTAGTTTCATAAAACTAAATATTGTGGATTCCAAGTATTGTATCACAATCACAGATAGCTAGATGAAGTTAAACTTTTCGATCGAATCAATAAACACCCAAAATTTCCCAAAGAGCTCAACACTTGAGCGCAGTTTAAAAAATACCCAGAACATGCCACCGCACCTATGGACCAACCGTAGAAGGGTCAACCCTTGTCTCACCTATAGCGCTGCGGAACTACCGCAAACCCTAGGGTTTGTTGGCGGTTCCGGAGGTCACAGAATCGAGTTAGTGTTTCGTTCTTCAGGAGGGTTCATAGAAAACACCTGCATGAATTTCTGAAGATTTTAAACATGGAAAAATCCAACAATTGGAAAATTTCCAACGAGGGAGAAAACGGGTTATTGTTATCCGTTCGAACATTTTAACGTCGTCTAAATAACCCGAAACGATGTTAGAATTACGACTAAGAAACACTCCGAATTGCCTTTACAGAAATATAACATCGCATGCAATCTCAGTAAAAACAAGCAACACCTGAAACACCAAAACCCACAGACTAGAACACCATGCAAAAACGAAGCCCAAATTCGTTTAAGAAACCGGTGAGGCCGGTATTATTCAACATGTGGCCGGTCATTTTTTGGCAAGATGGGTTCGTTTTCCTGTGGTGTTAATGTAACATCTCATATAACATTCTGCAGTTGCTTAAAAAAAATTTAGACACCTTAAAAATTTTGACAGAAACTTGGTTTTTATTTCGAGTGTTTCGGAGTTGTTACAGTTTCGTAATTCTACAAATATCGTTTAATTCTCTAGCACGTCTCTAATACCACTGCATGGTTCCCTAGGGTTGCCGCTAGGTTTCGGGAGGCATCGACCATGCCATTTTAAATTAATTTTGGCGTGCTAAAGAACCCTAACCTAGAATCTTAACTAGAGAATTAGACGATACAAGAATGTAAACATCTTTACATCTAAGTGAATAAGGAATACAACCTTTGTAGACCGGTCCTTCACTTCAATAGCTCCGTGTAGTAGTCTCTTCGCTCCAAATAGTGAACTTCCAGACTCTAGAAAGGCTCCACAAGATGAAAGGAACAAGCTTTCTTGAAGTCTTCGAGGCCGAAGATGATCTACGTCGAGGAGACACCAACTCAAGCTATCTCTTCACTAATATGGAATTAGTGAAGCAAACACCCTAAACTAAATGGCTAATCTAGTAGAGGATGATGAGGTAGGTGTCACGACCCAAAATATTAGCTCGCGATCAGTACTTAAATCACGCGACGTGTACAGGCGTAACGTAATTCAAGTAAGCTGAAACCCAGAAATCTAAACCTTTTTAGGAAAAAAAAGATACAATAAATCATGTTTTGTCTTTTGAAAAAAATTGGGCAGCACCTCCTTTGTAAAAACTAACCCCGAAAACGAGTACAAAAAAGAATATAATAAAGCATCCCCAAACGGGAGCAAATTACGCCCAACGGCGGAAACAACCACCACAAGTATAAATAACAAGTATACGACGACCAACGGTGAAGATCCACACAAGGAAAAGTAAAGCAAGACATCAACCCCAAAAGCAAACATAAAACCCATCGCTCAAGTCTCGCAACTACAAGTTTTCTAAGTCTGCAACATATACAATTACTAGTTTCTGATTCGATGGAGTGAATAGATACAATATGAATAATGAATACAAGAGGGGCACGATCCAACATGTAATACCTACCACAAGAAAGTCACCCGAAAACAGCTGTATGCCAGCGATGCCGCAACTGATCCTTGCGGTCAACCTGCAAGAACTGTGGCACAACGGGGTGAGTTATCAACTCGTGAATAGAAAAACATCAGCAGGTAGAAATCAAAATAAACAACGATTCCTAGGTCAACTATATCATAAAGGTAATACTATGATATCTTGGGTGACCGTATCTGCATATGTGCCAACAGATAATAAATGCCTATCAGCAAGTGGATATCATCCAACAATATAATCAATGCATGTATACAGGTGGATCTCGTCCAACAATATAATCAATGCATGTATGCAGTGGATCTCGTCCACGTGTCACCCACTGACACAACAATTCCTGTATGTAAATATCATAAAAGAATATGCAGGTAAAATGGATATAAATCAACGTGTGTCCCTCGCGACACAACAAATCATAGAAACCTGAGTGTCTAACCTCGACACTCGAAACATCATGAAACCCGTGTCTAACATCGACACGTAAATCCTCATCTGTCAGGCGCCGTCACCATGACCGGCCCGGATGTCAGTACATCTCATGGAACCTGAGTGTCTACATCGACACCAGCAAACCACGTAGCATGTCTGAACATGACTCCGATCGGTATCCCCTAGATATCCGCCGAGTCAAAATAATGTAACTGGTAGGTAGTGGTCCCTCTGCCTGGCTCATCGTCTACACCACGAAATCATATCTCGTCCCGAGGTACCATACCGAGTCCACCATGTACCCGCAGACGGTGCCTCTCGCTCCTCGAATCGGGTTTCACATGCCAATCTCAGAACCGAGAAAATACTTGGTGGACGCACTGAAAAACTGGGTTTTCAAACAATACATAAAATTTCTTGAAACACCCCCACGGTTCTCAAACTCATAAATCATATGAAATCTATATCTCGATGCGAAAATCCATGAAAGACTGATATATGAAACATAAACAGCAATATGAGCATATTAAGGTTAAACCGCTCTTTTAAATGAATCCAGTTTTCAAATATATCATGCGGTTCCCAAATCCTCCGAAATCAAGTGCAACATCATATGAGGTGTACATGTAACTATAGCAACGTAAGTGTATCTATATGTAAGCAGGTTTGGATGATACATCTCATAAGCATAATAGCACAATAAGCAACGTCTCAATATCACATGTCAATTCAATACCACTTAGGGGTATATGCAGCTATAGCAAGATATGTGGGTGTACATGTTAGTATGTATGCATGATGTGCATGTAGCTGTAGCAAGGTATGCAACATATAACAGGATGTAAGCATGTCCGTATATCTCATGCAACGTGGAACAGTGATATGAACATAGCAAAAATATTATAGCATGATGTAGCAATTCTACTGTGTAGTGACATAGCAATTATCGATGATAAAGTGTGTGGGCCGGCAATCTGTGTGCGCGCAACATAAGCATCATCGATAATGGTGTAGGTGTACTAGCACAGGTATATGAAATACAATGAGAATAACCTGAATGCAGCATAATGTACATCGTGAGCTAAAAGCTATAAGGTATACGTGTCTAACATGACTGAGTCGGTGAATCTATCAATCGACATCCAGCCTCACAACATCACGTACGGTACAAACCATCGTACGACATCCTCTAACCAAGGGTATGGATAAATAAATAGGTAAAACTCATTGCGTACGGTAATCCACGTACGGCGGCATTAAACAAATAGAGATTCTATCAACCTATATAACATTGGGGTACGGATCCAAGTCTCGTACGGCATATCACTCAAAATGCAACACATTATCCATATAAATATACCTATCTCTAAGGTCACATCCATGTCTGTAACATTTCAGAAAAATAAAATATTATGTTTTGGAATTTTTATAATTAAATAATAAAATATTGAATATTTTAATAAGGCGTTATAATTAAATAACGATAAATGGGGAAAAATTTTGAAAATTTTGGAAATTACTAAAAGGAGGGTGCTATATGTTATTTATGCAAATTATGAAATTTTATGATTTATTTGACACTATTTTAGTGCTAATCGCGATTAAAAATCGCTAATCGGGCTTTAAGCGTGTTTTGTGCAAAACATGCACCATATCATTTCACACTTGTGTTACATTTTCCTACATGGCTTTATCATCATTTTTCATTCTTTGCTTTGGGTTCACTATTGAGGAGAGAAGGAAATAAAAGAGAAGAAAAAGGAAAATGGAAATAAATAAAGAAATAAGCATGGGCAATTGAGAGAGTGTGAGGGGTCAAGAGAGAGCCTTACCCTTTTGTCTCCCCCCCCCCTTCATTTTTTTCATCTCTTTCTCTCTCCCTTAACTCCATGGCAGCACCTCCTCCACTTCCTCTTCAACCATGCAAAACACCCTCAACCCCACATCAAAACCCCACTCCCACTTCACAAAAAATGTGCACAAGCACACAAGCACACAAGCTACACCTTGGACCAAGAAAAATCACATTTTGGTGCTGTAGGGGATTCTTGGGTCCCAAATGAGGTAATCCTTTCACAATTTGTGCAGTATTTCTTTTGCTTATAAATCTATTCAAGTTTAAAATCGAGTTGGCGAAGTTTAGTGGACTTTGGATATCCCTATAGAGGGTTAGGATTAATTTGAGTTGTGTTAGTGTAATTAAGCCTTAGTGGTGACCCTTAAACCCCCCTTGGCGATAAAAACCCAGATCCAACACAATACCAAACCTGAAACCCAAAACAGAAATAGTCCATGTCGGTTTTTTGAGTGTTTAAGGCGTGCAGGGAAATCTGGAGTAACCCGAGACCAATACTAGAAAAGTAAATAGTACCAGTAGCCGAGATGGACCACCACGAGGCCACCCTACCAGAACGAGACCCTACCTCCTCAGCAAAACCGGCCTGGACAGAATTCCTCTCTATATGGCCGGCCACCCTAGTGTTTTAGGTGCCCAGGTTTCTTCTGTAGGTCACATATACCCAATATATCACCCTAGTGTTGTTTTGGAACATTGTTTTCACCCTAGACAAAATCTGGGACTATTTCCTTATGTTGCTGCTTTGATTTGAGTTATGGTTTTCTGTATTTTAAATCCTGAATTTTGGTGTTTGTGCTTTATCTCGATCACGTGACGTTTGTACGTCTATATCGAGTGATATCGGGTTGATTTGTGAGAGCTAACCATAGGTTTTGACCCATGTGAGTTTCGTGCGTCGTTTTGGCTTTGATTTGGATTTTAATGCGGCACGATACGTTATGATTTGTAGGTACCCTCGCGAAGATTTTGAGACGACAAGCAAGCACGTGGCAACGTCGGCAACGGAAAGCGTAGAGCAAGGTGAGTAAATTATATCTACAGGGGAAGTCGGGTGGATGGCATATAGCACCCCCGCAGTTCGATGTATAGTATGCTATATATATACTATATATATATATGATTATATGTTCATGGTAAGATTAGGGTTTTTAAAAGTGAACTAGTATAGTTTCTTAGTCACGAACCCTAGAATAGGTTTGCACTCAAACGCACACACATGCTTAGTGTTATACTTGTGCGTATATGGGGAGATATATATATATACACAAATAGGTATGGGATTGTGTATATATATACTCATATACCTACCTTTGGATGATGAGGATAGTGGATGATATGTAGAGATGAGTCGATGAGATTGGGCATGGTGCCATGAGATCGGTGATATGATGTAGTTCGTATTATGAGATACGACATGAGTTATAGCGGGCATTTAGGCGTGTGTTTTCATACACGCATATATATATATATACATATATATATATATATATCGATGGTATCAGTTTATACTAGACTTAGATCAGTACCCCAGTTCATGAGATATGATGATAAGGATACCAGATAATTGATGAGATAATGTGAGATTCGACCCGTACACAGATTTGGGATGTCGTACGACGGATTTACGTACGAGCTATATATTGATGATAGATCCGCACTCTTGACCCGAGGATGTTGTTTATTTCATAATTTTGCATTATTATATTCCCCATTCTTATTCATTTTACAAATAAACAGGTGCTTTTGATCCATGTCTGCTACATCGTTGCAGATTACAGGTTCTCGAAACAAAACAGTGAAAATGATGAAAAGACGATACAAAAGTGAGACTGCGACTAACAAATAGAAGAATCTTGATCATGCCTACAGTTTGAGGGACAAATGAAGATCAATGAATAATTTCACAAAGTACAAAGGCAGTGCAAGGTTCAAGACTTCGACACGAAGCAAACGGTAAAAGTCCAAGACATTATGCACTGTGGAAATCTGGAAGAAAACTAGAAGACAATCTGAGAAACCAAGTGAAGAAACAAGAAGCAAAATGCAACCAGAAGCAGCCCAGAAAAATCCAGCCCAAGACCCCACCATATGGCCGTGGATCCACGGCCAAACATGGCTTTTAGCCGCGGTTACGCGGCCATGATAAGCACGTGTCGGTCCATATTTTGACGGTGTGGTGGTGCGTTGACTAGGCTTCTTACGATAAATTTGTAAATGCAGATAGGGATCGGATGTAACCCTAAGGTTTCTATAATCTATAAATAGAAACCCTAAAGCTCTTTTTGGAGCATGCCTCTTCCTATGCCTCTTTTTAATTCCTAAATTCAGAATTTTAATTCTTGTAATATTTGAAGAGTGCATCAAATAAAAAGTAAGTCTTTCTTTTCTATGCCTTAGTTTAATTTTCTTTTCTTCAATAGTATAAATTTTATTTATCTGCCCTAGAATAAATTTTATTTATTTGCCGTAGATTAGATAATTAGGTTATTAAAAACAAAAAAATGTCTCTTTTTATTAATTCCCTAATGAGTGAGTAGTTCCTCACTTGTTAGGGTTAGGAATAGGAAATGTTTGAGAGATGAAAATCTCTCACCCCTTTCTTGCTCGTCATACATTTTAATAGGACTCTATGCATACATACACACACCGCTCACTATGGCACCATATCCCACGAGGTAGCGGTGATACCATAGTTAAAGACCGGTTGTGTATGTTTTCCATGGAGGTTAGGGTAAGAGTTAAGAAAGGACGGACAAGGACCTAGAGGAAAAAACGCAGTTTTTTCCCAATGGTACTAATCTACTTTGTTAGTTATTACCTTAACACCTAAATATTTCTTAATTAGGGCATAGAAAGCGGTGAGGAATATTGACTTTCCAAACTTGACCTAAATCTAACACGAGCAAGATTTTAATCTTAATCTAAATCAACTTTAGTTTTTATTGATAATCAAATCCACCATAATTGAAATTAACTCGTTAGAACAACAAGAAAATACACAAAATCCCTGTGGACCGACCCGTACTCAATCGGTTAGCTACCAAGTGATACCGTTGTTGATTGCGGTTAACTATTCTTTTATTTATCTTTTAAAAGTGCAAGCACGCATAAAAAAATCTCGTACAATCAAATAGCGCCGTTGCCGGGGATGGCGTAGTTATTTTCTTTTTGTAATTTTCGGGTTAATAAAAAAAATTAAAAAATCCATAAAAATGGAAAAATAAAAAGAAAATAAAAAATTTATCATCCTGTTATTCTTTGAAGTGTTTTCGTTTGAATTGTGCAGGATCGACGAACAGATTCAGATCTGGAAAAATCCAGAGAGTAAAACAGCAAACAGCAGATCTGAACAACCAGAGTAGAACCACAACAGAGAAACAGAAGAATTTTGGAGATCTGAACCACCAAGTCCACCGCGGAACCGCAGTCAAAGGCACGATCCCGTGGCGGATACACGGCCTGGTGGTGACGTCAGCGTGTGGAAAACTCTCTGTAAGCATCTTTTCTTCTTCTGAACCCCTTGATATCCTCTGAAAATTTTTCCTGTAGGGTTCTTTGCACAAAAACTTCTCTCCCTTCTCCAATAACTGGATCTTGTGCAGTATTCTTTGCGCTGCAATAAAAAAAATTTGGCAAGTGTGTTTTGTCTGTTTACTGCTTTGCATCTTTAAAATTGACTTTAAGGGGCTTTTACACTAATCCAGATTGGGTGGGCATTTCATTACCCTTCCTAGGACCCCAAAAATCACAAAAAGCATATTGCATTAACCATCGAGATAATTAAAAAAAAAATTAGACTCAGCCTTAAGGACTGCCGCGCTCAATAGGACAAAGGAATAGTTGTAGGCATCGATCGTTTATGTAAACCAGACTTTGTGGTGCCTAGGCTGGACAAATGGAGAAAGTTAACTTTAAAAGGTCCGTCTTACGGTGATTTGTGAGCGGATCCCTCCTTTCTCTACTTGTGCTTACCTGGCCACAATTGGCGGTGAAGAGGCGATTTGAGGTTCTCACAATATGCCCTTTGGAATAGTTAGGAGCGATCTAGTTGACCTATGAGACCCTAGATCTAGGCTTGATTGTGCATATTGTGATTGTTTGAACGTGTGTCTAAGTTTTTTATTAAAAATCTTTTTGCAAAAAGACCCTTATAAAAAAACACAAAACAGAAAATTTTACAAAAAGACTTGCCAATTTTCTTGCTAGAAATCCATTGCACCCCACTTGCACCCACATTCTTTTTCTTCTCCTTTCTTACATCATGGGTACCCCACCTTGCAAAACTCTTACCGAACTTTGGTACCCTCATCCAAACATTGCTTCCCACGCGAATTGTTTTGGTCGAATTACGGACGACCCCTCCATGCCCCAAATTTCTTTGAAAGATCGAATAGAAGCGTCTAGGAGAAACAGTTCGACTTCGCAATCCACTTTGTATCAACCATATCAACCTTCACTACCTTCTTACGTTGATACTCCTTTTTCGAGTTCTTTTGTAACTCCAAAACCCATGTCTATTGCTGAACAAATTGAACAATCTAGTAACCGATCTTTCACTCCTTTCAACACTTCAAGTTCCTGGGATCAACAAGTCCATTCACCTTTTTATCCAAATGTTGATCCTACTCCTGTCTAACCATTCAATTCCTACCAGTCCTACCCGACTTTCGCACCTTCCCTAGACATTGCTTCTACACAACCATTTAGGAGTTTTACGTATCCAAACAACTTTGAATGTTTTACTGAAACCCCTTCACAACCGATGTCTAGTCTGGAACAGTCGTTGGAAGCTTATATTGTAGTGACAAACCAACAGATGAGGAATTTGGATGCGTCCATTGTCGCCCTTTTGCAACCTAGTGACCCGGTAGCTAGTTTCCAACAAGCTCCAAAAATTCCAATGTATGATGAGGCGGTCGGACAGATTGAGAATTTGAGTGGAGAGAGTGAGATGTGTACCCTTCCAAATCAAACCTATCCATCACCAATTGAATCCCACAACTCCGGTTGAAAATAAAACGTTTAATGAGTTATGTGACTTTGTAGTGCTTGATTTGCCAGATTGTGAAGGGTCCCTTTCGAGTGAAACCATCACCAATCCTTTCGACCTCTACACCTCCAATCTAGAAGCTGAATTGATAAATATCCATTCTTTTGATGAGGTGTCCAAAAAAATTGATTTTCACTTGATTGGGGATGTTGACGCAGGGAATAATTTGGATGATGAACCTGCAGATTTAACTGAATTTTTCTCCAATTAATCATCCCGAGTCATTAAATGTTTCTCCCGAACTTCATATGCTTCTTGATTTTGATGATAATTGCATGGATGAGATAACTTTTGAGGAGAATTATGAGGATACTGTTGAGGAGAGTACTAAGGATAGTATTGCGGATGAACCGGTTTTGTTTGATGAGTCGGATTTTCCAATTAATTCTCCTAAACTTTAAACTGTTATACTTCCTAAATCACCCCTTTCATCCTTTCTATCATTCCAACCACGCAAGAGATCACGCAGGAGGACTGTGAGCTTGAAAAATTTCTATTCGTTCACAGCAGTTTTGACGCCACTAGTGTGTTCCTTCTTGAATCTGACACAGTTCTCACAACCGATAACGATTACGAGTGTTTCACCTTTTCGGACGATTTTGAAGACTCACCGCCCGAGTTTGAGTCTTTTGAATTTTTAGATGATTTAGTTGAACCATCAGACTCGGTTGCTTACAGTCATTTTGAACAATTGATAGAATCCTTCGAGTTAGAGACAGTTTCACCAACTTCACCTTCAATTGTTTCACCTCTGAAACTCGAACTCAAGCTATTGCCGTCTCACATTACATACGTTTACTTAGGTAAGAACGAGACCCTTCCTAAATCACTCCCCTTCGTCCTTTCCATCGTTTTGACTGCACAAGAATCCGTCACACTTCCATTTTCAATGTCTGGTTTACCAAGTTCAACGTATTCATGTTTTCTCGTGAATCTTGAGGGATTTGACCCCATTTCTCGACGGGTTGATAGATTAGCACAATCGCTTTTAACACATCGGTCATCACAATTTGTGCTAATTTATTCACTCAATTTACACCCTCAAGTTCGTACTGCACTTTTTTCTCTCTTCCGCCATTCTTCTCCTGATATACCGAGACCATATTGCACCTTTCTTCCCATACGGTCTCGTGTGTTTTTCATTTCTTTTCTCTATACTCCATTCTTTCACCAAGCACACCATTATAACGATAAACGTTTTGAATGGTTGGTGCTAACCTTTGGCCTGTGTAAGGCCTTGTATAGCTTCATACTGTGTTTTTCCCCTCCCTAACTCTGAATTTTAACGCATAAACAGTGGAAACACTGTCTCATTTAAGTTTGGGGGGACCTTTTTGTATATATATTTTGTTTTTCTTTCAACAATAAAAAAATTTAAAAAAATAAATAAATAAACAGGGAGTGCCGACATTTTTTCCCCTCTTGGTGCGGCATGACAGTGAGGACACTGTCAAGTTTAAGTTTTGGGGTGTGCTCGGTAAGGTTTGTTCCTTCGCACTCATGTGTATATTTTTGCATTTGCATACTTATTTTAAAACCCATAAAAATCAAATAAAAACTGAAAAATTCTAAAAATTAAAACATTCAATTTTAGCTATAATTGACTTGAGTTTGACAAGAAGGTTAACTAGCTTGAAACAACTAGATCCTAGACTTAGTGAATTAAAAACCCTAAAAATAACCTCTCTTAAAATTTAACGGTAGAAAAATATATGACTTTGTAGTTTACTTAGAAAAAGGCAAATTTTGAGTTCACTTCTTGGGCTAAGTCAAATAAAGGAAAAGTATTGATATTTTTATTAAATTATAAGTCTGAAAAATAATCCCTAAGTTTAAGTCTAAATTCTGAAAAAATATACCCTACAGCTTGCACAAACACGAACCTTGAAACTTGGAATGTTGGATATAGTGCCCTCAGAGTCAATTATTGGATCACAGGCACGTGATTGCAATGATTGAGGGAGGTCCTATACCAGTAGGACAGTCTTACTCCAGAGCTTTGTATACTATCTGGTTTGTCTTTATCATCGTGTACATGCTTTAGGTGATATTGTAGTTCACTATTACACGTTGATAGAGAATAGTATGCTACCATGGTTTATCTTTATCATCGTGTACTGGTTTAGGTGACCTTACAGGTCACTATTCCACGTTGATAGAGCCCATAGGATTCTTGCTTGACTACCAGCAGTATGATGGCAATCATATACATGAGAGTTGGGTAGTCTATAAGCACATACTTAAAGTGGTCCCTAGTAATGGGAGTTTCGAGACTGGGCATCGATATTCCACTAGTAGACTAGTGTATACAGTCGAGACCCCGATAAGGGGCGGTGACCGGTCTCACAAGACATTGGTGTCAGTTGGTTCACCTAAGATGTATACAGGTGCTCATTGGGTTATGAGTACACCGGACAGGAATCGCCGGGAACATACTAGTCGGTATTATACTTGACGTCAGATAGCAATTCCCTAGTGACATGTGTACATGTTAGTTCATCGACCTGAGATCGTCATTTGTCTCGTGTGAGTTCCCACTTTACTTTGATTACTACCCTACCACGGCTCAAAGGAGTCGTGCAAACAGGTTTTAGTTGGGTACAGTCCCGAGCCACATGGAGGCAGTGAGCGGATCGGTAAGGTTTCGTCTCTCCCTGTATTGGGGGTGAGATCGCGCTATGTCTAGCAGAGCCATTACAAGAAGTCCTTGGCCAAGGCAGGAGATTTATTGGTAGGTATTCCAGTAGTATCTCAGGGTGTTCTGGGCAACACTCCAACACGACTTGTACCGCTTTTTGGGGTATGACTTTTACCAACCCCCTAGGGCCGACATGCGATGCACATAGGTGAACGGACCGAACTGTACGGATATTGTCACTGACAGGCTCAGTAGAGTGTTAGGATGAGTTCGCTCATCGACCTCCCTTTTGGTCAATACCTGATAGCCCGTTACGTACGGCTAGTACCTCTGACGTGCTAGTGGTTAAATCCACAGCCAAAGTATTGACGAGTCTTTAGTGTCCCCCATAGACAGTTTCTCAAGTTTCGGGCGAAACGTTGTAGAGGCCGTATGATATATGGTAGGGTCCGATCATATACGTGTAGTAGTGCACGGATCATGATCGGGTGGATCATACTAGTGGGCTTTGGTTTAAGCCGGATCCTAATATTAGATTTGTTGGATTACTTTAGTCTCATCGCATTCGCATTCAGTCGGAATGCGGATCCAGGTATGTAAATACAGGTGAGGGGTATCTTTGTGATCCGTCACGAGTTTACTTTAGATGTTGCCGTATCTTTTTGTTGTGGCAAACATTTGGATTAATGTTTGCATTTAGAAATAATGGACTAGAATTCATCATGAGATTCATTAAATGTGACATAGACAAATATAGTGACTTATGGTCTCTTTTTTGTGAAAAATGTCACATTTAGTGATTGATTTGTGGATGAAATGGGAGGAAGGGCGAGGAAGGGCAGCCATGTGATGGTTGTTAGCTCTCATATTATTCTTCTCACTCTCTCTCATTTTTATCACACACATATCACAAAAGGAAAAAGAAAAGCTCTTCTTCTTCTTCTTCCTCTAGCACATTATCTCCATCAATGGCAACACCTCTAACCTCCATCCAAATCCATGGATGCAAGAGAAAAAATGATCACAAACATTCTCTACATCACCTTGGACACGTCGGCGAGCAGACTTCGTGCCCGAGTTGCTTCGGATGAAGGGGGAGCCCGTAAAAAGAATCGATGATGTGGTGTCCTTTCCGACGAGGAGATCGAGACCGGAGTTGCCGCGAAGAGCTTGGGATGGTTGCCAAAGACCGAAGGACACGGATCGATCGGTATAGATTTCCAACCCTTTCTCTAGTTTCTAATTATAGGTTAATGGTTCGATCTAGGTTTTAAGCATACGATAGTGCCGGTTTCTAGTTTGAAAAAGTTTTCGTTTCCGCATTTTGGCCTCGGAAAGACGGCCGGGGCACTACCGTAGACTTACATGGTATCAGAGCCATACTATTAACCTTTACTAGCTTGCTCTAACGTATTTAGAACTTCGATCGAACAAAAATTCCGAAACCGCGATTTCAAAATGTGCTGTTTCTGTCGAAATTTTTTTGTTGTCACAAAATTATTTGGTATATTGCATAAATATGTGCAGGCTTTTCTAAGAGTTCTGAGAAAATTTGGTGCATTGATTGCACTGTAGCGCCGTGGAACCACGGCCGTACCCACGTTTTGTCCGCGGTTCCGCCGCCATACTGTAGCATTAGGGCACCAAAATTTCTACAGTTCTCTCTGTGTTGGAATTGGGGTTTCTGGTATTTTTGTTTTGGGCCCATATTTGTTTGAGTACTGGGAATTGTACTTGGGGCCCACTTCGGGAAATTTTGTCGATCGAAAATTTTAAACATGTTAGTTCACAGTATTTACATTATATCTGCGACCGTGAATGTCATTTGATCGGTAAATCGTGTCTAATTGCTATAGTTCTTTTAGACGGATTTGCGAACGGGACATTCACGTTGATGTTCTGTGTTGTGCTGTGATGTTGCGGATTTGTCATGGTGGATAACCTGGATGCATTGTTAGTACAGTTTGGTTGTATTTGTACATTTGATATTGCGGGGCGAGCGTCCGACATGTGGACTATCGTCACTGCCTGTTTGTATATTATTCTTTTGGGGCACGACCAGGCTGAGGTCGATGTACCCGTTGTATATTTTACTTTCTGTACTAGGATTGCCCCGCGGTGGGGTGCACGGATAGCCGGGTTCTAGAGGGAAACGGGCCCGCATCTCATGGCTTTGAGACGGAGGGGGTTTTACTCTAGAATTGGCGGGCTATTCGCCGCACTCGTACGGGGTACAGGTTGACCCAAGGAGGGGTGCTCAAGTTACCGGATTCCTTGAAATGCGGGGTGGTCCATTCACGTTGTTGAAGGGGGCTGCCTCGCTTCAGGTTTTGGCGGGTAACTTGCCGCGCCCGTAGGGATTTAGGATTTCATTACACAGGCTATCCACATGACCAGGGGAACGTCGGGTTTCAGTAGCGGCTCTATGAAACCCGGGGATCCCAGATTATCTATATTGTTCTGTGATGCTTATTACATTTCTGTGATGTTGCATTTTATCATGCCAAGAGCGAATATTATATATTGATATATATACTAGTAGATTTTGTATATGTTTTATACCCGCGCTAGTCCAGTCCCCGCTCTGTCGTTAGTTAAGTAACCTAACAGGTGATGACGGGACCCAGTGGCGAATGCGGATGGCATATACGTAGATCATATTTTCGTTTTTTTGGTGGTGTGATTAATTGATCGGACAGCATTGATTCAGATAAATGCAAGTTAAACAAACCTATTCTGATGTTGTTGGAACATTTTTCGGAAAAAATCTGTTATTGCAAGGACGTTCTCTTTTGTTTAGCACAGTGGTATTCAGTTGGAATATCCCGCACCTCAGTCGACGAGGCAAGGGCCGAGATCCCTTCACCTGGAGTGACCCCTCGGACAGAAGTTTGCGTCTGGATAATAACTTCACTATAGCCGATTGCCTTTTGCTTTGCACAGTGGTATTCAGTTGGAATATCCTGCACCTCATTCTGTATGGAAAGAGCCGAGATCCCTTCACCGATAGTGACCTCTTTAGCAAAGGTCTTCGCCACTATATTTTTATAAAAAGCTATCCGGTTCCTTCGACGATATCAAGTTCATTACGTTAAACGTTTTTCGCCAAAAACCATTCGTAGCCCTCCGTCATTTCATACGGGTAGCACTTAGTATTCATGCTATGTTTGTTGACCTTCGTCCAGGCATAGTGAATGGTAGTTGCTTGTTACCTTTCTGCTGCATAGATAGATGCGTTGGTTTGGAACAGTCGTATAGCCTTGTTGACCTTCGTCAAGGGCTTGTACGGGTGGGTTCAAATTAACCTTGACAATGACGGGTAGAACATGACATATGACTTATGATTTTTGGCCTTCGTCAAGGTCATAAGAGCATGGGGTAAAAATCACATCAGGAGTTTCTAAAGAAACTGAAACTTGCCAGATATTCGCATACCTTCTGGAGTGTGATAACGTGAGTGGATTCCATCACGTTATCAAGCGATGATAGTTGGATCCCGATTCCCACTTATGAGTTGGTTTTCTCCTCGGGTGATCCCGGCTAATTCTTCTTTCAGGTTTGGAGGAGAATTTGACGATACAGTGGGAGGTTTCCTGATTAGATAAATTGATAACTATTCTGATCTAGGTTAGAGTGCACGCTGAGTATTTCTTTTCTCTCTCTTTGGCAGCGACCATGGCCCGACCCTTGACTATGACTCAGTGACCAAGTTAACCGATCCTTCTTATAAACACTGGCTTTTGGATTGTCAGAGTTGCATACCTCGTTGCCACTCCTACTTTTACCCTTATCTCCAGAACACCCCGTATTACTACGAATATCCACTTCCATTGGATAAAACCATCGTATGGTTATATACGAACTTGAAGGAACTTATTCGAGCATGGTTTCCGGTTCTAGAGAAAACGAATAGGACTATTCAGTTGCCTTTTCCTTTTACCATTTCTCAGGTTGCGAGTGTTCCTTGTATTAGGACAGTACACCTATTATGTTAATTGGATAGTCTTCTTCCAAATCATAGGCAGGTGCCGAACGTTAGGGAATGAAGAAAACCATTTAGCCTAAATGGTGTACAGAAGGTATTAAGTAAAGACAAATAAAGGGATTAGTAAGAGGGCAAAGTAAATTGCGACTGCTATACACGACCAAACCAAGTATTTCTTCGCCAATCCTACATCACCTTTGTATTTCTCCAGAACACCCCGTATCACTACGAAGATCCACAGTTTATTTGGATAATCCATCGTATGGTTATATACGAACTCGAAGGAACTTGTTCCAGTTCGGGGATTGATTCTGGTTCAGGAGAAATAGGAATAAGGTTTTATTCGTTTGTCTTTTATCTTTACCTTCTCTCGGGTTGCGAGTGCTCCTAGGATTAGGGCAGTACACCTATTATACTTATTGGATAGTCTTCTTCCAAACCATAGGCTGGTGCCGAACGGTAGGGAATGAAGAAAACCACTTAGCCTAAAGGGGTGTGCAGAAGGTAATGACTAAAGACATATAAAGGGATTTGGAGAGATGGCAAAGAAATATACGGTTACAATTGTGAATCTGATAATGGAAGAGGCATTACTAGGAATACCCGGATACCCCTTCGAAACATTTACATGTTTCAGTTTCACTGTGTACTGTTAAAAGAAAACTGATTTCCCAATTAGCCCTTGCTCTAGGGTATGTATTTACCCGGTTTGATTCTCACATCTGTATGATTTTACAGATGATGAGTGGGAGTCAGTTATTGGGAATTGTGTGATCATCCTCATTATATCTGGATTCGTTGTAATTGGTGATATTTGAGGAAATCACGTGGGTTGTTTGCCGGACGGCAGATATTTGGTTTTGAATATCCGTTGTTGTGCAACAATTTCAAATTGATATATCTGTACGTTTATTTTCATAATGTGAGATATAACATTTCGAAATTATGTCCATGACATTTACCAATATCAGTGGATGGTTAGGTAAGGAGCATTAAACAGCGGTGTAATTCTTCTTAACCATAAGTACAGTTTTCAACCTACGACACATAGGGAGTGAGTTATTAGACTCAGGGGACTTATACAGAGTATTGTATGTTGTCCAGTGTCCATGAGGACAGAGGGGTTGGTACTCGTACTATATTCTGTTTACTTTTGACTTCTCTGGTTCTTAGACATGTGTTTCGTAGAAATGCAAGGTCCAAGTTTTGAGAAGTTATAGGTATAAGAATGAAGTAGAGAACCAGGCGTTGCAAGTATCAGGATTCTTGATAGTGATCGAAAAAGTAGATACTTGTGTATGCTATTCAGTTGATAGTAATAATTATGAGAACTTGCTTCTCTTTCAGGTTACTCATATCTGGATGTATTCCTAAGTTGAGTAATATTGATCGGCCTCTCTCCATTTAGTTGACATGCACTAAAGACAGATGCATGATTTAAATCTGGTTCTGATTAAATTAGTGCCTCTGTTTTTATATTGGATATAGAATAGTTTATATCTTAACAATGTTAAGGTACGGGGAGTTGTCCGGCTTATACTTAAAACCAGACTCTGGATAACTCAAGGCACGTTTCTGTAATAGTTGTTTGTGGATTGACCCGGGTTATGACGAGGGTTGATTTTCTACCATCTGGAAGATCAATAGTGATATTGTTCTTGACTCGCCAAAGTTTTAGAAAAATGGATTTTTTTCTTCAGAAAACAGTAGTGGGAGTATGGTAGAACTGGAAGTGATTCCAGAACCGCAAACGATTACTGAAAATTTGATAAGAACCTAAAGATTCAATCTGGTTTGACATTCGATTGACCACTCCGCAGATATGGTGGGTAACCTCAGGCACTCGAGAGGTACTTCGGTATGCTTAAGGACGGTGATAGGGAGGTTTTTGTTTACCCAAACTTGCCATTGCTGTTGTTCCAGATTGTGAGACCCGGCAGGAGGATGAGTATAGCGTCGTTCTAAACGAGCTTTAGAAGTGTACGTGTGTATGACTCCGCCAGAGGGTTTTCGTAGTCAGTGGGAGAAGAGGAAGCATAGTGGACAAGTAGCTTGTGTCTATTTATGGGCTAAAGCAGATATAGCGGAGATAGTCATCTATTTCTGATGTGACAGTCATAGGTTTGACTTCATCAGAATAGATGATGGATCTGTTAAGAAGGTAGTAGGGTGTGATGTCCTGGTATTTGGATGACATACACACAGTAGGAAGTGAAATTCTTATACTACAATCGGTTATACTTTGGTTGTCACACAGTAGTTTCTCCATATAGAAATTGGATATCATACCAGACATTATGGTTACTAGATCTATGGTTTTAGATCTAGATTTGGGAAGTTTCCCAATCTAGGTACTTAGACAGCATTCTAAAATTGCTTTAGAATGGACGACTCGAGACATGGTAGTGTACCTGCAGGTGATGGAGTCACCCTTTCTAAAGGTGTCTTACAGACTAAAGGGGAGAGGGATGTGCATGATTGGCAGATCACTTGCTTAGGCAATTGAGTCAATCATGAGATGTCAAGTACCACACCAGATATTGTTTTTATACGAGATGTAGTAAGCTGATATTAATCCTATCCTGGAGAAACGTTCGGAAGCAGTTTTAGAACATAAGTGGATATTCTAGGGATATGATAACAACAATCTCTTTCGGGAGACGATTATCATTCCAGGCTTCCAAGGTGACCTTGATGACAGAGTGACTGTCAGAGTTATAGTTTTCCCTCTAACGAGGGGCAGTTGCTTGGACAGGAGGTCCAAGCGGATACTGTGGGAGGCATGGCGCAGGATACTGATTAGGTTCAGTTGACGATACAGTCTAAGAAGTTTGGATTTGGAGTTCATTTATGAGTTAGGTCCCATCAGTTATCCAGACATATTCTAAGACATGTATTGCTCATTTCGGGAGATGGCTTTCTCCGCGAACTTGAGATAAAGAGAGACATAGAAAGAAACATCAGGGCGGATCCACTAGCTGATGCTATTCCTCGAACGCAATAGTTTCACAAATGGGCTTTGTGAGACTGATCGGTAGAGGAGCTGGGTGTTTGGTATCACACGGGCTGTGAGTATGCGACATCGCAATAATTAGCTTTGAGTGCAAGTGGGAGATTGTTGGATATAGTGCCCTCAGAGTCAATTATTGGATCACAGCCACGTGATTGCAATGATTGAGGGAGGACCTATACCGATAGGACAGTCTTACTCGAGTGGTTTGTATACTATCTGGTTTGTCTTTATCATCGTGTACATATGTTAGGTGACATTGTAGTTCACTATTACACGTTGATAGAGAATAGTATGCTACCATGGTTTATCTTTATCATCGTGTACTACTTTAGGTGACCTTACAGGTCACTATTGCACGTTGATAGAGCCCATAGGATTCTTGCTTGACTACCAGCAGTATGATGGCAATCATATACGTGAGAGTTGGGCAGTCTATAAGAACATCCTTAAAGTGGTCCCTAGTCGTGGGAGTTTCGAGACTGGGCATCGATACTCCACTAGTAGACTAGTGTATACAGTTGAGACCCCGACGAGGGGCGGTGGCCGGTCTCACAAGCCATTGGTGTCAGTTGGTTCACCAAAGATGTATACAGGTGCTCATTGGGTTATGAGTACACCGGACAGGACTCGCCGGGAACATACTAGTTGGTATTATACCTGACGTCAGATAGCAGTTCCCTGGTAACATATGTACAGGTTAGTTCATCGACCTGAGATCATCATTTTTCTCATGTGAGTTCCCACTGTACTTTGATTACTACCCTACTATGGCTCAAAGGAGTCGTGCAAACAGGTTTTAGTTGGGTACTGTCCCGAGCCACATGGAGGCAGTTGTTGGGGTCAAAATTTGCACCTGGTTGACCAAGTCAAAGTCAAGGTCGACCCCAAGCCTGGTGGGCCCAAGCCCAGGTCAAGCGGGCCCATGCCCAAGCCGAGCCCGCGGCCAAGTCTCCCCATGCCAACAACAAAATCATGTAATAAATAATTTTTATGTAATTTTTTTTGCATGAATGTAAACAAAATGGGCATAAAGCCAAATTTTTGTAAGCTCATGGCTTATGTGCAAAAAGAAATGGCACATGAGCCATGGGATAGGCAAAATACCATTTTGAAAAGCCCAAGGGGCTATATGCAAATATGTAAGCCTATAAAAGGCAACATCATGATGAATAAAATATACAATTTTTCATTCCCTAAAAACTAGGGTTCTTTGTGCCTCCTGCTCCTTCTCCATGGTTCTAAACCATCTCATTTCTTTTGAATTAAATCAAGAGTTTTACTCTTTCTTTTCCAAAACTAAGTAGTTTTCCACCATGAAACCCACAAAGGGGAACTCGGATCTCCCATCAGATCTCAAAAAGAAGAGATCTTTAAGATCTCATACTTCTTGTTCTTCAAGACCCAGCCAATAAAGGAGGATGGAGGAGACCCATCTCCAAAAATCCCATCTTAGGAAGATCCAGAACAAAAGGGAGAAACAAAGAAGCCCCTCTTGGATCATTTTTAAAACTTTTGGGAGTTTAACCCCACAAATCGGGAGCACAGCTCCCAGAGGAGGGGACCATAGTCCCCTTTTTGTTTGACGCCCAGCGTCTAGCGCCCAGAGCGCTTGGCCACGTGCAGACACGTGGCGTGCCCAGTGTCCAGAACGCTTGCGCCTATGTGCAGACACATGGCGCGCCCAGAGCGCTTGCGCCCACGTGCCGAGAACGTGGCGTGCCCGTGCCCAGAGCGCTTGCGCCCACGTGCCGACACGTGGCGCGCCTAGCACCGAGAGCGCTTGCACCCACATGCCAACACGTGGCGCGCCCAGCGCCCAGAGCGCTTGCGCCTACGTGCCGACACGTGGCGCGCCCACCGTCCAGAGCGCTTGCGCCCACATTCCGACACGTGTCGCGCCCATAGCGCTTGCGCCCACATGCCGACACGTGGCGCGCCCAGCGCCCAGAGCGTTCGCGCCCACCGCCTAGTGCTCTAGCGCCCAGCGCTCACATGCTAGGCACGTGAGGCACTGGTCCCACGCATCCTTTAGATGCCTTTCCCCCCTTATATACACAGACACACACACGTATATCCAAAACACAACACTGCACATTGAGTTCGCATGACCAGTTTAACCCGTCAATCAGAGGTTCCCTCGCTTCAAAAGCAAGGGGTAATTAACGGCAGCTTAGTCCGTGGCTGCCGGAGATTCGGATCCCCACAATCATTAAACCCCGGCCTACCCTAGGCAGGGGGAATCTGTAATGCGCCTGACAAGCGCGTGCGTATTCCCATCTCAATGGGGTGATGAAAAACACCCTACAGATTCTGGCACGCCCGGTGGGACTAATCTCTCTTCCCATATTTTGGGGTAAACGTTCATGCGAACTCAATCAATATACATGTCTATATTTATACTAAAATAATGCTTTTTCTTGCAGGTTTTCAAGCAATCGCTTTTTAACAATGTTTCTAATGATCAGCTCAGATCTCGACACAGCTCCCATCTCCTACACAATAAAGATGGACTCCAGGACGGTCCTCCCGGCCAGTCTTGGGCGACAATGGGAAGAGCCGCCGCTACCATTCGGCTCTATTCTATTCGTGTCAGCTAACGCCGTCCCAGCTCCTCAAGCTCCGGGGACAGACAAACCGGTCTCGAAAGGCAAGATGCCAAATGTGGTGGTCTCGAAGGCGCCCCAACCCAAACGCAAGTCTGTGTTTGAACGGCTCTCCTTGGCCCCAGCTGGGGGCAAGGCCATCAACACCAACAAAGCAACTGGGCGTCTCGAGCAAGCACCGGCGAGGCCCCTGACAACTGCTCAATTGGGTGTCTTCTCAAGCCTCCCGATCACTCAGCCTATGGCGGCTTCCCGAAGAGCAGAAGCCTGCCAAGCGCTTAAGGAAGAGAAGCTGAGGCAGAAGCGGCTCAGATACAGAGCCAACAAAAGGGCCAGGGATCTCGCCATGTTAAAATTTATGAATTTCCAAAGCCCAGACCGCTCCGCGAAATCAGCCTCCAAAGATAAAGAGATGGCTGGCTATGTGGTCCGCACTGTCTATTTGGTCGGACATAAAGAAACGAACCCTCCTATGCTTCACAGCCAGTGTGATGATATGATTGACGCTGCCCAACATCAGCTCGATCTAAGTGATGAAGAGCCCGCTTAGGCCGATAAGCCAGAGGAGCCCGTGGTTTCTGCGGAATTGAGCTCAGGCAATAAAGATGACCCGGTTGTCATAGGCGGAACAACAGAACAAGCGTTATTCCGATGGCTTCAAAGGAAGATTCAGGACAGGGATGAGAAGTTTGCCAAGGTACAGTCTAAGGTCGACAAATTGGCAAACGTCGCGGCAGATCTCGCGACCCAAGTCGCCCTGGGTCTTCTCAATGGAGCATAATTCCAAAGGCGGAGACCAGCCGCGTAACTGGTGATTGCGGTGGGGCACCAAATTCCAGTGCAGCGATGCAGACGCCAACAAAGTCCCAAAATTTTCCGGCCCTACGGTCTGGATCATACATCCTGCAAAACCGTATACAATCCACGGGCGTAAAACGATCCCAATCTCTCCTGAGTTCTATCGGTGAGACCACATTCGAAGTCCAAAAAAAAATTTGAAAAAACAAATATATAAAAAAAATGGTATGTCCACAAGCAAAATGGACACGGATGAAAACCCGAAAGGGCTCCGTGAGAAAAAACAGCAGGACTGCCGGCGAGTTTGTGAAAACCCGAAGGGGCGTAAACTCGTAAAAAAAAGAGATAAAATGCACTCGCAAAGTCCTCTGGAATTTGTCAGGAGAAAATTCCCGCGTGAGATCCTAACGACTCACATAGGAGCAACACAATTAGGAGTCCCCACAACTCCTAAGGAGAAAATACACCTACGAGATCCTTTCGACTCGTAGGGAGAAAATGCTTTTGTGGGACCCTTACGGCCCATAAAATTGAAAAGCCTTAGGTGATAGGGATCTAAACCTGTCTCCTAAGCCACCAATTCCTAAATCTTTCCGGGGCAAATGATGAGTTGCTCCTGGCATTATTCCAGTGCAGCAATGCAGATGCCGACAAAAAACCAATCCGAAAATCCTCTCAAAGACAGATGACGATTCGCTCCTGGTACCATATTTCAGTGTAGCGATGCTGATGTCAACCCAAATCAGAATCAACAAGTCAACTTCAACTCCGACACTGCAGAAAGCGGAGCAAGTCAGAATCCAATCTCGACACCGCAAGAAGTGGAGCAAGTCAAGTTCACCCCTGACACTGCAGGAAGCTGAGCAAGTCAAATAGAGCGTCGACCGTCCATGTCGCAAGACGGGCAGTGTAGGCTTCCCACAAATCGGGAACCAAATCACTCCGGATCAGAGCGTCGACCATCCATGTCGCAAAACGGGCAGTGCAGGCTTCCCACAAATCGGGAACCAAATCGCTCCGTATCAGAGCGTCGACGGTCCATGTCGCAAAAAAGGGCAGTGCAGGCTTCCTACAAAGCAGGAACCAGATCACTCCAGGCCAGGGAAACGTCTACCATGGACACTCCGTCTCGGAGACGCGTCAAGAGTCGACCATCCATGTCGCAAAAAGGGCAGTGCAGGCTTCTTACAAAGCAGGAACCGGATCACTCCGGGCCAGGGAAACGTCTACCACGGACACTCCGTCTCGGAGACGCGTCATGCATCGACCGTCCATGTCGCAAAACGGGCAGTGCAGGCTTCCAACAAATCGTGAACCAAATCGCTCTGGATCAAAGCGTCGACCGTCCATGTCGCAAAATGGGCAGTGCAAGCTTCCCATAAATCGGGAACCAAATCGCTCCGGATCAGAGCGTCGACGGTCCATGTCGCAAAAAAGGGCAGTGCAGGCTTCCTACAAAGAAGGAACCAGATCACTCCGGACCAGGGAAACGTCTACCACGGACACTCCGTCTTAGAGTAGCGTCAAGCGTCGACCATCCATGTCGCAAAAAGGGCTGTGCAGGCTTCCTACAAAGCAGGAACCAGATCACACCGTGCGAGGGAAACGTCTACCCCGGACACTCCGTCTCGGAGACGCGTCAAGCGTCGACCGTCCATGTCGTAAAAAGGGCAGTGCAGGCTTCCCACAAATCGGGAACCCATATCGATACGGATCAGAGCGTCGACCGTCCATGTCGCAAAAACGGCAGTGCAGGATTCCCACAAATCGGGAACCCAAAACGCTCTGGATCGGAGCGTCGACCGTCCATGTCGCAAAAAGGGCAGTGCAGGCTTCCCACAAATCGGGAACCCGAATCGCTCTGGATCAGAGCGTCGACCGTCCATGTCGCAAAAAGGGCAGTGCAGGCTTCCCACAAATCGGGAACCCAAATAGCTTCGGATCAGAGCGTCGACCGTCCATATCGCAACAAGGGAAGTGCAGGCTTCCCACAATTCGGGAACCAAATTGCTCCGGATCAGAGCATCGAGCGTCCATGTCGCGAAAACGGAAGTGCCGGCTTCCCACAAATCAGGAACCCAAATCGCTCCGGATCAGAGCGTCGACAGTCCATGTCGCAAAAAGGGCAGTGCTGGCTTCCTACAAATCGGGAACTAAATCGCTCCGGATCAGAGCGTCGGCCGTCTATGTCACAAAAAGGGCAATGCAAGATTCCTACAAAGCAGGAACCAGATCACTCTGGGCCAGGGAAAAGTCTATCATGGACACTCTGTCTCGGAGACGCGTCATGCGTCGACCATCCATGTCGTAAAAAAGGCAGTGCATCCCAAAAAGTGGGAGCCAAAGCAAGTCGCCTCCGCGAGAAACAAGATCCATCAATTTCATGCACACGACTCACATATGTGGTGTGCATTTATTGATGGGGGCACTTTGTTGGGGTCAAAATTTGCACCTCGGTTGACCAAGTCAAAGTCAAGGTCGACCCCAAGCCAGGTGGGCCCAAGCCCAGGTCAAGCGGGCCCATGCCTAAGCCGAGCCCGCGGCTAAGTCTCCCCATTCCAATAACAAAATCATGTAATAAAAAAATTTTATGTAATTTTTTATGCATGTATGTAAACAAAATGGGCATAAAGCCAAATTTTTGTAAGTTCGTGGCTTATGTGCAAAAAGAAATGGAATATGAGCCATGGGATAGGCAAAATGCCATTTTGAATAGCCCAAGGGGCTATATGCAAATATGTAAGCCTATAAAAGGCAACATGATGTTGAATAAAATATACAATTTTTCATTCCCCAAAAACTAGTGTTCTTTGTGCCTTCTGCTCCTTTTCTAAGGTTCTAAACCTTCTCATTTCTTTTGAATTAAATCAAGAGTTTTACTCTTTCTTTTCCAAAACTAAGTAGTTTTCCACCACGAAACCCACAAAAGGGAACTTAGATCTCCCATCAGAACTCAAAAAGAAGAGATCTTTAAGATCTCATACTTCTTGTTCTTCAAGACACAGCCAATAGAGGAGGTAGGAGGAGACCCATCTCAAAAAATCCCATCTTGGGAAGATCCAGAGCCAAAGGGAGAAACAAAGAAGCCCCCCTTTGATCATTTCTAAATCTTTTGGGAGTTTAACTCCACAAATTGGTAGCACAGCTCCCAGTGAAGGGGACAAAGTCCCCTTTCTGTTTGACGCCCAGCGTCTAGCGTCCAGAGCGCTTGCGCCACATGCAGACACGTGGCGCGCCCAGTGCGCTTGCGCCCACGTGCAGACACGTGGCGCGTCCAGCGCCCAGAGTGCTTGCGCCCACGTGCCGAGCATTTGGCGCGCCCACGCCCAGAGCGCCTGCGCCCACGTGCCGACACGTGGCGTGCCCAACGCCCAGAGCGCTTGCGCCCACCTGCCGACACGTGGCACGCCCAGCGCCGAGAGCGCTTGTGCCTACGTGCCGACACGTGGCGTGCCCAGAGCGTTTGCGCCCAACGCCTAGTGCGCTAGCACCCAGTGCTCGCATGCTAGGCAAGTGAGGCGCTGGTCCCACGCATCCTTTGGATGCCTTTTCCTCCTTATACATACACACACACACACATACTCCACAACACTATCCCTCCCAAAAAAAATTTTAGACCGGGGCGCTGCCCCGTACCCCGCAAGGGGGATGCTTGCCTCCTTGACCCCCAGCCCGCTATCCGGGTAGCCGGACCCCCGTAAAAACTCTGTGTGGCTCCTGATATATCCAAAACCCCTCCAAAACACAACACTGCACATTGAGTTCGCTTGACCAGTTTAACCCTGTAGGGTTCCGAGGCACACTAATGAGGTCTCACAAGGCATCAACCATGCCAATTTCAAATTTTACAAGTGCCGAGAAACCCTAATACGGATTTGTTGACTAGAGATTAGGCGAAAAATGAAAATAATTAACATTTTAACTAAAGGAAAGAGGCTACAACCTTTGTAGATCCGGTTCTCCACTTCCTTATCTCCATGTAGACGTCCTCTCGCTGTCCATCTCGAATCCTGGACTCTTGCATCGGCTTCATCGGAGAAATGGGCGGGCTAGGTCGTCGGCTTCGATGTCGAAGAAGATCTACGTCGAGGCAACACAAGATCAAGCTCTAACTTCACCAAGTCGTGAAACTTGTGAAGAAAACACCCTATACTACTTGGCAAGAGGTAGAAGATGAAGAAATAGGAGGTGGGTTCACTTTAGAATTGGATTTCTCACTCTTTTACTCAAGATGCCATTGGAGCTAGTAAGCTTTCTTCTTGAAGATGAAGAAGAAGAAGAAGATAGAATATGATAAGTCCCTTTAAAATAGAAAAGAAATGAATACTTATCATATCCTAACCTTGGTTAGGTGTAGAGAATAGACCATGGTTAGTGGGAATGGTTAGGGTTAAGCATGAGACAAATATGGTGGACTTGTTCAAAGCTTCATGAAGCTTCAACAAGCATCCAAAGAAAGCCACCATATTCTCCTTTATCTTTTTCAAAATAAACAAATAAATAAATAAGTAAGAAAAAGAAAACCCTAACCATTACACAACCATAGTTTAATCTTTACACATACTCAAGTTAACATGTATCATCAAACATGATACAATCAAGTGCACACTAAAATATATCACATATACAATGTGCACATCAAGTGAGAAAATCCTTTTAAAGTGAACCAATACTAGTTAATGCAAAGTAATATATCAAATATATAATTATACATTAAATCATTAAATCAACACTTGATTCAATGATCCGGTCATGTCGCACATAACCGACTAGTATCCAATGTATCGAATTATCGAATCAATCTTTGATTCGATAACTAGGTTATATCGCATACAACCAATCGAAACATTAATCGCGAGAATGAAATACGGTATAACATACACGCATTATTCTCGGTCCCGCACATATCTTATATGCGCTCCTATTTCGTTTCGCTTGAGCCAGGAAACCTCTGTGTAGGACCCTAAAGACTCGTCAATACGCCGGCAGCAGATGATGATCATATCAAGCACTCACAAGCCGCAAGCGGTCTGCTAAACGTAACGTGTTAGTTATATGTATGCCCTAGAGGCCATTACTGTACATAGGATGTATATTGTAGTGGATGCTGGGACATATATAGGGAGGACTTTCTTGCTCGACATGATAGTATGCTATCTGGTTACCCTTTACCTTAACGTGTATGCTGATTGTCTCTCTGTTACATGTTGGTAAAGCCCTTAGGATGTGTGCTTGACTACCTAGACTATGATGCGGATCATACTAGTGGGGATATGGTAGTCCATAAGTACATCCTTCAAAGTCCCTAGTCGTGGATGTATCGAGACGGGGCATCGATATACCAGAGTAGACTAGCGTATACCTTCTCGACCCATACAGATGGGCGATGGATGATCCCATATCCATCGGTGTTTGACATCAGAGATGATATACGGGTGCTCAGTAGAGACTGGGTACACTGGACGGACTCGCCGAGAACTCCCAGATGGTATTATACCTCACGTCAGATGGCAGTTCTCTGGTGACACTGGTACAGAGTAGTCTGTTGACCCGAGATCGTCATAGAGTCTTGTGTGGTTCCCACTGTGCTTTGATTTCCATCTTACCACGTCCAAGAGGGCGTGCAAAACGGTGGTTTTTGGGTACAGTCCCGAGTCACATGGAGGCAATGAGCGATAGAAGGGGATTCGTTTCTCCCGGTATAGGGGGTTGATGTTGCGCTGTGTTCGATTGCCTATAACAGGAAATCCCTGGCCAGGGTTGCTGAGATTTACTGGTAAGTGTTACCAGTAGTTTCTCGAACAGTTATAGACCTCATATCGACACGACTTATCGAGCTATTGGGGTCTGACGTTTTACCACCCCTAGGCGAGATATGCGACATATCAGACGATCAGACCGGACTGTACGGTAGTGTTACTGGTCGGATTCACTGGAGTGTGAGCGGGCTTGCTCGTCGATCTTCAGATCGCTCAATACCCGGGTGGCCGTTATGTTTAGCAGACCGCTTGCGGCTTGTGGGTGTTTGATATGATCATCATCCGCTGCCGGCGTATTGACGAGTCTTTAGAGTCCTACACAGAGGTTTCCTGGCTCAAGCGAAACGATATAGGAGCGCATATGAGATATGTGCGGGACCGAGAATAATGCGTGTATGTGATACCGTATTCCGTTCTCGCGATGAATGTGTCGAATGGTTGTATGCGATATAACCTAGTTATCGAATCAAGGATTGATTCAATAAATCGATACATTGGATATTAGCCGGTTATATGCGATATGACCGGATCGTTAAATCAAGTGTTGATTTAATGATTTAATGTATAATTATATATTTGATATATTACTTTGCATTAACTAGTATTAGTTCAATTTAGATGGATTTTCTCACTCGGGTGTGCGCATTATATATGTGATATGATTTTGTGCACTTGCTTGTATCATGTTTGGTGATGCATCCTTTTTGGTTAAGTGTAAAGTATTAAACCTTGGTTAATGAAATGGTTAGGGTTTATTATTTGTTATTCATTTATCTTATTTAATTATCCTTTTATTTTTGATAAATGAATAAAAGAAAAGAGAAAAGAATGGTGGCTAATTTTGTTCTTTAGTTGAAGCTTCATGAAGCTTTGTTCAAGTCAACCATTCTTATCTCATCCTTAAACCTAACCATTCCCACTAACCCTAGTTTAGTCTCTACACTTGACCATGGTTAATTTGATGATAAGAATTCATTTTCTTTTCTTATTCTTTCAACTTATCATAACTATTTTCCTTCTTCTTCTTCTTCATTCTTCAAGTGAAGAAAACCAAGCTCCATCAATGGTGATTGTTGGAAAAGAGTGAGAAATACAATTCTAAATTGAACCCAACTCCTATTTCTTCGTCCTCTACCTCTTGCCAAGTAGTAGAGTGTGTTTACTTCACAAGTTTCATGACTTGGTGAAGTTGTGAGCTTGATCTAGCGATGCCTCGACGTAGATCATCTTCGGCATGGACATCGACGACCTAGCTTGCCCATTCTCCGACGAAGCCGACGCTTGAGCCCGGATTTGATTTGGACAGCGGAGAGGACCTCGTTGCGGAGCTATGGAGGTGGAGCACCGGATCTACAAAGGTTGTATTTCCGTTAAACTTTTAGTTAAGTGTTAACTAGTTAGTTTTTCGCCTAGACATCTAGCCGACGATCCGTAGTTTAGGGTTTGTAGGCACCGTAAAATTTGAAATTGGCATGTTCGATGCCTTGTGAGACCTCTTGGGAGTGCCTAGGAACCCTACATAACGGCCACCCAGGTATTGAGCGATCAGAAGATCGACGAGCTAGCCCGCTCATACTCCTGTGAATCCAACCAGTAACACTTACCGTAAAGTCCGGTCTGTTTGTCTGATATGTCGCATATCAAGTCTAGGGGTGGTAAACGTCAGACCCTAATAACCGATAAGTCCTGCTAATGTGAGGCTCATAACGGGTCGAGAAACTACTGGTAACACTTACCAGCAAAACTCTGATCAGCCCTGGCCAGGGACTTCCCTGTTATGGCCAATCGAGCACAGCGCAACATCAACCCCCAATACCGGGAGAGACGAAACCCCTCCTATCGCTCATTGCCTCCATGTGACTCGGGACTGTACCCAAAAACCACCGTTTTGCATGCCCTCATGGACGTGGTAAGGTGGAGATCAATGCACAGTGGGAATCACACAAGACTCTATGACGATCTCGGGTCTACAGACTAACCTGCAGAAGTGTCACCCGAGAACTGCCATCTGACGTGAGGTATAATACCATCTGGGAGTTCTCGGCGAGTCCGTCCAGTGTACCCAGTCTCCACTGAGCACCCGTATACCATCTCTGAAGTCAAACATCAATGGATATGGGATCATCCATCGCCCATCTCATGGGTCGAGAAGCGTATACGCTAGTCTACACTGGTATATCGATTCCCTGTCTCGATACACCCACGACTAGGGACCTTGAAGGATGTACCTATAGACTACCATGTCCCCACTAGTATGATTTGCATCATAGTCCAGGTAGTCAAGTACACATCCTAAGGGCTTTACCAACATGTAACTATAAGACAGTTTAAAGAGATTAGTGTACATGTTAAGATAAAGAGTAACCAGATAGCATACTATCATATCGAGCAAGAAAGTCATCTCTATATATGTCCAAGCATCCAATATAATATACATCATCTGTACAATACTGGCCTCTAGGGCATACATACAACTAACAATCTCCCACTTGCACTAGGGCCAGCTGCTGTAGTATCGCATAACGAGCATCCCGAAGAGTCTCTCAAACTGTATCTGGGGAATGGCCTTTGTGAGTGGATCCGCCGTGTTGTTCTTCGTGTCAACCCTCCTGACCTCGATCTCGCGGCGATCAACTATCTCCCGGATCAGGTGATACCACCTCAGAATATGCCTGGATCGCTGATGGGACCTGGGTTCCTTGGCCAAAGCCACCGCTCCATTGTTATCGCAATACAATGGTATTGGATGCTCAATGGATGGAACCACTCCAAGTTCAGTAATGAACTTCTTGATCCAGGCAGCCTCTTTAGCAGCATCGTTGGCAGCGATGTATTCAGCCTCCATCGTCGAGTCTGCCACAGTTTCCTGCTTGGAACTCTTCCAGCTAACCGCCCCTCCATAAAGGGTAAAGACAAATCCCGACTGCGACTTAGAGTCGTCCTTATCACTTTGGAAGCTCGAATCGGTAAAGGACTCCACTTGGAGTTCTCCGTCACCATATACCAAGAGCATCTCTTTAGTCCTTCGCAAGTACTTGAGAATTCTCTTCACAGCTGTCCAGTGACTCTCTCCAGGATCAGCTTGATACCTGCTCACTACACTTAGTGAGTATGCTACATCGGGTCTGGTACATAGCATCGCGTACATGATAGAGCCTACAGCCGAAGCATAGGGTATCCCTTGCATGCGAGCTCTCTCCAAATCAGTCTTGGGAGACATCTCTTTGGAGAGAGTGACTCCAGAGATCGTGGGCAAGTTCCCACGCTTGGATTCTTCCATACTAAACCTCTTTAGTATGGTGTCAATGTACCTGGATTGGGACAATCCCAATATCCGTTTGGATCTATCTCTATAGATCCTAATTCCCAATATGCAGGAGGCATCACCAAGATCTTTCATTGAGAATCTTTGTGATAAGAAGAGCTTGACCGATTGCAGCATAGGAATATCATTTCCTATCAAGAGTATGTCGTCCACGTACAATACGAGGAAGACAACCTTACTCTCTGCTACCTTCTTGTAGATACAAGGTTCATCTGGGTTTTTGACGAAATCAAACTCTTTGATAACGACGTCAAAGAAGATGTTCCAACTCCGCGATGCTTGCTTTAATCCATAAATGGATTTAAGCAGCTTGCACACCTTCCCGCTGCTCCCACTGTCTACGAAGCCTTCTGGCTGAGTCATGTACACGCACTCTTCTAAATCACCATTTAGAAAGGCGGTCTTAACATCCATTTGCCAGATTTCGTAGTCATGATATGCAGCAATGGCAAGCATGATTCGGATGGATTTAAGCATAGCCACTGGAGAAAAGGTTTCGTCATAGTCCACACCTGGTCTTTGACGAAAACATTTTGCAACAAGTCTAGCTTTGAAAGTCTCCACTTTCCCATCTACACCAAGTTTTTTCTTGAAGATCCATTTTCTCCCGATGGGTTTTACCCCTTCAGGAGCAACTTCCAAAGTCCATACTTTGTTGGTGTACATGGATTCCATCTCGGACCGCATAGCATCCAGCCATTTCACTGAGTCCCTACTCGTGATGGCCTGCTCGAAGCTAGTTGGGTCATCATCCTCCATGATACAATCCTCGCTCCCACCATCCATGAGAAAACCGTAGTATCTCTCAGTTTGGCGAGGAATCCTACTAGATCGGCGGAGAGGCTGAGGTTCATTGGGTGCTACTGAATCTTCTGGTTCTACTAAATCTTCAGTTATGGTTTGTGTATCTGGAACTTCTTCCAGCTCTACCACTTTGCCACTAATTTCTTTTTCAAAGAATTCCTTTTCTAAAAAGGTGGCATGTCGAGAAACAAACACTTTTTGTTCCTCTGCATGGTAGAAAAGATATCCATGTGAATGTTTGGGATATCCCACAAACTTGCATAGAACTGACCGTGCCTCGAGTTTGTCCGGATTTTTCCTTTTGACATAGGCCGGGCAACCCCATATCTTAACTCGTTTAAGACATGGTCTCTTCCCACTCCATATCTTATATGGTGTGGTAGGTACAGATTTAGTTGGAACTTGATTCAATAGGTATGCTGCTGTTTCCAGCGCATATCCCCAGAAGGAAATAGGTAACTCAGCTGTGCTCATCATAGAGCGCACCATATCTAATAGGGTGCGGTTCCTCCGTTCTGATACACCGTTGTGTTGTGGTGTATATGGAGGAGTCAGCTGAGAGAGAATCCCATTCTCTTTTAGGAAGTCCAGGAATTCATTGCTCAAGTATTCACCTCCTCGATCAGATCGAAGGATTTTAATACTTTTTCCGGTTTGGTTCTCGACTTCATGTTTATATTCTCTAAATTTCTCAAAAGCTTCTGATTTGTGTTTCATCAGGAACACATATCCGAATCTAGAGAGATCGTCAGTGAATGTAATGAAGTACGATGAACCATCCCTGGCATGTGTAGACATGGGACCGTATACATCACTATGTATCAGTCCTAAGAATTCCATAACTCTTTCTCCGTGTCCCGTCAACGGAGTTTTGGTCATCTTGCCTTTGAGACATGACTGGCAAGTGTCATAAGATGAAAATTCAAGCGGATTTAAATATCCATCCTTATGCAACTTTGCTAGTCGTGTCGCATTGACGTGACCCAGTCTACAATGCCACAAGAAGGATTCGTTCAGTTCAGAACTCTTCCTCTTGTGTGTGTTTGTTATGCTCAGAACTGTTGATTGATTTAGAACATAAATACCATTGCACAACGTGCCTGATCCAACTAAGTTTTGGTTACGAAAAATGTTCATAACATTATCCTGTAATACAAAATTATATCCTTCTTTACTCAATAAAGAAACCGATATAATGTTGCATATCAGGTTCGGCATGTAATAGCATTCGTTAAGAACCAAAGTATTACCAGTAGGTAATGCAAGGTGATATTCCCCGACAGTCTTAGCTGCAACAATTGCACCATTTCCAACTCTAATGTCTTTATCACTTTCTCCAAGTTCTCTACCTTTCCTAAGCCCATGTAACTGATTACATATATGGGATCCTGACTCGGTATCTAATACCCAGGACGTAGGGCAGATGGAGAAACAGTCCTCTGTAACGAACACACCCGAAGAAAATGCATCAACATGTACTTTCTTCATTCGGGTGGATTGGGAATCCTGGTAATCCCCTATGTCCTGTTCATTCCCATAACTCTTATGAGAAAGAACGGAACCAACGTTCCCCAGCACAGTATAACATGCGGGTTCAGTCAATACATCCATATTATTATCTTTATTAGGGCATGACATGGTCGCTACCTGGAGAGAGAGAGAAGAAAACACTTTAGCATATGCTCTTGCAAGATCAGATTGGTTATTATCTTATCTAATCAGGATGGCTCCCACTGGTTTTTATTAAATCATCCTTCAAACCTTAAAAGGAAAGACTAGCCGGGATTAATTACACCTTACAACTTCGTCGATCTTTCAGCCAGGCCAGTGTCGGTACTTTGAGGGAGGTTCCCCGTGCTTTCGCACTGACCTAATTATAGTAAACCTCGTTTTCCCAGAGGCGTAACCCCGTTGACACCTTTCTAGACACTTACTTGATCGGCTAATTGTAATGTGCAAAACTCTCCCAGGAGTAACTCTTACTCGCAGTGGGTATTGGGATCCAACTATCTCATAGAAGGTATGCAATCTCATTGCAAATTTCAACACTTGAAATTCCCGATAATATTCTGCCCCTAGCGTCCTATGACCTTAACAAAGGCCAAAAAATCATAGGCTGCTAGTCAAGTTCAACCTGTCATTTCTTGATTGAATCAAACCCACCCGCACGGCCCTTGACAAAGGCCAACAAGGTCGTACGACTACCCTGAAACAATCTGCATCACATGCACAAGCAGATAAGCACTATTCAGCTACCGCACACTACGCCTTGACAAAGGCCAACAAACGAAGCACGAATACTAAACAGTTCTTATCTGAAATGACGGAGGGCTACGACAGGTTTTTCTGATAACCTATTGTGTAATGAACTTGATATCGTTGTAGAATCGAATGATTTTGAACTGGAGTGTTTTTGAGGCTTTTTCTAGTTTTGCTAAAGGGGTCACTCCCAGTGAAGGGATCGTCGGCCCTTTCCTCGTCGAATGAGTTGCGGGATATATCATATATATCGCTGTGCAAAGCAAAACTCTTAAAAGCAATCAAAAGACAAACCGAGTGTGTAGCATCTGCCAGTTATTGCTAAAGGAGTCACTCCCGGTGAAGGGATCTCGGTCCTTTCCTCATCGAATAAGGTGCAGGATATATCACATATACCTCTGTGCAAAGCAAGAACTGTAGCTACCCCTTTTTATTTTGAAATTCGATTCTACAACATCTTTTAGATTTCTTTTCTTTCATTAATCACATTAATGAAGTCCCATCATTTAAGTCACCTAAACATCACAGATAAATACGACGTACACTTATGCCATCCGCATTCGCCTCGATGTCCCCTCGTGCACCGTTAGGTTAGGTAACTAACGGCAGAGCGGGGCAGGGCTAGCGCGGGTGTAAAACATAAGTAACGCCTATATAATATATCATATATATACTATATACAGTATCTATCACAGAACATCACATGATCACATCACAGATATCGCAGCAGAAAATATCATATGAAATATTGGATATACTAGGACGTCCGTGTTTTCAATACGAGCCAGTATAAAACACGGATTCCACGGTCGTGATGAATAGCCAAACCTATACCCCTAGACCCCTACGAGAGCAGCAAGCAACCCTACCAATTCTAGGGTTAGGAGACCCGGACTCGACTCCTCGAGATGGTCTCCCACTGGACCATAGAACCCGGTTACTTGTGCTCCCCTCCTTGGGTCTATCCTAATGCGGAAAAGTAAATAATATACAAACGGTGACATCTTCCGCAACCTGGAAGTGCCCCAATAAAAGAATATTATATACAAGTTTTTACATGAATGAAAATGAAAAACACTCATCTCACATAAAAACCCCCGGCTATTCAAACATGACGATCCAATATAACATATCCAGCAACACATAACATCATATGTCATCAACGTAAGTAAATATGCGCATCCCAATTGTCGTTGACATATAGCAACGAAACCGGCGATATCACATATTACACTTACGGTCACAGAAAAGAAAGTGTAAAACTACAACAGTTGGAATCCGCAACCTCTTTAGACATCGCATGCCTAATCAAATGAAATACTTAGACATCACATGCCTAACAATTATAAACCCCGCATTTTAGTCCCATTATTAAAAACTCTTTTCAATATCAAGTGAGACTAAACCGCTAGATTTATTACATTCATCCAGTTATCTCATAACTGTTTGTGAATTCCAATTATTGTATCCCATTCCGGATAAATAGAAAATATTAAACTTTCCGATCAAACATTCGAACACCCAAGTTTTCCCGAAACCGTTCAACACATGAAATAAGTTCAAAGAAGTTCACTTCATGCCTCAGTACCAACGGTCCAGCCGTAGAAGGGTCAAGCCAACGCCTCACATGTGGCACGCCGTACTGCCCCAAACCCTAAGGTTCAAAGGGCAGTTCAAGACGGTCACATAATCGAGTTAAGGTTTGTTGTCTTCTAGAGGGACCATCGCGTTACTTGCACTACTCAGAACGTCCTTAAACCACAGAAAAATCCAACACTTGGAAATTTTCCGTTAGGGGAAAAAGTAGGTATTTTTATCTGGTCGAACTTTTTAACATATTCTAAATATACGGAAAACACATAGGCAAAGTTTGAAATTCCCGATCGAATAATCGAAGCTCCAAAACACCCCAGAAAACTCAACTCTTGAGTGCAAATTAAAAATTCCAAGAAAACTCAGCACCTGAAAACATGAATTACTGTGCAAAGTTTGGAGGCAAATCCCATCAAGTGGCCGCGGAACCGCCGCAGAAGCCAGGCTTCTGCCGCGGTTCCGCCGCAGAAGCCAGGCTTCTGCCGCGGTTCCGCCGCGCTTTAGAGGCATCATGAGATAATTTTTGCACCGTAATTCTTAGAATTCCCTGCTGAATTTTTTAAGTATTTTTAATCTGGAAAAAACCCAGTTTTTGCAAAAAGTCCAGAGAGCAATTTGTTTTAGGGTTTCGATGTTCATTTGGGTTTCAAACGTCGTCTAGACTTCGCCTAAGGCTCTAGCTAGGCTCTGATACCACTGTAGGGTTCCTAGGCACACTAATGAGGTCTCACAAGGCATCAACCATGCCAATTTCAAATTTTACAAGTGCCGAGAAACCCTAATACGGATTCGTTGACTAGAGATTAGGCGAAAAGTGAAACTAGTTAACATTTTAACTAAAGAAAAGAGGCTACAACCTTTGTAGATCCGGTTCTCCACTTCCTTAGCTCCACGTAGACGTTCTCTCGCTGTCCATCTCGAATCCCGGACTCTTGCATCGGCTTCATCGGAGAAATGGGTGGGCTAGGTCGTCGGCTTCGATGCCGAAGAAGATCTACGTCGAGGCAACACAAGATCAAGCTCTAACTTCACCAAGTCATGAAACTTGTGAAGAAAACACCCTATACTACTTGGCAAGAGGTAGAGGATGAAGAAATAGGAGGTGGGTTCACTTTAGAATTGGATTTCTCACTCTTTTACTCAAGATGCCATTGGAGCTAGTAAGCTTTCTTCTTGAAGATGAAGAAGAAGAAGAAGATAGAATATGATAAGTCCCTTTAAAATAGAAAAGAAATGAATACTTATCATATCCTAACCTTGGTTAGGTGTAGAGAATAGACCATGGTTAATGGGAATGGTTAGGGTTAAGCATGAGACAAATATGGTGGACTTGTTCAAAGCTTCATGAAGCTTCAACAAGCATCCAAAGAAAGCCACCATATTCTCCTTTATCTTTTTCAAAATAAACAAATAAATAAATAAGTAAGAAAAAGAAAACCCTAACCATTACACAACCATGGTTTAATCTTTACACATACTCAAGTTAACATGTATCATCAAACATGATACAATCAAGTGCACACTAAAATATATTACATATACAATGTGCACATCAAGTGAGAAAATCCTTTTAAAGTGAACCAATACTAGTTAATGCAAAGTAATATATCAAATATATAATTATACATTAAATCATTAAATCAACACTTGATTCAATGATCCGGTCATGTCGCACATAACCGACTAGTATCCATTGTATCGAATTATCGAATCAATCTTTGATTCGATAACTAGGTTATATCGCATACAACCAGTCGAAACATTAATCGCGAGAATGAAATACGGTATCACATACACGCATTATTCTCAGTCCCGCACATATCTCATATGCGCTCCTATTTCGTTTCGCTTGAGCCAGGAAACCTCTGTGTAGGACCCTAAAGACTCGTCAATACGCCGGTAGCAGATGATGATCATATCAAGCGCCCACAAGCCGCAAGCGGTCTGCTAAACGTAACGGCCACCCGGGTATTGAGCGATCAGAAGATCGACGAGCTAGCCCGCTCACACTCCTGTGAATCCAACCAGTAACACTTACCGTACAGTCCGGTCTGTTCGTCTGATATGTCGCATATCAAGTCTAGGGGTGGTAAACGTCAGACCCCAATAACCCATAAGTCGTGCCGATGTGAGGCTCATAACGGTTCGAGAAACTACTGGTAACACTTACCAGCAAAACTCTGATCAGCCCTGGCCAGGGACTTCCCTGTTACGGCCAATCGAGCACAGCGCAACATCAACCCCCAATACCGGGAGAGGCGAAACCCTTCCTATCGCTCATTGCCTCCATGTGACTCGGGACTGTACCCAAAAACCACCATTTTGCATGCCCTCATGGACGTGGTAAGGTGGAGATCAAAGCACAGTGGGAATTACACAAGACTCTATGACGATCTCGGGTCTACAGACTAACCTGCACAAGTGTCACCCGAGAACTGCCATCTGACGTGAGGTATAATACCATCTAGGAGTTCTCGGCGAGTCCGTCCAGTGTACCCAGTCTCCACTGAGCACCCGTATACCATCTCTGAAGTCAAACATCAATGGATATGGGATCATCCATCGCCCATCTCATTGGTCGAGAAGCGTATACGCTAGTCTACACTGGTATATCGATGCCCCATCTCGATACACCCACGACTAGGGACCTTGAAGGATGTACCTATAGACTACCATGTCCCCACTAGTATGATCTGCATCACAGTCCAGGTAGTCAAGTACACATCCTAAGGGTTTTACCAACATGTAACTATAAAACAGTTTAAAGAGACTAGTGTACATGTTAAGATAAAGAGTAACCAGATAGCATACTATCATATCGAGCAAGAAAGTCATCTTTATATATGTCCAAGCATCCAATATAATATACATCATCTGTACAATACTGGCCTCTAGGGCATACATACAACTAACAAACCCGTCAATTGGAGGTTCCCTCGCTTCAAAAGCGAGGGGTAATTAATGGCAGCTTAGTCCGCGGCTGCCGGAGATTCGGATCCCCAAAATCATTAAACCCCGGCCTACCCTAGGCAGGGAGAATCTGTAATGCGCCTGACAAGCGCGCGCGTATTCCCATCTCAATGGGGTGACGAAAAACACCCTACAGCAGTGAGCGGATCGACAGAGATTCGTCATTCCCGGTATTGGGGATGAGATCGCGCTGTGTCTAGGAGAGCCATTACACGAAGTCCTTGGCCAAGGCAGGAGATTTACTGGTAGGTATTCCAGTAGTATCTCAGGGTGTTCTGGGCTACACTCCGATACGACTTGTACCGCTTTTGGGGGTCTGACTTTTACCAACCCCCTAGGCCCGACATGCGATGCTCATAGACGAACGTACCGGACTGTATGGATATTGTCACTAACAGGATCAGTAGGGTGTCAGGATGAGTTCGCTCATCGACCTTCCTTTTGGTCAATACCTGGTAGCCCGTTACGTACGGCTAGTACCTCTTACGTGCTAGTGGTTAAATCCACAGCCAAAGTAATGACGAGTCTTTAGAGTCCCCCACAGACAGTTTCTCAAGTTTCGGGCGAAACGTTGTAGAGGCCGTATGATATATGGCAGGGTCCGATCATATACGTGCAGTAGTGCACGTATCATAATCGGGCGGATCATACTAGTGGGCTTTGGTTTAAGCCGGATCCTAGTATTAGATTTGTTGGATTACTTTAGTCTCATCGCATTCGCATTCAGTCGGAATGCGGATGCAGATATGTATATACAGGTGAGGGGTATCCTTGTGATCCGTCACGAGTTTATTTTAGATGTTGTCGTATGTTTTTGTTGTGGCAAACATTTGGATTAATGTTTGCATTTAGAAATAATGAGCTAGAATTCATCATGAGATGCATTAAATGTGACATAGACATATATAATGACTCATGGTCTCTTTTTTGTGAAAAATGTCACATTTAGTGATTGATTTGTGGATGAAATGAGAAGAGGAGAGAGGAAGGGCAGCCATGTGATGGTTGTTAGCTCTCATATTATTCTTCTCACACTCTTTCATTTTTATCACACACATATCACAAAAGGAAAAAGAAAACCTCTTCTTCTTCTTCTTCCTCTAGCTCATTATCTCCATCAATGGCAACACCTCTAACCTCCATCCAAATCCATGGATGCAAAAGACAAAGTGATCACAAACATTCTCTACATCACCTTTGACACGTCGGCTAGCACACATCGTTCCTGAGTTGCTTCGTATGAAGCGGGAGCCCGTAAAAAGAATTGTTGATGTGGTGCCCTTTCCGACGAGGAGGTCGAGACCGGAATTGCCGCGAGGAGCTTGGGATGGTGGCCAAAGACTGAAGGACACGGATCGATCGGTATAGCTTTCCAACCCTTTCTTTAGTTGCTAGTTGTAGGTTAATGGTTCGATCTGGCTTTTAAGCATACGATAGCGCCAGTTTCTAGTTTGAAAAAGTTTTCGTTTCTGTATTTTGGCCTCGGAAAGACGGCCGGGACGCTACCGTAGACTTATATGGAATAGTAGAAGAGACCTTGAAATGCTCTTGTCTAAAGTCCTTAGTATAAAGGAAAATAAAATAAAAATACAAGTGTGAATAAAGAGATAAAAAAAATGAACACTAGTTTTTGTAATTACTTAAGGCTGCATAAATAGAAAAAATATTTAGCGAGGGTGCTTTATCACCTAGTGCCTTAGGCCAACTGGTATGGGAGTCACTGCTAAAGCCTTAGGTGTTACAAGACTAGGAATTACGCCTTAATGTGCAAACACATTTTTAATCGGTCGTTGGTACCTCAAGAAGTATTAACGGTCGCATGAAGAATGTGTAAGCAATTTCATCTAAAAATTCATGAACTAAAAGTACTTTGGATAATGGACAAGAGTATAATAGATTGATTTGAATTTCCAAGTATAGGGTTGATACATACACACACGTAGGGGTATGTGATTGGAGTTTAGATGAGAGATAGGAATGAAAAATAGGACTTAAATCTTCAGTAGAGATGATAAAAATTCCTATGTTAAGATGGAACCTTAGAAGGAAAAATTCAAAAGATGCTAAAAGCTAAGTAAATTACAGAACATATACAATCTTAAGTTAAATGATAACGAAGCGTGAAAAATACGGTTTGATAATTTCTGAGTTAAAGATAATAGAATTCCTTGTTAGAAAACCGAATTGGAGAATTAAAGTCAATAGGCCGAATTGATTGGATTTTGTGGGTAGTATCCGCTGAAAACCCTCAGGAGACAACACTCCTCCTACAAGGGACACCTAGAGGTTTAACGACTTGTTGCACGAGCTCTGTGCAATCGCGTTTCCCTGCGAAAGTGAGGCTAGGTCTTTTTCGAGAATAAAACTAGTTTTTCTCGAGGACGAGCAAAAGATAAGTTTGGGGGTATTTGTTCATTTCATAATTTTGCATTATAATATTCCCCATTTCTATTCATTTTACAAATAAACAGGTGCTTTTGATCCATGTCTGCTACATAGTTGCAGGTTACAGGTTCTCGAAACAAAACAGTGAAAATGATGAAAAGACGATAAAAAAGTGAGACTACGACCAACAAATAGAATAATCTTGATCATGACTACAGTTTGAGGGACAAATGAAGATCAATGAATAATTTCACAAAGTACAAAGGCAGCGCAAGGTTCAAGACTTTGACACAAAGCAAACGGTAAAAGTCCACGACATTATGCACTGTGGAAATCTGGAAGAAAACTAGAAGACAATCTGAGAAACCAAGTGAAGAAACAAGAAGCAAAATGCAACCAGAAGAAGCCCAGAAAAATCTAGCCCAAGACCCCACCATATGGCCGCGGATCCGCGGCCAAACATGGCTTTTGGCCGCGGTTCCACGGCTATGATAAGCACGTGTCGGTGCATATTTTGACGGTGTGGCGGTGCTTGAGTAGGCTTCTTAGGGTAAATTTGTAAATGCAGATAGGGATCGAATGTAACCCTAGGATTTCTATAATCTATAAATAGAAACCCTAAAGCTCTTTTTGGAGCATGCCTCTTCCTATGCCTCTTTTTAATTCCTAAATTCAGAATTTTAATTCTTGTAATGTTTGAAGAGTGCATCAAATAAAAAGTAAGTCTTTCTTTACTATGCCTTAGTTTAATTTTCTTTTCTGCCCTAGTATAAATTTTATTTATCTGCCCTAGTTTAAATTTTATTTATTTGCCGAAGTTTATATAATTAAGTTTTTAAAAACAAACAAAAAAATGCCTCTTTTTATCAATTCCCTAATGAGTGAGTAGTTCCTCACTTGTTAAGGGTAGGAATAGGAAAGGTTTGAGAGATGAAAATCTCCCACCCCTTTCTTGCCCGTCATACATTTTAATAGGACTCTATGCATACATACACACACCACTCACTATGGCACCATATCCCACGAGGTAGCGGTAATACCATAGTTAAAGACCGGTTGTGTATGTTTTCCATGGAGGTTAGGATAAGAGTTAAGAAAGGACGGACGAGGACCTAGAGGAAAAAACCTAGTTTCTTCCCGATGGTACTAATCCACTTTGTTAATTATTATCTTAACACCTAAATAGTTCTTAATTAGGGCATAGAAAGCGATGAGGAATATTGACTTTCCAAACTTAACCTAAACCTAACCCTAGCAAGATTTTAATCCTAATCTAAATCAACTTTAGCTTTTATTGATAATCCAATCCACCACAATTGGAATTAACTCGTTAGAACAACTAGAAAATACACAAAATCCCTATGGACCGACCTGTACTCAACCGGCTAGCTACCAAGCGACATCGTTCTAGATTGCGGTTAATTATCCTTTGATTTATCTTTTAAAAGCGCAAGCACGCATAAAAAAATCTCGTACAATCAGATGTCATATTTTATATTGTATCGTATGTGATACTATTGAGGCAAGATCACCGACTATTGTGTGTATATATATATATATATATATATATATATATATATATATATATATCGACCCAGATTTAGGTGGTTTCCATACCCTTTCGATTAGCTTGTTAGTTGGATCTGTAGTTTACTTAGAAGATGTTAGACTAGACTCGACTCATACCTATTTCAAAACTAACGAATCATGAGTATTTTTAAGACAGGTCAACGGATTCTACGGATATTTTCAAAACACGCATCTTTTCTTAAAAACACCATAACCCTTATTTTTCTAAACCCCATGATTCGTGTTATTTCAAATGACAAAACTGTATGATATATATATGTATTGATGTAGATTCTTCACTGTTGTTTTTATCATTCTTTTTCCGCATATCCTTGCTCTTCGCACTGCATGCATGTTTAAATGTGTTCATTGTTATATTACACCCAAGCTGTCAGGACACCAGCACCATTATCGATGATGTGTATGTTCCACGTACACCTGCTTTCCGGCTCACACACTTCATCATTGATAATTGCTATGTCACTACACAGTAGGATTGTTGCATCAGGATATGACATCTTGTATGACAAACTGGCATACATACATATTTGCACATACATGTATGATTCTGGCTTGATTTTTGAGATTTTGGAACCGCAAGATGTATTTTAAAACTGGATTCATTTCAAAAAGCGGTTTTCCCTTGATATGTGCATATTACTATTCCATGTTGCATGATGTACTGATATGCTTACATTTCAATCATATGTCACATACATCATGTTTTATGATTTTATGCATTGAGATATGTTGTTTTCATGAGATTTCTGGATTTGAGAACCGTGGCGATTTCAAAGGAAAGCATGTACTGTTTTAAAAACCCGGTTTCTCTTGATATGATAATTCAGTGTATCCACCATGTGTTTTCTCGGTTCTGAGAGTGGCATGTGAAACCCGATTCGTGGAGCGGTAGGCACCGTTTGCAGGTACATGGTGGACCCGGTAAGGTACCCCGGCGCAAGAAGACTCGTATATGTTAGACGGTGAGCCTGGCAGAGAGACCACTACCTACCAGTGATAGTATTTGGGCTCGGCGGATATCCGGAGGATACCGATCGGAGTCGAGAGATGTTATGGGCCGATCCGGACTGACGGAGCCCGTGGGCCGATCCGGACTGACGGAGCCCGATATATGAGGATTTACGTGCCGGTGCTAGGCACGGGTTTCATGATGTTTTCGAGTGTCGATGCTAGACACTCAGGTTCCATGATATTGATGTGTCGCGAGAGACACAGGTTGATTTATATCCTCATACTTCCATGCATATGCTTTATGATATTTACCTGCATGATGTTTTGTGTCATTGGGTGACACGTGGACGAGATCCACATACATACAGATATTGATTACATAGTTGGATGATATCCACGTTTTTACACTTCATGATATAGTTGACACTGATTTCATGATGATTGCATTGATGACACCTCATATTTATGATATGTTGCTACCTGAGGCACTGACACGAGCACTTGGAATTACACTGATGTATATATGTTTACCCTTGCCACCGTATCATGGTTCAGACTTTACCATATTGAGGATATATATATATATATATATATATTACTGATCGTATTGACCTAGGATTGTGTCATACATACGAATTCTGCTCTGTGATGTTTTCTACTAATGAGTTGGCAACTCACCCCGTTATGCCACAGTTTCTTGCAGGTTTTTGCCGTACAGGTTTCATTGCGGCTTTTCTGGCACACTGCTTTCTTTCTGGGTGATTGCTTTGGTAGGTGGGTTCACTCGCATCGTGACCACCATTGTACTTATTTATTTTCAGTTGTATCTAGTAAATTCCATCAACCAGACTTGTATATTTATTTCAGACTTAGAGACCAGTTGTTTATTATTTCGACCTTAGAGTCGCGCGTTGTATTATTATGGATTTCATGCTGTTTGAGTTTCCTTTTCTGTTTTGATCCTCACCCTTCGGCGTTGTATATTATTATTGCTTGCGTGGTTGTGACCGTCGATTGACGAAGAGCTAGCTCCTGCTTGGGGATTCCTTTTATCATTATGCATACATTATTCTTGTTGTACCCCGTTTGGGGCCAGTATTTACAAAGGAAACTCTGTCGAAATTTTCATAAAAGACTTGAGGATTTAAAAATGCATATTCGGCTTACTTATTTAAAAACCTTGTTTTCAAAACATGTTTTCTTCACTTCTTTAAAACTAGTTCTACTTCATTTATTATTTAAATGGTTTTAGATTTCTGGGCTTTTGGCTTACTTGAATTAGGTGACGTCCTATAGACTTCATATGATTCAAGAGCCAGTCGCGTGCTATTTCGGGTCGTGACAATGTCCATCTCGTATCAGGGGACCTATAAAGGTATCAACAATCCCAAATCAACTCGAATCCATAAAATGACATATCACACTAAGTCATCATAACACATCGTATACTCGTTCATCACATTTATATCTCGCAATCACATTATAAAAACGTCACACTTGTTCTCTATAAATTTGTAGCCATCATAATTCACTTATCATACCATATTCTCATATTTCAATATGTCCATTAGCATCAACTTTTATCATATTATCGTTTGTAAATCCTACAATCATGTCTGTGGCATATCATTTATCAGAATAACATAAACAAACAATATTCCATATCAATGGTTGCGGGGTGCTATACGCCATCCACCCCACTTTCCCTCGTAGATATAAATCTACTCACCTGCTAAAATCCTCGCTTAGCCGTAGTCGATGCGCTTTGTCGTCAAGGAATCTATGCGAAGGTACCTACAATCAATAGGAATTCGCAAAGCTATTAATATCAAATTCCGAAATCCAAAAACGGCACGCGGTACGCTCATAGGTTAGAACATATAGCCTGCGCATGCAAAACAACGAAACAACTCTCGTCTTTGACATAAAAACGTCCAACGCCCAAATACAATATTTAGTCGCAAAACCAAGAAATCCAAATACCGAAAAAACATAGCCAAAACCCTCGCTAGGGTCGCTATACATGAAAACTGCCACGCCAAAAATCCAATCGCACCAATACTCATTCACAACACATATAATTATTGTAGATAATAATATATACATCATCACCACGTCCATTAAAACCCACGTCTAATTTTTACCGGAAAACTAGTAAGCAACTTTTACCGCAATTTAGCACAAGTCTAGAAATTTAACAATTCTAGCAATTTCCAACAACACAAAGTAGCTTAACTTAGCTATCCAACCCAATTCAATAATTTTAATCTCACCCAAAAATGATTTAGAAAAACCTACTTTACTAAAAAAACTCAATTAGACAAATTAGCAATTAAACAAATATCATTTCCCACTAGGTTAAGTGTTTTACTCTTCAATTAACAATTCACCATGACATCAACTTAAACCCTAACTTGAAATTCAAAACCCTAATCATGAATCAACAAGACATGAACTTGAAGCTATAATAAACATCTAAATAAGCATGCTTAATGATTAAACACAACAAATAAGGATTTGGGCTAGGATTTATACCTCACAAACATGCTATCAATCTTATAATAAAACCCAAACTTTAGCCTCCAAGAAATGATGTCTTTAAAGAATATCTATGCTACTTTAGGCTTAAGGAAAATGGGTATGAATTGAATTTGGAGTTGTGAAGTGAAATGAGCTTTGAAAATTACAATGAACAAATTTTTCACACTCAAAATTGGGCTCGGCCAATATGGGGCGGCCATGGAAAAGTGCTCGGCCATCTAGAAGGGGGGTGAGCACAACAAATGAAGTGGTGAGGCTAAGATAAATACCAACACAACACAAAAATATCCTTAAGGAAAGAAAATGGAATGAATGCTTAAGCCACCTCATCAAATGACTCACCAATTCTAGAATCAACAATCAATGACTCATTAAAAACAAAACCCCGTTCCCGCACGAGAAGATTTCGTCCATAGCATGATAAAAGATATTTTGGCCAAAAAAAGAATGCACATAAATTAACCAACAGTTAAGTGCATAAATAACACATTAAAATAATATTTTAATTAAGGAAAAATACTATGTGAACCAAAACTTCCAATTGACCCCCAAAGCCCGCGCACTAGCACTATTCTAGTTAAACTAGGCGCGGTCAAGTCTGTATAGAGGTTTGATCACAATCGGTTTAAAACGGAAAATACCGATTAGTTTACCCTAAAACGGAAAAAATTCGCATAACGATTTCAGAAACGTTACAATCTTCCCCTTTAAGGAAATTCGGTCCACGAATTTAAATTTAAACCCTCAATATTAAAACATTTCAAAATCCAACTCAATCAATAGGGATCCAAAATCATGGAAGCAACAGAAATAACATAGCGCGTCGCATGTGCCTGAAGCCGTGAATGAAAACTCAAAACCGAACTCCGTCAAGCGTCACGCAAATTATCGGACTCGCACGCATATCATCTGAGTTACAATAGCGATACAGATCTCGAAATCCACTACTGAAATCCAATATACACTAAGCAAATGCTATAATATGTATATAGTACACATCCTTTTTGAAAAAATCTCCAAAAACTGAAATAACATATGCAGAATCTTTTTCTGAATCGCCGTGTGATGTGTAACTCACGGCGCAAATGACGGACGCTCATTTGTAAAGTATTAATATACATTCATATAAGTTTTACCTAAAATATACGTTCCGCCCTTTTTAAAATACCCCAAAATGTTTTCTTTTGTAAACGTTCGTGTCACTAGCAGACATGTAAGAAATAGCGAGTCTATAGCTCCTTTTTGAAAAACCTCTTGGTAACCTTTTATGCATGCAAAGTACACAGGTACTGTCCTCGGATCAGTCCTGTCAGGGCACTACAATGTATAGGGCCTCATCATGAAAACAAAACGCTCAAAAGCAATATCAGCCTTAAAAGCCTTGTCCAACCCTCACGTGCGTCTGGTGTGCACGGAAATCAAATCCAAGTACAAGTGCTACAATATGCACAAAAGTAAGACTAAGTGCAACGGGTGTGCACGAAAGCATCTGTCCAATGCAACTGGCGTGCACGACAATAACAACTAGTGCATCAAAAGTGCCCGAAAATCTCATTCCAGTGCAACTAACATGCACGAACGAAAATCCTAATCGAGTGCATCAGGTGTGCATAAAAAATCATATCACGCGCCCAACGTATGCGAAAGTCCAAATCAAGTGCATCCGTCATGCACGAACGAAATCGATATCAAGTGCATCCCACATGCACGAAAACGAACATCAAGTACACACGCGTACGAAAACACAAATCTGGTAAACGAATGCTCAATGATATAAATCGGGTGCAACAAATGCACGGAATACGAATCCGGTGCATCCAGTCCACGAAATATCAATCCTGTGTATCCACTGCACGAAATATCAAATCTTGTGCATCTAGTGCACGAAATATCAATCCTGTGCACCAACTGCACGAAATATCAAATCCTGTGCATCTGGTGCACGAAATATCAAATCCTGTGCATTTAGTGAACGAAATATCATAACCACTGTAGGAAATCCAAGAAATCATAAACATGTGCAGCTAAGGCACAAAATCGACATCAACACAACGGTGTATAAAATATATATCTCAAGTGCAATAACTATGCACAACAATGTAAATACCCAGTAGGTGCAGCCATGGTGCATGAAAACCATGTCCTAAAACTCAATCATCAAAACTCAAATCCAAGCGATATAAGCGTGATACTCGGATCACAACGCAAATCGCAACAAATGACATTGAGGTACATCTCCTACAATGTCGAAAAAAGTCGGTGCGCCCAAACTAGCAGTGCAAGAACATCCGTTTTTCTCCTGCTCACAGTCTGCCATCTTCTTTCTCTGGGTCCTCATTTCTCTGTAAATTACTAATCTTGCACTCTACCGGCTTATCTTCCCGGTCAGGTGTGCTAACGGAAACGATTCCGCTCTTGCACTCCTCAGGTCATCTCTCGGCCAATTAGTATGATCACTCATAAAGCAACACGTCACGGCCGTTGGCTTCTGGCCCTCTGAATACACGTGACACAACTGATCCTCGGTGCAATCTCATCGCAGCAGTGTCCGGGAAGGAACTGGCTCAAGGTCTCTTCCGATCTCGCCTATACCGAACGATACGGAGGCTGGTACACTTACAAATCTTTTCTCGCTTTCTGGACATCTGCGTTCTCAGCACAACAGTTCCTCGGGAACTGGTCGCATTCCAATTCCTCTGCACACATATCAGATCTATAATCTCGACGGTGAGTAACAACGGCTCGACAGCTCACACACGAACCTCTTGTTCCACTCTCCCTTATTATCGTCCACTTTGACATCATGCCATGCTATCTGCGTACTACAATAGTTCTTGGCGACAATCAATCTGGAATCTCTCGCACGGACTCGAAATCACAAACTCGGTATCTTCATCACTCTATAGAAGATCTTTAGTCGAACACGTCTTCAGGAACTCGTCCCAACCATCGGAGGAATACTCAAAACTCATCCGTTTCTCGACCAACTCACAACATATCTGGGTGAGGTCCTCTATCTAGAACTGGTCAGCTTACCGATATTACATCAGAACATCCGACGAACAACGTCATCTCTAGATCGATTTACTCTAGATCTGAGTAAGACTCTCCACACTGGAAATCTTCAACTCAACAGGTCCCACGTCGGCACATCAAATCTGACGAATCACCTCCGTCTCTCAACTCAAGATAAACTAGCTATCACCTATCACATCTCTTTCTGGAAGCTCCAGCGATCTCAGCTCGTAAGCTCTGGAAGCGACATCACATCAATCTCAGCAACAGCTGGGTCATCTGTCTGAATGGTCAATGACATCACAATCTCTGAGGTATGATGTACATTAACAGTCCTCTCATAGCAGGCAGCCTCTAACAATGGCCCGATCATCCGGTACAAAACCGTACACTCGTCTCAAACGAGAGGTCACAACACCACACTACATCGATACGTTCCCATGTCACCAGAAAACACGATGGTCAGTCCTCGTCCACGACGAGCTCGCCCTCAAACTGCGATCAAACCATGGTGATAGGAACCTCAATCAAGTATCGACGAAAAAGATCAAAGTGATGAAAGGTAACAACAGAACCAGAATGAATATATGATCATAATGAGTAACAGAATCAGTGAGAGTATCATCACGCAAATGAAAAGATTCAAGGATCTCAAATGGATGTATAATCAAGGAAAACAAAGAGAATCACCAGTCTCAAGATATGTACATCATAAGGTTTCTTATGTGGAGTATCGTATCATAAATATGCCGCGGAACATATGTACTGTACGTCACTCTACTCAAGCTACCTACTCCATCAATCAGGTTCAGCCAATGAGACGAAAGTTTGGGTTTAATACCCCTCTTGTTCGAGTCTAAGTTCCGTAAGGTCAAGCCTAGATTCCAAAATATATAAACGCCTTAGACTCAACATAGTCAAACCTAGACTTGAACCAAAGTTAAACCTAGCGCTCTGATACCAACTTTATCACGACCCAAAATATTAGCTCGCCACCAGCACTTAAATCATGCGACGTCTACAGGCGTAACGTAATTCAAGTAAGCTGAAACCCAGAAATCTAAACCTTTTTAAGACAAAAAAAGGTACAATAAATCATGTTTTGTCTTTTGAAAAAAATTGGGCAGCATCTCCTTTGTAAAAACTAACCCCAAAAATGGGTACAACAAAGAATATAATAAAGCATCCCCAAAAGGGAGCAAATCACGCCCAACGGCAGAAACAACCACCATAAGTATAAATAACAAGTATACGACGCCCAACGGCGAAGATCCATACAAGGAAACGTAAAGCAAGACATCAACCCCAGAAGCGAACATAAAACCCATCGCTCAAGTCTCACAACTACAAGTCTTCTAAGTCTGCAACATATACAATTACTAGTTTCTGATTAGATGGAGTGACTAGATACAATATGAATAATGAATACAAGAGGGGCACGATCCAACATGTACCACCTACCACAAGCAAGTCACCCGAAAACAGCTGTGTGCCAGCGATACCACAACTGATCCATGTGGTCAACCTGCAAGAACTGTGGCACAATCGGAGTGAGTTGCCAACTCGTGAATAGAAAAACATCAGCAGGTAGAAATCGAAATAAACAATGATTCCTAGGTCAACTATATCATAAAGGTAATACTATGATATCTAGGGTGACCGTATCTACATATGTGCCAACACATAATAAATGCCTATCAGAAAGTGGATATCATCCAACAATATAATCAATGCATGTATGCAGGTGGATCTCGTCCAATAATATAATCAATGCATGTATGCAGGTGGATCTCGTCCAACAATATAATCAATGCATGTATGCAGTTGATCTCGTCCACGTGTCACCCACTGAGACAACAACTCCTGCATGTAAATATCATAAAAGTATATACAGGTAAAAAGAGGATATAAATCAACGTATGTCCCTCACGACACAACAAATCATGGAAACTTGAGTGTCTAACCTCGACAATCGAAACATCATGAAACCCATGTCTAGCATCGACATGTAAATCCTCATATGTCAGGCGCCGTCACCATGACCAGCCCTGATGTCAGTACATCTTATGGAACCTAAGTGTCCACATCGACACCCGCAATCCACGTAGCTCTCTGAACATGACTCCAGTCGGTATACCCCAGATATCCGCTGAGTCCAAATACTGTCACCGGTAGATAGTGGTCCCTCTGCCAGGCTCATCGTCTACACCACGAAATCATCTTTCGCCCCGGGGGTACCATACCGAGTCCATAATATACCCGCAGACGGTGCCTCCCGCTCCTCGAATCGGGTTTCACATGCCAATCTCAGAACCGAGAAAACACATGGTGGACGGACTGAAATATCATATCAAGAGAAACCGGGTTTTCAAACAGTACATAAAATTTCTTGAAACACCCCCATGGTTCTCAAATCCAAAAATCATATGAAATCCATATCTCAATGCAAAAATCCATGAAAGACAGATATATGCAACATAAAACAGCAATATAAGCATATTAAGGGAAAACCGTTCTTTTAAATGAATCCAGTTTTAAAATATATCATGCGGTTCCCAAATCCTCCAAAATCAAGTGCAACATCATATGAGGTGTACGTGTAACTATAGCAAGGTAAGTGTATCTACATGTAAGCAGGTATCGATGATGCATCTCATAAGCACAATAGCACAATAAGAAACATTTCAATATCACATGTCAATACAATACCACTTAGGGGTATATGCAGCTATAGCAAGATATGTAGGTGAACATGTCAGTATCTATGCATGATGTGCATATAGCTGTAGCAAGGTATGCAACATATAACAGGAAGTAAGCATGTCCATATATCTGATGCAACGTGGAACAGTGATATTAACATAGCAAATATATCATAGCATGATGTAGCAATTCTACTGTGTAGTGACATAGAAATTATCGATGATGAAGTGTGTGAGCCAGCAATCTGTGTATGTGCAACATACGCATCATCGATAATGGTGTAGGTGTACTAGCATAGGTATATGCAATTCAACGAGAATAACCTGAATGCAGCATAATGTAAATCGTGAGCTAAAAGCTATAAGATATACGTGTCTAACATGACCGAGTCGGTGAATTTATCAATTGGCATCCAGCCTCACAACATCACGTACGGTAAAAACCATCACACGACATCTTCTAACAAAGGGTATGGATAAATCAACAGGTAAAACTCATCGCGTACGGTAATCCACTTACGACAGCACTAGAAAAATAGGGATTTTATCAACCTATACAACATCAGGGTACGGATCTAAGTCTCGTACGGCACATCACTCAAAATGCAACACATTATCCAAATAAATATACCTATCTCTCAGGTCACATCCATGTCCATCTCGTATCAGGGGACCTACAAAGGTATCAACAATCCCATAACGACTCGAATCCATAAAATGACATATCACACTAAGTCGTTATAACACATCGTATACTCGTTCATCACATCTATATCTCGCAATCACATTATATAAACGTCACACTAGTTCTCTTTAAATTTATAGCCATCATGATGTTAGTGTATATGCCCTAGAGGCCATTACTGTATCATACTAGTTTGTATATTACTTAATGGAAGCTTGGGATATTCACCTTGTATATACAATCTTGCTCAAAATAGTAGTATGCTACTTGGTTTGTTTCTACTTCAATGTGTACATGTGTTTATTTAAGTATATCGCCTATACACATTAGTGGAGCCCTTAGGATCTTTGCTTGATTACCAGCGTTGTGATGGCAGTCACACTAGTGGGGCTGGGTAATCTATAAGCACATCCTTATGCAGGTCCCTGGTCGCAGGACTATCGAGACAGGGCATCGATACTCCGGAGTAGACTAGCGCATGCGCTTCTCATCCCAGTGTGGGAGACGGTCTGTCCCACAGCCGTCGGTACGTCGTACTTGAGATAGTATGCGGGTGCTCGTTGGGTTACGAGTACACTGGACAGGACTCGTCGGGAACTGACTACTTGGTATTATGCCTATCATCAGTTATCAGTTCCCAGGTGACATGAGTACAGCTTAGTCCGCTGACTTGACACTGTCACTTCGCCTCTAGTGTGTTCCCACAGTACTTTGATTACTACCCTACCACGGCTCAAAGGAGTCGTGCAAACAGGTGGTAGTTGGGTGCAGTCCCGAAGCACTTAGAGGCAGTGACGGTTAGACAGGATTCGTCTCTCCCGGTATTGGGGGTTGACATCGCACTGTGTCTAGGAGAGCCATTACACGAGTAGTCCCTGGCCAGGGCAAACGAGATATACTAGTAGGCTTCCAGTGTTATCTCAGGGTGTTTTGGGCTTCACTCCGACACGACTTGTACCGCTATTGGGGGACTAACGTTTACCGCCCCCTAGGCCCCCCATGCGATGTATCAGACGAACAGACCGAATTGTACGGAGAATGTCACATTCAGGCTCAGTAGGAGTTCAGATGGGTTTTTGCCTCGTCAGTCTTCTTGTCGGCATCTACCTGGGGACCGTTACGCACAGCTAGTGCCGCTTGCGGTCTGTGGTTAAACCCACTGCCAGCGTAGTGTCGAGTCTTTAGAGTGCCACACAGAAAGCTATTCTCCTTTAGGCAAAAGAGTAGAGGTCGCATGGTTTTGCGGCAGGTCGCATGGTTTTGCGGCAGGTCGCATGGTTTTGCGACAGGTTTCGGTCACATCCGTGCACTTATGCACGTACAGTGTCCGGACAGTTATCACTAGCGGGCTTTTGTTTAAGCCAGATCCTAGTGTACGTTTTAGGATTGGATTTATCCAGTATGTATTCGTGTTCCTCGGAACGCGGATGCGGGTGTGTATGCACAGTTGACGGAGAGACAGAGGCAGAGGATTCTCATTAGGGTTGTTGACTGTTGACTTTTTGGTCAACCCTAATGAGAATATGATATGTGATTAACAATTATATTAATTAAGTATTGTGGTGACATGGTTGTTGAGGGGTTGACTTTATTGACTTGTTGACTTTGTTGACCGGTTGACTAGGTTGGACTAGTTGACCATCATGATGACTATGGCTATCATTTCATGGCAAAGACTTTTTACTTGCTTGCTTCTTTTGTGAGAAATGAGTGCATGAAATGATTTAGCCATTTTGACTTGAACCATTTTACACAATACTTGATTCTTATTTTTTGTGATGATGGTTTTGGATTATGAGAGCCAAATGAGAAAAGTCTTCTCTCATTCTTTCATGCTCATTCTCTCTCTTGTTCTTGAGCTCTCATCTTCCTCCTCTTGCTCTCCCTCTCTTGATTCTATGGTTCACTTGTCTCATGAGTTGAGAACCAAGAACCATAGATAAAATCCCATACAAACTCTTCTCTACTCACTCTAGTTCACAAGGTTTAGCAAACCGAGTGAACTAGTTTCTTCAAAGATCGAAGAAGGAGCCAAAGGTTGAAGCTTTCAGGTGGATCTATCTTTGGCGTAAGGAGACGACGGGAAGAAGCCGATCCGGACCACCATCGAGATTTGAAGACGAAGAAGTTCAAGACAAGAAAGGTATAAACCCCCTAACCGAGTAGTTAACGACTCCTACTTAGGTTGTTAGTTAGATGTTTAACAAAGATCCGGGTTTTAAGTCCATGTTATCACCTCTAAGAAAATCGTTTTTCATCAAATTCCGCATGCCCGAAAGTACCGAAAGAGGTAGCATGGACTTACAGTGGTATCAGAGCCTAGTTAAACTCTATCTAACATGTTAGCAAAGTAGCTAGAAGATCGATCAAAGGAAAAGTCGCAAAACGAACCCGATATGATAAGTTTCTGCCGATTTTTTTTCTGTTCAAAAATTGATAAATTTTATCTTAAAAATCGGCTCAGGCTTTTGTGTGATCACCCACCAAATTTGGTCCAACGATCGAGTCAAAGAGCCGCGGAAACGCGGCGGGAGCACGCTCCCGCCGCGGATCCGCGGCCGAGTTGACTCGGCCGAGGTCCAAGTTTGATGCAGTGTTTTTTTGGGGTTGTTTTGGGATTTTTGGAATATATATTTTCTGCCCAGATTTTCCAGAACGAAAATTTTATTTTTGGGGTCCTGAAAATCCGTATTTTTGATCGAACTTCTAAAAGACTTAAGCTGACGGGTTTTTCTGTGATGTGATATTTGTATTGAACGTCTGCTAATCGCTATATGTCGATTAGTGGGGGTTATACAAATCTGTGATCTGTAATGTTATTGGAATGTGTATATGAATATGTTGGATTGTCACGGGTGAATAGCCGGGGGTTGTGAGACGAGAGTTTTCTTTTCTTTCAATTCATGTAAATTTGTAAATTGATGTAATAATTATTTGTATGGCCGCACAACCGGGTCGGGGTTGTATCCGTCATTGTATAATTTCTTTTTACTGTTTTTGCTCCTAGGATAGACCCATGGAGGGGGTGCACGAACTACAGGGTATGCCGAAGTGCCGAGTGTCCTACTCACGGAGTTGCGGGAGGTTGCTTCGCTTCGGGTACTTGGCGGGTAGTTTGCCGCACCCGTAGGGGTCTTGGGTGGGGTTTTGGCTATTCACCGCGACCGTGTAATCTGCTTTTCGTTACAGGCTCGTACGAATTGTGGATTCCTAGTATATCCAATGTGTTCATCTGTGATCTGAAATGGCTATCATTGCAGTATATCTATATATGATATTATTTAGGCGTTGCTTATGTTTTACAGCCGCACTAGCCCAGCCCCCGCTCTATCGTTAGTTAAGTAACCTAACGGGTAATGACGGGGCCCCGTGGCGAATGCGAATGGCATAAGCGTACGTCATATTTTGGTTGTTTTCTGCAATGGTAGGATTAAATGATGGGACGCATTAAAAGAACTAATGCAAGAATATCACGCATTAAAAGAACTAATGCAAGAAAATAAACCAAGTTAAAATCGTTGGAACACTTACGGAAAACCACTCGGTTATTTTCAAAACAAACTTTTAAAATGCGGAGTTTGAGCCACTCCTTTTAAAAGCTATCTCGTTCCATCGATTATATCAAGTTCTTTACGTTCACGGTTTCGCCAAAACCATTCGTAGCCCTCCGTCATTTCACATGAATAGTCAATAGTATTCAAGCTATGTTTGTTGGCCAAATTCAAGGCATAGTGATTGGTAGCTATTGGGTATTCATGTGCAGCATAGATAGATGCGTTGGTTTAGAACAGTCGTACTGCCTTGTTGGCCAAAGTCAAGGGTAGGTACGGGTGGATTCAAATTAACCTGGAGAACGACGGGTAGAACTTGACATGTGACTTATGATTTGTTGGCCAAAGTCAAGGTCATAAGAGCATGGGGCAAAAATCCACATCGGGAGTTTCAAAAGAACTGAAACTTGCTGGTGTTGCATACCATTTGGAGTGTGATGATTCTGGTAGGATTCCTTCAGTTTCGTCACGAGATGATATTTGGATCTCGATCCTACTGTGAGTATATGCTACTCCTCGGGAAATTTCTCACTAAACGATCAATGCTATAAACCTAGTAGGTGTCTAGAAAGGTGTTAGCGGGGCTACGCCCCAAGGGAAAAGAGGTTATTTAATTAAGGAACTTCGCGAAAGCGTTGGAGAACCTCCCTCGAAGTACCGACACTGGCCTGGCTGAACGGCTAAGAAAGTATTGTACGGTGAGATTGATCCTGACTAATTCTTCCTTTTTGGTTTGAGGAGGGATTCGAGAAACAGTGGGAGCCATCCTGTTTAGACAAACTAAAAACCATTCTAAACTTGCAAGAGCATCAAGCTAAGTGTTTCTTCTCTCTCCTAATTGCAGCGACCAATCGACATGACTGGACTTAAGTTATTTCTAGATAAAAACATACTGACAGGGCCAAACTACAAAGATTGGCTCAGGAATGTCAAGATGGCAATCACTTACGACAAGCTGGGGTATCTTCTTACCACCAAAGCTTCCCCTGTCCCTGGTCCCACTTCCAGCGTCGCGGATAAGGAAATCCGTAAGACTTGGGAGATTGATAGCGCGAAGGCCAAGTGCCTCGTACTTGCCTCTATGGACAATGAACATCAGAGGAGGCACGAGAATATGGACTTGGAATCCATATTTCTTCATACAAAAGAACTGTATGGAGAGCAATCTCGTATCGCAAGATACGAAGCGTCGAAAAAGTTATTTTCGGCAAGGATGGCCGTCGGATCATCAGTAGCAGAACACGTGCTTAAGATGATCAGCTACATTGAGGAGCTCACGGACCTAGGGACCACATTGGAGAGTGAGCTCTATACGGACTTAGTTCTCCAGTCCCTTCCTTCCACTTACGCCCAGTTCATACTGAACTTCAACTTACAAGAAAAAGAAGTTGAACTTTCAGAGCTCCTCAACATGCGGAGGAGCGCAGAGGGCACCCTACAGAAAGGTAGGGAAACATCCACTTTGTTTGTAGGAGGATCATCTTCTTCTAGGTCCAAGGCTAAAGCCAAGAGAAAGAAGAAGAAAGCCCCCGCCAAACCAAGAGGCGGTGTTAGTAAAGTGGATACGAAGGGAAAAGCTAAAGGAACAAAGAAAGCGGGGAAGCTTGTGGATAAGGAAGAATGCTTCTATTGTCATAAGAAAGGACACTGGAAGAATGATTGCAGGGCTTGGAAAGCCAGAACACAGGAATTGAAGCAGGTTGCAGCTTCAGCTTCAGGTGTGTATGTTATTGAAAACTGTCTTTCAATAAACTCTACTTCCTGGGTATTGGATACCGGATCAGGATCTCATATCTGTAATTCTTTGCAGGCGCTGAGAAACCATAGTGTTTTGAAAGCAGGTGACATGACCCTCAGAGTTGCGAACGGAGCTAGCATGGATGCTAAAGCCGTGGGGGACTATCACCTGGGAATGTCAGATGGATATGTTTTGGTTTTGCGTAATTGCTTTTTTGTACCCAACGCAACTTGTAATATCATTTCTGTATTTTTAGTTTCTAAAGAAGGTTATGAATTTGCGTTTGTAAGCAATGTTGTAAACATTCACCTTAATCAAGTTCTGATTAGGTCAGGTACATTGAGCCATGGTATATACGTATTAAACCAACCACAGATTTTCAATGTCCAGAATACACACAAAAGAAAGTCTCCGGAAATAAATCAGAATTTCTTGAGGCATTGTAGACTGGGTCACATCAATGAGAGAAGGTTGACGAAGTTACATACAGAAGGATATTTGAATCCGTTCGAATATCAATCGTATGGCACTTGTCAATCCTGTCTCAAAGGAAAGATGACAAAGACTCCGTTTACTGGACACGGAGTAAGGGCGAGCGAGCTCTTGGGACTCGTACACAGCGACGTGTGCGGTCCAATGTCTACACATGCGTGAAGTGGTTATTCTTACTTCGTTACTTTTACGGATGACTTTTCAAGGTACGGTTATGTCTTCTTAATGAAACATAAGTCCGAAGCCTTTGGAAAATTCCAAGAATATAAGAATGAAGTAGAAAAACAAACCGGCAAAAGTATCAAGATTCTAAGATCGGATCGAGGTGGTGAATACTTGAGTGCCGAGTTCCTGGACTATTTAAAAGGGAATTCTCTCTCAGCTTACTCCTCCATACACTCCGCAACATAACGGTGTATCGGAGAGACGGAACCGAACCCTATTGGATATGGTATGGTCCATGATGAGTAACGCTGAGTTACCGCGATCATTCTGGGGGTATGCGCTAGAATCAGCTGCATACCTTTTGAACCGAGTTCCAACTAAAACTGTGCCTACTACACCATATGAGATGTGGTGTGGGAAGAGACCCTATCTTAAGCATATTAAGACATGGGGATGTCCAGCTTTTGTTAAAAAGCAGCATGCGGACAAGCTCGAGGCACGCTCAGTACAGTGTAAGTTCGTGGGATATCCAAAGAACTCCAAGGGATATTTCTTCTACTGCGAAGAGGAACAAAAAGTTCTTGTTTCTCGTCATGCCTACTTCTTGGAAACTGAGTTTTTAGAAACCCAGATAAGTGGGAGCACAGTAGAACTGGAAGAAATTCCAGAACCTCGAGCTATTACTGAAAGCTTAGTTGAACCAGAGGGTTCAAAAGAACAGGACATTCCTACGCCGCTCCGCAGGAGTAGTAGGTAGTCTCATCCGCCCGAGAGATACTACGGTTTTCTCATAGACGGGGATAGAGAGGATTGCATCATAGATTATGATGAGCCTACTAGCTTCCAGCAGGCCGTTCAGAGCGTTGACTCAGTAAAATGGCTGGATGCAATGCGGACTGAAATGGAGTCCATGTACACCAACAAGGTATAGACGTTGGACATTGCTCCAGACGGGGTAAAACCCGTAGGATGCAAGTGGATCTTCAAAAGGAAGATTGGTGTAGATGGACAGGTTGAGACCTATAAAGCTAGACTTGTTGCAAAGGGTTTCCGTCAAAGACCTGGCTTGGACTATGACGAAACCTTTTCTCCAGTGGCTATGCTGAAATCCATTCGGATCCTTCTTGCTATTGCTGCCTTCCACGATTATGAGATCTGGCAAATGGACGTAAAAACCGCTTTTCTAAATGGAAATTTAGAGGAGTGTGTCTATATGGACCAACCAGAGGGTTTCATTCATAGTGGGAGAAGCGGAAAGGTGTGCAAGTTGCTTAAGTCCATCTATGGACTAAAGCAGGCATCGCGGAGTTGGAACATCTGTTTTGATGAGACGGTCAAGGAATTTGGCTTTATCAAAAATCCAGATGAACCATGCATCTATAGTAGATTTGTAGCGAGAACTGTAGTATTCCTCTTTTTGTACGTGGATGACATTCTCTTAATAGGAAATGACATTCCTATGCTACAATCTGTCGAGGGGTTCTTGTCACACAGGTTCTCCATGAAAGACCTGGGTGATGCCTCATACATCCTGGGGATCCGGATCCATCGTGATAGATCCAAGAGGATATTAGGACTTTCACAGTCCAGGTACATCGACACCATACTGAAAAGATTCAGTATGGAAGATTCCAAGCGCGGTAACCTACCGGCTTGTCACGGGATCACCCTCTCTAAAGAGATGTCTCCCAAGACTGATTTGGAGAGGGATCGCATGTCTATTATACCCTACGCTTCTGCGGTAGGCTCTATAATGTATGCGATGTTGTGTACCAGACCGGATGTAGCTTATGCACTGAGTGTGGTAAGCCGGTATCAGTCAAACCCTGGGGAGAAATACTGGATAGCGGTAAAGAACATTCTCAAGTACCTGAGAAGGACTAAGGAGATGTTCTTGGTGTATGGCGGAAAAGACCTCCAGATCGAGGCCTTTGCTGACTCCAGCTTCCAGAGTGACAAGGATGATTCCAAGTCCATGTCGGGTTTTGTCTTTACCCTCAATGGAGGGGCGGTGTGTTGGAAAAGTTCCAAACAGGAAACCGTTGCAGACTCGACGATGGAAGCGGAATACATCGCTGCATCTGATGCGGCAAAAGAAGCTGTCTGGATGAGGAAGTTCTTGAAAGAGCTTCAGGTGGTTCCGTCCATTGCTGATCCAATACCTCTGTATTGCGACAACAACGGGGCTATAGCTTTAGCGAAGAAAACCAGGTCCCATCAGAGATCCAGACACATCTTAAGGCGGTATCACCTGATCAGGGAGATCGTGGATCGCCAGGAGATCGAGGTTCGGAGAGTCGCTTTAGAAGATAACAATGCAGATCCATTCACCAAGGCCTTGCCCCAGACTCAGTTCGAGCGGCTGATCGAGATGATAGGTCTTCGATATGCCAGTACATGGCCTTAGTGCAAGTGGGAGATTGTTAGTGTATATGCCCTAGAGGCCATTACTGTATCATACAAGTTTGTATATTACTTAATGGAAGCTTGGGATATTCACCTTGTATATACAATCTTGCTCAAAATAGTAGTATGCTACTTGGTTTGTTTCTACTTCAATGTGTACATGTGTTTATTTAAGTATATCGCCTATACACATTAGTGGAGCCCTTAGGATCTTTGCTCGATTTCCAGCGTTGTGATGGCAGTCACACTAGTGGGGCTGGGTAATCTATAAGCACATCCTTATGCAGGTCCCTGGTCGCAGGACTATCGAGACAGGGCATCGATACTCCGGAGTAGACTAGCGCATGCGCTTCTCATCCCAGTGTGGGAGACGGTCTGTCCCACAGCCGTCGGTACGTCGTACTTGAGATAGTATGCGGGTGCTCGTTGGGTTACGAGTACACTGGACAGGACTCATCGGGAACTGACTAGTTGGTAGTATGCCTATCGTCAGTTATCAGTTCCCAGGTGACATGAGTACAGCTTAGTCCGCCGACTTGACACTGTCACTTCGCCTCGAGTGTGTTCCCACTGTACTTTGATTACTACCCTACCACGGCTCAAAGGAGTCGTGCAAATAGGTGGTAGTTGGGTGCAGTCCCGAAGCACTTGGAGGCAGTGACGGTTAGACAGGATTCGTCTTTCCTGGTATTGGGGGTTGACATCGCGCTGTATCTAGGAGAGCCATTACACGAGTAGTCCCTGGCCAGGGCAAACGAGATATACTGGTAGGCTTCCAGTGTTATCTCAGGGTGTTTTGGGCTTCACTCCGACACGACTTGCACCGCTATTGGGGGACTGACGTTTACCGCCCCCTAGGCCCGCCATGCGATGTATCAGACGAACAGACCGGACTGTACGGAGAATGTCACATTCAGGCTCAGTAGGAGTTCAGATGGGTTTTCGCCTCGTCAGTCTTCTTGTCGGCATCTACCTGGGGACCGTTACGCACAGCTAGTGCCGCTTGCGGTCTGTGGTTAAACCCACTGCCAGCGTAGTGTCGAGTCTTTACAGTCCCACACAGAAAGCTATTCGCCTTTAGGCAAAAGAGTAGAGGTCGCATGGTTTTGCGGCAGGTCGCATGGTTTTGCGACAGGTTTCGGTCACATCCGTGCACTTATGCACGTACAGTGTCCGGACAGTTATCACTAGCGGGCTTTGGTTTAAGCTAGATCCTAGTGTACGTTTTGGGATTGGATTTATCCAGTATGTATTCGTGTTCCTCGGAACGCGGATGCGGGTGTGTATGCACAGTTGACGGAGAGACAGAGGCAGAGAATTCTCATTAGGGTTGTTGACCGTTGACTGTTGACTATTGACTTTTTGGTCAACCCTAATGAGAATATGATATGTGATTAACAATTATATTAATTATGTATTGTGGTGACATGGTTGTTGAGGGGTTGACTTTGTTGACTTGTTGACTTTGTTGACCGGTTGACTAGGTTGTACTAGTTGACCATCATGATGACTATGGCTAACATTTCATGGCAAAGACTTTTTACTTGCTTGTTTCTTTTGTGAGAAATGAGTGCATGAAATGATTTAGCCATTTTGACTTGAACCATTTTACACAATACTTGATTATTATTTTTTGTGATGATGGTTTTGGATTATGAGAGCCAAATGAGAAAAGTCTTCTCTCATTCTTTCATGCTCATTCTCTCTCTTGTTCTTGAGCTCTCATCTTCCTCCTCTTGCTCTCCCTCTCTTGATTCTATGGTTCACTTGTCTCATGAGTTGAGAACCAAGAACCATAGATAAAATCCCATACAAACTCTTCTCTACTCACTCTAGTTCACAAGGTTTAGTAAACCGAGTGAACTAGTTTCTTCAAAGATCGAAGAAGGAGCCAAAGGTTGAAGTTTTCAGGTGGATCTACCTTCGGCGTAAGGAGACGACGGGAAGAAGCCGATCCGGACCACCATCGAGGTTTGAAGACGAAGGAGTTCAAGACAAGAAAGGTATAAACCCCCTAACCGAGTAGTTAACGACTCCTAGTTAGGTTGTTAGTTAGATGTTTAATAAAGATCCGGGTTTTAAGTCCATGTTACCACCTCTAAGAAAATCGTTTTTCATCAAATTCCGCATGCCCGAAAGTACCGGGAGAGGTAGCATGGACTTAGACATGATTCACTTATCATACCATATTCTCATATGTCAATATATCCATTAGCATCAACTTCTATCATATTATCGTTTGTAAATCCTACAATCATGTCCGCCGCATATCATTTATCAGGATAACATAGACAAACGATATCCATATCAATGGTTGCGGGGGTGCTATACGCCATCCACCCAACTTCCCCCCATAGATATAAATCTACTCAACTGATAAACTCCTCGCATAGTCGTAGTCGATGCGCTTCGTCGTCACGGAATCCATGCGAAGATACCTACAAACAATAGGAATTCACAAAGCTATTAACATCAAACTCCAAAATGCAAAAACGGCACGTGGTGCGCTCATAGGTTAGAACCTATAGCCTGTGCACGCAAAACAACCAAACAACTCTCGTCGACGACGTAAAAACGTCCAACGCCCAAATACAATATCCAGTCACAAAACCAAGAAATCCAAATACCGGAAAAACATAGCCAAAACCCTCACTAGGGTCGCTATACATGAAATCTGCCACGCCAAAAATCCAATCGCACCAATACTCATTCACAACATATATAATTATCGTAGATAATAATATATACATCATAGCCACGTCCATTAAAACCCACGTCTAATTTTTACCGGAAAACTAGTAAGCAAATTTTACCGCAATTTAGCACAAGTCTAGAAATTTAACAATTCTTGCAATTTCCAACAACACAAAGTAGCTTAACATAACTATCCAACCCAATTCCATAATTTTAATCTCACCCAAAAATGATTTAGAAAAACCTAGTTTACTAAAAAACTCAATTAGACAAATTAGCAATTAAACAAATATCATTTCTCACTAGGTTAAGTGTTCTACTCTTCAATTAACAATTCCCCATAACATCAACTTAAACCCTAACTTGAAATTCAAAAACCTAATCATGAATCAACAAGACATGAACTTGAAGCTATAATTAACATCTAAATAATCAAGCTTAATGATTAAACACAACAAATAAGGATTTGGGCTAGGATTTATACCTCAAAAACATGCTATCAAACTTGCAACAAAACCCAAACTTTAGCCACCAAGAAATGATGTCTTTAAAGAATATCTATGCTAGTTTAGGCTTAAGGAAAATGGGTATGAATTGAATTTTGAGTTGTGAAGTGAAATGAGCTTTGAAAATTACAATGAACAAATTTTTCACACTCAAAATTGGGCTCGGCCAATATGGGGCAGCCATGAAAAAGTGCTCGGCCATCTAGTGGGGGGGGGTGAGCACAACAAAAGAAGTGGTGAGGCTAAGATAAATATCAAAACAAAAATATCCTTAAGGAAACAAAAAGGAATGAATGCTTAAGCCACCTCATCAATTCTAGAATCAACAATCAATGACTCATCAAAAACAAAACCCCATTCCCACACTAAAAGATTTCGGCCATGGCATGATAATAGATATTTTGGCCAAAAAAAGAATGCACATAAATTAACCAATATTTAAGTACATAAATAACACATTAAAAAAATATTTTAATTAGGGAAAAATTCTCTGTGAACCAAAACTTCTAATTGACCCCCAAAGCCCGCGCACTAGCACTATTCTAGTTAAATTAGGCGCAGTCAAGTCTGTACAGAGCTTTGATCACAATCAGTTTAAAACAGAAAATACCGACTATTTTACCCTAAAACGGAAAAATTCGCATAGCGATTTCAGAAACGTTACAATAGAAATTTTGCTCACTTTAGAAATATTTTTCTCACTCATTTTCTTCACCTCCCAAATTGCAAGAGAGCTAGAGGAAGGAGATGAAGAAAATCAATCATGGAAAAAGTCAAGTGTAGAATGGCAACCATAGGTGAGTTAATATCATATACTGACTCATGTAGAGACTAAACCATGGCTAATCATAATGGTTGGGTTAATAAATATCTCAAGTAAAACAAAATTAGTAGACTTGGTCAATGGTTCCACAAGCTTCAACCATGTGACTAATTTCTAATTAATTTTGATTTACTTTAAATAAATAAAACCCTTTATTATGTTAAGCATGGTGTGAGTCTTATACTGCCATCTCTCATGTATCATCTAGCATGACACAAAAGAATGTACATTAATATATATCACATATAAACTAAGTGTACACATGTGAGAAAAGAATTCTTAAGTGGGATAATATAAGTTAATGTAAATTAATATATCAAATATAGAATTGTAATTTAAATTATTAAATAAACACTTGATTTAATAATCCGGCTATATTGCATATAACCGACTAATATCATATGTATCAACTTATCGAATCAACACTTTATCCGATATCCCGGCTATATCACATATAACCGTCCGATATCACATATCGCGATAATAGAATACGGTATCACATACTCGTATTAATCGTGGTCCCGCACATATCGCATATGTGCTCCTACTTCGTTTCGCCTGAGCAAGGAAACCTCTGTGTAGGACCCTAATGACTCGTCAATACGCCGGTAGTAGGTGGTGATCATATCAGTCACCCACAAGCCGCAAGCGGTCTGCTAAACGTAATGGCCACCCGGGTATTGAGCGATCAGAAGATCAACAAGCAAGCCTACTTATACTCCGGCAAATCCAATAAGTAACACTACCGTACAGTCCGGTCTCTTCATTTGATATGTCGCATATCACAGCCTAGAGGTGGTAAACATTAGACCCCAATAGCCTAATAAGTCATGCCGATGTGAGGCTCATAACGGTTCGAGAAACTACTGATAACACTTACCAGTGAATCTCAGCAACCCTGGCCAGGGATTTCCTGTTATGGCCAATCAAGCATAGCGTAACTTCAACCCCCAATACCAGGAGAGACGAAATCCCTTCTTATCACTCATTGCCTCCATGTGACTCGAGACTATACCTAAAAACCAGCATTTTGCACGATCACTCGAACGCGGTAAGGTGGAAATCAAAGCACAGTGGGAATCACACAAGACTCTATGACGATCTCGGGTCGATAGACTAACCTGTACCAGGGTCACCAGAGAACTGCTATCCGACGATAAGTATAATACCATCTAGGAGTTCTCGGTGAGTCCTTTCATTATAACCAGTTTCCACTGAGCACCCATATACCGTCTTTGATGTCAAACACCAATGGATATGGGATCATCCATCGTCCATCACATGGGTCGAGAAGCGTATACTCTAGTCTTCTCTTGAATATCGATGCCCCGTCTCGATACTCCCACGACTAGGAACTATTGAAGGATATACTTACCGACTACGTTTGCCCCACTAGTATTGTAGGGATTCTTTAGCACCATGCCTAGGATTAAGGTTGCATCACATATGCTATAACAAAAATTTAAGAGGGTGCTAAACAGTCCAACTATGAATCGAACTAGAAAAATAGAGTAACACTCTTAGACTCCTTGGATCACATACTATAAATTGTCTAACGCTATGTGGGGAGAGAATACAACCTTTGTAGACCTCCTCCTAGACTCCTTAGATCGAGTAGGGTTTGAACCGGTTGGCTTGTGTCCTTCCAAGTCCACAATGATCCACCACGAAGTCCCTTTGCACCAAGCTCCAAGCTTCACTTGATCAAGGATGATGATGAAGCAAACACTCCACACTAGTGGGCTAGACTAAAGTGGAATGGTGTGGGTTTGGATCTTACCACAAAACCTTTTCTTTTTAATTCTTTCTCTTTCTTTTAAAACCCTAGAGAGCTTTGAGGAGAGAGAGGAAGAAGGAGATGGCTCAAAACAAACTCAAGAGAATATTATGATAACTCTCTCTAAACTCAAGAGAGTAAGTGAGAGTCATCCATGCTAAACTATGGTTACAAAATATCTAGATATTTTGTAACTTGAGTTTAAGCAAAACCATGGGCAAAAACCATGGGCAATGAAACCATTGACTTTTGTCAACTCAAAAGAGTTGAATAGTCAACCATGATTTTAATCCCATTTAGCTTTTCTTAAATAATCAATATATCTAAATATGTTACCATGTGAGTCTTGCATTGCCACCACCATTGTATCATCAACCATGACACAAGTATGCTTGCATGTTTGCATCCATATCAATATATACATACACTCATGCACGCATCATAAAGAAATAGGTTTTAATAAATGAGGTAATGAACTTAATATTAAATCAACACTTGATCTAATAACCCGGTCATATCACATACGACCCGTCCAATAGTAAACGCCCGATTAAAATGCGGTATCCAATACACGCATTTAATCGAGATCCCGTGCATACCTCATATGCACCCCACATCTTTTTGCCTTAGCTAGGAGACCCCTTTGTGGGACTCTAAGACTCATCAATACGCTAGCAGTAGGCAGTGATCACATCACATGTCCACAAACTGTCAGTGGCACAAGATGTACGTATCGGCTCCCAGGTATTGAGCGATCATAAGAAACACAAGCAAACCTGCTAAACTCCCGTCGAGCCAACTGGCAGCACTTACTGTACAGTCCGGTCTTTTCGTGAAATATGCTGCATATGTGAGCCTAGAGATGGTATTGTCGACCCTAATAACCCAATAAGTCATGCCGGTATATTGCTCATAACATATCGAGAAACTACTGATAACACTTATCAGTATATCCCAGCAGCCCTGGCTAGAGACTTCCTGTTATAACCCATCATACATGGTGCAACATCAAACCCCAATACCGGAAGAGACGAAATCTCCCCTATAGCTCATTGCCTCGATGTGCCTCGGGACAATACCCAAAATCCACTTGTTTGCATGACTCAGTAGAGCCGTGGTAGGGTGGAGATCAAAGTACAGTGGGAGGCACACAAGACTCTATGACGATCACGGGTCTATAGACTAACCTGTACCAGTGTCACCTGAGAACGGCTATCCGACGATAGATATAATACCACATAGGAATTCTCGGCGAGTCCGTTCAGTGTACCCAGTCCACTGAGCGCCCATTTACGGTCTTTGGTGTCACCACACCAACGGATTTGGGATCAACCATCGCCCATCATATGGCACAAGCAACATATACGCTAGTCTACTCTGGTAATATCGATGCCCCGTCTCGATACACCCACGACTAGGAACATTTCAAGGATATGCTAAGAGACTACGCATGTCCTACTAGTATGATCCGCATCATAATCTCAGTAGTCCTGCATATCCTAAGGGCTATATCAACATATACCAAATGAATGAAACCACGATCAAATGAACATGTCAAGATAAAAGGTCCCCTGAATATGTATACACACACACACATACTGGTACATACACTGTCATATAATGGCCACTAGGGCATACATATTTCCAACAATCTTCTACTTGTACTAAGGCCAATTATTGGCGTATCTCATACCCAACATCTCAAATAGTCGCTCTTGCTGCGGCAGAGGGAGGTCCTTGGTGAGTGGATCCGCGATGTTATCTTTTGTATCTACTCTCTGAATCTCGATCTCGCGACGATCTACAATCTCCCGGATCAGATGATATCGCCTGACGATGTATCTGGATTGCTGATGGGACCTGGGCTCTTTGGCTAATGCTATAGCCCCATTATTATCACAATACAATGGTATTGGATCAATAATGTTCGGAACTACTCCTAGCTCCGATATGAACTTTCTCATCCAGACGGCTTCCTTGGCAGTATCATTTGCAGCAATATACTCAGCTTCCATTGTGGAGTCTACAACGGTATCATGTTTGGAACTCTTCCAACACACCGCCCCTCCATTGAGGGTAAACACAAACCCTAAGATAGATTTTCTATCATCCTTATCACTCTGGAAGCTCGAATTGGTAAAGACCTCCATTTGGAGATCTCCGTTTCCATACACCAAGAACATTTCTTTAGTCCTTCGCAAGAACTTAAGAATGATCTTCACAGCAGTCCAGTGATTTTCCCCTGGGTTGGATTGATACATGCTTACTACACCCAGTGCATAAGCTACATCAGGGCGTGTACATACCATCGCATACATTATAAATCCTACAGCTGAAGCATAGGGTATAATGCTCATGCGAGCTCTCTCTTCATCAGTCTTTGGGCGAAAGACCTTAGAAAGAGGGACTCCATGACTAGCGGGTAAGGAACCCCGCTTGGAGTCTTCCATACTAAACCTCTTTAGGATGGTGTTAATGTACCAGGTTTGGGACAATCCCAGTAACCGTTTAGATCTATCCCTATAGATCTTTATGCCCAATATGTACAAGGCATCACCCTGGTCCTTCATGGAGAGCCTTTGTGATAAGAACAGTTTGACCGATTGTAGCATAGGAATATCGTTTCCTATAAGTAGAATGTCATCCATGTACAATATGAGGAATGCGACAGTACTTCCTACAATCTTCTTATAAACACAAGGTTCATCTGAATTTTTGACAAAATCAAACTCTTTGATAACATTATCAAAACAGATGTTCCAACTCCGTGATGCCTGCTTTAATCCATAAATGGATTTAAGCAACCTACATGCTTTCCCGTTGCTCCCACTATCAATGAAGCCCTCTGGTTGATATATATAAACGCATTCTTCTAAATCACCATTTAGAAAATCCGTTTTAACGTCCATCTGCCAGATTTCATAGTCGTTGTGAGCAGCAATAACAAGTAGGATCCGAATGAATTTAAGTATGGCCACAGGAGAAAAGGTTTCGTCATAGTCCAGTCCTGGTCTTTGTCAAAATCCTTTCGCCACAAGCCTTGCCTTATAGGTCTCCACCTGCCCATCTACACCGATCTTTCTCTTAAAGATCCATTTGTACCCTACGGGTTTTACCCCAGAGGGTACAACATCCAAAGTCCATACTTTTTTGGTGTACATAAACTCCATTTCCGATTTCATGGCATCCAGCCACTTCACAGAGTCACCACTCATGATAGCTTGCTGAAAACTGGTGGGATCACCATCATCCAAGATGCAATCTTCTCCATCACCATCAACGTGAAAACCGTAGTATCTCTCCAGTGGACGAGAAGTCCTACCAGATCTACGGAGTGGTTGAGGTTCATTAGGTTCTATTGCAACTTCAGTTTCAACCAAATCGTCATTTGTAACTTGTGTCTCTAGAACTTCTTCTGGATCTACCGCATTGCCATCGGCATCGTTTGGAAAAATCTCATTTTCCAAAAACGTGGCATACTGAGAAACAAACACCTTTTGTTCCTCCTTGTGGTAGAAAAGATACCCAAACGAATGTTTCGGATATCCCACAAATATACACTTGACCGATCGTGTCTTGAGTTTGTCTGGATTCTACTTTTTACCAAAAGCCGGACAACCCCATATCTTAACTCGTTTAAGAGATGGTCTCTTCCCATACCATATCTCATATAGAGTGTTAGACACGGTCTTGGTTAGAACTTTGTTTAACAGAAAAGCCGCAGTCTCTAATGCATGCCCCCAAAAAGAGAGGGGCAACTCAGCATCACTCATCATGGATCGTACCAAATCTAATAGGGTTCGATTCCGTCTCTCTGACATGCCGTTGTGTTGTGTACTGTAAGGGGGAGTGAGCTGAGAGAGAATCCCATTCTCTTTTAGGAGGTTTGAAAACTCGGTACTAAGATACTCTCCACCTCGATCTGATCGAAATATCTTGATGCGCATTCCAGTTTGTTTTTCTACTTCAAGTTTGTACTCCTTGAATTACTCGAAGGCTTCAGACTTATGCTTTAACAAAAACACATGACCGAATCTTGAGAAATCATCAGTAAAAGTTATGATGCAAGAAAAACTGCCTCTTGCATGTGTCGAAATTGGCCCACATTCATCACTATGTATGAGGCCCAAGAGCTCAGTAGCTCTTTCTCCGTGTCCAGTAAATGGAGTTTTTGTCATTTTTCCTTTGATACAAGACTAACAAGTCGCATAAGATTTATACTCAAAAGAATTTAAATATCCATCTTTATGAAGCTCGTTTAGTTTTGTTTCATTAATACCAAGTCTACAATGCCAAAGAAAAACTTTATTTATATCTAAAAACTTTCTTTTATTTGTGTGTTGTATGTTGAAAACTGTGTATTGATTCAGGACGTATATCCCGTTATTGTGTGTACCATAACCAATCAACTCTTGATTCAGTTTAATGTTCATAACATTGTGCTGCAATATAAAATGATATCCTTCATTGTCTAAGAAAGAAACGGATAAAATATTTCAAAGCATTCTTGGTACAAAATAACATGGGTTCAAAACCAATATACAACCCGATGGCAACCCCAGATGATACTCTCCCACCGAAACTGCATGTACATTGGAACAATTTCCAACCCGGAGAGTATGATCACCTGTCTTCAAAACTCTGCTATTTCTCAGCCCCTGCACAGAATTGCAGATATGAGAATGCGAACTGGTATCCAATACCCAGGAAGCAAAGTTTATAGAAAAACAGTTTTCAGTTTCGAACACACCTGAAGCTGAAGTATCACCATGCTTCCCTTTCTTTAGACCAAGGTACACAGTACGGTTCCGCTTCAAGTGTCCCGTCATCTTGCAGTAGAAACATTCTCCTTTTCCTGACTCTGCAGCTTTGGATTTGTCTTTCCCCTTTGCCTTTTTTATTCCACCTCTCGGCTTGGTGGATTTCTTCTTGTTCTTTCCCTTGGCCTTGGCTTTTGGGATGGGAGAAGAAGATTGTCCAACAAGCAGGGAAGGAGACTTTGCCTTAAGTATGCTTCCCGCATTTCTCAACATATTGAGAATTTCGGGTAGTGACTTCTCCATGTTGTGCATGTTGAAGTTCACTATGAAAGGAGCAAAGGCAGAGGGAAGAGACTGTAGAACAATATCAGTATATTACTCGTTATCCATTGTCCATCCAAGGCCCTTATGCTTTTCAATAAGAGCTATCATCATCAAAACATGGTCACCTACTGATGTGCCAAGAGCCATCCGCATCTGAAACAGCTTTCGAGACGCTTCGTATCATAAGATACGAGATTGATCTCCATATAACTCTTTTGTATGGAGAAAGATGGATTGAACATCCATCTCCTAGTGCTGCTTTTGATGTGTATTATCCATCGATGCAAGCGCGAGGCATTTGGCGGTGGCACTGTCAATATCCCACATTTTGCTGATTTCCCTATCCGCAACAGAAGATTCAGGGCCTGGTTTGGGTGAGGCTGAGGCAGTAAGAACATATGATACCTTATCAAATATGAGAGCAATGTTAATGTTCATCAACCAGTCATTATAATTTGGCCCGGTAAGCTTATTTTTCTCTAAGAAAGAGAAAGAAATACATTCAGCGAAAGCTCTTGCAAAAATTAGATTGGTTTATTATCTTATCTAATCGATATCTCCTACTACCCTTATCAAATTTTCCTTCAAACCTTAAAAGGAAAAAATTAGCCAGGATTAATTACATTCTACAATTTTACTAACCGTTCAGCCAGGTTAGTCCCGGTACTTCTGAGGGAGGTTCCCCATGCTTTCGCACGGACCTAATTAAAATAAACCTCATTTTCTCAGAGGCGTAGCCCCCTTGACACATTTCTAGACACCTAATGAGTTAGTTAATTGTAAAGTGCAAAACTCTTCCGGGAGCAACTATTGCTCATGATGGGATCGGAATCCTACTATCATATAGATGGTATGCAATCTCATTGTAAATTTCAACACTTGAAACTCCCGATATGGTTTTTACCCCTAGTACTCATGACCTTAACTATAGTCAACATATCATAAGTACTAGTCAAGTTCTTCCCGTCATTTCTTGATTAACTAGGCCCACCCATATGACCCTTAACTATAGTCAACATAATCATATGAATATCCTAACTAATCGCATCATATGCGGTGTAGGAAGACATCACTTAGCTACAGTATACCGCGCCTTAACTATAGTCAAAATACGCAGCACGAATACTAAGTACTCTACTTCGTAAAATGACGGAGGGTTGCGAATAGTTTTTAAGAAAAGCTTTAATGCTTCGAAGTTGATATCGTTGTAGAATCCAATGGTTTAAAAAGGAGTGGCTTAAGCACCGCCTTTCGAAATCTTGCTTTTTCATAAAAAGTCGAGTAAGTTTCAAATTTGATTCTACATCTTTTTAAGTTTCATTTTGTTTACATTAATCTTATTAATGTAGTCCCACCATTTAATTCCTCAAGCCATTACGAAAACAAACGAAAATAGAACGTACGCTTATGCCATCAGCATTCGCCACTGTAGGGTTCCATAGCACCCTCACAGTGTTTACTAGGGCATCGAACATGCCATTTCAAAATTTTCTAGAGAGCTAAAGTGTTGGAGATAGTGCCCTCAGAGTCAATTATTGGATCACAGGCACGTGATTGCAATGATTGAGGGAGGACCTGTCCCAGTAGGACAGTCTTACTCAAGATGATAGCATGCTATCTGGTTTATCTTTATCATCGTGTACTGCTTTAGGTAAACTTACGAGTCGCTATTACACGTTGATAGAGCCCCAAGGATTCTTGCTTGACTACCAGCAGTATGAGAGCGATCATATACGTGGGAGCTAGGGTCTATAAGCACATCCTTAAAAGGTCCCTAGTCGTGGCTGTTTCGAGACAGGGCATCGATTCTCCAGAGTAGACTAGTGTATACAGTCGAGACCCCGACGAGGGGTGGTGGCCGGTCTCACAAGCCACTGGTGTCAGTTGGTTCACCTAAGATGTATACAGGTGCTCATTGGGTTATGAGTACACCGGACAGGACTCGCCGGGAACCTGCTAGTTGGTATTATACCTGACGTCAGATAGCAGTTCCCTGGTGACATGTGTACAGGTTAGTTCATCGACCTGAGATCGTCATTTGTCTCGTGTGAGTTCCTACTGTGCTTTGATTACTACCCTACCATGCTCAAAGGAGACGTGCAAACAGGTTTTAGTTGGGTACAGTCCCGAGCCACATGGAGGCAGTGAGCGGATCTGCAGGGGTTCGTCTCTCCCGGTATTGGGGGTGAGGTCGCGCTGTGTCTAGGAGAGCCAGTACATGAAAATTCCTGGGCCAAGACAGGAGATTTGCTGGTAGGTATTCCAGTGGTATCTCAGGGTGTTCTGGGCTACACTCCGACACGACTTGTACCGCTTTTGGGGGTCTGACTTTTACCAACCCTCTAGGCCCGCCATGCGATGCTCATAGACGAACGGACCGGACTGTACGGATATTGTCACTGACAGGCTCAGTAAGGTTTCAGGATGAGTTCGCTCATCGACGTCCCTATTGGTCAATAGCTGGTAGCCCATCACGTATGGCTAATAACTCTGACGTGCTAGTGGTTAAATCCACAGCCATAGTATTGACGAGTCTTTAGAGTCCACCACACACAGTTACTCAAGCTTCGGGCGAAACGCTGTAGAGGCCGTCTGGAGATATGGCAGGGTTCGATCAGATACGTGCGGTATTGCACGGATTGTGATCGGACGGATTTTACTAGCCGGCTTTGGTTTAAGCCGGATCCTAGTATTAGTCAGTGTAGTTTTGTCTCTTTGCATTTGTGTGCAGTGGGAATACAAATGCGGGCATGTATATGCAGTAGTGGGGTTTTCCTGTAACTTTTTACGGGATCTGTTTTCTGAAGTTTCCAGTTTGCATTCCGTTTTGGCTGGTTTTCCTTTGTTCCTTCATGGCCGGACTTTTGTGATGGAGGGGGTTATTTGCAAGTGTGCAAATAACATGTTGTGGAGGGGTTTTCTTGCATTGTGTGGCTTCATCATCATTAGATTCCATTCCTTTCTTCATCATGGTTTTGCATTAATGAGAAAGGATTGGGATGGGATTGATTCGCATCTTTGATATGAGGCTTGCTTTTGATGTGGTCACCATTTTTAGTTCCTACACTCACCTCCCTTATTTGATTCCCTTCTCATTTTTCTTGGCCGGCCACTTTTGAGAGAGGGAGAGGTTTGATTTTTGGTGTGGAGAAATGTGTTCATCTCATTTTCGTATCAAAGTTCCCAAGCTCCATTCAAAGTTCTTCATTCCTCCATCAAATGGCAACAACATAAACCCCAAAGAGACATAGCCTACTACACTTCATCTACAGTAAATCTTGGATGCGTCGGCTAGCCAACTTCACGCCCGAGTTGCCTCGGTCGAGTGGTGGAAGCCCGTAAAAGAGATCGGCTACGTGGTGCCCTTTCCGACGAGGACGTGACGGACGGAGATTCCGCGGGGAGATCGGAGTGGAGAGGAAGACCGAAGCACACGGATCGCTTGGTATAACTCTCTACCCGTATTTTAGTTTGCTAGTAGCTAGGTTAATGGCCCGATCCGGGGTAATAGTGCGCGGTGGTGCCGGTTTGCAAGTTTCGCAAAGTTTTTCGTTTCCGCGTTTCCGGCGTCGGCTTGACGGCCGGGGTGCCGCCGTGCACTTACATTGGTATTAGAGCCATGCCGTTAACCTAGTCTAGCTTGCTCTAGTATGTTTAAAACTCGATCGATCAAAAATCCCAAAAACCGTATTTTCACATGCACAGTTTCTGTCGAAATTTTTTTGGGCTCCAAAAATTTTTCAGTTTGTTGCAGAGACACGTGTAGGCAATTATAAGCATTCTGAGAAAATTTGGTGGCGTGATGTCACCATTACACCGCGGAACCGCGGCCAAACCAACGCATTGGCCGCGGTTCCGCCGCCACTTTGACTTATCAACGCACCAAATTTTTCCAGTGGGCTGTTGGGTTGGAAATAGGGGTTTTGGGATATTCTTTTTGGGCCCAAATTTTCTGTAAGTGCTACAGTACTGCTTAGGACCCACTTCGGTAAATTTGTTCGATCGGATATTTTAAACATGTTAGTTCACAGTATTTACATTATATCTGCGACCGTGAATGTCACTCGATCGGTAAATCCAGTCTATCTGCTATAGCCCTTTTAGACGGATTTGCGAACGTGACATTCACGTTGATGTTCTGTGTTGTGCTGTGATATTGCTGATTGGTCGTGGGGGATAGCCTGGATGCAATGGTAGTACAGTTTTGTTTTATATGTACTTTTGATATTGCGGGGCGAGCGTCCGACATGTGGACTGCCGTCACTGCCTGTTTGTATATTATTCTTTTGGGGCACGACCGGGTCGAGGTCGATGTACCCGTTGTATGTATAGTTTACTTTCTGTACTAGGATTACCCCAAGGTGGGGTGCACGGATAGCCGGGTTTTAGAGGGCAACAAGACCGCATCTCATGGCATTGAGACGGAGGGGGCCTCACTCAAGAATTGGCGGGCTATTCGCCGCACTCGTAGGGGGTACAGGTTGACCCAGGAGGGGTGCCCAAGTTACCGGATTCCGTGAAGTGCTGGGTGGTCCATTCACGTTGCTGAAGGAGGCTGCCTTGCTTCAGGTTTTGGCGGGTAACTTGCCGTGCCCGTAGGGTTCTAGGATTTCATTGCACAAGCTATCCACACGACCAGGGGAACGTCGGGTTTCAGTAGAGGCTCTGTGAAACCCGGGTATCCCAGATATCTGTATTGTTCTGTGATACTGTACATTTCTGTGATGTTGCATTTTATCATGCCTTGAGCGAAATATTATATATTGATATATATACTAGTAGATGTTGTATATGTTTTGCATCCGCGTGCAGTCCCCGCTCTTTCGTTAGTTAAGTAGCCTAACGGGTGATGACGGGACCCAGTGGCGAATGCGGATGGCATATACGTACATCATTATTTTCGTTCTTTTGTGGTGTGATCAATTGATGGGACTGCGTTGATTCGGATCAATGCAAGATAAACAAACATATTCTGATATTGTTGGAACATTTTTCCAAAAAAAAAGCTGTTATTGTAAGGAGGTTCACTTTTGTTTTGCACAGTGGTATTCAGTTGGAATATCCTGCTCCTCAGTCGACGAGGCAAGGGCCGAGATCCCTTCACCGGGAGTGGCCCCTTGAACAGAAGTTTGCTTCAGGGCAATAACTTCACTATAGCCGATTACTTTTGCTTTGCACAGTGGTATTCAGTTGGAATATCCCGCATCTCATTCTACGGGGAAAGAGCCGAGATCCCTTCACCGGGAGTGACATCTTTAGCAAAGTTTTTCGTCACTATATTTTTAAAAGCTATCCAGTTCCTTCAACGATATCAAGTTCATTACGTTAAAGGTTTTCACCAGAAACTATTCGTAGCCCTCCGTCGTTTCAGACGGGTAGCACGTAGTATTCATGCTATGTTTGTTGGCCTTCGTCAAGGCATAGTGTATGGTAGCTGCTTGTTACCTTTCTGCTGCATAGATAGATACGTTGGTTTGGGACAGTCGTATAGCCTTGTTGGCCTTCGTCAAGGGCTTGTACGGGTGGGTTCAAATTAACCTGGACAATGACGGGTAGAACTTGACATGTGACTTATGACTTGTTGGCCTTCGTCAAGGTCATAAGAGGATGGGGCAAAAATCCACATCAGGAGTTTCTAAAGAAACTGAAACTTGCCAGATATGCGCATACCTTCTGGAGTGTGATAACGTGAGCGGATTTCGACACGTTATCATACGATGATAGTTGGATCCCGATTCCTACTGATGAGTTGGTTTACTCCTCGGGTGATCCCGACTAATTCTTCTTTCAGGTTTGGGGAAGAATTTGACGTTACAGTGGGAGGTTTCCAGATTAGATAAAGTGATAACCATTCTGATCTAGGTTAGAGTGCACGCTGAGTGTTTCTTTTCTCCTCTCTGGCAGCGACCATTGATCCGACCCTAGACTATGACTCAGTGACCAAGTTGACCGAACCTTCTTAACGCTGGCTTTTGGATTGTCAAAGTTGGAAACCTCATTGCCACTCCTACTTTTACCCTTTTCTCCAGGACACCCCATATTACTACGAACGTCCACTTCCATTTGACAAAACCATCGTATGGTTATATACGAACTCGAAGGAATTCGAGGATGGTTTCCGGTTCTGGAGAAAACGAATAGGATTATTCTGTTGTCTTTTCCTTTTACCTTCTCTCTCAGATTGCGAGTACTCCTTGGCTTAGGAGATAGTACACCTATTACGCAAATTGGATAGTCTTCTTCCAAACCTTAGGCTGGTGCCGAACAGTTGGGAATGAAGAAAACCAATTAGCCTAAACGGTGTACAGAAGGTATTAAGTTAAGACAAAGAAAGGGATTAGTAAGAGGGCAAAGTAAACTGCGACTGCTATTCACGACCAAACCAAGTATTTCTTCGCCAATCCTAAATCACCTTTGTATTTCTCTAGGACACTCCGTATCACTACGCAGATCCCAAGTTTATTGGATAATCCATCGTATGGTTATATACGAACTCGAAAGGAACTTGTTCCAGTTCGGGGATGGATCCTGGTTGAGGAGAAATAGGAATAAGGTTCATTCGGTTGTCTTTTATCTTCACCTTCTCTCGCATTGCGAGTGCTCCTAGGATTAGGACAGTACACCCATTATGCTTATTGGATAGTCTTCTTCCAAAACATAGGCTGGTGCCGAACGGTAGGGAAGGAAGAAAACCATTTGTCCTAAAGGGGTGTACAGAAGGTAATGACTAAAGGCATATAAAGCGATTTGGAGAGATAGCAAAGAATTATACGGTTACAGTTGTGAATCTGGATAATGGAAGAGGCATTACTAGGAATTCCTGGATACCCCATCGAAATATTTCAATGTTTTAGTTTCACTGTGTACTGTTAAAAGAAAACTGATTTCCCAATTAGACACTTGCTCCAGGGTATGTATTTACCAGGTAGGATTCTCACATCTATATGGTTTTACAGATGATGAGTGGGAGTAAGTTATTGGGAATTAGGTGATCATCCTCATTATATCGGGATTCGTTGTAATTGGTGATATTTGAGGAAGTCACCTGGGTTGTTTGCCGGGCGGCAAATATTTGGTTTTGAATATCCGTTGTTATGCACCAATTTCAAATTGATATATCTGTACGTCTATTTTTATAGAGTGAGATATACCTTTTTGAAATTATGTCAATGACATTTACCTATACCAGTGGATGGTTAGGTAAAGAGCATTGAACAGCGGTGTAATTCTTCTTAACCATAAGCACAGTTTTCAACCTACGACACACAGTGAATGAGTTATTAGACTCAAGGGACTTATACAGAGTATTGTGTATTGTCCGGTGTCCATTAGGACAGAGGGGTTGGTCCTCGTACTATATTCGGTTTACTTATAACTTCTCTAGTTCTTAGACAGGTGTTTCGTACAAACACAGGGTCAGAGTTTTGAGAAGTTATAGGTATATGAGTAAAGTAGAGAACCAGGTATTGCAAGTATCGGGATTCTTCAAGGTGATCGAATATGTAGATACTTGTGAATGGTATTCAGTTGATAGTAATGATTAAAAGAACTTGTTTCTCTTTCAGTTTACTCATAATTGGAAGCATTCCTAAGTTGAGTAACGCTGATCGGCCTCTTTCCATTTACTTGACATTCATTGGAGACAGCTGCATGATTTGAATCTGGTTCAATTAAATCAGTGTCTCTGTTTCTATATTGGATATAGAACAATTCATATCTTGACATTGTTAAGATACGGGGAGTTGTCCGGCTTATGCTTAAAACCAGACTCCGGGTAACTCAAGGCATGTTTCTGTAATGGCTGTTTATGGGTTGACCCGGGCTATGACGAGGGTTGATATTCTACCATCTGGAAGATCAATAGTGATATTGTTCTTGACTCGCCACAGTTTTAATAAAAATGGATTTTTTCAGAAAACAGTATTGGGAGTATGGTAGAACTGGAAGTGATTCCAGAACCGCAAACTATTACTGAAGATTTGATAAGAACCTAAAGATTCAATCTAGTTTGACATTCCATTGGCCACTCCGTAGATATGGTGGGTAACCTCAGGCACCCGAGAGGTACTTCTATATGCTCAAGGACGGCGGCAGGGAGGTTCTTGTTTACCCAGACTTACCATTGCTGTTGTTCCAGGCTATGAGACCCGGCAGGAGGATGAGTATAGCGTCATTCTAAACTAGCATTTGAAGTGTACGTGTATATGACTCTGCCAGAGGGTTGTCGTGGTCAGTGGGAGCAGCGGAAGCATGGTGGACAAGTGGCTTATGTCTATTTATAGACTAAAGCAGACATAGCGGAGATAGATCATCTATTTCTGATGTGACAGTCATAGGTTTGACTTCATCAGAATAGGGGATAGATCTGTTAAGAAGGTAGTAGGGTGTGATGTCCTGGTATTAGATGCATACACAGAGTAGGAAGTGATATTCCTATACTACGATCGGTTATACTTTGGTCGTCACACAGTGGTTTCTCCACACAGGACTTGGATATTATATCAGACATTCTGGTAACTAGATCTATGGTTTTAGATCTAGATTTGGGTGGTTTCCCAATCTGGATACTTAGACAGTATTCTATGAGTATTTAGAATGGACGACTCCTGGCATGGTGGTGTACCTGCAGGTAATGGAGTCACCCTCTCTAAAGGGGTCTTACAGACTAAAGGGGAGAGGGATGTGCATGATTGGCAGATCAGTTGCTTAGGCAATTGAGTCAATCATGAAATGTCAAGTACCACACCAGATGTTGTTTTTGCAGTAGGTGCGATAAGTTGTTATTGATCCAATTCTGGAGAAACAGTCGGAAGCAGTTTTAGAACATAAGTTGATGTTCTAGGGATATGATAATAGCATTCTCCTTCGGGAGACAGTTATCATTCCAGGCTTCTAAGTTGACCTGGATGACAGAGAAGTTATCAGAGTTATAGTTTTTCCTCTGACGAGGGGCAGTATTTTGGACAGATGGTCCAGGTGGATACTGAGCGAAGGCATGGTGCAGGATACTGAATAAGTTCAGTTGACGATACAGTCTAAGAAGTTTGGATTTGGAGTTCATTTATGAGCTAGGTCCCATCAGATATCCAGACACATTCTAAGACAGGTATTGCTCATTTCAGGAGATGGCTTTCTCCACGAACTTGAGATAAAGAGAGACATTGAAAAGAACATCATAGCGGATCCACTCACTAAGGCTATTCCTCGAACGCAATAGTTTCGCAAACAAGCTTTGTGAGACTGACTAGTAGAGGAGTTAGGTGTTCGGTATCACACGGGCTGTGACTATGCGACATCGCAATAATTAGCCTTGAGTGCAAGTGGGAGATTGTTGGAGATAGTGCCCTCAGAGTCAATTATTGGATCATAGGCACGTGATTGCAATGATTGAGGGAGGACCTGTCCCAGTAGGACAGTCTTACTCAAGATGATGGTATGCTATCTGGTTTATCTTTATCATCGTGTACTGCTTTAGGTGACCTTACGAGTCGCTATTACACGTTGATAGAGCCCCTAGGATTCTTGCTTGACTACCAGCAGTATGAGGGCGATCATATACATGAGAGCTGGGGTCTATAAGCACATCCTTAAAAGGTCCCTAGTCGTGGGAGTTTTGAGACAGGGCATCGATTCTCCAGAGTAGACTAGTGTATACAGTCGAGACCCCGACGAGGGGCGGTGGCCGGTCTCACAAGCTACTGGTGTCAGTTGGTTCACTTAAGATGTATACAGGTGCTCATTGGGTTATGAGTACACCGGACAGGACTCGTCGGGAACCTGCTAGTTGGTATTATACCAGACATCAGATAGCAGTTCCCTGGTGACATGTGTACAGGTTAGTTCATCAACCTGAGATCGTCATTTGTCTCGTGTGAGTTCCCACTGTGCTTTGATTACTACCCTACCACGCTCAAAGGAGACGTGCAAACAGGTTTTAGTTGGGTACAGTCCCGAGCCACATGGAGGCAGTGAGCGGATCTGCAGGGGTTCGTCTCTCCCGGTATTGGGGGTGAGGTCGCGCTGTGTCTAGCAGAGCCAGTACATGAAAAGTCCTTGGCCAAGGCAGGAGATTTGCTGGTAGGTATTCCAGTAGTATCTCAGGGTGTTCTGGGCTACACTCCGACACGACTTGTACCGGTTTTGGTGGTCTGACTTTTACCAACCCCCTAGGCCCGCCATGCGATGCTCATAGACGAATGGAACAGACTGTACGGATATTGTCACAGACAGGTTCAGTAGGGTGTCGGGATGATTTCGCTCATCGACGTCCCTTTTGGTCAATAGCTGGTAGCCCGTCACGTATGGCTAATACCTCTGACGTGCTAGTGGTTAAATCCACAGCCATAGTATTAACGAGTCTTTAGAGTCCACCACACACAGTTACTCAAGTTTCGGGCGAAACGCTGTAGAGGCCGTATGGAGATATAGCAGGGTTCGATCAGATACGTGCGGTATTGCACGGATCGTGATCGGACGGATTTTACTAGCCGGCGTTGGTTTAAGCCGGATCCTAGTATTAGTCAGTGTAGTTTTGTCTCTTTGCATTTGTGTTCAGTGGGAATACAAATGCGGGCATGTATATGCAGTAGTGGGGTTTTCCTGTAATTTATTACGGGATCAGTTTTCTGAAGTTGCCAGTTTGCATTCCGTTCCGGCCAGTTTTCCTTTGTTCCTTCACAGCCGGACTTTTATGATGGAGGGGGTTATTTGCAAGTGTGCAAATAACATTTTGTGGAGGGGTTTTCTTGCATTGTGTGGCTTCATCATCTTTAGATTCCATTCCTTTCTTCATCATGGTTTTGCATTAATGAGAAAGGATTGGGATGGGATTGATTTGCATCTTTGATATGAGGCTTGCTTTTGATGTGGTCACCATTTTTAGTTCCTACATTCACCTCCCTTATTTAATTCCCTTCTCATTTTTCTTGGCCGGCCACTTTTGAGAGAGGGAGAGGTTTGATTTTCGGTGTGGAGAAATGTGTTCATCTCATTTTTGTATCAAAGTTCCCAAGCTCCATTCAAAGTTCTTCATTCCTCCATCAAATGGCAACAACATAAACCCCAAAGAGACATAGCCTACTACACTTCATCTACAGCAAATCTTGGACGCGTCGGCTAGCCAACTTCGCGCCCGAGTTTCCTCGGTCAAGAGGTGGGAGCCCGTAAAAGAGATCGGCTACGTAGTGCCCTTTCCGACGAGGACGCGACGGACGGAGATTCCGCGGGGAGATCGGAGTGGAGACGAAGACCGAAGGACACGGATCGCTTGGTATAACTCTCTACCCGTATTTTAGTTTGCTAGTAGCTAGGTTAATGGCCCGATCCGGGGTAATAGTGCGCGGTGGTGCCGGTTTGCATGTTTTGCAAAGTTTTTCGTTTCCGCGTTTCCGGTGTCGGATCGACGGCCGGGGCGCCGCCGTGCACTTACATAAAGAACCCGAACGAGGATCAAACTAGAGAATTACGGATAAACTTGATATGTATACACTTTATAACTAAGTGAATGAGGGAATACAACCTTTGTAGACCGGTCCTTCACTTCAAATGCTCCGTGTAGTAGTCCCTCTGCTGCGATCATCGAACTCCCGGACTCAAGTGAGGGTTCACATGAAGAAATGAACGGACTTGCTCGATGCCTTCGAAGTCGAAAAAGACCTACGTTGAGGAGACTCGAGCTCATGCTACTTCTTCACTAATGTGTGAAATTAGTGAAGTAAACACTCTAAACTAAATGGCTAATATAGAGGATGATGAAGTAGGAAGTGGGCTCACTTTAGTTTTATTTTTCTCACAAGGTTTCATTACTTTTGAAAAACTAGCAAGCTTTTTTTCACTTGAAGAAGAAGAAGAAGAAGAAGTGATGAAGAGTTGAATGAACCTATGAGGTTAGAAATGCAACCATGGTAAGTGTATGCCATGCACTAATCATTGTAGAGAATAAACCATAGCTATGAGTTAAGAGTTGGGTTAAGAAATATCTTAAGCTAGACAACAAGTGGACTAAGTCAATGTTTTCTACAAGCTTCTCCAAGCTTCAACCATGACTCATTATCCAAGTTGTTTGAATTACAGAAAACAAATAAAACCCTAACTTTACCAAGTAAGGTGTGAATCTCATACATACATGTTGCATGTGTAACCTAGCATGACACACAACAATATATATCACATATATATTTTGTGCAAAAAGAAAACAATACATTTAACATATATCACATATATATCAATGTATCAAATGTGAGAAAAAGAAATACTTAAGTGAGGTAGTATTAGTTAATGTAATTTAATATATCAACTATATATAATTCTACATTAAATTATTAAATCAATATTTGATTTAATAATCCGGTCATATTTCATATAACCGACTAATATCCAATGTATCAATTTATCGAATCAACAACTTGATCCGATAACCCGGCTATATCACATACAACCGATCGATACACAAATTGCGAGAATAAAATGCGGTATCACATACACGCATTAATCTCGGTCCCGCACATATCACATATATGCTCCAACTCCGTTTCGCATGAACCAGGAAACCTCTGTGTTGGACACTAAAGACTCGTCAATAGCCGGCAGTAGGTGATGATCATATCAAACACCCACAAGATGCAGGCGGTCTGCCAAACGTAACGACAACCCGAGTATTGAGCGATCAGAAGATCAACAAGCAAGACTGCTCACACTCCTGCGAATCCAATCAGTAACACTACCGTACGGTTCGGTCTCTTCATCAGATATGTCGCATATCGCAACCTCGGTGTGGTAAAACGTCAGAACCCAATAGCCTGATAAGTCATGCTGATGCAAGGTCCATAACGGTTCGAGAAACTACTGATAACTTTATCAGTATATCTCAGCAACCCTGGCCAGGGATTTCCTATAATATCCAATCGAGCATAGCGCAACATCAACTCCCAATACCGAGAGAGACGAAACCCCTCATATCGCTCATTGCCTCCATGTGACTCGGGTATGTACCCAAAAACCACCTTTTTTAATGATCTCTTGACCGTGGTATGGTGGAAATCAAACCACAGTGGGAATCACTCAAGACTCTATGACGATCTCGGGTCTACAAGCTAACTTGTACCAGTTTCACCAGAGAACTGCTATCCGACGATAGGTATAATACCATCTAGGAGTTCTCGGGGAGTCCGTCCAGTGTACCCTGTCTCCACTGAGCACCCGTATACCTTCTCTGATGTCAAACACCAATGGATATGGGATCATCCATCGCCCATAATATAGGTCAAGAAGCGTATAGGCTAGTCTACTCTGGAGTATCGATGCCCTATCTCGATACTCCCTCGACTAGAAAAAATTATATGGTGTACTTTTGGACTACCCTTGGCCCCACTAGTATGATCTCCATCATAGTCCTGGTAGTCAAGTACACTCCTAAGGGCTTTATCAACATGTGTGAGAGAGACAATAAGTGTACATGTTAAGATAAAGTGCAAACAGATAGCATACTATCATATTAAGCAAGAAAGTCATTCCTATATATGTCCAAGCATCCACTACAATATACATCCCATGTACAGTAATGGCCTTTAGGGCATACATATAACTAACAATCTCCCATTTGCACTAAGGCCGTCTGTTGTAGTATCCGATACCCAACAATATAGCAGTGGTTGTAGTATCCTATACTCAACCATCCCAAAATCTCTCAAATAGTATTTGGGGAAGCAGGCCTTGGTGAGTGGATCCGCCGTGCTGACCTCAAAATCTACTCTCCTTACCTTGATCCTTTGGTGATCAACCATCTTCTTGATCAGGTGATAGTTGCCTCAGAATTTGTCTAGAACGCTGATGGGACTTGCCTTTCTAGGCCAAAGCAACAACTCCTTTTTTTTCACAATAACAGTTATTGGACGCTCAATGGTAGGAACCTTATTCATCTTATGAACAAGAAATCCCCAGACAGCCACTTTGGCAGCATTATGGGTAGCAATGTATTCAGCCTTTATCGTCTAGTATGCCACGGTATCTAGCTTGGAGCTCTTCCAACATACCTTCCCTCCACTGAGGGTAAAGACAATGCCTGTGACTGACTTTCAGTCGAACTTATCACTCTGGAAGCTGGAACCAAAAACATTCATTTAGTGCTTCTCAAGTACTCAAGAATGTCCTCCACAGCAGTCCAGTGATTCTCCCAAGATCCGATTGATTGCTGATCACTACACCTAGTGAGTCATCTACATCTGGTCTGGTACATAACATCGCATACTCTGATAGAGCATACTACCGAAGCATAAGATATCCCTTGCACACGAGCTCTCTCCAAATCCGTCTTGGGAGATATCTTTTTGGAGAGAGTGATCTATGAGTAAGTGGGCGAACCACCACACTTAGAATCATCCATACTAAACAACTTTAGTATGGTGTTAATGTACCTGGATTTGGGACACTCCCAACATCCACTTAGATCTATCACCATAGATCATAATCCATAAGATGTAGTAGGTATCATCCAGATCTTATATTGAGAATCCTCGTGGTAAGAGGAGCTTGACCGAGTGGGGCATAGGAAACTCCTCAAGAGTATGTCATCCACGTACAATACGAGAATCACCACCATACTCCCTATTACCTTTTTGTATATACAAGGTTCATCTACCATTTTGATGAAGTCAAACGCTTTGACTACCACATCAAAACAGATATTCCAACTCCGCGATGCCTGCTTTAACCCATAAAGCAACTTGCACATGTTTCCGCTGCTCCCACTATCTACGAAGCCCTCTGGCTGTGTACTTATAGACGCTCTCTTCTAAATCACTATTTGGAAATGCAGTCATGACATCCAACTGCCAGATATCGTAGTAATGGTATGTAGCAATGGCAAGTAGGATCCGGATGGACTTAAGCATAGACACTAGAAAAGGTTTCATCATTATCCACATCTGGTCGATGACGAGAACCTTTTGCAACAAGTTTTAGCTTTGAAAGTCTCAACCTTTCCATGTACACTAAGTAATCTTCTAAGGATAAACATGGTCCTGATGGGGATTTAACCCATCAGATAAAGTAACCAAAGTCCACACTTTGTTGGTGTATATGGATTCTATCTCAGATCGCTTAGCATCCAGCCATTCTTACAGAGTCCCCACTCATGATGGCCTGCCTGAACCCGGTTGGGCCATCATCTAATGATGCAATCCTCGCTCCCACTGTCACCGAGAATACCGCAGTATCTCTCAAGTGGATGAAGTACCTTACCAGATTGGCGAAGAGGCTGAGGTTCGTTGGAGACTATTGAATCCTTTCGTTTCACCAAATCATCAGCTGTTAGTTTGTCAAGCTAGAACACCATCCAGTTCTACCTCATGACCACTAATTTCTTCACAAGAAAGTTTTTTTCGAAAAAAGGTAGCATGCTGAGAAACAAAACACCTTTTGCTCCTCAGTGTGGTAGAAGATATTCCCTCACGAATGTTCAGGATATCTTAACAAACTTACACAGAACTGACCTCGCCTCGAGCTTGTCCGGATTTTGCTTTTCAACAGAGGTCAGACAACCCCATATCTTAACTCGTTTAAGACATGGTCTCTTCCAATTCCATATATCATATGTAGTGGTAGGCCCTGATTTGGATGGAACCCCATTCAATATGTATGTAGCTTCTCAAGTACGTAACACCCAAAAGAAAAAAGGTAACTCAGCAGTACTCATCATAGAGCGTACCATATCTCAGAGGGTGTGATACCTCTACCCCGATACACCATTATGTTGTGGTGTACTCGAAAGAGTAAGCTGAGAGAGAATCACATTCTCCTTTTAGAAAAGTTCAGGATCACCATGCTCAAGTAATCTCCTCCTCGATCGCATCGAAGGACTTAATACTTCTACCCGTCTTGTTCTTAAACTTCAAGCTTATATTCTTTGAATTTCTCAAAAGTTTTAGACTTGTGTTTCAACAGGAACATATGTCCGAATTCTAAGAGATGATCAATGAATATAATGAAGTACCAAGAACCTGTAGGGTTACTAGGCACACACAAGAGGTTCTACAAGGCATCAACCATGCCAAACAAAAAATTTCCGGTGCCGAGAAACCCTAATGAAGATCGTTAACAAGAAGTTAAGGCGAAATGCAAGCAAGTAAACAACTTTATTGCTAAGTGAATGGGATTACAACCTTTGTAGATCCGCTCCACTATTTCTTTAGCTCCGAGATGACGTCCCTCCACTGCGATCATCGGGTCCTGGACTCTTGCGATGGTTTCGTCGGAGAAATGATCGGGCTAGGTCATTGACTTCGAGGCCGAAGATGATCTACGTCAGGGAGACTCAAACTCAAGCTTTTCCTTCACTTGGTCAAAAACTTTGTGAAGAGAACAACCTATACTACATGGAAAGTGGTAGAGGATGAAGAAATAGGAAGTGGGTTCCCTTTAGAATTGGATTTCTCACTCTTTTTCTCATGATGCCATTGGATCTAGCAAGCTTTTTCAAGCTTGATGAAGATGAAGAAGAAGAAGAGAATCATAAGAATGATATCCAAAGTGCAACTTATCCAATATATGATGGCACCATGGTTGAGTTAAGCCCTCATGCTTAACTCATATAGAGATTTAACCAAACCATTAGGTTAAGAGTTGGGTTAACTAATATCCTACACAAATGACAAAAGGGTTGACTTTGTCAATGCTTATCAAGCTTCATGAAGCTTGATAACTTTGACCAAAGTCTCAATTCTTTTGTTATTTGCTAGGAAAATAGTAAACCCTAATTTAACCTTAAGTTGGTTCAAGTCTCATACACACAACTTGTTTGTATCATCAAACATGATACAAACATATGTACACAAATATATATCATATATACACTTATGCACAAACTAGTGAGAAAACAAATCTTAAGTGAACCAATACTAGTTAATGTAAAGTAATATATCAAATATATAATTATACATTAAATCATTAAATCAACACTTGATTTAACGATCCGGTCATATCGCATATAACCGACTAATATCAATAGTAACAACTTATCGAATCAACACTTGATCCGATAACCCGGCTATATCGCATATAACCGATCAATGTCCCAAATCGCGAGAATAGAATACAGTATAACATACTGGTATTATTCTCGATGCCGCACATATCTCATATGCGCTCCTATTTCGTTTCGATTGAGCCAGGAAACCCCTGTGTAGGACTCTAAAGACTCGTCAATACGCCGGCAGCAGGTGATGATCATATCAAACACCCACAAGCCGCAAGCGGTCTGCTAAACGTAACGGCCACCCGGATATTGAGCGATCAGAAAATCAACGAGCAAGCCCGCTCACACTCCAGTGAATCCAACGAGTAACACTACCGTACAGTCCGGTCTGTTCGTCTGATATGTTGCATATCTCGTCTAGGGGTGGTAAACGTCAAACCCCAATAACTCGATAAGTCATGTAGATATGAGGCTCATAACGGGTCGAGAAACTACTGGTAACACTTACCAGTATATCCCTAAAGCTGCCTTGGCCAAGGACTTCCTGATATAGCCAATCGAGCACTGGGCAACATCAACTACCTATACCAGGAGAGACGAAACCCCTCCTATCGCTCATTGCCTCCATGTGATTCGGGACTGTACCCAAAAGCCACCTTTTTGCATGCCCACTTGGACGTGGTATGATGGAAATCAAAGCACAGTGGGAATCACACAAGACTCTATGACGATCTCGGGTCTACAGACTAACCTGTACCAGTGTCACCAGAGAACTGCCATCTGACGTAAGGTATAATACCATCTGAGAGTTCTCGGCGAGTCCGTCCAGTGTACCCAGTCTCTACTGAGCACCCGTATATCATCTCTGATGTCAAACACCGATGGATATGGGATCATCCATCGCCCATCTATATGGGTGGAGAAGCTATACGCAAGTCTACTCTGGTATATCGATGCCCCGTCTCGATACACCCACGACTAGGGACTTTGAAGGATGTACTTATGGACTACCAAGTCCCCACTAGTATGATCCGCATCATAGTCCAGGTAGTCAAGTACACATCCTAAGGGCTTTACCAACATGTAACAGAGAGACAATCAGTGTACACGTTAAGGTAAAGGGTAACCAGATAGCATACTATCATATCGAGCAAGAAAGTCATCCCTATATATGTCCAAGCATCCACTACAATATACATCCTATGTATAGTAATGGCCTCTAGGGCATACATATAACTAACAATCTCCCACTTGCACTAGGGCCATCTGATAGCAGTGGTTGTAGTATCTCATACTCAACCATCCCATAAAAGTCTCTCTCTGGGAAAAGGCCTTTCGTGAGTGGATCCTCCGTGTCGTCCTCTGAATCTACTCTCCTAACCTCGATCCCCTGGAGATCAACCATCTCCACGATCAGGTGATACTGCCTAAGAATATGTCTGGATCACTGATGGGACTGGCGTTCCTAGGCATAAGCCATAACTCCATAGACACACAATGGGAGGAACGAAGATCATCTCATGAACTAATATACACCCAGACTTCCTCTTTGGTAGCATCTTTGGTAGCGATGTGTCCAGCCTTTATCGTCTAGGATGCCACGGTATCTAGCTTGGAACTCTTCCAACATACCGTCCCTTTACAGAGGGTATAGACAATGCCTGTGACTGACATTCAGTCATCTTTATCACCCTGGAACCTTTCCAGTGATTCTCCCCAGGACCGATTGATACCTTCTCACCACAACTAGTGAGTATTCTAACATCCAATTAGATCTATCTCATAGATCCAAAACCCAGGATTTAGTAGGTATCACTTTGATCCTATATGGAGAATCCTTGTGATAAGCGGAGATTTACCGAGCGTAGCATAGGAAATTCCTTCCCCATCAAGAGTATGTCATCCACATACTCTACGAGGATCACCACCATACTCCCTTCTACTTTTTTGTATATACAAGGTTCATCTACCATTTTGATGAAGTCAAACTCTTTGACTACCACATCAAAACAGACGTTCCAACTCCGCGATGCCTGCTTTATCATATAAAACATCTTGCACACGTTTCCGCTGCTCCCACTGTTTACGAAGCCTTCTGGCTGTGTACTTATAGACGCTTTCTTCCAAATCATCATTTAGAAAAGCAGTCAAGACACCCAACCGCCAGATATCGTAGTCATGGTATGTAACCGTAGCAAGTAGGATCTGGATGGACTTAAGCATAGCTACTTAGAAAAGGTTTCATTATAATCCATACCTGGTCAATGATGCAAATCTTGAACAAGTCTAGCTTTGAAAGTCTCAACATTTCCATCTACACCAAGTAATCTTCTCAAGATATACTTGCTCCTGATGGGGATTTAACCCTTCAGATAAAGCAACCAAAGTCCTTACTTTGTTGGTGTATAAGGATTCCATCTCAGATCGCTAAGCATCCAACCATTCTTACAGAGTCCTAGTCCTGATGGCCAGCCCGAAACTAGTTGGGTCATCATCTCATGATGCAATCCTCGCTCCCACTGTAATAGAGAAACCGAAGTATCTCTTCAGGTGGGTGAAGAACCCTACTAGATCGGCGGAGAGGCTGAGGTTCGTTGGTTGCTATTGAATCCTTTGGTTCTACCAAATCAGCAGCTGCAGTTTGTATAGCTGGAACTGTTTCCAGTTGTACATAACAGACCTTGCCTCGAGCTTGTCTGGATTATGCTTTTAGACATAGCCCGGACAACCCCAAATCTTAACCAGCTTAAGATATGGGCTCTTCCCTTTCCATATCACATATAAAGCGGTAGGCAACTGATTTGATTGGAACCCTATTCAATAGGTATGCAACTTCATAAGTGCATAACTCCCAAAAGGAAATAGGTAACTCAGTAGTACTCATCATAGAGCGCACCTTATCATATAGGGTGTGATTGCTCCGCCCTGATATACCATCGTGCTATGGTGTATACAGAGAAGTAATGCTGAGAGAGAATCTCATTCTCCTTTAGAATAGTCCAGGATTTCCGTGCTCAAGTATTCTCCTCCTTGATCTCATCAAAGGACATAATACTTATACCCGTATTGGTTCTCTACTTGTAACTTATATTCTATGAATATCTCAAAAGGTTCGGACTTGTGTTTCAACAGGAACATATGTCTGAATCTTGAGAGATTATCAGAGAATGTAATAAAGTACAAAGAACCGGTCTTGGCATTTGTAGACAGGGGACCTTCATACATCATATGTATCATCCCAAGAGTTCACTAACACTTTCTCTGTTTCTAATAAACAGAGCTATGGTCATCTTATCTTTGTGACATGACTGGCAAGTTTCACAAGATGTAAATTCAAACAGATTTAAATATGCATCTATTTGCAACTTAGCCAGTCGGGTCGCATTGATATGACCTAGTCTACAATACCTCAAGAAGGATCCGTTCATTTCTGAACTCTTCCTCTTGTGTGTGTTCTGTATACTAAGAACTGTAGTTTGATTTAGAACATCAATACTTTTAGATAACGTGCCTGAACCGATCAACTCTTGATATAGGAAATGTTCAAAACATTATCAAACAATACAATATTATATCCTTCTTTACTAATAAATAGACTGATATGATTTTGTATATCAGGTTCGGTATCTAATAACATTTGTTCAGAATCAATGTATTCTGGTAATACAGGGTGACAGTGACCAACAGACTTGGGTACAACACTTGCACCGTTTTCTGCCTCATGAAACTTATCACCCGTTCTCAGTTCTCTACTTTTCTGTTGCCCATGTAACATAATACATATGCGGGATCCTGATCTGGTATCACATACCCTGGACGTAAAGGATACTGAGAAACAGTTCTGTGTAACGAACACACCCGAAGATGATGCATCAACATGCACTTTCTTCGTTTGGGTGGCACGAGAAATCTGGTATTCCCCTATTTCCTGCTCTGTCTTATAACAATTATAAGTTGGAGGGGGACAAACGTTCCCCAGCTTAATATAACAAGCGGGTTCGGTCAATATATCCGTTTTATTATCTTGATTAAGGCGTGATATGGTCGCTACCTGGAGAGAGAGAGAAGAAAACACTCTGCATGCGCTCTTGCAAGATCAGATTGGTTATTATTTTATCTAATCAGGATGGCTCCCACTGTTTTTATCAAATCTTTCTTCAAACCCTAAAAGGAAAGACTAGCCGGGATTAATTACACGCTACAAGTTCGCCAATCTTTCAGCCAGGCCAGTGTCGGTACTTTGAAGGAGGTCCCCCGTGCTTTCGCACGAACCTAACGTTTTCCTAGAGGCGTAACCCCATTGACACCTTTCTAAACACCTACTTGATCGGCTAATTGTAATGTGTAAAACTCACCCAGGAGTAACAATTACTCGCAGTGGGTATCGGGATCCAACTATCTCATAGAAGGTATGCAATCTCATTGCAAATTTCAACACTTGAAATTCCCGATAATATTTTGCCCCTAGCGTCCTATGACCTTGACAGAGGTCAACAAACCATAGGCTGCTAGTCAAGTTCAACCCGTCATTTCCTGATTGAAGTAAACCCACCCGCATGACCCTTGACAGAGGTCAACAAGGTCGCATGACTACCCTAAATCAATCACATCATATGCTTATACAGATAAGCACTAATCAGCTACCGCACACTACGCCTTGACAGAGGTCAACAAACGCAGGACGTATACTAACCAGTACTTATCTGAAATGACGGAGGGCTACGACAGGTTTTTAAGAAAACCTTTTGCGTAATGAACTTGATATCGTTGTAGGATCGAATGAATTTTAAAATGGAGTGTTTTTTAGGCTTTTCTAGTTTTGCTAAAGGGGTCACTCTCGGTGAAGGGATCGTCGGCCCTTTCCTTGTTGAATGAGGTGCGGGATATATCATATATATCACTGTGCAAAGCAGAAACTATAGAAGCAATCAAAAGACAAACCGAGTGTGTAGCATCTGCCAGTTATTGCTAAAGGAGTCACTCCCAGTGAAGGGATCTCGGTCCTTTCCTTATCGAATAAGGTGCACGATGTTCTACAAGGAACACCGCGATGTAAAGCAAGAACCATAGCTACCTGTTTTTGAAAATTCGATTCCACAACATCTTAGGTTTCTTTTTCTTTCATTAATCATATTAATGAAGTCCCATCATTTAAATCACCTAAACATCACATATAAATACGACGTACACTTATGCCATCTGCATCTCGTCGATGTCCCCTCGTGCACCGTTAGGTTAGGTAACTAACAGCAGAGCGGGGCAGGGCTAGCGCGGGTGTAAAACATAAGTAAGGACTATATAATATATCATATATACTATATACAGTATTTATCACAGAACATCAAATGATCACAACACAGATATCGCAGCAGAAGAATCATATGAAATATTCGATATACTAGGACGTCCGTGTTTTCAATACGAGCCTGTATAAAACAAGGATTCCACGGTCGCGATGAATAGCAAAACCCACACCCCTAGACCCCTACGAGAGAGGCAAGCAACCCTCATCAATTCGAGATTAGGAGACCCGGACACGACTCCTCGAGTTGGTCTCCCACTGGACTCCAGAACCCGGTTACTTGTGCCCTCCTCCTTGGGTCTATCCTAGTGTGGAAAGTAAATAATATACATAAACAGTGACATCTTCCGCAACCTGGAAGTGCCCCAAATAAAAGAATATTACATACAATAAATTTTACATGAATGAAAATGAAAAACTCTCATCTCACATAAAACCCCCGGCTATTCAAAACGCGACGATCCAATATAACATATCCAGCAACACATAACATCACATGTCATCAACGTAAGTAAATGTGCGCATCCCAATTGTCGTTGACATATAGCAACGAAACCGGCGATATCACATATTACACTTACGGTCGCAGAAAAGAAAGTGTAAAACTACAACAGTTGGAATCCGCAACTCCTTTAGACATCGCATGCCTAATCAAATGAATTTCTTAGACATCACATGCCTAACAATTATAAACTCCGCATATTAGTCTCATTATCGAAAACACTTTTCAATATCTAGTCGGCCAATTCAACAAGATTCCCGATAAACTGATCGAATGCTCGTCGCAAACTTTAGTAGACGGCCGCACCCCCGATACCTTCGACGAAGTGCACCAAGGCGGAACACCGCTGCCGAGAGCACTCGAAAGGATGCTTTCGGCGACGGGGTTCTCCTACAGTCACTTGGTCGGGGCTAAGGGGTGTAGAAGTCTATTAAGTTTATCCGGCGAGTATCCGCGTACGCTACGTGATTGCGACGGACTTTTGATCACATCAAAATCCCGTGGCAACCGATCAATCGAGACTAAAGTGCTATGTTTTTAACATTCATATTGGTTATCTCATAACTACTTGTGAATTCCAAATATTGTATCACATTCCAGATAAATAGAAAATGTTAAACTTTCCGATCGAACATTCAAACACCCAAGTTTTCCCGAAACAGCTCAACTCTTGAAATAAGTTCAAAAACATCCACTTCATGCCACAGTACCAACGGTCCAGCCGTAGAAGGGTCAAGCCAACTCCTCACATGTGGCACGCCGTACTGCCCCAAACCCTAAGGTTCAAAGGGCAGTTCAAGACGGTCACATAATCGAGTTAAGGTTTGTTGTCTTCTAGAGGGTCCATCGCATTACTTGCACTACTTAGAACGTCTTTAAACCATGGAAAGATCCAACACTTGGAAATTTCCCGACAGGGGAAAAAGTGGGTATTTATATCCGGTCGAACATTTTAACATATTCAAAAATTATCTGGAAAATATAACAAAATATTAAATTCTCCGATCGAATCGATGATTAGAAAATAAACCCCCAGAAAACTCAACACTTGAGTCAGTTTAAAAATACCCATTAAATAGCACTACAGAATATAAGAATTACTGTGCCAATAAAAAGATCCAATCCCTCCGTACGGCCACGGATCCGCGGCCCAAGCATGGTACGGCCGTGGTTCCACGGCGGTTTAGAAGGATTAGGAGCTCGTTTTCCACCATAATTCTTATTTTTTCCTGCATTATTTTTCAGGTATTTTTAATTCAGAAAATACACAGTTTTGAAAAAATGTACAGAGAGGGGGTAAATATGGACGTATCGGGTTCGTTCGGAGTTTTAACTTCGTTAACACATCGCCTAAAGCTCTAGCTAGGCTTTGATACCACTGTAGGGTTCCTAGGCACACATAAGAGGTTCCACAAGACATCAACCATGCCAAACAAAAAATTTCCGGTGCCGAGAAACCCTAATGAAGATCGTTAACTAGAAGTTAAGGCGAAAAGCAAGCAAGTAAACAACTTTATGGCTAAGTGAATGGGATTACAACCTTTGTAGATCCGCTCCACCATTTCTTTAGCTCCGAGATGACGTCCTTCCGCTGCGATCATCGGGTCCTGGACTCTTGCGATGGTTTCGTCGGAGAAATGATCGGGCTAGGTCATTGACTTCGAGGCCGAAGATGATCTACGTCAGGGAGACTCAAACTCAAGCTTTTCCTTCACTTGGTCAAAAACTTTGTGAAGTGAACACCCTATACTATATGGCAAGTGGTAGAGGATGAAGAAATAGGAAGTGGGTTCACTTTAGAATTGGATTTCTCACTCTTTTTCTCATGATGCCATTGGAGCTAGCAAGCTTTTTCAAGCTTGATGAAAATGAAGAAGAAGAAAATAATCATATGAATGATATCCAAAGTGAAAGTTATCCAATATATGATGGCACTATGGTTGAGTTAAGCCCTCATGCTTAACTCATGTAGAGATTTAACCAAACCATTAGGTAAAGGGTTGGGTTAACTAATATCCTACACAAATGACAAAAGGGTTGACTTTATCAATGCTTATCAAGCTTCATGAAGCTTGATAACTTTGACCAAAGTCTCAATTCTTTTATTATTTGCTAGGAAAATAGTAAACCCTAATTTAACCTTGAGTTGGTTCAAGTCTCATACACACAACTTGTTTGTATCATCAAACATGATACAAACATATGTACACAAATATATATCATATATACACTTATGCACAAACTAGTGAGAAAACAAATCTTAAGTGAACCAATACTAGTTAATGTAAATTAATATATCAAATATATAATTATAAATTAAATCATTAAATCAACACTTGATTTAACGATCCGGTCATATCGCATATAACCGACTAATATCAATAGTAACAACTTATCGAATCAACACTTGATCCGATAACCCGGCTATATCGCATATAACCGATCAATGTCGCAAATCGTGAGAATAGAATACAGTATCACATACTGGTATTATTCTCGATCCCGCACATATCTCATATGCGCTCCTATTTCGTTTCGCTTGAGCCAGGAAACCCCTGTGTAGGACTCTAAAGACTCGTCAATACGCCGGCAGCAGGTGATGATCATATCAAACACCCACAAGCCGCAAGCGGTCTGCTAAACGTAACGGCCACCCGGGTATTGAGCGATCAGAAGATCAACGAGCAAGCCCGCTCACACTCCAGTGAATCCAACGAGTAACACTACCGTACAGTCCGATCTGTTCGTCTGATATGTTGCATATCTCGTCTAGGGGTGGTAAACGTCAAACCCCAATAACTCGATAAGTCATGTCGATATGAGGCTCATAACGGGTCGAGAAACTACTGGTAACACTTACCAGTAAATCCCTAAAGCTGCCTTGGCCAAGGACTTCCTGATATAGCCAATCGAGCAATGCGCAACATCAACTCCCTATATCGAGAGAGACGAAACCCCTCCTATCGCTCATTGCCTCCATGTGATTCGGGACTGTACCCAAAAGCCATCTTTTTGCACGCCCTCTTGGACGTGGTATGAAGGAAATCAAAATACAGTGGGAATCACACAAGACTCTATGACGATCTCGGGTCTACACACTAACCTGTACCAGTGTCACCAGAGAACTGCCATCTGACATAAGGTATAATACCATCTGGGAGTTCTCGGCGAGTCCGTCCAGTGTACCCTGTCTCTACTGAGCACCCATATCTCATCTTTGATGTCAAACTACGATGGATATGGGATCATCCATCGCCCATCTATATGGGTCGAGAAGCTATACGCTAGTCTACTCTGGTATATCGATGCCTCATCTCGTTACACCCACGACTAGGGACTTTGAAGGAAGTACTTATGGACTACCATGTCCCCACTAGTTTGATCCGCATCATAGTCCAGGTAGTCAGGTACACATCCTAAGGGCTTTACCAACATGTAACAGAGAGACAATCAGTGTACACGTTAAGTTAAAGAGTAACCAGATAGCATACTATCATATCGAGCAAGAAAGTCATCCCCTATATATGTCCAAGCATCCACTACAATATACATCCTATGTATAGTAATGGCCTCTAGGGCATACATATAACTAACAGAACCAACCTTGGCATTTGTAGTCATAGGACCGTATACATCATCATGTATGCGTCCCAAGAGTTCAGAAACTCTTTCTCCGTTTCTGTAAACGGCGTATTGATCATTTTGACTTTGAGACAAGACTGGCAAGTAGCATAAGATGAAAATTCGAAAGGATTCTAATATTCATCCTTAATGTAACTTTAGCTAGTCGTGTCGCATTGATATGCCCTAGTCTACAATACCATAAGAAGGATTCGTTCATTTCTGAACTACTCCTCTTGTGTGTGTTCTAAATACTTTGAACTGTAGTTTGATTTAGAATGTATATGCTATTATATAACGTGCCTGGTCTAATCAACTTTTGATTTAGGAAAATGTTCACAACATTATCCTCCAATACAGAATTATATTCTTCTTTAACTTAATGAAGAAACCGATGTAATGTTGTATATCAGGTTCGGTATGTAATAACATTCGTTCAGAATCAATGTATTTAATACAAGGTGATATCTGCCAACAGACTTGGCTGCAACACTTGCACCATTCTCTACACTTAGAGATATATCACCATTCCCAGTTCTCTACCTATCTGTAGCCCATGTAACATATTACATATGCGGGATCCTGATCCGGTATCATATACCTAGGACATAGAGGATACTGAGAAACGGTTCTTGGTAATGAACATACCTGAAGAAGATGCATCAACATGCATTTTCTTCAATTGGGTGGCATGGGAATTCATATGTTCTCTATTTCCTGCTCGGACTTATAACAGGTATAAGATAGAGCGGAACCAATGTTCCCTAGCTCAGTATAATAAGTTGGTCCGGTCAATGCATCCATATTATTATCATGATTAAGGAGTGACATGGTCGCTACAAGGAGAGAGATAGAAGAAAACACTCTGCGTGAGCTTTTGCAAGATTAGATTGGTTATTAGTTTATCTAATCAGGATGGCTCCCACTATTTTAGTCAAATCTTCCTTCAAACCCTAAAAGGATAGACTAGCCGGGATTAATTACACCTTACAAGTTCGCCAATCTTTCAGCCAGGCCAGTGCCGGTACTTTGAGGGAGGTTTCCCATGCTTTCGCACGGACCTAATTAAAATAAAGCTCGTTTTCCTATGGGCGTAACCCCGTTAACACCTTTCTAGACACCTACTCATCGGCTATTTGTAATGTGTAAAACTCTCCCAGGAGTAACTCTTACTCATAGTGGGTATCGGGATCCAACTATCTCATAGAAGGTATGCAATCTCATTACAAATTTCAACACTAGAAATTCCCGATAATATTTTGCGCCTATCAACTTATTACCTTGGCTAAGGTCAACAAATCATAAGCGCTAGCCAAGTTCAACCCATCATTTCTTGATTGAATTAAACCCACCCGCACGACCCTTGCCTAAGGTCAACAAAGCCGCACGACTACCCTAACTCAATCGCATCATATGCTGCAGATAAGCATTAATTAGCTACCGCACACTACTCCTTGGCTAAGGTCAGCAAACGTAGCACGAATACTAAATAGTACTTATCTAAAATGATGGAGGGCTATGACAGGTTTTTTAGAAAACCATTTGTGTAATGAACTTGATATCATTCTAGAATCGAGTGATTTTGAAAAGAGTGTTTTTGAGGCTTTTACTAGTTTTGCTAAAGAGATCACTCCCGGTAAAGGGATCTCGGCACTTTCTTTATCGAATAAGGTGCTGGATGTTTCACAAATACCACTATGCAAAGCAAAAAGTATAGAAGCAATCAAAAGACAAACCGAGTGGGTTGTAACATCTGCTAGTTTCGATAAAGAGGTCACTTCCGGTGAAAGGATCTTGGGTCTTTCCCTATCGAATAAGGTGATTGATATTATACAAGGAATACCGCTATGCAAAGCATGAACTAGAGCTACCATTTTTTTAAAATAAGATTCCGCAACAGCTTTATGTTTCTTTTTCTTTCATTAATCTCATTAATGAAGTCCCATCTCTTATGCTTCCTGAGAAACACATAAGAAGCGAATGCAACAATATTTATTATATCTCATATATATAATATAGGCATTCATCTCAGAACATATCAGGTGATCACATCACAGAATATCAGCAGCAGAAGAACATATATGAAATATTGGATATACTAGGAATTCCGTGTTTTAAATTTAAGCCAGTATAAAACACGGATTTCACGGTTGTGATGAATAGCCAAACCCACATCCCTAGACCCCTATGAGAGCGGCAAGCAACCCTACAAATTCTAGAGTTAAGAGACCCGGTCTCGACTCCTCGAGATGGTCTCCCACTGTACCATAGAACCCGGTTACTTGTGCTCTCCTCCTTGGGTCTATCCTAATGCGGAAAAGTAAATAATATACATCAATGGTGACATCATCCTCAATCCGGAAGTGCCCCAATAAAAGAATATTACATACATTGAATTTTACATGAATGAAAATGAAAAACTCTCACCTCGCATAAAAAAAACCCCGGCTATTCAAAACATGACGATCCAATATAACATATTACAGCAACACATAACATCACATGTCATCAATGTAAGTAAATATGCGTATCCCAATTGTCGTTGATATATAGCACCGAAACCGGCGATACACCACATATTACACTTACGGCCGCAGAAAAGAAAGTTAAAAACTACAACAGTTGGAATCCGCAACCAGCTTAAACATCATAAACCCAACATATTACATACATTGGATTTCATGCCTAACCAAATGAAATCCTTAGACATCATATGCCTAACAATTATGAACCTCGCATTTTAGTCTCGATATTGAAAACAATTTCTAATAACCTATCGGGTAATTCAATAAGATTCCCGATAACTTGATCGAATGCTCATCGTAAACTTTATTAGACAGCCCCCCCGATGCCGTCGACGAAGTGCACTAAGACGCAACACCGCTGCCGCGAGCACCCGAACGGATGCTTTTGGCGACGGGGTTCTCCTACAGTCACTTGGTCGGGGCAATGGGGCGTGGCTATCTAGTAAGGTTACCTGGTGAGTATCCAAGTACGCTACGTAATTGCGACGGACTTTTGATCAACATCAAAATTCCGTGGCAACCAATCAATTGAGACTAAACCGCTAGGTTTATAAAATTCAAACTAGTTATCACATAACTAATTATAGTGGATCCCAAATATTGTATCACAATCACAGAAAGCTAAGCGGCGTTAAATATTTCGATCGAATCAACGAATTCCCAAATTTCCCAGAAAGCTCAACACTTGAGCACTGTTAAAGTTAACCAGAGACATACCATAGTACCTACGAACCTACAGCTGAAGGGCCCGATCCAAGCCTCTTAAGTGGCGTCGTAGATCCGCCGCCAAAATGATGTTTTAGCCGATGATCCGCGGTAACTTAGACGAGTTAGGGTTTAGTTTTTCAGTTGTGTCCATAGAATTCCCTGTATGTTTTTCTGAATATTTTTAACATGGAAAAATCCAACTTTTCGAAAAATTTCCAAAAAGTGGGAAAATTAGGGCTTTCGGAGTTCGATCGGACTTTTAATTTCTCCTACGCAACGCCTAATGCATTAGCTAGGCTCTGATACCACTGTAAGGTTCCTTAGCACCTTCACGGTGTTCACTAGGGCATCGAACACGCCATTTCAAAATTTTCTAGAGAGCTAATGAACCCGAACGAGGATCAAACTAGAGAATTAGGGTTAAACTTGATATGTATACATTTTACAACTAAGTGAATGAGGAAATACAACCTTTGTAGACCGGTCCTTCACTTCAAATGCTCCGTGTAGTAGTCCCTTCGCTGCGATCATCGAACTCATGGACTCAAGTGAGGGTTCACATGAAGAAATGAACGGACTTGCTCGATACCATCGAAGCCGAAGATGATCTGCGCCGAGGAGACTCGAGCTCATGCTACCTCTTCACTAATGTGTGAAATTAGTGAAGCAAACACCCTAAACTAAATGGCTAATAGAAGAGGATGATGAAGTAGGAAGTTTAGTTTTATTTTTCTCATAAGGTTTCATCACTTTTGGAAAACTAGCAAGATTTTTTTTCACTTGAAGAAGAAGAATTAGTGATGAATAGATGAATTAACCCATGAAGTTAGAAATTCAACCATGGTAAGTGTATATCATGCACTAACCATTGTAGAGAATAAACCATAGCTATGAGTTAAAGGTTGGGTTAAGAATTATCTTAAGCTAGACAAACAAGTGGACTAAGTCAATGTTTTCTACAAGCTTCTCCAAGCTTCAACCATGAATCATTATCCAAGTTGTTTGAATTACATAAAACAAATAAAACCCTAACTTTAACCTAGCATGGTGTGAATTTCATACATAAATGTTGCATGTGTAACCTAGCATGACACACAACAATATATATCACATATATATTTTGTGCAAAAAGAAAACAATACATTTAACATATATCACATATATATCAATGTATCAAATGTGAGAAAAAGAAATACTTAAGTGAGCTAATATTAGTTAATGTAATTTAATATATCAAATATATATAATTCTACATTAAATTATTAAATCAACATTTGATTTAATAATCCAGTTATATTTCATATAACCAACTAATATCTAATGTATCAATTTGTCGAATCAAAAACTTGATCCGATAACCCGGCTATATCACATACAACCGATTGATACACAAATCGCGAGAATAAAATGCGGTATCACATACACGCATTAATCTCATTCCCGCACATATCACATATGTGCTCCTACTCCGTTTCGCATGAAACAGGAAAACTCTGTGTAGGACTCTAAAGACTCGTCAATACGCCGGCGGTAGGTGATGATCATATAAAACACCTACAAGCCGCAAGCGGTCTGCCAAACGTAACGGCCACCCGGGTATTGAGCGATCAGAAGAACAACAAGCAAGCCTTCTCACAGTCCTGCGAATCCAATCAGTAACACTACCGTACAGTCCGATCTTTTCGTCAGATATGTCGCATATCGCAGCCTGGGGGTGGTAAAACGTCATACCCCAATAGCGTGATAAGTCATGCCGATGCAAGGTCCATAATGGTTCGAGAAACTACTCATAACACTTACCACTAGATCTTAGCAATCCTGGCCAGGGATTTCCTGTTATGGGCAATCGAGCTTAGCGCAACATCAACTCCCTATACCGGGAAAGACGAAACCCCTCCTATCGCTCATTGCCTCCATGTGACTCAGGACTGTACCTAAAACCACCTTTTGCACGATCTATTGACCGTGGTATGGTGGAAATCAAAGCACAGTGGGAATCACACAAGACTCTATGACGATCTCAGGTCTACAGACTAACCTGTACCAGTGTCACCAAAGAACTGCTATCCGACGATAGGTATAATACCATCTAGGAGTTCTCGGCGATTCCGTCTAGTGTATCCAGTCTCCATTAAGCACCCGTATAACTTCTCTGATGTCAAACACCAATGGATATGGGATCATCCATCGCCCATCATATGGGTCATGAAGCGTATACGCTCGTTTACTCTGGAGTATCGATGCCGTGTCTCGATACTCGCTCGACTAGGAACAATTATAGGGTGTACTTTTGCACTACACTTTGTTAGTTATGTATATGCCCTACAGGCCATTGTTGTACATATGATGTATATTATAATGGATGCTTGGATATATATAGAGAGGACGTTCTTGCTCGACATGATAGCTGGTTTCACTTTGTCTTAACATGTTGACGTGTATTGGTTTACGGTCTTGCTTTCACATGTTGATAAAGCCCTTCGGATTTGTACTTGATTACTGGGACTATGATGAGATCATAATAGTGGGGCCAGGGTAGTCAACGAGTACATCCTATAACCGTTCCTAGTCAAGGGTGTATCGAGGCAGGGCATCGATACACCAGAGTAGACTAGAGTATACGCATCTTGACCCATATGATGGGCGATGGATGATCCCATATCCATCGGTATTTGACATAAAAGATGGTGTACGGGTGCTCAGTGGAGACTAGGTACACTGAACGGACTCGCCGAGAACTCCTAGATGGTATACCTATCGTCAGATAGCAGTTCTCTGGTGACACTTGTACATGTTAGTCTGTAGACCCAAGATCGTCATAGAGTCTTGTGTGATTCCCACTATGCTTTGATTTCCACCTTACCACGTCCAAGAGGGCATGCAAAACGGTGGCTTTTGGGTATAGTCCTGAATCACATGGAGGCAATGAGCGATAGGAGGGGTTTCGTCTCTCCCGGTATTGGGATTTGATGTTGCGCTGTGTTCGATTGGCTATAACTGCAAGTCCCTGGCCAGGACTGATATGGAGATTTACTGGTAAGAGTTATCAGTAGTTTCTCGACCTGTTATGAGCCTTCCATCGACACGAATTATCGGTTACTGGGGTCTGACGTTTACCACCCTTAGACTAGATATGCAATATATCAGATGAAGAGACCGGACTGTACGGTAGTGTTACTGATTGGATTTGCAGGAGTACGTACAGGCCTGCTTTTTGATCTTCTTGTCGCTCAATACCCGGGTGGCTGTAACGTTTAGCTGACAGCTTGCATCTTGTGGGTGTTTGATATGATCATCACTTACTGCCGATGTATTGACTAGTCTTTAGAGTCCTACATAGAGATTTCCTGGCTCAGGCGAAACGGAGTAGGAGCATATATGTGATATGTGCGGGATCGAGATTGATACGTATATGTGATACCGTATTCGATTCTCGCGATATGTGATATCGGCCGGTTATATATGATATAGCCGGGCCATTCGATCAAGTGTTGATTCGATTAAATATAATATATATATATATATATATATATATGTATGTATATTTTATGTGCTCACTTATATATTAATTATTCTCACTTGTGATACATTTAATATATATGTGATATATATTTATTGTATTGTTTTCTTTTGTTACATAAATATTATATATGTGATATATAATATTGTAGCATGCTAGGTTATACATGCAACATGTATGTATGAGAATTATATCATGCTATATGTAATGTTTGGATTTAAATATCTAAGTAATTCAAATTGTGGAAATGAGTCACAGATGAAGCTTCATGAAGCTTATAGATTATCATTGACCAGCTCCACCCTTTTTGTTTTGCCCAAGATATTTCTAACCCAACCATGACACATAACCATGGTTAACTCTCTACAATGGTTAAGGATGATATACTTGACCCATGGTTGCATTTCTAATCTCACTCTCATTCATTCTTCTTCTTCTTCCTCATTCTCATTTTGCTTTCTAGCTTTTGAGATCAAGAAGAAAATAGTGAGAAATTAAATAATAAAGTGAGAAAAATTCCTACTTCATCATCCTCTTCTATACTAGCCATATAGATTAGTGTGTTAGCTTCATTAATTCATAATTAGTGATGTCATAGCTTGAGTTCGTGTTTCCTCGAAGTAGATCATCTTGGATTTTGAAGTCTTCAAGAAAGTATAGATCATTCGACTTATGGAGCATCTCTAGAGTCTGGGAGTTCATGGATCGCGGCGAAGGGATAACTACTCGGAGCTTATGAAGCGAAGGAACGGACAACAATGGTTGCAATCCCTATCACTTAAATGTAAAGTTGTTTACATGCAAAGTTAAACCTAATTCTCTAGTTCGATTTCTTTGTTAGGGTTTCATAGCACCCCAAAAATTTTCAATATAGCATGTGTGATGTCTTCCTAAATTTCGTGGTGGTGTTACGTAACCCTACAGTGGTATCAAACCCAGGCTAGAGCATTAGGAGTTGACTAGACAAAGTTAGAAGTCCGATCAAACCCCGAAATCCCAAAACGACCCCTTTTCTGGAAATTTTTTCAAGAGTTGAAATTTTTCATATTAAAAATACTCAGAAAATCATGCAGGGAATTTTATGGACCCACCTGAAGAACGAGTCCATAACTCGCTACAGTGACCGCGCAACCGCGGCCAAAACCTCGTTTTAGCGGCGGTTCCGCGGCGCCACTGTGGAGGCTTGGGACGGGCCCTTCAACGGCGGTCTGTAGGTGATAGGGCATGCTTCTGGGAATTTTTATTTTCTGCTCAACTGTTGGGCTCACTGGGGTATTTAGTGAATTCGTTGAATCGATCGAATTGTGTAACTTCTCCTAGATATCTGTGTTGTGATACAATATGTGGAATTCATTTAGTTAGGCATGAAATCCGTAATATGTGATATTTCGGGTTTACGATGTCTAAAGAGATTGTGGATTCAAAATATTATAGTTTCACATTTTTTTCTGTGACCGTAAGTGTAATATGTTGTATATCGCCGTTTTCGTCGCTATAGATCGACGACAATTGTGAAAGGCATATTTACTTACGTTGATGACATGTGTTGTTATGTGCTGCTGTGATATGTTATATTGGATCGTCGTGTTTTGAATAGCCGGGAGTTTTATGTGAGATGAGAGTTTTCTTTTTCATTCATGTAAAATTCATTTGTGTGTAATATTCATTTATTGGAGCACTTCCGGGTTGAGGTTGATGTCACCATTGTATATTATTTACTCTTCCGTATTAGGATAGACCCAATGGGGAGAGCACAAGTAACCGGATTCTAGGGTCCAGTGGGAGGCCATCTCGAGGAGTCGAGACCGGGTCTCCTAACCCTAGAATTGGCAAGGTTACTTGCCGCTCTCGTAGGAGTCTAAGGATGTGAGTTTGGCTATTAATCGCGACTATGGAATCCGTGTTTTATACAGGCTCAAAATAAAACACGGACGTCCTAGTTTATCCAATATTTCATATGTTGACTTCTGCTGCAATGTTCTGTGATGAGATCATATTACTGCCAGAGACGAATGTTTATACTATATATAAATGATATATAAATATTACTGCTTTCGTTTCTTCTGTGATGCTTAGAAAGCTTAAATGATGGGATTCATTAATGTGATTAATGAAAAGAAAAGAAACCTAAAAGATGTTGTAGAATCAAATTTATAAAAAAAGGTAGCTCTAGTTTTGCTTTGCATAGCAGTATTCCTTGTAGAATATCCAGCACCTTATTCGATAAGGAAAGAGCCGAGATCCCTTCACTGGGAGTGACCTCTGTAGCAAAACTAGAAAAGCCCTAAAAACACTCCTTTTCAAAAATCACTTGTTTCTACAACGATATCAAGTTCATTACGCTCATGGTTTTCTGAAAAACCTGCGTAGCCCTCCGTCATTTCAGATAAGTATTAATTAGTATTCGTGCTACAGTTGTTTGGCATTCGTCAAGGCATAGTATACGATAGCTATTTACTACTTATCTGCAGCATATGATGCGATTGGATTAGAGTATTCGTACGGCGTTCTTTGGCATTCGTCAAAGGTCGTGCGGGTAGGTTTAATTCAATCAAGAAATGTACGGGTTGAACTTGACTAGCGGACTATGGGTTGTTTGGCATTCGTCAAGGTTATAGCACGTTAGGGACAGAAGCATTATCTGGAATCTCAAGTGTTGAAATTTGCAATGAGATTGCATACCTCCTATGAGACGGTTGGATCCCGATACCCCCTGCGAGTAAGAGTTACTCCTGGGAGTGTTTTACACATGACAACTAGCCAATCAAGTAGGTGTCTAGAAAGGTGTTAACGGGGTTATGCCTATGGTAAAACGAGGTTTATTATAATTAGGTCCGTGCGAAAGCATGGGGAACCTCCCTCAAAGTACCAACACTGATCTGGCTGAATGATTGACGAACTTGTAAGGTGTAATTAATCCCGGCTAATCTTAGCTTTTACGGTTTGAAGGAAGATTTGATTAAAACAGTAGGAGCCATCCTTATTAGATAAGATAATAACCAATCTAATCTTCCAAGAGCTCACGCTAAAGTGTTTTCTTCTCTCTCTCTCCAGGTAGAGACCATGTCAGGCCTTAGTCAAGATAATTATATGGATGTATTGACTGAACGCGCTTGTTATACTGAGCAGGGGAACGTTGGTCCCCCTCCCACTTATAATTGTTATAAGTCCGAACAGGGAATAGGAGAATATCTGGATTCTCACGCCACCCAAACGAAGAATAAGCATGCTGATGCATCTTCTTCGGGTGTGTTTGTTATCGAGAACTGTTTCTCAGTTCACTCTACATCCTAGGTATTAGGTACCGGATCAGGATCACATATTTGTAATATGTTACATGGGCTACGGAAAGGTAAGGAACTGGGAATGGGTGATCATTCCGTAAGTGTAGGGAATGGTGTAGATGTTGCAGCGAAAGCAGTTGGCTAATATCACCTTGTATTACCAAATGGCAATACATTGATTCTGAACGAATGCTATTTCATACCGACTCTGATAAGCAATGTTATATCAGTTTCTTTATTAAGCAAAGAAGGATATAATTTTGTAGTACAAGAAAATGTTATGAACATCTTCCCGAATAAAAAGTTGATTGGATCAGGCTCGTTACATAATGGCATATACGTTCTAAATCAAAACACAGTTCTTAATATACAGAATACACACAAGAGGAAAAGTTCAAAAATGAACGAATCCTTCTTGTGGCATTGTAGACTTGGTCATATCAATGCGACACGACTAGCTAAGTTACATAAAGATGGTTATTTAAATGCGCTCGAATTTTCATCTTATGAAACTTGTCATTCATGTCTCAAAGGCAAAATGACCAAAACTCCGTTTAGTGGACACGGAGAAAGAGTTACAGAACTCTTGGGACTGATACATAGTAATGTATGCGGTCTCATGTCTACACATGTCAGGAATGGTTCCTCGTACTTCATTGTATTCACTGACGATCTCTCAAGATACGAACATGTGTCCTGTTGAAACACAAGTCTGAAGCTTTTGTTGGATATATATGCCCTAGAGGCCTTCATTGTATAGGATGCTAGGGATATGTATGTACATGACAGTCTTGCTTAATATGATAGTATGCTATTTAGTTTGTCTTTATCTTAATATATTATATATTTTGCGTAGTATTCATATATATATACATGTTGATAAAGCCTATAGGGTGTTTTGCCTGACTACCGGCGTTGTGATAGCAGTCATACTAGTGGGAGCTGGATAGTCAATAGGCACATCCTTAGATGTCCCTGGTCGCAGGAGTATCGAGACTGGGCATCAATACTCCAGAGTAGACTGGTGTATACATATCTAGACCCTGAGGAGGGGCGATGGATTGGTCCCGCAGCCATTGGTGGAGTGCACCTAAGATTGTATACAGATGCTCACTGGGTGTGAGTACAACGGACATGACTCGCCGAGAACTGACTGGATGGTATTTATACCTAACGTCAGATAGCAGTTCTCAGGTGACATGTGTGCAGATAGTCCGTTGACTTAAGGTCGTCATTTGTCACGTGTGAGTTCCTACTGTGCTTTGATTACTACCCTAACACGGTTCAAAGGAGTCGTGCAAACAGGTTTTAGTTGGGTATAGTCCCGAGCCACGTGGAGACAGTGAGTGACTGTTAGGGATTCGTCTCTCCCGGTATAGGGAGTTGATATCGCACGGTGATCGGTTGGTCATTGCCATAAGTCCCTGGCCAGGGCTGATTGAGAATTACTGATAGATTGATCAGTAGATTCTCGGAAGGTGATAGAGCCATACCGACACGACTTGTACGGTTATTTGGGGTCTGACGTTTACCATCTCCCTAGACCATACATGCGATACTCATAGACGAACAGACCGGACTGCACGGATATTTTCATGGACAGGCTCAGTAGGAGTTCGGATGGGTATCCTCATCGGCCTTCTTATCGACATCTACCTGGGGACCATTACGTACAGCCAGTGCCGCTTGCGGTCTGTGTTTAAACCCACTTCCAGCATTGTAGTCGAGTCTTTAGAGTCCCACACATAGTTTTCCCAACTCTAGGAGAAACCATATAGAGGTCGTACGGTTTTACGAAAAGGGTTCGGACGAATACGTGTTTTAACGCACGTACGACATTCGGACAGTTTTTTTCTAGACGGATTTGGTTTAAGCCAGATTCTAGTATCAGGTTATTGGATTTATACAGTCTAAAGTTTTTCCGTGTTTTCACGGATGAGAGGGGCGTTCTCGTAATTTCCGGAAAGCTTCTAGAAGCATGGTGACTTGAGGGGTTAAGGTGGCATTGTCATTAATGTTATTGTGACTCATTATGTGTGATTCACTTTGTCATTAATGCATTATTAAATGCTTAATGACTCACATAGTGAATCACTCATATACATTTATGAAGCATGATGAATAATCTCTTATTATTCATTTTATTGATTTATTCATTATGCTTGATATATTAAGTGAGAAAGAATTTCATTTCATTATTCTAGTTCACATTCTCTCTCCTCAAGCTCTCTCTTTCTTCAAGCTCCAATCCTACCACTCATGAGTTGAGAACAAGGATTAGAAAAGTCTAAGCATCCCATAACATAACTCTATATGAACTAAGTTCCTTTGATTAGCAACTAGAGAAACTTAGTTACTTCAAGTTTTGAGGTGAAGCTTGGATTAGTGTTCTCGGGTGGATCATCTATCACTTGGAGGAGGCTGAGGAGGACGAAGAGATCGTAAAGACGAAGGACACGCATCACTAGGTATAATCTCTTTACATAGTAGTTTAGAACTTCTATGGTAGTTGTTAATTATCGTTTAGCAAAGATCTTCGGTTAGTAAATGTATGCTTCAAGAACAAGATCGTTTTTCATATTTCCGCCTCGCCGCAACTCGTGGGTGTTGCACATCGACTTACAGTAGTATCAGAGCCTCACTAAACAATAATTAACTCACTTGCATTGTCGTATGAATTTCAAACGCAAAACGAACCGGAAAATACCCCGATATCATATAGTTTCTGTCGTTTTTAAAATGAGGTCCAAAAATTTTTCAGGTTCCTCCAGAACACCCTACAAGAAATTATAAGAACACACAAAAAAATGGGCTCCTGAATCGGCCACTGAGCCGCGGAACCGCGGCCGATCGCACCGCTCCGCCGCGGATCCGCGGCCGAGTTGAGGCCGATTCAGCCTTATTTTTCTCTGTGCATTTTCTGTGATATTTTGTCTTTTCTGGTATGGTTTATTTTTTGCTCAGATCTCAGGTTTACAGAGAAGTTTTGGAGCAGAATCTAATGGGTTTGATCGATTGAAATTATATGATGTTTGCTTGTTTGATTATATCTGTGAACTGTATTATGTGTTCGTAAACCTCCCCTAACTGCTAGTATGTCGGTTGGCAGGGGGTTGCACATATCTGTAATATTTTAACTGTTTGTGATTATGAACTCTATTGGACTGTTGTGATGATTAGCCGGGGTTTTGTGATGGGTTATTGTATTAATTCATTCGATGTAACTGTAATAAGTTGTAATATTATTTTGCGGGACACATCCAGGTTGCGGTTGTTGCCACCGTTGTATTATTTCTTTTTACTATTTTTGCTCTTAGGATAGACCCAAGGTGGGGTGCACAAACTACCGGGTATTTCGAAGTGCTTAGTGGCCTACTCACGTTGTTGAGGGAGACCGCTTCACTTCAGGTACTTGGCGGGTAGTTTTTTCGTACCCGTAGGGGTCTAGGGTGGGGTAATGGCTATTCATCACAACTGTGTAAATCCGTCTTTCATTGCAGGCTCAATAGAAACACGGATTTCTTGCATATCCAATAAAGTTTATCTGTGATCTGGAATGCCTATTATTGCGTCTGACGAATGTACAATATCTATATAAGATAGCTATTTAGACGTCACTTATGTTTTACACCCGCGCTAGCCCAGCCCCCGCTCTGCCGTTAGTTAAGTAACCTAACGGGTGATGACAGGACCCCGTGGCGAATGCGGATGGCATAAGAGGACGTTGTATTTTCGTTGTTATCTGTAATGATAGGTTAAAGATGGGATGCATTATTTTAATGCAAAGAAAAATAAAACCTAAACTGAATCGTTGGAACAATTTCTAAAACCACTCGGTTTTCTTCAAAAAGCAAATTTTAAATGCGGAGCTTAAACCACTCCTTTTAATAAAGGCTATCTTGGTTCCTTCAATCAAATCAAGTTCACCACGTTAACGGTTTTTTGCCAAAAACCAGCCGTAACCCTCCGTCGTTTCAAATAGACAGCACATCGTATTCGTGCTATGCTTTTTGGCCTACGTCAAGGCATAGTGGATGGTAGCAGTGTGGTTTGCTTATTTGTTGCATAGATAGATGCATTAGTATAGGACAGACGTACAGCCTTGTTGGCCTACGTCAAGGGCATGTACGATGCACCTAAATTAATCAGGACAACGACGGGTAAAACTTGACTTGCGTCTTATGACTTGTTGGCCTACGTCAAGGTCAATAAGAGCTTGGGGTAAAAATCACATCGGGAGTTTCAAACATAAAGGAAACTTGCAGATTTAGCATACCTTCTGGAGTGTGGTGACTAGAGTGGCTTCCATCTAGTACAACATGCAATGATAGTTGGATCCCGATCCCACTGATGAGTAGGATTACTCTCGGGAAACTTTCTCACTTAACAATCAATGCTATAAACCAAGTAGGTGTCCAGAAAGGTGTTAGAGGGGCTATGCCTCCAGGGAAAAGAGATTATTTAATTAAGGAATTTCGCGAAAGCGTTGGAAAACCTCCCTCGAAGTACCAACACCGGCCTGGTTGAAAGGTTAAGCAAGTATTGTGACGTGTGATTAAATCCTAACTAGTTCTTCTTTTAGGTTTTGAAGAAGGATTTGAGGGAACAGTGGGAGCCATCCTGTTTAGATAAACTAATAACCAATCTAAACTTGCAAGAAGAATATGCTGAGTGTTTTCTTTTCTCTCTCTCTAGCAGCTACCATGACAGGACTAAAACTATTACTTGAAAAAAATATACTGACCGGACAGAACTATAAAGATTGGCTAAGGAACGTCAACATTGCACTGACTTATGACAAAGTAGCATATGTTACCACCGCTATTCCTCCCCTTATCCCTGGACCAGATTCCTCAGTTGTGGCCAAGGAAGTTCGTAAAACCTGGGATCTAGATTGTGAGCGAGCTAAGTGTATCGTGCTGGCGTCTATGAACAATGAACTCCAAAAACAGCACGAGAGTATGGATATTGTATCCATCCTTCTCCATGTCAAGGAATTACATAGAGAGCACTCCCGTATCGCAAGGTACGAGACCTCAAGGAAACTCTTCCAGATGAGGTTAGCACCAGGATCGCCTGTAGGAGAGCACGTCCTCAAAATGATCAGCCTCATTGAGGAACTCGCAAACCTGGGATGCGTGCTAGAGAATGATTTGTATATCGACTTGATTTTGCAGTCCCCTCCCCACACCTTCTCTCAGTTTGTGCTTAGCTTCAACATGCATGAAATGGAAGCTGATCTTCCAAAGCTCCTCAACAAATTGAGGGTAGCAGAGACCTCCTTGAAAAAGGAGAAGACCCACGTTCTGTATGTTGGCCAATCATCTTCTTCTAAATCTAAAGCGAAAGCTAAAGGGAAGAAGAAGATGAAAGCCACCAAACCGAAGGGTGGGGTCAAGAAGGTGCAGGGAAAGAACAAGGCAGGAAGGGTGAAAGCGGATATAAACGAATGCCATTATTATCACAACCAAGGGCACTGGAAGAAGGACTGTATGGCCTTCAAGGCAAAGGACACGAAGCAAGCTGTTGCTTCTGCTTCAGGTATGTTCGTAATCGAAAATTGTCTTTCAGTAAACTCTACATCATGGGTACTTGATACCGGTTCTGGTTCTCACATCTGTAATTCATTGCAGGATCTGAGAAATAGTAGAGTACTGGGGACAGGTGCTATGACTCTCCGGATGGGCAAGGGAATGCATGTAGATGCTATTGCAATAGGGGAATATCACCTAGGGTTGACTAGTGGGCACATTTTGGTGTTGTACAGCTGTTTTTGTATTCCCAGTATGTTGTGTAATATTATATCGGTATCTTTGTTATCTAATGAAGGATATAATTTTGCGCATGAAAGAAATGTCATGAACATTCTCCTAAATCCAGAACTGATTGGGTATGGCATAGTGGAAAACGGCATATACATACTTAATCAACCTCGAATATTCAATATTCAAAACACACTTAAAAGAAAGGCTTCAGATTCAAATCAAGCCTTCCTATGGCATTGTAGACTTGGTCATATAAACGAAACAAGGTTGACTAAGTTACATAAAGATGGATATCTAGATCCGTTTGAATATTCATCATATGCAACTTGTCAATCATGTATCAAAGGAAAAATGACCAAATCTCCGTTCACCGGACACGGAGCAAGAGCCACAAAACTATTGGGATTTATACACAGTGATGTATGTGGTCCAATGTCTACGCATGCGAGAAGCGGTCACTTTTACTTCATCATTTTTACTGATGACTTCTCTTGGTATGGACATGTGTTCTTAATGAAACATAAATCCGAGGCCTTTGAGAAGTTTAAGGAGTATAAAAATGAAGTAGAGAAACAAACTGGTAAAAGCATCAAGACACTTCGATCTGATCGATGTGGAGAATACTTAAGTACCGGTTTCCTTGAATTCTTAAAAGAGAATGGAATTCTCTCTCAGCTTACTCCGCCTTATACACCTCAGCATAATGGTATACCAGAAAGGAGGAATCGCACGCTATTAGATATGGTGCGTTCAATGATGAGTAGTGCTGAGTTGCTACTTTCCTTCTGGGGATTTGCTCTAGAATCAGCAGCATACTTATTGAATAGAGTTCCAACTAAGTCTGCGCCTACCACTCCATTTGAAATGTAGAGCGGGAAGAAACCATATCTCAAATATATCAAGATATGGGGGTGTCCGGCATATGTTAAAAAGCATAGTCCGGACAAGCTCGAGGCACGATCGGTTTTATGCAAGTTTGTAGGATACCCTAAACATTCAAGGGGGTACATGGTCTACCACACTGAAGAACAAAAGGTGTTTGTCGCTTGCCACATTGTCTTCTTAGAAAGCGAATTTCTTGCAAAAGAAATTAGTGGGAGCACGGTAGAGCTGGAAGAAATTCCAGAACCTCAAATTGCTACCGAGGACTTAGAAGAACCTCAGATTTCAATAGAACATGACGAACCAACGCCACTCCACAGATCTAATAGGCTTTCTCATCCTCCTGAGAGATACTATGGTTTTCTTCTAGATGGGGATCGAGAGGATTGCATCATCGATGATGATGAGCCTACTAGTTTTCAGCAGGCTATCACGAGTATTGACTCGATGAAGTGGCTGGATGCTATGAGATCCGAAATGGAATCCTTGTACACCAATAAAGTATGGACTTTAGAAGTTGCTCCTCCTGGGGTGAAACCAGTTGGTTGCAAATGGATCTTCAAAAAGAAGATTGGTGCACTTGGACAAATGGAAACCTACAAAGCTAGACTCGTTGCAAAAGGTTTTCGTCAAAGACCAGGATTGGACTATGATGAAACCTTTTCACCTGTAGCTATGCTTAAATCCATTCGGATCCTGCTTGCTATTGCTGCCTTCCATGAATATGAAATCCGGCAAATGGATGTAAAAACAGCTTTTCTAAATGGACATTTAGAAGAGAGTGTTTACATGGATCAACCAGAAGGTTTCTTAGACAGTGGGAGCAGCGGAAGAGTGTGCAAGTTGCTTAAATCCATTTATGGATTAAAGCAAGCATCGCGAAGTTGGAACATCTGCTTTGATGAGACAGTCAAAGAATTTGACTTTATCAAAAATGTAGATGAACCATGTATTTATAGGAAGATTGTAGAAGGAGCAGTAGTCTTCCTCGTTTTGTACGTCGACGACATACTACTGATAGGGAATGATGTCCCTATGCTACAATCTGTAAAGCTCTTCTTGTCACAGAAATTCTCCATGAAAGACTTGGGTGATGCAACTTACATTTTGGGCATTAAGATCTATCTTGATAGATCTAATAGAATGTTGGGACTTTCACAGTCTAGGTATATTGACACTATACTAAAGAGATTTAGTATGGAAGATTCCAAGCGCGGTAATATGCCCGCTTGTCACGGGATCACCCTCTCCAAAACGATGTCTCCAAAGACTGATGAAGAGAGGGATCGCATAGGCATTATACCCTACGCTTCGGCAGTAGGATCTATAATGTATGCGATGTTATGTACAAGACCGGATGTAGCTTACGCACTTGGTGTGGTAAGCAGGTATCAGTCTCACCCAGGTGAGAAACATTGGATAGCGGTAAAGAACATTCTCAAGTACCTAAGAAGGACTAAGGAGATGTTCTTGATTTACGGTAATGGGGACCTCCAGGTAGAGGCTTTTACCGACTTCGGCTTCCAAAGTGACAAAGATGATTCTAAATCTATTTCGGGTTTTGTGTTTACCCTTAATGGAGGGGAGGTATGTTGGAAGAGTTCCAAACAGGATACCGTCGCAGACTCAACTATGGAAGCTGAGTATATAGCTGCTAGTGAAGCCACAAAAGAGGCTGTCTGGATAAGGAAGTTCATCTCTGAACTTCAGGTGGTTCCGTCCATTGCCAATCCAATACCTTTGTATTGTGATAACAATGGGGCTGTAGCATTAGCGAAGGAACCGAGGTCCCATCAGAAATCCAGGCATATCTTAAGGTTTCACCTGATCAGGGAGATAGTCGATCATCGGGAGATCGAGGTACGGAGAGTGGACACAAAAGAGATCCATTCACCAAGGTCATCCCTCAAGTTCAGTTCGAGAGGCTGTTTGAGATGTTGGGCATGCGGTACTCCAGCAACTGGATCTACTGAAGACAGTGGGTACTCATTGCGCCAATTATAGGCCTTAGTGCAAGTGGGAGATTGTTGGATATATATGCCCAAGAGGCCTTCATTGTATAAGATACTAGGGATATGTATGTACATGACAGTCTTGCTTAATATGATAGTACGCTATTTGGTTTGTCTTTATCTTAACATATGATATATTTTGCGTAGTATTCATATATATATACATGTTGATAAAGCCCACAGGGTGTTTTTCCTGACTACCGGCGTTGTGATGGCAGTCATACTACTGGGAGCTGGATAGTCAATAGGCACATCCTTAGATGTCCCTGGTCGCAGGAGTATCGAGACTGGGAATCGATACTCCGGAGTAGACTGGTGTATACATATCTAGACCCTGAGGAGGGGCGATGGATTGGTCCCGCAGCCATTGGTGGAGTGCACCTAAGATTGTATACAGATGCTCACTGGGTGTAAGTACACCGGACAGGATTCGCCGAGAACTGACTGGATGTTATTTATACCTAACGTCAGATAGCAGTTCTCAGGTGACATGTGTGCAGATAATCAGTTGACATAAGGTCGTTATTTGTCTCGTGTGAGTTCCCACTGTGCTTTGATTACTACCCTACCACGGTTCAAAGGAGTCGTGCAAACAGGTTTTAGTTGGGCACAGTCGCGAGCCACGTGGAGGCAGTGAGTGACTGTTAGGGATTCGTCTCTCCGGGTATAGGGAGTTGATATCGCACGGTGATCGGTTGGTCATTGCCATAAGTCCCTGGCCAGGGATGATTGAGAATTACTGATAGATTGATCAGTAGATTCTCGGATGGTGATAGAGCCATACCGACACGACTTGTACGGTTATTTGGGGTCTGACTTTTACCACCTCCCTAGACCATACATGCGATACTCTTAGACGAATAGACCGGACTGCACGGATATTGTCACGGACAGGCTCAGTAGGAGTTCGGATGGGTATCCTCATCGGCCTTCTTATCGACATCTACCTGGAGACCGTTACGTACAGCTAGTGCCGCTTGCGGTCTGTGGTTAAACCCACTGCTAACGTAGTAGCCGTATCTTTAGAGTCCCACACAGATTTTTCCCAACTCCAGACGAAACCATATAGAGGTCGTACAGTTTTACGACAAGGGTTCGGACGAATATGTGTTTAAACGCACGTAAGACATTTGGACAGTTTTTTCTAGACGGATTTGGTTTAAGCCAGATTCTAGTATCAGGTTATTGGATTTATACAATCTAAAGTTTTTCCGTGTTTTCACGGATGAGATGGGCGTTCTCGTAATTTCCGGGAAGCTTCTAGAAGCATGGTGACTTGAGGGGTTAAGGTGGCATTGTCATTAATGTTATTGTGACTCATTATGTGTGATTCACTATGTCATTAATGCATTATTAAATGCTTAATGACTCACATAGTGAATCACTCATATACATTTATGAAGCATGATGAATAATCTCTTATTATTCATTTTATTGATTTATTCATTATGCTTGATATATTAAGTGAGAAACAATTTCATTTCATTATTCTAGTTCACCTTCTGTCTCCTTAAGCTCTCTCTTTCTTCAAGCTCTAATCCTACCACTTATGAGTTGAGAACAAGGATTAGAAAAGACTAAACATCCCATAACCTAACTCTATATGATCTAAGTTCCTTTGATTAGCAACTAGAGAAACTTAGTTACCTCAAGTTTTGAGGTGAAGCTTGGGTTAGGGTTCTCGGGTGGATCATCTATCACTTGGAGGAGGCTGAGGAGGACGAAGAGATCGTAAAGATGAAGGACACGTATCACTAGGTATAATCTCTTTACATAGTAGTTTAGAACTTATATGGTAGTTGTTAATTATCGTTTAGCAAAGATCTTCGGTTAGTCGATGTATGATTCAAGAACAAGATCATTTTTCATATTTCCGCCTCCACGCAACTCGTGGGGTGTTGCACATCGACTTACAGCTTTTGAGAAATTCAGAGAATATAAGAACGAAGTAGAGAACCAAACGGGTAAAAGTATTAAGATCCTTCGATCTGATCGAGGAGGAGAATACTTGAGCAATGAGTTCCTAGATTATCTTAAAGCGAATGGAATTCTCTCTCAGCTTACTCCTCCTTATACACCACAGCACAACGGTGTATCGGAGCGGAGGAATCGCACCCTATTTGATATGGGGCGCTCTATGATAAGCACTGCTGAGTTGCCTATTTCCTTCTGGGGGTATGCGCTTGAGATAGCCATACACCAGTTGAATATGGTTCCTACCAAATCATTGCCTACCACTCCATATGAGATATGGAAAGGGAAGAGATCATTTCTTATGTATGTTAAGATATGGGGCTGTCTGGCCTATGTCAAAAAACACAATCCGGACAAACTCGAGGCAAGGTCTGTCTTGTGCAAGTTTGTATGATATCCCAAAATTCACAAGGGTATATCTTCTACCATCTCGAGGAACAAAAAGTGTTTATTTCTTGACATGCCACTTTCTTAGAAAAGGGTTTTCTTATGAAACAAATTAGTGGTAATGAGGTAGAACTGGAAGAGGTTCCAGCGACACAAACTGTGATAGAAGATTTGATGGAACCAGAGTATTCAGTAGTCCTGACGAACCCCAGCCTCTCCGCCGATCAAGTAGGGTTCCTCATCCACCTGAGAGATACTGCGGTTTTCTCATAGACGGTGGAAGTGAGAATTGCATCATGGAAGATGATGACCAAACTAGCTTTGAGCAGGCCATCACGAGTGGGGAGTCTGTGAAATGGCCGGATGCAATGCGATCAGAGATGGAATACTTATACACCAACAAAGTATGGACTTTAGAAATTGCTCCTGAAGGGGTAAAACCCATTGGGAGCAAATGGATCTTTAAGAAGAAACTTGGTGTAGATGGAAAAGCTGAGACATTCAAAGCTAGACTTGTTGCAAAGGGTTTTCGTCAACGACCAGGTGTGGATTATGACGAAACCTTTTCTCCAGTGGTTATGCTTAAGTCCATCCGGAACTTACTTGCCATTGCTGCATACCATGACTACGAAATCTGGCAAATGGATGTTAAGACCTCCTTTCTAATTGGTGATTTGGAAGAGTGCGTGTACATGACTCAGCCAGAGGGCTTCGTAGACAGTGGGAGCAGCGGAAAGGTGTGCAAGCTGCTTAAATCCATCTACGGGCTAAAGTAGGCATCGCGGAGTTGGAACATTTGTTTTGATGTTGTGTCAAAGAGTTTGACTTCATCAATAACGTAGATGAACCTTGTATATACAAGAAGGTTGCAGAGAGTAAGGTTGTCTTCCTCGTATTGTACATGGATGACATACTCTTGATAGGAAATGATGTTCCTATGCTGCACTCGGTCAAGCTCTTCTTATCACATAGATTCTCAATGAAATATATAGGTGATGCCTCCTGCATTTTTGGAATTAAGATCTAAAGAGATAGATCTAGACGGTTACTGGGATTGTCCCAATCCAGGTACATTGACACCATACTAAAGAGGTTTAGTATGGAAGAATCCAAGCGTGGGAACTTATCCACGATCTCTGGACTCACTCTCTCCAAAGAGATGTCTCCTAAGACTGATTTGGAGAGAGCTCGCTGTTCACATCATAATATTGCATTATTATATTTCCCATTCTTATTCTTTTTACAAATAAACTGGTGCTTTTGACGCATGTCTGCTACATAGTACAGGTTACAGGTTCTTCGATCTAAAACAGTGAAAAAGATAAAAGACGATGCAAAAGTGGACTTTTGACCAACAAATAGAAGGATCTTAGTCAAGCCTAAACGAAGAAAAGTTAACAATGTACAAGGCAATGCAAGGTCCAAGATGTCAAAGCGAACGGTTAAAAGACCACTATAAGTTTTCACTGAAAGATCTGGAGAAGACCCAGAAGCCAAATGGAGAAAAGAACCAAAGAAATAAAAGGCACAAAGAGTCCAGAAAAAGCCCAGAAAAATTCATCAGCCAACATCATAATTAGGCCGCGGAACCGCGGCCTAACCCCTACCCAGGCCGCGGTTCCGCGGCCATAAAGAGCCCGGACTTGAATATTTTTTTACCAAAACCTTGTGCGGCGCTTGATTGGTAGAGATTCTGCGTGTTCAAGTTTAGTTAATTACCGCAATCAAAACGGTTTCGCTTGTAGCTAGCCGGTTGAGTACGGGTCGTCCGCAGGGAGATGGGAATCTTTTTCTATGTGCTTTAACGAGTTAAGTCCGAAAGTCCAGATTTGTTTGTGATTATCTAAGTGTTAAAATGATATGTAAAGAGAGCTTGTTAGGGTTAGGATTAGGTTAGTTTGAGTTAGGAATCGCTCACTTCTTTCATTGCCACTCTTAATATCGGTGTTACGGTAATCGGCAACAACGGGGATTAGCACGACTAGGAAGGAACTTGCGAGTATAAGCTAGGCTTTCCAACGCTTAAGTTCTTCCTTTTGATGCTTGTCCATCCGTTCTTGGCTCTTAGCCATAACCTCCGGTTAATTCAACCACAACCGGTCTCACTACGGAATCACCGCTATCATGTAGGATAGGGTGCCGTAGGGAGCGGATTGTGGTTCAATTAACGGGAGTCGATTTAAGAATGTTGGGCAAGGAAAGAGTGAGAGAGATTTCCTTCTCTCAAACTTCCCTTATCCTACCCTAACAATTATGGAAACTACTCACACATCATAATGAAAAGAAAACAAAACAAAAGAGGAAGATAGAAAGAAAGAGATTAGAAGATAACAACTAGCCATTTGCGACCTCACCTTGGCAAGGATCAAGCGTAAGCATCATGGTTGTTTTAAGGATAAAGAAAAGGAGAAAGAAAGAAACAACAAGAAATAACAACAACTAAGTTAACAAATGAAAATTACAAGAATTCAACATAAGAGCAAGACAAGTATGATAATAAAATGAACTTCTTTATTCATCATTCTTCACTCACAAAAGCTCACTACAAGTTTTTCAATCGAGAAGAGATGAGAAGAGGAAGAAGATCAAGTATTCTAAAACCTAGAAAAAATACAAGATTAAGCACCCTTGGCTTCACAAGGTTCTGGGCTATTTATAGGCAGGGAACTGGAAATCTAGGGCAAAATTCTGCCTCTACATGAAAATACCAAAATAACCCTGAAGTCCCACCTTCTGCCGCCACAGTACGGCCGCGGTTCCGCGGCCTAAGCCTGCTATTGCCGCGGAACCGCGGCACTTTAGAGGAATTGGGCCTTCAATTTTTGGTGGCTTTTCCTGGTTTTCTTTGCCCATTAGTCTGGTATATGATTTTTCTCAGAATTGCTTCACGATTTTTCCAGAATTTCTGTTGATCAAAAGGTGATTGGATATGGATCTTTTTGTCATGATTTTCTCGAGCTCCGCGTAGATTTCTTGGATCTTGTGCTGCCATTGAGCCTTGTGCATGAAAATGACATTGATTTGCCATTTTGTCTCTTAAACTGGTGTGTGGCAACAGACGGATAAAGAGCGGAATCCGTGTTTTATCTGTGGTTGGCAGGAACCCGGGTTTTATCGTGTTTTTCCATGAATTTCACCGTTCAGAGCCGAGAACCTGTATCCTGCAATTGACTAGCAAACACGGCTCAAGAGTACCTACCGATATGCAATGTGATAAAAATTGGGCGGTATAAAAATGCAAAAAACAGATATGAACAAATACCCCCAAACTTATCAATTGCTCGTCCCGAGCAAAGCCAATTTATTCACAAAAAATTTCCAAACCTCACTTTCGCAGGGAACGCGATTGCACTGAGCATGTGCAACAAGCCGTTAAACCTCTAGGTGTCTCTAATAGGAGGAGTGTTGTCTCCTGAGGGTTTTCAGCGGATTACACCCACAAAATCCGGTCAAGTTAGTTTTGTAAAGTAACTAAGATTGAAACCCTAAAGTTTTGTTTCAGAAAATAACAATTCTATTATCCTAAGTCTAGACTATCGAACCATTATTTTTCACACCTCGCTTCTTATTTAACTACAGATTTTATATGTTTTTACGTGCAGTGCAAATAGTGTCGTTAAGTTTCAGAAGGATCGAATAAAGTCATCATATCATACAATAAGTCCAGATAAATTTTTTAAAAAGATCACATAAGTTTTATAAAGAGTTAAGCATTTTTCAAGTTTCGTTTTCTAGTAAAGTTTCAACTTCAGAATTTCAATCTTCCCTAATTGGAAACTAGGTCTTATTTTTCACTCCACCTTTTTCTTGTTTTCATTTCACACACACCTCTGTGAACGTGCAATAGTCTTTATCATAGAATAAAACCTTCATATCTCCGCTAAAATTTTTGTAAAAGCCTGTCTTTTATCAAGATTATTCTCACACAAAGAACCGTTAGGAATTTTAACTCGTAGAGAACACTTGCTTGATTTTGTTTTAATCTGGACTTTCTAGGCTTCTTAGCGAGCTTTGGGCCAATGCACCCAAACCAGTTGGCTTTAGGGCATTAGGTGTAGAAACACCCCAGCGGACTTAATTACTCAAGTTACCTAGGTCCAAAAACAAAAGACAGTTTTGCGTGAAAATCATGATGATTCAATACGAACGGAGACATAACCGGCAGTTCAATTATTTTTTGGATAAAAGACGTGTTTAGTGGGTTCGGTGTGTAATCATTCCAGTCAAGTTTCAGATGGGTTACTTTTCAGACTTAGTTCCAATTAAGGCATCAATAATATCCCTTCATATTCACTTCACTTCATAAACTATTCTTGATATTACTTATTTCAGAACAAACCTATTTGATCCTCAGAAAATCATTTATCCATTTAAAAGTTTTTAGACATAAAAGACTTATCATCTAATTTCCAAAACTCACGATACGTGTAGTGTGATGTAAAGACGTATATCAGCTATAGTTAACTTCAAAGGAGAGTTATCTTTCAGGTTTTCAAAATCTAAAAATAAGATTTAGTTATTCTTATCTTATCAAATAAAACCGTTGAAATGTTGAATCAGAGTCCTCCTACTAGCTAACTTGACAAAAAAAGTTTTTATGTTTTTAGAAAATTTTCAGATTTTTATGGATTTTATGGATTTTAATATGCAGATGCAAAATATACATATGAATGCGAAGGTAAGAAATGCGTACCAAGCGTACCCCCAAACTTAAACTGGACAGTGTCCCACTGTCATTGCTTGAAGAGATCATTTGAAGGGTCAAAATTGTCGGTGAGATATACAAATTTTTTTTTGTTTTTTTTTTGGTTTTTGGTTTTAAGAAAAAGAAAAAGAAAAAGAAAAAGAATATCCACAAAAATGTACAAAATGGTATGTACATACCCCCAAACTTATTTGGAACAGTGTCCACTGTTCTTGGCTGGATAACCGAAGTTTGGTGGTAGGTAGAGGAAGATTATGCAGGGTAAACCGGCTCCTGTAAGAACAGGAGATCCTCTGTTGGTTCGGCGCTAAAGTACGGTTTTATTCGGTGTCCGTTCACTTTAAAAAATGAACCGTCCTTTGGATTCTCCAAATCCACAGCGCCATGCGGATACACATTCCGCACAAAATATGGCCCTTTCCAGCGAGATCTGAGCTTTCCTGGATGGAAGTGAAGTCGGGTGTCGTAAAGCAGTACCTGCTGACCAGGTACGAAAGTTTTGCGCAAAAGGTGTTTATCGTGGAACACCTTCGTTCGGTTCTTAACGACAACCGCGTTATCGTAAGCCTCATCCCTAAGCTCGCTTAATTCGTTCAACTGCAGCTTCCGATGGCTGCCCGCATATTCGAGAGACAGATTCAGCTTCTTTATCGCCCAAAATGCGCGATGCTCTATTTCGACTGGTAGGTGGCAAGCTTTTCCGTACACAAGCCGATAGGGAGACATGCCAAGATCGGTCTTATAAGCGGTTCGAAAGGCCCAAAGGGCATCAGTGAGTTTTAGCGACCAATCCTTACGGTTCTTGGAAACCGTCTTCTCCAGTATATGCTTGATTTGCCGATTTGAAACTTCGGCCTGCCCGTAGGTTTAGGGGTGGTAGGGCGTAGAGAGCTTATGATTAATGGAATATTTCCGCATCAAGGCCTCGAAAGTCTTATTGCAGAAATGAGTTCCATTGTCGCTAATGATCGCTCGGGGGTGCCCAAAATGGGAGAAAATGTTTTCTTTAAGAAAGCTAACGACAACCTTGTTGTCGTTAGTCCGGCTGGGCACATCCTCGACCCATTTAGAGACGTAATCAACCGCGAGAAGGATGTACAAGTTCCCGAAAGAGCTGGGAAACGGCCCCATGAAATCTATCCCCCAAACATCGAAAATCTCCACAACCAAGATCGGTTGGAGAGGCATCTCGTTCCTCCGGGATATCCGGCCCATGTGTTGGCACCGGGAGCAAGTCTTGCAATAGTCATGAGCGTCTTTGAAGAGTTGTGGCCAGTAGAAACCACATTGCAAGATCTTCTCAGCTGTCTTTCTGGGGCCAAAATGCCCGCCACACGCTTGATCGTGGCAAAATGATAGCACACTCTTGAATTCATCATCAGGGACACACCGACGAATAATCTTGTCGGGACAGTACTTGAACAGATAGGGTTCGTCCCAGTAAAAGTGTTTTACTTGGGATAAGAAGCGAAGTCTGTCCTGACTTGACCATTCAGTCGGTAGTAATCCTGTGGCCAAATAGTTCACAATATCTGCGAACCAGGGTTCGCAAGATACTGTCAAGAGCTGTTCATCCGGGAAAACGTCATTGATCGGGATTGGAAGCGAAGGCGAAGAAGGAAGTCATGAGAGATGGTCGGCAACTACGTTTTCACATCCTCGTTTGTCCTTAATGACAAGGTCCAACTCTTGAAGCAAGAGGATCCAACGTATTAGCCGAGATTTTGCATCTTTCTTCGCAAAAAGATGGCGTAGAGCAGAATGGTCTGTGTAGACAATGACTGGAGAGCCGATGAGGTAGGGCCTGAACTTCTCTAAAGCAAATACAACAGCTAAGAATTCCTTTTCAGTTGTTGTATAATTAAGTTGGGCGTCGTTCAGGGTTCGGCTCGCATAATAGATTACGTGCGGCATCTTGTTTATGTGTTGTCCAAGGACAGCACCAATGGCAAAGTCGGATGCATCGCACATAATCTCAAATGGGTGCGTCCAGTCAGGAGAAGAAAGAACGGGAGCAGAAGTGAGTCAGCTTTTCAATGACTCGAATGCAGTCACACAGCTCGAGTTGAAGTCGAATGGCGTATCCTTGGCCAGTAAAAGAGTCAAGGGCCTAGCAAACTTGCTAAAGTCCTTGATGAACCGTCTATAGAAACCGGCATGGCCAAGGAAGGCTCGGATATCTCTGACGCATCGGGGAGGAGGGAGATTTGAAATGACCTCAATCTTCGCTTTGTCAACCTCTATGCCATTTTGCGAGATGATATGTCCAAAGACAATACCTTCGCGCACCATGAAGTAGCACTTCTCCCAATTCAAAGTGAGATTCTTGTCCTTACATCGGGTAAGGACAGTGTTAAGATGCAGCAAACACTCATTGAAGGAATCGCCGAAGATGGAGAAATCATCCATGAAGATCTCCAGAAATTTTTCCACCATGTCTGAGAAGATTCCCATCATACACCGCTGGAAGGTAGCGGGCGCATTGCATAACCCAAAGGGCATGCGACGATATGCAAATGTGCCGAAAGGACAAGTGAATGTGGTCCTGTCCTGGTCTTTTTCGGTGATGGGAATTTGATTATAGCCAGAGTAGCCATCAAGAAAGCAGTAGTACTCGTGTCCGGCCAATCGTTCAAGCATTTGGTCAATGAAAGGTAGCGGAAAGTGGTCCTTCCGCGTTGCGGCGTTGAGTTTTCTGTAATCGATGCATACTCGCCACCCAGTTTGGGTGCGAGTAGGGATTAACTCGTTCGCCTCGTTAGTGATGACCGTTATACCTTATTTCTTGGGGACAACGTGAATGGGGCTAACCCACTGGCTATCAGAGATAGGGTAAATGATACCACTATCTAGACATTTTACGATCTCCTTCTTCACAGCCTCTTTCATGACTGGATTGAGACGTCTTTGTGGATCCCGGGCTGGTTTGGCATCATCCATCAGATGAATGTGATGTTCAACGATCAGGGGACTAATCCCGTTGATGTCCGCCATGGACCAGCCAAAAGCTTGCCTGTTGCTGTGCAAGACCGCGAGAAGGGCTTTCTCTTGCTCTGGAGCTAGAGAAGCCGAGATGATGACAGGGAGGGTCTCGTTCTCACCTAAGTAAGCGTACTTAAGGTGAGACGGCAAAGGCTTGAGTTCGAGCGTTGGAGGTGAAACGATGGAAGGCAAGATTGGTGAAGCGGTCTCGAACTCAAAAGATTCCAGCAAAGGTTCGAAACGAGTGTAAGCGACCGAGTCGGATGGTTCAGGTAACTCATCCGGAAATTCGAAGGATTCAAACTCGGGTTGTGAGCGGCTAAGATCATTCGAGAACGTGAAACATTCGTAGTCGTTGTCGGGCGCAGAAACAGCAGCAGGCTCGAAGAGGAACGCACTAGTGGCGTCAAGGTTATCGTGATCAAACAGAAACTCCTCGAATTCACACTCTTCAGGGGTGATCTCCTGGATGGAGCAAACATCCAGTATATGAGCATTAGGTTCGGAGGGCTGATTCCCCAACCTAAAAATGTTGAGTTCAATTGTCATATTTCCAAAAGATAGGTTCATCGAACCATTGCGACAATTGATCACAGCATTTGAGATTGCAAGGAATGAGCGACCGAGTATCACCAGAATTTGATTCCGGGGGTTAGCTATAGGCTGTGTGTCTAATACAATGAAGTCAACAGGAAATATGAAGTCCCCGACTTTGATTAACACATCCTCTAGCTCACCCCTAGGATGGGTGATTGATCGGTCGGCCATTTGGAGAGTACAGTGTGTGGGTTTCAGCTCTCCTACGCCTAATTGCTCGTATACTGAGTACGGAAGCAAGTTAACACTGGCACCAAGATCTAATAGTGCGCGGTTGATGTTCTTATCCCTAATGGTAATAGAAATCGTAGGACAGCCGGGGTCCTTCCGTTTTTGTGGTAAAGATTGGGTAAGGGCATCACTCACAGCACTAGCCAAGAAAACTTTCTTGGGTACCTGAGACTTCCTCTTTTTCGTGCACAAGTCCTTTAAGATTTTCGCGTAGGACGGGACTTGTTGGACAGCATCTAAAAGGGGAACATTAATGTTAACCTGCTTAAATAACTCCAGAATCTTCTCCATTTGTGGAATTTGTTTGATGGACTTCAACCGATTTGGAAATGGAACGTTTTTAAAATTGGTTGAGTCCAATGCTGGAGGAGGAGATTGTGGAGTTGGAACGGATCCCAGAACAGGTGTTTTCGTGGAGTGAGAAGTGGGTCTGTTCAGAGCTGAAGAAGAAGAAGAAGAAGGAGAGCCTTTTGAAGAATGGAGAATAGGCTCAGAAGACGAAGAAGTCGGAGAAGAAGAAGAAGAAGAAGCGGCCGGGGTGTCATCGTTGATCCGTGTGCCAATGTTGTTTTGCAGCATCCTTCCCGATCTCAATGTGGTCACGGCACTCACATTATGGTTCTGTTGTTCAAGAGCAACATGTACATTATGTGGGTGACCGGGATTTGGGAGTGGCTGGGACGGAAGCTTCCCCTTCTCTCGCTCGCTTAAGCCCGCATTCAGCTGTGCAATCTGGGCCTCGATGGTCTTGATGCTTTGCCCGTGAGCGGCAGTGTGTTGCACTAAGGACTGAATGGAAGACTGGATGTTGGCAGTGGATTGTGTCGATTGTTTAACGAACGCCTCCAGACTTCGTTCGAGCGAGGAAACCATATCGTTGTTTGACGGAACAAAGTTGTTTGGTGGAAAAGAATTGTTGGGTGCAAAGTTGTTCGTCTGATTTTGAAAAGGTTGGGGTTGGAAGGGCTGCTGAAATTGATGTTGAGTTTGTTGTTGCGCTTGTTGTTGCGGCGGAGGGGCCCTTTGGAAATTGTTACCTTGGAATTGATGATGATTCTGATTCCAGACGAAATTGGGGTGGTTCCTCCAACCGGGATTGTAGGTGGAAGAGTATGGATCATTTCTCGGTCTTTGCTGAAATGCAGCATTAACCTGATCCTGTCCTTGCGATGGTGGATTGTAAGGACACTCTTCAGTTAAGTGAGAAGGATCGGAACAACAAGCGCAAATGGTACGAAGAGGAAGAACAGGGACAGGAGCAGGAGAAGAAAATTTTCTCTCTATCGCTTCAAGCTTTCTCGTTATTGCAGCCATTTCAGCTTTCATTGCAATAGAGACATCAAGTTGGTGAATTCCTACCCTAGACTGACCGGTAGAAGTGGAGGTAGAAGAAAAAGAAGTCGGTCTGGTGCTCTCCCATTGTAGCGTTTGCTCCGCAAGGTCGTCAAAGAATTGCCACGCTTCCTCGTCAGATTTTGATAGGAAGTGGCCCTGACAGATGGTTTCCAACAACTGCTTCGTTGCTGGGTTCAGGCCCTCGTATAAGGTTTGGAAAAGTTGCCATCTCTCGATACCATGGTGAGGACACTGAACAAGAAGGTCTTTGTACCGGTCAAAGCACTTCCAGAAGGGTTCAGAAGGAAGCTGAGAGAATTGGTTGATTTCATTGCAGATCCTTGCGGTTTTATGATTCGGATAAAATTTCTTTAGAAACGCTTTAACAAACTCATCCCAACTGGTTATGGAGTGGGAAGCGGTGCTATACAGCCATTTTTCAGCAAGATCGCATAGAGTGAACGGAATGACCCGTAGACGTATAGCATCGTCCGACAGTTGGGTAGTTTTCATCATGGCATAAACGTTTTGAAATTTATTGATGAAGATATAGGCATCTTCAGATTCAAGCCCATGAAATCGTGGAAGCATGTTGATGAAGTGGGGCTTAATTTCAAAATTATCCCCATTGGCCGGTGGAAGAGAAAGGCAGGTGGGAAGTGCAGAACGGGTGGGATAGAAACGATCCTGGAGCGCGATTCGCTGCGGCGCTACAACAGGCGGTGGTGGTGGGTTATTGGTCTCCGTAGGAGGTGGAGCCAATCCAGGGGTAGTCAAAGAGATGTTCGGATTAAATCCTGACATCGCGGAAGAAGAGGTTGGTGATGGTGAAGGTGAAGATGTATGAACAGAATTCCGGTCAACGTCGGAGTTAGCCGGCAAAGGTAAAGGTGAAAGAGGAGTGGACGGAGTTTCGACCTCTGAGTCGATCGCGTAGTCGGTAGCGACTAACGTAACGCGGACTAGGCGGGCGCTAGTGTCCCGAGCCCAAGCGGACATACACTAAACGAGTTTAGTATAGTCAAAGCGGAGAAGGTGAGGGTAAGAAAATGTCAATGGAGAAAGGCGATGGGTGGTGGGTGAAAAATGGATTTTGGCGACAAAGGGCAAGTTTTTATAAAAGTTTTTGATTTTTTTCCTTTTTTTTTATTTTTAGAAAGAGCTTTACAAAAATATTAACGGACTTACGGCTTTAAGCAATCACAAACAAGATATGCACAATCACACCTAGATCTAGGGTCACCTAGGTCTGCTAGACAGCTCCTAACTGTTCCAGAGGGCTAGAAATAGGACCTCAAACCGCCTCTTCTCCGTCAATTGCGACCAGGTAAGTGCCAGGTAAGTAGGAGGTTGTCCAACGCTTTCGCGAAGTTCCTTAATTAAATAACCACTTGCCTTCGACACACTTGCCTAGACACCGCAAAAGTCAGATAGGATAAACGGCCGATGCCTGTAACTAGTCCTCTGTCCTATTGAGCGCGAAGTCCTTAGGACTGAGTCTAGTATTTTTTTAATTTAACAATGGTCAATGCATATGCTTTTTGTGATTTCTGGGGTCCTGGGAAGGGTGATGAAATCCCCACCCAATCTGAATTGGTTTCAAGCCCCTTAAGTCCGTATTAATGAATGCAAAGCAGTAACAAATCAACTGCAAACAATTTTTATTTTAGCGCGGCGCAAAGAATCCTGCACAAAAACAGTTTATTGGAAGGAGGAGGAGAATTTGCGCAAAAAATGCTGCAGAAAACACAGTTTATTGGAATCCAGAGGAGTGGGAGAGAGATAAGGAACACTCACAGGGATTTTGAGTTGATGAGGGCTCCAAATGGCCGCGGTTCCGCGGCCTAAGCTTGCTTATGCCGCGGTTCCGCGGCAGTAAGGTAGGATTGGGCCTTCATTTTTCTAGGTTATGCTCTGCTGGGTGTCCTCTGCTTGTCTGGATGTGCTGAATTTTGACTTGCTTACTGTATCTGCTCCAGATTTTTACAGTAGACCGTTTGCTTAGTTTTGATCCGTCGCGGTGTAGCCGCGAAATGTGGGTCTATCTTCCCACGTATTTCGCACTGAACTCGAACTCCGTATTACCCTGCACACTTGCACAAAAACTAATCAAAAATAACAAGATGATTTTTCTACAAAGTATATTTTTTTGTTTTGTTTTTCGGTTATATTTATATTCACAAGTTAACCCGAAATTACACAAAGAAATAAACTACCGTCTCCCTGGCAACGGCGCCATTTGATTGTTAGAGATTCTGCGTGTTCAAGTTTAGTTAATTACCGCAATCAAAACGGTTTCGCTTGTAGCTAGCCGGTTGAGTACGGGTCGTCCGCAGGGAGATGGGAATCTTTTTCTATGTGCTTTAACGAGTTAAGTCCGAAAGTCCAGATTTGTTTGTGATTATCTAAGTGTTAAAATGATATGTAAAGAGAGATTGTTAGGGTTAGGATTAGGTTAGTTTGAGTTAGGAGTCGCTCACTTCTTTCATTGCCACTCTTAATATCGGTGTTACGGTAATCGGCAACAACGGGGATTAGCACGACTAGGAAGGAACTTGCGAGTATAAGCTAGGCTTTCCAACGCTTAAGTTCTTCCTTTTGGTGCTTGACCGTCCGTTCTTGGCTCTTAGCCATAACCTCCGGTTAATTCAACCACAACCGGTTTCACTACGGAATCACCGCTATCATGTAGGATAGGGTGCCGTAGGGAGCGGATTGTGGTTCAATTAACGGGAGTCGATTTAAGATGTTGGGCAAGGAAAGAGTGAGAGAGATTTCCTTCTCTCAAACTTCCCTTATCCTACCCTAACAAGTATGGAAACTACTCACACATCATAATGAAAAGAAAACAAATCAAAAGAGGTAGATAGAAAGAAAGAGATTAGAAAATAACAACTAGCTATTTGCGACCTCACCTTGGCAAGGATCAAGCGTAAGCATCATGGTTGTTTTAACGATAAAGAAAAAGAGAAAGAAAGAAATAACAAGAAATAACAACAACTAAGTTAACAAATGAAAATTACAAGCATTCAACATAAGAGCAAGACAAGTATGATAATAAAATGAACTTCTTTATTCATCATTCTTCACTCACAAAAGCTCACTACAAGTTTTTCAATGGAGAAGAGATAAGAAGAGGAAGAAGATCAAGTATTCTAAAACCTAGAAAAAATACAAGATTAAGCACCCTTGGCTTCACAAGGTTCTGGGCTATTTATAGGCAGGGAACTGGAAATCTAGGGCAAAATTCTGCCTCTACATGAAAATACCAAAATAACCCTGAAGTCCCACCTTCTGCCGCCACAGTACGGCCGCGGTTCCGCGGCCTAAGCCTGCTATTGCCGCGGAACCGCGGCACTTTAGAGGAATTGGGCCTTCAATTTTTGGTGGCTTTTCCTGGTTTTCTGTGCCCATTAGTCTGGTATATGATTTTTCTCAGAATTGCTTCACGATTTTTCCAGAATTTCTGTTGATCAAAAGGTGATTGGATATGGATGTTTTTGTCATGATTTTCTCGAGCTCCGCGTAGATTTCTTGGATCTTGTGCTGCCATTGAGCCTTGTGCATGAAAATGACATTGATTTGCCATTTTGTCTCTTAAACTGGTGTGTGACAACAGACGGATAAAGAGCGGAGATCCGTGTTTTATCTGTGGTTGGCAGGAACCCGGGTTTCGTCGTGTTTTTCCATGAATTTCACCGTTCAGAGCCGAGAACCTGTATCCTGCAATTGACTAGCAAACACGGCTCAAGAGTACCTACCGATATGCAATGTGATAAAAATTGGGCGGTATAAAAACGCAAAAATCAGATATGAACAGCGCTTACTAGTCAACCTATGGGTATTCTTGTTAATGCAGATGCAGACGTGCGAATCAATTGTAACCTAGGGTTTCCTATCCTCTATAAATAGGAACTCTAAAGCTTGTATTAGGTCATGCCTCCCTATGCCTCTACTTATGAATAAAATTTAGAATTCTTTTGGAGAGCATCGGTGTCTCTTTTCATTTCATGAATTCAGATCTTACAACCCTGTGTTGATATTTGGAGAGAGCCATCTATAAAGTAGGTAATTTTTCATCCTCTGCTCTAGTTTAGATTTAATTCCTTTCCTTAGATAATTGTTAGAGTTAGCTTTGGGGAAGGCTTTTGGGAGATGAGATCTCTCATCCCTTTCTTACCCATCACATATAATCAATAGGACTCCATGCATACACGCACACACCGCGCCCTACGGCTCCCTATCCCTCGAGGTAGCGATGATACCGTAGTATAAAGGCCCGGTTGCGCGTGTTTTCCATGAAGGTTAGGGTAAGGATTGATAAAGGAAGGACAAAAACCTAGAGGAAGGAACACCTTCCCGAATGGATCTAATCCCCTTTATTAATAATTACCATAACTCCTCTTAGATCCTAATTTGGGTATAGAAAGCGTTGAGATTTATTTACATTTCCAAACCATTCTTAAACCTAACCCTAGCAAGACTTAGATCTAGATAATCTTAGTATAGAATAATTTAGTTTTTAGATTTAATAATCTGTCCGACCACAATCGGAATTAACTCGTTTGAGCGATTAGGAGATTCACAACATCTCTGTGGACCGACCCGTACTCACCGGCTAGCTACCAAGCGACGCCGTTCTTGATTGCGGTAATAGATAGATTTTGAGATCAATCAAATTGCGCCGTTGCCGGGGATGGCGTGTTATTTCCTTTTTTGCAATTTCGGGTTAATATAAATTAAAAAAATCATAAAAATCTGAAAAATCAAAAAAAAATATAAAAATATATCATCTGTTATTTTTGGAAGGGTATTCTTGTTTGAATTTTGCACGATTTGCACACATATTCGGATCTGGAAATCTACAGAGACCAAAACAGAAAATAGACGATCATAACAACAGAAGATTACAACAGACAAGGAGCAGAAAAAATTTGGAGTTTTGAAGCCTCCAGTAGACCGCGGAAATGCGGCAAAATCCCACTTCTAATCGCGGAAACGCTGTGAATAGGTGGTTTCGTCCTCTGCAAAAATTTCTCGGGATCCGTGCATGCTATACAACCGCGGAACCGCGGTGTGAACCTCGTTTCGGCCGCGGAAGGGCGGCGCCGTCGTGCTTTCAGCCTCTGGAATTTACACTGTAAGCTTCGTTTTTCTCTCCTCTGCACATCTAGATATATCTTCTGTAAAAATATCCTGCAGAATTCTTTGCACCCAAGAAATCTTTTCCTTTCCAAATAACAATTCTTGTGCAGGATTCTTTGCGCTATGCTTAAAATAATAATTGATTGCAAGTGATCTTTTCTATTTTGCATATCTTTTATCGAAAATCTTTTTGCAAAATTTCCAAATAAAGATAAAAAGAAAAAAAGGAATTTTTTTAAGAGACTTGCAACCTTTTGTCACTAAGAGATCCTTGCACCACCCAACCTTCTTTCTTTTCCCCTTTCTTCTATTATGAGTACCCCACATCATAAATCACTTTCCGAACTTTGGTATCCCGAACCTAACTTTGCCTCGTACGTCAATTGTTTCGGTCGTTTTAAAGAAGATCCTTCCATGCCCAAAATTTCTTTGAAAGATCAAATAGAAGCGTCTAGGAGAAACAGTTCGACTTTGCAACCCACTTTGTGTCAACCATATCAACCTTTACCACTTTCATACCTTGATAGCACTTTTTCTAGTCCGGTTGTAACTCCTAAACCGATGTCCATTGCTGAGCATATTGCTCAATCTCGTAGTCGATCTTTCACCCCTCTCCACACATCCAGTTCTAGGGATCAACACGTCCATTCACCTTTTTATACAAATGTTGATCCAACTCCTGTCCAACCATCCACTTCCTACCAGTCCTACCCGACTTTCCCACCTTCACTAGATACTGTTTCTACACAGCCATTTGGGAGTTTCACGTATCCAAACAATTTCGAATCTTTTACCGAAACCCCTTCACCATCCATGTCTAGTTTGGAACAGTCGTTGGAAGCTTATATTTTAGCAACAAACAAAATGGTGAGGAATGTGGATGCATCCATATTCGCCCTTATACAACCTTGTGAACCGGTAGCTAGTTTCCAACTAGCTTGAAATTTTTCAATGTATGAGGAAGCGGTTGGACAGAGAGAGAATTTGAGAGGAGCAAGTGAGTTCTACACATTCCCAAATAAGACCTACCCTTACACAATTGAAACCCACAACTCCGGTTTTCCTTCGATTGCCCTAACTGATTCACATGTTGAAAATAAAGATGAGTTGTATGACTTTGTAGTGCTTGATTTGCCAGATTGTGAAGAACCCCTTTCAAGTGAAACCACTCCTAATCCGTTTGAACATTACACCTCCACTCTAGAACCTAAATCGATAAATATCCATGCTTTTGATGAGGTGTCAGAAAATATTGATTTTCACTTTATCGAGGATATAGACGCCGAGAATATTTTGGATGATGAACCTGTCGATTTGAGTGAAATTTTATGTCAAATTCATCATCCCGAGTCATTAATTGTTTCTCCCAAACTTCATATGCGTCTTGATTTTGATGATAATGGCATGGATAGGCTAAATTTTGAGGAAAATATTGAGGAGAATTATGAGGATAGTATTGAGGAGAGTATTGAGGATAATATTAAGGTTGAACGATTTTTTTTTATGTGTCGGATGTTCTAATTCATCCTCCTGAACTTTTAACTGTTATATCACCCTCCTTCCTTTCCATCGTTCCGACCATGCAAATGATCACGCTTGAAGACTGTGAGCTTGAAAACTTTCCCTTTGAATTTGACACAATTCTCCCAGCCGATAACACTTACGAGTGTTTAACTTTTTTGGACGATGTTGAAAACTCACCGCCCGAGTTTGAGTCCTTTGAATTTTCAGATGAGTTAGTTGAACCATCAGACTCGGTTGCTTACAGTCGTTTCGAACCATTGATGGAATCTTTCAAGTTCAAGACAGTTCACTACGGTGAGAATGAGACTATCCCTAATTCCATTCCTTTCATCACTCCTATTATTCTGACCGTGCAAGAGACTGTTACGCTTTCATCTCCAGTACCAAGTTCGATGTACCCATGCTTTCTTGCGAATCTTGAGGGATTTGACCCCATTTCTTGACAGGTTGATAGATTAGCACAATCACTTTTAACACATTGGTCATCACAAATTGCGCTAATTTATTCACTCGATTTACACCTTCAAGATCGTACTCCACTCCTTTTTCTTTTCCGCCATTCTTCTCCCCCACCGAGACCATATTCTACCTTTCTTCCCACACGGTCTCGTGTGCTTCTCATTTCTTTTCTTTCCACTCCATTCTTGCACTAGCTTTACCATTACCACGATAAGATTTTTGAATGGTTGGTGCTAACCTTTGGCTTATGTATGGCCTTTTTTAAGTTTGTGGGGAACCTTATTGTATATATATTTTTGTTTTTCTTTTAACAATAAAAATAAAAAAATAAAAGTAAAATAAATTTTTTTATACATAATAAACAGGGGAGTGCCGACAATTTTGACCCTCTTGGTACAGCATGACAGTGAGGAAACTGTCGAGTTTAAGTTTGGGGGTACGCTCGGTACGTCTTCTTCCTTCGCATTCATTTGTGTATATTTTTGCTTTTGCATACATATTTGAAAACCCATAAAAATCGAAAATTTTCAAAAATTATAAAAATTATTGTATTCAATTTTGGCTAATTGACTTGAGTTTGACTAATAGGTTAACTGGCTAGGAATAACTAGATCTTAGACTTAGTAAATTAAAAACCCTAAAAATAACCTTCCTTAAAGTTTAACGGTAGAAAGTATATGTCTTTGTAGTTTATTTAGAAATAGGAAAATTTTAAGTTCACTTCTTGGGCTAAGTTGAAACAAAGGAAAAGTATTGATACTTTTATTAGAGTATAAGTTTGAAAAATAATTCCTAGCTTAAGTCAAGATTCTGAAAACGTATACCCTACAATTTGCACAATCACGCACCTTGAAACTTGGAATAGTATAAGAGGCCTTGAAATGCTCTTGTCTAAAGTCCTTAGTACGAAGAAAATGAAAAAAATACAAGTGTGAATAGAGAAAACAAAAATGAACACTGGTTTTTGTAATTACTTGAGGCTGCAAAAATAGAAAAAAATATTTAGCGAGGGTACTTCATCACCTAGTGGCTTAGACCAACTGGTTTGGGAGTCACTGCTAAAAGTCTTGGGTGTTGCAAAACTAGGAATTACGCTTTAAAGTGCAAACACATTTTGTAATCGGTCGTTGGTACCCCAAGAAGTATTAACGGTCGCATGAAGGATGTGTAAGCAAAATTCATTTAAATTCACCTACTAATAAGTGCTTTAGACAACGGACAAGGGTACGATTGCTTGATTTGAATTTCCAAGTGTAGGGGTGATATATACACATATGTAGGGATATGTGATTGGAGTTTAGTTGAGAGACAGGAGTGAAGAATAGAACTTGTATCTTTAATAGAGTTGATAGAAATTCCTAAGTGGAGATGGAACCCTAGAAGGAAAAAACTTAAGAGATGCCGAAAGCTAAGTAGTTCTGTAGAACATATATAATCTTAAGTTCAATGATGAGGAAGTGTGAAGAATATGGGTGGATAATTTATGAGTCCAAGATAACAGAATTCCTTGTTAGAAACCCTAATTGGAGAATTAAAGTCGAAAAGCCGAATTGATAGGATTTTGTGGGTTGTATCCACTGAAAACCTTCAGGAGACAACACTCCTCCTACTAGGGACACCTAGCGGTTTAACGGCTTGTTGCACGTGCTCAGTGCAATCGTGTTTCCCTGCGAAAGTGCGGTTAGGTTTAGTCGAGAATAAAAAAATAAGTTTGCTCGAGGACGAGCAAATGATAAGTTTAGGGGTATTTGTTCACATCATAATGTTGCATTATTATATTTCCCATTCTTATTCTTTTTACAAATAAACAGGTGCTTTTGACGCATGTCTGCTACATAGTACAGGTTACAGGTTCTTGGATCTAAAACAGTGAAAAAGATAAAAGACGATGCAAAAGTGGACTTTTGACCAAGAAATAGAAGGATCTTAGTCAAGCCTAGACGAAGAACAGTTCACAATGTACAAGGCAACGTAAGGTCCAAGATATCAAAGCCAACGGTTAAAAGACCACTATAAGTTTTCACTGAAAGATCTGGAGAAGAACCAGAAGCCAAATGGAGAAAACAGCCAAAGAAATAAAAAGCCCAGAAAAATTCATCAGCCAACATCATAATTGGGCCGCGGAATCGCGGCCGAACCCCTACCCAGGCCGCGATTCCGCGGCCATAAAGAGCCCAGGCTTGAATATTTTTTTACCAAAACCTTGTGCGGCGCTGACTAGTCAACCTAGGGGTATTCTTGTAAATGCAGACGTGCGAATCAGTTGTAACCTAGGGTTTCCTATCCTCTATAAATAGGAACTCTAAAGCTTGTATTAGGTCATGCGTCCCTATGCCTCTACTAATGAATAAAATTTAGAATTCTTTTGGAGAGCATCGGTGCCTCTTTTCATTTCATGAATTCAGATCTGACAACCCTGTGTTGATGTTTGGAGAGAGCCATCTATAAAGTAGGTAATTTTTCATTCTCTGCTCTAGTTTAGATTTAATTCCTTGCCCTTGATAATTGTTAGAGTTAGCTTTGGGGAAGGCTTTTGAGAGATGATATCTCTCATCCCTTTCTTACCCATCACATATAATCAATAGGACTCCATGCATACACGCACACACCGCACCCTACGACACCGTATCCCTCGAGGTAGCGGTGATACCGTAGTATAAAGGCCCGGTTGTGCGTGTTTTCCATAGAGGTTAGGGTAAGGATTGATAAAGGAAGAACAAGAACCTAGAGGAAGGAACACCTTCCCGAATGGATCTAATCCCCTTTATTAATAATTACCATAACTCCTCTTAGATCCTAATTTCGGTATAGAAAGCGTTAAGATTTATTTACATTTCCAAACCATTCTTAAACCTAACCCTAGCAAGACTTAGATCTAGATAATCTTAGTATAGAATAATTTAGTTTTTAGATTTAATAAACTGTCCAACCACAATCGGAATTAACTCGTTTGAGCGATTAGGAGATTCACAACATCCCTGTGGACCGACCCGTACTCACCGGCTAGCTACCAAGCGACGCCGTTCTTGATTGCGGTAATAGATAGTTTTTGAGATCAATCACTCCCATGCAAGGGATACCTTATGCTTCGGCAGTAAGCTTTATCATGTACGTGATGTTATGTACCAGACCCGATGTAGCATACTCACTAAGTGTAGTGAGTAGGTATCAAGCAGATCCTGGAGAGGATTATTGGACAGCTGTGAAGAAAATTCTCAAGCACTTAAGAAGGAATAAAGAGATGTTCTTGGTGTATGGTAACGGAGAACTCCAGGTGGAGTCCTTTATCGATTCGAGCTTCCAAAGTGATAAGGACGACTCTAAGTCGCACTCGGGTTTTGTCTTTACCCTCAATGGAAGAGCGGTGTGTTGGAAGAGTTCCAAACAGGAAACCGTGGCAGACTAGACGATGGAGCTGAATACATCGCCGCCAACGATGCTGCCAAAGAGGCTGTCTGGATAAAGAAGTTCATCACTGAACTTGATGTGGTTCCGTCCATTGAGCATCCAATACCTCTGTATTGTGATAACAATGGAGCTATGGCTTTGGCCAAGGAACCCAGGTCCCATCAGGGATCCAGGCATATTCTGAGGCGGTATCACCTGATCCGGAGGATTGTTGATCGCCGGGAGATCTTGGTTAGGAGAGTTGATACGAAGGACAACACTGTGGATCCACCCTTGAACGTCATACCCCAGATGCATTTTGAGAGACTCTTCGGGTTGTTGGGTATGAGATACTACTACAGCTGGCCTTAGTACAAGTGGGAGATTGTTAGTTATGTAAATGCACTAGAGGCCATTATTGTACATATGATGTATATTATAATGGATGCTTGGATATATATAGAGAGGACTTTCTTGCTCGACATGATAGTATGCTATCTGGTTTCACTTTGGCTTAACATGTTGACTTGTATTGGTTTACTGTCTTGCTCTCACAGGTTGATAAAGGCCTTAGAATATATACTTGACTACTGGGACTATAATGAGATCATACTAGTGGGGCCAGGGTAGTCAACGAGTACATCCTATAACTGTTCTTAGTCGAGGGTGTATCGAGACAGGGCATCGATACACCAGAGTAGACTAGCGTATACGCATCTTGACCTATATGATAGGCAATGGATGATCCCATATCCATCGGTGTTTGACATCAAAGATGGTGTACGGATGCTCAGTGGAGACTGGGTACACTGAACGGACTCGCCGAGAACTCCTAGATGGTATTATACCTATAGGCAGATAGCAGTTCTCTGGTGACACTTGTACAGGTTAGTCTGTAGACCCGAGATCGTCAGAGAGTCTTGTGTGATTCCCACTGTTCTTTGATTTCCACCTTACCACGTCCAAGAAGGCATGCAAAACGGTGGCTTTTGGGTACAGTCCCGAATCACATGGAGGCAATGAGCGATAGGAGGGGTTCCGTCTCTCCCGATATTGGGAGTTGATGTTGCGCTGTGTTCGATTAGCTATAACTACATGTCCCTGGCCAAGGCTGATATGGAGATTTACTGGTAAGAGTTATCAGTAGTTTCTCGACTCGTTATGAGCCTTACATCGACACGACTTATCGGTTACTGGGGTCTGACATTTACCACACCTAGACTAGATATGCAACATATCAGACGAAGAGACCGGACTGTACGGTAGTGTTACTGATTGGATTCACAGGAGTACGTACAGGCTTGCTTTTTGATCTTCTTGTCGCTCAATACCCGGGTGGCTGTAACGTTTAGCTTACCGCTTGCATCTTGTGGGTGTTTGATATGATCATCACTTACTGCCGGCATATTGACTAGTTTTTACAGTCCTACATAGTGGTTTCCTGGCTCAGGCGAAACGGAGTAGGAGCACGTATGTGATATTTGCGGGATCGAGATTGATACATATATGTGATACCGTATTCGATTCTCGCGATATGTGATATCGGCCGGTTATATATGATATAACCGGGTCATCCGATCAAGTGTTGATTCAATTAAATATAATATATATATGTGTGTGTGTGTGTGTGTGTGTGTATTATGTGCTCACTTATATATTTATTATTATCACTTGTGATACATTTAATATATATGTGATATATATTAATTGTATTGTTTTCTTTTGTTACATAAATATTATATATGTGATATATAATATTGTAGCTTGCTAGGTTATACATGCAACATGTATGTATGAGAATTATACCATGCTATATGTATTGTTTGGATTTAAATATCTAAGTAATTCAAATTGTGGAAATGAGTCATGGATGAAGCTTCATGAAGCTTGTAGATTATCATTGACCAAGTCCACCCTTTTTGTTTTTCCCTAAATATTTCTAACCCAACCATGACACATAGCCATGGTTAACTCTCTACAATGGTTAAGGATGATATACTTGACCCATGGTTGCATTTCTAATCTCACTCTCATTCATTCTTCTTCTTCTTCCTTATTCTCATTTTGCTTTCTAGCTTTTGAGATCAAGAAGAAAATAGTGAGAAATTAAATAATAAAGTGAACAAAATTCCTACTTCATCATCCTCTTCTATACTATCCATATATATTAGTATGTTAGCTTCACTAATTCATAATTAGTGAAGTCATAGCTTCAGTTCGTGTTTCCTCGAAGTAGATTATCTTGGATTTTGAAGTCTTCAAGCAAGCATGGATCATTCGACTTGTGGAGCATCACTAGAGTCCGGAAGTTCTTGGATCGCGGCAAAGGGACTACTACTCGAAGCTTATGAAGCGAAGGAACAGACTACAAAAGTTGTAATCCCTAACACTTAGATGTAAAGTTGTTTACATGCAAAGTTATCCCTAGTTCTCTAGTTCGATTTCTTGGTTAGGGTTTCATAGCACCCCAAAATTTTTCAATATAGCATGTGTGATGCCTTCCTAAACTTCGTGGTGGTGTTGCGCAACCCTACACCCTTGGCCCCAATAGTATGATCTCCATCATAGTCCTGGTAGTCAAGTACACTCCTAAGGGCTTTATCAACATGTGAGAGAGAGACAATAAGTGTACATGTTAAGATAAAGTGCAACCAGATAGCATATTATCATATTGAGCAAGAAAGTCCTTCTTATATTTGTCCAAGCATCCACTACAATATACATACCGTGTACAGTAATGGCCTCTAGGGCATACATATAACTAACAGCCACAATGTCCCGTTATATACGATTAGGTTACTTAACAAACGGCATAGCGGGGCGGGACAAGCGCGGATGCAAAACATAAGCAACGTTTATTATATATCATATATATAATACATCATTCGTCCCAGTATATAATGTGTTCACATCACAGAATATCTATAGCAGAAGCACATATATGAAAATACATGATATACTGGAAGGTCCTATTTTGTATTTAGCCAACAATAGAAAATATGAATTCTGCGGTCGCGATGAATAGCTAAGGCCACACCCCTAGACCCCTACGAGAGAGGAAAGTGACCCTACCAATTCTAGAGTTTAGGAGACCTGGTCTCGACTCCTTGAGATGGCCTCCTACTGAACCCCATAACCCGGTCACTTGTGCTCCCCTCCTTGGGTCTATCCTAATGCGGAAAGTAAATAATATACAACAATGGTGACATCATTCTCAACCCGGAAGTGCCCCAATAAAAGAATATTACATTCAATTAATTTTACATGAATGAAAAGAAAAACTCTCAACTCACATAAAACCCTGAGCTATTCATTCACGACGATCCTGTATATCATATCTCAGCAACACAGAATATCACATATCATCAACGTAAGTAAGTATGCGTACCCCAATTGTCGTTGATGTAAAGAAACGAAACCGGCGATACATCACATACTACACTTACGGTCGCAGAAAAAAATGAAAAACTACAACAATTGGAATCAACACTGCCTTTAGACATCATAAACCCGGAATATCACATATTCAGGATTTCATGCCAAACAATGCAAATCTCATATTTAGGTCTCAACTATGAAAACACCTTTTCAAAAGAAGCAGGGTAATCCAACAAGATTCCCGATTCTACCAAGACCGAAATATTAGACTTACACGCAACTAATTACCTTTCACGAAACTAATTAGTGTAGATTCCAATTATTGTTTCACATCACAAATATCAAGACAATGTTAAACATTTCGATCGAGTCAACAAACACCCTCAAATTACCCCAAGCGCTCAACACTTGAGCTAAGCTAAAATACCCAAAAACGTGCCACAATGCCTATGGACCTGCCGTAGAAGGATCAACCCTTGCCTCACCTATGGCGCCACAGGGTTTTGTTCCTCTAGAGGGTCTATAGGGTTACTTGCACGAACATTCAAATATATTTAACTTGGAAAATTCCAACACTTGGAAATTTTCAGCGAGGGTAATAGGGGGTTATTGATGTTCGCTAGAACAGTTAAACATCGTCCAAGTTACCAATACAATGTTAAAATATACAACTACGAAACACTCTGAATAAGTCCATAAGAAAAATTAGCATCACATCAAATTTTGGCTTAACCAAACAATACCTGAAACCCCAAAACCTAGACACAAGAGCACAGGAAAAATTCGAGGCGGCTCAGGGTTAAATGGGCCGGCCACACCCGATTTTAGAGCAATGTGCCCGGCTAAAAACCGGTGGGTGAGCCTCAAATTTGTTCTGTGTTTTCAGTGCATTACCAGTAAGCTTCTGCAGTTGTTTAAACATTTTTTCGAGCACATTTAAAAATCGACAGAGAAGCCAAATTTCAGGGTTGCAGTTTTGTTAATTCGGAGTTCTTTCGATTTCGTAATTAATCTAACATCGTCTAAGTTTCAAGCTTAGCTCTGATACCACTGTAGGGATTTTTTAGCACCATGCCTAAATTTAAGGTTGCATCACACATTCTATAACAAAAATTTAAGGGGGTGCTAAACAATCCAACCATGAATCGAACTCGAAAAAAAGAGTAACAAACTGTAGTATCACATATTATAAAGTGTCTAACACTAAGTGGGGAGAGAATACAACTTTTGTAGACCTCCTCCTAGACTCCTTGGATCGAGTAGGGTTTGAACCAGTTGGCTTGTGTCCTTCCAAGTCCATGATGATCCACCACGAAGTCCCTTTGCACCATGCTCCAAACTTCACTTGATCAAGGATGAAGACGAAGTAAACGCTCCACCCTTGTGGGCTAGACTAAAGTGGAATGGTGATGTGGGTTTGGATCTCACTACAAAACCTTTTCTTTTTAATTCTTTCTCTTTCTTTTAAAATCCTAGAGAGCTTTGAGGAGAGAGAGGAAGAAGGAGATGGCTCAAAACAAACTCAAGATAATATTATGATAACTCTCTCTAAACTCAAGAGAGTAAGTGAGAGTCATCCATGCTAAATTATGGTTACAAAATATCTAGATATTTTGTAACTTGAGTTTAAGCAAAACCATGGGCTAAAACCATAGGCAATGAAACCATTGACTTTTGTCAACTCAAGAGAGTTGAACAGTCAACCATAATTTTAATCTCATTCTTCTTTTCTCAAATAATCAAAATATCTAAATATGTTACCATGTGAGTCTTGCATTGCCACCACCATTGTATCATCAACCATGACACATGTACGCTTGCATGCGTGCATCCATATCAACATATACATACACTCATGCATGCATCATAAAGAAATAGGTTTTAATAAATGAGATAATGGACTTAATATTAAATCAACACTTGATCTAATAACCCGATCATATCACATACGACCCGTCCAATAATAAATGCCCAATTAAAATGCGGTATGCAATACACGCATTTAATCGAGCTTCCGCGCATATCTCATATGCACCCCATATCTTTTCGCTTGAGCTAGGAGACCCCTTTGTCGGACTCTAAGACTCATCAATACGCTAGCAGTAGGCAGTGATCACATCAGTTGTCCACAAACTGTCAGTGGCATAAGATGTACATAACGGCTCCCAGGTATTGAGCGATCAGAAGAAACACAAGCAAACCTGCTAAATCTCGTATCGGGCCAACTGGCAACACTTACCGTACAGTCGGGTCTCTTCATCAAATATGCTGCATATGTGAGTCTAGGGATGGTATCGTCGACCCCAATAACCCAATAAGTCATGCCGGTATATGGCTCATAACAGATCGAGAAACTACTGATAACACTTATCAGTAAATCTCAGCAGCCCTGGCCAGAGACTTCCTGTTCTAGCCAATCGTACATGGTGTAACATCAACCCCCAATACCTGGAGAGAAGAAACCCCTCCTATCGCTTATTGCCTACATGTGCCTTGGGACTGTACCCAAAGTCCACCTGTTTGGACGACTCAATAGAGCCGTGGTAGGATGGAGATCAAATTACAGTGGGAGGCACACAAGACTCTATGAAGATCTCGGGTCTACAGACTAACCTGTACCAGTGTCACCTGAGAACTATTATCCAACGATAGATATAATACCACATAGTAATTCTCGGCGAGTCCGTTTAGTGTACCCAGTCTCACTGAGCACCCGTATACGGTCTTTGATGTCACCACACCAATGGATCAGGGATCTTCCATTGCCCATCATATGGGACAAGCAACGTATAAGCTAGTCTACTCTGGTAATATCGATGCCCCATCTCTCTACACCTACGACTAGGTACATTTCAAGGATATGCTCATAGACTACACCTGTTCCATTAGTATGATCCGCATCATAATCTCAGTAATCTTGCATATCCTAAGGACTATATCAACATGTACCAAATGAATGAAAGCACGATCAATTGAACATGTCAAGATCAAAGGTGCAACCAAATAGCGTACTATCATGTCGGGCAAGAATGTCCCCTGAATACACACACACACATACCGGTACATACACAATCATATAATGGTCTCTAGGGCATACATATATCAAACAAGTATGATCTGCATCATAATCGTGGTAGTCAAGTACTCATCCTAAGGGCCTTATCAACATGTAATAGAGAGACAATAAGTGTACATGTTAAGATAAAGAGCAACCAGATAGCATACTATCTTGTCGAGTAAAAAAGTCCTCCCTATATATGTCCAAGCATCCACTATAATATATATCATATGTATAATAATGGCTTCTAGGGCATACATATAACTAACAGAACGGTCTTACTCGAGATGACAATATGCTATCTGGTTTGTCTTTATCATCATCTACTTGCTTTAGGTGGCTTTACGGATCACTATTACATGTTGATAGAACCCATATGATTCTTGCTTGACTACCAACAGTATGATGGCGATCATATACGTAGGAGCTCGGGTCTATAAGCACATCCTTAAATGTCCCTGGTCATGGGAATTTCGAGACTGGGCATCGATACTCCAGAGTAGGCTAGTGTATACTGATCTAGACCCCGACGAGGGGCGGTGGTAGGTTTCACAAGCCATTGGTGTTAGTTTGTTCACCTAAGATGTATACAGGTGCTCATTGGGTATCAGTACACCGGACGGACTCGCCGGGAACCTGCTAGTTGGTATTATACCTATTGTCATATAGCAGTTCCCTGGTGACATGTGTACAGGTTTTTCTATCGACCTGAGGTCATCATTTGTCTCATGTGAGTTCCCACTGTGCTTTGATTACTACCCTATCATGGCTCAATGGAGTCGTGCAAACAGGTTTTAGTTTGGTACAGTCCCAAGCCATATGGAGGCAGTGAGCGGATCGTCAGGGGATTCGTCTCTCGCGGTATTGGGGGTTGATTTCGTGTTGTGCACAGGTGGCCATCACCAGAAATCCTTGGCCAAGGTAGTCGGGAATTACTGATCTAGGATTTATACTTTCATAGGCGGTGATGGGTTTCATATCGACACTGAATGTCAAGTTATTTGGAGTCTGACTCTATCCACCCCCTAGACTCGATATGTGATACTCATAGACGATGGACCGAACTGTATGGATATTGTCACTGTCAGGATCAGTAGGGTTTCAGGATGAATTTTCTCGTCGGCCTCCCTTTCATTCTCTCAAAAACCTAGGGTTTGTATTTCTTTCCCTTTTCTGAAGGTCTCAAACCTTCTTCTTTCTTCTGAATTAAATCAAGAGTTTTACTCTTCTTTTTCAAAAACAAAATAGTTTTTCACCACCAAACCCACAAAGGGTAACTTGGATCTGTCTTTAGATCCCCAAAAGGAGAGATTTTGAGATCTCACATCTCTTGATCTTCAAGATCCAGCTAACAAAGGAGGAAGAAGAAGAACCCCTTTCACTAATCCCAAAAAAAAAACACACTCAGGGGTCCAACTCCTCTCTGATTTCCCTTCGGAGAAATTTTTTTTAGGCTAAAAGCCTCTTTTTCTCGCCGGCGCTCAAGCGCAGAGCGCCCGCGTGTTGACACGTGGCGCGCTTGCGCTCAAGCGCAAGTGCTCGAGCGCAAGTCGTCCCGGTGCCGACACGTGGCGCGCTTACGCTCCAGCGCGAGCGCTCGAGCGCAAGTCGACCCGGTGCCGACACGTGGTGCGCTTGCGCTCAAGCGTAAGCGCTCAGGCGCAAGTCGCCCCCGTGCCGACACGTGGCGCACTTGCGCTCCAGCGCCCAGCGCTCCAGCGCTCCAGCGCAAGTCACCCCCGTGCCGACACGTGGCGCACTTGCGCTCGAGCGTTAGGCGCTAAAGCGCAAATCACCCACGTGCCGACACGTGACGCGCTTGAGCTCAAGCGCCCAGTGCTCCCACGTGCCGACACGTGGCACTCTAGTGCCTGATCACACAGCATCTGGGCGCACAGCGCCCAAGGTGCTGCCCCCACGCATCCTTTGGATGCCTTTTCTTCCTTTTTTCTTATATATATACATATATATATATGTATATATATATATATACATATATATACATATGTGCACACACACATACACCACTACACTGTTCCTGTTAGAAAAAAAAATTTCTAACAGGGCGCTGCCCCACACCCTGCAAGGGGGCTGCTAGCCCCCTTGACCCCCAGCCCGCTATCCCGGTAGCGGGACCCCCGTGAAAACACTGCGTGGCTCCCGATATATCCAAACCCCCCTTCCAAAACAACACGCACATACTCTGCACATTGAGTTCGCATGACCAGTTTAACCCGTTAATCGGAGGTTCCCTAGCTCTAATGGCGAGGGGTAATTAACGGCAGTTTAGTCCGCGGCTGCCGGAGATTCGGATCCCCACAATCATTAAACCCCGGTCTACCCTAGGCAGGGGGAATCTGTAATGCGCCTGACAAGCGCATGCGTATTCCCATCTCAATGGGGTGATGAAAAACACCCTACAAATTTTGGCACGCCCGGTGGGACATGTCTCTCCTCTCATATTTTGGGTTAAGCATTCATACGAACTCAATCATTATACATACCTGTATTTATAGTAAAATAATGCTCTTTCATGCAGATTTTTAAGCAATCACCTTCCGACGATGTCTTCGATGATGAACTCAGCTCCCATCTCCTACACGATGAAGATAGACTCCAGGACGGTCCTTCCGGCCAGTCTCGGGTGACAATGGGAGGAGCCGCTGCTACCATTCGACTCTATTATGTTCATACCTGTTTGCGCCATCCCGGCTCCTCAAGCCCCGGTGGCAGACAAACCGGTCTCGAAAGGCAGGAGACCAAATGTGGTGGTCGCGAGGGCACCTCAGCCCAAGCGCAAGTCTGTTTCCGAACGACTCTCCATGGCCCCAGGTGGGGGCAAGGCCATCAACACCAACAAAGCTACAACGCGTCCCGAGCAAGCTCCAGCGGTACCCTTGACCACTGCTCGCTCGGGTGTTTCTCTAAGCTCCCCTTTGATCAACCTACAATGGCTTCCCGGATAGCGGATGCCCGCCAAGCCTTCAAAATCATGAAGCTGAGGGAGAAAAGGATCAGATACAGAGCCAACAAAAAGGCTAGGGATCCTGCCAGGCTAAACCTCATGAGGTTTGAAGAACAGGGTTACCCCACCGAAGACGAGGAAATGGCTGGGTATATGGTCCACACTGTCTACATGGTGGGCACGCGCAGCAAGAGGAAGGACGGGGCCAACACATCTCAAATCCAATCTGGCTTGAATGTGGTTGTCGCTTCCCAAGAATAGCCGCCTCCGCTAGATGATGAAAACCCTCTAGATGAGGATGATAGGAAGAAAGACCCTTCGATCCATGAGGAGTCGGGCTCGGAAAGTGAAGAGGAGCCAATCTACCGTCCCAAGAATGCAGAGCAACAACTTCTCCAAGAGCTCCGAAAACAGCTCAGAAGCAAAGACAAGGAGATGGCCAAACTTTACTCCAAAATTGAGGACTTGACGAACGTCGTCTTGCAGCTCACGGCCCGACTTGCCTCTCAGCCGTCCAATCAAGCGCAGGGCTCTGCTCGTGAACCGGGAAACGGTGTCCCTACGCAGCCGACACCTATTCCCTTAAATCCAAAGGTGGGCGGACCGCATGAAAGTGAATCGCATCCTATCTCAGGAAATGTTTTGGCTACTGTTGACAGTAGCCCGCAAACTCAAGATCAAATCATGGATTTGGTTGCCAGCAAAGTCAAAACATTGGTGGCCGAAGCCGAAGCGCAAAAAGATATCAACAGTGGTGGGAGACCATATCCTGCTCAGTATGATCTGGTAGAATTTCCTGGCGGCTATGTCATCCCCAAATTCAGAAGATTCGATGGGACGGGAATTGCGAATCAACACATCGCCCACATCAAAGCCTTTTGCGGGAATACTGGGGGCAATGATGCGCTTCTCCTCCGCCAGTTCGTTAATAGCTTGACTGATGTTGCTTTCGACTGGTACGCGAGCATACCGAATGGCTCCGTTACTACTTTCGTCAAAATGGAATCTTTATTTCGACAAAGATGCATGAGCGTCAGCGATAAGATCACCATTGCCGAGCTCGTAAGGACCAAGCCCAAGAACAACGAAAGCAGCACGGATTTTATAACCCGATGGCGCAATCTCTCCGTCAAATGTGGACCGCCGATAGAGCAGGACCAATCCGCCCGTCGCCTCGTCGGAAATCTCAACAATTGGATGGCCCCGTTTCTATGCACCACGGGTCTCAAAACATGCCAAGAGCTGACCAGGAAAGTTCAGATGCTGGAGCGCTCAAAGCAGGAGTCTTCCTCGGATTTTCAAAATAACAATAGGTCCTGGAGAAACCGAAAGGACGATAATCGCAAAGGCGGAAATCCCGACGATTCTGAGTCTTTCAACACTTCGGCTAACCGAAATAAGCAAGGGATGAGCGGGCCTAGCGCCAACCAGCCTCGAAAGCCAGTGTTCGGAGAGGGAGGAGAATCTCCACTCAAAGAGAAGCTAGATAAGGTTTATTCCTTCAGAAGGGACAAAATCCGTAAAATATTCAAAGACGTCCTGAAGAACGGTCTACAACTGCTAGAGTCAAAAAGACCGCAGGATGCGAATAGGACCGACGACCCCAAATACTGCCCCTATCACAGAGTGATGGGTCATGCCATTGAGGACTGCTTCGTCTTCAAAGATTGGGTCGAAAAACAATACAAGGAAAGAGAGATAGAAATGTCCAAAGGCGTGTTAACAAACAGTCCAGCTGCGACCGCCAATTTCATACAAATGGAGACCGAAGTTCTTCGTGAAACTGATTCTCCCAAACATCTGCCTTTCTCTGAAAACAGTCGACCACCACGTCACTAAACTGGGAACAATCGACCACCACGTCAGTAAACTGGGAACAATCGACCTCTAAGTCGTTAAACTGGGAATGTAAAAAAAATGTGTAAATAAAAGAAAAATAAAGAAAAGCCGAAATGATGGGGGAACTCGCAATAAAAATCAGAGAGTGAAAATAAAAATGAAAAAAAAGCCGAAATGATGGGGCAACCGCGAATAAATAGCCGAAATGATAGGGCAATCGCGATCTTCGCGATAAGAAAAGCTGAAATGATAGAGCAATCGCGGTGAAACAAAAAAAAACAAAGGCGAATGATGAATCGCTCCTGGTACCATATTCCAGTGCAGCGATGCAGACGCAAACCAAAATCCAGTTTCCCAAAATTCTTCTGGCCCTACGGTTAGTCCTCAAATTGACTGCCGTATACAATCCACGGGCTCAAATAATTCTCAGCATACCCATGCCCCACCGCAACCACCAGTTACGCGGCTGGTCTCCGCCTATGGAATTATGCTTCATTGTAAAGACCCACTCGTGTGTCCTCACGATGCATGAAGAGAACAAACCTTCATGAGATCCTTACGACTCACCAAGGAAAAACACACTTAGGAGTCCTTATGACTCTTAAGGAGAAAATACACCTGCGGGATCCTTACGACTCGTAGGGAGAAAATGCTTTTATGGGACCCTCACGGCCCATAAAATTGAAAAGTCTTAGGTGGCAGGGATCTAAATCTATCTCCTAAGCCATCGCTCCCCAATCCCCAAGCGGCGAATGATGAGTCGCTCTTGGTACCATATTTCAGTGCAGCGATGCAGACGCCAACCAAATTCTAAATCCCATACCCCAATGGCGAATGATGAGTCGCTCCTGGTAACCTATTCCAGTGCAGCGATGCAGACGCCAACAAAATTCCAAATCCCATACCCCAACGGCGAATGATGAGTCGCTCCTGGTACCATATTCTAGTGCAGCGATGCAGACGCCAACAAAATTCCAAATCCCATACCCCAACGGCGAATGATGAGTCGCTCCTGGTACCATATTCCAGTGCAGCGATGCAGACGCCAACCAAATTCCAAATCACATACCCCAACGGCGAATGATGAGTCGCTCCTGGTACCATATTCCAGTGCAGCGATGCAGACGCCAAAAAAGTCCCAAAATTTTTTATGGCACTACGGTCTGGATCATACATCCTTCAAAACCGTATACAATCCACGGGTGTAAAACAATCCCAATCTCTCCAAAAAAAAAATAATAAAATAAAATTAAAAAAATTGTATGTCCACAAGCAAAATGGGCACGGATGAAAACCCGGAAGGGCTCCATAAGTAAAAACAGCAGGACTGCAGGAGAGTTTGTGAAAACCCGAAAAGGCGCAAACTCGTGAGAAAGAGATGAAATGCACTCATAAAGTCCTCTCGACTTTGTGAGGAGAAAATTCCCGCGTGAGATCCTTACGACTCACAAAGGAGCAACACACTTGGGAGTCCCCACGACTCCCAAGGAGACAATACACTTACGGGATCCTTACGACCCGTAATGAGAAAATGCTTTGTGAGACCCTTACGGCTCACAAAATTGAAAAGTCTTAGGTGATAGGGATCTAAACCTGTCTCCTAAGCCATCGTTTCCTAATAAGCAAACGCAAATGATCATTCTCTCCTTGTACCATATTCCAGTGTAGCGATGCTGATGCCGAATAAAAAAAACAATTCCCAAATCCTGTTATGACAAATGATGATTCGCTCCTGGTACCATATTCCAGTGTAGCGATGCTGATGTCCACCCAAATCAAATCAAACCAACAACCTCTACGGCGGAATCATGCTTCGTCCCAGAATTTACCCCGTGTCAAAATCATGCTTCGCCTCGGGATATCTACCTTCCCTGCCGGAATTATGCTCCGCCTCGGAATCAAATCAACCAACCAGCTCTGCGTCAGAATCAAGCTTCGTCTCGGAATGTGCACCCCGTGTCGAAATGATGCTTCGCCTCGGTGTACCTTCCTTCCCTGTCAAAATTATGCTTCGCCTCGGAATCAAGTCAACCAACAAGCCCTGCGCCGGAATCATGCTCCGTCTCAGAATGTACCCCATGTCGAAATCATGCTTCGCCTCGGAGTATTTGCCTTCTCTGTCGGAATTATGCTTCGCCTGGGAATCAAACTCCGCATCGAAATTATGCTTCAGTTATAATGTCTGTCACCCTTCGGAATGATGCTCCGAATCCTGGAATTATGCTCCGCTCATCGGAATGATGCTCCGATCCTTGGAATCGTGCATCGCTCTTCGGAATGATGCTCCGACCCTTGGAATCATGCTCCACCCTTCGGAATGATACTCCGAACCCCTGGAATCATGCTCCGCTCTTCGGAATGATGCTCCAAACCCCTGGAATCATGCTCCGCTCTTCGGAATGATGCTTCGAATCCTTGAATCACGCTCCGCCCTTCGGAATGATGCTCCGATCCTTGGAATTATGCTCCGCAAATTGGAATGATGCTCCGACCCCCGGGAATCATGCTCCCCGAGGGATACTCCGATCCTTAGAATTATGCTCCGCAAATCGGAATGATGCTCCGACCCTCGGGAAGCATGCTCCCCGAGGGATACTCCGATCCTTGGAATCATGCTCCGCCCTTCGGAATGATGCTCCAATCTTGGAATTATGTTCCGCACATCGGAATGATACTCCGATCCTTGGAATCATGCTCCGCAAATTGGAATGATGCTCCGATCCTTGGAATCATGCTCCGCAAATTGGAATGATACTCCGATCCCTGGAATCATGCTCCGCTCATCAGAATGATGCTCCGATCTTTGGAATCATGCTCCGCTCATTGGAATGATGCTCCGATCTCTGGAATTATGCTCCGCGAATCAGAATGATGCTTCGATCCTTGGAATCATGCTCCACTCTTCGGAATGATGCTCCGATCCTTGGAATGATGCTCCACTCTTCGGAATGTTGCTCCGATCCTTGGAATCATGCTCCGCAAATTGGAATGATGCTCCGTCCCTGGAATCATGCTCCGCAAATTGGAATGATGCTCCGATCCGTGGAATCATGCTCCGCTCATCGGAATGATGCTCCGATCTTTGGAATCATGCCCCGCTCATTGGAATGATGCTCCGATCTCTGGAATTATGCTCCGCGAATCGGAATGATGCTCCGATCTTTGGAATCATGCTCCGCTCATTGGAATGATGCTCCGATCTCTAGAATTATACTCCGCGAATCAGAATGATGCTCCGATCCCCGGGAATCATGCTCCCCGGGATGATGCTCCACCCCTGGAATGATGTTCCACCGCGAAGTCCAGCTTCAAGATCCATCAATTTCATGCACACAACTCAAATGTGCGGTGTGCATTTATTGATGGGGGCAATTTGTTGGGGTAAAAATTTGCACCCCGGTTGACCGAGTCAATGTCAGGGTCAACCCCCAAGCTAGGTTGGCCCAAGCCCAGGTCAAGCTGGCCCATGCCCAAGTCGAGCCCGCGGCCAGCCTCTTCCATGCCAAAATATAGATCATGTAATAAATAATTTTTATGTAATTTTTTATACATGAATGTATGCAAAATGAGCAGAAAGCCAAATTTTTGTAAAGCCCATGCCTTATGTGCAAAAAGAAATGGCACATGAGCTATGGGATAGGCAAAATGCCATTTTGTGAAGCCCAAGGGGCTATATGTAAATATGTAAGCCTTTAAAAGGCAACATGATGGATAAAAAAAAAGATATACTTTCATTCTCTCAAAAACCTAGGGTTTGTATTTCTTTCCCTTTTCTGAAGGTCTGAAACCTTCTTCTTTCTTCTGAATTAAATCAAGAGTTTTACTCTTCCTTTTCAAAAACAAAATAGTTTTTCACCAACAAACCCACAAAGGGGAACATGGATTTGTCTTTAGATCCTAAAAATGAGAGATTTTGAGATCTCACATCTCTTGATCTTCAAGATCCAGCTAACAGAGGAGGAAGAAGAAGAACCCCTTTCACTAAACCTAAAAAAAAAATTAAAAAGACTCAGGAGTCCAACTCCTCTCTGATTTCTCTTCCGAGAAATTTTTTTTGGCCAAAAGCCTCTTTTTCTCGCCGGCGCTCAAGCGCAAAGCGTCCGCGTGCCGACACGTGGTGCGCTTGCGCTCGAGCGCAAGTGCTTGAGCGCAAGTCGCCCCGGTGCCGACACGTGGCGCGCTTGCGCTCAAGTGCATGTACTCGAGCGCAAGTCGCCCCGGTGCCGACACGTGGCGCGCTTGTGCTCCAGCGCAAGTCGTCCTGGTGCCGACACATGGCGCGCTTACGCTCAAGAGCGAGCGCTCGTGCGCAAGTCGCCCCGGTGCCGACACGTGGCGCGCTTGCGCTCTTGCGCGAGCGCTCGAGCGCAAGTCGCCCCGGTGCCGACACGTGGCGCGCTTGCGCTCAAGCGCCAGCGCTCAGGCACAAGTCGCCCCCGTGCCGACACGTGGCGTACTTGCGCTCGAGCGTCAGGCGCTGAAGCGCAAAGCACCCACGTGCCGACACGTGGCGCGCTTGGGCTTAAGTGCCCAGCGCTCAAGCGTAGAGCACCCACGTGGCACTCTAGCGCCTGAGAGCACAGCACCTGGGCTCACAGCGCCCAAGGTGCTGCCCCCACGCATCCTTTGGATGCCTTTCCTTCCTTTTTTTCTTATATATATACATATATATATATATATACATATATATACATATGTGCACACACACATACACCATTACCATGTCCCTGTTAGAAAAAAAAATTCTAACGGGGCGCTGCCTCCCCTTCCAAAACAACACGCACGTACTCTGCACATTGAGTTCGCATGACCAGTTTAACCCGTTAATCGGAGGTTCCCTAGCTCCAAAGGCGAGGGGTAATTAACGGCAGCTTAGTGCTCGGCTGCCGGAGATTCGGATCCCCAAAATCATTAAACCCCAGTCTACCCTTGGCAGGGGGAATCTGTAATGTGCATGACAAGGACGCGCGTATTCCCATCTTAATGGGGTGACGAAAAACACCCTACAGCGAACTAGATACTCGAGTTGCTTCGGTTTTGAGGTCGGAGCCCGTATTACATACTCTCAAGGTGGATCATCTCCGATGGGGGAGACCGGAGAGCAAACTTGATCAAGGATGCCACGAGGAGCATGGGACAGAGGTTGAAGACTGAAGGACGCGGATCATTCGGTTTAACCATTCTTAACTCTTTTACATATTGCTAGTGTAGGGTTAATGGTTGATCCGGGGAATCAGGTTCCGTTAGCGCTGGTTTTTGAAAGTTTTTGTTCCGCATTGGTCACGGAATGATGGCCAGAGTGCTGCCATAACCCAACATTGTGGAAAGGTAGTAATCAAAGTATAGTGGGAACTCACACGAGATAAATGACGATCTCAGGTCAAAACACTAACATATACTAATGCCGCTCGAGAACTTCCATCCGACGATAGATATAATACCATCTAGAAGTTCTCGGCGAGTCCTTCCAGTGTACTCACCTCTAGTAAGCACCTATATACTATCTTAGGTGACATAACGCCAATGGCTTGTGATACCAGCCACCACCCCTCGTCGGGGTCTCGAAACGTATACACTAATCTACTCTGGAATATCAATGCCCAGTCTCAATACTCCCACAACTAGGGACATTTAAGGATGTGCTTATAGACTCCCCAGCTCTCATGTATATGATTGCCATCATAATACTGGTAGTCAAGCAAGAATCCTACGGGCTTCATCATTTTGTATTAGCGACACTTAATAACAAGTAAAGCATGTACACATCAATGATAAAGACAAACCAGTTAGCATACTATCATTTCGAGTAAGATTGTTTTACCTGTATAGGTCATCCCTCAATTATCATAATCGCATGCATGCAATTACAATAAGCCTTGAAGGCACTATATCCAACAATGATAACTAGTAGGGCCATCATTACTATGATACTGACCTCTCTATCACCGTCTTCGAGAAAACCGAAGTACCTCTCTGGTTGCTGAGGTCACCTATTAAATCTGCGAAGTGGCTAATGGTTTTTTATGTCCAATTGAATCCTTTGGTTCGACTCAATTTTCGGTAATCGTTTGTGGTTCTGGACTCACTTCTAATTCTACCATACTCCCACTAGTTTCTTTTGCAAAAAAGATTTCTTTTATAAAAAGGTGGCGAGTCAAGAACATTGTAACTATTGATGTTGCAAATGGCAGAAACAAAACCCTAGCGAATGCATGGGATAATCCACAAAACACCATTTCTGAAGCGTTCCTTGAGTTTGTCCGGATTCTGCTTTTAAACAGAAACCAAATAACTCCGTATCTCAACAACCTCAAGATATATAACCATTCTATGTCCAAATAGAATCAAGGTACTAATTTAGATAGAACAAGATTCAAATATCATGCAGCTATTTTCAGTGCATATCACATAATAGAAAAAGGCCAATACAACATTAGACATCAAGCAGCGCACCCACGGATGAGTAACCTATGAGAGAATCATGTTCTCAATATTACTATGATGGAAAACTTAGCATAAGTATCTACATCTTCGATCACCTCGAAGAATCTTGATACTTCCAATGTATGGATCTCTACTTTATTTTTATACCTATAAACTTTTCAAAATCTTTGGACCTTGCATTACAACGAATGCGTGTCTAAAACAAGAGAACTCATAGCTAAACCTGAAGGAAGTAAGAGCACTAACCCCTTATCCTGAAGGACACTGGACAAGATACATTTTCATGTATAAATCCTAAGAGTATACTAACTCAAATTCCGTGTATTGTAACTTGAAAACTGTATCTTGGCCAAGAATGTCTTATACCGTTATTCAATGCACCTTACCTTATCCTCAACTAATAAAGGTAAATGTTTAGAAAAAAAAATCAAAATTTATATCTCACTTTATGAAACAAAGGTACATATATTTCATTTTAAAATTTGGTGCATAACAACGGTTATTCAAAACCTAATATTTGTCATTACCCAAAGCTAGGAGATTTAATCCAATATCACCAATTACAACGAATTCCGATATTGAGGATCAAATCGCCCATTTCCCAATATTCTACTCCTACTCATCATCTATAATACGTTACTGATGTGAGAACCAAATTCGGTAAATAAATACTCTGGAGTCTGAATTGATTGGGAAAACAGTTCTCGGTAACAAGTACACAGAAATACTGAAACATGAAAATGTTCAGGTATTCCTAGTAATGTCTATTTTATTATCCAGATTCATGACAGTTGCCACAATTTCCTTTGCCCTCACTTCAATCCCTTTATATGTCTTTATATCTTAATTTCTGTACACCGCACTTATGCTAAATAGTTTCCGACCTTCCCTACATTTCGGTATGAGCCTAAATTTGGAAGAAGACTATCCAATAACTTTAATAGGTGTACTCTCCTAATACAAGGAGTTCTCGTAACTTGAGAGAAGGTAAAGGGAAAAGACAACCGAATAATCCTATTCAATTTGTCCAGAACCTGTGGCCATTCTCGAGTGAAGTAACTTCTTCGAGTTCGTATGTAACTATACGATGGCCGTTCCAAGTAATATGGATCATCGTAGTGATACGAAGTGTTCTGTAGAAATGAAAAAGGGAAAGTAGGAGTAGCAGGGACATATGCGACTTTGTCGCGAATCAAGACAATCCAAAGCCAAAATGTATAAAAAGGTCCGGCCAACTTGGTTCATGAGTTTTAACTTAAGGCAAGTCATGGGTCGATGTACAAGAGAGAGAGAGAGAAAAAAGAAACACTCAATGTGCACTCTATCAAAATTAAATTGGTTATCACTTTCTCTAATCAGGATGGCTTCCACTGTTTTCTCGAATTCTCCTTTAAACCCTAAAAGGAGAACTATATGGGATCATATACACTTTACAAGTTCGCTAACAGTTCAGCCAGGCCAATGTTGGTATTCTAAAGGAGGTCCACTGTGCTTTTGCACGGACCTAATTAATAACCTTGTTTCCGCAAAGGTATAACCTCGTTAACATTTTCTAGACACCTAATAGGTTAGCTAATTGTGAAGTGAAAAATCTCCCGAGGAGTAATACCTACTCATCAGTGGGAATCGGGACCCAACTATCATCATGTGATAACCTGATGGAATCTACTCAAGTCACCACACACCAGAAGGTATACATATGCCTGGCAAGTTTCCCGTATATTTGAAACTTCCGATATGGTTTTTGCCCCTAAGACCCAAATGTCCTTGACGGAGTCAACAAATCAAAAGGTCCTTTTCAAGTTCAACCCGTCATTATCTTGGTTGCATTAAACCCACCCACACGAGCCCTTAACGGAGTCAACAAAGTCGTACGACTGTCCGAACCAATCGCATTACATGCTACAAACAAGCACTACATAGCTACCGCACACTACGTCTTGATGGAGTCAACAAACGCATCATGAATACTAAGCAATACTTTTCCAAAATGACAGAGGGCTACGGCTGGTTTTTGGAGAAAAACCTTTAACATAATGAACTTGATATCGTTGGAGGAACTCGAGTGGTTTTGAAATGGAGTGGCTTAAGCTCTGCATTTTAAAACTGGTAACATAAACCTTTTCTTAAGAGCGAACTACCCGTGAAGGGATCAAGGCTCTTCCTTCATAGAATGAGGTGCAGGATATTCCTAACCGAATACTTCTATGCAAAGAAAAATAATAAGACTATAAGTTTTGAAGAAAACTGAGTAGTTTTAAAATTGGTTCCTACAAAATCATTTAGGTTTATTTTCCTTGCATTATTCAGATAATGCATTCCCATCATTTTAAGTTTCCAAGTCACAAAAGAAACAACCAAAATAGCATGCTTTTATATGCCATCCGCATTCGTCATGGGGCCCCGTCATACACCGTTAGGTTACTTAACTAATAGCAGAGCGGGGGCAAGACTAGCATGGATGCAAAATATATAGAAGCATCTACTAAATATAATATATATATATATATCAACATCGTAGGCAGATAATAGTCATCGCAGATAAAATTCATCACAGGCATGCGAACAACAATATGAAAAAGCGGATAAACTAGGTGTAACGTTTTGAAAAAAATCGTTTTAGTTAATTGTCTGATAATCGGTAAAATAACTGGTGTTTTCCGTAAAAACCAAAATATAATTATTTTTCAACATAGGCTTAAATATAACTATTCTAGCTATGTAATTGCTAGTATTTGGTATTTAATTGGTCACTTATAAATTGCGAGTTTCTTATAAATTGCGGGTTTAATTAAATATTTTTCCAAATTAATTATTTTAAATATTATTTTAAGCTTACACTTATACGCTAAATTGGTGTTAATTATAAATTAGAATGGGTTACAAGTTTAGTGCACCATGACAACTTAACACTTAAATTGTAACATATTGTTTTCTTCCAAATTTTTCTCAAAGGTTCTAGATATCTCTACGATAAAAGCTAGAAAATAAATGGAAATAAATAAATAGATGGTCATGTTGACTTGGGGTATGGTTGCTTCAGACTTGGTTTCCTCTCACTCTCACACACACACACACCCTCACCCTCTCACCAAGCTGGCCGAGCTTAGGAAACAACCCCCTCCCCAATTCCCCACTCATTTCCCACTTCAAAACTTCATAAAAAAGAAAAATTAAAGAATACAATAAAAAAGAGTATGGTGTGTAAATAAATGAGGTATGGATTTTCTTGACTTGGCTTACATACACCTCTCTCTCTCTCTCTCTTTCCCTAGCTCCTTGGCTGAGCCTCACACCTGCAGTTCCCCCATTTCCCCACCTTATTTCACTCCAATAATCTTCAAGAAATGCATCAAAAATCCATACAAAGTCTCACCAATTTATAATTAAACATTTAACCAATTTTCCTTGGTCTAATCTAGCATGAATCTTGGAGCAAGATGGCTTTTTAGGAGGCTAAGTTATATGTTTGATCTCAAAATTTGTGAGGTATAAATCTTACTCAAATTGTTATCTTGTTAGTTATGGATTTAATCTAAATTTTAATTAGGTATTAGTATAGTTTAATTTCAAAATCTAGTTTGTAAAGAGAATGGTTTGGGTTCAAGTTAGGATTTTCATCACTTGATTATCTTTGCAATGTGTAGTTTAACATGTTAAGACTTGCAAAATCTAAGCTAGTTGCCAATTTGCTAATTGTTACTTTTAAATTGTATTAATGGTATAATTTTTGCAAACTAAGTTTGTAATTAGTGTGTAAATGGGTGAGATTAAAATTTTAGTAATGGTTTGTGAGGCTTATTAAGATGGTTATTTGTGATTGTGACCATTAGATCGCTAATCCGTGATGTTTTTACGCCAAAACCCTATCGATGTGCTTACTAGATTTGTTAGAATAATTAGATTTTGGTTTAATTTGACGTTGCGATAATTTACATGCTATATCTTATAATATTTGATGTGTTGTAAATGCGTGATTGGGTTTTAGGCTTGGTGGTTGTCACGTTTAGCGACCCAAGTTGTTGTTTGTGGCATTGTCGCGACCGTGTTTTGTGCACCAGGTGAGTGCGTGCCTAGTTAGTGCACGTGGTTGATTTGTATCATTTGTGTCCACGACTATTTTTATATCTATTCTCGTATTGACTTGTGTGCGTTTCTAGGATCGGGTGCAAAGGCGTCAGATATGGCGCAGAAAAGGGCAAGGCTGAGATCGGATCAGATTAGCCGAGGCGTCCCGGTGAGTAGATGTACACATCTACGGGGGAATCGTCTGGATGGCGCAAGGCACCCGATAGTCAAAATTTCTAGTAGTACTTGCATTTATATGCTGTCACGACCCGAAATTACGGAACATGACCGGCCCTTAAACTACGAACGTCTCGAGGCGTACGTAATCAAAGTAAGCCGAAAACCCAGAAATCCAAACCAAGAATAGTAGTAGAGTGAAGGAAAAACCATTTTAAATCAAATAGTTTGCAACATACGCCGAAATATTCATTTTAAAATCATAAGTCTTTTCGAAAAATTTCGGCAGAGTTTCCTTTGTAAAAACAGACCCCAAACGGGTACAAAACCTGATAAAGCATATATAATGAAAAATGCATCCCCAAGCGGGAGCTAGCTCTTCGTAAATCGACGGTCACAACCACGCAAGCAATATAATATACAACGCCGAAGGGCGAGGATCACAACAGAAAAGGAAACTCAAAACAGCATGAAATCCAAAGAAATATAACGCGCGACTCTAAGGTCGAAAGAATAAACATCACTGGTCTCTATCTCTGAAATAAATACATGTTTGGTTGATGGAACTTCTAAATACAACTGAATAATAATATACAAAATATACTGATGGTCACGATACAAGTGAACCCACCTACTAGCAAATCACCCGGAAAAGGTAGTAGTGCCAGCAAAGCCGTAATAGAACCTGTACGGCAAAACCTGCAAGAAACTGTGGCACAACGGGGGTGAGTTGCCAACTCGTGAGTAGAAAATATCTATGAACAGAAATCGCATGTATGGCGCAATCCTAGGTCATACAATCATAATATATTCTCAAATATATAATCTGCAGCCTATAACAATGGCTAGGGTATACCTCTAAATAACTGTAAAACCAAGTGCTCGTGTCAGTGCCTCAGGTAGAAATATATCATATGGATGAGGTATGAATGCATGAAAACAGAATACATGTAAATGAAGAAACTGCTTTCATAAGTTGGTGAGATTTCTGTATTTTCAAAACGAGGTATCATAAATGAAATCAGTATAAACAGTATCTAGTATCGACACAAAACATAAATCCCAATATCTCAATATCTCAGGCTCCGGCTACCCGAACTGGCCTGGATCATCAAATCTCAGTACCTCAATATCTCAAAATCTCAATGTCTCAATCTCACAATCTAGGGCGCCATCAGTCCAGACCGGCCCCTACCATCAATCTCAAGACCACGACGGTATCCTCCGAATATCCGACGCGTCGGGTAAAATCACCGGTAGGTAGTCTTCCCCTGCCAGGCTCATCGTCTACTACTCGAACTTCTTGACCCGGGGTACCTTACCGGGTCCACCATGTACCCAAGACGGTTCATCCAACTCCTCGAATCGGGTCTCGAAATCCATCAGCAAACTCATGGTGGATGACTCATACATCATGGGAAAACCGCGCTTTTCATTTAAAAAGAGAGAGAAAAGAAGTTTATAAATGTTTTTGCGGTTTTCCCCGAAATCCAGGAAATCTGATGAAAATCCGAATCCAAAATCATCAATAGCATGTAAACAGTGAATATAGGCATAAGAATTCATGAATGCGGCATAACAGTGAATAATAACATACATGAATTAGCAGGTAATAACTACAATGTCTAAACTATTATCTAACAAGCTATGTCAATGTAATAGTATTTTCTAAGTGTACGTGACATGGCAATTACCGATGAAGATGTGTGTGAGCCGGCAAGTAAGTGTACGTGGTACATACGCATCATTGGTAATGGTGCTGGTGTCTTAACAGCATGATATCAACAATGGAATATGAAATCACAATATAAGTATGCGATGCGGAGCGAACAACAATAATGTGCGGGAGCTGAATACTAGACAGAACGATAACTGATCCGCATTTAATATAAATCTAGTCTAACAACTACACTAAACTATAGGGCTGAGCTAACAGGCTAACTGAAGGTAAGGAAACCGCCTAACATCTGAGTCGATACATATATATATATATATATATATATATATATTAGTCGGTGATCCCGCCTCGATAATATCACATCCGATACCATATCTATAATAAGATATTCCCAAGTCAAGAGTGGGGATCAATCATCAATATATAGCTCATACGTAAATCCGTCGTACGGCATCCCAAATCTGGGTACGGGTCAATATCACATTCATCATATTATTCATCCGGTATCCTCTTTATCAAAGATCATAATCCGGGTAGTGATCTACGTCTAGTACAATACTAATATCATCAATATAATCATGATCTGACCACTGATCGATAGTCTCGTACAAACCGATATCATCAGCACATATCATCATAAAGAAGTATACATCGCCCAATGCGACCCATTATAAATATCCTAGCATATCATATCTCATACCACGATCACATGTCGACCATTTTATTTATATCACTATTCACATGGTATCGTCGTCCAATGATCCGCTATAACATCATGACGTATCTCAAATACGAATTCTGCCATATCACCGATCTCACGGCTTCAAATCAAAGACCATCGACTCATCTCAAATCCCAAGTACTATCCTCAAATCCAGTATATGAACACATAGTCCCATACCCATGTGAACACATAAATATATAATCCTATATACGCACATATGAAAGAAGAATGTATGCAAGTATGGGTGTGCGTGTGTATGTGTGGTGCAACCACTACTCTAGGGTTTCGCAACACTAAACCAATCCAATCACACGTAGAATCCATCTTTATCATCAATAATCTTAAACATTATAAAATCAATATATGTGTGTATATGTATTCGTATACATCACCACGAACTGCGGGGGTGCTACACGCAATCCACCCGACTTCTCCCCGTAGATATAAATCTACTCACCTTGCTTCTCGTGTGCCGATGCCGATGTCGCCATCTTCATCTTCTCGCCTCCACATCACGTAGGGTACCTACAAGTATATCATAAACGCTAAAGCATACGAAAATCACATCGGAAAACCAAAACGGCACATGCTACTCGCATAGGTAAAAACCTATAGTCTCGCATGCAAACATGACTAATAACCCTTTGCCGTTGACGTTCAAACGCCACCCGACAGAAACGAATCATCAAATACCAAAATCCATGCTAAAACAAGTTGTAAACCATGCGCCAACACATGAAAACTACACCAGATTCTACCCTAAATGGAATCAGTCAAAATTGTATATGCCAAGGGTCAAATTTACTTGAAACAAGGCCCTGAAACAAAAACGAGGCCAAACCCACCTGCTCTGGCCGCAAATTATGGCCAGAAGGGATTTATTTGCGGCCTGAAAAAGGTGTTAGGGGATAGGGCTTTGGGTGGTGGTTCCTAAGTGCCTGCACATCCTACTGTCAACCCAAAATCATTTTCAGGTGGCTCGGGTGATAGCAGATTTCCAAATACACTGACAGAATTACAGTTTTCCCGATATCGTTTCTATAAATCCGTATTCTGGGTTTTAATCTAAGATTTGGTCCAATGTAACATCACAACAGGGGTTGTAGCCTCTAATTACACCTCAATTCATCTTTGATTTCAGATCAAACCCTAAACCCTAACTTGAAATTTCCAAAGTCCTCAAAATACAAAATATCGACATGAAACAAGTATAGATGCACAAGAAATCGAAATACTACTCTAAGGGTGCAGAAATTACCTCCTTTAGCAACTCAAGAAAATTCGTGAGTTGCTCAAATTCTTCAAGATCCTCTCTTTCTAGGTCTAATGTGTAGCTAGTGAGCTTGGGAGCAATTTTTGTGAAGTGGGAATAGGGTTTTGGGGTGAATTTCATGGTGTTTTGGGGGATGGAAGATGGAGGAAGAAGAGGGAGGAGCAGGAGAAACAGCAGCTCAAGGAAAGGGGAGAGAGAAATGGGTTGAAGAAATGATAGGGAGCATGGTTCAGCACGTCAAAAGTAACTCTCACCCACTCTTTCTCTCTCTTCATCATACCATACCTTTTTCTTTTCTTTTCTTTTCATATCCTTCTCACTCAATGGTCAACCCTAAGCAACCATGCTAAAATGAAGAGAAGGCAAAGAAACAAATAAAACACAAGTGTAAAAATGATATGTGCATGTTTTGCCCAAAAATGCTAAAAAACCGATTAGCGATTTTTAATCGCGATTAGAACTAAATTAGCATATAATTAACCATAAAAACTTAAAAATGGCATAATTCCATAAAATACCCTATTTTAGAATTTTCCATAATTTTTCCAAAATTTCCCCCATTTATCGGTATTTAATTATACCGAAATATTAAAATATTCATTAAAAATTAATATTAAATTATAAAAATTCCTAAAAATAATATTTTATTTTTTGAAATGTTACATATGCGTAGTTTGCTACTTATTTATCTCATAGCATCGTATCATCTTATATATATGTGTGTAATATCATCTCATCGGACACTTGCACCATTACCATTGGTTCATGCTGCACGGGCACTATTCATGCGAACACACATGCCATCGTAATTGCTATGCCATGAACACTCTTGAACTTGTTTAAATCAGTATCTGAACATCTCATAAATTATGATATGTAACTTGTTGTATATTCATTTCATTAGGATGGATACATAAGATTGCTAGTCATATGTATATACCTCATTGCATCATCATCCATGCATCGTTTTCTAGTTAAACATCGTATATCATATTAGTGATACCATGGATATTCATCATTACCGACATGTTTACATAATGTGATTCTTCTTGAGGATTTCAGTACTTATGATATTTCTGGATCTTGGGGAAAGCCGCAAGAATTTTATAAACTTATTATCGTTTTAAAAACGCAAATTGCGGTTTCCTCATGATATGATGTATATGTCGTCCATCATGATTTCTCCTGATTTTTGTTAGTTGTCGAGACCCGATTCGAGGAGGAGGATGAACCATCTCGGGTACATGGTGGACCCAGTATGGTATTCCGGGGCGAGAGTGTTTTTGTGGGTATGACGATGACCCTGGCAAGGGTGGACTACCTACCAGTGATGTCCGACGTGGCGGATATCCGGAGGATACCGATGTAGTAATAGGATTTAATGATATGGGTCGATCCGGACTGACGGAGCCCGAGATATTGAGATATTGAGACATTGAGATATTGGGATGTTGAGACATTAAGATATTGAGATATGTATATATGGTGTCGATGCTTGACACGGATTTTCTGTTGATTTCATTAATGATCTTCATTTTATTGCGTAGAGGTTTTTCTAAGATAAAAACAAAGATTTTCTCATACCGGACAGGTTCAGGTTTCATTTTGATTATGCATTCATGTTGCATTCATGCTAATACATTGTATCATTTAGTATATGTAGGCTGTGATGCATTTGTGTGGATGCTTACGATAGCCTTATGAGATGTTATATACTACTCACGATTTGGCAACTCACCCCCGTTGTGCCACAGTATCTTGCAGGTTCGACCCGTCAGTATAATAGCGATGGGCGCACTTCCTCATTTCGTTCCTTTTGCTTGGACTTGCAGCATTGCTCGTAGGTGGGTTGCAAGGATATTTTATTCCATCATTTACATTATATTGTATCTAGTATACTCCATTTACCCTTGTATATTCGACTAGATAGTGAGACTCGTGAGACTTATATTTGTGGTGTTTGGTGTCGATGCTCACTTGAGACGACGTGGTATTTTCTTATTTCTTGCTTTCAGATGCTTATTTCGCACTTTTGATATATATTGCATGTGGTTGTGATTCCTCCATGGGAGAAGAGCAAGCTTCCTCTTAGGGATTCCTTTATTCATCATTTATATGTATTTTTATGTGTTGTACCCATTTGGGGGCCAGTATTTACAAAGGAGACTCTGCCGAAATTTTCGGGAAAATATGATGTTTCTTTTAAATATTTAATGCCACTTATTTTGTTAAAACCACTTTCTTTAAAACAAGTTTTCCTTCGCTCTAATTTTTAAACAGTTTAGTTTTCTGGGTTTTGGCTTACTTAGATTACTCTGTGCCTTTCGACGTTTCGTAATTTAAGTGTCAGTCGCGTTCCGTACCTTCGGGTCGTGACACTCGGAGACCCGCGTTTTATTTGAGCCGTAAATGAAATGCGACGTTTCCTGGTCGTGTGGATAGCCAGTGCAATGAAAAACCTAGACCCCTACGAGTGCGGCAAATTACCCGCCAACCCCGGAAGTGAGGCAACCTCAATCAACAAAGTAAATGGGACACCCAGTAGTTCATAAAATTCGGTAACTTGAGCACCCATCCGGGGGTCAACTTATACCCCCTACGAGTGCGGCGAATAGCCCACCAATTCTAGAGTAAGGCCTTTCGGTCTCAATGCCATAAGATGGGAGCCCGTTGCCCTCTAGAACCCGGCAATTCAAGCACTCCTCCGCAGCTTAATCCTAGTATAGTAAAGAAAATATATACAATGGTAACGTCGACCTCAACCCAGTCATGCCCCAATAAAATAATATACAAACTGGCAGAAACGATAGTCCACATGTCGGACACTCACTCTGCAATAATGAATATACAAATGAAGCTAAACTGTGCAACTACCATTGAACTAGGGCTATCCAACAAGATAATCCGACTGAACCATTACCAGATATATATAATCACAGAAACAAGTAACACCACAATTTGTGCAACCCCATCTAAATGACATATTGTAATTAGACGACGTTCAGCAATGTTAGTTATATATATGACCTAGAGGCCATTGTTGTACATATGATGTATATTATAATGGATGCTTGGATAAATATAGAGAGGACTTTCTTTCTCGACATGATAGTATGCTATTTGGTTTCACTTTATCTTAATATGTTGACTTGTATTGGTTTACTGTCTTACTCTCACATGTTGATAAAGCCCTTAGGATATGTACTCGACTACTAGGACTATGATGCAGATCATACTAGTAGGGCCAGGGTAGTCAAAGAGTACATCCTATAACTGTTCCTAATCGAGGGAGTATCGAGACAGGGCATCGATACTCCATAGTAGACTAGCGTATACGCAGCTTGACCCATATGATAGGCGATAGATGATCCTATATCCATTGGTGTTTGACATCAAAGATGGTGTACGGGTGCTCAGTGGAGACTGGGTACACTGAACGGACTCGCCGAGAACTCCTAGATTGTATTATACCTATCGTCGGATAGCAGTTCTCCGGTGACACAGGTACAGGTTAGTCTGTAGATCCGAGATCGTCATAGTGTCTTATGTGATTCCAATTGTTCTTTGATTTCCACCTTACCACGTCCAAGAGGGCGTGTAAAACGGTGGCTTTTGGGTACAGTCCCGAATCACAAGGAGGCAATGAGCGATAGGAGGGGTTTCGTCTCTCCCGGTATAGGGAGTTGATGTTGTGCTGTGTTCGATTGGCTATAATTGGAAGTCCCTGGCCAAGGCTGATATGGAGTGCTACTGGTAAGAGTTATTAGTAGTTTCTCGACCCGTTATGAGCCTCACATCGGCACAACTTATCGGTTACTGGGGTCTGACGTTTACCACCCTTAGACTTGATATGCGACATATCAGACGAAGAGACCGGAATGTACGGTAGTGTTACTGATTGGATTCGCAGGAGAATGTACATGCTTGCTTGTTGAACTTCTAATCGCTCAATACCTGGGTGGCTGTTATATTTAGCTGACCGCTTGCTGCTTGTAGGTGTTTGATATGATCATCACCTACTGCCGGCGTATTGATGATTCTTTAGAGTCCTACACAGAGGTTTCCTGGCTCAGGCAAAACGGAGTAGGAGCACATATGTGATATGTGCGGGACCGAGAATAATACGATATGAGATACCGTATTCTATTCTCGCGATATGTGATATCGGCCGGGTATATGTGATATAGCCGGGTCATCGGATCAAGTGTTGGTTCGATGAATTGGTACATGTTATATTAGTCGGTTATATGAAATATAACCGGATTATCGGATGAAGTGTTGATTCGATAATTTAATGTATAATTATATATGTGATATATTACATTATATTAACTAATATAAGCTCGCTTTATTGATTCATTTTCTCACTGGATAATACATTGATGTATATGCGATATATGTTAAATGTATTATTTTCTTTTTGTTACAAAATATATTGTATATGTGATATATAATATTGTATCAAGTTAGGGTTACAAATGCAACAATGATTTGGAGATTAAACCTAGTTAGGGTTTGGATTAGGGTTAGCTTTTGGGTTAGCTTTCATGAAGCTTCATGAAGCTTTCCTTTGTCTTTTGCTATGATATTTTGTGTAGATATTTGTTAACCCAATCCAAACCATTAACTCTAGTTTATTCTATACATGAGTTAAAACCCTTCATGGTTAACTCATGGTTGAATAAGTAACCATAACAATAATTCATTATTCATCATAAAAGGATTAGCTCTTCTTTAAGCTTCTTCTTCCTTGTAGCAAAAGTTTTCTAGATTTTTCAAAAGTGGTGATTAAAAGTGAGATATTGAAAACAAAAGAGACAAAAATCCCTCCTTCATCATCCTCATCTATTCTATCCACTTAGATTAGGGTGTTCACTTCTCTAATAAATTGTTTAGTGTTGTGTAAGCTTGGGTTTGAGATTCTTCAAGGTAGATCATCTTAGATTATGAAGACTACAAACTAGGTGCCTCATTCACCTCATGAAGCCTCTCTAGAGTCGAAGTTCTTGATGATCGCAGCGAAGAGACCTCAACACGGAGCTTATGAAGCGAAGGAACGGACTACAACGGCTGTATTCTTTAACTCTTCTACTTATTTGTATGTAATACAAATTTATTACCCTAGATATTCTAGCAAGATTCATGGTTTGCTTGCTTTGCACCTCTCTAAATTTTAAAGTGGCATGAGTGATGCTACCAAACCCTAGACTAGGTGCAAGGGAAGCCTAACTGTGGTATCAGAGCCAAAATAGAATTCTAGATACGGTGTTATAACAATTACGAAAACAAAAATCACTTCGAAATACGGTATTAGGAAACCCCATTCTTGCTCTCTGGAAATTTTACAAAAAGTCCTTTAAAATTTTTTCAAAAATGTGCAGAATGGTGTCTGGGCCAAAATATGAACATGGGAGAAATATGGGGGGAGGGGCCCGGATTTTGGCCGAGCCCCAAGCCATGAATTCCGGCCAGGCCGGACTCACCACTTCCTCTGGACTACGTATTTCCCCTATGGTCTTATGTCTCCATTTTGGGTTTCCTAGTATTGTTTGCTTAGCCCAATTTTTATGTGATGATTTGTTTGACCTGGGGCTAATTCATAGTGCTTCGTAGTCATATAATTTAACACTGTATTGGTAACCTTGACTATTTTTAGCAGTTCGATCGAACTTCGCACACCACATTTTGTTCCCCGCTGAAATTTCCAAGTGTTGTAATTTTCCGAAGTTAATTGTACTCGTAAAATCGTGCAAGTACCCATATGGACCGCCTAGAAGACTATAATAACCTTAACTCGATTCTATGCCCACGGAACCGCGATCGAACCTTAGGGTTTGCTGTAGTTCTGTGGTGTCATAGGTGAGGCGTTGGTTAACTCCTTCTACGGCTGGTCCATGGACACCATGGCACGGTTTTTTAGTGTTTTAACTTTGCTCAAGTATTGAGCACACGGGGGTAATTTGTGAGTGTATGTTGATTCGATCGAAACGTTAAACATCATCTCGATATTCTGTGATTGTGATACAATATGCGGAATTCATATAGTTAAGCATGAAATCCGTAATATGTGATATTTTGGGTTTACGATGTCTAAGGAGATTATGGATTTTAAATGTTTTAGTTTTACACTTTCTTTTCTTCGACCGTAAGTGTAGTATGTGGGGTATTGCCGGCTTCGTTGCTATACATCAACGATAATCGGGATACGCATACTTGCTTACGTTAATGATATAAGATATTATGTGTTGTTGTGATATGTTATATTGGATCGTCTTGTTTTGAACAGCCGGGGTTTTATGTGAGATTAGGGTTTTTATTTTCATTCATGTAAAATTCATTGTATGTAATATTCTTTTATTGGGGCACTTTCGGGTTGAGGATGATGTCACCATTGTATATTATTTACTTTTCCGCATTGGGATAGACCCGAGGAGGGGAGCATAAGTAACCGGGTTCTATGGTCCAGTGGGAGGCCATCTTGTACGGGTTACTTGCCGCTCTTGTATGGGTCTAGGTATATGGGTTTGGCTATTCATCGCGACCGTGGAATCCGTGTTTTATACAGGCTCGATATAAAACACGGAACTCCTAGTATATCCAATATTTCATATGTTTCTTCTGCTGCTGATAAACTGTGATGTGATCATATTATATGCATGAGACGAATGCTTTATTTTGTATATATGATATTTAATAAACGTTGCTTATGTTTTACACCCGAGCTAGTCCCGTCCCGGTATGCCGTTAGTTAAGTAACTTGACGGTGCATAACGGAACATTGTGGCGAATGCGGATGGCATAAGCGTAGGTTGTATTTTCGTTTCTTCTGTGATGCTTAGGAAGCATAAATGATGGGATTTATTAATGAGATTAATAAAAGAAAAGAAACCTAAAAGATGTTGTAGAATCAAATTTTCAAAAAGGGTAGCTACAGTTTTTGCTTTGCATAGCGGTATATGTGATATACCCTGCACCTTATTCGATAAGGAATGAGCCGAGATCCCTTCACCGGGAGTGAGCTCTTTAGCAAAACTGGCAGATGCTACAAACTCACGGTTTAGTTTTTTGCTTCTATAGTTCTTGCTTTGCATAGTGGTATATGTGATATACTGTTCATATCATAATTTTGCATTATTATATTACCCATTCTTATTCATTTTACAAATAAACAGGTGCTTTTGATCCATGTCTGCTATATATTTGCAGGTTACAGGTTCTCGGAATAAAACAGTGAAAATAATGATAAGACGATAAAAAAGTGAGACTACGACCAACAAATAGAAGAATCTTGATCATGCCTACAGTTTGAGGGACCAATGAAGATCAATGAACAATTTCACAAAGTACAAAGGCAGCGAAATGTTCAAGACTTCGACACGTAGCTAAGGGTAAAAGTCTACGATAATATGCACTGTGGAAATCTGAAAGAGAACTAGAAGACAATCTGAGAAACCAAGTGAAGAAACAAGAAGCAAAATGCAACCGGAAGAAGCCCAGAAAATTACAGCAAACGAACCTTATATATGGCCGCGGATCCGCGGCCAAACACGCCCTCTGGCCGTGATTCCGCGGCCATGGTGAACACGTGTCGGTGCATTTTCCAACGCTGTGGCGGTGCGCGGACTAGGCTTCTTAAGTTAAAATTGTAAATGCAGATATGTATCGAATGTAACCATAGGATTTCTATGATCTATAAATAGAAAGCCTAAACCACTTTTTGAGGTATGCCTCTTTTCATTGATCAAAAACTCTGAATTCATTGTAATGTATGAAGAGAGCATCAAATAATGTAAGTAGATTTTCTTTACCCTGCCATAGTTAATTTCCTTTCTGCCGTAGTATATAATTTTTATTATCTGCCCTAGTTAATTAGTTTAGAACTTTTAATTATTTGCCGTAGATAAAAAAATGTTTCTTTTAATCAATTCCCAAATGAGTGAGCAGTTCCTCACTTGTTAGGGTTAGGATTAGGAAAGGTTTGAGAGATGAAAATCTCTCATCCCTTTCTTGCCCATCACATATTAATTAATAGGACTCCAAGCATACATACACACACCGCTCCCTACGGCACCCAACCCATGAGGTAACACTGATACCATAGTATAAAAGATCGGTTGTGCATGTTTTCTATGGAGATAGGGTAAGAATTAAGAAAGGACGGACAAGGACCTAGAGGAAGAAACATCGTTTCTTCCCGATCGTCCCAATCCCCTTTATTAATTATTACCATAACACCTAAAGAGATCTAAAAGAAGGCATTGAAAGCGGTGGGAAATCTTTAATTTCCAAACATAACCTAAACCTAACCCTAGCAAGATTATAATCCTAGTCTAAATCAAATTTGTTTTTAGTGATAATTAAACAAACACCGTTTGGAATTAACTCGTTAGAACAAACTGAGAATACACAACATCCCTGTGGACCGACCCGTACTCACCGGCTAGCTACCAAGCGACGCCGTTCTTGATTGCGGTAATTAACAATTTTTGATCTCAAAATCTATCTTTTCAAATCAAATGGCGTCGTTGCCGGGGATGGCGTTGTTATTTTCTTTTTGTAATTTCGGGTTAATATAAAAATTGAAAAATCATAAAAAACTGAAAAATTGAAAAAAAATATAATTTTTTTTATCATCTTGTTATTTTTTGAAGGGTATTTCGCTTGAATTTTGCAGGACCGACTAACGAATTCAGATCTGGAAAAATCCAGAGAGCAAAACAGAAAACAGTAAATCTGAACAACAGAGGAAAAATCAGAATAGAGGAACAGAAGAAACCTCGGGAACTGAACCGCACATATCACCGCGGAACCGCGACAAGGAGGCACGTTTGGCGGCGGAAACGCGGTAGTGTGGTGACGTTAGCACGTAGAAATCCCTCTGTAAGATTTCTCTTCTTCTCTGTAACCCCCTTATCTCCTCTGGAAAAAAAATTCCTGCAGGGTTCTTTGCGTAAAAACTTCTCTCCTTATCCAATAACTTGATCTTGTGCAGGATTCTTTGCGCCGCAATAAAAAAAATTTGTTTGCAAGTGTTTGATTGTGTCTCCCGCTTTGCATATTTAAAATTAACTTTAAGGGGCTTTTACACCAATCCAGATTGGGTGGGGATTTCATTACCCTTCCCAGGACCCCAAAAATCACATAAAGTATATTGCATTGACCATCAAGCTAATTAAAAAAGATTAGACTCAGCCCTAAGGACTTCGCGCTCAATAGGTCAAAGGAATAGTTGTAGGCATCGATCGTTGATCTAAACCTGACTTTATGGTGCCTAGGCTAGACAGCTGGGGAAAGTTAACTTTAAAAAGCCCGTCTCACGGTGATTCATGAGCGGATCCCTCCTTTCTATACTTATGCTTACCTGGCCACAATTGGAAGTAAAGAGGCGATTTGAGGTCCTCACATCTTGCCCTTTGGAACAGTTAGGAGCAGTCTAGTTGACCTAGGTGACCCTTGATTTAGGCATGATTGTGCATTTTGTGATTGATTGAACGTGTGTCTAAGCCTTTTATTGAAAAATCTTTTTGCAAAAATCTCCTTATAAAAAGAAAACACAAAATGAAAAATTTTACAAAAAGGCTTGCCAATTTTGTCGCTAGAAATCCATTGCACCCTACTTGCACCAACATTCTTTTTCTTCTCATTTCTTATATCATGGGTATCCCACCTCGCAAAACTCTTGCCGAACTTTTGTACCCTCATCCAAACATTGCTTCTTACACGAATTGTTTTGGTCGAATTACGGACGACCCCTCCATGCCCAAAATTTCTTTGAATGATCAAATAGAAGCGTCTAGGAGAAACAGTTCGACTCCGTAATCAACTTTGTATCAACCATTTCAACCTTCACCACCTTCGTACGTTGATACTACTTTTTCGAGTTCTGTTGAAACTCCGAAACCCATGTCTATTGCTGAACATATTGAACAATCTCGTAACCGATCTTTCACTCCTTTCAACACTTCCAGTTCTTGGGATCAACAAGTCCATTCACCTTTATATCCAAATGTTGATCCTACTCCTATCCAACCATTCAATTCCTACCAGTCCTACCCGACTTTCGCACATTCCCTAGACATTGCTTCTACACAACCATTTGGGAGTTTCACGTATCCAAACAACTTTGAATCTTTTACTGAAACCCCTTCACAACCCATGTCTAGTCTGGAACAGTCGTTGGAAGCTTATATTGTAGCGACAAACCAACGGATGAGGAATTTGGATGCGTCCATTGCCGCCCTTATGCAACCTAGTGACCCGGTAGCTAGTTTCTAATTATCTCCAAAAATTCCTATGTAAGATGAGGCGGTTGGACAGATTGAGAATTTGAGAGGAGAGAGTGAGCTGTGCATCCTTCCAAATCAAACCTACCCATCACCAATTGAATCCCACAACTCCGGTTTTGAATATCTATCAAGTGTCCCAAATGATTCACCAGTTGAAAATAAAACGTTTAATAAGTTGTGCGACTTTGTAGTGCTTGATTTGCCAGATTGTGAAGGGTCCCTTTCGAATGAAACCATCACCAATCCTTTCGACCTCTACACCTCCAATCTAGAACCTGAATTGATAAATATCCATGCTTTTGATGAGGTGTCCGAAAAAATTGATTTTCACTTGATTGAGGATATTGACGCAGGGAATAAATTGGATGATGAACCCGCAGATTTGACTAAATTTTTCTCGCCAATTCATCATCCCGAGTTATTAAATGTTTCTCCTGAACTTCATATGCGTCTTGATTTTGATGATAATTGCATGGATGAGATAAATTTTGAGGAGAATTATGAGGATAGTATTGATGAGAGTATTAAGGATAGTATTGAGGATGAACCAGTTTTGTTTGATGAGTCGGATTTTCTAATTCATCCTCCTTAACCTTGAACTGTTATACTTCCTAAATCACCCCCTTCATCCTTTGCATCGTTCCGACCACGCAAGAGATAACACAGGAGGACTGTGAGCTTGAAAAATTTTTGTTCGATCACAGCAGTTTTGACGCCACTAGTGCGTTCCTCCTTGAATCTGACACAATTCTCACAACCGATAACGATTACGAGTGTTTCACTTTTTCGAACAATTTTGAAGACTCATCTCCCGAGTTTGAGTCCTTTGAGTTTTCAGATGAGTTAGTTGAACCATCAGACTCGGTTGCTTACAGTCATTTCGAACCATTGATGGAGTCCTTCGAGTTCGAGACAGTTTCACCAATTTCACCTTCAATTGTTTCACCTCTGAAACTCGAACTCAAGCTGTTGCCGTCTCACCTTACATACGCTTATTTAGGTGAGAATGAAACCCTTCCTAAATCACTCCCCTTCGTCCTTTCGACCGAGCAAGAATCCGTCACGGTTCCATTTTTAATGGATGGTTTACCAAGTTCAATGTACCCATGTTTTCTCGCGAATCATGAGCGATTTGACCCCATTTCTCGACTGGTTGATAAATTAGCATAATCGCTTTTAACACATCGGTCATCACAATTTGTGCTAATTTATTCACTCAATTTACACCCTCAAGTTCGTACTACACTTCTTTCCCTTTTCCGCCATTCTTCTCCTAATATATCGAGACCATATTCTACCTTTCTTCCCGTACGGTCTAGTGTGTTTCTCATTTCTTTTCTCTTCACTCCATTTTTTCACCAACCAAACCATTATAACGATAAAAATTTTGAATGGTTGGTGCTAACCTTTGGCTTGTGTAAGGCCTTGTATAGCTTAATACAGTGTTTTTCTCCCCCTAACTCTAAACTTTAACGTTTAAACAGTGGAAACACTGTCTCACCTAAGTTTGGGGAGGGACTGTAGGGTTCCTAGGCACACTCAAGAGGTTCCACAAGGCTTCAACCATGCCAAATTCAAATTTTTTATGTGCCGAACAACCCTTAGCAAGATCGTTAACTAGAGGTAAAGGCGAAACTACAAGCAAGTTAACAACTTAACTAAAAAGTGAAAAGGACTACAACCTTTGTAGATCCGTTCCTCCACTTCCTTAGCTCCGTGACGATTTCCCTTCGCTGCGATCATTGAAACCCGGACTCTAGCGTCGGTTTCATCGGAGAAATAGGTGGGCTAGGTCGTCGACTTCGATGCCGAAGATGATCTACGTCGAGGCAACTCTAACTCAAGCTCTATCTTCACTTGGTCATCAACCTTGTGAAGAAAGCATCCTTTACTACATGGCAAGTGATAGAGAATGAAGAAATAGGAAGTGGGTTCACTTTGGATTTGGATTTCTCACTTGGAATCATCACTTGGAAAAATCTAGCAATGGTTTCTTCTCTTCATGAAGAAGATGAAGAAGAAGAAAGAAAAAGAATTATGAATTATTTCCAAAAAGAAAATCAAGTGATCTTATCATAATGCAACCATGGGTGAGTTAAACTAGTGTAGAGACTAAACTAGGGTTTAGGTGAATGGTTAGGTTAAGGAAAGAAACAAAATGGTCAAAGCTTCATGAAGCTTCAAGTAAAAAACAAAAGAATCCACCATTTTGTTTCTTGCCCAAAAATAAATAAATAAAACAAATAATTAAGTAAAGATAACAAAACCCTAACATTAACCTAAACATGGTTTAAATTAAACATACACCTAAGTTTGCATGTATCATCAAACATGATACAATCAAGTGAGAAAAACAATCTTAAGTGAACAAATACTAGTTAATGTAAAGTAATATATCAAATATATAATTATACATTAAATCATTAAATCAACACTTGATTTAATAATCCGGTCATATTGCATATAACCGACTAATATCAAGTGTATCAATGTATCGAATCAACACTTGATTCGGTAACCCGGCTATATCTTATATAACCGTCCAATGATACAAATCGTAAGAATAGAATACAGTATCACATACTGGTATTATTCTTGGTCCCACACATATCTCATATGCGCTCCTATTTCTTTTCGCTTGAGCCAGGAAAGCTCTGTGTAGGACTCTAAAGACTCGTCAATACGCCGGCAGCTGGCGATGATCATATCAAACATGCACAAGCCGCAAGCGGTGTGCTAAACGTAACGGCCACCCGGGTATTGAGCGATCAGAAAATCAACGAACAAGCCCGCTCACACTCCTGTGAATCCAATCAGCAACACTTACCGTACAGTCCGGTCTCGTCGTCTGATATATCGCATATCTCGCCTAGGGATGGTAAACGTCAGACCCCAATAGCTCGATAAGTCGTGTCGATATGAGGTCTATAACAGTTCGAAAAACTACTGGTAACACTTACGAGTAAATCTCAGCAACCCTGGCCAGGGATCTCCGTTTATAGCCAATCGAACACAGCGCAACATCAACTCCCTATACCGGGAGAGACGAATCCCCTCCTATCATTCATTGCCTCCATGTGATTCGGGACTGTACCCAAAAACCACCGTTTTGCACGCCCTCTTGGACGTGGTAACGTGGAAATCAAAGCACAGTGGGAATCACACAAGACTCTATGACGATCTCGGGTCAACAGACTACTTTGTACCAGTGTCACCAGAGAACTGCCATCTGACGTGAGGTATAATACCATCTGGGAGTTCTCGGCGAGTCCGTCCAGTGTACCCAGTCTCCACTGAGCACCCGTATATCATCTCTGATGTCAAACACCAATGGATATGGGATCATCCATCGCCCATCTGTATGGGTCGAGAAGGTATACGCTAGTCTACTCTGGTATATCGATACCCTGTCTCGATACACCCACGACTAGGGACCTTGAAGGATGTACTTATGGACTACCATGTCCCCACTAGTATGATCCGCATCATAGTCCAGGTAGTCAAGTACACATCCTAAGGGCTTTACTAACATGTAACAGAGAGACAATCAGTGTACACGTTAAGGTAAAGAGCAACCAGATAGCATACTATCATGTCGAGCAAGAAAGTCTTCCCTATATATGTCCAAGCATCCACTACAATATACATCCTATGTATAGTAATGGCCTCTAGGGCATACATATAACTAACAATCTCCCACTTGCACTAGGGCCATCTATAGCAGTGGTTGTAGTATCTCATACTCAACCATCCCATAAAAGTCTCTCTCTTGGAAAAAGCCTTTGTGAGTGGATCCGCCGTGTTGTCCTCTGAGTCTTCTCTCCTAATCTCGATCCCTTGGAGATCAACCATCTCCATGATCAGGTGATACTGTCTTAGAATATGTCTGGATCACTGACGGGACGGGCGTTCCTTGGCATAAGCCACAACTCCATTATCACACAATGGTAGAAACGAAGTTCATCTCATGAACTAATATACACCCAGACTTCCTCTTTGGTAGCATCTTAAGTAGCGATGTATCCAACCTTTATCGTCTAGTATGCCATGGTATCTAGCTTGGAACTCTTCCAACATACCGTCCCTTTACTGAGGGTAAAGACAAAGCGTGCGACTGACATTCGGTCGTCCTTATCACCCTGGAACCTTTCAAGTGATTCTTCCCAGGATCGATTGATACCATCTCACTACAACTAGTGAGAATCCTAACATCCAATTACTTCTATCTCATAGATCAAAACTCAGGATTTAGGAGGTATCACTTTGATCCTTTATGGAGAATCCTTGTGATAAGCGGAGATTGATCGAGCGTAGCATAGGAAACTCCTTCCCTATCAAGAGTATGTCATCCACGTACTTTACGAGGATCACCACCATACTCCCTACTACCTTTTTGTATATACAAAGTTCATCTACCATTTTGATGATGTCAAACTCTTTGACTAACACATCAAAACAGACGTTCCAACTCCGCGATGCCTGCTTTATCACATAAAACATCTTGCACACGTTTCCGCTGCTCCCACTGTCTACGAGGCCCTCTGGCTGTGTACTTATAGACGCACTCTTCTAAAACATCACTTAAAAAGTAGTCATGGCACCCAACCGCCAGATATCGCAATCATGGTATGTAGCCGTGGCAAGTAGGATCTGGATGGACTTTAGCATAGCTACTTAGAAAAGGTTTCATCATAATCCATACCTGGTCAATGATGCAAACTTTTAACTAGTCTAACTTTGAAAGTCTCAACTTTTCCATCTACACCAAGTAATCTTCTCAAGATATACTTGCTCCTGATGGGGATTTAACCCTTTAGATATAGCAACCAAAGTCCATACTTTGTTGGTGTACATGGATTCCATCTCAGATTTCTAAGCATCCAGCCATTCTTATAGAGTCCCACTCCTGATGGCCAGCCCGAAACTAGTTGGGTCATCATCTCATGATGCAAACCTCGCTCCCACTGTCATAGAGAAACCGAAGTATCTCTCTGGTGGATGAGGAACCCTGCTAGATCGGCGGAGAGGCTGAGGTTCATTGGTTTCTATTGAATCCTTCAGTTCTACCAAATCATCTGCTGCAGCTTGTATAGCTTGAACCTTTCCAGTTCTACATAACAGGCCTTGCCTCGAGCTTGTCCGGATTTTGCTTTTAGACATAGGACGGACAACCCCAAATCTTAACTAACTTAAGAAACGAGCTCTTCCCTTCCCATATCACATATGAAGTGGTAGGCAACTGATTTAATTTGAACCTTATTCAATAGGTATGCATCTTCATAAGTGCATAACTCCCAAAATGAAATAGGTAACTCAGTAGTACTCATCATAGAGCACACCATACCTAATAGGGTTTGATTGCTCCGTCCCGATACACCGAGGTGCTGTGGTGTATACGAAGGAGTAATGCTGAGAGAGAATCTCATTCTCCTTTAGAATAGTCCAGGAATTCCATGCACAAGTATTCTCCTCCCTGATTTCATCATAGGACATAATACTTATACCCATATTTTGGTTCTCTACTTCTAACATATATATTCTATGAATATCTCAAAAGGTTCGGACTTATGTTTCAACAGGAACATATGTCTGAATCTTGAGATCATCAGAGAATGTAATGAAGTACAAAGAACCGGTCTTGGCATGTGTAGACAGGGGACCTTCATACATCAACATGTATCATCCTAAGAGTACACTAACTCTTTCTCTGCTTCCAATAAACCGAGCTGTGGTCATCTTATCTTTGTGACATGACCGGCAAGTTTTCACAAGATGTAAGTTCAAACCGATTTAAATATGCATCTATGTGCAACTTAGCTAGTCGGGTCGCATTGATATGACCTAGTCTACAATACCTCAAGAAGGATCCGTTTATTTCTGAACTATTCCTCTTGTGTGTGTTCCGTATATTAAGAACTGTAGTTTGATCTAGAACATCAATGCTTTTAGATAATGTGCCTGAACCGATCAACTTTTGATATAGGAAATGTTCAAAACATTATCCAACAATACAAAATTGTATCTTTCTTTAATAAATAAAGAGATTGATATGATTTTGTATATCAGGTTCGGTATCTAATAGCATTTGTTCAGAATCAATGTATTGGTCATGCAGGGTGACAGTGACCAACAGACTTGGCTGCAACACTTGCACCGTTTTCTGTCTCATGAAACTTATCACCCGTTCTCAGTTCATTACCTATCTGTAGCCCATGTAAAAGATTACATATGTGGGATCCTGATCAGGTATCACATACTCAGGACGTAAAGGATACTGAGAAACAGTTCTATGTAACGAACACGCCCGAAGATGATGCATCAACATGCACTTTCTTCGTTTGGGCGGCACGGGAAATCTGGTATTCCCCAATTTTCTGCTCTGTCTTATAACAATTATAAGTTGGAGCGGGACCAACATTCCCCAGCGCAGTATAACGAGCGGGTTCGGTCAAAATATCCGTTTTATTATCTTGATTAAGGCGTGACATGGTCGCTACCTGGAGACAGAGAAGAAAACACTTTGCGTGCTCTCTAGCAAGATCAGATTGGTTATTATTTTATCTAATCCGGATGGCTCCCACTATTTTTTTCAAATCTTCCTTCAAACCCTAAAAGGAAAGACTAGCCGGGATTAATTACACGCTACAAGTTCGCCAATCTTTCAGCCAGGCCAGTGTCGGTACTTTGAGGGAGGTCCCCCGTGCTTTCGCACGAACCTAATTAATGTAAACCTCGTTTTCCCAGAGGCGTAACCCCGTTGACACCTTTCTAGACACCTACTTGATCGGCTAATTGTAACGTGTAAAACTCTCCCAGGAGTAACTCTTACTTGCAGTGGGTATCGGGATCCAACTATCTCATAGAAGGTATGCAATCTCATTGTAAATTTCAACACTTGAAATTCCCGATAATTTTTCCCCTAACGTGCTATGACCTTGACGAAAGCCAACAAAGCATAGCCCGCTAGTCAATTTCAACCCGTCATTTCTTGATTGAATTAAACCCACCAGCACGACCCTTGACGAAAGCCAACAAAGCCGCAAGACTACCCTAATCCAATCGCATCATATGCAGCAGATAAGCAGCATATAGCTACCGCACACTACACCTTGACGAAAGCCAACAAATGTAGCACGAATACTATATACAACTTATCTGAAATGACGGAGGGCTATGACAGGTTTTTCTGAAAACCCATTGCGTAATGAACTTGATATCGTTGTAGGATCGAATAAATTTTAAAATGGAGTGCTTTTGAGGCTTTTCTAGTTTTGCTAAAGGGGTCACTCCCGGTGAAGGGATCGTCGGCCCTTTCCTCATCGAATAAGGTGCAGGATATATCATATATACCACTGTGCAAAGCAAAAACTATAGAAGCAATCAAAAGATAAACCGAGGGTTGTATCATTTGCCAGTTATTGCTTAAGGAGTCACTCCCGGTGAAGGGATCTCGGTCCTTTCCTTATCGAATAAGGTGCAGGATGTGTAGGGTTCCTAGGCACACTAGTGAGGTCTCACAAGGCATCAACCATGCCAATTTTAAATTTTCTAGGTGCCGAGAGACCCGACTACGGATCGTTGGCTAGATTTCTAGGCGAAAAGATAACTAGTTAACACTTAACTAAGGGAATACGGAAATACAACCTTTGTAGATCCGGTGCTCCACCTCCATAGCTCCGCAACGAAGTCCTCTCCGCTGTCCAAATCAAATCCGGGCTCTAGCGTCGGCTTCGTCGGAGAATGGGCAAGCTAGGTCGTCGATGTCCATGCCGAAGATGATCTACGTCGAGGCATCGCTAAATCAAGCTCCGACTTCACCAAGTCAAGAAAATTGTGAAGAAAACACACTCTACTACTTGGCAAGAGGTAGAGGATGAAGAAATAGGAAGTGGGTTCAATTTAGAATTGGATTTCTCACTCTTTATCATCAATCACCATTGATGACCTAAGCTTTTCTTCTTGAGTTCAAGGAAGAAGAAGAAGAAAAGTGATATGATAAGTTAATTGAAAAAGAAAAGAAAATGAATTCTTATCATAAAATTAACCATGGTCAAGTGTAGAGACTATACTAGGGTTAGTGGGAATGGTTAGGGTTAAGGATGAGATAAGAATGGTTGACTTGATCAAAGCTTCATGAAGCTTCAACTAAAGAACAAATAAAGCCACCATTCTTTTCTCTTTTCCATTTATTTTCCAAAATGTATAAACAAATAAATAAATGAATAAATAAGTAATGGAAAATAAAACCCTAACCACTCTCACAACCATGGTTTAATCTTCACACAAAACACAAGTTAGCATGCATCATCAAACATGATACATACAAGTGCACAAAAATATATCACATATACAATATGCACAATCCAAGTGAGAAAATCCGTTTAAAGTGAACCAATACTAGTTAGTGCAAAGTAACATATCAAATATATATTTATGCATTAAATCATTAAATCAACACTTGATTCAATGATCCGGTCATGTCGCACACAACCGACTAGTATTCAATAGTAACAACTTATCGAATCAACACTTGATCCGATAACCCGGCTATATCGCATATAACCGATCAATGTCACAAATCGCGAGAATCGAATACAGTATCACATACTGGTATCATTCTCGGTCCCGCACATATCTCATATGCGCTCCTATTTCGTTTCGCTTGAGCCAGGAAACCTCTGTGTAGGACTCTAAAGACTCGTCAATACGCTGGCAGCGGATGATGATCATATCAAACATCCACAAGCCACAAGCGGTCTGCTAAACGTAACGGCCACCCGGGTATTGAGCGATCTGAAGATCGACGAGCAAGCCCGCTCACACTCCAGTGAATCCGACCAGTAACACTACCGTACAGTCCGGTCTGATCGTCTGATATGTCGCATATCTTGCCTAGGGGTGGTAAACGTCAGACCCCAATAGCTCGATAAGTCGTGTCGATATGAGGTCTATAACTGTTCGAGAAACTACTGGTAACACTTACCAGTAAATCTCAGCAACCCTGGCCAGGGATTTCCTGTTATAGCCAATCGAACACAGCGCAACATCAACCCCCTATACCGGGAGAGACGAATCCCCTCCTATCGCTCATTGCCTCCATGTGACTCAGGACTGTACCCAAAAACCACCGTTTTGGATGCCCTCTTGGACGTGGTAAGATGGAAATCAAAGCACAGTGGGAACCACACAAGACTCTATGACGATCTCGGGTCAACAGACTACTCTGTACCAGTGTCACCAGAGAACTGCCATCTGACGTGAGGTATAATACCATCTGGGAGTTCTTGGCGAGTCCGTCCAGTGTACCCAGTCTCTACTGAGCACCCGTATATCATCTCTGATGTCAAACACCAACGGATATGGGATCATCCATCGCCCATCTGTATGGGTCGAGAAGGTATACGCTAGTCTACTCTGGTATATCGATGCCCTGTCTCGATACACCCTCGACTAGGGACTTTGAAGTATGTACTTATGGACTACCATGTCCCCACTAGTATGATCGGCATCATAGTCCAGGTAGTTAAGTACACATCCTAAGGGCTTTACCAACATGTAACAGAGAGACAATCAGTATACACGTTAAGGTAAAGTTCAACCAGATAGCATACTATCATGTCGAGCAAGAAAGTCCTCCCTATATATGTCCCAGCATCCACTACAATATACATCCTATGTACAGTAATGGCCTCTAGGGCATACATATAACTAACAATCTCCCACTTGCACTAGGGCCATCTGATAGCAGTGGTTGTAGTATCTCATACTCAACCATCCCATAAAAGTCTCTCTCTGGGAACAGGCCTTTGTGAGTGGATCCGCTGTGTTGTCCTCTGAGTCTACTCTCCTTACCTCGATCTCCCTGGAGATCAACTATCTCCATGATCAGGTGATACTGCCTTAGAATATGTCTGGATCACTGATGGGACCTGCGTTCCTTGGCATAAGCCACAACTCCTTTATCTCACAATGGTAGGAACGTAGTTCATCTCATGAACTAATATACACCCAAACATCCTCTTTGGTAGCATCTTAAGTAGCGATGCATCCTGTCTTTATCGTCTAGTATGTCACGGTATTTAGCTTGGAACTCTTCCAACATACCGCCCCTTTACTGAGGGTAAAAACAATGCCTGCGACTGACATTCAGTCGTCTTTATCACCCTGGAACACTTCCAGTGATTCTCCCCAGGATCATGTGATACCATCTCATTTCGACAAGTGAGAATCTTAACATCCATTTAGATCTATCTCATAGATCCAAAATCCAGGAGTTAGTAGGTATCTTTATGATCCTATATGAAGAATCATTGTGATAAACGGAGATTGATCGAACGTAGCATAGGAAACTTCTTCCCTATCAAGAGTATGTCATCCACGTACTCTACGAGGATCGCCACCATACTCCCTACTACCTTTTTGTTTATACAAGGTTCATCTACCATTTTGATGATGTCAACTTCTTTGACTAATTCATCAAAACAGATGTTCCAACTCCGCGATGCCTGCTTTATCCTATAAAGCATCTTGCACACGTTTCCGCTGCTCCCACTGACTACGAAGCCCTCTGGCTGTGTACTTATAGACGCTCTCTTCCAAATCATCATTTAGAAAAGCAGTCAAGACACCCAACCTCCAGATATCGTAGTCATGGTATGTAGCCGTGGTAAGTAGGATCTGGATGGACTTAAGCATAGATCCTTAGAAAAGGTTTCATCATAATCCACGCCTGGTCGATGACGAAAAGCTTTAACAAGTCTAGCTTTGAAAGTCTCAACTTTTCCATCTACACCAAGTAATCTTCTCAAGATATACTTGCTCCTGATGGGGATTTAACCCTACAGATATAGCAACCAAAGTCCATACTTTGTTGGTGTATAAGGATTCCATCTCAGATCACTAAGCATCCAGCCATTCTTATAGAGTCTTACTCTCGATGGCCTGCTCGAAACTAGTTGGGTCATCATCTCATGATGCAATCCTCGCTCCCACTGTCATAGAGAAACCGAAGTATCTCTCAGGTGGGTGAGGAACCCTACTAGATCGGCGGAGAGGCTGAGGTTCGTTGGAATCTACTGAATCCTTTGGTTCTATCAAATCATCAGCTGCATTTTGTATAGCTGGAACCTTTCCAGTTCTACAATACAGACTTTGCCTCGAGCTTGTCCGGATTTTGCTTTCAGACATAGGCCGGACAACCCCAAATCTTAACTAACTTAAGAAATGGGCTCTTCCTTTTCCATATCACATATGAAATAGTAGGTAACTGATTTGATTGGAACCCTATTCAATAGGTATGCAACTTCGTAAGTGCATAACTCCCTTAAGGAAAATAGGAAACTCAGTAGTACTCATCATAGAGCACACCTTATCATATAGGGTGTTATTGCTCCGTCCCGATATATCATCGTGCTATGGTGTATACGGAGGAGTAATGCTGAGAGAGAATCTCATTCTCGTTTAGAATAGTCCTGGAATTCCGTGCTCAAGTATTCTTCTCCTTAATCTCATCAAAGGACATAATACTTATACCCGTATTTTGGTTCTCTACTTCTCGCTTATATTCTGTGAATATCTCAAAAGGTGCGGACTCATGTTTCAACAGGAACATATGTCTTAATCTTGAGAGATTATCAGAGAATGTAATGAAGTACAAAGAACCTTTCTTGGCATGTGTAGACAGGGGACCTTCATACATCAACATGTATCATCCCAAGAGTTCATTAACTCTTTCTCTGTTTCCAGTAAACGGAGCTATGGTCATCTTATCTTTGTGACATGACTGGCGAGTTTCACAAGATGTAAATTCAAACTGATTTAAATATGCATCTATATGTAACTCTAGCTGGTCGGGTCACATTGATCTGACCTAGTCTACAATGCCTCAAGAAGGATCCGTTCATTTCTGAACTCTTCCTCTTGTGTGTGTTCTGTATACTAAAGAACTGTAGTTTGATTTAGAACGTCAATGCTTTTAGATAACGTGCCTGAACCGATCAACTTTTGATATAGGAAATGTTCAAAACATTATCCGACAATACAAAATTATATCGTTTCTTTACTTCTAAAGAGACTGATATGATTTTGTATATCAGGTTCGGTATCTAATAACATTCGTTCAGAATCAATGTATTGGTAATACAGGGTGACAGTGACCAACAGACTTGGCTGCAACACTTGCCCCGTTTTCTGCCTCATGAAACTTATCACCCGTTCTCAGTCCTCTACCTTTCTGTAGCCCTATGTAACTGATTACAAATCTGGGATCCTGATCTGATATCACATACCCAGGACGTAAAGGATACTGAGAAACAGTTCTCTGTAATGAACACACCCGAAGATGATGCATCAACATGCACTCTCTTCGTTTGGGCGGCACGGGAATTCTGGTAATCCCCAATTTCCTGCTCTGTCTTATAACAATTATAGGTTGGAGCGGGACCAACGTTCCCCAGCTCAGTATAACAAGCGGGTTCGGTCAATATTCCGTATTATTATCTTGATTAAGGCGTGTTATGGTCGCTACCTGGAGAGAGAGAGAAGAAAACACTCAGCGTGCGCTCTGTCAAGAATAGATTGGTTATTATTTTATCTAATCAGGATGGCTCCCACTGCTTTTTATCAAATCTTCCTTCAAACCCTAAAAGGAAAGACTAGCCGGGATTAATTACACACTACAAGTTCGCCAATCTTTCAGCCAGGCCAGTGTCGGTACTTTGAGGGAGGTCCCCCGTGCTTTCGCACGAACCTAATTAATGTAAACCTCGTTTTCCCAGAGGCGTAACCCCGTTGACACCTTTCTAGACACCTACTTGATCGGCTAATTGCAATGTATAAAACTCTCCCAGGAGTAACTCTTACTCGCAGTGGGTATCGGGATCCAACTATCTCATAGAAGGTATGCAATCTCATTGCAAATTTCAACACTTGAAATTCCCGATAATATTTTGCCCCTAGCGTCCTATGACCTCGACAGAGGTCAACAAACCATAGGCTGCTAGTCAAGTTCAACCCGTCATTTCCTGATTGAAGTAAACCCACCCGCACGACCCTTGACAGAGGTCAACAAGGTCGCACGACTACCCTAAATCAATCACATCATATGCTTATGCATATAAGCACTAATCAGCTACCGCACACTACGCCTTGACAGAGGTCAACAAACGCAGCACGAATACTAACCAGTACATATCTGAAATGACGGAGGGCTACGACAGGTTTTTCTGAAAACCTATTGCGTAATGAACTCGATATCATTGTAGAATCAAATGATTTTAAAATGGAGTGTTTTTGAAGCTTTTTTAGTTTTGCTAAAGGAGTCACTCCCGGTGAAGGGATCGTCGGTCCTTTCCTCGTCGAATGAGGTGCAGGATATATCATATATATCGCTGTGGAAAGCAAAAACTCTTAAAAGCAATCAAAAGACAAACCGAGTGTGTAGCATCTGCCAGTTATTGCTAAAGGAGTCACTCCCGGTGAAGGGATCTCGGTCCTTTCCTTATCGAATAAGGTGCAGGATATATCATATATACCACTGTGCAAAGCAAGAACTGTAGCTACCTGTTTTATTTTGAAATTCGATTCTACAACATCTTTGGTTTCTTTTATTTCGTTAATCACATTAATGAAGTCCCATCATTTAAGTACCTAATCATCACAGATAAATACGACGTACACTTATGCCATCCGCATTCGCCTCGATGTCCCCTCGTGCACCGTTAGGTTAGGTAACTAACGGCAGAGCGGGGCAGGGCTAGCGCGGGTGTAAAACATAAGTAACGCCTATATAATATATCATATATACTATATACTGTATCTATCACAGAACATCACATGATCACATCACAGATATCGCAGCAGAAGAAACATATGAAACATTGGATATACTAGGACGTCCGTGTTTTCAATACGAGCCAGTATAAAACACGGATTCCACGGTCGCGATGAATAGCCAAACCCACACCCCTAGACCCCTACGAGAGCGGCAAGCAACCCTACCAATTCTAGAGTTAGGAGACCCGGACTCGACTCCTCGAGTTGGTCTCCCACTGGACTCCAGAACCCGGTTACTTGTGCCCTCCTCCTTGGGTCTATCCTAGTGCGGAAAAGTAAATAATATACAAACGGTGACAACTTCCGCAACCTGGAAGCGCCCCAATAAAAGAATATTACATACAAGTTTCTACATGAATGAAAATGAAAAACACTCATCTCACATAAAAACCCCCGGCTATTCAAACATGACGATCCAATATAACATATCCAGCAACACATAACATCACATGTCATCAACGTAAGTAAATATGCGCATCCCAATTGTCGTTGACATATAGCAACGAAACCGGCGATATCACATATTACACTTACGGTCACAGAAAAGAAAGTGTAAAACGACAACAGTTGGAATCCGCAACCACCTCAGACATCGCATGCCTGACCAAATGAATCACTTAGACATCGCATGCCTAACAATTATAAACCCCGCATTTTAGTCTCAAAATCGAAAACACTTTTCAATATCAAGTCGGGCAATTCAACAAGATTCCCGACATCCTGATCGAATGCTCGTCGCAAACTTCAGTAGGCGGCTGCACCCCCGAAACCGTCGACGAAGTGCACCAAGGCGGAACACCGCTACCGTGAGCACCCGAACGGATGCTTTCGGCGACGGGGTTCTCCTACAGTCACTTGGTCGGGGTTATGGAGTGAGGCTGTCTATTAAGTTTACCCGGCGAGTATCCGCGTACGCTACGTGATTGCGACGGACTTTTGATCACATCAAAATTCCGTGGCAACCGATCAAGTGAGACTAAACTGCTGCGTTTATAACATTCATTCAGTTATCACATAAGTATTTGTGAATTCCAATTATTGTATCCCATTCCAGATAAATAGAAAATGTTAAACTTTTCGATCGAACAATCGAACACCCAAGTTTTCCCGATACAGCTCAACACATGAAATAAGTCTAACAACATTCCGTTCGTGCCTCAGTACCAACGGTCCAGCCGTAGAAGGGTCAAGCCAACGCCTCACATGTGGCACGCCGTACTGCCCCAAACCCGAAGGTTCAAAGGGCAGTTCAAGACGGTCACATAATCGAGTTAAGGTTTGTTGTCTTCTAGAGGGTCCATCGCGTTACTTGCACTACTTAGAACGTCGTCAAACTACGGAAAAATCCAACACTTGGAAATTTCCCGATAGGGGAAAAATTGGGTATTTATATCCGGTCGAACTTTTTAACATATTCTAAAAACTATCCGGAAAGCCACACAGACAAAATTTGATACTCCGATCGAAACACCGAATCCCCAAAAACACATCAGAAAAATTCAACTCTTGAATTAATTTTAAAAATTCCCAGAAAATCCAGAAGAATTTATCCGGTATTACTGTGCAAACAGTAAGGGATGACGTCATGATTGGGCCGCTGATCCGCCGCATAATCCATGCTTATGCCGCGGATCCGCCGCGAAAATTACTGTTCACCAGAAACTTTTTGCACCGTAATTCTTATTTTTCCCTGCTGAATTTTTTAGCAATTTTTAATTTGGAAAAACTCACTGTTTTCAAAAAAGTACAGAGAGCAAGATTGATTTGGTGTTTCGGGTTCGTTCGGACTTCAAATTCCGTCTGGACTTCGCCTAAGGCTCTAGCTAGGCTCTGATACCACTGTAGGGTTCCTAGGCACACTAGTGAGGTCTCACAAGGCATCAACCATGCCAATTTTAAATTTTCTAGGTGCCGAGAGACCCGACTACGGATCGTTGGCTAGATTTCTAGGCGAAAAGATAACTAGTTAACACTTAACTAAGGGAATACGGAAATACAACCTTTGTAGATCCGGTGCTCCACCTCCATAGCTCCGCAACGAAGTCCTCTCCGTTGTCCAAATCAAATCCGGGCTCTAGCGTCGGCTTCGTCGGAGAATGGGCAAGCTAGGTCGTCGATGTCCATGCCGAAGATGATCTACGTCGAGGCATCGCTAAATCAAGCTTCGACTTCACCAAGTCAAGAAACTTGTGAAGAAAACACACTCTACTACTTGGCAAGAGGTAGAGGATGAAGAAATAGGAAGTGGGTTCAATTTAGAATTGGATTTCTCACTCTTTATCATCAATCACCATTGATGACCTAAGCTTTTCTTCTTGAGTTCAAGGAAGAAGAAGAAGAAAAGTGATATGATAAGTTAATTGAAAAAGAAAAGAAAATGAATTCTTATCATAAAATTAACCATGGTCAAGTGTAGAGACTAAACTAGGGTTAGTGGGAATGGTTAGGGTTAAGGATGAGATAAGAATGGTTGACTTGATCAAAGCTTCATGAAGCTTCAACTAAAGAACAAATAAAGCCACCATTCTTTTCTCTTTTCCATTTATTTTCCAAAATGTATAAACAAATAAATAAATGAATAAATAAGTAATGGAAAATAAAACCCTAACCACTCTCACAACCATGGTTTAATCTTCACACAAAACACAAGTTAGCATGCATCATCAAACATGATACATACAAGTGCACAAAAATATATCACATATACAATGTGCACAATCCAAGTGAGAAAATCCGTTTAAAGTGAACCAATACTAGTTAGTGCAAAGTAACATATCAAATATATAATTATGCATTAAATCATTAAATCAACACTTGATTCAATGATCCGGTCATGTCGCACACAACCGACTAGTATTCAATAATAACAACTTATCGAATCAACACTTGATCCGATAACCCGGCTATATCGCATATAACCGATCAATGTCCCAAATCGCGAGAATCGAATACAGTATCACATACTGGTATCATTCTCGGTCCCGCACAAATCTCATATGCGCTCCTATTTCGTTTCGCTTGAGCCAGGAAACCTCTGTGTAGGACTCTAAAGACTCGTCAATACGCCGGCAGCGGATGATGATCATATCAAACATCCACAAGCCGCAAGCGGTCTGCTAAACGTAACGGCCACCCGGGTATTGAGCGATCTGAAGATCGACGAGCAAGCCCGCTCACACTCCAGTGAATCCGACCAGTAACACTACCGTACAGTCCGGTCTGATCGTCTGATATGTCGCATATCTTGCCTAGGGGTGGTAAACGTCAGACCCCAATAGCTCGATAAGTCGTGTCGATATGAGGTCTATAACTGTTCGAGAAACTACTGGTAACACTTACCAGTAAATCTCAGCAACCCTGGCCAGGGATTTCCTGTTATAGCCAATCGAACACAGCGCAACATCAACCCCCTATACCGGGAGAGACGAATCCCCTCCTATCGCTCATTGCCTCCATGTGACTCAGGACTGTACCCAAAAACAACCGTTTTGCATGCCCTCTTGGACGTGGTAAGATGAAAATCAAAGCACAGTGGGAACCACACAAGACTCTATGACGATCTCGGTGCAACAGACTACTCTGTACCAGTGTCACCAGAGAACTGCCATCTGACGTGAGGTATAATACCATCTGGGAGTTCTCGGCGAGTCCGTCCAGTGTACCCAGTCTCTACTGAGCACCCGTATATCATCTCTGATGTCAAACACCAATGGATATGAGATCATCCATCGCCCATCTGTATGGGTCGAGAAGGTATACGCTAGTCTACTCTGGTATATCGATGCCCTGTCTCGATACACCCTCGACTAGGGACTTTGAAGGATGTACTTATGGACTACCATGTCCCCACTAGTATGATCGGCATCATAGTCCAGGTAGTTATGTACACATCCTAAGGGCTTTACCAACATGTAACAGAGAGACAATCAGTATACACGTTAAGGTAAAGTTCAACCAGATAGCATACTATCATGTCGAGCAAGAAAGTCCTCCCTATATATGTCCCAGCATCCACTACAATATACATCCTATGTACAGTAATGGCCTCTAGGGCATACATATAACTAACAGGATGTTCTACAAGCAACACCGCGATGCAAAGCAAGAACTGTAGCTACCTGTCTTTGAAAATTCGATTCCACAACATCTTTAGGTTTCTTTTTCTTTCATTAATCATATTAATGAAGTCCCATCATTTAAATCACCTAAACATCACAGATAAATATGACGTACACTTATGCCATCCGTATTCGCCTCGATGTCCCCTCGTGCACCGTTAGGTTAGGTAACTAACGGCTGAGCGGGGCAGGGCTAGCGCGGGTGTAAAACATAAGCAACGTCTATATAATATATCATATGTACTATATAAGTATTTATCACAGAACATCAAATGATCACATCACAGATATCGCAGCAGAAGAAACATATGAAATATTGGATATACTAGGACGTCCGTGTTTTAAATACGAGCCTATATAAAACACGGATTCCACGGTCACGATGAATAGCCAAACCCATACCCCTAGACCCCTACGAGAGCAGCAGACAACCCTACCAATTCTAGAGTTAGGAGACCCGGACTCGACTCCTCGAGTTGGTCTCCCACTGGACTCTAGAACCCGGTTACTTGTGCCCTCCTCCTTGGGTCTATCCTAGTGCAGAAAAGTAAATAATATACAAAAGGTGACATCTTCCGCAACCTAGAAGTGCCCCAATATAAGAATATTACATACAATAAATTTTACATGAATGAAAATAAAAACTCTCTTCTCACATAAAAAAAACCCCCGGCTATTCAAACACGACGATCCAATATAACATATCTGTAGGGTTCCTAGGCACTCTAGTGAAGTCTCACAAGTGATCAAACATGCACAAATCAAATTTTACGGGTGCCTACAAACCCTAATACGGATCGTTTACTAGATATCTAGGCAAAGCAAGCAAGTAATCGAATTAAATGCTAGGGGAAAGTGACTACAACCTTTGTAGATCCGGTCCACCACATCGTGAGCTCCACGATGATCTCCCTCCGCTGTCCAAATCGTATCTTGAACTCTAGCATCGGCTTCATCAAAGAATGGGCGGGCTTGATCGTCGGTTCGATGCCGAAGATGATCTACGTCGAGGCATCGCTAGAACAAGCTCCAACTTCACCAAGTCGGGAAAACTTGTGAAGGAAACACCCTATACTACTTGGCAAGAGGTAGAGGATGAAGAAATAGAAAGTGGGTAGACTTTAGTTTTGGATTTCTCACTAGTTTTCATCACTTGCCATTGGAGTAGCAAGCTTTCTCCATGGAAGAAGAAGATGAAGAAGAAGAAGATGATATGATAAGTCTCTTTTAATTAGATAAATTATTCAATACTTATCATACTTTCAACTATAGTTAAGTGTAGAGAATTAACAAGGGTTAGTTAAATGGTTAGGGTTAAGCAAAACAACAAAAGAGTGACTTAGTCAAAGTTTCAAGAAACTTCAACTAAAAAACAAAACATACAACCATTCATTTATCTTTTCCTTTTTCCAAAATGAATAAATAAGAAAAAGATAAATGAATAAATAATCAAAACCCTAATCATTAACTTAAACCATGGTTTGATTCTTTACACTTAACCAAGTAAGCATGTATCATCAAACATGATACAAACATGTGCACAAAACTATATCGCATATACAATGTGTACAATTCAAGTGAGAAAATCCTTTTAAAGTGAACCAATACTAGTTAACGCAAAGTAATATATCAAATATATAAATATGCACTAAATCATTAAATCAACACTTGATTTAACGATCCGGTCATATCGGATATAACCGACTAGTATCATATGTATCGGCTTATCGAATCAATCCTTGATTCGATAACTAGGTTATATAGCATATAACCATTCGACACATTCGTCGCGAGAATAGAATACGGTATCACATACACGCATTATTCTCGGTCCCGCAAATATCTCATATGCGCTCCTATTTCGTTTCGCTTGAGCCAGGAAACCTCTGTGTAGGACTCTAAAGACTCGTCAATACGCCGGCAGCAGATGATGATCATATCAAACACCCACAAGCCGCAAGCGGTCTGCTAAACGTAACGGCCACCCGGGTATTGAGCGATCAGAAGATCGACGAGCAAGCCCGCTCACACTCCTGTGAATCCAACCAGTAACACTTACCGTACAGTCCGGTCTGTTCGTCTGATATGTCGCATATCTCGCCTAGGGGTGGTAAACGTCAGACCCCAATAGCTCGATAAGTCATTCCGACGTAGGGTCCATAACATTCGTGAAACTACTGATAACTCTTACCAGTATATCACAGCAACCCTGGCCAGGGATTTCCTGTTATGGCCAGTCGAGCATTGCGCAACATCAACCCCCAATACCGGGAGAGACGAATCCCCTCCTATCGCTCATTGCCTCCATGTGAATCGGGACTGTACCCAAAAACCACCTGTTTGCACGACTCAGTAGAGCCGTGGTAGGGTGGAAATCAAAGCACAGTGGGAGACACACAAGACTCTATGACGATCTCGGGTCAACAGACTAAGCTGTACCAGTGTCACCAGAGAACTGCCATCTGACGTGAGGTATAATACCATCTGGGAGTTCTCGGCGAGTCCGTTCAGTGTACCCAGTCTCCACTGAGCACCCGCATACCATCTTCGATGTCAAACACCAATGGATATGGGATCATCCATCGCCCATCGCATGGGTCGAGAAGATATGCGCTAGTCTACTCTGGAATATCGATGCCCCGTCTCGATATTCCCTCGACTAGGAACATTTCAAGGATGTACTCATGGACTACCCAGGCCCCACTAGTATGATCTGCATCATAGTCCTGGAAGTCGAGTACACATCCTAAGGGCTTTATCAACATGTAATCAGAGAGACAGAAAGTATACATGTTAAGATAAAGGGCAACCAGATAGCGTACTATCATGTCGAGCAAGAAAGTCCTACCTATATATGTCCCAGCATCCATTACAATATACATCCAATGTACAGTAATGGCCTCTAGGGCATACATATAACTAACAATCTCCCACTTGCACTAGGGCCATCTGTAGCAGTAGTTGCAGTATCTAATACTCAACCATCCCATATGAGTCTCTCTCTGGGATAAGGCCTTCGTGAGTGGATCCGCCGTGTTGTCCTCTGAGTCTACTCTCCTAACCTCGATCAACCTGGAGTTCAACTATCTCCATGATCAGGTGATGCTTCCTCAGAATATGTCTGGGTCACTGATGGGACCAGGGTTCCAGGGCCAAAGCCACAGTTCCATTGTCACATAATGGTAGGAACCTAGTTCATCTTATGAACCAATATACACCCAAACTTCCTCTTTGGTAGTATCTTCAATAGCGATGTTACCAGCCTTTATTGTCTAGTTTTCCACGGTATCTAGCTTGGAACTCTTCCAACATACCGTCCCTTTACTGAGGGTAAAGACAGTGCCTGTGACTGACATTCAGTCGTCTTTATTACCCTGGAACGTTTCCAGTGATTCTCCCCAGGATCGATTGATACCATCTCACTACATCTAGTGAGAATCCTAGCATCCAATTACATCTATCTCATAGATGAAAACTCAGGATTTAGGAGGTATCACTTTGATCCTATTTGGATAATCCTAGTGATAATAGGAGATTGGCCGATCGTAGTATAGGAAACTCTTTTCCTATCAAGAGTATGTTGTCTACGTACAATATGAAGATGACCACCTTACTCTCTACTACCCTTTTGTATATAGAAGGTTCGTCTACCATTTTGATGAAGTCAAACACTTTGACTATCACATCAAAACAGACGTTCCAACTCCGCGATGCCTGCTTCATTATGTAAAGCAACTTGCACACGTTTCCGCTGCTCCCACTGTTTACGAAGCCCTCTGGCTGTGTTCTTATAGACGTTCTCTTCTAAATCAGTATTTAGAAAAGCAGTCATGGCACCCAACCGCCAGATATCGTAGTCATGGTATGTAGCCGTGGTAAGTAGGATCTGGATAGACTTAAGCATAGCTACTGGAAAAAGGTTTCATCATTATCCACGCCTGGTCGATGACGAAAAACTTTAACAAGTCTAGCTTTGAAAGTCTCAACTTTTCCATCTACACCAAGTAATCTTCTCAAGATATACTTGCTCCTGATGGGGATTTAACCCTTCAGATATAGCAGCTAAAGTCCATACTTTGCTGGTGTACATGGATTCCATCTCAGATCGCTAAGCATCCAGCCATTCTTACAGAGTCCCTACTCTTGATGGCCTGCTCGAATCTAGTTGGGTCATCATCTCATGATGCAATCCTTGCTCCCACTGTCATCGAGAAACCGAGGTATCTCTCAGGCAGGCGAGGAACCCTTCCAGATCGGCGGAGAGGTTGAGGTTCGTCGGGGACTATAGAATTCTTTGGTTCTGTCAAATCATCTGCTGTAGTTTTGTATAGCTGGAACCGTTCCAGTTCTACAGAACTGATCCTTCCTCGATCTTGTCCGGATTTTGCTTTAAACATAGGCCGGACAACCCCAAATCTTAACTCGCTTAAGAGATAGGATCTTCCCACACCATATCTTATATGGAGTAGTAGGCAGTGATTTGATTCAAACCTAATTCAATACGTATGCAGCTTCTCAAGTGCATAACCCCAAAAGGAAATAGGTAACTCAGTAATACTCATCATAGAGCACACCATATCTAATATTGTGCAATTGCTCCGCCCTGATACACCATTGTGCTGTGGTGTATTCAGAGGAGTAGTACGGAGAGAGAATCTCATTCTCCTTTAGAATGGTCCAGGAATGCCATGCACAAGTATTCTCCTCCCTGATCACATCAAAGGACATAATACTTATACCCGTATTTTGGTTCTCTACTTCCAACTTATATTCTGTGAATACCTCAAAAGCTTCGGACTTATGTTTCAACAGGAACATACGACTGAATCTTGAGAGATTATCAGAGAATATAATGAAGTATAAAGAACCAGTCCTGGCATGTGTAGACTGGGGACCTACATACATCAACATGTATCATCCCAAGAGTTCACTAACTCTTTCTCTGTTTCCTTTAAACAGAGCTATGGTCATCTAATCTTTGTGACATGACTGGCGAGTTTCATAAGATGTAAATTCAAACTAATTTAAATATGCATCTTTATGTAACTCCAGCTAGTCGGGTCGCGCAGATATGACCTAGTCTACAATACCTCAAGAAGGATCCGTTCATTTCTGAACTCTTCGTCTTGCGTGTGTTCAGTATACTTAGAACTGTAGTTTGATTTAGAACTTCAATGCTTTTAGATAACGTGTCTGAACCGATCAACTTTTGATATAGGAAATATTCAAAACATTATCCAACAATACAAAATTTTATCATTTCTTTACTGATAAAGAGACTGATATGATTTTGTATATCAGGTTCGGTATCTAATAACATTCGTTTAGAATCAATGTATTACAATACAGGGTGACAGTGACCGACAGACTTGGCTGCAACACTTGCCCCGTTTTCTGTCTCATGAAACTTATCACCCGTTCTCAGTTTTTCTACCCTTTTGTAGCCCTATGTAACAGATTACATATCTGGGATCTTGATCCGGTATCATATACCCAGGATGCAGAGGATACTGAGAAACAGTTCTTTGTAATGAACACACCCGAAGAAGATGCATCATATGCACTTTCTTCGTTTGGGCGGCATAAGAAATCTGGTATTCCCCTATTTCCTGCTCTGTCTTATAACAATTATAAGTTGGAGCGGGACCAACGTTCCCCAGCTCGGTATAACAAGCGGGTTCGGTCAAATATCCGTATTATTATCTTGATTAAGGCGTGATATGGTCGCTACCAGGAGAGAGAGAGAAGAAAACACTCAGCGTGCGCTCTTGCAAGATCAGATTGGTTATATATTTTATCTAATCAGGATGGCTCCCACCGTTTTTATCAAATCTTCCTTCAAACCCTAAAAGGAAAGACTATCCGGGATTAATTACACTCTACAAGTTCGCCAATCTTTCAGCCAGGCCAGTTTCGGTACTTTGAGGGAGGTTCCCCGTGCTTTCAACGGACCTAATTACAGTAAATCTCGTTTTCCCAGAGGCGTAACCCCGTTGACACCTTTCTAGACACCTACTTGATCGGCTAATTGCAAAGTGCAAAACTCTCCCAGGAGTAACAATTACTCGCAGTGGGTATCGGGATCCAACTATCATATAGAAGGTATGCAATCTCATTGCAAATTTCAACACTTGAAACTCCCGATAAAGGTTTTTACCCCTAGCACCTATGACCTTGGCTAAGGTCAACAAATCATAGGTACTAGTCAAGTTCTACCCGTCATTTCGTGATTAATTAGACCCACCCACATGACCCTTGGCTAAGGTCAACAAAGCCACATGACTGTCCAAACTAATCGCATCATATGCAGTGTAGGAAGACATCACTTAGCTACCGTACACTGTGCCTTGACTATGGTCAATAAACACAGCACGAATACTAAGTACTCTACTTCCTAAAATGACGGAGGGTTGCGAATGGTTTTTGTGAAAACCTTTAACTCTTTGAACTTGATCTCGTTGCGGAATCAAACGGTTTTTAAATGGAATGCTTTTCGAAGCTTTTCTAGTTTTGCTAAAGGGGTCACTCCCGGTGAAGGGATCGTCGGCCCTTTCCTCGTTGAATGAGGTGTGGGATATATCATATATATCACTGTGCAAAGCGGAAACTATAGAAGCGATCAAATGACAAACCGAGTGTGTAGCATCTGCCAGTTATTGCCAAAAGAGTCACTCCCGGTGAAGGGATCTCGGTCCTTTCCCTATCGAATAAGGTGCAGGATGTTCTATAATGAACCTCGCGATGCAAAGCAAGAACTGTAGCTACCTGTTTTAATTTGAAATTCGATTCCACAACACCAATTAGGTTTATTTTCTTTCATCAATCTCATTAATGAATATCCCATCATTTAAGTCCACCTAAACATCACAGATAAATATAACGTACGCGTATGCCATCCGCATTCGCCTCGATGTCCCGTCTGCACCGTTAGGTTAGGTAACTAACGGCAGAGCGGGGCAGGGCTAGCGCGGGTGTAAAACATAAGCAACGTTTATATAATATATCATATATACTATATATAATATCTGTCACAGAACATCACATGATCACAGATAAATCATAGCAGAAGAAACATATGAAATATTGGATATACTAGGACGTCCGTGTTTTCAATACGAGCCAGTATAAAACACGGATTCCACGGTCGTGATGAATAGCCAATCCCACACCCCTAGACCCCTACGAGAGCGGAAAGTAACCCTACCAATTCCAGGGTTAGGAGACCCGGACTCGACTCCTCTAGTTGGTCTCCCACTGGACCACAGAACCCGGTTACTTGTGCTCCCCTCCTTGGGTCTATCCTAGTGCAGAAAAGTAAATAATATACAAGTGGTGACAACATCCGCAACCTGGAAGTGCCCCAATAAAAGAATATTACATACAAGTTTTTACATGAATGAAAATGGAAAAACACTCATCTCACATAAAAAACCCCCGGCTATTCAAACACGACGATCCAATATAACATATCCAGCAACACATAACATCACATGTCATCAACGTAAGCAAACATGCATATCCCAATTGTCGTTGACATATAGCAACGAAACCGGCGATATCACATATTACACTTACGGTCACAGAAAAGAAAGTGTAAAACTACAACAGTTGGAATCCGCAACCACCTCAGACATCGCATGCCTGACCAAATGAATTACTTAGACATCGCATGCCTAACAATTATAAACCCCGCATTTTAGTCTCATTATCGAAAACTCTTTTCAATATCAAGTCGGGCAATTCAACAGGATTCCCAACATTCTGATCGAATGCTCGTCGCAAACTTCAGTAGACGGCCGCACCCCTGACGCCGTCGACAAAGTGCACCAAGGCGGAACACCGCTACCGCGAGCACCCGAACGGATGCTTTCGGCGACGAGGTTCTCCTACAGTCACTTGGTCGGGGCTATGGAGTGAGGCTGTCTATCAAGTTTACCTTGCGAGTATCCGCGTACACTACGTGATTTCGACGGACTTTTGATCACATCAAAATTCCGTGGCAACCGATCAAGTGAGACTAAACTGCTATGTTTATAATATTCATTCCGTTATCTCATAACTATTTGTGAATTCCAATTATTGTATCACATTCCGGATAAATAGAAAATGCTAAACTTTTCGATCGAACAATCGAACACCCAAGTTTTCCCGATACAGCTCAACACATGAAATAAGTCTAACAGCATTCAGTTCGTGCCTCAGTACCAACGGTCCAGCCGTAGAAGGGTCAAGCCAACGCCTCACATGTGGCACGCCGTACTGCCCCAAACCCGAAGGTTCAAAGGGCAGTTCAAGACGGTCACATAATCGAGTTAAGGTTTGTTGTCTTCTAGAGGGTCCATCGCGTTACTTGCACTACTTAGAACGTCGTTAAACTACGGAAAAATCCAACAATTGGAAATTTCCCGGCAGGGGAAAAAGTGGGTATTTATATCCGGTCGAACTTTTTATCATATTCTAAAATTACCCGGAAAGCCACACCGACAAAATTAGACAGTCCGATCGAATATACAGAGTTCCCAATACAAGACAGAAAATAAAACTCTGGAATAAATATTAAAATAATCCCAGGAAACCCAGCACTACTTACTAAGAGTTACTGTGCAAACGTCGATGCACAAAACGACAAACTAGCCGCGGAACCGCCGCATGAGCATGCTCATGCCGCGGATCCGCGGTGACTTTAAGGAATCAGTACACCGAATTTTGCAGTAACCCTTACATTTTCCTGCTGAATTTTCTGGATATTTTTAATTTCGAAAAATCCACATTTTACAGAAAAGTCCAGAGAGCAATTTTCAAAGTCGGGTTTTGGGTCGATCGGACTTCTAACTCCGTCGGGACTTCGCCTAAGGCTCTAGCTAGGCTCTGATACCACTGTAGGGTTCCTAGGCACTCTAGTGAAGTCTCACAAGTGATCAAACATGCACAAATCAATTTTTACGGGTGCCTACAAACCCTAATACGGATCGTTTACTAGATATCTAGGCAAAGCAAGCAAGTAATCGAATTAAATGCTAGGGGAAAGTGACTACAACCTTTGTAGATCCGGTCCACCACTTCGTGAGCTCCACGATGATCTCCCTCCGCTGTCCAAATCGTATCTTGAACTCTAGCATCGGCTTCATCGAAGAATGGGCGGGCTTGATCGTCGGTTCGATGCCGAAGATGATCTACGTCGAGGCATCGCTAGAACAAGCTCCAACTTCACCAAGTCGGGAAAACTTGTGAAGGAAACACCCTATACTACTTGGCAAGAGGTAGAGGATGAAGAAATAGGAAGTGGGTAGACTTTAGTTTTGGATTTCTCACTAGTTTTCATCACTTGCCATTGGAGTAGCAAGCTTTCTCCATGGAAGAAGAAGATGAAGAAGAAGAAGATGATATGATAAGTCTCTTTTAATTAGATAAATTATTCAATACTTATCATACTTTCAACTATAGTTAAGTGTAGAGAATTAACATGGGTTAGTTAAATGGTTAGGGTTAAGAAAAACAACAAAAGAGTGACTTAGTCAAAGTTTCAAGAAACTTCAACTAAAAAACAAAACATACAACCATTCATTTATCTTTTCCTTTTTCCAAAATGAATAAATAAGAAAAAGATAAATGAATAAATAATCAAAACCCTAATCATTAACTTAAACCATGGTTTGATTCTTTACACTTAACCAAGTAAGCATGTATCATCAAACATGATACAAACATGTGCACAAAACTATATCGCATATACAATGTGTACAATTCAAGTGAGAAAATCCTTTTAAAGTGAACCAATACTAGTTAACGCAAAGTAATATATCAAATATATAAATATGCACTAAATCATTAAATCAACACTTGATTTAACGATCCGGTCATATCGGATATAACCGACTAGTATCATATGTATCGGCTTATCGAATCAATCCTTGATTCGATAACTAGGTTATATCGCATATAACCATTCGACACATTCGTCGTGAGAATAGAATACGGTATCACATACACGCATTATTCTCGGTCCCGCACATATCTCATATGCGCTCCTATTTCGTTTCGCTTGAGCCAGGAAACCTCTGTGTAGGACTCTAAAGACTCGTCAATACGCCGGCAGCAGATGATGATCATATCAAACACCCACAAGCCGCAAGCGGTCTGCTAAACGTAACGGCCACCCGGGTATTGAGCGATCAGAAGATCGACGAGCAAGCCCGCTCACACTCCTGTGAATCCAACCAGTAACACTTACCGTACAGTCCGGTCTGTTCGTCTGATATGTCGCATATCTCGCCTAGGGGTGGTAAACGTCAGACCCCAATAGCTCGATAAGTCATGCCGACGTAGGGTCCATAACATTCGTGAAACTACTGATAACTCTTACCAGTATATCACAGCAACCCTGGCCAGGGATTTCCTGTTATGGCCAGTCGAGCATTGCGCAACATCAACCCCCAATACCGGGAGAGACGAATCCCCTCCTATCGCTCATTGCCTCCATGTGAATCGGGACTGTACCCAAAAACCACCTGTTTGCACGACTCAGTAGAGCCGTGGTAGGGTGGAAATCAAAGCACAGTGGGAGACACACAAGACTCTATGACGATCTCGGGTCAACAGACTAAGATGTACCAGTGTCACCAGAGAACTGCCATCTGACGTGAGGTATAATACCATCTGGGAGTTCTCGGCGAGTCCGTTCAGTGTACCCAGTCTCCACTGAGCACCCGCATACCATCTTCGATGTCAAACACCAATGGATATGGGATCATCCATCGCCCATCGCATGGGTCGAGAAGATATGCGCTAGTCTACTCTGGAATATCGATGCCCCGTCTCGATATTCCCTCGACTAGGAACATTTCAAGGATGTACTCATGGACTACCCAGGCCCCACTAGTATGATCTGCATCACAGTCCTGGAAGTCGAGTACACATCCTAAGGGCTTTATCAACATGTAATCAGAGAGACAGAAAGTATACATGTTAAGATAAAGAGCAACCAGATAGCGTACTATCATGTCGAGCAAGAAAGTCCTACCTATATATGTCCCAGCATCCATTACAATATACATTCAATGTACAGTAATGGCCTCTAGGGCATACATATAACTAACAATATCCAGCAACACAGAACATCACATGTCATCAACGTAAGTAAACATGCATATCCCAATTGTCGTTGACATATAGAAACGAAACCGGCGATATCACATATTACACTTACGGTCACAGAAAAGAAAGTGTAAAACTACAACAGTTGGAATCCGCAAACTCTTTAGACATCGCATGCCTAACCAAATGAATTTCTTAGACATCTCATGCCTAACAATTATAAACCCCGCATTTTAGTCTCATTATCGAAAACACTTTTCAATATCATGTCGGGCAATTCAACAGGATTCCCGATATTCTGATCGAATGCTCGTCGCAAACTTTAGTAGACGGCCGCACCCCTGATACCGTCGACGAAGTGCACCAAGGTGGAACACCGCTACCGCGAGCACCTGAACGGATGCTTTCGGCGACGGGGTTCTCCTACAGTCACTTGGTCGGGGCTAAGGGGTGTAGCTGTCTATTAAGTTTATCCGGCGAGTATCCGCGTACGCTACGTGATTGCGACGGACTTTTGATCGCATCAAAATTCCGTGGCAACCAATCAATTGAGACTAAAGTGCTATGTTTATAACATTCATATTAGTTATCTCATAACTACATGTGGATTCCAAATATTGTATCACATTCCGGATAAATAGAAAATGTTAAACTTTCCGATCGAACAATCAAACACCCAAGTTTTCCCGAAACAGCTCAACACATGAAATAAGTTTAAAAACATTCATTTCATGCCACAGTACCAACGGTCCAGCCGTAGAATGGTCAAGCCAACGCCTCACATGTGGCACGCCGTACTGCCCCAAACCCTAAGGTTCAAAGGGCGGTTCAAGACGGTCACATAATCGAGTTAAGCTTTGTTGCCTTCTAGAGGGTCCATCGCGTTACTTGCACTACTTAGAACGTCTTTAAACCACGAAAAAATCCAACACATGGAAATTTTTCGGCAGGGGAAAAATTGGGTATTTATATCTGGTCGAACTTTTTAACATATTCTAAATTATCCAGAAAAACACATAGACAAAGTTTGACAATCCGATCGAATCTACGAACTCCCAATACAACCCAGAAAACTCAACTCTTGAATAGAAGTTAAAAATTCCCAGAAAACACAGCACTAACAGATAGGAATTAGTGTGCAAAGAAAGTGCCAAGATACTCCTATATGGCCGCAGAACCGCCGCACATGCCATGCTCGTGCCGCGGTTCCACGGCCACGTGGTCGAGTTACCCTTACGTGCTTCACAATAATTCTTAAAAAAGCCTGCTGAATTTTCTGGATATTTTTAATTCACAAAAATCCTCGATTTCAAAAAATGTACAGAGAATGGTTTTGGATTAGGGTTTCGGGTTCGATCGGACTTCTAATATCGTCTATACTTCGCCTATAGCTCTAGCTAGGCTCTGATACCACTGTAGGGTTCCTAGGCACACTCAAGAGGTTCCACAAGGTATCAACCATGCCAAATTTAAATTTTCTATGTGCCGAACAACCCTTAGCAAGATCGTTAACTAGAGGTAAAGGCGAAACTACAAGCAAGTTAACAACTTAACTAAAAAGTGAAAGGGACTACAACCTTTGTAGATCCGTTCCTCTACTTCCTTAGCTCCATGACGATGTCCCTTCGCTGTGATCATCGAATCCCGGACTCTAGCGTCGGTTTCATCGGAGAAATGGGCGGGCTAGGTCGTCAACTTCGATGCCGAAGATGATCTACGTCGAGGCAACTCTAACTCAAGCTCCATCTTCACTTGGTCATCAACCTTGTGAAGAAAACACCCTCTACTACATGGCAAGTGATAGAGGATGAAGAAATAGAAAGTGGGTTCACTTTGGATTTGGATTTCTCACTTGGAATCATCACTTGGAAAAATCTAGCAATGGTTTCTTCTCTTCATGAAGAAGATGAAGAAGAAGAAAGAAAAAGAATTATGAATTATTTCCAAAAATAAAATCAAGTGATGGTTATCATAATGCAACCAAGGGTGAGTTAAACTAGTGTAGAGACTAAACTAGGGTTTAGGTTAATGGTTAGGTTAAGGAAAGAAACAAAATGGTCAAAGCTTCATGAAGCTTCAAGTAAAAAACAAAAGAATCCACCATTTTTTTTCTTGCCCAAAAATAAATAAATAAAAGAAATAATTAAGTAAAGATAACAAAACCCAAATCATTAACCTAAACATGGTTTAAATCAAACATACACCCAAGTTTGCATGTATCATCAAACGTGATAGAATCAAGTGAGAAAAACAATCTTAAGTGAAAAAATACTAGTTAATGTAAAGTAATATATCAAATATATAATTATACATTAAATCATTAAATCAACACTTGATTTAATGATACGGTCATATTGCATATAACCGGCTAATATCAAGTGTATCATTGTATCGAATCAACACTTGATTCGGTAACCCGGCTATATCTTATATAACCGCCCAATGATACAAATCGTGAGAATAGAATACAGTATCACATACTGGTATTATTCTCGGTCCGCACATATCTCATATGCGCTCCTATTTCGTTTCTCTTGAGCCAGGAAACCTCTGTGTAGGACTCTAAAGACTCGTCAATACGCCGGCAGAAGGTGATGATCATATCAAACACCCACAAGCCGCAAGCGGTCTGCTAAACGTAACGGCCACCCGGGTATTGAGCGATCGGAAGATCAACGAGCAAGCCTGCTCACACTACTGTGAATCCAACCGGCAACACTTACAGTACAGTCCGGTCTCGTCGTCTGATATGTCGCATATCTCGCCTAGGAGTGGTAATCGTCAGACCCCAATAGCTCGATAAGTCGTGTCGATATGAGGTCTATAAGAGTTCGAGAAACTACTGGTAACACTTACCAGTAAATCTCAGCAACCCTGGCCAGGAATTTCCGGTTATAGCCAATCGAACACAGCGCAACATCAACTCCCTATACCGGGAGAGACGAATCCCCTCCTATTGCTCATTGCCTCCATGTGATTCGGGACTGTACCCAAAAACCACCGTTTTGCACGCCCTCTTGGACATGGTAAGGGGGAAATCAAAGCACAGTAGGAATCACACAAGACTCTATGACGATCTCGGGTCAACAGACTACTTTGTACCAGTGTCACCAGAGAACTGCCATCTGACGTGAGGTATAATACCATCTGGGAGTTCTCGGCGAGTCCGTCCAGTGTACCCAGTCTCCACTGAGCACCCGTATATCATCTCTGATGTCAAACACCATTGGATATAGGATCATCCATCGCCCATCTGTATGGGTCGAGAAGGTATACGCTAGTCTACTCTGGTATATCGATGCCCTGTCTCGATACACCCACGACTTGGGACCTTGAAGGATGTACTTATGGACTACCATGTCCCCACTAGTATGATCCGCATCATAGTCCAGGTAGTCAAGTACACATCCTAAGGGCTTTACCAACATGTAACAGAGAGACAATCTGTGTACACGTTAAGATAAAGAGCAACCAGATAGCATACTATCATGTCGAGGAAGAAAGTCCTCACTATATATATGTCCAAGCATCCACTACAATATACATCCTATGTATAGTAATGGCCTCTAGGGCATACATATAACTAACAGGGACCTTTTTGTATATATATTTTGTTTTCTTTTTCTGTTAACAATAATAAAAAATAATTAAAAATAAAAAAAATAAATAGGTGAGTGCCGACAATTTAGACCCTCTTGGTGTGGCATGACAGTGAGGACACTGTCAAGATTAAGTTTGGGGGTGTGCTTGGTAAGCTTTCTTCTTTCCCATTCATATGTATATTTTTGCATTTGCATACTTATTTTAAAACCCATAAAAATTGAAAAATTTTAAAAATTGAAAAATTCAATTTTGGACATAATTGATTTAAGTTTGACAAGACTGTTAACAAGCTAGGAACAACTAGATCCTAGACTTAGTAAATTAAAAACCTTAAAAATATCCTTTCTTAAAATTTAACGGTAGAAAAATATATGTCTTTGTGGTATACTTAGAAATAGGCAAATTTTGAGTTCACTTTTTGGGCTAAGTCAAAATAAGGGAAGAGTATTGATATTTTTATTAAAGTGTAAGTCTGAAAAATAATCCCTAAGATTAAGTCTAAATTCTGAAAATATATACCCTACAAATTGCACAAACACGAACCTTGAAACTTTGAATAGTAGAAGAGACCTTGAAATGCACTTGTCTAAAGTCCTTAGTATAAAGGGAAATAAAATAAAAATACAAGTGTGAATAAAAAGATAAAAAAAGGAACACTGGTTTTTGTAATTACTTAAGACTGCATAAATAGAAAAAAATATTTAGCGAGGGTGCTTTATCACCTATTGTCTTAGACCAACTGGTTTGGGAGTCACTGCTAAAGCCTTAGGTGTTACAAGACTAGGAATTACGCCTTAATGTGCAAACACATTTTGTAATCGGTCGTTAGTACCTCAAGAAGTATTAACGGTCGCATGTAGGATGTGTGAGCAATTTCATCTAAAAAATTCACCAACTAAAAGTACTTTGGACGATGGACAAGAGTATAAGAGCTTGAATTGAATTTCCAAGTGTAGGGGTGATACATCTGTAGGGTTCCTAGGCACACTAAGGAGGTCTCACAAGGCATCAACCATGCCAATTTAAATAATTCTAGTGCCGAGAAACCCTAAACTACGGATCGTTGGCTAGATGTCTAGGCGAAAAAGCAACTAGTAAACTACTTTACTAAGAGAATACGGAAATACAACCTTTGTAGATCCGGTGCTCCACCTCCATAGCTCCGCAATGAAGGCCTCTCGCTGTCCAAACAAATTCCGGGCTCTTGCGTCGGCTTCATCGGAGAATAGGCGAGCTAGGTCGTCGATGTCCATGCCGAAGATGATCTACGTCGAAGCATCGCTAGATCAAGCTCCACCTTCACCAAGTCATGAAAACTTGTGAAGGAAACACACTCTACTACTTGGCAAGAGGTAGAGGATGAAGAAATAGGAAGTGGGTAGACTTTAGAATTGGATTTCTCACCTGTTTCATCAATCCACCATTGATGAAGTCAAGCTTCTTCATGTGAAGAAGAAGAAGAAGATGAAGAAAGAATTATGATAAGTTAATTCAAAATAGAAAATAAATTGAATACTTATCATAATGCAACCATGGTAAAGTGTAGAGACTAAACTAAGGTTAAGTGAATGGTTAGGTTAGGTATGAAGACAAAAATGGTGACTAAGTCAAAGCTTCATGAAGCTTCAACATATATCCAAATAAAGCCACCATTTTTCTTTTCATTTTCCAAAAAGAAAATAAATAAATAAATGAATAAATAGATATGAAAATGAAAACCCTAACCATTACATAACCATGGTTTAAACTTTACACAAAACACAAGTTAGCATGCATCATCAAACATGATACATACAAGTGCACAAAAATATATCACATATACAATGTGCACAATGCAAGTGAGAAAATCCATTCAAAGTAAACCAATACTAGTCAATGTAAAGTAATATATCAAATATATAATTATACATTAAATCATTAAATCAACACTTGATTTAACGATCCGGTCATATCACATATAACCGACTAATATCCAATGTATCGATTTATCGAAACAATCCTTGATTCGATAACTAGGTTATATCGCATACAACCATTCGACACATTCATCGCGAGAATAGAATACGGTATCACATACACGCATTATTCTCGGTCCCGCACATATCTCATATGCGCTCCTATTTCGTTTCGCTTGAGCCAGGAAACCTCTGTGTAGGACTCTAAAGACTCGTCAATACGCCGGCAGCAGGTGATGATCATATCAAACACCCACAAGCCACAAGCGGTCTGCTAAACGTAACGGCCACCCGGTTATTGAGCGATCTGAAGATCGACGAGCAAGCCCGCTCACACTCCAGTGAATCCAACCAGTAACACTACCGTACAGTCCGGTCTGATCGTCTGATATGTCGCATATCTTGCCTAGGGGTGGTAAACGTCAGACACCAATAGCTCGATAAGTCGTGTCGATATGAGGCTCATAACGGGTCAAGAAACTACTGGTAACACTTACCAGCAATTCTCTGAGCAGCCCTGGCCAGGGACTTCCTGTTATAGCCAATCGAACACAGTGCAACATCAACTCCCTATACCGGGAGAGACGAATCCCCTCCTATCGCTCATTGCCTCCATGTGACTCGGGACTGTACCCAAAAACCACCGTTTTGCACGCCGTCTTGGACGTGGTAAGATGGAAATCAAAGCACAGTGGGAACCACACAAGACTCTATGACGATCTCGGGTCAACAGACTACTCTGTACCAGTGTCACCAGAGAACTGCCATCTGACGTGAGGTATAATAAGATCTGGGAGTTCTCGGCGAGTCCGTCCAGTGTACCCAGTCTCTACTGAGCACCCGTATATCATCTCTGATGTCAAACACCAATGGATATGGGATCATCCATCGCCCATCTGTATGGGTCGAGAAGGTATACGCTAGTCTACTCTGGTATATCGATGCCCCGTCTCGATACACCCTCGACTAGGGACTTTGAAGGATGTACTTATGGACTACCATGTCCCCACTAGTATGATCCGCATCATAGTCCCGGTAGTCAAGTACAGATCCTAAGGGCTTTACCAACATGTAACAGGGAGACAATCAGTGTACCCGTTAAGGTAAAGATCAACCAGATAGCATACTATTATGTCGAGCAAGAAAGTCCTCCCTATATATGTCCCAGCATCCACTACAATATACATCCTATGTATAGTAATGGCCTCTAGGGCATACATATAACTAACAATCTCCCACTTGCACTAAGGCCATCTGATAGCAGTGGTTGCAGTATCTCATACTCAACCATCCCATAAAAGTCTCTCTCTGGGAACAGGCCTTTGTGAGTGGATCCGCTGTGTTGTCCTCTGAGTCTACTCTCCAAACCTCGAGCACCCTGGAGATCAACCATCTCCATGATCAGGTGATACTGCCTTAGAATATGTCTGGATCACTGATGGGACCGGCGTTCCTTGGCATAAGCCACAACTCCATTGTCTCACAATGGTAGGAACATAGTTCATCTCATGAACCAATATACACCCAAACAGCCTCTAGGGTAGCATCTTAAGTAGCGATGTATCTTGCCTTTATCGTCTAGTTTGTCACGGTATCTAGCTTGGAACTCTTCCAACATACCGTCCCTTTACTGAGGGTAAAGACAATGCCTGTGACTGACACTCAGTCGTCTTTATCACCCTGGAACACTTCCAGTGATTCTTCCCAGGATCAATTGATACCATCTCACTACAACTAGTGAGAATCCTAACATCTAATTAAATCTATCTCATAGATCCAAAATCCAGTATTTAGTAGGTATCACTTTGATCCTATATGGAGAATCCTAGTGATAAGCGGAGATTGACCGAGCGTAGCATAAGAAACTCTTTTCTTATCAAGAGTATGTCATCCACGTACTCTACGAGGATCACTACCATACTCCCTACTACCTTTTTGTTTATACAAGGTTCATCTACCATTTTGATGATGTCAAACTCTTTGACTAATTCATCAAAACAGATGTTCCAACTCCGCGATGCCTGCTTTATCAAATAAAGCATCTTGCGCACGTTTCCGCTGCTCCCACTGTCTACGAAGCCCTCTGGCTGTGTACTTATAGACGCTCTCTTCTAAATCATCATTTAGAAAAGCAGTCAAGACACCCAACCACCAGATATCGCAGTCATTGTATGTAGCCGTGACAAGTAGGATCTGGATGGACTTATGCATAGCTACTTGAAAAGGTTTCATCATTATCCACGCTTGGTCGATGACGAAAACCTTTAACAAGTCCAGCTTTGAAAGTCTCAACTTTTCCATCTACACCAAGTAATCTTCTCAAGATATACTTGCTCCTGATGGGGATTTAACCCTTCAGATATAGCAACCAAAGTCCATACTTTGTTGGTGTATAAGGATTCCATCTCAGATCGCTAAGCATCCATCTATTCTTACAGAGTCTTACTCCTGATGGCCAGCTCTAAACTAGTTGGGTCATCATCTCATGATGCAATCCTCGCTCCCACTTTCATAGAGAAACCAAAATATCTCTCAGGTGGGTGAGAAACCCTACTAGATCTGCGGAGAGGCTAAGGTTCGTTGGTAACTATTGAATCCTTTGGTTCTGTCAAATCATCAGCTGCAGTTTTGTATAGCTGGAACCTTTCCAGTTCTACATAACAGACCTTGCCTCGAGCTTGTCCGGATTTTGCTTTCAGACATAGGCCGGTCAACCCCAAATCTTAACTAACTTAAGAGATGGGCTCTTACCTTATCATATCAAATATGAAGTGGTAGGCAACTGATTTGATTCGAACCCTATTCAATAGGTATGCAGCTTCTCAAGTGCATAACTCCCAAAAGGAAATAGGTAACTCAGTAGTACTCATCATAGAGCACATCATATCACATAGGGTGCTATTGCTCCGCCCCGATATACCATCGTGTTATGGTGTATACGGAGGAGTAATGCTGAGAGAGAATCTCATTCTCCTTTAGAATAATCCAGGATTTCCGTGCTCAAGTATTCTCCTCCTTGATCACATCAAAGGACATAATACTTTTACCCGTATTGGTTCTCTACTTCTAACTTATATTCTGTGAATATCTCAAAAGGTTCGGACTTGTATTTCAACAGGAACATAGGTCTGAATCTTGAGAGATTATCAGAGAATGTAACGAAGTACAAAGAACCGGTCTTGGCATGTGTAGACAGGGGACCTTGCATACATCAACATGTATCATCCTAAGAGTTTACTAACTCTTTCTCTGTTTCCAATAAACGGAGCTATGGTCATTTAATCTTTGTGACATGACTGGCGAGTTTCACAAGATGTAAATTCAAACTAATTTAAATATGCATCTTTATGTAACTCTAGCTAGTCGGGTCACATTGATATGACCTAGTCTACAATACCTCAAGAAGGATTCGTTCATTTCTGAACTCTTCCTCTTGTGTGTGTTCCGTATATTAAAGAACTGTAGTTTGATTTAGAACATCAACGCTTTTAGATAACGTGCCTGAACCGATCAACTTTTGATATAGGAAATGTTCAAAACATAATCCAACAATACAAAATTATATCCTTTCTTTACAAGTAAAGAGACTGATATGATTTTGTATATCAGGTTCGGTATCTAATAACATTCGTTCAGAATCAATGTATTTGGAATACAGGGTGACAGTGACCAACAGTTTGGCTGCAACTCTTGCCCCGTTTTCTGCCTCATGAAACTTATCCCCCGTTTTCAGTTCTCTACCTTTCTATAGCCCTATGTAACAGATTACATATCTGGGATCCTGATCCGGTATCATATACCCAGGACGTAAAGGATACTGAGAAACAGTTCTGTATAAAGAACACACCCGAAGATGATGCATCAGCATGCACTCTCTTCGTTTGGGCGGCACGGGAATTCTGGTAATCCCCAATTTCCTGCTCTGTCTTATAACAATTATAAGTTGGAGCGGGACCAACGTTCCCCAGCTCAGTATAACAAGGGGGTTCGGACAATATTCCGTATTATTATCTTGATTAAGGCGTGATATGGTCGCTACCTGGAGAGAGAGAGAAGAAAACACTCAGCGTGCGCTCTTGCAAGAATAGGTTGGTTATTATTTTATCTAATCAGGATGGCTCCCACTTCTTTTTATCAAATCTTCCTTCAAACCCTAAAAGGAAAGACTAGCCGAGATTAATTACACACTACAGGTTCGCCAATCTTTCAGCCAGGCCAGTGTCGGTACTTTGAGGGAGGTCCCCCGTGCTTTCGTACGAACCTAATTAATGTAAACCTCGTTTTCCCAGAGGCGTAACCCCGTTGACACCTTTCTAGACACCTACTTGATCGGCTAATTGTAATGTATAAAACTCTCCCAGAAATAACACTTACTCGCAGCGGGTATCGGGATCCAACTATCTCATAGAAGGTATGCAATCTCATTGCAAATTTCAACACTTGAAATTCCCGATAATGTTTTGCCCCTAGCTCGCTATGACCTTGACGGAGGCCAAACAACCCATAGTCCGCTAGTCAAGTTCAACCTGTCATTTCCTGATTGAATTAAACCCACCCGCACGACCCTTGACGGAGGCCAAACAACGCCGTACGAATACCCTAATCCAATCGCATCATATGCTAGCAGATAAGCACTAGTTAGCTACCGTACACTACGCCTTGACGGAGGCCAAACAACCGCAGCACGAATACTAACTAGTACGTATCTGAAATGACGGAGGGCTACGACAGGTTTTTCTGAAAACCTATTGCGTAATGAACTTGATATCGTTGTAGAATCAAATGATTTTAAAATGGAGTGCTTTTGAGGCTTTTCTAGTTTTGCTAAAGGAGTCATTCCCAGTGAAGGGATCGTCGGTCCTTTCCTCGTCGAATGAGGTGCAGGATATATCATATATACCGCTGTGCAAAGCAAAAACTCTTAAAAGCAATCAAAAGACAAACCGAGTGTGTAGCATCTGCCTGTTATTGCTAAAGGAGTCACTCCCGGTGAAGGGATCTCGGTCCTTTCCTCATCGAATAAGGTGCAGGATATATCACATATACCGCTATGCAAAGCAAGAACTGTAGCTACCTGTTTTATTTTGAAATTCGATTCTGCAACATCTTAGGTTTCTTTTATTTCATTAATCACATTAATGAAGTCCCATCATTTAAGTACCTAAACATCACAGATAAATACGACGTACACTTATGCCATCCGCATTCGCATCGATGTCCCCTCGTGCACCGTTAGGTTAGGTAACTAACGGCAGAGCAGGGCAGGGCTACCACGGGTGTAAAACATAAGTAACGTCTATATAATATATCATATATACTATATACTGTATCTATCACAGAACATCACATGATCACATCACAGATATCGCAGCAGAAGAATCATATGAAATATTGGATATACTAGGACGTCCGTGTGTTCAATACGAGCCAGTATAAAACACGGATTCCACGGTCGTGATGAATAGCCAAACCCACACCCCTAGACCCCTACGAGAGCGGCAAGCAACCCTACCAATTCTAGAGTTAGGAGACCCGGACTCGACTCCTCGAGTTGGTCTCCCACTGGACTCCAGAACCCGGTTACTTGTACTCCCCTCCTTGGGTCTATCCTAGTGCGGAAAAGTAAATAATATACAAAGGGTGACATCTTCCGCAACCTGGAAGTGCCCCAATAAAAGAATATTACATACAAGTTTTTACATGAATGAAAATTAAAAACACTCATCTCACATAAAAACCCCCAGCTATTCAAACACGACGATCCAATATAACATATCCAGCAACACATAACATCACATGTCATCAACGTAAGTAAATATGCGCATACCAATTGTCGTTGACATATAGCAACGAAACCGGCGATATCACATATTACACTTACGGTCACAGAAAAGAAAGTGTAAAACTACAACAGTTGGAATCCGCAACCACCTCAGACATCGCATGCCTGACCAAATGAATTACTTAGACATCGCATGCCTAACAATTATAAACCCCGCATTTTAGTCTCAAAATCGAAAACTCTTTTCAATATCAAGTCGGGCAATTCAACAAGATTCCCGACATCCTGATCGAATACTCGTTGCAAACTTCAGTAGGCGGCCGCACCCTCGATACCGTCGACAAAGTGCACCAAGGCGGATCACCGCTGCCGCGAGCACCCGTACGGATGCTTTCGGCGACGGGGTTCTCCTACAGTCACTTGGTCGGGGCTATGGAGTGAGGCTGTCTATTAAGTTTACCCGGCGAGTATCCGCGTACACTACGTGATTGCGACGGACTTTTGATCAAATCAAAATTCCGTGGCAACCGATCAAGTGAGACTAAACTGCTGTGTTTATAACATTCATTCAGTTATCACATAACTATTTGTGAATTCCAATTATTGTATCCCATTCCAGATAAACAGAAAATGTTAAACTTTTCGATCGAGCAATCGAATACCCAAGTTTTCCCGAAACAGATCAACACATGAAATAAGTCTAACAACATTCAGTTCGTGCCTCAGTACCAACGGTCCAGCCGTAGAAGGGTCAAGCCAACGCCTCACATGTGGCACGCCGTACTGCCCCAAACCCGAAGGTTCAAAGGGCAGTTCAAGACGGTCACATAATCGAGTTAAGGTTTGTTGTCTTCTAGAGGGTCCATCGCATTACTTGCACTACTTAGAACGTCGTCAAACTACGGAAAAATCCAACACTTGGAAATTTCCTGACAGGGGAAAAATTGGGTATTTATATTCGGTCGAACTTTTTAACATATTCTAAAAATACCCGGAAAAGCACACCGACAAAAATTAGACAGTCCGATCGAATACACCGAGTCCCCAATACAACACAGAAAATACAACTCTGTAATAAATATTAAAAACATCCAGAACACACAAGAAACACCAAAAGAAACAACTGAAGAAAAACCACATCCTAATCAACACAGACGGCCGCGGAACCGCCGCAAAAGGGGGGTCAACGCCGCGGTTCCGCGGCCGTACTGTTGAATTAGGTTGTCGTTTTCTCTAGTTTTTCTTAGAATTTCCTGCACATTTCTCTGCATATTTTTAATTCCAAAAAATCCACATTTTACAGAAATTTCCAGAGAGCATGTTAAGGGTTTGGGTTTCGGGTCGATCGGACTTCAAATTCCGTCGGGACTTCGCCTAAGGCTCTAGCTAGGCTCTGATACCACTCTAGGGTTCCTAGGCACACTAAGGAGGTCTCACAAGGCATCAACCATGCCAGTTTAAATAATTCTAGTGCCGAGAAACCCTAAACTACGGATCGTTGGCTAGATGTCTAGGCGAAAAAGCAACTAGTAAACTACTATACTAAGAGAATACGGAAATACAACCTTTGAAAATCCGGTGCTCCACCTCCATAGCTCCGCAATGAAGGCCGCTCGCTGTCCAAACAAATTCCAGGCTCTTGCGTCGGCTTCATCGGAGAATAGGCGAGCTAGGTCGTCGATGTCCATACCGAAGATGATCTACGTCGAAGCATCGCTAGATCAAGCTCCACCTTCACCAATTCATGAAAACTTGTGAAGGAAACACACTCTACTACTTGGCAAGAGGTAGAGGATGAAGAAATAGGAAGTGGGTAGAGTTTAGAATTGGATTTCTCACTTGTTTCATCAATCCACCATTGATGAAGTCAAGCTTCTTCATATGAAGAAGAAGAAGAAGATGAAGAAAGAATTATGATAAGTTAATTCAAAATAGAAAATAAATTGAATACTTATCATAATGCAACCATGGTAAAGTGTAGAGACTAAACTAAGGTTAAGTGAATGGTTAGGTTAGGTATGAAGACAAAAATGGTGACTAAGTCAAAGCTTCATGAAGCTTCAACATATATCCAAATAAAGCCACCATTTTTCTTTTCATTTTCCAAAAAGAAAATAAATAAATAGATATGAAAATGAAAACCCTAACCATTACATAACCATGGTTTAAACTTTACAAAAAACACAAGTTAGCATGTATCATCAAACATGATACATACAAGTGCACAAAAATATATCACATATACAATGTGCACAATGCAAGTGAGAAAATCCATTCAAAGTAAACCAATACTAGTTGATGTAAAGTAATATATCAAATATATAATTATACATTAAATCATTAAATCAACACTTGATTTAACGATCCGGTCATATCACATATAACCGACTAATATCCAATGTATCGATTTATCGAATCAATCCTTGATTCGATAACTAGGTTATATCGCATACAACCATTCGACACATTCATCGCGAGAATAGAATACGGTATCACATACACGCATTATTCTCGGTCCCGCACATATCTCATATGCGCTCCTATTTCGTTTCGCTTGAGCCAGGAAACCTCTGTGTAGGACTCTAAAGACTCGTCAATACGCCGGCAGCAGGTGATGATCGTATCAAACACCCACAAGCCGCAAGCGGTCTGCTAAACGTAACGGCCACCCGGGTATTGAGCGATCTGAAGATCGACGAGCAAGCCCGCTCACACTCCAGTGAATCCAACCAGTAACACTACCGTACAGTCCGGTCTGATCGTCTGATATGTCGCATATCTTGCCTAGGGGTGGTAAACGTCAGACCCCAATAGCTCGATAAGTCGTGTCGATATGAGGCTCATAACGGGTCGAGAAACTACTGGTAACACTTACCAGGAATTCTCTGAGCAGCCCTAGCCAGGGACTTCCTGTTATAGCCAATCGAACACTGTGCAACATCAACTCCCTATACCGGGAGAGACGAATCCCCTCCTATCGCTCATTGCCTCCATATGACTCGGGACTGTACCCAAAAACCACCGTTTTGCACGCCCTCTTGGACGTGGTAAGATGGAAATCAAAGCACAGTGGGAACCACACAAGACTCTATAACGATCTCGGGTCAACAGACTACTCTGTACCAGTGTCACCAGAGAACTGCCATCTGACGTGAGGTATAATACCATCTGGGAGTTCTCGGCGAGTCCGTCCAGTGTACCCAGTCTCTACTGAGCACCCGTATATCATCTCTGATGTCAAACACCAATGGATATGGGATCATCCATCGCCCATCTGTATGGGTCGAGAAGGTATACGCTAGTCTACTCTGGTATATCGATGCCCCATCTCGATACACCCTCGACTAGGGACTTTGAAGGATGTACTTATGGACTACCATGTCCCCACTAGTATGATCCGCATCATAGTCCCGGTAGTCAAGTACAGATCCTAAGGGCTTTACCAACATGTAACAGGGAGACAATCAGTGTACACGTTAAGGTAAAGATCAACCAGATAGCATACTATCATGTCGAGCAAGAAAGTCCTCCCTATATATGTCCCAGCATCCACTACAATATACATCATATGTATAGTAATGGCCTCTAGGGCATACATATAACTAACAACATACACACATGTAGGGGTATGTGATTGGGGTTTAGATGAGAGATTGGAATGAAATATAGGACTTATATCTTTAATAGATATGATAAAAATTCCTAAGTTGAGATGGAAACTTAGTAGGAAAACTCAAAAGATGGTAAAAGCTAAGTAAATTTACAGAACATATACAGTCTTAAGTTAAATGATAAGGAAGCGTGAAAAATATGGGTGGATAATTTCTGAGTCGAATATAATAGAATTTCTTGCTAGAAAACCGTATTGGAGAATAAAATTCAATAGGCCGAATTGATAGGATTTTGTGGGTAGTATCCGCTGAAAACCCTCAGGAGACAACACTCCTCCTACTAAGGACACCTAGAAGTTTAACGGCTTGTTGCACGAGCTAAGTGAAATCGCGTTTCCCTGCGAAAGTGAGGTTAGGTTTTTTTCGAGAATAAAACTCGTTTTGCTCGAGGACGAGCAAAAGATAAGTTTGGGGGTATTTTTTCATATCATAATTTTGCATTATTATATTCCCCACTCTTATTCATTTTACAAATAAACAGGTGCTTTTGATCCATGTCTGCTACATAGTTGCAGGTTACAGGTTCTCGGAACAAAACGGTGAAAATGATGAAAAGATGATACAAAAGTGAGACTACGACCAACAAATAGAAGAATCTTGATCATGCCTACAGTTTGAGGGACCAATGAAGATCAATGAACAATTTCACAAAGTACAAAGGCAGCGAAAGGTTGAAGACTTTGACATGAAGCAAAGGGTAAAAGTCCACGATATTATGCACCGTGGAAATCTGGAAGAGAACTAGAAGACAATTTGAGAAACCAAGTGAAGAAACAAGAAGCAAAATGTAACCAGAAGAAGCCCAGAAAATTACAGCAAAAGAACCCTATATATGGCCGCGGATCCGCGGCCAAATATGCCCTCTGGCCGTGGTTCCGCGGCCATGGTGAACACGTGTCGGTGCATTTTCCAATGCTGTGGCGGTGCGTGGACTAGGCTTCTTAAGGTAAAATTGTAAATGCAGATATGTATCGAATGTAACCCTAGGATTTCTATGATCTATAAATAGAAAGTCTAAACCTCTTTTTGAGGTATGCCTCTTTTCATTGATCAAAAATTCAGAATTCATTGTAATGTAAGAAGAGAGCATCAAATAAAGTAAGTAGATTTTCTTTACCTTGCCCTAGTTAATTTCCTTTCTGCCGTAGTATAGAATTTTTATTATCCGTCCTAGTTAATTAGTTTAGAACTTTTAATTATTTGCCGTAGATAAAAAATTGTTTCTTTTAATCAATTCCGTAATGAGTGAGTAGTTCCTCACTTGTTAGGGTTAGGAATAGGAATGGTTTGAGAGATGAAAATCTCCCACCCCTTCCTTGCCCATCACATATTAATTAATTGGACTCCATGCATACATACACACACTGCTCCCTACGGCACCCTACCCACGAGGTAACGGTGATACCGTAGTATAAAAGACCGGTTGTGCATATTTTCCATGGAGGTTAGGGTAAGAATTAAGAAAGGACTGACAAGGACCTAGAGGAAGAAACATCGTTTCTTCCCGATCGTCCCCATCCCCTTTATTAATTATTACCATAACACCTAAAGAGATCTAAATGAAGGCATTGAAAGCGGTGGGAAATTTTTAATTTCCAAACTTAATCTAAACCTAACCCTAGCAAGATTCGAATCCTAGTCTAAATCAACATAGTTTTTAGTGATAATTAAACCAACACCGTTTGGAATTAACTCGTTAGAAAAAACTGAGAATACATAACAACCCTGTGGACCGACCCGTACTCACCGGCTAGCTACCAAGCGACGCCGTTCTTGATTGCGGTAATTAACAATTTTTGATTTCAAAATCTGTCTTTTCAAATCATATACCCTGCACCTTATTCGATGAGGAAAGAGCCGAGATCCCATCACCGGGAGTGACCTCTTTTGCTAAACTAGAAAATTCTAAAAAACACTCATTTTCAAAATCATTTGTTTCTACAATGATATCAAGTTCATTACGCAAAAGTTTTTCAGAAAAACCTGTCGTAGACCTTCGTCATTTCAGATAAAGATTATTTAGTATTCGTGCTGCGTTTGTTGACCTCTGTCAAGGTGTAGTATGAGGTAGCTGATTAGTAATTATCTGTAAAGCATGTGATGTGAGTGGATTAGGGTAGTCATACCTCTGTCAAGGGTCGTGCGGGTGGGTTTGATTCAATCAAGAAATGACGGGTTAAACTTGACTAATGCACTATGGTTTATTGAGCTCTGTCAAGGTCATAGCACACTAGGGGTAAAAGTATTATCGGGAATTTCAAGTGTTGAAATTTGCAATGAGATTGCATACCTCCTATGAGATAGTTGGATCCTGATACCCACTGCGAGTAAGAGTTACTCCTGCGAGAGTTTTACACATGACAATTAGCCGATCAAGTAGGTGACAAGAAAGGTGTTTACGGGGTTATGCCTCTGGGAAAACGAAGTTTATTTTAATTAGGTCCATGTGAAAGCACGGGGAACCTCTCTCAAAGTACCAACACTGGACTGGCTGAATGATTGGCGAACTTGTAAAGTGTAATTAATCCCGGCTAATCTTACCTTTTAGGGTTTTAAGGAAGATTTGATAAAAAGCAGTGGGAGCCATTTTGATTAGATAAGATAATAACCAATCTAATTTTGCAAGGGCATACGCTAAAGTGTTTTCTTCTCTCTCTCTCCAGGTAGCGACCATATCAGGCCTTAATCAACATAATAACATGGATGTATTGACTGAACCCGCTTATTATACTGAGCAGGGGAACGTTGGTCCCGCTCCCACTAATAATTGTTATAAGTCCGAGCAAGGAAATTGAGAATATCTGAATTCTCATGCCACCCAAATGAAGAACGAGCATGCTGATGCATCTTCTTTGGGTGTGTTTGTTATCGAGAACTGTTTCTCAGTTCACTCTACGTCCTGGGTATTGCTGTAGGGTTTCAAGGCACGCACACAAGGTTCTACGAGGCATCAACCAAGCCCAATTTAAAAATTAGCCGTGCCGAACAACCCGAAGCCGGATTTTTAAACTAGGGTTTAGGCGAAAACTAGCATGCTAAACACTTTAACACTAAGTGAGAGGGATTACAACCTTTGTAGATCCTGTCCTTCACTTCATATATATGCTCCGTGTTGAGGTCCCTTCGCTGCGATCATCGTGCTCTGGACTCTCGAGAGGCTTCACGAAGAGAATGATGCAACCTTTGCTTCCGATCTTCGATACAAAGATGATCTACCTTGAAGTTTCGTTAACACAAGCTAACACTCATTAAAATTGAGTGAACACTCTCATCTAAAGGGCAAGGGAAGATGAGGATGATGAAGTAGGATTTTTGCTCTCTTTATTTATCTTTTTTTCACATTTATTCATCACTTTGAAAAAACTAGTAAGCTTTTTCATGAAAGAAAAGATGAAGGAAGAAGAAGATGAATAATATGATTATTCTTTTGAGATGAATACAAAGAATTAATATGATAAATAATGCAACCATGGTCAACTAAACTCATGTAGAGAATTAACTAGGGTTAGGGTTTGGGTTGGGTTAAAGCATGAGTCATAACAAAATATCTTTATCATGACAAAAAGAAACCTTCTAGAATCAACTAGAAGTCTTAACCCTAATCCAAACCCTAATCATGTTTAAACTCCACTAAACTTGTTGCATTAGTTATCATATCATGTTACAATATTATATATCACATATATAATATTTATCGTAACAAAATAAAATAATACAATTAACATATATCGCATATATATATCAATGTATTACCCGAGTGAGAAAAAGAATCTTTTAGTGAGCAAATATTAGTTAATGTAATTTTAATATATCATATATATTATTATACATTAAATTATCGAATCAACACTTGATCCGACAATCCGGCTATATCGCATATAACCGACTAATATTTATCCGTACCGATTCATCGAATCAATACTTGATCCGATGACCCGGCTGATACCATATATCGCGAGAATAGAATACGGTATCTCATATCGCATTATTCTGGGTCCCGCACATATCACATATGTGCTCCTACTCAGTTTTGCCTGAGCCAAGAAACCTCTGTGTAGGACTCTAAAGAATCGTCAATACGCCGGCAGTAGGTGATGATCATATCGAACACCCACAAGCTGCAAGCGGTCAGCTAAACGTAACAGCTACCCAGGTATTGAGCGCTCAGAAGATCAACAAGCAAGCCTGTACATTCTCCTGTGAATCCAAACAGTAACACTCCCGTACAGTCCGGTCTCGTCGTCTGATATGTCGCATATCTCGCCTAGGGGTGGTAAACGTCAGACCCCAGTAGCTCGATAAGTCATATCGATATGAGGTCTATAACAGTTTGAGAAACTACTGATAACACTTACCAGTAAATCTCAGCAATCCTGGCCAGGGATTTCTGGTTATAGCCAATCGAATACAGCACAACATCAACTCCCTATACCGGGAGAGACGAATCCCCTCCTATCGCTCATTGCCTCCATATGATTCGGGACTGTACCCAAAAGCCACCTTTTTGCACGCCCTCTTGGACGTGGTATGATGGAAATCAAAGCACGGTGGGAATCACACAAGACTCTATGACGATCTCGGGTCAACAGACTACTCTGTACCAGTGTCACCGGAGAACTGCCATCTGATGTGAGGTATAATACCATCTGGGAGTTCTCGGCGAGTCCGTCCAGTGTACCCAGTCTCTACTGAGCACCCGTACACCATCCTTGATGTCAAACACCGATGGATATGGGATCATCCATCGCCCATCATAAGGGTCAAGATGCGTATACGCTAGTCTACTCTGGTGCATCGATGCCCTGTCTCGATACACCCTCGACTAGGAACAATTATAGGATGTACTCGTCGACTACCGTGGCCCCACTAGTATGATCTCATCATAGTCCCAGTAGTCAAGTACATATCCTAAGGGCTTTATCAACATGTAACATAGAGACAATCAGAGTACATGTTAAGATAAAGAGTAACCAGATAGCATACTATCATATCGAGCATGAAAGTCCTCCCTATATATGTCCAAGCATCCATTACAATATACATCGTATGTACAGTAATGGCCTCTAGGGCATACATATAACTAACAATCTCCTACTTGCACTAGGGCCATCTGTTGTGGTATTACATACCCAACAATTAGCTGCGGTTGAAATATTTCATACTCAACCATCCCGTAAGAGTCTCTACTGGGAAAAATGCCTTTGTGAGTGGATCCGCACTGTTGTCCTATGCGTCTACTCTCCTAACCTCGATCTCCCTGGAGATCAACCATCTCCATGATCAGGTGATACTGCCTAAAAATTATATCTGGATTTCTGATGGGACGGTAGTTCCTTGGCATAAGCCACAACTCCATTGTCACACAATGGTAGGAACGAAGTTCATCTTATGAACTTATATTTATCCAGACTGCCTCTTTGGTAGCATCCTTGGTAACGATGAATCTTGCCTTTAATCATCTAGTAAGTCACGGTATCTAGCTTGGAACTCTTCCAACATACCGTCCCTCCACTGAGGGTAAAGACAATGCCTGCGACTGACATTCAGTCGTCCTTATCACCCTGGAACCTTTCCAGTGATTCTCCCCAGGATCGATTGATACCATCTCACTACAACTAGTGAGTATCCTAACATCCAATTAGAACTATCTCATAGATCCAAAACACAGGATTTAGGAGGTATCGCTTTGATCCTATATGGAGAATCGTTATGATAAGCGGAGATTGACCGAGCGTAGCATAAGAAACTCCTTCCCTATCAAGAGTATGTCATCCACGTACTCTACGAGGATCACCACCATACTCCCTACTACCTTTTTGTATATACAAGGTTCGTCTACCATTTTGATGAAGTTAAACTCTTTGACTACCACATCAAAACAGATGTTCCAACTCCGCGATGCCTGTTTTATCACATAAAACATCTTGCACACGTTTCCGCTGCTCCCACTGTCTACGAAGCCATCTGGCTGTGTACTTATAGCCGCTATTTTCTAAAACATCATTTAGAAAAGCAGTCATGACATCCAACCGCCAGATATCGTAGTCATGGTATGTAGCCGTGGCAAGTAGGATCTGGATGGACTTAAGCATAGCTTTGAAAGTCTTAACTTTTCCATGTACACCAAGTAATCTTCTCAAGATATACTCGCTCCTGATGGGGATTTAACCCTTCAGATAAAGCAACCAACGTCCATACTTTGTTGGTGTATAAGGATTCCATCTCAGATCGATAAGCATCCAGCCATTCTTACAGAGTCTCACTCCTGATGGACAGCTCGAAACTAGTTGGGTCATCATCTCATGATGCAATCCTCGCTCCCACTGTCATAGAGAAACCGAAGTATCTCTCAGGTGGTTGAGGAATCCTGCTAGATCTGCGGAGAGGCTGAGCTTCGTTGGAAACTATTGAATCCTTTGGTTCTACCAATTTATCAGCTGCAGTTTGTGTAGCTGGAACAATTACAGTTCTACATAACAGACCTTGCCTCGAGCTTGTCCGAATTTTTCTTTTAGACAAAGTCTGGACAACCCTAAATCTTAACAAACTTAAGATATGGGCTCTTCCCTTTCCATATCACATATGAAGTGGTAGGCAACTGATTTGATTTGAACCCTATTCAATAAGTATGTAGCTTCTCAAGCGCATAACATCCAAAAGGAAATAAGAAACTCAGTAGTACTCATCATAGAGCACACCATATCACATAGGGTGCTATTGCTCCGCCCGGATACACCGAGGTGCTGTGGTGTATACGGAGAAGTAATGCTGAGAGAGAATCTCATTCTCCTTTAGAATTGTCCAGGAATTCCGTGCTCAAGTATTCTCCTTCTTGATCTCATCAAAGGACATAATACTTATACCCGTATTTTGGTTCTCTACGTCTAACTTATATTCTGTGAATATCTCAAAAGCTTCGGACTTGTGTTTCAATAGAAACACATGTTTGAATCTTGAAAGATTATCAGAGAACGTAATGAAGTAAAAAGAACCGGTCTTGGCATGTGTAGACAGGGGACTTTCATACATCAGCATGTATCAATCCCAAGAGCTCACTAACTCTTTCTCTGTTTCCAATAAACAGAGCTATGGTTATCTTATCTTTGTGACATGGCCGGCAAGTTTCACAGGATATAAATTCAAACAGATTTAAATATGCATCTAAATGTAACTTAGCTAGTCGGGTCGCATCGATATGACCTAGTCTACAATGCCTCAAGAAGGATTCGTTCATTTCTGAACTATTCCTCTTGTGTGTGTTCTGTATACTAAGAACTGTAGTTTGATTTAGAATGTCAATGCTTTTAGATAACGTGCCTGAACCGATCAACTCTTGATATAGGAAATGTTCAAAACATTATCCAACAATACAAAATTAAATCCTTTCTTTACTAATAAAGAGACTGATATGATTTTGTATATCAGGTTCGGTATCTAATAACATTCGTTCAGAATCAATTTATTCAGGTAATACAGGGTGATAGTGACCAACAGACTTGGCTGCAACACATGCACCCTTTTCTATCTCATGAAACTTATCACCCGTTCTCAGTTCTCTACCTATCTGTAGCCCATGTAACAGATTACATATGCGGGATACTGATCCGGTATCACATACCCAGGACGTAAAGGATACTGAGAAACAGTTCTATGTAATGAACACACCCGAAGATGATGCATCAACATGCACTTTCTTCATTTGGGCGGCACGGGAAATCTGGTATTCCCCAATTTCATGCTCTGTCTTATAACAATTATAAGTTGGAGCGGGACCAACGTTCCCCAGCTCAGTATAACAAGCGGGTTCGGTCAATATATCCGTTTTATTATCTTGATTAAGGCGTGATATGGTCGCTACCTGGAGAGAGAGAGAAGAAAACACTCAGCGTGCGCTCTTGCAAGAATAGATTGGTTATTATTTTATCTAATCAGGATGTCTCCCACTGTTTTAATCAAATCTTCCTTCAAACCCTAAAAGGAAAGACTACCCGGGATTAATCACACGCTATAAGTTCGCTAATTTTTCAGCCAGGCCAGTGTCGGTACTTTGAGGGAGGTCCCCCATGCTTTCGCATGAACCTAATTAAAGTAAACATCGTTTTCCCAGAGGTGTAACCCCGTTGACACCTTTCTAGACACCTACTTGATCGGCTAATTGTAATGTGTAAAACTCTCCCAGGAGTAACTCTTACTCGCAGCGGGTATTGGGATCCAACTATCTCATAGAAGGTATGCAATCTCATTGCAAATTTCAACATTTGAAATTCCCGATAATATTTTGCCCCTAGCGTCCTATGACCTTGACGAATGCCAAACCACCCATTGTCCGCTAGCCAAGTTCAACCCGTACATTTCTTGATTGAATTAAACCCACCCGCACGACCCTTGACGAATGCCAAACAACGCCGTACGAATACCCTAATCCAATCGCATCGTATGCTAGCAGATAAGCACTAGTTAGCTACCGTACACTACGCCTTGACGAATGCCAAACTACCGCAGCACGAATACTAAGTAGTACTTATCTGAAATGACGGAGGGCTACGACGTGTTTTTAAGAAAACCCTTTGCGTAATGAACTTGATATCGTTGTAGAATCGAGTGATTTTAAATGGAGTGTTTTTTAGGCTTTTCTAGTTTTGCTAAAGGGGTCACTCCCGGTGAAGGGATCGTCGGCCCTTTCCTCATCGAATAAGATGCAGGATATTTCACAAATACCACTATGCAAAGCAAGAACTATAGAAGCAATCAAAAGACAGACCGAGTTTGTAACATTTGCTAGTTTCACTAAAGAGGTCACTCCCGGTGAAGGGATCTCGGCTCTTTCCTTATCGAATAATGTGCTGGATGTTCTACAAGGAACACCGCTATGCAAAGCAAGAACTAGAGCTACCAGTTTTTATTAAACAAGTTTCTACAACATCTTAGGTTTCTTTTATTTCATTAATCTCATTAATGAAGTCCCATTTTGTTATGCTTCACAAGCATCTCTTTTTGAAACGAAATCTGCAATATACCATATATCTCATATATATAATATAAACATTCGTCTTAGGCAGTAATATGATCTCATCACAGAACATTGCAGCAGAAGAACATATATGAAATATTGGATATACTAAGACGTCCGTGTTTTCAATACGAGCCTGTATAAAACACGGATTAAACGGTCGCGATGAATAGCCAAACCCACATCCCTAGACCCCTACGAGAGCGGCAAGCAACACTGCCAATTCTAGGGTTAGGAGACCCTGTCTCGACTCCTCGAGATGGTCTCCCACTGGACCCTAGAACCCGGTTACCTGTGCTCCCCTCCTTGGGTCTACCATATGCTGAAATGTAAATAATATACAACGGTGACATCTTCCGCAACCTGGAAGTGCCCCAATAAAAGAATATTACATACAAATGAATTTTACATGAATGAAAAAGAAAAAACTCTCATCTCACATAAAAACCCCCGGCTATTCAGAACGCGACGATCCAATATAACATATCACAGCAACACATAATATCTCATATCATCAACATAAGCAAGTATGCGCATCCCGATTTTCGTTGATGTATAGAAACGAAGCCGGCGATACACCACATACTACGCTTACGGTCACAGAAAAGAAAGTGTAAAACTACAACAGTTGGAATCCGCAACCTCTTTAGACATCGCATGCCTAACCAAATGAATTCCTTAGACGTCTCATGCCTAACAATTATAAACGCCGCATTTTAGTCTCATTATCGAAAATTCTTTTCAATATCAACTCGGGCAATTTAACAAGATTCCCGACATTATGATCGAATGCTCGTCACAATCTTTAGTAGACGGCCGCACCTCCAGATGCCGTCGACAAAGTGCACTAAGGCGGAACACCGCTGCCACAAGCACCCGAACGGATGCTTTTGGCGACCGGGTTCTCCTACAGTCACTTGGTCGGGGCTATGGGGCGTGGCTGTCTGTTATGTTTACCCGGCGAGTATCCGCGTACACTACGTGATTGCAACAGACTTTTGATCGCATCAAAATTCCGTGGCAACCGATCATCTGAGACTAAACTGCTATGTTTATAATATTCAAATTAGTTATCTCATAACTTTTTGTGGATTCCAAATATTGTATCACAATCCAGATAAATAGACAATGTTAAACATTCCGATCGAATAATAAAACACCCAAGTTTTCCCCAATATATCTCAACACTTGAAATCAGTTTAAAAACATCCATCACATGCCACAGTACCAATGGTCCAGCCGTAGAAGGGTCAAGCCAACGCCTCACATGTGGCACGCCGTACTGCCCCAAACCCTAAGGTTCAAAAGGCAGTTCAAGACGGTCACATAATCGAGTTAAGGTTTGTTGTCTTCTAGAGGGTCCACCGCGTTACTTGCACGACTTAGAACGTTCTTAAACACAAGAAAAAATCCAACTTTTGAAAAAATTTCCGACAGGGGAAAAAGTGAGTTATTGATATCCGTTCGAACTTTTTAACAGTTTCTAAAAATTATCCGGACAAAACTAAACGAAGTTAAATTATCCGATCTAATCAACGATTCCCCAATACAACCCTTGAAAACTCAACACTTGAGTGGAATTAAAATATTCACAGAAAAAATTGCCAAGAAAGGACCTAAGAATAAATACAAGAAATTCCAGGGACTAACTCGAAATTTTGGCCGCGGAACCGCCGCAAAACCCATGGTTTGGCCGCGGTTCCGCGGTTATTTTAGAGAATTAGAAGTCTGTATTTCACAGTAATTCTTAGTTTTTCCTGCTTGTTTTTCTGAGAATTTTTAATTAATAAAAAAACACATTTTCAAAAAATGTCCAGAGAGGGGTTAAATCGGGGTTTCGGGTTTCGATCGGACTTTAAACTTCGTCTAGACTTCGCCTAAAGCTCTATCTTGGATCTGATACCACTGTAGGGTTTCTAGGCACGCGCACAAGGTTCTACGAGGCATCAACCATTCCCGATTTAAAAATTAGCCGTGCCGAACAACCCGAAGCCGGATCTTTAAACTAGGGTTTAGGCGAAAACTAGCATGCTAAACACTTTAACACTAAGTGAGAGGGATTACAACCTTTGTAGATCCTATCCTTCACTTCATATGCTCCGTGTTGAGGTCCCTTCGCTGCGATCATCGTGCTCTGGACTCTCGAGAGGCTTCACGAAGAGAATGATGCAACCTTTGCTTCCGATCTTCGATACAAAGATGATCTACCTTGAAGTTTCGTTAACACAAGATAACACTCATTAAAATTGAGTGAACACTCTCATCTAAAGGGCAAGGGAAGATGAGGATGATGAAGTAGGATTTTTGCTCTCTTTATTTATCTTTTTCTCACATTTATTCATCACTTTGAAAAAACTAGTAAGCTTTTTCATGAAAGAAAAGATGAAAGAAGAAGAAGATGAATAATATGATTATTCTTTTGTGATGAATAGAAAGAATTAATATGATAAATAATGCAACCATGGTCAACTAAACTCAGGTAGAGAATTAACTAGGGTTAGGGTTTGGGTTGGGTTAAAGCATGAGTCATAACAAAATATCTTTATCATGACAAAAAGAAACCTTCTAGAATCAACTAGAAGTCTTAACCCTAATCCAAACCCTAATCATGTTTAAACTCCACTAAACATGTTGCATTAGTTATCATATCATGTTACAATATTATATATCACATATATAATATTTATCGTAACAAAATAAAATAATACAATTAACATATATCGCATATATATCAATGTATTACCCGAGTGAGAAAAAGAATCTTTTAGTGAGCAAATATTAGTTAATGTAATTTTAATATATCATATATATTATTATACATTAAATTATCGAATCAACACTTGATCCGACAATCCGGCTATATCGCATATAACCGACTAATATTTATCCGTACCGATTCATCGAATCAACACTTGATCGGATGACCTGGCTGATACCATATATCGCGAGAATAGAATACGGTATCTCATATCGCATTATCCTCGGTCCCGCACATATCACATATGTGCTCCTACTCCGTTTTGCCTGACCCAAGAAACCTCTGTGTAGGACTCTAAAGAATCGTCAATACGCCGGCAGTAGGTGATGATCATATCAAACACCCACAAGCTGCAAGCGGTCAGCTAAACGTAACAGCTACCCAGGTTTTGAGCGCTCTGAAGATCAACTAGCAAGCCTGTACATTCTCCTGTGAATCCAAATAGTAACACTCCCGTACAGTCCGGTCTCGTCGTCTGATATGTCGCATATCTCGCCTAGGGGTAGTAAACGTCAGACCCCAGTAGCTCGATAAGTCATGTCGATATGAGGTCTATAACTGTTTGAGAAACTACTTATAACACTTACCAGTAAATCTCAGCAACCCTGGCCAGGGATTTCTGGTTATAGCCAATCGAACACAGCACAACATCAACTCCCTATACCGGGAGAGACGAATCCCCTCCTATCACTCATTGTCTCCATATGATTCGGGACTGTACCTAAAAGCCACCTTTTTGCACACCCTCTTGGACGTGGTATGATGGAAATCAAAGCACAGTGGGAATCGCACAAGACTCTATGACGATCTCGGGTCAACAGACTACTCTGTACCAGTGTCACCGGAGAACTGCCATCTGACGTGAGGTATAATACGATCTGGGAGTTCTCGGCGAGTCCGTCCAGTGTACCCAGTCTCTACTGAGCACCCGTACACCATCCTTGATGTCAAACACCTATGGATATGGGATCATCCATCGCCCATCATATGGGTCAAGATGCGTATACGCTAGTCTACTCTGGTGCATCGATGCCCTGTCTCGATACACCCTCGAGTAGGAACAATTATAGGATGTACTCGTCGACTACCGTGGCCCCACTAGTATGATCTCATCATAGTCCCAGTAGTCGAGTACATATCCTAAGGGCTTCATCAACATGTAACATAGAGACAATCAGAGTACATGTTAAGATAAACAGTAACCAGATAGCATACTATCATGTCGAGCAAGAAAGTCCTCCCTATATATGTCCAAGCATCCATTACAATATACATCGTATGTACAGTAATGGCCTCTAGGGCATACATATAACTAACAATTGGATACCGGATTAGGATCCCATATATGTAATATGTTACATGGGCTACGAAAAAGTAGGAAACTGGGAGAGGGTGATCATTCCATAAGAGGAGGGAATGGTGCAAATGTTGCAGCCAAAGCAGTTGACGAATATCACCTTGTGTTACCAAATAGTAATACATTGGTTCTGAATGAATGCTATTACATTCCGACCCTGATATGCAATCTTATATCAGTTTCTTTATTGAGCAAAGAAGGATATAATTTTTTAGTACAGGATAATGTTATAAACATATTCCTGGATCAAAAGTTTTTTGGATCAGGATTGTTAAATAATGGCATATAAGTTCTAAATAAAACTATAGTTCTTAATGTACAGAACACACACAAGAGGAAGTGTTCAGAAATGAATGAATCCTACTTATGGCATTGTAGACTACGTCACATCAATGCGACACGGCTAGCTAAGTTACATAAGGATGGATATTTGAATCCGTTCGAATTATCATCTTATGAAACTTGCCATTCATGTCTCAAATGAAAAATGACCAAAACTCCGTTTAGTAGACACGGAGAAAGGGTTGAGGAACTCTTAGGACTGATACATAGTGATGTATGCAGTCCCATGTCTACACATGCCAGGAACGGTTCTTCCTACTTCATTACATTCACTGAAGATCTATCAAGATACGGACATGTGTTCCTGATGAAACAGAAGTCTGAAGCTATTGAGAAATTCAGAGAATATAAGCACGAAGTAGAGAACCAAAAGGGTAAAAGTATTAAAATCCTTCGATCTGATCAAGGAGGAGAATACTTAAGTAATGAGTTCCGGGATTATCTAAAAGAGAATAGGATTCTCTCTCAGCTTACTTCTCCCTATACACCACATCACAACGGTGTATCGGAGTGGAGGAATCACACCCTATTAGATATGGTATGCTCTATGATGACCACAGTTGAGTTACCTATTTCCTTTTGGGATTATGCGCTTGAAGCAGCAGCATACCTATTGAATCAGGTTCCATCAAAATCTGTACCTACCACACCATATGAGATATGGAGTGGGAAGAGACCATGTCTTAAACGAGTTAAGATATGGGGTTGTCCGGCCTATGTCAAAAGGCAAAATCCGGACAAACTCGATGCACGATCAGTTCTTTGTAAGTTTGTAGGATATCCTAAGCATTCAAATGGATATCTATTCTACCACGGTGAACAACAAAAGGTGTTTTTTGCTCAGCATGCCACCTTTTTAGAAAAGGAATTTCTTGTAAAACAAATTAGTGGCGAAGCGGTAGAGCTGGATGAAGTTTCAGCACCACAAACTACAACAGAAGATTTAGTGGAACCAGATGATTCAGTAGTTCCCGACGAACCCCAGCCTCTCCGCCGATCTAGCAGGGTTCCTCATCCACCTGAGAGATACTACGTTTTTCTCGTAGACGGTGGAAGCGAGGATTGCATTATGGAAGATGATGACCCAACTTGCTTCGAGCAGGCCATCATGAGTGGGGACTCTGTGAAGTGGTTGGATGCAATGAGATCTGAGATGGAATCCATGTACACCAACAAAGTATTGACTTTGGAAGTTTCTCCTGAAGGGCTAAAACCCATTGGGAGCAAGTGGATCTTTATAAAGAAACTTGGTGCAGATGGAAAAGTGGAGACTTTCAAAGCTAGATTTGTTGCAAAGGGTTTTCGTCAACGATCAGGTGTGGATTATGACGAAACCTTTTCTCCAGTGGCAATGCTTAAGTCCATCCGGATCTTACTTGCCATTGCTGCAAACCATGACTACGAAACCTGGCAAATGGATGTTAAGACCGCCTTTCTAAATGGTGATTTAGAGGAGTGCGTGTACATAATTCAGCTAGAGGGCTTCGTAGATAGTGGGAGCAGCGGAAAGGTGTGCAAGCTGCTTAAATCCATCTACGGGTTAAAGCAGACATCGCGGAGATGGAACATCTGTTTTGATGTTGTAGTCAAAGAGTTTGACTTCATCAAAAATGTAGATGAACCTTGTATTTACAAGAAGGTTGCAGAGAGTAAGGTCGTCTTCCTTGTATTGTACGTGGATGACATACTCTTGATAGGAAATGATGTTCCTATGCTGCACTCGGTCAATCTCTTCTTATCACATAGATTCTCAATGAAAGATCTAGGTGATGCCTCCTGCATTTTGGGAATCAAGATCTATAGAGATAGATCTAAACGGATACTCGGATTGTCCCAATCCAGGTACATTAACACCATACTAAAGAGGTTTATTATGGAAGAATCCAAGCGTGGGAACCAACCCACGATCTCTCGACTCACTTTCTCCAAAGAGATGTCTCCCAAGACTGATTTGGAAAGAGCTCGCATGCAAGGGATAACCTATACTTCGGTAGTAGGCTCTATCATGTACGCGATGCTATGTACCAGACCAGATGTAGCATACTCACTAAGTGTAGTGAGTAGGTATCAAGCAGATCCTGGAGAGAGATACTAAACAACTGTGAAGAACATTCTTAAGTACTTGAGAAGGACTAAAGAGTTATTCTTGGTGTATGGTAATGGAGAACTCTAAGTGGAGTCCTTTACCGATCCAAGCTTCCAAAGTGATAAGGACGACTCTAAGTCACACTCATGATTTTTCTTTACCCTAAATGGAGGGGCGGTTTGTTGGAAGAGTTCCAAGCACGAAACCGTGGCAGACTCGATGATGGAGGCTGAATATATCGCTACCAACGATGCTGCCAAAGAGGCTGTCTGGATGAAGAAGTTCATCACTTAACTTGGTGTGGTTCCGTCCATTGAGCATCCAATACTTTTGTATTATGATAACAATGAAGCTGTGGCTTTGGCCAAGGAACCCAGGTCCCATCAGAAGTCCAGACATATTCTGAGGCGGTATCACCTGATCCGGGAGATATTTGATTGCCATGAGATCGAGGTCAGGAGAGTTGACATGAAGGACAACAATGCGGATCCACTCACGAAGGTCATTCCCCAGATACAATTTGAGAGACTCTTCGGGATGTTTGGTATGAGATAGTACAACAGCCGGCCTTAGTGCAAGTAGGAGATTGTTAGTAATATATATGCCCTAGAGGCCATTGTTGTGCATGTGATGTATATTATAGTGAATGCTTGGATATATAGAGAGAGGACTTTCTTGCTCGACATGATAGTATGCTATTTGGTTTCACTTTATCATGACATGCTAACTTTTATTGGTTTACTATCTTGCTCTCATATTTGATAAAGCCCTTAGGATATGTACTCGGCTACTAGGACTATAATGCAGATCATATTAGAGGGGCCAGGATAGTTAAAGAGTACATCCTATAACTATTCCTAGTCATGGGAGTATCGAGACAGGGCATCGATACTCCAGAGTAGACTAGCATATACGCATCTTGACCCATATGATGGGTGATGGATGATCCCATATCCATTGGTGCTTGACATCAAAGATGGTGTACGGGTGCAAAGTGGAGACTGGGTATACTGAACAGACTCGCCGAGAACTCTTAGATGGTATTATACCTATCGTCAGATAGCAGTTCTCCGGTGACACTGGTACAGGTTAGTCTGTAGACCCGAGATCGTCATAGAGTCTTGTGTGATTCCCACTGTGCTTTGATTTCCACCTTACCACGTCTAAGAGAGCGTGCAAAACGGTGGCTTTTAGGTACAGTCCCGAATCACATGGAGGCAATGAGCGATAGGAGGGGTTTCGTCTCTCCCGGTATAGGGAGTTGATGTTGTGCTGTGTTCGATTGGCTATAACTGGAAGTCCTTGGCCAGGGCTGATATGGAGTGCTACTGGTAAGAGTTATCAGTAGTTTCTCGATCCGTTATGAGCCTCACATCGACACGACTTATCGGTTACTGGGGTCTGACGTTTACCACCCCTAGACTTGATATGCGACATATCAGACGAAGAGACCGGACTGTACGGTAGTGTTACTAATTGGATTCACAGGAGAATGTGCAGGCTTGCTTGTTGATCTTATGATCGCTCGATACCTAGGTGGCTGTTACGTTTAGCTGACCTCTTACAGCTTGTAGGTGTTTGATATGATCATCACCTACTGCCGGCGTATTGACGAATCTTTAGAGTCCTACACAGAGGTTTCCTGGCGCAGGCAAAACGGGGTAGGAGCATATATGAGATATGTGCGGGACCGAGAATAATACGATATGAGATACCGTATTCTATTCTCGCGATATGTGATATCGCCCGGGTATATATGATATAGCCGGGTCATCGGATCAAGTGTTGATTCGATGAATTGGTACATGTTATATTAGTCGGTTATATGCAACATAGCCGGATTATCGGATCAAGTGTTGATTCGATAATTTAATGTATAATTATATATGTGATATATTACATTACGTAAACTAATATAAGCTCGCTTTATTGATTCATTTTCTACTGGATAATACATTGATTTATATGCGATATATGTTAATTGTATTATTTTCTTTTCGTTAGAAAATATATTGTATATGTGATATATAATATTGTAACAAGTTAGGGTTACAAATGCAACAATGATTTAGAGATTAAACCTAGTTAGGGTTTGGATTAGGATTAGCTTTTGGGTTAGCTTTCATGAAGCTTCATGAAGCTTTCCTTTGTCTTTAGCTATGATATTTGTTAACCCAATCCAAACCATTAACTCTAGTTTATTCTCTAAATGAGTTAAAACCCTTCATGCTTAACTCATGGTTGAATAAGTAACCACAACAATAATTCATTATTCATCACAAAAGGATTAGCTCTTCTTCTTGCTTCTTCTTCCTTGTAGCAAAAGCTTTGTAGCTTTTTCAAAAGTGGTGAATAAAAGTGAGATATTGAAAACAAAAGAGAGCAAAATCCCTACTTCATCATCCTCGTCTATTCTAGCTACTTAGATTAGGGTATTCACTTCTCTAATAAGTTGTTTAGTGAAGTGTAAGCTTGGGTTTGAGATTCTTCAAGATAGATCATCTTCGATCATGAAGACTACAAGCAAGGTGCCTCATTCATCTCATGAAGCTTCTCTAGAGTCGGAGTTCTTAATGATCGCAGTGAAAGGACCTCAACACGGAGCTTATGAAGCGAACGAACGGACTACAAAGGTTGTAATCCTTATCTCTTCTACTTATTTGTATGTGATACAAATTTGTTACCCTAGATATTCTAGCATGATTCATGGTTTGCTTACTTTGCACCTCTCTAAATTTTAAAGTGTCTGGAGTGATGCTACCAAACCCTAGACTAGGTGCAAGGCAAGCCCAACAAGCAACACATATACCACATCACAAATATCAACGAACGGACTACAAAGGTTGTAATCCTTATCTCTTCTACTTATTTGTATGTGATACAAATTTGTTACCCTAGATATTCTAGCATGATTCATGGTTTGCTTGCTTTGCACCTCTCTAAATTTTAAAGTGTCTGGAGTGATGCTACCAAACCCTAGACTAGGTGCAAGGCAAGCCTAACAAGCAACACATATACCACATCACAAATATCAACGATGCAAAAGTTTTGAGTTCTAAAACTCCCAAGTTGCCCCAAAGCAAAGATAAATACTAAGTGAAATCTGGGGAAAATCAAACAGACCAAAAATCCCAATTTCCAATACCTAACACAGTAGATGAAAACGAGCATAAGACACCAATAGAAAACCGCCCATAGTGGCTGAAATGCAATTTCTGGTAGTTTTTCTATGCTGGAAGTTATTCGTTTTCATTGTGTGTCACTAATTCATCTAGAATAAGCCTCTGCTTGTTTTAAAAAAATTTTGAAACCAAATATTTTTCGAACAGAGAACAGGTTTTGGAAATCGGAGTTTTTCGATTTTGAAACTAAAGCATCGTCTAAAGCTAGTTTATGGTGTTTGGGTGGCTCTGATACTATGTTGGCGTCCGGCGCTCGCGCCGCGGAAGCCGTGGCCGAGACGGAAGTGATAACAAAACTTTTACGCAAGCACCAAACACGCATAACCCAAGAAATTATCCAAAACTCTAAACTAGCAAACTAAAAACTTGCAAGGGTATGAAATTATAAACTTCGACGTGTGTCCACCCAATTGTGAAAGCCCCTTCGCGCTTGAAAGTAGACCACCCTCGTTGAAGAAAATCCACCCGAGGGAAACCGGAAAAAGCTCCGACCGACGATCCAAACTTGCTAAGGATGGATGGCGGGTGATGTAGGAATTTTTTCACTAAACTTTTTCTGTCTAAACCATGCTTAAAAGATAGCAAGATGAAGAAGCAGAAGGGGTGAGGAAAATGGCTAAGTCCCTTTTTTCATGAAGCATCGACTCAAGAATAAATAATCAAATGTAGAAAAGTGAACGGCTTCAATTTTTATTACCGCCATGGTTCAATAGTACAACCATAAATGATATCAATAAATGCCAAAGCCTTACCTTTTTAGATGTCAAGAACCATGCATCATTTAAACCTCATTTCCACCTCATTTTCCATTTGATTTTCTTAAATAGAAAAACAAATATGAGGTTTCCATCTTCTAGAAGCATTCCAGTATAAATATAGAATACTTCACCCAGTATATGTATCTCTACACATACGCATATCTGTATAACAATATGGATAGCACCAAAGAGAAAAAAATGAATAGTAAACAATAAAACTAATATATATATATATATATATATATATTAATTATTAAATCAAAATCCGATTTAATAATCCGTCTTAATCCTAAACCAGCTAGAATTGTTGATTGTTAAAGTTTTTCTGTGTTTAAGTTACCGCAGTCAAGACGGTGTCGCTTGGTAGCTAACCGGTTGAGTACGGGTCGATCCACAGGGAAATGGTGTTCTTTCTTTAAGTTCTAACGAGTTAAGTCCTATTTTTGATAGGTTTTGTTTTAAAATCTAAGAATTAGATTAAATTGATTTAAAGGCTTGCTAGGGTTAGGATTAGGTTAGTTCGAAATAAGGATTCTTCTCATTTCTATCAATGCCCTAGTTAAGACTATAGGTGCTAGGGTAATAGTCAACAACGGGGATTAGCACGACTGGGAAGAAACTTAGTTTCTTCTTTTTGGTCCTTGTCCGTCCGTTCTTGGCTCTTAGCCCTAACCTCCGGTTAATTCAACCACAACCGGTCTAACTAGGGAATCACCACTATCATGTAGGATAGGGTGCCGTATTGAGCTGATTATGGTTGAATTAAAGGGAGTCCGTATTTTAAAATTATATAGGCAAAGAAATGAGTGAGAGAGATTTCCTTCTCTCAAAGCTTCCCTATCCAAACCCTAACAAGTGAGTAATTACTCACCCATTAGGAAAGTGACGATAAAATTCATGTTTATATTTTTGTTTAATGACCCAAATTGCGGATAATAAAAGAACAAAATAAAAATAGCAGATAATAAATTGCGGATAAAAAATGCAAGATAAAATTAAAAATCGCTTTTATTGATGACCTCTTAGAAATGCATTACAACTTGAATAAAAATTAAATCTAAGAATTAAAAAAAAACGCATGCCCCAAAAGAAGCACCCTGAAAGAAGCATACTAAGAAAGGCCTTGAGCTCTCCTATTTATGGATAGGAAAAACCCTAGGTTACATTTTGATCCATACATGAATTTACCAAACTACCCTAAGAAAACTGGGTCAAAGCACCGACACCTCCACTGACACATGCACCGACACGTGCACCATACGGCTATGGAACCGCGGCAGAAAGGCCTGTTTGGTCGCAGTTCCGCGGCCATTAAGTGGGATCTTTGGCTCATCTCTTCAGGATTTCTCTGTGTTGGTTTTATCTTCTGTTTTCTTTACTTTGTTCCTCAGAATCTTTTCTATTTTCTTCCAGATTTCCAACAGTGCAGAATGATGTGGACTTTTGCCTTGAGCTTTGCGTTAAAGTCTTGAATCTTATGCTGCCCTTGGGCTTTGTGCATTGAACTGTCTAATGATTTTCCATTTGTTCCTTGAACTGGTAGGCGGCATCATACGGATTCATTTGTTGTTGGTCGTAGTCTCACATTTGTGGCGACTATTCATGAATTTCATTGTAACAAGCTGAGAACCTGTAACCTGCAACTATTTAGTAGACATGGATCAAAAGCACCTATTTATATGTAATGTTATTAAGAATGGGCTATATAATAATGCAAAATTCTGATATGAACAAATACCCCCAAACTTATCTTTTGCTCGTCTTGAGCAAAGCCAATTTTATTCTCGAAAAAAAAAATCCTAGCCTCACTTTCACAGGAAACACGATTGCACTGACCTCGTGCGACAGCCGTTAAACCTCTAGATGTCCCTAGTAGGAAGAGTATTGTTTCCTCAGGGTTTTCAGCGGATACTACCCACAAAATCCAATCAATTTGGTCGTTGACTATAATTCTTCAATTCAGTATTCTAGCAAGAAATTCTATTATCGTTAACATAGAAATCATTAACCCGTATTTTTCACACTCCCTCTTCATTTAACTTAAGATCGTATATGTTTTGCAAATTTATTAAGCTTTCAACATCTTTTGAATTTTCCTTCCAAGGTGCAATCTCAACTCAGGAATTTTTATCATCTTTACTGAAGATATAAGGCCTATCTTTCATTCCTGTCATTTATCCAAACCCCAATCATATACCCCTACGTGTGTGTAATTTTTACCCCTACACTTGGAAATTCAATTCAAGCTATCATACTCTAGTCCATGTCCAAACTACTTTTAGTTGGTGAATTTTAGATGAAATTGCTCACACATTTTTCATGCGACCGTTAAGACTTTTTGAGGTACTAAACGACCGATTACAAAATGTGCTTGCATATTTAGACGTAAATCCTCGTCTTACAATACCTAAGGCTTCGCAGTAACTCCCAAACCAGTTGGTCTAAGGCACTAGGTGATAAAACACCATTTTTAATTTATGTTGCCTTAAGTAATTACAATACCAGTGTTCATTTTTTTATCTCTTATTTCACCACTTATACTTTTATTTTATTTTCCTTCATACTAAGGATTTTAGACAAGAGCATTTCAAGGTATCCTCTACTATCCCGAATTTCAAGATGTGCGTGCGTGCGTAAAATAGGGTATATATTTTCAGAATTTAGACTTAAAATTCAGAATTATTTTTCAGACTTACACTCCAAATAAAAATTTTAGTACTCTTCCCTTATTTTGACTTAGCCCAAAAACTGAACTCAAAATTTTTCTATTTCTAAATAAACTGCAAGGACATATATTTTCTATAATTAAATTTTAAGAAATGTTATTTTTAGGGTTTTTAATTTACTAAGTTTAGAATGTAGTTTTTCCTAACCAGTCAACCATCATATTGAACATAAGTCAAATATGGCCAAAATTGAACTTTTCAATTTTAATTTTTTTTAATTTTTTATTTTTATAGGTTTTAAAATAAGTATGCAAATGCAAAAATATACATATGAATGCGAAGGAAGAAAGCTTACCGATCACAACCCCAAACTTAAACTTGACAGTGCCATCACTTTCAGGCTACACCAAGAGGGTCAAAATTGCCGGTACTCCTCTGTTTGTTTGTTTATTATTAATTTATTTATTTAATTTTTTTTAATTAAAAGAAAACAAAATATATATACACGAAAAGGCCCCCCAAACTTAAGTGAAACAGTGTTTCCACTGTTTAAGCGTTAAAGTTCAGAGTTAGGAGGAGAAAAACACAGTATCAAGCTATACAAAGCCTTACACAGGCCAAAGGTTAGCACCAACCATTCAAAGAATTTATCAGTGAAGCGCACTGGTTGGTGGAAGAACATGTTGTATAGAGTCGGGAAGAAATGAGGTAAAGATAAGTGGTGTAATGGAAAAGGTTTACGTCTCGATTTGTAGAGACGAAACAATAATGGTGAACGGAAAGGAGAATGTGGATGATTAGGAATGGGAAGAATGGTCACATTCTCATATGGGATAAGAATAAATGGTCGTGGTTCGACTTCTTCAGGTGGAGGTTGATTAATCACAAAATCCGTATCGTTTAAGAATGCGAGTTCTTCGGCGAAAAAATCTTCGAAACTTTCATCGATGATCCGATTGAACATTTCAATGTCAATATGTGTCGCGCCAGAATTCAACACACTTGATTTTTCAAAAATTACGGAGGTAGGAGACTCGTAAGGCTCATCTACCTAATTCTCAAAAGATTCTAAATCAAGTTGTTTTTCTAGAATTATCGAACTCAAAATATTGGATTGTGATTCATTAACACTCACTATCATTAAAGGAAGATTAGAAGAAGAACCAAAGAAAGTGGGAGAAAGAAATTGAATACGAACTTAGGGGTGGAGATGGAGTGTATAAATTAGCACAATTTGTAATGACCGATGTGTAAAAAGCGATTGTGCTAATCTATCAACCCACTGAGAAATGGTGTCAAATCCCTCAAGATTCGTTAGAAAACATGGGTACGTCGAACTTGGTAAACCAGACATTGAAAATGGAAGTGTGACGGTTTCTTGCAAGGTCGGAGCGAGGATGGAGGGAAGTGATTGAGGAAGGGTATCGGTTAAAGGTTCAGGAGGGTGTGCGCAGTCAATGAAAGGGATAGAATGAATTGGAAAATCCGACTCCTCGAGTAAAACTTCTTCATCCTCAATAATTTCCTCAATACTCTCCTCAAAATTTAGCTTATTCATGCAATTCTCATCAAAATCAAGACGCATATGAAGTTCGGGAGAAACATTTAATGACTCGGGATGATGAATTAGAGAGAAAAATTCAGTGAAATCTACGGGTTCATCATCCAAAATATTCCCAGCGTCAATATCCTTAATCAAGTGAAAATCAAATTTTTTAAACACCTCATCAAAAGCATGGATATTAATAAATTCAGGTTATAGAGTGGAGGTGTATAGGTCAAAGGGAATGGTGATGGTTTCACTCGAAAGGGACCCTTCACAATCAGGTAAATCAAACACTACAAAGTCGCACAACTCATTAAACATTTTATCTTCAACTGGTGAATCATTTGGAACACTTGATAGACATTCAAAACCGAAGTTGTGGGATTCAATTGGGGATGGGTAGGTTTGATTTGGAAATGTGTACAGCTCACTCTCACCACTCAAATTCTTAATCTGTCCAACCGCCTCATCGTACATTGGAAAATTTGGAGCTTGTTGGAAACCAGCTACCGGGTCATTAGGTTGTATGAGGGCGGCCATGGACGCATTCAACTCCATCATCTGTTGGTATGACGCTACTCTAAAGTCTTCCAACGCCTGTTCCAGACTAGACATGGGTTGTGAAGGAGTTTCAGTAAAAGATTCAAAATTATTTGGATACTGGAAATTCCCAAATGGCTGTGTAGAAGCAATGTCTAAGGATGGTGCGAAAGTTGGGTATGATGGATAGGAATAAAATGGTTGGACAGGGATAGGATCAACATTTGGATAAGAAGATGAATGGAATTTTTGATCCAAAGAATTCGCAGTGGTGAAAGGAGTGAAAGATCGGTTACGAGATTGTTCAATATGTTCAGCAATAGAAATAGGTTTTGGGGTTACAACTGGACTCTCAAAAGAGGTATCAATATGAGAAGGGGTGAATATTTGAAATGGTTGATACGAAGTGGATTTCTGAGTCCAATTGTTGGTCCTAGACGCGTCTATCCGATCTTTCAAAGAAATTTTTGGCATGGAGGGGTCGTTCGAAATTCGACCAAAACAAGAACCGTAGGAAGTAATGTCTGGTTATGGGTTCCAAAGTTCGGCAAGAGTTTTGCGAGGTGGGGTACCCATGATGTGATGAGAGAAAGAAGAAGAAAAAGATTGTGTTTTATTTATTTATTTATTTATTTATATTTTTAAAAATTGTTTGTTTTTGGAGTTTTGAAATTTTTGAAAGTGGTTTTTTTTAGAAAGCGTTTTGCAAAGATTTCTACGGAACTATAGCACAATTTCAAACAACCACAGTTTAAACATGCACAATCAAAGCTAGAGCTAGGGTCACCTAAGACAACTAGACTGCTCCTAACTGTTTCAAAGTGACAAGTTGTGAGATATCCCTCAAATCGCCTCTTCACCACCAATTGTTGCCACGTAAGCACAAATGAAGAAAGGAGGGTTCCGCTCATGAATCACCGTGTTACGAGCCTTTTAAAGTTACCTTTCTCACTTGTCTAGCCTAGGCACCACAAGTCAGGTTTAGATAAATGACGGAATGCCCACAACCTTCCTCTGTCCCAATGACCACGACAGTCCTTAATTGGCTGAGTCTAGATATTTTTTAATTAAGCTCAAGGGTGATGGGTATGCTTTTAGTGATTTTTGGGGTCTTAGGAAGGGTGTTGAAATCCCCACCGAATCTGAGTTGGTGTTATAGCCCCTTAAATTCCGTATTAATTATGCAAAGCTGGAACAACCGAAAAATCTAAAACACTTTCAAATTTTTTTTATTTTGCAGCTCAACGAATCCTGCATAAAATCAATTTATTGGAGAGGGAGAAGAGGTGGTTGTACAAAGAATACCTGCAGGAAAATTATTTCAGTGGAGTTCAGGGGGTAGGAGAGAAGAAAAAAGATACTCACAGAAAAAATGGGGTGCCGACGTCACTGGTTGACCGCGGTTCTGCGGTCAAAGGCCTGATTCTGCCGCGGTTCCGCGGCAGAGAAGTAGGTTTAGATCTCCAAAATTCTTCTCTGTGCTGAGTTGGTTCTCCTCTGTTTGTTCAGATCCCTTGTTCCTGGATTTGTTCACTGAGCTTGCTCCAGATCTGAATCAAAATTTGCTCCATGCCTGCACACTCGCACAAAAACCTTTCAAAAATAACAGGATGATTTTTATTTTTTTTATATATTTTTTTTGTATAAATTTTTTTCAATTTTTATATATTTTTTTAATTAACACGAAATTACACAAAGAAAGAGACTACCGTCTCTCCGGAAACGGCGCCATTTGATTGTTTGAGTTTTTCTGTGTTTAAGTTACCGCAATCAAGACGGTGTCGCTTGGTAGCTAGCTGGTTGAGTACGGGTCGATCCACGGGGAAATGGTGTTCTTTCTTTAAGTTCTAACGAGTTAAATCCTATTTTTGGTAGGTTTTATTTTAAAATCTAAGAATGAGATTAAATTGATTTAAAGGCTTGATAGGGTTAGGATTAGGTTAGTTCGAAATAAGGATTCTTCTCACTTCTATCAATACCCTAGTTAAGACTATAGGTGCTAGGGTAATAGTCAACAACGGGGATTAGCACGACTGGGAAGAAACTTAGTTTCTTCTTTTTGGTCCTTGTCCGTCCGTTCTTGGCTCTTAGCCCTAACCTTCGGTTAATTCAACCACAACCAATCTAACAAGAGAATCACCGCTATCATGTAGGATAGGGTGCCGTAGAGAGCGGATTATGGTTGAATTAAAAGGAGTCCGTATTTTAAAATTATATAGGCAAAGAAATGAGTGAGAGAGATTTCCTTCTCTCAAACCTTCCCTATCCTAACCCTAACAAATGAGAAATTACTCACTCATTAGGAAAGTGACGATAAAATTCATTTTTATATTTTTGTTTAATGACCTAAATTACGGATAATAAAAGAACAAAATAAAAATAGCAGATAATAAATTGCCGATAAAAAATGCACGATAAAAATAAAACCCACTTTTATTGATGACCTCTTAGCAATGCATTATAACTTGAATAAAAATTTAAATCTAAGAATTAAAAAGAGGCTTGCCCCAAAAGAAGCACCCTGAAAGAGGCATACTAAGAAAGGCCCTGAGCTCTCCTATTTATAGATAGGAAAAAACCCGAGATTACATTCTGATCCATACATGAATTTACCAAACTACCTAAAGAAACCGGGTTAAAGCACCTACACCTCCACAGACACATGCACCGACACGTGCACCATATGGCCGCGGAACCGCGGCCATTAATTAGGATCTTTGGCTCATCTCTTCAGGGTTTCTCTGTGTTGCTTTTAACTTCTGTTTTCTTTACTTGGTTCCTCAGAATCTTTTCTATTTTCTTCCAGATTTCCAACAGTGTAGAATGATGTTGACTTTTGCCTTGAGCTTTGCGTTAAAGTCTTGAATCTTATGCTGCCATTGTGCTTTATGGATTGAACTGACTAATGATTTTCCATTTGTTCCTTGAACTAGTAGGCGGCATCATACGGATTCATCTGTTGTTGGTCGTAGTCTCACATTTGTAGCGACTTTTCATGAATTTCACTGTAACAAGCTGAGAACCTGTAACCTACAACTATTTAGCAGACGTGGATCAAAAGCACCTATTTATATGTAATGTGATTAAGAATGGGAAATATAATAATGAAATATTCTGATATGAACAATTATCAACAGTCCGAATAACGTCCGTGTAGCCCGTACACGTATTTAATTGGACCCCTGCACATACCAACGTACGGCTTCTACATCTATTGCCTGAACCGGGAAAACCCTCTATATGGGACTCTAATGAATCAACAAATACGCTGACAGTGGGTTTAACCACAAGCACTTCAGCGGGACTAGCTGTACGTAACAGCTACTCAGGTACTTGTCGACAGGGGGTAGACAATCAAGTACGTCCTTACCCTACTGAGCCAAAATGTGACAATCTCCATATAGTCTGATCTCTTCGTGAAAGACTATCGCATATCAGGTCTAGGGGGTGGATAACATCAGACCCCTACTAACCCGATAAGTCATGTCTGAGTCAAGCTCATCATCAACAGAGATACTATTGATCAACTATAACTGTGGCCATAGATTTAGGGTGATTGCCAACTGAACACAGCACGACATCAACTCCAAATTCTAGGAGAGACGAATCCCTGACAATCGACAACTGCCTCCATGTGGCTCGGGAGTGTACCTAACTAAAACCAGTTTTCATGACTCCTTTGAGCCGTGGAAGTGTTGTAATCAAAGTACAGTGGGAACTCACACAAGATAAATAACGATCTCAGGTCAAAGGACTAATCTGTACTCATGCCACCTGAGAACTTCCATCTAACGATAGATATAATACCAACTTGAAGTTCTCGAAGAGTCCATCCGGTGTACTCACCTCCAGTGAGCACCTGTATACTATCTTTGGTGACACAACACCAATGGTTCGTGAGACTGGTCACCGCCCCTCGTCGAGGTCTAGAAACATATACACCAGTCTACTTCAGAATATCGATGCCCAGTCTCGATACTCACATGACTAGGGACATTTATGAACGTGCCTATAGACAACCCATCTCCCATATATATGATCGCCATCATAATTGTCACGACCTGGAATTTGGCAGATGACCGACACTTAAATCACGCAGCGTCTAAAGGCATAACGTAATTCAAGTAAGCCGAAGCCCAATAATATAAATCTTTTTGCGGAAAATAGTGGATGCACAGTTTTCAAATATCGGCATAATGAAATTCAAGCCATCCTTTACAAATATAAGATATAATATAAAAATGCATTAATTTACTATCTTCGAAAACATTTTCGTCCTTGAAATTTGGGCAGCACCTCCCTTGTATATTTTGATACAGAACCACAGAAATGCAATAAAAGGACACCCCATGCGGGAGCTAGGTCTTCGCCAATTAGCGGAATCACAACCACACATTAGGCATATATACGATGCCCTACGGCGAAGATCAAACATAGAAAAAGAATAAGTAAAGCAAGACATCATCCAGCTCAAAAAGCTAACATACACCCATCTCGCTCTAAGTCTCGCAAATATACAATTCTATCTAAGTCTACCAAAAATACAAAGTCTGGTTTCTAATTTATGGAGCTTATCTAGATACAATGGAAATAATAGGTACAAGAGTGGTCACGATCCAAATGTGTATCTCACCTACCAAAGCAAAACACCATGAAGAAAGCTGTGTGCCAGCGATGCCGCTACTGATCCGCGCGGTCGAACATGCAAGAAAACTGTGGCACAATGGGGGTGAGTTGCCAACTCGTGAGTAGAAAATATCGGTAAGTAGAAATTGAATAGACAACAATCCCTGAGTCCTACTCTATCATGAAGGTAATACTATGGTATCTAGGGTGACCAGGTACGACATGTGTACAATAGAGTCGTGCCAATATCAGTATATAAAGATAGTCATCTGAATATATATGCATGTATGCATGTGTATCAAGCAACATGTGTCCATCAACGACACATCAACATCATGAAACCGGAGTGTCCAATATCGATACTCGAAATATCATAAAACCCATGTCAAGCATCGACACGTAAATCCTCATATCTCAGGCGCCGCATCATCGGATCTGCCCTCATATCCATCTGATTTCACGACTCCGGTCACAGTTCTTCGGATAACCGCCGAGCCCAAACTATCACCGGTAGGTAGTGCATCCCCTGCCAGGCTCATCGTCTACTCCACAATCTTCTTGTCCTGGGTACCTTACCGGGTCCACCATGTACCCACAGACGGTTCCTCCTCACTCTTCGAGTCGGGTATCGTATAGCTCAGAACCGAGAAAACTCATGGTGGACACGAAATATCACATCATGGGAAACCGCATTTTTAAAACAATTAATAATTTCCTTTGAAATATAACCGCAGTTCTCAAATCCAGAGATCTCATGAAAACGGCATCTCAATGCATGTAACCATAAAGTACAGTATATGCAAACATAAAACGGTACTGTAAGCATCTCAAGTATTATCATGTAAGCATGCCATGAGATAAATAATGAAGAATAATTGTACTTTACAGTTAAGAATAATACCATGATATAGCAGTTCTACTGTGTAAGTGACATGGCAATTACCGATGAATGTGTGAGCCGGGAAATCTGTGTAAGTGTAAAATGCGCATCATCGATAATAGTGCAGGTGTACTAGTACATAAAGCCATAATATAGGTAAGTGTTGGGAACATAGTACGTATGTCATGAAGAAAAGATGTAATCTAAGTATGAACGATATAAGGTATACAGCTACACCTTGATTCATCAATATAAACCATATCTGCTAAGGTGTTTAGAAATCAATGATTCTCCGAATCAAGACAATCCAAAAGTCAACGATCCAGCCATATAGTATCAGATGTGGCGCTATCATCGAACATCATCATCAAGTTATGAGTATGGATCAATCATCCGGTATATCTTATCACATACGGTAATCCATCGTACGATGTCATCCATCAGAATAAGGATCGATCGTCCTAATACATAAACAAGGGTACGGATCTATGGTCTCGTACATCATATCGTCCTTTATTCTCATTTATATGTATTGGCATAAGTATATGTGTATATATATCGCCTAGCATCTGTATATCACATATCAATCCAAATCATCAGGTTTCATCATATCCTCATTTCATCATATCAACATCACAATTCAAGTCATCTTAGATTTATCATATTCTCATTTTAATATATAACAAATCTAATATCATATCTTGGCATATGAATATAAATATATATATTGCCTTGCATCCTCAAGCCAACATATCAACTTATATCATCTCATTTCATTATATATATATATCACCTCGCATCCTCATGTCAACATATCCACTCATGTCATCTCATACTAAATCTTTTGATCATATCCGTAAGTTCATAGAATAAGTTTCTCCAAAATGTATTGTATATAACGATTTTCCATTACTATGGTTGCAGGGGTGCTATACGCCATCCACCCAACTTCCCCCGTAGATATAGATCTACTCACCTGCAATATCCTTGCTTATCCGAAGTCGATGAACAAATTGATCTCCTTGGTCGTTTCGGAAGTCCATGTGAAGGTACCTATAAATCAATACACATCGTAACGATATCAAATTTAAGTCTGAAAACCGACACGGCACGCGAAGTGCTTATAGGATAAGACCTATAGCCTATGCATGCAAGAACAACCAATTAACCCTCAGCGTTGACGTATGAACGTCCAACGACCGTGCCAAAACTCAAATACTAAAACTAAGTTTTTAGAATTCGGAAACCCAAAATCAGCAATATGGGAAAACACTCCCAGATTCTTCCCTAGACTAAATTAGGATATTTTGCATATAGAGTAGGTCTACATATCACATAATAGGGCCAGGGACCAAAACCTAAACCTTAACTCCAAACTATGGCCGCAAATTGCGGCCATATAGATTAAACCTGCGGCATGGTTGGGGTGTGGGGTCTCGGGTTTCTAAAGAAAATTCTAATTAGCCTGCACAACTCTGTGTGTTGCGAACTTATTTTATAGAGCTCTCGGGTCATAGAAGATTCTACAGAGATAATACAAATCACCAAAAACCGACATCGGGAAAATTCTTTGTTCGTGTATTGGGGTTCTAGTGTAAGACTATAGTAGCGCCCCGGCCGTCTGTCCGAGGCCAAAATGCGGAAACGAAAATTTTTTCAAACTAGAAACCGGCGCTATCGTATGCTTAAAACCCGGATCGAACCATTAACCTATAACTAGCAACTAGAGAAAGGGTTGGAAAGCTATACCGATTGATCCGTGTCCTTCGGTCTTTGGCCGCCATCCCAAGCTCCTCGCGGCATCTCCGATCTCGATCTCCTCGTCGGAAAGGGCACCACATCTTCGAGTCTTTTTACGGGCTCCCACTTCATCCGAAGAAACTCGGGCACGAAGTTCGCTAGCCGACGTGTCCAAGGCGAAGTAGAGAATGTTTGTGACAACTTTGTCTCAAGCATCCATTGATTCTCATCACATGAGAGTGTATGGATGGAGGTTGAAGGTGATGCCATTGGTGGAAATGGTGAGCTCAAGAAGTAAGAGGAAGAAGAAGAAGAAGTGCCTTTTCTTTTCTTATATGTTGCTTTGATAAAATGAGAGTGAGAATCAAATAATACAAGAGCAAAACTCTAGCCATATGGCTTCCCTCTCTCTCTCCTCTTATCAATTCAACACATTAAATCAATCCTAATGTGACATTAGCACAAGAAAAGAGACCATGAGTCACCAAGCATGTTCCATGTCACAATTAATGCACCTCATCATGAATTAAGCTCACTATTTTCACCAAAGTAAACATTAACCCAAATGTTTACAACAAAAAAAAGATACAGCAACATCTAAAATTAACTCATGATGGATCACAAGGATACCCCTCACTTGTATATACATACCTGCATCCGCATTCCGACTGAATGCGAATACGATGAGACTAAAGTAATCCAACAAACCTAATACTAGGATCCGGCATAAACCAAAGCCCACTAGTTTGATCTGTCCGATCCATGCACAACTGCACGTATATGATCAAACCTTTCCATATATCATACGGCTTCTATAACGTTTCCCCCGAAACTTGAGAAACTGTCAGTGGTGGACTCTAAAGACTCGTCAATACTTTGGCTATGGATATAACCACTAGCACGTCAGAGGTACTAGCCGTACGTAATGGGCTACCAGGTATTGACCAAAAGGGAGGTCGATGAGCGAACTCATCCTGACACCCTACTGTGCCTGTCAGTGACAATATCCGTATAGTCCGGTCTGTTCGTCTATAAGAATCTCATGGCGGGCCTAGGGGGTTGGTAAATGTCAGACCCCCAAAAGCGGTACGAGTCGTGTCGGAGTGTAGCCCAGAACACCCTGAGATACTACTGGAATACGTACCAGTAAATCTCCTGCCTTGGCCAAGGACTTCGTGTAATGGCTCTCCTAGACACAGCGTGATCTCACCCCCAATACCGGGAGAGACGAAACCCCTGCCGATCCGCTCACTGCCTCCATGTGGCTCGGGACTGTACCTAACTAAAACCTGTTTGCACGACTCCTTTGAGCCGTGGTAGGGTAGTAATCAAAGCACAGTGGGAATTCACACGAGGCAAATGACGATCTCAGGTCGATGAACTAACCTGTACACATGTCACCAGGGAACTGCTATCTGATGTCAGGTATAATACCAACAAGCATGTTCCCGGCGAGTCCTGTCCGGTGTACTCATGACCCAATGAGCACCTGTATACATCTTAGGTGAACCAACTGACACCAATGGCTTGTGAGACCGGCCACCGCCCCTCTTCGGGTTCACGACTGTATACACTAGTCTACTAATGGAGTATGGATGCCCAGTCTCAAAACTCCCACGACTAGGGACAACTTTTAGGATGTGCTTTCATACCCCAACTCCCACGTATATGATCGCCATCATACTGCTGGCCGTCAAGCAAGAATCCTAAGGGCATTATCAACGCGCAATAGTGACCTGTAAGGTCACTTGAAGCAGTACACGATGATAAAGACAAACCAGATAGCATACTATCATCTTGAGTAAGACTGTCCTACTGGTATAGGTCCTTCCTCAATCATTGCATTCACGTGCCTGTGATCAAATAATTGACTCTGAGTGCACTATATCCAACAATGTTCCACTTGCACTCAAGGCTAATTATTGCGATGTCGCATACTCACAGCCCGTGTGATACCGAACACCCAACTCCTCTACTAATCAGTTTCACAAATCCCGTTTGCGAAACTATTGCATTCGAGGAATAGCCTCAGTGAGTGGATCCGCCCTAATGTTTCTTTCTATGTCTCTCTTAATCTCAAGTTCGCGGAGAAAGCCATCTCCCGAAATGAGCAATACCTGTCTTAGAATATGTCTGGATGTCTGATGGGACCTAGTTCATAAATGAACTCCAAATCCATACTTCTTAGACTGTATCGTCAACTGAACTTAATTAGTATCCTGCGTCATGCCTCCCTCAGTGTCCGCTTGGATCACCTGTCCAAACCACTGCCCCTCGTCGGAGGGAAAACTACAACTCTGACAGTCACTCTGTCATTCAGGTCACCTTCGAAGCCTGGAATGATAACCGTCACCTGAAAGTGGCGGTTGTTATCATATACCTAGAACATCCACTCATGTTCTAAAACTACTTCTGAACGTTTCTCCTGGATAGGATTAATATCAACTTTTTACATATAGTGCAAAAACAATATCTGGTGTGGTACTTGACATCTCATGATTGACTCAATTGCCTAAGCAAGTGATATGTCAATCATGCACATCCCTCTCTCCTTTAGTCTGTAAGACACCTTTAGAGAGAGTGGCTCCATCACCTGCAGGTACACTACCATGTCAGGAGTCGCCCATTCTAAAACACCTTTAGAATACTGTCTAAGTACCCAGATTGGGAAACTACCCAAATCTAGATCTAAAACTATAGATCTAGTAACCAGAATGTCTGATATTATATCTAAGTCCTATGTGGAAAAACCACCGTGTGACAACCAATGTATAACCGATTGTACTATAGGAATATCACTTCCTACTCTGTGTATGTCATCCAAATACCAGGACATCACACCCTACTACGTTCTTAACAGATCCATCCCCTATTCTGATGAAGTCAAACCAATGACTGTCACATCAGAAATAAATGATCTATCTCCGCTAAATCCGCTTTAGTCCATAAATAGACATAAGCTACTTGTCCACTATGCTTCCGCTTCTCCCACTGACTACGACAACCCTCTCGCAGAGTCATATACACGTGCTCTTCTAAAGCCAGTTTAGAACGACGCTATACTCATTCTCCTGCCGGGTCTCATAGTCTGGAACAACAGTAGTGTCAAGTCTGGGTAAACAAGAACCTCCCTGCCACCGTCTTTGAGCATACTGAAGTACCTCTCGAGTGCCTGAGGTTACCCACCATATCTGCGGAGTGGCCAATGGAATGTCAAACCAGATTGAATCTTTAGGTTCTTATCAAATTTTCAGTAATCGTTTGCGGTTCTGAAATCACTTCCAGTTCTACCATACTCCCACTACTGTTTTCTGAAAAAATCCATTTTACTAAAACTGTGGCGAGTCAAGAACAATATCACTATTGATCTTCCGGATGGTAGAAAGCCAACCCTCGTCATAGCCCGGGTCAACCCACAAACAGCCATTACAGAAACGTGCCTTGAGTTATCCAGATTCTGATTTTAAGCATAAGCCGGACAACTCCCCGTACCTTAACAATGTTAAGATATGAACCGTTCTATATCCAATATAGAAACAGAGGCACTGATTTAATTGGAACAAGATTCAAATCATGCAGCTGTCTCCAGTGCATGTCAACTAAATGGAAGGAGGCCGATCAGCGTTACTCAACTTAGGAGTGCATCCAATTATGAGTAACCTGAAACAGAAACAAGTTTCTCATAACCATTACTATCAACTGAATACCATACATAAGTATCTTCATCTTCGATCACCATGAAGAATCCTGATACTTGCAACACCTGGTTCTCTACTTTATTCTTATACCTATAACTTCTCAAAACTTAGATTTTGTATTTCTACGAAACATATGTCTAAGAACTAGAGAATTCATAAGTAAACAGAATATAGTACGAGTACCAACCCCTCTGTCCTAATGGACACTGGACAACATACAATACTCTGTATAAGTCCCCTGAGTCTAATAACTCATTCCCTGTATGTCGTAGGTTAAAAACTGTACTATGGTTATGAAGAATTACACCGCTGTTTAATGCTCCTTACCTAACCATCAACTGATATAGGTAAATGTCATCGACATAATTTCAAAAAGTTATATCTCACTTTATAAAAATAAACGTACAGATATATCAATTTGAAATTGGTGCATAATAATGGATATTCAAAATCAAATATTTGCCGTCCGGCAAACAGCCCAGGCGATGTCCTCAAATATCACCAATTACAACGAATCCCGATATAATGAGGACAATCACCTAATTCCCAATAACTTACTCCCACTCATCATCTGTAAAACCATACAGATGTGAGAATCATACCTGGTAAATACACACCCTGGAGTAAGTACCTAATTGGGAAATCAGTTTTCTACTAACAGTGTACAGTGAAACTGAAACATGAAAATGTCTCGAAGGGGTATCCGGGTATTCCTACTAATGCCTTTTCCATTATCCAGATTCACAACTGTAACCGTATATTTCTTTGCCATCTCTCCAAATCCCTTTATATATCTTTAGTCATTACCTTCTGTACACCGCCTTTAGGCCAAATGATTTTCTTCCTTCCCTATCGTTCGGCACCAGGCTATGGTTTGGAAGAAGTCTATCCATTAAGCGTAATAGGTATACTGTCCTAATCCTAGGAGCACTCGCAACCCGAGAGAAGGTAAAGATAAAAGACAACTGAATAAAACCTTATTCCTATTTCTCCTGAACAGAACCCATCCCCGAACTGGAACAAATTCCTTCGAGTTCGTATATAACCATACGTTGGAGTATCCAATAACTGTGGATCTTCGTAGTGATACGGGGTGTTCTGGAGAAATACAAAGGTGAAATAAGAGTGGCGATGAAATACTTGGTTTGGTCGTGAATAGCAGTCGCAATTTACTTTGCCCTCTTTCTAATCCCTTTATTTGTCCTTACATAATACCTTCTGTACATCACACTTAGGCTAATTAGTTTTCTTCATTCCTCACCGTTCGGCACCTGCCTATGGTTTGGAAGATGACTATCCAATTAGCATAATAGGTGTACCGTCCTAATCCAAGGAGCACTCGCAACCTGAGAGAAGGTAAAAGTAAAAGACAACTGAATAGTCCTATTCATTTTCTCCAGAACCGGAAACCATCCTCGAATAAGTTCCTTCTAGTTCGTATATAACCATACGAAGGTTTTATCTAATAGAAGTGGATGTTCGTAGTGATACGAGGTGTTCTGGAGAAAAGGGTAAAAGAAGGAGTGGCAATGAGGTATGCAACTTTGACAATCCAAAAGCCAGTATTTTAAGAAGGTTCGGTTAACTTGGTCACTGAGTCATAGTCAAGGGTCAGGCCATGGTCGCTGCAAAAGAGAGAGAGAAAAGAAACACTCTGCGTGCACTCGAACCTAGATCAGAATGGTTATCACTTTATCTAATCAGGAAACCCCACACTGTATCCTCAAATTCTCCTCCAAACCTGAAAGAAGAATCAGTCGGGATCACCCGAGGAGTAAACCAACTCATCAGTGGGAATCGGGATCCAACTATCATCGCATGATAACGTGATTGAATCCACTCACGTTATCACACTCAAGAAGGTATGCACATACCTGGGAAGTTTCAGTTTCTTTAGAAACTCCCGATGTGTGTTTTTACCCCTAGGACCCAAGTGACCTTGACACAGTCAACAAATCAAAGAGTCCTAGTCAAGTTCAACCCGTCATTATCCTGGATTGCATTAAACCCACCCGTACGAGCCCTTGACACAGTCAACAAGGCCGCACGACTGTCCTAACCAATCCCATTAATATGCCACAAACAAAAACTACTTAGCTACCGCACACTACGCCTTGACACAGTCATTAAACGCAGCACGAATACTAAATAATACTTGTAAGAAATGACGGAGGGCTACGTATAGTTTTTGGCGAAAAACTTTTAACGTAATGAACTTGATATCGTTGAAGGAACTGCATAGCTTTTTATAAAAATATAGTGGCGAAAACCATTGCTAAAGTGGTCACTCCCGGTGAAGGGATCTCGGCTCTTTCCCCGTAGAATGAGGTGCAGGATATTCCAACTGAATACCACAATGAAAAGCAAAAAGTAATCGGCTATAGTGAAGTTATTACCCTGACGCAAACTTCTGTCCAAGGGATCACTCCCGGTGAAGGGATCTCGGCCCTTGCCTCGTCGACTGAGGTGCTGGATAATCATAACCGAATACCACTGTGCAAAACAAAAGAGAACGTCCTTGCAATAACAGCTTTTTTGAAAAATTTTCAAAAAACATCAGAATTGGTTTATTTAGCTTGCATTGATCTGAATCAACGCAGTCCCATCAATTAATCACACCACAAAAGAACGAAAATATGATGTACGTATATGCCATTCGCATTCTCAACTGGGTCCCGTCATCACCCGTTAGGTTACTTAACTAACGACAGAGCGGGGACTGGACTAGTGCGGGTGTAAAACATATACAACATCTACTAGTATATATATCAATATATAATATTCGCTCAAGGCGTGATAAAATGCAACATCACAGAAATGTAATAAGTATCACGGAACAATACAGATAATCTGGGATCCCCGGGTTTCATAGAGCCGCTTCTGAAACCCGACGTTCCCCTGGTCGTGTGGATAGCCTGTGCAATGAAATCCTAGACCCCTACAGGTACGGCAAGTTACCCGCCAAAATATGAAGCGGGGCAGCCCCCTTCAACAACGTAAATGGACCACCCAGCATTTCAAGGAATCCGGTAACTTGAGCACCCCTCCTTGGGTCAACTTGTACCCACTACGAGTGCGGCGAATAGCCCGCCAATTCTAGAGTGAAGCCCCCTCCATCTCAAAGACATGAGATGCGGGCCCGTTACCCTTTAAAACCCGGCTACCCGTGCACCCCTCCGTGGGGTAATCCTAGTACAGAAAGTAAAATATACAACGGGTACATCGACCTCAGCCCGGTCGTGCGCCAAAAGAATAATATACAAAACAGGCAGTGACGGCAGTCCACATGTCGGACGTTCGCCTCGCAATATCAAATGTACAAATACAAACAAACTGTACAACCATTGCATCCAGGCTATCCACCACGACAAATCCGCAACATCACAGCACAACACAGAACATCAACGTGAATGTCACGTTCACAAATCCGTCTAAAAGAACCATAGCAATTAGACAAGATTTACCGCTCGAATGACATTCACGGTCACAGATATAAAGTAAGCACTGTGAGCTAACATATTTAAAATTTTCGATCGACAAAATTTCCTGAGGTGGGCCCCAAGTATAATACCCAGTACTCAAAATAATCTGGGCCGAAACAAAAATTACCAGAAACCCCATTTCCAAGTCAGAAACCAGAGTAGGAAAATTGGTGAGCTGATGCTACAGTACGGTGGCGGAAACGCGGCCAAAACGTGGGTATAGCCGCGGTTCCGTGCTGCTACAGTGGAATCAGTGAACCAATTTTTCTCAGATTTCTTAAAAAAGCCTGCCTGATTTTCTGCAATACTCAAAATAATTTTTCGACGACAAAAAGAATTCGACAGAAACTCAGAATTGGAAATGCAGTTTTTGGAAATTTTGTCCAATCGAAGTTCTAAACACGCTAGAGCAAACTACTAAAGGTTAATGGCGTGGCTCTGATACCATGTAAGACTACGGTAGCGCCCCGGCCGTCTGTCCGAGGCCAAAATGCGGAAACGAAAACTTTTTCAAACTAGAAACCGGCGCTATCGTATGCTTAAAACCCGGAACGAACCATTAACCTATAACTAGCAACAAGAGAAAGGGTTGGAAAGCTATACCGATCGATCCTTGCCCTTCGGTCTTTAGCCGCCATCCCAAGCTCCTCGCGGCATCTCCGATCTCGATCTCCTCGTCGGAAAGGGCACCACATCTTCGAGTCTTTTTACGGGCTCCCGCTGTTGGATATAATGCCCTCAGAGTCAATTATTGGATCACAGGCACGTAATTGCAATGATTGAGGGAGGAGCTATACCGGTAGGACAGTCTTACTCGAGAGGTTTGTATACTATCTGATTTGTCTTTATCATCGTGTACATGCTTTAGGTGACATTGTAGTTCACTATTACGCGTTGATAGAGAATAGTATGCTACCATGGTCTGTCTTTATCATCATGTACTGCTTTAGGTGGCCTTACAGGTCGTTATTACACGATGATAGAGTCCTTAGGATTCTTGCTTGACTACCAGCAGTATGATGGCGATCATATATGTGAGAGTTGGGAAGTCTATAAGCACATCCTTAAAGTGGTCCCTAGTAGTGGGAGTTTCAAGACTGGGCATCGATACTCCATTAGTAGATTAGTGTATACAGTCGAGACCCCGACGAGGGGCGGTGGTCGGTCTCACAAGCCATTGGTGTCAGTTGGTTCACCCAAGATGTATACAGATGCTCATTGGGTTATGAGTACACCGGACAGGACACGCCGGGAACATGCTAGTTGGTGTTATACCTAGCGTCAGATAGCAGTTCCCTGGTGACATGTGTACAGGTCAGTCCATCGAACTGAGATCATTATTTGTCTCGTGTGAGTTCCCACTGTACTTTGATTACTACCCTACCACGGCTCAAAGGAGTCATGCAAACAGGTTTTAGTTGGGTACAGTCCCGAGCCACATGGAGGCAGTGAGTAGATCGGCAGGGATTTCGACTCTCCCGGTATTGGGGGTGAGATCGCGCTGTGTCTAGGAGAGCCATTACACGAAGTCCTTGGCCAAGGCAGGAGATTTACTGGCATGTATTCCAGTAGTATCTCAGGGTTTTCTGGGCTACACTCCGACACGACTTGTACCGCTTTTGGGGGTCTGACTTTTACCAACCCCCTAGGCCCGACATGCGTGCTCAAAGACGAACGGACCGGACTGTACGGATATTGTCAATGACAGGCTCAGTAGGGTGTCAGAATGAGTTCACTCATTGACCTCCCTTTTGGTCAATGCCTGGTTGCCCGTTACGTACAGCTAGTACCACTGACGTGCTAGTGGATAAATCGACAGCCAATGTACTGACGAGTCTTTAGAGTCCCCCACAAACTGTTTCTCAAGTTTCGGGCGAAGCGTTGTCGATGCCGTATGATATATGGCAGGGTTCGATCATATACGTGCAGTAGTGCACGGATCATGATCGGACGGATCATACTAGTTAGCTTTGGTTTAAGCCGGATCCTAGTATTAGATTTGTTGGATTACTTTAATCTCATCGCATTCGCATTCAGTCCGAATGCGGATGCAGGTATGTATATACAGGTGAGGGGTATCCTTGTGATCCGTCACGAGTTTACTTTAGATGTTGCCGTATCTTTTTATTGTAGCAAACATTTGGATTAATGTTTGCATATAGAAATTATGAGCTAGAAATCATCATTTTTTGCATTTAATGTGGCATATTCAAGGGTAGTGACTCATGGTCTCTTTTTATGTGCATATGTCACATTATTGTTTGATTTATGTGGTGATATGATAAAAGGAGAGAGGGAGGGCAGCCATGAGTAAGGTTTAGCTCTTTTATTTTTCATTCACACTCTCACTCTCTCTTTTTAACATAAGAAAACACAAGAAAAGAAAATGCTTCTTCTTCTTCTTCTTCTTCCTCTAGCTCAAAACTTCCATCAATGGCTTCATCTCTAATCTCCATCCATACACTCTCATGTGATGAGAATCAATGGATGCTTGAGACAAAGTGATCACACACATTCTCTACTTCACCTTGGACACGTCGGCTAGCGAACTTCGTGCCCGAGATGCTTCGGATGAAGCGGGAGCCCGTAAAAAGACTCGATGATGTGGTGCCCTTTCCGACGAGAGACCGGAGCTCGGAGATGCCGCGAGGAGCTTGGGATGGTGGCCAAAGACCGAAGGACACGGATCGATCGGTATACCCTTCTATCCCTTCTCTAGATAGCTAGTTGCAGGTTAATGGTTCGATCCGGGTTTTAAGCATATGATAGCGCCGGTTTCTAAGTTTTCTTTCCGGCATTTTGGCCTCGGACAGACGGCCGGGGCGCTACCGTAGTCTTACATGGTATCAGAGCCACGCCATTAACCTTTACTAGCTTTCTCTAACGTGTTTAGAAGTACAATCGAACGAAATTTCCAAATCCGCGATTCCAATTTGTGCAGTTTCTGTCGAAATTTTATTGTTGTCAAAAAATTATTTTGAGTGTTGCAGAAATTCGTGCAGGCTTTTCTAAGATTACTGTAAAAATTTGGTAGCCTGTTACTACTGTTGCGCCGCGGAACCGCGGCCTTACCCATGCTTTGACCGTGGTTCCGCCGCCATTCCATGTCATCAATGCACCAAATTTTCTACAATGCTCTCTGAGTTGGAATTGGGGTTTCTGGTAAATTTTGTTTGGGCCCAGATTTGTTTGAGTGCTGGGAATTGTGCATGGTGGTTGGGGCCCACTTCGGGGAAATTTTGTCGATCGAAAATTTTAAACATGTTAGTTCACAGTATTTACATTATATCTACGACCGTGAATGTCATTTGATCGGTAAATCCTGTCTAATTGCTATAGTTCTTTTAGACGGATTTGCGAACGTGACATTCACGTTGATGTTCTGTGTTGTGCTGTGATGTTGCGGATATGTCGTGGTGGATAGCCTGGATGCAATGGTAGTACAGTTTGGTTGTATTTGTACATTTGATATTGTGGGACGAGCGTCCGACATGTGGACTTTCGTCACTACCTTCTTGTATATTATTCTTTTGGGGCACGACCGGACTGAGGTCGATGTACCCGTTGTATATTTTACTTTCTGTACTAGGATTACCCCACGGTGGGGTGCACGGATAGCCGGGTTCTAGAAGGCAAAGAGCCCGCATCTCATGGCTTTGAGAAGGAGGGGGCTTCACTCTAGAATTGGCGGGCTATTCGCCGCACTCGTAGGGGGTACAGGTTGACCCAAGGAGGGGTGCTCAAGTTACCGGATTCCGTGAAGTGCTGGGTGGTCCATTCACGTTGCTGAAGGGGGCTGCCTCGCTTCAGGTTTTGGCGGGTAACTTGCCGCGCTCGTAGGGGTCTAGGTTTTCATTGCACAGGTTATCCACACGACCAGAGGAACGTCGGGTTTCAATTGCGGCTCTATGAAACCCGGGGATCCCAGATTATCTGTATTGTTCTGTGATGCTTATTACATTTCTGTGATGTTGCATTTTACCATGCCTTGAGTGAATATTATATATTGATATATATACTAGTAGATGTTGTATATGTTTTACACACGCGCTAGTCCAGTCCTCGCTCTGTCGTTAGTTAAGTAACCTAACGGGTGATGAAGGGACCCAGTAGCGAATGCGGATGGCATATACGTACATCATATTTTCGTTCTTTTGTGGTGTGATTAATTGATGGGACTTCATTTATACGGATCAATGAAAGCTAAACAAACCTATTCTGATGTGGTTGGAACATTTTTCAAAAAGCTGTTATTGCAAGGACGTTCTCTTTTGTTTTGCACCGTGGTATTCGGTTATGAATATCCAGCACCTCAGTCGACAAGGCAAGGGCCGAGATCCCTTCACCGGGAGTGACCCCTTGGACAGAAGTTTGCGTCAGGGTAATAACTTCACTATAGCCGATTACTTTTTGCTTTGCATCGTAGTATTCAGTTGGAATATCCTGCACCTCATTCTACGGGGAAAGAGCCGAGATACCTTCACCGGGAGTGACCTCTTTAGCAACGGTTTTCGCCACTATATTTTTATAAAAAGCTATGCAGTTCCTTCAACGATATCAAGTTCATTACGTTAAAAATTTTTTCGCCAAAAACTAAACGTATCCCTCCGTCATTTCTTACAAGTATTACTTAGTATTCGTGCTGTGTTTGTTGACTGTGTCAAGGAGTAGTGTGCGGTAGCTAAGTAGTACTTGTTTGTAGCATATTAATGGGATTGGTTAGGACAGTCCTGCGGCCTTGTTGACTGTGTCAAGGGCTCGTACGAGTGGGTTTAATGCAATCCAGGATAATGACGGGTTGAACTTGACTAGGACTCTTTGATTTGTTGACTGTGTCAAGGTCACTTGGGTCCTAGGGGTAAAAACACACATCGAGAGTTTCTAAAGAAATTGAAACTTGCCAGGCATGCGCATACCTTCTGGAGTGTGGTGACTTGAGTGGATTCCATCAAGTTATCACGCGATGATAGTTGGATCCCGATTCCCACTGATGAGTTGCTTTACTCCTCGGGTGGTCCCGACTAATTCTTCTTTCAGGTTTGGAGGAGAATTTGAAGTTACATTGGGAGGTTTCCTGATTAGATGAAGTGATAACCATTCTGATCTAGGTTAAAGTGCCCGCAGAGTGTTTCTTTTCTCTCTCTCTTTGGCAGCGACCATGGCCCGACCCTTGACTATAACTCAGTGACCGAGTTGACCGAACCTTCTTAAAACACTGGCTTTTGGATTGTCTGAGTTGCATACCTCATTGCCACTCCTACTTTTACCCTTTTCTCCAGAACTCCCCGTATTACTACGAACATCCACGTCCATTGGATAAAACCATCGTATGGTTATATACGAACTCGAAGGAAATTATTCAAGGATGGTTTCCGGTTCTGGAGAAAACGAATAAGACTATTCAGTTGTCTTTTCCTTTTACCTTCTCTCAGGTTACGAGTGTTCCTTGGATTAGGACAGTACGCCTATTACGCTTATTGGATAGTCTTCTTCCAAACAACAGACAGGTGCCAAATTGTGGGGAATTAAGAAAACCAATTAGCCTAACGAAGGTGTACAGAAGGTATTAAGTAAAGATAAATAAAGGGATTAGTAAGAGGGCAAAGTAAACTGCGACTGCTATTCATGACCAAACCATGTATTTTATCACCACTCCTACTTCACCTTTGTATTTCTCCAGGACACTCTGTATCACTACGAAGATCCACAATTTTTTTTGGATACTCCATCATATGGTTATATACGAACTCGAAGGAACTTGTTCCAGTTCAGGGATAGATTCTGGTTCAAGAGAAATAGGAATAAGATTTTATTCAGTTGTCTTTTATCTTTACCTTCTTTCGGGTTGCGAGTGCTCCTAGGATTAGGACAGTACACCTATTACGCTTATTGAATAGTCTTCTTCCAAACCATAGGCTGGTGCCGAATGGTAGGGAAGGAAGAAAACCATTTAGCCTAAGAGGGTGTACAGAAGGTAATGACTAAAGACATATAAAGGGATTTGGGGAGATGGCAAAGAAATATACGGTTACAGTTATGAATCTGATAATGGATGAGGCATTACAAAGAATACCCGGAAACCCCTTTGAAACATTTTCGTGTTTTAGTTTCACTCTATATTGTTAAAAGAAAACTGATTTCTTAATTAGCCCTTGCTCCAGGGTATGTATTTACCAGGTTTGATTATCACATCTGTATGGTTTTACAGATGATGAGTGGGAGTAAATTATTGGGAATTGCGTGATTATCCTCATTATATCGGGATTCGTTATAATTGGTGATATTTGAGAAAATCACCTGGGTTGTTTGCCGGACGGCAAATATTTGGTTTTGAATATCCGTTGTTATGCACTAATTTCAAATTGATATATCTGTACGTTAATTTTTATAAAGTGAGATATAACTTTTTGAAATTATGTCTATGACATTTACCTATATCAGTGGATGGTTAGGTAAGGAGCATTAAACAGCGGTGTAATTCTTCTTAACCATAAGTACAGTTTTCAACCTACGACACACAAGGAATGAGTTATTAGACTCAGGGGACTTATACAGCGTATTATATATTGTCCAGTGTCTATTTGGATAGAGGGGTTGGCACTCGTATTATATTTTGTTTACTTATGACTTCTCTAGTTAGACATGTGTTCCATAGAAATACAAGGTCCAAGTTTTGAGAAGTTATAGGTATATGAATAAAGTAGAGAACCAGGTATTGCAAGTATCAGGATTCTTCAAGGTGATCGATGGTGTAGATACTTGTGTATGGTATTCAGTTGATAGTAATGATTATGAGAACTTGCGTCTCTTTCAGATTACCCATATCTTGATATATTCCTAAGTTGAGTAACGCTGATCGGCCTCCTTCCATTTAGTTTACATGCACTGGAGACAGCTGCATGATTTGAATCTGCTTCCAATTAAATCAGTGCCTCTGTTTCTATATTGGATATAGAATGGTTCGTATCTTAACATTGTTAAGGTACGGGGAGTTGTCCGGCTTATGCTTAAAACCAGACTCTGGATAACTCAAGGAATTTTTCTGTAATGGCAGTTTGTGGGTTGACCCGGGCTATGACGAGGGTTGACTTTCTACCATCTGGAAGATCGATTGTGATATTGTTCTTGACTTGCCATAGTTTTAATAAAAATGGATTTTTTCAGAAAACAGTAGTGGGAGTATGGTAGAACTGGAAGTGATTCCAGAACCGCAAACGATTACTGAAAATTTGATAAGAACCTAAAGATTCAATCTGGTTTGACATTCCATTAGCCACTCCGCAGATATGGTGGGTAAACTCAGGCACCCGAGAGGTACTCCGGTAGCCTCAAGGACGGTGACAGGGAGATTCTTGTTTACCCAGACTTGCCATTGCTGTTGTTCCAGACTTTGAGACCCGGCAGGAGGATGAGTATAGCATTGTTCTAAACTTTCTTTAGAAGTGTACGTTTATATGACTCTGCCAGAGGGTTGTCGTAGTCAGTGGGAGCAGCGGAAGCATAGTGGACAAGTAGCTTATGTTTATTTATGGACTAAAGCAGATATAGCGGAGATAGATCATCTATTTCTTATATGACAGTCATAGGTTTGACTTCATCAGAATAAGGGATGGATCTGTTAAGAAGGTAGTAGGGTGTGATGTCCTGGTATTTGGATGGCATACACAAAGTAGGAAGTGAAATTCCTATACTAAGATTGGTTATGCTTTGGTTGTCACACAGTGGTTTCTCCACATAGGACTTTGATATTATATCAGACATTCTGGTTACTAGATCTATGGTTTTAGATCTAGATTTGGGAAGTGTCCCAATCAGGGTACTTAGACAGCATTCTAAAGATGTTTTAGAATGGACGACTCCTGGCACGGTGGTGTACCTACAGGTGATGGAGTCACCCTCTCTAAAGGTGTCTTATAGACTAAAGGGGAGAGGGATGTGCATGATTGGCAGATCACTTGCTTAGGCAATTGAGTCAATCATGAGATGTCAAGTACCACACCAGACGTTGTTTTTGCACTAGATGCAATAAGTTGATATTAATCTTATCCTGGAGAAACGTTCTGAAGCAGTTTTAGAACATAAGTGGATGTTCTAGGGATATGATAACAACAACCTCTTTTAGGAGACAGTTATCATTCCAGGCTTCCAAAGGTGACCTGGATGACAGAGTGACTGTCGGAGTTGTAGTTTTCCCTCTGACGAGAGGCGGTAGTTTGGACAGGTGGTCAAAGGGGATACTGAGGGAGGCATGACGCATGATACTGATTAAGTTCAGTTGACGATGCAGTCTAAGAAGTTTGGATTTAGAGTTCATTTATGAACTAGGTCCCATCAGATATCCAGACATATTCTAAGACAGGTATTGCTCATTTCGTGAGATTGCTTTCTTCGCGAACTTGAGATAAAGAGAGACAAAGAAAGAAACATTAGGGCGGATCCACTAGCTGAGGCTATTCCTCGAACGCAAAAGTTTCGCAAACGGGCTTTGTGAAACTGATTAGTAGAGGAGTTGGGTGTTCGGTATCACACGGGCTGTGAGTATGCGACATCGCAATAATTAGCCTTGAGTGCAAGTGGAAGATTGTTGGATATAGTGCCCTCAGAGTCAATTATTGGATCACAGGCACGTGATTGCAATGATTGAGTTGGACCTATACCGGTAGGACAGTCTTACTCGAGAGGTTTGTATACTATTTGATTTTTCTTTATCATCGTGTACATACTTTAGGTGACATTGTAGTTCACTATTACACGTTGATAGAGAATAGTATGCTACCATGGTCTGTCTTTATCATCGTGTACTGCTTTAGGTGACCTTACAGGTCGCTATTACACGTTGATAGAGCCCTTAGGATTCTTGCTTGACTACCAGCAGTATGATGGCGATCATATACGTGAGAGTTGGGTAGTCTATAAGCACAACCTTAAAGTGGTCCCTAGTCATAGGAGTTTCGAGATTGGGCATCGATACTCCATTAGTAGACTAGTGTATACAGTCGAGACCCCGACGAGGGGCGGTGGCCGGTATCATATGCCATTGGTGTCAGTTGGTTCACCTAAGATGTATAAAAGTGCTCATTGGGTTATGAGTACACCAGACAGGACTCGCCGGGAACATGCTAGTTGGTATTATACCTAGCGTCAGATAGCAGTTCCCTGGTGACATGTGTACAGGTTAGTTCATCGACCTGAGATCGTCATTTGTCTCGTGTGAGTTCCCACTGTACTTTGATTACTACCCTACCACGGCTTAAAGGAGTCGTGCAAACAGGTTTTAGTTAGGTACAGTCCCGAGCCACATGGAGGCAGTGAGCGGATCGGCAGGGGTTTCGTCTCTCCCAGTTTTGGGAGTGAGATCGCGCTGTGTCTAGGAGAGCCATTACACGAAGTCCTTGGCCAAGGCAGGAGATTTACTGGTAGGTATTGTAGTAGTATCTCAGGGTGTTATGGGCTACACTCCGACACGACTTGTGCCGCTTTTGGGTGTCTGACTTTTACCAACCCTCTAGGCCCGACATGCGATGCTCATAGACGAATGGACCGGACTGTACGGATATTGTCACTGACAGGCTCAGCAGGGTGTCAGAATGAGTTCGCTCATCGACCTCCCTTTTGGTCAATGCCTGGTTGCCCATTACGTACAGCTAGTACCATTGACGTGCTAGTGGTTAAATCCACAGCCAGTGTATTGACGAGTCTTTAGAGTCCCCCACAAACTGTTTCTCAAGTTTTGGGCGAAACGTTGTAGAGGCCGTATGATATATGGCAGGGTTTGATTATATACGTGCAGTAATGCACGGATCATGATCGGACGGATCATACTAATTGGCTTTGGTTTAAGCCGGATCCTAGTATTAGATTTGTTGGATTACTTTAGTCTCATCACATTCACATTCAGTCAGAATGCAGATGCAGGTATGTGTATACAGGTGAGGGGTATCCTTGTGATCCATCATGAGTTTACTTTAGATGTTGCCGAATCTTTTTATTGTTGCAAACATTTGGATTAATGTTTGCATATGGAAATTATGAGCTAGAAATGATCATTTTGTGCATTTAATGTGGCATGTACAAGGGTAGTGACTCATGGTCTCTTTTTATGTGCATATGTCACATTATTGTTTGATTTGTGTGGTGATATGATAAGAGGAGAGAGGGAGGGCAGCCATGAGTAAGGTTTAGCTCTTGTATTTTTCATTCATACTCTCACTATCTCTTTTTATCATAAGAAAACACAAGAAAAGAAAATGCTTCTTCTTCTTCTTCTTCCTCTAGCTTAAAACTTCCATCAATGGCTTCATTTTTAACCTCCATCCATACACTCTCATGTGATGAGAATCAATGGATGCTTGAGACAAAGTGATCACACACATTCTCTACTTCATCATGGACACGTCGGCTAGCGAACATCGTGCCCGAGTTGCTTCGGATGAAGCGGGAGCCCGTAAAAAGACTCGATGATGTGGTGCCCTTTCCGACGAGAAGACCGGAGCTCGGAGATGCCGCAAGGAGGTTGGGATGGTGGACAAAGACCGAAGGACACGGATCAATCGGTATACCCTTGTATCCCTTCTCTAGATAGCTAGTTGTAGGTTAATGATTCGATCCGGGTTTTAAGCATATGATAGCGCCGGTTCTAGTTTGAAAAAGTTTTCGTTTCCGCATTTTGGCCTCGAACAGACGGCCGGGCTGCTACCGTAGTCTTACACCCGCTTCATCCGAAGCAACTCGGGCACGAAGTTCGCTAGCCGACGTGTCTAAGGCGAAGTACGTAATGTTTGTGACAACGTTGTCTCAAGCATCCATTGATTCTCATCACATGAGAGTGTATGGATGGAGGTTGAAGGTGATGCCATTGGTGGAAATGGTGAGCTCAAGAAGCAAGAGGAGGAAGATGAAGAAGTGCCTTTTCTTTTCTTATGTGTTGCTTTGATAAAATGAGAGTGAGAATCAAATAACACAAGAGCAAAACTCTAGCCATATGGCTGCCCCCTCTCTCTCCTCTTATCAATTCAACACATTAAATCAATCCTAATGTGACATTAGCACAAGAAAAGAGACCATGAGTCACTAAGCATGTCCATGTCATAATTAATGCACCTCATCATGAATTATGCTCACTATTTTCACCAAAGTAAACATTAACCCAAATGTTTACAACAACGAAAAGATACGGCAACCTCTAAAGTAAACTAGTGACGGATCACAAGAATACCCCTCACCTGTATATACATACCTGCATCCGCATTCCGACTGAATGCGAATATGATGAGACTAAAGTAATCCAACAAATCTAATACTAGGATCCGGCTTAAACCAAAGCCCACTAGTATGATCCGTCCGATCATGATCCATGCACTACTGCACGTATATGGTCGAACCCTGCCATATATCATACGGCCTCTGCAACGTTTCGCCCGAAACTTGAGAAACTGTCTGTGGGGGACTCTAAAGACTCGTCAATACTTTGGCTGTGGATTTAACCACTAGCACGTCAGAGGTACTAGCCGTACATAATAGGCTACCAGGTATTGACCAAAAGGGAGGTCGATGAGCGAACTCATCCTGACACCCTACTGAGCCTGTCAGTGACAATATCCGTACAGTCCGGTCTGTTTGTCTATGAGAATCTCATGGCGGGCCTAGAGGGTTGGTAAAAGTCAGACCCCCAAAAGCGGTACAAGTCGTGTCGGAGTGTAGCCCAGAACACCCTGAGATACAACTGGAATACCAACCAGTAAATCTCCTGCCTTGGCCAAGGACTTCGTGTAATGGCTCTCCTAGACACAGCGCGATCTCACCCCCAATACCGGGAGAGACGAAACCCCTGCCGATTCGCTCACTGCCTCCGTGTGGCTCGGGACTGTACCCAACTAAAACCTGTTTGCACGGCTCCTTTGAGCCGTGGTAGGGTAGAAATCAAAGCACAGTGGGAACTCACACGAGACAAATGACGATCTCAGATCGATGAACTAACTTGTACACATGTCACCAGGGAACTGCTATCTGACGTCCGGTGTAATACCAACTAGCATGTTCCCGGCGAGTCATTTCCGGTGTACTCATAACCTAATGAGCACCTGTATACATCATAGGTGAACCAACTGACACCATTGGCTTGTGAGACCGGCCACCGCCCCTCGTCGAGGTCTTGACTGTATACACTAGTCTACTAATGGAGTATCGATGCCCAGTCTCGAAACTCCCACGACTAGGGACCACTTTAAGGATGTTCTTTTAGACCCCAGCTCCCACGTATATCATCGCCATCATACTGCTGGCCGTCAAGCAAGAATCCTAAGGGCTTAATAAACTCGCAATAGTGACCTGTAAGGTCACCTGAAGCAGTACACGATGATAAAGATAAACCAGATAGCATACTATTATCTTGAGTAAGACTGTCCTACCGGTATAGGTCCTCCCTCAATCATTAGAATCACATGCCTGTGATCCAATAATTGACTCTGAGGGCAATATATCCAACATCTAGTCTCAAGTTTGTCCAGAATTATTATCACTAAGGGTTTTGTAAACCCTAACTAAACCTCAATCGCACCTCTACTACTTAAATAATCCACTAAAAATCAACATAGAATTTTCCAAGATCACTAATCTTGCTTAAACGAACTCTAAATTTAACTAGGAGATGAAGAAACTAATTAACAAGATGAAAAGTGAAGGTTATACCTCTTGGAGTAACTGAAGAAAATTCTATGATGGTTGAAAGTCCTCAAAATCCAAACTTGAGCTCACTAGGGGGTGTAGGATGAGGTGGTGCGTATTTTTTGTGAAGGTGAGATGTGGTTTTGATAAGGTTTTTAAGGTGTTTTGGAGATGGCAGTGGAGGTGGAGGAAGGTGGAGATAAAAAAAAATGAAGGAGTTGAAGAAAAGGAATGAATAAAATGAAGCCATGGTTGATTGATAACCCCTCTCCTCTCTCTTCTTTTTCTTTTTCTCTTTTCTTTTTAAAAATCAATTATTCAACAACTAAGAAGCCATGAATGAATGAAAACACAATGTGTCATGGTGCACTAGCCATGGCTTAAAAAAAATGTATTTGGCTTATTCATGATTAGTAGAGCACTAATCAAGTTTAATATAAACTTGCATATAATTAATTGCATAATAATTTATAGAATGTCCAAATCCAATAAATGTCTTTATAAGTAATAATACATATTAATCTCCAATTATTTTCCAAATATTTTTATATAATTATACCATTTTACGAAAACCCCAAATTCGTACTCGAATAGTTTTCGTGAAATTTATTATTTTATTATTTAAATTCCCAAAAATATTATTTTATATTTCTGAAATATTACAATAATGCCGGTAGCCAAGCAAAAATCCTATGGGCTTCATCAATGATGAAGACAAACCATATAGTATACTATCATCTTGAGTAAGACCGTTCTACCTGTATAGATCCTTATTCAATTATCATAATCGCTTACTTGTAATCATAATAATTGTCTTGAGGGCACTATATCCAACACGAAAAGCATAAACTAGTCTACACTGCAGTATCGATAACCAGTCTCAATACTCTCTCGATTAGGGACATTTAAGGATGTGCTTATAGACCACCCATCTCCTACTATATGATCGCCATCATAATGCTGGTGGTCAAGTAAGAATCCTATGGGCTCTATCAACATGTAATAGTGATCTATGATACCACATAATGAATGTACATGATGATAAAGTCAAAGCAGATAGCATACTATCATCTCGAGTAAGACTAATCTACCTGTATAGGTCTCCCCCAATCATCAAGGTGTTGGATATATATGCCCTAGAGGCATTCATTGTATAGGATGTTAGGGCTATATATGTACAGGACAATCTTGCTCAATAAGATAGTATGTTATTTGGTTTGCCTTTATCATAACATGTGATATGTTTTACTTGTTATTTCATATCTCTATACATGTTGATAAAGCCCGTAGGATCCTTGCTTGACTACCAGCGTTGTGATGGCAATCATACTTGTGGGAGCTGGGTAGTCGATAAGCACATCCTTAAATATCCCTAGTCGTAGGAGTATCGAGACTGGGCATCGATACTCCAAAGTATACTAGTGTATACATATCTAGACCCTGACGAGGGGCGATGGTTGGTCCCGCATCCATTGGTTTTATGCACCTAAGATTGTATATAGATGCTCACTTGGGATGAGTACACTGGACGGACTCGCCGAGGACTGGCTAGATGGAATTATACCTATCGTCAGATAGCAGTTCTCTGGTGATATGAGTGCAGATAGTATGTCGACCTGACATTGTCATTTGTCTCGTGTGAGTCCCCACTGTGCTTTGATTACTAACTTACCATAGCTCTACTGAGTTATGCAAACAGGTTTTAGTTGGGTACAGTCCCGACCCACATAGAGGCAGTGAGCGATTACTGGTGTTCGTCTCTCTCGGTATAAGGAATATGTTGGGGTTTGCTAGTGCCCTGGCCATCTAGCGTGGCCGATGCAGAAAAAATGGTTTTTAAAAAATTTTGGCGCTATAAAACCCGTCCTAGAATCGAACCATAAATCTAAACTAAATAACTAAAAAGTGCTAAACTAATGAGATAGAAGTTTTATACCGAATGATCCGTGTCCTTCGATTTTCTATCCTCTTCCTTAGCTCCTTGAGGTCTCCTCGATCAAGCTTAGCAGCCGGTCCTCCTCCATCGAAGATGATCCACTCGAGTGATGTTGCTCATAGCTCTAGCTCCACACTAAGAATCTAGTGAAGCAACTAGGGACTCTATGTTGCTAATCTAGAGTGCCTAAGGATGTAGTGAGTTGCTCTAAGTGTATATCTATCTCTTTACTACCCTTGATTCCCAACACATGAGATGGTAGGGTAGAAAATGAAGAAGAAAAAGGAGGAGCTCACGAAACTAGTGAAGAAAAAGCAAGCAAAAATGGTGAGAGTGAAACTCATGTCAAAAATAAATGAACCATCCATCAAGTGAGAGAAAATATGAAGCAAGGTTTTGTAAAACAATTTTTTTCAATAAACATATTGCAACCATACTTGAATAGTTTGCACAAATGAATTAACAATTCATTTGTCAACAGTATTCAAGCATAGTTCTCACCATTCTCTCTTCACCACCTTTACAATTCATTTTCCATTTAAAATAAATGGATAAATTTAAAATAAGATGTTCACCTTGTAGAATATTTTCCGTATAAATACGTATTACACTCAACTGTATATATACATATCTGTATTCATACCAAAATATAAATACCCAAAGAGAAAGAATAACACAATGAACATAATACTAGAATATACATATCGAAATATATATACGTAAATTTTTAAACCAACACCTGATTTAATAATCCAGCTCAAACCCGAGCCGGCTAATATTATCAACCGTCCGATCGAAAGTTCGGGTAACTAATAAAATCATTCGATCGGAACTCTGCATGTATCAAAATACGGCTACTACATCATTTCGCCAGAACCAGGGAAACCCTCTGTTTGGGACTCTAAATACTTGTCAATACGCTGGCAGTGGGTTTAACCACAAACTCGTCAGCGGCACTAGCTGTACGTAACAGCCACACAGGTATTGAGCGAAAGGAAAGCCGACGAGCAAACTCATCCGAACCCATAATGAGCTTGTCCGCGACAATCTCCATACAGTCCGGTCTGTTCGTCTAAGAGTATCGCATATCAGGTTAGGGGGAATAAAGTCAGACCCCTAATAATGCAATATTTCATGTCGGTGGTGAAGCCCATCACCCACTGAGAAACTACTGATCCAAATCAGTAATTCTCGTCTACCTTGGCCAAGGATTTCTGATGGTAGCCACCCGTGCACAGTACGACATCAACCCCCAATACCGGGAGAGACGAATCCCCGACGATCCGCTCACTGCCTTCATGTGGCTCGGGACTGTACCTAACTAAAACCTGTTTGCATGACTCCTTTTAGTCGTGGTAGGGTAGTAATCAAATCACGATGGGAACTCACACGAGAAAAATGACGATCTCAAGTCGACAGACTAACCTGTACTCATGTCACCTAAGAACTGCTATCTGACAATAGGTATATTACCATCTAATATGCTCCCTGCGAGTCCATTAAGTGTAATACATAACGCAATGAGCACCTGTATACTATCTTAGGTGACTAACTGACACCAATGGCTTGTGAAACTGGCCACCACCCCTCGTCGGGTCTCGAAAAGTATACACTAGTCTACTCCGGAGTATCAATACCCAGTCTCGATACTCTCTAGACTAGGGACATTTAAAGATGTGCTTATAAACCACCCAGCTCCCACATATATGATCGCCATCATAATGCTGGTAGTCAAGCAAGAATCGTATGGGCTTTATCAACATGTAATAGTGATCTGTAATACCACATAATGCATTTATATGATCATAGAGACAAACCAAATAGCATACTATCGTTTTGAGTAAGACTGTTCTACCCGTATAAGTCCTCCATCAATAATCATAATCACCTGCCTGTGATTACAATAATTGCCTTGAGGGCACTATAGCCAATAGAGTCGATGTCGCGCCGTGTTCCGTTGGCCAACACCATAAGTCCCTTGCCAAGACGGATTGAGAATTACTGATGGTTAGACCAGTAGATTCTCGGATGGTCTTAAGCCACATCGGCATGACTTGTTAGGTTATTAGAGGTTTGATGTTTCCACCTCCTAGACCCGGCATCCAATACTCTTATATGAATAGACCGGACTGTATGGAGATTGTCACGGACAGGCTCAGTAGGAGTTCGGATGAGTTTGCTCATCGACCTTATGTTCAACAGGTACCTGGGTAGCCGTTACGTACAACTAGTGCCACTGACGGGCATGTGGTTAAACCCACTGCCAGCTTACTGTCGAGTCTTTAAAGTCACACACAGAGGGTTTTCCTGGTTCAGGCGAAATGATGTAAAGGCCGTATGGTTTTACGTGCAAGGTTCCGATCATATACGTGTACTAGATACACGGATTTTGTTCAGACGTATAATACTAGTGGGCTTGGGATTAAGCCGCATTCTAGTATTATATTATTGGATTATTTTTATCTCTTGGTATTCTTATTTTTTGCAGTACGAATACAGGTATGTATATACGGTGAGGGCATTCATGAAATTTCACAAGAAGTGCTTTTAAAAGGAGACACCTTATTTTTGATATATTTATTTATTGGAAAATAGATAATGAGGTGGAGGGATGATTTTTTCAAAGCATGGTTTGAAGCATGGCTATTTATTTTGTTTATTCATTTGTTATTACTATTCAAGCATGGTTACATTATTCTATGAAAATATGCATGCTTGATAGTTTAGAGTTTAGCCATTCTTCATTCATTCTACTTTTCACATTCTCTCTCCTTGGATCTCCTCCTTCTTCTTCAAACCCTAACCCTCACATTTGTTGTGAAACCTAGGGTATTTTAACATAAATTAGTCCAATTAACTATCTACATCTCCTAAGTTACCTAGGTTAGCAAACTAGGTACTTTAGTTATCTTATTCTTGAGGTTAGAGCTTGAACCATAGACTCTCGGGTGGATCGTCTTCGACACGAGAAAGCTGATGACCAAGCTCGATCCGTACTATTTAGGAGCTCAAGAAGGGGACAAGAAGACCCGTAGGACTAATATCATAAAGGTATAAATCACTATAATAGTAGATTAGAACCTTTGTGTGTTTTGTTAGTTTAGGTTTTTGGTTGATCTTAGAAGTTTAGTCGATGTTGCTTGTTGTATAAATTGTTTCATGTAAATTCTGCCTCTCCACAAACCCTGTGGGGTGTGCGACATCGACATATATGGTATTAGAGCCTATTCAAACCTTAACTAACTGATTGGACGAAGTTTAGTGTTTCGAAACCGAAATAACTCCGTAACGTTAAAACTAAAATCCAATTTGCTGTCAAATTTTCCAGAGCCTCTAAATTTTTTTAAACAATTGCAGAGTGCTCTTTATGTTGTAGCTAGAACACCAGAGAAAAACGAGACACAAACTCCAAAGAAAAACTTCCAGAAATGGTAGTTTTCCCGCCCTCATCGATTTTCTGTTGGAGTTATGTCTCGAGTTTCTTATAGTGTTTTGTAATTTTGGATATAGGATTTATGATGTTGTTTGATTTTGCCCAAATTTCATATTGTGTTTTCTTTGTTCTTGGGCAATACGGAGTATTTCAAAGTCAAAATTTTAACATCGTTTATTCATTTTTAGTTCGTATATGTCTTTCTAAACGTCTACTAATTGCTATATGTCGATTAGTAGGGGTTGCACATATCTTGTATCATGTTTGTGGATTGTGGATATGAAGTATTGGATCGTCGTGAATGAATAGCCGGGGGGATATGAGAAGAGTGTTCTTTCCTTTCATTCATGTATATTTGAAATGTGATGTAATATACTTTTGTTGGGCACATCTGGGTTGAGGTTGTAGCCAGCGTTGTATTATATCATTACTTTTTCTTGCACCTAGTTTAGACCCAAGGTGGGGTATACAAACTACCGGGTTCTTGAAGGGCCGAGTGGCCTACTCATTTAATTGAGGGAGGTTGCTTCAATTTGGGAATTTGGCGGGTAGTTTATCGCACCCGTAGGGGTGTAGGGTGAGAGTTTGGCTATTCATCACGACCGTGGAATCCATTCTTTTGTTATAGGCTAAAACGAAAGACGGAAATCCAAGTATATCCAATATTTTCATCTGTGTTTCTTCTGCTATGATTTGCGATCTGGAATGGATATTATTGAGTGAGACGAATGGATATATATAGTTTATATATAATAAACGTTGCTTATGTTTTTCACCCGCGCTAGTCCAGCCCCCGCTTTGCCGTTAGTTAAATAACCTAACGGTGCATGACGGGACCCATGGCGAATGCAGATGGCATAAGCGTACGTTCTGCAATGATAAGGTTAATTGATGGGACCACATTATTATTGATTAATGCAATGTAATAAACCTAAAATCCGACGTCGTTAGAACAACTGCAAAACCACTCGGTTTTCTTCAAAAACAACTTTTAAAAGCTGAGCTTAAACCACTCATTTCAAAAGCTATTCGGTTTCTTCGACTATATAAAGTTCATTACGTTAACGGTTTTTGCCAAAATCAGCCGTAGCCCTCCTTCATTTCAGATAGGTATATATTAGTATTCATGCTATGTGTTTTGACCTTCGCCAAGGTATAGTGTTTGGTAGCTAGTGGGTGCTTATCTATAGCATAGATAGATGCATTAATCTAAGACAGGCATACAGCTATTTTGACCTTCGTCAAGGGCTTGTACGAATGGTTCTAGAATAATCTGGAAAACGACGGGTTGAACTTGACTTGCGACTTATGATGTTTTGACCTTCATCAAGGTTATAAGCGCTCGGGGCAAAAACCACATCGGGAGTTTCAAACATACAGGAAACTTGCTAGTGTTGCATACCTTCTGGAGTGTGGTATTTTTGGTAGGCTTCCTTCAAAATTATCACACAATGATAATTGGGTCCTAATCCTACTATGAGTGTTCGCTACTCTTTGGGAGAATTTTTCACTTTGCAATTAGATAATCAAGTTGGTATCCAGAAAGTTGTTAACGGGGCTATGCCTCTGGGAAAACGAGATTATTTAATTCGGTCCATGCGAAAGCACGGAGCGCTTGATTAAAAGGTTTTCACCGTGTTATATTTAGAAAGAATTTGAAATTACCGCAATCAAACACAGTCTCGCGTGTAGCGAGCCGCGATGAGTACGGGTTGTCCGCAGGTAGATGGTAGGCTTTTTAGCTTGTTTTAACAATTTAATACTGTGTCTTGAGTTGTTGTTTATACAAAGTGTCGTAACTATGATATGTTTAATAAAAATACTTGTTAAGGGTAGTTTTAGGTTAGCTTGTGCGAGGATGATGTTTGTCGTTTTCTTATAGACCTAATTTTGATATTGACACTAAGGTAATAGGCAACAATGTGGATTAGGGAACTTGAAATACGGTATTTGCGATTTTGAGCTAAATCCGTATTCCTTGTCCCTTGTCCTTCCGTTGTTGTCTCTTGACCTTAGCTTTCGGCGAACCATTCGCAATCCGGTCATGATTAGGATTCACCACTACCGTAGTAGGATAGGGTGCCTTAAGGAGCGGAATTGCGAGTGGTTTGCTCGGAGTTTCAAATTGCAAAGTTAAGGTTTTTTAAGGTTTTAGCAAGCACACCTCCGAACACAAACTAACCAAATTCTACCCTTAACAAGTAAATCAATTACTCACACATATTTACAATTCCAGAATAAAAAAGAAAAGAGTAAGGCAACATAACAAAAATTGCAAGAAAAGAAAAGACAAAAAGAGAACAGATAAATCAAACGTGCAAATTCCTTCAACTGTTCTTTAATCCCCTACTAATGTGAAATCCAAATACCAAACTTTAAGCTTGCAAGCCTACTTAAGAGGTTGCAAGATCAAAGTAAAGCAAGGATTTCACAAGTTCAAGTATGTAGAAAGCAAGACATATGAAATGAAATAAGAACTTTTACTGAGTTTCAAAAAAGATACAGCTAATCTTGAATTCAAGAACCTAAATCTTAAGCTTGAAAGTTCAATGAAGAAGTTGCAAAGTCAAGATAAAGAGGCAAGTGCTCAAGAGTTTAAAGAAAAAGCAAGTTACAAATTACAAGTGTTCTAAAGAAAACCTAAAGAAAAGGTATTCTCTCCCCTTACCCGTGACTTGGTATTTATAGGCTCAAAATCAAAATAAACAAATAATAAAAACAGGAAGATGGGACAACAATGAGTGAACAGAAAAAAGATGAAGCCATTTCTCCTTTGTGGGCCCGGTGCCGCCGGTCATTCTGAACATGTCGCCGGATGTTGTGTGCACTCCACAAGTCTACTAGAATTGTTTGATTTCTTGATAACAACATGGGTTTCTTAGTATCTTTTGGAGGGAAATCATGATGTTTTAAATCACATCAGCACTTTTAGCATTGCCCTTTTTGCACAAGTTGTTGTGCCCTTTTTGCACAAGTTGTTGTGCCTAGGCAGCCCCCATCATGGTCTAGTGTTGACTTGCATTGTGTTGAACCAAAATTTGTACACACTTTGTTGTTTGCAAAGAAATTTATTGGATATCGATCGGTTTTCTGTTCTGTTTGCAGTGTCGGCTCCCAAATGTTATATTCAAGATTTTGAGTGTGTTTTCAGTATTTTATCGCGTACACCTGTAATCTGTATTACTGAGCAGATACTGGTTAATAGTATCGATATATAACAAAATAGATAATGAATGAATGGTATTAAAATGAAGTTTTCAGTGATAAACAAATACCACCAAACATATCATTTGCTCGTCCCGAGCAAAACAAAATCCAAACCTCATTATCGCAGGGAACGCAGTTGCACTGAGCTTGTGCAACAAGCCGTTAAACCTCTAGGTTTTCCTAGTAGGAGGAGTGTTGTTTCCTGAGGGTTTCAGCGGATTTCACCCACAAAATCTCGTCATGCTAGTTTCGCGAAATAACTGTGATTCTAACCCTAAGGTTTTGCTTCAAAGCTAGCAAATCTATTATCCTAAATTTACAAATATCGAACCCTTATTTTTCACACCTCACTTCTTATTTAATCTGAAGATCTTATACATCTTTACGTGTAGTGCAAATAGTGTCGTTCAGTTTCAAAAGGATCGATTAAAGTCATCATGTCACAAAATAAAGCCCAAATAAAAACTTAAAAAGGATCACACAAGTTTTATAAAGAGTAAAGTATTTTTCAAGTTTCATTTTCTAGTTAGGTTTCAAATTCAGAACTTCTATCTTTCTTAATAGGAAACTAGGCCTTATTTTTCACTCAACTTTTTACTTGTTTTCGTTTCATACACACCTTCGTGAACGTGCAATAGTCTTCATCATTGGATAAAACCTTCATATCTCTGTTAAAAATATTTTTATAAAAACCAGTCTTTTATCAAGATTATTCTTACACAAAGAACCGTTAGTAATTTTAACTCGGAGAGAACAGTTGCTTGACTTTATTTTAATTTGTACTTTCTAGGCTTCTTATCGAGCTTTGGACCAATGCTCCCAAACCAGTTGGTTTTAGGGTATTAGGTGTAGAGACATCCCGGCGGACTTAATTGCTCAGGTTACCTAGGACCTAAAACAAAAGACCTATTTTAGCGTGAAAATCATAACGATTTAATGCAAACGGAGATATAAACAGTTGTTCAATTATTTTTAGGATAAAAGTCGTGTTTAGTGGATCAGATGTGTAATCACTGTAATCAAGTTCCATATAGGTTATTCTTCAGAATTAGCTCTTATTAAGGTATCTATAATACCCCTTCATATCCACTTCACTTTTGAAACTATTTCTTGATATTACTTATTTCAGAACAAACTTATTTGATCCTCAAAAAATAGTTTATCGATTTAAAAGTTTTCAGACATATTAGACTTGTTACCTAATTTTCAGAACGCACGACACGTGTAGTGTGATGTAAAGACGTATATTAGCTATAGTTAACTCAAAGGAGGGTTATCTTTTAGGTTTTCAAAATCTAAAAATAGGATTTAGTTGTTCCTATCTTATCAAAGAAAACCGTCGAAATATCGAATCTAAGTTTTCCCACTAGCTAACTTGACGACAAAGTTTTTATGTTTTTGTAAATTTTTTTCGATTTTTATGGGTTTTTAAATATGTATGCAAATGCAGAATATACAAATGAATGCGAAAGGAGAAAGCTTACCGAGCACACCCCCAAAGGTAAACTGGACAGTGCCCTCACTGTCAATGTACATCACGAGGGAAAAATTGTTGAACGGTCAAAAAGCAGGTGTTCTCCTTTTTTTTGTTTTTATTTTGTATGAACAAAGACTGAGCATCACCAGACAAGATTGCTCGTCAAAAGAGAAAAAGAAAAGAAAAGAAGGTATGCACAAGATAAGAATATCCACATATATCTACAAAAAATAGTATATACATACCCTCAAACTTATTTGAAACAATGTTTCCACTGTTTATGGCTGGATAACCGAAGTTTGGTGGTTAACAGAGGAAGAATATGTAGAGTTAACCGGCTCCTGCAATATCAGGAGCTCCTCTGATGGTTCAGCGCTAAGGAACAGTTTCAATCTGTATCCATTTACTTTGAAAAACGAACCATCCTTTGGATTCACCAAATCCACTGCGCCATGCGGGTACACACACCGCACAACAAAAGGTCCCTTCCAGCGAGATCGAAGTTTTCCGGGATAGAAATAGTGTTGGGTGTCATAAAGAAGTACATATTGTCCAGGCGTGAAGGTTTTGCGCATAAGGTGTTTATCATGAAACACCTTCGTTCGGTTCTTTATAATACCCGCGTTGTCGTTATCTTCATCCTGAAACTCGTTCAATTCGTTAAGTTGTAGCTTCCGATAGCTGCCTGCATGTTCAAGATTGAAATTCAGCTTTTTGATCGCCCAAATAGCACGATGTTCGATTTCCACAGGGAGGTGTCAAGCATTCCCATACACAAGCCGATAAGGAGACATACCAAGATCAGTCTTATATGCAGTTCGAAATGCCCAAAGGGCATCGGTTAATTTCAAAGACCAATCTATACGGTTCTTGGAAACTGTTTTCTCCAGAATCTGCTTGATCTGCCGATTTGAAACTTTGGCTTGCCCACATGTTTGGGGGTGGTAGGGCATGGATAGCTTATGATTGATTCAGTATTTCCGCATTAAGGCCTCGAAAGACCTATTCCAGAAATGCATCCCACTGTCGCTAATGATAGCGCGAGGGTGCCCGAACAGGGAAAAGATGTTTTCTTTAAGGAATTTAATGACAACCTTGTTGTCATTATTCCGGCTCGGTACTGTCTCGACCCATTTGGAGGCATAATCAACAGCCAAGAGAATGTACAGGTTCCTAAAAGAGTTGGGAAACGGGCTCATGAAATCTATCCCCCAAATATCGAACATCTCAACAACCAACATTGGTTGGAGCAGCATCTCATTTCATCAGGAAATCTGGCCCAAATGTTGACACCGGGAGCAAGTCTTCTTGTATTCATGTGCATCTTTGAAAAGTTTTGGCCAGTAAAAGCCACATTGCAAGACTTTCTCAGCTGTCTTTCTTGGGCCAAAGTGCCCGCCACTTGCCTGGTCGTGGCAAAATGACAACACACTCTTGAATTCATTATTGGGAACACACCGACGAATGATTTAGTCTGAACAGTACTTTAACAGGTAGGGTTCGTGCCAGAAAAAGTGGTTTCCTTAGGATAAAAATCAAAGTATGTCCTGACTCGACCAATCATTATGTATGAGTCCAGTCGCCAAGTATTTCATAATATCTACAAACCAGGGTTCGCACGATATTGTCAAGAGTTTTTCATCAAGGAAAGTATCGTTGATTGGGAGAGGGAGCGTCGGCGAAGAAGGAAGTCGTGAAAGATGATCGACTACTACATTTTCACATCTTCTTTTTTCCTTAATGAAAAGGTCAAATTCTTGAAGTAAGAGAATCCAACGTATTAACTGAGATTTTGTATCCTTTTTCGCAAATAGATGTCGCAGAGCTGAATGATCGGTGTAGACAACAACAGGGGAGCCAATGAGATAGGGCATTTCTCTAAAGCAAACACAACAGCCAAGAACTCTTTCTCGGTTGTTGTGTAATTCATTTGGACGTCATTCAGGGTCCGGCTCGCATAGTAGATTACGTGCGGCATCTTATCGATGTACTGTCCTAAGACCGCACCAATAGCAAAGTCGGATGCATCGCACATACTCTCAAAAGGATGCGACCAGTCAGGTGATGAAAGAACGGGAGCAGTGGTGAGTGATCTTTGCAGTGATTCAAAAGAAGTCAAACAGCTCGAGTCGAAGTTGAATGTAGTATCCTTGGCCAGAAGAAGAGTCAAGGGTCTAGCAATCTTGCTAAAGTCCTTAATAAACCATCTGTAAAATCCGACATGGCCAAGGAATGATCGGATATCTCCGACGCATTTAGGAGCAGGGAGGTTGGAAATGACATCAATCTTTGCTTTGTCAACCTCGATACCATTTTGCAAAATGATATGTCCTAAGACAATACCTTCACGTACCATGAAGTGGCATTTTTCCCAGTTTAAAGTGAGATTTTTATCCTTACATCGGGTAGGGACAGCATCAAGATGTTGCAGACACTCGTCGAAAGAATCGTCAAAGATGGAGAAATCATCCATGAATATCTCCAAAAATTTCTTAGCCATGTCATAGAAAATTCCCATCATACACCGCTGGAAGATAGTGGGAGCATTGCATAGCCCAAAGGGCATGCGGCGATATGCGAATGTGTCGAAAGGAAAAGTGAAAGTGGTTTTATCCTGGTCTTTCTCGGCAATGGGAATCTAGTTGTAGCCTGAGTAACCATCCAGAAAACAGTAATACTCATGTCCAGCTAATCATTCGAGCATTTGGTCAATAAATGGCAGCGGAAAGTGATCCTTCTGCGTTGCGGCATTGAGTTTCCAATAATCAATGCACACTCATCATCCGGTTTGGGTGCGAGTAGGGATCAACTCATTCTCCTCGTTTGTTATAACCGTAATGCCTGACATCTTAGGGACAATGTGTATAGGACTGACCCATTGGCTATCTGAAATAGGGTAAATGATACAACTATCCAGACATTTGACAATTTCCTTTTTAACAGCCTCCTTCATGACTGGATTTAATCGTCTCTGTGGATCCCTAGCTGGTTTGGCATCATTGATCAGGTGAATGTGATGTTTAACGATCAAGGACTAATCCCCTTGATGTCCTCCGTAGTCCATCCGAATGCCTGTCGATTGGATTGCAAGACTATGAGAAGGGCTTTCTCTTGCTCTAGAGCTAGAGAACCCAAGATGATGGCTAGCAGGGTCTTGTTCTCATCTAAGTAAGCATACTCAATGGGAGACGACAGAGGCTTGAGTTTGAGCGTAGCAGGTGAAATGACTGAAGGCAAGATTGGAGAAAATGTCTCGAACTCAAAAGATTCCAACAGGGGTACAAAGTGAGTGTATGCGACCGAGTCAGATGGTTCAACTAACGCATCTGAAAATTTGAAAGATTCAAACTCGGGCGGCGATAAGCCAAGATCGTTTGAAAACATAAAGTACTCATAATCGTTGTTGGAAGCGGAAGCAGCAGCAGGTTCAAAGAGGAACGCACTAGTAGCCTTAAGATTACTGTGATAAAACAAGAATTCCTCGAACTCACAGTCCTCTGGGGCGATCTCCTGGATGGAACAAATATCCAGTATATGAACAGTCGGTTTAGATGACTGATTCCCTAACCTGAAAATGTTGAGTTCAATTGTCATGTTGCCAAAAGATAGGTTCATGAACCATTTCGATAATTAATCACAGCATTTGACGTGGCAAGGAATGGGCGATCGAAATTTGATTCCGAGAGTTAGATACAGGTTGTGTATCAAAAACAATGAAGTCAACGGGGAATATGAAGTCCCCAACTTTAATTAACACATCTTCTAACTCACCTTTAGGATGGGTGATAGATCGGTCAGCCATTTGAAGAGTACAGTGTGTAGGTTTCAGTTCTCCTATACCAAGTTGCTTATATACTGAATAAGAAAGAAGGTTAACACTGGCACCAAGATCTAAAAGAGCGCGGTTGATGTTCATATTCCCAATGGTTATTGAAATCGTAGGACATCCAGGGTCCTTACGTTTCTGTGGTAAATTTTGGGTAAGATCATCACACATGTTACTAGCCAAGAACACTTTCTTTGGTACCTGAGATTTCCTCTTCTTAGTGCACAAGTCTTTCAAGATTTTTGCTTAAGACAGGACTTGCTGGATTGCATTTAAGAGAGGGATGTTTATGTTAACCTGTTTGAACAACTCCACAAGTTTCTCTATTTGTGGACTTTGTTTATTGGATCTCAACCGGATTGGAACTAGAGCATTTTTGAAATTGGTTGAGTCCAATGCTTATGGAGGAGATTATGGAATTGGAATGGAACCAAAAATTGGTATTTGAGTGGAGTGAGATATGGGTCCGTTCGAGGCAGCTGATGAAGAAAAGCCTTTTTCAAAATGGAGAGTAGGCTTTGAAGAAGAAGAAGAGAAGAAGACGGAGAAACGGTCATAGTGTCATCATCTATCCGTGTGCTAATGTTGTTGTGCAGCATCCTTCCAGATCTCAATGTAGTCACGACACTCACATTATGGTTCTGTTGTTCAAGAGCAACATGTACATTATGTGGGTGACCAGGATTTGGAGTGGTTGAGAAGGAAGCTTCCTTTTCTCTCGCTCGCTTAAAGCCACGTTCAGCTATGCAATCTGGGCTTCAATGGTCTTGATGCTTTGGCCGTGTGCAGCTGTGTGTTGCACCAGAGACTGAATAGAAGGCTGGTGTTGGCGGTGAATTGAGTCGTTTGGTTGACAAAAGCCTCTAGACTCCGTTCTAGCGAGAAAACCTTATCGTTATTTGACGGAACAATGTTGTTTTGAGGAAAAGAATTGTTGCATGGTGCAAAGTTGTTCGTCGGATTCTAAAAAGGTTGGGATTGGAAAGATTGATAAAATTGTGGTTGAGCTTGTTGTTGAGGAGGAGGAGGCCTTTGGAATTGATGCTGGTTCTGATTCCAGGTGAAATTCGGATGGTTCCTCCAACCGGGATTGTATGTAGAAGAGTATGGATCGTTTCTTGGTCTTTGCTGGAATGCAGCATCAATCTGATCCTGTCCTTGAGATGGTGGATTGTAAGGACACTTTTCGGTCAAATGAGATGGATCCGAAAAACAAGCGCAAATGGTACGAGGAGGAAGAACAGGGGAAGGAGAAGGAGATGAGAATTTGCTCTCAATTGTTTCCAGTTTCCGCGTGATTGCAGCCATCTCGGCCTTCATTGCAATTGAGATGTCGATTTGATGAACTCCTGCCCTAAAGAGACCTGAAGAAGAAGAAAAAGTTGAGGTCTTTGGTCGAGTGCTCTCCCACTGCAGCGTTTGCTCCGCATGATCGTCAAATAATTACCAAGCCTCCTCATCAGATTTGGACAGGAAGTGACCCTTACAAATGGATTCCAGCAACTGCTTAGTTGCTAGATTCAGGCCCTCATATAAAATTTGGCAAACTTGTCATTTCTCTATACCGTGATGAGGATACTGAACAAGGAGGTCCTTATACCGGTCAAAGCACTTCCAAAAAGGTTCGATAGGAAGCTGGATGAATTGGTTAATTTCTTTTCAAATCCATGCGGTCTTATGATTTGGGTAGAATTTCTTCAAAAACGCTTTTAGAAACTCGTCCCAACTTGTTATCGAATGAGATGCGGTGCTACACAGCCACTTTTCAGCAAGGTCGCACAAAGTGAAAGGAATAACTCGTAGCCGTATAGCATCATCAGATAGTTGGGTTGTCTTCATCATCGCACAAACGTTCTGGAATTTATTGATGAAGATATAGGCATCTTTGGATTCAAGACCGTGAAATTTAGGCAACATGTTGATGAAGTGGGGCTTAATTTCAAAATTACCCCCATTGGCCGGTGGAAGTGAAAGACAAGTTAGAAGTGCAGCGCGGGTAGGATAGAAACGATCCTGGAGCACGATTCACTATGGCGCTTCAATAAGAGGTGGCCGCGGGTTATTCGCACCTAATGGAGGTGGAATAATTCCCGGGGGAGGTAAAGTGATGTTGGGAGGAAATCCCGACATGGAAGAAGAAATTGGTGACGGTGAAAATGAAGGTGAAGATGTATGAACAGAATCGTGGTCAACGTCGGAGTTGGACGGCAAAGGTAAGGGTGAAAGAGGTGTGGAAGGAGTTTCGACGTCGAATTCGATCGCGAAGTCCGTAGCGACTAATGAAACGCGGACTAAATGGGCACTAGGGTCCCTAGTCCAAGAGGACATGCACTAAACGAGTTTAGTGTAATCAAAGCGTAGAATGTGAGGGTAAGAAAACAAAAATGGAGAAAAAATTGTTGAAGGTCGTAAAAGTGGCGAACCTGTGTTTGTTTCGTAAGAATATGAAATGAAACGACAATTCAACAAACACAATAACAAATGCATAGTCACAAATGCACAATCAATACCTAGACTAGGGTCCTCTAAGTCCACTACACCTGCTCCTAACTGTTCCAAAGTGACAAATTGTGAGATAACCCTCAAATCGCCTCTTCACAGCCAGTTATGGCCAGGTAAGCACAAGTGAGGTAAGGAGGGTTCCACACACGAATCACCATAAGACGGGCCTTTTAAAGTTACCTCCTCACTTGTCTAGCCTAGGCACCACAAAATTCATGTTTAGATAAACGACCGAATGCCCACAATCTTCCTTTGTCTTATTGAGCGCGACAAGTTCTTAGTTGGCCGAGTCTAGATATTTTTTATTAAGCTTGAGGTGACACTTATACAATTAGTGATTTTCGGGGTCTTAGGAAGGGTGATGAAATCCCCACCCAATCTGAATTGGTGTTATAGCCCCTTAAGTCCGTATTAATGATGCAATGTACAAATCAACAAAGTTTTGTTATCAAACCGTCGATAAATTTTTCTTTTACTTTAAATGTGGCGCTGCAACAAATACGATTAGTTTTTCTTTGGCTATTGCGGCGATGTTGCAAAGAATCTAAGAAGATATGAATAATGGAGCGTCGGATTTGAGAAAAGGAAATTTAGAAAAACACGTACCAAAAAAGGGTTGAGTTTAAGAAACTCGTGTTGATATTGCCTCCGAGCGTTTGAATGGTACGCTTGTGCGGGTCAAACTACCCAGGTATTTGGCACAAAGTGTTCAATCCCTTTATACTTGAAAACGCCCCCTACTCTACACAATCGTCGCTCGCTAATCCGTCAAATCTGCAAATGTCGGAAAAAATACGGATATTTGAGCTAGCAAACGATAAAGATAGCCAAAGTTCTGAACACAAATAATTAAGAAAATCAAACAATAAAAATAGGATACTAACAGAACATTGGAGGAGACACAAAAAACCAATTTTTAAAATCTTACCAGAAATCCGGTGACATCTGGAAATAGCTTATCTTCGCCGGCCAAATTTTCAAGTTTGGTGCTCAAATTTTGTATGTTTCCTCTATGTAATAATAGTATTCTACTCTTATACTTTGATTTCGAAGTTAAAACACAGTGTGTTAGCAAATCAATAATCCAGAGAACATCATTGTTTTTAGTTCTCGTGTCGGTTTAAAAAGAATATGTTTTATCCGTTGAATCTGTTAGAAAGTTAATTTTGTACAAAATATTCACAAATTAACCCGAGACTACAAGTGTAAAAGCGTTACTGTCTCCCCGGCAACGGCGCCATTTGATTAATAGGTTTTCACCGTGTCGTATTTAGAAAGAATGTGAAATTACCGCAATCAAATAAAGTGTCGCATGTAGCGAGCTGCGATGAGTACGGGTCGTCCGCAGGGAGATGGTAGGCTTTTTAACTTATTTTAACGAGTTAATAATGTGTCTTGAGTTGTTGTTTATACAAAGTGTCGTAATTATGATATGTTCAATAAAAAAACTTGTTAAGGGTAGTTTTAGGTTAGCTTATGCGAGGATCATATTTGTCGTTTCCTTATAGACCTAATTTTGATATTGACACTAAGGCAATAGGAAACAATGTTGATTAGGGAACTTGAAATACGATTTGCGATTTTGAGCTAAATCCGTATTTCTTGTCCTTTGTCCCGTTTGTTGTCTTTTGACCTTAGCCTTCGGCAAACTATTCGCAATCCGGTCACGATTAAGATTCACCGCTACCGTGGTAGGATAGGGTGCCTGAAGGAGCGGAATTTTGAGTGGTTTGCTTGGAGTTTAAAATTGCAAAGTTAAGATTTTTTAAGCTTTTAGCAAACACATCCCCTAACACAAACTAACCAAATTCTATCCTTAACAAGTAAATCAATTACTCACACATATATAAAATTCCAAAATAAAAAAGAAAAAAGAAAGGCAACATAACAAAAATTGCAAGAAAAGAAAAGAAAAGACAAAGAGAGAACTGATAAATAAAATGTGCAAATTCCTTCAACTGTTCTTTAATCCCGTACCAATGTGAAATCCAAATACCAAACTTTACGGTTGCAAGCTCACTTAAGAGGTTGCAAGATCAAAGTAAAGCAAGGATTTCACAAGTTCAAGTACGTAGAAAGCAAGACATATGAAATGAAATGAGAATTTTAATTGAATTTCAAGCAAGATACAACTAATCTTGAATTTAAGAACCTAAATCTTAAACTTGGAAGTTCAATGAAGAAGTTACAAGGTCAAGACAAAGGGACAAGAGCTCAAGAGTTCAAAGGAAAAGCAACTTACAAATTAGAAGTGTTCTAAAGCAAAACTAAAGAAAATGTATTTTCTCCCCTTGCCCATGACGTGGTATTTATAGGCTCAAAATCAAAATAAACAAATAATAAAAACAGGAAGATGAGACAACAATGAGTGAACAGACAAAAGATGAATCCATTTCTCCTTGGTCGGCCAGGCGCCGCCGGTAATTCTAAACAAGTCGCCGGTTTTGTGTAGGCTAATGGGTCTCGTCATGGTTCTGTGATGTTGTCTGCACTCCACAAGTCTAATGGAATTGTTTGATTTCTTGATAACAAGATGGGTTGCTTAGTAGCTTTTGGAGGGAAATCATGATGCTTTAAATCACATCACCTATCTTAGCATTCAATGCACTTCACAATCACTTGTGCCCATTTTGCACAAGTTGTTGTGCTTAGGCAGCCCCCATCATGGTCTAGTGTTCACTTGCATTGTGTTAGACCAAAATTTGTGTATACTTTGTTGTTTGGAAAAGAACTTATTGGATATTGATCGGTTTTCTGTTCTATTTGTAGTATCGGCTCCCAAAAATTATATTCGTGATTTTGAGCGTGTTTCCAGCATTTTATTACGAACACCTGTAATCTGTATTTCTAAGCAGACACTGGTTAATAATACAGATATATAACAAAATAGATAATGAATGAGTGGTATTAAAATGCAGTTTTTAATGATGAACAGCACCTCCCTCCGAAGTACCAACCCTGGCCTGGCCGAAAGATAAGCGAACTTATAGGTTGCGATTAATCCTAACTAATTCTTCTTTTAGGGTTTGAAAGAATTCAAGGAAACAGTTGGAGCCATCCTATTTAGATAAACTAATAACCAATCTAAACTTGCAAGAGCTTATGCCAAGTGTTTATTTTCTCTCTCTCCTAATTGCAGCAACCATGACAGGACTTAAGTTAACATTAGATAAAAACAAACCCACTAGGGCAAATTATAATGACTGGCTGAGGAACGTCCATATGGCCCTTACTTATGATAAGATTGGATACGTCCTCACGGCTAAAGCTCCCCTATTCCAGGTCCAGAATCCTCAGTCGCGGACATTGAGGTCCGTAAGACTTGGGATCTTGATTGCGCGAAAGCCAAGTGCCTCGAGCTGGCCTCCATGGATAATGAACATTAGAGGCGGCACAAGAAGATGGACCTTGCTTCCATCTTCCTCTATACCAAAGACTTATATGGAGAGCAATCTCGTATCGCAAGATACGAGACCTTGAAGAAATTGTTTCAAGCGATATTGGCTGTCGGATCATCTGTTGGGGACCACGACCTAAAGATGATTACTCTCATTGAAGAGCTCACGGACCTGGGAACTACGTTGGATAATGAGTTGTATACCGACTTAATTCTATAGTCCCTTCCCTCCACCTATGCCCAATTCATATTGAATTTCAATATGCAAAAGCTGAAAATTTCACTTCTTGAGCTCCTCAATAGGTTGAGGGTGGCAGAGGGCACCTTGCAGTAATCCAAGGAAACACCCGCTCTGTTTATTGGGGAATCTTCTTCCGCTAAATTCAAAGCTAAAGCCAAGGGAAAAAAAGAAGAAGGCACTCACCAAACTGAGGGGAGGTGTGCAAAAGGTGCAGGGTAAGGGAAATGGGGGACAACCATAAAGGAAGAATTCTTCTACAGTCATAAAAAGGGTCATTAGAAGAAGGATTGCCGGGCTTTAAAAGCCAAAAATCAGGACACGAAGCAAGTTGTGACTTCGACTTCAAATATGTTCATGATTGAAAACTGTTTCCCTATTAACTCTACTTCCTGGGTATTGGATACCGGATTAGGATCCCACATCTGTAATATATTGTAGGCGCTGAGAAAATGTAGAGTTTTGAGGAAAGGTGATATGACCCTCAGGGGTGGCAACGGAACCAATGTGGATGTTGTTACAGTAGGAGAATATCACTTAGGATTGGCGAGTGGATATATTTTGTTATTGTGTAACTGCTTTTGTATACCCAGTATGATGTGTAATATTATATAAATATCATTGTTATCTAATGAAGGATATAATTTTGCACTTGAAAGCAATGTCATAAACATTCACCTAAATTATGAAATGATTGGGTCAGGTACACTTAATAATGGAATATTCGTTCTCAATCAACATCAAGTTTTCAACGTCGAAAACATGCTAAAAAGAAAGACGCCAAAAATAAATCAAGCTTTCATATGGCATTGTAGACTTGGTCATATCAATGAAACACGATTGACTAAGTTACATAAAGATGGATATTTAGATCCGTTTAAGTATCAATCATATGCGACTTTTCAATCATGTATCAAAGGAAAGATGACAAAAAATCCGTTCACTGGATACGGAGAAAGAGCTAATGAGCTCCTGGGACTCAAACACAGCTACGTGTGTGGGCCAATGTCTACGCATGCAAGAAGTGGCTATTCTTACTTCATTACTTTCACCGATGATTTCTTAAGGTATGGACATGTATTCTTGATGAAACATAAATTCGAGGGCTATGAGAAATTCCGAGAGTATAAGAGTGAAGTGGAAAAGCAAATCGGCAAAAGTATCAAGATGCTCCTATCTTATCGGGGTGGTAATACTTAAGTGCTAAGTTCCTTGAATATCTAAAAGAGAATGGAATTCTCTCTTAGCTTACTCCTCCATACACACCACAACACAACGGTGTATCAGAAAGACGGAATCGAACCTTACTAGATATGGTGTGTTCCATGATGAGTAATGCAGAGTTGCCGCCATCCTTCTGGGATTATGCACTAGAATCTGCTGCATACCTATTGAATAAGGTTCCAACTAAGTCTGTGCCTACCACTCCATATGAAATGTGTAGTAGGAATAAACCCTCTATTAAGTATCTTAAGATTTGGTGTTGTCCTGCTTTTGTCAAAAAGGTTCATCCGAACAAACTCGAGGCACGTTCAGTGTTGTGTAAGTTTATGGGATACCCCAAAAACTCTATGGGGTATTATTTCTATTACGCTGTGGAACAAAAGGTCTTTATTTCTCATCATACCCGCTTTATGGAAACTCAATTTCTTGAAAAGGAGATTAGTGGGAGCGCAATAGAGCTTGAAGAAATTCCAGAACCATAAACTATTACTGAAAACTTAGTAGAACCTGAGATTTCATTAGAACTGGACATACCTACGCCACTCCGCAGATCTAGTAGATAGTCTCATCTGTCCGAGAGATACTATAGTTTTCTCATAGACGGGGATCAAGAAAATTTCCTCATCGATGATGATGAGCCAATTAGTTTTCAGCAAGCCATCATGAGCAGAGAATCAGTAAAGTGGCTGGATGTTATGCGATCCGAGATGGAATCTATGTACACAAACAAAGTATGGACTTTGGATTTTACTCCTCCTGGGGCAAAACCCGTAGGATGCAAATGGATCTTCAAAATGAAGATTGGTGTAGATGGACAGGTAGAAACCTACAAAGCTAGACTTGTTGCTAAAGGTTTTCGTCAAGACCAGGATTGGACTATGACGAAACATTTTCACCAGTTGCTATGCTTAAATCCATTCGGATCCTACTTGCCATTGCTGCCTTCCATGACTATGACATATGGCAGATGGATGTTAAAACCACTTTACTAAATGGAAGTTTAGAAGAGTGTGTTTATATGGATCAACCAGAGAGTTTCATAGACAATGGGAGCAGCGGGAAGGTGTGCAAGTTGCTTAAATCCATTTATGGATTAAAGCAAGCACCATGGAGTTGGAACATCTGCTTTGGTGAGACGGTCAAGGAATTTGACTTTATCAAAAATGTAGAAAAACCTTGTATTTATAAGAAGATTGTAGGGAGAACCGTGGTATTCCTCGTTTTGTACGTAAATGATATTCTCTTGATAAGAAATGATATTCCTATGCTATAATTGGCCAAGCTATTCTTGTCATAGAAGTTCTCTATGAAAGACATGGGTGATGCCTCGTACATTCTGGGGATTAAGATCTATCATGATAGATCTAAAAGAATGTTGGGATTTTCACAGTTAAGTTATATAGATACGGTACTTAAGAGATTTAGTATGGAAAATTCCAAGCGTGGTAATTTACCCGCTTGTCACGGAATCACCCTCTCCAAAGAGATGTTTCCTAAGACTGATGAGGGGAGGGCTTGCATGAGCATAGTACCCTATGCTTCGGCGGTAGGGTCGATAATGTATGCGATGTTATATACAAGACCAGATATAGCTTACGCACTTAGCGTCATAAGAAGGTATCAGTCCAACCCAGGTGAGAAACATTGGATAGCAGTAAAGAACATTCTTAAGTACCTGAGAAGATCTAAAGAGATGTTCTTGTTGTACGGTAATGAGGACCTCCAAATTAAACCTTTTAGCGACTCTGGCTTCCAAAGTAACAAAGATGACTCTAAATCCGTCTCGAGTTATGTGTTTACCTTCAACGGAGAGACGGTCCGTTGGAAGAGCTTCAAACAGGACAACGTAGTAGACTCGACGATGGAGGCTGAGTATATAGCTGCTAACTATGCCGCAAAAGAGACAGTCTGGATAAAGAAATTCATTTATGAACATTAGGTGGTTCCATTCATTGCTAATCTAATACCTTTGTGTTGCGATAACAATGGAGCCATGACTTTGGCAAAGGATCCGCGGTCCCATCGGAAATCCAGACATATCTTGAGGTGGTATCACCTGATGAGGGAGATCGTGGATCCCAGGAGATCGAGGTGCGGAGAGTAGTTACAAAGGACAACACGGCAAATCCATTTACCAAGGCCATCCATCAAGTCCAGTTCAAGAGACTGTTCGAGATGTTGGGTATGCGGTATGCCAGCAACTGGCTCTAGTGCAGACGCTGGGAACTTAATACGCCAATTATAGGCCTTAATGCAAGTGGTAGATTGTTGGATATGTATAGCCTAGACACCTTCATTGTATAGGATGCTAAGGATATGTATGTACAGGACAATCTTGCTCAATATGATAGTATGCTTTATGGTTTGTCTTTATATTAACGTGTGATATGTTTTACTTGTTATTTCATATCTCTTATACATGTTGATAAAGCCCGTAGGATCCTTGCTTGACTAACAGCGTTGTGATGGCAATCATACTTGTGGGAGCTGGGTAGTCGATAAGAACATCCTTAAATGGCTCTAGTCGTAGGAGTATCGAGTCTTGGCATCGATACTCCAGAGTAGACTAGTGTATACATATTTAGACCCTGACGAGGGGCGATGGTTGATCTCACATCCATTGGTGTGATGCAACTAAGATTGTATACTGGTGCTCACTGGGGTGAGTACACTGGATGGACTCACCGAGAATCGGCTAGATGGTATTATACCTATCATCAGATAGCAATTCTCTGGTGTCATGAGTGCAAATAGTCTGTTGACCTGAGTTCTTCATTTTTCTCGTATGAGTTCCCATTGCTCTTTGATTACTATCCAACCACGGCTCTACTGAGTCTTGAAAATAGTTTTTAGTTCGGTACAGTCCCGAGCTACATGGAGTCAGTGAGCGATTGTTAGGGATTAATCTCTCCCGGTATAGGGAGTCGATGATGCGCTATGTTCGGTTGGCCAACACCATAAGTCTCTGGCCAGGGCGGATTGAGAATTACTGGTAGATAGACCAGTAGATTCTCGGATAGTCTTGAGCTACATCGGCACGACTTGTCAAGTTATTAAGGGTCTAACTTTTTCCACCCTCTTGACAGGAATGCGATACTCTCAGAAGAATAGACCGAACTGTACGGAGATTGTCACGGACATGCTTAGTTGGAGTTCGAATGAGTTTGCTCGTGCTGGGTTCCCTAGGGCGGCTACTGGTTTTCGATAGGCATCGACCATGTCGTTTTCAAATAATTGGCCCACTAAAGAACCCTAACCTAGAACCTTAACTAGAGAATTAGACGAATCATGCATGTAAACAACTTTACATCTAAGTGAACAAGGAATACAATATTTGTAGACCGGTCCTTCATTTCAATGGCTCCTTGTAGTAGTCCCTTCGCTCCACGTAGTGAACTCCCGGACTCTAGAAAGGCTCCACAAGAAGAAAGGAACAAATTTGCTTAAAGTCTTCGAGGCCGAAGATGATCTACGTCGAGGAGACACTAACTCAAGCTAACTCTTCACTAATATGGAAATAGTGAAGCAAACAACCTAAACTAAATCGCTAGTCTGGTGTTGGTTGATGAAGTAGGAATTTTGCTGACCTTAGAAATTATTTTCTCACTAATTTTCTTCACCTCCTAAAGCCAGAGAGCTTGAGGAAGGAGATGAAGAAAAGCAACCATGGAAAAAGGAAAGTCTAGAATGGCAACCATGGGTGAGTTAATATTATATACTAACTCATGTAGAGACTAAACCATTGCTAATCATAATGGTTGGGTTAATAAATATCTTAAGTAAAACAAAATTAGTGGACTTAGTCAATAGTTCCACAAGCTTCCACAAACTTCAACCATTACTTTAAATAATAAAACCCTTGATTATGATAAACATGGTGTGAGTCTCATACACCCATGTAGCACGTTGCAACTAGCATGACACAATAATATAAATCACATATATATTAAGTGTACATAAGTAAGAAAAACAAATGCTTAAGTGAGCTAATATTAGTTAATGTAAGTTAATATATCAAATATATAATTATACATTAAATTATTAAATCAACACATGATTTAATAATCCGGCTTTATCTTATATAACTCACTAATATCATAAGTATCTTCTTATCAAATCAACACATGATTCGATAACCCGACTATATCACATATAACTGACCGATATCACATATCGCGAGAATAGAATACGGTATCACTTACGCGTATTAATCTCGGTCCCGCACATATCACATATGTGCTCCTACTTCGTTTCTCCAAAGCTTGGAAACCTCTGTGCAGGACTCTAAAGACTCATCAATACGCCGGCAGTAGGTGATGATCATATCAGTCACCAACAAGCCGTCAGCGGTACTAGCAAGACGTAATGGCTACCCGGGTATTGAACGATCAGAAGATCAAAAAACAAGCCTGCTCATACTCCTGTGAATCCAATAAGTAACACTACTGTACAGTCTGGTCTCTTCGTCTGATATATCGCATATCTCAGCCTGGGGGTGGTAAACGTCAGACCCCAATAGCCTGATAAGTCATGCCGATGTGAGGCCCATACTAGTTCGAGAAACTACTGATAACACTTACCAGTAAATCTCAGCAACACTAGCCAGGGATTTCCTGTTATGGCCAATCGAGCATAGCGCAACATCAACCCCCAATACCGGGAAAGACGAAATCCCCTCCTATCGCTCATTGCCTCCATGTGACTCGGGACTGTACCCAAAAACAACCGTTTTGCATGATCTGTTGAACGTGGTAGGGTGGAAATCAAAGCACAATGGGAATCACACAAAATTCTATGACGATCTCGGGTCTACAGACTAACCTGTACCAGTGTCACCGGAGAACTGCTATCTGGCGTGAGGTATAATACCATCTAGGAGTTCTCGGGGAGTTCGTCCAGTGTACCCAGTCTCCACTAAGCATCCGTATACCTTCTCTGATGTCAAACACCAATGGATGTTGGATCATCCATCGCCAATCTGTCACGACCTAAAATATTAGCTCGCGACCAGCACTTAAATCACGCGACGTCTACAGGCGTAACGTAATTCAAGTAAGCTGAAACATAGAAATCTAAACCTTTTTAAGAAATAAAGATACAATAAATCATGTTTTGTCATTTGAAAATTTGGGCAGCTCCTATTTTGTAAAAACTAACCCTGAAAATGGGTACAACACAGAATATAATAAAGCATCCCCAAATGGAAGCAAATCACGCCCAACGGCGGAAACCACCACAAGTATAAAAAAAAAAGTATACGACGCCCAACGGCGAAGATCCACACAAGGAAAAGTAAAGAAAGACATCAACCCCACAAGCGAACATAAAACCCATCGCTCAAGTCTCGCAACTACAAGTCTTCTAAGTCTGCAACATATACAATAACTAGTTTCTAAATTGATGGAGTGACTAGATACAATATGAATAATGAATACAAGAGGGGCATGATCCAACATGTACCACCTGCCATAAGGAAAACACCCGAAAGCAAGCTGTGTGCCAGCGATGCCGCTACTGATCCAAGCGGACAACCTGCAAGAACTGTGGCACAACGTGGGTGAGTTTCCAACTCGTGAATAGAAAAACATAATCATGTAGAAATTGAAATAAACAACGATTCCTAGGTCAACTATATCATAAAGGTAATACTATGATATCTAGGGTGACCGTATCTGCATATCTGCCAACACATAATAAATGCCTATCAGCAAGTGAATAACATCCAAGAATATAATCAATGCATGTATGCAGGTGGATCTCGTCCAACAATAAAATCAATGCATGTATGCAGTGGATCTCGTCCACATGTCAACCACTGACACAACAACTCCTGCATGTAAATATCATAAAAACCTATGCAGGTAAATATAAGGATATAAGACAACGTGTGTTCCTCATGACACAACAAAATCATGGAAACCTGAGAGTCTAACCTCGACACACGAAACATCATGAAACCCGTTCCTAGCATCAACACGTAAATCCTCATAACTCAGGCGCCGTCCCCACGACTGGCCCTGATGTCATGTCTATATATCACTCCGGTCGGTATCCCCACGATAACCGCCGAGTCCAAATACTATCACCGGTAGGTACTTGCCACCTTCCAAGCTCATCGCCTATCATCTGCGATCATCTTGCCGAGGGGAACCGTACCGGGCTCCACCATGTACCCACACATGGCCCACTCACTCCTCGCATCGGGTATATATCAGAAATCTTAGAACTGAGAAATCTCATGGTGGACGCACTTAAATATCATATCAAGAGAAACTGGGTTTTCAAACGATAAATAGTTTCTTGAAACACCCCCACGGTTCTCAAATCCATAAATCACATGAAATCCATAACTCAATGCGTAAATCCATGAAAACTGATATATACAACATAAAACAGTAATATGAGCATATTAAGGGAAACCACTCTTTAAAATGAACCCAGATTTTAAAATACATCATGCGGTTCCCAAATCCTCTAAAATCAAGTACAGCATCATATGAGATGTACATGTAACTATAGCAAGATATAAGTATCCACATGTAAGCAAGTATGTATGATGCATTTCATAAGCGCAATAGCACAATAACCAATGCCCCAATATCACATGTCAATACAGTACCACTTAGGTGTTCGATATAGTGCCCTCAAAGTCAATTATTGGATCGCTGGTATGTGATTACAATGATTGATGGAGGACCTATACCGATATGACAGTCTTGCTCGATAGTATGCAATCTAGTTTGTCTTTATCATCGTATACATGCTTTAGTTCACTATTGCATGATGATAGAGCCCATAGGATTCTTGCTTGACTACCAGTAGTTTGATGGCGATCATATAGGTGGGAGCTGGGGTCTATAAGCACATCCTTAAAGTGTCTCTAGTCGTGGGAGTTTTCGAGACAGGGCATCGATACTCCAGAGTAGACTAGTGTATACAGTCAAGACCCCGACGATGGGCGGTGGCCGGTCTCACAAGCCACTTGTGTCAGTTGGATCACCTAAGATGTATACAGGTGCTCATTGGGTTATGAGTACACTGGACAGGACTCGCCGGGAACATGCTAGTTGGTATTATACATATCGTCAGATAGCAGTTCCCTGGTGACATGTGTACAGGTTAGTTTGTCGACCTGAGATCGTCATTTTTCTCGTGTGAATTCCTACTGTGCTTTGATTTCTACCCTACCACGCTCAAAGGAAACGTGCAAACAGGTATTTTTTGGGTACAGTCTCGAGCCATATGGAGGTAGTGAACGGATCGTCGGGGATTCGTCTCTCCCAGTAATGGGGGTTGATGTCGCACAGTGCACGGGTGTCCATCACTAGAAATCCTCGGCCGAGGTATTGGAGAATTACTGATTTGGATCAGTAGTTTCTCAGATGGTGATGTGCTTCATGCCGACACGATTTATCGCGTTATTAGGGGTCTGACTTTATCCACCCCCCTAGACTCGATATGCGATAGTCTTTAGACGAAAGGGCCGGACTGTACGGATATTGTCACTGTCAGGCTCAGTAGGGTTTATAGATGAGTTCGCTCGTCAGCTTCCCTTCCAATCAATACATAGGCAACCGTTACGTACAGCTTGTACCTCTGACGTGCTAGTGGTTATACCCAGTGCCAGTGTGTTGTTGAGTCATTAGAGTCCCCCACAGACACTTTCCCAAGTTCGGGAGAAACGTTGTAGAGGTCGTATGGTTTTATGGCAGGGTTCGGAAAATACACGTGCGTTTACGCACGTGTCATATTTCGGGCAGATAATACTGGTGGGCTTTTGTTTAAGCCGGATCCGAGTATTATACTATGTAGATATAATATCTTTGTCTCAGTTGCATTTGTATTCGGTCGTAATACAAATGCGGGTATGTTTATACTGATACGGGGTTATCCTGAAATTCGTTTCGGGATCATTTTTGGAAGTTTCCAGTTTCCAGTTTTCTATCGGCCGTATTTAACATTCGGTTAAATGCGGATTTATCTTTTCTTCTTGAGGTGAGTCATGAGATGAGTCATGAGTGGAAGCTTCATGTTGTGGTGACTAGGATTAGTGTGTCACCATTTGCATTAATGGTTTTAGCGACTAGGTTTATGATTCATCACTTGCATTTATTGTATATGAAAGGTGTTCTTTTGACTCATGCTTTTTACTTAGTGCTAATGGTCACCACTTTGCTCCTACCCTCACCTCCCTCTTCCTATATGATGGCCGGCCCCTCTTTGAGAGGAGGTTGATTGATTTTGATTAAAAAGATTATGGTTTTGGGTTCATAGAAATTAGATTGCTCATTTCTCATTCCACCCGATCCAAAAGGCAACATCATTAACCGTTCGTCCATGGCTTTGGACGAAGCGAGACAAAGTGTTCTACTCATTCTCTACTTCATCTTGGTCGTCTCTTTTAGCAAACTTGACGACCGAGTTGCCTCGGTTCAGAGCCGGGAGCCCGTTTAAAGATCCGTCGACGTGGTGCCACATGGACGAGAAGACTGGAGATTCAGGAGATCGGAGCAGCCGCAACAAAGCGTGGGATGATGGTTGAAGACCGGAGGACTCGGATCATTCGGTATAACATTCCAACCCATTTTGTAGTTTGTTAGTTTAGCTTTAATGGCAGATCCGGGTTATAGTACGCGATAGCGCCAGTTGTAAAAAGTTTTTATTCCGCATTTGGCGTCTGTTAGACGGCCGGGGAGCTACCGTGGACTTACAGTGGTATCAGAGCCTCACCATTAAGCAATACTAACTTGTGCTAATGCGTTTAAAAGATCGATCGAACGGAATTTCCGAAACTACAATTTTCTGTTCTAAAGTTTCTGTCGATTTTTAAAAGGGTCTAAAATTTTTTTTGAGCATCACAGAATAACAAGCAGGCTTTCATAAGAATACTGGTGAAATTTGGTGGCCCAACTCAACAGTAACGCCGCGGATCCGCGGCCCAAACATAGGTTTGGCTGTGGATCCGTCGCCGTTTTGTGAGATTTGTACTCCAAATTTCTACAGTAGATTATACACAGTGAATTGTAGTTTCTGGAATGTTTCTTTTGGACCCAGATTTTATTACTGTACAGCAGATGTTCGTGGGGCCCACTTCGGAAAGTTTTGTCGATCGAAATTTTAAACTTGTTAGTATACAGTACTTACTTTATATCTCCGACCGGGAATGTCATTTGAGCGGTAAATTGCGTCTAATTGCTATAGCTCTTTTAGACGGATTTGCGAACGTGACATTCGCGTTGATGTTCTGTGTTGTGCTGTAATGTTGCGGATATGTCGTGGTGGAGAGCAGTGTGCAATGGTAGTGCTGTTTGGATTTATTTGTACATTTGATATTGCGGGGCGAGCGTCCAACATGTGGACTGCCTTCACTGCCTGTTTGTATAATATTCTTTTGGGGCACGACCGGGCAGAGGTCGATGTACCCGTTGTACATATTTTTATTTCTGTACTAGGTTTACCCCGCGACGGAGTGCACGGATAGCCGGGTTCTGGAGGGCAACAGGTCCGTATCTCATGGCTTTGAGAGGAAGAGGGGCCTCACTCTAGAATTGGCAGACTATTCGCCACACTCGTAGGGGGTACAGGTTGACCCAAGGAGGGGTGCTCAAGTTACCGGATTCCGTGAAATGCCGGGTGGTCCATTCATTTTTGCTGTAGGGGGCTGCCTCGCTTCAGGTTTTGGCGGGTAACTTGCCGCACCTGTAGGGGTCTAGGTTTCATTGCACAGGCTATCCACACGACCAGAGGAACGTCGGGTTTCAGTAGCGGCTCTGTGAAACCCGGGGATCCCAGATTATCTGTATTGTTCTGTGATGCTTATTACTTTTCTGTAATGTTGCATATTATCACGCCTGGAGCGATTATTATATATTGGTATATATACTATTAGATGTTGTATATGTTTTACACCCGCCCTACTCCAGCCCCCGCTCTGTCGTTAGTTAAGTAACCTAACGGGTGATGACGGGACCCAGTGACGAATGCAGATGGCATCTACGTACATTTTATTTTCGTTCTTTTCTGGTGTGATTGATTGATGGGACTGTGCTGATTCTTATCAATGCAAGAAAAACAAACCTATATTTGTTGTTGTTGGAACAAATTTTAAAAGGTGTTATTACAAAGATGTTTACTTTTGTTTTGCATAGCGGTATTCAGTTAGAATATCCTGCACCTCATTCCACGTGGAAAGAGCCGAGATCCCTTCATCGGGAGTGACCGCTTTAGCAAAGGTTTTTGTCACTATATTTTTATAAAAAACTATTAGGTTCCTTCAGCGAGATCAAGTTCATTACGTTAAAGGTTGTTTGCCAAAAACCAGCCGTAGCCCTCCGTCGTATCTTATGGATGGTCAGTAGTATTGAAGCTATTTTTGTTGGCTTTCGTCAAGGCATAGTGCTTGGTAGCTGCTGGGGTATTCTTTTGTAGCATAGATAGATGTGTTGGTTTGGGACAGTCGTATTACCTTGTTGGCTTTCGTCAAGAGTATGTACGGGTGGGTTCAAATTAACCTGGATAATGACGGGCGGAACTTGACATGTGACTTATGATTTGTTGGCTTTCATCATGGTCATAAGAGCATGGGGAAAAATCACATCAGGAGTTTCAAACAAACAGCAAACTTGCCAAGCATGCGCATACCTTCTGGAGTGTGATAACTTGAGTGGCTTCCATCAAGTTATCATGCGATGATAGTTGGATCCCGATTCTCACTGATGAGTTGGTTTACTCTTCGGGTGATCCCGACTAATTCTTCTTTCATGTTTGGAAGAGAATTTAAGATTACAGTGGGAGGTTTCCTGATTAGATAAATTGATAACCATTCTGATCTGGGTTAGAGTGCACGTAGAGTGTTTCTTTTCTCTCTCTCTCTTTGGCAGCGACCTTTGACCGACCCTAGACTATGACTCAGTGACCATGTTGACCGAACCTTCTTAAAATACTGGTTTTTGGATTGTCTAAAGTTGCATAAGTCATTTCCACTCCTTCTTTTACCCTTTGCATTTCTCAGAACACCCCGTATTACTACGGATAACCACTTTCGTTGGATAGATCCATCGTATTGTTATATACAAACTCGAAGGGACTTCTTCGAGGATGGATCCAAGTTCAGGAGAAATAGAATTGGTTTATTTAGTTGTCTTTTATTATCACCTTCTCTCAGGTTGCGAGGGCTCCTTAGTTAAGGAGAGTACACCTATTACGCTTATTGGATAGTCTTATTCCAAACCATAGGCAGGTGCCGAAAGGTAGGGAATGAAGAAAACCAATTAGCCTAAGTAGGGTGTACAAAAGGTAATAACTAAAGACAAAATAAAGGGATTAGAAAGAGGGCAATGTAAATTCCGACTGTTATCATTCACGACCAAACCACATACTTCATGGCCACTCCTATTTCACCTTTGTTTTTTTCCCAGTTCGGGAGAAATAGAATAAGGTATTATTCAGTTGTCTTTTATCACCACCTTCTCTCAAGTTGCGAGTACTCCTAGGATTAGGAGAGTACACCTATTATGCTTACTGGATAGTCTTCTTCCAAAGCATAGGTTGGTGCCGAACGGTAGGGAAGGAAGAAATCCATTTAGCCTAACGATGGTGTACAGAAGGTAACGACTAAAGACAAATAAAGGGATTTGGAGAGATGGAAAATGAAATATATGGTTAATGTCATGAATTGGATTATAGAAGAGGCATTACTAGGAATACCAGAATACCCCTACGAAACATTTTCATGTTTCAGTGCACTGTTAAAGAAAAATTGATTTCCCGATTAGATACTTACTCCACGGTATGTATTTACCAGGTTTTATTCTCATATCTGTATGGTTTTACAAATGATGAGTGGGAGTAGGTTATTGGGAATAAGGTGATCATCCTCATTATATCGGAATTCGTTGTAATTGGTGATATTTGAGGAAGTCGCCTGAGATTTTGCCAGACGGCATGTATTTGGTTTTGAATATCCGTTGTTGTGCACCAATTTCAAAATGATATATCTATACGTTTATTTTTATAAAGTGAGATATAACTTTTTGAGATTATGTCCGTGACATTTACCTATATCAGATACGATTGGGTAAGGAGCATTGAACAACGGAGTTGTTCTTAAGCATAAGTACAGTTTTCAACATACGACGCACAAGTTTTTGAGTTATTCAACTCAGCGGACTTATACAGAGTATTTTATGTTGTCCAGTGTCCATCAGGACAAAGGGGTAGGTCCTCGTACTATGTTCTATTTACTTATAACTTCTCTAGTTTTTAGACAAGTGTTTCGTAGAAATACAAGGTCTAAGTTTTGAGAAGTTGTGGGTATAAGAATAAAGTAGAGAACCAAATGTCGCAAGTATCAGGATTCTTCAAAGAGATCGAAGATGTAGATTCTTGTGATTGGTATTCAGTTGATAGTAATGGTTTTGAGAAACTTGTTTCTCTTTGAGGTTACTCATAATTGGATGAATTCCTAAGTTGAGTAATGTTGATTAGCCTCTCTCCATTAAGTTGATATGCACTGGAGACAGCTACATGATTGGAATCTGGTTCCAATTAAATAAGTGCCAGGGTTTCTATATTAGATATAGAATGGTTCATATCTTAACGATGTTAAGGTACGGTGAGTTGTCCAGCTTATGCTTAAAACCAGACACTGGATAACTCAAGGCACGTTTCTGTAATGGCAGTTTATGGGTTGACCCTGGCTTTGACGAGGGTTGATTTTCTACCATCTGATAGATCAATAGTGATATTGTTCTTGACTCGCCACAGTTTTAGTAAAATGGATTTTTTCAGAAAACAATAGTGGGAGTATGGTAGAACTGGAAGTGATTCCAGAACCGCAAACGATTACGGAAAATTTAATAGGACCTTTATATTCAATCAGGTTTGACATTCCATTAGCCACTCCGCAGATATGGTGGGTAATCTCACACACCCGAGAGGTACTCCGGTAGCCTCAAGGACGGTGACAGGGAGGTTCTTGTTTCCCCAGACTTGACACTACTGTTGTTCCAGACTATGAAACCCGGCAGGAGGATATGTATAGCGTTGTTCTAAACAAGCTTTAGAAGTGTACGTATATATTATTCTGCCAGAGGGTTGTCGTAGTCAGTGGGAGCAGCGGAAGCATAGTGGGCAAGTAGCTTATATCTATTTATAGGCTTGAGCAGATATAGCGGAGATAAGATCATCTATTTTTGATGTGACAGTCATGGGTTTGACTTCATCAGAATAGGGGATGGATCTGTTAAGAAGGTTGTAGGGTGTAATGTCCTGGTATTTGCATGACATACACAAAGTAGGAAGTAAAATTCCTATACTACGATCGGTTATACTTTGGTTGTCACACAGTTGTTCCTCCATAAAAGACATGGATATAATATCAGACATTCTGGTTACTAGATCTATGGTTTTAGATCTAGAATTGGGTAGTTTCCCAATTTGGGTACTTTGACGGTATTCTAATGGTATTTAGAATAGATGACTCCTGGCATGGTGGTGTACCTGCAGATGATGGAGTCACCCTCTCTAAAGGTGTCTTATAGACTAAAGGGAAGAGGGATGTGCATGATTGACAAATCACTTGCTTAGGCAATTGAGTCAATCATGAGATGTCAAGTACCACACCAGATGTTGATTATGTACTAGTTGCGATAAGTTTATATTAATCCAATCCTGAAGAAATATAAGGAAACAGTTTTAGAACATGAGTGTATGTTCTACGGATTTGATGATGGCAGCCTCCTTCGGGAGACGGTTATCATTCCAGGCTTCCAAGGTGACCTGCATGACAGAGTGATTGTCAGAGTTATAGTTTTCCTTCTGACGAGAGACAGTATTATGGACATGTGGTCCAAGAGGATACTGTGGGAAGCATGGTACGTCATACTGATTAGGTTCAGTTTTTGGAACAGTCTAAGAAGTTTGGATTCGGAGTTCATTTATGAACTAGGTCCCATCAGATATCTTTACATATTCTAAGACAGGTATTACTCGATTTGGGAGATGGCTTTCTCCGCGAACTTGAGATTAAGAGTGACATAGAAAGAAACATCAGGGCGGATCCACTCACTAAGGCTATTTCTCGAACACAAGAGTTTTACAAACTAGCTTTGTGAAACTGATTAGTATAGGAGTTGGATGTTCGGTATCACACGGGCTGTGAGTATGCGACATCGCAATAATTTGCCTTAAGTTCAAGTGGGAGATTGTTGGATATAGTGCCCTCAAAGTCAATTATTGGATCGCAGGTATGTGATTGCAATGATTGATGGAGGACCTATACCGATATGACAGTCTTGCTCGAGATGATATTATGCTATCTGGTTTGTCTTTATCATCGTATACATGCTTTAGTTCACTATTGCATGATGATAGAGCCCATAGGATTCTTGCTTGACTACCAGTAGTATGATGGCGATCATAAGCGTGGGAGCTGGGGCCTATAAGCACATCCTTAAAGTGTCCCTAGTCGTGGGAGTTTTCGAGACAGGGCATCGATACTCCAGAGTAGACTAGTGTATAAAGTCGAGACCCCGACGAAGGGCGGTGGCCGGTCTCACAAGCAACTGGTGTCAGTTGGATCACCTAAGATGCATACAGGTGCACATTGGGTTATGAGTACACTAGACAGGACTCGCCGGGAACATGCTAGTTGGTATTATACATATCGTCAGATAGCAGTTCCCTGGTGACATATGTACAGGTTAGTTTGTCGACCTGAGATCGTCATTTGTCTCGTGTGAGTTCCCACTGTGCTTTGATTTCTACCCTACCACGCTCAAAGGAGACGTGCAAACAGGTATTTTTTGGGTACAGTCCCGAGCCACATGGAGGCAGTGAGCGGATCGTCGGGGATTCGTCTATCCCGGTATTGGGGGTTGATGTCGCATAGTGCACGGGTGGCCATCACTAGAAATCCTCGGCCAAGGTAGTGGAGAATTACTGATTTGGATCAGTAGATTCTCAGATGGTGATGGGCTTCATGCCGACACGATTTATCGCGTTATTAGGGGTCTGACTTTATCCACCCCCTAGACTCGATATGCGATAGTCTTTAGACGAACGGACCGGACTGTACGGATATTGTCACTGTCAGGCTCAGTAGGGTTTATGGATGAGTTCGCTCGTCAGCTTCCATTCTAATCAATACATAGGCAACCGTTACGTACAGCTTGTACCTCTAACGTGCTAGTGGTTATACCCAGTGCCAGTGTGTTGATGAGTCATTAGATTCCCCCACAGACACTTTCTCAAGTTCGGGCGAAACGCTGTAGAGGCCGTATGGTTTTATGGCAGGGTTCGGAAAATGCACGTGCGTTTACGCACGTGTCATATTTCGGGCAGATAATACTGGTGGGCTTTGGTTTAAGCCAGATCCGAGTATTATACTGTGTAGATATAATATCTTTGTCTCAGTTGCATTTGTATTCGGTCATAATACAAATGCGTGTATGTTTATACTGATACGGGGTTATCCTGAAATTTGTTTCGGTATCACTTTTGGAAGTTGCCAGTTTCCAGTTTTCTGTCGGCCGTATTTAACATTCGGTTAAATGCGGATTTATTTTTTCTTCTTGAGGTGTGTCATGAGGTGAGTCATGAGTGGAAGCTTCATGTTGTGGTGACTAGGATTAGTGTGTCACCATTTGCATTAATGGTTTTAGGGACTAGGTTTATGATTCATCACTTGCATTTATTGTATATGAAAGGTGTTCTTTTGACTCATGCTTTTTACTTAGTGCTAACGGTCACCACTTTGCTCCTACCTTCACCTCCCTCTTCCTATATGATGGCCGGCCCCTCTTTGAGAGGAGGTTGATTGATTTTGATTAAAAAGATTATGGTTTTGGGTTCATAAAAATTAGATTGCTCATTTCTCATTTCGCCCGATCCAAAAGGCAACTTCATTAACCGTTCGTCCATGGCTTTGGACGAAGCAAGACAAAGTTTTCTACTCATTCTCTACTTCATCTTGGTCGTCTCTTTTAGCAAACTTGACGACCGAGTTGCCTCGGTTCAGAGGCGGGAGCCCGTTTAAAGATCCGTCGACGTGGTGCCACCTGGACGAGATGACTGGAGATTCAGAAGATCGGAGCAGCCGCAACAAAGCGTGGGATGATGGTCGAAGACCGAAGGACTCGGATCGTTCGGTATAACATTCCAACCCACTTTGTAGTTTGTTAGTTTAGCTTTAATGGCAGATCCGGATTATAGTACGCGATAGCGCCAGTTGTAAAAAGTTTTTGTTCTGCATTTGGCGTCTGTTAGACGGCCGGGGCACTACCGTGGACTTACATTAGGGGTATATGCACCTATAGCAAGATATGTGGGTATACATGTCAGTATGTATGCATGAAGTACATGTAGCTGTAACCAAGTATGTGGGTGTACATGTCAGTATGTATGCAACATATAATAGGATGTAAGCATGTCCGTATATCTCATGCAATGTGGAATAGTGATATGAACATAGCAAATATATCATAGCATGATGTAGCAATTCTACTGTGTAGTGACATAGCAATTATCGATGATGAAGTGTGTGAGCCGGCAAATCTATGTATGTGCAACATACGCATCATCGATAATGGTGTAGGTGTACTAGCACAGGTATATGCAATGTAATGAGAATAACATGATCGTTGCATAAAGAACATCATCAGCTAAAAACTATAAGGTATACTTGTATACAATATATATCCGAGTCGGTGAATCTATCAATCAGCATCCAGCCTCAAAACATCACGTACGGTACAATCCATCGTACGGAATCCTCTAAACAAGGGTATGGATAAATCAATGGATAAAACTCATCGCGTACGGTAATCTATGTACGGCGGAAATAAACAAATAGGGAATCTATCAACCTATACAACATCGGGGTACGGATCTAAGTCTTGTACGGCATATCACTCAAAATGCAACACATTATCCATATTAAATATACCTATTTCTCATGTCACATCCATGCCCATCTCGTATCAGGGAACCTACAAAGGTATCAACAATCCCATATCGACTCGAATCCATAAAATGACATATCACACTAAGTCATCATAACACATCGTATACTCGTTCATCATATTTATATCTCGCAATCACATTGTATAAACGTCACACTTGTTCTCTTTAAATTTGTAGCCATCATGATTCACTTATCATACCATATTCTCATATGTCAATAAGTCCATTAGCATCAACTTATATCATATTATCATTTGTAAATCCTACAATCTTGTCCGTCGCATATCATTTATCAGGATAACATAAACAAACGATATTCCATATCAATGGTTGCGGGGGTGCTATATGCCATCCACCCGACTTTCCCCGTAGATATAAATCTACTCACCTGCTAAACTCCTCGCTTCCGTAGTCGATGCGCTTCGTCGTCACGGAATCATGCGAGGGTACCTACAATTAATAGGAATTCACAAAGCTATTAACAACAAATTCCAAAATCCAGAAACGGCACGCGGTGCGCTCATAGGTTAGAACCTATAGCCTACGCATGCAAAACAACCAAACAACCCTCGTCGTTGACGTACAAACGTCCAACGACCAAATAGAATATCCATTCGCAAAACCAAGAAATCCAAATACCGGAAAATATAGCTAAAACCCTCACTAAGGTCGCTATACATGAAAACTACTACGCCAAAAACCCAATCGTACCAATACTCATTCACAACACATATAATTATCGTAGATAATAATATTCATGTCATCCACATGTCCATTAAAACTCACGTCTAAGTTTTACCGAAAACCAAGTAAGCATTTTTTATCCTTTTAGCACAAAGCTATATGTTTAAACAATTCTAGTGATCGCAATCATCATAAAGCGGCTTAATTAAGTTGTCCAAACCTTACTACCATTTTAATCTCACCCAAAACATGTTTTTGTAAAACCTAGTTTGCTAATTATCTCAATTAGACAAATAGGAATTTAACAAATATCATTCTCACAAATTGATAAAATTTTCCAAATCTACACCTCATGATTAACCATTTAACACATCAAAACCATAACTAGTAAACTGTAAAGTGGTATAAGAAATTATACCGATCGATCCGTGTCCTTCGATTTTTAGCTATCATTCCACGCTCCTCGCGGGATCTCCGATCTTCGGTCTCCTCATCGAAATAGCACCACGTCAACGAATCTTTATACGGGCTTCCACTTCAAACTGAAGCAACTCGGATATGAAGTTTGCTAGCCGACATGTCCAAAATTGAAGTAGAGAAAATATAGAATACTTTGCCTCAAGGCAAATGAAGTTGCCTTTTGAATTTGTGATGAAATTAAGCTAAGGAAATTTTGCTTTGGAATTTTTTGTATGCATGAAAAATGAAATCAGCCACCACTAAAAATTCAGCCCATCTACAATGAGCTCGGCCACCTTTGCAGAAAGCTTGCTGGAAATGCAAAGGGGAGGGTGACCATATCCAAGCAAGTGGTGACCACATCCTCAAATCAACACAACTAATATCTTTAGCTTTACAAAATACATTAAAGCTTTTGCCACCACACCTCATGACTCACTACCATTCTAGAATGAACCATCATGACTCACCCAAGCCTACAAGGTTCGGCCATTATTGAGGAATGGAAATTATGGCCAAAAAATTATATATCAGCAATAACCAATAATTAAGTGCATAAATAACACATTAAAATAATATTTTAATTAGGGAAAAATTCTATGTGAACCAAAACATCCAATTGACCCACAAAGCCCGCGCACTAGCATTATTCTGGTTAAACTAGGCGCAGTCAAGTCTGTACAGAGCTTTGATCACAATCGGGTTAAAACGGAAAATACCGACTATTTTCCCCTAAAACGGAAAAATTCATATATCGATTTCAGAAACGTTACAATCTTCCCTCTTTAAAGAAATTTGGTCCCCGAGTTTAAATTTAAACCCCCAAATGCTAAAACATTTAAAAATCCAACTCAATCAATAGGGATCCGAAATCACGGAAACAACAGAAATAACATAGCGCGTCGCATGCGCCTGAAGCCGTGAATGGAACTCAAAAACGAACTCCGTCAAGCGTCAAACAAATCATCGGACTCGCACGCATATCATCGGAGTTACAATGGAGATACAAATTTCAAAATCTACTATTGAAATGCAATATACACTAAGCAAATGCTATAATATGTATATAGTACACATCTTTTTTGAAAAATCTCTAAAAACTGAAATAACATATGCAGAATCTTTTTCTGAATCATCGTGTGGTGTGTAGCTCACGGCACAAGTGACGGACGCTCATTTGTAAAGTAATAATATACTTTCATTTAAGTTTTGCTCAAAAATACGTTCCGTCCTTTTTAAAAATATCCCAAAAGGTTTTCTTTTGTAAATGCTCTTGTTACTCGCAAACACGTAAGAAATAGCGAGACTATAGCTCCATTTTGAAAGACCTCTTGGTAACTTTTTTATGGATGCAAAGTATACAGGTACTATCCTCGGATCAGTCCTGCTAGGGTAATACAAAGTATAGGGACTCATCATGGAAACAAATTGCTCAAAAGCAATATCAGCCTAAAAAGGCTTGTCCAACCATCACCTGCGTCTGGTGCGCACGGAAATCAAATACAAGTACAGGTGCCACAATATGCACAAAAGTAAGACTAAGTGCAACGGGTGTGCACGAAAGTATCTGTCTAATGCAACTGGCATGCACGACAATAACAACTAGTGCATTAAAAGTGCCCGAAAATCTCAATCCAGTGCAACTAACATGCACGAATGAAAATCCCAATCGAGTGCATCAGGTGTGCACAAAAAAATCATATCATGCAACCAACGTGCGCGAATGTCCAAATCAAGTGCATCCGTCATGCATGAACGAAATCGAAATCAAGTGCATCCCACATGCACGAAAACGAACATCAAGTACACACGCGTACGAAAACACAAATCAGGTAAACGAATGCTCTAAGACATAAATCGGATGCAATAAATGTACGGAGTATAAACTTAGTGCAACCAATCCACGAAATACGAATCCGGTGCATCCAGTCCACGAAATATCGATCCTGTGCATCCACTGCATGAAATATCAAATCATGTGCATCCACTGCACGAAATATCAAATCATGTGTATCTAGTGCACGAAATATCAAATCCTGTGCATATAATGCATGAAATATCAAATCCTGTGCATCTAGTTCACGAAATATCAAATCATGTGCATCTAGTGCACGAAATATCAAATCCTGTGCATCCACTACACGAAATATCAAATCATGTGTATCTAGTGAACGAAATATCACAACCACTGTATCGGTTATTGGGGTCTAACATTTACCAACCCTAGACTTGATATGCGACATATCAGACGAGGAGACCGGACTGTACGGGATGTGTTACCGGCAGGCTTTTACAGGAGTTGGAGCGGGCTTGCTTGCTGATCTTCTGATCGCTCAATACCCGGGTATCCGTTACGTCCAGCTAGTACCGCTGACAGCTTGTGGGTGCTTGATGTGATCATCACCTACTGCCGGCGTATTGACGAGTCTTTAGAGTCCTACATAGAGATTTTACTGGCTTAGGCAAAACGAAATAGGAGCGCATATGTGATATGTGTAAGACCGAGAATGATGCGTGTATGTGATACCGTATTCTATTCTCGCGACTTTTTGTATCGGTCGGTTATATATGATATAGCCGGGTTATTGAATCAAGTGATTTCACAGTCTGGCATCTTCTGTCTCTGGGTCCTTATTTCTCTGTGGATCACAAATCTCGCGCTCTATCTACTCATCTTCCCGTATTCTATAATGATAAACCGTATTCTATTCTCGCGACTTTTTGTCTCTGGGTCCTTATTTCTCTGTGGATCACAGTCAGGCGTCTTCTATCTCTGGGTCCTTATTTCTCTGTGGATCACAAATCTCGTGCTCTATCTGCTCATCTGCCCGGTCATGTGTGCTAACGGAAACGATTCTGCTCTGGCACTCCTAAGGCCAACTCTCGGCCAATTAGTATGATCACTCATAAAGCAGCACGTCACTGGCATCGGCCTCTCGCCCTCTGAATACATGTGACACAACTGATCCTCGGTGCAATCTCATCGCAGCAGTGTCCTAGATGGAACCGGCTCAAGGTTTCTTCCGATCTCGCCTATACTGAACTGTACGGAGGCTGGTACACTTACATAATCTTTTCCCGTTCTCTGGACATCTGCGTTCTCAGCACAGTATTCCCTCAGGAACAGGCCGTATCTCAACGCCTCTGCATACACATCAGGTCTCTAATCTCGACAGAGAGTAACGACAGCTAGTCAGTATCACGCATGAACCACTTGTTCCACTCGTCCTTATTATCGTCCACCTTGACATTGTTAGTTGTATGTATGCCCTAGAGGCTAGTATTGTACAGATGATGTATATTATATTGGATGCTTGGACATATATAGAGAGGACTTTCTTGCTCGATATGATAGTATTCTATCTGGTTGCACTTTACTTTAATATGTATACTTGTCTCTTTATATTGTCTTATAGTTACATGTTGGTAAAGCCCTTAGGATGAGTACTTGACTATCTGGACTATGATGCGGATGATACTAGTGGGGACATGGTAGTCCATAAGTACATCCTTCAAGGTCCCTAGTCATGGGTGTATCGAGACGGGGCATCGATATACCTGTGTAGACTAGCGCATACGCTTCTCGACCCACGAGATGGGCAATGGATGATCCCATATCCATTGGTGTTTGACATCAGAGATGGTATACGGGTGCTCAGTGGAGACTGGGTACACTGGACGGACTCGCCGAGAACTCCCAGATGGTATTATACCTTACGTCAGATGGCAGTTCTCTTGTGACACTTGTGCAGGTTAGTCTGTAGACCCGAGATCGTCATAGAGTCTTGTATGATTCCAATTGTGCTTTGATTTCCACCTTACCACGTCCATGAGGGCGTGCAAAACGGTGGTTTTTAGGTATAGTCCCGAGTCACATAGAGGCAATGAGTGATAGGAGGGGTTTCGTCTTTCCCGGTATTGGGGGTTGATGTTGCGCTGTGCTCGATTGGCCGTAACAGGGAAGTCCCTGGCCAGGGCTGATTAGAGATTTACTGGTAAGTGTTACCAGTAATTTCTCGACCCATTATGAGCCTCACATTGGCACGACTTATCGGTTATTGGGGTCTGACATTTACCAACCCTAGACTTGATATGCGACATATCAGACGAGGAGACCGGACTTTACGGGATGTGTTACCGGCAGGCTTTTACAGGAGTTGGAGCGGGCTTGCTTGCTGATCTTCTGATCGCTCAATACCTGGGTAGCCGTTACGTCCAGCTAGTACCGCTGACAGCTTGTGGGTGCTTGATGTGATCATAACCTACTGCCGGCGTATTGACGAGTCTTTAGAGTCCTACATAGAGGTTTTACTGGCTTAGGCAAAACGAAATAGGAGCGCATATGTGATATGTGCAAGACCGAGAATGATGCGTGTATGTGATACCGTATTCTATTCTCGCGACTTTTTGTATCGGTCGGTTATATATGATATAGCCGGGTTATCGAATCAAGTGTTGATTCGATAAGACATTACATTGGACGTTAGTCGGTTATATGTGATATGATCGGATTATTAAGTCAAGTGTTGATTTAATAATTTATTGTATAATTGTATATTTGATATACTAGTTTACATTAACTAACACTTGTTCACTTTAGGATTTTTCTCACATGAGCACAACTTTAATGTATATATGATATATATTAAAAATGTGTTTTCTAAATGTATCATGGTTGATGATACACATGACTTGGGTGTATGAGACTTACACCATGCAATCTATTATGTTGGGTTTTTATATTATAAGTAATTACAAAATTAAGTGGAGGGTTAGATCAATGCATGAAGCTTGTGGAAGCTTGTGGATGCGTTGACTAAGTCCACTTGAGTTTGTTTTTACCATGGATATTTCTTAACCCAACCATAAGTGTTAGCTATGGTTATGTCTCTACAAGAGTGAGTATATGATACTCAATCACCATGGTTAGCTTTCTCACTTGATCATTATCCTCATCTCTTTCATTTCTTCTTCTTCTTCATTGCTAAAAAGAAAAAACTTGCTAGGGTTTGATCAAAAGTGAGATAGATTGTGAGAAACAAAATTCTAAAGAGAACCCACTTCCTATTTCTCCATCCTCTACTAGACTAGCACTTCAGTTTAGGGTGTTTGCTTCACTAATTCTCAAGTTAGTGAAGTAGAAGCTTGAGTTGGCATCCCCTCGACGTAGATCATCTTCGGCCTCGAAGACTACAAGCAAGGACGCGCCTTTCGCCTCGTGAAGCCATGCAAGGGTCCGGGGGAACCACGATCGCAGCGAAGGGACTTCAACATGGAGCTAAAGAAGTGAAGGACCGATCTACAAAGGTTGTATATCGTATTCACTTAGTTGTAAACATAGTTTACTTGCATTTGAAACCCTAATTTTCTAGTAACGATCTTGCTTAGGGTTATTCGGCATGGATAAAATTTTAAACGGGTATGTTTGATGCTTCCTTAACCCTTGTTAGAGTGCTTAGTAACCCTACAGTTGTATCAGAGCCTGGCTAGAGCATTAGGCGATGCATTAACGAAGTTAAAACTCCGAACGAACCCGAACACGTCAAGATAACCCCCTATCTGTATAATTTTTAAAAACTGGGTTTTTTCAGAATTAAAAATGCCTAAAAAAATCAGCAGGTAAATATAAGAATTCCAGTGCAAAACGAGATGATGAACAGCATAAACCGCCGCGGAACCGCGGCCGTACCTTTCTCTGGCCGCGGATCTGCGGCAGTTAAGAGGTATTATGGACTCTGTTTTGCACAGTATTTCTTATTTCTGTGATTTAGTTTTTCTGGGTATTTTTAAATTAACTCAAGTGTTGAGTATTTTGGGGTTTATTTTGTAATCATCAATGATCGGAGAATTTAATTTTGTTATGTTATTCCGGATAATTTAGAAAGTACTAAAATGTTCGAACGGATATCATTAACTCAATTTTTCCCGGCACGAAAAACATTCAAGTGTTGAATTTTTCTCGGGTTTAAATCTTTCGGAAAAACGTGCATGTGATGCGATTGACCCTCTAGAGGACAACAAACTATAACTCGATTATGTGGCCGTCTTGAACTGCCCTTTGAACCTTACGGTTTGGGGCAGTACGGCGTGCCACATGTGAGGCGTTGGCTTGACCCTTCTACAGCCGGACCGTTGCTACTGTGATGTATTCTAGAATTTTTGAACTCCGCTCAAGTGTTGAGCTATTATGGTAATCTTGGGTATTTGATTATTCGATCGGAAAGTTTAATACTGTCTATTTATCTGGAATGTGATACAATATATGGAATTCATACAGTTAGACATGAAATGCAAAGTATGCGATATTTCGGATTTACGATGTCTAAAGAGACTGTGGATTCCAAATGTTGTAGTTTTACACTTTCTTTTCTGTGACCGTAAGTGTAATATGTGATATCGCCGGTTTCGTTGCTATATGTCAACGACAATTGGGATGCGCATATTTACTTACGTTGATGACATGTGATGTTATGTGTTGCTGGATATGTTATATTGGATCGTCGTGTTTTGAATAGCTGGGTTTTTTTATGTGAGATGAGTGTTTTTATTTTCATTCATGTAAAATTAAATGTATGTAATATTTTTTATTGGGGCACTTCCGGGATGAGGTTGATGTCACCATTTGTATATTATTTACTTTTCCGCACTAGGATAGACCCAAGGAGCGGAGCACAAGTAACCGGGTTCTAGGGTCCAGTGGGAGACCAACTCGAGGAGTCGAGTCCGGCTCTCCTAACCCTAGAATTGGAAGGGTTGCTTGCCGCTCTCGTTGGGGTCTAGGGGTGTGGGTTTGGCTATTCATCGCGACCGTGGAATCCGTGTTTTATAGAGGCTCAAAATAAAATACGGACCTCCTAATATATCCAATGTTTCATATATTTCTTCTGCTGCGATATATGTGATGTGATCATGTGATGTGATGTGATAAATACTGTATATAGTATATATGATATATTATATAGGCATTACTTATGTTTTACACCCGCGCTACCCCTGCCCCGCTCTGCCGTTAGTTACCTAACCTAACGGTGGACGAGGGGACATCGAGGCGAATGCGGTTGCATAAGTGTACGTCGTATTTATCTGTGATGTTTAGGTGAATTAAATGATGGGACTTCATTAATGTGATTAATGAAATAAAAGAAACCTAAAAGATGTTGTAGAATCAAATTTTTCAAAAAAGGTAGCTACAGTTTTTCTTTGCATAGCGATATATATTATATATCCCGCACCTTATTCAATGAGGAAAGAGCCGAGATCCTTTCACCGGGAGTGACCTCTTTAGCAAAACTGGCAGATGCTATAACACTCGGTTTGCTTTTGATCGCTTTTGGAGTTTTGCTTTGCATAGTGATGTATATGATATATCCTGCACCTTATTCCATAAGGAAAGAGCCGATATCCATTCACCGGGAGTGACCTCTTTAGCAAAACTAATGAAAGCCTCAAAATCACTCCATTTCAAAATTCACGCGATTCTACGACGATATCAAGTTCATTACGCAATAGGTTTTAAGAAAAACCTGTCGTATCCCTCCGTCATTTCAGATAAGTCCTACTTAGTATTCGTGCTACGTTTGTTGGCCTGCGTCAAGGCGTAGTGTGTGGTAGCTAACTAGTATTTATCTGCTTATGCATATGATGCAGATTGGATTAGGGTAGTCGTGCGACTTTGTTGGCCTGCGTTAAGGGTCGTACGGGTGGGTTTAATTCAATCAAGAAATGACGGGTTAAACTTGACTAGCGTACTATGGTTTGTTGGCCTGCGTCAAGGTCATGGGACGCTAAGGGCAAAATATTATCGGGAATTTCAAGTGTTGAGATTTGCAATGAGATTGCATACCTTCTATGAGATAGTTGGATCCCGATACCCACTGCGAGTAATTGTTACTCTCGGGAGAGTTTTACACATGATAATTAGCCGATCAAGTAGGTGCCTAGAAAGGTGTCAACGGTGTTACGCCTCTGGGAAAACGAGGTTTACTTTAATTAGGTCCGTGCGAAAGTACGGGGAACCTCCCTCAAAGTACCGACACTGGCCTGGCTGAATGATTGGCGAAGTTGTAGGGTGTAATTAATCCCGGCTAGTCTTTCCTTTTAGGATTTAAAGGAAGATTTGATAAAAACAGTGGGAGCCATCCTGATTAGATAAAATAATAACCAATCTGATCTTGCAAGAGCATACGCTATAGTATTTTCTTCTCTCTCTCTCCAGGTAGCGACCATATCATGCCTTAATCAAGATAATAATATGGATGTATTGACCGAACCCGCATGTTATATTGTGCTGGGGAACGTTGGTTCCGTTCTTTTTTATAAGAGTTATAAGACTGAACAGGATATAGGGGAATAGCAGGATTCCCATGCCACCCGAATGAAGAAAGTACATGTTGATGCATTTTCTTCGGGTGTGTTCGTTACAGAGAACTGTTTCTCCATTTGCTCTATGTCCTGGGTATTAGATACCGGGTCTGGATCCCATATATGTAATCAGTTACAAGGGCTTAGGAAAGGTAGAAAACTTGGAGAAGGTGATAAAGACATAAGAGTTGGAAATGGTGCAATTGTTGTCGCTAAAACCGTCGGGGAATATCACCTTGTATTGCCAACTGGTAATACATTGATTCTGAACGAATGCTATTTCATGCCGAACCTGATATGCAACATTATATCGGTTTCATTGTTGAGTAAAGAGGGATACAGTTTTATATTACAGGATAATGTTATGAACATTTTTCTAAACTAAAAGTTGTTTAGATCAGGCACGTTGTGCAATGGCATTTATGTTCTAAATCAATCAACAGTTCTGAGCATAACAAACATACACAAGAGGAAGAGTTCAAAAATGAACGAATCCTTCTTGTGGCATTATAGACTGGGTCACAACAATACGACACGACTAGCTAAGTTACATAAAGATGGATATTTGAATCCGTTTGAATTTTCATCTTATGACACTTGCCAGTCATATCTAAAAGGCAAGATGACCAAAACTCCGTTTACAGGACACGGAGAGAGAGTTACAGAACTCTTGGGACTGATACATAGTGATGTATGCGGTCCCATGTCTACACATGCCAGGGATGGTTCTTCGTACTTCATTACATTCACTGACGATCTTTTTAGATTTGGATATGTGTTCCTGATGAAACACAAATCAGAAGCTTTTGAGAAATTTAGAGAATATAAACAAGAAGTCGAGAACCAAACCGGGAAAAGTATTAAAATCCTTCGATCTGATCGAGGAGGTGAATACTTGAGCAATGAATTCCTGGACTTCCTAAAATAGAATGGGATTCTCTCTCAGCTGACTCCTCCATATACACCACAACACAACGGTGTATCTGAACAGAGGAACCGCACCCTATTAGATATGGTGCGCTCTATGATGAGCACAGCTGAGTTACCTATTTCCTTCTGGGGATATGCACTGGAAACAGCTGCAGACCTATTGAATATGGTTCCCACCAAATCTGTGCCAACCACTCCATATGAGATATGGAAAGGAAAGAGACCATATCTTAATTATGTTAAGATATGGGGTTGTCCGGCCTATGTAAAAACACAAAATCCAGACAAACTCGCGGCAAGGTCCATTCTGTGTAAGTTTATTGGATATCCCAAAAATTCGCGCGGGTATATCTTCTACCAAACCGAGGAACAAAAAGTGTTTGTTTCTCGACATGCCACCTTTATAGAAAAGGAATTTCTTGAAAAAGAGATTAGTGGCATGGAGGTAGAACTGGAAGAGGTTCCAGCAATATAGACTACAATAGAAGATTTGGTTGAACAAGAGGATTCAGTAGTTCCCGATGAACCCCAGCCACTCCGCAGATCTAGTAGGGTTCCTCTCCCACCTGAGAGATACTACGGTTTTCTCATTGATGGTGGGAGCGGGGATTGCATCATGGTTGATGATGACCCAACTAGCTTCGAGCAGGCCATCACGAGTGGGGACTCAATGAAATGGCTAGATGCAATGCGGTCCGAGATGGAATCCATGTACACCAACAAAGTGTGGACTTTGGAAGTTGCTCCTGAAGGGGTAAAACCCATTGGGAGCAAGTGGATCTTCAAGAAAAAACTTGGTGTAGATGGGAAAGTGGAGACTTTGAAAGCTAGACTTGTTGCAAAGGGTTTTCGTCAAAGACCAGGTATGGACTATGACGAAACCTTTTCTCCAGTGGCTATGCTTAAATCCATCCGGATCATGCTTGCCATCGCTGCATATCATGACCACGAAATCTGGCAAATGGATGTTAAGACCGCCTTTCTAAACGGTGATTTAGAAGAGTGCGTGTACATGACTCAGCCAGAGGGCTTCGTAGATAGTGGGAGCAGCGGGAAAGTGTGCAAGCTGATTAAATCCATTTATAGATTAAAGCAAGCATCGCGGAGTTGGAACATCTTCTTTGACGTTGTTATCAAAGAGTTTGATTTCGTCAAAAACGTAGATGAACCTTGTATCTACAAGAAGGTGGCAGAGAGTAAGGTTGTCTTCCTCGTATTGTACGTGGATGACATACTCTTGATAGGTAATGACATTCCTATGCTGCAATCGGTCAAGCTCTTCTTATCACAAAGATTCTCAATGAAAGATCTTGGTGATGCCTCCTGCATATTGAGAATTATGATCTATAGAGATAGATCTAAAAGGATATTGGGATTGTCCCAATCCAGGTACATTGACACCATACTAAAGAGGTTTACTATGGAAGAGTCCAAACGTGGGTTTTTACCCCCGATCTCAGGGCTCACTCTCTCCAAAGAGATGTCTCCCAAGACTGATTTGGAGAGAGCTCGCATGCAAGGGATACCCTATGCTTCGGCAGTAGGCTCTATCATGTACGCGATGCTATATACCAGACCCGATGTAGTATACTCACTAAGTGTAGTGAGCAGATATCAAGCTGATCCTGGAGAGAGTCACTGGACAGCTGTGAAGAGCATTCTCAAGTACTTGCGAAGGACTAAAAAGATGCTCTTGGTGTATGGTTACGGAGAACTCCAAGTTGAGTCCTTTACCGATTCGAGCTTCCAGAGTGATAAGGACGACTCTAAGTCGCAGTCGGGATTTTTCTTTACCCTTTATGGAGGGGCGGTTAGCTGGAAGAGTTCCAAGCAGGAAACCGTGGCAGACTCGACGATGGAGGCTGAATACATCGCTGCCAAAGAGGCTGTCTGGATAAAGAAGTTCATTACTGAACTTGGAGTGGTTCCATCCATTGAGCATCCAATACCTTTGTATTGCGATAACAATGGAGCGGTGGGTTTGACCAAGGAACCCAGGTCCCATCAGCGCTCCAGGCATATTCTGAGGCGGTATCACCTGATCCGGGAGATAGTTGATCGCCGGGAGATCGAGGTCAGGAGGGTTGAAATGAAGAACAATACAGCGGATCCAATCACGAAGGCCATTCCCCAGATAGAGTTTGAGAGACTCTTCGGGATGCTTGGTATGCGATACTACAGTAGCTGGCCCTAGCGCAAGTGGGAGATTGTTAGTTGTATGTATGCCCTAGAGGCCAGTATTGTACAGATGATGTATATTATATTGGATGCTTGGACATATATAGAGAGGACTTTCTTGCTCGATATGATAGTATGCTATCTAGTTGCACTTTACTTTAACATGTATACTTGTCTCTTTATACTGTCTTATAGTAACATGTTGGTAAAACCCTTAGGATGAGTACTTGACTACCTGGACTATGATATGGATCATACTAGTGGGGACATGGTAGTCCATAAGTACATCCTTCAAGGTCCCTAGTCGTGGGTGTATCGAGACGGGGCATCGATATACCAGTGTAGACTAGCGCATACGTTTCTCGACCCATGAGATGGGCAATGGATGATCCCATATCTATTGGTGTTTGACATCAGAGATGGTATACGGGTGCTCAGTGGAGACTGGGTACACTGGACGGACTCGCCGAGAACTCCCAGATGGTATTATACCTCACGTCAGATGGCAGTTCTCTGGTGACACTTATGCAGGTTAGTCTGTAGACCCGAGATCGTCATAGAGTCTTGTGTGATTCCCACTGTGCTTTGATTTCCACCTTACCACGTCCATGAAGGCATGCAAAACGGTGGTTTTTAGGTACAGTCCTGAGTCACATAGAGGCAATGAGCGATAGGAGGGGTTTCGTCTCTCCCGGTATTGGGGGTTGATGTTGCGCTATGCTCGATTGGCCGTAACAGGGAAGTCCCTGGCCAGGGCTGATTAGAGATTTACTGGTAAGTGTTACCAGTAGTTTCTCGACCCGTTATGAGCCTCACATCGACACGACTTATCGGTTATTGGGGTCTGACGTTTACCATCCCTAGACTTGATATGCGACATATCATACGAGGAGACCGGACTGTACGGGAAGTGTTACCGGCAGGCTTTTATAGGAGTTGGAGCGGGCTTGCTTGCTGATCTTCTGATCGCTCAATACCCGGGTAGCCGTTACATCCAGTTAGTACCGCTGACGGCTTGTGCGTGCTTGATGTGATCATCACCTACTGCCGGCGTATTGACGAGTCTTTAGAGTCCTACATAGAGGTTTTACTGGCTCAGGCAAAACGAAATAGGAGCGCATATGTGATATGTGCAAGACCGAGAATGTTGCTTGTATGTGATACCGTATTCTATTCTCGCGACTTTTTGTATCGGTCGGTTATATATGATATAGCCGGATTATCGAATCAAGTGTTGATTCGATAAGACGATACATTGGATGTTAGTCGGTTATATGTGATATGACCGGATTATTAAGTCAAGTGTTGATTTAATAATTTATTGTATAATTGTATATTTGATATACTAGTTTACATTAACTAACACTTGTTCACTTTAGTGTTTTTCTCACATGAGCATAACTTTAATGTATATATGATATATATTAAAAATGTGTTTTCTAAATGTATCATGGTTGATGATACACATGACTTGGGTGTATGAGACTCACTCCATGCTATCTATTATGTTGGGTTTTTATATTATAAGTAATTACAAAATTAAGTGGAGGATTAGATCAATGCATGAAGCTTGTGGAAGCTTGTGGATGCATTGACTAAGTCCACTTGAGTTTGTTTTTACCATGGATATTTCTTAACCCAACCATAAGTGTTAGCTATGGTTATGTCTCTACAAGAGTTAGTATATGATACTCACACTCCATGGTTAGCTTTCTCACTTGATCATTATCCTCATCTCTTTCATTTCTTCTTCTTCATTGCTAAAAAGGAAAAGCTTGCTAGGGTTTGATCAAAAGTGAGATAGATTATGTGAAACAAAATTCTAAAGAGAACCCACTTCCTATTTATCCATCCTCTACTAGACTAGCACTTTAGTTTAGGGTGTTTGCTTCACTAATTCTCAAGTTAGTGAAGTAGAAGCTTGAGTTGGCATCCCCTCGACGCAGATCATCTTCGGCCTCGAAGACTTCAAGCAAGGACGCGTCTTTCGCCTCGTGAAGCCATGCAAGGGTCCGGGGGAAACACGATCGCAGCGAAGGGACTTCAACATGGAGCTAAAGAAGTGAAGGACCGATCTACAATGGTTGTATATCGTATTCACTTAGTTGTAAACATAGTTTACTTACATTTGAAACCCTAATATTCTAGTAACGATCTTGCTTAGGGTTATTCGGCACGGCTAAAATTGTAAACGGGCATGTTTGATGCTTCCTTAACCCTTGTTTGAGTGCCTAATAACCCTACAGATATCATGTCATGATATCTGCGTACTGCAAATGTTCTCGGCGACAATCAATTCAGAATCTCTCACACAGATTCGAAATCACAAACTCGGTATCTTTATCACTCTGTAGAAAATCTTTAGCCGAACACGTCCTCGGGAACTCGTCCGAACCATCGGAGGAATACTCAAAACTCATACGTTTCTTGACCCACTCACAACACATCTGGGTGAGGTCCTCTATCTGAAACTAGTCAGCTTACCGATCTTACATCGGAACATCCGACGAACAACGTCATCTCTAGATCGATCTACTCTAGATTGAGTAAGACTCTCCACACTACAAATCTTCAACTCAACAGGGCCTGCGTCGGCGCATCAAATTTAACGAATCACTTTCATTTCTCAACTCAAGAAAGACTAGCTATCACCTGTCACATCTCTGCCTGAAAGCTCCAGCGATCTCAGCTCGTAAGCTGTGGAAGCGACATCACATCAATCTCAGCAACAGCTGGGTCATCAGTTTGCACGGTCGATGACATCACAATCTCTGAGTTATGCTGTACATTAACAGTCCTCTCACAGCAAGCAGCCTCCAACAATAGCCTGGTCATCCGGTAAAAAACTGCAAACTCGTATCAACGAGAGGTCACAACACCACACTACATGTCACGTCCCGAAAGTACGGAATATGACCGGCACTTAAACTACGAACGTCTCGAGGCGTACGTAATCTAAGTAAGCCGAAAAACCCAGAAATCCAAACCAAGAAAAGTAGTAGAGTGAAGGAAAACCAATTTAAAACAAGTAGTTTTAATAGCATAAGCCGAATTATGCGGGTTTAAAAAAAACATCAATATTTCCCGAAAATTTCGGCAGAGTCTCCTTTGAAAATACTGGCCCCCAAACGGGATACAACATGAATAGTATACGAAATCAATAAAAAGGCATCCCCAAGCGGGAGCTAGCTCTTCGTCAATCGACGGTCACAACCACACAAGCAATATAATATACAACGCCAACGGCGAGAATCAAAATCTCAAAAGGGAACTCAAAACCACAAGAAAAAGAAACGCGCGACTCTAAAGTCGAATGAATAACATCACTGGTCTCTATATCAAAAATAAATACATGTTTGGTTGATGGAACTTCTAGATACAATAGAATATTGATATACAAGATATATAATGGGGGTACGATACAAGTAAACCCACTTACTAGCAAATCACCCGAAGGAAACGATTCCCGTAAGCCGTAAAGAACCTGTACGGCAAACCTGCAAGAAACTGGGGCACAACGGGAGTGGGTTGCCAACTCGTGAATAGAAAAATATCTACGCACAGAAATCGCATAAATAACGCAACCTAGGTCAATGATCATAATATATCCTCAAATATAAGAATAACATGCAACCTATAACAAGGCTAAGGTAGATATCTAACCCGATGTAATCTCATGTGCCCGTGTCAGTGCCTCAGGTAGCAATATATCATATGAATGAGGTATGAATGCATGAAAACAGAATACATGTAAATGAAGAAATGTTTTCATAATTTAGTGAGATTTCCTTTGTATTTTTAAAATGAGGTATCATAATGAAATCAGCATAAAACAGTGCCTAGCATCGGCACAAAATGTAATCCCAATATCTCGATATCTCTGTATCACAGTCTTTGTACCTCAATATCTGGAAATCTCAATATCATAGTCTCAATATCTAGGGCGCCGTCAGTCCAGACCGGCCCCTACCATCCATCTCAAGACCACGACGGTATCCTCCGGATATCCGACGCGTCGGGTAAAATCACCGGTAGGTAGTGCTCCCCTGCCAGGCTCACATCGTCATCATCACGCGCTTCTTGCCCCGGGGTACCTTACCGGGTCCACCATGTACCCGAAACGGTTCATCCGTCTCCTCGAATCGGGTCTCGAAATCCATCAGCAAACTCATGGTGGACGACTCATACAGCATGGGAAAAACCGCACTTTTTATTTAAAAGAGCGAAATCAGTTTATATAAGTTTTGCGGTTTTCCCCCCAAATCCAGAAAATTTCATGGAAATCCGAATCCAAATCATCAATAGCATGTAAAACCATGAATATAGGCATAACAATGAATAACAGTATGCATGAAGTGACAAGTAATAACTACAATGTTAAGCTGGCATATAAGGCAGGTACACTAATATCATGTCAAATTACTAACTAACAAGCTAAGTCAAGCAATAATATTTTCTAAGGTGTACGTGACATGGCAATTACCGATGAAGATGTGTGTGAGCCGGCAACTAAGTGTACGTGGTACATACGCATCATCGGTAATGGTGCTGGTGTCCTAACAGCATGATATCAATAATGGAATATGAAACATAATATAAGCATGCGATGCGAAGCGAACCACAATAAAGAGCGGGAGCTGAATACTAGAGGCAACTATAACTAATCTGCATTAACTTAATATAAGTCCTACAAATGGTGCCTTTTGAAATAACACGAATCATGGGGTTTTGAAAATAGGGGCTACGGTGTTTTTAAGAAAAGATACGTCTTTTGAAATATCCGTAGGATCCCTTGGGCTGTCTTTTAAAATACCCACGATTCGTTAGTTTTGAAATAGGTAAGAATCGAATCTAATCTAACAACTAAACTAAACTAAAGGGCTAAGCTGACCAGCTGGGCTACAGGTAAGGAAACCGCCTAACATCTGAGTCGATACATATACATACCTGTATATATATTAGTCGGTGATCCCGCCTCAATAATATCATATCCGATACCATATCTATAATCAGACATCCCAAGTCAAGAGTGCGGATCAATCATCAAAATATAGCTCGTACGTAAATCCGTCGTACGGCATCCCCAAATCTGGGTACGGGTTAATATCATATTCATCACACTATTCATCTAGTATCCTCTTTATCCAAGATCATAGTCCAGGGTACTGACCTATGTCTAGTACAATACTAATATCATCAATATAGTCATGATATGACTACTGATCGACAGTTTCGTACAAACCGATATCACAACCACAAAACAAATCTCATCGACTCAGCTCAATCCCTAGTATCGTCCTCATATCCGTATGTGAACACATAGTCCCATACCCATGGGAACACAAAACTATAAAGAATCCCATGAGCACATATAAATAGGAATGTATGTGTGTATGTATGTGTTTATGTGTAGTGCAACACTACCCTAGGGTTCGCAACACTAAAGTAATCCAACACACCAATATCCATCCTAACATCGTTATTAATCCTAAATAACATATACTTGTTGGTGTGTATACGCATCCGTATACACCACCACGGACTGCGGGGGTGCTATACGCCATCCACCCGACTTCTCCCCGTAGATATAAATCTACTCACCTGGTCCTCGTTCGCCGGTGCCGACGTCGCCACGCGCTTGCTTGTCGTCTCGAAGTCCACATGGGGGTACCTACATATCACAACGCATCGTATCGCATTAAAATCCGACTCATGACCAAAACGACGCACGAATCCCACATAGGTCAAAACCTATGGTTGCTTCCACAAATCAACTTAAAAAGCCTCGACGTTGGCGTACAAACGCCAAACCATCGAGAAAAACCCAAACACACTTATTTGCACGATCACAAGCACTAATTACACTATAAAATAGGTTAAAATTCTCAAAAATCCCAAATTCACCTTAAAAGCCATATTTCCGAAAATCTAGCAAGCACAAATTACCGTTTTTGTACAAAACATGATGTTTTAATAATTCTAGTGACCAAGATGATAACTTAATATCTTAATTATGCCATCGAAACCACTACGTAAATTTTAAACCCACAATTTAATTCAATTTCAAAAACCTAGTTTGCAATTTTAACCAATTTCAACCATTTTATTGCAAAAATACACATACAACAATCTAGCTTGGATTTGCATGATTTAAAGCATTAAACTACATTTTAAAATGTTAATGAAGTCATAAAACCCTAATTACATTTTTAATCTCACACATGCAATTAAATTCCAAAACCTAGTTTGCAAAAAAAAACTTATTTTGGACATTTTAAATGTTACAATTTGGAAAATAGCAACTAGATTAATTTTGCATAGTATTAACATGTTAAATACATCACACAACTATAATCTCATTTCCCAAAACCCTAACTACATTTTCACAAACCCTAATCTCATGAATTTGGACTTGCAAATTTCAAACCTAAAATTAAACCCTTTACTAACTTAATTTGAAGTAATAACAAATAATGTAACAAAAGATCAAGATTTTATACCTCACAAACTATGGATCAAACCTTGCAATCTAGCCTCTCAAATGCAAATTTTTCTCCAAGAATCATGTTAGAATGGGCTAAGGAAAAATGGGTAGAGATTGAATTTGGGTTTAGTTTTGAATTTGTGAGAGAAATGGTTGATTTTTGTTGGGTTTTGATGAGGAAATGAGAGGTGAAATTTGGGGGGGCTGCCCAAGAGAGGCTCGGCCAGAAATTGATGAGGGAGTGAGGGAGAGGTGTGGGTTTCAAGTCAACACAAGACCAAGTCAACAATTACCCATACTTCATTAATAAAACATTACCCCTTTTTCTTTTGCTTTTCTCTTCAAATTCAAGTGGGGAGAAGGGTGGGGGCTGTTGAATTCAGCCAAGGAGAGAAGTAAATAGGGGTGTGTGAGTGTGGGTATGGGTGTGGGGTGATGAAAAATGATAAATATAACACCCCCAAACATCCATTTACACTAAAAAAAGCCTTTTTTCTTCAATAATTTCTAAACCGATTTGGCAACCGATTTCGTTTCAAAAACCACATGATAAAATTTTATTTAATATTTTATGATGCACAAAATTTGTTTCAACTCATTCTAATTTGTAATTTTCCCTAATTAAATGTATTAGTGACGGCTTAAAATAATAATAAAATAATATTTTTTTCAGAAAATTTGAAATTTCACCAGTGGCTCAATAAACACCAAATAATAGCAATTACATAGCTAGAATATGTATATTTAATTTTTATAATAAGATATTTGTATTTTGACTTTTACAGAAAACCCCCTTATTTTACCGTTTTTTTCGAAATTTCACCGAAACGATTTTCAAAACGTTACAATCTTCCCCCCTTAAAGAAATTCGGTCTCCGAATTTAAATTAAAACTCCCCCCAAATACTAAAACATCTAAGCAAAACCATCAAGTCGTCAGGGCTCCGAAATCATAAATACATAAAACAAATCGTAGCGCAGCGCATGCGCGTGAAAAATAAGCATATAACTCAAATCAAAACTCCATCCAGCATCCCGCAATCATCGAAGTCATGGTGAAGACACAATGTCCAAATCCAAAATGAAAATCAATATGATATAACTCGAAACTATACATGTAAATATCGAATATATATATGTAAATATCTGAAGGAAATGCATGCCAAATCTCTTTAAGTCGCTGTGCAACGCGTATAACACTGCACAGTGGCGGACGTCTATCATAAGAAAAGAACTATATACATATATACCTTCGTTTGAAATGTACGTTCTGCCGTTTTGGAAACAATTTAGAAGAGTCTCCTTGTTTTAAACATTTCGTGTCGTATAAGACACGTAGGTAAATATTTAGGCGATAGCTCGCTTTTTTTTTTTTTTTGGAAATCCCTTCAATAACTATCAATGCATGCAAAATATTTTCAGGTACTGTCCTCTGACTAATCCTGCTCAGTACGAAAACACATAGCAATATCATAAAAACGTACTGCTCTATAAGAAAAAATCAATCGCAAAATACGCGTATGAATACTACGTGCGTCTGGTGTGCACGGAAATCAAAATCCATATATGTGCCATACATATGCACAGAAACAACATCTAAGTGCATCGGGTGTGCACGAAACATCAGTCGTAGGCAACATGTGTGCCTGACAGCAAAATCAGGTGCATCTGACATGCACGAAAAATCTCGATTTAGTGCACCTGGTGTGCACCAAAATCACATCTCAAAACATGCGCCCAACATGTGCGAAAATCCAAGGCAGGTGCATCCATCATGCACGAAATCATGAAATCCAATATCAAGCGCCGAACATGCGCAAAATCAAATCAGGTGCACAAGGTGCACAAAACAAATATCGAGTATCACAATCGAAATCGAAGTCCAGTGCATCTAAGTGCACAAAAAGCGTATCACTGCACTGCAAGCATATATAAAATATACAGAGTGCAGGAACCAAATCGTGTGCGTGCATACGCACAAAATCAACTCAAATGTCTAAACCCGTAAAATCACAAATATGTGAAACCCAAGAACGAAAACAATATCAAGTGCAACACTGTGCAAAGATCGTAAATCCTCAATCATTAAAATCAAATCATTCGAATAAATCACCCAAAACATCGAAATCAATAATGGCGGCATAGTACCGCTCAAGCGCATCCTCTAAGAATCTCGGGCCAACTGTCGCGGTCACTAGTGGGACGTCTCGTCGATGATCATGAACTCTGGCCTGCTGGTGTGCGTAACAATGACCACTCCTGGGTCAAGGTCTTCACTGGGAATTACCAATCTTTCGGTCCATCGGCTCATCGGCCTTATCAGGTGTGCTAACGGGGATGATCCCGTGCTGGCACGTCTCTTGTCATCTCCCGGTCAATCATCGCGACCACTCGTAAGACAGCATATCACTGGCGTCGGCCTCTGGCTCTCTGAATGTACGTGACACATCTAATCCTGGGTACAAGTATCATTGCAGCAGTGTCCTGGAAGGAATCCTGCTCACGGTCTCTTCCATGTCTCGTCCCTGCCAACTGTCCGGAAGTCATCGTCCTTTCCTATATCTGCATCTTGCTCCGGAACGGCTGCATACCCATCGCGACTCCTTCTGGAAGGTATATCTAGTACTCTGCCTCGGCATGCGTATCGCATCTCTGATGTCGGCGGAGTGGAACGTCGTCTTATCCAGATCTTGTACGGACCTCTTTACTCCACTTTCTCTAATGTCGACTGCTTCGGACTTGTCTCATCGTGGCTACATGGACTGAGCTCCAACGGCTATCCTCGTATCGGGAGTCTCCCAAGAAATGCATCTCACCACCTAGCATCCGAATTAAGTCGAGCCATCAGATCGAGCCGTCAACACCTCATAATCCCCCAAGAGCTCAACATCTTGGGTACAGTATAATAGTATCGAGTACATACCACAGCATCGGTGGTCCATCCGTAGAAGGGCAAACCCAAGCCTCACTAATGGCGCCGTAGAACTGCCGCAAACCCGAAGGTTCAAAGGCTTTCACACGGTCATTAAGTCGAGTTAGGGTTTCATTCTTCTAGAGGGACCATAGAATTGCCTGCATGTCTTTCCGACTATTTTAACTTGGAATAATAGGTTTCTGACATTCGATCGTCTCTGTCGACTCCCAACGTCTCCGCTTGAAGTCGTCTCTAGCTGGAACCAATCTATCTGATGACCTCGCATCAGGGTAGGCGAACGATCCACATGTCCTAGTCATTCATCCTCGATGACTAGCGACCTTCAATCATCTCTTAGTACAACTCGTTCTGCCCTAATTCCAGCATCTGGGGCAATATCTCGTCGTTCTCAACAATGACTGGCTCGCTCGTCTGCACGCTGAACAGTGCCTCGATCATCAGGAGTAAGCAACACACCAACGGTCATCAAAATCTGGCTGGCCTCTATCATTGGCTCAATCCTCTAGTGTCGATCAGCACATCCGAGTAACCTCATAATGGCGATCCGCCAAACGCTCGTGGAGCAGAAACACAGTAAAAAGACACATCTCTGCAATCGTGTGTTGCCGGAATTTCGCCCTGGTCAGTCCTCGTTCGTGACGAGCTCGTGCTGACCGCAACTCTAGCTGTAGCTCTCCCTGCCCGTAATCGTGGCAGCAAACCATAACTGGTACTGATGAGGCTAGATCGAAATGAATATAATACTGAGCAAAGAAATGTACATCCTAAGGCTTCTTAAGTGGAGTAGCGTATCGTAAATATGCCGCGGAACATACCTACGGTACGTCACTCTACTTTAGTCACCTATTCCATCAACCAAGGGTCATCCTACGCTCCGAAGGTAAAGCCTAACGCTCTGATATCAACTTTGTCACGTCCCGAAAGTACGGAATATGACCGGCACTTAAACTACGAACGTCTCGAGGCGTACGTAATCTAAGTAAGCCGAAAAACCCAGAAATCCAAACCAAGAAAAGTAGTAGAGTGAAGGAAAACCAATTTAAAACTAGTAGTTTTAATAGCATAAGCCGAATTATGCGGGTTTAAAAAAAAACATCAATATTTCCCGAAAATTTCGGCAGAGTCTCCTTTGAAAATACTGGCCCCCAAACGGGATACAACATGAATAGTATACGAAATCAATAAAAAGGCATCCCCAAGCGGGAGCTAGCTCTTCGTCAATCGACGGTCACAACCACACAAGCAATATAATATACAACGCCAACGGCGAGGATCAAAATCTCAAAAGGGAACTCAAAACCATAAGAAAAAGAAACGCGCGACTCTAAGGTCGAATGAATAACATCACTGGTCTCTATATCAAAAATAAATACATGTTTGGTTGATGGAACTTCTAGATACAACAGAATAATGATATACAAGATATATAATGGGGGTACGATACAAGTAAACCCACTTACTAGCAAATCACCCGAAGGAAACGATGCCCGTAAGCCGTAAAGAACCTGTACGGCAAACCTGCAAGAAACTGGGGCACAACGGGGGTGAGTTGCCAACTCGTGAATAGAAAAACATCTACGTACAGAAATCGCATAAATAACACAACCTAGGTCAATGATCATAATATATCCTCAAATATAAGAATAACATGAAACCTATAACAAGGCTAGGGTAGATATCTAACCCGAGTGTAATCTCATGTGCCCGTGTCAGTGCCTCAGGTAGCAATATATCATATGAATGAGGTATGAATGCATGAAAACAGAATACATTTAAATGAAGAACTGTTTTCATAATTTAGTGAGATTTCCTTTATATTTTTAAAATGAGGTATCATAATGAAATCAGCTTAAAACAGTGCCTAGCATCGGCACAAAACGTAATCCCAATATCTCGATATCTCTGTATCACAGTCTCTGTACCTCAATATTCGAAATCTCAATATCATAGTCTCAATATCTAGGGCGCCGTCAGTCCAGACCGGCCCCTACCATCCATCTCAAGACCACGACGGTATCCTCCGGATATCCGACGCGTCGGGTAAAATCACCGGTAGGTAGTGCTCCCCTGCCAGGCTCACATCGTCATCATCATGCGCTTCTTGCCCCGGGGTACCTTACCGGGTCCACCATGTACCAGAAACGGTTCATCCGCCTCCTCGAATCGGGTCTCGAAATCCATCAGCAAACTCATGGTGGACGACTCATACAGCATGGGAAAAACCGCACTTTTTATTTAAAAGAGCGAAATCAGTTTATATAAGTTTTGCGGTTTTCCCCCCAAATCCAGAAAATTTCATGGAAATCCGAATCCAAATCATCAATAGCATGTAAAACCATGAATATAGGCATAACAATGAATAACAGTATGCATGAAGTGACAAGTAATAACTACAATGTTAAGCTGGCATATAAGGCAGGTACACTAATATCATGTCAAATTACTAACTAACAAGCTAAGTCAATCAATAATATTTTCTAAGGTGTACGTGACATGGCAATTACCGATGAAGATGTGTGTGAGCCGGCAAGTAAGTGTACGTGGTACATACGCATCATCCGTAATGGTGCTGGTGTCCTAACAGCATGATATCAATAATAGAGTATGAAACATAATATAAGCATGCGATGCGAAGCGAACCACAATAAAGAGCGGGAGCTGAATACTAGACGCAACTATAACTAATCTGCATTAACCTAATATAAGTCCTACAAATGGTGCCTTTTGAAATAACACGAATCATGGGGTTTTGAAAATAGGGGCTACGGTGTTTTTATGAAAAGATACGTCTTTTGAAATATCCGTAGGATCCCTTGGGCTGTCTTTTAAAATACCCACGATTCGTTAGTTTTGAAATAGGTAAGAATCGAATCTAATCTAACAACTAAACTAAACTAAAGGGCTAAGCTGATCAGCTGGGCTACAGGTAAGGAAACCGCCTAACATCTAAGTCGATACATATACATACCTGTATATATATTAGTCGGTGATCCCGCCTCAATAATATCATATCCGATACCATATCTATAATCAGACATCCCAAGTCAAGAGTGCGGATCAATCATCAAAATATAGCTCGTACGTAAATCCGTCGTACGGCATCCCCAAATCTGGGTACGGGTTAATATCATATTCATCACACTATTCATCTAGTATCCTCTTTATCCAAGATCATAGTCCAGGGTACTGACCTATGTCTAGTATAATACTAATATCATCAATATAGTCATGATATGATTACTGATCGACAGTCTCGTACAAACCGATATCACAACCACAAAACAAATCTCATCGACTCAGCTCAATCCCTAGTATCGTCCTCATATCCGTATGTAAACACATAGTCCCATACCCATGTGAACACATAACTATAAAGAATCCCATGAGCACATATAAATAGGAATATATGCAAGTATGTATGTGTGTATGTATGTGTGTATGTGTAGTGCAACACTACCCTAGGGTTCGCAACACTAAAGTAATCCAACACACCAATATCCATCCTAACATCGTTATTAATCCCAAATAACATATAATTGTTGGTGTGTATACGCATCCGTATACACTACCACGGACTGCGGGGGTGTTATACGCCATCCACCCGACTTCTCCCCGTAGATATAAATCTACTCACCTGGTCCTCGTTCGCCGGTGCCGACGTCGCCACGCGCTTGCTTGTCGTCTCGAAGTCCACATGGGGGTACCTACATATCACAACGCATCGTATCGCATTAAAATCCGACTCATGACCAAAACGACGCACGAATCCCACATAGGTCAAAACCTATGGTTGCTTCCACAAATCAACTTAAAAACCCTCGACGTCGGCGTACAAACGCCAAACCATCGAGAAAAACCCAAACAAACTTATTTGCACGATCACAAGCACTAATTACACTATAAAATAGGTTAAAATTCTCAAAAACCCCAAATTCACCTTAAAAGCCATATTTCCGAAAATCTAGCAAGCACAAATTACCGTTTTTTTACAAAACATGATGTTTTAATAATTCTAGTGACCAAGATGATAACTTAATATCTTAATTATGCCATCGAAACCACTACGTAAATTTTAAACCCACAATTTAATTCAATTTCAAAAACCTAGTTTGCAATTTTAACCAATTTCAACCATTTTATAGCAAAAATGCACATACAACAATCTAGCTTGGATTTGCATGATTTAAAGCATTTAACTACATTTTAAAATGTTAATGAAGTCTTAAAACCCTAATTACATTTTTAATCTCACACATGCAATTAAATTCCAAAACCTAGTTTGAAAAAAAAAAACTTATTTTGGACATTTTAAATGTTACAATTTGGAAAATAGCAACTACATTAATTTTGCATAGTATTAACATGTTAAATACATCACACAACTATAATCTCATTTCCCAAAACCCTAACTACATTTTCACAAACCCTAATCTCATGAATTTGGACTTGCAAATTTCAAACCTAAAATTAAACCCTTTACTAACTTAATTTGAAGTAATAACAAATAATGTAACAAAAGATCAAGATTTTATACCTCACAAACTATGGATCAAACCTTGCAATCTAGCCTCTCAAATGCAAATTTTTCTCCAAGAAACATGTTAGAATGGGCTAAGGAAAAATGGGTAGAGATTGAATTTGGGTTTAGCTTTGAATTTGTGAGAGAAATGGTTGATTTTTGTTGGGTTTTGATGAGGAAATGAGAGGAGAAATTTGGGGGGGCTGCCCAAGAGAGGCTCGGCCAGAAATTGATGAGGGAGTGAGAGAGAGGTGTGGGTTTCAAGTCAACACAAGACCAAGTCAACAATTACCCATACTTCATTAATAAAACATTACCCCTTTTCCTTTTTTCTTTTTCTTTTGCTTTTCTCTTCAAATTCAAGTGGGGAGAAGGGTGGGGGCTGCTGAATTCAGCCAAGGGGAGAAGTAAATAGGGGTGTGTGAGTGTGGGTATGGGTGTGGGGTGATGAAAAATGATAAATATAACACCCCCAAACATCCATTTACACTAAAAAAAGCCTTTTTTTTCAATAATTTCTAAACCGATTTGGCAACCGATTTCGTTTCAAAAACCACATGATAAAATTTTATTTAATATTTTATGATGCACAAAATTTGTTTCAACTCATTCTAATTTGTAATTTTCCCTAATGAAATGTATTAGTGACGGCTTAAAATAATAATAAAATAATTTTTTTTCAGAAAATTTGAAATTTCACCAGTGGCTCAATAAACACCAAATACTAGCAATTACATAGCTAGAATATGTATATTTACTTTTTATAATAAGATATTTGTATTTTGACTTTTTACAGAAAACCCCCTTATTTTACCGTTTTTTTCGAAATTTCACCGAAACGATTTTCAAAACGTTACACTATATCGATACGTTCCCATGTCACCAGAAAACACGATGGTCAGTCCTCGTCCACGATGAGCTCGCCCTGACTGCATCACCAGCAGCAGCTTAAACTGCGCTCAAATTATGGTGACAGGAACATCAATCAAGTATCGACGAACAAAGATCAAGAGATGAAATGAATCAACAGATCCCAAATGGATACATGATCAATAGGAGGAGTCAAATCACTGAGAAAATGATCATGGAGGCGAATAAATTCAAGGATCTCAAATGGATGTATAATCAAGGAAACGAAGAGAATCACAAGTCTCAAGATATGTACATCCTAAGGTTTCTTAAGTGGAGTATCGTATCGTAAATATGCCGCGGAACATACGTAAGGTATGTCACTCTACTCAAGCTACCTACTCCATCAATCAGGGTTAGCCTATGAAACGAAAGTTTGGATCTAACACCCCCTTGTTCAAGACTAAGTTCCGTAAGGTCAAGCCTAGGTTCCAAAATATATACTCCCTAGACTCCACATAGTCAAACCTAAACTCGAACCAAGGTTAAACCTAGCGCTCTGATAACAACTTTGTCACGACCCAAAATATTAGCTAGCGACCAGCACTTAAATCACGCGACGTCTATAGGCATAACGTAATTCAAGTAAGCTAAAACCAAGAAATGTAAAGCTTTTTAAGAAATAAAGATACAATAAATCATGTTTTGTCTTTTGAAAATTTGAGCAACACCTCCTTTGTAAAAACCAACCCCGAAAATGGGTACAACACAGAATATAATAAAGCATCCCCAAACGGGAGCAAATTACGCCCAACGGCGGAAACAACCCCCACAAGTATAAAAAAAGTATACGACGCCTAACGATGAAGATCAACACAAGAAAAGGTAAAGCAAGACATCAACCCCACAAGCGAACATAAAACCCATCGCTCAAGTCTCGCAACTACAAGTCTTCTAAGTCTGCAACATATACAATAACTAGTTTTTGAATTGATGGAGTGACTAAATAAAATATGAATAATGAATACAAGAGGGGCACGATCCAACATGTACCACCTACCACAAGCAAAACACCCGAAAGAAAGTTGTGTGCCAGCGATGCCGCTACTGATCCAAGCGGACAACCCGCAAGAACTGTGGCACAACAGGGGTGAGTTGCCAACTCGTGAAAAGAAAAACATCATTAGGTAGAAATCGAAATAAACAACGATTCCTGGGTCAACTATATCATAAAGGTAATAATATGATATCTAGGATGATCGTATCTTCATATGTGCCAACACATAATAAATACCTATCAGCAAGTGGATAACATCCAACAATATAATCAATGCATGTATGCAGGTGGAACTCGTCCAACAATTAAATCAATGCATGTATGCAGTGGATCTTGTCCACGTGTCAACCACTGACTCAACAACTCCAGCATGTAAATATCATAAAAACATATGCAGGTAAATATGAGGATATAAAACAATGTGTGTCCCTCGCGACACAACAAAATTGTGGAAACCTGCGTGTCTAACCTCAACACACGAAACATCATGAAACCCGTGCCTAGCATCGACACGTAAATCCTTATAACTTAAGCGCCGTCCCCACGACTATCCCTGATGTCATGTCTGTACATCACTCCGGTCGGTATCCCTACGATAACCGCCGAGTCTAAATACTATTACCGGTAGGTACATGCCCACCTTCCAGTCTCATCGCCTATCATCTACGATCATCTTGCCGAGGGGAACCGTACCGGGCTCCACCATATACCCGCACATGACCCACTCACTCCTCGCATCGGGTATATATCACAAATCTCAGAACCGAGAAATCTCATGGTGGACGCACTGAAATATCATATCAAGAGAAACCGGGGTTTCAAACAATAAATAGTTTCTTGAAACACCCCCACGGTTCTCAAATCCATAAATCAAATGAAATCCATAACTCAATGCGTAAATCCATGAAAAATGATAAGCAATATGAGCATATTAAGGGAAAACCGCTCTTTAAAATGAACCAAGCTTTTAAAATACATCATGCGGTTCCCAAATTCTCCGAAATCAAGAGCAGCATCATATGATGTGTACATGTAACTATAGCAAGATATAAGTTTCCACATGTAAGCAAGTATGTATGATGCAATTCATAAGTGCAATAGCACAATAACCAATGTCCCAATATCACATGTCAATACAGAACCAGTTAGGGGTATATGCACCTATAGCAAGATATGTGGGTATACATGTCAGTATGTATGCATGAAGTACATGTAGCTGTAACCAAGTATGTGGGTGTACATGTCTGTATGTATGCAACATATAACAGGATGCAAGCATGTCCGTATATCTCATACAATGTGGAATAGTGATATGAACATAGCAAATATATCATAGCATGATGTAGAAATTGTACTGTTTAGTGACATAGCAATTATCGATGATGAAGTGTGTAAGCCGGCAAATCTGTGCATGTGCAACATACGCATCATCGATAATGGTGTAGGTATACTAGCACAGGTATATGTAATGTAATGAGAATAACATGATCGTAGCATAAAGTACATCATCAGCTAAAAGTTATAAGGTATACGTATCTACAATATATATCCGAGTCGGTGAATCTATCAAACGGCATCCAGCCTCACAACATCACGTACGGTACAATCCATCGTACGACATCCTCTAAACAAGGGTATGGATAAATCAATGGATAAAACTCATCACATACGGTAATCCACGTACGGAGGAAATAAACAAATAGGGATTTTATCAACCTATACAATATCGGGGTACGGATCTAAGTCTCGTACGGCATATCACTCAAAATGCAACACGTTATCTATATTAAATACACCTATCCTCAGGTCGCATCCATGTCCATCTTGTATCAGGGGACCTACATAGGTATCAACAATCCCCTATTGACTCGAATCCATAAAATGACATATCACACTAACTCATCATAACACATCATATACTCGTTCATCATATTTATATCTCACAATCACATTATATAAACGTCACACTTGTTCTCTTTAAATTTGTAGCCATCATGATTCACTTATCATACCATATTCTCATATGTCAATAAGTCCATTAGCATCAACTTCTATCATATTATCGTTTGTAAATTCTACAATCAAGTCTGTCGCATATCCTTTATCAGGATATCATAAACAAACGATATTCCATATAAATGGTTGCGGGAGTGCTATACGCCATCCACCCGACTTCCCCCGTAGATATAAATCTACTCACCTGCTAAATTCCTCGCTTAGCCGTAGTCGATGCGCTTCGTCGTCATGTAATCCATACGAAGGTACCTACAATCAGTAGGAATTCGCAAAGCCATTAACATCAAATTCCGAAATCCAAAAACGGCACGCGGTGTGCTCATAGGATAGAATCTATAGCCTACGCATGCAAAACAACCAAACAACCCTCGTCGTTGACATACAAACGTCCAACAACTAAATACAATATCCAGTCGCAAAACCAAGAAATCCAAATACCGGAAAATATAGCTAAAACCCTTACTAGGGTCGCTATACATGAAAACTACTATGCCAAAAACCCAATCGTACCAATACTCATTCACAACACATATAATTGTCGTAGATAATAATATTCATGTCATCCATACGTACATTAAAACTCACGTCTAAGTTTTACCAAAAAACTAGTAAGCATTTTATATCATTTTAGCACAAAGCTATATGTTTAGACAATTCTAGAGATCGCAATCATCATAAAGCGGCTTAATTAAGTCGTCCAAACCTTACTACCATTTTAATCTCACCCAAAACATGTTTTAGTAAAACCTAATTTGCTAATTATCTCAATTAGACAAATAGGAATTTAACAAATATCATTCTCACAAATTGATTAAGTTTTCCAAATCTACACTTTATGATTAACCATTTAACACATCAAAACCCTAACTAGTAAACTGTAAAGTGGTATAAGAAATTATACCGATCGATCCGTGTCCTTCGGTCTTTAGCTATCATTACACGCTCCTCACGACATCTCCGATCCCCGGTCTCCTCGTCGATGTAGCACCACGTCAACGAATATTTATACGGGCTCTCGCTTCAAACTGAAGCAACTCGGACATGAAGTTTGCTAGCCGACATGTCTAAGATTGAAGTAGAGAATGTGTAGAATAATTTGTCTCAAGGCAAATGAAGTTGCCTTTTGAATTTGTGATGAAATTGAGCTAAAGAATTTTTGCTTTGGAATTGTTTGTATGCATGAAAAATGTAATCAGCCACCACCAAAAATTCAGCCCGTCTACATTGAGCTCGGCCACCTTTGCAGAAAGCTTGTTGGAAATGGAAAGGGGAGGGTGACCATATCCAAGCAAGTGGTGAACACATCCTCAAATCAACACAACTAATATCTTTAGCTTTACAAAAGACATTAAAACTTTTGCCACCACAATTCATGACTCACTACCATTCTAGAATGAACCATCATGACTCACCCAAGCCTACAAGGTTCGGCCATTATTGAGGAAAGGAAATTATGGCCAAAAAATGATATATCAACAATAACCAATAATTAAGTGAATAAATAACACATTAAAATAATGTTTTAATTAGGGAAAAATTCTATGTGAACCAAAACTTCCAGTTGACCCACAAAGCTCGTGCACTAGCATTATTCTAGTTAAAGTAGGCACAGTCAAGTCTGTACAGAGTTTTGATCACTATCGGGTTAAAACGGAAAATACCGACTATTTTATCCTAAAACGGAAAAATTCATATAACGATTTCAGAAACGTTACACAATCATATGAGTCAAGAAACGTATACCTTAGTCTACTCTGGAATATCGATGCCTCGTCTCGATACTCCTATGACTAGGAACAATTGAAGGATGTAATTACCGAATACCCTTGCCCTACTAGTATAATCTGCATCATTATCCTGGTACTCAAGTACTCATCATAAGGGCTTTGTCAACATGTGACAGAGAGAAAATAAGTGTACATGTCAAGATAAAGAGCAACCAGATAGCATACTATCATGTCGAGCAAGAAATTCCTCTCTATATATGTCCAAGCATCCATTATAATATACATCATATGTACAATAATGGCTTCTAGGGCATACATACAACTAACAATCTTCCACTTGCACTAGGGCCAGTTGTTGTGGTATCTCATACCCAACGTCCCATAAAAGTCTCTTAGGAAAGGCCTTTGTGAGTGGATCCACCTTGTTATCCTTCTCATTAACAATCCTAACCTCGATCCCTTGGAGATCAACCATCTCCCTGATCAGGTGATACTGCCTCAGAATATGTCTGGATCGCTTGATGGGACTGGCGTTCCTAGGCCAAAGCCACAACTCCATTGTTGTCATAGTAAAAGTTATTGGACGCTCAATGGTAGGAACCATTTTCATCTCATGAAAAAGAAGTATCGAGACATCCACTTTGGTAGCATCGTTGGTAACGATGAATTCAGCCTTTATCGTCTAGTTTTCCACGGTATCTAGCTTGGAACCCTTCTAACATACCGTCCCTCTATTGAAGGTAAAGACAATGCCTGAGACTGACTTTCAGTCGACCTTATCACTCTGGAAGCTCGAATTGGTAAAGGACTCCCACTGGAGTTCACCGTTACCAAAAACCAAGAACATTTCTTCAGTGCTTCTCAAGTACTTAAGAATGTCCTTCACAGTTGTCCAGTGATTCTTCCAAGATTCGATTGATTCCTGATCACTACACCTAGTGAGTCAGCTACATCAGGTCTGGTATATAACATCGCATATATGATAGAGCCCACATCGCATACATGATAGAGCCTACTGCCGAAGCATAGGGTATCCCTTGCATACGAGCTCTCTCCAAATCAGTCTTGGAAGACATCTTTTTAGAGAGAGTGATTCATGAGTTAGTGGGTGAATCACCACGCTTAGAATCTTCCATAATAAACCCTTTTAGTATGGTGTTAATGTACCTGGATTTCGGACACTCCCAACATCCAATTAGATCTATCACCATAGATCATAATCCACAAGATGTAGTAGGTATCATCCAGATCTTCCATGGAGAATCCTCGTGATAAGAGGAGCTTGACCGAGTGTAGCATAGGAAACCATTTCCTATTATCATCTACGTACAATAGGTGGAAGACAACCTTACTCTCTACAACCTTCTTGTATATAGAAGGTTCATCTAACTTTTTGATGAAGTCAAACTCTTTGAATGCCATATCAAAATAGATGTTCTATCTCCGCGATGCGTGCTTTAATTCTGATCGACTTAAGTATAGCATCCAGCCATTTCACAGAGTCCCTACTCATGATGGCCTGTCTGAACCTAGTTGGGTCATCATCTACGATGATGCAATCCTTGCTCTCACCATCTCTGAGGAAACCGTAGTATCTTTCAGGTGGATGAGGAACCCTACCAGATTCGCGGAGAGGCTGAGGATCGTTGGAGACTATTGAATCCTTTGGTTCCACTAAATCATTAGCTGCTTGTTTGTCTAGCTGGAACTCCTTCCAGTTCTACCTCATGACCACTAATTTCTTCCATAAGAAATTCCTTTTCTAAAAAGGTGGCATGCTGAGAAACAAAACACCTTTTGCTCCTCAGTGTTGTAGAAGATATTCCCTCGCGAATGTTCGGGATATCCAACAAACTTATACAGAACTGACCTTGCCTCAAACTTGTCTGGATTTTGCTTTTCAACATAAGCCGGACAACCCCATATCTTAACTCGTTTAAGAGATGGACTCTTCCCATTCCATATCTCATATGGAGTGGTAGGCACAGATTTGGATGGAACCCTATTCAGTAGGTATGCAGCTTCTCAAGTGCACAATTCCAAAAAGTAAATAGGCAACTCAGCAATACTCATCATAGAGCGCACCATATCTCATAGGATGCGATACCTCCATCCCGATACACCATTGTGTTGTGGTGTATACATAGGAGTAAGCTGAGAGAGAATCCCATTCACTTTTAAATAATCCAGGATCTCCGTGCTAAAGTATTCTCCTCCTCGATCACATCGAAAGACTTTAATACTTTTACCCATTTGGTTCTCAACTTCAAGCTTATAATTCTTGAATTTCTCAAAAGTTTCAGACTTGTGTTTCAACAAGAACATATGTCCGAATCTTGAGAGATCGTCAGTGAATATAATAAATTACGAGGAACCAACCCTGGCATTTATAGACATAAGACCGTATACATCACCATGTATCTGTTACGACTCGAAGGTACGGAACTTGACTGGAACTTCAATTTCGAAACGTCTCAAGGCATACGTAATCTAAGTAATCCAAAGACTAGAAATCTAAACCATTAAAGAAATAGAGTGAAGGAAATCTTAACATAAAAAGTTGTTTTTTTTTAAAAATAAAATCACCTTAGAACATTTTAATGCATCAAATTTCCCGAAAGTTTCGGCAGAGTCTCATTTGTAAAACTGGCCCCCAAACGGGTACAACACATGAAAATACATATAAATAATGAATAAAGCCATCCTAAAGCGGGATCTCCAATGGCAGAACCACAACCACAACCACATACAATATGTATATCAAAAGTGCGAAATAACCATCTGAAAGCAAGAAATGAGAAACACCACGTCGGCTCAAGTGAACATCGACACCAAATACCACAAATACAAGTCTCACGAGTCTCACCATCTAGTCCAATATACAAGGGTAGATGGAGTATACTAGATACAAATAATAATACAAGATGGAACAAAAGTATCCTCGCAACCCACCTATGAGCAAAGCTGCAAATCGATGCAATGCAGCAAAAAGAGGAAGTACGCTCGCCGCTACTGCGCTGACGGGTCGAACCTGCAAGATATTGTGGCACAACGGGGGTGAGTTGCCAACTCATGAATAGTAAGTAACACCTAATAAGGCTATCGTAAGCATGCACGCAAATGCGTCGCAGCCTACATATACTAATATGATGCGATGCACAAGTATGAATGCAACATGAATGCGAAATCAAACCCGAAAGCTGAACATGTCTGGTATAAGAAAATCATTCTTATCTTAGTAAAACTTCCGTGAAATAAACTAAAGTATCATCAACGAAATCAACAGAAATTCCGTGGCAAACATCGACACAATATATGTATATCTTAACAACTCAATGTTTTAATATCTCAAGGTCTCAATATCTCGGGCTCCGTCACTCCGGATCGGCCCATATCATCAAATCTAACGACTACGTCGGTATCCTTCGGATATCCGCAGCGTCAGACATCACCGGTAGGTAGTCCTCCCTTGCCAGGCTCATCGTCAACAACTCGAGTTTATTACCCCGGGTTACTTTACCGGGCCTACCATATACCCGAGACGGTTCATCTTACTCCTCGAATCGGGTCTCAAAAACTAACAGAAATCATGAAAACTCATGGTGGACGACACATACATCATATCACGAGAAAACCGCAACTTGTATTTTTAAAATGATAAATAGCTCATAAAATCCTTACGGTTTTCCCCAAAATCCAGGAATCTCATAAATACCGAATCTCCAAGAAAATCACAATATATGAACATGTCGGCGATGATGAATGGCTATGGTATCAATAATATGAAATACAGTATGTGAATAGAAAACTATGCATGAACGATGGTGCAATGAGGTATATACATATGACTAGCAATCCTATATATCCATTCTGATGAAATGAAAATGTAAGTGCACGGCGGCGCCCCGGCCGTCAATCCGACGGCCAAACGCGGAAGCGGTGATAAACTTTAAATTTTACTTGAACTGGCAAACCGCCGCGCACTAATACCCGGATCGAACCATTAATTAGTCCTAGCTATCTACAAGAAAGGGAATAGAGATATACCGACGATCCAAGTCCTCCGGTCTTCTCGTCATAGTCCCGATCTCCTACGGAATGTCCCGTCTCCTCCCCGTCGCCGGAAGTGCACCACAACGCCTACTTCTTTTACGGGCTCCCACCTCAATGCCGAGGCAACTCGGGCACGAAGCTGGCTAGTCGACGTGCCCAAGATTCGCTGTAGAATGTGTAGTGAAGAAGTCTCATTTGGGGTATGTGGAATTGCCTCTTTAGTAGAGGGATGATACAAGAGTTTTCTGGAGGAACTTGGAGAGAGGTGAGGGAAAAATGTGATATACAAAGAATGAGAGTAACATTTTTCTCCCCACTCAAAAGAGAAGCATTTCCCTCATCCTACAATAGTTGCCGCCCCCCCCTTTGTGTGATTGGAGAGAGAAAGAACAAAGACAAGGGGGTGGGTGGAAAGCAAGTGATGATGAGAAAAAAGCAAATGATCACAACAATTCCAACACTCCAAAGCAACCATCATCTTTCCAAAAGTCAAACCATGATGACAAGAAGAAGTCAAGAAGTCAAGGTCAAGGAAAAGTTATCATGACACAAGAATATGCAAAGACCCTCTCCACAAATGCTTATTTGCAACAATGCAAATAAGCCCTCCTCCACCAAACTTCGGCCAATGAACGATACAAAGGAAATCGGCCGAAACGAAAAGCAAACTGGCAACTCCAGAAAACTGGTCTCGTAATAAATTACAGGAAAACCCCGATACTGTGCATACACACTCGCATCTGTATTTCGACCGAAATACAAATGCAATGAGACAAAATCTCCATTGTACTATACTAGAATCCGGCTTATACCAAAACCGGCTAGTAATATCTGTTCGATCCTGATCCGTGCAATGCCGCACGTATCTGATCGAACCCTGCCATATATCCATACGGCCTATAGTACAAACTGTCCGATCCTGATCCCTGCAATACCGCACGTATCTGATCGGACCTTGCCATATCTCCATACGGCCTCTACAACCTTTCGCCCGAAAGCTGAGTAACTGAATGTGGGGGACTCTAAAGACTCGTCAACACCTTGGTTGTGGATTTAACCACTAGCACGTCAGAGGTATAAGCCAATACGTAACGGGCTACCAGGTATTGACTAAAAGGGACGTCTGTGAGCGAACTCAGCCTGACAACCCTACTGAGCCTGTCAGTGACAATATCCGTACAGTCCGGTCCGTTCGTCTATGAGCATCGCATGGCGGGCCTAGGGGGTTGGTAAAAGTCAGACCCCCAAAAGCGGTACAAGTCGTGTCGGAGTGTAGCCCAGAACACCCTGAGATACTACTGGAATACCTACCAGTAAATCTCCTTGCCTCGGCCGAGGGCTTCGTGTAATGGCTCTCCTAGACACAGCACGACCTCACCCCCAATACCGGGAGAGACGAACCCCTGAAGATACGCTCACTGCCTCCATGTGGCTCGGGACTGTACCCAACTAAAACCTGTTTGCACGACTCCTTTGAGCCGTGGTAGGGTAGTAATCAAAGTACAGTGGGAACTCACACGAGACAAATGACGATCCCCAGGTCGATGAACTAACCTGCACACATGTCACCAGGGAACTGCCATCTGACGTCTGGTATATGACCAACTAGCATGTTCCCGGCGAGTCCTGTCCGGTGTACTCATAACCCAATGAGCACCTGTATACATCTTAGGTGATCCAACTGACACCAGTGGCTTGTGAGACCGGCCACCGCCCCTCGTCGGGGTCTCGACTGTATACACTAGTCTACTCTGGAGTATCGATGCCCTGTCTCGAAACTCTCACGACTAGGGACCTTTTAAGGATGTGCTTATAGACTACCAGCTCCCACTTATATGATCGCCCTCATACTGCTGGCAGTCAAGCAAGAATCCTAGGGGCTCTATCAACGTGTAATAGCAACTTGTCAGGTCACCTAAAACAGTACACGATGATAAAGGTAAACCAGATAGCATACTATCATCTCGAGTAAGACTGTCCTACCGGGATAGGTCCTCCATCAATCATTGCAATCACGTACCTGTGACCTAATAATTGACTCTGAGGGCACTATCTCCAACAATCTCCCACTTGCACTCAAGGCTAATTATTGCGATGTCGCATACTCACAGCCCGTGTGATACCGAACACCCAACTCCTCTACTAGTCAGTCTCACAAAGCTCGTTTGCGAAACTATTGCGTTCGAGGAATAGCCTTAGTGAGTGGATCCGCTTTGTTGTCTCTTTCCATGTCTCTCTATATCTCAAGTTTGCGGAGAAACCCATCTCCCGAAATGAGCAATACCTGTCTTAGAATGTGTCTGGATGTCTGATGGGACATAGCTCATAAATGAACTCCAAATCCAAACTTCTTAGACTATATCGTCAACTGAACTTAATCAGTATCCTGCGCCATGCCTCCCTCAGTATTGCCTTGGACCACCTGTCCAAAATACTGCCCCTCGTCAGAAGGAAAACTATAACTCTGACAACCTCCTTGTCGTCCATGTCACCTTGGAAGCCTGGAATGATAACTGTCTCCGGAATGAGGCTGTCGTTATCATATCCCTAGAACATCCACTTGTGTTCTAGAACTGCTTCCGACTGTTTCTCCAGGATTGGATTAATGTCAACTTATCGCATCTAGTGCAAGAACAACATCTGGTGTGGTACTTGACATCTCATGATTGACTCAATTGCCTAAGCAAGTGATCTGTCAATCATGCACATCCCTCTCCCTTTTAGTCTATAAGACACCTTTAGAGAGGGTGACTCCATCTTCTGCAGGTACACTACCGTGCATGGAGTCGTCCATTCTAAATACCCTTAGAATGCTGTCTAAGTACCCAGATTGGGAGACTACCCAAATCTAGATCTAAAACCATAGATCTAGTAACCAGAATGTCTGATATAATGTCCAAGTTCCATGTGGAGAAACCACTGTGTGACGACCAAAGTATAACCGATCGTAGTATAGGAGTTTCCTTTCCTACTTTGTGTATGTCATCCAAATACCAGGATATCACACCCTACTACCTTCTCAACAGATCCATCCCCTATTCTGATGAAGTCAAACCTATGATTGTCACGTCAGAAATAGATGATCTATCTCCGCTACATCTGCTTTAGTCTATAAATAGACATAAGCTACCTGTCCACCAATGCTTCCGTTGCTCCCACTGACTACGACAACCCTCTGGCAGAGTCATATACACGTACACTTCTAAAGCGAGTTCAGAACGACGCTATACTCATCCTCCCGCCGGGTCTCGCAGCCTGGAACAACAGCAATGGTAAGTTTGGGTAAACAAGAACCTCCCTGCCACCGTCCTTGAGCATACCGAAGTACCTCTCGGGTGCCTGAGGTTACCCACCTTATCTGCGGAGTGGCCAATGGAATGTCAAACCAGATTGAATCTTTAGGTTCCTTATCAAATCTTCAGTAATCGTTTGTGGTTCTGGAATCACTTCCAGTTCTACCATACTCCCACTACTGTTTTCTGAAAAAATCCATTTTTAATTTAAAATTGTGGTGAGTCTAGAACAATATCGCTATTGTTCATCCAGATAGTAGAAAATCAACCCTCGTCATAGCCTGGGTCAACCCACAAACAGCCATTACAGAAACGTGCCTTGAGTTGTCCAGTATCTGGTTTTAATCATAAGCCGGACAACTCCCCGAACCTTAACATCGTTAAGATACGAACTGTTCTATATCCCATATAGGACCAGAGGCACCGATTTAACTGAACCAGATCCAAATCATGCAACTGTCTCCAGTGCATGTCAACTAAATGGGAGGAGGCCGATCAGCGTTACTCAACTTAGGAACGCTTCCAATTATGAGTAACCTGAAAGAGAAGCAATTTCTCTTTATCATTACTATCGACTGAATACCATACACAAGTATCTACATCTTCGATCTCTTTGAAGAATCCCGATACTTGCTACACCTGGTTCTCTACTCTATTCAAATACCTATAACTTCTCAAAATTCAGACCCTGTGTTTCCGCGAAACACCTGTCTAAAAACTAGAGAAGTCATAAGTAAACCGAATATAGTACGAGGACCAACCCCTCTGTCCTGATGGACCCTGGACAACATACAATACTCTGTATAAGTCCCTTGAGTCTGATAACTCATTCACTGTGTGTCGTAGGTTGAAAACTGTACTTACGGTTAAGAAGAATTACACCGCTGTTTAATGCTCCTTACCTAACCATCCACTGATGTAGGTAAATGTCATAGACATAATTTCAAAAAGGTATATCTCACTCTATGAAAATAGACGTACAGATATATCGATTTGAAATTGGTGCATAACAGCGGATATTCAAAACCAAATATTTGCCGACCGGCAAACAACCCAGGTGACTTCCTCAAATATCACCGATTACAACGAATCCCGATATAATGAGGATGATCACCCAATTCCCAATAACCTACTCCCACTCATCATCTGTAAAGCCATACAGATGTGAGAATCGTAACTGGTAAATACATACCCTGGAGTAAGTATCTAATCGGGAAATCAGTTTTCCTTTAACAGTACACAGTGAGACTGAAACATTGAAATGTTTCGATGGGGTATCCCGGTATTCCTAGTAATGCCTCTTCCATATTCACGACTGTAACCGTATAATTCTTTGCCACCTCTCCAAATCCCTTCATATGTATTTAGTCTTTACCTTCTGCACACCCCTTTAGGCCAAATGGTTTTCTTCCTTCCCTACTGTTCGGCACCAGCCTATGGTTTGGAAGAAGACTATCCAATAAGCATAATGGGTGTACTGTCCCAATCCTAGGAACACTCGCAATGAGAGAGGGTGAAGATAAAAGACAACCGAATAAACCTTATTCCTATTTCTCCTGGACCAGAATCCATCCCCGAATTGGAACAAGTTCCTTTCGAGTTCGTATATAACCATACGATGGAATATCCAATAAACTGTGGATCTTCGTAGTGATACGGAGTGTCCTGGAGAAATACAAAGGTGGTTCGGGAGTGGTAATGAAATACCTAGTTTGGTCATGAATATCAGTCGCAATTTACTTTGCCCTCTTACTAATCCCTTTCTTTGTCTTAACTCAAAACCTTCTGTACACCATCGTTAGGCTAATTGGTTTTCTTCATTCCCTACCGGTCGGCACCAGCCTAAGGTTTGGAAGAAGACTATCCAATTTGCGTAATAGGTGTACTATCCCCTAATCTAAGGGGTACTCACAACCTGAGAGAAGGTAAAAGGAAAAGACAACTGAATAGTCCTATCCGTTTCCTCCAGAACCTGAAACCATCCTCGAATAAATTCTTTCGAGTTCGTATCTAACCATACGATGGTTTTATCCAATGGAAGTGGACGTTCGTAGTAATACGGGGTGTCCTGGAGAAAAGGGTAAAAGTAGGAGTGGCAATGAGGTTTGCAACTCTGACAATCCAAAAGCCGGTGTTAAGAAGGTTCGGTAAACTTGGTCACTGAGTCATAGTCTTAGGATCGGGTCAATGGTCGCTGCCAAAGAGAGAGAGAAAATCAGCGTGCACTCTAACCTAGATCAGAATGGTTACCAATTTATCTAATCTGGAAACCTCCCACTGTACCTCAAATTCTCCTCCAAACCTGAAAGAAGAATTAGTCGGGGTCACCCGAGGAGTAAACTAACTCATCAGTGGGAATCGGGATCCAACTATCATCGCATGATAACGTGACGGAATCCGCTCACGTCATCACACTCCAGAAGGTATGCGCATATCTGGCAAGTTTCAGTTCTTTTGAAACTCCCGATGAGATTTTTGCCCCATGCTCTTATGACCTTGGCGTGAGGTCAAAATATCATAAGTCACATGTCAAGTTCTACCCATCATTATCCAGGTTAATTTGAATCCACCCGTACATACCCTTGACGTAGGCCAAAATAGTAGTACGACTGTCCCAAACCAACGCATCTATCTATGCAACAGATAAATACCCGGCAGCTACCAAACACTATGCCTTGGCGTGAGGTCAAAATACATAGTTTGAATATTCCCGAATATTTAACTGAAATGATGGAGGGCTACGAATGGTTTCTGGCGAAAACCTTTAACGTAATGAACTTGATATCGTTGAAGGAACCGGATAGCTTTTTATAAAATATAGTGACGAAAACCTTCGCTAAAGAAGTCACTCCCGGTGAAGGGATCTCGGCTCTTTCCCCGTAGAATGAGGTGCAGGATATTCCAACTGAATACCACGATGCATAGCAAAAGTAATCGGCTATAGTGAAGTTAATGCCCTGACGCAAACTTTTTGTCCAAGGGGTCACTCCCGGTGAAGGGATCTCGGCCCTTGCCTCGTCGACTGAGGAGCAGGATATTCCAACTGAATACCACGATGCAAAATAAAAGTGAACGTCCTTGCAATAACAGCCTTTTGAAAAGTTGTTCCAACAACATCAGATTAGGTTTGTTTTTAACTTGCATTGATCCGAATCAACGCAGTCCCATCAATTGATCACACCACAAAGAACGAAAATATACTGATGTACGTATATGCCATCCGCATTCGTCACTGGGTCCCGTCATTACCCGTTAGGTTAGCTTACTAACGACAGAGCGGGGACTGGACTAGCGCGGATGCAAAACATATACAACATCTACTAATATATATACCAATATATTATATTCGCTCAAGGCGTGAATAAAATGCAACATCACAGAAATGTACAGCATCACAGAAACAATACAGATATCTGGGATCCCCGGGTTTCACAGAGCCGCTGAAACCCGACGTTCCCCTGGTCGTGTGGATAGCCTGTGCAATGAAATCCTAGACCCCTACGGGCGCGGCAAGTCACCCGCCAAAACCTGAAGCGAGGCAGCCCCTTTCAACACCGTGAATGGACCACCCAGCACTTCACGGAATCCGGTAACTTGGGCACCCCTCCTGGGTCAACCTGTACCCCCTACGAGTGCGGCGAATAGCCCGCCAATCCCAGAGTGAAGCCCCCTCCGTCTCAATGCCATGAGATGCGGGCTTGTTGCCCTCTAGAACCCGGCTATCCGTGCACCCCTCCGCGGGGCAATCCTAGTACAGAAAGTAAAATATACATACTACGGGTACATCGACCGCAACCTGGCCGTGCCCCAAAATAATAATACAATCAGGCAGTGACGGCAGTCCACATGTCGGACGCTCGCCCCGCAATATCAAATGTAGATAATACAACCACAACTGTACTAGCATTGCATCCAGGCTATCCCCACCGACCGATCCGCAGCATCACAGCAAAAACAGAACATCAACGTGAAAGTCACGTTCGCAAATCCGTCTAACCGGGCTATAGCAGTTAGACCGGATTTACCGATCAAGTGACATTCACGGTGGCAGATATAATGTAAATACTGTGAAATAATGTGTTTAAAATATCCGATCGATCAAAATTCAACAAGTGGGCCCCCAAGCAATACTGTAGCAGATCAGGAAATTCTGGGCCCAATATTAATATTCCAAAACCCCAATTTTAACCCCAGAAAGGAACTGTAGAAATTGGATACAGTGATCACTCCATTGTGCGGCGGAACCGCGGCCCAAGGGGGGGTTTGGCCGCGGTTCCGCGCTCCCATTGGTGAATCACAGTGTCGAATTTCTACAGTATCCTTATAATTTCCAGTACATCAATGTTTTACAACCTGAAAAATTTTTCGAGACCAGAAATTTTCAACAGAAACTGATGCGACGGAAAAACGGGTTTTGGAACATTTGATCGATCGGAACTGAAAAACACATTAAGGCAAGCTAGACTAAGTTAATGGCGAGGCTCTGATACCAATGTAAGTGCACGGCGGTGCCCCGGCCGTCAATCCGACGGCCAAACGCGGAAGCGGTGATAAAATTTAAATTTTACTTGAACTGGCAAACCGCCACGCACTAATACCCGGATCGAACCATTAATTAGTCCTAGCTATCTACAAGAAAGGGAATAGAGATATACCGACGATCCAAGTCCTCCGGTCTTCTCGTCATAGTCCCGATCTCCTGCGGAATGTCCCGTCTCCTCCCCGTGGCCGGAAGTGCACCACAACGCCTACTTCTTTTACGGGCTCCCACCTCAATGCCGAGGCAACTCGGGCACGAAGCTGGCTAGTCGACGTGCCCAAGATTCGCTGTAGAATGTGTAGTGAAGAAGTCTCATTTGGGGTATGTGGAATTGCCTTTTTAGTGGAGGGATGATACAAGAGTTTTATGGAGGAACTTGGAGAGAGGTGAGGGAAAAATGTGATATACAAAGAATGAGAGTAACATTTTTCTCCCCACTCAAAAGAGAAGCATTTTCCTCATCCTACAATAGTGGCCGCCCCCCCCCCTTTGTGTGATTGGAGAGAGAAAGAACAAAGACAAGGGGGTGGGTGGAAAGCAAGTGATGATGAGAAAAAAACAAATGATCACAACAATTCCAACACTCCAAAGCAACCATCATCTTTCCACAAGTCAAACCATGATGACAAGAAGAAGTCAAGAAGTCAAGGTCAAGGAAAAGCTATCATGACACAAGAATATGCAAAGACCCCCTACACAAATGCTTATTTGCAACAATGCAAATAAGCCCTCCTCCACCAAACTTCGGCCAATGAACGATACAAAGGAAATCGGCCGAAACGAAAAGCAAACTGGCAACTCCAGAAAACTGGTCCCGTAATAAATTACAGGAAAACCCCGATACTGTGCATACACACCCGCATCTGTATTTCGACCGAAATACAAATGCAATGAGACAAAATCTCCATTGTACTATACTAGAATCCGGCTTATACCAAAACCGGCTAGTAATATCTGTTCGATCCTGATCCGTGCAATGCCGCACGTATCTGATCGAACCCTGCCATATATCCATACGGCCTATAGTACAAACTGTCCGATCCTGATCCGTGCAATACCGCACGTATCTGATCGGACCTTGCCATATCTCCATACGGCCTCTACAACCTTTCGCCCGAAAGCTGAGTAACTGAATGTGGGGGACTCTAAAGACTCATCAACACCTTGGTTGTGGATTTAACCACTAGCACGTCAGAGGTATAAGCCAATACGTAACGGGCTACCAGGTATTGACTAAAAGGGACGTCTGTGAGCGAACTCAGCCTGACAACCCTACTGAGCCTGTCAGTGACAATATCCGTACAGTCCGGTCCGTTCGTCTATGAGCATCGCAAGGCGGGCCTAGGGGGTTGGTAAAAGTCAGACCCCCAAAAGCGGTACAAGTCGTGTCGGAGTGTAGCCCAGAACACCCTGAGATACTACTGGAATACCTACCAGTAAATCTCCTTGCCTCGGCCGAGGGCTTCGTGTAATGGCTCTCCTAGACACAGCACGACCTCACCCCCAATACCGGGAGAGACGAACCCCTGAAGATACGCTCACTGCCTCCATGTGGCTCGGGACTGTACCCAACTAAAACCTGTTTGCACGACTCCTTTGAGCCGTGGTAGGATAGTAATCAAAGTACAGTGGGAACTCACACGAGACAAATGACGATCCCCAGGTCGATGAACTAACCTGCACACATGTCACCAGGGAACTGCCATCTGACGTCTGGTATATGACCAACTAGCATGTTCCCGGCGAGTCCTGTCCGGTGTACTCATAACCCAATGAACACCTGTATACATCTTAGGTGATCCAACTGACACCAGTGGCTTGTGAGACCGGCCACCGCCCCTCGTCGGGGTCTCGACATTATACACTAGTCTACTCTGGAGTATCGATGCCCTGTCTCGAAACTCTCACGACTAGGGACCTTTTAAGGATGTGCTTATAGACTACCAGCTCCCACTTATATGATCGCCCTCATACTGCTGGCAGTCAAGCAAGAATCCTAGGGGCTCTATCAACGTGTAATAGCAACTTGTCAGGTCACCTAAAACAGTACACGATGATAAAGGTAAACCAGATAGCATACTATCATCTCGAGTAAGACTGTCCTACCGGGATAGGTTCTCCATCAATCATTGCAATCACGTACCTGTGACCTAATAATTGACTCTGAGGGCACTATCTCCAACAGAAAATACAACTACAAGTTACATATCATAAATTATGCAAATACTCAACTACATTTTTAAGCAAGTTCTATAGTGTTCGTGACATAGCAATTACTAAAGCCGTGTGTGTTCGCATGAATAGTACATGTGCGGTATGAACCAATGGTAATAGTGCAAGTGTTCTATGAGATAATATCATATATATATATATAAGATGATGCAATGCAAAGAGATAAATGACTAGGAGACTACGCATATAAATACGATTACTACTAGTAATCTTAACTATCGGGCGCCTCGCGCCATCCAGACGATCCCTCCATAGATGTGTGCATCTACTCACCGGGTCGCCTCGGCTGATCTGATCCGATCTCAGCCTTGCCTTTCCGCACCACATCCGATACCCTTGCACCCGATCATATAATTACATAATGCTACACATAAGGCTAAATATCCTGAGGAGACACGAAGATAACGATACGAAAGAATTAAAATCCACAAGTTAAACTTTTGTGCACTTTGGTGCATAAAACGCGCACGAAATCTCGATAACCACAACTAGGGGTCGCTATATGTAGCAATCCCCAAACGTAGAACCCAATCGTACCAACCGCGCATTCACAACACAATATATAACATAGAAAATGTATTGTAGATCATCACAACGTCAAACTAAACCAACACAAATTTATACCAAAAACCTAGTAAGTAAGCGAATGGGGGTTTTGGCGCAAAACTTCACGGATTAGTGGTCTAGTGGCCATCATCACAAGTAAACATCCTAATAAGCCATGCTTCACTAATTAATATAATCTCACACAAACCCACAATAAACATGCAATTTGATTTCATAAACACTCAATTAGAATAATTTGAAGCCACTTAAGCAAGGTAACCACTTAGATTAGGTTTGTATAGTCACTAGATAGAAAACTAAACTTGACTAACATAGTAATGATGGTTGAAACCCTTTCTCTAACTCAAACCGTCTTCTTTAAAATCTCAAACTTGAAATTAGGACCAAATTAACACTTAAATAAATTAGATTAAAGTAATTAACCAACAAAGTAACTGTTGGGTTAAGATTATACCTCAAAATTTATAGATCTAACTTACAACTTGCACTCCCAAAATAGCTTCTTGCTCTAAGATCCGTGCCAGATTAGGCCAAGGAGAATTGGGTGAAAATTTAACTATGAATATGTGAGATTTTTGTGTGGATCTATGAGGGAAATGTGAGGATTTTGGAGATAGAAAAGAGATGAAGAAATAAAGAGGCTGCAGCAGGGAGGCTCGGCCAATGCAGGAAAATGAGAGATGAGTAAGTGTGGGTGTGTGTGTAGAAAGTTCCAAGTCAAGAAAATACCCCCATACCTCATTTATTACACCCCATGCCTTATTTATTTATTCTTTTTATTTTATTTTTGATGAGAAAATTGGGTTGGAATGAGCTAAAGAGGAGTTGTAGGAGGGGGGGCTACTGCTAAACTCGGCTAGTGAGGGGAGAGGGTGAGGGTGTGTGTGTGTGAGCACTTCAAGTAAAAAACCCCTCCATACTGTAAGGTTCCTAAGCACGACAGGAAGATTTCGGGTCGAATGATCCATGCCAATTTAAAATTCTGCCATGCTAAAAGACCCGAACCTAGAATGTTTAACTAGAGAATCATACGAAAACATCATGTAAACTACTTTACATCTATGTGAGTAGGGATTACAACCTTTGTAGTCTGGTCCTTCACATCTATAGCTCCTTGTAGTGGTCCCTTCAATGCGATCAATGAACTCCCGAACTCTTGAGAGGCTCCACAATGTGAAAGATGCATACTTGCTTGAAGTCTTCAAAGTCGAAAATGATCTACGTCGAGAAAATACGGACTCAAGCTATCACTTCACTAATATGGAATTAGTGAAGCTAACACCCTAAACTAAATGGCTAGTTTGGTAGAGGATGATGAAGTAGGAATTTTGCTCACTTTAGAATTTAATTTCTCACTAATTTTCTTTATCTCCTCAAAATCTAGAAAAGAGCTTGAAGGAGATGAAGGAGATGATGAATGAAAAGAGAATGAGCGTGAGGTTAGAAATGCAACCATGGGTGAGTTTATTTCATGCACTAACCCATGTAGAGAATTGACCATGGCTATATGATAATGGTTAGGTTAATAAATATCTTAGGTAAAATAAAAGCAGTGGACTAAGTCAATGGTTCTACAAGCTTCATCCAAGCTCAACCATGACAAATATCCTAATAATTATTTGAATTACTTAAAATAAATAAAAACCTACCATTATCACAAGTATGGTATGAGTCTCATACACCCATGTTGCATGTATAACCTAGCATGTCACAATAATATATATCACATATATATTATTTGTGAACAAAAGAAAACAATACAATAAACATATATCACATATATGTTAAAGGTATCAAAAGTGAGAAAAAGAAATACTTAAGTGAGCATATATTAGTTAATGTAATTTAATATATCAAATATACAATTAAATATTAAATTATTAAATCAACACTTGATTTAATAATCCGACTATATCACATATAACCGACTAGTATAATATGTATCATTTCATCGAATCAACACTTGATCCGATAACACGGCTATATAACATATAATCGGTCGATATCACTTATCACGAGAATAGAATACGGCATCACAAACACGTATTAATCTCGGTCCCGCACATATCACATATGTGGTCCAACTTCATTTTTCCTGAGCCAGTAAACCTCTGTGCAGGACTCTAAACATTCGCCAATACACCGGCAGTAGGTGATGATCACATCAAGCACCCACAAGCCGTCAGCGGTACAAGCTGGACGTAACGGCTACCCGGATATTGAGCGCTCAGAAGATCAACAAGCAAGCATGCTCTAACTTCTGTAAAGCCTGTCAGTAACACTACCGTACAGTTCGGTCTCTTCATTTGATATGTCGCATATCTAGTCTAGGGGTGGTAAACGTCAGACCCCAGTAGCCGATAAGTCGTGCCGATGTGAGGCTCATAACGGGTCGAGAAACTACTGATAACAATTACCAGTAGATCTCCATAACAGCCCTGAACAGGGACTTCCTGTTATAGCCAATCGAGCACAGCGCAACATAAACCCCCAATACCGAGAGAGATGAACCCCCTCATATCGCTCATTGCCTCCATGTGATTCGGGACTGTACCCAAAAGCCACCATTTTGTACGTTCAATTGAACATGGTAAGGTGGAAATCAAAGCATGGTGGTAATCACACAAGACTCTATGATGAGCTCGAGTCTACAGACTAACATGTTCCAGTGTCACCAGAGAACTTTATCTGACGATAGGTATACTACCAACTAGGAGTTCTCGACGTGTCCGTTCAGCGTACCCAATCTCCACTGACCACCCGTATACCATCTTTGATGTCAAACACCAATGGATGTAGGATTAACCATCGCCCATCATATGGGTCAAGAAGCGTAAACTCTAGTCTACTCTGGAATATCGATGACCTATCTCGATACACTCTCGACTAGGAACAATTAAAGGATGTACTTGTAGACTACCCTGGCCCCACTAGTATGATCTCTATCGTAGTCCTGGTAATCAAGTACACATCCTAAGGGCTTTATCAACATATGAGAGCAAGACAGTATCATAATACAAGTCTATATGTTAAGACAAAGTGCAACCAAATAGCATACTATCATGTCGAGCAAGAAAGTCCTCTCCATATATATCCTAGCATCCACTATAATATACATCATATGTATAATAATAGCCTTTAGGGCATATACATAACTAACAATCTCCCATTTGCACTAAGGCCAGTTGTTGTAGTATCTCATACCCAACACCCCGAAGAGTCCCTAAAATTGTATCTGGGATATAGCCTTCATGGGTGGATCCGCTGTATTGTTCTGTGTGACAACTCTCCTCACCTCGATCTCCCGACGATCAACTATCTCCCGGATCAGGTGATACCGCCTCAGAATATGCCTGGATCTCTGATGGGACCTAGGTTCCTTGGCCAAATCCACTGCTCCGTTGTTATCATAATACAAAGGTATTAGATGCTCGATGGACGGAACCGCACCAAGTTCGTTTATAAACTTCTTCATCCAGACAGCTTCTTTGGTAGCATCGTTGGCAGCGATGTATTCAGCCTCCATCGTCGAGTCTGCCACGGTTTCTTGTTTGGAGCTCTTCCAACAAACCGCCCCTCCATTGAGGGTGAAGACAAATCCCGAGACCGAGTTAGAGTCGTCCTTATCACTCTAGAAGCTCGAATCGATAAAGGACTCAACTTAGAGTTCTACATTACCATACACCAAGAACATCTCTTTAGTCCTTCTCAAGTACTTGAGAATGTTCTTCGCAGCTGTCAAGTGACTCTCTCCAGGATCTTCTTGATACCTATACATTACCATACATAGCATCGCGTACATGATAGAGCCTATTGCCGAAGCATAGGGTATCTCTGGCATGCGAGCTTTCTCCTAATCAATCTTTGGACACATCTCTTTGGAGACATCTCTTTAGAGAGAGTGAGTCCAGAGATCGTGGGTAAATTCCCACGCTTGGATTCTTCCATACTAAACCTCTTTAGTATGGTGTCAATGTACCTGAATTGGGACAATCCCATTATCCGTTTAGATCTATTTCTATAGATCTTAATCCCCAATATGAAGGAGGCATCACCTGTTATTTATATGTATTCACTAGAGGCCATTATTGTACATATGATGTATATTATAGTGGATGCTTGGACATACATAGGGAGGACTTTCTTGCTCGACATGATAGTATGCTATCTGGTTACTGATTGTCTTAACATGTACACTGATTGTCTCTCTGTTACATGTTGATAAAGCCCTTAGGATGTGTACTTGACTGCCTGGATTATGATGCGGATCATACTGGTGGGACAAAGGTAGTCCGTGAGTACATCCTTTAATGTCCTTAGTCATGGGTGTATCGAGACGGGGCATCGATATACTAGAGTAGACTAGCATATAGCTTCTCGACCCATATGGATGGGCGATGGATAATCCTATATCCATTGGTGTTTGACATCAGAGATGGTACACGGGTGCTCAGTGGAGACTAGGTACACTGGACGAACTCGCCGAGAACTCCTAGATAGTATTATACCTCACGTTAGATGGCGGTTCTTTGGTGACACTGGTACAGGTTAGTCTGTTGACCCGAGATCGTCATAGAGTCTTGTGTGATCCATTGTGCCTTGATTTCCACCTTACCACATTCAAGAGAACATGCAAAATGGCGGTTTTTGGGTACAGTCCCGATTCACATAGAGGCAATGAGCAATAGGAGAGGATTTCGTCTCTCCCGGTATTGGGGGTTGATGTTGCGCCGTGCTTGATTGGCCATGACAGTAAGTCCCTGGCCAGGGCTGTTTCTGAGATTTACTAGTAAGTGTTATCAGTAGTTTCTCGACCTGTTATGAGCCTCACATCGGCATGACTTATCAAGCTATTGGGGTCTGACGTTTACCACCCCTAGGCGAGATATGCGACATATCAGACGAAGAGATCGGACTGTACGGTAGTGTTACTGATTGGATTCGCAAGAGTATGGGTAGGCTTGCTTGTTGACCTTCCGATCACTCAATACCCGGATGACCGTTACGTTTAGTAGACCACTTGTGGCTTGTGGGTGTTTGATATGATCATCACCTACTGCCGATGTATTGACGAGTCTTTAGAGTCCTACACAAAGGCTTTCTGGTTCATGAAAAACGAAGTTGGAGCACATATATGTGATATGTGAAGGACCGAGATTAATGCACGTATGTGATACCGCATTCTATTCTCGCGATATGTGATATCGATTGGTTATATGTGATATAGCTGGGTTATCGGATCAAGTGTTGATTCGATAAGATGTTACATTTGATATTAGTCGGCTGTTTATGATATAACTGGATTATTAAATCAAGTGTTGATTTGATAATTTAATGTATAATTATATATTTGATATATTAACTTACATTAACTAATATTTGCTCACTAAACATTTCTTTTTTCTCACTATGTACACTTAGTATATATGTGATATATATTAATGTACAACTATTGTGTCATGCTTAATGCCAAATGTGACATGGGTGTATAAGACCCAGACCATGCTTAATATAATTTAAGGTTTTTATTTATTTTATATAAAACAAATTAGTGGAAATTAGTCTCATGGTTGAAGCTTGTAGAAGCTAGGGAAACCATTGACCAAGTCCACTAATTTTGTTTTACATGTAGATATTTATTAACCTAACCATTATTAGATAGCCGTGGTTTATTCTCTATATGAGTTAGTGTATAACACTAACTGACCCATGGTTGCTATTCTCACCACATGAGTTTATTCTCTCATCTTCTTCTTCATTGAGAAAGCTTGTTAGCTTTCCTCAGGGTGAGAAAATATTGTGAGAAAAACAAATCTAAAGTGAGCCCATTTCCTACTTCATCCTCCTCTACTATTAGCCATTTAGTTTACGGTGTTTGCTTCACTAATCTACCATTAGTGAAGAGGTAGCATGAGCTTGAGTCTCCTCGATGTAGATCATCTTCGGCCTCAAAAAGTTCGAGCAAGTTTGTTCATTTTTTCAAGTGAACCCTTTCTAGAGTTCGGATGTCCATTACTTGCAGCGAAGGGACTACCGCACGGAGAACTAGAAGTGAAGGACCGGTCTACAAAGGTTGTATTCCTCATTCACTTAGATATAAAGATGTTTACATTTGTTTTTTCATATGATTCTCTAGTGAAATTATCTGAGATTGTGATACAATAATTGGAATCTAAACTAATTTGTTATTAGTTAATTAATTATTTGCGTGCAAGTTTAACATTTCGTTCTCCAGTGAAATCGGGAATCTTGTTGAATTACCCAACTTCTTTTGAAAAGTGTATTCATAAATGAGACCTAAATGTAAAATTTGCACTGTTAGGGATGAAATCCAGAATATGTGATATTTCGGGTTTATGATGTCTAAGGGCAGTATCGATTCCAATTGTTGTAGTTTTTCACTTTCTTTTCTGCGACCGTAAATGTAATATGTGGTGTATCGCCAGCTTCGTTACTATATGTCAACGACAATTGGGATTCGCATATTTACTTACGTTGATGATATGTGATGTTATGTGTTGCTGGGTTATGTTATATTGGATTGCCGTGTTTGAATAGCCGGGTTTTTTTTATGTGAGATGAGAGTTTTTCATTTTCATTCATGTAAAAACTTGTATATAATATTCTTTTATTGGGGCACTTCCGGGTTGAGGAAGATGTGACCATTGATGTATATTATTTTCTTTTCCACGTTAGGATAGACCCTAGGAGGAGAAAACAAGTAACCGGGTTCTAGGGTCCACTGGGAGGCCATCTCTAGGAGTCGAGAACGAGTCTCCTAACCCTAGAATTAGTACGGTAGCTTGCCGCTCTCGTAGGGGTCTAGGGATATGGGTGTTGCTATTCATTGGGACTGTGGAATCCGTGTTGTTTACAGGTTTGAAATAAAACACGGAAATCCTAGTATATCCAATATTTCATATGTTATCTTCTGCTGCTGATATTTTGTGATGTGATCACTGTAGGGTTCCTGAGCACGACAGCTAGGTTTCGGGAGATATCGTCCATACCGTTTTCAAATTTTTTGTCGTTCTAAAGAACCCTAACCTAGAATCTTTAACTAGAGAATCATACGAAACAAGGTGTAAACTATATTACAATTAAGTGAAATAGGAATAAAACTTTTGTAGACCGGTGCTTCACTTCATTTGCTCTGTGTAGTAGTCCCTTCGCTGCAGTCCCTTCGCTGCGATCATTGAACTCCCGGACTTTCGAAAGGCTCCACAAGGTGAATGATGCATGCTTGCTTGAAGTCTTCAAAGTCGAAGATGATCTACGTCGAGAAGACACTAACCCAAGCTACCTCTTCACTAATGTAGGATTAGTGAAGCTAACACGCTATACTAAAGTGCTAATATAGTAGAGGATGATGAAGTTGGATTTTTGCTCACTTTAGAATTACTTTTCTCACTAATTTTAAGCTTCTCTCAAAAACCTAGAGAGATCTCTCTTTTTCTTGAGGAAGGTGAAGCTAATAATTGATGAGAGAGTGAATGGCAACCATGGGTGAGAAAAATATCTAATATCTCTCATGTAGAGACTTAACCATGAGTTTAGTTAATGGTTGGGTTAACAAATATCTAGTGTAAGACAAAACTAGTGGACTAATCAATGGATCTCCAAGCTTCTACAAGCTTCATGCCATATGACCATTATCCAATTAATAATTGATTTACACTAAATAAATAAACCCTTCATTATCTTTATCATGGTGTAAGTCTCATACACCCATGTTGCATGTATCATCAAGCATGACACATAAATAAAACACAATTAATATATATCACATATATAATAAGTGTGCACATGTGGGAAAAAGAAATGCTTAAGTGAGATAATATTAGTTAATGTAAATTAATATATCAAATATATAATTATACATTAAATCATTAAATCAACTCTTGATTTAATAATCCGGCTATATATCATATGACCGACTAATATTATTTGTATCAACCTATCGAATCAACACTTGATTCGATAACCCGGCTATATCTCATATAACCTACCGATACAATTATAGGATGTACTTATGGACTACCCTCGGCCCTACTAGTATGATCTCCACCATAGTCCTGGTAGTCAAGTACACATCCTAAGGGCTTTATCAACATGTGAGAGCAAGACAGTATCACTATACTAATCTACATGTTAAGACAAAGAGTAACCAGATAGCATACTATCATGTCGAGCAAGAAAGTCCTCTCTATCTATATCCAAGCATCCACTATAATATACATCTCATGTACAATAATGCCCTTTAGGGCATATACATAACTATCACTTGATATATTCTGGGAAGAATGCCTATATTATATATATGATATATAATAAATATTGTTGCTTTCGTTTCTTCTGTGATGTTCAGGAAGCATAATTTGATGGGACTTCATTAATGAGATTAATGAAATAAAAGAAACCTAAAGATATTGTAAAAACTTGTTTAAAAACTAGTAGCTCTAGTTCTTGCTTTGCATAGCGGTATTCCTTGTAGAATATCATGCACCTTATTCGATAAGGAAAGAGCGGAGATCCCTTCACCGGGAGTTACCTCTATAGCGAAACCGGCAGATGCTACAACCCACTCGGTTTTTCCTTTGATTGCTTCTATATTTCTTGCTATGCATAGTGGTAATTGTGAAATATCCAGCACCTTATTCGATAAGGAAAGAGCCGAGATCCCTTCACCAGAAGTGACCTCTTTAGCGAAACTAGTAAAAGCCTCAAAAACACTCCTTTTCAAAATCACTCGATTCTACAATGATATAAAGTTCATTACCTAAAGGGTTTTCTTAAAAACATGTCATAGCCCTCCGTCATTACAGATAGGTAGTATTTAGTATTCGTGCTGCGTTTGTTGACCTTGTCAAGGCGTGGTGTGCGGTAGCTGATTAGTGCTTATCTGATAGCATATGATGCGATTAGATTAGGATAGTCGTGCGGCCTTATTGACCATGTCAAGGGTCGTGCGGGTGGGTTTAATTCAATCAAGAAATGACGGGTTGAACTTGACTTGCGGTCTATGGTATGTTGACCTTGTCAAGGTCATAGATCGCTTGGGGTAAAATATTATCGGGAATTTCAAGTGTTGAAATTTGCAACGAAATTGCATACCTTCTATGAGATAGTTGGATCCCGATACTTACTGCGAGTAAGAGTTACTCCTAGGAGAGTTTTACACATTACAATTAACCGATCAAGTAGGTGTGTAGAATGGTGTTAACAAGGTTACGCCCCTGGGAAAACGAGGTTTATTTTAATTAGGTCCGTAAGAAAGCACGGGGAACCTTCCTCAAAGTACCGACAATGGCCTGGCCGAAAGATTGACGAACTTGTAGGGTGTTATTAATCCCGACTAGTCTTTCCTTTTAGGGTTTGAAGGAAGATTTGATAAAAACAGTGGGAACCATCCTGATTAGATAAAATAATAACCAATCTAATCTTACAAGAGCGCACGCAGAGTGTTTTCTTCTCTCTCACTCCTGGTAGAGACCATGTCTCGCCCTAATCAAGATAATAATACAGATGTATTGACCGTACCAGCTTGTTATACTGTGCTGGGGAACGTTGGTCCCACTCTACCTTATAATTGTTATAAGACCAAGCTGGAGATAGGGGATTACCAGGATTCCCATTCCGTCCAAATGAAGAAAGTGCATGATGATGTAGGGTTAGCTTAGCACTATAGCAAGGTTTTGGCAAGCACCAAATATGCTATATTAAAATTTTTGGGGTGCTAAACAAACCGACCAAATAATCGAACTAGAGAATCAGGGTTAACTTTGCATGTAAACAACTTTACATCTAAGAGAGATGGATTACAACCTTTGTAGTCTGCTCCTTCGCTTCATAAGCTCCGAGTAGTAGTCCCTTCGCCGTGATCCATGAACTCCCGGATTCTAGAGAGGCTCCATAAGTCGAATGATCCATACTTGCTTGAAGTCTTCCTTTTCGAAGATGATCGACCTTGAAGAATCTCAAACCCAAGCTCTCACTTATCTAATTAAGTATCAGTGAAGTGAACACCCTAATATAAGAAGCTAGAATAGATGAGGATGATGAAGTAGGAATTTTTCTCTCTTTTGTTTTCAATTTTTCACTTTAAATTATCACAACACAAAAAGCTAGAAAGCATTTTCAAAGGAGGAAGAAGAAGAAGAAAGCTTTTGTGATGAATAATGAATTGTTGTAAGGTTAGAATTGCAACCATGGGTTAAAGATAACATCCTTAACCCTTGTAGAGACTTAACCATTTGCTATGGTTAGAGTTAGGTCAACAATTATCTTAAGGAAGACAAAAATGGTGGACAAAGTCAAAGAAGCTTCAAGCTTCTATCAAAATATCAACCATGGATAATTCCACCATTATTTGTATTTCCTTAATAATAATTATAAACCCTAATCTAACTCTACCATGGTTCAAGTCTCATAAACCCTAGTTGCAATTTTAACCTAGCACATTACAATATTATATATCACATATATATTATATAATGTAACAAAAGAAAATAATACAATTAACATATATCGCATATACAACAATGTATTATCCAGGTGAGAAAAAGAATCAATAAAGCAAGCTTATATTGGTTAATGTAATGTAATATATCTCATATATAATTATGCATTAAGTTATCGAATCAACACATGATCCGATAACCCGGCTATATTACATATAACCAGCTAATATAACAAGTACCATTTCATCGAATCAACACTTGATCCGATGACCCGGCTATATCACATATACCCGGCCGATATCACATATCGCCAGAATAGAATACGGTATCTTATATCGTATTGTCTCGGTCATGCACATATCGCATATGTACCTCTACTCCGTTTTTCCTGAGCCGGGAAACCTCTGTGTAGGAATCTAAAGAATCGTCAATATGCCTGCAGTAGGTGATTATCATATCAAACACCAACAGGCTGCAAGCAGTCAGCTAAACGTAATAGCCACCCGTGTATTGAACGATCAAAAGATCAACAAGCAAGCCTGTACATTCTCCTGTGAATCCAATCAGTAACACTACCATACAGTCCGGTCTCTTCGTATGATATGTCGCAAATCAGTCTAGGGGTGGTAAACGTCAGACCCCAGTAACCGATAAGTCGTGTCGATATAAGGCTCATAACGGGTCGAGAAACTACTGATAACTCTTACCAGTAAATTTCCATATCAGCCCTGGCCAGGGACTTCCAGTCATAGCCAATCGAACACAGCGCAACATCAACTCCCAATACCAAGAGAGACGAAACCCTTCCTATCGCTCATTGCCTCCATGTGATTCGGGACTGTACCCAAATGACACCGTTTTGCACGCCCTCTTAGACATGGAAGGTGGAAATCAAAGCATAGTAGGAATCACACAAGACTCTATGACGATCTCGGGTCTACATACTAACCTGTGCCAGTGTCAACGGAGAACTGCTATCTGAAGATAGGTATAATACCATCTAGGAGTTCTTGGCGAGTCCGTTCAGTGTACCCAGTCTCCACTGAGCACCCGTACACCATCTTTGATGTCCAACACCAATGGATATGGGATCATCCATCACCCAACATATGGTTCAAGATGCGTATACGCTAGTCTATTCTGGAGTATCAATGCCCTGTCTCGATACACCCTCGCCTAGGAATAGTTATGGGATGTACTCATAGACTACCCTAGCCCCACTACACTACTACAAATAAGGGTTGCCCCTACGGATTTATCCGTAGGGGAAAACCACTGCCCCTACGGATATCTCCGTAGGTGCGAAAAATAACCTGTAGGTGCAAACGCCGTAGGTGCAAGTTGAAGATCTGAACTTGCCCCTACGGGCAAAATCTTGCCACTACGGAGTTCTGTGTAGGGCCAGTTTCACCAACGGAGTAAGCCGTAGGGTAAAAAAAGTTATTTTATTTACGGTTTTTTTAAATATATTAACTGTACCTACGGATATCTGCGTAGGTACTTATCCGTAGGGGCAAAATATCAGGATTTCTGATATTTTTCCCTTACGGATAACTCCGTAGGAGCCTTTGTTTGCCCCTACGGTTATGTCCGTAGGGGCACTCCCAACCCCCTGGTACTGAGATCAGGGGGGAAATATCAGTTACTGGTGATATTTTGCCCCTACGGTTTAATCCGTAGGGGCAACATGTTTACCTACGGATTAATCCGTAGGTACACATTATCTGTATTTTTTTTAAAAAAAGGGCTGCCTGATTTTTTTCCCGCCCTGTGCACAATAATATATATATCAATAAAATATAAAATTAATCATCACACAACATATATCGTAGTATTCATAATCACATCTCACGCATATAATATACAAAAGAAACCCAAAAACTGAATATGATATAAATATAAACCAATATCAGTATCAATATCATTTCAAAATGTAGTACAATATGTATGATATAAATAAATACATGTTTCAAAAAATAAGAATCAAAAAGCTACCCTAGCTCGGTCCAGCTCCACCTCTGATAAACGATAGAATCAAGCGCGCCTGCTCCTCGGTCAATAAACCATGCAATTCGGCGTGTGCAAGAGTCTGAGCGGCATGTGGAGCTGGCGATTTGGTCTGCGCGGCCACCGTCGAGGTAGTCGCTTGCAGAGCCGCGACTGCAGGAGTCTGAGCGGGCGGTGGAGCTATAGGAGCTGTCTGCGGAACCGCAGCCGATGTAGTGGTTCGCGGAGCCGCAGCTGAAGGAGATGCATGTGGAGGCTCGGCCGATGTACCCTGTCACGTCTGGACCTAATTTGTGTAAGAAGCGTGTAAGAACTGTGTATTATTCGAATTCGTATCATTATCAAGTTATTTCGAAACCCTATTTGGATATCTAGTTTGGAAAACCGTTGTTTATTTTAATTACATATGTATGTATGATTAATCAAACCTAAGTCTAAAACAAAATAAGCTCAAGCTACGTACTAATTATGGATATGTTGATATCTATAATATGACATGATATTTTACTATAAAGTAGTATACATACCAGCATCTCCATCAACTCCTGAACGGTGGCCCTCAAGCTCTCCAGTTCCTGCTGGACACGTCGCTCACTGGAGACGGAGGAAGTAACCGCCGGGGTGGAGTCCAACCTCATATGGGCCCTGCTAGGGCCCAGTCCCCGTCCTCTCTCCCAACCTCCATAGTGCCCTCCGTGTGCGGCGTCCAGAACTCGGGTCAGTAGCTTCGGATCGCTCTATCCAGTAAAATCGATCCCCGAGGCCTCGGCCTGCTCAACCACCCGCTCCTACACCCACATTAAGCAGTAAAGTATAAGTATAAAATTTAAACTTGAACCTTCCAAAACTAAAATTTCAAATATGGGTAGAATAAATATTAACACTTACGCAATACTCCTGGGTAGCGACGTCGGGATATCGAAGCTCGCTCGTAGCGGGATCTGTCGAGGTGCCGTGGACGGCAAGATATGCGGACAGCACGCTCGGTGTACCACCTTGCGCCACGGTCCGAGCTGTCTGCAATATTAGAAAATAACTCTTAATATTAGAAATATTAGAAAATAACTCTTAATATTGCAGAATATCACAAAGGTCGGTCTATTGTAATTTACCGATAACTCAATGGCTCGAGTAATATTCCTCGAGCCACCTGTGTAAGTAGGGCGACCCCTCTTCGCCGACTTCCTGTTCTCTGTATTCTGAGCGGTCTGTTTCTGCACAACGCATTAACATTTAGTTTTCTAATTAAGGAACACAAAAAAATAAATTATATCCTAAACAATGAATTACATTTAAAATACATACCTGTTTGCGTTGGGAGTCGAAATATTCGTACAATAGAGGCCATGTCTCTACGTCGACTCTTGCAAACGCCAGAGTGGATAGGAGGGCCGCTCTCTCTGCCTCGGGGGTCGCCATCCACAGGGAGTAGCAGTTGGCCTTCAGCTCATTCCTGTTGTATCGGACCTTGGCCTGCATGTTCTTCATCAGGCCATTGTACAGAGCATGAAGGTTGAGCATCCTACCGTCGTAATCCTACAATTCTGAGCGGTTCTAGATGTTTCTATGTCCTTAACTTCGAATTTGTATCCTAGGACACCAAATCCTTTGTAATAAGCAACCTCCATACTAGGAAATTGAGCTAAATATCTTGAATCACTCTCAAATGATGCAGACAAGTTCGGATCGTGGATCTAACAAAACAAATTTTACGACAAATACATAATGATACAAGTTTAGATTAAAACTGATAGCAATAAAATGTTATTCGAATAACTTACATGATCTGTGACCCAATCACAAAAATTATCCTGATGAAATTTTTCAAAACGTTCTTCGTTCCAATCAGGATGCCCCTCACGTACCTCGTTAAAATGAATTCTGTTTTCGACAAATAATTGTGACATTAATATTATATCATTTCATACACACACAAACACATATATAACAATTAATCCAAAAAAACTTACTCTCTAATTTGTTCAAGACATGCGCAATTAAGCAAGATAAACCGGTATATCTTGTTGATAAACATAGTGTCTACCCTATTATACTCGGCTTTACCATATGGCCCGTCTTGAATTCTTCGTGGTCGGTTAAGCCTTGTCTCAATGTTCTCGTCCAGATAGCGGGAACAAAATATGGTTGCTTCATCAAGAAGATAATCTTGCATGATAGAACCCTCTGGTCGATTTTTATTGCGTATATACTTCTTAAGAGTGTAGAGGTAATTAATGAAAATATGTTGAATAAATAAATACGGGCATACAGGACAACAATAAATTTATAAATTGCACGAAACGAAAAATTACACGTACCTCTCGACGGGATACATCCATCGATATTGTACTGGTCCGGCTAACTTCGCCTCAGTTGCAAGATGAACCGTCAAATGTATTATGATATCGAAGAAAGACAGTGGGAAAATACGCTCAAACTTGCAAAGTATCAACGCAATAGAATTTTCTAGTTTATCCAGCGTCACAACCTCCAGTGTTTTAGCACACAACTCCCTGAAAAAACAACATAGGTCGTTGATTACTAGACCCACCGAGTCGGGGAGAGAAGTCCTGAGGGCTAATAGAAGAGGGTGCTCCACGATAACATGGTGATCATGACTTTTCAGGCCATCGATCTTGCCCTTCACAATTTTTATTATCTTGCTGAATGATCCTGAGAAACCTGTGGGAACTTTCAAATCATGCAACACCTGCAGGAATCTTTTCTTCTCCGGTTGTAACATATGATAAGCGGCATTGGGAAGTACAAACTTGCCCGGTTTACCCGCTACCGGTCTAGGGTGCAATTCACTTCTTATTCCCCACTCTAGTAGATCCATCCGAGCATTCATGTTGTCTTTCGATTTCCCGTCTTTACAAAGAAGCAAGTTAAGTATGTGCTCTGATACTCCCTTCTCTATATGCATGACGTCCAGACAATGACGCACTGAATTTGTAGACCAGTACGGAAGCTCGAAGAAAATGCTTAACTTGTTCCAAAATGGTGGTTTGACCTGTTTCGTCGGATCCATCCCGAAAGTCACATTATTGTAACCATCCCATTTAGCAGTCACATCCTCTCCGGACAATGGGGATGGAGGTCCAAGAAGCTCCTGATGACCATCAAAGTGAACCGTGTCTAACCTATAGGGGTGGTCTGGAGGCAGGAAACGTCGATGGAGGCAATAACAAACCTTCCTGCTAAAATTCAAGAATTTCAATGTTGTGTGTTCATGGCAATGAGGACATGCTTTGTGACCATGTACGGACCAACCTGATAGCATTCCATACGTAGGAAAGTCATTAATTTTCCACATTAAAGCCGCACGCAGTATGAAGGTTGTATTTATGTTTGCATCATATGTCTCTACACCATCAATGAACAAAGATTTCAACTCCTCGATCAGAGGTCGGAGATAGATGTCGATATTATTCCCCGGTGAGTTTGGTCCGTCGATAAGAAGAGGCATCATAAAGTATGATTGGTCCATAGCCAACCAAGAAGACAGATTATAAATTATCATTACAACGGGCCATGGGCTGTGACTTCCAGCCATATAGTTGAATGGGCAGAAGCCATCAGTAGCCAGTCTTAGCCGGACATTGCGAGGATCGCTACTGAATATTGCGTGCCTCCTATCGAAATCCTTCCATGCCGGTGAATCTCTTGGATGACTCATTTTTCCATCTTCACTTGGAGGAGCACAGTGATGCCAAATCATTGACTCGGCTTTTTTCTTGCACCCGAATAGCCTCTGTAGCCTCTATATTATGGGAAAGTATCGTGCTATCTTCACAGGTATATCAGGCTTCTTATCAGAATCTTTCGGCTTATACCTGGCCTCTCCGCATGTTGGACACTCTTTCAAATCTGAATTCTCTTTCCGGTACAACACGCAATTTTTAGGACATGCTTGAATCTTCTCGCACTTTAGACCCAAATCAGACATCATCTTCTGGGCTCCATACCAGCTGTCGGGCATGTTATTTCCCTGGGGCATAGAATCTTTCAAGAACGAAAGAAGCATTGTGAATGACTTGTTGCTCCATCCATTTAGGCACTTAATCTGGAAAAGTTGGACGAACCATAAGAGCGTGGAATACTTCGCATTCTCATAAATTGGTTTTCTAGCATCATTCATGAAATTTTCATATTTATCCGCACGCGGTCCTTGACCGGAAGGAATGTCATCTTCAGTACGAATAGATTCACCTAGGGCAGCCTCTACCATATCCTACATTTTTTCTGATGGAAATAAATTACCGTCTTCTTCTTCTGCCGCATTACCGAATTCTTCTTCTTCTCCTGCCGCATTATCGTGTTCTCCTTCTTCTTCTGCCGCAGTACTGCATTCTTCTCCTTCCCCGTGATATTTCCATGTTGTATAAAGTCTAGTAAACCCATGTTTTACAATATGAAGCTCTGCCAATTCTACCTTCTGCCAGTACTTATTGCCACATCTATCGCACGGACAGAGAATCTTCTCTATTATGATCTTATTATGTGCGCATGCAAATTCAATGAAAACAGCAACTCCTGCGACAAACTTAGGTTGCATACGTTGTTGCCAATCCACATACATCCAGTCCTTAACTCTGACGTACTCATGGACCATGTTAGACTGTATAACATATAAATTGTAGGTTATGGTGACTATATTGAGAAATATAAGAACGGGATAATTATTGACAAAGGAGAAAATCCGTGTATATGCTTTGTGTGTGCGTTTGTCGTTGAAAAGAATAAATTATCGAACGTATGTTAACCGATAGACGGGGACTAAGTGGCGCTTTTAGTTTCATATATGAGTATCGATGAGAATATAAAGGTTTCATATTATCATATATTGGTTTTAACTTGAACATCTCGAATCACTCTCTAATTATGCGTTTGTTGTGTATTCTTGTTGTATGTGTGTGTTCCAGCTGTCGGGGGTAGGCTTCTATCCCATTAAGAATGTATAGAGCGAACACCCATCACTTGTGCTTTCAACCGTTTCGAGTAAATTTCGGCAGCACCTCCCCGCTGTTCTCCGAGTACACTGTAATAGAATAGATAATCATTTCAAAGCTGTGAAACAACGTTGAAATGAACATCTAATCTATGTTTGTACACGGAGAACCAGCGGAAAGGTACCGACGAAATATCTCGAAACGGATGAAAACACAAGTGAATGAAGGCGTTTGCTTTATACATTCTTAACTTGTCCACACGGGACAAATCTATGGGTTACCATACGATTGAATTTTCTCGTCGCGTAGACTATACGACGGTTGTTAGTATCGAACTATACTGTCTGATATTTAACAACCTTCGTATAGTTCTATGTCACGACGAGCATCGCACGTATGTTAACCGATGGACGGGGACTAAGTGGCGCTTTTAGTTTCATATATTAGTATCGATGAGAATATGAAGGTTTCATATTATCATATATTGGTTTTAACTTGAACATCTCGAATCACTCTCTAATTATGCGTTTGTTGTGTATTCTTGTTGTATGTGTGTGTTCCGGCTGTCGGGGGTAGGCTTCTATCCCATTAAGAATGTATAGAGCGAACACCCATCACTTGTGCTTTCAACCGTTTCGACTAAATTTCAGTAGCATCTCCCCGCTGTTCTCCGAGTACACTGTAATAGAATAGATAATCATTTCAAAGCTGTGAAACAACGTTGAAATGAACATCTAATCTATCTTTGTACATGGAGAACCAGCGGAAAGGTACCGATGAAATATCTCGAATCGGATGGTAACACAAGTGAATGAAGGTGTTTGCTTTATACATTCTTAACATGTCCATACGGGACAAATCTATCGGTTACCATATGATTGAATTTTCTCATCGCGTAGACTATACGACGGTTGTTAGTATCGAGCTATACCGTCCGATATTTAACAACCTTCGTATAGTTCTATGTCACGACGAGCATCGCACGTATGTTAACCGATAGACGGGGACTAAATGGCGCTTTTAGTTTCATATATGAGTATCGATGAGAATATGAAGATTTCATATTATCATCGAGTATCATATATTGGTTTTAACTTGAGCATCTCGAATCACTCTCTAATGATGCGTTTGTGTGTATTCTTGTTGTATGTGTGTGTTCCGGCTGTCGGGGGTAAGTCTTCTATCCCATTAACAATGTATAGAGAGAACACCCATCACTTGTGCTTTCAACCGTTTCGAGTAAATTTTGGCAGCACATCCACGCTGTTCTTCGAGTACACTGTAATAGAATAGATAATCATTTCAAAGCTGTGAAACAACGTTGAAATGAACACCTAATATATCTTTGTACACGGAGAACCAGCAGAAAGGTACCGACGAAATATCTCGAAACGGAAGAAAACACAAGTGAATGAAGGTGTTTGCTTTATACATTCCTAACTTGTCCACACGGGACAAATCTATCGGTTACCATACGATTGAACCTTCTCGTCACATTGACTATATGGCGGTTGTTAGTATCGAGCTATACCGTCCGATATTTAACAACCTTCGTATATTTCTATGTCACGACGAACATCGCACGTATGTTAACCGATAGACGGGGACTAAGTGGCGCTTTTAGTTTCATATATAAGTATCGATGAGAATATGAAGGTTTCATATTATCATCGAGTATCATATATTTGTTTTAAATTGAACATCTTGAATTACTCTCTAATGATGCGTTTGTTGTGCATTCGTGTTGTATGTGTAACATGATTTTAAACCATTGAGATCAAGATTGATAGAACTGATCATACGACATTGCAATGGCATTCATCTACCAAAATCTATTATTGCAATGGAATTCATCTATAACTGTCACGTCCGGAAAGTACGGAATATGACCGGCACTTAAACTACGAACGTCTCAAGGCATACGTAATCTAAGTAAGCCGAAAACCCAGAAATCCAAACCAAGGAAAGTAATAGAGAGTAGGAAGAACCATAACAATCAACCTGTAAGCAACATAATATACAACGCCTAAAGGCGAGGATCACAACAGAAAGGTAAGTCCAACAGCATGAAAAACATAGAAATATAACGCGCGACTCTACGGTCGAAAGAATAAACATCACTGGTCTCTATCTCAATAAGTACATGTTTGGTTGATGGAAATTATAGATACAACTGAAATATAAAATACAATGTATAATGATGGGTGCGATACAATAAACCCACCTACTAACAAGTCACCCAAAAGGAACAGTGCCCACAAAGCCGTAATAAAACCTGTACGGCAAACCTGCAAGAAACTAAGGCACAACGGGGGTGAGTTGCCAACTCGTGAGTAGAAAAAGATCTACGAACAGAAAATCGCATGTATGACGCAATCCTTGGTCATACGATCAATATATAAACCTCAAATGAATAAGTCTGAAGCATGCTAAGGTGGCAATGAAACATCTATACATGTATGTAGTACCAAGTGCCCGTGTTAGTGCCTCAGGTAATAACATGTCATATATAAGATGTATGTCTGCATGGAGTAATATGATGAAGTATCAAATGGATATCAATACACATATATTAGCATTCCATTCCACTAATATTGGTGTAAGGGTATATATAACAGCGCCCTCATACCCTGTTATATATACAAATGAACTATGATCAATGTAATCGAGGTCTGTATGTAATCAAAGTCTGTATAAACGTGGATCCCGTCCACCCGTCACCCAATTACAATAAGCATCATGCACGTAAATATCATAAGAATATGCATGGAAGTACGAGGATATAATCAAAATCATGGAACCGGAGTGCCCAGCATCGACACTCGAAAATATCATGAAAACTATGCCCAGCATCGGCACGTAAATCCTCATATATCGGGCATCCGCCAGTCTGGGTCAGCCTACGGGCTCCGTCTGCGGTATCGGCCCTCGGCCCCAGCAGTACGCCTATATCAATCTCTCAACTCCGGGCGGTATCCTCCGGATATCCGCCGAGCTCAAATACAATCACCGGTAGGTAGAAGTCCCTCTGCCAGGCTCACCGTCTACTACACAGCGATCCGTTCTCGCCCCGGGGTACCATACCGGGCCCACCATGTACCCGCAATCGGCCTTATCCGCCTCCTCGAATCGGGTTTCACATGTCACTCTAGCACCGAGAACACATGGTGGACGCACTGAAATATCATAGCAAGGGTAACCAGGTTTTTAAAATAATTACATATTTTCTTTTGAAATACCCACGGTTCCCAAATCCAGAAATATCATGAAAACAACATATCTCAATGCGTATAATCAGAAGCATGATATATGCAACATGTAAAAGAAATGCAAGCATATCTGTCTATCATGCAACCAGGAATAGTAATATGCACATATTGAGGGAAACCGCACTTTTAAAATGAATCGGTTTTGAAGAGTATCTTGTGGTTTCCAAATCTAGAATTATCATCTATGTATGTGCAAATATGTATGTGTACAAATATGAGTGTACGACAGGCAGGTGCACAAGTATGAGTGTACAGTAAGTATGTGCACAAGTAAAAGTGTACGATAAGTATATGTACAAGTATGCCATGCCAGGGTCATATCCTGAATACAACAGTACTACAGTGTAGTGATATGGCAATTATCGATGACGAAGTGTGTGAGCCAGCAAACAGTGTACGTGGACATATGCATCATCGATAATTGTGCTGGTGTCCTAACAACATGATGATAATATAGCAATAGCTCATGAAATGAAATGCGAATAGCAAGGAAAATGCGGAATCGAATAAATCAACGCAACTGTGAAGAGTCTACATCAATATGTATATGTCATGAAATTGTGCCATTTGAAATAAGACAAATCGGGGTTTTTAGTAAAATAAGGGCTACAGAGTTTTTAAGTAAGATACGTCCTTTGAAAATATCCGTAGAATCCCTTTCCTTGTTTATGAGATATTCCCGATTCGTAAGTTTTTGAAATAGGTATGGCTCGGGTCTAGTCTAACATCTACTATAATAACTACTGATCTAACTATCAAGTAAATCGGGAGGGGTATGGAAACCACCTAATCTGAGTCGATATATATGTAAATATAAACATAAATAGTCGGTGATTCCGCCTCAATAGTATCATGTATTATACCATCTGTCATCTAACATCCTCGAGTCATGAGCGCGGATCAATCATCAATATATAACTCGTACGGTAAATCGTCGTACGGCATCCCAATAGCTGGGTACGGGTCAATATCACGTTCATCACACTATTTATCTGATATCCCCTTTTATCAAGATCATCATCCAGGATACTGACCTATGTCTAGTACAACACTAATATCATCAATCCAATCATGATCTGGCTGCTGACCTACAGCCTCAAATCACTGATATCAACATCACATATCGTCATGAAGAAGGGTACATCACTCAATGCGACCCACTATAAATATCTAACATGACATATCTCATATCACGACCACATGTCAATTATTCAAACTATATCACTCTGATATGTATCGTCGTCTAAAGATCCGCTATATTATCAGGATGTATCTCAAATATGAGTCCTGCCATATCACCGATATCAATAACCTCAGAACATATCTCATCGACTCATCTCCTATGTCCTCCAATATCCACATCGTCACCGTATAAACCTAGCAAATTCGCACATGTGTGCGTGTGGGTGTAAACATATTCTAGGTTCGCGATTAGAAACTACACTAGTTACTTCTAACCCTATCCAATGCATATTCCACCTAACACATCTTAAACAACCAAGTCACACATAAACTGGCATATATTTGTATATATGGTATACTAGACATCGGACTGCGGGGGTGCTATACGCCATCCACCCGACTTCTCCCCGTAGATATAAATCTACTCACCTTTCTTTGTCCGTGCCGGTGCCGATGTCGCCATTGCATCTCCAACGCCTCGACGCCACGTGGGGTACCTACAAGGATACCACACGCTAAAACACTTGAAAACCATGTTGGAAACCAAAATGGTGCACGCTACGCCCTTAGGTAAGAACATGTGGCCTGGCATGCAAACACAGCCAATAACCACTGTCGTTGACGTCCAAACGCCATCCGACAGAAACGAATCATCGAATACTAAAAACCATGCTAAAACAAGTCGTAAATCATACGCCAACTCATGAAAATCTACCCAGATTCTATCCTAACTGTAATCAGTCAAAACTAGACATACCAGAGGTCAAGTTTACAGGTAAATGAGCCGTGCACGCAAAACGAGGGGGTTTTCCCCTACCCTGGCCGCAAATTGCGGCCAGGGGGAATTTATCTACGGCCGGTGGTTTGAGGTGGGGGCTAGGGGTTTGGGTAATGGTTTCTGTCTACCTGCATACCTCACTGCCAAGTCAATTTTATCTTAGGGTATCTCGGGTAGTTGCAGATTCCAGAAAGGTTGCAAAATCGACAAAGTCGCTAAAATACGCCAAGTCGAATAACTCTGGTATTTGGGTGAAATCTAGAACAATCTCGGTTCAACTGGTCTCACATACCCCTAATAAGGCTACTCTAATCATTCAAAACCATCTCTTGGCCAAATCTCACTCAAAATCCCTAAACTAGCACTAGATCACAGATATAACAGTAAATTTCAGGTAAACAACTATATTTTTGCAAGATAGGAGTTGGGCTGTGAGATTATACCTTAAGGGGGTCCTAAGATGTAGGAGAAGAGGGAATGAAGGAGGAGGAAAGGGGCTGTTGCTGGACTGTTGAGCTGTTGGTGCTGCTGTGCTACATGCTGCTGCTGTTTTTGGCTGGTGCAGCAGTGGCTGAAACTGTTTTCTGGCTGAACTGCTGCTGATTGAGTTGATGCAGTGCTGGGTTGTTGTGGTTATTGTTGTGTTGTGTTGAAGTGTGGTGAAGTGTGAGGTGGTAGGATGATGATGGTGTGGATTTGCTTTGAAATGAAGTTGCCGTTGCTGTTTTTACAGCAGCTGCTGATGCTGCTGATTCAAAAATTGGGGCTGATGGGTGTATATGGGGGCTGATGTGTGCTGAGGCTAGGCTGATGTTTCACATAAGCTGCCGCTGCAGCTCTTGATGGTGCTTTTGTAATGGTGTTTGAGTGTGAGAGTGTGTGATGTGAGGAAAGGTGTGACAAATGAGAGGGAGTGGTATGAGTGAGAGGGGGGTAAAAGAACACAAGGGATTATGAAATGAGTTGGATCATGGCACACCCTAACCACCTCTTTCTCTCTCTCTCAATGTTGCTTGCTCAAGCCATCAAGGCTCCCCCTCTCTCACCTACCTACAAGTCAACCCCTACCCTAATCAAATTTAAACAAAGCTACACCCTTAATTAAACTAATTATCTTAACCCAAAGGTTAACCCATCATGATCATCTACATGGTTCAACCCTAGGCTTAACATGGGTCCAAAACATGACACAAGTTTGACAAGTGTAGAAAATGTTATGTGCACATTTTTGCACAAAAAACCAAAAAAAATCCAATTAGTGATTTTTAATCGTGGTTAACACCAAAATAGCATTTGATCCATTATAAACAGTTAAAAATGGCATATTACCACAAAATACCCTACCTTAGAATTTCTAAAATTTTCCTCCGAAATTTTCATCATTTATCGGTAATTAGTTATACCGACTATTAATATAGTCATTAAAAATTAATATTAAATTATGAAAATTCCCAAAAATAATATTTTATTTTATTCTATTTTTATTTTTATTTTTTATTTTTGAAATGTTACAGTCTTCCCCCCTTAAAGAAATTCGATATCCGAATTTAAATTTAAACCCCCAAATTCTAAAACATTTCAATAAACTGTCCAAGTCAACGGGGCTCCGAAATCATCAATAAATAAAACGCATTGTAGCGCAATACATGCGCATGCGAAACGAGCAGATAACTCGAAATCAAAACTCCGTCAAGTATCCCGCAATCATCGGAGATAAGGTGAAAACAAGAATGCCAAATACAAAGCAAAACCGATATGCCATAAATCAGAACTATACATGTAAATATATGAAGGAAATGCATGCCAAAATTCTTTAAAGTCAATGTGCAATGCGCATAACGCTGCACAGTGGCGGGCGTTTCTATAAGAAAATAGTCATATACTTATATATCTTTGTGTGTTTTCAAAACGGCGGATCGTGCATACTATAGCTCGCTTTCGGAAATCCCTTTGAAATCTATCAATGCATGCAAAATATATCCAGGCACTGTCCTCTGACTAGTCCTGCTCAGTACGAAAACACATAACAAATATCATAAAAACGTACTGCTCCATAAAAATCAATCCCCAAAATGCATATGAAAACCCTGTGCGTCCGGTGCGCACGGAAACCAAAATCCATACATGTGCCAAGCAGGTGCACAAAACGACATCGAGGTGCAACGGGTGTGCACGAAGCATCTGTCACAGGCAACGTATGTGCCTGACAGCAAAATCAGGTGCATCTGATATGCACGAATAAATCTCGATTTAGTGCATCTGGTGTGCACCAAATCGCATCTCATAACCTGCGCCCAACATGCGCTAAAAATCCAAATCTGGTGCATCCATCATGCACGAAATCTTGAAATCAAATAACAAGCGACGAACACGCGCAAAGATCCAATCGGGTGCATAAAGTGCACAAAACAAATATCGAGCACTACCATCGAAATCAAAGTCCAGTGCATCCAAGTGCACAAAATACGAAGCACTGCATTGCAAGCATATGTGAACTATACCGAGTGCAAAAACCAAACCGCGTGCGTGCATACGCACAAAATCAACTCAATATCTAAAACCCATAAAATCATCACATGTAAAACCAAGGCACGAAAACGATATCAAGTGTAACAACTGTGCGAAAATCGTAAATACTCCGTAAGCGCAATCATGGTGCAAGAAAATAAGTATCGTGAAACTCTGTCATCAAGACTAAATCATGCAAACGAAACGCCCAAAATACCGAAATCCAAGATGACCGATACGTGATAATCGAATCATAAAATCACAAATCGTAAATACCGTCGTCGGTATACCCTCCTTCAAACCGGGAAGTTTCGGTGCATCCAATGCTAACAGCGCGAGTTATCTACTTACCTATGGCTCACAGTCTGGCGCCCTTTATCTCTGGGTCTTTATCTTCTCTGCGGATTACCTATCTCGCAATCAATCGGCTCATCGGCCCTGTCAGTTGTGCTAACGGGGATGATTCCGTTCTGGCACTTCTCTGGTCATCCCTCGGTCAATCATCACGACCACTCGTAATGCAGCATCTCACTGGCGTTGGCCTCTGGCTCTTTGAAAGCACATCACATCTGATTTTGGGTGCAAATATCATTGCAGCTGTGTCCTGGAAGGAATCCTGCTCAAGGTCTCTTCCGACCTCGCCTATGCCGATCTGTACGGAGGCTGGTACTATTATATCATCTTTTCTCATTTTCTGGACATTTGCATGTGCCGCACGCATTTCCTCGGAAACTGGCTGTATCCCAACGCCTCTGTAAGTATATCAGGTCTCTAGTCTCGACGGAAAGAAATGACAGTTTGTCAGCGTCTCGCACGAACCTCTTGTCCCGCTTGTCTTATCGTCGTCCACTATGACGTCACGCCGTGTTATCTACGCACTGTAACTGCTCTCAGCCACGGTCTATCCGAAGTCTCTCACATGGACTCGAAATCGCATACTCTGTAGCTTCACCATACTGTAGAAAATGTGTGGCCGAACAGGTACTCGGGAACGCGCCCCAACCATCGGAGGAAATACTCAATACTCGTCCGTCCTTGATCAACTCATACGCATCTGGGTGAGGTCCTTACCCGAACCTGGTCAACTATCTCGTCGACGATGCCGAACTGTGGCCTGCTGGGCATGCGCAATGTGACCACTCCTGGGTCTAAGTCTTCTCATAATTTATTCCAGAGAGGTCCTGTCTAGGCCTTTCTCGAATCTCGTTTTTGCCGAATTGCCCGGAATTCATCGTCCTCTACTAAAGCTAATTCTCGTTTTGAAACAGCTGCGTACTCATCACAATTACTTCTGGAAGGTATATCCAAAAACAAAGCCTCTGCGTACCTATTGCATCTCTGATGTCAACGGAGTGGGACGTCATCTCGTTGAAATCTCTTGCGAACTCTTTACTTCACTCTGCTCGATGTCGACTGATTCGGACTCGTCTCGTCGTGGCTGCATGGACTGAGCTCCAATGGCTATCCTCATATCTGGAGTCTCCCAAGAAATTCATCTCACCACCTAGCATCCGAATGAAGTCGAACCATTCGATCGATTCGTCAAAACCTCATAATCCCCCAAGAGCTCAACATCTTGGGTATAGTTTAATAGTATGAGTACGTACCACAGCATCGATGGTCCAGCCGTAGAATGGCAAACCCAAGCCTCACTAATGGCGCCGCAGAACTGCCGCAAACCCTAAGGTTCAAGGGCTTTCACACGGTCATTATGTCGAGTTAGGGTTTCATTCTTCTAGAGGGTCCATATGATTACCTGCATGTCTTTCCGAATACTTTAAACTTGGAATAATAGGTTTCTGACATTCGATCGTCTCAATTGACTCTCAACGAACCTGCGTGAAGTCGCCTCTAGCTGGAATAAATCTATCTGATGGCCTCACAACGGGGTAGCGAACGAACCACATGTCCTAGTCATTCACCCTCGGTGACTAGCGACCTTCTATAATCTCCTAGTACAATCTTATACGGTAATAGCTCCAACATCTGGGGTGATATCTCGTCGCTCGCAGCAACAACTGGCTTATTCGTCCGTATACTGAACAGCGCCTTAATCCTTCAGGAAAGGCGATACATTGGAGGTCATCTTTAAACCGGTCTGCTCTAGATCTGAGTAAGACTCTCCACACTGGAAATCTTCAACTCAACCGGCAGCTCTAACAATGGCCCGATCCTCTGGTGCTGATCTACACGTCCGAGAAATCTCATACCGCGATCAATCCAACGTTCGTGGCGCGAAAACACAATAAAAGACACATCTCTGCACTCGTGTGTCGCCGGAATCATGTCCTGGTCAGTCCTCGTTCGCAACGAGCTCATGCTGACCGCAACTTTTAGCCGTAGCTCTCCCTGCCCATAATAGTGGCAGCAAAACCATAACTGGTACCGATGAGGCTAGATCAGGAATGAATATGATACTGAACAAGGAAATGTACATCCTAAGACTTCTTAGGTGGAGTGGCGTATCGTAAATATGCTGCGGAACATACCCACGGTACGTCACTCTACTTTAGTCACCTATTCCATCAACCAAGGGTCATCCTACGCTCTGAAGGTAAAACCTAACGCTCTGATACCAACTTTGTCACGTCTCGAAAGTACGGAATATGACCGGCACTTAAACTACGAACGTCTCAAGGCGTACGTAATCTAAGTAAGCCGAAAACCCAGAAATCCAAACCAAGGAAAGTAGTAGAGAGTAGGAAGAACCATAACAATCAACTTGTAAGCAACATAATATACAACGCCTAAAGGCGAGGATCACAACAGAAAGGTAAGTCCAACAGCATGAAATCCATAGAAATATAACGCGCGACTCTACGGTCGAAAGAATAAACATCACTGGTCTCTATCTCAATAAGTACATGTTTGGTTGATAGAAATTCTAGATACAACTGAAATATAATATACAATGCATAATGATGGGTGCGATATAATAAACACATCTACTATCAAGTCACCCGAAAGGAACAGTGCCCGCAAAGCCGTAATAAAACCTGTACGGCAAACCTGCAAGAAACTGGAGCACAACGGGGGTGAGTTGCCAACTCGTGAGTAGAAAAAGATCTACGAACAGAAAATCGCATGTATGACGCAATCCTAGGTCATACGATCAATATATAAACCTCAAATGAATAAGTCTGAAGCATGCTAAGGTGGCAATGAAACATCTATACTTGTATGTAGTACCAAGTGCCCGTGTCAGTGCCTCAGGTAATAACATGTCATATATAAGATGTATGTCTGCATGGAGTAATATGATGAAGTATCAAATGGATATCAATACACATATATTAGCGTCTCATTCCACTAATATTGGTGTAAGGGTATTTATAACAGCGCCCTCATACCCTGTTATATATACAAATGAAGTATGATCAATGTAATCGAGGTCTGTATGTAATCAAAGTCTATAAAAACATGGATCCCGTCAACGCGTCACCCAATGACAATAAGCATCATGCACGTAAATATCATAAGCATATGCATGGAAGTACGAGGACATAATCAAAATCATGGAACCGGAGTGCCCAGCATCGACACTCGAAAACATCATGAAAACTGTGCCCAGCATCGGCACGTAAATCCTCATGCATCGGGCATCCGTCGGTCTAGGTCAGCCGACGGGCTCCGTCTGCGGTATCGGCCCTCGGCCCCAGCAGTACACCCATATCCATCTCTCAACTCTGTTCGGTATCCTCCGGATATCCGCCGAGCTCAAATACAATCACCGGTAGGTAGTAGTCCCTCTGCCAGGCTCACCGTCTACTACACAGCGATCCGTTCTCACCCCGGGTACCATACTGGGCCCACCATGTACCCGCAATCGGCCTCATCCGCCTCCTCGAATCGCGTTTCACATGTCACTCTAGCACCGAGAAAACACATGGTGGACGCATTGAAATATCATATCAAGGGTAACCGGGTTTTTAAAACAATTACATATTTTCTTTTGAAATACCCACGGTTCCCAAATACAGAAATATCATGAAAACAACATATCTCAATGTGTATAATCAGAAGCATGATATATGCAACATGTAAAAGAAATGCAAGCATATCTGTCTATCATGCAACCAGGAATAGTAATATGCACATATTAAGGGAAACCGCTCTTTTAAAATGAATCACTTTTGAAGAGTATCTTGCGGTTTCCAAATCTAGAATTATCATCTATGTATGTGCAAATACGTATGTGTACAAATATGAGTGTACGACAGGCAGGTGGACAAGTATGAGTGTACAGTAAGTATGTGAACAAGTATAAGTGTACGATAAGTATATGTACAAGTATGCCATGCCAGGGTCATATCCTGAATGCAACAGTACTACAGTGTAGTGACATGACAATTATCGATGACGAAGTGTGTGAGCCGGCAAACAGTATACGTGGATATATGCATCATCGATAATTGTGCTGGTGTCCTAACAGCATGATGATAATATAGCAATAGCTCATGAAATGAAATGCGAATAGCAATGAAATTGCGAAATCGAATAAATCAACGCAACTGTGAAGAGTCTACATCAATATGTATATGTCATGAAATTGTGCCATTTGAAATAAGACAAATCGGGGTTTTTAGTAAAATAAGGGCTACGGAGTTTTTAAGTATGATACGTCCTTTGAAAATATCCGTAGAATCCGTTTACTTGTTTTTAAGATATTCCCGATTCGTAAGTTTTTGAAATAGGTATGGCTCGGGACTAGTCTAACATCTACTATACTAACTACTGATCTAACTATCAAGTAAATCGGGAGGGGTATGGAAACCACCTAATCTGAGTCGATATATATGTAAATATAAACATAAATAGTCGGTGATTCCGCCTCAATAGTATCGCGTATTATACCGTATGTCATCTAACATCCTCGAGTCATGAGCGCGGATCAATCATCAATATATAGCTCGTACGGTAAATCGTTGTACGGCATCCCAATAGCTGGGTACGGGTCAATATCACGTTCATCACACTATTTATCTGATATCCCCTTTTATCAAGATCATCATCCTGGGTACTGACCTATGTCTAGTACAACACTAATATCATCAATCCAATCATGATCTGGCGGCTGACCTACAGCCTCAAATCACTGATATCAACATCACATATCGTCATGAAGAAGGGTACATCACTCAATGCGACCCACTATACATATCTAACATGACATATCTCATATCACGACCACATGTCAATTATTCAAAGTATATCACTCTGATATGTATCGTCGTCTAAAGATCCGCTATATTATCAGGATGTATCTCAAATATGAGTCCTGCCATATCACTGATATCATAACCTCAGAACATATCTCATCAACTCATCTCCAATGTCCTCCAATATCCTCATCATCACCGTATAAACCTAGCAAATTCGCACGTGTGTGCGTGTGGGTGTAAACCAATTCTAGGTTCGCAACTAGAAACTACACTAGTTACTTCTAACCCTATCCTATGCATATTCCACCTAACACATCCTAAACAACCAAGTCACACATAAACTAGCATATATTTGTACATATAATATATATGGTATACTAGACATCGGACTGCGGGGGTGCTATACGCCATCCACCCGACTTCTCCCCGTAGATATAAATCTACTCACCTTCCTTTGTGCGTGCCGGTGCCGATGTCGCCATTGCATCTCCAACGCCTCGACGCCACGTGGGGTACCTACAAGGATATCACATATGAAAACCATGTCGGAAAAAAAATGGTGCACGCTACGCCCATAGGTAAGAACCTGTGGCCTCGCGTGCAAACACAGCCAATATCCACTGTCGTTGACGTCCAAACGCCATCCGACAGAAACGAATCATCGAATACCAAAAACCATGCTAAAACAAGTCGTAAATCATACGCCAACTCATGAAAATCTACCCAGATTCTATCCTAACTGTAATCAGTCAAAACTAGACATACCAGAGGTCAAGTTTACAGGTAAAAGAGCCGTGCACGCAAAACAAGGGGGTTTTCCCCTGCTCTGGCCGCAAATTGTGGCCAGGGGGAATTTATCTGCGGCCGGTGGTTTGAGGCGGGGGCTAGGGCTTTGGGTAATGGTTTCTATCTACCTGCATACCTCACTGCTAAGTCAATTTTATTTTAGGGTATCTCGGATTGTAGCAGATTCCAGAAAGGTTGCAAAATCGACAAAGTCGCTAAAATACGCCAAGTCGAATAACTCTGGTATTTGGGTGAAATCTGGAACAATCTCGGTTCAACTGGTCTCACATACTCCTAATAAGGCTACTATAATCATTCAAAACCATCTCTTGGCCAAATCTCACTCAAAATCCCTAAACTAGCACTAGATCACAGATATAACAGTAAATTTCAGGTAAACAACTATATTTTTGCAAGATAGGAGTTGGGTTGTGAGATTATACCTCAAGGGGGTCCTAAGATGTAGGAGAAGAGGGAATGAAGGAGGAGGAAAGGGGCTGTTGCTGGACTGTTGAGCTGTTGGTGCTGCTGTGCTACATGCTGCTGCTGTTTTTGGCTGGTGCAGCAGTGGCTGAAACTGTTTTCTGGCTGAACTGCTGCTGATGGAGTTGATGCAGTGCTTGGTTGTTGTGGTTATTGTTTTGTTGTGATGAAGTGTAGTGAAGTGTCAGGTGGTAGGATGATGATGGTGTGGATTTGCTTTGAAATGATGTTTCTGCTGCTGTTTTTACAGCAGCTGCTGATTCAAAAATTAGGGCTGATGGGTGTATATGGAGGCTGAAGTGTGCTGAGGGTAGGCTGATGTTTCACATCAGCTGCTGCTGCAGCTCATGATGGTGCTGTTGTAATGGTTTTTGAGTGTGAGAGTGTGTGATGTGAGGAAAGGTGTGACAAATGAGAGGGAGTGGTATGAGTGAGAAGGGGGTTAAAGAACACAAGGGATTATGGAATGAGATGGATCATGGCACATCCTAACCACCTCTCTCTCTCTCTCAATGTTGGTTGCTCAAGCCATCAAGGCTCCCCCTCTCTCACCTACCTGCAAGTCAACCCCTATCCTAATCAAATTTAAACAAAGCTACACCCTTAATTAAACTAATTATCTTAACCAAAAGGTTAACCCATCATGGTCATCTACATGGTTCAACCCTAGGCTTAACATAGGTCCAAAACATGACACAAGTATGACAAGTGTAGAAAATGTTATGTGCACATTTTTGCACAAAAAACCAAAAAAAATCCAATTAGCGATTTTTAATCGTGGTTAACACCAAAATAGCATTTGATCTATCATAAACACTTAAAAATGGCATATTTCCACAAAATACCCTACCTTAGAATTTCTAAAATTTTCCTCCGGAATTTTCATCATTTATCGGTAATTAGTTATACCGACTATTAATATATTCATTAAAAATTAATATTAAATTATGAAAATTCCCAAAAATAATATTATATTTTATTTTTTTAGTTTTATTTTTATTTTTTTGAAATGTTACAATAACAATCAACAATTAAATGTAGGATACTGATATCATAAAACGTTATACGCAACATATGAATTCACATGACTGAAACATGCATCAAAAAACATGTTCATCCAAAAGAAAGGCAACTGTCAACAAATATAGACAAATATGTCATAAAAAAGTAACTAATTAACAAGTTGATTAGCATCTGGATCAACAAAATGATAGAAAAAACAATTGACTATGATCTATAATGACAAGTCTATTACCATGACTCTCGACTAACAAAGGTGGCTTTTCGTCCTCGGTAGCTTGATAATTAGGATTTCATGTCGAATAAAAATATGCATATGCCATTTGACCGGGAACTTCAATAGGAAACTCAATGTGTGTACTGAAGTACGAGTTGTATTTCGCTATATCAGTTGATGAAGCCCAAGCCCTAGCTAGCCCTAGCCCCACCCTAAACGAACCCTATCGAAGGTAAAGAACGTCCTTACACTTTCATATTTCTATTAATGATGCAACTTTCCACCAAGTCAAATTCTTGCAATATCATTCTTTTTAGAGTATGTCTAATTTAATTGATAGAATTTTCAAAGTTGGGCAACCAAGAAAAAGTAACAAGGGATTTTACATACATGCCAAAGCTTTGATTATTTATATATTTATTTTCCATTCCATATTAGTACTTTTATATGTTTGATGATGGCAAGAAATACAAATTATATTAGAACATTGTACATACCTAATTTCCACTTGAAATCGGTTTTTTCTTTTATCAGTACTCGTTTACATATAGTAACAAACAATGTTTGATTAGAAAGACCCAAGATTTTCTCGATCAACAATAATTTTAGTAATCAAACTAGGGTAAAATTGCTGGAAATTCCTCTCAGGTTTGCCAAATTCAGCAAGCCCCAACCCCAACCTAACCCTAACCCCAACCCCAGTCCCAGCCCCAGCCCCACCCTAACCCCAACCTAACCCCAGCCCCAGCCCAGCCCCAGCCCCAGCCCCAGCCCAACCCCAACCTAACCCTAACCCAAGCCCCAGCCCCAGCTAAACCCTAACCCCAACCCTAACCCTAACCCCAGCCCCAGCCCCAGCCCCAGCCGAACCCCAACCCCAACCCTAACCCCAACCCCAACCCCAACCACAACCCCTGCCGAACCCCAACTCCAACCGCAACCCCAGCACCAGCCATGAACCATAGCCCTAAAATAATCAAAAATTTGTTTAGTTGAAGATTTGCTAACCTGTGCGGTGGAGGAGACGATCGATCGGTGGCGACGACGAAACGGAGGCGACGACGAAAACGGCGACAAGGAAGAACGGTGACGAGAACGGCGGTGAAGACGACGAGAACGGCGGGAGAGATTTGGGGATTTTGGTTCGCACGCGATCGAGAGAGAGAGAAAGAGATAATCAGCGTAAGCGATCTGTGACTTTTTAATTAAATCGCTATTTAGTTGCCCCTAGGGATTTGTCCGTAGGTCCTTGGTTTGCGGCTCCGTAGGGGCAAACACCAAATTAAGATTTAATATTTTTAATCTTGAACGTCTTGGACCGTAGGGCAACCTTCTAGCCCTACGGCGTAATCCGTAGGGCCAACATAAATCTGCCCCTACGGATTTCAATATCCGTAGGGGCAACCCCCTATTGTAGTAGTGGTAGTTTGATCTGTATCATAGTCATAGTAGTCGAGTACATATCCTAAGAGCTTTAACAACATGTAAGAGCAAGACAATAAACTAATACAAGTCAACATGTTAAGACAAAGTGAAACCAGATAGCATACTATCATGTCGAGCAAGAAAGTCCTCTCTATATATATCCATGCATCCATTATAATATACATCATATGTACAACAATGGCCTCTAGGGCATATACATAACTAACAATCTCCCACTGTACTAAGGCCAGCTGTTGTAGTATCTCATACCCAACAACCCAAAGAGTCTCTCAAAATGTATCTGGGGTATGGCCTTCGTGAGTGGATCCACAGTGTTGTCCTTCGTATCAACTCTCCTGACCTCGATCCTCCGGCGATCAACTATCTCCCGGATCAGGTGATACCACCTCAGAATATGCCTGGATCGCTGATGGGACCTGGGTTCCTTGGCCAAAGCCACAGCTCCATTGTTATCACAATACAGAGGTATTGGATGCTCAATGGATGGAACCACTCCAAGTTTAGTGATGAACTTCTTCATCCAGACAGCCTTTTTGACAGCATCGTTGGCAGCGATGTATTCAGCCTCTATCGTCGAGTCTGCCACGGTTTCCTGTTTGGAACTTTTCCAACAAACCTCCCCTACATTTAGGGTAAAGACAAATCCCGAGTGCGACTTAGAGTCGTCCTTATCACTCTAGAAGCTCGAATCGGTAAACGACTCCACCTGGAGTTCTCCGTTACCATACACTAAGAAATTCTCTTTAGTCCTTCCCATGTACTTGAAAATGTTCTTCATAACTGTCCAGTGATTATCTCCAGGATCTGCTTGATACCTACTCACTACACTTAGTGAGTATGCTACATCGGGTCTGGTATATAGCATCACGTACATGATAGAGCCTACTGCCGAAGCATAGGGTATCCCTTGCATGCGAGCTCTATCCAAATCAGTCTTAGGAGACATCTCTTTGGAGAGAGTGAGTCCAGAGATCGTGGGTAAGTTCCCACGCTTTGATTCATCCATACTAAACCTCTTTAGTATGGTGACAATATACCTGGATCGGGACAATCCCAATATCCGTCTAGATCTATCTCTATAGATCTTAATCCCTAAAATGCAGGAGGCATCACCTAGATCTTTCATTGAGAATCTATGTGATAAGAAGAGCTTGACCGAGTGCAGCATAGGAACATCATTTCCTATCAAGAGTATGTCATCCACGTACAATACGAGGAAGACAACCTTACTCTCTGCAACCTACTTGTATATAAAAGGTTCATCTGCGTTTTTTATGAAGTCAAACTCTTTGACTACAACTTCAAAACAGATGTTCCAACTCCGCGATGCTTGCTTTAACCCGTAGATGGATTTAAGCAGCTTGCACACCTTTCCGCTGCACCCACTATCTACGAAGCCCTCTGGCTGAGTCATGTACACGCACTCCTCTAAATCATAATTTAGAAAGGCGGTCTTAACATCCATCTGCCAGATTTCGTAGTCATGGTATGCAGCAATGGCAAGTAGGATCCGGATGGACTTAAGCATAGCCACAAAAGAAAAGGTTTCGTCATAATCCACACCTGGTCATTGACGAAAACCCTTTGCAACAAGTTTAGCTTTGAACGTCTCAACTTTTCCATCTACACCAAGTTTCTTCTTAAAGATCCAATTGCTCCCAATGGGTTTTACCCCTTCAAGACCAACTTCCAAAGTCCATACTTTGTTGGTGTACATGGATTCCATCTCAGATCGCATTACATCCAGCCATTTCACAGAGTCCCCACTTGTGATGGCCTGTTTGAAGCTAGTCGGGTCATCATCTTCCATGATGCAATCCTCGCTCCCACCATCAATGAGAAAACCATAGTATCTCTTATGTAGATAAGGAGCCCTACTAGATCGGCGGAGAGACTAGGGTTCGTCGGGAACTACTGAATCCTCTGGTTCTACCAAATCTTCTGTTTCAGTTTGTGTAACTGGAACTTCTTAGTTCTACCTCCATGCCACTAATTTCCTTTGCAAGAAATTCCTTTTCTAAAAAAGTGGCATGCTGAGCAACAAAACACCTTTTGTTCTTCAGGGTGGTAGAAGATATGTCCTCGCGAATGCTTGGGATATCCTACAAACTTGCACAAAAACGATCTTTCCTCGAGCTTGTCCGGATTTTGCTTTTTAACATAGGCCGGGTAACCCCATATCTTAACGAAATTAAGACACGGTCTCTTCCCCTCCCATATCTCATATGGAGTGGTAGGAACTGATTTGGTTAGAACTCTATTCAATAGGTATATGGCTGTCTCAAGCGCATAACCCCAAAAGGAAATAGGTAGATCAGCAGTGCGCATCATAGAGCGCACCATATCTAATAGGGTGTGATTCCTTCGTTCGGATACACCGTTGTGCTGTGGTGTATACGGTGGAGTAAGCTGAGAGAGAATCCCATTCTCTTTTAAATAGTCCAGGAACTCATTGCTCAAGTATTCTCCTCCTCGATCAGATCGAAGGATCTTAATACTTTTACCCATTTGGTTCTCTTCTTCGTTCTTATATTCTTTGAATTTCTCAAAAGCTTCAGACTTGTGTTTCATCAAGAACATATGTCCGAATCTTGAGAGAGCATCAGTGAATGTAATAAAGTACGAGGAACCATTCCTGGCATGTGTAGACTGGGACCACATACATCACTATGTATCAGCCCCAAGAGTTCCGTAACTCTTTCTCCGTGTCCACTAAATAGAGTTTTGGTCATTTTGCCTTTGAGACATGAATGACAAGTTTCATAAGATGATAATCCGAACACATTTAAATAACGATATTTATGTAACTTAGCTAGTAGTGTCGCATTGATATGACCAAGTCTATAATGCCACAAGAAGAATTCGTTCATTTCTGAACTTTTCCTCTTATGTGTGTTCTGTATATTAAGAACTGTGTTTTGATTTAGAACGTATATGCCATTATTTAACGAGCCTGGTCCAATCAACTTTTTATTCAGGAAGATGTTCATAACATTATCCCGTACTACAAAATTATATCCTTCTTTACTTAATAAAGAAACTGATATAATGTTGCATATCATGCTCGGTATGTAATAGCATTCGTTCAAAATCAATGTATTACCACTTGGTAATACAAGGTGATATTTGGCGACAACATTTGCACCATCCCTTACTCTTACAGAATGATCACCAATTCCCAGTTCTCTACCTCTCTTTAGCCCATGCAATATATTGCATATGTGGGATCCTGATCCGGTATCTAAAGCTCAGGATGTAGAGTGAAATGTGAAACAGTTCTCGTTAACTAACACATCCGAAGAAGATACATCAATATGTTTATTCTTCGTTTGGGCCTCGTGTGAATTCTTGTATTCCCCTATTTCCTGTTCAGTCTTATAACAATTATAAGAAAGAACGGAACCAACGTTCCCCTGCTCAGTATAACAAGGGGTTCGGTTAATACATCCATATTATTATCTTGATTAAGGCCTTACATGGTCGTTACCTGGAGAGAGAGAGAAGAAAACACATTAGCGTGCGCTCTTGCAAGATTAGATTGGTTATTATCTTATCTAACCAGGATGGCTCCCACTGTTTTTATCAAATCTTCCTTCAAACCCTAAAAGGTAAGACTAGTCGGGATTAATTACACCTTACAAGTTTGACAATCTTTCAGCCAGGTCAGTGTTGGTACTTTGAGGGAGGTTCCCCGTGATTTCACATGAACCAAATTAAAATAATTCATGTTTCCCAGAGGCTTAACCCCGTTAACACCTTTCTAGACACCTACTTGATCGGCTAATTGTCAAGTGTAAAATTCTCCCAGGAGTAACTCTTACTCACAGTGGGTATCGGGATCCAACTATTTCATAGAAGGTATGCAATCTCATTGCAAATTTCAACACTTGAAATTCCTGATAATATCTTTTACGCCTAGCGTCCTATGACCTTGACGGAGATCAACAAACCATAGGCTACTAGTCAAGTTACACCCGTCATTTCCCGATTGAGTTAAACCCACCCGCACGACCCTTGACGGAGGTGAACAAGGTCGTACGACTACCCTAAAACAATCGCATCACATGCTGCAGATAAATACTAGTCAGCTACCGCACACTACGCCTTGACGGAGGTCAACAAATGAAGCATGAATACTAAGTAGGACTTATCTGAAATGATGGAGAGCTATGCAGGGTTTTCAGAAAACCATGAGCGTAATGAACTTGTTATCGTTGTAGAAACAAGTGATTTTGAAAAGGAGTGTTTTTTAGGCTTTTCTAGTTTTGCTAAAGAGGTCACTCCCGGTGAAGGGATCACGGCTCTTTCCTTATCGAATAAGGTGCAGGATATTTCACAAATACCGCTGTGCAAAGCAAGAACTATAGAAGCAGTCAAAAACTAAACCGTGAGCTTGTAGCATCTGCCAGTTTTGCTAAAGAGGTCACTCCCGGTGATGGGATCTCGTCTCTTTCCTCATCGAATAAGGTGTAGGGTATATCAAATTTACCACTATGTAAAGAAAAAACTGTAGCCACCCTTTTTGAAAATTTGATTCTACAACATCTTTTAGGTTTCTTTTCTTTCCATTTATCTCATTAATGAAATCCCATCATTTGAGCTTCCTAAGCATCACAGAAGTAACGAAAGCAGTAATATTTATATATCACATATATAAATTAAGAATTTGTCTTAGGAAGTAATATGATCTCATCACAGAACATTGCAGTAGAAGTCAACATATGAAACATTGGATATACTAGGACGTCCGTGTTTTATTTTGAGCCTGTATAAAACACGGATTCCATAGTCACGATGAATAGCCAAACCCACATCCCTAGGCCCCTACGAGAGCGGCAATTAACCCTGCCAATTCTAGTGTTAGGAGACCCGGTCTCGACTCCTCGAGATGGCCTCTTACTGGACCCTAGAACCCGGTTACTTGTGCTCTCCGTCTTGGGTCTATCCTAATGCAGAAAAGTAGATAATATACAATGGTGACATCATTCTCAACCCGAAAGTGCCCTAGTAAAAGAATATTACAAACAAAAGAATTTTACATGAATGAAAAAGAAAACTCTCATCTCACATAAAAAACCCCGGCTATTCAATACACAACGATCCTATATAACGTATCACAGCAACACATAATCATCACAGATAACTAGGCGAAGATAGATAATTCGATAGATACAACGAATTCCCAAAAATTCCCAGAGAGATCAACACTTGAGCACAGTTAAAATTAACCAGAGACATACCACAGTACCTACGGACCAACAGCTGAAGGGCTGACCTAAGCCTCTCAAGTGGCGCCGCAGATCCGCGGCCAAAACCAGGTTTTGGCCGCGGATCCACGGTCACTTAGACGAGTTAGGGTTTCATTCTTCAGGTGTGTCCATAGAATTCCCTGCATGATTTTCTGAGTATTTTTAACATGGAAAAATTCAACTTTTTGAAAAATTTCCAGAAAAGGGGTCGTTTTGGGGTTTGATCGGACTTATAACTTCGCCTAGACAACGTCTAATGCTCTAGCTTGGCTCTGATACCACTGTAGGGTTAGCTTAGCACCATAGCAAGGTTCTGTCAAGCATCAAACATGCTATATTAATAATTTTGGGGCGCTAAACAAAGCAACAAAGTAATCGAACTAGAGAATTAGGGTTAACTTTGCATATAAACAACTTTACATCTAAGAGAGAGGGATTACAACCTTTGTAGTCCGTTCCTTCACTTCATAAGCTCCGAGTAGTAGTCCTTTCGCCGCGATCCATGAACTCCCGGACTCTAGAGACGCTCCACATAATCGAATGATCCATGCTTGCTTGAAGTCTTCCTTTTCGAAGATGATCTACCTTGAAGAATCTCAAACCCAAGCTCTATCTTCTCGAATTAAGTATTAGTGAAGTGAACACCCCAATCTAAGTGGCTAGAATAGATGCGGATGATAAAGTAGGAATTTTGCTCTTTTTTTTTTAATTTCTCGCTTTAAATCATCACAACACAAAAAGCTAGAAAGCTTTTTCAAAGGAAGAAGAAGAAAAAGAAAGCTTTTGTGATGAATAATGAATTGTTGTGAGGTTAGAATTGCAACCATGGGTTAAAGATAACATCCTTAACCCTTATAAAGACTTAACCATTTTCTATGGTTAAAGTTAGGTCAACAAATATCTTAAGGAAGACAAAAATGGTGGACAAAGTCAAAGAAGCCTACAAGCTTCCATCAAAATATCAACCATGGATAATTCCACCATTATTTGTATTTCCTTAATAATAATTATAAACCCTAGTCTAACCCTAGCATGGTTCAAGTCTCATAAACCCTAGTTGCAATTTTAACCTAGCATGTTACAGTATTATATATCATATATATAATATATAATGTAACAAAAGACAATAATATAATTAACATATATCACATATACATCAATGTATTATCCAAGTGAGAAAAAGAATCAATAAAGCGAGCTTATACTAGTTAATGTAACGTAATATATCTCATATATAATTATACATTAAGTTATCGAATCGACACTTGATCCGATAACCCGGCTATATTACATATACCGGCTAATATAACAAGTACCATTTCATCGAATCAACACTTAATCCGATGACCCGGCTATATCACATATACCCGGCCGATATCACATATCGCGAGAATAGAATACGATATCTCATATCGTATTAGTCTCGGTCCCGCACATATCGCTTATGTGTCCTGATTGAATTGTTTCTTTGTGTGTTGTGTCGGTTTCGAAAATGAATAGAAATCATAATCAAAGAATTATTTGACCGCAATCAATAACGGTGTCGAAATGTAGCGCGTTAGTAAGTGCGGATCGTCCACAGGGATTGTACGATTCGTTCGTATTTTGTTTTGTTTTGAATTGAAAATTTAATATAAAAGAAAAGCAAACGATTCAAGATTTATTTTGATGAATTTCAAGAATCAACTAAATCTAATCAAGAATCAAGAAAGCGTTAAACATCAAGAATCAAGAATTGATATAATTCCAATCGATTTAAGTTTCAAGATTTGTAGTAAAGATCGTAGGAATCGATTAGATCGTAGATGTGAAGAAGACTAGAAATTACCGTTTCTTATCCATTAACAAATTGATGCTAAATCGATGTAGATTTATTGAGGATTAAGGATCTTGCGAAGAATTAGGGTTTCTTCATCCTATCCTTTGTCCTTTCGATGAATCACATTCACAAGATAGCTTCTAGTAAATCGAATGATTGATCGTTGATCTCTAGATTGTGTGAAAATAATCAAGAACGCATTTCACATCAATCTAGATCATCGATCATCCAATTTTCAAGAATTTACAATTGTTATAGGACTTAAGAAAGCGTTTAAAGATTCATCAACATCATCTTTCTATGATCATCTCGACTCCTTCACGAGCGGAGTTTTTATTCAAGTATCATCACAAAGAATACATTCAAGAATTGAAGTTGAATCATAATGTTCGAATTGAAATATAAGCAAGTAAAAAAAGAATCTTCACCTTTATTTATTCCACAACTTGTTACACATTGCTCAAGACTACAAGAATTTGAGAAGGAACAAGATTGTCGAATCTAGCGTTACATCGGCTCCTTGAGTCGCGGATCGGCTTGGATCTCATGCTCCGATGAAGTCCGGCTTCGCTTCTAAAGGATGGTTGAAGACTTGCTTTACTAGAACTCAAAGGATCTTGAATTTGGTTTCTTGATTTGGATTGGGGTTAGGGTTTGGAGGTCGCAAGTTTTGTCACTAAACTTGCGGGAAGATGAAGAACTAAAGATTGATTAGCCATTAACCCTAGATCTTGGCTCCTTTTTATAGACTTCCAAAACCCTAGGTCTAGCATTTCAAATTTGAATTTCCCTCCAAAAGTTTATTATAGGGCGAGCCTTCTAGAAGTAGTTAGTTAGGAGCTTAGCTTCTACCTTAAGCTAGGAGGTTAGGGAGAAGATTCTAGGTTCTTAATGTAGTTAGGGTGAAACTTGCTTTGGAAGCTAGGAATGTTTAGTTTAGAACCCAAGGGCTTGCTGATCTAGAAGAATGTTCAGGAGCTTTCTGGAAATTGCAGTGTATTGCTGAGGTGTACACACTGAGGGAAGAGTTATGAAGCCAAGCAGAGATGATGACGTGGCATGGCCACCGCGGAACCACGGCGCAAGGCGGCTCCAGCCGCTGTTCCGTGGCCAAGTGGTGACCTTAGGGCTTGAAACTTCATGGTATGTCTTCTTCTGTACTTTGGTGTACTGTCTGATATGTTGAATTCCTGAATTCCTTCTAGATCATTTCCAGATTGTAAATCCTTGAGTTGGCGTCTTTAGCAGCACTGTTATGTAAATTTGACCATTCTTCTGTAATTTTCTGCACAGACTTTGAAACACAAGTTGCGCTACACAAGAATGATGCGATGTTATGAAATACAGTCAATTTTCCTTAAAGTGCCGGTTTTAAAGTCTAACACATGCAATCTTGTATTTAACGACTTTTTTGCTAATATGTGTTATATGATTGCCGAACACTTCTACATGAGTGCAAATGATAGGGAAATTGCCGTGTTAAAAATGCAGTATTTTCGACTGATCAAATTCCTCCAAACTTATTTTCGGTCGTCTCGAGCGAACTGTTTTATTAAAAAGAGAGGGAGAAAATAAAGAAAGAGAAAAACTAACTAGCACACTTTCGTAGGCAACACGATTGCACTGAGCACGTGCAACAAGCCTTTAAACCTCTATGTGTCCCTAGTAGGAGGAGTGTTGTCTCCTGAGGGTTTTCAGCGGATTGCACCCACAAAATCCAATAATAAAAGAAAGATCATGAATATTACATTTAAAGACAAGAATTGTAAAAGAAAAGCCTTGAAAATTAGGGTTTCCAACTAAGCTAGCTTTTCGGTTGTCATGAGCCCTATCTTAATAGTCATGCAAAGATGTCAGAAATCACGTCCTCCCTCAATAAAACATCGTCTTATTCTTCATTTCTATCTTTCTTCCAAACATCGATCATATAACCCTGCGTGTGTGTAAAATACATCCCTACACCCGGAGAATTCAATTCAAGTTATCATACTCTTGCCCATCAGCCTCAGTACTTTTTAATTAATGAATATTTAGATGAGATTGCTCACACACATTCATGCGACCGTTAATACTTCTTGAGGTACCAACCGACCGATTACTCATGTGCTTGCTTATTAGGTGTTTTTCCTCGTCTTGCACCACCTAAGGCTTAACAGTGACTCCCAAACCAGTTGGCCTTAGGGCACTAGGTGAAGAGGCACCCTCGCTAGATTTTTTTATTGTTGCCTTGGCGATAACAAAACCAGTGTCCATTTTTCTTACCATTTTATATTTTCTTCATTTTTTTGTATTTCCTTCATACATCGGCTTTAAGACAAGAGCATTTCAAGGTATCCTCTACTATCCCTAGTTTCAAGACGTGTGTAAGTGCAAATAGCAGGGTATCAACGTTCAAAATATTTGGCTTTAAGAATAGAAACTATTTTTCAGACTTATTTTTATCCTCAGATTAGTGACTTCCTTCATCTTACTAACCCTTGGGACAACGGCTCATAACTAATTATTACTAGTTCGTATAAGAAAACTTCTAATTTTCTAGGTTTTCTTAAAATTTTCCAATCTCATGGATGTAATTTTTCATTATCTAATCTTTTATTATCTTATTTATGTAAAAAAATATTTTTATTTTTTTAAAATTTTTAAATTTTTATAAGTTTTCAAAAATGTTTTGTGCTTATGCAAATGATGCAAAAATAAGCACAAACCTCCCCCAAACATGTTTTCAACAGTGTCCTCACTGTTGCCATCTGCTAAATCTCGAAAAACCTGTAAGCTTGGGAGGAAATTTATTAATGGGGGCAAAATATTTAAGTGAAGATCCTCCCCCAAACTTATTTTTGGCTCAAACTTTTGTAAAGATTTTCTTTTCAAGAGCCCGAAAAAATGCCCCCCCAAACTTGAGTTATGCAATGTTAATCTTTGAAAATCACATGAGGGGGTCAAAAATCATTGGTCGATGCCAAGCTTTGCAAAGACCGAAGGTTAACACCAACCATTCGAAAATTTTATCAATGCAGTGCTCTGGTTGGTTGAAGAAGAAGTGGGTAAAGGGTAAGTGGTGGAATAGAATGTGTGTGCGTCTCATTTTGGAGAGACGATGCAGTGAATGTGATGGATTGCTCGCATTCTTTTTACAATTCAGAAGAAGGGGAGGAGGTTCAATTTCATTGATTTGGAGATGATTCATCTCAACTCCCGTGTCATTCAAAAATGCGAGTTCATCAGCGAAGATCTCCTCAAAAGTCTCATCAATACCCTGAAGAATAATGTCATCACAAAGTGCAGGGTGATCTTCAGACTCCAAAAGCAATTCATAATCAGTGTTAGTAGTTGACCCGGACATCTCAGTGGAAGAGTCCGTATATGTATGATACATAGTTGGGTCAAACAATAACGTATGAAAAGAGTCTAGATCAGTATCATGAGGATCATCAAATTCGCTGCTGTCGACATCCATTAAGTCGACAGAACAGACCTGAGCAGTAGGTTCGGAGGGTACACTTCCCAACTTGTAAATGTTCAGCTCTATTGACCTATTCCCGAAGGATAGGGTCATAGAACCATTACGACTGTTGATGATAGCGTTGGAAGTGGCCAAAAATGGGCGACCTAAAATCACCGGAATTTGATTCCGTGGGTTTACTACAGGCTGTGTATCAATTACAATAAAGTCCACAGGGAATATAAATTCTCCGATTTTTATTAACACATCCTCCAGTTCACCCCTAGGTTTGGTGATTGATCGGTCAGCCATCTGGAGAGTGCAAGGAGCTGGTTTCAACTCTTCGATCCCTAACTTCTCGTAAACCAAGAAAGGAAGCAGGTTAACACTTGCGCCAAGGTCAAGTAGAGCACGGTTGATGTGTTTCTCCCTGATAGAAATGGAAATCGTAGGATATCCAGGATCCTTACGTTTCTTCGGTAATTGTTGGGGGAAAGTCGTGTCTACTGTCTTTGCCATGAATATCTTCTTGGGCACTTGAGTCTTCCTCTTTCTAGTGCACAAGTCCTTATGTGTTTTCGCATAAGCGGGGACTTGTTGGATTGCATCTAGAAGAGGGATGTTGATGTTAACATGTTTCAAGATTTCAGTGATCTTCTCCATTTGTGGACTTGGTCTGTTTGCCCTTAACCAATTCAGATAAGGTGCTTTAGTAATAAGCGCTGGGTCCATCATAGGAGAAGGAAGTGTGTGTGGACCCGATCCCAGAATAGAAGTGGGGATCGTCCGTGGAGAACTAGAAGAGGTGGGCTGAGGTGTCGAGCCATGGGGAAAACGGAGAATAGGCTCGCGAGAAGGTGGTGGGGTAGAAGAACTGGGGTCAGAATTAGAAGAAGAAGTGGAAGGAAAGGTCTCAGCCGGGGTATCATTGATAGATTTTCCAGTGTCATCAATCTCTTCCCCAACGTGATCGTCAAGCACTCTTCCAGATCTCAACGTGATTGCATTCACCTGATGTGAATAGCTAGGATTGGGTAAAGGTTGAGCTAGAAGTTTCCCTTTCTCTCTTGCACTCATTTCAGCTTTTAATCGTGCAATTTCTTCTTCCATCAATTTAATAGTCTCGCTTTGGGACGCAGAGTTTTTCTTAATTTTATCGACAGAAGACTTTATTGTCCAAAGCAAATTCATGAATGAAGAGGATTCATCAGTATCGGTTAACTGCAAAGGATTAGACGGTGCAGGTGTGATGACCGGATTTTGAAAGTTTTGTGCTTGGAAGGGGTGCTGACTCAATGAAAGTGGTTGCTGTTGTGGTGGAGGGACCCTTTGGAAATTGTTTTGGGTTGGAACCGTGTTTTGAGATTGTGATTGGTTTCAAGCAAAGTTAGGGTGATTTCTCCAACCCTGATTATATATGGAAGAAAATGGATCGTTTCTAGGTCTTTGAAATGCGGCATTCGTATGCTCATGACCTTGAAACGGAGAATTTCGTGGACATTCTTCCGTCAAATGAGAAGGATCAGAACAACATCCACATACATTCTTGGAGAGTGACATTTGATTTAGGGTGGCAGCTAAAAATTTGTTTTCCATAGTCTCGAGTTTTTTTTGTAGAGCTGAAATGTCAGCTCTAACTCCTATGGAAACATCCGATTGGTTATTTCCACTCCTAAACGACGGACTCTCCCACTGTAAGGATTTTTCAGCGAAATCTTCTAAGTATTTCCAAGCTTCCCCATCGTCTTTGTTCATGAAATTTCCTTGACACATGTTTTCAAGGCTCTGTTTAGTGTTAGGGTTACTGCCCTCATATATGATTCGGCACAGTTCCCATCTCGGGATTCCGTGATGTGGGCATTGAACAAACAGATCCTTAAAGCGGTCAACACATTTTGAAAATGGTTCATTTGGAAGCTGGGTGAATTGATTTATTTCGCTACGGACTCGAGCTGTCTTGTGATTAGGGTAAAATTTCTTAAGGAATGCTTTGACGAATTCTCCCCAGTTTGAAATGGAATGTGCGGTAGTGTTATACAGCCACTTCTCGGCTATATCGCACAAAGTGAATGGGAGAAGACGAAGACGCATAGCATCCATAGAAAGCTGTGAAGTACCCATCATTGCGCATACATTTTCAAATTTTGTAATAAAGACATATGCGTCCTCAGTCTCGAGACCGTGATATTTGGGTAGAAAGTTGATGTATTGGGGTTTAATCTCAAAATTATCCCCGTTGGCTGGTGGAATGGATAAGCAGGTCGAAAAAGGACCTCGCATAGGATTGCACCTCTCTTGGAGAGAGATGCGGGATGGATTCTGCGCAACAACGGACGGCGGCAGAGTAGTGGTAAAGAAGTTCGATGGAGACGGATCCATCGAAGTGGGTGTGGTGGTGGGTAAAGAAGAGGTAAGTGTAGAAATACCGACTTTAGGGTCGATGGGAGGAACGCGGACTTAACGGGCACTAGAATCCCTTGTCCAGCCTATCTTGCACTAAAAAGGGTTAGTACAAGTGGCAGCATGACTTATAATTAGAGGAAATGAATGAATGCGGTGTTTGTTTAAAAAAATGATACGGATTTTTGAAAATATGATGCGATCACAACAAATGCAACAAGCAAAACCCTAATTCTAGGGGTCACCTAGGTCAAAGCTCTAGACCGCTCCTAACTGCCAAAAGACAAATCGCAGGATAAATCCTCCACTGCCTCTTTATCTCTCATGTGGCCAGGTAAGTGCCAGGTAAGTGGGAGGTTCTCCACTACGTAAGTAGTGTGCCTAATTAAGTAACCACTAGCCTTCGACACACTTGCCTTAGACACCACAAAAGAAACGCGTATAAGCAATGAATTAACCACGGCCTTCTCTTGTCCTAAGTGAGCGCGACGGTCCTTAGAGTCATCTCTAGATATTTTTTAGTTAATGAAGGTAAATGCGGATGCAAGTTTTGCGATTTTTGGGGCTTAGGAAGGGTAATGAACTCCCCACCTAATCTGGATTTGGTCTTTGCCCCTTAATGTCCGTATTAATATGCAAACAACCACCAAACAAAAAACACGCACAATTTATTTTGCTTTTTGCGGCGCTGCGATTTTTGCAAAGAACCCTGCAGAAAAATGTTATTTGGAGCAGACAGAGGAGGAGATAAGAAAGTTTTAGAGGACCTGAGAAAAATTTGCACAGAGAACACTTCACGGAGGCGCGGAACCGCCGCAGATGCTGGCTCAGAACACGGGTACGCGGCCGTAGGTGCTGTTCACTGCACAATTTTTTCACAGCAAGCTGCTGTTAACTCCTTGAACTCTCTGGAAATATCTGAAAAAAATTCACTTTCTCCACAGCTTCCAGAATTCCTCGCAATCAAATCACAACAACAGGTTTAGATTTTGTGCGAATTTTGATCTCAAAATTGTAATGGAATAAATCTTTCAATTCAAATTTCAAATAAAGAACGAATTAGCGCACGATCCCCGGCAACGGCGCCATTTGATTGATAGTTTCTTTGTGTGTTGTGTCGGTTTAGAAAATGAATAGAAATCACAATCAAAGAATTATTTGACTGCAATCAATAACGGTGTCGAAATGTAGCGCGTTAGTAAGTGCGGATCATCCACAGGGATTGTGCGATTCGTTCGTATTTTGTTTTGTTTTGAATTGAAAATTTAATAGAAAAGAAAAGCAAATGATTCAAGATTTATATCGATGAATTTCAAGAATCAACTAAATCTAATCAAGAATCAAGAAAGCGTTAAACATCAAGAATCAAGAATTGATATAATTCCATTCGATTTAAGTTTCAAGATTTGTAGTAAAGCTCGTAGGAATCGATTAGATCGTAGATGTGAAGAAGACTAGAAATTACCGTTTCTTATCCATTAACAAATTGATGCTAAATCGATGTAGATTTATCGAGAATTAAGGATCTTGCGAAGAATTAGGGTTTCTTCATTCTATCCTTTGTCCTTTCGATGAATCACATTCACAAGATAGCTTCTAGTAAATCGAATGATTGATCGTTGATCTCTAGATTGTGTGAAAATAATCAAGAACACATTTCACATCAATCTAGATCATCGATCATCCAATTTTCAAGATTTTACAATTGTTATAGGACTTAAAAAAACGTTTAAAGATTCATCAACATCATCTTTCTATGATCATCTTGACTCCTTCACGAGCGGAGTTTTATTCAAGTATCATCACAAAGAATACATTCAAGCATTGAAGTTGAATCATAATGCTCGAATTGAAATATAAGCAAGTAAAAAGAATCTTCACCTTTATTTATTCCACAACTTGTTACACATTGCTCAAGAATACAAGAATTTGAGAAGGAACAAGATTGTCGAATCTAGCGTTACATCGGCTCCTTGAGTCGTGGATCGGCTTGGATCTCATGCTCCGATGAAGTCCGGCTTCGCTTCTAAAGGATGGTTGAAGACTTTCTTTGCTAGAACTCAAAAGATCTTGAATTTGGTTTCTTGATTTGGATTAGGGTTAGGGTTTGGAGGTGGCAAGTTTTGTCACTAAACTTGCGGGAAGATGAAGAACTAAAGATTGATTAGCTATTAACCTTAAATCTAGGCTCCTTTTTATAGACTTCCAAAACCCTAGGTCTAGCATTTCAAATTTGAATTTCCCTCCAAAAGTTTGTTATAGGGAGAGGCTTCTAGAAGTAGTTAGTTAGGAGCTTAGCTTCTACCTTAAGCTTGGAGGTTAGGGAGAAGGTTCTAGGTTCTTAATGTAGTTAGGGTGAAGCTTGCTTTGGAAGCTTGGAATGTTTAGTTTAGAACCCAAGGGCTTGCTGATCTGGCAGAATGTTCAGGAGCTTTCTGGAAATTGTAGTGTATTGCTGAGGTGTACACACTGAGGGAAGAGTTATGAAGCCAAGCAGGGATGATGACGTGGCATGGCCGCCGCGGAACCGCGGCGCAAAGCGGCTCCGACCGCAGTTCCGCGGCCAAGTGGTGGCCTTAGGGCTTGAAACTTCATGGTATGTCTTCTTCTGTACTTTGGTGTACTGTCTGATATGTTGAATTCCTGAATTCCTTCTAGATCATTTCCAGATTTCAAATCCTTAAGTTGGCGTCTTTAGCAGCACTGTTATGTAAATTTGACCATTCTTCTGTAATTTCCTGCACAGACTTTAAAACACAAGTTGCGCTACACAAGAATGATGCGATGTTATGAAATACAGTCAATTTCCCTTAAAGTGCCGGTTTTAAAGTCTAACACATAGAATCTGGTATATAACGACTGTTTTGCTAATATGTGCTATATGAATGCCGAACACTTCTAGATGAGTGCAAATGATAGGGAAATTGCCGTGTTAAAAATGCAGTATTTTCGACTGATCATGCCCCTACTCCATTTTGCCTGAGCCAGGAAACCTCTATGTAGGACTCTAAAGAATTATCAATACGCCGGCAGTAGGTGATGATCATATCAAACACCCATAAGCTGCAAGCGGTCAGCTAAACGTAACAGCCACATGTGTATTGAACGATCAGATGATCAACAAGCAAGCCTGTACATTCTCCTGTGAATCCAATCGGTAACACTACCATACAGTCCGGTCTCTTCGTCTGATATGTCATATATCCAGTCTAGGGGTGGTAAACGTCAGACCCCAGTAACCGATAAGTCATGTAGATGTAAGGCTTCTAACGGTTCGAGAAACAACTGATAACTCTTACCAGTAAATCTCCATATCAGCCCTGGCTAGGGACTTTCAGTTATAGCCAATCGAACACAGTGCAACATCAACTCCCAATACCGGAAAAGGCGAAATCCCTCCTGTCGCTCATTGCCTCCATGTGATTCGGGACTGTACCCAAAAGCCACCATTTTGCACAGCCTCTTGGACGTGGTAAGGTGGAAATTGAAGCACAGTGGGAATCACACAAGACTCTATGACGATATCGGGTCTACAGACTAACCTGTACCAGTGTCACCGGAGAACTGCTATCTGACGATAGGTATAATACTATCTAGGAGTTCTCGGCGAGTCCGTTCAGTATACCCAGTCTCCACTGAGCACCTGTACACCATCTTTGATGTCCAACACCAATGGATATTGGATCATCCATCGCCCATCATATGGGTTAAGATGCGTATACGCTAGTCTATTCTGGAGTATCGATGCCCTGTCTCGATACACCCTCGACTAGGAACAGTTATTGGATGTACTCGTAGACTACCCTGGCCCCACTAGTATGATATGTATCATAGTCGTAGTAGTCGAGTACATATCCTAAGGTCTTTATCAACATGTGATAGCAAGACAGTAAACTAATACAAGTCAACATGTTAAGATAAAGTGAAATCAGGTAGCATAATATCATGTCGAGCAAGAAAGTCCTCTCTATATATATCCAAGCATCCATTATAATATACATCATATGTACAACAATGGCCTCTAGGGAATATACATAACTAACAGATGATGCATCTTGTTCGGGTGTGTTCATTACAGAGAACGTTTTCTCAGTATCCTCTACGTCCTGGGTATAAGATACGGGATCAGGATCCCACAACAGCAATCTGTTAAATGGGATACAGATAGGTAGAGAACTTAGAATGGGTGATAAGTTTCAAGAGTTGGAAACGGTGCAATTTTTGCAGCAAAAGTAGTTGGCGGTTATCACACTGTATTACCAAATACATTGATTCTGAATGAATGTTATTAGATACCGAACATGATGTACAACATCATATCAGTCGCTTTATTTAGTAAAGAAGGATATAATTTTGTATTGATGGATATGTTTTAAACATTTCCTATATCAAGAGTTGATCGGATCAGGCACGTTATCTAATGGCATATACGTTCTAAATCAAACTGCAGTTCTTAACGTACAAAACACACACAAGAGGGAGTTTAGAAATGAACGAATCCTTCTTGAGGCATTATAGACTAGGTCATATCAATGCGACCCGAATAGCTAAGTTACATAAAGATGCATATTTAAATCAGTTTGAATTTACATCTTATGAAACTTGCCAGTCATGTCACAAAGATAAAATGAGCATAGCTCCGTTTACTAGAAACAGGGAAAGAGTTAGTGAAGTCTTGGGATTGATACATGATGATGTATGTGTTGGATATAGTGCCCTCAAAGTCAATTATTGGATCGCAGGCACGTGATTGCAATGATTGTGGGAGGACCTGTACCGGTAGAACGGTATTACTCGAGATGATAGTATGCTATCTGTGTCACGACCCGAAAGTACGGAACATGACCGGCACTTAGACTACGAACGTCTCGAGGCGTACGTACTCTAAGTAAGCCGAACCCAGAAATCTAAACCAAGAAAAGTAGTAAAGGGTAGGAAGAACCATAACAAAACAACCTGCAAGCAACATAATATACAATGCCTAAAGGCGAGGATCACAACAGAAAGAAACTCAACCAGCAAGAAGCCCATAGAAATATAACACGCGACTCTAGGGTCGAAAGAATAAATCCCACTGGTCTCTATCTCAAATAAGTACAAGTTTGGTTGATGGAAATTCTAGATACAACTGAAATATAATATACAATGTACAATGATGGGTATGAAACAATAAACCCACCTACTAACAAGTCACCCGAAAGGAACAGTTCCCGCAAAGCCGCAAGGAATCCTGTACGGCAAACCTGCAAGAAACTGGGGCACAACGGGGGTGAGTTGCCAACTCGTGAGTAGAAAAAGATCTACGAACAGAAAATCGCATGTATGACGCAATCCTAGGTCATACGATCAATACATATAAACCTCAAATACTTAAGTCTGAAGCATGCTAAGGTGGCAATGAAATAACTATACATGTATGTAGTACCAAGTATCAGTGCCTCAGGTAATAACATGTCATAAATAAGAGGTATGTCTGCATGAAGTAATGTGATGAAGTATCAAATAGATATCAATACACATATATTAGCGTCCCATTCCACTAATATTGGTGTAAAGGTATATATAACAGCGCCCTCATACCCTGTTATATATACAAATAAAGTATGATCAATGTAATCAAGGTCTGTATATAATCAAAGTCTATATAAATATGGATCCCGTCCACCCGTCACTCAATGACAATAAGCATCATGCACGTAAATATCATAAACATATGCATGGAGGTACGAGGATGTAATCAAAAATCATGGAACCAGAGAGCCCAGCATCGACACTCGAAAATATCATGAAAACTGTGCCCAGCATCGGCACGTAAATCCTCATATATCGGGCACCGGTCAGTCCGGGTCAGCCCACGGGCTCCGTCTGCGGTATCGGCCCTCGGCCCCGGCAGTACGAGTCGTCCCGTATCCATCTCTCGACTCTGGTCAGTATCCTCCGGATAACCGCCAGGTCCAACCAATCACCGGTAGGTAGTAGTCCCTCTGCCAGGCTCACCGTCTACTGCACAGCGATCCGTTCTCGCCCCGGGGTACCATACCGGGTCCACCATGTACCCGTATTCGGCCTCATCCGCCTCCTCGAATCGGGTTCCACATGTCACTCTAGCACCGAGAAAACACATGGTGGACGCACTGAAATATCATAACAAGGGTAACCGGGTTTTTAAAACAATTACATATTTTCTTTTGAAATATCCACGGTTCCCAAATCCAGAAATATCATGGAAACAATATGTCTCAATGCGTATAATCGAATGCATGATATAGGCGATATGTAAAAGAAATGCAAGCACATCTGTCTATCATGCAACCTGGAATGGTAATATGCACATTTTGAGGGAATCCGCTCTTTTAAAATGAATCAGTTTTGAAGAGTATCTTGCGGTTCCCAAAATTATAAATATCCTCTATGTATGTGCAAACATGTAAGTGCACAAGTATGAGTATGTGCACAAATATAAGTGTAAATGAGTATGTCATGCAAGGATCGTATTCTGAATGCAACAGTACTATAGTGTAGTGACATGGCAATTATCGATGATGAAGTGTGTGAGCCGGCAAGAAAGTGTACGTGGAACATACGCATCATCGATAATGGTGCTGGTGTCCTAACAGCATGATGGTAATATGGCAATAGCACATGGAATGAAATGTGAATAGTAAGGATCATGCGGAATCGAATAAATCAACGCAACTATGAAAAGTCTACATCAATATGTATATGTCATGAAATTGTGCCGTTTGAAATAAAACAGATCGGGGTTTTTAGTAAAATAAGGGCTACGGGGTTTTTAAGAAAGATACGTCCTTTGAAAATATCCGTAGAATCCCTTTACTTGTTTTTAAGATATTCCCGATCCGTAAGATTTGAAATAGGTATGACTCGGGTCTAGCCTAACATCTACTGTACTAACTACTGATCTAACTATCAAGTCAATCGGGAGGGGTATGGAAACCACCTAAATCTGAGTCGATACATATATATATACATATATAGTCGGTGATCCCTCCTCGATAATATCACATCCGATATAATATCTATGATCAGACATCCCAAGTCTAGAGCGCGGATCAAACATCAATTTATAGCTCGTACGTGAATCCGTCGTATGGCATTCCCAAATTCGGGTACGGTTCGATATCACATCTATCATGTCATTCATCAAGTATTCTCTTTATCAAGATCATCATAATCTGGGTACTGACCTATGTCTAGTACAACTCTAGTATCATCAATCCAATCATGATCTGGTCGCTGGCCTACAGCCTCAAATAACTGATAACAACATCATATGTCGTCATAGAGAAGGGTATATCACTCCATGCGACCCACTATAAATATCTAACCGGACATATCTCATATCTCGACCACATGTCAATTATTCAAAGTATATCACTCTGATATGTATCGTCGTCTAAAGATCCGCTATCTTATTAGGGCGTATCTCTAATATGAGTCCTACCATATCACCGATATCATAAGCTCATAACATATCTCATCGACTCATTTCCAATGTCCTCCAATATCCTCCAATATCCTCATTGTCACCGTATAACCCTAGCAAATCCGCACGTGTGTGCGTGTGGGTGTAACCCTATTCTAGGTTCGCGACTAGAACTACACTAGCTACTTCTAACCCTATCCTATGCATATTCCACCTAACACATCCTAAACAACCAAGTCACACATAAGCTAGCATATATCAGTAAATATAACCTATATGTTATACTAGACATCAGACTGCGGGGGTGCTATACGCCATCCACCCGACTTCTCCCCTTAGATATAAATCTACTCACCTTGTTTATGTGTGCCGGTGCCGATATCGCCATTTGCATCCCCAACGCTCCGACGCTACTTGGGGTACCTACAAGGATATCACACGCTAAAACTCATGAAAACCATGTCGGAAACCAAAATGGTGCATACTACGCCCATAAGTAAAAACCTGTGGCCTTGTGTGCAAAAACAGCCAATATCCGCTGTCGTTGACGTCCAAACGCCACCCGACAGATACGAATCATCGAATATCAAAATTCATATGAAAATGAGTCGTAAATCATACGCCAACTCATGAAAATCATCCCAGATTTTACCCTGGTTGGAATCAGTCAAAACTGCACATACCCAGGGTCAACTTTTACATGAAAAGGGGCTGTGCACGCAAAACGAGGCAGTTTTATACTGCTCTGGCCGCAAATTGCGGCCAGAAGGATTAAATTTGCGGCCGGGATTTGGAATTGGTGGCTATGGCTTTGGGTAGTGGTTCCAGGGTGCCTGCACAGCTCACTGCCAACTCAATATTTCCCTAAGAGGTCCCAGGTGAAAGCAAGTTCCAGAAAGGTCTCAAAAATCGACAAAAATGCCAAAATACGCCAAGTCGAGCAACTCTGGTAACTTACTGGAAATTTGGGATAATATTGGTTACAATGGCCTCAAAAACACCTAATAAGGTTATACTAACGATCAAAACCAACACTAGTTGATGTTTCACTCAAATTTTGCCTAAACTAGCACTAAACCTCAATATAACAGCAAATTATCAGCTAGGCACTATAACTTGCAAGATAGGAATTTGGTTATGAGATTATACCTCAAGGGAATCCTGGAATGAAGGAGAAGAGAAGATCAAGATGAAGAGGAGTGTGTGGTTGCTGGAGGGGTGCTGCTACAGCTCCAATTGCTGAAATTTTTGGCTGAAATATGATGTTGCAGCTGTTTCTGGTGCTGATGCAGTGTTGGTTGTTGTGGTTGCTGTTGTGTTGTGGTAAGGGTGACGTTGTGGTATGGTGCTGGGGCTGATCCAGGTATGGTAAGGTGGCTGCAGCTGCTGCTTGCAGTGCTCCTTCTTTCCCTTTCTCTTTTTCTTTTGTGCTGCAGCAGCTGATGGAGGAGGGGGTGTGGTATATGTGGTGAAGTGTGGGGTTTGTATGAATGTGAGAGATGTGAGAGAATAAAGTTTTGAAGTGAAAGGAGGGTGATGAATTTTGAAATGAGGTGAGATGACATAACCTAGGAGCCACCTTCCTCTCTCTCCTCATGATTGCTCAACCATCATGGCCCTCTCTCTCTCTCACCATAAGTCAACCTAACCCTAATCACCCTTAACCAAAACCCTAAGTTAAAACCAATTATCCTAACCAAATGGTTCAATCCACCATGGTCATCTAAACATGGTTCAACCCTAAGCTCAACATGGGTCCAAAACATGAGACCAGTGTGCAAATGTAGGAAATGTTATGGTGCACAATTCTTGCATAAAAAGCCACAAATGCAATTAGCGATTTTTAATCGCGGTTAACACCAAAAAAGCATTTACGTAACCATAAAAGCTTAAAAATAACATATTTCCACAAAATAACATATTTTAGAATTTCCATAATTTTCCCAAAATTTTCCATATTTATCAGTATTTAATTATACCGGCTATTAAAATATTCATTAAAAATTAATATTAAATTATGAAAATTCCCAAAAATAATATTTTATTTTTTTAAATGTTACAGTCTTCCCCCCTTAAAGAAATTCGGTCCCCGAATTTAAATTTAAACCTCCAAATTCCAAAACATTTCAATAAAATGTCCAAGTCAACGGGGCTCCGAAAGCATCAATCCATAAAACGCATCATAGCGCAACACATGCGCATGAGTAGCGAGCAGATAACTTGAAATCAAAACTCCGTCAAGCATCCCGCAATCATCGGAGTCAATGTGAAAATAGGAATGCCAAATCCAAAGCAAAATTGATATGCTAGAAATCGGAGCTATACATGTAAAAATCTGAAGGAATGCATGCCAAATTTCTTTAAAAATCGCTGTGAAGTACACATAACACTGCACAGTGGCGGACGTCTCTACAAGAAAATAGCCATATACTTATGTATCTTTTGTTTAATATGCACGTTACGCCGTTTTTTTTTTTAAAATTGTTAGTTGTATGTATGCCCTAGAGGCCAGTATTGTACAGATGATGTATATGATATTGGATGCTTGGACATATATGGAGATGACTTTCTTGCTCGATATGATAGTATGCTATCTGGTTACTCTTTATCTTAACATGTACACTGGTCTCTTTATACTGTCTTATAGTTACATGTTGGTAAAGCCCTTAGGATATGTACTTGACTACCTGGACTGTGATTCAGATCATACTAGTGGGGACATGGTAGTCTATAAGTACATCCTTCATGGTCCCTAGTCGTGGGTGTATCGAGACGGGGCATCGATATACCAGTGTAGACTAGCGTAAACGCTTCTCGACCCATGAGATGGGCGATGGATGATCCCATATCCATTGGTGTTTGACATCAGAGATGGTGTACGGGTGCTCAGTGGAGACTGGGTACACTGGACGGACTCGCCGAGAACTCCCAGATGGTATTATACCTCACGTCAGATGGCAGTTCTCAGGTGACACTTGTACAGGTTAGTCTGTAGACCCGAGATCGTCATAGAGTCTTGTGTGATTCCCACTGTGCTTTGATCTCCACCTTACCACGTCCATGAGGGCGTGCAAAACGGTGGTCTTTGGGTACAGTCCCGAGTCACATGGAGGCAATGAGCGATAGGAGGGGTTTCGTCTCTCCCGGTATTGGGGGTTGATGTTGCGCTGTGCTCGATTGGCCGTAACAGGGAAGTCCCTGGCCAGGGCTGATCAGAGATTTGGTGGTAAGTGTTACCAGTAGTTTCTCGACCCGTTATGAGCCTCACATCGGCACGACTTATCGGTTATTGGGGTCTGACGTATACCACCCCTAGACTTGATATGCGACGTATCAGACGAACAGACCGGACTGTACGGTAAGTGTTACTGGTCGGATTCGCAGGAGTGTGAGCGGGCAAGCTCGTCGATCTTCTGATCGCTCAATACCCGGGTGGCCGTTACGTTTAGCAGACCGCTTGCGGCTTGTGGGTGTTTGATATGATCATCATCTGCTACCGGCGTATTGACGAGTCTTTAGAGTCCTACACAGAGGTTTCCTGGCTCAAGCGAAACGAAATAGGAGCGCATATGAGATATGTGCAGGACCGAGAATAATGCGTGTATGTGATACCGTATTCCATTCTCGCGATATATGTATCGAATGGTTATATTCGATATAACCTAGTTATCGAATCGAAGATCGATTCGATAAGCCGATACATTGGATACTAGTCGGTCATGTGCGACATGACCGGATCATTGAATCAAGTGTTGATTTAATGATTTAATGTATAATTATATATTTGATATATTACTTTGCATTAACTAGTATTGGTTCACTTTAAACGGATTTTTCTCACTTGGATTGCACATTGTATATGTGATATACTTTTGTGCACTTTTTTGTATCATGTTTGATGATACTTGATCATTTAGTTAAGTGTATAGGATTAAACCATGATTAATATGATTATTAGGGTTTTGCATATCCATTTATTTATTTATTTGTTTATTTGGAAATGATTATGATAAGAATGGTGGCTTTCTTTGTCTTTTAGTTGAAGCTTCATGAAGCTTTGACTTCTTAACCATTCTTGTCATCATGCTTAACCCTAACCCATCCATTAACCATGGTCTATTCTCTACACTTAACCCTAGTTGGAATTATGATAAGTATTCTTTTTTCTTTTCATTTTAAAAACACTTATCATTTTTCTAGCTCATCTTCTTCTTCATCTTCAAGTTTGAAACCTTGAGGCCATCAATGGCAACTTGAGCTTGAGAGTGAGAAATCCAATTCTAAAGAGAACCCACCTCCTATTTCTTCATCCTCTACCTCTTGCCAAGTAGTAGAGTGTGTTTCCTTCACAAGTTTCATCACTTTGTGAAGTAGGGAGCTTGATCTAGCGATGTCTCGACGTAGATCATCTTCGGCATCGTCGTCGATGACCAAGCCCGTTCATTCTCCGATGAAGCCGGCGCTAGAGCCCGGGGTTCGACATGGACAGCGAGGAGACTTCGTTGCGGAGCCATGGAGGTGGATATCCGGATCTACAAAGGTTGTAATTTCCATATCCTTGTAGTTAAGTGTTAACTAGTTTACTTTTCGCCTAGATTTCTAGCAACGATCCGTAGTCTAGGGTTTCTCGGCACCATTTTTTTTAAATTGGCATGTTCGATGCCTTGTGAGACAATTATAGGGTGCCTAGGAACCTTTCACTGGTATCAGAGCCAAGCTAGAGCCTTAGGCGAAGTCTAGACGGAGTTTGAAACCCGGACGAACCGAAAACCCAACCCCAAAATAGCTCTCTGGAAATTTTTCGAATTTGTTGTTTTTTGTCAATTAAAATTGCTTAAAAAATTCAGCAATAAAATCTAAGAATTACTGTGCAAAACATTTCCTGTGAACAGAACAAAGTGCGGCGGAACCGCAGCAGAAGCTAGGCTTCTGCGGCGGTTCCGCGGCTAAATAGTGACGTCAGCCCTTGGTTTTTGCACAGTAATTCCTGATTAATTGTTCTGAGTTTTCTGGGAATTTTAATTTGACTCCAGGTTTGAGTATTCTGGGGTTGTGTAGGGAATCAACGATTCGATCGGATTATCGAACTTTGTCTATGTGTTTTCCGGATAATTTTTTGAATATGTTAAAAAGTTCGACCGGATATAAATACCCAATCTTTCCCCTGCCAAAAATATCCAAGTGTTGGATTATTGTGTGGTTTAAGGACGTTCTGAGTAGTGCAAGTAACGCGATGGACCCTCTAGAAGACAACAAACCTTAACTCGATTATGTGACCGTCTTGAACTGCCCTTTGAACCTTCGGGTTTGGGGCAGTACGGCGTGCCACATGTGAGGCGTTGGCTTGACCCTTCTACGGCTGGACCGTTGGTACTGAGGCATGAAACGAATGTCTTTGAACCTATTTCATGTGTTGGATGGTTTCGGGAAAACTTGGGTGTTCGAATGTTCGATCAGAAAGTTTAATATATTCTATTTATCTGGAATGGGATACAATAATTGGAATTCACAAACAGTTATGTGATAACTGAATGAATGATATAAATCTAGCGGTTTAGTTTCATTTGATATTGAAAAGAGTTTTCGATAATGAGACTAAAATGCGGGATTTATAATAATTAGGCATGTGATGTCTAAGTATTTCATTTGATTAGGCATGCGATGTCTAAAGTAGTTGCGGATTCCAATTGTTGTAGTTTTACACTTTCTTTTCTGTGACCGTAAGTGTAATATGTGATATCGCCGGTTTCGTTGCTATACGTCAACGACAATTGGGGTATGCATACTTACTTACGTTGATGACATGTGATGTTATGTGTTGCTGGATATGTTATATTGGATCGTCGTGTTCGAATAGCCGGGGTTTTTTATGTGAGATGAGTGTTTTTCATTTTCATTCATGTAAAAACTTGTATGTAATATTCTTTCATTTGGGGCACTCCAGGTAGCGGAAGTTGTCACCCTTTGTATATTATTTACTTTTCCGCATTAGGATAGACCCAAGGAGGGGAGCACAAGTAACCGGGTTCTGGGGTCCAGTGGGAGACCAACTCGAGGAGTCGAGTCCGGGTCTCCTAACCCCAGAATTGGCAGGGTTGCTTGCCGCTCTCGTAGGGGTCTACGGATGTGGGATTGGCTATTCATCACGACCGTGGAATCCGTGTTTTATACTGGCTCGTATTGAAAACACGGACGTCCTAGTGTATCCAATATTTCATATGTTCATTCTGCTTCGATATCTGTGTTGTGACTCTGTGATGGATATAGTATATGATATATATGATATATTATATAGACGTTACTTATGTTTTACACCCGCGCTAGACCTGCCCTGCTCTGTCGTTAGTTACCTAACCTAACGGTGCACGAGGGGACATCGAGGCGAATGCGGATGGCATAAGTGTACGTCATATCTATCTGTGATGTTTAGGTATTTTAATGATGGGACTTCATTAATGTGATTAATGAAAGGAAAGAAACCTAAGATGTTGTAGAATCAGATTTTAAATAAAACAGGTAGCTACAGTTCTTGCTTTGCATAGCGGTATATATGATATACCCCACACCTTATTCGATGAGGAAAGGACCGAGATCCCTTCACCGGGAGTGACTCCTTTAGCAGTAACTGGCAGATGCTACACATTCGGTTTGCTTTTGACTGCTTTTGGGTTTTTGCTTTGCACAGCGATATATATGATATATCCCGCACCTCATTCGACGAGGAAAGGACCGAGATCCCTTCGCCGGGAGTGACTCCTTTACCAAAACTAGAAAATCCTCAAAATCACTCCATTTCAAAACTTCATTTGGTTCTACAACGATATCAAGTTCATTACGCAATAGGTTTTCAGAAAAACCTGTCGTAGCCCTCCGTCATTTCAGATAAGTACTAGTTAGTATTCGTGCTACGTTTGTTGACTATGTTAAGGAGTAGTGTGCGGTAGCTAACCAGTATTTGTCTGCTTATGCATATGATGCAGATTGGATTAGGGTAGTCGTGCGACTTTGTTGACTATGTTAAGGGTCGTGCGGGTGGGTTTAATTCAATCAGGAAATGACGGGTTGAACTTGACTAGCATTTATGATTTGTTGACTATGTTAAGGTCATATAGCTGCTAGGGGCAAAATATTATCGGGAATTTCAAGTGTTGAAATTTGCAATGAGATTGCATACCTTCTATGAGATAGTTGGATCCCGATACCCACTGCGAGTAAGAGTTACTCCTGGGAGAGTTTTACACATTACAATTAGCCGATCAAGTAGGTGTCTAGAAAGGTGTTAACGAGGTTACGCCTCTGGGAAAACGAGATTTACATTAATTAGGTTCGTGCGAAAGCACGGGGGACCTCCCTCAAAGTACCGACACTGGCCAAGCTGAAAGATTGGCGAACTTGTAGTGTGTAATTAATCCCGGCTAGTCTTTCCTTTTAGGGTTTGGAGGAAGATTTGATAAAAAGCAGTGGGAGCCATCCTGATTAGATAAGATAAAAACCAATCTGATCTTGCACGAGCATACGCTAAAGTGTTTTCTTCTCTCTCTCTCCAGGTAGCGACCATTTCATGCCCTAATGAAGATAATAATATGGATGTATTGACTGAACCCGCATGTTATACTGTGCTGGGGAACGTTGGTTCCGTTCTTTCCTATAAGAGTTATAGGAATGAACAGGATATAGGGGAATACCAGGATTCCCATGCCACCCGAATGAAGAAAGTACATGTTGATGCATTTTCTTCGGGTGTGTTCGTTACTGAGAACTGTTTCTCTATTTGCTCTACGTCCTGGGTATTGGATACCGGGTCAGGATCCCATATATGTAATCAGTTACATGGGCTCAGGAAAGATAGAGAACTTGGAGAAGGTGATAAAGACATTAGAGTTGGAAATGGTGCAATTGTTGCAGCTAAGACTGTCGGGGAATATCACCTTGTATTACCAACTGGTAATACATTGGTTATGAACGAATGCTATTACATGCCGAACCTGATATGCAACATTATATCGGTTTCTTTATTAAGCAAAGAAGGATATAATTTTGTATTACAGGACAATGTTATGAACATTTTCCGTAACCAAAAGTTGGTTGGATCAGGCACGTTATGCAATGGTATTTATGTTCTGAATCAATCAACAGTTCTGAGCATAACAAACACACACAAGAGGAAGAGTTCTGAACTCAACGAATCCTTCTTGTGGCATTGTAGACTGGGTCACATCAATGTGACACGACTGGCTAAGTTGCATAAGGATGGATATTTGAAACCTTTCGAATTTTCATCTTATGACACTTGCCAGTCATGTCTCAAAGGCAAGATGACCAAAACTCCGTTTACGGGACACGGAGAAAGAGTTACCGAACTCTTGGGACTGATACATAGTGATGTATGCGGTCCCATGTCTACACATGCCAGGGATGGTTCTTCTTACTTCATTACATTCACTGACGATCTCTCTAGGTTCGGGTATGTGTTCCTGATGAAACACAAATCAGAAGCTTTTGAGAAATTTAGGGAATATAAACAAGAAGTTGAGAACCAAACCGGAAAAAGTATTAAAATCCTTCGATCTGATCGAGGAGGGGAATACTTGAGCAATGAATTCCTGGACTTCCTAAAAGAGAATGGGATTCTCTCTCAGCTGACTCCTCCATATACACCACAGCACAACGGTGTATCTGAACGGAGGAACCGCACCCTATTAGATATGGTGCGCTCTATGATGAGCACAGCTGAGTTACCTATTTCCTTCTGGGGTTATGCGCTGGAAACAGCAACATATCTATTGAATCAAGTTCCATCTAAATCTATACCTACCACACCATATGAGATATGGAGTGGGAAGAGATCATATTTTAAACGAGTTAAGATATGGGGTTGTCCGGCCTATGTCAAAAGGCAAAATCCAGATAAACTCGAGGCACGGTCAGTTCTTTGCAAGTTTGTGGGATATCCTAAGAATTCCCAAGGATATTTTTTTCTACCATGCTGAAGAACAAAAGGTGTTTGTTTCTCAATATGCCACCTTTTTAGAAAAGGAATTCCTTGAAAAAGAAATTAGTGGCAAAGTGGTAGAGCTGGAAGAGGTTCCAGATACACAAACCGTAACTGAAGATTTAGTGGAACCAGAAGATTCAGTAGCTCCCGATGAACCTCAGCCTCTCCGCCGATCTAGTAGGGTTCCTCGCCAACCTGAGAGATACTACGGTTTTCTCATGGATGGTGGAAGCGAGGATTGCATCATGGAGGATGATGACCCAACTAGCTTCGAGCAGGCCATCACGAGTGGGGACTCAGTGAAATGGCTGGATGCTATGCGGTCCGAGATGGAATCCATGTACACCAACAAAGTATGGACTTTGGACATTGCTCCTGAAGGGGTAAAACCCATTGGGAGCAAGTGGATCTTCAAGAAGAAACTTGGTGTAGATGGGAAAGTGGAGACTTTCAAAGCTAGACTTGTAGCAAAGGGTTTTCGTCAAAGGCCAGGTGTGGACTATGATGAGACCTTTTCTCCAGTGGCTATGCTTAAATCCATCCGGATCATGCTTGCCATCGCTGCTTATCATGATTACGAAATCTGGCAAATGGATGTTAAGACCGCCTTTATAAATGGTTATTTAGAAGAGTGCGTGTACATGACTCAGCCAGAGGGCTTCGTAGACAGTGGGAGCAGCGGGATGGTGTGCAAACTGCTTAAATCCATTTATGGATTAAAGCAAGCATCGCGGAGTTGGAACATCTGCTTTGACGTCGTTATCAAAGAGTTTGATTTCGTCAAAAACCCAGATGAACCTTGTATCTACAAGAAGGTGGCAGAGAGTAAGGTTGTCTTCCTCGTATTGTACGTGGACGACATACTCTTGATAGGAAATGATATTCCTATGCTGCAATCGGTCAAGCTCTTCTTATCACAAAGATTCTCAATGAAAGATCTTGGTGATGCCTCCTGCATATTGGGAATTAGGATCTATAGAGATAGATCCAAACGGATTTTGGGATTGTCCCAATCCAGGTACATTGACACCATACTAAAGAGGTTTAGTATGGAAGAGTCCAAGCGTGGGAACTTGCCCACGATCTCTGGAGTCACTCTCTCCAAAGAGATGTCTCCCAAGACTGATTTGGAGAGAGCTCGCATGCAAGGGATACCCTATGCGTCGGCAGTAGGCTCTATCATGTATGCGATGCTATGTACCAGACCCGATGTAGCATACTCACTAAGTGTAGTGAGCAGGTATCAAGCTGATCCTGGAGAGAGCCACTGGACAGCTGTGAAGAGCATTCTCAAATACTTGCGAAGGACTAGAGATATGTTCTTGGTGTATGGTAACGGAGAACTCCAAGTGGAGTCCTTTACCGATTCCAGCTTCCAGAGTGATAAGGACGACTCTAAGTCGCAGTCGGCTTTGTCTTTACCCTTTAGGGAGGGGCGGTTAGCTGGAAGAGTTCCAAGCAGGAAATCGTGGCAGACTCGACAATGGAGGCTGAATACATCGCTGCCAACGATGCTGCCAAAGAGGCTGTCAGGATCAAGAAGTTCATTACTGAACTTGGAGTAGTTCCATCCATTGAGCATCCAATACCTTTGTATTGCGATAACAATGGAGCGGTGGCTTTGGCCAAGGAACCCAGGTCCCATCAGCGATCCAGGCATATTCTGAGGCGGTATCACCTGATCCGGGAGATAGTTGATCGCCGGGAGATCGAGGTCAGGAGGGTTGACACGAAGAACAACACCGCGGATCAACTCACGAAGGCCATTCCCCAGATACAGTTTGAGAGACTCTTCGGGATGCTCGGTATGCGATACTACAGCAGCTGGCCCTAGTGCAAGTGGGAGATTGTTAGTTGTATGTATGCCCTAGAGGCCAGTATTGTACAGATGATGTATATTATATTGGATGCTTGGACATATATAGAGATGACTTTCTTGCTCGATATGATAGTATGCTATCTGGTTACTCTTTATCTTAACATGTACACTAGTCTCTTTATACTGTCTTATAGTTACATGTTGGTAAAGCCCTTAGGATATGTACTTGACTACCTGGACTGTGATGAAGATCATACTAGTGGGGACATGGTAGTCTATAAGTACATCCTTCATGGTCCCTAGTCGTGGGTGTATCGAGACGGGGCATCGATATACCAGTGTAGACTAGCGGATACGCTTCTCGACCCATGAGATGGGCGATGGATGATCCCATATCCATTGGTGTTTGACATCAGAGATGGTGTACGGGTGCTCAGTGGAGACTGGGTACACTGGACGGACTCGCCGAGAACTCCCAGATGGTATTATACCTCACGTCAGATGGCAGTTCTCAGGTGACACTTGTACAGGTTAGTCTGTAGACCCGAGATCGTCATAGAGTCTTGTGTGATTCCCACTGTGCTTTGATCGCCACCTTACCACGTCCATGAGGGCGTGCAAAACGGTGGTTTTTAGGTACAGTCCCGAGTCACATGGAGGCAATGAGCGATAGGAGGGGTTTCGTCTCTCCCGGTATTGGGGGTTGATGTTTCGCTGTGCTCGATTGGCCGTAACAGGGAAGTCCCTGGCCAGGGCTGATCAGAGATTTCCTGGTAAGTGTTACCAGTAGTTTCTCGACCCGTTATGAGCCTCACATCGGCACGACTTATCGGTTATTGGGGTCTGACGTATACCACCCCTAGACTTGATATGCGACGTATCAGACGAACAGACCGGACTGTACGGTAAGTGTTACTGGTCGGATTCGCAGGAGTGTGAGCGGGCTAGCTCGTCGATCTTCTGATCGCTCAATACCCGGGTGGCCGTTACGTTTAGCAGACCGCTTGCGGCTTGTGGGTGTTTGATATGATCATCATCTGCTACCGGCGTATTGACGAGTCTTTAGAGTCCTACACAGATGTTTCCTGGCTCAAGCGAAACGAAATAGGAGCGCATATGAGATATGTGCAGGACCGAGAATAATGCGTGTATGTGATACCGTATTCCATTCTCGCGATATATGTATCGAATGGTTATATTCGATATAACCTAGTTATCGAATCGAAGATCGATTCGATAAGCCGATACATTGGATACTAGTCGGTCATGTGCGACATGACCGGAACATTGAATCAAGTGTTGATTTAATGATTTAATGTATAATTATATATTTGATATATTACTTTGCATTAACTAGTATTGGTTCACTTTAAACGGATTTTTCTCACTTGGATTGCACATTGTATATGTGATATACTTTTGTGCACTTTTTTGTATCATGTTTGATAATACTTGATCATTTAGTTAAGTGTATAGGATTAAACCATGATTAATATGATAATTAGGGTTTTGCATATCCATTTATTTATTTATTTGTTTATTTGGAAATGATTATGATAAGAATGGTGGCTTTCTTTGTCTTTTAGTTGAAGCTTCATGAAGCTTTGACTTCTTAACCATTCTTGTCATCATGCTTAACCCTAACCCATCCATTAACCATGGTCTATTCTCTACACTTAACCCTAGTTGGAATTATGATAAGTATTCCTTTTTCTTTTCATTTTAAAAACACTTATCATTTTTCTAGCTCATCTTCTTCTTCATCTTCAAGTTTGAAACCTTGAGGCCATCAATGGCAACTTGAGCTTGAGAGTGAGAAATCCAATTCTAAAGAGAACCCACCTCCTATTTCTTCATCCTCTACCTCTTGCCAAGTAGTAGAGTGTGTTTCCTTCACAAGTTTCATCACTTTGTGAAGTAGGGAGCTTGATCTAGCGATGCCTCGACGTAGATCATCTTCGGCATCGTCGTCGATGACCAAGCCCGTTCATTCTCCGATGAAGCCGGCGCTAGAGCCCGGGGTTCGACATGGACAGCGAGGAGACTTCGTTGCGGAGCCGTGGAGGTGGATATCCGGATCTTCAAAGGTTGTAATTTCCATATCCTTGTAGTTAAGTGTTAACTAGTTTACTTTTCGCCTAGATTTCTAGCAACGATTCGTAGTCTAGGGTTTCTCGGCACCATTTTTTTTTAAATTGGCATGTTCGATGCCTTGTGAGACCATTATAGGGTGCCTAGGAACCTTTCAAAAATGACATAGAAGGGTTTCCTGTTTTAAACGTTTCGTGTCATATCAGACACGTATGTAAATAATGAGACTATAGCTCGCTTTTGGAAATCCCTTTGAAAACTGTCAATGCATGCAAAATATATCCAGGCACTGTCCTCTGATTAGTCCTGCTCAGTATGAAAATCAATTGCAATATCATAAAAATGTACTGCTCCACAGAAATCAATCCCCAAAAATGCATATGAAAACCCTGTGCGTCCGGTGCGCACGGAAATAAAAATCCATACATGTGCCAAGCAGGTGCACAAAAATGACATCAAGGTGCAACGGTTGTGCACACAGCATCGGTCATAGGCAACGTGTATGCCTGACCGCAAAATCAGGTGCATTTGACATGCACGAAAATCCCGATTTAGTGCATCTGGTGTGCACCAAATCGCATCTCATAACAGGCGTCCAACATGCGCTAAAAATCCAAATCCGGTGCATCCATCATGCATGAAATCATGAAATCCAATATCAAGTGTTGAACACGCGTAAAATCCAATCAGGTGCATTAAGTGCACAAAACAATGTCGAGCATCACCCACGAAATCGAAATCCAGTGCATCCAAGTGTACAAAATACATGTCACTGCACTGCAAGCATATATAAACTATACAGAGTGCAGGAACCAAATCGTGTGCGTGCATACGCACAAAATCAACTCAAATGTCCAAATCCCATAAATCACAAATATGTGAAACCAAGGCACGAAATCGATACCAAGTGTAACAACTGTGCAAAAATCGCAAGTCCTCAATCATCAAAATCAAATCATGCGAATAAATCACCCAAAACATCGAAATCAAATATGGCGGAATAATTTCGCTCAAACACATCCTCTAAGAATCTCTGGCCAACTGTCGCGGTCACTCGTAGGACGTCTCGTCGATGATTCTGAACTCTGGCCTGCTGGTGTGCGTAACATGACCACTCCTGGGTCAGGGTCTTCACTGTGAATTACCAATCTCTCAGTCCGTCGGCTCATCGGCCCTGTCAGGTGTGCTAACGGGGACGATTCCGTTCTGGCACTCCTCTGGCCATTCCTCAGTCAATCCTGACGACCACTCGTAAAGCAGCATGTCACTGGCTTCGGCCTATGGCTCCTTGAGTGTGCATCACATCTGATCTTGGGTGCAAATATCCTTGCAGCTGTGTCTTGGAAGGAATCCTGCTCAAGGTCTCTTCCGATCTCGTCTATGCCAAACTGTACGGAGGCCGGTATTCTTAAATAATCCTTTCTCTTTTCCGGTCATCTGGGTCCTCCGCGTCGCATCTTCTCGAAAACTGCCCGTATCCCAATGCTTCTGTAAGTAAATCAGGTTTCTAGCCTCGACGGAAGGTAATGACAGCTCGTCAGCGTCTCGCACGGACCTCTGGTTTCGCTTGTCTTATCGTCATCCACTATGACGTCACACCGTGCTATCTACACACTGTAACTGTTCTCGGCCACGGTCTATCCGAAGTCTCTCGCACGGACTCGAAATCGCGTATTTCGTAGCTCCATCATACTGTAGATGTAGGGTTCCTAGGCACACTAAGGAGGTCTCACAAGGCATCAACCATGCCAATTTCAAATTTTACGGTGCCGAGAAACCCTAGACTACGGATCGTTAACTAGAAGTCTAGGCGAAACAACGAGCTAGTTAACAACTTAACTAAAGTGTAACGAAAATACAACCTTTGTAGATCCGGTGCTCCACCTCCATAGCTCCGTGATGATGTCTCCTCGCTGTACAAAATGGATCTTGGGCTTCATCGGAGAAAAAGCGGGCTAGGTCATCGACGATGATGCCGAAGATGATCTACGTCGAGGCATCGCTAGATCAAGCTCCAACTTCACCAAGTCATGAAACTTGTGAAGAAAACACACTCTACTACTTGGCAAGAGGTAGAGGATGAAGAAATAGGAAGTGGGTAGACGTTAGAATTGGATTTCTCACTCTTTTTCATCAATCACCATTGATGAAGAAAGGTTTTCTTCAATGAAGAAGATGAAGAAGAAGAAGATGAAAAATGTTATGATAAGTTCATTCAAAATAGAAAATAAATTGAATACTTATCATGTTGCAACCATGGTCAAGTGTAGAGAATAAATCATGGTTAAATGGAATGGTTAGGGTTAAGCATGAAGACAAAATGGTCACTTAGTCAAAGCTTCATGAACTTTCAATGTAAAACAAAACTAGCAACCATTTTCTTTTCTTTTGCCATTTCTTTTCCAAAATAAAATAAATGAAATAAATAAATAAATGAAAAAGAAAACCCTAACCATTACACAACCATGGTTTAATCTTTACACAAACCCTAGAGAGCATGTATCATCAAACATGATACAATCAAGTGCACAAAAAGTATATCACATATACAATGTGCACATCCGAGCGAGAAAATCCATTTAAAGTGAACCGATACTAGTTAATGCAAAGTAATATATCAAATATATAATTATACATTAAATCATTAAATCAACACTTGATTTAACGGTCCGGTCATATCGCATATAACCGACTAGTATCCTATGTATCGGTTTATCGAATCAATGCTTGAATCGATAACTAGGTTATATCGCATACAACCATTCGATACAATCATCGCGAGAATAGAATACGGTATCACATACACGCATTATTCTCGGTCCCGCACATATCTCATATGCGCTCCTATTTCGTTTCGCTTGAGCCAGGAAACCTCTGTGTAGGACTCTAAAGACTCGTCAATACGCCGGCAGCAGGTGATGATCATATCAAACACCCACAAGCCGCAAGCGGTCTGCTAAACGTAACGGCCATCCGGGTATTGAGCGATCAGAAGATCGACGAGCAAGCCCGCTCATACTCCTGTGAATCCAACCAGTAACACTTACCGTACAGTCCGGTCTGATCGTCTGATATGTCGCATATCTCGCCTAGGGGTGGTAAACGTCAGACCCCAATAGCTTGATAAGTCGTGTCGATATGAGGTCTATAACAATTCGAGAAACTACTGGTAACACTTACCAGTAAATCTCAGCAACCCTGGCCAGGGATTTCCTGTTATAGCCAAGCGAACACAGCGCAACATCAACTCCCTATACCGGGAGAGACGAATCCCCTCCTATCGTTCATTGCCTCCATGTGATTCGGGACTGTACCCAAAAACCACCGTTTTGCATGCCCTCTTGGACGTGGTAAGATGGAAATCAAAGCACAGTGGGAACCACACAAGACTCTATGACGATCTCGGGTCAACAGACTACTCTGTACCAGTGTCACCAGAGAACTGCCATCTGACGTATGGTATAATACCATCTGGGAGTTCTCGGCGAGTCCGTCCAGTGTACCCAGTCTCCACTGAGCACCCGTATATCATCTCTGATGTCAAACACCAATGGATATGGGATCATCCATCGCCCATCTGTATGGGTCGAGAAGGTATACGCTAGTCTACTCTGGTATATCGATGCCCCGTCTCGATACACCCACGACTAGGGACCTTGAAGGATGTACTTATGGACTACCATGTCCCTACTAGTATGATCCGCATCATAGTCCAGGTAGTCAAGTACACATCCTAAGGGCTTTACCAACATGTAACAGAGAGACAATCAGTATACACGTTAAGGAAAAGAGTAACCAGATAGTATACTATCATGTCGAGCAAGAAAGTCCTCCCTATATATGTCCAAGCATCCACTACAATATACATCCTATGTATAGTAATGGCCTCTAGGGCATACATATAACTAACAATCTCCCACTTGCACTAGGGACATCTGATAGCAGTGGTTGTAGTATCTCATACTCAACCATCCCATAAAAATCTCTCTCTGGGAACAGGCCTTTGTGAGTGGATCCGCTGTGTTTGTCCTCTGAGTCTACTCTCCAAATCTCGATCACCCTGAAGATCAACCATCTCCATGATCAGGTGACACTGCCTTAGAATATGTCTGGATCACTGATGGGACCGGCGTTCCTTGGCATAAGCCACAACTCCATTGTCTCACAATGGTTGGAACGTAGTTCATCTCATGAACCAATATACACCCAGACTGCCTCTTTGGTAGCATCTTAAGTAGCGATGTATCCAGCCTTTATCGTCTAGTATGCCACGGTATCTAGCTTTGAACTTTTCCAGCATACCGTCCCTCCACTGAGGGTAAAGACAATGCCTTTGAATGACATTCAGTCGTCTTTATCACTCTGGAACCATTCCAGTGATTCTCCCCAGGGTCGATTGATACCTTCTCACTGCAACTAGTGAGAATCCTAACATCCATTTAGATCTATCTCATAGATCCAAAACCCAGGATTTAGGAGGTATCACTTTGATCCTATATGGAGAATCCTTGTGATAAGCGGAGATTGATCGAGCGTAGCATAGGAAACTCCTTCCCTATCAAGAGTATGTCATCCACGTACTCTACGAGGATCGTCACCATACTCCCTACTACCTTTTTGTTTATACAAGGTTCATCTACCATTTTGATGATGTCAACTTCTTTGACTAATCCATCAAAATAGATGTTCCAACTCCGCGATGCCTGCTTTATCCTATAAAGCATCTTGCACACGTATCCGCTGCTCCCACTATCTACGAGGCCCTCTGGCTGTGTACTTATAGACTCTCTCTTCTAAAACATCATTTAGAAAAGCTGTCATGACACCCAACCACCAGATATCGTAGTCATGGTATGTATCCGTGGCAAGTAGAATCTGGATGGACTTAAGCATAGATACTGGAAAAAGGTTTCATCATTATCCACGCCTGGTCAATGACGAAAGCCTTTAACAAGTCTAGCTTTGAAAGTCTCAACTTTTTCATCTACACCAAGTAATCTTCTCAAGATATACTTGCTCCTGATGGGAATTTAACCCTTCAGATATAGCAATCAAAGTCCATACTTTGTTGGTGTACATGGATTCGATCTCAGATCGCTAAGCATCCAGCCATTCTTATAGAGTCCCACTCCTGATGGCCAGTTCGAAACTAGTTGGGTCATCATCTCATGATGCAATCCTCGCTCCCACTGTCATAGAGAAACCGAAGTAGCTCTCAAGTGGGTGAGGAACCCTACTAGATCGGCGGAGAGGCTGAGGTTCGTTGGTAACTATTGAATCCTTTGGTTCTGTCAAATCATCAGCTGCAGTTTTGTATAGCTGGAACCTTTCCAGTTCTACATAACAGACCTTGCCTAGAGCTTGTCCGGATTTTGCTTTTCAGACATAGCCCGGACAACCCCAAATCTTAACCAACTTAAGATATGGGCTCTTCCCTTTCCATATCACATATGAAGTGGTAGGCAACTGATTTGATTCGAACCCTATTCAATAGGTATGCAGCTTCTCAAGTGCATAACTCCCAAACGGAAATAGGCAACTCAGTAGTACTCATCATAGAGCACACCTTATCATATAGGGTGTGATTGCTCCGTCCCGATATACCATCGTGCTATGGTGTATACGGAGGAGTAATGCTGAGAGAGAATTTCATTCTCCTTTAGCATAGTCCAGGAATTCCGTGCTCAAGTATTCTCCTCCTTGATCTCATCAAAGGACATAGTACTTATACCCGTATTGGTTCTCTACTTTTAACTTATATTCTGTGAATATCTCAAAAGGTTCGGACTTGTGTTTCAACAGGAACATAGGTCTGAATCTTGAAAGATCATCAGAGAATGTAATGAAGTATAAAGAACCGGTCTTGGCAAGTGTAGACAGGGGACCTTACATACATCAACATGTATCATCCCAAGAGTTCACTAACTCATTCTCTGTTTCCAATAAACAGGGCTATGGTCATCGTATCTTTGTGACATGACTGGCAAGTTTCACAAGATGTAGATTCAAACTGATTTAAATATGCATCTTCATGTAACTTCAGCTAGTCGGGTCACATTGATATGACCTAGTCTACAATGCCTCAAGAAGGATTCGTTCATTTCTGAACTCTTCCTCTTGTGTGTGTTTCGTATACTAAAGAACTGTAGTTTGATTTAGAACATCAAATGCTTTTAGATAACGTGCCTGATCCGATCAACTTTTGATATAGGAAATGTTCAAAACATTATCCAACAATACAAAATTTTATCGTTTCTTTACTAATAAAGAGACAGATATGATTTTGCATATCAGGTTCGGTATCTAATAACATTTTTTCAGAATCAATGTATTTGGAATACAGGGTGACAGTGACCAACAGACTTGGCTGCAACACTTGCCCCGTTTTCTGCCTAATGAAACATATCACCCGTTCTCAGTTCTCTACCTAGCAGTAGCCCTATGTAACAGATTACATATCTGGGATCCTGATCTGGTATCACATACCCAGGACGTAGAGGATATAGAGAAACAGTTCTTTGTAATGAACACACCCGAAGATGATGCATCAACATGCACTCTCTTCGTTTGGGCGGCACGGGAAATCTGGTATTCCCCAATTTCCTGCTCTGTCTTATAACAATTATAAGTTGGAGCGGGACCAACGTTCCCCAGCTCAGAATAATAAGCGGGTTCGGTCAAATATCCGTATTATTATCTTGATTAAGGCGTGATATGGTCGCTACCTGGAGAGAGAGAGAAGAAAACACTCAGCGTGCGCTCTTTTAAGAATAGATTGGTTATTATTTTATCTAATCAGGATGGCTCCCACTGCTTTTTATCAAATCTTCCTTCAAACCCTAAAAGGAAAGACTAGCCGGGATTAATTACACACTACAAGTTCGCCAATCTTTCAGCCAGGCCAGTGTCGGTACTTTGAGGGAGGTCCCCCGTGCTTTCGCACGAACCTAATTAATGTAAACCTCGTTTTTCCAGAGGCGTAACCTCGTTAACACCTTTCTAGACACCTACTTGATCGGCTAATTGTAATGTATAAAACTCTCCCAGGAGTAACAATTACTCGCAGCGGGTATCGGGATCCAACTATCTCATAGAAGGTATGCAATCTCATTGCAAATTTCAACACTTGAAATTCCCGATAATATTTTGCCCCAAGCGATCTATGACCTTGACTGAGTCAACAAATCATAGACTACAAGTAAAGTTCAACCCGTCATTTCTCGATTGAATTAAACCCACCCGCACGACCCTTGACTGAGTCAACAAGGCCGCACGACTACCCTAATCCAATCGCATCATATGCTTTGCAGATAAGCACTAATTAGCTACCGCACACTACGCCTTGACTGAGTCAACAAACGCAGCATGAATACTAACTAGGACTTATCTGAAATGACGGAGGGCTACGTCAGGTTTTTAAGAAAACCTTTTGCGTAATGAACTTTATATCGTTGTAGAATCAAATGATTTTAAAATGGAGTGTTTTTGAGGCTTTTCTAGTTTTGCTAAAGGAGTCACTCCCGGTGAAGGGATCGTCGGTCCTTTCCTTGTCGAATGAGGTGCGGGATATATCATATATATCACTGTGCAAAGCAAAAACTCTTAAAAAGCAATCAAAAGACAAACCGAGTGTGTAGCATCTGCCAGTTATTGCTAAAGGAGTCACTCCCGGTGAAGGGATCCCGGTCCTTTCCTCATCGAATAAGGTGCAGGATATATCACATATACCGCTATGCAAAGCAAGAACTGTAGCTACCTGTTTTTATTTTGAAATTCGATTCTACAACATCTTAGGTTTCTTTTATTTCATTAATCTCATTAATGAAGTCCCATCATTTAGGTACCTAAACATCACAGATAAATACGACGTACACTTATGCCATCCGCATTCGCCTCGATGTCCCCTCGTGCACCGTTAGGTTAGGTAACTAACGGCAGAGCGGGGCAGGGCTAGCGCGGGTGTAAAACATAAGTAACGTCTATATAATATATCATATATACTATATAAAGTATCCATCACAGAACATCACATGATCACATCACAGATATCGCAGCAGAAGAAACATATGAAATATTGGATATACTAGGACGTCCGTGTTTTCAATACGAGCCAGTATAAAACACGGATTCCACGGTCGTAATGAATAGCCAAACCCACACCCCTAGACCCCTACGAGAGCGGCAAGCAACCCTACCAATTCTAGAGTTAGGAGACCCGGACTCGACTCCTCGAGTTGGTCTCCCACTGGACTCCAGAACCCGGTTACTTGTGCTCCCCTCCTTGGGTCTATCCTAGTGCGGAAAAGTAAATAATATACAAAAGGTGACATCTTCCGCAACCTGGAAGTGCCCCAATAAAAGAATATTACATACAAGTTTTTACATGAATGAAAATGAAAAACACTCATCTCACATAAAAACCCCCGGCTATTCAAACACGACGATCCAATATAACATATCCAGCAACACATAACATCACATGTCAACAACGTAAGTAAATATGTCCATTCCAATTGTCGTTGACATATAGCAACGAAACCGGCGATATCACATATTACACTTATGGTCACAGAAATGAAAGTGTAAAACTACAACAGTTGGAATCCGCAACCTGCATAGACATCGCATGCCTAATCAAATGAATTCCTTAGACATCTCATGCCTAACAATTATAAACCCCGCATTTTAGTCTCAAAATCGAAAACTCTTTTCAATATCAAGTCGGGCAATTCAACAAGATTCCCGACATCCTGATCGAATACTCGTCGCAAACTTTAGTAGACGGCCGCACCACCGACGCCGTCGACGAAGTGCACCAAGGCGGAACACCGCTGCCGCGAGCACCCGAACGGATGCTTTCGGCGACGGGGTTCTCCTACAGTCACTTGGTCGGGGCTATGGAGTGAGGCTGTCTATTAAGTTTACCCGGCGAGTATCCGCGTACGCTACGTGATTGCAACGGACTTTTGATCGCATCAAAATTCCGTAGCAACCGATCAAGTGAGACTAAAGTGCTATGTTTATAACATTCATTCAGTTATCTCATAACTACTTGTGAATTCCAATTATTGTATCACATTCCGGATAAATAGAAAATGTTAAACTTTCCGATCGAACGATCGAACACCCAAGTTTTCCTGATACAGATCAACACATGAAACAAGTCTAACAACATTCAGTTCGTGCCTCAGTATCAACGGTCCAGCCGTAGAAGGGTCAAGCCAACGCCTCACATGTGGCACGCCGTACTGCCCCAAACCCGAAGGTTCAAAGGGCAGTTCAAGACGGTCACATAATCGAGTTAAGGTTTGTTGTCTTCTAGAGGGTCCATCGCGTTACTTGCACTACTTAGAACGTCATTAAACTACGGAAAAATCCAACACTTGGAAATTTCCCGACAGGGGAAAAATTGGGTATTTATATCCGGTCGAACTTTTTAACATATTCTAAAATTTATCCGGAAAGCCACATAGACAAAATCTGATACTCCGATCGAAACACCCAATCCCCAAAACAACCCCAGAATACTCAACTGTAGAGTCACATTAAAAATAACCAGAAAATATAGCAATCAATTATATGAATTACTGTGCAGAAAACATTGGTCAAAGGGACTGTACGACCGCGGAACCGCCGCATGTGAGGGCTTATGCCGCGGTTCCGCGGTCGAATATTTGAATTAGACCCTCGTATTTCACAGTAATTCAAATAAGACCCTGCTTATTTTTCTGCATATTTTTAATTCTCAAAAATCCACAAATTCAGAAAATGTCCAGAGAGCATGGAAATTTTGGGGTATCGGTTCGTTCGGACTTCAAACTCCGTCTAGACTTCGCCTAAGGCTCTAGCTAGGCTCTGATACCACTGTAGGGTTCCTAGCCACACTAAGGAGGTCTCACAAGGCATCAACCATGCCAATTTTAAATTTTACGGTGCCGAGAAAGCCTAGACTACGGATCGATAACTAGAAGTCTAGGCGAAACAACGAGCTAGTTAACAACTTAACTAAAGTGTAACGGAAATACAACCTTTGTAGATCCGGTGCTCCACCTCCATAGCTCCGTGATGATGTCTCCTCGCTGTACAAAACGGATCTTGGGCTCTAGCGTCGGCTTCATCGGAGAAAAAGCAGGCTAGGTCATCGACGACGATGCCGAAGATGATCTACGTCGAGGCATCGCTAGATCAAGCTCCAACCTCACCAAGTCATGAAACTTGTGAAGAAAACATACTCTACTACTTGGCAAGAGGTAGAGGATGAAGAAATAGGAAGTGGGTAGACTTTAGAATTGGATTTCTCACTCTTTTTCATCAATCACCATTGATGAAGAAAGGTTTTCTTCAATGAAGAAGATGAAGAAGAAGAAGATGAAAAATGTTATGATAAGTTCATTCAAAATAGAAAATAAATTGAATACTTATCATGTTGCAACCATTGTCAAGTGTAGAGAATAAATCATGGTTAAATGGAATGGTTAGGGTTAAGCATGAAGACAAAATGGTCACTTAGTCAAAGCTTCATGAACTTTCAATGTAAAACAAAACTAGCAACCATTTTCTTTTCTTTTGCCATTTCTTTTCCAAAATAAAATAAATGAAATAAATAAATAAATGAAAAAGAAAACCCTAACCATTACACAACCATGGTTTAATCTTTACACAAACCCTAGAGAGCATGTATCATCAAACATGATACAATCAAGTGCACAAAAAGTATATCACATATACAATGTGCACATCTGAGCGAGAAAATCCATTTAAAGTGAACCGATACTAGTTAATGCAAAGTAATATATCAAATATATAATTATACATTAAATCATTAAATCAACACTTGATTTAACGATCCGGTCATATCGCATATAACCGACTAGTATCCTATGTATCGGTTTATCGAATCAATGCTTGAATCGATAACTAGGTTATATCGCATACAACCATTCGATACAATCATCGCGAGAATAGAATACGGTATCACATACATGCATTATTCTCGGTCCCGCACATATCTCATATGCGCTCCTATTTCGTTTCGCTTGAGCCAGGAAACCTCTGTGTAGGACTCTAAAGACTCGTCAATACGCCGGCAGCAGGTGATGATCATATCAAACACCCACAAGCCGCAAGCGGTCTGCTAAACGTAACGGCCACCCGGGTATTGAGCGATCAGAAGATCGACGAGCAAGCCCGCTCATACTCCTGTGAATCCAACCAGTAACACTTACCGTACAGTCCGGTCTGATCGTCTGATATGTCGTATATCTCGCCTAGGGGTGGTAAACGTCAGACTCCAATAGCTTGATAAGTCGTGTCGATATGAGGTCTATAACAATTCGAGAAACTACTGGTAACACTTACCAGTAAATCTCAGCAACCCTGGCCAGGGATTTCCTGTTATAGCCAATCGAACACAGCGCAACATCAACTCCCTATACCGGGAGAGACGAATCCCCTCCTATCGTTCATTACCTCCATGTGATTCGGGACTGTACCCAAAAACCACCATTTTGCACGCCCTCTTGGATGTGGTAAGATGGAAATCAAAGCACAGTGGGAACCACACAAGACTCTATGACGATCTCGGGTCAACAGACTACTCTGTACCAGTGTCACCAGAGAACTGCCATCTGACGTATGGTATAATACCATCTGGGAGTTCTCGGCGAGTCCGTCCAGTGTACCCAGTCTCCACTGAGCACCCGTATATCATCTCTGATGTCAAACACCAATGGATATGGGATCATCCATCGCCCATCTGTATGGGTCGAGAAGGTATATGCTAGTCTACTGTGGTATATCGATGCCCCGTCTTGATACACCCACGACTAGGGACCTTGAAGGATGTACTTATGGACTACCATGTCCCCATTAGTATGATCCGCATCATAGTCCAGGTAGTCAAGTACACATCCTAAGGGTTTTACCAACATGTAACAGAGAGACAATCAGTATACACGTTAAGGTAAAGAGTAACCAGATAGCATTCTATCATGTCGAGCAAGAAAGTCCTCCCTATATATGTCCAAGCATCCACTACAATATACATCCTATGTATAGTAATGGCCTTAAGGGATACATATAACTAACAGTAGAAGGTGTCTGGCTGAACCGGTCCTCAGAAACACATCCAACCATCGAAAGAATACTCAATACTGGTCCGTCCTTGGTCAATTCACAATGCATCTGGGTGAGGTCCTTTATCCAAGCATGGTCAACTATCTCGTCGACGACGTCGAACTTTTCACTTCACTCGGCTCCAATGTCAACTTATTCGGACTCGTCTCGTCATGGCTGCAAGAACTGAGCTCCGATGGCTATCCTCGCATCTGGAGTCTTCCAAGAAATGCATCTCACCACTTAGCATCCGAATTAAGTCGATCCATCCGATCGATTCGTCAAAACCTCATAATCCCCCAATAGCTCAATACCTTGGGTACAGTATAAGAGTATCGAGTACATACCACAGCATCGATGGCCCAGCCGTAGAAGGGCAAACCCAAGTCTCACTAATGGCGCCGCAGAACCGCCGCAAACCCTAAGGTTCAAAGGCTTTCACACGGTCATTAAGTCGAGTTAGGGTTTCATTCTTCTAGAGAGACCATAGAATTGCCTGCATGTCTTTCCGAATACTTTAAACTTGGAATAATAGGTTTCTGACATTCGATCGTCTCTGTCAACTCTCAATGTCTCTGCGTGAAGTCGTCTCTAGCTGGAATCAATCTTTCTGATGACCTCGCATCGGGGTAGCGAACGATCCACATGTCCTAGTCATTCACCCTTGGTGACTAGCGACCTTTATCATCTCTTAGTACAACCTTGTACTGCAATAGCTCCAACACCTGGGCAACGTCTCGTCGCTCGCAGCGACATCTGGCTCATTCGTCGGTACACTGAACAACGCCTCAATCCTCCAGGAAAGGCGATACATCGGCGGTCACCTCTATACCGGTCTGCTCTAGATCTGAGTAAGACTCTCCAACTAGAAATCTTCAATTCAACTTGGCCTGCTCCGGCGCATGAATCGGGCGAATCACCTTCGCCTCTCAAATCGGGGTAGACTAGCTATCACCTGTTTCATATCTGCCTGGAAGCTCCAGCGATCTCAGCTCGTAAGCTCCGGAAGCGACATCCTATCAATCTCTGAGGTATGCTGTACATCGACAGTCCTCTCTCAACTGGCAGCTCTAACAATGGCCCGATCCTCTGGTGCTGATTTGCACGTCCGAGAAATCTCAAACGGCGATCAATCCAATGCTCGTGGCGTGAAAACACAATAAAAGACACATCTCTGCACTCGTGTGTCGCCGGAATCACGTCCTGGTCAGTCGTCGTTCACAACGAGCTCATGCTGACCGCAACTCTTAGCCGTAGCTCTCCCTGCCCGTAATCGTGGTAGCAAAACCATAACTGGTACCGATGAGGCTAAATCAGGAATGAATATGATATTGGACAAAGAAATGTATATCCTAAGGCTTCTTAAGTGGAGTGGCGCATCGTAAATATGCCGCGGACATACCCACGGTACGTCACTCTACTTTAGTCACCTATTCCATCAACCAAGGTCATCCTACGCTCCGAAGGTAAAACCTAACGCTCTGATACCAACTTTGTCACGACCCGAAAGTACGGAACATGACCGGCACTTAGACTACGAACGTCTCGAGGCGTACGTACTCTAAGTAAGCCGAACCCAGAAATCTAAACCAAGAAAAGTAGTAGAGGGTAGGAAGAACCATAACAAAACAACCTGCAAGCAACATAATATACAACGCCTAAAGGCGAGGATCACAACAGAAAGAAACTCAACCAGCAAGAAGCCCATAGAAATATAACACGCGACTCTAGGGTCGAAAGAATAAATCCCACTGGTCTCTATCTCAAATAAGTACAAGTTTGGTTGATGGAAATTCTAGATACAACTGAAATATAATATACAATGTATAATGATGGGTGTGAAACAATAAACCCACCTACTAACAAGTCACCCGAAAGGAACAGTGCCCGCAAAGCCGCAAGGAATCCTGTACGGCAAACCTGCAAGAAACTGGGGCACAACGGGGGTGAGTTGCCAACTCGTGAGTAGAAAAAGATCTACGAACAGAAAATCGCATGTATGACGCAATCCTAGGTCATACGATCAATACATATAAACCTTAAATACTTAAGTCTGAAGCATGCTAAGGTGGCAATGAAATAACTATACATGTATGTAGTACCAAGTATCAGTGCCTCAGGTAATAACATGTCATAAATAAGAGGTATGTCTGCATGAAGTAATGTGATGAAGTATCAAATAGATATCAATACACATATATTAGCGTCCCATTCCACTAATATTGGTGTAAAGGTATATATAACAGCGCCCTCATACCCTGTTATATATACAAATAAAGTATGATCAATGTAATCAAGGTCTGTATATAATCAAAGTCTATATAAATGTGGATCCCGTCCACCCGTCACTCAATAACAATAAGCATCATGCACGTAAATATCATAAACATATGCATGGAGGTACGAGGATGTAATCAAAAATCATGGAACCAGAGTGCCCAGCATCGACACTCGAAAACATCATGAAAACTGTGCCCAGCATCGACACGTAAATCCTCATATATCGGGCACCGGTCAGTCCGGGTCAGCCCACGGGCTCCGTCTGCGGTATCGGCCCTCGGCCCCGGCAGTACGAGTCGTCCCGTATCCATCTCTCGACTCTGGTCAGTATCCTCCGGATAACCGCCAGGTCCAACCAATCACCGGTAGGTAGTAGTCCCTCTGCCAGGCTCACCGTCTACTGCACAGCGATCCGTTCTCGCCCCGGGGTACCATACCGGGTCCACCATGTACCCGTATTCGGCCTCATCCGCCTCCTCGAATCGGGTTCCACATGTCACTTTAGCACCGAGAAAACACATGGTGGACGCACTGAAATATCATAACAAGGGTAACCGGGTTTTTAAAACAATTACATATTTTCTTTTGAAATATCCACGGTTCCCAAATCCAGAAATATCATGGAAACAATATGTCTCAATGCGTATAATCGAATGCATGATATAGGCGATATGTAAAAGAAATGCAAGCACATCTGTCTATCATGCAACCTGGAATGATAATATGCACATTTTGAGGGATTCCGCTCTTTTAAAATGAATCAGTTTTGAAGAGTATCTTGCGGTTCCCAAAATTATAAATATCCTCTATGTATGTGCAAACATGTAAGTGCACAAGTATGAGTATGTGCACAAATATAAGTGTAAATGAGTATGTCATGCAAGGATCGTATTCTGAATGCAACAGTACTATAGTGTAGTGACATGGCAATTATCGATGATGAAGTGTGTGAGCCGGCAAGAAAGTGTACGTGGAACATATGCATCATCGATAATGGTGCTGGTGTCCTAACAGCATGATGGTAATATGGCAATAGCACATGGAATGAAATGTGAATAGTAAGGATCATGCGGAATCGACTAAATCAACGCAACTATGAAAAGTCTACATCAATATGTATATGTCATGAAATTGTGCCGTTTGAAATAAAACAGATCGGGGTTTTTAGTAAAATAAGGGCTACGGGGTTTTTAAGAAAGATACGTCCTTTGAAAATATCCGTAGAATCCCTTTACTTGTTTTTAAGATATTCCCGATCCGTAAGATTTGAAATAGGTATGACTCGGGTCGAGCCTAACATCTACTGTACTAACTATCAAGTCAAACGGGAGGGGTATGGAAACCACCTAAATCTGAGTCGATACATATATAGTCGGTGATCCCGCCTCGATAATATCACATCCGATATAATATCTATGATCAGACATCCCAAGTCTAGAGCGCGGATCAAACATCAATTTATAGCTCGTACGTGAATCCGTCGTATGGCATTCCCAAATCCGGGTACGGGTCGATATCACATCTATCATGTCATTCATCAAGTATTCTCTTTATCAAGATCATCATAATCTGGGTACTGACCTATGTCTAGTACAACTCTAGTATCATCAATCCAATCATGATCCGGTCGCTGGCCTACAGCCTCAAATAACTGATAACAACATCATATGTCGTCATAGAGAAGGGTATATCACTCCATGCGACCCACTATAAATATCTAACCGGACATATCTCATATCTCGACCACATGTCAATTATTCAAAGTATATCAGTCTGATATGTATCGTCGTCTAAAGATCCGCTATCTTATTAGGGCGTATCTCTAATATGAGTCCTACCATATCAACGATATCATAAGCTCAGAACATATCTCATCGACTCATTTCCAATGTCCTCCAATATCCTCCAATATCCTCATTGTCACCGTATAACCCTAGCAAATCCGCACGTGTGTGCGTGTGGGTGTAACTCTATTCTAGGTTCGCGACTAGAACTACACTAGCTACTTCTAACCCTATCCTATGCATATTCCACCTGACACATCCTAAACAACCAAGTCACACATAAGCTAGCATATATCAGTAAATATAACCTATATGTTATACTAGACATCGGACTGCGGGGGTACTATACGCCATCCACCCGACTTCTCCCCGTAGATATAAATCTACTCACCTTGTTTATGTGTGCCGGTGCCGATATCGCCATTTGCATCTCCAACGCTCCGACGGTACTTGGGGTACCTATAAGGAAATCACACGCTAAAACTCATGAAAACCATGTCGGAAACCAAAATGGTGCACACTATGCCCATAGGCAAAAACCTGTGGCCTTGTGTGCAAAAACAGCCAATATCCGCTGTCGTTGACGTCCAAACGCCACCCGACAGATACAAATCATCGAATATCAAAATCCATATGAAAACGAGTCGTAAATCATACGCCAACTCAAGAAAATCATCCCAGATTTTACCCTAGTTGGAATCAGTCAAAACTGCACATACCCAGGGTCAAGTTTTACATGAAAAGGGGCTGTGCACGCAAAACGAGGCAATTTTATACTGCTCTGGCCGCAAATTGCGGCCAGAAGGATTAAATTTGCGGCCGGGATTTGGAATTGGTGGCTAGGGCTTTGGGTAGTAGTTCCAGGGTGCCTGCACAGCTCACTGCCAAGTCAATATTTCCCTAGGAGGTCCCGGGTGAAAGCAGGTTCCAGAAACGTCTCAAAAATCGACAAAAATGCCAAAATACGCCAAGTCGAGCAACTCTGGTAACTTACTGGAAATTTGGGGTAATATTGGTTACAATGGCCTCAAAAACACCTAATAAGGTTATACTAACGATCAAAACCAACACTAGTTCAAGTTTCACTCAAATTTTGCCTAAACGAGCACTAAACCTCAATATAACAGCAAATTATCAGCTAGGCACTATAACTTGCAAGATAGGAATTTGGTTATGAGATTATACCTCAAGGGAGTCCTGGAATGATGGAGAAGAGAAGATCAAGATGAAGAGGAGTGTGTGGTTGCTGGAGGGGTGCTGCTACAGCTCCAATTGCTGAAATTTTTGGCTGAAATATGATGTTGCTGCTGTTTCTGGTGCTGATGCAGTGTTGGTTGTTGTGGTTGTTGTTGTGTTGTGGTAAGGGTGATGTTGTGGTATGGTGCTGGGGCTGATCCTGGTGTTGTAAGGTGGCTGCAGCTGCTGCTTGCAGTGCTCCTTCTTTCCCTTTCTCTTTTTCTTTTGTGCTGCAGCAGCTGATGGAGGAGGGGGTGTGGTATATGTGGTGAAGTGTGGGGTTTGTGTGAATGTGAGAGATGTGAGAGAATAAAGTTTTGAAGTGAAAGGAGGGTGATGAATTTTGAAATGAGGTGAGGTGACATAACCTAGGAGCCACCTTCCTCTCTCTCCTCATGATTGCTCAACCATCATGGCCCTCTCTCTCTCTCTCTCACCATAAGTCAACCTAACCCTAATCACCCTTAACCAAAACCCTAAGTTAAAACCAATTATCCTAACCAAATAGTTCAATCCACCATGGTCATCTAAACATGGTTCAACCCTAAGCTCAATATGGGTCCAAAACATGAGACCAGTGTGCAAGTGTAGGAAATGTTATGGTGCACAATTCTTGAATAAAAAGCAACAAATGCAATTAGCGATTTTTAATCGCGGTTAACACCAAAATAGCATTTACGTAACCATAAAAGCTTAAAAATAACATATTTCCACAAAATAACATATTTTAGAATTTCCATAATTTTCCCAAAATTTTCCATATTTATCGGTATTTAATTATACCGGCTATTAAAATATTCATTAAAAATTAATATTAAATTATGAAAATTCCCAAAAATAATATTTTATTTTTTGAAATGTTACAATCTGGTATTTCTCTATCATCGTGTACATGATTTAGGTGACATTACAGATCACTATTACACGTTGATAGAGCCTTTAGCATTCTTGCTTGACTACCAGCAGCATGATGGCGATTATATATGTGAGAGTTGGGTAGTCTATAAGCACATCTTTGAAGTGTCCCTAGTCGTGGGAGTTTCGAGACTGGGCATCGATACTCCATTAGTAGACTAGTGTATATAGTCGAGACCCCGACGAGGGGCGGTGGCCGGTCTCACAAGCCATTGGTGTCACGACCCGAAATGGCACGTGACTAGCACTTGAATCATACGAAGTTTATAGGACCCCATCTAATTCAAGTAAGCTAAAGATCCCAGAAATCTAAACCATTTTAAAGAATAAGTGAAGAAAACTTATTTTAAAGCAAGTGGTTTTAATAACATAAGCCAAAGTATGAATTTTTAAAATCTCATGTATTTTCTGAATATTTCGGCAGAGTTTCCTTTGTAAATACTGGCCCCAAAAGGGTACAACATGCATAATATGAATAAAGGCATCCCCAAGCGGGAGCTAGCTCTTTGCCAATTGGCGGTCACAACCACGCAAGCAATATAATACAACGTCGAAGGGCGAGGATCAAAACTCAAAAGGAAACTCAAAATCAGCAAGAAAACCATAATAATACAACGCGTGACTTTAAGGTCGAAAGAATATACAACTGGTCTGCTAAGGTTATAAAATAATACAAGTCAGGTTGATAGAGTTACTAGATATAACTGATGTAAATAAATATACAATGGTTGTCACGATGCAAGTAACTCCACCTACCAAAGCAATCACCCGAAAAGGAACAGTGTGCCAGCAAAGCCGCAAGAAACTTGTACGGCAAAACCTGCAAGAAACTGTCGCACAACGGGAGTGAGTTGCCAACTCGTGTGTAGAAAATACCACCGAGCAGAAATCGCATGTATGACTCAATACTAGGTCACACGATCAGTAATATCCTCAAAATGATATAGCCTGAAGCATCAAAATATGGCAAGGGTAACATATATACATAAGTGTAATACCAAGTGCTCGTGTCAGTTCTCAGGTAGCAACATATCATGAATATGAGGTAAGAATGCAATATAATTAAAACAGAATGCAACATGAATGAGAAAACTGTTTTCTTAATTTAATGAGATTTGTATATAAAAATTTAAGTATCATCAATGAAATCATCAGAGAATCAGTGTCAAGTATCGACACAAAATATATATCTCAATATCTCAGGTTCCGGCTATTCGGACTGGCCTGTATCATCAAATCTCAATATCTCAGGCTCCGGCTATCCAGACTGGCCTGTATCATCAAATCTCAAGACCACGTTGGTATCCTCCGGATATCCAGCACGTCACAATAAAATCACCAGTCAGTAGTGCTGCCGTACCGGCTCAACGCCATCTATTGCGACCATCTTGCCCCTGGGGTACCGCACCGGGTCCACCATGCACCCACAGACGGTTCCTCCTCCTCCTCGAATCGGGTGTATTATATCGCTTAAGAGCCGAGAAAACTCATGGTGGATATATCTCAAATCATAACATGAGAAAACTGTAACTTTCATTTTAAAATGATAATCGGTATATAAAATCCTTGCGGTTTCTCCAAATCCAGAAATCTCATGGAAATCCGAAATCCAAAACTGAAGAGTCAATAATAATGAATACTGGACCCCGGCAATCCGGACTGGCCCTTATAATATTGCATGACAAATGAATATATAAATATGCAAGAAATATCACAATATTGAATGCAATAGTGAACCAGCATACGAAACAATAACATATTGGAACTATCAGCTAGCAAATGATATCAATAAGATAATATTCTTTAAAGTGTACGTGACATGGAAATTACCGATGAGGATGTGTGTGGGCCGGCATGCAGGTGTACGTGGAGCATACGCATCATCGGTAATGGTGCTGGTGTCCTGACAGTATGATTTTAATAATGACTAATTAAAACACAATATAAGCATGCAATTCGATGCGAATAACATGAATATGCAGAACATGAATAATAACGCAACATGTACGAATATACATTTATATATTGTAAGTCCACGGTAGCGCCCCGGCCGTCTAACAGACGCCAATATGCGGAACAAAACATTTACAACTGGCGCTATCGCGTACTATAACCCCGATCTGCCATTAAAGCTAAACTAACAAACTACAAAGTGGGTCGAAATGTTATACCGAACTATCCGAGTCCTTCGGTCTTCAACCATCATCCCACGCTTTGTTGCGGCGGCTTCGATCTTCTGAAACTCCAGTCTCGTCGTCCAGGTGGCACCACGTCGACGGATCTTTAAACGGGCTCCCGCCTCTGAACCGAGGCAACTCGGTCGTCAAGTTTGCTAAAAGAGACGACCAAGATGATGTAGAGAATGAGTAGAACACTTTGTCTCCTTACGTCCATGGCTATGGACAAATGGTTAATGAAGTTGCCAATTGGAATCGGGTAAATGGAAATTGGGCTATGAAATTTCCATACACTAAACTATCATAATCATTTCTCAAAATCAATCCATTCCCAAACAAGAGGGGTCAGCCACTAAAATATATGAGGGAGGTGAGTGTAGGAGAGAGGAGGGGGTGATCCTAAGCATTCATACTTATCACTTCAATTAAAGAAAACTAATGAGTCATAAGACACCTTGTATGAACACAATCAATGCAAAATCCACCTTGCAAAACACCTCACTTCACAATTAATGCAAACCATGAATCATGAACCTAGTCACCTCATCTAGAATCTTCTAGAACCATGACTCACCCAAAGAAGAAAAGATAAATCCTTCTTTAACCGAATGTTAAAGACGGGCGATAGAAAACTGGAAACGGGCAATTTCCAAAAGTGATCCTGAAACAAATTTCAGGATAACCCCGTAACAGTATAAACATACCCGCATTTGTATTACGACCGAATACAAATGCAACTGAGACAAAGATATTATATCTACACAGTATAATACTGGCATCCGGCTTAAACCAAAGCCTACCAGTATTATCTGCCCAAAAAATGACACGTGCGAAAACGCACGTGCATTTTCCGAACCCTGCCATAATACTATACGGCATCTACAACGTTTCTCCCGAACTTGGGAAAGTGTCTGTGGGGGACTCTAATGACTCATCAATACACTGGCACTGGGTATAACCACTAGCACGTCAGAGGTACAAGCTGTACGTAACGGTTTGCCTATGTATTGATTGGAAGGGAAGCTAACGAGCGAACTCATATATAAACCCTACTGAGCCTGACAGTGACAATATCTATACAGTCCGTTCCATTCATGTATGAGTATCGCATATTAGGCCTAGGGGGCCGGTAAACGTTAGACCCCCAATAGCTGTATAAGTCGTGTCAGAGAGCAGCCCAGAACATTCTGAGATACTACTGGAATATCTTCCAGTAAATTTCCATTACCCTGTCCAGGGATTTCGTGTAATGGCTCTCCTAAATACAGCGCGATCTCACCCCCAATACCAGGAGAGACAAATCCCCGAAGATCTGCTCACTGCCTCCATGTGGCTCGGGACTGTACCCAAAATATACCTGTTTGTACGACTCCTTTGACCCATGGTAGGGTATAAATCAAAGCACGGTGGGAACTCACATGAGACAAATGACGACCTAAGGTCGATGAACTAACCTGTACACATGTCACCAGGGAACTGGTATCTGACGCTAGGTATAATACCAACCAGCAAGTTCCTGGCGAGTCCTGTCCGGTGTACTCATAACCCAATGAGCACATGTATACATCTTAGGTGATCCAACTGACACCAGTGGCTTGTGAGACCGGCCACCGCCCCTCGTCGGGGTCTCGAATGTATACACTAGTCTACTCTGGAGTATCGATGCCCTGTCTCGAAACTCCCATGAATAGGGACACTTTAAGGATGTGCTTATAGACCCCAGCTCCCACATATATGATCGCCATCATACTTCTGGTAGTCAAGCAAGAATCCTATGGGCTCTATCAACATCTACATGATGATAAAGACAAACCCGATAGCACACTATTATCTCGAGTAAGACTGTTCTATCGGCATAGGTCCTCCCTCAATCATTGCAATCACGTACCTGCGATCCAATAATTGACTTAGAGGGCACTATATCCAACAATCTCCCACTTGCACTTAAGGCTAATTATTGCGATGTCGCGTACTCACAGCCCGTGTGATATCGAACATCCAACTCCTCTAGTAATCTGTTTCACAAAGATCGTTTGCAAAAACTATTGTGTTTGAGAAATAGCCTCAGTGAGTGGATCCGCCCTGATGTTTCTTTCTATATCTCTCTAAATCTCATATTCGCGGAGAGAACCATCTCCCGAATTGAGTAATACCTGTCTTAGAATATATCTAGATATCTGATGGGACCTAGTTCAAAAATGAACTCCAAATCCAAACTTCTTAGATTGTATCGATTACTGAAAATAATCAGTGTACAGCACTATGCCTCCCACAGTATCCTCTTGGACCATCGGTCCATAATATTGTCCCTCGTCTGAGGGAAAACTATAACTCTGACAATCACTCTGTCATCCATGTCACCTTTGAACCCTGGAATGATAACCGTCTCCCGAAGGAGGCCGCCGTCATCAAATCCGTAGAACATGCACTTATGTTCTAAAACTGCTTCCTTATGTTTCTTCAGGATTGGATTAATATAAACTTATCGCATCTAGTGCAAAAACGACATCTGGTGTGGTACTTGACATCTCACGATTGACTCAATTGCCTAAGTAAGTGATGTGTCAATCATGTACGTCCCTCTCCCCTTTAGTCTGCAAGACACCTTTAGAGAGGGTGACTCCATCACCTGCAGGTATACCACCATGCTAGGAGTCATCTATTCTAAAATACTATTAGAATACTGTCAAAGTACCCATATTGGGAAGCTACCCAAATCTAGATCTAAAACCATAGATCTAGTATCCAGAATGTCAGATATTATATCCATATCCTTTGTGGAGAAACAACTGTGTGACGACCATAGTACAACCGATCGTAATATAGGAATTTTACTTCCTACTATGTGTATGTCATTCAAATACCAAGACATCACACCCTGCTACCTTCTTAACAGATCCATCCCCTATTCTGATGAAGTCAAACCCATGACTGTCATATCAGAATTAGATGATCTATCTCCGCTATAATTGGTCAAGTCTATAAATAGACATAAGCTACATGCCCACTATGCTTCCGCTGCTCCCACTGACTACGACAACCCTTTGGCAGAACAATATATATACGTATACTTCTAAAACTAGTTTAGAACGACGCTATACTTATCCTCCTGCCGGGTCTCAAAGTCTGGAACAAGAGTAGTGTCAAGTCTGGATAAACAAGAACCTCCCTGTCACCGTCCTTGAGGCTATCGGAGTACCTCTCGGGTGTCTGAGGTTACCCACCATATCTGCGGAGTGGCTATTGGAATGTCAAACTTGATTGAATATATAGGTCCTATTAAATTTTCCGTAATCGTTTGCGGTTCTGGAATCACTTCCAGTTCTACCATACTCCCACTACTGTTTTCTGAAAAATCCATTTTAATAAAACTGTGGCGAGTCAAGAACAATATCAATATTGATCTTCCAGATGGTAGAAAATCAACCCTCGTCAAAGCTAAGGTCAACCCACAAACTGCTATTACAGAAACGTGCCTTGAGTCATCCAGTGTCTGGTTTTAAGCGTAAACTGGACAACTCCCCTTACCTTAACATCGTTAAGATATGATCCATTCTATATCCAATATAGAAACTTTGGCATATATTTAATTGGAGCCAGATTCAAAACATGCAGCTGTCTCCAGTGCATATCAATTTAATGGAGAGAGGCTAATCAGCATTACTCAACTTAGTAATCCATCCAATTTTGAGTAACCTGAAAGAGAAACAAGTTTCTCAAAACCATTATTATCAACTGAATACCAATCATAAGTGTCTACATCTTCGATTTCTTTGAAGAATGCCAATACTTGCGACACATGGTTCTCTACTTTATTTCCTATTCCCACAACTTCTCAATACTTAGAAAATGTATTTCTACGAAACACTTGTCTAAAAACTAGAGAAGTCATAAGTAAACAGAACATAGTACGAGGACCTACCCTTTTGTCCTGACGGACACTGGACAACATACAATACTTTGTATATGTCCGCTGAGTTTAATAACTCAAAACCTGTGCGTCATAGGTTGAAAACTGTCCCCAGGCGATTTCCTCAAATATCACCAATTACAACGAATTCCGATATAATGAGGATGATCACCTAATTTCCAATAACTTGCTCCCACTCAACATCTGTAAAACTATACAGATGTAAGAATCATACCTGGTAAATACATACCCTGGAGTAAGTATCTAATCGGAAAAACAGTTTTCCATTAATAATGCACTGAAATAATAAAATGTTTCGTAGGGGTATCCTGGTATTCTTTAGTAATGCCTCTTCCATAATCCAAATCACGACTTTAACCGTATATTTCCCTGCCATCTTTCCAATTCCCTTTATTTATCTTTAGTCGTTACCTTCTGTATACCATCATTAGGTTAAATGGTTCTCTTCCTTCCCTACCGTTCGGCACCTGCCTATGGCTTGGAAGAAGACTATTCAGTAAGCATAATAGGTGTACTCTCCTAATCCTAGGAGTACTCGCAACTTGAGAGAAGGTGATGATAAAAGACAACTGAATAAACCTTATTCCTATTTCTCCTGAACCAGAATCCATCCTCGAAAAAATATCCTTCAAGTTCGTATATAACCATACGATGGATTTATCCAATGGAATTGGATATTCGTAGTGATACGGGTTGTTCTGGAGAAATCAAAGGTGAAGTAGGAGTGGCGATGAAATACGTGGTTTGGTCGTGAATGTTAGTAGTCGCAATTTACTTTGCCCTATTTCTAATCCCTTTATTTTTTCTTTATTTTTTACGTTCTGTACACCTGCCTTAGGCTAATTGGTTTTCTTCATTCCCTACCTTTCGGCACCTGCCTATGGTTTGGAATAAGACTATCCAATAAGCGTAATAGGTGTACTCTCCTAAACCAAGGAGCCCTCGCAACCAGAGAGAAGGTGATAATAGAAGACAACTGAATAAACCAATTCTATTTCTCCTGAACCTGGATCCATCCTCGAAGAAATCCCTCCGAATTCGTATATAACCATACGATGGATCTATCCATTGGAAGTGGATGTCCGTAGTAATACGGGTTGTTCTGAGAAATACAAAGGGTAAAATAAGGAGCGGCAATGACTTATGCAACTATAGACAATCCAAAAGCCAGTATATTAAGAAGGTTCGGTCAACTTGGTCACTGAGTTATAGTCTAGGGTCGGTCAAAGGTCGCTGCCAAAGAGAGAGAAAAGAAATACTCTGCGTGCACTCTAACCTAGATCAGAATGGTTATCACTTTATCTAATTAGGAAACCTCCCACTGTAATCTCAAATTCTCCTCGAAACCTGAAAGAAGAATTAGTCGGGATCACCCGAAGAGTAAACCAACTTATCAGTGGGAATCGGGATCCTACTATCATCGCATGATAATCTTGATGGAAGCCACTCAAGTTAACACACTCCAGAAGGTATGCGCAAGTCAGGCAAGTTTTCTGTATGTTTGAAACTCCCGATATAATTTTTATCCAATGCACTTATGACCTTGACGTAGGCCAACAAATCATAAACCACATGTCAAGTTCTACCCATCGTTGTCCTGATTAATTTAGGTCATCGTACATGCCCTTGACGTAGGCCAATAAGGCTGTACGTCAGTTCTAAACTAATGCATCTATCTATGCAACAAATGAATACCCAGCAGCTACCAAACACTATGTCTTGACGTAGGCCAACAAACATAGCTTGAATATTACTGACCATCCATAAGAAATGATGGAGGATTACGGCTGGTTTTTGGCGAAAAACCTTTAACGTAATGAACTTGATCTCGTTGAAGGACCTGATAGCTTTTTTTTATAAAAAATATAGTGGCGAAAAACTTTTGCTAAAATGGTCACTCCCGGTGAAGGGATCTCGGCTCTTTCCTCGTGGAATGAAGTGCAGGATAATCTAACTGAATACCTCGATGCAAAGCAAATTGTTCCAACAACATCAGATATAGGTTTGTTTTATCTTGCATTGATAAGAATCAACGCATTCCCATCATTTAATCACACCAGAAAAGAACGAAAATAAAATGTACGTATATGCCATCCGCATTCGTCACTGGGTCCCGTCATCACCCGTTAGGTTACTTAACTAACGACAGAGCGGGGGCTGGACTAGCGCGGGTGTAAAACATATACAACATCTAATCGTATATATACCAATATACAATAATCTCTCCAGGCGTGATAATATGCAACATTACAGAAAATTAATAAGCATCACAGAACAATACAGATAATCTGGGATCCCCAGGTTTCACAGAGCCGCTGCTGAAACCCGACGTTCCCCTTGTCGTGTGGATAGCCTGTGCAATGAAACCTAGACCACTACTGGTGCGGCAAGTTACCCGCCAAAACCTGAAGCGAGGTAGCCCCCACAATATAGTGAATGGAACACCCGGCACTTCACGGAATCCGGTAAATTGAGCACCCCTCCTTGGGTCAACCTGTACCCCCTATGAGTATGGCGAATAGTCTGCCAATTCTAGAATGAGGTCCCTTTGCCTCTCAAAGCCATGCGATACGGACCCGTTGCCATCCAGAACCCGTCTATCCGTGCACTCCTTCGCGGGATAAACCTAGTACAGAAATAAAAATATGTACAACGGGTACATCGACCTTAACCCGGTCGTGCCCCAAAAGAATATTATACAACAGGCAGTGACGGCAGTCCATATGTTGGACGCTCGCCCCGCAATATCAAATGTACAAATAAATCCAAACTTCACTATCATTGCACCCTGCTATCCACCACGACAAATCCGCAACATCACAGCACAACACAGAACATTAACGCGAATGTCACGTTCGCAAACCCGTCTAAAAGAACTATAGCAATTAGATGCGGTTTACCGATCAAATGACATTCCCGATCGGAGAAATATTGTAAATACTGTAAACTAACACGTTTAAATTTCGATCGACAAAATTTCCAGAAGAGGGCCCCACGTACATCTGCTGTACAGTAATAAAATCTAGGCCCAAAATAAACATTCCATAAACCACAATTTCCCATGTAGAAGCTACTGAAGATAGATGGTCCAATGATTCAACAATATGGCCGCGGTTCCGCGGCCAAAGCATGGATTTGGCGGCGGATCCGCGGCCGTACGGTCAGATCATTAGGTCGTTTTTCTTCAGTGTTCTAATAAAAGCCTGCATGATTTTCGGGTATGGTCAAAATGAATTTTAGAACAGATTTCAAATTAACAGAAACTTTAACACATGAAATTGCGATTTTTTGAAAATCCGTTCGATCGATATTTTAAACGCGTTAGCACAAGTTAGTATAGCTTAATGGTGAGTCTATGATACCACGGTAAGTCCACGGTAGCCCTGGCCGTCTACCAGACGCCAATATGCGGAACAAAACATTTACAACTGGCTCTATCGCGTACTATAACCCCGATCTGCCATTAAAGCTAAACTAACAAACTACAAAGTGGGTAGAAATGTTATACCGAACTATCCGAGTCCTTCGGTCTTCAACCATCATCCCACACTTTGTTGCGGCGGCTTTGATCTTCTGAAACTCCAGTCTCGTCGTCCAGGTGGCACCACGTCAACGGATCTTTAAACGGGCTCCTGCCTCTGAACCTAGGCAACTCGGTCGTCAAGTTTGCTAAAAGAGACGACCAAGATGATGTAGAGAATGAGTAGAAGACTTTGTCCCCTTACGTCCATGGCTATGGATGAACGGTTAATGAAGTTGCCAATTGGAATCGGGTAAATGGAAATTGGGCTATGAAATTTCCATACACTAAACTATCATAATCTTTTCTCAAAATCAATCCATTCCTAAATAAGAGGGGCCGGCCACTATAATATATGAGGGAGGTGAGTGTAGGAGAGAGGAGGGGGTGATCCTAAGCATTCATACTTATCACTTCAACTAAAGAAAACTAATGAGTCATAAGACACCTTGTATGAACACAATCAATGCAAATTCCACCTTGCAAAACACCTCACCTCACAATTAATGCAAACCATGAATCATGAACCTAGTCACCTCATCTAGAATCTTCTAGAACCATGACTCACCCAAAGAAGAAAAGATAAATCCATCTTTAACCGAATGTTAAAGACGGGTGATAGAAACTGGAAACTGGCAACTTCCAAAAGTGATCCTGAAGCGAATTTCAGGATAACCCCGTAACAGTATAAACATACCCGCATTTGTATTACGACCGAATACAAATGCAACCGAGAAAAAGATATTATATCTACACAGTATAATACTGGAATCCGGCTTAAACCAAAGCCTACCAGTATTATCTGCCCGAATAATGGCACGTGCGAAAACCCACGTGCATTTTCCGAACCCTGCCATAATACCATACGGCATCTACAACGTTTCGCCCGAACTTAGGAAAGTGTCTGTAAGGGACTCTAATAACTCATCAATACACTGGCACTGGGTATAACCACTAGCACGTCAGAGGTACAATCTGTACGTAACGGTTTGCCTATGTATTGATTGGAAGAGAAGCTGACGAGGGAACTCATCTATAAACCCTACTGAGCCTGACAGCGACAATATCCGTACAGTCCGGTCCATTCGTCCATGAGTATCGCATATTAGGCCTAGGGGGCCGGTAAACGTCAGACCCCCAATAGCTGCATAAGTCGTGTCAGAGAGCAGCCCAGAACACTCTGAGATACTACTGGAATACCTTCCAGTAAATCTCCATTACCCTGGCCAGGGATTTCATGTAATGGCTCTCCTTAACACAGCGCGATCTCACCCCCAATACCGGGAGAGACGAATCTACGAAGATCTGCTCACTGCCTCCATGTGGCTCGGGAATATACCTGTTTGCATGACTCCTTTGACCCGTGGTAGGGTATAAATCAAAGTACAGTGGGAACTCACACGAGACAAAGGACGACCTCAGGTCGTTGAACTAACCTGTATACATATCACCAGGGAACTGCTATCTGACGCTAGGTATAATACCAACCAGCAAGTTCCCGGCTAGTCCTGTCCGGTGTACTCATAACCCAATGAGCACCTGTATACATCTTAGGTGATCCAACTGACACCAGTGGCTTGTGAGACCGGCCACCGCCCCACATCGAGGTCTCGAATGTATACACTAGTCTACTCTGGAGTATCGATGCCCTGTCTCGAAACTCCCACGACTAGGGACACTTTAAGGATGTGCTTATAGACCCCAGCTCCCACATATATGATCGCCATCATACTGCTGGTAGTCAAGCAAGAATCCTATAGGCTCTATCAACATCTACATGATGATAAAGACAAACCAGATAGCACACTATCATCTCGAGTAAGACTGTTCTATCGGCATAGGTCCTCCCTCAATCATTGCAATCACGTACCTGCGATCCAATAATTGACTTAAAGGGCACTATATCCAACATATATATGAGTCATACAGTTTTGAGATTTGAAATAACACGAATCGTTGTGTTTAGAAAATAAGGGTTACAGTGTTTTTAAGAAAAGGTACGTCCATTGAAATATCCGTAGAATCCCTTGGTCTGTCTTTAAAATACTCTCGATTCGTTAGTTTTGATATAGGTATGACTCGAGTCTAGTCTAACATCAACAAGTAAACTGCAGGACTAAACTAACAGACTAATCGAAAGGGTAAGGAAAACCACCTAAATCTGAGTCGATATATATATATATATATATATATATATAATAGTACGTGATCCCGTCTCAATAGTATCCCATACGATACAATATATAATATGACATCCTCGAGTCAAGAGTGCGGATCAATCACCGATATTCATCTCGTACGGTAAATCTATCGTACGGCATCCTAAATCTGGGTACGGGTCAAATATCACATTTATATCATTATTCAACTGGTATCCTTATCATCATATATCATGAGCTGGGTACTGATCTGCGTCTAGTACATACCGAGACCATCAACATATATATATATATATATATATATATGCGTGTGTATGAAACACATCACCCAAATACCCGCTATAATATCTTGTCGTATCTAATAATACGAACCAAATGACATCACCGATCTCGTGGCATCGTGCCCAATCACATCGACTCATCTCCAAATATTATATACTATCCTCATTATCCATGTATATATACGTATACACACACACACACACATAGTCCCTTACCTATGTGTGTGTGTGTGTGTGAGTGTGTAAACCTTATTCTAGGGTTTCACGACTAACACTAAATTATAACATTAACTTCTAAATATGATAACAATAATCCAAAGTCCTCTAAAGCATTTATAGCTAAGTATACATCTTATAATAACATATAACTATATGGCTATAACACACTGTATACTGTACTACGAAACTGCGGGGGTTTTATACGCCATCCACCCGACTTCCTCATAGATATATATCTACTCACATTGATCTTCGCTTGCCGATGTCGACGTCGCCACGCGCTTGCTTGTTGTCTCGAAGTCCTCAAGATGGTACCTACATATCTGTCACGACCCAATATTTGGCCCGTAACCGGCACTTAAACTACGTAACGTCTACAGGCGTACGCAACTTAAGTAAGCCGAAACCCAGAAATCTAAACCACCCAAAACTGGATCAACGGAGAAAAACATAGTTTTAAACATTCGGAAAATCACAAGTAAAAACTCTAACTCTAGTTTTCTTTCTTGAAAATTTCGGCAGCACCTCCTTTGTAAAAACTAGCCCCGAAAACGGGTACAACATAGATAATATATAAAGCATACCAAACGGGAGAAAATCACGCCCAACGGCGGAGACAACCACCAAATATATATACGACGCTGAAGCGAAGAAATATAATAGAAAACTGCAAAAAGAAGTAAACTTTTCAACAAAACCGGCTTCCACGAGCACGGCATCCAAAGTCACCAAAAATAATAATACAACACTGAATCCTCACAACTCGTCTCTAAGTCATATACAAATAGTGGTAGAGGGAGAATACTAGATCCAACAAAAAGATATACAATGTACAAACAGATAACCGCAAACACACCTAAAAGCAAAGGGCCTCACAGCCAAACGTAGCGGTATCCGCAAAAGTAGAGATGATAAGACGCCCTGCCGCGACTACTCAGAGGGTAAGTCCTGCAAAACACTGTAGCACAATGGGGGTGAGTTGCCAACTCGTGAATAGTAAATAACATCATACTGATATCACAAGTATGCACTAACAGCAATGATCAATAACATGTAAGCTGGTAGCATGAGTATGACAATATGAATATACGACTATCATGATCAAGGTACACCACCAGGTACTATATCTACATGAATAAGTGCATATTAACTGAGTACTCAGTGCTGGAAAATAATTAATCTCATGCACAAATCATAAGCATGGAAAAGCCCGGTGTAAATCAACAACACCCCAAATCCCAAAAATACTCAGATCGGCCCTCGGATCGGCCCTCAAATCCTAGAAGTCTTATGGAACCTGAGTGTCAAACATCATGAAAACCAGTACCTAACATCGACATGTAAATACTCAGATCCATACGTTCCTCGAAACCCAAGTATCCTACTTCGATACTTGTGTTCCACATATCGGTCTTTCCGATATCCATACGTTCCTCGAAACCCAAGTATCCCACCTCGACACTTGTGATTCCACGTATCGGTCTCCAAAATCCATATATCTCTCGGAATATAAGGGACTAACATTGACACTTGAAATTCCCAAATCGCATGAAAACATATCTCAATGCGTAAATCCATGTAAAATAGCATTTGCAACATAAAACATCAATATGAGTATATCACAGGAAAAGTCCGCCATTTAAATGCATCAAGTCATTAAATATATCTCGTGGTTCCCAAAATCCAAATCAAAAATACATATATATACGGCGTCCCATTCCACCGATATATATGTTATAAAAAGCTGATCATGTAACAAGAGTAAAGTATATATGCGAGTATGTAAGTATACTGTGGCTTATGTATAGGCATGTAGGTATACAGGTATGCTTTATGTCATATGCGCTATCGCACAAGAATAAATACCTCTATGTCGCTAACTACTAGCAAGGTATATCATTGAATATTTGTGTTGTGCGTATCATGGCAATTACTGACAGTGTGTGTAGCATATCATTGGTGCCCGTGCAACATGACTGTCAATAATAGTGCAGTGTACAAAGAATACAGGTTCAAGCACAACAATTAGCTATATGCAACGAAATGCATGCATCATCTCTATATGATCATCTACAAATGCGGCTAATATCATATCATATCTAGCCCTGACGCTTAACGCCATACGGGCGATTCCCCCCGTAGATGTTAAATCTAGTCACCGATGGTCTCAAGCTATGAAAATGCGACCAGCTTCTTCCCCTTGTTCGCAGCGTCCGAAGTCCCTGTTTGCGACGCTATAAATTCACAAACACATAAACAGTGCAAAGAATCTCAGAAATCGACTAATATAACGTAAAACTACATTTTAAATAACGCACCAACACTAAACTAACTCACGAGTGTCCGTCTAGTGGCTAACGTGCGTAACGATAAGACAAAACCTACCCAAGTGCAGCAGCTGCACAAGATCACGATTTGTGTCGGATTACGTAACACGCGGATTCAAAACACCATATTATAGGAAAATGATCCCAGATTTTTCATACTGCAATTACAAAAAAAGTAAACAGTACTAAACACTCTTAAACCACACCAGACAACTACCCATAAAAAACCAACACCCATCTCTCCTCAAAGGACGACGTCGCCGGATTTCCTTCAAAGGCTCGCCGGCCGAAGCCGGTGGGGTGGTGCTCGGGTCTCAGGTGTAACTCCAGGGTTACTATTACATCACTATAATTTTGTTTGGTTACTCAGTAAAATTTCCAGGTCAGAGCAGATCCCAATAATTCAAAAAGACACTAAAAACACGATATTGCACTAATCGATATTTAAAGTGTTCTAAACAATAACCAACGAGTTACCCATCATAAAAACTCTTAATTAACAGATTAGGGATTATACCTAACAACCCTTGCTCCCAAGATCCAAGCTTTTCTAGCTCCAAGTGATCAAGAAGCAAAAACCAAGACTTGATGTAATATTGTGATTTATTTTGGGAATTTTGGGGATTTAAGAGCTTTGAATTGATGAAATTGGAAAAGAAAAGATCAAGAGCAGATGGAGGAAGGAGAGATTTGGCCAAGGGAGGAGGTGAGGAAATTGTGTGGAGTTTTCTATTCAATACATGCAATAAATGCACATTAAAGCTCATTCATGCGCATGCCACCTCTCCCATTCATTTCTTTTCTTTTCTTAAGTCTTAATTCTATTACCCAAACAAATATCTAGATATAAGTGAAGGTGTAATTAACTCAAACTTGATTTATTTGCAATAATTTCAAAGAAGGAAATTTCCCAATTTCCAATATGTCAAATCCGCATTAAAATAGTATTAAAATTGGAAAAATTTCAATTTGAACCAAAACGTCCCGAATACCCCCAAAGCTCCTGCACTAGCTTTATTTTAGCTAAACTATTTGCTGGCAAGTCTATATGGACGTTTGATCACAGTCGGGTAAAAACGGCAAATACGGACAAATTTACCCAAAAACTGAAAAATTCGCATAACGATTTCTAAAACGTTATAATCTCCCCCCTTATAGAAACTCGGTCCCCGAATTAAAATTAACTACTAAGCGTACCTTCAAAAAGATGAGGGAATTTCTTCCGCATCTCGCTCTCGGCCTCCCAAATGATCTCTTCACTAGTAAGGCTACGTCAAAGAACCTTCACAGATAGCAAGACCTTTGACCGAAGTTTCTTCACCTGCCGATCCAAAATAACTGTCGGCTACTCGGTGAACGAAAGATCACGCTCAAGCTGAACGGTCTCATGCTGAATCATGTGAGAAGGATCATGAAGGTATCTACGAAGCATCGACACATGAAAAACGGGGTGAACATCCGGAAAAGTAGGCGGGAGCGCCAAACGATAAGCAACGGAACCCACTCGCTCAAGGATCTCGAAAGGACCTATAAATTTGGGACTGAGCTTCCCCCTCTTCCTAAATCGCATAACGCCCTTCATCGGAGAAATCCTCAGGAATACATGATCCCCCACTGGGAACTCAAGTCTGCGACGACAACGGTCAGCATAAGACTTCTGCCTGCATTGGGATGATCTCATCCTGTCCTGAATCAGTTGGATCTTTTCCGTAGTCTCCTGAACTAGCTGAGGTCCCAACACTCTACTCTCGCTGAGTTCGGCCCAACAGACTGGCGATCGACACTTCCTGCCATACAAGGCCTCAAAAGGTGCCATCTGAATAGTCTCCTGAAAGCTGTTGTTATTGTAGGAGAACTCAATCAACGGCAAGTGACGATCCCAACTGCCACCAAAATCAAGCACACATGCACGGAGCATATCCTCCAGAGTTTGTATAGTCCGCTCAGACTGACCATAGGTCTGTGGATGAAAAACGGTGCTAAAACTCAACCGGGTACCCAAAGCATCCTGATGCTTCTGCCAAATATGGCTAGTAAACAGGGTGCCTCTATCGGATACTATGCATGTGGGAATACCGTGCAAACGCACAATCTCATCTCCATACAACTGAGCATACTGAGCATAACCGAAAGTGGTCTTCACTGGAAGGAAGTGAGCCGCTTTCGTCAACCGGTCAAAAATCACCCAAATGGAGTCATACCCTCTACTAGTCCTGGGTAGACCCATAATGAAGTCCATGGAAATCTGCTCCCATTTCCACTCCGGAACGGGTAAAGGCTGCAACTCTCCAACCGGTCTCTGATGCTCAGCCTTGACTTGCTGACAAGTTAGGTACCTCGAAACGAAGTCCTAAATATCGCGTTACATCCCTTCCCACCATTAAAAGTCTCTCAAGTCACGGTACATCTTGGTGGAACCTGGATGAACGCTAAAGGCCGACTGATGTGCCTGCTTTAGGATCTCGCATCTCAACCCATCAGCATCTGGTACACACAAGCGAGTCCCGCATCGTAGCACACCTTGGTCATCAATCATGAACTCCAAAACCGTACCCTGTCGAACAAGCTCAAGAATCTCAGACAAACGGGTATCACTGGGTTGCGCCTCACAGATACGATCAAGTAGAAGTGGACGGGCGCGGACATGAGCAAACTGTCCCTAGTAGAAGTGAACTCAAACTGCACTTTACCATCACACAAGAGCTGCCAATCTGCAGAAGACTGATGCTGAACTGCGCTCAACTGGGACAAGCTACCCCAGGGCTTACGACTCAAAGCATCAGCTACCACATTCGCCTTGCCCGGGTAATAAAGGATCTCACAATCATAATCCTACACTAGCTCCATCCAACGGCGCTGTCTCAGATTCAGATCCCGCTGCTGGAAGATGTATTTCAAGCTCTTGTAATCCGTGAAGATCTGACATGACTCCCCGTACAAGTAGTGTCTCCAAATCATCAACGCAAAGACTACCGCGGCCATCTCAAGATCGTGAGTGGGGTAATTCTGCTCGTTCTTCTTCAGCTGCCTAGAAGCATAAGGAATCACTCTATTGTGCTGCATCAATACACAGCCGAGCCCCACTCGAGAAGCATCACAATAAACAACATAGCCGCCCGATCCAGAAGGCATAGATAGAACTGGTGCTGTCGTCAACCGAGTCTTCAGCTGTTGAAAACTATGCTCACACGCATCAGTCTAAAGAAAAAGAACTCCCTTCCAGGTCAGTCCAGTCAGCGGTGCAACAATACTTCAGAAATCCTGCACAAAACGGCGATAATAACCAGCTAAGCCCAAAAAGCTGCGGACCTCAGTCACCGATACAGGTCTGGGCCAAAGCTGCATAGACTCGATCTTTCTCGGGTCCACTAGAATACCATCACCAGTCACCACATGACCCAGGAAGTCAACACTATCAAGCCAAAATACGGACTTTGAGAATTTAGCATACAGCTGGTGCTCTCTCAAAATCTGCAAAGCAATTCTCAAGTGCTGCTCATGCTCCTCACGACTCCTAGAGTAGACCAGTATGTCATCTATAAACACAATAATAAACTGGCCGAGGAACGGCCTAAAAATCCAGTTCATCAGATCCATGAACGCTGCTGGCGCATTGGTGAGTCCGAACAACATCACCAAAAACTCATAGCGCCCATAGCGCGCACAACAAGCAGTCTTCGGAATGTCATCATTCTGAACCCGTAACTGATGATAACCCGAAAGCAAATCAATCTTAGAAAAATGTTTCGCACCCTGGAGCTGATCAAATAATTCGTCAATGTGAGGCAAAGGATACCTATTACGCACCGTAACTCGGTTCAATTGACGATAATCCACACACGGCCTCAAACTGCCGTCCTTCTTCTTGACGAACAGAACAGGAGCTCCCTATGGCGAAACACTCGGACGCACAAGTCCCATATCAAGCAACCCTTGCAATTGATCTTTAAGCTCTCCAAGCTCTGCCGGAGCCATCCGATAAGGCGGTATGGAAATGGCTCCGTGTCAGGAATCAGATCAATGCAGAACTCAATATCACGCTCTGGCGGCAACCTAGGTAACTCATCAGGAAAGACGTCGGGAAACTCTCTCACGGTACGAACCTGATCTAATGACTCCACTGTGGCTCCAGTATCATGAATGAAAGCCAAGAATCCCTGACATCCTCTCCTCAAAAGCCGACTAGCACAAAGGACAGAAATCAAACTGTGAGGGGCGGAACCACAGCCCCCCTGCACAACAAACACTGACTCGCCAGGAAAACAAAACCTAACTGTCTTCTCGTGACAGTCCATATACGCATAGCAAGTAGCTAAACAGTCCATGCCCAGCAGAACATCGAAGTCCAACATCTAAAGAAGGATCAAGTCGACGGGGAAAACTCTGTCCCCAATATGGACAACACACGACCGAAACACGTGTCGTGCAACAAACGACTCTCCTACAGGAGTAGCCACGACTAGCAGTTGATCTAGCCAACATGACTCCCGGCCTAACCTCGGCACGAAGTGCGTAGAAACATACGAATGCGTAGATCCTGGATAAAAAAGAACATGCGCATCATAGGAACATACAGAAAGGGTACCTGAAACCGCAGCATTGGACGCCTGAGAGTCATGGTGAGTCAAGGCAAACACTCGAGCCTACCCTCTACCGGCAACGGGCTGACCTCCACCTCTACCACCCCGCCCTCTCTGTACAAAACCACCACGACCTCGACCTCTCTGCACAAGAGTCTGACGCGGAGCAACAACCGGCATAAGGGGCAACACAGTCTGAGGTGGAAAACGTGGTAAGGCAACCTACGGTACAGCTGCCTCGCTCACACGTGGCTCAACACAATCTCGAACCCGATGACCCATACTCCCGCACCGGATACATCTTGATACAAACTGCTGACCCTCCAGAGGGTAAGAGCAAAAAAGCCGACCTCGTCCCGAACCTCCACTATCTGAATGGGAACTGTCACGACGTCTAAACGCCCTCATCGTTGCCAGATCACCTGTACGAACCCTCTTAGGTTCCTGAGCAACTGACGACTCGGAAAGACGCTCCTCTACCAATAGGGCTGCATCTACCGCTGCTGCATATGTGTCGCAATGTTGAATGCTGATGGCTAGGAACAACTGGGTAAACAGGCCTCAAACAAACCTCTTCACCCTCATCTCCTCAGTCGCCACCAAGTACGGAGCATACACTGACAGCTCGGTAAATAGTACATCATACTCAGACACCGTCATCTCCGGAGTCTGGCATAATGACTCAAAGCTATGCGCTCGCGCATACCTGATGCTCGGTGGAAGAAAACGGGCAAGAAATACCGTCATAAACTCAGCCCAGGTCATAGGAGCAAGACCCGCGGCTCTGCCCCTCTCCAACGACTCACACCACTTCTGCGCCAGACCCTCCAGACGAAAGCTCGCAAACTCCACCCATCTCTCATCAGAGCATCGGAGCGAATAACAAATCCTGGCCATCCAGTCGATAAATGACTGCGGATCCTCAGTAGTATCTGTGCCAGTGAACACCGGAGGCCTCAGCCTTATGAACTCGGTTAGTGATATGGTAATAACCTCCGGAGCTGTAACTGTGACTGTCGGAACTGTAGGTACCATCATGGTCCCTGCAATGGATGGAACAACTGCCTGCCCCTGCGCTCGAATGGCCTCTACTAAAGTCCCCATCATCTGGCGCAAGTCCTGCATACCAGCCCCAATCATAGCAATGTGCTCCGGTACAACAGGCGTACCGCCCTGGTCAGTCCTCGCCTCAGACGAGTCAACTCTGACCTCGGCCCTCGCGGCCGCTCTCTGTGCCCTCGTAGTCTTCGGCGGCATAAAGGCTGGAAATTGAAACAAGATTCGATAAGGAAACAGGAATCTAATCACAAGGATGTGTATCATCACGGAAGAAATTCCAATCAATAAGTCCTAAGGTCACTTAGGCGGAGTACCGTGTCGTAAGTATGCCGCGGAACATACACACTACGTCACTCTGCTTAAGCCACCTACTTCATCATACCATGCTCATCCTACACTCTGAAAGGTAGAAGCTAGCGCTCTGATACCAACTTTGTCACGACCCAAAATTTGACCCTTAACCGGCACTTAAACTACGTAACGTCTACAGGCGTACGCAACTTAAGTAAGCCGAAACCCAGAAATCTAAACCACCCAAAACTGGATCAACGGAGAAAAACATAGTTTTAAACATTCGGAAAATCACAAGTAAAATATTTAACTCTAGTTTTCTTTCTTGAAAATTTCGGCAGCACCTGCTTTGTAAAAACTAGCCCCAAAAATAGGTACAACATAGATAATATATAAAGCATCCCAAACGGGAGCAAATCACGCCCAATGGCAGAGATAACCACCAAATATATATACGACGCCGAAGCGAAGAAATATAACATAAAACTGCATAAAGAAGTAAACTTTTCAACAAAACCGGCTTCCACGAGCACGGCATCCAAAGTCACCAAAAATAATAATACAACACCAAATCCTCATAACTCGTCTCTAAGTCATATACAAACAGTGGTAGATGGAGAATACTAGATCTAACAGAAAGATATACAGTGTACAAACAGATAACCGCAAACCGACCTAAAAGCAACGGCCTCACAGCCAAACGTAGCGGTATCCGCAAAAGTAGAGATGATAAGATGCCCTGCCGCTGTTAGTTATATGTATGCCCTAGAGGCCATTACTGTACATTGGATGTATATTGTAGTGGATGCTGGGACATATATAGGTAGGACTTTCTTGCTCGACATGATAGTACGCTATCTCGTTGCTCTTTATCTTAACATGTATACTTTCAGTCTCTCTGTTACATGTTGATAAAGCCCTTAGGATGTGTACTCGACTTCCAGGACTATGATGTAGATCATACTAGTGGGACCTGGGTAGTCCATGAGCACATCCTTCAATGTTCCTAGTCGTGGGAATATCGAGACGGAGCATCGATATTCCAGAGTAGACTAGCGTATATCTTCTCGACCCATGTGATAGGCGATGGATGATCCCATATCCATTGGTGTTTGACATCAGAGTGTTAGTTGTATGTATGCCCTAGAGGCCAGTATTGTACAGATGATGTATATTATATTGGATGCTTGGACATATATAGAGATGACATTCTTGCTCGATATGATAGTATTCTATCTGGTTGCTCTTTATCTTAACATGTATACTTGTCTCTTTATACTGTTTTATGGTTACATGTTGGTAAAGCCCTTAGGATGTGTACTTGACTACCTGGACTATGATGCGGATCATACTAGTGGGGACATGGTAGTCCATAAGTACATCCTTCATAGTCCCTAGTCATGGGTGTATCGAGACGGGGCATCGATATACCAGTGTAGACTAGCGTATACGCTTCTCGACCCATGAGATGGGCGATGGATGATCCCATATCCATTGGTGTTTGACATCAGAGATGGTATACGGGTGCTCAGTAGAGACTGGGTACACTGGACTGACTCGCCGAGAACTCCCATATGGTATTATACTTCACGTCAGATGGCAGTTCTCAGGTGACAGTTGTGCAGGTTAGTCTGTAGACCCGAGATCGTCATAGAGTCTTGTGTGATTCCCACTGTGCTTTGATTTCCACCTTACCACGTCCTTGAGGGCGTGCAAAACGGTGATTTTTGGGTACAGTCCCGAGTCACATGGAGGGAATGAGCGATAGGAGGGGTTTCGTCTCTCCCGGTATTGGGGGTTGATGTTGCACTGTGCTCGATTGGCCGTAACAGGGAAGTCCCTGGCCAGGGCTGATTCAGAGATTTGCTGGTAAGTGTTGCCAGAAGTTTCTCGACCCGTTATGAGCCTCATATCGGCATGACTTAACGGTTATTGGGGTCTGACGTTTACCACCCCTAGACTTGATATGCGACATATCAGACGAGGAGACCGGACTGCACGGTAGTGTTGCCGGTTGGCTCGACGGGAGTTGTAGCAGGTTCGCTTGTTCTCTTCTGATCGTTCAATACCCGGGTGGCCGTTACGTTTAGCTGACCGCTTGCGGCTTGCGAGTGCTTGATATGATCATCACCGACTGCCGGCGTATTGACGAGTCTTAGAGTCCCACAAGGAGTTACCTAATCTAAGCGAAACGTTGTGGTGCGCGTATGCGATATGCGCATGGACCCGATTAAAATGCGCGTATTGGATACCGTATATTGATCGGGCGGCTTGCTTTTGGTGGGGTCATATGTGATATGGCCGGATTGATAATTCAAGTGTTGATTTATCATTTGACCATTAGTTTTCTCACTTGAAATCCTTTCTTGTACATGATGGATGTATGCATGCATGTATGCTTTCTTTCTTTTAGTTTCATGCACATATGGATGTGCATACATACATACATACATACATACATCATCTATCATGGTTGATTATACATAGAAAATGGTGGCAATATAAGACTCACACCATGGTTTATATTTTGGATATTTATTTCCATTTATGCTAAAAACAAAAGAAAAGAGATAAGATTAAATCATGAGTTAGTTTCTACACTCTTCTTTTGACCTAACCATATTCACCTACCATTTAACCATGATTTATCTTCCTCTTCTCTTTTAACTAAAATGAAATAAATATCCATATTGTTTAACCATGGTTTGAGATGAGAGATGAAAATATATATACTTATGTTTTTCTTTTTCTCTTTGGAGTTATTCTTCTCTTCTTCAAAAATAGCCATCATCTTCTTCAACCTTGATCTCATGCTCTCTAGAATTTTCAAGTGAGCAAATTATTCATCAAGATAGGATTTTGAAGTGAGAAAGAGAACCACAACACCATTCTACACTAGTCTAGCCCACTTGTTTGGAGTGTTAGCTTCATTTCATTCTCTTGATCGGGTGAAGTTGCAAGCTTGGACAAAGCGGACTCCGGGTGGATCATCGGTAAGCTAGAGGAGTTCAAGCGGAGCTTTTCCAAACCCCAAGTAGCTGAGGAGTCTAGCGTAGGGAGCTACAAAGGTTGTACTCTCAAAACCCTAGTTTTTCTTTCATGAGATGATATGCAAGTTTTAGAAACCCTAATTTTTCTAGAAACGATCTGATGCTTGTTAACTTAGCACCCTAAAAATTCCATCTTTGGTACATGTGATGCTTCCAATACCCTTCATGAGGTGCTAGGCTAACCCAACATTGGTATCAGAGCCAACCTAGAACATTAGGCGACACTTTAACGATGTAAAAACTCCGATCGAACTAAAATACGACTTTCTAGGACGCTCTCCGGACATTTTTTAAAATCGGTTATTTTCAGAATTAAAAATATGCAAAAAATTCAGCAGGTAAATGTATGAATTACTGCGAAAAACGATGCCATGAACAACTATTTCCGCCGCGGAACCGCGGCAATAGCCTGCTTAGGCCGTGGTTCCGCGGCCGTTCTGTTGCTTCATCGTGTCGTTTTTGTACAGTAACTAATCTATCTGCTTGTATATTGTTTTGGAGTATTTTTAATCTGAATTTAGACCTGTAATTCTGGAGATGGTTTTGGACTCGTCGATTCGATCGGAATTTTCATTTCCTTGCTTTTCCGGATAAATTAGAAAGTATTGAAGTGTTTGAACGTGTATCATTTGATCACTTTTCACGGAGTTTAAATATTTTGGAGATACGTGCAAGTTTTGTGGTGGACCTTCTAGAAGACAACAAACCTTAACTCGATTATGTGACCGTCTTGAACTGCTCTTTGAACCTTAGGGTTTGGGGCAGTACGGCGTGCCACATGTGAGGCGTTGGCTTGACCCTTCTACGGCTGGACCGCTACTACTGTGTCACACTCCGGGTTTTTGAACTCCGCTCAAGTGTTGAGCTTTACCGAATCTTGGGTATTTGATCATTCGTTCGAAAACTTTGATACTGTCTAATTATCTTGAATGTGATGTAATGTGTGGAATTCATATTACTAGACATGAAATACGAAGTATGTGATACTTCGCATTTACGATGTCTAAAGAGAATGTGGATTCCAGGTATTGCAGTTTTACACATTCTTTTCTGTGACCGTAAGTGTAGTATGTATTTACCGATTGTCGTTGCTATACATCGACGACGATCAGTGTATGCATACTTACTTACGTTGATGATATATGATATTATGTGTTGCTGAGATATGATGTGCAGGATTGTCGCGATCGAATAGCCGGGTTTTTTTTATGTGAGATGAGAGTTTTATATTTTCATTCATGTAAATTCAACTGTAATGTAATATTCTTTTATTTGGGGCACTTCCGGGTTGAGGTTGATGCCACCAGTGTTATATATTATTTACTTTTCCGCATTAGGTTGGACCCAAGGAGGGGAGCACAGGTGACCGGGTTCTGGGGTTCAGTGGGAGGCCATCTCGAGGAGTCGAGACCGGGTCTCCTAAATTCCAGAACTGGTAGGGTCGCTTGCCGCTCTCGTAGGGGTCCAGGATGTGGGCTGGGCTATTCATCGCGACTGTGGAATCCGTATTTTCTATTGTTGGCTAAATACTAAATACGGACGTCCTAGTATATCCCACATTATATCTATGTTTCTGCTGCGATATCTGTGATGTGGTCATTAGATATGTTCTGTGATGGATAAAGTATATAGTATATTTGATATATTATATAGACGTTACTTATGTTTTGCACCCGCACTAGCCCTGCCCTGCTTTGTCGTTAGTTACCTAACCTAACGGTGCACGAGGGGACATCGAGGCGAATGCGGATGGCATAAGTGTACGTCGTATTTATCTGTGATGTTTAGGTGAGTTAAATGATGGGACTTCATTAATGTGATTAATGAAAGAAAAGAAACCTAAAAGATGTTGTAGAATAAAATTTTAAATAAAAAGGGTAGCTACAGTTTTGCTTTGCATAGCGGTATATATGATATACCCTGCACCTTATTCGATGGGGAAAGAGCCGAGATCCCTTCACCGGGAGTGACCACTTTAGCAAAACTGGCAGATGCTACAACACTCGGTTTGACTTTTGATTGCTTTTGGAGTTTTGCTTTGCACAGTGATATATATGATATATTCTGCACATTATTCCATAAGGAAAGGGCCGAGATCCCTTCACCGGGAGTGACCTCTTTAGCAAAACTAATAAAAGCCTCAAAATCACTCCATTTCAAAATTCACATGATTCTACGACGATATCAAGTTCATTACGCAATAGGTTTTCACAAAAACCTGTCGTAGCCCTCCGTCATTTCAGATAAGGACTAGTTAGTATTCGTGCTACGTTTGTTGACTATGTTAAGGCGTAGTGTGCGGTAGCTAATTAGTACTTATCTGCTAAAACATGAGATGTGATTGGATTATGGTAGTTGTACGACTTTTTTGACTATGTTAAGGGTCGTGCAGGTGGGTTTAATTCAATCGGGAAATGACGGGTTGAACTTCACTAGCAATTATGATTTTTTGACTATGTTAAGGTCATAAATTGCCAGGGGCAAAATATTATCGGGAATTTCAAGTGTTGAGATTTGCAATGAGATTGCATACCTTCTATGAGATAGTTGGATCCCGATACCCACTGCGAGTAATTGTTATTCCCAGGAGAGTTTTACACAGGACAATTATCCGATCAAGTAGGTGTCTAGAAAGGTGTCAACGGGGTTACGCCTCTGGGAAAACAAGGTTTACTATAATTAGGTCCGTGCGAAAGCACGGGGAACCTCCCTCAAAGTACCGACACTGGCCTGGCTGAAAGATCGGCGAAGTTGTAGGATGTAATTAATCCCGGCTAGTCTTTCCTTTTAAGGTTTGAAGGAAGATTTGATAAAAACAGTAGGAGCCATCCTGATTAGATAAGATAATAACCAATCTGATCTTGCAAGAGCATACGCTAAAGTGTTTTCTTCTCTCTCTCTCCAGGTAGCAACCATGTCATGCCTTAATAAAGATAATAATATGGATGTATTGACTGAACCCGCATGTTATACTGTGCTGGGGAACGTTGGTTCCGTTCTATCTTATAAGAGTTATAGGACAGAACAGGACATAGGGGAATACCAGGACTCCCATCCCACCCGAATGAAGAAAGTACATGATGATGCATTTTTTTCGGGTGTGTTCGTTACAGAGAACTGTTTCTCCATTTGCCCTACGTCCTGGGTATTAGATACCAGGTCAGGATCCCATATATGTAATCAGTTACATGGGCTTAGAAAAGGTAGAGAACTTGGAGAAGGTGATAAAGACATAAGAGTTGGAAATGGTGCAATTGTTGCAGCTAAGACCGTCGGGGAATATCACCTTGCATTACCAACTGGTAATACATTGGTTCTGAACGAATGCTATTACATGCCGAACCTGATATGCAACATTATATCGGTTTCTTTGTTTAGTAAAGAGGGATATAATTTTGTATTACAGGATAATGTTATGAACATTTTCCGTAACCAAAAGTTGGTTGGATCAGGCACGTTGTGCAATGGCATTTATGTTCTAAATCAATCAACAGTTCTAAGCATAACAAACACACACAAGAGGAAGAGTTCAGAACTGAACGAATCCTACTTGTGGCATTGTAGACTGGGTCACATCAATACGACACGACTAGCTAAGATGCAAAAGGATGGATATTTGAATCCGTTTGAATTTTCATCTTATGACACTTGCCAGTCATGTTTCAAAGGCAAGATGACCAAAACTCCATTTTCGGGACACTGAGAAAGAGTTACGGAACTCTTGGGACAGGTGCATAGTGATGTATGCGGTCCAATGTCTACACATGCCAGGGATGGTTCTTCATACTTCATTACATTCACTGACGATCTCTCTAGATTCGGATATGTGTTCCTGATGAAAGACAAATCAGAAGCTTTCGAGAAATTTAGAGAATATAAACAAGAAGTCGAGAACCAAACCGGAAAAAGTATTAAAATCCTACGATCTGATCGAAGAGGTGAATACTTGAGCAATGAATTCCTGGACTTCCTAAAAGAGAATGGGATTCTCTCTCAGCTTACTCCTCCATCTACACCACAGCACAAAGGTGTATCGGAAAGGAGGAATCGCACCCTATTAGATATGGTGCGCTCGATAATGAGTACAGCTGAGTTACCTATTTCCTTCTGGGGTTATGCGCTTAGGACAGCAGCATACCTGTTGAATCAAGTTCCGTCTAAATCTGTACCTACCACACCATATGAGATATGGAGTGGGAAGAGACCATATTTTAAACGAGTTAAGATATGGGGTTGTCCGGCCTATGTCAAAAGGCAAAATCCAGACAAACTCGAGGCATGATCAGTTCTTTGCAAGTTTGTGGGATATCCTAAGAATTCCCAAGGATATTTTTTCTACCACGCTGAAGAACAAAAAGTGTTTGTTCCTCAATATGACACCATTTTGGAAAAGGAATTTCTTGCAAAAGAAATTAGTGGCAAAGTGGTGGAGCTGGAAGAGGTTCCAGATACACAAACTGTAACTAAAGATTTAGTGGAACCAGAGGATTCGGTAGTTCCCAACGAACCTCAGCCACTCCGCCGATCTAGTAGGGTTTCTCGCCAACCTGTGAGATACTACGGTTTTCTCATGGACGGTGGGAGCGAGGATTGCATCATGGAGGATGATGACCCAACTAGCTTCGAGCAGGCCATCACGAGTGGGGACTCAGTGAAATGGCTGGATGCAATGAGGTCCGAGATGGAATCCATGTACACCAACAAAGTATGGACTTTGGAAGTTACTCCTGAAGGGGTAAAAGCCATTGGGAGCAAGTGGATCTTCAAGAAAAAACTTGGTGTAGATGGGAAATTGGGGACTTTCAAAGCTAGACTTGTAGCAAAGGGTTTTCGTCAAAGACCAGGTGTGGACTATGACGAGACCTTTTCTCCAGTAGCGATGCTTAAATCCATCCGGATCATGCTTGTCATCGTTGCATATCATGATTACGAAATCTAGCAAATGGATGTTAAGACCGCCTTTCTAAACGGTGATTTAGAAGAGTGCGTGTACATGACTCAGCCAGAGGGCTTCGTAGACAGTTGGAGCAGTGGAAAGGTGTGCAAGCTGCTTAAATCCATTTATGGATTAAAGCAAGCGTCGCGGAGTTGGAACATCTGCTTTGACGTCGTTATCAAATAGTTTGATTTCGTCATAAACGTAGATGAACCTTGTATATACAAGAAGGTGGCAGAGAGTAAAGTTGTCTTCCTCGTATTGTACGTGGACGACATACTCTTGATAGGAAATGACATTCCTATGCTGCAATCGGTCAAGCTCTTCTTATCACAAAGATTCTTAATGAAAGATCTTGGTATGCCTCCTGCATATTGGGAATAAGGATCTATAGAGATAGATCCAAACGGATATTGGGATTGTCCCAATCCAGGTACATTGACACCATACTAAAGATGTTTAGTATGGAAGAATCCAAGCGTGGGAACTTACCCACGATCTCTGGAGTCACTCTCTCCAAAGAGATGTCTCCCAAGACTGATTTGGAGAGAGCTCGCATGCAAGGGATACCTTATGCTTCGGCTGTAGGCTCTATCATGTACGCGATGTTATGTACCAGACCCGATGTAGCATACTCATTAAGTGTAGTGAGCAGGTATCAAGCTGATCCTGGAGAGAGTCACTGGACAGCTGTGAAGAGCATTCTCAAGTACTTACGAAGGACTAAGGAGATGCTCTTGTTGTATGGTAAAGGAGAACTCCAAGTGGAGTCCTTTACCGATTCGAGCTTCCAGAGTAATAAGGACGACTCTAAGTCGCAGTCGGGATTTGTATTTACCCTTTATGGAGGGGCGGTTAGCTGGAAGAGTTCCAAGCAGGAAACCGTGGCAGACTCGACGATGGAGGCTGAATACATCGCTGCCAACGATGCTGCCAAAGAGGCTGTCTAGATCAAGAAGTTCATTACTGAACTTGGAGTGGTTCCATCCATTGAGAATCCAATACCTTTGTATTGCGATAACAATGGAGCGGTGGCTTTGGCCAAGGAACCCAGGTCCCATCAGCGATCCAGGCATATTCTGAGGCGGTATCACCTGATCCGGGAGATAGTTAATCGCCGGGAGATCGAGGTCAGGAGGGTTGACACGAAGAACAACACAGCAGATCCACTCACGAAGGTCATTCCCCAAATACATTTTGAGAGACTCTTCGGGATGCTCGGGATGCGATACTACAGCAGCTGGCCATAGTGCAAGTGGGAGATTGTTAGTTGTATGTATGCCCTAGAGGCCAGTATTGTACAGATGATGTATATTATATTGGATGCTTGGACATATATAGAGATGACTTTCTAGCTCGATATGATAGTATGCTATCTGGTTGCTCTTTATCTTAACATGTATACTTGTCTCTTTATACTGTTTTATGGTTACATGTTGGTAAAGACCTTAGGATGTGTACTTGACTACCTAGACTATGATGCGGATCATACTAGTGGGGACATGGTAGTCCATAAGTACATCCTTCAAGGTCCCTAGTCGTGGGTGTATCGAGACGGGGCATCGATATACCAGTGTAGACTAGCGTATACGCTTCTCGACCCATGAGATGGGCGATGAATGATCCTATATCCATTGGTGTTTGACATCAGAGATGGTATACGGGTGCTCAATAGAGACTGGGTACACTGGACGGCCTCGCAGAGAACTCCCAGATGGTATTATACCTCACGTCAGATGGCAGTTCTCAGGTGACACTTTTGCAGGTTAGTTTATAGACCCGAGATCGTCATAGTGTCTTGTGTGATTCCCACTGTGCTTTGATTTCCACCTTACCACGTCCTTGAGGGCGTGAAAAACGGTGGTTTTTCGGAACAGTCCCGAGTCACATGGAGGCAATGAGCGATAGGAGGGGTTTCGTCTCTCCCGGTATTGAGGATTGATGTTGCACTATGCTCGATTGGCCGTAACAGGGAAGTCCCTGGCCAGGGATGATTCAGAGATTTGCGGGTAAGTGTTGCCAGTAGTTTCTCGACCCGTTATGAGCCTGACATCGGCACGACTTATCGGTTATTGGGGTCTGACGTTTACCACCCCTAGACTTGATATGCGTCATATCAGATGAGGTGACCGTACGGCACGGTATTGTTGCCGGTTGGCTCGACGGGAGTTGTAGCAGGTTCGCCTGTTCTCTTCTGATCGTTCAATACCCGGGTGGCCGTTACGTTTAGCTGACCGCTTGCGGCTTGCGGGTGCTTGATATGATCATCACCCACCGCCGGCGTATTGACGAGTCTTAGAGTCCCACAAAGGAGTTACCTAGTCCAGGCGAAATGTTGTGGTGCGCGTATGCGATATGCGCATGGACCCGATTAAAATGTGCGTATAGGATACCATATATTGATCGGGCGGCTTGCTTTTGGTGGGGTCATATGTGATATGGCCGGATTGATAAATCAAGTGTTGATTTATCATTTGACCATTAGTTTTCTCACTTGAAATCCTTTCTTGTACATGATGGATGTATGCATGCATGTATGCTTTCTTTCTTTTAGTTTCATGCACATATGGATGTGCATACATACATACATTCATACATCATCTATCATGGTTGATTATACATAGAAAATGGTGGCAATATAAGACTCACACCATGGTTTATATTTTGGATTTTTATTTCTATTTATGCTAAAAACAAAAGAAAAGTGATAAGATTAAATCATGAGTTAGTTTCTACACTCTTCTTTTGACCTAACCATATTCACCTACCATTTAACCATGATTTATCTTCCTCTTCTCTTCTAACTAAAATGAAATAAATATCCATATTGTTTAACCATGGTTTGAGATGAGAGATGAAAATATATATACTTATGTTTTTCTTTTTCTCTTTGGAGTTATTCTTCTCTTCTTCAAAAATAGCCATCATCTTCTTCAACCTTGATCTCATGCTCTCTAGAATTTTCAAGTGAGCAAATTATTCATCAAGATAGGATTTTGAAGTGAGAAAGAGAACCACAACACCATTCTACACAAGTCTAGCCCACTTGTTTGGAGTGTTAGCTTCATTTCATTCTCTTGATCGGGTGAAGTTGCAAGCTTGGACAAAGCGGACTCCGGGTGGATCATCGGTGACCTAGAGGAGTTCAAGCGGAGCTTTTCCAAACCTCAAGTAGCCGAGGAGTCTAGCGTAGGGAGCTACAAAGGTTGTACTCTCAAAACCCTAGTTTTTCTTTCATGAGATGATATGCAAGTTTTACAAACCCTAATTTTTCTAGAAACGATCCGATGCTTGTTAACTTAGCACCCTAAAAATTCCATCTTTGGTAAATGTGATGCTTCCAAACCCTTCATGAGGTGCTAGGCTAACCCAACACCGAGATGGTATGCGGGTGCTCAGTGATGACTGGGTACAATGAACGGACTCGCCGAGAACTCCCAGATGGTATTATACCTCACGTCAGATGGCAGTTCTCTGGTGACATTGGTACAGCTTAGTCTGTTGACCCGAGATCATCATAGAGTCTTGTGTGTCTCCCACTGTGCTTCGTTTTCCACCCTACCACGGCTCTACTGAGTCGTGCAAACAGGTGGTTTTTGGGTACTGTCACGATTCACATGGAGGCAATGAGCGATAGGAGGGGATTCGTCTATCCCGGTATTGGGGGTTGATGTTGCGCTATGCTCGACTGGCCATAACTGGAAATCCCTGACCAGGGTTGCAGTGATTTACTGGTAAGTGTTATCAGTAGTTTCATACTTGTTATGGACCGTACATCGGCATGACTTATCGAGCTACTGGGGTCTGACGTTTACCACCCCTAGGCGAGATATGCAACATATCAGACGAACAAACCGGACTGTACGGTAAGTGTTACTGGTTGGATTCACAGGAGTGTGAGTGGGCTTACTCGTTGATCTTCTGATCGCTCAATACCCGGGTGGCCGTTACGTTTAGCAGACCGCTTGCGGTTTGTGGGTGTTTGATATGATCATCACCTGCTGCCGGCGTATTGACGAGTCTTTAGAGTCCTACACAGAGGTTACCTGGCTCAAGCGAAACGAAATAGGAGCGCATATGAGATATGTGCGGGACCGAGAATAATACCAGTATGTGATACAGTATTCTATTCTCACGATTTGTATCATCGGACGGTTATATATGATATAGCCGGGTTACCGAATCAAGTGTTGATTCGATACATTGATACACTAGATATTAGTCGGTTATATGCGATATGACCGGATCATTAAATCAAGTATTGATTTAATGATTTAATGTATAATTATATATTTGATATATTACTTTACATTGACTAGTATTGTTCACTTAAGATGGATTTTCTCACTTGATGTGCACAAGTAGTATATGTGATATATTTTTGTGCACTTGATTGTATCATGTTTGATGATACATGCAAACTTGGGTGTATGCTTGCTTTAAACCATCTTTAGGTTAATGGTTTGGTTTTAATTTTTTTTATTTATGTTCTTTATTCATTTTGGCAAAAATAAAATGGAGGCTTGCTTTGTTTTATTCATGAAGCTTCATGAAGCTTTGAAAATCATTCCCATTTTGTTTCTTTCCTTAACCTAACCATGCACCTAAACCCTAGTTTATTCTCTATATGTGTTAAACTCATCCATGGTTGCATTATGATAAGGCTTCACTTGATTTTCTATTTTGATAATTCTTTTCCATTCTGTTATAAGACAGAGCAGGATTTTGGGGAATACCAGATTTCCCGTGCCGCCTAAACGAAGAAAGTGCATGTTGATGCATCATCTTCGGGTGTGTTCGTTACATAGAACTGTTTCTCAGTATCCTTTACATCCTGAGTATGTGATACCGGATCAGGATCCCGTATATATAATTTGTTACAAGGGCTACAGATAGGTAAAGAACTGAGAACGGGTGATAAGTTTCATGAGACAGAAAACGGTGCAAGTGTTGCAGCCAAGTCTGTTGGTCACTGTCACCCTGTATGACCAGTACATTGATTCTAAACGAATGTTATTAGATACCGAACCTGATATACAAAATCATATCAGTCTCTTTATTAGTAAAGAAATGATAAAATTTTGTATTGTTGGATAATGTTTTGAACATTTCCGATATCAAAAGTTGATCGGTTCAGGCACGTTATCTAAAAGCATTGATGTTCTAAATCAAACTATAGTTCTTAGTATACGGAACACACACAAAAGGAAGAGTTCAGAAATGAACGGATCCTTCTTGAGGTATTGTAGACTAGATCATATCAATGCGACCCGACTAGCTAAGTTGCACATAGATGCATATTTAAATCTGTTTGAATTTACATCTTGTGAAAACTTGCCGGTCATGTCACAAAGATAAGATGACCACAGCTCTGTTTATTTGAAGCAGAGAAAGAGTTAGTGAACTCTTGGGATGATACATGTTGATGTATGTAGGTCCCCTATATATACATGCCAAGACCGGTTCTTTGTATTTCATTACATTCTCTGATAATCTCTTAAGATTCAGACATATGTTCCTGTTGAAACACAAGTCTGAACCTTTTGAGATATTCACAGAATATAAGTTAGAAGTAGATAACCAAAATGGGTATAAGTATTATGTCTTATGATAGGATCAGGGAGGAGAATACTTGAGCTTGGAATTCTTGGACTATTCTAAAGGAGAATGAGATTCTCTCTCAGTGTTACTCCTCTGAATATACCACAGCACAACGGTGTATCGGGGCGGAGCAATCGCACCATATTAGATATGGTGTGCTCTATGATAAGTACTACTGAGTTACCTATTTCCTTTTGGGGTTGTGCACTTGAGAAGCTGCATACCTATTGAATTGGGTTCGAGTCAATTCAATGCCTACCACTCCATATAAGATATGGTATGGGAAGAACTTATCTCTTAAGTAAGTTAAGATTTAGGATTGTCCGGCCTATGTCAAAAGAAAAATCCAGACAAGATCGAAGCAAGGTCAGTTCTGTAGAACTGGAAAGGTTCCAGCTATACAAAACTGCAGCTGATTTGACAAGACCAAAGAATTCTATAGTCCCCGACGAACCTCAGCCTCTCCGCCGATCTGGTAGGGTTTCTCATCCGCCTGAGAGATACTTCGGTTTCTCGATAACAGTGGGAGCGAGGAATGCATCATGAGATGATGACCCAACTAGTTTCGAGCAGGCCATCAAGAGTAGGGACTCGATAAGAATGGCTGGATGCTTGGCGATCTGAAATGGAATCCATGTACACCAATAAAGTATGGACTTTGGTTGCTATATCTGAAGGGTTAAATCCACATCAGGAGCAAGTATATCTTGAGAAGATTACTTGGTGTAGATGGAAAAGTTAAGACTTTCAAAGCTAGACTTGTTAAAGGTTTTCCTCATCGACCAGGCGTGGATAATGATGAAACCTTTTCCAGGGACGATGCTTAAGTCCATCCATATCCTACTTGCCATTGCTACATACCATGACTACGATATCTGGTGGTTGGGTGTCATGACTATTTTTCTAAATACTGATTTAGAAGAGAACGTCTAAAAGTACACAGCCAGAGGGCTTCGTAAACAGTGGGAGCAGCGGAAATGTCTGCAAGTTGCTTTACAGAATAAAGCAGGTATCGCGGAGTTGGAACATCTGTTTTGATGTGGTAGTCAAAGAGTTTGAACTCATCAAAATGGTAGATGAACCTTGTATATACAAAAAAGTAGTAGAGAGTTAAGATGGTGATCCTCGTAGAGTACGTGGACTACATACTCTTGATAGGAAAAGAATTTCCTATGCTACGCTCGGTCAATCTCGACTTATCACATGGATTCTCCATATAGGATCAAAATGATACCTCCTAATTCCTGGGTTTTGGATCTATGAGATAGATCTAAATGGATGTTAGGATTCTCACTAATTGTAGTGAGATGGTATCAGTTGATCCTGGGGAGAATCACTGGAAAGGTTCCAGGGTGATAAGGTCGACTGAATGTTAGTCGCAGGCATTGTCTTTACCCTCAGTGGAGGGACGGTATGTTGGAAGAGTTCTAAGCTAGATACAGTGGCAGACTAGACGATAAAAGCTGGTGACATCGCTATCAAAGATGCTACCAAAGAGGCAGTTTGGGTGTATATTGGTTCATAAGATGAACTAGGTTCCTACCATTGTATGACAATGGAAGTGTGGCTTTGGCCCAGGAACCCTGGTCCCATCAGTGACCCAGACATATTCTGAGGCAGCATCACCTGATCATGGAGATAGTTGTTCTCCAGGGTGATCGAGGTTAGGAGAGTAGACTCAGAGGACAACACGGCGGATCCACTCACAAAGGCCTTTTTCACAAAGAGAGACTTTTATGGGATGGTTGAGTATGTGATACTGCAACCACTGCTACAGATGGCCCTAGTGCAAGTGGAAGATTGTTAGTTATATGTATGCCCCAGAGGCCATTATTGTACATTGGATGTATATTGTAGTGGATGCTGGGACATATATAGGTAGGACTTTCTTGCTCGACATGATAGTACGCTATCTGGCTGCTCCTTATCTTAACATGTATACTTTCAGTCTCTCTATTACATGTTGATAAATCCCTTAAGATGTGTACTCGACTTCCAGGACTATGATGTAGATCATAATAGTGGGGCCTGGGTAGTCCATGCGTACATCCTTCAACGTTCCTAGTCGTGGGAATATCGAGACGGGGCATCGATATTCCAGAGTAGACTAGCGTATATCTTCTCGACCCATGTGATGGGCGGCGGATGATCCCATATCCATTGGTGTTTGACATCAGAGATGGTATGCGGGTGCTCAGTGATGACTGGGTATACTGAACGGACTCGCCGAGAACTCCCAGATGGTATTATACCTCACGTCAGATGGCAGTTCTTTGGTGACAATGGTACAGCTTAGTCTGTTGACCCGAGATCGTCATAGAGTCTTGTGTGTCTCACACCGTGCTTCGATTTCCACCCTGCCACGGCTCTATTGAGGCGTGCAAACAGGTGGTTTTTGGGTACAGTCCCGATTCACATGGAGGCAATGAGCGATAGGAGGGGATTCGTCTCTCCCGATATTGGGGGTTGATGTTGCGCTATGCTTGACTGGCCATAACTGGAAATCCCTGGCCAGGGTTGCAGTGATTTACTGGTAAGTGTTATCAGTAGTTTCATGCTTGTTATGGACCTTACATCGGCATGACTTATCGAGCTACTGGGGTCTGACGTTTACCACCCCTAGGCGAGATATGCGACATATCAGACGAACAGACCGGACTGTACGGTAAGTGTTACTGGTTGGATTCACAGGAGTGTGAGCGGGCTTGCTCTTTGATCTTCTGATCGTTCAATACCCGGATGGCCGTTACGTTTAGCAGACCGCTTGCGGCTTGTGGGTGTTTGATATGATCATCACCTGCTGCCGGCGTATTGACGAGTCTTTAGAGTCCTACACAGAGGTTTCCTGGCTCAAGCGAAACGAAATAGGAGCGCATATGAGATATGTGCGGGACCGAGAATAATACCATTATGTGATACTGTATTCTATTCTCGCGATTTGTATCATCGGACGGTTATATATGATATAGCCGGGTTACCGAATCAAGTGTTGATTCGATACATTGATACACCAGTTATTAGTCGGTTATATGCGATATGACCGGATCATTAAATCAAGTATTGATTTAATGATTTAATGTATAATTATATATTTGATGTATTACTTTACATTGACTAGTATTGTTCACTTAAGATGGATTTTCTCACTTGATGTGCACAAGTAGTATATGTGATATATTTTTGTGCACTTGATTGTATCATGTTTGATGATACATGCAACCTTGGGTGTATGTTTGCTTTAAACCATCTTTAGGTTAATGGTTAGGTTTTAATTTGTTTTATTTATTTTCTTTATTCATTTTGGCAAAAATAAAATGGAGGCTTGCTTTGTTTTATTCATGAAGCTTTGAAAGCCTTTACCATTTTGTTTCTTTCCTTAACCTAACCATTCACCTAAACCCTAGTTTATTCTCTACATGTGTTAAACTCACCCATGGTTGCATTATGATAAGGCTTCACTTGATTTTCTATTTTGATAATTCTTTTCCATTCTTTTCTTCTTCATCTTCTTCATGAAAAGAAGAATGCTAGAAAATTTCAAGTGTTGAAATCAAGTGAGAAATCCAATTCTAAAGTGAACCCACTTCCTATTTCTTCATCCTCTACCACTTGCCATATTGTATAGGGTGTTTTCTTCACAAGTTTTATGACCTAGTGAAGATGGAGCTTGAGTTAGAGTTGCCTCGACGTAGATCATCTTTGGCATCGAAGTCAACGACCTAGCCCGCTCATTTCCCCGACGAAACCATCGCTAGAGTCTGGGATCCCGGTGATCGCAGTGAAGGGACGTCATCACGGAGCTAAAGAAGTGGTGGACCGGATCTACAAAGGTTGTATTTCCATTCACTTTTAGCTAAAGTTGTTTGCTTGCATAGTTTCGCCTATCCTCTAGTTAACGATCTAGCATTAGGGTTCTTCGGCACATGGAAATTTTTGAATTTGGCATGGTAGATGCATTGTGGAACCTCATGGGTGTGCCTAGGATCCTTACAGCCGTGACTACTCAGAGGGTAAGTCCTGCAAAACACTGTGGCACAACGGGGATGAGTTCCAAACTCGTGAATAGTAAATAACATCATACTGAAATCGTAAGTTTGCACTAACATAAATGATCAATAACATGTAAGCTGGTAGCATGAGTATGACAATATGAATATGCGACTATCATGATCAAGGTACACCACCAGGTACTATATCTCCATGAATAAGTGCATATTAACTAAGTACTGAGTGCGGGAAAATAATTAATCTCATGCACAAATCGTAAGCATGGAAAAGCCCGGTGTAAATCAACAACACCCTAAATCCCAAAAATACTCAGATCGGCCCTCAAATCCTGGAAGTCTCATGGAACCTGAGTGTCAAACATCGATATTCTAAAACATCATGAAAACCAGTGCCTAACAACGACACGTAAATACTCGAATCCATACGTTCCTCGAACCCCAAGTATCCCACTTAAATACTTGTGTTCCACGTATCGGCCTTTCTGATATCCATACATTCCTCGAAACCCAAGTATCCCACTTCGACACTTGTGATTCCACGTATCGGTCACCAAAATCCATATATCTCTCAGAATATAAGTGCCTAACATCGACACTTGAAATTTCCAAATCGCATGAAAACATATCTCAATGCGTAAATCCATGTAAAATAGCATATGCAATATAAAACATCAATATGAGCATATCACGGGAAAAGTCCGCTATTTAAATACATCAAGTAATTAAATATATCTCGCGGTTCCCAAAATCCAAATCCAAAATACATATATACACAACGTCCCATTCCACCGATATATATGTTATAAAAAGCTGATCATGTAACAATAGCAAAGTATATGTGCAAGCATGTAAGTATAGTATAGCATATGTATAGGCATGTGGGTACATAGGTATGCTATATGTCATATGCGCTATCGCACAAGAATAACTACCTCTATGTCGCTAACTACTAGCAAGGTATAACATTGAATATTTGTGTTGTGCGTATCATGGCAATTACCGACAGTGTGTGTAGCATATCATTGGTGCTCGTGCAATATGGACTGTCAATAATAGTGCAGTATACAAAGAATACAGGTTCAGGCACAACAATGAGCTATATGCAACGAAATGCATGCATCATCTCTATATGAGCATCTACAAATGCGGCTAATATCATATCAAATCTAGCCCTGACGCTTAACGTCATACGGGCAATTTTCCCGTAGATGTTAAATCTACACACCGATGCTCTCAAGCTATGAAAATCCGACCACCTGCTTCCCCTTGTTCGCAACGTCCGAAGTCCCCGCTTGCGACGCTATAAATTCACAAACACATAAACAGTGCAAAGAATCTCAGAAATCGACTAATATAACGTAAAACTACGTTTTAAATAACGCACCAACACTAAACTAACTCACGAGTGTCCGTCTAGTGGCTAACGTGTGTAACGATACCACAAAACCTACCCAAGTGCAGAAGCTGCACATGATCACGATTCGTGTCGGATTACGTAACACGCGGATTTAAAACACCATATTATAGGAAAATGATCCCAGATTTTTCATACTGCAATTACAAAAAGAGTAAACAGTGCCAAACACCCCTAAACCACAGCAGACAACTACCCATAAAAAAACCAACACCCATCTCTACTCAAAGGCCGACGTCGCCGGATTTCCTTCAAAGGCTCGCCGACCGAAGCCGGTGGGGTGGTGCTCGGGTCTCAGTTGGAACTCCAGGGTTACTAGTACATCACTACAATTTTGTTTGGTTACTCGGTAAAATTTTCAGGTCAGAGCAGATCCCAATAATTTAAAAAGTCACTAAAAACACGATATTGCACTAATCGATATTTAAAGTGTTCTAAACAATAACCAACGAGCTACCCATCATAAAAACTCTTAATTAACAGATTAGGGATTATACCTAACAACCTCTGCTCCCAAGATCCAAGCTTTTCTATCTCCAAGTGATCAAGAAGCAAAAACCAAGACTTGATGTAATATTGTGATTTATTTTAAGAATTTTTGGGATTTAAGAGCTTTGAATTGATGAAATTGGAAAAGAAAAGATCAAGAGCAGATGGAGGAAATAGAGATTCGGCTAAGGGAGGAGGTGAGGAAATTGTGTGGAGTTTTCTAGTCAATACATGCAAAAAATGCATATTAAAGCTCATTCATGCGCATGCCACCTCTCCCATTGATTTCTTTTCTTTTCTTAAGTCTTAATTCTATTACCCAAACAAATATCTAGATATAAGTGAAGGTGTAATTAACTCAAACTTGATTTATTTGCAATAATTTCAAAGAAAGAAATTTCCCAATTTTCAATATGTCAAATCCGCATTAAAATAATATTAAAATTGGGAAAAATTCTATCTGAACCAAAACGTCCCGAATACCCCCAATGCTCGCGCAGTAGCTTTATTTAGCTAAACTATGTGCTGGCAAGTCTATATGGACGTTTGATCACAGTCGGGTAAAAATGGCAAATACCGACAATTTTACCCAAAAACGGAAAAATTCGCATAACGATTTCTAAAATGTTACAATATCATAACACATCGTATAGCATTAAAATCCGACTCATGACCAAAACGACACACGAATCTCATATAGGTCAAAACCTATGGTCTACTCCCGCAAATCAACCAAATAACACTCGATATAGACGTACAAACGTCAATTGACCGATATTAAACCCAAATATCAAAACATAAATTCATAACCATTAAAGAATACAAAGCAGAAACTCTTGAAACTTGCTCCAGATTTTAGTTCAAGTGAAATTTGGCTAAACAAACAGTACTGGGGTGATGTATAGGGTGTATATGACCTACAGAAGAAACCTGGGCACCAAATTTTACAGAGTGGCCATCCACAAGGCCCCCAGATCCGGCCTCCTCGGTTTGGGTGTCTCTGTTTGGGCTCAAACTTTCAGGGTGGCCTCCTAGTGGTCCATCTAGGTTATTAGTGTTGTTTTCTTTTCTAGTATTGGTCTCGGGGCATTCCATATTCCATGCACCCTCTATTTATTCACAAACCGATATTCCGATATCTAAATCCTGTTACCTAGTCTAGGATCTGTTAGATCTAGATTTTAGACACTAAGGGGGGGGGGGGTTCTAGTCACTAATACACTCATAAACACCATCACAACTCAAGAATCCCACAACCCTCTTCTTGGAATTTTCTAAGTTCATTAAACTACGCAATATCACTTTTAAACAAGTATATGTGATAAAGGAAATGAATTACTACACTATTGATGATGAAATTACCTCATTTGGCAACTAAAGAATTTTCTTGAGTTGCCCCAAGTGCTCAAAATCCATCATTTCTTGGTCCAAAGTGCTTGTGAGGAGCTTGTGCATGTTTTTAATGAAGTGGAGATGGAGTTTTAATGAGTTTTTGATGGAGTTGTGAGGGGTTTGAGGTGGTGGGATATGAGGGCAGCCATGGTTGAGGGATAGGATGAAGAAAAGATAAAGATGGTGAATGAAACAAAAAACCATGACATAGGTTGACCCCTCACCTTTCTCTCTCTCTCTCTCTTGCCCATACCATATTGTTTAATCTTTTTCCTTTTTCTTTTCTTTTCTTTTCCTTTCCTTTCTTTCCTTTTCATTTATAATTAAAACCATGCATGAATGAAGAAATAAACCATGGTAGAAAATATAACAAGTATTTGTAAATGTGACATGGTGCATGTCATGTGCACAAAACCGGATTAATGCAAGATTAATGATATTTAATCGCCATTAGCATTAAAATGGAATATAATTAATCATAAGGAAATTATAATTTGCTTAAATCATATAAAACACTCTCATTTCAGTAATTCCTATAATTTTCTAAATATTTCCCAATTTATCGGTATATAATTTTACCGCATTATTAAAATATTCGTAATATTTATTATTTAATTATATAAATTCCCAAAAATAATATTTTATTTTTCTGAAATGTTACAACTTTCCCCCTTAATGAAATTCAGTCCCCGAATTTAAGTTTAAACCCCTCAAATACTAAAACATTTCGGTAAAATGATCAAGTCGTCGGGGCTCCGAAATCATAAATACATAAACACATCGTAGCGCAATGCATGCGCATGAAAAACGAGTATATAAACCAAAATCGATACTCCGTCATGTATCCCGCAATCATCGGAGTTATGGTGAAAACACCAATATCAAATCCAATACGAAAACCAACAAGATATACTCGAGACTATAATATGTACACATCTTTGTAAACTCGTCAAAACGTCTGAAAGAAATGCATGCCAAAACCTTTTCAAGTCGCTATGCGATGCGCGTATCACTGCATAGTTGCGGACGTCTATTTGTAAAAAATAATAATTATATATATATATATATATATATATATCTTTGTTTAACATACGTCCTGCCGTTTGAAAAATAATTTAGAAGGGTTTTCCTTGTAAATATGTTTCATGTCATCTCGGACACGTAGGTAAATACTGATACTATAGCTCCCTTTTGGAAATCCCTTCGATAACTATCAATGCATGCAAAAATATATTCAGGTACTGTCCTCGAGCTAGTCCTACTCAGCTACTTTACCAAATAGTAAATATAATAAAAACGTACTGCTCCACAAGAAATAATCCCAAAATGTGCATAAGAATGCCATGTGCGTCTGCTGCGCATAGAAATCGAAATCAATAAATGTGCCATACATGCGCACAGAAACAAAATCTAAGTGCAATGGGTGTGCACGAAACACCTGTCAAAGGCAACGGGTGTACCTGACAGCAATATGAGGTGCATCTGATATGCACGAAAAATCTCGATTTAGTGTACCTGGCGTGCACCAAAATCGCATCAAGCGCGTCAAGTATGCGGAAGAATCCAAATCATGTGCACAAGGTGCACGAAAATAAATATCGAATATCACAATCGAAATCGACGGTATAGAACCTATCTCAATCCAAATCAGGTATACCGTGGTATATAATCTCATAACCATGTGCATCAGCGTGCACAAACTCGAATCAAAATACTAGAAGTGCATGAAAACAATGCCGAAAACACCAGTCAAATCACATGCATACCATAGGTATGAAATAAAAATCAGCATCTCGAATGACATCAAATCGAAGTCAAGTGCAACTGCGGTGCACAAAATCTCAATCATGCAAATAAATCGCCCAAAATACCGTAATCAAGGATAGCGGAAACCGTCCCGCTTAGGCACATCCTCTAAAGATCTCTGGCCAACTGTCATGGTCACTCATAACATGTCTCGTCGATGATGGTGAACTCTGGCCTACCGGGTGTGCGTAATATGACCGATCCTGGGTCCAAGTCTTCTCATATAGTATTCCAGAAAGGTTCTGTCGAAGTTTCCCCCAAATCTCGTTTCTGCCGAACTTCCCGGAAGTTATCACCCTTTACTAAATCTATTTCTTGTTCCGGAACGGCTGCATACTCATCGCGACACCTTCTAGAAGATATATCCATATACGACGTCTATGCATGCGTATCACATCTCTGATGTCAGCGGAGTGGAACGTCATCTCATCAAGATCTCGCACGAACCACTTACTCCACTTTTCTCCAATGTCGACTGATTCGGACTCGTCTCTTTGTGGCTGTATGGATTGAGCTCCAATGGCTATACTCGTATCTGGAATCTCCCAAGCAATGTATCACATTACATGATATCTGAATGACGTCGAATTTTTCGATCGATTCGTCAAAGTTCCATAATCCCGTAAGAGCTCAACATCTTGAGTACAGTTTAATAATATCCAGTACATGCCACAGTACCTATGGAACAACCGTAGAAGGGCAAACCCAAGCCTCATCAATGGCACCACAGAACTGCCGCAAACCCTAAGGTTTCAAAGCGTTCTCATGGTCATTATATCTAGTTAGGGTTTCATTCTTCTAGAGGGTCCACGGAATTACTTGCATGTTTTTACGAATACTTTAGACTTGGAAAATGGGTTCCTGACATTCGATCATCTTCTATCGACTTTCAACTTACTTGCGTAAAGTCGTCTCAAGCTGGAATCAATCAATCTGATGACCTCGCATCGGGGTATGCAACTAACCACATGTCCTAGTCGTTCTTCCCTTGGTGACTAGCGATCTTCCATCATATCTCTAAGTGCAACTCGTGCTGCAATAGCTCCAAGCATCTAGGCGATATCTTGTCAGTCGCATCCATACCGGCTCATTCGTCCGCACGCTAAACAGTGCCTCAATCATCAAGAATAATAGTGCATTGACGGTCATCACATTCTGGCTGGCCTCTAGTAGTGGCCCGATCTTCTGGTGCTGATCTGTACGTCCGAGAAATCTTGTAAAAGCGATCCATCAAACGCTCATGGCGCGAAAACACAATAGGACGACACATCCATGCAATCGTGTGTCCCTGGAATCACGCCCTGGTCAATCCTCGTCTATGACGAGCTCGTGCTGACTACAACTCTGGCCGTAGCTCTCTCTGCCCGTGTAATAGTGGCAGCAAAATAACTGATATCGATGAGGATAGATCATATGAATGAATATAATGTTGTGCAAGGAAATGTAAATCCTAAGGCTTCATAAGCGGAGTAGCGTATTGTTCAGTCAAAAATATTGCATTCTGTAACATAACAACTTCCTCATTATTCTAATCATCTAAGGGTGTTTATTGTACATATAACACGGATTACAAATTCATCTGCAAAATACTAAATACCACGTGTTATAGTTATAATCAACATTCTGGAGGGAAATTATGTGTTTATTACTTCACGCATGATATTGTATATCTCAACACTTTTCATCAAGATTTTGTGGAGAAAATTATTCAGGTCAAAGAACTGGAATCGAAAAATTTGTCGATAAAATGCAGCAAGTTAAAGTAATAAAATCTGGCAGAGATTCAGAAAGGATATTAAGATTCCAGACATCAGAAGAAGACCCTAAAGCCAAAACCAAAGAGCCCCAGAAAAATGATACAGTGATCTCATCAAATGGCCGCGGAACAGCGGCCGATCCAGGCCGATCCGCCGAGGATCCGCGGTCGAATTGGCTCGTCGGCGGTCCAAAATTTTTCCAGAAGCTCCCTTGTAACCTCCTAGCTTCTTCAAGTCACTTCAAACTCCCTAGTTTACTCCAAAAGCTTCTATACAACAGCCAAGTTTCTCATGCAAGCTTCATAACAACCTAGTTTAAAGTGGAAGATAAACCTAGCTTCTAGTGGAAGATTGGGAGAACTATAAAAGGAGAACTAGGGTTACATTTCAAGGGGTTGTTCAATAATTTTCATATTTTTACACACAAGTTGAGTGACACAACTTGTGATCCAAATCCAAATCCAATCAAAATCAAGATCCATTAAGAGAAAAATCAAGATACAATCGAAGATCCTTTATGGCAACGCCGATCGTCATCAAGAGCAATAGATCTGCATCCGATCCACGACTTATGGCGATCGAGCCAAGCAAAGATCGACGACAAATTCCCTTTTATAGGAGCGATCGAGAGCTAGTCTTGTAAACCCGAATTGAAAGGTGTAATTTGAAGAAGATTTAATAAAGGTGATAATTGTAATTCTCGTTTTCTTTACATTCTTGCTTTATGAAATTTTCAATTCTTGATTCTTTAATTTTCATGATGTGTGAGTGAAATCTCCGCTTGTAAAGGAATCGAGAGAATCGGTAGATCTAATGATGATGAAATTCTAAACTAATCTTAAGTCTTATGAGAATTGTGAACTTTAGGAAAAAAATCATCGATTACCTAATTTGGAGCGAGATCATGTTCTTGATTATTTCGTTGCAAATCAGGAATCAAATGATTGATGATTCTTTTTGCTAGAGGATAGATTTGAATGATGATCAATGAAAAGATAAAGGATAGTGAAGGAGAACCCTAGTTTCTTCAATAGATTGCTAATCTTCATTCATCATCATCGATCTAGCTACAATTCATCAATAGATAAGATTCATAATTATTAGTATTCATCATTGCTACTAATTCGATCGATTCTTACAAGCTATTCTACAAATTCTTGATCACTAAATTGATATTGGATACTTTCTTGAATTCTTGATTCTTGATATTTTTCTTGATGTTTCTTGAAATTAAATCTCATAAATCTTGAATCAACTTCTTGAATTTTCTTTTATATTTCATTTCAACTAAACTAAAGCATGAATGAATAAGTACTCGCATCTCAGTGGACGATCCGTTCTCATTAACAAAACTACTTCGACACCGTTATTGATTGCGGTATAAATTCTTTCATTGTGATAACACTTTTCTTTTCATTCGAATCAATCACAAGAAATTAAGATCAATCAAATGGCGCCGTTGCCGGGGATTGCGTGCTAATTTGTTCGTTATTGCTATTTGAGTTGAAATATTATTATTCCATCAGAATTTTTAAATCAAAATCGCATCAAGCGCTTAACGATTAGTTATGAATTTTTCAAGGGAATCTAGAATCATTGGAGCAAGGGGAAAAATATTCAGATCATCTCAGGAAGTCCAGTGAAGCAATAGAAGCATCTGTGCCAAAATTCGTGCAAAAATCTTGCAATCTGACCGCGGAACCGCGGCCATAGCGGGCATTTCGCGGCGGAATCGTGGTGATCTTAATGATTCAGAGCTCCACTTTTCTCAGGTATACTTCTTACTTTCTTATCTCCTCCTTGCTCTTGTCCAATAACCATTTTCTACAGGATTCTTTGTAAAAATTCGCAGCGCCGCTAAAAGAAAATTGTTGCGTGTTTTGATATTGGTTGTTTGCATATTTTAATACTGAAATTATGGGGAAAAGACCAAATTCAGATTTGATAGGGATTTCATTACCCTTCCTAAGGCCCAAAAATCACAAAACTAGCATCCGCATCACCCTCATTAATTAAAAAAGATCTAGACAAGACTCTACGGACCATCGCGCTCAATTAGGACAGAAGAAGGTCGTGGATAATCTATTGCTTATCCACGTTTCTTTTGTAGTGTCTAAGGAAAGTGTGTCTAAGGGAAGTGGTTACTTAATTAGGCCCACTACTTACGTAGCGGAGAACCTCCCACTTACCTGGAACTTACCTGGCCACAGAAGGAATAAAGAGACAGTAGAGGATTTATCCGGCGATTTGTCTTCTAGAAGTCTAGGAGCGGTCTAGTAACTTGACCTAGGTGACCATTAGATCTAGGGTTGCTTGTGTAAGTGCACGGAGGCGCCCCGGCCGTCAATCCGACGGCCAAATGCGGAAGCGGTGATAAACTTAAATTTTTACTTGAACTGGCAAACCGCCGCGCACTAATACCCGGATCGAACCACTAACTAGTCCTAGCTAACAAAAGGATGGGAAAGAGATATACCGACGATCCAAGTCCTCCGGTCTTCTCGTCATCGTCCCGATCTCCTGCGGAAGCTCCGGTCTCCACCTCGACGCCGGAAGTGCACCACATCGCCTACTTCTTTTACGGGCTCCCACCTCAATGCCGAGGCAACTCGGGCACGAAGCCGGCTACTCGACGTGCCCAAGGTTCGTTGTAGAATATGTAGTCCTCAAGTCTCACTTTGGGGTTTATGGAGGTGCCATTTTTTGGTGGAGGAATTGAAGTGAACTTTTGGAGAGGGAGTTGTAGGGATTTTTTTCAAAACTCAAGATACAAAAATCCCACCTCATGAAATCAAATCCCCTCTCAAAAAAAGGAATGGCCGGCCCCCCTAATTTTGGTGTGTTTTGAGAGAGCGAGAGAATGGCTTGATCAATAATGCAAAGAAAATGATGGCTTGGAAAGTCCAACACACAACAACCATCTCCTCTCCCATCATCACAACCAAAGTCAAGAAATCATGAAAACAAAGTCAAGAAGTCAAGGTAAGGTGCAACCATGATGAAGTCAAAAAGTCAAGCAAGGTCAAGGTATGGTGAGCCATCATGATACAAGGAAATATGCAAAGACCCCCTCCACAATTGCTTATTTGCAACAATGCAAATAAGCCCTCCTCCACCAAACTTCGGCCAATGAACGGAACAATGGAAATCGGCCGAAACGGAAAGCAAACTGGCAACTCCAGAAAACTGGTCCCGTAATAAATTACAAGAAAACCCCGATACTGTGCATACACACCCGCATCTGTATTTCGACCGAAATACAAATGCAATGAGACAAAATCTACACTGTACTAAACTAGGATCCGGCTTAAACCAAAGCCGGCTAGTAAAATCTGTTCGATCCTGATCCGTGCAATACCGCACGTATCTGATCGAACCCTGCCATATTACCATACGGCCTATAGTACAAACTGTCCGATCCTGATCCGTGCAATACCGCACGTATCTGATCGGACCCTGCCATATCTCCATACGGCCTCTACAACCTTTCGCCCGAAAGCTGAGTAACAGAATGTGGGGGACTCTAAAGACTCATCAACACCTTGGTTGTGGATTTAACCACTAGCACGTTAGAGGTATAAGCCAATACATAATGGGCTACCAGGTATTGACCAAAAGGGACGTCTGTGAGCGAACTCAGCCTGACTCCCTACTGAGCCTGTCAGTGACAATATCCGTACAGTCCGGTCCGTTCGTCTATGAGCATCGCATGGCGGGCCTAGGGGATTGGTAAAAGTCAAACCCCCAAAAGCGGTACAAGTCGTGTCGGAGTGTAGCCCAGAACACCCTGAGATACTACTGGAATACCTACCAGTAAATCTCCTTGCCTCGGCCGAGGGCTTCGTGTAATGGCTCTCCTAGACACAGCACGACCTCACCCCCAATACCGGGAGAGAAGAACCCCTGAAGATACGCTCACTGCCTCCATGTGGCTCGGGACTGTACCCAACTAAAACCTGTTTGCACGACTCCTTTGAGCCGTGGTAGGGTAGTAATCAAAGTACAGTGGGAACTCACACGGGACAAATGACGATCCCCAGGTCGATGAACTAACCTGCACACATGTCACCACGGAACTGCCATCTGACGTCTGGTATATGACCAACTAGCATGTTCCCGGCGAGTCCTGTCCGGTGTACTCATAACCCAATGAGCACCTGTATACATCTTAGGTGATCCAACTGACACCAGTGGCTTGTGAGACCGGCCACCGCCCCTCGTCGGGGTCTCGACTGTATACACTAGTCTACTATGGAGAATCGATGCCCTGTCTCGAAACTCTCACGACTAGGGACCTTTTAAGGATATGCTTATAGACTGCCAGCTCCCACGTATATGATCGCCCTCATACTGCTGGTGGTCAAGCAAGAATCCTAGGGGCTCTATCAACGTGTAATAGCGACGTGTCAGGTCACCTAAAACAGTACACGATGATAAAGGTAAACCAGATAGCATACTATCATCTCGAGTAAGACTGTCCTACCGGGATAGGTCCTCCATCAATCATTGCAATCACGTACCTGTGACCTAATAATTGACTCTGAGGGCACTATCTCCAACAATCTCCCACTTGCACTCAAGGCTAATTATTGCGATGTCGCATACTCACAGCCCGTGTGATACCGAACACCCAACTCCTCTACTAGTCAGTCTCACAAAGCTCGTTTGCGAAACTATTGCGTTCGAGGAACTGCCTCAGTGAGTGGATCCGCTTTGTTGTTTCTTTCTATGTCTCTCTATATCTCAAGTTCGCGGAGAAAGCCATCTCCCGAAAAGAGCAATACCTGTCTTAGAATGTGTCTGGATGTCTGATGGGACATAGCTCATAAATGAACTCCAAATCCAAACTTCTTAGACTGTATCGACAACTGAACTTAATCAGTGTCCTGCGCCATGCCTCCCTCAGTATTGCCTTGGAACACCTGTCCAAAATACTGCCCCTCGCCAGAAGGAAAACTATAACTCTGACAACCTCCTTGTCGTCCAGGTCACCTTGGAAGCCTGGAATGATAACTGTCTCCCGCATGTGGCTATCGTTATCATATCCCTAGAACATCCACTTATGTTCTATAACTGCTTCCGACTGTTTCTCCAGGATTGGATCAATGTCAACTTATTGCATCCAGTGCAAGAACAATATCTGGTGTGGTACTTGACATCTCATGATTGACTCAATTGCCTAAGCAAGTGATCTGTCAATCATGCACATCCCTCTCCCCTTTAGTCTAAAAGACACCTTTGGAGAGGGTGACTCCATCACCTGCAGGTACACTACCGTGCCAGGAGTCGTCCATTCTAAATACTCTTAGAATGCTGTCTAAGTACCCTGATTGGGAAACCACCCAAATCTAGATCTAAAACCATAGATCTAGTAACCAGTTTTTCTGATATAATGTCCAAGTCCCATATGCAGAAACTACTGTGTGACGACCAAAGTATAACCGATTGTAGTATAGGAGTTTCTTTTCCTACTCTGTGTATGTTATCCAAATACCAGGATATCACACCCTACTACCTTCTCAACAGATCCATCCGCTATTCTGATGAAGTCAAACCCATGACTGTCATGTCAGAAATAGATGATCTATCTCCGCTACTGGTGCTTCAGTCTGTAAATAGACATAAGCTACCTGTCCACCAATGCTTCCGCTGCTCCCACTGACTACGACAACCCTCTGGCAGAGTCATATACACGTACACTTCTAAAACTAGTTTAGAACGACGCTATACTCATCCTCCTGCCGGGTCTTGCAGCCTGGAACAACAGCAATGGTAATTGTGGGTAAACAAGAACTTCCCTGTCACCGTCCTTGAGGCTACCGGAGTACCTCTCGGGTGCCTGAAGTTACCCACCTTATCTGCGGAGTGACCAATGGAATGTCAATCCAGATTGAATCTTTAGATTCCTTATCAAATCTTCAGTAATCGTTTGTGGTTCTGGAATCACTTCCAGTTCTACCATACTCCCACTACTGTTTTCTGAAAAAATCCATTTTTTTAATAAAACTGTGGCGAGTCTAGAACAATATCGCTATTGTTCATCCAGATGGTAGAAAGTCAACCCGCGTCATAGCCTGGGTCAACCCACAAACAGCCATTACAGAAACGTGCCTTGAGTTGTCCAGTGTCTGGTTTTAAGCATAAGCCGGACAACTCCCCGTACCTTAACATCGTTAAGATATGAACTGTTCTATATCCCATATAGGACCAGAGGCACTGATTTAATTGAACCAGATTCAAATCATGCAACTGTCTCCAGTGCATGTGAACTAAATGGAAGGAGGCCGATCAGCGTTACTCAACTTAGGAATGCTTCCAATTATGAGTAACCTGAAAGAGAAGAAAGTTCTCTTAATCACTACTATCAACTGAATACCGTACACAAGTATCTACATCTTCGATCACTTTCAAGAATCCCGATACTTGCTACACCTGGTTCTCTACTCTATTCAAATACCTATAACTTCTCAAAATTCGGACCCTGTGTTTCCTACGAAACACTTGTCTAAAAACTAGAGAAGTCATAAGTAAACCGAATATAGTACGAGGACCATCCCCTCTGTCCTGATGGACCCTGGACAACATACAATACTCTGTATAAGTCTCTTGAGTCTGAAAACTCATTCACTGTGTGTCGTAGGTTGAAAACTGTACTTATGGTTAAGAAGAATTACACCGCTGTTTAATGCTCCTTACTTAACCATCCACTGATATAGGTAAATGTCGTAGACATAATTTCAGAAAGGTATATCTCACTCTATGAAAATAGACGTACAGATATATCGATTTGAAATTGGTGCATAACAGCGGATATTCAAAACCAAATATTTGTCGACCGGCAAACAATCCAGGTGACTTCCTCAAATATCACCGATTACAACGAATCCCGATATAATGAGGATGATCACCCAATTCCCAATAACCTACTCCCACTCATCATCTGTAAAACCATACAGATGTGAGAATCATACCTGGTAAATACATACCCTGGAGCAAGTGTCTAATCGGGAAATCAGTTTTCCTTTAACAGTACACAGTGAGACTGAAACATCGAAATGTTTCGATGGGGTATACTGGTATTCCTAGTAATGCCTCATCCATATTCACGACTGTAACCGTATAATTCTTTGCCACCTCTCCAAATCCCTTCATATGTCTTTAGTCTTTACCTTCTGTACACCCCTTTAGGCCAAATGGTTTTCTTCCTTCCCTACCGTTCGGCACCAGCCTATGGTTTGGAAGAAGACTATCCAATAAGCATAATGGGTGTACTGTCCCAATCCTAGGAACACTCGCAAAGCGAGAGAAGGTGAAGATAAAAGACAACCGAATAAACCTTATTCCTATTTCTCCTGAACCAGAATCCATCCCCGAACTGGAACAAGTTCCTTTCGAGTTCGTATATAACCATACGATGGAGTATCCAATAAACTGTGGATCTTCGTAGTGATACGGAGTGTCCTGGAGAAATACAAAGGTGATTTAGGATTGGCGAAGGAATACTTGGTTTGGTCGTGAATATCTGTTGCAATTTACTTTGCCCTCTCACTAATCCCTTGCTTTGTCTGAACTTAATACCTTCTGTACACCATCGTTAGGCTAATTGGTTTTCTTCATTCCCTACCGGTCAGCACCAGCCTAAGGTTTGGAAGAAGACTATCCAATTTGCGTAATAGGTGTACTATCTCCTAAACCAAGGAGTACTCGCAACCTGAGAGAAGGTAAAAGGAAAAGACAACTGAATAGTCCTATTCGTTTCCTCCAGAACCTGAAACCATCCTCGAATAAATTCTTTCGAGTTCGTATCTAACCATACGATGGTTTTGTCCAATGGAAGTGGACGTTCGTAGTAATACGGGGTGTCCTGGAGAAAAGGGTAAAAGTAGGAGTGGCAATGAGGTTTGCAACTCTGACAATCCAAAAGCCAGTGTTAAGAAGGTTCGGTCAACTTGGTCACTGAGTCATAGTCTTAGGGTCGGGTCAAATGGTCGCTGCCAGAGAGAGAGAAAAGAAACACTCAGCGTGCACTCTAACCTAGATCAGAATGGTTACCAATTTATCTAATCTGAAAACCTCCCACTGTACCTCAAATTCTCCTCCAAACCTGAAAGAAGAATTAGTCGGGGTCACCCGAGGAGTAAACCAACTCATCAGTGGGAATCGGGATCCATCTATCACCGCATGATAACGTGACGGAATCCGCTCACGTCATCACACTCCAGAAGGTATGCGCATATCTAGCAAGTTTCAGTTCTTTTGAAACTCCCGATGTGATTTTTGCCCCATGCTCTTATGACCTTGACTAAGGCCAACAAATCATAAGTCACATGTCAAGTTCTACCCGTCATTATCCAGGTTGATTTGAACCCACCCGTACAAGCCCTTGACTAGGGCCAACAAGGCTATACGACTGTCCCAAACCAACGCATCTATCTATGCAGCATATGAACACCCAATAGCTACCAAACACTGTGCCTTGACTATGGCCAACAAACACAGCTTGAATACTATTAACTATCCACATGAAACGACGGAGGGCTACGAATGGTTTCTGGCGAAAACCATTAACGTAAAGAACTTGATATCGTTGAAGGAACGGATAGCTTTTAAAAATATAGTGACGAAAACCGTTGCTAAAGAGGTCACTCCCGGTGAAGGGATCTCGGCTCTTTCCCCGTAGAATGAGGTGCAGGATATTCCAACTGAATACCACGATGCAAAGCAAAAGTAATCGGCTATAGTGAAGTTATTGCCCTGACGCAAACTTTTTTGTCCAAGGGGTCACTCCTGGTGAAGGGATCTCGGCCCTTGCCTCGTCGACTGAGGAGCAGGATATTCCAACTGAATATCACGATGCAAAACAAAAGTGAACGTCCTTGCAATAACAGCTTTTTGAAAAGTGTTCCAACAACATCAGATTATGTTTGTTTTTAACTCGCATTGATCCGAATCAATGCAGTCCCATCAATTGATCACACCAAAAAGAACGAAAATATACTGATGTACGTATATGCCATCCGCATTCGCCACTGGGTCCCGTCATTACCCGTTAGGTTAGCTAACTAACGACAGAGCGGGGACTGGACTAGCGCGGATGTAAAACATATACAACATCTACTAATATATATACCAATATATTATATTCGCTCAAGGCATGAATAAAATGCAACATCACAGAAATGTACAGCATCACAGAAACAATACAGATATCTAGGATCCCCGGGTTTCACAGAGCCGCTGAAACCCGACGTTCCCCTGGTCGTGTGGATAGCCTGTGCAATGAAATCCTAGACCCCTACGGGCGCGGCAAGTCACCCGCCAAAACCTGAAGCGAGGCAGCCCCCTTCAGCGCCGTGAATGGACCACCCAGCACTTTACGGAATCCGGTAACTTGGGCACCCCTCCTGGGTCAACCTGTACCCCCTACGTGTGCGGCGAATAGCCCGCCAATCCTAGAGTGAAGCCCCCTCCGTCCCAATGCCATGAGATGCGGGCTTGTTGCCCTCTAGAACCCGGCTATCCGTGCACCCCTCCGCGGGGCAATCCTAGTACAGAAAGTAAAATATACATACAACGGGTACATCGACCGCAACCAGGTCGTGCCCCAAAATAATAATACAAACAGGCAGTGACGGCAGTCCACATGTCGGACGCTCGCCCCGCAATATCAAATGTACATAATACAACCACAACTGTACTAGCATTGCATCCAGGCTATCCCCCACGACCGATCCGCAACATCACAGCAAGAACAGAACATCAACGTGAAAGTCACGTTCGCAAATCCGTCTAACCGGGCTATAGTAGTTAGACCGGATTTACCGATCAAGTGACATTCACGGTCGCAGATATAATGTAAATACTGTGAAATAATGTGTTTAAAATATCCGATCAATCAAATTTTAACAAGTGGGCCCCCAAGCATTACTGTAGCAGATCAGGAAATTCTGGGCCCAATATTAATATTCCAAAACCCCAATTTTAACCCCAGAAAGGAACTGTAGAAATTTGGTGCAGGGAACCCAACAGTGTGCGGCGGATCCGCGGCCCAAAGGGGTGTTTGGCCGCGGATCCGCGCTCCAACAGTGGACTTAGTGCATCGAATTTTCACAGAACTCTTAGATTTTCCAGTAAATCACTTTTCTGTAACCTGAAAAAATTTTCGACACCAAAAAAATTCAACAGAAAACTGATGCAAGTAAAAATGTAGATTTTGGAATTTTGGTCGATCGGAAACGCAAAACACATTAAGGAAAGCTAGACTAAGTTAATAGCGAGGCTTTGATACCACTGTAAGTGCACGGCGGCGCCCCGGCCGTCAATCCGACGGCCAAATGCGGAAGCGGTGATAAACTTAAATTTTTACTTGAACTGGTAAACCGCCGCGCACTAATACCCGGATCGAACCACTAACTAGTCCTAGCTAACAAAAGGATGGGAAAGAGATATACCGACGATCCAAGTCCTCCGGTCTTCTCGTCATCGTCCCGATCTCCTGCGGAAGCTCCGGTCTCCACCTCGACGCCGGAAGTGCACCACATCGCCTACTTCTTTTACGGGCTCCCACCTCAATGCCGAGGCAACTCGGGCACGAAGCCGGCTACTCGACGTGCCCAAGGTTCGCTGTAGAATATGTAGTCCTCAAGTCTCACTTTGGGGTTTATGGAGGTGCCATTTTTTGGTGGAGGAATTGAAGTGAACTTTTGGAGAGGGAGTTGTAGGGATTTTTTTCAAAACTCAAGATACAAAAATCCCACCTCATGAAATCAAATCCCCTCTCAAAAAAAGGAATGGCCAGCCACCCTAATTTTTGTGTTTTGAGAGAGCGAGAGAATGGCTTGATCAATAATGCAAAGAAAATGATGGCTTGGAAAGTCCAACACACAACAACCATCTCCTCTCCCATCATCACAACCAAAGTCAAGAAATCATGAAAACAAAGTCAAGAAGTCAAGGTAAGGTGCAACCATGATGAAGTCAAAAAGTCAAGCAAGGTCAAGGTATGGTGAGCCATCATGATACAAGGAAATATGCAAAGACCCCCTCCACAATTGCTTATTTGCAACAATGCAAATAAGCCCTCCTCCACCAAACTTCGGCCAATGAACGGAACAATGGAAATCGGCCGAAACGGAAAGCAAACTGGCAACTCCAGAAAACTGGTCCCGTAATAAATTACAGAAAAACCCCGATACTGTGCATACACACCCGCATCTGTATTTCGACCGAAATACAAATGCAATGAGACAAAATCTACACTGTACTAAACTAGGATCCGGCTTAAACCAAAGCCGGCTAGTAAAATCTGTTCGATCCTGATCCGTGCAATACCGCACGTATCTGATCGAACCCTGCCATATTACCATACGGCCTATAGTACAAACTGTCCGATCCTGATCCGTGCAATACCGCACGTATCTGATCGGACCCTGCCATATCTCCATACGGCCTCTACAACCTTTCGCCCGAAAGCTGAGTAACAGAATATGGGGGACTCTAAAGACTCATCAACACCTTGGTTGTGGATTTAACCACTAGCACGTTAGAGGTATAAGCCAATACATAACGGGCTACCAGGTATTGACCAAAAGGGACGTCTGTGAGCGAACTCAGCCTGACTCCCTACTGAGCCTGTCAGTGACAATATCCGTACAGTCCGGTCCGTTCGTCTATGAGCATCGCATGGCGGGCCTAGGGGGTTGGTAAAAGTCAGACCCCCAAAAGCGGTACAAGTCGTGTCGGAGTGTAGCCCGGAACACCCTGAGATACTACTGGAATACCTACCAGTAAATCTCCTTGCCTCGGCCGAGGGCTTCGTGTAATGGCTCTCCTAGACACAGAACGACCTCACCCCCAATACCGGGAGAGACGAACCCCTGAAGATACGCTCACTGCCTCCATGTGGCTCGGGACTGTACCCAACTAAAACCTGTTTGCACGACTCCTTTGAGCCGTGGTAGGGTAGTAATCAAAGTACAGTGGGAACTCACACGAGACAAATGACGATCCCCAGGTCGATGAACTAACCTGCACACATGTCACCAGGGAACTGCCATCTGACTTCTGGTATATGACCAACTAGCATGTTCCCGGCGAGTCCTGTCCGGTGTACTCATAACCCAATGAGCACCTGTATACATCTTAGGTGATCCAACTGACACCAGTGGCTTGTGAGACCGGCCACCGCCCCTCGTCGGGGTCTCGACTGTATACACTAGTCTACTATGGAGAATCGATGCCCTGTCTCGAAACTCTCACGACTAGGGACCTTTTAAGGATATGCTTATAGACTGCCAGCTCCCACGTATATGATCGCCCTCATACTGCTGGTGGTCAAGCAAGAATCCTAGGGGCTCTATCAACGTGTAATAGCGACGTGTCAGGTCACCTAAAACAGTACACGATGATAAAGGTAAACCAGATAGCATACTATCATCTCGAGTAAGACTGTCCTACCGGGATAGGTCCTCCATCAATCATTGCAATCACGTACCTGTGACCTAATAATTGACTCTGAGGGCACTATCTCCAACAGCTTGTGCATTTTTTGTGATTTGATTTTCCAAAATCCGTCATTTTCAAAACAAACACCAAATCCACTTTTCTCTAATTATCACAACGCTGCCACTTGTACTGAACCGTTTAGTGCATGCTCGGATGGACACGGGATTCTAGTGCCCGTCTTATCTGCGTTTCTCCTATCGACTCCGAAGTCGGTAATTCTACATCTTCTTTTTCTTCACCCAATACCACACTCATTCGATGGACGAATCTCCATCGAACTTCTTTAACACCACTTTGCCACCGCCCGCAGGTGCGCAGACCCCACCCCGCATCTCTCTCCAAGAGAGATTCTACCCTATTCAAGGTCCTCTTTCTACCTGTCTTTGCATTCCACCAGCCAACGGGGACAATTTCGAAATCAAACCTTAATACATCAATCTTTTACCCAAATTTCACGGTATCGAGTCTGAAGATGCATATGTTTTTATTACCAAATTTGAAAACGTATATGCTATGATGGGTACTTCACAGCTTTCTGTGGATGCTATGCGTCTACGTCTTCTCCCATTCACTTTGTGCGATTTAGCCGAGAAGTGGCTTTATAACACAGCTGCACATTCTATTTCAATCTGGGATGAATTCGTCATAGATTTTCTTAAGAAATTCTATCCCAATCATAGGACCGCTCGAGTCCGTAGCGAAATAAATCAATTTACCCAGCTTCCCAATGAACCATTTTCGAAGTGTTTTGAACGCTTCAAGGATCTGTTAGTTCAATGTCCTCATCACGGAATCCATCGATGGGATCTATGCAGAATCATATATGAGGGCATTAATCCTACAACAAAATAGGTGCTTGAATCCATGTGTCAAGGCAACTTCATGTCTAAAGACGATGGTGATGCTTGGAAATTTTTAGAAGATTTTGCTGAAAAAACTTTGCAATTGGAGAGTGTAAGTCAATCATCGTCTAGGGATGGTATCCATCAACTGGATGTTTCCATAGCAGTCAAAGCTGAAATGGCAGCAATGCAAAAGAAGCTTGAAGCCATAGAACACAAATTTTTATTAGTCTCCTTAAATCAATTGACACTCCCCAAAACTGTCTGTGGATGCTGTTCTGATCCATCACATATGACAGAAGAATATCCTTTGAATTCTCCGTTTCAAGGTCAAGAGCACACCAATGCTGCTTTTCAGCAAAAACCTAGAAACGATCCTTATTCTTCCAATTATAATCAGGGTCACCCTAACTTTGCTTGGAACCAACACCAAACTCAAAACACGGTTCCAAACCAAAAAAACTTTCAAAGGGTCCTTCCACAACAACATCAACCACTACAATTGAGTCAGCACCCCTATCAATCACAAAATTTTCAAAATCCGGTCAACACTTCTGCACCGTATAATAATTCTTTGCAATTGACCGGTACCGATAACTCTTCTTCACTTGAACGAACCTTGGAAATATTTATGAAACAATCCATCCAAGTGTCAGCTGATATAAGAACTTCTATCAATGATATAAATAAAAACTCCGCCTTCCAAGGTGAGAGTATTAAATTGATGGAAGCACAAATTGCATGATTGAATGCTGAAATGAGTGCTAGAGAGAAAGGGAAACATCCATCTCAACCCCTACCGAATCCTGGACATTCACAACACTACAATGTGAATGCCATTACAATGTTGAGATCCAGAAGAGTGCTGAATAATCAAGTCATTGAAGAGAATGATAATAATGATGAATCTATCAATAACACCCCGGCTTTCACGTCCACTTTCCCTTCCACTTCTACTTCCACTTCCACTTCTGACCTTTGTTCTTCGACACCACCATCTTCTTGTGAGCCTATTCTTCGTTTTCCTCAAGGCTCGAACCCTCAGCACACTTCTTCTAGTCCACCAAAGATGATCCCCACTCCTATTCTGGGATCTATTCTACACACACCACCTTCTCCAGTGTCGGACCCAGCTATTATTGCTAAAGCACCTTATCCGATTCGGTTAAACGGAAACAAATCGAGTCCACATATGGAGAAGATTATGGAAATGTTTAAATAGGTTAACATCAACATCCCTCTCCTAGATGTTATACAACAAGTCCCGTCTTATGCGAAAATTTTAAAGGACTTGTGCACTAGGAAGAGGAAGACTCAGGTGCCTAAAAAGGTATTCATGACAAATAATGTTAGCACTGCTTTTACCCCACAATTACAAAAGAAATGTAACGACCCTGGCTGTCCTACAATCTCGATTTCTATTGGGGGTAAAAACATTAACCGTGCTTTACTTGACCTTGGCGCAAGTGTTAACCTGCTTCCATATTCTGTTTACGAGCAGTTAGGGATTAGAGAGTTGAAACCTGCTCATTGCACTCTCCAAATGGCTGACCGATCAATCACCAAACCTAAGGGTGAACTAGAGAATGTGTTAATTAAATTCGGGGAATTTATATTCCCTGTGGACTTTATTGTTCTTGATACACAGCCTGTAGCAAACCCACGGAACCAAATTCCGGTGATTCTTGGTCGACCCTTCCTAGCCACTTCCAATGTTGTCATTAATTGTCGAAACGGCTCTATGACCCTATCCTTCGGAAAGATGTCAATTGAGCTGAACATTTACAAGATTGGAAGTCAGCCATCTGAACCCTCCGCTCACTTTCTTGATGTTTGTTCTGTCCACGAGATAGCTTCCGAAAGCTGCAAGGTTGATGAACTTTGCTTTGATAATCTTGACGACATTAGCACATCAATGTTTGATCTTGCACATCTTAGTGAGCACACTTTTGATGAGTCCACTTCTGAGTCTGAAACTTTGGACTCATCACTTTCCGAGTCTGTATCCTTTGCAGGCTACGAGCTTCTTCGTGAAACTGAATACCATTCTCTTACCCAACCTTCTATTGTTTCTCCGCCGACATTAGACCTTAAATTGCTACATTCTCATCTTAAATATGCATATATAGGTGTGAATGAGTCTTTACCTGTGATCATATCAGCTTCTCTAGCCTTAGAGCTAGAGAAAGCTCTTTTGACGGTCTTGAGATCTAATAGACAGGCTTTTGGTTGGACAATGGCTGACATCAAAGGGATTAGTCCCTTGATTGTTGAACATCATATACATATGATGGATGAAGCCAAGCCAACCTGAGAACCACAAAGACGGTTGAATCCCATCATGCAGGAAGCGGTAAAGAAAGAAATCGTCAAATGCTTTGATAGTGGTATCATTTACCCAATCTCTGATAGTCAATGGGTAAGTCCAATTCATGTAGTCCCTAAGAAATCTGGCATCACAGTCATAAAAAATGAGGCAAATGAGTTAATCCAGACACGCGCTCAAACTGGGTGGCGTGTATGTATTGATTACAGAAAACTCAATGCCGCAACGAGGAAAGACTACTTCCCTCTACCTTTCATTGACCAGATGTTGGAACGCTTAACTGGACATGAATATTATTATTTTATGGATGGGTACTCTGGCTATAACCAGGTCCCTATTGCCGAAAAGGATCAAGATAAAACCACATTTACTTATCCTTTCGGTACTTTTGCTTATAGACACATGCCCTTTGGGTTATGCAATGCTACCACTACATTTCAGCGGTGTATGATGGGGATATTCTCGGACAAGTTCAAGAATTTTCTGGAGATTTTCATGGACGATTTCTCTATATTCGGAGATTCTTTTGATGGCTGCATATCTCATCTTGACGCGGTTTTTACTCGTTCTAAAGAGAAGAACTTAACCTTGAATTAAGAAAAATGCCATTTCATGGTCCAAGAAGGAATTGTACTTGGACATGTCATTTCACGGAAAGGCATTAAGGTCGACAAAGCTAAAATAGATGTCATTCATAACCTTCCTCATCCCAAAGGCATCAAAGATATACTATCTTTTCTTAGCCATGCAGGCTTTTACAGTAGATTCATTAAGGATTTTAGCAAAAATGCTAGACCCTTAACTCTTCTCTTGGCCAAGGACACAACCTTTCACTTTGACTCGGATTGTGAGGCTGCATTTGACTCACTTAAGAATTCCATCACTACAGCCCTTATTCTATCATCTCCTGATTGGAACCACCCGTTTGAGATAATGTGTGATGCATCAGATTTTGCTGCAGGTGCATTCTTACGACAACACATTGATAAGATGCCACATGTGATTTATTATGCAAGTAAGACCCTGAATGATATCCAAATTAATTATACAACCACCAAAAAATAACTTTTGGCAGTTGTATTTGCATTAGAAAATTCAGGCCTTACTTGATTGGCTCATCAATTGTTGTGTACAATGACCACTCCGCCATAAAACATCTTTTATCAAAGAAAGATTCTAAAGGTAGGTTAATACGTTGGATCCTTCTATTACAAGAATTTGATCTCGTCATTCGAGATAAGAAAGGATGTGAAAACATAGTAGCCGACCATCTTTCACGCATCTCTTCTTCACCTGTGACCCTGCCAATTAATGACTCTTTTCCGGACGAACAACTCTTGAACGTATCCGCCGAACCTTGGTTCGGGGATATTGTGAATTATCTTGCAATAGGACTTATTCCACGCGAATGGTCGAAACAAGACAAACATCGATTTCTATCCCAAGTAAAACACTTTTATTGGGATGAACCCTATTTGTTTAAGTATTGTCCTGACAAGGTCACTCACAGATGTGTCCCCATTGACAAATTCAAGAGCGTTCTATCATTCTGTCATGATTAGGTATGTGGAGGTCATTTTTGTCCTCGAAAGACGGCGGAGAAGGTTTTGCAATGCGGTTTTTACTGGCTGACATTATTCATAGATGCATTTGATCATTGCAAAATCTGTCCACAGTGCCAACACACAGGCAGGATTTCTCGGAGAAATGAGATGCCACTTCAACCGATCATGGCGGTTGAAATTTTCGACGTTTGGGGTATTGATTTTATAGGTCCTTTTCCCAACTCTTTTGGGAATTTGTACATATTGCTTGCGGTTGATTACGTCTCGAAATGGGTGGAAGCTATTCCTTATCGTACTAATGAATCAAATAAATTTTAGAGAAAATAGTTTCTAAAAACCGGAAAGATTGGTCAACCAAATTGACAGATGCTCTTTGTGCATTCCGTACTGCTTATAAAACTGATCTCGGTATGTCTCCGTATCGTCTGGTGTTTGGTAAGGCTTGCCACCTTCCGGTCGAGATTGAGCATAAGGCAATGTGGGCCATTAAAGAACTGAACTTTGACTTAAATCAAGCCTGTAACTTTCGGAAGCTGCAATTAAACAAGCTAAGCGCACTTCGCGATGAAGCTTACGATAATGTTGTGATAGTAAAGAATCGGACTAAGGTATTTCACGATAAAAACATTTTGAGAATAACTTTTATAACAAGTCTACAAGTCCTTCTTTACGATTCATGTCTCCATCTTCATGCGGGTAAGCTACGATCTCGCTGAAAAGGACCATTTGTTGTACGGTATGTATACCCGCACGGGACAGTTGAGCTTGAAAATGTTAAAAACGGTTCAATTTTCAAAGTGAATGGGCATAGACTTAAACCGTATTTTTCCACTGACCCATCGGAGGAGCTCCTGTTTTTACAGGAGCCGCTTTATAGTGATTGATTTTCCTCTACCTCACCTCCATGTCTTGATAATATTGTCTCATCTTTTAGAATGGAGGTGAGTCAACTTGTACTTACATATAAAAATATATATATATATAATTTTTTTTACTTAAATAAAGAATAAGTTTGGGGGATATTTTCACGATCATATTTCATGTCCCCGTTAATAAATTTTTCCTCCCAAGTTTACAGGTTTCTGAGATTTAACAGATGGCAACAGTGAGATCACTGTTGTAAACAAATTTGGAGGAGGTTTGTGCTTATTTGCGCATCACTTTGCATCATATTTTGCATAAGCACAAAACAAATAAAAAAATATAATAAGAAAAAAATTAATATTTAATCTTTTATAATAAAAGATTTGAAAGCGAAAAATTACATTTAAAAGATTGGAAAATTTTTAGAAAACCAAGAAAATTAGAAGTTTTCTTAAACGAAACTAGTAATAAGTAGTTATGAGCCGTTGTCCCAATGGTTAGTAAGATGAAAGAAGTCACTAATCTGAGGATAAAAATAAGTCTAAAAAAATAGTTCCTATTTTGGAAGCCAAATATTTGAATACTGATACACTACTATACACACTTACACACATCTTGAAACTCGGGATAATAGAGGATACCTTGAAATGCTCTTGTCTAAAAGCCAAAGTACACAAATTATAAATGAAGAAAATATATAAAATGGTTTTGTAATCACCAAGGCAGCAATAAAAAAATATAGTGAGGGTGCTTCATCATCTAGTGCCTTAGACCAACTGGTTTAGGAGTCACTGTTAAGCCTTAGGTGTTGAAACACGAGGAAAATACTATTTACGCCTAATAAGCAAGCACATGAGTAATCGGTCGGTTAGTAGCTCAAGAAGTATTAACGGTCGTAAGGAAAATGTGTGAGCAAATCCATCTAAATAATCACCGATTAAAAAGTACTGAGGTAGATGGACAAAAGTTTGATAGCTTGAATTGAATTCTCCGAGTGTAAGGATGTTCTTTACACACATGTAGGGGTATATGATCATTGTTTGAAAGAAAGGTAGGAATGAAAAATAAGGATGATGTTTTATTGAGAGATGATGTTATTTCTAATATCTTTTCATGACTATTAAGATAGGGCTCATGACAGCCGAAAAGCTAGTATAGTTGGAAACTCTGATTTTCAAAGTCTTTCTTTTACAATTCTTATCTTTATATGTAACTTTCACAGTCTTCCTTTTATTATAGGATTTTGTGGGTGTAATCCGCTGAAAACCCTCAGGAGACAACACTCCTCCTATTAGGGACACCTAGAGGTTTAAAGGCTTATTGCACATGCTAAGTGCAATCGTGTTGCCTACGAAAGTGCGCTAGTTAGTTTTTCTTTTTCTTTATATTTTCTCCTTCTCTTAATAAAAGAAGTTTACTCGAGACGATCAAAATTAAGTTTGGGAGAATTTGTTCAGTCGAAAATATTGCATTCTGTAACATAACAATTACCTTATTATTCTAATCATCTAAGGGTGTTTATTGAAAATATAACACGGATTACGAATTCATCTGCAAAAAATACCAAATACCACGTATTATAGTTATAATCAACATTCTGGAGGGAAATTGTGTGTTTATTACTTCACGCATGATATTGTATATCTCAACATTTTTCATCAAGATTTTGTACAGAAAATTATTCAAGTCAATGAACTGGAATCGCAAAATTTGCCGATAAAATGCAGCAAGTTAAAGAAATGAAATCTAGCAGAGATTCAGAAAGGATATTAAGATTCCAGACATCAGAAGAAGACCCTAAAGCCAAAACCAAACAGCCCCAGAAAAATGATACAGTGATCTCATCATATGGCCACGGAACCGCGGTAGATCCAGGCCGATCGGCCGCGGATCCGCGGCCGAGTTGGCTCGTCGGCGGTCCGAACTTTTTCCAGAGGCTCCCTTGTAACCTCCTAACTTCTTCAAGACACTTCGAACACTCTAGCTTTCTCCAGAAGCTTCCCTACAACAGCCAAGCTTCTCATGCAAGCTTGATAACAACCTAGCTTCTAGTGGAAGATAAACCTAGTTTCTAGTGGAAGATTAGGAGAACTATAAAAGGAGACCTATGGTTACATTTCAAGGGGTTGTTCAATAATTTTCACATTTTTACACACAATTTGAGAGACACAAGTTGTGATCCAAATCCAAATCCAACTAAAATCAAGATCCATTGAGAGCAAAATCAAGCGACAATCGAAAATCCTTTATCGCAACGCCGATCGTCATCAAGAGCAAGAGATCCATATCCGATCCATGACTCATAGCGATCAAGCCAAGCAAAGATAGATGAAAAATTCCCTTTCAATGGAGCGATCGAGAGCTAGTCTTGTAAACTCAAATTGAGAGGTGTAATTTGAAGGAGATTTAATAAAGGTGATAATTGTAATTCTCACTTTCTTTAAATTCTTGCATTATGAAATTTTCAATTCTTGATTCTTTAATTTTCAAGATGTGTGAGTGAAATCTCCGCTTGTAAAGGAATCGAGTGAATCGGTAGATCTAATGATGATGAAATTCTAAACAAATCTTAAATCTTATGAGGATTGTGAACTTTAGGAAAAAGAATCATCGATGACCTAATTTGGAGCGAGATCATGTTCTTGATTATTTCGTTGCAAACTAGGAATCAAATGATTGATGATTCTCTGTGCTAGAGACTAGATTTGAATGATGATCAATGAAAAGACAAGGGATAGAGAAAGAGAAACCCTAGTTTCTTCAATGGATCCCAAATCTTCATTCATCGTCATCGATCTAGCTACAATTCATCAGTAGATAAGATTTGCAATTATTAGTATTCATCGTTGCTACTAATTCGATCGATTCGTACAAGCTATTCTACAAATTCTTGATAACTAAATTGATATTGAATACTTTCTTGAATTCTTGATATTTTTCTTGAAATTAAATCTCATAAATCTTGAATCATCTTCTTTAATTTTCTTTTATATTTCATTTTGACTCAACTAAAGCATGAACGATAAGTACTCGCATCTCAGTGGACGATCCGTTCTCATTAAGGAAACTACTTCGACACCTTTATTGATTGCAGTATAAATTCCTTGGTTGTGATAACACTTTTCTTTTCGTTCGAATCAATCATAAGAAATTAAGATCAATCACGTATCGTAAGTGTAACATTTCAGAAAATATAAAATATTATTTTTGGAATTTAATATTAAAATAATATATTTTCCCGAAAACTGACCGATTTACGAAATTGGGGTTTTCGAAAAAGAGTATAAATATATACCAATAATTGTGAAATAATTGGTAATTAAAATTATTTATTCATTTAAAAAAATATTTATAGGATTTGGCATTTTAAAAAATCAATTATATGCAATTTAAATGAAAACCCGATTAGTGCACTGCTAATCGCGATTTAGCCAAATTCGTGTTTTTACAGTTTTTCGTGGCTAGTGCACCATGTCATGTTGTATTTGGTTACATGTTGTCGCATTTGTGTTGTTTTATGGGTATTATGTGATTTGGTTTTAAAAGAGGAAAGAAAAGGAAAAAAACGACAAAAGGGTAAAAGGGTAAATTAGTGAGAGTGGGTGAGATTAAAGGGGAGAGAGGGGGGGCAGCCACATTATCCCTCCACCATTGTTTTTCCTTCTCCTTCTTCTTCCTCACTTCCCTCCATCTTAAACCCTAGGGTTCATCTCAAAAACCTTGCCAAAACCCTATACCCCCTTCACTAAAGCTAATCTCTTCTTTATCCTCTACACAATGGACCAAGCAAAGTTAGATCTTGAAGACCTTGGACAAGCTAGGGTTTTTCTTAAGATGCAAATGAGGTATATCTTCTTCCTTGTAGTTTAGTTTGTTGGTTCTTTATATTCTAGTTTAGTTTAGAGATGGTTTGAGTGAGAAATGGTGATGTTAGAATATTTCTAGAAAAGGATTAGGGTTTGATTGAACCCCAAATATGCAATTAAGGCTTTATAGTGACCTTAAACCCTTGTAATGATTGTATTTTGGGCTAAACCATAGACTAAAACACCATTTAGAGAACTTAGAAATCCTCCGATATCGGATTTTGTGAGAATTGTGATGGTATTTAGGAATCTGGAAAATTATTTAGCAGAGACTGAGAGCTGTGCAGGCAACCTAGAACCTATACACAAAACCAGGACACCAATTCCTTACCGTGGCCACAAATTTACCCCTTTTGGCCGCAATTTGCGGCCTGGGTTGAGTGGAAATGCTCCTTGCTTTGTCCATGTCTCCTTTTGCTATAAATTAGATCCTTTTTATATGCAAAATTGGATAATTTCACCAGAAACAAAATCTGGGACCATTTCCTTGAGTTGCTATTTTGAAATGTGACTTTTAAATGACTTGAACTTGTGATATTTCATTTTTTATCGATCGATTGGCGATTGTACGTCGATGTCGAGGGTTATTGGTTCTTCTTGCATGTGTAGGCCATAGGTTTAAACCTATGTGATGCGTGCACTGTTTTGGTTTTGTGCGAGATTTCTGTTTGTGATGCTATATGTGCATATATGTAAGTACCCTCAAGTGGATTTCGTATGAAGAGTAAGAGCAAGCGCTTGGAGATATCGGCATCGGCAAGCGAAGATCAAGGTGAGTAGATTTATATCTATGGGGGAAGTCGGGTGGAAGGCGTATAGCACCCCCGCAAAGTCGTAAGAAATGATGTGATGTGATATAGATGTGCATTTATGTGTTATTGAGTGATTTGAACACTTAGCAAGAAAGGCTTTAGAAGATCATGGGTTAGTGTTAGTGAGATTTAGAAAAAGTGATTTAGTTGGGTTCTTAGTCGCGAACCCTAGAGTAAGGTTGTCAAACACGCACGTGCATACACAGGATATGGTTTTTGTATATATGTTTATATGTATATGTATATATGGATGTGTTGGTGTGTGTGTGTGTATGTATGTATGTATATATATATATATATATATATGTACATACATAGATACATACACTTATATTCGGTTGATGAGGATAGTATGTAGGTACCCTCAAGTGGATTTCGTACGAAGAGTAAGAGCAAGCGCTTGGAGATATCGGCATCGGCAAGCGAAGATCAAGATGAGTAGATTTATATCTAGGGGGAAGTCGGGTGGAAGGCGTATAGCACCCCTACAAAGTCGTAAGAAATGATGTGATGTGATATAGATGTGCATTTATGTGTTATTGAGTGATTTGAACACTTAGCAAGAAAGGCTTTAGAAGATCATGGGTTAGTGTTAGTGAGATTTAGAAAAAGTGATTTAGTTAGGTTCTTAGTCGCGAACCCTAGAGTAAGGTTGTCAAACACACACGTGCATACATGGGATATGGTTTTGGTGTATATGTTTATATGTATATGTATATATGGATGTGTTGGTGTTTGTGCGTGTGTGCGTGTGTGTGTGTGTATACATACATACATACATACACTTATATTCGGTTGATGAGGATAGTATGTAGGTACCCTCAAGTGGATTTCGTACGAAGAGTAAGAGCAAGCGCTTGGAGATATCGGCATTGGCAAGCGAAGATCAAGGTGAGTAGATTTATATCTATGGGGGAAGTCGGGTGCAAGGCGTATAGCACCCCCGCAAAGTCGTAAGAAATGATGTGATGTGATATAGATGTGCATTTATATGTTATTAAGTGATTTGAACACTTAGCAAGAAAGGCTTTAGAAGATCATGGGTTAGTGTTAGTGAGATTTAGAAAAAGTGATTTAGTTGGGTTCTTAGTCGTGAACCCTAGAGTAAGGTTGTCAAACACACACGTGCATACACGGGATATGGTTTGGGTGTATATGTTTATATGTATATGTATATACGGATGCGTTGGGGTGTGTGTGTGTGTGTGTGTGTGTGTGTATACATACACTTATATTCGGTTGGTGAGGATAGTATATGGTATTTGGAGATGAGTCGACGAGGATTGGGCATGGTGCCATGAGATCGGTGGTGTGATTTGGTTCGTATTAGGAGATACAACATGATAGTATAGCGGATCTTTAGGTGATGTGTTTCAGACACACGCACGTATATTTGTTAATGGTATCAGTTTGTACTAGACTTAGATCTATACCCCAGTTCAGGACATATGATGATAAGGATACCAAATGAGTAATGAGATAAATATGATATTTGACCCGTACCCAGATTTGGGATGCCGTACGATAGATTTACAGTACGAGATATAGTTATGATGTTAGATCCACACTCTTGACTCGTGTATGTCGTATATATATATATATATATATTGTATCGTACGTGATACTATTAAGGCGAGATCACCGACTACTAGGTATATATATAGATCGACTCAGACTTAGGTGGATTTCCTTACCCTTTGACTAGGCTCGAGTCATACTAGTTTTCAATAGTGGAGAATTGTGAGTAATTTAAATACCAAACTGTATGACTCGTATATTGGGTAGGTATATTTTTCAGTGTTGCGTTTACTACATCACTTTCTGTATATTCATGATATTTCATCGCATTGCATGCTTGTACATATGTTATCTGTAATTATTATGAAACCCTGCTGTCAGGACACCAGCACCATTACCGATGATGCATATGATCCACGTACACTTGCTTGCCGGCTCACACATCATCATCAGAAATTGCCATGTCACGTACACTTTAGAGAATACTATTCATTGACATAGCTTGCTAGTTGCTAGTTGCAATATGTTATAGGTTTCATATGCTAGTTTAGCTATTGCATTTATTGTATGATATCAGATACATTCATATATTCATTGGTCATGCAGTATTATGGAGATTTATGACGGTATTCACTGTTTATTGATATCATGATTTTGATGATTTCGGATCTTTCTTGAGATTTCTGGATTTGGAGACTGCATGTGAAAGTTTTATAAACTGATAATTTGTTATGAAGAGATAGATGCGGTTTTCCTTGATATGATGAGTATTGTCCACAATGATGTTTTCTCGGTTCTGAGATGGTTTTCGAGACCTGATTCGAGGAGTTGGATGAACCGTCTGCGGGTACATGGTGGACCCGGAATGGTACCACGGGGCAAGAAGCTTGACTTGTAGACGATGAGCGCGGCAGGGGCAGACTGCCTACTGGTGATTGTCTGGCACGGCGGATATCCAGAGGATACCGTTCGTGGTCGTGTGATTGATGATATGGGCCGATCCGGACTGACGGAGCCCGAGGTATTGAGATATTAAGATTTGAGACATTGAGATATTGAGATTTGATGATACAGGCCAGTCCGGATAGCCGGAGCCTGAGATATTGAGATTTATGTTTTGTGTCAATACTTGACACTGATTTCTCTGTTGATTTTATTGATGATACTCGATTTATATACATAAAGAAATCTCATTAAATAAAGAAAACAGTTTTGTCACTCATGATGTATTCTGTTTTCATTCGTAATGCATTCATACATCATATATCTGATATGTTGCTATCTGAGGCACTGACATGAGCACGTGGTATTGCACTTATATGTAGATGGATCAGGATTTTATTTGAGGATATTACTTGATATGACCTAGGATAGCGTCATACATTCGGTTTCTGCTCTGTGATATTTTCTACTCACGAGTTGCCCACTCACCCCCGTTGTGCCACAGTTTCTTGCAGGTTTTGCCGTACAGGTTTCTTGACGGCTTTGCTGGCACACTGCTTTCTTTGCGGGTGATGCCTTTAGTAGGTGGGTTCACTTGCATCGTGACCCCATTGTACTTTACTTACATTCAGTAGTATCTAGTAAATTCCATCAACCAACTTGTATATTTATTTCAGACTTAGATACAAGTTGTATATTATTTCGACCTTAGAGTCGTGTGTGTATTATTATGATTTTCATGTTGATTTTGAGTTTCCTTTTGAGTTTTTATCCTCGCCCTTCGGCGTTGTATATTACATTGCTAGCGTGGTTGTGACCGTCGATTGACGAAGATCTAGCTCCCGCTTGGGGATGCCTTTATTCATGATATATATGCCTTATCAGGTTTGTACCCTTTTGGGGTCAGTATTTACGAAGGAAACTCTGCCGAAATTTTCAGAAAAGACTTGAGATTTTAAAAATGCATACCTCGGCTTATGTTGTTAAACTTCTTTCTTTAAAATTGGTTTTTTCTTCACTCTACTGTTTTACTTGGTTTTGATTTCTAGGTTTTCGCTTACTTAGATTACGTACGCCTCGAGAAGTTTCGTAATTTAAGTGCCTGTCACGCTCGGTACTTTCAGGTCGTGACAAAGTTGGTATCAGAGCGTTAAGTTTTACCTTCTGAATGTTGGATGACCCTAGGTTGATGGAGTAGGTGACTCAAGTAGAGTGACGTACCGTGTGTATGTTCCGCGGCATACTTACGATACGATACTCCACTTAAGAAATCTTAGGATGTACATTTCTCTGCCAGTATTATATTAATTTTATGATCTATCCTCATCAGCACCAGTTATGGTTTTGTTACCACGGTTGTACGGGCGTGGAGTGCTACGGCTAGAATTACGGTCAGCAAGAGCTCGTCATGGACGAGGACTGACCAGGGCGTATTTCCAGCGACACACGATTGCATAGACATATCGTTTATTTGTATTTTCGTGCCATGAGCTTTTGATGGATCGGTTTTACGAGATTTCTCGGACGTGCAGATTAGCACCAGAGGATTGGGCTACGGCTAGATGCCAGCAAGAATGTGATGACCGTCAATGCATAAATTATTTGATGATTGAGGCACTGTTTAGCGTGCGGACGAATGAGCCAGTTGTTGATGCGACTGAAAAGATATCACCCCAGGTGCTTGGAGATATTGCAGCGTGAGTTGCAATTAGAGATATGATAGAAGTTCGCTAGTCACCGAGATGAAATACAAGGACATGTGATTTGTTGCATACCCCGATGCGAGTTCATCAGATTGATTGATTCCAGTCAGATACGACTTCACGCAGGTACGTTGAGAGTCGATAGAGATGATCGAATGTCAGGAGTCCATTTTCAAAGTTTATAGTATTCGGAAAGCAATGCAAGTAATTCTACAAATCCTCTAGAAGAATGAAACCCTAACTCGATATAATGACCACGAGAACACTTCAAAATCTTAAGGTTTACAGCAGTTCGGCGGTACCATTAATGAGGCTTGGGTTTTCCCTTCTACGGTTGGTCCATAGGTGCTGTGGCATATATTCGATACTATTAAACTGTACTGAAGATGTTGAGCTCTTGGGGGATTATGGAACCTTGACGAATCGATCGAAAAGTTTAACATCATTCGGATATCATGTGATGGGATACATTGCTTGGGAGACTCCAGATACGAGTATAGCCGTCGAAGCACAGTCCATGCAGCCACGAAGAGACAAGTCCGAATCAGTCGACATTAGAGAAAAGAGGAGTAAGAGGTTCGTACGAGATCTTGATGAGTTGACATTCCACTCCGCTGACATCAGAGATGTGATACGCATGGAGAGCCGTTGTACATGGATATATCTTCCAGAAGGAGTCACGATGAGCTTGCAGCCGTTCCGGAACAAGAAACAGATTTAGTAATGGATGATAACTTCCGGGAAGTTCGGCAGAAACGAGATTCGGGAGAGAGCCCGACAAGATCTTTCTGGAATACAATACGAGAAGACTTGGACCCAGGATCGGTCATAGTACGCACACCCAGTAGGCCAGAGTTCAACATCGTCGACGAGGCATGTTATGAGTGACCATGACAGTTGGCCAGAGATCTTTAGAGGATGTGCATGAGCGGGACTGTTTCCGCCATATTTGATTTCGGTATTTTGAGTGATTTATTTGCATGATTAAGATTTTGTGCACCACAGTTGCACTTGACTTCGATTTGATGTCATTCAAGGCGGTGATTTTGATTTCATGCCTGATATTTTGGACGATTTATATGCATGATTGAGATTTTGTGCACTACAGTTGCACTTGACTTCGGTTTGATGTCATTTGAGATAGTGATTTTGATTCCATACCTGTGGTAGGCATGTGATTTGACTTATGCTTTCGGCATAGTTTTCATGCACTTTTAGTATTTTGATTCGATTTTGTGCACGCTGATGCACATGGTTGTAAGATTATATACCACGGTATACCGATTTGGATTTGGATTGAGATGTGTTGTATACCGTCGATTTCGGTTGTGATATTCGATATTTGTTTTCGTGCACCTTATGCACTGGATTTGGATTCTTGTGCATGCTGTTAGTGTATATGCCATAGAGTCCATTACTGTATCATACTAGTATGTATATTACTTGATGGAAGCTTGGGATATTCACCTTGTATTGATAATCTTGCTCAAAATAGTAGTATGCTACTTGGTTTATTTCTGCTTTAATGTGTGCATGTGTTTCTTTTAGCATATCGCCTTTACACATTAGTGGAGCCCTTAGGATCTTTGCTTGATTACCAGCGTTGTGATGGCAGTCACACTCGTGGAGGCTGGGTAATCCATAAGCACATCCTTATGCAGGTCCCTAGTCGCAGGACTATCGAGACAGGGCATCGATACTCCGGAGTAGACTAGCGTATGCGCTTCTTATCCTAGTTTGGGAGACGGTCTGTCCTACAGCCGTCAGTACGTCGTACTTGAGATAGTATACGGGTGCTCGTTAGGTTACGAGTACACTGGACAGGACTTGTCGGGAACTGTTGGTTGGTATTATAGCTATCGTCAGTTATCAGTTCCCAGGTGACATGAGTACAGCTTAGTCCGTTGACTTGACACTGTCACTTCGCCTTGAGTGTGTTCCCACTGTACTTTGATTACTACCCTACCACGGCTCAAAGGAGTCGTACAAACAGGTAGTTTTTGGGTGCAGTCCCGAAGCACTTGGAGGCAGTGACGGTTAGACAGGATTCGTCTCTCCCGGTATTGGGGGTTGATATCGCGCTGTGTCTAGGAGAGCCATTACACAAAGTCCCTGGCCAGGGCAAGCGAGATAGACTGGTAGGTTTCCAGTGTTATCTCAGGTGTTCTGGGCTACACTCTGACACAACTTGTACCGCTAGTAGGGGACTGACGTTTACCGCCCCCTTAGGCCCGCCATGCGATGTTCTTAGACAAACAGATCGGACTGTACGGAGACTGTCACATTCAGGCTCAGTAGGAGTTCAGATGGGTTTACCTCGTCAGTCTTCTTATCGGCATCTACCAGGGGACCGTTACGTACAGCTAGTGCCGCTTGCGGTCTGTGGTTAAACCCACTGCCAGCGTAGTGTCGAGTCTTCAGAGTTCCACACAGAGGGTTATTCGCCTTTAGGCAAAATTAGTAGAGGTCGCATGGTTTTGCGACAGGGTTCGTTCACATCCGCGCACTTGTGCACATTCGGTGTCCGGATAGCTTATACTAGCGGGCTTTGGTTTAAGCCGGATCCTAGTATATGATTTGGGATTGGTTTTATCTCATTGTATTCGTGTTCCTCGGAACACGGATACGGGTGTGTATGCACAGTTGACTGAGGCAGAGGCAGAGGACTTTCATTAGGGTTGATGACCATTGTCATTTTCTTAACCCTAATTTTTATGTCAGAAATATGATTTATTAATATTAGTTAATTATAATTGTGCATGGTTAGGGTTGTTGGCCATTTGACTAGACTTGTTGACCTAGGTTGACAAGTTGACTATCATCATTCCATATGAAAGATGTTCTTTGATCCTTGCAAAAGCATTTAATGTGAAATGATAATGGTCATTTCTTGATTAACCATCACAATTATTTTTAACTAATTATCTATTTTTCATAATTCACATATATGTGAGAATGTTGGATTATTCTTCTCATTCTATCATTCTCATTCTCTCTCCTCCTCTTCCTCTCTCTCTAGCTCTCCCCTCTCATGAGTTGAGAACCCTTTGAGCTTGAGATAAAACCCTCAAAAATACTCTCTACTCTTTCTAAGGTCCTAGGTTTAGCACACCAATCACCTTAGTTACTTCTAGTTTGAGGTTGGAGCCAAAGGCCGAGGCCCTCGGGTGGATCTTTTTTCGGCAAGAGAAGGCGACAAGGAGAACCCGTTCTTTCACTCCAAGGAGCAAGAAGAGAAGGACTTGAAGACCTAGGTATAACCCCCTTTCCGAGTAGCTAACTCTTTGAGCTTGTTAGTGTTGGAGATAGCGCCCTCAGAGTCAATTATTGGATCACAGGCACGCGATTGCAATGATTGAGTGAGGACCTTTACCAGTAGGACAGTCTTACTCAAGATGATAGTATGCTATCTGGTTTATCTTTATCATCGTGTACAGCTTTAGGTGACCTTACAGGTCACTATTGCACGTTGATAGAGCCCCTAGGATTCTTGCTTGACTGCCAGCAGTATGAGGGCGATCATATATGTGGGAGCTAGGGTCTATAAGCAAATCCTTAAAAGGTCCCTAGTCGTGGGGGTTTCGAGACAGGGCATCGATACTCTAAAGTAGGCTAGTGTATACAGTCGAGACCCCGACGAGGGGCGGTGGCCGGTCTCACAAGCCACTAGTGTCAGTTGGTTCACCTAAGATGTATACAGGTGCTCATTGGGTTTTGAGTACACCGGACAGGACTCGCCGGGAACATGCTAGTTAGTCTTATACCTGACGTCAGATAGCAGTTCCCTGGTGACATGTGTACAGGTTAGTTCATCGACCTGAGATCGTCATTTTTCTCGTGTGAGTTCCCACTGTGCTTTGATTACTACCCTACCATGCTCAAAGGAGACGTGCAAACAGGTTTTAGTTGGGTACAGTCCCGAGCCACATGGAGGCAGTGAGCGGATCTGCAGGGGTTCGTCTCTCCCGATATTGGGGGTGAGGTCACGCTGTGTCTAGGAGAGCCATTACATGAAGTCTTTAGTCAAGGCAGGAGATTTACTGGTAGGTATTCCAGTAGTATCTCAGGGTATTCTGGGCTACACTCCGACACGACTTGTACCGCTTTTGGTGGTCTGACTTTTACCAACCCCCTAGGCCCGCCATGCTATTCTCATAGACGAACGGACCGGACTGTACGGATATTGTCACTGACAGGCTCAGTAGGGTGTCAGGATGAGTTCGCTCATCGACGTCCTTTTTGGTCAATACCTGGTAGCCCGTTACGTATAGGCTAATACCTCTGACGTGCTAGTGGTTTGTTAGTTATATGTATGCCCTAGAGGCCATTACTGTACATTGGATGTATATTGTAGTGGATGCTGGGACATATATAGGGAGGACTTTCTTGCTCGACATGATAGTATGCTATCTGGTTGCTTTTTACCTTAACGTGTATACTGTTTGTCTCTCTGTTACATGTTGGTAAAGCCCTTAGGATGTGTACTTGACTACCTGGACTATGATGCGGATCATACTAGTGGGGACATGGTAGTCCATAAGTACATCCTTCAAAGTCCCTAGTCGTGGGTGTATCGAGATGGGGCATCGATATACCAGAGTAGACTAGCGTGTACCTTCTCGACCCATACAGATGGGCGATGGATGATCCCATATCCATTGGTGTTTAACATCGGAGATGATATACGGGTGCTCAGTAGAGACTGGGTACACTGGAAGGACTCGCCGAGAACTCCCAGATGGTATTATACCTTACGTCAGATGGCAGTTCTCTGGTGACACTGGTACAGAGTAGTCTGTTGACCCGAGATCGTCATAGAGTCTTGTGTGGTTCCCACTGTGCTTTGATTTCCATCTTACCACGTCCAAGAGGGCGTGCAAAACGGTGGTTTTTGGGTACAGTCCCGAGTCACATGGAGGCAATGAGCGATAGGAGGGGATTCGTCTCTCCCGGTATAGGGGGTTGATGTTGCGCAGTGTTCGATTGGCTATAACAGGAAATCCCTGGCCAGGGTTGCTGAGAATTACTGGTAAGTGTTACCAGTAGTTTCTCAAATTGTTATAGACCTCATATCGACACGACTTATCGAGCTATTGGGGTCTGACGTTTACCACCCCTAGGCGAGATATGCGACATATCAGACGATCAGACCGGACTGTATGGTAGTGTTACTGGTCGGATTCACTGGAGTGTGAGCGGGCTTGCTCGTCGATCTTCAGATCGCTCAATACCCGGGTGGCCGTTACGTTTAGCAGACCGCTTGCGGCTTGTGGGTGTTTGATATGATCATCATCTGCTGCCGGCGTATTAACGAGTCTTTAGAGTCCTACACAGAGGTTTCCTGGCTCAAGCGAAACGAAATAGGAGCGCATATGAGATATGTGCGGGACCGAGAATAATACGAGTATGTGATACTGTATTCGATTCTCGCGATGTGACATTGATCGGTTATATGCGATATAGCCGGGTTATCGGATCAAGTGTTGATTCGATAAGATGTTACAAATGATACCAGTCGGTTATGTGCGTCATGACCGGATCGTTAAATCAAGTGTTGATTTAATGATTTAATGCATAATTATATATTTGATATAATACTTTGCATTAACTAGTATTGGTTCACTTTAAGATGGATTTTCTCACACGGATGTGCGCATTGTATATGCGATATACTTTTGTGCACTTGATTGTATCATGATTGATGATACATGTTATGCTAGGGTTTTTGTGTAAAGATCAAACCATGGTTACATGATTATGGTTAGGGTTTTGTTTTATTCACTTATTTATTTATCCATTTCATTTTGGAAAATAAATGAGAAGAGAAAAGAATGGTGGCTTTATTTGTTGTTTAGTTGAAGCTTCATGAAGCTTTGACTTTGTCCACCATTCTTATCTCATCCTTAACCCTAACCATTCCTTTAACCCTTGGTTAATTCTCTACACATAACCATAGTTAGGATTATGATAAGTTTGGATATTCTTTTCTTTTTTAAATAACTTATCATAATTCTTTCTTCTTCTTCATCTTCTTCCATGAAGAAAACCTTTCTTCAACAATGGTGGAATGTGAAAATGAGTGAGAAATCCAAAACTAAAGTCTACCCACTTCCTATTTCTTCATCCTCTACCTCTTGCCAAGTAGTAGAGTGTGTTTACTTCACAAGTTTCTTGACTTGGTGAAGTCGGAGCTTGATTTAGCGATGCCTCGACGTAGATCATCTTCGGCACGTCGTCGATGACCTAGCCCGCTTCTTCTCCGATGAAGCCGACGCAAGAGCCCGGATTTCGGATTTGTACAGCGGAGATGACTTCTTCATGGAGCTATGGAGGTGGACAAACGGATCTACAAAGGTTGTATATCCGTATCCCTTAGTTAAGTGTTAACTAGTTTGCTTTTTCGCCTAAATATCTAGCCAACGATCCGTAGTCGGGTCTCTCGGCACCCGTAAAATTTTATAATGGCATGTTCGATGCCTTGTGAGACCTCATTAGGGTGCTTAGGAACCCTACAGTGGTATCAGAGACTAGCTAGAGCCTTAGGCGATGCGTAGACGGAGTTAGAAGTCCGATCGACCCGAAACCCCGACTTTAAAATGCTCTCTGGACATTTTTGTAAAATGTGGATTTTTGCAAATTAAAAATATGCAGAAAAATAAGCCGGTAAATCTAAGAATTACGATGCAAAAATTACCTAATGATCTTTCTAAAGTGCGGCGGAACCGCGGCATTAGCGTGCTAATGCGGCCCTTCCGCGGCCCTTTTGTCTTATCTGCCATTGAATTTTGCACAGTAACTCCTATTTTTCAGTGATAGTTTTCCTGGGAATTTTTAATATGCAGTATACAGTTGAGCATTTTTGGGTTGTATTGGGAATCAAAGATTCGATCGGGGTTTCAAATTTTGTCTATGTGACTTTCCGGATAAATTTTAGAATATGTTAAAAAGTTCGACCGGATATAAATACCCAATTTTTCCCCTGTCGGGAAATTTCCAAGTGTTGGATATTTCTGTAGTTTAACGACGTTCTAAGTAGTGCAAGTAACGCGATGGTCCCTCTAGAAGACAACAAACCTTAACTCGATTATGTGACCGTCTTGAACTGCCCTTTGAACCTTCGGGTTTGGGGCAGTACGGCGTGCCACATGTGAGGCGTTGGCTTGACCCTTCTACGGCTGGACCGTTGGTACTGAGGCACGAACTGAATGTTGTTAGACTTGTTTCATGTGTTGATCTATATCGGGAAAACTTGGGTGTTCGATTGTTCGATCGGAAAGTTTAACATTTTCTATTTATCTGGAATGGGATACAATAATTGGAATTCACAAAAAGTTATGTGATAACTAAATGAATGTTATAAACATAGCACTTTAGTCTCACTTGATCGGTTGCCACGGAATTTTGATATGATCAAAAGTCCGTCGCAATCACGTAGCGTATGCGGATACTCGCCGGGTAAACTTAATAGACAGCCTCACTCCATAGCCCCGACCAAGTGACTGTAGGAGAACCCCGTCGCCGAAAGCATCCGTCCGGGTGCTCGCGGTAGCGGTGTTCCGCCTTGGTGCACTTCGTCGTTGGTATCGGGGGGTGCGGCCGCCTACTGAAGTTTGCGACGAGCATTCGATCAGGATGCCGGGAATCTTGTTGAATTGCCCGACTTGATATTGAAAAGAGTTTTCGATTTTGAGACTAAAATGCGGAGTTTATAATAGTTAGGCATGCGATGTCTAAGTAATTCATTTGGTCAGGCATGCGATGTCTTAGGAGGTTGCGGATTCCAACTGTTGTAGTTTTACACTTTCTTTTCTGTGACCGTAAGTGTAATATGTGATATCGCCAGTTTCGTTGCTATATGTCAACGACAATTGGGATGCGCATATTTACTTACGTTGATTACATGTTATGTTATGTGTTGCTGGATATGTTATATTGGATCGTCGTGTTTGAATAGCCGGGGGTTTTTATGTGAGATGAGTGTTTTTCATTTTCATTCATGTAAAAACTTGTATGTAATATTCTTTTATTTGGGGCGCTTCCAGGTTGCGGAAGTTGTCACCGTTGATGTATATTATTTACTTTTCCGCACTAGGATAGATCCAAGGAGGGGAGCACAAGTAACCGGGTTCTGGAGTCCAGTGGGAGACCAACTCGAGGAGTCGAGTCCGGGTCTCCTAACTCCAGAATTGGTAGGGTTGCTTGCCGCTCTCGTAGGGGTCTAGGGGGTGTGGGTTTGGCTATTCATCACGACCGTGGAATCCGTGTTTTATACTGGCTCGTATTGAAAACACGGACGTCCTAGTATATCCAATATTTCATATGATTCTTCTGCTGCGATATCTGTGATGTGATCATGTGATGTTCTGTGATAGATACAGTATATAGTATATATGATATATTATATAGGCGTTACTTATGTTTTACACCCGCGCTAGCCCTGCCCTGCTCTGTCGTTAGTTACCTAACCTAACGGTGCACAAGGGGACATCGAGGCGAATGCGGATGGCATAAGTGTACGTCATATCTATCTGTGATGTTTAGGTACTTAAATGATGGGACTTCATTAATGTGATTAATGAATAAAAGAAACCTAAGATGTTGTAGAATCGAATTTCAAAATAAAACAGGTAGCTACAGTTCTTGCTTTGCACAGTGGTATATGTGATATATCCTGCACCTTATTCGATAAGGAAAGGACCAAGATCCCTTCACCGGGAGTGACTCCTTTAGCAATAACTGGTCGATGCTACACCCTCGGTTTGTCTTTTGATTGCTTTTAAGAGTTTTTGCTTTGCACGGTGATATATGTGATATATCCCGCACCTCATTCGACGAGGAAAGGACCGACGATCCCTTCACCGGGAGTGACTCCTTTAGCAAAACTGGAAAAGCCTCAAAAACACTCCATTTCAAAATTCATTTGATTCTACAACGATATCAAGTTCATTACGCAATAGGTTTTCAGAAAAACCTGTCGTAGCCCTCCGTCATTTCAAATAAGTAGTAGTTAGTATTCGTGCTACGTTTGTTGGCCTGCGTCAAGGCGTAGTGTGCGGTAGCTAACTGGTGCTTATCTGCATAAGCATATGATGTGATTGGATTAGGGTAGTCGTGCGACTTTGTTGGCCTGCGTCAAGGGTCGTGCGGGTGGGTTTAATTCAATCAGGAAATGACGGGTTGAACTTGACTAGCGGACTATGGTTTGTTGGCCTGCGTCAAGGTCATAGGACGCTAGGGGCAAAATATTATCGGGAATTTCAAGTGTTGAAATTTGCAATGAGATTGCATACCTTCTATGAGATAGTTGGATCCCGATACCCGCTGCGAGTAAGAGTTACTCCTGGGAGAGTTTTGCACATTACAATTAGCCAATCAAGTAGGTGTCTAGAAAGGTGTTAACGAGGTTACGCCTCTGGGAAAACGAGGTTTACATTAATTAGGTTCGTGCGAAAGCACGGGGGACCTCCCTCAAAGTACCGACACTGGCCTGGCTGAAAGATTGGCGAACTTGTAGTGTGTAATTAATCCCGGCTAGTCTTTCCTTTTAGGGTTTGAAGGAAGATTTGATAAAAAGCAGTGGGAGCCATCCTGATTAGATAAAATAATAACCAATCTATTCTTGAAAGAGCGCACGCTGAGTGTTTTCTTCTCTCTCTCTCCTGGTAGCGACCATATCACGCCTTAATCAAGATAATAATACGGAATATTGACCGAACCCGCTTGTTATACTGAGCTGGGGAACGTTGGTCCCGCTCCAACTTATAATTGTTATTAGACAGAGCAGGAAATTGGGGATTACCAGAATTCCCGTGCCGCCCAAACGAAGAGAGTGCATGCTGATGCATCATCTTCGGGTGTGTTCATTACAGAGAACTGTTTCTCAGTATCCTTTACGTCCTGGGTATGTGATACCAGATCAGGATCCCAGATATGTAATCTGTTACATAGGGCTACAGAAAGGTAGAGAACTGAGAATGGGTGATAAGTTTCATGAGGCAGAAAAAGGGGCAAATGTTGCAGCCAAGTCTGTTGGTCACTGTCACCCTGTATTACCAATACATTGATTCAGAACGAATGTTGTTAGATACCGAACCTGATATACAAAATCATATCAGTCTCTTTATTAGTAAAGAAAGGATATAATTTTGTATTGTTGGATAATGTTTTGAACATTTCCTATATCAAAAGTTGATCGGATCAGGCATGTTATCTAAAAGCGTTGATGTTCTAAATCAAACTACAGTTCTTAGTACACGAAACACACACAAGAGGAAGAGTTCAGAAATGAACAAATTCTTCTTGAGGTATTGTAGACTAGGTCATATCAATGCGACCCGACTAGCTGAAGTTGCATATAGATGCATATTTAAATAAGTTTGAATTTACATCTTGTGAAACTCGCTAGTCATGTCACAAAGATATAATGACACCAGCTCTGTTTATTGGAAACAGAGAAAGAGTTAGTGAACTCTTGGGATGATACATGTTGATGTATGTACGTCCCCTGTCTACACATGCCAAGACTGGTTCTTTGTACTTCATTACATTCTCTGATAATCTCTCAAGATTCAGACATATGTTCCTGTTAAAACACAAGTCCGAACCTTTTGAGATATTCACAGAATATAAGTTAGAAGTAGGGAACCATAATACGGGTATAAGTATTATGTCCTATGATGAGATCAGGGAGGAGAATACTTGAGCACGGAATTCCTGGACTATTCTAAAGGAGAATGAGATTCTCTCTCAGCATTACTCCTCCGTATACACCATAGCACGATGGTATATCGGGGCGGAGCAATCACACCCTATATGATAAGGTGTGCTCTATGATGAGTACTACTGAATTACCTATTTCCTTTTGGGAGTTATGCACTTGAGAAGCTGCATACCTATTGAATTAGGTTCGAATCAAATCAGATGCCTACCGCTTCATATGTGATATGGAATGGGAAGAGCCCATGTCTTAAGTTAGTTAAGATTTGGGGTTGTCCGGCCTATGTCTAAAAGAATGATCCGGACAGGCTCGAGGCAAAGTCTGTAATGTAGAACTGGAAAGGTTCCAGCTATACAAAATACAGCAGATGATTTGGTACAACCAAAGGATTCAGTAGATGCCAACGAACCTCAGCCTCTCCGCCGATCTAGTAGGGTTCCTCACCCACCTGAGAGATACATAGGTTTCTCTATGACAGTGGGAGCGAGGATTGCATCATGAGATGATGACCCAACTAGTTTCGAGCTGGCCATCAGGAGTGGGACTCTGTAAGAATGGCTGGATGTTTAGCGATCTGAGATGGAATCCTTATACACCAACAAAGTATGGACTTTGGTTGCAATATCTGAAGGGTTAAATCCCCATCAGGAGCAAGTATATCTTAAGAAGATTACTTGGTGTAGATGGAAAAGTTGAGACTTTCAAAGCTAGACTTGTTAAAGCTTTTCGTCATCGACCAGGCGTGGATCATGATGAAACCTTTTCAAGTGACTAAGCTTAAGTCCATCCAGATCCTACTTACCACGGCTGCATACCATGACTACGATATCTGGTGGTTGGGTGTCTTGACTGCTTTTCTAAATGATGATTTAGAAGAGTGCGTCTATAAGTACACAGCCAGAGGGCTTCGTAGACAGTGGGAGCAGCGGAAACGTGTGCAAGATGTTTTATAGGATAAAGCAGGCATCGCGGAGTTGGAACATCTGTTTTGATGAATTAGTCAAAGAGTTTGACATCATCAAAATGGTATATGAACCTTGTATAAACAAAAAGGTAGTAGGGAGTATGGTGACGATCCTCGTAGAGTACGTGGATGACATACTCTTGATAAGAAAGGAGCTTTCTTATGCTACGCTCGATCAATCTCCGTCTGTCACAACGATTCTCCATATAGGATCAAAGTAATACCTACTAAATCCTAGGTTTTGGATCTATGAGATAGATCTAAATGGATGTTAGGATTCTCACTAGTTGTAGTAAGAAGGTATCAATCGACCCTGGGGAGAATCACTGGAATGGTTCCAGGGTGATAAAGACGACTGAGTGTCAGTCACAGGCATTGTCTTTACCCTCAGTAAAGGGACGGTATGTTGGAAGAGTTCCAAGCAAAATACCGTGACATACTAGACGATAAAGGCAGGATACATCGCTGCTTAATATGCTACCAAAGAGGCTGTTTGGGTGTATATTAGTTCATGAGATGAACTATGTTCCTCCTTTTGTGTGACAATGGAGTCGTGGCTTATACCAAGGAACGCATGTCCCATCAGTAATCCAGACATATTCTAAGGCAGTATCACTTGATCATGGAGATGGTTGATCTCCAGGGTGATCGAGGTTAGGAGAGTAGACTCAGAGGACAACACAGCGGATCCACTCACAAAGGACTGTTCCCAGAGAGAGACTTTTATGGGATGGTTGAGTATGAGATACTGCAACCACTGCTACAGATGGCCCTAGTGCAAGTGGGAGATTGTTAGTTATATGTATGCCCTAGAGGCCATTACTGTACATTGGATGTATATTGTAGTGGATGCTGGGACATATATAGGGAGGACTTTCTTGCTCGACATGATAGTATGCTATCTGGTTGCTCTTTACCTTAACGTGTATACTGTTTGTCTCTCTGTTACATGTTGGTAAAGCCCTTAGGATGTGTACTTGACAACCTGGACTATGATGCGGATCATACTAGTGGGGACATGGTAGTCCATAAGTACATCCTTCAAAGTCCCTAGTCGTGGGTGTATCGAGATGGGGCATCGATATACCAGAGTAGACTAGCGTGTACCTTCTCGACCCATACAGATGGGCGATGGATGATCCCATATCCATTGGTGTTTGACATCGGAGATGATATACGGGTGCTCAGTAGAGACTGGGTACACTGGAAGGACTCGCCGAGAACTCCCAGATGGTATTATACCTCACGTCAGATGGCAGTTCTCTGGTGACACTGGTACAGAGTAGTCTGTTGACCCGAGATCGTCATAGAGTCTTGTGTGGTTCCCACTGTGCTTTGATTTCCATCTTACCACGTCCAAGAGGGCGTGCAAAACGGTGGTTTTTGGGTACAGTCCCGAGTCACATGGAGGCAATGAGCGATAGGAGGGGATTCGTCTCTCCCGGTATAGGGGGTTGATGTTGCGCAGTGTTCGATTGGCTATAACAGGAAATCCCTGGCCAGGGTTGCTGAGAATTACTGGTAAGTGTTACCAGTAGTTTCTCAAATTGTTATAGACCTCATATCGACACGACTTATCGAGCTATTGGGGTCTGACGTTTACCACCCCTAGGCGAGATATGCGACATATCAGACGATCAGACCGGACTGTATGGTAGTGTTACTGGTCGGATTCACTGGAGTGTGAGCGGGCTTGCTCGTCGATCTTCAGATCGCTCAATACCTGGGTGGCCGTTACGTTTAGCAGACCGCTTGCGGCTTGTGGGTGTTTGATATGATCATCATCTGCTGCCGGCGTATTGACGAGTCTTTAGAGTCCTACACAGAGGTTTCCTGGCTCAAGCGAAACGAAATAGGAGCGCATATGAGATATGTGCGGGACCGAGAATAATACGAGTATGTGATACTGTATTCGATTCTCGCGATGTGACATTGATCGGTTATATGCGATATAGCCGGGTTATCGGATCAAGTGTTGATTCGATAAGATGTTACAAATGATACCAGTCGGTTATGTGCGTCATGACCGGATCGTTAAATCAATTGTTGATTTAATGATTTAATGCATAATTATATATTTGATATATTACTTTGCATTAACTAGTATTGGTTCACTTTAAGATGGATTTTCTCACTCGGATGTGCGCATTGTATATGCGATATACTTTTGTGCACTTGATTGTATCATGATTGATGATACATGTTATGCTAGGGTTTTTGTGTAAAGATCAAACCATGGTTACATGATTATGGTTAGGGTTTTGTTTTATTCACTTATTTATTTATCCATTTCATTTTGGAAAATAAATGAGAAGAGAAAAGAATGGTGGCTTTATTTGTTGTTTAGTTGAAGCTTCATGAAGCTTTGACTTTGTCCACCATTCTTATCTTATCCTTAACCCTAACCATTCCTTTAACCCTTGGTTAATTCTCTACACATAACCATAGTTAGGATTATGATAAGTTTGGATATTCTTTTCTTTTTTAAATAACTTATCATAATTCTTTCTTCTTCTTCTTCATCTTCTTCCATGAAGAAAACCTTTCTTCAACAATGGTGGAATGTGAAAATGAGTGAGAAATCCAAAACTAAAGTCTACCCACTTCCTATTTCTTCATCCTCTACCTCTTGCCAAGTAGTAGAGTGTGTTTACTTCACAAGTTTCTTAACTTGGTGAAGTCGGAGCTTGATTTAGCGATGCCTCGACGTAGATCATCTTCGGCACGTCGTCGATGACCTAGCCCGCTTCTTCTCCGATGAAGCCGACGCAAGAGCCCGGATTTCGGATTTGTACAGCGGAGATGACTTCTTCATGGAGCTATGGAGGTGGACAAACGGATCTACAAAAGTTGTATATCCGTATCCCTTAGTTAAGTGTTAACTAGTTTGCTTTTTCGCCTAAATATCTAGCCAACGATCCGTAGTCGGGTCTCTCGGCACCCGTAAAATTTTATAATGGCATGTTCGATGCCTTGTGAGACCTCATTAGGGTGCTTAGGAACCCTACAGGGTTAAATCCACAACCAAAGTATTAACGAGTCTTTAGAGTCTCCCACAGACCGTTTTCTCAAGTTTTGGGCGAAACGCTGTAGAGGCCGTATGGAGATATGGCAGGGTTCGATCTTATACGTGCGGTATTGCACAGATAGTGATCGGACGGATTTTACTAGCGGGCTTTGGTTTAAGCCGGATCCTAGTATTGTACAGTGTAGATTTTGCCTCTTTGCATTTTTATTCAGTAGGAATACGAATGCGGGCATGTATATGCAGTCGCGGGGTTTTCCTATAATTTATTACGGGATTAGTTTTCTGAAGTTGCCAGTTTGCATTCTGTTCCGGCCAGTTTTCCTTTGTTCCTTCACGGCCGGAATTTTGAAAGGGAGGGGCTAATTTGCAAGAGTGCAAATTTGTTTTGTGGACGGGGTTTCTGCATTTGGAGGATTATGACTATCATCATTAGATCCCTTTTCCATCTCTTCCCTTGCATTTATGGTGATGGTTATGGAAAGGATGTGGAGTTGATTTAGTTGTGACTTATTTATCCTTTTATCACTTATTTTTCTCCTCTTGATGATTCATTATTTTTCCCACCACCATGAGGAGAGAGGCCGGCCACTTCATGAGGGAGATGAGAGAGTTCATTTTTGATGAGGGAAATTGATTCATCTCATTTTGCTTGCTTGCTAAATTCCAAACCCTTCTCCAAAGTTCTTCTCTCATTCCTCCATCATGGCAACTTCTATAACCCCAAGAGACAACCATTCTACACTAGTCTACAGTAAATCTTGGACACGTCGATTCGCCAACTTCGTGCCCGAGTTATCTCGGTCCAGAGGTGGGAGCCTGTAAAAGAACCCGTCGTTGTGGTGCCCGTCCCGACGAGGTGACGACGACCGGAGATTCCGCGAGGAGATCGGAGTGGAGGCGAAGACCGACGGATACGGATCGCTTGGTATAGCTTCTCTACTTCTTTTTCTTATTTTCTGGAGTTAGGTTAATGGCCCGATCCGGGTTCTTAGTGCGCGGTGGTGCCAGTTTCAGTTTATAGAAAAGTTTTCGTTTCCGCATTCCGGCGTCGGATTGACGGCCGGGGCGCCGCCGTGCACTTACACTAGTATCAGAGCCACGCCATTAACTTAGCCTAGCTTGCTCTAGTATGTTTAAAGCTTTGATCGAACAAAAATCCCAAAAACCGTATTTTCTAGAGCACAAGTTTCTGTCGAATTTTTTTTAGTTCCAAAATTTTTTCAGTACATTGCAGAAACATGCGCAGGGAATTTTAAGCGTTCTGCAAAAATTTGGTGAGGTGACGCTTCAGTACGACCGCGGAAACGCGGCCAAACCCTTGGTTTGGCCACGGTTCCGCGGTGGGAAAAAGTAAACGCTGTGCCAAAATTTTACAGAGGGCTTTTTACAAGGAAATAGGGTTTTTGGAATGTTCTGTTTGGGCCCAGATTTTCTGTGAGTGCTACAGTACTGCTTGGGGCCCACTTCGGTATATTTGATCGATCGAGAATTTTAAACATGTTAGTTCACAGTATTTACATTATATTTGCGACCGTGAATGTCATTTGATCGGTAAATCCTGTCTAACTGCTATAGCCCTTTTAGACGGATTTGCGAACGTGACATTCACGTTGATGTTCTGTGTTGTGCTGTGTTCTTGCAGATTTGCCGTGGTCGATAGCCTGGATGCAATGTTAGTACAGTTTGTTTTTATATGTACATTTGATATTGCGGGGCGAGCGTCCGACATGTGGACTTCCGTCACTGCCTGTTTGTATATTTCTTTTGGGGCACGACCGGGCTGAGATCGATGTACCCGTTGTATGTATATTTTACTTTTTGTACTAGGATTACCCCGTGGAGGGGTGCACGGATAGCCGGGTTCTAGAGGGTAACGGGCCCGCATCTCATGACATTGAGACGTAGGGGGCTTTACTCTAGAATTGGCGGGCTATTCGCCGCACTCGTAGGGGGTACAGGTTGACCCAAGGAGGGGTGCCCAAGTTACCGGATTCCGTGAAGTGCTGGGTGGTCCATTCACGTTGTTGAAAGGGGCTGCCTCGCTTCAGGTTTTGGCGGGTAACTTGTCGCGCCCGTAGGGGTCTAGGATTTCATTGCATAGGCTATCCACATAACCAGGGGAACGTCGGGTATCAGTAGCGGCTCTATGAAACCCGGAAATCCCAGATATCTGTATTGTTCTATGCTGCTTATTACATTTCTGTGATGTTACATTTTATCACGCCTTGAGCAAATATTATATATTGATATATATACTACTAGATGTTGTATATGTTTTGCATCCGCGCTAGTCCAGTCCCCACTCTGTCGTTAGTTAAGTAACCTAACGGGTGATGACGGGACCCAGTGGCGAATGCGGATGGCATATACGTACATCATTATTTTCGTTCTTTATTGGTGTGATCAATTGATGGGACTGCGTTGATTCGGATCAATGCAAGCCAAACAAACCTATTCTGATGTTGTTGGAACATTTTTCAAAAAGCTGTTATTGTAAGGGCGTTCTCTTTTGTTTTGCATCGTGGTATTCAGTTGGAATATCCTGCTTCTCAGTCGACGAGGCAAGGGCCGAGATCCCTTCACCGGGAGTGACCCCTTAGACAAAAGTTTGCGTCAGGGCAATAACTTCACTATAGTCGATTACTTTTGCTTTGCATCGTGGTATTCAGTTGGAATATCCTGCACCTCATTCCACGGGAAAAGAGCCGAGATCCCTTCACCGGGAGTGACCTCTTTAGCAAAGGTTTTCGCCACTATATTTTTATAAATCTATCATGTTCCTTCAACGATATCAAGTTCATTACGTTAAAGATTTTCGCCAGAAACCATTCATAGCCCTCCATCATTTCAGTTAAATATTCGGTAGTATTCAAGCTATGTATTTTGACCTCATGCCAAGGCATAGTGATTGGTAGCTGCCGGATATTTATCTGTTGCATAGATAGAATGCGTTGGTTTGGGACAGTCGTACTACTATTTTGGCCTACGTCAAGGGTATGTACGGGTGGGTTCAAATTAACCTGGACAATGATGGGTAGAACTTGACATGTGACTTATGATATTTTGACCTCTCGCCAAGGTCATAAGAGCATGGGGCAAAAATCACATCGGGAGTTTCTAAAGAAACTGAAACTTGCCAGATATGCGCATACCTTCTGGAGTGTGATAACGTGAGCGGATTCCGTCACGTTATCATGCGATGATAGTTGGATCCCGATTCCCACTGATGAGTTGGTTTACTCCTCGGGTGATCCCGACTAATTCTTCTTTCAGGTTTGGGGAAGAATTTGATGTTACAGTGGGAGGTTTCCTGATTAGATAAAGTGATAACCATTCTGATCTAGGTTAGAGTGCACGCTGAGTGTTTCTTTTCTCTCTCTCTTTGGCAGCGACCATGACCCGACCCTTGACTATGACTCAGTGACCAAGATTAACCGAACCTTCTTAAACACTGGTTTTTGGATTGTCAGAGTTGCATACCTCATTGCCACTCCTACCTTTACCCTTTTCTCTAGGACACCCCGTATTACTACGAATGTCCACTTCCATTGGATAAAACCATCGTATGGTTATATACGAACTTGAAGGGATTTATTCGAGGATGGTTTTTGGTTCTGGAGAAAACGAATAGGACTATTCAGTTGTCTTTTCCTTTTACCTTCTCTCAGGGTACGAGTACTCCTTGGTTTAGGAGATAGTACACCTATTACGCAAATTGGATAGTCTTCTTCCAAACTATAGGCTGGTGCCGACCGGTAGGGAATAAAGAAAACCAATTAGCCTAACGATGGTGTACAGAAGGTATTAAGTAAAGACATATCAAGGGATTAGTAGGAGGGCAAAATAAATTGCGACTGATATTCACGACCGAACCAAGTATTTCATTACCACTCCCACATCACCTTTGTATTTCTCCAGAACACTCCGTATCACTATGAAGATCCACAGTTTAATGGATACTCCATCGTATGGTTATATACGAACTCGAAAGGAACTTGTTCCAGTTCAGGGATGGATTCTGGTTCAGGAGAAATAGGAATAAGGTTTATTCGGTTGTCTTTTATCTTCACCTTCTCTCGTATTGCGAGTGCTCCTAGGATTAGGACAGTACACCCATTATGCTTATTGGATAGTCCTCTTCCAAACCATAGGCTGGTGCCGAACGGTAGGGAAGGAAGAAAACCATTTGTCCTAAAGGGGTATACAGAAGGTAATGACTAAAGACATATAAAGGGATTAGGAGAGATGGAAAAGAATTATACGGTTACAGTTGTGAATCTGGATAATGGAAGAGGCATTACTAGGAATACCCGGATACCCCTACGAAACATTTCAATGTTTCAGCTTCACTGTGTACTGTTAAAAGAAAACTGATTTCCTAATTAGTCCTTACTCCAGGGTATGTATTTACGAGGTATGATTCTCACATATGTATGGTTTTACAGATGATGAGTGGTGTAGGGTGTTTTTCGTCACCCCATTGAGATGGGAATACGCGCGCGCATGTCAGGCGTACTACAGATTCCCCCTGCCTAGGGTAGGCCGGGGTTTAATGATTGTGGGGATCCGAATCTCCGGCAGCCGCGGACTAAGTTGCCGTTAATTACCCCTCGCCTTTGGGGCGAGGGAACCTCCGATTAACGGGTTAAACTGGTCATGCGAACTCAATGTGCAGTGTACATGTGTTGTGTTTTGAAAGGGGGGTTTGGATATGTCGGGAGCCACGCAGAGTTTTTACGGGGGTATGTGTGTGCAAATATGTATACATATGTGTATGTATATGTATGTACATAAAAATAGGAGGGAAAGGCATCCAAGGGATGCGTGGGGCAGCACCTTGGGCGCTGTGCGCCTAGGTGCTGTGCGCTCAGGCCCTAGAGCGCCACGTGTCGGCACGTGGGCGCTCTGCGCTTGAGCGCTGGGCGCTTGAGCGCAAGCGCGCCACGTGTCGGCACGGAGCGACTTGCGCTCGAGCGCTTGCGCTTAAGCGCAAGCGCGCGACGTGTCGGCACGGGGCGACTTGCGCTCGAGCGCTTGCGCTGGAGCGCAAGCGCGCCACGTGTCGGCACGGGGCGACTTGCGCTCGAGCGCTTGCGCTGGAGCGCAAGCGCGCCACGTGTCGGCACGGGGCGACTTGCGCTCGAGCGCTTGCGCTCCACGTGTCGGCACGGGGGCGACTTGCGCTCGAGCGCAAGCGCGCCACGTGTCGACACCGGGGCGACTTGCGCTCGAGCGCTTGCGCTCGAGCGCAAGCACGCCACGTGTCGGCACGTGGACGCTTTGTGCTGGAGCGCTGAGCGCTTGAGCGCAAGCGCGCCACGTGTCGGCACGCAGGCGCTCTGCGCTTGAAAGCCGGTCAGAAAAGGAGGCTTTTAGCCTAAGAAACAGAAGCTATGCTTCAGAAAGGACATATTTATTATGTATATATGTATGGAGTTAAACTCCTAGGATGTTTTGAAGCTGATGAAAGGGGTTCTTCTTCTTCCTCCTGTTGTTTGGCCGGATCTTGAAGATCAAGAGATGTGAGATCTCAAAATCTCTCCTTTTTGAGATCTGATAGGAGATCTGAGTTCCTATTTATGGGTTTTGTGGTGGAAAACTACTTAGTTTTGGAAAAGAAAGAGTAAAACTCTTGATTTAATTCAAAAGAAATGCGAAGGTTTAGAACCTTGGAGAAGGAGCAGGAGGCACAAAGAACCCTCGTTTTGGGGGAAATGAAAAGTGTTATCTTTTATTCATCATCATGTTGCCTTATATAGGCTTACATATTTACACATAGCCCCTTGGGCTTTGCAAAATGGCTTTTTGCCTATCCCATGGCTCATGTGCCATTTCATTTTGCACATAAGCCATGGGCTTACAAAAATTTGGCTTTATGCCCATTTTGCTTACATTCATGCACAAAAATTACATAAAAATTATTTGTTACATGATTTTGTTGTTGGCATGGGGAGGCTGGCCGCGGGCTCGACTTGGGTATGGGCCCGCTTGACCTGGGCTTGGGCCCACCTAGCTTGGGGGTTAACCTTGACTTTGACTCAGTCAACAGGGATGTAAATTTTTACCCCAACAAATTACCCCCCATCAGTAAATGCACACAGCATATATGGGTCGTATGCATGAAATTGATAGATCTTCTTTCACGTGGAGGCGACTTGCTTTGGTTCCCACTTTTTGGGATGCACTGCCTTTTTTACGACATGGACAGTCGACGCTTAACGCGTCTCCGAGACGGAGTGTCCGTGGTAGACGTTTCCCTGGCCCGGAGCGATCTGGTTCCTTCTTTGTAGGAAGCCTGCACTGCCCTTTTTGCGACATGGATGGTCGACGCTCTGATCCGGAGCGATTTGGGTTCCCAATTTGCGGGAGCCTGCACTGCCCTTTTTGCGACATAGACGGTCGACGCTCTATTACGAAGCGATTTGGGTTCCCAATTTGCGGGAGCCTGCACTGCCCTTTTTGCGACATAGACGGTCGACACTCTGATCCGGAGCGATTTGGGTTCCCAATTTGCGGAAGCCTGCACTTCCCTTTTTGCGACATAGACGGTCGACGCTATGTTATGAAGCGATTTAGGTTCCCAATTTGCGGGAGCCTGCACTGCCCTTTTTGCGTTATAGACGGTCGACGCTCTGATTCGGAGCGATTTGGGTTCCCAATTTGCGGGAGCCTGCACTGCCCTTTTTGCGACATATACGGTCGACGCTCTGTTACGAAGCGATTTGGGTTCCCAATTTGCGGGAGCCTGCACTGCCCTTTTTGCGACATAGACGGTCGACGCTCTGATCCGGAGCGATTTGGGTTCCCAATTTGTGGGAGCCTGCACTGCCCTTTTTGCGACATATACGGTCGACGCTCTGTTACGAAGCGATTTGGGTTCCCAATTTGCGGGAGCCTGCACTGCCCTTTTTGCGACATAGACGATCGACGCTCTGTTACGAAGCGATTTGGGTTCCCAATTTGCGGGAGCCTGCACTTCCCTTTTTGCGACATAGACGGTCGACGCTCTGATCCGGAGTGATTTGGGTTCCCAATTTGCGGGAGCCTGCACTGCCCTTTTTGTGACATAGACGGTCGACGCTCTGTTACGAAGCGATTTGGTAGACGTGCCCCCGGCACGGAGTGTCGCTGGTTGACGTTTCCCCGAGGCGGAGTGTCTGCTTGACGTTTCCCCGAGGCGGAGTGTCGCTGTTTGACGCAAAGGTCGATGTTGGAATTGGTTGGTTTGATTTGTTTGACATGAGTTGACATCAGCATCGCTATACTGGAATATGGTACCAAGAGCGAATCATCGTCTGCCATGAGAGGATTTGGGATTGGTTTTTTTTTTTGTCGGCATCTGCATTGCTGCACTGGAGTAATGCCAGGAGCAACTCATCATTTGCCCCGGGAGGATTTGGGAATTGGCGGCTTAGGAGACAGATTCATATCCATGTCACCTAAGGTTTTTCAATTTTATGGGCCGTGAGGGTCCCATAAAAGCATTTTCTCCCTACGAGTCGAAAGGATCTCGTAGGTGTATTTTCTCCTTAGGAGTCATGGGGACTCCTAAGTGTATTGCTCCTTTGTGAGTCGTAAAGATCTCACGCGGGAATTTTCTCCTCACAAAGTCGAGATGACTTTGCGAGTGCATTTCATCTCTTTTTTACGAGTTTGCGCCCTTTCGGATTTTCACAAACTCGTCTGCAGTCCTGCTGTTTTTACTCACGGAGCCCTTTCGGGTTTTCATCCGTGCCCATTTTGCTTGTGGACATACCATTTTATTTATTTTATTTATATTATTTTTTTTTTTTTTGAACTTTGGATGCGGTCTCACCAGTAGGACTTGGGAGAGATTGGGATCGTTTTACGCTCGTGGATTGTATACGGTTTTGCAGGATGTATGATCCAGACCGTAGGGCCATAAAAATTTCGGGACTTTCCCAGCGTCTGCATCACTGCACTGGAATATGGTACCAGGAGCGACTCATCATTCACCGTTGGGGTATAAGATTTGGAATTTGGTTGGCATCTGCATCGCTTCACTAGAACATGGTACCAGGAGCGACTCATCATTTGCCACTTGGGGATTTGAATTTGGAATTTGGTTGGCGTCTGCATCGCCACACTGGAATATGGTACCAGGAGCGACTCATCATTCGCCACTTGGGGATTGGGGAGTGATGGCTTAGGAGATAGGTTTAGATCCCTATCACCTAAGTCTTTTCAATTTTATGGGTCGTGAGGGTCCCATAAAAGAATTTTCTCCCTGCGAGTCGTAAGGATCCCGTAGGTGTATTTCCTCCTTAAGAGTCGTGAGGATTCCTAAAGGTGTTTTTCCTTTGTGAGTCGTAAGGATCCCACAAAGGTTTGTTCTCCTCATGTATCGTGAGGACACATGAGTGGATTTCCCTCGTTCCCAGTTTAATGACTTAGAGGTCGACTGTTTCCAGTTAAACGACTTAGAGGTCATCTGTTACCAGTTTAACGACGTGGTGATCATCTGTTTCCAGTTTTAAAGACGTGGAGGTCGATTGTTTCCAGTTTAACGACTTGGAAGTCATCTGTATCCAGTTTAACGACATAGAGGTCATCTGTATCCAGTTTAACGACATAGAGGTCATCTGTTTCCAGTTTAAAGACTTAGAGGTCTATCTGTTTCCAGTTTAAAGACTTAGAGGTCTATCGATGGCGAGCTTGGAATTTTTGGTAGGGGCCGGCATCAGCGTTGCTAACACCGAAGCACAGGTGCCAGGCAATTCATCATTTGTCTTTTCTTGTTAGGGAGCGATGGCTTAGGAGACAGGTTTAGGTCCCTATCACCTAAGGCTTTTCAATTTTATGGGCCGTGAGGGTCCCATAAAAGCATTTTCTCCCTGCGAGTCGTGAGGATCCCGCAGGTGTATTTTCTCCTTAGGAGTCGTGAGGATTCCTAAGGGTGTTTTTCCTTTGTGAGTCGTAAGGATCCCATAAAGGTTTGTTCTCCTCATGTATCGTGAGGACACATGAGTGGATTTTCTCAATGGAGCATAACTCCAAAGGCGGAGACCAGCCACGTAACTGGTGATTACGGCGGGGCATGGGTATGATGAGAATTATTTGAGCCCGTGGATTGTATACGGCAGTCAATTTGGCGACTGGCCAAAGGGCCGAAAGAATTTTGGGAAATTGGATTTTTGTTTGGCGTCTACATTACTGCACTGGAATAATGCCAGGAGCAACTCATCATCCGCCCTTGTTTTTTTTTTATTTTTATTTTACCGCGATTGCTCTATCATTTCAGCTTTTCTTATCGCGAAGGTCGCGATTGCCCTATCATTTCGGCTTTTATTCGTGGTTGCCCAATCATTTCGGCTTTATTTGCATCTTTATTTTACTCGCTGATTTTTATTGCGAGTTGCCCCATCATTTCAGCTTTTGTTTATTTTTCTTTTATTTACACATTTTTTTATTTACATTTTTTTTACATTCCCAGTTTAACGACTTAGAGGTCGACTGTTTCCAGTTTAACGACGTGGTGGTCCTCTTTGCTTATCCCAGCTCCTTGAACATTGATCTTGGCGGAGCTGTGTTGATGACCTAGCTCTGTGGCTTGACGATACATCCGAGGACTGAGAGGTTTTTCCAAGCTTATATTGGTCCTCTGCCCAATCTTTGAAAACACAGCAGTCTTCAATGGTATGACTCAGCACTCTATGGTACAGGCAGTATATGGGATTGCCAGTCATATTCATTTCATGTGGCCTCTTTGGAATAGACAGTTGCAGGCCATTGTTCAGGGCTTCCTCGAATATATCGCGGACCTCATCCCTACTAAAGGAGTACACCTTCTTCTTTCTCTCCATCAGAGTAGATGCCCTCACTGACGCCGGTCCCTGAGGCCGATCAATCTTTGGTTCGCCCTGCACATGTCTGGGAGGGTTAGGTTCCCGAAAGGTTTCGGTCTCCATTTGCATGAAATCGGCGATCGTAGCTTGACTGTTTGCTAACATGCCTTTTGACAGTTCTATCTCTCCCGTCTTGTATTGCCTTTCGACCCAATCTTTGAAGACGAGGCAGTCCTCAATGGAATGACCTATCACCCTGTGATAGGGGCAATATTTTGGGTCGTCGGTCATATTCTCTTCTTGCGGTCTCTTTGATTCTGGCGGTTGTAGACTGTTTCTTAGGGCGTCCCTGAATATCTTGTGGACATTTTCCCTCTTGAAGGAATAGACCTTTCCCAGCTTCTCTTTCAGAGGCGATTCCCCCCGGCGTATGTATCGGAGGGACTGGAGGCTAATTGCGGCCGTTTTTCGCGAAGGCACTCCGCTTTTAGGTTTAAAGGGATATCAGTTGGCTGCTCCCGGGTACCAATCCCTGGCTCATGAGACAAAATTTGATTCTGCTTTAATTGCAATCGGGCGACTTGGGTCGCGAGATCTGCCACGACGTTTGCCAGCTCGTCGACTTTGGAATAGACCTCGGCCATCTTCTCATCCCTGTCCTGAAATTGCCTTTGAAGCCATTGGAATAATGCTTGTTCTGTAGTTCCGGCTATTGCAGGGTTCCTAGGCACTCTAGTGAGGTCTCCCAAGCCATCAACCATGGCAATTTCAAAAAATTTGGTGCCTACAAACCCTAAAGTACGGATCGTTTGCTAGATATCTAGGCGAACAAGAACTAGTTAACAGTTAACTAAATAAAATACGGAAATACAACCTTTGTAGATCCGGTGCTCCACCTCCATAGCTCCGCAACGAGGTCCTCTCCGCTGTCCAAATCAAATCCGGGCTCTAGGATCGGCTTCGTCGGAGAATGGGCAAGCTAGGTCGTCGATGTCCATGCCGAAGATGATCTACGTCGAGGCATCGATGAATCAAGCTCCACCTTCACCAAACCCTAAAATCTTGTGAAGGAAACACACTCTACTACTTGGCAAGAGGTAGAGGATGAAGAAATAGGAATTGGGTTAACTTTAGAATTGGATTTCTCACTCATATCCAACAATCACCATTGATGGACTTTGCTTTTCTTCACTTGAAGAATGAAGAAGAAGAAGAAAGATATTATGATAAGTTAATAGAAAATGAAAAGAAAATGAATTCTTATCATAATATTAACCATGGTCAAGTGTAGAGAATGAATCATGGTTAGTGGGAATGGTTAGGGTTAAGGATGAGATAAGTATGGTTGACTTTATCAAAGCTTCATGAAGCTTCAACTAAAGAACAAATTTAGCCACCATTCTTTTCTCATTTCTTTTATTCATTTATCAAAAATAAATGGATAACTAAATAAGATAAATGAATAAGTAATAATAAACCCTAACCATTTCATTAACCAAGGTTTAATCTTTACACTTGAACCCTAGCATGACAAGTATCATCAAACATGATACAATCAAGTGCACAAAAGTATATCGCATATACAATGCGCACACCCGAGTGAGAAAATCCGTCTAAAGTGAACCGATACTAGTTAATGCAAAGTAATATATCAAATATATACATTAAATCATTAAATCAACACTTGATTCAATGATCCGGTCATGCGCACATAACCGACTGGTATCATTAGTAACATCTTATCGAATCAACACTTGATCCGATAACCCGGCTATATCGGATATAACCGATCAATGTCACATCGCGAGAATAGAATACGGTATCACATACTCGTATTATTCTCGGTCCCGCACATATCTCATATGCGCTCCTATTTCGTTTCGCTTGAGCCAGGAAACCTCTGTGTAGGACTCTAAAGACTCGTCAATACGCCGGCAGCAGATGATGATCATATCAAGCATCCACAAGCCGCAAGCGGTCTGCTAAACGTAACGGCCACCCGGGTATTGAGCGATCTGAAGATCGACGAGCAAGCCCGCTCACACTCCAGTGAATCCGACCAGTAACACTACCGTACAGTCCGGTCTGATCGTCTGATATGTCGCATATCTCGCCTAGGGGTGGTATACGTCAGACCCCAATAGCTCAATAAGTCGTGTCGATATGAGGTCTATAACTGTTCGAGAAACTACTGGTAACACTTACCAGTAAATCTCAGCAACCCTGGCCAGGGATTTCCTGTTATAGCCAATCGAACACAGCGCAACATCAACCCCCTATACCGGGAGAGACGAATCCCCTCCTATCGCTCATTGCCTCCATGTGACTCGGGACTGTACCCAAAAACCACCGTTTTGCACGCCCTTTTGGACGTGGTAAGATGGAAATCAAAGCACAGTGGGAACCACACAAGACTCTATGACGATCTCGGGTCAACAGACTACTCTGTACCAGTGTCACCAGAGAACTGCCATCTGACGTGAGGTATAATACCATCTGGGAGTTCTCGGCGAGTCCGTCCAGTGTACCCAGTCTCTACTGAGCACCCGTATATCATCTCTGATGTCAAACACCGATGGATATGGGATCATCCATCGCCCATCTATATGGGTCGAGAAGGTACACGCTAGTCTACTCTGGTATATCGATGCCCCGTCTCGATACACCCACGACTAGGGACTTTGAAGGATGTACTTATGGACTACCATGTCCCCACTAGTATGATCCGCATCATAGTCCAGGTAGTCAAGTACAGATCCTAAGGGCTTTACCAACATGTAACAGAGAGACAATCAGCATACACGTTAAGGTAAATTGTAACCAGATAGCATACTATCATGTCGAGCAAGAAAGTCCTCCCTATATATGTCCCAGCATCCACTACAATATACATCCTATGTACAGTAATGGCCTCTAGGGCATACATATAACTAACAATCTCCCACTTGCACTAGGGCCATCTTGTAGCAGTGGTTGCAGTATCTCATACTCAACCATCCCATGAAAGTCTCTCTCTGGGAACAGGCCTTTGTGAGTGGATCCGCTGTGTTGTCCTCAGAATCTACTCTCCAATCCTCGATCACCCTGGAGATCAACCATCTCCATGATCAGGCGATGCTGCCTTAGAATAAGTCTGGATCACTGATGGGACCATCGTTCCTCGGGATAAGCCACAATTCCATTGTCACACAATGGGAGGAACATAGTTCATCTCATGAACCATTATACATCCAAACAACCTCTTTGGTAGCATCTTAAGTAGCGATGTATCCTGCCTTTATCGTCTAGTATGTCACGGTATCTAGCTTGGAACTCTTCCAACATACCGTCCCTTTACTGAGGGTAAAGACAATGCCTGCGACTGATATTCAGTCGTCTTTATCACCCTGGAACACTTCCAGTGATTCTCCTCAGGATCGATTGACACCATCTCACTACATCTAGTGAGTATCCTAACATCCATTTAGATCTATCTCATAGATCCAAAACCCAGGATTTAGTAGGTATCACTTTTGATCCTATATGGAGAATCATTGTGATAAGCGGAGATTGATCGAGCGTAGCATAGGAAACTCCTTTCCTATCAAGAGTATGTCATCCACGTACTCTACGAGGATCGTCACCATACTCCCTACTACCTTCTTGTTTATACAAGGTTCATCTACCATTTTGATGATGTCAAACTCTTTGACTGCTTCATCAAAACAGATGTTCCAACTCCGCGATGCCTGCTTTATCCTATAAAGCATCTTGCACACGTTTCCGCTGCTCCCACTGTTTACGAGACCCTTTGGCTGTGTACTTATAGACGCGCTCTAAATCATCATTTAGAAAAGCAGTCAAGACACCCAACCAGATATCGCAGTCATGGTATGTAGCCGTGGCAAGTAGGATCTGGATGGACTTAAGCATAGTCACTTGAAAAGGTTTCATCATGATCCACGCCTGGTCAATGACGAAAACCTTTAACAAGTCTAGCTTTGAAAGTCTCAACTCTTCCATGTACACCAAGTAATCTTCTCAAGATATACTTGCTCCTGATGGGGATTTAACCCTTCAGATCTTGCAGCTAAAGTCCATACTTTGCTGGTGTATAAGGATTCCATCTCAGATCACTAAACATCCAGCCATTCTTACAGAGTCTTACTCCTGATGGCCAGCTCGAAACTAGTTGGGTCATCATCTCATGATGCAATCCTCGCTCCCACTGTCATAGAGAAACCGAAGTATCTCTCAGGTGGGTGAGGAACCCTACTAGATCGGCGGAGAGGCCGAGGTTCGTTGGTATCTACTGAATTCCTTGGCTGTACCAAATCATGCTGTAGTTTGTATAGCTGGAACACTTCCAGTTCTACATAACAGGCCTTGCCTCGAGCTTGTCCGGATTATGCTATTAGACATAGGCCGGACAACCCCAAATCTTAACTAACTTAAGATATGGGCTCTTCCCTTTCCATATCACATATGAAGTGGTAGGCAACTGATTTGATTCGAACCCTATTCAATAGGTATGCAACTTCATAAGTGCATAACTCCCAGAAAGGAAACAGGTAACTCAGTATTACTCATCATAGAGCACACCTTATCATATAGGGTGTATCTGCTCCTCCCCGATATACCATCGTACTATGGTGTATACGGAGGAGTAATGCTGAGAGAGAATCTCATTCTCCTTTAGAATTATCCAGGATTTCCGTGCTTTAGTATTCTCCTCCCTGATCACATCAAAGGACATAATACTTATACCCGTATTGGTTCTCTACTTCTCGCTTATATTCTGTGAATATCTCAAAAGGTTCGGACTCATGTTTCAACAGGAACATAGGTCTGAAACTCGAAAGAGATCATCAGAGAATGTAATGAAGTACAAAGAACCGGTGTTGGCATGTGTAGACCGGGGACCTTTCATACATCAACATGTATCATATCCCAAGAGTTTACTAACTCTTTCTCTGTTTCCAGTAAACGGAGCTATGGTCATCTTATCTTTGTGACATGACTGGCGAATTTCACAAGATGCAAATTCAAACTAATTTAAATATGCATCTTTATGTAACTCTAGCTAGTCGGGTCACATTGATCTGACCTAGTCTACAATGCCTCAAGAAGAATTCGTTCATTTTTGAACTCTTCCTCTTGTGTGTGTTCTGTATACCAAGAACTGTAGTTTGATTTAGAACATCAATGCTTTTAGATAACGTGCCTGATCCGATCAACTTTTGATATAGGAAATGTTCAAAACATTATCCAACAATACAAAATTATATCCTTTCTTTACTAACAAAGAGAGTGATATGATTTGGTATATCAGGTTCGGTATCTAACAACATTCGTTCAGAATCAATGTATTGGTAATACAGGGTGACAGTGACCGACAGACTTGGCTGCAACTCTTGCCCCGTTTTCTGCCTCATGAAACTTATCACCCGTTCTCAGTTCTCTACCTATCTGTAGCCCTATGTAACTGATTACATATCTGGGATCCTGATCTGGTATCACATACCCAGGACGTAGAGGATACTGAGAAACAGTTCTGTGTAACGAACAAACCCGAAGATGATGCATCAGCATGCACTCACTTCGTTTGGGCGGCACGGGAAATCTGGTATTCCCCAATTTCCTGCTCTGTCTTATAACAATTATAAGTTGGAGTGGGACCAACGTTCCCCAGCTCAGTATAACAAGCGGGTTCGGTCAATATTCCGTATTATTATCTTGATTAAGGCGTGATATGGTCGATACCAGGAGAGAGAGAGAAGAAAACACTCAGCGTGCGCTCTGTCAAGAATAGATTGGTTTTTATTTTATCTAATCAGGATGGCTCCCACTGCTTTTTATCAAATCTTCCTTCAAACCCTAAAAGGAAAGACTAGCCGGGATTAATTACACACTACAAGTTCGCCAATCTTTCAGCCAGGCCAGTGTCGGTACTTTGAGGGAGGTCCCCCGTGCTTTCGCACGAACCTAATTAATGTAAACCTCGTTTTCCCAGAGGCGTAACCCCGTTGACACCTTTCTAGACACCTACTTGATCGGCTAATTGTAATGTATAAAACTCTCCCAGGAGTAACACTTACTCGCAGCGGGTATCGGGATCCAACTATCTCATAGAAGGTATGCAATCTCATTGCAAATTTCAACACTTGAAATTCCCGATAATGTTTTGCCCCGAACGATCTATGACCTTGACAAGGTCAACAAACCATAGACCGCAAGTCAAGTTCTACCCGTCATTTCTTGATTGAATCAAACCCACCCGCACGACCCTTGACAAGGTCAACAAGGCCGCACGACTACCCTAACCCAATCTGCATCATATGCATAAGCAGATAAATACTGGTTAGCTACCGCACACTGCGCCTTGACAAGGTCAACAAACGCAGCACGAATACTAAACAGGATTTATCTGAAATGACGGAGGGCTACGACAGGTTTTTCTGAAAACCTATTGCGTAATGAACTTGATATCGTTGTAGGATCGAATGAATTTTGAAATGGAGTGTTTTTGAGGCTTTTCTAGTTTTGCTAAAGGAGTCACTCCCGGTGAAGGGATCGTCGGTCCTTTCCTCGTCGAATGAGGTGCGGGATATATCATATATATCACTGTGCAAAGAAAAAACTCTTAAAAGCAATCAAAAGACAAACCGAGTGTGTAGCATCTGCCAGTTATTGCTAAAGGAGTCACTCCCGGTGAAGGGATCTCGGTCCTTTCCTCATCGAATAAGGTGCAGGATATATCACATATACCGCTATGCAAAGCAAGAACTGTAGCTACCTGTTTTATTTTGAAATTCGATTCTACAACATCTTAGGTTTCTTTTATTTCATTAATCACATTAATGAAGTCCCATCATTAAAGTACCTAAACATCACAGATAGATATGACGTACACTTATGCCATCCGCATTCGCCTCGATGTCCCCTCGTGCATCGTTAGGTTAGGTAACTAACGACAGAGCAGGGCAGGGCTAGCGCGGGTGTAAAACATAAGTAACGTCTATATAATATATCATATATACTATATACTATATCCAACACAGAAACATCACATGATCTCATCATAGATATCGCAGCAGAAGAAATATATGAAATATTGGATATACTAGGACGTCCGTGTTTTCAATACGAGCCAGTATAAAACACGGATTCCACGGTCGTGATGAATAGCCAAACCCACACCCCTAGACCCCTACGAGAGCGGCAAGCAACCCTACCAATTCTGGAGTTAGGAGGCCCGGACCCGACTCCTCGAGTTGGTCTCCCACTGGACTCCAGAACCCGGTTACTTGTGCCCTCCTCCTTGGGTCTATCCTAGTGCGGAAAAGTAAATAATATACAACAGGTGACAACTCCCGCAACCTGGAAGCGCCCCAATAAAAGAATATTACATACAAGTTTTTACATGAATGAAAATGAAAAACACTCATCTCAAATAAAAACCCCCGGCTATTCAAACACGACGATCCAATATAACATATCCAGCAACACATAACATCACATGTCATCAACGTAAGTAAATATGTCCATCCCAATTGTCGTTGACATATAGCAACGAAACCGGCGATATCACATATTACACTTACGGTCACAGAAAAGAAAGTGTAAAACTACAACAGTTGGAATCCGCAATCACCTCAGACATCGCATGCCTGACCAAATGAATTCTTTAGACATCGCATGCCTAACATTTATAAACCCCGCATTTTAGTCTCAAAATCGAAAACACTTTTCAATATCAAGTCGGGCAATTCAACAAGATTCCCGACATCCTGATCGAATGCTCGTCGCAAACTTCAGTAGACGGCCGCACCCCTCACGCCGTCGACGAAGTGCACCAAGGCGGAACACCGCTACCGCGAGCACCCGAAGGGATGCTTTCGGCGACGGGGTTCTCCTACAGTCACTTGGTCGGGGCAATGGGGTAAGGCTGTCTATTAAGTTTACCCGGCGAGTATCCGCGTACGCTACGTGATTGCGACGGACTTTTGATCACATCAAAATTCCGTGGCAACCGATCAAGTGAGACTAAACTGCTATGTTTATAACATTCATTCAGTTATCTCATAACTATTGTGAATTCCAATTATTGTATCCCATTCCAGATAAATAGAAAATGTTAAACTTTCCGATCGAACAATCGAACACCCAAGTTTTCCCGAAACAGATCAACACATGAAACAAGTCTAACAACATTCCGTTCGTGCCTCAGTACCAACGATCCAGCCGTAGAAGGGTCAAGCCAACGCCTCACATATGGTACGCCGTACTGCCCCAAACCCGAAGGTTCAAAGGGCAGTTCAAGACGGTCACATAATCGAGTTAAGGTTTGTGTCTTCTAGAGGGACCATCGCATTACTTGCACTACTTAGAACGTCGTTAAACTACGGAAAAATCCAACAATTGGAAATTTCCCGACAGGGGAAAAATTGGGTATTTATATCCGGTCGAACTTTTTAACATATTCTAAAATTTATCCGGAAAGCCACACAGACAAAATTTGATACCCGATCGAAATACCGAATCCCCAAATCAACTCAGAAAAATTCAACTCTGGAATAAATATTAAAAATACCCAGGAATACCAGCACTAATAATTATGAGATACTGTGTAAAAAATATTAAATAATCATGCCGTACCGCCGCGCAACCGCCGCACGAGGCTAGCTCGTGCCGCGGAAGCGCGGCAGGAAGAATGAATTATCGGCACGAATTTCACAGTACCTCATATATACACCTGCTGATTTTTCTGAACATTTTTAATGTGGAAAAATACCAGATTTTAAAAATTGGACAGAGAGCAATTTTCCGGGTATGGTTTCGGTTCGATCGGACTTCAATTTCCGTCTGGACTTCGCCTAAGGCTCTAGCTAGGCTCTGATACCACTGCAGGGTTCCTAGGCACTCTAGTGAGGTCTCCCAAGCCATCAACCATGGCAATTTCAAAAAATTTGGTTCCTACAAACCCTAAAGTACGGATCGTTTGCTAGATATCTAGGCGAACAAGAACTAGTTAACAGTTAACTAAATAAAATACGGAAATACAACCTTTGTAGATCCGGTGCTCCACCTCCATAGCTCCGCAACGAGGTCCTCTCCGCTGTCCAAATCAAATCCGGGCTCTAGGATCGGCTTCGTCGGAGAATGGGCAAGCTAGGTCGTCGATGTCCATGCCGAAGATGATCTACGTCGAAGCATCGATGAATCAAGCTCCACCTTCACCAAACCCTAAAATCTTGTGAAGGAAACACACTCTACTACTTGGCAAGAGGTAGAGGATGAAGAAATAGGAATTGGGTTAACTTTAGAATTGGATTTCTCACTCATATCCAACAATCACCATTGATGGACTTTGCTTTTCTTCACTTGAAGAATGAAGAAGAAGAAGAAAGATATTATGATAAGTTAATAGAAAATGAAAAGAAAATGAATTCTTATCATAATATTAACCATGGTCAAGTGTAGAGAATGAATCATGGTTAGTGGGAATGGTTAGGGTTAAGGATGAGATAAGTATGGTTGACTTTATCAAAGCTTCATGAAGCTTCAACTAAAGAACAAATTTAGCCACCATTCTTTTCTCATTTCTTTTATTCATTTATCAAAAATAAATGGATAACTAAATAAGATAAATGAATAAGTAATAATAAACCCTAACCATTTCATTAACCAAGGTTTAATCTTTACACTTGAACCCTAGCATGACAAGTATCATCAAACATGATACAATCAAGTGCACAAAAGTATATCGCATATACAATGCGCACACCCGAGTGAGAAAATCCGTCTAAAGTGAACCGATACTAGTTAATGCAAAGTAATATATCAAATATATACATTAAATCATTAAATCAACACTTGATTCAATGATCCGGTCATGCGCACATAACCGACTGGTATCATTAGTAACATCTTATCGAATCAACACTTGATCCGATAACCCGGCTATATCGGATATAACCGATCAATGTCACATCGCGAGAATAGAATACGGTATCACATACTCGTATTATTCTCGGTCCCGCACATATCTCATATGCGCTCCTATTTCGTTTCGCTTGAGCCAGGAAACCTTTGTGTAGGACTCTAAAGACTCGTCAATACGCCGGCAGCAGATGATGATCATATCAAGCATCCACAAGCCGCAAGCGGTCTGCTAAACGTAACGGCCACCCGGGTATTGAGTGATCTGAAGATCGACGAGCAAGCCCGCTCACACTCCAGTGAATCCGACCAGTAACACTACCGTACAGTCCGGTCTGATCGTCTAATATGTCGCATATCTCGCCTAGGGGTGGTATACGTCAGACCCCAATAGCTCAATAAGTCGTGTCGATATGAGGTCTATAACTGTTCGAGAAACTACTGGTAACACTTACCAGTAAATCTCAGCAACCCTGGCCAGGGATTTCCTGTTATAGCCAATCGAACACAGCGCAACATCAACCCCCTATACCGGGAGAGACGAATCCCCTCCTATCGCTCATTGCCTCCATGTGACTCGGGACTGTACCCAAAAACCACCGTTTTGCACGCCCTCTTGGACGTGGTAAGATGGAAATCAAAGCACAGTGGGAACCACACAAGACTCTATGACGATCTCGGGTCAACAGACTACTCTGTACCAGTGTCACCAGAGAACTGCCATCTGACGTGAGGTATAATACCATCTGGGAGTTCTCGGCGAGTCCGTCCAGTGTACCCAGTCTCTACTGAGCACCCGTATATCATCTCTGATGTCAAACACCGATGGATATGGGATCATCCATCGCCCATCTATATGGGTCGAGAAGGTACACGCTAGTCTACTCTGGTATATCGATGCCCCGTCTCGATACACCCACGACTAGGGACTTTGAAGGATGTACTTATGGACTACCATGTCCCCACTAGTATGATCCGCATCATAGTCCAGGTAGTCAAGTACAGATCCTAAGGGCTTTACCAACATGTAACAGAGAGACAATCAGCATACACGTTAAGGTAAATTGTAACCAGATAGCATACTATCATGTCGAGCAAGAAAGTCCTCCCTATATATGTCCCAGCATCCACTACAATATACATCCTATGTACAGTAATGGCCTCTAGGGCATACATATAACTAACAGCTATAACAACCGGGTAATCTTTATCGCCTGAGCTCCATTCTATAGGAACCACGGGCTCCTCTGGCTTATCGGCCTGAGCGGGCTCTTCATCATTTAGATCGAGCCGATGCTGGGTAGCGTTAACCATATCATCACCATGGCTGTGAAGAAGTGGAGGGTTCGTTTCTTCATGTCCGGCCATGTAGACAGTATGGATAACACATTCAGCCATTCTTTCATCGCTGGCAGCTGGTTTCGCAGAGCGGTCCGGGCTTTGAAAATTCATAAATTTTAACATGGCCAGAGCCCTAGCCTTTTTGTTGGCTCTATATCTGAGCCGCTTCATCCTCAATTTCTCTGCCTTGAGCGCTTGGCAGGCTTCTGCTCTCCGGGAAGCCGCCATAGGCTGAGTGATGGGGAGCTTAGAGAAGATATCTGCCCGCGTGTCCGTCGGAGGTATCGCCTGGGCTTGCCCACGACGTCTGGCAACTTCTTTTCTTCCGATGGCTTTGCCCCCAGTTGGGGCCATGGAAAGCCTTCCAGACACTGATTTGCGTTTGGGTTGGGGCACCCTCGAGACCACCACATTTGGCCTCTTACCTTTCGAGGCCGGTTTGTCTGCCACCAGGGCTCGAGGAGCTGGGATGGCGCCAACTGGTATGAACACAATAGAGCCGAATGGTAGCAGCGGCTCCTCCCATTGTCGCCCGAGACTGGCCGGAAGAACCGTCCTGGAGTCTATCTTCATCGTGTAGGAGACGGGAGTCGTGCTAAGAGCCGAGTTCATCTTTGGAGACATTGTCGAAAGGTGATTGCTTGAAGATCCTGCATGAAAGAGCATTATTTTGATATAAATACAGGTATGTATAATGATTGAGTTCGCATGAACGCTTAACCCGAAATATGGGAGGAGAGATGGTCCCACCGGGCGTGCCAGAATCTGTAGGGTGTTTTTCGTCACCCCATTGAGATGGGAATACGCGCGCGCTTGTCAGGCGTACTACAGATTCTCCCTGCCTAGGGTAGGCCGGGGTTTAATGATTGTGGGGATCCGAATCTCCGGCAGCCGCGGACTAAGCTGCCGTTAATTACCCCTCGCCTTTGGGGCGAGGGAACCTCCGATTAACGGGTTAAACTGGTCATGCGAACTCAATGTGCAGTGTACATGTGTTGTGTTTTGAAAGGGGGTTTGGATATGTCGGGAGCCACACAGAGTTTTTACGGGGGTCCTGCTACCCGGATAGCGGGCTGGGGGTCAAGGGGGCCAGCAGCCCCCTTGCGGGGTGCTGGGCAGCGCCCCGTTAGAAAATTTTTTCTAACAGGGACATTATCGCGGAGTATGTGTGTGTGCAAATATGTATACTTATATGTATGTATATGTATGTACATAAAAATAGGGGGAAAAGGCATTCAAAGGATGCGTGGGGCAGCACCTTGGGCGCTGTGCGCCTAGGTGCTGTGTGCTCAGGCGCCAGAGGGCCACGTGTCGGCATGTGGGCGCTCTGCGCTTGAGCGCTGGGTGCTTGAGCGCAAGCGCGCCACGTGTCGGCACGGGGCGACTTGCGCTCGAGTGCTTGCGCTGGAGCGCAAGCGCGCCACGTGTCGGCACGGGGCGACTTGCGCTCGAGCGCTTGCACGGGAGCGCAAGTGCGCTACGTGTCGGCACCGGGGTGACTTGCGCTCGAGCGCTTGCGCTGGAGCGCAAGCGCGCCACGTGTCGACAACGGGGCGACTTGCGCTCGAGCGCTTGCGCTCGAGCGCAAGCACGCCACGTGTCGGCACGTGGGCGCTTTGTGCTGGAGCGCTGAGCGCTTGAGCGCAAGCGCGCCACGTGTCGGCACGCAGGCACTCTGCGCTTGAGCGCCGGCGGAAAAAGGAGGCTTTTAGCCTAAGAAACAGAAGCTATGCTTCAAAAAGGAAATATTTATTATGTATATATGTATGGAGTTAAACTCCTAGGATGTTTTGAAGCTGATGAAGGGGGTTCTTCTTCCTCCTGTTGTTTGGCCAGATCTTGAAGATCAAGAGATGTGAGATCTCAAAATCTCTCCTTTTTGAGATCTGATAGGAGATCTGAGTTCCCCTTTATGGGTTTTGTGGTGGAAATCTACTTAGTTTTCGAAAAGAAAGAGTAAAACTCTTGATTTAATTCAAAAGAAATGAGATGGTTTAGAACCTTGGAGAAGGAGCAGGAGGCACAAAGAACCCTCGTTTTGGGGGAAATGGAAAGTGTTATCTTTTCTTCTTCATCATGTTGCCTTATATAGGCTTACATATTTACACATAGCCCCTTGGGCTTTGCAAAATAGCTTTTTGCCTATCCCATGGCTCATGTGCCATTTCATTTTGCACATAAGCCATGGGCTTACAAAAATTTGGCTTTATGCCCATTTTGCATACATTCATGCACAAAAATTACATAAAAATTATTTGTTACATGATTTTGTTGTTGGCATGGGGAGGCTGGCCGCGGGCTCGACTTGGGTATGGGCCCGCTTGACCTGGGCTTGGGCCCACCTTGCTTGGGGGTTGACCTTGACTTTGACTCAGTCAACAGGGGTGTAAATTTTTACCCCAACAAGTAGGAGTAAGTTATTGGGAATTAGGTGATCATCCTCATTATATCGGAGTTCGTTGTAATTGGTGATATTTGAGGAAATCGCCTGGGTTGTTTGCCGGACGGTAAATATTTGGATTTGAATATCCGTTGTTATGCACCAATTTCAAATTGATATATCTGTACGTCTATTTTTATAAAGTGAGATATACCTTTTTTGAAATTATGTCTATGACATTTACCTATATCAGTGGATGGTTAGGAAAGGAGTATTAAACAGCGGTGTAATTCTTCTTAACCATAAGTACAGTTTTCAACCTATGACACACAGTGAATGAGTTATTAGACTCAGAGGACTTATACAGAGTATTGTATATTGTCCAATGTCCATTAGGACAGAGGGGATGGTCCTCATACTATATTCGGTTAACTTATGACTTCTCTAGTTTTAGACAGGTGTTTCGTAGAAACACAGGGTCTGAGTTTTGAGAAATTATAAGTATATGAGTAAAGTAGAGAAACAGGTATTGCAAGTATCAGGATTCTTCAAGATGATCGAAGATGTAGATACTTGTGTGTCGTATTCAGTTGATAGTAATGATTAAGAGAAGTTGCTTCTCTTTCAGGTTACTCATAATTGCAAGCGTTCCTAAGTTGAGTAGCGCTGATTGGCCTCCTTCCATTTAGTTGACATGCACTGGAGACAGCTGCATGATTTGAATCTGGTTCAATTAAATCAGTGCCTCTGTTTCTGTATTGGATATAGAACAGTTTATATCTTAACGATGTTAAGGAACGGGGAGTTGTCCGGCTTATGCTCAAAACCAGACTCTGGATAACTCAAGGCACATTTCTGTAATGGTTGTTTGTGGGTTGACCCAGGCTATGACGAGGGTTGACTTTCTACCATCTGGAAGATCAATAGTGATATTGTTCTTGACTCGCCACAGTTTTAATAAAAATGGATTTTTTTCAGAAAACAGTAGTGGGAGTATGGTAGAACTGGAAGTGATTCCATAACCGCAAACGATTACTGAAGATTTGATAAGAACCTAAAGATTCAATCTGATTTGACATTCGATTAGCCACTCCGTAGATATGGTGGGTAACCTCAGGCGCTCGAGAGGTACTTCGGTATGCTCAAGGACGGTGGCAGGGAGGTTCTTGTTTACCCAGACTTGCCATTGCTGTTGTTCCAGGCTGCGAGACCCGGCAGGAGGATGAGTATAGCATCATTCTAAACTAGCGTTAGAAGTGCACATGTATATGACTCTGCCAGAGGGTTGTCGTAGTCAGTGGGAGCAGAGGAAGCATTAGTGGACAAGTGTCTTATGTCTATTTATAGACTAAAGCAGATATAGCGGAGATAGATCATCTTTTTCTGATGTGAAAGTCATAGGTTTGACTTCATCAGAATAGGGGATGGATCTGTTGAGAAGGTAGTAGGGTGTGATGTCCTGGTATTTGGATGACATACATAGAGTAGGAAGTGATATTCGTATACTACGATCGGTTATACTTTGGTTGTCACACAGTGGTTTCTTCATATGGGACTTGGATATAATATCAAGGCATTCTGGTTACTAGATCTATAGATCTAGATTTGGGTGGTTTCCCAATCAGGGTACTTAGACAGCATTCTAAGTGTTAGAATGGACGACTCCTGGCACGGTAGTATACCTGCAGGTAATGGAGTCACCATCTCTAAAGGTTTCTTACAGACTAAAGGGGAGAGGGATGTGCATGATTGGCAGATCACTTGCTTAAGCAATTGAGTCAATCATGAGATGTCAAGTACCACACCAGATATTGTTTTTGCAGTAGGTGCAATAAGTTGATAATTGATCCAATCCTGGAGAAACATTCGGAGGCAGTTTTAGAACATAAGTGGATGTTCTAGGGATATGATAACGGCAACATCCTTTGGGAGACAGTTATCATTCCAGGCTTCCAAGGTGACCTGGGTGACAGAGTGACTGTCAGAGTTATAGTTCTCCCGCTGAAGAGGGGCAGTATTTTGGACAGGTGGTCCAAGCGGATACTGAGGGAGGCATGACGCAGGATACTGATTAAGTTCAGTTGACGATACAGTCTAAGAAGTTTGGATTTGGAGTTCATTTGTGAACTAGGTCCCATCAGACATCTAAACATATTCTAAGACAGGTATTTCTCATTTCGGGAGATGGCTTTCTCCACGAACTTGAGATAAAGAGAGACATAGAAAGAAACATCACAGCGGATCCACTCACTGAGGCTATTCCTCGAACGCAATAGTTTCGCAAACGAGCTTTGTGAGACTGACTAGTAGAGGAGTTGGGTGTTCGGTATCACACAGGCTGTGAGTATGCGACATCTCAATAATTAGCCTTGAGTGCAAGTTGGAGATTGTTGGAGATAGTGCCCTCAGAGTCAATTATTGGATCTCCGGCACGTGATTGCAATGATTGAGTGAGGACCTATACCAGTAGGACAGTCTTACTCAAGATGATAGTATGCTATCTGGTTTATCTTTATCATCGTGTACTGCTTTAGGTGACCTTACAGGTCACTATTGCACGTTGATAGAGCCCCTAGGATTCTTGCTTGACTGCCAGCTGTATGAAGGCGATCATATACGTGGGAGCTGGGGTCTATAAGCACATCCTTAAAAGGTCCCTAGTCGTGGGAGTTTCGAGACAGGGCATCGATACTCCAGAGTAAGTTAGTGTATACAGTCGAGACCCCGATGAAGGGCGGTGGACGGTCTCACAAGCCACTGGTATCAGTTGGTTCACCAAAGATGTATACAGGTGCTCATTGGGTTATGAGTACACCAGACAAGACTCGCCGAGAACATGCTAGTTGGTCTTATACCTGACGTCAGATAGCAGTTCCCTGGTGACATGTGTACAGGTTAGTTCATCGACCTTAGATCGTCATTTGTCTCGTGTGGGTTCCCACTGTGCTTTGATTACTGCCCTACCACGCTCAAAGGAGACGTGCAAACAGGTTTTAGTTGGGTACAGTCCCGAGCCACATGGAGGCAGTAAGCGGATCTGCAGGGGTTCGTCTCTCCCGGTATTGGGGGTGAGGTCACGCTGTGTCTAGGAGAGCCATTACACGAAGTCCTTGGACAAGGCAGAAGATTTACTGGTAAGTATTCCAGTAGTATCTCAGGGTGTTCTGGGCTACACTCCGACACGACTTGTACAGCTTTTGGGGGTCTGACTTTTACCAACCCCCTAGGCCCGCCATGAGATTCTCATAGACGAACAGACCGGACTGTACGGATATTGTCACTGACAGGCTCAGTAGGGTGTCAGGATGAGTTCACTCATCGACGTCCCTTTTGAACAATACCTGGTAGCCCGTTACGTATAGGCTAATACCTCTGACGTGCTAGTGGTTAAATCCACAACCAAAGTATTGACGAGTCTTTAGAGTCCACCACAGACCATTTTCTCAAGTTTCGGGAGAAACGCTGTAGAGGCCGTATGGAGATATGGCAGGGTTCGATCTTATACGTGCGGTATTGCACAGATAGTGATCGGACGGATTTTACTAGCGGGCTTTGGTTTAAGCCGGATCCTAGTATTGTATAGTGTAGATTTTTCTCTTTGCATTTGTATTCAGTGGGAATACAAATGCGGGCATGTATATGCAGTCGCGGGGTTTTCCTGTAATTTATTACGGGATCAGTTTTCTGAAGTTGCCAGTTTGCATTCCGTTCCGGCCAGTTTTCCTTTGTTCCTTCACGGCCGGAATTTTAAGAGGGAGGGGCTAATTTGCAAGAGTGCAAATTAGTTTTGTGGAGGGGGTTTCTTGCATTTGGAGGATTATGACTATCATCATTAGATCTCTTTTCCATCTCTTCCCTTGCATTTATGTTGATGGTTATGGAAAGGATGTGGAGTTGATTTGGTTGTGATTTATTTATCCTTTTATCACTTATTTTTCTCCTCTTGATGATTCATTATTTTTCCCACCACCATGAGGAGAGAGGCCGGCCACTTCATGAGGGAGATGAGAGAGTTCATTTTTGATGAGGGAAATTGATTCATCTCATTTTGCTTGCTTGCTAAATTCCAAACCCTTCTCCAAAGTTCTTCTCTCATTCCTTCATCATGGCAACTTCTATAACCCCAAGAGACAACCATTCTACACTAGTCTACAATAAATCTTAAAAAAGTCGATTCGCCAACTTCGTGCCCGAGTTGCCTCGGTCCACAGGTGGGAGCCCGTAAAAGATCCCGGCGTTGTGGTGCCCGTCCTGACGAGGAGCCGACGACCGGAGATTCCGCGAGGAGATCGGAGTGAAGGCGAAGACCGAAGGACACGGATCGCTTGGTATAGCTTCTCTACTCCTTTTTCTTGTTTGCTAGAGTTAGATTAATGGCACGATCCAGGTTTTTAGTGCGCGGTGGTGCCGGTTTCAGTTTATAGAAAAGTTTTCGTTTCCGCATTCCGGCGTCGGATTGATGGCCGGGGCGCCGCCGTGCACTTACAGTTAGTTAGTTTTGTTTAGCAAAGATCCCTCCTTTAGCATAGTCCATGTTGCCTAGTGTTGTAAAAATCTGATTTTTCGTAACGTTTCCGCCTCCCCGCAAGCACCGGGGTGGGCAACGTGGACTTACAGTGGTATCAGAGCCTAGCTAAACACAAACTAACTAGTTAGCAAAGTATCTAGAACTTCGATCAGAAAAAATCGCAAAACACTTTTCAAAAACCCTAAGTTTCTGTCGATTTTTTTTTCTGCTCTAAAAATAATAAATCATACATGAAAAATCGGCTCAAGGTTTTCTAAAGACACCCACCAAAAACGATCCACTGAACCGGTCTAAGCGCCGCGGTTCCGCGGCAAGAACATGCTTCTTGCCGCGGATCCGCAGCCGAGTTCACTCGGCCGTGGACCGAGTTTGGTGCAGTGTACTTAATTGGAGGTTTTAGGATTTTTAATATAGTTTGTTTCTACCCAGATTTTCCAGAGAACAAGTTAGTTTTTGGGGTGGTCACAAATCCGTATTTTGATCGAATTTCTTTACACTTTGACTAATGAGTTATATCTGTGATGTGATATATGTATTGAACGTCTGCTAATCGCTATAAGTCGATTAGTGGGGGTTATACATATCTGTGATCTGTAATGTTGATGGTTTGTGTATATGAATTCGTTGGATTGTCGCTGATGAATAGCCGGGGGGTTGTGAGATGAGAGTTTTCTTATTCTTTCAATTCTTGTAATATGTAAATTGATGTAATATTATTTGTATGGCCGCACAACCGGGTCGAGGTTGTAGCCTTCATTGTATAATTTCTTTTTACTGTTTTTGCTCCTAGGATAAACCCAAGGTGGGGTGCACAAACTACCGGGTATCTCGAAGTGCCGAGTGGCCTACTCACATTGTTGAGGGAGGTTGCTTCACTTCGGATACTTGGCGAGTACCGCACCCGTAAGGGTCTAGGATGGGGTTTGGCTTTTCATCGCGACCGTGTAATCCACTTTTCGTTACAGGCTCGTGCGAAATGCGGATTCCTAGTATATCCAATGTGTTCATCTGTGATCTGGAATGGCTATCATTGCATGTGACGAATGTTTATATATATATCTATATGATATCTATTTAGGCGTTGCTTATGTTTTGCATCCGCGCTAGTCCAGCCTCCGCTCTGTCGTTAGTTAAGTATCCTAACGGGTGATGACGGGACCCCGTGGCAAATGCGGATGGCATAAGCGTACGTCATATTTTCGTTGTTTTCTGCAATGGTAAGATTAAATGATGGGACGCATTGGAATTAATGCAAGAAAAAATAAACCAAGTAACAGTCGTTGGAACACTTTCAAAACCACTCGGTTCTTTTCAAAACCAAACTTTTAAATGCGGAGCTTGAACCACTCCTTTTGAAAGCTATCTCGTTCTATCGATTATATCAAGTTCACTACGTTCACGGTTTCGCCAAAACCATTCGTAGCCCTCCGTCGTTTCACATGAATAGTCAATAAGTATTCAAGCTATGTATGTTGGCCAATGTCAAGGCATAGTGATTGGTAGCTATTGGGTATTCATGTGCAGCATAAATAGATGTGTTGGTTTGGGGAAGTCGTTCTACCATGTTGGCCAAAGTCAAGGGTATTTGCGGGTGGGCTCAAATTAACCTAGAGAATGACGGGTAGAACTTGACATGCGACTTTTGATATTTTGCCAAAGTCAAGGTCATAAGAGCATGGGGCAAAAACCCACATCGGGAGTTTCAAAAGAACTGAAACTTGCTAGCGCTGCATACCATTTGGAGTGTGATGATTCTGATAGGATTCCTTCAGTTTTGTCACGCGATGATATTTGGATCCCGATCCTACTATGAGTGTATGCTACTCCTCCGGAACTTTCTCACTTAACGATCAATGCTATAAACCAAGTAGATGTCTAGAAAAGTGTTAGCGGGGCTACGCCCACAGGGAAAAGAGGTTATTTAATTAAGGAACTTCGCGAAAGCGTTGGAAAACCTCCCTCGAAGTACCGACACTGGCCTGGCTGAACGGTTAAGCAAGAATTGTACGGTGAAATTAATCCCGACTAATTCTTCATTTATGGGTTGAGGAGGGATTCGAGAGACAGTGGGAGTCATCCTGTTTAGACAAATTAAAAACCACTCTAAACTTGCAAGAGCATCATGCTAAAGTGTTTCTTCTCTCTCTCCTAATTGCAGCGACTAAATATCATGACTGGACTTAAGTTACTTCTAGATAAAACATACTGACAGGGCCAAACTACAAAGATTGGCTCAGGAATGTCAAAATGGCAATCACTTATGACAAGCTGGGGTATCTTCTTACCACCAAAGCTCCCCCTGTCCCAGGTCCCAAAACAAGTGTCGTGGATAGAGAAATCCGCAAGACCTGGGAAATCGACTGCGCGAAGGCCAAGTGCCTCGTGCTTGCCTCTATGGACAATGAATATCAGAGGAGGCATGAGAATATGGACCTCGAATCCATATTTCTCCATACAAAAGAACTGTATGGAGAGCAATCCCGTATCGCCAGAAACGAAGTGTCGAAGAAGCTATTTTCGGCGAGATTGGCCGTCGGATCATCGGTAGCGGAACACGTGTTTAAGATGATTGGCTACATAGAGGAGCTCGCGGACCTTGGGACCACGTTGGAGAATGAGCTCTATACGGACTTTATTCTCCAGTCCTTTCCTTCCACTTACGCCCAGTTCATCCTAAACTTCAACTTGCAGGAAAAGGAAGTTGAACTTTCAGAGCTCCTCAACATGCTGAGGAGTGCAGAGGGCACCCTACAGAAAGGTAGGGAAACATCCACTTTGTTTGTAGGAGGATCTTCCTCTTCTAGGTCCAGGGCGAAAGCCAAGGGAAAGAAGAAGAAAACCCCCGCCAAACCAAGGGGCGGTGTTAGTAAGGTGGATACGAAGGGAAAGGCAAAAGCAACAAAGGTAGCGGGGAAGCTTGTGGATAAGGAAGAGTGCTTTTACTGTCACAAGAGTGGATACTGGAAAAAAGATTGCAGGGCTTGGAAGGCCAGACCACAGGATCTGAAGCAAATTGCGGCTTCAGCTTTAGGTGTGTATGTTATTGAAAACTGTCTATCAATAAACTCTACGTCCTGGGTATTGGATACCGGATCAGAATCTCATATCTGTAATTCTTTGCAGGCGTTGAGAAAGCGTATGTTTTTTAAGGCAGGTGACATGACCCTCAAAGTTGCAAACGGAGCTAGCATGGATGCTAAGGCCGTGGGGGACTATCACCTGGGAATGTCAGATGGACATGTTTTGGTTTTACGAAATTGCTTTTTTGTACCCAATGCAACTTGTAATATCATTTCTGTATCTTTAATTTCTAAAGAAGGTTATGAATTTGCGTTTGTAAGTAATGTTGTAAACATTCAGCTTAATCAAGTTCTGATTGTGTCAGGTACTTTAAGCAATGGTATATACGTATTAAACCAACCACAGATTTTCAATGTCCAGAATACACACAAAAGAAAGTCTCCGGAACAAATCAGACTTTCTTATGGCTTTGTAGACTGGGTCACATCAATGAGAGAAGGTTGACGAAGTTACATACAGAAGGATATTTGGATCCGTGCGAATATCAATCATATGCAACTTGTCAATCCCATCTCAAAGGAAAGATGACAAAGGCTCCGTTCACTGGACACGGAGTAAGAGCGAGCGAGCTCTTGGGACTGTACACAGCGACGTGTGCGGTCCAATGTCTACGCATGCACGAAGCGGTTATTCTTACTTCATTACTTTTACGGATGACTTTTCAAGGTACGGATATGTCTTCTTAATGAAACATAAATCCGAAGCCTTTGGAAAATTCCAGGAATACAAGAATGAAGTAGATAATAAAACAGGCAAAAGTATCAAGACACTGAGATCTGATCGAGGTGGTGAATACTTGAGTGCCGAGTTCCTGGATTACTTAAAAAGAATGGAATTCTCTCTCAGCTTACTCCTCCATATACTCCGCAACATAACGGTGTATCGGAAAGACGGAACCGAACCCTATTGGATATGGTACGGTCCATGATGAGTAACGCTGAGTTACAGCGATCATTCTTGGGATATGCACTAGATTCAGCTGCATACCTTTTGAACCGAGTTCCAACTAAGACTGTGCCTACTACACCATATCAGATGTGGTGTGGGAAGAGACCCTATCTTAATCATATTAAGACATGAGGATGTCCAGCTTTTGTCAAAAAGCAGCATGCGGACAAGCTCGAGGCACGCTCAGTACAGTGCAAGTTTGTGGGATATCCAAAGAACTCCAAGGTATATTTCTTCTATTGCGAAGAGGAACAAAAGGTTTTTGTTTCTCGGCATGCCCACTTCTTGGAAACTCAGATTTTGGAGAATCAGATAAGTGGGAGCGCAATAGAACTGAAAGAAATTCTAAAACCATGAGCTATTACTGAAAGCTTAGTAGAACCAGAGGATTCGAAAGATCTGGACATTCCTACGCCGCTCCGCAGAAGTAGTAGGCAGTCTCATCCGCCCGAGAGATACTACGGTTTTCTCATAGACGGGGATAGAGAGGATTGCATCATTGATAGTGATAGTGATGAGCTGACTAGCTTCCAGCAGGCCATTCAGAGCGTTGACTCGGTAAAATGGCTGGATGCAATGCGGGCCGAAATGGAGTCCATGTACACCAACAAAGTTTGGACGTTGGACATTGCTCTAGATGGGGTAAAACACGTAGGATGCAAGTGGATCTTCAAAAGGAAGATTGGTGTAGATAGATAAGTTGAGACCTATAAAGCTAGACTTGTTGCAAAGGGTTTCCGTCAAAGGCCTGGCTTGGACTATGACGAAACCTTTTCTCCAGTGGTTATGCTGAAATCCATTCGGATCCTTCTTGCCATTGCTGCCTTCCACGGTTATGAGATTTGGCAGATGGACGTAAAGACCGCTTTTCTAAATGGAAATTTAGAGGAGTGTGTCTATATGGACCAGCCATAGGGTTTCATTCAGAGTGGGAGAAACGGAAAGGTGTGCAAGTTGCATAAGTCCATCTATGGACTGAAGTAGGCATCGCGGAGTTGGAACATCTGTTTTGATGAGACGGTCAAAGAATTTGGCTTTATCAAAAATCCAGATGAACCATGCATCTATAGTAGATTTGTAGCGAGAACTGTAGTATTCCTCGTATTATACGTGGATGACATTCTCTTGATAGGAAATGACATTCCTGTGCTACAATCTGTCAAAGGGTTCTTGTCACACAGGTTCTCCATGAAAGACCTGGGTGATGCCTCATACATTCTGGGGATCCGGATCTATCGTGACCGATCCAAAAGGATACTAGGACTCTCACAGTCCAGGTACGTCGACACCATAATAAAAAGATTCAGTATGGAAGATTCCAAGCGTGGTAATCTACCGGCTTGTCACGGGATCACCCTCTCCAAAAAGATGTCTCCCAAGACTGATTTGGAAAGGGATCGCATGTCTATTATACCCTACGCTTCTGCGGTAGGTTCTATAATGTATGCGATGTTGTGTACCAAACCGGATGTAGCTTATGCACTAAGTGTGGTAAGCCAGTATCAGTCAAACCCTGGGAGAAACACTTGATAGCGTAAAGAACATTCTCAAGTACCTGAGAAGGACTAAGGAGATGTTCTTGGTGTATGGCGGAAAAGACCTCCAGATCGAGGCTTTTGCTGACTCCAGCTTCCAGAGTGACAAGGATGATTCCAAGTCCAAGTCGGGTTATGTCTTTACCCTCTATGGAGGGGCGGTGTGTTGGATGAGTTCCAAACAGGAAACCGTTGCTGACTCGACGATGGAAGCGTAATATATCGCTGCTGCAGATGCCGCAAAAGAAGCCGTCTGGATAAGGAAGTTCCTAACAGAACTTCAGGTGGTTCCGTCCATTGTTGATCCAGTACCTCTGTATTATGACAACAACGGGGCTATAGCTTTAGCGAAGGAACCCAGGTCCCATCAGAAATCCAGGCACATCTTGAGGTGGTATCACCTGATCAGGGAGATCGTGGGTCGCCAGGAGATCGAGGTTCGGAGAGTTGCTACGGAAGATAACACTGTTGATCCATTCACGAAGGCCTTACCCCAGACTCAGTTCGAGCGGCTGATCGAGATGATAGGTCTTCGATACGCCAGTACATGGCCTTAGTGCAAGTGGGAGATTGTTAGTGTATATGCCCTAGAGGCCATTACTGTATCATACTAGTATGTATATTACTTGATGGAAGCTTGGAATATTCACCTTGTATTGACAATCTTGCTCAAAATAGTAGTATGCTACTTGGTTTGTTTCTGCTTTAATGTGTGCATGTGTATCTTTTAGCATATCGCTTTTACACATTAGTGGAACCCTTAGGATCTTTGCTTGATTACCAGCGTTGTGATGGCAGTCACACTCGTGGGGGCTGGATAATCCATAAGCACATCCTTATGCAGGTCCCTAGTCACAGGACTATCGAGATAGAGCATCGATACTCCGGAGTAGACTAGCGTATGCGCTTCTTATCCCAGCTTGGGAGACGGTCTGTCCCACAGCCGTCAGTACGTCGTACTTGAGATAGTATACGGGTGCTCGTTAGGTTACGAGTACACTGGACAGGACTCGTCGGGAACTGTTGGTTGATATTATACCTATCATCAGTTATCAGTTCCCAGGTGACATGAGTACAGCTTAGTCCGTTGACTTAACACTGTCACTTCGCCTCGAGTGTGTTCCCACGGTACTTTGATTACTACCCTACCACGGCTGAAAGGAGTCGTGCTAACAGGTAGTTTTTGGGTGCAGTCCCGAAACACTTGGAGCCAGTGACAGTTAGACAGGATTCGTCTCTCCCGGTATTGGGGGTTGATATCGCGCTGTGTCTAGGAGAGCCATTACACAAAGTCCCTGGCCAGGGCAAGGGAGATAGACTGGTAGGTTTCTAGTGTTATCTCAGGTGTTTTGGGCTACACTCTGACACGACTTGTACCGCTAGTAGGGGACTGACGTTTACCGCCCCCCTAGGCCCGCCATGCGATGTTCTTAGACGCACAAACCGGAATGTACGGAGACTGTCACATTCAGGCTCAGTAGGAGTTCAGATGGGTTTACCTCGTCAGTCTTCTTATCGGCATCTACCTGGGGACCGTTATGTACAGCTAGTGCCGCTTGCGGTCTGTGGTTAAACCCACTGCCAGCATAGTGTCGAGTCTTTAGAGTCCTACACAGAGGGTTATTCGCCTTTAGGCAAAATGAGTAGAGGTCGCATGGTTTTGCGACAGGGTTCGTTCACATCCGCGCACTTGTGCACGTTTGGTGTCCGGACAGCTTATACTAGCGGGCTTTGGTTTAAGCCGGATCCTAGTATATGATTTGGGATTGGTTTTATCTCATTGTATTTGAGTTCCTCGGAACACGGATACGGGTGTGTATGCACAGTTGACTGAGGCAGAAGCAGAGGACTTTCACTAGGGTTGATGACCATTGCCATTTTCTTAACCCTAATGTTTATGTGTGAAATATGATTTATTAATATTAGTTAATTATAATTGTGAATGGTTAGGGTTGTTGACCATTTTACTATACTTGACTTGTTGACCTAGGTTGACAAGTTGACCATCATCATTCCATATGAAAGATGCTCTTTGATCCTTGCAAAAGCATTTAATGTGAAATGATAATGGTCATTTCTTGATTAACCATCACAATTATCTTTAGCTAATTATCTATTTTTCATAATTCACATATATGTGAGAAGGTTGGATTATTCTTCTCATTCTATCATTCTCATTCTCTCTCCTTCTCTTCCTCTCTCTAGCTCTCCCCTCTCACGAGTTGAGAACCCTTTGAGATTGAGATAAAACCCTCAAAAATACTCTCTACTCTTTCTAAGGTCCTAGGTTTAGCACACCAAGCACCTTAGTTACTTCTAGTTTGAGGTTGGAGCCAAAGGTAGAGGCCCTCGGGTGGATCTTTCTTCGGCAAGGGAAGGCGACAAGGAGAACCCGTTCTTTCACTCCAAGGAGCAAGAAGAGAAGGACTTGAATACCTAGGTATAACCCCTTTCCAAGTAGCTAACTCTTTAGCTTGTTAGTTAGTTTTGTTTAGCAAAGATCCCTCCTCTAGCATAGTCCATGTTGCATAGTGTTGTAAAAATCCGATTTTTCATAACGTTTCCGCCTCCCCGCAAGCACCGGGGTGGGCAACGTGGACTTACACATGCTTGGGCGCTTGATGCGATTTTGGTGCACACCAGATGCACTAAATCGAGATTTTCATGCATATTAGATGCACCTGGTATTGCTGTCAGGCACACACCGTTGCCCTTGACAGGTGTTTGTTAGTTATATGTATGCCCTAGAGGCCATTACTGTACATTTGATGTATATTGTAGTGGATGCTGGGACATATATAGGTAGGACTTTCTTGCTCGACATGATAGTACGCTATCTGGTTGCTCTTTATCTTAACATGTATACTCTCTGTCTCTCTGATTACATGTTGATAAAGCCCTTAGGATGTGTACTCGACTTCCAAGACTATGATGCAGATCATACTAGTGGGGCCTGGGTAGTCCATGAGTGCATCCTTCAATGTTCCTAGTCGTGGGAATATCGAGACGGGGCATCGATATTCCAGAGTAGACTAGCGTATATCTTCTCGACCCATGTGATGGGCGATGGATGATCCCACATCCATTGGTGTTTGACATCAGAGATGGTATGCGGGTGCTCAGTGGAGACTGGGTACACTGAACGGACTCGCCGAGAACTCCCAGATGGTATTATACCTCACGTCAGATGGCAGTTCTCTGGTGACACTGGTACATCTTAGTCTTTTGACCCGAGATCGTCATAGAGTCTTGTGTGTCTCCTATTGTGCTTTGATTTCCACCCTACCACGGCTCTACTGAGTCGTGCAAACAGGTGGTTTTTGGGTACAGTCCCGATTCACATGGAGGCAATGAGCGATAGGAGGGGATTCGTCTCTCCCGGTATTGGGGGTTGATGTTGCGCTATGCTCGACTGGCCATAACAGGAAATCCCTGGCCAGGGTTGCTGTGATATACTGGTAAGAGTTATCAGTAGTTTCACGAATGTTATGGACCTCAAGTCGGCATGACTTATCGAGCTACTGGGGTCTGACGTTTACCATTCCTAGGCGAGATATGCGACATATCAGACAAACAGACCGGACTGTACGGTAAGTGTTACTGGTTGGATTCACAGGAGTATGAGCGGGCTTGCTCGTCGATCTTCTGATCGCTCAATACCCGGATGGCAGTTACATTTAGCAGACCGCTTGCGGCTTGTGGGTGTTTGATATGATCATCATCTGCTGTCGGCGTATTGACGAGTCTTTAGAGTCCTACACAGAGGTTTCCTGGCTCAAGCGAAACGAAATAGGAGCGCATATGAGATATGTGCAGGACCGAGAATAATGCATGTATGTGATACCGTATTACATTCTCGCGATGAATGTATCGATTGGTTGTATGCGATATAACCTAGTTATCGAATCGAAGATTGATTCGATAAGCCGATACATTGGATACTAGTCGGTTATATGCGATATGACCGGATCGTTAAATCAAGTATTGATTTAATGATTTAATGTATAATTATATATTTGATATATTACTTTGCATTAACTAGTATTGGTTCACATTAAAAGGATTTTCTCACTTGAAATTCACAAGTTGTATATGTGATATACTTTTGTGCACAAGATTGTATCAACTTTGATAATACATGCTCGTTTGGGTGTATGTTTAGTTTAAATCATGTTTAATGAATGGTTAGGGTTTTTTAATCTTCTCTTGATTATTTAGATTATTTATTTATTCATTTATTTGTTTATTTCCTTTTAAGGCAAGAAAAGAAATGGTTGCTTTTTGGATTTACTTGAAGCTTCATGAAGCTTTGAAAAAGTTCAACCATTTTTGTTTCTTTGCCTAACCTAACCATTCAGCTAACCTTGGTTTATTCTCTACACATAACCATGGTTGCAATATGATACTTATCATATTATTTTCTATTAGAAAATAACTTATCATATTATCTTCATATTCTTCATCTTCAAGATGAAGAAAGCTTGCCTCCATCAATGGCAACTAGCCAAAATGAGTGAGAAATCCAATTCTAAAGTGAACCCACTTCCTATTTCTTCATCCTCTAGCTCTTGCCAAGTAGTATAGGGTGTTTTCTTCACAAGTTTCATAACTTGGTGAAGTGGGAGCTTGATCTTGTGATGCCTCGACGTAGATCATCTTCGGCATCGAAGCCGACGACCAAGCCCGCCCATTTCTCCGATGAAGTCGACGCTAGAGCCCGGGATCCGATGATCGCAGCGAGGAGACTTCATCATGGAGCTATGGAGGTGGAGGACCGGATCTACAAAGGTTGTAGCCCCTTTACTTTAGCATTAAATTCGTTTACTCGCATTGCATCGCCTCATTATCTAGTTAACGATCCGTATTAGGGTTTGTAGGCACATGAAATTTTTTAATTGGGCATGTTTGATCACTTGTGAGACTTCATTAGTGTGCCTAGGAACCCTACAGTGGTATCAGAGCCTAGCTAGAGCCTTAGGCGATGCGTAGACGGAGTTAGAAGTCCGATCGAACCGAAACCCTAACTCCAAAATGCTCTCTGTACATTTTTGTAATTCGTGGAATTTTGTAAATTAAAAATGCTTAAAAAATTCAGCAGGAAATTCTAAGAATTATGGTGAAAAAATTACCTATTGATGTGTCTAAAGCGCGGCGGAACCGCGGCATTAGCAGGCTAATGCGGCGGTTCCGCGCCCATTTAGCCTCTTCAGTCAACCATTTTTGCACAGTAACTTCTTTATTTAAATGCTGAGTTTTATGAGATTTTTTAATATTTATTCAAGAGTTGAATATTCTGGGTTGTATTAGGAGTTCGTAGATTCGATCGGATTATCAAACTTTGTCTATGTGTTTTCCGGATATTTTAGAATATGTTAAAAAGTTCGACCGGATATAAATACCCACTTTTTTCCCTGCCGGGAAATTTCCAATTGTTGGACTTTTCCGTAGTTTAATGATGTTCCAAGTAGTGCAAGTAACACGATGGTCCCTCTAGAAGACAACAAACCTTAACTCGATTATGTGACCGTCTTGAACTGCCCTTTGAACATTAGGGTTTGAGCAGTACGGCGTGCCACATGTGAGGCGTTGGCTTGACCCTTCTACGGCTGGACCGTTGGTACTGAGGCATGAACTGAATGTTTTTAAACTTATTTCATGTGTTGAGCTGTTTCGGGAAAACTTGGGTGTTCGATTGTTCGATCAGAAAATTTAACATTTTCTATTTATCCGAATGTGATACAACATTTGGAATTCACAAGTAGTTATGAGATAACTGAATGAATGTTATAAACATAGCAGTTTAGTCTCACTTGATCAGTTGCCACGGAATTTTGATGCGATCAAAAGTCCGTCGTAGTCACGTAGTGTACGCGGATACTCGCCGGGTAAACTTAATAGACAGCCTCACTCCATAGCCCCGACCAAGTGACTGTAGGAGAACCCCGTCGTCGAAAGCATCCGTTTGGGTGCTCGCGGCAGCGGTGTTCCACTTTGGTGCACTTCGTCGACGGCATCGGGGGTGTAGCTGCCTACTAAAGTTTGCGACGAGCATTCGATGAGAATGTCGGGAATCCTGTAGAATTGCCCGACTTGATATTGAAAAGAGTTTTCGATAATGAGACTAAAATGCGGGGTTTATAATTGTTAGGCATGTGATGTCTAAGGAATTCACTGGTCTAGGCATGCGATGTCTACAGAGGATGCGGATTCCAACTGTTGTAGTTTTACACTTTCTTTTCTGTGACCGTAAGTGTAATATGTGATATCTCCGGTTTCGTTGCTATATGTCAACGACAATTGGGATGCGCATATTTACTTACGTTGATGACATGTGATGTTATGTGTTGCTGGATATGTTATATTGGATCGTCGTGTTCGAATAGCCGGGGTTTTTTATGTGAGATGAGTGTTTTTCATTTTCATTCATGTAAAAACTTGTATATAATATTCTTTTATTGGGGCACTTCCAGGTTGCGGATGATGTCTCCTTTTGTATATTATTTACTTTTCCGCATTAGGATAGACCCAAGGAGGGGAGCACAAGTAACCGGGTTCTAGGGTCCAGTGGGAGACCATCTCGAGGAGTCGAGTCCGGGTCTCCTAACCCTAGAATTGGTAGGGTTGCTTGCCGCTCTCGTAAGGGTCTAGGGTGTGGGTTTGGCTATTCATCGCGACCGTGGAATCCGTGTTTTATACTGGCTCGTATTGAAAACACGGACGTCCTAGTATATCCAATATTTCATAAGATATTTTCTGCTGCGTTATCTGTGATGTGATCATGTGATGTGTTCAGATAGATATTATATATAGTATATACGATATATTATATAGACGTTGCTTATGTTTTACACTCACACTAGCCCTGCCTCGCTCTGGCGTTAGTTACCTAACCTAACGGTGCAGACGGGACATCGAGGCGAATGCGGATGGCATAAGCGTACGTTATATTTATCTGTGATGTTTAGGTAGATTTAAATGATGGGATATTCATTAATGAGATTAATGAAAGAAAATAAACCTAATTGATGTTGTGGAATCGAATTTCAAAATAAAACAGGTAGCTACAGTTCTTGCTTTGCATCGCGGTGTTCCTTGTAGAACATCCTGCACCTTATTCGATGAGGAAAAGACCGAGATCCCTTCACCGGGAGTGACTCCTTTAGCAATAACTGGCAGATGCTACACACTCGGTTTGTTTTTGATTGCTTCTATAGTTTCTGCTTTGCACAGTGATATATATGATATATTCCGCACCTCATTCGAGGAGGAAAGGGCCGACGATCCCCTCACCGGGAGTGACCCCTTTAGCAAAACTAGAAAAGCCTAAAAAACATTCCATTTACAAACTATTCGATTCCGCAACGAGATCAGGTTCAAAGCGTTAAAGGTTTTCACAAAAACCATTCGCAACCCTCCGTCATTTTAGGAAGTAGAGTACTTAGTATTCGTGCTACGTTTGTCGACCATAGCCGAGGCGTAGTGTGCGGTAGTTAAGTGATGTCTTCCTACACCGCATATGATGCGATTAGTTAGGACAGTCATGTGGCTTTGTTGACCTTAGCCAAGGGTCATGTGGGTGGGTCAAATTAATCACGAAATGACGGGTAGAACTTGACTAGTACCTATGATTTGTTGACCTTAGCCAAGGTCATAGGTGCTAGGGGTAAAAACCATTATCAGGAGTTTCAAGTGTTGAAATTTGCAATGAGATTGCATACCTTCTATGTGATAGTAGGATCCCGATACCCACTGCGAGTAATTGTTACTCCTGGGAGAGTTTTTCACTTTACAATTAGCCGATCAAGTAGGTGTCTAGAAAGGTGTCAACGGGGTTACGCCTCTGGGAAAACGAGGTTTACTGTAATTAGGTCCGTGCGAAAGCACGGGGAACCTCCCTCAAAGCACCGATACTGGCCTGGCTGAAAGATTGGCGAACTTGTAGAGTGTAATTAATCCCGGCTAGTCTTTCCTTTTAAGGTTTGATGGAAGATTTGATAAAAACAGTGGGAGCCATCCTGATTAGCTAAAATATATAACCAATCTGATCTTGCAAGAGCGCACGCAGAGTGTTTTCTTCTCTCTCTCTCCAGGTAGCGACCATATCACGCCTTAATCAAGATAATAATACGGATGTATTGACCGAACCCGCTTGTTATACTGAGCTGGGGAACGTTGGTCCCGCTCCAACTTATAATTGTTATAAGACAGAGCAGGAAATAGGGGAAAACCAGAATTCCTATGCCGCCCAAACGAAGAAAGTGCATATGATGCATCTCCTTCGGGTGTGTTCATTATACATAACTGTTTCTCAGTATCCTCTGCATCCTGGGTATTTGATACCGGATCAGGATCCCAGAAATATGTAATCTTTTACATAGGGCTACAAAAGGGTAGAAAACTGAGAATGGGTGATAAGTTTCATGAGACAGAAAACGGGGCAAGTGTTGCAGCCAAGTATGTTGGTCACTGTCACCCTGTATTACCAATACATTGATTCTGAACAAATGCTATTAGATACCGAACCTGATATACAAAATCATATCAGTCTCTTTATAAGTAAAGAAATGATAAAATTTTGTATTGTTGGATAATGTTTTGAACATTTCCTATATCAAAAGTTGATCGGTTCAGGCACGTTATCTAAAAGCATTGACGTTCTAAATCAAACTACAGTTCTTAGTATACGGAACACACATAAGAGGAAGAGTTCAGAATTGAACTATTCCTTCTTGAAGTAATGTAGACTAGGTCAGATCGATGTGACCCGACTAGCTAGAGTTACATAAAGATGCATATTTAAATTAGTTTGAATTTACATCTTGTGAAACTCGCCAGTCATGTCACAAAGATAAGATGACCATAGCTCCGTTTACTGGAAACAGAGAAAGAGTTAATGAACTCTTGGGATGATACATGTTGATGTATGTAGGTCCACTGTCTACACGTGCCAAGACCGGTTCTTTGTACTTCATTACATTCTCTGATGATCTCTTTAGATTCAGACATATGTTCTTGTTGAAACACAAGTCCGAACCTTTTGAGATATTCACAGAATATAAGTTAGAAGTAGAGAACCAATACGGGTATAAGTATTATGTCCTTTGATGAGATCAAGGAGGAGAATACTTGAGCATGGAATTCCTGAACTATTCTAAAGGAGAATGAGATTCTCTCTCAGCATTACTCCTCCGTATACACCATAGCACGATGGTATATCGGGACGGAGCAATCACACCCTATATGATAAGGTGTGCTCTATGATGAGTACTACTGCGTTACCTATTTCCTTTTTGGAAGTTATGCACTTGAGAAGCTGCATACCTATTGAATTGGGTTCAATTCAAATCAGTGCCTACCACTCCATATAAGATATGGTATGGGAAGAGCCTATCTCTTAAGTAAGTTAAGATTTGGGATTGTCCGGCCTGTGTCAAAAGATAAATCCGGACAAGATCGAGGCAATGTCAGATCTGTAGAACTGGAAAGGTTCCAGCTATACAAAACTGCGGCTGATGATTTGACAGAACCGAAGGATTCAATAGTTCTTGACGAACCTCAGCCTCTCCGCCGATCTGGTAGGGTTCCTCATCCGCCTGAGAGATACTTCGGTTTCTCGATGACAGTGGGAGTGAGGAATGCAACATGAGATGATGACCCAACTAGATTCGAGCAGGTCATCGAGAGTAGGGACTCTGTAAGAATGGCTGGATGCTTAGCGATCTGAGATGGAATCCATGTACACCAACAAAGTATGGACTTTGGGTACTATATCTGAAGGGTTAAATCCCTATCAGGAGCAAATATATCTTGAGAAGATTACTTGGTGTAGATGGAAAAGTTGAGACTTTCAAAGCTAGACTTGTTAAAGGTTTTCATCATCGACCAGGCGTGGATAATGATAAAATCTTTTCCAGGGACTATGCTTAAGTCCATCCGGATCCTACTTGCCACGACTGCATACCATGACTACGATATCTGGCGGTTGGGTGTCATGACTGCTTTTCTAAATGATGTTTTAGAAGAGAGAGTCTATAAGTACACAGTCAGAGGGTTTCGTAAACAGTGGGATCAGCGGAAACGTGTACAAGATGCTTTATAAGATAAAGCAGGTATCGCGGAGTTGGAACGTCTGTTTTGATGTGGTAGTCAAAGTGTTTGACTTCATCAAAATGGTAGATGAACCTTGTATATACAAAACGGTAGTAGAGAGTAAGGTGGTCATCCTCGTATTGTACGTGGACAACATACTCTTGATAGGAAAAGAGTTTCCTATACTACGCTCGGTCAATCTCCGCTTATCATAAGGATTATCCAATAGGATCAAAGTGATACCTCCTAAATCCTGAGTTTTCATCTATGAGATAGATCTAATTGGATGCTAGAATTCTCACTAGATGTATATAGTAGTGAGATGGTATCAATCGATCCTGGGGAGAATCACTAGAAGGGTTCCAGGGTGATAAAGACGACTGAATGTCAGTCACAGGCATTGTCTTTACCCTCAGTAAAGGGACGGTATGTTGGAAGAGTTCCAAGCTAGATACCGTGGCAAACTAGACGATAAAGGATGGTAACATCGCTATTAAAGATACTACCAAAGAGGCAGTTTGGGTGTATATTGGTTCATGAGATGATCTAGGTTCCTACCATTGTATGACAATGGAAGTGTGGCTTCGGCCCAGGAACCCTCGTCCCATCAGTGACCCAGACATATTCTGAGGCAGCATCACCTGATTATGGAGATAGTTGATCTCCAGGGTGATCGAGGTTAGGAGAGTAGACTCAGAGGACAACACGGCGGATCCACTCACAAAGGCCTTTTCCCAAAGAGAGACTTTTAAGGGATGGTTGAGTATTAGATACTACAACTACTGCTACAGATGGCCCTAGTGCAAGTGGGAGATTGTTAGTTATATGTATGCCCTAGAGGCCATTACTGTACATTTGATGTATATTGTAGTGGATGCAGGGACATATATAGGTAGGACTTTCTTGCTCGACATGATAGTGCGCTATCTGGTTGCTCTTTATCTTAACATGTATACTCTCTGTCTCTCTGATTACATATTGATAAAGCCCTTAGGATGTGTACCCGACTTCCAAGACTATGATGCAGATCATACTAGTGGGGCCTGGGTAGTCCATGAGTACATCCTTCAATGTTCCTAGTCGTAGGAATATCGAGACGGGGCATCGATATTCCAGAGTAGACTAGCGTATATCTTCTCGACCCATGTGATGGGCGATGGATGATCCTATATCCATTGGTGTTTGACATCAGAGATGGTATGCGGGTGCTCAGTGGAGACTGGGTACACTGAACGGACTCGCCGAGAACTCCCAGATGGTATTATACCTCACGTCAGATGGCAGTTCTCTGGTGACACTGGTACAGCTTAGTCTGTTGACCCGAGATCGTCATAGAGTCTTGTGTGTCTCCTACTGTGCTTTGATTTCCACCCTACCATGGCTCTACCGAGTCGTGCAAACAGGTGGTTTTTGGGTACAGTCCCGATTCACATGGAGGCAATGAGCGATAGGAGGGGATTCGTCTCTCCCGGTATTGGGGGTTGATGTTGCGCTATGCTCGACTGGCCATAACAGGAAATCCCTGGCCAGGGTTGCAGTGATATACCGGTAAGAGTTATCAGTAGTTTCACGAATGTTATGGACCTTAAGTCGGCATGACTTATCGAGCTACTGCGGTCTGACATTTACCACCCCTAGGCGAGATATGCGACATATCAGACGAACAGACCGGACTGTACGGTAAGTGTTACTAGTTAGATTCACAGGAGTGTGAGCGGGCTTGCTCGTCGATCTTCTGATCGCTCAATACCCGGGTGGCCGTTGCGTTTAGCAGACCGCTTGCGGCTTGTGGGTGTTTCATATGGTCATCATCTGCTGCCGGCGTATTGACGAGTCTTTAGAGTCCTACACAGAGGTTTCCTGGCTCAAGCGAAACGAAATAGGAGCGCATATGAGATATGTGCAGGACCGAGAATAATGCGTGTATGTGATACCTTATTACATTCTCGCGATGAATGTATCGATTGGTTGTATGCGATATAACCTAATTATCGAATCGAAGATTGATTCGATAAGCCGATACATTGGATACTAGTCGGTTATATGTGATATGACCGGATCGTTAAATCAAGTATTGATTTAATGATTTAATGTATAATTATATATTTGATATATTACTTTGCTTTAACTAGTATTGGTTCACTTTAAAAGGATTTTCTCACTTGAAATACACAAGTTGTATATGTGATATACTTTTGTGCACAAGATTGTATCATGTTTGATGATACATGCTAGTTTGGGTGTATGTTTAGTTTAAATCATGTTTAAGTGAATGGTTAGGGTTTTTTAATCTTCTCTTGATTATTTAGTTTATTTATTTATTCATTTATTTGTTTATTTCCTTTTAAGGCAAGAAAAGAAATGGTTGCTTTTTGGATTTACTTGAAGCTTCATGAAGCTTTGAAAAAGTTCAACCATTTTTGTTTCTTTGCCTAACCTAACCATTCACCTAACCTTGGTTTATTCTCTACACATAACCATGGTTGCAATATGATACTTATCATATTATTTCCTATTAGAAAATAACTTATCATATTATCTTCATCTTCTTCATCTTCAACATGAAGAAAGCTTGCCTCCATCAATGGCAACTAGCCAAAATGAGTGAGAAATCCAATTCTAAAGTGAACCCACTTCCTATTTCTTCATCCTCTACCTCTTTCCGAGTAGTATAGGGTGTTTTCTTCACAAGTTTCATGACTTGGTGAAGTGGGAGCTTGATCTTGTGATGCCTCGACGTAGATCATCTTCGGCATCGAAGCCGGCGACCAAGCCCGCCCATTTCTCCGATGAAGTCGACGCTAGAGCCCGGGATCCGATGATCGCAGAGAGGAGACTTCATCATGGAGCTATGGAGGTGGAGGACCGAATCTACAATGGTTGTAGCCCCTTTACTTTAGTATTAAATTCGTTTACTCGCATTGCATCGCCTCATTATCTAGTTAACGATCCGTATTAGGGTTTGTATGCACATGAAATTTTTTAATTAGGCATGTTTGATTACTTGTGAGACTTCATTAGTGTGCTTAAGAACCCTACAGTAAGCATTTTTAATTTAAAAAATTCCACGAATTACAAAAATGTACAGAGAGCATTTTGGAGTTAGGGTTTCGGTTCGATCGGACTTCTAACTCCGTCTACGCATCGCCTAAGGCTCTAGCTAGGCTCTGATGCCGCTGTAGGGTTTGTAGGCACATGAAATTTTTTAATTGGGCATGTTTGATCACTTGTGAGACATCATTAGTGTGCCTAGGAACCCTATAGTGTTTTCGTGCACACCTGTTGCACTTAGATTTTGTTTCTGTGCCCATGTATGGCACATTCATGGATTTTGATTTCCGTACGCACCGGATGCACAGGATTGTTTGATATGCCTTTTGAGGCTGATTTTGCTTTTGAGCACTTTGTTTTCATGATGGGCACTATATCATGTAGTAGCCCAAGAGGACTGATCTGAGGACGGTACTGAGCACTTTACATGCATTAAAATCTTACCAAAAGGTTTTCAAAAAGGAGCTATAGACTAGCTATTTCTTACGTGTCTGTGAGCGACACGAACGTTTACAAAAAGAAAACCTTTTGGATATTTTGGGAACGACGGAACGCATATTTATCAAAACATATATGAAGGTATATTTATTACTTTACAAATGGGCGTCCGTCACTTGTGCCGTGAGTTACGCATCGAACGGTAATTTAGAAAAGATTTTGCATATGTTGCATTCAGTTTTAAGATTTTATTAAGGATACATGCTATATATGTATTATAGTATTTGACTGTGCATATTGGATTTCAGTTGGGGATTTTGAGATCTGTATCTCCATTGTAACTCCGATGATATGCGTGCAAATCCGATGATTTGCAGATGCTTGACGGAGTTCGATTTGGGTTTGTATTCGTTTTCAGTCGCACGCGATACGCTGTGGCTTTTTATACCTTCCGTGATTTCGCAGCCTCGTTGATTTGATCTGATTGTTTAAATGTTTTAGAATTTGGGGGTTTCAATTTAAATTCGGGGACTGAATTTATTTAAGGGGAGAAGATTTAACATTTCAGAAAATATAAAATATTATTTTTGGAATTTAATATTAAAATAATATATTTCCCGAAAACTGCCCGATTTGCGAAATTGGGGTTTTCGAAAAAGGGTACAAATATATACCAATAATTGTGAAATAATTGGGAATTAAAATGATTTATTCATTTAAAAAGATATTTATAGGATTTGGCATTTTAAAAAATCAATTATATGCAATTTAAATGAAAACCCGATTAGTGCACTGCTAATCGCGATTAAGCCAAATCCGTGTTTTTACAGTTTTCCGTGGCTAGTGCACCATGTCATGTTGCATTTGGTTACATGTTGTCGCATTTGTGTTGTTTTATGGGTATTATGTGATTTGGTTTTAAAAGAGGAAAGAAAAGGAAAAAAAAGACAAAAGGGCAAAAGTGTAAATTAGAGAGAGTGGGTGAGATTAAAGGGGAGAGAGGGGGGGCAACCACATTATCCCTCTACCATTTTTTTCTTCTCCTTCTTCTTCCTCACTTCCCTCCATCTTAAACCCTAGGATCCATCTCAAAAACCTTGCCAAAACCCTATACCCCCTTTGTTAGTTATATGTATGCCCTATAGGCCATTACTGTACATAGGATGTATATTGTAGTGGATGCTGGGACATATATAGGGAGGACTTTCTTGTTCGACATGATAGTATGCTATCTGGTTACTCTTTACCCTAACGTGTATACTGATTGTCTCTCTGTTACATGTTGGTAAAGCCCTTAGGATGTGTACTTGACTACCTGGACTATGATGCGGTTGATACTAGTGGGGACATGGTAGTCTATAAGTACATCCTTCAAGGTCCCTAGTCGTGGGTGTATCGAGACGAGGCATCGATATACCAGTGTAGACTAGCGTATACCTTCTCGACCCATACAGATGGGCGATGGATGATCCCATATCCATTGGTGTTTGACATCAGAGATGATATACGTGTGCTCAGTGGAGACTGGGTACACTGGACGGACTCGCCGAGAACTCCCAGATGGTATTATACCTTACGTCAGATGGCAGTTCTCTGGTGACACTGGTATGGAGTAGTCTGTTGACTCGAGATCATCATAGAGTCTTGTGTGATTCCCACTGTGCTTTGATTTCCACCTTACCACGTCCAAGAGGGCGTGTAAAATGGTGGTTTTTGGGTACAGTCCCGAGTCACATGGAGGCAATGAGCGATAGGAGGGGATTCGTCTCTCCCGGTATAGGGAGTTGATGTTGCGCCGTGTTCGATTGGCTATAACCGGAAATCCCTGGCCAGGGTTGTTGAGATTTACTGGTAAGTGTTACCAGTAGTTTCTCGAACTGTTATAGACCTCATATCGACATGACTTATCGAGTTATTGGGGTCTGACGTTTACCACCCCTAGACGAAATATGCGACATATCAGACGATCAGACCGGACTGTACGGTAAGTGTTACTGGTTGGATTCACAGGAGTGTGAGCGGGCTTGATCGTCGATCTTCTGATCCCTCAATACCCGGGTGGCCGTTACGTTTAGCAGACCGCTTGCAATTTGTGTGTGTTTGATATGATCATCACCTGCTACCGGCGTATTGACGAGTCTTTAGAGTCCTACACTGAGGTTTCCTGGCTCAAGCGAAACGAAATAGGAGCGCATATGAGATATATGAGAGACCGAGAATAATGCGTGTATGTGATACCGTATTCCATTCTCGCGATGAATGTATCGATTGGTTGTATGCGATATAACCTAATTATCGAATCAAGGATTGATTCGATAAGCCGATACATTGGATATTAGTCGGTTATATGCGATATGACCGGATCGTTAAATCAAGTATTGATTTAATGATTTAATTCATAATTATATATTTGATATATTACTTTGCATTAACTAGTATTGGTTCACTTTAAATGGATTTTCACACTTGAAATACACATGTTGTATATATGATATACTTTTGTGCACTTGTTTGTATCATGTTTGATGATACATGCAATCTTGGGTTTGTGTAAAGAATTAAACCATGGTTATGTTAATGGTTAGGGTTTTGATTTACTTACTTATTCATTTATTTATTTATTCATTAATTCATTTTGGGCAAAAATGAAATGGTGGCTTAGTTTGTTTTGTTGTTGAAGCTTCATGAAGCTTTGACTAAGTGACCATTTTGTCTTCATGTCCTAACCCTAACCATTCAACTAAACCCTAGTTAATTCTCTACACTTAACCATGGTTGTAAATATGATAAGTATCATTTTATTTCCTATTTTTAATATACTCATCATATTATCATCTTCTTCTTCTTCAAGATGAAGAAGCTTGCTACCAACAATGGTGAAATGAGAAAAAGAGTGAGAAATCCAATTCTAAAGTGAACCCACTTCCTATTTCTTCATCCTCTACCACTTGCCAAGTAGTATAGGGTGTTATCTTCACAAGTTTCATGACTTGGTGAAGTTGGAGCTTGATCTTGAGTTGCCTCGACGTAGATCATTTTCGGCATCGAAGTCGACGACCTAGCCCGATCATTTCTCCGATGGAATCAACACTAGAGTCTGAGATCCGATGATCACAGCGAAGGAACATCGTCACGGAGCTTTGGAGGTGGAGGACCGGATCTACAAAGGTTGTATTTTCCGTTCACTCATAGCAAAGTTGTTTACTTGTTCGGTTATCGCCTTAATCTCTAGTTAACGAATCCATATTAGGGTTTCTCGGCACTTGTAAAATTTGAAATTGGCATGGTTGATGCCTTGTGAGACCTCATTAGTGTGCCTTGGAACCCTACAGTGGTATCAGAGCCTAGCTAGAGCCTTATGCGATGAGTAGACGATGTTAGAAACCCGATCGAACCCGAAACCCTAATCCGAGACCACTCTCTGTCCAATTTTTGAAAATGTGGATTTTTCAATATTAAAAATATGCAGAAAATTAAGCAGGGTTTTTTATGAATTACTGTGCAAAACGGAGTCCTAACTCCGTCAAACCGCCGTGGAACCGCGGCCTTACCCCACGTGGCGCGGCGGTTCCGCGGCCATATTGTTAATTCTTTGACCCCACTTTGGACAGTAATGTTTATAATTAACTCCTGTGTTTTCTGGGTAATTTTAATGTATACACAACAGTTGAGTTTTCTGGGTTGTATTGGGAACTCCGTGTTTCGATCGGGAAGTTTAACTTCGTCTGTGTTTTTCCGGATAATTTTTGAATATGTTAAAAAGTTCGACTGGATATGAATACCTACCTTTTCCCCTGTTAGGAAATTTCCAAGTGTTGGATCTTTCCGTGGTTTAATAACGTTCTAAGTAGTGCAAGTAACGCGATGGACCCTCTAGAAGACAACAAACCTTAACTCGATTATGTGACCGTCTTGAACTGCCCTTTGAACCTTCGGGTTTGGGGCAGTACGGCGTGCCACATGTGAGGCGTTGGCTTGACCCTTCTACAGTTGGTACTGATGCATGAACTGGATGTTTTTAAACCTATTTCATGTGTTGAGCTGCTTCGGGAAAACTTGGGTGTTTGACTGTTCGATCGGAAAGTTTAACATTTTCTATTTATCTGGAATGTGATACAATAATTGGAATTCACAAGTAGTTATGAGATAACTGAATGAATGTTATAAATCTAGCGGTTTAGTCTCACTTGATCGGTTGCCATGGAATTTTGATGCGATCAAAAGTCCGTTGCAATCACGTAGCGTACGCGGATACTCGCCGGTAAAACTTAATAGATAGCCACGCCCCATAGCCCCGACCAAGTGACTGTAGGAGAACCCCGTCGCCGAAAGCATCCGTTCGGGTGCTTGCGGCAGCGGTGTTCCGCCTTGGTGCACTTTGTCGACGGCGTCGGGGGTGCGGCCGCCTACTAAAGTTTGTGATGAGAATTCGATCACAATGTCGGGAATCTTGTTGAATTGCCTGACTTGATATTGAAAAGAGTTTTCGATAATGAGACTAAAATGCGGGGTTTATAATTGTTAGACATGCGATGTCTAAAGAGGTTGCGGAATCCAACTGTTGTAGTTTTACACTTTCTTTTTTGTGACCGTAAGTGTAATATGTGATATCGCCGGTTTCGTTGCTATAGGTCAACGACAATTGGGATTCGCATGTTTACTTACGTTGATGACATGTGATGTTATGTGTTACTGGATATGTTATATTGGATCGTCGTGTTTGAATCGCCGGGGTTTTTTATGTGAGATGATTGTTTTTCATTTCCATTCATGTAAAAACTTATATGTAATATTCTTTTATTGGGGCACTTCCAGGTTGCGGAAGTTGTCACCGTTGTTGTATATTATTTACTTTTCCGCACTAGGATAGACCCAAGGAGGAGGGCACAAGTAACCGGGTTTTCGAGTCCAGTGGGAGACCAACTCGAGGAGTCGAGTCCGGGTCTCCTAACTCTAGAATTGGTAGGGTTGCTTGCCGCTCTCGTACAGGTCTAGGGGTGTGGGTTTGGCTATTCATCTCGACCGTGGAATTCGTGTTTTATACTGGCTTGTATTGAAAACACTGACGTCCTAGTATATCCAATGTTTCATATGTTTCTTCTGCTGCGATATCTGTGATGTGATCATGTGATGTTCTATGATAGATAGAGTATATAGTATATATGATATATTATATAGGCGTTACTTATGTTTTACACCCGCGCTAGCCCTGCCCCGCTCTGCCATTAGTTACCTAACCTAACGGTGCACGAGGGGACATCAAGGCGAATGCGGATGGCATAAGTGTACGTTGTATTTATCTGTGATGTTTAGATACTTAAATGATGGGACTTCATTAATGTGATTAATGAAAGAAAAGAAACCTAAGATGTTGTGGAATCGAATTTCTAAATAAAACAGGTAGCTGCAGTTCTTGCTTTGCATCGCGGTGTTCCTTGTAGAACATCCTGCACCTTATTCGATAAGGAAAGGACCAAAATCCCTTCACCGGGAGTGACTCCTTTAGCAATAACTGGCAGATGCTACACCCCTCGGTTTGTTTTTTGATTGCTTCTACAGTTTCTGCTTTGCACAGTGATATATATGATATATCCCGCACCTCATTCGACGAGGAAAGGACCGACGATCCCTTCACCGGGAGTGACTTCTTTAGCAAAACTAGAAAAGCCTCAAAAACACTCCATTTCAAAATACATTCGATCCCACAACGATATCAAGTTCATTACGCAATAGGTTTTCAGAAAAACCTGTCGTAGCCCTCCGTCATTTCAGATAAGTCCTGCTTAGTATTCGTGCTGCGCTTGTTGACCTTGTCAAGGCGCAGTGTGCGGTAGCTAACCAGTATTTATCTGCTTATGCATATGATGCAGATTGGGTTAGGGTAGTCGTGTGGCCTTGTTGACCTTGTCAAGGGTCGTGCGGGTGGGTTTGATTCAATCAAGAAATGACGGGTTGAAATTGACTTACGGTCTATGGTTTGTTGACCTTGTCAAGGTCATAGATCTTTTGGGGAAAAATATTATAGGGAATTTCAAGTGTTGAAATTTGCAATGAGATTGCATACCTTCTATGAGATAGTTGGATCCCAATACCCGCTGCGAGTAAGAGTTACTCCTGGGAGAGTTTTACACATTACAATTAGCCGATCAAGTAGGTGTCTAGAAAGGTGTTAACGAGGTTACGCCTCTGGGAAAACGAGGTTTACATTAATTAGGTTCGTGCGAAAGCACGGGGGACCTCCCTCAAAGTACCGACACTGGCCTGGCTGAAAGATCGGCGAACTTGTAGTGTGTAATTAATCCCGGCTAGTCTTTCCTTTTAGGGTTTGAAGGAAGATTTGATAAAAACAGTGGGAGCCATCCTGATTAGATAAAATAATAACCAATCTGATCTTGCAAGAGCGCACGCTGAGTGTTTTCTTCTCTCTTTCTCCTGGTAGCGACCATGTCACGCCTTAATCAAGATAATAATACGGAATATTGACCGAACCCGCTTGTTATACTGAGCTGGGGAACGTTGGTACCGCTCTAACTTATAATTCTTATAAGACAGAGCAGGAAATAGGTGAATACCAGATTTCCCATGCCGCCCAAACGAAGAGAGTGCATGCTGATGCATCATCTTCGGGTATGTTCATTATACAGAACTGTTTCTCAGTATTCTTTACGTCCTGGGTATGTGATACCAGATCAGGATCCCGCATATGTAATTTGTTACATGGGATACAGATAGGTAGAGAACTGAGAACGGGTGATAAGTTTCATGAGACAGAAAACGGGAAAAGTGTTGCAGCCAAGTCTGTTGGTCACTGTCACCCTGTATTACTAATACATTGATTCTGAACGAATGTTATTAGATACCGAACCTGATATACAAAATCATATCACTCTCTTTATTAGTAAAGAAATGATAAAATTGTGTATCGTTGGATAATGTTTTGAACATTTCCTATATCAAAAGTTGATCGGTTCAGGCACGTTATCTAAAAGTATTGACGTTCTAAATCAAACTACAGTTCCTTGTATACAGAACACACACAAGGGGAAGAGTTCAGAAATGAACGAATTCTTCTTGAGGCATTGTAGACTAGGTCATATCAATGCGACCCGACTGGCTAAAGTTACATTTAGAAGCATATTTAAATTAGTTTGAATTCACATCTTGTGAAACTTGCCAGTCATGTCACAAAGATAAGATGACCACAGCTCTGTTTAATGGAAACAGAGAAAGAGTTAGTGAACTCTTGGGATTAATACATGTTAATGTATATAAGGTCCCCTGTCTACATATGCCAACACTGGTTCTTTGTACTTCATCACATTCTCTGATGATCTCTCAAGATTCAGACATATGTTCCTGTTGAAACACAAGTCCGAAGCTTTTGAGATATTCACAGAATATAAGTAAGAAGTAGAAAACCAAAAACGGGTATAAGTATTATGTCCTTTGATTTGATCAAGGAGCAGAATACTTGAGCACGGAATTTCTGGACTGTTCTAAAGGAGAATGAGTTTCTCTCTCAGCATTTCTCCTCCGTATACACCATTGCATAATGGTATATCGGGGTGGAGCAATCACACCCTATATGATAAGGTGTGCTCTATGATGAGTACTACTGAGTCACCTATTTCCTTTTGGGAGTTATGCACTTGAGAAGCTGCATACCTATTGAATAGGGTTCAAATCAAATCAGTTGCCTACCACTTCATATATGATATGGAAAAGGAAGTGCCCATATCTTAAATTGGTTAAGATTTGGGGTTGTCCGGCCTATGTCTAAAAAGCAAAATCCGGACAAGCTCGAGGCAAGGTCTGTTATGTAGAACTGGAAAGGTTCCAGCTATACAAACTGCAGCTACTAATTTGGTAGAACTAAAGGATTCGATAGTAACCAACAAACCTCAGCCTCTCCGCCGATCTAGCAGGGTTCCTCACCCACCTGAGAGATACTTCGGTTTCTCTATGACAGTGGGAGCGAGGAATGCATCATGAGATGATGACCCAACTAGTTTCGAGCTGGCCATCAAGAGTGGGACACTGTAAGAATGACTGGATGCTTAGCGATCTGAGATGGAATCCTTATACACCAACAAAGTATGGACTTTGATTGCTATATCTGAAGGGTTAAATCCCCATCAGGAGCAAGTATATCTTGAGAAGATTACTTGGTGTACATGGAAAAGTTGAGACCTTCAAAGCTAGACCTGTTAAAGGTTTTCGTCATCGACCAGGCGTGGATAATGATGAAACCTTTTCCAGTGCCTATGCTTAAGTCCATCCAGATCCTACTTGCCACGGCTACACACCATGACTACGATATCTGGTGGTTGGGTGTCATGACTGCTTTTCTAAATAATGATTTAGAAGACAGAGTCTATAAGTACACAGTCAGAAGGATTCGTAAATAGCGGGAGCAGCGGAAACGTGTATAAGATGTTTTATATGATAAAGCAGGCATCGTGGAGTTGGAACATTGTTTTGATGAGTTAGTCAAACAGTTTGACATCATCAAAATGGTCGATGAACCTTGTATATATAAAAAGGTAGTAGGGAGTATGGTAGTAATCCTCGTAGAGTACGTGGACGACATACTCTTGATAGGAAAGGATTTTCCTATGCTACGCTCGGTCAATCTCCGCTTACCACAAGGATTCTCCATATAGGATCAAAGTGATACCTCCTAAATCCTGAGTTTTCATCTATGAGATAGATGTAATTGGATGCTAGGATGCTCATTAGTTGTAGTGAGAAGGTATCAATCGGTCCTGGGGAGAATCACTGCAAAGGTTCCAGAGTGATAAAGATGACTGAATGTCAGTCACAGGCATTGTCTTTACCCTCAGTGGAGGGACGGGATGTTGGAAGAGTTCCAAGCTAGATACCGTGACATACTAGACGATTAAAGGCAAGAAACATCGTTACAAAAGATGCTACTAAAGAGGTAGTCTAGGTGTATATTTGTTCATGAGATGAACTTAGTTCCTTCCATTGTGTGACAATGGAGTTGTGGCTTATGCCAAGGAACGTCCGTCCCATCAGTGATCCAGACATATTCTAAGGCAGTATCACCAGATCATGGAGATGGTTGATCTCCAAGGAGATCGAGGTTTGGAGAGCAGACTCAGAGGATAACATGGCGGATCCACTCACGAAGGCCTATTCCTAGAGAGAGACTTTTATGGGATGGTTGAGTATGAGATACTACAACCACTGCTACAGATGGCCCTAGTGCAAGTGGGAGATTGTTAGTTATATGTATGCTCTAGAGGCCATTACTGTACATAGGATGTATATTGTAGTGGATGCTGGGACATATATAGGGAGGACTTTCTTGCTCGACATGATAGTATGCTATCTGGTTACTCTTTACCTTAACGTGTATACTGATTGTCTCTCTGTTACATGTTGGTAAAGCCCTTAGGATGTGTACTTGACTACCTGGACTATGATGCGGATCATACTGTAAGTCCATGCTACCTCTCCCGGTACTTACGGGCTTGCGGAATTTGGTGAAAAACGATTTTCTTAGTGGCGGTAACATGGACTCAAAACCCGGATCTTTGTTAAACTGCAAACTAACAACCTAACAAGAGTTTACCTACTGGTTAAGGGGGCTATACCTTTCTTGAACTCCTTCTTCTTCAACTCGTCCCGGAGTTCGGATCGGCCTCACCTCGTCGTCTCCTTGCGTCGAAGATGGATCCACCCGAAAGCTTCTACCTTTGGCTTGTTCTTCGGACTTTGAAGAAACTAGATCACTTGGCTTGCTAGGCCTTGTGAGCTAGAATGAGTAGATAAGAGTATGTTGGGATTTTGCTCTATGGTTCTTGCTTCTCAACACATGAGACAAGTGAACCATAGACTAAAGAGAGAGAGCAAGAGGAAGAGGGTGAGAGTAAGAGCATGAGAGCTCAAAACCAAGAGAGAGAAAGGTCAAGCAAGAATGAGCCACTCTTTTGTCTTTCACCCTCTCATAATGCAAAAGCATCATTAGCCATAATGTCAACAAAGTATTATGTGATGGTTCATATCATGACAAGGCAATATCATTTCCATGCACTCATTTTGCAAACTACAACAAGCAAGCAAAAGTCTTTGCATGAAAATGACAACCATTGTGATGATGATGGTCAACTAGTCCAACCTAGTCAACCGGTCAACAAAATCAACAAGTCAACAAAGTCAACCCTCCAACAACCATGTCACTATAATACTTAATTAATATTATTGCTAAATATATATATATATATCACATTCTCATTAGGGTTGAGCAAAAAGTCAATAGTCAACAGTCAACGGTCAACAACCCTAATGAGAATCCTCTGCATCTGTCTCTCCGTCAACTGTGTATACACACCCGCATCCGCGTTCTGAGGAACGCGGATGCAAACTGGATAAAACCAATCCCAATACGTACACTAGGATCTGGCTTAAACCAAAGCCCGCTAGTGTAAACTGTCCGGACACTAACCGTGCACAAGTGCACGGATGTGACTGAACCCTGTCGCAAAACCATGCGACCTGTCGCAAAACCATGCGACCTCTACTCTTTTGCCTAAAGGCGAATAGCTTTCTGTGTGGGACTCTAAAGACTCGACACTACGCTGGCAGTGGGTTTAACCATAGACCGCAAGCGGCACTACCTGTGCGTAACGGTCCCCAAGTAGATACCGACAAGAAGACTGACGAGGCGAAACCCATCTGAACTCCTACTGAGCCTGAATGTGACATTCTCCGTACAGTCCGGTCTGTTCGTCTGATACATCGCATGGCGGGCCTAGGGGGCGGTAAACGTCAGTCCCCCAATAGCGGTACAAGTCGTGTCGGAGTGAAGCCCAAAACACCCTGAGATAACACTGGAAGCCTACCAGTATATCTCGTTTGCCCTGGCCAGGGACTACTCGTGTAATGGCTCTCCTAGACACAGCGCGATGTTAACCCCCAATACCGGGAGAGACGAATCCTGTCTAACCGTCACTGCCTCCAAGTGCTTCGGGACTGCACCCAACTACCACCTGTTTGCACGACTCCTTTGAGCCGTGGTAGGGTAGTAATCAAAGTACAGTGGGAACACACTCGAGGCGAAGTGACAGTGTCAAGTCGGCGGACTAAGCTGTACTCATGTCACCTGGGAACTGATAACTGACGATAGGCATAATACCAACTAGTTAGTTCCCGACGAGTCCTGTCCAGTGTACTCGTAACCCAACGAGCACCCGCATACTATCTCAAGTACGACGTACCGACAGCTGTGGGACAGACCGTCTCCCACACTGGGATGAGAAGCGCATGCGCTAGTCTACTCCGGAGTATCGATGTCCTGTCTCGATAGTCCTGTGACCAGGGACCTGCATAAGGATGTGCTTATAGATTACCCAGCCCCACTAGTGTGACTGCCATCACAACGCTGGTAATCAAGCAAGGATCCTAAGGGCTCCACTAATGTGTATAGGCGATATACTAAAATAAACACATGTACACATTGAAGTAGAAACAAACCAAGTAGCATACTACTATTTTGAGCAAGATTGTATATACAAGGTGAATATCCCAAGCTTCCATTAAGTAATATACAAACTAGTATGATACAGTAATGGCCTCTAGGGCATATACACTAACAATCTCCCACTTGCACTTAGGCCATGTACTGGCGTATCGAAAACCTATCATCTCGATTAGCCGCTCGAACTGAGTCTGGGGTAGGGCCTTCTTGAGTGGATCTGCAGTGTTATCTTCTGAATTTACTCTCTTTACCTCGATCTCCTGGCGATCAATGATCTCCCTGATCAGGTGGTACCGCCTCAAAATATGCCTGGACTTCTGATGGGACCTGGGTTCCTTCGCTAAAGCTATAGCGCCGTTGTTGTCACAATACAGCGGTATTGGATCAACACTGGTACGAACCACCTGAAGTTCCATGAGGAACTTCTTCATCCAGACAGCTTCCTTTGCGGCATCGCAAGCAGCTATGTACTCCGCTTCCATAGTTGAGTCAGCAACGGTTTCCTGCTTGGAACTCTTCCAGCAAACCGCCCCTCCATTGAGGGTAAAGACATAACCCGACATGGACTTGTTGTCATCCTTATCACTCTGGAAGCTGGAGTCAGCAAAGGCCTCAATCTGGAGGTCTTTTCCGTCATACACCAAGAACATCTCCTTAGTCCTTCTCAGGTACTTGAGAATGTTCTTTACTGCTATCCAGTGTTTCTCCCCTGGGTTCGACTGATACCGGCTTACAACGCTCAATGCGTATGCTACATCTGGTCTGGTACACAACATCGCATACATAATAGAGCCTACCGCAGATGCGTAGGGTATTGTTGACATGCGAGCCCTTTCCAAATCAGTCTTGGGAGACATCTCTTTGGAGAGGGTGATTCCGTGACAAGCCGGTAGATTACCGCGCTTGGAATCTTCCATACTGAATCGTTTCAGTATGGTGTCGATGTACCTTGACTGTGAAAGTCCCAACATCCTCTTAGATCTATCACGATAGATCTGGATCCTCAGAATGTAGTTGGCATCGCCCAGGTCTTTCATGGAGAACCTCTGCGATAAGAATCCTTTGACTGACTGTAGCATAGGAATATCATTTCCTATTAGGAGAATGTCATCGACATACAAGACGAGGAATGCCACATTTCTCCCTACAATCTTACTGTAAATGCATGGTTCATCTGGGTTTTTGACAATGTCGAATTCTTTGACAGTATCATCAAAGCAGATGTTCCAACTCCGCGATGCCTGCTTGAGTCCATAGATGGACTTGAGCAATTTGCACACTTTACCGCTGCTCCCACTCTGATTGAATCCCTCTGGCTGATCCATATAGACGCACTCTTCCAAATTTCCATTTAGAAAAGCCGTCTTTACGTCCATCTGCCAGATTTCATAATCGTGGAAGGCAGCAATGGCAACAAGGATCCGAATGGATTTAAGCATGGCCACCGGAGAAAAGGTCTCGTCATTGTCCAAACCAGGTCTTTGACGAAAACCCTTTGCAACGAGCCTAGCTTTATAGGTTTCAACCAGCCCATCTACACCAATCTTCTTTCTGAAGATCCATTTGCAGCCTACGGGTTTTACCCCTTCTGGAGCAAAGTCCAAAGTCCAAACTTTGTTGGTGTACATGGACTCCATCTTGGTCCGCATTGCATCCAGCCATTTTGCCGAGTCACCGCTCTGAATGGCTTGGTGGAAGCTAGTAGGCTCACCATAATCCATGGTGCAATCCTCTCTATCCCCGTCTATGAGAAAACCGTAGTATCTCTCGGGCGGATGAGACTGCCTACTACTTCTGCGGAGCGGCATAGGAATGTCCGGTTCTCTTGAAACGTCTGGTTCATCCAAGCTTTCAGTAACAGCCTGTGGTTCTGGAATTTCTTCCAGTTCTATTGCGCCCCCACTTATCTGATTTTCCAAAAATTCAGTTTCCAAGAAGTGGGCATGCGGAGAAACAAAAACTTTTTGTTCTTCTGCGGAATAGAAAAGATACCCTCTGGAGTTCTTTGGGTATCCCACAAACTTACACAGTACTTAGCGTGCCTCGAGCTTGTCCGCTTGCTGCTTTTTTACAAAAGCTGGACATCCTCATACCTTAAGATACTTAAGACAGGGTTTCTTTCCACTCCACATCTGATATGGGGTGGTAGGCACAGTCTTGGTTGGAGCCTTGTTCAAGAGATATGCAGCTGCTTCTGGTGTATAACCCCAGAAAGATCGCGGTAACTCAGCCTTACTCATCATGGAACGAACCATATCCAATAGGGTCCGATTCCGCCTTTCCGATACACCGTTGTGTTGTGGTGTGTATGGAGGAGTAAGTTGAGAGAGAATTCCATTCTCTTTTAAGTAGCCCAGAAACTCGGCACTCAAGTATTCTCCACCTCGATCCGATCTTAGAATCTCGATACTTTTGCCGGTTTGTTTTTCAACTTCATTCTTGTATTCTTGAAATTTCCAAAAGGCCTCGGATTTGTGCTTCATTAAGAAGACATGTCCATACCTAGAGAAATCATCTGTGAAAGTAATGAAGTATGAATAACCACTTCGCGCATGTGTAGACATTGGACCACACACATCACTGTGTATGAGTCCCAAGAGCTTGCTCGCTCTTTCTCCGCGTCCAGTGAACGGAGTCTTTGTCATCTTTCCCATGAGACAAGATTCACAAGTGGCATAAGACTGATACTCGAACGGATTCAAGTACCCTTCTTTATGTAACTTAGTTAATCGTGTCTCATTAATGTGACCCAGTCTACAATGCCATAAGAAAGCCTGATTTGTTTCCGGAGACTTTCTTTTAAGTGTGTTCTGGACACTGAAAATCTGAGCTTGATTTAACACGTATATTCCGTTCTGTAATGTACCTGACCCAATCAGAACTTGATTTAGGTGGATGTGTACTACATCGCTTACAAAAGTAAATTCATATCCTTCCTTAGAAAGTAAGGATACAGATATGATATTACAAGTCGCACCTGGTACATACAAACAGTTACGCAGAATCAATATCTGCCCAGTTGTCAGTCCTAGGTGATATTCCCCTACGGATACAGCATCCATGCTCATTCCGTTAGCAACCCTGAGAGTCATATCACCTTTCCTGATAACCCTACGATTTCTCAGAGCCTGTAACGAATTACAGATGTGAGATCCTGATCCGGTATCCAATACCCAGGAAGTAGGGTTAACTGACAAACAGTTCTCTATTACAAACACACTCGAAGCCGAAGCCACAACATGCTTCGAATTCTGGCTACTGGCTTTGCAAGCCCTGCAATCCTTCTGCCAATGTTCATTCCCGTTACAATAGGAACGTCCCTCTTTAACCATATCCAGTCCTGAAACTTTTGCCCTTGCTTTTCCTTTTTCTTCCCTGGTTTCTTTCAGGGTATAAGCAGAGGACAGGGACTGTAGAATTAAGTCAGTACTTGACCCATTCTTCAACGTGGTCTCCAGGTCCGTGAGATTAAAATAGCCAGTCTCTGTAAGGACGTTGTCCCTTACAGATGACCCGACAGCCAACCTCGCTTGAAGCAATTCGTTCGAAGTCTCATATCTTGCGATACGAGATTGCTCTCCATATAAATCTTTGTTATGGAGGAAGATAGAAACTGAGTCCATCTTCTCATGCTGCCCCTGGTTTGCACCATCAACTGAGGCTAACACGAGGCACTTGGCTTTCGCACAATCCTTTTCCGATGTCTTTTGGATGTAAACATTCGTGACATGGGAAACTGGACCTGAGACAGCAGGGGTTTGATTAGTTAAGAGGTGTCCCAGCTTGTCATGGGTAATGGACATCTGGACAGACCTTTGCCAGTCATAACAGTCAGGTTCAGTCATTTTATTATCTAGATGTAACCTAGGTGCGGTCACTGGGTCGCTGCAATTAAGAGAGAGAGAAGAAAACACTCAGCATGATGCTCTTGCAAGTTTAGAGTGGTTTTTAATTTGTCTAAACAGGATGGCTCCCACTGTCTCTCGAATCCCTCCTCAAAACCAAAAAGGAAGAATTAGTCAGGATCAATCTCACCGTACAATTCATGCTTAACCGTTCAGCCAGGCTAGTGTCGATACTTCGAGGAAGGTTTTCCAACGCTTTCGCGAAGTTCCTTAATTAAATAACCTCTTTTCCCTGTGGGCGTAGCCCCGCTAACACCTTTCTAGACACCTACTTGGTTTATAGCATTGATCGTTAAGTGAGAAATTTCCCGAGGAGTAGCATATACTCACAGTAGGATCGGGATCCAAATATCATTGCGTGACAAAACTGAAGGAATCCTACCAGAATCATCACGCTCCAAATGGTATGCAACGCTAGCAAGTTTCAGTTCTTTTGAAACTCCCGATGTGGATTTTTGCCCCATGCTCTTATGACCTTGACGAAGGTCAACAAATCATAAGTCACATGTCAAGTTCTACCCGTCATTATCCAGGTTAATTTGAACCCACCCGTATATACCCTTGACGAAGGTCAACAAGGTAATACGACTGTCCCAAACCAACGCATCTATCTATGCTACATATGAACACCCAACAGCTACCAATCACTATGCCTTGACGAAGGTCAACAAACATAGCTTGAATACTATTGAATATTCATACGAAACGACGGAGGGCTACGAATGGTTTTGGCGAAACCTTGAACGTAGTGAACTTGATATAATCGATGGAACGAGATAGCTTTTAAAAGGAGTGGCTTAAGCTCCGCATTTAAAAGTTAGTTTTGAAAAGAACCGAGTGGTTTTCCGAAAGTGTTCCAACGATTTTAACTTGGTTTATTTTCTTGCATTAGTTCTTTTAATGCGTGATATTCTTGCATTAGTTCTTTTAATGCGTCCCATCATTTAATCCTACCATTGCAGAAAACAACCAAAATATGACGTACGCTTATGCCATTCGCATTCGCCACGAGACCCCGTCATTACCCGTTAGGTTACTTAACTAACGACAGAGCGGGGGCTGGGCTAGCGCGGCTGTAAAACATAAGCAACGCCTAAATAATATCATATATAGATATACTGCAATGATAGCCATTTCAGATCACAGATGAATACATTGGATATACTAGGAATCCGCAATTCGTACGAGCCTGTAACGAAAAGCAGATTACACGGTCGCGGTGAATAGGCAATACCCCACCCAAGACCCCTACGGGTGCGGCAAACTACCCGCCAAGTACCCAAAGCGAAGCAACCTCCCTCATCCCCGTGAGTAGGCCACTCGGCACTTCGGCATACCCGGTAGTTTGTGCACCCCCTCCATGGGTCTATCCTAGGAGCAAAAATAGTAAAAATAAATTATACAATGACGGCTACAACCCCGACCCGGTTGTGCGGCCATACAAATAATTATTACATCAATTTACAAATTTACATGAATTGAAAGAAAAGAAAACTCTCGTCTCACAACCCCCGGCTATTCACCCGCGACAATCCAATGAATTCATATACACATTCCAATAACATTACAGATCATAGATTTGTATAACCCCCACTAATCGACATATAGCGATTAGCAGACGTTCAATACAAATATCACATCACAGAAAAACACGTGAGCTTAAGTCTTTTAGAAGTTCGATAAAAAATACGGATTTTCAGGACCCCAAAAATAAAATTTTCGTTCAGGAAAATCTGGGCAGAAAATATATATTCTAAAAATCCCAAAATACCCCTATGAGCAAACTGCAAAGAAGAAACCCCATGACCGAGTCAACTCGGCCGCGGTTCCGCTGCGGGAGCTTGCTCCCGCCGCGGAACCGCGGCGCTTTGATCGAGTTAGGGGGTCAAATTTTTGCAGTTTCTTCAGAAAACCCTGAGTCGATTTTAGGTGTATCTCAAAAAAAATTTCCAGCACTTTTAAAATCGACAGAAAGTTTAAAAAACGGGGTTCGTTTTGCGACTTTTTCTTTGATCGATCTTCTAGCTACTTTGCTAACATGTTAGATAGAGTTTAACTAGGCTCTGATACCACTGTAAGTCCATGCTACCTCTCCCGGTACTTACGGGCTTGCGGAATTTGGTGAAAAACGATTTTCTTAGAGGCGGTAACATGGACTCAAAACCCGAATATTTGTTAAACTGCTAACTAACAACCTAACAAGAGTTTACCTACTCGGTTAAGGGGGCTATACCTTTCTTGAACTCCTTCTTCTTCAACTCGTCCCGGAGTTCGGATCGGCCTCACCTCGTCGTCTCCTTGCGTCGAAGATGGATCCACCCGAAAGCTTCTACCTTTGGCTTGTTCTTCGGACTTTGAAGAAACTAGATCACTTGGCTTGCTAGGCCTTGTGAGCTAGAATGAGTAGAGAAGAGTATGTTGGGATTTTGATCTATGGTTCTTGCTTCTCAACACATGAGACAAGTGAACCATAGACTAAAGAGAGAGAGCAAGAGGAAGAGGGTGAGAGCAAGAGCATGAGAGCTCAAAACCAAGAGAGAGAAAGGTCAAGCAAGAATGAGCCTCTCTTTTGTCTTTCATCCTCCCATAATCCAAAAGCATCATTAGCCATAATGTCAACCAATTATTATGTGATGGTTCATATCATGACAAAGGCAATATCATTTCCATGCACTCATTTTGCAAACTACAACAAGCAAGCAAAAGTCTTTGCATGAATATGACAACCATTGTGATGATGATGGTCAACTAGTCCAACCTAGTCAACCGGTCAATAAGTCAACAAAGTCAACCCTCCAACAACCATGTCACTATAATACTTAGTTAATATTATTGCTAAATATATATATATATATATATATATATCATATTCTCATTAGGGTTGAGCAAAAAGTCAATAGTCAACAGTCAACGGTCAACAACCCTAATGAGAATCCTCTGCCTCTTTCTCTCCGACAACTGTGCATACACACCCGCATCCGCGTTCCGAGGAACGCGGATGCAAACTGGATAAAACCAATCCCAATACGTACACTATGATCTGGCTTAAACCAAAGCCCGCTAGTGTAAACTGTCCGGACACTAACCGTGCACAAGTGCACGGATGTGACTGAACCCTGTCGCAAAACCATGCGACCTCTACTCTTTTGCCAAAAGGCGAATAGCTTTCTGTGTGGGACTCTAAAGACTCGACACTACGCTGGCAGTGGGTTTAACCACAGACCGCAAGCGGCACTAGCTGTGCGTAACGGTCCCCAGGTAGATACCGACAAGAAGACTGACGAGGCGAAACCCATCTGAACTCCTACTGAGCTTGAATGTGACATTCTCCGTACAGTCCGGTCTGTTCGTCTGATACCTCGCATGGCGGGCCTAGGGGGCGGTAAACGTCAGTCCCCCAATAGCGGTACAAGTCGTGTCGGAGTGAAGCCCAAAACACCCTGAGATAACACTGGAAGCCTACCAGTATATCTCGTTTGCCCTGGCCAGGGACTACTCGTGTAATGGCTCTCCTAGACATAGCGCGATGTCAACCCCCAATACCGGGAGAGACGAATCCTGTCTAACCGTCACTGCCTCCAAGTGCTTCGGGACTGCACCCAACTACCACCTGTTTGCACGACTCCTTTGAGCCGTGGTAGGGTAGTAATCAAAGTACAGTGGGAACACACTCGAGGCGAAGTGACAGTGTCAAGTCGGCGGACTAAGCTGTACTCATGTCACCTGGGAACTGATAACTGACGATAGGCATAATACCAACTAGTCAGATCCCGACGAGTCCTGTCCAGTGTACTCGTAACCCAACGAGAACCCGCATACTATCTCAAGTACGACGTACCGACGGCTGTGGGACAGACCGTCTCCCACACTGGGATGAGAAGCGCATGCGCTAGTCTACTCCGGAGTATCGATGCCCTGTCTCGATAGTCCTGCGACCAGGGACCTGCATAAGGATGTGCTTATAGATTACCCAGCCCCACTAGTGTGACTGCCATCACAACGCTGGTAATCAAGCAAGGATCCTAAGGGCTCCACTAATGTGTATAGGCGATATACTAAAATAAACACATGTACACATTGAAGTAGAAACAAACCAAGTAGCATACTACTATTTTGAGCAAGATTGTATATACAAGGTGAATATCCCAAGCTTCCATTAAGTAATATACAAACTAGTATGATACAGTAATGGCCTCTAGGGCATATACACTAACACATACTAGTGGGGACATGGTAGTCTATAAGTACATCCTTCAAGGTCCCTAGTCGTGGGTGTATCGAGACGGGGCATCGATATACCAGTGTAGACAAGCGTATACCTTCTCGACCCATACAGATGGGCGATGGATGATCCAATATCCATTGGTGTTTGACATCAGAGATGATATACGGGTGCTCAGTGGAGACTGGGTACACTGGACGGACTCGCCGAGAACTCCCAGATGGTATTATACCTTACGTCAGATGGCAGTTCTCTGGTGACACTGGTATAAAGTAGTCTGTTGACTCGAGATCGTCATAGAGTCTTGTGTGATTCCCACTGTGCTTTGATTTCCACCTTACCACGTCCAAGTGGGCGTGCAAAACGGTGGTTTTTGGGTACAGTCCCGAGTCACATGGAGGCAATGAGCGATAGGACGGGATTCGTCTCTCCCGGTATAGGGAGTTGATGTTGCGCTGTGTTCGATTGGCTATAACCGGAAATCCCTGGCCAGGGTTGCTGAGATTTACTGGTAAGTGTTACCAGTAGTTTCTCGAACTGTCATAGACCTCATATCGACACGACTTATCGAGTTATTGGGGTCTGACGTTTACCACCCCTAGACGAGATATGCGACATATCAGACGATCAGACCGGACTGTACGGTAAGTGTTACTGGTTGGATTCACAGGAGTGTGAGCGGGCTTGCTCGTCGACCTTCTGATCGCTCAATACCTAGGTGGCCGTTACGTTTAGCAGACGACTTGCGGCTTGTGGGTGTCTGATATGATCATCACCTGCTGCCGGCGTATTGACGAGTCTTTAAAGTCCTACACAGAGGTTTCCTGGCTCAAGCGAAACGAAATAGGAGCGCATATGAGATATGTGCGGGACCGAGAATAATGCGTGTATGTGATACCGTATTCCATTCTCGCGATGAATGTATCGATTGGTTGTATGCGATATAACCTAGTTATTGAATCAAGAATTGATTCGATAAGCCGGTACATTGGATATTAGTCGGTTATATGCGATATGACCGGATCGTTAAATCAAGTATTGATTTAATGATTTAATGCATAATTATATATTTGATATATTAGTTTGCATTAACTAGTATTGGTTCACTTTAAATGGATTTTCTCACTTGAAATACACAAGTTGTATATATGATATACTTTTGTGCACTTGTTTGTATCATGTTTCATGATACATGCAATCTTGGGTTTGTGTAAAGAATTAAACCATGGTTATGTTAATGGTTAGGGTTTTGATTTACTTACTTATTCATTTATTTATTTATTCATTAATTCATTTTGGGCAAAAATGAAATGGTGGCTTAGTTTGTTTTGTTGTTGAAGCTTTATGAAGCTTTGACTAAGTGACCATTTTGTCTTCATGTCCTTACCCTAACCATTCAACTAAACCGTAGTTAATTCTCTACACTTAACCATGGTTGTAAATATGATAAGTATCATTTTATTTCCTATTTTTAATGTACTTATCATATCATCATCTTCTTCTTCTTCTTCTTCTTCTTCAAGATGAAGAAGCTTGCTACCAACAATGGTGAAATGAGAAAAAGAGTGAGAAATCCAAATCTAAAGTGATCCCACTTCCTATATCTTCATCCTCTACCACTTGCCAAGTAGTATAGGGTGTTATCTTCACAAGTTTCATGACTTGGTGAAGTTGGAGCTTGATCTTGAGTTGCCTCGACTTAGATCATCTTCGGCATCGAAGTCGACGACCTAGCCCGTTCATTTCTCCGATGGAATCAACACTAGAGTCCGAGATCCGATGATCGCAGCGAAGGGACATCATCACGGAGCTATGGAGGTGGAGGACCGGATCTACAAAGGTTGTATTTTCCGTTCACCCATAGTAAAGTTGTTTACTTGTTCGGTTATCGCCTTAATCTCTAGTTAACGAATCCGTATTAGGGTTTCTCGGCACTTGTAAAATTTGAAATTGGCATGGTTGATGCCTTGTGAGACCTCATTAGTGTGCCTTGGAACCCTACACCCTTCACTAAAGTTTATCTCCTCTTCATCCTCTATACAATGGACCAAGCAAAGTTAGATTTTGAAGACCTTGGACAAGCTAGGGTTTTTCTTGAGATGCAGATAAGGTATATCTTCTTCCTTGTAGTTTAGTTTGTTGGTTCATTAAATTCTAGTTTATTTTAGAGGTGGCTTGAGTGAGAAATGGTGATGCTAGAATATTTCTAGAAAAGGATTAGGGTTTGATTGAACCCCAAATGTGCAATTAAGGCTTTATAGTGACCTTAAACCCCTGTAATGATTGTATTTTGGGCTAAACCATAGACTAAAACCCCATTTAGAGAACTTAGAAATCCCCCGATATCAGATTTTGCGAGAATTGTGATGGTATTTAAGAATCTGGAGTGACTCGGGGACATGGAAAATTATTTAACAGAGACTGAGAGCAGTGCAGGCAACCTAGAACCTATACCCAAAACCCAGGACCCCAATTCCTTACTGTGGCCGCAAATTTACACCTTTTGGCCACAATTTACGGCCTGGGTTGAGTGGAAATGCTCCGTGTTTGGTCCATGGCTCATTTTGCTATAAATTAGACCCTTTTCATATGCAAAATTGGCTAATTTCACCTGAAACAAAATCTGGAACCATTTCCTTGAGTTGCTGTTTTGAAATGTGACTATTAAATGACATGTACTTGTGATATTTAATTTTGTCTCGATCGATTGGCGTTTGTATGTCGATGTCGAGGGTTATTGGTTCTTCTTGCATGTGTAGGCCGTAGGTTTAAACCTATGTGTGATGCTTGCACTGTTTTGGTTTTGTGCGAGATTTCTGTTTATGATGCTATATGTGTATATATGTAGGTACCCTTAAGTAGACTTCGGATGATGAGTAAGAGCAAGCACGTGGCGACATCGGCATCGGCAAGCGAAGATCAAGGTGAGTAGATTTATATTTACGGGGGAAGTCAGGTGGATGGCGTATAGCACCCCCACAAAGTCGTAAGAAATGATATGATGTGATATAGATGTACATTTATGTTTTATTGAGAGATTTGAACACTTAGCAAGAAAGGCTTTAGAAGGTCATGGGTTAGTGTTAGCAAGATTTAGAGAAAGTGATTTAGTTAGGTTCTTAGTCGGGAACCCTAGAGTAAGGTTGTCAAACACACACGTGGATACATGGGATATGGTTTGGGTGTATATGTTTATATGTATATGTATATATAGATGCGTTGGGGGGGTGTGTGTATGTGTGTGTGTGTGTATACATACACTTATATTCGGTTTATGAGGATAGTATATAGTATTTTGAAATGAGTCGATGAGGATTGGGCATGGTGCCATGAGATCGTTGCTGTGATTTGGTTCGTATTAGGAGATACGACATGATAGTATAGCGGATCTTTAGGCGATGTGTTTCAGACACACGCACATATATTTGTTGATGGTATCAGTTTGTACAAGACTTAGATCAGTACCCCAGTTCATCACATATGATGATAAGGATACTAGATGAGTAATGAGATAAATATGATATTTGACCCATACCCAGATTTGGGATGCCGTACGATAGATTTACCGTACAAGATATAGTTATGATGTTAGATCCGCACTCTTGACTCAAGAATGTCATATATATATATATATATATATATATATATATTGTATCGTACGTGATACTATTGAGGCGAGATCACCGACTACTAGGTATATATATAGATCGACTCAGACTTAGGTGGATTTCCTTACCCTTTGACTGGGCTCGAGTCATACTAGTTTTCAAATGTCGAGAATTGTGAGTAATTTAAATACCAAACTGTATGACTCGTATATTGGATAGGTATATTTTTTAGTGTTGTTGTTATTACATCACTTTCTGTATATTCATGATGTTTCATCGCATTACATGCTTGTACAGATGTTATCTGTAATTATTATGAAACCCTGCTGTCAGGACACCAGCACCATTACCGATGATACGTACGTTCCACGTATACTTACTTGCCGGCTCACACACATCATGATCGGAAATTGCCATATCACGTACACTTTAGAGAATATTATTCATTGACATAGCTTGCTAGTTAATAGTTGCAATATGTTATAGCTTTCATATGCTAGTTTAACTATTGCATTTATTGCTTGATATCAGATGCATTCATATATTCATTGGTCATGCAGTATTATGGAGATTTATGCCGGTATTCACTGTTTATTGATATCATGATTTTGATGATTTCGGATCCTTCTTGAGATTTCTGGATTTGGAGACAGCATGTGAAAGTTTTATAAACTGATAATTTTTTTTAAAGAGATAGATGCGGTTTTCCTTGATATGATGAGTATTGTCCACCATGATGTTTTCACGGTTCTGAGATGGTTTTCGATACCCGATTCGAGGAGTTGGATAAACCGTGTGCGGGTACATGGTGGACCCGGTATGGTACCCCGTGGCAAGAAGCTTGAGTTGTAGACGATGAGCCCGGCAGGGGCAGACTGCCTACCGGTGATCGTCTAGCGTCGGATATCCAGAGGATACCGTTCGTGGTCAGGTGATTGATGATATGGGCCGATCCGGACTGACGGAGCCCGATGTATTGAGATATTGAGATTTGAGACACTAAGATATTGAGATTTAATGATACAGGCTAGTCTGGATAGCCGGACCCTGAGATATTGAGATATTGAGATTTATTTTTTATGTCGATGCTTGACACTGATTTCTCTATTGATTCATTGATGATACTCAATTTATATATATACAGAAATCTCATTAAATAAAGAAAACAGTTGTCTCACTCATGATATATTATGTTTTCATTCTTAATGCATTCATATATCATATATCTGATATGTTGCTATCTGAGGCACTGACACGAGCACGTGGTATTGCACTTATATGTAGATGGATCTTGATTTTATTTGAGGATGTTACTTGATATGACCGAGGATAGCGTCATACATTCGATTTCTGCTCTTTGATGTTTTCTACTCACGTGTTGGCAACTCACCTCCGTTGTGCCACAGTTTCTTGCAGGTTTTGCGGTACAGGTTTTTTGACGGCTTTGCTGGAACACTGCTTTCTTTGCGAGTGATGGCTTTGGTAGGTGGGTTCACTTGCATCATGGCCCCCATTGTACTTTACTTACATTCAGTTATATCTAGTAAACTCCATCAACCAACTTGTATATTTATTTCAGACTTAGAGACCAGTTGGATATTATTTCGACCTTAGAGTCGCGCGTGTATTATTATGGTTTTCATGTTAATTTTGAGTTTCCTTTTGAGTTTTTATCCTCGCCCTTCGGCGTTGTATATTACATTGCTTGCGTAGTTGTGACCGTCGATTGACGAAGAGCTAGCTCCCGCCTGGGGATGCCTTTATTCAAGATATATATGCTTTATCAGGTTTGCACCCGTTTGGGGTCAGTATTTACAAAGGAAACACTGCCGAAATTTTCAGAAAAGACTTGAGATTTTAAAAATGCATACTTTGAGTTATGTTGTTAAACTTCTTGCTTTAAAATTGGTTTTTCATTCACTCTATTACTTTACATGGTTTTGATTTCTATGTTTTGCTTTACTTATATTACGTACATCTCGAGACCATTCGTAATTTAAGTGCCAGTCAAGCTCGGTACTTTCGGGTCGTGACAGTAAGTATGCCGCGGAACATACACACGGTACGTCACTCTCCTTAAGTCACCTACTCCATCAACCAAGGTTAACCTACATAATGAAAGTTCGGGTCTAATACCCCCTCGACTAAGTCTATGTTCCGTAAGGTCAAGCCTAGGTTCCGAATATATATAAACGCCCTAGACTCCATATAGTCAAACATAGACTCGAACCAAGGTTAACCTAGCGCTCTGATACCAACTTTGTCATGACCCGAAATGGCATGTGACTGGCACTTTATCATATGAAGTCTATAGGACCCCATCTAATTCAAGTAAGCCAAAAATCCCAGAAATCTAAACCATTTTAAAGAAGAAGTGAAGAAAACTTATTTTAAAGCAAGTGTTTTTAATAACATAACCCAAAGTATGCATTTTTAAAAACTCAAGTCTTTTCTGAAAATTTTGGCAAAGTTTCCTTTGTCAATACTGGCCCCAAAAGGGTACAACATGCATAATATGAATATAGGCATCCCCAAGCGGAAGCTAGCTCTTCGCCTATTGGTGGTCACAACCACGCAAGCAATATAATATACAACGACGAAAGGCGAGGATCAAAACTCAAAAGGAAACTCAAAATCATCAAGAAAACCATAATAATACAACACGCGACTCTATGGTTGAAAGAATATACAACTGGTCTGCTAAGGATATAAAATAATACAAGTCGGGTTGATGGAGTTACTAGAGACAACTGAAGTAAATAAATGTACAATGGTGGTCACGATGCAAGTGACTCCACCTACCAAAGCAATCACCCGAAAAGGAACAGTGTGCCAGCAAAGCCGCAACGAAACCTGTACGGCAAAACCTGCAAGAAACTATGGCACAACGGGGGTGAGTTGCCAACTTGTGAGTAGAGAATATCGCCGTGCAAAAATCGCATGTATGACTCAATCCTAGGTCATACGATCAGTAATAACCTCAAAATGATATAGCCTGAAGTATCAAAATATGGCATGGGTAACATCTATACATGAGTGTAATACCAAGTGCTCGTGTCAGTGCCTCAGGTAGCAACATATCATGAATATGATGTATGAATACCATATAATGAAAATAGAATGCAACATGAATGGGAAAACTGTTTTCTTAATTTAGTAAGATTTCTGTATAAAAATTTAAGTATCATTAATGAAATCATCAGAGAATCAGTGTCAAGTATCGACACAAAATATGTATCTCAATATCTCAATATCTCAGGCTCCGGCAATCCGGACTGGCCTGTATCATCAAATCTCAATATCCCAGGTTCCAGCTATCCGGACTGGCCTGTATCATCAAATCTCAAGACCACGTCGGTATCCTCCGGATATTCGGCGCGTCACAATAAAATTGTCGGTCAGTAGTGCTCATCTGCCGGCTCAACGCCATCTACTGCGACCATCTTGCCCCTGGGGTACCGCACCGGGTCTACCATGCACCCACAGACGGTTCCTCCTCCTCCTCGAATCAGGTGTATGATATCGCTCAAGAGCCAAGAAAACTCATGGTCGACATATCTAAAATCATAACATGAGAAAACCGCAACTTTCATTTTAATATGATAATCAGTTTATAAAACCCTTGCTGTTTCTCCAAATCCAGAAATCTCATGGAAATCCGAAATCCAAAACTGAAGAGTCAATAATAATGAATACTAGGCTCCGGTAATCCGGACTGGCCCTTATAATATTGCATAACAAATGAATATATAAATATGCAAGAAATATCACAATATTGAATGCAATAATGAACCAGCATATGAAACAATAACATATTGGAACTATCAGCTAACAAACGATTTCAATTAGATAATATTCTCGAAAGTGTACATGACATGGCAATTACCGATGAGGATGTGTGTGAGTAGGCAAGCAGGTGTACGGGAAGCATACGCATCATCGGTAATGGTGCTGGTGTCCTGAGAGCATGATTTTAATAATGACTAACGAAAACACAATATAAGCATGCGATGTGATGCGAACAGCAGGAATATGCAAAACATGAATAATAACGTAACATGTACGAATATACATTTCTATATATGAGTCATACAGTTTTGACATTTGAAATAACACGAATCATGGTGTTTAGAAAATAAGGGTTACAGTGTTTTTAAGAAAAGGTACGACCTTTGAAATATCCATAGAATCCCTTGGCCTGTCTTTAAAATACTCACGATTCGTTAGTTTTGAAATAAGTATGACACGAGTCTAGTCTAATATCTATAAGTAAACTACAGGACTAAACTAATAGACTAATCGAAAGGGTAAGGAAAACCACCTAAGTCTGAGTCGATATATAAATATATATATACACACACATATATATATAATAGTCGATGATCCCGCCTCAATAGTATCCCATACGATACAATATATAATATGACATCCTCGAGTCAAGAGTGCGGATCAATCATCAATATTCATCTCGTATAGTAAATCCATCGTACGACATCCCAAATCTGGGTACGGGTCAAATATCACATTTATCTCATTATTCAACTAGTATCCTTATCATCATATATCATGAGCAGGGTACCGATCTACGTCGAGTACATATATATATATATGCGTGTGTATGAAACACATTGCCCAAAGACCCGCTATAATATCATGTCGTATCTCATAATACGAACCAAATCACATCACCGATCTCGTGGCATCATGCCCAATCACATCGACCCATCTCCAAACATCATATATTATCCTCACTATCCATGTATGTGTATGTATATATATATATATATAGTCCCATACCTATGTGTGTGTATATATATACATATCCCCATATACGCACCAGAAAGTAAAATGCATGCGAGTGTGTGTATGTGTGAGTGTAAACCTTATTCTAGGGTTTCGCGACTAACACTAAACTATAGCATTAACTTCAAAATACGCTAACACTGATTCAAAGTCCTCTAAAGCATTTCTAACTAAGTATACATCTTATAATAACATATAAATATATGGCTATAACACACTGTACGCTGTACTACGAAACTGCGGGGGTACTATACGCCATCCACCCGACTCCCGCCGTAGATATATCTACTCACATTGATCTTCGCTTGCCGATGCCGATGTCGCCATGCACTTGCTTGTCGTCTCAAATTCCTCGTGAGGGTACCTACATATCATAACACATCGTATCGCATTAAAATCCGACTCATGACCAAAACTACACACGAATCTCACATAGGTCAAAACCTATGGTCTACTTCCGCAAATCAACCAAATAACACTCGATATAGACGTACAAACATCAAGTGACCGATATCAAACCCAAATATCAAAACTTAAATTCATAACCATTGTGGAATACAAAGCAACAACTAATGAAACTTGCTCCAGATTTAGTTGAAGTGAAATTTGGCTAAACAAACAGTACTGGGGTGATATATAGGGTGTATATGACCTACAGAAGAAACCTGGGCACCAAATTTTACAGAGTGGCCGGCCACAAGCCTCCTAGATCCGGCCTCCTCGGTTTGGGTATCTCTGCTTGGGCTCGAACTTGCAGAGTGGCCTCCTAGTAGTCCATCAAGGTTATTTGTGTTGTTTGCTTTTCTAGTATTGGTCTCGGGTCACTCCAGATTCCCTGCACCATCTGTTTATTCACAAACCGATATTCCGATATCTAAATCCAGTTACCTGGTCCAGGATCTGTTTGATCCAGGTTTTAGACACTAAGGGGGTTTCTAGTCACTAATACACTCATAAATATCATCACAACTCAAGAATCCCACAACCCTCTTCTAGGAATTTTCTAAGTTCATTAAACTACACAATATCACTTCTAAACATGTATATGTGATAAAGGAAATGAATTGCTACACTATTGATGATGTAATTACCTAATTTGGCAACTAAAGAATTTTCTTGAGTTGCCCCAAGTGCTCAAAATCCATCCTTTCTTGGTCCAAAGTGCTTGTGAGGAGCTTGTGCATGTTTTTAATGAAGTGAAGATGGAGTTTTGATGAGTTTTTGATGGAGTTGTGAGGGGTTTGAGGTGGTGGGAAATGAGGGCAACCATGGTTGAGGGATATGATGAAGAAAAGATGAAGATGGTGAATGAAACAAAGAACCATGACATAGGTTGACCCCTCACCTCTCTCTATCTCTCTCTCTCTCTCTCTCTCTCTTGCCCATACCATATTGTTTAATCTTTTTCCTTTTTCTTTTCTTTTCTTTTCTTTCCTTTTCATTTAAAATTAAAATCATGCATGAATGAAGAAATAAACCATGGTAGAAAATGTAACAAGTATTTGTAAATGTGACATAATGCATGTCATGCGCACAAAACTGGATTAATGCAAGATTAGCGATATTTAATCGCGATTAGCATTAAAATGGAATATAATTAATCATAAGAAAATTGTAATTTGCTTAAATCATATAAAACACCCTCATTTCAGTAATTCTATAATTTTCCAAATATTCCCCAATTTATCGGTATATAATTTTACCGCATTATTAAAATATTCGTAATATTTATTATTTAATTATATAAATTCCCAAAAATAATATTTTATTTTTCTGAAATGTTACAATTAGTGTCAGTTGGTTCACCTAAGATGTGTACAGGTGCTCATTAGGTTATGTGTACACCGGACGGACTCGCCGGGAAAATGCTAGTTGGTATTATACCTATCGTCAGATAGCAGTTCCCTAATGACATGTGTACAGGTTAGTCTATTGACCTGTGATCGTCATTTGTCTCGTGTGAGTTTCCACTGTGCTTTGATTATTACCCTACCATGGCTCAAAGAAGTCGTGCGAATAAGTTTTAGTTGGGTACAGTCCCGAGCCATATAGAGGCAGTGAGCGGATCGGCAGGGGATTTGTCTCTCCCAGTATTGGGGGTGAGATCGCGCTGTGTCTGGAGAGCAATTACACTAAGTCCTTGGACAAGGCAAGTGAGATTTACTGGTAGGTATTCCAGTAGTGTCTCAGGCTGTTCTGGGCTACACTCCGACACGACTTATACCGCTTTTGGGGGTCTGACGTTTACCAAACCCCTAGACCCGATATGCGATACTCATAGACGAACGGACCAGACTGTACGAAAATTGTCACAAATAGGCCCAGTAAGGTTTCAAGATGAGTTCGCTCGTCGGCCTCCCTTTTACACAATACCTGGGCAGCCGTTACGTACAGCTAGTACCACTGACGTGCTTATGGTTAAACCCACTGCTAACGTATTGACGAGTTTTTAGAGTCCCCCATAGAAAGTTTCCCAAGTTCGGGAGAAACGTTGTAGAGATCGTATGGTTTTATGGCAGGGTTCGATCATATACGTGCACTTGTGCACGGATCATGATCGGACGGATCAAACTAGTGGGCTTTGGTTTAAGCCGGATCCTAGTATTAGATTGTTGGATTATTTTCGCCTCGTAGTATTCATATTCAGTCGGAATACGGATACCAGTATGTATATACAGGTGAGGAGTATTCTTATGATCCGTCATGAGTTTACTTTAGAAGATGCCATTCTATTTATTGTTCTAAACATTTGGATTAATGTTTATTAGGTGGAAATTGCGAGTGCTAGTCATGATCAAGAGCATTAAATATGGAATGTGCTTTGTTGATGACTCATGGTGTTATTTTTTGTTCCATATCTAATCTCTTTGATTTATTATTATGTGGAAATGATGTGTGAGGAGAGAGAGGGCAGCCACTTGGGAGTGGGGCTTGGTCTTGAGTTTATAATAAGAGCTCTCACATTTTCATCCCAATACAATAAGCAAGCTCTTCTTCTTCTTCACTAGTTTTATTTTTGTGCTCATAACTTCCATTAATGGCTTCTTCTTCAAGCTCCATCCATTCCATCTCATGTGTTGAAAATCAATGGATTTCATGAGACAAAATAATCATACACATTCTCTACTTCACCTTGGATATGTCGGCTAGCAAACTTCATGTCCGAGTTGCTTCGGTTTTGAAGCGGGAGCCTGTAAAAAGATTCCTTGACGTGGTGCCACTTCGACGAGGAGACCGGAGATCGAGCAAGATCGGTGATGCCGTGAGGAGCTAAGGATGGTGGCTAAAGACCAAAGGATACGGATCGATTGGTATAGCCATTCTATCTTCTTTGTAGTTAGCTAGTTTAGAGTTAACGGTACAATCCGGGTGAAAGCCTGTGTTAGCGCCGGTTTTATAAAAGTTTTTGTTCCGCGTTTAGCCTCGGATTGACGTCTAGGGCGCTATCGTAGATTTACATAGTATCAGTGCCACGCCATTAACACCTCACTAGCTTGTTCTAACATGTTTAAAATATTGATCGAACGAAATTTCCAAAACCGTAATTCCATTATCAAAGTTTCTGTCGAAATTTAAAAGTGGTCAAAAAATTATTTTTAGTACGTTAGAAAATCATGCAGGCTTTTTTAAGACTACAGAAGAAATTTGGTCGACTGAGCCCACTAAAACGCCGCGGAACCGCCGCATAACCAACGTTTTGGCCGCGGTTCCGCCGCTGTTTTGGGGATTCAGTGCACCATTTTTCTTCTGGGTGTCTTTCATATGGAATTGTGGTTTCTGGAATATTTGTTTTTGCCCAGATTTGATTGAGTGCTGGGTTTTTCACTTGGGGCAATTTCAGGAAGTTTTGTCGATCGAAATTTTAAATATGTTAGTTCACAGTACTTACATTACTATCTGCGACCGTGAATGTCATTCGAGCGGTACAACTTGTCTAATTACTATATGTTCTTTTATACAAGTTTTCGAACATGACATTCACGTTGATGTTCTGTGTTGTGCTGTGATGTTGCAGATTTGTCGTGGTAGATATCTTGGAGAAATGTTAGTACAGTTTAGTTTTATTTGTACATTTGATATCGCGAGGCGAGCGTCCGGCATGTGGACTGCCATCACTGCCTGTTTGTATATTATTCTTTTAGGGCACGACCGGGTTGAGGTCGATGTCACCACTGTACATATTTTCTTTTCTGTACTAGGATTACCCCGCGGTGGAGTGCACGAGTAGCCAGATTCTAGAAGGCAACGGGACCGCATCTCATGGCTTTGAGACGGAAGAGGCTTCACTCTAGAATTGGCGGGCTATTCACCGCACTCGTAGGGGGCATAAGTTTACCCAAGGTGGGGTGCTCAAGTTACCGGATTCCGTGAAGTGATGGATGGCCCATTCACTTTGCTGAAGGGGGATGTCTTGCTTCTGATTTTGGCAGGTAACTTGCCGCGCCTGTAGGGGTGTAGATTTTCATTGCACAAGCTATCCACACGACCAGGGGAACGTCGGGTTTCACTTGAGGCTCAAAGGAAACCTGGGGCTCCCAGATTATCTTTATTGTTCTATGATGCTTATTACTTATCTGTGATGTTGCATTTAACATGCCTGGAGTGATTATTATATATTGATATATATACTATTAGATGTTGTATATGTTTTACACCCGCGCTAGTCCAGTCCCCACTCTGTCGTTAATTAAGTATCCTAACGGGTGATGACGGGACCCAGTGGCGAATGCGGATGGCATATACGTACATCATATTTTAGTTCTTTATTGGTGTGATTAATTGATTGGACTGCGTTGATTCAGACCAATGCAAGGAAAACAAACATGTTTGATGTTGTTGGAACATTTTTCAAAAAAGCTGTTATTACAAGGACTTTCGCTTTTGTTTTGAACAGTGGTATTCGGTTACACCTCATTCGACGAAGGAAGGGCCGAGATCCCTTCATCGGGAGTGACCCCTTGGGCAAAAGTTTGCATCAGCGTAATGACTTCACTATAGTCGATTACCTTTTGCTTTGTATCGCGGTATTCAGTTGGAATATCCTGCACCTCATTCTACGGGAAAAAAGCCGAGATCCCTTCACCGGGAGTGACCTCTTTAGCAAAGGTTTTCGCCACTATATTTTTTGTAAAAAACTATCCGGTTCCTTCAACGATATCAAGTTCATTACGTTAAAGGTTTTTCGCCAAAAACCATTCGTAGCCCTCTGTCATTTCAGACGGGTAGCACTTAGTATTCATGCTATGTTTGTTGGTCTTAGTCAAGGCATATTGTATGGTAGCTATTTGTTACCTTTCTGTTGCATAGATAGATGCGTTGGTTTGGGATAGTCGTACAACCTTGTTGACCCTAGTCAAGGGCTTGTACAGGCAGGTTCAAATTAACCTGGACAATGACGGGTAGAACTTGACATGTGACTTATGATTTGTTGGTCTTAGTCAAGGTCATAAGAGCATGGGGTAAAAATCACATTGGGAGTTTCTAAAGAAACTGAAACTTGCCAGGCATGCGCATACCTTCTGGAGTGTGATGACGTGAGTGGATTCCATCACGTTATCATGCGATGATAGTTGGATCCTGATTCCTATTGATGAGTTGGTTTACTCCTCGGTTGATCTCGACTAATTCCTCTTTCAGGTTTGGAAGAGAATTTGGGGATACAGTGGGAGACAACCTGATTAGATAAAGTGATTAACCATTCTAATCTAGGTTAGAATGCACGCAGAGTGTTTCTTTTCTCTCTCTCTTTTGAAGAGACCATGTCCCGACCCTAGACTATGACTTAGTGACCAAGTTAACCGAACTTTCTTAAAACACTGGCTTTTGGATTGTCTGAGTTGCATACATCATTGTCACTCCTTCTCTTACCCTTTAAATTTCTACAGAATACCCTGTATCACTACGAACATCCACTTACATTGGATAAATCCATCGTATAGTTACATACAAACTCGAAAGATCTTGTTCCAGATTCAAGGATGGATTCTGGTTCTGGAGAGATTGAATAGGATTGTTCAGTTATTTTATCCTTTTACCTTCTCTCAGGATGTGAGGGCTCATAGGATTAGGAGAGAGTACACCTATTGCGCTTATTGGATAGTCTTCTTCCAAACCATAGGCAGGTGCCGAAAGGTGGGGAATGAAGAAAACCAATTATCCTAAATGTGGTGTACAGATGTTAATAAGTAAAGACAAATAAATGGATTAGAAATAAGGCAAAGTAAATTGCGACTACTATCACTCACGACCAAACCACATATTTCATCGCCACTCCTACTTCACCTTTGTATTTCTCCAGAACATCTCGTTTCACTACGAACATCCACTTCCATTGGATAAATCCATTGTATGGTTATATACGAACTCGAAGGAACTTGTTCCAGTTCGAGGATGGATTCTGGTTCAGGAGAAATAAGAATAAGGTTTATTCAGTTTCCTTTTATCTTTACCTTCTCTCAGGTTGCGAGTGCTCCTACGATTAGGACAGTACACCTATTACGTTTATTGGATAGTCTTCTTCCAAACCATAGGCTGGTGCCGAACGGTAGTGAAGGAAGAAAACCATTTAGTCTAAGGGGGTGTACAGTAGGTAATGAGTAAAGACAAATAAAGGGATTTGGAGAGATGGAAGGAAATATACGGTTACAGTCATGAATCTGGATATTGGAAGAGGCATTACTAGGAGTACCCGAATACCCCTTCGAAACATTTTCATGTTTCGGTTTCACTATGCGTTGTTAATAGAAAACTGATTTCCCAATCAGATCCTTACTCCAGGGTATGTATTTACCTGGTATGATTCTCACATCTGTATGGTTTTACAGATGATGAGTGGGAGTAAGTTATTGGGAATTAGGTGATCATCCTCATTATATCGGAATTCGTTGTAATTGGTGATATTTGAGGAAATCACCTGGATTTTTGCCGGACGGCAAATATTTGGTTTTGAATATCCGTTGTTATGCACCAATTTCAAACTGATGTATCTGTACGTTTATTTTATAAAGTGAGATATAACTTTTTGAAATTATGTCCAGGACATTTACCTATATCAGTTGAAGGTTAGGTAAGGAGTATTAAACAGCGGTGTAATTCTTCTTAACCATGTACAATTTTCAACCTACGATACACAGGGTTTGAGTTAGACAACTCAGGGGACTTATATAAAGTATTTTATGTTGTCCAGTGTCCGTAAGGACAGAGGGGTTGGTACTCGTACTATATTCTGTTTACTTGTGACTTCTCCAGTTTTAGACATGTGTTTCGTAGAAATACAAAGTCCAAGTTTTGAGAAGTTATAGGTATAAGAATAAAATAGAGAACCAGGTGTCGCAAGTATCGAGATTTTTCAAGGTGATCGAAGATGTAGATACTTTTGTGGTATTCAGTTGATAGTAATGGTTTTGAGAACATTTTTCTCTTTCGAGTTACTCATATCTGGATGCACTCCTAAGTTGGGTAATGTTGATCGGCCTCTCTCCATTCAGTTGACATGCACTGGAGACTGCTGCATGATTTGAACCTGGTTCCAATTAAATCAGTGCCTGTGTTTCTATATTTTATATAGAATGGCTCATATCTTAACGATGCTAAGGTATATGGAGTTGTCCGGCTTATGCTTAAAAGCAGACTCTGAATAACTCAAGGCAGGTTTCTGTAATGGCAGTTTGTTGTTTAACTCGGGCTATGACGAGGGTTAACTTTCTACCATCTGGAAGATCAATAGTGATATTGTTCTTGACTCGCCACAATTTTAATAAAATGGACTTTTTCATAAAACAGTACTGGGAGTATAGTAGAACGGGAAGTGATTCCAGAACCGCAAACGATTATTGAAAATTTAATAGGACCTAAAGATTCGATCAGGTTTGACATTCCATTAGCCACTCCACAAATATGGTTGGTTACCTTAGGCACCCGAGAGGTACTTCGGTATTCTCAAAAAAGATGAAAGGGAGGTTCTTTTTTACCCAGACTTGACAGTACTGTTGTTCCAGATTATGAGACCCGGCAGGAGGATGAGTATAACGTCGTTCTAAACTAGTTTTAGAAGTGCACGTGTATATGACTCTGTCGGAGGGTTGTTGTAGTCGGTGGGAGCAGCGGAAGTGTAGTGGACAAGTAGTTTGTGTCTATTTATAGACTAAAGAAGATATAGCGGAGATAGATCATCTATTTTTGTTGTGACACTCATGGGTTTTGACTTCATCAGAATAGGAGATGGATTTGTTAAGAAGATAGTAGGGTGTGATGTCCTGGTATTTGGATGACATACACATAGTAGGAAATGAAGTTCCTATACTACGATCGGTTATAATTTGGTTGTCACACATTGGTTTCTCTACATAGGGACTTGGATATTATATCAGACATTCTGGTCACTCGATCAATGGTTTTAGATCTAGATTTAGGTAGTTTCCTAATCTGGGTACTTAGACAATATTCTAAATGTGTTTTAGAATGGACGACTCCTGGCATGGTGGTGTACCTGCAAGTGATGGAGTCACCCTCTCTAAGGGTGTCTTACAGACTAAACAGGAGAGGGATGTGCATGATTGGCATATCACTTGCTTAAGTAATTGAGTCAATCATGAGACGTCAAGTACCACACCAGATGTTGTTTTTGCACTAGATGCAATAAGTTGATATATTAATCCAATCCTGGAGAAACGTTCGGAAGCTGTTTATGAACATAAGTTGATGTTCTAGGGGTATGATAACGACAGCCTCCTTCGGGAGACAGTTATCATTCCAAGCTTCCAAGGTGACCTGGATGACAGAGTGACTATCAGAGTTATCATTTTCCCTCTGACAAGAGGCAGTAGTTTAGACAGGTGGTCCAGGAGGATACTGAGGGAGGAATGGCGTAGGATACTGATTAAATTCAATTGACGATATAGTCTAAGATGTTTTCTGGATTTGGAGTTCATTTGTGAACTGGGTCCCATCAAATATCCAGAAATATTCTAAGACAGGTATTGCTCATTTCGGGAGATGGCTTTCTCCACGAACTTGAGATAAAGAGAGACATAGAAAGAAACATCAGAGCGGATCGACTCACTGAGGCTATTTCTTGAACGCAATAGTTTCACAAACGAGCTTTGTGAAACTGATTAGTAGAGGAGTTGGGTATTCGGTATCACATGGGCTATGAGTATACGATATCGCAATAATTTGCCTTAAGTGCAAGTAAGAGATTGTTGGATATAGTGCCCTCAAAGATAATTATTGGATCGCAGGCACGTGATTTTAATGATTGTGGGAGGACCTGTACCGGTAGAACAGTCTTACTCGAGATGATAGTATGCTATCTGGTTTGTCTCTATTATCGTGTACATGCTTTAGGTGACATTACAGATCATTATTACACGTTGAAAGAGTCCTTAGGATTCTTGCTTGACTACCAGCAGTATGATGGAGATCATATATGTGAGAGTTGGGTAGTCTATAAGCATATCCTTAAAGTGTTCCTAGTCGTGGGAGTTTCGAGACTGGGCATCGATACTCCATTAGTAGACTAGTGTATACAGTCTAGACCCCGACGAGGGGCGGTGGCCGGTCACACAAGCTATTGGTGTCAGTTGGTTCACCTAAGATGTGTATAGGTTCTCATTGGGTTATTAGTACACCGGACGGACTCGCCGGGAACATGGTAGTTGGTATTATACCTATCGTCAGATAGCAGTTCCCTGGTGACATTTGTTTAGGTTAGTCTATCGACCTGTGATCGTCATTTTTCTCGTGTGAGTTCCCACTGTGCTTTGATTTCTACCCTACCATGGCTCAAAGTAGTCGTGCAAACAGGATTTAGTTGGGTACAGTCCCATGCCACATGAAGGCAGCGAGCGGATCGGTAGGGGATTCGTCTCTCCCGGTATTGGGGGTGAGATCGCGCTGTGTCTGGAGAGCCATTACACGAAGTCCTTAACCAAGGCAAGTGAGATTTACTGGTAGGTATTCCAGTAGTTTCTCAGGGTGTTTCTGGGCTACACTCCGACATGACTTATACCGCTTTTGGGGGTCTGACGTTTACCAACCCCCTAGGCCCGATATGCGATACTCATAGACGAACGGACCGGACTGTACGGAGATTGTCACAGATAGGCTCAGTACGGTTTCAGGATGAGTTCGCTCATCAGCCTCCCATTTGCTCAATACCTGGGCAGCCGTTACGTACAGCTAGTACCACCGACGTGTTTGTGGTTAAACCCACTGCCAGCGTATTGATGAGTCTTTAGAGTCCCCCAAAGAAAGTTTCCCAAGTTCAGGCGAAACGTTGTGGAGGCCATATGGTTTTATGGCAGGGTTCGATCATATACGTGCACTTGTGCACGTATCATGATCGGACGGATCATACTAGTGGGCTTTGGTTTAAGCCGGATCGTAATATTAGATTGTTGGATTATTTTCGTCTCGTAGTATTCGTATTCAGTCAGAATACGGATGCAGGTATGTATATAAAGGTGAGGGGTATTCTTATGATCCGTCACGAGTTTACTTTAGAAGATGCCATTATATTTATTGTTCTAAACATTTGGATTAATGTTTATTAGGTAGAAATTGTGAGTACTAGTCATGATCAAGAGAATTAAATATGGCATGTGTTTTGTTGATGACTCATGGTGTTATTTTTTGTGCCATATCTAATCTCTTGATTTATTATTGTATGGAAATGATGTGTGAGGAGAGAGAGGGAAGCCACTTGAGAGTGGGGCTTGGTCTTGAGTTTATAATGCGAGCTCTCACATTTTCATCCCAACAAAATAAGAAAGCTCTTCTTCTTCTTCACTAGTTTTCTTCTTGTGCTCAAAACTTCCATTAATGGCTTCTTCTTCAACCTCCATCCATACCATCTCATGTGTTGAGAATCAATGGATGTCATGAGACAAAGTAATCACACACATTCTCTACTTCACCTTGGACATGTCGGCTAGCAAACTTCATGTCCGAGTTGCTTCGTTTTTAAAGCGGGTGCCCGTAAAAAGATTCATTGACGTGGCGCCACTTCGACGAGGAGACCAGAGATTGAACAAGATCAGAGATGCCGCAAGAAGCTAAGGATGGTGGCTAAAGATCGAAGGACACGGATCGATCGGTATATGTCACGACCTGAAATATTAGCTCGTGACCGGCACTTGAATCACGCAATGTCTAAAGGCGTAACGGAATTCAAGTAAGCTGAAACCCAGAAATCTAAACATTTTAGAAAAATAAAGGAGGTGAGGTTTTGAAATAAAGGTATATGAAATCATGTTTTCTTAATGCATAGAAAAGGAACGTGAATGATGCTAGTGAAATTTACTAGTTTGAAAACGTGTTTCGTCTTTTTAAAAATTTTGGCAGTACCTCCTTTGTATATTTTGATCCAAAACAACAAATACATAATAAGAATAATGGCATCCCCAAGCGGGAGCTAGCTCTTCGCCAAACGGCCGATCACAACCACGCAATACAGTATAAATAAGTATACGACGCCCAACGACGAAGTTCACCGCAAAAAGAGGTAGAGAAAAGCAAGACATATAACTCACAAGTAGCGGAAACCCCTCGCTCTAAGTCTCGCAACCACAGTCTCACTAAGTCTCATCACTTATACAATTTACAACTTTTGATTGATTGATGGAGTTAACTAGATACAATATGAAATGTAATACAAGAGTGGGTACGATACAAATGTCCCACCTACCACTGCAAAACACCCAAATGAAACCGTGTGCCAGCGATGCCGCTACTGATCCACGCGGTCAACCTCCAAGAACTGTGGCACAACGGGGGTGAGTTTCTAACTCGTGAATAGAAATATATCTACAAGTAGAAATCGAATAAACAACGACTCCTAGGTCAAATATATCATAAAGTAATACTATGATATCTAGGGTGACCGGGTCTGTATATGTGCCAACAACGTAGTCAATACCAATATGCATATGGATAACATCCTACAGTAAAAATCAATGTATGCAGATATGTGAAGCTCTTCCACGCATAAAACAATGTCTATAAGCATGAGTATAATCTCCAATAGTAGAATCTGTGTATGGATGTATGTTTGTGGATCTAGTCCACACGTCAACCACTGACGCAACAATATCATGCATGTAAATATCATAAAAGAGTGTGCATGAAAGTATGAGGATATATATATCAACGGTGTCCTTCCCGACAAATCAAAATCATGGAACCTGAGTGCCTAGCATCGACACTCAAAAACATCATGAAAACCGTGCCCAGCGTCGGCACGTAAATCCTCGTATATCTGGCCCTGTCAGTCCGGATCGGCCCCTATCATCTCTCGACTCCGCTCAGTATCCTCCGGATATCCGCCGAGCCCAAATACTATCACCGGTAGGTAGTAGTCCCTCTGCCAGGCTCATCGCCTACTGCGCGACAGATCCGTTCTCACCCCGGGGTACCATACCGGGTCCACCATGTACCCGCAATCGGCCTCATCCGCCTCCTCGAATCGGGTTTCACATGTCGCTCTCAGAACCGAGAAAACACATGGTGGACGCACTGAAATATCATATCAAGAGAAACCGGGTTTTTAAAACAACACATAATCTCTTTTGAAATATCCACGGTTCTCAAATCCAGAAATCTCATGAAAACAGCATATCTCAATGCGTAAAATAATAAAGCATGATATATGCGGCATATAAAAAGAAATCCGAGCATATCCGTGTATCATGAAACATGGAACAGTGATATGATATATTAAGGGGAAAACCGCTCTTTTAAAATGATTCCAGTTTTTAAAGTATAACATATGGTTCCCAATTTTCTAATAAAACCAGTTATTTATGTAGGTACAATATGTATATGCACAAGTATAGATGTACCATGTATGTGTGCACAAAGATAAATTTACAATGTGTATGTGCACAAGTATGGGTGTATCAAGGTATATGTACACCAATATGGATATACGAATGTGTATATCCACAAGTATGGATGTATCAATGTATATGTCATGATGCAGCAATCCTACTGTATAGTGACATGGCAATTATAGACGATGAAGTGTGTGAGCCAGAAAATATGTGTACGTGTAACATAAACATCATCGATAATGGTGGAAGTGTACTAGCACAGGTATAAGAAATGCAATGGAAATAATATGAATGCCACATAAGGTAAATCATATGCATATGCTGACGGGTATACGTATCTAATATGACCGAGTCGGGGAATCTATCAATCGGCATCTAGCCTCACAACCACGCGTACGGTATAATCCATCGTACGGTAAGCTCTAGTCAAGGGTAAGGATCAATCATCAAATCAACTCATCACGCACGGAAAATCATCGTACGCCGGCATTAAGCTAATAGGGATCCTATCATCCTATAAGACACATGAGGGTACGGCCTAATATCACGTACGGCCTATCATCCATGATTCACAACATTCTATATATATATATATATATATATATATATGTACCTATGTCCCGGTTCATATCCGCAATAATCTCATATCAGGGGACCGGCAGGCTATAAATCATCTCGATCGACTCGCATCCGTATACCACATATCATCATATCATCATATATTCTTTCATCGCATTTATATCTCATAACAAGTCGAGTTTACCTAAACATTCTATCTATACTATAAGTATAGGTATCTAATCTAGCATACACATCCGAACCATACAAGCAGATTTTTAAAAGAAGCGAATCGTAGTTTTGAAAATAAGGGTTACGGTGTTTATAAGAAAAATGTATCATTTGAAAATCCGTAACATCCCTCAAGGTATATATTTAAAAGATACATACGATTCTTTGGTTTAGAAAAAAAAGGTATGGTTCGGATGACACATCTACATCGACTATCTAGTCCTATAGTACCCTAAGCGGTAATATCGCTAAACGTCATCCTACGACAGTAGTAACATATCACTTCTAAATATCCTCTAGTTTCTAATATGGTTTCATAGCTATCTCATTCTAACCCTAGTTTCCTAATCTAGGTTTCCTAACCATATTCTATAAATCGGTTTTCCATCAAAAGTTTGCGGGGGTGCTATACGCCATCCACCCGACTTCCCCGGTAGATATAGATCTACTCACCTTAGTTCTTGTTTGCCGAAGTCGATGACACCACGCTCCGTCGCCTTGGAATCCATGTGAAAGTACCTGCAATAACAACACATATCGCAACGCTATAAAAATCATGTTCTGAAATCCAAAACGACACACGGATCACCTATAGGTTAGAACCTATAGCCCACGTCTGCAAAATAAACCAAATAACCCTCTTTGTCGATGTACAAACATGCGACAACCAAATACAAATCCAAATATTAAAACTAAACATTTCAAAATACGGAAACATAGCCAAAAACCACACTAAAGTGCTACAGATTTTGATTCAGGCCAAAAGGAGTTATACAAACAAGTCTAGGGTGCTGTATATGATGTATATGAGCTACTGGACCAACCCCGACACCCCATGTCACCATTTGGCCATCCACATCATCAAAAAAAACGGCCTCCTCTGGTCCCCCTACTCAGGTTGGGTCCGTCTCGTCAAGGTGACCTCCTAATACCCTAATTTGGCCCCTAGAGTTGTTTGCTACTCTCAAAAATCCCCTGGTTTGCTCCAGATTTCCGTGAACACCCAAATTTCTCAAAAACCGACATGAACTAAATTCCCAAATCCATATTTTGGTTTCTAGGCTATGTTCCAGGTCAAGCATCACCTCACAAGTCTCATTGACAGTCACAAAACATCACCAATTTGCCAAACCCTTCTTTTGGGATTTCAAAATTCACACATCCATCACTAAACGACTTCTAAACTTAAACAAAAGCTAGGAAATCACAACTACTCTAAATGAAAAGAGATATACCTCATGGTCACTCCCAAAAAAAACCCTAGAAGTCCCAAAGTTGTCAAAATCCGACTTTTCTTGGTTCATAGCGATGAGGGTGGGGAGGTGATCATTTTTTTGTGAAAGGGTTTAGGGTTTTAGCAAGGTTTTTGGGGTGAATAAAGAGGGTAGAAGATGGAGGGATATGGAGTTGAGGGAGATGAAGAGGGAAAGAAAATGATGGGAGAAAATGGCCAAGGCAGCAGCCCCCCTCTCTCTCTCACTGTAATTCTCACCCACTCCCTTTCCATATCATCATTATGTCCCCTTTTGACTGTTTCCTCAATCATTTCTCTTTTCTTTTCTTTTCTCGCCAAAAAGCCCAACCCTAACATAAAACACAAAAATGAAATAACATGTAACATGTCATGGTACACTAACCATGAAAACTGTAGAAATGCGGATTTAGCTTAATCGCGATTAGCAGTGCATTAATTGGGTTTTATCGAAACTGCATATAATAAATTTTAAAATTGCCAAATCCTTTAAATATATTTTTAAATGAATAAATTAATTTAATTTCTATTTATTTCACAATTATTGGTATATATTTATACCTTTTTTCGAAAACCTCAATTTCGCAAATCGGCAGTTTTCGGGAAATATATTATTTTACTATTAAATTCCTAAAAAAAATATTTTATATTTTCTGAAATGTTACAATCTTCCCCCCTTAAATAAATTCGGTCCCCGAATTTAAATTTAAACCCCCAAAATCGAAAACATTTCAATAATCAGCTCAAATCAATGGGGCACCGAAATCATGGAAAACGAAGAAATAACACAGCACATCGCGTCAAGTGCGCATGAAATTGAGTAAAAACTCAAAATCAAACCCCATCAAGCACCACACAAATTATCGGATTTGCACGCATATCCTCGGAGTAACAATAGGGATACAGATCTCGAAATCCACTACTGAAATCCAATATACACTAGTCAAATACTATGATACGTGTATAATACGCATATTTGAAAACTCCAAATCTGAATAAAATACATGCAAAATATTTTGTAAATCGCCGCGGAAATGCGTGACTCACGGCATTACTGACGGACGCTCATTTTATAATAATAATATATGTCCATATATGTTTTCTTAAATACACATTCCGTCGTTTTCAAAATATCCCAAAAGGTTTTCCTTTATAAACGTTCGTGTCGCTCACGGACACGTAGGAAATAGCGAGACTATAGCTCCTCTTTTCAAAAACCACTTGGTAAACTTTTAATGCATGCAAGGTACTCAGGTACTGTCCTCGGATCAGTCATGTTTGGCTACTACACAATATAGTGCCTAACATGAAAACAAAGTGCTCAAAAGCAAAATCAGCCTCAAAAGGCCTATCCAATAATCACATGCGCCTGGTGCGCATGGAAATCAAATCCAAATACAGGTGCTATAATATGCAAAAAAGCCAAAACTACGTGCAACGGTTGTGCACGAAAGCATCTGTCTAGTGCAACAAGTGTGCACGACAACAATACCAAGCGCATCTAAAGTGCACTAAAATCTCAATCCCATTCATCCAGTGTGTACAGAATCACATCTCATATCATGCGCCCAACATGCGCGAAAATCCAACTCAAGTGCATATGTCCCGCACGAATGAAATCGCATCCAATATGCACGGAAGAAAATCCAAATCAAGAGCATCCCACATGCACGAGTAAAATCACACTCAAGTGCATCCGGTGCGCACAAAATCCAAAATCAGGCGTCTAATATGCGCAAAAATCCAACCAAAATGCATCGGGTCCGTAAAAGTATATAGTGCAGTAACATGCATGAAAACGAACGGCAAGTGCCAACGCGTACGAAAAAATACAAATCTGGTAAAACGAATGCTCAAGGATATAAATCGGGTGCAACCAAGGTACGGGGTATAAATCCAGTGCGACAACGCATAAGTACCCGTCCTGTGCAACAAATGCAAGAATGCAATCTAGTGCAGCAAACGCATGAAATACAAATACAGTGCATCCGGTGCACGAAATACAAATACAGTGCATCCAGTGCACGAAATACAAATACGGTGCATCCTATGCACAAAATACCGATCAATAACTCATATGCATAAGCAGCAACACCGAGTGTACCAAGGTGTATAAAATCGTAAACGTGTGCAACTGCGTGCACAAAATGCATATCAATGCACTACAAGCACATATAAGCTATACCGAGTGCAAAAATCAACTCGAGTGAGTACCACACGCACCAAATCAAATCGCCGTATGAAATCCACGAAATCATAGACATGTGCAAGTTAGTTATATATATGCCCTAGAGGCCATTGCTTTATAGATGTATATTGTGTTAGTGTATATGCCCTAAAGGCTATTACTGTATCATACTAGCTTGTATATTACTTGATGGAAGCTTGGGATATTCACAGTTGTATATACAATCTTGCTCGAAATGGTAGTATGCTACTTGGTTTGTCTCTGCTTTAATATGTGCATGTGTTTCTTTTAGCATATCACTGATATACATATTAGTAGAGCCCTTAGGATCTTTGCTTGATTACCAGCGTTGTGATGGCGCTCACACTCATGGGAGCTGGGTGATCTATAAGCAAATCCTTATACAGGTCCCTAATCGTTGGACTATCGAGACAGGGTATCGACACTCCGGAGTAGACTAGCGTATGCGCTTCTCATCCCAGTGTGGGAGACATTCTATCCCATTGCCGTCAGTACGTCGTACTTGAGATAGTATGCGGGTGCTCGTTAGGTTACGAGTACACTGGACAGGACTCGTCGGGATCTGTTGGTTGGTATTATACCTATCGTCAGTTATCAGTTCCCAAGTGACATGAGTACAGCTTAGTCCGCTAACTTGACACTGTCAATTCGCCTCGAGTGTGTTCCCACTACACTTTGATTACTACCCTACCACGGCTCAAAGGAGTTGTGCAAACAGGTAGTTTTTGGGTGCTGTCCCGAAGCACTTGGAGGCAGTGACGGTTAGACAGGATTCGTCTCTCCCGGTACTGGGGGTTGACATCGCGCTGTGTCCAGGAGAGCCATTACACGAGCAGTCCCTGGCCAGGGCAAGCGAGATATACTGGTAGGTTTCCAGTGTTATCTCAGGGTGTTCTGGGCTACACTCCGACACGACTTGTACCGCTATTAGGGGATTGACGTTCACCGCCCCCTAGGCCCGCCATGCGATGTATCAGACAAACAGACCGGACTGTACGGAGACTGTCACATACAGGCTCAGTAGGAGTTCAGATGGGGTTACCTCGTCGGTCTTCTTATCGACATCTACCTGGGAACTGTTACGTACAGCTAGTGCCGCTTGCGGTCTGTGGTTAAACCCACTGCCAGCGTAGTGTCGAGTCTTTAGAGTCCCACACAGAGAGCTATTCGCCTTTAGGCAAAATGAGTAGAGGTCGCATAGTTTTGCGACAGGGTTCGTTCACATCCGTGCACTTGTGCACGTTTGCTGTCCGGACAGCTTATACTAGCGGGCTTTGGTTTAAGCTGGATCCTAGTATATGATTTGTGATTGGTTTTATCTCTTTGTATTCGTGTTCCTCGGATCACGAATACGGGTGCGTATGCACAGTTGCTTGAGACAGAGGGAGAGGACTTTGATTAGGGTTAATGACTATTGTCATTTTATTAACCCTAATGCTTATGTGTGTATTATGGTTAATTGATATTAGTTTAAATAATTGTGCATGGTTATGGTTGTTGACCATTTGACCTCCTTGACTTGTTGACCTAGGTTGACACTTTGACCATCATCATTTCATTTGGAAGATACTCTTTGATCCTTGCAAATTGAATTAAAAATGAAATGATAATGGTCATGTCTTGATTAACCATGACAATTATCTAGCTAATTATCTAATTACAATAATTCACACATATATGTGAGAATGCTTCATATTTTCTCTCATTCTATTATTTCCTTTCTCTCTCTTGTTCTTCCCTCCCTCAAGCTCTCCCCTCTCATGTGTTGAGAAACACTTGAGCTTGAGAAAAACCTCTTCTTGATAATCTCTACTCTCATCTAGAGTTCAAGGATTAGCACTTCTTGCACCCTAGTTACTTCTAACTTGGAGTTGAAGCCAAAGGTTGAGGCTTTCGGGTGGATCTTTCTTCGACGTGAGAAGACGACAAAGGTGACCTCTTTCCACTACTCCAAAGAGCAAGGAGAGAAGGACATAAAGCCCTAGGTATAACCTTTCTAACACTTAGCTAGTTTCTAGTTAGCTTTAGCTTGTTTTTGTTTAGCAAAGATCCTTCTTTGTCTAGTCCATGTTGCCTAAGTTGATAAAAATTTGATTTTTATTCCGTTTTCCGCCTCCCCGTAAGTACCGGGGTGGGCAAAGTGGACTTACAGTGGTATCAGAGCATAACTAAACATAAACTAGCTAGGTAGTAAAGTGTATGGAAGTTCGAATCGGAAAAATCGCAAAACCGAGTTTTCAAAAACCCAAACTTTCTGTTAAAATGTTTTCTGTTCAAAATGAAATAAATCATACTCCAAAAATCATCTCAGGGTTTTGTGAAGAAATCCACCAAAAACGATCCACAGATTCGACTAAAGAGCCGCGGTTCCGCGGCAATAGCAAGCTATTGCCGCGCAACCGCGGCCGTTTAGGCTCGGCTCTGGGTCGAGTTTGGTGCAGTGTTTTTCTGGCTTGGTTTTGGGATTTTTAAGATGGTTTATATGTGCCCAGATTTTCCAGAATAGAAATTTGTTTTTGGGGGCTTATAAATCCGTATTTTTATCGAACTTCACTACGCTTTGACTATAAGGGTTATATCTGTGATGTTTATATGTATCGAACGTCGGCTAATCGCTATATGTCGATTAGTCGGGGTTATACATATCTGTGATCTGTGTTTGATGATGGTATGTGTATATGAATGTGTTGGATTGTCGCGGGTGAATAGCCGGGGTGGATATGAGATGAGTGTTTCTTTTTCTTTCATTCATTGTAATATGTAAATTGATGTAATATTATTTGTATGGCCGCACAACCGGGTCGAGGTTGTAGCCGTCATTGTATAATTCTTTTTACTGTTTTTTCTCCTAGGATAGACCCAGGGAGGGGGTGCACAAACTACCAGGTATCTCGAAGTGCCGAGTGGCCTACTCACGGTGGTGAGGGAGGTTGCTTCGCTTCGGGTACTTGGCGGGTAGTTTGCCGCACCCGTAGGGGTCTTGGGTGGGGTATTGGCTATTCACCGCGACCGTGTAATCCGCTTTTCGTTGTAGGCTCGAACGGATTGCGGATTCCTAGTATATCCAATGTATTCATCTGTGATCTGTAATGTCTATCATTGCTATATATTTATATATGATAACTATTTAGGCGTTGCTTATGTTTTACAGCCGCGCTAGCCCAGCCCCCGCCCTGTCGTTAGTTAAGTAACCTAACGGGTGATGACGGGGCCCCGTGGCGAATGCGAATGGCATAAGCGTACGTCATATTTTGGTTGTTTTCTTCAATGGTAGGATTAAATGATGGGACGCATTAAAAGAACTAATGCAAGAAAATAAACCAAGTAAAAGTCGATTGGAACACTTTGAAAACCGCTCGGTTCTTTTCAAAACTAAACTTTTAAACGCGGAGCTTGAACAACTCCTTTTAAAAGCTATCTCGTTCCATCGATTATATCAAGTTCACTACGTTCATGGTTTCGCCAAAACCATTCGTAGCCCTCCGTCATTCCACATGAATGGTCAAAAAGTATTCAAGCTATGTATTTTGGCCAAAGTCAAGGCATAGTGATTGGTAGCTATTGGGTATTCATGTGCAGCATAGATAGATGCGTTGGTTTGGGATAGTCGTTCTGCCATTTTGGCCAAAGTCAAGGGTAGGTACGGGTGGGTCCAAATTAACCAGGAGAATGACGGGTAGAACTTGACATGTGACTTATGATATTTTGGCCAAAGTCAAGGTCATAAGAGCATGGGGCAAAAATCCACATCGGGAGTTTCATAAGAACTGAAACTTGCTAGCGCTGCATACCATTTGGAGTGTGATAATTCTGGTAGGATTCCTTCGGTTTTATCACGCGATGATATTTGGATCCCGATCCTACTTTGAGTATATGCTACTCCTCGGGAAAACTCTCACTTAACGATCAATGCTATAAACTTAGTAGGTGTCTAGAAAGGTGTTAGCGGGGCTACGCCCACAGGGAAAATAGGTTACTTAATTAAGGAACTTCGCGAAAGCGTTGGAAAACCTCCCTCGAAATACCGACACTGGCCTGGCTGAACGGTTAAGCAAGTATTGTAGGGTGAGATTGATCCTGACTAATCTTTTCTTTACGGTTTGAGAAGGGATTCGAGAGACAGTGGGAGCCATCCTGTTTAGACAAACTAAAAACCACTCTAAACTTGCAAGAGCATCATGCTAAAGTGTTTCTTTTCTCTCTCCTAATTGCAGCGACCATTCAACATGACCGGACTTAAGTTATTACTAGATAAAAACATATTGACAGGGCCAAACTACAAAGATTGGCTCAGGAATGTCAAGATGGCAATCACTTACGACAAGTTGGGGTATGTCCTTACCACCAAAGCTCCCCCTATCCCAGGTCCCAAAAAACAGTGTCGCGGATAGGGAAATCCGTAAGACATGGGAAATAGATTGCGCGAAGGCCAAATGCCTCGTACTTGCCTCGATGGATAACGAACATCAGAGGAGGCACGAGAATATGGACCTAGAGTCCATATTTCTTCATACAAAAGAACTGTATGGAGAGCAGTCTCGTATCGCAAGATACGAAGTGTCGAAGAAGTTGTTTTCGGCAAGGTTGGCCGTCGGATAATCGGTAGCGGAACACGTGCTTAAGATGATTGGCTACATAGAGGAGCTCGCGGACCTTGGGACAACGTTGGAGAATGAACTCTATACTGATTTGATTCTCCAGTCCCTTCCTTCCACTTACGCCCAGTTTATTCTTAACTTCAACATGCAAGGAAAGGAGGTTGAACTTTCCGAACTTCTGAACATGTTGAGGAGTGCTGAGGGCACCCTACAGAAGGGTAGGGAGACATCCACTTTGTTTGTAGGAGGATCTTCCTCTTCTAGGTCCAGGGCGAAAGCCAAGGGCAAGAAGAAGAAAGCCCCCGCCAAACCAAGAGGCGGTGTCAGTAAAGTGGATACGAAGGGAAAAGGAAAAGCAACAATGGTAGCGGGAAAGCTGGTGGGGAAGGAAGAATGCTTCTATTGTCACAAAAGTGGTCACTAGAAACAGGATTGCAAGGCTTGGAAGGCCAGAACAAAGGATTTGAAGCGAGTTGCAGCTTCTGCTTCAGGTGTGTATGTTATTGAAAACTGTCTATCAATAAACTCTACATCCTGGGTATTGAATACCGGGTCAGGATCTCATATCTGTAATTCTTTGCAGGCGTTGAGAAAGCGTAGAGTTTTGAAGGCAGGTGACATGACCCTCAGAGTTGCAAACGGTGCTAGCATGGATGCTGAGGCCGTGGGGGATTATCACCTGGGATTGTCGGATGGACACTTTTTGGTTTTGCGTAGTTGTTATTATGTACCAAATGCAACCTGTAATATCATTTCTGTATCTTTATTATCTAAAGAAGGTTATGAATTTGCATTTATAAGTAATGTAGTGAACATTCACCTTAATCAAGTTTTGATTGGGTCAGGTACATTGAACAACGGTATATACGTATTAAACCAACCACAGATTTTCAATGTCCAGAATACACACAAAAGAAAGTCTCCAGATATCAATAAAACTTTCTTATGGCATTGTAGACTGGGTCACATCAATGAGAGAAGGTTGACTAAGTTACATGCAGAATGATATTTGGATCTGTTCGAATATCAATCGTATGCAACTTGTCAATCCCGTCTCAAAGGAAAGATGGCAAAGACTCCGTTTACTGGACACGGAGTAAGAGCGAGCTCGCTCTTGGGACTCATACACAGCGACGTGTGCGGTCCAATGTCTACACATGGGCGAAGCGGTTATTCTTACATCATTACTTTTACGGATGACTTTTCAAGGTACGGTTATGTCTTCTTAATGAAACATAAATCCGAGGCTTTTGAAAAATTCCAGGAATATAAGAATGAAGTAGAAAAACAAACAGGAAAAAGTATCAAGGCACTGAGATCTGATCGAGGTGGTGAATACTTGAGTGCCGAGTTCCTGGGTTACTTAAAAGAGAATGGAATTCTCTCTTAGCTTACTCCTCCAAACACTCCGCAACATAACGGTGTATCGGAGAGACGGAACCGAACCCTATTGGATATGGTACGGTCCATGATGAGTAACGCTGAGTTGCCACGATCGTTCTGGGGATATGCGCTAGAATCAGCTGCATACCTTTTGAACCGAGTTCCAACTAAGACTGTGCCTACTACACCATATCAGATGTGGTGTGGGAAGAGACCCTATCTTAATCACATTAAGACATGGGGATGTCCAGCTTTTGTAAAAAAGCAGCATGCGGACAAGCTCGAGGCACGCTCAATACAGTGCAAGTTTGTGGGATATCCAAAGAACTCCAAGGGATATTTCTTCTATTACGAAGAGGAACAAAAGGTGTTTGTTTCTCGCCATGCCCACTTTCTAGAACACCAGTTCATAGAAAAAGAATTAAGTCGGAGCACAATAGAACTGGAAGAAATTCCAGAACCACGATATATTACTGAAAGCTTAGTAGAACCAGAGGGTTCGAAAGATCAGGACATTCCCACGCCACTCCGCAGGAGTAATAGGCAGTCTCATCCGCCCGAGAGATACTAGGGTTTTCTCATTGACGGGGATAGAGAGGATTGCATCATAGATTGTGATGAGCCTACTAGCTTCCAGCAAGCCATTCAGAGTGTCGACTCGGTAAAATGGCTGGATGCAATGCGGACCGAAATGGAGTCCATGTACACCAACAAAGTATGGACGTTGGACATTGCTCCAGATGGGGTAAAACCCGTAGGATGCAAGTGGATCTTCAAAAGGAAGATTGGTGTAGATGGACAGGTTGAGACCTATAAAGCTAGATTGGTAGCAAAGGGTTTTCGTCAGCGACCTGGTTTGGACTATGACGAAACCTTTTCTCCAGTAGCTATGCTGAAATCCATTCGGATCCTTCTTGCCATTGCTGCCTTCCACGATTATGAGATTTGGCAAATGGACGTAAAGACAGCTTTTCTAAATGGACATTTAGAGGAGTGTGTCTATATGGAACAGCCAGAGGGTTTCATTCAGAGTGGGAGCAGCGGAAAGGTGTGCAAGTTGCTTAAGTCCATTTATGGACTAAAGCAGGCATCGCGGAGTTGGAACATCTGTTTTGATGAGACGGTCAAGGAATTTGGCTTTATCAAAAATCCAGATGAACCATGCATCTATTGTAGATTTGTAGCGAGAACTGTAGTATTCCTCGTTTTATACGTGGATAACATTCTCTTAATAGGAAATGACATTCCTATGCTACAATCTGTCAAGGGGTTCTTGTCACACAGGTTCTCCATGAAAGACCTGGGTGATGCCTCATACATTCTGGGTATCCGGATCTACCGTGACAGATCCAAGAGGATATTAGGACTTTCACAGTCTAGGTACATCGACACCATACTGAAGAGATTCAGTATGGAAGATTCCAAGCGCGGTAATCTACCGGCTTGTCACGGGATCACCCTCTCCAAAGAGATGTCTCCCAAGACTGATTTGGAGAGGGATCACATGTCTATCATACCCTACGCTTCTGCGGTAGGCTCTATAATGTATGCGATGTTGTGTACCAGACCGGATGTGGCTTATGCACTGAGTGTGGTAAGCAGGTATCAGTCAAACCCAGGGGAGAAACATTGGATAGCAGTAAAGAACATTCTCAAGTACCTGAGAAGGACTAAGGAGATGTTCTTGGTGTATGGCGGAAAAGACCTCCAGATTGAGGCATTTGCTGACTCCAGCTTCCAGAGTGACAAGGATGATTCCAAGTCCATGTCGGGTTTTGTCTTTACCCTCAATGGAGGAGCGGTGTGTCGGAAGAGCTCCAAACAGGAAACCATTGCTGACTCGACTATGGAAGCGGAATACATCGCTGCATCTGATGCCGCAAAAGAAGCTGTCTGGATGAGGAAGTTCTTGAGAGAACTTCAGGTGGTTCCGTCCATTGTTGACCCAATACCTCTGTATTGGGAAAACAACGGGGCTATAGCTTTAGCGAAGGAACCCAGGTCCGATCAGAAATCCAGACACATCTTGAGGCGGTATCACCTGATCAGGGAGATCGTGGATCGCCAGGAGATCGAGGTTTGGAGGGTTGCTTCAGAAGATAACACAACAGATCCATTCACCAAGGCCTTGCCCCAGACTCAGTTCGAGCGGCTGATCGAGATGATAGGTCTTCGATACGCCAGTACATGGCCTTAGTGCAAGTGGGAGATTGTTAGTGTATATGCCCTAAAGGCCATTACTGTATCATACTAGCTTGCATATTACTTGATGGAAGCTTGGGATATTCACAGTTGTATATACAATCTTGCTCGAAATGGTAGTATGCTACTTGGTTTGTCTCTGCTTTAATATGTGCATGTGTTTCTTTTAGCATATCGCTGATATACATATTAGTAGAGCCCTTAGGATCTTTGCTTGATTACCAGCGTTGTGATGGCGCTCACACTCGTGGAGCTGGGTGATCTATAAGCACATCCTTATACAGGTCCCTAGTCGTTGGACTATCGAGACAGGGCATCGATACTCTGGAGTAGACTAGCGTATGTGCTTCTCATCCCAGTGTGGGAGACGGTCTGTCCCACAGCCGTCAGTACGTCGTACTTGAGATAGTATGCGAGTGCTCGTTAGGTTACGAGTACACTGGACAGGACTCGTCGGGATCTGTTGGTTGGTATTATACCTATCGTCAGTTATCAGTTCCCAAGTGACATGAGTACAGCTTAGTCCGCTGACTTGACACTGTCATTTCGTCTCGAGTGTGTTCCCACTGCACTTTGATTACTACCCTACCACGGCTCAAAGGAGTCGTGCAAACAGGTAGTTTTTGGGTGCAGTCCCGAAGCACTTGGAGGCAGTGACGGTTAGACAGGATTCGTCTCTCCCGGTATTGGGGGTTGACATCGCGCTGTGTCCAGGAGAGCCATTACACGAGTAGTCCCTGGCCAGGGCAAGCGAGATATACTGGTAGGTTTCCAGTGTTATCACAGGGTGTTCTGGGCTACACTCCGACACGACTTGTACCGCTATTAGGGGACTGACGTTCACCGCCCCCCTAGGCCCGCCATGCGATGTATCAGACGAACAGACCGGACTGTATGGAGACTGTCACATACAGGCTCAGTAGGAGTTCAGATGGGGTTACCTCGTCAGTCTTCTTATCGACATCTACCTGGAAACCGTTACGTACAGCTAGTGCCGCTTGCGGTCTATGGTTAAACCCACTGCCAGCGTAGTGTCGAGTCTTTAGAGTCCCACACAGAGAGCTATTCGCCTTTAGGCAAAATGAGTAGAGGTCGGATAGTTTTGCGACAGGGTTCGTTCACATCCGTGCACTTGTGCACGTTTGCTGTCAGGACAGCTTATACTAGTGGGATTTGGTTTAAGCCGGATCCTAGTATATGATTTGGGATTGGTTTTATCTCTTTGTATTCGTGTTCCTCGGATCATGAATACGGGTGCGTATGCACAGTTGCTTGAGACAGAGGGAGAGGACTTTGATTAGGGTTAATGACTATTGTCATTTTATTAACCCTAATGCTTATGTGTGTATTATGGTTAATTGATATTAGTTTAAATAATTGTGCATGGTTATGGTTGTTGACCATTTGACCTCCTTGACTTGTTGACCTAGGTTGACACTTTGACCATCATCATTTCATTTGGAAGATGCTCTTTGATCCTTGCAAATTGCATTAAAAATGAAATGATAATGGTCATGTCTTGATTAACCATGACAATTATCTAGCTAATTATCTAATTACAATAATTCACACATATATGTGAGAATGCATCATATTTTCTCTCATTCTATTGTTTCCTTTCTCTCTCTTGTTCTTCCTCTCCCTCAAGCTCTGCCCTCTCATGTGTTGAGAAACACTTGAGCTTGAGAAAAACTTCTTCTTGATAATCTCTACTCTCATCTAGAGTTCAAGGATTAGCACTTCTTTCACCCTAGTTACTTCTAGCTTGGAGTTGAAGCCAAAGGTTGAGGCTTTCGGGTGGATCTTTCTTCGACGTGAGAAGACGACAAAGGTGACCACTTTCCACTACTCCAAGGAGCAAGGAGAGAAGGACATAAAGCCCTAGGTATAACATTTCTAACACTTAGCTAGTTTCTAGTTAGCTTTAGCTTGTTTTTGTTTAGCAAAGATCCTTCTTTGTCTAGTCCATGTTGCCTAAGTTGATAAAAATTTGATTTTTATTCCGTTTTCGGCCTCCCCGCAAGTACCGGGATGGGCAACGTGGACTTACATATTGTAGTGGATGCGGGGACATATATAGTTAGGACTTTCTTTCTCGACATGATAGTACGCTATGTGGTTGCTCTTTATCTTAACATGTATGCTTTATGTCTCTCTGTTACATGTTGATAAAGCCCTTAGGATGTGTACTTGACTTGCAGGACTATGATGCAGATCATACTAGTGGGGCCTGGGTAGTCCATGAGTACATTCTTCATTATTTCTAGTGTAGGGTTCCTAGGCACTCTCAAGAGGTCTCACAAGGCATCAACCATGCCAATTTCAAAAATTACGGTGCCGAGAAACTCTAATACGGATCGTTGGCTAGAAGTTTAGGCGAAAACAATAACTAGTAAACTACTTTACTAAAAGAACGGAAATACAACCTTTGTAGATCCGGTCCTCCACCTCCACGGCTCCGTGATGAAGTCCTCTCCGCTGTACAAATCGAACCATGACTCTCACGGTGGTTTCATCGGAGAAAAAGGCGGGCTAGGTCGTCGACAACGTGCCGAAGATGATCTACGTCGAGGCATCACTAGATCAAGCTCCACCTTCACCAAGCCATGAAAACTTGTGAAGGAAACACACTCTACTACTTGGAAAGAGGTAGAGGATGAAGAAATAGGAAGTGGGTTCACTTTAGAATTGGATTTCTCACTCATTTGCTCAAGTTGCCATTGTTAAAGCAAGCTTTTTTCAAGTGAAGAACAAGAAGAAGAAGATGAATATTATGATGAGTATTTTTCAAAAAGGAAATAAAATGAATACTTATCATAATGTAACCATGGTCAAGTGTAGAGAATAGACTAGGGTTAAGTGGAATGGTTAAGGTTAAGCATGAGACAAAATGGTGACTTAGTCAAAGCTTCATGAAGCTTCAAATACAAACAAAGAAAGCCACCATCTTTCCCATTTTCTTTTCCAAAATAAAATAAATGAAATAAATAAATAAATGAATAAGAAAATGAAAACCCTAACCATTACACAACCATGGTTTAATCTTTACACAAACCATAGTGAGCATGTATCATCAAACATGATACAAACTTGTGTACAAAAGTATATCACATATACAATGTGCACAATCCAAGTGAGAAAATCCATTTAAAGTGAACCAATACTAGTTAATGTAAATTAATATATCATATATATAATTATACATTAAATCATTAAATCAACACTTGATTTAACGATCCGGTCATATCGCATATAACCGACTAATATGCAATGTATCGATTTATCGAATCAATCCTTGATTCGATAACTAGGTTATATCGCATACAACCATTCAACACATTCATCGCGAGAATAGAATACGGTATCACATACACGTATTATTCTCGGTCCCGCACATATCTCATATGCGCTCCTATTTCGTTTCGCTTGAGCCAGGAAACCTCTGTGTAGGACTCTAAAGACTCGTCAATACGCCGGCAGCAGATGATGATCATATCAAACACCCACAAGCCGCAAGCGGTCTGCTAAACGTAACGGCCACCCGGGTATTGAGCGATCAGAAGATCGACGAGCAAGCCCGCTCACACTCCTGTGAATCCAACCAGTAACACTTACCGTACAGTCCGGTCTGTTCGTCTGATATGTCGCATATCTCGCCTAGGGGTGGTAAACGTCAGACCCCAGCAGCTCGATAAGTCATGCCGACTTGAGGTCCATAACATTCGTGAAACTACTGATAACTCTTACCAGTATATCACTGCAACCCTGGCCAGGGATTTCCTGTTATGGCCAGTCGAGCATAGTGCAACATCAAACCCCAATACCGGGAGAGACGAATCCCCTCCTATCGCTCATTGCCTCCATGTGAATCGGGACTGTACCCAAAAACCACCTGTTTGCACGACTCAGTAGAGCCGTGGTTGGGTGGAAATCAAAGCACAGTGGGAGACACACAAGACTCTATGACGATCTCGGGTCAACAGACTAAGCTGTACCAGTGTCACCAGAGAACTGCCATCTGATGTGAGGTATAATACCATCTGGGAGTTCTCGGCGAGTCCGTTCAGTGTACCCAGTCTCCACTGAGCACCCGTATACCATCTCTGATGTCAAACACCAATGGATATGGGATCATCCATTGCCCATCGCATGGGTCGAGAAGATATACGCTAGTCTACTCTGGAATATCGATGCCCCGTCTCGATATTCCCTCGACTAGGAACTATGAAGGATGTACTCATTGACTACCCAGGCCCCACTAGTATGATCTGCATCATAGTCTTGGAAGTCGAGTACACATCCTAAGGGCTTTATCAACATGTAATCAAAGAGACAGAAAGTATACATGTTAAGATAAAGAGCAACCAGATAGCGTACTATCATGTCGAGCAAGAAAGTCCTACCTATATATGTCCCAGCATCCACTACAATATACATCCAATGTACAGTAATGGCCTCTAGGGCATACATACAACTAACAATCTCCCACTTGCACTAGGGCCATCTGTAGCAGTGGTTGCAGTATCACATACTCAACCATCCCCTAAAAGTCTCTCTTTGGGAAAAGGCCTTCGTGAGTGGATCCGCCGTGTTTTCCTCTGAGTCTACTCGCCCAACCTCGATCACCCTGGATATCAACTATCTCCATGATCAGGTGATGCTGCCTCAGAATATGTCTGGGTCACTGATGGGACCAGGGTTTCTTGGCCAAAACCACAGTTCCATTGTCATACAATGGTAGGAACCTAGTTCATCTTATGAACCATTATACACCCAAACTGCCTCTTTGGTAGTATCATTAATAGCGATGTTATCAGCCTTTATCGTCTAGTTTGCCACGGTATCTAGCTTGGAAATCTTCCAACATACCGTCCCTTTACTAAGGGTAAAGACAATGCCTGTGACTGACATTCAGTCGTCTTTATCAGTCTGGAACCCTTCCAGTGATTCTCCCCAGGATCGATTGATACCATCTCACTACAACTAGTGAGTATCCTAACATCTAATTAGATCTATCTCATAGATCCAAAGCTTAGGATTTAGTATGTATCACTTTGATCCTATATGGAAAATCATTGTGATAAGCGGAGATTGATCGAGCGTAGCATAGGAAACTCCTTCCCTAACAAGAGTATGTCATCCACGTACTCTACAAGGATCGTCACCATACTCCCTACTACCTTTTTGTTTATACAAGGTTCATCTACCATTTTGATGATGTCAACTTATTTGACTAATCCATCAAAACAGATGTTCCAACTCCGCGATGCCTGCTTTATCCTATAAAGCATCTTGCACACGTTTCCGCTGCTCCTACTGTCTACGAGGCCCTCTGGCTGTGTACTTATAGACGCTCTCTTCTAAATCATTATTTAGAAAAGTAGTCATGGCACTCAACCACCAGATATCGTAGTCATGGTATGTAGCCGTAGCAAGTAGGATCTGGATGGACTTAAACATAGTCCCTGGAAAAAGTTTCATCATTATCCGTGCCTGGTTGATGACGAAAAACTTTAACAAGTCTAGCTTTGAAAGTCTCAACTTTTCCATGTACACCAAGTAATCTTCTCAAGATATACTTGCTCCTGATGGGGATTTAACCCTTCAGATATAGCAACCAAAGTCCATACTTTGTTGGTGTATAAGGATTCCATCTCAGATCACTAAGCATCCAGCCATTCTTACAGAGTCCCTACTCTCGATGGCCTGCTCGAAACTGGTTGGGTCATCATCTCATGATGCAATCCTCGCTCCCACTGTCATCGAGAAACCGAGGTATCTCTCAGGCAGGCGAGGAACCCTACCAGATCGGCGGAGAGGCTGAGGTTCGTCGGGGACTATAGAATCCTTTGGTTCTGTCAAATCTTCAGCTGTAGTTTCGAATAGCTGGAACCTTTCCAGTTCTACAGAACTGACCTTGCCTCGATCTTGTCCGTATTTTGCTTTTGACATAGGCCGGACAATCCCAAATCTTAACTTACTTAAGAGATAGGATCTTCCCACACCATATCTTATATGGAGTGGTAGGCACTGATTTGATTCGAACCTAATTCAATAGGTATGCAGCTTCTCAAGCGCATAACTCCCAAAAGGAAATAGGTAACTCAGTAATACTCATCATAGAGCACACGATATCTAATATTGTGTGATTGCTCCGCCCCGATACACCGTTGTGCTGTGGTGTATTCAGAGGAGTAATACTGAGAGAGAATCTCATTTTCCTTTAGAATAGTCCAAGGATTCCATGTACAAGTATTCTCCTCCCTGATCTCATCATAAGACATAATACTTATACCCGTATGTTGGTTCTCTACTTCCTACTTATATTTTGTGAATACCTCAAAAGGTTCGGACTTATATTTCAACAGGAATATATGACTGAATCTTGAGAGATTATCAGAGAATATAATGAAGTATAAAGAACCAGTCCTGGCATGTGTAGACAGGAGACCTTACATACATCAGCATGCATCAGTCCCAAGAGTTTACTAACTCTTCCTCTGTTTCCAATAAACAGAGCTATGGTCATCTTATCTTTGTGACATGACTGGCAAGTTTCACAAGATGTAAATTCAAACTGATTTAAATATGCATCTAAAATGTAACTTCAACCAGCCGGGTCGCATTGATATGACCTAGTCTACAATGCCTCAAGAATGATTCGTTCATTTCTGAACTTTTCCTCTTGTGTGTGTTCTGTATACTAGGAACTGTAGTTTGATTTAGAACGTCAATGCTTTTAGATAACGTGCCTGAACCGATCAACTTTTGATATAGGAAATGTTCAAAACATTATCCATCAATACAAAATTTTATCATTTCTTTACTAATAAAGAGACTGATATGATTTTGTATATCAGGTTCGGTATCTAATAGCATTTGTTCAGAATCAATGTATTGGTAATACATGGTGACAGTGACAAACAGACTTGGCTGCAACACTTGCCCCGTTTTCTGCCTCATGAAACTTATCACCCGTTCTTAGTTTTTCTACCTTTTTGTAGCCCTATGTAACAGATTACATATCTGGGATCCTGATCCGGTATCAGATACCCAGGATGCAGAGGATACTGAGAAACAGTTCTGCATAATGAACACACCCGAAGGAGATGCATCATATGCACTTTCTTCGTTTGGGCGGCATAGGAATTCTGGTATTCCCCTATTTCCTGCTTTGTCGTATAACAATTATAAGTTGGAGCGGGACCAACGTTCCCCAGCTCAGTATAAAAAGCGGGTTCGGTCAATATCCGTATTATTATCTTGATTAAGGCGTGATATGGTCGCTACCAGGAAAGAGAGAGAAGAAAACACTCTGCGTGCGCTCTGTCAAGATTAGATTGGTTATATATTTTATCTAATCAGGATGGCTCCCACTGTTTTTATCAAATCTTCCTTCAAACCTTAAAAGGAAAGACTAGCCGGGATTAATTACACTCTACAAGTTCGCCAATCTTTCAGCCAGGCCAGTGTCGGTACTTTGAGGGAGGTTCCCCGTGCTTTCGCACGGACCTAATTACAGTAAACCTCGTTTTCCCAGAGGCGTAACCCCGTTGACACCTTTCTAGACACCTACTTGATCGGCTAATTGTAAAGTGCAAAACTCTCCCAGGAGTAACAATTACTCGCAGTGGGTATCGGGATCCAACTATCATATAGAAGGTATGCAATCTCATTGCAAGTTTCAACACTTGAAACTCCCGATAATGGTTTTTACCCCTAGCACTTATGACCTTAACTATGGTCAACAAATCATAAGTACTAGTCAAGTTCTACCCGTCATTTCGTGATTAATTAGACCCACCCACATGACCCTTAACTAAGGTCAACAAAGTCACGCGACTGTCCTAACTAATCACATCATATGCGGTGTAGGAAGACATCACTTAGCTACCGTACACTGTGCCTTGACTATGGTCAACAAACACAGCACGAATACTAAGTACTCTACTTCCTAAAATGACGGAGGGTTGCGAATGGTTTTTGTGAAAACCTTTAATGCTTTGAACTTGATCTCGTTGCGGAATCAAATGGTTTTTAAATGGAATGTTTTCGAGGCTTTTCTAGTATTGCTAAAGGGGTCACTCCCGGTGAAGGGATCGTCGGCCCTTTCCTCGTCGAATGAGGTGCGGGATATATCATATATATCACTGTGCAAAGCGAAAACTATAGAAGCGATCAAAGACAAACCGAGGGTTGTAGCATCTGCCAGTTATTGCTAAAGGAGTCACTCCCGGTGAAGGGATCTCGGTCCTTTCCTCATCGAATAAGGTGCAGGATGTTCTATAATGAACACCGCGATGCAAAGCAAGAACTGTAGCTACCTGTTTTTATTTTGAAATTCGATTCCACAACATCAATTAGGTTTATTTTCTTTCATTAATCTCATTAATGAATATCCCATCATTTAAGTCCACCTAAACATCACAGATAAATATAACGTACGCTTATGCCATCCGCATTCGCCTCGATGTCCCGTCTGCACCGTTAGGTTAGGTAACTAACGGCAGAGTGGGGCAGGGCTAGCGCGGGTGTAAAACATAAGCAACGTTTATATAATATATCATATATACAATATATAATATCTGTCACAGAACATCACATGATCACATCACAGATAAATCACAGCAGAAGAAATATATGAAATATTGGATATACTAGGACGCCCGTGTTTTTAATACGAGCCAGTATAAAACACGGATTCCACGGTCGTGATGAATAGCCTATCCCACACCCCTAGACCCCTACGAGAGCGGCAAGCAACCCTACCAATTCTAGGGTTAGGAGACCCAGACTCGACTCCTTGAGATGGTCTCCCACTGGACCTTAGAACCCGGTTACTTGTGCTCCCCTCCTTGAGTATATTCTAGTGCAGAAAAGTAAATAATATACATCAACGGTGACATCTTCCGCAACCTGGAAGTGCCCCAATAAAAGAATATTACATGAATGAAAAAGAAAAACACTCATCTCACATAAAAAAACCCCGGCTATTCAAACACGACGATCCAATATAACATATCCAGCAACACATAACATCACATGTCATCAACGTAAGCAAATGTGCGCATCCCAATTGTCGTTGACATATAGCAACGAAACCGGCGATATCACATATTACACTTACGGTCATAGAAAAGAAAGTGTAAAACTACAACAGTTGGAATCCGCAACCACCTCAGACATCGCATGCCTAACCAAATGAATTCTTTAGACATCGCATGCCTAACAATTATAAACCCCGCATTTTAGTCTCATTATCGAAAACACTTTTCAATATCAAGTCGGGCAATTCAACAGGATTCCCGACATTCTGATCGAATGCTCGTCGCAAACTTCAGTAGGCGGCCGCACCCCCGATGCCGTCGACGAAGTGCACCAAGGCGGAACACCGCTACCGCGAGCACCCGAACGGATGCTTTCGGCGACGGGGTTCTCCTACAGTCACTTGGTCGGGGCTATGGGGTGAAGCTGTCTATTAAGTTTACCCGGCGAGTATCCGCGTACGCTACGTGATTGCGACGGACTTTTGATCACATCAAAACTCCGTGACAACCGATCAAGTGAGACTAAAGTGCTATGTTTATAACATTCATTCAGTTATCACATAACTTTTGTGAATTCCAATTGTTGTATCACATTCCGGATAAACAGAAAATGTTAAACTTTCCGATTGAACATTCGAACACCCAAGTTTTCCCGAAACAACTCAACACATGAAATAAGTCTAACAACATTCAGTTCGTGCCTCAGTACCAATGGTCCAGCCGTAGAAGGGTCAAGCCAACGCCTCACATGTGGCACGCCGTACTGCCCCAAACCCGAAGGTTCAATGGGCAGTTCAAGACGGTCACATAATCGAGTTCAGGTTTGTTGTCTTCTAGAGGGACCATCGCGTTAATTGCACTACTTAGAACGTCGTTAAACCACGGAAAAATCCAACAATTGGAAATTTCCCGGCAGGGGAAAAAGTGGGTATTTATATCCGGTCGAACTTTTTAACATATTCTAAAAATTATCCGGAAGAACACACAGACAAAATTTAGACAATCCGATCGATATACCGAGTTCCCAATACAACCCAGAAAATAAAACTCTGGAAAAAAATATTAAAAATTCCCAGAAACACCAACAATAAACTATAAGAATTACTGTGCAGAAAAATGTGCCAGAGGAGACCAACTTGCCGCGGAACCGCCGCATTAGGCATGCATATGCGGCGGTTCCGCCGCACTATGAACGATTCAGAGCCCCCGTTTTAAACAGTAATTCTTAGAATATTGCACTGAGGTTTCTGCATATTTTTAATCTACAAAAATCCACATTTTACAGAATTGTCCAGAGAGTATTTTAAAGTCGGGGTTTTGGGTTGATCGGACTTCTAACTCCGTCTACGCATTGCCTAAGGCTCTAGCTAGGCTCTGATACCACTGTAGGGTTCCTAGGCACTCTCAAGAGGTCTCACAAGGCATCAACCATGCTAATTTCAAAAATTACGGTGCCGAGAAACCCTAATACGGATCGTTGGCTAGAAGTTTAGGCGAAAACAGTAACTAGTAAACTACTTTACTAAAAGAACGGAAATACAACCTTTGTAGATCCGGTCCTCCACCTCCACGACTCCGTGATAAAGTCCTCTCCGCTGTACAAATCGAACCATGACTCTCACGGTGGTTTCATCGGAGAAAAAGGCGGGCTAGGTCGTCGACATCGTGCCGAAGATGATCTACGTCGAGGCATCACTAGATCAAGCTCCACCTTCACCAAGCCATGAAAACTTGTGAAGGAAACACACTCTACTACTTGGTAAGTGGTAGAGGATGAAGAAATAGGAAGTGGGTTCACTTTAGAATTGGATTTCTCACTCATTTGCTCAAGTTGCCATTGTTAAAGCAAGCTTTCTTCAAGTGAAGAAGAAGAAAAAGATGAATATTATGATGAATATTTTTCAAAAAGGAAATAAAATGAATACTTATCATAATGTAACCATGGTCAAGTGTAGAGAATAGACTAGGGTTAAGTGGAATGGTTAAGGTTAAGCATGAGACAAAATGGTGACTTAGTCATTTCAAAAAGGAAATAAAATGAATACTTATCATAATGTAACCATGGTCAAGTGTAGAGAATAGACTAGGGTTAAGTGGAATGGTTAAGGTTAAGCATGAGACAAAATGGTGACTTAGTCAAAGCTTCATAAAGCTTCATGAAGCTTCAAATACAAACAAAGAAAGCCACCATCTTTCCCATTTTCTTTTCCAAAATAAAATAAATGAAATAAATAAATAAATGAATAAGAAAATGAAAACCCTAACCATTACACAACCATGGTTTAATCTTTACACAAACCATAGTGAGCATGTATCATCAAACATGATTCAAACTTGTGTACAAAAGTATATCACATATACAATGTGCACAATCCAAGTGAGAAAATCCATTTAAAGTGAACCAATACTAGTTAATGTAAATTAATATATCATATATATAATTATACATTAAATCATTAAATCAACACTTGATTTAACGATCCGGTCATATCGCATATAACCGACTAATATGCAATGTATCGATTTATCGAATCAATCCTTGATTCGATAACTAGGTTATATCGCATACAACCATTCGACACATTCATCGTAAGAATAGAATACGGTATCACATACACGTATTATTCTCGGTCCCGCACATATCTCATATGCGCTCCTATTTCGTTTCGCTTGAGCCAGGAAACCTCTGTGTAGGACTCTAAAGACTCGTCAATACGCCGGCAGCAGATGATGATCATATCAAACACCCACAAGCCGCAAGCGGTCTGCTAAAAGTAAAGGCCACCCGGGTATTGAGCGATCAGAAGATCGACGAGCAAGCCCGCTCACACTCCTGTGAATCCAACCAGTAACACTTACCGTACAGTCCGGTCTGTTCGTCTGATATGTCGCATATCTCGCCTAGGGGTGGTAAACGTCAGACCCCAGCAGCTCGATAAGTCATGCCGACTTGAGGTCCATAACATTCGTGAAACTACTGATAACTCTTACCAGTATATCACTGCAACCCTGGCCAGGGATTTCCTGTTATGGCCAGTCGAGCATAGAGCAACATCAACCCCCAATACCGGGAGAGACGAATCCCCTCCTATCGCTTATTGCCTCTATGTGAATCGGGACTGTACCCAAAAACCACCTGTTTGCACGACTCAGTAGAGCCGTGGTAGGGTGGAAATCAAAGCACAGTGGGAGATACACAAGACTCTATGACGATCTCGGGTCAACAGACTAAGCTGTACCAGTGTCACCAGAGAACTGCCATCTGACGTGAGGTATAATACCATCTGGGAGTTCTCGGCGAGTCCGTTCAGTGTACCCAGTCTCCACTGAGCACCCGTATACCATCTCTGATGTCAAACACCAATGGATATGGGATCATCCATTGCCCATCACATGGGTCGAGAAGATATACGCTAGTCTACTCTGGAATATCGATGCCCCGTCTCGATATTCCCTCGACTAGGAACTATGAAGGATATACTCATTGACTACCCAGGCCCCACTAGTATGATCTGCATCATAGTCTTGGAAGTCAAGTACACATCCTAAGGGCTTTATCAACATGTAATCAGAGAGACAGAAAGTATACATGTTAAGAGAAAGAGCAACCAGATAGCGTACTATCATGTCGAGCAAGAAAGTCCTACCTATATATGTCCCAGCATCCACTACAATATACATCCAATGTACAGTAATGGCCTCTAGGGCATACATACAACTAACTTCTAGTCGTGGGAATATCGAGACGGGGCATCGATATTCCAGAGTAGACTAGCGTATATCTTCTCGACCCATGTGATGGGCGATGGATTATCCCATATCCATTGGTGTTTGACATCAGAGATGGTATGCGGGTGCTTAGTGGTGACTAGGTATACTGAACGGACTCGCCGAGAACTCCCAGATGGTATTATACCTTACGTCAGATGGCAGTTCTCTGGTGATACTGGTACAGCTTAGTCTGTTGACCCGAGATCGTCATAGAGTCTTGTGTGTCTCCCACTGTGCTTTGATTTCCACCCTACCACGGCTCTACTGAGTCGTGCAAACAAGTGGTTTTTTGGTACAGTCCCGACTCACATGGAGGCAATGAGCGATAGGAGGGGATTCGTCTCTCCCGGTATTGGGGGTTGATGTTGCGCTATGCTCGACTGGCCATAACTGGAAATCCCTGGCCAGGGTTGCAGTGATTTACTGGTAAGAGTTATCAGTAGTTTCACGCTTGTTATGGACCTTACATCGGCATGACTTATCTAGCTGCTGGGGTATGACGTTTATCACCCCTAGGCAGATATGCGACATATAAGACGAACAGACCGGACTGTGCGGTAAGTGTTACTGATTGGATTTGAAGGAGTGTGAGCAGGCTTGCTCGTTGATCTTCTGATCGCTTAATACTCGGGTGGCCGTTACGTTTAGCAGACCGCTTGCGGCTTGTGGGTGATTGATATGATCACCACCTACTGCCAGCGTATTGACGAGTCTTTAGAGTCCTACACAAAGCTTTCCTGGCTCAAGCGAAACGAAATAGGAGCGCATATGAGATATGTGCGGGACCGAGAATAATACCAGTATGAGATACTGTATTCTATTCTCGCGAATTGTATCATCGGACGGTTATATGAGATATAGCCGGGTTACCGAATCAAGTGTTGATTCGATACATTGATACACTAGATATTAGTCGGTTATATGAGATATGAACGGATCATTAAATCAAGTGTTGATTTAATGATTTAATGTATAATTATATATTTGATATATTACTTTACATTAACTAGTATTGGTAAACTTAAGATTGATTTTCTCACTTGATGTGCACAAGTTGTATATGTGATATATGTTTGTGCACTAGTTTGCATTATGATTGATGATACATGCAAACATGGGTGGGTGTGTGACATACGCCGTGTTAATTATAATTTAGGTTTTTATTTATCTTAATTATTCAGAATGGTGGCTTCTTTTGTCATGGCTTGAAGCTTCATGAAGCTTCAAGCAACTTTGATAAAGTCCACTCATTTTGTCTTGATTAAGATATTCATTAACCAAACCATTATAATTAACTGTGGTTTAGTCTCTACAAAGGTTAACTCACCCATGGTTGCATTATGATAGACTTCACTTGATTATTCTTTTTAGATAATTCATTCTTATTCTTTTCTTTTTCTTCTTCTTCTTCAAGAAGAAGAAAAGCTTTCTAGATTTTATCAAGTGAAGATTTAGAGTGAGAAATCCAAATCCAATGTAAACCCACTTCCTATTTCGTCATCCTTTACTACTTGCCATTTAGTTTAGGGTGTTCTCTTCACAAATTTCTTGACCTAGTGAGGATGGAGCTTGAGTTTGAGTCTCCTCGACGTAGATCATCTTCGGCCTCGAAGTCAACGACCTAGCCCGCTCATTTCTCCGAAGAAACCATCGCTAGAGTCCGGGATCCCGATAATCGCAGCGAAGGGACATCAACACAGAGCTTTAGAAGTGAAGGACCGGATCTACAAAGGTTGTAATCCCTTTCACTTGTAGTTAAAATGTTTAACTTGCTAGTTTTCTCATAATCTCTAGTATACGATCTTGGTTAGGGTTGTTCGGCACGGCTAATTTTTTTTTTAATTGGGCATGGTAGATGCCTTGTTGAACCTTGTTAGAGTGCCTAGGAACCCTACAGTGGTATCAGAGCCAAGCTAGAGCTTTAGGCGAAGTCTAGACGAAATTTAAAGTCCGATCGAACCCGGAAAACCCGATATACCCTAGTTTCTGGAAATTTTTTCAAAATGTGTTTTTTTGTGAATTAAAAATGCTCAAATAAATCAGCAGGGTTTTCTAGGAATTACTGTGCAGCACGTGCTTCTAACTCCATAAAAGAGCCGCGGAACCGCGGCCGTACCCTGGCTTGCGCGGCGGTTCCGCGGCCAAAAAGTTGAATCATGGCACGTGGTTTGCACAGTAATGTCCGTCTGTAATTCCTGATTCTTCTGGATATTTTTATATTTACTCAAGTGTTGAGTTTTATGGGGTGTATTGGGGACTCGTTGATTCGATCGGATAATTTGACTTTGATTTTGTTTTTCCGGGTAATTTTAGAAAGTGTTAAAAAGTTCGACCGGATATCAATAACTCACTTTTTCCCCTGCCGGAAAATTTCCAAGTGTTGGATTTTTCCGTAGTTTAAGAACGTTCTAAATCGTGCAAGTTACGCGATGGACCCTCTAGAAGACAACAAACATTAACTCGATTATGTGACCGTCTTGAACTGCCTTTTGAACCTTAGGGTTTTGGGTAGTACAGCGTTCCACATGTGAGGCGTTGACTTGACCCTTCTACGGCTGGACCATTGGTACTGTAGCATGAAATGGATGTTTTTAAACTTATTTTAAGTGTTGAGCTATTTGGGAAAACTTGGGTGTTTGATTATTCGATCAGAAAGTTTAACATCGTCTATTTATCTGGAATGTGATACAATATTTGGAATCCACAAGTAGTTATAAGATAACTAATTTGAATGTTATAAATCTAGCAGTTCAGTCTCATATGATCGGTTGCCACGGAATTTTGATGTGATCAAAAGTCCGTCGCAATCACGTAGCGTACGCGGATACTCGCCGGGTAAACTTAATAGACAGCCACGCCCCATAGCCCTGACCAAGTGACTGTAGGAGAACCCCGTAGCCAAAAGCATCCGTTCGGGTGCTCGCGGTAGCGGTGTTCCTCCTTAGTGCACTTCGTCGACAGCATCCGGGGGCGCGGCCGCCTACTAAAGTTTACGATGAGCATTCGATCAGGATGTCGAGAATCTTGTTGAATTGCCCGACTTGATATTGAAAAGTGTTTTCAATAATGAGACTAAAATGCGGGGTTTATAATTGTTAGACATGCGATGTCTAAGGAATACATTTGGTTAGGCATGCGATGTCTAAGGAGGTTATGGATTCCAACTGTTGTAGTTTTACACTTTCTTTTATGCGACCGTAAGTGTAATATGTGGTGTATCACCGGTTTTGTTGCTATACATCAACGACAATTGGGATACGCATATTTACTTACGTTGATGACATGTGATGTTATGTGTTGCTGGATATGTTATATTGGATCGTCGTGTCTGAATAGCAGGGGGTTTTTATGTGAGATGAGTGTTTTTCATTTTCATTCATGTAAAATTCATTGTATGTAATATTCTTTTATTGGGGCACTTCCGGGCTGAGGATGATGTCACCATTGTATATTATTTACTTTTCCGCATTAGGATAGACCCAAGGCGGGGAGCACAAGTAACCGGGTTCTAGGGTCCAGTGGGAGACCATCTCGAGGAGTCGAGACTGGGTCTCCTAACTCTAGAATTGGTAGGGTTGCTTGCCGCTCTCGTAGGGGTCTAGGGGTATGGGATTGGCTATTCATCACGACCGTGGAATCTTTGTTTTATAGGGGCTCAAAATAAAATACGGATGTCCTAGTATATCCAATATTTCATATATTGTTTTCTGCTGCGTTATCTGTGATATGATCATGTGATATGTTCAGATAGATACTGTATATAGTATATATGATATATTATATAGACGTTGCTTATGTTTTACACCCGCGCTAGCCCTGCCACGCTCTGCCGTTAGTTACCTAACCTAACGGTGCAGACGGGACATCGAGACGAATGTGGATGGCATAAGTGTACGTTGTATTTATCTGTGATGTTTAGGTGGACTTAAATGATGGGACATTCATTAATGAGATTAATGAAAGAAAAAAAACCTAAAACATGTTGTGGAATCGAATTTCAAAAATAAGGTAGCTCTAGTTGTTGCTTTGCATAGCGGTGTTCCTTGTAGAACATCCAGCACCTTATTCGATAAGGAAAGAGCCGAGATCCCTTCACCGGGAGTGACCTCTTTAGCAATAACTAGCAGATGCTACAACCTTCGGTTTGTCTTTTGATTGCTTTTATAGTTCTTGCTTTGCATAGTGGTATTGTGAATATCCTGCACCTCATTCGACGAGGAAAGAGCCGAGATCCCTTTACCGGGAGTGACGACTTTAGCGAAACTAGTAAAAGCCTAAAAAACACTCCATTTAAAACCATTTGATTCCGCAACGAGATCAAGTTCAAAGCGTTAAAGGTTTTCTTAAAAACCATCCACAACCCTCCGTCATTTTAGGAAGTAGAGTACTTAGTATTCGTGCTGTGTTTGTTGACCATAGTCAAGGCACAGTGTATGGTAGCTAAGTAATGTCTTCCTACACCGCATATGATGCGATTAGTTAGGACAGTCATGTGACGTTGTTGACCTTAGCCAAGGGTCATGTGGGTGGGTCTAATTAATCACGAAATGACGGGTAGAACTTGACTAGTGCTTATGATTTGTTGACCATAGCCAAGGTCATAGGTGCTAGGGGTAAAAACCTTTATCGGGAGTTTCAAGTGTTGAGATTTGCAATGAGATTGCATACCTTCTATGAGATAGTTGGATCCCGATACCCACTGCGAGTAATTGTTACTCCTGGGAGAGTTTTGCACTTTGCAATTAGCCGATCAAGTAGGTGTCTAGAAAGGTGTCAGCGGGGTTACGCCCCTGGGAAAATGAAGTTTATTTTAATTAGGTCCGTGCGAAAGCACGGGGAACCTCCCTCAAAGTACCGGCACTGTCCTGGCTGAAAGATTGGCGAACTTGTAGAGTGTAATTAATCCCGGCTAGTCTTTCCTTTTAGGGTTTGAAGGAAGATTTGATAAAAACAGTGGGAGCCATCCTGATTAGATAAAATATATAACCAATCTAATCTTGTAAGAGCGCACGCAGAGTATTTTCTTCTCTCTCTCTCTCCAAGTAGCGACCATGTCACACCTTAATCAAGATAATAATATGGATATATTGATCGAACCCGCTTGTTATACTGAGATGGGGAACGTTGGTCCCGCTCCAACTTATAATTGTTATAAGACCGAGCAGGAAATTGGGGAATACCAGATTTCCCGTGCCGCCCAAACGAAGAAAGTGCATGATGATGCATCTTCTTCGGGTGTGTTCATTATAGAGAACTGTTTCTCAGTATCCTTTACGTCCTGGGTATGAGATACCGGGTCAGGATCCCGCATATGTAATCTGTTACATGGGCTACAGAAAGGTAGAGAACTGAGAACGGGTGATAAGTTTCATGGGACAGAAAACGGTGCAAGTGTTGCAGCCAAGTCTGTTGGTCACTATCACCCTGTATTACCAGAATACATTGATTCTGAACGAATGTTATTAGATATCGAACCTGATATACAACATCATATCGGTCTCTTTTTATTAAAGAAGGATATAATTTTGTATTGTTGGATAATGTTTTGAACATTTCCTATATTAAGAGTTGATCGGTTCAGGCACGTTATCTAAAAGCATTAACGTTCTAAATCAAACTACAGTTCTTAATGTATAGAACACACACAAGACGAAGAGTTCAGAAATGAACGAATTCTTCTTAAGGCATTATAGACTAGGTCATATCAATACGACCCGACTAGCTAAGTTACATTTAGATGCATATTTAAATCAGTTTAAATGTACATCTTATGAAACTTGTCAGTCATGACACAAAGATAAGATGACCATAGCTGCGTTTACTGGAAACAGAGAAAGAGTTAGTGAACTCTTAGGACTGATACATAGTGATGTATGAAGGTCCCCAGTCTACAAATGCCAGGACTGTTTCTTAGTACTTCATTACATTCACTGATGATCTCTCTAGATTCAGACATATGTTTGTTGGAGATAGTGCCCTCAGAGTCAATTATTGGATCACAGGCACGTGATTGCAATGATTGAGGGGAGGACCTGTCCCAGTAGGACAGTCTTACTCGAGATGATAGTATGCTATCTGGTTTATCTTTATCATCGTGTACTGCTTTAGGTGACCTTTCGAGTCGCTATTACACGTTGATAAAGCCCCTAGGATTCTTGCTTGACCACCAGCAGTATGAGGGCGATCATATAAGTGGGAGCTGGGGGTCTATAAGCACATCCTTAAAAGGTCCCTAGTCGTGGGAGATTCGAGACAGGGCATCGTTTCTCCAGAGTAGACTAGTGTATACAGTCGAGACCCCGACGAGGGGCGGTGGCCGGTCTCACAAGCCACTGGTGTCAGTTGGTTCACCTAAGATGTATACAGGTGCTCATTGGGTTATGAGTACACCGGACAGGACTCGCCGGGAACCTGCTAGTTGGGATATACCAGACGTCAGATAGCAGTTCCCAGGTGACATGTGTACAGGTTAGTTCATCGACCTGGGATCGTCATTTGTCTCGTGTGAGTTCCCACTGTACTTTGATTACTACCCTACCACGGCTCAAAGGAGTCGTGCAAACAGGTTTTAGTTGGGTACAGTCCCGAGCCACATGGAGGCAGTGAGCGGATCTGCAGGGGTTCGTCTCTCCCGGTATTGGGGGTGAGGTCGTGCTGTGTCTAGGAGAGCCAGAACATGAAAAGTCCTTGGCCAAGGCAGGAGATTTGCTGGTAGGTATTCCAGTAGTATCTCAGGGTGTTCTGGGCTACACTCCGACACGACTTGTACCGCTTTTGGGGGTCTGACTTTTACCAACCCCCTAGGCCCGCCATGCGATACTCATAGACGAACGGACCGGACTGTACGGATATTGTCACTGACAGGCTCAGTAGGGTGTCAGGATGAGTTCGCTCATCGACGTCCCTTTTGGTCAATACCTGGTAGCCCGTCACGTATTGGCTTATACCTCTGACGTACTAGTGGTTAAATCCACAGCCACAGTATTGACGAGTCTTTAGAGTCCACCACACAGACAGTTACTCAAGTTTCGGGCGAAACGCTGTAGAGGCCGTATGGAGATATGGCAGGGTTCGATCGGATACGTGCAATACCGCACGTATCCGATCGAACCCTGCCATATCTCCATACGGCCTCTACAGCGTTTCGCCCGAAACTTGAGTAACTGTCTGTGTGGTGGACTCTAAAGACTCGTCAATACTGTGGCTGTGGATTTAACCACTAGTACGTCAGAGGTATAAGCCAATACGTGACGGGCTACCAGGTATTGACCAAAAGGGACGTCGATGAGCGAACTCATCCTGACACCCTACTGAGCCTGTCAGTGACAATATCCGTACAGTCCGGTCCGTTCGTCTATGAGTATCGCATGGCGGGCCTAGGGGGTTGGTAAAAGTCAGACCCCCAAAAGCGGTACAAGTCGTGTCGGAGTGTAGCCCAGAACACCCTGAGATACTACTGGAATACCTACCAGCAAATCTCCTGCCTTGGCCAAGGACTTTTCATGTTCTGGCTCTCCTAGACACAGCACGACCTCACCCCCAATACCGGGAGAGACGAACCCCTGCAGATCCGCTCACTGCCTCCATGTGGCTCGGGACTGTACCCAACTAAAACCTGTTTGCACGACTCCTTTGAGCCGTGGTAGGGTAGTAATCAAAGTACAGTGGGAACTCACACGAGACAAATGACGATCCCAGGTCGATGAACTAACCTGTACACATGTCACCTGGGAACTGCTATCTGACGTCTGGTATATCCCAACTAGCAGGTTCCCGGCGAGTCCTGTCCGGTATACTCATAACCCAATGAGCACCTGTATACATCTTAGGTGAACCAACTGACACCACTGGCTTGTGAGACCGGCCACCGCCCCTCGTCGGGGTCTCGACTGTATACACTAGTCTACTCTGGAGAAACGATGCCCTGTCTCGAATCTCCCACGACTAGGGACCTTTTAAGGATGTGCTTATAGACCCCCAGCTCCCACTTATATGATCGCCCTCATACTGCTGGTGGTCAAGCAAGAATCCTAGGGGCTTTATCAACGTGTAATAGCGACTCGAAAGGTCACCTAAAGCAGTACACGATGATAAAGATAAACCAGATAGCATACTATCATCTCGAGTAAGACTGTCCTACTGGGACAGGTCCTCCCCTCAATCATTGCAATCACGTGCCTGTGATCCAATAATTGACTCTGAGGGCACTATCTCCAACAATCTCCCACTTGCACTCGAGGCTAATTATTGCGATGTCGCATACTCACAGCCCGTGTGATACCGAACACCCAACTCCTCTACTAGTCAGTCTCACAAAGCTCGTTTGCGAAACTATTGCGTTCGAGGAATAGCCTCAGTGAGTGGATCCGCTTTGATGTTTCTTTCTATGTCTCTCTATATCTCATGTTCGCAGAGAAAACTATCTCCCGAAATGAGCAATACCTGTCTTAGAATGTCTGGATGTCTGATGGGACCTAGCTCATAAGTGAACTCCAAATCCAAACTTCTTAGACTGTATCGACAACTGAACTTAATCAGTGTCCTGCGCCATGCCTTCCCTCAGTTTCAACCTGGACCACCTGTCCAAAATACTGCCCCTCGTCAGAGGGAAAAACTATAACTCTGACAGCCACTCTGCCATCCAGGTCACCTTGGAAGCCTGGAATGATAACCGTCTCGTAAAGGAGGCTGTCGTTATCAATTCCCTAGAACATCAACTTATGTTCTAAAACTGCTTCCGACTGTTTCTCCAGGATTGGATCAATATCAACTTATTGCACCTACTGCAAGAACAACATCTGGTGTGGTACTTGACATCTCATGATTGACTCAATTGCCTAAGCAAGTGATCTGTCAATCATGCGTATCCCTCTCCCCTTTAGTCTGTAAGACACCTTTAGAGAGGGTGACTCCATTACCTGCAGGTACACTACCGTGCCAGGAGTCGTCCATTCTAAATACTCATAGAATGCTGTCAAAGTACCCAGATTGGGAAACCACCCAAATCTAGATCTAAATCTATAGATCTAGTAACCAGGTGTCTGATATAATATCCAAGTCCTATGTGGAGAAACTATTGTGTGACGACCAAAGTATAACCGACCGTAGTATAGGAATATCACTTCCTACTCTGTGTATGTCATCAAATACCAGGACATCACACCCTACTACCTTCTCAACAGATCCATCCCCTATTCTGATGAAGTCAAACCTATGACTTCACATCAGAATTAGATGATCTATCTCCGTTATATCTGCTTTAGTCTATAAATAGACATAAGCCTGATATCCACCAATGCTTCCGCTGCTCCCACTGACTACGACAACCCTCTGGCAGAGTCATATAGACGTGCACTTCTAAAGCTAGTTTAGAACGACGCTATACTCATCCTCCCGCCGGGTCTCGCAGCCTGGAACAACAGCAATGGTAAGCCTGGGTAAACAAGAACCTCTCTGCCACCGTCCTTGAGCATACCGAAGTACCTCTCGAGTGCCTGAGGTTACCCACCATATCTGCGGAGTGGCCAATGGAATGTCAAACCAGATTGAATCTTTAGGTTCTTATCAAATCTTCAGTAATCGTTTGCGGTTCTGGAATCACTTCCAGTTCTACCATACTCCCACTACTGTTTTCTGAAAAAATCCATTTTTGATAAAACTGTGGCGAGTCAAGAACAATATCTCTATTGATCTTCCAGATGGTAGAAAATCAACCCTCGTCATAGCCCGGGTCAACCCACAAACAGCCACTACTGAAACGTGCCTTGAGTTGTCCAGAGTCTGGTTTTAAGCATAAGCCGGACAACTCCCCGTATCTTAACAATGTCAAGATATGAACTGTTCTATATCCAAGAAACAGAGGCACTGATTTAATTGAACCAGATTCAAATCATGCAGCTGTCTCCAGTGCATGTCAACTAAATGGAAGAGAGGCCGATCAGCGTTACTCAACTTAGGAATGCTTCCAATTACGAGTAACCTGAAAGAGGAGCAAGTTCTCTTAATCATTACTATCAACTGAATACCATTCACAAGTATCCACATCTTCGATCTCTTTGAAGAATCCCGATACTTGCAACACTTGGTTCTCTACTTTACTCTTATACCTATAACTCCTCAAAACTTAGACCCTGTGTTTCTACGAACACATGTCTAAGAACTAGAGAAGTTAAAAGTAAACAGAATAAAGTACGAGGACCAACCCCTCTGTCCTAATGGACACTGGACAATATACAATACTCTGTATAAGTCCCCTGAGTCTTGTGACTCATTCACTGTGTGTCGTAGGTTGAAAACTGTACTTTTGGTTAAGAAGAATTACACCGTTGTTCAATGCTCCTTACCTAACCATCCACTGGTATAGGTAAATGTCATAGACATAATTTCAGAAAGGTATATCTCACTCTATAAAAATAGACGTACAGATATATCAATTTGAAATTGGTGCATAACAACGGATATTCAAAACCAAATATTTGCCGACCGGCAAACAACCCAGGTGACTTCCTCAAATATCACCAATTCCAACGAATCCCGATATAATGAGGATGGTCACCTAATTCCCAATAACTTACTCCCACTCATCATCTGTAAAACCATACAGATGTGAGAATCCAACCTGGTAAATACATACCCTGGAGTAAGTGTCTAATCGGGAAATCAGTTTTCTTTTAACAGTACACAGTGGAACTGAAACATTGAAATGTTTCGATGGGGTATGCTGGTATTCCTAGTAATGCCTCTTCCATTATCCAGATTCACAACTATAACTGTATAATTCTTTGCCACTTCTCCAAATCCCCTTTACATGTCTTTAGTCATTACCTTCTGTACACCCCTTTAGGCCAAATGGTTTTCTTCCTTCCCTATCGTTCGGCACCAGCCTATGGTTTGGAAGAAGACTATCCAATAAGCATAATGGGTGTACTGTCCTAATCCGAGGAGCACTCGCAATGCGAGAGAAGGTGAAGATAAAAGACAACCGAATGTACTTAATTCATACGTGATTTAGGATTGACAAAGAAGTACATGGTTTGGTCGTGAATAGCAGTCGCAATTTACTTTGCCCTCTTACTAATCCCTTGCTTTGTCTGAACTTAATACCTTCTGTACACCGTTTAGGCTAATTGGATTTCTTCATTCCCTACCGTTCGGCACCAGCCTAAGGTTTGGAAGAAGACTATCCAATTTGCGTAATAGGTGTACTATCTCCTAAACCAAGGAGTACTCGCAACCTGAGAGAAGGTAAAAGGTAAAGACAACTGAATAGTCCTATTCGTTTTCTCCAGAACCTGAAACCATCCTCGAAGTCCTTCGAGTTCGTATATAACCATACGATGGTTTTGTCCAATGGAAGTGGACGTTCGTAGTAATACGGGGTGTCCCGGAGAAAAGAGTAAAAGTAGGAGTGGCAAAGAGGTCTGCAACTCTGACAATCCAAAAGCCAGTGTTAAGAAGGTTCGGTCAACTTGGTCACTGAGTCATAGTCTAGGGTCGGGTCAATGGTCGCTGCCAGAGAGAGAGAAAAGAAACACTCAGCGTGCACTCTAACCTAGATCAGAATGGTTATCACTTTATCTAATCTGGAAACCTCCCACTGTAACGTCAAATTCTTCCCCAAACCTGAAAGAAGAATTAGCCGGGATAACCCGAGGAGTAAACCAACTCATCAGTGGGAATCGGGATCCAACTCTCATCGCATGATAACGTGACGGAATCCGCTCACGTTATCACACTCCAGAAGGTATGCGCATATCTGGCAAGTTTCAGTACTTTTGAAACTCCCGATGTGGATTTCTGCCCCATGCTCTTATGACCTTGACTTTGGCCAACATATCATAAGTCACATGTCAAGTTCTACCCGTCATTTTCCTGGTTAATTTGAACCCACCCGTACATACCCTTGACTTTGGCCAAAATGGCAGTACGACTGTCCCAAACCAACGCATCTATCTATGCTGCATATGAATACCCAACAGCTACCAAACACTGTGCCTTGACTTTGGCCAACATACACAGCTTGAATACTATTGACCATCCATATGAAACGACGGAGGGCTACGAATGGTTTCTGGCGAAAACCTTTAACGTAATGAACTCGATATCGTCGAAGGAACTGATAGCTTTTTAGAAAATATAGTGACGAAAACCTTTGCTAAAGAGGTCACTCCCGGTGAAGGGATCTCGGCTCTTTCCCCGTAGAATGAGGTGCAGGATATTCCAACTGAATACCACGATGCAAAGCAAAAGTAATCGGCTATAGTGAAGTTATTGCCCTGACGCAAACTTTTGTCCAAGGGGTCACTCCCGGTGAAGGGATCTCGGCCCTTGCCTCGTCGACTGAGGAGCAGGATATTCCAACTGAATACCACTGTGCAAAACAAAAGAGAACGCCCTTGCAATAACAGCTTTTTGAAAAAGTGTTCCAACAACATCAGAATAGGTTTGTTTAACTTGCATTGATCCGAATCAACGCAGTCCCATCAATTGATCACACCACAAAGAACGAAAATATACTGATGTACGTATATGCCATCCGCATTCGCCACTGGGTCCCGTCATCACCCGTTAGGTTAGCTAACTAACGACAGAGCGGGGACTGGACTAGCGCGGATGTAAAACATATACAACATCTACTAATATATATACCAATATATAGTATTCGCTCAAGGCGTGATAAAAGCAACACAGAAATGTATAGCAACACAGATCAATACAGCACGGATCGCGATCGGACAGTTTTTACTAGCCGGCTTTGGCTTAAGCCGGATTCTAGTATTTGATAGTGTAGTTTTGTCTCTTTGCATTTGTGTTCAGTGGGAATACAAATGCGGGCATGTATTTGCAGTAGCGGGGTTTTCCTGTAATTTATTACGGGATCGGTTTTATGAAGTTGCCAGTTTGTATTCCGTTCCGGCCGGTTTTCCTTTTTTCCTTCTCGGCCGGACTTTTCGTTGGAGGGGGGTTAATTGCAAGTTTGCAATTAACATTTTGTGAGGGGTTTCTTTGCATATTTGTGGCATCATGATTGCTATTTCATCATGAGATCCTTTTTGGGTCTTCTCACTTGCTTTCATTGTGATGGTTGTTTGATATGATAAGATAAGAATTGAGAGTGACCATTTCCATTATTGGTTTTTCCTTTTTTATTTGATATACTTGGAGAATTCTTTTTCTCTCTCCAATCTTATTATTTTTGTGAGGGGCCGGCCACTAGAGAGAAAAGGAGAATGAGGGTTTCTTTTTAGATGAGGAAATTGTTTCATCTCATTGATTCATGCTAGAAATTCCTCACATCACAAAAGGGTTAAAAAGTTCATTCTTTTTCTTCCATCCTCCATGGCAACTTCAAGAACCTCAAGAGACAAGTTCACTACACTATATCTATAGCAAGCCTTGGACGCGTCGGCTAGCCAACTTCGCGCCCGAGTTGCCTCGGTCAAGAGGCGGGAGCCCGTAAAAGATTCCGGCTACGTGGTGCCTTTTCCGACGAGCGAGGAGGTGACGGAGATTCCGCGGGAGATCGGAGCGGAGACGAAGACCGAAGGACACGGATCGTTTGGTATAGCATCTCTACTCTTTTCTTTTTGCTAGCTAGCTAGGTTAATGGCCCGATCCGGGTGAAAAGTCCGCGGTGGTGCCGTTTTGCAAAGTTCGCAAAGTTTTTGTTTTCCGCGTTTCCGGCGTCGGATCGACGGCCGGGGCGCCCCCGCGGGCTTACAATGTTCCTGTTGAAACACAAGTCCGAAAGTTTTGAGATAATCACCGAATATAAGTTAGAAGTAGAGAACAAAAAACGGGTATAAGTATTATGTCCTTTGATGTGATCAGGGAGGAGAATACTTGAGCACGGGATTCCTGGACTATTCTAAAGGAGAATGAGATTCTCTCTCAGCATTACTCCCCCGTATACACCACAGCACGTCGGTGTATCGGGACAGAGCAATCACACCCTATGTGATATGGTGCGCTCTATGATGAGTACTACAAAGTTTCCTATTTCCTTTTGGGAGTTATGCACTTGAGAAGCTGCATACCTATTGAATATGGTTCCAATCAAATCCATTGCCTGCCACTTCATATGTGATATGGAATGGGAAGAGCCAATATCTTAAGTTTGTTAAGATTTGGTGTTGTCCGGCCTATCTCTAAAAGCAAAATCCGGACAAGCTCGAGGCAAAGTCAGTTCTGTAGAAGTTTATTGGATATCCCAAGCATTCGCAAGGGAATATCTTCTACCTAACAGGAGAACAAAATGTGTTTTGTTTCCCAACATACCACTTTTGTGAAAGGGAATTTCTTATGAAGAAATTAGTGGTCATGAGGTAGAACTGGAAGGAGTTCCAGCTATACAAACTACAGCAGATGATTTGGTAGAACCAAAGGATTCAATAGATTCCGACAAACCTCAGCCTCTCCGCCGATCTAGTGGGGTTCCTCATGTAAGTCGATGTACAACACCCCACGACTTGCGGGGAGGCGGAAATATGAAAAACGATCTTATTCTTTGCTTAAACATCGGCTAACCGCATGAATCGAAGCTAAACGATAACTAACATCAAACATAGAAGTTAACAACTACTATGTAAAGGGATTATACCTAAAGAACCGTGTCCTTCGTCTTTACGAACTCCACCTCCTCTTCGGCCTTCTCCAAGTAGTAGACGATCCACCACGAGAGCTAAACTCCAAGCTTTGCCTCTAAACTTGAGGCAACTAGGTATCTTTAAGTGCTAATCAAAGTACCTAGATGAAATAGAGTATGGTTATGGATTAAGTAGTCTAACTAATCCTTGTACTCAACACATAAGAGGGGAGGATTAGGGTTTGAAGAGAGAGAGCTTGAGGAGAGAGAAGATGAACATAATAATGAGAAGAGAAAATGAGTTATCATAATATATATCAAGCATTTTTATTTATCAAGAAAAGAAAAGAAAATAATTTACAACCATGCTTCATAAATATCTTATGGTGATTCATCCCCATGAGTCATTAAGCAATTATGAAGCATTAATGACATGGAAGAATCATCCATATGACTCACAAATCTCATTCAATGTATATGCCACCTAAACCTCCTTAGTCACCATCTTTTAGAAGCTTCTCGCGCAATTACGAGAACGCCCCTCCTATCCGTGAAAACACGGAAAAACTTTAGACTGTATAAACCCAATAACCGGATACTAGTAACTGGCTTAAACCAAAGCCGACTAGTAAAAACTGTCCGAAAGTCGTACGTGCGTAAACACACGTATGCGTCCGAACCCTTGTCGTAAACCATACGACCTCTATATCGTTTTGCCTGGAGTAGGGAAACTCTCTGCCTGGGACTCTAGAGACTCGACTACTACGCTGGCAGTGGGTTTAACCACAGACCGCAAGCGGCACTAGCTGTACGTAACGGTCCCCAGGTTGATGTCGATAAGAAGGCCGATGAGGAAACCCATCCGAACTCCTACTGAGTCTGATGTGACAATCTTTGTACAGTCCGGTATGTTCGTCTAAGACTATCGCATATCGGGCCTAGGGGAGAGGCAAGCGTCAGTCCCCTAATAGCTGTATAAGTCATGTCGGAGCGAAGCCCATTACACCCTGAGAAACTACTGGAACCTACCAGCAAATCTCGCTTGCCCTGGCCAGGGACTTTGCGTAATGGCTCTCTGACACAGCGCGATATCAACCCCCAATACCGGGAGAGACGAATCCTGTCTAACCGCCACTGCCTCCAAGTGCTCGGGACTGCACCCAACTGCTACCTGTTTGCACGACTCGTTTGAGTCGTGGTAGGGTATCAATCTAAGAACAGTGGGACACACTCGAGGCGAAGTAGCAGTGTCAAGTTTGCGGACTAAGCTGTACTCATGTCACCTGGGAACTGTTCACTGACGACCGGTATAAAACCAACCAACAGTTCCCTGTGAGTCCTGTCCGGTGTACTCGTAACCTAACGAGCACCTGCATACTATCTCCAGTACGACGTAATGACGGCTGTGGGACAGACCATCTCCCCAACTGGGATGAGAAGCGTACACACTAGTCTACTCCGGAGTATCGATGCCCTGTCTCGATAATCCAACGACTAGGGACCTGAATAAGGATGTGCTTGTAGACTACCCAGCCCCCACTAGTGTGACTGCCATCATAACGCTGGTAGTCAAGCAAGATCCTAAAAGCTCTATCAATACGTATACTCACATATTAAGATAGAAAAACCAAGTAGCATACTACCATGTTTAGCAAGACTGTTATATACATGTGAATATCCCAAGGTTCCATTAAGTAATATACAAACTAGTATGATACAATAATGGCCCCTAGGGCATATACACTAACAATCTCCCACTTGCACTAGGGCCATGTACTGGCATATCGAAGACCGATGATCTCGAGTAGCCTCTCAAACTGAATCTGAGGTAGGGCCTTTGTGAATGGATCAGCAATGTTCTCTTCAGAAGAAACTCTCCGAACCACGATCTCCCGACAATCAATGATCTCCCTGGTCAGGTGATACCGCTTTAAGATGTGTCTAGACTTCTGATGGGACCTTGGTTCCTTCGCTAAAGCTATAGCTCCGTTGTTGTCGCAATATAGAGGTATTGGATCAACTATGGTAGGAACCACCTGAAGTTCTGTTAGGAACTTCTTCATCCAGACTACTTCTTTTGCGGCATCGCAAGCAGCAATATACTCCGCTTCCATTGTCGAGTCAGCAACGGTGTCCTACTTGGAACTCTTCCAGCACACCGCCCCTCCATTGAGGGTAAAGACATAACCCGACATGGACTTGGAATCGTCTTTATCACTCTGGAAGCCGGAATCAGGAAAGGCCTCCAACCTGAGGTCTTTTCCGCCGTAAACCAAGAACATCTCCTTAGTCCTTCTTAGGTACTTGAGAATGTTCTTTACTGCTATCCAGTGCTTCTCCCCTGGGTCTGACTGATACCGGCTTACCACGCTCAGTGCGTAAGCTACATCTGGTCTGGTACACAACATCGCATACATTATAGAGCCTACCGCAGAAGCGTAGGGTATAATAGACATGCGTTCCCTTTCCAAAGCAGTCTTGGGAGACATCTCTTTGGAGAGAGTGATTCTGTGACAAGCCGGTAGATTACCGCGCTTAGAATCTTCCATATTGAATCTTTTCAGTACAGTGTCGATATACCTGGACTGCGAAAGTCCCAACATCCTCTTGGATCTATCACGATAGATCCGGATCCCCAGAATGTAAGAGGCATCACCCCGGTCTTTCATGGAGAACCTGTGTGACAAGAATCCTTTGACAGATTGTAGCATAGGAATGTCATTTCCTATCAATAGAATGTCATCCACGTACAAGATGAGGAATACGACACTTCTGGCTACAACTTTACTATATATGCACGGTTCATCTGGATTTTTGATAAAGTCATATTCTTTGACTGTCTTATCAAAACAGATGTTCCAACTCCGCGATGCCTGCTTTAGTCCATAAATGGACTTAAGCAGCTTGCATACTTTCCCGCTGCTCCCACTCTGATTGAAACCCTCTGGCTGATCCATATAGACGCACTCTTCTAAATTTCCATTCAGAAAAGCCGTCTTTACGTCCATCTGCCAGATTTCATAATCATGGAAGGCAGCAATAGCAAGAAGGACCCGAATGGATTTAAGCATAGCCACTGGAGAAAAAGTTTCGTCATAGTCCAAACCAGGTCTTTGACGAAAACCCTTTGCAACAAGTCTAGCCTTATAGGTTTCTACCTGTCCATCTACACCAATCTTTTTCTTGAAGATCCATTTGCATCCTATGGGTTTTACCCCATCTGGAGCAAAGTCCAAAGTCCATACTTTGTTGGTGTACATGGACTCCATTTCGGTCCGCATTGCATCTAGCCATCGTACCGAATCGCCGCTTTGGATGGCCTGCAGGAAGTCAGAAGGTTCATCATCATCTATGATGCAATCCTCTCTATCACCATCTATGAGAAACCCGTAGTATCTCTCAGGCGGATGAGACGGCCTACTACTCCTGCGGAGGGGTGCGGGAATATCCTGTTCTTCTTGTACTTGTTCTACCAAACTTTCAGTATTAGTTTGTGGTTCTGGAATTTCTTCCAGTTCTATTTCGCTCCCACTTGTTTCCTTTTCTAAAAACTGATATTCTAGAAAATGGGTATTACGAGAAACAAATACCTTTTGTTCCTCTGCGTAATAGAATAGATATCCCCTGGAGTTCTTTGGATATCCCACAAACTTACACTTTACTGATCGTGCCTCGAGCTTGTCCACATGCTGCTTTTTGACAAAAGCTGGACATCCCCAAATCTTTATATACTGAAGATGGGGTTTCTTCCCACTCCACATCTGATATGGTGTGGTAGGCACAGTCGTGGTAGGAACCATGTTCAAAAGATATGCCGCTGATTCTAGCACATAACCCCAGAAAGATCGCGGTAACTCAGCATTACTCATCATGGATCAAACCATATCCAATAGGGTTCGATTCCGTCTCTCCGATACACCATTATGCTGTGGAGTGTTTGGAGGAGTAGGCTGAGAGAGAATTCCTTCTCTTTTAGGTAACCTAGGAATTCGGCACTCAAGTATTCACCACCTCGATCAGATCTAAGTGTCATGATACTTTTGCCAGTTTGGTTTTCTACTTCATTCTTATACTCTTGGAATTTCTTAAAAGCCTCGGATTTATGTTTCATCAGATAAATGAATCCGTACCTTGAGTAATCATCCGTGACAGTAATGAAATAGGAAAAACCACCTCTTGCATGCGTAGACATTGGACCACATACATCGCTGTGTATGAGTCCTAAGAGCTCGCTCGCTCTTACTCCATGTCCAGTAAATGGAGTCTTTGTCATCTTTCCTTTGAGACAAGATTAACAAGTGTCATAAGTTTGATATTCGAACGAGTCCAAATATCCTTCTCTATGAAACTTAGTCAACCTTCTCTCATTGATGTGATCCAGTCTACAATGCCATAAGAAAGCTTTATTTAAATCTGGAGACTTTCTTTTTAGTGTGTTCTGGACATTGAAAATTTGGAGTTGGTTTAAAACATATATACCGTTATTTAGTGTACCGGACCCAATCAAACCATGAATAAGGTGGATGTTAACAACATCTCTTACAAACGTGAAATCATAACCTTTATTTGATAACAAGGAAACTGATATGATATTACAAGTTAAGCTTGGTACAAAAAAACAGTTATGTAAAACCAAAATGTGTCCACTCGTCAATCCTAGGTGATAATCCCCGACGGACGCAGCTCCCACGCTAGCTCCGTTAGCAACCTTTAGGGTCATATCACCTTCCTTCAGCACTCTACGGTTTCTCAGTGCCTGCAATGAATTGCAAATATAAGATCCTGATCCGGTATCCAATACCCAGGAAGTAGAGTTAATTGACAGACAATTCTCAATTACAAACACACCTGAAGTCAAAGCCATAGCTTGCTTCGGTTCCTGGTTCTTGGCGTTCCACGCCTTGCAATCTTTCTTTCAGTGCCCTTTCCTGTGACAATGGAAGCACTCATCCTGGCCCACTACCGGTACCGCAAACTTTTTCTTTCCCTTCCCTCCCACCTTACTAACACCTCCTCTAGGTTTGGTGGCGGCCTTCTTCTTCCTTCCTTTGGCCCTAGCCTTGGACCCGGAAGAAGATGCACCGCTAACAAACATAGCGGGTGTTTCCCTTGCTTTCTGCAAGGTGCCCTCTGCACTCCTTAACATGTTCAGGAGTTCCGGAAGTTCAACTTCTTTTCTTTGAATGTTGAAGTTCAGGATAAACTGGGCGTAGGTGGAAGGAAGGGACTGGAGAATAAGGTCTGTATAGAGCTCATTATCCAAAGTCGTCCCAAGGTCTGCGAGGTCTTCTATATAGTCGATCATCTTTAGGACATGTTCTCCTACCGATGACCCGACAACCAACCTCGCTCGAAACAAGTTCTTAGAGGTCTCGTATCTTGCTATACGAGATTGCTCTCCATAAAGTTCCTTTGTATGGAGAAATATGGCATCTAGTTCCATATCCTCGTGCCTCCTCTGATGTTCATTGTTCATCGAGGCAAGCACGATGCACTTGGCTTTCGTGCAATCGAAATCCCAGGTTTTGCGGATTTCCTTATCTGCATTACTGGATTTGGGACCAGGGACAGCAGGTGCCGTAGCGGTGAGGACGTACCCCAATTTGTCATAGGTCAAATCCATTTTGACATTCCGCAGCCAATCTTTATAGTTTGGCCCTGTCAGTATATTTTTCTCTAAAAGTAACTTAAGTCCAGTCATTTTCAGGGTCTCTGCAATTAGGAGAGAGAGAAGAAAACTCTTTAGCATGATGCTCTTGCAAGTTTAGAGTGGTTTTTAGTTTATCTAAACTGGATAGCTCCCACTGTTTCTCGAATTCTTCCTCAAACCATAAAAGAAGAATTAGCCAGGACTATTCTCACTGTACAATTCTTGCTAAACCGTTCAGCCAGGCTAGTGTCGATACTTCGAGGGAGGTTTTCCAACGCTTTCGCGAAGTTCCTTAATTAAAGAACCTCTTTTCTCTGGGGGCGTAACCCCGCTGACACCTTTCTTGACACCTACTTGGTTTATAGCATTGATCGTTAAGTGACGAATATCCTGATAAGTAGCATATACTCACAGTAGGATCGGGATCCAAATATCATTGTATGATAATGTTGAAGGAATCCTACCAACATTCATCAAACTCCAAATGGTATGCAACTCTTTGCAAATTTCAGTTTCTTTAGAAATTCCCGATATATATTTTTGCCCCATGCTCTTATGACCTTGGCGTTAGATCAAAATGTCATAAGTCACATCTCAAGTTCTACCCATCATTATCTTCTCAAATTGAACCCATCCGTATATATCCTTGACGTTCGGCCAAAATGATAATACAACTGTCCCAAACTAACTCATCTATCTATGCAACAAATGAATATCCAGTAGCTACCAAACACTATGCCTTAGCGTTAGGTCAAAATACATAGCTTGAATACTACTAAATACCCAGATGAAATGACGGAGGGCTACGAATGGTTTTGGCGAAACCGTGAACGTAATGAACTTGATATAACCGAAAGAACCTGATAGCTTTTAGAAGGAGTGGTTAAAGCTCCGCATTTAAAAATATCTGTTTTTAAAATTAACCGAGTGGTTTCTTTTAAATTGTTCCAACGATTAAACTTTTGGTTTATTTTCTTTGCATTATAAATAATGCGTCCCATCATTAACCTATCATTGCAGAAAACAACGAAAATACAACGTCCTCTTATGCCATCCGCATTCGCCACGGGGTCCCGTCATCACCCGTTAGGTTACTTAACTAACGACAGAGCGGGGGCTGGGCTAGCGCGGGTGTAAAACATAAGTGACGTCTAAATAGCTATTATATATAGATATTGTACATTTGTCAGACGCAATAATAGGCATTCCAGATCACAGATGAACTTTATTGGATTTACAAGCAATCCGTGTTTGTTTTGAGCCTGCAACAAAAGACGGATTACACAGTTGTGATGAATAGCCATTACCCCACCCGAGACCCTTACGGGTACGGCAAACTACCCACTCGGCAGTTTGTGCATCCCACCTTGGGTCTGTCCTAAGAGCAAAAACAGTAAAATGAAATAATACAACGGTGGCTACAACCGCAACCTGGATGCGCCCCGCAAAATAATATTACAACAAATTACATTTACATCAAATGAATTAAATAATAACCCATCACATAACCCTGGCTATACATCACAACAGTCCAACACAGTTCATATCCACAAACAGTAAAAACCATTACAGAAATGTGCAACCCCCTGCCAACCGACATACTAGCAGTTAGGGGAGGTTTACGAACACATTATACAAACACAGATATAATCCAACAAGCAAATACCGTATAATTTCGATCGATTAAACACATTTAATTTTTCTCCAATACATCTCTGTAAATCTGAAACCTGAGCAAAAATTAAAAAATTCCAGAAAATACCAAATATCACAGAGAACCAACACAGGAAAATTGGGCTGATGAATCGGCAACTTGGCGGCGGAATCGCGGCGGATCGGCGGGATCCGCCGCGGTTCCGCGGCGCTTTAGTCGATTCATGAGCCCAGTTTTCTTGGGTGTTCTACTACTATCATTTTGAACTTTCTGAAGGTCCCTGAAAAATTTTTGGACCACATTTAAAAATCGACAGAATCTCATGATATCGGGGTTTTCCGGTTTTGTTTTTTCCGTTCGAAATTCATACAATTTTGCAAGTGAGTTATTTATTGTTTAGCGAGTCTCTGATACCACTGTAAGTCGATGTACAACACCCCATGACTTGCGGGGAGGCGGAAATATGAAAAACGATCATGTTCTTTGCTTAAACATCGACTAACCGCATGAATCGAAGCTAAACGATAACTAACATCAAACATAGAAGTTAACAACTACTATGTAAAGGGATTATACCTAAAGAACCGTGTCCTTCATCTTTACGAACTCCACCTCCTCCTCGGCCTTCTTCAAATAGTAGACGATCCACCACGAGAGCTAAACTCCAAGCTTTGCCTCTAAACTTGAGGCAACTAGGTATCTTTAAGTGCTAATCAAAGTACCTAGATGAAATAGAGTATGGTTATGGATTAAGTAGTCTAACTAATCCTTGTACTCAACACATGAGAGGGGAGGATTAGGGTTTGAAGAGAGAGAGAGCTTGAGGAGAGAGAAGATGAACATAATAATGAGAAGAGAAAATGAGTTATCATAATATATATCAAGCATTTTTATTTATCAAGAAAAGAAAAGAAAATGATTTACAACCATGCTTGATAAATATCTTATGGTGATTCATCCCCATGAGTTATTAAGCAATTATGAAGCATTAATGACATGGATGAATCATCCATATGACTCACTAATCTCATTCAATGTATATGCCACCTAAACCTCCTTAGTCACCATCTTCTAGAAGCTTCTCACGCAATTACGAGAACGCCCCTCCTATCCGTGAAAACACGGAAAAACTTTAGACTGTATAAATCCAATAACCGGATACTAGTAACTGGCTTAAACCAAAGCCGACTAGTAAAAACTGTCTGAAAGTCATACGTGCGTAAACACACGTATGCGTCCGAACCCTTGTCGTAAAACCATACGGCCTCTATATCGTTTCGTCTGGAGTAGGGAAACTCTCTGCGTTGGACTCTAAAGACTCGACTACTACGCTGGTAGTGGGTTTAACCACAGACCGCAAGCGGCACTAGCTATACGTAACGGTCCCCAGGTAGATGTCGATAAGAAGGCCGATGAGGAAACCCATCTGAACTACTACTGAGTCTGATGTGACAATCTCCGTACAGTCCGGTCTGTTCGTCTAAGACTATCGCATATCGGGCCTAGGGGGCGGCAAGCGTCAGTCCCCTAATAGCGGTATAAGTCGTGTCGGAGCGAAGCCCATTACATCCTGAGAAACTACTGGAACCTACCAGCAAATCTCGCTTGCCCTGGCCAGGGACTTTGCGTAATGGCTCTCTGACACAGCGCGATATCAACCCCCAATACCGGGAGAGACGAATCTTGTCTAACCGCCACTGCCTTCAAGTGCTCGGGACTACACCCAACTGCTACCTGTTTGCACGACTCTTTTGAGCCGTGGTAGGGTAGCAATCTAAGAACAGTGGGACACACTCGAGGCGAAGTAGCCGTGTCAAGTCTGCGGACAAAGCTGTACTCATGTCACCTGGGAACTGTTCACTGATGACTGGTATAAAACCAACCAACAGTTCCCTGTGAGTCCTGTCCGGTGTACTCGTAACCTAACGAGCACTTGCATACTATCTCCAGTACGACGTACTGACGGCTGTGGGACAGACCATCTCCCCAACTGGGATGAGAAGCGTACACACTAGTCTACTCCGGAGTATCGATGCCCTGTCTCGATAATCCAACGACTAGGGACCTGAATAAGGATGTGCTTGTAGACAACCCAGCCCCCACTAGTCTGACTGCCATCACAACACTGGTAGTCAAGCAAGATCCTAAGAGCTCTATCAATACGTATACTCACATATTAAGATAGAAAAACCAAGTAGCATACTACCATGTTTAACAAGACTGTTATATACATGTGAATATCCCAAGCTTCCATTAAGTAATATACAAACTAGTATGATACATTAATGGCCCCTAGGGTATATACACTAACACCTCATCCGCCTGAGAGATACTTCGGTTTCTCGATGTCAGTGGGAGCGAGGATTGCATCATGAGATGATGACCCAACTAGTTTCGAGCAGGCCATCAAGAGTGGGGACTCTGTAAGAATGGCCGGATGCTTAGCGATCTAAGATGGAATCCATGTACACCAACAAAGTATGGACTTTGGATGCTATATCTGAAGGGTTATATCCCCATCAGGGGCAAGTATATCTTGAGAAGATTACTTGGTGTAGATAGAAAAGTTGATACTTTCAAAGCTGGACTTGTTAAAGGTTTTCGTCATCGACCAGGCGTGGATAATGATGAAACCTTTTCTAGTGGCTATGCTTAAGTCCATCCGGATCCTACTTGCCATTGCTGCATACCATAACTGCGATATCTGGTGGTTGGGTGTCATGACTGCTTTTCTAAATATTGATTTAGAAGAGAGCGTCTATAAGTATACAGCCAGAGGGCTTCGTAAACATTGGGAGCAGCGAAAATGTGTGCAAGTTGCTTTACAGGATAAAGCAGGCATCGCGGAGTTGGAACGTCTGTTTTGATGTGGTTGTCAAATAGTTTGACTGCATCAAAATAGTAGATGAACCTTGTATATACAAAACGGTAGTAGAGAGTAAGGTGGTCATCCTCGTATTTTATGTGGACAACATACTCTTGATAGGAAAAGAGTTTCTTATGCTACGCTTGGTCAATCTCCTCTTAACACATTGATTCTCCATATAGGATCTATGCGATAAATCTAAATGGATATTAGGATTCTCACTAGGTGTAGTGAGATGGTATCAATCGATCCTGGGGAGAATCACTGGAAAAGTTCCAGGCTGATAAGGACGATTGAATGTCAGTCGCAGGCATTGTCTTTACCCTCAGTGGAGGGACGGTATGTTTAAAGAGTTCCAAGACAGATACCGTGGCAAACTAGAAGATAAAGGCTGGTGACATCGCTATCAAAGATACTACCAAAGAGGCAGTTTGGGTGTATATTAGTTCATGAGATGAACTGGGTTCATACCATTGTGAGACAATGGAAGTGTGGCTTTGGCCCCGGAACCCCGGTCCCATCAGTGACCCAGACATATTCTGAGGCAGCATCACCTGATCATGGAGATAGCTGATCTCCACAGTGATCGAGGTTAGGAGAGTAGACTCAGAGGACAACACGGCGGATCCACTCATAAAGGCCTTATCCCAGAGAGAGACTTTTATGGGATGGTTGAGTATGAGATACTACAACCACTGCTACAGATGGCCCTAGTGCAAATAGGAGATTGTTAGTTATATATATGACCTAGAGGCTATTGCTTTACATGAGATGTATATTGTAATGGATGCTGGGACATATATAGGTAGGACTTTCTTGCTCGACATGATAGTACGCTATCTGGTTGCTCTTTATCTTAACATGCATGCTTTCTGTCTCTCTGTTACTTGTTGATAAAGCCCTTAGGATGTGTACTCGACTTGCAGGACTATGATGCAGATCATACTAGTGGGGCCTGGTTAGTCCATGAGTACATCCTTCAATGTTCCTAGTCATGGGAATATCGAGACGGGGCATCGATATTCCAGAGTAAACTAGCGTATATCTTCTCGACCCATGTGATGGGCGATGGATGATCCCATATCCATTGGTGTTTGACATCAGAGATGGTATGCGAGTGCTCAGTAGCGACTGGGTACACTGAACGGACTCGCCGAGAACTCCCAGATGGTATTATACCTTACGTCAGATAGCAGTTCTCTGGTGACACTGGTACAGCTTAGTCTGTTGACCCGAGATCGTCATAGAGTCTTGTGTGTCTCCCACTATGCTTTGATTTCCACCCTACCACGGCTCTACTGAGTCATGCAAACATGTGGTTTTTGGGTACAGTCCCGATTCACATAGAGGCAATGAGCGATAGGAGGGGATTCGTCTCTCTCGGTATTGGGGGTTGATGTTGAGCTATGCTCGATTGGCCATAACTGGAAATCCCTGTCCAGGATTGCAGTGATTTACTGGTAAGAGTTATTAGTAGTTTCACGCTTGTTATGGACCTTACATCGGCATGACTTATCAAGCTGCTGGGGTCTGACGTTTACCACCCCTAGGCGAGATATGCGACATATAAGACGAACAGACCGGACTGTGCGGTATGTGTTACTGATTGGATTCGCAGGAGTGTGAGCAGGCTTGCTCGTTGATCTTCTGATCGCTCAATACCCGGGTGGCCATTACGTTTAGCATACCGCTTGCGTCTTGTGGGTGATTGATATGATCACCACCTACTGCCGGCGTATTGACGAGTCTTTAGAGTCCTACACAGAGCTTTCCTGGCTCAAGCGAAACGAAATAGGAGCGCATATGAGATATGTGCGGGACCGAGAATAATACCAGTATGAGATACCGTATTATATTCTCGCGATTTGTATCATCGGACGGTTATATGAGATATAGCCGGGTTACCGAATCAAGTGTTGATTCGATACATTGATACACTAGATATTAGTCGGTTATATGAGATATGACCGGATCATTAAATCAATTGTTGATTTAATGATTTAATGTATAATTATATATTTGATATATTACTTTACATTAACTAGCATTGGTTCACTTAAGATTGATTTTCTCACTTGATGTGCACAAGTTGTATATGTGATATATGTTTGTGCACTAGTTTGCATCATGATTGATGATACATGCAAACATGGGTGGGTGGGTGACATACACCATGTTAATTATAATTTAGGTTTTTATTTATCTTAATTATTTAGAATGGTGGCTTCTTTTGTCTTGGCTTGAAGCTTCATGAAGCTTCAAGCAACTTTGACAAAGTCCACTCATTTTGTCTTGATTAAGATATTCATTAACCAAACCATTATAATTAACTATGGTTTAGTCTCTACAAAGGTTAACTCACCCATGGTTGCATTATGATAGACTTCACTTGATTATTCTTTTTAGATAATTCATTCTTGTTCTTTTCTTTTTCTTCTTCTTCTTCAAGAAGAAGAAAAGCTTTCTAGATTTTATCAAGTGAAGATGTAGAGTGAGAAATCCAAATCCAAAGTGAACCCACTTCCTATTTCATCATCCTCTACTGCTTGTCATTTAGTTTAGGGTGTTCTCTTCACAAAGTTCTTGACCTAGTGAAGATAGAGCTTGAGTTTGAGTCTCCTCGACGTAGATCATCTTCGGCCTCGAAGTGAACGACCTAGCCCACTCATTTCTCCGAAGAAACCATCGCTAGAGTCCGGGATCCCGATGATCGCAGCGAAGGGACGTCAACACGGAGCTTTAGAAGTGAAGGACCGGATCTAAAAAGGTTGCAATCCCTTTCACTTGTAGTTAAAATGTTTAACTTGCTAGTTTTCGCATAAACTCTAGTATACGATCTTGGTTAGGGTTGTTCGGCATGGCTATTTTTTTTTGAATCGGGTATGGTAGATACCTTGTTGAACCTTGTTAGAGTGCCTAAGAACCCTACAGTGCAGCCAAGGCATAAAACCGATATCAAACGCAATAGGCATGCACAAATCACAAATCACAAATCAACACAACGGTGTATAAAATATATATATCAGGAAACTCGTCATCAAAACTCAAATCCAAGCGATATAAGCATGATGCTCGGATCACAAACGCAAATCGTAAAAAGGACATTGAGGTACACCTCCTACAATGTCGAAAAATAAACCGGTGCACCTAAAAACTGGCAGGGCAAGAATGTCTGCTCTCCTCTTGCTCACGGTCTAGCGTCCTCTGTCTCTGGGTCCTTATCTCTCTGTGGATTACCAATCTCGCAATCCATCGGCTCATCGGCCCTGTCAGGTGTGCCAATGGGGACGATTCCGTTCCAGCACTTCTCTGATCATCTCCCGGTCAGTCATCACGACCACTCGTAAGGCAGCACTTCACTGGCGTCGACCTCTGGTCCTCTGAATACTCTTGACCCATCTGATCCTGGATGCAAATCTCATTGCAGCATTGTTCCGGAAGGAATCCTGCTCAAGGTCTCTTCCGATCTCGCCTATGCCGAACTGTACGGAGGCTGGTACTCTTGCATAATCTTCCCTCTTTTCTGAACATCTGCGTGTTCCGCACACATTTTCTCGAAAATTGGCCGTATCCGAACGCCTCTGTAAGCATATCAGGTCTCTGATCTCGATGGGGAGTAGCAACAGCTCGTCAGCATCTCGCACGAACTTCTGGTTCCCCTTGTCTTTATCATCTCTCACCATAACGTCACGCCATGCTATCTGCGCACTACAACTGTTCTCGGCGTCTGTCAATCCGGAGTCTCTCACACGGACTCAAGTCACGAACTCGGTATCTTCATCACTCGGTAGAAGATATCTGGCCGAACACGTCCTCAGGAACTCGTCCCTACCATCGGAGGAATACTCAATACTCGTCCGTCCTTGATCAACTCACAATGCATCAGGGTGAGGTCCTCTATACGATGCTGGTCAGCTTGCTGATCTCATATCACATGGTATCCGGGCGGCGTTAAACTTTTCGATCGAGTCATCAAGGTCCCAAAATTTCCCGAAGGCTCAACACCTGAGCACAGTCTAAAAATATCTGGTACATACCACAGCACCTCTGGACCAGCCAAAGAAGGGCAAACCCAAGCCTTACTGATGGCAGCGCTAAACTGCCATAAACCCTAAGGTTCAAAGCGGTTCCATGGTCATCATGTCTAGTTAGGGTTTCATTCTTCTAGAGGGTCCACAGAATTACCTGCATGTTCCTCCGAACACTTTAAACGTGGGAAAATGGTTTCATGGCACTCGTTCGAACCTTTTAGCTTCGCCAATACCACATGTGACTATTCTTCGCCCGCATGATAAACAACGCCTCAATCCTCCAGGAAAGGCGATACATTGACAGTCATCTCTGGATCGGTCTGATCTAGATCTGAGTGAGACTCTCCACACTGGAAATCTTCAACTCAACTGGGCCTGCATCGGCGCATCAATCAAACGAATCACCTTCGTCTCTCAACTCGGGGTAGACTAGCTATCATCTGTCACATTTCTGCATGGAAGCTCCGGCGATCTTAGCTCGTAAGCTCTGGAAGCAACATCCCATCATTTCAGCAACAGCTGAGTCACCTGTCTGCACGGTAGGCCACATCAAAATCTCTGAGGTATGTTGTACATCAACAGCCCTCTCACAACTGGCAGCTCTAACAATATCCCGATTCGTCCGATATAAAACCAAGCACTCGCCTCATCAGGAGGTCGCAACACAACACTATATCGAGACGTTCTCATGTCACCAAAAAACACAATGGTCGGCCCTCGTATAAAACGAGCTCACCTTGACCGCAACACTAGCAGCAGCTTAAACTGCGCTCAAACTATGGTGACAGGAACCTCAATCGAGTATCGAAGAGAGCAGATCAACGGGAAGAAAGAAAACGACAGATCCAGAATGGATACATGATCATAAGAAAGAACGGCATCAATGAAAGTATGATCATGGAACTAATAGAATCGAGGGTCTCCAATGGATGTATAATCATAGGTATAAATAGAATCATAAGTCTCAAGAATATGTACATCCTAAGGTTTCTTAAGTGGAGTATTGTATCGTAAGTATGCCGCGGAACATACATACGGTACACCACTCTACTCAAGCTACATACTCCATCAATCAGGGTCAGCCTATGAAACAAAAGTTCGGGTCTAATACCCCCCCGTCCAATTCTAAGTTCCGTAAGGTAAGCCTAGGTTCCGAAATACATACCCGCCCTAGACTTCGCATAGTCAAACGTAGACTCGAACAAAGGTTAAACCTAGCGCTCTGATACCAACTTTGTCATGACCTGAAATATTAACTCATGACCAGCACTTGAATCACGCAACATCTAAAGGCGTAACAGAATTCAAGTAAGCTGAAACCCAGAAATCTAAACCTTTTAGAAAAATAAAGGAGGTGAGGTTCTGAAATAAAGGTATATGAAATCAAGTTTTCTTAATGCATAGAAAAGGAACGTGAATGATGCTAGCGAAATTTACTAGTTTGAAAACGTGTTTCATCTTTTTAAAATTTTTTTCAGCACCTCCTTTATATATTTTGATCCAAAACCACAAATACATAATAAGTATAATGGCATCCCCAAGCGGGAGCTGGCTCTTCTCCAAACGGAGGATCACAACCACGCAATACAGTATAAATAAGTATACGACGCCCAGCGATGAAGTTCACCACAAAAAGAGGAAAATAAAAGCAAGACATATAACTCACAAGTAGCGGAAACCCCTCGCTCTAAGTCTCGCAACCACAGTCTCACTAAGTCTCATCACTTATACAATTTACAACTTTTGATTGATTGATGGAGTTAACTAGATACAATATGAAATATAATACAAGAGTGGGTACGATACAAATGTCCCACCTACCACTGCAAAACACCCAAAGGAAACTGTGTGCCAGCGATGCCGCTACTGATCCACGCGGTCAACCTGCAAGAACTGTGGCACAACGGGGGTGAGTTGCCAACTCGTGAATAGAAATATATCTACAAGTAGAAATCGAATAAACAACGACTCCTAGGTCAACTATATCATATGGTAATACTATGATATCTAGGGTGACCGGGTCTGTATATGTGCCAACAAGGTAGTCAATACCGATATGCATGTGGATAACATCCTACAGTAAAAATCAATGTATGCAGATATCTGAAGCTCGTCCACCCATAAAACAATGTCTGTAAGCATGAGTATAATCTCTAATAATAGAATCAGTGTATGGATGTATGTATGTGGATCTAGTCCACGCGTCAACCACTAACGCAACAATATCATGCATGTAAATATCATAAAAGAGTGTACATGAAAGTATGACGATATATATATCAACGGTGTCCCTCCCAACCATCAAAATCATGGAACCTGAGTACTTAGCATCGACACTCAAAAATATCATGAAAACCGTGCCCAGCATCGGCACGTAAATCCTCGTATATCGGGCTACGTCAGTCCGGATCGGCCCACGGGCCCCGTCAGTCCGGATCGGCCCCTATCATCTCTCGACTCCGGTCGGTATCCTCCGGATATCCGCCGAGCCCAAATACTATCACCGGTAGGTAGTGGTCCCTCTGCCAGGCTCATCGCCTACTACACGAAAGATCCGTTCTCACCCCGGGGTACCATACCGGGTCCACCATGTACCTGCAATCGGCCTCATCGGCCTCCTCGAATCCGGTTTCACATATCGCTCTCAGAACTGAGAAAAAAAATTGTGGACGCACTGAAATATCATATCAAGAGAAACTGGGTTTTTAAAACAACACATAATCTCTTTTGAAATATCCACGGTTCTCAAATCCAGAAATCTCATAAAAACAGCATATCTCAATGCATAAAATAATAGAGCATGATGTATGCGGCATATAAAAACAAATGCGAGCATATCCGTGTATCATGCAACATGGAACAGTGATATGATATATTAAGGGGAAAACCGCTCTTTTAAAATGATTCCAGTTTTTAAAGTATAACATGTAGTTCCAAATTTTCCAATAAAACCAGCTATCTATGTAGGTACAATATGTATATGCGCAAGTATAGATGTACCATGTATGTGTGCACAAATACGAATATACAATGTGTATGTGCACAAGTATGGGTGTATCAAGGTATATGTACACCAATATGGATATATGAATGTGTATATCCGCAAGTATGGATGTATCAATGTATATGTCATGATGCAACAATCCTATTGTGTAGTGACACTGCAATTATCGATGATGAAGTGTGTGAGCCAGAAAATATGTGTACGTGTAATATACGCATCATCGATAATGGTGGAAGTGTACTAGCACAGGTATAAGAAATGCAATGGAAATAATATGAATGCCGCATAAGGTAAATCATATGAATATGCTGACGGGTATACGTATCTAATATGACCGAGTCGGGGAATCTATCAATCGGCATCTAGCCTTACAACCTCGCATACGGTATAATCCATCATACGGTAACCTCTAGTCAAGGGTAACGATCAATCATCAAATCAACTCATCACGCATGAAAAATCATCGTACGGCGGCATTAAGCTAATAGGGATCCTATCATCTTATAAGACACATGAGGTTACGGCCTAATATCACGTACGGCCTATCATCCATGATTCAAAACATTCTATATATATATATGTGTGTGTGTGTGTGTGTGTGTACCTATGTCCCGGTTCATATCCGCAATAATCTCATATCAGGGGACCGGCAGGGTATAAATCATCTCGATCGACTCGCATCCGTATACATCATATCATCATATCATCATATATTCTTTCATCGCATTTATATCTCATAACAAGTCGAGTTTACCTAAACATTCTATCTATACTATAAGTATAGGTATCTAATCTAGCATACACACCCGAACCATACAAGCAAATTTTTAAAAGAAGCGAATCATAGTTTTGAAAATAAGGGTTACGGTGTTTTTAAGAAAAATATATCATTTGAAAATCCGTAACATCCCTCAAGGTATATATTTAAAAGATACATACGATTCTTCGGTTTAGAAAAAAAGGTATGGTTCGGATGACACATCTACATCGACTATCTAGTCCTACAGTACCCTAAGCGGTAATATCGTTAAACGTCATCCTACGACAGTAGTAACATATCACTTCTAACTATCCTCTAGTTTCTAATATGGTTTCATAGCTATCTCATTCTAACCCTAGTTTCCTAATCTAGGTTTCTTAACCATATTCTATAAATCGGTTTTCCATCAAAAGTTTGCGGGGATGCTATACGCCATCCACCCGACTTCCCCGGTAGATATAGATCTACTCACCTTAGTTCTTGTTTGCCGAAGTCGATGACACCACGCTCCGTCGCCTCGGAATCCATGTGAAAGTACCTGCAATAACAACACATATCGCAGCGCTATAAAAATCATGTTCTAAAATCCAAAACGACACACGGATCGCCTATAGGAACCTATAGCCCACGTATGCAAAATCAACCAAATAACCCTCGTTGTCGATGTACAAACATGCGACAACCAAATACAAATCCAAATATTAAAACTAAACATTTAAAAATACGGAAACATAGCCAAAAAGCACACTAACGTGCTCCAGATTTTGATTCAGGCCAAAAGGAGTTGTACAAACAAGTCTAGGGTGCTGTATATGATGTATATGAGCTACTGGACCAACCCCGACACCCCATGTCACCATTTGGCCAGCCACATCATCAAAAAAACAGGCCTCCTCTGGTCCCCCTACTCAGGTTGGGTCCATCTCGTCAAGGTGGCCTCCTAATACCCTAATTTGGCCCCTATAGTTGTTTACTACTCTCAAAACTCCCCCGGTTTGCTCCAGATTTCCCTGCACACCTAAATTTCTTACAAACCGACATTAACTAAATTCCCAAATCCATATTTTGGTTTCTAGGCTATGGTCCAGGTAAAGCATCACCTCACAAGTCTCATTGACAGCAACAAAACATCACCAATTTCCCAAACCCTTCTCTTGAGATTTCAAAGTTCACACATCCATCACTAAACGACTTCTAAACATAAACAAAAGCTAGGAAATCATAACTACTCTAAATGAAAAGAGATATACCTCATGGTCACTCCCAAAAAAATTGCTAGAAGTCCCAAAGTTGTCAAAATCCGACTTTTCTTGGTTCATAGCGATGAGGGTGAGGATGTGATCATTTTTTTGTGAAAGGGTATAGGGTTTTAGCAAGGTTTTTGCGGTGGATCAAGTGGGTATAAGATGGAGGGTTGTGGAGTTGAGGGAGATGAAGAGGGAAAGAAAATGACGGTATAAAATGGCCAAGGCAGCAGCCCCCTTCTCTCTCACTATAATCTCACCCACTCCCTTTCCATATCATCATTATGTCCCATTTTGACTTTCTCCTCAATCATTTCTCTTTTCTTTTCTTTTCTTTTCTCACCCAAAAGCCCAACCCTAACATAAAACACACAAATGAAATAACATGTAACATGGCATGGTGCACTAACCATGAAAACTGTAGAAATGCGGATTTGGCTTAATCGCGATTAGCAGTGCACTAATCGGGTTTTTATCGAAACTGCATATAATAAATTTTAAAATTGCCAAATCCTTTAAATATATTTTTAAATGAATAAATAAATTTAATTTTTATTTATTTCACAATTATTGGTATATATTTATACCTTTTTTCGAAAACCCCAATTTCACTAATCGGCAGTTTTCGGGAAATATATTATTTTAATATTAAATTCCCAAAAATAATATTTTATATTTTCTGAAATGTTACAGTATAGCCATTCTATCGTCTTTGTAGTTTGCTAGTTTAGAGTTAATGGTACAATCCGGGTGAAAGCCTACGTTAGCGCCGGTTTTATAAAAGTTTTTATTCCGCGTTTGGCCTCGGATTGACGGCCAGGGCGCTACCGTAGACTTACAGTATGTAGGTCTCTTTTCTACACATAGCAAGACTGGTTCTTTGTACTTCATTACATTCAAAAATGATCACTCAAGATTCATACATATGTTCCTGTTGAAACACAAGTCTGAACCTTTTGAGAAATTCAAAGAATATAAGTCTGAAGTAGAGAACCAAAACGGGTATAAGTATTATGTCCTTTGATATAATCAGGGAGGAGAATATTTGAGCACGAAGTTCCTGGACAATTCAAAAGGAGAATGAGATTATCTCTCAGCATTACTCCTCCGCATATACCACAGCACAACGGTGTATCGGGGCGGAGCAATCGCACCCTATTAGATATGGTGCGCTCTATGATGAGTACTGCTGAGTTGCCTTTTTCCTTTTTGGGAATTATGCACTTGAGAAGTTGCTTACCTATTGAATAGTGTTCCAACCAAATCAGGTGCCTACTACTCCATATGAGATATGTTATGGAAAGAGCCCATGTCTTAAATATGTTAAGATTTGAGGTTGTCCGGCCTATGTCTAAAACCAAAATTCGGACAAGCTCAAGGCAAGGTCGGTTCTGTGGAAATTTATTGGATATCCCAATCATTCGCAAGGGAATATCTTCTACCGCACCGAGGAACAAAAGGTGTTTTTTTCTCGGCATGCCACCTTTTTTATGGAGGAAATTAGTGGTTATGAGGTAGAACTGGAATAAGTTCCAGCTATACAAACTACAGCTGATGATTTGGTAGAACCAGAGGATTCAATAGCTCTCGACGAACCTCAGCTTCTCCGCCGATCTGGTAGGGTTCCTCATCCGCCTGAGAGACACATCGGTTTTCTTAATGACAGTGGGAGCGAGGATTGCATCATGAGATGATGACCTAACTAAGTTCAAGTAGGCCATCAAGAGTGGGGACTCTGTAAAAATGGCTAGATGCTAAGCGATCTGAGATGGAATCTATATACACTAACAAAGTATGGACTTTTGTTGCTATATTTGAAGGGTTAAAATCCCATCAGGTGCAAGTATATCTTGAGAAGATTACTTGGTGTAGATGGAAAAGTTGAGACTTTCAAAGCTAGACTTATCGTAAAAGTTTTTCGTCATCGACCAGGTGTGGATTATGATGAAACCTTTTCTCCAGTGGCTATGCTTAAGTCCATTCGGATCCTACTTGCCATAGCTACATACCATGACTACGATATCTAGCAGTTGGGTGTCATCACTGCTTTTCTAAATAGTGATTTAGAAGAGAGCGTCTATAAGTACACAGCCAGAGGGCTTCGTAGACAGTGGGAGCAGCGAAAACCTGTGCAAGTTGCTTTACGGGTTAAAGCAGGCATCGCGGAGTTAGAACATCTGTTTTGATGTCGTAGTCAAAGAGTTTGACTTCATCAAAATGGTAGATGAACTTTGTATATACAAAATGATAGTAGAGAGTAAGGTGGTCTTCCTCGTATTGTACGTAGATGACATACTCTTGATAGGGAAGGTGTTTCGTATGCTACACTCGGTCAATCTTCTCTTATCACAGGGATTCTCCATAAAGGATCAAGGTGACACATCCTAAATCCTGGTTTTTAGATCTATGAGATAGATCTAAGTGGATGTTAGGATTCTAACTAGGTGTAGAGAGATTGTATCAATCGATCCTGGGGAGAATCACTAGATAGCTTCCAAGGTGGTAAGGTCGACTGAATATCAGTCACAGGCATTGTCTTTACCCTCAGTGGAGGGATGGTATGTTGGAAGAGTTCCAAGCTAGATACCATACCAAACTAGACGATAAAGGCTGGATACATCGCTACCAAAGATGCTACTAAAGAGGCAGTCTAGGTGTATATTAGTTCATGAGATGAACTTTGTTCCTACGATTGTATGACAATGGAGTTGTGGCTCATGCCTAGGAACCCCCGTTCCATCAGTGACCCAGACATATTCTAAGGAAGTATCACCTGATCATAGAGATGGTTGATCTCTAGAGAGATTGAGGATAGGAGAGTAGACTCAGAGGACAACACGTCGGATCCACTCACAAAGGCCTTTTCCTAAGAGAGAATTTTATGGGATGGTTGAGTATGAGATACTACAACCAGTGCTAATTGTTGTGTATTGGATACTACAACATATGGCCCTAGTGCAAGTGGGAGATTGTTAGTTTTATGTATGCCCTAGAGGACATTATTGTACATATGATGTATATTATAGTGGATGCTTGGACATACATAGGGAGGAATTTCTTGCTCGACATGATAGTATGCTATCTGGTTACTCTTTATCTTAACAAGTACACTGATTGTCTCTCTGCTACATGTTGATAAAGCCCTTAGGATGTGTACTTGACTACCTAGATTATGATGCGGATCATACTAGTGGGACAAAGGTAGTCCATGACTACATCCTTTAATTTCTTTGGTCGTGGGTGTATCGAGACGGAGCATCGATATACCAAAAGTAGACTAGCGTATAGCTTCTCGACCCATATAGATGGGCAATGGATGATACCATATCCATTGGTGTTTGAAATCAAAGATGGTATACGGGTGCTCAGTGGAGACTGGGTACGTTGTACGGACTCGTCGAGAACTCCTAGATGGTATTATACTCACGTCAGATTGAAGTTCTCTTGTGACACTGATACATGTTAGTCTGTCAACCCGAAATCTTCATAGTCTTGTGTGATTCCCACTATGCTTTGATTTCCACCTTACCACGTTCAAGAGAACGTGCAAAACGGTGGTTTTTGGGTACAGTCCCGAGTCGCATGGAGGCAATGAGCGATAGGAGAGGATTTCGTCTCTCCCAGTATTGGGGATTGATGTTGCGCTGTACTCGATTGGCCTTGATAGTAAGTCCCTGGCCAGGGCTGTTTATGAGATTTACTGATAAGTGTTATCAGTAGTTTCTCGACCCATTATGAGCCTCACATCGGCATGACCTATCAAGCTATTGGGGTCTAAAGTTTACCACCCCAGGCGAGATATGCGACAAATCAAATGAAGAGACCGGACTGTACGGTAGTGTTACTGATTGGATTCGCAGGAGTATGAGCAGGCTTACTTGTTAACCTTCTGATCGCTCAATATCCGGGTGGCCGTTACGTTAGCGGACCGCTTGCGGCTTGTGGGTGTTTGATATGATCATCACCTACTGTCGACGTATTGATGAGTCTTTAGAGTGCTACACAAAGGTTTCCTGGTTCATGCGAAACGAACTAGGAGCACATATGTGATATGTGCGGGACTGAGATTAATGCGTGTATGTGATACCGCATTCTATTCTCGCGATATGTGATATCGATCGGTTATATGTGATATAGCCAGGTTATCGGATCACGTGTTGATTCAATAAGAATTTACATTTGATATTAGTCGGTTGTATGTGATATAGCCAGATTATTAAATCAAGTGTTGATATGATAATTTAATGTATAATTATATATTTGATATATTAACTTACATTAACTAATATTTCCTCACCAAACATTTCTTTTTTCTCACTAGTGTACACTTAGTATATATGTGATATCTATTAATTTATAACTATTAAATCATGCTTGATGCCACATATGACATGGGTGTATGAAACTCACACCATGCTTCATATAATGTAAGTTTTTTATTTATTTAAAGTAAACCAAATTAGTGGAAATTAGTCACATGGTTGAAGCTTGTAGAAGATTGTGGAACCATTGACCAAGTCCACTAATTTTTTTTTACTTGTAGATATTTACTAACCTAACCATTATTAGTTAGCCATGGTTTATTCTCTACACGAGTTAGTGTATAACACTAACTCACCCATGGTTGCTATTCTCACCTCATGATTCATTCACTCATCTTCTTCTTCATTGAGAAAGATTGCTAGCTTTTCTCAAGGTGAGAAAATATTGTGAGAAAAACAAATCTAAAGTGAGCCCATTTCCTACTTCATCATCCTCTACTATTAGCCATTTAATTTAGGGTGTATGCTTCACTAATCTATCATTAGTGAAGAGGTAGCATGAGCATGAGTCTCCTCGACGTAGATCATCTTCGGTCTCAAAGATTTCGAGCAAGTTTGTTCATTTCTTCAAGTGAACCCTTTCTAGAGTTCGGATGTTCATTACTTGCAGCGAAGGGACTACTGCACGTAGCACTAGAAGTGAAGGACCGGTCTACAAAGGTTGTATTTCTTATTCACTTAGATGTAAAGATGTTTACATTTGTATTTTCGTATGATTCTCTAGTTAAACATCCTATGTTTTGGGCTCCTTGGCATGGCAATATTTTGATTTGGCATGGTCGATGCCACCCGAAAGCCCACTGCCATGCTAGGGAACCCAACATCACCTAGATCTTTCATTGAGAATCTTTGTGATAAGAAGAGCTTGACCAAGTGCAGTATAGGAACATCATTCTCTATCAAGAGTATGCCATCCACGTACAATCCAAGGAAGAAAACCTTACTCTCTGCCACCTTCTTGTATATACAAGGTTCATCTATGTTTTTGATGAAATCAAACTCCTTGACTACCACATCAAAACAGATGTTCCAACTCCACGATGCCTTCTTTAACCCATAGATGGATTTAAACAGCTTGCATACCTTTCTGCTACTCCCACTGTCTATGAAGCCCTCTGGCTGAGTCATGTACACGCTCTCTTCTAAATCACCATTTAAAAAGACGGTCTTAATATCCATTTGCCAGATTTCATAGTCATGGTATGCAGCAATGGCAAGTAGGATCCGGATGGAATTAAGCATAACCACTGGAGAAAAGGTTTCATCATAATCCATACCTGGTCGTTGACGAAAACCCTTTGCAACAAGTCTAGCTTTGAAAGTCTCAACTTTTCCATCTACACCAAGTTTCTTCTTAAAGATCCATTTGCTCCCAATGGGTTTTACCCTTTCAGGATCAACTTCCAAAGTCCATACTTTGTTGGTGTACATGGATTCCATCTCAGATCGCATTGCATCCAGCCATTTCACAGAGTCCCCACTCGCGATGGCCTTCTCGAAGCTAGTTGGGTCATCATCTTACATGATGCAATCCTCGCTCCCACCATCAATGAGAAAACCGTAGTATCTCTAAGGTGGATGAGGAACCCTACTAGATCGGCGAAGAGGCTAAGGTTCATTGGGAACTATCGAATCCTCTGGTTCCACTAAATCTTCAGTTGTAGTTTGTTCTGTTAGAATTTCATCCAGCTCTACCTCTTCGCCACTAATTTTTTAGCAAGAAATTCCTTTTCTAAAAAGGGAGCATGTTGAGCAATAAACACCTTTTGTTGTTCACTGTGGTAGAATAGATATCCATTTGAATGTTTAGGATATCCAACAAACTTGCAATGAACTGATCGTGCCTCATGTTTGTCCGGATTTTGCCTTTTGACATAGACCGGACAACCCCATATCTTACCTCGTTTAAGACATGGTCTCTTCCCAATCCATATCTCATATGGTGTGGTAGGTACAGATTTTGATAGAACCTGATTCAATAGGTATGCTGCTGCTTCAAGTGCATAACCCCAAAAGGAAATAGGTATCTCAGCGGTGCTCATCGTAGAGTGAACCATATCTAACAGGGTGCGATTCCTACGTTCCGATACACCGTTGTGCTGTGGTGTATACGGAAGAGTAAGATGAGAGAGAATCACATTATCTTTTAGATAGTCCCGGAACTCATTGCTCAATTATTCTCCTCCTCGATCAGATCGAAGGATTTTGATACTATTTCCCTTTTGGTTCTCAACTTCGTGCTTATATTCTTTGAATTTCTCAAAAGCTTCAGACTTGTGTTTCAACAGGAACACATGTCCATATCTTGAGAGATCGTCAGTGAATGTAATGAAGTATAAGAAACCATCCCTGGCATGTGTAGACATGGGACCACATATATCACTATGTATCAGTCCAGAGAGTTCCGTAACTCTTTCTCCGTGTCCAGTAAACAGAGTTTTGGTCATCTTGCCTTTGAGACATGACCGGCAATTATCATAAGATGAAAATTCGAACGAATTCAAATATCCATCCTTATGTAACTTAGCTAGTCATGTCACATTGATATGACCTATTCTACAATACCACAAGATGGATTCGTTCATTTCTGAACTCTTCCTCTTGTGTGTGTTTTGTACATTAAGAACTGTGGTTTGATTTAGAACGTATATGCCATTATTTAATGAACCTGATCCAGTCAACTTTTGATTAAAGAAGATGTTCATAATATTATCCTGTACTACAAAATTATATCCTTCTTTACTTAATAAAGAAACTGATATAAGATTGCATATCAGGGTAGGTATGTAATAGCATTCGTTCAGAATCAATGTATTGTCATTTGGTAATACAAGGTGATATTTGCCAACTGCTTTGGCTGCAACATTTGCACCATTCTCTAATCTTACGGAATGATCACCCATTCCCAGTTCTCTACCTTTCCTTGGCCAATGCAACATATTACATATGTGGGATCTTGATCCGGCATCTAATACCAAGGATGTAGAGTGAACTGAGAAATAGTTCTAGGTAACTAACACACCCGAAGAAGATGCATCAACATGCATATTCTTCTTTTGGGAGGCGTGGGAATCCGGATATTCCCCTATTTCCTGCTTAGTCTTATAACAATTATAAGAAAGAATGGAACCAACGTTTTCGTGCCCAGTTTAATAAGCGGGTTCGGTCAATACATCCATTTTATTATCTTGATTAAGGACTGACATGGTCGCTACCTGGAAAGAGAGAGAAGAAAAAAATTTAGCATATGCTCTAGCAAGATTAGATTGGTCATTATCTTGTCTAATCAGGATGGCTCCCACTGTTTTTATCAAATCTTTCTTCAAACTCTAAAAGGTAAGACTAGCCGAGATAAATTACACCTTACAAGCTCGCCAATCTTTCAGCCAGGCCTGTGTTGGTACTTTGAGGGAGGTTCCCCATGCTTTCGCACGGACCTAATTAAAATAAACCTCGTTTTCCCAGAGGCATAACCCCGTTAACACCTTTCTAGACACCTACTTGATCGGCTAATTGTGATGTGTAAAACTCTCCCAGGAGTAACTCTTACTTGCAGTGGGTATCGGGATCCAACTATCTCATAGAAGATATGCAATCTCATTGCAAATTTCAACACTTGAATTTCCCGATAATCATTTTTCCCATAGCGTGCTATGACCTTGACAGAGGTCAACAAAGCATAGTGCACTAGTCAAGTTCAACCCGCCATTTCATGATTGAATCAAACCCACCCGCACGACCCTTGACAGAGGTCAACAAGGTCGTACGACTACCCTAATCCAATCACATCATATGCTTTACAGATAAACACTAATCAGCTACCGCACACTACGCCTTGACAGAGGTCAACAAGCGCAGCATGAATACTAAATAATATTTATCTGAAATGACGGAGGGCTACGACAGGTTTTTATGAAAACCTTTTGCGTAATTAACTTGGTATCGTTGAAAAATCAAGTGATTTTGAAAAGGAGTGTTTTTTAGGCTTTTACTAGTTTCTCTAAAGAGGGCACTCCCGGTAAAGGGATCTCGGCTCTTTTCTTATCGAATAAGGTGCAGGATATTTCACAAATACCGCTGTACAAAGCAAGAACTATAGAAGTAATCAAAACCAAAACCGAGTGAGCTGTAGCATCTGCTAGATTCGCTAAATAGGTCACTCCCGGTGCTGTGATATCGGCTCTTTCCTTATCGAATAAGGTGCAGGATATTCTACAAGGAATACCGCTATGCAAAGCAAAAAACTAAAGCTACCCTTTTTGAAAATTTGATTCTACAACATCTTTTAGGTTTCTTTTTCTTTCATTAATCTCATTAATGAAGTCCCATCATTTATGCTTCCTAAGCATCACAGAAGAAACGAAAATACAACGTACGCTTATGCTATCCGCATTCGCCACAGTGTCCCGTTATGCACAGTTATGTTACTTAACTAACGGCATTGCGGGGCGGGACTAGCGCGGGTGTAAAACATAAGCAACGTTTATTGTATGTCATATATAAAATAATAAAGTATTCGTCTCACGTATATAAAGTGATCACATCACAGAATATCAGCAGCAGATGATTACATATGAAATATTGGATATACTAGAAATTCCGTGTTTTAAATTAAGCCAGTATAAAATACGGATTCCACGGTCGCGATGAATAGTCAAACCCACATCCCTTGACCCCTACGAGAGCGGCAAGAAACCCTACCAATTCTAGAGTTAGGAGACCCGGACTCGACTCCTCGAGATGGTCTTCCACTGGACTCTAGAACCCGGTTACTTGTGCTCCCCGCCTTGGGTCTATCCTAATGTACAAAAGTAAATAATATACAACAATAGTGACATCATCCTCAACCCGGAAGTGCCCCAATAAAAGAATATTACATACAATGAATTTTACATGAATGAAAATAAAAACTCTCATCTCACATAAAAATCCCGGCTATTCAAAACACGATGATCCTGTTAGTTGTATGTATGCCCTAGAGGCCAGTATTGTACAGATGATGTATATTATATTGGATGCTTGGACATATATAGAGATGACTTTCTTGCTCGATATGATAGTATGCTATTTGGTTGCTCTTTATCTTAACATGTACACTTGTCTCTTTATACTGTCTTATAGTTACATGTTGGTAAAGCCCTTAGGATATGTACTTGACTACCTGGACTATGATGCAGATCATACTAGTGGGGACATGGTAGTACATAAGTACATCCTTCAAGGCCCCTAGTCGTGGGTGTATCGAGACGGGGCATCGATATACCAGTGTAGACTAGCGTATACGCTTCTCGACCCATGAGATGGGCGATGGATGATCCCATATCCATTGGTGTTTGACATCAGAGATGGTGTACGGGTGCTCAGTGGAGACTGGGTACACTGGACGGACTCGCCGAGAACTCCCAGATGGTATTATACCTCACGTCAGATGGCAGTTCTCAGGTGACACTTATACAGGTTAGTCTGTAGACCCGAGATCGTCATAGAGTCTTGTGTGATTCCTACTGTGCTTTGATCTCCACCTTACCACGTCCATGAGGGCGTGCAAAACGGTGGTCTTTGGGTACAGTCCCGAGTCACATGGAGGCAATGAGCGATAGGAGGGGTTTCGTCTCTCCCGGTATTGGGGGTTGATGTTGCGCTGTGCTCGATTGGCCGTAACAGGGAAGTCCCTGGCCAGGGCTGATCAGAGATTTGCTGGTAAGTGTTACCAGTAGTTTCTCGACCCGTTATGAGCCTCACATCGGCACGACTTATCGGGTTATTGGGGTCTGACGTTTACCACCCCTAGACTTGATATGCGACATATCAGACGAAGAGACCGGACTGTACGATAAGTGTTACTGGTCGGATTCGCAGGAGTGTGAGCGGGCTAGCTCGTCGATCTTCTGATCGCTCAATACCCGGGTGGCCGTTACGTTTAGCAGACCGCTTGCGGCTTGTGGGTGCTTGATATGATCATCATCTGCTACCGGCGTATTGACGAGTCTTTAGAGTCCTACACAGAGGTTTCCTGGTTCAAGCGAAACAAAATAGGAGCGCATATGAGATATGTGCAGGACCGAGAATAATGCGTGTATGTGATACCGCATTTCATTCTCGCGATATATGTTTCGATTGGTTATATTCGATATGACCTAGTTATCGAATCATTGATTCGATAAATCGATACATTGGATTCTAGTCGGTTATGTGCGACATGACCGGATCATTGAATCAAATGTTGATTTAATGATTTAATGCATAATTATATATATTTGATATATTGCATTGCGTTAACTAGTATTGGTTCACTTTAAATGGATTTTCTCACTTGATGTACATGTTGTATATGTGATATACTTTTGTGCACATCTTTGTATCATGTTTGATGATGCTTGCTCATTAGGTTAAGTGTGAAGTATTAAACCATGGTTAAGAGATGATTAGGGTTTTGCCTTTTTATTTATTTATTTGTTTATTTATTTGAAAAAGGTTATGATAAGATTGGTGGCTTTTTTTTTGTTTTAAGTTGAAGCTTCATGAAGCTTTGACTTTTGTAACCATCCTTATCTTCATGCTTAACCCTAACCCTCTCAAGTGACCATGGTTTATTCTCTACACTTAACCTAGGTTAGAACATGATAAGTATTTGATTTTATTATTCTTTTTCACAATACTTCTCATATTCTTTCTTCTTCATCTCCTTCTTCTTCAAGAGAGAAAACAAGATGCCATTAATGGCAACTTGAGCATAAGTGAGTCAAATCCAATTCTAAAGTGAACCCATCTCCTATTTCTTCACCCTCTACCTCTTGCCAAGTTGTTTTGGGTGTTTTCTTCACAAATTTCACAACTTTGTGAAGTCGGAGCTTTTGCTTGTGCAACCTCGACGTAGATCGTCTTTGACACGAAGCCGACGACCTATTCCGCTCGTTTTCCCGATGAAGCCGACGAATGAGTCTAGGATTCGAAAAGGACAGCGAGAGGATCACTACGTGGAGCTAAGGAAGTGGATATCCGGATCTACAAAGGTTGTAGCTTCCGACCTTTAGTTAATTTGTTAACTAGAATCGTATTTCGCTTAGAAATCTAGTTTACGATCCGTGTTAGGGTTTCTCGGCACCAATAATTTTTGAAATTGGCATGGTTGATGCCTTGTGAGACTTCATTAGGATGCCTAGGAACCCTACAGTGGTATCAGAACCTAGCTAAAGCCTTAGGCGAAGTCTAGACGGAATTTGAAGTCCGATCGAACCCGAAACCGCATTTTTTACACGCTCTCTGGACTTTTTCTGAAAACGTGGATTTTTCCAGATTAAAAATGCCTAAAAAATTCAGCAGGAAGATCTAAGAAATCTGGTGAAACACGAGATCATGAGGCCTCCAAACAGCCGCGGAAACGCGGCAGAAGCATGGCTTCTGCCGCGGTTCCGCCGCCAACTGTTCACATTACCCAATTTGTGTTGCACAGTAATTCATCATTTCTGCCGCTGAGTTTTATGGGTATTTTTAATAATTATTCAAGAGTTGGATTTTCTGGGGTGTTTTAGAGCTTCGGTGTTTCGATCGGGGTATCAAATTTCGTCTTTGTGTTTTTCCGGATAATTTATAGAATATGTTAAAAAGTTCGACCGGATATAAATACCCAACTTTTCCCCTGTCGGGAAATTTCCAAGTGTTGGATTTTTCCGTAGTTTAACGACGTTCTAAGTAGTGCAAGTAACGCGATGGACCCTCTAGAAGACAACAAACCTTAACTCGATTATGTGACCGTCTTGAACTGCCCTTTGAACCTTCGGGTTTGGGGCAGTACGGCGTGCCACATGTGAGGCATTGGCTTGACCCTTCTACGGCTGGACCGTTGGTACTGAGGCACGAACTGAATGTTGTTAGACTTATTTCATGTGTTGAGTTGTATCGGGAAAACTTGGGTATTCGAATGTTCGATCGGAAAGTTTAACATTTTCTGTTTATCTGGAATGTGATACAATAATTGGAATTCACAAGTAGTTATGAGATAACTGAATGAATGTTATAAATCTAGCAATTTAGACCCATATGATATTGAAAAGAGTTTTCGATAATGAGACTAAAATGCGGGATTTATATCTGTTAGGCATGCGATGTTTAAAGAAGTTGCGGATTCCAATTGTTGTAGTTTTACACTTTCTTTTCTGTGACCGTAAGTGTAGTATGTTCATATCGCCGGTTTCGTTGCTTTACGTCAACGACAATTGGGGTATGCATACTTCTTACGTTGATGACATGTGATGTTATGTGTTGGTGGATATGTTATATTGGATCGTCGTGTTCGAATAGCCGGGGGTTTTATGTGAGATGAGTGTTTTTCATTTTCATTCATGTAAAAACTTGTACGTAATATTCTTTTATTTGGGGCACTTCCAGGTAGCGGAAGTTGTCACCTTTTGTATATTATTTACTTTTTCGCATTAGGATAGACCCAAGGAGGGGAGAACAAGTAACCGGGTTCTGGGGTCCAGTGGGAGACCAACTCGAGGAGTCGAGTCCGGGTCTCCTAACCCTAGAATTGGCAGGGTTGCTTGCCGCTCTCGTAGGGGTCTAGGGGTGTGGGATTGGCTATTCATCACGACCGTGGAATCCGTGTTTTATACTGGCTCGTATTGAAAACACGGACGTCCTAGTATATCCAATGTTTCATATGTTTCTTCTGCTGCGATATCTGTGATGTGATCATGTGATGTTCTGTGATGGATATAGTATATAGTATATATGATATATTATATAGACGTTACTTATGTTTTACACCCGCGCTAGCCCTGCCCTGCTCTGTCGTTAGTTACCTAACCTAACGGTGCACGAGGGGACATCGAGGCAAATGCGGATGGCATAAGTGTACGTCATATCTATCTGTGATGTTTAGGTATTTAAATGATGGGACTTCATTAATGTGATTAATGAAAGAAAAGAAACCTAAGATGTTGTGGAATCAGATTTTAAACAAAACAGGTAGCTACAGTTCTTGCTTTGCATAGCGGTATATATGATATACCCTGCACCTTATTCGATGAGGAAAGGACCGAGATCCCTTCACCGGGAGTGACTCCTTTAGCAATAACTGGCAGATGCTACACACTCGGTTTGGCTTTGATTGCTTTTAAGAGTTTTTGCTTTGCACAGTGATATATATGATATATCCCGCACCTCATTCGACGAGGAAAGGACCGACGATCCCTTCACCGGGAGTGACCCCTTTAGCAAAACTGGAAAAGCCTCAAAATCACTTCATTTCAAAACTTCATTTGATTCTGCAACGATATCGAGTTCATTACGCAATAGGTTTTCAGAAAAACCTGTCGTAGCCCTCCGTCATTTCAGATAAGTACTAGTTAGTATTCGTGCTACGTTTGTTGACTATGTTAAGGCGTAGTGTGCGGTAGCTAACCAGTATTTATCTGCTTATGCATATGATGCAGATTGGATTAGGGTAGTCGTGCGACTTTGTTGACTATGTTAAGGGTCGTGCGGGTGGGTTTAATTCAATCGGGAAATGACGGGTTGAACTTGACTAGCACTTATGATTTGTTGACTATGTTAAGGTCATATAGCTGCTAGGGGCAAAATATTATCGGGAATTTCAAGTGTTGAAATTTGCAATGAGATTGCATACCTTCTATGAGATAGTTGGATCCCGATACCCACTGCGAGTAAGAGTTACTCCTGGGAGAGTTTTACACATTACAATTAGCCGATCAAGTAGGTGTCTAGAAAGGTGTTAAAGAGGTTACGCCTCTGGGAAAACGAGGTTTACATTAATTAGGTTCGTGCGAAAGCACGGGGGACCTCCCTCAAAGTACCGACACTGGCGTGGCTGAAAGATTGGCGAACTTGTAGTGTGTAATTAATCCCGGCTAGTCTTTCTTTTTAGGGTTTGAAGGAAGATTTGATAAAAAGCAGTGGGAGCCATCCTGATTAGATAAGATAATAACCAATCTGATCTTGCACGAGCATACGCTAAAGTGTTTTCTTCTCTCTCTCTCCAGGTAGCGACCAGTTCATGCCTTAATCAAGATAATAATATGGATGTATTGACCGAACCCGCATGTTATACTGTGCTGGGGAACGTTGGTTCCGTTCTTTCTTATAAGAGTTATAGGAATGAACAGGATATAGGGGAATACCAGGATTCCCATGCCACCCGAATGAAGAAAGTACATGTTGATGCATTTTCTTCGGGTGTGTTCGTTACTGAGAACTGTTTCTCCATTTGCTCTACGTCCTGGGTATTAGATACCGGGTCAGGATCCCATATATGTAATCAGTTACATGGGCTTAGGAAAGGTAGAGAACTTGGAGAAGGTGATAAAGACATTAGAGTTGGAAATGGTGCAATTGTTGCAGCTAAGACTGTCGGGGAATATCACCTTGTATTACCAACTGGTAATACATTGGTTCTGAACGAATGCTATTACATGCCAAACCTGATATGCAACATTATATCGGTTTCTTTATTAAGCAAAGAAGGATATAATTTTGTATTACAGGACAATGTTATGAACATTTTCCATAACCAAAAGTTGGTTGGATCAGGCTCGTTGTGCAATGGCATTTATGTTCTAAACCAATCAACAGTTCCGAGTATAACAAACACACACAAGAGGAAGAGTTCAGAACTGAACGATTCTTTCTTGTGGCATTGTAGACTAGGTCACATCAATGCGACACGACTGGCTAAGTTGCATAAAGATGGATATTTGAAACCTTTCGAATTTTCATCTTATGACACTTGCCAGTCATGTCTCAAAGGCAGGATGACCAAAACTCCGTTTACGGGACACGGAGAAAGAGTTACCGAACTCTTGGGACTGATACATAGTGATGTATGTGGTCCCATGTCTACACATGCCAGGGATGGTTCTTCGTACTTCATTACATTCACTGACGATCTCTCTAGATTCGGATATGTGTTCCTGATGAAACACAAATCAGAAGCTTTTGAGAAATTTAGAGAATATAAACAAGAAGTTGAGAACCAAACCGGAAAAAGTATTAAAATCCTGCGATCTGATCGAGGAGGTGAATACTTGAGCAATGAATTCCTGGACTTCCTAAAAGAGAATGGGATTCTCTCTCAGCTGACTCCTCCATATACACCACAGCACAACGGTGTATCTGAACGGAGGAACCGCACCCTATTAGATATGGTGCGCTCTATGATGAGCACAGCTGAGTTACCTATTTCCTTCTGGGGATATGCGCTGGAGACAGCAGCATACCTATTGAATCAAGTTCCATCTAAATCTGTACCTACCACACCATATGAGATATGGAGTGGGAAGAGACCATATTTTAAACGAGTTAAAATATGGGGTTGTCCGGCCTATGTCAAAAGACAAAATCCAGACAAACTCGAGGCACGGTCAGTTCTTTGCAAGTTTGTGGGATATCCTAAGAATTCCCAAGGATATTTTTTCTACCATGCTGAAGAACAAAAAGTGTTTGTTTCTCAATATGCCACCTTTTTAGAAAAGGAATTTCTTGAAAAAGAAATTAGTGGCAAAGTGGTAGAGCTGGAAGAGGTTCCAGATACACAAACAGTAACTGAAGATTTAGTGGAACCAGAGGATTCAGTAGCTCCCAATGAACCTCAGCCTCTCCGCCGATCTAGTAGGGTTCCTCGCCAACCTGAGAGATACTACGGTTTTCTCATGGATGGTGGAAGCGAGGATTGCATCATGGAGGATGATGACCCAACTAGCTTCGAGCAGGCCATCACGAGTAGGGACTCAGTGAAATGGCTGGATGCTATGCGGTCCGAGATGGAATCCATGTACACCAACAAAGTATGGACTTTGGAAGTTACTCCTGAAGGGGTAAAACCCATTGGGAGCAAGTGGATCTTCAAGAAGAAATTTGGTGTAGATGGGAAAGTGGAGACTTTCAAAGCTAGACTTGTAGCAAAGGGTTTTCGTCAAAGACCAGGTGTGGACTATGACGAAACCTTTTCTCCAGTGGCTATGCTTAAATCCATCCGAATCATGCTTGTCATTGCTGCCTTTCATGACTACGAAATCTGGAAAATGGATGTTAAGACAGCCTTTCTAAATGGTGATTTAGAAGAGTGCGTGTACATGACTCAGCCAGAGGGCTTCGTAGACAGTGGGAGCAGCGGGAAGGTGTGCAAGCTGCTTAAATCCATTTATGGATTAAAGCAAGCATCGCGGAGTTGGAACATCTGCTTTGATGTCGTTATCAAAGAGTTTGATTTCGTCAAAAATCCAGATGAACCTTGTATCTACAAGAAGGTGGCAGAGAGTAAGGTTGTCTTCCTCGTATTGTACGTGGACGACATACTCTTGATAGGAAATGATATTCCTATGCTGCAAGAGGTCAAGCTCTTCTTATCACAAAGATTCTCAATGAAAGATCTTGGTGATGCCTCCTGCATATTGGGAATTAGGATCTATAGAGATATATCCAAACGGATTTTGGGATTGTCCCAATCCAGGTACATTGACACCATACTAAAGAGGTTTAGTATGGAAGAGTCCAAGCGTGGGAATTTGCCCACGATCTCTGGAGTCACTCTCTCCAAAGAGATGTCTCCCAAGACTGATTTGGAGAGAGCTCGCATGCAAGGGATACCCTATGCTTCGGCAGTAGGCTCTATCATGTATGCGATGCTATGTACCAGACCCGATGTAGCATACTCACTAAGTGTAGTGAGCAGGTATCAAGCTGATCCTGGAGAGAGTCACTGGACAGCTGTGAAGAGCATTCTCAAGTACTTGCGAAGGACTAGAGATATGTTCTTGGTGTATGGTAACGGGGAACTCCAAGTGGAGTCCTTTACCGATTCGAGCTTTCAGAGTGATAAGGACGACTCTAAGTCGCAGTCGGGTTTTGTCTTTACCCTTTACGGAGGGGCGGTTAGCTGGAAGAGTTCCAAGCAGGAAACCGTGGCAGACTCGACGATGGAGGCTGAATACATCGCTGCCAACGATGCTGCCAAAGAGGCTGTCTGGGTCAAGAAGTTCATTACTGAACTTGGAGTGGTTCCATCCATTGAGCATCCAATACCTTTGTATTGCGATAACAATGGAGCGGTGGCTTTGGCCAAGGAACCCAGGTCCCATCAGCGATCCAGGCATATTCTGAGGCGGTATCACCTGATCCGGGAGATAGTTGATCGCCGGGAGATCGAGGTCAGGAGGGTTGACACGAAGAACAACACCGCGGATCCACTCACGAAGGCCATTCCCCAGATACAGTTTGAGAGACTCTTCGGGATGCTCGGTATGCGATACTACAGCAGCTGGCCCTAGTGCAAGTGGGAGATTGTTAGTTGTATGTATGCCCTAGAAGCCAGTATTGTACAGATGATGTATATTATATTGGATGCTTGGACATATATAGAGATGACTTTCTTGCTCGATATGATAGTATGCTATCTGGTTGCTCTTTATCTTAACATGTACACTTGTCTCTTTATACTGTCTTATAGTTACATGTTGGTAAAGCCCTTAGGATATGTACTTGACTACCTGGACTATGATGCAGATCATTCTAGTGGGGACATGGTAGTCCATAAGTACATCCTTCAAGGTCCCTAGTCGTGGGTGTATCGAGACGGGGCATCGATATACCAGTGTAGACTAGCGTATACGCTTCTCGACCCATGAGATGGGCGATGGATGATCCCATATCCATTGGTGTTTGACATCAGAGATGGTGTACGGGTGCTCAGTGGAGACTGGGTACACTGGACGGACTCGCCGAGAACTCCCAGATGGTATTATACCTCACGTCAGATGGCAGTTCTCAGGTGACACTTGTACAGGTTAGTCTGTAGACCCGAGATCGTCATAGAGTCTTGTGTGATTCCTACTGTGCTTTGATCTCCACCTTACCACGTCCATGAGGGCGTGCAAAACGGTGATCTTTGGGTACAGTCCCGAATCACATGGAGGCAATGAGCGATAGGAGGGGTTTCGTCTCTCCCGGTATTGGGGGTTGATGTTGCGCTGTGCTCGATTGGCCGTAACAGGGAAGTCCCTGGCCAGGGCTGATCAGAGATTTGCTGGTAAGTGTTACCAGTAGTTTCTCGACCCGTTATGAGCCTCACATCGGCACGACTTATCGGGTTATTGGGGTCTGACGTTTACCACCCCTAGACTTGATATGCGACATATCAGACGAAGAGACCGGACTGTACGATAAGTGTTACTGGTCGGATTCGCAGGAGTGTGAGCGGGCTAGCTCGTCGATCTTCTGATCGCTCAATACCCGGGTGGCCGTTACGTTTAGCAGACCGCTTGCGGCTTGTGGGTGCTTGATATGATCATCATCTGCTACCGGCGTATTGACGAGTCTTTAGAGTCCTACACAGAGGTTTCCTGGTTCAAGCGAAACGAAATAGGAGCGCATATAAGATATGTGCAGGACCGAGAATAATGCGTGTATGTGATACCGCATTTCATTCTCGTGATATATGTTTCGATTGGTTATATTCGATATGACCTAGTTATCGAATCATTGATTCGATAAATCGATACATTGGATTCTAATCGGTTATGTGCGACATGACCGGATCATTGAATCAAATGTTGATTTAATGATTTAATGCATAATTATATATATTTGATATATTGCATTGCGTTAACTAGTATTGGTTCACTTTAAATGGATTTTCTCACTTGATGTACATGTTGTATATGTGATATACTTTTGTGCACATCTTTGTATCATGTTTGATGATGCTTGCTCATTAGGTTAAGTGTGAAGTATTAAACCATGGTTAAGAGATGATTAGGGTTTTGCCTTTTTATTTATTTATTTGTTTATTTATTTGAAAAAGGTTATGATAAGATTGGTGGCTTTTTTTTTGTTTTAAGTTGAAGCTTCATGAAGCTTTGACTTTTGTAACCATCCTTATCTTCATGCTTAACCCTAACCCTCTCAAGTGACCATGGTTTATTCTCTACACTTAACCTAGGTTAGAACATGATAAGTATTTGATTTTATTATTCTTTTTCACAATACTTATCATATTCTTTCTTCTTCATCTCCTTCTTCTTCAAGAGAGAAAACAAGATGCCATTAATGGCAACTTGAGCATAAGTGAGTCAAATCCAATTCTAAAGTGAACCCATCTCCTATTTCTTCACCCTCTACCTCTTGCCAAGTTGTTTTGGGTGTTTTCTTCACAAGTTTCACAACTTTGTGAAGTCGGAGCTTGAGCTTGTGCAACCTCGACGTAGATCGTCTTTGACACGAAGCCGACGACCTATTCCGCTCGTTTTCGCGATGAAGCCGACGAATGAGTCTAGGATTCGAAAAGGACAGCGAGAGGATCACTACGTGGAGCTAAGGAAGTGGATATCCGGATCTACAAAGGTTGTAGATTCCGACCTTTAGTTAATTTGTTAACTAGAATCGTATTTCGCCTAGAAATCTAGTTTACGATCCGTGTTAGGGTTTCTCGGCACCAATAATTTTTGAAATTGGCATGGTTGATGCCTTGTGAGACTTCATTAGGATGCCTAGGAACCCTACAGATCCAATATAACATATCACGACAACACATAACATCACATGTTATCAACATAAGTAAATTTGCGTATCCCAATTGTCGTTGACATATAGCAACGAAACCGGCGATACACCACATATTACACTTACGGTCTCAGAAAAGAAAATGTCAAACTACAACATTTGGAATCCACAATCACCTTAAACATCATAAATCCGAAATATCACATACCTCGGATTTCTTGCCTAACAATATGAATTCCAAATATTCTATCGCATTCCACAAATAGGTAGACGACGTTAAACATTCCGATCGAATCAATAAACACCCAAAATTTTCCAAAAAGCTCAACACTTGAGCGCGGTTTAAAAATACTCAGAACATGCCACAGTATCTATGGACCAACCGTAGAAGGGTCAACACTTACCTCACCTGTGGTGCCGCGGAACTACCGCAAACCCTAGGGTTTGGCGGCAGTTCCTACGGTTACAGAATCGAGTTAGGGATTCGTTCTTCTAGAGGGTCCATCAAATCACTTGCATGGTATTTGAATGTTCTTTAACTATGAAAAAATCCAACTTTTGGAAAATTTTCCGGCGAGGGTTAAAGTTGGTATTTTATATCCGTTCGAACATTTTAACACCATCTAAATAACCCAAAATATGTGCTAGAATTACGAATACGAAACACACCGAATTGCCTTTGGATAAAGATAACATCACATGCAAATTTAGCAAAAACAAGCAACACCTGAAACACCGAAACTCAGAGACTGGAACACCACAAAAAATTGAAGCCCAAACTCCATTCTAGAATCGGCCTGCTCGGGAAAAAGCTCAATGTGATCGGCCAAAATCTGGCCAATTCGGTTCAATTTTCTCTAGTGTTCATGCTATATCACATATAATATTCTGTGGTTGCTAAAATAATTTTTTGTCTTTCAGAAAATTTAAACAGGAACTAGGGTTCGTTGTTTCAAGTTTCGGAGTAGTTTCGGTTTCGTAATCTAACAAATATCGTGTAATTCTCAAGCTAAGCTCTGATACCACTGTAAGGTTCCTAAGCACGACTGCAAGGTTTCGGGTGGCATCATCCATGCCAATTTAAAAAATTTCCATGCTAAAAGAACCCTAACCTAGAATTTTTAACTAGAGAATCATACGAAAACATCATGTAAACTACTTTACATCTAAGTGAGTAGAGATTACAACCTTTGTTGTCCGGTCCTTCACTTCTATAGCTCCTTGTAGTGGTCTCTTCGCTGCGATCAATGAACTCCCAAACTCTTGAGAGGCTCCACAAGATGAATGATGCATACTTGCTTGAAGTCTTCAAAGTCGAAGATGATCTACATCGAGGAAACACGGACTCAAGCTATCACTTCATTAATATGGAATTAGTGAAGCTAACACCCTAAACTAAATTGCTAGTTTGGTAGAGAATGATGAAGTAGGATTTTTTCTCACTTTAGAATTTAATTTCTCACTAATTTTTTTATCTCCTCAAAACCTAGAAAAGAACTTGAAGGAGATGAAGGAGATGATGAATGAAAGAGAATGAGTGTGAGGTTAGAAATGCAACCATGGGTGTGTTTATGTCATGCACTAACACATGTAGAGAATTGACCATGGCTATGTGATAAGGTTAGGTTAATAAATATCTTAGGTAAAACAAAAGTAGTGGACTAAGTCAATGGTATTACAAGCTTCATCCAATCTCAACCATGACAAATATCCTAATAATTATTTGAATTACTTAAAATAAATAAATAAAAAACCTACCATTATCACAAGTATGGTGTGAGTCTCATACACCCATGTTGCATGTATAACCTAGCATGTCACAATAATATATATCACATATATATTATTTGTGAACAAAAGAAAACAATACAATAAACATATATCCCATATATGTTAAATGTATCAAAAGTGAGAAAAAGAAATACTTAAGTGAGCATATATTAGTTAATGTAATTTAATATATCAAATATATAATTAAACATTAAATTATTAAATCAACACTTGATTTAATAATCCAGCTATATCACATATAACTGACTAATATAATATGTATCATTTCATCGAATCAACACTTGATCCGATAACCCGGCTATATCACATATAACCGGCCGATATCACATATCGCGAGAATAGAATACGGTATCATATACACGTATTAATCTCGGTCCCGCACATATCACATATGTGCTCTTACTTCGTTTTCTCTGAGCATGTAAACCTCTATGTAGGACTCTAAAGACTCGTCAATACGCCGGCAGTAGGTGATGATCACATCAAGCACCCGCAAGCCGTCAGCGGTACTAGCTGGACGTAACGGTTACCCGGATATTGAGCGATCAGAAGATCAACAAGCAAGCCCGCTCTAACTCCTGTAAAGCCTGTCAGTAACACTACCGTACAGTCCAGTCTCTTCGTTTGATATGTCCCATATCCAGTCTAGGGGTGGTAAATGTCAGACCCCAGTAACCGATAAGTCGTGCAGATGTGAGGCTCGTAACGGGTCGAGAAACTACTGATAACACTTACTGGTAGATCTCCATATCAGCCCTGGCCAGGGACTTCCACAAGACTCTATGATGATCTCGTGTCTACAGACTAACATGTTCCAGTATCACAATACAAGTCTACATGTTAAGATAAAATGCAACCAGAACTGGAATACCAATAATAAGTGACTAATTAAATACCAATACTAGCAATTACATAGCTAAAATAGGTATATTTAAGTCTATGTGGAAAAATAATTATATCTTAGTTTTTACGGAAAACACGTATTATCAATAATTAATACACAATTAACCAAATCGAATTTTCAGAACGTTACAATCTTCCTCCCTTAAACAAATTTGGTCTCCGAATTTAAAATCTAACTACGCGTACCCTCGAAGAGATGGGAATATTTCTTCCGCGTCTCGTCCTCGGCTTCCCACATGACCTCTTCGCTATTCGGGCCACGCCAAAGAACCTTTTACGGACGGTATGACCTCGGACCACAGTTTCTTTACCTGCCGATCTAGAATGACTACCGGCTGCTAGGTGAAAGAAAGATCACGCTCCAGCTGGATCGTCTAATACTGAATCACACGAGAGAGGTCATAAAGGTACTTGCGGAGCATCGGTACATGAAACACGGGTTGAACATCTGGAAAGTTAGGTGGAAGAGCCAAACGATAAGCAACTACGCCGACACGCTCAAGAATCTCTAAGGGAGCCACATATCGGGGATAAAGCTTTCCTTTTCTCCCGAATCTCAACACGCCATTCATCGGAGAAACCCTCAAGAAAACATGATCTACAACGATGAACTCAAGTCTATGAAGGTGTTTATCAATATAAGATTTCTTCCTACTCTGGGCCGCTCTCATCCTATCCCAAATCAACTGAATCTTTTCGGTCATATCCTGCACAATTTGTGGCCCCAACATACTGCTCTCACTGAGCTATATCCAACAAACGGGCGATCGACATCTCCTCCCATATAACGCCTCGAAGGGTGCTATCTGAATTTCCTCCTAGAAGCTGTTATTATAGGAAAACTCTATCAAGTGTAAGTAACAATCCCAACTGCTACCAAAATCTAGAACGCAAGCTCGGAGTATGTCCTCAAGAGTCTGAATGGTCCACTCTGATTGACCGTCGGTTTGCGGATAGAAAACTACACTGAAACTCAATCCGGTGCCCAAAGCCTCCTGAAGTTTCTACCATAGTCGGCTGGTGAACTGGGTGTCCCGGTCGTACACAATACAAGTCAGAACTCCATGTAGTCGCACAATCTCATCAACATATGTCTGAGCATACTGAACGAATCTGAAAGTGGTCTTTATTGGCAGAAAGTGAGCTGCTTTCGTTAATCGGTGTGCCATCACCCAAATAGAGTCATACTCTCGACTGGTCCTAGGTAGACCTACAATAATTTCCATAGAGATCTGCCCTCCATTTCCACTCCGGAAAGGGCAAAGGTTGTAACTCTCTCGCCGGCCTTTGATGCTCCGCCTTGGCTTGCTGGCAGTCAAGCATCCCAAAACAACATCTGTGACATCTCTCTTCATCCCTTCACACTAGTAGACATCTCTCAAATCATTATACATCTTGGCAGAACCCAGATGAACACTATATGCTGACTGATGCACCTCCTCAAAATCTCGCATCTCAGTCCCTCGAAATCTGGTACGCAAAATCGAGTCCCAAATCATAGTACTCCCTAATTATTGATCACAAACTCGGAGTTCTCTACCCTGTCGAACCTGCTCCATGATCTCTAACAAATGAATGTCAGCGAATTGTGCCTCACGGATACGATCAAGTAACTGTGGTCGTGCACGGATATGGGCAAGTTGTCCCCCGGTCGACGTAAACTCAAACTATACTCGGCTGTCATATAGTATCTGCCAATCTGCTGTCGACTGTCTATGAACTGCGCTCAAACAAGACAAGCTACCTCCGGGCCTCCAACTCAAAGCATCTGCCATAATAATCGCCTTGCCCGGATGATGAAGAATCTCGCAGTCATAGTCTTTCACTAGTCCTATCCAACGGCGCTGTCTCAAATTTAAATCTCGCTGCTGAAAGTTGTAGTGTCTCCAGATCTTAAGTGTAAAAACCACCGCAGTCATCTCTAAGTCATGAGTGGAATAGTTCTGCTCGTATACCTCAGTTCAACGAAAAGAAACTCCCTTCCGGGTCAACCCGGTCAACGTTGCAGCTACATGCGAAAAATCCTGTACGAAATATCAATAGTATCCGCCCAAACCCAAAATGCTGCGAACCTCCGTTAGTGATACAGGTCTGGGCCATTGCTGAATGGCCTCGATCTTCTTCGGTTCCAAACTTACCATCTCTCGTAACTACGTGACCCAAGAAGTCAGCACTCTCTAACCAGAAAACACACTTGAATAATTTAGCGAATAGCTGGTGTTCCCTCAAAGTCTGTAACGAAATCCTCAAATACTGCCTAGGCTCCTCTCAGCTCCGGAAGTATATTAAGGTGTCATCAATGAACACAATAATAAACTGATCAAGAAACGGCCTGAATATGTGGCTCAACAAGTCCATAAACGCTGCTGGGGCATTGGTGAGCCCGATCGACATCACCAAGAACTCATAATGCCTGTAACGTGTGCGAAAAGAAGTCTTCAGAATATCATCCTTTCGAACCCGCGACTGATGGTAACCTGATCACAAGTAAATCTTCCAGAAATGTCCCACACCCAAGAGCTGATCAAACAAATTGTCAATGCAAGGTAGGGAATATCTGTTCCGCATAGTAACCCGATTCAGCTAACGATAATCGATGCATAAAAGCAAACTGTCGTCTTTCTTCTTAACGAACAGGACAGGAGCTCCCCAAGGTGACACACTCGGACGAATAAACCCTTTATCCAACAAATCTTGCAACTGATCCTTCTGCTCTGTAAGCTCCGCCGAGGCCATCCGATAAGGAGGTATAGAAATTGTAAGTGCACGGCGGCGCCCCGGCCGTCAATCCGACGCCGGAATGCGGAAGCGGTGAATAACTTAAATTTTGCGGACTTTGCAAACCGGCACCACCGCGCACTTTAACCGGATCGTAACCATTAAACTAGTCTAAGCTAACTAGAAGATGGGTTAGAGATATACCGACGATCCAAGTCCTCCGGTCTTCTCGTCATGGTCCCGATCTCCTGCGGAAAAGTCCCGTCTCCTCCTCGTCGCCGGAAGTGCACCACATCGCCTTCTTCGTTTACGGGCTCCCACCTCAATGCCGAGGCAACTCGGGCACGAAGCCGGCTACTCGACGTGCCCAAGATATGCTGTAGGAAGTGTAGTGTAGAGGCTACTTGTCTCTTTGGGGTTTGTTACCTTTGGATGGAGGAATGAATATTGAACTTTGGAGAGGTGAGAAGGTTATGTGTGCAAGGTTCAAATGAGATCATGAAATTTCCTCATACAAATATGAACCATACTCTCTCTCACTCACCAAAAAGTGGCCGGCCCAAACAAGTAGGAAAATTGGTGGGAAGGAAAAACAAAGGGAGGTGAGTGTAGGATCAAAAAATGGTGACCACATCCAAGGTCAAAGAAACATACACCATACTTCATTTCAAATCACACCATACTCACACTTTATCACAATAAATGCAAAAGCATGGTGGAAAAAAATATGAAAGCTATCATATCAATCTTTTACAAGAAAACCCCTCCACAAATGTAATTTGCAAAACTGCAAATTACCCCCTCCATCGGAAAAGTCCGGCCGGGAAAGAACAAAGGAAAACCGGCCGGAACGGAATGCAAAATGGCAACTCCAGAAAACTGGTCCCGTAATAAATTACAGGAAAACCCCGATACTGTGCATACACACCCGCATCTGTATTCCGTCCGGATACAAATGCAAAGAGACAAAATCTACACTGTACTAAACTAGGACCGGCTTAAACCAAAGCCGGCTAGTATTATCCGTTCAATCCTGATCCGTGCAATACCGCACGTATCTGATCGAACCCTGCCATAAACCTATACGGCTACTAGTACAAACCGTCCGATCCTGATCCGTGCAATACCGCACGTATCTGATCGGACCCTGCCATATCTCCATACGGCCTCTACAGCGTTTCGCCCGAAACTTGAGTAACTGAAAGTGTGGTGGACTCTAAAGACTCGTCAATACTATGGCTGTGGATTTAACCACTAGCACGTCAGAGGTATAAGCCAATACATAACGGGCCACCAGCTATTGACTAAAAGGGACGTCGATGAGCGAACTCATCCTGACACCCTACTGAGCCTGTCAGTGACAATATCCGTGCAGTCCGGTCCGTTCGTCTATGAGCATCGCATGGCGGGCCTAGGGGGTTGGTAAAAGTCAGACCCCCAAAAGCGGTACAAGTCGTGTCGGAGTGTAGCCCAGAACACCCTGAGATACTACTGGAATACCTACCAGTAAATCTCCTTGCCTTGGCCAAGGACTTTGTGTAATGGCTCTCCTAGACACAGCACGACCTCACCCCCAATACCGGGAGAGACGAACCCCTGAAGATACGCTCACTGCCTCCATGTGGCTCGGGACTGTACCCAACTAAAACCTGTTTGCACGACTCCTTTGAGCCGTGGTAGGGTAGTAATCAAAGTACAGTGGGAACTCACACGAGACAAATGACGATCCCCAGGTCGATGAACTAACCTGCACACATGTTACCAGGGAACTGCCATCTGACGTCTGGTATATGACCAACTAGCATGTTCCCGGCGAGTCCTGTCCGGTGTACTCATAACCCAATGAGCACCTGTATACATCTTAGGTGATCCAACTGACACCAGTGGCTTGTGAGACCGGCCACCGCCCCTCGTCGGGGTCTCGACTGTATACACTAGTCTACTAATGGAGTATCGATGCCCGGTCTCGAAACTCCCACGACTAGGGACCTTTTAAGGATATGCTTGTAGACCCCCAGCTCCCACTTATATGATCGCCCTCATACTGCTGGTGGTCAAGCAAGAATCCTAGGGGCTCTATCAACGTGTAATAGCGACGTGTCAGGTCACCTAAAACAGTACACGATGATAAAGGTAAACCAGATAGCACACTATCATCTCGAGTAAGACTGTCCTACCGGGATAGGTCCTCCCTCAATCATTACAATCACGTACCTGTGACCTAATAATTGACTCTGAGGGCACTATCTCCAACAATCTCCCACTTGCACTCAAGGCTAATTATTGCGATGTCGCATACTCACAGCCCGTGTGATACCGAACATCCAACTCCTCTACTAGTCAGTCTCACAAAGCTCGTTTGCGGAACTATTGCGTTCGAGGAATAGCCTTAGTGAGTGGATCCGCTTAGTTATTTCTTTCTATGTCTCTCTATATCTCAAGTTCGCGGAGAAACCCATCTCCCGAAATGAGCAATACCTGTCTTAGAATTTGTCTGGATGTCTGATGGGACATAGCTCATAAATGAACTCCAAATCCAAACTTCTTAGACTGTATCGTCAACTGAACTTAATCAGTATCCTGCGCGCCATGCCTCCCTCAGTATTGCCTTGGACTACCTGTCCAAAATACTGCCCCTCATCAGAAGGAAAAAACTATAACTCTGACAACCTCCTTGTCGTCCATGTCACCTTGGAAGCCTGGAATGATAACTGTCTCCTGAATGAGGCTGTCGTTATCATATCGCTAGAACATCCACTTATGTTCTAAAACTGCTTCCGATTGTTTCTCCAGGATTGGATTAATGTCAACTTATTGCATCTAGTGCAAGAACAACATCTGGTGTGGTACTTGACATCTCATGATTGACTCAATTGCCTAAGCAAGTGATCTGCCAATCATGCACGTCCCTCTCCCCTTTAGTCTGTAAGACACCTTTGGAGAGGGTGATTCCATTACCTGCAGGTACACTACCGTGCCAGGAGTCGTCCATCCTAAATACTCTTAGAATGCTGTCAAGTACCCTGATTGGGAAACCACCCAAATCTAGATCTAAAACCATAGATCCAGTAACCAGTATGTCAGATATAAAATCCATTTCCTTTGTGGAGAAACCAATGTGTGACGACCAAAGTATAACCGATCGTAGTATAGGAGTTTCTTTTCCTGCTTTGTGTATGTCATTCAAATACCATGACATCACATCCTACTACCTTCTCAACAGATCCATCTCCTATTCTGATGAAGTCAAACCTATGACTGTCACGTCAGAAATAGATGATCTATCTCCGCTACATCTTCTTTAGTCTATAAATAGACATAAGCTACCTGTCCACCATTGCTTCCGCTGCTCCCACTGACTACGACAACCCTCTGGCAGAGTCATATACACATACACTTCTAAAACTAGTTTTAGAACGACGCTATACTCATCCTTCCGCCGGGTCTCGTAACCTGGAACAACAGCAATGGCAATTGTGGGTAAACAAGAACTTCCCTGTCACCGTCCTTGAGGCCACCGTAGTGCCTCTCGGGTGCCTGAAGTTACCCACCTTATCTGCGGAGTGGCCAATGGAATGTCAATCCAGATTGAATCTTTAGGTTCCTTATCAAATCTTCAGTAATCGTTTGTGGTTCTGGAATTACTTCCAGTTCTACCATACTCCCACTACTGTTTTTCTGAAAAAAATCCATTTTTAATAAAACTGTGGCGAGTCTAGAACAATATTGCTATTGTTCATCCAGATGGTAGAAAGTCAACCCGCGTCATAACCTGGGTCAACCCACAAACAGCCATTACAGAAACGTGCCTTGAGTTATCCGGTGTCTGGTTTTAATCATAAACCGGACAACTCCCCGTACCTTAACATCGTTAAGATATGAACTGTTCTATATCCAATATAAAAACAGAGGCACTGATTTAATTGAACCAGATTCAAATCATGCAGCTGTCCCCAGCGCATGTCAACTAAATGGAAGAAGGCCGATCAGCGTTACTCAACTTAGGAATACTTCCAATTATGAGTAACCTGAAAGAGAAGCAAGATCTCTTTATCATTACTATCAACTGAATACCATACACAAGTATCTACATCTTCGATCACCTTGAAGAATCCCGATACTTGCTACACCTGGTTCTCTACTCTATTCAAATACCTATAACTCCTCAAAACTTAGACCCTGTGTTTCCACGAAACACTTGTCTAAAAACTAGAGAAGTCATAAGTAAACCGAATATAGTACGAGGACCTACCCCTCTGTCCTGATGGACCCTGGACAACATACAATACTCTGTATAAGTCCCTTGAGTCTGATAACTCATTCACTGTGTGCCGTAGGTTGAAAACTGTACTTATGGTTAAGAAGAATTATACCGCTGTTTAATGCTCCTTACCTAACCATCCACTGATATAGGTAAATGTCGTAGACATAATTTCAGAAAGGTATATCTCACTCTATGAAATAGACGTACAGATATATCAATTTGAAATTGGTGCATAACAGCGGATATTCAAAACCAAATATTTGCCGACCGGCAAACAGGCCAGGTGATTTCCTCAAATATCACCGATTACAACGAATCCCGATATAATGAGGATAATCACCCAATTCCCAATAACCTACTCCCACTCATCATCTGTAAAACCATACAGATGTGAGAATCATACCTGGTAAATACATACCCTGGAGTAAGTGTCTAATTGGGAAATCAGTTTTCTTTTAATAGTACACAGTGAAACTGAAACATTGAAATGTTTCGTTGGGGTATCCTGGTATTCCTAGTAATGCCTCTTCCAGATTCACGACTGTAACCGTATAGTTCTTTGCCACCTCTCCAAATCCCTTCATATGTCTTTAGTCTTTACCTTCTGTACACCCCTTAAGCCAAATGGTTTTCTTCCTTCCCTACCGTTCGGCACCAGCCTATGGTTTGGAAGAAGACTATCCAATAAGCATAATGGGTGTACTGTCCCAATCCTAGGAACACTCGCAACACGAGAGAAGGTGAAGATAAAAGACACCTGAATGTACTTTATTCCTATTTCTCCTGAACCAGGATCCATCCCCGAACTGGAACAAGTTCCTTTCGAGTTCGTATATAACCATACGATGGAATATCCAATAAACTGTGGATCTTCGTAGTGATACGGAGTGTCCTGGAGAAATACAAAGGTGATGTGGGAGTGGTAACGAAATATTTGGTTTGGTCGTGAATATCTGTTGCAATTTACTTTGCCCTCTTACTAATCCCTTGCTTTGTCTGAACTTAATACCTTCTGTACACCATCGTTAGGCTAATTGGTTTTCTTCATTCCCTACCGGTCGGCACCAGCCTAAGGTTTGGAATAAGACTATCCAATATGCGTAATAGGTGTACTATCTCCTAAACCAAGGAGTACTCGCAACCTGAGAGAAGGTAAGAGGAAAAGACAACTGAATAATCCTATCCGTTTTCTCCAGAACCGGAAACCATCCTCGAATAAATTCCTTCGAGTTCGTATCTAACCATACGATGGTTTTGTCCAATGGAAGTGGACGTTCGTAGTAACACGGGGTGTCCTGGAGAAAAGGGTAAAAGTAGGAGTGGCAATGAGGTTTGCAACTCTGACAATCCAAAAGCCAGTGTTTAAGAAGGTTCGGTCAACTTGGTCACTGAGTCAAAGTCTTAGGGTCGGGTCAATGGTCGCTGCCAAAGAGAGAGAGAAAAGAAACACTCAGCGTGCACTCTAACCTAGATCAGAATGGTTACCAATTTATCTAATCTGGAATCCTCCCACTGTACCTCAAATTCTCCTCCAAACCTAAAAGAAGAATTAGTCGGGGTCACCCGAGGAGTAAACCAACTCATCAGTGGGAATCAGGATCCAACTCTCATCGCATGATAATGTGACGGAATCCGCTCACACTATCACACTCCAGAAGGTATGCGCATATCTGGCAAGTTTCAGTACTTTTGAAACTCCCGATGTGATTTCTGCCCCATGCTCTTATGACCTTGACTTTGGCCAACAAATCATAAGTCACATGTCAAGTTCTGCCCGTCATTTTCCAGGTTAATTTGAATCCACCCGTACATACCCTTGACTTTGGCCAACAAGGCAGTACGACTGTTCCAAACCAACGCATCTATCTATGCTGCATATGAATAACCAACAGCTACCAAACACTGTGCCTTGACTTTGGCCAACAAACACAGCTTGAATACTATTGACTACCCATATGAAACGACGGAGGGCTACGAATGGTTTCTGGCGAAAACCTTTAACGTAATGAACTTGATATCGTTGAAGGAACTGATAGCTTTTTAGAAAATATAGTGACGAAAACCTTTACTAAAGAGGTCACTCCCGGTGAAGGGATCTCGGCTCTTTCCCCGTAGAATGAGGTGCAGGATATTCCAACTGAATACCACGGTGCAAAGAAAAAGTAATCGGCTATAGTGAAGTTAATGCCCTGACGCAAACTTCTGTCCAAGGGGTCACTCCCGGTGAAGGGATCTCGGCCCTTGCCTCGTCGACTGAGGAGCAGGATTTTCCAAATGAATACCACGATGCAAAACAGAAATGAACGTCCTTGCAATAACAGCTTTTTGAAAAGTGTTCCAACAACATCAGATTAGGTTTGTTTTAACTTGCATTGATCCGAATCAACGCAGTCCCATCAATTGATCACACCACAAAGAACGAAAATATACTGACGTACGTATATGCCATCCGCATTCGCCACTGGGTCCCGTCATTACCCGTTAGGTTAGCTAACTAACGACAGAGCGGGGACTGGACTAGCGCGGATGCAAAACATATACAACATCTACTAATATATATACCAATATATTATATTCGCTCAAGGCGTGAATAAAATGCAACATCACAGAGAATGAACAGCATCACAGAAACAATACAGATATCTGGGATCCCCGGGTTTCACAGAGCCGCTGAAACCCGACGTTCCCCTGGTCGTGTGGATAGCCTGTGCAATGAAAACCTAGACCCCTACGGGCGCAGCAAGTCACCCGCCAAAACCTGAAGCGAGGCAGCCCCCTTCAGCACCGTGAATGGACCACCCAGCACTTCACGGAATCCGGTCACTTGGGCACCCCTCCTGGGTCAACCTGTACCCCCTACGAGTGCGGCGAATAGTCCGCCAATCCTGGAGTGAAGCCCCTTCCGTCCCAATGCCATGAGATGCGGGCTTGTTGCCCTCCAGAATCCGGCTATCCGTGCACCCCTCCGCGGGGCAATCCTAGTACAGAAAGAAAAATATACATACAACGGGTACATCGACCGCAACCAGGTCGTGCCCCAAAATAATAATACAAACAGGCAGTGACGGCAGTCCACATGTCGGACGCTCGCCCCGCAATATCAAATGTACATAATACAACAAAACTGTACTAGCATTGCATCCAGGCTATCCCCCACGACCGATCCGCAACATCACAGCAAATACATAGAACATCAACGTGAAAATCACGTTCGCAAATCCGTCTAACCGGGCTATAGCAGTTAGACCGGATTTACCGATCGAGTGACATTCACGGTCGCAGATATAATGTAAATACTGTGAAAAATGTGTTTAAAAATATCCGATCGATCAAAAATTAACAAGTGGGCCCCAAAGAAAACTGTAGCACTCACAGAAACAATTGGCCCAACTTTAATATTCCAAAGCCCATATTTTAAGCCCAGAAGGCCTCTGTAAAAAAATGGTGAAGTGATGTGAATAGTGCGCGGCGGAAGGGCCGCACAAAGGGGGTTTTCGCGGCGGTTCCGCGCTCCAACTGTGGAGTTACTTCGTCAAATTTTTACAGAACTCTTAGATTTTCCAGTACATCAATATTTTACAACCTGAAAAAATTTTCGAGACCAAAAATTTTCAACAGAAACTGTCGTGGGCAAATACGGGTTTTTGGACATTTCGATCGATCGGAACTGAAAAACACATTACACAAAGCTAGACTAAGTTAATGGCGAGGCTCTGATACCACTGTAAGTGCACGGCGGCGCCCCGGCCGTCAATCCGACGCCGGAATGCGGAAGCGGTGAATAACTTAAATTTTGCGGACTTTGCAAACCGGCACCACCGCGCACTTTAACCGGATCGTAACCACTAAACTAGTCTAAGCTAACTAGAAGATGGGTTAGAGATATACCGACGATCCAAGTCCTCCGGTCTTCTCGTCATGGTCCCGATCTCCTGCGGAAAAGTCCCGTCTCCTCCTCGTCGCCGGAAGTGCACCACATCGCCTTCTTCGTTTACGGGCTCCCACCTCAATGCCGAGGCAACTCGGGCACGAAGCCGGCTACTCGACGTGCCCAAGATATGCTGTAGGAAGTGTAGTGTAGAGGCTACTTGTCTCTTTGGGGTTTGTTGCCTTTGGATGGAGGAATGAATATTGAACTTTGGAGAGGTGAGAAGGTTATGTGTGCAAGGTTCAAATGAGATCATGAAATTTCCTCATACAAATATGAACCATACTCTCTCTCACTCACCAAAAAGTGGCCGGCCCAAACAAGTAGGAAAATTGGTGGGAAGGAAAAACAAAGGGAGGTGAGTGTAGGATCAAAAAATGGTGACCACATCCAAGGTCAAAGAAACATACACCATACTTCATTTCAAATCACACCATACTCACACTTTATCACAATAAATGCAAAAGCATGGTGGAAAAAAATATGAAAGCTATCATATCAATCTTTTACAAGAAAACCCCTCCACAAATGTAATTTGCAAAACTGCAAATTACCCCCTCCATCGGAAAAGTCCGGCCGGGAAAGAACAAAGGAAAACCGGCCGGAACGGAATGCAAAATGGCAACTCCAGAAAACTGGTCCCGTAATAAATTACAGGAAAACCCCGATACTGTGCATACACACCCGCATCTGTATTCCGTCCGGATACAAATGCAAAGAGACAAAATTTACACTGTACTAAACTAGGACCGGCTTAAACCAAAGCCGGCTAGTATTATCCGTTCAATCCTGATCCGTGCAATACCGCACGTATCTGATCGAACCCTGCCATAAACCTATACGGCTACTAGTACAAACCGTCCGATCCTGATCCGTGCAATACCGCACGTATCTGATCTGACCCTGCCATATCTCCATACGGCCTCTACAGCGTTTCGCCCGAAACTTGAGTAACTGAAAGTGTGGTGGACTCTAAAGACTCGTCAATACTATGGCTGTGGATTTAACCACTAGCACGTCAGAGGTATAAGCCAATACATAACAGGACACCAGCTATTGACTAAAAGGGACGTCGATGAGCGAACTCATCCTGACACCCTACTGAGCCTGTCAGTGACAATATCCGTGCAGTCCGGTCCGTTCGTCTATGAGCATCGCATGGCGGGCCTAGGGGGTTGGTAAAAGTCAGACCCCCAAAAGCGGTACAAGTCGTGTCGGAGTGTAGCCCAGAACACCCTGAGATACTACTGGAATACCTACCAGTAAATCTCCTTGCCTTGGCCAAGGACTTTGTGTAATGGCTCTCCTAGACACAGCACGACCTCACCCCCAATACCGGGAGAGACGAACCCCTGAAGATACGCTCACTGCCTCCATGTGGCTCGGGACTGTACCTAACTAAAACCTGTTTGCACGACTCCTTTGAGCCGTGGTAGGGTAGTAATCAAAGTACAGTGGGAAATCACACGAGACAAATGACGATCCCCAGGTCGATGAACTAACCTGCACACATGTCACCAGGGAACTGCCATCTGACGTCTGGTATATGACCAACTAGCATGTTCCCGGCGAGTCCTGTCCGGTGTACTCATAACCCAATGAGCACCTGTATACATCTTAGGTGATCCAACTGACACCAGTGGCTTGTGAGACCGGCCACCGCCCCTCGTCGGGGTCTCGACTGTATACACTAGTCTACTAATGGAGTATCGATGCCCGGTCTCGAAACTCCCACGACTAGGGACCTTTTAAGGATATGCTTGTAGACCCCCAGCTCCCACTTATATGATCGCCCTCATACTGCTGGTGGTCAAGCAAGAATCCTAGGGGCTCTATCAACGTGTAATAGCGACGTGTCAGGTCACCTAAAACAGTACACGATGATAAAGGTAAACCAGATGCACACTATCATCTCGAGTAAGACTGTCCTACCGGGATAGGTCATCCCTCAATCATTACAATCACGTACCTGTGACCTAATAATTGACTCTGAGGGCACTATCTCCAACAGAAATAAGCCCCGTGCCGGGGATCAAATCAAAGCAGCACTCAATATCGCGCTCTGGCGACAAACCAAGAAACTTGTCAGGAAAGACATCTTGAAATTCCCTCAAAATCGGGACCTGGTCCATTGGGACCTCTGCGACTCTAATATCACAAACATACGCTAAGAATCCCTGACATCCTTTCCTCACGAATGGAGTAGCGCGAAGAGAAGAAATCAAACTGGGAAAGGCGACGCTACGGTCTCCCCGAAAACAAGAACTGGCTTACCCAGAAAACTAAATCTGGCTGCCTTCTCACAGCAGTCTACGAATGCATAACACGTGGCTAACTAATCCATGCTCAGAATAACGTCAAGGTCTAACATATCGAGAAAAAACAAATTGACAGAAGAATCCCTATCTCTGATGCGAACAAAACAAACACGAATGAGAAACATATCGAGCTACAAAAGATTTGTAGGGTTCCTAGGCACACACATGAGGTTCCGCAAGGCATCAACCATGCCAAAATCAAAATTTTTCCGCGTGCCGAGAACCCTAATTGAGATCGTTACTAAAGGTAAGGCAAAAAACATGCAAGTTAACTACTTTAACTATAAGTGAAAGGGACTACAACCTTTGTAGATCCGGTCCTCCACTTCCAAAGCTCCGTGACGACGTCCCTTCGCTGCAATCATCGGAATCCCGGACTCTAGCGATGGTTTCATCGGAGAAATAAGCGGGCTAGGTCGTTGACTTCGATGCCAAAGATGATCTACGTCGAGGCGACTCAAACTCAAGCTTCATCTTCACTAGGTCATGAAACTTGTGAAGATAACACACTCTACTACATGGCAAGTTGTAGAGGATGAAGAAATAGGAAGTGGGTTCACTTTGGATTTGGTTTTCTCACTTGATTTCTTCACTTGGAATTTTTCTAGTAAAGGTTTTCTTCTTCATGAAGAAGAAGAAGAAGAAGAAAAGAATATCAATTATTTCCAAAAGAAAATTCAAGTGAAGTCTATCATCTAGCAACCATGGGTGAGTTTTATTTTGTAGAGAATAAACTAGGGTTTAGGTAATAGTTAGGTTAAAGAGTCAAAACAAAATGGTTAGACTTTTCAAAGATGCTTGAAGCATCATGAAGCTTCTAGCATGGAAAAAGAAAAAGCACCATTTTGTTTTATCAAAACATAAAAAATAAAATAAATAAAACCCTAACCATTAACCTAAATAAGGTGCAAAAGAATACACACATCCAAGTTTGCATGTATCATCAAACATGATACAAACTAGTGCACAAACATATATCATATATATAACTTGTGCACATCAAGTGAGAAAATCAATCTTAAGTGAACAATACTAGTCAATGTAAAGTAATATATCCAATATATAATTATACATTAAATCATTAAATCAACACTGGATTTAATGATCCGGTCATACTGCATATAACCGATTAATATCAAGTGTATCAATGTATCGAATCAACACTTGATTTGGTAACTCGGCTATATCACATATAACTGTCCGATGATACAAATCGCGAGAATAGAATACAGTATCACATATTGGTATTATTCTCGGTCCCGCGCATATCTCATATGCGCTCCTATTTCGTTTCGCTTGAGCCAGGAAACCTCTGTGTAGGACTCTAAAGACTCGTCAATACGCCGGCAATAGGTGGTGATCATATCAATCACCCACAAGCCGCAAGCGGTCTGCTAAACGTAATGGACACCCGGGTATTGAGCGATCAGAAGATCAATGAGCAAGACCGCTCACACTCATGTGAATCCAACCAGTAACACTTACCGCACAGTCCGGTCTGTTCGTCTGATATGTCGCATATCTCGCCTAGGGATGGTAAACGTCAGACCCCAGTAGCTCGATAAGTCATGCCGATATAAGGTCCATAACAAGCACGAAACTACTGATAACACTTACCAGTAAATCAGTGCAACCCTGGCTAGGGATTTCCAGTTATGGCAAGTCGAGCATAGCGCAACATCAACCCCCAATATCGGGAGAGACGAATCCCCTCCTATCGCTCATTGCCTCCATGTGAATCGGGACTGTACCCAAAAACCACATGTTTGCACGACTCAGTAGAGCCGTGGTAGGGTGGAAATCAAAGCACAGTGGGATACACACAAGACTCTATGACAATCTCGGGTCAACAGACTAAGTTGTACCAGTGTCACCAGAGCACTGCCATCTGACGTGGGGTATAATACCATCTGGGAGTTCTCGGCGAGTCCGTTCAGTGTACCCAGTCACCACTGAGCACCCGCATACCATCTCTGATGTCAAACACCAATGGATATGGGATCATTCATCGCCCATTACATGGGTCAAGAAGATATACGCTAGTCTACTCTGGAATATCGATACCCCGTCTCGATATTCCCAAGACTAGGAACATTGAAGGATGTACTCTTTGACTACCCAGGCCCCACTAGTATGATCTACATCATAGTCCAGGAAGTCGAGTACTAATCCTAAGGGCTTTATCAACATGTAACAGAGAGACAGAAAGTATATATGTTAAGATAAAGAGCAACCAGATAGCCTACTATCATGTCGAGCAAGAAAGTCCTACCTATATATGTCCCAGCATCCACTACAATATACATCTCATATATAGTAATGGCCTCTAGGGCATACATATAACTAACAAGATTAGCCTACGGAAGAAATCACAACAAGCGGCTGATTTAGCAAGGACTGCTATCGGCTAGACTTTGATACAAATTATGTGGATACCATTTCATACGATACCAGAAAGAAATACGCATCGGAAGAAAATACCGAAAGAATACCTGTCACTACGGCATCTATCTAACCGCCTCTGAGCTGGAATATCGGTACGAATTCGCTTCAGTCCAGAAATGACTGAAGTCTCAGAAATGTGCTCCTCCAACAGTAAGGTTGCGTTCATAGCAGCGGCGTAAGTGTCAAAATACCGGGCACCAATAGCAAGAAATAACTGCATGTCCAATCTCCAAACGAACCACTTTATCCATCTCTCTTCAGTGTCCACCAGGTAAGGAGCATATCGGACCGCTGAGTAAACTGAATGTCATACTCGGACACTGTCATCCCTGGAGTTTTACGCAAAGACTGAAAACTACGAGCTCGGACATCCCGAACGCTCTTCGGAAGGAAATGAGCAAGAAATACAGCTGTGCACTCATCCCAAGTCATAGGAGGTAGATCTGCAGCTCGCCCTTTCTCAACCAACTCGCACCACGTCTGAGCAAGACCTCTCTAGAAGAAAACTCGCATGCTCAATCCATATCTCTTCAGAACATCTCGGTGAACGAAAAATCCTAGCCATCCTGTCGATGATTGTCTACGGATCCTCCGCTGCATCTGTGCCGGTAAAAACTGGAGGTTTCAGCCTCAAAAACTCCTGTTAAGATATGGAAATAATCTCAGTAACAATAAAAAAAAGCTGCCTGAGCAGTAGGTACAATCACAGTCCCCACAGTAGGAGGGACATCATCGGCTCTCGGAGCTCGGCTAGCTTCAACTAACGATCCAACCATCTATCACAAGTCCTGAATACTCGACTCCAGCATAGCTATCCGGCCTGGAAAAGGTGGATCAATCTATCCCTGAGGGCTATGCGTACCGTCCTGATCGGTCCCCGTCTCAGACAAGCCTGCTTTAATCTCATCCCCGGCGGCAGCCCTTGGTCCTCGTAGTCTCCGGCAGCATAGTGGATAGAACAAGAAACAGGATTGACAGGAACATTGCGATCAAATCAATGGATTTCCGGAATCAAGGAAGGAAATACCAGCAAATATATATCCTAAGGTCACTTAGACGGAGTACCATATCGTAAGTATGCCGCGAAACATACCCACGCTACGTCACTCTGCTTAAGTCACCTGCTCCATCTACCAAGAGTGATCCTACACACAGAAAGGTAAAACCTATTTGTCTGATACCAACTTTGTCACGACCCGAAGGTACGGAACGTGACTGGCACTTAAATTGCGAAACGTCTCAAGACGTACATAATCTAAGTAAGCCAAAGACCAAAAATCTAAACCATTAAAGAAATAGAGTGAAGGAAAACTTAAATTAAAAAGATGATTTTGTTTTGTAAAATAAAGTCACCTTAGAACATTTTAATGCATCAAATTTTCCGAAAATTTCGGCAGAGTCTCCTTTATAAAACTGGCCCACAAACGGGTACAACACATGAAAATACATATAAATAATGAATAAAGGCATCCCCAAGCGTGAGCTAGCTCTTCGCCACTGACAGAATCACAACCACATGCAATATGTATATCAAAAGTGCGAAATAAGCATCTGAAAGCAAGAAATGAGAAACGCCACGTCGGCTCAAGTAAGCATCGACACCAAATACCACAAATATAACTCTCATGAGTCTAACTGTCTAGTCTAATATACAAGAGTAGATGGAGTATACTAGATACAAATAATAATACATGATGGAAAAAAAGTATCCTCGCGACCCACCTATGAGCAAAGCTGCAAATCGATGCAATGAAGCAAAAAGAGGAAGTACGCCCGCCGCAACGGCGCTGACGGGTCGAACCTGCAAGATATTGTGGCACAACGGGGGGGTGTTGCTAACACGTGAGTAGTAAGTAACATCTAATAAGGCTATCTTAAGCATTCACGCAAATCCGTCGCGGCCTACATATACTAATATGATGCGATGCACAAGTATGAATGCAACATGAATGCGAAATCAAACTCGAAACCTGAACATGTCTGGTATGAGAAAATCTGTATTCTTATCTTAGTAAACTTTTGTGAAATAAACTGAACTATCATCAATTAAATCAACAGAAAATCCATGTTAAACATCGACACAATATATGTATATCTCAACAACTCAATGTATCAATATCTCAATATCTCAAAGTCTCAATATCTCGGGCTCCGTCAGTCCGGATCGACCCATATCATCAAATCTCATGACTACGTCGGCATCCTCCGGATAACCACTGCATCAGACATCACCGGTAGGTAGTCCTCCCCGTCAGGCTCATCGTCTACAACTCGAGCTTATTGCCCCGGGGTGCCTTACCGGGCCCACCATGTACCTGAGACGGTTCATCCTACTCCTCGAATCGGGTCTCGAAAACAAACAGAAATCAGGAAAACTCATGGTGGATGACAAATACATCATATCATGAGAAAACTGTAACTTGCATTTTTAAAATGATAATTAGCACATAAAATCCTTGCGGTTTTCCCCAAAATCTAGGAATCTCATAAATACCGAATCTCCAAGAAAATCACAATATATGAACATATCGGCGATGATGAATGCCTATGGAATCAATAATATGAAATACGGTGTGTGACTAGAAAACTATGCATGAACGATGGTGGAATGAGCTATATACATATGATTAGCAATCCTACGTATCCATTCTGATGAAATGAAAATACAACTACAAGTTACATATCATAAATTATGCAAATACTCAACTACTGTTTTAAGCAAGTTCTATAGTATACATTACATAAAAATTACCAAAGGCGTATGTGTTCGCATGAATAGTGCACGTGCGGCATGAACCAATGGTAATGGTGCAAGTGTCCTATGAGATAATATCATATATATAAGATGATGCAATGCAAGGAGATAAATGACTAGGAGACTACACATATAAATAGGATCACTACTAGTAATCTTAACTATCAGGCGCCTCACGCCATCCAGACGATCCCCCCATAGATGTGTACATCTACTCACCGGGACGCATCGGCTAATCTGATCCGATCTCAGCCTTGCCTTTCCGCACCACATCCGACGCCTCTGCACCCGATCCTAAAATTACACAATATAACACATAAGGCTAAATATCTTGAGAATACACTAAAATAACGATACGAAAGAATTAACGTCCACAAGTTAGACTTTTGTGCACTTTGGTGCACAAAATGTGCACGACATCACCACAACCATAACTAAGGGTCACTATATGTAGCAATCCCCAAACCTAGAACCCAATCGTACCCACCGCGCATTCACAACACAATATATAATATAGAAAATGGATTGTAGATCATCACAACGTCAAACTAAACCAACACCAATTTATATCAAAAACCTAGTAAGAAAGCCAATAGGATTTTTGGCGCAAAACTTCACGGATTAGCGGTCTAGTGGCCACCATCACAAGTAAACATCCTAATAAGCCATGCTTCACTAATTAATATAATCTCACACAAACACACAATAAACATGCAATTTTCTTTCATAAACACTCTATTAGAATAATTTGAAGCCACTTAAGCAAGGTAACCACTTGCATTAGGTTTGTATAGTCACTAGATAGAAAACTAAACTTGACTAACATAGTAATGATGGCTGAAACCCTAGCTCTAACTCAAACCCTCTTCTTTAAAATCTCAAACTTTAAATTAGAACCAAATTAACACTTAAATAATTTAGATTAAGGTAATTAACCAACAAAGTAACTATTGGGTTAAGATTATACCTCAAAATTTATAGATCTAACTTACAACTTGGCCTCCCAAACAGGCTTCTTGCTCCAAGATCCATGCTAGATTAGGCCAAGGAGAATTGGGTGAAGATATAACTATGCATTTGTGAGATTTTTGCGTGGATCTATGAGGGAAATATGAGGATTTTGGAGATAGAAAAGAGATTAAGAAATGAAGAGGCTGCAGCAGGGAGGTTCGGCCAGTGCAGGAAAATGAGAGGTGAGTGAGTGTGGGTGTGTGTGTAGAAACTTCCAAGTCAAGAAAATACCCCCATACCTCATTTATTACACCCCATGCCTTATTCCTTTATTCTTTTTATTTTATTTTTGATGAGAAAATGGAGTTGGAATGAGATGAAAAGGAGTTGTAGGAGGAGGGCTGCAGCCAAACTCGGGTAGTGAGGGGAGAGGGTGAGGGTGTGTGTGTGTGAGAACTTCAAGTCAAAAACCACTCCATACCTCAATTATTAACCACCATACTTCTTTGTTTATTTATTTCCTTTTAATTTTCTTTTCTACTAAGTTTTTTCTTTAAATTTCTAGAACCATCTTGACAATTTCTTTTCATTTCAAAACCAACATGTTACATTTTGGTTTAATATGTCATTGTGCACAAAACTTGTATTAACCCATTCTAATTTGTAATTATCGCTAATTTGGAATATAAGTGTACGATTAAAATAAGAATTAAAATTAATTAATTAAGGAAAATATTTTAGTAAACTAGCAATTAATAAGTGGCTAATTAAATACCAATACTAGCAATTACATAGCTAAAATAGGTATATTTAAGTCTATGTGGAAAAATAATTAAATCTTAGTTTTTATGGAAAACACATATTATTAATAATTAATACACAATTAACCTAATCGAATTTTCAGAACGTTACAGTATCCTTAGAGATCGGTAACTCTTTCTCTGTTTCCAGTAAATGGGGTTATGGTCATTTTACCATTGAGACAAGACTGGGAAGTATCATAAGATGAAAATTCGAACGGATTCAAATATTCATTCTTGTGTATCTTAGCTAGTTGTGTCGCATTGATATGACCTAGTCTATAATACCGCAAGAAGGATTTGTTCATTTCTGAACTACTCCTCTTGTGTGTGTTCGGTATACTTTGAACTGTGGTTTGATTTAGAACGTATATGCTATTACATAACATGCCTGATCCAATCAACTCTTGATTAAGGAAAATGTTCACAACATTATTCTGCAATACAAAATTATATCTGTTAGTTATATATATGACCTAGAGGCTATTATTGTACATGTGATGTATATAATAGTGGATGCTTGGACATATATATAGAGAGAGAGGACTTTCTTTCTTAACATGATAATATGCTATCTGATTACTCTTTATCTTAACATGTTGACCGGTATTCTTTACTATCTTACTCTCACATGTTGATAAATCCCTTAGGATATGTACTTGACTACCAGGACTATGTTGAGATCATACTAGTGGGGCCAGGGTAGTCCATAAGTACATCCTTTAATCAGTTCCTAGTCATGGGAATATCGAGAATAGGGCATCGATATTCCAGAGTATACTAGTGTGTACGTTTCTTATCCCTTAGAAGGCGATGGTTGATCCCACAACCATTGGTGTGTGACATCAAAGATTGTACACAGGTGCTGATTGGAGAATAGGTACACCAAACAGGACTTGCCGAGGACTCCTATATGGTAGTATACCTATCGTCAGATAGCAGTACTCTGGTGACACTGGTACAGGTTAGTCTGTAGACCCGAGATCGTCATAGAGTCTTATACGGCTCCCACTGTGCTTCGATTTCCTCCGTACCACGGCTCAAAGGAGTCGTGCAAATAGGTGGATTTTAGGTACAGTCCCGAGTCATATAGAGGCAATGAGCGATAGGAGGGGTTTCTTCTCTCCCGATATTGGACATTGATGTTGCGCTATACTCGATTGGCTATAACCGGATGTCCCTGGTCAGGGCTGCTACTGGGATTTACTGATAAGAGTTATCAGTAGTTTCTCAAACCGTTATAGGTCAGACATCGGCATGACTTATCACGTTACTAGGGCCTGACGTTAACCACCCCAATATATGATATGCGACATATCAGACGAAGAGACCGGACTGTACGGTAGCGTTACAGATAGGCTTCATGGAGAGTATGGACGAGCTTGCTTGTTGATCTTCATATCGCTCAATAGCCGGGTAGCCGTTACATCCATCTAGTACAACTGACGTCTTGCAGGTGATTGATGTGATCATCACCTACTGCAGGCATATTAACGAACCTTTAGAGTCCTACACAGAAGTTTCCTGTTTCAAGCGAAACGAAGTAGGACATATACGTGATATGTGTGTGGGCCCGATTAAATACGTGTATGTAATACCGTATTGTAATCTTGCAGTTATCTGTTATCGGTTAGGTTATATGTGATATAACCAGATTGACGAATCAAGTGTTGATTTGATAATGTGATATACAGATATATGATATTAGTCGGTCATATGTAATATAACCGGATTATTAAATCAAGTATTAATTTAATAATGTGATATACATTATATGTGATATAATTATATCTTAACTAATATCATTAGCTCACTAATTATTCTTCATAATAAATATATATATATATATATATATATAATGAAGCATGGCATGATTTCTATTTTTGAGAAAAATAGAAAAAGAGGTGAAAAATGAGATCATGATTGCAAGCATGGGCTTTATTCATAGTTTATTCATCTTGACTCACTATTCAAGCATGGTTGCAATTTTATATTGCAAAATTCCATGCTTGAATGAGTGGGGGTCAAGAGTTGTCATTCATTCTCGCTCATTCTCAACACTTAGCCATTTTTCTTGAGTTGCTCCCATAGTTGCTCTCTAGCTTCATCTTCTTCCTCAATTTCCATGGTTCAAGCTTCAACCCTCACATGAGATGTGAATCATGAAGTTTGAATACAATCTTGTGAGCTTTTACCATCCCCTACTTCACCATCCCACACCAAACTAGCAATTTGGTGTAGTGTGTTTGCTACACTAAAAAAGTTTAGTGTAGAGTTAGCTTGGGCTAGAGGAACTTCGGGTGGATCGTCTTTGGCCCGAAAATCACGAAGGAGGTTCGTTCAACTCGAAGAGGAGCCTAGTAGAGTCGCATGGACTTCAACCCGGAGCTATTGAAGAGAAGGACTCGAACAAAAAGGTTGTATGCTCTTTTCTTTTCTTGAGTTAATCACATCACAAAGGCAAACCCTAATTAATCTAGTAAAGATCTTGTTAGTCTAACTTAGCACATAATAAATTTGAATTTGGCATGCCTGATGCCTCTACAAGCTCTATAAAGGTGTTAAGGTAGACTTTCAATATCATTCGTTGACTTAATAAAGAAACTGATGTAATGTTGTATATCAGGTTCGGCATGTAATAGCATTCGTTCAGAATCAATGTATTTGGTAATACAATGTGATATTCGCCAACTGATTTGGCTGCAACACTTGCACCATTATTTACACTTAGAGACATATCACCCAATCCTAGTTCTCTAAATTTCTGTATCCTATATAACATATTACATTTTTGGGATCCTAATCCGATATCTTATACCTAGGACGTAGAGGACACTGAGAAACGGTTCTCGGTAACGAACACACCCGAAGAATATGCATCAACATGCTTATTACTTGTTTGGGTGGCATAGGAATCCGGATATTCCCCTATTTCCTGCTTAGACTTATAATAATTATAAGGTAGAGCGGAACTAACGTTCCTCAGCTCAGTATAAAAAGCGGGTTTGGTCAATACATCCATATTATTATCTTGATTAAGTCATGTCACGGTCACTATCAGGAGAGAGAGAGAAGAAAACACTCAGCGTATGCTCTTACAAGATTAGATTGGTTATTATTGTAGGGTTACTAGGCACTAGAACAAGGTTCTACAAGGCATCAACCATGCCAAAATCAAATTTTTCAAGTGCCAAACAACCTTAAGCAAGGATCTTTGCGAGAGGATTAGGGTAAACATTGAGCAAGTAAACAACTTTACATCTAAGAGATAGGGATTACAATCTTTGTAGTCCGTTCCTTCACTTCATAAGCTCGGTGTTGAGGTCCCTTCGCTGTGATCATCATGAACTCCGACTCTCGAGTGGCTCCATGAGGTAAATGAGACACCTTTCTTGTAGTCTTCACGATCTAAGATGATCTACCTTGAAAAATCTCTAACCCAAGTTTACACTTCACTAAACAAATTATTAGAGAAGTGAACACCCTAATCTAACTGGTTAGAATAGCTGAGGATGATGAAGTAGGAATTTTGCTCTCTTTTGTTTTCGATTTCTCACACTATATCATCACAAACACAAAAGCTAGTAAGCTTTTCAAAGAGGAAGAAGAAGATGAAACCTTTTGTGTTGAATAATGAATTATCATTATGGTTACAAATACAACCATGGATTAAGTATGAAGGAGTTAACCCTTGTAGAGAATTAACTAGAGTTAATGGTTTGGATAGTGTTAAAAAAATATCTTCACAAAATATCAAGCTAAAGACAAAGTCAAAGCTTTATGAAGCTTCATGGAAGCTTCATGCTAAAGCTAACCCTAATCCAAACCCTAAACCTTTGTTAAATTTGTAACCCTAACATGTTACAATATTATATATCTCATATACAATATATTTTGTAACAAAAGAAAATAATACAATTAACATATATCGCATATATAACAATGTATTATCCCGTGATAAAATGAATCAATAAAGCGAGCTTATATTAGTTAACGTAACGTAATATATCACATATATAATTATACATTAAATTATTGAATCAACACTTTATCCGATAACCCGGCTATATTACATATAACCGACTAATATAACATGTACCAATTCATTGAATCAATACTTGATCCGATGACCCGGCTATATCACATATACCCGGCCGATATCACATATCGCGAGAATAGAATACGGTATCTCATATCATATTATTCTCGGTCCCGCACATATCACATATGTGCTCCTACTCCGTTTTGCCTAACCCAGGAAACCTCTACGTAGGACTCTAAAGAATCGTCAATACGCCGACAGTAGGTGATGATCATATCAAACACCCACAAGCTGAAAGCGGTCAGCTAAACGTGACAGCCACCAAGGTATTGAGCGATCAGAAGATCAACAAGCAAGTCTGTACATTCTCCTGTGAATCCAATCGGTAATACTACCGTACAGTCCGGTCACTTAATCTGATATGTCGCATATCAAGTCTAGGGGTGGTAAACGTCAGACCCTAGTAACCGATAAGTCGTGTCGATATGAGACTTATAACGGGTCGAGAAACTACTGATAACTCTTACCAGAAGCAGTCCATATCAGCCCTGGCCAGGGACTTCCAGTTATAGCCAATCGAACACTGCACAACATCAACTCCTTATACCGGGAGAGACGAAACCCCTCCTATCGCTTATTGCCTCCATGTGATTCGGGACTGTACCCAAAAGCCACCGTTTTGCACGCCCCCTTGGACGTGGTATGATGGAAATCAAAGCACAGTGGGAATCACACAAGACTTTATGACAATCTCGGGTCTACAGACTAACCTGTACCAGTGTCACCGGAGAACTACTATCTAACGATAGGTATAATACCATCTAGGAGTTCTCGGCGAGTCCGTTCAGTGTACCCAGTCTCCACTAAGCACCCGTACCCCATCTTTGATGTCAAACACCGATGGATATGGGATCATCCATCGCCCATCATATGGGTCAAGATGCATATACGCTAGTCTACTCTGGAGTATTGATGCCCTGTCTCGATACTCCCTCGACTAGGAACAGTTATAGGATGTACTATTGGACTACCCTGGCCCTACTAGTATGATCTGCATCATAGTCCTGGTAGTCGAGTACAAATCCTAAGGGCTTTATCAACATGTGACAGCAAGACAGTAAACAAATACAAGTCAACATGTTAAGACAAAGTGAAACCAAATAGTATACTATCATGTCGAGCAAGAAAGTCCTCTCTATATATATCCAAACATCCATTATAATATACATCATATGTACAACAATGGCCTCTAGGGCATATATATAACTAACAATCTCCCACTTGCACTAAGGCCAGCTGTTGTTGTATCTCATACCCAACCTCCCGAAGAGTCTCTCAAATTGTATCTGGGGAATTGCCTTCGTGAGTGGATCCGTGGTGTTTTCCTTTGTGTCAACTCTCCTGACCTCGATCTCACGGAGATCAACTATCTCCCGGATCAGGTGATACCGTCTCAGAATATGTCTGGACTTCTGATGGGACCTGGGTTCCTTAGCCAAAACCACAGCTCCATTGTTATCACAATAGAAAGGTATTGGATGCTCAATGGAAGGAACCACAGCAAGTTCAGTGATGAACTTCTTCATCCATACAGCCTCTTTGGCAGCATCATTGGCAGAGATGTATTCAGCCTCCATCGTCGAGTCTGACACGGTTTCTTGCTTGGAACTCTTCCAACAAACCGCCCCTCCATATAGGGTAAAGACAAATCCCGATTGCAACTTAGAGTCGTCCTTATCACTTTGGAAGCTTGAATCGGTAAAGGACTCCACCTGGAGTTCTCCGCTACCATACACCAAGAACATCTCCTTAGTTCTTCTCAAGTACTTGAGAATGTTCTTCACATCTGTCTAGTGATTCTTTCCTGGATCTGCTTGATACATACTCACTACACTTAGTGAGTATGCTACATCGGGTCTGGTACATAGCATCGCGTACATGATAGAGCCTACTGCCGAAGAATAGGGTATTCCTTGCATGCGAGCTCTCTCCAAATCAGTCTTGGGAGACATCTCTTTAGAGAGAGTGAGTCCAGAGATCGTGGGTTGGTTCCCACACTTGGATTCTTCCATACTAAACCTCTTTAGTATGGTGTCAATGTACCTGGATTGGGACAATCCTAATATCCTTTTGGATCTATCTCTATAGATCCTAATCCCCAAAATGTAGGAGGCATCACCTAGATCTTTCATTGAGAATCTATGTGATAAGAAGAGCTTGACCGAGTGCAGCATAGGAACATCATTTCCTATCAAGAGTATGTCATCTACGTATAATACGAGGAAGGCAACCTTACACTCTGCAACCTTCTTGAATATACATGGTTCATCTATGTTCTTGATGCAGTCAAACTCTTTGACTACCGCATCAAAACAGATGTTCCGACTCCGCGATGCCTGCTTTAACCCGTAGATGGATTTAAGCAGCTTGCACACCTTTCCGCTGCTCCCACTATCTACGAAGCCCTCTGGCTGAGTCATGTACACGCACTCCTCTAAATCACCATTTAGAAAGGCGGTCTTAACATCCATTTGCCAGATTTCGTAGTCATGGTATGCAGCAATGGAAAGTAAGATCCGGATGGACTTAAGCATAGCCACTGCAGAAAACGTTTCGTCATAATCAACACCTGGTCGTTGACGAAAACCCTTTGCAACAAGTCTAGCTTTGAAAGTCTCCACTTTTCCATCTACACCAAGTTTCTTCTTAAAGATCCATTTGCTCCCAATGGGGTTTTCCCCTTCAGGAGAAACTTCCAAAGTCCATACTTTGTTGGTGTTCATGGATTCCATCTCAGATCGCATTGCATCCAGCCATTTCACAGAGTCTCCACTCGTGATGGCCTGCTCAAAGCTAGTCGGGTCATCATCTTCCATGATGCAATCCTCACACCCACCGTCTATGAGAAAACCGTAGTATCTCTCAGGTGGATGAGGAACCCTACTAGATCGGCAGAGAGGCTGGGGTTCGTCGGGAACTACTGAATCCTCTGGTTCTACCAAATCTTCTGTTGCAGTTTGTGTAGCTGGAACTTCTTCCAGTTCTACCTCATTGCCACTAATTTCTTTTTCAAGAAATTCCTTTTCTAAGAAGGTGGCATGCCGAGATACAAACACCTTTTGTTCCTCAGTGTGGTAGAAGATATACCCACGCGAATGTTTAAGATATCCAATAAACTTACACAGAAAAGACCTTGCCCCAAGCTTGTCCGGATTTTGTGTTTTGACATAGGCCGGGCAACCATATATCTTAACAAAATTAAGATATGGTCTCTTTACTTCCCATATCTCATATGGGGTGGTAGGCACAGATTTGGTAGAAACTTTATTCAGTAGGTATGCCGCTGTCTTAAGCGCATATCCCCAGAAGGAAATAGGTAACTCAGCATTGCTCATCATAGAGCGCACCATATCTAATAGGGTGTGATTCCTCCGCTCCGATATACCGTTATTCTGTGGTGTATAGGGAGGAGTCAGCTAAGAGAGAATCTCATTCTCTTTTAGATAGTCTAGGAACTCAGTGTTCAAGTATTCTCCTCCTCGATCAGATCGTATGATCTTAATACTTTTGCCCGTTTGGTTCTCTACTTCTTATATTCTCTGAAATTCTCAAAAGCTTCTGATTTGTATTTCATCAGGAACACATATCCGAATCTTGAGAGATCGTCAGTGAACGTAATGAAGTACGAAGAACCATCCCTGGCATGTGTAGACATTGGACCACATACATCACTATGTATCAGTCCTAAGAGTTCTGTAACTCTTTCTCCGTATCCACTAAACGGATTTTTGGTCATCTTGCCTTCGAGACATGACTGGCAAGTGTCCTAAGATGAAAATTCCAACGGATTCAAATATCCATCCTTATGTAACTTAGCTAGTCGTGTAGCATTTATATGACCTAGTCTACAATACCACAAGAAGGATTCATTCATTTCTGAACTCTTCCTCTTATGTGTGTTTTGTATATTAAGTACTGTAGTTTGGTTGAGAACGTATATGCCATTAATTAACGATCCTGATCCAATCAACTTTTGATTCAGAAATATGTTCATAACATTATTCTGTACTACAAAATTATATCCTTCTTTGCTCAATAAAGAAATTGATATAAGATTGCATATCAGGGTCGGAATGTAATAGCATTCGTTCAGAACTAATGTATTACCATTTGGTAACACAAGGTGGTATTCGCCAACTGCTTTGGCTGCAACATTTGCACCATTCCCTACTCTTACGGAATGATCACCCTCTCCCAGTTCCCTACCTTTATATAGCCCATGTAACATATTACACATATGGGATCCAGATCCGGTATCTAATACCTAGGACGTAGAGTGAACTGAGAAACAGTTCTCGATAACTAACACACCTGAAGAATATGCATCAACATGCTTATTCTTCGATTGGGCGGCGTGAGAATCCAGATATTCTCCTATTCCATGCTCGGACTTATAACAATTATAAGTAGGAGCGGGACCAACGTTCCCCAGCTCGGTATAAAAAGCGGGTTCAGTCAATACATCCATGTTATTATCTTGATTAAAGCCTGATAAGGTCGCTACCTGGAGAGAGAGAGAAGAAAACACTTTAGCGTATGCTCTTGCAAGATTAAATTGGTTATTATCTTATCTAATCAGTATGGCTCCCACTGCTTTTTATCAAATCTTCCTTAAAACCCTAAAAGGTAAGATTAGCCGGGATTAGTTACACCTTACATGTTCGCCAATCTTTCAGCCAGGTCAGTGTTGGTACTTTGAGGGAGGTTCCCCGTGCTTTCGCACGAACCTAATTAAAATAAACCTCATTTTCCCAGAGGCTTAACCTCGTAAACACCTTTCTAGTCACCTACTTGATCGACTAATTGTCCTGTGTAAAACTCTCCCAGGAGTAACTCTTACTCGCAGTGGGTATCAGGATCTATCTATCTCATAGAAGGTATGCAATCTCATTGCAAATTTCAACACTTGAAACTCCCGATAAAATTTTGCCCCAAGCATCCCATGTCCTTGACGGAGGTCAACAAATTATAGGGTGCTAGTCATGTTCAGCCCGTCATTTCTTGATTGAATCAAACACACCCGCACGACCCTTGACGGAGGCCAACAAGGCCGTACGACTACCCTAATCCAATCCGCATCATATGCATAAACAGATAAATACTAGTTAGCTACCAGACACTATGCCTTGACGGAGGTCAACAAACGTAGCACGAATACTAAGTAGGACTTATCTGAAATGACGGAGGGCTATGACAGGTTTTTCAGAAAACCAATTGCGTAATGAACTTTATATCGTTGTAGAAACAAGTGATTTTTGAAAGCTTTTCTAGTTTCGCTAAAGAGCTCACTCCCGGTGAAGGGATCTCGGCTCTTTCCACATCGAATAAGGTGCAGGGTATATCACATATATCACTATGCAAAGCAAGAACTATAGAACCACTCAAAATCTAAACCGTGATTTTGTAGCATCTGCCAGTTTTGCTAAAGAGGTCACTCCCGGTGAAGGGATCTCGGCTCTTTCTTCATCGAATAAGGTGCGGGGTATATCATATATACCGCTGTGCAAAGCAAAACTGTAACTTCCCTTTTTATAAAGTTTTGATTCTACAACATCTTTTAAGTTTCTTTTCTTTTATTAATCTCATTAATAAATCCCATCAATTATGCTTCCTAAGCATCACAGAAGAAACGAAAGCAGTAATATTTATATATCATCATATATATATAGTATATAAGCATTCGTCTCAGGCAGTAATATGATCTCATCACAGAACATTGCAGCAAAAGATAATATATGAAATATTGGATATACTAGGACGTCCGTGTTTTATATCGAGCCTGTATAAAACATGGATTCCACGGTCGCGATGAAGAGTGTTCATATAGTAATATTGCATTATTATATTCCCCATTCTTATGCATTTTACAAATAAACAGGTGCTTTTGACGCATGTATGCTACTTAGTTGCAGGTTACAGGTTCTTGGAATAAAAACAGTGAAAACAATGAAAAAGATGATACAAAGTGAGACTACAAATGATAAATGGTGAAATCTTGATCGCGCCTACATTTCAGTTCACCAAGCATAAAGGCAGCGACTCGATAAAAGTCCACTACAATGTTCACTGGAAAGATCTGGAAGAAAACCAGAAGTCATTTTGAAGAAATAACTGAAGAAAACAGATGACAACTACAATAAGACAAACCCCAGAAAAATAGAAGCTCCAAGCCCATTCTTTGGCCGCGGAACCGCGGCCAAACCCTGCCTATGGCCACGGTTCCGCGGCCATTTAGTACCCGTGTCGGTGGAATTTTGGTGGCGGTGCTGGACGACGTGGAATAGGTCTTTTCTTAGGGGGTATTTTTGTAAAAGCAGATATGCGAGTCAATTGTAAGCTTAAGGTTCCTATCCTCTATAAATAGGAACTCTAAATCTAGTATAAGGCATGCCTCTTTTCATTTCACAAATTCAGATCTGTACTGCGTTGATGTTTGGAGAGAGCCATCAATAAAAATTAGTAAGTTACTTTTATTTCTTTGCTTTAGTTCTCTTTTAATTTAGAATGTCTTTTAATCCCCTAATGAGCGTGTAGTCTCCTCGCTTGTTAGGGTTAGCCTTAGGGAAAGGTTTGAGAGATGAGATCTCTCACCCCTTTCTTGCCCCTTCACACCTAAGAATTAGAACTCCATGCATACATGCACACACCGCTCCCTGCGGCACGTTACCCCTCGAGGTAACGGTGATACCGTAGTATAAAGGACCGGTTGCGCGTGTTTTCCATTGAGGTTAGGGTAAGGATCGATAAAGGAAGGACAAGAACCTAGAGGAAGAAACATCTTCCCAAAAGATTCTAATCCACTTTATTGATAATTACCATAACATCTAATAGATCTATAATAGAGTATTGGAAGCGGTGAGGAAACCTTTGATCTCTCAACTTCCCCTAAGCCTAACCTTAGCAAGACTTAGATCCAGATAATCTTAGTATAACTTAAATTAGTAGTTTTTAGATTTAATTAATCAATCCGACACCCATCGGAATTAACTCGTTAGCGTGATTAGGAAAACACAAAATCCCTGTGGAGCGACCCGTACTCACCGGCTAGCTACAAGCGACGCCGTTCTTGATTGCGGTAAATTATTTTTGATCTATAAAAACTCTTTAAATCAATTGGCGTCGTTGCCGGGGATGGCGTGTTAAATTTCCTTTTTGTAATTTCGGGTTAATATATATATAAAACCATAAAAATTTGAAAAAATCTAAAATACAAAAATTTTATCATCTTTTATTGTTTGAAGGGTTTCTTTCGTGAATCTTTGCAGGATTGACGGATCTGGAAAAATCAAGAGTTCGAAACAGAAAAGGTTACATCAGAACAGAGGGAGATTGCTACAACAGAGCCGTACAAATTTTCTCAAGACCTGATCTCTTCATCCCACCGCTAAACCGCGGCCAGAAGGTGGTGTTTGCGGCGGAACCGCGGTCCCCTGTTGTCTTCAGCGCGCGAAATTTGCTCAGTTTGTTTCTCTTTCTCCTCTCTGCAAATCCCCATTTATCTTTTGCCAAATCTTCTGCAGGATTCTTTGCGATAAATATTATCTTCCCCCTTCCAATAATTGATTTTCTGCAGGATTCTTTGCGCCGCATAAAATAAAAATCTTTGATTGCAAGTGATTTACTGTTTTGCATATCTTTAATCGGACTTTAAGGGGCTTTTGACCAATTCAGATTGGGTGGGGATTTCATCACCCTTCCCAGGACCCCAGAAATCACATAAGACATTTGCATTGACAAATCTTTAATTAATAAAATACTAGACTCAGCCCTAAGGACTTCGAGCTTAATAAGACAGAGGACTAGTTATAGGCATCGGCCGTTTATCCTAACCTGACTTTGCGGTGTCTAGGCAAGTGGTTACTTAATTAGGACCGCTACTTGTAGCGGGGAGCCTCCCACTTACCTGGCACTTACCTGGCCGCAATTGGCGGTGAAGAGGCGGTGAAGAGGTCCTATCTCTAGCCATTTGGAACAGTTAGGAGCTGTCTAGCTGACCTAGGTAACCCTAGAGTTAGGCCTGATTGTGCATTTTTGGTTGATTGAAAGTTTGTCTTAGCCCTTTATCAAAAATCTTTTTTTTGCAAACAATTCCAAATAAATAAAAAAAAGGGAAAAAGAAAAAAATCTTTTATAAAAACTTGCAACTTGTCACGTAAAATCCTTGCACCCCACCACCACTCACTTTCTTCTCATTGACGTTATCTTACCTCCACATTCTGTCTTTCATTTTTCTGACTACACCACCCCTTTAGTGTATGTCACTTTGGACTAGGGATACTAGCGCCCGATTAGTCCGTGTTTCGTTGGTACCGACCGACGAACCTTTCGACACCGAAGTCGAAATTCTCTCCATTTCCTTACCTCCACCTTCAAATTCTTCTTCCGAAGGTATGTCGGGACACAATCCCAACAACACCTTACCCACGGGACTGATTCTACCTCCGTTAGGTGCGAATAACCCGAATCTCCCGCCTGTTGTAGCGCCCCAACGAATCACGCTCCAGGATCTCTTCTACCCTGTCCGCACCTCTTTACCTACATGTCTTTCACCCCTACCGGCAAATGGGGACAATTTTGAAATAAAACCCCCACTTCATCAATATGCTGCCAAAATTTCATGGATTGGAATCCGAAGATGCTTATATCTTTATCAATAAATTCCAAAACGTTTGCGCCATGATGAAAACAACCCAATTAAGTGATGACGCTATAAGGCTAAGGGTCATTCCTTTCACCTTATGTGACTTAGCCGAGAAGTGGCTATACAGTACAGTATCACATTCAATTCGAAATTGGGACGAGTTTGTTAAAACTTTTCTTAAAAAGTTTTATCATCATCATAAGACCGCGAGAATTCGCAATGAGATAATACAATTTTCCCAACTTCCTTCCGAACCATTTTGGAAGTGTTCTGAAAGATTCAAAGACCTACTTGTTCGATGCCCTCATCATGGGATCGAAAGTTGGCAACTTTGCCAAACATTATACGAGGGATTGAACCCGGCAACGAAGCAGTTGTAGAAACCATTTGTCAAGGTCACTTTCTAACCAAATCTAGTGAGGAAGCATGGCAGTTTCTCGAGGATCTTAGTGAACAAACAATTCAGTGGGAGAGCACAAAGACCACCTCATCTTCTTCTATTGGTCAATCTAGGGCAGGCATACATCAAGTAGATATGTTGATTGATATGAAGGCCGAGATGGACGCACTTATGAAAAAGCTTGAAGCCATTGAGACCAAAATCTCATCGTCTTCTCCTCCCCCTGCTTTACCCCCACGAACTGTTTGTGCTTGTTGTTCGGATCCATCACACCTTACCGAAGAGTGTCCTTACAGTCCACCTGTTCAAGGACAAGATCAAGTCAATGCTTTCTTTCAGCAACGACAAAGAAATGATCCTTACTCTTCGACCTACAATCCGGGTTGGAGGAGTCACCCAAATTTTGCTTGGAATCAAAATCAGCAACTCCAAGGAAACAACAACTTTCAAAGGCCTCCTTCACAACAACAAGCACCCCAGCAAACTCAAAACAAGCAACCTTTCCAACTACAACCTTATCCAAATCAAACGAACAATTTGTTTCAACCAAATGATGATAAGGTTATCTCGCTAGAGAAAAGTCTAGATGCGTTTCTCATGCAATCTACAGAATCCACAGCAAGATTGGAAAATTGCGTCCAGTCTTTAATGCACAACAATGCTTCACAAGATCAAAGCATCAAATCTGTTGAAGCACAAATTGCACAATTAACTGATGCGTTGAGCGAGAGAGAGAAGGGAATGCTTCCATCTCAACCATTGCCAAATCCCGGTCACACACAAAATGCATATCACAATCACAATGTAAATGCGGTGACCACGTTGAGATCCGGAAGAGTGTTGAAGAATAATATGGGTATTAGTGATGACATCCCCGCCGATGGTTCTTCTTCTTCTTCTCCATCTTCATCTTCTCCTTCTTCTCCTTCTACTTCTTCACCCTCATCTCCTCCGCTAGAGCCTATTCTCCATTCTTTAAAAGGCTCTTCTTCTTCTAATCCGAATGGACCCACTTCTCACTTCACGAACACACACACATTGGGATCCGTTCCAACTCCACATTCTACTCCACAGACATTGGACTCAACAGATTTTAAAAATGCTCCATTTCCAAACAGATTGAGTCCCAATAAACCAACTGCACAAATGGAAAAGATTGTGGAGTTATTTAATCAGGTTAGCATAAATATACCTCTCTTGGATGCAATCCAACAAGTCCCTTCATACGCAAAAATCTTAAAGGGCTTATGCACATCAAAGAGAAAGTAGTCTCAAATACCCAAGAAAGTGCTAGTGGCTAGTGCAGTGAGCAATACTATTAACCAACCTCAACCCTTACCCCAAAAACGAAAGGACCCCGGCTGTCCTACGATTTCAATAACAATTGGGGATAAGAAAATCAATCGAGCACTTTTAGATCTTGGGTCTAGTGTTAACCTGCTTTCCTACTCCGTGTACGAACAATTAGGGGTTGGAGAGTTGAAACCCACACGTTGTACTCTCCAAATGGCTGATCGATCGATCACCCATCCTAGGGGTGAGCTAGAGGATGTGTTGATCAAAGTTGGGGACTTCATATTCCACGTTGACTTTATTGTTTTGGACACACAACTTGTTGCTAACCCACGGAACCAAATTCCGGTGATCCTCGGTCGACCATTTTTGGCCATTTCCAATGCCGTAATAAACTGTCGCAATGGCTCCATGACTCTATCTTTCGGGAAGACGTCTAGTGAGTTCAATATTTACAAGTTAAGAAGTCTGCCCCCCGTGCCTAAAACTAGTACACGAGAAGTTTGCTCTATTCACGAAATCACGCAGGAGGACTGCGAGCTTGAAAGATTTTTGTTTGATGAGAACTGTTTTGACGCTACTAGTGCGTCCCACCTTGAGCCTACCACAGTTGACACAACCGGTATTGATTATGAATGTTTCACTTTTTCGGATGATGACGACTCACAGCCCGAATATGAGTCTTTTGAATTTTTGGATGAGTTAGTTGAACCATCCGAATCGGTTGTTTGCAGTGATTTCGAACCTGTGTTGGAGTCCTTTGAGTTCGAGGTAGATTCCCCAATGATTCTTTCGCCTCCGAAACTCAAAAACATGCCCTTGCCGTCTCACCTTAAATATGCTTACATAGGTGAGAATGAGACCTTTCCCATTGTCATATCGGTCTCTCTAGCCTTCGAGCAAGAGAACGCTCTTTTAATGGTCTTACAAGATAGGCGGAAAGTTTTCGGCTGGACTATGGCGGACATCGAGGAGATTAGTTCCCTCATAATTGAATATCATATGCATATGATGGATGATGCCAAGTCGATAAAGGATCCACAGAAATATCTTGGGGATGGTGTGGTTAGTTAACCTCCTCCTTTAGAAGTTGAACCACCCCCATTTCTTTTAATAAGCTACGAGAATGCCAATATTCCACTGATTGCTGATCATTCACATTCTCATTTTGATTTATCACCACATCATATCTATTCACTTCCACATTTTCCATACCACCACTTCTATCTTCCCCAATTCTTTTTGGATCAGTACAACATGTTCTTCCACCAACCGATACTCTTTACAGATAAATTTTTTGAATGGTTGGTGTTGACATTTGGTCTTTGCAAAGTTCGGCAATGATGTTTAACATTGTTTCAATGATGTTTGGGGGGGCCTTTCTGTATATAATAATTCAAATAAATAAAAAAAAATTGTAAATAAATAAACAAGGGAGTGCCGACATTTTGACCCTCTTGGTATAGCATGACAGTGAGGACACTGTAAAATTTAAGTTTGGGGGTATGCTCGTTACGTCTTCTTCCTTCGCATTCATTTGTACATATTTTTGGCATTTGCATACTTATTTGAAAACCCATAAAAAATTAAAATTTTTTTGAAAAATTATAAAAATTATTGTATTCAATTTTGGCTTATTTGACTAGAGTTTGACAAATAGGTTAACTAGCTAGGAACAACTAGATTTTAGACGTAGTAAATTAAAATCCCTAAAAATAACCTTCCTGAAAGTTTAACGGTAGAAAATATATGTCTTTGTAGTTTATTTAGAAATAAGCAAATTTTGAGTTCACTTCTTGGGCTAAGTTGAAACAAAGGAAAAGTATTGATGTTCTTATTAGAGTATAAGTTTGAAAAATAGTTCCTAGCTTAAGTCTAGATTCTGAAAACTTATATCCTACAATTTGCACAATCATGCACCTTGAAACTTAGAATAGTAGAGGAGACCTTGAAATGCTCTTGTCTGAAGTCCTTAGTATGAAGAAAATAAAAGAAAATAAAAGTGAATAAAGAAAAAAATGAACACTGGTTTTTGTGATTACTTAAGGCTGTAAAAATAGAAAAATATTTAGCGAGGGTGCTTCATCACCTAATGCCTTAGACCAACTGGTTTGGGAGTCACTGCTAAAAGCCTTCGGTGTTCCAAGACTAGGAATTACGCTTTAAAGTGCAAACATATCTTGTAATCGATTGTTGGTACCTCAAGAAGTATTAACGGTCGCATGAAAGATGTGTAAGCAAAATTCAATTAAAAATTCACCTACTAATAAGTACTTTGGACAACGGACAAGGGTGCGATTGCTTGATTTGAATTTCCAAGTGTAGGGGTGATTTATACACACACGTAGGGATATGTGATTGGAATTTAGATAAGAGAGAAGAGTGAAGAATAGAACTTGTATCTTTAATAGAGTTGATAAAAATTCCTAAGTGGAGATGGAACCCTAGAAGGAAAACTTAGGAAATGCCGAAAGCTAAGTAGGTCTGCAGAACATATATAATCTTAAGCTAAATGATGAGAAAGTGTGAAGAATATGGGTGGATAATTTACGAGTCGAAGATAATAGAGTTCCTTATTAGAAACCCTAATTGGAGAATTAAAGTCGAAAAAGCCAAATTGATAGGATTTTGTGGGTAGTATCCGCTGAAAACCCTCAGGAGACAACACTCCTCCTACTAGGGACACCTAGAGGTTTAACGGCTTGTTGCACGAGCTCAGTGCAATCGCGTTTCCCTGTGAAAGTGAGGTTAGGTTTTTGTAGAGAATAAAAATAAGTTTGCTCGAGGACGAGAAAAAGATAAGTTTGGGGGTATTTATTCATATCATAATATTGCATTATTATATTCCCCATTCTTATGCATTTTACAAATAAACAGGTGCTTTTGACGCATGTCTGCTACTTAGTTGCAGGTTACAGGTTCTTGGAATAAAAACAGTGAAAACAATGAAAAAGATGATACAAAGTGAGACTACAAATGATAAATGGTGAAATCTTGATCGCTCCTACATTTCAGTTCACCAAGCATAAAGGTAGCGACACGATAAAAGTTCACTACAATGTTCACTGCAATGATCTGGAAGAAAACAGAAGTCATTTTGAAGAAATAACTGAAGAAAACAGAGGACAACTGCAATAAGACAAACCCCAGAAAAATTGAAGCTCCAAGCCCATTCTTTGGCCGCGAAACCGCGGCCAAACCCTACCTATGGCCGCGGTTCCGCGGCCATTTAGTACCCGTGTCGGTGGAATTTTGGTGGCGGTGTTGGAGGGCGTGGAATAGGTCTTTTCTTAGGGGGTATCTTTGTAAAAGCATATATGCGAGTCAATTGTAACCCTAGGGTTCCTATCCTCTATAAATAGGAACTCTAAATCTTGTATGAGGCATGCCTCTTTTCATTTCACAAATTCAGATCTATACTGCGTTGATGTTTGGAGAGAGCCATCAATAAAAATTAGTATGTTACTTTTATTTCTTTGCTTTAGTTCTCTTTTAATTTAGAATGTCTTTTAATCCCCTAATGAGCGAGTAGTCTCCTCGCTTGTTAGGGTTAGCCTTAGGGAAAGGTTTGAGAGATGAGATCTCTCACCCCTTTCTTTCCCCTTCACACCTAATAATTAGAACTCCATGCATACATGCACACACCGCTCCCTGCGGCACCTTACCCCTCGAGGTAACGGTGATACCGTAGTATAGAGGACCGGTTGGTCGTGTTTTCCATGGAGGTTAGGGTAAGGATCGATAAAGGAAGGACAAGAACCTAGAGGAAGAAACATCTTCCCAAAAAATTTTAATCCACTTTATTGATAATTACCATAACATCTAATAGATCTAAAATAGGGTATTGAAAGCGGTGAGGAAACCTTTGATCTCTCAACTTCCCCTAAGCCTAACCTTAGCAAGACTTAGATCCAGATAATCTTAGTATAACTTAAATTGGTAGTTTTTAGATTTAATAAATCAATCCGACACCCATCGGAATTAACTCGTTAGCGTGATTAGGAATACACAAAATCCCTGTGGACCGACCCGTACTCACCGGCTAGCTACAAGCGACGCCGTTCTTGATTGCGGTAAATTATTTTTGATCGATAAAATCTCATCAATCAAATAGCCAAACCCACATCCCTAGACCCCTATGAGAGTGGCAAGCAACACTGCCAATTCTAGGGTTAGGAGACCCGATCTCGACTCCTCGAGATGGCCTCCCACTGGACCCTAGAACCCGGTTACTTGTGCTCCACTCCTCAGGTCTATCGTAATGCGGAAAAATAAATAATATACAATGGTGACATCATCCTCAACCCGGAAGTGCCTCAATAAAGAATATTACATACATTTGAATTTTACATGAATGAAAATAAAAACCCTCATTTCATATAAAACCCCCGGCTATTCAAAACACGAAAATCCAATATAACATATCACAGCAACACATAATATCTCATATCATCAACGTAAGCAAGTATACGTATCCCGATTGTCGTTGATGTATAGCAACGAAGCCGGCGATACACCACATACTACGCTTACGGTCACAGAAAAGAAAGTGTAAAACTACAACATTTGGAATCCACAATCACTTTAGACATCTTAAATCCGAAATATCACATACTTCGCATTTCATGCCTAACTATATGAATCCCACATATTGTATCACATTCCAGATAAATAGATAATGCTAAACTTTCCGATCGAATAATCAAATACCCAAGATTTCCCTAATAGCTCAACACTTGAGCGGAGTTCAAAAATCCCAGAACATGTCACAGCCCCAATGAACCAGCCGTAGAAGGGTCAAACCAACGCCTCACATATGGCAACGCTAAACTACCACAAACCCTAGGGTTCAGTGGCAGTTTTGACGGTCACATAATCGAGTTAGGGTTAAATTCTTCTAGAGGGTCCACAGATACGCTTGCATGTTTTTCCGAAAGATTCAAACTCTACAAAAAATCCAACACTTGAAAGTTTTTCGTGTCGGGAAAAAGTGAGTTATTGATATCCGTTCGAACATTTTAACACGTTCTAAATTATCCGGAAAAATAAACGATGTTAAACTTTCCGATCGAATCAACGAATACAAAAGATCTCCAGAATACTCAACACTTGAGTAATATTAAAAATTCCCAGAAGCATGTAGTAATACATACGGATGAACCCTAGAAATAACTATCCCTGACACCCAAGCACTGCCGCAGAACCGCCGCCAAAAGCATGGTATGGCCGCGGTTCCGCGACGACTTAAAGGCTACAGTGACTCATATTTCACAGTAATTCATACAATTACCAGCTTGATTTTTTGAGTATTTTTAATGTGGAAAAAATCATCTTTTTAAAAAATTTCCAGAGAGGGGGTCAAATATGACGTTTCGGGGTTCGATCGGACTTTTAATTTCGTCTACACGTCACCTAATGCTCTAGTTAGGCTCTGATACCACTATGGGGTTACTAGGAACTAGAACAAGGTTCTACAAGGCATCAACCATACCAAAATAAAAAAATTCATGTGCCAAACAACCTTAAGCAAGGATCTTTGCTAGAGGATTAGGGTAAATATTGAGCAAGTAAACAACTTTGCTTCTAAGAGATAGGGATTACAACCTTTGTAGTCCGTTCCTTCGCTTCATAAGCTCCGTGTTGAGGTCCCTTCGTTGTGATCATCATGAACTCCGACTCTCGAGTTGCTCCATGAGGTAAATGAGACACCTTGCTTGTAGTCTTTATGATGTAAGATGATCTGCCTTGAAGAATCTCTAACCCAAGCTTACACTTCACTAAACAACTTATTAGAGAAGTGAACACCCTAATCTAAGTGGCTAGAATAGATGAGGATGATGAGGTAGAAATTTTGCTCTCATTTGTTTTCAATTTCTCACACTATATCATCACAAACACAAAAGCTAGTAAGCTTTTCAAAGAGGAATAAGAAGATGAAACCTTTTGTGTTGAATAATGAATTATCATTATGGTTACAAATACAACCATGGGTTAAGTATGAAGGAGTTAACCCTTGTAGAGAATTAACTAGAGTTAATGGTTTGGATTGGGTTAAAAAAATATCTTCACAAAATATCAAGTTTCATGAAGCTTCATGGAAGCTTCATGCAAAAGCTAACCCTAATCCAAACCCTAACCAAGTTTAAACCCTAAACCTTTGTTAAATTTGTAACCCTAACATGTTACAGTATTATATTTCACATAAACAATATCTTTTGTAACAAAAGAAAATAATACAATTAACATATATTGCATATATATCAATGTATTATCCCGTGAGAAAATGAATCAATAAAGAGAGCTTATATTAGTTAACATAACGTAATATATCACATATATAATTATACATTAAATTATCGAATCAACACATGATCCGATAACCCGGCTATATTACATATAACCGACTAATATAACATGTACCAATTCATCGAATCAACACTTGATCCGATGACCCGGCTATATCACATATACCCGGCCGATATCACATATCGTGAGAGTAGAATACGGTATCTCATATCGTATTATTCTCGGTCCCGCACATATCACATATGTGCTCCTGCTCTGTTTTGCCTAAGCCAGGAAACCTCTGCGTTGGATTCTAAAGAATCGTCAATACGCCGGCAGTAGGTGATGATCATATCAAACACCCACAAGCTGCAAGCGGTCAGCTAAATGTAACAGCCACCCAGGTATTGAGTGATCAGAAGATCAACAAGCAAGCCTGTACATTCTCCTGTGAATCCAATCAGTAACACTACCGTACAGTCCGGTCTCTTTGTCTGATATGTCGCATATCAAGTCTAGGGGTGGTAAACTTAAGACCCCAGTAACCGATAAGTCGTGTCGATATGAGACTTATAACGGGTCGAGAAACTACTGATAACTCTTACCAGCAGCACTCCATATCAGCCCTGGCCAGAGACTTCCAGTTATTACCAATCGAACACTGCACAACATCAACTCCCTATACCGGGAGAGACGAAACCCCTCCTATCGCTCATTGCCTCCATGTGATTCGGGACTGTACCCAAAATCCACCATTTTGCACGCCCTCTTGGACGTGGTATGATGGAAATTAAAGCACAGTGGGAATCACACAAGACTCGATGACGATCTCGGGTCTACAGACTAACCTGTACCAGTGTCACCGGAGAACTGCTATCTGACGATAGGTATAATACCATCTAGGAGTTCTCGGCGAGTCCGTTCAGTGTACCCAGTCTCTACTAAGCACACGTACACCATCTTTGATGTCAAACACCGATGGATATGGGATCATCCATTGCCCATCATATGGGTCAAGATGCGTATACGCTAGTCTACTCTGGAGTATCGATGCCCTGTCTCGATACTCTTTCGACTAGGAACAATTATAGGTTGTACTCTTGGATTACCCTGGCCCCACTAGTATGATCTGCATCATAGTCCTGGTGGTCGAGTACATATCCTAATGGCTTTATCAACATGTGAGAGCAAGACAGTAAACTAATACAAGTCAACATGTTAAGACAAAGTGAAACCAAATAGCATACTATCATGTCGAGCAAAAAAGTCCTCTCTATATATATCCAAGCATCCACTATAATATACATCATATGTACAACAATGGCCTCTAGGGCATATATATAACTAACAATTATTTTATCTAATCAGGATGGCTCCCACTGTTTTTATGAAATCTTCCTTCAAACCCTAAAAGGTAAGACAAGCCGGAATTAATTACACCCTATAAGTTCGCCAATCTTTCGGCCAGGACAGTGTCTGTACTTTGCGGGAGGTTCCCCGTGCTTTCGCACGGACCTAATTAAAATAAACCTCGATTTGTCACGGGCGTAACCCCGTTAACACCTTTCTAGACACTTACTTAGGCTAATTGTAATGTGCAAAAATCTCCTAGGAGTAACTCTTACTCGCAGTGGGTATCGGGATCCAACTATCTCATAAAAATTATGCAATCTCATTGCAAATTTCAACACTTGAAATTCCCGATAACATTTTGCCCCTAGCATCCTATGACCTTGACAGAGGTCAACAAACCATAGTGCGCTGGTCAAGTTCAACCCGCGATTTCATGATTGAATTAAACCCACCTGCACGACCCTTGACAGAGGTCAACGAGGTCGTACGACTAACCTAATCTAATCGCATCACATTCTTTGTAGATAAGCACTAATAAGCTACCGCACACTACGCCTTGACAGAGGTCAACAAACGCAACACGAATACTAAATAGTCGTTATCTGAAATGATGGAGGGCTACGACAGATTTTTAAGAAAACCTTTTGCGTAATGAACTTGATATCGTTGTAGAATCGAGTGATTTTGAAAAGGAGTGTTTTTTAGGCTTTTGTTAGTTTCGCTAAAGAGATCACTCCTGGTGAAAGGATCTCGGCTCTTTCCTCATCGAATGAGCTGCTGGATATTCATGAATACCACTATGCAAAGCATGAACTAAAAAAGCAATCAAAAACAAAACCGAGTAGGTTGTAGCATCTGCTGGTTTCGCTAAAGAGGTCACTCCCGGTGAAGGGATCTTAGCTCTTTCCTTATCGAATAAGGTACTTGATATTCTACAAGGAATACGGCTATGCAAAGCAAGAACTATAGCTACCTGTTTTTAAAACAGGATTCTACAACATTTTTAAGTTTCTTTCTTTTTCATTAATCTCGGTAATGAAGTCCCATCAATTATGCTTCCTAAGCATCACAGATAAAGAAACGAAACTAGAACGTACGCTTATGCCATCCGCATTCGCCACAGTGTCCCGTTATGCACCGTTAGGTTACTTAACTAACGGCATAGCGGGGCGGGACTAGCGCGGGTGCAAAACATAAGCAACGTTTATTATATATCATATATATAATAATAACAACCGTCTCATCATATAAAGTGATCGCATCACAGAATATCAGCAGCTGAAGTCCACATATGAAATATTGAATATACTAGGAATTCCGTGTTTTAAATTAAGCCAGTAAAAAACACGGATTCCACGGTCGTAATGAATAGCCAAACCCACATCCCTGACCCCTACGAGTGCGGCAAGCAACCCTACCAATTCTAGAGTTAGGAGACCCTGTCTCGACTCCTCGAGATGGTCTTCCACTGGACACTAGAACCCGGTTACTTATGCTCCCCACCTTGGGTCTATCCTAATGCGGAAAAGTAAATAATATACATCAATGGTGACAACATCCTCAATCCGGAAGTGCCCCAATAAAAGAATATTACATACAAGCTTTTAGATGAATGAAAATGAAAAACTCTCATCTCACGCAAAAACCACCCGGCTATTCAAACACGATGATCAAATATAACATATCCCAGCAACACCTAACATCACATGTCTTCAACGTAAGTAAATATGCGTATCCTAATTGTCGTTGACATATAGCAATGAAACCGGCGACACACCACATATTACACTTACGGTCGCAGAAAAAAGTGAAAAATCACAACAATTGGAATCCGCAACCACCTTAGACATCATAAACCAATTGTATCACATACTTTGGATTTCATGCCTAACCATATGAATTCCTTAGACATCATAAACCCGGAATATCACAAATTCTGAATATCATGCCTAACAATTATAAACCCCGCATTTTAGTCTCGTTATTGAAAACACTTTCCAATAACAAGTCGGGCAATTCAACAAGATTCCTGACAAACTGATCGAATGCTCATCAAAAACTTTAGCAGACGGCCGCGCCCCCGATGCCGTCGACAAAGTGCACTTAGGCGGAACACCACGGCCGTGAGCACCTGGGGGGATGCTTTTGGCAACGGGCTTCTCCTACAATCACTTGGTCGGGGCTATGGGTGTGGCTATAAAGTAAGGTTACCTGGCGAGTATCCGCGTACGCTACATGATTGCGACGAACATTTGATTTGTTGGGTTTTCTTTAGCACCATACAAGGGTTTGTCTTGCATCAAACATGCTACAATTAAAATTTTTAGGTTCTAAGTAAACTAACCTAGGATCAAAACTAGAAATTTAGGGTAACAAAATAGTATCGCATACTAAAACAAGTGTCTAACACTAAGTGTAGAAAAATATAACCTTTGTAGACCTCCTTGCTATACTCCTTGGAACAACTAGAGTTTGAACCGGTCCGCTTTAATCCTTCGTTGTCCACGACGATCCACCCGGAGTTCCTTTGCTCAAGCTCCAAGCTCCACTTGATCAAGGATTAAAATGAAGCATACACTCCACACTAGTGGGCTAGACTAAAGTAGAATGGTGATGTGGATTTGAATCTCACTCAAAATCCTTTTCTTTTTGATACTTTCTCTTTATTTTAAAACCCTAGAGAGCTTTGAGGAGAGAGAGAGGAAGAAGGAGATGGCACAAAACTAAACTCAAGAGAATAATATGATAACCCTTACATAACTCAAGAGAGTGAGTGAAGTCATCCATGCTAAACCATGGTTACAAAATATGTAGATATTTTGTAACTTGAGTTTAAGCAAAACCATGGGCTAAAAAACCATTGACTATTGTCAACTCAAGAAAGTTGAATAGTCAACCATGATTATGTTGCCATTTTTCTTTTCTCAAATAAACAAAATATCTAAAAATGTTTCCATGTGAGTCTTGCATTGCCACCACTAATGTATCATCAATCATGACACATGTATGCTTGCATGTGTGCATCCATATCAACATATGCATACACTCATGCATGCATCATAAAGAAATAGGTTTTAAGTAAAAAGGCTAATGGTCATTAATATTAATCAACAATTGATTTAATAAACCGGTCATATCTCATACGACCCGACCAATAGAAACTGCCAGATTATAATGCGGTATCATATACACACATTCAATCAAGCACCCGCACATATCACCATATGCACCCCACATCGTTTCGCCTGAGCAAGATAACCCTTTTATGGGACTCTAAGACTCGTCAATACGCTGGCAGTAGGTGATGATCACATCAAACACCCACAAGCCGTAAGCGGTCAGCTAAACGTAACTGCCACCCGTGTATTGAGCGAGCAGATGAAAAACAAGCGAGCCTGTTAAAACTCCGGTCGAGCCAACCGGCAACACTTACCGTACAGTCCAGTCTCTTCGTTAGATATGCTGCATATCGAGTCTAGGGATGGCATCGTCGACCCCAATAAATGAATAAGGCATGCCGATGTATGGCCTATAACAGATCGAGAAACAACTGATAACACTTATCAGTAAATCTCATCAGACCTGGCCAGGGACTTGCTGATATAGCCAATCGAGCACAGCACAACATGAACCCCCAATACCGGGAGGGACAAATCCTCTCCTATCGCTCATTGCCTCCATGTGTCTCGGGACTATACCCAAAAGCCACCAGTTTGCATGACACAGTAGAGCCATGGTAGGGTGGAAATCAAAGCACGGTTGGAGAGCACACAAGACTCTATGAAGATCTCGGGTCTACAGACTAACCTGTACCAGTGTCACCTGAGAACTACTATCCGACGATAGATATAATACCACATAGGAGTTCTCGGCGAGTCCGTCCAGTGTACCCAGTCCCCACTGAGCACTCGTATACAATCTTGGTGTCAAACACCAATGGATATGAGACCATCCATCATCCATCACATGGGTCATGAATCGTATACGCTAGTCTACTCTGGAATATCGATGCCCCATCTCGATACACCCATGACTGGGGACATTTCAGGATATTCTTATAAACTACACACGTCCCACTAGTATGATCTGCATAATAATCACAGTAGTCAAGCAAATATCCTCAGGGCTTTATCAACATGTACCAAATGAATAAAAGCATGATCAAGTGAACATGTCAAGGTAAAGAGTAACCAGATAGCATACTATCATGTCGAGCAAGAAAGTCTCCAGAATATATATATATATATATATATATATATATATATATATATACATATACATATACAAATACATCCACTATCAAATAATGTCCTCTAGGACATACATATATCCAACAATCTCCAACTTGCACTAAGGCCAATCTCATACCCAACATCTCAAAAAGTCACTCATGCTGCGGCTGAGGGAAAGCCTTGGTGAGTGGATCAGCGGTGTTATTCTTTGTATCTACTCTCTGAATATTGATCTCGCGGTGATCTACTGTCTCCCTCATCAGATGATATCGCCTCAGATTGTGTTTGGATCGCTGATGGGACCCGGGTTCCTTGGCTAACGCCATAGCCCAATTATTGTCACAATACAATGGTATTAGATCAATAATGGTTGGAACTACTCCTAGTTCCGAGAGGAACTTACTCATCCAGACGGCTTCCTTAGTGGCATCATTTGCATCAATGTACTCAGCTTCCATCGTAGAGTCTGCAACGGTATCCTGTTTGCAACTCTTCCAACACGCCGCCCCTCCATTGAGGGTAAATACAAACCCAGAGATAGATTTGTTGTCGTCCTTATCACTCTGGAAGCTCGAATCGGTAAAGGCCTCCATTTGGAGCTCTCCATTACCATACACCAAGAACAATTCTTTAGGCCTTCGCAAGTACTTAAGAATGTTCTTCACTGCCGTCCAATGATTCTCTTCTAGGTTGGACTGATACCTGCTTACTACACCTAGTGCATAAGCTACATCAGGGTGTGTACACAACATCGCATACATTATAGATCCTACGGCTCATGCGTAGGGAATAATGCCAATGCGAGCTCTCTCTTCATCAGTCTTTAGGAAAAAATCATTGGAGAGAGTGACTCCATGGCAAGCGGGTAAGGCACCCCGCTTGGAGTCTTCAATATTAAACCTCTTTAGGATGGTGTTGATGTACCTAGTTTGGGACAATCCCAATAACCTTTTGGATATATCCCTATAGATCCTGATGCCCAGTATGTACGTAGCATCACCCAGGTCCTTCATGGAGAACCTTTGTGATAAGAATGATTTGACCGAATGTAGCATAGGAACATCATTTCCTATCAGAAGAATGTCATCTACGTACAATACGAAGAATGCGACAGTTCTCCCTACAGTCTTCTTTTAAACACAAGGTTCATCTGGATTTTTGATGAAATCAAACTCTTTGATAACATCATCAAAACAGATGTTCCAACTCCGTGATGCCTACTTTAATTCATAAATGGATTTAAGCAATCTACATGCTTTCCCGCTGCTCCCACTGTCAACGAAGCCCTCTGGCTGATCAATATAAACGCATTCTTCTAAATCGCCATTTAGAAATGCATTTTTAACGTCCATCTGCCAGATTTCATAGTCGTAGTGAGCAGCAATAGCTCGTAGGATCCTAATGGATTTAAGCATGGCTACAGGAGAAAAAGTTTCGTCATAGTCCAGATCCTGTCTTTGACGAAATCCTTTCGCCACAAGTCTTGCCTTATAGGTCTCCACATGTTCGTCTACACCAATCTTTCTTTTAAAGATCTATTTTCACCCTACAGGTTATACCCCAAGGGGTATAATGTCTAAAGTCTATACTTTGTTGGTGTACATAGACTTCATCTCAGATCTCATAGCATCCAGCCACTTCACAGAGTCACCACTCGTGATAGCTTGCTGAAAACTAGTAGGATCACCATCCTCCATGATGCAATCTTCTCTATCACCATCAATGAGGAAACCGCAGTACCTCTCCGGTGGGCGAGAAGTCCTACTAGATCTACGGAGTGGTTGAGGTTCATCGGTTTCTGTTGCAACAGCAGGCTCAATCATGTCGTCATTTATAACTTGTGTTTCTAGAACCTCTTTTAGATCTACCACATTACAATCAGTATTTGTAAAAAGTTCATTTTCTAAAAATGTGGCATGTCGAGAAACAATCACTTTTTGTTCCTCCTTGTAGTGGAAAAGATATCCATATGAATTCTTTGGATATCCCATAAACTTACACATGACTGACCGTGTCTCGAGTTTGTCCGGATTCTGCTTTTTGACATAAGCCGGACAACCCCAAATCTTAACTCGTTTAAGAGATGGTCTCTTCCTATACCATATCTCATATGGTGTAGTAGACACGGCTTTGGTTGGAACTCTGTTCAATAGAAACGCTACAGTCTCTAATGCATGCCCCCAAAATAAAACAGGTAACTCATGTAGGGTTCCTAGGCACTCTCAAGAGGTCTCACAAGGCATCAACCATGCCAATTTAAAATTTAACGGTGCCGAGAAACCCTAAACTACGGATCGTTGGCTAGAAATCTAGGCGAAAAGAAACTAGTTTACATCTAAACTAAAGGAACGGAAATACAACCTTTGTAGATCCGGTCCTCCACCTCCACGGCTCCGTGATGAAGTCCTCTCCGCTGTCCAAATGAATTCCCGGGCTCTAGCGTCGGCTTCGTCGGAGAAATGGCGAGCTAGGTCGTCGATGTCCATGTCGAAGATGATCTACGTCGAAGCATCGCAAGATCAAGCTCTCACTTTACCAAGTCATGAAACTTGTGAAGAAAACACACTCTACTACTTGTCAAGAGGTAGAGGATGAAGAAATAGGAAGTGGGTAGACTTTAGATTTGGATTTCTCACTCATATTCATCAATCACCATTGATGAAGTGAAGGTTTTCTTCAACTTGAAGAAGATGAAGAAGCAAAATAGAAAAATGATAAGTCTTATTAAAAAGAATAATAAAATCAAATACTTATCATGTTCTAACCTAGTTTAAGTGTAGAGAATAAACCATGGTCACTTGTATGGGTTAGGGTTAAGCATGATGACAAGAATGGTTACTAAAGTCAAAGCTTCATGAAGCTTCAACTTAAAATAAAAAAGGCCACCATTCTTATCTTAAACCTTTTCAAATAAATAAATAAATAAATAAATGAAAATGCAAAACCCTAATCAACACTTAACCATGGTTTAATTCTTTATACTTAACAACAAGATCATGTATCATCAAACATGATACAAATATGTGCACAAAAGTATATCACATATACTTCTTGCACATCAAGTGAGAAAATCCATTCAAAGTTAACCGATACTAGTTAATGCAAAGTAATATATCAAATATATAATTATACATTAAATCATTAAATCAACACTTGATTCAATGATCCGGTCATGTCGTACATAACCGACTGGTATCAATAGTAACAACTTATCGAATCAACACTTGATCCGATAACCCGGCTATATCGCATATAACCGATCAATGTCACATCGCGAGAATCGAATACAATATCACATACTGGTATTATTCTCGGTCCCGCACATATCTCATATGCGCTCCTATTTCGTTTCGCTTGAGCCAGGAAACCTCTGTGTAGGACTCTAAAGACTCGTCAATACGCCGGCAGCAGATGATGATCATATCAAACATCCACAAGCCGCAAGCGGTCTGCTAAACGTAACGGCCACCCGGGTATTGAGCGATCAGAAGATCGATGAGCAAGCCCGCTCACACTCCAGTGAATCCAACCAGTAACACTACCGTACAATCCGATCTGATCGTCTGATATGTCGCATATCTCGCCTAGGGGTGGTAAACGTCAGACCCCAATAGCTCGATAAGTCGTGTCGATATGAGGTCTATAACAATTCGAGAAACTACTGGTAACACTTACCAAAAAATCTCAGCAACCCTGGCCAGGGATTTCCTGTTATAGCCAATCGAACACAGCACAACATCAACTCCCTATACCGGGAGAGACGAATCCCCTCCTATCGCTCATTGCCTCCATGTGACTCGGGACTGTACCCAAAAACCACCGTTTTGCACGCCCTCTTGGACGTGGTAAGATGGAAATCAAAGCACAGTGGGAACCACACAAGACTCTATGACGATCTCGGGTCAACAGACTACTCTGTACCAGTGTCACCAGAGAACTGCCATCTGACGTGAGGTATAATACCATCTGGGAGTTCTCGGCGAGTCCGTCCAGTGTACCCAGTCTCCACTGAGCACCCGTATATGATCTCTGATGTCAAACACCAATGGATATGGGATCATCCATCGCCCATCTGTATGGGTCGAGAAGGTATACGCTAGTCTACTCTGGTATATCGATGCCCCGTCTCGATACACCCACGACTAGGGACTTTGAAGGATGTACTTATAGACTACCATGTCCCCACTAGTATGATCCGCATCATAGTCCAGGTAGTCAAGCACACATCCTAAGGGCTTTACCAACATGTAACAGAGAGACAATCAGTGTACACGTTAAGGTAAAGGTCAACCAGATAGCATACTATCATGTCGAGCAAGAAAGTCCTCCCTATATATGTCCCAGCATCCACTACAATATACATCCTATGTATAGTAATGGCCTCTAGGGCATACATATAACTAACAATCTCCCACTTGCACTAGGGCCATCTGATAGCAGTGGTTGCTGTATCTCATACTCAACCATCCCATAAAAGTCTCTCTCTGGGAACAGGCCTTTGTGAGTGGATCCGCTGTGTTGTCCTCTTGGTCTACTCTCCTAACCTCGATCTCCCTGGAGATCAACCATCTCCATGATCAGGTGACACTGCCTTAGAATATGTCTGGATCACTGATGGGACGGACGTTCCTTGGCATAAGCCACAACTCCATTGTCTCACAATGGTTGGAACGTAGTTCATCTCATGAACCAATATACACCCAAACATCCTCTTTGGTAGCATCTTAAATAGCGATGTATCCTGCCTTTATCGTCTAGTGTGCCACGGTATCTAGCTTGGAACTCTTCCAACATACCGTCCCTTTACTGAGGGTAAAGACAATGCCTGTGACTGACATTCAGTCGTCTTTATCACCCTGGAACCCTTCCAGTGATTCTCCCCAGGATCAACTGATACCATCTCACTACAACTAGTTAGTATCCTAACATCCATTTAGATCTATCTCATAGATCCAAAACCCAGGATTTAGTAGGTATCAATTTGATCCTATTTGGAGAATTATTGTGATAAACGGAGATTGATCGATCGTAGCATAGGAAACCCTTTCCCTATCAAGAGTATGTCATCCACGTACTCTACGAGAATCGCCACCATACTCCCTACTACCTTTTTGTTTATACAAGGTTCATCTACCGTTTTGATGATGTCAAACTCTTTGACTAATCCATCAAAACAGATGTTCCAACTCCGCGATACCTGCTTTATCCTATAAAGCATCTTGTACACGTTTCCGCTGCTCCCACTGTCTACGAAGCCCTCTGGCTGTGTACTTATAAACGCTCTCTTCCAAATCATCATTTAGAAAAGCAGTCAAGACACCCAACCACCAGATATCGTAGTCATGGTATGTAGCCGTGGCAAGTAGTATCTGGATGGACTTAAGCATAGGTACTGGAAAAAGGTTTCATCATTATCCATGCCTGGTCGATGACGAAAACCTTTAACAAGTCTAGTTTTGAAAGTCTCAACTTTTCCATCTACACCAAGTAATCTTCTCAAGATATACTTGCTCCTGATGGGGATTTAACCCTTCAGATATAGCAACCAAAGTCCATACTTTGTTGGTGTACATGGATTCCATCTCAGATCACTAAGCATCCAGCCATTCTTACAGAGTCTTACTCCTGATAGCCAGCTCGAAACTAGTTGGGTCATCATCTCATGATGCAATCCTCGCTCCCACTGTCATAGAGAAACCGAAGTATCTCTCAGGTGGGTGAGGAACCCTACTAGATCGGCGGAGAGGCTGAGGTTCGTTGGTAACTATTGAATCCTTTGGTTTTATCAAATCATCAGCTGCAGTTTGTATGGCTGGAACATTTCCAGTTCTACATAACAGACCTTGCCTCGAGCTTGTCCGGATTTTGCTTTTCAAACATAAGCTGGCCAACCCCAAATCTCAACTAACTTGAGAGATGGGCTCTTCCCTTATCATATCAAATATGAAGTGGTAGGCAACTGATTTGATTAGAACCCTATTCAATAGGTATGCAGCTTCTCAAGTGCATAACTCCCAAAAGGAAAATAGGAAACTCAGTAGTACTCATCATAGAGCACACCTTATCATATAGGGTGTGATTGCTCCATCCCGATATACCATCGTGCTATGGTGTATACGGAGGAGTAATGCTGAGAGAGAATCTCATTCTCCTTTAGAATAGTCCCGGATTTTCATGCTCAAGTATTCTCCTCCTTGATCACATCAAAGGACATAATACTTATACCCGTATTCTGGTTCTCTACTTCTCACTTATATTCTGTGACTATCTCAAAAGGTTCGGATTCATGTTTCAACAGGAACGTATGACTGAATCTTGAGAGATTATCAGAGAATGTAATGAAGTACAAAGAACCAGTCCTGGCATGTGTAGACAGGAGACCTTACATACATCATCATGTATCAGTCTCAAGAGTTCACTAACTCTTTCTCTGTTTCCAGTAAACGGAGCTATGGTTATCTTATCTTTGTGACATGACTGGCGAGTTTCACAAGATGTAAGTTCAAACTAATTTAAATATGCATCTTTATGTAACTCTAGCCAGTCGGGTCGCATTGATCTGACCTAGTCTACAATACCTCAAGAAGGATTCGTTCATTTCTGAACTCTTCCTCTTGTGTGTGTTCCATATACTAAGAACTGTAGTTTGATTTAGAACATCAATGCTTTTAGATAACGTGCCTGAACCGATCAACTTTTGATATAGGAAATGTTCAAAACATTATCCAACAATACAAAATTTTATCATTTCTTTAATGATAAAGAGACTGATATGATTTTGTATATCAGGTTCGGTATCTAATAACATTCGTTCAGAATCAATGTATCGGTAATACAGGGTGACAGTGACCGACAGACTTGGCTGCAACTCTTGCCCCGTTTTCTGCCTCATGAAACTTATCACCCGTTCTCAGTTTTTCTACCCTTTTGTAGCCCTATGTAACAGATTACATATCTGGGATCCTGATCCGGTATCATATACCAAGGATGCGGAGGATACTGAGAAACAGTTCTGTATAATGAACACAACCGAAGATGATGCATCAGCATGCACTCTCTTCGTTTGGGCAGCACGGGAATTCTGGTAATCCCCAATTTCCTGCTCTATCTTATAACAATTATAAGTTGGAGCGGGACTAACGTTCCCCAGCTCAGTATAACAAGCGGGTTCGGTCAATAATCCGTATTATTATCTTGATTAAGGCGTGATATGGTCGCTACCTGGAGAGAGAGAGAAGAAAACACTCAGCGTGCGCTCTTGCAAGAATAGATTGGTTATTATTTTATCTAATCAGGATGGCTCCCACTGCTTTTTATCAAATCTTCCTTCAAACCCTAAAAGGAAAGACTAGCCGAGATTAATTACACACTACAAGTTCGCCAATCTTTCAGCCAGGCCAGTGTCGGTACTTTGAGGGAGGTCCCCCGTGCTTTCGCACGAACCTAATTACAGTAAACCTCGTTTTCCCAGAGGCATAACCCCGTTGACACCTTTCTCGACACCTACTTGATCGGCTAATTGTAATGTATAAAACTCTCCCAGGAGTAACTCTTACTCGCAGCGGGTATCGGGATCCAACTATCTCATAGAAGGTATGCAATCTCATTGCAAATTTCAACACTTGAAATTCCCGATAATATTTTGCCCCTAGCAGCTATATGACCTTAACATAGTCAACAAATCATAAGTGCTAGTCAAGTTCAACCCGTCATTTCCCGATTGAATTAAACCCACCCGCACGACCCTTAACATAGTCAACAAAGTCGCACGACTACCCTAATCCAATCACATCATATGCTTATGCAGATAAGCACTAATTAGCTACCGCACACTACGCCTTAACATAGTCAACAAACGTAGCACGAATACTAACTAGTACTTATCTGAAATGACGGAGGGCTACGACAGGTTTTTCTGAAAACCTATTGCGTAATGAACTTGATATCGTTGTAGAATCAAATGATTTTAAAATGGAGTGTTTTTTAGGCTTTTCTAGTTTTGCTAAAGGAGTCACTCCCGGTGAAGGGATCGTCGGTCCTTTCCTCATCGAATGAGGTGCGGGATATATCACATATATCACTGTGCAAAGCAAAAACACTTAAAAGCAATCAAAAGACAAACCGAGTGTGTAGCATCTGCCAGTTATTGCTAAAGGAGTCACTCCCGGTGAAGGGATCTCGGTCCTTTCCTCATCGAATAAGGTGCAGGATATATCACATATACCGCTGTGCAAAGCAAGAACTGTAGCCACCTGTTTTATTTTGAAATTCGATTCTACAACATCTTAGGTTTCTTTTATTTCATTAATCTCAGTAATGAAGTCCCATCATTTAAATACCTAAACATCACAGATAAATACGACGTACACTTATGCCATCCGCATTCGCCTCGATGTCCCCTCGTGCACCGTTAGGTTAGGTAACTAACGGCAGAGCGGGGCAGGGCTAGCGCGGGTGTAAAACATAAGTAACGTCTATATAATATATCATATATACTATATACTGTATCTATCACAGAACATCACATGATCACATCACAGATATCGCAGCAGAAGAAACATATGAAATATTGGATATACTAGGACGTCCGTGTTTTCAATACGAGCCAGTATATAACACGGATTCCACTGTCGCGATGAATAGCCAAACCCACACCCCTAGACCCCTACGAGAGCGGCAAGCAACCCTACCAATTCTAGAGTTAGGAGACCCGGACTCGACTCCTCGAGTTGGTCTCCCACTGGACTCCAGAACCCTGTTACTTGTGCCCTCCTCCTTGGGTCTATCCTAGTGCGGAAAAGTAAATAATATACAACAACGGTGACAACATCCGCAACCTGGAAGCGCCCCAATAAAAGAATTTTACATACAAGTTTTTACATGAATGAAAATGAAAAACACTCATCTCACATAAAAACCCCCGGCTATTCAAAGACGACGATCCAATATAACATATCCAGCAACACATAGCATCACATGTCATCAACGTAAGTAAATATGTGCATCCCAATTGTCGTTGACATATAGCAACGAAACCGGCGATATCACATATTACACTTACGGTCAGAGAAAAGAAAGTGTAAAACTACAACAGTTAGAATCCGCAAACTCTTTAGACATCGCATGCCTAGCCAAATGAATTCCTTAGACATCGCATGCCTAACAATTATAAACCCCGCATTTTAGTCTCATTATCGAAAACACTTTTCAATATCAAGTCGGGCAATTCAACAGGATTCCCGACATCCTGATCGCATGCTCGCCGCAAACTTCAATAGGCGGCCGCACCCCCGATGCCGTCGACGAAGTGCACCAAGGCGGAACACCGCTGCCGCGAGCACCCGAACGGATGCTTTCGGCGATGGGGTTCTCCTACAGTCACTTGGTCGGGGCTATGGAGTGAGGCTGTCTATTAAGTTTATCGGCGAGCATCCGCGTACGCTACGTGATTGCGACGGACTTTTGATCACATCAAAATTCTGTGGCAACCGATCAAGTGAGACTAAACTGCTATGTTTATAACATTCATTCAGTTATCTCATAACTACTTGTGAATTCCAATTATTGTATCACATTCCAGATAAAATAGAAAATGTTAAACTTTCCGATCGAGCAATCGAATACCCAAGTTTTCCCGAAACAGATCAACACATGAAACAAGTCTAAAAACATTCAGTTCGTGCCTCAGTACCAACGGTCCAGCCGTAGAAGGGTCAAGCCAACGCCTCACATGTGGCACGCCGTACTGCCCAAAACCCGAAGGTTCAAAGGGCAGTTCAAGACGGTCACATAATCGAGTTAAGGTTTATTGTCTTCTAGAGGGTCCATCGCGTTACTTGCACTACTTAGAACGTCGTTAAACTACGGAAAAATCCAACACTTGGAAATTTCCCGACAGGGGAAAAATTGGGTATTTATATCCGGTTGAACTTTTTAACATATTCTAAAATTTATCCGGAAAGCCACATAAACAAAATTTGATACTCCGATCGAAACACCGAATCCCCAAAACAACCCCTGAAAATTCAACTCTTGAATAAAAATTAAAAATTCCCAGAAAATCCAGTATTAACAACTAAGAGTTACTGTGTAAAATTCACTGAAGAATGAGGCCGTACGGCCGCGGAACCGCCGCACGAGCCATGCTCGTGCCGCGGATCCGCGGCAGGTTGATGGAGTTAGACACTCGAACTTCACAGTAACTCTTAAAATCGCCTGCTGATTTTTCTGCATATTTTTAATGTTGAAAAATCCCAGATTTTAGAAAAAGGACAGAGAGCATGTTTGAAATGGGTTTTCGGGTTCGTTCGGAGTTCAAATTCCGTCTAGACTTCGCCTAAGGCTCTAGCTAGGCTCTGATACCACTGTAGGGTTCCTAGGCACTCTCAAGAGGTCTCACAAGGCATCAACCATGCCAATTTAAAATTTAACGGTGCCGAGAAACCCTAAACTACGGATCGTTGGCTAGAAATCTAGGAGAAAAGAAACTAGTTTACATCTAAACTAAAGGAACGGAAATACAACCTTTGTAGATCTGGTCCTCCACCTCCACGGCTCCGTGATGAAGTCCTCTCCGCTGTCCAAATGAAATCCCGGGCTCTAGCATCGACTTCGTCGGAGAAATGGCGAGCTAGGTCGTCGATGTCCATGCCGAAGATGATCTACGTCGAAGCATCGCAAGATCAAGCTCTCACTTTACCAAGTCATGAAACTTGTGAAGAAAACACACTCTACTACTTGTCAAGAGGTAGAGGATGAAGAAATAGGAAGTGGGTAGACTTTAGATTTGGATTTCTCACTCATATTCATCAATCACCATTGATGAAGTGAAGGTTTTCTTCAACTTGAAGAAGATGAAGAAGCAAAATAGAAAAATGATAAGTCTTATTAAAAAGAATAATAAAATCAAATACTTATCATGTTCTAACCTAGGTTAAGTGTAGAGAATAAACCATGGTCACTTGGATGGGTTAGGGTTAAGCATGATGACAAGAATGGTTACTAAAGTCAAAGCTTCATGAAGCTTCAACTTAAAACAAAAAAGGCCACCATTCTTATCTTCAACCTTTTCAAATAAATAAATAAATAAATAAATGAAAATGCAAAACCCTAATCAACACTTAACCATGGTTTAATTCTTTATACTTAACAACAAGATCATGTATCATCAAACATGATACAAATATGTGCACAAAAGTATATCACATATACTTCTTGCACATCAAGTGAGAAAATCCATTCAAAGTGAACCGATACTAGTTAATGCAAAGTAATATATCAAATATATAATTATACATTAAATCATTAAATCAACACTTGATTCAATGATCCGGTCATGTCGCACATAACCGACTGGTATCAATAGTAACAACTTATCGAATCAACACTTGATCCGATAACCCGGCTATATCGCATATAACCGATCAATGTCACATCACGAGAATCGAATACAGTATCACATACTGGTATTATTCTCGGTCCCGCACATATCTCATATGCGCTCCTATTTCGTTTCACTTGAGCCAGGAAACCTCTGTGTAGGACTCTAAAGACTCGTCAATACGCCGGCAGCAGATGATGATCATATCAAACATCCACAAGCCGCAAGCGGTCTGCTAAACGTAACGGCCACCCGGGTATTGAGCGATCAGAAGATCGACGAGCAAGCCCGCTCACATTCCAGTGAATCCAACCAGTAACACTACCGTACAGTCCGGTCTGATCGTCTGATATGTCGCATATCTCGCCTAGGGGTGGTAAACGTCAGACCCCAATAGCTCGATAAGTCGTGTCGATATGAGGTCTATAACAATTCGAGAAACTACTGGTAACACTTACCAGTAAATCTCAGCAACCATGGCCAGGGATTTCCTGTTATAGCCAATCGAACACAGCACAACATCAACTCCCTATACCGGGAGAGACGAATCCCCTCCTATCGCTCATTGCCTCCATGTGACTCGGGCCTGTACCCAAAAACCACCGTTTTGCACGCCCTCTTGGACGTGGTAAGATGGAAATCAAAGCACAGTGGGAACCACACAAGACTCTATGACGATCTCGGGTCAACAGACTACTCTGTACCAGTGTCAGCAGAGAACTGCCATCTGACGTGAGGTATAATACCATTTGGGAGTTCTCGGCGAGTCCGTCCAGTGTACCCAGTCTCCACTGAGCACCCGTATATGATCTCTGATGTCAAACACCAATGGATATGGGATCATCCATCGCCCATCTGTATGGGTCGAGAAGGTATACGCTAGTCTACTCTGGTATATCGATGCCCCGTCTCGATACACCCACGACTAGGGACTTTGAAGGATGTACTTATAGACTACCATGTCCCCACTAGTATGATCCGCATCATAGTCCAGGTAGTCAAGCACACATCCTAAGGGCTTTACCAACATGTAACAGAGAGACAATCAGTGTACACGTTAAGGTAAAGGTCAACCAGATAGCATACTATCATGTCGAGCAAGAAAGTCCTCCCTATATATGTCCCAGCATCCACTACAATATACATCCTATGTACAGTAATGGCCTCTAGGGCATACATATAACTAACAACTCAGTATCACTTATCATGGAATGTACCATATCTAATAGGGTCCGATTCCATCGTTCTGAAACACCGTTGTGCTATGGTGTGTAAGGAGGAGTGAGCTGGTAGAGAATCCCATTCACTTTTAGAAAATCTGAAAACTCTGTACTGAGATACTCTCCACTTCGATCCAATCGAAGTATGTTGATGCTCAATCCGGTTTGTTTTTCTACTTCAAGTTTGTACTCAGTGAATTTGTTGAAAGCTTCAGACTTATGATTTAATAAAAACACATGACCGAATCTTGAGAAGTCATCAGTAAAAGTTATTAAGTAAGAAAAACCGCCTCTAACTTGTGTAGACATTGGCCCGCATACATCACTATGTATGAGGCCTAAGGGCTCAGTAACTCTTTCTCCTTGTCCTGTAAACGGAGTTTTGGTCATTTTACCCTTGATACAAGACTGGCAAGTCGCATAAGATTTATATTCAAAGGGATTTAAATATCCATCTTTATGCAGCTTGTTTAGTCTTGTTTCGTTAATATGACCAAGTCTACAATGCCAAAGAAAAGCTTCATTTATATCTGAAAATTTTCTTTTATGAGTGTGTTGTATACTGAAAACTGTGTGTTGATTTAGGACGTATATCCCGTTATTAAGTATACCATACCCAACCAACATTTGATCCAGGTTAATGTTTATAACATCGTTCTGCAATACAAAATTATATCTTTCATTATCTAACAAAGAAACGGATATTGTAGGGTTGCTAGACACGCGCACAAGGGTCTACGAGGCATCAACCATGCCCGATTAAAATTTTAGCCGTGCCGAACAACCCGAAGCCGGATCTTTAAACAAGGGTTTAGGCTATAATTAGCATGTTAAACATTTTAACACTAAGTGAGAGGGATTACAACCTTTGTAGATCCGGTCCTTCACTTCTTAAGCTCCGTGTTGAGGTCCCTTCGCTGTGATCATCGTGTTCTGGACTGTCGAGAAGCATCACGAAGAGAATGATGCAACCTTTGCTTCCGATCTTCGATACTAAGATGATCTACCTTGAAGTTTCATTAACACAAGCTAACACTCATAATATGAAGTGAACACCCTTATCTAAATGGCAAGGATAGATGAGGATGATGAAGTAGGATTTTTGCTCTCATTTATTATCTTTTTCTCACTCACTTTCATCACAAAAGAAAGCTTTTTCATGAAGGAACTCAAGCATCAAGAAGAAGAATGAAGATGATAACTTAATCCTTTTGTGATGAACAATGAATTATTGTAGTGGTTACAAATCTAACCAAGGGTTAAGCATGAAAGGAGTTAACCCTTGTAGAGAGTTAACTAGAGTTAATGGTTTGGATTGGGTTAACATAATATCTCACAAAAATATCAAGCAACCACAAAGTCAAAGCTTCATGAAGCTTCATGGGAGCTTCATGCAAAAGCTAACCCTAATCCAAACCCTAACCAAGTTTAAACCCTAATCCTATGTTAAATTTGTAACCCTAACATGTTACAATATTATATATCACATACACAATATATTTTGTAACAATAGATAATAATACAATTAACATATGTCGCATATATATCAATGTATTATCCCGTGAGAAAATGAATCTTTTAGTGAGCAAATATTAGTTAATGTAATTTAATATATCATATATATTATTATACATTAAATTATCGAATCAACACTTGATCCGATAATCCGGCTATATCGCATATAACCGACTAATACGATGACCCGGCTATATCACATATACCCGGCCGATATCTCATATCACGAGAATCCAATACGGTATCATATACCGCATTATCCTCGGTCCCGCACATATCACATATGTGCTCCTACTCCGTTTTGCCTGAGCCAAGAAACCTCTGTGTAGGACTCTAAAGAATCGTCAATACGCCGGCAGTAGGTGATGATCATATCAAACACCCACATGCTGCAAGCAGTCAGCTAAACGCAACAGCTACCCAGGTATTGAGCGCTCAGAAGATCAACAAGAAAGCCTGTACATTCTCCTGTGAATCCAAACAGTAACACTCCCGTACAGTCCGGTCTCGTCGTCTGATATGTCGCATATCTCGCCTAGGGGTGGTAAATGTCAGACCCCAGTAGCTTGATAAGTCGTGTCGATATGAGGTCTATAACAGTTCAAGAAACTACTGATAACGCTTACCAGTAAATCTCAGCAACTCTGGCCAAGGATTTTCGGTTATAGCCAATCGAACACAGTGCAACATCAACTCCCTATACCGGGAAAGACGAATCCCCTCTTATCGCTCATTGCCTCCATGTGATTCGGGACTGTACCCAAAAGCCACCTTTTTGCACGCCCTCTTGGACGTGGTATGATGGAAATCAAAGCACAGTGGGAATCACACAAGACTCTATGACGATCTCGGGTCAACAGACTACTCTGTACCAGTGTCACCGGAGAACTGCCATCTGACGTAAGGTATAATACCATCTGGGAGTTCTCGGCGAGTCCGTCCCGTGTACCCAGTCACCACTGAGCACCCGTACACCATCCTTGATGTTAAACACCAATGGATATGGGATCATCCATCGCCCATCATATAGGTCAAGATGCGTATACGCTAGTCTACTCTGGTGTATCGATGCCCTGTCTCGATACACCCTCGACTAGGAACAGTTATAGGATGTACTCGTCGACTACCGTGGCCCCACTAGTATGATCTCATCATAGTCCCAGTAGTCGAGTACATATCCTAAGGGCTTTATCAACATGTAACATAAAGACAATATGAGTACATGTTAAGATAAAGTAAAACCAGATAGCATACTATCATATCGAGCAAGAAAGTCTTCCCTATATATGTCCTAGCATCCACTACATTATACATCGTATATACAGTAATGGCCTCTAGGGCATACATATAACTAACAATCTCCCACTTGCACTAGGGCCATCTGTTGTGGTATCACATACCCAACAATTAGCTACGGTTGAAGTATCTCATACTCAACCATCCCATAAATGTCTCTACTGGGAAAAAGGCCTTTGTGAGTGGATCTGCGCTGTTGTCCTCTGTGTCTACTCTCCTAACCTCGATCTCCCTGGAGATCAACCATCTCCATGATCAGGTGATACTGCCTAAGAATTATATCTGGATTTCTGATGGGACGGTAGTTAATTGGCTAAAGACACAACTCCATTGCCACACAATGGTAGGAACGAAGTTCATCTCGTGAACTTATATATATCCAGACTGCCTCTTTGGTAGCATCCTTGGTAACGATGTATCTTGCCTTTAATCATCTAGTAAGTCACGGTATCTAGCTTTGAACTCTTCCAACATACCGTCCCTCCACTGAGGGTAAAGACAATGCCTGCGACTGACATTCAGTCGTCCTTATCACCCTGGAACCTTTCCAGTGATTCTCCCCATGATCAATTGATACCATCTCACTACAACTAGTGAGTATCCTAACATCCAATTAGATCTATCTCATAGATCCAAAACCCAGGATTTAGGAGGTATCATTTTGATCCTATATGGAGAATCCTTGTGATAAGCGGAGATTAACCGAGCGTAGCATAGGAAACTCCTTCCCTATCAAGAGTATGTCATCTACGTACTCTACGAGGATCACCTCCATACTCTCTACTACCTTTTTGTATATACAAGGTTCATCTACCATTTTGATGAAGTCAAACTCTTTGACTATCACATCAAAACATATGTTCCAACTCCGCGATGCCTGTTTTATCACATAAAACATCTTGCTCACGTTTCCGCTGCTCCCACTGTCTACGAAGCCCTCTGGCTGTGTACTTATAGACGCTCTCTTCCAAATCAGCATTTTAGAAAAGCAGTCATGACACCCAACCACCAGATATCGTAGTCATGGTATGTAGCCGTGGCAAGTAAGATCTGGATGGACTTAAACATAGCTTTGAAAGTCTCAACTTTTCCATATACACCAAGTAATCTTCTCAAGATATACTTGCTCCTGATGGGGATTTAACCCTTCAGATAAAGCAACCAAAGTCCATACTTTGTTGGTGTATAAGGATTCCATCTCAGATCACTAAGCATCCAGCCATTTTTACAGAGTCTCACTCTTGATGGCCAGCTCGAAACTAGTTGGGTCATCATCTCATGATGTAATCCTCGCTCCCACTGTCACAGAGAAACCGAAGTATCTCTCAGGTGGGTGAGGAACCCTACTAGATCGGCGGAGAGGCTGAGATTCGTTGGTTACTATTGAATCCTTTGGTTCTACCAAATCATCTACTGTAGTTTGTATAGCTGGAACTCCTTCCAGTTCTACCTCATGATCACTAATTTCTTCTCAAGAAATTCCCTTTCACAAAGGTGGCATGCTGGCATGCTGAGAAACAAAACATCTTTTGTTCCTCGGTTTGGTAGAAGATATTCCCTTGCGAATGCTTGGGATATCCAACAAACTTCCATAGTACTGACTTTGCCTCGAGCTTGTCCGGATTATGCTTTTAGACATAGGCCGGACAACCCCAAATCTTAGCAAACTTAAGATATGGGCTCTTCCCTTTCCATATCACATATGAAGTGGTAGGCAACTGATTTGATTTGAACCCTGTTCAATAGGTATGCAACTTCTCAAGTGCATAACTCCCAAAAGGAAATAGGAAACTCAGTAGTACTCATCATAGAGCACACCATATCACATAGGGTGCTATTGCTCCGCCCCGATATACCGACGTGCTGTGGTGTATACGGAGGAGTAATGCTGAGAGAGAATCTCATTCTTCTTTAGAATAGTCCAGGAATTCCGTGCTCAAGTATTCTCCTCCTTGATCTCATCAAAGGACATAATACTTATACCCGTATTTTGGTTCTCTACTTCTAACTTATATTCTGTGAATATCTCAAAAGGTTCGGACTTGTGTTTCAACAGGAACATATGTCTGAATCTTGAGAGATCATCAGAGAATGTAATAAAGTATAAAGAACCGGTCTTGGCATGTGTAGACAGGAGACTTTCATACATCAGCATGTATCAATCCCAAGAGTTAACTAACTCTTTCTCTGTTTCCAATAAACAGAGCTATGGTCATCTTATCTTTGTGACATGACCGGCAAGTTTCACAAGATGTAAATTCAAACAAATTTAAATATGCATCTAAATGTAACTTAGCTAGTCGGGTCGCATTGATATGACCTAGTCTACAATACCTTAAGAAGGATTCGTTCATTTCTGAACTCTTCCTCTTGTGTGTATTCCGTATACTAAGAACTGTAGTTTGATTTAGAACGTCAATGCTTTTAGATAACGTGCCTGAACCGATCAACTCTTGATATAGGAAATATTCAAAACATTATCCAACAATACAAAATTATATCCTTTCTTTACTAATAAAGAGACTGAAATGATTTTGTACATCAGGTTCGGTATCTAATAACATTTGTTCAGAATCAATGTATTCTGGTAATACAGGGTGATAGTGACCAACAGACTTGGCTGCAACACTTGCACCGTTTCTATCTCATGAAACTTATCACCCGTTCTCAGTTCTCTACCTATCTATAGCCCATGTAACAGATTGCATATGCGGGATCCTGATCTGGTATCTCATACCCAGGACGTAAAGGATACTGAGAAACAGTTCTGTGTAATGAACACACCCGAAGATGATGCATCAGCATGCACTTTCTTCGTTTGGGCGGCACGGGAAATCTGGTATTCACCAATTTCCTGCTCTGTCTTATAAAATTATAAGTTGGAGCGGGACCAACGTTCCCCAGCTCAGTATAAGAAGTAGGTTCGGTTAATACATCCGTATTATTATCTTGATTAAGGCGTGATATGGTCGCTACCTGGAAAGAAAGAGAAGAAAATACTCAGCGTATGCTCTTGCAAGATTAGATTGGTTATCTAATATATCTAATCAGGATGTCTCCCACTGTTTTAATCAAATCTTCCTTCAAACCCTAAAAGGAAAGACTAGCCGGGATTAATTACACTCTACAAGTTCGCCAATCTTTCAGCCAGGCCAGTGTCGGTACTTTGAGGGAGATTCCCCGTGCTTTCGCATGAACCTAATTAAAGTAAACCTCGTTTTTCCAGAGGCGTAACCCCGTTAACACCTTTCTAGACACCTACTTGATCGGCTAATTGTAATGTGTAAAACTCTACCAGGAGTAACTCTTACTCGCAGCGGGTATCGGGATCCAACTATCTCATAAAAGGTATGCAATCTCATTGCAAATTTCAACACTTGAAATTCCCAATAATTCTGCCCCTAGCAGCTTATGACCTTGGCTAAGGTCAACAAATCATAAGTGTTAGCCAAGTTCAACCTGTCATTTCCCGATTGAATTAAACCCACCCGCACGACCCTTGGCTAAGGTCAACAAAGTCGCACGACTACCCTAACTCAATCGCATCATATGCTTATACAGATAAGCACTAATCAGCTACCGCACACTACGCCTTGGCTAAGGTCAACAAACGCAGCACGAATACTAACCAGTACTTATCTGAAATGACGGAGGGCTACGACAGGTTTTTAAGAAAACCTTTTGCGTAATGAACTTGATATCGTTGTAGAATCGAATGATTTTAAATGGAGTGTTTTTGAAGCTTTTCTAGTTTTGCTAAAGGGGTCACTCCCAGTGAAGGGATCGTCGGCCCTTTCCTCATCGAATAAGGTGCTGGATATATCATATATATCACTATGCAAAGCAAAAACTCCAAAAGCAATCAAAAGACAAACCGAGGGGTGTAGCATCTGCCAGTCATTACTAAAGGGGTCACTCCCAGTGAAGGGATCTCGGCCCTTTCCTTATCGAATAAGGTGCAAGATGTTCTACAAGAAACACCGCTATGCAAAGCAAGAACTAGAGCTACCAGTTTTTAAACAAGTTTCTACAACATCATAGGTTTCTTTTATTTCATTAATCTCATTAATGAAGTCCCATTTTTAATTGTGCTTCACAAGCATCACATTTGAAACAAAATCTGCAATATAACATATATCTCATATATATAATATAAACATTCGTCTCAGGCAGTAATATGATCTCATCACAGAACATTGCAGCAGAAGAACATATATGAAATATTGGATATACTAGGACGTCCGTGTTTTAATACGAGCCTGTATAAAATACGGATTCCACGGTCGTGATGAATAGCCAAACCCACATCCCTAAACCCCTACGAAAGCGGCAAGTAACACTGCCAATTCTAAGGTTAGGAGACCCGGTCTCAACTCCTCGATATGGTCTCCCACTAGACCCCAGAACCCGGTTACTTGTGCTCCCCACCTTGGGTCTACCTAATGCAGAAAAGTAAATAATATACAACGGGTGACATCAACCTCATCCCGGAAGTGCCCCAATAAAAGAATATTACATACAAATGAATTTTACATGAATGAAAAAGAAAAACTCTCATCTCACATAAAACCCCCGGCTATTCAGAACGCGACGATCCAATATAACATATCACAGCAACATATAATATCTCATAGCATCAACGTAAGCAAGTATGCGTATCCCGATTGTCATTGATGTATAGCAACGAAGCCGGCGATACACCACATACTACGCTTACGGTCACAGAAAAGAAAGTGTAAAACTACAACAGTGGGAATCCGCAACCTCCTTAGACATCGCATGCCTAACCAAATGAATTCCTTAGACATCTCATGCCTAACAATTATAAACCCCGCATTTTAGTCTCATTATCGAAAACTCTTTTCAATATCAAGTCGGGCAATTCAACAAGATTCCCGACATCCTGATCGAATGCTCGTCTCAAATTTTAGTAGACGGCCGCACCCCCGGATGCCGTCGAGGAAGTTCACTAAGACGGAACACTGCTGCCGCGAGCACCCGAACGGATGCTTTTGGCGACGGGGTTCTCCTACAGTCACTTGGTCGGGGCTATGGGGGCATAGCTGTCTATTAAGTTTACCCGGCGAGTATCCGCGTACGCTACGTGATTGCGACGGACTTTTGATCACATCAAAATTCCGTGGCAACCGATCAAGTGAGACAAAACTGCTATGTTTATAATATTCAAATTAGTTATCTCATAACTACTTATGGATTCCAAATATTGTATCACATTTCAGATAAATAGACAATGTTAAACTTTCCGATCGAATAATCAAACACCCAAGATTTTCCCAATAAATCTCAACACTTGAAATCAGTTTAAAAACATCCATCACATGCCACAGTACCAATGGTCCAGCCGTAGAAGGGTCAAGCCAACGCCTCACATGTGGCACGCCGTACTGCCCCAAACCCTAAGGTTTAGAGGCAGTACAAGACGGTCACATAATCGAGTTAAGGTTTGTTGTCTTCTAGAGGGTCCACCGCGTTACTTGCATGACTTAGAACGTTCTTAAACTCGAGAAAAAATCCAACTTTTGAAAAAATTTCCGACTGGGGAAAAGTGAGTTATTGATACACGTTCGAACTTTTTAACACTTTCTAAAAATTATCCGGACAAAACTAAACGAATTTAAATTATCCGATCGAATCATCGAGTCCCCAATACAACCCTAGAAAACTCAACACTTGAGTGGAATAAAAATATTCCTAGAAACAAATAACAAGAAAGGACCTAAGAACAATTACATGAAATTTCAGGGACTAAGTCACAATTTCGGCCGTGGAACCGCCGCCAAACCCTTGGTTTGGCCACGGTTCCGCGGTCAAATAGTTGACTCAGTGGACCGTACTTCACAGTAATTCTTAGTTTTTCCTGCTTGTTTTTCTAAGCATTTTTTATTCTGAAAAAATCACATTTTTAGAAAATGTACAGAGAGGGGTTAATATCGGGTATTCGGAGTTCGATCGGACTTTAAACTTCGTCTAGACTTTGCCTAAAGCTCTAGCTTAGCTCTGATACCACTGTAGGGTTGCTAGGTACGCGCACAAGGGTCTACGAGGCATCAACCATGCCCGATTAAAATTTTAGCCATCCCGAACAACCCGAAGCCGGATCTTTAAACTAGGGTTTAGGTGATAACTAGCATGTTAAACATTTTAACACTAAGTAAGAAGAATTACAACCTTTGTAGATCCGGTCCTTCGCTTCTTAAGCTCCTTGTTGAGCTCCCTTCGCTGTGATCATCGTGTTCTGGACTCTCAAGAGGCTTCACGAAGAGAATGATGCAACCTTTGCTTCCTATCTTCGATACTAAGATGATCTACCTTGAAGTTTCATTAACACAAGCTAACACTCATAATATGAAGTGAACACCCTCATCTAAATGGCAAGGATAGATGAGGATGATGAAGTAGGATTTTTGCTCTCATTTATTATCTTTTTCTCACTCACTTTCATCACAAAAGAAAGCTTTTTCATGAAGGAACTCAAGCATCAAGAAGAAGAATGAAGATGATAACTTAATCCTTTTGTGATGAACAATGAATTATTGTAGTGGTTACAAATCTAACCAAGGGTTAAGCATGAAAGGAGTTAACCCTTGTAGAGAGTTAACTAGAGTTAATGGTTTGGATTGGGTTAACATAATATCTCACAAAAATATCAAGCAACCACAAAGTCAAAGCTTCATGAAGCTTCATGGAAGCTTCATGCAAAAGCTAACCCTAATCCAAACCCTAACCAAGTTTAAACCCTAATCCTTTGTTAAATTTGTAACCCTAACATGTTACAATATTATATATCACATATACAATATATTTTGTAACAATAGATAATAATACAATTAACATATATCGCATATATATCAATGTATTATCCCGTGAGAAAATGAATCTTTTAGTGAGCAAATATTAGTTAATGTAATTTAACATATCATATATATTATTATACATTAAATTATCGAATCAACACTTGATCCGATAATCTGGCTATATCGCATATAACCGACTAATACGATGACCCGGCTATATCACATATACCCGGCCGATATCTCATATCGCGAGAATCCAATACGGTATCATATACCGCATTATCCTCGGTCCCGCACATATCACATATGTGCTCCTACTCCGTTTTTCCTGAGCCAAGAAACCTCTGTGTAGGAATCTAAAGAATCGTCAATACGCCGGCAGTAGGTGATGATCATATCAAACACACACAAGCTGCAAGCGGTCAGCTAAACACAACAGCTACCCAGGTATTGAGCGCTCAGAAGATCAACAAGAAAGCCTGTACATTCTCCTGTGAATCCAAACAGTAACACTCCCATACAGTCCGGTCTCGTCGTCTGATATGTCGCATATCTCGCCTAGGGGTGGTAAACGTCAGACCCCAGTAGCTTGATAAGTTGTGTCGATATGAGGTCTATAACAGTTCGAGAAACTACTGATAACACTTACCTGTAAATCTCAGCAACCTTGGCCAGGGATTTCCGGTTATAGCCAATCGAACACAGCGCAACAGCAACTCCCTATACCGGGTGAAACGAATCCCCTCTTATCGCTCATTGCCTCCATGTGATTCGGGACTGTACCCAAAAGCCACCTTTTTGCACGCCCTCTTGGACGTGGTATGATGGAAATCAAAGCACAGTAGGAATCACACAAGACTCTATGACGATCTCGGGTCAACAGACTACTCTGTACCAGTGTCACCGGAGAACTGCCATCTGACGTTAGGTATAATACCATCTGGGAGTTCTCGGCGAGTCCGTCCAGTGTACCCAGTCACCACTGAGCACCCGTACACCATCCTTGATGTCAAACACCAATGGATATGGGATCATCCATCGCCCATCATATGGGTCAAGATGCGTATACGCTAGTCTACTCTGGTGTATCGATGCCCTGTCTCGATACACCCTCGACTAGGAACAGTTATAGGATGTACTCGTCGACTACCGTGGCCCCACTAGTTTGATCTCATCATAGTCCCAGTAGTCGAGTACATATCCTAAGGGCTTTATCAACATGTAACATAGAGACAATATGAGTACATGTTAAGATAAAGTACAACCAGATAGCATACTATCATGTCGAGCAAGAAAGTCCTCCCTATATATGTCCTAGCATCCACTACAATACACATCGTATGTACAGTAATGGCCTCTAGGGCATACATATAACTAACAGATATTATATTACAAAGCATACTAGGTATATAATATCATGGGTTCAAAACCAATATACACCCTGATGGCAACCCCAGGTGATACTCTCCCACTGAAACCGCATGTACATTGGAACCATTTCCAACCCGGAGAGTATGGTCCCCTGTCTTCAAAACTCTACTATTTCTCAGCCCCTACATAGAATTGCATATGTGAGAACACGAACCGGTATGTAATACTCAGGAAGTAGAGTTTATAGAAAAACAGTTTTCTGTCACAAACACACCTGAAGCGGAAATATCACCATGCTTCTACTTCTTGAGATCCAGGTACTCAGCACAGTTGCGCTTCCAGTGTCCTGCGTTGTGGCAGTAATAACATTCCCCTTTCCCCGATTCTCCAACTGTCACGACCCGAAATTAGCACGTGACGGCCCTTAAACTATGCAATGTCTATAGGCGTAACGTAATTTAAGTAAGCCGAAAACCCAGCAATCTAAACCATCAAAAGTAGTAAGTGATAAGAACATTGTTAAAACTTTTGAAAATCTCAAGTACAAATTCTTTAAAGTCCCACTTTAGTTTCTTAAAAATTTTGGCAGCACCTCCTTTGTAAAAACTAACCCCAAAAATGGATACAACATAAAGATAAAGTAAAGCATCCTCAACAGGAGCAAATCCATGCCTAATGGCGGAAAACAACCACCACAACAGATATACGACGCCGTAGCGAAGAAATAAAAAACGATATAAGTAAAACTGCATAAAAGACCTCCAAGTCACCAAAAATATACAATATCGTCCTCACATCAAGTCTCTAAGTCTATACATGATATTGGTAGATGGAGAGTACAGGATACAACGAATATACAATAAGCAATATCGGATAACTGCAAAACCCACCTATAGCAAAACTGCACACAGTCAGCCGAAGCGGTATCCGCCGCAAAAGATGATATGATAGGTAGAAGCCCTGCCTCGACTACTCTGAGGAACGACCTGCAAACCCTGTGGCACAACGGAGGTGACTTGCCAACTCGTGAATAGTAAATAACATATGCAGGAAATCGCAAGTATGCACGTACAGCGCGAATCTAATACATGCAAGCTGATAGCAATAAATGGCCATATGTATGCAACAGTCATGAAAGGTGCTCTATCAGGTACAACTAATACATGAAGCAATAAATGGCAATATGTATATGCAATAGTCATGAAAGGTACTCTATCAGGTACTATAAATACATGAAGCAAGGCATATAAAATAAATGTGAAGTATGGGATAAAACATGTCATCCTCTAGGAATTCTGACCTCGTGGCAGGACCAAAATCCATCAAGACAATCTAAATCCCAAATTTCCTCAAATCATCCCCCAAATTGGCCCTCATATCCTGTAAGTATCATATATCTTGAGTATCCAACATCAAGTAAATCTCATATATCCTGGGTGTCCAATATTAAGTAAATCTCATATATCCTGAGTGTCCAATATCAAGTAAATCTCATATAACCAGTATCCAATATCGAGTAAGTCTCATGATACCTGAGTGTCCAATATCTACACCCAAAAACATCATGAAAACAAGTGTCTAGCATCGACACAAAAATACTCATCTCTGAAGCACCGTCACCTGGGACTGGCCCTCCTATGTCATGTATGTACATCTTATAGAACCTCGATCGGTATCCCCCAGTTATCCGTCGAGTCCAAATACTATCACCGGTTGGCACACGCCCCCAGCCAGGCTCATCGGCATGTATCGTCGATCTTCTTGCCCTGGGGAACCAACCGAGTTCCTCCATGTACCCGCACACGGCCCATGACACCTCCTCGCATGGAGTATATATAAGCTCAGAACCGAGAAATCTCATAGTGGAACCTGAAATAACATATCAAGAAAAACCGGGTTTTCAAATAATGCATAATTTCATGAAACAACCACGGTCCTCAAATCCAGAAAACATCAAGTAATGAATAAGTATAACTGCATGAATTAATACATATATATTAGCGTTCCATTACACTAAGATATATATATATATATATATATATATATATATGCATATATAACAGCGTCCTATTCCACTGTTATATATACTTAGGAGTAAAAATATCAGAGAACATTATATGAAATCCATGAATGTAATATATGCAACATGAAACAGTAATATGAGCATATAAATGAAAAACTGCTATTTAACTCCAACAAGTTAATATATATCATGCGGTTTCTAATTTCTCCAAGTCCATACAATATCAAATAAAGGTGAACATGTAGCTATAGCCAGGTATGCGTACCCATGTTGGCATAGTAAAGTATGCGTATCTACCTATCAATAATGATGTAATACCCTCCTGGTATATATGAAAGCATATATATGCAAGATGTACATGTAGCTATGTCTCATATGTGTATATACCTATCCCTAATGGTAAAATACCATATAGGTATATGGGTAACTAGCATGTAAGCATGACAAGGCATATGTGTAAGCATGTAGGTATACAGGTATGCTATATGTCATATGCACAATGAAAATGAGGATCATGTCTCAATGTCCTTAAGCAATACAGTATCACAGATATATAGGTGTTATGCGTGTTATGGCAATTATCGACGGTGTGTGTGTAGCATACAATTAGTGCTCGTGAAACATGAACCGTCAATAATGGTGTTGTGTCTCATTAATACTAAGTCCATGCATAATAGGAAATGAGATATCCAACAAAGGTACACATGCACAATCAATATCCATATACATCTAACTAATAGTCATATCATTTAATCTAGCCCAGATGCATAACGCCATGAGGGTGATTCTCCTGTAGATGTTAAATCTACTCACAACAATCCTGGTTAAGTAAAGCCAATCACTCGCTTTTCCTCCTCCGCAGCGCCCGAAGTCCCCGCCTGCGATCCTGAAAGTATATAACAATATAACAAGTGTATATTAGCAATCGACCAATAACACGTACCAACTACGTTTGACTGACGCACCAACTCCAAACATACTCTCAAGTATTCATCCAGTGGCTAACGTGCGTAGCGACACTATGAAACCAACTCAAGAGCAAAAGCTATACAAAGACACGAACGATATCGGCATGACCCCAGCTAGGAACGCAAAGCAACACAACTACCAAGCCTAGACCCTAATCCTACAGATCGTGCATTCACAACACAAGATATAGTGTAGAATCTAGTAAAAATAACGTCGCAATTTCAAAAGAAACCCACGCCAAAACTTACCGAAATCTAGTATGCAACATATATCATTTTTGCACAAAACTACAAGTTTTTACCAAAACTAGAATTTACAAACATCACAATATAGCAAGATTAAACCATTCATACCTTTACTATAATTTTAATCTCACTTAATTAGGATTTAGTAAAAGTCTAGTTTGTAATTAAGCTAATTAGATAAATAGGAAAATATCATTTAACAAATCTAGCAAGTAGGTTATGTTTTCTTTTGCCTAAAATTAACAATTAACCATTTCACTAATCAAAACCCTAATTTTATTACAAAAATCCTTACTAGAAATTCTAAATATAAAATTAAAAGCTTAAATTAAACATATAATAAGCTAAATAAGGATTTAACAACAATTAGAGATTAGGGTTAGGGTTTTATACCACCACAAAAATAGCTACTAGAAAACCAAAGTTAGCCTCCAAAAATCCTAACTTGATGAACATCCAAGCTTGATTTGTGAAGAAGAATGAAGAGTTTTGGTTTATAAATGAGTTTGTGGGAATTATTTAGGATTTTTGATGATTTTTATGAAGCAAAAAGAGATGAAAATGGAGGGGGGAAATTAGGGCAGCCAAGGAGAAGTGGCCGACCATGATAGAAAATGGAGAGGGTTAAGGATTTGTGTGGAAAATTCTAGTGCAAAACAATTATTAAAGCATTAATGACACAAATATCTTATGCCACGTCTTATTCTTTTCTTTAAAATTTCCATTTAAATTCACAAATATCTTGATATTTACCTAGGATATTTTCAAAGATGAATTAGTGCTAATCTAGTGATTAACTTAGCATAGATTCACATTGCATTAATTAACCCAAGCAAAAATGTAATTACCACTAATTAAGTGTGTAATTAACAACTTAAAATAATATTTAATTATGGAAAAATTCTATGTGAACCAAAACTTCCAATTAACCCCCAAAGCCCGCGCACTAGCTTTATTCTAGCTAAACTAGGTGCCGTCAAGTCTATACAAAAGTATGATCACAATCGGGTTAAAACGGAAAACACCGACTATTTTACCCTAAAAACGGAAAATCCGCAAAACGATTTCTAAAACGTTACAATCTTCCCCCCTTAAAGAAATTCGCCCCCCGAATTTAAAATTAATCTACGCGTACCTCAAAGAGATGAGGGAAAGTCTTCCACATCTCGCTCGCAGCCATTCAAGTGATCACCTCACTAGACGGCTATGCCAAAGAACCATCACAGATAGCAAGACCCTTGACCTAAGTCCCACCACCTGCCGATTCACTGAAACTATCGGCTACTGGTGAACGAAAGATCGTGCCCATGCTAAAAGGTCTGATGCTGAATCATGTGAGAAAGGTCATGAAGGTAATTGCGAAGTATCGACACAAGGAATACGGGGGGAATACTCAAAAATCTGGGCGGAAGTCCCATATTAGGCAACGGTACTAACTCGCTTCAAGGATTTGAAAAGGACCTACAATTCTGGAACTAAGCTTCCCAAAACTCAACACGCCATCTATCGGAAAAATCCATAGGAATAAATGACCTTCCACTATGAACTCAAGTCTGCGACAACGAAGGTCGACGTAAGACTTCTGTCTGCACTGGGCTACTCTCATCCTGAACTGAATCAACTGGATCTTCTCCGCAGTCTCATGACAAGCTGGGGTCCAAAAATCCTACTCTCGTAGAGTCAGCAAAACAGACTGGCGATCGACACGACCTAACAAACAAAACCTAAAGGTTGCCAATTAGAATGTCTCCTGATAACAGCTATCGAAGGAGAACCCTAACAATGGCAAGTGACGATCCCAACTGCCAAAAAACACCTAGTACGTACGCGCAAGCCTATCCTCCAGAGTCTGTATAGTCCGCTTGTTAGTGTATATGCCCTAGAGGCCATTACTGTATCATACTGGTTTGTATATTACTTAATGGATGCTTGGGATATTCACCTTGTATATACAATCTTGCTCAAAATAGTAGTATGCTACTTGGTTTGTTTCTACTTCAATGTGTACATGTGTTTATTTTTGTATATCGCCTATACACATTAGTAGAGCCCTTAGGATCTTTGCTTGATTACCAGCGATGTGATGGCCGTCACACTAGTGGGGCTGGGTAATCTATAAGCACATCCTTATGCAGGTCCCTGGTCGCAGGACTATCGAGACAGGGCATCGATACTCCGGAGTAGACCAGCGCATGCGCTTTTCATCCCAGTGTGGGAGACGGTCTGTCCCACAGCCGTCAGTACGTCGTACTTGAGATAGTATGCGGGTGCTCGTTAGGTTATGGGTACACTGGACAGGACTCGTCGGGAACTGACTAGTTGGTATTATACCTATCGTCAGTTATCAGTTCCCAGGTGACATGAGTACAGCTTAGTTCGCTGACTTGACACTGTCATTCCGCCACGAGTGTGTTCCCACTGTACTTTGATCACTACCCTACCACGGCTCAAAGGAGTCGTGCAAACAGGTAGTGGTTGGGTGCAGTCCCGAAGCACTTGGAGGCAGTGACGGTTAGACAGGATTCGTCTCTCCCGGTATTGGGGGTTGACATCGCGCTGTGTCTAGGAGAGCCATTACACGAGTAGTCCCTGGCCAGGGCAAACGAGATATACTGGTAGGTTTCCAGAGTTATCTCAGGGTGTTTTGGGCTTCGCTCCGGCACGACTTGTACCGCTATTAGGGGACTGACGTTTACCGCCCCCTAGGCCCGCCATGCGATGTATCAGACGAACAGACCGGACTGTACGGAGAATGTCACACTCAGGCTCAGTAGGAGTTCAGATGGGTTTCGCCTCGTCCGTCTTCTTGTCGGCATTACCTGAGGACCGTTACGCACAGCTAGTGCCGCTTGCGGTCTGTGGTTAAACCCACTGCCAGCGTAGTGTCGAGTCTTTAGAGTCCCACACAGAAAGCTTTTCTCCTTTAGGCAAAAGAGTAGAGGTCGCATGGTATTGCGACAGGTCGCATGGTTTTGCGACAGGGTTCGGTCACATCCGTGCACTTGTGCACGTACAGTGTCCGGACAGTTTACACTAGCGGGCTTTGGTTTAAGCCAGATCCTAGTGTACCTTATGGGATTGGATTTATCCAGTTTGCATTCGTGTTCCTCGGAACGCGGATGCGGGTGTGTATGCACAGTTGACAGGGAGGCAGAGGCAGCGGATTCTCATTAGGGTTGTTGACAGTTGACCGTTGACTATTTGACTTTATGCTCAACCCTAATGAGAATATGATATGTGATTAACTATTATATTAATTAAGTATTATGGTGATATGGTTGTTGACTTGTTGACTTTTGTTGACTTGTTGACTTTGTTGACTTGTTGACTTTTGTTGACTTGTTGACCGGTTGACTAGGCTTGACTAGTTGACCATCATGATAACCATAGCCATCATTTCATGGCAAAGACTTTTGTTTACTTGCTCATTTGTGTAAAATGAGTGCATGAAATGATATGGTTGTGGTTGCTTCTAACCATCACATAAGACTTTTTTTTGATATGATGAGTTATGATCACTTTGGATTATGAGAGGGTGAAAGACCAAAGAGAGCCTCATTCTTTCTTGCTCATTCTCTCTCTTGTTCTTGAGCTCTCCTCTTGCTCTCACCCTCAACCTCTTGCTCCCTCTCTTGATCTATGGTTCTCTTGTCTCATGAGTTGAGAATCAAGAACCATAGATAAAATCCCATTCTATTTCCTCTCTACTCATTCTAGTTCACTAGGTTTAGCAAACCGAGTGAACTAGTTTCTTCAAAGAACGAAGAAGGAGCTAAAGGTTGGAGCTTTCAAATGGATCTATCTTCGGCGTACGGAGACAACGAGAAGGAGCCATCGAACCACCATCGGAGCTTGAAGACGAAGGAGCTCAAGTTTAGGTATAACCATCTCCATCCGAGTAGCTAACTCTCTTTAGCTAAGTTTGCTAGTTTTAGTTTAGTCAAAGATCCCGACTTTGCTCAGTCCATGTTGCCCCTTGGGCTTAAAATTTGATTTTTATACCGTTTCCGCCTCCCCGTAAGAACCGGGGGTCGCAACGTGGACTTACAGTGGTATCAGAGCCTAACTAAACTTAAACTAGCTTGGTAGTAAAGTGTAACGAAGTTCGGAACCGGAAAAAATCCAAAAACCTAACTTTTACAAAACCTGAGTTTCTGTTGAAATTTTTTCTGGTCAAAATGAAAAACTTTATACTCCTAAATTCGGCTCAGGGTTTTGTGTGAACACCCATGAAAAACGGTCCACTGTTTCGTTCAAACCGCCGCGCTTCCGCCGCACGAGGTAGGCATGTGCCGCGGAAGCGCCGCGGTTTGTCGTCTTCTCTGCATCGTTTTTCGTGCAGTGTGTGTCTGTGTTGGTTTTGGGATTTTTGGAATATATTATATGTGCCCAGATTTTCCAGAAAAGAAATTTCCTTTTGGGGTCCTATAATTCCGTATTTTTTCCGAACTTCACTGCACTTTGACTATGATGGTTATATCTGTGATGTTTGCATGTATTGAACGTCGGCTAATCGCTATAAGTCGATTGGTCGGGGTTATACATAATCTGTAATGTGCTGAAATGTGTATGTAAATATGTTGGATTGTCGCGGGTGAATAGCCGGGGGTTGTGAGACGAGAGTTTTCTTTTCTTGCATTTCATGTAAATTTGTAAATTGATGTAATAATTATTTGTATGGCCGCACAACCGGGTCGGGGTTGTAGCCGTCATTGTATAATTTCTTTTTACTGTTTTTGCTCCTAGGATAGACCCATGGAGGGGGTGCACAAACTACCGGGTATGCCGAAGTGTCGAGTGGCCTACTCATGGAGATGAGGGAGGTTGCTACGCTTCGGGTACTTGGGGGGTAGTTTGCCGCACCCGTAGGGGTCTTGGGTGGGGTTTTGGCTATTCACCGCGACCGTGTTATCTGTTTTTGTTACAGGCTCGTACAAATTACAGATTGCTAGTATATCCAATGTATTTATCTGTGATCTGAAATGTTTATCATTGCAGTATATCTATATATGATATTATTTAGGCGTTGCTTATGTTTTACAGACACGCTAGCCCAGCCCCCGCTCTGTCGTTAGTTAAGTAACCTAACGGGTAATGACGGGGCCCCGTGGCGAATGCGAATGGCATAAGCGTACGTCATATTTTGGTTGTTTTCTGCAATGGTAGGATTAAATGATGGGACACATTAAAAGAACTAATGCAAGAATATCACGCATTAAAAGAACTAATGCAAGATAATAAACCAAGTTAAAGTCGTTGGAACACTTTCGAAAAACCACTCGGTTCTTTTTCAAAAAACAAACTTTTAAAATACGGAGTTTGAGCCGCTCCATTTAAAAGCTATCTCGTTCCATCGACTAAATCAAGTTCACTACGTTCACGGTTTTGCCAAAACTATCCGTAGCCCTCCATCATTTCAGTTAAATATTCGGTAGTATTCAAGCTATGTATTTTGACCTCACGCCAAGGCATAGTGATTGGTAGCTGCCGGATATTTATCTGTTGCATAGATAGAATGCGTTGGTTTGAGACAGTCGTACTGCCATTTTGGCCTACGTCAAGGGTATGTACGGGTGGGTTCAAATTAACCTGGATAATGATGGGACGAACTTGACATGTGACTTATGACATTTTGACCTCACGCCAAGGTCATAAGAGCATGGGGCAAAAATCCACATCGGGAGTTTCATAAGTACTGAAACTTGCTAGATTTGCATACCATTTGGAGTGTGATGATTCTGGTAGGATTCCTTCAGTTTCGTCACGCGATGATATTTGGATCCCGATCCTACTGTGAGTATATGCTACTCCTCGGGAAATTTCTCACTTAACGATCAATGCTATAAACCTAGTAGGTGCCTAGAAAGGTGTTAGCGGGGCTACGCCCCCAGGGAAAAGAGGTTCTTTAATTAAGGAACTTCGCGAAAGCGTTGGAAAACCTCCCTCGAAGTACCGACACCGGCCTGGCTGAACGGTTAAGCAAGTATTGTACGGTGGGATTGATCCTGACTAATTCTTCCTTTATGGTTTGAGGAGGGATTCGAGAAACAGTGGGAGCCATCCTGTTTAGACAAACTAAAAACCACTCTAAACTTGCAAGAGCATCATGCTGAGTGTTTCTTCTTCTCTCTCCTAATTGCAGCGACCAATCAACATGACTGGACTTAAGTTACTCCTAGATAAAAACAAACTGACAGGGCCAAACTATAAAGATTGGCTCAGGAATGTCAAGATAGCAATCACTTATGACAAGCTGGGGTATCTTCTTACCACCAAAGCTCCCCCTGTCCCTGGTCCAACTTCCAGTGTCGCGGATAAGGAAATCCGCAAGACTTGGGAGATTGATAGCGCGAAGGCCAAGTGCCTCCTGCTTGCCTCGATGGACAACGAACATCAGAGGAGGCATGAGAATATGGACATGGAGTCCATATTGCTCCATACAAAAGAACTGTATGGAGAGCAATCACGTATCGCAAGATACGAAGCGTCGAAAAAGTTGTTTTCGACAAGAATGGCCGTCGGATCATCAGTAGCCGAGCACGTGCTAAAGATGATCGGCTACATTGAGGAGCTCGCTGACCTAGGGATCACATTGGAGAGTGAGCTATATACGGATATAGTTCTCCAGTCCCTTCCTTCCACTTACGCCCAGTTTACACTGAACTTCAACCTACAAGAAAAAGAGGTTGAACTTTCAGAACTCCTCAACATGCTGAGGAGCGCAGAGGGCACCCTACAGAAAGGTAGGGATACATCCACTTTGTTTGTAGGAGGATCATCTTCTTCTAGGTCCAAGGCGAAAGCCAAGGGAAAGAAGAAGAAGGCCCCCGCCAAACCAAGGGGCGGTGTTAGTAAAGTGGATACGAAGGGAAAAGCAAAAGCAACAAAGATAGCGGGGAAGCTTGTGGATAAGGAAGAATGCTTCTATTGTCATAAGAAAGGACACTGGAAGAATGATTGCAGGGCCTGGAAGGCCAGAACACAGGAATTGAAGCAGGTTGCAGCTTCAGCTTCAGGTGTGTATGTTATTGAAAACTGTCTTTCAATAAACTCTACTTCCTGGGTATTGGATACCGGATCAGGATCTCATATCTGTAATTCTTTGCAGGCGTTGAGAAACCGTAGGGTTTTGAAGGCAGGTGACATGACCCTCAGAGTTGCGAACGGAGCTAGCATGGATGCTAAAGCCGTGGGGGACTATCACCTGGGAATGTCAGATGGACATGTTTTGGTTTTGCGTAATTGCTTTTTTGTACCCAACGCAACTTGTAATATCATTTCTGTATCTTTAGTTTCTAAAGAAGGTTATGAATTTGCGTTTGTAAGTAATGTTGTAAACATTCACCTTAATCAAATTTTGATTGGGTCAGGTACATTGAGTAATGGTATATACGTGTTGAACCAACCACAGATTTTTAATGTCCAGAATACACACAAAAGAAAGTCTCCAGAAATAAATCAGACTTTCTTATGGCATTGTAGATTGGGTCACATCAATGAGAGAAGGTTGACTAAGTTGCATACAGAAGGATATTTGAATGCGTTCGAATATCAATCATATGCCACTTGTCAATCTTGTTTCAAAGGAAAGATGACAAAGACTCCGTTTACTGGACATGGAGTAAGAGCGAGCGAGCTCATGGGACTCGTACACAGTGACGTGTGCGGTCCAATGTCTACACATGCCCGAAGCGGACATTCTTACTTCATTACTTTTACGGATGACTTCTCAAGGTAGGGTTATGTCTTCTTAATGAAACATAAGTCCGAGGCCTTTGGAAAATTCCAGGAGTATAAGAATGAAGTAGAGAAACAGACCGGCAAAAGTATTAAGATTCTAAGATCGGATCGAGGTGGAGAATACTTAAGTGCCGAGTTCCTGGACTATTTAAAAGAGAACGGAATTCTCTCTCAGCTTACTCCTCCATACACCCCGCAACATAACGGTGTATCGGAGAGACGGAACCGCACCCTATTGGATATGGTGCGGTCCATGATGAGTAACGCTGAGTTACCGCGATCATTCTGGGGGTATGCGCTAGAATCAGCTGCATACCTTTTGAACCGAGTTCCGACTAAGACTGTGCCTACCACCCCATATGAAATGTGGAGTGGGAAGAAACCCTATCTTCAATATCTGAAGATCTGGGGATGTCCAGCTTTTGTCAAAAAGCAGCATGCGGACAAACTAGAGGCACGCTCAGTACTGTGCAAGTTTGTGGGATACCCAAAGAACACCAGGGGGTATCTTTTCTACTACGCAGAGGAACAAAAAGTCCTTGTTTCTCGTAATGCCCACTTCCTAGAACACCAGTTCTTGGAAAAGGAAAATAGTGGGAGCGCAGTGGAACTGGAAGAAATTCCAGAACCACAGACTATTACTGAAAGGTTAGTGGAACCAGAGGGTTCAACAGAACAGGACATTCCTACGCCGCTCCGCAGGAGTAGTAGGCAGTCTCATCCGCCCGAGAGATACTGCGGTTTTCTCATAGACGGGGATAGAGAGGATTGCATCATAGATTATGATGAGCCTACTAGCTTCCAGCAAGCCGTTCAGAGCGTTGACTCAGTGAAATGGCTGGATGCAATGCGGACCGAAATGGAGTCCATGTACACCAACAAGGTATGGACGTTGGACATTGCTCCAGACGGGGTAAAACCTGTAGGATGCAAGTGGATCTTCAAAAGGAAGATTGGTGTAGATGGACAGGTTGAGACCTATAAAGCTAGGCTGGTAGCAAAGGGTTTCCGTCAAAGACCTGGCTTGGACTATGACGAAACTTTTTCTCCAGTAGCCATGCTGAAATCCATTCGGATCCTTCTTGCCATTGCTGCCTTCCACGATTATGAGATCTGGCAAATGGACGTAAAGACCGCTTTTCTAAATGGAAATTTAGAGGAGTGTGTCTATATGGACCAACCAGAGGGTTTCATTCAGAGTGGGAGCAGCGGAAAGGTGTGCAAGTTGCTTAAGTCCATCTATGGACTAAAGCAGGCGTCGCGGAGTTGGAACATCTGCTTTGATGAGACGGTCAAAGAATTTGGCTTTATCAAAAATCCAGATGAACCATGCATCTATAGTAGATTTGTAGCGAGAACTGTAGTATTCCTCGTTTTGTACGTGGATGACATTCTCTTAATAGGAAATGACATTCCTATGCTACAATCTGTCAAGGGGTTCTTGTCACACAGGTTCTCCATGAAAGACCTGGGTGATGCCTCATACATTCTGGGTATCCGGATCTACCGTGACAGATCCAAGAGGATATTAGGACTTTCACAGTCCAGGTACATCGACACCATACTGAAGAGGTTCAGTATGGAAGATTCCAAGCGCGGTAACCTACCGGCTTGTCACGGGATCACCCTCTCTAAAGAGATGTCTTCCAAGACTGATTTGGAGAGGGATCGCATGTCTATTATACCCTACGCTTCTGCGGTAGGCTCTATAATGTATGCGATGTTGTGTACCAGACCGGATGTAGCTTATGCACTGAGTGTGGTAAGCCGGTATCAGTCTAACCCTGGGGAGAAACACTGGATAGCGGTAAAGAACATTCTCAAGTACCTGAGAAGGACTAAGGAGATGTTCTTGGTGTATGGCGGAAAAGACCTCCAGATCGAGGCCTTTGCTGACTCCAGCTTCCAGAGTGACAAGGATGATTCCAAGTCCATGTCGGGTTTTGTCTTTACCCTCAATGGAGGGGCGGTGTGTTGGAAGAGTTCCAAACAGGAAACCGTTGCAGACTCGACGATGGAAGCGGAATACATCGCTGCATCTGATGCCGCAAAAGAAGCTGTCTGGATGAGGAAGTTCTTGAAAGAACTTCAGGTGGTTCCGTCCATTGTTGATCCAATACCTCTGTATTGCGACAATAACGGGGCTATAGCTTTAGCGAAGGAACCCAGGTCCCATCAGAAATCCAGGCACATCTTAAGGCGGTATCACCTGATCAGGGAGATCGTAGATCGTCAGGAGATCGAGGTTCGGAGAGTCGCTTCAGAAGATAACACTGCAGATCCATTCACCAAGGCCCTACCCCAGACTCAGTTCGAGCGGCTGATCGAGATGATAGGTCTTCGATACGCCAGTACATGGCCTTAGTGCAAGTGGGAGATTGTTAGTGTATATGCCCTAGAGGCCATTACTGTATCATACTGGTTTGTATATTACTTAATGGATGCTTGGGATATTCACCTTGTATATACAATCTTGCTCAAAATAGTAGTATGCTACTTGGTTTGTTTCTACTTCAATGTGTACATGTGTTTATTTTTGTATATCGCCTATACACATTAGTAGAGCCCTTAGGATCTTTGCTTGATTACTAGCGATGTGATGGCCGTCACACTAGTGGGGCTGGGTAATCTATAAGCACATCCTTATGCAGGTCCCTGGTCGCAGGACTATCGAGATAGGGCATCGATACTCCGGAGTAGACCAGCGCATGCGCTTCTCATCCCAGTGTGGGAGACGGTCTGTCCCACAGCCGTCAGTACGTCGTACTTGAGATAGTATGCGGGTGCTCGTTAGGTTACGGGTACACTGGACAGGACTCGTCGGGAACTGACTAGTTGGTATTATACCTATCGTCAGTTATCAGTTCCCAGGTGACATGAGTACAGCTTAGTCCGCTGACTTGACACTGTCATTCCGCCTCGAGTGTGTTCCCACTGTACTTTGATCACTACCCTACCACGGCTCAAAGGAGTCGTGCAAACAGGTAGTGGTTGGGTGCAGTCCTGAAGCACTTGGAGGCAGTGACGGTTAGACAGGATTCGTCTCTCCCGGTATTGGGGGTTGACATCGCGCTGTGTCTAGGAGAGCCATTACACGAGTAGTCCCTGGCCAGGGCAAACGAGATATACTGGTAGGTTTCCAGTGTTATCTCAGGGTGTTTTGGGCTTCGCTCCGGCACGACTTGTACCGCTATTGGGGGACTGACGTTTACCGCCCCCTAGGCCCGCCATGCGATGTATCAGACGAACAGACCGGACTGTACGGAGAATGTCACACTCAGGCTCAGTAGGAGTTCAGATGGGTTTCGCCTCGTCCGTCTTCTTGTCGGCATTACCTGGGGACCGTTACGCACAGCTAGTGCCGCTTGCGGTCTGTGGTTAAACCCACTGCCAGCGTAGTGTCGAGTCTTTAGAGTCCCACACAGAAAGCTTTTCGCCTTTAGGCAAAAGAGTAGAGGTCGCATGGTATTGCGACAGGTCGCATGGTTTTGCGACAGGGTTCGGTCACATCCGTGCACTTGTGCACGTACAGTGTCCGGACAGTTTACACTAGCGGGCTTTGGTTTAAGCCAGATCCTATTGTACCTTATGGGATTGGATTTATCCAGTTTGCATTCGTGTTCCTCGGAACGCGGATGCGGGTGTGTATGCACAGTTGACAGGGAGGCAGAGGCAGCGGATTCTCATTAAGGTTGTTGACAGTTGACCGTTGACTATTTGACTTTATGCTCAACCCTAATGAGAATATGATATGTGATTAACTATTATATTAATTAAGTATTATGGTGATATGGTTGTTGACTTGTTGACTTTTGTTGACTTGTTGACTTTGTTGACTTGTTGACTTTTGTTGACTTGTTGACCGGTTGACTAGGCTTGACTAGTTGACCATCATGATAACCATAGCCATCATTTCATGGCAAAGACTTTTGTTTACTTGCTCATTTGTGTAAAATGAGTGCATGAAATGATATGGTTGTGGTTGCTTCTAACCATCACATAAGACTTTTTTTTGATATGATGAGTTATGATCACTTTGGATTATGAGAGGGTGAAAGACAAAAGAGAGCCTCATTCTTTCTTGCTCATTCTCTCTCTTGTTCTTGAGCTCTCCTCTTGCTCTCACCCTCAACCTCTTGCTCCCTCTCTTGATCTATGGTTCTCTTGTCTCATGAGTTGAGAATCAAGAACCATAGATAAAATCCCATTCTATTTCCTCTCTACTCATTCTAGTTCACTAGGTTTAGCAAACCGAGTGAACTAGTTTCTTCAAAGAACGAAGAAGGAGCTAAAGGTTGGAGCTTTCAAGTGGATCTATCTTCGGCGTACGGAGACAACGAGAAGGAGCCATCGAACCACCATCGGAGCTTGAAGACGAAGGAGCTCAAGTTTAGGTATAACCATCTCCATCCGAGTAGCTAACTCTCTTTAGCTAAGTTTGCTAGTTTTAGTTTAGTCAAAGATCCCGACTTTGCTTAGTCCATGTTGCCCCTTGCGCTTAAAATTTGATTTTTATACCGTTTCCGCCTCCCCGTAAGAACCGGGGGTCGCAACGTGGACTTACACCGCTCTCACAAACCATCGGCCTACAGATGGAAAAGCTGAGCTAAAGCTCAACCAATACCTAAGGCTTCCAGAAGCTTCTGCCTACGATGGTTAGTGAACGGGGTGCCTCTATTGGATAAAACGCATGAAGGAACTCCGTGCAAACGCACAAACTTAACAGAGAACAACTGAACAAACTGAGCATAACCGGCCAACAAACACCCAAATGGAGTCACGCCTTGTCTAGATCTGGGTAGACACCACAACGAAATTCATAGAGATCTGCTCCCATTCCCACTCCGGAACAGTTATTTGCAACTCTCCAGCAGGTCTCAGATGCTCAACCTTAGCTCGCAACAAGTCAGACACCTCAGAACGAAATCCGAAACTTCATTCTTCATTCCTGCCCACCCGTAACTATCTCACAAGTCACGTTACATATTGGTGAACTTGAATGAACACAGAAAGCTGACTGATGTTCCTGCTCTAGGATTTCGCGTCTCTACCCATCAGTATCAGGTACACACAACACATCCCTAAACGTAGCGCACCCCGTCACAAATCAAGGACTCCGAATCTTTATCCTGCCGAACATGCTCAAGTATCACAGACAAAGAGCATCGGTGGGCTGTGCCTCACGAAAACGATTAAGTAAAAGTGGACGGGCGTGGACATGAGCAAGCTGTCCCTTCAGTAGAGGCGAACTTAATCAATACTCCACGATCGCACTAGAACTGTAAATCTACAAAAGACTGTCTCAGAACTGCGCACAACTGGGACAAGCTAACCCCGGGACTACGACTCAAGCATCAGCTACCACAATCGCCTTGCCACGGGTAATAAAAGATCTCACAATCACAATCCTTTACAAGCTCCATCCAACGGCATTGTCTCAACAATCAAAACTCGCTGCAGGAAGATGTACATTAAGCTCTGGTGGTCCGTGAAAATCTGACACGGCTCTCCACACAAGTAGTGTCCTAAATTTTCAACGCACGACCACCGCGGCCATCTCCAGATCATGAGTGGGATATCCTGCTCGTACTTCCTCTAACTGTCGGGAAGCAAAAGCGATAACACTATAGTGCCATATCAGTACACAATCGAGCTCCACTCGCGAAACATCACAGTTAAATAACAAAGTCGACCGATCCAGAAGGCAAAGAAAGAACTGGTGCAGTTGTCAACCGAGTCTTCAACTGCTGAAAACTCCGCACGCATGCCTCAGTCCAAGAAAAGGAACATCCTTCCCGGTCATTCCAGTCAACGGTGCAGCGATACACAAGCAATCCTGCATGAAACGGCGGTAAAAACCGGCTAAGCCCCAAAACCGAGGACAACTGTCCCCGTTGCAAGTCTGGGCCAAGTTGTACGGCCTCGATCTTCCTCGGGTCCATACGAATACCGTCTCCCATAAATACAAGACCTAAGAGTCAACACAATCAAGCCTGAAGGAACACTCCGAGAATTTAGCAAATCGCTGGGGCTCTCCCAATGTCTGCAAAGCAAATCCTCAAATTCTGCTCAAGTTCCTCACGACACATTGGAATAGGCCAGAATGTCATCAATAACACAATAATCAACTGGTCGAGGAACGTCCTGAAGAAATCTGGTTCATCACATCCTTGAATGCTGCTAGGGCATTGGTGAGTCCAACGACACCACCAAGAACTCATGTTGCCCATAGCGCACACAAAGCAGTCTTCGGAATGTCATCACTCCGATTCTGTAACCAATGATGACCCGATCTCAAAGAAAACATAGAAAAATGTCTCGCACCCTGGAGCTGATCGAACAAATCGTCACTGCGAGATAAAGGATACCTATCTGCACCGTAACTCGGTTCAATTGACGATCACTCAATACACAACCTCAAACTGTCGTCCTTCTCTTGACGAACAGAATATGAGCTCCCCAAAGCGAAACACTTGGACGTATAAGTCTCCCTATCTAGCAACTCTGCAGCTGATCCTTAAGCTCCCTAAGCTCCGCCGGCTCATCTGGAACAAAGTCGGAAACTCCCGCACGATAGGAACCTGGTCCAACAAAGCCACTGTGGCTCCGGTATCAAAAATGAAACAAAGAATCCTCGACATCCTCTCCTCAAAAGCCGACTAGCGAAAAAGGATGAATTCAAGCTGTGATGGGCGGCACCACTGTCCCCCTGCACAACAAGAACTGACTCGCCGGGAAATAAATCCTGACTGTTTCCTCGCGGCAGTACACAGATGCCTAGCACGCAGCTAACCAGTCCGTGCCCAGGAGAACGTCAAATCCAACATCTCTAGAAGGATCAAAGCGACGGAAGAATCTCTATCTCCTATCCGACTGGCACATGACCGATATACGTGTCGCGCAACAAAAGAATCGCTGACAGAAGTTAACACCATAAAAGGCTGATCTAGCTAACACATCTCTCGTCCCAAGCCTCTGCTACTCCCACGACATGCACGAAACCTGTCACAGCGACTGAACCTCTATCTCGGGGCTGGTACACCTGCACGAACCCTCCTCTGTCCTCGAACTTCGAAAGTCTCGGAAAGACGCTCCTCATCAAATAGGGCTGCGTCCACTGGTGCTGTGTGAGTAACACAATGCTGAGTGCTGATCGCAAGGAACAACTGGGTAACAGGAGTGGCAACCTCCTATCGCCATGCTCTACTGGCCTCAACCAAAGACCTAATCGTCTGGCGCAAGTCCTGCATCTTTGCCTCAAGCCTAGCGATACCATCTATCAAAGGCGGATCCATCTGCTCCTGTGCAACGAGCGTGTCATCCTGGTCAGTTCTCGTCTCACACGAGTCAACTCTGACCTCGGATCTCGCTGCATCACTCTAAGTCCTCATGGTCATCAGCGGCAAAGGCTATAAATGGAAATAGGTTTCGATATGAACACGGAAATCGAATCACAAGGATAAGTATCATCAAGGAATGAATTTCAAGCAATTAGTACTTAGGTCACTTTAGGCGGAGTACCGTGTCGTGAGTATGCCGCGGACATACACACACTATGCTACTCTGCTTAAGCTACCTACTCCATCATACCAAGGTCATCCTACACTCTGAAAGGTAAAACCTAGCGCTTTGATACCAACTTTGTCACGACCCGAAATTGACACGTGACGGCCCTTAAACTACGCAACGTCTACTGGCGTAACGCAATTTAAGTAAGCTGAAAACACAGCAATCTAAACCATCAAAAGTAGTAAGTGATAAGAACAATGTTAAAACTTTTGAAAATCTCAAGTACAAATTCTTTAAAGTCCAACTTTAGTTTCTTAAAAATTTTGGCAGCACCTCCTTTGTAAAAACTAACCCCAAAAATGGGTACAACAAAAAGATAAAGTAAAGCATCCCCAACGGGAGCAAATCCACGCCCAACGGCAGAAAACAACCACCACAACAGATATAAGACGCCGTAGCGAAGAAATAAAAGACGATATAAATAAAACTGCATAAAAGACCTCCAAGTCAACAAAAATATACAATATCGTCCTCACATCAAGTCTCTAAGTCAATACATGATAACGGTAGATGGAGAGTACATGATACAACGAATATACAATAAGCAACATCGAATAACCGCAAAACCCACCTATAGCAAAACTGCACGCTTAAAGCCGAAGTGGCTGTAAGTCCACGTTACCCTTCCCCGGTTCTTTGGGATTGCGGAAATGATAAAAAACGATTTTTCTTTGGTGGTAACATGGACTCAAAATACGGATCTTTGTTAAACAACTATCTAACAACCTAACTAGGAGTTTTACCTACTCGGTTAGGGGGTTATACCTTAACTTGAACTCCTTCTCTTCAACTCCTTGTGGTGGTCGGATGGTTCTCTCCTCGTCGTCTCCTTGTGCCGAAGATGGATCCACCTGAAAGCTTCTACCTTTGGCTTCAACCTCAATCTTGAAGACACTAGAATACTTGGTTTGCTAGACCTTGTATACAAGGATGCGTAAAGAAGTGTTTTAGGATTTCTCTCTATGGTTCTTGCTTCTCAACACATGAGACAATAGAACCATGAACTAGTGAGAGAGCAAGAGGAAGAGGGAGAGTTTAAGGATAAGAGAGAATGAGAATGATAGAATGAGCAAGACTTTTCTCACCCTTGCTCTCATAATCCAAAAAATCATAACAAATAATAATAATTGAGTATTATGTGATGGTTCATATCATATCAAATGGCAATATCATTTCATGCACTCATTTTGTAAAGTATAACAAGCAAGCAAAAGTCTTTGCCATGAAATGATAGCCATTGTAATGATGATGGTCAACAAGTCCAACCTAGTCAACCGGTCAACTAAGTCAACAAGTCAACAAAGTCAACCTTTCAACCCAACCATGGCACAATAATACTTAATTAATATTATCATTAATCATATTTCTTTTTCTCGTTAGGGTTTAGCAAAAGTCAACAGTCAACAACCCTAATGAGAATCCTCTGCCTCTGTCTCTCTGTCAACCGTGCATACACACCCGCATCCGCGTTCCGAGGAACACGAATACAAACGAGATAAAACCAATCCCAAAATATACACTAGGATCTGGCTTAAACCAAAGCCCGCTAGTGATAACTGCCCGGACACTAAACGTGCATAAGTGCACGGATGTGACCGAACCCTGTCAAAAAACCATGCGACCTCTACTCTTTTGCCTAAAGGCGAATAGCTCTCTGTGTGGGACTCTAAAGACTCGACACTACGCTGGCAGTGGGTTTAACCACAGACCGCAAGCGGCACTAGATGTGCATAACGGCCCCCAGGTAGATGCCAATAAGAAGACGGACAAGGTGAAACCCATCTGAACTCCTACTGAGCCTGAATGTGACAATCTTCGTACAGTCCGGTCTGTTCGTCTGAGAATATCGTATGGCGGGCCTAGGGGGCGGTAAACGTCAATCCCCTAATAGCGGTACAAGTCGTGTTGGAGTGTAGCCCAGAACACCCTGAGATAACACTGGAAACCTACCAGTATATCTCGCTTGCCCTGGCCAGGGACTTTGTGTAATGGCTCTCCTAGACACAGCGCTATATCAACCCCCAATACCGGGAGAGATGAATCCTGTCTAACCGTCACTACCTCCAAGTGCTTCGGCACTGCACCCAACTACTACCTGTTTGCATGACTCCTTTGAGCCGTGGTAGGATAGTAATCAAAGTACAGTGGGAACACACTCGAGGCGAAGTGACAGTGTCAAGTCAGCGGACTAAGCAGTACTCATGTCACCTGGGAACTGATAACTAACGATAGGTATAATACCAACCAATCAGTTCCCGACGATTCATGTCCAGTGTACTCGTAACCTAACGAGCACCCGCATACTATCTCAAGTACGACGTACTGACGGCTGTGGGACAGACCGTCTCCCCTGCTGGGATGAGAAGCGCATACGCTAGTCTACTCCGGAGTATCAATGCCCTGTTTCGATTGTCCTACGACTAGGGACCTGTATAAGGATGTGCTTGCGGATTACCCAGCCCCTACGAGTGTGACTGCCATCACAACGCTGGTAATCAAGCAAAGATCCTAAGGGCTCTACTAATATGTATAAGCAATATGCTAAATGAAACACATGCACATATTGAAGTAGAAACAAACCAAGTAGCAAACTACTATTTTGAGCAAGATTGTCTATACAAGGTGAATATCCCAAGCTTCCATTAAGTAATATACAAACTAGTATGATACAACAATGGCCTCTAGGGCATATACACTAACAATCTCCCACTGGCACTAAGGCCATGTACTGGCGTATCGAAGACCTATCATCTCGATCAGCCGCCCGAACTGAGTCTGGGGTAAGGCCTTCGTGAGTGGATCAGCAGTGTTATCTTCCGTATTTACTCTCTTCACCTCGATCTCCCGGCGATCTACGACTTTCCTGATCAGGTGGTACCGCCTCAAAATGTGCCTGGACTTCTGATGGGACCTGGGTTCCTTCGCTAAAGCTATAGCGTCGTTGTTGTCACAATACAGCGGTATTGGATCAACACTGGTAGGAACCACCTGAAGCTCCGTGAGGAACTTCTTCATCCAGACAGCTTCCTTTGCGGCATCGCAAGCAGCAATGTACTCCGCTTCCATAGTTGAGCCAGCAATGGTTTCCTGCTTGGATCTCTTCCAGCAAACCGCCCCTCCATTGAGGGTAAGGACATAACCCGATATGGACTTAGAGTCATCCTTGTCACTCTGGAAGCTGGAGTCAGCAAAGGCCTCGATCTGGAGGTCTTTTCCGCCATACACCAAGAACATCTCCTTAGTCCTTCTCAGGTACTTGAGAATATTCTTTACTGCTATCCAGTGTTTCTCCCCTGGGTTCGACTGATACCGGCTTACAACGTTCAATGCGTATGCTACATCTGGTCTGGTACACAACATCGCATACATAATAGAGCCTACCGCAGATGCGTAGGGTATTGATGACATGCGAGCCCTTTCCAAATCAGACTTGGGAGACATCTCTTTGGAGAGGGTGATTCCGTGACAAGCTGGTAGATTACCGTGCTTGGAATCTTCCATAATGAATCGTTTCAGTATGGTGTCGATGTACCTAGACTGTGAAAGTCCCAACATCCTTTTAGATCTATCACGATAGATCTGGATCCCCAGAATATAGTTGGCATCGCCCAAGTCCTTCATGGAGAACCTCTGTGATAAGAATCCTTTGACTGACTGTAACATAGGAATATCATTTCCTATTAAAAGAATGTCATCGATGTACAAGACGAGGAATACCACATTTCTCCCTACAATCTTACTGTAAATGCATGGTTCATCTGGGTTTTTGACAAAATCGAATTCTTTGACAGTATCATCAAAGTAGATGTTCCAACTCCGCGATGCCTGCTTCAGTCCATAGATGTACTTGAGCAACTTGCACACTTTACCGCTGCTCCCACTCTGAATGAATCGCTCTGGCTGATCCATATTGACGCACTCTTCCAAATTTCCATTTAGGAAAGCCGTCTTTACATCCATCTGCCAGATCTCATAATCGTGGAAGGCGGCAATGGCAAGAAGGATCCGAATGGATTTGAGCATAGCTACCGGAGAAAAGGTCTCGTCATAGTCCAAACCAGGTCTTTGACGAAAACCCTTTGCAACAAGCCTAGCTTTATAGGTTTCAACCTGCCCATCTACACCAATCTTCTTTCTGAAGATCCATTTGCAGCCTACGGGTTTTACCCCTTCTGGAGAAAAATCGAAAGCCCAAACTTTGTTGGTGTACATGGACTCCATCTCGGTCCGCATTGCATCCAGCCATTTTACAGAGTTACCGCTCCGAATGGCTTGCTGGAAGCTAGTAGGCTCATCATAATCAATGACACAATCCTCTCTATCCCTGTCTATGAGAAAACCGTAGTATCTCTCGGGCGGATGAGACTGCCTATTACTCCTGCGGATCGGCGCAGGAATGTCCGGTTCCCCTGAACCTTCTGGTTCTACTAAGGTTTCAGTAATAGTTTGTGGTTCTGGAATTTCTTCCTGTTCTATTGCGCTCCCACTTATCTGATTTTCTAAAAACTCAGTTTCCAAGAAGCGGGCATGACGAGAAACAAAGACTTTTTGCTCATCTGCGTAATAGAAAGATACCCCTTAGAGTTCTTTGGGTATCCCACAAACTTACACTGTACCGAGCGTGCCTCGAGCTTGTCCGCATGCTGCTTTTTTACAAAAGCTAGACATCCCCATGTCTTAAAGTGTTTAAGACAGGATTTCTTCCCACTCCACATCTGATATGGTGTGGTAGGCACTGTCTTAGTAGGAACTTGGTTCAAGAGATATGCAGCTATTTCTAGTGCATAACTTCAGAAAGATCGCGGTAACTCAGCCTTACTCATCATGGAACGAACCATATCCAATAGAGTTCGATTCCGTCTTTCTGATAGACCGTTGTGTTGTGGTGTATATGGAGGAGTAAGATGCGAGAGAATTCCATTCTCTTTCAAGTAGTCCAGAAACTCGGCACTCAAGTATTCTCCATCTCGATCAGATCTCAGTGTCTTGATACTTTTGCCTGTTTGTTTTTCAACTTCATTCTTGTATTCCCGAAATTTCTCAAAGGCCTCGGATTTATGCTTCATCAGGAAGACGTGTCCAAACCTGGAGAAATCATCTGTGAAAGTAATGAAGTATGAATAACCACTTCGCGCATGTGTAGATATTGGACCACACACGTCACTGTGTATGAGTCCCAAGAGCTCGCTTGCTCTTTCTCCGTGTCCAGTGAACGGAGTCTTTGTCATCTTTCCCATGAGACAGGATTGACAAGTTGCATATGACTGATATTCGAACGAATCCAAATATCCTTCTGTATGTAACTTCGTCAACCTTCTCTCATTGATGTGACCCAGTCTACAATGCCATAAGAAAGCCTGATTTGTTTCCGGAGACTTTCTTTTAAGTGTGTTCTGGACACTGAAAATCTGAGCTTGATTCAATACGTATATCCCGTTATTCAATGTACCTGGCCCAATCAGAACTTGATTTAGGTGGATGTGGACCACATCACGTACAAAACTAAAATCATATCCTTCCTTAGAAAGTAAGGATACATATATGATATTACAAGTCGCACCTGGTACATACAAACAGTTACGTAGAATCAATATCTGCCCAGTTGTCAGTCCAAGATGATATTCCCCTACGGATTCAGCATCCATGCTCATTCCGTTAGCAACCCTGAGAGTCATATCACCTTTTCTGATAACCTTACGGTTTCTCAGAGCCTGTAATGAATTATAGATGTGAGATCCTGATCCGGTATCCAATACCTAGGAAGTAGGGTTAACTGACATACAGTTCTCTATTACAAACACACCCGAAGCCGAAGCCACAACATGCTTCGAATCCTGGCTACTGGATTTGCTAGCCCTGCAATCCTTCTGCTAATGATCATTCCCGTAACAATAGGAATGTCCCTCGTTTATTACATCCAGTCCCGAAACTTTTGCCCTTCCCTTTCATTCTACTTCCCTGGTTTCCTTCAGGGTAGAAGGTAGAGACTGTAGAATCAAGTCAACATCTGACCTGTTCTCCAACGTGGTCTTCAGGTCTGTGAACTCAAAATAGCTGGTCTCTGTAACGACGTTGCCCCCTACAGATGACCCGATAGCCAACCTCGCTGGAAGCAATTCGTTCGAGGTCTCATATCTTGCGATATGAGATTGCTCTCCATATAAATCTTTGTTATGAAGGAAGATAGAAGCTAAGTCCATCTTCTCGTACTACCTCTAGTATGCACCATTAACTAAGGCTAACACGAATCACTTGGCTTTTGCACAATCTTTTTCCGATATCTTACGGATATCAATATCCGTGACAGGGGAAACTGGTCCTGAGACGGCAGGGGTTGGATTAGTTAAGAGGTGTCCCAGCTTGTCATGGGCAATGGACATCTGGACAGACCTTTGCCAATCATAACAGTTAGATTCAGTCATTTTATTATTTAGATGTAACCTATGTGTAGTCACGGGGTCGCTGCAATAAAGAGAGAGAGAGAAGAAAACACTCAGCATGATGCTCTTGCAAGTTTAGATTTGTTTTTAATTTATCTAAACAGGATGACTCCCACTGTTTCTCGAATCCCTCCTCAAACCAAAAAGGAAGAATTAGTCGGGATCAATCTCACCGTACAATACTTGCTTAACCGTTCAGCTAGGCAAGTGTCGGTACTTCAAGGGAGATTTTCCAACGCTTTCGCGAAGTTCCTTAATTAAATAACCTCTTTTCCCTGGGGGCGTAGCCCCGCTAACACCTTTCTAGACACCTACTTTGTTTATAGCATTGATCGTTAAGTGAGAAAGTTCCCGAGGAGTAGCATATACTCACAATAGGATCGGGATCCAAATATCATCGCGTGACAAAACTGAACGAATCCTACCAGAATCATCATACTCCAAATGGTATGCAGCGCTAGCAAGTTTCAGTTTCTTTTGAAACTCCCGATGTGGATTTTTACCCCATGCTCTTATGACCTTGACTAAGTCCAACAAATCATAAGTCATATATCAAGTTCTACCCGTCGTTGTCCAGGTTGATTTGAACCCACCCGTATATACCCTTGACTATGGCCAACAAAGTAATACGACTGTCCCAAACCAACGCATCTATCTATGCAACATATGAATATCCACCAGCTACCAAACACTGTGTCTTGACTAAGGCCAACAAACACGGCTTGAATACTGTTGAATATTCATATGAAACGACGGAGGGCTACGAATAGTTTTGGCGAAACCGTGAACGTAGTGAACTTGATATAATCGAAGGAACTTTGATAGCTTTTAAAAGGAGTGGCTTAAGCTCCGCGTTTAAAAGTTGTTTTTGAAAAGAAACCGAGTGGTTTTTGAAATTGTTTCAACGACTTTTACTTGGTTTATTTTCTTGCATTAATTTTAATGCGTCCCATCATTTAATCCTACCATTGCAGAAAACAACAAAAATATGACGTACGCTTATGCCATCCGCATTCGCCACGGGGCCCCGTCATTACCCGTTAGGTTACTTAACTAACGACAGAGCGGGGGCTGGACTAGCGCGGATGCAAAACATAAGCAACGCCTAAATAGATATCATATATAGATATATACATTCGTCACATGCAATGTTAGCCATTCCAGATCACAGATGAACACATTGGATATATTAGGAATCCGCATTTCGTACGAGCCTGTAACGAAGAGCGGATTACACGGTCGCGATGAATAGCCAAGGCCCCACCCTAGACCCCTACGGGTGAGGCAAACTACCCGCCAAGTACCCGAAGCGAAGCAACCTCCCTCAACACCGTGAGTAGGCCACTCGGCACTTCGAGATACCCGGTAGTTTGTGCACCCCACCTTGGGTCTATCGTAGGAGCAAAAACGGTAAAAGAAATTATACAATGACGGCTACAACCCCATCCCGGTTGTGCTGCCATATAAATAATATTACATCAATTACAAATTACATGAATTGAAAGAAAAAGAAAACTCTCATCTCACAACCCCCCGGCTATTCATCCGCGACAATCCAATGAATTCATATACACATACCATCAACATTACAGATCACAGATATGTATAACCCCCACTAATCGACGTATAGCGATTAGCAGACTTTCAATATATATATCACATCACAGATATAACCCGTTAGCTTAAGTCTTTAGAAGTTCGATCAAAATACGGATTTTTAAACCCCAAAAACAAATTTTGCTTTCTGAAAAATCTGGGCAGAAAACTCATATTCCAAAAATCCCAAAATACCCCAGTAAATACACTGCAGCAAGGCCAATCCACGGTCGAGGCAACTCGGCCGCGGATCCGCAGCAAGAAGCTGTTCTTGCCGTGTTTCCGCGATGTGTTGGTCGGTTCTGTGGATCGTTTTTCTGCAGTGTACACTAAAAACCCTGAGTCAATTTTTGGTATATGTTAAATAATTTTTACAGCGGTTTAAAAATCGACAGAAAGTTTGAATTCCGGGCATGTTTCGTGACTTTTTCTCCGATCGGACTTCTAGTTACTCTGCTAACATGTTAGATAGTGTTTAACCTGGCTCTGATACCACTGTAAGTCTATGTTAACCTTCCCCAGTTCTTTGGGGTTGCGGAAATGATAAAAAACGATTTTTCTTTGGTGGTAACATGGACTCAAAATACGGATCTTTGTTAAACAACTATCTAACAACCTAACTAGGAGTTTTACCTACTCGGTTAGGGGGTTATACCTTAACTTGAACTCCTTCTCTTCGACTCCTTGTAGTGGTCGGATGGTTCTCTCCTCGTCGTCTCCTTGTGCCGAAGATGGATCCACCTGAAAGCTTCTACCTTTGGCTCCAACCTCAATCTTAAGGAAACTAGAACACTTGGTTTGCTAGACCTTGTATACTAGGATGAGTAGAGAAGTGTTTTGGGTTTTATCTCTATGGTTCTTGCTTCTCAACAAATGAGACAATAGAACCATGAACTAGAGAGAGAGCAAAAGGAAGAGGGAGAGCTTGAGGATGAGAGAGAATGAGAATGATAGAATGAGCAAGACTTTTCTCACCCTTGCTCTCATAATCCAAAAAATCATAACAAATAATAATAATTGAGTATTATGTGATGGTTCATATCATATCAAATGGCAATATCATTTCATACACTCATTTTGTAAAGTATAACAAGCAAGCAAAAGTCTTTGCCATGAAATGATAGCCATTGTAATGATGATGGTCAACAAGTCCAACCTAGTCAACCGGTCAACTAAGTCAACAAGTCAACAAAGTCAACCTTTCAACCCAACCATGGCACAATAATACTTAATTAATATTATCATTAATCATATTTCTTATTCTCGTTAGGGTTTAGCAAAAGTCAACAGTCAACAACCCTAATAAGAATCCTCTGCCTCTGTCTCTCTGTCAACCGTGCATACACACCCGCATCCGCGTTCCGAGGAACACGAATACAAACGAGATAAAACCAATCTTAAAACGTACACTAGGATCTGGCTTAAACCAAAACCCGCTAGTGATAACTGCCCGGACACTAAACGTGCACAAGTGCACGGATGTGACCGAACCCTGTCGCAAAACCATGTGACCTCTACTCTTTTGCCTAAAGGCGAATAGCTCTCTGTGTAGGACTCTAAAGACTCGATACTACGCTGGCAGTGGGTTTAATCTCAGACTGCAAGCGGCACTAGCTGTGCATAACGGCCTCCGGGTAGATGCCGATAAGAAGACGGACGAGGTGAAACCCATCTGAACTCCTACTGAGCCTGAATGTGACAATCTCCATACAGTCCAGTCTGTTCGTCTGAGAATATCGCATGGCGGGCCTAGAGGGTGGTAAACGTCAGTCCCCTAATAGCGGTACAAGTCGTGTCGGAGTGTAGCCCAGAACACCTTAAGATAACACTGGAAACCTACCAGTATATCTCGCTTGCCCTGGCCAGGGACTTTGTGTAATGGCTCTACTAGACACAGCGCGATATCAACCCCCAATACCGGGAGAGATGAATCCTGTCTAACCGTCACTGCCTCCAAGTGCTTCGGGACTGCACCCAACTACTACCTGTTTGCACGACTCCTTTGAGCCATGGAAGGGTAGTAATCAAAGTACAGTGGGAACACACTCTAGGCGAAGTGACAGTGTCAAGTCAGCGGACTAAGCTATACACATGTCAACTGGGAACTGATAACTGACGATAGGTATGATACCAACCAATCAGTTCCCGACGAGTCATGTCCAGTGTACTCGTAACCTAACGAGCACCCGCATACTATCTCAAGTACGACGTACTGACGGCTGTGGGACAGACCGTCTCCCCTGCTGGGATGAGAAGCGCATACGCTAGTCTACTCCAGAGTATCGATGCCCTGTCTCGATAGTCCTACGACTAGGGACCTGTATAAGGATGTGCTTGCGGATTACCCAGCCCCCACGAGTATGACTGCCATCACAACGCCGGTAATCAAGCAAAGATCCTAAGGGCTCTACTAATATGTATAAGCAATATGCTAAATGAAACACATGCACATATTGAAGTAGAAACAAACCAAGTAGCATACTACTATTTTGAGCAAGATTGTCTATACAAGGTGAATATCCCAAACTTCCATTAAGTAATATACAAACTAGTATGATACAACAATGGCCTCTAGGGCATATACACTAACAGCGGTATCTGCCGCAAAAGATGATATGATAGGTAGAAGCCCTGCCTCGACTACTCTGGGGAACCACCTGTAAACCCTGTGGCACAACAGGAGTGAGTTGCCAACTCGTGAATAGTAAATAATATATGCAAGAAATCGTAAGTATGCACGTACATCGCGAATCTAATACATGCAAGCTGATAGCAATAAATGGCCATATGTATGCAACAGTCATGAAAGGTACTCTATCAGGTACAACTAATACATGAAGCAATAAATGGCAATATGTATATGCAACAGTCATGAAAGGTACTCTATCAGGTACTACAAATAAATGAAGCAATGCATATAAAATAAATGTGGAGTATGGGATAAAACATGTCATCCTCACGGAATCCTAACCTCCTGGCAGGACCAAAGTCCATTAAGAAATTCTAAATCCCAAATTTCATCAAATCAGCCACCAAATTGGCCCCCATATCCTGTAAGTATCATATATCCTAAGTATCCAACATCAAGTAAATCTCATATATCCTGGGTGTCCAATATCAAGTAAATCTCATATATCCTGGGTGTCCAATATCAAGTAAATCTCATATAACCAGTATCCAATATCAAGTAAGTCTCATGAAACCTGAGTTTCCAATATCTACACCCAAAAACATCTTGAAAACAAGTGTCAAGCATCGACACAAAAATACTCATCGCTGAGGCACCGTCACCTGGGACTGGCCCTCTTATGTCATGTACGTAAATCCTATGGAACCTGAGTGTCCACCACCCGCAATCGACAAAGGCATGTGCGTACATAACCTTGATCGGTATCCCCCATATATCTATCGAGTTCAAATACTGTCACCGGTTGGCACACGCCCCCAGCCAGGCTCATCGGCATGTACCGTCGATCTTCTTGCCCTGGGGTACCAACTGGGTTCCACCATGTACCCGCACACAGCCCACGACACCTCCTCGCATGGGGTATATCTAAGCTCAAAACCGAGAAATCTCATGGTTGAAACTGAAATATCATATCAAGAGAAACCGGGTTATTCAAATAATGCATAATTTCATGAAACAACCACGGTCCTCAAATCCATAAATCATCAAGTAATGAATAAGTATAACTGCATGAATTATTAAATATATATTAGCGCCCCATTCCACTAATATATATATATATATATATATATATATAACAGCGTCTCATTCCACTGTTATATATACTTAGGAGTAAAAATATCAGAGAACATCATATGAAATCCATGAATGTAATATATGCAACATGAAATAGTAATATGAGCAAATAAAGGAAAAATATTTAACTGCAACAAGTTAATATATATATCATGCGGTTCCTAATTTCTCCAAGTCCATACAATATCAAATAAAGGTGAACATGTAGCTATAGTCAGATATGCGTAACCATGTTGGTATAGCAAGATATGTGTATCTACCTATCAATAATGATGTAATACCCTCCAGGTATATATGAAAGCATATATGCAAGATTTACATGTAGCTATGTCTCATATGTATATATACCTATCCCTAATGGTACAATACCATATAGGTATATGGGTAACTAGCATGTAAGCATGTCAAGGCATATGTGTAAGGATGTAGGTATACAGGTATGCTATATGTCATATGCACAATGAAAATGAGGATCATATCTCAATGTCCTTAAGCAATACAGTATCACATACGTATAGGTGTTGTGTGTGTCTTGGCAATTATCGACGGTGTGTGTGTAGTATACAATTAGTGCTCGTGAAACATGAACCGTCAATAATGGTGTTGTGTCTCACTAATACTAAGTTCATGCACAATAGAAAATGAGATATGCAACAAAGGTACAATTGCACAATCAATATCCATATACATCTAACTAATAGTCATATCATTTAATCTAGCCCAGACGCATAACGCCATGCGGGCGATTCCCCTGTAGATATTAAATATACTCACAACAATCCTGGCTAAGTAAAGCCAACCACTCGCTTTTCCTCCTCCGCAGCGCCCGAAATCCCCGCCAGCGATCCTAAAAGCATATAACAATATAACAAGTGTATATTAGCAATCGACCAATAACATGTACGAACTACGTTTGACCGACGCACCAACTCCAAACATACTCTCAAGTGTTCGTCCAGTGGCTAACGCGCATAGCGACACTACGAAACAAGCTCAAGAGCAAAAGCTACACAAAGACACGAACGACATCGGCACGACCCTAGTTAGGAACGCAAAGCGACACAACTACCAAGCCTAGACCCTGATCGTACCGATCGTGCATTCACAATACACGATATAGCGTAGAATCTAGTAAAAATAACATCGCAAAATCAAAAGAAACCCACGCCAAAACTTACCGAAATTTAGTAAGCAACATATATCATTTTAGCACAAAACTACAAGTTTTTACCAAAACTAGAATTTACAAACAACACAATATAGCAAGATTAAACCATTCATATCTTTACTATAATTTTAATCTCACTTAATTAGGATTAAGTAAAAGTCTAATTTGTTATTAAGCTAATTAGATAAATAGTAAAATATCATTTAACAAATCTAGCATGTAGGTTAAGTTTTCTTTTGCCTAAAATTAACAATTAACCATTTCACTAATCAAAATCCTAATTTGATTACAAAAATCCTTACTACAAATTCTAAATATGAAATTAAAAGCTTAAATTAAACATCTAATAAGCTAAATAAGGATTTGACAATAATTAAAGATTAGGGTTAGGGTTTTATACCTCCACAAAAATAGCAACTAGAAAACCAAAGTTAGCCTCCAAAAATCCTAACTTGATGAAGATCCAAGCTTGATTTGTGAAGAAGAATGAAGCGTTTTGGTTTATAAATGAGTTTGTGAGAATTATTTAGGATTTTTGATGATTTTTATGAAGCAAAATGAAATGAAAATAGAGGGGTAAAATTAAGGCAGCCAAGGAGAAGTGGCCGGCCATGATAGAAAATGGAGAGGGTTAAGGATTTGTGTGGAAAATTCTAGTGCAAAACAATTATTAATGCATTAATGACACAAATATCTTATGCCACCTCTTATTCTTTTCATTAAAATTTCCATTTAAATTCACAAATATCTAGATATTTTCCTAGGATATTTTCAAAGCTAGATTAGTGCAATCTAGTGATTAACTTAGCATAGATTCACATTAGCATTAATTAACTCTAGAAAAAATGTAATTACCACTAATTAAGTGCATAATTAACAACTTAAAATAATATTTAATTAGAGAAAAATTCTATGTGAACCAAAACTTCCAATTGACCCTCAAAGCCTGCGCACTAGCTTCATTCTAGCTAAACTAGGTGCCGTCAAGTCTATACAGAAGTTTAATCATAATCGGGTTAAAACGGAAAACACCGACTATTTTACCCTAAAAACGGATAATTCGCAAAATGATTTCTAAAACGTTACACCAGCCGTGGACTTGTTTTTCCCCTTAACCTTTTTAACTCCACCTCTAGTTTTAGTGGGTTTCTTCTTCATCTTTCCTTTGGCTTGGTCTTTGGGCGAGAGGAGGAAGATGGCCCAACAATCAAATTGGGAGTCTTCACTGCTTTGAGTGTGCTCTCTGCACTTCTCAACATATTGAGAAGTTCAGGTAGTGACTTCTCCATGTTGTGCATGTTGAAGTTTACTGCAAATTGAGCAAAGGCAGGGGGAGACTGTAAAACAATATCTATAAATTGTTCGTTCTCCATTGTCCATCCAAGATCCTCAAGCTCTTCAATAAGAGCTATCATCTTCAAGACGTGGTCACCTACTGATGTGCCAGGAGCCAATCGTATCTGAAACAGCTTTCGAGATGCTTCATATCTCAGGGTCCGAGATTGCACTCCATACAACTCTTTTGTGTGGAGAAAGATGGGTTGAACATCTATCTGCTCGTGCTGCTTTTGATGTGTGTTATCCATCGATACAAGCGAGAGGCATTTGGCCGTGGCACAGTCAGTATCCCATGTCTTACGGATTTTTCTATCCGCAACTGAAGATTTAGGGCCTGGGACGGATAGGGCTGGGGCTGTGAGGACATATGATACTTTATCATAAGTTAGGGCAATGTTAATGTTTCTCAGCCAGTCTTTATAATTGGTCCCATTCAGTTTTTTTCTCTAGTAGAAGCTTAATTCCTGTCATTGGTATCTGCCATTAAGACAGAGAAAAGAATACACTCAGCGAAAGCTCTTGCAAAGATCAAATTGGTTATTATCTTATCTAATCGATGTCTCCCACTACTTTTATCAAATTTTCCTTCAAACCTTAAAAAGAAAACTAGCCAGGATTAATTACATTCTACAACTTTGCTAACCGTTCATCCAGGCCAGTGTCGGTACTTTGAGGGAGGTTCCCCATGCTTTCGTATGGACCTAATTAAAATAAACCTCGTTTTCCCATAGGCGTAGCCCTGTTGACACCCTTCTAGACACCTAATGAGTTAGCTAATTGTAAAGTGTAAAACTCTCCTGAGAGCAACTCTTGCTCACAGTGGGATCAGGATCCAACCATCATATGGAAGGTATGCAATCTAATTGCAAATTTCAACTCTTGAAACTCCCGATATGGTTTTTACCCCTAGCACTCATGACCTTGACTATAATCAACATATCATAAGCACTAATCAAGTTCTACCCGTCATTTCTCGATTAACTAGACCCACTCATATGACCCTTGACTATAATCAACAAAATCACATGAATGTCCCAATTAATCGCATCATATGCGCTGTAGGAAGACATCACTTAGCTACCGTACACTACGCCTTGACTATAATCAACATACGTAGCACGAATACTAAGTACTCTACTTCCTAAAATGATGAAAGGTTGCGGATGGTTTTTAAGAAAACCGTTAACGCTTTGAACTTGATATCGTTGTATAATCAAATGGTTTTCAAAAGTAGTGGCTTAAGCTCCATAATTTCGAAATGTAGTTTTTTCGTAAAAAGCTTAGTGGGTTTCAAATTCGATTCTACAAAAAAAATTTAGGTTTATTTTCCTTTACATTAATCATATTAATGTAGTCCCATCATTTAAGTTCTTAAGCTATCACAGAAAAAGAAACGAAAATAGAACGTACGCTTATGCCATCCGCATTCGCCACAATGTCCCGTTATGTACCGTTAGGTTAGTTAACTAACGGCATTGCGGGGCGGGACTAGTGCGGATGCAAAACGTAAGCAACATTTATTATATATCATATATATAATATATCATTCGTCTCAGCATATAAAGTGATCACATCACAGAATATCAACAGCAGAAGCACATATATGAACATATAGGATATGCTAGGATTTCTGTATTTTGTATTTAGCCAACGATAGAAAATACGGATTCCACGGTCATGATGAATAGCCAATCCCACACCCTAGACCCCTACGAGAACGGCAAGTGACCCTACCAATTCTAGAGTTAGGAGACCCGGTCTCGACTCTTCGAGATGGCCTCCCACTGGACTATAGAACCCGGTCACTTGTGTTCCCCACCTTGGGTCTATCCTAATGCGAAAAAGTAAATAATATACATCAACGGTAATATCATCCTCAACCCAGATGTGCCCCAATAAAAGAATATTACATACAATGAATTTTACATGAATGAAAAAGAAAATTCTCATCTCACATAAAAAAAACCCGGCCATTCATTCACGACGATCCTATATATCATGTCACAACAACACATAAGGTCACATGTCATCAACGTAAGCAAGTATGCGTACCCCAATTGTCGTTGACATATAGCAAAGAAACCGGCGACACACTACACACTACACTTACGGTCGCAGAAAAATATCATATATCAAAACGATGTTAAACGTTTCGATCAAGTCAACAAACACCCACAAATTACCCCGAGAGAGTTCAACACATGAGCAAAGTTAAAATACCCAAAAAGTGTGCCACAATGTCTATGGACCAGCCGTAGAAGGGTCAACCCTTGCCTCACTTATGGCGCCACAGGACTACGGCAAACCCTAAGGTTCAGTCCCGATTCCATGGTCATAAAATCGAGTTAGGGTTTTGTTCGTCTAGAGGGTCCATAGGAATACTTGCACAACTATTCAAATATTTTTAACCAGGAAAATTACAACACTTGGAAAATTTCAGCGATGGTAATGGGGGTGATTGATGTTCGCTCGAACTGTTAAAACATCATCCAAGTTACCAATACAATGTTAAAGTATATGACTACGAAACACTCCGAATAAGCCCCTAAGCAAAATTAGCATCACATGAAATTTTGGCCTAAACAAACAACGCCTGAAACCCCAAAATCTAGACACCAGAGCACCAGAGCAAAACGAGGGACTTCTGAAGGAAGAGAGCCGAGCAGGCCGGAAATATAGGCCATGTGGCCGGTTTTTTCAAGGTAGAATTTCCCCATTTTTCTCTGGTGTTCTCAGTGTAGTACCAGTAAGCTTCTGAAGTTGTTTGAAAAAAATTTCGAGCACTTTAGAAAATCGACAGAGAAGCTTTTTCAGGGTTACAGAAAATTGTAAATTCGGAGTTGTTTCATTTTCGTATTGTTACTAATATTGTCTAAGTTTCTACATTGGCTCTGATACCACTGTTGGGTTTTCTTTAGCACCACACAAGGGTTTGTCTTGCATCAAACATGCTACAATTAAAATTTTGAGGTGCTAAGTAAACTAAGCTAGGATCAAAACTAGAAATTTAGGATAACAAAATTGTATCACATACTAAAATAAGTGTCTAACACTAAGTGTAGAAGAATACAATCTTTGTAGACTTCCTTGCTAGACTCCTTGGAACAACTAGAGTTTGAACAGGTCTGTTTGAATCCTTCGTTGTCCACGACGATCCACCCGTAGTTCCTTTACTCAAGCTCCAAGCTCCACTTGATCAAGGAATAAGATGAAGCAAACACTCCACACTAGTGGTCTATACTATAGTAGAATGGCGATGTGGGTTTGGATCTCACTCTAAAACCTTTTCTTTTTTATTCTTTCTCTTTCTTTTAAAACCCTAGAGAGCTTTGAGGAGAGAGAAAGGAAGAAGGAGATGGCACAAAACAGAACTCAAGAAAATAATATGATAACCCTTACTTAACTCAAGAGAGTAAGTGAAGTCATCCATGCTAAACCATGGTTACAAAATATGTAGATATTTTGTAACTTGAGTTTAAGCAAAAGCATGGGCTACAAAACCATAGGCTAAAAAACCATTGACTATTGTCAACTCAAGAGAGTTGAATAGTCAACCATGATTATGTTGCCATTTTTCTTTTCTCAAATAAAAAAAATATCTAAAAATGTTACCATGTGAGTCTTGCATTGCCACCACCAATATATCATCAACCATGACACATGTGTGCATCCATATCAACATATACATATACCCATGCATCCATCATAAAGAAATAGGTTTTAAGTAAAAAGGCTAATGGTCATTAATATTAAATCAACAATTGATTTTAAAAAACGGTCAAATCTCATATGACCCGACCATAAGAAACTGCCAGATTATAATGCGGTATCATATACATGCATTCAATCAAGCACCCGCGCATATCACCATATACACCCCACATCATTTCGCCTGAGCTAGGTAACCCCTTTGTGGGACTCTAAGACTCGTCAATAAGCCGGTAGTAGGTGATGATCATATCAAACACCCATAAGCCGCAAGTGGTCAGCTAAACGTAACGGCCACCTGGGAATTAAGCGAGCAGAAGAAAAACAAGCGAACCTGTCAAAACTCCTGTCGAGCCAACCGGCAACACTTACCGTACAGTCCGGTCTCTTCGTCAAATATGCTGCATATCGAGTCTAGGGGTGGCATCGTCGACCCCAATAACTCAATAAGTCATGCCGATGTATGGCCTATAACAGATCGAGAAACTATTGATAACACTTATCAGTAAATCTCATCAGTCTTGGCCAGGGACTTGCTGATATAGCCAATCGAGCACAGCGCAACATCAACCCCTAATACCGGAAGAGACAAAACCCCTCCTATCGCTCATTGCCTCCATATGTCTAGGGACTATATCCAAAATCCACCTGTTTGCAAGACTCAGTAGAGTCGTGGTAGGGTGGAAATCAAAGCACAGTGGGAGAACACACAAGACTCTATGACGATCTCGAGTCTACAGACTATCCTATACCAGTGTCACCTAAGAACTGCTATCCAAAAATAGATATAATACCACATAGAATTTCTCGGCGAGTCCTTCCAGTGTACCCAGTCCCCATTGAGCACTCGTAGACAATCTTGATGTCAAACACCAATGGATATAGGATCATCCATCGCCCATCACATGGGTCAAGAATCGTATACGTTAGTCTACTCTGGAATATCGATGCCCCGTCTCGATACACCCACGACTAGGGACATTTCAGGATATGCTTATAAATTACACACGTCCCACTAGTATGATCTGCATCATAATTACAGTAGTCAAGCAAATATCCTCAGGGCTTTATCAACATGTACCAAATGAATAAAAGCATGATCAGGTGAACATGTCAAGATATAGAGTAACCAGATAGCATACTATCATGTCGAGCCAGAAAGTCTCCTGAATATATATACATGTAAAAATACATCCACTATCAAATAATAGCCTCTAGGGCATACATATATCCAACATGATCCACATTAAAATCCCATGGCAACCGATCACATGAGACTAAATTTCTAAATTTATAAAATTCAAATCAGTTTTCACAAAACCAATTATTGTGGCTTCCAAATATTCTATCACATTCACAGATAATTAGATAATATTAAACTTTTCGATCGAATCAACAAACACCCAAAAATTCCCAAAGAGCTCAACATTTGAGCACAGTTTAAAAATTATCCAGAAAATCATGCAGGTGTTTTCTATGGACCCTCTAGAAGAATGAAACCCTAACTCGATTCTGTGACCGCCGGAACCGCCGCCAAACCCTAGAGTTTGTGGTGGTTCCGCGGCGCCATAGGTGAGGCAAGGGTTGGCCCTTTTACGGTTGGTCCATAGGTGCTCTGATGGGGTGGCCGCCTCTGCTGGGTTCCCTAGGGCGGCCACTGGTTTTCGATAGGCATCGACTATGTCGTGTTCAAATAATTGGCGCACTAAAAAAACATAACCTAGAATCTTAACAAGAGACTTAGATGAATCATGCGTGTAAACAACTTTACATCTAAGTGAACAAGGAATACAACCTTTGTAGACCGGTCCTTCACTTCAATAGCTCCGTGTAGTAGTCCCTTCGCTCCAAGTAGTGAACTCCCGGACTCTAGAAAGGCTCTACAAGATGAAAGTAACAAACTTGAGTTAGTGTCTCCTCGACATAGATCATTTTCGGTCTCGAAGACTTCAAGCAAGTTTGTTCCTTTCATCATGTAATGCATTTCTAGAGTCCGGGAGTTCACTACTTGGAGCGAAGGGACTACTACACGAAGCTATTGAAGTGAATGACCGGTCTACAATGGTTGTATTCCTTGTTCACTTAGATGTAAAGTTGTTTATATGCATGATTCGTCTAATTCTCTAGTTAAGATTCTAGGTTAGGGTTCTTTAGCACGTCAATTATTTGAAAACGGCATGGTCTATGCCTATCAAAAACCAGTGGCCACCCTAGGGAACCTAACAGTGGTATCAGAGCACGGTAGGAATTACATAAGACTCTATAACGATCTCGGGTCTACAGACTAACCTGTACCAGTGTCACCAGAGAACTGCTATCTGACGTGAGGTATAATACTATCTAGGAGTTCTCGGCGAGTCCATCCAGTGTACCCAGTCTCCACTAAGCACCCTTATACCTTCTCTGATGTCAAACACCAATGGATGTGTGATCATCCATCGCCCATCATATGGGTCAAGAAGCGTATACGCCAATCTACTCTGGAATATCGATGCCCCATCTCGATACTCCCATGATTAGGAATAATTAAAGGATGTACTTACCGAATACTCTTTCCCCACTAGTATGATATGCATTATAATCCTGGTAGTCAAGTACTCATCCAAAGGGCTTTATCATCATGTGACAGAGAGACAATAAGTGTACATGTCAAGATAAAGAGCAACCAGATAGCAAACTATCATGTCGAGCAAGAAAGTCCTCCCTATATATGTCCAAGCATCCATTATAATATATATCATACGTACAATAATGGCCTCTAGGGCATACAAACAACTAATAGCCCGTCGGCCTTCTTTTCGACAAGTACATGGGTAGCCGTTACATACAACTAGTGCCACTGACGGGCTTGTGGTTAACCCCACTGCCAGCATACTGTCGAGTCTTTAGAGTCCCACAGAGAGGGTTTCACTAGTTCATACGAAACGATGTAGAGGTCATATGGTTTTACATGCAGGTTTCCGATCATATACGTGTACTAGATACACGGATTTTGTTCGGACGGAAAATACTAGTGGGATTAGGATTAAGCTGCATTCCAGTATTATATTATTAGATTATTTTTATCTCTTAGTATTCGTATTTTCTGCAGTACGAATATAGGTATGTATATACGATGAGGGCATTCATGTAATTTCACAAGAAGTGCTTCTAGAATGAGACACCTCATTCTTGATATATCTTGTAATACCCAGTCCCTTTTAATTATTTCCGTATTTTAAACAAGATTAAAAATTTGGGTTACTTAAATATTTCTATTCTTCCAATTTTTCCTAACCCTAACTGTTAAACCCTAACCCATTTCTATTTTCTTTTTATTCTTTCCCCAGCCCAACTCCAAGCCCTACGAATTTTTCCCCAGGCCGGCCCACTCTCTTTCCTTTCCCCTACAAATAAATTAAACTCCAATTTCCCCAGCCCACAACTTCCTCAGCCCAGCCGAATAAAATAAACACATCCATTTAAACAAAAATCCCTAAGGCCCAAGTCCCTTCTCAGCCCAAACAAAAAAATTAAAGGATTAATTAAAACTTTCTCCTTTTTGGCCCAGCACCCCAACCCGCACCCGCATGATCCGACCCGACCCGCTTCGTTGCTACCTTCTTCTCCCCATGTCTAAATTTTTCCCTCTCACTTTTCCAGTGCCGACCCACGTCGCCACGTCCCCGCGCCATTGCCCCACGTCCCCACGACCCCGACCACGATCGCACGCCCTCAACCTCTTCTCGTCTCAACTCCTCTCTCCCTCTCAATCTCGACTCCTCCCCTCCTCTCTCTCTCTCGTCTTCCCCGTCTTTTCTCTCCCCGAGACTCCCTCCTTCGCCTTCATCGTCGCCTCACCCTCGACCCAAGCATCGTCACCATCATCGTCTCCCTCGTCCCTACCGTCACTGCAACCGAACCCGCATCTCCTCTTCAACTCCGTCCACCACCATCGACATCACCTTCGTCCTACCTTCAAACCCATCACTCGACCACCGAGATCACCCCGACGACGACGACTCCCCCGTCCTTCCTCCCTCGCTTTCTCCTCTCCATCAACAGAGCCCCTGACTCAACCCCTCAACCGAGCTCGAGCTCGATCCCCTGCACCCATCTCGGCCGTTCCCTTGCGCTCGATGCTGGCGAGCCCCTAACCGACCAGAACCACCTCGTCGACACCCTACATCCTCAGAACCATCACTATCACTCCAAACCCGAGCCCCACCATCTCTCCCGCCAAAACCCACATCAAACCCTCACTACAACCTCGAACATTACTGTGCACATCGCCGGAGCTACGCCGCCGACCACCGCCGACCCCAGTACGTCCCTGGAGATCCACAGAGCAACCCCCTCCGCTTCCAGCGAACATGAGTCACCCCCGGACAACTCCGACGACGAAACCGAATCACGAGCCGAGGCTGTGATCCCTAACTGCGTCGTTCATCACACTTTCGTGCCATTACCGCTGCCGTGCATCGCCAAGGCGTCTCCAGGCAAGTACCCTACTTGCTGCATGCTATATTATATCCGTTACATTTCATAATACTATAAATTCCACGTTTACGTTTCGTGAAACCTTATATAACATAGGTGTTCGATGCAAGATTTGAATGAAAACCTTCATTTAATTTGATGGAACTTAATTACATATGCTGGCCCATGTGATAATGAACCTTGTGTAGAAATTTCACTGGAAAATACGATTGTTATTGGCTTAAACGAACACCCCCAACTACAGCCGTAAAAACTAGGAATTTCCCGCACCTGAAATTTGTTAAAATCACCATTAATTGTGAACATATTGAAATGAGGCGTTCGAGGACTCAAAACGAAACCGTCTCGACGACCTGTAACCCTATTCAAGTTCTTAATTATCTCTGTATTGAAATTAGGACGAGAATTGGGTCAGAGAGCGGCTCCAGACTAAAGTCCAGAGCAGTTCTGGTTATTGTTTTCTGTCTCGTAATGATTACCCCTTCGCTGTCTGAACTCGTATGCTGCGGAACCCTACACCTTATTGAAGATGAATCTGTTAGCTAGATAACTCAAGTGATTTCACCCCATTTTATCGTCGTTTATTATTTAATCTGCAATTTAAAAGAGCAGGACGTCTAGCAGTCCCAAACAGAAACTGAATTGATACTATAGTGTTGAACAGCGCATAACTTCTGACGTAAAGACGCAATTGAGAATCCGTCTATTGCGTTGAAAACCCTATTGAAAACCCTATATTTCATTCCACCGTAGCGTCGCTAAATTCGGATCCCAACTGGGATTAAAATGCGTTGCGAAACAGACTTCCGATTCTGAAACCGGATTTCCAGCAGTGAACGCTTAAAATGAAATGGCCATATCTTGTGATCCCGAAACCCGATTGACGTGAAACCAAATTTTCTTGTTAGGTAATTAGACATACTACTTACCCCCTTTTTATTGTTTTGCTAAATTTTGCACGTAGGATTTATGATAAATTATGCAAGTGGTAGGTCATCGACTTAAGACATTTTAATTGTGCCTTAAATACTGTTTTTTTCACCACATTATATATATGTCATTGCATTGGTACCTAGTGATCATGTGCATTACCCAGTGTTAGGTTTTAACTTCTGATTGTGGCAAGTACGTTAGTGGTCGATGTTCACACCATAATATTGTATTATTATATTCCCCATTCTTATTTGTTTCATAAATAAACATGTGCTTTTGACGCATGTCTGCTACATATTACAGGTTACAGGTTCTTGGAGCGAAAACAGTGAAAAAAAACAAAAGATGATACAAAAGAAGGACTTTTTATCAACAAATAGAAGGATCTTAGTCAAGCCTAGACAAAGAACAGTTCACAATTAACAAGGCAACGCAAGGTCCAAGATGTCAAAGCGAACGGTTAAAAGACCACTACAAGTTTTCACTGAAAGATCTGGAAGAGAACCAGAAGCCAATCTGAGAAAAAACCTAAAGAAAAGCCAAGGAAAAATGCAACAGAACAACCCCTAGAAAACAGATCCCATGAAGCTTCTCTTTGGCCGCGGAATCGCGGCCAAAGCATGCCTTAAGCCGTGGAACCGCGGCCGGGTTAAGCCCGTGTCGGCGACAAATTTTGTGGCGGTGCGAGGCTCGTTGACTTGGTCTTTTTTCTTAGAGGGTATTTTTGTGATAGCAGATGTGCGGATCAATTGTAACCTAGGGTTTCCTATCCTCTATAAATAGGAACTCTAAATCATTGTAAAGGCTATGCCTCCCTTCATTAACAAATTTCAGAATTCTTTTAGAGTGCATCGGTGCCTCTTTTCATTTCATGAATTCAGATCGACAACCCTGTGTTGATGTTTGGAGAGAGCCATCTGTTAAGTAGGTAATTTTTCATTCATTGCCCTAGGTAGATTTAATTCCTTGCCCTAGATAATTGTTTAGAGTTAGCTTTGGGGAAGGCTTTTTGAGAGATGAGATCTCTCATCCCTTTCTTGCCCATTATATCTTTTCAATAGGACTCCATGCATACACGCACACACCGGGCCCTACGGCACCCTATCCCTCGAGGTAGCAGTGATACCGTAGTATAAAGACCCGGTTACGCGCGTTTTCCATAGAGGTTTGGGTAAGGATCTCTAAAGGAAGGACAAGAACCTAGAGGAAGGAACACCTTCCCAAATGGATCTAATCCCCTTTATGGATAATTACCATAACTCCTCTTAGATCCTAATTTGGGTATAGAAAGCGTTGAGATTTATTTACATTTCCAAACCATTCCTAAACCTAACCCTAGAAAGATTTAGATCTAGATAATTTTAGTATAGATAGATTTAGTTTTTAGATTTAATAATCAATCCGAACACCTATCGGAATTAACTCGTTTGAGCGATTAGGAAACTCACAACATCCCTGTGGACCGACCCGTACTCACCGGTGATTATAGAGATTTTACGATCAAAAATATATTCACCGCAATCAAGAAACGGCGTCGCTTCGCAGCTAGCCGGTGAGTGCGGGTCGATCCACAGAGACGGGTAAATTCCTTTAGTGTGTTTTAACGAGTTGATTCTATTTGTCGTTTTGGTTTTTATAAAAATCTAGATCTAAAACTTAATTAATCTAATTTAAATTCTTGCTAGGGTTAGGCTTAGAGGAAGTTTTGGAGATTGATGTTTCCTCACCGCTTTCAATGCCGTATTTTAGATCCATTAGGTGTTATAGTAATTATCGATAAAGTGGATACGACTCTTTTGGGAAGATGTTTTCTTCCTCTAGATTCGTATCCTTCCTTTATCATTAATTACCCTAACCCCCATGGAAAACGCGCGCAACCGGCCCTTTATACTGCGGTTCACCGTTACCTCGAGGGGTAGGGTGCCGCAGGGAGCGGTTGTGCGCGCATGCATGGAGTTCTTAATGGGTTAGTTTAATATGACATTGAAAGGGGTGAGAGATCTCATCTCTCAACCCTTTCCCTAAGGCTAACCCTAACAAGCGAGGAGACTACTCGCTCATTAGGGGATGAAATAACATTAAAAGAATAAAAGAAAAACACTTACTAATGGTGATGGCTCCCTCCAAGCGATAAAGAACAGATCTGAATGTCACTTCCAGAATTTCTGAATTTTATTTATTGAAAAGAGGCATACAATTTTTAGATCTAAGATTACAATTTATAGGAAAATAGAAAACCTAGGGCTACAGACTCTCGCACATGCAAAATTACAGATTTGACCCCTGAGAATCCCAACACCAGAACAGTCGCAGCAACAGAATAAATCTCCACCGACACGTGTATTAGACGGCCGCGGATCCGCGGCGCCAGCATGGGTTTGGCCGCGGATCCACGGCCAAACTGTGGACTTGGGCTGTGAGATTTTGTGGGCTTTCTTCTGGGCTTCTTGGCTTTCTGTTTCTATAGTCCTTTTCTCTGTTAGGCTTCTAGGTATTCTCCAGATATTTCAGTGAATATTCGTAGCGATCTTTTAACCGTTCTCATGACATTTTGGACCTTGCACTGTTCTCTGACTAGGCGTGACTAGTATCGGTCTGCTTGTTGGTCAAAAGTCCCTTTTTCTGTTGTTTTGTGTCTTTTTCACTGTATTTGCTCCAGAAACCTGTATCCTGTAATATGCAACAAACGTGCGTCAAGAGTACCTGTTTATTTATAAAAAGGATAAGAATAGAGGAATGATAAATGCAATATTATGGTCTGAACAAATACCCCCAAACTTACCTTTTGCTCGTCCTCGAGCAAACTTATTATTTATTCACTAAAATCCTAACCGCACTTTCGCAGGGAAACGCGATTGCACTGAGCACGTGCAACAAGCCGTTAAACCTCTAGATGTCCCTAGTAGGAGGAGTGTTGTCTCCTGAGGGTTTTCAGCGGATTACACCCACAAAATCCTATCAACTTGGCCCATTGACTTTTGTTCTCCAATTAGGTTTTCTAACAAGGAATTCTATCATCTTTTGACTCGCAAATTATCCACCCACATTCTTCACACTTCCTCATTATTTAACTTAAGATTATATATGTTATGTAGACCTACTTAGCTTTCGGCATCTCTTAAGTCTTCCTTCTAGGGTTTCATCTCCACTTAGGAATTTCTATCAACTCTACTAAAGATACAAGTTCTATCTTTCATTCCTTTCTCTTATCTAAATTCCAATCACATACCCCTACGTGTGTGTATAGATCACCCCTACACTTGGAAATTCAATTCAAGCAATCATGCCCTTGTCTATTGTCCAAAGTACTAATTAGTTGGTGAATTTAAATGAAATTTGCTTACACATCCTTCATGCGACCGTTAATACTTCTTGAGGTACCAACGACCGATTACAAAATGCATTTGCACTTTAAAGCGTACTTCCTAGTCCTTGCAACACCCAAGGCTTTAGCAGTGACTCCCAAACCAGTTGGTCTAAGGCACTAGGTGATGAAGCACCCTCGCTAAATATTTTTCTATTTTTGCAGCCTTAAGTAATCACAAGAACCAGTGTCCATTTTTTTTATTCTTTATTCACACTTTTTCTTTTATTTTCATTGTACTAAGGACTTTAGACAAGAGCATTTCAAGGTCTCTTCTACTATTCCAAGTTTTAAGGTGCGTGAATGTGCAAATTGTAGGGTATACATTTTCAGAATCTAGACTTGAGCTAGGAACTATCTTTCAAACTTTATACTCTAATAAAAGCATCAATACTCTTCCCTTGTTTTGACTTAGCCCAAGAAGTGAACCCAAAATTTGCCTATTTCTAAATAAACTACAAGACATATACTTTCTACCGCTAAACTTTAAGGAATGTTATATTCAGGGTTTTTAATTCACTAAGTCGAAGATCTAGTTGTTCCTAGCCAGTTAACCTATTAGTCAAACTCAAGTCAATTAGCCAAAATTGAATACATTAATTTTTATAATTTTTGAAAATTTTTCAAATTTTTATGGGTTTTCAAATAAATATGCAAATGCAAAAATATGTACAAATAAATGCGAAGGAAGAAGACGTACCGAGCATACCCCCAAACTTGAACTTGACAGTGTCCTCACTGTCATACTAAACCAAGAGGGTCAAAATGTCGGTACTCCTCTGTTTATTTATTTAAAAAAAAAAAAAAATTGTTTTGATTTTTTTTTATTTTTTATAGAAAAAGAAAACAAAAGGATATATACATATATACAACAAGATTCCCCCCAAAGTTAAGCTTGGCCTTACACAAGCCAAATGTTAGCACCAACCATTCAAAAATCTTATCATGGTAATGGTAGAGTTGGTGCAAGAATGGGAGGGAAAGAAAAGAGATGAAAAGCACGCGAGACCGTGTGGAAAGAAGAATGGTAGAATCTGGTCTCGGTGGGGGAGAAGAAAGACGGAAAGAAGAAAGATGTGGAGTGCGATCTTGAGGGTGTAAATTGAGTGAATAAATTAGCGCAATTTGTGATGACCGATGTGTTAAAAGCGATTGCGCTAACCTACCAACTCGTCGTGCAATGGGGTCAAATCCTTCAAGATTCGCAAGAAAACATGAGTACGCCGAACTTGGTATAGGAGATGAAAGCGTAACCGTTATTTGTTCGGTCGGAACAGTAGGAAGGAGGGATGGTGATATAACAGTCAAAAGTTCAGGAGGCTGAATTGGAAAATCCGACACATCAAATAAAAATGGTTCAACCTCGATATTATCCTCAAGACTCTCCTCAGTACTATCCTCAATATTTAATTCATCCATGCCATTATCATCAAAATCTAGACGCATATGAGATTCGGGAGAAACATTTAATAACTCAGGATGATGATTTGAACATAAAATTTCTATTAAATCGACAGGTTCATCATCCGAAATATTCCCGGCGTCTATATCCTCAATCAAGTGAAAATCAATTTCTTTAGACACTTCATCCACAGCATGGATATTTATCAATGTAGGTTCTAGAGTGGAGGTGTAAAGATCGAAAGGATTAGGTGCGGTTTCACTTGAAAGGGGTTCCTCACAATTTGGCAAATCAAACACTACAAAATCGCACAACTCATTTTTATTTTCAACTGGTGAATCATTTGGAACAATCGATGGAAAACCGGAGTTGTGGGTTTCAATTAGGTAAGGGTAGGTTTGATTTGAAAATCCTCTCTCATTCTCACTCTGTCCAACTGCCGCCTTATACATTGAAAAATTCGGAGCTAGCGGGACACTAGCTACCGGTTCACTAGGTTGCATAAGGGCGGCCATGGATGCTTCCACATTCCTCATTATTTTATTTGTTACAGCAATATATGCTTCCAACGACTCTTCCAAACTAGACTTAGGAGGTGAGGGGTTTCAGTAAAAGATTCAAAATTAGTTGGGTATGTGAAACTCCCTAATGGCTGTGTCGAAACAGTGTCTAGTGAAGGTGTGAAGGTCGGGTATGACTGGTAGGAAGTGGGTGGTAAGACAGGAGTAGGGTCAACAAATGGATAAGAAGGTGAATAATCGTGTGGATCCCTAAAACTAGATGAGTGGAGAGGGGTGAAAGATCGACTGCGAGATTGAGCAATATGCTCAGCAATGGACATCGGCCTAGGAGTGACAGAAGGACTTGAAGAAGTGGTATCAACATATGTAGGTTGTAAAGGATGACTCGGTTGACACGAAGTGGGTTGAAAAGTCAAACTATTTCTCCTAGACGCCTCTATTTGATCTTTCAACGAAATTTTTGGCAAGGAAGGATCGTTTTTAAATTGACCGAAATAATTGACGAACGACGCAAAGTTAGGTTCGGGATACCAAGATTCGGCAAGAGATTTATGATATGGGGTACCCATGATAGAAGAATGCAAGGATTTCTTAGCGACAAAATTTTTGCAAGTTTTTTTTTTTTTTTTTTTAAAAAAAATTTCTTTAAATTTTTTATTGGAGAGTTTTGCAAGAAGATTTTAGAAAATGGGACTCTTGACACCAATGTGTCAACCACACATGCACCATCAGACCTAGATCTAGGGTTGCCTAGGTCTACTAGACAGCTCCTAACTCGGGCTAGAAATAGACCTCAAACCGCCTCTTCACGGACAAATACGGCCAGGTAAGTAGGAAGGAACCACCACTACAGTGGGCCTAATTAATAACCACTAGCCTAGACACCGCAATGTCGGTTAGGATAAACGGCCGATGCCTACCCCAGTCCTTTTCCTATTGAGCTCGCTGTCCTTAGGTCTGAGTCTAATCTTTTTTAATTAAAGGTGGTCGATGCAAAAATGCTTTAGGTGTTTTCTGGGGTCCTGGGAAGGGTGATGAAATCCCCACCCAATCTAAGATTGGTCAATTAGCCCCTTAGAGTCCGGTTAAATTATGCAAAACAGATAAAATTTCACTTGCAATTTCAATTTTTAGCGCGGCGCAAAGAAACCTGCAGAGATCTGTTATTTAGAAGGGGGAAGAAGATTTTTGCGCAAAGAAATCCTGCAGAAAACTTTTTACAGAGAGATATATGGGAGATTCCAGAGGAGAGAGAGAGAAATCAAACCAGAAAAATTTGGTGCGCTAACGTGGCACAGAGAGCGCGGAAACGCGGCAGATGGCCCCCCTATGCGGCGGAAACGCGGCTGAGAAGAGGGATCGCGCTCTGGAAATTTTTGCACTGTTCTGTAATTACAATTTCTCTCTGTTTTTATGCTCCAAATTTTTATTTTCCCTCTGTAAAGTTCCAGATCCGTGACCTTCGCTGTTCCTGCAAGATCCAAAAATATACACCCTTCAAACAGATCAAATTTGATATTTTTTTTATTTTTTTTATATTTTCAGATTTTTATAATTTTTAAATTTTATATCAACCCGAAAATTCACAAAAAGAAAGATTACGCCGTCCCCGGCAACGACGCCATTTGATTGGTAGAGATTTTACGATCAAAAATATATTCACCGCAATCAAGAAACGGCGTCGCTTCGCAGCTAGCCGGTGAGTGCGGGTCGATCCACAGAGACGGGTAAATTCCTTTAGTGTGTTTTAACGAGTTGATTCTATTTGTCGTTTTGGTTTTTATAAAAATCTAGATCTAAAATTTAATTAATCTAATTTAAATTCTTGCTAGGGTTAGGCTTAGAGGAAGTTTTGGAGATTGATGTTTCCTCACCGCTTTCAATGCCGTATTTTAGATCCATTAGGTGTTATAGTAATTATCGATAAAGTGGATACGACTCTTTTGGGAAGATGTTTTCTTCCTCTAGATTCGTATCCTTCCTTTATCATTAATTACCCTAACCCCTATGGAAAACGCGCGCAACCGGCCCTTTATACTGCGGTTCACCGTTACCTCGAGGGGTAGGGTACCGCAGGGAGCGGTTGTGCGCGCATGCATGGAGTTCTTAATGGGTTAGTTTAATATGACATTGAAAGGGGTGAGAGATCTCATCTCTCAACCATTTCCCTAAGGCTAACCCTAACAAGCGAGGAGACTACTCGCTCATTAGGGGATGAAATAACATTAAAAGAATAAAAGAAAAACACTTACTAATGGTGATGGCTCCCTCCAAGCGATAAAGAACAGATCTGAATGTCACTTCCAGAATTTCTGAATTTTATTTATTGAAAAGAGGCATACAATTTTTAGATCTAAGATTACAATTTATAGGAAAATAGAAAACCTAGGGCTACAGACTCTCGCACATGCAAAATTACAGATTTGACCCCTGAGAATCCCAACACCAGAACAGTCGCAGCAACTGAAGAAATCTCCACCGACACGTGTATTAGACGGCCGCGGATCCGCGGCGCCAGCATGGGTTTGGCCGCGGATCCGCGGCCAAACTGTGGACTTGGGCTGTGAGATTTTGTGGGCTTTCTTCTGGGCTTCTTGGCTTTCTGTTTCTATAGTCCTTTTCTCTGTTAGGCTTCTAGGTATTCTCCAGATATTTCAGTGAATATTCGTAGCGATCTTTCAACCGTTCTCATGACATTTTGGACCATGCACTGTTCTCTGACTAGGCGTGACTAGTATCGGTCTGCTTGTTGGTCAAAAGTCCCTTTTTCTGTTGTTTTGTGTCTTTTTCACTGTATTTGCTCCAGAAACCTGTATCCTGTAATATGCAACAAACGTGCGTCAAGAGTACCTGTTTATTTATAAAAAGGATAAGAATAGGGGAATGATAAATGCAATATTATGGTCTGAACAACCGGCTAGCTACCAAGGGACGCCGTTCTTGATTGCGGTAAATTATTTTTGATCTATAACAACTCTTTAAATCAAATGGCGCTGTTGCCGGTGATGGCGTAGTTTTTCCTCTTTGCAATTTCGGGTTAATCTAAAATAAAAAAATCATAAAAATCTGAAAAAACACAAAAAATATAAAAATATATCATCTGTTATTTTTGGAAAGAGTATTTTTGTGAGAAATTTGCAGGTTTTACGAACAAATTCGGATCTGGAAATCTCCAGAAATCGAAACAGCAAACGAAAGATCTAAATTAACAGAGGAGTATCACATCTGAGAACACCAGAAATCTTGGGATCCGAGCCGACCACTTGACTGCACTTTCGCGGAGGGAACCCTGATTTGACCGTGCATACGCGGCGGGAAAGTGACGTCGCCTTCTGAAAAAACTTCTCGGGGCCTGAACCATAATTTAGACCGCGGTTCAGCGGCCAGAACCTACCTAAGACCGCGGAAAGGCGGCGCAAAGGTGACATCATCTCGTGGAATTTCCTCTGTAAGCTCCTCTGTTCTTTCTCTGGAAATCTAGATATATCTTTTCTGAAAAATTCCTGTAGAATTTTGTGCGCTTTAAAAAATCTTCCCTTCTAAATAAAAAATCTTGTGCAGGATTCTTTATGCCGCATAAAATAAAAATCTTTGATTGCAAGTGATTTTTCTGTTTTGTATATCTTTAAAACTGACATTAAGGGGCTTTTGACCAATTCAAATTGGGTGGGGATTTCATCACCCTTCCCAGGACCCCAGAAATCACATAAGGCATATGCATTAACCATCTATTAATTAAAAAAATACTAGACTCAGCCCTAAGGACTTCGAGCTCAATAGGACAGAGGACTAGTTATAGGCATCAGCCGTTTATCCTAACCTGACTTTGCGGTGTCTAGGAAAGTGTGTCAAGGCAAGTGGTTACTTAACTAGGAACGCTACTTGTAGTAGGGAGCCTCCCACTTACCTGACACTAACCACGCCGCAATTGGCGGTGAAGAGGCGGTTTGAGGTCCTATTTCTAGCCTTTTGGAACAGTTAAGAGCTGTCTAGCTGACCTAGGTGACCCTAGATCTAGGCCTGATTGTGCATTTCTGGTTGATTGCATTTGTGTCTAAGCCCTTTATCGTAAAATTTTGCAAAACAAATAAAATAAAAAAAATAAGAGGAAATTTTTTTTTATAAAATGACTTGCAACTTTTGTCGCTAAGAAATCCGTGCACTCCAATCTTCTTTCTCTTCTCCTTCTTCTATCATGGATACCCCACATCATAAATCTCTTGCCGAACTTTGGTATCCCGAACCTAATTTTGCCTCGTACGTCAATTGTTTCGGTCGATTTAAGGAAGATCCCTCCGTGCCCAAAATATCTTTGAAAGATCAAATAGAAGCGTCTACGAGAAACAGTTCGACTTTGCAACCCACTTTGTGTAAACCAAGTCAACCTTTACCACCTTCATCTGTTGATACCACTTTTTCAAGTCCTGCTGCAACTCCTAAACCGATGTCCATTGCTGTGCATATTGCTCAATCTCGTAGCCGATCTTTCACCCCTCTCCCCTCATCTAGTTCTAGGAATCAACAAGTCCATCCACCTTTTTATCCACATGTTGATCCTAATCCTGTCCAACCATCCACTTCCTACCAGTCCTACACGACTTTCCCACCTTCACTAGACCCTATTTCTACACAGCCTTTTAGGAGTTTCACGTATCCAAACAATTTCGAATCTTTTACCGAAACCCCTTCACCACCCATGTCTAGTTTGGAACAGTCGTTGGCAGCTTATATTGCAGCAACAAACAAAATGACTAGGAATGTGGAAGCGTCCATGGCCGACCTTATGCAACCGAGTGAACCAGTAGCTACTTTCCAACTAGCTCCAAATTTTCCAATATATGAGGAGGCGGTTGCACAGAGTGAGAATTTGAGAGGATTTCCAAATCAAACCTACCCATACCTAATTCCAGCCCACAACTCCGGTTTCCTATCGATTGTCCCAAATAGTTCACCAGTTGAAAATAAAAACGAGTTGTGTGATTTTGTAGTGCTTGATTTGCCAAATTATGAAGAACCCCTTTCAAGTGAAACCACACTTAATCCTTTCGATCTTTACACCTCCACTCTAGAACCTAAATCGATAAATATCCATGCTTTTGATGAGGTGTCAGAAACTATTGATTTTCATTTGATTGAGGATATAGACACCGGAAATATTTCGGATGATGAACCTGTCGATTTGATTGAAATTTTATGTCCAATTCATCATCCCGAGTCATTAATTGTTCCTCCCGAACTTCATATGCGTCTTGATTTTGATGATAATGGCATGGATGAGTTAAATATTGAGGAGAATTATGAGGATAGTATTGAGGAGAGTATTGAGGATAATATTGAGGTTAAACCATTCTTGTTTGATGTGTCGGATTTTCCAATTCATCCTCTTGAACCTTTAACTAAATCACCCTCCCTCCTTTCCATCATTCCGACCACGCCTAATATCACGCTTGAAGACTGTGAGCTTGAAAAATTTTCCTTTGAATCTAACACAGTTCTCACAGACGAGTGTTTCACTTTTTCGGACGATATTGATGACTCACCGCCCGAGTTGGAGTCCTTTGAATTTTCAGATGAGTTAGTTGAACCATCAGACTCGGTTGCTTACAGTCGTTTCGAACCATTGATGGAATCTTTCAAATTCGAGACAGTTTACTACGATGAGAATGAGACTATCCTTAATTCACTCCCTTCCCTACCTTCCATTGTTCCGACCGTGCAAGTGACCGTTACGCTTTCATCTCCTATACCAAGTTCGACGTACCCATGCTTTCTTGCGAATCTTGAGATATTTGACCCCATTTCTCGACGGGTTGATAGGTTAGCACAATCGCTTTTAACATATCGGTCATCACAAATTGCGCTAATTTATTCACTCGATTTACACCCTCAAGATCGTACTCCACTTCTTTCTCCTTTCCGCCATTCTTCTCCTCCGTCGAGACCATATTCCACTCTTCTTCCCACACGGTCTCGTGTGCTTCTCATTTCTTTTCTTTCCACTCCATCCTTTCACCAACCCTACCATTATCACGATAAAATTTTTGAATGGTTGGTGCTAACCTTTGGCTTGTGTTGTTTAGTTTAGGGAGGACCTTGTTGTATATATATGTGTGTGTGTGTGTATATATATATATATATATTTTGTTTTCTTTTTCTATAAAAAAAATTTCAAAACAATAAAAAATTCAAAAAAAAAATTATAAATAAATAAACAGGGGAGTGCCGAAAATTTTAACACTCTTGGTGTGGCATGACAGTGAGGACAATGTCAAGTTTAAGTTTGGGGGTATGCTCGGTACGTTTTCTTCCTTCGCATTCATGTGTATATTTTTGCATTTGCATATTTATTTGAAAACCCATAAAAATTGAAAATTTTCAAAAATTATAAAAATTATTGTATTCAATTTTGGCCTAATTGACTTGAGTTTGACAAATAGGTTAACTAGCTAGGAACAACTAGATCTTAGACATAGTAAGTTAAAAACCCTAAAAATAACCTTCCTTAAAGTTTAACGGTAGAAAGTATATGTTTCTGTAGTTTATTTAGAAATAGGCAAATTTTGAGTTCACTACTTGGGCTAAGTTAAAACAAAGGAAAAGTATTGATATTTTTATTAGAGTATGAGTTTGAAAAATAATTCTTAGCTTAAGTCTAGATTCTGAAAATGTATACCCTACAATTTGCACAATCACGCACCTTGAAACTTAGAATAGTAGAAGAGACCTTGAAATGCTCTTGTCTAAAGTCCTTAGTACAATGGAAAAAAAAAGCGAATAAAGAAAAAAAAATGAACACTGGTTTTTGTGATTACTTAAGGCTGCATTAATGAAAAAATATTTAGCGAGAGTGCTTCATCACCTAGTGCCTTAGACCAACTGGTTTGGGAGTCACTGCTAAAAGCCTTGGGTGTTGCAAGACTAGGAATTACGCTTTAAAGTGCAAACATATCTTGTAATCGGTTGTTGGTACCTCAAGAAGTATTAACGGTCGCATGAAGGATGTGTAAGCAAAATTCAATTAAAAATTCACCTACTAATAAGTACTTTGGACAACGGACAAGGGTATGATTGCTTGATTTGAATTTCCAAGTGTAGGGATGATTTATACACACGTGAGGATATGTGATTGGAGTTTAGATGAGAGAAAGGAGTGAAGAATAGAACTTGTATCTTTAGTAAAGTTGATAGAAATTCCTAAGTGGAGATGGAACCCTAGAAGGAAAACTTAAGAAATGTCGAAAGCTAAGTAAGTCTATAGAACATATATAATCTTAAGTTAGATGATGAGGAAGTGTGAAGAATATGGGTGGATAATTTGCGAGTCGATGATAATAGAATTCCTTGTTAGAAACCCTAATTGGAGAATTAAAGTCGAAAAAGCCAAATTGATAGGATTTTGTGGGTAGTATCCACTGAAAACCCTCAAGAGACAACACTCCTCCTACTAGGGACACCTAGAGGTTTAACGGCTTGTTGCACGAGCTCAGTGCAATCGCGTTTCCCTGCGAAAGTACGGTTAGGTTTTTGTAGAGAACAAAACTAAGTTTGCTCGAGGACGAGCAAAAAATAAGTTTGGGGGTATTTGTTCACAGCATAATATTGTATTATTATATTCCCCATTCTTATTTGTTTCATAAATAAACAAGTGCTTTTGACGCATGTCTGCTACATATTAAAGGTTACAGGTTCTTGGAGCGAAAACAGTGAAAAAGACAAAAGATGATACAAAAGAAGGACTTTTTACCAACAAATAGAAGGATCTTAGTCAAGCCTAGACAAAGAACAGTTCATAATTAACAAGGCAACGTAAGGTCCAAGATGTCAAAACAAACGGTTAAAAGACCACTACAAGTTTTCACTGAAACATCGGGAAGAGAACCAGAAGCCAATCTGAGAAAAAACCTAAAGAAAAGCCAAGGAAAAATGCAACAGAACAACCCCTGGAAAACTGATCCCATGAAGCTTCTCTTTGGCCGCGGAACCGTGGCCAATGCATGCCTTTGGCCGCGGAACCGCGGCCGGGTTAAGCCCGTGTCGGCGATAAATTTTTTGGCGGTGCGAGGCTCGTTGACTTGGTCTTTTTTCTTAGGGGGTATTTTTATAATAGCAGATGTGCGGATCAATTGTAACCTAGGGTTTTCTATCCTCTATAAATAGGAACTCTAAATCATTGTAAAGGCTATACCTCCATTCATTAACAAATTTCAGAATTCTTTTGGAGTGCATCGGTGCCTCTTTTCATTTCATGAATTCAGATCTGACAACCCTGTGTTGATGTTTGGAGAGAGCCATCTGTTAAGTAGGTAATTTTTCATTCTTTGCCCTAGGTAGATTTAATTCCTTGCCCTTGATAATTGTTTAGAGTTAGTTTTGGGGAAGGCTTTTTGAGAGATGAGATCTCTCATCCCTTTCTTGCTCATTATATCTTTTCAATAGGACTCCATGCATACACGCACACACCGCGCCCTACGGCACCCTATCCCTCGAGGTAGCAGTGATACCGTAGTATAAAGGCCCGGTTGCGCGCGTTTTCCATGGAGGTTAGGGTAAGGATCTCTAAAGGAAGGACAAGAACCTAGAGGAAGGAACACCTTCCCAAATGGATCTAATCCCCTTTATTGATAATTACCATAACTCCTCTTAGATCCTAATTTGGGTATAGAAAGCGTTGAGATTTATTTACATTTCCAAACCAATCCTAAACCTAACCCTAGCAATATTTAGATCTAGATAATTTTAGTATAGATTGATTTAGTTTTTAGATTTAATAATCAATCCGAACACCCATCGGAATTAACTCGTTTGAGCGATTAGGAAACTCACAACATCCCTGTGGACCGACCCGTACTCACCGGCTAGCTACCAAGCGACGCCGTTCTTGATTGCGGTAAATTATTTTTGATCTATAAAAACTCTTTAAATCAGTCGAGCATGAATGGATAAGTGAAAGTGACACGTACTTGTACACAATCAGTGAACCCTATCGATTTATTGCATTGTCGACGTCCGTGGGACACGTATAAGTGTGACTATAAGTGGTATGAGACACTTATGGAAGCACTTGTATGGGTGTCACAGGTAAGGCACCAAACACTGTCCATTGATCTTGGGTATCAGTCGAGACATGCTTGATGGAGACCCCGTCTTCAGTTCTCGCGTAGACTCGTCATGGACCGGCTGGTATTTGAGTCTATGGTTGGCGTTTGATGTAGATCACGGGGTGTGGGGTAGTTTGAGTGTGAGTTCAACAGAATCTCGGGAGTCCCATGCCGGAATATATATATATGGAGATATATAGAGATTTACAGGGTTATCACTGATTATTACCGTGCGTTTTATTTGGGCATGTGGTCCCTTGCCCTCGGGTCCTACCCTTGGGTGGGGGATACTCACGAGTGGTTGACTCTCACACTTGGACTGACGATTGGCTTAGTGACCTGTACAGTGAGACTTAGAGACTGATAGGGATAGTGACATTGACATGCATTACTTACTGTATTGACACACCTAACTTACTATTTTACTGCTTTACTGTTCACCTGCTCTATTAGACACCGCATTGGCTACTCCATGTTCACATCTTTACTATCTTGATTTACTGTTATATATCCATTATCATTGTTCGAGTTACCACCTGCATATATATATATTGCTATCGCGTCGCTCTGACGACCTGAGTATGCATGCTCAGAGTGAGAAGTGGATCTAGCTTGGACTAGGACCAGAAGTACATCGCAGACATCTTGATCAGTTATCCAGAGCTATACTCTTTTGATCTCCATCAGGTTAGTTCTTTGTATTTGTGTTGTTTCTGTTACTGCATTTCTCATTACCTGTGCATTGTTTACTGATTACCACGTAAGGCTAGAAGCCGAAGTGTGACTACGGAGAGATATTACCTCGACCGTAGGAGCATGGCTGGCCTTGTCAACCCCTCGTACTCCGTATTTTGGAAAGCGGGGCGTGACATGGTTTTGTTGGTATCAGAGCCAGGTTTTGCTATGATTGGAATTGCAATTCCTGAGTAGAGCTTGAAAATTTAAGTCGCTCTTTCGGTCCAGATTGTGAACTGTTATCTTTGACTTGAATCTTTATTATTCGTCATGCCATATTTTGATCCATCCATTAGGGTTTTGGGTGACTTAGTAGAGTTACGTGGTTGTAATTGTGAACTGCAGCATGGCTACAATACTGTACTCTATTAGGTAACATAGAGTTCTACATTTGTTTTTCAGTTTGAATGAGTTTCACCTCACCCGATATTCTTATTTCATTATCAATTTTATATTTTGATCTGATTTTTCCCCTGTATCTTATGCCGTCCTAAAACTGTTGTTTCAGGACCATGTCTTCCAACGATCCTTCCTCTATTTCCACTCCCCAGAATCAGACAGTAGAGATTCAGAATGCACTGCAAAGTCTGAAGGAAGCCGAGGAGCGAACAAACGACCTATTAGCTGAAGGACTAAGAAGGCAGTTGACTCAGGCACCAGCGGAAGTCTCCAGTCGTAAAGGGGCCCCTGTTAGACGAAGAAAATAGGTGAAGATGAAGCGCCCACTTGTTCCCCCGCGACAGAAGCAGCAGAAGACCCAATGTTGTGGGTACTGCAAGAGACCAGGACATCTTCAGAGGGATTGTCTCCGCGCCAAAGGGAAATGCCTGATCTGCGGATCTAGCGAACACTTTGTCAAGGGTTGCCCTAAAAGGAAGGAGCGACAAGGAGGAAGTTCGTCCACACCCTCCACTCCCGCAGAATGATGGTTATTTCGTAGTTCGAGTTTCGAAGATAGTGCGGACCCAGCGCAGGATTCAACTCCCGTGACGAGATTGCAGCGGTCCAGAAATCCAAGAAGAGTTATCGCGTTTTCTGCTTTAAAAAAAAAATGTTGTCACTCCTTTGTAAATATTTCTTTTCATTTAAAATCTTGTATCCGTCGAACTTTTAGCTGAATACAATAAAAACTTTGAGTTGTGATGTATGTATCGTTCTCTTGCTTCTCACTTTATTTATACTATTCATTGCATCAGTATTTTTACATTTTAATTTTTCCGTCCTTGCCTCCCGCATATCCTCCCTGTGTCACTGTATCCTTGGATATCTTCTTAATGTGTCCCACTGCCTAATCATGACTCCCTCTTTCCAGGTCATGGCCCACCCTGGAGCAGCGCCGCCTTTAGATGATGACACACGATCGTGTATTTCCTTGGACTGCATGCTGGTGAGTTCGGATGACGAGATCAACGGTCCACAGGTGATTTTCAGAAACAACGATTCCGAGGGCGAGGGATTCGCAGCCCTAGAAGTTGGCATGATCAGCGACTCTGACGACGAAGAAGAGGACCCTGAAGAAGACCCAATAGAGGAAGACACAATAGGAGAAGATCCCGAGGAAGACCTGATAGAAGAAAATCCAGGAGAGGGAGACCTTGGGGAAAATCCAGTGGAAGAAAATCCTATGGAAGAAGATCCAGAAGAAGAGTATCACGTAGAAGCAGAAGAAGCTCCAGCCGAGGAAGAAAGACCAGAAAAAGAAGACCCCATGGCAGAAGAACCTCCAGTGGCAATCCCTGCGAGGCGATATGGAAATGGACGCCCCTATCTGAGCGAGCGAGCCTACCGTAACCTGCTGAATTTCCACAACCGCGACTGACGCGATTGGGCTTTCGTCTCCTCTAGCCAAATAAAATCTAGGTGTAGTTTAGGGCTATCTTTTTCGTCGTGGCTGCCTTGTTCGGACTTTTTGGAAATGAAATAAATTGCCGAGTTCACTAATCTTTTGATTTTTTTTTGGTTCACATGATGCTTGATTGTTTCCCCTATACATTTATCTTCCTCCTGAGATCCCTGACTGTCCATCCCTGCAACTTGTGCTGTTTTGGCCCCCGCTTAGATTAAAAAGTACCGCACCACGATCTTTTGAATGGTCCACCCTTCATCCTTCTTATGTGCCTCGTTTAAGATCCTTCTCGAGGAGAAATTGATAGTGAAATTTCCGAGTTAGCTAACCCTTCAGATTTTTGATTCACATGATGTATCGACCATTTTCCTTCTCATACATCTCTTCCCCTCCTGTGGTTCTTTGCTGCTCACCCTCACACCCTGGGCTGACCCAACCCCAGCCTCTTCGACCTTCAGTTTAAAGTGTCACACTCCGACCTTTTGAGTGAGCCATATTCCATCGTAATCCCTACCCTGGGTAACTCAATACATCTTTGTGCTATTTCCTGTTACCCTAACTAAATTTAGGGACATCGTTATTCGAAAATTTAGTTTTCATTATTTTATGTTTATCGAAAAGTGCGTGTTATTAACTACTTCTGTTTTATGCATTTTAAGTACACTACTATTCTTCCCATTTTTCGGTAGCGCAACCATATATTGCACATATTATTTTGTGCTATATTTCTTATTTTCACCATTTGGTTTTCTAAGTTATGTTAAAATTGGTTGATTGATACGTTATTTTAAAATGTTTTAACCTACCAACAAATCCTTCACTATTTCATTATGGTTATGTCTATTACTTATTATTTTAGCTGCGCTACTTTTGACATACTTATGTGTGCACATATTTAGGGCTTCGATTTTTATCCAGCATGCCTCGAGTGTTATTGGTCGTCATTGCTATTTTATCCCCTTGTACCTACTTAGACCTGCCCTTCAGTTACGTTAGCTTTTATACATATATAGACCTTCAAACTTTTCTATGGAACTTTTTAAGTAAACACTATGTATTAGTATTCGATGTAGTAGATTTTCGCTTATGATTTTATAGCTTATCGTTTATTTTAAATTTCGAGGACGAAATTTTTGTAAGTGGGGTATGATGTAATACCCAGTCCCTTTTAATTATTTCCGTATTTTAAAGAAGATTAAAAATTTGGGTTACTTAAATATTTCTATTCTTCCAATTAATTTACATCCAATTTTTCCTAACCCTAACTGTTAAACCCTAACCCATTTCTATTTTCTTTTTATTCATTCCCCAGCCCAACTCTAAGCCCCACGAATTCTTTCCCAGGCCGGCCCACTCTCTTTCCTTTCCCCTACAAATAAATTAAACTCCAATTTCCCCAGCCCACAACTTCCTCAGCCCAGCCGAATAAAATAAACACATCCATTTAAACAAAAATCCCTAAGGCCCAAGTCCCTTCTCAGCCCAAACAAAAAAAATTAAAGGATTAATTAAAACTTTCTCCCTTTTGGCCCAGCACCCCAACCCGCATCCGCACGACCCGACCTGACCCGCTTCGTTGCAACCTTCTTCTCCCCACGTCCAAATTTTTCCCGCTCACTTTTCCAGCGCCGACCCACGTCGCCACGTCCCCGCACCGTTGCCCCACGTCCCAGCGACCCCGACCATGACCGCGCGCCCTCAACCTCTTCTCGTCTCAACTCTCCTTTCCCTCTCAATCTCGACTCCTCCCCTCCTCTCTCTCTCTCGTCTTCCCCGTCTTTTCTCTCCCCGAGACTCCCTCCTTCGCCATCATCGTCGCCTCACCCTCGACCCAAGCATCGTCACCATCATCGTCTCCCTCGTCTCTACCGTCACTGCAACCGAACCCGCAACTCCTCTTCAACTCCGTCCACCACCATCGACGTCACCTTCGTCTTACCTTCGAACCCATCACTCGACCAACGAGATCACCCCGACGACGATGACTCCCCCGTCCTTCCTCCCTTGCTTTCTCCTCTCCATCAACAGAGCCCCTGACTCACCCCCTCAACCGAGCTCAAGCTCGAGCCCCTGCACCCATCTCGGCCGTTCCCTTGCGCTCGATGACGGCGAGCCCCCAACCGCCTGAACCACCTCATCGACACCCTACATCCTCAGAACCATCACTATCACTCCAAACCCGAGCCCCACCATCTCTCTCCCCAAAACCCACATCAAACCCTCACTACAACCTCGAACCTTACTGTGCACATCGCCGGAGCTACGCCGCCGACCCCAGTACGTCCCAGGAGATCCACAGAGCAACCCCCTCCGCTTCCAGCGAACATGAGTCACCCCCGGACAACTCCGACGACGAAACTGAATCGCGAGCCGAGGCCGCGATCCCTAACCGCGCCGTTCGTCACGCGTTCGTGCCGTTGCCGCTGCCGTACATCGCCAAGGCGTCTCCAGGCAAGTACCCTACTTGCTGCATGCAATATTATATCCGTTACATTTCATAATAATATAAATTCCACGTTTACGTTTCGTGAAACCTTATATAACATAGGTGTTCGATGCAAGATCTGAATGAAAACCTTCATTTAATTTGACGGAACTTAATTACATATGTTGGCCCGTGCGATAATGAACCTTGTGTAGAAATTTCACTGGAAAATACGATTGTTATTGGCTTAAACGAACACCCCCAACTACACCCGTAAAAACTAGGAATTTCCCGCACCTGAAATTTGTTAAAATCACCATTAATTGTGAACATGTTGAAATGAGGCGTTCGAGGGCTCAAATCGAAGCCGTTTCGACTACCTGTAACCATATGCAAGTTCTTAATTGTCTCTGTACTGAAATTAGGACGAGAATTGGGTCGGAGAGTGGCTCCGGACTGCAGTCCAGAGCAGTTCTGGTTATTGTTTTCTGTCTCGTAATGATTACCCCTTCGCTGTATGAACTCGTATGCTGCGGAACCCTACACCTTATTGAATATGAATCTTTTAGATAGATAACTCAAGTGATTTCAGCCCATTTTATTGCCGTTTACTATTTAAGCAGCAATTTAAAAGAGCAGGACGTCTAGCAGTCCAAAACAGAAACTGAATTGATACTATAGTGTTGAACAGTGCATAACTTCTGACATACAGAAGCGATTGAGAATCCGTCTATTGCGTTGAAAACCCTATATTTTATTCAACTGTACTGTCGTTAAATTTTGATCCAAACTGGGTTTAAAATGCGTTGCAAAACGGGTTTCCGATTCTGAAACAGGATTTCCAGCAGTGAACGCTTAAAATGAAATGGCCATATCTTATGATCCCGAAACCCGATTGAGGTGAAAACAAATTTGCTTGTTAGGTAATTAGACATACTTCTTACCTCCTTTTTATTATTTCGCTAAATTTTGCACGTAGGTATTATGATAAATTATGCAAGTGGTAGGTCATCGACTTAAGACATTTTATTCATGCCTTAAATACTGCTTTTTTCACCATATTATATATATGTCATTGCATTGGTACCTATTGATCATGTGCATTACCCAGTGTTAGGTTTTAACGTCTGATGGCAAGTACGTTAGTGGTCGAGCATGAATGGATAAGTGAAAGTGACACGTACTTATATACAATCAGTGTACCCTATCGATTTATTGCATTGTCGACGTCTGTGGGACGCGTATAAGTGTGACTATAAGTGGTATGGGACACTTATGGAAGCACTTGTATGGGTGTCACAGGTAAGGCACCAAACACTGTCCATTGATCTTGGGTATCAGTCGAGACATGCTTGATGGAGACCCCGTCTTCAGTTCTCGCGTAGACTCATCATGGACCGGCTGCTATTTGAGTCTATGGTTGGCGTTTGATGTAGACCACGGGGTGTGGGGTAGTTTAACTGTGAGTTCAACAGAATCTCGGGAGTCCCATACCGGCATATATATATATGGAGATATATGGAGATTTACAGGGTTATCACTGATTATTACCGTGCGTTTTATTTGGGCCCGTGGTCCTTTGCCTTTGGGTCCTACCCTTGGGTGGGGGATACTCACGAGTGGTTGACTCTCACACTTGGACTGACGATAGGCTCAGTGACCTGTACAGTGAGACTTAGAGACTGATAGGGATAGTGACATTGACATGCATTACTTACTGTATTAACACACCTGACTTACTATTTTACTGCTTTACTGTTCACCTGCTCTATTAGACACCGCATTGGCTACTCCATGTTCACATCTTTACTATCTTGATTTACTGTTATATATCCATTATCACTGTTCGAGTTACCACCTGCATCTATATATATATATTGCTATCGCGTCGCTCTGACGACCTGAGTATGCATGCTTAGAGTGAGAAGTGGATCTAGCTTGGACTAGGACCAGACGTACGTCGCGGACATCTTGATTAGTTATCCAGAGCTATACTCTTTTGATCTCCATCAGGTTAGTTCTTTGTATTTGTGTTGTTTCAGTTACTGCATTTCTCATTACCTGTGCATTGTTTACTGATTACCACGTAAGGCTAGAAACCGAAGTGTAACTATGGAGAGATATTATCTCGACCGTAGGAGCATGGCTGGCCTTATCAACCCCTCGTACTCCGTATTTTGGGAAGCGGGGCGTGACATATCTATTTATTGGAAAATAGATAATGAGGTGGATAGATGACTTATTCAAAGCACGGTTTGATGCACGGCTATTTATTTTGTTTATTCATTGTTATTACTTTTCAAGCATGGTTGCATTATTCTATGAAAATAATGCATGTTTGATAGTTTAGAGTTTAGCCATTCTTCATTCATTCTAATTTTCACATTCTCTTTCCTGGGCTCTCCTCCTTCTTCCTCAAACCCTAACCCTCACATGTGTTGTGAAACCTAGGGTATTTTGAGATAAATTAGTCCAGTTAACTCTCTACATCTCCTAAATTAACTAGATTAGCAAACTAGATAGTTTAGTTACCTCATTCTTGAGTTTAGATCATGAACCATAGAATCTCAGATGGATCGTCTTTGATACGAGAAAGCCGACGACCATGCTCGATCCGTACCATCTATGAGCTCAAGAAGGGGACAAGAAGATCCGAAGGACCAGTATCATAAAGGTATAAATCACTATCATAGTAGATCAGAACTTTTCTGTGTTTTTTTAGTCAAGGTTTTTGGTTGATTTTGGAAGTTTAGTCGATGTTGCTTAGTGTAAAAATTGTTTTATGTAAATTCCGTCTCTCCACAGAACCTGTAGGGCGTGTGATATCGACTTTCAGAAAGTACTATATCCAATACACATCGTTGTATGAGATAGTTTGAGATAAACTCTTGCAAAACTGTTATGCAAACAAAAGTTGTTTCATTAATGATTAAATAAATTTATAAATTTATTATTTAAAAACATTTTTATGTACTGAGCACTTAGAAATTTTAATTTTACCTTATCGCATGTGTCCCCGTTGAATGAAAATTCTAGTTCCGCTAATGGTTTCTATGTATCCAGTCATTTACATCAGTATTATTCTATCTGATCATTTGTAAAACAAATTTGGAATTCGAGATTTTCAAATCACCTGAGACCGACATCAATTTTCCGTTGCGTCATCAACTCTTTTGTGAAAAGATATATAATAGAAAGTAATCCAAAACCACCACTGCTGCAAATATGGGTTCCGGTAATAAGGATATGGTCACGGTTAAATCCGTTACCATATTTGAATTACGGTTGCAAGGGATTTGGTCATGGGTATAACCGTGACCAAATCAAACTTGAGGCGGGCCCTATAACCCTTGATCCATAAAACCCCAAATCCTCTCTCCCAAATCCCTTCGAGCCCTTCATTTTCACTCCTGAAAAACTCCCTCCATCCCAAATTTTCTTCCGCCTAGCTAGAGCTAGTCATTTCCTCCGTCGCCGTCGCCTTCATAGTCGAGCACCGTCGAAACCCTCCGTCGCCTCTCCTCGCCCCCTGGCCATCGCTACGCCTCTGTGGCCACCGCCTCAGCTCCATGGCCACGACGTCGCATTCATCATCGCTGGAGATCGTAAAAACCCCAACTTTTTTTTGAAAGTTTGCATTTTTTTCTTTTGAAGATCAAACCATACCTAGCTTTGTTTATTTGGTGATTTAGAATCATAGGAACATGATGGAGAAAAAGTGGATGATTCTCAATCTCATGTACGGATCTACGCTAAATATCAGGTTTGGCTTCGAGCAATTCGAGAAGAGATCGTGAGGTGTTGCAGAAGATCTAGAGAGTTTTTTTCCTATCTTCTCACTTGCTTCTACTTCCTTAAAAAAAGAAGATTTTTTCCTATCTTCTCTTTCTCTCTCTAAAATTCTTCATCCAAGAGGTCAAGATCCAAAGTGGTGCAGCTCAAAGTGAAGATAAGGTCTTCGATTTACTGTCCTATGTTTTTTTAGCAATTGATGTGTATTTCGACCAATTTTTTTATGTTTGTCGCACTTTTAGGGGCAAATGAGGGATTTTGGAACTTAAGACTTCAAATTGAGATAAGCGAATTGAATTTTTGAGATATGTTAATTTTGTTGCTTGATGTTGGTTTGGTTGTTGCTGATGCCATGATTGTTTGGGATGTAGCTAAGTTTAATTTTAGGTGCTGAATTTGAAATTGAGGTGGAGGTTGATAGAGGAGGGAGGGGGAGTTTTTTTTATATAATGCCCATGATATGGTCACGGGTATAACCGTGACCATTTCTTTATATGGCCACTTGAACTGTGATCAAACTTTTGATTACAGGGTTTTAGGTAACGGTTGTGTCATGGTTTAAACCGTGACCAAAAGGGATTTTGGTTACAGTTTAAACAGTGACCAAAAGGGATTTTTGTAATAATGGTCCTCACAACTATCTTAAGTTTCCATAATCCCAGTAGTGTTATTGCCTTGTAAGCAATCCACAAACTCGCACAAGCTAGAATTATTCTTGAGAATAAAGTATGCCAGACCAATCAGGGAACAAGTATTGATGCCTAATGGTTCGTGGACATCATTGTCCATCACTTAAAAAGTAGGCTGGTTATTCAACCAAATCCAACTCTTTCTAATCATTTAATGCTCATCCAAAAGCGGTCTCTCCAAATAACCCTCAAATTTGATAATTTGAAACATGTTTCACCAAAAAAATTACGCTTTTTTCATCCAGCTAGAACCGAAATTAATGACAACAAATCCTTTACGCCTTGTTTCATTTTCATTTCTCAGACGTCATAGATCTAAAAAAAACATACATGATGTTTAGTCTTTTGATGTAAGTAAGTAATAACAATCCACAAAGAGAAACTAACCCTAATACCAAAATAATTTCGATTATCACAACATAAAATAAAGAAACTGCTAGACATTTATCAATAAAAGTTTCAAGCCTTTGTACCACTCAAACAATCAACATGGTAAACTTGTAACAGTGATACAGGACATTGGCAGAGCACAAAATCTCCCTCTAAAAAATAATTATATGAATCATGGCTCTAAGCAAACTGTCCGAAAATTAAGCATGTTTTTTAAACCTGTCTAGATTCAAATGGTACAGAATTTATTGATGACTTGCTAATTTTTACTTTTTATCAGAACTTGATGATACTCGATACCGGGGTTTCCCCAGATCATGACACATGGCAAGTGACGTGTCCCAAAACCTACGAGAAAGGATCAAGAACGGTACATTGGAAGCATGTCCCGGGCCCTCGACCCGAGGATGTGCCCGACCTTCGGTGGCCTTCCAGACCACTCCCATGCTCGCCTTACAAACAACCGTGGGCTCGCCTCCGAGCCTTCCCACACACTGAGTTCCCTCAGCCGCCTAGCTCTCCTCCGAGCTTTCCTACACGCTGAGTTCCCTCAACCCCCTAGCTCGCCTGCGAGCTATCACAGAACCAAGCTCGCTCGGCCTCCCGCTCGTTCCCGAGCCTCCCGCCAAGCTTAGCTTCCTCGGTCTCATCGACCGACCCACAGCACTAATCACAGGCGTCTCCGCCACGGCTCCGCGAATCGCGCCAGACACGAGATACCCGCCGCCCACGATCCCGCGTTCCACGCCATCACATTCCCCATTAACGTGTGTATCTCGTCATCAGTGGGGAATCCCGCCGTTCATGCAAGCGTAACGCCTGGGCCCGCCAGCCCATGGTTGCCACTATATAAACCCCTCTCTCAGACGACTCAGGTAAGGCAATTTACCCCAATAGGCGGCTACTCTGCCCATTTAGCCCGTTTAACTTGATCGTCGGAGGGTCCTCGGTGACACAACCACCCCGGGACTTCTTTGCAGGTAGCTCGGCTTCAACCACTTCAAGCCTATTGAGATCCACACGCTTCAGGAGGCAACCTCCCAACTCAATCTCATCTGCTCGTCTCCACTCGCTGCAGACCAACGGAAAGTAACATCTGAAGAAGATCCAGATATCCATCAGTTGGCACCATCTGTGGGAAACGCTAGTTCCACTCAACGAAAGTTCACCTTCTGATCTCAACTTCATGGCGAGCGATCACCACGATGATCCAAGCACCAGCCGTCGCCCTCCTCACAATGGAGATGCTGGAGGATTCCCTCCTCCCCCGAACTCCATTCACGCCCTATCTGCTTGGATAGATCGGCTCGCGTCCGTCGTGGATGCGTTCGTCAGTGTCCAAATAGCCGGGCATTCTCCCCAGGTCGCCGCTCACCCACCTCAAGACCGGGACCCCTACAGAGGGAAAGAAGACGCTACCCACGTCGGCATGACCGAGCACCGCCTCGCTGTCTCTGGCGGTCGCAAATCCCCTGTGGCGACCAATTCAATGACCCACTGGGCGCACACAGCTCAACGCCGAGGTCTCTCGCCAGAACACCCGGCCCTGAGGCCCATCGCGCTCATGTCCCTCCCGAGGAGGTGTCGGTCAGCTCGCCTGCACCCAGGCATGACCGGCACCCCCTCCTTCGACGGGGTCGCACGGACGGGACTCACCACGGTAGCTCGAAGACAACCTTGCCAGGGGACCTAAGGAACCTCATCGAACGGAACCGTGTCCGTGTCCAGGCACAGGTCTCCGGCGGCAGAGGCCATAAATCAGAGTATGCCGAATCATCGGGATACCACGAACGACTCGACTCCCTTGAGAAGAAGATCGAGGGCATACATCAGAAAAAAAATCCTTCAAACGACGGGGCCAGATACGCCGCCGACTCGCTTACGGGGCCAGATACGCCGCCGACTCGCTTACGAAGCCTTTCACCAAATAGCTACTCGCTGTTAGTGTATATGCCATAGAGCCCATTACTGTATCATACTAGTTTGTATATTACTTGATGGAAGCTTGGGATATTCACAGTTGTATATACAATCTTGCTCGAAACGGTAGTATGCTACTTGGTTTGTCTCTACTTCAATATGTGCATGTGTTTCTTTTAGCATATCGCTTATATACATATTAGTAGAGCCCTTAGGATTATTGCTTGATTACCAGCGTTGTGATGGCGCTCACACTCGTGGGGGCTGGGTAATCCATAAGCACATCCTTATACTTGTCCCTAGTCGTTGGACTATCGAGACAGGGCATCGATACTCCGGAGTAGACTAGCGTATGCGCTTCTCATCCCCGCATTGGAGACGGTCTGTCCCACAGCCGTCAGTACGTCGTACTTGAGATAGTATGCGGGTGCTCATTAGGTTACGAGTACACTGGACAGGACTCGTCGGGAACTGTTGGTTGGTATTATACCTATCGTCAGTTATCAGTTCCCAGGTGACATGAGTACAGCTTAGTCCGCTGACTTGACACTGTCACTTCGCCTCGAGTGTATTCCCACTGCACTTTGATTACTACCCTACCACGGCTCAAAGGAGTCATGCAAACAGGTAGTTTTTGGGTGCAGTCCCGAAGCACTTGGAGGCAGTGACGGTTAGACAGGATTCGTCTCTCCCGGTATCGGGGGTTGACATCGCGCTGTGTCCAGGAGAGCCATTACACAAGTAGTCCCTGGCCAGGGCAAGCGAGATATACTGGTAGGTTTCCAGAGTTATCTCAGGGTGTTCTGGGCTATACTCCGACACGACTTGTACCGCTATTAGGGGACTGACGTTCACCGCCCCCTAGGCCCGCCATGCGATGTATCAGACGAACAGACCGGACTGTACGGAGACTATCACATACAGGCTCAGTAGGAGTTCAGATGGGGTCACCTCGTCAGTCTTCTTATCGGCATCTACCTGAGGACCGTTACGTACAGCTAGTGCCGCTTGCGGTCTGTGGTTAAACCCACTGCCAGCGTAGTGTCGAGTCTTTAGAGTCCCACACAGAGAGCTATTCGCCTTTAGGCAAAAAGAGTAGAGGTCGCATGGTTTTGCGATAGGGTTCGTTCACATCCGCGCACTTGTGCACGTTTGCTGTCCGGACAGCTTATACTAGAGGGCTTTGGTTTAAGCCAGATCCTAGTATATGATTTGGGATTGGTTTTATCTCTTTGTATTCGTGTTCCTCGGATCACGAATACGGGTGCATATGCACAGTTGATTGAGACAGAGGGAGAGGACTTTGATTAGGGTTAATGACCATTGTCAATTTGCTAACCCTAATGCTTATGTGTGTATTATGGTTAATTGAAATTAGTTTAATCTAATTGTGCATGGTTAGGGTTGTGGACCATTTGACATTCTTGACCTGTTGACCTAGGTTGACAATTTGACCATCATCATTTCATTTGAAAGATGCTCTTTGATCCTTGCAATTTGAATTAAAAATGAAATGATAATGGTCATGTCTTGATTAAGCCATGACAATTATCTCACTAATTTTCAATTTACAATAATTCACACATATATGTGAGAATACTTCATTATTCTCTCATTCTATCATATACTTTCTCTCTCTTGCTCTTCCTCTTCCTCAAGCTCTCCCCTCTCATGTGTTGAAAAACACTTGAGCTTGAGAGAAAACCTCTTCTAGATAATCTCTACTCTCATTTAGGGTTCTAGGATTAGCACATCTAGCACCTTAGTTACTTCTAGCTTGAAGTTGAAGCCAAAGATTGAGGCTTTCGGGTGGATCCTTCTTCGACTCGAGAAGGCGACAAGGCGATCTCTTTCTTACACTCCAAGGAGCAAGGAGAGAAGGACATAAAGCCCTAGGTATAACCATTCTTCCTTGTAGCTAATTTCTAGTTAGCTTTTTGTTAGTTTTGTTTAGTAAAGATCCCGACTTTGTCTAGTCCATGTTGCCTAGAGTAGTAAAAATCCGATTTTTATTCCGTTTTCCGCCTCCCCGCAAGCACCGGGGTGGGAAACGTGGACTTACAGTGGTATCAGAGCCTAACTAAACATAAACTAGCTAGGTAGTAAAGTGTATGGAAGTTCAATCGGAAAAAATAACAAAACTAAAAACGCAAAACCCTAACTTTCTGTTGAAATTTTTTCTGCTCAAAATAAAATAAATCTTACGTCAAAAATCATCTCAGGGTTTTGTGAAGAAAGCCACCAAAAACGATCCAGTGAATCGCTTAAAGCGCGGAGGTTCCGCGGCAAAAGCATGCCTATTGCCGCGGAACCGCGGCCGTTTTGACTCGGTTCTGGATCGAGTTTGGTGCAGTGTTCTTCTGACATGGTTTTAGGAATTTTAAGATGGTTTATTTGTGCCCAGCTTTTCCAGAAAAGAAATTTGCTTTTGGGGGCCTATAAATCCGTATTTTTTGATCGAACTTCACTACACTTTGACTAATGGGTTATATATGTGATGTTTATATGTATTGAACGTCTGCTAATCGCTATAAGTCGATTAGTGGGGGTTATATATATCTGTGATCTGTGTTGGTTGATGGTATGTGTATATGAATGCGTTGGATTGTCGCGGGTGAATAGCCGGGGTGGATGTGAGATGAGTGTTTCTTTTTCTTTCATTCAAGTAATATGTAAATTGATGTAATATTATTTGTTTGGCCGCACAACCGGGTCGGGGTTGTAGCCGTCATTGTATAATTCTTTTTACTGTTTTTGCTCCTAGGATTGACCCATGGAGGGGTGCACAAACTACCGGGTATCTCGAAGTGCCGAGTGGCCTACTCACGGTGTTGAGGGAGGTTGCTTCGCTTCGGGTACTTGGCGGGTAGTTTGCCGCACCCGTAGGGGTCTTGGGTGGGGTATTGGCTATTCACCGCGACTGTGTAATCCGCTTTTCGTTGCAGGCTCGAACGGATTGCGGATTCCTAGTATATCCAATGTATTCATCTGTGATCTGTAATGTCTATCATTGCTATATATCTATATACTATAACTATTTAGGCGTTGCTTATGTTTTACAGCCGCGCTAGCCCAACCCCCGCTCTGTCGTTAGTTAAGTAACCTAACGGGTGATGACGGGGCCCCGTGGCGAATGCGAATGGCATAAGCGTACGTCATATTTTGGTTGTTTTCTGCAATGGTAGGATTAAATGATGGGACGCATTAAAAGAACTAATGCAAGAAAATAAACCAAGTAAAAGTCGATTGGAATACTTTGAAAACCACTCGGTTCTTTTCAAAACTAAACTTTTAAACGCGGAGCTTGAACCACTCCTTTTAAAAGCTATCTCGTTCCATCGAGTATATCAAGTTCACTACGTTCACGGTTTCGCCAAAACCATTTGTAGCCCTCCGTCATTCCACATGAATGGTCAAAAAGTATTCAAGCTATGTATTTTGGCCAAAGTCAAGGCATAGTGATTGGTAGCTATTGGGTATTCATGTGCAGCATAGATAGATGCGTTGGTTTGGGACAGTCGTGCTGCCATTTTGGCCAAAGTCAAGGGTAGGTACGGGTGGGTCCAAATTAACCAGGAGAATGACGGGTAGAACTTGACATGTGACTTATGATATTTTGTCCAAAGTCAAGGTCATAAGAGCATGGGGCAAAACTGTAAGTCCGTGTTGCCCACCCCGGTGCTTACGGGGAGGCGGAAAACATAATAAAAATCGGATTTTTAATGACTTAGGCAACATGGACTAAGCTTGTGAGGATCTTTGCTAAACTAAAACTAGCTAAAGTAAACTAACAACTAACAAAGTTGTAGAAAGGTTATACCTTTGGTCTTTAGTCCTTCTCTCCTTGCTCCTAGGTATGGTAGAAAAGGATCACCTTGCTTGTCTTCTCCCGTCAAAGAAGGATCCACCCGAAAGCCACCACCTTTAGCTTCAACTCCAAGCTAGGAGTAACTAGAGTGCAAGAAATGCTAAGACTTGAACCCTAGAAGTGAGTAGAGAAGATCAAGAGAGGGTTTTTCTCAAGCTTTTTGTTTCTCAACACATGAGAGGGAGAGAGCTTGAGGGAGAGGATGAGCAAGAGAGAGAAAAGAAAATGAGAGAATGAATTATTTGTGAGCCTTTCTCACTAATATGTGTGTATAATTTTAATTGAATAATTAGCTAGATAATTATCATGGTAAATCATGACATGACCATTATCATTTCAAATTGCAAAGATCAAAAAGCATCTTCCAAAAGAAATTATGATGGTCAAAGTGTCAACCTTGGTCAACAAGTCAAAGAAGTCAAAAGGTCAAAAACCACAACCATGGATAATTATTAAACTAATTACTAATTAACAATAACACACACATAAATATTAGGGTTAATAAAATGACAACAACCATCAACCCTAATCAAGGTCCTCTCCCTCAATCTCAAGCAACTGTGCATACGCACCCGCATTCGTGATCCGAGGAACACGAACACAATGAGAAAAACCAATCTCAAATCATATACTAGGATCCGGCTTAAACCAAAGCCCGCTAGTATAGACTGTCCGGACAGCAAACGTGCACAAGTGCGCGGATGCGAACGAACCCTGTCGCAAAACCATGCGACCTCTACTCGTTTTGCCTAAAGGCGAATAGCTCTCTGTGTGGGACTCTAAAGACTCGACACTACGCTGGCAGTGGGTTTAACCACAGACCGCAAGCGGCACTAGCTGTACGTAACGGTCCCCAGGTAGATGTCGATAAGAAGACTGACGAGGTGAACCCCATCTGCTCTCCTACTGAGCCTGTATGTGACAGTCTCCGTACAGTCCGGTCTGTTCGTCTGATACATCGCATGGCGGGCCTAGGGGGGCGGTGAACGTCAGTCCCCTAATAGCGGTACAAGTCGTGTCGGAGTGAAGCCCAGAACACCCTGAGATAACACTGGAAGCCTACCAGTATATCTCGCTTGCCCTGGCCAGGGACTACTCGTGTAATGGCTCTCCTGGACACAGCGCGATGTCAACCCCCAATACCGGGAGAGACGAATCCTGTCTAACCGTCACTGCCTCCGAGTGCTTCGGGACTGCACCCAAAAACTACCTGTTTGCACAGCTCCTTTGAGCCGTGGTAGGGTAGTAATCAAAGTGCAGTGGGAACACACTCGAGGCGAAGTGACAGTGTCAAGTCAGCGGACTAAGCTGTACTCATGTCACCTGGGAACTGATAACTGACGATAGGTATATTACCAACCAACAGTTCCCGACGAGTCCTGTCCAGTGTACTCGTAACCTAACGAGCACCCGCATACTATCCCAAGTACGACGTACTAACGGCTGTGGGACAGACCGTCTCCCACACTGGGATGAGAAGCGCATACGCTAGTCTACTCCGGAGTATCGATGCCCTGTCTCGATAGTCCAACGACCAGGGACCTGTATAAGGATGTGCTTATAGATTACCCAGCTCCCACGAGTGCGAGCGCCATCACAACGCTGGTAATCAAGCAAAGATCCTAAGGGCTCTACTAATATGTATACCAGCAATATGCTAAAAGAAACACATGCACATATTAAAGCAGAGACAAACCAAGTAGCATACTACCATTTCGAGCAAGATTGTATATACAACTGTGAATATCCCAAGCTTCCATTAAGTAATATACAAGCTAGTATGATACAGTAATGGCCTCTAGGGCATATACACTAACAATCTCCCACTTGCACTAAGGCCATGTACTGGCGTATCGAAGACCTATCATCTCGATCAGCCGCTCGAACTGAGTCTGGGGCAAGGCCTTGGTGAATGGATCTGCTGTGTTATCCTCTGATGCAACTCTCCGGACCTCGATCTCCTGGCGATCTACGATCTCCCTGATCAGGTGATACCGCCTTAAGATGTGTCTGGATTTCTGATGGGACCTGGGTTCCTTCGCTAAAGCTATAGCCCCGTTGTTGTCGCAATACAGAGGTATTGGGTCAACAATGGACGGAACCACCTGAAGTTCTTTCAAGAACTTCCTCATCCAGACAGCTTCTTTTGCGGCATCAGATGCAGCGATGTATTCCGCTTCCATAGTCGAGTCAGCAACGGTTTCCTGTTTGGAGCTCTTCCAACACACCGCCCCTCCATTGAGGGTAAAGACAAAACCCGACATGGACTTGGAATCATCCTTGTCACTCTGGAAGCTGGAGTCAGCAAAGGCCTCAACCTGCAGGTCTTTTCCGCCATACACCAAGAACATCTCCTTAGTCCTTCTCAGGTACTTGAGAATGTTCTTTACTGCTATCCAATGTTTCTCCCCAGGGTTTGACTGATACCTGCTTACCACACTCAGTGCATAAGCCACATCCGGTCTGGTACACAACATCGCATACATTATAGAGCCTACCGCAGAAGCGTAGGGTATAATAGACATGCGATCCCTCTCCAAATCAGTCTTGGGAGACATCTCTTTGGAGAGGGTGATCCCGTGACAAGCCGGTAGATTACCGCGCTTGGAATCTTCCATACTGAATCTCTTCAGTATGGTGTCGATGTACCTGGACTGCGAGAGTCCTAATATCCTCTTGGATCTGTCACGGTAGATCCGGATACCCAGAATGTTGGAGGCATCACCCAGGTCTTTCATGGAGAACCTGTGTGACAAGAACCCCTTGACAGATTGTAGCATAGGAATGTCATTTCCTATTAAGAGAATGTCATCCACGTATAAAACGAGGAATACTACAGTTCTCGCTACAAATCTACAATAGATGCATGGTTCATCTGGATTTTTGATAAAGCCAAATTCTTTGACTGTCTCATCAAAACAGATGTTCCAACTCCGCGATGCCTGCTTGAGTCCATAAATGGACTTGAGCAACTTGCACACCTTTCCGCTGCTCCCACCCTGAATGAAACCCTCTGGCTGGTCCATATAGACACACTCCTCTAAATGACCATTTAGAAAAGCTGTCTTTACGTCCATCTGCCAAATCTCATAATCGTGGAAAGCAGCGATGGCAAGAAGGATCCGAATGGATTTCAGCATAGCTACTGGAGAAAAGGTTTCGTCATAGTCCAAACCAGGTCGCTGACGAAAACCCTTTGCTACCAGTCTAGCTTTATAGGTCTCAACCTGTCCATCTACACCAATCTTCCTTTTGAAGATCCACTTGCATCCTACGGGTTTTACCCCGTCTGGAGCAATGTCCAACGTCCATACTTTGTTGGTGTACATGGACTCCATCTCGGTCCGCATTGCATCCAGCCATTTTACCGAGTCGACGCTCTGAATGGCTTGCTGGAAGCTAGTAGGCTCATCACAATCCAGGATGCAGTCTTCTCTATCCCCGTCAATGAAAAAACCGTAGTATCTCTCGGGCGGATGAGACTGCCTACTACTCCTGCGGAGCGGCATAGGAATGTCCTGTTCTTTTGAACTTTCTGGTTCCACTAAACTTTCAGTAATAGTTTGTGGTTCTGGAATTTCTTCCAGTTCTATTGCGCTTCCACTTATTTCTTTTTCTATGAACTGATGTTCTAGAAAGTGGGCATGGCGAGAAACAAGGACTTTTTGTTCCTCTTCGCAATAGAAGTAATATCCCTTGGAGTTCTTTGGATATCCCACAAACTTGCACTGTACTGAGCGTGCCTCGAGCTTGTCCGCATGCTGCTTTTTTACAAAAGCTGGACATCCCCATGTCTTAATGTGATTAAGATAGGGTTTCTTCCCACTCCATAACTCATATGGTGTGGTAGGCACAGTCTTAGTGGGAACACGGTTTAAAAGATATGCAGCTGTCTCTAGCGCATACCCCCAGAAAGATCGCGGTAACTCAGCGTTACTCATCATGGACCGTACCATATCCAATAGGGTTCGGTTCCGTCTCTCCGATACACCGTTATGTTGCGGAGTGTATGGAGGAGTAAGCTGAGAGAGAATTCCATTCTCTTTTAAATAGTTCAGGAATTCGGCACTTAAGTATTCTCCTCCTCGATCCGATCTTAGGATCTTGATACTTTTGCCTGTTTGTTTTTCTACTTCATTCTTATATTCCTGGAATTTTTCAAAAGCCTCGGATTTATGTTTCATTAAGAAGACATAACCGTACCTTGAAAAATCATCCGTAAAGGTAATGAAGTAAGAATAACCGCTTCGCGCATGTGTAGACATTGGACCGCACACGTCGCTGTGTACGAGTCCCAAGAGCTCGCTCGCTCTTTCTCCGTGTCCAGAAAACGGAGCCTTTGTCATCTTTCCTTTGAGACAGGATTGACAAGTTGCATACGATTGATATTCGAACGAATCTAAATATCCTTCAGTATGTAACTTAGTCAATCTTCTCTCGTTGATGTGACCCAGTCTACAATGCCATAAGAAAGTTTTATTAATTTCTGGAGACTTTCTTTTGTGTGTATTCTGGATATTGAAAATCTGTGGTTGGTTTAAAACGTATATACCGTTGTTCAATGTACCTGACCCAATCAAAACTTGATTAAGGTGAATGTTCACTACATTACTTACAAATGCAAATTCATAACCTTCTTTAGATAATAAAGATACAGAAATGATATTACAGGTTGCATTTGGTACATAATAACAACTACGCAAAACCAAAAAGTGTCCATCTGATAATCCCAGGTGATAGTCCCCCACGGCCTCTGCATCCATGCTAGCACCGTTCGCAACTCTGAGGGTCATGTCACCTGCCTTCAAAACTCTACGCTTTCTCAACGCCTGCAAAGAATTACAGATATGAGATCCTGATCCGGTATCCAATACCCAGGAAGTAGAGTTTATTGATAGACAATTTTCAATAACATACACACCTGAAGCTGAAGCTGCAACTCGCTTCAAATCCTGTGTTCTGGCTTTCCAAGCCTTGCAATCTTGTTTCCAGTGGCCACTTTTGTGACAATAGAAGCATTCTTCCTTCCCCACCAGCTTCCCCGCTACCTTTGTTGCTTTACCCTTTCCCTTCGTATCCACTTTACCGACACCGCCTCTTGGTTTGGCGGGGGCTTTCTTCTTCTTGCCCTTGGCTTTCGCCCTGGACCTAGAAGAGGAAGATCCTCCTACAAACAAAGTGGATGTCTCCCTACCCTTCTGTAGGGTGCCCTCAGCAGTCCTCAACATGTTCAGAAGCTCGGCAAGTTCAACCTCCTTTCCTTGCATGTTGAAGTTAAGAATGAACTGGGCGTAAGTGGAAGGAAGGGACTGGAGAATCAAATCGGTATAGAGTTCATTCTCCAACGTGGTCCCAAGGTCCGCGAGCTCCTCTATATAGCCGATCATCTTAAGCACGTGGTCCGCTACCGATGATCCGACGGCCAACCTTGCCGAAAAGAGCTTCTTCGACACTTCGTATCTTGCGATACGAGACTGCTCTCCATACAGTTCTTTTGTATGGAGAAATATGGACTCTAGGTCCATATTCTCGTGCCTCCTCTGATGGTCATTGTCCATCGAGGCTAGTACGAGGCATTTGGCCCTCGCGCAATCTATCTCCCATGTCTTACGGATTTCTACATCCGCGACGCTGGAGGTGGGACCTGGGACGGGGGGAGCTTTGGTGGTAAGTATATACCCCAGCTTGTCATAAGTGATAGCCATCTTGACATTCCTGAGCCAATCTTTGTAGTTTGGCCCTGTCAATATGTTTTTATCTAACAGTAACTTAAGTCCGGTCATCTTGAATGGTCGCTGCAATTAGGAGAGAGAAAAGAAACACTTTAGCATGATGCTCTTGCAAGTTTAGAGTGGTTTTTAGTTTGTCTAAACTGGATGGCTCCCACTGTCTCTCGAATCCCTTCTCAAACCGTAAAGAAAAGGATTAGCCGGGATCATTCTCACCGTACAATACTTGCTTAACCGTTCAGCCAGGCCAGTGTCGGTACTTCGAGGGAGGTTTTCCAACGCTTTCGCGAAGTTCCTTAATTAAGTAACCTCTTTTCCCTGTGGGCGTAGCCCCGCTAACACCTTTCTAGGCACCTACTAGGTTTATAGCATTGATCGTTAAGTGAGAGTTTTCCCGAGGAGTAGCATATACTCACAGTAGGATCGGGATCCAAATATCATCGCGTGATAAAACCGAAGGAATCCTACCAGAATCATCACACTCCAAATGGTATGCAAATCTAGCAAGTTTCAGTACTTATGAAACTCCCGATGTGGATTTTTGCCCCATGCTCTTATGACCTTGACTTTGGCCAAAATATCATAAGTCACATGTCAAGTTCTACCCGTCATTCTCCTGGTTAATTTGGACCCACCCGTACCTACCCTTGACTTTGGCCAAAATGGCAGCACGACTGTCCCAAATCAACGCATCTATCTATGCTGCACATGAATACCCAAACGCTACCAATCACTATGCCTTGACTTTGGCCAAAATACATAGCTTGAATACTTTTGACCATTCATGTGGAATGACGGAGGGCTACGGATGGTTTTGGCGAAACCGTGAACGTAGTGAACTTGATATAATCGATGGAACGAGATAGCTTTTAAAAGGAGTGGTTCAAGCTCCGCGTTTAAAAGTTTTAGTTTTGAAAAGAACCGAGTGGTTTTCAAAGTGTTCCAATCGACTTTTACTTGGTTTATTTCTTGCATTAGTTCTTTTAATGCGTCCCATCATTTAATCCTACCATTGCAGAAAACAACCAAAATATGACGTACGCTTATGCCATTCGCATTCGCTACGGGGCCCCGTCATCACCCGTTAGGTTACTTAACTAACGACAGAGCGGGGGCTGGGCTAGCGCGGCTGTAAAACATAAGCAACGCCTAAATAGTTATTATATATAAATATATAGCAATGATAGACATTACAGATCACAGATGAATACATTGGATATACTAGGAATCCGCAATGCGTTCGAGCCTGCAACGCAAAGCGGATTACACGGTCGCGGTGAATAGCCAATACCCCACCCAAGACCCCTACGGGTGCGGCAAACTACCCGCCAAGCACCCGAAGCGAAGCAACCTCCCTCACCACCGTGAGTAGGCCACTCGGCACTTCGAGATACCCGGTAGTTTGTGCACCCCCTCCATGGGTCTATCCTAGGAGCAAAAACAGTAAAAAGAATTATACAATGACGGCTACAACCCCGACCCGGTTGTGCGGCCATACAAAGAATATTATTACATCAATTTACATGTTACAAATGAATGAAAGAAAATAACACTCATCTCACATCCAACCCGGCTATTCACCCGCGACAATCCAATCCATTCATATCCACAAACCAACAATCACAGATCACAGAGATGTATAACCCCGACTAATCGACTTATAGCGATTAGCCGACGTTCAATACATACAAGCATCACAGATATAACCGATATAGTTAAAGTGTAGTGAAGTTCCGAAAAATACGGATTTATAGGCCCCCAAAAGTAAATTTTAGTTCTGGAAAATCTGGGCACATATTATATATCCTAAAAATCCTAAAACCAACTCAGAAACAATCTGCACCAAAAACGATACAGAGAGTTGACAAGACGGCCGCGCTTCCGCGGCAAGAGCTTCCTTATGCCGCGGAACCGCGGTCCTCTTGGCTCCTCTCTGGTTCGTATTTGGTGGTGTTTCACACAAAACCCTGAGACAATTTTACAAGTATACAGTTTTTTATTTTGAGCAGAAAAAATTTCAACAGAAAGTTGGATTTTGAAAAAGTTTGGTTTTAGGGTTTTTCGGTTTCGAAACTTCGTTACACTTAACTACTTAGCTAGTTTGAGTTTAGTTTGGCTCTGATACCACTGTAAGTCCGTGTTGCCCACCCCGGTGCTTACGGGGAGGCGGAAAACATAATAAAAATCGGATTTTTAATGACTTAGGCAACATGGACTAAGCTTGTGAGGATCTTTGCTAAACTAAAACTAGCTAAAGTAAACTAACAACTAACAAAGTTGTAGAAAGGTTATACCTTTGGTCTTTAGTCCTTCTCTCCTTGCTCCTAGGTATGGTAGAAAAGGATCACCTTGCTTGTCTTCTCCCGTCAAAGAAGGATCCACCCGAAAGCCACCACCTTTAGCTTCAACTCCAAGCTAGGAGTAACTAGAGTGCAAGAAATGCTAAGACTTGAACCCTAGAAGTGAGTAGAGAAGATCAAGAGAGGGTTTTTCTCAAGCTTTTTGTTTCTCAACACATGAGAGGGAGAGAGCTTGAGGGAGAGGATGAGCAAGAGAGAGAAAAGAAAATGAGAGAATGAATTATTTGTGAGCCTTTCTCACTAATATGTGTGTATAATTTTAATTGAATAATTAGCTAGATAATTATCATGGTAAATCATGACATGACCATTATCATTTCAAATTGCAAAGATCAAAAAGCATCTTCCAAAAGAAATTATGATGGTCAAAGTGTCAACCTTGGTCAACAAGTCAAAGAAGTCAAAAGGTCAAAAACCACAACCATGGATAATTATTAAACTAATTACTAATTAACAATAACACACACATAAATATTAGGGTTAATAAAATGACAACAACCATCAACCCTAATCAAGGTCCTCTCCCTCAATCTCAAGCAACTGTGCATACGCACCCGCATTCGTGATCCGAGGAACACGAACACAATGAGAAAAACCAATCTCAAATCATATACTAGGATCCGGCTTAAACCAAAGCCCGCTAGTATAGACTGTCCGGACAGCAAACGTGCACAAGTGCGCGGATGCGAACGAACCCTGTCGCAAAACCATGCGACCTCTACTCGTTTTGCCTAAAGGCGAATAGCTCTCTGTGTGGGACTCTAAAGACTCGACACTACGCTGGCAGTGGGTTTAACCACAGACCGCAAGCGGCACTAGCTGTACGTAACGGTCCCCAGGTAGATGTCGATAAGAAGACTGACGAGGTGAACCCCATCTGCTCTCCTACTGAGCCTGTATGTGACAGTCTCCGTACAGTCCGGTCTGTTCGTCTGATACATCGCATGGCGGGCCTAGGGGGGCGGTGAACGTCAGTCCCCTAATAGCGGTACAAGTCGTGTCGGAGTGAAGCCCAGAACACCCTGAGATAACACTGGAAGCCTACCAGTATATCTCGCTTGCCCTGGCCAGGGACTACTCGTGTAATGGCTCTCCTGGACACAGCGCGATGTCAACCCCCAATACCGGGAGAGACGAATCCTGTCTAACCGTCACTGCCTCCGAGTGCTTCGGGACTGCACCCAAAAACTACCTGTTTGCACAGCTCCTTTGAGCCGTGGTAGGGTAGTAATCAAAGTGCAGTGGGAACACACTCGAGGCGAAGTGACAGTGTCAAGTCAGCGGACTAAGCTGTACTCATGTCACCTGGGAACTGATAACTGACGATAGGTATATTACCAACCAACAGTTCCCGACGAGTCCTGTCCAGTGTACTCGTAACCTAACGAGCACCCGCATACTATCCCAAGTACGACGTACTAACGGCTGTGGGACAGACCGTCTCCCACACTGGGATGAGAAGCGCATACGCTAGTCTACTCCGGAGTATCGATGCCCTGTCTCGATAGTCCAACGACCAGGGACCTGTATAAGGATGTGCTTATAGATTACCCAGCTCCCACGAGTGCGAGCGCCATCACAACGCTGGTAATCAAGCAAAGATCCTAAGGGCTCTACTAATATGTATACCAGCAATATGCTAAAAGAAACACATGCACATATTAAAGCAGAGACAAACCAAGTAGCATACTACCATTTCGAGCAAGATTGTATATACAACTGTGAATATCCCAAGCTTCCATTAAGTAATATACAAGCTAGTATGATACAGTAATGGCCTATAGGGCATATACACTAACAAAAAAATCCACATCGGGAGTTTCATAAGTACTGAAACTTGCTAGCGCTGCATACCATTTGGAGTGTGATGATTCTGGTAGGATTCCTTCGGTTTTATCACGCGATGATATTTGGATCCCGATCCTACTGTGAGTATATGCTACTCCTCGGGAAAACTCTCACTTAACGATCAATGCTATAAACCTAGTAGGTGTCTAGAAAGGTGTTAGCGGGGCTACGCCCACAGGGAAAAGAGGTTACTTAATTAAGGAACTTCGCGAAAGCGTTGGAAAACCTCCCTCGAAGTACCGACACTGGCCTGGCTGAACGGTTAAGCAAGTATTGTACAGTGAGATTGATCCCGACTAATTCTTTCTTTACGGTTTGAGAAGGGATTCGAGAGACAGTAGGAGCCATCCTGTTTAGACAAACTAAAAACCACTCTAAACTTGCAAGAGCATCATGCTAAAGTGTTTCTTTTCTCTCTCCTAATTGCAGCGACCATTCAACATGACCGGACTTAAGTTATTACTAGATAAAAACATACTGACAGGGCCAAACTATAAAGATTGGCTCAGGAATATCAAGATGGCAATCACTTACGACAAGTTGGGGTATGTCCTTACCACCAAAGCTCCCCCTGTCCCAGGTCCCACCTCCAGCGTCGCGGATAAAGAAATCCGTAAGACATGGGAGATCGATTGCGCGAAGGACAAATGCCTCGTGCTTGCCTCGATGGACAACGAACATCAGAGGAGGCATGAGAATATGGACCTGGAGTCCATATTTCTCCATACAAAAGAACTGTATGGAGAGCAGTCTCGTATCGCAAGATACGAAGTGTCGAAGAAGCTATTTTCGGCAAGATTGGCCGTCGGATCATCGTTAGCGGAACACGTGCTTAAGATGATTGGCTACATAGAGGAGCTCGCGGACCTTGGGACCACATTGGAGAATGAACTCTATACTGATTTGATTCTCCAGTCCCTTCCTTCCACTTACGCCCAGTTTATCCTTAACTTCAACATGCAAGGAAAGGAGGTTGAACTTTCCGAACTTCTGAACATGTTGAGGAGTGCTGAGGGCACCCTACAGAAAGGTAAGGAGACATCCACTTTGTTTGTAGGAGGATCTTCCTCTTCTAGATCCAGTTCGAAAGCCAAAGGTAAGAAGAAGAAATCCCCCGCCAAACCAAGAGGCGGTGTCAGTAAAGTGGATACGAAGGGAAAAGGAAAGGCAACAAAGGTAGCGGGAAAGCTGGTGGGGAAGGAAGAATGCTTCTACTGTCACAAAAGTGGTCACTGGAAACAGGATTGCAAGGCTTGGAAGGCCAGAACCCAGGATCTGAAGCGAGTTGCGGCTTCAGCTTCAGGTGTGTATGTTATTGAAAACTGTCTATGAATAAACTCTACATCCTGGGTATTGGATACCGGATCAGGATCTCATATCTGTAATTCTTTGCAGGCGTTGAGAAAGCGTAGAGTTTTGAAGGCAGGTGACATGACCCTCAGAGTTGCAAACGGTGCTAGCATGGATGCTGAGGCCGTGGGGGACTATCACCTGGGATTGTCGGATGGACACTTTTTGGTTTTGCGTAGTTGTTATTATGTACCAAATGCAACCTGTAATATCATTTCTGTATCTTTTTTATCTAAAGAAGGTTATGAATTTGCATTTGTAAGTAATGTAGTGAACATTCACCTTAATCACGTTTTGATTGGGTCAGGTACATTGAACAACGGTATATACGTATTAAACCAACCACAGATTTTCAATGTCCAGAATACACACAAAAAAAGTCTCCAGAAATCAATAAAACTTTCTTATGGCATTGTAGACTGGGTCACATCAATGAGAGAAGGTTGACTAAGTTACATACAGAAGGATATTTGGATCCGTTCGAATATCAATCGTATGCAACTTGTCAATCCTGTCTCAAAGGAAAGATGACAAAGACTCCGTTCACTGGACACGGAGTAAGAGCGAGCGAGCTCTTGGGACTCGTACACAGCGACGTGTGTGGTCCAATGTCTACACATGCGCGAAGCGGTTATTCTTACTTCATTACTTTTACAGATGACTTTTCAAGGTACGGCTATATTTTCTTAATGAAACATAAATCCGAGGCTTTTGAAAAATTCCAGGAATATAAGAATGAAGTAGAAAAACAAACAGGCAAAAGTATCAGTGCACTGAGATCTGATCGAGGTGGTGAATACTTGAGTGCCGAGTTCCTGGGTTACTTAAAAGAGAATGGAATTCTCTCTCAGCTTACTCCTCCATACACTCCGCAACATAACGGTGTATCGGAGAGACGGAACCGAACCCTATTGGATATGGTACGGTCCATGATGAGTAACGCTGAGTTGCCGCGATCGTTCTGGGGATATGCGCTAGAATCAGCTGCATACCTTTTGAACCGAGTTCCAACTAAGACTGTGCCTACTACACCATATCAGATGTGGTGTGGGAAGAGACCCTATCTTAATCATATTAAGACATGGGGATGTCCAGCTTTTGTAAAATAGCAGCATGCGGACAAGCTCAAGGCACGCTCAGTACAGTGCAAGTTTGTGGGATATCCAAAGAACTCCAAGGGATATTTCTTCTATTGCGAAGAGGAACAAAAGGTTTTTGTTTCTCGCCATGCCCACTTTCTAGAACACCAGTTCATAGAAAAAGAGATAAGTGGGAGCGCAATAGAACTGGAAGAAATTCCAGAACCACGAGCTATTACTGAAAGCTTAGTAGAACCAGAGGGTTCGAAAGATCAGGACATTCCCACGCCACTCCGCAGGAGTAGTAGGCAGTCTCATCCGCCCGAGAGATACTACGGTTTTCTCATTGACGGGGATAGAGAGGATTGCATCATAGATTGTGATGAGCCTACTAGCTTCCAGCAAGCCATTCAGAGCGTCGACTCGGTAAAATGGCTGGATGCAATGCGGGCCGAAATGGAGTCCATGTACACCAACAAAGTATGGACGTTGGACATTGCTCCAGATGGGGTAAAACCCATAGGATGCAAGTGGATCTTCAAAAGGAAGATTGGTGTAGATGGACAAGTTGAGACCTATAAAGCTAGACTGGTTGCAAAGGGTTTTCGTCAGCGACCTGGTTTAGACTATGACGAAACCTTTTCTCCAGTAGCTATGCTGAAGTCCATTCGGATCCTTCTTGCCATTGCTGCCTTCCACGATTATGAGATTTGGCAGATGGACGTAAAGACCGCTTTTCTAAATGGACATTTAGAGGAGTGTGTCTATATGGACCAACCAGAGGGTTTCATTCAGAGTGGGAGCAGCGGAAAGGTGTGCAAGTTGCTTAAGTCCATTTATGGACTAAAGCAGGCATCGCGGAGTTGGAACATCTGTTTTGATGAGACGGTCAAGGAATTTGGCTTTATCAAAAATCCAGTTGAACCATGCATCTATTGTAGATTTGTAGCGAGAACTGTAGTATTCCTCGTTTTATACGTGGATGACATTCTCTTAATAGGAAATGACATTCCTATGCTATAATCTGTCAAGGGGATATTGTCACACAGGTTCTCCATGAAAGACCTGGGTGATGCCTCATACATTCTGGGTATCCGGATCTACCGTGATAGATCCAAGAGGATATTAGGACTTTCACAGTCCAGGTACATCGACACCATACTGAAAAGATTCAGTATGGAAGATTCCAAGCGCGGTAATCTACCGGCTTGTCACGGGATCACCCTCTCCAAAGAGATGTCTCCCAAGACTGATTTGGAGAGGGATCGCATATCTATTATACCCTACGCTTCTGCGGTAGGCTCTATAATGTATGCGATGTTGTGTACCAGACCGGATGTGGCTTATGCACTGAGTGTGGTAAGCAGGTATCAGTCAAACCCTGGGGAGAAACATTGGATAGCGGTAAAGAACATTCTCAAGTACCTGAGAAGGACTAAGGAGATGTTCTTGGTGTATGGCGGAAAAGACCTCCAGATTGAGGCCTTTGCTGACTCCAGCTTCCAGAGTGACAAGGATGATTCTAAGTCTATGTCGGGTTTTGTCTTTACCCTCAATGGAGGGGCGGTGTGTTGGAAGAGCTCCAAACAGCAAACCGTTGCTGACTCGACTATGGAAGCGGAATACATCGCTGCATCTGATCCCGCAAAAGAAGCTGTCTGGATGAGGAAGTTCTTAAAAGAACTTCAGGTGGTTCCGTCCATTGTTGACCCAATACCTCTGTATTGCGACAACAACGGGGCTATAGCTTTAGCGAATAAACCCAGGTCCCATCAGAAATCCAGACACATCTTGAGGCGGTATCACCTGATCAGGGAGATCGTGGATCGCCAGGAGATCGAGGTTCGGAGGGTTGCTTCAGAAGATAACACTGTAGATCCATTCACCAAGGCCTTGCCCCAGACTCAGTTCGAGCGGCTGATCGAGATGATGGGTCTTCGATACGCCAGTACATGGCCTTAGTGCAAGTGGGAGATTGTTAGTGTATATGCCCTAGAGGCCATTACTGTATCATACTAGTTTGTATATTACTTGATGGAAACTTGGGATATTCACAGTTGTATATACATTCTTGCTCGAAATGGTAGTATGCTACTTGGTTTGTCTCTACTTCAATATGTGCATGTGTTTCTTTTAGCATATCGCTTATATACATATTAGTAGAGCCCTTAGGATTATTGCTTGATTACCAGCGTTGTGATGGCGCTCACACTCGTGGGGGCTGGGTAATCCATAAGCACATCCTTATACTGGTCCCTAGTCGTTGGACTATCGAGACAGGGCATCGATACTCCGGAGTAGACTAGCGTATGCGCTTCTCATCCCAGCGTGGGAGACGGTCTGTCCCACAGCCGTCAGTACGTCGTACTTGAGATAGTATGCGGGTGCTCGTTAGGTTACGAGTACACTGGACAGGACTCGTCGGGAACTGTTGGTTGGTATTATACCTATCGTCAGTTATCAGTTCCCAGGTGACATGAGTACAGCTTAGTCCGCTGACTTGACACTGTCACTTCGCCTCGAGTGTGTTCCCACTGCACTTTGATTACTACCCTACCACGGCTCAAAGGAGTCATGCAAACAGGTAGTTTTGGGTGCAGTCCCGAAGCACTTGGAGGCAGTGACGGTTAGACAAGATTCGTCTCTCCCGCTATTGGGGGTTGACATCGCGCTGTGTCCAGGAGAGCCATTACACAAGTAGTCCCTGGCCAGGGCAAGCGAGATATACTGGTAGGTTTCCAGTGTTATCTCAGGGTGTTCTGGGCTACACTCCGACACGACTTGTACCGCTATTAGGGGACTGACGTTCACCGCCCCCTAGGCCCGCCATGCGATGTATCAGACGAACAGACCGGACTGTACGGAGACTGTCACATACAGGCTCAGTAGGAGTTCAGATGGGGTCACCTCGTCAGTCTTCTTATCGGCATCTACCTGGGGACCGTTACGTACAGCTAGTGCCGCTTGCGGTCTGTGGTTAAACCCACTGCCAGCGTAGTGTCGAGTCTTTAGAGTCCCACACAGAGAGTTATTCGCCTTTAGGCAAAATGAGTAGAGGTCGCATGGTTTTGCGACAGGGTTCGTTCACATCCGCGCACTTGTGCACGTTTGCTGTCCGGACAGCTTATACTAGCGAGCTTTGCTTTAAGCCAGATCCTAGTATATGATTTGGGATTGGTTTTATCTCTTTGTATTCGTGTTCCTCGGATCACGAATACGGGTGCATATGCACAGTTGATTGAGACAGAGGGAGAGGACTTTGATTAGGGTTAATGACCATTGTCATTTTGCTAACCCTAATGCTTATGTGTGTATTATGGTTAATTGAAATTAGTTTAATCTAATTGTTCATGGTTAGGGTTGTGGACCATTTGACATTCTTGACCTGTTGACCTAGGTTGACAATTTGACCATCATCATTTCATTTGAAAGATGCTCTTTGATCCTTGCAATTTGCATTAAAAATGAAATGATAATGGTCATGTCTTGATGAAGCCATGACAATTATCTCACTAATTTTCAATTTACAATAATTCACACATATATGTGAGAATGCTTCATTATTCTCTCATTCTATCATATACTTTCTCTCTCTTGCTCTTCCTCTTCCTCAAGCTCTCCCTTCTCATGTGTTGAGAAACACTTGAGCTTGAGAGAAAACCTCTTCTAGATAATCTCTACTCTCATCTAGGATTCTAGGATTAGCACTTCTAGCACCTTAGTTACTTCTAGCTTGAAGTTGAAGCCAAAGGTTGAGGCTTTCGGGTGGATCCTTCTTCGACTCGAGAAGGCGACAAGACGATCTCTTTCTTACACTCCAAGGAGCAAGGGGAGAAGGACATAAAGCCCTAGGTATAACCATTCTTCCTTGTAGCTAATTTCTAGTTAGCTTTTAGTTAGTTTTGTTTAGTAAAGATCCCGACTTTGTCTAGAGTAGTAAAAATCAGATTTTTATTCCGTTTTCCGCCTCCCCGCAAGCACCGGGGTGGGCAACATGGACTTACACTCGCTGTCCACGTCTCCTCCCGGAACAAAACCCCAAAGGTCTCCCTCTTCGATGGGAAGTCCGACCCGAAAGACCATTTGGACGCGTTCACTGCCGGGATGAGTTTCCAGGACAACTCCGACACCGCGCAATATCATGCTTTCCCCGCCAATCTCATCCGCTCTGGATGAGACTGGTTCCGAGGACTCATGCCATGCTCAATCTCTACCTTCGATGAGCTGGATATCCAATTCCTCGGCCATTTCATCCGGAACAGACGGCAGAAGCGGACTGTTGATCATCTCTTCAACATAAAAAGCGGGGACAAAGAATCCTTCAAAGAATACGTCACCTGGTTCTTCAACACCCTCCTTGAGGTCCCAGAGCACCGAGACAAGACGGTCATTAGAGCCCTTAGTTCGGGTCTTAGGCACAAAGAGTGGCTACGCTTCTTTGCATTAGCGCAACCTAAGACCATGGCCAAGGTAAAGGCCTGGACCGAAATGAGGTCCAACTTGAGTCCAAGGTGAACGCTAACCTACCCCAGACAGAACAAGCCGATCAGAAGAAAATGGCCATGGAGGAGAAAAAGAAGATTGAGCGGCCAAAGCCCTACTCCCCGATGTTCCAGGAGTACACCCCGCTCAACGTCTCCCAGAAGGAGTTGCTGGAGGAGGCAAAGGGCGAGAGATTCTTAAAACCCCCCTCGTCAATCATAAGGCGGCCAAGCGCACCCGGGGCCCCTACTGCGCTTTCCATAGGTCACAGGACCACCCCACCGAGAACTGCAAGCAGCTCCGAGACTAGATCGAGGAGTTAATCCGCTCGGGGCACCTAGCAAGGTACTTACGTGACAAGTGGCAAGCCGACCATGAGCAAGAGCACCATCCCCCTCCCGGCGAGTTGACAATCGGCCAAATTATGGTCTTGTCAGCGGGGGGTACGACGGGGACAAACGAGACGCGGCATCCATTACCGATCTAGGGGGCTGGCAGCTACTATAGGAAGAAGGCTAAATCGGCTGAGCCGACATATTTACCGACGAGAATCACCACGGGATATCCCTGATTCACAACGACCCACTGGTGATCACAGCCCGGGTTCACCGCTACGAAGTGCAGAGGATATTGGTCGACTCGGGAAGCTCGGCAGACATTCTCTTTTATGACTGCTTTCTGCGTATGAGACTCACCTCGTCGGACCTAAAGCCAGCCGCCCACATCCTGTCGGGATTGACCAACCACTCTATCCCAGCGGAAGGGGTAATCACCCTCCAACTTAACATTGTGGAGGCAGGCCATACACGCACCGTGCCTGTGGAGTTTATCATCACCAGAATTCCATCAGCATACAACATCCTCCTAGGTCACCCGACACTGAACTCCCTCCGGGCCCAGATATCGACATACCACCTAGCGATGAAATTCCCAGTCGACCAAGGTGGGATAGGTCGGGCCTACGGGGAACAACAAACCGTGAAAATTTGCTTCATAGCAACATCTACGCCTGTGGGGAAAAACAATGGCCAGGAAAGCGAGGATGATATCAAGGTGTCACGACCCGAAATTTAGTACGTGACCGACATTTAAATCACGCAACGTCCAAAGGCGTAACGTAATTCAAGTAAGCTGAAGTCCAGAAAATCTAAACCTTTTTGTGGAAAATAGTGGGGATGCAGTTTTGAAATAAATGAATAATGTAATAAAGTTTATCTATAAATGCATAATTAATGATATAAGAAAATGCAAGTAGAATGTACTAAAATTGAGAACATTTTTTTTCGTCTTTTAAAATTTTGGGCAGCACCTCCCTTATATATTTTAAGCCGAAACCATATATACATAACAATATAAAAAACATCCCCAAGCGGGAGCTAGCTCTTCGCCAAATAGCGGAATCATAACCACACAAGCAATGTATACGACACCCAACGGCGAAGATCAACCCAGAAGGAATAATATGAATAAAGCAATGTTAGTTATATGTATGCCCTAGAGGCCATTACTGTACATTGGATGTACATAGTAGTGGATGCTGGGATATATATAGGGAGGACTTTCTTGCTCGACATGATAGTATCCTATCTGGTTACTCTTTACCTTAACGTGTATACTGATTGTCTCTCTGTTACATGTTGGTAAAGCCCTTAGGATGTGTACTTGACTACCTGGACTATGATGCGGATCATACTAGTGGGGACAGGGTAGTCCATAAGTACATCCTTCAAGGTCCCTAGTCGTGGGTGTATCGAGACAGGGCATCGATATACCAGGGTAGACTAGCGTATACCTTCTCGACCCATACAGATGGGCGATGGATGATCCCATATCCATTGGTGTTTGACATCAGAGATGATATACGGGTGCTCAGTGGAGACTGGGTATACTGGACGGACTCGCCGAGAACTCCCAGATGGTATTATAGCTTACGTCAGATGGCAGTTCTCAGGTGACACTGGTACAGAGTAGTCTGTTGACCCGAGATCGTCATAGAGTCTTGTGTGGTTCCCACTGTGCTTTGATTTCCACCTTACCACGTCCAAGAGGGCATGCAAAACGGTGGTTTTTGGGTACAGTCGCGAATCACATGGAGGCAATGAGCGATAGGAGGGGATTCGTCTCTCCCGGTATAGGGAGTTGATGTTGCGCTGTGTTCGATTGGCTATAACCGGAAATCCCTGGCCAGGGTTGCTGAGATTTACTGGTAAGTGTTACCAGTAGTTTCTCGAATTGTTATAGACCTCATATCGACACAACTTATCAAGCTATTGGGGTCTGACGTTTACCACCCCTAGGTGAGATATGCGACATATCAGACGATCAGACCGGACTGTACGGTAAGTGTTACTGGTTGGATTCACAGGAGTGTGAGCGGGCTTGCTCGTCGATCTTCTGATCGCTCAATACCCGGGTGGCCATTACGTTTAGCAGACCGCTTGCGGCTTGTGGGTGCTTGATATGATCATCACCTGCTGCCGGCGTATTGACGAGTCTTTAGAGTCCTACACAGAGGTTTCCTGGCTCAAGCGAAACGAAATAGGAGCGCATATGAGATATGTGCGGGACCGAGAATGATACCAGTATGTGATACTGTATTCGATTCTCGCGATCTATGACATTGATCGGTTATATGTGATATAGCCGGGTTATCAGATCAAGTGTTGATTCGATAAGTTGTTACTGTTGATATTAGTCGGTTATATACGATATGACCGGATCATTAAATCAAGCGTTGATTTAATGATTTAATGCATAATGATATATTTGATATATTACTTTGCATTAACTAGTATCGGTTCACTTAAGATGGATTATCTCACTCGCATGTGCACATCGTATATGTGATATATTTTTATGCACTTGATTGTATCATGTTTGATGATACATGTTTGCTAGGGTTTTTGTGTAAAGATCAAACCATGGTTACATGATAATGGTTAGGGTTTTGTTTTATTCACTTTCTTATTTATCTATTGATTTTTGGAAAATGCTTAGCATAAAGAAAAATGGTGGCTTTCTTTGGATACATATTGAAGCTTCATGAAACTTTGACTAAGTCACCATTTTGTCTCATGCTTAACCCTAACCATTCCACTTAACCATGATTCATTCTCTACACTTGACCATGGTTATATTATGATAAGATTTATTATTCTTTTCTATTCAATTAACACTTATCATAATATTATCAATATATTCTTTCTTGCTTCTTCTTCTTCTTCTTCACTTGAAGAAAGCTTGCTTCATCAATGGCAACTCTTGCAAATGAGTGAGAAATCCAATTCTAAAGTGAACCCACTTCCTATTTCTTCATCCTCTACCTCTTGCCAAGTAGTAGAGTGTGTTTTCTTCACAAGTTTCATGACTTGGTGAAGTTGGAGCTTGATCTTGTGATGCCTCGACGTAGATCATCTTCGGCACGAAGCCGACGATCTTGCCCGCCCATTTCTCCGATGAAGCCGACGCTAGAGCCCGGGTTTCCATTTGGACAGCGAGGAGACTTCATTGCGGAGCTATGGAGGTGGATGACCGGATCTACAAAGTTTGTATTTCCGTTCTTTTAGTTAAATTGTTAACTAGTTGCATGTGTTCGCCTAATATTCTAGTTAACGATCCGTATTAGGGTTTCTCGGCACTTGTAAAATTTGAAATTGGTATGGTTGATACCTTGTGAGACCTCATTAGTGTGCCTAGGAACCCTACAGTGGTATCAGAGCCTAGCTAGAGCCTTAGGCGATGCCTAGACGACGTTTGAGACCCGATCGAACATCGAAACCCTAATACAATATGCTCTCTGGACTTTTTTCAATTTCTGGGATTTTTCCAGATTAAAAATATGCAGAAAATTCAGCAGGGAATTATAAGAATTACTGTGAAGCCCGTACCCATGATTCCCTCATTGCGCGGCGGAACCGCGGCACAAGCATGGCTTGTGCGGCGGTTCCGCGGCCAAATTGTCATATCATCCAACAATTTTTGCACAGTAATTCATGTTTTCAGGTGCTGGATTTTCTGGGAATTTTTAATATTTATTCAAGAGTTGAATATTCTGAGTTGTTTTGGGGATTCGTATATTCGATCGGATTATCAAGCTTTGTCTATGTGTTTTCCGGATAATTTTTGAATATGTTAAAAGTTCGACCGGATATAGATACCCAATTTTTCCCCTGCCGGAAAATTTCCAAGTGTTGGATTTTTCCGAGGTTTAAAGACGTTCTAAGTAGTGCAAGTAACGCGATGGTCTCTCTAGAAGACAACAAACCTTAACTCGATTATGTGACCGTCTTGAACTGCCCTTTGAACCTTAGGGTTTGGGGCAGTACGGCGTGCCACATGTGAGGCGTTGGCTTGACCCTTCTACGGCTGGACCGTTGGTACTGAGGCACGAACTGAATGTTTTTAGACTTGTTTCAAGTGTTGATCTGTTTTGGGAAAACTTGGGTGTTCGATTGTTCGATCGGAAAGTTTAACATTTTCTATTTATCGGGAATGGGATACAATAATTGGAATTCACAATTAGTTATGAGATAACTAAATGAATGTTATAAACATAGCACTTTAGTCTCACATGATCGGTTGCCACGGAATTTTGATGTGATCAAAAGTCCGTCGCAATCACGTAGCGTACGCGGATACTCGCCGGGTAAACTTAATAGACAGCCTTGCCCCATAGCCCCGACCAAGTGACTGTAGGAGAACCCCGTCGCCGAAAGCATCCGTCCGGGTGCTCGCGGCAGCGGTGTTCCGCCTTGGTGCACTTCGTCGACGGCATCGGGGGTGCAGCCGTCTACTGTAGTTTGCGACGAGCATTCGATCAAGATGTCGGGAATCTTGTTGAATTACCCGACTTAACATTGAAAAGTGTTTTCGATAATTGAGACTAAAATGCGGGGTTTATAATTGTTAGGCATGTGATGTCTAAGGTATTCATTTGATTAGGCATGCGATGTCTATGCAGATTGCGGATTCCAACTGTTGTAGTTTTACACTTTCTTTTCTATGACCGTAAGTGTAATATGTGATATCGCCGGTTTCGTTGCTATATGTCAACGACAATTGGGATGCGCATATTTACTTACGTTGATGACATGTGATGTTATGTGTTGCTGGATATGTTATATTGGATCGTCGTGTTTGAATAGCCGGGGGTTTTTATGTGAGATGAGTGTTTTTCATTTTCATTCATGTAAAAACTTGTATGTAATATTCTTTTATTGGGGCACTTCCAGGTTGCGGAAGATGTCACCCTTTGTATATTATTTGCTTTTCCGCACTAGGATAGACCCAAGGAGGGGAGCACAAGTAACCGGGGTCTGGAGTCCAGTGGGAGACCAACTCGAGGAGTCGAGTCCGGATCTCCTAACTCCAGAATTGGTAGGGTTGCTTGCCGCTCTCGTAGGGGTCTAGGGGTGTGGGTTTGGCTATTCATCACGACCGTGGAATCCGTGTTTTATACTGGCTCATATTGAAAATACGGACGTTCTAGTATATCCAATATTTCATATGATTCTTTTGCTGCGATATATGTGATGTGATCATGTGATGTTCTGTGATGGATACTTTATATAGTATATATGATATATTATATAGACGTTACTTATGTTTTACACCCGCGCTAGCCCTGCCCCGCTCTGTCGTTAGTTACCTAACCTAACGGTGCACGAGGGGACATCGAGGCGAATGCAGATGGCATAAGTGTACGTCGTATTTATCTATGATGTTTAGGTACTTAAATGATGGGACTTCATTAATGTGATTAATGAAATAAAAGAAACCTAAGATGTTGTAGAATCGAATTTCAAAAATAAAACAGGTAGCTACAGTTCTTGCTTTGCACAGCGGTATATATGATATATCCTGCACCTTATTCGATGAGGAAAGGACCGAGATCCCTTCACCGGGAGTGACTCCTTTAGCAATAACTGGAAGATGCTACACACTCGGTTTGTCTTTTGAATGCTTTTAAAAGTTTTTGCTTTGCACAGTGATATATATGATATATCCCGCACCTCATTCGACGAGGAAAGGACCGACGATCCCTTCATCGGGAGTGACTCCTTTAGCAAAACTAGAAAAGACTCAAAAACACTCCATTTCAAAATCATTTGATTCTGCAACGATATCGAGTTCATTACGCAATAGGTTTTCAGAAAAACCTGTCGTAGCCCTCCGTCATTTCAGATAAGTCCTAGTTAGTATTCGTGCTACGTTTGTTGGCCTGCGTCAAGGCGTAGTGTGCGGTAGCTAACTAGTATTTATCTGCTTATGCATATAATGCAGATTGGATTAGGGTAGTCGTGCGACTTTTTTGGCCTGCGTCAAGGGTCGTGCGGGTGGGTTTAATTCAATCAGGAAATGACGGGTTGAACTTGACTAGCGCACTATGGTTTGTTGGCCTGCGTCAAGGTCATAGGACGCTAGGGGCAAAATTATCGAGAATTTCAAGTGTTGAAATTTGCAATGAGATTGCATACCTTCTATGAGATAGTTGGATCCCGATACCCGCTGCGAGTAAGAGTTACTCCTGGGAGAGTTTTACACATTACAATTAACCGATCAAGTAGTTGTCTAAAAAAGTGTTAACGAGGTTACGCCTATGGGAAAACGAGGTTTACATTAATTAGGTTCGTGCGAAAGCACGGGGGACCTCCCTCAAAGTACCGACACTGGCCTGGCTGAAAGATTGGCGAACTTGTAGTGTGTAATTAATCCCGACTAGTCTTTCCTTTTAGGGTTTGAAGGAAGATTTGATAAAAAAAGCAGTGGGAGTCATCCTGATTAGATAAAATAATAACCAATCTATTCTTGCTAGAGCGCACGCAGAGTGTTTTCTTCTCTCTCTCTCTCCAGGTAGCGACCATATCACGCCTTAATCAAGATAATAATACGGAATATTGACCGAACCCGCTTGTTATACTGAGCTGGGGAACGTTGGTCCCGCTCCACCTTATAATTGTTATAAGACAGAGCAGGAAATTGGGGATTACCAGAATTCCCGTGCCGCCCAAACGAAGAGAGTGCATGCTGATGCATCATCTTCGGGTGTGTTCTTTATACAGAACTGTTTCTCTATTCTCTACGTCCTGGGTATTTGATACCGGATAAGGATTCCAGATATGTAATATGTTGCATAGGACTACAGAAAGGTAGAGAACTGAGAACGGGTGATAAGTTTCATGAGGCAGAAAACGGGGCAAGTGTTGCAGCCAAGTCTGTTGGTCACTGTCACCCTGTATTACAATATATTGATTCTGAAAGAATGTTATTAGATACCGAACCTGATATACAAAATCATATCAGTCTCTTTATCAGTAAAGAAATGATAAAAATTTGTATTGTTGGATAATGTTTTGAACATTTCCTATATCAAAAGTTGATCGGTTCAGGCACGTTATCTAAAAGCATTGATGTTCTAATCAAACTACAGTTCTTAGTATACGGAACACACACAAGAGGAAGAGTTCAGATATGAACGAATCCTTCTTGAGGCATTGTAGACTAGGTCATATGAATGCGATCCGACTGGCTGAAGTTACATTTCAGATGCATATTTAAATCAGTTTGAATTTATATCTTGTGAAACTTGCCAGTCATGTCACAGAGATAAGATGACCATAGCTCCGTTTAATGGAAACAAAGAAAGAGTTAGTGAACTCTTAGGATGATACATGTTTATGTATGTAGGTCCCCTGTCTACATTTGCCAAGACCGGTTCTTTATACTTCATTAAATTCTCTGATGATCTCTTTTGATTCAGACATGTGTTCCTGTTGAAACACAAGTCAGAACCTTTTGAGATATTCACAGAATATAAGTTAGAAGTAGAGAACCAATACGGGTATAAGTATTATGTCCTTTGATGTGATCAAGGAGGAGAATACTTGAGCACGGAATTCCTGGACTATTCTAAAGGAGAATGAGATTCTCTCTCAGCATTACTCCTCCGTATACACCATAGCACGATGGTATATCGGGGCGGAGTAATCACACCCTATATGATAAGGTGTGCTCTATGATGAGTACTACTGAGTTACCTATTTCCTTTTTGGAAGTTATGCACTTGAGAAGCTGCATACCTATTAAATAGGGTTCAAATCAAATCAGTTGCCTACCACTTCATATGTGATATGGAAAAGGAAGAGCCCATATCTTAAGATGGTTAAGATTTGGGGTTGTCCGGCCTATGTCTAAAAGCAAAATCCGGACAAGCTCGAGGCAAGGTCAGTTATGTAGAACTGGAAAGGTTCCAGCTATACAAACTACAGCAGATGATTTGAAAGAACCAAAGGATTCAATAGTTACCAACGAACCTCAGCCTCTCCGCCGATCTAGTAGGGTTTCTCACCCACTTGAGAGATACTTCTGTTTCTCTATGACAGTGGGAGCGAGGATTGCATCATGAGATGATGACCCAACTAGTTTCGAGCAGGCCATCGAGAGTAAAGACTCTGTAAGAATGGCTGGATGCTTAGCGATCTGAGATGGAATCCATGTACACCAACAAAGTATGGACTTTGGTTGCTATATCTGAAGGGTTAAATCCCCATCAGGAGCAAGTATATCTTGAGAAGATTACTTGGTGTAGATGGAAAAGTTGAGACTTTCAAAGCTAGACTTGTTAAAGCTTTTCGTCATCGACCAGGCCTGGATAATGATGAAACCTTTTCAAGTGGCTATGCTTAAGTCCATCCAGATCCTACTTGCCACGGCTACATACCATGACTACGATATCTGGCGGTTGGGTGCCATGACTGCTTTTCTAAACGATGTTTTAGAAGAGAGCGTCTGTAAGTACACAGCCAGAGGGCTTCGTAGACAGTGGGAGCAGCGGAAACGTGTGCAAGATGCTTTATAGGATAAAGCAGGTATCGCGGAGTTGGAACATCTGTTTTGATGTGTTAGTCAAACAGTTTAACATCATCAAAATGGTAGATGAACCTTGTATATACAAAAAGGTAGTAGGGAGTATGGTGGTGATCCTCGTAGAGTACGTGGATGTTATACTCTTGATAAGAAAGAAGTTTCCTATGCTACGCTCGGTCAATCTCCGCTTATCACAATGATTCTCCATATAGGATCAAAATGATACCTCCTAAATCCTGGGTTTTGGATCTATGAGATAGATCTAATTGGATGTTAGGATTCTCACTAGTTGTAGTGAGATGGTATCAACCGATCCTGGGGAGAATCACTGGAAGGGTTCCAGGGTGATAAAGACGACTGAATGTCAGTCGCAGGCATTGTCTTTACCCTCAGTAAAGGGACGGTATGTTGGAAGAGTTCCAAGCTAGATACCGTGGCATACTAGACGATAAAGGCAGGATACATCGCTACTTAAGATGCTACCAAGGAGGATGTTTGGGTGTATATTGGTTCATGAGATGAACTACGTTCCAACCATTGTGAGACAATGGAGTTGTGGCTTATGACAAGGAACGCCGGTCCCATCAGTGATCCAGACATATTCTAAGGCAGTGTCACCTGATCATGGAGATGGTTGATCTCTAGGGTGATCAAGGTTAGGAGAGTAGACTCAGAGGATAACACGGCGGATCCACTCACAAAGGCCTTTTCCCAGAGAGAGACTTTTATGGGATGGTTGAGTATGAGATACTACAACCACTGCTATCAGATGGCCCTAGTGCAAGTGGGAGATTGTTAGTTATATGTTTGCCCTAGAGGCCATTACTGTACATTGGATGTACATAGTAGTGGATGCTGGGATATATATAGGGAGGACTTTCTTGCTCGACATGATAGTATGCTATCTGGTTACTCTTTACCTTAACGTGTATACTGATTGCCTCTCTATTACATGTTGGTAAAGCCCTTAGGATGTGTACTTGACTACCTGGACTATGATGCGGATCATACTAGTGGGGACAGGGTAGTCCATAAGTACATCATTCAAGGTCCCTAGTCGTGGGTGTATCGAGACAGGGCATCGATATACCAGAGTAGACTAGCGTATACCTTCTCGACCCATACAGATGGGCGATGGATGATCCCATATCCCTTGGTGTTTGACATCAGAGATGATATACGGGTGCTCAGTGGAGACTGGGTACACTGGACGGACTCGCCGAGAACTCCCAGATGGTATTATACCTTACGTCAGATGGCAGTTCTCAGGTGACACTGGTACAGAGTAGTCTGTTGACCCGAGATGGTCATAGAGTCTTGTGTGGTTCCCACTGTGCTTTGATTTCCACCTTACCACGTCCAAGAAGGCGTGCAAAACGGTGGTTTTTGGGTACAGTCCCGAATCACATGGAGGCAATGAGCGATAGGAGGGGATTCGTCTCTCCCGGTATAGGGAGTTGATGTTGCGCTGTGTTCGATTGGCTATAACCGAAAATCCCTGGCCAGGGTTGCTGAGATTTACTGGTAAGTGTTACCAGTAGTTTCTCGAATTGATATAGACCTCATATCGACACGACTTATCAAGCTATTGGGGTCTGACGTTTACCACCCCTAGGCGAGATATGCGACATATCAGACGATCAGACCGGACTGTACGGTAAGTGTTACTGGTTGGATTCACAGGAGTGTGAGCGGGCTTGCACGTCGATCTTCTGATCGCTCAATACCCGGGTGGCCGTTACGTTTAGCAGACCGCTTGCGGCTTGTGGGTGCTTGATATGTTCATCACCTGCTGCCGGCGTATTGACGAGTCTTTAGAGTCCTACACAGAGGTTTCCTGGCTCAAGCGAAACGAAATAGGAGCGCATATGAGATATGTGCGGGACCGAGAATGATACCAGTATGTGATACTGTATTCGATTCTCGTGATCTGTGACATTGATCGGTTATATGTGATATAGCCGGGTTATCGGATCAAGTGTTGATTCGATAAGTTGTTACTGTTGATATTAGTCGGTTATATACGATATGACCGGATCATTAAATCAAGCGTTGATTTAATGATTTAATGCATAATGATATATTTGATATATTACTTTGCATTAACTAGTATCGGTTCACTTAAGATGGATTATCTCACTCGCATGTGCACATCGTATATGTGATATATTTTTGTGCACTTGATTGTATCGTGTTTGATGATACATGTTTGCTAGGGTTTTTGTGTAAAGATCAAACCATGGTTACATGATAATGGTTAGGGTTTTGTTTTATTCACTTTCTTATTTATCTATTGATTTTTGGAAAATGCTTAGCATAAAGAAAATGGTGGCTTTTTTTGGATACATATTGAAGCTTCATGAAGCTTTGACTAAGTCACCATTTTGTCTCATGCTTAACCCTAACCATTCCACTTAACCATGATTCATTCTCTACACTTGACCATGGTTATATTATGATAAGATTTATTATTCTTTTCTATTCAATTAACACTTATCATAATATTATCAATATATTCTTTCTTGCTTCTTCTTCTTCTTCACTTGAAGAAAGCTTGCTTCATCAATGGCAACTCTTGCAAATGAATGAGAAATCCAATTCTAAAGTGAACCCACTTCCTATTTCTTCATCCTCTACCTCTTGCCAAGTAGTAGAGTGTGTTTTCTTCACAAGTTTCATGACTTGGTGAAGTTGGAGCTTGATCTTGTGATGCCTCGACGTAGATCATCTTCGGCACGAAGCCGACGATCTTGCCCGCCCATTTCTCCGATGAAGCAGACGCTAGAGCCCGGGTTTCCATTTGTACAGCGAGGAGACTTCATTGCGGAGCTATGGAGGTGGAGGACCGGATCTACAAAGGTTGTATTTCCGTTCTTTTAGTTAAATTGTTAACTAGTTGCATGTGTTCGCCTAATATTCTAGTTAACGATCCGTATTAGGGTTTCTCGGCACTTGTAAAATTTGAAATTGGCATGGTTGATACCTTGTGAGACCTCATTAGTGTGCCTAGGAACCCTACAAGCAAGACATTAAATCCACACATAGCAAACATATACCCATCGCTCTAAGTCTCGCAACCACAAGTCCGGCTAAGTCCACTAAATATACAAAGTCTAGTTTCTTATTGATGGAGTTTATCTAGATACAATAGGAAATAATAAATACAAGAGTAGGCGCGATCTAATGTGTCCCACCTACCATAGAAAAACACCCGAATGCAGGCTGTGTGCCAGCGATACCGCTACTGATCCCAAGCAGTCAAACCTGCAAGAATTGAGGCACAACGGGGGTGAGTTTCCAACTCGTGAGTAGAAAAACATCAGCAGGTAGAAATCAAATAAAACAATGATTTCCTATGTCACTATATCAAGAAGGTAATACTATAATTTCTAGAGTGACCATGTATGCATATATGTCAACAATATAATCAATGCCAATGAATAATACAAATAAACATCTGAATCATATGCCTATATGCAGGTGGATATCATCCACGTGTTCACCAATGACACAATCAACATCATGGAACCTTAGTGTCCAATATCGACACTCGCAACATCATAAAAGCATATGCATGTATGTATGAGGATATCAACCAACGTGTGTCCATCAACGACACATCAAAATCATGGAACCTGAGTGCCCAACACCGACACTCAAAATATCATGAAACCCGTGTCCAGCATCGACATGTAAATCCTCATATCTCGGGCTCCGATAGTCCGGATCGGCCTATGGGCTCCGTCAGTCTGGATCGGCCCATATCCATCTCACAACTCCGGTCGGTATCCTCCGGATAACCGCTAGATCTAAACTATCACCGGTAGGTAGCAGTTCCTCCACCAGGCTCATCGTCTACTGCACAACATATCTTTCTTGTCCCGGGGTACCATACTAGGTCCACCATGTACCCATAAATGGTTCATCCAGCTCCTCGAATCGGGTATCACATAGCTCATAACTGAGAAAACTCATGGTGGACGCATCGAAATATCATATCAAGAGAAACCGGGTTTTTAAAACAATACATACTTTCTTTTGAAATACAACCACGGTTCTCAAATCCAGAATCTCATGAAAATAACATCTCAATGCGTATAATCATAAGCATGATGTATGCAAACGTAGAACAGAAATGTGAGCATATCAGTATATTATGCAACATAGAATAGCGATGTGAGCATATCAGTATATCATGCAACTGTAGGGTTCCTAGGCACACAAAGGAGGTCTCACAAGGCATCAACCATGCCAATTTCAAATTTTACGGTGCCGAGAAACCCTAGACTACGGATCGTTAACTAGATGTCTAGGCAAAAGATGCAACTAGTAAACTACTTTACTAAGAGAACGGAAATACAACCTTTGTAGATCCGGTGCTCCACCTCCATAGCTCCGCGATGAAGTCTCCTCGCTGTCCAAATCAAATCCCGGGCTCTTGCGTCGGCTTCATCGGAGAAAAAGCGGGCTAGGTCATCGACGACGATGTCGAAGATGATCTACGTCGAGGCATCACTAGATCAAGCTCCACCTTCACCAAGCCATGAAAACTTGTGAAGGAAACACCCTATACTACTTGGAAAGAGGTAGAGGATGAATAAATAGGAAGTGGGTTCACTTTAGAATTGGATTTCTCACTCTTTTTCATCAATCACCATTGATGAAGTCAAGCTTTCTTCATTGAAGAAGATGAAGAAGAAGAAGCTAATATTATGATAAGTTCTCTTGAAAAAGAAAATAAAATCAAAACTTATCATAATATAACCATGGTCAAGTGTAGAGAATAAACTAGGGTTAAATGGAGTGGTTAGGGTTAAGCATGAGACAAAATGGTCACTTTGGTCAAAGCTTCATGAAGCTTCAATATCAAACAAAGAAAGCCACCATTTTCTCTTTATGCAAATTATTTTCCAAAAATAATAAAGAATAAATAAATAGATAATTAAAAGAAAACCCTAACCATTACACAACCATGGTTTAATCTTTACACAAACCCTAATGAGCATGTATCATTAAACATGATACAAACTAGTGTACAAAAGTATATCACATATACAATGTGCACAAACCAAGTGAGAAAATCCATTTAAAGTGAACCATATTAGTTAATGTAAATTAATATATCATATATATATAATTATACATTAAATCATTAAATCAACACTTGATTTAACGATCCGGTCATATCGCATATGACCGACTAATATTCAATGTATCGGCTTATCGAATCAATCCTTGATTCGATAACTAGGTTATATCGCATACAACCATTCGATACAATCATCGCGAGAATGGAATACGGTAACACATACACGCATTATTCTCGGTCCCGCACATATCTCATATGCGCTCCTATTTCATTTCGCTTGAGCCAGGAAACCTCTGTGTAGGACTCTAAAGACTCGTCAATACGCCGGCAGCAGGTGATGATCATATCAAGCATCCACAAGCCGCATGCGGTCTGCTAAACATAACGGTCACCTGGGTATTGAGCGATCAGAAGATCGACGAGCAAGCCCGCTCACACTCCTGTGAATCCAACCAGTAACACTACCGTACAGTCCGGTCTGATCGTCTGATATGTCGCATATCTTGCCTAGGGGTGGTAAACGTCAGACCCCAATAGCTCGATAAGTCGTGTCGATATGAGGTCTATAACAATTCGAGAAACTACTGGTAACACTTACAAGTAAATCTCAGCAACCCTGGCCAGGGATTTCCTGTTATAGCCAATCGAACACAGCGCAACATCAACTCCATATACCGGGAGAGACGAATCCCCTCCTATCGCTCATTGCCTCCATGTGATTCGGGACTGTACCCAAAAACCACCGTTTTGCACGCCCTCTTGGACGTGGTAAGTTGGAAATCAAAGCACAGTGGAAACCACACAAGACTCTATGACGATCTCGGGTCAACAGACTACTCTGTACCAGTGTCACCAGAGAACTGCCATCTGACATAAGGTATAATACCATCTGGGAGTTCTCGGCGAGTCCGTCCAGTGTACCCAGTCTCCACTGAGCACCCGTATATCATCTCTGATGTCAAACACCAATGGATATGGGATCATCCATCGCCCATCTATATGGGTCGAGAAGGTATACGCTAGTCTACTCTGGTATATCGATGCCCCGTCTCGATACACCCACGACTAGGGACTTTGAAGGATGTACTTACGGACTACCCTGTCCCTACTAGTATGATCTGCATCATAGTCCAGGTAGTCAAGTACACATCCTAAGGGCTTTACCAACATGTAACAGAGAGACAATCAGTGTACACGTTAAGGTAAAGAGTAACCAGATAGCATACTATCATGCCGAGCAAGAAAGTCCTCCCTATATATGTCCCAGCATCCACTACAATATGCATACTATGTACAGTAATGGCCTCTAGGGCATACATATAACTAACAATCTCCCACTTGCACTAGGGCCATCTGTAGCAGTGGTTGCAGTATCTCATACTCAACCATCCCATAAAAATCTCTCTCTGGAAATAGGCCTTCGTGAGTGGATCCGCCGTGTTGTCCTCTGAGTCTACTCTCCTAACCTCGATCACCCTGGAAATCAACTATCTCCATGATCAGGTGATACTGCCTTAGAATATGTCTGGATCACTGATGGGACAGACGTTCCTTGGCATAAGCCACAACTCCATTGTCACACAATGGGAGGAACTAAGTTCATCTCATGAACAAATATACATCCAGACTGCCTCTTTGGTAGCATCTTAAGTAGCGATGTATCGAGCCTTTATCGTCTAGTATGCCACGGTATCTAGCTTGGAACTCTTCCAACATACCGTCCCTTTACTGAGGGTAAAGACAATGCCTGCGACTGACATTCAGTCGTCTTTATCACCCTGGAACCCTTCCAGTGATTCTCCCCAGGATCGATTGATACCATCTCACTACAACTAGTGAGAATCCTAACATCCAATTAGATCTATCTCATAGATCCAAAACCCAGGATTTAGGGGGTATCAGTTTGATCCTATATGGAGAATCATTGTGATAAGCGGAGATTGACCGAGCGTAGCATAGGAAACTCCTTCCCTATCAAGAGTATGTCATCCACGTACTCTATGAGGATCGTCACCATACTCCCTACTACCTTTTTGTTTATACAAGGTTCATCTACCATTTTGATGATGTCAAACTCTTTGACTACTCCATCAAAACAGATGTTCCAACTCCGCGATGCCTGCTTTATCTTATAAAGCATCTTGCACACATTTCCGCTGCTCCCACTGTCTACGAAGCCCTCTGGCTGTGTACTTATAGACGTTCTCTTCTAAATCATTATTTAGAAAAGTAGTCATGGCACCCAACCGCCAGATATCGTAGTCATGGTATGTAGCCGTGGCAAGTAGGATCTGGATGGACTTAAGCATAGTCACTTGAAAAGGTTTCATCATAATCCACGCCTGGTCGATGACGAAAAGCTTTAACAAGTCTAGCTTTGAAAGTCTCAACTTTTCCATGTACACCAAGTAATCTTCTCAAGATATACTTGCTCCTGATGGGGATTTAACCCTTCAGATATAGCAACCAAAGTCCATACTTTGTTGGTGTATAAGGATTCCATCTCAGATCGCTAAGCATCCAGCCATTCTTACAGAGTCCCACTCCTGATGGCCAGCTCGAAACTAGTTGGGTTATCATCTTATGATGCAATCCTCGCTCCCACTGTCATCGAGAAACCGAAGTATCTCTCAGGTAGGTGAGGAACCCTACTAGATCGGCGGAGAGGCTGAGGTTCGTTGGAATCTACTGAATCCTTTTGGTTCTATCAAATCATCAGCTGCAATTTGTATGGCTGGAACATTTCCAGTTCTACATAACAGACCTTGCCTCGAGTTTGTCCGGATTTTGCTTTTAGACATAGGCTGGACAACCCCAAATCTTAACTAACTTAAGAGATGGGCTCTTCCCTTATCATGTCAAATATGAAGTGGTAGGCAACTGATTTGGTTTGAACCCTATTCAATAGGTATGCAGCTTCTCAAGTACATAACTTCCGAAAGGAAATTGGTAACTCAGTAGTACTCATCATAGAGCACACCTTATCATATAGGGTGTGATTGCTCCGCCCCGATATACCATCGTGCTATGGTGTATACAGAGGAGTAATGCTGAGAGAGAATCTCATTCTCCTTTAGAATAGTCCAAGAATTCCGTGCTCAAGTATTCTCCTCCCTGATCACATCATAGGACATAATACTTATACCCGTATTTTGGTTCTCTACTTCTATCTTATATTCTGTGAATATCTCAAAAGGTTCGGACTTGTGTTTCAACAGGAACATATGTCTGAATCTTGAGAGATTTATCAGAGAATGTAACGAAGTACAAAGAACCGGTCTTGGCATGTGTAGACAGGGGACCTTTATACAGCAACATGTATCATCCCAAGAGTTTACTAACTCTTTCTCTGTTTCCAGTAAACGGAGCTATGGTCATCTTATCTCTGCGACATGACTGGCAAGTTTCATAAGATGTAAATTCAAACTGATTTAAATATGCATCTACATGTAACTTCAGCTAGTCAGGTCACATTGATATGACTTAGTCTACAATGCCTCAAGAAGGATTCGTTCATTTCTGAACTCTTCCTCTTGTGTGTGTTCCGTATATTAAAGAATTGTAGTTTGATTTAGAACATCAATGCTTTTAGATAACGTGCCTGAACCGATCAACTTTTGATATAGGAAATGTTCAAAACATTATCCAACTATAAAAAATTTTATCATTTCTTTACTAATAAAGAGATAGATATGATTTTGTATATCAGGTTCGGTATCTAATAACATTCGTTCAGAATCAATGTATTTGGAATACAGGGTGACAGTGACCAACAGACTTGGCTGCAACTCTTGCCCCGTTTTCTGCCTCATGAAACTTATCACCCGTTCTCAGTTCTCTACCTAGCTGTAGCCCTATGTAACAGATTACATATCTGGGATCCTGATCTGGTATCACATACCCAGGACGTAGAGGATACAGAGAAACAGTTCTGTGTAACGAACACACCCGAAGATGATGCATCAGCATGCACTTTCTTCGTTTGGGCGGCACGGGAAATATGGTATTCCTCAATTTCCTGCTCTGTCTTATAACAATTATAAGTTGGAGCGGGACCAACATTCCCCAGCTCAGTATAACAAGCGGGTTCGGTCAAAATTCCGTATTATTATCTTGATTAAGGCGTGATATGGTCGCTACCTGGAGAGAGAGAGAAGAAAACACTCAGCGTGCGCTCTTGCAAGAATAGATTGGTTTTTATTTTATCTAATCAGGATGGCTCCCACTGCTTTTTATCAAATCTTCCTTCAAACCCAAAAAGGAAAGACTGGCCGGGATTAATTACACACTACAAGTTCGCCAATCTTTCAGCCAGGCCAGTGTCGGTACTTTGAGGGAGGTCCCCCGTGCTTTCGCACGAACCTAATTAATATAAATCTCGTTTTCCCAGAGGCGTAACCTCGTTAACACCTTTCTAGACACCTACTTGATCGGCTAATTGTAATGTATAAAACTCTCCCAAGAGTAACAATTACTCGCAGCGGGTATCGGGATCCAACTATCTCATAGAAGGTATGCAATCTCATTGCAAATTTCAACACTTGAAATTCCCGATAATATTTTGCCCCTAGCGTCCTATGACCTTGACGCAGGCCAACAAACCATAGTCCGCTAGTCAAGTTCAACCCGTCATTTCCTGATTGAATTAAACCCACCCGCACGACCCTTGACGCAGGCCAACAAAGTCGCACGACTACCCTAATCCAATCTGCATCATATGCATAAGCAGATAAATACCAGTTAGCTACCGCACATTACGCCTTGACGCAGGCCAACAAACGTAGCACGAATACTAACTACTACTTATCTGAAATGACGGAGGGCTACGACAGGTTTTTCTGAAAACCTATTGCGTAATGAACTTGATATCGTTGTAGAATCAAATGATTTTTGAAATGGAGTGTTTTTGAGGCTTTTCTAGTTTTGCTAAAGGAGTCACTCCCGGTGAAGGGATCGTCGGTCCTTTCCTCGTCGAATGAGGTGCGGGATATATCATATATATCACTGTGCAAAGCAAAAACCCTTAAAAGCAATCAAAAGACAAACCGAGTGTGTAGCATCTGCCAGTTATTGCTAAAGGAGTCACTCCCGGTGAAGGGATCTCGGTCCGTTCCTCATCGAATAAGGTGCAGGATATATCACATATACCGCTGTGCAAAGCAAGAACTGTAGCTACCTGTTTTATTTTTGAAATTCGATTCTACAACATCTTAGGTTTCTTTTATTTCATTAATCACATTAATGAAGTCCCATCATTTAAGTACCTAAACATCACAGATAAATACGACGTACACTTATGCCATCCGCATTCGCCTCGATGTCCCCTCGTGCACCGTTAGGTTAGGTAACTAACGGCAGGGCAGGGCAGGGCTAGCGCGGGTGTAAAACATAAGTAACACCTATATAATATATCATATATACTATATACAGTATCTATCATAGAACATCACATGATCACATCACAGATATCGCAGCAGAAGAATCATATGAAATATTGGATATACTAGGACGTCCGTGTTTTCAATACGAGCCAGTATAAAACACGGATTCCACGGTCGTGATGAATAGCCAAACCCACACCCCTAGACCTCTACGAGAGCGGCAAGCAACCCTACCAATCCTAGAGTTAGGAGATCGGGACTCGACTCCTCGAGTTGGTCTCCCACTGGACTCCAGAACCCGGTTACTTGTGCTCCCCTCCTTGGGTCTATCCTAGTGCGGAAAAGTAAATAATATACAAACGGTGACATCTTCCGCAACCTGGAAGTGCCCCAATAAAAGAATATTACATACAAGTTTTTACATGAATGAAAATGAAAACACTCATCTCACATAAAAACCCCCGGCTATTCAAACACGACGATCCAATATAACATATCCAGCAACACATAACATCACATGTCATCAACGTAAGTAAATATGTCCATCCCAATTGTCGTTGACATATAGCAACGAAACCGGCGATATCACATATTACACTTACGGTAACAGGAAAGAAAGTGTAAAACTACAACAGTTGGAATCCGCAACCTCCTTAGACATCGCATGCCTAAACCAATGAATTCCTTAGACATCACATGCCTAACAATTATAAACCCCGCATTTTAGTCTCAAAATCGAAAACACTTTTCAATACCTAGTCGGGCAATTCAACAAGATTCCCGACATCCTGATCGAATGCTCGTCGCAAACTTTAGTAGACGGCCGCACCCCCGATACCGTCGACGAAGTGCACCAAGGCGGAACACCGCTACCGCGAGCACCCGAACGGATGCTTTCGGCGACGGGGTTCTCCTACAGTCACTTGGTCGAGGCTATGGAGTGAGGCTGTCTATTAAGTTTACCCAGCGAGTATCCGCGTACGCTACGTGATTGCGACGGACTTTTGATCACATCAAAATTCCGTAGCAACCGATCAAGTGAGACTAAACTGCTATGTTTATAACATTCATTCAGTTATCTCATAACTTATTGTGAATTCCAATTATTGTATCACATTCCAGATAATTAGAAAATGTTAAACTTTCCGATCGAACATTCAAACACCCAAGTTTTCCCGATACAGATCAACACATGAAACAAGTCTAACAATAGTCAGTTCGTGCCTCAGTACCAACGGTCCAGCCATAGAAGGGTCAAGCCAACGCCTCACATGTGGCACGCCGTACTGCCCCAAACCCTAAGGTTCAAAGGGCAGTTCAAGACGGTCACATAATCGAGTTAAGGTTTGTTGTCTTCTAGAGGGACCATCGCGTTACTTGCACTACTTAGAACGTCGTTAAACAACGGAAAGATCCAACACTTGGAAATTTCCCGACAAGGGAAAAATTGGGTATTTATATCCGGTCGAACTTTTTAACATATTCAAAAATACCCGGAAAGCTACACAGACAAAATTTGATAATCCGATCGAATATACGAATCCCCAAAACAACCCCAGAAAATTCAACTCTTGAATAAAATATTAAAATTATCCAGAAAACACAGGAGTCAATTATAACAATTACTGTGCAAACAAAAGTCAAAGATTCAACATAACGGCCGCGGAACCGCCGCGCCACGTGGGCTAAGGCCGCGGTTCCGCGGCGGGTTGACGGAGTTAGGGCTCCGTTTTGCACAGTAATTCATAAAAAAACCCTGCTTAATTTTCTGCATATTTTTAATATGGAAAAACTCCAGATTTTAGAAAAAGTCCAGAGAGCATGTTTGGTTTAGGGTTTCGGGTTCGTTCGGGTTTCAAACTTCGTCTACGCATCGCCTAAGACTCTAGCTAGGCTCTGATACCACTGTAGGGTTCCTAGGCACACAAAGGAGGTCTCACAAGGCATCAACCATGCCAATTTCAAATTTTACGGTGCCGAGAAACCCTAAACTACGGATCGTTAACTAGATGTCCAGGCGAAAGATGCAACTAGTAAACTACTTTACTAAGAGAACGGAAATACAACCTTTGTAGATCCGGTGCTCCACCTCCATAGCTCCGCGATGAAGTTTCCTCGCTGTCCAAATCAAATCCCGGGCTCTTGCGTCGGCTTCATCGGAGAAAAAGCGGGCTAGGTCATCGACGACGATGCCGAAGATGATCTACGTCGAGGCATCACTAGATCAAGCTCCACCTTCACCAAGCCATGAAAACTTGTGAAGGAAACACCCTATACTACTTGGAAAGAGGTAGAGGATGAAGAAATAGGAAGTGGGTTCACTTTAGAATTGAATTTCTCACTCTTTTTCATCAATCACCATTGATGAAGTCAAGCTTTCTTCATTGAAGAAGATGAAGAAGAAGAAGCTAATATTATGATAAGTTCTTTTGAAAAAGAAAAGAAAATCAAAACTTATCATCATATAACCATGGTCAAGTGTAGAGAATAAACTAGGGTTAAATGGAGTGGTTAGGGTTAAGCATGAGACAAAATGGTCACTTTGCTCAAAGCTTCATGAAGCTTCAATATCAAACAAAGAAAGCCACCATTTTTCTCTTTATGCAAATTATTTTCCAAAAAGAATAAAGAATAAATAAATAGATAATTAAAAGAAAACCCTAACCATTACACAACCATGGTTTAATCTTTACACAAACCCTAATGAGCATGTATCATCAAACATGATACAAACTAGTGTACAAAAGTATATCACATATACAATGTGCACAAACCAAGTGAGAAAATCCATTTAAAGTGAACCATATTAGTTAATGTAAATTAATATATCATATATATATAATTATACATTAAATCATTAAATCAACACTTGATTTAACGATCCGGTCATATCGCATATGACCGACTAATATTCAATGTATCGGCTTATCGAATCAATCCTTGATTCGATAACTAGGTTATATCGCATACAACCATTCGATACAATCATCGCGAGAATGGAATACGGTATTACATACACGCATTATTCTCGGTCCCACACATATCTCATATGCGCTCCTATTTCATTTCGCTTGAGCCAGGAAACCTCTGTGTAGGACTCTAAAGACTCGTCAATACGCCGGCAGCAGGTGATGATCATATCAAGCACCCACAAGCCGCAAGCGGTCTGCTAAACGTAACGGCCACCCGGGTATTGAGCGATCAGAAGATCGACGAGCAAGCCCGCTCACACTCCTGTGAATCCAACCAGTAACACTACCGTACAGTCCGGTCTGATCGTCTGATATGTCGTATATCTTTCCTAGGGGTGGTAAACGTCAGACCCCAATAGCTCGATAAGTCATGTCGATATGAGGTCTATAACAATTCGAGAAACTACTGGTAACACTTACAAGTAAATCTCAGCAACCCTGGCCAGGGATTTCCTGTTATAGCCAATCGAACACAGCGCAACATCAACTCCCTATACCGGGAGAGACGAATCCCCTCCAATCGCTCATTGCCTCCATGTGATTCGGGACTGTACCCAAAAACCACCATTTTGCACGCCCTCTTGGACGTGGTAAGGTGGAAATCAAAGCACAGTGGGAACCACACAAGACTCTATGACGATCTCGGGTCAACAGACTACTCTGTACCAGTGTCACCAGAGAACTGCCATCTGACGTAAGGTATAATACCATCTGGGAGTTCTCGGCGAGTCCGTCCAGTGTACCCAGTCTCCACTGAGCACCCGTATATCATCTCTGATGTCAAACACCAATGGATATGGGATCATCCATCGCCCATCTGTATGGGTCGAGAAGGTATTCGCTAGTCTACTCTGGTATATCGATGCCCCGTCTCGATACACCCACGACTAGGGACTTTGAAGGATATACTTACGGACTACCCTGTCCCCACTAGTATGATCTGCATCATAGTCCAGGTAGTCAAGTACACATCTTAAGGGCTTTACCAACATGTAACAGAGAGACAATCAGTGTACACGTTAAGGTAAAGAGTAACCAGATAGCATACTATCATGTCGAGCAAGAAAGTCCTCCCTATATATGTCCCAGCATCCACTACAATATGCATCCTATGTACAGTAATGGCCTCTAGGGCATACATATAACTAACAGCAACGAGTCATGTGATAATTCTAAACAATTAAGAGTAATAGCATGATATAGCAATTTGACTGTGTAAGTGACATAGTAATTACCGATGATAAAAGTGTATGAGCCAGCTGACTGTGTAAGTGACATAGTAATTACCGATGATAAAAGTGTATGAGCCGGCAAATCTGTATAAGTGTAACATACGCATCATCGATAATTTTCCAAGTGTACTAGCACGGGTATATGTAATGCAATGAGAATATCATAAACGTAGCAGAAGGTAAATCGTAAGTGCAATGTTATAAAGTTTATGTACCTAATATAACATCTACATAAAGGCTAAACTAAGCGGTGTAGACAGGGATTTACAATATCTATAACATATCCGAGTCGATGAATCTATCAATCGGCAATCCAGCCCCATAGCATCACGTACGATATAATCCATCGTACGGCATCCTCGAGTCAAGGTTATGAACCAACATCCGGTAAAACTCATCGCGTACGGTAATCCATCGTATGCCGGCATTAAACAAATAGGGATTCTATCGACCTATACAACAATAAGGGTGGACCTAAAGTCTCGTACGGCATATCACTCATTATTCTCATTATATATATATATATAGACACACACACACACACATCTCTCAAGTCATATCCATATCAATCTCATATCATGTCTTGGCAACAGTATCGATATTCTCATATCACCTCGCATCCGTATATCGACATAATAAGCCAAGTCATCTTATTTCATCACATCAAGTAACCTTATATATATTTATCTTATTTTACCGATCTCATAACACATCCATCACAATCTTATTATATTCATCGATCTCATGTCATATACTTATAGATCCCGCCTCATATTTTGGTATATGTAGTCAATCATTCATATCATCTCGAACTAACATTTTGATCACATTCATAGTTTCCTAGTATAGGTTTCTCCGACTATATTCTATATATCGGTCTCCATTTTATAATTGCGGGGGTGCTATACGCCATCCACTCGACTTTCCCATAGATATAAATCTACTCACCTGTGAAACTTCTTGTTTAGCCGTAGTCGATGTGCTTCGTCGTCTCGGAATCCACGTGAGATACCTACAAATCAACACATATCGCAAAACCAAGTCCGAAAACCGATACGGCACACAAATTGCTCATTGGTTAGAACCTATAGCTTACGCATGCAAGAATAACCAAACAACCCTCGTTGTTGACGTACAAACGTCTAACAACCAAATCAAATCTCAAATCTCAAACCAGGAATTCAAATATCGGAAAAATTTGCCAAAACACTCACAACAGCTCCCAGATTTTATCTCAGGTTAATTGGGACTAAATAAGCAAGTACAGAGGATAGGTTATAGGGTAATTGAGCTACAGGAAAAACCCAAACATCATATCAAGAAGGGGATCCGGCGAGATGGCCTCAAAATCCGGCGCCGCCGGCCATACAGAGGAGATTTGGGTTGATATTTTTGTGGTGGTCTTTTAGTGGTTAATCTAGGTTAATGTAGTTGTTTGTTTTTCTTGTACACATCCCAAGTTGCTCCAGATTCCCTGTAAGCCAACAAAACTTCACAAAACCGACATGGGGTAAATCCTAAGTTCGTGTATCGGGTTCTAATCTCTATTCTTGGCCAGTAACACATCACTAAGGGTTTGCAAACACTCACTACACCTCAATTTACTAATTACAAGTCAAGTTTCCCACTAAACCTCAACTTAGAAAATTCTAAGATCATAATCCACACTAAAATGAACTCTAAACTAAACTTTAAGGTTAAGAAACTAATTACAAGATGAGAAGTGGAATTTATACCTCTTGGAGCAACTGAAGAAAATTCCAAGATGGTGAAAGTTCCTCAAAATCCAAACATGAGCACACTAGGGGGTTTAGGATGAGGTTGTGTGCATTTATTGTGAAGGTGACATGAGCTTTTGAGGTGGTTTTTGAGGTACTTGTCATGGGGTAGTGAGGGTTGAGGATGAGGAGAAGGAAGTGGATGAAGGAGATGAGGTGAAGAAAGAAGTGAAGTGAAGAATGCATGAGGAAACCATGGTTAACTAAAGACCCATCTCTCTCTCTTTATTTCCCATTCTCATTCTCTCTCTTGCCCATACCTCTTTATCCCCCCATGTCATCTTTTCTTTTTCTTTTCTCTTCTTTTTTCCCTCTCTCATTTAAAATCACAAATACAAAAGAAACAAATACAAATGAAATAATCATGCAACACAATGTAATATGACATAGTGCACTAGCCATGGTTAATTAAAAATACTGATTTGGCATGATCATGATTAGTAGTGCACTAATCGAGTTTAATTTAAACTTGCATATAATTAATTATAAAAATGCCCAAATCCGATAAATATATTTTTAAATGAATAAATCATTTTAAATCTCCAATTATTTCCCAAATATTGGTATATATTTATACCATTTTACGAAAACCCCAAATTCGCAAATCGAATAGTTTTCGCGAAATATATTATTTTAATATTAAATTCCAAAAATAATATTTTATATTTCTGAAATGTTACACAAGGGTTCTCTGGACACTCGAGACGAGCAAAAAGAAGTCCAAGGGACCCCGGTGGAGCCACTAACAGAGGTCCCCCTTGTAGAAGGGGACGATGAACGAACCGTTCAGATCGAGTCACTCTTAACGGGTCTCACCGAGACAACTTGGTCCACTTCCTAAGAAGTAACTCTGTTGTGTTCTTCTGGGCGCCTGCCGACATGCCTGGGATCGACCCCAAAATCATATTGCGTAACCTCGGGGTGGACCCTACGATCCGACCCATCATGCAGAAAAAATGAAGCTTCGCCCCGATCAAAAAAAAAGTGATCAAGGACGAGGTGGACAGGCTCCTCGCCGCCAACTTCATTCGGAACATGCCTTACTCGGAATGGTTGGCGAACGTAGTCATGGTTAAAAAGTCTAGCGGGATGTGGCGCATGTGCGTCGACTTCACTGACTTCAACAAGGCCTGCCTGAAAGATGACTATCCCCTCCCTCGGATAGATCAGATCGTCGACAGTTCGGCAGGCCACAATCTACATAGCTTCATGAATGCTTTCTCCGGCTACAACCAGATCCATATGAATCTGACGGACGAGGATCTCACCGTATTCACAACGGACCGGGGAGTATACTGCTATAAGGTGATGCCCTTCGGCCTCAAAAACGCCGGGGCTACATACCAACGCTTGGTTAATCGGATGTTCAAGTCACAGATCGGACAGAATATGGAGGTTTACGTCGATGACATGATTGTTAAATAAATCGCGTCGGATGAACATGCCAAAGATCTTGGCAAGGCTTTCGGCGTCCTCCGCAAACACAAGATGAAATTGAACCCCGCCAAATGCGCATTCGGCGTCACCAGTGGAAAATTCCTCGGTTTCATGGTCATCCACCAAGGAATCAAGGCTAACCCACAGAAAATCAGCGCCATCCTCAACATGGCCGCCCCGAAGACCAACGTTGAGATCATGCGGCTCACCGGGAGGGTGGCCGCCCTTAGCCGCCTCATGTCAAGGTCCGAAGAGAAATGCATCCCATTCTTCAAAACTGGAGATTTAGTCCTAAAGGCGGAACGAGTTCGTCAATCAAGGTGAGCTGCATAATTTTTCCCCGAAATGGGACAGTCCATTCCTCGTCTCCGAGGTCCTGCCCGACGGAGCCTATCGCTTACAAGATGCGAATGGTCGCAAATTTCCACGGCCTTACAACGCCGAAAAACTCAAGCTGTACCTTTGAAAAGAATATATGTGAATGTATATTTATTCTTTAACAAAAGAGATGTAAATCTTTCTAAAGTTCTTTTTATTTAATAATAAGAGGGAAACAATAGAGTATCGCAAAAAGGAGAATTTTATTTATTCGAAAGGTACTGTGGGCTCCTCAGCCTTACATCAAAAAGAAAAAGAAAAATTCCTACAACAGCGGGGGAAAGAAGTGCAAGAAACACTGCTCGTGGTACTCCGAAGAAACAGCAGTCAGCCGAGCCCTGGCCGCCTCGGACCTCTACCTCTGATGTTGTCCGCGAACCCTCGACGCCACGGACGGGCAGGAAGGCTCTACGGGCGGGCACCCATCGGCGAGATGCCTCAGTCGGTAACACTCGAGGACGAGTGCCACCGATCGATTCCGCCGACTCATCGAGATCAGGCCTCGATGGCATAGCGATCTCAGCTTGCCAACCGCCTCATCCTTTAGTTGTTCGGATAAGGGGTTGTACAGCCCCGGTGACGCCCTCTAAATCAAATACATCAGCAGCTGGAGCAGGGGTGATCGCCGGGGAAGCAAGCGGCCGACATGATCCTCCACACGCCGAACCACTGCCCGCAACGTCTCCACGGAGCTCTGCTGATCATACAAATAAACAACTTCGAAGGTGTTGGATATATATGCCATAGAGGCCAGTATTGTATATGTATACATATGGATGCTATGGATATGTATGTGCAGGAAAATCTTGCTCAGTTTTATAGTATATTATATGACTTGTCTTTGTCAGGATATGTGTATTTATTTCTATTGTTGTTATATCTAGCTTGCATATATTGATAAAAACTCGATACGGTAGTATACTATTGTGGTTTGTCTTTATCATAACATGGCATATGTTATACTCGTTATTGCATAATGCGGTTACATGTTGATAAAGCTCGTAGGATCTTGCTTGACTACCTGCATTGTGATGGCGATCATACTTGTGGGAGCAGGGTAATCCATAAGCATATCCTTAAATGGTCCCTAATCGCGTGAGTATCGAGACTGGGCATTGATACTCCAAAGTAGACTAGTGTATACGTTTCTAGCCCGTCGGGGGATGGTTGGTCCCGCAGCCATTAGTCTGATGCACCTAAGATCGTATACAGGTGCTCACCGTGTATGAGTACATTGGACGGACTTGCCGAAAACTTCCAGATGGTACTATACCTATCGTCAAATGGAAGTTCTTAGGTGACATGTGTACAGGTTAGTCTTTGGACCTAAGATCGGCATTTTTCTCGTGTGAGTTCCCACTTGGCTTTGATCACTACCCTACCACCACTCTACTGAGTCGTGCAAACAGGTTTTGGTTGGGTACAGTCTCGAGCCATATGGAGGCAGTGTGCGATTATTGGGGATTCGTCTCTCCGGTATTGGGAGTTGATAGCGCACAGTGATCGATTGGTCAGGACCATAAGACCTTGGCCGATGCAGTTGGGATTTACTGATAGGTTGATCAGTAGTTTCCCGGATTGGTCCTGAGCCACATCAGCATGACTTATCAGGTTATTGCGGTCTGACGTTTACCACCTCCTAGACCCAGTATGCGATACTCTTTGACGAAGAGACCGGACTGTACGAATATTGTCAAGAATAGGCTCAATAGGAGTTCGGACGAGTTTGCTCGTCGGCATTCTTTTTCGACAGGTACCTGGGTAGTCGTTACGTACAGCTAGTGCCGCTGACGTGCTTATAGTTAAACCCACTGCCAGAGTACCATCGAGTCTTTAAAGTCCCACACAGAGAGTTTCCCAGCTTTGGACGAAACGAGTTTAGGTCGTATGGTTTTACAACAGGGTTTGATCACATACGTGTACTTGTGCGTGTGTGGTGTTCGAGCGGACAATACTAGTGGGCTTTGTTTTAAGCCAGATCTTAGTATTTGATTATTGGATTAGCTTATAGTATTCGTGTTTCTCGGAACACGGATGCGAGTATGTATATACGGATGAGAGGAGGTATAGAAGGAGACACCTCCTTACTGTTTTGACCATTGACTTGGTCAAAACAAAAATGAGCTGAAGAAAAGAATTTGTTATTTTTAGTAAATGATAATTTTATATGGCATGGCTACATGGGTTGACCTTTTGACTTGGCTTGACTTGTTGACCTTAGATATTTTGATGAGGTATTTTTGACCTAGATATTTAGGTGAGATATTTTCCATGCCATGCTTGAGGTCATATATAAGTTAGCCATTCTATTTTTTATTATCATTATCACAAATACTTTCTCTTTCCTCAAGCTTGCTCTCTCCTTCTTCCTCTCAAAACCCTAAGTGTATCATGTATTTATAATCAAAGGTTAATGAGACTTAGCCACTCTAAATCACACTCTACTCACTCTAGTCTACTTAGATTAGCAAGCTAAGTACTCTAGTTACCTCAACTTGGAGGTTTAGCTCAAGGTTGGAACTCAAGGGTGGATCATCGTTGACACAAGGAGGCCGAAGTTCAAGCATGATCTATACTTCCATCGAGGAGCTTAAGGAGAGGATCGAAGACCCGAAGGACTTGGTTTCTTTAGGTATACTTTCTATCATAGTAGATAGAACCCTGACAAGCTAATTAGGTTTATGGTTAAAGATCCGGTTTAGGTTTATTCTAGCACCAAGTTTCTAATCGTAGTAAAAATTTTGTTCCGCATTTGGCCACAGAAGATGGCCGGGGCGCTAGCGTAACCCTTCATAGTATCAGAGCCATCCCATAAACCCTACACTAGCAAGTTTAAACAATTTTAAAACAACCAAACCAAAACGACCCCGTAACATCAAAATCCAAACTGTAGTTTCTGTTGATTTTTTAAAGGCTTCAAAAAATTTTTTAAACAAGTGCAGAGTGATCGTTAAACTGTGAGATGTACCCAGAACAAAAACGATGCATTTCTACCATGATGTGGCCTGCCAGAACCCCCTAAAATCCGGTCTCCTCAGTTCAATGGTGGAGAAAAGGGTCAAGTTTTATTCTGGGCTCTTATCTCGAGAAGTTTGGGTTTCAAGTGTTGCTAGTTTTTTGCCCAATTTTGATTCTCTGTTGTTTTCAGTATGGGGAAATTTGGAGTGTTTTAAAGTCGTTATATTTGACACTGTTTAATAGTTTACAGTACATTCACTTTTATCTACGACCGTGAATGTCATTCGATCGGTAAACCCGCCTATCTGCTATATGTCCTTTTAGACGAGTTTGCGAACATGACATTCGTGTTGATGTTTTGTGCTTGTGCTGTGATTGTGGTTGGATAGTCGTGACGGATAGCATGTGGTGCAATGTCAGAAGTACAGTTTATATTCATTTGTACATTTGTTATTGCGGGGCGAGCGTCCTAAATGTGGACTGCCGTCTTTGCCGGGTTGTATATTATTTGATTGGGGCACGACCGGGTTGAGATCGATGTCACCTTTTATATATATTATTTTCTTTTTCTGTACTAGGATTCCCCCGCAGTGGAGTACACGAATAGCCTGGTTCTAGAAGGCAACAAGCCCGCATCTCATGGCGTTGAGACGGAGGGGGCTTCATTCTAGAATTGGCGGGCTATTCGCCGCACTCGTAGGGGGTATAGGATGACCCACGGAGGGGTGCCCATGTTATCGGATTCTGTCCCATTCACTTTGTTGAAAGGGGCTGCCTCACTTCTGGGATTGTCGGGTAACTTGTCGTGCTCGTAGGGGTCCAGGTTTTCATTGCACAGGCTATCCACACGACCGGGAACGTTGGGTTTTATTTGTGGCTCAAATGAAACCCGAGGCTCCAAGATTATCCACCATTCTGTATTGTTGGTTGTGATTCTGTGATGTTGCTTATTATCATGCCTGGGACGAATGTTGTATATATTTATATATATACTAGTAGATGTTTTATATGTTTTGCACCCGCGCTAGTCCAGCCCCCACTCTGTCGTTAGTTAAGTAACCTAAGGGGTGATGACGGGGCCCAGTGGCGAATACGGATGGCATATACGTATTTCGTATTTTCGTTCTTTTCTGGTGTATAGGATTAAAATGATGGGATCACATTAATTTTGATTAATGCAAGAAAACAAACCTATATGATGTTGTTGGAACCAAGAATTTAAAATTTTGATATTACAGACGTTCTCTTTTGCTTTGCACAGTGGTATTCGATTATGAATATCCAACACCTTATTCGACGAGGCAAGGGCCGAGATCCCGTCATCGGGAGTGACCCCTTGAGTAAAAGTTTGAGTCAACTTAATAACTTCACTATAGTCGATTATTTTTGTTTTGTATCGTGGTATTCAGTTTGGAATATCCTGCAGCTCATTCGACGAAGAAAGAGCCAAGATCCCTTCACAGGGAGTGACCTCTTTAGCAAAAGTTTTTCACCACTATATATTTGTAAAACTGCTCAGGTTTTTTTCAACGATATCAAGTTTATTACGTTAACGGGTTTTTCGCCAAAAACCAAGCCGTAGTCCTCCGTCATTTCGGATTGGTATTGCTTAGTATTCGTGCTACGCATTTCGTGCTCAGCTGAGGCGTAGTGTTCGGTAGCTATGTAATATTTTTCTGTAGCATATAATGCGATTGGTTAGGACAGTCGTGTAGTCATTTTGGCTCAGTCAAGGACTCGTACGGGTGGGTCTAATGCAATCAAGATAATGATGGGTTGAACTTGACTAAGATCCTTTGATATGTTGGCTCAGTCAAGGTCACTTGGGTCATAGGGATAAAAACTACATCGGGAGTTTCAAACATATAGGAAACTTGTAGATTCAGCATACCTTCTGAAGTGTGGTGACTAGAGTGGATTCTATCTAGTGCATCACACAATGATAGTTGGATCCCGATCCCACTGATGAGTAGGATTACTCTTGGGAGATTATTTTACTTAACAATCAATGCTATAAACCAAGTAGGTGTCTAGAACGGTGTTAGCAGGGCTATACCTCCAGGGAAAAGAGGTTATATAATTAAGGAACTTCGCGAAAGCGTTGGAAAACCTCCCTCGAAGTACCAATACTAGCCTAGCTGAAAGGTTAAGCAAGTATTGTGACGTGCGATTAAATCCTGACTAGTTCTTCTTTTAATGTTTGAAGAAGAATTTGAGGAAATAGTAGGAGCCATCCTGGTTAGATAAATTAATAACCAATCTAAACTTGCAAGAGCGCACGCTGTGTGTTTCTTTTCTCTCTCCCAGGTAGCAACCATTTCACGCCCTAATCAAGATAATAAAATGTATCGCTTGACCGATCCGAATTCTTATTCGAGGCTGGGGAACGTCGGTTCGGCTCTAAACTATGACAGCAGTCATGAGTATGACCAAGGGAAAGAGGAAAGCATGAATTCCTTGATGACCTCATCGAAGAAGAAGAATACTATTGCATCTCCTTCAGGTGTTCTTGTAGTTAAGAACTGCTTCTCGGTCAGTCCTACCTCTTGGGTACTAGATACCGGATCAGGATCTCATATCTGTAATTTATTGCAGGGACTGAGAAAAAGTAGGATGGTTGGACCTGGTGATATGTCCCTCAAAGTAGGGAACGGAGCACAAGTTGATACTGCAGCCGTCGGTGAATATCACCTAGTATTGCCAAATGGCAATACTATGATTTTGAACAATCGCTACTATGTATCTTCTATGGTTTGCAACATTATATCAGTTTCTTGACTTGATAAAGATGGATATAACATTGTTCTTGATAGAAATTATCATGAGCATCTACCTTGATAAGGTATTGGTTGTAGAAGGTACACTGTGTAATGGTATCTATGTTCTTAATCAAAACACAGTTCTCGGTATACAAGCACACGCAAGAGGAAGAGTTCAGATGTGAACGAATCCTACTTGGGGCATTGTAGACTTGGTCATATCTGAGAGAAAAGACTGAGTAAGTTGCATAAAGATGGACTTCTGGATACGTTCGAATTTTCATCTTATGAAACCTGTCAATCTTGTCTCAAAAGAAAGATGACAAAATCTCCGTTCACCAGACACGGAAAAAGAGCAGCAGAGCTCTTGGAACTCATACACAGTGATGTACGTGGTCCAATGTCTGTACATGCAAGGGGTGGGTTCTCGTACTTCATCACATTCACTGACGATCTCTCTAGGTTCGGATATGTGTATCTTATGAAACACAAATCTGAAGGTTTTGAGAAATTCAAAGAATTCAGAAACGAGGTAGAGAACCAGACTAGCAAAAGTATTAAGATTCTCCGATCTGATAAGGGGGAGCACTTAAGTACGGAATTCAGGGACTTTCTAAAAGAGAATGGAATTCTCTCTCAGCTTACTCCTCTATAAACACCACAGCACAACGGTGTATCAGAGCGGAGGAACCGTACCCTATTGGACATGATTCGCTCCATGATGAGTAATGCCGAGTTGCCTCTTTCATTTTGGGGACATGTGCTTTTGACAGTGGCATATCTGTTGAATGATGTTCCATCCAAATCCGTGCCTAAGACACCATTCGAGATATGGAATGGTAAAAGGCCGTATCATAAGCGTATTAAGATATGGGGTTGTCCGGCTTATGTAAAAGTACAAAATCCGGACAAATTGCAGGCATGTTAAGTTTTCTGTAAGTTTGTAGGATATCCTAAAAATTTAATAGGTATCTGTTCTACCACACCGAGGAACACAAGGTGTTTGTATCTCGCCACGCCACCTTTTAAGAGTGGAAATTTCTTGTAAAAGAAACAAGTAGGAGTTCGGTAGAACTGGAAGAAATTCATGAACCACAAACTCAAACTGAACCTCAAGATTCAATAACCCCATATGAATCTCAGCCACTCCGCAGATCCGGTAGGATTTCTCATCCGCTCGAGAGATACTACGGTTTTCTCATAGACGGGGATCGAGAGGATTGCATCTTGGAAGAAGATGATCCTACTAGTTTCAGACAAGCTATCATCAGTGGGTACTCTGATAAGTGGTTGGATGCTATGCGATCCGAAATGGAGTTCATGTACACCAATAAAGTATGGACCTTGGATATTTCACCACCTGGGGTAAAACCCGTTGGATGCAAATGGATCTACAAAAGGAAACTTAGTGTAGATGGGAAGGTAGAAACCTATAAGGCTAGACTAGTTGCAAAAGCTTTTCGTCAAAGACCAGGTGTGGACTATGATGAAACCTTTTCTCAAGTGGCTATGCTCAAATCTATTCGGATCCTACTTGCCATTGTTGCCTTCCATGACTATGAGATCTGGCAGATGGACGTAAAAACAGTTTTTCTAAATGGCAGTTTGGAAGAGTGTGTTTATATGGATCAGCCAGAAGGTTTTGTAGACAGTGGGAGCAGCGAGAAGGTGTGCAAGTTGCTTAAATCCATTTATGGATTAAAGCAAGCATCGCGGAGCTGGAACATCTATTTTGATGAAACAATCAAAGACTTTGACTTCATCAAAAACGAAGATGATCCATGTTTATATAAGAAGATTGTAGGACCAACTATCGTGTTCCTAATCTTGTACGTGGACGATATTCTTTTGATAGGAAATGACATTCCTATGCTACAATTGGTCAAGCTTTTCTTATCACAAAGGTTCTCCATGAAAGACCTGGGTGATGCCTCGTACATTCTGGGGATCAAGATCTACAGAGATAGATCTAAGAGATTATTGGGACTTTCGCAGTCCAGGTACATAGAGACCGTACTAAAGAGATTTAGTATGGAAGATTCCAAGCGCGGTAACATACCTGCATTGCATGGAATCACCCTCTCCAAGGAGATGTCTCCCAAGACTGACGAGGAGAGGGTTCGCATGAGCACTATACCCTACGCTTCGGTAGTAGGATCTATAATGTATGTGATACTATGTACAAGGCCAGATATAGCTTATGCGCTAATCGTGGTGAGCCGGTATCAGTCGAACCCAGTTGAACCACTAGATAGTAGTAAAGAACATTCTTAAGTACCTGAGAAGGACTAAGGAGATGTTCCTGGTTTACGGTAATGGAGACCTTAGGGTCGAGTCCTTTACCGACTTAAGCTTCCAGAGTGACACGGATGACAACAAGTATGTCTCAGGTTTTATGTTTACCCTCAACGGAGGTGAGGTGTGTTAGAGGAGTTCCAAATAGGACACCGTCGCAGACTCGATGATGGAGGCCGAATACATTGCTGCTAGTGATGCCGCAAAAGTAGCAGTCTGGATGAAGAAGTTCATAGCTGAACTTCAGGTAGTTCCGTCCATTGTTGATCCGATACCTGTGTATTGTGATAAAAATGGGGCTATAGCATTAGTGAAGGAACTACGGTCCCATCAGAAATCCAGGCACATCTTAAGGCGATATCACCTGATCAGGGAGATCGTAGATCGCCAGGAGATCGAGGTCCGGAGAGTGGATACAAAAGAGAACACGGCGGATCCATTTAGAAAGGCCCTTCCTCAAGCACAATTCGAGTGACTTTTTGAGATGTTGAGTATGCGGTACGCCAGCAGCTAGACTTAGTGCGGACGTTGGGTATTCGGTACGCCAATTACTAGCGTTTAGTGCAAGTAGGAGATTGTTGGATATATATGCCCTAGAGACCAGTATTGTATATGTATACAAATGGATGCTAGGGATATGTATGTACAGGACAATCTTGCTCAGTTTTATAGTTTATTATTTGACTTGTCTTTGTCAGGATATGTATATTTATTTCTATTGTTGTTATATCTAGCTTGCACATATTGATAAAGACTCAATACGGTAGTATACTATTGTGGTTTTTTTTTATCTTAACATGGCATATGTTATACTCGTTATTGCATATTGTGGTTACATGTTGATAAAGCCCGTAGGATCTTGCTTGACTACCTGCGCTGTGATGGCGATCATACTTGTGGGAGCAGGGTAGTCCATAAGCACATCCTTAAATGGTCCCTAGTCGTGTGAGTATCGAGACTGGGCATCGATACTCCAGAGTTGACTAGTGTATACGTTTCTAGCCCCGTCGGGGGATGGTTGGTCCCGCAACCATTGGTCTGATACACCTAAGATCGTATATAGGTGCTCACTGGGTGTGAGTACACTGGACGGACTCGCCGAGAACTTCCATATGGTACTATACCTATCGTCAGATGGAAGTTCTTAGGTGACATGTGTACAGGTTAGTCTTTGGACCTGAGATCGGCATTTGTCTCGTGTGAGTTCCTACTGAGCTTTGATCACTACCCTACCACGACTCTACCGAGTCATGCAAATAGGTTTTGGTTAGGTTTAGTCCCGAGCCACATGGAGGCAGCGAGCGATTGTTGGGGATTCGCCTCTCCCGGTATTGGGAATTGATATCACACAGTGATCGATTGTTCAAGACCATAAGACCTTGGCCGAGGCAGTTGGGATTTACTGATAGGTTGATCAGTAGTTTCCCGGATTGGTCCTGAGCCACATCAGCAAGACTTATCAGGTTATTAACGTCTGACGTTCACTACCCCTTAAACCCGGTATGCGATACTCTTTGACGAAGAGACCGGACTGTACGGATATTGTCACAGATAGGCTTAGTAGGAGTTCGGACGAGTTTGCACGTCGGCCTTCCTTTTCGATAGGTACCTGGGTAACCGTTACATATAGCTAGTGCTGCTGACGTGCTCGTGGTTAAACCCACTTCTAGAGTATTGTCGAGTCTTTAGAGTCCCATACAAAGCGTTTCCCAGCTTCGGGCGAAACGAGTAAAGGTCGTATGGTTTTGCGACAGGGTTCGATCACATACGTGTACTTATGTGCATTTGGTGTTCGAGCGGACAATACTAGTAGGCTTTGGTTTAAACCGGATCCTAGTATTTGATTATTGGATTGGCTTCTTCTCATAGTATTCGTGTTTCTCGGAACACGGATGCGGGTATGTATATACGGATGAGAGGAGGTATAGAAGGAGACACATCATTAGGGTTTTGACCATTGACTTGGTCAAAACAAAAATGAGGTGAAGAAAAGAATTTGTTATTTTTGGTAAATGATAATTTTATATGGCATGGCTACTTGGGTTGACTTTTTGACTTGGCTTGACTTGTTGACCTTAGATATTTTGATGAGATATTTTTGACCTAGATATTTAGGTGAGATATTTTCCATGCCATGCTTGAGATCATATATAAGTTAGCCATTCTATTTTTTATTATTATTATCACAAATATTTTCTCTTTCCTCAAGCTTGCTCTCTCCTTCTTCCTCTCAAAACCCTAAGTGTATCATGTGTTGATAATCAAGGGTTAATGAGACTTAGCCATTCTAAATCACACTCTACTCACTCTAGTCTACTTAGATTAGCAAGCTAAGTATTCTAGTTACCTCAACTTGGAGGTTTAGCTCAAGTTTGGAACTCTCGGGTGGATCATCGTTGACACAAGGAGACCGAAGTTCAAGCATGATCCATACTTCCATCGATGAGCTTAAGGAGAGGATCGAAGACTTGAAGGACTTGGTTTCCTTAGGTATACTTTCTATCATAGTAGATAGAACCCTAACATGCTAATTAGGTTTATGGTTAAATATCCGGTTTAGGCTTATTCTAGCGCCAAGTTTCTAATCGTAGTAAAAATTTTGTTCCGCATTTGGCCACGAAAGATGGCCGGGACGCTAGCGCAACCCTTCAAAAGGAAATGATCTCGGAAATGGAGAAAGGGAATCTTTCCATTATTATGTTTCGGGTGCAAACCTGAGTATGGGAAACACACCCTTCTCTATTTATAACCCAAAACAGCATCCCTAAGGACCCAAATTCGCGCGTGCATGGGCGCGAATCCTGGGATCCACCTGAATTACTCCAATACCGCACCACCACGTGGCGGAACTGACGCTGCCTTTTGAAATGCTTTACCTCCCCCATTCATTCCTGACACGTGCCGTCCGCGACGGTTGCTCTTCTCAATGTTCACACACCAAGGAAAGTTAGACAGAACCTCGCAAAGACAGGCAGCAACCCTTCTAGGTCCATCCTTAGCAGGCAACTCCTTGCCCTCCCGAGCTAAGGTTCAAAGCCCTCATCAAGAGGCAACCGAGCAGCAACCCTGCTCGGTCCATCCTTAGTAGGCAACTCCTTTCCCTCCCACGCTAAGGATCGAAGCCCTCATCAAGAGGCAACCGAGCAGCATCCCTGCTCGGTCCATCCTTAGCAGGCAACTCCTTATCTTCCCGCGCTAAGGATCAAAGCCCTCATCAAGAGACAACCGAGCAGCAACCATGCTCGGTCCATCCTTAGCAGGCAACTCCTTGACCTCCCGCGCTAAAGATCGAAGCCCTTATCAAGAGGCAACCGAGCAGCTTCCCTGCTCGGTCCATCCTTAGCAGGCAAATTCTTGCCCTCCCGAGCTAAGGATCAAAGCCCTCATCAAGAGGCAACCGAGCAGTAACCCTTCTCGGTCTATCCTTAGCAGGCAACTCCTTGCCCTCCCGCGCTAAGGGTCAAAGCCCTCATCAAGAGGCAACCGAGCAGCAACCCTGCTCGGTCCTTCCTTAGCAGGCAACTCCTTGCCCTCCCGTGTTAAGGATCGAAGCCCACATCAAGAGGCCACCGAGCAGTTTCCCTGCTCGGTCCATCCTTGGCTGGTAATCTCTTACCCAACGACGCCAAGGATCAAAGCCCTCATCAAGAGGCAACCGAGTAGCTCCCCTGCTCAGTCTATCCTTGGCTGGTAATCTCTTACCCAACGACGCTAAGGATCAAATCCCTCATCAAGAGGCAACCGAGTAGCAACCCTGCTCGGTCCATCCTTAGCAAGCATCTCCTTGCCCTCGCGTGCTAAGGATCGAAGCCCTCATCAAGAGGCCACCGAGCAGCTTCCCTGCTCGGTCCATCCTTAGCAGGAAACTCCTTGCCCTCCCGTGCTAAGGATCAAAGCCCTCATCAAGAGGCAACCGAGCAACAACCCTGCTTGGTCCATCCTTAGCAGGCAACTCCTTTCCCTCCCACACCAAGGATCAAAGCCCTCATCAAGGGGCCACTGAGCAGCTTCCCTGGTCGATCCATCCTTAGCTGGTAATCTCTTACCCAACGACGCCAAGGATCAAGGCCCTCATCAAGAGGCCATCGAACAGCTTCCCTTCTCGGTCCATCCTTGGCTGGTAAACTCTAACCCAACGATGCCAAGGATCAAAGCCCTCATCAAGAGGCCACCGAGCAGCTTCCCTGCTCGGTCGATCCTTAGCAGGCAACTCCTTGCCCTCCCGCGCTAAGGATCAAAGACCTCATCATGAGGCAACCGAGAAGCAACCCTGCTCGGTCCATCCTTAGCAGGCAACTCCTTACCCTCCCACGCCAAGGATCAAAGCCCTCATCAAGGGGCCACCGAGCAGCTTCCCTGCTCGGTCCATCCTTGGCTTGTAATCTCTTACCCATCGACGCCAAGGATCAAAGCCCTTATCAAGAGGCCACCGAGCAGCTTCCCTGCTCGGTCCATCTTTGGCTGGTAATCTCTTACCCAATGACGCCAAGGATCAATGTCCTCATCAAGAAGCCACCGAGCAGCTTCCCTGCTCGGTCCATCCTTGGCTGGTAATCTCTAACCCAACGATGCTAAGGATCAATGCCCTCATCAAGAGGCAGCCAAGAAGCAACCCTTCTCGGTCCATCCTTGGCTGGTGATCTCCTACCCAACGATGCCAAGGATCAAAGCCGTCATCAAGAGGCCATCGAGCAACTTCCTTGCTCAATCCATCCTTAGATGGAGACTTCCTACATGTCTTTACTAAGCGATCCCCACCTCGACTTCGGGGCCATAGATATACCGACTGTCATGACCCGAAAGTACGGAACATGACCGGCACTTAGACTACGAACGTCTCGAGGCGTACGTACTCTAAGTAAGCCGAACCCAGAAATCTAAACCAAGAAAAGTAGTAGAGGGTAGGAAGAACCATAACAAAACAACCTGCAAGCAACATAATATACAACGCCTAAAGGCGAGGATCACAACAGAAAGAAACTCAACCAGCAAGAAGCCCATAGAAATATAACACACGACTCTAGGGTCGAAAGAATAAATATCACTGGTCTCTATCTCAAATAAGTACAAGTTTGGTTGATGGAATTTCTAGATACAACTGAAATATAATATACAATGTATAATGATGGGTGTGATACAATAAACCCACCTACTAACAAGTCACCCGAAAGGAACAGTGCCCGCAAAGCCGCAAGGAATCCTGTACGGCAAACCTGCAAGAAACTGGGGCACAACGGGGGTGAGTTGCCAACTCGTGAGTAGAAAAAGATCTACGAACAGAAAATCGCATGTATGACGCAATCCTAGGTCATACGATCAATATATGTAAACCTCAAATATTTAAGTCTGAAGCATGCTAAGGTGGCAATGAAATAACTATACATGTATATAGTACCAAGTGCTCGTGTCAGTGCCTCAAGTAATAACATGTCATAAATAAGAGGTATGTCTGCATGAAGTAATGTGATGAAGTAACAAATGAATATCAATACACATATATTAGCGTCCCATTCCACTAATATTGGTGTAAAGGTATATATAACAGCGCTCTCATACCCTGTTATATATACAAATAAAGTATGATCAATGTAATCAAGGTCTGTATGTAATCAAAGTCTGGATAATTGTGGATCCCGTCCACCTGTCACTCAATGACAATAAGCATCATGCACGTAAATATCATAAGCATATGCATGGAGGTACGAGGATATAATCAAAAATCATGGAACCAGAGTGCCCAGCATCGACACTCGAAAACATCATGAAAACTGTGCCCAGCATCGGCACGTAAATCCTCATATATCGGGCACCGGTCAGTCCAGGTCAGCCCACAGGCTCCGTTTGTGGTATCGGCCCTCGGCCCCGGCAGTACGAGTCGTCCCGTATCCATCTCTCGACTATGGTCAGTATCCTCCGGATAACCGCCAGGTCCAACCAATCACCGGTAGGTAGTAGTCCCTCTGCCAGGCTCACCGTCTACTGCACAGTGATCCGTTCTCGCCCCGGGGTACCGTACCGGGTCCACCATGTACCCGTATTCGGCCTCATCAGCCTCCTCGAATCGGGTTCCACATGTCACTCTAGCACCGAGAAAACACATGGTGGACGCACTGAAATATCATATCAAGGGTAACCGGGTTTTTAAAACAATTACATATTTTCTTTTGAAATATCCACGATTCCCAAATCCAGAAATATCATGGAAACAATATATCTTAATGCGTATAATCGAATGCATGGTATAGGCGATATATAGAAGAAATGCAAGCACATCTGTCTATCATGCAACCTAGAATGATAATATGCACATTTTGAGGGAATCCGCTCTTTTAAAATGAATCAGTTTTGAAGAGTATCTTGCGGTTCCCAAACATTATAAATATCATCTATGTATGAGCAAACATGTATGTGTACCAGTATGAGTATGTGCACAAATATAAGTGTACAATGAGTATGCCATGCAAGGATCGTATCCTGAATGCAACAGTACTACAGTGTAGTGACATGGTAATTATCGATGATGAAGTGTGTGAGCCGGCAAGCAAGTGTACGTGGAACATACGCATCATCGATAATGGTGCTGGTGTCCTAACAGCATGATGGTAATATAGCAATAGCACATGAAATGAAATGCGAATAGCAGTGAGCATGCAGAATCAAATAAATCAACGCAACTGTGAAAAGTCTACATCTATATGTATATGTCATGAAATTGTGCCATTTGAAATAAGACAGATCGGGGTTTTTAGTAAAATAAGGGCTACGGAGTTTTTAAGAAAGATACGTCCTTTGAAAATATCTGTAGAATCCCATTACTTGTTTTTAAGATATTCCCGATTCGCAAGTTTTTGGAAATAGGTATGACTCGGGTCTGGCCTAACATCTACTATACTAACTACTGATCTAACTATCAAGTCATTTGGGAGGGATATGGAAACCACCTAAATCTGAGTCGATATATATATGTAAATATAATATAATAATCGGTGATCCCGCCTCAATAGTATCGCGTACGATACCGTATATCATCTGACATACTCGAGTCATGAGTGCGGATCAATCATCAAAATACAGCTCGTACGGTAAGTCATCGTACGACATCCCAATAGCTGGGTACGGGTCAATATCACGTTCATCACACTAGTTATCTGATATCCTCTTTCATCACGATCATCATCCAGGGTACTGACCTACGTCTAGTACAACTCTAATATCATCAATCCAATCATGATCTGGCCGCTGGCCTACAGCCTCAAATAACTGATAACAATATCATGCGTCGTCAAAGAGAAAGGTATATCACTCAATGCGACCCACTATAAATATCAATCCTGACATATCTCAAATCTCAACCACATGTCAATTATTCAAAGTATATCACTCAGATATGTATCGTCGTCTAAAGATCCGCTATCTTATCAGGGCGTATCTCTAAATGAGTCCTACCATGTCACCGATATCATAAGCTCAGAACATATCTCATCGACTCATCTCTCAATGTCCTCCAATATCCTCATCGTCATCGTATAAACCTAGCAAATTCGCACGTGTGTGCGTGTGGGTGTAAACCTATTCTAGGTTCGCGACAAGAAACTATACTAGTTACTTTTAACTCTATACTATGCATATTCCACCTAACCCATCCTAAACAACTAAGTCACACATAAGCTAGCATATATCTGTAAATATAACCTATATGTTATACTAGACATCAGACTGCGGGGGTGCTATACGCCATCCACCCGACTTCTCCCCGTAGATATAAACCTACTCACCTTGTTCATATGTGTGCCGGTGCTGATGTCGCCATTTGCATCTCCAATGCCTCGACGCCACGTGGGGTATCTTCATGGATATCACACGCTAAAATTCATGAAAACCATGTCGGAAACCAAAATGGTGCACACTACGCCCATAGGTAAAAACCTGTGACCTTGTGTGCAAAAACAGCCAATCACCACTGTCGTTGACGTCCAAACGCCACCCGACAGATACGAATCATCGAATATCAAAATCCATACTAAAACGAGTCGTAAATCATACGCCAACTCATGAAAATGAACCCAGATTTTACCCTAACAGGAAACAGTCAAAACTAGACATACCGGGGGTCAATTTTACATGAAATAGGGGCTGTGCACGCAAAACGATGCAGTTTTACACTGCTCTGGCCGCAAATTGCAGCCAGGGGGATTGAATTTTCGGCCGGGGCTTTGAGATGGTGGCTAGGGCTTTGGGTAGTGGTTCCAAGGTGCCTGCACAGCTCACTGCCATGTCAATTTTTCCCTAGGAGGTCCCGGGTGAAAGCAAATCTCAGAAAGGTCTCAAAATCGACAAAAACGCTAAAATACACCAAGTCGAATAACTCTGGTAACTAACTAGAGATCTGGGGTTTTCTAGGTTAAACTAGTCTCAAATACACCTAATAAGGTTACCCCGACAATCGAAACCATCTCTTGGCCAAACCACACTCAAAATCCCTAAACTAGCACTAGATTATGGATATAACAGTAACTTTCAGCTAATTATCCAAATCTTGACAAGAAAAGAGTTGGGTTGCAAGATTATACCTCAAGAGTCTCCTAGGATGTAGGAGAAGGGAAGGATGAAGGAAGGAGGAGGGGTGGTTGCTGCTGAAGTGCTCCTGTAGCAGTAGCTGAAGCTGATGCTGCTGTTTTGATGCTGTAGTTGCTGTTGCTTGTTATTCTTCTCTTTTTTTTCTTTCTTTTGGGTGTGTGTTGCAGCTGTAGCTGATGGAGGGGGTGGTATATGTGATGAATTTGGAGCTGTAAAGTGTTGATGGGAGTGTGTAAGTGTGGCTATGGTGTTAGGGCTGGAGTAGGGCTGCTGATGCTTTTCTTTACTGCTGATGCAGTGGCTGTTTCAGCTCATTTTCATGATATTGTTGCTGCTGTGGGTAATGCAGCAGCTGGTGAAAGGGGGCTGCTAATGTAGGGTGAGGTGAAGTGTTGTGTATTTGATGGTGGAGTGTGAGAGTGAGAGATATGAGGGAGAGATGTGATCAATGAGAGGGAGTGTGAAAGAAACATTGGATTAAGACACAACCCTAAGTTAATCCCCCTCACCCATCCTCTACATTAAAAGCTAGACATGGCACAAACCATCATGGTTATCCCCCTCTCACCTACCTACTAGTCAACCCCTACTCAAATCCAATTTAAACAAAACCACACCCTTAACTAACCCACTTAATTTAACCAAGTGGTTCAACCTACCATGCTCATCTAAACATGGTTCACCCTAGGATTAACATGAGTCCAAAACATGAGACAAGTGTAACAAGTGTGGAAAAATGTCATGTGCACAATTTTGCACAAAAGCCAAAAATCCAATTAGCGATTTTTTTTTTCGCAATTAACATTAAAATAGCATATAATCCATCCCAAAAACTATAAAATGACATATTTCCACAAAATATCCTATTTTAGAATTTCCATAAGTTTTTCGCAAAATTTTCCCTATTTATCGGTATTTAATTATACCGATCATTACAATATTCATTATAAATTAATATTAAATTATGAAAATTCCCAAAAATAATATATATTTTTTTTTGAAATGTTATAGTCTTACCCCCTTAAAGAAATTCGGTCCCCGAATTTAAATTTAAACCTCCAAATTCCAAAACATTTCAATAAAATATCCAAGTCAACGGAACTCCGAAATCATCAATCCATAGAACACATCATAGCGCAATACATGCGCATGCATAACGAGCAGATAACTTGAAAACAAAACTCCGTCAAGCATCTCGCAATCATCAGAGTCAAGGTGAAAACATGAATGCCAAATCCAAAGCAAAACTGATATGCTAGAAATCGGAGCTATACACGTAAAAATCTGAAGGAAATGCATGCCAAATTTCTTTAAAAATCGTTGTGCAGTACACATAACACTGCACAGTGGCGGACGTCTCTATAAGAAAATAGCCATATACTTATGTATCTTTTGTTTAATATGCCCGTTCCGCCGTTTTTTTTTAAATGACTTCGAAGGGTTTCCTATTTTAAACGTTTCGTGTCATATCAGACACGTATGTAAATAATGAGACTATAGCTCGCTTTTGGAAATCCCTTTGAAAACTGTCAATGCATGCAAAATATACCCAGGCACTGTCCTCTGACTAGTCCTGCTCAGTATGAAAATCAATCGCAATATCATAAAAATGTACTGCTCCATAGAAATCAATCCCCAAAAATGCATATGAAAACTCTGTACGTCCGGTGCGCACGGAAATAAAAATCCATACATGTGCCAAGCAGGTGCATAAAAACGACATCAAGGTGCAATGGTTGTGCACACAACATCGGTCATAGGCAACGTGTGTGCCTGACCGCAAAATCAGGTGCATCTGACATGCACGAAAATCCCGATTTAGTGCATCTGGTGTGCACCAAATCGCATCTCCTAACAGGCGCCCAACATGCGCTAAAAATCTAAATCCGGTGCATCCATCATGCATGAAATCATGAAATTCAATATCAAGTGTTGAACACGCGCAAAATCCAATCAGGTGCATAAAGTGCACAAAACAATGTCGAGCATCACCCTCGAAATCGAAATCCAGTGCATCCAAGTGCACAAAATACGTGTCACTGCACTGCAAGCCTATATAAACTATACAGAGTGCCGGAACCAAATCGTGTGCGTGCATACGCACAAAATCAACTCAAATGTCTAAACCCCATAAATCACAAACATGTGAAACCAAAGTACGAAAACGATATCAAGTGCAACAACTGTGCAAAAATCGTAAATCCTCAATCATCAAAGTCAAATCATGCGAATAAATCACCCAAGACATCGAAATCAAGTATGGCGGACTAGTTCCGCTCAAGCACGTCCTCTAAGAATCTCTGGCCAACTGTCGCGGTCACTCGTAGGACGTCTCGTCGACGATTCTGAACTCTGGCCTGCTGGTGTGCGTAACATTGACCACTCCTGGGTCCAAGTCTTCTCTGTGGATTACCAATCTTACGATCCATCGGCTCATCGGCCCTGTCAGGTGTGCTAACGGGGACGATTCCGTTCTGGCACTTCTCTGGTCATCTCTCGGTCAATCATCGCGACCACTTGTAAAGCAGCATGTCACTGGCGTCGGCCTCTGACTCTCTGAATGCACGTGATACATCTGATCCTGGGTGCAAGTATCATTGCAGCAGTGTTCTGGAAGGAATCCTGCTCAGGGTCTCTTCCGAGTCTCGTCTATGCCGATCTGTACGGAGGCTGGTACTCTTACATAATCCTTTCTCTTTTCCGGTCATCTGGGTCCTCCGCATCGCATCTTCTCGAAAACTGCCTATATCCCAATGCTTCTGTAAGTAAATCAGGTTTCTAGCCTCGACGGAAGGTAATGACAGCTCGTCAGCGTCTCGCACGAACCTCTGGTTCCGCTTGTCTTTCGTCATCCACTATGACGTTACACCGTGCTATCTACGCACTGTAACTGTTCTCGGCCACGGTCTATCCGAAGTCTCTCGCACAGACTCGAAATTGCATACTTTGTAGCTCCATCATACTGTAGAAGATGTCTGGCTGAAAAGGTCCTTTATCCAAGCCCGGTCAACTATCTCGTCGATGATGTCAAACTTTTCACTTCACTCGGGTCCAATGTCAACTGATTCGGACTCGTCTCGTCATGGCTGCATGAACTGAGCTCCGATGGGTATCCTCGTATCTGGAGTCTTCCAAGAAATGCATCTCACCACTTAGCATCCGAATTAAGTCGAGCCATCCGATCGATTCATCAAAACCTCATAATCCCCCAAGAGCTCAACATCTTGGGTACAGTATAAGAGTATCGAGTACATACCACAGCATCGGTGGTCCAGCCGTAGAAGGGCAAACCCAAGCCTCACTAATGGCGCCGAGGAACTGCCGTGAACCCTAAGGTTCAAAGGCTTTCACACGGTCATTAAGTCGAGTTAGGCTTTCATTCTTCTAGAGGGACCATAGAATTGCCTGCACGTCTTTCCGAATACTTTAAACTTAGAATAACAGGTTCCTGACATTCGATTGTCTCTGTCGACTCTCAACGTCTCTGCGTGAAGTCGTCTCTAGCTGGAATCAATCTATCTGATGACCTCGCATCGGGATAGTGAACGGACTACATGTCCTAGTCACTCACCCTCGGTGACTAACAACCTTCTATAATCTCCTAGTACAATCTCGTACGGCAATAGCTCCAACATCTGGGGCGATATCTCGTCGCTTACAGCAACAACTGGCTCGTTCGTCTGTACACTGAACAACGCCTCAATCCTCCAGGAAAGGCGATACATCGGTGGTCATCTCTAAACCGGTCTGCTCTAGATCTGAGTAAGACTCTCCAAACTGGAAATCATCAACTCAACTTGGCCTGCTCCGACGCATGAATCGGGCGAATCACCTTTGCCTCTCAAATCGGGATAGACTAGCTATCACCTGTCTCATATCTGCCTGGAAGCTCCAGCTTTCTCAGCTCGTAAGCTCCGGAAGCGACATCCTATCAGTCTCTAAGGTATGCTGTACATCGACAGTCCTCTCTCAACTGGCAGCTCTAACAATGGCCCGATCCTCTGGTGCTGATCCGCACGTTCGAGAAATCTCATATCGCGATCAATCCAATGCTAATGGCACGAAAACACACTAAAAGACACATCTCTGCACTCGTGTGTCGCCGGAATCACGCCCTGGTCAGTCCTCGTTCGTAACGAGCTCGTGCTGACCGCAATTCTAGCTGTAGCACTCCCTGCCCGTAATCGTGGCAGCAAAACCATAACTGGTACCGATGAAGCTAGATCAGGAAGGAATATGATACTGGATAAAGAAATGTACATCCTAAGGCTCCTTAAGTGGAGTGGCGTATCGTAAATATGCCGCGGACATACCACGGTACGTCACTCTACTTTAGTCACCTATTCCATCAACCAAGATCATCCTATGCTCCGAAGGTAAAACCTAACGCTCTGATACCAACTTTGTCACAACCCGAAAGTACGGAACATGACCGGCACTTAGACTACGAACGTCTCGAGGCGTACGTACTCTAAGTAAGCCGAACCTAGAAATCTAAACCAAGAAAAGTAGTAGAGGGTAGGAAGAACCATAACAAAACAACCTGCAAGCAACATAATATACAACGCCTAAAGGCGAGGATCACAACAGAAAGAAACTCAACCAGCAAGAAGCCCATAGAAATATAACACGCGACTCTAGGGTCGAAAGAATAAATATCACTGGTCTCTATCTCAAATAAGTACAAGTTTGGTTGATGGAATTTCTAGATACAACTGAAATATAATATACAATGTATAATGATGGGTGTGATACAATAAACCCACCTACTAACAAGTCACCCGAAAGGAACAGTGCCCGCAAAGCCGCAAGGAATCCTGTACGGCAAACCTGCAAGAAACTGGGGCACAACGGGGGTGAGTTGCCAACTCATGAGTAGAAAAAGATCTACGAACAGAAAATCGCATGTATGACGCAATCCTAGGTCATACGATCAATATATGTAAACCTCAAATATTTAAGTCTGAAGCATGCTAAGGTGGCAATGAAATAACTATACATGTATATAGTACCAAGTGCTCGTGTCAGTGCCTCAGGTAATAACATGTCATAAATAAGAGGTATGTCTGCATGAAGTAATGTGATGAAGTAATAAATGAATATCAATACACATATATTAGCGTCCCATTCCACTAATATTGGTGTAAAGGTATATATAACAGCGCCCTAATACCCTGTTATATATACAAATAAAGTATGATCAATGTAATCAAGGTCTGTATGTAATCAAAGTCTGGATAATTGTGGATCCCGTCCACCTGTCACTCAATGACAATAAGCATCATGCACGTAAATATCATAAGCATATGCATGGAGGTACGAGGATATAATCAAAAATCATGGAACCAGAGTGCCCAGCATCGACACTCAAAAACACCATGAAAACTGTGCCCAGCATCGGCACGTAAATCCTCATATATCGGGCACCGGTCAGTCCAGGTCAGCCCACGGGCTCCGTCTGCGGTATCGGCCCTCGGCCCCGGCAGTACGAGTCGTCCCGTATCCATCTCTCGACTCTGGTCAGTATCCTCCGGATAACCGCCAGGTCCAACCAATCACCGGTAGGTAGTAGTCCCTCTGCCAGGCTCACCGTCTACTGCACAGCGATCCGTTCTCGCCCCGGGGTACCGTACAGGGTCCACCATGTACCCGTATTCGGCCTCATCCGCCTCCTCGAATCGGGTTCCACATGTCACTCTAGCACCGAGAAAACACATGGTGGACGCACTGAAATATCATATCAAGGGTAACCGGGTTTTTAAAACAATTACATATTTTCTTTTGAAATATCCACGGTTCCCAAATCCAGAAATATCATGGAAACAATATATCTTAATGCGTATAATCCAATGCATGATATAGGCGATATGTAGAAGAAATGAAAGCACATCTGTCTATCATGCAACCTGGAATGGTAATATGCACATTTTGAGGGAATCCGCGCTTTTAAAGTGAATCAGTTTTGAAGAGTATCTTGCGGTTCCCAAACATTATAAATATCATCTATGTATGAGCAGACATGTATGTGTACCAGTATGAGTATGTGCACAAATATAAGTGTACAATGAGTATGCCATGCAAGGATCGTATCCTGAATGCAACAGTACTACAGTGTAGTGACATGGTAATTATCGATGATGAAGTGTGTGAGCCGGCAAGCAAGTGTACGTGGAACATACGCATCATCGATAATGGTGCTGGTGTCCTAACAGCATGATGGTAATATAGCAATAGCACATGAAATGAAATGCGAATAGCAGTGAGCATGCGGAATCAAATAAATCAACGCAACTGTGAAAAGTCTACATCTATATGTATATGTCATGAAATTGTGCCATTTGAAATAAGACAGATCGGGGTTTTTAGTAAAATAAGGGCAACTGAGTTTTTAAGAAAGATACGTCCTTTGAAAATATCCGTAGAATCCCTTTACTTGTTTTTAAGATATTCCCGATTCGCAAGTTTTTGGAAATAGGTATGACTCGTGTCTGGCCTAACATCTACTATACTAACTACTGATCTAACTATCAAGTCATTTGGGAGGGATATGGAAACCACCTAAATCTGAGTCGATATATATATGTAAATATAATATAATAGTCGGTGATCCCGCCTCAATAGTATCGCGTACGATACCGTATATCATCTGACATCCTCGAGTCATGAGTGCGGATCAATCATCAAAATACAGCTCGTACGGTAAGTCGTCGTACGACATCCCCATAGCTGGGTACGGGTCAATATCACGTTCATCACACTAGTTATTTGATATCCTCTTTCATCACGATCATCATCCAGGGTACTGACCTACGTCTAGTACAACTCTAATATCATCAATCCAATCATGATCTGGCCGCTGGCCTACAGCCTCAAATAACCGATAACAACATCATGCGTCGTCAAAGAGAAGGGTATATCACTCAATGCGACCCACTATAAATATCAATCCTGACATATCTCAAATCTCGACCACATGTCAATTATTCAAAGTATATCACTCAGATATGTATCGTCGTCTAAAGATCCGCTATCTTATCAGGGCGTATCTCTAAATGAGTCCTACCATGTCACCGATATCATAAGCTCAGAACATATCTCATCGACTCATCTCTCAATGTCCTCCAATATCCTCATCGTCATCGTATAAACCTAGCAAATTCGCACGTGTGTGCGTGTGGGTGTAAACCTATTCTAGGTTCGCGACTAGAAACTATACTAGTTACTTTTAACTCTATACTATGCATATTCCACCTAACCCATCCTAAACAACTAAGTCACACATAAGCCAGCATATATCTCTAAATATAACCTATATGTTATACTAGACATCGGACTGCGGGGGTGCTATACGCCATCCACCCGACTTCTCCCCGTAAATATAAATCTACTCACCTTGTTCATATGTGTGCCGGTGCCGATGTCGCCATTTGCATCTCTAACGCCTCGACGCCACGTGGGGTATCATCAAGGATATCACACGCTAAAATTCATGAAAACCATGTCGGAAACCAAAATGGTGCACACTACGCCCATAGGTAAAAACCTGTGACCTTGTGTGCAAAAACAGCCAATCACCACTGTCGTTGACGTCCAAACGCCACCCGACAGATACGAATCATCGAATATCAAAATCCATACGAAAACGAGTCGTAAATCATACGCCAACTCATGAAAATGAACCCAGATTTTACCCTAACATGAAACAGTCAAAACTAGACATACCGGGGGTCAATTTTACATGAAATAGGGGCTGTGCACGCAAAACGAAGCAGTTTTACACTGCTCTGGCCGCAAATTGCTGCCAGGGGGATTGAATTTGCGGCCGGGGCTTTGAGATGGTGGCTAGGGCTTTGGGTAGTGGTTCCAGGGTGCCTGCACAGCTCACTGCCAAGTCAATTTTTCCCTAGGAGGTCCCGGGTGAAAGCAGATCTCATAAAGGTCTCAAAATCGACAAAAACGCTAAAATACGCCAAGTCGAATAACTCTGGTAACTAACTAGAGATCTGGGGTTTTCTAGGTTAAACTAGTCTCAAATACACCTAATAAGGTTACCCCGACAATCGAAACCATCTCTTGGCCAAACCTCACTCAAAATCCCTAAACTAGCACTAGATTATGGATATAACAGTAACTTTCAGCTAATTATCCAAATCTTGACAAGAAAAGAGTTGGGTTGAAAGATTATACCTCAAGAGTGTCCTAGGATGTAGGAGAAGGGAAGGATGAAGGAAGGAGGAGGGGTGGTTGCTGCTGAAGTGCTCCTGTAGCAGTAGCTGAAGCTGATGCTGCTGTTTTGATGCTGTAGTTGCTGTTGCTTGTTATTCTTCTCTTTTTTTTCTTTCTTTTGGGTGTGTGTTGCAGCTGTAGCTGATGGAAGGGGGTGGTATATGTGATGAATTTAGAGCTGTAAAGTGTTAATGGGAGTGTGTAACTGTGGCTATGGTGTTAGGGCTGGTGTAGGGCTGCTGATGCTTTTCTTTACTGCTGATGCAGTGGCTGTTTCAGCTCATTTTCATGATATTGTTGCTGCTGTGGGTAATGCAGCAGCTGGTGAAAGGGGGCTGCTGATGTAGGGTGAGGTGAAGTGTTGTGTATTTGATGGTGGAGTGTGAGAGTGAGAGATGTGAGGGAGAGATGTGATCAATGAGAGGGAGTGTGAAAGAAACATTGGATTAAGACACAACCCCAAGTTAATCCCCCCTCACCCATCCTCTACATTAAAAGCTAGACATGGCACAAACCATCATGGTTATCCCCCTCTCACCTACCTACTAGTCAACCCCTACTCAAATCCAATTTAAACAAAACCACACCCTTAACTAACCCACTTAATTTAACCAAGTGGTTCAACCTACCATGCTCATCTAAACATGGTTCACCCTAGGATAAACATGAGTCCAAAACATGAGACAAGTGTAACAAGTGTGGAAAAATGTCATGTGCACAATTTTGCACAAAAGCCAAAAATCCAATTAGCGATTTTTTTTTCGCGATTAACATTAAAATAGCATATAATCCATCCCAAAAACTGTAAAATGACATATTTCCATAAAATAACCTATTTTAGAATTTCCATAAGTTTTTCGCAAAATTTTCCCTATTTATCGGTATTTAATTATACCGATCATTAAAATATTCATTAAAAATTAATATTAAATTATGAAAATTCCCAAAAATAATATTTTATATATTTTTTTGAAATGTTACACCGACCTTGCACCGGTCTCTGCACACTTGGCAAATGGTTGGATTCAACTCGACACGCGATCGCCAGATGAAAAACCGATCTCCGATCTAGCGCATCATGAAAGCAGTACAGCGCGAACAGAGATTTTACCACGAACAAAGGTAAAATACGTACGCAAAGATTCCTACAAAATGATTTTCATTCACAAAAGTTGAAAGTCTTTACAGAGGTATTACGGGCTCCCTAACCTTACAAAAACGTCTGGAGGCTTACAAAATTTCAGCAAAGAAGAAAATAAGGAAGTGGCGGGGAGATTCAGGCCTCGGGGCCGCAGAGAACCTCCATGAGCTCCACTTCCACCACGACAACCGGGGTGGTGGTTTGAAGGTCGGCGCCCACCGCAGGAGCCTCGGCGCTAGGAGCCGGGGCGACCGACTTCTCCCTAACGCTCTCACCGAGGGCATTTCCCCCAGCAGCGCTTTCGGGGGCATTCCCCTGCGCCTCACCCTCAAGAGGATACTCACCCCGGAGCTCGCCGTCAGGAAACTCCGGCATCAGGGTCTTGACGGCGTTGAGAGCCTCATGCCAAACGAGGGCATCGGCTTCAGCGAGGTCGACGTAGTGCTGATCCGACTTCTTGTAGCTCTCCACTTCCTTCGACGCACGAAGGTCGGCACATCTCACTCCTTCCTTCGCTGCCTAGTTCTCCCTCCGGAGTGTGTTCGCCATCTTCTTAGGGGTGGCGACAAGCACCCTGGAATCCTCCAACTTGGCCTCGGCGACTCGGACGGCCTCTCGGCAGCTGGCGATCTCCCGATCCATGGCCGCTACCTGGTCTTCGAGGGCGGCGACCCACTTCATCTCCGCTTGCATCTCTAGCCTCGAGCTCTCCTCCCGCAAGGAGGACTCGCCCATGATCTGCATCGCCGGGACAATTTTCTCATCCTCCATATTGACAACGAGGGCGCAGTGTTGGAGGACCTGAAAAAATCAAAGGAGGGGTTAAAAAGAGAAGGGGCCACCCAATCTTGCGAACAAAAAGTACTGAATAAAAACATGAGTGAGGTACAAACACTGACCAGCACGGCCTCCTGGGTTATGGCCGCCATTTGGGCCCTAAGGGTCCCCCGAGGGATTCTGCCCCCGGCCGACAATTACATCTCCGAGAGCAGGCTGTCGGCGACGGAAAGCCCCGAGGGCACCTCGAAGCGAAACTTCCCTTCATCCACGATGATCGGGGAAGTCGGGGTATGGGGCACCGTCCTATAGTACCTCTTGAGGTGAGACACAGGAGAATCAGTCTCGCCTCCCACCTCCAAAACCCGGGGCTCCTGCTCCCGGGTACGTTTTCGGCTCGGTGCATTGCTGGACTCCGGGGCCGGGGGCATGCTCGAGCACCTGGCCAGAGCGTCCGCCGATGGAGCCGGATTCGATGACGGGCGGGAGGGGCCGGCACCTCCGGCCTTCCTCCCCTTCTTCTGTTCGACCAGGCCTGCCCGAAATTTAGCTAGGACCATGGGTTCTGCATAAGACGAAAATGCAAAGAGGGAGTTAGCAAAGCCAGAAAAAGTGGACGAATACACAAGGGTAAACAGGTCGCTTAAAAACTCCTAACTTACCCGCAAACTGAGCGGGGCTGAGCCTGGTCCAACTGAGGGCCTGCTTAGACAGCAACACATTGGCCCGGTGGAAGGGCTCCCACTCTGACACCGCCACCGCGTCGGGATCATTCGACCGCCTCACCCGCGGGCAGTTGGCCCTGTTAGTGTATATGCCCTAGAGGCCATTACTGTATCATACTAGTTTGTATATTACTTAATGGAAGCTTGAGATATTCACCTTGTATATACAATCTTGCTCAAAATAGTAGTATGCTACTTGATTTGTTTCTACTTCAATGTGTACATGTGTTTATTTTAGTATATCGCCTATACACATTAGTGGAGCCCTTAGGATCTTTGCTTGATTACCAGCGTTGTGATGGCAGTCACACTAGTAGGGCTGGGTAATCTATAAGCACATCCTTATGCAGGTCCCTGGTCGCAGGACTATCGAGACAGGGCATCGATACTCCGGAGTAGACTAGCGCATGCGCTTCTCATCCCAGTGTGGGAGACGGTCTGTCCCACAGCCGTCGGTACGTCGTACTTGAGATAGTATGCGGGTGCTCATTGGGTTATGAGTACACTGGACAGGACTCGTCGGGAACTGACTAGTTGGTATTATGCCTATCGTCAGTTATCAGTTCCCAGGTGATATGAGTACAGCTTAGTCCGCTGACTTGACACTGTCACTTCGCCTCGAGTGTGTTCCCACTGTACTTTGATTACTACCCTACCACGGCTCAAAGGAGTCGTGCAAACAGGTGGTAGTTGGGTGCAGTCCCGAAGCACTTGGAGGCAGTGACGGTTAGACAGGATTCGTCTCTCCCGGTATTGGGGGTTGACATCGCGCTGTGTCTAGGAGAGCCATTACACGAGTAGTCCCTGGCCAGGGCAAACGAGATATACTGGTAAGCTTCCAGTGTTATCTCAGGGTGTTTTGGGCTTCACTCCGACACGACTTGTACCGCTATTGGGGGACTGACGTTTACCGCCCCCTAGGCCCGCCATGCGATGTATCAGACGAACAGACCGGACTGTACGGAGAATGTCACATTCAGGCTCAGTAGGAGTTCAGATGGGTTTCGCCTCGTCAGTCTTCTTGTCGGCATCTACCTAGGGATCGTTACGCACAGCTAGTGCCGCTTGCAGTCTGTGGTTAAACCCACTGCCAGCGTAGTGTCGAGTCTTTAGAGTCCCACACAGAAAGCTATTCGCCTTTAGGCAAAAGAGTAGAGGTCGCATGGTTTTGCGACAGGTCGCATGGTTTTGCGACAGGGTTCGGTCACATCCGTGCACTTGTGCACGTACAGTGTCCGGACAGTTTACACTAGCGGGCTTTGGTTTAAGCCAGATCCTAGTGTACGTATTGGGATTGGTTTTATCCAGTTTGCATCCGTGTTCCTCGGAACGCGGATGCGGGTGTGTATGCACAGTTGACGGAGAGACAGAGGCAGAGGATTCTCATTAGGGTTGTTGACCGTTGACAGTTGACTATTGACTTTTTGCTCAACCCTAATGAGAATATGATATGTGATTAACAATTATATTAATTAAGTATTATGGTGACATGGTTGTTGAGGGATTGACTTTGTTGACTTGTTGACTTTGTTGACCGGTTGACTAGGCTTGACTAGATGACCATCATGATAACTATAGCTATCATTTCATGGCAAAGACTTTTGCTTGCTTGCTCTTTTGTGCAAAATGAGTGCATGAAATGATATGGCTATGGTTGCTTAAACCATCACATAATACTTGATTGATATGAGGTGTTATGATTGTTTTAGATTATGAGAGCCAAATGAGAAAAGTCTTCTCTCATTCTTTCATGCTCATTCTCTCTCTTGTTCTTGAGCTCTCATCTCCTCCTCTTGCTCTCTCTCTCTTGACTCTATGGTTCACTTGTCTCATGAGTTGAGAACCAAGAACCATAGATAAAATCCCATACAAACTCTTCTCTACTCACTCTAGTTCACAAGGTTTAGCAAACCGAGTGAACTAGTTTCTTCAAAGTTCGAAGAAGGAGCCAAAGGTTGAAGCTTTCAGGTGGATCTATCTTCGGCGCAAGGAGACGACGGGGAGAAGCCGATTCGGACGACCATCGAAGCTTGAAGACGGAGGAGTTTGAGAAAAAGAAAGGTATAACCCCCTAACCGAGTAGTTAGCAACTCGTACTTAGGTTGTTAGTTAGATGTTTAACAAAGATCCGAGTTTTAAGTCCATGTTACCACCTCTAAGAAAATCGTTTTTTATCAAATTCCGCATGCCCGAAAGTACCGGGAGAGGTAGCATGGACTTACAGGCCCTGTGCCACTGGATGGGTACAGGCCAATCCTCATCCTCGGGTGGCCCGACAAACAAAAACTGTAAGTCGATGTACAACACCCCACGACTTGCGGGGAGGCGGAAAAATGAAAAACGATCTTGTTCTTTGCTTAAACATCGACTAACCGCACGAATCGAACCTAAACGATAACTAACATCAAACATAGAAGTTAACAACTACTATGTAAAGGGATTATACCTAACGAATCGTGTCCTTCGTCTTTACGAACTCCACCTCCTTCCTCGGCCTTCTCGAAGCAGTAGACGATCCACCCGAGAGCTTTACTCCAAGCTTAGCCTCTAAACTTGAGGCAACTAACCTTCTTTATGTGCTAATCAAAGAAGCTAGGCGATATAGAGTGAGGGTTATGGTTTAATTAGTCTAACTAATCCTTGTACTCAATACATGAGAGGGGAGGATTAGAGTTTGAAGAGGGAGAGCTTGAGGAGAGAGAAGATGAAGATAATAATGAAGTGAGAATAATGAGTTATGATAATATATATCAAGCATTTTTTTATCAAGAAAAGAAAAGAAATGAATTTAACAACCATGCTTGATAATATCTAGTGATGATTCACATCCATGAGTCATTAAGCATTTATGATGCATTAATGACATGGATGAATCATCCATATGACTCACTAATCACATTCATTGTATATGCCACCTAAACCTCCTTAGTCACCATCTTCTAGAAGCTTCTCGCGCAATTACGAGAACGCCCCTCCTTTCCGCAAAAATACGGAAAAACTTTAGACTGTATAAATCCAATAACCGGATACCAGTAACTGGCTTAAACCAAAGACGACTGGTAAAAACTGTCCGAAAGTCGTACGTGCGTAAACACACGTATGCGTCCGAACCCTTGTCGTAAAACCATACGACCTCTATATCGTTTCGCCTGGAGTAGGGAAACTCTCTGTGTGGGACTCTAGAGACTCGACTACTACGCTGGCAGTGGGTTTAACCACAGACCGCAAGCGGCACTAGCTGTACGTAACGGTCCCCAGGTAGATGTCGATAAGAAGGCCGATGAGGAAACCCATCCGAACTCCTACTGAGTCTGATGTGACAATCTCTATATAGTCCGGTCCGTTCGTCTTAGACTATCGCATATCGGGCCTAGGGGGGCGGCAAGCGTCAGTCCCCTAATAGCGGTATAAGTCGTGTCGGAGCGAAGCCCATTACACCCTGAGAAACTACTGGAACCTACCAGCAAATCTCGCTTGCCCTGGCCAGGGACTTTGCGTAATGGCTCTCTGACACAGCGCGATATCAACCCCCAATACCGGGAGAGACGAATCCTGTCTAACCGCCACTGCCTCCAAGTGCTCGGGACTGCACCCAACTGCTACCTGTTTGCACGACTCCTTTGAGCCGTGGTACGGTAGCAATCTAAGAACAGTGGGACACACTCGAGGCGAAGTAGCAGTGTCAAGTCTGCGGACTATGCTGTACTCATGTCACCTGGGAACTGTTCACTGACGACTGGTATAAAACCAACCAACAGTTCCCTGTGAGTCCTGTCCGGTGTACCCGTAATCTAACGAGCACCTGCATACTATCTCCAGTACGACGTACTGACGGCTGTGGGACAGACCATCTCCCCAACTGGGATGAGAAGCGTACACACTAGTCTACTCCGGAGTATCGATGCTCTGTCTCGATAATCCAACGACCAGGGACCTGAATAAGGATGTGCTTGTAGACTACCCAGCCCCCACTAGTGTGACTGCCATCACAACGCTGGTAGTCAAGCAAGATCCTAAGAGCTCTATCAATACGTATACTCACATATTAAGATAGAAAAACCAAGTAGCATACTACCATGTTTAGCAAGACTGTTATATACATGTGAATATCCCAAGCTTCCATTAAGTAATATACAAACTAGTATGATACAGTAATGGCCTTCTAGGGCATAAACACTAACAATCTCCCACTTGCACTAGGGCCATGTACTGGCGTATCGAAGACCGATGATCTCGAGTAGCCTCTCGAACTGAATCTGAGGTAGGGCCTTCGTGAATGGATCAGCAATGTTCTCTTCAGAAGCAACTCTCCGAACCTCGATCTCCTGACGATCAATGATCTTCCTGATCAGGTGATACCGCCTTAAGATGTGTCTGGACTTCTGATGGGACCTTGGTCCTTCGCTAAAGCTATAGCTCCGTTGTTGTCGCAATACAGAGGTATTGGATCAACAATGGTAGGAACCACCTGAAGTTCTGTTAGGAACTTCTTCATCCAGACTGCTTCTTTTGCGGCATCGCAAGCAGCTATATACTCCGCTTCCATCGTTGAGTCAGCAACGGTGTCCTGCTTAGAGCTCTTCCAGCACACCGCCCCTCCATTGAGGGTAAAGACATAACCCGACATGGACTTGGAATCGTCCTTATCACTCTGGAAGCCGGAATCAGCAAAGGCCTCCAACCTGAGGTCTTTTCCGCCGTAAACCAAGAACATCTCCTTAGTCCTTCTCAGGTACTTGAGAATGTTCTTTACTGCTATCCAGTGCTTCTCCCCTGGATCTGACTGATACCGGCTTACCACGCTCAGTGCGTAAGCTACATCTGGTCTGGTGCACAACATCGCATACATTATAGAGCCTACCGCAGAAGCGTAGGGTATAATAGACATGCGTTCCCTTTCCAAATCAGTCTTGGGAGACATCTCTTTGGAGATGGTGATTCCGTGACAAGCCGATAGATTACCGCGCTTAGAATCTTCCATACTGAATCTTTTTAGTACAGTGTCGATATACCTGGACTGCGAAAGTCCCAACATCCTCTTGGATCTATCACGATATTTCCGGATCCCCAGAATGTAAGAGGCATCACCCAGGTCTTTCATGGAGAACCTGTGTGACAAGAATCCTTTGACAGATTGTAGCATAGGAATGTCATTTCCTATCAATAGAATGTCATCCACGTACAAGACGAGGAATACGACACTTCTGGCTACAACTTTACTATATATGCACGGTTCATCTGGATTTTTGATAAAGTCATATTCTTTGACTGTCTCATCAAAACAGATGTTCCAACTCCGCGATGCCTGCTTTAGTCCATAAATGGACTTAAGCAGCTTGCATACTTTCCCACTGCTCCCACTCTGATTGAAACCCTCTGGCTGATCCATATAGACGCACTCTTCTAAATTTCCATTCAGAAAAGCCGTCTTTACGTCCATCTGCCAGATTTCATAATCATGGAAGGCAGCAATAGCAAGAAGGACCCGAATGGATTTGAGCATAGCCACTGGAGAAAAAGTTTCGTCATAGTCCAAACCAGGTCTTTGACGAAAACCCTTTGCAACAAGTCTAGCCTTATAGGTTTCCACCTGTCCTTCTACACCAATCTTTTTCTTGAAGATCCATTTGCATCCTATGGGTTTTACCCCATCTGGAGCAAAGTCCAAAGTCCATACTTTGTTGGTGTACATGGACTCCATTTCGGTCCGCATTGCATCTAGCCATCGTACCGAGTCGCCGCTCTGGATGGCCTGCTGGAAGTCAGTAGGTTCATCATCATCTATGATGCAATCCTCTCTATCCCCATCTATGAGAAAACCGTAGTATCTCTCAGGCGGATGAGACGGCCTACTACTCCTGCGGAGGGGTGCGGGAATGTCCTGTTCTTCTTGAACTATCGGTTCTACCAAACTTTCAGTAGCAGTTTGTGGTTCTGGAATTTCTTTCAGTTCTATTTCGCTCCCACTCTTCTGATTTTCTAAAAATTCAGTTTCTAAGAAGCGGGCATGACGAGAAACAAAAACCTTTTGTTCCTCTGCGTAATAGAAACAATATCCCATAGAGTTCTTTGGATATCCTACAAACTTACACTCTACTGAGCGTGCCTCGAGCTTGTCCGGATGCTGCTTTTTTACAAAAGCTGGACATCCCCATGTCTTCAGGTACTGAAGATAGGGTTTCTTCCCACTCCACATCTGATATGGTGTGGTAGGCACAGTTTTGGTTGGAACTCTGTTCAAAAGATATGCCGCTGATTCTAGCGCATAACCCCAGAAAGATCGTGGTAACTCAGCATTACTTATCATGGATCGTACCATATCCAATAGGGTTCGATTCCGTCTCTCCGATACACCGTTGTGCTGTGGAGTGTATGGAGGAGTAAGCTGAGAGAGAATTCCTTTCTCTTTTAGGTAACCTAGGAACTCGGCACTTAAGTATTCTCCACCTCGATCAGATCTCAGTGTCTTAATACTTTTGCCTGTTTGGTTTTCCGCTTCACTCTTGTATTCCTGGAATTTCTCAAAGGCTTCGGATTTATGCTTCATTAAGAAGACATGTCCATACCTAGAGAAATCATCCGTGAAAGTAATGAAATAGGAAAAACCACCTCTTGCATGTGTAGACATTGGACCGCATACATCGCTGTGTATGAGTCCTAAGAGCTCGCTCGCTCTTACTCCTTGTCCAGTAAATGGAGTCTTTGTCATCTTTCCTTTGAGACACGATTGACAAGTGTCATAAGTTTGATATTCGAACGAGTCCAAATATCCTTCTCTATGCAACTTAGTCAACCTTCTCTCATTGATGTGACCCAGTCTACAATGCCATAAGAAAGCTTTATTTAAATCTGGAGACTTTCTTTTTAGTGTGTTCTGGACGTTGAAAATTTGGAGTTGGTTTAAAACATATATACCGTTATTTAGTGTACCTGACCCAATCAAACCATGATTAAGGTGGATGTTAACAACATCTCTTACAAACGTGAAATCATAACCTTTATTTGATAACAAGGAAACTGATATGATATTACACGTTAAGCTTGGTACAAAATAACAGTTATGTAAAACCAAAATGTGTCCACTCGTCAATCCTAGGTGATAATCCCCGACGGACGCAGCTCCCATGCTAGCTCCGTTAGCAACCTTTAGGGTCATATCACCTTCCTTCAGCACTCTACGGTTTCTCAGTGCCTGCAATGAATTGCAAATATGAGATCCTGATCCGGTATCCAATACCCAGGAAGTAGAGTTGATCGACAGACAATTCTCAATTACAAACACACCTGAAGTCGAAGCCACAGCTTGCTTCGGTTCCTGGTTCTTGGCGTTCCACGCCTTGCAATCCTTCTTCCAGTGCCCTTTCCTGTGACAATGGAAGCACTCATCCTGACCAACTACTGGTACCGCAAACTTTTTCTTTCCCTTCCCTCCCACCTTACTAACACCTCCTCTAGGTTTGGTGGCGGCCTTCTTCTTCCTTCCTTTAGCCCTAGCCTTGGACCCGGAAGAAGATGCACCGCTAACAAACATAGCGGGTGTTTCCTTTGCTTTCTGCAAGGTGCCCTCTGCACTCCTTAACATGTTCAGGAGTTCCGGAAGTTCAACTTCTTTTCTTTGAAGGTTGAAATTCAGGATAAACTGGGCGTAGGTGGGAGGAAGGGACTGGAGAATAAGGTCTGTATAGAGCTCATTATCCAAAGTCGTCCCAAGGTCTGCGAGCTCTTCAATATAGCCGATCATCTTTAGGACATGTTCTCCTACCGATGACCCGACAGCCAACCTCGCTCGAAACAAGTTCTTAGAGGTCTCGTATCTTGCTATACGAGATTGCTCTCCATAAAATTCCTTTGTATGGAGAAATATGCCATCTAGGTTCATATCCTCGTGCCTCCTCTGATGTTCATTGTTCATTGAGGCAAGCACGATGAACTTGGCTTTCGCGCAATCTAAATCCCAGGTTTTGCGGATTTCCTTATCCGCATTGCTGGATTTGGGACCAGGGACAGCAGGTGCCGTAGCGGTGAGGGCGTACCCCAGTTTGTCATAGGTCAAAGCCATTTTGACATTCCGCAGCCAATCTTTATAGTTTGGCCCTGTCAGTATATTTTTCTCTAAAAGTAACTTAAGTCCAGTCATTTTCAGGGTCGCTGCAATTAGGAGAGAGAGAAGAAAACTCTTTAGCATGATGCTCTTGCAAGTTTAGAGTGGTTTTTAGTTTATCTAAACTGGATGGCTCCCACTTTTTCTCGAATCCTTCCTCAAACCATAAAAGAAGAATTAGCCAGGACTATTCTCACCGTACAATACTTGCTTAACCGTTCAGCCAGGCCAGTGTCGATACTTCGAGGGAGGTTTTCCAACGCTTTCGCGAAGTTCCTTAATTAAATAACCTCTTTTCTCTGCGGGCGTAACCCCGCTGACACTTTTCTGGACACCTACTTGGTTTATAGCATTGATCGTTAAGTGACGAATATCCTGATAAGTAGCATATACTCACAGTAGGATCGGGATCCAAATATCATCGTATGATAATGTTGAAGAAATCCTACCAACATTCATCAAACTCCAAATGGTATGCATCTCTTTGCAAATTTCAGTTTCTTTAGAAATTCCCGATATAGGTTTTTGCCCCATGCTCTTATGACCTTGACGTAAGCCAACAAATCATAAGTCACATGTCAAGTTCTGCCCATCATTATCTTGTTAATTTGAACCCACCCGTATATACCCTTGACGTAAGCCAACAAGGTAATGCGACTGTCCCAAACCAACACATCTATCTATGCAACAAATGAATACCCAGTAGCTACCAAACACTATGCCTTGACGAAAGCCAACAAACATAGCTTGAATACTACTAACTATCCATAAGAAATGACGGAGGGCTACGACTGGTTTTGGCGAAACCGTGAACGTAGTGAACTTGATATAACCGAAGGAACCTGATAGCTTTTAAAAGGAGTGGTTAAAGCTCTGCATTTAAAAATTATCTGTTTTTTAAAATTAACCGAGTGGTTTCTTTTAAATTGTTCCAACGATTTAAACTTTGGTTTGTTTTTCTTTGCATTATAGATAATGCGTCCCATCATTAACCTATCATTGCAGAAAACAACGAAAATACAACGTCCTCTTATGCCATCCGCATTCGCCACGGGGTCCCGTCATCACCCGTTAGGTTACTTAACTAACGACAGAGCGGGGGCTGGGCTAGCACGGGTGAAAAACATAAGTGACGTCTAAATAGCTATCATATATAGATATTGTACATTCGTCAGACGCAATAATAGGCATTCCAGATCACAGATGAACTTTATTGGATTTGCAAGTAATCCGTGTTTGTTTTGAGCCTGCAACAAAAGACGGATTACACAGTTGTGATGAATAGCCATTACCCCACCCAAGACCCCAACGGATACGGCAAACTACCCGCCCGGCAGTTTGTGCACCCCACCTTGGGTCTGTCCTAGGAGCAAAAACAGTAAAATGAAATAATACAACGGTGGCTACAACCGCAACCTGGATGTGCCCCGCAAAATAATATTACAACAAATTACATTTACATCAAATGGATTAAATAATAACCCATCACATAACCCCGGCTATACATCACAACAGTCCAACACAGTTCATATCCACAAACAGTAAAAACCATTACAGAAATGTGCAACCCCCTGCCAACCGACATACTAGCAGTTAGGGGAGGTTTACGAACACATTATACAAACACAGATATAATCCATCAAGCAAATACTGTATAATTTCGATCGATTAAACACTTTTAATTTTGCTCCAATACTTCTCTGTAAACCTGAAACCTGAGCAAAAATAAAATATTTCAGAAAATACCAAATATCACAGAGAAGCAACACAGGAAATTTGGGTTCCTGAATCGCCAACTCGGCGGCGGAAGCGCGGCGGATCGGTGCGATCCGCCGCGGTTCCGCGGTACTTTAGGCGATTCAGGGGCCCAAATTTCTTGGGTGTTCTTCTACTGTCTTTTTAAGCTTTCTGAACCTCCCTGAAAAATTTTAGGACTTTATTTAAAATTCGACAGAAACTAGTGATTTCGGGGTTTTCTGGTTTCGTTTTTTCCGTTCGAAATTCATACAAATTTGCAAGTAAGTTATTTATTGTTTAGCGAGGCTCTGATCCCACTGTAAGTCGATGTACAACACCCCACGACTTGCGGGGAGGCGGAAAAATGAAAAACGATCTTGTTCTTTGCTTAAACATCGACTAACCGCACGAATCGAAGCTAAACGATAACTAACATCAAACATAGAAGTTAACAACTACTATGTAAAGGGATTACACCTAACGAATCGTGTCCTTCGTCTTTACGAACTCCACCTCCTTCCTCGGCCTTCTCGAAGTAGTAGACGATCCACCCGAGAGCTTTACTCCAAGCTTAGCCTCTAAACTTGAGGCAACTAACCTTCTTTAAGTGCTAATCAAAGAAGCTAGGTGATATAGAGTGAGGGTTATGGTTTAATTAGTCTAACTAATCCTTGTACTCAACACATGAGAGGGGAGGATTAGAGTTTGAAGAGGGAGAGCTTGAGGAGAGAGAAGATGAAGATAATAATGAAGTGAGAATAATGAGTTATGATAATATATATCAAGCATTTCTTTTATCAAGAAAAGAAATGAAATGAATTTAACAACCATGCTTGATAATATCTAGTGATGATTCACATCCATGAGTCATTAAGCATTTATGATGCATTAATGACATGGATGAATCATCCATATGACTCACTAATCACATTCATTGTATATGCTACCTAAACCTCCTTAGTCACCATCTTCTAGAAGCTTCTCGCGCAATTACGAGAACGCCCCTCCTTTCCGCAAAAATACGGAAAAACTTTAGACTGTATAAATCCAATAACCGGAGACCAGTAACTGGCTTAAACCAAAGCCGACTGGTAAAAACTGTCCGAAAGTCGTACGTGCGTAAACACACGTATGCGTCCGAACCCTTGTCGTAAAACCATACGACCTCTATATCGGTTCGCCTGGAGTAGGGAAACTCTCTGTGTGGGACTCTAGAGACTCGACTACTACGCTGGCAGTGGGTTTAACCACAGACCGCAAGCGGCACTAGCTGTACGTAACGGTCCCCAGGTAGATGTCGATAAGAAGGCCGATGAGGAAACCCATCCGAACTTCTACTGAGTCTGATGTGACAATCTCCATACAGTTCGGTCCGTTCGTCTTAGACTATCGCATATCGGGCCTAGGGGGCGGCAAGCGTCAGTCCCCTAATAGCGGTATAAGTCGTGTCGGAGCGAAGCCCATTACACCCTGAGAAACTACTGGAACCTACCAGCAAATCTCGCTTGCCCTGGCCCGGGACTTTGCGTAATGGCTCTCTGACACAGCGCGATATCAACCCCCAATACCGGGAGAGACGAATCATGTCTAACCGCCACTGCCTCCAAGTGCTCGGGACTGCACCCAACTGCTACCTGTTTGCACGACTCCTTTGAGCCGTGGTACGGTAGCAATCTAAGAACAGTGGGACACACTCGAGGCGAAGTAGCAGTGTCAAGTCTGCGGACTATGCTGTACTCATGTCACCTGGGAACTGTTCACTGACGACTGGTATAAAACCAACCAACAGTTCCCTGTGAGTCCTGTCCGGTGTACCCGTAATCTAACGAGCACCTGTATACTATCTCCAGTACGACGTACTGACGGCTGTGGGACAGACCATCTCCCCAACTGGGATGAGAAGCATACACACTAGTCTACTCCGGAGTATCGATGCTCTGTCTCGATAATCCAACGACCAGGGACCTGAATAAGGATGTGCTTGTAGACTACCCAGCCCCCACTAGTGTGACTGCCATCACAACGCTGGTAGTCAAGCAAGATCCTAAGAGCTCTATCAATACGTATACTCACATATTAAGATAGAAAAACCAAGTAGCATACTACCATATTTAGCAAGACTGTTATATACATGTGAATATCCCAAGCTTCCATTAAGTAATATACAAACTAGTATGATACAGTAATGGCCTTCTAGGGCATAAACACTAACAATAACTTCTTCTTCCATTCATGGATGGAAGAAGGTACAACGACGACCCCCGACCCGGCAGCACCTCCTCGGTGCTTTCTAAAAGTAATGTATACCAAGCTCGGCTCGTCCTTGAGAGTGCTAGGGTGGTTTTTGTAGCAGAAAGAGGAAAGGAGAAGGCTCAAACTGAAAGGGATCTTCCGCAATTTCAACCGGACCAGGAACCCAAGGAGAATCCTTCAAGAGTTCGGCACTAACTGGCCCGGGGCTAACTAAAAGCAATTCAACGCCGCACTCACCTCGGGGGAGAAGGGCAGGCGCATTCCGGCCCAAAAGGCTTCCAGGTACAAGGCAATCTCCTTGTCCCGTACCTGGTCTGCCCTCTCCCCCTGCCCTGCCAGAAGAAGCGAGAAGCCGGGAGGAATGTGGAAGTGAGCCCGAATGGTAGCAAGCTCTTCCGCATGCTTCAATATGGATGACGCGTCACAGACGCCTCTGACCTGCGCTTTGGGGACCGTCCACACCGCAAGACCCCGGGAAGCGCGACTAACCCTAACCTCCCGGGATGATTCCGACCCGGAGGAAGAGGAGGAAGCTGCAGAAGACTCCCTAGACTCTATCCGAACTACCTCGTCAAACTCCTCAGAGGAAGACATCTAACCTGAGTAAAGGAATGGGACATCCGAGAGAAGAACGCGGGAAATCCGACCTAGAGGGAAGAGCGCCGAGCAAATACACGGAGGGAAGAGGAAATTATAGAGAAGTGTGGACCCTCGGGGGAATCCCACCTCTATTTATAACAATCGGCAAACACATCCAGCGGCGCCGATCGTATTCCGCCAAAATGACACTTTGTATTCAACGGCCGTTGACGCTCCACCTGTCGCACGAGCATTGGGCGCGACCTATCGGACACGAGAACACCAGCGGCCCATTACGTCAGCCAACCAGCGTCGGACACAAGACCTGGCACTCCAATGAACGTACGCCCGAATCGGCGCATCCTCTTTAATGAGAGATCTCTTCCCTGATCCGCTGACGTCACCAAGAAAATACAATAAATTGCCCGGGAATATGCAATGACGATATCTTCAAATAGGGCCTTACCCTGGGTGATTGGTCAAACCACTCTCGACTCGACCCATTAATGGGTCGAGACAAGAGTGGGGGGCTAATGATGATACTCGATACCGGGGTTTCCCTAGATCATGACACGTGGCAAGTGACGTGTCCTAAAGCCTACAAGAAAGGATCAAGAACAGTATATTGAAAGCATACCCTGGGCCCTCGACCCGAGGATGTGCCCGACCTTCGGTGGCCTTCCAGACCACTTCCATGCTCGCCCTACAAACAACCGTCGGCTCGCCTCCGAGCCTTCCTACACGCTGAGCCCCCTCAGCCCCCTAGCTCGCCTCTGAGCTATCACAGAACCAAGCTCGCTCGGCCTCCCGCTCGTCCCCGAGCCTCCCGCCGAGTTTAGCTTCCTCGGTCCCATCGACCGACCCACAGCACTAATCGCAAGCGTCTCCGCCACGGCTCCGCGAATCGCGCTAGACGCGAGTTACCTGCCGCCCACGATCCCGCGTTGCACGCCATCACGTTCCCCCATTAACGTGCGTATCTCGTCATCAGTGGGGAATCCCTCCTTTCATGCGGGTGTAACGCCAGGGGCGTAATGGCCGGTGTGAATCTCGTGTCCGCCAGCCCATGGCTGTCACTATATAATCTCCTCTCTCAAACGACTCAGATAAGGCAAGTTTACCCCAATAGGCCGCTACTCTACCCATTTAGCCCGTCTGAGTTGATCGTCGGAGGGTCCTCGGTGGCACAACCACCCCCGGAACTTCCTTGCAGGTAGCGAGGCTTCAACCACTTCAAGCCCATTGAGATCCACACGCTTCAGAAGGCAACCTCCCAATTCAATCTCAGCTGCTCGTCTCCACTCGCTGCAGATCAACGGAACGTAATATCTGAAGGAGATCCAGAGATCCATCAGAACCAATTAAAAGTAAAAAGCAAAAGGAATTAGCTTTCTTGTTTTGAGCACATCTAGAGGAATAAAGCACACCTCCAAGTTTTATTCCAGCAGGCGTCCCTGATATCAAAAATGGTAGCTGTATTCAACAATGATCTCCTAAGTTGGTACCTGATCACTCTCAAGCTCAAAGAAACGGTTGAATCAAACATCTCCAAATCCCAACCAGCCTCTCCCTCTCCATCAAATCCTCCTCTCCTCCTCCTCCCTCCACCTCCGCCTCATCCCCCTTCCCTCAACCTCAACCCTGAATGGATCATCTCAATCCAAGAAAAGCTCCACCAAGCAAACCAACAAGAGTCCTCATGTCCTTGGGCTAAGATCTCCATCTACAAAGTGCCCAAACCTCTCCGCCAAGACGATGAAGACAAGTCCTACGTCCCCCAAATTGTCTCCCTTGGCCCTTACCACCGCGGGAAGCGCCGGCTCCGCCACATGGAGACCCACAAATGGCGGGCCCTCAACATGGCCCTCACACGCACCGGCCATGATATCCAAGACTACATATTCCCGATACAATCGCTCGAGGAAAAGGCCCGTGCGTGCTATGAAGGCAACATCGTGCTATCAAGTGACGAGTTCGTTGAAACAATGATTCTTGATAGTATTTTCATGCTAGAGATGTTTCGTGGTGCGGCTGGCGAGGGGTTCAAGCAACTTGGGTACTCCCACAACGACCCGGTGTTTGCCATGCGTGGTACGATGCATTCTGTGCAGCGTGACATGATCATGCTGGAAAACCAGATCCCTTTGTTTGTTTTGGATCAGATTTTTGCCATCCAGATGGGCTGGCCAGAGCCGGCCGGGCTGGTATCCAGGTTCCATAAAGCTCTGAAACCATGTTAACAATTAGGCATAGAAAGCAACTCAGAGAGATAGGAAAAGTTAAATCGATGAGAAGAGTCCTTCTTGTATATAAATTTTCTTAATGTTGTCACATATGAATCCCTTGAGTCATAATATTACGCATGTTTGAGTAGAATTTTGCCATATTTTAAATCCATCAATTATGCACAAATCTTGGGCCAACCATTTAATTTCCTTATCTTTACAGGCTCGCCGTGCAGTTCTTCGATCCGCTAATGCCCACCGACGAGCCGCTCCGCAGGAGCAACCACAACAAGTTACAAACTTCTTCATCATTTGTTTCAGCATTCGATCCTTTGTCCGATGGAAGCGGGCTCCACTGCCTCGACGTGTTCAGGCACAGCCTATTGAGCGTGGGGCTGGAGCCTCCGCCACGGATCTGGATCAAATGCCGGACGTCACCCAAGCACTGCATCCCCGACAAGCGTCGGCAGCAGCTGGTCCACTGCGTCAGCGAGCTAAGAGAAGCTGGAATCAAGTTCAGGAGACGGAAAACCGACAGGTTCTGGGACATCAAATTCAAAGACGGGGTGCTAAAAATCCCTCGTCTCTTAATCCACGACGGCACAAAATCTCTGTTGTTGAATCTGATCGCGTTCGAGCAGTGCCATATGGACTGCAGCAACTACATAACTTGGTACGCGATCTTTATGAACAACCTGATAAATTCGGAGGAGGATGTCGCCTACCTGCATTACAATGGGATAGTTGAGCATTGGCTTGGAAATGATGGCGAGGTCGCCGATCTTTTCAATAGATTGTGCCAGGAAGTGGTCTTCGATATTAGCGACAGTTACTTGTCGGGGCTTTCCGAGCAAGTGAATAGGTATTACAATCATAGGTGGAACGCTTGGAGAGCTAGCTTGAAGCATAACTATTTTGGGAATCCTTGGGCGATTATTTCGTTGGTTGCTGCTGTCGTGCTGTTGATTCTAACTTTTGTTCAGACTTATTATAGCATTTATGGTTTTTACGGGCCTAATTCATGAGAAAAGTTAGGAGTTGTTGCATTTGAAGAATATAAATTAAATGAGTGTGTGTCTGAATTGCTGCTGTTGGAGTGACAAATTCAGCATTTTTTTCTGGAGTTTTGCATGACCCTTTACCTTCAAGGCAAGTGAAAAATTTTCCCCAACTTTTCTTTCTTTTTATTTTTGGGATCTTTTTTGATGATTTATATTGGTTCTCGAGTGTCAGCAATAATGTATTAGCACTACTACACAAACCACATTAGGGCATAGGAATGTAGTCACGGTTAAAACCGTGACTAATTTTGAGATACGGTCTTAAACAATTTGGTCACAGTTGGAACAGTGACCAACTACAAAATGTGGCGGCCCAGCACCCACTCGTGATAAATCCAATCCCCTCCACTTTTTCCCCGATCGATCATTTCTTCCTCCAATAAAAAAACTCCCACCCTTTCTCCACCGATCGCCACCGCCCCTATCCTCGATCGCGATCTGCTCTTCAATCACCACCCCTAGCCTCCTCGCCTGCTCACCGCCTTGAGCCACCGTCTCGATTGCTTGCTCAGCGTCTGAAGATCGCTCACTGCATGGAGATCGCTCACCGCATGTGTCGGTCATCGCTACCGTACCTGGAGCTCGCTCATCGCCTTTGCCTCCTTCATTAGCCGCATCAGGTAAGTTTTTTCCATTTTAATTTTAATTCTTCTTCAAATTTTGTCTTTGATTATTTTAATTTTATGTTAGCGTTTGGGGTTTTGTGTATAGCTGCCCCAATTCCTAAATTTTAATTTCAATTTTTGCCCGATTCCTAATTTTCTTTGTTTAGGATTAGGGAATAGGCCGGATTAAGGGTAAATTTGGGGTTAGGAGGTCGGGTTTATGTCACGACCCAGAATTTAGCTCTTGACTGACACTTAAATCACTCAACGTCTAAACACGTAATGTAATTCAAGTAAGCCAAAACCCTTGTTGGATTACGGCAGCGCCACGGCAATCAATCCGTGGCCAAATACGGAACAAAAATTTACAAAACTGGTTCTACCACAACCCCCGAATACGGATCGACTTTAAACCCTAAACCTAGCATGCTAATAAAGAATTATAGAATGTTATAGCGAATGATCCGTGTTCTTCGGTCTTTAACAAGCTTCCCAAGCTCCTAGTGGCCACCATAATCAAGTTTGGTCCCCGGTCTCCCTCCATCGAAGATGATCCACCCGAAATTCTATGAATTGAGCTCCTACTCCAAAACCGAAGTAATTAGGGTATCTAGTTTGCTAGACTTTATATCCTAGGAGATGTAGAGTCTAATGAGGGATTAATTTGTCTCTAAACACCCTAGCTTTCTCAACACATGAGAGGGTTAGAGTGGAGGAAGAAGAAGAAGCCATTGGAGAGAAGAGTGTGTGAAGCTAGAAGCAACTCAAGAAAAATGAAGCTTGGACAAAGCAACAAAAAAAGCGGCTGCCTTATTTTTGTGTATGCATGTTGTGAGAGTGTGAGTAAAAGAATAAAAGCAACTCAAGAATAATATCTCAAGTCACCACAAATATCTCACAACACTCACAACAAATAATCAAGCATGAGTCATGCCTTGAATCATGCTTCAATCAATGCATATCACACTCATCCCCCCATCTCATTAAACCTTTTAACAAAAAGATTAAAACAATAATGAGGTTAGCAACTTCTAAAAGATAATCTTGTAATAAATTACAAGAATGCCCATCATCCGTATATATATACCCGTATCTGTATTCCGAAGAATCCGAATACAATGAGACGAAAATAATCCAACAATATAATACTATGATCCGGCTTAAACCAAAGCCCACTAGTATTATCCGTCCGAATCATGATACGTGCACAAGTGCACGTATATGATCGAACCTTACCGTAAAACCATACGGCCTCTACATCGTTTCGCCCGAAGCAGGGAAACCCTCTGTGTGGGACTCTAAAGACCCATCAATACGCTGGCAGTGGGTTTAACCACAAGCACGTCAGCGACACTAGCTGTATGTAACGGCTATGTCATGACCCGTAATTTAGCACATGACCAGCACTTAAATTACGCAACGTCTAAAGGCCTAACGTAAATCAAGTAAGTTGAAGCCCAGAAAATCTAAACCTTTTTGCAGAAAATAGTGGGGGTACAGTTTTGAATTAAAGGTATAATGAATCATGTTTTTCTTTAAATGCATAACTAATGAGATATGAAAATGCAAGTGGATTATACTACAGTTGAAAACATGTTTCGTCTTTAAAAATTTGGGCAGCACCTCCCTTGTATATTTTGATCCAAAAACATATACACAATAGTATATAGGCATACCCAAGCGGAAGCTACCTCTTCGCTAACTGGCGGAAACACAACCACGAAATAACATATATACGACGCCCAACGGCGAAGATCAACCCCGAAAGAACAATAAATAAGCAAGACATCAAAACTCAAGAAGCGAATATAAACCCATCGCTTAAAGTCTCACACAAAACCCAAGTTTGACTAGGTCTACCAATAAATAATTTTTAGTTTCTGATTTGATTTGATGGAGTTTATCTAGATACAACGGAATATAAAGTACGAGAGTGGGCACGAGTCCCACCTACTGAAACAAAGCATCCTGGATGAAGTTGTGTACCAGCAATACCGCAACTGATCCCAAGCGGTCAAACCTGCAAGAACTGTGGCACAACGGGGGTGAGTTGCCAACTCATGAGTAGAAAACATCGGCTTGTAGAAATCGAATAAAACAACGATTTCCTAGGTCACTATATCCTGAAGGTAATACTATGATATCTAGGGTGACCACATATGCATATATGTCAACTATCGATCAATGCAATGACATATAAATAAACATCCGACATCATATGCCTGTATGTATGTGGATATCATCCACGTGTCCATTAAAGACACAAACAATATCATGCAACCTGAGTGTCCCACACCGACACTCAAAACATCATGAAAACATATGCTTGTATGTATATATATGAGGATATCAACCACGTGTGTCCATCAACGACACATCAAAATCATGGAACCTGAGTGTCCAACACCGACACTCGAATCATCATGAAAACCCATGTCCAGCATCGACACATAAATCCTCATATCTTGGGCTCCGTCAGTCCGGATCAGCCCCTATCATGACCACGGTCGGTATCCTCCAGATATCCGTCGCGCTAAACTATCTCGGGCTCCGTTAGTCCGGATTGGCCCATATCATTTCACGACTCTGGTCGGTATGCTCCAGATATCCGCCGAGCCCAAAACTATCACCGGTAGGTAGTGCTTCCCTGCCAGGCTCATCGTCTACATCTCGAGCTTATTACCTTGGGATACCTTACCGGGTCCACCATGTACCCGCAGACGGATCATCCTACTTCTCGAATTGGGTCTAGAAAACCAAGCTCAGAACCGAGAAAACAACATGGTGGACATTTCGAAATATCATATCAAGAGAAACCGGGTTTTTAAAACAATACACTATTTCTTTTGAATTTAACCATGATTCTCAAATCAAGATATCTCATAAAAACAGCATCTCAATGCATATAACCATAAAGTACGGCGTATGCAACATAGAACAGTAAGGTGAGCATATCAAATATATCATGCAAACATGTCATATGATACTACTAAACAATTAAGAATAATATCAGAGATATATCAATTCTACTGTATAAGTGGCATGACAATTACCGATAAAGAATGTGTGTGAGCCGGCAAATCTGTGTAACTGTAACATGCGCATCAACGGTAATTGTGCATGTGTACTACCAAATGATATCATATAGCATTAAATACCGGAAACTTGATAGGTATCACATGAGGAATAATCCAACATAAACATGAAATATAATAAGGTAGCCTCTCTATGTCGATGATCCCGTCTCATAATATCAAGTGTCGCAATATCCTCGATCATCATCCACAATTCATGAGCGCGGATCAAACATTCGGTAAATGCATCGCGTATGGTAATCCATCATACGGTGACTGCAATCTAGATTAAGGATCTGTCGTCCTATTCATTAATAAGGGTACGGATCTAAAATCTCGTACGACATATCACTCTTTATCCACATAAATAAATATATATACACATATATCTTAAGTCTCATCTGTATCAATCTCATATCATGACATCTTGCATATACGTCATATCTTATTAATCTCAAGTCGTATCGATCTCAATCTCATATCATACCATTATCAACTAATACTTGTCCTTTTTCAATTCATACTTATCATGATTCACTTTCTCATTTCGTATTCTTATACATCAATCCGAGTCATCTATATCTATCATCTCAATATCCCACATCATGTTATCTTATAAACATATATCATATTCTAAAGCTAATATATCCATTAGTGTCAACTTTTATCATATCATCTTTTACTAAATCCTATAATCACGTCTATAAGTTTGTAGCATATCCTTTATCAAAATTATAATTCATAAAGCGATATTCCATATCAATGGTTGCGGGGGTGCTATACTGTAAGTCCACGTTGCTCACCCCGGTTCTTACGGGGAGGCGGAAACGGCGAAAAACAATTTTTGGCGCAAAGGCAACATGGACTAAAGAAGGATCTTTGCTAAACTAGAAACTAGCAAACTACTTGAGGTGCTATCTACTATGCCATAGAGATTATACCTCACGATACCGGTCCTTCGGGTCTTCATTCCGCTGTCCTACTCGTCCGTCCACACTACGAGAATCGATACGGATCTTGGTCACCACCGCGGCCTCCTTGAGTCGAAGACGATCCACCCGAGAGTTATACACCGAGCTCCACCTCGAGCCAGGCAAATAGGGAAACAAGATCGCTAGTCTTGATGTCCTAGATTGTGTAGAAGAGCTTGATGGAAGTGTTTGTCTATGTGGATTCTTTTTCTCTCAACACATGAGATCAAAAGATTTTTCAAGAGGAGGAAGATGAAGGAGAACTTGCAACCATGGAGCTCTTTTCTTTTTCTTCTCACAAGAGAGCGAATGAGAATATGAGAAATGAAATTGTTAACTAAAGAAAAAGGGCACCATGGTTCAATAATGCATAAACACCATCATTACCAATCCTTTCATGATAAAGTTGATGGCTACTAATGACTTGACCATTTTCATAATCCAAAAAGAAAAAGAAATCCAAAGAAAACTCTAGACCTCTCATGAAGGTCCAAGTCAACTTTGGTCAAACGGTCAACAAAGTCAAGTGTGGTCAAATATGGTCAAAGCAATTAGCCATCACATAATTATCATTGAAAAGATTAGTAAATAATGTCCCCGGCTCATAATGGTTTTGACCGAACCAACTGCCAAAACCCTAATGAGTCCGCCTCAAAATGGTTTTGACCGAATCAACTGTCAAAACCCTAATGAGGCACCTCCTCCTTCTTCGCTCCTCAAAACTGTGCATACACACCCGCATCCACATTCCGTAGAATGCGAATGCACAGAAGACAAAACAAATCCATCCGCGCAATACTAGGATCCGGCTTAAACCAAAGCCCACTAGTATTGCCTGCCCGAACAGCATACGCACACAAGTGCACGTAAGTGATCGTGGCCCTGCCGTAAAACCATACGGTCTCTACATGTTTCGCTCAGTGCAGGGAAACTCTCTGTGTGGGACTCTAAAGACTCGACACTACGCTGGCAGTGGGTTTAACCACAGACCGCAAGCGGCACTAGCTGTACGTAACGGTCCCCAGGTAGATTTCGATAAGAAGGCCGATGAGGTGAACCCATCCGAACTCCTACTGAGCCTGTATGTGACAATCTCCGTACAGTCCGGTCCGTTCGTCTTAAAACATCGCATGGCGGGCCTAGAGGGGTGGTAAACGTCAGTCCCCTAATAGCGGTACAAGTCATGTCGGAGTGTAGCCCAGAACACCCTGAGATAACACTGGAAACCTACCAGTATATCTCGCTTGCCCTGGCCAGGGACTACATGTGTAATGGCTCTCCTAGACACAGCGCGATATCAACCCCCAATACCGGGAGAGACGAATCCTGTCTAACCGTCACTGCCTCCAAGTGCTTCGGGACTGCACCCAACTACTACCTGTTTGCATGACTCCTTTAAGCCATGGTAGGGTAGTAATCTAAGTACAGTGGGAACACACTTGAGGCGAAGTGACAGTGTCAAGTCAGCGGACTAAGCTGTACTCATGTCACCTGGGAACTGATAACTGACGATAGGTATAATACCAACCAACAGTTTCCGATGAGTCCTGTCCAGTGTACTCGTAACCTAACGAGCACCCGCATACTATCTCCAGTACAACGTACTGATGGCTGTGGGACAGACCATCTTCCCTGCTGGGATAATGTTAGTTATATGTATGCCCTAGAGGCCATTACTGTACATTGGATGTATATTGTAGTGGATGCTGGGACATATATAGGTAGGACTTTCTTGCTCGACATGATAGTAAGCTATCTGGTTGCTCTTTATCTTAACATGTATACTTTCTGTCTCTCTGTTACATGTTGATAAATCCCTTAGGATGTATACTCGACTTCCAGGATTGTGATGCAGATCATACTAGTGGGGCCTGGGTAGTCCATGAGTACATCCTTCAATGTTCCTAGTCGTGGGAATATCGAGACGGGGCATCGATATTCCAGAGTAGACTAGCGTATATCTTCTCGGCCCATGTGATGGGCGATGGATGATCTCATATCCATTGGTGTTTGACATCAGAGATGGTATGCGGGTGCTCAGTGGAGACTGGGTACACTGAACGGACTCGCCGAGAACTCCCAGATGGTATTATACCTCACGTCAGATGGCAGTTCTCTGGTGACACTGGTACAGCTTAGTCTGTTGACCCGAGATCGTCATAGAGTCTTGTGTGTCTCCCACTGTGCTTTGATTTCCACCCTACCACAGCTCTACTGAGTCGTGCAAACAGGTGGTTTTTGGGTACAGTCCCGATTCACATGGAGGCAATGAGCGATAGGAGGGGATTCGTCTCTCCCGGTATTGGGGGTTGATGTTGCGCTATGCTCGACTGGCCATAACTGGAAATCCCTGGCCAGGGTTGCAGTGATCTACTGGTAAGTGTTATCAGTAGTTTCACACATGTTATGGACCTCACGTCAGCATGACTTATCAAGCTATTGGGGTATGACGTTTACCACTCCTAGGCGAGATATGCGACATATCAGACGAACAGATCGAACTGTATGGTAAGTGTTACTGGTTGGATTCACAGGAGTGTGAGCGGGCTTGCTCGTCGATCTTCTGATCGCTCAATACCCGGGTGGCCGTTACGTTTAGAAGACCGCTTGCGGCTTGTGGGTGTTTGATATGATCATCACCTGCTGCCGGCGTATTGACGAGTCTTTAGAGTCCTACACAGAGGTTTCCTGGCTCAAGCGAAATGAAATAGGAGCGCATATGAGATATGTGCGGGACCAAGAATAATGCGTGTATGTGATACCGTATTCTATTCTCACGATGAATGTATCGATTGGTTGTATGCGATATAACCTAGTTATCGAATCAAGAATTGATTCGATAAGCCGATACATTGGATATTAGTCGGTTATATGCGATATGACCGGATCGTTAAATCAAGTGTTGATTTAATGATTTAATGCATAATTATATATTTGATATATTACTTTACATTAACTAGTATTTGTTCACTTAAAATGGATTTTCTCACTTGATGTGCACATTGTATATGTGATATATTTTTGTGCACTTGATTGTATCATGTTTGATGATACATGCATGTTTGGGTGTATGTTTAGTTTAAACCATGTTTAAGTGAATGGTTAGGGTTTTGTTTATTTACTTATTCATTTATTTATTTATTCATTAATTCATTTTTGGGCAAAATGAAATGGTGGCTTAGTTTGTTTTGTTGTTGAAGCTTCATGAAGCTTTGAATAAGTCTACCATTTTGTCTTTTGCCTTAACCCAAACCATTCACCTAACCCTAGTTTATTCTCTACACTAAACCATGGTTGAATATATGATAAGTATCATTTTATTTTATTTTTGAAATATACTTATCATATTCTTTTCTTCTTCTTCTCCTTCTTCAAGATGAAGAAAAGCTTGCTACCATCAATGGTGAAATGAGAAAAAGAGTGAGAAATCCAATTCTAAAGTGAACCCACTTCCTATTTCTTCATCCTCTACCACTTGCCATGTTGTATAGGGTGTTTTCTTCACAAGTTTCATGACTTGGTGAAGTTGGAGCTTGATCTTGAGTTGCCTGGACGAAGATCATCTTCGGCATCGAAGTCGACGACCTAGCCCGATCATTTCTCCGACGAAGCCTTCGCCAGAGTCCGGATTCCGATAGGTACAGCGGAGGGACGTCATCACGGAGCCTAGGAAGTGGAAGACCGGATCTACAAAGGTTGTAGTCACTTTCCTCTTAGTTAAAGTTGTTAACTCGCATTGTTTCGCCTATACCTCTAGTTACGATCTTACTTAGGGTCACTTGGCACATAGAGATTTTTTGAATTGGCCATGTTTGATCACTTGTAGAACCTCATGGGTGTGCCTAGAAACCCTACAGTGGTATCAGAGCCTAGCTAGAGCCTTAGGCGATGCGTAGACGAAGTTAGAAGTCCGATCGAACCCGTAAACCCCGACAAAACCCTTCTCTGTACATTTTTCAAAACAGTGGATTTTTGTGAATTAAAAATTCTCAGAAAAACAAGCAGGAAAAACTAAGAATTACTGTGAAGTACGGTCCACTAAGTCAATAATTTGACCGCGGAACCGTGGCGAAACCATGGGTTTGGCGGCGGTTCCGCGGCCAAAATTTGGACTTAGTCCCTGAAATTTCATATATTTATTCTTAGGTCCTTTCTTGGCAATTTTTTATGGGAATTTTTTAATTCCACTCAAGTGTTGAGTATTCTAGGGTTTTATTGGGGACTCGTTAATTTGATCGGATAATTTAATTTCGTTTAAGTTTTTCCGGATATTTTAGAAACTGTTAAAAAGTTCGACCGGATATAAACACCTACTTTTTCCCCCGCCGGGAAATTTCCAAGTGTTGGATTTTTCCGTAGTTTAATGACGTTCCAAGTAGTGCAAGTAACGCGATGGTCCCTCTAGAAGACAACAAACCTTAACTCGATTATGTGACCGTCTTGAGCTGCCCTTTGAACCTTAGGGTTTGGGGCAGTACGGCATGCCACATATGAGGCGTTGGCTTGACCCTTCTGCGGCTGGACCGTTGGTACTGAGGCACAAAGTGAATGTTTTTAAACTTATTTCATGTGTTGAGCTGTTTCGGGAAAACTTGGGTGTTCGATTGTTCGATCGGAAAGTTTAACATTTTCTATTTATCCGTAATGTGATACAATAATTGGAATCCACAAGCAGTTATGAGATAACTGATTTGGATGTTATAAATCAAGCACTTTAGTCTCACTTGATCGGTTGCCATATAATTTTGATGCGATCAAAAGTCCGTCGCAATCGTGTAACGTACGCGGATACTCGCCGGATAAACTTAATAGACAGCTACACCCCATAGCCCCGACCAAGTGACTGTAGGAGAACCCCATCGCCGAAAGCATCCCGTTCGGGTGCTCGCGGTAGCGGTGTTCCTTCTTAGTGCACTTCGTCGACGGTATCGGGGGTGCGACCATCTACTAAAGTTTGCGATGAACATTCGTTCAGGATGTCGGGAATCTTGTTGAATTGCCCGACTTGATATTGAAAAGAGTTTTCGATAATGAGACTAAAATGCGGAGTTTATAACTGTTAGGCATGCGATGTCTAAGGAATTTATTTTGTTAGGCATGCGATGTCTAAAGAGTTTGCGGATTCCAACTGTTGTAGTTTTACACTTTCTTTTCTGTGACCGTAAGTGCAATATGTGATATCGCCGGTTTCATTGCTATATGTCAACGACAATTGGGATACGCATGTTTACTTACGTTGATGACATGTGATGTTATGTGTTGCTGGATATGTTATATTGGATAGTCGTGTTTGAATAGCCGGGTTTTTTTTTAATGTGAGACGAGTGTTTTTCATTTTCATTCATGTAAAAACTTGTAAGTAATATTCTTTTATTGGGGCACTTCCAGGTTGCGGAAGATGTCACCGTTGATATATATTATTTACTTTTCCGCATTAGGATAGACCCAAGGAGGGGAGCACAAGTAACTGGGTTCTAGGGTCCAGTGGGAGACCATCTCGAGGAGTCGAGTCCGGGTCTCCTAACCCTAGAATTGGTAGGGTTGCTTGCCGCTCTTGTAGGGGTCTAGGGGTGTAGGATTGGCTATTCATCACGACCGTGGAATCCGTGTTTTATACTGGCTCGTATTAAAACACGGACGTCCTAGTATATCCAATATTTCATATGATACTTTCTGCTGCGTTATCTGTGATGTGATCATGTGATATGTTCAGATAGATATTATATATAGTATATATGATATATTATATAGACGTTGCTTATGTTTTACACCCGCGCTAGCCCTGTCTCGTTCTGGCGTTAGTTACCTAACCTAACGGTGCAGACGGGACATCGAGGCGAATGCGGATGGCATAAGCGTACGTTATATTTATCTGTGATGTTTAGGTGGACTTAAATGATGGGACATTCATTAATGAGATTAATGAAAGAAAATAAACCTAATTGATGTTGTGGAATCGAATTTCAAAATAAAAATAGGTAGCTACAGTTCTTGCTTTGCATCGCGGTGTTCCTTGTAGAACATCCTGCACCTTATTCGATGAGGAAAGGACCGAGATCCCTTCACCGGGAGTGACTCCTTTAGCAATAACTGGCAGATGCTACACACTCGGTTTGTCTTTTGATAGCTTCTATAGTTTCTGCTTTGCACAGTGATATATTTGATATATCCCGCACCTCATTCGACGAGGAAAGGGCCGACGATCCCTTCACCGGGAGTGACCCCTTTAGCAAAACTAGAAAAGCCTCAAAAACATTCCATTTAAAAACCATTTGATTCCGCAACGAGATCAAGTTCAAAGCGTTAAAGGTTTTCTTAAAAACCATTCGCAACCCTCCGTCATTTTAGGAAGTAGAGTACTTAGTATTCGTGCTGCGTTTGTTGACCATAGTCAAGGCACAGTGTACGGTATCTAAGTGATGTCTTCCTACACCGCATATGATGCGATTAGTTAGGACAGTCATGTGGTTTTGTTGACCTTAGCCAAGGATCATGTGGGTGGGTCTAACTAATCACGAAATGACGGGTAGAACTTGACTAGTGCTTATGATTTGTTGACCTTAGCCAAGGTCATAGATGCTAGGGGTAGTTTCAAGTGTTGAAATTTGCAATGAGATTGCATACCTTCTATGTGATAGTTGGATCCCGATACCCACTGCGAGTAATTTTTACTCCTGGGAGAGTTTTGCACTTTGCAATTAGCCGATCAAGTAGGTGTCTAGAAAGGTGTCAACGGGGTTACGCCTCTGGGAAAACGAGGTTTACTGTAATTAGGTCTCTGCGAAAGCACGGGGAACCTCCCTCAAAGTACCGACACTGGCATGGCTGAAAGATTGGCGAACTTATAGAGTGTAATTAATCCTGGCTATTCTTTCCTTTTAGGGTTTGAAGGAAGATTTGACAAAAACAGTGGGAGCCATCCTGATTAGATAAAATAAATAACCAATCTAATCTTGCAAGAGCGCACGCAGAGTGTTTTCTTCTCTCTCTCTCTAGGTAGCTACCATATCACGCCTTAATCAAGATAATAATACGGATTATTGACCGAACCCGCTTGTTATACTGAGCTGAGGAACGTTGGTCCCGCTCTAACTTATAATTGTTATAAGACAGAGCAGGAAATAGGGGAATACCAGAATTCCTATGCCGCCCAAACGAAGAAAATGCATATGATGCATCTCCTCTGGGTGTGTTCATTACAAAGAACTGTTTCTCAGTATCCTCTGCATCTTGGGTATTTGATACCGGATCAGGATCCCAGATATGTAATCTGTTACATAGGGCTACAGAAAGGTAGAAAACTGAGAACGGGTGATAAGTTTCATGAGACAGAAAACGGGGCAAGTGTTGCAGCCAAGTCTGTTGGTCACTGTCACCCTGTATTACCAATACATTGATTCTGAACGAATGTTATTAGATACCGAACCTGATATACAAAATCATATCACTCTCTTTATAAGTAAAGAAATGATAAAATTTTGTATTGTTGGATAATGTTTTGAACATTTCCTATATCAAAAGTTGATCGGTTCAGGCACGTTATCTAAAAGCATTGACGTTCTAAATCAAACTACAGTTCCTAGTATAAAGAACACACACAAGAGGAAGAGTTCAGAAATGAACGAATCCTTCTTGAGGCATCGTAGACTAGGTCATATCAATGCGACCCGTCTGACTGAAGTTACATTATAGATGCATATTTAAATCAGTTTGAATTTACATCTTATGAAACTTGCCAGTCATGTCACAAAGATAAGATGACCATAGCTCTGTTTATTGGAAACAGAGAAAGAGTTAGTAAACTCTTGGGACTGATACATGATGATGTATGTAAGGTCCCCTGTCTACACATGCCAAGGCCGGTTCTTTGTACTTCACTACATTCTCTGATAATCTCTCAAGATTCAGCCATATGTTCCTGTTGAAACATAGGTCCGAACCTTTTGAGATATTCACAGAATATAAGTTAGAAGTAGAGAACCAAAATACGGGTATAAGTGTTATGTCCTATGATAAGATCAGGGAGGAGAATACTTGTGCATAGAATTCCTGGACTATTCTAAAGGAGAATAAGATCCTCTCTCAGCATTACTCCTCCGTATACACCATAGCACGATGGTATATCGGGGCGGAGCAATTGCACCCTATTCGATATGGTGCGCTCTATGATGAGTACTACTGAGTTACCTGTTTCCTTTTAGGGGTTATGCACTTGAGAAGCTGCATACTTATTGAAATTAGGTTCGAATCAGATCACTGCCTACCACTCCATATAAGATATGGTATGGGAAGAGCCTATCTCTTAAGTAAGTTAAGATTTGGGATTCTCTGGCTTATGTCAAAAGCAAAATCCGGACAAGATCGAGGCAAGGTCAGTTCTGTAGAACTGGAAAGGTTCCAGCTATACAAACTGCAGCTGATGATTTGACAGAACCAAAGGATTCAATAGTTCCCGACGAACCTCAGCCTCTCCCCCGATCTGGTAGGGTTTCTCATCCGCCTGAGAGATACTTCGGTTTCTCGATGACAGTGGGAGCGAGGATTGCATCATGAGATGATGACCCAACTAGTTTCGAGCAGGCCATCGAGAATAGAGACTCTGTAAGAATGGCTGGATGCTTAGCGATCTGAGATGGAATCCATATACACCAACAAAGTATGGACTTTGGTTGCTATATCTGAAGGGTTAAATCCCCATCAGGAGCAAGTATATCTTGAGAAGATTACTTGGTGTATATGGAAAGGTTGAGACTTTCAAAGCTAGACTTGTTAAAGGTTTTAGTCATCAACCAGGTGTGGATAATGATGAAACCTTTTCTAGGGACTATGCTCAAGTCCATCCAGATCCTACTTGCCATTGCTACATACCATGACTGCGATATCTGGTGGTTGGCTACAACCCATCTCCTTATCTTTACTTCTGAGCTATTTTCGGAGCTCTTGGAGAAGTTACTGCTCTGCGTTCTTGAGACAGAAGATTGGCTCCTCTTCGCTTTCCGAGCCCGACTCCTCATGAACCGAGGGATCTCTCCGCTTATCAGCTTTACTGGGAGGATTTTCATTATCTTCCGGAGGATGCTGGTCTTGGGAAGTGACAGCCACATTCACACCAGATTGGATTTGAGATGTAGTGGCCCCATCCTTGCTCTTGCTGCGCGTGCCCACCATGTAGACAGCATGGACCACATATCCGGCCATTTCCTCATCTTTGGCGGGGTAACCCTGTTCTTCGAACCCCATGAAGTTCTGCTTAGCAGGAGCCCTAGCCCTTTTGTTGAATTTATATCTGAGCCTTTTCTGCCTTAGCTTCTCAATTTTAAGGGCTTGGCGGGCATCCGTTATCCAGGAAGCCATTGTGATTCGACTAGCGGGGAGCTTAGAGAAGACACCCGATCGAGCAGTTGTCAGGGGCACCGCCGGAGCTTGCTCGAGACGCTTTGTTGCTTTGTTGGTGTTGATGGCCATGCCCCCAGCTAGGGCCAAGGAAAGTCGTTCAAACATCGACTTGCTTTTGGGTTAGGGCGCCTTCGAGACCACCACATTTGGCCTCTTGCCTTTCGAGGCCGGTTTGTCTGTTACCGAAGCTTGAGGAGCTGGGATGGCGTTAGCTTACACGAACAGAATAAAGCCAAATGGTAGAGCCGGCTCTTCCCATTGTCGCCCGAGACTGGCCGGGAGGACCGTCCTGGCGTCCATCTTCATCGTGTAGGAGATGGAGGCTGAGTTCATCTTTGGAGACATTGTTGAAAATTGATTGCTTGAAAAACTGCATGAAAGAGCATTATTTTAGTATAAATATAGATATGTATATTGATTGAGTTCGCAAGAACGTTTAACCCGAACTATTAGAGGAGAGATTAGTCCCACCGGGCGTGCTAGAATCCGTAGGGTGTTTTTCGACACCCCATTGAGATGAGAACATACGCGTGCTTGTCAGGTGCATTACAGATTCCCCCTGCCTTGGGTAGGCTGGGCTTTATTGGTTATGGGGATCCGAATCTCCGGCAGCCGCGGACTAAGCTGGTGTTAATTACCCCTCGCCTTTAGAGCGAGAGAACCTCCGATTGACGGGTGAAATAGGTCATGCGAACTTAATGTGCAGTGTTGTGTTTTGAAGGGGTTTTGGATATATCGGGGGCCCCGCAAAGTTTTTCCGGGGATCCCGCTACCCGGATTGCGGGCTGGGGGTCAAGGGGCTAGCAACCCTCTTGCGGGGTGCGGGTAGCGCCCCGTTAGAAATTTTTTCTAACGGTGAAGGTATTTTAGTGTGGAGTGTATATATATACATATACATATACATATACATATACATATATATAAAAAGGGGAAAAAGCGTCTAAAGGATGTGTGGGGGCCAGTGCCTCACGTGCGTGGCACGCAGGTGCTGGGCACTGGCACCTCACGCGCTTGGCACGTAGGCGCTGGCACTCTGGGCACTGGGCGCCTCACGTTCTTGGCACGTTGGAGTTAGCGCTCTGGGCGCCGGGCGCCAGCGCCCTACATGCTTGGCACGTGGGCGCTGGGCGCCAGCGCCCCACGTGCTTGGTATGCGGGTGCTGGGCGTTAACAGAAAAAGGGACTTTGTCCCTGTACTGGGAGCTGAGCTCCCGATTTGACTTCTGGAGTTAAACTCCTAAAAAGAGATTAATTTATGAAGTTGAACTCCAACAGATCTTGAATGGAGTTAAACTCCTAAAAAAATTAGAAATGATCAAAGGGGGCTGCTTTGTTTCTCCTCTTTGGCTCTGGATCTTCCCAAGATGGGATTTCTAGAGATGGGTCTCCTTCTTCTTCCTTTCGGTTGGCCGGATCTTGGAGAAAGGGGGTGAGATTTAAAAATCTCCCCTTTTTGAGATCTAATAGAAGATCTGAGCTCCCCTTTGTGGGTTTTGTGGTGAAAAACTATTTAGTTTTGGAAAAGGAAGAGTAAAACTCTTGATTTAATTGAAAAGGGGAAAAATGTTTAGAACCTTGAAGAAGGAAAAGGAGGAACAAAACCCTAGCATTTTTTTAGAGAATGAAAGGTTGTATCCTTTATTCATCATCATGTTGCCTTATATAGGTTTACACATTTACATATAGCCCCTTGGGCTTTGCAAAATGGCATTTTTCCCATCCCATACCTCATGTGCTCCTTTTTTTGCACATAAGCCATGGACTTTACAAAAATTTGGCTTTATGCCAATTTTGTTTACATTCATGCATAAAAAATTACCTCAAAATTATTTATTACATGATTTTTATTTTAGCATGTGGGGGGGCCGCCGCTTCATGTTCGGGCTTGACTCGGGCATGAGTCCACTTGATCTGGGCTTGGGCCCACCTGGCTTAGGATTGACCTTTACTTTGACTTTGGTCAACCGGGGTGCAATTTTCGACCCCAACAATCACCTTTTCCCAGTTCTCCACCTTTCTATAGCCCATTTAACAAATTACATCTGTGGGATCCTGATCCGGTATCCAATACCCAGGACGTAGTGTAAACTGAGAAACAGTTCTTGGTAACGAACACACCCGAAGACAATGCATCAACATGCTTTTTCTTCGTTTGTGTGGCATGGAAATCCGATGATTCCCCTATTTCTTTCTCAAACTTATGACAATCATAAGGTAGAGCAGAACCAAGCCTAGTATAATAAGTAGGTTAGGTCAATACATCCATATTATTATCTTGATTAAGGCATTTCATTGGTCGCTACCAGGAGAGAGAGAAGGATAATCACTTTGCGTGCGCTCTTTGCAAGATTAGATTGGTTATTTTATCTAATCAGGATGGCTCCCACTATTTTTATCAAATCTTCCTTCAAACCCTAAAAGGTAAGATTAGCCGAGATTAATTACACCCTACAGGTTAGCCAATCGTTCGGTCAGGCAGGTATCGGTACTCCGAGGGAGGTTCCCCATGCTTTAGCATGAACCTAATTAAAATAAACCTCGTTTCCCTAGAGGCATAACCCCGTTGATACCTTTCTAGACACCTACTTAATTAGCTAATTGTAAAGTGAAAAACTCTCCCAGGAGTAACTCTTACTCGCAGTGGGTATTAGGATCCAACTATCATATAGAAGGTATGCAATCTCATTGTAAATTTCAACACATGAAATTCCCGATAATGTTTTTACCCCAAACGTCCTGTGATCTTGACAAAGGCCAACAAAGCATAGAACGCTAGTCATGATCAACCCGTCATTTCCTGATTGAATTAAACCCACCCGCAAGACCCTTGACAAAGGCCAACAAGGTCGTACGACTACCCTAATCCAATCGCATCATATGGTTGCAGATAAGCACTAATCAGCTACCGCACACTACGCCTTGACAAAGGCCAACAAACACAGTACGAATACTAATAGCACTTATCTGAAATGACGGAGGGCTATGCAGGTTTTTAAGAAAACCATGAGCGTAATGAACTTGATATTGTTTTAGAATCTAATGATTTTGAAAAGGAGTGTTTTTGAGGCCTTTGCTAGCTTCGCTAAAGAGGTCACTTCCGGTGAAGGGATCTCGGCTCTTTCCTCATCGAATGAGGTGCAGGATATTGAGGAATACCACTATGCAAAGCAAGAACTAGAGAAGCAATAAAAAAACCGAGTGAGTTGTAGCATTTTCTATTTTTGCTAAAGAGCTCACTCCCGGTGAAGGGATCTCGGCTCATTCCTCATCGAATAGGGTGCTGGATATTCATCAAGGAATACCACTATGCAAAGGAAAAACTAGAGCTACCGTTTTTGAAAATTTAATTCTACAACATCTTTGTTAGTTATATGTATGCCCTAGAGGCCATTACTGTACATACGATGTATATTGTAGTGGATGCTAGGACATATATAGGGAGGACTTTCTTGCTCGACATGATAGTATGCTATCTGGTTGTACTTTATCTTAACATGTACTCTGATTGTCTCTATATTACATGTTGATAAAGCCCTTAGGATATGTACTCGACTACTGGGACTATGATGAGATCATACTAGTGGGGCCACGGTAGTCGACGAGTACATCCTATAACTGTTCCTGGTCAAGGGTGTATCGAGACAGGGCATCGATGCACCAGAGTAGACTAGCGTATACGCATCTTGACCCATATGATAGGCGATGGATGATCCCATATCCATCGGTGTTTGACATCAAGGATGGTGTACGGGTGCTCAGTGGAGACTGGGTACACTGGACGGACTCGCCGAGAACTCCCAGATGGTATTATACCATACGTCAGATGGCAGTTCTCCGGTGACACTGGTACAGAGTAGTCTGTTGACCCGAGATCGTCATAGAGTCTTGTGTGATTCCCACTGTGCTTTGATTTCCATCATACCACGTCCAAGAGGGCGTGCAAAAAGGTGGCTTTTGGGTACAGTCCCGAATCATATGGAGGCAATGAGCGATAGGAGGGGATTCGTCTCTCCCGGTATAGGGAGTTGATGTTGTGCTGTGTTCGATTGGCTATAACCGGAAATCCCTAGCCAGGGTTGCTGAGATTTACTGGTAAGTGTTATCAGTAGTTTCTCGAACTGTTATAGAACTCATATCGACACGACTTATCGAGCTACTGGGGTCTGACGTTTACCACCCCTAGGCGAGATATGCAACATATCAGACGACGAGACCGGACTGTACGGGAGTGTTACTGTTTAGATTCACAGGAGAATGTATAGGCTTGCTTGTTGATCTTCTGAGCGCTCAATACCTGGGTAGCTGTTACGTTTAGCTGACCGCTTGCAGCTTGTGGGTGTTTGATATGATCATCACCTACTGCCGGCGTATTGACGATTCTTTAGAGTCCTACACAGAGGTTTCTTGGCTCAGGCAAAACGGAGTAGGAGCACATATGTGATATGTGCGGGACCGAGGATAATACTATATGAGATACCGTATTCTATTCTCGCGATATTTGATATCAGCCGGGTCATCGGATCAAGTGTTGATTCGATGAATCGGCACGGATAAATATTAGTCGGATATATGCGATATAGCCGGATTGTCGGATCAAGTGTTGATTCGATAATTTAATGAATAATAATATATATGATATATTAAATTACATTAACTAATATTAGCTCACTAAAACATTCTTTTTCTCACCGGATTAATACATTGATATATGTTAATTGTATTATTTTCTTTTGTTACGATAAATATTATATATGTGATATATAATATTGTAACATGATATGATAACTAATGCAACTTGTTTAGTAGAGATTAAACATGGTTAGGGTTTGATTAGGGTTAAGGTTTTCTAGAAGTTTCTAGAAGCTTTCTTTCTTTGTCTTTGTTAAGATATTATGCTAGATATTTCCTTAACCTAACCAAACCTTTAACCTTAGTCAAATCTCTACAAGGGTTATTTTGACCATGGTTACATTATTCATCATATCATTTCTTTTCCTATTCATCACAAAAGGATTCTTATCATGTTCATTCTTCTTCCTCCTTCATTCTTTCATGAAAAGCTTACTAGTTTTTCAAAAGGTGATGAATAAATATGAGAAAAAGATAAATAAAGAGAGCAAAAATCCTACTTCATCATCCTCATCTTCCCTTGCCATTTAGATGAGGGTGTTCACATCATTTCATGAGTGTTAGCTTGTGTTAAAGAAACTTCAAGGTAGATCATCTTAGTATCGAAGATCGGAAGCAAAGGTTGCGTCTTTCTCTTCGTGGAACCTCTCGAGAGTCCGGATCCCGATGATCGCAGCGAAGGGACCACAACACGGAGCATCTGAAGTGAAGGACCGGATCTACAAAGGTTGTAATCCCTCTCACTTAGTGTTAAAGTTGTTAACATGCTTGTTTTCGCCTAATCTCTAGTTTAAAGTTCCGTATTCGGGTTGTTCGGCACGGCTAAATTTTTAATCGGGCATGGTTGATGCCTCGTAGACCCTTGTGCGCGTGCCTAGAAACCCTACAGTGGTATCAGAGCCAAGCTAGAGCTTTAGGCGAAGTCTAGACGAAGTTTGAAGTCCGATCGAACCCGAAAAACCCGAACAAACCCCTTCTCTGGAAATTTTCTGAAAATTTGATTTTTGTGAATTAAAAATTGCCAAAAAATTCAGCAGGGAATTTGATGAATTACTGTGAAGCACGTGCCATTGATTCCACAGAAGAGCCGCGGAACCGCGGCGCCACCCTGGCTTGTGCGGCGGTTCCGCGGCCAAAGTGCTGAATCACTGCACGTGCTTTGCACAGTAATTAGTAACTTTATGTGCTGAGTCTTCTGGAAATTTTTATTTTTACTCAACAGTTGAGTTTTTCTGGGGTTATTTTGGGGATTCGAATATTCGATCGGATTGTCTAATTTTGTCTATGTGTTTTGTTCGGATAATTTTTAGAAACTGTTAAAAAGTTCGAACGGATATCAATAACTCACTTTTTCCCCTGTCGGAATTTTTTTTCAAAAGTTGGTTTTTTTTTCCTCGTGTTTAAGAACGTTCTAAGTCGTGCAAGTAACACAGTGGACTCTCTAGAAGACAACAAACCTTAACTCGATTATGTGACCGTCTTGAACTGCCCTTTGAACCTTTGGGTTTGGGGCAGTACGGCGTGCCACATGTGAGGCGTTGGCTTGACCTTTCTACGGCTGGACCATTGGTACTGTGGCATGTAATGAATGTTTTTAAACTGATTTCAAGTGTTGAGATATATTGGGGAAATCTTGGGTGTTTGATGATTCGATCGGAAAGTTTAACTTTGTCTATTTATCTGGAATGTGATACAATATTTGGAATCCACAGGTAGTTATGAGATAACTGATTTGAATATTATAAACATAGCAGTTTAGTCTCAAATGATCGGTTGCCACGGAATTTTGATGTGATCAAAAGTTCGTCGCAATCACGTAGCGTACGCGGATACTCGCCGGGTAAACTTAATAGACAGCCACGCCCCATAGCCCCGACCAAGTGACTGTAGGAGAACCCCGTCGCCGAAAGCATCCGTTCGGGTGCTCGCGGTAGCGGTGTTCCGCCTTGGTGCACTTCGTCGACGGTATCGGGGGTGCGGCCGTCTACTAAAGTTTGCGACGAGCATTCGATCAGGACGTCGGGAATCTTGTTGAATTGCCCGACTTGATATTGAAAAGAGTTTTCGATAATGAGATTAAAATGCGGGGTTTATAAGGAATTCATATGGTTAGGCATGCGATGTCTAAGGAGGTTGCGGATTCCAACTGTTGTAGTTTTACACTTTCTTTTCTGTGACCGTAAGCGTAGTATGTGGTGTATCGCCGGCTTCGTTGTTATACATCAACGACAATCGGGATACGCATACTTGCTTACGTTGATGATATGAGATATTATGTGTTGCTGTGATATGTTATATTGGATCGTCGCGTTTGAATAGCGGGGGGTTTTATGTGAGATGAGAGTCTTTTCTTTTTCATTCATGTAAAATTCATTTGTATGTAATATTCTTTTATTGGGGCACTTCCAGATAGCGGAAGATGTCACCGTTGTATATTATTTACTTTTCCGCATTAGGTAGACCCAAGGCGGGGAGCACAAGTAACCGGATTCTAGGGTCCAGTGGGAGACCATCTCGAGGAGTCGAGACCGGGTCTCCTAACCCTAGAATTGGCAGTGTTACTTGCCGCTCTCGTAGGGGTCTAGGGATATGGGTTTGGCTATTCATCGCGACCGTGGAATCCGTGTTTTATACAGGCTCGTATTGAAAACACGGACATCCTAGTATATCCAATATTTCATATATGTTCTTCTGCTGCAATGTTCTGTGATGAGATTATATTACTGCCTGAGAGGAATGTTTATATTATATATATGAGATATATGTTATATTGCAGATTTCGTTTCAAAAGTGATGCTTGTGAAGCATAATAAAATGGGACTTCATTAATGAGATTAATGAAATAAAAGAAACCTAAGATGTTGTAGAAACTTGTTTATAAAAACTGGTAGCTCTAGTTCTTGCTTTGCATAGCGGTGTTCCTTGCAGAACATCCAGCACCTTATTCGATAAGGAAAGGACCGAGATCCCTTCACCGGGAGTGACTCCTTTAGCAATAACTGGCAGATGCTACAAACTCGGTTTGTCTTTTGATTGCTTCTATAGTTCTTGCTTTGCACAGCGGTATATATGATATATCCTGCACCTTATTCGATGAGGAAAGGGCCGACGATCCCTTCACCGGGAGTGACCCCTTTAGCAAAACTAGAAAAGCCTAAAAAACACTCCATTTAAAATCACTCGATTCTACAACGATATCAAGTTCATTACGCAAAGGGTTTTTCTTAAAAACCTGTCGTAGCCCTCCGTCATTTCAGATAAGTACTAGTTAGTATTCGTGCTGCGGTAGTTTGGCCTCCGTCAAGACGTAGTGTACGGTAGCTAACTAGTGCTCATCTGCTAGCATACGATGCGATTGGATTAGGGTATTCGTACGGCGTAGTTTGGCCTTCGTCAAAGGTCGTGTGGGTGGGTTTAATTCAATCAAGAAATGAACGGGTTGAACTTGACTAGCGGACTATGAGTAGTTTGGCCTTCGTCAAGGTCATAGGACGCTAGGGGTAAAACATTATTGGGAATTTCAAGTGTTGAAATTTGCAATGAGATTGCATACCTTCTATAAGATAGTTGGATCCCGATACCCGCTGCGAGTAAGAGTTACTCTTGGGAGAGTTTTACACATTACAATTAGCCGATCAAGTAGGTGTCTAGAAAGGTGTCAACGGGGTTACGCCTCTGGGAAAACGAGGTTTACCTTAATTAGGTTCGTGCGAAAGCACGGGGGACCTCCCTCAAAGTACCGACACTGGCCTGGCTGAAAGATTGGCGAACTTGTAGCGTGTAATTAATCCCGGCTAGTCTTTCCTTTTAGGGTTTGAAGGAAGATTTGACTAAAACAGTGGGAGACATCCTGATTAGATATATTAGATAACCAATCTAATCTTGCAAGAGCATACGCTGAGTGTTTTCTTCTCTCTCTCTCCAGGTAGCGACCATATCACGCCTTAATCAAGATAATAATACGGATATATTGACCGAACCCGCTTGTTATACTGAGCTGGGAAACGTTGGTCCCGCTCCAACTTATAATTGTTATAAGACAGAGCAGGAAATTGGGGAATACCAGATTTCCCGTGCCGCCCAAACGAAGAAAGTGCATGTTGATGCATCATCTTCGGGTGTGTTCATTACACAGAACTGTTTCTCAGTATCCTTTACGTCCTGGGTATGTGATACCGGATCAGGATCCCGCATATGTAATCTGTTACATGGGCTACAGATAGGTAGAGAACTGAGAACGGGTGATAAGTTTCATGAGACAGAAAACGGTGCAAGTGTTGCAGCCAAGTCTGTTGGTCACTGTCACCTTGTATTACCGGAATACATTGATTCTGAACAAATGTTATTAGATACCGAACCTGATATACAAAATCATATCAGTCTCTTTATTTGTAAAGAAAGGATATAATTTTGTATTGTTGGATAATGTTTTGAACATTTCCTATATCAAGAGTTGATCGGTTCAGGCACGTTATCTAAAAGCATTGACGTTCTAAATCAAACCACAGTTCTTAGTATACAGAACACACACAAGAGGAAGAGTTTAGAAATGAACAAATCCTTCTTGAGGCATTGTAGACTAGGTCATATCAATGCGACCCGGCTAGCTAAGTTACATTTAGATGCATATTTAAATCTGTTTGAATTTACATCTTGTGAAACTTGCCGGTCATGTCACAAAGATAAGATGACTATAGCTCTGTTTATTGAAAACAGAGAAAGAGTTAGTGAACTCTTGGGATTGATACATGCTGATGTATGAAAGTCCCCTGTCTACATATGCCAAGATCGGTTCTTTGTACTTCATTACATTCTCTGATAATCTCTCAAGATTCAGACATATGTTCCTGCTGAAACACAGGTCCGAACCTTTTGAGATATTCACAGAATATAAATTAGAAGTAGAGAACCAAAATACGGGTAAAAGTATTATTTCCTTTGATGAGATCAAGGAGGACAATACTTGAGCACGGAATTCCTGGACTATTCTAAAGGAGAATGAGATTCTCTCTCAGCATTACTCCTTCGAATACACCACAGCACGTCGGTGTATCGGGGCGGAGCAATAGCACCCTATGTGATATGGTGTGCTCTATGATGAGTACTACTGAGTTTCCTATTTCCTTTTGGATGTTATGCGCTTGAGAAGCTGCATACCTATTGAATAGGGTTCAAATCAAATTAGTTGCCTACCACTTCATATGCGATATGGAAAGGGAAGAGCCCATATCTTAAGTTTGTTAAGATTTGGGGTTGTCCGGCCTATGTCTAAAAGCAAAATCCGGACAAGCTCGAGGCAAGGTCTGTAATGTAGAACTGGAAATGTTCCAGCTATACAAACTACAGCTGATGATTTGGTAGAACCAAAGGATTCAATAGTTTCCAACGAACCTCAGCCTCTCCGCCAATCTAGTAGGGTTCCTCATCCACCTGAGAGATACTTCGGTTTCTCTATGACAGTGGGAGCGAGGATTGCATCATGAGATGATGACCCAACTAGTTTTGTGCAGGCCATCAGGAGTGGGACTCTGTAAGAATGGCTGGGTGCTTATCGATCTGAGATGGAATCCTTATACACCAACAAAGTATGGACTTTGGTTGCTTTATCTGAAAGGTTAAATCCCCATCAGGAGCAAGTATATCTTGAGAAGATTACTTGGTGTACATGGAAAAGTTGATACTTTCAAAGCTAGACTTGTTAAAGGTTTGCATCATAGACCAGGTATGGATTATGTTGAAACCTTTTCTAAGGACCTATGCTTAATAAGTCCATCCAGATCCTACTTGCCACGGCTACATACCATGACTACGATATCTGGTGGTTGGGTGTCATGACTGCTTTTCTAAATGATGTTTTAGAAAAGAGCGTTTATAAGTACACAGCCAGAGGGCTTCGTAGACAGTGGGAGCAGCGGAAACGTGTGCAAGATGTTTTATATGATAAAACAGGCATCGCGGAGTTGGAACATCTGTTTTGATGTGGTAGTCAAAGAGTTTGACTTCATCAAAATGGTAGATGAACCTTGTATATACGAAAAGGTAGTAGAGAGTATGGTGGTGATCCTCGTAGAGTACGTGGATGACATACTCTTGATAGGGAAGGAGTTTCCTATGCTACGCTCGGTCAATCTCCGCTTATCACAAGGATTCTCCATATAGGATCAAAGTGATACCTCCTAAATCCTGGGTTTTGGATCTATGAGATAGATCTAATTGGATGTTAGGAAACTCACTAGTAGTAGTGAGATGGTATCAATCGATCCTGGGGAGAATCACTGGAAGGGTTCCAGGGTGATAAGGATGACTGAATGTCAGTCGCAGGCTTGTCTATACCCTCAGTGGAGGGACAGTATGTTGGAAGAGTTCCAAGATAGATACCGTGACATACTAGACGATTAAAGGCAAGATACATCGTTACCAAGGATGCTACCAAAGAGGCAGTCTGGATATATATAAGTTCATAAGATGAACTTCGTTCCTGCCATTGTGTGACAATGGAGTTGTGGCTTTAGCCAAGGAACTACCGTCCCATCAGAAACCCAGATATAATTCTTAGGCAGTGTCACCTGATCATGGAGATGGTTGATCTCTAGGGAGATCGAGGTTAGGAGAGTAGACACAGAGGACAACAGCGCGAATCCACTCACAAAGGCCTTTTTCCCAGTAGAGACTTTTATGGGATGGTTGAGTATGAGATACTTCAACCGCAGCTAATTGTTGGGTATGCGATACCATAACAGATGGCCCTAGTGCAAGTGGGAGATTGTTAGTTATATGTATGCCCTAGAGGCCATTACTGTACATACGATGTATATTGTAGTGGATGCTAGGACATATATAGGGAGGACTTTCTTGCTCGACATGATAGTATGCTATCTGGTTGTACTTTATCTTAACATGTACTCTGATTGTCTCTATATTACATGTTGATAAAGCCCTTAGGATATGTACTCGACTACTGGGACTATGATGAGATCATACTAGTGGGGCCACAGTAGTCGACGAGTACATCCTATAACTGTTCCTGGTCGAGGGTGTATCGAGACAGGGCATCGATGCACCAGAGTAGACTAGCGTATACGCATCTTGACCCATATGATGGGCGATGGATGATCCCATATCCATCGGTGTTTGACATCAAGGATGGTGTACGGGTGCTCAGTGGAGACTGGGTACACTGGACGGACTCGCCGAGAACTCCCAGATGGTATTATACCATACGTCAGATGGCAGTTCTCCGGTGACACTGGTACAGAGTAGTCTGTTGACCCGAGATCGTCATAGAGTCTTGTGTGATTCCCACTGTGCTTTGATTTCCATCATACCACGTCCAAGAGGGCGTGCAAAAAGGTGGCTTTTGGGTACAGTCCCGAATCATATGGAGGCAATGAGCGATAGGAGGGGATTCGTCTCTCCCGGTATAGGGAGTTGATGTTGTGCTGTGTTCGATTGGCTATAACCGGAAATCCTTGGCCAAGGTTGCTGAGATTTACTGGTAAGTGTTATCAGTAGTTTCTCGAACTGTTATAGACCTCATATCGACACGACTTATCGAGTTACTGGGGTCTGACGTTTACCACCCCTAGGCGAGATATGCAACATATCAGACGACGAGACCGGACTGTACGGGAGTGTTACTGTTTGGATTCACAGGAGAATGTACAGGCTTGCTTGTTGATCTTCTGAGCGCTCAATACCTGGGTAGCTGTTACGTTTAGCTGACCGCTTGCAGCTTGTGGGTGTTTTATATGATCATCACCTACTGCCGGCGTATTGACGATTCTTTAGAGTCCTACACAGAGATTTCTTGGCTCAGGCAAAACGGAGTAGGAGCACATATGTGATATGTGCGGGACCGAGGATAATACGATATGATATACCGTATTCTATTCTCGCGATATTTGATATCAGCCGGGTCATCGGATCAAGTGTTGATTCGATGAATCGGCACAGATAAATATTAGTCGGATATATGCGATATAGCCGGATTGTCGGATCAAGTGTTGATTCGATAATTTAATGAATAATAATATATATGATATATTAAATTACATTAACTAATATTAGCTCACTAAAAGATTCTTTTTCTCACCGGATTAATACATTGATATATGTTAATTGTATTATTTTCTTTTGTTACGATAAATATTATATATGTGATATATAATATTGTAACATGATATGATAACTAATGCAACTTGTTTAGTAGAGATTAAACATGGTTAGGGTTTGATTAGGGTTAAGGTTTTCTAGAAGTTTCTAGAAGCTTTCTTTCTTTGTCTTTGTTAAGATATTATGCTAGATATTTCCTTAACCTAACCAAACCTTTAACCTTAGTCAAATCTCTACAAGGGTTATTTTGACCATGGTTACATTATTCATCATATCATTTCTTTTCCTATTCATCACAAAAGGATTCTTATCATGTTCATTCTTCTTCCCCCTTCATTCTTTCATGAAAAGCTTACTAGTTTTTCAAAAGGTGATGAATAAATATGAGAAAAAGATAAATAAAGAGAGCAAAAATCCTACTTCATCATCCTCATCTTCCCTTGCCATTTAGATGAGGGTGTTCACATCATTTCATGAGTGTTAGCTTGTGTTAAAGAAACTTCAAGGTAGATCATCTTAGTATCGAAGATCGGAAGCAAAGGTTGCGTCTTTCTCTTCGTGGAACCTCTCGAGAGTCCGGATCCCGATGATCGCAGCGAAGGGACCACAACACGGAGCATATGAAGTGAAGGACCGGATCTACAAAGGTTGTAATCCCTCTCACTTAGTGTTAAAGATGTTAACATGCTTGTTTTCGCCTAATCTCTAGTTTAAAGTTCCGTATTCGGGTTGTTCGGCACGGCTAAATTTTTAATCGGGCATGGTTGATGCCTCGTAGACCCTTGTGCGCGTGCCTAGCAACCCTACAATCTTTAGGTTTTTTCTTTTCATTAATCTCATTAATGAAGTCCAATCAATTAATGTTTCCTAAACATTACAGAAAAGTGAAACGAAAATAGTACGTACGCTTATGCCATCCGCATTCGCCACTGGGCCCCGTCATTCACCATTAGATTACTTAACTACTGGCAGAGCGGGGGCTGGACTAGCGTGGGTGCAAAACATAAGCAACGTTTATTATATATCAAATATATAATACAGCATTCGTCTCACGTAGTTATATGATCAATATCACAGAACCAGGTAGCAGAAGAAACATATGAAATATTAGATATACTAGGATTTCTGTGTTTTAAATTTAGCCAATAATGTAAAACACGGATTCCACAGTCGTGATGAATAGCCAAACCCACATCCCTAGGCCCCTACGAGAGCGGTAAGTAACCCTGTCAATTCTAGAGTTAGGAGATTCGGTCTCAACTCCTTGAGATGGTCTCCCACTGGACCCTAGAACTCGGTTACTTATGCTCCCCACCTTGGGTCTATCCTAATGTGGAAAAGTAAATAATATACATCAGTGGTGACATCATCCTCAACCGGATATGCCCCAACAAAAGAATATTACATACATATTTTATATGAATGAAAATAAAAACTCTCATCTCACATAAAACCTCCGCGGCTATTCTTTCACGACGATCCAATAAATCATATCACCAGCAACACATGATATCACATATCATCAACATAATTAAATACGCGTATCCTAAATTCCGTTGACATATAGCAACGTGATTTGGGATACCCCATGTATTACACTTACGATCACAGAAAAGAAAACGGAAAACTGCAATAATTAGAATCCGCATATCCTTAGACATCATAAACCCGGATTATCTCATATTCTGAATTTCATGCCTAACTCTATAAACCCCGCATTTTAGTCTCTTATCAAAAACTCTTTTCAATAATTTAGTCGGGTAATTCAACAAGATTCCTTACTACCCGATCGAATACGTGTCGGAAACTATAGTAGATGGCCGCACCCCCGATACCATCGACCGAGTGCACTTAGGCGGAACACCGTAGCCACGAGCACCCGAGTGAGTGCTATTGGCAACGGGGTTCTCCTACAGTCACTTAGTTAGGGCAATGGGGTGTGGCTACCTAGTAAAGTTATTCGGCGAGTATTCGCGTATGATACGTGATTGCGACGGAGTTTTGATCCGAATCGAAACTTAATAGCAATCGATCTACCGAGACTAAAACAATAGATTTATAATCATTAACTAGTTTTCACAAAACCAATTAAATGTGGATCCTCACTACTGCATCCATATCAAACTAAACCCGAAACGATGTAACAATTACGACTACGAAACACTCCGTATTAGCCCCAATATTTCTTGCTAACATAACATGCAAACTGTGCTAATCAAACAATACCTGAATCCCCATAATCAAGTCACTGGAACGCAGAAAAAATTTCAAGGCCAAAACACTAAGCAAAACTGGCTAGGCCGGTTTTTGAGGAAATGTCGCCGGGTCAAGTGTGGTATTTTGGCCTCCAATTTCTCCAGTGTTCATGTTGCATCATACACAACATTCTGCAGTTGCTTAATTTTTTTTCAGATCATTTTAAAATTGATACAAACTGGATTTTTCAGTTTCGGTGTTTCGGAGTTCTTCGGTTTCGTGATTATAATTACATCGTCTAATTTTCTAGCTTAGGCTCTGATACCATGAAAGTCCACCACATCACCATCAAGGGGTACAAGTGGCATCAAGCATGACAAATCCAAATTTTTATAGTGCTAAGCTAGACTTAACAAGGTCTTTAGCTAGGTGATTAGTGTTTAAAGTTTGATATCAAGTAAACTAAAGAAGCGAAATATGGTTATACCCTCGTAGATTGACTCCTTCACATCACATGCTCTGTGTAGTACTCCCGTAACTCTACTGGCTTTGGATGAGCTTCCTCCGATGACCTTCGTGCCGAAGATGATCCACGCGAAGTCCCTCCAACTCAAGCTACCTCTACACTAAACTCTTTAGCACAGGAAACACGCTACACTCGATCGCTAGTCAAGTGTAGGATGGTGAAGTAGGGGATGTTAAAGATCATAAGTTTGTGTTCAAATTTCATGGTTCACATCACATGTGAAGGTTGAAGCTTGAACCTTGGTTATGAGGAGGATGAAGAAGACAGAGAGTAACCATAGGAGTAACTCAAGAAAATGGCTAAGTGTTGAGATGAGCTCAAGAATGAATGGCAACCTTTGACCCCTACTCATTCAAGCATATAATTTTGTAATATAAAATTGCAACCATACTTGAATAGTGAGTCAAGATGAATAAACAAATATAAATCCTATGCTTGCAACCATGCTCTCATTTTCCACCTCATTTCTATTTTTCTCAAAAATTGAAATTCAAGCCATGCTTCATTATATATATACATATCATATATATTAATATATATATATATATATATATATATTATGAAGAATAATTAGTGAGCTAATGATATTAATTAAGATATAATTATATCACATATAATATATATCATATTATTAAATCAACACTTGATTTAATAATCCGGTTATATCACATATGACCGACTAATATCATTTATCTGTATATCACATTATCAAATCAACACTTGATTCGAAAATCTGGTTATATCACATATAACCTAACTCGATAACAGATAACTGCCAGATTACAATACGGTATCACATACATGTATTTAATCAGGCCCACACACATATCACAAATGTGTCCTACTTCGTTTCTCTTGAACCAGGGAACTTCTATGTGGGACTCTAAAGACTCGTCAATACGCCAGCAATAGGTGATGATCACATCAGTCATCCACAAGCCGTCAGCGGTACTAGCTTGACATAACGGCTACCCGGGTATTGAACGATATGAAGATCAACAAGCATGCTTGTCCATACTCGCCATGAAGCCTATCAGTAACACTACCGTACAGTCCGGTCTCTTCGTCTGATCGCATATCATGTCTAGGGGTGGTAAACGTCAGACCCCAGTAACGTGATAAGTCATGCCGATATCTGGCCTATAATAGTTCGAGAAACTACTGATAACACTTATCAATAAATCTCATAAGCAGCCCTTGCCAGAGACTTCCAGTTATAGCCAATCGAGCATAGCGCAACATCAACCCCCAATACCGGAAGAGACGAAACCCCTCCAATCACTCATTGCCTCCATGCGACTCAGGACTGTACCCAAAATCCACCTATTTGCACGTCTCCTTTGAGCGTGGTAGGGAGGAAATCTAAGCACAGTGGGAGCCGCACAAGACTCTATGACGATCTCGGGTCTACATAGTAACCTGTACCAGTGTCACCAGAGGACTGCTATCTGACGATAGGTATACTACCACATAGGAGTCCTCGGCAAGTCCTGTTCGGTATACCCATTCTCCAATGAGCACCTGTGTACAATCTTTGATGTCACACACCAATGGTTTTGGGATCAACCATCGCCCTCTAAGGGACAAGAAACGTACACACTAGTTTACTCTGGAATATCGATGCGCTAGTCTCGATATTCCCTCGACTAGGAACTGATTAAACGATGTACTTTTGGACCATCCTGGCCCCACTAGTATGATCTCATCGTAATCCTGGTAGTAAAGTACATACCCTAAGGGCTTTATCAACATGTGAGAGACAGACAGTACAAATACCAGTCTACTTGTTAAGATAAAGGTAATCTAATAGCATACTATCATGTCGAGCAAAAAGTCCTCTATATATATGTCTAAACATCCACTATATCACCAATAATGGCCAATAGGGTATACATATTCCGAACATCATGATACGTGCACAAGTGCACGTATATGATCGAACCCTGTCGTAAATCCATACGGCCTCTACATCGTTTCGGCCGGAGCAGGGAAACCCTCTGTGTGGGACCCTAAAGACTCGTCAATACACTGGTAGTAAGTTTAACCATAAGCATGTCAGCGACACTAACTGTACGTAATGGCTACCAAGATATTGAGCGAAAGGAAGGCCGACGAGCAAACTCATCCTAACCCCTTCTGAGCCTGTCTGGTGACAATATCCGTACAGTACGGTCTCTTCATCTAAGAGTATCGCATATCGAGTCTAGGGGATGGATAAAGTCAGACTCCTAACAACGCGACATTTAGTGTCGGTATGAAGCCCATCACAAACTGTGAAACTACTGATCCTAGATCAGTAATTCTCGACTACATTGATCAAGGGTTTTTTGGTGATGGCCACCTGTGCACAACGCGACATCAACCCTCAATACCAGGAGAGACGAATCCCCGACGTTCCGCTCACTGCCTCCATGTGGCTCGGGACTGTACCTAACTAAAACCTTTTTGCATGACTCCATTGAGTCGTGGTCAGGTAGTAATCAAAGCACAGTGGGAACTCACACGAGACAAATGACGATCTCAGGTCAACAGACTAATCTGTACACATGTCACCTGGGAACAGCTATCTCACAATAGGTATAATACCAACTAGCATGTTTCCGGCGAGTCCGTCCAGTGTACTCATAACCCAATAAGCACCTGCATACTATCTTAGGTGAACAAAATAACACTAAATACTTGTGAGACCGGCCACCGCTCTTCGTCGGGGTCTCGATCAGTATACGCTAGTCTACTCTGCAGTATCGATGCCCAGTTTCGATACTCCCACGACTAGGGACATTTAAGGATGTGCTTATAAATCACCCAGCTCCCACGTATATGATCTCCATCATAATGCTGGTAGTCAAGCGAGAATCCTATAGTCTCTATCAATATGTAATAGTGAACTGTAATGTCACCTAAAACATGTACATGATGATAAAGATAAACCAGATAGCATACTATCATCTTGAGTAAGATTGTTCTACCAGTATAGGTCATCCCTCAATCATCGCAATCACATGCCTGTGATTCAATAATTGATTTGAGGGCACTATAGCAAACAACCCAGAAATCTAAACCTTTTTAAGGAAAACAATAGAGGTGAAGTTTTTAAAATAAAGATATAATGAAATCAAGTTTTTCTTTAAATGCAAGTGGATTAAATACTATAGTTGAAAACATTTTTCGTCCTTTAAAAATTTGGACATCACCTCCCTTGTAATTATTGATCCAAACCCCCATACAAGCAATATATATAGGCATCCCAAAGCGGGAGCTAGCTCTTCGCCAATCAGCAGAATCATAACCATGAAAGTAAGCAATATATATATATATATATATATATATATATATATATATATATATATATACAACGCCCAACGGCGAAGATCAATACAGTAAGAATAAATAAAACAAGACATCAACAACCCAAAAGAAGCGAACATACATCCATCGCTCTAAGTCTCACAAATACAAGTCTATCTAAGTCTACAAATATACAAAGTCTAGTTACTGATTTGATGGAGTTTAACTAGATACAATAAGACTAATAAATACAAGAATGGACACGATCCAATGTGTCCCACCTACCATAGTAAACACCCTGAATGAAATTGTGTGCCAGCGATACCGCTACTGATCTAAGCTGTCAAACCTGCAAGAAAACTGTGGCACAACGGGGGTGAGTTGCCAACTCATGAGTAGAAAATATCAGCAGGTAGAAATCGAATAACAGCGACTCTTAGGTCATACTGTATCATGAAGGTAATACTATGATATCTAGGGTTACCATGTATGCATATTGTAAGTCTATGTTACTCACCCCGGTAGTTAACGGGGAGGCGGAATAGGTAAAAATCGAATTTTTCTTTGCAAGGTAACATAGACTAGCCATTAGGATATTTTCTAAACTTTAACTAACAAACTAACTAGGAGTTCTAACTACTATGTTAGATGATTATACCTCAAGCTTGAAGTCCTTCTTCTCCTTGTTGTTAGCTCCTTGGAGTGGTTGTAGATGGTTCCTCCTCACCGGCTTCCCCACGTCAAAGATGATCCACCCGAAGGTCTCTACCTTAAGCTCCAACCTCTATAATGAAGTGAATAGGGTGCTTGGTGTGCTAAACTAAGAACCTTAGAGTGAGTAGAGAAGGATTTTGGTGGCTTGGTCTCAATGGCCCTTAATTTTCAACTCATAAAACATTAGGGCTTGAGAGAGGAAGAAGGACAGAGCTATGAGAGAATGTGTATGTGAATTATGAAGAGAGCTCTCTTATGAGGAAAAAGAATAATAAGTTTTATTAGGATAATTATGATGGTTCATTTGATTTGACCATTATTATGTCATAATTAATGCTAAGCAAAATATCTTATGCTCAACAAAAATATCTAAGTCAACAATGGTCAACAAGTCAAATGGTCAAACCAATTAGCCATGACACAATTATCTCTAATAAAAATTAGTAAAAAATTTCCTCCACCTCATAATGGTTTTAATCAAGTCAACAGTCAAAACCCTAATGAAATGTCTCCTTCTTTGCCTCTATGAACCGTATATACATACCCGCATCCGTGTTCCGAGAAACACGAATACATTGAGACTAAACCAATCCAAAATCAAATACTAGGGTCCGGCTTAAACCAAAGCCCACTTACATCAACTGCTTGAACACCAAACACGCACAAATGCACGTATATGAACGAACCCTGTCGTAAAACCATACGACCTCTACCTCGTTTCACCCAAAGGTGGAAAACCCTCTGTGTGCGACTCTTAAGACTCGACACTATGCAGGCAGTGGGTTTAACCACAGGCTGCAAGCGGTACTACCTGTACGTAACGGTCCCCAGGTAGATGTCGATAAGAAAGCCGATGAGCAAAACACATCCAAACTCCTACTGAGCCTGAATGAGACAATCTCCATACAGTCCGGTCTGTTCATCTAAGAGTATCGCATATCCGGCCTAGGGGCGGTAAAACGTCAGACACCTAATAGCGGTATAAGTCGTGTCGGAGTGTAGCTCAGAACACCCTGAGAAACTACTGGAATACCTACCACTAAATCTTACTTGCCCTGGCCAGGGACTTTGTGTAATGGCTCTCCAAACACAGCGCGATATCAACCCCCAATACCAGGAGAGACGAATTCTATCTAACCACCACTGCCTCTAAGTGCTTCGGGATTGCACCCAACTACTACCTGTTTGCACGACTCAATAGAGCCGTGGTAGGGTAGCAATCTAAGAACAGTAGGAACACACTTGAGGCGAAGTAGCAGTGTTAAGTCAACGGACTAAGCTGTACTCATGTCACCTGGGAACTGCTACCTGACGATAGGTATAGTACGAACCAGCAGTTCCCAATGAGTCTTGTCCGGTGTACTCGTAACCTAACGAGCACCTACATACTATCTCCAGTACGACGTACTAATGGCCGTGGGACAGACCATTTACCTTGCTGGGATGAGAAGCGTATACAGTAGTCTACTCCGGAGTATCGATAATCCTACGACTAGGGACCTGCATAAGGATGTGCTTGTAGATTACCCAGCCCCCACTAGTGTGACTGCCATCACAACGCTGGTAATCAAGCAAAGATCTTAAGGGCTCAACTAATATGTATAAGTGATATGTTATAAGAAACACATGCACATATTGAAGTAGAAACAAACCAAATAGCATACTACCATTTGAGCAAGACTATCAATACTAATGTGAATATCCCAAGCTTCCATTAAGTAATATACAATCTAGTATGATACAATAATAGCCTTTAGGGCATATACACTAACAATCTCCCACTTGCACTAGGGCCATGTGTTGGCATATCGCAGACCTATAATCTCGAATAGCCTCTCGAACTGCGTCTGAGGGATGGCCTTTGTGAATGGATCTGCAGTATTGTCCTCCGTAGCAACTCTCCGAACCTCGATTTCCCAGCGATCCACTATCTCCCGGCGATCCACGATCTTCCTGATCAGGTGATACCGCCTCAAGATGTGTCTGGACTTCTGATGGGACCTGGGTTCCTTCGCTAAAGCTATAGCCCCGTTGTTATCACAATACAGAGGTATTGGATCAATAATGTACGAACCACCTGAAGTTCTGTTAAGAACTTCCTCATCCAGACTGTTTCTTTTGCGGCATCAGAAGTTGCGATATACCCCGCTTTCATAGTTGAGTCAGCAACGGTCTCCTGCTTAGAACTCTTCCAACAGATCGCCCCTCCATTGAGGGTAAAGACATAACCCGATATGGACTTGGAGTCATCCTTGTCACTCTGGAAGCTGGAGTCAGCAAAGGCTTCGATCTGGAGGTCTTTTCCGTCGTAAACCAAGAACATATCCTTAGTCCTTCTCAGGTACTTAAGAATGTTCTTTACTGCTGTCTAGTGCTTCTCCCCAGGGTTTGACTGATACCAGCTTACCACGCTCAGCACGTAAGCAACATATGGTTTGGTACACAATATCGCATACATTATAGAGCCTACCACAGAAGTGTAGGGTATAATGGACATGCGATCCCTTTCCAAATCAGTCTTGGGAGACATCTCTTTGGAGAGGGTGATTCCATGACAAGCTGGTAAATTACCGCGTTTACAATCTTCCATACTGAATCTTTTCAGTATGGTGTCGATGTACCTGGACTGCGAAAGTCCTAACATCCTTTTAGATCTATCACGATAGATCCGGATCCCCAAAATGTTAGAGGCATAACCCAGGTCTTTCATGGAGAACCTGTGTGATAAGAACCCTTTGACAGATTGTAGCATAGGAATGTCATTTCATATCAAGAGAATGACATCCACGTACAAGACGAGAAATACAATAGTTTGTGCTACAATCTTACTATAAATGCATGGCTCATCTGGATTTTTGATAAAGTCAAATTCCTTGACTGCCTCATCGAAACAGATGTTCCAACTCCGCGATACCTGCCTCAGTCCATAGAAGGACTTAAGCAACTTGCACACTTTCCCGCTGCTCCCACTCTGAATGAAACCCTATGGCTGATCCATATAGACACACTCTTCTAAATTTCCATTTAGAAAAGCGGTTTTTACGTCCATCTGCCAAATCTTATAATCGTGGAAGGCATCAATGGCAAGAAGGATCCGAATGGATTTGAGTATAGCCACTGGAGAAAAGGTTTCGTCATAGTCCAAACCAGGTCTTTGACGAAAACCCTTTGCAACAAGTCTAGCCTTATAAGTTTCAACCTGTCCATCTACACCAATCTTCTTTTTGAAGATCCATTTGCAGCCTACGGGTTTTACCCCTTCTGGAGCAATGTCCAAAGTCTATACTTTGTTGGTGTACATGGACTCCATTTCGATCCGCATTGCATCCATCCATCTTACTGAGTCAGCGCTCTGAATGGCTTGCTGGAAGTTAGTCGGCTCATCATTATCAATGATGCAATCCTCTCTATCCCCGTCTACGAGAAAACCATAGTATCTCTTAGGCGGATGAGACAGCCTACTACGCCTGCGGAGAGGTGCGGGAATGACCTATTCTTTTAAAATTTCTGGTTCCACCAAGCTTTCAGTAATAGCCTGTGGTTCTGGAATTTCTTCTAGTTCTATTGCGCTCCCACTTATATGATTCTCTAAAAATTCAGTTTCTAAGAAGCGGGCATGACGATAAACAAATACCTTTTGCTCCTCTGCGTAATAGAAAAAATACCCCTTGGAGTTCTTTGGGTATCCCACAAACTTGCACTGTACCGAGCGTGCCTCGAGTTTGTTCGCATGCTGTTTTTAACAAAAGATGAACATCCCCATGTCTTAAAGTGTTTAAGACAAGGTTTCTTCCCACTCCACATCTGATATGGTGTGGTAAGCACTGACTTAGTAGGAACCTGGTTCAAAAGATATGCAGCTGATTCTAGCGCATATCCCCAGAAGGATCGTGGAAACTCAGCCTTACTCATCATTGAACGAACCATATCCAATAGGGTTCGGTTCCGTCTTTCTGATATACCGTTGTGTTGTGGCATGTATGGAGGAGTAAGCTGAGAGAGAATTCCATTCTCTTTTAGGTAATCCAGGAAATCGGCACTCAAGTATTCACCACCTCGATCAGATCTCAGTGTCTTGATACTTTTTCCTGTTTGTTTTTCTACTTCATTCTTGTATTCCCGGAATTTTTCAAAGGCTTCAGATTTATGCTTCATCAAGAAGACATGTCCATACCTTGAAAAATCATCCGTAAAAGTAATGAAGTAAGAATAACCACTTCGCGCATGTATAGATTTTGAACTACACATATCGCTGTGTATGAGTCCCAAGAGCTCGCTCGCTCTCACTCTGTGTCCAGTGAACGGAGCCTTTGTCATCTTTCCCATGAGACAAGATTGACAAGTTGCATAAGACTGATATTCGAACGGATCCAAATCTCTCTCTTTATGTAACTTTGTCAATCGTGTTTCATTGATGTGACCTAGTCTATAATGCTATAAGAAAGCCTGATTTAATTCCGGAGACTTTCTTTTAAGTATGTTCTGGACATTGAAAATTTGTAGTTGGTTTAATACGTATATACCGTTTTTTAGAGTACCTGACCCAATCAGATCATGATTAAGGTGGATGTTTACGACATCGCTTACAAATGTAAAATCATAATCTTCTTTTGATAACAAAGATACTGAAATGATATTACAAGTCAAACTAGGTACACAAAAACAGTTGCGCAAAACCAAAATATGTCTACTCGTTAATCCAAAGTGATATTCCCCTACGAACACAGCATCCACGCTCGCTCCGTTAGCAACCTTGAGGGTCATATCACCGGTCTTCAGAACTCTACGGCTTCTTAGTGCCTGCAAAGAATTACAGATATGAGATCCTGATCCGGTATCCAATACCCAGGAAGTAGAGTTGATTGACAGACAGTTTTCAATTACAAACACACCTAAAGCCGAAGCCACAACTTGCATTGGGTCCTGGTTCTTGGCCCTCCAAGCCTTGCAATCTTTCTTCCAATGGCCTTTCTTATGACATTAGAAGCATTCTTCCTTCCCTACTTTCGGCCTTGCCACTTTTACCTTTCACTTGGTGATTGAGAGAGATTTTAATTGGCCTATGCGCTTTTAAAAGATGAATCAAAGAATTTATAACTGCAATCAAGAACGGCGTCGCTTGGTAGCTAGCCGGTGAGTGCGGGTCGGTCCACAGGGATATTGTGAATTTCCTAGTTGTTCTTACGAGTTAATTCCGATGGGTGTCGGATTGATTAAATCTAAAATCAAAATCTATCTAGATATAAATCTTGCTAGGGTTAGGTTTAGGGTAGGTTTGGAAATGTAAATAAATCTCACTGCTTTCTATAACCAAATTAAGATCTATGAGGTGTTATGTTAATTATTAATAAAGGGGATTAGAACCATTCGGGAAGGTGTTTCTTCCTCTAGGTTCTTGTCCTTCCATTATCAATCCTTACCCTAACCTCCATGGAAAACACGCTCAACCGGGCCTTTATACTACGGTATCACCGCTACCTCATGGGATAGGGTGCCGTAGGGAGCGATGTGTGCATGTATGCATAGAGTTCTATTGATTATATGTGATGCGCAAGAAAGGGATGAGAGATCTTCATCTCTCAAAAGCCTTCCACAAAGCTAACCCTAACAAGCGAGGAAACTACTCGCTCATTAAGGAATTGAAAAACATTCTATCTATCTAACTAAGGTAAGGAATTAAAGATCTATACTAGGGAAATTAAATAAAACTATTTACTTGATGGCTCTCTCCAAACATTTACATAAGACTTGTCAGATCTGAATAGATGAAATGAAAAGAGGCATCGATGCTCTCCAAAAGAATTCTGAATTTTATTAATGAAAGGAGGCATACCTCAAAAGAGGTATTAGGGTCTCTATTTATAGATTCATAGTAAACCCTAGGGTTACAATCAACGCACATCTGCTATTACAAAAATACCCTCTAAGAAAAAGACCTAGTCAACGCCCGCCAGCGCACCGACTCTTTTTGCACCGACATGGGCACTTGATGGCCGCGGTTCCGCGGCTAAACCCCCTGTTTGGCCGCGGTTCCGCGGCCAAATAGTAGTCATGTTGGCTGTAAATTCTTGGGCTTGGTCTGTTGCATTTTGGCTACTTTTTTTCTTCACTTTTTTCTTCAGAATACCTTCGGGTTCTCTTCCAGAATCCACAGTGAATAATTGTAGTGGACTTTTACCGTTTCTTCGTGACGAAATCTTGAACCTTGCGCTGCCTTGTATTTTGTGAACTGATCTTCGTGTAGGCTTTATCAAGATTCTCTATTTGTTGGTCGAAGTCTCATTTTTGTATCGTCTTTTGTCCTTTTCACTGTTTTTATTCCAAGAACCTGTAACCTGCAACTAATTAGCAGACATGGGTCAAAAGCACCTGTTTATTTGTAAAATGACTAGGAATGGGGAATATAATAATGCAATATTATAATATGAACAAATACCCCCAAACTTATCGTTTGCTCGTCCTCGAGCAAACCTAGTTTTATTCTCAACAAAAACCTAACCTCACTTTCGCAGGGAAACGCGATTGCACTGAGCACGTGCAACAAGCTGTTAAACCTCTAGGTGTCCCTAGTAGGAGGAGTGTTGTCTCCTGAGGGTTTTCAGCGGATACTACCGACAAAATCCTATCAATTCGGCCCATTGACTTTTATTCTCCAATTAGGTTTTCTAACAAGAACTCTATTATCTTCGACTCATAAATTATCCACCCGTATTCTTCACGCTTCCTTATCATTCAACTTAAGATTATATATGTTCTTGTGAATCTACTTAGCTTTTGGCATCTCTTAAGTTTTCCTTCTAGGGTTCTATCTCAACTTAGGAATTTATATCATCTCTACTAAAGATACAAGTCCTATTCTTCATTCCTATCTCTTATCTAAACCCCAATCACATACCCCTACGTGAGTGTATAAATCACCCCTACACTTGGAAATTCAAATCAAGCAATCACACTCTTGTCCGTTGTCTAAAGCACTTCTTAATAGGTGAACTTTTAGATGAATTTCGCTCACACATCCTTCATGCGACCTTTAATACTTCTTGAGGTACCAACAACCGATTACAAGATGTGTTTGCACATTAAAGCGTAATTCCTAGTCTTGCAACACCTAAGGCTGTAGCAATGACTCACAAACCAGTTGGTCTAAGGTACTAGGTGATGAAGCACCCTCGCTAAATATTTTTTCTATTTTTGCAGCCTTAAGTAATCACAAAAACCAGTGTTCATTTTTTTATTATCTCTTTATTCAAACTTGAATTTTTATTTTATTATCTTCGTACTAAGGACTTTAGATAAGAGCATTTCAAGGTCTCCTATACTATTCCAAGTTTCAAGGTGCGTGTTTGTGCAATTTGTAGGGTATATATTTTCAGAATCTAGACTTAAGCTAGGAATTATTTTTCAAACTTATACTTTAATAAAAACATCAATACTCTTCCCTTGTTTTAACTTAGCCCAAGAAGTGAACTCAAAATTTGCCTATTTCTAAATAAACTACAAAGACATATACTTTCTACCGTTAAATTTTAAGAAAGATTATTTTTAGGGTTTTTAATTTACTAAGTATAAGATCTAGTTGTTCCTAGCTAGTTAACCTTTTTGTCAAACTCAAGTCAATTAGGGCCAAAATTGAATACTTTAATTTTATAATTTTTGAAAATTTTCAATTTTTTATGGGTTTTAAAATAAGTATGCAAATGCAAAAATATACACATGAATGCGAAGGAAGAAAGCTTACCGAGCATACCCCCAAACTTAAACTTGACAGTGTCCTCACTGTCATGCTACACCAAGAGATTTGAGAATGTCGGCACTCCCCTGTTTATTTATTTATAAATTTTTTTTATTTTTTTTATTTATTTTTATTAGAAAAGAAAATAAAAAATATATATACATATATACAACAAGGTCCTCCCCAAACTAAGCAAGACCTTACATAAGCCAAAGGTTAGCACCAACCATTCAAAAATTCTATCGTGGTAATGGTGGGGTTGGTGAAAGAATGGAGTGTAAAGAAAAGAAATGAGCCGCACACGAGACCGTGTGGAGATAGAAACGGTATACGGTCTTGGTGGAGGAGGAGAATGGCGGAAGAGAGAAAGAAGTGTGGTACGATCTTGAGGGTGTAAATTGAGTGAATAAATTAGCGCAATTTATGATGACCGATGTGTTAAAAGCGATTGTGCTAATCTATTAACCCGTCGAGAAATGGGGTCAAATCCCTCAAGATTCGCGAGAAAACATGGGTACTTCGAACTTGGTAAACCCTCCATTGGAAATGGAAACGCGACGGAGTCTTGCATGGTCGAAGCGATAGGAAGGACGAAAGGGAGTGAATTAGGGATAGTCACACCTAAGTAATCTGTCTCGAACTTGAAAGATTCCATCAATGGTTCGAAATGACTGTAAGCAACCAAGTCTGATGGTTCAACTAACTCATCTGAAAAATCAAAGGACTCAAACTTAAGAGGTGAGTTTTCAACATCGTCTGAAAAAGGGAAACACTCGTAATCATTATAGTCTGTAAGAACTGTGTCAGATTCAAAGAGAAATTTTTCAAGCTCACAGTCTTCAAGCGTGATCTTTTGCGTGGTCGGAACGATGGAAAGGAGGGAGGGTGATTTAGGAAGTATAACAGTTAAAGGTTCAGGAGGATGAATTCGAAAATCCGACACATCAAACAAAAATGGTTCATCCTCAATATTATCTTCAATACTCTCCTCAATACTATCCTCATAATTCTCCTCAAAATTTAGCTTATCCATGCCATTATCATCAAAATCAAGACGCATATGAGGTTCGGGAGAAACATTTAATGACTCGGGATGATGAATTGGGGATAAAATTTCAATCAAATCTACTGGTTCATCATCCAAAATATTCCCGGCGTCTATATCCTCAATCAAGTGAAAATCAATTTTTTCTGACACCTCAACAAAAGCATGGATATTTATCAATTCAGGTTCTAGAGTGGAGGTGTAAAGTTCAAAAGGATTAGGTGTGGTTTCACTCGAAAGGGATTCTTCACAATCTGGCAAATCAAGCACTATAAAGTCACACAACTCGTTAAATGTTTTATTTTCAACTTGTGAATCATTTGGGACAATCGATGGAAAACCGAAGTTGTGGGATTCAATTGGGTATGGGTAGGCTTGATTTGGAAAGATGTAGAACTCACTCTCTCCTATCAAATTCTCACTCTATCCAACCGCCTCCTCATACATTGGAATTTTTGGAGCTAGTTAGAAACTAGCTACCGGTTCACTAGGTTGCATAAGGGCGGCCATGGACGCATCCACATTCCTCATCATTTTGTTTGTTGCTAAAATTTAAGCTTCCAACGACTGTTCCAAACTAGACATGGGTTGTGAAGGGGTTTCGGTAAAAGATTCAAAATTGTTTGGATACGTGAAACTCCCAAATGGTTGTGTCGAAGCAATGTCTAGTGAAGGTGGGAAAGTTGGGTAGGACTGGTAGGAATTGGATGGTTGGACAGGAGTAGGATCGACATTTGGATAAAAAGGTGAATGGACTTGTTGATCCCTAGAACTGGATGTGTGGATAGGAGTGAAAGATCGGCTACGAGATTGTTCAATATGCTCAGTAATAGACATGGGTTTAGGAGTTACAATAGGACTCAAAAAAGTGGTATCAACATAAGAAGGTGGTGAAGGTTGAAACGGTTGATACAAAGTGGATTGCAAAGTCGAACTGTTTCTCCTAGACGCTTCTATTCGATCTTTCAAAGAAATTTTGGGCATGGAGGGATCGACCGAAACAATTCGCGTAAGAGGCAAAGTTCGGCAAGAGATTTATGAGGTGGGGTACCCATGATGTAAGAAAAGAGAAGAAAAAGAAGGTGGGGTGCACGGATTTCTTAACGACAAAATTTTGCAAGTTTTTATAAAAAAAAATTCCTTTCTTTTTTTTTTATTTGGAACTTTTTGCAAAAAAGATTTTCGATAAAGGGCTTAGACACAAATGCAATCAACCACAAATGCACAATCAAGCCTAGATCTAGGGTCACCTAGGTTAGCTAGACAGTTCATAACTGTTCCAAAGGGATAGAAATAGGACCTCAAACCGCCTCTTCACCGCCAATTGCGGCCAGGTAAGTGCCAGGTGAGTGAGAGGCTCTCCACTACAAGTAGTGGCCCTAATTAAGTAACCACTCGCCTTAGACACACTTGCCTAGACACCACAAAGTCAGGTTAGGATCAACGGTCGATGCCTACAACTAGTCCTTTGTCCTATTGAGCGCGAAATCCTTAGGGCTGAGTCTAGTATCTTTTTAATTAATTAATGGTTAATGCAATATGCCTTATGTGATTTCTGGGGTCCTGGGAAGGGTGATGAAATCCCCACACAATCTGGATTGGTCTCAAGCCCCTTAAAGTTAGATTAAATATATGCAAAACAGAAAAAATCACTGGCAATCAATTTTTTTATTTTAAGTGCGGCGCAAAGAATCCTGTACAAGATCAATTATTGGAAGGGGGAGATTTTTTAAGCGCAAAGAATCCTGCAGAACATTTGACAAAAGATATATCGGGATTTGCAGAGGAGAGAGAAAGGAAGATTACAGTGAAATTTTAGCTTGCTGACATCACCACGGCGCCGCTCTTCCGCGGCTAAATCGTGTCTCCCGCCGCGGTTCCGCGGTCTTCTTGACTGCTCGGTTCCTGAGAAAAAATTTCAATTGATGATGTCACTACATCGCAGTGGTTCTGCAGTCAGAAGCTGGTCAACGCAGCGGAAGCGCGGCCGTCTGGAAGGTTCGGATCCCAAGATTTCTTCTGTTCTCTGTTGTGATACTCCTCTGTTAGTTCAGATTTGATGTTTTCTGTTTCGCTTTCTGAATTTTTCCAGATCCGAACTCGATTGTAGATCCTGCAAAATTCAAACAAAAATACCCTTCACAAAATACAAAGATGATAAATTTTTATATTTTTTAATTTTTCAGTTTTTTATGATTTTTTTCAATTTTAGATTAACCCGAAATTGCAAAAAGAAAATAACACGCCATCCCCGGCAACGGCGCCATTTGATTGAGAGAGATTTTAATCGGCCTATGCGCTTTTAAAAAATGAATCAAAGAATTTATAACCGCAATCAAGAACGGCATCGCTTGGTAGCTAGCCGGTGAGTACGGGTCGGTCCACAGGGATGTTGTGAATTTCCTAGTTGTTCTTACGAGTTAATTCCGATGGGTGCCAGATTGATTAAATCTAAAAACTAAATCTATCTAGATATAAATCTTGCTAGGGTTAGGTTTACGGTAGGTTTGAAAATGTAAATAAATATCACCGCTTTCTATACCCAAATTAAGATCTATGAGGTGTTATGGTAATTATTAATAAAGGGGATTAGAACCATTCGGGAAGGTGTTTCTTCCTCTAGGTTCTTGTCCTTCCTTTATCAATCCTTACCCTAACCTCCATGGAAAACACGCTCAACCGGGCCTTTATACTACGGTATCACCGCTACCTCGTGTGATAGGGTGCCGTAGGGAGCGGTGTGTGCACGTATGCGTAGAGTCCTATTGATTATATGTGATGGGCAAGAAAGGGATGAGAGATCTTCATCTCTCAAAAGCCTTCCCCAAAGCTAACCCTAACAAGCAAGGAGACTACTCGCTCCTTAGGGAATTGAAGAACATTCTATCTATCTAATTAGGGCAAGGAATTAAAGATCTATACTAGGGCAATTAAATAAAACTACTTACTTGATGGCTATCTCCAAACATTTACAAAAGACTTGTCAGATCGGAATAGATGAAATGAAAAGTGGCATCGATGCTCTCCAAAAGAATTCTGAATTTTATTAATGAAAGGAGGCATACCTCAAAAGAGGTATTAGGGTCTCTATGTATAGATTCATAGAAAACCCTAGGGTTACAATCAACGCACATCTGCTATTACAAAAATACCCTCTACAAAAAAGACCTAGTCAATGCCCGCCACCGCACCGACTCTTTTTGCACCGACACGGGCACTTGATGGCCGCGGTTCCGCGGCCAAACCCCCTGTTTGGCCGCGGTTCCGCGGCCAAATAGTGGTCATGTTGGCTGCAAATTCTTGGGCTTGGTCTGTTGCATTTTGGCTACTTTTTTTCTTCACTTTTTTTCTTCAGAATACCTTCAGGTTCTCTTCCAGAATCCACAGTGAATAATTGTAGTGGACTTTTACCGTTGCTTCGTGACGAAGTCTTGAACGTTGCGCTGCCTTGTATTTTGTGAACTGATCTTCGTGTAGGCTTTATCAAGATTCTCTGTTTGTTGGTTGAAGTCTTACTTTTGTATCGTCTTTTGTCTTTTTCACTGTTTTTATTCCAAGAACCTGTAACCTGCAACTAATTAGCAGACATGGGTCAAAAGCACCTGTTTATTTGTAAAATGACTAGGAATGGGGAATATAATAATGCAATATTATGATATGAACACTTGGCTTCCACCTTACTAACACCTCCTCCCGGTTTGGTGGGGGCATTCTTCTTCTTTACTTTGGCTTTGGCCTTGGACCTAGAAGAGGAAGCTCCACCAACAAACAGAGCGGGTGTTTCCCTAGCTTTCTGCAGGGTGCCCTCTGCACTCCTCAACATGTTGAGGAGTTCCGAAAGTTCAACTTCTTTACCTTGAATATTAAAATTCAAGATAAACTGAGCGTAGGTGGAAGGAAGGGACTGGAGAATCAAGTCTGTATACAGCTCGTTCTCTAACGTGGTCCCGAGGTCCGCGAGCTCCTCAATGTAGCCAATCATTTTAAGGACGTGTTCCCCTATAGATGATCCGATGGCCAACCTCGCCTGAAATAGCTTCTTCGAGGTCTCGTATCTTGCGATACAAGATTGCTCTCCATATAATTCCTTGGTATGGAGGAATATAGACTCAAGATCCATATTCCCGTGCCGCCTCTGGTGCTCATTATCCATCGAGGCCAGCACGAGGCACTTAGCCTTTATGCAGTCAATCTCCAAGGTCTTGCGGATTTCCTTATCCACGACACTGGATTCTGGACCTGGGACGGCAGCGGCTTTAGTAGTAAGGACATACCTCAACTTGTCATAAGTGATTGCCATCTTGACATTCCAGAATAATCTTTATAGTTTGGCCCTGTCAATATATTTTTATCTAATAGTAACTTAAGGCCCGTCATGTTTGGTCGCTGCAATTAGGAGAGAGAGAAGAAACACTTTAGCATGATACTCTTGCAAGTTTAGAGTGGTTTTTAGTTTATCTAAACAGGATGGCTCCCACTGTTTCTCGAATCCTTCCTCAAACCATAAAAGAAGAATTAGTCAGGATTAATCTCACCGTACAATACTTGCTTAACCGTTCAGCCAGGCCAGTGTCGGTACTTCGAGAGAGGTTTTACGACGCTTTCATGAAGTTCCTTAATTAAATAACCCCTTTTCCCGGGGGCGTAGCCCTGCTAACACCTTTCTAGACACCTACTTAGTTTATAGCATTGATCGTTAAGTGAAAAAATCTCTCGAGGAGTAGCATATACTCACAGTAGGATCAGGATCCAAATATCATCGTATGATAATGCTGAAGGAATCCTACCAACATTATCAAACTCCAAATGGTATGCAGCACTAGCAAGTTTCAGTTTTTTTAGAAACTCCCGATGTGGATTTTTGCCCCATGTTCTTATGACCTTGACTAAGGCCAACAAATCATAAGTCACATGTCAAGTTCTACCCGTTATTATCCAGGTTAATTTGAACCCAGCCATACATACCCTTGACTAAGAAGGCCAACAAAGTAGTATGACTGTCCTAAACCAACGCATCTATCTATGGAACATATGAATACCCAGTTGCTACCAATCACTATGCCTTGATTAAGGCCAACAAACACAGCTTGAATACTATTGAATATTCATATGAAATGATGGAGGTCTACGAATGGTTTTGGCGAAACTGTGAACGTAGTGAACTTGATATAATCGAAAGAACTTGATAGCTTTTAAAAGGAGTGGTTTAAGCTCCGCATTTTAAAAGTTTTGCTGTTTTGAAAAAAAACCGAGTGGTTTTGAAATTGTTCCATCGATTCAACTTTGGTTTGTTTTCTTAGCATTAATATAATGCAGTCCCATCAATTAATCCTACCATTGCAGAAAACAACGAAAATATGACGTACGCTTATGCTATCCGCATTCGCCACGGGGCCCCGTCATCACCCGTTAGATTACTTAACTAACGACAGAGCGGGGGCTGGACTAGCGCGGATGTAAAACATAAGCAACGTCTACTAGATATCATATATAGACATATACATTCGTCAGATGCAATGATAGTCATTTCAGATCATAGATGAACACATTGGATATGCTAGGAATCCACACTTCGTTTGAGCCTGCAACGAAAGACGGATTACACGGTCATAATGAATAGCCAAACCCACCCTAGACCCCTACGGGTGCTGCAAACTACCCGCCAAATACCCAAAGTGAAGCAACCTCCCTCAACAAAGTGAGTAGGCCACTCGGTACTTCAAAGTACTCGGTAGTTTGTGCACCCCAGCTTGGGTCTATCCTAGGAGCAGAAAACATTAAAAGAAATAATATACAATAGTGGCTACAACCTCAACCCGGATGTGCGACCATAAAATAATATTACATCAATTTACAATTTACATCAAATGAAAAATAAAAAAACACTCATCTCACATCTCCGGCTATTCATCCATGACAATCCAACAAATTCATATACACAAATCAATATCACAGATCACAGATATGTGCAACCCCACTAATCGACGTATAGCGATTAGCAGACGTTCAGCACATATAACACATCACAGATATAATCCAATTAGCCAAAGTTTATAGAATTTCGATAAATAACCACATTTGAATCTACTCCAAGTACAACACTGTACACAAAAATTCCTGAGCAGAAACAAAATATTCCAGAAAACACAAAACAACCACAGAGAGCACCAGAAAAAATTTGGACCAACTCGGAGTCGACTCAGTCGCGGTTTCACGGCAGAACGCATGGTTCGGCCATGGTTCCGCGATGGTCTAACAGAGTTAGGCGCCCAAATTTCTTCAGTGATCTAGAAAAAGCCTGCACGTATTCTTCACGTCTCTGAAAATATTTTTAGACCTGATTTAAAATTCGACAGAAAATGCAAGTTTTAGTCGTGTTTTCGGTATTTTTCCGTGATCGAAATTCTAATGACTTTGCTAACATGTTAGTTATGGTTTAGCCTAGCTTTGATACCACTGTAAGTCTATGTTACTCACCCCGGTAGTTAACGGGGAGGCGGAATAGGTAAAAATCGAATTTTTCTTTGCAAGGTAACATAGACTAGCCATTAGGATCTTTGCTAAACATTAACTAACAAACTAACTAGGAGTTCTAACTACTATGTTAGATGATTATACCTCAAGCTTGAAGTCTTTCTTCTCCTTGTTGTGAGCTCCATTGATTGGTTGTGGATGGTTCCTCCTCACCGGCTTCCCTACGTCAAAGATGATCCACCCGAAGGTCTCTACCTTGAGCTCCAACCTTTATAATGAAATGACTAGGGTGCTTGGTGTGCTAAACTAAGAACCCTATAGTGAGTAGAGAAGGATTTTGGTGGCTTGGTCTCAATGGCCCTTGATTTTCAACTCATGAAACATTAGGGCTTGAGAGAGGAAGGAGAGAGCTATGAGAGAGAATGCGTATGTGAATTATGAATAGAGCTCACTTATGAGGAAAAAGAATAATAAGTTTTATTAGGATAATTGTGATGGTTCATTTGATTTGACCATTATCTTGTCGCAATTAATGCTAAGCAAAATATCTTGTGCTCAACAAAAATATCTAAGTCAACAATGGTCAACAAGTCAAATGGTCAAACCCAATTAGCCATGACACAATTATCTCTAATAAAAAATAGTAAACAATTTCCTCCACCTCATAATGGTTTTAATCAAGTCAACGGTCAAAACCCTAATGAGGTGTCTCCTTCTTTGCCTTTATCAACCGTATATACATACCCGCATACGTGTTCCGAGAAACACAAATACATTGAGACTAAACCAATCCAAAATCAAATACTAGGATCCGGCTTAAACCAAAGCCCACTAGCATCAACTTTCCGAACAGCAAACACGCACAAGTGCGTATATATGAACGAACCTGTTGTAAAACCATACGACCTCTACCTCGTTTTGCCTAAAGGTGGAAAACCCTCTGTGTGGGACTCTAAAGACTCGACACTACACTGGCAGTGGGTTTAACCACAGGCCGCAAGCGGTACTAGCTGTACATAATATTCTTCAGGTAGATGTCGATAAGAAGGCCGATGAGGAATACCCATCCGAACTCCTACTGAGCCTGAATAAGACAATCTCCGTACAGTCCGGTCTGTTCGTTTAAGAGTATCGCATATCGGGCCTGGGGGGGCGGTAAAACGTCAGACCCCTAATAGCGGTATAAGTCGTGTCGGAGTGTATCCCAGAACACCCTGAGAAACTACTGGAATACCTACCTGTAAATCTCGCTTGCCCTGGCCAGGGTCTTCGTGCAATGGCTCTCCGAACACAACGCGATATCAACCCCCAATTCCGGGAGACATGAATCCTATCTAACCGCCGCTACCTCCAAGTGCTTCGGGATTGCACCCAACTACTACCTGTTTGCATGGCATAATAGAGCCGTGGTTGGGTAGCAATCTAAGAATAGTGGGAACACACTTGAAGCGAAGTAGCAGTGTCAAGTCAATGGACTAAGCTGTACTCATGTCACCTAGGAACTGCTACCTAACGATAGGTATAGTACCAACCAGCAGTTCCCAACGAGTCCTATCCGGTGTACTCGTAACCTAACGAGCACCTGCATACTATCTCCAGTACGACGTACTAATAGCCGTAGGACAGACCATCTCCCTTGCTGGGATAAGAAGCGTATACACTAGTCTAGTCCGGAGTATCGATGCTCTGTCTTGATAATCCTACGACTAGGGAGCTGTATATGGATATGCTTATAGATTACCCAGCCCCCACTAGTGTGACTGCCATCACAACGCTGGTAATCAAGAAAAGATCCTAAGGGCTCTACTAATATGTATAAGTGATATGTTATAAGAAACACATGCACATATTGAAGTAGAAACAAACCAAGTATCATACTACCATTCTGAGCAAGACTGTCAATACTAATGTGAATATCCCAAGCTTCCATTAAGTAATATACAATCCAGTATGATACAATAATGGCATCTAGGGCATATACACTAACACATATATGTCAACAATAGAGTCAATGCAATTGGCATGTAAAACTAAACATCTGACATCATATGCCTGTATCTATGTGGATATCATCCATGTGTGTCTATCAACCACACATCAATATCATGGAACCTGAATGTCCAACATCGACATTCGAAACATCATGAAATCATATGTCTGTATGCATGTGGATATCAACCAAGGTGCATCCATCAACGACACGTCAACATCATGGAACCTGAGTGTCGAGCATCAACACTCGAAACATTATGAAACCCATGTCCAGCATCGGCATGTAAATCCACTTATCTCGGGCTCCGTCAGTCCATATCGGCCCATATCCATCTCACGACTCCGGTCGGTATCCTCCGGATAACCGCCGAGTCCAAACTATCATTGGTAGATAGTGCTCCCTCCGCCAGGCTCATCGTCATCCCTACGATCTTCTTGCTCCGGGATACCTTACCGGGTCCACCATGTACCCGCAGACGATTCATCCAACTCCTCGAATTGGGTCTCGAAAACAAGCTCAGAACCGAGAAAACTCATGGTGGACGCCTCGAAATCACATCATGAGTTTTAAAACAATTCATAATTTTCTTTGAAATATAACCGCGGTTCTCAAATCCAGAAATCTCATGAAAACAACATCACAATGCATATAACTATAAAGTACGATGTATGCAACATAAAACAGTAATGTGAGCATACCAAGTATATCGTGTAAACATGTCATATGATAGTGCCAAACAATGAACGTACTTTTACAATTAAGATTAATATCATGATATGGCAGTTCTACTATGCAAGTAGCATGGCAATTACCGATGATGAAAGTGTGTGAGCCGGCAAAGCTGTGTAAGTGTAACATGCGCATCATCGATAATTGTGCAGGTATACTAGCAGATGATATCATATAACGATGTATACCTGGGACATAACACGCAAGCCACGAGGGATAAGTCAACGTAATCATGAACGGTAATAAGGTATACTACTACACATGAACCATATGATCAGTTTAAAAGATACGAATCACAGTTTTGAAAGTAGGGGATATGGTGTTTTTGATGAAAAGACACCATTTAAAAATCCGTACGATCCCTTAAGGTTTCTATTAAAAAGTGCATACGATTCGTTGGTTTTGGAAATAAGTATGGTTCAGGTGACATCTTAACGTTGGTGATACAGCCTCATAGTATCCGATATGGCAATATCCTAGATCATTATCCTCAAATCACGAGCATGGATCAACCATCCGATAGAACTCATCCCGTACGATAATCCATCGTACGGCTTCAACAAACAGAATAGGGATCCTATCGTCCTATTCATCAACAAAGGTACGGATCTAAGGTCTTGTACAACATATCATTTTTATTCTCATGTATACATACATATATATAACTCATGTCATAACCTTATCGATCTCATATCATATCATTAACAATCTCATTCCATATCTTGGCATATGTATTTAATTATTCATATCGTCTCGCATCCTCAAATCAAGCATATCCGCTCTTGTCATCTTATATCATCATATTGACAGCTCAATTCACGTCATCTTGCATTAGCCCTAACATCTCATACTAACTCTTTTATCATATCCGTAGGTTCCTAGTATAGATTTCTCCGACTATATTCTATATATCAGTTTCCATTTTATAATTGCGGGGATGCTATACGCCATCCACCCAACTTCCCCCTTAGATATAAATCTACTCACCTGCTAAACTCCTTGTTTGGTCAAAATCGATATTCTTCGTCGTCTCAGAAGTCCATGCGAAGATACATACAAATCAACACACATCATAACGTTATTAAAACCAAGTTCGGAAAATCGATACGGCACAATAAGTTTTCATAGGTTAGAACCTATAACCTACGCATGCAAAGCAACCAGATAACCCTCGTTCGTTGACGTACAAACGTCCAACAACGAGATCCAAACTTAATTACAAAAACCAAGTTTTAGAATCGCAAAAACCCGAAATCAGCAACGAAGGAAAGCACTTCCAGATTCTACCCTAGGTTAAACTAGGACATTTTGCATATGGGATTGGTCTAGATATTAGATAATAAAACCATGGTCAAAAAATCAACACATTCCACTACGACTTGGCCGCAAATTGTGGCATTAGGTAATAAATCTGCGTCCAGAACTTGGTGAAATGGGCTCTGGTGTCAGGTGGTGCTTCTAGGTTGTCTGCATGTCTCTCTGTCATGAGAACATATTTTATGGTGGTCTCGGGTCATAGCAGATCCTACAGAGATGTCACAATTCACCAAAAACCGATATCGGGGAATTTCTATGTTCGTGTTTCGGGTTCTAGTCTCTTGTCTTGGCCAGTAAAACATCACTAAGGTCATGTATACACTCACTACACTTCAATTTACCACTTAAAAGTCAAGGCTCCCACTCAACATCAACCAAGAAAATTCTAAGATCATAATCTACACTAAATCGAACTCTAATCTAAACTAGAAAATTATGAAACTAATTACAAGGTGGGTAAAGAAAGTTATACCTCTTGGAGCAACTGAAGAAAATTCCAAGATGGTGCAAGTTGCTCAAAATCCAAACTTGAGCTCACTAGGTAGTGTAGGATGAGGTTGAGGTCATTTTTAATGAAGGGAGTGTGGGGTTTTGAGATGGTTTTGGGGATGAACCATGGAGGTAGAGGAGGTGGAGGAAGGAGGTGAGGAAGATGAAGATAGAGGAGTTGAAGAAGTGAAGAAAATGAAATGAAGAAGAAGTCAATGGTCTCTCTCTCTCACTCACTCTCACTCTCTCATATGCCATGCCCATGCCATCATGCTGTCCCCTACCTCTCTCTCACATCAATGATCTTCTCTTTTCCTTTCTTCTCACAAATAAACCAAATACAAATGAAACAAACACAATGAAACAACATGCAACAAAAACACAACATGACATGGAGCACTAGCCATGGAAAATATAAAAATACGGATTTGGTTAATTGTGAATATTAGTGCACTAATCAAGTTTAATTTAAACTTTTATATAATTAATTATAAAATTCCCAAATCCAATAAATACCTTTTTAATAAATAACTACATATTAATCTCCAAATATTTTTCCAAATATTGGTATATAATTATACCATTTTACAATAACCCCAATTCACAATTCGAATAGCTTTCGCGAAATATATTATTTTAATATTTAAATTCTAAAAATAATATTTTATCTTTCTGAAATGTTACAATTTAGCTAGGGAAAGGGTTTGGGTTTAGGTTTAGGTTTGGGTTTGGGCTTGGGCTAGGATTTTGGTTGGGTTGGGAGTTAGGAGGCCAGGTTAGCTAGGGCTAGGGTTAGGGTTAGGGATAAGGATAGAAGTTAGGGTTTGGGGTAAGGGTAGCTAGAGTTAGTGTTAGGGTTAGGGATGTTAGGTTATGGCAGCGTCCTGGCCATCAAACCGTGTCCAATTTCGGAACAAAAATTTTATAAACTGGCGCTACCACAACCCCCAAAATACAGATCGACCACTAACCCAAAACTAGCAAACATAAAGAGAGGAGTTAGATGGTTATACCGAATGATCCGTGTCTTTCGGTTTTCAACCACCTTCCCAAGCTCCGAAAGGCCACCATGATTAAGCTTGGTCACCAGTCTCCCTCCATTGAAGATGATCCACCTGAGAATTTGTATTCCGAGCTCCTACCTCAATAGCCGAGGTAATTAGGGTACCTAGTTCTCTAAACTAGATAGCCTAGAGGATGTAGAGTGTAGTGATGGATTAATTTGTCTTAAGACACCCTAGGTTTCTCAACACATGAGACTTGAAGGGTAGAGGTAGAAGAAGAAGCTTAACGATGAGTGTGTGAAGCAACTCTATAAAATTGATAAGTGTTATGAGGTATTATGAAGCATATAATAAATATCTTATGTCTCCAAAATATCTCATAACCCAAACAAAATGTCAAGCGTGCCTCAATAGTGTAAGTCGATGTCGCACACCCCACGTGTTCGCGGGGAGGCGGAATTAGCAAAAAATGATTTTTACGGGCTTCGCAACACCGACTTGAACCAAGGATCGAACATAAAACCCTAGCTAGCAATCTATATAAGGTTTAACTACTCGGATGAATGTTATATCTCATAGAACCCTGTCCTTCTTGTCTTCTCGCTGTCCTCCTTCACCTCGTCAGCTCTTTGGAGTGGAAGTGGATAGCGCCTCCTTGTCGGCTTCTCGAAGTCGAAAAAGATCCACCCGAGAGTTTCAACCTTAAGCTTAACCTCCAAGTTGAGGCAACTAGGTCACTTGGTGTGTTAAACTAAGTAACCTAGAATGAGTAGAGTGTGATTTTGGGTAGCTAAGTCTCACCAACCCTTAATTCTCAACACATGAGACACTAGGGTTTTGAGAAGAAGAAGGAGAGAGTGAACTTGAGAAAAGAGAAATGATTTTTGATAATGATAATAGAAAATAGGATGGCTAACTTGACATGACCACAAGTATGGTAAGAAAAATATCTCATCAAAAATATCTAATGCCACAAAAATATCTCACAAGAAATATCTAAGTCAAAGAGTCAATCCAAGTCAAGTGGTCAATCTAAGTCAAATGGTCAAACCAAGTAGCCATGCCACAATTATCATTTACAAAAAAAATAACAAATACTTTCCTCCACCTCATATTTGTTTTAATTAAGTTAATGATCAAAACCCTAATGAGGTGTCTCCTTCTATACCCCTCTCATTCGTATATACATACCCACATCCGTGTTCCGAGAAACACGAATACAAAGAGATGAAACTAATCCAACAATCAAATACTAGGATCCGGCTTAAACCAAAACCCACTAGTATTGTCCGCTCGAACATCACAGAGAACAAGTACACGTATGTGATCGAACCCTGTCGTAAAACCATACGACCTCTACATCATTTCGCCCGAAGCAGGGAAACCCTCCGTGTGGGACTCTAGAGACTCGACAGTATGCTGGCAGTGGGTTTAACCATAAGCACGTCAGCGGTACTGTAACCCTTCGAAAATCGTTTAGGCAGTTTTTCGGTAATCGGTTAATTTTTCGGCTTTTTCCGTAAAAAGTCAAAATAGGTATTTTTCATTTTAGACCTAATTATACAAAATTTAGATAAGATATTACTATAATTTTGTCACTAAAATGTCACTTATAATTTTCTAGTTAAATAAAAAAAATTCATAATTAATTATTTTTTAAATTATTTTAAGCCTTTTTAAATACATTAAATTAGTGATAAATACAAGTTTAATTAGGTAAATTTCATAATTAGGAATCTTTATAAGCTAAAATATGGTGTTAATAAAATTGTATCATGGCTTGCAAATTTTTGGTTTTAGGGTTGGAAATTTTATGAAAAAATGAATTAAAATGAGGCTTTTTGTGAAAATATTGATGTGAAAGCATTAAATGATAACATATGGTGTTTTATTGACCTAGAAACTTCTCCAAAAATCCCCCACCTCCTCCTCAAGCTGCTGGCCGAGCCTCCTTGCTGAAATCCCTCATCTTCTCACTTCATTCTTGCTTCTAAAATCATGATAAAATCAAGAAAAATCCACAAAATTGCACCATTTTCTTCATAGATTCAAACCAAAACCTTAATCCCTCCATTCCCTAATCCTAATTAGTTAGAGAAGTGGAGAAAGGAGGCCACTTTGGAGGTTTAGTGCAAGTTGGGGTTCACTTGGGAGGTATAATTCCTAAACTAGTTGTTAATTTGTAGTTTAATAAAGCTAGTTTAGTATTTTAAAGTGATTAATTTCATTGTAATGGTTAGTTTTGAAATTTCAAGAAAGGGATGATGTTCTAGATTAGGGTTTGTAGCACGGTGGTTGGATTTAAGTTAGGGTTTTGTTATCTAATTGATTGGAGTGGTTAATTGTGTAGTGTTATGCTCGCTAAATCGACAAAATTTCGATGTTTGCATCGAATCGGTATTGAATTTGCTTACTAGTTTTTTTCAAAAATTAGAATGCGATCAAATTGCGTTATGTTAGCGATATAATTAGCTTCGTATAGGACTATTAGAGTGCGCAAACGCGGGGTTTCGTCTAGTCGGGTTTTAGTTTCGTCGATTTCCCCGAAATGACGATTCTAGTTAAAGATTAGCGATTTTCGTGCGTTTTCCCGCGCACCGAGTGCATGTTATGATTAATTCGAGAGCGTTGATAATTGTATATTTTGATTGCATCATTTTAGGTTTTGTAATCTTATGCTTGGTGTTGTGCAAATTTAGGATCGGTCGGGGAAACATCGGACACGGCACGTAAAGGCAAGGCGGTGGTCGGATCGGATTAGTGAGGATTTCAGGTGAGTAGATGTATTCATCTATGGGGGAATCGTCTGAATGGCACGAGGCGCCCCCCTAGTTAGGATTACCCTACTTTTTGCAAGATTTATTTTGTTAGCTAGCTCATCCATTCATGTACACTGCATACCCTTATAGCGAACATCATATTAAAATGCATGGACATTCATCTATACTTATGCGATATCATTTCGTAGGACACGAACACCTTACCATTGGCATCTGTTGCACGCGCACTATTCATGTGACACACACGCCTTTGGTAAATGTCATGCCACGTGCACTATAGAACCTGTTTATCATAAAATCGCCACTTGCATTCATACTTGATATATGAAATTGCATAGCATACGTATACCTCGCATCATCATCATATTTATATAGATTTCTAGCCAAAATTCACATCGTATGCATTGATATCATAGACATTTATTATATATAACATGTGGACATTATGATTTTCTTGAGGATTTCAGTATTGCTGCGATTTCTGGATTTTGGGGAAAACCGCAAGAATTTAACAAAACCTATATTTATCATTTTCAAAACAAAGTTGCGGTTTTCTCGTGATGTATGTGTCGTCCACCATGAGTTTTCATGTTTTCTGTTGGATTTCGAGACCCGATTCGAGGAGTGGATGAACCGTCTCGGGTACATGGTGGGCCCGGTATGGTACCCCGGGGCAAGAAGATCGAGTTGTAGACGATGAGCCTGGCAGGGGAAGACTACCTACCGGTGATGTCTGGCGCGGCGGATATCCGGAGGATACCGACCGTTGTCGTGAGATTTATGATATGGGCCGATCCGGACTGACGGAGCCCGATATTGAGACAGATATGATTCCTATTTGGTGTCGATGCTTGACACGGGTTTTCAAATGATTTCTTGATGGTACTTAGCTATTATACAAATATTCATTTTCTAAAGTTAAGAACGCAGTACCCTTAGCATTTAAAACACTTAAGAGTTAGAAATGACATTGCATACATGTGCATGCATACTAGAGCTATTATATCACATATGGACATGCAAGTTATGGTGCATTGCGTGCATTCTTACGATTGCCTTATTAGATGTTTTATTTACTCACGAGCTGGCAACTCACCCCCGTTGTGCCACAGTGTCTTGCAGGTCGGACCCGTCAGTCTTGTAGCGGCGGGCTATCTTATCATCAGTTCCTTTTGCTCAGACTCGTGACATCGCCCGTAGGTGGGTTGCGAGCACACTTTATTTCTTTTGCTTTATCATTGTATCTAGTATTCTCCATCTACCACTTTATCTTGTATATGCGACCTAGTGATGAGACTGAGAGATTGTATATTTGTGGTTTCTTTTGGGTCGAGCTCACTTGAGCCGGCGTTGTGTTTTCTGATATTTTGCGTTTCTTTATGCTCTTTTCTTGATATTACTATTATATTGCATGTGGTTGTGATCCGCCTTGGGCGAAGAGCTAGCTCCCGCTTGGGGATGCCATTTTTATGATTACAGGTTTATTATCTTGTTGTACCCATTTTGGGGGATAGAAAATACAAGGGAGACTCTGCCGAAATTTTCGGGAATTTTTGATGTTTTTAAAAAGAGTTTCAATGCAACTTAATTGATTTACAAATCGTTTTCATGTAAGGTTTTTCCTTCACTCTCCTTTGATTTTGGTTTAGATTTTTCTGGGCTTTGGCTGACTTAGGTTACGTTACGCCTTTAGACGTCTCGTAATCTAAGTGCCAGTCACGTTCCGTACTTTCGGGTCGTGACAGGTACTAGCTGCACGTAACAGCTACCCAGGTATCTGTCGATAAGAAGGCCGACGAGCAAACTCATCCGAACTCCTACTGAACCTGTCTGTGGCAATCTCCGTACAGTCCGGTTTGTTCGTTTAAGGTTATCGTATATCGGGCCTAGGGGGGCGGTAAACGTCAGACACCTAATAGAGCAATAAGTCATGTTAGAGTACAACCCAAAACACCCTGAGAAACTACTAGAGTACCTACCAGTAAATCTCGCTTGCCCTGGCCAGGGACTTTGTGTAATGGCTTTCTGAACACAGCGCGACATCAACCCCCAATACCGAGAGAGACGAATCCTATCTAACCGCCACTGCCTCTAAGTGCTTCGGGACTGCACCCAACTACTACCTGTTTGCACGACTCAATAGAGCCGTGGTAGGGTAGCAATCTAAGAACAGTGGGAACACACTTGAGGCGAAGTAGTAGTGTCAAGTCAATGGAATAAGATGTACTCATGTCACCTGAGAACTGATACCTGACGATAGGTATAGTACCAACCAGCAGTACCCCACGATTCTGTCCAGTGTAACTCATAACCCAATGAGCACCTGCATACTATCTGTAGTACGACGTACTGATGGATGTAGGACAGACCATCTCCCCGGCTAGGATGAGAAGCGTATACACTAGTCTACTCTGGAGTATCGATACCCTGTCTCGATAATCCTACGACTAGGGACCTGTATAAGGATGTACTTATGGACTACCCATCCCCCACTAGTGTGACTGCCATGACAACGTTGGTAGTCAAGCAAAGATCATAAGGGCTCTATCAATATGTATTAGCGATACGTTAAAAGAAACATATACACATATTAAGATAGATACAAACCAAGTTGCATACTACTATATTGAGCAAGACTGTTATAAATCCGTGTATATATCCTAAGCTTTCAAAATGTAATATACAAATTAGTACTATACAACAATGGCCTATAGGGCATATAACACTAATAATCTCCCACTTGCACTAAGGCCATGTGCTGGCATATCGCAGACCTATCATCTCGAATAGCCTTTCGAACTGCGTCTAAGAGATGGCCTTTGTGAATGGATATGCAGTGTTGTCCTCTGTAGAAACTCTCCTCACCTTGATCTCCCGGTGATCTACGATCTCTCTGATAAGGTGATACCGCCTCAAGATGTGTCTGGACTTCTGATGGGACCTGGGTTCCTTTGCTAAAGTTATAGCCCTGTTGTTGTCACAATACAGAGGTATTGGATCAACAATGGACGGGACCACCTGGTGTTCTGTTAAGAACTTCCTCATCCAGACTTCTTCTTTTGCGGCATCAGAAGCTGCAATATACTCCAATTCCATCGTCGAGTCAACAACGGTGTCTTGTTTAGAACTCTTCCAACAGACCGCCCCTCCATTAAGGGTAAAGACATAACCCGACATGGACTTGGAGTCATCCTTGTCACTCTGGAAGCTGGAGTCAGCAAAGGCCTCGATCTGGAGGTCTTTTCCGCCATACACCAAGAATATCTCCATAGTCCTTCTCAGGTACTTGAAAATGTTCTTTACTGCTATCCAGTGCCTCTCCCCAGGGTTTGACTAATACCGGCTTACCACGCTCAGTGCAAAAGCAACATCTGGTCTGGTACACAACATCGCATACATTATAGAGCCTACCGCAAAAGCGTAGGGTATAATAGACATGCGATCCCTTTCCAAATCAGTCTTGGGAGACATCTTTTTGGAGAGGGTGATTCCGTGACAAGCCGGTAAATTACCGCACTTTGAATCTTCCATACTGAATCTCTTTAGCATGGTGTCGATGTATCTGGACTGTGAAAGTCCCAACATCCTCTTAGATCTATCATGATAGATCTGGATCCTCAGAATGTAAGAGGCATCACCCATGTCTTTCATCGAGAACCTGTGTGACAAGAATCTTTTGACAGATTGTAGCATAGGAATTTCATTTCCTATTAAGAGAATGCCATCCATGTACAAGACGAGGAATACTATTGTTCTTGCTACAATCTTACTATAATTGCACGGCTCATCTGAATTTTTTGATAAAGTCAAATTCTTTGACCGTCTCATCAAAACAGATATTCTAACTCCGCGATGCCTACTTTAGTCCATAAATGGACTTAAGCAACTTACACACTTTCCTGTTGCTTCCACTCTGAATGAAACCTTCTGGCTGGTCTATATAGACGCACTCTTCCAAATGTCCATTTAGAAAAGCGGTCTTTACGTCCATTTGCAAAATCTCATAATCGTTGAAGGCAGCAATAGCAAGAAGAATCCGAATGGATTTGAGCATAGCTAGTAGAGAAAATCCTTTTGCAAAAAGTCCAGCCTTATAGGTTTCAACATGTCCATCTACACAAATCATCTTTCTGAAGATCCATTTGAAACCTACGGGTTTTACCCCTTCTGGAGCAATGTCCAAAGTCCATACTTTGTTGGTGTACATGGACTCCATCTCAGTCCGCGTTGCATCCAGTCATTTTACCGAGTCTGTTCTCTGAATGGCTTGCTGGAAGTTAGTTCGCTCATCATTATCAATGATGCAATCCTCTCTATCCCCGTCTACGAGAAAACCGTAGTATCTCTCGGACGGATAAGACAGCCTACTACTCCTGCGGAGTGGCGCGGGAATGTCCTGTTCTTTTGAAACTTTTGGTTCCACCAAGCTTGCAGTAATAGCTTGCGGTTCTGGAATTTCTTCCAGTTCTGGAATTTCTTCCAGTTCTATTGCGCCCCCACTAGTTTCTTTTTCTAAAAGTTGATGTTCCAAAATTTGGGCATGGCGATAAACAAAAACCTTTCGTTCCTCTGCGTAATAGAAAAGATACCCCCTGGAGATCTTTGGGTATCCCACAAACTTACACAGTACTGAGCGTGCCACGAGTTTGTCCGCATACTGCTTTTTAACAAAAGCTGGACATCCCCATATATTCAGATACTGAAGATAGGGTTTCTTCCTACTCCATATCTAATATGGTGTGGTAGGCACGGTCTTGGTAGGAAGCTTGTTCAAAAGATATGCAGCTGATTCTAGTGCATAGCCCCAAAATGATCGCGGTAACTCAGCGTTACTCATCATGGAACGTACCATATCCAATAAGATTCGGTTCCGTCTCTCCGATACACCGTTGTGTTGTGGTGTGTATGGAGGAGTAAGCTGAGAGAGAATTCCATTCTCCTTTAGGTAATCCAGGAACTCAGCACTCAAGTATTCACCATCTCGATCAGATCTTAGTATCTTGATACTGTTGCCGGTTTGTTTTTCCACTTCATTCTTATATTCTCGGAATTTCTCAAAGGCCTCGGATTTATGTTTCATTAAGAAGACATGTCCATACCTATAGAAATCATCCGTAAAAGTAATGAAATAGGAATAACCACTTCTTGCATGTGTAGACATTGGACCACACACGTCGCTGTGTATGAGTCCCAAGAGCTCGCTCGCTCTTACTCCGTGTCTAGTGAACGGAGTTTTTGTCATCTTTCCTTTGAGACATGATTGACAAGTTGCATAAGATTGATATTCAAACGGATCTAAATATCCTTCTTTATATAACTTGGTCAACCTTGTTTCGTTGATGTGACCCAGTCTACAATACCATAAGAAAGCTTGATTTAATTCTGGAGTCTTTCTTTCATGTGTGTTCTGGACATTGAAATCTTGTAGTTGGTTTAATACGTATATACCGTTGTTTAGTGTACCCGACCCAATCAAACCATGATTAAGGTGGATGTTTACAACATCGCTTACAAATATAAGATCATTACCTTCTTTAGATAACAAAGATACAGAAATGATATTACAAGTCAAACTAGGTACATAAAAACAGTTGTGCAAAACCAAAATATGTCCACTCGTCAATCCTAGGTGATATTCCCATACGGACACAGCATCCACGCTCGCTTCGTTAGCAACCCTGAGGGTCATATCACCGGTCTTCAGAACTCTACGTCTTCTCAGTGCCTGCAAAGAATTACAGATATAAGATCCTGATCCAGTATCCAATACTCAGGAAGTAGAGTTAATTGACAGACAGTTTTCAATTACAAACACACCTAAAGCCGAAGACACAACTTGCCTCGGGTCCTGGTTCTTGGCTCTCCAAGCCCTGCAATTTTTCTTCCAATGGCCCTTTTTATGACAGTAGAAATATTTTTCCTTCCCTACTGTCGGTGCCGCCACTTTTTCCTTTCCCTTTGCTTCCACCTTACTAACACCGCCTCTCTGCTTGGTGGGGGCCTTCTTCTTCTTTCCTTTGGCTTTCGCCTTGGATCTATAAGAGGAAGCTCCACCAACAAGCAGAGCGGGCATTTTCCTGAATTTCTTCAGGGTGCCCTCAGCACTCCTCAACATGTTAAGGAGTTCCGGAAGTTCAACTTCTTTATCTTGCATATTAAAATTCAAGATAAACTGGCCGTAGGTGGAAGGAAGGGACTGGAGATAGAACCCTAACATGCTAATTAGGTTTATAGTTAAAGATCCGGTTTAGGTTTATTCTAGCGCCAAGTTTCTAATCCTAGTAAAATTTTTGTTCCGCATTGGCCACGGAAGATGGCCGGGGCGCTAGCGTAACCCTTCAGAAGGAAATGATCCCGGAAATGGAGAAAGGGAATCCGTCCATTATTATTTTTCAGGGTGCAAACCTGAGTATGGGCAACATACCCTTCTCTATTTAGAACCCCGAACAGCATCCCTAAGGACCCAAATTCGCGCGCGCATGGGCGTGAATCCTGAGATCTACCTAAATTACTCCAATACCGCACCACCACATGGCGGAACTGATGCGGCTCTTCGAAATGCTTCGCATCCCCCATTCATTCCTGACACGTGTCGTCCGCGACGGTTGCTCTTCTCAATGTTCACACACCAAGGAAGGTTAGACAGAACCTCGCAAAGCTAGGAAGCAACCTTGCTCGGTCCATCCTTAGCAGGCAACTCCTTGCCCTCCCGAGCTAAGGATCAAAGCCCTCATCAAGAGGCAATCGAGCAGCAACCCTGCTCGGTCCATCCTTAGTAGGCAACTCCTTTCCCTCCTACGCTAAGGATCGAATCCTTCATCAAGAGGCAACCGAGCAGCTTCCCTGCTCGGTCCATCCTTAAGGCAACTCCTTGCCCTCCCGCGCTAAGGATCAAAGCCCTCATCAAGAGAAAACCGAGGAGCAACCCTGCTCGGTCCATCCTTAGCAGGCAACTCCTTGCCCTCCCGCGCTAAAGATCGAAACCTTCATCAAGAGACAACCGAGTAGCTTCCCTGCTCGGTCCATCCTTAGCAGGCAACTCTTTGCCCTCCCGCGCTAAGGATCAAAGCCATCATCAAGAGGCAACCGAGCAGCAACCCTTCTCGGTCCGTCCTTAGCAGGCAACTCCTTGCCCTCCCGCGCTAAGGATCAAAGCCCTCATCAAGAGGCAACCGAGCAGCAACCCTGCTCGGTCCATCCTTAGCAGGCAACTTCTTTCCCTCCCGCGCTAAGGATCGAAGCCCTCATCAAGAGGCCACCGAGCAGTTTCCCTACTCGGTCCATCCTTGGCTGGTAATCTCTTACACAACGATGCCAAGGATCAAAGCCCTCATCAAGAGGCAACCGAGTAGCTTCCCTGCTCGGTCCATCATTAGCTGGCAATCTCTTACCCAACGACGCTAAGGATCAAAGCCCTCATCAAGAGGCAACCAAGCAGCAACCTTGTTCGGTCCATCCTTAGCAGGCAACTCCTTGCCCTCCCGCGCTAAGGATCGAAGCCCCCATCAAGAGACCACCGAGCAGCTTCCATACTCGGTCCATCCTTAGCAGGAAACTCCTTGCCCTCCCGTGCTAAGGATCAAAGTCCTCATCAAGAGGCAACCGAGCAGCAACCCTGCTTGGTCCATTCTTAGAAGGCAACTCCTTTCCCTCCTACGCCAAGGATCAAAGCCCTCATCAAGGGGCCACCGAGCAGCTTCCCTGCTCGGTCCATCCTTGGCTGGTAATCTCTTACCCAACGACGCCAAGGATCAAAGCCCTCATCAAGAGGCTACCGAACAGCTTCCCTGCTCGGTCCATCCTTGGTTGGTAATCTCTAACCCAATGACGCCAAGGATCAAAACCCTCATCAAGAGGCCACCGAGCAGCTTCCCTGCTCGGTCGATCCTTAGCAGGCAACTCCTTGCCCTCCCGCGCTAAGGATCAAAGCCCTCATCAAGAGGCAACCGAGCAGCAACCCTGCTCGGTCCATCCTTAGCAGGCAACTCCTTGCCCTCCCGTGCCAAGGATCAAAGCCCTCATCAAGGGGCCACCGAGCAGCTTCCCTGCTCGGTCCATCCTTGGCTTGTAATCTCTTACCCATCGACGCCAAGAATCAAAGCCCTTATCAAGAGGCCACCGAGCAGCTTCCCTGCTCGGTCCATCCTTGGCTGGTAATCTCTTATGCAACCACGCCAAGGATCAAAGTCCTCATCAAGAAGCCACCGAGCAGCTTCCTTGCTCGGTCCATCCTTGGCCGGTAATCTCTTACCCAACGATGCCAAGGATCAAAGCCCTCATCAAGAGGCAGCCGAGAGGCAACCCTCCGTGGTCCATCCTTGGCTAGTGATCTCCTACCCAACAATGCCAAGGATCAAAGCCATCATCAAGAGGCCATCGAGCAACTTCCTTGCTCAATCCATCCTTAGAGGGTGACTTTCTACATGTCTTTACTATGCGATCCCCACCTCGACTTCGGGGCCATGGAGATACCGACCTTGCACCGATCTCTGCACACTTGGCAAATGGTTGGATTCAACTCGATGCACGATCGCCTGATGAAAAACCGATCTCCGATCTAGCGCATCATGAAAGCAGTACCGCGCAAACAGAGATTTTACCACAAACAAAGGGAAAATACGTACGCAAAGATTCCTACAAAATGATTTTCATTCACAAAAGTTGAAAGTCTTTACATAGGTATTACAGGCTCCCCAGCCATGCAAAAACATCTGGAGGCTTACAAAATTTTAGCAAAGAAGAAAATAAGGAAGAGGCGGGGAGATTCAGGCCTCGGGGCCGGGGAGAACTTCGATGAGCTCCACTTCCACCACGACAACCGGGGTGGCGGCTTGAAGGTCGGCGCCCACCGTAGGAGCCTCGGCGCTGGGAGCCGGGGCGACCGACTTCTCCTTAACGCTCTTACCGGGGGCTTTTCCCCCAGCAGCGCTTCCGGGGGCATTCCCCTGCGCCTCACCTTCAAGAGGATACTCACCCCGGAGCTCGCCGTTAGGAAACTCCGGCATCAGGGCCTTAACGGCGTCGAGGGCCTCATGCCAAACGAGGGCAGCGGCTTCAGCGAGGTCGACGTAGTGCTGGTCCGACTTCTTGTAGCTCTCCACCGCCTTCGACGCACGGAGGTCGGCACATCTCACTCCTTCCTTCGCCGCCTTGTTCTCCCTCCGGAGTGTGTTCGCCGTCTTCTTCAGGGTGGCGACAAGCACCCTGGAATCTTCTAACTTGGCCTCGGCGACTTGGACGGCCTCTCGGCTGCTGGCGATCTCCCGGTCCCCGGGCGCCACCCGGTCTTCGAGGGCGGCGACCCTCTTCATCTCCGCTTGCAGCTCCAGCCTCGAGCTCTCCTCCTGCAAGGAGGACTCGCCCGCGAACTGCATCGCCGGGGCAATTTTCTCATCCTCCATATCAACAACGAGGGTGCAGTGCTGGAGGACCTCAATAAATCAAAGGAGGGGTTAAAAAGAGAAGGGGGCTACCCAATCTTGCGAACAAAAAGTACTGAATAAAAACTCGAGTGAGGTGCGAACACTGACCTGTACGGCCTCTTGGGCTATGGCCGCCATTGGGACTTGAGGGTCCCTCGGGGGATTCTGCCCTCGGCCGACCATTCCATCTCCGAGAGCAGGCTGTCGGCGACGGAAAGCCCCGAGGGCACCTCGAAGCGAAACTCCCCTTCATCCACGATGATCGGGGAAGTCGGGATATGGGGCACCGTCCTATTATACCTCTTGAGATGAGACGTAGGAGAATCAGTCTCGCCTCCCACCTCCAAAACCCGGGGCTCCTTCTCCCGAGTGCGTTTTCGGCTCGGTGCATGGCTGGACTCCAGGGCCGGGGGCATGCTCGAGCACCAGGCCAGAGCGTCCGCCGGTGGAGCCGGATTCGATGACGGGCGGGAAGGGCCGGCACCTCCGGCCTTCCTCCCCTTCTTTTGTTCGACCAGGGCTGTCCGAAATTTAGTTAGGTCCATGGGTTCTACATAAGACGAAAATGCAAAGAGGGAGTTAGCAAAGCCAGAAAAAGTGGACCAATACACAAGTGTAAACAGGTCGCCTAAAAACTCCTAACTTACCTGCAAACTGAGCGGGGCTGAGCCTGGCCCAACTGAGGGCCTGCTCAGACAGCAACACATCGGCCCCGGGGGAGGGGCTCCCACTCCGCCACCGCCACCGTGTCGGGATCATTCGGCCACCTCACCCGCGGGCAGTTGGTCCTGTGCCACTGGATGGGCACATGCCAATCCTCATTCTCGGGTGGCCCGACAAACAAAAACTTCTTCTTCCATTCGTGGAGGGAAGAAGGTACAACGACGACCCCTGACCCGGCAGCACCTCCTCGGTGCTTTCTAAAAGAAATGTATACCCAGCTCGGCTCGTCCTTGTGAGTGCCGGGGTGGTTTTTGTAGCAGAGAGAGGAAAGGAGAAGGCTCAAACTGAAAGGGATCTCCTGCAATTTCAATCGGACCAGGAACTCAAGGAGAATCCTTCAAGAGTTCGGCACTAACTGGCCCGGGGCTAACTGAAAGCAATTCAACGCCGCACTCATCTCGGAGGAGAAGGACAGGCGCATTTCGGCCCAAAAGGCTTCCAGGTACAAGGCAATCTCCTTGCCCCGTACCTGGTCTACCCTCTCCCCCTCTACGGCCAGACGAAGCGAGAAGCCAGGAGGAATGTGGAAGTGAGCCCGGATGGTGGCAAGCTCGTCCGCATGCCTCAATATGGATGACGCGTCACGGACGCCCCTGACCTGTGCTTCAGGGACCGTCCGCGCCGCAGGACCCCGGGAAGCATGACTAACCCCAACCTCCCGGGATGATTCCGACCCGGACGAAGAGGACGAAGCTGGAGAAGACTCCCTAGACTCTATCCGAACTACCTCGTCAAACACCTCAGAAGAAAACATCTAACCTGAGTAGAGGAAGGGGACGTCCGAGAGAAGAACGCGAGAAATCCGACCTAGAAGGAAGAGTGCCGAGCTAACACACGGAGGGAAGAGAAAATTATAGCGAAGTGTGGTCCCTCGGGGGAATCCCACCTCTATTTATAACAATCGGCAAACACATCCAGCGGCGCCGACCATCTTCCGCCAAAATGACACTTCGCATTCAACGGCCGTCGACGCTCCACCTGTCGCACGAGCATTAGGCGCACCCTATCGGGCACGAGAACACCAGCGGCCCATCACGTCAGCCAACCAACGTCGGACACGTGAGCTGGCGCTCCGAAGAACGTACGCCCGAATCGGCCCATCCTCTTTAATGTGAGATCTCTTCCCTGAACTGCTGATGTCACCAAGAAAATACAATCAATTGCCCGGGAATACGCACCGACGATAGCTTCAAATAGGGCCTTACCCCGGGTGATCGGTCAGACCACTTTCGACCCAACCCATTAATAGGTTGAGACGAGAGTGGGGGGCTAATGATGATACTCGATACCGGGGTTTCCCCAGATCATGACACGTGGCAAGTGATGTGTCCTAAAGCCTACGAGAAAGGATCAAGAACAGTATATTGGAAGCATACCCTGGGCCCTCGACCTGAGGATGTGCCCGACCTTCGGTGGCCTTCCAGACCACTTCCATGCTCGCCCTACAAACAACCGTCGGCTCGCCTCCGAGCCTTCCTACACGCTGAGCCCCCTCAGCCCCCTAGCTCGCCTCTGAGCTATCACAGAACCAAGCTCGCTCAGCTTCCCGCTCGTCCCCGAGCCTCCCGCCGAGTTTAGCTTCCTCGGTCCCATCGACCGACCCACAGCACTAATCGCAAGCGTCTCCGCCACGGCTCCGCGAATCGCGCTAGACGCGAGATACCTGCCGCCCACGATCCCGCGTTGCACGCCATCACGTTCCCCCATTAACGTGCGTATCTCGTCATTAGCGGGGAATCCCTCCTTTCACGCGGGTATAACGCCAGGGGCGTAATGGCCGGTGTGAATCTCGTGCCCGCCAGCCCATGGATGCCACTATATAATCTCCTCTCTCAAACGACTCAGATAAGGCAAGTTTACCCCAATATGCCGCTACTCTACCCATTTAGCCCGTCTGAGTTGATCGTCGGAGGGTCCTCGGTGGCACAACCACCCCCGGAACTTCCTTGCAGGTAGCGAGGCTTCAACCACTTCAAGCCCATTGAGATCCACACGCTTCAGAAGGCAACCTCCCAATTCAATCTCAGCTGCTCGTCTCCACTCGCTGCAGATCAACGGAACGTAGTATCTGAAGGAGATCCAGAGATCCAGAGATCCATCAGAACCAATTAAAAGTAAAAAGCAAAAGGAATTAGCTTTCTTGTTTTGAGCACATCTAGAGGAATAAAGCACACCTCGAAGTTTTATTCCAGCAGGCGTCCCTGATATCAAAAATGGTAGCTGTATTCAACAAAGATCTCCTAAGTTGGTACCTGATCACTCTCAAGCTCAAAGAAACGGTTGAATCAAACATCTCCAAATCCCAACCAGCCTCTCCCTCTCCATCAAATCCTCCTCTCCTCCTCCTCCCTCCACCTCCGCCTCATCCCCCTTCCCTCAACCTCAACCCTGAATGGATCATCTCAATCCAAGAAAAGCTCCACCAAGCAAACCAACAAGAGTCCTCATGTCCTTGGGCTAAGATCTCCATCTACAAAGTGCCCAAACCTCTCCGCCAAGACGATGAAGACAAGTCCTACGTCCCCCAAATTGTCTCCCTTGGCCCTTACCACCGCGGGAAGCGCCGGCTCCGCCACATGGAGACCCACAAATGGCGGGCCCTCAACATGGCCCTCACACGCACCGGCCATGATATCCAAGACTACATATTCCCGATACAATCGCTCGAGGAAAAGGCCCGTGCGTGCTATGAAGGCAACATCGTGCTATCAAGTGACGAGTTCGTTGAAACAATGATTCTTGATAGTATTTTCATGCTAGAGATGTTTCGTGGTGCGGCTGGCGAGGGGTTCAAGCAACTTGGGTACTCCCACAACGACCCGGTGTTTGCCATGCGTGGTACGATGCATTCTGTGCAGCGTGACATGATCATGCTGGAAAACCAGATCCCTTTGTTTGTTTTGGATCAGATTTTTGCCATCCAGATGGGCTGGCCAGAGCCGGCCGGGCTGGTATCCAGGTTCCATAAAGCTCTGAAACCATGTTAACAATTAGGCATAGAAAGCAACTCAGAGAGATAGGAAAAGTTAAATCGATGAGAAGAGTCCTTCTTGTCTATAAATTTTCTTAATGTTGTCACATATGAATCCCTTGAGTCATAATATTACGCATGTTTGAGTAGAATTTTGCCATATTTTAAATCCATCAATTATGCATAAATCTTGGGCCAACCATTTAATTTCCTTATCTTTACAGGCTCGCCGTGCAGTTCTTCGATCCGCTAATGCCCACCGACGAGCCGCTCCGCAGGAGCAACCACAACAAGTTACAAACTTCTTCATCATTTGTTTCAGCATTCGATCCTTTGTCCGATGGAAGCGGGCTCCACTGCCTCGACGTGTTCAGGCACAGCCTATTGAGCGTGGGGCTGGAGCCTCCGCCACGGATCTGGATCAAATGCCGGACGTCACCCAAGCACTGCATCCCCGACAAGCGTCGGCAGCAGCTGGTCCACTGCGTCAGCGAGCTAAGAGAAGCTGGAATCAAGTTCAGGAGACGGAAAACCGACAGGTTCTGGGACATCAAATTCAAAGACGGGGTGCTAAAAATCCCTCGTCTCTTAATCCACGACGGCACAAAATCTCTGTTGTTGAATCTGATCGCGTTCGAGCAGTGCCATATGGACTGCAGCAACTACATAACTTGGTACGCGATCTTTATGAACAACCTGATAAATTCGGAGGAGGATGTCGCCTACCTGCATTACAATGGGATAGTTGAGCATTGGCTTGGAAATGATGGCGAGGTCGCCGATCTTTTCAATAGATTGTGCCAGGAAGTGGTCTTCGATATTAGCGACAGTTACTTGTCGGGGCTTTCGGAGCAAGTGAATATGTATTACAATCAAAGGTGGAATGCTTGGAGAGCTAGCTTGAAGCATAACTATTTTGGGAATCCTTGGGCGATTATTTCGTTGGTTGCTGCTGTCGTGCTGTTGATTCTAACTTTTGTTCAGACTTATTATAGCATTTATGGTTTTTACGGGCCTAATTCATGAGAAAAGTTAGGAGGAGTTGCATTTGAAGAATATAAATAAAATGAGTGTGTATCTGAATTGCTGCTGTTGGAGTGACAAATTTAGCATTTTTTTCTGGAGTTTTGCATGACCCTTTTCATTCAAGGCAAGTGAAAAATTTTCCCCAACTTTTCTTTCTTTTTATTTTTGGGATCTTTTTTGAAGATTTATATTGGTTCTTGAGTGTGAGCAATAATGTATAAGCACTACTACAGAATCCACTTTAGGACATAGGAATATTGTCACGGTTTGAACCGTGACTAATTTTGAGATACGGTCTTAAACAACTTGGTCATAGTTGGAACAGTGACCAACTACAAAATGTGGCAGGCCCAGCACCCATTCGTGATAAACCCAATCCCCCCCCCCCACACTTTTTCCCCGATCGATCATTTCTTCCTCCAAAAAAACCTCCCACCCCTTCTCCACCGATCGCCCCCGCCCCTATCCTCGATCGCCACCGATCTGCTCTTCGATCGCCGCCCCTGGCCTCCTCGCCTGCTCACCGCCTTAAGCCACCGTCTCGATCACTTACTCAGCCTCTAAAGATCGCTCACCGCCTGGAGATCGCTCACCGTATGTGTCGGTCGTCGCCACCGTGCCAGGAGCTCGCTCACCGCCTTTGCCTCCTTCATTATCCGCATCAGGTAAGTGTTTTCCATTTTAATTTTAATTCTTCTTAAAATTTTGTCTTTCATTATTTTAATTTTATGTTAGGGTTTGTAGTTTTGTGTATTGATGCCCCAATTCCTAAATTTTAATTTCAATTTTGGCCCGATTCCTAATTTTCTTTGTTTAGGATTAGGGAATAGGCCGGATTAGGGTCAAATTTGGGGTTAGGGGGCCGGGTTTATGTCACGAACTAGAATTTAGCTTTTAACCGGCACTTAAATCATACAACGCCTAAACGCGTAACGTAATTCAAGTAAGCCGAAACCCAAGTTGGGTTACGGCAGCGCCCCGGCCATCAATCCGTGGCCAAATGCGGAACAAAAATTTACAAAACTGGCGCTACCACAACCCTCGAATACGGATCGACCTTAAACCCTAAACCTAACAAGCTAATAAAGAAGTTATGGAATGTTATACCGAATGATCCTTGTCTTTCGGTCTTTAACAAGCTTCCTAAGCTCTTAGTGGCCATCATGATCAAGTTTGGTCGCCGATCTCCCTCCATCGAAGATGATCCACCCGAGAATTTATGAATCGAGCTTCTACTCCAAAACCGAAGTAACTAGGGTATCTATTTTACTAGACTTCATAGCCTAGGAGATATAGAGTCTAATGAGAGAATAATTTGTCTCTAAACAGCCTAGCTTTCTCAGCACATGAGAGTGTTAGAGTGGAGGAAGAAGAAGAAGCCATTGGAGAGAAGAGTGTGTGAAGCTAGAAGCAACTCAAGAAAAATGAAGCTTGGACAAAGCAACAAAAGAAGTAGCTTCCTTATTTTTGTGTGTGTATGTTGTGAGAGTGTGAGTAAAAGAATAAAAGCAACTCAACAATAATATCTCAAGTCACCACAATTATCTTACAACACTCACATCAAATATCAAGCATGAGTCATGCCTTGAACCATGCTTCAATCAATGCATATCACACTCATCCTTCCACGTCATTAAACCTTTTAAAAAAAAGATTAAAACAATAACGAGGTTAGAAACTTCTAAAAGATAATCTTGTAATAAATTACAAGAATTCCCATCATCCGTATATATATATCTGTATCCGTATTCCGAAGAATCCGAATACAATGAGACGAAAATAATCCAACAATATAATACCAGGATCCGGCTTAAACCAAAACCCACTAGTATTATCCGTCCGAATCATGATATGTGTACAAGTGCACATATATGATCGAACCCTATCGTAAAACCATACGACCTCTACATCGTTTCGCCCGAAGCAGGAAAATCCTCTGTGTGGGACTCTAAAGACACGTCAATATGCTGGCAGTGGGTTTAACCACAAGCACGTCAGCGGTACTAGCTGTATGTAACGGCTATGTCACGACCCGTAATTTAGCACATGACCGGCACTTAAATTACGCAACGTCTAAATGCGTAGCGTAAATCAAGTAAGCCGAAGCTCAGAAAATCTAAACCTTTTTGTGGAAAATAGTGGGGGTGCAGTTTTGAAATAAAGGTATAATGAATCATGTTTTTCTTTAAATGCATAACTAATGAGACATGAAAATGCAAGTGGATTATACTACAGTTGAAAATATGTTTCTTCTTTAAAAATTTGGGCAGCACCTCCCTTGTATATTTTGATCCAAAAACATATACACAATAATATATAGGCATCCCCAAGGGGGAGCTAGCTCTTCGCTAACTGGAGGAAATACAACCACGCAATAACATATATACGACGCCCAACGGCGAAGATCAACCCAGAAAGAATAATAAATAAGCAAGACATCAAAACTCAAGAAGCGAACATAAACCCATCACTTAAAGTCTCGCACAAAACCCAAGTCTGACTAGGTCTACCAATATAAAATTTCTAGTTTCTGATTTGATTTGATGGAGTTTATCTAGATACAACGGAATATAAAGTATGAGAGTGGACACGATCCAACATGATTGCCACCTACAGAAACAAAGCACCCTGGATGAAGCTGTGCGCCAGCAATACCGCAACTGATTCCAAACGGTCAAACATGCAAGAACTGTGGCACAACAGGGTTGAGTTTCCAACTCGTAAGTAGAAAACATCAGTAGGTAGAAATCGAATAAAACAACGGTTTCCTAGGTCATTATATCCTGAAGGTAATACTATGATATCTAGGGTGACCACATATGCATATATGTCAACAATCGATCAATGCAATGACATATATAAATAAACATCCGACATCATATGCCTGCATGCATATGGATATCATCCACATGTCCATCAACGACACAAACAATATCATGGAACCTGAGTGTCCCACACCGACATTCGAAACATCATGAAAACATAAGCCTGTATGTATATATATATAAGGATATCAACCACGTGTGTCCATCAACGACACATCAAAATCATGGAACCTGAGTGTCCAACACCGACACTCGAATCATCATGAAAGCTCGTGTCCAGCATCGACACGTACATTCTCATATCTCGGACTCCATCAGTCCGGATCAGCCCCTATCACGACCACAGTCGGTATCCTCCAGATATCCTCCACGCCAAATTATCTCAGGCTCCGTCAGTCCGTATCGGCCCATATCATCTCACGACTCCGGTCGGTATCCTTCAGATATCCGCCGAGCCCAAAACTATCAACGGTAGGTAGTGCTCCCATGATAGACTCATCGTCTACATCTCAAGCTTATTGCCCCGGGATACCTTACCGGGTCCACTATGTACCTGCAGACAGATCATCTTACTCCTCGAATCGGGTCTAAAAAACCAAGCTCCGAACCGAGAAAACATCATGGTGGACATATTGAAATATCATATCAAGAGAAACCGGCATTTTAAAACAATACACCATTTCCTTTGAAATTAACCACGGTTCTCAAATTCAGAGATCTCATAAAAACAGCATCTCAATGCATATAACCATAAAGTACGACGTATGCAACATAGAACAGTAAGGTGAGCATATCAAATATATCATGTAAACATGTCATATGATACTATTGAACAATTAAGAATAATATCCGAGATATAACAATTCTACTGTATAAGTAGCATGATAATTACCGATGAAGAATGTGTGTGAGCCGGCAAATCTGTGTAAGTGTAACATGCGCATCAACGGTAATTGTGCAGGTGTACTACCAAATGATATCATATAGCATTAAATACCGGAAACATGATAGGTATCACACGAGGAATAATCCAACATAAACATGAAATATAATAAGGTAGCCTCTCTATGTCGATGATCCTGCCTCATAGTATCAAGTGTCGCAATATTCTCGATCATCATCCTCAATTCATGAGCGTGGATCAAACATTCGGTAAACACATCGCGTACGGTAATCCATCACACGGTGACTACAATCTAGATTAAGGATCTGTTGTCCTATTCATCAATAAGGATACGGATCTAAAATCTAGTACGACATATCACTCTTTATCCACATAAATAAATATATACACACATATATCTCAAGTCTCATCTGTATCAATCTTATATCATGACATCTTGCATATACGTCATATCTTATTAATCTCAAGTAGTATCGATCTCGATCTCATATCATACCATTATCAACTCATACTTGTTCTCTTTCAATTCATACTTATCATGATTCACTTTCTCATTTCGTATTCTCATACATCAATCCGAGTCATCTATATCTATCATCTTAAAATCCTATATCATGTTCTTATAAACATATATCATATTCTCAAGCTAATATATCCATTAGTGTCAACTTTTATCATATCATCTCTTACTAAATCCTATAATCACGTCCGTAAGTTTGTAGCATATCCTTTATCAAAATTATAATTCATAAAACGATCTTCCATATCAATGGTTGCGGGGGTGATATACGCCATCCACCAGACTTTCCCCGTAGATATAAATCTACTCAGCTGCTAAACTCCTCACTTAGCCGAAGTCGATGTACTTCGTCGTCTCGGAAGTCCACGCGAAGGTACCTACAATCAATACACAATCGCAATACTATTAAAATTAAGTCCGAAAAACCGATATGGAACACGAATTGCTTATAGCTTAGAACCTATAGCCTACGCATGTAAAAACAACCAAATAACCCTCGTCCGTTGACGTACAAACGTCCAACGACAGAATCCAAACTCAAATATAAAAACCAAGTTTTCAGAAATCGCATAACACGAAATCAGCAACCTGAGAATTCACTCCCACATTCGACCCTAGGCCAAAATAGGGAATTTTGCATATGGGGTTGCTCTAGATATCAGACAAGGGAGCCACAGACCAAAAATCAACACTTTCCACCCCGACTTGGCCACAATTTGCGGCCCTAGGCAATAAATCTGCGGCCAGAATAGAAGGGGAAGGGCTCGGGTTTCTATGGTAGGTTCCTATGTGCCTGCACGTCTCTCTGTATTCGCTAAATATTTTTCAGAGCTTCGGAGTAATAGCTGATCTCAGTATCCATCACAAATTCCACAAAATACGATATCGACCAATTCAAAGTTCGTGTTTTGGTTTCTAGTCTTAGGTCTTGGCCAGTAAAAACATCACTCAAGTCTTGCAAACACTCACTACACCTCAATTTGCCACTTAACATCAACATGGAAATTTCCAAGATCACATAACCTAACTAATACAAAATCTAAACTAATTATGATATACTAAACACAAATACCTAACTAAAAGTGTAGGGATTACCTCATTTGACAACTTAGGAAAATTCTTGAGTTGCCCAAAGTCTTCAAAATCCAAACATGAATAGTTCAAAGGGTTTAGGATGAGGGTGTGCATCTTTTTAATGAAAGTGGCATGGGGTTTTGAAAAAGAATTGGAGATGGTACATAGAGGTAGAGGAGGTTGAAGGAGATGAAGGAGTTATAGAAGAGAAGAAGAAGGAAGATGGAAGAAGAAGAATGAAGAAGTCAAGGATTACTCTCTCTCTCTCTCTTAATCTCACTCTCTCTTTAAGTCACTCTCTCATTAATATCTATTTTGTCTCCTCTCTCTCTCTCTCTCATCAACCATGGCTGTAGCGTCTTGAAAAGTCGTTTTGGTGTTTTCTTGAAATTCGGTGAAAATTCGGTATTTTTCCGAAAACCGTCTTTCTCGATATTTTGCAGTTTAGGGCTATTATACTTAAAGTGGATAGGTAATTACTTGTTTTTAGTGACTCATGAAATTTTGGTCATTTAAAAATTTTTCCCTATTTTTCATTTTTTTAATATTATTTTAAGCCGGTAAGGAAATACATTAATTAAGCGATAAATACAAATTTTTCCGGGCTAATTTTAATATCTAAAATTATGATAATTATATTCTAGTGATAACATGAATTTTTAGTAATTTATTTTGATTTTTTTCAAATTTTTATGATTTGAAACGAAATTATTGAATATTTGGGCTAAAACTTGCAATTTTTGAGTTGTAGGGGGCCTTTTTGCATAAAATTTCTTTTGTAACACCCCTCTATCTTTTCCCTCAGCCCAAGAACAGCCCAAACCTTGGCCAACTCCAGAAATTTCTGGCCTCTCTTTCTTGAGTTGTTTCTTGAGTTGAATTTCATGGTTTATGGTTTTATTTTAATTATAATTGATAAAGTATGATACATTTGACTTTAGAAACTTGACCATGACTTTCCCCACTTGCCCACACCCTCCCCCATTCCCCTCCTCTGGCCGAAACCTGCACCATTTCCACCTCCATTATTTTCCTTCTCTTTCTCTCTCATTTTCTTCAAAAGTTGCAACAAAATTCAATAAAAATCCATAAATCCTTCTCTTTTTCAACACAAAATCCTTGTGCTACCTCTTCTCAAGCTTAATATAGTTGAAATCATGTGGAAAGGAGGCATTTTTGGAGCAAACTTTCTTGCTTGATCCATTGATCAAGAGGTATATTTCCTATCTTGTTAAATCCTTTGTTTAAGTGCTTATATTATAGGGTTTAGTGATAATTTAGTGTAGTTAATCTAGATTTCTTAGACTTTGTTTGAAAATTGAGACTAGGGTTTGAAGCCATAATAGTTAATTAAGTATTTTATAGTTAATCTAGTTGTTAATGACTAATCTATTTGGTTACCTTGTTGATATAGTTTTCAATTATGCTAATTTGATTAAATTAGAAGTGTGAAATTTGCTTTTTAGGATTTTCAAGAAAAGGTTTTTGTATGGAAATGGTATTTGAAACATGATTAGTGAGTTGATTAAACCTAATTTGTGTTGATTAAACCTAATTTGCTATCTATTGTTTTGCTAACCTTAATCTAAGTGGTTAATTTGCTTATTAGGCTAAAATATAGTGTTAAATTAAGGTTTTCATATATAGTTTGATTTATGGTTGCTAAGTACAAAAATCAAGAAAAGGTTTTGTTATGTAAATTAGGTTTTTAAGCCTAGTTAATGGTTTAGAATTTGTGTATTGGCTAGCTATTTGGTTAGTTTGGATGTTGGTGTTGGGTGGTGTTGACTTGTCGCTAAATTGTCGATGTTTGCATCAAATTGCAATTTCTGCTTACTAGTTTTTTATAAAAGTTATGTGATGAATTAATTGTGGCATCTCGATGATTGTATGGCTTGTCCTACGACTTTTAGGATGCGTGAGTGCGGTTTTTGGGTAGTCGGGTTTTAGTTTTGCCGGGTGACCCAAATCGGCGTTTTTGGCAGTTTTTGCGATTTTCGCGTGTGTCCGCACACTTTGTGCACGTTGTACCTAGCTAGCGAACTTTAGTAGTTTCGTTGGGGTTTTGTGTCGTTCTTGATACGTAACCTTATGTTTGGTATTGATGTAAATTCCAGGTTCGGTCGCGGAGACGTCAGACGCGGCGCGAAAGGGAAAGGCGGTGATTGGACACAGCTAGCCAGGGATCCCGGTGAGTAGATTTAACATCTACGGGGGACGATCGTCTGGATGGCGCAAGTCGCCCGATAGATTTAGTAAACTGGAAAATAGTAAATTGGATAATCACTTGTGACATTAGAATAATAATACTGGCATGATAATTGCTGCAATTAGATCAATAGGTTATACCCATATATGCAAACTCAATTGTAGGACACATGCACCATTACCAGGTTTTATATGCAGCACGAGCACTATTCATGTTTACACACACCCTGGTAATTGCCATGCCACCACACTAGATAACCTTTAATTTAAACCTTTTACTAATTGATACTTAAATTGTGCTATTTCCTTAAAATGAAACCGTAGGATTGCTATTCATGTGCATGTACTTCATCATATTCATTGTTCATGCTTAATACATTAATCACACATCGCAACTTGATTTTTGATATCATACGCATTCATTAGCATTGATATATGCACTTATGAGGATTTCTTGAGATTTTATGATATTGCTGGATTTCGGGGGAAAGCCGCAAAATTTCCAAACTTATGATATTTTTAAAACATGTAAATTGCGGTTTTCTAGTGATGTAAGTATCGTCCACCATGAGTTTGCTGTGGCTTTGGAAATCCGTGTCGAGGAGTGGAGGAACCGGCACGGGTACATGGTGGGCCCGGTAAGGTACCCCGGGGCAAGAGGAATGTGGTGATGACGTTGAGCCTGGCAGGGGACGGATTACCTACCGGTGACTGTTTGGGACGGCGGATATCCAGAGGATACCGACCGTGGCCGCTAGATGATGAGATATTGATATTTGAGATGGGTCAGCCGGACGGCTGAGGCCAGAGATACATTTATGAGATTTGAGACAGCTTTTGGGTGTCGTTGCTGGACACCGATTTTCGTCGATTCATCGACATTATGCTGGCATTCTAAAAGAGTTTCAAAAACAAAAAGAGGTAAAATATTTCTTATATATACCTATTGAGACCTCAGATTTTCATGTTGCATGCATATTAGTACACTGATGTTATATACACACCTGCTAGTGCATCCAGTCATACCTGTATTATAGATGCTAGGATGCTTGTGTGCATGCATACGATAGCCTTTGTAGATGTTATTTATTACTCACGAGTTGGCAACTCACCCCCGTTGTGCCACAGTCTTTTGCAGGTCCGCTCCGTCAGTTCAGTAGCGGCGGGCGCACTTGTCTTTTGCCTCTTTTGCCTGAGCTCGAGATTTGCTCATAGGTGGGTTATGTTCTTTTTTGTACCACCTTGTATATTCTTGTATATTCTTGTATCTAGTGTACTCCATCTACTGTTCTACCAGATTATTGTATATTGACCTAGAGATGAGACTGTGAGGTTTGTGGATTTTATGGATTTTATACTGTATCTGGGGTCGAGCTCACTTGAGCCGACATGCTACTTTTTCATGCTTCCTTATGCTTTATTATGCTTATTGTCATTTACATTGCGTGGGATTTGTGACCGCCGTATGGCGAAGAGCTAGCTCCCGCTTGGGGATGCCTTATTTTGTGGATTCATGTATATATTTTGTTGTACCCATTTTTGGGGGTCAGTATTTACAAAGGAGACTCTGCCGAAATTTTTGGGAAAAATTTGTATTGTTTTTAAAAAGTGTTTTACATGACTTATTTGATAACTCGCTTTCAATTGATTGGGTTTTCTTCACTCTTTTGCTTAACTGGTTTTGTTTTCTGGGCTTTGGCTTACTTATTTTACGAACGCCTTTAGACGTTTCGTAAACTTAAGTGCCAGTCACGTTCCGTACCCTGCGGGTCGTGACAAAGTTGGTATCAGAGCGATAGGTTTTACCTTTGTGAGTGTAGGATGACCCTTGGTAGATGGAGTAAGTGACTTAAGCAGGGTAACGTAGCGTGCGTATGTCCGCGGCATACTTACGATACGGTACTCCGCCTAAGTGACTTTAGGATATACTTGCTTGAAAAATTTCTTCTTCAATTCCGTGTATCCTATGATCCTATTGCACTGTTCTTATTATCCGTTTTCCTGTAACAGCCACTATGCCGCCGAAGGCTACGAGGGCACAGAGGGCTGCCGCCAGAGACGAGATTCGAGCTGGCTCGTCCGAGACAAGGACTGAGCAGGGTGGTATGCCTACACCGCAGGGACGGACCGATCCACCTTCCCCAGGCCGTATGGATAGGCTCGAGACGGGTATGGAGGAGTTGCGACAGATGATGGGAGGCATGCAGGAGCTGCGTCAGATGGTAGGATCCCTAGTTGCAGCCAGTCGTACACCGAGGCAGGATGACGTACCTACTACATCACAGACGACCATGATACCTGCTCCTACTACTACCATCGTGTCCATTCCGGTTTCACTACAGGACTTCATGAGGCTGAGACCTCCAGTATTCACCGGCACCGAGGCAGCGGAGGACCCACAGACGTTCCTTGACAGTTTAGCCAGGATCTGCCGTTCGCTGAGATGTTCGGATGATCGATGGGTAGAGCTTGCGAGTTTCCGACTAGAGGGTCTCGCGCAGACATGGTGGGAGTCAGTCTTGAGAGGTCGAGCTGCAGATCTACCGCCTATGACTTGGGCCGAGTTTACAGCGGTCTTTCTAGCCCGTTTCCTTCCAGAGAGCGTTCGTGACGCCAGAGCTCGCAGCTTCGAGGCCTTAGTCAAGACACCTGGGATGACGGTGTCTGAGTATGATATCCAGTTTACACAGTTATCCCGATATGCTCAGTATTTGGTGGATACCGAGGAGAAGATGGTGAAGAGGTTCGTACAGGGACTTGATGCCCAGCTATACCTTGCCATTGGCGCCCAGCACTACGACACTTATTCAGCGGCTATGGATACGGCATTACGGATGGAGGCACGCATATCACAGACTCCGGCCGTTTCTGGGCCGAAGAGGATGCGCACCGATGTACCGCCTCAGAGGCAGCGCGCCAGATTCTTTCCGAGAGATAGGCCTGGCAGAGGATTTGGGCGGGGACAGTTATATGGTTCTTATTCCCAGGGGCAGCAGCCGTCGCCAGGATGTTTTGGGTGCGGGAGTTTGCACCATCTTGTCAGAGACTGTCCGGTGAGACGACAGGGAGTAGCGACAGTTCCGCATGTGACCCTACCACCATCACCACCCCCTCCTCAGAGAGCCCTACTTCCTACCCCAGGCGATGCTCCACGCCAGTTAGGTGCACCGAGAGGCCGTGGACGCGGCGGTCCTGTTCAGAGAGGACGAGGAGGCAGAGGCCGAGGTCGAGGTCAGCCCGCTATCGGTGGAGGACAGGCCCGAGTTTTTGCTTTGACACCGCAGGATGCGCAGGCATCCAATGCCGTTGTGACAGGTACTTTGCCAGTTTGTTCTTTCGATGCACGGGTATTATTCGACCCAGGTTCCACACATTCGTACGTCTCTACACACTTTGCACCGATGTTGGGCCGTGAGTCGTCGTCGTTAGATCAGCCGCTTGTTGTTGTTACTCCGGTAGGCGAGTCGTTTGTCGCTCGGTTTGTATTTCGTTTGTGTTCCGTTCGTATCGGGGAGAGGGATTCATCAGTTGATTTGATACTCCTCGATATGTTGGACTTTGATGTGCTTCTGGGCATGGATTGGCTAGCCACTTGTTATGCTTCGGTGGACTGCCGTGAGAAGGCAGTCAGTTTTAGCTTTCCGGGAGAGCCAGTCCTTGTTATTCAGGGAGACCGTCGTGTCGCCCTTCCCAGCTTAATTTCGTCTCTTCGCGCTGGTCAGCTCTTGCGGAAGGGATGTCAGGGATTCTTAGCGTTTGTTTGTGATACTCGAGCTGCAGAGGTTCCGTTGGACCGGGTCCCGATAGTTTGTGAGTTCCCTGATGTCTTCCCTGATGAGCTACCTGGGCTACCGCCTGAGCGCGATGTTGAGTTCTGCATTGATTTGATTCCTGGTTCGGGGCCTATTTCTATACCGCCTTATCGGATGGCCCCGGCAGAGCTTCGAGAGCTGAAGGAGCAGTTGCAGGATTTGTTGGATAAGGGGCTTATTCGACCGAGTGTTTCTCCGTGGGGTGCTCCGGTCCTGTTTGTCAAGAAGAAGGATGGAAGTTTGCGCTTATGTATCGACTACCGCCAGCTGAACAAAGTTACCGTTCGGAACAGATATCCGTTGCCGCGCATTGATGATTTGTTCGACCAACTTCAGGGTGCGGGGTATTTTTCGAGGATCGACTTGCGATCAGGATACCATCAGCTGCGAGTTCGACAGGAGGATATACCGAGGACAGCTTTCCGTACACGCTATGGCCACTACGAGTTTTTGGTGATGTCGTTCGGACTCACCAACGCCCCAGCAGCATTCATGGATTTGATGAACCGTACATTCAGGCCGTATCTTGACTTGTTCATCATCGTGTTTATCGACGATATCTTGGTGTACTCCCGGAGCAGAGAGGAGCACGAGCAGCACTTGCGGATTACGTTACAGACTCTGAGGGAGCACCAGCTGTTCGCGAAGTTCTCCAAGTGTGCTTTCTGGCTGGACAGCGTCGGATTCTTGGGTCACGTGGTTACGAGAGACGGCATTTGTGTGGACCCGAAGAAGATTGAGGCTGTTCAGCAGTGGCCCCGACCTACATCGGTTACTGAGATCCGTAGTTTTCTAGGCTTGGCGGGCTACTACAGGCGTTTTGTTCAGGACTTCTCCCGTATAGCTGCACCGTTGACCGGTTTGACCCGGAAGGGAGTTCCTTTCGTCTGGACGGAGGAGTGCGAGCGCAGTTTTCAGCAGCTGCGGACTTGTTTGACTACGGCGCCGGTATTATCTTTACCTTCGGGATCAGGCGGATTTGTTGTCTACTGTGATGCTTCGCGAGTGGGATTAGGATGCGTTTTGATGCAGCATGGCCGGGTGATCGCTTATGCTTCTCGGCAGTTGAAGAAGCATGAACAGAACTACCCCACTCATGATTTGGAGATGGCTGCAGTGGTCTTTGCACTGAAGATTTGGCGACATTACCTTTACGGCGAGTCGTGTCAGATATTCACCGATCACAAGAGCTTAAAGTACATATTTCAGCAGCGAGACCTGAACCTCAGACAGCGTCGTTGGATGGAGTTGGTGAAAGACTACGACTGCGAGATCTTATATCACCCCGGCAAGGCGAATGTGGTGGCAGATGCGTTGAGTAGGAGGCCCGGGGGTAGTCTATCCTTTTTGCGCGCAGTTCAGAGGCAGTCGTCAGCAGATTGGCAGATGTTATGCGACAGCCGAGTTGAGTTCGAGTTCACTCAGACAGGGGGACAGCTCGCGCATGTTCGTGCACGCCCACAGTTGCTTGACCGTATATATGAGGCACAGCTCAGTGACGACCGTTGCTCAGAGATCATGGCACAGATGGGACAGGGCAGATTTTCCGAGTTCGTGATTGACGATCAGGGGATTTTACGATATGGATCTAGACTGTGCGTACCAGATGCTGATGGATTGCGGCGCGACATTCTTGAGGAGGCACACCGATCAGTGTATAGTGTCCACCCCGGTTCCACCAAGATGTACCATGATATGAGAGAGACCTACTGGTGGGACGGGATGAAGAGGGACATTGCGGAGTTCGTTTCGAGATGCCTGACTTGTCAGCAAGTCAAGGCCGAGCACCAGAGGCCCGCAGGAGAGCTACAGCCGTTACCCATTCCGGAGTGGAAATGGGAGCAGATTTCGATGGACTTCGTTGTGGGTCTACCCAGGACCAGTCGAGGGTACGACTCCATCTGGGTGATCGTGGATAGATTGACGAAAGCGGCTCACTTCCTTCCAGTGAAGACGACTTTCAGCTTCGCTCAGTATGCTCAGCTCTATATTGACGAGATCGTGCGACTACATGGCGTACCGACTTGTATCGTGTCAGATCGAGGCACTCAGTTCACCAGCCGACTTTGGCAGAGACTTCAGGAGGCTTTGGGCACTCGTTTGAGCTTCAGCACAGCGTTTCATCCGCAGACAGATGGACAGTCAGAGCGGACCATTCAGACTCTCGAGGACATGCTCAGAGCGTGCGTTTTAGACTTTGGTGGTAGCTGGGATCGTCATTTACCTCTAGTGGAGTTCTCCTACAACAACAGCTTCCAGGATACTATTCAGATGACACCTTTCGAGGCATTGTATGGGAGGAGATGCAGATCGCCCGTTTGTTGGACAGAGCTCAGCGAGAGCAGTATTTTGGGGCCGCAGCTTGTTGAGGAGACGACAGCGAAGATACAGTTGATCCGAGACCGGATGAGAGCGGCTCAGAGCAGGCAGAAATCGTATGCAGACAGGCGCCGTCGCAGATTAGAGTTCGCAGTTGGCGACCATGTTTTTCTGAAGGTCTCACCGATGAAGGGCGTGATGCGTTTTGGGCGAAAGGGGAAGCTTAGCCCTAGATTCGTAGGTCCCTTCGAGATCCTCGAGCGTGTCGGCGCTGTTGCATATCGTTTGGCTCTTCCACCCAGCTTTCCCGATGTTCACCCCGTTTTTCATGTTTCGATGCTCCGCAAGTACCTTCACGACCCTTCGCATGCGATTCAGCACCCGACAGTCCAGCTAGAGCGCGACCTTTCTTTTGCAGAGCAGCCGGTGGCCATCTTGGATCGGCAGGTGAAGAAGTTGAGGTCGAAGGTTATACCAACCGTCAAGGTCCTTTGGCGTAGCCCAAGCAGCGAGGAGGTTACCTGGGAGACCGAGGGCGAGATGAGGAAGAAATATCCCCATCTCTTTGAAGGTACGCGTAGCTATATTCTTAAATTCGGGGACCGAATTTCTTTAAGGGGGGAAGATTGTAGCGTCTTGAAAAGTCGTTTTGGTGTTTTCTTGAAATTCGGTGAAAATTCGGTATTTTTCCGAAAACCGTCTTTCTCGATATTTTGCAGTTTAGGGCTATTATACTTAAAGTGGATAGGTAATTACTTGTTTTTAGTGACTAATGAGTTAATTATGAAATTTTGGTCATTTAAAAATTTTTCCCTATTTTTCATTTTTTTAATATTATTTTAAGCCGGTAAGGAAATACATTAATTAAGCGATAAATACAAATTTTTCCGGGCTAATTTTAATCTCTAAAATTATGATAATTATATTCTAGTGATAACATGAATTTTTAGTAATTTATTTTGATTTTTTTCAAATTTTTATGATTTGAAACGAAATTATTGAATATTTGGGCTAAAACTTGCAATTTTTGAGTTGTAGGGGGCCTTTTTGCATAAAATTTCTTTTGTAACACCCCTCTATCTTTTCCCTCAGCCCAAGAACAGCCCAAACCTTGGCCAACTCCAGAAATTTCTGGCCTCTCTTTCTTGAGTTGTTTCTTGAGTTGAATTTCATGGTTTATGGTTTTATTTTAATTATAATTGATAAAGTATGATACATTTGACTTTAGAAACTTGACCATGACTTTCCCCACTTGCCCACACCCTCCCCCATTCCCCTCCTCTGGCCGAAACCTGCACCATTTCCACCTCCATTATTTTCCTTCTCTTTCTCTCTCATTTTCTTCAAAAGTTGCAACAAAATTCAATAAAAATCCATAAATCCTTCTCTTTTTCAACACAAAATCCTTGTGCTACCTCTTCTCAAGCTTAATATAGTTGAAATCATGTGGAAAGGAGGCATTTTTGGAGCAAACTTTCTTGCTTGATCCATTGATCAAGAGGTATATTTCCTATCTTGTTAAATCCTTTGTTTAAGTGCTTATATTATAGGGTTTAGTGATAATTTAGTGTAGTTAATCTAGATTTCTTAGACTTTGTTTGAAAATTGAGACTAGGGTTTGAAGCCATAATAGTTAATTAAGTATTTTATAGTTAATCTAGTTGTTAATGACTAATCTATTTGGTTACCTTGTTGATATAGTTTTCAATTATGCTAATTTGATTAAATTAGAAGTGTGAAATTTGCTTTTTAGGATTTTCAAGAAAAGGTTTTTGTATGGAAATGGTATTTGAAACATGATTAGTGAGTTGATTAAACCTAATTTGTGTTGATTAAACCTAATTTGCTATCTATTGTTTTGCTAACCTTAATCTAAGTGGTTAATTTGCTTATTAGGCTAAAATATAGTGTTAAATTAAGGTTTTCATATATAGTTTGATTTATGGTTGCTAAGTACAAAAATCAAGAAAAGGTTTTGTTATGTAAATTAGGTTTTTAAGCCTAGTTAATGGTTTAGAATTTGTGTATTGGCTAGCTATTTGGTTAGTTTGGATGTTGGTGTTGGGTGGTGTTGACTTGTCGCTAAATTGTCGATGTTTGCATCAAATTGCAATTTCTGCTTACTAGTTTTTTATAAAAGTTATGTGATGAATTAATTGTGGCATCTCGATGATTGTATGGCTTGTCCTACGACTTTTAGGATGCGTGAGTGCGGTTTTTGGGTAGTCGGGTTTTAGTTTTGCCGGGTGACCCAAATCGGCGTTTTTGGCAGTTTTTGCGATTTTCGCGTGTGTCCGCGCACTTTGTGCACGTTGTACCTAGCTAGCGAACTTTAGTAGTTTCGTTGGGGTTTTGCGTCGTTCTTGATACGTAACCTTATGTTTGGTATTGATGTAAATTCCAGGTTCGGTCGCGGAGACGTCAGACGCGGCGCGAAAGGGAAAGGCGGTGATTGGACACAGCTAGCCAGGGATCCCGGTGAGTAGATTTAACATCTACGGGGGACGATCGTCTGGATGGCGCAAGTCGCCCGATAGATTTAGTAAACTGGAAAATAGTAAATTGGATAATCACTTGTGACATTAGAATAATAATACTGGCATGATAATTGCTGCAATTAGATCAATAGGTTATACCCATATATGCAAACTCAATTGTAGGACACATGCACCATTACCAGGTTTTATATGCAGCACGGGCACTATTCATGTTTACACACACCCTGGTAATTGCCATGCCACCACACTAGATAACCTTTAATTTAAACCTTTTACTAATTGATACTTAAATTGTGCTATTTCCTTAAAATGAAACCGTAGGATTGCTATTCATGTGCATGTACTTCATCATATTCATTGTTCATGCTTAATACATTAATCACACATCGCAACTTGATTTTTGATATCATACGCATTCATTAGCATTGATATATGCACTTATGAGGATTTCTTGAGATTTTATGATATTGCTGGATTTCGGGGGAAAGCCGCAAAATTTCCAAACTTATGATATTTTTAAAACATGTAAATTGCGGTTTTCTAGTGATGTAAGTGTCGTCCACCATGAGTTTGCTGTGGCTTTGGAAATCCGTGTCGAGGAGTGGAGGAACCGGCACGGGTACATGGTGGGCCCGGTAAGGTACCCCGGGGCAAGAGGAATGTGGTGATGACGTTGAGCCTGGCAGGGGACGGATTACCTACCGGTGACTGTTTGGGACGGCGGATATCCAGAGGATACCGACCGTGGCCGCTAGATGATGAGATATTGATATTTGAGATGGGTCAGCCGGACGGCTGAGGCCAGAGATACATTTATGAGATTTGAGACAGCTTTTGGGTGTCGTTGCTGGACACCGATTTTCGTCGATTCATCGACATTATGCTGGCATTCTAAAAGAGTTTCAAAAACAAAAAGAGGTAAAATATTTCTTATATATACCTATTGAGACCTCAGATTTTCATGTTGCATGCATATTAGTACACTGATGTTATATACACACCAGCTAGTGCATCCAGTCATACCTGTATTATAGATGCTAGGATGCTTGTGTGCATGCATACGATAGCCTTTGTAGATGTTATTTATTACTCACGAGTTGGCAACTCACCCCCGTTGTGCCACAGTCTTTTGCAGGTCCGCTCCGTCAGTTCAGTAGCGGCGGGCGCACTTGTCTTTTGCCTCTTTTGCCTGAGCTCGAGATTTGCTCATAGGTGGGTTATGTTATTTTTTGTACCACCTTGTATATTCTTGTATATTCTTGTATCTAGTGTACTCCATCTACTGTTCTACCAGATTATTGTATATTGACCTAGAGATGAGACTGTGAGGTTTGTGGATTTTATGGATTTTATACTGTATCTGGGGTCGAGCTCACTTGAGCCGACATGCTACTTTTTCATGCTTCCTTATGCTTTATTATGCTTATTGTCATTTACATTGCGTGGGATTTGTGACCGCCGTATGGCGAAGAGCTAGCTCCCGCTTGGGGATGCCTTATTTTGTGGATTCATGTATATATTTTGTTGTACCCATTTTTGGGGGTCAGTATTTACAAAGGAGACTCTGCCGAAATTTTTGGGAAAAATTTGTATTGTTTTTAAAAAGTGTTTTACATGACTTATTTGATAACTCGCTTTCAATTGATTGGGTTTTCTTCACTCTTTTGCTTAACTGGTTTTGTTTTCTGGGCTTTGGCTTACTTATTTTACGAACGCCTTTAGACGTTTCGTAAACTTAAGTGCCAGTCACGTTCCGTACCCTGCGGGTCGTGACAATGGCATCTCTTTTTTTTTTCTTTTTTAAATAAAACCAAATGAATCAAACAAATATGTAACAAAAATTCACATGACATGGTGCACTAATAATGGAAAAATGTAGAAATACGTATTTGGCTTAATCACGATTAGTAGTGCACTAATCAATTTTTAATTTAAATTTGTATATAATTAATTATAAAAATATATTGTGGCGAAAGCTTTTTCCAAAGAGATCACTCCCTATGAAGGGATCTCGGCTCTTTCCTCGCCAAATGAGGTGCAGGATATTCCAAAATGAATACCACAATGCAAAGCAAAGGAATCGATGATAGTAAAGTTATTACGTTGACGCAAAACTTCAGCCCAAGGGGTCACTCCCGATGAAGAGATCTTGGCCCTTAACTCGTCGAATGAGGTGCTGGATATTCATAACCGAATACCTCTGTGCAAAACAAAAGCAAACGTCTGTAACGTCTGTTTTAAAAAAAAAATGGTTCTAACAACATCATATAGGTTTGTTTTATCCTTGCATTGATCAGAATCAATGCAGTCCCATCAATGAATCATATCACACTAGATAAAAGAACGAAAATATGATGTACGTATATGCCACCCGCATTCGCCACTGGGTCCCGTCATCACCCGTTAGGTTACATAACTAATGGTAGAGCGGGGACTGGACTGATGCGGTTGCAAAACATATACAACATCTACTAGTATATATATATATATATATATATATATATATATATATATATATATATATATATATATATAACAGTCGTCCCAGGCGTGATATAAGGCAACAACACTGAAGCAACACGGAATCTCAGCCAACCAACACAGAGTGGTGGATAATCCAGGAGCCCTGGGTTTCACTTGAGCTGCAAATGAGACCCGACGTTCCCTATAGCGTGGATAGCCTGTGCAATGAAAACCTAGACCCCTACGAGTGCGGCAAGTTACCCGCCAATCTTGGAAGCGAGGCAACCCCAATCATCAACGTAAATTGGCCACCCAGCACTTCGCAGAATTCGGTAACTTGAGCACCCCTCCATGGGCCAACCTATACCCCCTACGAGCGCGGAGAATAACCTGCGAATTGTAGAGTGAGGCCCCCTCCGTCTCAAAGCCATGATATGCTGGCTCGTTGCCCTCTAGAACCCGGGTATTCGTGCATCCCACCACGGGGTAATTCTAGTACAGAAAAGAAAGTAAGTACAAAGTTGATATCGACCTCAACCAGGTCATGCCCCAAATAAATAATATACAAACAGCCAGAGACGGCAGTCCACATGTCGGACGCTCGCCCCGCAATATCAAATGTATAAATGAAACTAAACTGTACTACCATTGCACCACTGGCTATCCACCACGATGATCCAACCATAACCACATCACAACACAGAATATCAACGTGAAAGTCATGTTCGCTAACCCGTCTAAAAGAGCATATAACAATTAGACTAGTTGTACCGCACTAATGACATTCACGGTCGCAGATAGTAATGTATGTACTGTAAACATTTAAACAGTGTTGAAATATTGACTTCGAAACACCCCGAATTGCCCCCAAAGCAAAAGATAACACAATCTCAAGACTGGGTAAAACAAATAATACCAAAAACCATATTTTCCAGACACCAAAACAGACCCAAAATCCCTAGTCCAAACATCAATAACAGACCGGCCAGGCCGGTTTTATCCATGATCTCGCCGGACCTATTTGTGACATTGGGGCTAGGGTTTTGTGGGTGTTCCAGTTGTTACATAAGTAGCCTTCTGCAATTGTTTAAAAAAAATTTGGACAGAAACTGGAATAAGAAAGGTATCGTTTTGGAGTAGTTTCGGTTTTGATACTTTAACATTGTCTAAACAAGCTAGTAAAGGGTTAAAGGGTTGGCTTTGATACCATGTTGGGTTACGGCAGCGCCCCGACCCTCAATCCGTGGCCAAATGCGGAACAAAAATTTACAAAACTGGCGCTACCACAACCCCCGAATACGGATCGACCTTAAACCCTAAACCTAGCAAGCTAATAAAGGAGTTATGGAATGTTATACCGAATGATGCGTGTCCTTCGGTCTTTAACAGGCTTCCCAAACTCCTAGTGGCCACCATGATCAAGTTTGGTCGCCGGTCTCCCTCCATCGAAGATGATCCACCCGAGAGTCTATGAATCGAGCTCCTACTACAAAACTGAAGTAACTAGGGTATCTAGTTTACTAGACTTCATAGCCTAGGAGATGTAGAGTCTAATGAGGGATTAATTTGTCTCTAAACACCCTAGGTTTCTCAAGACATGAGAGGGTTAGAGTGGAGGTAGAAGAAGAAGCTATTGGAGAGAAGAGTGTGTGAAGCTAGAAGCAACTCAAGAAAAATGAAGCTTGGACAAAGTAACAAAAGAAGTGGCTGCCTTATTTTTGTGTTTGTATGTTGTGAGAGTGTGAGTAAAAGAATAAAAGCAACTTAAGAATAATATCTCAAGTCACCAAAAATATCTCACAACACTGACAACAAATATCAAGCATGAGTCATGCCTTGAACCATGCTTCAATCAATGCATATCACACTCATCCCTCCACCTCATTAAACCTTTTAACAAAAAAATTGAAAAAATAATGCGGTTATCAACTTCTAAAAGATAATCTTGTAATAAATTACAAGAATGCCCATCATCCGTATATACACACCCGTATCCGTATTTCGAAGAATTCGAATACAATAAGACGAAAATAATCTAACAATATAATTCTATGATCCGGTTTAAACCAAAGCCCACTAGCATTATCCGTCTGAATCATATGAAAGTCTACCGCATCACCAGCAAGGGGTCTAAGTGGCATCAAGCATGCAAAATACAAATTTTTATCGTGCTAAGCTAGACTTAACAAGATCTTTAGCTAGGTGATTAGGGTTTAAAGTTTGATATCAAGTAAACTAAAGAAGCGAAAGATGTCTATACCCTCGTAGATCGAGTCCTTCACTTCACATACTCCGTGTAGTAGTCCTGCGACTCTACTAGGCTCCACTTGAGGTTTTGGACGGGCTTCCTTCGATGACCTTCGTGCCGAAGATGATCCACGCGAAGTCCCTCCAACTCAAGCTACCTCTACACTAAACTCTTTAGCGTAGGAAACACGCTACACTCGATCACTAGTCAAGTGTAGGATGGTGAAGTAGGGGATGTTAAAGCTCACAGGTTTGTGTTCAAGCTTCATGGTTCACATCACATGTGAGGGTTGAAATTTGAACCGGGGTTATGAGGAGGATGAAGAAGCTAGAGAGAAACCATGGGAGTAAATCAAGAAAATGGCTAAGTGTTGAGATGAGCTCAGGAATGAATGGAAACCCTTGACCCCCACTCATTCAAGCATGGAATTTTGCAATATAAAACTGCAACCATGCTTGAATAGTGCGTCAAGATGAATAAACAAATATAAATCTCATGTTTGCAACCACGCTATCATTTTCCACCACATTTATATTTTTCTCAAAAATAGAAATTCAAGCCATGCTTCATTATATATATATATATCATATATATCAATATGTATATTATGAAGAATAATTAGTGAGCTAATGATATTAGTTAAGATATAATTATATCACATTATTAAATCAACACTTAATTTAATAATCCGGTTATATCACATATGACCGACTAATATCATTTATCTGTATATCACATTATCAAATCAACACTTGATTCGTCGATCAGGTTATATCACATATAACCTAATTAGATAACAGATAACTGCCAGATTACAATACGGTATCACATACACGTATTTAATCAGGCCCACACACATATCACATATGTGTCTTACTTCATTTCGCTTGAACCAGGGAATTTCTGTATGGGACTCTAAAGACTCGTCAATACGCCAGCAGTAGGCGATGATCACATCAGTCACCCACAAGCCGTCAGCGGTACTAGCTGGACGTAACGGCTACCCGGGTATTGAGCGATATGAAGATCAACAAGTAAGCTTGTCCATACTCTCCATGAAGCCTATCAGTAACACTACTGATTAGTAGAGATTTTACGATCACCAAAAATATTTTACCGCAATCAGAAACGGCGTCGCTTTGCAGCTAGCCGGTGAATACGGGTCGGTCCACAGGGATGTGTAATTTTCCTAAGTGTTTTTACGAGCTGATTCCAATGGGTTTTTAGTCTTTTGATTGAATTTAAAAAAACTAAGTTGTACGATGATCAAGAGACTTGCTAGGATTAGGTCTAAGAGGAGTTTGATAAGATTAATATTAACACCTCTTTCAATGCCCTCGATTAAATCTTTTTAGAACTTATAACAATTATTAGTAAAGGGGATTAGGATGATTGGAAAGAAACTAAGTTTTCTTCCTCTAGATCCTTGTCCGTCCTTTCCTATTAATTGTGCTAACCTTCATGGAAGTCATGCATGTTCGGTCCTTTATACTACGGTTTCACCGTTATCTCGTGGGTAGAGTGCCGTACGGAGCGGATCATGCATGCGTGCATGAAGTTCTAGTTATTACAAATTATTGGGCTTGAAAGAGATGAGAGATATTTATCTATCAATCCCTCCCTTATTCCTAACCCTAACAAGCGAGGAAATTACTCGCTCATTAGGGGATCTATTAAAAACAACATTTTAAAATTACTTACTACTGCAGTTTAAGAAATACTACACTAGATTACTAGGGCAAAGGAATGATTTATCTACGGCATGAATTAAATTAGAGAGCTAGGGCAAAGAATGAATTATAAACTAGGGCAGAAAAATGAAATGAACTTACAAGAAATGATGCTCTTCAATCCTCAAAAGAATCTGAATTTTTATTAATTGAAAAGAGGCATCCTTCTTACAGTATTTTGATTACATATTTATAAGGAAATAGAAAAATTTAGGGTTACAGGATTCTGTCACGACCCGAAAGTACGGAACATGACCGGCACTTAAACTACGAACGTCTCGAGGCGTACGTGATCTAAGTAAACCGAAAACCCAGAAATCCAAACCAAGAAAAGTAGTAGAGTGCAGGAAAAACCAACTTAAAGCAAGTAATTTCAATAGCATAAGCCGAATTATGCGGTTTTTTAAAACATCAAAATTTTACTGAAAATTTCGGCAGAGTCTCCTTTGTAAATACTGGCCCCCAAACGGGATACAACATGAATAGTATACGAAATCAAGAAAAAGGCATCCCCAAGCGGGAGCTAGCTCTTCGTCAATCGACGGTCACAACCACACAAGCAATATAATATACAACGCCAACGGCGAGGATCAAAACTCAAAAGGAAACTCAAAACCACCAAATATATAACGAGCGACTCTAAGGTCGAAAGAATAAACAACACTGGTCTCTATCTCAATAAATACATGTTTGGTTGATGGAATTTACTAGATACAACGGAATAATATTATACAAGGTAATATGATGGGTACGATACAAGAAAAACCCACCTACTAGCAAGTCACCCGAATGAAACTGAGCCCGCAAAGCCGTAAAGAAACCTGTACGGCAAACCTGCAAGAAACTGGGGCACAACGGGGGTGAGTTGCCAACTCGTAAATAGAAAAACATCTACGCACAGAAATCGCATAAATAACGCAATCCTAGGTCAATGATCATAATATAGCCTCAAAAATGTATATAACATGTAGCCTATAACAAGGCTAGGGTAAATATCTAACCCGAGTGTAATCTCATGTGCCCGTGTCTGTGCCTCAGGTAGCAATATATCATATGAATGAGGTATGCATGCATGAAACAGAATACATGTAAATGAAGAAACTGTTTTCATAAATTAGTGAGATTTCCTTCGTATTTTTAAACTGAGGTATCATAAATGAAATCAGTATCAACAGTGTCTAGCATCGACACAAAACATAAATCTCACTGTCTCGAAATATCATTGTCTCAATCTCAATATCTAGGCCGCCGTCAGTCCAGACCGGCCCCTACCATCCATCTCAAGACCATGACGGTATCCTCCGGATATCCGACGTGTCGGGTAATATCACCGATAGGTAGTGCTCCCCAGCCAGGCTCAACGTCAACACCACATTCCTCTTGCCCCGGGGTACCATACCGGGCCCACCATGTACCCGAAACGGTTCCTCCACTCCTCGAATCGGGTCTCGAAATCCATCAGCAAACTCATGGTGGACGACTTATACATCATGGGAAAACCGCACTTTTTATTTTAAAAGGGAGAAAAGGTTTATTTATGTTTTTGCGGTTTTCCTCCAAATCCAAGAAATCTCATGAAATCCGAATCCAAGTCATCAATAGCATGTAAACAGTGAATATAGGCATGAGAATCCATGAATGCGACACAACAGTGAATAATAACATGCATGAAGTAGTAGGCAATAACTACAATGTCTAACTAGCATATAAGGCAAGTACACTAATATCATGTCTAAACTATTAGCTAACAACCTATGTCAAATGAAATAGTATTTTCTAAAGTGTTCGTGACATGTCAATTACCGATGAAGATGTGTGTGAGCCGGCAAGTAAGTGTACGTGGTACATACGCGTCATCGGTAATGGTGCTGGTGTCCTAACAGCATGATATTAATAATGCAATAAGAAATTATAATATAAGTATGCGATGCGGAGCGAACAGTAAAAATGAGTGGGAGCTGAATACTAGACGCAACTATAACTAATCTGCACTAATCTAATATAAGTCCTACAAATGGTGCCTTTTGAAATAACACGAATCATGGGGTTTTGAAAATAGGGGCTACGGTGTTTTTAAGAAAAGGTACGTTTTTTTGAAATATCCGTAGAATCCCTTGACCTGTCTTTTAAAATACGCATGATTCGTAAGCTTTGAAATAGGTAAGAATCGAATCTAATCTAACAACTAAACTAAGCTAAAGGGCTAAGCTAACAAGCTGGACTACAGGTAAGGAAACCGCCTAACGTCTGAGTCGATACATATACATACCTGTATATATATTAGTCGGTGATCCCGCCTCAATAATATCATATCCGATACCATATCTATAATCAGACATCCCAAGTCAAGAGTGCGGATCAATCATCAAGATATAGCTCGTACGTAAATCCGTCGTACGGCATCCTCCAATTCTGGGTACGGGTCAAAATCACATTCATCATACTATTCACCTGGTATCCTCTTTATCAATATTATGATCTGGTACTGATCTACGTCTAGTACAATACTGATATCGCCTAAGTATGCATGCACGTGTGTAAAAACTACGTCAAGGACCCGCTACAACGTCATGTCGTATCTCAAATACGAACCCCGCTATATCACCGATCTCACGGCCTCAAATCAAATCTCATCGACTCATCATAAATCCCAAGTACTATCCTCAAATCCGTATGTGAACACACAGTCCCATACCTATGTGAACACATAGCTATATATTCCCGAATAAGCACAAAAGAAAGAAGAAAGTATGCAAGTATGGGTGGGTGTGTGCAAGTGTGGTGCGACCGCTACTCTAGGGTTTCACGACACTCAATCATCCAAGAACACCAAATATCCATATTTATCATCAATAACTCAAACAATATATAACCAATATATATATATGTGTATACGTGTCCGTATACATCACCATGAACTGCGGGGGTGCTATACGCCATCCACCCGACTTCTCCTCGTAGATATAAATCTACTCACCTGGTCCTCGCTCGCCGGTGCCGACGTCGCCACGCGCTTGCTTGTCGTCTCGAAGTCCACATGGGTACCTACATATCATAACGCACCGTATCGCATTAAAATCCGACTTATGACCAAAACGACGCACGAAACCCACATAGGTCAAAACCTATGGTTGCTTTCACAAATCGACCCAAAAACCCTCGACGTCGGCGTACAAACGCCAGACCATCGAGAAAAACCCAAATACACTCATTTGCACATTCACGAACACTAATTTTAATATAAAATAGGTTAACACTCACAAAAACCCCAATTTTACTTAAAAAGTCATTTTTCCGAAAAACTAGCAAGCAAAATTACCCGTTTTAGTACAAAACTCGATGTTTAAACAAATCTAGAGGCCACAATATTCACTAAATATCTTAAATAAGTTATAAAAACAATTCCCATAATTTAATCTCGTTAAATTCCAAAAACCCTAAAATTCTAGTTAACAAAATACCTAAATTTTAACAATTTTATAGCAAAAATGCACAAACTACAATCTAGTTTGGATTTCCATGAACTAAATCATTAAACAACATTTTATAATGTTAATAATGTTATGAATACCCTAATCACATTTTTCTCTTAATTATTTAACCAATTATAAAAAACCTAGTTAGCAAATTAGCGTAATTAACACAATTTAAATTAACAAAAATGCAACTAACAACTAGATTAGTTTTAGCATTCTATTAACATGTTAATCTCCATATTAAAATCATAAACTAATGATAAAAACCCTAATTAAATTCAAACCCTTCTCTTAGAATTTCCAAATCTAGAAATTAAACCACAATAATACCTAATTAGGCTAGATTTAGATAATTTATCAACAATGAAAACATGGGTTGAGATTTATACCTCACAATTTTGTAGATCTACAAGACCAAGGAAATAAAGGGTTAGGAGTTAACTAGGAATTAGTGGTAATTTGGAAGCATTTTAATGGAAATGAGAAGATTTTTGAGCCAAAATGAGGAGGAGGATTTTTTTGGACTGATCATGGAGGAGGCTCGGCCATGGTGCAGGAAATGGGAGAGAGAAAGAGAGTGGAAATGTGGGTGTATGTGTAGAACCACCTTATTTAATGCATCTTTTCAAAAAAAACCCTTCATTACACCCTTTTTACAATTCCTTTTTCTATTAAATGATGAGAGAATGTGATGGGAATTGTGAAGAGAGAGGGAGGGCTGCTGTCATGTGGTGGTGGGGCCGGCCATGTGAGTGGGTGAGGATGAGAGGGTGTGTGTGTGGAGCAATGAACACCAAACACCAATACAATATGCACCAAAACCCTTTTATTTTCACAAAATAAGCCTTTTTCTTCAATATTTTCTAAACCGTTTTGGCAAACGATTTCATTCCAAAAACCACATGATAAAATTTTATTTAATGTTTTATGATGCACAAAATTTGTTTCAACTCATTCCAATTTGTAATTTTCCCTAATTAAATGTATTAGTGGCGGCTTAAAATAATAATAAAATAATTTTTTTCAGAAAATTTGAAATTTCACCAGCGGCTCAATAAACACCAAATAATAGCAATTACATAGTTAGAATATGTATATTTAATTTTTATAATAAGATATTTGTATTTTGACTTTTTACAGAAAACCCCCTTATTTTACCGATTTTTCGAAATTTCACCGAAACGATTTTCAAAACGTTACAGATTCGCACATGTGCAATTACAAAAATACCCCCGAAAAATCCCAACCTTCGCACCGACGCACCAACGGGAGAAATCTGTACCGACACGTGCGTTAGATGGCCGCGGAACCGCGGCATTAGTGGGGGTAGGGCCGCGGTTCCGCGGCCCTTTGGTGAGGTCATATGATCAAATTCTGTGGGCTTCTTCTTGATGCTTTGGTCTTTCTATTTCTATAGTTCTTTTCTCCATTTGGCTTCTGGGTTTTCTCCAGATCTTTCAGTGAAACTTGTAGTGGTTTTTTAACTGTTCCATTTGACATTTTGGACCATGCGTTGCCTTGTACAATTGAATTGTCCTTCGTCTAGGCTTGACTAGGATCCTTCTATTTGTTGGTCAAAAGTCCTTCTTTTGTATCATCTTTTGTCTTTTTCACTGTTTTCGCTCCAAGAACCTGTATCCTGTAATATGTAGCAGACGTGCGTCAAAAGCACCTGTTTATTATAAAAAGAATAAGAATGGGGAATATAATAATGCAATATTATGATATGAACAACTACCGTACAGTCCGGTCTCTTCGTCTGATATGTCGCATATCATGTCTAGGGGTGGTAAACGTCAGACCCCAGTAACGTGATAAGTCATGCTGATGTCTTCCCTATAACGGTTCGAGAAACTATTGATAACACTTATAAGTAAATCTCATAAGCAGCCATGGCCAGAGACTTCCAGTTATAACCAATCAAGTATAGTGATTGATTCTTATTTCTCGTTGTCGGTATTTAGAAACTTGTATGAAATCACAACCAAAAATATTTGACCTAAATCAATAACGGTATTGGTTTGTAGCGCATTAGTGAGTGCGGATCATCCACAGGGATTGTACGATTCGTTCGTATTTTGTTTCGTTTGAATTGAAAATTTAATAGAAAAGAAAAGCAAAACGATTCAAGATTTTTATCGATGAATTTCAAGAATCAACTAAATCAAATCAAGAATCAAGAAAGCGTTAAACATCAAAAATCAAGAAAGATAGAATTCCAATCGATTTAGGTTTCAAGATTTGAAGTAAGGCTCGTAGGAATCGATTAGATCGTAGATGTGAAGAAGACTAGAAATTACCGTTTCTTATCCATTAACAAATTGATGCTAAATCGATGTCGATTTATCGAGGATTAAGGATCTTGCGAAGAATTAGGGTTTCTTCATCCTATCCTTTGTCCTTTCGATGAATCACATTCACAAGATAGCTTCTAGGAAATCGAATAACTGATCGTTGATCTCTAGATTGTGCGAAAAGAATCAAGAACGCATTTCACATCGATCTTGATCATCGATCATTCAATTTTCAAGAATTTACAATTGTTATAGGACTTAAGAAAACGTTTAAAGATTCATCAACATCATCATTCTATAATCATCTCGATTCCTCCACGAGCAGAGTTTTATTCAAGCATCATCACAAGAATACATTCAAGAATTTAAGATGAATCATAATGCTTGAATTGAAATATAAGCAAGTTTAAAGAATCTTCACCTTTATTTATTCCACAAATTGTTATACATTGCTCACGGCTACAAGAATTTGAGAAGGAATAAGATTGTCGAATCTAGCATTGCATCGGCTCCTTGAGTCGTGGATCGGCTTGGATCTCGTGCTCCGTTGAAGTCCGGCTTCGCTTCTAAAGGTTGGTTGAAGACTTGCTTGCTAGAACTCAAAGGATCTTGAATTTGGAGTTTCTTGATTGGATTAGGGTTAGGATTTGGAGGTGGCTAGAGTTGGGTTGAAAGGATGATAGAACAACAATGATCAACTAATGAACAACCCAATTTTTGAACAACCCTTTCAAGAGAGTCCTAGGGTCCTTTTTATAGGTTTTGAAATGAGTAGCTTCCTTAAGAAGCTTGGATTAGGTTAGCTTCCCTTCTAAGCTAGTTAGTTAGGTAGAAGGCTCTAGAACTAGTTAGTTAGGGATTAGCTTCTACCTTAAGCTAGGAGGTAGGGGGAAGGTTCTAGGTTCTTAATGGAGTTAGGGTAAAGCTTGCTTTGGAAGCTAGGAATGTTTAGTTTAGAACCCAAGGCTTGCTGATCTGGCAGAAAGTTCTGGAGTAATCTGGAGATTGCAGTAGCTTGATGAAGTGTACATACTGAGGGAGGAGTTCTGGAGTCAAGCAGGGGGGCTGACGTGGCAAGGCCGCCGCAGAACCGTGGCGCAAGGAGGCTCCGGCCGCTGTTCCACGGCCAAGTGGCTGGATTAAGGCTGCAGTCTTCACATGTTGACTTCTTATGTCTTCAAGTGTACTTTCTGATATGTTGAATCTCTGAATGCTTTTTAGATCATTGCCAGATTCCAAATCCTTGAGTTGGCGTATTTTTTAGCAGCACTGTTGTGTAATTTTGACCATTCTTCTGGATTTCCCGGCACAGACTTCAAAACATAAGTTGCGCAATATAGGAATGTTGCCATGCTATGAAATACAGTCAATTTCCCTTATAGTGCCGGTTTTAAAGTCTAACACATGCAATCTGATATTTTACGACTGGTTTGCTAATATGTGCTATATGAATGCCGAACACTTCTAGATGAGTGCAAATGATAGGAAAATTGCCGGTTTAAAGATGCAGTATTTTCGACTGATCAAATTCCCCCAAACTTGTTTTCGGTCGTCTCGAGCGAACTGTTTTATTAAAAAGAGAAGGAGAAAATAAAGAAAGAGAAAAACTATTCTGCACACTTTCATAGGCAACACGATTGCACTGAGCACGTGCAACAAGCCTTTAAACCTCTAGGTGTCCCTAGTAGGAGGAGTGTTTTTTCCTGAGGGTTTTCAGCGGATTGCACCCACAAAATCCAATAATAAAAGGAAGATCATGAATATTACATTTAAAGACAAGAATTGTAAAAGAAAAGCCTTGAAAATTAGGGTTTCCAACTAAGCTAGCTTTTCGGTTGTCATGAGCCCTATCTTAATAGTCATGAAAAGATGTCAGAAATCACGTTCTCCCTCAATAAAACATCGTCTTATTCTTCATTCCTATCTTTCTTCCCAACATCGATCATATAACCCTGCGTGTGTGTAAAGACATCCCTACACCCGGAGAATTCAATTCAAGCTATCATACTCTTGCCCATCAGCCTCAGTACTTTTTAATTAATGAATATTTAGATGAGATTGCTCACACACTTTCATGCGACCGTTAATACTTCTTGAGGTACTAACCGACCGATTACTCATGTGCTTGCTTATTTGGTGTATTTTCCTCGTCTTGCACCACCTAAGGCTTAACAGTGACTCCCAGACCAGTTGGCCTTAGGGTACTAGGTGAAGAGGCACCCTCGCTATATTTTTTTATTGCTACCTTGGCGATAACAAAACCAGTGTTCATTTTTCTCACCACTTTATATTTTATTCATTTTTTTATTTCCTTCATACTTTGGCTTTAAGACAAGAGCATTTCAAGGTATCCTCTACTATCCCAGGCTTCAAGACGTGTGTAAGTGCAAATAGCAGGGTATCAACGTTCAAAATGTTTGGCTTCCAGAATAGAAACTATTTTTCAGACTTATTTTTATTCTCAGATTAGTGACTTTCTTCATCTTACTAACCCTTGGGACAACGGCTCATAACTACTTATTACTAGTTCGTATAAGAAAACTTCTAATTTTCTTGGTTTTCTTAAATTTTTCTAATGTCATGGATGTAATTTTTCACTATCTAAACTTTTATTATCTTATTTATGTACAAAAAAATTTTTAAATATTAAAATATTTTTATATTTTGAAAATTTTAAATTTTTATGGGTTTTGAAAATTTTAAATTTTTATAGTTTTTTAAAGAAATGTTTTGTGCTTATGCAAATGATATGCACATGATGCAAAAATAAGCACAAACCTCCCCCAAACTTGTTTTCAACAGTGTCCTCACTGTTGCCAACCGCTATATCTACAAAACCTGTAAGCCTGGGAGGAATTTATTAGTGGGGGCAAAATATTTAAGTGAAGATCCTCCCCCAAACTTATTCTTTTCACTCACCTTTATTCAAAAATTGATACAATGATATACAGGACATAGAGGTGAGACGGAGGAATTTTAATCAAGATAGAATTGCTCCTGTAAGAACAGGAGCTCCTCCGTGGGGTCAGTGGAAAAATACGGCTTTAGTCTATGTCCATTCACTTTGAAGAATGTGCCGTTTTTAACATTTTCTAGTTCTACTGCCCCATGCGGGTATACAGACCGCACAACAAAAGGTCCCTTCCACCGAGATCGAAGCTTACCCGCGTGAAGGTGTAGTCGTGAATCATAAAGAAGGACTTATTGACCAGGTGAAAATGTTTTCCTCAAAATGTTTTTATCGTGAAAAACCTTAGTCCTATTCTTTATGATTACAGCGTTATCATAAGCTTCATCGCGGAGTTCGCTTAGCTCATTTAATTGCAGCTTCCGAAAGTTGCAGGCTTGGTTTAGGTCAAAGTTGATTTCCTTAATAGCCCACAATGCTTTATGCTCAATCTCGACAGGTAAGTGACAAGCCTTCCCAAACACTATCCTATATGGAGACATCCCTAGGTCGGTTTTAAATGCAGTTCGGAATGCCCAAAGAGCATCCTTCTGTTTGGTCGACCAATCTTTTCTATTCTTAGCAACAGTCTTCTGCAGGATTTGTTTGATCTGTCTATTTGAAATCTCAGCCTGCCCGCTCATTTGGGGATGATAGGGTGTAGAATTCTGTGGTTGATTGCGTATTTCCGCATCAGAGTCTCGAAAGACCTGTTGCAGAAATGTATCCTATTATCGCTAATGATAGCGCGTGGGTGTCCAAATCGCGAAAAGATATTTTCTTTTAAGAACTCAATGATAACTTTCTTGTCATTAGTGCGACATGAAATGGCTTCAACCCACTTTGAAACATAATCAACCGCCAGCAGTATGTACAAATTCCCAAAGGAGTTGGGAAAGGGACCCATAAAGTCAATGCCCCAAACATCGAAAATTTCAACCACCAAGTGGGTTGCTGAGGCATTTTATTTCTCGGGGAAATTCTACCCGTGTACTGACACTGTGTACAGGTTTTACAATAATCAAATGCGTCCTTGAACAAGGTCGGCCAATAAAATCCGCACTGCAAAGCCTTCTCCGCCGTCTTTTTAGGACCGAAGTGACCCCCACAGACCTGATCATGACAAAAAGAAAGAACACTCTTGAACTCTTCTTTCGGGACACACCGGCGAATGATCTGATCAGGACAATACTTACACAGGTATGGATCATCCCAGTAAAAGTGTTTTACTTGGGATAGAAAACTGTATTTGTCCTGTTTTGACCAATCGCTGGGTAGACAAGATAGTTCACAATATCCCTGAACCGAGATTCATTGGATACGCTCAAGAGTTGTTCGTCCGGAAACGAATCATTGATCGGCAGGGTCACAGGGGAAGAAGAGATGCGTGAAAGATGGTCGGCTACAACGTTTTCACATCCTTTCTTATCTTTAATAACAAGATCAAATTCTTGTAATAGAAGGATCCAACGTATTAGCCTACCTTTTGCATCTTTCTTCGCCAGAAGATGTTTCAAGGCAGAGTGGTCAGTGTACACAACTATAGGAGAGCCAATCAAGTAAGGCCTGAATTTTTCTAATGCAAATACAACTTCCAAAAGTTCTTTTTCGGTAGTTGTATAGTTGATTTGAGCATCATTCAGGGTCTTACTCGCATAATAGATCACGTGTGGCATCTTTTCAATGTGCTGTCCTAAGACTGCACCAACTGCAAAATCGGATGCATCACACATCAGCTCAAAGGAGTAGTCCCAATTTGGAGACGATAGAATGAGGGCTGTAGTGAGGGAGTGTTTGAGTGAGTCGAAAGCTGCCTCACAATCCGAGTCAAAGTGGAAGGTCGTATTCTTGGCCAAGAGAAGAGTTAAAGGTCTGGCAATTTTGCTAAAATCCTTAATGAATCTCCTATAAAATCCTGCATGGCCAAGAAATGATCGAATGTCCTTGACGCTTTTGGGATGAGGAAGGTTTTGAATGACATCTATCTTAGCTCTGTCAACCTCAATGCCTTTCTGTGAAATAACATGTCCAAGCACAATTCCCTCTTTGACCATGAAATTGCATTTTTCCTAATTCAAGGTTAAGTTCTTCTGTTTGCAACGAGTAAGAACCGCGTCGAGATTCGATAGGCAATCAGAAAAAGAGTCTCCAAAAATCGAGAAATCGTCCATAAAGATCTCCAGAAAATTCTCGACCATGTCAGAGAATATCCCCATCATACACCGCTGAAAGGTAGCGGGAGCATTGCATAACCCAAAGGGCATGCGTCTATAAGAAAATGTACCAAAAGGACAAGTAAAAGTGGTTTTATCTTGATCCTTTTTGGCTATGGGGACCTGATTATAGCCTGAGTATCCGTCCATAAAGCAATAATACTCTCGTCCCGCTAAGCGTTTCGGCATTTGATCAATGAAAGGTAGAGGAAAGTGGTCTTTCCTCGTGGCGGCATTGAGTTTTCTGTAATCAATACATACACGCCACCCAGTTTGGGCGCGTGTCTGAATCAACTCATTTGCCTCATTGGTAATAACAGTGATGCCGGATTTCTTAGGGACGACATGTATAGGACTCACCCATTGGCTATCGGAGATTGGGTATATAATACCATTATTAGGCATTTGACGATCTCTTTCATCACCGCTTCCTTCATGACGGGATTCAACCGTCTCTGTGGTTCTCGGGTTGGTCTGGCATCATCCAGCACATGTATATGATGTTCTACTATCAAGGGACTAATCCCTTTGATGTCCGTAATAGTCCAACCAAACGCCTCTTTATTAGATCTCAATACCGATAAAAGTGCATTCTCTTGCTCTGATGCCAGAGAAGCGGATATGATAACTGGTAAAAACTCATTCTCACTTAAATAAGCATATTTAAGATGAGAAGATAAAATTTTGAGATCTAACGCTGGCTGAGAAATAATAGAAGGTGGGATCATCGAGTGATTTATGGAGTCACAAAGAAGCTCATAGCCTGTGAATGATATAGACTCGGGTGGTGATAGGTCAGGAGTGTCGGACTCAAGTGTGGGAAAGGTGTCCTCACTAAGATTATGTGCAAGATCAAACAGTGATATGGTAGTGTCGTCGAGATCTGTAAAGCAAAGTTCCTCAGCTCCGCAACTTTCGGGAGCAATCTCATGGACAGAGCACACATCAAGAATATGAGCAGAGGGTTCTGATGGCTGACTTCCAACTTTGTAGATGTTTAGTTCAATGGTCATATTTCCAAATGATAAGTTCATTGAACCGTTTCTACAGTTAATAACAGCGTTGGAAGTGGCAAGGAAAGGTCGACCCAAAATCACCGGAATTTGGCTCCGGGGGTTCGCTACAGGTTGTGTATCAAGTACAATGAAGTCTACAGGGAATACAAATTCCCCGACCTTTATCAACACATCCTCTATTTCACCCCTTGGTTTGGTGATTGAACGGTCTGCCATTTGGAGAGTACAGCGAGCAGGTTTCAACTCTCCAATCCCTAGCTGCTCATAGACAGAATATGGAAGTAGGTTAACACTTGTGCCAAGGTCTAAAAGAGCACGATTTATGTTTCTACCCCCAATAGAAATCGATATCGTAGGACATCCTGGGTCCTTACGTTTCTTTGGTAGCTGGGGGATAAAAGCAGTGCTAATATTATTATACATGAAGACCTTCTTCGGAACTTGAGTCTTCCTCTTCCTAGTGCACAAGTCCTTAAGAATTTTCGCATAAGCAGGGACTTGTTGAATAGCATCTAGGAGAGGGATATTGATGTTAACCTGTTTGAACATTTCCATAATTTTCTCCATATGTGGACTCGATTTGTTACCCCTTAACCGATTCGGGTAAGGAGCTTTAGCAATAAGCGCTGGGTCCATCATAGGAGAAGGAAGTGGGGGTAGACGTGATCCCAAAAGAGGAGTGGGGATCATCTGTGGAGAACTAGAAGGGCTATACTGAGGTGTCGAGCCTAGTGGGAAATAGAGAATAGGCTCGCGAGAAGGCGGTGAGGTAGAAGAACAAGGATCAGAAGTAGAAGTGTGTGTGTGAGGAAAAGTCTCAGCCAGGGTGTTATTGATAGGATTTTCAATATCATCAATTCCTTCCCCAACATGGTTATTCAGCACTTTCCCTGATCTCAACGTTGTGACGGAATTTACATTGTAATGCCCAGGATTCGGTAGGGGTTGAGAAGGAAGTTTCCCTTTTCCTCTCGCACTCATTTTGGCTTTAAGTCGTGTAATTTCAGCTTCCATCGATCTGATACTCTCAGCTTGGGACGCTGAGTTTTTCTTTATCTCACTGACGGATGATCTAACCTCAGCCGAAACCTCTATGAAATTTGACAAGAGTGATTTCATGGTTTGAGTGAATTGAGAGAATTCGTCAGAACAGGACAACTGCATAGGATTAGACAGTGCAGGAGTGTTGACGTGGTTTTGGAAATTTTGTGACTGGTAGGGGTGCTGTGTGAGTTGAAGTGGTTGCTGTTGTGGTGGAAGAGCCCTTTGGAAATTATTTTGGCTTGGAACCGTGTTTTGAGATTGTTGTTGTTGGTTCCAAGCAAAATTCGGGTGATTGCTCCAACCCTGATTGTACGTGGAAGAATATGGATCGTTTCTAAGTCTTTGAAATGCGGCATTAGTATGCTCATGACCTTGAAACGGAGAGTTTAATGGACATTCTTCCGTTAAGTGAGAAGGATCAGAACAACACCCACATACAGTTTTGGGGAGCGACATTGGGTTTAGGGAGGCTGCTGAAAATTTATGTTCCATAGCCTCGAGCTTCTTTTGTATTGTTGCCATCTCAGCTCGAACACCTATGGACACATCAATTTGGTGTACGCCACCCCTATTCAATGATTGGGTTCCACACTCCCACTGTAGTGATTTTTCAGCGAACTCTTCTAAAAATTTCCAAGCTTCCCCATCATCCTTAGTCATAAAGGTGCCTTGACACATGTTTTCAAGGTTCTGTTTAGTGTTTGGGTTAATGCCCTCATAAATGATTCGGCAAAGATCCCATCTCGGGATGCCGTGATGAGGACATTGAACCAAAAGATCCTTGAAACGTTCAAAGCATTTTGAAAATGCTTCAGTCGGAAGCTGGGTGAATTGATTTTGTTCGCTATGGATTCGAGCTGTCTTTTGCATTGGGTAAAATTTCTTAAGGAATGCCGCAACGAATTCTTCCCAATTCGTAATGGAATGTTCGGTAGTGTTATATAGCCACTTCTCGGCCATATCGCACAAAGTAAATGGAAGAAGACATAGACGCATAGCATCCACTGAAAGTTGTGACGTACCCATCATTGCACATACGTTTTCAAATTTGGTGATAAAAACGTATACGTCTTCAGTCTCGAGTCCGTGGAATTTGGGTAAAAGGTTGATGTATTGGGGTTTAATTTCAAAATTATCCCCATTGGCTGGTGGAATGGATAAGCAGGTCGAAAGAGGACCTCGCAAAGGATAGCATCTCTCTTGGAGAGAGATGCGGGGTGGATTCTGCGCACCAACAGACGGCGGCAGATTAGTGGTAAAGAAGTTCGATGGAGATGGATCCATCAATGTGGGTGTGGTGGTGGGTAAAGAAGAAGTAAATGGAGAAATACCGAATTCGGAGTCGATCAAGTGAACGCGGACTAAACGGGCAATAGAATCACGTGTCCAGCCTATCTTGCACTAAAAAGGGTTAGTATAAGTGGCAGCGTGACTTATAATTAGGGGAAATGAATGAATTCGGTGTTTGTTTTAAAAAATGATACGGATTTATGAAAAAATGATGAGATCACAAGAAATACAACACACAAAACCCTAATTCTAGGGGTCACCTAGGTCAAAGCTCTAGACCGCTCCTAACTGCCAAAAGATAAGTCGCAGGATAAATCCTCCACTACTTTTTTGTCTCTCCTGTGGCCAGGTAAGTGACAGGTAAGTGGGAGGTTCTCCACTACGTAAGTAGTGGGCCTAATTAAGTAACCACTAGCCTTCGACACACTTGTCTTAGACACCACAAAAGAAACACGGATAAGCAATGAATTACCCACGGCCTCTTGTCCTAAGTGAGCCCGACGGTCCTTAGAGTCATCTCTAAATTTCTTTTAGTTAATGAGGGTCAATGCGGATGCAAATTTTGTGATTTTTGGGGCTTAGGAAGGGTAATGAACTCCCCACCTAATCTGGATTTGGTCTTTGCCCCTTAATGTCCGTATTAATATGCAAACAACCACAAAACCAAAAACACGCACAATTTATTTCGCTTTTTGCGGCGCTGCGATTTTTGCAAAGAAGCCTGCAGAAAATTGTTATTTGGAGCAGACAGAGAAGGAGATAATAAGGTTAGAGATCACCAGAGCAAATTTTGTACAGAGAGGCTTCCACAGAGGCGCGGAACCGCCGCAGATGCTGGCTTAGACCGCGGAATCGGCACCGTCGGTGCTGTTCAATGGACAAGTTTTTCACAGCAAGCTGCTGTTAACTCTTTGAGGTCTCTGGAAATGTCTGAAAAAAATTTCACTTTCTCCCCAGCTTCCAGAATTCCTCGCAATCAAATCACAACACACGTTTAGATTTTGCGCGAATTTTGATCACAAAATTATAATGGAATAAATCTTTCAATTCAAATTTCAAATAAAGAACGAATTAGCGCGCGATCCCCGGCAACGGCGCCATTTGATTGATTCTTATTTCTCGTTGTCGGTATTTAGAAACTTGTATGAAATCACAACCAAAAATATTTGACCGCAATCAATAATGGTGTCGGTTTGTAGCGCATTAGTGAGTGCGGATTGTCCACAGGGATTGTGCGATTCGTTCGTATTTTGTTTTGTTTGAATTGAAAATTTAATAGAAAAGAAAAGCAAAACGATTCAAGATTTTTATCGATGAATTTCAAGAATCAACTAAATCAAATCAAGAATCAAGAAAGCGTTAAACATCAAGAATCAAGAAAGATAGAATTCCAATCGATTTAGGCTTCAAGATTTGAAATAAGGCTCGTAGGAATCGAATAGATTGTAGATGTGAAGAAGACTAGAAATTACCGTTTCTTATCCATTAACAAATTGATGCTAAATCGATGTCGATTTATCGAGGATTAAGGATCTTGCGAAGAATTAGGGTTTCTTCATCCTATCCTTTGTCCTTTCGATGAATCGCATTCACAAGATAGTTTCTAGGAAATCGAATGATTGATCGTTGATCTCTAGATCGTGCGAAAAGAACCAAGAACGCATTTCACATCGATCTAGATCATCGATCATTCAATTTTCAAGAATTTACAATTGTTATAGGACTTAAGAAAACGTTTAAAGATTCATCAACATCATCATTCTAAAATCATCTCGATTCCTCCACGAGCGGAGTTTTATTCAAGCATCATCAAAAGAATACATTCAAGAATTTAAGATGAATCATAATGCTCGAATTGAAATATAAGCAAGTTTAAAAAATCTTCACCTTTATTTATTCCACAAATTGTTACGCATTGCTCAAGGCTACAAGAATTTGAGAAGGAACAAGATTGTCGAATCTAGCGTTGCATCGGCTCCTTGAGTCGTGGATCGGCTTGGGTCTCATGCTCCGTTGAAGTCCGGCATCGCTTCTAAAGGTTGGTTGAAGACTTGCTTGCTAGAACTCAAAGGATCTTGAATTTGGAGTTTCTTGATTGGATTAGGGTTAGGGTTTGGAGGTGGCTAGAGTTGGGTTGAAGGGATGATAGAACAACAATGATCAACTAATGAACAACCCAATTTTTGAACAACCCTTTCAAGAGAGGCCTAGGGTCCTTTTTATAGGTTTTGAAATGAGTAGCTTCCTTAAGAAGCTTGGATTAGGTTAGCTTCCCTTCTAAGCTAGTTAGTTAGGTAGAAGCCTCTAGAACTAGTTAGTTAGGGATTAGCTTCTACCTTAAGCTAGGAGGTTAGGGGGAAGGTTCTAGGTTCTTAATGAAGCTAGGGTAAAGCTTGCTTTGGAAGCTAGGAATGTTTAGTTTAGAACCCAAGGCTTGCTGATCTGGCAGAAAGTTCTGGAGTAATCTGGAGATTGCAGTAGCTTGATGAAGTGTACACACTGAGGGAGGAGTTCTGGAGTCAAGCAGGGGGGCTGACGTGGCAAGGCCGCCGAGGAACAGCGGCGCAAGGCGGCTCCGGCCGCGGTTCCGCGGCCAAGTGGCTGGATTAGGGCTGCAGTCTTCACATGTTGACTTCTTATGTCTTCAAGTGTACTTTCTGATATGTTGAATCTCTGAATGCCTTTTAGATCATTGCCAGATTCCAAATCCTTGAGTTGGCGTATTTTTTAGCAGCACTGTTGTGTAATTTTGACCATTCTTTTGGATTTCCCGACACAGACTTCGAAACACAAGTTGCGCAATATAGGAATGATGCCATGCTATGAAATACAGTCAATTTCCCTTATAGTGCCGGTTTTAAAGTCTAACACATGCAATCTGATATTTTACAACTGTTTTCCTAATATGTGCTATATGAATGCCGAACACTTCTAGATGAGTGCAAATGATAGGGAAATTGCCGGTTTAAAGATGCAGTATTTTCGACTGATCATATTGCGCAACATCAACCCCCAATACCGGGAGAGACGAAACCCCTCCTATCGCTCATTGCCTCCATGCGACTCGGGACTGTACCCAAAATCCACCTGTTTATGACGATCTCGGGTCTATAGAATAACCTGTACCAGTGTCACCAGAGGATTGCTATCTGACGATAGGTATACTACTACATAGGAGTTCTCGGCGAGTCCTGTTCGGTGTACCCATTCTCGAATGAGCACCTGTGTACAATCTTTGATGTCACACACTAATGGTTGTGGGATCAACCATCGCCCTCTAAGGGACAAGAAACGTACACACTAGTCTACTCAGGAATATCGATGCCCTAGTCTCGATATTCTCTCGACTAGGAACTGATTAAAGGATGTACTTTTGACCACCCTGGCCCCACTAGTATGATCTCATCATAATCCTGGTAGTCAAGTACATATCATAAGGGTTTTATCAACATGTAAGAGACATGCAGTATAAATACCAGTCTACATGTTAAGATAAAAGTAACCTAATAGCATACTATCATGTCGAGTAAGAAAGCCCTCTATATATTTCCAAGTATGCACTATATCACCAATAATGGCCTCTAGGGCATACATATTCCTAACAATCTCCCACTTGCACTAAGACTAGTTGTTGTAGTATCTCATACCCAACGTCCCAAAATTCTCTTGAATAGCATCTGGGGATGGCTTCGGTGAGTGGATCTGTTATGTTATCCTCCGTGTCAACTCTCTTAACGTCGATCTCCCGGAGATCAACTATCTCCCGGATCAGGTGATACTGTCTAAGAATATGTCTGGATCATTGAAGGGACCGGGGTTCCTAGGACAAAGCCACAGCTCCATTGTCATCACAATACATAGGTATTGGATGCCCTATGGTAGGAACCAAGTTCATCATATGAACTTTTTCATCCAGACAATCTCTTTGGAAGCATCGTTGGTAGCGATGTAATTAGCCTCTACAACGAGTCTGCTACGGTATATAGCTTGGAACCCTTCCAACATACCGTCCCTCCACTGAGAGTGAAGACAAAACCCTAGACCGACTTTAAGTCGTTCTTATCACTCTGAAAGCTCAAATCGGTAAAGGACTCCATCTGGAGTTCACCGTTACCATACACCAAGAACATTTCTTTAGTTCTTCTCAAGCACTTAAGATTGTTCTTCAGCTCTCCAGTGGTTATCCCAAAGATCTTTTCGATACTTATTCACTACACCTAGTGAGTAAGCTACTTCCGGTCTGGTACATAACATCGCATACATGATTGACCCGTCTGCCAAAGTATAAGGCATTGCTTGCATGCGAGCCCTCTCCAAATCAGTCTCGAGAGACATCTCTTTGGAGAGAGTGATTCCTGAACAAGCGGGTACATTACCACGCTTAGAATCATCCATACTAAACCCCTTTAGCATGGTGTCTATATACGTGGATTGGGACAATCCAAAATCCATTTAGATCTATCTCTATAGATCTATATCCCCAGGATGTAGGAGGTATCAATTAGATCTTTCATGGAGAACCTGTATGATAAGAGGCGCTTAACCGAGTGTAGCATAGGAACATTGTTTCCTATCAAGAGTATGTCATCCACGTACAATAAAAGGAAGACAACTATACTTTCTACAACCTTCTTATATATACTTGGTCCATCTACCTTTTTTATGAAGTCAAACTCTTTGAAAGCTTCATCAAAACAGATGTTCCATCTCCGCGATGCCCGCTGTAACCCGTAGATCGATTTAAGCAGCTTGCACATGCTTCCGCTGCTCCCATTGTCTACGAAGCCCTATGGCAGTGTCATATATTCTCTCTTCTAAATCACCATTTAGAAAACGGTTTTGACGTGCAGTCTGCCAGATTTCGTAGTCATGATATGCAGTAATGGCAAGTAGGATCCTGATGGACTTAAGCATAGCTTTGAAAGTCTCAACTTTTCCATCTACACCAAATTATCTTTCTCAAAGATCCTCTTGCTTCCGATGGGTTTTACCCTTCTGGAGCAACATCCAAAGTCAATACTTTGTTGGTGTACATGAATTCCATCTCAGATCGCATAGCATCCAGCCATTTCATATAGTCTCCACTTGTGATGGCCTGCTCGAAACTAGTTGGGTCATCATCTCCATGATGCAATCCTCGCTCCCACCGTCTATGAGAAAACCGTAGTATCTCTCAGGTGGATGAGGAGCCCAACTATATCTGCGGAGTGGCTGCGATTCGTCGGGGACTATTGAATCCTCCGGTTCCACCAAATCGTCAGTTATAGTTTGTGTTTGCTGGAACTACTTCCAGTTCTACCTCATTGCCACTAATTTCTTTCATAAAAAATTTCTTTTCTAAAAATGTGGCATGCCGAGAAACAAAATATCTTTTGTTCCTCGGTGTGGTAGAAGATATTCCCTTGGGAATGGTTGGGATATCCTAGAAACTTGCACAGAACTGACCTTACCTCGAGCTTATCCGGTTTTTGTTTTTCAACATAGGCCGGGCAACCCCATATCATAACTCGTTTAAGAGATGGTCTCTTCTTTTTCCATATCTCATATGGAGTGGTAGGCAACGGGTTTGATCGGAACTCTATTCAATAGGTATGCATCTTCTCAAGCGCATGTCCCTGAAAAGAAATAGGAAACTCTGCAGTACTCATTATAGTGCGCACCATATCTCATAGGGTGCGATTCCTCCACCCCGATATACCATTGTGTTGTGGTGTATACGGTGGAGTAAACTGAGAGAGAATCTCAATCTCTTTTAAATAGTCTCGGAATTCCGTAATCATGTATTCTTCTCCTCGATCATATCGATGGATTTGAATACCTTTACCCATCTGGTTCTCAACTTCGTGCTTATATTCCTTGAAATTCTCAAAAAATTCAGTTTTGTGTTCAACAAGAACATATGTCCGTATCTTGAGAGAACATCGGTGAATGTAATAAAGTATGTGGAACCATCCCTGGCATGTGTAGATATAGGACCACATGCATCACTATGTATCTGTCCAAGAGTTCATTAGCTCTTTCTCCATTTCCAGTAAACGGAGATTCGGTCACCTAGTCTTTGAGACATGACTGGCAAATTTCATAAGATGTAAATTCGAACGGATTCAAATATGCATCCTTATGGAACTTTAGCTAGTCTTGTTTCATCGATGTGACATAGTCTACAATGCCGCAAGAAAAATTCGTTCATTTCTGAGCCGTTCCTCTTGTGTGTGTTCTGTACATTTGGAACCGTGGTTCGATTCAGAACGTGTATACTGTTATATAACATACCTTACCCAATCAACACTTGATTTAGGAAAATATTCACAATATTATTAGAACGAAATAACAGTTGCTCAGAATCATTGTATTACCAGTTGGTAACACTAGGTGATTTTTGCCAACTGTTTTGGCTGCAACAATTGCACCATCTCTACTACTAGAGACATATCACCATTTCCCAGTTCTCCACCTTTCTATAGCTCATGTAACAAATCACATGTGTGGGATCTTGATCCGGTATCCAATACCCAGGACGTACAGTAAACTGAGAAACAGTTCTTGCTAACGAACACACCCGAAGACAATGCATCAACATGCTTTTTCTTCGTTTGGGTGGCATGGAAATCCGAATATTCCCTTATTTCTTGCTCAGACTTATGACAATCATAAAGTAGAGTGGAACCAAGCCCAGTATAATAAGTAGGTTAGGTCAATACATCCATATTATTGTATTGGTTAAGGCATTTCATTGGTCGCTACCAGGAGCGAGAGAGAAGGATAATCACTTTGCGTGCGCTCTTTGTAAGATTAGATTGGTTATTTTATCTAATCAGGATGGCTACGACTATTTTTATCAAATCTTCCTTCAAACCCTAAAAGGTAAGATTAGCCGGGATAAATTACACCATACAGGTTCGCCAATCGTTCGGCCAGGCAGGTATTGGTACTCCGAGGGAGGTTCCCCGTGCTTTCGCACGGACCTAATTAAAATAAACCTCGTTTCCCTAGAGGCATTGTTCTCGCCGAAAGACGCGACCGGGACGTTGGGACGTCCAGGCCTGAATTCCGAGGGCAGATGCTAATTGGTGCTATCCGTCCACCTCTCCGAAGATGCCAAGTTAATTTATGACACCATGTATCGAAGGTTTAGACGGATACGGCCGATATAATAGACTTCGTCAGATTCCCCCTCGTTGAGGGCTTTTTGATTGTGGGGACGCTCTTTCCTGTAGGTGCAAGCCCCTATAGTTAATTACGCTACCGCATCACGGTAATTACTTTCTCCTTTTCCAGATGGTCACTTCGTGTCGTGGGTGTTTGTTTTGTTTTTTGTTGCCCGTGGATTGTATACGGAGACTAATTTATATCGTCGCCCGTAGGGCGTGGATTAGTCCAAATCCGTATTTTCTTAGATTTGGGTTTTGAGGGTTAGGTTTAAGGATACGTTAGTCTCATTTGAGACTAAGATCAACTTAAACGTATGTTAAGGATACGTTAGTCTAATTTTAGACTATGATCGACTTAATAGGATCATTTAGATCCAACAAAAGAGCATTTGGGCTCTATTGTTTAGTTTAGGGACATTGTGGTCGATTACCAGTTTAAGGACATGGTGGTCCAACATTAGTTTAAGGACATTACGGTCCAGTTTAAAGACATCATAGTCTGTAAAGGTTAAGGACATCATAGTCCATGAGTTTAAAGACCTCACAGTCCAGGTTAAGGACATCATAGTCCATGGGCTTAAGGACCCCACAGTCCGTAGTTTAAAGACGTCATAGTCTATAAAGTTTAAGGACATCATAGTCCATGAGTTTAAGGACCCCACAGTCCATAGTTTAAAGACGTCATAGTCTATAAAGTTTAAGAACATCATAGTCCATGAGTTTAAGGACCCCACAGTCCATGGAATGATTGATTATCGAGACCCGTCACCTCTTTGAAGACGTTGAAGGATTACAACGACAAATCTCAAAGGAGTGAAGAGATGTACCCTTGAACCAAAATTGATTGGGGAATCTGTTGTCCAATTTAGGACTAAGATCAATTAATTAGATTATGAGCATATTGGCTCAGTTAAATTTGAATTGAGGACTTATGGCCAATTTGGGCTAAGTCCAATTAAGTTCGAAATGTTGGCCCTTTGTTGGACTGTTGAACATTTGTCTGGATTCAGCCCCTCCATTATTTAGCAATGCTAAACAGGGGTTTGGGGGCTCTGACAACATTTTGTCTTTGGCTGAGTACTAACCATTCATTATAGCTTTGGATTTTAAGGTTCATTTGAAGGGGAGATTTGCCTCAGGAAAACTTAACCAATTTGGGGTAAGCTTGGCTTTAAAATAGTGTTAAACACTAGAGGATACTTGGCGATCACGTGCTCCCACGTGATGTTCTGAAAATAGTGTTAAACACTAAGGACGAAGCACTTAAAGTAGTGTTAAACACTAAAATTGAAATGGTCACATGGAGTCACGTGAGGCATCTGAAGATGGGGCCAGACTTCCTTTATTTTGTTCTCAGAATATTCAGATAAGTGTTAAAAACATTTAGTCTTTAAGGCCGTCACGTGTGAGCACGTGATGGGCATCCATCCACTGGATATTAAAGGGATTTGTTAGGGGTCACGTGGGGACACGTGAGGGCGACCATAAATTGGTACTGCCTTTGGATTTGTTCTCTTTTGTTTTGAGGGTCACGTGGGAGCACGTGAGGCATTGCCTCCAAGCTTTTTTCTTTCTTATTTTGAGGAGTCTGTTTAAGGGTCAGGTGGGGGCACGTGACCTATTCTTGTTCGTTCTTTTCTACTCATTGAGGATGAGGGTCACGTGTTGCCACGCGACCAAGTTGGGTATTGATCTCTTTACGTGCATGGAGAATTTTAAGTCCCTTGTTTTAAGAATTAAATTCTTTTGTAGGGTTAAACCCTATTTTCATTTAGAGGAATTAAATTCCTATGTATTTCGAAGAATTAAATTCTTATGTAGGGTTAAACCCTAGTTTCATTTAGAGGAATTAAATTCCTATGAATTTGGAAGAATTAAATTCTTTAAACTTAATTCTCTCTCTAAGTTTTGGATCTGCATGGCAGAATCTCCCCGATGAGAATTAAATTGTCAACTCGTGGGGAGATCTGCTTCTGCAGATCTTCAACCAAAGGAAGAACTAAGTTCTTATTCAGAAGAGTTAAACTCTTAAATTGAGAATTAAACTCTATTTTGTTTTATGGAGCTCAGATCTCTTTCTCCTTTCTCACCTAGGGTTTCTTTTCTCTCTTGAGAATTAAATTCTCTTCTCTTTTTTCTCTCTGTTGTTGTTTCTCTTTCCAAAAAAAAATAAAAATCGATCCCCTTCTTTTCTCTTCTTGGCTCCTATTTATAGGAGAAAGAAAAGAATCAATTTGTTTAGTCAATTTTTCATTGAAAGATTTTAATTGATTTTGTAAGCAACATGATCTTTTAAATCACTCAGTGAATTTTATTCACCATTGGATTTTTAATCCAAAAGATATTCTGTTTGTTATTCTTGGTGAATTTCAGGGAAATCTTTCCTTGTATAGAAATTTCTATAAATTGGTGATTTTTAATCACCGTTGGATTTTTAATCCAACGGTGCTCCACTTTACAGAGCACAATCTTTTTTGTTTGGAAAGATTTAGAGAAATATTTTTCCAGTTAGGGTTCTCGATTCGCTCTTAATTAGAATTTAATTCTATTCGTTCAGAAGGCTTAAGAGCCTATCACGTGTTGGCACGTGATCCCACTGTTTGATCATTTAAATAGAATTTAATTCTATTAATTAAAGAGCTTAGGAACTCATCACATGTTGACACGCGACCCCCCTGATTAAACATTTTAACCAGAATTTAATTCTGTTGTTTTAAAGAGCTAAGGAATCATCACATGTCAGCACGCGACCCTTGGTCATGTGTAAACACGTGATGCCCTATTGGGATCTTTCCTTGCTCTTTTATTATGCCTTTTAATTCCTTCAGTGGGTTTTTAAAGGCCCATCACGTGTGGGCATGTGACTCCTTTGATTGCTTGTTTGATTAGAATTTAATTCTATTTCAGCAGAATCTCCAGGAAACCATCACGTGTCAGCATGCGACCCCTGGTCACGTGTGGACACGTGATGCCCTATTAGGGTTTTTCCCGATATTTTCTGAGGGAACAAATACCCCCACAGCGTTGTTCCCATGTGTCTACACGTGAGTGCAACGCTGTCATCTTTTGTGGCTGTTGGATCTGCCTAGAGAAGGGGGTAGGTGAACCGTTTCCCATCACATCCCATAAATGCAGGGTTCCCTTCAGAAGCGCCTCCACTTTTTCTATCTTCTTCCTTGTTCATTTTCCTCTGAGAATTTAATTCTCTTTCTCAGAGCTCAGTTCTCTGTTTCAAAAATTTCCAGAGTTTAACTCTGTCACGACCCGAAAAGTACGGAACATGACAGGCACTTAAAATACGAAACGTCTCGAGGCGTACGTAATCTAAGTAAGACAAAACCGAGAAATCCAAACCAAGTAAAGCAGTAGAGTGAATGAAAACTAATTTAAAAGCAAGAAGTTTAACAATATAAGCCGAAATATGCATTTTTAAAATCATAAGTCTTTTCTAAAAATTTCGGCAAAGTTTCCTTTATAAATACTGGCCCCGAATGGGGTACACCATGATAAATATGCATCAATGATAATGAGCTAGCTCTTCATTAATCGACGGCCACAACCACACAAGCAATATAATATACAATGCCGAAAGGCGAGGATCAAAACTCAAAAGGGAACTCAAAACAACATGAAATCCATAATAATACAACGCGCGGCTCTAAGTCGAAAGAATATACATCACTGGTCTGCTAAGTCAATAAGATATACAAGTCTGGTTGATGGAGATTCTAGATACAACTGAATAAATAAAATACAATGGTGGTCACGATACAAGTGAACCCACCTATCAAAGCAAACCACCCGTAATGGAAGCAATGTGCCAGCAAAACCATAACGAAACATGTACGGCAAAACCTGCAAGAAACTGTAGCACAACGGGGGTGAGTTGCCAACTCGTGAGGAGAAAACATCTACGAGTAGAAATCGCATGCATGACGCTATCCTAGGTCAATACAATCAATATAAAAATATCCTCCATATGATAAAGTCTGAAGCATGAAAAGGTGGCAAGGGTAAACATCTATACCAAGTGTAATACCGAGTGCTCGTGTCAGTGCCTCAGGTAATAACATATCATATGAATGAGGTATGAATGCATGAAAACAGGATACATGTAAATGAAGAAACTGCTTTCACAATTTAGTGAGATTTCTGTATATTTAAAATGAGGTATCATCAATGAAATTAACATAAACAATGTCCAGCATCGACACAAAACATAAATCCCAATATCTCAATATCTCAGGCTCCGGCTATTCGGACTGGCCTGTATCAGCAAATCTCAATACCTCAATATCTCAAAATCTCAGTGTCTCAAATCTCACTATTTAGGGCGCCGTCAGTCCGGATCGGCCCCTAACATCAATCACATGACCACGAATGGTATCCTCCGGATATCCGACGCGTCAGGTAAAATCACCGGTAGGCAGTCTGCCCCTGCCGGGCTCATTGTCTACACCTCGATCTTCTTGCCCCGAGGTACCTTATCGGGTCTACCATGTACCCGCAGACGGTTCATCCAACTCCTCGAATCGGTTCTCGAAATCCATCTCATAACCGAGAAAACATCAGGGTGGACGACTCATACATCATGAGAAAACCGCACTTTTCATTTTGAAGAGAGAGAGAGAGAGAAGTTTATATATATTCTTGCGGTTTTCTCCCAAATCCAGGAAATCTCATGAAAATCTGAAATCCAATCATCAATAGCAAGTAAACAGTGAATATCGGCATAAAACTCCATAATACTACATATTAGTGAATAATAATATGCATGCAGTAGCAAGTAATAACTGCAATGTCTAAACTAGCATATAAAGACGAGTACGCTAATACCATGTCGAACTATCTGTTAACAAGCTATGTCAATGAGTAATATTTTCTATAGTATTCGTGACATGGCAATTACCGATGATAATGTGTGTGAGCCGGCAAGTAAGTGTATGTGGAACATACGCATCATCGGTAATGGTGCTGGTGTCCTGACCGCATGATTTCAATATTAACATATGAAAACACAATATAAGCATGCAATGCGATGCGAGCAGCAAGAATATGCGGGAGCTGAATATCAAATACAATGATAACGAATCCACATATGTCTAAGTATGAGTCATACAGTTTTGTTATTTGAAATAATACGAATCGAGTGTTTAGAAAATAGGGACTACGGTGTTTTTAAGAAAATGTACGTCCTTTGAAATATCTGTAGAATCTCTTGGCCTGTCTTTAAAATACTCACGATTCGTTAGTTTTGAAATATGTATGACTCGAGTCTAATCTATCATTTACAAGTAAACTACCGGACTAAACTAAACAGGCTGATCGAAAGGTAAGGAAACCGCCTAACATCTGAGTCGATACATATATATATATATATATATATATATATATATATATATATAACAGTCGGTGATCCGCCTCAAAAGTATCCCATACGATACAATATCTATAATATGACATCCTCAAGTCAAGAGTGCGGATCTATCATCAATATATAGCTCGTACGGTAAATCCGTCGTACGGTCTCCTAAATCTGGGCACGGGTCAAATGTCACATCAATCACATTATTCATCTGGTATCCTCTTTATCAAATATCATGATCCAGGTACTGATTTATGTCTAGTACAATACTGATACCACATATGTATATGCATGCGTGTGTACGAAAACACTATGTCGAAAGGATCCGCTAAAACATCATGTCGTATCTCAAATATAAACCATGTCACATCACCGAACTCACGGCCTCAAGCCCAATCTCATCGACTCATCTCCAATGCCAAGTACTATCCTCATAATCCGTGTATATGTATACGTATATATATACACAGTCCCATACCCATGTGTGTGTGTGTGTGTATATATATATATACATATCCCCATATACGCACAGGTAAAAGAATGAATGTATGCAAGTGTGGGCGCGTGTGTGGGTGCAACAACTACTCTAGGGTTTCGCAAGTAACACTACTAATCCATGAACACATAACCATATCCTGAATATCTACGTCTCACTTAAAAGATATCATACATATAGTATATATATAGCATACTATACATCGAACTGCGGGGGTGTTATACGCCATCCACCCGACTTCCCCCGTAGATATATATCTACTCACCTTGCTTCTTGTGTGCCGATGCCGATGTCGCCATCTTCATCTTCAACATCTCGACATCACGTGGGGGTACCTACACATATAATCCAATTACAATGCATATTAAAATCCAATCGGAAAAACCCAAAACGGCACACGCTACGCTCATAGGTAAAAACCTATAGCCTCGCATGCAAACACGACCAAAAACCCTAGTCGTTGACGTTCAAATACCACACGACGGAAATAAATTATCAAATACCAAAATCCATGTTAAAATAAGTCGTAAAACAATGCGCCAACACAAGAAAATGATCCCAGATTTTACCCTAGGTGAAATCAACCAATTTTGCAAATGCCAAGGGTCTAGTTTACTGGAGATAAAGCTATAGAACCAATACGGATCCCAGAACCCCAGCTCTGGCTGCAAGTTGCGGCCAGAAAGAATATATCTGCGGCCAGGGTGATGAATTAAGGGCTTGGATTTTGGGTATAGGGTCCAGGTTTCTTTCTTGTCTCACTGTGTTTGCAAAATAATTTTCAGGTCACCCGGGTGTTAGCAGATTCCAATATACACTCACAGAATCCAAAATTCTTCCGATATCAGGTTTCTAAGTTCACTAAAATGGTTTCTAGTCTCTAGTTTAGGTCTCCAATCAATCACCACAGGGGTTGTATAGCCTCTACTAACCATAATTTCACCTTTGGGTTCAACTCAAACCCTAATTCCCAACATGAAATTCCAAAGTTCACTAAACTTTGCCAAATCGATTTTAAACTTGAATAGATGCATAAGAAAATGAAATACTACACTAATTGTGAAGGGATTACCTCATTTGACACTCATAAATTCTCTACAGCGCCAAAATGCAAACATTCTTGGTCTAAAGGATAGCTTGAGAGCTTGTGCACAATTTTTGTGAAGTGGGGATGAGGTTTTTGTGAGTTTTTAGTGATGAAGTGGGGGTTTGAAGTGGAGGGAAAAGGGGGTGCTTCCATGGTTGAGGGAGGAGAGGAAATGAAGGAATGATGAAGGAAGAAATGGGAGCCATGACCAATGGTTGACCCCTCACTCTCTCTCTCTCTCTCATGCCTATACCTCACACTATTCTTTTGTTTATTCATTTTCCATTTTCCTTTTCCTTTCCTTTTCTTTTCTTCTTTTTGCAATAGTAAACCCAAAACAAATAACCATACACCCAAAAATCATGTAGGAAAAATGTAACAAGTGTTAAAATGACATGTGCATGTCATGTGTACAAAACACACTTAAAGCCCGATTAGCGATTTTTTAATCTCGATTATCACAAAATTAGTGTCAAATAAATCGTAAAATTTCTTAATTTGCTTAAATCACACAAAGCACCCTCTTTTTAGTAATTTCCATAATTTTCCAAAATTTTCCTTATTTATCGGTATTTAATTATACCGCCTTATTAAAATATTCAATATTTTATTGTTTAATTATAAAAATTCACAAAAATAATATTTTATTTTTTTGAAATGTTACAATCTTCCCCCTTAAAGAAATTCGGTCCCCGAATTTAAATTTAAACCCCTCAATACTAAAACATTTCAGTAAAAAGTCCAAATCGTCTGGGCTCCGAAATCATGAATACATAAGACGCATCAGAGCGCAATGCATGTGCATGAACAATGAGCAGATAACTCCAAATCAAAACTCCGTCAAGCATCTCGTAATCATCGGAGTCATGGTAAAGACACAAATGTCAAATCCAATACGAAAACCAATATGATATACAACAACACTATACATATAAACACCTGAAGGAAATGCATACCAAACCGTTTTAAGTCGCTGTGCGATGCGCATAACACTGCAAAGTGGCGGCCGTCTCTAGTAAGAAAATAACTCTCTCTCTCTCCATATATATATCCTTTGTTTACATGCATGTGCCGCCATTTTGAAAACAATTTAGAAGGGTTCCCTTGTTTTAAATGTTTTTTGTCATATCAGACACGCAGGTAAATACTGAGACTATAGCTCCCTGTTTGGAAATCCCTTCGATAACTATCAATGTGTAAGTGCACGGCGGCGCCCCGGCCGTCAATCCGAGGCCAAAATGCGGAAATGATATTTTTACAAAACTTGTAAACCGGCACCACCGCGCACTAAAAATCCGGATCGGGCCATTAACCTACTCCTAGCTAACAAGAGAAGGGGTAGAGAGATATACCGAGCGATCCGTGTCCTTCGGTCTTCTCGTCGTCGTCCCGATCTTCCCGCGGAATCTCCGGTCTTCATTTCCTCGTTGAAAGGGCACCACATCGCCGGGTTCTTTTACGGGCTCCCACCTCTGGACCGAGGCAACTCGGGCACGAAGTTGGTGAGTCGACGTGTCCAAGGTTGCTGTAGGCTAGTGTAGTACTCTTTGTCTCTTGGGGTTACTAGAAGTTTCCTTTTGGGGGGAGGAATGAGATATGAGCTTTTGAGATGAACAATAGGAATTTTGTGCAACTAAACGAGACTAATTTTCCCCTCTAAAAATTTGGGACAGCCCCTCCCATAGTGGCCGGCCATATCAACAAAAGAATGGGGAGAGAGGAGAGAAAAGTTAAGGGGGGAGCTATCATGCAAGCAAGAGAAAATATGTGATGATGAGGAATAATCATCACAACTAAAGCTCACTCCAAAACCTAATCATATCCCATCACCATCAAGAAAAGTCAAGCAATGATAAACATAGAAGTCAAGGGATAGTGGAACCATCATGAAGCAACAATATACAAAGGCCACCCTCCACAATGCTAATTTGCACAATTGCAAATAAGCCCTCCTCCACCAATTTTCAGCCAATGAAAGATATAAAGAAAAATGGCCAAAACGGAAAGCAAACTGGCAACTTCATAAAACTGATCCCGTAATAAATTACAGGAAAACCCCGCCACTGTATATACATACCTGCATTTTTATTCCGGCCGAATACAAATGCAATGAGAAAAAATCTACACTGTACAATACTAGGATCCGGTTTAAACCAAAGCCCGCTAGTATTATCCGTCCGATCATGATCCGTGCAATACCGCACGTACATGATCGAACCCTGCCATATCCCCATACGACCTCTACAGCGTTTCGCCCGAAACTTGAGAAAACGGTCTGTGGGGGACTCTAAAGTTCCATCAATACTTTGGTTGTGGATTTAACCACTAGCACGTCAGAGGTATTAGCCATACGTAACGGGCTACCAGGTATTGACCAAAAGGGACGTCGAAAAGCGAACTCATCCTGACACCTTACTGAGCCTGTCAGTGACAATATCCGTCATTTCTGGTCCGTTCGTCTATAAGCATCGCATGGCGGGCCTAGGGGGTTGGTAAAAGTCAGACCCCAAAAGCGGTACAAGTCGTGTCGGAGTGTAGCCCAGAACACCCTGGGATACAACTGGAATACCTACAAGCAAATCTCCTTCCTTGGCCAAGGACTTCGTGTAATGGCTCTCCTAGACACAGCGCGGCCTCACCCCCAATACCGGGAGAGACGAACCCCTGCAGATCCGCTCACTGCCTCCATATGGCTCGGGACTGTACCCAACTAAAACCTGTTTGCATGTCTCCTTTGAGCGTGGTAGGGTAGTAATCAAAGTACAGTGGGAACTCACACGAGACAAATGACGATCTCAGGTCGATGAACTAACCTGTACACATTTCACCAGGGAACTGCTATCTGACGTCAGGTATAAGACCAAGTAGCATGTTCCCGGCGAGTCCTGTCCGATGTACTCATAACCCAATGAGCACCTGTATACATCTTAGGTGAACCAACTGACACCAATGGCTTGTGAGACCGGCCACCGCCCCTCGTCGGGGTCTCGACTGTATACACTAGTCTACTCTGGAGTATCGATGCCCTGTCTCAAAACTCCCATGGCTAAGGACCTTTTAAGGATGTGCTTATAGACTACCAGCTCCCACGTATATGATCTCCATCATACTGCTGGCTGTAAAGAAAGAATCCTAAGGTCTCTATCAACGCGCAATAGTGACCTGTAAGGTCACCTGAAGCAGTACACGATGATAAAGGTAAACCAGATAGCATACTATCATCTTGAGTAAGACTGTCCTACCGGCATAGGTCCTCCATCAATCATTGCAATCACGTGCCTGTGATCCAATAATTGACTCTAAGGGCACTATCTCCAACAATCTCCCACTTGCACTCAAGGCTAATTATTGCGATGTCGCATACTCACAGCCCGTGTGATACCGAACACCCAACTCCTCTACTATTCAGTCTCACAAAACCAGTTTGCGAAACTAATGTGTTCGAGGAATAGCCTCAGTGAGTGGATCCGCCTTGATGTTTCCTTTTATGTCTCTATTTATCTCAAGTTCGTGGAGAAAGCCATCTCCCAAAATGAGCAATACCTGTCTTAGAATATGTCTGGATATCTGATGGGACCTAGCTCATAAATGAACTCCAAATCCAAACTTCTTAGACTGTATCGTCAACTGATCTTAATCAGTATCCTGCGTCATGCCTCCCTCAGTATCCCCTTGGACCACCTGTCCAAAATACTGCCCCTCGTCAGAAGGAAAACTATAACTCTGACAACCTCTCTGTCATCCATGTCACCTTGGAAGTCTGGAATGATAACTGTCTCCTAAAAGAGGCTGTTGTTATCATATCCCTAGAACATCCACTTATGTTCTAAAACTGCTCCAGGATTGGATCAATATCAACATATTGCATATACTGAAAAAAATAACATCTGGTGTGGTGCTTGACATCTCATGATTGACTCAATTGCCTAAGCAAGTGATCTGCCAATCATGCATATCCCTCTCTACTTTAGTCTGTAAGACACCTTTAGAGAGGGTGACTCCATCACCTGCAGGTACACACTACCGTGCCTGGAGTCGTCCATTCTAAAACACCTTCAGAATGCTGTCTAAGTAACCTGATTGGGAAACTACCCAAATCTAGATCTAAAACCATAGATCCAGTAACCAGAATGTCTTGATATTATATCCAAGTCCCATGTGGAGAAACCACTGTGTGACAACCAAAGTATAACCGACCGTAGTATAGGAATTTCACTTCCTACTCTGTGTATGTCATCTAAATACCAGGACATCACACCCTACTACCTTCTTAACAGATCCATCCCTTATTCTGATGAAGTCAAACCTATGACTGTCACATCAGAAATAGATGATCTATCCCCTCTATATCTGCTTTAGTCTATAAATAGACATAAGCTACTTGTCCACTATGCTTCCACTGCTCCCACTGACTACGACAACCCTCTGGCAGAATAATGTACACGTACACTTCTAAAGCTAGAAAGACGCTATACTCATCCTCCTGCCACGTCTTATAGTCTGGAACAATAGCAACGACAAGTCTGGGTAAACAAGAACCTCCCTGTCACCGTCCTTGAGGCTACCGGAGTACCTCTCGGGTGCCTGAGGCTACCCACCTTATCTGCGGAGTGGCCAATGGAATGCCAAACCAGATTGAATCTTTAGGTTCTTATCAAATTTTCAGTAATCGTTTGCGGTTCTGGAATCACTTCCAGTTCTACCATACTCCCACTACTGTTTTCTGAAAAAAATCCATTTTTATTAAAACTGTGGCGAGTCTAGAACAATATCACTATTGATCTTCCAGATGGTAGAAAGTCAACCCTCGTCATAGCCCGGGTCAACCCACAAACAGCCATTACAGAAACGTGCCTTGAGTTATCCGGAGTCTGGTTTTTTAGCATAAGCCAGAAAACTCCCCGTACCTTAACATCGTTAAGATATGAACTGTTCTATATCCAATATAGAAACATAGGCACTAATTTAATTGAACCAGATTCAAATCATGCAGCTGTCTCCAGTGCATGTCAACTAAATGGAGAGAGGCCGATCAACGTTACTCAACTTAGGAATGTATCCAGATATGAGTAACCTGAAAGAGAAACAAGTTTCTCAAAACTATTACTATTAATTGAATACCATACACAAGTATCTACATCTTTGATCACCTTGAAGAATCCTGATACTTGCAATACCTGGTTCTCTACTCTATTCTTATACCTATAACTTCTCAAAAACCTGGACCTTGTGTTTCTACGAAACACTTGACAAAAACTAGAGAAGTCATAACTAAACCGAGTATAGTACGAGGACCAACCCCTCTGTCCTAATGGACACTGGACAACATACAATACTCTGTATAAGTCCCTTGAGTTTAATAACTCATTCCCTGTGTGTCGTAGGTTGAAAACTGTACTTATGGTTAAGAAGAATTACACCGCTGTTTAATGCTCCTTACCTAACCATCCACTGATATAGGTAAATGTCATAGACATAATTTCAAAAATGTATATCTTACTCTATAAAAATAGACGTACAAATGTATCAATTTGAAATTGGTGCATAACAGCGGATATTCAAAACCAAATATTTGTCGTCTGGCAAACAACCCAGGTGACTTCCTCAAATATCACCAATTACAACGAATCCCGATATAATGAGGATGATCACCCAATTCCCAATAACTTACTCCCACTCATCATCTGTAAAACCATACAGATGTGAGATTCATACCTGGTAAATACATACCCTGGAGCAAGTTTCTAATTGGAAAATCGGTTTTCCTTTAACAGTACACAGTGAAATTGAAACATGAATATGTTCCGAAGGGGTATCTGGGTATTCCTAGTAATGCCTCTTCCATTATCCAGATTCACAACTGTAACCGTATATTTCTATGCCATCTCTCCACATCCCTTCATATGTCTTTAGTCATTACCTTCTGTACACCCTCTTAGGCTAAATGGTTTTCTTCCTTCCCTATCGTTTGGCTCCAGCCTATGGTTTGGAAGAAGACTATCCAATAAGAATAATGGGTGTACTGTCCTAATCCTAGGAGTACTCACAATGCGAGAGAAGGTGAAGATAAAAGACAACCGAATAAAACCTTATTCTTATTTCTTCTGAACCAGAATCCATCCCCGAACTGGAACAAGTTCCTTTCGAGTTCGTATATAACCATACGATGGAGTATCCAAATAACTGTGGATCTTCTTAGTGATACGGAGTGTTCTGGAGAAATACAAAGGTGAAGTGGGAATGGTAATGAAATACTTGGTTTGGTCGTGAATAGCAGTCGCAATTTACTTTGCCCACCTTCTAATCCCTTTATTTGTCTTTACTTAATACCTTCTGTACACCATCGTTAGGCTAATTGGTTTTCTTCATTCCCTACCTGTCGGCACCTGCCTATGGTTTGGAAGAAGACTATCCAATTTGCGTAATGGGTGTACTGCCCTAATCCAAGGAGCACTCGCAACCTGAGAGAAGGTAAAATGAAAAGACAACTGAATAGTCTTATTCGTTTTCTACAGAACCAGAAACCATCCACGAATAAATTCCTTCGAGTTCGTATATAATCATACGATGGTTTTATCCAATGGAAGTGGATGTTCGTAGTAATACGGGGTGTCCTGGAGAAAAGGGTAAAAGTAGGAGTGGCAATGAGGTATGCAACTCTGACAATCCAAAAACCAGTGTTTAAGAAGGTTCGGTTAATCTTGGTCACTGAGTTATAGTCTAGGGTCGGGTCATGGTCGCTGCCAAAGAGAGAGAGAAAAGAAACACTCAACGTGCACTCTAACCTAGATCAGAATGGTTATCAATTTATCTAATCTGGAAACCTCCTACTGTACCGTCAAATTCTCCTCCAAACCTGAAAGAAGAATTAGTCGGGATCACCCGAGGAGTAAACCAACTCATCAGTGGGAATCGGGATCCAACTATCATCGCATGATAACGCGACGGATTCCGCTCACGTTATCACACTCCAGAAGGTATGCGCATATCTGGCAAGTTTCAGTTTCTTTAGAAACTCCCGATGTGATTTTTGCCCCATGCTCTTATGACCTTGACGTAGGCCAAAATATCATAAGTCACATGTCAAGTTCTACCCGTCATTGTCCAGGTTAATTTGAACCCACCCGTACATACCCTTGACGTAGGCAAAATTAGTAGTATGACTGTCCCAAACTAACACATCTTTCTATGCAACAGATAAATATCCGGTAGCTACCAATCAATATGCCTTGGCGTAGGTCAAAATACATAGCTTGAATACTACCGAACATTTAACTGAAACGATGGAGGGCTACGAATAGTTTTTGGCGAAAAACCTTTAACGTAATGAACTTGATATCGTTGCAGGAACCGGATAGCTTTATAAAAATATAGTGACGAAAACCTTTGCTAAAGAGGTCACTCCCGGTGAAGGGATCTCGGCTCTTTCCCCGTAGAATGAGGTGCAGGATATTCCAACTGAATACCATGATGCAAAGCAAAAGGCAATCGGCTATAGTGAAGTTATTACCCTGACGCAAACTTTTTTCCAAGGGGTCACTCCCGGTGAAGGGATCTCGGCCCTTGCCTCGTCGACTGAGGTGCTGGATATTCATAACCGAATACCACTGTGCAAAACAAAAGAGAATGCTCTTGCAATAACAGCTTTTTGAAAAATGTTCCAACAATATCAGAATAGGTTTGTTTAGCTTGCATTGATCCGAATCAATGCAGTCCCATCAATTGATCACACCAATAAAGAACGAAAATAATGATGTACGTATATACCATCCGCATTCGCCACTGGGTCCCGTCATTACCCGTTAGGTTACTTAACTAACGACAGTGCGGGGACTGGACTAGCGCGGATGCAAAACATATACAACATCTACTAGTATATATATCAATATATAATATTCGCTCAAGGCGTGATAAAATGCAACATCACAGAAATGTAATAAGCATCACAGAACAATACAGATATCTGGGATCCCCGGGTTTCATAGAGCCGCTACTGAAACCCGACGTTCCCCTGGTCGTGTGGATAGCCTGTGCAATGAAAATCCTAGACCCCTACGGGCGCGGCAAGTCACTCGCCAAATCCTGAAGCGAGGCAGCCCCTTTCAGCAACATGAATGGGCCACCCAGCACTTCACGGAATCCGGTAACTTGGGCACCCCTCCTTGGGTCAACCTGTACCCCCTAAAAGTGCGGCAAATAGCTCACCAATTCTAGAGTGAAGCCCCCTCCGTCTCAACGCCATGAGATGCAGGCTTGTTGCCCTCTAGAACCCGGCTATCCGTGCACCCCACCTTGGGGTAATCCTAGTACAGAAAGTAAAATATACATACAGCGGGTGCATCGACCTCAGCCCGGTCGTGCCCCAAAAGAATAATATACAAATAGGCAGTGACGGCAGTCCACATGTCGGATGCTCGCCCCGTAATATCAAATGTACATAAATAACCAAACTGTACTACCATTGCATCCAGGCTATCCCCCACGACCAATCCGCAATATCACAACATAACACAGAACATCAACGTGAATGTCACGTTCGCAAATCCGTCTAAAAGGGCTATAGCAGTTAGACAGGATTTACCGATCAAATGACATTCACGGTCGCAGATATAATGTAAATACTGTGAACTAACATGTTTAAAATTTTCGATCGATCAAATTTACCGAAGTGGTCCCCAAGCACTACTGTCGCACTCAAAGAAAATCTGGGCCCAAAATGAATATTCCAAAAACCCCATTTTCAACTCAGAAGCCCACTGTAAAAATTTGATGCAATGAACAGTCAAAGTAGCGGCGGAACCGCGGCCAATGAGTGGGTTTGGCCGCGGTTCCATGGTTGAAAAGTGACTTCACGCGACCAAATTTTCACAGAATGCTTAGAATTCCCTGCACGTATTTCTGCAATGTACTAAAAAAAATTTCGAGCCAAAAAAAATTCGACAGAAAACTGATGCATGGAAAACGCGGTTTTTGGAAAATCCGATCGATCGAACTTGTAAACATGTTAGAGCAAGCTAGACTAGGTTAATGGCGTGGCTCTGATACCAGTGTAAGTGCATGGCGACGCCCCGGCCGTCAATCCGAGGCCAAAATGCGGAAACGATACTTTTACAAAACTTGTAAACCGGCACCACCGCGCACTAAAAACCCGGATCGGGCCATTAACCTACTCCTAGCTAACAAGAGAAGGGGTAGAGAGATATACCAAGCGATCCTTGTCCTTCGGTCTCCCCGCGGAATCTCCGGTCTCCCCGCGGATTCTCCGGTCTTCATTTCCTCGTCGAAAGGGCACCACATCGCCGGGTTCTTTTACGGGCTCCCACCTCTGGACCGAGGCAACTCGAGCACGAAGTTGGCGAGTCGATGTGTCTAAGGATGCTGTAGGCTAGTGTAGTACTCTTTGTCTCTTGGGGTTACTAGAAGTTGCCTTTTGGGTAGAGGAATGAGATATGAGCTTTTGAGATGAACAATGGGAATTTTGTGCAACCAAATGAGACTAATTTTCCCCTCTAAAAATTTGGGAAAGCCCCTCCCATAGTGGCCGGTCATATCAATAAAAGAATGAGGGGAGAGGAGAGAAAAGTCAACGGGGGAGCTATCATACAAGCAAGAGAAAATATGTGATGATGAGGAATAATCATCATAACTAAAGCTCACTCCAAAACCTAATCATATCCCATCACCATCAAGCAAAGTCAAGCAATGATGAACATAGAAGTCAAGGGATGGTGGAACTATCATGAAGCAACAATATACAAAGACCACCCTCCACAATGCTAATTTGCACAATTGCAAATAAGCCCTCTTCCACCAATTTTCAGCCAATGAAAGATACAAAGAAAAATGGCCGAAACGGAAAGCAAACTGGCAACTTCATAAAACTGATCCCGTAATAAATTACAGGAAAACCCCGCGACTGTATATACATACCCGCATTTGTATTCCGGCCGAATACAAATGCAATGAGACAAAATCTACACTGTACAATACTAGGATCCGGCTTAAACCAAAGCCCGCTAGTATTATCCGTCCGATCATGATCCGTGCAATACCGCACGTACTTGATCGAACCCTGCCATATCCCCATACGGCCTCTACAGCGTTTTGCCCGAAACTTGAGAAAACTATCTTTGGGGGACTTTAAAGACTCATCAATACTTTGGTTGTGGATTTAACTACTAGAACGTCAGAGGTATTAGCCATACGTAACGGGCTACCAGGTATTGACCAAAAGGGACATCGATGAGCGAACTCATCCTGGCACCCTACTGAGCCTGTCAGTGACAATATCTGTACAGTCCGGTCCGTTCGTCTATGAGCATCGCATGGGGGGTCTAGGGGGTTGGTAAAAGTCAGACCCCCAAAAGCGGTACAAGTCGTGTCGGAGTGTAGCCCAGAACACCCTGAGATACCACTGGAATACCTACCAGTAAATCTCTTGACTTGACCAAGGACTTCGTGTAATGGCTCTCCTAGACACAGCGCGACCTCACCCCCAATACCGGGAGAGACGTACCCCTGCAGATCCGCTCACTGCCTCTATGTGGCTCAGGACTGTACCCAACTAAAACCTGTTTGCACGTCTCCTTTGAGCGTGGTAGGGTAGTAATCAAAGTACAGTGGGAACTCACATGAGACAAATGACGATCTCAGGTCGATGAACTAACCTATACACATGTCACCAGGGAACTGCTATCTGACGTTAGGTATAAGACCAACTAGCATGTTCCCGGCGAGTCCTGTCCGGTGTACTCATAACCCAATGAGCATCTGTATACATCTTAGGTGAACCAACTGACACCAATGGCTTGTGAGACTGGCCACCTCCCCTCGTCGGGGTCTCGGCTGTATACACTAGTCTACTCTGGAGTATCGATGCCCTGTCTCGAAACTCCCACGGCTAGGGACCTTTTAAGGATGTGCTTATAGATTACCAGCTCCTACGTATATGATCGCCATCATACTGCTGGATGTCAAGCAAGAATCCTAAGGGCTCTATCAACGCGCAATAGTGACCTGTAAGGTCACCTAAAGCAGTACACGATGATAAAGGTAAACCAGATAGCATACTATCATCTTGAGTAAGACTGTCCTACCGGCATAGGTCCTCCTTCAATCATTGCAATCACGTGCCTGTGATCCAATAATTGACTCTAAGGGCACTATCTCCAACACAATGCATGCAAAAATATATCCAGGTATTGTCTTCTGACTAGTCCTGTTCAGTATGGAAACAATAGTAAATATCATAAAAACGTACTGATCCAGAAGAAATCAAATCCAAAATGTGCATAAGAATGCCGCGTGTGTCTGGTGCGCACGGAAATCGAAATCCATGAATGTTCCATACATGTGCACAGAAACATCTAAGTGCAACAGGTGTGCACGAAACACCTGTCAGAGGCAACGTGTGTGCTTGACAGCAAAATCAGGTGCATCAGATATGCACGAAGAATCTCGATTTAGTGCATCTGGTGTGCACCAAAAACGCATCTCATAACATGCGCCCAACATGCGCGAAAATCCAAATCAGGTGCATCCATCATACACGAATAAAATCTAAATCATGTACATCCAATATGCACGAAATCACGAAATCCAATATCAAACGCCGAACATGCGCAAAATCCAATCCGGTGCATAAGGTGCACAAAAAAAATATCGAGTATCACAATCGAAATCGACGGTATACAGCACATTTCAATCCAAACCCAAATCAGGTATACCGTGGTATATAATCTCACAACCCTGTGCATCAGCGTGCACAAAAGCAGATCAAAATACTAAAAGTGCATGAAAACTATGCCGAAAGCATAAGTCAAATCATATGCATGCCCTAGGCATGAAATCACAATCAATATCTCAAATAACATCAAAACGAAGTTAGGTGCAACTGTGGTGCAAAAAATACGTATCAATGCACTGCAAGCGTATGTGAACTTTACCTAGTGCAAAAACCAAATCGAATGCGTACCATATGCACAAAATCAGCCCAACTGTGTGAAATCCATGAAATCATAAACATGTGCAGCCAAGGAACAAAACGATATCAAGTGCGATAATGTGCATAAATCATAAATCAACACAACGGTGTATAAAGCATATCTCAAGTGTAATAACTATGCACAAAATATAAATACCCAGTAGGTGCAACCATGGTGCACGAAAACAAATATCATGAAACTCAGTCATCAAGACTAAGTCATGCGAATAGATCACCCAAAATACCGAAATCCAAGGTGACGGATACGTGATAATCGAATCACCAAATCACAAATCAAAAATACCGCCGTCGATATTTCCTCCTTCAAAGTCGAGAAGGTGTCGGTGCATCCAATGCTTAGCAGAGCAAGATATCTACTTGCCTCCTGTTCATTGTCTGGCGCCTGGTGCTTTTATGATCTTTCTCTCACTGTATGTTGCTAGATGTATAGCTCCTCGGATCAACGGCCCAATATGGAATGACGACGGAAAAAGTCCCGCTCTGGCACATCCTCTATAGATCTCTGGCCAACTATCTCGTCGACGGTTCCGAACACTGGCTTGTTGGGTGTGCGTAAGGTGACCACTCCTGGGTCCAAGTCTTCTAGCAATTATTCCAGAAATGTCCTGTCGAGATCTCTCCCAAATCACGTCTCTGCTGAACTGTCCGGAAGTTATCACCCTTACTAAATCTATTTCTGGTTCCGGAATGGCTACATACTCATCGCGACTCCTTCTTGAAGATATATCCATATGTAACGCCTTTTCATGCGTATCACATATCTGATGTCGGTGGAGTGGAACATCATCTCATCAAGATCTCGTACGAACCTCTTACTCCTCTTTTCTCTAATGTCGACTACTTCGTACTTGCCTCATCGTGGCTGCATGGACTGTGCTCCAAAGACTATACTCGTATCTGGAGTCTCCTAAGCAATGAATCCCATCGCATATCATCCAAATGAAATCGAACCTTTCGATCGATTCGTCAAAACCTCATAATCCCCCAAGAGCTCAACATCTTGGGTACAGTTTAATAGTATCGAGTACATAACACAATATTGGTGGACCGGCCGTAGAAGGGCAAACCCAAGCCTCACTAATAGCACCGCGGAACTGCCGCAAACCCTAAGGTTCAAAGGCTTTCACACGGTCATTATGTCGAGTTAGGGTTTCATTCTTCTAGAGGGTCCATAGAATTGATTGCATGTCTTTCCGAATACTTTAAACTTGGAATATGGGTTTCTGACATTCGATCTACTCTATCGACTCTCAACGTACCTGCGTGAAGTCATCTCTAGCTGGAATCTATCTATCTGATGACCTCGCATCGGGGTAAGCGAACGAACCACATGTCTTAGTCATTCATTCTCGGGTGACTAGCAATCTTCTGTCATATCTCTAAGTACAACTCCTACTGCAATAGCTCTACATCTGGGGAAATATCTCGTCGTTCGTAGCAACAACTGGCTCATTCGTCTGCACGCTGAACAGTGCCTCAATCGTCATGAATAAGCGATACATCCATAGTCATCACATTCTTGCTAGTCTCTATCAGTGGGTCAATCCTCTGGTGCATATCTGCACGTCCGAGTAATCTCATAAAAGCGACCCATCAAACGCTCATGGCGTGAAAACACAATAAAACGATGCCTCTATGCAATCGTTTGTCCCTGGAATCACGCCCTGGTCAGTCCTCGTCCGTGACGAGCTCGTGCTGACCGCAACTCTAGCTGCAGCTCTCTGTGCCCGTACAACCGTGATAACAAAACCATAAACTGGTATCGATGAGGCTAGATCATAGGAAGGAGTATAATACTGTGCAAGGAAATGTACATCCTAAGGCTTCTTAAGCGGAGTATCGTATCGTAAATATGCCGTGGAACATACGTACGGTAGGTCACTCTACATGAGTCACCTACTCCATCAACCAAAGTCAACCTACGTGATGAAAGTTCGGGTCTAATACCCCCTCGACTAAGTCTATGTTCCGTAAGGTCAAGCCTAGATTCCGTATATATACAAACGCCCTAGGCTCCGCATAGTCAAACATAGACTCAAACCAAGGTTAACCTAATGGTATGATACCAACTTTGTAACGACCCGAAAAGTACGGAACATGACCGGCACTTAAATTACGAAACGTCTCGAGGCATACGTAATCTAAGTAAGCCAAAACCCAGAAAGCTAAACCAAGTAAAGCAGTAGAGTGAAGGAAAACTAATTTAAAAGCAATAAATTTAACAACATAAGCCGAAATATGCATTTTTAAAATCACAAGTCTTTTCTAAAAATTTCGGCAGAGTTTCCTTTATAAATACTGGCCCCGAACGGGGTACAACATAATAAATATATGCATCAATGATAAAGGCATCCCCAAGCGGGAGCTAGCTCTTCGTCAATCGACGGCTACAACCACGCAAGCAATATAATATACAACACCGAAGGTCGAGGATCAAAACTCAAAAGGGAACTCAAAACAACATGAAATCCATAATAATACAATGCGCGGTTCTAGGTCGAAAGAATATACATCACTGGTCTGCTAAGTCAATAAGATATACAGGTCTGGTTGATGGAGATTCTAGATACAACTGAATAAATAAAATACAATGGTGGTCACGATACAAGTGAACCCACCTACCAAAGCAAATCATCCGGAATGGAAGCAGTGTGCAAGCAAAGCCGTAACGAAACCTGTACGGCAAAACTTGCAAGAAACTGTGGCCCAACAGGGGTGAGTTGCCAACTTGTGATTAGAAAACATCTACGAGTAGAAATCGCATGCATGACGCTATCCTAGGTCAATACGATCAATATAAAAATATCCTCCATATGATAAAGTCTGAAGCATGAAAAGGTGGCAAGGGTAAACATCTATACCAAGTGTAATACCGAGTGCTTGTGTCAGTGCCTCAGGTAGTAACATATCATATGAATGAGGTATGAATGCATGAAAATAGGATACATGTAAATGAAGAAACTCCTTTCATAATTTAGTGAGATTTCTGTAAATTTAAAACGAGGTATCATCAATGAAATCAACATAAACAGTGTCTAGCATCGACACAAAACATAAATCCCAATATCTCAATATCTCAGGCTCCGGCTATACGGACTGGCCTGTATCAACAAATCTCAATACCTCAATATCTCAAAATCTCAGTATCTCAAATCTCACTATCTAGAGCGCCATCAGTCCGGATCGGCCCCTAATATCAATCACACGACCACGAACGGTATCCTCCGGATATCCGACGCGTCAGGTAAAATAACCGGTAGGCAGTCTGCCTATGCCGGGCTCATCGTCTACACCTTGATCTTCTTGCCCCGGGGTACCTTACCGGGTCCACCATGTACCCGCAGACGGTTCATCCAACTCCTCGAATCGGGTCTCGAAATCCATCTCATAACAGAGAAAACATCATGGTGGACGACTCATACATCACGAGAAAACCGCACTTTTCATTTTAAAGAGAGAGAGAGAGAAGTTTATATATATTCTTGCGGTTTTCTCCTAAATCCAGGAAATCTCCTGAAAATCCGAAATCCAATCATCAATAGCAAGTAAACAGTGAATATCGGTATAAAACTCCATAATACTGCATAACAGTGAATAATAATATGCATGCAGTAGCAAGTAATAACTGCAATGTCTAAACTAGCATATAAAGACGAGTACGCTAATACCATGTCGAAATATCAGTTAACAAGCTATGTCAATGAGTAATATTCTCTAAAGTGTTCGTGATATGGCAATTACCGATGATGATGTATGTGAGCCAGAAAGTAAGTGTATGTGGAACATACGCATCATCGGTAATGGTGCTGGTGTCCTGACTGCATGATTTCAATAATAACATATGAAAACACAATATAAGCATGCAATGCGATGCGATCAGCAAGAATATGCGTGTGCTGAATAGAAAATACAATGATAACGAATCCACATATGTCTAAGTATGAGTCGTACAGTTTTGCCATTTGAAATAATACGAATCGTGTGTTTAGAAAATAGGGACTACGGTGTTTTTAAGAAAATGTATGTCCTTTGAAATATCCGTAGAATCCCGTGGCCTGTCTTTAAAATACCCACGATTCGTTAGTTTTAAAATAGGTATGACTCGAGTCTAATCTATCATTTACAAGTAAACTACCGGACTAAACTAAATAGGCTGATCGAAAGGTAAGGAAACCGCCTAATATCTGAGTCGATACATACATACATACATACATACATATATATATATATATATATATATATATATATATATATATATATATATATATAACAGTCCGTGATCCGCCTCAAAAGTATTCCATACGATACAATATCTATAATATGACATCCTCATGTCAAGAGTGCGGATCTATCATCAATATATAGCTCGTACGGTAAATCCGTCGTACGGTCTCCCAAATCTGGGTACGGGTCAAATGTCACATCCATCACATTATTCATCTGGTATCCTCTTTATCAAATATCATGATCCGGGTACTGATCTACGTCTAGTACAATACTGATACCATATATGTATATGCATGCGTGTGTATGAAAACACCACGTCGAAAGGATCCGCTAAAACATCATGCCGTATCTCAAATATAAACCATGTCACATCACCGATCTCACGGCCTCAAGCCCAATCTCATCGACTCATCTCCAATCCCAAGTACTATCCTCATAATCCGTGTATATGTATACGTATATATATATACATAGTCCCATATATGTGTGTGTGTGTGTATAGACACACACACACATATCCTCATTTACGCACAGGTAAAAGAATGAATGTATGCAAGTGTTGGTACGTGTGTGGGTGCAACAACTACTCCAGGGTTTCGCAAGTAACACTACTATTCCATGAACACATAACCATATCCTGAATATCCATGTCTTACATAAAAGATATCATATATATATAGTATATATAGCATACTATACATCGAACTGCGGGGGTGCTATACGCCATCCACCCGACTTCCCCCGTAGATATATATCTACTCACCTTGCTTCTTATGCGCTGATGCCGATGTCGCCATCTTCATCTTCAATGTCTCGACATAACGTGGGGTACCTACACATATAATCCAATCGCAATGCGTATTAAAATCCAATCGGAAAAACCCAAAACGGCACATGCTACGCTCATAGGTAAAATCTATAGCCTCGCATGCAAAAACGACCAAAAACCCTAGTCGTTGACGTTCAAACGCCACACGATGGAAATGAATTATCAAATACCAAAATCCATGTTAAAAAAAGTCATAAAAAAATGCTCCAACACAAGAAAATGATCCCAGATTTTACCCTAGGTGAAAACAACCAATTTTGCATATGCCAAAGGTCTAGTTTACTGGAGATAAAGCTACAGAACCAACACGGATCCCAGAACCCCTGCTCTGGACGAAAATTGCGGCCAGAAAGAATATATCTATGGCCAGGGTGAAGAATTAGGGGCTTGGGTTTTGGGTATAGGGTTTAGGTTTCCTGCTTGTCTCCCTGTGTTTACAAAATAATTTTCAGGTCACCGAGGTGTTAGCAGATTCCAATATACACTCACAGAATCTAAAATTGTTCAGATATCGGGTTTATAATTTCACTAAAATGGTTTCTAGCCTCTGGTTTAGATCTCCAATCAATCACCACAGGGGTTGTATAGCCTCTACTAACATTAATTTCACCTTTGGGTTCAACTCAAACCCTAATTCCCAACTTGAAATTCCAAAGTTCACTAAACTTCGCCAAATCGATTTTAAACTTGAATAGATGCATAAGCAAATGAAATACTACACTAATTGTGAAGGGATTATCTCATTTGACACTCATGAATCCTCTACAGTGCCAAAATGCAAACTTACTTGGTCCAAAGGGTAGCTTGAGAGCTTGTGCACAATTTTTGTGAAGTGGGGATGAGGTTTTTGTGAGTTTTTAGTGATGAAGTGGGGGTTTGAAGTGGAGGAAAAAGGGGGTGCTGGCATGGTTGAGGGAGGAGAGGAAATGAAGGAATGATGATGGAAGAAATGGGAGCCATGACCAATGGTTGACCCCTCCACCCCTCTCTCTCATGCCCATACCTCACACTATTCTTTTGTTTATTCATTTTTGATTTTCCATTTTCTTTTCTTTTCTTTTCTTCTCTTTACAATAGTAAACCCAAAACAAAAAACCATACACCCAAAAATCATGTAGGAAAAATGTAACAAGTGTTAAAATGACATGTGCATGTCATGTGCACAAAACACGCTTAAAACCCGATTAGCGATTTTTTAATCGCGATTAGCACAAAATTAGTGTCAAATAAATCGTAAAATTTTATAATTTGCTTAAATCACACAAAGCACCCCCTTTTTAGTAATTTTCATAATTTTCCAAAATTTTCCCAATTTATCTGTATTTAATTATACTGCCTTATTAAAATATTCAATATTTTATTATTTAATTATAAAAATTCCCAAAAATAATATTTTATTTTTCTGAAATGTTACAAACTCTGTCAACAAAAGACTTCCTTTTTCAGGTAAGGACCTTGAACGGCTGAAGAACTTCTTGTAGAAATTTTCTTTGGATTTTAAATTACACCAAGGGTTTTTCCCTTTAACAAGAACCCATCTTTCCAAGTTCTTTAAAATAATGTCCAACCTTTAAATAGTAAACTCCTTTTGTCAGGGCTTCTCTGATCTCAGAGATCGATGGTGATACTTGTCTTATCTCTGGAATTTAATTCCATTCCAAAGAGCTTTGGCTCTGAAAAATATTTTCTGGGAATTTAATTGCTCTATTCAAAAGGAATTTAATTCCTCTAAAGAACTCAGTTCTTCACAGAGAACTTTCTTCGGATTTTCTTGCCCTGAGTTGTTCTTTGCAAAAATGCTTCCATAGAGACCCTTCATGATTTGCATAGAGTTCTTGCAGTAGGTTTCCTCCTTGGGGAATGTGTAAAGTTGTTTGCAATCCACTGTTCATTTATTGAGAATCTTCCTTTTAATCCCATAATGATTACCCTGCCTCATCATTAGTGAGCCACCATTTTGATTTTGTAGACCCCCTGTGTTTTGTAACCAATGGTCCCATAAAATAAGTTGTTTATCGTTTTCTTCCACTGTCCTTTTCTTATATATATTTACAAATATGTATACACGTGCGGGCTTCATTAACAGTTCCCTTTCATCTGTTTCAGGAACAATGGCTTCTCTTCCGTACTTCCCTTTCACCCGCTCGGAGGCTGCCTTTCTTCAGTCATCGTCTGATGAAGAGGTGATGGCGATGATTAGAGCTCACGACCCTAATTGCACCAACTTGCTTTTACGGGGGACCTGGTACGGTCATATCATCCGTGGTCGCCGCAGCTTTCTTTGCGAGATACCAACGGAGCCTACCTACCAATTTTTGCCGATGGAGCGTCCACGGACCGCCTTTGCTGTGGAGATGTTGAACTAGACCCCTGCGGAAAGGCTCGAGCCGTCAACAACTGGGATCCCAAACCACCCTGAGCCAGCTATAGACATCTTAGGGCGTCGTATCTGCCAAGGTGAAGCTCGGCCCTAGGGACAGGTTTACAAAATAGGGCTTACTCCTCGACAACCCACGGGTTACTTTCTCTGTGCTCGTTATATCCTGTCTGCCCATCGTGCGCGACTGCAGAGGGTCGGGCTCTATCAGGCGGTGTATGTATCTCTCTTCTACTATCAGTCCCCTTATGTCTGGTAGGTTAAGGCTTTCTTAAATCAATGGAATCTTCCCACCAAAACCTTCTTGCTAAGGGTCCGTGAAGTTTCAATTTCTCTGAAAGAGTTTCGCGAGATCTCGGGGTTGCCGATCAGGGGGACGCTCTATGAAGAACTGCTGCCTCCTGATGAGTATGTTTTCGAAACTGAGCCTGCTATGCTTGACGTCCTGTCAACTGAAAATGCCGTCTGCCACAAGCACCCCAGTCTAATCAAGACTCTGGGCATTTTTGAGAAGCTATTCACAAAGTCAGAGGAGCAGGGCGTCACTTTCAAAAGCTTTATCGCCTGCTTCCTTCGCGGAGACATTCTATCAAAGACGGCTCCGAAGTTTGCGAGTATCAACGACCCCTTCGGGTTCGGTTTAAATAAGCTACCGGCTAAAGAAGAGGATTTACCGTAGTTCTACATTCCAATCCTGTCGGCTGTACCTTTTGAGTCAATGGCAGCTCCTGGCATAGATGAAGAGACTTTATTCATAGGTTTTATCAGTGTCTGGCTCAGCTGGTTCGTCATTCCAACGCACCGTCGATTCATGAGAGCTTCAGTCATTTACCCTGCTCATCACATCGCTGGTGTGACGCGACTAGCCGTGGGCATTGCGGGGCTAGCACATCTGTATCATGGGCTAAGCGCTGCAGCCAATACCTCAACCCGAGGCATGAACGTAGTGAGTTTCTCTCTTCATTACTTTACATCATGGATTGAGATGTACGTGCTAGGGGCATTTACCGCGCATCAGAGACCCAGATTTTATGATTCCTACACTTTTCCTCGGCTTATGAGGTTAGTGGGCACCACTGCTCCTGATCCGACTCAGTCCGGAGCTATTCGTGTGCTGCTTAGTCCCTATGCCAATGCGGGCGGGATGGTATTCAACGATCGAGTCCTCTCTGCTCCTTCAGGACCGATTCAACAGCTTTGTGACTCATCGAAAGAGGGAGTACCCTCCCTGAAGCCCAAGGAAGCCATGCACTTATATTCGATCAGACCGGCTTATCTGGTATTTCGTCAAAACGGTGTAGCCCTTTTTAATGCGGTACAACCCACACCGCTTTGTTCGGCAACTGGGATATGACCAGGGTGTCCCCTTTGAGGCGTTTACAGTAGAGCCCAGCCCGTCATAAGAAGTTGTTCGTGACTCCGCTCATCACTTCATGCGGCTGAACACCGGCTCTCGCTTCATGATTCCTGAAGCTGACTATATTCCTCGATGCGTGGGGGCTTTCACGGGCTGGTACCTCCACCGAGTCAGTCCTATTATTGCTGAGGAGAGGAGGATGCTCCTCGGATATAGGGCTCCTACTCCGGTCCAGGCTACGGGAGTCCCGCCGCGACCACGGGAAGTGGTTCGCCCTCCCTTGAGAGATACTGGTGTCGTGCTTATTCCTGAGGCGGCGGAAGTGGATCTAACTCGCACAGCTGGTATGCCGCCGCGCACTAGAGCTCAAGCAAGGGCCAATAAGGCTCCAATAGAAGTATCATCAGCTGCGGCGTCAGCAATGGCAGTGTCGTCGCCGGTAGCACCGCCGAGTGAGGATATTGAAAGCGAAGTGGGTCTATGTCGTACTAAAGCACCGAGGGGAAAGAAGCGATCGTCTTCTTTACTTAGTTCTGGGTCCAAGAGGCGAAAGAAGACGATCACCAATATGCTCGACATTTTAATGGAATCAGAGCCTATCCTTCAAGATGAATCACTAGCCAAGCAAGAATCGGATGGTGGTCTACTTCCCCGGGTCATCTGCCGGGGAAGCCGCACAATTGGCTGAGGCTATAAGACGCTCTCAGGATGAATCAGAGAATGTAAGGATCCCGAAGAGGCCTTATCCTGCCGTCATCTTTTACGAAGATCCTCTATCGATACTGCGGATATTTATAGATCCTTTGGAAGAGGGTGGCGAGATAGCTCTTAAACAGCCTATCTCAGCCGATGCCGAAGATGCGCTTTCTTTGTAGACCGGTGGCCATGAGTCTACCCTCGAACCCCGGCGAGCATACCTCCTCAGGAAGGAACACCGACTTGAACAAGCCATACTAGAAGCTCATTTGCTCATTGGTATACTTATATATCCTTTTGTAGTATTTTGCACTTCTTATATATATATATATATCCTTATCCTCGTGAAAACTTTGCAGGGACTTCGGCAATGGCGGAGGATCTGAGTTCGAGTCGCGGCTTGACCATGGACATTACAAATATCCCCAATGAGACACTAATAAGTGTGGAGGGGGTCGATACAACTGTTGTTCCTGCCACGGAGATTCCCTCGGTGATTCCCGTTCCCCAGGTGCTTGCTCCCTCAGAAGTGGCATCTTCATCGGCAGTGGATTCAATGGATCTTTCTGGGGACGGTCCGGAGACTAGGGGACAGGTAGTCGAGGCTACCGTCCTTTCATTGGAGCCCACAGTGGTGGCTGCTGCTCCTCAATTGGGAGTTGTTATAATGGCCCACGTTCCCGATGATGTGCCTGGGGGCACGGAGGAGGCCGCCGAAGCTGCTATCCCTCCAGTCCAGAGTGAGAGGAGCATCGAAGGTAGCCCTACATATTTTATCTTAATAATCTCTCCATTATCTGAACCTTTCTGTCTTTTCAGAGCTACGAGGATTGGCGGCGTCCATCGTGGACTTGTCCCCAAGGAAGTCTTTCCAGCGTCTGATAGAGATGGCCGCTCCGCAGGCGATATCCCTTCAACGCATCGTCCTCTATTCTGGGAAAGGTTAGTGTCATTTGCCCTCTCCTTACGACATTATTATTATTTCATATAATAACACTGATGTCTTCTACAGTTCTGGAAGCTGATGACGAAGTTGAGATTCTTGACGGGCCTAGGGAGCCTTCAGACACTTCTTGCATGACTGTGGGTAAGTAAAGTTTCGACACTTTTCCACCTGCTCTTTGCTTGCAAGTCTCACTGATTTCTCTCTATGAATCTTAACAGCTCTGCCAGTTCTTACTACGCTGGAATCTCGCATCATGATGCCGCCCGGCCCCTATGCTCTAGGAGCCTCAGAACGGATAGCAAAGCTAAGCCGTCACTCTTTGTCAGCTCTGATCGAAGACCTTCATGCTTGCAGTCTGATCACGGCCGAAGCATTTGCCGCTGAAGCCAACGGTTCTCTTCCCTTTCTTGCTACTTACCATAGTGAAACATTGGTGCAAGTCTGGGTTGAGTTCTGTCATAAGGTGGAGACTTTCTTGCATAGTCTTGAAAGTGCACGCCTTCCTTCAGAGGTTGTGGCTGCAAAGGCGAGCTTACGGGGACTGATTGAGCAGTGCGCTGCGAATATGCTGTCATGTGAGAAGAGGTTCAGCTGAAAATTTTTAGAGAGGAAGTTGGCTTCAACTGCACTAGGGGAACTTCAAGCTAATCTTACGGCCAAGACCACTCAAGCGTATGATCTTTGGCGAGGGCTTCAAGAGGCTATCAAAGAGGTGGTAGCCATTGATAAGGCCGTCATTTTCACTCGCGAAATGGTCGAAGCTCATAAGGTTACCGAAAAAGAGCTTGAAAGTCGGCTTGCCTCATACTAGGCTCAGCAGTCTCAAGCGGAGGCTCGTCTCTTAGCGATAATGAATCATGAGGCTGAGGCCCAGCGGAAAAAGGATGAATTGGCCAATCTATTGAATCGTCCGCCGGCTTGAAGAATCGTATATTTTTTTTATTCTTCTTTTGTACATACTCATGAATGAGAGTATTTTTTTATTCTTTCATAAATTGTACTTTGTATTCATTTTGATTCATGAATAAAAGACATATTTTGCTTCATGATGGTGTGCCCTTTTTAGAAAATGCATTTTGTGGATAATCTATTTTAATCTCCTTGTAGGACAGCGGTGGCTTAGAATTCAGGTTAAGATCTGCCTCCTAAGGCTTTCCAACTTTACGAGCCATGAGGGTCTCATAAAGGTATTTTTCCTTACGAGTCGTTAGGACCTCGTAAGTGTATTTACTCTTAAGGGTTGCAAGAATCTTACAAGAGAGTTTTTCTTGCTTACAAGTCGAGAGGACCCGTAAGCGATTATTTCCTTTCTTTTCGGAGAGTGTGGCCTGTAGAAAATCTACATTGACTTCTCCGCGAAGCAACGATGGCTTAGGAGACAGGGTTAGGATCTTCCAGCTAAGACTTTTCAAATTTATGAGCCGTGAGGGTTTCATAAAGAATTTTCTCCCTACCGGTCGAGAGGATCTCGCAGGTGTATTTTCTCCTTAAGAATCGTAAGGATTCCTAAATGTGTTTTCTCTTGAGAGTCGTAAGGATCTCACAATAGTGTTTTTTCCCTTACACGTCGAGAGGACCCGTAAGTGATGGATGAGGTTGACATTATCCGCATTTCATGGGGTCAGGGTTGCTCTGGCCATTTCCCACGGGGAAAAGATTGACTTTAGCCGTGTTCTATGGGACCAGGATTTGCTTTGGGTGCTTCCCACAGGGTCAGGATTGACATAAGCCGTGTTCTGCAAGGACCAGGATCCGCTCTGGACGCTTCTCACGGGGTCAGTATTGACATAAGCCGTGTTCCACGAAACCAGGATTTGCTCTGGGTGCTTCCTACGGGTCAGAATTGACATAAGCCGTGTTTCGCTAGGACCAGGATCCACTCTGGACGCTTCTCACGGGGTCAGGATTGACATAAGCCGTGTTCCACGAAACTAGGATTTGCTCTGGGTGCTTCCCACGGGTCAGAATTGACATAAGCCGTGTTCCGCAATGACCAGGATCCGCTCTGGACGCTTCCCACGGGGTCAGAATTGACATAAGACGTATTCCACGAAACCAGGATTTGCTCTGGGTACTTCCCACGGGGTCGGATTTGACATAAGCCGTGTTCCACAAGGACCAGGATCCGCTCTGGACGCTTCTCACGGGGTCAGAATTGACATAATCCGTGTTCCACGAAACCAGGATTTGCTCTGGGTGCTTCCCACGGGGACAGAATTGACATTATCCGTGTTCGGCAAAGACCATGATCCCCTCTGGACGCTTCTCACGGGGTTAGAATTGATATAAGCCGTGTTTCATGAAACCTGGATTTGCTCTGGGTGCTTCCCACGGGGTCAGGATTGACATTAGCCGTGTTCCGCAAGGACCAGGATCCGCTCTGGACGCTTCTCACGGGTCAGGATTGACATAAGCCGTGTTCTGCAAGGACCGGGATGGGTTGACTCTCGGTTGTCTGTGCATCGTCGAGTCATGGAACTGGGAACTTCGCCGCATCTCCGATTTGCTGATGTTGCGTCTGTTGTAATGAGACGAATGTTGAGATGATCTCCTTGTTGGCTGTGAACCGTCGAGATTGGGCTTCTTTTTCTGATGGAGCCTGGTGGGAATGTATGGTTCCCTCTTTGTTTGTGCCTCTGGATTGTATACAGGGATCAATGTGATCTCATCTGTAGGGCAAAAAGTTTCATTTTATATATTTTTCCTTCCGCAATGCTTTATCATTTCAGCTTTTATATCGCGAAAGTCGTGATTGCCCAATCATTTTGGCTATTTTTCGCGGTGCCCAATCATTTCGGCTTTTTGTTTTATTTACTCGCTGCTCTTTATTGCGAGTTGCCCAATCATTTCGACTATTTTTTTATTTACTCACTGCTCTTTATTGCGAGTTGCCCAATCATTTCGGCTATTTTGCATGCATACACTTTTACTTGCTGATTTTATTGCAAGTTGCCCCATCATTTCGGCTATTTCATATGCATATGTGGCTCGCTGACTTTTTACTGCGAGTTTGTGATTGGACACCGATTTCGGCATCAGCATCGCTACAACTGGGATATTGTCAGGAGCGAATCATAATTTTTCTCTATCAATGTCGAATAAAGGCGGTTTAGTAAACAAGGTTAGGATCCTGTCGACTAAGGCTTTTAACTTTACGAGCCGTAAGGTCTCATAAAGGTATTTCTCCCTACGAGTCATGAGGATCTCGTAGGTGCGTTTTCTCCTTAAGAATCGTGAGGAGTCTTAAGTGTATGGTCTCTTATAAGTCGTAAGGATCTTACAAGAGTATTTTCTCCTTATAAGTCGAGAGGAATTATAAGTGTTATTCGCCATATGAGCACATCCCCGGTTTCTGATGCGACTTTGTTAGGGAAATGTTTATTTGTGCCCGTAGATTGTATATAAGGGTCGATATCGGGACGCTTGTAGGGCAAAATTGGAGGTTGTGATGGCTTAAGAACAGGTTCAGATCCCTGTAGCTTAAGGCTTTTGAATCTTATGAGCCGTGAGGGTCTCATAAGAGGGTTCTTCTTACGAGTCGTGAGGATCTCGCAAGTGTAATTTCTCCTTAGGTATCGTAGGGATCCCTAAGTATGTTGCTCCCTTGTGAGTAGTAAGGATCCCACACAGGTGGTTTCTCCTTACAAGGTCGAGAGGATCTTGCAAGTGTCTTTTAATGAGATTGCGCCCTTTCGGGTTTTCACAAAACTCGCCGGTAGCTCTGCTGTTTTTTACTCACGGAGCCCTTTCGGGTTTTCATCCGTGCCCATTTTGCTTATGGACATACCGTTCTTTTATTTATATTTTTTTTGTGTCAGCCTTGGGATGCTGCGGTCCGTAGTAGTTTATCGACGTCTCGGTCAACATAGTTTTAGGACATAGTGGTCAATCGTTAGTTTAAGGACGTTTCAGTCCGTAAGCCGGCTACTACTTATAAAGTTTTGGCTTAGAAAGATAGCTAGCGGACATAGGCGTCGTCATCTATTGTTGACCTAGGCCGTGACTCGTCAGGCGTAGTATTTTTTCAGGAAGCGGACGTTTATTGGCCTGAAAGGTCTTTCACCAAGCATGCCCATGAAAAGATAGGCTCCACCCTGGTAAACTTTGTCTATGATATACGGGCTTCAATAGTTCGGATCGAATTTCCCCCGTTTGGCATGATTGGGGATCATAGGCCTTTTGACCACTAGCACGAGTTCGCCTTGGTGGAATGTTCTCGGCCTAGTCAATCTTTCATATGAGCACATCATCTTCGCTTTATAAGCCTCCAGATGTTGTTTCGCTATGAGCCGGGTTTCATCAAGGGCATCGAGCTCCTCAAGCCGAAGGTGATCATTTTCTTCGTCTGTTTGCTCGTAGTGAACCGCCACTCGTAGAGAGGGTAACTCTATCTCGAGAGGGAGTACCGCTTCTATGCCGAATACCAATGCATACGGCGTTGTGTTCGTGGCTGTTTTGAATGTAGTTCGATACGCCCAGAGAGCTTCATGCAGTCTCTCGTGCCATTCCTTCTTATTTCGAGACACCGTTTTCTTCACGAATTTCGTCAAGGTCTTGTTAAAAGCCTCAGCTAGACCGTTAGCTCGGGGATTATAGACCGATGAATATCTCCAGTTTATGTTATGCTGTTGCGCGAAGCGACTGATCTTGTGGCTTCTATAGGCTGGCCCGTTATCGGAGATAATCCGCCGCGGAGTACCGAACCGATAAATGACGTATGTCTTGAAGAAATGGAGGATATTCTCCGATTTCACTTCTCTTAGTGGTACTGCTTTTGCCCACTTGGAGAAGTAATCATTTGTTTCTAGTATGAACTGATGTCTTCTGGACGATACTGGTTCGATTGGCCCGATTATATCAGTTCCCCACATTTCGAATGGCCAGCTAGCCACCGTTGGATATAGCGGATTTGGATGTTGGTGGATAAAGTCCCCGTGAATCTGGCACGAGTGGTACTGCTTCGCGTATTTTAGGCAGTCTTGAATCATCGTTGGCCAATAACAACCCATCCTTTTGATCTTTAGTTTCATCTTCGGCTCGGCTTGGTGAGAGCCGCAGAGTCCGTCGTGAGTTTATTGGAGGACTCTTCTTACTTCTTCCGGTCCCAGGCATCTTAGCCACAGAGAATTAAATTATCTCTTATACAGAGTATTATTGACAAAGACGAAGGATAGAGCTCGTTTCATGAGCTGATGTCTTGATGACGCATCTTCAGGTGTTCGACAGGATTTGAAGTAGTCTATAAAGACTTCTCTCTAATCCTTAGCCTTTTCCCGGTCTTTTATTTGTAGGGACGTTTACTCGGTCGCTCCCTTTTCTTCGGAAGATTCCGGAGATATTTCTGCCGGTGCGAGGACCCGACGGCTTTGCACCATGATCCTCACGTCAGCCATTTCTTTAGCGAGCTCGATTAATGCATCCGCTTTGCTATTTTCCGCACGCGGTATGCTTTACAGGGTGCAGGAATGAATTCGAGTCAGCAGTTGCTGCACTCTCTCGCCGTATTTCACCAACTCTGGCTTGCATGTTTGATAATTGCCGTTTACTTGGCTAACAATCAGTTGGGAGTCTCCGTATATAAGGAGGTTCTCGATTCCAATGTCGACGGCGATCTCAAGACCTGCTATTAAAGCTTCATATTTAGCTTCATTGTTCATCCTCGGCTCTGTTAAGGAGAAGGCAAAGCGCATTATCCCTCTTTGTGGAGTCACGAAGATTAGGCCTACTACTGATTTGATTATGAGGGTGCTTTGTTTGCGCTTTTTCATGGAAGATGCTCCATCAAAGTAAAGTTCCCACTGGGTATCATTCTCCCTTCTCTCATCGTCGATCGTGTCAAACGCATGCTCGTCGGGCAATTTACAGTTCAAAGGAGAATCGGCAGGTATCGGATGCTCAGTGAGGAAGTCAGCGATGGCTTGGCCTTTCACTGCCTTGAGGGGTCAGTATGTCACCGAGAATTCCATTAAGAGTAGGGCCCACTTACCGAGCCGTCCTGTTAATATGGCATTTGACATCAAATATTTGAGGGGATCCACCTTTGATATGAGATGGACCTCGTATGCCAACACATAGTGTCTGAGCTTCGTTATCGCGAAGATCAACGCCAGGCAGTGTTTTTCTGTCACGACCCGAAAGTACGGAACATGACCGGCACTTAAACTACGAACGTCTCGAGGCGTACGTAATCTAAGTAAACCGAAAACCCAGAAATCCAAACCAAGAAAAGATGTAGAGTGCAGGAAAAACCAACTTAAAGCAAGTAGTTTCAATAGCATAAGCTGAGTTATGCGGTTTTAAAAACATCAAGTATTTCCTGAAAATTTCGGCAGTTTCCTTTGTAAAACTGGCCCCCAAACGGGATACAACATGAATAGTATACGAAATCAATAAAAAGGCATCCCCAAGCGGGAGCTAGCTCTTCGTCAATCGACGGTCACAACCATACAAGAAATATAATATACAACGCCAAGGGCGAGGATCAAAACTCAAAAGGAAACTCAAAACAGCAAGAAATCCATAGAAATAAAACGCGCGACTCTAAGGTCGAAAGAATAACATCACTGGTCTCAATCTCAAAAATAAATACATGTTTGGTTGAAGGAACTTCTAGATACAACTGAATAATAATATACAAGATATATAATGGGGGTACGATACAAGTAATCCCACCTACTAGCTAGTCACCCGGAAATGGAAAGCAGTGCTAGCAAAGCCGTAAAGAAACCTGTACGGCGAAACCTGCAAGAAACTGGGGCACAACGGGGGTGAGTTGCCAACTCGTGAATAGAAAAACATCAACGAATAGAAATCACATGTATAACGCAATCCTAGGTCATACGATCAATATATATAATCCTCAAATAAAACCAGCAGTCTATAACAATGACTAGGGTAAATATCTAATCCAAGTGTAATTCCATGTGCCCGTGCCAGTGCCTCAGGTAGCAATGTATCATATGGATGATGTATGAATGCATGGAACATAATGCATGTACTGACGAAAACTGCTTTCATAAATCAGTGAGATTTCTGTATTTTAAAAGTGAGGTACCATAAATGAAATCAGCATAAAACAGTGCCCAGCATCGACACAAAACAAGTGTCCAAATATCTCGATATCTCTGTATCACAATATCTGTACCTCAATATCTCAAAATCTCAATATCTCAATCACAATATCTAGGGCGCCGTCAATCCATACCGGTGCCTACCATCTATCTCAAGACCATGACGGTATCCTCCGGATATCCGACGCGTCGGGTAATATCACCGGTCGGTAGTGCTCCCCTGCCAGGCTCAACGTCAACAACACGATCCTCTTGCCCCGGGGTACCGCACCGGGCCCACCATGTACCCGAAACGGTTCCTCCACTCCTCGAATCGGGTCTCGAAATCCTTCAGCAAACTCATGGTGGGCAACTCATACATCATGGGAAAACTGCACCTTTTATTTTACATAAGAGAAAAGGTTTATTTATGTTTTTGCGGTTTTCCTCCAAATCAAGAAAATCTCATGGAAATCCGAACCCAAAACCTCAATAACACGTAAAATAGTGAATATAGGCATGAGAATCCATGGATGCGGCATAACAATGAATAACAGTATGCATTAAGTAGCATGTAATAACTACAATGTCTAAACTAACATATAAGGTAAGTACGCTAATATCATGTCTAAACTATTAGCTAACAGGCTATGTCAAGCAACAATATTTTCTAAGGTGTACGTGACATGGCAATTACCGATGAAGATGTGTGTGAGCCGGCAAGTAATTGTACGTGGTACATACGCATCATCGGTAATGGTGCTGGTGTCCTAACAGCATGATATCAATAATGGAGTATGAAACATAATATAAGCATGCGATGCGAAGCGAACCACAATAATGAGCGGGAGCTGAATACTAGATGCAACTATAACTAATCTGCATTAATCTAATATAAGTCCTACAAATGGTACCTTTTGAAATAACGCGAATCATGGGGTTTTGAAAATAGGGGCTACGGTGTTTTTATGAAAAGATACGTCTTTTGAAATATCCGTAGGATCCCTTGGGCTGTCTTTTAAAATACCCACGATTCATTAGTTTTTGAAATAGGTAAGAATCGAATCTAATCAAACAACTAAACTAAATTAAAGGGCTAAGCTAACAAGCTGGACTACAGGTAAGGAAACCGCCTAACATCTGAGTCGATACATATACATACCTGTATATATATTAGTCGGTGATCCCGCCTCAATAATATCATATCCGATACCATATCTATAAGCAGGCATCCCAAGTCAAGAGTGCGGATCAATCATCAAAATATAGCTCGTACATAAATCCGTCGTACGGCATCCCCAAATCTGGGTACGGGTTAATATCACATTCATCATATTATTCACCTGGTATCCTCTTTATCAAATATCATGATTGGGGTACTGATCTACGTCTAGTACAATACTGATACCGCCTAAGTATGTATGCACGTGTGTGAAACACTACGTCAAGGACCCGCTACAACGTCATGTCGTATCTCAAATACGAACCCTGCTATATCACCGATCTCACGGCCTCAAATCAAATCTCATCGACTCATCATAAATCCCAAGTACAATCATTATTATCCATGCATGCGTATATGAATGTACATATGCATAGTCCCATACCCACGCATATATACATGTATACACATCCCAATCTGCGCACAAGAAAGTAAAGTATGCCAGTCTGTGTGTGCGTATGTGGGTATAACAACTACTCTAGGGTTTCGCAACTAACCTAAAGCTAATCCATGAACACATAATCATAACATGAATAAACATTCTCGTATCATAAAACACCTATATAAACATATATATATGAGCTACACTACGGACTGTGGGGGTGCTATACGCCATCCACCCGACTTCTCCCCGTAGATATAAATCTACTCACCTGGTCCTCGCTAGCCGGTGCCGACGTCGCCACGCGCTTGCTTGTCGTCTCGAAGTCCACATGGGGTACCTACATATCATAACGCACCGTGTCGTATTAAAATCCGACTCATGACCCAAAAACGACACGTGAATCCCACATAGGTCAAAACCTATGGTTGCTTTCGCAAATCAACCCAAAAACTCTCGACGTCGGCGTACAAACGCCAAACCATCGAGAAAAACTCAAACGTATCAATCGTGGTTTCACAACACCTTAATTATATATATAAAATAGGGTTAAAATCACCAAAACTTCAAATTCGCTTTAAAGCTATTTTTCCGAAAACCTAATAAGCAAAATTAACCGCTTTAATACAACCTCTTGTTGTTTAAATGAATCTAGCGGCCACAATATTCACTAAATATCTTAACAAAGTCATATAAACCATTCCTATAATTTATTCTCATCAATTTCCATAAATTCCAAAATTCTAGTTTACAATATACCCAATTTTAACAATTTTATAGCAAAAATGCACAAACAACAATTTAGCTTGGATTTTCATGAACTAAAATATTAAACTATATTTTATAATGTTAATGAAGTCATAAGAAATCTAATCACATTTTTAAACCCAATATTTAAACAATTTTTTTAAAACCTAGTTAGCAATTTAGAAAAATTATCACCATTTTAATTTAACAAATTAGCAAGTAGCAACCAACTTAGATTTTGCATACAATTACATGTTAATCTCCTCATTACAACCATAAACTAATGGTAAAAACCCTAATTAAATTCAAACCCTAGTCTTGAATTTACTAAAGTTGCAATAAAACCCAATTAAACATCAAATTTGTTAACATAGAAGCAATTAAACAACAATATATGAATAAGGTTATTATACCCAAATAAATTTGAAGATCCTACAAGCACACTTAGCCTCCCAAATTGAAATCTAAATCTCTAGATCAATGCTATGGTAGCCAAGGGAAAATGGATAGGAGGTGGATTTTGATTTGGATTTTTGCTAGATTTTTTGTGGATTTTTCAAGCATTTTTGATGAACTTTTTTAAAGAGAAAGAGATGAAGAATGAAGGGGCTGAAATGGAGGGGGGGGGGGGCTCGGCCATTGCAGGTGGGGGAGAGGAGAGAGGGAGTGTGGTGTGAGGTATGGGTAAAGGAAAAGTCCAAGTCAACATTCAACTAACACTTTTATCCATTCTCATTTCTTTTCTTTTCTTTTCTTTCTTTTCTTTGAAATTCAAGTGGGGAAAATTGATGGGGATGCTGAATTCAGCCAAGGGAGGAAATAAATGGGGGTGTGTGAGTGTGGGTATTGGTGTGGGGTGATGAAAAATGATAAATACAATACCCCAAACATCCATTTACACTAAAAAAAGCCTTTTTCTTCGATATTTTCTAAACCGTTTTGGCAAACGATTTCATTTCAGAAACCACATGATAAAATTTTATTTAATATTTTATGATGCACAAAATTTGTTTTAACTCATTCCAATTTATAATTTTCCCTAATTAAATATATTAGTGACGGCTTAAAATAATATTAAAATAATTAATTTCGGAAAAAATTTCAGAAAATTTGAAATTTCACCAGTGGCTCAATAAACACCAAATACTAGCAATTACATAGCTAGAATATGTATATTTAATTTTATAATAAAGATATTTGCATTTTGACTTTTTACAGAAAACCCCCTTATTTTACCGTTTTTTTCGAAATTTCACCGAAACGATTTTCAAAACGTTACAATCTTCCCCCCTTAAAGAAATTTGGTCCCCGAATTTAAATTAAAACTCCCCCTCCAAATACTAAAATATTTCAGCCAAAACCATCAAATCGCCGGGGTTTCGAAATCATAAATACATAAACACATCATAGCGCAATGCATGCGCATGAGTAATGAGTAGATAACTCGAAATCAAAACTCCGTCAAGCATCCCGCAATCATCGGAGTCAAGGTGAAGACACGAATGCCAAATCTCAAGCATGACCGATATGCTATAAATCGGAACTATACATGCAAATATCAAGAGGAAATGCATGCCAAATCCTTTAAGTTGCTGTGCAATGCACATAACACTGCACAGTGGCGGACGTCTATCATAAGAAAATAACTATATACATATATACCTTTGTTTGAAATGTACGTTCAGCCGTTTTGGAAAACAATTTAGAAGGGTTTTCCTTGTTTTAAACGTTTCGTGTCATATCAGACACGTAGGTAAATACTGAGACTATAGCTCGCTTTTTGGAATTCCCTTCAATAGCTATCAATGCATGCAAAATACATTCAGGTACCGTCCTCTGACTAGTCCTGCTTAGTACGAAAACACATCGCAATTATCATTAAAAAAATGTACTGCTCTATAAGAAATCAATCCCAAAATACGCGTATGAATACTACGTGCGTCTGGTGCGCACGACAATCAAAATCCATATACGTGCCATACAAGTGCACAGAAACAAGATCTAAGTGCATCGGGTGTGCACAAAGCATCTGTCGTAGGCAACGTGTATGCCTGACAGCAAAATCAGGTGCATCTAACATGCACGAAGAATCTCGATTTAGTGCATCTGGTGTGCACCAAAATCGCACCTCAAAACATGCGCCCAACATGCACGAAAATCCAAATCGGGTGCATCCATCGTGCACGAAATCATGAAATCCAATATCAAGCGCCGAATATGCGCAAAATCAAATCAGGTGCACAAGGTGCACAAAACAAATATCGAGTATCACAATCGAAATCGAAGTCCAGTGCATCTAAGTGCACAAAAGGCGTATCACTGCACTGCAAGCATATATAAACTATACAGAGTGCAGGAACCAAATCATGTGCGTGCATACGCACAAAATCAACTCAAATGTCTAAAACCGTAAAATCACAAACATGTGAAACCAAAGCACGAAAACGATATCAAGTGCAACACAGTGCAAAGATCATAAATCCTCAATCATCAAAATCAAATCATGCAAATAAATCACCCAAAACATCGAAATCAATAATGGCGGAATAGTACCGCTCAAGTGCATCCTCTAAGAATCTCGGGCCAACTGTCGCGGTCACTAGTGGGACGTCTCGTCGATGATCATGAACTCTGGCCTGCTGGTGTGCGTAACAATGACCACTCCTGGGTCAAGGTCTTCACTGTGAATTACCAATCTCTCGGTCCATCAGCTCATCGGCCCTGTCAGATGTGCTAACGGGGATGATTCCGTTCTGGCACTTCTCTGGTCATCTCTCGGTCAATCATCGCGACCACTCGTAAGACAGCATATCACTGGCGTCGGCCTCTGGCTATCTGAATGTAGTGACACATCTTATCTTGGGTGCAAGTATCATTGCAGCAGTGTCCTGGAAGGAATCCTGCTCACGGTCTCTTCCATGTCTCGTCTCTGCCAACTGTCCGGAATTCATTGTCCTTTCCTATATCTGCATCTTGCTCTGGAACTACTGCATACCCATCGCGACTCCTTCTGGAAGGTATATCCAGTACTCTGCCTCGGCATGCGCATCGCATCTCTGATGTCGGCGGAGGGGAACGTCATCATATCCAGATCTTGTACGAACCTCTTACTCCATTTTTCTCTAATGTCGACCGCTTCGGACTCGTTTCGTCGTGGCTGCATGGACTGAGCTCTAACGGCTATCCTTGGATCGGGAGTCTCCCAAGAAATGCATCTCACCACCTAGCATCCGAATTAAGTCGAACCATCCAATCGATTGTCAAAACTTCATAACCCCCAAGGGCTCAACATCTTGGGCACAGTTTAATAGTATCGAGTACATACCACAGCATCGGTGGTCCAGCCGTAGAAGGGCAAACCCAAGCCTCACTAATGGCGCCGTAGAACTGCCGCAAACTCAAAGGTTCAAAGGCTTTCACACGGTCATTAAGTCGAGTTAGGGTTTCATTCTTCTAGAGGGTCCATAGAATTGCCTGCATGCCCTTCCGAATACTTTAAACTTGGAATAATAGGTTTCTGACATTCGATCGTCTCTGTCGACTCCCAACGTCTCCGCGTGAAGTCGTCTCTAGCTGGAATCAATCTATCTGATGACCTCTCATCGGGTAGGCGAACGAACCACATGTCCTAGTCATTCATCCTCGGGTGACTAGCGACCTTCTATCATCTCTTAGTACAACCTGTACTGCAATAGCTCCAACATATGGGGCGATATCTCGTCGCTCGCAGCAACAACTGGCTCACTCGTCTGCACGCTGAACAGTGCCTCAATCATCATGAGTAAGCAATACTTCAATGGTCATCAAAATCTGGCTGGCCTCTATCAGTGGCTCAATCCTCTAGTGCAAATCGGCACGTCCGAGTAATCTCATACAGCAATCCACCCAACGCTCGTGGCGCGAAGACACAATGAAAAGACACATCTCTGCAATCGTGTGTCGCCGGAATCATGCCCTGGTCAGTCCTCGTTCTTGACGAGCTCGTGCTGACCGCAACTTTAGCTGTAGCTCTCCCTGCCCGTAATCGTGGCAGCAAAACCATAACTGGTACTGATGAGGCTAGATCGGAATGAATATAATACTGAGCAAAGAAATGTACATCCTAAGGCTTCTTAAGTGGAGTAGCGTATCGTAAATATGCCGCGGAACATACCTACGGTACGTCACTCTACTTTAGTCACCTATTCCATCAACCAAGGGTCATCCTACGCTCCGAAGGTAAAACCTAGCGCTCTGATACCAACTTTGTCACGACCCGAAAGTACGGAACTTGACTGGCACTTAAACTACGAACGTCTCGAGGCGTACGTAATCTAAGTAAACCGAAAACCCAGAAATCCAAACTAAGAAAAGATGTAGAGTGCAGGAAAAACCAACTTAAAGCAAGTAGTTTCAATAGCATAAGCCGAGTTATGCGGTTTTAAAAACATCAAGTATTTCCTGAAAATTTCGGCAGAGTGTCCTTTGTAAAACTGGCCCCCAAACGGGATACAACATGAATAGTATACGAAATCAATAAAAAGGCATCCCCAAGCGGGAGCTAGCTCTTCGTCAATCGACGGTCACAACCACACAAGCAATATAATATACAACGCCAAGGGCGAGGATCAAAACTCAAAAGGAAACTCAAAACAGCAAGAAATCCATAGAAATACAACGCGCGACTCTAAGGTCGAAAGAATAATATCACGGGTCTCTATCTCAAAAATAAATACATGTTTGGTTGATGGAACTTCTAGATACAATTGAATAATAATATACAAGATATATAATGGGGGTACGATACAAGTAAACCCACCTACTAGCAAGTCACCCGGAAATGGGAAGCAGTGCCAGCAAAGCCGTAAAGAAACCTGTACGGCGAAACCTGTAAGAAACTGGGGCACAACGGGGGTGAGTTGCCAACTCGTGAATAGAAAAACATCAACGAATAGAAATCACATGTATAACGCAATCCTAGGTCATACGATCAATATATATAATCCTAAAATAAAACCAGCAGTCTATAACAATGACTAGGGTAAATATCTAATCCAAGTGTAATTCCATGTGCCCGTGCCAGTGCCTCAGGTAGCAATGTATCATATGGATGATGTATGAATGCATGGAACAGAATGCATGTACTGACGAAAACTGCTTTCATAAATCAGTGAGATTTCTGTATTTTAAAAGTGAGGTACCATAAATGAAATCAGCATAAAACAGTGCCCAGCATCGGCACAAAACAAGTGTCCAAATATCTCGATATCTCTGTATCACAATATCTGTACCTCAATATCTCAAAATCTCAATATCTCAATCACAATATCTAGGGCGCCGTCAATCCAGACCGGCCCCTACCATCTATCTCAAGACCACGACGGTATCCTCCGGATATCCGACGCGTCGGGTAATATCACCGGTCGGTAGTGCTCCCCTGCCAGGCTCAACGTCAACAACACGATCCTCTTGTCCCGGGGTACCGCACCGGGCCCACCATGTACCCGAAACGGTTCCTCCACTCCTCGAATCGGGTCTCGAAATCCATCAGCAAACTCAAGGTGGACGACTCATACATTATGGGAAAAGCGCACTTTTTATTTTACAAAAGTGAAAAAGTTTATTTATGTTTTTGCGGTTTTCCTCCAAATCCAGAAAATCTCATGGAAATCCGAATCCAAAACCTCAATAACACGTAAAATAGTGAATATAGGCATGAGAATCCATGGATGCGGCATAACAATGAATAACAGTATGCATGAAGTAGCAGGTAATAACTACAATGTCTAAACTAACATATAAGGTAAGTACGCTAATATCATGTCTAAACTATTAGCTAACAGGCTATGTCAAGCAATAATATTTTCTAAGGTATACGTGACATGGCAATTACCGATGATGTTGTGTGTGAGCCGGCAAGTAAGTGTACGTGGTACATACGCATCATCGGTAATGGTGCTGGTGTCCTAACAGCATGATATCAATAATGGAGTATGAAACATAATATAAGCATGCGATGCGAAGCGAACCACAATAATGAGCGGGAGCTGAATACTAGATGCAACTATAACTAATCTGCATTAATTTAATATAAGTCCTACAAATGGTGCCTTTTGAAATAACGCGAATCATGGGGTTTTGAAAATATGGGCTATGGTGTTTTTATGAAAAGATACGACTTTTGAAATATCCGTAGGATCCCTTGGGCCGTCTTTTAAAATACCCACGATTCGTTAGTTTTTGAAATAGGTAAGAATCGAATCTAATCTAACAACTAAACTAAATTAAAGGGCTAAGCTAACAAGCTGGACTACAGGTAAGGAAACCGCCTAACATCTGAGTTGATACATATACATACCTGTATATATATTAGTCGGTGATCCCGCCTCAATAATATCATATCCGATACCATATCTATAAGCAGGCATCCTAAGTCAAAAGTGCGGATCAATCATCAAAATATAGCTCGTATGTAAATCCGTCGTACGGCATCCCCAAATCTGGGTACGGGTTAATATCACAATCATCATACTATTCACTTGGTATCCTCTTTATCAAATATCATGATCGGGGTACTGATCTACGTCTAGTACAATACTGATACCGCCTAAGTATGCATGCACGTGTGTGAAACACTACGTCAAGGACCCGCTACAACGTCATGTCGTATCTCAAATACGAACCCTGCTATATCACCGATCTCATGGCCTCAAATCAAATCTCATCGACTCATCATAAATCCTAAGTACTATCATCATTATCCATGCATGCGTATATGAATGTACATATGCATAGTCCCATACCCACGCATATATACATGTATACACATCCCAATCTGCGCACAAGAAAGTAAAGTATGCCAGTCTGTGTGTGCGTATGAGGGTATAACAACTACTCTAGGGTTTCGCAACTAACCTAAAGCTAATCCATGAACACATAATCATAACATGAATAAACATTCTCGTATCATAAAACACATATATAAACATATATATATGAGCTACACTACGGACTGCGGGGGTGCTATACGCCATCCACCCGACTTCTCCCCGTAGATATAAATCTACTCACCTGGTCCTCGCTAGCTGGTGCCGACGTCGCCACGCGCTTTCTTGTCGTCTCGAAGTCCACATGGGGTACCTACATATCATAACGCACCGTGTCGTATTAAAATCCGACTCATGACCCAAAAACGACACGTGAATCCCACATAGGTCAAAACCTATGGTTGCTTTCACAAATCAACCCAAAAACCCTCGACGTCGGCGTACAAACTTCAAACCATCGAGAAAAACTCAAACGTATCAATCGTGGTTTCACAACACCTTAATTATATATATAAAATAGGATTAAAATCACCAAAACTTCAAATTCGCTTTAAAGCTATTTTTCCGAAAACCTAATAAGCAAAATTAACCGCTTTAATACAACCTCTTGATGTTTAAACGAATCTAGCGGCCACAATATTCACTAAATATCATAACAAAGTCATATAAACCATTCCTATAATTTATTCTCTTCAATTTCCATAAATTCCAAAATTCTAGTTTACAATATACCCAATTTTAACAATTTTATAGCAAAAATGCACAAACAACAATTTAGCTTGGATTTTCATGAACTAAAGTATTAAACTATATTTTATAATGTTAATGAAGTCATGAAAAACCTAATCACATTTTAAACCCAATATTTAAACAATTTTTTTTAAAAACTAGTTAGCAATTTAGCAAAATTATCACCATTTTAATTTAACAAATTAGCAAGTAGCAACCAACTTAGATTTTGCATAAAATTACATGTTAATCTCCTCATTACAACCATAAACTAATGATAAAAAATCTAATTAAATTCAAACCCTAGTCTTGAATTTTCTAAAGTTGTAATAAAACCCAATTAAACATCAAATTTGTTAACATAGAAGCAATTAAACAACAATATATGAATAAGGTTAGAATTATATCCAAATAAATTTGAAGATCCTACAAGCACACTTAGCCTCCCAAATTAAAATCTAAATCCCTAGATCCATGCTATGGTAGCCAAGGGAAAATGGGTAGGAGGTGGATTTTGATTTGGATTTTTGCTTGATTTTTTGTGGATTTTTCAAGCATTTTTGATGAACTTTTTTAAAGAGAAAGAGATGAAGAATGAAGGGGCTGAAATGGAGGGGGGGGTGCTCGGCCATTGCAGGTGGGGGAGAGGAGAGAGGGAGTGTGGTGTGAGGTATGGGTAAAGGAAAAGTCCAAGTCAACATTCAACTAACACTTTTATCCATTCTCATTTCTTTTCTTTTCTTTTCTTTCTTTTCTTTGAAATTCAAGTGGGGAAAATTGATGGGGCTGCTGAATTCAGCCAAGGAAGGAAATAAATGGGGGTGTGTGAGTGTGGGTATGGGTGTGGGGTGATAAAAAATGATAAATACAATACCCCAAACATCCATTTACACTAAAAAAAAGCCTTTTTCTTCGATATTTTCTAAACCGTTTTGGCAAACGGTTTCATTTCAAAAACCACTTGATAAAATTTTATTTAATGTTTTATGATGCACAAAATTTGTTTCAACTCATTCCAATTTGTAATTTTCCCTAATTAAATGTATTAGTGACGGCTTAAAATAATATTAAAATAATTAATTTCGGAAAATTTTTCAGAAAATTTGAAATTTCACCAGTGGCTCAATAAATACCAAATACTAGTAATTACATAGCTAGAATATGTATATTTAATTTTATAATAAAGATATTTGCATTTTGACTTTTTACAGAAAACCCCCTTATTTTACAGTTTTTTCGAAATTTCACCGAAACGATTTTCAAAACGTTACATTTTCTATGGGGGAGTAATTGCTTTCTGCCCCCAGTAGAACTCAACTCAAGTAGTAGAGGGCTCTCTCCTTCCCTTGGTCGTTCTTTTGTGCCCACAGCGCGCCTAATAAATCTTCGAGGGTTGTTTAATACAGGACGAGAGGTTTTCTTTTAACGGGAGCGGCCAACACTGGAGGATTCTGCAGATATTGCTTGATTTCGTCTAGTGCGCTTTGGCATTTGCTATCCCAGACGAACGGGGTTTCCTTTTTCATTAGGTGACTGTAAGGACGGCACTTTCCAGAGAGATTGGCTATAAATCACCGGATATACGCGAGCTTTTCTTAGAGAGACCGCAGTTGCTTGAGAGTTCTTGGAGGAGGCATTTCCATGATCGCCTTAATCTTCGACGGGTCTATCTCGATGCCCCGGTGTCGGATGACGAATCTTAGGAATTTACCCGAGGAAACTCCGAACGCACATTTAAGAGGGTTCATCTTCAAGTTGTATTTCCGAAGGCGCTGAAACACGATATTCAGATTCTCTAAATGTTCCTTGTATGATTGCTTTTAACTACGAGGTCGTCGATATAGCATTCGACGATTTCATGTATGAGGTCATCGAAAATCTTCGTCATGGCCCTCTGATATGTGGCACCGGCGTTCTTTAGACCGAAGGGCATCACCTTGTAGCAGAATATGCCCAAAGGGGTCCGAAAAGCGGTATGCTTCTGGTCCTCGGGATGCATCTTTATCTGATTGTATCATGATTAGCCGTCCATGAAGGAGAAAACTTCCTGAGTGGACGTATTATCTATCATCAGCTTGGTGACTAGTTCCGGAAAGTCATCCTTCGGGCAAGCTTTGTTGAGATCCCGGAAGTTTACGCATATGTGCACCGTCCCATTTTTCTTCATTACTGATACAATGTTGGCGATCCAGTCAGGATATTGAACCTCTTGGATGAAACCGGAGTCGATTAGCTTCTTGACTTCGGCATTGATGCTCATCTCAAGCTCGAGCCGCATTCTTCTCGGTACTTGTTTGATCGGCCTGACGTCCGGAGATGTCGCCAATTTGTGTACAACAATCTCTGGATCGAGTCCCAGCATCTCTGAATAGTTCCATGCAAAGAAATCTTTATACTACATGAGCACGTCTTTAAGCGTAGCCACCTTTTCTTCAGACAACAGCTCACTGACGAACGTCGGTAGTGGGTCATTTGTCGTCCCCAAGTTGAATTTTCTGAGGTTATCTGCAGTAGTATGTATTCCATCTTCCATCTTTTTTGGTGCCGGTGGAAACTCGGAGATCACCTCGTCATCATCATTTTCGAAGCACCTGGCGAGATCATCCATATTTTCGGGCTCTTCTTCTGATAGCGTTATTACGTGACAGGTACGAGATCTCTTCCAAGACCGATGTTGGTCTGGTTCTACTCTCACCGCATACGTGGCTTTCGGTTCATGCTTCTGTGGTGGGTCTACCCTCCGGTTGGTGGATAGAGCGAATTTGCCGAGTTGGTATTGGTCTTTGACCCAGTTCTTGAAGGTGAAATAGTTTTCGAGAGGATGTCTTATTGCTTGGTGATAGGAGCAATAGTCCGGATGAGAGACCTCGTTTGCTTGCTCGAGGTGCTTGGACTCCGGGAGTGTCATCATCTGATGTTTCATTACAAGATTGAATATCTTCTTTGTCTTGTCTTAGGGAAAAGAATATTCTCGACCCATCTTCTTTATAAGAGACGGATCCCGGCTGCTTGATTCTTGATTGCGTGGCTTCTCAGACCCTCTTTGCCGTTGTCGAAAGTTTTTTTTTACGTTCTTTGGTTTATTTTTGCCTCTGCTCCGGGTCTTGCGTATGATAGATTGGTGACGAAAGACATTGTCATTCTCCGTAGCCTGCTAAAGGAGGCTCTGCGTCCTGGCTTTTTCGTAAATGGCCATTTCACGGCTATGGTCAACCCGAACCTTTTGACCCCCTTCCCTTATTAGCTTGTCCATCTTTTCTTCTAACGACGGACTTGGCATTTTCAAAGCGCGACCTCGTTTTAGTTTAGGGTTAGTGTCTTTTAACAGAACATTTCCTTCTTCATCTGTAAGTCCATGTTGCTCACCCCGGTTCTTACGGGGTGGCGGAAACGGTAAAAAATGATTTTTGATACGAAGCAACATGGACTAAAAGAAGGATCTTTGCTAAACAAAAACCTAGCAAACAATATGAGGTTCTATCTACTATGCCATAGAGATTATACCTCACGATACCGGTCCTTCGGGTCTTTTCTCCGCTGTCCAGCTCGTCCATCTGAGCTCCGAGGATCGATCCGGATCTTGATCACCTCCGCGGCCCCCTTGAGTCGAAGACGATCCACCCGAGAGTTATGCTCCGAGCTCCACCTCGAGCCGAGGCAACTAGGGCAACAAGATCGCTAGGCTTGATGTCCTAGGTTATGTAGAAGAGGTAGATGGATGTGTTTATCTATTTGCATCCTTTTTCTCTCAACACATGAGATCAAAGGAATTTTCAAGAGGAGGAAGAAGAACTAGCAACCATGGAGCTTTTTCTTTTTTTTTTCTAAGTAAGAGAGAGAATGAGAAATCAATAATGAACTAAGAAAATGAACCATGGTTGCAATAATACATAAACATCATCATTACTAATCCTTTCATGATAAAGTTGATGGCTACATTTGAATTGACCATTTTCATATCAAAAATAAAAAGAAAACCAAAGAATACTCTAGACCTCTCATGAAGGTCCAAGTCAACTTTGGTCAAACGGTCAACAAAGTCAAGTATGGTCAAATGGTCAAAGCAATTAGCCATAACATAATTATCACTAAAAATATTAGTAAAGAATGTCCCCGGCTCATAATGGTTTTGACCGAACCAACTGCCAAAACCCTAATGAGTCCGCCTCATAATGGTTTTGACCGAATCAACTGTCAAAACCCTAATGAGGCACCTCCTTCTTCTTCGCAACTCATTACTGTGCATACACACCCGCATCCGCATTCCGTAGAAAACGAATGCACAGAAGACAAAACAAATCCATCCGTACAATACTAGGATCCGGCTTAAACCAAAGCCCACTAGTATTTCCTGCCCGAACAGCATACGTACACAAGTGCACGTAAGTGATCGTAACCCTGCCGTAAAACCATACGGCCTTTGCACGTTTCGCTCAGTGCAGGGAAACTCTCTGTGTGGGACTCTAAAGACTCAACACTACACTGGCAGTGGGTTTAACCACAGACCGCAAGCGGCACTAGCTGTACGCAACGGTCCCCAGGTAGATGTCGATAAGAAGGCCGATGAGGGTCTGAACTCCTACTGAGCCTGAATGTGACAATCTCCGTACAGCCCGGTCTGTTCATCTGAGAATATATCGCATGGCAGGCCTAGGGGGTGGTGAACGTCAGTCCCCTAATAGCGGTACAAGTCGAGTCGGAGTGTAGCCGAGAACACCCTAAGATAACACCGGAAACATACCAGTATATCTCGCTTGCCCTGGCCAGGGACGACTATGTGTAATGGCTCTCCTAGACACAGTGAGATATCAACCCCCAATACCTGGAGAGACGAATCCTGTCTAACCGTCACTGCCTCCAAGTGCTTCGGGACTGCACCCAACTACTACCTATTTGCACGACTCCTTTGAGCCGTGGTAGGGTAGTAATCAAAGAACAGTGGGAACACACTCGAGGCGAAGTGACAGTGTAAAGTCAGCGGACTAAGCTGTACTCATGTCACCTGGGAACTGATAACTGACGATAGGTATAATACCAACCAACAGTTCCCGACAAGTCCTGTCCAGTGTACTCGTAACCTAACGAGCACCCGCATAGTATCTCAAGTACGACGTACTGACGGCTGTGGGACAGACCATCTCCCCTGCTGGGATAAGAAGCGCATACGCTAGTCTACTCCGGAGTATCGATGTCCCGTCTCGATAATCCAACGATTAGGGACATGTATAAGGATGTGCTTATAGATTACCCAGCCCCTACAAATGTGACTGCCATCACAACGCTGGTAATCAAGCAAAGATCCTAAGGGCTCTACTAATATGTATAAGCGATATGCTAAAAGAAACACGTGTACATATTAAAGTAGAAACAAACCAAGTAGCATACTAACATTTTGAGCAAGATTGTCTATACAACTGTGAATATCCCAAGCTTCCATCAAGTAATATACAAACTAGTATGATACAGTGATGGCCTCTAGGGCATATACACTAACAATCTCCCACTTGCACTAAGGCCATGTATTGGCGTATCGAAGACCTATCATCTCGATCAGCCGCTCAAACTGAGTCTGGGGTATGGCCTTCGTGATTGGATCTGCAGTGTTATTCTCCAAATTTACTCTCTTCACCTCGATCTCCCGGCGATCTACGATCTCCCTTATCATGTGGTACCGCCTTAAAATGTGCCTGGACTTTTGATGGGACCTGGGTTCCTTCGCTAAAGGTATAGCGCCATTGTTGTCACAATACAGCGGTATTGGATCAACAATGGTAGGAACCACCTGAAGCTCCGTGAGGAACTTCTTCATCCAGACAGCTTCTTTTGCGGCATCACAAGCAGCTATGTACTCCGCTTCCATAGTTGAGTCAGAAACGGTTTCCTGCTTAGAGCTCTTCCAGCAAACCGCCCCTCCATTGAGGGTAAAGACATAACCCGACATGGACTTGAAGTCATACTTATCACTCTGGAAGATAGAGTCAGCAAAGGCCTCGATCTGGAGGTCTTTTCCGCCATACACCAAGAACATCTCCTTAGTCCTTCTCAGGTACTTGAGAATGTTCTTTACCGCTATCCAGTGTTTCTCCCCTGGGTCCGACTGATACCGGCTTACAACGCTCAATGCGTATGCTACATCGGGTCTGGTACACAACATCGAATACATTATAGAGCCTACCGCCGATGCGTAGGGTATAGATGACATGTGAGCCCTTTCCAAATCAGTCTTGGAAGACATCTCTTTGGAGAGGGTGATTCCGTGACAAGCCGGTAGATTACCGCGCTTTGAATCTTCCATACTGAATCATTTCAGTATGGTGTCGATGTACCTAGACTGTGAAAGTCCCAACATCCTCTTAGATCTATCACGATAGATCTAGATCCCCAGAATGTAGTTGGTATCGCCCAGGTCCCTTATGGAGAACCTCTGTGACAAGAATCCTTTGACTGACTGTAGCATAGGAATATCATTTCCTATTAGGAGAATGTCATCCACGTACAAGACAAGGAATAGCACAGTTCTCCCTACAACCTTACTGTAAATGCATGGTTCATATGGGTTTTTGATAAAGTCGAATTCATTGACAGTATCATCAAAGCAGATGTTCCAACTCCGCGATGCCTGCTTCAGTCCATAGATAGACTTGAGCAACTTGCACACTTTACCGCTGCTCCCACTCTGAATGAATCCCTCCGGCTGATGCATAGAGACGCACTCTTCTAAAGTTCCATTTAGGAAAGCCGTCTTTACGTCCATCTGCCAGATTTCATAATCGTGGAAAGCAGCAATTGCAAGAAGGATCCGAATGGATTTAAGCATAGCCATTGGAGAAAAGGTCTCATCATAGTCCAAACCAGGTCTTTGACGAAAACCTTTTGCAACAAGTCTAGCTTTATAGGTTTCAACCTGCCCATCTACACCAATCTTCTCTCTGAAGATCCATTTGCAGCCTACGGGTTTTACCCCTTCTGGAGCAAAGTCCAAAGTCCAAACTTTGTTAGTGTACATGGACTCCATCTCGGTCCGCATTGCATCCATCCATTTTACTGAGTCACCTCTCTGAATGGTTTGCTAGAAGCTAGTAGGCTCACCATAATCAATAGTGCAATCCTCTCTATCCCCGTCTACGAGAAAACCTTAGTATCTTTCGAGCGGATGAGACTGCCTACTACTCCTGCGGAGCGGCGTAGGAATGTCCTGTTCTTTTGGCTCTACTAAGCTTTCAGTAATAGTTTGTGGTTCTGGAATTTCTTCCAGTTCTATTGCGCTCCCACTTATTTCTTTTTCTAAGAACTGATGTTCCAGAAAGTGGGCATTACGAGAGACAAAGACCTTTTGTTCTTCTGTGTAATAGAAAAGATACCCCCTGGAGTTCTTTGGGTATCCCACAAACTTGCACTGTACTGAGCGTGCCTCGAGTTTGTCCGCATGCTGCTTTTTGACAAAAGCTGGACATCCCCAAATCTTCAGATATTGAAAATATGGTTTCTTCCCACTCCATATCTGATATGGTGTGGTAGGCACAGTTTTAGTTGGAACTCGGTTCAAAAGATATGCAGCTGATTCTAGTGCATATCCCCAGAATGATCGCGGTAACTCAGCGTTACTCATCATGGAACACACCATATCCAATAGGGTTCGGTTCCGTCTCTCCGATACACCGTTATGTTGTGGAGTGTATGGAGGAGTAAGCAGAGAGATAATTCCATTCTCTTTTAGGTAATCCAGGAACTCGGCACTCAAGTATTCACCACCTCGATCAGATCTAAGTGTCTTGATACTTTTGCCTGTTTGTTTTTCAACTCCATTCTTGTATTCTTGGAATTTTTTAAAGGCTTAAGATTTATGCTTCATTAAGAAGACATGCCCGAACCTTGAAAAATCATCCGTAAAAGTAATGAAGTAAGAATAACCGCTTCACGCATGTGTAGACATTGGACCGCACACATCGCTGTGTATGAGCCCCAAGAGCTCGCTCGCTCTTACTTCCTGTCCAGTAAACGGAGTCTTTGTCATCTTTCCTTTGAGACAGGATTGACAAGTTGTATATGATTGATATTCGAACGGATCCAAATATCCTCCTGTATGTAACTTCGTCAATCTTCTCTCATTGATGTGACCCAGTCTACAATGCCATAAGAAAGCCTGATTTATTTCTGGAGACTTTCTTTTAAGTGTGTTCTGGACACTGAAAATCTGAGCTTGATTTAATACGTATATCCCGATTTTTAATGTACCTAACCCAATCAGAACTTGATTTAGGTGGATGTGGACCACATGGCTTACAAAAGTAAAATCATATCCTTCCCTAGAAAGTATGGATACAGATATGATATTACAAGTCGCACCTGGTACATAAAAACAGTTACGCAGAATCAATATCTGCCCAGTTGTCAGTCCAAGATGATATTCCCCTACGGATTCAGCGTTCATGCTCATTCCGTTAGCAACCCTGAGAGTCATATCACCTATCCTGATAACCCTATGGTTTCTCAGAGCCTGTAACGAATTACAGATGTGAGATCCTGATCCGGTATCCAATACCCAGGAAGTAGGGTTAACTGACATACAGTTCTCTATTACAAACACACCCGAAGCCAAAGCCACAACATGCTTCGAATCCTGGCTACTGGCTTTACTATCCCTACAATCCTTCTGCCAATGTTCATTCCCATAACAATAGAAACGTCCCTCTTTTACTACATCCAGCCCCGAAACTTTAGCCCTTCCCTTCCCTTCTACTTCCCTAGTTTCCTTCAGGGTAGAAGGTAGAGACTGTAGAATCAAGTCAACATCTGACCCGTTCTTCAACGTGGTCTTCAGGTCTGTGGGCTCAAAATAGCTGGTCTCTGTAAGGATGTTGCCCCCTACAGATGACCCGACAGCCAACCTCGCTGGAAGCAATTCGTTCGAGGTCTCATATCTTGCGATACAAGATTGCTCTCCATTTAAATCTTTGTTATGAAGGAAGATAGAAACTAAGTCCATCTTCTCGTGCTGCCTCTGGTATGCACAATCAACTGAGGGTAACACGAGGCACCTTCGCACAGTCCTTTTCCGATGTCTTACGGATATCAATATCCATGACAGGGGAAACTGGTCCTGAGACGGCAAAGCTTGGATTAGTTAAGAGGTGTCCCAGCTTGTCATGGGCAATGGACATCTGGACAGACCTTTGCCAGTCATAACAGTCAGATCCAGTCATTTTATTATCTAGATGTAACCTATGTGTGGTCACTGGGTCGCTGCAATTAAGAGAGAGAGAAGAAAACACTCAGCATGATGCTCTTGCAAGTTTAGATTGGTTTTTTAATTTATCTAAACAGGATGGCTCCTACTGTCTCTCGAATCCCTCCTCAAACCAAAAAGGAAGAATTAGTCGGGATCAATCTCACCGTACAATACTTGCTTAACCGTTCAGCCAGGCTAGTGTCGGTACTTCGAGGGAGGTTTTCCAACGCTTTCACGAAGTTCCTTAATTAAGTAACCTCTTTTCCCTGTGGGCGTAGCCCCGCTAACACCTTTCTAGACACCTACTTGGTTTATAGCATTGATCGTTAAGTGAGAAAGTTCCCGAGGAGTAGCATATACTCACAGTAGGATCAGGATCCAAATATCATCGTGTGATAGAACTGAAGGAATCCTACCAGAATCATCACACTCCAAATGGTATGCAGCACTAGCAAGTTTCAGTTTCTTTAGAAACTCCCGATGTGGATTTTTTCCCATGCTCTTATGACCTTAACGTAGGCCAAAATATCATAAGTCATATGTCAAGTTCTACCCATCATTATCCAGGTTAATTTGAACCCACCCGTACATACCCTTGAAGTTGGCCAAAATAGTAGTACGACTGTCCGAAATCAACGCATCTATCTATGCTACAGATAAATATCCGCCAGCTACCAATCACTAAGCCTTAGCGTAGGTCAAAATACATAGCTAGGTCAAAATACATAGCTTGAATACTACCGAATATTTAACTGAAATGATGGAGGGCTACGAATGGTTTTGGCGAAACCGTGAACGTAGTGAACTTGATATAATCGATGGAACGAGATAACTTTTAAAAGGAGTGGTTCAAGCTCCGCGTTTAAAAGTTGGTTTTTGAAAAGAACCGAGTGGTTTTGAAAGTGTTCCAACGACTTTACTTTGGTTTATTTTCTTGCATTAATTTAATGCGTCCCATCATTTAATCCTACCATTGCAGAAAATAACGAAAATATGACGTACGCTTATGCCATCCGCATTCACCACGGGGCCCCGTCATCACCCGTTAGGTTACTTAACTAACGACAGAGCGGGGGCTGGACTAGCGCGGATGCAAAACATAAGCAACGCCTAAATAGATATCATATATAGATATTTACATTCGTCAGATGCAATGATAGCCATTCCAGATCACAGATGAACACTTTGGATATACTAGGAATCCACGTTTCGTTCGAGCCAGCAACGAAAGACGGATTACACGGTCGCGATGAATAGCCAATACCCCATCCTAGACCGCTACGGGTGCGGCAAACTAACCGCCAAGTACCCGAAGCGAAGCAACCTCCCTCAACAACGTGAGTAGGACACTCGGCACTTCAAGATACCCGGTAGTTTGTGCACCCCACCTTGGGTCTATCCTAGGAGCAAAAACAGTAAAAGAAATTATACAATGGCGGCTACAACCTCATCCCGGATGTGCGGCCATAAAATAATATTACATCAATTACAAATATTACATTGAATGAAAGAAAAAGAATACTCTCATCTCACATCCCCGGCTAATCATCTGCGACAATCCAACGAGTTCATATACACAAACCATCAACATTACAGATCACAGATATGTATAACCCCAACTAATCAACGTAAAGCGATTAGCAGACGTTCAATACATATATCACATCACAGATAAAATCCATTAGCCAAAGTCTACGGAATTTCGATCAAAATACGGATTTGTAACCACGCCAAACTCAAATTTGTTCTCTGGAAATTCTGGGCAGAAACAACATATACTAAAAATCCCAAAACATCCAACTAAGAACACTGCACAAAAAACGGTCCGCGACCGAGTCAACTCGGCCGCGGATCCACGGCAAGAAGCCTGTTCTTGCCGTGGTTTCGTGGCGCTTTGACCGAGTCACTGGATCGTTTTTGGTGGGTGTTTTTAGAAAACCCTGAGCCGATTTTTCATGTATGTTAAATAATTTTTGGAGCTGTTTTGAAAATCGGCAGAAAGTTGATTTTTCCCGGACTTGTTTTGCGATTTTTTTCCGATCGAAATTCTAAATACTTTGCTAACATGCTGGTTTATGTTTAGCTAGGCTCTGATACCACTGTAAGTCTATGTTGCTCACCCCGGTTCTTACGGGGTGGCGGAAACGGTAAAAAACGATTTTTGACACGAAGCAACATGGACTAAAAAAGGATCTTTGCTAAACAAAAACCTAGCAAACAATATAAGGTTCTATCTACTATGCCATAGAGATTATACCTCACGATACCGGTCCTTCGGGTCTTTTCTCCGCTGTCCTGCTCGTCCATCTGATCTCCAAGGATCGATCCGGATCTTGATCACCTCCGCGGCCCCCTTGAGTCGAAGACGATCCACCCGAGAGTTATGCTCCGAGCTCCACCTCAAGCCGAGGCAACTAGGGCAACAAGATCGCTAGGCTTGATGTCCTAGGTTGCGTAGAAGAGGTAGATGGATGTGTTTATCTATTTGGATCCTTTTTCTCTCAACACATGAGATCAAAGGAATTTTCAAGAGGAGGAAGAAGAACTAGCAACCATGGAGCTTTTTCTTTTTTTTTTAAGAGAGAGAATGAGAAATCAATAATGAACTAAGAAAATGAACCATGGTTGCAATAATACATAAACATCATCATTACTAATCCTTTCATGATAAAGTTGATGGCTACATTTGAATTGACTATTTTCATATCAAAAATAAAAAGAAAACCAAAGAATACTCTAGACCTCTCATGAAGGTCCAAGTCAACTTTGGTCAAACGGTCAACAAAGTCAAGTATGGTCAAATGGTCAAAGCAATTAGCCATAACATAATTATCACTAAAAAGATTAGTAAAGAATGTCCCCGGCTCATAATGGTTTTGACCGAACCAACTGCCAAAACCCTAATGAGTCCGCCTCATAATGGTTTTGACCGAATCAACTGTTAAAACCCTAATGAGGCACCTCCTTCTTCTTCGCTCCTCACTACTGTGCATACACACCCGCATCCGCATTCCGTAGAAAATGAATGCACAGAAGATAAAACAAATCCATCCGTACAATACTAGGATCCGGCTTAAACCAAAGCCTACTAGTATTGCCTGCCCGAATAGCATACGTACACAAGTGCATGTAAGTGATCGTAGCCCTGCCGTAGAACCATACGGCCTCTGCACGTTTCGCTCAGTGCAGGGAAACTCTCTGTGTGGGACTCTAAAGACTCGACACTACACTAGCAGTGGGTTTAACCACAGACCGCATGTGGCACTAGCTGTACGTAACGGTCCCAAGGTAGATGTCGATAAGAAGGCCGATGAGGGTCCGAACTCCTACTGAGCCTGAATGTGACAATCTCCGTACAGCCCGGTCTGTTCGTCTGAGAATATCGCATGGCGGGCCTAGGGGGTGGTGAATGTCAGTCCCCTAATAGCGGTACAAGTCGTGTCGGAGTGTAGCCCAGAACACCCTAAGATAACACTGGAAACCTACCAGTATATCTCGCTTGCCCTGGCCAGGGACGCCTATGCATAATGGCTCTCCTAGACACAGCGCGATATCAACCCCGAATACCGGGAGGGACGAATCTTGTCTAACCGTCACTGCCTCCAAGTGCTTCGGGACTGCACCCAACTACTACCTGTTTGCACGATTCCTTTGAGCCGTGGTAGGGTAGTAATCAAAGAACAGTGGGAACACACTCAAGGCGAAGTGACAGTGTCAAGTCAGCGGAATAAGCTGTACTCATGTCACTTGGGAACTGATAACTGACGATAGGTATAATACCAACCAACAGTTCCCGACGAGTCCTGTCCAGTGTACTCGTAACCTAACGAGCACCCTCATACTATCTCAAGTACGACGTACTGACGGCTGTGGGATAGACCATCTCCTCTGCTGGGATGAGAAGCGCATACGCTAGTCTACTCCGGAGTATCGATGCCCCGTCTCGATAATCCAACAACTAGGGACCTGTATAAGGATGTGCTTATAGATTACCCAGCCCCCACAAGTGTGACTGCCATCACAACGCTGGAAATCAAGCAAAGATCCTAAGGGCTCTACTAATATGTATAAGCGATATGCTAAAAGAAACACATGCACATATTAAAGTAGAAACAAACCAAGTAGCATACTACCATTTTGAGCAAGATTGTCTATACAACTGTGAATATCTCAAGCTTCCATCAAGTAATATACAAACTAGTATGATACAGCAATGGCCTCTAGGGCATATACACTAACATCATCAAAGGCATGTATACGCAGTAGTCATGGAATCGTTCCCGTTTCTTGGATTGAATATATCCAAGCCCGATCGTTTCTATTTTACCGTTGGGCAATTTTCGCTGAGTTCCAGGGACGTTCCAGATCCTGTTGTAGAACTGAGCTTGTCAAGCTGTCTGCTTAAGGGGTACACCTTGGCGCCTCAATAGCCTTTTTAATCCGTCTGTGTAGTATCTGGGCAGATGGATGGGCTGGAGCCTATCAAGTGTTGAATTGGCAGCATGCCAAATTTTTTTCTCTACTTTGGTTTCCGTTGATCGATAAAAAAGGATCGCCTTTTCATCTCTTTTCTTGGGAGGGACGTAGAATTTATGCAATTCTCGCACACTATAGGTATCAAGCGCGTCAAGCTCTTTGTAATGCTCTTGCGGAACCATGGCAATTTGCAAACTCCGATCATCGTCTGTGAAGGCTTGTATTGGTGGTCGAACAGAAAATACGGCATTGACCTCATCTTCCGAGTCGCTACCGAAGATCAACATAGGGGTGGACGGTCCCGGCTTGTTGAATTAGGGCGGTCCTGAATAAACTATTTCCTCTTCCTCCTCAGTGTCACTCCCGAAGAATGGAATAGTGGTGATAGCTTTGTTCTTCGGTTTGTGACATCTTTCCGTGTCCTCGAAATCTGGTAAGAAACATTTTGCATCTTTGTACTTTCGGACTTAATTCATAGAGAATGGGTTTAGTTCCCCGTCACAGTGTACTCGAGACCATCTTTGAAGTACTTCATACACTGATGTTGTGTAGAAGGGATAATGCTATACTTGTGTAACCAAGGCTGGCCGAACAAAGCGTTATAGCAAGTCTTGGCGTCAATGACATGAAACATGATGTCCGTGACAAGCAGCCCAAAGCGTAGTGTCAATATTACAGACCTGAACGTCCATGATGACTGGGTATCAAACCTGGAGATGGTGATTTTATCGTGAGAGAGGTGCTGAACGCTCATGCAGATTTCCTTCAACACTCTTACATTGAGAAGGTTGACGGAGGACCCATTATCTGTAAGTCGATGTACAACACCCCACGACTTGCAGGGAGACGGAATAATGAAAAACGATCTTTTTTTATGCGTAAACATCGACTAACCGAGAATCTTTGCTTAAACAATAACTAACAAGAAACCATAGAAGAGTTAACTAGTATGATAAGTGATTATACCTAAAGAACCAGTCCTTCGTCTTGTCGTTCTTCACGTCCTCTCCGGCCTTCTCTATGTAGTAGAAGATCCACCCGAGAGCTTTACTACAAGCTTCACCTCTAACTTGAGGTAACTAGGTTTCTTAAATCGCTAATCTAAGTAGCCTAGGTGATATAGAGAATGGTTAAGGATTAAGTAGTCTACTCTAATCCTTGGTCTCAACACATGAGAGGGGAGGATTAGGGTTTGAAGAGAGAGAGCTTGAGGAGAGAGAAAGTGAGCAAGAGAATGAGATAAGATAATGATCTATCATAATATATATCAAGCATAATCATTTATCCAATAAAAGAAAATAAAGGATTAATCATCATGCTTAATAAATACAAGAGGGTGATTCATCTCCATGAGTCATTAAGCATTTATGATGCATTAATGACATGGATGAATCACTCAAATGACTCACTAATCTCATTTAATGCATATGCCACCTTAACCCCCAAGTCACCATCTTCTAGAAGCTTCTCGCGCAATTACGAGAACGCCCCTCCTATCCGTGAAAACACGGAAAAACTTTAGACTGTATAAATCCAATAACCGGATACTAGAAACTGGCTTAAACCAAAGCCGGCTAGTAAAAACTGTCCGGATGTCGTACGTGCGTAAACACACGTATGCGTCCGAACCCTTGTCGCAAAACCATACGACCTCTATATCGTTTCGCCTGGAGTAGGGAAACTCTCTGTGTGGGACTCTAGAGACTCGACTACTACGCTGGCAGTGGGTTTAACCACAGACCGCAAGCGGCACTAGCTGTACGTAACGGTCCCCAAGTAGATGTCGATAAGAAGGCCGATGAGGAAACCCATCCGAACTCCTACTGAGTCTGATGTGACAATCTCCATACAGTCCGGTCTGTTCGTCTAAGACTATCGCATATCAGGCCTAGGAGGGCGGCAAGCGTCAGTCCCCTAATAGCGGTATAAGTCATGTCTGATTGAAGCCTATTACACCCTGAGAAACTACTGGAACCTACCAGCAAATCTCGCTTGCCCTGGCCAGGACTTTGCGTAATGGCTCTCTGACACAGCGCGACATTAACCCCCAATACCGGGAGAGACGAATCCTGTCTAACCGCCACTGCCTCCAAGTGCTCGGGACTGCACCCAACTGCTACCTGTTTGCACGACTCCTTTGAGCCGTGGTAGGGTAGCAATCTAAGAACAATGGGACACACTCGAGGCGAAGTAGCAGTGTCAAGTCTGCGGACTATGCTGTACTCATGTCACCTGGGAACTGTTCACTGACGACTGGTATAAAACCAACCAACAGTTCCCTGTGAGTCCTGTCCGGTGTACCCGTAACCTAACGAGCACCTGCATACTATCTCCAGTACGACGTACTGACGGCTGTGGGACAGACCATCTCCCCAACTGGGATGCGAAGCGTACACACTAGTCTACTTCGGAGTATCGATGCCCTGTCTCGATAATCTTACGACTAGGGAATAAGGATGTGCTTGTAAACTACCCAGCCCCTACTAGTGTGACTGCCATCACAACGCTGGTAGTTAAGCAAGATTCTAAGAGCTCTATCAGTACGTATACTCACATATTAAGATAGAAAAACCAAGTAGCATACTACCATGTTTAGCAAGACTGTTATATACATGTTAATATCCCAAGCTTCCATTAAGTAATATACAAACTAGTATGATACAATAATGGCCCCTAGGGCATATACACTAACAATCTCCCACTTGCACTAGGGCCATGTACTGGCATATCGAAGACCGATGATCTCGAGTAGCCTCTCGAACTGCATCTGAGGTAGGGCCTTTGTGAATGGATCATCAATGTTCTCTTCAGTAGCAACTCTCCGAACCTCGATCTCCCGATGATCAATGATCTCCCTGATAAGGTGATACCGCCTTAAGATGTGTCTGGACTTCTGATGGTACCTTGGTTCTTTCGCTAAAGCTATAGCTCCGTTGTTGTCGCAATACAGAGGTATTAGATCAACAATGGTAGGAACCACCTGAAGTTATGTTAGGAACTTCTTCATCTAGACCGCTTCTTTTGCGGCATCGCAAGCAGCAATATACTCCGCTTCCATCGTCGAGTGAGCAACGGTGTCCTGCTTGGAACTCATCCAGCACACCGCCCCTCCATTGAGGGTAAAGACATAACCTGACATGGACTTGGAATCGTCCTTATCACTCTGGAAGCCGGAATCAGCATGGCCTCCATCTTGAGGTCTTTTCCGCCGTAAACCAAGAACATCTCCTTAGTCCTCCTCAGGTACTTGAGAATGTTCTTTACTGCTATCCAGCTTCTCCCCTGGGTCTGACTGATACCGGCTTACCACGCTCAGTGCGTAAGCTACATCTGGTCTGGTGCGCAACATCGCATACATTATAGAGCCTACCGCAGAAGCGTAGGGTATAATTAACATGCGTTCCCTTTCCAAATCAGTCTTGGGAGACATCTCTTTGGATAGGGTGATTCCATGACAAGCCGGTAGATTACCGCGCTTAGAATCTTCCATACTGAATCTTTTCAGTACAGTGTCGATATACCTGGACTGCGAAAGTCCCAACATCCTCTTGGATCTATCACGATAGATCCGGATCCCCAGAATGTAAGAGGCATCACCCAGGTCTTTCATGGAGAACCTGTGTGACAAGAATCCTTTGACAGATTGTAGCATAAGAATGTCATTTTCTATCAATAGAATGTCATCCATGTACAAGACGAGGAATACGACAGTTCTTGCTACAACTTTACTATATATGCACGGTTCTTCTGGATTTTTGATAAAGTCATATTTTTTGACTGTTTCATCAAAACAGATGTTCCAACTTCGTGATGCCTGCTTCAGTCCATAAATGGACTTAAGCAACTTTCATACTTTCCCGCTGCTCCCACTCTGATTGAAACCTTCTGGCTGATCCATATGGACGCACTTTTCTAAATTTCCATTCAGAAAAGCCGTCTTTACGTCCATCTGCCAGATTTCATAATCATGGAAGGCAGCAATAGCAAGAAGGACCCGAATGGATTTGAGCATAGCCACTGGAGAAAAAGTTTCGTCATAGTCCAAACTAAGTCTTTGACGAAAACCCTTTGCAACAAGTCTAGCCTTATTGGTTTCCACCTGTCCATCTACACCAATCTTTTTCTTGAAGATCCATTTGCATCCTATGGGTTTTACCCCATCTGGAGTAAAGTCCAAAGTCCATAATTTGTTGATGTACATGGACTCCATTTCGGTCCGCATTGCATCAAGCCATCGTACCGAGTCGCCGCTCTGGATGGCCTGCTGGAAGACAGTAGGTTCATCATCATCTATGATGCAATCCTCTCTATCCCCATCTATGAGAAAACCGTAGTATCTCTTAGGCGGATGAGACGGCCTACTACTCCTGCGGAGGGGTGCGGAAATTTCCTGTTCTTCTTGAACTACTTGTTCTACCAAATTTTCAGTATTAGTTTGTGGTTCTGGAATTTCTTCAAGTTCTATTTCGCTCCCACTTGTTTCTTTTTCTAAAAACTGATGTTCTAGAAAATGGGCATTACGAGAAACAAATACCTTTTGTTCCTCTGCGTAATAGAATAGATATCCCTTGGAGTTCTTTGGATATCCCACAAACTTACACTTTACTGATCGTGCCTCGAGCTTGTCCACATGCTGCTTTTTAACAAAATCTGGACATCCCCAAATCTTTATATACTGAAGATGGGGTTTCTTCCCACTCCACATCTGATATGGCGTGGTAGGCACAGTCTTGGTAGGTACCATGCTCAAAAGATATGCCGCTGATTCTAGCGCATAACCCCAAAACGATCGCGGCAACTCAGCATTACTTATCATGGAACGTACCATATCCAATAGGGTTCGATTCCGTCTCTCCGATACACCGTTATGCTGTGGAGTGTATGGAGGAGTAAGCTGAGGGAGAATTCCTTTCTCTTTTAGGTAACCTAAGAACTCGCCACTTAAGTATTCACCACCTCGATCAGATTTTAGTGTCTTGATACTTTTGCCGGTTTGGTTTTCTACTTCATTCTTAAACTCTTGGAATTTCTCAAAAGCCTCGGATTTATGTTTCATCAGATAAATGAATCCGTACCTTGAGTAATCATCCGTGAAAGTAATGAAATAGGAAAAACCACCTCTTGCATGTGTAGACATTGGACCACATACATCACTGTGTATGAGTCCTAAGAGCTCGCTCGCTCTTACTCCATGTCCAGTAAATGGAGTCTTTGTCATCTTTCCTTTGAGACAAGATTGACAAGTGACATAAGTTTGATATTCGAACGAGTCCAAATATCCTTCTCTATGTATCTTTGTCAACCTTCTCTCATTGATGTGACCCAGTCTACAATGCTATAAGAAAGCTTTATTTAAATCTGGAGACTTTCTTTTTAGTGTGTTCTGGACATTGAAAATTTGGAGTTGGTTCAACACATATATACCGTTTTCCAGTGTATCGGACCCAATCAAACTATGATTAAGGTGGATGTTAACAACACCACTTCCAAACGTGAAATCATAACCTTTATTTGATAACAAGGAAACATATATGATATTACACGTTAAGCTGGGTACACAAAAACAGTTATGTAAAACCAAAATGTGTCCACTCGTCAATCCCAGGTGATAATCCCCTACGGACACAACTCCCACGCTAGCTCCGTTAGCAACCATCAGGGTCATATCACCTTCCTTCAGCACTCTACGGTTTCTCAGTGCCTGCAATTAATTGCAAATATGAGATCCTGATCCGGTATCTAATACCCAGGAAGTAGAGTTGATTGACAGACAATTCTCAATTACAAACACACCTGAAGTCGAAGCCACAGCTTGCTTCGGTTCCTGGTTCTTGGCGTTCCACGCCTTACAATCCTTCTTCCAGTGCCCTTTCCTGTGACAATGGAAGCACTCATCCTGGGCCACTATCGGTACCGCAAACTTTTTCTTTCCCTTCCCTCCCACCTTACTTACACCTCCTTTAGGTTTGGTGGCGGCCTTCTTTTTCCTTCCTTTGGCCTTAGCCTTGGACCCGGAAGAAGAAGCACTGCTAACAAACATAGCGGGTGTCTCCCTTGCCTTCTGCAAGGTGCCCTCTGCACTCCTCAACATGTTAAGGAGTTCCGGAAGTTCAACTTCTTTTCTTTGAATGTTGAAGTTCAGAATAAACTGGGCGTAGGTGGAAGGAAGGGACTGGAGAATAAGGTCTGTATAGAGCTCATTATCCAAAGTTGTCCCAAGGTCTGCGAGCTCTTCTATATAGCCGATCATCTTTAGGACATGTTCTCCTACTGATGATCCGACAGCCAACGTCGCTCGAAACAAGTTCTTAGAGGTCTCGTATCTTGCTATACGAGATTGCTCTCCATAAAGTTCCTTTGTATGGAGAAATATGGCATCTAGTTCCATATCATCGTGCCTCCTCTGATGTTCATTGTTCATCGAGGCAAGCACGATGCACTTGGCTTTCGCGCAATCGAAATCCCAGGTTTTGCGGATTTCCTTATCCGCATTACTGGATTTGGGACCAGGGACAGCATGTGCCTTAGCGGTGAGGACGTACCCCAATTTGTCATAGGTCAAAGCCATTTTGACATTCCACAGCCAATCTTTATAGTTTGGCCCTGTCAGTATATTTTTCTCTAAAAGTAACTTAAGTCCAGTCATTTTCAGGGTCGCTGCAATTAGGAGAGAGAGAAGAAAACTCATTAGCATGATGCTCTTGCAAGTTTAGAGTGGTCTTTAATTTATCTAAACTGGATGGCTCCCACTGTTTCTCGAATCCTTCCTCAAACCATAAAAGAAGAATTAGCCAGGACTATTCTCACCGTACAATACTTGCTTAACCGTTCAGCCAGGCTGGTGTCAGTACTTCGAGGGAGGTTTTTCAACGCTTTCGCGAAGTTCCTTAATTAAATAACCTCATTTCTCTTGGGGCATAACCCCGCTGACACCTTTCTTGACACCTACTTGGTTTATAGCATTGATCGTTAAGTGACGAATCTCCTGATGAGTAGCATATACTCACAGTAGGATCGGTATCCAAATATCATCGTATGATAATGTTGAAGGAATCCTACCAACCTTCATCAAACACTAAATGGTATGCAACTCTTTGCAAATTTCAGTTTCTTTAGAAATTCCCGATATATATTTTTGCCCCATGCTCTTATGACCTTGGCGTTAGGTCAAAATGTCATAAGTCACATGTCAAGTTCTACCCATCATTATCTTGTTAATTTGAACCCATCCGTATATATCCTTGATGTTCGGCCAAAATGATAATACGACTGTCCCAAACTAACTCATCTATCTATGCGACAAATGAATACCCAGCAGCTACCAAACACTATGCCTTGGCGTTAGGTCAAAATACATAGCTTGAATACTACTGAATACCCAAATGAAATGACGGAGGGCTACGAATGGTTTTGGAGAAACCGTGAACGTAGTGAACTTGATATGACCGAAGGAACCTGATAGCTTTTAAAAAGAGTGGTTAAAGCTCCGCAATTTAAAAATATCATCTGTTTTAAAATAACCGAGTGGTTTCTTTTAAATTGTTCCAACGATTCATCTTATGGTTTATTTTCTTTGCATTATAAATAATGCGTCCCATCATTAACCTATCATTGCAGAAAACAACGAAAATACAATGCCCTATTATGCCATCCGCATTCGCTACGCGGTCCCGTCATCACCCGTTAGGTTACTTAACTAACGGCAGAGCGGGTGCTGGGCTAGCGCGGGTGTAAAACATAAGTGGCGTCTAAATATCTATCATATATAGATATTGTACATTCGTCTGACGCAATAATAGGCATTCCATATCTTATATGAACTTTATTGGATTTGCAAGCAATCCGTTTTTGTTTAGAGCCTGCAACAAAAGACGGATTACACAGTTGTGATGAATAGCCATTACCCCACCCTAGACCCCTACGGGTACGGCAAACTACCCGTCAAATACCCGAAGTGAAGCGGTCTCCCTCAACAAAGTGAGTAGGCCACTAAACACTTCAAAGTACCCGGTAGTTTGTGCACCCCATCTTGGGTCTATCCTAGGAGCAAAAACAGTAAAATGAAATAATACAACTGTGGCTACAACCGCAACCTGGATGTGCCCCGCAAAATAATATTACAACATATTACAATTACAATGAATGAATGAATATAACAACCCATCTCAAACCCCGGCTAATCATCACAACAGTCCAATATAATTCACAACCACAAACAGTAAAAACCATTACAGAAATGTGCAACCCCCTGCCAACCGACATACTAGCATTTAGGGGAGGTTTACGAACACATTATACAATCACAGATATAATCAAATTAGCAAACATCGTATAATTTCGATTGAGCAAACATATTATATTCTACTCCCAAAACTTCTCTGTGCACCTGAGACTTTGAGCAGAAAATAAACATTCCAGAAAACACAAAAATATCACAAAAGAATAACAGGAGCAAACTGGGTCGAATCGGCCCCAACTCGGCCGTGGATCCGCGGCAGATCGGTGGGATCGGCCGCGGTTCCGTGGCTGTATGGCCGATTCACAAACCCATTTTTCTCCAGTGTTCTTATCTTTCTATACTTGTTACTCTGCAGCAACCTGAAAAATTTTTAGAGCCTGTTTAAAATTCGACAGAAACTTGTGATATCGATGTCGTTTTTTGGTTTGTTTTGCGTTCGAAATTCATACGACTTTGCTAATGAGTTAATTATTGTTTAGCGAGACTCTGATACCACTGTAAGTCGATGTACAACACCCCACGACTTGCGGGGAGGCGGAATAATGAAAAACGATCTTGTTTTATGCGTAAACATCGACTAACCGAGAATCTTTGCTTAAACAATAACTAACAAGAAACCATAGAAGAGTTAACTACTATGATAAGTAATTATACCTAAAGAACCGAGTCCTTCGTCTTGTCGTTCTTCACGTCCTCTCCGGCCTTCTCTATGTAGTAGAAGATCCACCCGAGAGCTTTAGTACAAGCTTCGCCTCTAACTTGAGGTAACTAGGTTTCTTAAATCGCTAATCTAAGTAACCTAGGTGATATAGAGAATGGTTAAGGATTAAGTAGTCTACTCTAATCCTTGGTCTCAACACATAAGAGGGGAGGATTAGGGTTTGAAGAGAGAGAGCTTGAGGACAGAGAAAGTGAGCAAGAGAATGAGATGAGATAATGATCTATCATAATATATATCAAGCATAATCATTTATCCAATAAAAGAAAATAAAGGATTAATCATCATGCTTAATAAATACAAGAGGGTGATTCATCTCCATGAGTCATTAAGCATTTATGATGCATTAATGACATGGATGAATCACTCAAATGACTCACTAATCTCATTTAATGCATATGCCACCTTAACCCCCAAGTCACCATCTTCTAGAAGCTTCTCGCGCAATTACGAGAACGCCCCTCCTATCCGTGAAAACACGGAAAAACTTTAGATTGTATAAATCCAATAACCGGATACTAGAAATTGGCTTAAACCAAAGCCAGCTAGTAAAAACTGTCCGGATGTCGTACGTGCGTAACACACGTATGCGTCCGAACCCTTGTCGTAAAACCATACGACCTCTATATCGTTTCGCTTGGAGTAGGGAAACTCTTTGTATGGGACTCTAGAGACTCGACTACTATGCTGGCAGTGGGTTTAACCACAGACCGCAAGCGGCACTAGCTGTACGTAACGGTCCCCAGGTAGATGTCGATAAGAAGGCCGATGAGGAAACCCATCCGAACTCCTACTGAGTCTGATGTGACAATCGCCGTACAGTCCGGTCTGTTCGTCTAAGACTATCGCATATCGGACCTAGGGGGGCGAAAAGTGTCAGTCCCCTAATAGTGGTATAAGTCATGTCGGAGTGAAGCCCATTACACCCTGAGAAACTACTGGAACCTACCAGCAAATCTCGCTTGCCCTGGCCAGGGCCTTTGCGTAATGGCTCTCTGACACAGCGTGATATCAACTCCCAATACCGGGAGAGATGAATCCTGTCTAACCGCCACTGCCTCCAAGTGCTCGGGACTGCACCCAACTGCTACCTGTTTGCACGACTCCTTTGAGCCGTGGTAGGGTAGCAATCTAAGAACAGTGGGACACACTCTAGGCGAAGTAGCAGTGTCAAGTCTGCGGACTATGCTGTACTCATGTCACCTGGGAACTGTTCACTGACGACTGGTATAAAACCAACCAACAGTTCCCTGTGAGTCCTATCCGGTGTACCCGTATCCTAACGAGCACCTGCATACTATCTCCAGTACGACGTACTGACGGCTGTGGGACAAACCATCTCCCCAACTGGGATGAGAAGCGTACACACTAGTCTACTCCGGAGTATCGATGCCCTGTCTCGATAATCCTACGACTAGGGACCTGAATAAGGATGTGCTTGTAGACTACCCAGCCCATTAGTGTGACTGCCATCACAACGCTGGTAGTCAAGCAAGATCCTAAGAGCTCTATCAATATGTATACTCACATATTAAGATAGAAAAACCAAGTAGCATACTACCAATGTTTAGCAAGACTGTTATATACATGTGAATATCCCAAGCTTCCATTAAGTAATATACAAACTAGTATGATACAATAATGGCCCCTAGGGCATATACACTAACATTATAGACCAGGATTTTGCCTATCTTGATATCATGACAGTATCCAGAGACATAAAGGGGACGGTTGTGCTCGCATGTCTCGAGGAGGAGATCTTCATCGCCGAAGGTGATAAATGCTGTGTGCACTTCTTCCAGCTCGTCCTTCATCTTTTCTTCGGAGAGGAAAGCTTGGAATTTCTCGGGCTCTTGTAGTGCCTTGATCAAAGAATCTCTCGCCTCTTTGGATAGAAGAAGGGCGTCGAGTATCTTTCTTAGATGTGCCAAAATGTTGTAATCCACCTTGCTTTTCTTTGGCGGATCCTTGGCTATCAGCTCTTCGACGGCTTGGTCAACGAGGATGATATTCTCAAGGACCTTTTCTTTTTCCCTTATCCCTTTTATTCGACCCTTTGTCTACGTGTCCGAGATTATTTTCAGGTAACGTGTGATTGCGCAGCTGAATGTTCTCACAGCTCTTCGGTTCTTCCTCTTTTCCTGAGGTGGATTCTTTGAAGAGAGGGCCGAGAGTCATTTCTTTGTCAGAGTCGCTCCTGAAGGTGAGAACTTGTGATCCCCCGTAGTCAACCATATGACAGTTTCCAGTAGTTCTTTTGCGCTCCTCGGTCATATTTCTTTGCTCCCGACGAGTTTTGCGTTTCATCCGCTTAAAATGTTGTCGGTGAGAAACATATCTCTGCCACCAGCTTTTAAAAGAATTGCACTCTTCAGTGGGGTGCGCAATCTTTCAATGATATAAGCAGTAGCTAGGATGTATATCCGCTTCATTAGGAGTGTTTTCTTCGGAGGGTGGCAGATTCATTCCCATCGATATGGCTTTGGCGAACCTTTTCCACGTCTTGAACTTGCTTTTATTTGCGGCGGTACTTTGATCTGGTAGGAGTGTTTTAACCCTTTCGTCCAGTCGCCGGCATTTGGCCTTTTCAAATATGACCATCTCGTGCTCTCGATCCGCTTTGCTTTTCAAAAGAGCTTCGTTTAGGAATGCATCAATCATTTCGTCTGATGGTCCTAGAAGTTCCGGCTCGGGATCTGCCCCCAGTTTCTCCGCGTAAGGAGCTTCTTCCTCATTTATTGACGAGTGAGAGATCACATGGCAACTTGCTACGTAATCTTTAAGATCATCCGACGAGTCTTCTCCATTGTCTTCATCTCCGTCCTCAAGAACGTGGCTGAGAAATTCTTGGAGTGTGACTGGGGTCCGCGCCTTTTGGTTATATTCTTCCAGCGCATCATTCTGTTTTTGCAGGTCCGTGCGCTTGTCACCACGCTTTACGGGCTTTTTGGTCTTCTTCTTCTTCTTCGAAGACTTTGACGACTGGGTGTGAGCACTTTGACTATCACCACCAATTTTTAGAGTTGGACGCGGTTTCAGCATTCCCTCGATGATCTCGGGTTCCAGTGGATTTTTCCACCTGAACACCGGGCACGTTTGGAGATCTTTCAGCATTCTTTTTGTTTTGGCTGAAAGAACGACCTCCCATGGAGCTTCTTCTACAAAAGAGCACGATGTCGCTGGTGTGTCCGTCCTTTTAGGAGAGTGCGGCTGTGGCGGGCTTACTTTCCAATTCTCGGACAGGGTGAATTTGCCTTGTTGGTATTGATCTTCAATCCAGCCTTTAAAGACGAAGCAATCTTTAATTGGATGGCCTATCTCTTGGTGATAGGGGCAATAATTAGAATTATTAACCTCACCGGGTTGCAATGGGCATTTTGGATTCGGCAAATAAATGAGCCTATTGTGCACCGCCAGCTCGAACAATATTCTCGTTTTGTCCCGGGGAAATGAATAAGGGAGATTTATTTTCTCATTATAGAATCACCGTCTCTCGTATAGGCGATCAGTTAATTTTGGACCACTGGGCTGTTGTTGTGAATTGGCGACGAAGGTCGCTTTCCCTTTCTCTTTTTCAATCCATGGCTCCGGCTTCGAAGAGGAAGGCCTGTGACCCATCTGGTCCATTTGCGCCAACTTATCAATCAAGGACTGGAAAGTGGTTGGCTTGAAAAACATCATAAATTGGGAGATGGTCGCTTGAGGGTCGAGAGTACCCACGAACATGCCCACCGCAGGCGCTTCTTCGATGCGCTGCTCGCACTTCGACCATAGATTCCGCCATCGTATTGCGTATTGCACCCATGTTTCGCCTAGCTTTACCCTGGCATTAATTAATGTGGTGATTGGGGTGCGCTCGCTAGCGCTCGCAAATCTTTGTGTAAACAGCAGCTCCATCTCCGCAAATGTCTTGATAGAGTCATTTGGAAGTTCAGAATACCACTCGAACGCCATCTCCGACAAGCTGCCAACAAACTGGCAGAGCAGAAGTTTATCACCACCTCCAGTGTTGCCGCACAAGGATCTGAATTGAGTGACATGTTGATGGGGATTTCCTGTCTCCTTGTATACATGGAATTTGAGGATCGTGTATACCGGCGGGTACTTTATTTGGTCGTACCAACCTGGATATGGTCGCCCAGTTCTAACAATTTGCCCAGCCGCTTCATTTGCTTGGTGAACTCGTATCTGCTGAGCAATGTAATCATCCAGAGAGGCCTTGGAGATGGTCTCCTCCTTGGCTGCTGAAAGAGCCGGAGGAGGGTTCGATGTCTCCCCTCTGTCGTCTTCAATGATAATCGGGGGGTCTTCAGCTGGAGATTCTGGCTGTAACATCATCCCGGCCATGTCTTGCAACAAAAGAGCCATTCGTTTGATGTTGGCTGCCTGCTCTGCGTCCTCTTTTTCTTTCTTTTCAAGCATTCTTCGAAGGAATTCATCATCAATTTCTTGTTCCTGATGCTGCTCTGAGGTCTCTGGACTTTCTTTCGGCCCAGTGAGTGCGGCCATTGCAGTCAGCATCTCTTGAAGTTTTTGCTGCTGTTGTTCCTGAGCCTTCATTATTGATCGGGTAAGCGGTCGATGACCCGTAGAAGTACGGCTTTCCTCTTTTCCAGAATCCATATAAACAGTATGCACCACCATGCTCCTAGACTAAGGCCATTTAGGTTTGGTGTCCTTGCGGTTCGTCGTGGACACGGTGGCCTTCTCTGGCCTCCTTCTCTTATGAGCGGTTGAAGTTGAGGGAGCCGTTGTGGGCACCCAGAAAGATGACATCTTCTGTGGTATCACGGGATGGTCCTTTTCTTGCTGATCTTTAATCTTCTTTGATCGGCAAGAATAGTCTTGGTCAATCACCGATTCCTGAACCTGTCGCCAAACTTTGTAAATTTTGGAAGACAGCCGCTGAGGGGGCTGCTCTAGCTTCACCTTTGGGGCATTCTCCATGGGTGGAGGAGATCTCTTCAGCACAACAGTTGGAGAGTTTTTGCGCACCCTCCTTAGTGGTTCAAAGCTATTCCCAGTTGGAACAGCAGCATCAACTTCTACCGTCGGAGCCGGCGGAGTCAGTCCAGAAGGGGAGTTGCCCCCAGCCTTCCTTACTCGACGCCATTGGCGATGACGAGCGTTTCGAGCCATTGGGAACGTCTCAGATGTAGGGGTGACTTCCTCATGCCCCCTGTGTTGGTCAGAAGTTGTTGTTGTCAGCCTATTGAAGACTGATGTCCGCTGGGTGGGGATAATCAGCCTATCGAAGGCAAACTTCGGAGAAGCAGCCTTGACGATTTCGCTTGGAACAGGAGCTGAAACAGTCAGTCTTGTGAAGACCGACCCTTTGGAAGGAGAAGCCGCCTTAACGACTTCATGAGTAGGAATGGCTATCCTTTTTGGGATAACCCCTTCTGGTATCGCAGGCTTCTTCATAGGCCCGTTGGAGCTTTGGTCCAGTCTGTCAAAGACTGAGGCAGTGAAGTTGGGCGACTCGTTGAGAGGGGCCATGACAGTGGTAAGTAGATCAAAGACCGACTTCTTTAGGGCTTCTTGCGACAGCAGCGGAGCGTTGAAGCTCATCGGTGGGATCATGGTCCCAAAGAACAGCCTAGTGGTGGACTGAGTTACTTGTTCCACTGGCATCTTGAACAAGGAGGCCGCTTGGGGCCCGTAGCTTACACCTCCATATGAGGTGGAATGGGAGTTGCAGTTGCAGCTGGAGCAGTTAGAGGCCATTGATGTTCTCCTTTCTTCACGAGAGCAAAACCAAATCTTAGTACCTCGAACCCAAGGGCAACCATATTAAACCGCGATTCGTTCGCGAACACGACACACGAAGTGTGGAGCGGAAAGAGGAAAAGGTCCCACCGGGCGTGCCAGAATTTGTTCTCCGCCGAAAGACGTGACCGGGACGTTGGGACGTCCGGGCCTGAATTCCGAGGGCAGATGCTAATTGGTGCTATTCGTCCACCTCTCTGAAGATGCCAAGTTGATTTATGGCACCATATATCGAAAAAGTAGACGGATGCGGCCGATGTAGCAGACTTCTTCAGATTCCCCCTCGTTGAGGGGTTTTTGATTGTGTGGACGCTCTTCCCTATAGGCGCAAGCCCCTACAGTTAATTACGCTACCGCATCGCGGTAACCACTTTCTCCTTCTCCAGATGGTCACTTCATGTCGTGGGTGTTTATTTTGTTTTTGGTTGCCCATGGATTGTATACGGAGACTAATTTATATCGTCGTCTGTAGGGCATGGATTAGTCCAAATCCGTATTTTCGTAGATTTGGATTTTGGGGGTTGGGTTTAAGGATACGTTAGTCTCATTTGAGACTAAAATCAACTTAAACGTATGTTAAGGATACGTTAGTCTAATTTTAGACTAAGATCGACTTAACAGGATCATTTAGATCCAACAAAAGATCATTTAGGCTCTATTGTTTAGTTTAGGGATATTGCGGTAGATTACCAGTTTAAGGACATGGTGGTCCAACATTAGTTTAAGGACATTACAGTCCAGTTTGAAGACATCATAGTCTGTAAAGGTTAAGGACATCATAGTTCATGAGTTTAAAGACCTCATAGTCCAGGTTAAGGACATCATAGTCCATGGGCTTAAGGACCCCACAGTCCGTAGTTTAAAGACGTCATAGTCTATACTGTTTAAGGACATCATAGTCCATGAGTTTAAGGACCCCACCGTCCATAGTTTAAAGACGTCATAGTCTATAAAGTTTAATAACATCATAGTCCATGAGTTTAAGGACCCCACAATCCATGGAATGATTGGTTATCAGGACTCGTCACCTCTTTGAAGACGTTGATGGATTACAATGACAAATTTCAAAGGAGTGAAGAGATGTACCCATGAACCAAAGTTGATTGAGTAATCTATTGTCCAATTTAGGACTAAGATCAATTAATTAGATTATGAGCACATTGGCTCAGTTAAATCTGAATTGAGGATTTATGGCCAACTTAGGCTAAGTCCAATTAAGTTCGAAATGTTGGCCCTTTGTTGGACTATTGAATATTTGTCTGGGTTCAGCCCCCTATTATTTAGCAATGCTAAACAGGGGTTTGGGAGCTCTAATAACATTTTGTCTTTGGCTGAGCACTAATCATTCATTATAGCTTTGGATTTTAAGTTTCATTTGAAGGGGAGATTTGCCTCTGGAAAACTTAACCAATTTGGGTTATGCTTGGCTTTAGAATAGTGTTAAACACTAGAGGATACTTGGCGATCACGTGCTTCCACGTGATGTGCTGAAAATAGTGTTAAACACTAAGGACGAAGCACTTAAAGTAGTGTTAAACACTAAAATTGAAATGGTCACATGGAGTCACGTGAGGCATCTGAAGATAGGGCCAGACTTCCTTTATTTTGTTCTCAGAATATTCAGATAAGTGTTAAACACTTTTAGTCTTTAAGGCTGTCATGTGTGAGCACGTGATGGGCATCCATCCACTGGATACTAAAGGGATTTGTTAGGGGTCATATGGGGACACGTGAGGGCGCCCATAAATTGGTACTGCCTTTGGATTTGTTTTTTTTTGTTTTGAGGGTCACGTGGGAGCACGTGAGGCATTGCCTCCAAGCTTTTTTCTTTCTTATTTTGAGGAGTCTGTTTAAGGGTCACGTGGGAGCACATGACCTATTCTTATTCGTTCTTTTTTACTTATTGAGGATGAGGGTCACGTGTTGCCACGTGACCAAGCTGGGTATTGATCTCTTTACGTGCATGTAGAGTTTTAAGTCCCTTATTTTAAGAATTAAATTCTTTTGTAGGGTTAAACCCTAGTTTCATTTAGAGGAATTAAATTCCTATGTATTTGGAAGAATTAAATTTTTATGTAGGGTTAAACCCTAGTTTCATTTGGCGGAATTAAATTCCTATGAATTTGGAAGAATTAAATTCTTTAAACTTAATTCTCCCTCTAAGTTTTGGATCTGCATGGCAGAATCTCCCCGATGAGAATTAAACTTTCAACTTGTGGGGAGATCTGCTTCTGCAGATCTTCAACCAAAGGAAGAACTAAGTTCTTATTCAGAAGAGTTAAACTCTTAAATTGAGAATTAAACTCTCTTTTGTTTTAAGGAGCTTAGATCTCTTTCCCTTTTCTCACCTAGGGTTTCTTTTCTCTGAAAAGATCTTCTTTTCTCTCTTGAGAATTAAATTCTCCTCTCTTTGCTCTCTCTGTTGTTGTTTCTCTCTCCAAAAAAATAATCGATCCCCTTCTTTTCTCTTCTTGGCTCATATTTATAAGAAAAAGAAAATAATCAATTTGTTTAGTCAAACTTTCATTGAAAGATTTTAATTGATTTTGTAACCAACATGATCTTTTAGATCACTCAGTGAATTTTATTCACCATTGGATTTTTAATCCAAAAGATATTCTGTTTGTTATTCTTAGTGAATTTCAGGGAAATCTTTCCTTGTATAGAATATTTCTATAAATTGGTGATTTTTAATCACCATTGGATCTTTAATCCAACGGTTCTCCACTTTACAGAGCACAATCTTTTTTGTTTGAAAAGATTTAGAGAAATATTTTTTCAGTTAGGGTTCTCGATTCCCTCTTAATTAGAATTTAATTCTATTAGTTCAGAAGGCTTAAGAGCCTATCATGTGTTGGCACGTGATCCCACTGTTTGATCATTTAAATAGAATTTAATTCTATTAATTAAAGAGCTTAGGAACTCATCACGTGTTGACACATGACCCCCTGATTAAACATTTTAACCAGAATTTAATTCTGCCGTTTTAAAGAGCTAAGGAATCATCACGTATCAGCACGTGACCCTTGGTCACGTGTAGACACGTGATACCCCATTAGGAACTTTCCTTGCTGTTTATTATGCCTTTTAATTCCTTCAGTGGGTTTTTAAAGGCCAATCACGTGTGGACACGTGACTCCATTGATTGCTTGTTTGATTAGAATTTAATTCTATTTCAGCAGAATCTCCAGGAAACCATCACGTGTCAGCATGTGACCCCTGGTCACGTATGGAAACGTGATGCCCTATTGGGGTTTTTCCCGATATTTTCTGAGGGAACAGGCATAACCCCATTGACACCTTTCTAGACACCTACTTGATTAGCTAATTGTAAAGTGCAAAACTCTCCCAGGAGTAACTCTTACTCGCAGTGGGTATCGGGATTCAACTATCATATAGAAGGTATGCAATCTCATTGCAAATTTCAACACTTGAAATTCCCGATAATGTTTTTACCCCTAACGTCGTATGACCTTGACAAAGGCCAACAAACCATAGGGCGCTAGTCATGTTCAACCCGTCATTTCCTGATTGAATTAAACTCACCCGCATGTCCCTTGAAAAAGGCCAACAAGGTCGTACGACTACCCTAATCCAATCGCCTCATATGGATGCAGATAAGCACTAATCAGCTACCGCACACTACGCCTTGACAAAGGCCAACAAACGCAGCACGAATACTAAATAGCACTTATCTGAAATGACGGAGGGCTACGCAGGTTTTTAAGAAAACCATGAGCGTAATGAACTTGATATCGTTGTAGAATCCAATGATTTTGAAAATGAGTGTTTTTGAGGCTTTTTATAGCTTCGCTAAAGAGGTCACTCCCGGTGAAGAGATCTCGGCTCTTTCCTCATCGAATGAGGTGCAGGATATTGAGGAATACCATTATGCAAAGCAAGAACTAGAGAAGCAATCAAAAACAAAACCGAGTGAGTTTTAGAATTTGCTAGTTTTGCTAAAGAGGTCACTCCCGGTGAAGGGATCTCGGCTCTTTTCTCATTAAATGAGGTGCTGGATATTCATCAAGGAATACCACTATCCAAAGCAAAAACTAGAGCTATTGTTTTTGAAAATTTGATTCTACAACATTTTTAGGTTTCTTTCTTTTCATTAATCTCATTAATGAAGTCCCATCAATTAATGTTTCCTAAAAATTACAGAAAAGTGAAACGAAAATAAAACGTACGCTTATGCCATCCACATTCTCCATTGGGCCCCGTCATTCACTGTTAGGTTACTTAACTACCGGCAGAGCGGGGGCTGGACTAGCACGGTTGCAAAACATAAGCAACGTTTATTAAATATCATATATCTAATACAACATTCATCTCACGCTGTTATATGATCAGCATCAAATAACCAGGCAGCAGAAGAAACATATGAAATATTGGATATACTTGGATTTCCGTGTTTTAAATTTAGCCAGTAATGTAAAATAAGGATTCCACAGTTGTGATGAATAGCCAAACCCACATCTCTAGACCCCTACGAGAGCGGTTAGTAACCCTGCCAATTCTAAAGTTAGGAGATTCGGTCTCAACTCCTTGAGATGGTCTCACACTGGACTTTAGAACCCGGTTACTTGTGCTCCCCACCTTGGGTCTATCCTAATGCAGCAAAGTAAATAATATACATTAGTGGTGACATCATCCTCAACCCGGATGTGCCCCAATAAAAGAATATTACATACAGATTTTGCATGAATGAAAATAAAAACTCTCATCTCACATAAAACCCCCGCCTATTCTTTCACGACGATCCAATAAATCATATCACCAGCAACACATGATATCACATATCATCAATGTAAGTAAATACGTGTATCCTAAATTATGCTGACATATAGCAACGAGATTTGGGATACCCCACGTATTACACTTACAGTCGTAGAAAAGAAAACGGAAAACTGCAATAATTAGAATCCGCATATCCTTAGACATCATAAACCAGGAATATCTCATATTCCGAATTTCATAACTAACTCTATAAACCCCGTATTTTAGTCTCTTATCAAAAACTCTTTTCAATAATTTATTCGGGTAATTCAACAAGATTCCCGACTACCCGATCGAATACGCGTCGGAAACTATAGTAGATGGCCACACCCCTGATGCCGTCGACTAAGTGCACTTAGCCGGAACATCATGGCCGCGAGCACCCAATTGGGTGCTATTGGCAACGGAGTTCTCCTACAGTCACTTGGTTGGGGCAATGGGGTGCGGCTACCTAGTAAAGTTATTCGGCGAGTATTCACGTACGATACGTGATTGCGACGGAGTTTCGATCTGAATCGAAACTTCATGGCAATCGTGCTAATGAGACTAAAGCAATAGATTTATAATCATTAACTAGTTTTCACAAAACCAATTAAATGTGGATCCTCACTACTGCATCCATATCAAACTAAACCCGAAATGACGTAACAATTACCACTACGAAACACTCCGTATTAGCCCCAATATTTCTTGCTAACATCACATGCAAACTGTGCTAATCAAACAATAACTGAAACCCTAAAATCAAGTCACTGGAACGCAGAAAAAATTTCAAGGCCAAAACACTAAGCAAAACCGGCCAGGCCAGTTTTTGAGGAAATGTCGCTGGGTCAAATGTGGTATTTTGGTCTCGAATTTATCCAGTGCTCATGGTGCATCATATAAAACATTCTGCAGTTGCTTAAAAATTTTTTTCGGATCATTTTAAAATTGACAGAAACTGGATTTTTTGGTTTCGATGTTTCGGAGTTTTTGGGTTTCGATGTTTCGGAGTTTTTCGGTTTCGTGATTCTAATTACATCGTCTAATTTTCTAGCTTAGGTTCTGATACCATGAAAGTCTACCCCATCACCAGCAAGGGGTCCAAGTGGTATCAAGCATGCCAAATCCAAATTTTTATGGTGCTAAGCTAGACTTAACAAAATCTTTAGCTAGGTGATTAATGTTTAAAGTTTGATATCAAGTAAACTAAAGAAGCGAAAGAGGGCTATACCCTCATAGATTGAGTGCTTCACATCACATGCTCCGTGTAGTACTCCCGCGACTCCACTGGCTTTGGACGAGCTGCCACCGACGACCTTCGTGCCGAAGATGATCCACGCAAAGTTCGTCCAACTCAAGCTACCTCTACACTAAACTCTTTAGCGTAGGAAACACGCTACACTCGATCGCTAGTCAAGTGTAGGATTGTGAATTAGGAGATGTTAAAGCTCATAAGTTTGTGTTCAAGCTTCATGGTTCACATCATATGTGAGGGTTGAAGCTTGAACCATTGTTATGAGGAGGATGAAGAAGCCAGAGAGCAACCATGGGAGTAACTCAAGAAAATGGCTAAGTGTTGAGATGAGCTCAAGAATGAATGGCAACCCTTGACCCACACTCATTCAAGCATGGAATTTTGTAATATAAAATTACAACCATGCTTGAATAGTGAGTCAAGATGAATAAACAAATATAAATCCCATGCTTGCAACCGTGATCTCATTTTCCACTTTATTTCTATTTTTCTCAAAAATAGAAATTCAAGCCATGCTTCATTATATATATATTTATATATCATATATATTAATATATATATTACGAAGAATAATTAGTGAGCTAATGATATTAGTTAAGATATAATTATATCACATATAATATATATCACGTTATTAAATCAACACTTGATTTAATAATTCGGTTATATCACATATGACTGACTAATATCATTTATCTGTATATCACCTTATCAAATCAACACTTGATTCGACAATATGGTTATATCACATATAACCTAACTCGATAATAGATAACTACCAGATTATAATAGGTATCACATACACGGATTTAATCAGGCACACACGCATATCGCATATGTGTCCTACTTCGTTTCTCTTGAACCAGGGAACTTCTATGTGGGGCTCTAAATACTCGTCAATACGCCAGCAGTAGGTAATGATCACATTAGTCACCCACAGGCCATCAGCGGTACTAGCTGGATGTAACGGCTTCCCGGGTATTGAGCGATATGAAGATCAACAAGAAAGCTTGTCCATACTCTCCATGAAGCCTATCAGTAACACTACCATACAGTCCGGTCTATTCGTCTGATCGCATATCATGTCTAGGGGTGGTAAACGTCCGACCCCAGTAACGTGATAAGTCATGTCGATGTCTGGCCTATAATGGTTCGAGAAACTACTGATAACACTTATCAGTAAATCTCATAAGGAACCCTGGCCAGGGACTTCCAGTTATAGCCAATCGAGCATAGAGCAACATCAACCCCCAATACCGTGAGAGACGAAACCCCTCCTATCGCTCATTGCCTCCATGCCACTCGGGACTGTACCCAAAATCCACCTATTTTCATGTCTCTTTTGAGCGTGGTAGTGAGGAAATCAAAGCACAGTGGGAGCCGCACAAGAATCTATGACGATCTCGAGTCTACAGACTAACCTGTACCAGTGTCACCAGAGGACTGCTATCTGACGATAGGTATACTACCATATAGGAGTCCTCGGCGAGTCCAGTTCGGTGTACCCATTCTCCAATGAACACCTGTGTACAATCTTTGATGTCACGCACCAATGGTTGTAGGATCAACCATCGCCCTCTAAGGGACAAGAAATGTACACACTAGTCTACTCTGGAATATCGATGCGCTAGTCTCGATATTCCCTCGACTAGGAACAGATTAAAGGATGTACTTTTAGACCACCCTGGCCCCACTAGTATGATCTCATCATAATCCTGGTAGTCAAGTACATATCCTAAGGGCTTTATCAACATGTAAGAGACAGACGAGATAAATACCAGTCTACTTGTTAAGATAAAGGTAACCTAATAGCATACTATCATGTCGAGCAAGAAAGTCCTCTATATACATGTCCAAGCATCCACTATATCACAAATACTGTCCTCTAGGGCATACATATTCCTAGCATCATGATACGTGCATAAGTGCACGTATATGATCGAACCCTGACGTAAATCCATACGGCCTCTATATCGTTTCGCCCGAAGCAGGGAAACCCTCTGTGTGGACTCTAAAGACTCGTCAATACACTGGCAGTAGGTTTAACCACAAGCCCATCAACGGCATTAGCAGTATGTAACGGCTACCCAGGTATTGAGCGAAAGGAAGGCCGACGAGCAAACTCATCCTGACCCCTACTGAGCCCTTCTGGTGATAATATCTGTACAGTACGGTCTCTTCGTCTAAGAGTATCGCATATCGAGTCTAGGGGGTGCATAAAGTCAGATACCTAACAACGCGACATTTAGTGTCGGTATGAAGCCTATCATAAATTGCGAAACTACTGATCCTGGATTAGTAATTCTCGACTACCTTAATCAAGGTTTTTCTGATGATGGCCACCTGTGCACAACGCGACATCAACCCCCAATACCGGGAGAGACGAATCCCCGACGATCTGCTCACTACCTCCATGTGGCTCGGGACTGTACCTAACTAAAATCTTTTTGCACGACTCCTTTGAGCCATCGTCAGGAAGTAATCAAAGCACAGTGGGAACTCACACGAGACAAATGACGATCTCAGGTCAACAGACTAATCTGTACACATGTCACCTGGGAACAGCTATCTGCCAATAGGTATAATACCAACTATCATATTCCCGGTGAGTCCTTCTAGTGTACTTATAACCCAATGAGCACCTGCATACTATCTTAGGTGAACAAAATAACACCAATGGCTTGTGAGACCGGATATAGCCCTTCGTCGAGGTCTCGATCAGTACACACTAGTCTATTCTGGAGTATCGATGCCCAGTCTCGATACTCCCATGACTAGGGACATTTAAGGATGTGCTTATAGACCACCCATCTCCTACGTATATGATCGCCATCATAATGCTGGTAGTAAAGCAGGAATCCTATGTGCTCAATCAACATATAATAGTGAACTGTAATGTCACCTAAAACATGTACATGATGATAAAGATAAACCAGATAGCATACTATCATCTTGAGTAAGACTATTCTACAGGTATAGGTCCTCTCTCAATCATCGCAATTGAGTGCCTGGGATTCAATAATTGACTTGAGGGCACTATAGCCAACAACCCAAAATTCTAAACCTTTTTAGGGAAAATAATAGAGGTGAAGTTTTTAAAATAAAGATATAATGAAATCAAGTTTTTCTTTAAATGCATAGTTAATGATATATGAAAATGCAAGTGGATTAAATACTATAGTTGAAAACATTTTTCATCCTTTAAAACTTTGGACATCACCTCCCTTGTAATTTTTCATCCAAAACCCCATACAAGCAATATATATAGGCATCCCAAAACGGGAGCTAGCTCTTCGCCAATCGGCGGAATCATAACTATGGAAGTAAGCAATATATATATATACGGCACCCAACAACGAAGATCAACACAGAAAGAATAAATAAAACAAGACATCAACAACCCAAAAGAAGCGAACATACATCCATCGCTCTAAGTCTCGCAAATACAAGTCTGTCTAAGTCTAAAAATATAAAAAGTCTTGTTACTGATTTGATGGAGTTTAACTCGATACAATAAGAATAATAAATACAAGAATGGGCACGATCCAATGTGTCCTACCTAGCATAGCAAACACCCTGAATGAAATTGTGTGCAAGCGATACCGCTACCGATCCAAGCTGTCAAACCTGCAAGAAAACCATGGCACAACGGGGGTGAGTTGCCAACTCATGAGTAGAAAATATCAGCAGATAGAAATCGAATAACAGTGACTCCTAAGTCATACTGTATCATGAAGGTAATACTATGATATCTAAGGTTACCATGCATGCATATATGTCAACAATAGAGTCAATGTAATTAGAATGTAAAAATAAACATCTGACATCTTATGCATGTATCCATGTGGATATCATCCACGTGTGTCGATCAACAACACATCAATATCATGGAACCAGAGAGTCTAACATCGATATTCAAAACATTATGAAATCATATGCCTGTATGCATGTGGATATCAACCAACATGCATCCATCAACGACACGTCAACATCATGGAACCTGAGTGTCCAGCATCGACACTCGAAACATTATGAAACCTGTGTCCAGCATCGACATGTAAATCCACATATCTCGGGCTCCGTCAGTCTAGATCGGCCCATATCCATCTCACGACTCCGGTCGGTATCCTCCGGATAACTTCCGGGTCCAAACTATCACTTGTAGATAGTGCTCCCTCTGCCAGGCTCATCGTCATCCCCATGATCTTCTTGTCCCGGGATACCTTACCGGGTCTACCATGTACCCGCAGACGGTTCATCCAACTCTTCGAATTGGGTCTCGAAAACAAGCTCGGAACCGAGAAAACTCATGGTGGACGCCTCGAAATCACATTACGAGAAACCGCGTTTTTAAAAAAATTCATAATTTCCTTTGAAATATTAACACGATTCTCAAATCCAGAAATCTTATGAAAACAACATCACAATGCATATAACCATAAAGTACGATGTATGCAACATAGAACAGTAATGTGAGAATACCAAGTATATCATGTAAACATGTCATATGATAGTGCCGAACAATGAATATACTTTTACGGTTAAGATTAATATCATAATATGGCAGTTCTACTGTGCAAGTGGCATGGTAATTACCGATGATGAAAGTGTGTGAGCCGGCAAAGCTGTGTAAGTGTAACATGTGTATCATTAATAATTATGCAGGCGTACTTGCAGACGATATCATATAACGATAGATACCTGGGACATAACACGCAAGTCACGAGGAATAAGTCAACGTAATTATGAACGGTAATAAGTTATACCACTACACATGAACCATATGATCAGTTTAAAAGATACGAATCGTAGTTTTGAAAGTTGGGGCTACGGTGTTTTTGACGAAAAGAAACCAATTAAAAATCCGTAGGATCCCTTGAGGTTTCCATAAAAAAGTGCATACGATTCGTTGGTTTTGGAAATAAGTATGGTTCAGGTGACATCTTAACGTTGGTGATACAGCCTCATAGTATCCGATATGGCAATATCCTCAATCATTATCCTCAAATCACAAGCACGGATCAATCATCCGATATAACTCATCGCGTACGGTATCCATCGTACGGCTGCAACAAACAGAATAAGGATCCTATCGTCCTATTCATCAACAAAGGTACGGAACTAAGGTCTCGTACAACATATCAACTTTTATTCTCATGTATACATACATATATATAACTCATGTCATAACCTTATCGATCTCATATCCTATCATTAACAATCGCATTCCATATCGTGGCATATGTATTTAATTATTCATATCATCTCGCATCCTTAAATCAAGCATATCCGCTCTTGTCATCTTATATCATCATATTGACAGCTCAATTCACGTCATCTTGCATTAGTCCTAACATCTCATACTGACTCTTTTATCATATCCGTAGGTTCCTAGTATAGGTTTCTCCAACTATATTATATATATCGGTTTCTATTTTATAATTGCGGGGGTACTATACGCCATCCACCCAACTTCCCTCTTAAATATAAATCTACTCACATGCTAAACTCCTTGTTTAGTCGAAATCGATGTACTTTGTCATCTCGGAAGTCCAAACGAAAGTACATACAAATCAACACACATCATAACATTATTAAAACCAAGTCCAAAAAATCAATACGGCACACGAAGTGCTCATAGATTAGAATCTATAGCCTACACATGCAAAGCAACCAGATAACCCTCGTTTGTTGATGTACAAACGTCCAACGACAAGATCCAAACTCAATTACAAAAACCAAGTTTTAGAATCACAAAAACCCGAAATCAGCAACGAAGGAAAACACTTCCAGATTCTACCCTAGGTCAAACTAGGACATTTTGCATATGGGATTGGTCTAGATATCAAATAATAAAACCATGGTCAAAAAATCAACACATTCCACTACGACTTGGCCGCAAATTGCGGCCTTAGGCAATAAATCTGCGGCCAGAACTTGGTGAAATGGGCTCGGGTGTCACGTGGTGCTTCTAGGTTGCCTGCATGTCTCTCTGTCATGGGAACATATTTTATGGTGGTCTCGGGTCATAGCAGATCCTACAGAGATGTCACAATTCACCAAAAAACGATATCGGGAAATTTCTATGTTCATGTTTTGGGTTCTAGTCTCTTGTCTTGGCCAGTAAAATATCACTAAGGTCATGTATACACTCACTACAGTTCAATTTACCACTTAAAAGTCAAGGTTCCAATAAACATCAACCTAGAAAATTCTAAGATCACAATCTACACAAAATCGAACTCTAATCTAAACTAGAAAGTTATGAAACTAATTACAAGGTGGGAAAAGGAAGTTATACCTCTTGGAGCAACTGAAGAAAATTCCAAGATGATGCAAGTTGCTCAAAATCCATACTTGAGCTCACTAGGTGTTGTAGGATGAGGTTGAGGTCATTTTTAATGAAGGGAGTGTGGGGTTTTGAGATGATTTTGGGGATGAACCATGGAGGTGGAGGAGGTGTAGGAAGGAGGTGAGGAAGATGAAGATGGATGAGTTGAAGAAGTGAAGAAAATTAAATGAATAAGAAGTCAATGGTCTCTCTTTCTCTTTCTCACTCTCACTCTCTCACATGCCATGCCCATGCCATCATGCTGCCCCCTACCTCTTTCTCTCATCAATTATCTTCTCTTTTCTTTTCCTTTCTTCTTACAAATAAACCAAATACAAATGAAACAAACACAATGAAACAACATGCAACAAAAATACAACATGACATGGTGCACTAGCCATGGAAAATATAAAAATACGGATTTGGCTTAATCGTGAATAGTAGTGCACTAATCAACTATAATTTAAACTTGCATATAATTAATTATAAAATGCTCAAATCCAATAAATACCTTTTTAATGAATAAATACATATTAATCTCCAAATATTTTTCCAAATATTGGTATATAATTATACCATTTTACGAAAACCCCAATTCGCAATTCGAATAGCTTTCGCGAAATATATTATTTTAATATTTAAATTCTAAAAATAATATTTTATCTTTTTGAAATGTTACTGTTTAGCTAGGGCAAGGGTTTGGGTTTGGGCTAGGGTTTGGGTTGGGCTGGGAGTTAGGAGACCAGGTTAGCTAGGGCAAGGGTTAGGGTTAGGGATAAGGAAAGAAGTTAAGGTTTGGGGTAAGGGTAGCTAGGGTTAGTGTTAGGGTTAGGGATGTTAGGTTATGGCAGCGTCCTGGCCATCAAACCGTGGCCGATTGCTGAACAAAAATTTTATAAACTAGAGCTACCATAACACCCAAAATATGGATCAACTACTAACCCTAAACTAGCAAATATAAAGAGAGGAGTTAGATGGTTATACCTAATGATCCGTGTCTTTCGATCATCAACCACCTTCCTAAGATCCTAAAGGCCACCATGATCAATCTTGGTTGCCAGTCTCCCTCCATTGAAGATGATCCACCTGAGGATTTTTATTCCGAGCTCCTACCTCAATAGCCGAGGTAACTAGGGTACCTAGTTTGCTAAACTAGATAGCCTAGAGAATGTAGAGTCTAGTATGGATTAATTTGTCTCAAGACACCTTAGGTTTCTCAACACATGAGACTTGAAGGGTGGAGGTAGAAGAAGAAGCTTGACGATGAGTGTATGAAGCAACTTTAGAAAAATGATAAGTGTTATGAGGTATTATGAAGCATATAATAAATATCTTATTTCTCCAAAATATCTCATAACCCAAACAAAATTTTAAGCATGCCTCAATAGTGTAAGTCGATGTCGCGCACTCCACGTGTTCGTAGGCAGGAGGGATTAGCAAAAAATGATTTTTACGGGCTTCGCAACACCGACTTGAAGCACGGATTGAACATAAAACCCTAGCTAGCAATCTATATGAGGTTTAACTACTCGGATGAATGTTATACCTTGTAGTATCGTGTCCTTCTTGTCTTCTCGCTGTCCACCTTCACCTCGTGAGGTCCTTGGAGTGGAAATGGATAGCTCCTCCTCATCGGCTTCTCGAAGTCGAAGAAGATCCACCCGAGAGTTCCAACATTGAGCTTAACTTCCAAGTTTAGGAAACTAGGTCACTTGGTGTGCTAAACTAAGTAACGTAGAATGGGTAGTGTGCGATTTTGGGTAGCTAAGTCTCACTAACCCTTGATTCCCAACACATGAGACACTATGGTTTTGAGAGGAAAAACGAGAGAGTGAACTTAAGGAAAGAGAAATATTTTTTGATAATGATAATATAAAATATGATGGCTAACTTGACATGACCACAAGCATGGCAAGAAAAATATCTCATCAAAAATATCTAGTTCCACAAAAATATGTCACAAGAAATATCTAAATCAAAGAGTCAAACCAAGTCAAGTGGTCAATCCAAGTCAAGTGTTCAAACCAAGTAGCCATGCCACAATTATCATTTACAAAAAAATAACAAATACTTTCCTCCAACTCATAATTATTTTAATCAAGTCAATGGTCAAAACCCTAATGAGGTGTCTTCTTCTATACCCCTCTCATCCGTATATACATACTTGTATCCGTGTTCCGAGAAACACGAATACAAAGAGACGAAAGTAATCCAACAATCAAATACTAGGATCCGGCTTAAACCAAAACCCACTAGTATTGTCCGCTCGAACATCACACGCGCATAAGTACACGTATGTGTAAACCACACGACCTCAAAGCCCAAAACACCCTGAGAAACTATTGGAGTACCTACCAGTAAATCTCGCTTTCCCTGGCGAGGGACTTTGTGTAATGGCTTTCCGAACACAGCGCGACATCAGCCCTCAATACCGGGAGAGTCAAATCCTATCTAACCGCCACTGCCTCCAAGTGCTTCGGGACTGCACCCAACTACTACCTGTTTGCATGACTCAATAGAGCTATGGTAGGATAGCAATCTAAGAACAATGGGAACACACTTGTGGCAAAGTAGTAGTGTCAAGTCAATGGACTAAGCTGTACTCATGTCATCTGGGAACTGCTACCTAACGATAGGTATAGTACCAACCAGCAGTACCCCATGAGTCCATCCATTGTAACTTATAACCAAATGAGCACCTGCATATTATCTCCAGTATAACGTACTGATGGCTGTGGGACAGACCATCTCCCCTACTGGGATGAGAAGCGTATACACTGGTCTACTCTGGAGTATCGATGCCATGTCTCGATAATCCTATGACTAGGGACCTATATAAGGATGTGCTTATAAACTACCTAACCCCCACTAGTGTGACTGCTATCACAACGACGGTAGTCAAGCAACGATCCTAAGGGCTCTATCAATATGTATTAGCAATACGTTGAAAGAAACATATACACATATTAAGATAGAAACAAACCAAGTAGCATACTACTATATTGAGCAAGACTGTTATAAATCCGTGTATATGTCCCAAGCTTTCAAAATGTAATATACAAACTAGTACTATACAATAATGCCCTCTATGGCATATAACACTAACAATCTCCCACTTACACTAAGGCCATGTGCTGGCATATCCCAGACCTATCATCTCGAATAGCCTCTCGAACCGCGTCTGAGAGATGGCCTTTGTGAATGGATCAGTAGTGTTGTCCTCCGTAGTAACTCTCCTCACCTCGATCTCCCGGCGATCCAGGATCTCCCTGATCAGGTGATACCACCTCAAGATGTGTCTGAACTTTTGATGGGACTTGGGTTCCTTTGCTAAAGTTATATCCTCGTTGTTGTCACAATACAGAGGTATTGGATCAACAATGGACGGAACCACCTGAAGTTCTGTTAAGAATTCCTCATCCATACTGCTTCTTTTGCAGCATCAGAAGCTGTGATATACTCCGCTTCCATCGTCGAGTCAGCAACGGTGTCTTGTTTGGAACTCTTCCAACAAACCGCCCCTCCATTGAGGGTAATGACATAACCCGACATGGACTTGGGGTCATCCTTGTCACTCTGGAAGCTGGAGTCAGCAAAGGCCTCGATGTGAAGGTCTTTTCCGCCATACACCAAGAACACCTCCTTAGTCCGTCTCAGGTACTTGAGAATGTTCTTTACTGCTATCCAGTGCTTTTACCGAGGGTTTTACTAATACCGGCTTAGTAAGCACAGTGCGTAAGCAACATCTGGTCTGGTACACAACATCGCATACATTATAGAGCCTACCACAGAAGCGTAGGGTATAATCGACATGCGATCCCTTTCCAAATCAGTCTTCGGAGACATCTCTTTGGAGAGGGTGATTCCGTGATAAACCGGTATATTACCGCGCTTTGAATCTTCCATACTGAATCTCTTTAGTATGGTGTCGATGTATGTGGACTGTGAAAGTCCCAACATCCTCTTAGATATATCACGATAGATCTGGATCCTCAGAATGTAAGAGGCATCACCCATGTCTTTCATGGAGAACTTGTGTGACAAGAATCTTTTGACAGATTGTAGCATAGGAATGTCATTTCCTATTAAGAGAATGTCATCCATATACAAGACGAGGAATACTACAGTTATTGCTACAATCTTACTATAAATGCACCGCTCATATGGATTTTTGATAAAGTCAAATTCTTTGACCGTCTCATCAAAACAGATGTTCCAACTCCGCGATGCCTGCTTTACTCCATAAATGGACTTAAGCAACTTGCACACTTTCCCGTTGCTCCCACTCTGAATGAAACCTTCTGGCTGGTCCATATAGACGCACTCTTCCAAAGGTCCATTTAGAAAAGCGGTTTTTACGTCCATCTCCCAAATCTCATAATCGTATAAGGTAGCAATGGAAAGAAGGATCCGAATGGATTTGAGCATAACCACTGAAGAAAGGGTTTCATCATAGTCCAAACCTGGTCTTTGACAAAATCCTTTTGCAACAAGTCTAGCCTTATAGGTTTCAACCTGTCCATCTACAGCAACCTTCTTTCTGAAGATCGATTTGCAGCCTACGGGTTTTACCCCTTCTGGAGTAATGTCCAAAGTCCATACTTTGTTGGTGTACATGGACTCCATCTCAGTCTGCATTGCATCCAGCCATTTTACCGAGTCTGTGCACTGAATGTCTTGATGGAAGTTAGTTGGCTCATCATTATCAATGATGAAATCCTCTCTATCCCTGTCTACGAGAAAACTGTAGTATCTCTCGGGCGGATGAGACAACTTACTACTCCTGCGGAGTGGCACGGGAATGTCTTGTTTTTTTGAAACTTCTGGTTCCACCAAGCTTTCAGTAATAGCTTGCGGTTCTGGAATTTCTTCCAGTTATATTGCACCCCCACTAGTTTCTTTTTCTAAATATTGATGTTCCAAAAAGTGGGCATGACGAGAAACAAAAACCTTTTGTTCCTCTGCGTAATAGAAAAGAAACCCCCTGTAGTTCTTTGGGTATCCTACAAACTTACACAGTACTGAGCGTGCCTCGAGTTTGTCCGCATGCTGCTTTTTGACAAAAGCTGGACATCCCCATATCTTCATATACTGAAGATAGGGTTTCTTCCCACTCCACATCTGATATGGTGTGGTAGGCACTATCTTGGTAAGAACCTTATTCAAAAGATTTGCAGCTGATTCTAGCGCATAGCCCCAGAATGATCACGGTAACTCAACATTACTCATCATGGAACTTACCATATCCAATAAGGTTCAATTCCGTCTCTCCGATACACCGTTGTGTTGTGATGTGTATGGAAGAGTAAGCTGAGAGAGAATTCCATTCTCCTTTAGGTAATCCAGTAACTCGGCACACAAATATTCACCACCTCGATCAGATCTTAGTATCTTAATACTTTTGCCAGTTTGTTTTTCCACTTCATTCTTATATTCTCGGAATTTTTCAAAGGCCTCGGATTTATGTTTCATTAAGAAGACATGTCCATAACTAGAGAAATCATCCGTAAAAGTAATGAAACAGGAATAACCACTTCTTGCATGTGTAGACATTGGACCACATACGTCACTGTGTATGAGTCCTAAAAGCTCACTCGCTTTTACTCCATGTCCAGTGAACAGAGTTTTTGTCATCTTTACTTTGAGACATGATTGACAAGTTGCATAAGATTGATATTCGAACGGATCACAATATCCTTCTTTATGTAACTTGGTCAATCTTATTCCATTGATGTGACCCAGTCTACAATGCCATAAGAAAGCTTGATTTAATTTTGGAGTCTTTCTTTGATGGGTGTTCTGGACATTGAAAACTTGTAGTTGGTTTAATACGTATATACCATTATTTAGTGTACCCGACCTAATCAAACCATGATTAAGGTGGATGTTTACAACACCGCTTACAAATGTAAGATCATAACCTTCTTTAGATAACAAAGATACAGAAATGATATTACAAGTCAAACTAGGTACATAAAAACAGTTGTGCAAAACCAAAATATGTCCACTCGTCAATCCTAGGTGATATTCCCCTACAGACACAGCATCCACGCTCGCTCCGTTAGCAACCCTGAGGGTCATATCACCGGTCTTCAAAACTCTACGGCTTCTCAGTGCCTGCAAAGAATTACAGATATGAGATCCCGATCCGGTATCCAATACCCAAGAAGTAGAGTTGATTGACAGACATTTTTCAATTACAAACACATCTAAAGCCGAAGCTACAACATGCTTCGGGTCCTGGTTCTTGGCTCTCCAAGCCCTGCAATCTTTCTTCCAATGGCCCTTTTTATGATAGTAGAAGCATTCTTCCTTCCCTACTGTCGGCGCCGCCACTTTTGCCTTTCCCTTTGCTTCCACCTTACTAACACCGCCTCTCGGGTTGGTGGGGGCCTTCTTCTTCTTTACTTTGGCTTTCACCTTGGATCTATAAGAGAAAGCTCCACCAACTAGCAGAGCGGGTGTTTCCTTGGATCTCTTCAGGGTGCCCTCAGCACTCCTCAACATGTTGAGGAGTTCCGGAAGTTCAACTTCTTTACCTTGAATATTAAAATTCAAGATAAACTAGGCGTAGGTGGAAGGAAGGGACTGGAGAATGAAGTCTGTATACAGCTCATTCTTTAACGTGGTCCTAATGTCCGCGAGCTCCTCAATGTAGCCGATCAACTTAAGGACGTGTTCCCCTACAGATGACTCGAAAGCCAACCTCGCCTGAAATAGCTTCTTCAAGGTCACGTATCTTGCAATACGAGATTGCTCTCCATATATTTTCTTGGTATGGAGGAATATGGATTCAAGATTCATATTCTCGTGCTGCCTCTGGTGTTCATTTTCTATGGAGTCCAGCATGAGGCACTTGGTTTTCGCGCAATCAATTTCCCAGGTCTTACGGATTTCCCTATCCGCGATGCTAGAATCTGGACCTGGGACGGTGGGGGCTTTAGTAGTAAGAACATAGCCTAATTTGTCATAATTGATTGTCATCTTGACATTCCTGAACCAATCTTTATAGTTTGGCCCTGTCAATATATTTTTATCTAATAGTAACTTAAGGCCCGTCATGTTTGGTCGCTGCAATTAGGAGAGAGAGAAGAAACACTTTAGCATGATGCTCTTGCAAATTTAGATTGGTTTTTAATTTATCTAAACAGGATGGCTCCCACTGTTTCTCAAATCCTTCCTCAAACTATAAAATAAGAATTAGTCAGGATTAATCTCACCGTACAATACTTGCTTAACCGTTCAGCCAGGCCAGTGTCGGTACATCGAGAGAGGTTTTACGATGCTTTCGCTAAGTTCCTTAATTAAATAACCTCATTTCCCTGGGGGCGTAGCCCCGCTAACACCTTTCTAGACACCTACTTGGTTTATAGCGTTGATCGTTATGTGAAAAAATCTCCCGAGGAGTAGCATATACTCACAGTAGGATCGGGATCCAAATATCATCGTGTGATAAAGTTGAAGGAATCCTACCAAAATTATCACACTCCAAATGGTATGCAACACTAGCAAGTGTTAGTTTCTTTAGAAACTCCCGATGTGAATTTTTGCCCCCATGCACTTATGACCTTGACGAAGGCCAATATAGCTTAAGTGACATGTCAAGTTCTACCTATCATTGTCCAGGTTAATTTGAACCCACCCGTACAAACCCTTGACGAATGCCAAAATAGCAGTACGACTGTCCCAAACCAACGTATCTATCTATGCTACAGATGAATATTCAGCAGCTACCAATCACTATGCCTTGGCGAAGGTCAAAATATATAGGTTGAATACTATTGAATATCCAACTGAAATGACGGAGCACTACGAATGGTTTTGGCGAAACCGTGAACGTAGTGAACTTGATATAATCGAAGGAGCCTGATAGCTTTTAAAAGGAGTGGTTTGAGCTCCGCATTTTAAAAGTTTTGTTGTTTTGAAAAAACCCGAGTGGTTTTAAAATTGTTCTAACGATTCAACTTTGGTTTGTTTGCTTTCCATTAATGTAATGCAATCCCATCAATTAACCTACCATTGCAGAAAAAGAACGAAAATACAACGTAGCTTATGCCATCTGCATTCGCCACGGGGCTCCGTCATCACCCGTTAGGTTACTTAACTAACGACAGAGAGGGGGTTGGACTAGCGTGGACGTAAAACATAAGCAACGTCTACTAGATATCATATATAGATATATACATTCGTCTCACGCAATAATAGGCATTCCAGATCACAGATGAACATATTGGATATATTAGGAATTCTGCGTTTCGTTTGAGCCTGTAACATAAGACAGATTCCACGGTCGTGATGAATAGCCAAAACCCCACCCTAGACCCCTACGGGTGCGGCAAACTACCCGCAAAATACCCGAAGTGAAGCAACTTCCCTCAACAAAGTGAGTAGGACACTCGGCACTTCAAAGTACCTGGTAGTTTGTGTAAGGTTCCTAGGCACACACTAGAGGTCTCACAAGGAATCAACCATGCCAAATTCAAATTTTACAAGTGCCGAGAAACCCTAATACGGATCCTTAACTAGATTTTAGGCGAAACATGCAACTAGTCAACAACTTAACTAAGTGAACGGAAATACAACCTTTGTAGATCCGGTCCTCCACCTCCATAGCTCCGTGTAGACGTCCCTACGCTGTACAAATCAGATCTTGGGCTCTAGTGTCGGCTTCGTCGGAGAAATAGGCGGGCTAGGTCATCGACTACAATGCCGATGATGATCTACGTCGAGGCATCACAAGATCAAGCTCCTACTTCACCAAGTTATGAAACTTGTGAAGAAAACACCCTATACTACTTGGAAAGAGGTAGAGGATGAAGAAATAGGAAGTGGGTTCACTTTAGAATTGGATTTCTCACTCTTTTCATCAAATCACCATTGATGGAAGCAAGGTTTTCTTCTTGAAGAAGAAGAAGAAGAAGAAGAAGATGATAGAATATCATAAGTCTTTTTTTAAAAGAATAATAAAATGAATACTTATCATATCGTAACCTTGGTCAAGTGTAGAGAGTTAATTAGAGTTTAGATGAATGGTTAGGGTTTGTAGAAGAAGACAAAGTGGTCACTTGGTCAAAGCTTCATGAAGCTTCAACAAGCTTCAAGTTTGAAAGCAACCATTTTGTTTTTCTTTTCACTTTTAACCAAAAATGAAAAGATAAATAATTAAGTGAAATGAAACCCTAATCATTCACTAAACATGGTTTAAGTCTTTACACAAATCCAAGTGAGTATGTATCATCAAACATGATACAATCAAGTGCACAAAACTATATCATATATACCATGTGCACATGCGAGTGATAAAATCCATCTTAAGTGAACCGATACTAGTTAATGCAAAGTAATATATCAAATATATAATTATGCATTAAATCATTAAATCAACACTTGATTTAATGATCTGGTTATATCATATATAACCGACTAATATCAACAGTAACAACTTATCGAATCAACACTTGATCCGATAACCCGGCTATATCGCATATAACCGATCAATGTCACAAATCACGAGAATCGAATACAGTATCACATACTGGTATCATTCTCGGTCCCGCACATATCTCATATGCGCTCCTATTTCGTTTCGCTTGAGCCAGGAAACCTCTGTATAGGACTCTAAAGACTCGTCAATACGCCGGCAGCAGGTGATGATCATATCAAACACCCACAAGCCGCAAGCGGTCTGCTTAACGTAATGGCCACCAGGGTATTGAGCGATCATAAGATCGACGAGCAAGCCCGCTCACACTCCTGTGAATCCAACCAGTAACACTTACCGTACAGTCCGGTCTCGTCGTCTGATATGTCGCATATCTCGCCTAGGGGTGGTAAATGTCAGACCCCAATAGCTCGACAAGTCGTGTCGATATGAGGTCTATAACAGTTCGAGAAACTACTGGTAACACTTACCAGTAAATCTCAGCAACCCTGGCCAGGGATTTTCGGTTATAGCCAATCGAACACAGAGCAACATCAACTCCCTATACTGGGAGAGATGAATCCCCTCCTATCGCTCATTGCCTCCATGTGATTCGGGACTGTACCCAAAAACCACCATTTTGCACGCCCTCTTGGGCATGGTAAGGTGGAAATCAAAGCACAGTGGGAATCACACAAGACTCTATGACGATCTCGGGTCAACAGACTACTCTGTACCAGTGTCACCAGAGAACTGCCATCTGACGTAAGGTATAATACCATCTGGGAGTTCTCGGCGAGTCCGTCCAGTGTACCCAGTCTCCACTGAGCACCCGTATATCATCTCTGATGTCAAACACCAATGGATATGGGATCATCCATCGCCCATCTGTATGGGTCGAGAAGGTATACGCTAGTCTACTCTGGTATATCGATGCCCCGTCTCGATATACCCACGACTAGGGACCTTGAAGGATGTACTTATGGACTACCCTGTCCCCACTAGTATGATCCGCATCATAGTCCATGTAGTCAAGTACACATCCTAAGGGCCTTACCAACATGTAACAGAGAGACAATCGGTGTACACGTTAAGGTAAAGAGTAACCAGATAGCATACTATCATGTCGAGCAAGAAATTCCTCCCTATATATGTCCCAGCATCCACTACAATATACATCCAATGTACAGTAATGGCCTCTAGGGAATACATATAACTAACAATCTCCCACTTGCACTATGGCCATCTGATAGCAGTGGTTGCAGTATCTGATACTCAACCATCCCATAAAAGTCTCTCTCTGGGAAAAGGCCTTTGTGAGTGGATCCGCCGTGCTGTTCTTCTGAGTCTACTCTCCTAACCTCGATCACCCTGGAGATCAACCATCTCCATGACCAGGTGACACTGCCTTAGAATATGTCTGGATCACTGATGGGACCGGCGTTCCTTGGCATAAGCCACAACTCCATTGTCTCACAATGGTTGGAACGTAGTTCATCTCATGAACCAATATACACCCAAATATCCTCTTTGGTAGCATCTTAAGTAGCGATGTATCCTGCCTTTATCGTCTAGTTAGCCACGGTATCTAGCTTGGAACTCTTCCAACATACCGTCCCTTTACTGAGGGTAAAGACAATGCCTATGACTGACTTTCAGTCGTCCTTATCACTCTGGAACCCTTCCAGTGATTCTCCCCAGGATCGATTGATACCATCTCACTACAACTAGTGAGAATCCTAACATCCAATTAGATCTATCTCATAGATCCAAAACCCAGGATTTAGGAGGTATCACTTTGATCCTTTATGGAGAATCATTGTGATAAGCGGAGATTGACCGAGCGTAGCATAGGAAACTCCTTCCCTATCAAGAGTATGTCATCCACGTACTCTACGAGGATCATTACCATACTCCCTGCTACCCTTTTGTATATACAAGGTTCATCTACCATTTTGATGATGTCAAACTGTTTGACTACTACATCAAAACAGATGTTCCAACTCCGCGATGCCTGCTTTATCCTATAAAGCATCTTGTACACGTTTTCGCTGCTCCCACTGTTTACGAAGCCCTCTGACTGTGTACTTATAGACTCTCTCTTCTAAAACATCATTTAGAAAAGCAGTCATGACACCCAACCGCCAGATATCGTAGTTATGGTATGTAGCCATGGCAAGTAGGATCCGGATGGACTTAAGCATATCCACTGGAAAATGTTTCATCATTATCCATACCTGGTCAATGATGCAAACCTTTTAACAAGTCTAGCTTTGAAAGTCTCAACTTTTCCATCTACACCAAGTAATCTTCTTAAGATATACTTGCTCCTGATGGGGATTTAACCCTTCAGATAAAGCAACTAAAGTCCATACTTTGTTGGTGTATAAGGATTCCATCTCAGATCACTAAGCATCCAGCCATTCTTATAGAGTCCCACTCCTGATGGCCAGCTCGAAACTAGTTGGGTCATCATCTCATGATGCAATCCTCGCTCCCACTGTCATCGAGAAACCGAAGTATCTCTCAGGTGGGTGAGGAACCCTACTAGATCGGCGGAGAGGCTGAGGTTCGTTGGTAACTATTGAATCCTTTGGTTCTTTCAAATCATCTGCTGCAGTTTGTATAGCTGGAACATTTCCAGTTCTACATAACAGACCTTGCCTCGAGCTTGTCCGGATTATACTTTTAGACATAGCCCGGACAACCCCAAATCTTAACCAACTTAAGATATGGGCTCTTCCCTTTCCATATCACATATAAAGCGGTAGGCAACTGATTTGATTGGAACCCAATTCAATTGGTATGCAGCTTCTCAAGTGCATAACTCCCAAAAGGAAATAGGAAACTCAGTAGTACTCATCATAGAGCATACCATATCACATAGGGTGCTATTGCTCCGCCCCGATATACCATCGTGCTATGGTGTATTCGGAGGAGTAACGCTGAGAGAGAATCTCATTCTCCTTTAGAATAGTCCAGGAATTTCGTGCTCAAGTATTCTCCTCCCTAATCGCATCAAAGGACATAATACTTATACCCGTATTGGTTCTCTACTTCTAACTTATATTCTGTGAATATCTCAAAAGGTTCGGACTTGTGTTTCAGCAGGAACATATGACTGAATCTTGAGGGATCATCAGAGAATGTAATGAAGTACAAAGAACCAGTCCTGGCATATGTAGACAGGGGACCTATCATACATCAACATGTATCATCCCAAGAGTTCACTAACTCTTTCTCTGTTTCCAGTAAACGGAGCTATGGTCATCTTATCTTTGTGACATGACTGGCAAGTTTCACAAGATGTAAATTCAAACAGTTTTAAATATGCATCTAAATATAACTTCAGTTAGTCAGGTCGCATTGATATGACCTAGTCTACAATACCTCAAGAAAAATTCGTTCATTTCTGAACTCATCCTCTTGTGTGTGTTCTGTATACTAAGAACTGTAGTTTGATTTAGAACATCAATGCTTTTAGATAACGTGCCTGAACCGATCAACTTTTGATGTAGGAAATGTTCAAAACATTATCCAACAATACAAAATTTTATCATTTCTTTACTGATAAAGAGACTGATATGATTTTGTATATCAGGTTCGGTATCTAATAACATTCGTTTAGAATCAATGTATTCAGAATACTGGGTGACAGTGACCAACAGACTTGGCTGCAACACTTGCCCCGTTTTCTGTCTCATGAAACTTATCACCCGTTCTCAGTTCTCTACCTTTCTGTAGCCCTATGTAACAGATTACATATATGGGATCTTGATCCGGTATCAAATACCCAGGACGTATAGGATACAGAGAAACAGTTCTTTGTAATGAACACACCCGAAGGAGATGCATCATATATACTTTCTTCGTTTGGGCGGCACGGGAATTCTGGTAATCCCCAATTTCCTGCTCTGTCTTATAACAATTATAAGTTGGAGCGGGACCAACGTTCCCCAGCTCAGTATAACAAGCGGGTTCGGTCAAATATCCGTATTATTATCTTGATTAAGGCGTGATATGGTCGCTACCTGGAGAGAGAGAGAGAAGAAAACACTCAGCGTATGCTCTTGCAAGATCAGATTGGTTATTATTTTATCTAATCAGGATGACTCCCACTGTTTTTTATCAAATCTTCCTTCAAACCCTAAAAGGAAAGACTAGCCGGGATTAATTACACACTACAAGTTCGCCAATCTTTCAGCCAGGCCAGTGTCGGTACTTTGAGGGAGGTGCCCCGTGCTTTCGCACGGACCTAATTAATGTAAACCTCATTTTCCCAGAGACGTAACCCCGTTAACACTTTTCTAGACACCTACTTGATCAGCTAATTGTAATGTGTAAAACTCTCCCAGGAGTAACAATTACTCGTAGTGGGTATCGGGATCCAACTATCTCATAGAAGGTATGCAATCTCATTGCAAATTTCAACACTTGAAATTCCCGATAATATTTTGCCCCTAACCTCCTATGACCTTGAAAAAGGCCAACAAACCATAGGATGCCAGTCAAGTTCAACCCGTCATTTCCTGATTGAGTTAAACCCACCCGTACGACCCTTGACAAAGGCCAACAAGGTCGCACGACTACCCTAACCCAATCTGCATCATATGCATAAGCAGATAAGCACCAGTTAGCTACCGCACACTGCGTCTTGACAAAGGCCAACAAACGCAGCATGAATACTAACTACTACTTATCTAAAATGACGGAGGGCTACGTCAGGTTTTTCTGAAAACCTATTGCGTAATGAACTTGATATCGTTGTAGAATCAAATGATTTTAAAATGGAGTGTTTTTTAGGCTTTTCTAGTTTTGCTAAAGGAGTCACTCCCGGTGAAGGGATCGTCGGTCCTTTCCTCGTCGAATGAGGTGCGGGATATATCATATATATCACTGTGCAAAGCAAAAACTCTTAAAAGCAATCAAAAGACAAACCGAGTGTGTAGCATCTGCCAGTTATTGCTAAAGGAGTCACTCCCGGTGAAGGGATCTCGGTCCTTTCCTCATCGAATAAGGTGCAGGATATATCACATATACCTCTGTGCAAAGCAAGAACTGTAGCTACCTTTATTATTTTGAAATTCGATTCTACAACATCTTTAGGTTTCTTTTGCTTTCATTAATCACATTAATGAAGTCCCATCATTTAAGTACCTAAACATCACAGATAAATATGACGTACACTTATGCCATCCGCATTCGCCTCGATGTCCCCTCGTGCACCGTTAGGTTAGGTAACTAACGGCAGAGCGGGGCAGGGCTAGCACGGGTGTAAAACATAAGTAACGCCTATATAATATATCATATATACTATATACTGTATCCATCACAGAACATATCGCATGATCACATCATAGATATCGCAGCAGAAGAATCATATGAAATATTGGATATACTTGGACGTCCGTGTTTTAAATACGAGCCAGTATAAAACACGGATTCCACGGTCGCGATGAGTAGCCAAACCCACACCCCTAGACCCCTACGAGAGCGGCAAGCAACCCTACCAATTCTAGAGTTAGGAGACCCGGACTCGACTCCTCAAGTTGGTCTCCCACTGGACTCCAGAACCCGGTTACTTGTGCTCCCCTCCTTGGGTCTATCCTAGTGCGGAAAAGTAAATAATATACAAAGGGTGACATCTTCCGCAACCTGGAAGTGCCCCAATAAAAGAATATTACATACAAGTTTTTACATGAATGAAAATGAAAAACACTCATCTCATATAAAAACCCCCGGCTATTCAAACACCACGATCCAATATAACATATCCATTAACACATAACATCGCATGTCATCAACGTAAGTAAACATGCGTATCCCAATTGTCGTTGACATATAGCAACGAAACCGGCGATATCACATATTACACTTACGGTCACAGAAAAGAAAGTGTAAAACTACAACAGTTGGAATCCGCAACCTACATAGACATCGCATGCCTAATCAAATGAATTCCTTAGACAACGCATGCCTAACAATTATAAACCCCGCATTTTAGTCTCATTATCGAAAACATTTTAAAATATCATGTCGGACAATTCAACAAGATTCCCGACATTCTAATCGAATGCTCGTCGCAAACTTTAGTAGACGGCCGCACCCCCAATACCGTCGACGAAGTGCACCAAGGCGGAACACCGCTGCCGCGAGCACCCGAACGGATGCTTTCGGAGACGGGGTTCTCCTACAGTCACTTGGTCGGGGCTATGGGGTGTAGCTGTCTATTAAGTTTACCCGGCGAGTATCCGCGTACGCTACGTGATTGCGACGGACTTCTGATCACATCAAAATTCCGTGGCAACCGATCAATTGAGACTAAACAGCTATGTTTATAACATTCAAATTAGTTATCTCATAACTACTTGTGAATTCCAAATATTGTATCACATTCCGGATAAGATAGAAAATGTTAAACTTTCCGATCAAACAATCGAACACCCAAGTTTTCCCGAAACCGTTCAACACATGAAATAAGTTCAAAGACATTCACTTCATGCCTCAGTACCAACGGTCCAGCCGTAGAAGGGTCAAGCCAATGCCTCACATGTGGCACGCCGTACTGCCCCAAACCCTAAGGTTCAAAGGGCAGTTCAAGACGGTCACATAATCGAGTTAAGGTTTGTTGTCTTCTAGAGGGACCATTGCGTTACTTGCACTACTTAGAACGTCCTTAAACCACAGAAACATCCAACACTTGGAAATTTTCCGGCAGGGGAAAAAGTGGGTATTTATATCCGCTCGAACTTTTTAACATATTCTGAAATATCCGGAAAGCCACATAGACAAAGTCTGATAATCCGATCGAATCTTCTAAGCTCCAAAACACCCCAGAAAACTCAACTCTTAAGTTCAAATTAAAAATTCCCAGAAAACTCAGCACCTGAAAACATGAATTACTGTGCAAAATTTATAAAATAATGTGAAAAAATGGCCGCGAAAACGCCGCACAAGCCATGCTTGTGCCGCGGTTCCGCCGCGCTTTAGATAGATCTTTGGGTAATTTTTGCACCGTAATTATTAGAATTCCCTGCTGAATTTTTTAAGCATTTTTAATCTGGAAAAAACCCAGTTTTTGAAAAAAGTCCAGAGAGCATTTTGGAATTAGGGTTTCGGTTCGATCGGATTTCAAACTCTGTCTACGCATCGCCTAAGGCCCTAGCTAGGCTCTGATACCACTGTAAGGTTCCTAGGCACACACTAGAGGTCTCACAAGGCATCAACCATGCCAAATTCAAATTTTACAAGTGCCGAGAAACTCTAATACGGATCGTTAACTAGATTTTAGGCGAAACATGCAACTAGTTAACAACTTAACTAAGTGAACGGAAATACAACCTTTGTAGATCCGGTCCTCCACCTCCATAGCTCCATGTAGACGTCCCTCCACTGTACAAATCGGATCTTGGGCTCTAGTGTCGGCATCATCGGAGAAATAGGCCGGCTAGGTCATCGACTACGATGCCGAAGATGATCTACGTCGAGGCATCACAAGATCAAGCTCCTACTTCACCAAGTCATGAAACTTGTGAAGAAAACACCCTATACTACTTGGCAAGAGGTAGAGGATGAAGAAATAGGAAGTGGGTTCACTTTAGAATTGGATTTCTCACTCTTTTCATCAAATCACCATTGATGGAAGCAAGGTTTTCTTCTTGAAGAAGAAGAAGAAGAAGAAGAAGAAGAAGATGATAGAATATCATAAGTCTTTTTTTAAAAGAATAATAAAATGAATACATATCATATCCTAACCTTAGTCAAGTGTAGAGAGTTAATTAGAGTTTAGATGAATGGTTAGGGTTTGTAGAAGAAGACAAAGTGGTCACTTGGTCAAAGCTTCATGAAGCTTCAACAAGCTTCAAGTTTGAAAGCAACCATTTTGTTTTTCTTTTCACTTTTAACCAAAAATGAAAAGATAAATAATTAAGTGAAATGAAACCCTAATCATTCACTAAACATGGTTTAAGTCTTTACACAAATCCAAGTGAGTATGTATCATCAAATATGATACAATCAAGTGCACAAAACTATATCATATATACCATGTGCACATGCGAGTGATAAAATCCATCTTAAGTGAACCGATACTAGTTAATGCAAAGTAATATATCAAATATATAATTATGCATTAAATCATTAAATCAACATTTGATTTAATGATCTGGTTATATCGCATATAACCGACTAATATCAACAGTAACAACTTATCGAATCAACACTTGATCCGATAACCCGGCTATATCGCATATAACCGATCAATGTCATAAATCGCGAGAATCGAATACAGTATCACATACTGGTATCATTCTCGGTCCTGCACATATCTCATATGCGCTCCTATTTCGTTTCGCTTGAGCCAGGAAACCTCTGTGTAGGACTCTAAAGACTCGTCAATACACCGGCAGCAGGTGATGATCATATCAAACACCCACAAACCGCAAGCGGTCTGCTAAACGTAACGGCCACCCGGGTATTGAGCGATCAGAAGATCGACGAGCAAGCCCGCTCACACTCCTGTGAATCCAACCAGTAACACTTACCGTACAGTCCGGTCTCGTCGTCTGATATGTCGCATATCTCGCCTAGGGGTGGTAAATGTCAGACCCCAATAGCTCGACAAGTCGTGTCGATATGAGGTCTATAACAGTTCGAGAAACTACTGGTAACACTTACCAGTAAATCTCTGCAACCCTGGCCAGGGATTTCCGGTTATAGCCAATCGAACACAGCGCAACATCAACTCCCTATACGGGGAGAGACGAATCCCCTCCTATCGCTCATTGCCTCCATGTGATTCGGGACTGTACCCAAAAACCACCGTTTTGCATGCCCTCTTGGACATGGTAAGGTGGAAATCAAAGCACAGTGGGAATCACACAAGACTCTATGACGATCTCGGGTCAACAGACTACTCTGTACCAATGTCACCAGAGAACTGCCATCTGACGTAAGGTATAATACCATCTGGGAGTTCTCGGCGAGTCCGTCCAGTGTACCCAATCTCCACTGAGCACCCGTATATCATCTCTGATGTCAAACACCAATGGATATGGGATCATCCATCGCCCATCTGTATGGGTCGAGAAGGTATACGCTAGTCTACTCTGGTATATCGATGCCCCGTCTCAATATACCCACGACTAGGGACCTTGAAGGATGTACTTATGGACTACCCTGTCCCCACTAGTATGATCCGCATCATAGTCCAGGTAGTCAAGTACACATCCTAAGGGCTTTACCAACATGTAACAGAGAGACAATCGGTGTACACGTTAAGGTAAAGAGTAACCAGATAGCATACTATCATGTCGAGCAAGAAAGTCCTCCCTATATATGTCCCAGCATCAATTACAATATACATCCAATGTACAGTAATAGCCTCTAGGGCATACATATAACTAACAGTTTGTGCACCACACCTTGGGTCTATCCTAGGAGCAAAAACAGTTAAAGAAATATTAAATTGGTCGCTATAACCTCAACCAGGATGTGCCCCACAAAAATAATTTTACATCACTTTATAAATTTACATCGAATGAAAGAATGAAAACACTCTTCTCACATCCCTGGCTATCCATCCACGACGATCCAACAAGTTCATATACACAAACCAACATAACATCATCACAGATATGTGCAACCCCGACTAATCGACGTATAGCAATTAGTCAACGTTTCTAAACACATATATACAACACAAAACTTGTAAAGTAACTACGACATTAGAATTCCTCATGCAATTAGAAAACTTAAACAATTTTCCAAGACATGAAAATCCAGTGAGCTAAAGTTCCAAAACCGATAGTTTTGAGCCAATCCGGGAGTCGAAACGAACTCGAAACCCGCCCGAATCTTCGCGGAGGTGAGGACACAAGAATTACTGTCGAATGGGGGGCTTCAGGGTAGGGTACCCACCCCTGAGGGCCACCACGAGGTGGCTCCCAAAGGGAGGCAGACCCAAGAACACTAATTCTTGGTGCTCTCGGGTCACCAGCCCCCAATGCCACCAAGTGGTGGTCTTGGGGGGTGGTCCCAGCCGTTGGTCGCCCCAGGGTATTACCGGGTTATGCACGCTTTACCCCATGGTTTCTGGGTTCAAACCTTGAGCCGCGGGGTGTGCAAACAACTCAAAACTTCACTTTTGAAAACTGTTTTTTCGGTAGTTTTTGCGCGACAATAAACAGGGGAATTCGAACATCGCTACAAGCTATGTAGGGTTTATGATAGGCTCTGATACCACTGTAAGTCGATGTCGTGCACCCCACGTGTTCACGGGGAGGTGGAATTAGCAAAAGATGAATTTTACGGGCTTCACAACACTGACTTGAAGCAAGGATCGAACATAGAACCCTAGCTAGCAATCTATATGAGGTTTAACTACACGGATGAATGTTATACCTCGTAGTATCATGTCCTTATTGTCTTCTCGCTATCCTCCTTTACCTCGTGAGCTACTTAGAGTGGAAATGGATAGCGTCTCATCGTCGGCTTCTCGAAGTCGAAGAAGATCCACCCGAGAGTTCCAACCTTGAGCTTAACCTCCAAGTTGAGGCAACTAGGTCACTTGGTGTGCTAAACTAAGTAACATAGAATGATTAGAGTGTGATTTTGGGTAGCTAAGTCTCACTATCTCTTGATTCTCAACACATGAGACACTAGTGTTTTGAGAGGAAGAAGGAGAGAGTGAACTTGAGGAAAGAGAAATGTTTTTTGATAATGATAATAGAAAATACGATGGCTAACTTGACATAACCATAAGCATGGAAAGAAAAATATCTCATCAAAAATATCTAGTGCCATAAAAATATCTCACAAGAAATATCTAAGTCAAACCAAGTCAAGTGGTCAATCCAAGTGTCACGACCCGAAATTTAGCTCGTGACCGGCACTCGAATCACGCAACGTCTAAAGGCGTAATGTAATTCAAGTAAGCTGAAACCCAGAAATCTAAACCTTTTTAAGAAAATAAAAGAGGTAAAGTTTTGAATTAAAGGTAAGGTGAAATCAATGTTTTCTAAATGCATAAGTAAAAGAACATGAAAAATGCAAGTGGAATTTATTTGTTGAAAAACATGCTTCGTCTTTTAAAAATTTAGGCAGCAGCTCATTTGTATATTTTTATCCAAAACCACAATACATGATAATATAAAAGGCATCCCCAAGCGGGTGCTAGCTCTTCACCAAACGGCGGATCCACAACTACGCAAAGCATAAATATAAGTATACGACGCCCAACGGCGAAGTCACCACAAAAGATAAGGAAATAAGCAAGACATCAAAACCACAAGTAGCGGAATACCCCTCGCTCTAAGTCTCGCAACCACAAGTCTCACTAAGCCTCATTACTTATACAATTACTAGTTTTGGCTGATGGAGTTGACTAGATACAATATGAAATATAAATACAAGAGTGGGTACGATACAAATGTCCCACCTACCAAAACAATCACTCGAAAGCAACTGTATGCCAGCGATGCCGCTACTGATCCATGCGGTCAACCTGTAAGAACCGTGGCACAACGGGGGTGAGTTGCCAACTCGTGAGTAGAAAAACATCAACAAGTAGAAATCGAATAAACAACGACTCCTAGGTCAACTATATCATGAAGGTAATATATGATATCTAGGGTGACCGTACAGCATATGTGCCAACAATAGAAAATTAACGCCTATCAGCATATGGATAACATCCAATAATATAATCAATGCATGTATGCATGTGGATCTCGTCCACCCATATATAATCAATTCAAAGAATATAAGTCCGAAGTCGAGAACCAAACGGGTAAAAGTATTAAAATCCTACGATCCGATCGAGGAGGAGAATACTTGAGCACGGAATTCCGGAACTATCTAAAAGAGAATGGGATTCTCTCTCAGCTTACTCCTCCATATACACCACAGCACAACGGTGTATTAGAGCGGAGGAATAGCACCCTATTGGATATGTTGCGCTCTATGATGAGCTCTGCTGAGTTGTCTATTTCCTTTTGGGGACATGCACTGGATCAGCTGCGGACTTATTGAATATGGTTCCTACCAAATCAGTGCCTACCACCCCATATGAGATATGGAAAGGTGATTGATTCATTTCCGGATGTATAGTTGGAAAATTGTAAAGAAATCACAACCAAAAATATTTTGACCACAATCAATAATGTTGTCGGATGTAGCGCGTTAGTAAGTGTGGATCGTCCACAGGGAATGTGCGATTCGTTCGTATTTTGTTTTGTTTGAATTGAAAATTTAATAGAAAAGAAAAACAAAACGATTCAAGATTTTTATCGATGAATTTCAAGAATCAACTAAATCTAATCAAGAAAGCGTTAAACATCAAGAATCAAGAAAGATAGAATTCCAATCGATTTAGGTTTCAAGATTTGAAGTATAGCTCGTAGGAATCGATTAGATCGTAGATGTGAAGAAGACTAGAAATTACCGTTTCTTATCCATTAACACATTCATGCTAAATCGATGTAGATTCATTGAGGATCAAGGATCTTGTGAAGAATTAGGGTTCCTCATCCTATCCTTTGTCCTTTCGATGAATCACATTCAGTAGATAGTTTCTAAGAAATCGAATGATTGATCGTTGATCTCTAGATCGTGCGAAAAGAATCAAGAACGCATTTCACATCGATCTAGATCATCGATCATTAAATTTTCAAGAATTTACAATTGTTATAGGGCTTAAGAAAACGTTTAAAGATTCATCAACATCATCATTCTATAATCATCTCGATTCCTCCACGAGCGGAGTTTTATTCAAATATCATCACAAGAATACATTCAAGAATTTAAGATGAATCATAATGCTCGAATTGAAATATAAGCAAGTTTAAAGAATCTTCACCTTTATTTATTCCACAAATTGTTACACATTGCTCAAGGTTACAAGAATTTGAGAAGGAACAAGATTGTCGAATCTAGCGTTGCATCGGCTCCTTGAGTCGTGGATCGGCTTGGATCTCGTGCTCCGTTGAAGTCCGGCTTCGCTTCTAAAGGTTGGTTCAAGACTTGCTTGCTAGAACTCAAAGGATCTTGAATTTGGAGTTTCTTGATTAGGGTTGGGGTTTGACACAAGTCGTGTCACTCGACTTGTGTTAGAAAAATGGAGGAGATTAGAGATTGAAGAAGCAGAATTAACCCTAGATCTAGGCTCTCTTTTATAGACCATCCAAAACCCTAGATCTAGGATTCAAATTTGAATTTCCTTCCAAAAGTTTGTTATAGGGAGAGGCTTCTAGAAGTAGTTAGTTAGGAGGGAGCTTCTAGAAATAGTTTGTTAGGAGCTTAATCAAGATTAGCTTGCTTAATGATCTTTGCTGATCTTGCAGAAGCTTCGAGTGTTCTCTAGAATTTGAAGTGTATGAAATGAGTGTGGGCCCCGAGAGAAGCAACGTGGAAGAAATATGGCAGCTTGATGACGTCACCTCGCCGCGGATCCGCGGCGCAAGCGGGCTCCCGCCGCGGATCCGCGGCTCTTTATGGGCTTTGGTGCTTGTGTCTTTTGGTATTTGTTTGGGCTGACATTTGGGCCTTTTTCTGATATGCTAAATTTAATTTGTCTTTCTGTATCACTACCAGATCTCAAATCTTGGAGTTGGTGTAATTTTGATCAGCTCTTTTCCCAATTTTGGCTCTGTTCCTCTGGAATTTCTTGCACGGACTTCGGAACAAGTGTTGCGCAATATAGGGATGATGCGATGCCATGATAAGCAGCTAATTTCTCTTAAAGTGCCGGTTTTAAAGTATAACACATGCAATCTGGTATTTTACGACTGTTTTTCTAATATGTGTTATATGAACACCGAACACTTCTAAATAAGTGCAAATGATAGGGAAATCGACATGTTAAAAATGCAGTATTTTCGACTGATCAAATTCCCCCAAACTTATTTTCGATTGTCTCGAGCGAACAGTTTTATTAAAAAGAGAAGGAGAAAATAAAGAAAGAGAAAAACTATCTAGCACACTTTCGTAGGCAACACGATTGCACTGAGCATGTGCAACAAGCCTTTAAACCTCTAGGTGTCCCTAGTAGGAGGAGTGTTGTCTCCTAAGGGTTTTCAGCGGATTGCACCCACAAAATCCAATAATAAAAGGAAGATCATGAATATTACATTTAAGGAAAAGTATTGTAAAAGAAAGACTTTGAAAATTAGGGTTTCCAACTAAGCTAGCTTTTCGGTTGTCATGAGCCCTATCATAATAGTCATGAAAAGATGTTAGAAATCACGTCCTCCCTCAATAAAACATCGTCTTATTCTTCATTCCTATCTTTCTTCCATACATCGATCATATAACCCTACGAGTGTGTAAAGACATCCCTACACCCGGAGAATTCAATTCAAGCTATCATACTCTTGCTCATCAGCCTCAGTACTTTTTAATTAATGAATATTTAGATGAAATTGCTTACACACTTTCATGCGACCGTTAATACTTCTTGAGGTACTAACCGACCGATTACTCATGTGCTTGCTTACTTGGTGTATTTTCCTCGTCTTGCACCACCTAAGGCTTAGCAGTGACTCCCAGACCAGTTAGCCTTAGGGCATTAGGTGAAGAGGCACCCTCGCTATATTTTTTTATTGCTGCCTTGGCGATAACAAAACCAGTGTTCATTTTTCTCACCACTCTATATTTTCTTCATTTTTTTTATTTCCTTCATACATCGGCTTTAAGACAAGAGCATTTCAAGGTATCCTCTACTATCCCGGGCTTCACAACGTGTGTAAGTGCGAATAGCAGGGCATCAATATTCAAAATGTTTGGCTTCCAGAATAGAAACTATTTTCAGACTTATTTTTATCCTCAGATTAGTGATTTCCTTCATCTTACTAACCCTTGGAACAACGGCTCATAACTACTTATTACTAGTTAGTATAAGAAAACTTCTAATTTTCGTAGTTTTCTTAAATTTTTCTAATCTCATGGATGTAATTTTTCACTATCTAATCTTTTATTATCTTATTTATGTACAAAAATATTTTTTTTTTTTTGAAATTTTTTAAATTTTTATTGGTTTTCAAAATGTTTTGTGCTTATGCAAAGTGATATGCAAATGATACGAAAATAAGCACAAACCTCCCCCAAACTTGTTTTCAACAGTGTCCTCACGGTTGCCTTCTACTAAATCTCAAAAACCTGTAAGCTTGGGAGGAATTTATTAGTGGGGGCAAAATATTTAAGTGAAGAACCTCCCCCAAACTTATTCTTGGCTCATCATTTTGTAAAAATTTTCTTTTCAAGAGCCAGAAAAAATGCCCCCCCAAACTTGAGTTATGCAATGTTAATCTTTGAAAATCACATGAGGGGGTCAAGAATCATTGGTCGATACCAAGCTTTGCAAAGACCGAAAGTTAACACCAACTATTCAAAAATTTTATCAATGCAGTGCTCGGGTTGGTGGAAGAAGAAGTGGGGAAAGGTTAAGTGGTGGAATAGAATGTGTGTGCGTCTCATTTTGGAGAGACGATGTAGTGAATGCGATGAATTTCTCGCATTCTTTTTACAGTCCAGAAGAAGGGGTGGAGGTTCAATTTCAATAATTGGGAGATGATTCATCTCAACACCAGTGTCATTCAAAAATGCGAGTTCTTCAGCGAAGATCTCCTTAAAAGTCTCATCAATACCCCGAATAATAATATCATCACAAAGCACGGGGTGATCTTCAGACTCTAAAAGCAGTTCATAATCAGTGTTAGTTGTTGACCCGGACAACTCAGTGGAAGAGTCCGTATGTGTATGATACATAATTGGGTCAAACAACAACATATGAAAAGAGTCAAGATCGGTATCATGAGCATCATCAATTTCGCTACTGTCGACATCCATTAAGTCGACAAAACAGACCTGAGCAGTAAGTTCGGAGGGTACACTTCCCAACTTGTAAATGTTCAGCTCTATTGACCTATTCCCGAAAGATAGGGTCATAGAACCATTACGACAGTTGATGATAGCATTGGAAGTGGCCAAAAAGGGGCGACCTAAAATCGCCGGAATTTTATTCCGTGGGTTTGCTACAGGCTGTGTATCAATTACAATAAGGTCCACAGGGAATATAAATTCCCCGATTTTTATTAACACATCCTCCAGTTCACCCCTAGGTTTGGTGATTGATCGGTCAGCCATCTGGAGAGTGCAATAGGCTGGTTTCAACTCTCTGATTCCTAACTGCTCATAGACTGGGAAAGGAAGCAGGTTAACACTTGCGCCAAGGTCTAGTAGAGCATGGTTAATGTGTTTTTCCCCAATAGAAATGGAAATAGTAGGATATCCAGGATCCTTACGTTTTCTCGGTAATTGCTGGGGGAAAGCCGTGTCTACAGTCTTTACTATGAATATCTTCTTGGGCACTTGTTTCTTCCTCTTTCTAGTGCACAAGTCTTTAAGAACTTTCGCATATGCGAGGACTTGTTGGATAGCATCTAGAAGAGCGATGTTGATGTTAACATGTTTAAACATTTCAGTGATCTTCTCCATTTATTGACTCAGTGTGTTTCTCCTTAACCGATTCGAGTAAGGAGCTTGGGCAATAAGGTCGGGGTCCAACATTGGAGAAGATCGTGAGGGTGGACCTGATCCCAGAATAGATGTGGGGATCGTCCGTGGAGAACTAGAAGAGATGGCCTAAGGTGGCGAGCCTTGTGGGAAACGAAGAATAGGCTCGCAACAAGGTGGTGGGGTAGAAGAACTGGGGTCAGAATTAGAAGTAGAAGTGGAAGGAAAGGTCTCAGCCGGGGTATCATTGATAGATTTTTCAGTGTCATCAATCTCTTCCCCAATGTGATTGTCAAGCACTCTTCCAGATCTCAACGTGGTGATTGCATTCTCATGATGTGAATAGCCAGGATTGGGTAAGGGTTGAGCTGGAAGTTTCCCTTTCTCTCTTGCACTCATTTCATCTTATAATCGTGCAATTTCTTCTTCCATCGATTTAATACTCTCTCTTTGGGACACAGAGTTTTTCTCAATTTTATCGACAGAAGACTTAATTTCAGCCGAAACTTGCATGATATTTGTTAAGACCAAATTCATGTATTGTGCAAATGAAGAGGATTCATCAGTCCCGGTCAACTGTAAAAGACTAGACAGTGCAGGTGTGTTGACCGGATATTGGAAATTTTGTGCTTGGAAGGGGTGCTGACTCAATTGTGGTGGTTGCTGTTGTGGTGGAGGGATACTTTGGAAATTGTGTTGGTTTGGAACCATATTTCGATTTTGTGATTGGTTCCAAGCAAAATTTGGATGATTCCTCCAATCCTGATTATATGTGGAAGAAAATGGATCGTTCCTAGGTTTTTGAAATGCTGCATTGGTATGCTCGTGACCTTGAAACGGAGAATTTCGTGGACATTCTTCCGTCAAATGAGAAGGATCAGAACATCATCCACATACAGTTTTAGAGAGTGACATTTGATTTAGAGCGGCAGCTAAAAATTTGTTTTCCATAGTCTCGAGTTTCTTGTGTATAGCTGAAATGTCAGCTCTAACTCCTATGGAAATATCATTGCCATACCTAGACGATTGACTCACACCCTCCCACTGTAAAGATTTTTCAGCGAAACCTTCTAGAAATTTCCAGGCTTCCCCATCATTTTTAGTCATGAAGTTGCCTTGACACATGGATTCAAGGGTCTGTCTTGTGTTAGGATTAATGCCCTCATAAATGATTCTACACAGTTCCCATCTAAGGATTCCGTGATGTGGACATTGGACTAACAGATCCTTGAAGCGTTCAAGACATTTTGAAAATGGTTCATTTAGAAGCTGGGTGAATTGATTTATTTTGCTACAGACTCGAGCTGTTTTATGATGTGGGTAGAATTTCTTAAGGAATGCTTTGACGAATTCTCCCCAGTTTGAGATGGAATGTGCGGTTGTGTTATACATCCACTTCTTGGCTATATCGCACAAGGTGAAGGGGAGAAGACGTAGACGCATATCATCCATAGAAAGCTGAGAGGTACCCATCATTGCGCATACATTTTCAAATTTGGTGATAAAGGCATATGCGACTTCAGACTCCAGACCGTGAAATTTTGGTAGAAGGTTGGTGTATTGGGGTTTTATTTCAAAATTTTCCCCGTTGGCTGGTGGAATGGAAAGACAGGTGGAAAGGGAATCTCGTGTAGGATAGCACCTCTCTTGGAGAGATATGCTGGGTGGATTCTGCGCACCAACAGACGGCAGCAGAGTGGTGGTAAAGAAATTCGTTGGAGACGGATCCATCGATGTGGGTGTGGTGGTGGGTAAAGGAAAGGTAAATGTAGAAATACTGACTTTTGGGTCGATCAAGGGAACACGCACTAAATGGGCACTAGAATCCCGTGTCCAGCCTATTTTGCACTAAAATGGGTTAGTATAAGTGGCAGCATGAATATAATTAGGGGAAAGAATGAATGCGGTGTTTGTTTGAAAAATGATACGGATTTTTGAAAATATGATGCAATCACACAAATGCAACAAGCAAAACCCTAATTCTAGGGGTCACCTAGGTCAAAGCTCTAGACCGCTCCTCACTGCCAAAAGACAAGTCACGGGATAAATCCTCCACTGCCTCTTCGTCTCTCCTGTGTCCAGGTAAGTGCCAGGTAAGTGGGAGGTTCTCCACTACATAAGTAGTGGGCCTAATTAAGTAACCACTAGCGTTCGACACACTTGCCTTAGACACCACAAAAGAAACGCGGATAAGCAATGAATTACCCACGGTCTTCTTCTGTCCTAATTGAGCGCGACGGTCCTTAGAGTCATCTCTAGATTCCTTTTAGTTAATGAGGGTTAATGCGGATGCAAATTTTGTGATTTTTGGGGCTTAGGAAGGGTAATGAACTCCCCACCTAATCTGGATTTGGTCTTTGCCCCTTAATGTCCGTATTAATTATACAAACAACCACAAAATCAAAACCACACATAATTTAATTTTTCTTTTTGCGGCGCTGCGATTTTTGCAAAGAAGCCTGCAGAAAAATGTTATTTGGAGCAGACAGAGAAGGAGATAAGAAAGTTAGAAGCTCACTGTGAAAAACTTGTGCAGAGAAGACCCCACCAAGGCGCGGAACTGACGCAAGAGAAGGCTTAGACCACGGGTGCGCGGTCCTAGGTATTGCTCTCTGTACCAAAATTCAACAGCAAGCTGCTGTTAAGTCCTTCAGCTCTCTGGAAATGTCTGAAATTTTTTTCACTTTCTCCACAGCTTCCAGAATTCCTCGCAATCAAATCACAACACACGTTTAGATTTTGCGCGAATTTTGATCACAAAATTATATTGGAATAAATCTTTTAATTCAAATTTCAAATAAAGAACGAATTAGCACGCGATCCCCGGCAACGGCGCCATTTGATTGATTGATTTCCGATTGTGTAAGCAAATCAAATGATCCCCAGCAACGGCGCCATTTGATTGATTCATTTCCGGATGTGTAGTTGGAAAATTGTAAAGAAATCACAACCAAAAATATTTTGACCGCAATCAATAACGGTGTCGGATGTAGCGCGTTAGTAAGTGCGGATCGTCCACAGGGATTGTGCGATTCGTTCGTATTTTGTTTTGTTTGAATTGAAAATTTAATAGAAAACAAATGCAAAACGATTCAAGATTTTTATCGATGAATTTCAAGAATCAACTAAATCTAATCAAGAACCAAGAAAGCGTTAAACATCAAGAATCAAGAAAGATAGAATTCCAATCGATTTAGGTTTCAAGATTTGAAGTAAAGCTCGTAGGAATCGATTAGATTGTAGATGTGAAGAAAACTAGAAATTACCGTTTCTTATCCATTAACACATTGATGCTAAATCGATGTAGATTCATTGAGGATCAAGGATCTTGTGAAGAATTAGGGTTCCTCATTCTATCCTTTGTCCTTTCGATGAATCACATTCAGTAGATAGCTTTTAGGAAATCGAATGATTGATCGTTGATCTCTAGATCGTGCGAAAAGAATCAAGAACGCATTTCACATCGATCTAAATCATCGATCATTCAATTCTCATGAATTTACAATTGTTATAGGACTTAAGAAAACGTTTAAAGATTCATCAATATCATCATTCTACAATCATCTCGATTCCTCAACGAGCGGAGTTTTATTCAAGCATCATCACAAGAATACATTCAAGAATTTAAGATGAATCATAATGCGCGAATTGAAATATAAGCAAGTTTAAAGAATCTTCACCTTTATTTATTCCACAAATTGATACACATTACTCAAGGCTACAAGAATTTGAGAAGGAACAAGATTGTCGAATCTAGCGTTGCATCGGCTCCTTGAGTCGCGGATCGGCTTGGATCTCGTGCGCCGTTGAAGTCCGGCTTCGCTTCTAAAGGTTGGTTGAAGACTTGCTTGCTAGAACTCAAAGGATCTTGAATTTGGAGTTTCTTGATTAGGGTTAGGGTTTGACACAAGTCGTGTCACTCAACTTGTGTTAGAAAAATGTAGGAGATTAGAGATTGATGAAGCAGAATTAACCCTGGATCTAGGCTCTCTTTTATAGACCATCCAAAACCCTAGATCTTGGATTCAAATTTGAATTTCCCTCCAAAAGTTTGTTATAGGGAGAGGATTCTAGAAGTAGTTAGTTAGGAGGGAGCTTTTAGAAATAGTTTGTTAGGAGCTTAATCAAGATTAGCTTGCTTAATGATCTTTGCTCATCTGGCAGAAGCTTCGAGAGTTCTCTGGAATTTGAAGTATATGAAATGAATGTGGGCCCTGAGAGAAGCAACGTGGAAGAAATATGGCAGCTTGATGACGTCACCTCGCCGCGGATCCACGGCGCAAGCGGGCTCCCGCCGCGGATCCGCGGCTCTTTATGGGTTTTGTTGCTTGTGTCTTCCGGTATTTATTTGGGCTGACATTTGGGCCTTTTTCTGATATGTTGAATTTAATTTGTCTTTCTGTATCACTACCAGATCTCAAATCTTGGAGTTTGTGTAATTTTGATCAGCTCTTTTCCCAATTTTTGCTCTGTTCCTCTGGAATTTCCTGCACGCACTTCGAAACAAGTGTTGCACAATATAGGGATGATGCGATGCCATGATAAACAGCCAATTTCCCTTAAAGTGCCGGTTTTAAAGTATAACACATGCAATCTGGTATTTTACGACTGTTTTGCTAATATGTGTTATATGAACACCGAACACTTCTAGATGAGTGCAAATGATAGGGAAATTGATGTGTTAAAAATGCAGTATTTTCGACTGATTAAAAGGGAAGAGACCATGTCTTAATTATGTTAAGATATGGGGTTGTCCGACATTTGTGAAAACACAAAATCCAGACAAGCTCGAGGCGAGGTCAGTTCTGTGCAAATTTATAGGATATCCCATTCGCGAGGGTATATCTTCTACCACTCAGAGGAACAAAAGGTGTTTGTTTCTCGACATGCCACATTTTTGGAAAAGGGTTTTCTTATGAAAGAAATTAGTGGCAATGAGGTAGAACTGGAAGAAGTTCCAGCAGCACAGACTACAACTGACGATTTGGTAGAATAAGAGGATTCAATAGGTACCAATGAACCTCAGCCTCTCCGCCGATCTAGTAGGGTTCCTCATCCACCTGAGAGATGTTGCGGTTTTCTCGTAGACGGTGGGATCGAAGATTGTATCATGGTTGATGATGACCCAACTAGCTTTGAGCAGGCCATCACGAGTGGGGACTCTGTGAAATGGCTGGATGCAATGCGATCTGAGATGTAATCCTTGTACACCAACAAAGTATGGACTTTGGAAGTTGCTCCTAAAGGGGTAAACCCCATTGGGAGCAAATGGATCTTTAAGAAGAAACTTGGTGTAGATGGAAAAGTTGAGACTTTAAAGGCTATACTTGTTGCAAAAGGTTTTCATTAACGACCAGGTGTGGACTATGATAGAACCTTTTCTCCAGTGGCTATGCTTAAATCCATCCGGATCCTGCTTGCCATCGATGCATACCATGACTACGAAATCTGGAAAATGGATGTTAAGTCCTCCTTTCAAAATGGTGATTTAGAAGAGTGCGTGTACATGACTCAGCCAGAGGGCTTCACGGACAGTGGGAGCAGCGGCAAGGTGTGCAAGCTGCTTAAATCCATTTACGGGTTAAAGCAAGCATCGCGGAGTTGGAACATCTGTTTTGATGTTGTAGTCAAAGAGTTTGACTTCATCAAATTGTAGATGAACCTTGCATATATAAGAAGGTTACAGAGAGAAAAGTTGTCTTCCTCGTATTGTACGTGGATGACATACTCTTGATAAGAAATGATATTCCTATGCTGCACTCGGTCAAGCTCTTCTTATCACATAAATTCTCAATGAAAGATCTAAGGGATGCCTCCTACATCTTGGGGATTAAGATCTATAGAGATAAATTTAAATGGATACTGGGATTGTCCCAATCCAGGTACAATGACACCATACTAAATAGGTTTAGCATGGAAGATTCCAGGCGTGGGTTTTTTCCCACGATCTCAGGACTCACTCTCCCAAGACTGATTTGGAGAGAGCTCGCATGCAAGAGATACCCTATGCTTCGGCAGTAGGCTCTATCATATATGCGATGTTGTGTACCAGACCCGATGTAGCATACTCACTAAGTGTAGTGAGTAGGTATCAAGCAGATCTAGGAGAGAGTCACTGGATAGCTGTGAAGAACATTCTCAAGTATTTGATAAGGACTAAAGAGATTTTCTTGGTGTATGGTAACGGAGAACTCCAAGTGGAGTCCTTTACCGATTCGAGCTTCCAAAGTGATAAGGACGACTCTAAGTCGCACTCGGGATTTATCTTTACCCTCAATGGAGGGGCGGTATGCTGGAAGTGTTCCAAGCAAGAAACCGTTACAGACTCGACGATGGAGGCTGAATATATCGCTGCCAACGATGCTGCCAAAGAAGCTGTCTGGATGAAGAAGTTTGATTGTTAATGATTTTGCGTATGCGTTTAAAATTAAGAATACCGCAATCAAGACGGTGTCGCTTGGTAGCTAGACGGTTGAGTACGAGTCGATCCTCAGGGAAATGATGTTATTTTCTTTAAGTTCTAACGAGTTAAGTCCTATTTTTGGTAGGTTTTGATTTACAATCTAAGAATGAGAATAAATTGATTTAAAGTCTTGCTAGGGATAGGATTAAGTTAGTTCAAAAATAAGGATTCTTCTTACTTCTATCAATTCCTTAGTTAAGAATATAGGTGTTAGGGTAATAGTCAACAACGGGGATTAGCACAACTACGAAGAAACTTAGTTTCTTCCTTTTGGTCCTTGTCCGTCCGTTCTAAACTCTTAGCCCTAACCTCCAGTTAATTCAACCACAACCGGTCTAACTAGGAAATCACCGCTATCATGTGGGATAGGGTGCCATAGTGAGCAGTGTGTGGTTGAATTAAATAGAGTCCATATTTTAAAGTTATATGGGCAAAGAAAGGAGTGAGAGAAATTTCCTTCTATCAAACCTTCCCTATCCTACCCCTAACAAGTGAGGAATTACTCACTCATTAGGAAGGTGACAATAAAATTCATTTTTATAATTTTTGTATTAAACAAACTAAATTGCAGATAAATAAAGAACAGATAAAAATTGCAGGAATTAAAATTGCAGAAAAAAATGCAAGATAAAAATAAAAACTCATTTTATTGATGACCTCTCAACGATTACAAGGGAAATTAAAATTTTAGATCTAGAAATTAAAAAGAAGAATGCCTAATTAGGCTTTTGGCTTTCCTATTTATAGATAGGAAAAAACCCTAGGTTACATTCTGATCCACATTTGAATTTACAGGACTACCTTAAGAAAGCCTGGTCAAAGCACCGACACCCACCGACACGTGCATCATACGACCGTGGAACCGCGGCAGAAAGGCCTGTTTGGCCGCGGTTCCGCGGCCAATTGATGGGATCTCTGGCTCATTTTTTCAGGGTTGCTTCATGTTGCTTTTTCCTTCTGTTTTCTTCACTTGGTTCTTCAGAATCTCTTCTATTTTCTACCAGATTTCCAACAATGCAAAATGATGTGGACTTTTTCCGTGAACTTCGCGTTGAAGTCTTGAACCTTGTGCTGCCCTTGTTCTTTGTGCATTGAACTGTCTAATGATTTTCAATTATTCCTTGAACTGGTAGGCGGCATCATTCGGTTTCATATATTGTTGGTCACAGTCTCACATTTGTAGGATCTTTTCATGAATTTCACTGTAACGATCTGAGAACTTGTAACCTGCAACTATTTAGCAGACATGAATCAAAATCACCTATTTATCTGTAATGTGATTAAGAATGGGTGATAGAATAATGCAAAATTCTGATATGAACAAATACCTCCAAACTTATCTTTTTCTTTTCCCGAGCAAAGCCAATTTTATTCTCAAAAAAATCCTAGCCTCACTTTCACAGGGAACGCGATTGTACTGAGCTCGTGCAATAAGCTGTCAAACCTCTAGGTGTCCATAGTAGGAGGAGTGTTGTCTCCTGAGGGTTTTCAGCGGATACTACCCACAAAATCTGATCAATTTGGCATGTTGACTTTCATTCTTCAATTTAGTATTCTAGTAAGAAATTCTATTATTTTTAACTTAGAAATCATCAACCCGTATTTTTCACACTCACTTTTCATTTAACTTAAGATCGTATATGTTCTGCTAATTTATTAAGCTTTCAGAATCTTTTGAATTTTCCTTCTAAGGTTCATCTCAACTTAGGAATTTTTATCATCTTTACTGAAGACATAAGCCCTATCTTTCATTCTTATCTCTCATCCAAACCCCAATCATATACCCCTACATGTGTGTAATTATCACCCCTACACTTGGAAATTCAATTCAAGCTATCATACTCTTGTTCATCGTCCAAAGTAATTTTAGTTGATGAATTTTAGATGAAATTGCTCACACATCCTTCATGCGATCGTTAATACTTCTTGAGGTACTGAACGACCGATTACAAAATGTGCTTGCGCATTTAGGCGTAATTCCTTGTCTTGCAATACCTAAGGCTTAGCAGTGACTCCCAAACCAGTTGGTCTAAGGCACTAGGTGATGAGGCACCCTCGCTATATATTTTTATTTATGCATCCTTAAGTAATTACGAAATCAGTGTTCATTTTTTTTATCTCTTTATTCACACTTGTACTTTTATTTTATTTTCCTTCATACTAAGGGTTTTAGACCAGAGCATTTCAAGGTATCCTCTACTATCCCAAGTTTCAAGATGCGTGTATGTGCAAGTTGTAGGGTATATATTTTCAGAATTTAGACTTAAGGTTCAGAATCATTTTTCAGACTTACATTTCAAATAAAAATTTCAATACTCTTCCATTATTTTGACTTAGCCAAAGAACTGAACTCAAAATTTACCTATTTCTAAATAAATTACAAAGACATATATTTTCTACAGTTAAACTTTAAGAAAGGTTATTTTTAGGGTTTTTAATTTACTAAGTTTAGGATCTAGTTTTTCCCTACTATTCAACCGTCATGTTGAACTTAAGTCTAATATGGCCAAAAATGAATTTTTCAATTTTTATAAATTTTTTAAATTTTTCAAATTTTTTTGATTTTATTTTTATAATTTTTTTTTGGTTTTTGTATTTTTTTTATAAAGATGCAATGCATAATTAAATATGCAAAGAAAGAAAAAACAAATATGTACAAAAATAAAAATATGCAAATGCAATGCAAAGATAACTATTTACAATCCACTTCCAACCCTAAACTTATCAAAAGAAGTGTCCTCACTGCCCATGGCCTCGCTGTCCCCTTGATCTAGAGCGGGATCGTTCCTCTCTTGCCAGCATGGTGTTCATGCCCTGCTCTAAACCCGTTACTCGCTGATCCAGGTTGGTCACCATCCCTAACAATCTCTCTATCCCCCTATTGGCTCTCCTAAGTAAGTGTGCTTGTGCCGCGGAGGTAAGTTCTTCATCGCTCGCGATCGAGCTGGAGCTGGGTGTCTTGGCGGGTACGTCCTCGGCTGGCTCGGTGCGCGACCATACATCATGTAAGTGTGTGTAGGACGTGGATACGTCCTCAAGAAGAGGTCTAATAGGGATTCCTCCATGCATATAAAATTTAAATTCCTCCACAAGGAGGAAATGGCGACATAGTTGTGTCACCAACATAAGGCATGGATAGTTGGTAGCCCTCTTGCCCGCACGAATTGAGTGAAATAATACCATGCACATATCATAGCTGGGGTTTCTAGTCATCAAAGTGTGCACGATATGAAGAGATGGTGTGAAAAATGTCGTATTGTGCGAACTACCAAAAATATTATTTTGTGCCCAACGACACACCGTTAATACATTCGCAAAGAGGGTGAGAGCCTGGATGCCCTTGCGTGGCTCCCTCGAACAATCATTACCCATCAAGGGTAGGTAGTCCTCGAAACTGAAGGGTTGATCGTGAATAGGTAATCTAGGTATTGAGGTGACTTCATGGATGAAGTCCCTATCTATTATTATTTCCCTATTCCCCAAATTAGCCTAATATAACCGTGTTGTGAGTGGAAACCATCCTCCATGCACTCGTAAAATCGGGTGACAAGATCCGGAAGCGCGAAGGAATTTGGATGGTTAAAAAGTAAAAGGTTCCACCCATGCCTTCGGATCTCATCATCGAAGTAACATCCAAAGACCGTGTGTGCAAAGATTTGTGAGAAATCACTTTCAAATTGTAGATGGTGCCATTACAGAGAGCAAATTGCAAAAATTTAATTTTAACAGAGAGGGAAAGGAAGTGCAAACCTCCTCTGATGATTTCAGAGGCCGATGACACAAGACGGAGGCGGATGCGCGGTCAGAACCCTCCTATTGCGGCGGAAGGGCGGCGGCGTGATGCGATCTACCTGCAGAATTTGATGCGGCGACTAGGGTTGTGAGGAAATGAAATTTAGGGTTATGAAAGTTCAGAGGAGGGGTCGGGTTCTTTTTATAGGGGTTTATTGGTTATTTGCAAAAAGGACCTCTTAAAAAGTGGAATTTATTTGTAAATAAAATTTTTATTTTATTTTTTATTATTTACTGAAATTTTACAAAAATACCCCCAAAAAATTGGAATTTTTTTTAATTTTTTAATTTTTATTTTGTTTTTATATAATTACAAGTGTGACATACCGCCAAATTTATTTGAAACAGCGTTTCCACTGTTTATGGCTGGATAACCGAAATTTGGTGGTAGATGGAAGAAGATCAGTCAATGTAAATCGGCTCCTGCAATAGTAGGAGCTCCTCTAAAGGGTCTGCGGTGAGGAACGGTTTAAGTCGTTGTCTGTTCACTTTGAATTGTGAACCGTCCTCAGGATTTTCTAATTCGACCGCACCGTGCGGATATACGGTGCGTACCAAAAATGGCCCTTTCCATCGAGACCTAAGTTTGCCGGGATGGAAATGTAGCCGGGTGTCGTGAAGTAAAACCTTTTGACCAGGTTTGAAAGTTTTGCGCATAAAGTGTTTATCTTGAAACACCTTCGTTCGGTTTTTGACGACAACCGTGTTCTCGTAAGCTTCATCCTGAAGCTCGTTCAATTCATTTAATTGCAGCTTTCTATTGCTGCCCGCATCTCCGAGAGATAGATTCAATTCTTTTATCCCCCAAAAGGCGCGATGCTCAATTTCAACTGGAAGGTGGCAAGCCTTTCCATAAACAAGCCTATACGGAGACATGCCAAGATCGGTCTTATAAGCAGTTCGAAATGCCCCAAGGGCATCGGTAAGTTTTGATGACCAATCTTTACGGTTTTTGGAAACCGTTTTCTTCAATATTTTCTTGATTTGACGATTTGAAACCTCGGCTTGCACGCATATTTGGGGATGATAGGGCATTGATAGCTTGTGATTAATGGAATATTTCCCCATTAAGGACTCAAAAGTCCTATTACAGAAATGAGTTCCATTATCGCTGATGATTGCACGGGGGTGCCCAAACCGGGAGAAAATGTTTTCTTTGAGGAATCTAACGACAACCTTGTTGTCATTAGTTCGGCTGGGAACAGCCTCGACCGACTTAGAAACATAATCAACAGCGAGGAGAATATACAAGTCCCCAAAAGAATTGGGAAACGGCCCCATAAAATCAATCCCCCAAACATCAAAAATTTCCACAACCAGTATTGGTTGGAGCGGCATTTTGTTTCTCCTAGATATCCGGCCCAAGTGTTGGCACCGGGAGCATGTCTTGCAGTAATCCTGTACGTCTTTAAAAAGTTGTGGCAAATAGAAGCCACACTGCAAGATTTTTTCGGCTGTCTTTTTAGGGCCAAAATGCCCGCCACACGCTTGATCGTGCCAGAATGACAGCATGCTCTTAAATTCATTGTCGGGGACACATCGACGGATAATTTGGTCGGGACAGTATTTGAATAGGTAAGGTTCATCCCAGTAAAAATGTTCTACCTGGGATAGGAATCGGAGTCTGTCCCGATTCAACCATTCATCTGGTATAAGTCCGGTGGCCAAATAATTCACAATATCTGCGAACCAAGGTTCGCATGATACAGTCAATAGCTGCTCATCTGGAAAAACGTTCTTTATAGGAAATTGAAGCGTTGGTGAAGAAGGTGTAAGTGCACGGCGGTGCCCCGACCTCCATCCCGAGGCCAAATGCGGAAGCGATGGTTAACTTTAATTTTTCTTGAACCGGCACCACCGCGCACTAAAACCCGGATCGAACCATTAACTAGTCCTAGCTAACTACAAAATGGGGAATAGAGATATACCGACTGATCCGAGTCCTCCGGTCTTCTCGTCTTCGTCCCGATCTCCCGCGGATTGTGCTGTCCTCACCTCGTCGCCGGAAGTGCACCACATCGCCTACATCTTTTATGGGCTCCCACCTCTATGCCGAGGCAACTCGGGCACGAAGCTGGCTAGTAGACGTGCCCAAGGTTTGCTGTAGAATGTGTAGTGCTCAAGTCTCATTTGGGGTTGTAGGAATTGCCTTATTGGTGGAGGGATGATACAAGCTAATGGAGATTGATCTTGTGGGATTTTTATCAAAGCAAAAGCACAAAAATCCCACCTCTAGAATTTTGGACAGCCCCAAGGAGCTTGGCCGGCCATGGCAATCGCAAGAGAGTGAGAGAGTGGAGTGTGTATCAAAAAAAAATGAGAGAGCCATCCAAAATCCAAAAGGAGAGAGAGAGAGAGAAGGCTATCATGCAAAGGAATGATCACAAGGAAAGTCCAACACTCAAACAACAATCATCACACTTCATCATCAACAAGCATGATGACAATCAAGGCCAACACTCCACCACAACCATCATCTCAAGCATGATGACTCCAAATGGTCAAGCCATCATGACACAAAGAAAGTCAAGTGATGGTGAGCCATCATGATCCAACAAAATGCAAAGAACACCCTCCACAAAAGCTAATTTGCACAATGCAAATAAGCCCTCCTCCACCAATCTTCGGCCAATGAACGATACAAAGGAAATTGGCCAAAACGGAAAGCAAACTGGCAACTCCAGAAAACTGGTCCCGTAATAAATTACAGGAAAACCCCGATACTGTGCATACACACCCGCATTTGTATTCCGACCGAAATACAAATGCAATGAGACAAATCTACACTGTACTATACTAGGATCCGGCTTAAACCAAAACCGGCTAGTATTATCCGTTCGATCCTGATCCGTGCAATACCGCACGTATCTGATCGAACCCTGCCATATATCCATACGGCCTGTAGTACAAACTGTCCGATCCTGATCCGTGCAATACCGCACGTATCTGATCGGACCTTGCCATATCTCCATACGGCCTCTACAGCTTTTCGCCCGAAAGCTTGAGTAACTGAATGTGGGGGACTCTAAAGACTCGTCAACACCTTGGTTGTGGATTTAACCACTAGCACGTCAGAGGTATAAGCCAATACGTAACGGGCTACCAGGTATTGACCAAAAGGGACGTCGATGAGCGAACTCATCCTGACACCCTACTGAGCCTGTCAGTGACAATATCCGTACAGTCCGTCTATGAGCATCGCATGGCGGGCCTAGGGGGTTGGTAAAAGTCAGACCCCCAAAAGCGGTACAAGTCGTGTCGGAGTGCAGCCCAGAACACCCTGAGATACTACTGGAATACTTATCAGTAAATCTCCTTGCCTCGGCCGAGGGCTTCATGTAATGGCTCTCCTAGACACAGCGCGACCTCACCCCCAATACCGGGAGAGACGAACCCCTGAAGATACGCTCACTGCCTCCATGTGGCTCGGGACTGTACCCAACTAAAACCTGTTTGCACGTCTCCTTTGAGCGTGGTAGGGTAGTAACCAAAGTACAGTGGGAACTCACACGAGACAAATGACGATCCTCAGGTCGATGAACTAACCTGTACACATGTCACCTGGGAACTGCTATCTGACGTCTGGTATAAGACCAACTAGCATGTTCCCGACGAGTCCTGTCCGGTGTACTCACAACCCAATGAGCACCTGTATACATCTTAGGTGATCCAACTGACACCAGTGGCTTGTGAGACCGGCCACCGCCCCTCGTCGGGGTCTCGACTGTATACACTAGTCTACTCTGGAGTATCGATGCCCTGTCTCGAAACTCCCACGACTAGGGACCTTTTAAGGATGTGCTTATAGACCCCAGCTCCCACTTATATGATCGCCCTCATACTGCTGGTGGTCAAGCAAGAATCTTAGGGGCTCTATCAACGTGTAATAGCGACATGTCAGGTCACCTAAAGCAGTACAGGATGATAAAGATAAACCAGATAGCATACTATAATCTCGAGTAAGACTGTCCTACTGGGACAGGTCCTCCCTCAATCATTGTAATCACATGCCTGTGATCCAATAATTGACTCTGAGGGCACTATCTCCAACAATCTCCCACTTGCACTCAAGGCTAATTATTGCGATGTCGCATACTCACAGCCCGTGTGATACCGAGCACCCAACTCCTCTACTAGTCAGTCTCACAAAACTCGTTTGCGAAACTATTGCGTTCGAGGAATAGCCTCAGTGAGTGGATCCGCTTTGATGTTTCTTTCTATGTCTCTCTATATCTCAAGTTCGCGGAGAAAGCCATCTCCCGAAATGAGCAATACCTGTCTTAGAATGTCTGGATGTCTGATGGGACCTAGTTCATAAATGAACTCCAAATCCAAACTTCTTAGACTGTATCGTCAACTGAACTTAATCAGTATCCTGCGCCATGCCTCCCTCAGTATCTGCCTGGATCACCTGTCCAAAATACTGCCCCTCATCAGAGGGAAAAACTATAACTCTGACAACTTGCCCGTCGTCCAAGTCACCTTAGAAGCCTGGAATGATAACTGTCTCCCGAAAAAGGCTGTCGTTATCACTTCCCTAGAACATCCACTTATGTTCTAAAACTGCCTCCGACTGTTTCTCCTGGATTGGATTAATGTCAACTTATTGCATCTAGTGCAAGAACAACATCTGGTGTGGTACTTGACATCTCATGATTGACTCAATTGCCTGAGCAAGTGATCTGCCAATCATGCACATCCCTCTCCCCTTTAGTCTATAAGACACCTTTAGAGAGGGTGACTCCATTACCTGCAGGTATACTACCGTGCCAGGAGTCGTCCATTCTAAATACTCTTAGAATGCTGTCTAAGTACCCAGATTGGGAAACCACCCAAATCTAGATCTAAAACCACAGATCCAGTAACCAGTATGTCTGATATAATGTCCAAGTCCCATGCGGAGAAACTACTGTGTGACGACCAAAGTATAACCGATCGTAGTAAAGGAGTTTCTTTTCCTACTCTGTGTATGTCATCCAAATACCATGACATCACACCCTACTGCCTTCTCAACAGATCCATCCCCTATTCTGATGAAGTGAAGCCTATGACTGTCATACCAGAAATAGATGATCTATCTCCGCTATGTCTGCTTTAGTCTATAAATAGACATAAGCCAGCTGTCCACCAATGCTTCCGCTGCTCCCACTGACTACGACAACCCTCTGGCAGAGTCATATAAACGTACACTTCTAAAGCAAGTTTAGAATGACGCTATACTCATCCTCCTGCCGGGTCTCACAGTCTGGAACAACAGCAATGGCATGTCTGGGTAAACAAGAACTTGCCTGTCACCGTCCTTGAGCATACCGAAGTACCTCTCGGGTGCCTGAGGTTACCCACTTTATCTGCGGAGTGGCCAATGGAATGTCAATCCAGATTGAATCTTTAGGTTCCTATCAAATCTTCAGTAATCGTTTGCGGTTCTGGAATCACTTCCAGTTCTACCATACTCCCACTACTGTTTTCTGAAAAAATCCATTTTTGTTAAAACCGTGGCGAGTTAAGAACAATATCACTATTGATCTTCCAGATGGTAGAAAGTCAACCCTCGTCATAGCCTGGGTTAACCCACAAACAGCCATTACAGAAACATGCCTTGAGTTATCCAGAGTCTGGTTTTAATCATAAGCCAGACAACTCCCCGTATCTTAACATCGTTAAGATATGAACTGTTCTATATCCAATATAGAACCAGAGGCACTGATTTAATTGAACCAGATTCAAATCATGCAGCTGTCTCCAGTGCATGTCAACTAAATGGAAGAAGGCCGATCAGCGTTACTCAACTTAGGAATGCTTCCAATTGTTAGTGTATATGCCCTAGAGGCCATTACTGTATCATACTAGTTTGTATATTACTTAATGGATGCTTGGGATATTCACCTTGTATATACAATCTTGCTCAAAATAGTAGTATGCTACTTGGTTTGTTTCTACTTCAATGTGTACTTGTGTTTATTTCAGTATATCACTTATACGCATTAGTGGAGCCCTTAGGATCTTTGCTTGATTACCAGCGTTGTGATGGCAGTCACACTAGTGGGGGCTGGGTAATCTATAAGCACATCCTTATTCAGGTCCCTGGTCGCAGGACTATCGAGACAGGGCATCGATACTCCGGAGTAGACCAGCGCATGCGCTTCTCATCCCAGTGTGGGAAACGGTCTGTCCCACAGCCGTCAGTACGTCGTACTTGAGATAGTATGCGGGTGCTCGTTAGGTTACGGGTACACTGGACAGGACTCGTAGGGAACTGACTAGTTGGTATTATACCTATCGTCAGTTATCAGTTCCCAGGTGACATGAGTACAGCTTAGTCCGCTGACTTGACACTGTCACTTCGCCTCGGGTGTGTTCCCACTGCACTTTGATCACTACCCTACCACGGCTCAAAGGAGTCGTGCAAACAGGTGGTGGTTGGGTGCAGTCCCGAAGCACTTGGAGGCAGTGACGGTTAGACAGGATTCGTCTCTCCCGGTATTGGGGGTTGACATCACGCTGTGTCTAGGAGAGCCATTACACGAGTAGTCCCTGGCCAGGGCAAACGAGATATACTGGTAGGATTCCAGTGTTATCTCAGGGTGTATTGGGCTTCACTCCGGCACGACTTGTACCGCTATTGGGGGACTGACGTTTACCGCCCCCTAGGCCCGCCATGCGATGTATCAGACGAACAGACCGGACTGTATGGAGAATGTCACACTCAGGCTCAGTAGGAGTTCAGATGGGTTTCGCCTCGTCGGTCTTCTTGTCGGCATTACCTGGGGACCGTTACGCACAGCTAGTGCCGCTTGCGGTCTGTGGTTAAACCCACTGCCAGCGTAGTGTCGAGTCTTTAGAGTCCCACACAGAAAGCTTTTCGCCTTTAGGCAAAAGAGTAGAGGTCGCATGGTATTGCGACAGGTCGCATGGTTTTGCGACAGGGTTCGGTCACATCCGTGCACTTGTGCACGTACAGTGTCCGGACAGTTTACACTAGCGGGCTTTGGTTTAAGCCAGATCCTAGTGTACCTTATGGGATTGGATTTATCCAGTTTGCATTCGTGTTCCTCGGAACACGGATGCGGGTGTGTATGCACAGTTGACAGGGAGGCAGAGGCAGTGGATTCTCATTAGGGTTGTTGACAGTTGACCGTTGACTTTTGACTTTTTGCTCAACCCTAATGAGAATATGATTTGTGATTAACTATTATATTAATTAAGTATTATGGTGATATGGTTGTTGACTTGTTGACTTTTGTTGACTTGTTGACTTTGGTGACTTGTTGACTTTTGTTGACTTGTTGACCGGTTGACTAGGCTTGACTAGTTGACCATCATGATGACCATGGTTATCATTTCATGCCAAAGACTTTTTTCTTGCTTGCCTTTTTGAGTAAAATGAGTGCATGATATGATAACCTTATGGTTGCTTCTAACCATCACCAAAAGACTTTTTTGATATGATGAGTTATGATCACTTTGGATTATGAGAGGGTGAGAGAGAAAAGAGAGCCTCATTTTTCTTTCTTGCTCATTCTCTCTCTTGTTCTTGAGCTCTCCCCTTGCTCTCACCCTCAACCTCTTGCTCCCTCTCTTGATCTATGGTTCTCTTGTCTCATGAGTTGAGAATCAAAAACCATAGATAAAATCCCATTCTATTTTCCTCTCTACTCATTCTAGTTCACTAGGTTTAGCAAACCAAGTGAACTAGTTTCTTCAAAGACCGAAGAAGGAGCTAAAGGTTGGAGCTTTCAAGTGGATCTATCTTCGGCGTACGGAGACAACGAGAAGGAGCCATCGAACCACCATCGGAGCTTGAAGAGAAGGAGTTCAAGTTTAGGTATAACCATCTTCATCCGAGTAGCTAAATATCTTTAGCTTAGTTTGCTAGTTTTAGTTTAGGTAACGATCCCGACCATAGTTTAGTCCATGTTGCCTCTTGCGATAAAAATTCGTTTTTATACCGTTTCCGCCTCCCCGTAAGAACCGGGGGTCGCAATATGGACTTACAGTGGTATCAGAGCCTAACTAAACTTAAACTAGCTTGGTAGTGAAGTGTAACGAAGTTCGGAACCGGAAAAATCCAAAAAAAAAAATCAAACTTTACAAAATCTGAGTTTCTGTTGAAATTTTTCCTGGTCAAAATGAAAAACTTTATACTCCAAAATTCGGCTCAGGGTTTTGTGTGAACACCCAAGAAAAACGATACAGTGATTCGCCTAAAGTGCCGCGCTTCCGCCGCGTGATCCTTCTTGGACGCCGCGGAACCGCCGCGACTTGGTTTCTTCTCTGCATCGTTTTTCGTGCAGTGTGTTTGTGTGTTGGTTTTGGGATTTTTAAAATATATTATATGTGCCCAGATTTTCCAGAAAAGAAATTTCCTTTTGGGGTCCTATAATTCCGTATTTTTTCCGAACTTCACTGCACTTTGACTATGATGGTTATATCTGTGATGCTTGCATGTATTGAACGTCGGCTAATCGCTATAAGTCGATTAGTCGGGGTTATACATGATCTGTAATGTGCTGGAATGTGTATATGAATGTGTTGGACTGTCGCGGGTGAATAGCCGGGGTGGATGTGAGATGAGCTTTTGTTTTTCTTTCATTCATTGTAAATGTAAATTGATGTAATAATATTATTTGTTTGGCCGCACAACCGGGTCGGGGTTGTAGCCGTCATTGTATAATTCTTTTTACTGTTTTTGCTCCTAGGATAGACCCATGGAGGGGTGCGCAAACTACCGAGTACTTGGCGGGTAGTTTGCCGCACCCGTAGGGGTCTTGGGTGGGGTATTTGGCTATTCACCGCGACCGTGTTATCCGCTTTTCGTTTCAGGCTCGAAAGGATTGCGGATTGCTAGTATATCCAATGCATTCATCTGTGATCTGTAATGTCTATCATTGCTTACTATTTAGGCGTTGCTTATGTTTTACAGACGCGCTAGCCCAGCCCCCGCTCTGTCGTTAGTTAAGTAACCTAACGGGTAATGACGGGGCCCAGTGGCGAATGCGAATGGCATAAGCGTACGTCATATTTTGGTTGTTTTCTGCAATGGTAGGGTTAAATGATGGGACGCATTAAAAGAACTAATGCAAGAATATCACGCATTAAAAGAACTAATGCAAGATAATAAACCAAGTTAAAGTCGTTGGAACACTTTCGAAAAACCACTCGGTTCTTTTCAAAACAAACTTTTAAAATACGGAGTTTGAGCCACTCCATTTTAAAGCTATCTCGTTCCATCGACCAAATCAAGTTCACTACGTTCACGGTTTTGCCAAAACCATCCGTAGCCCTCCATCATTTCAGTTAAATATTCGGTAGTATTCAAGCTATGTATTTTGACCTCACGCCAAGGCATAGTGATTGGTAGCTGCCGGATATTTATCTGTTGCATAGATAGAATGCGTTGGTTTGAGACAGTCGTACTGCCATTTTGGCCTACGTCAAGGGTATGTACGGGTGGATTCAAATTAACCTGGATAATGATGGGACGAACTTGACATGTGACTTATGACATTTTGACCTCACGCCAAGGTCATAAGAGCATGGGGCAAAAATCCACATCGGGAGTTTCATAAGTACTGAAACTTGCTAGATTTGCATACCATTTGGAGTGTGATGATTCTGGTAGGATTCCTTCAGTTTCGTCACGCGATGATATTTGGATTCCGATCCTACTGTGAGTATATGCTACTCCTCGGGAAATTTCTCACTTAACGATCAATGCTATAAACCTAGTAGGTGCCTAGAAAGGTGTTAGCGGGGCTACGCCCCCAGGGAAAAGAGGTTCTCTAATTAAGGAACTTCGCGAAAGCGTTGGAAAACCTCCCTCGAAGTACCGACACCGGCCTGGCTGAACGGTTAAGCAAGTATTGTACGGTGGGATTGATCCTGACTAATTCTTCCTTTATGGTTTGAGGAGGGATTCGAGAAACAGTGGGAGCCATCCTGTTTAGACAAACTAAAAACCACTCTAAACTTGCAAGAGCATCATGCTGAGTGTTTCTTCTTCTCTCTCCTAATTGCAGCGACCAATCAACATGACTGGACTTAAGTTACTCCTAGATAAAAACAAACTGACAGGGCCAAACTACAAAGATTGGCTCAGGAATGTCACGATAGCAATCACTTATGACAAGCTGGGGTATCTTCTTACCACCAAAGCTCCCCCTGTCCCTGGTCCAACTTCCAGCGTCGCGGATAAGGAAATCCGTAAGACTTGGGAGATTGATAGCGCGAAGGCCAAATGCCTCCTGCTTGCCTCGATGGACAACGAACATCAGAGGAGGCATGAGAATATGGACATGGAGTCCATATTGCTCCATACAAAAGAACTGTATGGAGAGCAATCACGTATCGCAAGATACGAAGCGTCGAAAAAGTTGTTTTCGACAAGAATGGCCGTCGGATCATCAGTAGCCGAGCATGTGCTAAAGATGATCGGCTTCATTGAGGAGCTCGCTGACCTAGGGATCACATTGGAGAGTGAGCTATATACGGATATAGTTCTCCAGTCCCTTCCTTCCACTTACGCCCAGTTTATACTGAACTTCAACCTACAAGAAAAAGAGGTTGAACTATCAGAGCTCCTCAACATGCTGAGGAGCGCAGAGGGCACCCTACAGAAAGGTAGGGAAACATCCACTTTGTTTGTAGGAGGATCATCTTCTTCTAGGTCCAAGGCGAAAGCCAAGGGAAAGAAGAAGAAGGCCCCCGCCAAACCAAGGGGCGGTGTTGGTAAAGTGGATACGAAGGGAAAAGGCAAAGCAACAAAGATAGCGGGGAAGCTTGTGGATAAGGAAGAATGCTTCTATTGTCATAAGAAAGGACACTGGAAAAATGATTGCAGGGCCTGGAAGGCCAGAACACAGGAATTGAAGCAGGTTGCAGCTTCAGCTTCAGGTGTGTATGTTATTGAAAACTGTCTTTCAATAAACTCTACTTCCTGGGTATTGGATACCGGATCAGGATCTCATATCTGTAATTCTTTGCAGGCGTTGAGAAACCGTAGGGTTTTGAAGGCAGGTGACATGACCCTCAAAGTTACGAACGGAGCTAGCATGGATGCTAAAGCCGTGGGGGACTATCACCTGGGAATGTCAGATGGACATGTTTTGGTTTTGCGTAATTGCTTTTTTGTACCCAACGCAACTTGTAATATCATTTCTGTATCTTTAGTTTCTAAAGAAGGTTATGAATTTGCGTTTGTAAGTAATGTTGTAAACATTCACCTTAATCAAGTTTTGATTGGGTCAGGTACATTGAGTAATGGTATATACGTGTTAAACCAACCACAGATTTTCAACGTCCAGAATACACACAAAAGAAAGTCTCCAGAAATAAATCAGACTTTCTTATGGCATTGTAGATTGGGTCACATCAATGAGAGAAGGTTGACTAAGTTACATACAGAAGGATATTTGAATGCGTTCGAATATCAATCGTATGCCACTTGTCAATCTTGTCTCAAAGGAAAGATGACAAAGACTCCATTTACTGGACAAGGAGTAAGAGCGAGCGAGCTCTTGGGACTCGTACATAGTGACGTGTGCGGTCCAATGTCTACACATGCCCGAAGCGGACATTCTTACTTCATTACTTTTACGGATGACTTCTCAAGGTACGGTTATGTCTTCTTAATGAAACATAAGTCCGAGGCCTTTGGAAAATTCCAGGAGTATAAGAATGAAGTAGAGAAACAGACCGGCAAAAGTATTAAGATTCTAAGATCGGATCGAGGTGGAGAATACTTAAGTGCCGAATTCCTGGACTATTTAAAAGAGAACGGAATTCTCTCTCAGCTTACTCCTCCATACACCCCGCAACATAACGGTGTATCGGAGAGACGGAACCGCACCCTATTGGATATGGTGCGGTCCATGATGAGTAACGCTGAGTTGCCGCGATCATTCTGGGGATATGCGCTAGAATCAGCAGCATACCTTTTGAACCGAGTTCCGACTAAGACTGTGCCTACCACCCCATATGAAATGTGGAGTGGGAAGAAACCCTATCTTCAATATCTGAAGATCTGGGGATGTCCAGCTTTTGTCAAAAAGCAGCATGCGGACAAACTTGAGGCACGCTCAGTACTGTGCAAGTTTGTGGGATACCCAAAGAACACCAGGGGGTATCTTTTCTACTACGCAGAGGAACAAAAAGTCCTTGTTTCTCGTAATGCCCACTTTCTAGAACACCAGTTCTTGGAAAAGGAAATTAGTGGGAGCGCAGTAGAACTAGAAGAAATTCCAGAACCACAGACTATTACTGAAAGGTTAGTGGAACCAGAGGGTTCAACAGAACAGGACATTCCTACGCCGCTCCGCAGGAGTAGTAGGCAGTCTCATCCGCCCGAGAGATACTGCGGTTTTCTCATAGACGGGGATAGAGAGGATTGCATCATAGATTATGATGAGCCTACTAGCTTCCAGCAGGCCGTTCAGAGCGTTGACTCAGTGAAATGGCTGGATGCAATGCGGACCGAAATGGAGTCCATGTACACCAACAAGGTATGGACGTTGGACATTGCTCCAGACGGGGTAAAACCCGTAGGATGCAAGTGGATCTTCAAAAGGAAGATTGGTGTAGATGGACAGGTTGAGACCTATAAAGCTAGGCTGGTAGCAAAGGGTTTTCGTCAAAGACCTGGCTTGGACTATGACGAAACCTTTTCTCCAGTAGCCATGCTGAAATCCATTCGGATCCTTCTTGCCATTGCTGCCTTCCACGATTATGAGATCTGGCAAATGGACGTAAAGACAGCTTTTCTAAATGGAAATTTAGAGGAGTGTGTCTATATGGACCAGCCAGAGGGTTTCATTCAGAGTGGGAGCAGCGGAAAGGTGTGCAAGTTGCTTAAGTCCATCTATGGACTAAAGCAGGCATCGCGGAGTTGGAACATCTGCTTTGATGAGACGGTCAAAGAATTTGGCTTTATCAAAAATCCAGATGAACCATGCATCTATAGTAGATTTGTAGCGAGAACTGTAGTATTCCTCGTTTTATACGTGGATGACATTCTCTTAATAGGAAATGACATTCCTATGCTACAATCTGTCAAGGGGTTCTTGTCACACAGGTTCTCCATGAAAGACCTGGGTGATGCCTCATACATTCTGGGTATCCGGATCTACCGTGACAGATCCAAGAGGATATTAGGACTTTCACAGTCCAGGTACATCGACACCATACTGAAGAGATTCAGTATGGAAGATTCCAAGCGCGGTAACCTACCGGCTTGTCACGGGATCACCCTCTCTAAAGAGATGTCTCCCAAGACTGATTTGGAGAGGGATCGCATGTCTATTATACCCTACGCTTCTGCGGTAGGCTCTATAATGTATGCGATGTTGTGTACCAGACCGGATGTAGCTTATGCACTGAGTGTGGTAAGCCGGTATCAGTCTAACCCAGGGGAGAAACACTGGATAGCGGTAAAGAACATTCTCAAGTACCTGAGAAGGACTAAGGAGATGTTCTTGGTGTATGGCGGAAAGGACCTCCAGATCGAGGCCTTTGCTGACTCCAGCTTCCAGAGTGACAAGGATGATTCCAAGTCCATGTCGGGTTTTGTCTTTACCCTCAATGGAGGGGCGGTGTGTTGGAAGAGTTCCAAACAGGAAACCGTTGCAGACTCGACGATGGAAGCGGAATACATCGCTGCATCTGATGCCGCAAAAGAAGTTGTCTGGATGAGGAAGTTCTTGAAAGAACTTCAGGTGGTTCCGTCCATTGTTGATCCAATACCTCTGTATTGCGACAACAACGGGGCTATAGCTTTAGCGAAGGAACCCAGGTCCCATCAGAAATCCAGGCACATCTTAAGGCGGTATCACCTGATCAGGGAGATCGTAGATCGCCAGGAGATCGAGGTTCGGAGAGTCGCTTCAGAAGACAACACTGCAGATCCATTCACCAAGGCCTTGCCCCAGACTCAGTTCGAGCGGCTGATCGAGATGATAGGTCTTCGATACGCCAGTACATGGCCTTAGTGCAAGTGGGAGATTGTTAGTGTATATGCCCTAGAGGCCATTACTGTATCATACTAGTTTGTATATTACTTAATGGATGCTTGGGATATTCACCTTGTATATACAATCTTGCTCAAAATAGTAGTATGCTACTTGGTTTGTTTCTACTTCAATGTGTACTTGTGTTTATTTCAGTATATCACTTATACGCATTAGTGGAGCCCTTAGGATCTTTGCTTGATTACCAGCGTTGTGATGGCAGTCACACTAGTGGGGGCTGGGTAATCTATAAGCACATCCTTATTCAGGTCCCTGGTCGCAGGACTATCGAGACAGGGCATCGATACTCCGGAGTAGACCAGCGCATGCGCTTCTCATCCCAGTGTGGGAAACGGTCTGTCCCACAGCCGTCAGTACGTCGTACTTGAGATAGTATGCGGGTGCTCGTTAGGTTACGGGTACACTGGACAGGACTCGTAGGGAACTGACTAGTTGGTATTATACCTATCGTCAGTTATCAGTTCCCAGGTGACATGAGTACAGCTTAGTCCGCTGACTTGACACTGTCAATTCGCCTCGGGTGTGTTCCCACTGCACTTTGATCACTACCCTACCACGGCTCAAAGGAGTCGTGCAAACAGGTGGTGGTTGGGTGCAGTCCCGAAGCACTTGGAGGCAGTGACGGTTAGACAGGATTCGTCTCTCCCGGTATTGGGGGTTGACATCGCGCTGTGTCTAGGAGAGCCATTACACGAGTAGTCCCTGGCCAGGGCAAACGAGATATACTGGTAGGATTCCAGTGTTATCTCAGGGTGTATTGGGCTTCACTCCGGCACGACTTGTACCGCTATTGGGGGACTGACGTTTACCGCCCCCTAGGCCCGCCATGCGATGTATCAGACGAACAGACCGGACTGTATGGAGAATGTCACACTCAGGCTCAGTAGGAGTTCAGATGGGTTTCGCCTCGTCGGTCTTCTTGTCGGCATTACCTGGGGACCGTTACGCACAGCTAGTGCCGCTTGCGGTCTGTGGTTAAACCCACTGCCAGCGTAGTGTCGAGTCTTTAGAGTCCCACACAGAAAGCTTTTCGCCTTTAGGCAAAAGAGTAGAGGTCGCATGGTATTGCGACAGGTCGCATGGTTTTGCGACAGGGTTCGGTCACATCCGTGCACTTGTGCACGTACAGTGTCCGGACAGTTTACACTAGCGGGCTTTGGTTTAAGCCAGATCCTAGTGTACCTTATGGGATTGGATTTATCCAGTTTGCATTCGTGTTCCTCGGAACACGGATGCGGGTGTGTATGCACAGTTGACAGGGAGGCAGAGGCAGTGGATTCTCATTAGGGTTGTTGACAGTTGACCGTTGACTTTTGACTTTTTGCTCAACCCTAATGAGAATATGATTTGTGATTAACTATTATATTAATTAAGTATTATGGTGATATGGTTGTTGACTTGTTGACTTTTGTTGACTTGTTGACTTTGGTGACTTGTTGACTTTTGTTGACTTGTTGACCGGTTGACTAGGCTTGACTAGTTGACCATCATGATGACCATGGTTATCATTTCATGCCAAAGACTTTTTTCTTGCTTGCCTTTTTGAGTAAAATGAGTGCATGATATGATAACCTTATGGTTGCTTCTAACCATCACCAAAAGACTTTTTTGATATGATGAGTTATGATCACTTTGGATTATGAGAGGGTGAGAGAGAAAAGAGAGCCTCATTTTTCTTTCTTGCTCATTCTCTCTCTTGTTCTTGAGCTCTCCCCTTGCTCTCACCCTCAACCTCTTGCTCCCTCTCTTGATCTATGGTTCTCTTGTCTCATGAGTTGAGAATCAAGAACCATAGATAAAATCCCATTCTATTTTCCTCTCTACTCATTCTAGTTCACTAGGTTTAGCAAACCAAGTGAACTAGTTTCTTCAAAGACCGAAGAAGGAGCTAAAGGTTGGAGCTTTCAAGTGGATCTATCTTCGGCGTACGGAGACAACGAGAAGGAGCCATCGAACCACCATCGGAGCTTGAAGAGAAGGAGTTCAAGTTTAGGTATAACCATCTTCATCCGAGTAGCTAAATATCTTTAGCTTAGTTTGCTAGTTTTAGTTTAGGTAACGATCCCGACCATAGTTTAGTCCATGTTGCCTCTTGCGATAAAAATTCGTTTTTATACCGTTTCCGCCTCCCCGTAAGAACCGGGGGTCGCAATATGGACTTACACCAATTATGAGTAACCTGAAAGAGAAGCAAGATCTCTTTAATCATTACTATCAACTGAATACCATACACAAGTATCTACATCTTCGATCAACTTGAAGAATCCCAATACTTGCTACACCTGGTTCTCTACTCTATTCAAATACCTATAACTTCTCATAATTCGGACCCTGTGTTTCTACGAAACACCTGTCTAAAAACTAGAGAAGTCATAAGTAAACCGAATATAGTACGAGGACCAACCCCTCTGTCCTGATGGACCCTGGACAACATACAATACTCTGTATAAGTCCCTTGAGTCTGATAACTCATTCACTGTGTGTCGTAGGTTGAAAGCTGTACTTATGGTTAAGAAGAATTACACCGTTGTTCAATGCTCCTTACCTAACCATCTACTGATATAGGTAAATGTCATAGACATAATTTCAAAAAGGTATATCTCACTCTATGAAAATAGACGTACAGATATATCAATTTGAAATTGGTGCACAACAGCGGATATTCAAAACCAAATATTTTGCCGACCGGCAAACAGCCCAGGTGATCTCCTCAAATATCACCGATTACAACGAATCCCGATATAATGAGGATGATCACCCAATTTCCAATAACTTACTCCCACTCATCATCTGTAAAACCATACAGATGTGAGAATCGTACCTGGTAAATACATACCCTGGAGTAAGGACTAATTGGGAAATCAGTTTTCTTTTAACAGTACACAGTGAAACTGAAACATTGAAAATGTTTCGATGGGGTATCCCGGTATTCCTAGTAATGCCTCTTCCAGATTCACGACTGTAACCGTATAATTCTTTGCCACCTCTCCAAATCCCTTTATATGTCTTTAGTCATTACCTTCTGCACACCCCTTTAGGCCAAATGGTTTTCTTCCTTCCCTACCGTTCGGCACCAGCCTATGGTTTGGAAGAAGACTATCCAATAAGCATAATGGGCGTACTGTCCTAATCCTAGGAGCACTCGCAATGCGAGAGAAGGTGAAGATAAAAGACAACCGAATGAATTTTATTCCTATTTCTCCTGAACCAGGATCCATCCCCGAACTGGAACAAGTTCCTTTCGAGTTCGTATATAACCATACGATGGATTATCCAATAAACTTGGGATCTTCGTAGTGATACGGAGTGTCCTGGAGAAATACAAAGGTGATTTAGGATTGGCGAAGAAATACTTGGTTTGGTCGTGAATAGCAGTCACATTTTACTTTGCCCTCTTACTAATCCCTTGATATGTCTTTACTTAATACCTTCTGTACACCACTTTTAGGCTAATTGGTTTTCTTCATTCCCTACCGGTCGGCACCTGCCTATGATTTGGAAGAAGACTATCCAATTTGCGTAATAGGTGTACTATCTCCTAAACCAAGGAGTACTCGCAACCTGAGAGAAGGTAAAAGGAAAAGACAACTGAATAGTCCTATCCGTTTTCTCCAGAACCTGAAACCATCCTCGAATAAATCCCTTCAAGTTCGTATATAACCATACGATGGTTTTGTCCAATGGAAGTGGACGTTCGTAGTAATACGGGGTGTCCTGGAGAAAAGGGTAAAAGTAGGAGTGGCAATGAGGTTTGCAACTCTGACAATCCAAAAGCCAGTGTTAAGAAGGTTCGGTTAATTTTGTTACTGAGTCATAATCTTAGGGTCGGGTCAATGGTCGCTGCCAAAGAGAGAGAGAAAAGAAACACTCAGCGTGCACTCTAACCTAGATCAGAATGGTTACTAATTTATCTAATCTGGAAACCTCCCACTGCACCGTCAAATTCTCCTCCAAACCTGAAAGAAGAATTAGTCGAGGTCACCCGAGGAGTAAACTAACTCATCAGTAGGAATCGGAATCCAACTATCATCGCACGACAACGTGACGGAATCCACTCACGGTATCACACTCCAGAAGGTATGCGCATATCTGGCAAGTTTCAGTTCTTTTGAAACTCCCGATGTGATTTTTTCCCCATGCTCTTATGACCTTGGCATGAGGTCAAAATATCATAAGTCACATGTCAAGTTCTACCCATCATTATCCAGGTTAATTTGAACCCACCCGTACATACCCTTGACGTAGGCCAAAATAGTAGTACGACTGTCCCAAACTAACGCATCTATCTATGCAACAGATAAATACCCGGCAGCTACCAAACACTATGCCTTGGCGTGAGGTCAAAATACATAGCTTGAATACTACCGAATATTTAAATGAAATGATGGAGGGCTACGAATGGTTTCTGGCGAAAACCTTTAACGTAATGAACTTGATATCGTTGAAGGAACCGGATAGCTTTTAAAAATATAGTGACGAAAACCTTTGCTAAAGAGGTCACTCCCGGTGAAGGGATCTCGGCTCTTTCCCCGTAGAATGAGGTGCAGGATATTCCAACTGAATACCAAGATGCAAAGCAAAAGTAATCGGCTATAGTGAAGTTATTGCCCTGACGCAAATTTTTGTCCAAGGGGTCATTCCCGGTGAAGGGATCTCGGCCCTTGCCTCGTCGACTGAGGAGCAGGATATTCCAACTGAATACCACGACGCAAAACAAAAGTGAACGTCCTTGCAATAACAGCCTTTTGAAAAGTGTTCCAACAACATCAGATTAGGTTTTTTTTTAACTTGCATTGATCCGAATCAACGCAGTCCCATCAAATGATCACACCACAAAGAACGAAAATATACTGATGTACGTATATGCCATCCGCATTCGCCACTGGGTCCCGTCATTACCCGTTAGGTTAGCTAACTAACGACAGAGCGGGGACTGGACTAGCGCGGAAGCAAAACATATACAACATCTACTAATATATATACCAATATATTATATTTCGCTCAAGGCGTGAAAAAAATGCAACATCAAAGAAATGTACAGCATCACAGAATAAAACAGATATCTGGGATCCCCGGGTTTCGCAGAGCCACTACTGAAACCCGACGTTCCCCTGGTCGTGTGGATAGCATGTGCAATGAAATCCTAGACCCCTACGGGCGCGGCAAGTTACCCGCCAAAACCTAAAGCGAGGCAGCCCCCTTCAGCAACGTGAATGGACCACCCAGCACTTTACGGAATCCGGTAACTTGGGCACCCCTCCTGGGTCAACCTGTACCCCCTACGAGTGCGGCGAATAGCCCGCCAATTCTAGAGTAAAGCCCCCTCCGTCTCAATGCCATGAGATGCGGGCTTGTTGCCCTCCAGAACCCGGCTATCCGTGCACCCCTCCGCGGGGCAATCCTAGTACAGAAAGTAAAATATACATACAACGGGTACATCGACCGCTACCTGGTCGTGCCCCAAAATAATAATACAAACAGGCAGTGACGACAGTCCACATGTCGGACGCTTGCCCCGCAATATCAAATGTACATAATACAACAAAACACTGTACTAGCATTGCATCCAGGCTATCCCCACGACCGATCCGCAACATCACAGTAAAATCACAAAACATCAACGTGAAAGTCACGTTCGCAAATCCGTCTAACCGGGCTATAGCAGTTAGACAGGATTTACCGATCGAGTGACATTCACGGTCGCAGATATAATGTAAATACTGTGAAAAAAATGTGTTTAAAATATCCGATCGATCAAATTTTAACAAGTGGGCCCCAAGTACAACTGTAGCACATCAAGAAATTCTGGGCCCAATATTAATATTCCAAAAACCCTAAAATCAACCCAGAGAGCAACTGCAGAAATTTGATGCAGTGATCTCAACAGAGTGCAGCGGAACCGCGGCCCAAAGGGGTGTTTGGCCGCGGTTCCGCGCTCCTACTGTGGAGTCACTGTATCGAATTTCTACAGTGTTCTTATAATTTCCAGTACATCACATTTCTGCAACCTGAAAAATTTTTCAAGCAAGAAAAAATTCAACAGAAAACTGATGTGAAGAAAACGCGGATTTTGGAATTTTGGTCGATCGGAAATGTAAACACATTAAACAAAGCTAGACTAAGTTAATGGCGAGGCTCTGATACCACTGTAAGTGCACGGCGGCGCCCCGGCCGTCAATCCGATGGCCAAATGCGGAAGCGGTGGTTAACTTTAATTTTTCTTGAACCGGCACCACCGCGCACTAAAACCCGGATCGAACCATTAACTAGTCCTAGCTAACTACAAGATGGGGAATAGAGATATACCGACTGATCCGAGTCCTCCGGTCTTCTCGTCGTCGTCCCGATCTCCCGCGGATTGTGCTGTCTCCACCTCGTCGCCGGAAGTGCACCACATCGCCTACATCTTTTACGGGCTCCCACCTCTATGCCGAGGCAACTCGGGCACGAAGCTGGCTAGTCAACGTGCCTAAGGTTTGCTGTAGAATGTGTAGTGCTCAAGTCTCATTTGGGGTTGTAGGAATTGCCTTATTGGTGGAGGGATGATACAAGCTAATGGAGATTGATCTTGTGGGATTTTTATCAAAGCAAAAGCACAAAAATCCCACCTCTAGAATTTTGGACAGCCCCAAGGAGCTTGGCCGGCCATGGCAATCGCAAGAGAGTGAGAGAGTGGAGTGTGTATCAAAAAAAAATGAGAGAGCCATCAAAAATCCAAAAGGAGAGAGAGAGAGAGAGAAGGCTATCATGCAAAGGAATGATCACAAGGAAAGTCCAACACTCAAACAACAATCATCACACTTCATCATCAACAAGCATGATGACAATCAAGGCCAACACTCCACCACAACCATCATCTCAAGCATGATGACTCCAAATGGTCAAGCCATCATGACACAAAGAAAGTCAAGTGATGGTGAGCCATCATGATCCAACAAAATGCAAAGAACACCCTCCACAAAAGCTTATTTGCACAATGCAAATAAACCCTCCTCCACCAATCTTCGGCCAATGAACGATACAAAGGAAATTGGCCAAAACGGAAAGCAAACTGGCAACTCCAGAAAACTGGTCCCGTAATAAATTACAGGAAAACCCCGATACTGTGCATACACACCCGCATTTATATTCTGACCGAAATACAAATGCAATGAGATAAATCTACACTGTACTATACTAGGATCCGGCTTAAACCAAAGCCGGCTAGTATTATCCGTTCGATCCTGATACGTGCAATACCGCACGTATCTGATCGAACCCCGCCATATATCCATACGGCCTGTAGTACAAACTGTCCGATCCTGATCCGTGCAATACCGCACGTATCTGATCGGACCTTGCCATATCTCCATACGGCCTCTACAGCTTTTCGCCCGAAAGCTTGAGTAACTGAATGTGGGGGACTCTAAAGACTCGTCAACACCTTGGTTGTGTATTTAACCACTAGCACGTCAGAGGTATAAGCCAATACGTAACGGGCTACCAGGTATTGACCAAAAGGGACGTCGATGAGCGAACTCATCCTGACACCCTACTGAGCCTGTCAGTGACAATATCCGTACAGTCCGGTCCGTTCGTCTATGACCATCGCATGGCGGGCCTAGGGGGTTGGTAAAAGTCAGACCCCCAAAAGCGGTACAAGTCGTGTCGGAGTGTAGCCCAGAACACCCTGAGATACTACTGGAATACCTACCAGTAAATCTCCTTGCCTCGGCCGAGGGCTTCGTGTAATGGCTCTCCTAGACACAGCGCGACCTCACCCCCAATACCGGGAGAGACGAACCCCTGAAGATACGCTCACTGCCTCCATGTGGCTCGAGACTGTAACCAACTAAAACCTGTTTGCACGTCTCCTTTGAGTGTGGTAGGGTAGTAACCAAAGTACAGTGGGAACTCACATGAGACAAATGACGATCCTCAGGTCGATGAACTAACCTGTACACATGTCACCTGGGAACTGCTATCTGACGTCTGGTATAAGACCAACTAGCATGTTCCCGGCGAGTCCTGTCCGGTGTACTCACAACCCAATGAGCACCTGTATACATCTTAGGTGATCCAACTGACACCAGTGGCTTGTGAGACCGGCCACCGCCCCTCGTCGGGGTCTCGACTATATACACTAGTCTACTCTGGAGTATCGATGCCCTGTCTCGAAACTCCCACGACTAGGGACCTTTTAAGGATGTGCTTATAGACCCCAGCTCCCACTTATATGATCGTCTTCATACCGCTGGTGGTCAAGCAAGAATCCTAGGGGCTTTATCAACGTGTAATAGCGACATGTCAGGTCACCTAAAGCAGTACACGATGATAAAGATAAACCAGATAGCATACTATCATCTCGAGTAAGACTGTCCTACTGGGACAGGTCCTCCCTCAATCATTGTAATCACGTGCCTGTGATCCAATAATTGACTCTGAGGGCACTATCTCCAACAGAAGGGAGGCATGAAAGATGGTCGGCGACTACATTTTCGCATCCTCTTTTGTCTCTGATGAAAAGGTCAAACTCTTGTAGTAAAAGGATCCAACGTATCAGCCGAGATTTAGCGTCCTTCTTCTTAAAAAGATGACGAAGAGCTGAATGGTCAGTGTATACGATGACTGGAGAGCCGATTAAGTAGGGCCTGAACTTTCCTAATGCAAACACAACAGCTAAGAATTCATTCTCGGTTGTTGTGTAATTTAATTGGGCCTCGTTCAAGGTTCGGCTAGCGTAATAAATTACATGCGGCATTTTCTCGATGTGCTATCCAAGAACAACACCAATGGCAAAATCAGATGCATCGTACATAATTTCAAATGGATGCGTCCAGTCAGGAGACGAAAGAACGGGAGTGGAAGTAAGTGAGTTTTTCAATGACTCGAACGCCTTCATACAGCTCGAGTCGAAATCAAATGTAGTGTCCTTGGCCAACAAAAGAGTCAAGGGTCTAGCAATCTTGCTAAAATCCTTGATGAACCGTCTAGAGAAACCGGCATGGCCAAGGAAGGATCGAATGTCTCAGACGCATTTGGGAGGAGGAAGATTGGAAATGACTTCAATCTTAGCGGTATCTACCTCAATGCCATTTTGCGAGATGATATGTCCTAACACAATACCTTCTCGTACCATGAAGTGACACTTTTCCCAATTTAAAGTGAGGTTCTTATCCTTACACCGGGTAAGGACTACGTTTAGATGTAGCAAACACTCATCAAAGGAGTCGCCGAAAATAGAGAAATCATCCATGAATATCTCCAAGAATTTTTCCACCATGTCTGAAAAAATACCCATCATACACTGCTGGATGGTAGCGGGCGCATTGCATAACCCAAAGGGCATGCGACGGTAAGTAAATGTACCGAAAGGACAAGTGAATGTGGTCTTGTCTTGGTCTTTTTCGGCGATGGGAATTTGATTATAGCCTGAGTAGCCATCCAAAATGTAATAGTACTCGTGTCCAGCCAATCGTTCTAACATTTGTTCAATAAAAGGTAATGGAAAGTGGTCTTTCCATGTCGCGGCGTTGAGTTTTCTATAATCGATGCATACTCGCCACCTACTTTGGGTGCGAGTAGGTATTAACTCATTCGCCTCATTAGATATGACCGTTATGCCCGATTTCTTTGGGACAGGTGAATGGGGCTAACCCACTAGCTATCAGAGATAGGGTAAATGATACCACTATCAAGACATTTTACGATCTCCTTTTTAACAGCCTCCTTCATGACTGGGCTGAGTCGTCTCTGTCGATCTCTTGCTGGCTTGTCATCATCCATCACATGAATATGATGTTCAACTATTAGGGGACTAATCCCCTTGATGTCCGCCATAGTCCAACCAAAAGCTTGCCGATTTCTTTGCAAGACCGTTAAAAGGGCTTTCTCTTGCTCGGGGGCTAAAGATGCCGAGATGATAACAGGTAGGGTCTTATTCTCATCTAAGTAAGTGTATTTAAGGTGAGACGGCAATAGCTTGAGTTCGAGTGTTGAAGGCGAAACAATTGAAGGTAAAATCGGTGAAATTGTCTCAGACTCAAAGGATTCCAACAGAGGTTCAAAACGAGTGTAAGCAACCGAGTCGGATGGTTCAGCCAACTCATCCGAAAATTCAAAGGTTTCAAACTCGGGTGGTTATGGTTCAAGATCGTTTGTGAAAGTGAAACACTCGTAGTCATTATCAGACGTGAAAGCAGTATCAGATTCAAGGAGCAACGCACTGGTGGCATCAAAATTGCTGTGATCGAACAGAAATTTCTCGAGCTCACAGTCCTCCTGGGTGATCTCTTGGATTGAGCAAATATCAAGTATATTAGCATTAGGTTCGGAGGGCTGATTTCCCAACTGAAAAATGTTGAGCTCAATTTTCATGTTTCCAAAAGATAGGTTCATCGAACCATTTCGATAATTGATCCTCGCATTAGAAGTTGCAAGGATTGGACGACCGAGTATCACCGGAATTTGACTCTGGGGGTTAGCTACAGGCTGTGTATCAAGAACAATAAAATCAACGACGAATATGAAGTCCCCTATTTGAATCAACACATCCTCTAACTCACCCCTAGGATGGGTGATGGATCGGTCACCCATTTGGCGAGTACAATGTGTGGGCTTCAGCTCTCCAACGTCTAGTTTCTCATATACCGAATATGGAAGCAGGTTAATACTGGCACTAAGATCTAAAAGTGCGCGGTTGATGTTCTTATCCCCAATAGTTATTGAAATTGTAGGACAACCAGGGTCCTTTCGTTTTTGAGGTAAAGGTTGGGTAAGAGCATCACTTACCGCACTAGCCAAGAAAACTTTCTTAGGTACCTGTGATTTCCTCTTCTTGGTGCATAAGTCCTTCAAGATTTTTGCATAAGAAGGGACTTGTTGGATTGCATCCAAGAGGGGAATGTTAATGCTAACATATTTAAACAACACCATAATCTTCTCCATTTGTAGACTTTGTTTATTGGATCTCAACCTATTTGGAAATGAAACATTTTGAAAATTGGTTGAGTCCAATGTGTGTGGAGGAGATTGCGGAGTTGGAACGAATCCCAGTGCTGGTGTTTTCGTGGAATTAGATGTGGGTCTGTTTGGAGAAGTAGAAGAAGTAGAGCCTTGTGAAGAATGGAGAACAGGCTCTGAAGACGAAGAAGATGAAGATGATGAAGAAGTAGAAGCGGCGGCTGGGGTGTCATCATCAGTGCCAAGATTGTTGTACAACATCCTTCCAGATCTCTATATAGTCACGGCACTCACATTATGGTTTTGTTGTTCAAGAGCAACATGTGCATTTTGTGGGTGACCAGGATTTGGCAGTGGTTGAGATGGAAGCTTCCCCTTCTCTCGCTCTCTTAAAGCTGCATTCAGTTGTACAATCTGGGCTTCAATAGTTTTGATGCTTTGCCCATGTGATGCAGTGTGTTGCACTAAAGACAGATTGGAAGACTGGATGTTGGTTGAGGATTGAGTTGATTGTTTTAAAAACGCCTCCAGACTTCGTTCTAACGAGGAAACCTTATCGTTATTTGGTGGAACAATATTATTTTGAGGAAAAGAGTTATTTGGTGCAAAAAATTTCGTTTGATTTTGGTAAGGTTCGGGTTGGAAAGGTTGCTGATATTGAGTTTGTTGAGGGGCTTGTTGTTGTGGAGGAGGCCTTTTGAAATTGTTGTTGCCTTGGAATTGTTGTTGATTTTGATTCCAAGCAAAATTGGGGTGGTTCCTCCAACCAAGATTGTAAGTTGAAGAGTATAGATCATTTTTTTGTCTTTGCTGAAATGCAGCATTGACTTGATACTGTCCTTGAGCAGGTGGGTTGTAAAGCCACTCTTCAGTCAAATAAGATGGATTCGAACAACAAGCGCATATAGTGCGAGGGGGTAAAGCAGGGGCAGGATAAGGCGATGAGAATTTGCTCTCAATTGCTTCTAGTTTTCGTGTAATTGCTGCCATTTCGGTTTTCATTGCAATTGACATATCAAGTTGATGAACGCCTACCCTAGACGGACCGGAGGAAGTAGGTGAAGTGGACGAAGTGGTCTGTCTAGTGCTTTCCCACTGAAGCGTTTGTTCAGCAAGATCGTCAAGAAATTGCCAAGCTTCCTCATCAGATTTGGTAAGGAAGTGACCTTGACAAATGGTTTCCAGTAACTGCTTAGTTGCTGGGTTCAGTCCTTCGTATACAGTTTGGCAAAGTTGCCATCTCTCAATACCGTGATGAGGGCACTGAACAAGAAGGTCTTTGAATCGTTCGAAACACTTCCAAAAAGGTTCGGAAGGCAGCTGGGAAAATTGGTTAATTTCATTACGTATTCTCGCGGTCTTGTGATGTGGGTAAAACTTTTTAAGAAACGCTTTAACAAACTCTTCTCAACTGTTTATGGAATGCGATGCAGTACTATATAGCCACTTTTCAGCTAGGCCACATAGAGTGAAAGGAATGACTCGTAGCCTTATAGCATCATCGGACTGTTGGGTGGTCTTCATCATTGCACAAACAATCTGGAATTTGTTAATGAAGATATAGGCATCTTCAGATTCCAGCCCGTGAAATTTGGGCAACATATTGATGAAGTGGGGCTTAATTTCGAAATTATCCCCATATGCCGGCGGGAGTGAAAGACATGTAGGAAGTGTGAAGCTGGTGGGATAGAAACGATTCTGAAGCGCTATTCGCTGTGGCGCTTCAACAGGAGGTTGTTGCGGGTTATTCTTACCCAGTTGAGGTGGAATCAGTCCCGAGGTGAGTAAAGGGTTGTTAGGATTGAATCCTAGCATCTCTTTAAAAGATGATAAAGGTGAAGATGAAGGTAAGGATGAAAAAGGAGTGGAGGGAGTTTCGACTTCGGAGTCGAACGTGTCGTCAGTAGCGAATAACGAAACACGGACTAAACGGGCGCTAGTGTCCCTAGTCCAACCAGACATACACTAAACGGGTTGTAGTGTAGTCAAAACGTAGAGTGTGAGGGTAAGAAAACGTCAATGGTGAAATGTGAATGAAGGTTGGGTGCAATTGAATTCTAGCGACAAATGACAAGTTTTTGTAAAAATTTTGTTTTGTGTTTTTTTTATTTTTTATAAAGAGTTTTGGAAAAATTTGTACGGAACTACGACACACTTTCAAACAGTCACAATTTAAGCATGCACAATCAAGCCTAGTGCTAGGATCTTCTAAGTCAATTAGACTGCTCCTAACTGGTCCAAAACGACAAGTTGTGAGATATCCATCAAATCGCCTCTTCACCGCCAATTGTGTCCAGGTAAGCATAAGTGAAGAAAGGAGGGTTCCGCTCACGAATCACTGTGAGACGGGACTTTTAAAGTTACCTTTCTCACTTGTCTACCTTAGGCACCACAAAGTCAGGTTTAGATAAACGACTGAATACCCACAACCTTCCTCTGTCCTAATGAGCGCGACAGTCCTTAATTGGCTGAGTCTACATATTTTTTAATTAGCTCAAGGGTGATGCATATACTTTTAGTGATTTCTCGGGTCTTAGGAAGGGTAATGAAATCCACACCCATTCTTAATTGGTGTTAAAGCCCCTTAGATTCCGTTTTAAATATGCAAAGTAGTAACACACAAAATCTAAAACACTTGCCAAAAAAAAATTCTTTTTATTTGCGGCGCAAAGAATCCTGCACAAAATGATTTATTGGAGGGGGAGAAGAATTTTTGCGCAAAGAACCCTGCAGGAAAATTTTTTAGTGGAGCTCAGCGGGTAGAAGGAGAAAAAATATACTTACAGAGCGTTTTCAAAAAGATGATGTCACCTGTTTGACCGCGGTTCCATGGTCAAACCCCTGATTTAGCCGCGGTTCCGCGGTGGTTCGATTGGATCAGGCCGTCAAAACTTTTCTCTAAGTTGATTTGGTTATCTCCTGTTTGTTCATATCCTCGGTTTCTTGATTTGTTCACTGGGCTTGCTCAAGATCTGAATCAGTCCGTCTTCTTATCCTGCACAATTTACACAAAACCAATCAAAAATAACAGGTTGATTTTTTTTTCAATTTTTTTTATTTTTTATTTAATTAACCTGAAATTACAAAAATAAATAAACTACCATTTCTCCGGCAACGGCGCCATTTGATTGTTAATGATTTTGCGTATGCGTTTAAAATTAAGAATACCGCAATCAAGACGGTGTCGCTTCGTAGCTAACCAGTTGAGTACGAGTCGATCCACAGGGAAATGGTGTTATTTTCTTTAAGTTCTAACGAGTTAAGTCCTATCTTAGGTAGGTTTTGATTTACAATCTAAGAATGAGAATAAATTGATTTAAAGTCTTGCTAGGGATAGGATTAGGTTAGTTCAAAATTAAGGATTCTTCTCACTTCTATCATTGCCCCAGTTAAGAATATAGGTGTTAGGGTAATAGTCAACAACGGGGATTAGCACGACTAGGAAGAAACTTAGTTTCTTCCTTTTGGTCCTTGTCCGTCCATTCTTAACTCTCAGCCCTAACCTCCAGTTAATTCAACCACAACCAGTCTAACTTGGGAATCACCGCTATCATGTGGAATAGGGTGCCATAGTGAGCGGTGTGTGGCTGAATTAAATAGAGTCCATATTTTAAAATTATATGGGCAAAGAAATGAGTGAGAGAGATTTCATTCTCTCAAACCTTCCCTATCCTACCCCTAACAATTGAGGAATTACTCACTCATTAGGAAGGTGACAATAAAATTAATTTTTATAATTTTTTTATTAAACAAACTAAATTGCAGATAAATAAAGAACAGATAAAAATTGCAGGAATTAAAATTGCAGATAAAAAAATGCAAGATAAAAATAAAAACTCACTTTATTGATGACCTCTCAACGATTACAAGAGAAATTAAAATTTTAGATCTAGAAATTAAAAAGAAGCATGCCTAATTTGGCATTTGGCTTTCCTATTTATAGATCGGAAAAAACCCAAGGTTACATTCTGATCCACACTTGAATTTACAAGACTACCCTAAGAAAGCCTGGTCAAAGCACCGACACCCACCGACACATGTACCGACACGTGTATCATACGACCGCGGAACCGCGGCAGAAAGGCCTGTTTGACCGCGGTTCCGCAGCCAATTGGTGGGATCTCTGGCTCAGTTCTTCAGGGTTGCTTCATGTTGCTTTTTCCTTCTGTTTTCTTCACTTGATTCCTCATAATCTCTTCTATTTTCTTCCAGATTTCCAACAGAGCAAAATGATGTGGACTTTTGCCGTGAGCTTCGCATTGAAGTCTTGAATCTTGTGCTGCCATTGTGCTTTGTGCATTGAATTGTCTAATGATTTTCATTTATTCGTTGAACTGGTAGGTGGTATCATTCGGATTCATCTATTGTTGGTCGCAGTCTCACATTTCTAGCGTCTTTTCATGAATTTCACTGTAACTGTTTTAAAGATGCATATGATTCTTCAGTTTGGAAATAGGTATGGTTCGGATGATACATTTACGTCGGCTATCTAGTCTTATAGTACCCTAAACGGCAATATCGTCAAACATCATCCTCAAATCCCGTCATCACATATTAGTCGTATCATATCACTTCTAACTATCCTTTAACACTATTTATAGTTTTCTATTAAAGGTTCCTTTAACAATATTCTATATATAAATCAGTTTCCATCAAAGTTTGCGGGGGTGCTATACGCCATTCACCCGACTTCTCCCGTAGATATAGATCTACTCACCTTGATCCTTTCTTCTCGAAGTCGATGATTTCATGCTCCGTCGCCTCAAAATCTACGTGGAGGTACCTACAATAATACACAAATTGCAATCGCTATTAACACTACGTCCGGAAAACCAAAACGGCACACGGATCGCTTATAGGTTAGAACCTATAGCCCACGCATGCAAAACCAACCAATTATTCCTAGTCGTTGATGTACAAACATCCAACAACCAAATACAAATCAAAATATCAAAACTTATCATTCACAATACGGAAAACACGAAAACAGCAACATAGGAAAACCCTTCCCAGATTTCACTATAGGACAAACTAAGGGATTTTGCACATAGGGTTGATCTAGATATAACAAAACAAGGCCACCCACCAAAAATATACGATTTCCCCTCTAATGTAGCCGCAATTTGCAGCCACAGAGAATAAATTTGCGGCCAGAAAAAGGGGGCAGGGGCTCAGGTTTTAGGGGGTGGTTCATGGTTTCCTGCACGTCTCGTGGTCATAGGAACTTATTTTATAAAGTCCTCGGGTCATCCCAGATTCCTATATACCATAACTAATTCCACAAAAAACCCGATATTGATGAATCTAAAGTTCGTATTTTGGGGTTTTGGTCACTGGTCTAGGTCAAGAATTAGTCTCTAAGGTCTTGTAACAGCCACTAGGCATCACCCAATCCACATAACACTCAAACCCCTCTCTAGCAATTTCTAAGTTCACAAATCCACATCTTAACCCATTTCTAAACTAACTAGAATGCTAGGAAAACATAACTAACTAAGTGAAGGGAAATATACCTCAAGAATGCCACCAAGCAAAACCCTAGAAGTCCAAAGTCGTCAAAATCCAACATTGATGGGTCCAAACTGTAGAGGGTGAAGAGGGGATCAACATTTGTGAAGGGTGTTTAGGGTTTTGAAAAGTATTTTGAGATTGGTCATGAGGGTAGATGATGGAGCTTGAAGATGAAGAAGGAGATGAAAAATATGGTAGGGGGGAAGGGAAATGAATGGGGCAGCACTCTCCCTCTCTATCTCTTTCTCACTCTCATTCTCTCTCCTAGCATGCTCACCCCTCATCATTGTGTCCCCTCTCTCTCTATTTCTCACTCTCATTCTCTCTCCTAGCATGCTCATCCCTCATCATTGTGTCCCCTCTCTCTCTCCAATAATCCATTTCTTTTCTTTTTTTTCTCCCACTCATTAAAACTAAACACATAACACAAATGAAATGAAACAACACGTAACATGTCATGGTGTATTAGCCATGGGAAACTGTAGAAACACGGATTTGGCCTAATCGCGATTAGCAGTGCACTAGTCGGGTTTTTATTAAAACTGCATATAATAAGTTTTAAAATTCCAAATCCTTTAAATATATTTTTAAATGAATAATCATTTTAAATTTCCAATTATTTCACAATTATTGGTATATATTTATACCCTTTTTCGAAAACCCCAATTCCGCAAATCGGGCAGTTTCGGGAAATATATTATTTTAATATTAAATTCCAAAAATAATATTTTATATTTTTGAAATGTTATACCAAGTCAAGTGGTCAAACTAAGTAGCCATGCCACAATTATCGTTTACAAAAAAATAACAAATACTTTCCTCCACTTTATAATTGTTTTAATCAAGTCAATGGTTAAAATCCTAATGAGGCGTCTCCTTCTATAACCCTCTCATCCGTATATACATACCCGCCTCCGTGTTCCGAAAAACATGAATACAAAGAGACGAAACTAATCCAACAATCAAATACTAGGATCCGGCTTAAACCAATGCCCACTAGCATTGTCCGCTCGAACATCACACGCGCATAAGTACACGTATGTAATCTAACCCTGTCGTAAAACCATACGAACTCTACATCGTTTCGCCCGAAGCAGGGAAACCGTTTGTGTGGGACTCTAGAGACTCGACAGTATGCTGGCAGTGGGTTTAACCACAAGCACGTCGTGTTAGTTGTATGTATGCCCTAGAGGCCAGTATTGTACAGATGATGTATATCATATTGGATGCTTGGACATATATAGAGATGACTTTCATGCTCGATATGATAGTATGCTATCTGGTTGCTCTTTATCTTAACATGTACACTAGTCTCTTTAAACCGTCTTTTAGTTACATGTTGGTAAAGCCCTTAGGATGTGTACTTGACTGCCTGGACTATGATGCAGATCATACTAGTGGGGACATGGTAGTCCATAAGTACATCCTTCAAGGTCCCTAGTCGTGGGTGTATCAAGACGGGGCATCGATATACCAGTGTAGACTAGCGTATACGCTTCTCGACCCATGAGATGGGCTATGGATGATCCCATATCCATTGGTGTTTGACATCAGAGATGGTGTATGGGTGCTCAGTGGAGACTGGGTATACTGGACGGACTCGCCGAGAACTCCCAGATGGTATTATACCTCACGTCAGATGGCAATTCTCAGGTGACACTTGTACAGGTTAGTCTGTAGACCCGAGATCGTCATAGAGTCTTGTGTGATTCCCACTGTACTTTGATCTCCACCTTACCACGTCCATGAGGGCGTGCAAAACGGTGGTCTTTGGGTACAGTCCCGAGTCACATGGAGGCAATGAGCGATAGGAGGGGTTTCGTCTCTCCCGGTATTGGGGGTTGATGTTGCACTGTGCTCGATTGGCCGTAACAGGGAAGTCCCTGGCCAGGGCTGATCAGAGATTTGCTGGTAAGTATTACCAGTAGTTTCTTGACCCGTTATGAGCCTCACATCGGCACGACTTATCGGTTATTGGGGTCTGACGTTTACCACCCCTAGACTTGATATGCGACATATCAGACGAACAGACCGGACTGTACGGTAAGTGTTACTGGTTGGATTCACAGGAGTGTGAGCGGGCTGGCTCGTCGATCTTCTGATCGCTCAATACCCGGATGGCCGTTACGTTTAGCAGACCGCTTGCGGCTTGTGGGTGCTTGATATGATCATCATCTGCTGCCGGTGTATTGACGAGTCTTTAGAGTCCTACACAGAGGTTTCCTGGCTCAGGCGAAACGAAATAGGAGCGCATATGAGATATGTGCAGGACCGAGAATAATGCGTGCATGTGATAGCGTATTCCATTCTCGCGATGAATGTATCGATTGATTATATGCGATATAACCTAGATATCGAATCAAGGATTGATTCGATAAGCCGATACATAAGATACTAGTCGGTTATATGCGATATGACCGGATCATTGAATCAAGTGTTGATTTAATAATTTAATGTATAATTATATATTTGATATATTACTTTGCATTAACTAGTATTGGTTCACTTTAAAAGGTTTTTCTCACTTGAAGTTCACAAGTTGTATATGTGATATACTTTTGTGCATTTGATTGTATCATGTTTGATGATGCATGCTCACTTGGGTTTGTGTAAAGAATTATACCATGGTTAAGTTAATGATTAGGGTTTTGTTTATTTGATTTACTTATTTATTTATTTATTTCTTTTCATTTATATTTGGAAAAAAAATGAAATGGTGGCTCATTTTGGACTTTCTTTTGAAGCTTCATGAAGCTTTGAATGGTTTGACCATTTTGTCTCTTTTCTTAACCCTAACCATTCACTTGAACCATAGTTGATTCTCTACACAAGTTATCTTGACCATGGTTGCTATATGATAAGTATAATCTATTTTCTATTTGATTGATTATTCTTATCATAATCATCTTCATCTTCTTCTTCTTCTTGACCTGAAGAAAAGCTTGCTACCAACAATGGCAACTTGAGAAAAAGAGTGAGAAATCCAATTCTAAAGTGAACCCACCTCCTATTTCTTCACCCTCTACCTCTTGCCAAGTAGTATAGGGTGTTTTCTTCACAAGTTTTACAACTTGGTGAAGTTGGAGCTTGATCTTGTGTAACCTCGACGTAGATCATCTTCGGCATCGTAGCCGACGACTAGTCCGCTCATTTTCTCCGATGAAGCCGATGCAAGAGTTCAGGATTCGAGATGGACAGCGAGGGGAAGACTACGTGGAGCTAAGGAAGTGGATAACCGGATCTACAAAGGTTGTAGCTTCTTATCTTTAGTTAAGTTGTTAACTAGTTTATTGTTTCGCCTAAAATTCTAGTTAACGATCCGTATTAGAGCTTTTCGGCACTTGTAAAATTTGAAATTGGCATGGTTGATGCCTTGTGAGACCTCTTGAGAGTGCCTAGGAACCCTACAGTGGTATCAGAGCCTAGCTAGAGCCTTAGGCGAAGTGTAGACGACGTTTGAAACCCGATCGAACCGAAACCCTTCAAACCAAATTGCTCTCTGGACTTTTTCAAAAAACTGGGTTTTTTCCAGATTAAAAATGCTTAAAAAATTCAGCAGGGAATTATAAGAATTACGGTGCAAAATTTGACCAATGATACCTCAAACCTGCGGCGGAACCGCGGCAGAAGCCTAGCTTCTGCGGCGGTTCCGCGGCCCTCTGATGACGTCAGCCCTCCACATTTGCACAGTAATTCCTCTTTCACAGTGCTGAGTTTTCTGGGAATTTTTAATTTGACTCAAGAGTTGAGTGTTCTGGGGTTGCATTGGGAATCGTAGATTCGATCGGATTATTAAACTTCGTCTATGTGTTTTTCCGGATAACTTTAGAATATGTTAAAAAGTTCGACCGGATATAAATACCCAACTTTTCCCCTGCAGGAAAAATTTCCAAGTGTTGGATTTTTCTGTGGTTTAAGGAAGTTCTGAGTAGTGCAAGTAACGCGATGGTCCCTCTAGAAGACAACAAACCTTAACTCGATTATGTGACCGTCTTGAAATGCCCTTTGAATCTTCGGGTTTGGGGCAGTACGGCGTGCCACATGTGAGGCGTTGGCTTGACCCTTCTACGGCTGGACCGTTGGTACTGAGGCATGAAGTGAATGTCTTTGAAATTTTTTCATGTGTTGAACGGTTTCGGGAAAACTTGGGTGTTCGAATGTTCGATCGGAAAGTTTAATATTTTCTATTTATCCGGAATGGGATACAATAATTGGAATTCACAAACAGTTATGAGATAGCTGAATGAATGTTATAAATCTAGTGGTTTAGTCTCACTTGATATTGAAAAGAGTTTTCGATAATGGGACTAAAATGCGGGGTTTATAATTGTTAGGCATGTGATGTCTAAGTATTTCATTTGATTAGGCATGCGATGTCTAAAGACGTTGCGGATTCCAACTGTTGTAGTTTTACACTTTCTTTTCTGTGACCGTAAGTGTAATATGTGATATCGCCGGTTTCGTTGCTATATGTCAACGACAATTGGGATGCGCATATTTACTTACGTTGATGACATGCGATGTTATGTGTTGCTGGATATGTTATATTGGATTGTCGTGTTTGAATAGCCGGGTTTTTTTATGTGAGATGAGTGTTTTTCATTTTCATTCATGTAAAAACTTGTATGTAATATTCTTTTATTGGGGCACTTCCAGGTTGCGGAAGTTGTCACCTTTTGTATATTATTTACTTTTCCGCATTAGGATAGACCCAAGGAGGGGAGCACAAGTAACCGGGTTCTAGGGTCCAGTGGGAGACCATCTCGAGGAGTCGAGTCCGGGTCTCCTAACCCTAGAATTGGTAGGGTTGCTTGCCGCTCTCGTAGGGGTCTAGGGGTGTGGGATTGGCTATTCATCACGACCGTGGAATCCGTGTTTTATACTGGCTCGTATTGAAAACACGGACGTCCTAGTATATCCAATGTTTCATATGTTTCTTCTGCTGCGATATCTGTGATGTGATCATGTGATGTTCTGTGATAGATACAGTATATAGTATATATGATATATTATATAGACGTTACTTATGTTTTTCACCCGCACTAGCCCTGCCCTGCTCTGTCGTTAGTTACCTAACCTAACGGTGCACGAGGGGACATCCAGGCGAATGCGGATGGCATAAGTGTACGTCGTATTTATCTGTGATGTTTAGGTGACTTAAATGTTGGGACTTCATTAATATGATTAATGAAAGAAAAGAAACCTAAGATGTTGTAGAATCAAATTTTAAACAAAACAGGTAGCTACAGTTCTTGCTTTGCATAGCGGTATATATGATATACCCTGCACCTTATTCGATGAGGAAAGGACCGAGATCCCTTCACCGGGAGTGACTCCTTTAGCAATAACTGGCAGATGCTACACACTCGGTTTGACTTTTGATTGCTTCTATAGTTTATGCTTTGCACAGTGGTATATATGATATACCCTGCACCTTATTCGATGAGGAAAGGACCGAGATCCCTTCACCGGGAGTGACTCCTTTAGCAATAACTGGCAGATGCTACACACTCGGTTTGACTTTTGATTGCTTCTATAGTTTATGCTTTGCACAGTGATATATATGATATATCCCGCACCTCATTCGACGAGGAAAGGGCCGACGATCCCTTCACCGGGAGTGACCCCTTTAGCAAAACTAGAAAAGCCTCAAAATCACTCCATTTCAAAACTACATTTGATCCTACAACGATATCAAGTTCATTATGCAATAGGTTTTCTGAAAACCTGCGTAGCCCTCCGTCATTTCAGATAAGTACTAATTAGTATTCGTGCTATGGTAGTTTGGCATTCGTCAAGGCGTAGTGTACGGTAGCTAACTAGTATTTATCTGCTTATGCATATGATGCAGATTGGATTAGGGTATTCGTACGGCGTTGTTTGACATTCGTCAAGGGTCGTGCGGGTGGGTTTAATTCAATTAAGAAATGTACGGGTTGAACTTGACTAGTGGACTATGGGTTGTTTGGCATTCGTCAAGGTCATAGAACACTAGGGGTAAAATATTATTGGGAATTTCAAGTGTTGAAATTTGCAATGAGATTGCATAGCTTCTATGAGATAGTTGGATCCCGATACCCACTGCGAGTAAGAGTTACTCCTGGGAGAGTTTTACATATTGCAATTAGCTGATCAAGTAGGTGTCTAGAAAGGTGTCAACGGGGTTACGCCTCTAGGAAAACGAGGTTTACATTAATTAGGTTCGTGCGAAAGCACGGGGGGACCTCCCTCAAGGTACCGACACTGGCCTGGCTGAAAGATTGGCGAACTTGTAGTGTGTAATTAATCCCGGCTAGTCTTTCCTTTTAGGGTTTGAAGAAAGATTTGATAAAAACCAGTGGGAGCCATCCTGATTAGATAAGATAATAACCAATCTGATCTTGCAAGAGCATACGCTAAAGTGTTTTCTTCTCTCTCTCTCCAGGTAGCGACCATGTCATGCCCTAATAAAGATAATAATATGGATGTATTGACTGAACCCGCATGTTATACTGTGCTGGGGAACGTTGGTTCCGTTCTTTCTTATAAGAGTTATAGGAATGAACAGGATATAGGGGAATATCAGGATTCCCATGCCACCCGATTGAAGAAAGTACATGATGATGCATTTTCTTCGGGTGTGTTCGTTACAGAGAACTGTTTCTCCATTTGCCCTACGTCCTGGGTATTAGATACCGGGTTAGGATCCCATATATGTAATCAGTTACATGGGCTTAGAAAAGGTAGAGAACTTGGAGAAGGTGATAAAGACATTAGAGTTGGAAATGGTGCAATTGTTGCAGCTAAGACTGTCGGGGAATATCACCTTGTATTACCAACTGGTAATACATTGGTTCTGAACGAATGCTATTACATGCCGAACCTGATATGCAACATTATATCGTTTTCTTTATTGAGTAAAGAGGGATATAATTTTGTATTACAGCATAATATTATGAACATTTTCCGTAACCAAAAGTTGGTTGGATCAGGCACGTTGTGCAATGGCATTTATGTTCTAAATCAATCAACAGTTCTGAACATAACAAACACACACAAGAGGAAGAATTCTGAACTGAACGAATCCTTCTTGTGGCATTGTAGACTGGGTCACATCAATGCGACACGACTAGCAAAGTTGCATAAGGATGGATATTTAAATCCGTTTGAATTTTCATCTTATGACACTTGCCAGTCATGTCTCAAAGGCAAGATGACCAAAACTCCGTTTACGGGACACGGAGAAAGAGTTTTGGGACTGATACATAGTGATGTATGCGGTCCCATGTCTACACATGCCAGGGATGGTTCATCGTACTTCATTACATTCACTGACGATCTCTCTAGATTCGGATATGTGTTCCTGATGAAACACAAATCAGAAGCTTTTGAGAAATTTAGAGAATATAAACATGAAGTCGAGAACCAAACCGGAAAAAGTAATAAAATCCTTCGATCTGATCGAGGAGGTGAATACTTGAGCAATGAATTCCTGGACTTCCTAAAAGAGAATGGGATTCTCTCTCAGCTGACTTCTCCATATACACCACAGCACAACGGTGTATCTGAACGGAGAAACTGCACCCTATTAGATATAGTGCGCTCAATGATGAGTACAGTTGAGTTACCTATTTCCTTCTGGGGATATGCGCTTGAGACAGCCATGGACCTATTGAATAGAGTTCCTACCAAATCAGTGCCTACCACTCCATATGAGATATGGAAAGGGAAGAGACCACATCTTAATTATATTAAGATATGGGGTTGTCCAGCCTATGTCAAAAGACAAAATCCGGACAAACTCGAGGCAAGATCAGTCTTATGTAAGTTTATAGGATATCCCAAAAATTCATAAGGGTATATCTTTTACCATCCCGAGGAACAAAAGGTGTTTGTTTCTCGACATGCCACTTTCTTAGAAAAAAGTTTTCCTATGAAACGGATAAGTGGCATTGAGGTAGAACTGGAAGAGGTTCCAGCGACACAAACTATAACAGAAGACTTGGTAGAACCAGAGGATTCAGTAGTACCCGACGAACCCCAGCCTCTCCGCCGATCTAGTAGGGTTCCTCGCCAACCTGAGAGATACTACGGTTTTCTCATGGATGGTGGGAGCGAGGATTGCATCATGGAGGATGATGACCCAACTAGTTTCGAGCAGGCCATCACGAGTAGGGACTCAGTGAAATGGCTAGATGCAATGCGGTCCGAGATGGAATCCATGTACACCAACAAAGTATGGACTTTGGAAGTTGCTCCTGAAGGGGTAAAACCCATTGGGAGCAAATAGATCTTCAAGAAAAAACTTGGTGTAGATGGGAAAGTGGAGACTTTCAAAGCTAGACTTGTTGCAAAGGGTTTTCGTCAAAGACCAGGTGTGGACTATGACGAAACCTTTTCTCCAGTGGCTATGCTTAAATCCATCCGGATCATGCTTGCCATCGCTGCATATCATGATTACGAAATCTGGCAAATGGATGTTAAGACCGCCGTTCTAAATGGTGATTTAGAAGAGAGCGTGTACATGACTCAGCCAGAGGGCTTTGTAGACAATGGGAGCAGCGGGAAGGTGTGCAAGCTGCTTAAATCCATTTATGGATTAAAGCAAGCATCGCGGAGTTGGAACATCTGCTTTGACGTCGTTATCAAAGAGTTTGATTTCGTCAAAAACCCAGATGAACCTTGTATCTACAAGAAGGTGGCAGAGAGTAAGGTTGTCTTCCTCGTATTGTACGTGGACGACATACTCTTAATAGGAAATGATATTCCTATGCTGCAATCAGTCAAGCTCTTCTTATCACAAAGATTCTCGATGAAAGATCTTGGTGATGCCTCCTGGATATTAGGAATTAGGATCTATAGAGATAGATCCAAACGGATATTGGGATTGTCCCAATCCAGGTACATTGACACCATACTAAAGAGGTTTAGTATGGAAGAATCCAAGCGTGGGAACTTGCCCACGATCTCTGGAGTCACTCTCTCCAAAGAGATGTCTCCCAAGGCTGATTTGGAGAGAGCTCGCATGCAAGGGATACCCTATGCTTCGGCTGTAGGCTCTATCATGTACGCGATTCTATGTACCAGACCTGATGTAGCATACTCACTAAATGTAGTGAGCAGGTATCAAGCTGATCCTGGAGAGAGTCACTGGACAGCTGTGAAGAGCATTCTCAAGTACTTACGAAGGACTAAAGAGATGCTCTAGGTGTATGGTAACGGAGAACTCCAAGTGGAGTCCTTTACCGATTCAAGCTTCCAGAATGATAAGGACGACTCTAAGTCGCAGTCGGGATTTGTCTTTACCCTTTACGGAGGGGCGGTTAGCTGGAAGAGTTCCAAGCAGGAAACCGTGGCAGACTCGACGATGGAGGCTGAATACATCGCTGCCAACGATGCTGCTAAAGAGGCTGTCTGGACAAGAAGTTCATTACTGAACTTGGAGTGGTTCCATCCATTGAGCATCCAATACCTTTGTATTGCGATAACAATGGACCGGTGGTTTTGGCCAAGGAACCTAGGTCCCATCAGCGATCCAGGCATATTCTGAGGTGGTATCACCTGATCCGGGAGATAGTTGATCGCCGGGAGATCGAGGTCAGGAGGGTTGACACGAAGAACAACACGGCGGATCCACTCACGAAGGCCATTCCCCAGATACAGTTTGAGAGACTCTTCGGAATGCTCGGTATGCGATACTACAGCAGCTGGCCCTAGTGCAAGTGGGAGATTGTTAGTTGTATGTATGCCCTAGAGGCCAGTATTGTACAGATGATGTATATCATATTGGATGCTTGGACATATATAGAGATGACTTTCATTCTCGATATGATAGTATGCTATCTGGTTGCTCTTTATCTTAACATGTATACTAGTCTCTTTAAACTGTCTTTTAGTTACATGTTGGTAAAGCCCTTAGGATGTGTACTTGACTACCTGGACTATGATGCAGATCATACTAGTGGGGACATGGTAGTCCATAAGTACATCCTTCAAGGTCCCTAGTCTTGGGTGTATCGAGACGGGGCATCGATATACCAGTGTAGACTAGCGTATACGCTTCTCGACCCATGAGATGGGCGATGGATGATCCCATATCCATTAGTGTTTAACATCAGAGATGGTGTACGGGTGCTCAGTGGAGACTGGGTACACTGGACGGACTCGCCGAGAACTCCCAGATGGTATTATACCTCACGTCAGATGGCAGTTCTCAGGTGACACTTGTACAAGTTAGTCTGTAGACCCGAGATCGTCATAGAGTCTTGTGTGATTCCCACTGTACTTTGATCTCCACCTTACCACGTCCATGAGGGCGTGCAAAACGGTGGTCTTTGGGTACAGTTCCGAGTCACATGGAGGCAATGAGCGATAGGAGGGGTTTCGTCTCTCCCGGTATTGGGGGTTGATGTTGCGCTGTGCTCGATTGGCCGTAACAGGGAAGTCCCTGGCCAGGGCTGATCAGAGATTTGCTGGTAAGTGTTACCAGTAGTTTCTCGACCCGTTATGAGCCTCACATCGGCACGACTTATCGGTTATTGGGGTTTGACGTTTACCACCCCTAGACTTGATATGCGACATATCAGACGAACAGACCGGACTGCACGGTAAGTGTTACTGGTTGGATTCACAGGAGTGTGAGCGGGCTGGCTCGTCGATCTTCTGATCGCTCAATACCCGGATGGCCGTTACGTTTAGCAGACCGCTTGCGGCTTGTGGGTGCTTGATATGATCATCATCTGCTGCCGGCGTATTGACGAGTCTTTAGAGTCCTACACAGAGGTTTCCTGGCTCAAGCGAAACGAAATAGGAGTGCATATGAGATATGTGCAGGACCGAGAATAATGCGTGCATGTGATACCGTATTCCATCTCGCGATGAATGTATCGATTGGTTATATGCGATATAACCTAGATATCGAATCAAGGATTGATTCGATAAGCCGATACATAGGATACTAGTCGGTTATATGCGATATGACCGGATCATTGAATCAAGTGTTGATTTATTAATTTAATGTATAATTATATATTTGATATACAATCAAGAGAGATTTAATAATTTAATGAAGTTCACAAGTTGTATATGTGATATACTTTTATGCACTTGATTGTATCATGTTTGATGATGCATGCTCACTTGGGTTTGTGTAAAGAATTATACCATGGTTAAGTTAATGATTAGGGTTTTGTTTATTTGATTTACTTATTTATTTATTTATTTATTTTCATTTATATTTGGAAAAGAAATGAAATGGTGGCTCATTTTGGACTTTCTTTTGAAGCTTCATGAAGCTTTGAATGGTTTGACCATTTTGTCTCTTTTCTTAACCCTAACCATTCACTTGAACCATAGTTGATTCTCTACAGAAGTTATCTTGACCATGGTTGCTATATGATAAGTATAATCTATTTTCTATTTGATTGATTATTCTTATCATAATCACCTTCATCTTCTTCTTCTTCTTGACATGAAGAAAAGCTTGCTACCAACAATGGCAACTTGAGAAAAAGAGTGAGAAATCCAATTCTAAAGTGAACCCACCTCCTATTTCTTCACCCTCTACCTCTTGACAAGTAGTATAGGGTGTTTTCTTCACAAGTTTTACAACTTGGTGAAGTTGGAGCTTGATCTTGTGTAACCTCGACGTAGATCATCTTCGGCATCGTAGCCGACGACTAGTCCGCTCATTTTCTCCGATGAAGCCGATGCAAGAGTCCAGGATTCGAGATGGACAGCGAGGGGATGACTACGTGGAGCTAAGGAAGTGGATAACCGGATCTACAAAGGTTGTAGCTTCTTATCTTTAGTTAAGTTGTTAACTAGTTTATTGTTTCGCCTAAAATTCTAGTTAACGATCCGTATTAGAGTTTCTCGGCACTTGTAAAATTTGAAATTGGCATGGTTGATGCCTTGTGAGACCTCTTGAGAGTGCCTTGGAACCCTACACGTCGGCGGTACTAGCTGCACGTAACGGCTACCCAGGTATCTGTCGATAAGAAGGCCGACGAGCAAACTCATCCGAATTCCTACTCAACCTGTCTGTGGAAATCTCCGTACAGTCCGGTCTGTTCGTCTAAGATTATCGCATATCGGGCCTAGGGGAGCGGTAAACATCAAACCTTTAATAGAGCAATAAGTCGTGTCGGAGTACAGCCCAAAACACCCTGAGAAACTACAGGAGTACCTACCAGTAAATCTCGCTTGCCCTGGCCATGGACTTTGTGTAATGTCTTCCCGAACACAGCGCGACATCAACCCCCAATACCGGTGTCACGACCCGAAATTGGCACGTGACGGCCCTAATACTACGCAACGCCTAAAGACGTAACGCACTAAAAGAAAGACAAACCCAGAAATCTAAACCACGAAAATACGGAAAAGATAATAAAAGTATTTTGAAACATTTGAAATCACAACCCAAATTCTTTAAAAGTCCCACTTTCTTTCCTTAAAATTTTGGCAACACCCCTTTTGTAAAAACTAGCCCAAAGGCGGAAAACAATCACATCATAAATATACGATGCCGTAGCGAAGAAATAAGGGACAATAGGAAGGAAACTGTATATAAAAGACAAAAAATCCATAAATAATATACAATAACGACCTCACCAAGTCTCTAAGTCAACAACATAATAGTAGATGGAGAGTTCAAGATACAACGAATGTACAATACAAAATACAGATAACCACCAAAACCCACCTAAGCAAAATAGCACACTGTGAGCCGATGCGGTATCTGTAGCAAAAGATGATAGATGAATAGCCTGCTCGACAACTCTGGGGAACACCCTGCAACACCTGTGGCACAACGGGAGTGAGTTGCCAACTCGTGAATAGTAAATAACATATGCAGGTAATCGCAGGAATGTACGTACAACATGAATCTAAGATATACAATTTTCAGTAATAACAGGTCATGTGAATGCAGAATAATGGAAAGTACACTAGCAGGTGCAATCAATATGTGAAGAAATAATCATGCAATAGTATGCAATAGCCATGGAATAGGGATATGAGAATGTAAATATGCAGCAAGCATGAAGGGTACACTAACAGGTACTCCTAATACATGGAACAGTGCATAAGTGAAAAGGTATGAGCTATGGAGTGAAATATATCGTCCCACGGAATCCTGTCATCGTGGTAGGATCACAATCCATCAAGACACTCAAATCCTAATTCCTCAAATCAGCCCCCAAGTTGGGCACTCACATCATATAAGTTTCACATCCTCTCAATGTACAATATCGAGTAATCTTCTATATCCCGAATGTACAAATCAGTAATCCCATATGTATGTCCAATATCCAATCTTAATGAATCACCTAATATCCCAAATCAAATCTCAAGTAGAATTCTAACATCCTAAAGGGATATATATACAGAAATAAATATGATGGGGACAATACACGTATATTAGCATCCCATTCCACTAATATTGGTGTAAGGGTATTTATAACAAAGGCTAAATCCCCTGTTATATATACAAAGGTGTTTTAAAGGAAATATCATGAAAACAATGTGCCAAGCATCGACACAGAAATCCTGATAGGTACGTATCATACGCTATCCCGAAAGCACGAGTGCCTAGCTCTGACCCTCGCCTTTCGACGTATGCATACGTGCATGACTCCCAACGGTATCTCCATGATCCCCGCCGAGTCATTAGTACTATCACCGGTAGGTATTAGCCCTCCTCCAGGCTCAATCGGCAAAGTCCATCGATCTTCTTGCCGAGGGGAACCATACCGGGCCCCACCATGTACCCTCATACGACAACCACACCTCGTATGGAATATATAATCAGAACCGATAAATCTCATGGTGGCTGCGCAAATATCATATCATGGAAACCGGGTTTTTCAATGTATGCATAATTTCATGAACTCCCGCGGTTCCCAAATCCAGAAAACATCATGTAAAATCCAAATAACAATGTGCAAATCCAGGAATAAATATATGTGATATATCTGAAATGCGAGCATATAAAGGAAAATATGTAGCTGAAACCAGATGTATGCGAAATCAATAAGGTACAGCTAAGTATAGGTGTCTACCTTTAAGTAAATGATGTCGTATACCCCCGTGGTTATAAGTAGAATATGTAGGATACCCCCTAGGTACAAGTAAAATATGAGCAAGGTATACCTGTAGCTATATCGTAAGGAGCATATGTACCTATCACTAATGGTATGATACACTATAGGTATACAGACAAGCTAGATGTCATGTGTGATAAGCAATATAGTATCTATAAGGGGTTTGTGTGTGACATGGCAATTATTGACGGTGTGTGTGTAGCATACAATCCATGCTCGTGCAACATGAACCGTCAATAATATGTGCAGTGTCCTACGGCTGCTTGTCACAGTATCATTATATCTAATAAATAGGATAAGGCGCAATTCTAACATGACGTAGTATACACAACAAATATTAGAATCCTAGCCCAGACGCATAACGCCATGCGGGCGATTCCCCTGTAGATGTTAAATCTACTCACCTACACTCCACACTAGGTGAATCTTACCATCTGCTTCCCCCTGTAGCAGTGTCCGTAGTCCCCGCCTGCAAACCTGCAATTTAGATATGGAAATCATATATAAGCCAATTATTCCGCAAAACGTTATATCGAGCACAAAACGAGAAACTCGCGTCGCGAACTAAACGCCCGTGTGCACGATACGCTAAAACGTGTGTGTACGCGTCTAAAATTACCACGACATGCCACGACACGCTGGATCGCAGAACCCACTCATGTATCGCGCGTATCGCGCAAACACAACGAACTAGAAATACGATATATTGTCCCAGATTTTCCTACAGGTCAAATCGTACAAAACTATACATGCCAAAACACTACAATACACTGCAGAGTACCCTACCCAAAACCCCAAGACCCAACACCCCCTCAAGACCGCAATTTACGGCCAATATGATTAAATCTGCGGCCTCAAATAGGAGTTAGGGTCTCGTGTTCTGGTGGTGTAGTCTAGACCTAGTGTGCATGCTCCGGTCTTCTCAATTTTACCTTGAAGGGTCCGGGTCAATAGCAGATTACAAAATTCTAATATATTGCTTTAAAAACACCAATTTTGCACAAAACACAAACCCTATGGTATTTTAGTGTAATCTGGGTCAATTCTCAGTTAAAGTAACCCTAACAACACTAAAATAGACTAGGTTAACTAATACAATCATCACTTATCCTAATTTCCACATAAACACCATAATTAGCACAAACTCATAATTAAACACAAACCGAAGCTAATTATCACACAACTAAGCAAACTTGGAATTTGGGTTTCAGAATTATACCCTATGAGATCCTAGGAAGCAGGTGAAGAAGTGTATGGAGGAAGAAGAGAGCTTGCAAGTAGCTAGAGCTCCTGCTGCTGTTGCTGCCTGTTGTTACTACAGCTGCTCCTGCTGATGGCTGCTGCTTTTGTTGCTGCTGCTGCTGCTGCCTCTATTGCTTCTACTTCATCTTCTTCTTGTTGCTAGAGCTGATGCTGGGATTGGGGCTGCTGCTGTTGTTGCTTGCTTCTGCAGCTGCTGCTGATGCTGCCAGATGCTGCTGTTGTTGTTGTTGTTGTTACTGTTGCTGCTGGTGGTGGTGGTCTTCTGCTGAGGGTGTGTGTGTGTGTTTGAGAGTGAGAGAAATGAGAGTGAGAAGTTGAGAAATGAGTGCAAGGCAAAAGACCCCTCCCTCTCTCCTTCTCTCTCATCATTTAATGAGGCATGACTTTGGCTATGAAGCCCCATGCTCTCTCCCTCTCACAAAGTCAACAATTCACCCATTTTCAAATTATTTTTAAATCCATTTTGTTTTTAAAACAACCATGCAAACTATTAAACCCAAAATCACCTAAACAAATTATAAACTAGATTAAGGCAAGTGGATTAATCCACCATGATTGCTAATCATGGTTTAACCCCACTTAACATCCTAGTTATCATGCACAAGTGTGTGCAAGCCTAGGAAAAATCTAATAAAATATTCATTAAATAGGATAAAATAATTGAAAACCAATTTGGTAAAATTTTTATTAAAAACCATATATTAAAATATAATTAGCCACAAAACACATTCTAAGGCGTAACAATCTCCCCCCTTAAAAGAAATTCGTCCCCGAATTTAAAAATATACTACTACGCGTACCTTCAAAGAGAAGATTACAACTCTCAAATCTCGCTCGTAGCCTCCCAAGTGATTACCTCACTATACGGCTACGTCCAAGAAAACCCTTCACAGATGGCAAGACCCTTGACCGAATTTTCTCCGCCTGCCGAGCCATTAACACAATTGGCTGCTGGTGAACGAAAGATCGCTTCTAAGCTAAATGGTCTGATGCCAATCATGTGAGAAAGGTTATGAAGGTAATCGTAAAGTATTAATATAAGGAAAACGGGGTGAATACTCAATAATCTGGGTGGAAGTGCCAAATTAAAGGCAACAAAACTAACCCGCTTATAGGATCTCAAAAGGACCTAAAATCCTGGGACAAGCTTCCCAAAATCCAACACGTCATTCATCGGAAAACTCCGCAGGAATACATGATTTGCCACTGCACACTTAAGTCTATGACCAACACAGTCAGCATAAGATCTCTATTTTCACCGGCTACTCTCATCCTGACCTGAATCAACTGGATCATCTCCGAAGTCTCTAACCTAGCTGGGGTCCAAAATCCTACTTACGCAGAGTCAGAAGAACAGACTGGTGATCGACACGACCTCACCCCTAAATCTATAGTTTGCCAATTGGAGTGTCTCCTAATAACCGCTATCGAAGAAGAACCTTAACAATGACGAGTGACGATCCCAACTGCCGACAACAAAAACACAACGCACAACTTAACAAAAAAAACAACTGAGCAACTGAGTATAACCGGACGATAAGAATTCGAATAGAGTCACACCCTGACTAAACTTGAGTAGACACCATAACGAAATTCATGAAGATCTGCTCCCACTCCTATTTCGAAACGGTAAAAGGTTGCAACTCTCCAGCCGGCCTCAGATGCTCGACCCAAGCACACAACAAGACATACATCTTGAAACGAACCATGAAACTTCTCTTTACATTCCTGTCCACCCGTAACTATCTCACAATTCACGTCAATGTTCTTGAATGAATATAGAGAGTTGACAGATGTGCCTGCTCTAGGATTGCACGTCTTTACCTGATAATATCAGGTACACAAACGCGTTCCTAACTTAGCACACCATTGTCACAAATCACGGACTCCGAATCATTTCCCAGCCGAGTATGCTCAAGTATCACTGACGAACGAGCATCGGCGGGCAGTGTCTCGCGAAAGCGATTTAAGAAAAGTGGTCGGGCACGGACATGAGCAAGCTGTCCTCTCAGTAGAGACGAACTTAAGCTGTACTCAACGATTGCACAAGAACTGTAAATCTGCAGAAGACTATCACAACAATCAAAATCCGCTGCAGGAAGATGTACATTAAGCTCTGGTGGTTCGTGAAAATCTGACACAACTCTCGAACAAGTAGTGTCTCTAAATCTCCAACGCAAAACCACCGCGGTCATCTCCAGATCATGAGTGGAATATCCTTCTCGTACTTCCTCCAAATGTAGGGAAGCAAAAGCGATAACTCTATAGTGTCAACTCAGTACACACTCGAGCCCACTCAAGAAACATTACAGTTAAACAATAAGGTCGCCCGAACCAGAAAGCAAAGAAAGAACTGATGCAGTTGTTAACTGAATCATCAACTGCCGAAAACTTCGCACACATGCCTCAGTCCAAAGAAAAGAAACCTCCCTTCCGGTCTATTCAGTCGACGGTGTAGCACTACTCCAGCAATCCTGCACGAAACGGCGGTAAGAACCTGCTAAGCCCAAAATCTGCGGAACTCCATCCTGCACACAAGTCTGGACCTAAGCTGTACGGCCACGATCTCCCTCGGAACCATACAAAACCGTCTCCCGTGACAACACGACCTAGGAGTCAACACAAACAAGCCTGAAGAAACACTCCAAGAATCTAGCAAACTGCTGGTGCTCTCCCAGTGTCTGCATAACAAATCCTCAAGTGCTACTCCTATCCCTCAAGACACATTAAATAGACCAGAATGTCGTAAATAACCCAACAACAACTGGTCGAGGAACGGCCTGAAGAAATCCGGTTCATCACATCTACGAATGCTGCTAGGGTATCAGTGAATCCAACGACTCACTAATACACACAAAGCCCGTAGCACGCATAAGTCATTCTTCGGAATGCCATCACTCCGAATCCGCAATAATGAAGACCTGATCCCAAACAAACTTATAAAATATCTCGCACTCTGGAGCTGATCAAAGAAATCGTCAATGCGAGGTGAAGGATACCTATCCGCACCGTAAGCCGGTTCAATTAACGATCCGTCGATACGCAACCCTAAACTACCGTCCTTCTCCTTGACAAACAGAACTAGGAGCTTCCTAATGCAAAACACTCAGACGCACAAAACTCCCCAAACAACAACTCTGCAGCAGATCCTTAAGCTCCATAAGCTTCGCCGGCTCATCTGGAACAACGTCGGAAAACTCTCGCACGAAAGGAACCCGGTCCAACAAACCCTCTGTGGCTACGGTATCACGAATGAATGCCAAGAACCCATGACATCTCATCAAAAGCCGACTAGCGAAAAAAACTGAATTCAAGCTGTGAGAGGTGGCACAACTATCCACCTGTACAAAAAGAACTGACTCGCCGGGAAAACAATTCCTGAATGTTTCCTCATGGTAGTCCACAAACGCCTAACAAGTAGCTAAACAGTCCGTACCCAGGAGAACGTCAAATCCAACATCTCTAGAAGGATCAAAACGACGGACGAATCTCTATCTCCTATCCGATTGGCACACGACTGAAATACATGTCGCGCAATAAAAGAATCGCTGACAAAAGTTAACATAAACAAACGGCTAATCTACGTAACAAGACTCTCTTCCCAACCACGGCACAAGTGTGAAAAACAAACGAGTACAACAAAAGAACATACGAATTAAGGATACCTGAAAACTCCACATTGGACGCCTGCGCGACCCGATGAGTAGAAGCAAACTCCAGTGTCTGCCCTCTACCCGCAACTGGCTGAACTCCTCTGGTAGACTGATCCCTCTGAGAGAACCTTCCACGTCCACGGCCTCTCTAAGTACGATCCTGACGAGGTGCTAAGGAACAATCCCTGACGAAGTGCTGAAGGCTTCCGCATCGAAAACATCCACGCGCTGACTGCTGACCCTCTTGGGAATGAGAGCTGAACGACTGTCCTCGTCCTAAGCCTCTGCTACTGTCGCGACGGCCACGAAATCTGTCTCGATGACCAAACCTCTGTCTCTGGGCTGGTACACTAGTACGAGTCCTCCACTGTCCTGGAACTCTCTGAGCCTCTGGAATATGCGCCTCGTCAACTGAAGCTGTAACCACTGGTGCTATGTAGGTGACAGACTGCTGCATGCTGATCGTAAGTGACAACTGAGTAACAGGGGTGACAACCTCCTGTCGTAGCTCCCGATCGACATCAACCAAAGAACTCATCGTCTGGCGGAAGTCCGGCATCTCTGCCAAAAGCCTATTGATAGTATATGTCGTAGGCTGATCCGTATGCACCTGTGTAACTAGAGTGCCATCCTGGTCAGTACTCGTCTCACCCGAGCCAACTTTGACCTCGGCCCTCGCTGCATCACTCTGAGTCCCCATAGTCATCGGTGACAAGGCTATAAATATATATAAGATTCGATGAGAATAAGGAATCGAATCTCAAGGTTATGAATCATCAAGGAAGGAATTTCAAGCAATTTGTACTTAGGTCACTTAAGGCGAAGCACCGCATCGTGGGTATGCTGCAGACATACACACACTACGTTACTTTGCTTAAGCTACCTACTCCATCATACTAAGGTCATCCTACACTCCGAAAGGTAAAACCTAGCGCTCTGATACCAACTTTGTCACGACCCGAAATTGGCACGTGACGGCCCTAATACTACGCAACGCCTAAAGACGCAACGCAGTAAAAGAAAGCCAAACCTAGAAATCTAAACCATGAAAATACGGAAAAGATAATAAAAGTATTTTGAAACATTTGAAATCACAACCCAAATTCTTTAAAAGTCCCACTTTCTTTCCTTAAAATTTTGGCAACACCCCTTTTGTAAAAACTGGCTCAAAGACGGAAAACAATCACATCATAAATATACGACGCCGTAGCGAAGAAATAAGGGACAATAGGAAGGAAACTGTATATAAAAGACAACAAATCCATAAATAATATACAATAACATCCTCACCAAGTCTCTAAGTCAACAACATAATAGTAGATGGAGAGTACAAGATACAACGAATGTACAATACAAAATACAGATAACCACCAAAACCCACTCAAGCAAAATAGCACACTATGAGCCGATATGGTATCTGTAGCAAAAGATGATAGATGAATAGCCTGCCTCGACTACTCTGGAGAACACCCTGCAACACCTGTGGCACAACGGGAGTGAGTTGCCAACTCGTGAATAGTAAATAACATATGAAGGTAATCGCAGGAATATACGTACAGCATGAATCTAAGATATACAATTTTCAGTAATAACAGGTCATGTGAATGCAGAATAATGGAAAGTACACTAGCAGGTGCAATCAATATGTGAAGCAATAATCATGCAATAGTATGCAATAGCCTTGGAATAGGGATATGAGAATGTAAATATGCAGCAAGCATGAAGGGTACACTAACAGGTACTCCTAATACATGGAACAGTGCATAAGTGAAAAGGTATGAGCTATGGAGTGAAATATATCGTCCCACGGAATCCTGTCATCGTGGTAGGATCACAATCCATCAAGACACTCAAATCCTAATTCCTCAAATCAGCCCCCAAGTTGGGCTCTCACATCATATAAGTCTCACATCTCCTCAATGTACAATATCGAGTAATCTCCTATATCCCGAATGTACAAATCAGTAATCCCATATGTATGTCCAATATCCAATCTCAACGAATCACCTAATATCCCAAATCAAATCTCAAGTAGAATTCTAACATCCTAAAGGTATATATATACAGAAATAAATATGATGGGGTCAATACACATATATTAGCGTCCCATTCCACTAATATTGGTGTAAGGGTATTTATAACAACGGCTAAATCCCCTGTTATATATACAAAGGTGTTTTAATGGAAATATCATGAAAACAATGTGCCAAGCATCGACACAGAAATCCTGATAGGTACGTATCATACGCTATCCCGAAAGCACGAGTGCCTAGCTCTGACCCTCGCCTTTCGACGTATGCATACGTGCATGACTCCCAACGGTATCTCCATGATCCCCGCCGAGTCATTAGTACTGTCACCGGTAGGTACTAGCCCTCCTCCAGGCTCAACCGGCAAAGTCCATCGATCTTCTTGCCGAGGGGAACCATACCGGGCCCCACCATGTACCCTCATACGACAACCACACCTCGTATGGAATATATAATCAGAACCGATAAATCTCATGGTGGCTGCGCAAATATCATATCATGGAAACCGGGTTTTTCAATGTATGCATAATTTCATGAACTCCCGCGCTTCCCAAATCCAGAAAACATCATGTAAAATCCAAATAACAATGCGCAAATCAAGGAATAAATATATGTGATATATCTGAAATGCGCGCATATAATGGAAAATATGTAGCTAAAACCAGATGTATGCGAAATCAATAAGGTACAGGTAAGTATATATGTCTACCTATAAGTAAATGATGTCGTATACCCCCGTGGTTATAAGTAGAATATGTAGGATACCCCCTAGGTACAAGTAAAATATGAGCAAGGTATACCTGTAGCTATATCGTAAGGAGCATATATACCTATCACTAATGGTATGATACACTATAGGTATACAGACAAGTTAGATGTCATGTGTGATAAGCAATATAGTATCTATAAGGGGTTTGTGTGTGACATGGCAATTATTGACGGTGTGTGTGTAGCATACAATCCGTGCTCGTGCAACATGAACCGTCAATAATATGTGCAGTGTCCTACGGCTGCTTGTCACAGTATCATTTTATCTAATAAATAGGGTAAGGCGCAATTCTAACATGACGTAGAATACATAACAAATATTAGAATCCTAGCCCAGACGCATAACGCCATGCGGGCGATTCCCCTGTAGATGTTAAATCTACTCACCTACGCACCACGCTAGGTGAATCCTACCATCTGCTCCCCCCTGTAGCAGTGTCCGTAGTCCGCGCCTGCAAACCTGCAATTTAGATATGGAAATCATATATAAGCCAAATATTCCGCAAAACGCGATATCGAGCACAAAAAGAGAAACTCGCGTCGCGAACTAAACGCCCGTGTGCACGATACGCTAAAACGTGTGTGTACGCGTCTAAAATTACCGCGACATGCCACGACACGCTGGATCGCAGAACCCACTCATGTATCGCGCGTATCGCGCAAACACAACGAACTAGAAATACGATATATTGTCCCAGATTTTCCTACAGGTCAAATCTTACAAAACAATACATGCCAAAACACTACAATACACTGCAGAGTACCCTACCCAAAACCCCAAGACCTAACACCCCCTCATGACCGCAATTTGCGGCCAATATGATTAAATCTGCGCCCTCAAATAGGAGTTAGGGTCTCGTGTTCTGGTGGTGTAGTCTAGACCTAGTGTGCATACTCCGGTCTTCTCAATTTTACCTTGAAGGGTCCGGGTCAATAGCAGATTACAAAATTCTAATATATCGCTTTAAAAATACCAATTTTGCACAAAACACAAACCCTATGGTATTTTAGTGTAATCTGGGTCAATTCTTAGTTAAAGTAACCCTAACAACACTAAAATAGGCTAGGTTAACTAATACAATCATCACTTATCCTAATTTCCACATAAACACCATAATTAGCACAAACTCACAATTAAACACAAACCAAAGCTAATTATCACACAACTAAGCAAACTTGGAATTTGGGTTTCAGAATTATACCCTATGAGATCCTAGGAAGCAGGTGAAGAAGTGTATGGAGGAAGAAGAGAGCTTGCAAGTAGCTAGAGCTCCTGCTGCTGTTACTGCCTGTTGTTGCTACTGCTGCTGCTGATGATGACTGCTGCTTCTGTTGCTGCTGCTGCTGCTGCCTCTATTGCTTCTACTTCATCTTCTTCTTGTTGCTAGAGCTGATGCTGGGATTGGGGCTGTTGCTGTTGTTGCTTGCTTCTGCAGCTGCTGCTGATGCTGCTAGATGCTGCTGTTGTTGTTGTTGTCACTGTTGCTGCTGCTGGTGGTGGTCTTCTGCTGAGGGGGTGTGTGTGTGTTTGAGAGTGAGAGAAATGAGAGTGAGAAGTTGAGAAATGAGTGCAAGGCAAAAGACCCCTCCCTCTCTCCTTCTCTCTCATCATTTAATGTGGCATGGCTTTGGCCATGAAGCCCCATGCCCTCTCCCTCTCACAAAGTCAACAATTCAACCATTTTCAAATTATTTTTAAATCCATTTTGTTTTTAAAACAACCATGCAATCTGTTAAACCCAAAAGCACCTAAATCAATTATAAACTAGATTAAGGCAAGTGGATTAATCCACCATGATTGCTAATCATGGTTTAACCCCACTTAACACCCTAGTTATTATGCACAAGTGTGTGCAAGCCTAGGAAAAATCTAATAAAATATTCATTAAATAGGATAAAATAATTGAAAACCAATTTGGTAAACTTTTTTTTATTAAAAACCATATATTAAAATATAATTAGCCACAAAACACATTCTAAGGTGTTACAACCGGGAGAGACGAATCCTATCTAACCTCTATGTCCCTAAGTGTATCGTGACTGCACCCAACTACTACATGTTTGCACGACTCAATAGAGCTGTGGTAGGGTAGCAATCTAAGAACAGTGGGAACACACTTGTGGCGAAATAGCAGTGTCAAGTTAACGGAGTAAGATGTACTCATGTCACCTGGGAACTGCTGCCTAACAATAGGTATAGTACCAACCAGCAGTACCCCACGAGTCCGTCCAGTGTAACTCATAACCCAATGAGCACCTGCATACTATCTCTAGTACGGCGTACTGATGACTGTGGGACAGACCATCTCCCCTGCTGGGATAAGAAGTGTATACACTAGTCTACTCTGGAGTATCGATGCCATGTCTTGATAATTCTACGACTAGGGACCTGTATAAGGATGTGCTTATAGACAACCCAACCCCACTAGTATGACTGCCATCACAACGCTGGTAGTCAAGCAAAGATCCTAAGGGCTCTATCAATATGTATTAGCGATACGTTAAAAGAAACATATACACATATTAAGATAGATACAAACCAAGTAGCATACTACTATATTGAGCAAGACAGTTATAAATCCGTGTATATATCCTAAGCTTTCAAAATGTAATATACTAACTAGTACTATACAATAATGGCCTCTAGGGCATATAACACTAACAAATAGTGCCACCATGATGTTAGTTATATGTATGTCCTAGAGACCATTACTGTACATTGGATGTATATTGTAGTGGATGCTGGGACATATATAGGGAGGACTTTCTTGCTCGACATGATAGTATGCTATCTGGTTACTCTTTACCTTAACGTGTACACCGATTGTCTCCCGGTTACATGTTGGTAAAGCCCTTAGGATGTGTACTTGACTACCTGGACTATGATGCGGATCATCCTAGTGGGGACAGGGTAGTCTATAAGTACATCCTTCAAGGTCCCTAGTCGTGGGTATATCGAGACGGGGCATCGATATACCAGAGTAGACTAGCGTATACCTTCTCGACCCATACAGATGGGCGATGGATGATCCCATATCTATTGGTGTTTGACATCAGAGATGATATACGGGTGCTCAGTGGAGACTGGGTACACTGGACGGACTCGCCGAGAACTCCCAGATGGTATTATACCTTACGTCAGATGGCAGTTCTCTGGTGACACTGGTACAGAGTAGTCTGTTGACCCGAGATCGTCATAGAGTCTTGTGTGATTCCCACTATGCTTTGATTTCCACCTTACCACGTCCAAGAGGGCGTGCAAAACGGTGGTTTTTGGGTACAGTCCCGAATCACATGGAGGCAATGAGCGATAGGAGGGGATTCGTCTCTCCCGGTATAGGGAGTTGATGTTGCGCTGTGTTCGATTGGCTATAACCGGAAATTCCTGGCCAGGGTTGTTGAGATTTACTGGTAAGTGTTACCAGTAGTTTCTCGAACTGTTATAGACCTCATATCGACACGACTTATCGAGCTATTGGGGTCTGACATTTACCACCCCTAGGCGAGATATGCGACATATCAGACGACGAGACCGGACTGTACGGTAAGTGTTACTGGTTGGATTCACAGGAGTGTGAGCGGGCTTGCTTGTCGATCTTCTGATCGCTCAATACCCGGGTGGCCGTTACGTTTAGCAGACCGCTTGCGGCTTGTGGGTGTTTGATATGATCATCATCTGCTACCGGCGTATTGACGAGTCTTTAGAGTCCTACACAGAGGTTTCCTGGCTCAAGCGAAACGAAATAGGAGCGCATATGAGATATGTGCAGGACCGAGAATAATGCGTGTATGTGATACCGTATTCTATTCTCGCGATGAATGTATCGATTGGTTATATGCGATATAACCTAGTTATCGAATCAAGGATTGATTCGATAAATCGATACATTGGATATTAGTCGGTCATATGCGATATGACCGGATCGTTAAATCAAATGTTGATTTAATGATTTAATGTATAATTATATATTTGATATATTACTTTGCATTAACTAGTAATGGTTCACTTTAAAAGGATTTTCTCACTTGATGTGCACATTGTATATGTGATATATTTTTGCGTGCACTGATTGTATCATGTTTGATGATACATGCTCACTTGAGTTTGTGTAAAGATTAAATCATGGTTATTTAAATGGTTAGGGTTTTGATTTTCATATCTATTTATTTATTTATTTTGAAAAGATGAAGAGAAATGGTGGCTTTCTTTGTTTGTTATTGAAGCTTCATGAAGCTTTGACTTAGTGACCATTTTTGTCTTCATGCTTAACCCTAACCATTCACCTAACCCAAGTTTACTCTCTACACTTAACCATGGTTAGTGTATGATAAGTATTGATTTTATTTTCTTTTTTAAAAGACTAATGATATTATCTTCTTCTTGTTCTTCATCTTCAACAATGAAGAAAGCTTGCCTCTATCAATGGCAACTTGAGAAAAAGAGTGAGAAATCCAATTCTAAAGTGAACCAACTTCCTATTTCTTCATCCTCTACCACTTGCCAAGTAGTATAGGGTGTTTTCTTCACAAGTTTCATGACTTGGTGAAGTTGGAGCTTGATCTTGTGTTGCCTCGACGTAGATCATCTTCGGCATCGAAGCCGACGACCAAGCCCGCCCATTTCTCCGATGAAGCCGACGCTAGAGCCCGGGATTCGATTTGGACAGCAAGGAGACTTCATCATGGAGCTATGGAGGTGGAGGACCGGATCTACAAAGGTTGTATTTCCGTTCACTTAGTTAAGTTGTTAACTAGTTGCATGTTTCGCCTAAAAATCTAGTCAACGATCCGTATTAGGGTTTCTCGGCACTTGTAATTTTTGAAATTGGCATGGTTGATGCCTTGTGAGACCTTATTAGTGTGCCTAGGAACCCTACAGTGGTATCAGAGCCTAGCTAGAGCCTTAGGCGATGCGTAGACGATGTTAGAAACCCGATCGAACCCGAAACCCCAATTTTTCACCCACTCTGGACATTTTTACAAAACTGGGTTTTTTCCAGATTAAAAATTCTTAAAAAATTCAGCTGGAAATTCTAAGAATTACGGTGCAAAAATGACCAAAAGATATGATTAAAGCGCGGCGGAACCGCGGCAGAAGTATGGCTTCTGCGGCGGTTCCGCGGCCAAAATATCTCTTCTTGAAACACTGTTTGCACAATAATGTCTTATTTTGTTTGCTGTATTTTCTGGGAATTTTTAATATTTATTCAAGAGTTGAATATTCTGGGTTGTATTGGGAGTTCGTAGATTCGATCGGATTATCAGAGTTTGTCTATGTGGCTTTCCGGGTATTTTTAGAATATGTTAAAAAGTTCGACCGGATATAAATACCCATCTTTTCCCTATCGGGAAATTTCCAAGTGTTGGATTTTTCCGTGGTTTAAAGACGTTCTAAGTAGTGCAAGTAATGCGATGGTCCCTCTAGAAGACAACAAACCTTAACTCAATTATGTGACCGTCTTGAACTGCCCTTTGAACCTTAGGGTTTGGGGCAGTACGGCGTGCCACATGTGAGGCGTTGGCTTGACCCTTCTACGACTGGACCGTTGGTACTGATGCACGAAGTGAATGTTTTTAAACTAATATCATGTGTTGAGCTGTATCGGGAAAACTTGGGTGTTCGATTGTTTGATCGGAAAGTTTAACATTTTCTATCTTATCCGGAATGTGATACAATAATTGGAATTCACAAGTTGTTATGAGATAACTGAATGAATGTTATAAATCTAGCGGTTTAGTCTCACTTGATCGGTTGCCACGGAATTTTGATGTGACCAAAAGTCTGTCGCAATCATGCAGCGTACGCGGATACTCGCCGGGTAAACTTAATAGACAGCTACACCCCTTAGCCCTGACCAAGTGACTGTAGGAGAACTCCGTCGCCGAAAGCATCCGTTCGGGTGCTCGCGGCAGCGGTGTTCCGCCTTGGTGTACTTCGTCGACGGCATCGGGGGTGCGGCCGTCTACTAAAGTTTGCGACGAGCATTCGATCAAAATGTCGGGAATCTTGTTGAATTGTCCGACTTGATATTGAAAAGTGTTTTCGATAATGAGACTAAAATGCGGGGTTTATAATTGTTAGGCATGCGATGTCTAAGGAATTCATTTGATTAGTCATGCGATGTCTATGTAGGTTGCGGATTTCAACTGTTGCAGTTTTACACTTTCTTTTCTGTGACCGTAAGTGTAATATGTGATATCGCCGGTTTCGTTGCTATATGTCAACGACAATTGGGATACGCATGTTTACTTACGTTGATGACATGTGATGTTATGTGTTGCTGGATATGTTATATTGGATCGTCGTATTTGAATAGCCGAGGTTTTTTTTATGTGAGATGAGTGTTTTTCATTTTCATTCATGTAAAAACTTGTATGTAATATTATTTTATTGGGGCACTTCCAGGTTGCGGAAGATGTCACCCTTTGTATATTATTTACTTTTCCGCACTAGGATAGACCCAAGGAGGGGAGCACAAGTAACCGGGTTCTGGAGTCTAGTTGGAGACCAACTCGAGGAGTCGAGTCCGGGTCTCCTAACTCTAGAATTGGTAGGGTTGCTTGCCGCTCTCGTAGGGGTCTAGGGGTGTGGGTTTGGCTATTCATCACGACCGTGGAATCCGTGTTTTATACTGGCTCGTATTTAAAACACGGACGTCCTAGTATATCCAATATTTCATATGATTCTTCTGCTGCGATATCTGTGATGTGGTCATGTGATATGTTCTGTGATGGATACAGTATATAGTATATATGATATATTATATAGGCGTTACTTATGTTTTACACCCGCGCTAGCCCTGCCCCGCTCTGCTGTTAGTTACCTAACCTAACGGTGCACGAGGGGACATCGAGGCGAATGCGGATGGCATAAGTGTACGTCGTATTTATCTGTGATGTTTAGGTACTTAAATGATGGGACTTCATTAATGTGATTAATGAAAGTAAAAGAAACCTAAAGATGTTGTAGAATCAAATTTCAAAATAAAAAAGGTAGCTACAGTTCTTGCTGTGCACAGAGGTATATGTGATATATCCTGCACCTTATTCGATGAGGAAAGGACCGAGATCCCTTCACCGGGAGTGACTCCTTTAGCAATAACTGGCAGATGCTACACACTCGGTTTGTCTTTTGATTTCTTTTAAGAGTTTTTGCTTTGCACAGTGATATATATGATATATCCCGCACCTCATTCGACGAGGAAAGGTCCGACGATCCTTTCACCGGGAGTGACTCCTTTAGCAAAACTAGAAAAGGCTCAAAAGCACTCCATTTTAAAATCATTTGATTCTACAACGATATCAAGTTCATTACGCAATAGGTTTTCAGGAAAACCTGTCGTAGCCCTCCATCATTTCAGATAAGTCCTGTTTAGTATTCGTGCTGCGTTTGTTGACCTTGTCAAGGCGCAGTGTGCGGTAGCTAACCAGTATTTATCTGCTTATGCATATGATGCAGATTGGGTTAGGGTAGTCGTGCGGCCTTGTTGACCTTGTCAAGGGTCGTGCGGGTGGGTTTGATTCAATCAAGAAATGACGGGTTGAACTTGACTTGCGGTCTATGGTTTGTTGACCTTGTCAAGGTCATAGATCGTTCGGGGCAAAATTATCGGGAATTTCAAGTGTTGAAATTTGCAATGAGATTGCATACCTTCTATGAGATAGTTGGATCCCGATACCTACTGCGAGTAATTGTTACTCCTGGGAGAGTTTTACACATTACAATTAGCCGATCAAGTAGGTGTCTAGAAAAGTGTTAACGGGGTTGCGCCTCTGGGAAAATGAGGTTTACATTAATTAGGTCCGTGCGAAAGCATGGGGCACCTCCCTCAAAGTACCGACACTGGCCTGGCTGAAAGATTGACGAACTTGTAGTGTGTAATTAATCCCGGCTTGTCTTTCCTTTTAGGGTTTGAAGGAAGATTTGATAAAAAACAGTGGGAGCCATCCTGATTAGATAAAATAATAACCAATCTGATCTTGCAAGAGCATACGCTGAATGTTTTCTTCTATCTCTCTCCAGGTAGCGACCATATCACGCCTTAATCAAGATAATAATACGGATATTTGACCGAACCCGCTTGTTATACTGAGCTGGGGAACGTTGGTCCCGCTCCAACTTATAATTGTTATAAGACAGAGAAGGAAATTAGGGATTACCAGTATTCCCGTGCCGCCCAAACGAAGAAAGTGCATATGATGCATCTCCTTCGGGTGTGTTCATTACAAAGAACTGTTTCTCTGTATCCTCTACGTCCTGGGTATTTGATACCGGATCAGGATCCCATATATGTAATCTGTTACATAGGGCTACAGAAAGGTAGAGAACTGAGAACGGGTGATAAGTTTCATGAGACTGAGAACGGGTGATAAGTGTTGCAGCCAAGTCTGTTGGTCACTGTCACCCAGTATTCTGAATACATTGATTCTAAACGAATGTTATTAGATACCGAACCTGATATACAAAATCATATCAGTCTCTTTATCAGTAAAGAAATGATAAAATTTTGTATTGTTGGATAATGTTTTGAACATTTCCTATATCAAAAGTTGATCGGTTCAGGCACGTTATCTAAAAGCATTGATGTTCTAAATCAAACTACAGTTCTTAGTATACAGAACACACACAAAAGAGGATGGGTTCAGAAATGAACGAATTTTTCTTGAGGTATTGTAGACTAGGTCATATCAATGCGACCTGACTAGTTGAAGTTACATTTAGATGCATATTTAAATCTGTTTGAATTTACATCTTATGAAACTTGCCAGTCATGTCACAAAGATACGATGACCATAGCTCTGTTTACTGGAAACAGAGAAAGAGTTAGTAAACTCTTGGGATGATACATGTTGATGTATGTAAGGTCCCCTGTCTACATATGCCAGGACTGGTTCTTTGTACTTCATTACATTCTCTGACGATCTCTCAAGATTCAGTCATATGTTCCTGCTGAAACACAAGTCCGAACCTTTTGAGATATTCACAGAATATAAGTTAGAAGTAGAGAACCAATACGGGTATAAGTATTATGTCCTTTGATGCGATCAGGGAGGAGAATACTTGAGTACGAAATTCCTGGACTATTCTAAAGGAGAATGAGATTCTCTCTCAGCATTACTCCTCCGAATACACCATAGCACGATGGTATATCGGGGCGGAGCAATAGCACCCTATGTGATATGGTGTGCTCTATGATGAGTACTACTGAGTTTCCTATTTCCTTTTGGGAGTTATGCACTTGAGAAGCTGCATACCAATTGAATTGGGTTCCAATCAAATCAGTTGCCTACCGCTTCATATGTGATATGGAAAGGGAAGAGCCCATATCTTAAGTTGGTTAAGATTTGGGGTTGTCCGGGCTATGTCTAAAAGCATAATCCGGACAAGCTCGAGGCAAGGTCTGTTATGTAGAACTGGAAATGTTCTAGCTATACAAAATGCAGCAGATGATTTGAAAGAACCAAAGGATTCAATAGTTACCAACGAACCTCAGCCTCTCCGCCGATCTAGTAGGGTTCCTCACCCACCTGAGAGATACTTCGGTTTCTCGATGACAGTGGAAGCAAGGATTGCATCATGAGATGATGACCCAACTAGTTTCGAGCTGGCCATCAGGAGTGGGACTCTGTAAGAATGGCTGGATGCTTAGTGATCTGAGATGGAATCCTTATACACCAACAAAGTATGGACTTTAGTTGCTTTATCTGAAGGGTTAAATCCCCATCAGGAGCAAGTATATCTTGAGAAGATTACTTGGTGTAGATGGAAAAGTTGAGACTTTCAAAGCTAGACTTGTTAAAAGGTTTGCATCATTGACCAGGTATGGATAATGATGAAACCTTTTCCAGTGGCTATGCTTAAGTCCATCCGGATCCTACTTGCCATGGCTACATACCATAACTACGATATCTGGCGGTTGGATGTCATGACTGCTTTTCTAAATGATGTTTTAGAAGAGAGAGTCTATAAGTACACAGTCAGAGGGCTTCGTAAACAGTGGGAGCAGCGGAAACGTGTACAAGATGCTTTATAGGATAAAGCAGGTATCGCAGAGTTGGAACATCTGTTTTGATGTAGTAGTCAAACAGTTTGACATCATCAAAATGGTAGATCAACCTTGTATATACAAAAGGGTAGTAGGGAGTATGGTGATGATCCTCGTAGAGTACGTGGATGACATACTCTTTATAGGGAAGGAGTTTCCTATGCTACGCTCGGTCAATCTCCGCTTATCACAATGATTCTCCATAAAGGATTAAAGTGATACCTCCTAAATCCCGGGTTTTGCATCTATGAGATAGATCTAATTGGATGTTAGGATTTTCACTAGTTGTAGTGAGATAGTATCAATCGATCCTGGGGAGAATCACTGGAAGGGTTCCAGAGTGATAAGGACGACTGAAAGTCAGTCACAGGCATTGTCTTTACCCTCAGTAAAGGGACGGAATGTTGGAAGAGTTCCAAGCTAGATACCGTGGCTAACTAGACGATAAAGGCAGGATACATCGCTACTTAAGATGCTACCAAAGAGGATGTTTGGGTGTATATTGGTTCATAAGATGAACTACGTTCCAACCATTGTGAGACAATGGAGTTGTGGCTTATGCCAAGGAACGCCGGTCCCATCAGTGATCCAGACATATTCTAAGGCAGTGTCACCTGATCATGGAGATGGTTGATCTCCAGGGTGATCGAGGTTAGGAGAGTAGACTCAGAGGACAACATGGCGGATCCACTCACAAAGGCCTTTTCCCAGAGAGAGACTTTTATGGGATGGTTGAGTATGAGATACTGCAACCACTGCTATCAGATGGCCCTAGTGCAAGTGGGAGATTGTTAGTTATATGTATGCCCTAGAGGCCATTACTGTACATTGGATGTATATTGTAGTGGATGCTGGGACATATATAGGGAGGACTTTCTTGCTCGACATGATAGTATGCTATCTGGTTACTCTTTACCTTAACGTGTACACCGATTGTCTCTCTGTTACATGTTGGTAAAGCCCTTAGGATGTGTACTTGACTATCTGGACTATGATGCAGATCATACTAGTAGGGACAGGGTAGTCCATAAGTACATCCTTCAAGGTCCCTAGTCGTGGGTATATCGAGACGGGGCATCGATATACCAGAGTAGACTAGCGTATACCTTCTCGACCTATACAGATGGGCGATGGATGATCCCATATCCATTGGTGTTTGACATCAGATATGATATACGGGTGCTCAGTGGAGACTGGGTACACTGGACGGACTCGCCGAGAACTCCCAGATGGTATTATACCTTACGTCAGATGGCAGTTCTCTGGTGACACTGGTACAGAGTAGTCTGTTGACCCGAGATCGTCATAGAGTCTTGTGTGATTCCCACTGTGCTTTGATTTCCACCTTACCACGTCCAAGAGGGCATGCAAAACGGTGGTTTTTGGGTACAGTCCCGAATCACATGGAGGCAATGAGCGATAGGAGGGGATTCATCTCTCCCGGTATAGGGAGTTGATGTTGCGCTGTGTTCGATTGGCTATAACCGGAAATCCCTGGCCAGGGTTGCTGAGATTTACTGTTAAGTGTTACTAGTAGTTTCTCGAACTGTTATAGACCTCATATCGACACGACTTATCGAGCTATTGGGGTCTGACATTTACCAACCCTAGGCGAGATATGCGACATATCAGACGACGAGACCGGACTGTACGGTAAGTGTTACTGGTTGGATTCACAGGAGTGTGAGCGGGCTTGCTTGTCGATCTTCTGATCGCTCAATACCCGGGTGGCCGTTACGTTTAGCAGACCGCTTGCGGCTTGTGGGTGTTTGATATGATCATCATCTGCTACCGGCGTATTGACGAGTCTTTAGAGTCCTACACAGAGGTTTCCTGGCTCAAGCGAAACAAAATAGGAGCGCATATGAGATATGTGCAGGACCGAGAATAATGCGTGTATGTGATACCGTATTCTATTCTCGCGATGAATGTATCGATTGGTTGTATGCGATATAACCTAGTTATCGAATCAAGGATTGATTCGATAAATCGATACATTGGATATTAGTCGGTCATATGCGATATGACCGGATCGTTAAATCAAGTGTTGATTTAATGATTTAATGTATAATTATATATTTGATATATTAATTTGCATTAACTAGTAATGGTTCACTTTAAAAGGATTTTCTCACTTGATGTGCACATTGTATATGTGATATATTTTTTTGTGCACTTGATTGTATCATGTTTGATGATACATGCTCACTTGAGTTTGTGTAAAGATTAAACCATGGTTATTTAAATGGTTAGGGTTTTGATTTTCATATCTATTTATTTATTTATTTTGAAAAGATGAAGAGAAATGGTGGCTTTCTTTGTTTGTTATTGAAGCTTCATGAAGCTTTGACTTAGTGACCATTTTTGTCTTCATGCTTAACCCTAACCATTCACCTAACAAAAGTTTACTCTCTACACTTGACCATGGTTAGTGTATGATAACTATTGATTTTATTTTCTTTTTTAAAAGACTAATGATATTATCTTCTTCTTGTTCTTCATCTTCAACAATGAAGAAAGCTTGCCTCCATCAATGGCAACTTGAGAAAAAGAGTGAGAAATCCAATTCTAAAGTGAACCCACTTCCTATTTCTTCATCCTCTACCGCTTGCCAAGTAGTATAAGGTGTTTTCTTCACAAGTTTCATGACTTGGTGAAGTTGGAGCTTGATCTTGTGTTGCCTCGACGTAGATCATCTTCGGCATCGAAGCCGACGACCAAGCCCGCCCATTTCTCCGATGAAGCCGACGCTAGAGCCCGGGATTCGATTTGGACAGCAATGAGACTTCATCATGGAGCTATGGAGATGGAGGACCGGATCTACAAAGGTTGTATTTCCGTTCACTTAGTTAAGTTGTTAACTAGTTGCATGTTTCGCCTAAAAATCTAGTCAACGATCCGTATTAGGGTTTCTCGGCACTTGTAATTTTTGAAATTGGCATGGTTGATGCCTTGTGAGACCTCATTAGTGTGCCTAGGAACCCTACACATGAGTCACCCCATGAGTCACCTCATGGGTCATGCTCCAATTAATGCTACTAAACACTTCATCCTCCACCTCATTAATCGTTTAAACAAATGGTTAAAACATAAATGTGGTGGCATCATCTAGAAGTAATCTTGTAATAAATTAGAAGAATACCCCTCATTCGTATTTACATACCTATATCCGTATTGCGAAAAATACGAATACAAAGAGACAAAAATAATCCATCAATCCAATAGTAGAATCCGGCTTAAACCAAAGCCCACTAGTATAAACCGTCTGATTCATGATACGTGCACAAGTGCACGTATATGATCGAACCCTGCCGTACAGCCATACGGGCTCTACATCATTTTTTCAGAAGCAGGGAAACGCTCTGTGTGGGACTCTAAAGACTCGTCAATACGCTGGTAATAGGTTTAACCACAAGCACGTCAGCGGCACTAGTTGTACGTAACGACTACCCAGGTATTGAGCGGAAGGTAGGCCGACGAGCAAACTTATCCTAACCCCTATTGAGCCTGTCCGTGACAATATCCGTATAGTCTGGTCTCTTCATCTAAGAGTATCGTATATCGAGTCTAGGAGGATGGATAAAGCCAGACCCCTAATAACGCGACATTTCTTGTCGGTATGAAACCTATCATTACCAGAGAAACTACTGATCCTAGATCAGTAATTCTCGACTATCTTGGCCAAGAATTTTTGGTGATGGCCACCCATGCACAACGTGACTTCAACCCCCAATACAGGGAGAGACGAATCCCTGACGATCCGCTCACTGCCTCCATGTGGCTCGGGACTGTACCCAACTAAAACCTGTTTGCATGACTCCTTTAAGCCATTGTAGGATAGTGGTCAAAGCACAGTGAGAACTCACACGAGACAAATGATGATCTTAGGTCGATAGAATAACCTGTACACATCTCATCTAGGAACTGCTATCCGACAATAGGTATAATACCAACTAGTATGTTCCTGGCGAGTCCATCTAGTGTACTTATAACCCAATGAGCACCTGTATACTATCTTAGGTGAACAAACTCACACCAATGGCTTATGAGACCTGGTCACCTCCCCTCATCAGGGTCTCGATAAGTATACACTAGTCTACTCTGGAGTATCGATGCCCAGTCTCGATACTCCCATGACTAGGGACATTTAAGGATGTGCTTATAGACCACCCAGCTCCTACGTATATGATCGCCAACATAATGCTGTTAGTCAAGCAAGAATCATATAGGCTCTATCAATATGTAATAATGATCTGTAATACCACATAAAGCATGTACATGATGATAAAGACAAACCAGATAACATACTATCGTCTTGAGTAAGACTGTTCTATCCGTATAGGTCCTCCCTCAATCATCGCAATCGCGTATCTGCGATTCAATAATTGGCTTGAGGGAACTATAGCCCAAAATCTCCCACCTGCACTTAAGACTAATTATTGCGGTGTCGCTGTAACATTTCAGAAAAATATAAAATATTATTTTTGGAATTTAATATTAAAATAATATATTTCGGGAAAACTACTTGATTTGCGAATTTGGGGTTTTCGTAAAATGGTATAAATATATACCAATATTTGTGAAATAATTGGAGATTAAAAAAATTTACTCATTTAAAAATATATTTATCGAATTTCGGCATTTTTATAATTAATTATATGCTAGTTTAAATTAAACTCGATTAGTTCACTACTAATCACGATTAGAACAAATCCGTATTTTTAATTAGTCATGGCTAGTGCACCATGACATGTTGCATTTCCTTGCATGTTTGTTTCATTTCATTTGTGTTATTTTATTGGTTTTATGTGTATTATTGTGAGAAAAGAAATGAAGAGAAATGAGAAGACATGGGAGAATAATTGAAGAGAGAGAGAGAGGGGACAACATGATGATGGCATGGCATGCCACATGTGAGAGAGAGTGAGGGTGAGAAAGAGAGAGAGAGAGAGAGAGAGACCCTTGACCAATTCCCACCCATTCATTTTCCTTCCTCATTTTCATTATTTCCTTCATCATCTTCATCTCGTTCTTCATCTCTTCCTCCACCTCCTTCTACCCTCAAGTTTCATCTCCAACCCTTCACCAAAACCCTATACTCCCTTCATTAAAAAGTTGCACAACTTCATCCTCAACACTTTGGACCTTTCAAAGTTGGATTTTGGATACTTTGAGCAACTCAAGAAAATTCTTGAGTTGCCAAATGAGGTAAAACCCATATCTTTTAGTTAAGTTAGTTTGTTTATTAGATCCTAGTTTAGTTTAGAGTTAAACAAGTATGGATTTGTGATCTTGGAATTTTTCAAGTTGAGGTTTGGGTTTGATTTGAATTGAGATGGTGCAATTGAGGTTTAGTAGTGACCTTAAACCCCGGTAGTGTTAATCTTATAGACTAAAACTGAGAATAAAATCCCAAGACTTGGACTTTAGAGACTTTTAGTGTCGGTTTGTGAATATTGTGTGCCTACAGGAATTTGGGATGACCTGAGACCTGTAAGAGAAAAACTAGCAACCCCAGAGACCTAGATGGACCACTTGAAGACCGCCCTGAAAATAAGAACCCAATCAAAGCACCCCAGGCTGGCGAGCTCGTATTCTATGGTGTTGTCGCCGAATTTTTGTGGGCTTCTGATGTTGAGTTTTTGGCTGTAGCTCCTAATCCCTATAAACAACTCTATGTACTTGCCTGTTTTATTCCAATTAACCTGATAGGAAATCTGGGAGCATATTGGGATTATATAGGGTTATGTTTTCCGTATTTTAGAATTTTGGTTTTGATATTAGTTATGAGATTTGGTTGCTTGATGTTTGTACGTCAACGACGAGGTTTGTTTGGTCGTTTTTGCATGCGTAGGCTAAAGGTTCTAACCTATGAGCGCACCGTGTGCCGTATCGGTTTTCCGGATTCGGTTTTCATAACTTGACGATATGTGTTGATTTGTAGGTACCTTCGCATGGATTCCGAGACGATGAAGTACATCGACTACGGCTGAATAAGGAGTTCCGCAGGTGAGTAGATTTTTATCTACAGGGGAAGTCAGGTGGATGGCGTATAGCACCCCCGCAAATTATAATGGAAACCGATATATATATATAATATGGTTAAGGAAACCATGTTAGAAACTTATGGATATGGTTAAAGAATTAGTAGGAGACAAGATATACCACGAGTTAAGGTTATAGTGTATGGTTTAGTATGACATGATATGATAGAAATGATGTCTCGAATTGATATATAAGGATGTGAAACGTGAATGTGAATCACGATATTGTAAGTCCACGTTGCCCACCCCGGTACTTGCGGGGAGGCGGAAAACGGAATAAAAATCAAATTTTTATCAACTTAGGCAACATGGACTAGACAAAGAAGGATCTTTGCTAAACAAAAACAAGCTAAAGCTAACTAGAAACTAGCTAAGTGTTAGAAAGGTTATACCTAGGGCTTTATATCCTTCTCTCCTTGCTCCTTGGAGTAGTAGAAAGGGATCACCTTTGTCGTCTTCTCACGTCGAAGAAGGATCCACCCGAAAGCCTCGACCTTTGGCTTCAACTCCAAGCTAGAAGTAACTAGGGTGCAAGAAGTGATAATTCTAGAACCCTAGATGAGAGTAGAGATTATCAAGAAGAGGTTTTTCTCAAGCTCAAGTGTTTCTCAACACATGAGAGGGGAGAGCTTGAGGGAGAGGAAGAACAAGAGAGAGAAAGTAAAAAATAGAATGAGAGAAAATATGAAGCATTCTCTCATATATGTGTGAATTATTGTAATTAGATAATTAGCTAGATAATTGTCATGGTTAATCAAGACATGACCATTATCATTTCATTTTTAATGCAATTTGCAAGGATCAAAGAGCATCTTCCAAATGAAATGATGATGGTCAAAGTGTCAACCTAGGTCAATAAGTCAATGAGGTCAAATGGTCGACAACCATAACCATGCACAATTATTTAAACTAATATCAATTAACCATAATACACACATAAGCATTAGGGTTAATAAAATGACAATAGTCATTAACCCTAATCAAAGTCCTCTCCCTCTGTCTCAAGCAACTGTGCATACGCACCCATATTCGTGATCCGAGGAACACGAATACAATGAGATAAAACCAATCCCAAATCATATACTAGGATCCGGCTTAAACCAAAGCCCGCTAGTATAAGCTGTCCGGACAGCAAACGTGCACAAGTGCGCGGATGTGAACGAACCCTGTCGTAAAACCATGCGACCTCTACTCATTTTGCCTAAAGGCGAATAGCTCTCTGTGTGGGACTCTAAAGACTCGACACTACGCTGGCAGTGGGTTTAACCACAAACCGCAAGCGGCACTAGCTGTACGTAACGGTCCCCAAGTAGATGCCGATAAGAAGACTGACGAGGTGAACCCCATCTGAACTCCTACTGAGCCTGTATGTGACAGTCTCCGTACAGTCCGGTCTGTTCGTCTGATACATCGCATGGCGGGCCTAGTCGGGCGGTGAACGTCAGTCCCCTAATAGCGGTACAAGTCGTGTCGGAGTGTAGCCCAGAACACCCTGAGATAACACTGGAAACCTACCAGTATATCTCGCTTGCCCTGGCCAGGGACTACTCGTGTAATGGCTCTCCTGGACACAGCGCGATGTTAACCCCCAATACCGGGAGAGACGAATCCTGTCTAACCGTCACTGCCTCCAAGTGCTTCGGGACTGCACCCAAAAACCACCTGTTTGCACAACTCCTTTGAGCCGTGGTAGGGTAGCAATCAAAGTGCAGTGGGAACACACTCGAGGCGAAGTGACAGTGTCAAGTCAGCGGACTAAGCTGTACTCATGTCACCTGGGAACTGATAACTGACGATAGGTATAATACCAACCAACAGTCCCCGACGAGTCCTGTCCAGTGTACTCGTAACCTAACGAGCACCCGCATACTATCTCAAGTACGACGTACTGACGGCTGTGGGACAGACCGTCTCCCACGCTGGGATGAGAAGCGCATACGCTAGTCTACTCCGGAGTATCGATGCCCTGTCTCGATAGTTCAACGACTAGGGATCTGTATAAGGATGTGCTTATAGATCACCCAGCTCCCACGAGTGTGAGCGCCATCACAACGCTGGTAATCAAGCAAAGATCCTAAGGGCTCTACTAATATGTATATCAGCGATATGCTAAAAGAAACACATGCACATATTAAAGCAGAGACAAACCAAGTAGCATAGTACCATTTCGAGCAAGATTGTACATACAACTGTGAATATCCCAAGCTTCCATCAAGTAATATACAAACTAGTATGATACAGTAATGGCCTCTAGGGCATATACACTAACAGATATATATATATATATATATATATATATATATAATGTAATGAAAGAGAATCAGTATGAGATTATAGTGGCATGTTATGAGGTTGATAAATATGATATGAGATTACGAAGATGACTTGATATGAGATATTGATGTGATGAAAAGAGTATACGATGAGATATGATGACTTAGTTTGATATGTCGTTATACGGATGCGATTCGATATGAGATAATTGATACCTTTGCCGGTCCCATGATATGAGATTGATACGGATGTGACCTGGGATATAGGTATATAGATATATATAATGTTGGGAATCATGAGTGATATACCGTACGAGTCGTTAGGTCCGTACCCTCATTGTCATATAGGTTGATAGGATCCCTAATATTTTAATGCCGCCGTACGATGGGTACTGTACGTGATGAGTTTTACTTGATGATTGATCCATACCCTTAACTAGAGGATGTCGTACGATGGATTATACCGTACGTGATGTTGCGAGGCTGGATGCCGATTGATAGATTCACCGACTCGGATATGTTGTAGATATGTATACCTTATAGCGTTGCGCTTACGATGTACCTTAAGCTACGTTCATGATATTCTCATTGCATTACATATATCTGTGCTAGTACACCTACACAATTATCGATCATGTGTATGTTACACTTACACAAATTTGCCGGCTCACACACTTTCATCATCGATAATTGCTATGTCACTTACACAGTAGAATTGCTACATCACGCTATTATATATTGCTATCCTCACTGTAACGTTTTAAAAATAATTAAATAAATAATTAAATGAATAAAATTGTTTAAGTGAAATTTTGATTTTCGGTAAAGCAAAATGTATTTTTTCGTAAAATCAAACCGCAATTGTTTTTCATTATAAATTCAAAAATACCTATTTAAATTATGTAATTACTAGTAAATGGTGTTTATTTAGCCACTTATAAAATTTTAGTTTAATTAAATATTTTTCCTAAATTAATTATTTTAAATATTAACATAAGCTTTATTTTACGCTAAATTAGTGTAAATTACAAATTTGAATGATTTTAATTTGTAAAAATGAACCATGGCATATTAGAATTTAGTGTGTATCATGCAAAATTTATTTGCAAACTTTTCCAATTTCTAGACTTTTCTTTAGTTGCTATAGTGAAGAAATGAAAAGAAAATTAATAAATCATGAAAAGACATATGTATACATCATATTGTGTGAACCTTCTACACAATTCTTCCCTCTTTCTTTTTCTCCCTCTCTTCCTCTTCATGTGGCCGGCCATGATCCCCATGGCAGCCCCCCCCAATTTCCCACCTCATTTTATTACAAAAAATCATTAAAAATCCACCAAAATTCAATATTTCATGCACAAAATCCTATTTATTCTCTACCCTTTATTCTTTGCTCATTTTACATGGATTTTGGAGATGGGAAGCATGCAATTTTGAGGCTCATTTTCATGTTGGATTTCATAATTTTGGAGGTATAAATTTCCTTCTTTTGTTTTATTGTTATTAGATGTTTCATTAAGCTTAATTAGATTTAATATGTTAATTCTATTTACTACTTTTAAAAATTAAAGTGAGGGTTTGTAAAATTAAGTTGGGGTTTTATTATATCATTAGGTTTATAGTAACTAGAGTAGCACTTTTACAAATGGAAAATCATGCATAGTTGATATATTGCAAATTGTGATCCAAATTTCTTAAATTAAACCATTTTTAATAAACTAGATTTCTATATATTTTTTTTATTGGTGATATAAATTCCAATGAATGTTTGTAACAATAGATTGTTGTTTAAATGAGGATATTGACATGTTAAAGGAATGGAAAACATAGTTTAGTTACTAGTATTATTGATAATTGATAAATTTTGATAAAAATTGCTATTTTTGCTAACTAGTTTTTGGAAATTATTAAATAAATGAGATTTAAAATATAAATTAAGGTTTTATTATATCATTATCATTGTAAATTGTAGTTTGAAACATTAATTCATACAAAATCAAGTGTTGTTGTGGAATTGTGGAATTTTGCTTGTAAGTTGTGGAAAATTGATAAAATTGCAAACTTGAAATTTATTTGTAATATAAATTAGTGTAATAAAAATATGGTAAAGGTTTATATAACTTAGTTATGTTATTTAATGAATATTACGATCATTAGTTTCATTAAACGTCAAGTTTTGAAGTAAAATGGTGAATTGATATTTTCAAGGTTTTCGGAATTGGATGATTTGATCGATTATAGGGTTCCGATGATTTGAACCAAGTTTAATATTATAAGTAATGGGTTTTGAAACTACGGGTTGTTTATTGGTTTCTACCTCGATCAGTCGGCGTTTGTACACCGATATCGAGCGGTATTTGGTGCTTTTGCGTGGACGAGACATAGGTTTTAACCTATGCTTGTTCCTTGTATCGTTTAACTTTTGTATGTGATTCGGTTTACGATGTTATTTATATGTTTGCGTTTAGGTACCCTTCAAGTGGACTACGGGCGATGAAGAGGAGGATCGCGACACCGTCGTCGGCAGACATGGACCAGGTGAGTAGATGTATATCTACGGGGGGAAGTCGGGTGGATGGCGTTTAGCACCCCCGCAACGTAGAATAGGAATAGTACTTAGTGACATTAGGAAACCCGATGTGACCCTAGATTCTTACCGAGCAGGACCCTAGTAATGACCCTAGGCGGGACTAGACTGATTTAGGAAAACCATACCTGAGGATGAATACTTTGGGAAAGGTTCGTAGGTTTCTGATAGAAACAGACACGCACACACTAAAACTTGACTTGGCGTATACGTATATGTGTGTATATATATAAAACTAGGTATAGGTGTATATATATACACCACACGTATATGGGATTCATTGATGTGATATGATATCCGAGGTATGATGAAACAGTATAACTGGGCTTGATGCCGTGATTCTTGGCTATACAGTCGTAATAAAGTGTTAGCGGATCATTAGAGAATGAGATAGTGAACATGAATATATAAGTTATAAGGAGTGGTGGTGATATGGATGTACATGGGACGCTAGAATAGTACCCGGACTATAACTCGTGACTGATTGTGATATGGGATATGTATGACTTGATTACGACATCACATAGGTGCGACCTGATGTCGATACTATAGAGGTGTGACTTGAGGACGATATGATATCCGTATGACTTAATCACAACATGATACATAGGACATGACATTCCTAAGGATGACATTATACGAATGATGAGACACCTAGGAGATACTTGACCGTACCCCGATATTGGGATGCCGTACGATGGATGTTACCGTACGAGGCTTAGATTTGATGATTGATCCGCACTCTTGATTCGAGGAAGCCGTACTACGTACGTGACGCTATTGAGGCGGGATCGCCGACTATTAGAGATATTGATTCAGACCTTAGGTAGACTTTAGTTTCTTATTGACTAGTTCTTAGGAGGTTAGATGGACACTAGGTTAGGGTTGAGTCATATAGTGGTAGTAGTATTAGTATATTAAATGAGTGGAACGCACATTCGTCTTTACTTTCACACTGTAATCATAATGTTGCATGTTCATACATATGTTGCTATAACAGTATAAACCTTACCTGTTAGGACCCCAGCACCATTACCGATGATGCGCATATTCCACGCACACTTATTTGCCGGCTCACACACATCATCATCGGTAATTGCTATGTCACGTACACTTTAGATCACATTATATTTTGTTGATAGAATCAGTTAACAACTAAACCGATATAACATTGTGATTACTCTCTGATGTTAGTATAGACATGATATTCATAACTTAGACATTCCTGCATTCATATTTTCATGTTATCGCACAGTATTATGAGCATATGCCGACATTTATCATATACTACTCATGATGTTGAGATTTGGATTCTGTGAGATTTCTGGATTTTTGGGGAAAACCGCAAGAATATATATAAAAACTTCTCTCTCTCTCCTCTTCTCTTTTTAAAATAAGATGCGGTTTTCTCGTGATGTATGTGTCGTCCACCATGAGTATTTCATGTTTTCTGATGGATTTCGAGACCCGATTCGAGGAGTGGATGAACCGTCTCGGGTACATGGTGGGCCCGGTATGGTACCCCGGGGCAAGAAGATCGAGTTGTAGACGATGAGCCTGGCAGGGGAAGGCTACCTACCGGTGATGTCTGGCGCGGCGGATATCCGGAGGATACCGACCGTTGTCGTGAGATTTGATGATATGGGCCGATCCGGACTGACGGAGCCCGACATATTGAGACTTGAGATTACATGTGTTGTGTCGATGCTTGACACGGATTTCTATGGGTTTCATTGTTGAGATTTCAGATGCTTATACACATTTTACTATGATAATAGCTAAAGAGTTCTTATACATGTATATCTGGATTTCAGGATTTGTTACTTTACATTCATGGTGCATGCATTTCATTTCATATGACATAGTATTATATTAAGCACTGACACGAACACGGATTATCTGCACTTACACGTAGTATTACCCTGCTATTACTAGATGTTTAGGATATAGTAGTGTATTATTATGACCTAGGATAGCGTCGTGCATTCGATTTCTTTTCGTAGATGTCTTCTACTCACGAGTTGGCAACTCACCCCCGTTGTGCCAAATTCTTTACAGGTTCGATGTACAGGTTTCCGTGGCAGCTTGTTGGCACATCTTTTCTTCAGGGTGATTTGCACGGTAGGTTGGTTCACTTGTATCCGAACCACCATTATACTTTTATTCATTCATTTGTATCTAGTAAGCTCCATCAACCATATTTGTATTACTTGATAAGTTTATTGGACCAGTCTTTTATTTCGACCTTAGAGTCGCGCGTGTATTATTCTGATCTGGTGGTTTGTGTTTTCTTTTGAGATTTGAGCCTCGCCCTTTAGCGTTGTATATTATTGTGATTGCTGTGGTTGTCTCCGCCTGTTGGCGTTGAGCTAGCACCCGTTTGGGGATGCTTTTTATTGTTTATGTATATTATACTTGTTGTACCCGTTTGGGGGCCAGTTTTTACAGAGGAGACTCTGCCGAAATTTTTGGGAAAATTGCTGATGCTTTTAAACTTGTTTTCTTTTTCTTCTTCTTCTTCTTCTTCTTCTATGGTTTAGATTTCTGGGCTTCGGCTTACTTAGGTTACGTAGCGCCTCTAGACGCTTCGTAATCTAAGTGCCGGTCACGTTCCGTACTTTCGGGTCGTGACAAAGTTGGTATCAGAGCGCTAGGTTTAACCCTGTATAAGTCTAGGTGACCCTTGGTTGATGGAGTAGGCGATTTAGGTAGAGTAACGTACCGTGGGTATGGTCCGCGGCATACTTACGATACGCTACTCTGCTTAAGGAACCTTAGGATGTACATTTGTTTGCACCGTATTTCATTCGCTCCTTTGATCTATCTTCGTCGATGTCGGAGGGTGGTTTTGTTACCACGGGCGCGCGGGCAGAGGAAGTTGCGGCTCGAATGCGATAACCATTAGAGTATTGGTTATTCTTGAGGATTGAAGCATTGCTTAGCGTGCGGATGAAGGGTATTCACATGCCGTCCGGATGAAGTTAAAAGGTTCGAACGATTATCAGAAAACCATTTTCCTAAGTTTAAAGTATTCGGAAGAACATGCAGGTATTTCGATGGACCCTCTAGAAGAATGAAACCCTAACTCGACATGATGATCACGAGAACGCCCTTGAACCTTAGGGTTTACGGCTGTTCCGCTGTGCCATTAGTGAGGCTTGGGTTTGCCCTTCTACAGCTGGATCATCGATGCTGGGGTATGTACCGGATATTTTTAAACTGTATTTGAGTGTTGAGCTCTCAGGGAATTATGGGATTTTGATAGATCGATCAAAAAGTTTAATGTAGTCCGGATATCAAGTGAAGGGATCGACTATGTGGGAGGCTCTAGACACGAGTATTGCCGTTGGTAGCGCATTCAGCACACCTATGAAGGAACGAGTTTGAAGCAGTCGACATCAGAGGGAAGAGGCGCACATTGACGATAGTGTTTACGATTGTGATTTAGTGATTTGAATTCCATATTTTCTGTTATTGGATTTTGGCATTTGAGGAATTCGTTTTACGATTGGTATTTCATGTGTGTACCTTCATTACATTCTAGTTGTGTTTCATATACCAGTTGTATTGATGTTGTTTAGTACACACCCAGTACACTTGATTTGGTTTTATATATATTGAGATTTTTGATTTGACTTCGTGCATAGGGGTTACACATGATTTTGACATATGTTTCGACCTAGTTTTCATGCATTTTTGTGCTGTGATTTCGATTTTGATATTCGATGTATGTTTTCGTGCTCCATGTGCACCTGATTAGGATTCTTGCGCATACTTGGCGCACTTGATGCGATTTTGTGCACACCAGATGCACTAAATCGGGGTTTTGTGCAGATTAGATGCACCTGATTTTGAGTCGTGCACGCCCGTTGCACTTGACAGATGTTTTTGGTGCACACCTGTTGCACTTAGTTTTGTTTTGTGGGTATTCATGGTTTCTGCATTTGGTTTCGATTTCAGTGCGCACCGGACGCACATGACATTTTATTGATGTGATTGGGGTTGATTTCAGTTTGAGCAGTATATTTTCATAATCATTATTATTTGATTTAGTAACCAGGCGGGACGTGTATGCTAAATAAAAGATATATATATAGCTATTTTTTTTTTAAAAAAAAAAAATATATAATAAAAATAAACGTCCGCTACTTATGCCGTGACACGTGCATCACATGGCAATTTTCAAAAAGGGGGTTTGCATATTTCCTTATCCGGATATTTGTACGGTTTCACTATGATGCACACTATATATAAGTTATAGATTGATGTATATTATAATGGTTTTCATATTGGGTTATGATATTTTATTCTCGCCATAACTCCGATGATTGCATTATGCTTGACGGAGTTGATTTTTGTTATGTATTAATGATTCGGAGCCCCGACGATTTGAGTATTTTGCTAAATGTTTTAGTATTTGGAAGGGGAGTGTTAATTTAAATTCGGGGACCGAATTTCCTAAAGGGGGGAAGATTGTAACGTTTTAAAAATAATTAAATAAATAATTAAATGAATAAAATTGTTTAAGTGAAATTTTGATTTTCGGTAAAGCAAAATGTATTTTTTCGTAAAATCAAACCGCAATTGTTTTTCATTATAAATTCAAAAATACCTATTTAAATTATGTAATTACTAGTAAATGGTGTTTATTTAGCCACTTATAAAATTTTAGTTTAATTAAATATTTTTCCTAAATTAATTATTTTAAATATTAACATAAGCTTTATTTTACGCTAAATTAGTGTAAATTACAAATTTGAATGATTTTAATTTGTAAAAATGAACCATGGCATATTAGAATTTAGTGTGTATCATGCAAAATTTATTTGCAAACTTTTCCAATTTCTAGACTTTTCTTTAGTTGCTATAGTGAAGAAATGAAAAGAAAATTAATAAATCATGAAAAGACATATGTATACATCATATTGTGTGAACCTTCTACACAATTCTTCCCTCTTTCTTTTTCTCCCTCTCTTCCTCTTCATGTGGCCGGCCATGATCCCCATGGCAGCCCCCCCCAATTTCCCACCTCATTTTATTACAAAAAATCATTAAAAATCCACCAAAATTCAATATTTCATGCACAAAATCCTATTTATTCTCTACCCTTTATTCTTTGCTCATTTTACATGGATTTTGGAGATGGGAAGCATGCAATTTTGAGGCTCATTTTCATGTTGGATTTCATAATTTTGGAGGTATAAATTTCCTTCTTTTGTTTTATTGTTATTAGATGTTTCATTAAGCTTAATTAGATTTAATATGTTAATTCTATTTACTACTTTTAAAAATTAAAGTGAGGGTTTGTAAAATTAAGTTGGGGTTTTATTATATCATTAGGTTTATAGTAACTAGAGTAGCACTTTTACAAATGGAAAATCATGCATAGTTGATATATTGCAAATTGTGATCCAAATTTCTTAAATTAAACCATTTTTAATAAACTAGATTTCTATATATTTTTTTTCTTCTTCTTCTTCTATGGTTTAGATTTCTGGGCTTCGGCTTACTTAGGTTACGTAGCGCCTCTAGACGCTTCGTAATCTAAGTGCCGGTCACGTTCCGTACTTTCGGGTCGTGACACTCACATCACTGTTCTATGTTGCATGATATACTGATATGCTCACATTTCTGTTCTATGTTTGCATACATCATGCTTTACGATTATATGCATTGAGATGTTGTTTTCATGAGATTCTGGATTTGAGAACCTTGGTTATATTTCAAAAGAATGTATGCATTGTTTTAAAAACCCGGTTTCTTTTGATATGATATTTGAAGACGTCCACCATGAGTTTTCTCAGTTCTGAGACTGATATATGAAACCCGATTCGAGGAGCGGTAGGCACCGTCTGCGGGTACATGGTGGACCCGGTGAGGTATCCCGAGGCAAGAAGACTTGTATAGAAAGGCGGTGAGCCCGGCGGAGAGAGTGCTACCAACCGGTGATAGTTTGGACCCGACGGTTATCCAGAGGATACTGACCGGAGTCGTGAGATAGATATGAGGGCCGATCAGAGCATGTGGCGCCTGAGGGTCGATCTGAGGATGTGGCGCCTGAGATATGAGGATTTACGTGTCGATGCTGGACACAGGTTTTCATGATTTTTCGAGTGTCGGTATTGGACACTCAGGTTCAATGATTTTGATGTGTCTTTGATGGACACATGTTGGTTGATATCCTAATATTTACATGCTTATGCTTTCATAATGTTTCGAGTGTCAGTAGTTGACACTCAGGTTCCATGATTTTGATGTGTCGTTGATGGACACACGTTGGTTGATATCCTCATATTTACATGCATATGCTTTCAAGATGTTTCGGGTGTCGATGTTGGACACTCAGGTTCCATGATGTTATTGTGTCATTGATGGACACGTAGATGATATTCACATGCATACAGGCAATGATTATATTGTTGGTATATATGCAGACACGATCACCATAGATATCATAGTATTACCTTTATGATATAGTTGACCTAGGCAATCGTTGTTTTATTCGATTTCTACCTGCTGATGTTTCCTACACACGAGTTGGAAACTCACCCCCGTTGTGCCACAGTTCTTGCAGGTTTGACCGTATGGATCAGTAGCGGCATCGCTGGCATACAGCTTGCTTTCCGGTGATTTTCTTTGGTATGTGGTACATATTGGATCGTGCCACTCTTGTATTTATTATTCCTGTTGAATCTAGTCAACTCCATCAATCAGAAACTAGTATTTGTATAAGTAGTAAGAATTAGAATGACTTGTGGTTGCGAGACTTAGAGCGATGGGTTATGTATTCGCTTGGGGGATTTGATGTCTTGCTTATTTACACTATTCTTTGTGTTGATCTTCGCCGTTGGGCGTCTTATACATATATTTTGACTTGCATGGTTATGATTCTGCCGATTGGCGATGTGCTAGTTCCCGCATGGGGATGCCTTTTATATTATCATGTATATGTAGTTTTGGATCAAAATATATAAGGGAGGTGCTGACCAAATTTTTAAAAGACGAAACATGTTTTTCAACTTGTAAAATCCACTTGCATTTTTCATGTTCCATTATCTATACATTTAAGAAAACATTTGATTTCAACATACCTTTATTTCAAAACTTCACCTCATTTATTTTCTTTAAAAGGTTTAGATTTCTGGGCTTCGGCTTATTAGAATTACCTTACGCCTATAGGCGTTGCGTGATTTAAGTGCCGGTCACGGACTAAATTCTGGTTCGTGCCAAAGTTGGTATCAGAGCGTTAGGTTTAATCTTTGTTCGAGTCTAGGTTTGACTATATGGAGTCTGAGACTTAATCTATTTTGGAACCTAGGCTTGACCTTACGGAACTTAGACTTGAACACAGGGTATTAGACCCGAACTTTCGTTACATAGATTGACCCTAATTGATGGAGTAGGTAACTTAAGTAGAGTGACGTACCGTTCATATGTTCCGCGGCATTCTTAGGATACGATACTCCGCTTAAGTGACCTTAGGATGTACATATCTTGAGACCTGTAATTCTTTTCGTCCCCATGATCATACATCCATTTGAGATCCTTGATTCTATTTGTTCCGATGATCATACTCTCATTTTTTCCGTTCCTCCTTATGATCATGTATCCATTCTGGATCTGTTGATTCCTTTCATTCTTTTGATCTATCGTCATCGATACATGCTTGAGGTTCCTTTCACCATCGTTTATCGCCGAAAGACGCGACTGGGACGATAAGACGTCTGGCCTGAATTTTGGGGGCAGATGCTATTTGGTTTTATCTGTCCACCTCTCCGAAGATGCCAAGTTAATTTATGGCACCATGTATCGAAGGTATAAATAGATGCGGCCGTTGTAGCAGACTTCGTCAGATTCCCCCTCGTTGGCGATGGGTTTTTTGATTGTGGGGACGCTCTTCCCTGCAGGCGCAAGCCCCTGTAGTTAATTACGTTACTGCGTGTTTGGGACATAGACCAATTGAACCAATATCGGTTGGGAGATCTGTAGTCGGGTTTGGGACTAAGTCCAATTTGAGAAATTTTGAGCAAATGGGATTGGTTGATCTGAATTAGGGACTTGTGGTCAACCTGGGCTCAGTCCACTCAGTTTTGAACAAAACGTTGAACACTTGTTTGGGCTCAGTCCCTTTTTTATGTGCAACAATGCTAAGGATTGATATGGGCTCTGACTCTCACCCTATTTCTTTGTGTTTTTTTTATATATAGAGTGTTAAACACTCATTGTGGCTTTGGGCTCTATGGGCAGAGCATTTTATATTAGACAGCGCCCATGTGGAGGGCGTTTGGCGCTGGACGCCAATTAGTGAGTGCAGAGCACTCTTTATTTCGGCAGCGCCGACGTGAGGGGCATGTGGGGCGCTTGGCACTAGGTGACAACCAATGAGTGCAGAGCACTCTTTATTTTAGCAGCGCCCTCATGAGGGGCACGTGGGGCTCTGGTGCTATTTCCTTCTTTATGCATTTTTCTGAAGAGTTCAGTTCTTTGTTCTCCCCTGGATCTTCAATCCCAGAGAACAAATTCGTCCCTACGAGAATTAAATTCTCATTTGTGGGAGACTTGTCTCTTGGATCTCAGATCCGGGAAAAGAACTATGTTCTTTTATATGGGTTAAACCCTCAGGTATGCCGATGAGATACTATGATCTCTATTTTACCTTGAAGAAAGTTCTTCTTCTTTCTTCTCTCTTCAAGATCTTTTTGAACTTAAAGTTTATGGGGGGGTTTCTCTCTACAAGACTTGAAGTTTTGGGGTCTTTATATAGTGGAGGCACGTTTGTTGATTCAGTTAAGGAAATCTCTCATTGAGAGATTTCTTAATTGATTTGGGGAATTTATCCACCGTTGGATCTTTGATCCAAGGACTTCTGTTTTACAGAAGACTTTTTCTTGTTTTTAACAAGTTTAGGAAAATATTTTCCTATACAGAGTATATTCTGTATCTTGGTGATTTTTAATCTCCATTGGATCTTTAATCCAATGGTGCTTTGATTTAGAAAGCACAATTTTTCTTGTTTAGAAAGATTGGGAAAATATTTTCCCATACAGAGCTTGTTCTGTATCTTGGTGAATTTTAGTCACCATTGGATCTTTAATCCAACTGTGCTTTGATTTACAGAGCACAATCTTTCTTGTTTAGAAAGATTTGAGGAGTATTTCATCAATCAGAATTTAATTCTGTAATTTGATGATTTATCATCTTCGTTGGATCTTTGATCCAAGGGTGGAGAACGTTTAGTTATGGTGCCGGCGCTCTCTTGCTTTGCACATGAGGCGCTGCCTCAGAGTTTTTAACTATTGGTGTTGCCTCACAGTTTTTAACTCTGGGCGCTGGCGCTCTCGTGCTTTGCACGTGAGGCACGGCCTCAGTTTAAATTTTGAATAGAGCCTTGATCTCTTATTGGGGAGAAATAAATGCCCTCCCACCATTGCGCTCACGTGGCTCACATGTGAGTGCAGCGGTGGCAGGCTTTCCACCGTTGGATCATCTTGAAAGTTGGATCGTCATCCAACGCCTATAAATAGGGCCTTTGGCTCTTGAGATGACTTATGTTCATCTTCTTCCTTTCTTGTTTCTGAGAATTTAATTCTCCCATCAGAGCTCAAAACTCTGCCCAAGGAAATTCCTTTTAGAGTTAAAACTCTTCCCTAATTTGGTAAAGATCGAACCTATTAACAGAGCTATGCTCTTCTAAGATCGTAGATCTTAAAATGTATTTTTAGGGTCACTTAAACCATGATTTAGAACACTGTTCATCTCTATGAAGAACTCTTAGAGTTCGTTTTGTAGATCTTAAAGATCTTAGAGTTTTTACTCTGCAAAAAGCATTACTTTTTTAGTGTTCTGATGGATTACTCCATCGTTTTCACAAAGCATGGTTCTTAGAGATTTGAGGGAATTTTTATACCCCTCCTAATTAAAGTTGACAGATGTAATTTCTGTTTGCAGAGCACCGCTCTCGAAGGGGTTTAACTCCTTGGCCCAATGAGTTTCTAATTAAATGAGAATCTTTTTTTTAGGATTTCCTCCTTAATGATTGACTGTCTCATCAATGATAAGCCGTCATTTTGATTTCGCGGGTCCCCCTCGGTCTCTTTTTCCTGCATTACAGCGTGGTACAAATTTAATGTACCAAATGTCAGAATTTGTAATGCAGTATTCACATCTAACCCTCGTTTCTTTATCCTGAGCGAGGTACTGAACGCTCATGCAGATTTCTTTTAGCACCCTCACATTTAGGAGGTTGACAGAGGACCCGTTGTCAACTATGATCTTCCCTATCTTGATGTCATGGCAGTACCCGGTGACATACAGGGGACCGAGGAGGAGATCTTCATCGCCGAAAATGATGTCAGCTGTGTGCACTTCTTCCAGCTCGTCCTTCATCTTTTTTCGGCAAGGAAAGCTTAAAACCGCTCGGGCTTTTGTAATGCCCTGATCAGATAATCTCTTGCCTCTTTAGACAACAGAAGGGCATCCAAAACGCTTAACTATGAGGGTATCTTCCTCTGGTGTGCTAGGACATTGTAATCCTCTTTATTTTTCTTTGGCGGGTCCTTGGCTGTCAGCTCTTCGACGACTCGATCATCGAGGGCGATATCCTCAGGGAATTTTCCTTTCCCTTATCTTTTTTGTTCGATCCCTTGTTTATAGGTCCGCGATTCTTTTCGGGTAACGTACGACTACGCAGCTGAATGTTTTCACAGTTCTTTATCACTTTCTCTTTTCCTGAGGTGGATTCCTTAAAGAGAGGGTCGAGGGCTATTTCTTCATCAGAATCGCATCCGAAGGTGAGAACTTACGATCCCCCGGAATCAATCATGTAACAGTTGCCGGCAGTTCTTTTGTGCTCATCTGTCGTGCTTCTCTACTCCCGACGAGTTTTGCGCTTCATCCACTTGAAATGTTGTCGGTGAGCAACGTATCCCTACCACCACTTTTTAAAGGCCATGCATTCTTCGGTAGGGTGTGCAATTCTTTGATGGTATAAGCAATAGTTAGGATGTACATCCGCTTCGTCAAGGTGTATACCGACAAGAGTATTTCCTTTGAAAGATGCCAGCTTTATTCCCATTGACAGGGCTTTAGTGAACCGTTTCCTTTTTTTAAGCCTGTTTTTGTCTGCCACAAGCGTGCTTCGATCTGGTTGGAGCGCTTTGCGACTCATCCCTACCAAGAATTCTTCAACTTGATGCCGATTCCTGGCCCTTTCCAATATGGCCATTTCACGCTCTTGATTAGCTTTGCTCTTCTGACGGGCTTCGTTCAGCAGCATGTCAATCATCTCATCTGACGGTTCCAAGGATTTTGGCACCGATCCTTCCCCCAACTCCTCTATATTATCTTCTGATGCCGAGTAAGCTTCTTCGTCATTTATTGGTGAATGAGAGATCATGTAACAACTTGCCACATAATCCTCGGGTTCTTCTGACGAGTCTTCTCCCTCATCATTGTCATTATCTCTGCTCTCAAGGATATGGTTGAGAAACTCTTGGAGTGTGACCGGTGTTCACTCCTTCTGGTTATATTCCTCCAGTGCGTCACTATGCCTTTGCAAATCCATGTACTTGTCATCAGGCTGCGCGGGCTTCTTGGTCTTCTTCTTTTTCATTGCAGACTTTGACGGCTGGGCCTGGGTGTTTTGCCCATCGCTACCAACGCCCGATGTTTGGCGCGATTTCAGCATCCCCTCAATGATCTCTAGCTCCATCGGGCTTTTCCACCTAATCGCCGGACATGCTTGAAGATCTTTCAGCATTCTTTTAGTTTTAGCTGAAAGAACAACTTCCCATGGAGCTTCCTCTATAAATGGGCATGATTCCCTCGGTTTTGTCCATCTTTTTAGGAGCGTGCGGTTGTGGAGGGTTTACCTTCCAGTTTTTATACAGCGCAAATTTGCCTTGTAGGTACTGGTCCTCAATCCAGTTTTTGAAGATGAAGTAATCTTTAATTGGGTGGCCCACTATTCGGTGGTAGGGGCAGTAATTGGGATTGTTGACGTCGCCCGGTTGCAGCGGGCGCCTTGGATCCGGTAGAGTGATAAACTGTTATGCACCGCTAGTTCGAACAGTCTTCTCGTTTTATCCCGAGGGAGTGAGTAAGGACGTCTCAGCTTTTCTTCGAGTGATTGTTGTTTATCGTTTTGGCGAGCAGCTGGCTTCGGATCACTCAGCTGCTGCTGAGCGTTAGCGATGAAGGTAGCTTTCCCTTTACCCTTTTTCATTTCGAAGCTCCGTTTTTTAGGAGGACGGTCTATGGCCCATCTGGTCCATTTGGACCAGCTTTTCGATCAAGTCTTGGAAAGTGGTCGGCTTGATGAACATCATAAATTGGGATATAGTTGCCTGTGGATCAAAGGTCCCCACGAACATGCCCAGGGCAGGAGCTTCTTCTATGCGTTGTTCGCATCTCGACCATAGGTTCTGCCACCGAATTGCATACTGAACACAAGTTTCTCTTGGATTCACCCTGGCATTGATCAATGCCGTGATCGGGGTGCGTTCGTTGGCGCATGCGAAACGCTGGGTGAATAGTAACTCCATTTCTGTGAATGTTTTGATGGAGTCATTCGGAAGTTCCGAGTACCATTCAAATGCCGTCTCCGCTAAGCTGCCGACGAACTGGCAATGTAGCAATTTGTCGTCACCTCCAGTATTGCCGCAGAGAGCCCTGAACTGAGCGATGTGCTGATGGGGGTTTCATGTCCCCTTATACACGTGAAATTTAGGGATCGTATATCCCGGCGGGTATTTAATTTGATCATACCTGCTTGGATAGGGTCGCCCAGTTCTGACGACTTAGCCAGTAGCTTCACTTGCCTGATGAGCTCATATTTGTTGAGCTATGTAGTCATCAAGCGCAGCTTTCAAGATTGTCTCCTCCCTAGATGCTCATAAAGCCGGAAGAGGGTTTGATGTCTTCCCTCTGTCGTCTTCAATGATTATCGGGGGATCTTCGGTTGGAGGGTCTGGCTGTATCATCATGCCTACCATATCTTGGAATAGGAGCACCATTTGTTTTATGTTAGCCGCTTGTTCAGCGGCTTCTTTATCTTTCTTTTCGAGCATTCTTCGGAAGAACTTGGCGTCGGTTTCCTGCTCTTGGCGTTGATCCGACAATACTTCCGGTCTTTCTTTCTGCCCAGTAAGTGCGGCCATCTTTGTCAGCATCTCCGGGAGTTTTTGTTGTTTCTCCTAAGCCTTTGTTACAGACCGCGTAAGTGGTCGATGGCCCCCAGAAGCACGGCTTTCCTCTTTTCCGGAAACCATGTATATGGTGTGCACTACCATGCCTCCAGACTTGGGCATTTGGATTCAGTACCCTTGAGATTTGTCGTAGACACAGGGATCTTCTCCGGCCTTCTCTTTTTATGAGCGGTCGAAGTTGAGGGGGCTGTTGCAGACGATACTTTCCATGGTACGACGGCGGGATGACCCTCCTCTTTCCGGACCTTCATTTTCTTCGATCTGCGGGAGTAGTCTTTGTTGATTACAGAGTTTTGGACTCTTTGCCAGACCCTGTGGATTTTAGAGGACAGCCGCTGATAGGGCTGTTCCGGGTTTGCCTTTGTAACGTTCTCCATAGGTGGAGGAGAATTTTTCAACATGCCAATTGGAGAGTTCTTGCACACCCTCCTGAGCGGCTTAAAGCTATTCCCAGTTGGAACAGCAGCATCAACTTCCACCATTGGAGCTGGTAGGGTAAGTCCAGAAGGGGAATTGCCCTCAGCTTTCCTCACTCGGAGCCAGTTACGATGTCGAGAATGTCTTGTAGCCAGGATCACCTTTATCGTCAGAGTAGCTTCGTCATGCCCCCTGCTTTGAGGAGAGGCTGTAATTGGCGCCAGCCTGTCAAAGAATGACATCAGCTGGAAAAGAATGGTGAATCTGTCGAAGGCCGACTTTCGAGTAAGGGAAGTAGTTTGGAAGACTTCACATGCAGTAGGAGTTGGGATAGACTTCTCTTGTATTGCGAGCCTCTACGTGGGCCCTTTTGAGCTTAGGCTCAGCCTGTCGAATACTGAGGCAGTAGACTTGGACGACCCGTTGAGAGGGGCCGCGGTAGGTGCAAGCTGATCGAAGACCGTCTTCTTTCGAGCTTTCTGTGATTCCACTGGAGCATTGAAGCTCATTGGCGGGAGCATGGTCCCGAAGAACAATCCAGTGGTGTCCTGTGTCACCTGTTACACTGGCATTGCGTAGATGGAGGCCGCTTGGGGCCCGTAAGTTACTCCTCGAGACAGGGCGGAGCGGGAGTTATTGTTGCAGTTTTTGCAGCTGGAAGCCATTGATAATCTTTTCTCTGCACGGGAGAAAAACACCAAATCTTAGTACATCGAATCCACAGTCAACCATAGCAGACCACGATTCGTTCGCGAACAGGACATACGAAGTGTGGAGTGAAAAGAGGAAAAGGTCCCACCGGGCGTGCCAGAATTTGTTTACCGCCGAATGGCGCGAACGGGACGTTAGGATGTCTGGCCTGAATTTTGGGGGCAGATGCTATTTGGTTTTATCTGTCTACCTCTCCGAAGATGCCAAGTTAATTTATGGCACCATTTATCGAAGGTTTAAACAGATGCGGCCGTTGTAGCAGACTTCGTCAGATTCCCCCACGTTGGCGATGGGTTTTTTGATTGTGGGGACGCTCTTCCCTGCAGGCATAAGCCCCTGCAGTTAATTACGTTACCGCATAGCGATAACCACTTTCTCCTGCTCCAGATGTTCACTTCGTGGCGTGTGTATTTGTTTTATTTTTGGTTGCCCGTGGATTGTATGCGGAGACTAATTTGTGTTTTCTTCCGTAGGGCGGGGTTTAGTCCAAATCCGTATTTTCTTAGATTTAGGATTGGTTTGATTTAAGGATCGTTAACCTTGTTTGAGATTAAGATCAACTTAAATGTTTGTTAAGGATACGTTAGTCTAATTTTTAGACTAAGATCTACTTAACAAGGTTTTAGGATTATTTAGATCCAAAGAAAGCATTTCTATTATTTTAGTTTAAGGACCTTGCGGTCCATTATTAGTTTAGGGACGCTGCGGTCCATGGGCTAGTTTAAGGACATTACGGTTCATAGTTAGTTTAAGGACACTACGGTCCATTGTTAGTTTAGGGACGTTTTGGTCCGTAGAATTATTAGTTGTCGGGGCCTGCCACCTCTCTGAAGACGTTGAAGAATTACGACGACATATATCAGAGGTGTGTGGAGATGTACCCATGAACCAATATCGGTTGGGAGATCTGTAGTCGGGTTTGGGACTAAGACCAATTTGAGAAATTTTGAGCACATGGGCTTGGTTGATCTGAATTAGGGACTTGTGCTCAACCTGGGCTCAATCCACTCAGTTTTGAACACTTGTTTGGGCTCGGTCTCTTTTGTATGTGCAACAAAGCTAAGCATTGTTATGGGCTCTGACTCTCACCCTATTTCTTTGTGTTTTTTTATATATATAGAGTGTAAAACACTCTTTGTGGCTTTGGGCTCCATCGGAAGAGCATTTTATATTATACAGCGCCCACGTGGGGGGGGCGTGGGGCGCTAGGCGTTGACGCTAATTAATGAGTACAGAGCACTATTTATTTCGGCAGCGCCCACGTGAGGGGCACGTGGAGCGCTTGGCCTTGTGCGCCAACAAATGAGTGCAGAGCACTCTTTATTTTAGTAGCACCCACGTGAAGGGCACGTGGGGCGCTTTGTAGCGTCTTGAAAAGTCGTTTTGGTGTTTTCCTGAAATTCGGTGAAAATTCGGTATTTTTCCGAAAACCGTCTTTCTTGTTATTTTGCAGTTTAGGGCTAATTATACCTTAAATGGATAGGTAATTACTTTTTTTAGTAACTAATGAGTTAATTATGAAATTTTGGTCATTTAGAAATTTTTCCCTATTTTTCAATTTTTTAATATTATTTTAAGCCGGTAAGAAAATACATTAAATAAGCGATAAATACAAATTTTTCCGGGCTAATTTTAATCTCTAAAATTATGATAATTATATTCTAGTGATAGCATGAATTTTTAGTAATTTATTTTGATTTTTAACAAATTTCTATGTTATGAAACGAATTTATTGAATTTTGAGCTAAAACTTGCAATTTTTGAGTTGTAGGGGGCCTTTTTGCATAAAATTTCTTTTGTAAAACCCCTCTCTCATTTCCCTCAGCCCTAGGACAGCCCAACCATGACCAAGTCCAGAAAATTCTGATCTCTTTTCTTTAGTTGTTTCTTGAGTTGAATTAAGGGGTTTTTTGGATTTATTTTAATTTATAATGGATAAAGTATGATACATTGACTTTGGAACTTGACCCTTGACCTTCCCACTCACCCCACACCCTCCCCCATACCTCCTACCTGGCCGAAACCTGCACCCCTCTTCCTCATCTCTTTTCTTTGCATTTTTCTTCAATTTCCTTCAAGAAAATACATCAAATCCATGAATTAATTCCAAAAATCCAAACAAAATCCTTATGCTATCATTATCCTTAGCCATTCTTGCTTGAATCTTGGAGCTAGGAAGCCATTCCTTGGAGCAAATTCTCTTGCTTGATCCATTGATCAAGAGGTATAATTCTCATCAAGTTGCTTTCTTTTGCTAAAAAATTCCTTTAATTGTATGGTTAGTGTTAAAAGTTAGCTTATTTCTAATCTAGTTTAAAAGAGTAGTTTGTTTAAATTAGGGTTTTGAAGCCATGATAATTAATTAAGTTGTTTATTAGTTAATCTAGTTGTTAGTGAACTAATCTATATGGTTACCTTGTTATGTAGTCTTTAATTATGCTAATTTAGGTAATTTTAGAAGTTGATTTTAGTTGTAAATTGTTGTTTTAAATTTTCAAGAGAAGGTTTTTGTATGGAATTGATATTTGAAACTTGATTAGTGAGTTGATTAAGTTTTAGAAAGCATTATTTAATTGATTTAAACCTAATTTGCTATCTAGTGTTTTGCTAACCTTAATCTAAGAGGTGAACTTGCTAATTGGGGTTGAAATTAGTGTTAATTAAGTTTTTCAAGTATGGTTTTTGATTTGCAATTGCTATTTATAAAAATCAAGAAAGGGTTTGGTTGTGGAATATAGGTTTTGGAGCATGATTAATGTGTTGTAATTAGTGGGTGTGGATTGCTTGTAGTGTGCTTGGGTGAGTATGCTTTATTGTAGTCGTTTTGTCGCAAATCGGCGATTTTTGCACCGATTTTTGGAATGTATATGCTTACTAGATTTTTATATAAATTATGAGATGGACTATTTTTGATATCTTGATGATTGTAATGGCTTGTCCTACGACTTTTAGGATGCGTGAGTGCGGTTTTTGGGTAGTCGGGTTTTAGTTTTGCCGGGTGACCCAAATCGGCGTTTTTGGCAGTTTTTGCGATTTTCGCGTATGTTCCGCGCACTTTGTGCACGTTGTACCTAGATAGCGAACTTTAGTAGTTTCGTTGGGGTTTGCGTCGTTCTTGATATGTAACCTTATAATTGGTAATGATGTAAATTCCAGGTTCGGTCGCGGAAACGTCAGACGCGGCGCGAAAGGGAAAGGCGGTGATTGGACACAGCTAGCCAGGGATCCCGGTGAGTAGATTTAACATCTACGGGGGACGATCGTTTGGATGGCGCAAGTCGCCCGATAGATTTAGTAAACTGAAAATAAAATAGTAAACTGGATAACCACTTGTGACATTAGAATAATAATACTGGCATGATAATTGCTGCAATTAGATCAATATGTTATACCCATATACGCAAACTCAATTGTAGGACACATGCACCATTACCAGGTTTTTATATGCAGCACGAGCACTATTCATGTTTACACACACACCCTGGTAATTGCCATGCCACCACACTAGATAACATTTAAATTTAAACCTTTTACTAATTGATACTTAAACTGGTGCTATTGCCTTTAATTCCTTAAAATGAAACCGTAGAATTGCTATTCATGTGCATGTACTTCATCATATTAATTGTTCATGCTTAATCCATTAATCACACATCGCAACTTGATTATTGATATCATATGCATTCATTATCACTGATATATGCACTTATGAGGATTTCTTGAGATTTTATGATATTGCTGGATTTCGGGGGAAAGCCGCAAAATTTCCAAACTTATGATATTTTTAAAACATGTAAATTGCGGTTTTCTAGTGATGTAAGTGTCGTCCACCATGAGTTTGCTGTGGCTTTGGAAATCCGTGTCGAGGAGTGGAGGAACCGGCACGGGTACATGGTGGGCCCGGTAAGGTACCCCGGGGCAAGAGGAATGTGGTGATGACGTTGAGCCTGGCAGGCGACGGATTACCTACCGGTGACTGTTTGGGACGGCGGATATCCAGAGGATACCGACCGTGGCCGCTAGATGATGAGATATTGATATTTGGGATGGGTCAGCCGGACGGCTGAGGCCAGCGATACATTTATGAGATTTGAGACAGCTTTTGGGGTGTCGTTGTTGGACACCGGTTTTCGTCGATTCATTGACGTTTGCTGGCATTCTAAAAGAGTTTCAAAAACAACATCTGATAAAATATTTTTATATATAAACCTATTGAGACCTCAGATATTCATGTTGCATACATATTCGTACACTGATGTTGTATACACACCTGCTAGTATATCCATATTGCATACATACTCGCCATCATGTCCTGCCTTAGCTGTATATAGATGCTAGGATGCTTGTGTGCATGCATTCGATAGCCTGTGTAAATGTTATTTATTACTCACGAGTTGGCAACTCACCCCCGTTGTGCCATAGCCTGTTGCAGGTCCGCTCCGTCAGTTCAGTAGCGGCGGGTGCGCTTGCTTCTTTTGCCTCTTTTGCCTGGACTCGAGATTTGCTCATAGGTGGGTTATGTTAATATTTTTGTACCACCTTGTATATTCTTTGCATCTAGTGTACTCCATCTACTGTTTCTACCAGATTATTGTATATTGACCTAGAGATGAGACTGTGAGGTTTGTGGATTTTATGCTGTGTTTTGGGGGTCGAGCTCACTTGAGCCGACATGCTACTTTTTCATGCTTCCTTATGCTTTATTATGATTATTATGCTTGCTGTCATTTACATTGCGTGGGATTTGTGACCGCCTTGTGGCGAAGAGCTAGCTCCCGCTTGGGGATGCCCTATTGTGTTGGATTCATGTATATTTTTGTTGTACCCATTTTGGGGGCCAGTATTTACAAAGGAGACTCTGCCGAAATTTTCGGAAAAATTAGTATTGTTTTTAAAAAGGGTTTTACATGACTTATTTGATAAACTTGCTTTTAAATGTTTGGGTTTTCTTCACTCTTTTGCTTAATTGGTTTTGTTTTCTGGGCTTTGGCTTACTTATTTTACGGACGCCGTTAGACGTTTCGTAAACTTAAGTGCCAGTCACGTTCCGTACCCTGCGGGTCGTGACAAAGTTGGTATCAGAGCGATAGGTTTTACCTTTGTGAGTGTAGGATGACCCTTGGTAGATGGAGTAAGTGACTTAAGCAGCGTAACGTAGCGTGCGTATGTCCGCGGCATACTTACGATACGGTACTCCGCCTAAGTGACTTTAGGATATACTTGCTTGAAAAATTCCTTCTTCAACTCCGTGTATCCTATGATCCTATTGCACTGTCCTTATTATCCTTTTCCTGTACCAGCCACTATGCCGCCGAAGGCTACGAGGGCACAGAGGGCTGCCGTCAGAGACGAGATTCGAGCTGGCTCGTCCGAGACTAGGACTGAGCAGGGTGGTATGCCTACGCCGCAGGGACAGACTGATCCGCATTCCCCAGGTCGCATGGATAGGCTTGAGTCCGGTATGGAGGAGCTGCGACAGATGATGGGAGGCATGCAGGAGTTACGACAGATGGTGGAATCGTTAGTCGAGGTCAATCGAGCACAGAGATCGGATATTACTCCCCCTGCAGTCGTTTCGAGACCGAGTCGGATTCGCACTGATATGTTAGCACCTAGGAGGGTTCGCAGAGGCTGTGGTGGATTCTTTAGGGGCCAGTTATATCGCCTTCACCCTTATGGTCAGCAGCCATGGTTAGGATGTTTTTGGTGTGGTAGACTGCATCATCGTATCAGAGACTGTCCGGTGAGACGACAGGGAGCAGCGACAGTTCCGCATGTGACCCTACCACCATCACCACCCCCTCCTCAGAGAGCCCTACTTTCTACCCCAGGCGATGCTCCACGCCAGTTAGGTGCACCGAGAGGCCGAGGACGTGGCGGTCCTGTTCAGAGAGGATGAGGAGGCAGAGGCCGAGGTCGAGGTCAGCCCGCTATCGGTGGAGGACAGGCCCGAGTATTTGCTTTGACACCGCAGGATGCGCAGGCATCCAATGCCGTTGTGACAGGTACTTTGCCAGTTTGTTCTTTCGACGCGCGGGTATTATTCGACCCAGTTTCCACACATTCGTACGTCTCTACACACTTTGCACCGATGTTGGGCCGTGAGTCGTCGTCGTTGGATCAGCCGCTTGTTGTTGTTACTCCGGTAGGCGAGTCGTTTGTCGCTCGGTTTGTATTTCGTTTGTGTTCCGTTCGTATCGGGGAGAGGGATTCATCAGTTGATTTGATACTCCTCGATATGTTGGACTTTGATGTGCTTCTGGGCATGGATTGGCTAGCCACTTGTTATGCTTCGGTGGACTGCCGTGAGAAGGCAGTCAGATTTAGCTTTCCGGGAGAGCCAGTCCTTGTTATTCAGGGAGACCGCAGTGTCGCCCTTCCCAGCTTAATTTCGTCTCTTCGCGCTGGTCAGCTCTTGCGGAAGGGATGTCAGGGATTCTTAGCGCTTGTTTGTGTTACTCGAGCTGCAGAGGTTCCGTTGGACCGGGTCCCGGTAGTTTGTGAGTTCCCTGATGTTTTCCCTGATGAGCTACCTGGGCTACCGCCTGAGCGCAATGTTGAGTTCGGCATTGATTTGATTCCCGGTTCGGGGCCTATTTCTATACCGCCTTATCGGATGGCCCCGGCAGAGCTTCGAGAGCTGAAGGATCAGTTGCAGGATTTGTGGGACAAGGGGCTTATTCGACCGAGTGTTTCTCCGTGGGGTGCTCCGGTCCTGTTTGTCAAGAAGAAGGATGGAAGTTTGCGCTTATGTATCGACTACCGCCAGCTGAACAAAGTTACCGTTCGGAACAGATATCCGTTGCCGCGCATTGATGATTTTTTCTACCAGCTTCAGGGTGCGGGGTATTTTTTTCGAGGATCGACTTGCGATCAGGATACCATCAGCTGCGAGTTCGACAGGAGGATATACCGAGGACAGCTTTCCGCACGCGCTACGGCCACTACGAGTTTTTGGTGATGTCGTTCGGACTCACCAACGCCCCAGCAGCATTCATGGATTTGATGAACCGTACATTCAGGCCGTATCTTGACTTGTTCATCATCGTGTTTATCGACGATATCTTGGTGTACTCCCGGAGCAGAGAGGAGCACGAGCAGCACTTGCGGATTATGTTACAGACTCTGAGGGAGCACCAGCTGTTCGCGAAGTTCTCCAAGTGTGCATTCTGGCTGGACAGCGTCGGATTCTTGGGTCATGTGGTTACGAGAGACGGCATTCGTGTGGACCCGAAGAAGATTGAGGCCGTTCAGCAGTGGCCCCGACCTACATCGGTTACTGAGATCCGTAGTTTTCTAGGCCTGGCGGGCTACTACAGGCGTTTTGTTCAGGACTTCTCCCGTATAGCTGCACCGTTGACCAGTTTGACCCGGAAGGGAGTTCCTTTCGTTTGGACAGAGGAGTGCGAGCGCAGTTTTCAGCAGCTACGGACTTGTTTGACTACGGCGCCGGTATTATCTTTACCTTCGGGATCAGGCGGATTTGTTGTCTACTGTGATGCTTCGCGAGTGGGATTAGGATGCGTATTGATGCAGCATGGCCGGGTGATCGCTTATGCTTCTCGGCAGTTGAAGAAGCATGAACAGAACTACTCCACTCATGATTTGGAGATGGCTGCAGTGGTCTTTGCACTGAAGATTTAGCGACATTACCTATACGGCGAGTCGTGTCAGATATTCACCGATCACCAGAGCTTAAAGTACATATTTCAGCAGCGAGACCTGAACCTCAGACAGCGTCGTTGGATGGAGTTGGTGAAAGACTACGACTGCGAGATCTTATATCACCCCGGCAAGGCAAATGTGGTGGCAGATGCATTGAGTAGGAGGCCCGGGGGTAGTCTATCCTTTTTGCGCGCAGTTCAGAGGCAGTCGTCAGCAGATTGGCAGATGTTATGCGACAGCCGAGTTGAGTTCGAGTTCACTCAGACAGGGGGACAGCTCGCGCATGTTCGTGCACGCCCACAGTTGCTTGACCGTATATATGAGGCACAGCGCAGTGACGACCGTTGCTCAGAGATCATGGCACAGATGGGACAGGGCAGATTTTCCGAGTTCATGGTTGACGATCAGGGGATTTTACGATATGGATCTAGACTGTGCGTACCAGATGCTGATGGATTACGGCGCGACATTCTCGAGGAGGCACACCGATCAGTGTATAGTGTCCACCCCGGTTCCACCAAGATTTACCATGATATGAGAGAGACCTACTGGTGGGACGGGATGAAGAGGGACATTGCGGAGCTCGTTTCGAGATGCCTGACTTGTCAGCAAGTCAAGGCCGAGCACCAGAGGCCCGCAGGAGAGCTACAGCCGTTACCCATTCCAGAGTGGAAATGGGAACAGATTTCGATGGATTTCGTTATGGGTCTACCCAGGACCAGTCGAGGGTACGACTCCATCTGGGTGATCGTGGATAGATTGACGAAAGCGGCTCACTTCCTTGCAGTGAAGACGACTTTCAGCTTCGCTCAGTATGCTCAGCTCTATATTGACGAGATCGTGCGACTACACGGCGTACCGACTTGTATCGTGTCAGATCGAGGCACTCAGTTCACCAGCCGACTTTGGCAGAGACTCCAGGAGGCTTTGGGCACTCGTTTGAGCTTCAGCACAGCGTTTCATCCGCAGACCGACGGACAGTCAGAGCGGACCATTCAGACTCTCGAGGACATGCTCAGAGCGTGCGTTTTAGACTTTGGTGGTAGCTGGGATCGTCATTTACCTCTAGTGGAGTTCTCCTATAACAACAGCTTCCAGGATACGATTCAGATGGCACCTTTCGAGGCATTGTATGGGAGGAGATGCAGATCGCCCATTTGTTGGACAGAGCTCAGCGGGAGCAGCATTTTGGGGCCGCAGCTTGTTGAGGAGACGACAGCGAAGATACAGTTGATCCGAGATCGGATGAGAGCGGCTCAGAGCAGGCGAAATCGTATGCAGACAGGCGCCATCGCAGGTTAGAGTTCGCAGTTGGTGACCATGTTTTTCTGAAAGTCTCCCCGATGAAGGGCGTGATGCGTTTTGGGCGAAAGGGGAAGCTTAGCCCTAGATTCGTAGGTCCCTTCGAGATCCTCGAGCGGGTTGGCGCTGTTGCATATCGTTTGGCTTTTCCTCCCAGCTTTCCCGATGTTCACCCCGTCTTCCATGTTTCGATGCTCCGCAAGTACCTTCACGACCCTTCGCATGCGATTCAGCACCCGACAGTCCAGCTAGAGCGCGACCTTTCCTTTGCAGAGCAGCCGGTGGCCATCCTGGATCGGCAGGTGAAGAAGTTGAGGTCGAAGGTTATACCAACCGTCAAGGTCCTTTGGCGTAGCCCAAGCAGCGAGGAGGTTACCTAGGAGACCGAGGGCGAGATGAGGAAGAAATATCCCCATCTCTTTGAAGGTACGCGTAGCTATATTTTTTAATTCGGGGACCGAATTTCTTTAAGGGGGGAAGATTGTAGCGTCTTGAAAAGTCGTTTTGGTGTTTTCCTGAAATTCGGTGAAAATTCGGTATTTTTCCGAAAACCGTCTTTCTTGTTATTTTGCAGTTTAGGGCTAATTATACCTTAAATGGATAGGTAATTACTTGTTTTTAGTAACTAATGAGTTAATTATGAAATTTTGGTCATTTAAAAAATTTTCCCTATTTTTCAATTTTTTAATATTATTTTAAGCCGGTAAGAAAATACATTAAATAAGCGATAAATACAAAATTTTCCGGGCTAATTTTAATCTCTAAAATTATGATAATTATATTCTAGTGATAACATGAATTTTTAGTAATTTATTTTGATTTTTAACAAATTTCTATGTTATGAAACGAATTTATTGAATTTTGAGCTAAAACTTGCAATTTTTGAGTTGTAGGGGGCCTTTTTGCATAAAATTTCTTTTGTAAAACCCCTCTCTCATTTCCCTCAGCCCTAGGACAGCCCAACCATGACCAAGTCCAGAAAATTCTGATCTCTTTTCTTTAGTTGTTTCTTGAGTTGAATTAAGGGGTTTTTTGGATTTATTTTAATTTATAATGGATAAAGTATGATACATTGACTTTGGAACTTGACCCTTGACCTTCCCACTCACCCCACACCCTCCCCCATACCTCCTACCTGGCCGAAACCTGCACCCCTCTTCCTCATCTCTTTTCTTTGCATTTTTCTTCAATTTCCTTCAAGAAAATACATCAAATCCATGAATTAATTCCAAAAATCCAAACAAAATCCTTATGCTATCATTATCCTTAGCCATTCTTGCTTGAATCTTGGAGCTAGGAAGCCATTCCTTGGAGCAAATTCTCTTGCTTGATCCATTGATCAAGAGGTATAATTCTCATCAAGTTGCTTTCTTTTGCTAAAAAATTCCTTTAATTGTATGGTTAGTGTTAAAAGTTAGCTTATTTCTAATCTAGTTTAAAAGAGTAGTTTGTTTAAATTAGGGTTTTGAAGCCATGATAATTAATTAAGTTGTTTATTAGTTAATCTAGTTGTTAGTGAACTAATCTATATGGTTACCTTGTTATGTAGTCTTTAATTATGCTAATTTAGGTAATTTTAGAAGTTGATTTTAGTTGTAAATTGTTGTTTTAAATTTTCAAGAGAAGGTTTTTGTATGGAATTGATATTTGAAACTTGATTAGTGAGTTGATTAAGTTTTAGAAAGCATTATTTAATTGATTTAAACCTAATTTGCTATCTAGTGTTTTGCTAACCTTAATCTAAGAGGTGAACTTGCTAATTGGGGTTGAAATTAGTGTTAATTAAGTTTTTCAAGTATGGTTTTTGATTTGCAATTGCTATTTATAAAAATCAAGAAAGGGTTTGGTTGTGGAATATAGGTTTTGGAGCATGATTAATGTGTTGTAATTAGTGGGTGTGGATTGCTTGTAGTGTGCTTGGGTGAGTATGCTTTATTGTAGTCGTTTTGTCGCAAATCGGCGATTTTTGCACCGATTTTTGGAATGTATATGCTTACTAGATTTTTATATAAATTATGAGATGGACTATTTTTGATATCTTGATGATTGTAATGGCTTGTCCTACGACTTTTAGGATGCGTGAGTGCGGTTTTTGGGTAGTCGGGTTTTAGTTTTGCCGGGTGACCCAAATCGGCGTTTTTGGCAGTTTTTGCGATATTCGCGTGTGTTCCGCGCACTTTGTGCACGTTGTACCTAGCTAGCGAACTTTAGTAGTTTCGTTGTGGTTTGCGTCGTTCTTGATATGTAACCTTATAATTGGTAATGATGTAAATTCCAGGTTCGGTCGCGGAAACGTCAGACGCGGCGCGAAAGGGAAAGGCGGTGATTGGACACAGCTAGCCAGGGATCCCGGTGAGTAGATTTAACATCTACGGGGGACGATCGTTTGGATGGCGCAAGTCGCCCGATAGATTTAGTAAACTGAAAATAAAATAGTAAACTGGATAACCACTTGTGACATTAGAATAATAATACTGGCATGATAATTGCTGCAATTAGATCAATATGTTATACCCATATACGCAAACTCAATTGTAGGACACATGCACCATTACCAGGTTTTTATATGCAGCACGAGCACTATTCATGTTTACACACACACCCTGGTAATTGCAATGCCACCACACTAGATAACATTTAAATTTAAACCTTTTACTAATTGATACTTAAATTGGTGCTATTGCCTTTAATTCCTTAAAATAAAACCGTAGAATTGCTATTCATGTGCATGTACTTCATCATATTAATTGTTCATGCTTAATCCATTAATCACACATCGCAACTTGATTATTGATATCATATGCATTCATTATCACTGATATATGCACTTATGAGGATTTCTTGAGATTTTATGATATTGCTGGATTTCGGGGGAAAGCCGCAAAATTTCCAAACTTATGATATTTTTAAAACATGTAAATTGCGGTTTTCTAGTGATGTAAGTGTCGTCCACCATGAGTTTGCTGTGGCTTTGGAAATCCGTGTCGAGGAGTGGAGGAACCGGCACGGGTACATGGTGGGCCCGGTAAGGTACCCCGGGGCAAGAGGAATGTGGTGATGACGTTGAGCCTGGCAGGGGACGGATTACCTACCGGTGACTGTTTGGGACGGCGGATATCCAGAGGATACCGACCGTGGCCGCTAGATGATGAGATATTGATATTTGGGATGGGTCAGCCGGACGGCTGAGGCCAGCGATACATTTATGAGATTTGAGACAGCTTTTGGGGTGTCGTTGCTGGACACCGGTTTTCGTCGATTCATTGACATTTGCTGGCATTCTAAAAGAGTTTCAAAAACAACATCTGATAAAATATTTTTATATATAAACCTATTGAGACCTCAGATATTCATGTTGCATACATATTCGTACACTGATGTTGTATACACACCTGCTAGTATATCCATATTGCATACATACTCGCCATTATGTCCTGCCTTACCTGTATATAGATGCTAGGATGCTTGTGTGCATGCATTCGATAGCCTGTGTAAATGTTATTTATTACTCACGAGTTGGCAACTCACCCCCGTTGTGCCATAGCCTGTTGCAGGTCCGCTCCGTCAGTTCAGTAGCGGCGGGTGCGCTTGCTTCTTTTGCCTCTTTTGCCTGGACTCGAGATTTGCTCATAGGTGGGTTATGTTAATATTTTTGTACCACCTTGTATATTCTTTGCATCTAGTGTACTCCATCTACTGTTTCTACCAGATTATTGTATATTGACCTAGAGATGAGACTGTGAGGTTTGTGGATTTTATGCTGTGTTTTGGGGGTCGAGCTCACTTGAGCCGACATGCTACTTTTTCATGCTTCCTTATGCTTTATTATGATTATTATGCTTGCTGTCATTTACATTGCGTGGGATTTGTGACCGCCTTGTGGCGAAGAGCTAGCTCCCGCTTGGGGATGCCCTATTGTGTTGGATTCATGTATATTTTTGTTGTACCCATTTTGGGGGCCAGTATTTACAAAGGAGACTCTGCCGAAATTTTCGGAAAAATTAGTATTGTTTTTAAAAAGGGTTTTACATGACTTATTTGATAAACTTGCTTTTAAATGTTTGGGTTTTCTTCACTCTTTTGCTTAATTGGTTTTGTTTTCTGGGCTTTGGCTTACTTATTTTACGGACGCCTTTAGACGTTTCGTAAACTTAAGTGCCAGTCACGTTCCGTACCCTGCGGGTCGTGACACGCTTGGTGCTATTTCCTTCTTTATGCATTTTTCTGAAGAGTTCAATTCTTTGTTCTTCCCTGGATCTTCAATCCCCGAGAACAAATTCGTCCCTACGAGAATTAAATTCTCATTTGTGGGAGACTTGTCTCTTGGATCTCAGATCCGGGAAAAGAACTATGTTCTTTTATATGGGTTAAACCCTCAGGTATGCCGATGAGATACTATGATCTCTATTTTACCTTGATGAAAGTTCTTCTTCTTTCTTCTCTCTTCAAGCCCTTTTTGCTTGCTCTTCTTTTTGAACTTAAAGTTTATGGGGGGTTCCTCTTTGAAGTCTTGGGAACTTTATATAATGAAGGCACGTTTGTTGATTCAGTTAAGGAAATCTCTCATTGAGAGATTTCTCAATTTATTTGGGGAATTTATCCACCGTTGGATCTTTGATCCAAGGACTTCTGTTTTGCAGAAGGCATTTTTCTTGTTTTTAACAAGATTGGAAAAATATTTTCCTATACAGTGTTTATTCTGTATCTTGGTGATTTTTAATCACCGTTGGATCTTTAATCCAATGGTGCTTTAATTTACAGAGCACAATCTTTCTTGTTTAGAAAGATTGAGAAAATATTTTCCCATACAGAGCTTGTTCTGTATCTTGGTGATTTTTAATCACCATTGGATCTTTAATCCAACGGTGCTTTGATTTACAGAGCACGATCTTTCTTGTTTAGAAAGATTTGCGGAGTATTTCTTCAATCAGAATTTAATCCTGTAGTTTGATGATTTATCATTTTCATTGGATCTTTGATCCAAAGGTGGAGAACTTTTAGTTCTGGCGCTGGCGCTCTCGTGCATTGCACGTAAGGTGCTGCCTCAGAGTTTTTAACTTTAGGCGCTGGCGCTCTCGTGCTTTTTGTTAGTTATATGTATGCCCTAGAGGCCATTACTATACATAGGATGTATATTGTAGTGGATGCTGGGACATATATAGGGAGGACTTTCTTGCTCGACATGATAGTACGCTATCTGGTTACTCTTTACCTTAACGTGTATACTGGTTATCTCTCTGTTACATGTTGGTAAAGCCCTTAGGATGTTTGCATGACTACCTGGACTATGATGCGGATCATACTAGTGGGGACATGGTAGTCCATAAGTACATCCTTCAAGGTCCCTAGTCGTGGGTATATCGAGACGGGGCATCGATATACTAGAGTAGACTAGCGTATACCTTCTCGACCCATACAGATGGGCGATGGATGATCCCATATCCATTAGTGTTTGACATCAGAGATGATATACGGGTGCTCAGTGGAACTGGGTACACTGGACGGACTCGCCGAGAACTCCCAGATGGAATTATACCTTACGTCAGATGGCAGTTCTCTGGTGACACTGGTACAGAGTAGTCTGTTGACCCGAGATCGTCATAGAGTCTTGTGTGGTTCCCACTGTGCTTTGATTTCTACCTTACCACGTCCAAGAGGGCGTGCAAAACGGTGGTTTTTGGGTACAGTCCCGAATCACATGAAGGCAATGAGCGATAGGAGGGGATTCGTCTCTCCCGGTATAGGGAGTTGATGTTGCGCTGTGTTCGATTGGCTATAACCAGAAATCCCTGGCCAGGGTTGCTGAGATTTACTGGTAAGTGTTACCAGTAATTTCTTGAACTGTTATAGGCCTCATATCGGCATGACTTATCAAGCTATTGGGGTCTGACGTTTACCACCCCTAGGCGAGATATGCGATATATCAGACGATCAGACCGGACTGTACGGTGAGTGTTACTGGTTGGATTCACAGGAGTGTGAGCGGGCTTGCTCGTCGATCTTCTGATCGCTCAATACCCGGGTGGCCGTTACGTTTAGCAGACCGCTTGCGGCTTGTGGGTGTTTGTTATGATCATCACCTGCTGTCGGCGTATTGACGAGTCTTTAGAGTCCTACACAGAGGTTTCCTGGCTCAAGCGAAACGAAATAGGAGCGCATATGAGATATGTGCGGGACCGAGAATAATGCGTGTATGTGATACTGTATTTCATTCTTGCGATGAATGTATCGAATGGTTGTATGCGATATAACCTAGTTATCGAATCAAGGATTGATTCGATAAGTCGATACATTAGATATTAGTCGGTTATATGCGATATGACCGGATCGTTAAATCAAGTGTTGATTCAATGATTTAATGCATAATTATATATTTGATATATTACTCTGCATTAACTAATATTGGTTCACTTTAAATGGATTTTCTCACTTGAAGTTCACAAGTTGTATATGTGATATACTTTTGTGCACTTGATTGTATCATGTTTGATGATACATGCTAACTTGGTTAAGTGTATGATTAAACCATGGTTAGTTAATGGTTAGGGTTTCATTTGATTTATTTATGCATCTATTTATTTTGTTTTGACAAAAGAAAAAGGGAAAATGGTTGCTTTCAAAGATGAAGCTTGTTGAAGCTTCATGAAGGTTTGACCAAAGTGACCATTTTGTCTTCATGCTTAACCCTAACCATTCATCTAACCTTAGTCAATTCTTTATACCTAACCATGGTTGATATTATGATAAGTATTCATTTTCTTTTGTATTTTAATTAACTTATCATAATAATCTTCTTCTTCTTCCTCTTCTTCTTCAAGAAGAAAACCTTGATTTCATCAATGGTGATTTGATGAAAAGAGTAAGAAATCCAATTCTAAAGTGAACCCACCTCCTATTTCTTCATCCTCTACCTCTTGCCAAGTAGTATAGAGTGTTTTCTTCACAAGTTTCATGACTTGGTGAAGTGGGAGCTTGATCTAGTGATGCCTCGACGTAGATCATCTTCGGCATCGTTGTCGATGACCTAGCCCGCTCATTTCTCCGATGAAGCCGATGCTAGAGCCCGGGATTCGATTTGGACAGCAAGGAGACTTCATCATGGAGCTATGGAGGTGGAGAACCGGATCTACAAAGGTTGTATTTCCGTTCACTTAGTTAAGTTGTTAACTAGTTGCTTGTTTCGCCTAAAATTCTAGTTAACGATCCGTATTAGGGTTTCTCGGCACTTGTAAAATTTGAAATTGGCATGGTTGATGCCTTGTGTGACCTCATTTGTGTGCCTAGCAACCCTACAGTGGTATCAGAGCCTAGCTAGAGCCTTAGGCGATGCGTAGACGGAGTTAGAAGTCCGATCGAACCGAAAACCTAACCCCAAAATAGCTCTCTGGACTTTTTTCAAAAACTGGGTTTTTTCCAGATTAAAAATGCTTAAAAAATTCAGTAGGAAATTCTAAGAATTACGGTGCAAAAATTACCTAATGATCTTTCTAAAGCGCGGCGGAACCGCGGCATTAGCCGCCTATTGCGGCGGTTCCGCGCCCATTTAGTCTCATCAGCCAACTATTTTTGCACAGTAATTCCTATTTTATGGTGCTGGATTTTATGGGAATTTTTAATATTTATTCAAGAGTTGAATATTCTGGGTTGTTTTGGGGATTCGTTTATTCGATCGGATTATCAAGCTTTGTCTATGTGTCTTTCCGGATAATTATCGAATATGTTAAAAAGTTCGACCGGATATAAATACCCAATTTTTCCCCTGCCGAAAAATTTCCAAGTGTTGGATTTTTCCGAGGTTTAAAGACGTTCTAAGTAGTGCAAGTAACGCGATGGTCCTTCTAGAAGACAACAAACCTTAACTCGATTATGTGACCGTCTTGAACTGCCCTTTGAACCTTAGGGTTTGGGGCAGTACGGCGTGCCACATGTGAGGCGTTGGCTTGACCCTTCTACGGCTGGACCGTTGGTACTGAGGCACGAACTGAATGTTTTTAGACTTATTTCATGTGTTGGACTGTATCGGGAAAACTTGGGTGTTCGATTGTTCGATCGAAAAGTTTAACATTTTCTATTTATCCGGAATGGGATACAATAATTGGAATTCACAAGTAGTTATGAGATAACTGAATGAATGTTATAAATCTAGTAGTTTAGTCTCACTTGATCGGTTGCCACGGAATTTTGATGTGATCAAAAGTCCGTCGCAATCACGTAGCGTACGCGGATACTCGCCGGGTAAACTTAATAGACAGCCTCGCTCCATAGCCCCGACCAAGTGACTGTAGGAGAACCCCGTCGCCGAAAGCATCCGTCCGGGTGCTCGCGGCAGCGGTGTTCCGCCTTGGTGCACTTCGTCGATGGCGTCGGGGGTGCGGCTGCCTACAAAAGTTTGCGACGAGCATTCGATCAGGATGTCGGGAATCTTGTTGAATTGCCCGACTTGATATTGAAAAGTATTTTCGATTTTGAGACTAAAATGCGGGGTTTATAATTGTTTGACATGCGATGTCTAAGGAATTCATTTGATTAGGCATGTGATGTCTAAAGAGGTTGCGGATTCCAACTGTTGTAGTTTTACACTTTCTTTTCTGTGACCGTAAGTGTAATATGTGATATCGCCGGTTTCGTTGCTATATGTCAACGACAATTGGGATGGACATATTTACTTACGTTGATGACATGTGATGTTTTATGTTGCTGGATATGTTATATTGGATCGTCGTGTTTGAATAGCCGGGGGTTCTTATGTGAGATGAGTGTTTTTCATTTTCATTCATGTAAAAACTTGTATGTAATATTCTTTTATTGGGGCACTTCCAGGTTGCGGAAGATGTCACTCTTTGTATATTATTTACTTTTCCGCACGAGGATAGACCCAAGGAGGGGAGCACAAGTAACCGGGTTCTGGAGTCCAGTGGGAGACCAACTCGAGGAGTCGAGTCCGGGTCTCCTAACTCTAGAATTGGTAGGGTTGCTTGCCGCTCTCGTAGGGGTCTAGGGGTGTGGGTTTGGCTATTCATCGCGACCGTGGAATCCGTGTTTTATACTGGCTCGTATTGAAAACACGGACGTCCTAGTATATCCAATATTTCATATGATTCTTCTGCTGCGATATCTGTGATGTGATCATGTGATATGTTCTGTGATGGATACTGTATATAGTATATATGATATATTATATAGATGTTACTTATGTTTTACACCCGTGCTAGCCCTGCCCCGCTCTGCCGTTAGTTACCTAACCTAACGGTGCACGAGGGGACATCGAGGCGAATGCGGATGGCATAAGTATACGTCGTATTTATCTGTGATGTTTAGGTATATAAATGATGGGATTTCATTAATGTGATTAATGAAAATAAAAGAAACCTAAGATGTTGTAGAATCGAATTTCAAAATAAAACAGGTAGCTACAGTTCTTGCTTTGCACAGCGGTATATGTGATATATCCTGCACCTTATTCGATGAGGAAAGGACCGAGATCCCTTCACCGGGAGTGACTCCTTTAGCAATAACTGGCAGATGCTACAAACTCGGTTTGTCTTTTGATTGCTTTTAAGAGTTTTTGCTTTGCACAGTGATATATGTGATATATCCCGCACCTCATTCGACGAGGAAAGGACCGACGATCCCTTCACCGGGAGTGACTCCTTTAGCAAAACTAGAAAAGCCTCAAAAACACTCCATTTTAAAATCATTTGATTCTACAACGATATCAAGTTCATTACGCAATAGGTTTTCAGAAAAACCTGTCGTAGCCCTCCGTCATTTCAGATAAGTTGTATATAGTATTCGTGCTGCATTTGTTGGCTTTCGTCAAGGTGCAGTGTGCGGTAGCTATATGCTGCTTATCTGCTGCATACGATGCGATTGGATTAGGGTAGTCATGCGGCTTTGTTGGCTTTCGTCAAGGGTCGTGCGGGTGGGTTTAATTCAATCAAGAAATGTACGGGTTGAACTTGACTAGCGGGCTATGGTTTGTTGGCTTTCGTGAAGGTCATAGCACGTTAGGGGCAAAATATTATCGGGAATTTCAAGTGTTGAAATTTGCAATGAGATTGCATACCTTCTATGAGATAGTTGGATCCCGATACCCGCTGCGAGTAAGAGTTACTCCTGGGAGAGTTTTACATATTACAATTAGCCGATCAAGTAGGTGTCTAGAAAGGTGTCAACGGGGTTACGCCTCAGGGAAAACGAGGTTTACTGTAATTAGGTTCGTGCGAAAGCACGGGGGACCTCCCTCAAAGTACCGACACTGGCCTGGCTGAATGATTGGCGAACTTGTAGTATGTAATTAATCCCGGCCAGTCTTTCCTTTTATGGTTTGAAGGAAGATTTGATAAAAACAGTGGGAGCCATCCTGATTAGATAAAATAATAATCAATCTGATCTTGCAAGAGCATACGCTGAGTGTTTTCTTCTCTCTCTCTCCAGGTAGCGACCATGTCACTCCTTAATCAAGATAATAATACGGATTATTGACCGAACCCGCTTGTTATACTGAGCTGGGGAACGTTGGTCCCGCTCCAACTTATAATTGTTATAAGACAGAGCAGGAAATTGGGGATTACCAGAATTCCCGTGCCGCCCAAACGAAGTAAGTGCATGCTGATGCATCATCTTCGGGTGTGTTCATTATATTGAACTGTTTCTCAGTGTCCTTTACGTCTTGGGTATATGATACCGGATCAGGATCCCGCATATGTAATATGTTACATGGGCTACAGATAGGTAAAGAACTAAGAACGGGTGATAAGTTTCATGAGGCAGAAAACGGGGCAAGAGTTGCAGCCAAGTCTGTTGGTCACTGTCACCCTGTATTACCAATACATTGATTCTGAACGAATGTTATTAGATACCGAACCTGATATACAAAATCATATCAGTCTCTTTATCAGCAAAGAAATGATAAAATTTTGTATTGTTGGATAATGTTTTGAACATTTCCTATATCAAAAGTTGATCGGTTCAGGCACGTTATCTAAAAGCGTTGATGTTCTAAATCAAACTATAGTTATTTAGTATACGGAACACACACAAGAGGAAGAGTTCAGAAATGAACGAATCCTTCTTGAGGCATTGTAGACTAGGTCATATCAATGTGAACCGACTAGCTGAAGTTACATGTAGATGCATATTTAAATCAGTTTGAATCTACATCTTGTGAAACTTGCCAGTCATGTCACAAAGATATAATGACACCAGCTCTGTTTATTGGAAACAGAGAAAGAGTTAGTAAACTCTTGGGATAATACATGTTGATGTATGCAAGGTCCCCTGTCTACATATGTCAGGACTGGTTCTTTGTACTTCGTTAAATTCTCTGATAATCTCCCAAGATTCAGACATATGTTCCTGTTGAAACACAAGTCCGAACCTTTTGAGATATTCACAGAATATGATTTAGAAGTAGAAAACCAAAACACGGGTAAAAGTATTATGTCCTTTGATGAGATCGAGGAGGAGAATACTAGAGCACGGAAATCCTGGATTATTCTAAAGGAGAATGAGATTCTCTCTCAGCATTACTCCTCCGTATACACCATAGCACGATGGTATATCGGAGCGGAGCAATAGCACCCTATGTGATAAAGTGTGCTCTATGATGAGTACTACTGAGTTTCCTATTTCCTTTTGGGAGTTATGCACTTGAGAAGCTGCATACCTATTGAATAGGGTTCAAATCAAATCAGTTGCCTACCACTTCATATTTGATATGATAAGGGAAGAGCCCATCTCTTAAGTTAGTTAAGATTTGGGGTTGTCCAGCCTATGTCTGAAAAGCAAAATCCGGACAAGCTCGAGGCCAGGTCTGTTATATAGAACTGGAAAGGTTCCAGCTATACAAACTACAGCAGATGATTTGGTAGAACCAAAGGATTCAGTAGATTCCAACGAACCTCAGCCTCTCCGCCGATCTAGTAGGGTTCCTCACCCACCTGAGAGATACTTCGGTTTCTCTATGACAGTGGGAGCGAGGATTGCGTCATGAGATGATGACCCAACTAGTTTCGAGCTGGCCATCAAGAGTGGGACTCTGTAAGAATGGCTGGATGCTTAGTGATCTGAGATGGAATCCTTATACACCAACAAAGTATGGACTTTGGTTGCTACATCTGAAGGGTTAAATCCCCATCAGGAGCAAGTATATCTTGAGAAGATTACTTGGTGTAGATGGAAAAGTTGAAACTTTCAAAGCTAGACTTGTTAAGGCTTTTCGTCATCGACCAGGCGTGGATAATGATGAAACCTTTTCAAGTGGCTATGCTTAAGTCCATCCAGATCCTACTTGCCACGGCTACATACCATGACTACGATATCTGGCGGTTGGGTGCCATGACTGCTTTTCTAAATGATGTTTTAGAAGAGAATGTCTATAAGTACACAGCCAGAGGGCTTCGTAGACAGTGGGAGCAGCGGAAACGTGTACAAGATGCTTTATAGGATAAAGCAGGTATCGCGGAGTTGGAACATCTGTTTTGATGTGTTAGTCAAAGAGTTTGATATCATCAAAAATGGTAGATGAACCTTGTATAAACAAAAAGGTAGTAGAGAGTATGGTGATGATCCTCGTAGAGTACGTGGATAACATACTCTTGATAAGAAAGGAGTTTCCTATGCTACGCTCGGTCAATCTCCGCTTATCACAATGATTCTCCATATAGGATCAAAGTGATACCTCCTAAATCCTGGGTTTTGGATCTATGAGATAGATCTAATTGGATGTTAGGATTCTCACTAGTTATAGTGAGATGGTATCAACCGATCCTGGGGAGAATCACTGGAAGGGTTCCAGGGTGATAAGGAGGACTGAATGTCAGTCACAGGCATTGTCTTTACCCTCAGTAAAGGGATGGTATGTTGGAAGAGTTCCAAGCCAGATACCGTGGCATACTACACGATAAAGGCTGGATACATCGCTACTTAAGATGCTACCAATGAGGCAGTCTGGGTGTATATTAGTTCATGAGATGAACTTCGTTCCTCCCATTGTGTGACAATGGAGTTGTGGCTTATGCCAAGGAACACCCGTCCCATCAGTGATCCAGACAAACTCTAAGGCAGTGTCACCTGATCATGGAGATGGTTGATCTTCAGGGTGATCGAGGTTAGGAGAGTAGACTCAGAGAACAACACGGCGGATCCACTCACGAAGGCCTATTCCCAGAGAGAGACTTTTATGGGATGGTTGAGTATGAGATACTACAACCACTGCTACAGATGGCCCTAGTGCAAGTGGGAGATTGTTAGTTATATGTATGCCCTAGAGGCCATTACTATACATAGGATGTATATTGTAGTGGATGCTGGGATATATATAGGGAGGACTTTCTTGCTCGACATGATAGTATGCTATCTGGTTACTCTTTACCTTAACGTGTATACTGTTTGTCTCTCTGTTACATGTTAGTAAAGCCCTTAGGATGTGTGCTTGACTACCTGGACTATGATGCGGATCATACTAGTGGGGACATAGTAGTCCATAAGTACATCCTTCAAGGTCCCTAGTCATGGGTATATCGAGACGGGGCATCGATATACCTGAGTAGACTAGCGTATACCTTCTCGACCCATACAGATGGGCGATGGATGATCCCATATCCATTAGTGTTTGACATCAGAGATGATATACGGGTGCTCAGTGGAACTGGGTACACTGGACGGACTCGCCGAGAACTCCCAGATGGAATTATACCTTACGTCAGATGGCAGTTCTCTGGTGACACTGGTACAGAGTAGTCTGTTGACCCGAGATCGTCATAGAGTCTTGTGTGGTTCCCACTGTGCTTTGATTTCCACCTTACCACGTCCAAGAGGGCGTGCAAAACGGTGGTTTTTGGGTACAGTCCCGAATCACATGAAGGCAATGAGCGATAGGAGGGGATTCGTCTCTCCCGGTATAGGGAGTTGATGTTGCGCTGTGTTCGATTGGCTATAACCAGAAATCCCTGGCCAGGGTTGCTGAGATTTACTGGTAAGTGTTACCAGTAGTTTCTCGAACTGTTATAGGGCTCATATCGACACGACTTATCAAGCTATTGGGGTCTGACGTTTACCACCCCTAGACGAGATATGCGACATATCAGACGATCAGACCGGACTGTACGGTGAGTGTTACTCGTTGGATTCACAGGAGTGTGAGCGGGCTTGCTCGTCGATCTTCTAATCGCTCAATACCCGGGTGGCCGTTACGTTTAGCAGACCGCTTGCGGCTTGTGGGTGTTTGATATGATCATCACCTGCTGCCGGCGTATTGACGAGTCTTTAGAGTCCTACACAGAGGTTTCCTGGCTCAAGAGAAACGAAATAAGAGCGCATATGAGATATGTGCGGGACCGAGAATAATGCGTGTATGTGATACTGTATTTCATTCTTGCGATGAATGTATCGAATGGTTGTATGCGATATAACCTAGTTATCGAATCAAGGATTGATTCGATAAGTCGATACATTAGATATTAGTCGGTTATATGTGATATGACCGGATCGTTAAATCAAGTGTTGATTCAATGATTTAATGCATAATTATATATTTGATATATTACTCTGCATTAACTAATATTGGTTCACTTTAAATGGATTTTCTCACTTGAAGTTCACAAGTTGTATATGTGATATACTTTTGTGCACTTGATTGTATCATGTTTGATGATACATGCTAACTTGGTTAAGTGTATGATTAAACCATGGTTAGTTAATGGTTAGGGTTTCATTTGATTTATTTATGCATTTATTTATTTTGTTTTGACAAAAGAAAAAGGGAAAATGGTTGCTTTCAAAGATGAAGCTTGTTGAAGCTTCATGAAGGTTTGACCAAAGTGACCATTTTGTCTTCATGCTTAACCCTAACCATTCATCTAACCTTAGTCAATTCTCTACACCTAACCATGGTTGATATTATGATAAGTATTCATTTTCTTTTGTATTTTAATTAACTTATCATAATAATCTTCTTCTTCTTCGTCTTCTTCTTCAAGAAGAAAACCTTGATTTCATCAATGGTGATTTGATGAAAAGAGTGAGAAATCCAATTCTAAAGTGAACCCACCTCCTATTTCTTCATCCTCTACCTCTTGCCAAGTAGTATAGGGTGTTTTCTTCACAAGTTTCATGACTTGGTGAAGTGGGAGCTTGATCTAGTTATGCCTCGACGTAGATCATCTTCGGCATCGTTGTCGATGACCTAGCCCGCTCATTTCTCCGATGAAGCCGACACTAGAGCCCGGGATTCGATTTGGACAGCAAGGAGACTTCATCATGGAGCTATGGAGGTGGAGAACCGGATCTACAAAGGTTGAATTTCCGTTCACTTAGTTAAGTTGTTAACTAGTTGCTTGTTTCGCCTAAAATTCTAGTTAACGATCCGTATTAGGGTTTCTCGGCACTTGTAAAATTTGAAATTGGCATGGTTGATGCCTTGTGTGACCTCATTTGTGTGCCTAGGAACCCTACACTTTTCACGTGAGGCACTGCCTCAAAATTTTTAACACTTGGCGCTGCCTCAGAGTTTTAAACTCTAGGCGCTGGCGCTCTTGTGCTTTGCACGTGAGGCGCTGCCTCAGTTCAAATTTTGAACAGAGCCTTGCTCTCTTATTTGGGGGAAACAACCATGGTTTGAGCACAGATTGAGCTGCTGCTATTGATGCGGTCAGGGCGAGCTCGTCATGGACGAGGACTGACCCTCGTGTTTTCTGGTGATATGAGAACGTATCGATTTAGTGTTTGTGTTTTGACCTCTCGTTTGAGGCGAGTGTTCGGTTTTGCACCGGATGATCGGGCCATTGTTAGAGGCTACTTGTTGTGAGAGGACTGTTGATGTATAGCCTACTTTAGAGTTGTGATGTTGTCTACCTTGCAGACGGATGACCCATCTGTTGCTGAGATTAATAAGATGTCGCTTCTAGAGTTTATGAGCCGAAACCATTGGAGCGTTCAGGCAGAGATGTGAAAGGAGATAGCTAGTATATCTCGAGTTGAGCGATTGATATGATTCGTCCGATTTGATGCACCGACGCAGGATCAGTTGAGTTGAAGATTTCCAGTGCGGAGAATGTTACTTAGATCTAGAGTAGATCGACCCAGAGATGACGTTGTTCGTTGGATGATCCAATATGAGATCATTAAGTTGACCAGCTTCGGATAGAGGACCCCACCCAGATGCATTGTGGGTTGATCGAGAGCGGATGGATAAAGTAAATTCCTCCGATGGTCGGGACGAGTTCCCGAGGACGTATTCTTCTACAGAGTGATGAGATACCATGTTCGTATTATGAGTCCGTGTAAGAGATTCCGGATTGACTGTAGCCGAGAACAATTGCAGTACGCAGATATCATGAGGTGACGTCGAAGTGGACGATAATAAAGACGAGTGGAACAAGAGGTTCGTACGAGATGCTAACGAGCTGTTGTTACTCCCCGTTGAGATTAGAGATCTGATATATATAAAGAGGCATTGGGATATGGCCAGTTCCCGAGGAAATGCTGTGCTCAGAACGCAGATGTCCAGAAAATGAGAGAATATTATGTAAGAATACCAGCCTCCGTATAGTTCGGCATAGGCGAAATCGGTAGAGACCTTGAGCAGGTGCCTTCCAGGACACTGCTGCGATAAGAGTTGCACCGAGGATCAGTTGTGTCATGTGTATTCATAGGGCCAGAGGCCGACGCCAGTGACGTGCTGCTTTACGATTGGTCATACTAATTGGCCGAGAGATGACCAGAGGAGTGCCAGAGCGGAATCGTTTCCGTTAGCAAACCTGACCGGGACGACCAGCCGATGGATTGCGAGATTGGTGATCCATAGCGAAAATGAGGACCCTGAGACATAGGACGCAGACCGTGAGCAAGAGGCATGCGGATGTTCTTGCTCTGCCAGTTTTGGGCGCACTGACATTTTTTTTTGACATTGTAGGAGGTATACCTCAATCTCATTTATAGTGATTTGTGTTAGTGATACGAGTATCACACTTATATCACTGGGAACTGAGTTTTGATGATCGAGTTTCATGATATTGTTTTCGTGCACTATGGCTGCACCTACCGGGTATTTACATTTTGTGCATATCTATTGCACTAGATATCGGTTTTGTGCCTTGGTTGCATGTGTTTATGATTTCGTGGATTTCATACGGTTGATTTGATTTTGTGCATATGATATGCACTCGATTTGATTTATGCACTCGGTATAGCTCACATGTGCTTGCAGTGCAGTGATATGGATTTTGTGCACACAGTGCACACGTTTATGATTTTATACACCTTGGTACACTCGGTGTTGATTTTATACGCATTTGAGTTATTGATGAGATTTCGTGCATTGGATGCACCAGATTGGTATTCCGTGCATCGGCTGCACCGGAATTGTATTTCATTCATTGGATGCACCGGATTTGTATTTCATGCACTGGATGCACCCGAAGTGTATTTTGTGCATTTGTTTCGCCAGATTTGTATTTCGTGCATTTGTTGCACAAGATGGGTATTTTGTGCATTGGTTTAACTAGATTTATACTTCATACATTGGTTGCACCCGATTTATGTCTTTGAGCATTTGTTTTACCAGATTTATATTTTTGTGCGCGTTTGCCCTTGACATTCGTTTTCGTGCAAGCTACTACACTAGATGCTTTTTACGGACCTGACGCGCTTGGGTTGGATTTTTGCGCATATTAGGCGCTTGGTATTGGATTTCGTGTGCATCGGATGCACTTGATTTAGATTTTATTCGTGCATGTTAGACGCACTTGATTTAGATTTCATTCATGCATGACGGATGCACTTGATTTGGATTTTCACGCATGTTGGGTGCATGATATGAGATGTGATTTTGTGCACACCAGATACACTCGATGGGGATTTTCATTGGTGCATGTTAGTTGCACTGGATTGAGATTTTCGTGCACTATAGATGCACTAGATGTTGTCGTGCACACCCGTTGCACTGGACAGATGCTTTCGTGCACACCCGTTGCACTTTGTTTTGCTTTTGTGCATATTGTGGCACTTGTATTTGGATTTGATTTCCGTGCGCACCAGACGCACGTGATTGTTGGATACGCCTTTTGAGGCTGATTTTTCTCTTGAGCACTTTGTTTTCATGATGGGCACTATATTATGTAGTAGCCGAACATGACTGATCTGAGAACAGTACCTGAGTACTTTGCATGCATTAAAAGTTTAACAAGAGGTTTTCAAAAAGGAGCTATAGTCTCGCTATTTCCTACGTGTCCGTGAGCGACACGAACGTTTACAAAGGAAAACCTTTTGGAATATTTCAAAACGGCGGAACGTATATTTGAGCAAAACATATATGAACGTATATTTATTACTTTACAAATGAGCGTCCATCACTTCTGCCCTGAGTTACGCATCATACGGTGATCCAGGAAATATTTTGCATGTGTTTTATTCAGTTTTAAGAGATTTTTCTAAGGATGCGTACTACACACATATTGTAGAATTTGACTAGTGCATATTGAATTTTAGTAGTGGATTTCGAGATCTATATCTCAATTTTACCTCCGATGATTTGCGTTCATATCCGATGATTTGCGTGATGCTTGACGGAGTTCGATTTTGAGTTTCATACTCGTTTTCAGGCGCACACGAGGCGCTGTGGTATTCTGTATCTTCCGTGATTTCGGAGTCCCGTTGATTTGAGCTGATTATTGAAATGTTTTAGCATTTGGGAATTTAAATTTCAATTCGGGGACCGAATTTATTGAAGGTGGCCGCTGTAACATTTCAGAAAAATATAAAATATTATATTTGGAATTTAATATTAAAATAATATATTTCGCGAAAACTACTCGATTTGTGAATTTGGGGTTTTCGTAAAATGGTATAAATATATACCAATATTTGTGAAATAATTGGAGATTAAAATGATTTACTCATTTAAAAATATATTTATTGGATTTCGGCATTTTTATAATTAATTATATCCTAGTTTAAATTAAACTCGATTAGTGCACTACTAATCACGATTAAGCCAAATCCATATTTTTAATTAGTCATGGCTAGTGCACAATGACATGTTGCATTTCGTTGCATGTTTGTTTCATTTCATTTGTGTTGTTTTACTAGTTTTATGTGTATTATTGTGAGAAAAGAATTGAAGAGAAAAGAGAAGACCTCGGAGAATAATTGAAGAGAGAGAAGGGGACAACATGATGATGGCATGGCATGCCACATGTGAGAGAGAGTGAGGGTGAGCAAGAGAGAGAGAGAGAGAGACCCTTGACCAGTTCCCACACATTCATTTTCCTTCCTCATTTTCATTATTTCCTTCATTATCTTCATCTCCTTCTTCATCTCTTCCCCCACCTCCTCTACCCTCAAGTTTCATCTCCAACCCTTCACCAAAACCCTATACTCCCTTCATTAAAAAGTTGCACAACTTCATCCTCAACACTATGGACCATTCAATGTTGGATTTTGGAGACTTTGAGCAACTCAAGAAAATTCTTGAGTTGCCAAATTAGGTAAAAACTATATATTTTAGTTAAGTTAGTATGTTTATTAGATCCTAGTTTAGTTTATATTTAAACAAGTATGGATTTGTGATTTTGGAATTTTCCAAGTTGAGGTTATGGTTTGATTTGAATTGAGATGGTGCAATTGAGGTTTAGTAGTGACCTTAAACCCCGGCAGTGTTAATCTTATAGACTAAAACTGAGAATAAAACCCCAAGACTTGGACTTTAGAGACTTTTCGTGTCGGTTTGTGAATATTGTATGCCTACAGGGAATCTGGGATGACCTGAGACCTGTAAGAGAAAAATTAGCAACCCTAGCGACCTAGATGAACCACTAGAAGACCACCGTGAAAATACGAACTCAATCAAAGCACCCTAGGCCGGTGAGCTCATATTCTATGGTGTTGTCGCCAAATTTTTGTGGGCTTCTGATGTTGAGTTTTTGGCTGTAGCTCCTAATCCCTATAAACAACTCCCTGTACTTTCTTGTTTTGTTCCAATTAAACTGAGAGGAAATCTGGGAGCATATTGGGATGGTTTTGGGTTATGTTTTCCTTATTTTAGAATTTTGGTTTTGATATTAGTTATGAGATTTGGTCGTTTAATGTTTGTACGTCAACGACGAGAGTTGTTTGGTCGTTTTTGCATGCGTAGGTTATAGGTTCTAACCTATGAGCGCACCGTGTGTCGTATCGGTTTTCCGCATTTGGTTTTCATAACGTGGAGATATCTGTTGATTAGTAGGTACCTTCGCGTGGATTCCGAGATGACGAAGCACATCGACTACGGTTGAACAAGGTGTTCCGTAGGTGAGTAGATTTATATCTATTGGGGAAGTCGGGTGGATGGCGTATAGCACCCCCGCAAATTATAATGGAAATCGATATATATAGAATATGGGTAAGGAAACCATGTTAGAAACTTATGGAAATACTACGACTTAAGGTTATAGTGTATGGTTTAGTGTGACATGATATGATAGAAATGATGTCTCGAATTGATATAAAAGGTTGTGAAACGTGAATGTGAATCACGATATATATATATGTATATATGTATATATATATGTATATATATATATATGTATATATATATATGAAAGAGAATCAGTATGAGATTATAGTGGCATGTTATGAGGTTGATAAATATGATATGATATTACGAAGATGACAAGATGTGAGATATTGATGTGATGAAAAGAGTATACAATGAGATATGATGACTTGGTTTGATATGTCGTTATATGGATGCGAGTCCATATGAGATAATTGATACCCTGTGTCGGTCCCATGATATGAGATTCATACGGATGTGACCGGGGATATAGGTATATAAATATATATAATTCTGTGAATCATGAGTGATATGTCGTAAGAGACGTTTGGTCCGTATCCTCATTGTCATATAGGTTGATAGGATCCCTAATGGTTTAATGCCGCTGTACGATGGATATCGTACGTGATGAGTTTTACTTGATGATTGATTTATACCCTTGACTAGAGGATGCCGTACGGTGGATTATACCGTACGTGATGTTGTGAGGATGGATGGCGATTGATAAATTCACCGACTCGGATATGTTGTAGATATGTATACCTTATAGCGTTGCGCTTACGATGTACCTTATGCAACGTTCATGATATTCTCATTGCATTACATATATCTGTGCTAGTACACCTACACTATTATCGATGATGCGTATGTTACACTTAGACAGATTTGCCGGCTCACACACTTTCATCATCGATAATTGCTATGTCACTTACACAGTAGAATTGCTATATCACGCTATGATATATTGCTATGCTCACATCACTGTTCTATGTTGCATGATATACTGATATCCTCAAATTTCTATTCTGTGTTTTCATACATCATGCTTTACGATTATATGCATTGAGATGCTGTTTTCATAAGATTCTGGATTTGAGAACCGTGGTTATATTTCAAAAGAAGTTAAGTATTGTTTTAAAAACCCTGTTTCTCTTGATATGATATTTCGAGACGTCTACCATGAGTTTTCTCGTTTCTGAGATTGATATATGAAACCCGATTCGAGGAGCGGTAGGCTCCATCTGTGGGTGCATGGTGGACCCGATGAGGTACCCCGAGGCAAGAAGACTCGTATAGAAAGGCGGTCGGCCCGGGGGAGGGAGTGCTACCTACCGGTGATAGTTTGGACCCGGCGGTTATACGGAGGATACCGACCGGAGTCGTGAGATAGATATGAGGGCCGATCAGAGTATGCGGCGCCTGAGGGCCAATCTGAGGATGCGGCGCCTGAGATATGAGGATTTACGTGTCGATACTGGACACGGGTTTTCATGATGTTTCGAGTGTCGGCGTTGGACACTGAGGTTCCATGATTTTGATGTGTCGTTGATGGACACATGTTGGTTGATATCCTCATATTTACATGCATATGCTTTCATGATGTTTCGGGTGTCGGTGTTGGACACTCAGGTTCCATGATGTCATTGTGTCATTGATGGACACGTAGATGATATCCACATGCATACAGGCATTGATTATATTGTTGGTATATATGCAGACACGGTCACCCTAGATACCATACTATTACCTTTATGATATAGTTGACCTAGGAAATCGATGTTTTATTCGATTTCTACCTGTTGATGTTTTCTACTCACGAGTTGGTAACTCACCCCCGTTTTGCCACAGTTCTTGCAGGTTTGACCGCGTGGATCAGTAGCGGTATCGCTGGCACACAGGTTGCTTTCGGGTTATTTGCTTTGGTAGGTGGTACATATTGGATTGTGCCACTCTTGTATTTATTATTCCTGTTGAATCTAGTCAACTCTATCAATCAGAAACTAGTATTTGTATAAGTAGTAAGAATTAGAAAGACTTGTGGTTGCAAGACTTAGAGCAATGGGTTATGTGTTCGCTTGTGGGATTTGATGTCTTGCTTATTTACACTATTCTTTGTGTTGATGTTCGCCATTGGGCATCGTATACATGTATTTTGACTTGCGTGGTTGTGATTCCGCCGATTGGAGAAGAGCTAGCTCCCATTTGGGGATGCCTTTTATATTATCATATATATGTGGTTTTGGATCAAAATATAGAAGGGAGGTGCTGCCCAAATTTTTAAAAGACGAAACAAGTTTTTCAACTAGTAAAATCCACTTGCATTTTTCATGTTCTATTATCTATGCATTAAAGAAAACATTTGATTTGATCATACCTTTATTTCAAAACTTCACCTCTTTTATTTTCTTTAAAAGGTTTAGATTTCTGGGCTTCGGCTTACTTGAATTATGTTACTCCTGTAGACGTTGCGTGATTTAAGTGCCGGTCACAGGCTAAATTCCGGGTCATGACAGAGTTGGTATCAGAGCATTAGGTTAGCCTTGGTTCGAGTCTAGGTTTGACTATGTGGAGTTTGAGGCGTAATCTATTTTGGAACCTAGGCTTGACCTTACGGAAATTAGACATGAACAGGGGGGTATTAGACCCGAACTTTCATTACAAAGGTTAAATCTAATTGATGGAGTAGGTAACTCAAGTAGAGTGACATACCGTGCATATGTTCCGCGGCATACATAAGATACGATACCCCGCTTAACTGACCTTAGGATGTACATATCTTGAGACCTATGATTCTTTTCGTCCCTATGATCATACATCCATTTGAGATCCTCGATTCTATTTGTTCCGATGATCATACTCTCATTGTTTCCATTCCTCTTTAGGATCACGTATCCATTCTGGATCTGTTGATTCCTTTCATTTATTTGATCAATCTTCATTGATACATGCTCGAGGTTCTTGTCACCATTGTTTACCGCCAAAAGACGTGACCGGGACGTTAGGACGTCTGGCCTGAATTTTGGGGGCACATGCTATTTGGTTTTATTTGTATACGTCTCCGAAGATGCCAAGTTAATTTATGACACCATATATCGAAGGTTTAAATATATGTGGCCGTTGTAGCAGACTTCGTCAGGTTCCCCCTCGTTGGCGATGGGTTTTTTAATTGTGGGGACGCTCTTCCCTACACGCGCAAGCCCCTGCAGTTAATTACGTTACCACGTAGCGATAACCACTTTCTCCTAATCCAAATGTTCACTTCGTGTCGTGTGTATTTGTTTTATTTTTGGTTGCCCATGGATTGTATACAGAGACTAATTTGTGTTGTCGTCCATAGGACGGGGATTAGTCCAAATCCGTATTTTCTTAGATTTGGGTTTAGTTTGATTTAAGGATCGTTAACCTTGTTTGAGATTAAGATCAACTTAAATGTTTGTTAAGGATACGTTAGTCTAATTTTTAGGCTAAGATCTACTTAACAAGGCTTTACGATCATTTAGATCCAAAGAAATAGCATTTGGGCTCTATTATTTTAGTTTATGGATGTTGCGGTCCATTATTAGTTTAGGGACGTTGCAGTCCATGGGCTAGTTTATGGACATTACGGTCCATAGTAAGTTTAAGGACATTACGATCGATTGTTATTTTAGGGACGTTTCGGTCCGTAGAATTGTTGGTTGTCGGGACCCACCACCTCTCTGAAGATGTTGAAGAATTACGACGACATATATTGGAGGTGTGGGGAGATGTACCCTTGAAACAATGTCGGTTGGGAGATCTATAGTCGGGTTTGGGACTAAGACCAATTAGAGAAATTGTGAGCAAATGGGCTTGGTTGATCTGATTTAGGGACTTGTGGTCAACCTGGGCTCAGTCCACTCAGTTTTGAACAAAGTGTTGAACACTTGTTTGGGCTCGGTCCTTTTTTTATGTGCAACAATATTAAGCATTGATATGGGCTCTGACTCTAACCCTATTTCTTTGTTTTTTTTTTATATAGAGAGTGTTAAACACTGTTTGTGGCTTTGGGCTCTACGGGCAGTGCATTTTATATTAGACAGTGCCCATGTTGGGGGCGTGTGGGGCGCTTGGCGCTAGACGCCAATTAATGAGTGCATAGCACTCTTTATTTCTGCAGCGCCCACGTGAGGGGCACATGGGACGCTTGGCGCTGGGCTCCAACCAATGACTGCAGAGCGCTCTTTATTTTACCAGTGCCCACGTGAGGGGTACGTAGGGCGCTTGGTGCTATTTCCTTCTTTATGCATTTTTCGGAAGGGTTGAATTCTTTGTTCTCCCCTGGATCTTCAATCCCCAAGAACAAATTTTCCCTACGAGAATAAAATTCTCATTTGTTGGAGACTTGACTCATGGATCTCAGATCCAGTGAAAAAACTATATTCTCTTATAAGGGTTAAACCCTCAGGTATGCCGATGAGATACTATGATCTCTATTTTACCTTGAAGAAAGTTCTTATTCTTTCTTCTCTCTTCAAGCTCTTTTTGCTTGCTCTTCTTTTTGAACATAAAGTTTATGCGGGGTTCCTCTCTACAAGACTTGAAGTCTTGGGGTCTTTATATAGTGGAGTCATGTTTGTTGATTCAGTTAAGCATATCTCTCATTGAGAGATTTCTTAATTGATTTGGGAAATTTATCCACCGTTGGATCTTTGATCCAAGGACTTCTGTTTTACAGAAGACATTTTTCTTGTTTTTAATAAGATTGGGAAAATATTTTTCCATACAGAGTTTATTCTGTATCTTGGTGATTTTTAATCACCATTGGATCTTTAATCCAACGGTGTTTTGATTTACAGAGCACAATCTTTCTTGTTTAGAAAGATTGGGAAAATATTTTCCCATAAAGAGCTTGTTCTGTATCTTGGTGATTTTTAACCATTGGATCTTTAATCCAACGGTGCTTTGATTTACAAAGCACAATCTTTCTTGTTTAGAAGGATTTGAGGAGTATTTCTTCAATCAGAATTTAATTATGTAATTTGATGATTTATCATCTTCGTTGGATCTTTGATCCAAGGGTGGAGAACTTTTAGTTCTGGTGACGGCGCTCTCGTGCTTTGCACAAGAGGCGCTGTCTCAGAGTTTTCAACTTTGGGCGCTGGCGCTCTCGTGCTTTGCACGTGAGACGCTGCCTCAGTTCAAATTTTGAACAGAGCCCTGCTCTCTTATTGGGGAGAAACAAATGCCCCCCACCGTTGTGCTCACGTGGCTAACACGTGAGTGCAGCGGTGGCAAGCTTTCCACCGTTGGATCATCTTGGAAGTTGGATCGTCTTCCAACGCCTATAAGTAGGGCCTTTGGCCCTTGAGATGACTTCTGTTCATCTTCTTCCTTTCTTGTTTCTAAGAATTTAATTCTCCCATCAGAGCTGAGAACTCTACCCAAGGAAATTCCTTTTAGAGTTAAAACTCTGCCCTAATTTGGTAAAGATCGAACCTATTAACAGAGCTATGCTCTTCTCAGATCGTAGATCTTAAAATGTATTTTTAGGGTTACTTAAACCATGAATTAGAATACTGTTCATCTCTATGAAGAACTCTTAGAGTTCGTTTTATAGATCTTAAAGATCTTGGAGTTTTTAGTCTGCAAAAAGCATTGCTTTTTTAGTGTTCTGATTGATTACTCCATCGTTTTCACAGAGCATGGCTCTTAGAGATTTTAGGGAATTTTTATACCCCTCATAATTAAAGATGACAGATGTAATTTCTGTTTGCAGAGCACTGCTCTCGAGGGCATTTAACTCCTTGGCCCAATGAGTTTCTAATTAATTGAGAATCTTTTTTTTAGGATTTCCTCCTTAATGATTGACTGTCTCATCAATGATGAGACGTCACTTTGATTTTGTGGGTCCCCCTCGGTCTCTTTTTCCTGCATTACAGCGTGGTACAAATTTAAAGTACCAAATGTCAGAATTTATAATGTAGTATTGACATCTAACCCTCGTTTCTTTTCGCAAAGGTACCATGTCTTTTGACTCTTCCTTCCCGTTTGTTCGCCCGGAGAGTGCATACGCCGACGCGCCTGTGGATCAGGAAGTTTTTGCACTGATTAAAGATCACGACCCGGAGTAGAAGTCTCTTCACTTATGGGGGTTGTGGTACAACCAAATTATTCGGGGTCGGTGCAGTTTCTCTTGTGCGGTGCCTTTAAAGTAAATTTTCGCCATTCATTATGCTGACTCGCCCCAGGTGAATTACGCTGTGGAGGAGGTTAACTGGATTACGGATGGACGCCTCCGGCCCTCTATGGGCTCGATACCTGTACAGCCGCCGATGGCTTTAGATATTCTGGGGCGGCACATATGTCAAGGTGAGTCGCGCCCTTAGGTGCAGGCATACATGATAGGCTTGACTCCTCGCCATTCAGCCGGATACTTGCAGTGGGCTCGATCATCTTGTCGGCCAAAAAGTCACAGCTGCTGAAGCTCAGGTTGTACCCTGCTATCTACGCGTCTCTTTTCCAGTATCCCATGCCTCATGTATGGTGGGTCAAGGATTTCTTGGAACAGTGGAATACCCCTACTCACACCTTTCTATTATTGGACCGGGAGGTTTCGATTTCCATGGAGGAATTTGCAGAAATTTCGGGCCTACCCGTCAGAGGGGAACATTACGTGGAAATACTTCCCTTTGACGAGTACATCTTCGCCACCAAATCAGTGATGATGGGCCTCACTCCGGAGAATGCTATTCAACATCAATTCCCGAGTCTAATCAAGGTGTTGAATATTTACGAGAGTCTGTTTCTTGGGTCCGGAGGGCACGGAGTCAACTTCGCGGATTTCATAACCCGCTTTCTTCGCCCGGAAGTCTTGTCAAAACAAGCTGCGAAATTCACCAAGCTTGACGATCCTTTTGGTTTTAGCTTGGACAATCAGCCGACAGCGGAAGCGGATCAAAAGAATTTCTTCATCCTAGACACCCCGGTCATCCCCTTTGCAGAGCTCACAGCTTCAGATGTCGACGAAAAGACGTTCTTTTTGGGGTTCCTCGGACTATGGTTAAGCTGGTTTGTGCTCCCAATGCACCATCGGTATATGAGGCCATCCGTCTTCTATCTGGCTCACCGAATGGTTGTCGGGATGCGAGTGGCCATCGGGATCGCTAGGCCGGCTCACCTGTATCATGGCCTAAGCTTAGCGGCAAACACCACTCAGCCGGGGGTACAGCCCGTACATCCCCCGCTGCACTATTTCACGTTGTGGATCTTGGTGCATGTGCTCGGCGCTTTTGGAGTCCACAAACGGCCCCGTTTCTAGGACAGTTATAATTTCCCCCGGCTTATGTTTCTAGTTGACACTTCTACTTTAGATCCATCACAGCGAGAGGCTTGGGGTCTGGTCCTTCGCCCGCGTATGGTCCGGGATAGCATGACTTTCGTCGATAAGGTCTTAACTATTAGTAAGGAATCCACTAAAACGGTGCATCCTTTGCGCGATATCTTCAATGATGGGGCTCCTACATTGAAGGCTCGGGAGATTCTGCATTTGTATTCAATTAGGCTGGGCTTTTTAGTGTTCAGGCAGAACGACTCGACGCTGTTCATGAGGTACAACCCAAACCGTTTTGCTCAACAGTCGAGTTACGATCAGGGTGTCCCGCTTGAGGCTTTTTTAGCTGAGCAGGTTGCGATGGAAGAGGGTATCCGCAGCGCTCTGCACCACTTCATGCGGCTAAATAACGGGTCTAAATTTCTTATCAGTGAGCCAAGCTACGTTCTGAAATCCTCGCACGCATACGTGGCATGGTACCAGCATGCGACGGGTGCTGTTATTAGGGAAGAAAGGCGGTTCCTGCTGGATCGCAAGGGTGCGGTCCCTACCGGTAATCCAGCTATCCCCTTAAAGAGACGGACCACTGTTGGTCCATCTTTAAGAGAAGCTGCTGAGGTTGCGGTCCCGCACGCCTTTCCTGAGAAGCCTCTAACCCGTGTTCCGGTAGAAACGGTAGCTGCAGTGTCCCTAGAGTCTGGCGTTGGTGTAGAGATCGGGACCCGCCACCCAAAAATGCCCGTTAAGCGAAAGCTTTTGTCATCGGCTGCTGGCGCTCGCTCGCAAAAGAAGAAGAAGTCGTTGTTTTCTACCGGCGTCATATTTGGCCAGGAGCCACAAGCTCCTTACAGCGAGGGTCTGTGCGAGTATGGGAGCAATGAGGGTTTATTCATCGCGCCTGCGGATGGTACTGATCTCCACGCTGCCCTTGTGGCTTCCGAACGACCGGCTCGCAATGAAGAGACATTAATCACTATCGCGAAGTCAGGTATACTTCAGCTGCATTCTTCCGCAGCTATCTTCTTTTATTATGCTTCTACTGACACTTTCTTCTTTAATAGGTATTTCTGCCGAAGAGGCTCTCGCGGCTTCCCTCAAGACATTTGAAGAGGAAGAGAGGCTCCGCGCTTCTTTGGGCTTTGGTAAAATTACGTTCATTATTCCTTTATTCCTTTCTTTATTCGTGCTCTGACCCTTTCTTTCATCTTCTTGCAGGGACTACCTCGACTCGAGTTATTCCAAGTGTAGCGCCGATCCTGAGCAGCGATGCGGCAAAACTTCCGGAGTCAGCTGTTGTGGCCCTAGCTCTCTCAACGTCTCCGCAGGATGCTTTGTTGAAGCAGCCGATGAAGGACGCCGTAACGGCTCTAAAGGCAGAGTTTGGTTTGGACGACGACATCCCATTATCAAAGGTCTTGAGGAGATCGCTTCTCACTGCCCAGACCGAAAGGAAGCGTAAGAAGCATGCGGCGAGGGAACATGATGCCAGTTTGGCCGTGGGTGCAGGCTCAAGCATCATTCCGCTTCCTGATACTCCTTCGGCGGAAGTTCCCTCTGCATTGTCTACCGCTCGTAGACAGGTCGCGCGTGCAGCTCGGGGAGAAATCGAAAAGCTGCTCCAAGGTAACGTAATGCTGAGTCTTTTATTAGAACTTGATTTTCGAATTTTGACATATGCATTTTCTGCAGGGCCAAGTCTTGGCAATGGGATGACGAGTGAAACCCTGGCAGTTAGCATCCCCGTGTGGCTCTCTGGTATCGGCGGGCGTCGCAAGCGTCACGACGACCCTCGTCGAATCAGGGGATGAATCCATGGGCGCAGAAACTACTCTTCTAAGGGAGAGTGAGGAAGCCGCTAAGCCTGGTGATGTTTCCGTCGCGGTTTTGGTTGATGACCCATCAGGTAAGTCTTGGGTCACTGTCCTCTTTTTATTTCTCAATCCCGTTCAGCTCCCTCTGACGATATTTTGTTTGTAGGTACAGTGAACGCTGAGATTGTACCATCTGAAGCACCTCTGATCGCCGCTATGACGGTTGTTGTTTCCGCTCCTTCTCCTATGCCCTCTGAAATGCTGGAAGGTATAGGTTTGCGAATGATCGGTTTCACTGTGGGTACCATCCTCCTTATATTGTCTGTATATTATCACAACTTTGCAGGAGTCCTTTTTGACCATCTATATCATATGCTGAACCCGCATTTCTCCTTCTAGTCGAAACTCATTCTGCCTCTTGGTACTGGTTAGTATATCCTTCAGCTATTGTCTCCTTTTTTTCTTTTATGAATAGTCGTATCATTGCTAAGTCTTCCTTTTATTGATCGCAACGTCACGGATCGGAGGAGGGGACGAGAGAATAGCCGCGCCTTCGGTACTCCCGATTTTACAATCTGTCATAGCCGGTATAGTAGACTCCATCGCTCGTGTATTTTTTTTACCCCCCGAGTCGACGTTTGACCATAATTTGTTTTGCAGAAATCGCACCGGCTCCAGCTCCCTTTGAGTCTCGCATCGTAATGTCAGCAGGGCCCTTTGCCAAATGCCCATCTTCCAGGGGCGCTGCGAATAGCCGGCGAACGCTGAGTGAAATCGTCGAGGATCTTGACGCCGAAGCCCTCGTATCCGCTGTAGATTTTGCAGCTGAGGTTAATTCTATGCTGGCGAAGCTCATGAACTTCCATGATGAAGGCGTCGTCGAGTCTTGGGTTAATTACTGTAGAAAGATCAAGGCTTTCCTGCACGAGATTGAGCTCAAGCGCCTTGCTCCTGAAGTATTACTTTGAACTCCCAACGGGCTGTGTGGGTTGAGAGTAGTGTTCTTTTCATCCGCCATTTTGAACAATAGGCGACCCTGAGGAGAAAGGAATATGAAGTAGCTTTAAGCGAATCTGCCGGGTTGCGGGCCCAGGTTGAAGCGAATGCTGCGCAGTTAAAATCCATCTTTGACAATCTCCAGCGATGCATTTTGGATGGGTTGACGCTGAGACGGGCGCTTGACACTATGGAGCACGTTGTACAGGACTGCGAAGCTGCCATAATAGAAGCTGACGAAAAGCTTTCGTCCTGTTCGCAGCAGCGAACTCAAATTGAAGCGGAGCTGGCCGCGGTGGCTGACTATGAGAAGGGATTCAGAGGAGTGCACGAGCGGCTTGATGACTTATTGAAGATGCCTCTTTCTTAGCAGCCATTTATATATATATATATATATATATATATATATATATATATATATTACTAAAAATTTGTAATTGGTGAATAACATGCATTCACTTTTGATTCTTTAATGCGATGTATCCTGTATTCATTTGAATTCCTGAATAAAAGGCATATTTTATCTCATATTATCGCTTTCTTTTCTTTTTCATGTTATTGGCATGTGACTTTAGCAAATGTGGCCTGTAGATGGTAGATAACGGTTTATCTTGAACTCCTTGTATGGTAGCGATGGCTTAGGAAACAGGTTCAGATCTGCCGCCTAAGACTTTTCAACTTTATGAGCCGTGAGGGTTCATAATGACGTTTCTCCCTACGAGTCAAGAGGATCTCGTAGGTGTAATTTCTCCTTAGGGGTGGTGAGGACTCCTAAGTGCGTTTTCTCTTGAGAGTCGTAAGGATCACACAAGAGAGTTTTCTTTTTACGGGTTGAGAGGTTTGCGCAGGGACACTGATTCCCCAGGGGGTCGAGTTTGGTTGACTTGTTTCCGAGATGGAGCATGGTTCCGGCGGGAAGGTCATTGGTTGACTTATTTCCGAGATGGAGCATTGTTTCGGCGGGGAGGTCATTGGTTGACTTGTTTCCGAGATGGAGCATTGTTCTGGCGGGGAGGTCATTGGTTGTCTTGTTTCCGAGATAGAGCGTTGTTCCGGTGGGGAGGTCTTTGGTTGAATTATTTCCGAGACGGGGCTTTGTTCCGGCGGGGAGGTCATTGGTTGACTTGTTTCCGAGATGGAGCGTTGCTCCGGCGGGAAGGTCGTTGGTTGACTTGTTTTCGAGACGGAGCGTTGTTCCAGCAGGGAGGTCGTTGGCTGACTTGTTTCCGAGATGGAGCGTTGTTCCGGTGGGGAGGTTCTTGGTTGACTTGTTTCCGAGACGGAGCATTGTTCCGGCGGGGAGGTCTTTGGTTGACTTGTTTCCGAGACGGAGCGTTGTTCCGGCGGGGAGGTCTTTGGGTGACTTGTTTCCAAGACGGAGCGTTGTTCTGAAGGGGAGGTCATTGGCTGACTTGTTTCCGAGACGGAGCATTGTTACGGTGGGAAGGTTATTGGTTGACTTGTTCCCGAGACGGAGCGTTGTTCCGGCGGGGAAGTCATTGGGTGACTTGTTTCGAGACGGAGCGTTGTTCTGGCGGGGAGGTCATTAGTTGACTTGTTTCCGAGATGGAGCGTTGCTCCAGCGGGGAGGTCATTGGTTAACTTGTTTCTGAGATGGAGCGTTGCTCGGGCGGGGTGGTCATTGGTTGACTTGTTTCCGAGACGGAGCGTTGTTCCTGCGGGGATGTCATTGGCTGACTTGTTTCCGAGACGGAGCGTTGTTCCGGCGGGGAGGTCATTGGCTGACTTTTTTCCGAGACGGAGCGCTGTTTCGGCGGGGAAATCATTGGCTGAATTGTTTCTGAGACGGAGCGTTGTTCCGGCCGGGAGGTCACTGGCTGAATTGTTTTTGAGACGGAGAGTTGTTCCGGCGGGGAGGTTATTGGGTGACCTGTTTATGAGACCGAGCTTTGTTCCGGCGGGGAGGTCATTGGCTGACCTGTTTCCGAGACGGAGCGTTGTTCCGGTGGGGAGGTCATTGGTTGACTTGTTTCCGAGACTGAGCATTGTTCCAGAGGGGACGTCATTGGCTGACTTGTTTCCGCGTTGTTCCGGATGGGAGGTTACTGGCAGACTTGTTTTCGAGACGGAGCGTTGTTCCGGCGGGGAGGTCACTGGGTGACTTTTTTCCGAGACGGAGCGTTGTTCCGGCAGGGAGGCCATCGATTGACTTGTTTCCGAGACGCAGCGTTGTTCCGGCTATGAGGTCATTGGTTGACTTTTTTCCGAGATGGAGCGTTGTTCCGGCTGGGAGGTCAGTGGTTGATCATCTGGGATGTAGATGTTGTCATTGAGATTTGACTCTCCCTCTGACATAGTTTGTTAGGAAATGTAGTTCCCTTTTCGTTTATGCCCATGGATTGTATACAGGGATCAGTATGGACTCTCCTATAGGGCAAAAGTTTCATTTTTTCATTTTTTTAAATTCCTTCCGCGTTGCACTATCATTTCAGCTTTTTATATTGCGAAATTCGCGATTGCCCAATCATTTCGGCTATTTTTTGTGGTGCCTAATCATTTCGGCTATTTTCATTTTTACTCGTTTCTTTTTTTGCGAGTTTCCCAATCATTTTGGCTATTTTTGTATGCATATGTTTTACTTGCTGATTTTGTTGCAACTTACCCAATCATTTCGGCTATTTCATACGCATTTATGGCTCGCTGTCTTTTTGCGGCGAGTATGGACCTGAGATCCGATACCAATCTTAGCAACAACATCGCTACGACTGGAATATTTCCAGGAGCGAATCATTGTTTTCCGTGAAAGGACTTGGAATTTGATACCGATTTAGGCATCAGCATCGCTACCACTGGGACATCGCCAGAAGCGAATCATCATTTACCTTCGCCGTTATCAAACAAAGGTTGCTTAGTAGACAGGGTTAGTGACCTGACGACTATCGCTTTTAACATCATGAGCCGTAAGGGTCTCATAAAGATATTTCTCCCTACGAGTCGTGAGGATCTCGTAGGTGTGTTTTCTCCTTAGGAGTCGTGAGGATTCCTAAGTGTAAGTTCTCTTATAAGTCGTAAGGATCTTATAAGAGTGTTTTCTCCTTATAAGTCGAGAGGACTTACAAGTGTTGTTCACCAGATGAGGAAATTTTGCACCATTGGTGGAACTTGGTAGGGGAGACGTTTATTTGTGCCCGTGGATTGTATACAAAGGTCAATATTGAACCGTTTGTAGGGCAATTTGGGGAATGTGATGGCTTAAGAACAGGTTCAGATCCCTGTAGCATAAGGATTTTGAATCCTATTAGCCGTGAGGATCTCATAAAGGGATTCTCCTTACGAGTCATGAGGATATCGTAAGTGTAATTTCTCCTTAGGAATCGTGGGGGTCCCTAAGTGTGTTGCTCCCTTGTGAGTCGTAAGGATCTCACACAGGTATTTTCTCCTTCCAAGGTCGAGAGGACCTTGCTAGTGTGCATGAATTTATTTTTACGAGTCCGCGCCCTTTCGGGTTTTCACAAACTCGCCGGTAGCCCTGCTGTTTTTACTCACGGAGCCCTTTCGGGTTTTCATCCGTGCCCATTTCGCTTATGGGCTTACCGTTTCTTATTTTTTATTTTTTTCGCTTTAGCTTAAGGATGCTGCGGTTCGTAGTAGTTTAAGGACGTTACGGTCCGTAGATAGTTTCAGGACATTGCAGTCCATTGTTAGTTTAGGGACGTTTCGGTCCATAGCTAGTTTCAGGACATTGCGGTTCATTGTTAGTTTAGAGACGTTTCGGTCCGTAGCTAGTTTTCTGCGGCGAAGTTTTGCCGGATATCACTTACAGAGTTTGGTACCCAGGAAGACAGTGAGCGGACACAAGCGTCGTCATCTATCATTAACCTGGGCTGTGACTCATCAGGCGTAGTGTTTCTTAAGGAATCGTCCGTTTATTGGCCGGAAGGGTCTTTCGCCATGCATATCCATGAGCAAGTAAGCCCCACCTTGGTAGACTTTGTCTATGATGTACGGGCCCTCATAGTTTGTCTCGAATTTCCCCTGTTTTGGCACGATTGGGGATCATAGGTCTCTTGACAACTAGCACGAGTCCGCCTTGGCGGAATGTTCTCGTCCTAGTTAATCTTTTTTATGAGTGTGTCATCTTTGCTTTGTAAGCCTCCAAGTTTTCCTGCTCCATGAGACGAGTTTCATCGAGGGCGTCGAGCTTCTCGAGCCGAAAATGAGAATTCTTTTCATCTGTTAGTTCGTAATGAACCGCCACTCGTAGAGAGGGTAGCTCTATCTCCAAGGGGAGTTCTGCTTCCGTGCCGAATACCAATGCATACGGCGTTGTATTCCCAGAGAGCTTCATGCAGTCTCTCGTGCCAGTAATTTTTATTTTTGGACACCGTCTTCTTTATGATCTTTGTCAAGCTTTTGTTGAAAGCCTCAGCTAGACCGTTAGCTCGGGGATTATAGACCGAAGAGTATCTCCAGTCTATGTTATGATGCTGTGCGAAGCGGCTGATTCTATGACTTCTGTAGGCCGGCTCGTTATCGGAGATAATCCGTCACGGAGTGCCGAACCGATAGATGACGTGTGTCTTGAAGAAATGGAAAATATTCTTCATCTTCACTTCTCTTAGCGGTACTGCTTCTGCCCACTTAGAGAAATAATCAGTTGTCGCCAATATGAACCGATGTCCTTTGGATGACATTGGTTCGATGGGCCCAATTATGTCGGTTCCCCACATTTCAAACGGCCAGCTAGCCACTGTTGGGTGTAACGGGTTTGGATGCTGGTGGATGAAGTCTCCATGAATTTGGCACGAGTGGCACTGCTTCGCGTATTCGAGACAGTCCTGAATCATCGTGGGCCAATAGTAGCCCATTCTTTTGATCTTCAACTTCATCTTTGGCCCGACTTGATAAGAACCGCAGAGTCCGTCGTGAGTTTCTTGGATGACACTCCTTGCTTCTTCCGGTCACAGGCATTTCAGCCACAGAGAGTCGAATGATCTCTTATATAGAGTATCATTGACGAAGGTGAAAGACAGAGCTCGTTTCATAAGCTGATGTCTTGAGGATGCATTTTCAGGTGTTCGACGGGATTTGAAGTAGTCTATGAAGACTTCTCTCAATCCTTAGCTTTTCTTGATCATCTATTTACAGGGTTGTTTTCTTGGTCGCTTCCTTTTCTTCAGACGACTCCAGAGATATTTCTGCTGGTGCAAGAACCCGACGGCTTTGTACAATGATCCTCATGTCATCAAGGTTTTCGTCGGCAAGTTCTTTAGTAAGTTTGGCTAATGCGTCCGCTTTGCTATTTTCTGTACGCGGTATGCTTTCCAGGATATAGCAGGGAATTTGAGTTAGTAACTTTTGCACTCTTTTGCCATGTTTTACCAACTCTGGTTTGCACGTCTGATAGTCACCGTTTACTTGGTTAACGACCAGCTGGGAGTCTCCGTATATGAGGAGGTTTTCGATTCCCATGTCGACAGCGATCTCAAGACATGCTATCAAAGCCTTATATCTGCTTCATTGTTTGTCCTCGACTCTGTTAAGGAAAAGGTAAAGCGCATTATTCCCCCTTGTAGAGTCATGAAGATGAAGCCTACCATAAATTTGATTATGGGGGAGCTGTGCTTTCGCTTCTTCATGGAAGAAGCCCCATCGAAGTAGAGTTCCTATCGGGTATCACTCTTTCCTCTCTCCCTGTCGATCGTGTAAAACGCGTGTTCGTCCGGAAATTCGCAATTTAGGGGTGAATCGGCAGGTATCGGATGCTCAGCGAGGAAGTCGGCGATGGCCTGGCCTTTCACTGCCTTGAGAGGTCGGTATGTTATCGAGAATTCCATTAAGAGTAGAGACCATTTAGCGAGTCTTCCAATATGGCTTTTGACATCAAATATTTGAGAGGATCCGCTTTTGATATAAGATGGACCACATGCACCAAAGCATAATGCCAAAGCTTCGTTAACGCCAGGCAGTGTTTTTAGATAGGGGAGTAGTTGTTTTCTGGCCCCAGCAGAACTCGACTGAAATAGTAGAGGGCTCTTTCTTTCCTTTGGTCTTTCTCTTGTGCCCATAGCGTACCTAAAGAACCTTCAAGGGATGTTGTGTACAGGATGAGGGGATTTCCCTTGACTGGAGCGGTCAGTACTTGCGGGTTCTGCAGATATTGCTTGATTTCATCCAGTGCGCTTTGGCACTTACGATCCCAAACGAACGGGGTACCCTTCTTCATTAGATGACTGTAGGGTTGGCATTTGCCAGAGGTTAGCTATGAACCGCCGGATATACACGAGCTTTCCTTGGAGAGACCGTAGTTGCTTGAGAGTTCTGGGCGAAGGCATTTCCATAATCGCCTTGATCTTTGACGGGTCTATTTTGATGCCTCGATGTCGTATGATGAACCCTAGGAACTTGCCTGAGGAAACTCCGAACGAGCATTTCAGAGGGTTCATCTTCAAGTTATACATACGAAGACGTTGGAACACTGCTCCCAGTGTTCCTTGTACGATTTTCTTTTCACTACGAGGTCGTCAATATAACATTCGACAATCTCGTGTATGAGGTCATCAAAAATCTTTGTCATGGCTCTCTGATAGGTAGTGCCGGCATTCTTCAAACCGAAAGGCATCACTTTGTAACAGAATATGCCCAGAGGAGTCCGGAAAGTGGTTTGCTTCTGATCTTCGGGATGCATCTTTATTTGATTATTCCCCGATGATCCGTCCATGAAGGAGAAGACTTCGTGAGTGGACGTGTTATCTATTATCAGCTCGGTAACCGGTACAGGGAAGTCATCTTTCGGACAAGCTTTATTGAGGTCTCGTAAATCCACGCAAATGCGCACCGTCCTATTTTTCTTCATCACTGGGACAATGATGGCGATCCAGTCGGGGTATTGAACTTCTTGGATGAAGACGGAATCGATTAGTTTCTTGACATCAGTGTTGATACTCATTTCAAGTTCGAGCCGCATTCTTCTTGGTACTTGTTTGACTAGCTTGACGTCCGGAGATATCGCCAATTTATGCACAGATATTTCTGGATCTAGCCCCAGCATCTCGAAATAGTTCCATGCGAAGCGATCTTTATACTGCATGAGCATATCTTATAGCGTAGCCACCTGCTCTTTAGACAGCAGCTCACTGACGAACGTAGGCCGCGAGTCCTTTGCCGTCCCCAAGTCGATTTCCCTTAGGTTATCCGCAGTAGTGTGTTTTCCATCTTCCAACTCTTTTGGCGCCGGTGGAAATTCTGAGATCAACTCATCTTCATCCTCATTTTCGAAGCACCAGGAGAGGTCATCCATATTCTCGTGCACTCCTTCTGACAGCGTTATCATGTGACAGGTACGAAATCGTTTCCAAGACCAATGTTGATCTGGTTTTACTCTTGCTATATACGTTGCTTTTGGCACATGCATTTATGGAGGGGCTACCCTCGAACTGCTGGATAGAGTGGATCTGTCGAGTTGATATTGGTCTTCGACCCAGTTTTTGAAGGTGAAGCAACCTTCAAGAGGATGTCCTATCTCTCGGTGATAGGAGCAATAATCCGGGTGATGAACCTCGTTCGATTGATCAGGGTGCCGAGACTCCGGGAGTGTCATCATCTGATATTTCATGACAAGGTCAAAGATTCTCCTTCTCTTGTCCTGAGAGAAAGAATATGCTCGACCCATCTTTTTCATAAGAGACAGATTCCGGCTGACCCTTTCTCGATCGCGTGGCCTTTTGGATCAGTTTTGCCGTTGTCGAACGTTTTTTCCATTCTTTAACTTGTTTTTGCCTCCACGTCGGGCTTTTTTCTTGTCTTGGGAATGCATGGCGGGCTGACGGTAGAGGGCATTATCATCCTCTATAGCCTGCTGAAGGAGGCGTTGCGTCTTGGCTTTCTCGTAAATGACCATTTCGCGGCTGTGGTCGTTCCGAACCTTTTTACTCGCTTGCCTCACTAACTTGTCCATCTGTTCTTCAAACGACGGACTCGGCATTTTTATGACGGGACCTTGTTTTGGTTCATCATCAGCGTCTTTTAAAAGAGCACCCCCTTCTTCATCGAGGTCATTTATGACATGGCAGCCATAGAATTGCTCCCATTTCTTGGACAGGACATATCCAAGACCAATCGTTTCCATTTTTCCGTTGGGCAATTTTCGCTGAGTTCCGGGGACGTTTCAGATCCAGTTGTAGAATTGGACATGTCGCACGGTTTGCTTAAAGGGTACGTTTTGGCATCTTAATAATCTTCTCAATCCCTCCGTGTAGTATCTGGGCAGACAGATGGGTTGGAGCTCATCGAGCGCAAAATCGGCACCATGTCAGACTTCTCTTTCAACTTTAGTCTCCGTGGATCGATAGAATAAGATCGCCTTTTCGCCACTTCGCCTGGGTGGGACATAGAATGTTTGCAGCTCTTGCACGCTATATGTCTCACGTGCATCAAGCTCTCTTTAGTGCTGCCATGGAACCATGGCGATTTGCAAACTCTGATCATCTCTAGTGAGGGTCTGTATTGATGGACGGACCGAGAACACTACGTTGACTTCGTCTTCAGAGTCACTGCCAAAGACCAGAATAGGGGTAGATGGTCCCGGCCTGTTGCATTGATGGTATAAGCAGTAGTTAGGATATACATCCGCTTTGTCAAGGTGTATACCGCCAGGAGTATTTCTTTTGAAAGATGACAGCTTCATTCCCTTTGACAGGGCTTTAGCGAACCGTTTCCTTGTTTAAGGGTGTTTTTGTCAGCCACAGGCGTGTTTCGATCTGGTTGGAGCGCTTTGCGACTCATCCCTGCCATGACTTCTTCAACTTGATGCCGATGCCTGGCCCATTCGAATATGGCAATTTCACGCTCTTGATCAGCTTTGCTCTTCTAACGGGCTTCGTTCAGCAGCATGTCAATCATCCCGTCTAACGGTTCCAAGGATTTTCGCACCGATCCTGCCACCATCTCCTATATATTATCTTCTGATGTCGAGTAAGCTTCATTGTCAATTATCGGTGAATGAGAGATCATGTGACAACTTGCCACATAATCTTCGGGTTCTTCTGACGAGTCTTCTCCCTCATCATTGTCATTATCTCCGCTCTCAAGGATATGGTTGAGAAACTCTTGGAGTGTGACCGGGGTACGTGCCTTTTGGTTATATTCCTCCAGTGTGTCAATATGCCTTTGCAAATCCGTGTACTTGTCATCAGGCTGCGCGGGCTTCCTGGTCTTCTTCTTTTTCTTTGCAGACTTTGAAGGCTGGGCCTGGGTGTTTTTCCCATCCCTATCAACTCCCGATGTTGGGCACGGTTTCAGCATCCTCTCAATAATCTATGGCTCTAGCGGGCTTTTCCACCTAATCGCCGGACATGCTTGAAGATCTATCAACATTTTTTTAGTTTTAGCCGAAAGAACAACTTCCTATGGAGCATCCTCTATAAATGAGCATGATGTCCCCTGCATGTCTATCTTTTTAGGAGAGTGCGGTTGTGGCGGGTTTACCCTCCAGTCTTCAGACAATACGAATTTGCCTTTTTGGTACTGGTACTCAATCTAGTTTTTGAAGACGAAGCAATCTTCGATTGGGTGGCCCACTATTTGGTGGTAGGGGCACTAATTGGGATTGTTGACATCGTCCGGTTGCAGCGGGCGTCTCGGATCAGTAGAGTGATATGCCTGTTGCGCATCTCCAGTTTGAACAACCTTCTCGTTTTATTTCGAGCGAATGAGTAAGGACGTCTCAGCTTTTCTCCGAGTGATCGCTGTTTATCGTTTTGTCGAGCAGCTGGCTTCGGATCACTCAGCTGCTGTTGAGCGTTGGCGACGAAGGTAGCTTTCCCTTTACCTTTTTCATTTCGAAGCTCCGTTTTTTAGGAGGATGGTCTATGGCCCATTTCGGCCAGCTTGTCGATCAAGGCTTGGAAAATGGTCAGCTTGAAGAACATCATAAATTGGGATATAGTTGCCTGCGGATCAAGGGCCCCCATGAACATGCCCACGGCAAGAGCTTCTTCTATGTGTTGTTCGCATCTCGACCATAGGTTCTGCCACCGAATTGCATACTGAATCCAAGTCTCTCCTCGCTTCACCCTTGCATTGATCAATGCCGTGATCGGGGTGCGTTCGCTAGCGCTTGCGAAACGCTGGGTGAATAGCAACTCTATTTCTGTGAATGTTTTGATGGAGTCAATCGGAAGTTCTGAGTACCATTCAAATGCCGTCTCTGCTAAGCTGCCGATGAACTGGCGAAGTAGCAATTTGTCGTCACCTCCAGTATTGCCGCAGAGAGCCCTGAACTGAGCGATGTGCTGATGGTGGTTGCCTGTCCCCTTATACACGTGAAATTTAGGGATCGTATATCCCGGCGAGTATTTAATTTGATCGTACCAGCTTGGATAGGGTCGCCTAGTTCTGACGATTTGGCCAGTAGCTTCACTTACCTGATGAGCTCATATTTATTGAGCTATATAGTCATCAAGCGCAGCTTTCGAGATCGCCTCCTCCCTGGCTGCTGATAAAGCCGGAAGAAGGTTTTATGTCTCCCCTCTATCGTCTTCAATGATTATCGGGGGATCTTCGGTTGGAGGGTCCGGCTGGATCATCATGCCCACCATATCTTGAAATAAGAGCACCATTTGTTTTATATTAGCCGGTTGTTCAGCGGCTTCTTTATCTTTCTTTTCGAGCATTCTTCGAAGGAATTCGGCGTCGGTTTCCTGCTCCTGGTGTTGATCCGACGATACTTCCGGGCTTTCTTTCTGCCCAGTAAGTGCGGCCATCTTTGTTAGCATCGCCTGAAGTTTCTGTTGTTGCTCCTGTGCCTTAGTTACGGACCGCGTAAGTGGTCGATGACCCCGAGAAGCACGGTTTTCCTCTTTTTCGGAAGCCATGTAGACAGTGTGCACTACCATGCCCCAAGACTTAGGGCGTTTGGATTCAGTGCCCTTGAAATTTGTCATAGACACGGGGATCTTCTCCGGCCTTCTCCTTTTATGGGCGTTCGAAGTTGAAGGAGCTGTTGCAGACGATACTTTCTGTGGTACGACGGCGGGATGACCTTCCTCTTGCCGGATGATTAGTCGAATATATTGCATTTTTAACACATCAATTTCCCTATTCTTTGCAATCATCTAAAGGTGTTTAGTATAAATATAGCACATATTAGCAATTTGTCTATAAAATATCAAATAACTTGTGTTATACATTATAACCGGCATTTTGAGGGAAATTGTGTGTTTATTATTGCATGCATGGTCTTTGTATATAAAACACTTGTCTCGAGATTTTGTGCAGGAAATTCTCCATGTAAAAGAGCCGAAATCATAAAAGTGCTGATAAAAATACACTAAGTCCAAGACTTGTGATCTGGCAGTAAAAATGAAAGATTTATAAAATTCCAGAGATCAGAAAAGTACCATGAGGCCAACACAATTCAGCACAGAAAATTCCATGCACCAAAACCATCAAACGGCCGTCGATCCACGGCCGAGTCAGGCCGATCCGCCGCGGATCCACGGCCGAGTTGACTCTTCGGCGGTTGGATCCTTTCCTGAGGCTTCTCTTTTTATGGCCAAGCTTATTCAAAGTCCCTAGAAATCTCCAGAAGTTTCCCTCCAACAGCAAGTCTTCTCATGCAAGCTAACTAACTACCTTAATCTAGAAGCTTACTACAACTACCTAGCTTTCTATGAAAGCTTCATAACAACCTAGCTTACAAGGGAAGCTATACCTAGCTTCTAGGGGAAGCTAAAGAAAAGACTATAAAAAGGCACCTAGGGCATCATTACAAGGGTTGTTCGGTAGATCATTAGTTGTTGATTGTTGTTCATCATTTTGAGGGGTAAAAAATTTGTAGTGAGATCCAAATCAATTCTAAAGCAAATTGAGTGACACAATTTGATCCAAATCAAGAATCATCGAGTACCAAATCAAGCAAGCATTCTACGAGCCTTTTGAAGCAATGTCGATCTTCATTTGAGCAAGAGATCCATGACGATCCACGATTCAAGCTGACCGATGCGAAGCTAAATTTGACGATCTAGTTCTCTCCTCAATTCTTGTAACCTCGACTCGAGTGAATTGTAACTAATCATCGATTAATAAAGGTGAAGATTATAAATCTTGCTTTTCTTTACATTTGAGCATTATGAAGAGTTATCAATTCTTGATTGTTTTCTTTTTCATGATGTTTGGGTGAAAACTCCGCTTGTGGAGGATTCGAGAAAATAGGTAGATGATGATGATTAAATTCTTGAACGATTCTTAAGTCTTGTGAGTTTTGTAAACTTTAGGAAATTGAATCAACGATGACCTAGTTTCGAGCGACATGCTTTCTTGAATATTTTCGCTCCAAATTAGAGATCAAACAATCGATGATTGAATTTCCTAGAGGCTAGAATTTGAATGCTAATCAACGAAAGGACAAGGGATAATGATGGAGAATCCTAGTTTCTTTAGTAGATCCCTAATTCTCGTTGATCATCATCGATCTAGCAACAAATCATCAATAGATAAGAATTTGTAATAATAAGTATTCATCATCACTATCGATTGGATCGATTCCTACAAGCCTCTTTACAAATCTTGATAATTCATTTGATTTGGACATCTCCTTGATCATTAGTAATTCTTGATGTTAGATCTAGTTCTTTACGATTCTTGAAACTAAACTTCACAATTTTTGAATCATTTTCTTTTATCCTTTCATTTTCGACTCAACTAAAACAATAACGAGCAAATCACACTTTCTCAGTGGACGATCCGTTCTCATTGACGAAACTACAATAGACACCGTCAATTGATTGCGGTATAAATTTCTTTGGTTGTGAAACATTTCAAAACACACGAAGATAAGGATCAATCAAATAGCGCCGTTGCCGGGGATGGTGTGCTAATTTGTTCGTTTTTGTAATTTGAGTTGAAAAAATTATTATTCCATCAGTTTTTTAGATCAAAATTCGTAACAAGCGCTTAATGATTTATTGTGATTTGTTATAAGGAGACCTAGAATCTGTGGAGCAAGAGGAAAAATTTTCAGGACATCTCAAAAAGTCCAGAGAGGCATTTGGAACATTTGCTGAAATTTTTGTGCAAAGATCTTGATATCTTACGGCGGAACCGCGGCACAAGAGGCTTATCGCGGCGGTTCCGCATCTTGATTAGGGTTTCAGTGCACCATTTTTCTCAGGTATCTTTCTATCTTTCTTATTACCTTCCTGCTCTGTCCATTAACCAATTTCTGCAGGTTTCTTTACAAAAATTAGCAGCGCCGTAAAAAGAAAAATTGCTGCGTGTTAGATCTTGGTTGTTTGCATTTTTAATACGGAAATTAAGGGGCAAAGACCAAATTCAGAATAGGTGGGTAGTTCATTACCCTTCCTAAGCCCCAAAAATCACAAAACTGCATCCGCATCACCCTCATTAACTAAAAAATATCTACACATGACTCTAAGGACCGTCGCGCTCACTTAGGATAGAAGGAGGTCGTGGGTAATCTATTTCTTATCCGCGTTTCTTTTGTGGTGTCTAAGGCAGGTGTGTCTAAGACAAGTGGTTACTTAATTAGGCCCACTACTTACGTAGTAGAGAACCTCCCACTTACCTGGCACTTACCTGGCAACAGGAGAGGCAAAGAGGCAGTAGAGTATCTATCTTGCGACTTGTCTTCTGGAAGTCTAGGAGCGGTCTAGAGACTTGACCTAGGTGACCACTAGAATTAGGGTTGCTTGTGCATTATTTGTGTGAATTTTTTGAAAAATCCATGTCCTTTTCAAACCAAACACCAAACTCATCTTTTCCTTAATTATCACAACGCTGCCACTTGTGCTAAACCATTTAGTGCATGCTCGGCTGGACACGGGATTCTAGTGCCCGTCTTGTCCTCATTCCTCCTATCGACTCCGAAGTCGGTAATTATACGTCTACTTTTTCTTTACCTACCACCACACCCACTTCGATGGACAATTCTCCATCGAACTTCTTTAACACTACTCTGCCACCATCCGCAGGTGCGCAGAATCCACCCCGCATCTTTCTCCAAGAGAGATATTATCCTATGCGAGGTCCTCTTTCAACCTGTCTCACCATTCCACCGGCCAATGGGTAAAATTTTGAAATCAAAACACAATACATCAATCTTCTACCAAAATATCATGGTTTCGAGTCTGAAGACGCATATGTCTTTATTACCAAATTTGAAAATGTATGCGCAATGATGGGTACTTCACAGCTTTCTGTGGATGCTATGAGATTACGTCTTCTCCCATTCACTTTGTGTGATATAGCCGAGAAGTGGCTTTATAACACAGCAGCACATTCTATTTCGAACTGGGGAGATTTCGTAACAGCATTCCTTAAGAAATTCTACCCTAATCATAAAACAGCTCGAGTCCGTAACGAAATAAATCAATTTACCCAGCTTCCAAATGAACCATTCTCGAAGTGTTTTGAACGCTTCAAGGATTTGTTAGTTCAATATCCTCATCACGGAATTCCTAGATGGGATCTATGCAGAATCATATATGAGAGCATTAATCCTACAACAAAACAGAACCTTGAATCCATGTGTCAAGGCACCTTCAAGAATAAAAATGATGGTGAAGCCTGGAGATTCTTAGAAGATTTCGCTAAAAAATATTCACAGTGGGAGAGTATAAACCAGTCATCGCCTAGGGGTAGCATTCAACAAATTGATGTTTCCATAGGAGCTAGAGCTGAAATGGCAGCAATGCAAAAGAAACTCGAATCTATGGAACATAAATTTTTAGCAGCCTCCCTAAACTAGATGTCACTCCCCAAAACTGTCTGTGGATGTTGTTCTGATCCATTTCATCTTACGGAAGAATGTCCATTGAATTCTCCTTTTCAAGGTCAAGAGCATACCAATACTGCTTTCCAACAAAGACCTAGAAACGATCCGTATACTTCCACTTATAATAAGGGTTAGAGGAATCACCATTACTTTTCTTGGAACCAATCACAAACTCAAAACACGGTTCCAAATCAAAACAATTTCCAAAGGGCTCCTCCACCACAACAGCAACCACTACAATTGACTCAGCACCCCTATCAATCACAAAACTTTCAAAATCCTGTAAACACACCTGCACCGTATAATCCTTTGCAGTTGACCGGTACCGATGAATCCTCTTCACTCGCACAAACCATGAATTTGCTTCTAACAAATTTCATGCAAGTTTCGGCTGAGGTTAAGTCTTCTATCGATGATATAAAGAAAAACTCCGCCTCCCAAGCTGAGAGTATAAAATCAATGGAAGCACAAATCACACAATTAAAAGCCGAAATGAGTGCGAGAGAGAAAAGGAAACTTCCGTCTCAACCCCTACCGAATCCTGGACATTCACAACACTACAATGTGAATGCAATTACAACGTTGAGATCAGGAAGAGTGCTGAACAATCACATTGGAGAAGAGATTGATGATAATGAAAAATTTATCAATAATACCCCGGCTGAGACTTTCCCTTCCACATCCAATTCTACTTCTAATCCTACTTTATCTACACCACCACCTTCTTGCGAGCCTATTCTTCATTTTCCCCAAGTCTCGACACCTCAGCATACCTCTTCTATTCCACCAAAGACGATCCCCACTACAATTTTGGGATCAGTTCCACACACACCACCTTCTCCAATGTTAGACCCAGCTCTTATTGTTAAAGCTCCTTATCCGAACCTGTTAAGGGGAAACCAATCAAGTCCACATATGGAGAAGATTGTAGAAATGTTCAAACAGGTTAAAATCAATATCCCTCTCCTAGATGCTATTCAACAAGTCCCCGCTTATGCAAAAATTCTCAATGACTTGTGCACTAGGAAGAGGAAGACTCAAGTGCCCAAAAAGGTTTTCATGACAAATAATGTTAGCACTGCTTTTACCCCACAGTTACCAAAGAAACGTAAGGACCCAGGATGTCCTAGGATCTCGATTTCTATTGGGGGTAAAAAAATCAATCGTGCTTTACTTGACCTTGGCGCAAGTGTTAACCTGCTTCTATATTCGGTTTATGAGCAGTTAGGGATTGGAGAGTTAAAACCTGCTCATTGTACTCTCCAAATGGCAGACCGTTCAATCACCAAACATAGGGGTGAACTGTAGGATGTATTGATAAAAGTCGGGGAATTCATATTCCCTGTGTACTTTATTGTTCTCGATACACAACCTGTAGCAAACCCACAGAATTAAATTCCAGTGATTTTGGGTCGACCATTCCTTGCCACTTCCAATGCTGTCATTAATTGTCAAAATGGTTCTATGAACCTATCTTTTGGAAAAATGACAATTGAACTGAACATCTATAAAATTGGAAGTAAGCCATCTGAACCCTCTGCTCACATACTTGATGTCTGTTATGTCCACGAGATTGCTCCCGAAAGTTGCGAAGTTAATGAACTATGCTTTGAAGATCACGACGACACTAGCACATCAATGTTTGATCTTGCACATCTTAGTGAGGACACTCTTTCCACTCCTGAGTCTGACACTCTTGACTCATCACTTTCTGAATCTGTATCTTTTGCAGGCTACGAGCTTCTTCGTGACTCTGAATATCATTCAATGACCCCACCTTCTATAGTTTCTCCGCCAGCATTAGATCTCAAACTTTTTCCTTCTCATCTTAAATATGTATATTTAGGTGAGAATGAGTCTTTACCTGTGATCATATCCACTTCTATTGCCTCAGAGCAAGAGAACGCGCTTTTGACGGTATTGAGATCTAATAGGCAGGTGTTTGGTTGGACTATGGCTGACATCAAAGGGATTAGTCCCTTGATCGTAGAACATCATATAAATCTGATGGATGAAGCCAAGCCAACCCGAGAACCACAGAGACGGTTAAACCCCGTCATGAAGGATGCGGTGAAGAAAGAAATCGTCAAATGCCTTGGCAATGGTATCATTTACCCAATCTTCGATAGCCAATGGGTAAGTCCAATTCATGTCGTCCCTAAGAAATCTGGCATCACGGTCATAAAAAATGAGGCAAATGAGTTAACCCAGACACGCGCTCAAACTGGGTGGCGTGTATGTATTGATTATAGAAAACACAATGCCGCGTAGAGGAAAGACCACTTTCCTCTACCTTTCATTGACCAGATGCTAGAACGGTTAGATGGACGTGAATACTATTGCTTCATGGACGGATACTCTGGCTATAACCAAGTCCCTATTGCCAAAAAGGATCAAGACAAAACCACATTTACTTGTACTTTTGGTACCTTTGCTTATAGACGCATGCCCTTTGGGTTATGCAATGCTCCCGCTACAGTTCAGCGGTGTTTGATGGGGATATTCTCAGACATGGTCGAGAATTTTCTGGAGATTTTCATGGACGATTTCTCGATATTCGGAGATTCTTTTGCTGACTGCCTATCTCATCTTGACGCAGTTCTTACTCGTTGTAAAGAGAAGAACTTAACCTTGAATTGGGAAAAATTCCATTTCATGGTCCAAGAGGGAATTGTGCTTGGACATATGATTTCACGGAAAGGTATTGAGGTTGAAAAAGCCAAAATAGATGTCATTCAAAACCTTCCTCATCCCAAATTCGTCAAGGATATACGATCTTTTCTTGGCCATGCAGGCTTTTACAGGAGATTCATTAAGGATTTTAGCAAAATTGCTAGACCTTTAACTCTTCTCTTGGCCAAGGACACAACCTTTCACTTTGACTCGGATTATGAGGCAGCATTTGACTCACTTAAACACTCTCTCACTACAGCCCCCGTTCTATCATCTCCAGATTGGAACCACCTTTTTGAGCTTATGTGTGATGCATCAGATTTTGCAGTTGGTGCAGTCTTAGGACAACACATTGAAAAGATACCACACGTGATCTATTATGTAAGTTAGACCCTGAACGATGCTCAAATTAACTATACAACTACCTAAAAGGAACTTTTTGCAGTTGTATTCGCATTAGAAAAATTCAGGCCTTACTTGATTGGCTCACCTATTGTTGTGTACACTGACCACTCTGCCTTGAAACATCTTTTGGCGAAGAAGGATGCTAAAGGTAGGCTAATACGTTCGATCCTTCTATTACAAGAATGTGATCCTGTTATTAAAGATAAGAAACGATGTGAAAACGTTGTAGCCGACCATCTGTCGCGCATCTCTTCTTCACCTGTGACCCTGCCGATCAATGAATCTTTTCCAGACGAACAACTATTAAATGTATCCGACGAACCTTGGTTTAGGGATATTGTGAATTATCTTGCTACGGGACGTATTCCCCGCGAATGGTCGAAACAGGACAAACATCGATTTCTATCCTAAGTAAAACACTTTTACTGGGATGGACCCTATGTGTTTAAGTATTGTCCTAACCAGATCATTCGCAGATGTGTCTATAATGATGAATTCAAGAGTGTTCTATTTTTTTGTCATGATCAGGTATGTGGGGGTCATTTCGGTCCTCGTAAGACGGCGGAGAAGGTTTTGCAATGCGGTTTCTATTGGCCGACTTTATTCAAAGATGCATTTGATCATTGCAAAACCTGTGCACAGTGTCAACACATGGGTAGGATTTCCCGGAGAAATGAGATGCCACAGCAACCCATCTTAGTGGTTGAAATTTTTGACGTTTGGGGTATTGACTTTATGGGTCCTTTTCCCAACTCTTTTGGGAATTTGTACATATTTCTTGCGGTTGATTACGTCTCGAAATGGGTTGAAGCTATTCTTTGTCGCACTAATGACAAAAGGGTTGTTATTAGGTTCTTAAAAGAAAACATCTTTTCGCGATTTGGACACCCACGCGCTATCATTAGCGATAACGGGACACATTTCTGCAATCGGTCTTTTGAGACTTTGATGCGGAAATATGCAATCAATCCAAACTTTCCACACCCTATCATCCCCAAACGAGCGGGCAAGCTGAGGTTTCAAACAGACAAATCAAACAAATTTTGGAGAAGACTGTTGCTAAAAATCGAAAAGATTGGTCAACCAAATTGACGGATGCTCTTTGGGCGTTCCAAACTGTATATAAAACCGATCTAGATATGTCTCCTTACAGACTAGTGTTTGGAAAGAGTTGTTACCTTCCGGTCGAGATTGAGCACAAAGCAATGTGGGCCATTAGAGAACTTAACTTTGACTTAAATCAAGCCTGCAACTTTCGGAAGCTGCAATTAAACGAGCTAAGCGAACTCCGCGATGAAGCTTATGATAATGCTGTAATTGTAAAGAATCGGACTAAGGTATTTCATGATAAAAAAATTTTGAGAAAAACTTTTACACCTGGTCAACAAGTCCTTCTTTATGATTCACGACTCCATCTTCATGCGGGTAAGCTAAAATCTCGGTGGAAAGGACTTTTTGTTGTGCGGTATGTATACCCTCACGGGGCAGTTGAGCATGAAAATGTTGAAAACGGTACAATTTTCAATGTAAATGGACATAGATTAAAACCGTATTTTTCCACTGACCCCACGGAGGAGCTCCTGTTTTTACAGGAGCCGCTTTATCTTGATTAAAATTCCTCCGTCTCACCTCCATGTCTTGTAAAATAATGTATCATCTTTTAGAATGGAGGTGAGTGAAAAGAATAAGTTTGGGGGAGAATTTTCATGATCATATTTATTACCCCCGTTAATAAATTGCTTCCCAAGCTTACAGGTTTTGTGATCCAACAGATAGCAACAGTGAGGACACTGTTGAAAACAAGTTTGGGGGAGGTTTGTGCTTATTTGCGCATCATTTGCATATCACTTTGCTGCACAAAACATATAAAAAAATTCCAAACATAAAAATATTTAATATTTAATTTGATAATAAAATATTAGATAGTGAAAAATTACATCCAAAAGATTGAAAAATTCAAGGAAACCAAGAAAATTAGAAGTTTTCTTAAATGAACTAGTAATAAGTAGTTATGAGCCGTTGTCCCAAGGGTTAGTAAAATGAAAGAAGTCACTAATCTGAGAATAAAAATAAGTCTGAAAAATAGTTCCTATTCTGGAAGCCAAACATTTGAATGTTGATACCCTACTATTCGCACTTACACACGTCTTGAAGCTCGAAATAGTAGAGGATAACTTGAAATGCTCTTTTCTACAAGCCAAAGTATGAAAGAAATAATAAATAAAGAAAATATAAAATGGTGTAAAAAAAAATGAACACTGGTTTTGTTATCACCAAGGCAGCAATAAAAAAATATAGCGAGGGTGTTTCATCACCTAGTGCCTTAGACCAACTGGTTTGGGAGTCACTGCTAAGCCTTAGGTGGTGCAAGACGAGGAAATTACTAATACACCTAATCAGCAAGCACATGAGTAATCGGTCGGTTAGTACCTCAAGGAGTATTAACGGTCGCATGAAAAATATGTGAGCAAATCCATCTAAATATTCATTAATCAAAAAGTACTGAGGTAGATGGATAAGAGTATGATAGCTTGAATTGAATTCTCCGAGTGTAGGGATGTCTTTTACACACACGTAGGGGTATATGATCGATATTTGGAAGAAAGGTAGGAATGAAGAATAAAGACGATGTTTTATTGAGGGATGATGTGATTTCTAACATCTTTTCATGACTATTAAGGTAGGGCTCATGACAACCGAAAAACTGGTATAGTTGGAAACTATAATTTTCAAAGTCATTCTTTTACAATTCTAATTTTTATATGTAATTTTCACGGTCTTCCATTTTTATTGGATTTTGTGGGTGCAATCCGCTGAAAACCCTCAGGAGACAACACTCCTCCTACTAGGGACACCTAAAGCTTTAAAGGCTTGTTGCACGTGCTCAGTGCAATCGTGTTGCCTACGAAAGTGTGCTAGTTAGTTTTTCTTTTTCTTATATTTTCTCGTTCTCTCAAATAAGAATAAAACATGTTTGCTCGAGACGACCAAAATTAAGTTTGGGGGAATTTGATCAGTCGAAAATATTGCATTTTTAACACATCAGTTTCCCTATTCTTTGCAATCATCTAAATGTGTTTAGTATAAATATAGCACATATTAGCAATTTGTCTGTAAAATATCAAATAACATGTGTTATACATTATAACTGGCATTTTGAGGGAAATTGTGTGTTTATTATTGCATGCATTGTCTTTGTATATCAAACACTTGTCTAGAGATTTTGTGCAGGAAATTCTCCATGTAAAAGAGCCGGAATCATAAAAGTGCTGATAAAAATACACCTAGTCCAAGACTTGTGATCTGGCAGTAAACAAGAAAGATTTATAAAATTCCAGAGATCAGAAAAGTACCATGAGGCCAACACAATTCAGCATAGAAAATTCCGTGCACCAAACCCATCAAACGGCCACGGATCCGCGGCCGAGTTAGGCCGATCTGCCATGGATCCGCGGCCGAGTTGACTCTTCGGCGGTTGGATCCTTTCCTGAGGCTTCTCTGGCCAAGCTTATTCAAAGTCCCTAGAAATCTCCAGAAGTTTCCCTCCAACAGCAAGTCTTCTCATGCAAGCTAGCTAACTACCTTAATCTAGAAGCTTCCTACAACTACGTAGCTTTCTATGCAAGCTTCATAACAACCGAGCTTACAAGGGATGCTATACCTAGCTTCTAGGGGAAGCTAAAGAAAAGACTATAAAAAGGCACCTAGGGCATCATTACAAGGGTTGTTCGGTAGATCATTAGTTGTTGATTGTTGTTCATCATTTTGAGGGGTAAAAAATTTGTAGTGAGATCCAAATCAATTCTAAAGCAAATTGAGTGACACAATTTGATCCAAATCAAGATTCATCGAGTACCAAATCAAGCAAGCATTCAGTGAGCCTTTTGAAGCAACGCCGATCTTCGTCCGAGCAAGATATCCACGACGATCCGCGACTCAAGAAGACCGATGCGAAGCTAAATTCGACGATCTAGTTCTCTCTTCAATTCTTTTAACCTCGACTCGAGTGAATTGTAACTAATCATCGATTAATAAAGGTGAAGATTATAAATCTTGCTTTTCTTTACATTTGAGCATTATGAAGAGTTATCAATTCTTGATTGTTTTCTTTTTCATGATGTTTGAGTGAAAACTCCGCTTGTGGAGGAATCGAGAAAATAGGTAGATGATGATGATTAAATTCTTGAACGATTTTTAAGACTTATGAGTTTTGTAAACTTTAGGAAATTGAATCAACGATGATCTAGTTTCGAGCGAGATGCTTTCTTGAATATTTTCTCTCCAAATTAGAGATCAATCGATGATTGAATTTCCTAGAGGCTAGAATTTGAATGCTAATCAACGAAAGGACAAGGGATGATGATGGAGAAACCCTAGTTTCTTTAATAGATCCCTAATTCTCGTTGATCATCATCGATCTAGAAACAAATCTTCAATAGATAAGAATTTGTAATAATAAGTTTTCATCATCACTATCGATTGGATCGATTCCTACAAGGCTCTTTACAAATCTTGATAATTCATTCGATTTGGACATCTCCTTGATCTTTAGTAATTCTTGATGTTAGATCTAGTTCTTTATGATTCTTGAAACTAAACTTCACAATTTTTTAATCATTTTCTTTTATCCTTTAATTTTTGACTCAACTAAAACAATAACAAGCAAATTACACTTTCTTAGTGAACGATCCGTTCTCATTGACGAAACTACAATAAACACCGTCAATTGATTGCGGTATAAATTTCTTTGGTTGCGAAACATTTCAAAACACACGAAGATAATGATCAATCACCGGACCTTCATTTTCTTCGATCTGCGGGAGTAGTCTTTGTCGATTACAATGTCTTGGACTCTTCGCCAGACCCTGTGGATTTTGGAGGACAGCCGCTGAGAGGACTGTTTCAGGTTTGCCTTTGTACGTTCTCCACAAGTGGAGGAGACTTTTTCAACACGGCAGTTGGAGAGTTCTTGCGCACCCTCCTGAGTGGCTCAAAGTTGTTCCCAGTTGGAACAACAACATCAACTTCCACCATTGGAGCTGGCGGGGTAAGTCCAAAGGGGGAATTGCCCCAAGCTTTCCTCACTCGGCACCAGTGATGACGTTGAGCATGTCGTGTAGCCGGGATCACCTTTATCGTCAGAGTAGCTTCATCATGCCCCCTGCTTTGAGGAGAGGCTATTATTGCCGCCGGCCTGTCAAAGACTGACATCCGCTGGGAAAGAATGGTCAATCTGTTGAAGGAAGACTTTCGAGTATGGGAAGTTTGGACGACTTCACTTGCAGCAGGAGTTGGGATAGCCTTCTCTGGTGTTGCGAGCCTCTTCGTGGGCCCATTTGAGCTTAGGCTCAGCCTGTCGATGACTGAGGCAGTACACTTGGATGACCCGTTGAGAGGGGCCGCGGTAGTTGCAAGCTGATCGAAGACCGACTTCTTTTGAGCTTCCAGTGATGGCACTGGAGCGTTGAAGCTCATTGACAGTAGCATGGTCCCGAAGAACAATTCAGTGGTGGCCTGTGTCACCTGTTTCACCGGCATTGTATAGATGGAGGCCGCTTGGGGCTCGTAAGTTACTCCTCCAGACGGGGCGGAGTGGGAGTTGTTGTTGCAGTTGGTGCAGCTGGAAGCCATTGATCTTCTTTTCTCAGCATGGGAGCAAGACACCAAATCTTAGTAACTCGAATCCACAGGAAACCATAGCAGACCGCGATTCGTTCGCGAACATGACACACGAAGTGTGGAGTGGAAAGAGGAAAAGGTCCCACCAGGCATGCCGGAATCTGTTTCCTGCCGAAAGACGCGACCGGAACTTTAGGACGTCTGGCCTGAATTTTGGAGGCAGATGCTATTTGGTTTTATCTCTTTACCTCTCCGAAGATACCAAGTTAATTTATGGCACCATGTATCGAAAGTTTAAACAGATGCGGCTGTTGTAGCAGACTTCGTCAGATTCCCCCTCGTTGGCAAGGGGTTTTTTGATTGTGGGGACGCTCTTCCCTGCAGGCGCAAGCCCATGCAGTTAATTACGTTACCGCGTAGCGATAACCACTTTCTCCTGCTCCAGATGTTCACTTCGTGTCGTGTGTATTTGTTTTATTTTTGGTTGCCTGTGGATTGCATAGGGAGACTAATTTGTGTTGTCGCCCGTAGGGCGGGGATTAGTCCAAATCCGTGTTTTCTTAGTTTTGGATTTGGTTTGATTTAAGGATCGTTAACCTTGTTTGAGATTAAGATCAACTTAAATGTTTGTTAAAGATACGTTAGTCTAATTTTTAGACTAAAATCTACTTAACAATATTTTAAGATCTTTTAGATCCAAAGAAAGAGCATTTGGGCTCTATTATTTTAGTTTAACGACGTCGCGATCCGTTATTAGTTTAGAGACGTTGCGGTCCATAGGCTAATTTAAGGACATTATAGTCCATAGTTAGTTTAAGTACACTACGGTCCATTGTTAGTTTAGGGACGTTTCGGTCCGTAGAATTGTTGGTTGTTGATCGCACGCTTTTGGCGTGTCGGATGTTCAAAGTTCTAAAATTATAACCGCGATCAGGACGGTGTCGCTATGCAGCTAACCGGTTGAGGGTCGATCCACAGGGAGATGGTTGTATGTTCGTTCGAGTTTTAGACGAGTTAATAAAGAATGTGTATTTGTTTGTTCAGTTCTATCCTAAGTGTTCGTATTTATATTCAAGTAAGCTTGTTAAGGTTAAGGTCGGTTAATAGAGTTAGGATTAGTCTTGTGCTTGTCTTTTGCCATTCTTAAGAACGATGTTGGGATAATCGAAAGTAGCGGGATTAGAAGGACATAGGAATGGGATTTGCGAGTTTAAGCAAGCTTTCTAATGCTAAATCCATTCCTAGTGCCCCTTGTCCATCCGCTAAATACGCTTATTTCCAACCCTCGGCCAAACACCCGCAACCATGTATCCAATTAAGTCACAACTACATGTCACGTTGTAGTGCGCTTAAAGTACTTCTCAACTTAGGTCGCGGCTACATGTCACGTATAGCACGCCTAAGCGAGGGGGTTGTGGTTGTTTGGTCGGGGTTCGTTTTAAGATGTTTGGCGATGAGAAGCACAAGGGATTTTTCCGTCCCTCATACCACCTTCCTTAGCCTTAACAAGTGGGAAATTATCCACACATCATAAAAGAAAAGAAAAGAAAACAAGAAGGAAGAAAAGAGAAAAATACGGTTTTACAAGTGAAGCAAGCTAACTCTTGGGTCCTCACCTTAGCAAGGAACTCCGTTAAGTATCATCGCTTGAAAATACGGATAAGAAGAAAGGAAAAGAGAACAAGCAAAGAAATAACAACAACTAGTTAACAACAAGAATTAAAATTACACTAGAAATTAAATTACAATGCAATGAAATAAAAATACAAGATAAGAAAAACAACCCTCATCTTCTTTTCATCATCCACTCAATGCTCTCCCTACATTTTAATGGAGGAAGGCATGAAGAAGAAGAAGAAGAAGCTAAGCTAAACTACACTAAAAGAGATGGGAAAATAAGACCATTGGTTTGGCATAAAACTGGGCTATTTATAGGCTGCGTACTGAATACCTAGGGCAACATTCTGGCCCATAATGAAATGACCAAACTGCCCCCAAACAATCAGCTGCCACCGAGTTAACTCGGCCGAGGATCTGCGGCCGAGTCGCCATGTGGGCCGCGGATCCGCGGCCATTTGGAGGATTTGGAAAGTCGTTTTTGGTGGGTTTCCCTGTGTTGCTTTTTTCTGTTGTTATACATGTTCCAAATTGCAAATTGCTTCCACAATTTCTTCAGATCTGCAACGGTCCAAAATGACATCAAAAATTATACATTTGACTTTTTCTCCCTCGAGCACCGCGCACCCATTGATTCTTGTGCTGTCCCTCTTGTGCTTTGTGCTTGTCCCTGACACGAATGACCACAGTCACATGTCTTGTCTCTGAAACTGGTACGCGGCACTGGACGGATAAGGATGATCGGAATCCGGCTTTTATCTGTTGTCAACAGATGTTCTGTATTTTTGCGTAACTGTGGAGATTTTGTATCGATTGCGTTATTTTAGACTAGGAACCTGTAGCCTGTAAAAATGTAGCAAACACGGATAAAAAGAACCTGCCTATAAACAAACGAGCATAAGAATGGACGGTAATAAATGCAATATTCTGGTATGAACAAATACCCCCAAACATAACTTTTGCTCGTCCCGAGCAAAACCAATTATTCATAAAAAAGTCCTAACCTCACTTTCACAGGGAACGCGATTGCACTGAGCGTGTGCAATAAGCCGTTAAACCTCTAGGTGTTCCTAGTAGGAGGAGTGTTGTCCCCTGAGGATTTTCAGCGGATTACACCCACAAAATCCCGTCAAGCTAGTGTCATAAGTTAACATCGATTCTACTCCTACAGTTCAGTATTTACGTTAGAAATTCTATCATCCTAAGTTAGAAATATCCAACCATTATGTTTCACACCTCCTATATATTTAACCCTAGATTATATACGTTCCAAAAAAGTTTAGAAAGATCTCGATATCTCCTGAGTTTTCCTTCTAAAGTGCGGTCTCAAATCAGGGATTTTTATCAACTTTACAGAAAACATAAGTCTTATCTTTTATTTCTATATTTTATCCAAATATCGATTGTATACCCCTACGTGTGTGTATCTTTGCACCCCTACACTCAAGAATTCAATTCAAGCTATAATACCCTTGCCCTAATACCTAATACTACTACTTTTCATTAAGGATGGACGGATTTGCTCACACACCTTTCATGCGACTATTAATTCTTCTTGAGGCACTAACGGCCGATTACTGAATATGTGAGCTTAAAGTGTAAATAGCAGTTTCCAGGTCTTGATTTTATTTCTTTTTTATTTTTTTTATTTATTTTCATTTTCAAGATCGGATATATTTTTCAACGATGCTCTTTTGGTGTTAAGCTTTAAACAACGTTTTTTTCATTCATACTAGGTTTTCAGGAAAGAGTATTTCTAGGTATCCTCTACTATCCCAAGTTTCAAGGTGCGTGTAAGTGCAATTTGTAGGATATATACTTTCTAAATTTGAACTCAAGAAAAGAAACCATTTTTCAGACTTATCCTTCAGTAATGTTTCAATACTTTCCCCTCATCTTGACTTAACTCAAGAACTGAACTCAAGATTACCTATTTCTCAAAAAAAACAAAACTGTATGGACGTATAATCACCAAGTTTAAACAGAATGAGGGTTATTTTTAGGGTTTTCAATTCCTAAGCCTAGAATTTAGTTATTTCTAATATATCAACTAAGCTTTCGGAATAAAAATCAAAGTTACCCTATTAGCTAACATGTCGACAAAGATTTTATATTTTTGTGAAATTTTTCGATTTTTATAGGTTTTAAAATAAGTATGCAAATGCAAAATATACAAATGAATGTGAAGGAAGAAAGCTTACCGAGCACACCTCCGAACTTAAACTTGACAGTGCCCTCACTGTCAGGCTACACCAAGAGGGTCTAAATTGTCGGCGCTCTCCCTAAAAACAAATTATATACAAAACAAAAAGGAAAAAAAATATATACAAAAAAGGTCCCCCCAAACTTAAGTAAAACATTGTTTCAACTGTCAAGCGTTGAAGTTCAGGATTAGGGGGAAAGAACAATATCAAGCTATACAAGGCCTTACACAGGCTAAAAGTGAGCACCAACCATTCAAAGATTTTATCGCTATAATGTACAGGTTGGTGTAAGAAGGCGTAGAGAAAAAAGAGATGGAGAATATGCGAGACCGTATGGAGATAGAAGTGGTATACGGTCTCGGTATATAAGAAGAAGAATGGCGGAAGGGAGAAAGAAGTGGAATACAAACTTGAGGGTGAAAATGGAGTGAATAGATTAGCACAATATGTGATGAACGATGTGTAAAAAGTGATTGTACTAATCTATCAATCCGTCGAGAAATGGGGTCAAATCCCTCAAGATTCGTGAGAAACCATGGGTACGCCGAACTTGGTAAACCAGAAAATGGAAATGGAAGTGATACGGTTTCTTGCAAGGTTGCAACAATGGAAAGGATGGAGGGAAGTGATTGAGGAAGGGGATCAGGTAAAGGTTCAGGAGGGTGTACACAGTCAATGACAGGGACAAGTTGAATTGGAAAATCCGACTCATCAAGTAAAACTGGTTCATCCTCAAAACTATCCTCAAAATTTTCCTCAAAAATCAGCACATCCATGCATTTATCCTTAAAATTCAGACGCATATGGGGTTCGGGAAAAACATTTAATGACTCGGGATGATGAATTGGAGAGAAAAACTCAGCCAAATCTACGGGCTCATCATCCAAAATATTCCCGGCGTCAATGTCCTCAATCAAGTGAAAATCAATATTCTCAAACACCTCATCAAAAGCATGGATTTCAATCGATTCTCGTTCTAAGATGGAGGTGTAGAGGTCAAAACGATTGGGTGTGGTTTCACTCAAAAGGGACCCTTCACAATCAGGTAAATGAAACACTACAAAGTCGCACAACTCATTAATCATTCTATCTTCAATTGATAAATCGTTTGGGACACTCGATAGACTTTCAAAACAGGAGTTTTGGTATTGAATTTGGGACGGGTAGATTTGATTTGGAAGGGGGGACAGCTCACTCTCTCCACTCAAATTCTCAGCCTGCCATACCGCCTCCTCATACATTGGAAAATTTGGAGCTAGTTGGAAACTAGCTACCAGGTCATTAGGTTGTATGAGGGCGGCTATGGATGCATTCAAATCCATCATCTGTTGGTACGACGCTACCCTAAAGTCTTCCAATGACTGTTCCAGACTAGACATGGGTTGTGAAGGGGTTTCAGTAAAAGATTCAAAATTGTTTGAATACTGAAAACTCCCAAAAGGCTGTGTAGAAGCAATGTCTAGGGAAGGTGCAAAAGTTGGGTAGGATAGATAGGAATTGAATGGTTGGACAGAAGTAGGATCAACATTTGGATACGAAGGTGAATGGAATTGTTCATCCCAAGAATTTGTAGTGGTGAAAGGAATGAAAGATCGGCTACGGGATTGTTCAATATGTTCAGTGATGGACATGGGTCGTGAAGTTGCAACAGGACTCGAAAAAAGGGTATCAACGTAATAAGGGGTGAATGTTTGAAATGGTTGATACGAAGTGGATTGCGGAGTCAAATTGTTTGTCCTATACGCGTCTATCTGATCTCTCAATGAAATTTTGGGCATGGATGGATCGTTCGAAATTCGGCCAAAGCAAGAACCGTAGGATGTAATGTCTGGTTGTGGGTACCAAAGTTCGGGAAGATTTTTTCTCGGTGGAGTACCAATGATATGAAGAGAAGAAGAAGAAAAGGAGGGGAAAAAGAATGTGGATTTTTTTTAATAATTTTTTTTACTTTTTTAAAAAAAGGATTATTTTTGGAGTTTTGAAATTGTTTGTTTTTGAAAGAATACGGAATTATGGGACTAAAGTTTATACAAGCGTAATCACAATCACAATATGCACAAACACACCTAGAGCTAGGGTCTTCAAAGTCCAACTAGACCGCTCCTAGACTTCCAAGCGATAAGTTGCAGGATAACTCTCGAATCGCCTCTTCACTGCCAATTGTGGCCAGGTAAGCACAAGTGAGGTAAGGAGGGTTCCTCTCACGAATCACCGTGAGACGGGCCTTTTAAAATTACCTCCTCACTTGTCTAGCCTAGGCATCACAAAGTCAAGTTTAGATAAACGACCGATTCCCCGCAACCTTCACTTATCCTAAATGAGCGCGACAAGTCCTTAAAGGTTTGGTCTAGATATTTTTTATTAGCTCAAGATAATGCGTATGCAATTAGTGATTTGTGGGATCTTAGGAAAGGTGATGAAATCCCTACCCAATCTGAATTGGTGTTATAGCCCCTTAAAGTCCGTATTAGTATATTCAAAGCGGTAAACAAACAAACTCTAAAACAACAAAAAATTATTTGGCGGCTGCGCAATCTGTGCAAAGAAACCTGCAGAAAATACAGTATAGTGGAATTCACAGAGAAGATAAAAGGAAAGAGAAAGGGCAGAAAAAAAATTGGGGCACAGAGGCCTCAATATAGACGCGGAACCGCCGCCAAAGCCCCACTTTAACAGCGGTTCCGCTGTCAAACAGTGGAATTGGAGCCTCGAATTTGGTTCCCTGCACTCCCCTTGATCTTTATTCTAAAATAAAATTCTCTGTTTTCTTTTTGGATTACTGTACTTGCTCCAGATTAGCCTGCACACTTGCACACAAAAATTATCAAAAATAACAAAAAGATTTTATTATATATATATATATAAAAAGAATATGAACCCGAATAACAAGAAAGAAAATATGTTACCGTCTCCCCGGCAACGGCGCCATTTGATCGCACGCTTTTGGCGTGTCGGATGTTCAAAGTTCTAAAGTTATAACCGCTATCAGGACGGTGTCGCTATTGTCACCTCCTGAAAGTACGGAATATGACCGGCACTTAAACTACGAACGTCTCAAGGCGTACGTATTCTAAGTAAGCCGAAAACCCAGAAATCCAAACCAAGAAAAGTAGTAGAGTGTAGGAAAACCAATTTAAATCAAGTAGTTTAAATAGCATAAGCCGAATTATGCGTTTTTAAAAACATCAAATATTTCCGAAAAATTTCGGCAGAGTCTCCTTTGTAAATACAGGCCCCCAAACGGGATACAGCATGAATAGTAAACGAAATCAATAAAAGGCATCCCCAAGCGGGAGCTAGCTCTTCGTTAAACGACGGCCACAACCACACAAACAATATAATATACAACGCCGAAAGGCGAGGATCACAACAGAAAAGGAAACTCAAAACAGCATGAAATCCGTATAAATACAACGCGCGACTCTAAGGTCGATAGAATAAACAACACTGGTCTCTATCTCGGAAATAAATACATGTTTGGTTGATGGAATTTATTAGATACAACTGAATAATATAATACAAGGTAATATGATGGGTACGATACAAATAAACCCACCTACTAGCAAGTCACCCGAACGAAACTGTGCCCGCAAAGCCATAATGAAACCTGTACGGCAAACTTGCAAGAAACGGGGGCACAACGGGGGTGAGTTGCCAACTCGTGAATAGAATACATCTACGAATAAAAATCGCATGTATGACGCAATTCTAGGTTATACGATCATAATATATCCTCAAATATATAACCAGCAGTCTATAACAATGGTTAGGGTATACCTTTAAACTACAGTAATACCAAGTTCTCGTGTCAATGCCTCAGATAACAATATATCATATGGATGATGTATGAATGCATGAAAACAGAATACATATACTGAAGAAACTGGTTTCATAACTTAGTGAGATTTCTGCATTTTTAAAATGAGGTAACATAAATGAAATCAGCATAAACAGTGTCTAGCATCGACACAAAACATAAATCCCAATATCTCAGGCTCCGGCTATCCGGACTGGCCTGTATCATCAAATATCAGTACCTCAATACCTCGAAATCTCAATGTCTCAGTCTCAATATCCAGGGCGCCGTCAGTCCAGACCGGCCCCTACCATCAATCTCAAGACCATGACGGTATCCTCCGGATATCCGACGCGTCGGGTAAAATCACCGGTAGGTAGTGCTCCCCTGCCAGGCTCACATCGTCATCATCACGCGCTTCTTGCCCCGGGGTACCTTACCGGGTCCACCATGTACCCGAAACGGTTCATCCGTCTCCTCGAATCGGGTCTCGAAATCCATCAGCAAACTCATGGTGGACGACTCATACATCATGGGAAAAACCGCACTTTTTTTATTTAAAAAGAGAGAAATCATTTTATATAAGTTTTGCGGTTTCCCCCCCAAATCCAGAAAATTTCATGGAAATCCGAATCCAAATCATCAATAGCATGTAAAACCATGAATATAGGTAATAACAATGAATAACAGTATGCATGAAGTGACAAGTAATAACTACAATGTTAAGCTGGCATATAAGGCATGTACACTAATATCATGTCAAATTACTAACTAACAAGCTAAGTCAAGCAATAATATTTTCTAAGGTGTACGTGACATGGCAATTACCGATGAAGATGTGTGTGAGCCGGCAAGTAAGTGTACGTGGTACATACGCATCATCGGTAATGGTACTGGTGTCCTAACAATATGATATCAACATTGCAATAAGAAATTATAACATAAATATGCGATGCGAAGCGAACCACAATAATAAGCGGTAGCTGAATACTAGACGCAACTGTAACTAACCTGCATTAATCTAATATAAGTCCTACAAATGGTGCCTTTTGAAATTACACGAATCATGGGGTTTTGAAAATAGGGGCTACGGTGTTTTTATGAAAAGATACGTCTTTTGAAATATCCGTAGGATCCCTTGGGCTGTCTTTTAAAATACCCACGATTCGTTAGCTTTTTGAAATAGGTAAGAATCGAATCTAATCTAACAACTAAACTAAACTAAAGGGCTAAGCTAACAAGCTGGACTACAGGTAAGGAAACCGCCTAACATCTGAGTCGATACATATATATAGCTATATATGTATAGTCGGTGATCCCGCCTCAATAATATCATACCCGATACCATATCTATAATCAGACATCCCAAGTCAAGAGTGCGGATCAATCATCAATATATAGCTCGTACGTAAATCCGTCATACGGCATCCCAATCTGGGTACGGGTCAAAGTCACATCAATCACACTATTCATCTGGTATCTTTTTATCAAATATCATGATCCGGGATAATGACCTACGTCTAGTACAATATCGATACCAATTATGAATGCATGCAGGTGTAAGAATCATTACGTCAAAAGACCCGCTAAAACATCATGTCGTATCTCAATACGAACCTAATCACATCACCGATCTCCTGGCCTCAAGCCCAATCTCATCGACTCATCTCAAATTACAAATACCATTCTCAAATCCAGTATATGAACACATAGTCCCATACCTATGTGAACACATAAATATATATTCCCATACGCACATATGAAAGAAAGAATGTATGCAAGTATGTGTGTGTGTGAGTGCGAGCACTACTCTAGGGTTTCGCAACTACACTAAACCAATCCAAAAAAAATACCAAATATCCATCTTATCATCAATAATCTCAACAACATATAATCAATATCTATGTGTATACGTATTCGTATATATCACTACGAACTGCGGGGGTGCTATACGCCATCCACCCGACTTCTCCCCGTAGATATAAATCTACTCACCTGCACTCAGTGTGTCGGTGTCGATGTCTCCATCATCTTCTGCATCGTCTCGGAATCCACATGAAGGTACCTATAATGATCAACCATAGCAATGCGTATGAAAATCACGGCAGAAAACCGATACAGCGCACAGTGTGCTCATAGGTTTGAACCTATGGCCCAAACATGCAAATCCAACAAACAACCCCTGTTGTCGCTGTACGAACACCCGACAACCAAATACAAATCCAAATATCAAGAAAGTGCATTTAAAAATACAGAAAACATCGCCTAAAACACACCAAAATGCTCCCAGATTTTCCCCAGATGACAATTAGCCAAAACTACATATAGGTGGGGTCTAATTTAGTGCTAAATGAGCCCTGGAACAAAAATGGACCGATTCCCTTCTACTCTGGCCGCAAATTGCGGCCAGAATGATTAAATTTGCAGCCGTAGGTTTGAGTTAGGGGCTCGGGTCTTGGTGGTAGCTTTCTAGGTGCCTGCACGACTCACTGTCAGCTCAATTTTATTTTTGGTGACCCCGGGTTGCTCCAGATTCCAGAACACCTTAACAGATCACACAAACCGACATGAAAAGTTCCGTAATTCCGTATTTTTGGGTTTCAGGTTGTGTTAGGCCAGTGTTTTGGTCAATATAGGGTCTAAGGTCACCATTTAAGTCCAATTGCAAAGCAACATCTCAACTTTACCCTAACCCTCTCTAAGTTGGTCCAAAATACACCAAATTACACGATATCGATATGAAACTTGAATTGAAGCTTAAGAACAAGCAATAACACTCTAATTGTGAAGAAATTACCTCATAATACCCTCATGAATTCTCAACAGCGCCAAATGACTACTTTCTTGGTCCAAAGGCATGCTTGTGAGCTTGTGTACAATTTTTGTGAATGGGAGTATGGTTTTGAAATGTTTATTGAGGTGTTTTGGGGGATTTTATAATGAGGGAGAGAGGGGCAGCAGCATCAGTAGCAATGGAGGAGGAAGAGAAGAGAGATGTGTAAATAATTGGAGAGGGATGGCTCAAGACCAAGTCAACAAAACCCTCACCTTTCTCTCTCTTCACCATACCTAATATTCTAATCCAAAACCTTTTCTTTTTCTTTTCAAATTCCATTTTCCTTCTCTCATCAATAGTAAACCCAAAGTAACATGGTAGAAATGCACAAGTGTAAAACAAAAATGATATGTGCTTATTTTGCACAAAAATGCTAAAAAACCGATTAGCGATTTTTAATCGCGATTAACACTAAATTAGCATATAAATGATCATAAAAACTTTAAAATGGCATAATTCCATAAAATACCCTATTTTAGAATTTTCCATAATTTTTCCATAATTTTTCTCATTTATCGGTATTTAATTATAAATTTAATATTAAAATAATCAATAAAATAATATTAAATTATAAAAATTCCCAAAAATAATATTTTATTATTTTGAAATGTTACAATCTTCCCCCCTTAAAGAAATTCGGTCCCCGAATTTATATTTAGACCCTCAATTTCTGAAACATTTCAATAAGAAGTCCAAGTCGTCGGGGCTCCGAAATCATCAATACATAAAACGCATCATAGCGCAATGCATGCGCATGAGTAATGAGCAGATAACTCAAAAACAAAACTCCGTCAAGCATCCCGCAATCATCGGAGTTATGCTAAAGACACAATGCCAAATCCAATACGAAACCAATATGATATATATCAAAACTATACATGTAATTAGCTGAAGTAAATGCATGCCAAATCTTTTTAAGTTGCTGTGCGATGCGCATAACACTGCACAGTGGCGGACGTCTTTATCAGAAAATAGCCATATACTTATATATCTTTTGTTTAGTATGCACGATCCGCCGTTTTTGAAAACAATTTGGAAGGGTTCCCAGTTTTAAACGTTTTCGTGGCATATCAGACACGTATGTAAATAATGAGACTATAGCTCGCTTTTGGAAATCCCTTTGAAATCTATCAATGCATGCAAAATAAATCCAGGCACTGTCATCTGATCAGTCCTGCTCAGTACGAAAACCAATCGCAATATCATGAAAATGTACTGCTTCATAAGAAATCGGTCCCAAAAAGTGCATATGAAAACCCTGTGCGTCCGGTGCGCACGGAGATCAAAATCCATGAATGTGCACAAAACAGCATCAAGGTGCAACGGTTGTGCACACAACTTTGGTCATAGGCATCGTGTGTGCCTGACCGCAAAATCAGGTGCATCTGACATGCACGAAAATTCCGATTTAGTGCATCTGGTGTGCACCAAATCGCATCTCATAACAGGCGCCCAACATGCGCTAAAAAATCCAAACCCGGTGCATCCATCATGCATGAAATCATGAAATCCAATATCGAGTGTCGAACACGCGCAAAATCCAATCAGGTGCACAAGGTGCACAAAACAAATATCGAGTATCACAATCGAAATCGAAGTCCAGTGCATCTAAGTGCACAAAAGGCGTATCACTGCACTGCAAGCATATATAAACTATACAGAGTGCAGGAACCAAATCGTGTGCATGCATACGCACAAAATCAACTCAAATGTCTAAAACCGTAAAATCACAAGCATGTGAAACCAAAGCATGAAAACGATATCAAGTGCAACACTGTGCAAAGATCGTAAATCCTCAATCATCAAAATCAAATCATGCGAATAAATCACCCAAAACATCGAAATCAATAATGGCGGAATAGTACCGCTCAAGCGCATCCTCCAAGAATCTCGGGCCAACTGTCGCGGTCACTAGTGGGACGTCTCGTCGATGATCATGAACTCTGGCCTGCTGGTGTGCGTAACAATGACCACTCCTGGGTCAAGGTTTTCACTGTGAATTACCAATCTCTCGGTCCATCGGCTCATCGGCCCTGTCAGGTGTGCTAACGGGGATGATCCCGTTCTGGCACTTCTCTGGTTATCTCTCGGTCAATCCTCACGACCACTCGTAAAGCAGCCTGTCACTGGCGTCGGCCTCTGGCTCTCTGAATATACGTGACACATCTGATCCTGGGTGCAAGTATCATTGCAGAAGTGTCCTGGAAGGAATCCTGCTCACGGTCTCTTCCATGTCTCGTCTTTGCCAACTGTCCGGAAGTCATCGTCTATTACTATATCCGCTTCTTGTTCCGGAACGGCTGCATACTCATCACGACTTCTTCTAGAAGGTATATCCAGTACTATGCTTCGGCATGCGCATCGCATCTCTGATGTCGGCAGAAGGGAACGTCATCATATCCAGGTTTTGTACGAACCTCTTACTCCATTTTTTTCTAATGTCGACTGCTTCGGACTCGTCTCATCGTGGCTACATGGACTGAGCTCCAACGGCTATCCTCATATCTGGAGTCTCCCAAGAATGCATCTCACCACCTAGCATCCGAATTAAGTCGAGCCATCCGATCGAGTCGTCAAAACCTCATAATCCCCCAAGAATTCAACATCTTGGGCACAGTTTAATAGTATCGAGTACATACCACAGCATCGGTGGTCCAGCCGTAGAAGGGCAAACCCAAGCCTCACTAATGGCGCCGCAGAACTGCCGCAAACCCTAAGGTTCAAAGGCTTTCATACGGTCATTAAGTCGAGTTAGGGTTTCATTCTTCTAGAGGGACCATAGAATTGCTTGCATGTCTTTCCGAATACTTTAAACTTGGAATAATAGGTTTCTGATATTCGATCGTCTCTGTCGACTCTCAACGTCTCCGTGTGAAGTCGTCTCTAGCTGGAATCAATCTATCTGATGACCTCGCATCGGGGTAGGCGAACGATCCACATGTCCTAGTCATTCATCCTCGATGACTAGCGACTTTCTATCCTTTCTTAGTACAACCTGTACTGCAATAGCTCCAACATCTGGGGCGATATCTCGTCGTTCGCAGCAACAACTGGCCCACTCATCTGCTCGCTGAACCATGCCTCAATCATCATGAATAAGCAATACACCAACGGTCATCAAAATCTGGCTGGCCTCTGTCAGCGGCTCAGTCCTCTGGTGCTGATTTGCACGTCCGAGTAATCTCATACAGCGATCCATCCAATGCTCGTGGTGCAAAACACAATCAAAAGACACATCTCTACAATCGTGTGTCGCCCGAATCACGCCCTGGTCAGTCCTCGTTCGTAACGAGCTCATGCTGACCGCAATTCTAGCCGTAGCTCTCCTTGCCCGTAATCGTGGCGGCAAAACCATAACTGGTACTGATGAGGCTAGATCGGAATGAATATAATACTGAGCAAAGAAATGTACATCCTAAGGCTCCTTAAGTGGAGTGGCGTGTCGTAAGTATGCCGCGGAACATACCCACGGTACGCCACTCTACTGTAGTCACCTATTCCATTAACCAGGGGTCATCCTACGCTCCGAAGGTAAAACCTAACGCTCTGATACCAACTTTGTCACCTCCTGAAAGTACGGAATATGACCGGCACTTAAACTACGAACGTCTCAAGGCGTACGTATTCTAAGTAAGCCGAAAACCCAGAAATCCAAACCAAGAAAAATAGTAGAGTGTAGGAAAACCAATTTAAATCAAGTAGTTTAAATAGCATAAGCCGAATTATGCGTTTTTAAAAACATCAAATATTTCCGAAAAATTTCGGCAGAGTCTCCTTTGTAAATACAGGCCCCCAAACGGGATACAGCATGAATAGTAAACGAAATCAATAAAAGGCATCCCCAAGCGGGAGCTAGCTCTTCGTTAAACGACGGCCACAACCACACAAACAATATAATATACAACGCCGAAAGGCGAGGATCACAACAGAAAAGGAAACTCAAAACAGCATGAAATCCGTATAAATACAACGCGCGACTCTAAGGTCGATAGAATAAACAACACTGGTCTCTATCTCGGAAATAAATACATGTTTGGTTGATGGAATTTATTAGATACAACTGAATAATATAATACAAGGTAATATGATGGGTACGATACCAATAAACCCACCTACTAGCAAGTCACCCGAACGAAACTGTGCCCGCAAAGCCATAATGAAACCTGTACGGCAAACTTGCAAGAAACGGGGGCACAACGGGGGTGAGTTGCCAACTCGTGAATAGAATACATCTACGAATGAAAATCGCATGTATGACGCAATTCTAGGTTATACGATCATAATATATCCTCAAATATATAACCAGCAGTCTATAACAATGGTTAGGGTATACCTTTAAACTACAGTAATACCAAGTTCTCGTGTCAATGCCTCAGATAACAATATATCATATGATGATGTATGAATGCATGAAAACAGAATACATATACTGAAGAAACTGGTTTCATAACTTAGTGAGATTTCTGCATTTTTAAAATGAGGTAACATAAATGAAATCAGCATAAACAGTGTCTAGCATCGACACAAAACATAAATCCCAATATCTCAGGCTCCGGCTATCCGGACTGGCTTGTATCATCAAATATCAGTACCTCAATACCTCGAAATCTCAATGTCTCAGTCTCAATATCCAGGGCGCCGTCAGTCCATACCGGCCCCTACCATCAATCTCAAGACCACGACGGTATCCTCCGGATATCCGACGCGTCGGGTAAAATCACCGGTAGGTAGTGCTCCCCTGCCAGGCTCACATCGTCATCATCACGCGCTTCTTGCCCCGGGATACCTTACCGGGTCCACCATGTACCCGAAACGGTTCATCCGTCTCCTCGAATCGGGTCTCGAAATCCATCAGCAAACTCATGGTGGACGACTCATACATCATGGGAAAAACCGCACTTTTTTTATTTAAAAAGAGAGAAATCATTTTATATAAGTTTTGCGGTTTCCCCCCCAAATCCAGAAAATTTCATGGAAATCCGAATCCAAATCATCAATAGCATGTAAAACCATGAATATAGGTAATAACAATGAATAACAGTATGCATGAAGTGACAAGTAATAACTACAATATTAAGCTGGCATATAAGGCATGTACACTAATATCATGTCAAATTACTAACTAACAAGCTAAGTCAAGCAATAATATTTTCTAAGGTGTACGTGACATGGCAATTACCGATGAAGATGTGTGTGAGCCGGCAAGTAAGTGTACGTGGTACATACGCATCATCGGTAATGGTACTGGTGTCCTAACAATATGATATCAACATTGCAATAAGAAATTATAACATAAATATGCGATGCGAAGCGAACCACAATAATAAGCGGTAGCTGAATACTAGACGCAACTGTAACTAACCTGCATTAATCTAATATAAGTCCTACAAATGGTGCCTTTTGAAATTACACGAATCATGGGGTTTTGAAAATAGGGGCTACGGTGTTTTTATGAAAAGATACGTCTTTTGAAATATCCGTAGGATCCCTTGGGCTGTCTTTTAAAATACCCACGATTCGTTAGCTTTTTGAAATAGGTAAGAATCGAATCTAATCTAACAACTAAACTAAACTAAAGGGCTAAGCTAACAAGCTGGACTACAGGTAAGGAAACCGCCTAACATCTGAGTCGATACATATATATAGCTATATATGTATAGTCGGTGATCCCGCCTCAATAATATCATACCCGATACCATATCTATAATCAGACATCCCAAGTCAAGAGTGCGGATCAATCATCAATATATAGCTCGTACGTAAATCCGTCATACGGCATCCCAATCTGGGTACGGGTCAAAGTCATATCAATCACACTATTCATCTGGTATCTTTTTATCAAATATCATGATCCGGGATAATGACCTACGTCTAGTACAATATCGATACCAATTATGAATGCATGCAGGTGTAAGAATCATTACGTCAAAAGACCCGCTAAAACATCATGTCGTATCTCAATACGAACCTAATCACATCACCGATCTCCTGGCCTTTAGCCCAATCTCATCGACTCATCTCAAATTACAAATACCATTCTCAAATCCAGTATATGAACACATAGTCCCATACCTATGTGAACACATAAATATATATTCCCATACGCACATATGAAAGAAAGAATGTATGCAAGTATGTGTGTGTGTGAGTGCGAGCACTACTCTAGGGTTTCGCAACTACACTAAACCAATCCAAAAAAAATACCAAATATCCATCTTATCATCAATAATCTCAACAACATATAATCAATATCTATGTGTATACGTATTCGTATATATCACTACGAACTGCGGGGGTGCTATACGCCATCCACCCGACTTCTCCCCGTAGATATAAATCTACTCACCTGCACTCAGTGTGTCGGTGTCGATGTCTCCATCATCTTCTGCATCGTCTCGGAATCCACGTGAAGGTACCTATAATGATCAACCATAGCAATGCGTATGAAAATCACGGCAGAAAACCGATACAGCGCACAGTGTGCTCATAGGTTTGAACCTATGGCCCAAACATGCAAATCCAACAAACAACCTCTGTTGTCGATGTACGAACACCCGACAACCAAATACAAATCCAAATATCAAGAAAGTGCATTTAAAAATACAGAAAACATCGCCTAAAACACACCAAAATGCTCCCAGATTTTCCCCAGATGACAATTAGCCAAAACTACATATAGGTGGGGTCTAATTTAGTGCTAAATGAGCCCTGGAACAAAAATGGACCGATTCCCTTCTACTCTGGCCGCAAATTGCGGCCAGAATGATTAAATTTGCGGCCGTAGGTTTGAGTTAGGGGCTCGGGTCTTGGTGGTAGCTTTCTAGGTGCCTGCACGACTCACTGTCAGCTCAATTTTATTTTTGGTGACCCCGGGTTGCTCCAGATTCCAGAACACCTTAACAGATCACACAAACCGACATGAAAAGTTCCGTAATTCCGTATTTTTGGGTTTCAGGTTGTGTTAGGCCAGTGTTTTGGTCAATATAGGGTCTAAGGTCACCATTTAAGTCCAATTGCAAAGCAACATCTCAACTTTACCCTAACCCTCTCTAAGTTGGTCCAAAATACACCAAATTACACGATATCGATATGAAACTTGAATTGAAGCTTAAGAACAAGCAATAACACTCTAATTGTGAAGAAATTACCTCATAATACCCTCATGAATCCTCAACAGCGCCAAATGACTACTTTCTTAGTCCAAAGGCATGCTTGTGAGCTTGTGTACAATTTTTGTGAATGGGAGTATGGTTTTGAAATGTTTATTGAGGTGTTTTGGGGGATTTTATGATGAGGGAGAGAGGGGCAGCAGCATCAGTAGCAATGGAGGAGGAAGAGAAGAGAGATGTGTAAATAATTGGAGAGGGATGGCTCAAGACCAAGTCAACAAAACCCTCACCTTTCTCTCTCTTCACCATACCTAATATTCTAATCCAAAACCTTTTCTTTTTCTTTTCAAATTCCATTTTCCTTCTCTCATCAATAGTAAACCCAAAGTAACATGGTAGAAATGCACAAGTGTAAAACAAAAATGATATGTGCTTATTTTGCACAAAAATGCTAAAAAACCGATTAGCGATTTTTAATCGCGATTAACACTAAATTAGCATATAAATGATCATAAAAACTTTAAAATGGCATAATTCCATAAAATACCCTATTTTAGAATTTTCCATAATTTTTCCATAATTTTTCTCATTTATCGGTATTTAATTATAAATTTAATATTAAAATAATCAATAAAATAATATTAAATTATAAAAATTCCCAAAAATAATATTTTATTAATTTGAAATGTTACAGCTATGCAGCTAGCCGGTTGAGCACGGGTCGATCCACAGGGAGATGGTTGTATGTTCATTCGAGTTTTAGATGAGTCAATAAAGAATGCGTATATGTTTGTTCAGTTCTATCCTAAGTGTTCGTATTTATGTTCAACTAAGCTTGTTAAGGTTAAGGTCGGTTAATAGAGTTAGGATTAGTCTTGTGCTTGTCTTTTGCCATTCTTAAGAACGATGTTGGGATAATCGAAAGTAGCGGGGATTAGGAGGATATAGGAATGGGATTTGCGAGTTTAAGCAAGCTTTCCAACGCTAAATCCATTCCTAGTGCCCCTTGTCCATCCGCTAAATACGCTTATTTCCAACTCTCGGCCAAGCACCCGCAACCATGTATCCAATTAAGTCACAACTACATGTCACGTTGTAGTGCGCTTAAAGGACTTCTCAACTTAGGTCGCGGCTACATGTCACGTATAGCTCGCCTAAGCGAGGGGGTTGCGGTTGTTTGGTCGGGGTTCATTTCAAGATGTTTGGCGAAGAGAAGCACAAGGGATTTCTCCGTCCCTCATACCACCTTCCTTAGCCTTAATAAGAGGGAAATTATTCACACATCATGAAAGAAAACAAAACAAAACAAGAAGGAAGAAAAGAGAAAAATATGGTTTTACAAGTGAAGCAAGCTAACTCTTGGGTCCTCACCTTAGCAAGGAACTCTGTCAAGTATCATCGCTTAAAAATATGGATAAGAAGAAAGGAAAAAAGAACAAGCAATGAAATAACAACAACTAGTTAACAACAAGAATTAAAATTACACTAGAAATTAAATTACAATGCAATGAAATAAAAATACAAGATAAGAAAAACAACCCTCATCTTCATTTCATCATCCACTCAATGCTCTCACTACATTTTAATGGAGGAAGTCATGAAGAAGAAGAAGAAGCTAAGCTAAACTACACTAAAAGAGATGGGAAAAGAAGACCATTGGGTCGGCACAAAACTGGGCTATTTATAGGCTGCGTGCTGAAACCCTAGGGCAACATTCTGGCCCAAAATGAAGTGACCAAACTGCGCCTAAACAATCAGCTGCCACCGAGTTAACTCGGCCGCGGATCCGCGGCCGAGTCGCCATGTAGGCCGTGGATCCACGACCATTTGGAGGATTTGGAAAGTCATTTTTGGTGGGTTTCCCTGTGTTGCTTTCTTCTGTTGTTATACATGTTCCAAATTGCAAATTGCTTCCATAATTTTTTTAGATCTGCAACGGTCCAAAATGGCATCAAAAAAATACATTTGACTTTTTCTCCCTCGAGCTCCGCGCACCCATTGATTCTTGTGCTGTCCCTCTTGTGCTTTATGCTTGTCCCAGACACGAATGACCATAGTCACATGTCTTGTCTCTGGAACTGGTACGCGGCACTGGACGGATAAGGATGATCGGAATCCGTCTTTTATCTGTTGTCAACAGATGTTCTGTATTTTGGCGTAACTATAGAGATTTTGTATCGATTGCGTTATTTTAGACTAGGAACCTGTAGCCTGTAAATATGTAGCAAACACGGATAAAAAGCACCTGCCTATAAACCAACGAGCATAAGAATGGGCGGTAATAAATGCAATATTCTTGTATGAACAGTTGTCGGGACCCGCCACCTCTCTGAAGTTGTTGAAGAATTACAACGACATATATCAAAGGTGTTGGGAGATGTACCCTTGAACCAATATCGGTTGGGAGATCTGTAGTCGGGTTTGGGACTAAGACCAATTAGAGAAATTGTGACCACATGGGCTTGGTTGATCTGAATTAGGGACTTATGGTCAACCTGGGATCAATCCACTCAGTTTTGAACAATGTGTTGAACACTTTTTTTGGCTCGGTCCCATTTTTATGTGTAACAATGCTATGCATTGATATGGGATCTGACTCTCACCCTATTTCTTTGTGTTTTTTTAATATATAGAGTGTTAAACACTCTTTGTGGATTTGGGCTATATGGGCAGAGCGTTTTATATTAGACATCGCCCACGTAAAGGGGGGGTGTGGGGCGCTTGGCGCTGGACGCCAATTAATGAGTACAGAGCATTCTTTATTTCGACAGCGTCCACGTGAGGGGCACGTGGGGCGCTTGGCGTTGGGTGCTAACTAATGAGTGCCGAGCACTCTTTATTTTAGCAGCGCCCAGGTGATGGACACGTGGGGCGCTTGGTGCTATTTCCTTCTTTATGCATTTTTCTGAAGAGTTCAATTCTTTGTTCTCCCCTGGATCTTCAATCCTCGAGAACAAATTCGTCCCTACGAGAATTAAATTCTCATTTGTGTGAGACTTGTCTCATGGATCTTAGATCCATGGAAAGAACTATGTTCTTTTATAAGGGTTAAACCCTCAGGTATGCCGATGAGATACTATGATCTCTATTTTACCTTGAAGAAAGTTCTTGGTCTTTCTTCTCTCTTCAAGCTCTTTTTGCTTGCTCTTCTTTTTGAACTTAAAGTTTATGAGGGGGTTCCTCTCTACAAGACTTGAAGTCTTGGGGTCTTTATATAGTGGAGTCACGTTTGTTGATTCAGTTAAGGAAATCTCTCATTGAGAGATTTCATAATTGATTCGGGGAATTTATCCACAGTTGGATCTTTGATCCAAGGACTTCTGTTTTACAGAAGACATTTTTCTTGTTTTTAACAAGATTGGGACAATATTTTCCTATACAGAGTTTATTCTATATCTTGTTGATTTTTAATCACCATTGGATCTTTAATACAACATTGCTTTGATTTACAGAGCACAATCTTTCTTGGTTAGATAGATTGGGAAAATATTTTCCCATACAGAGCTTGTTCTATATCTTGGTGATTTTTAATCACTATTGGATCTTTAATCCAACGGTGCTTTGATTTATAGAGCACAATCTTTCTTTTTTAAAAAGATTTGAAGAGTATTTCTACAATCGGAATTTAATTCTGTAATTTGATGATTTATCATCTTCGTTGGATCTTTGATCCAAGGGTGGAGAACTTTTAGTTCTAGCGCCGGCTCTCTCGTGCTTTGCACGTGAGGCACTTCCTCAGAGATTTTATGTAACAACCTTAAATTTCCTGTACAATTTTTTCAAAATCCATAAAAGGATATTGTAGCCTGAGCACAAGATATAAGTAATTATTTTGCTTTTTAATTATAAGTTAAAAGAATGTAATAACTCCATTTTTAGTGTACAAAAATTTACTTTAAAATTAATGTATACTAGGTGTATTTACATTTGCTGTCATTACTTTAAGTAATTAATTAGCTCCATAATTACAAGAAGGAGCTTGTAGCTCAATGGTAATACCTTGCACTGATGAACCAAGCCACCAGAGTTCAAATCACATACCCCACATTATTTTTAAAATTGATTTTTTTAAAAAACCTTTAGAATACCAAGGGTTTACACGTGCATATCTCACAAAAACCCCCACTATACCAAAAATATAACATTGCCAGAGATGATGAACCGTCGAGGGGGGGGGATTTCGGCCTCCTGACTCGGCCGGGAATCTGCTAAATCGGCCTCGACTCGGCCGACTCAGTCCTCTGACCGAGTCATGGCCGAGTCACGGACGAGGCGGCCGATTCCGGCGACGACCCCAACATGAAAATTGTGTCTTTTGACATTCCCTACACACCTGCAAAATTTTAGCCTCAGACCATTTCCAGAACTCATTTAAAACCCCAATTACTCCAATTTTAATACATTTTTATTACATTTTATCACATTTTTTATTTTAAACTTTTTATCTACCCTAACCCTAGCCTAACCATATAAATACCAACCCTACACACTACCTACTCACCCCCAAACTCTGAGCCAACTCTTTAAAATTTCTAAGAAACTTATATACTTTGAAAACAAGCACGAAGCGAAGCTACGGCGAAATTCCCGGCAAACTTCCGGCGATCGTTCTAGGAGCTCTCGGCGACGAAGCGACGCACTGGCGATTATTCTCCATCCATCTCACTCTCGTTGTTGTCCAAAACCCGTAAGTCCCATTTCTAACTTTCTTTTCCATTCTAAAATAAATACGGATTTACAAAACCCGACGGAATCAGAACAAATCCGATTTCCGATTCGGTTTTCTCTATAAAACTTCACTTCTCGTTAAATACAATTATGCTTAAACTCTCTCATGTTGACTATTAAACACTAATCAACCAAATAGATAAAGTTTCATATCACAAAATAATTGCTAGATCCTTTTACCATATTTTTTCTTTTAAATACGACATAGTTCCTTTTGCGACATTTAACTTCATTAAACATGTTATACCTTTAAGTAGACCAAGAGGTAATGACCTAGCTCCTTACACACTCATATGCAACATAACATGATACTCTCAAGAACTTAGAATACGGGAAAACAAACATTTCATTTAAATACCCTTTATTTAATAAAACCATTTCTAAAAGATTTAGTATTGATACTCTTTACAAATAAATAACCTTTGAGCTAATAAAAAATATCTAGACTCAGCCAATTAAGGACTGTCGCACTCATTAGGACAGAGGAAGGTTGTGGGCATTCAGTCGTTTATCTAATCCTGACTTTATGGTGCCTAGGCTAGAAAAGTGAGAAAGGTAACTTTAAAAGGCCCGTCTCACGGTGATTCGTGAGCGGAACCCTCTTTTCTTCACTTGTACTTACATGCCCACAATTGGCGGTGAAGAGGCGATTTGAGGGATATCTCACAACTTGTCGATTTGGACCAGTTAGGAGCAGTCTAGTTGACTTAGGAGACCCTAGAATATAGAATACGAGAAATCAACAGCTTTACAAATAAATACCATAATTAATAAAATCATTTTTCCTTAATGATTAGTATTTATACAAATCATTGCAAAGCGCCGCTACTATCCATTTGGAGAACCCGTTCGGGATGGTGCGGATTATCGCACATCCTCGGGCTTTGTAGTGCGAGATGCAGACCTCCACAAGGACCATCCGGTCTCGAAATATTTAAAATACAACATCTTAAGAAAACGAGATTTCTCGAATATTATATATATACTAAAATTATTTTCATATAAATATATGTATATGTAACATAAAAATATCTATTTAGAATTATTACAAATATTACATTTTTTCTAAAAATATCATAAGAATCATTTTGCACTAAAATACCATGAATTCCGTACAAATCAATATTACAAATAAATGACTTTATTTATGAAATTAGGATATTTTCACTAGAAATATCACAATATAAAATCCACATTCATTACAACTCTAAAGAACAATAATAAATGCTTGGAGTGTATTTTGAAAAATATATAAAAGTATTTTTACATAAAACCCGCTCAAGTTCTATAAATTACCCTGAGGACCCTAGTAAACATAGGTTTAAGCGGGACCAATCTCTTAAGTCTCAGGGAGCCGGAGAAGTGGGTGCTTGTCTAGTTAAGGTAGACAACTTAATAATGGTGTTATCAATACGGTAATCGTCTTTGAAAAAGACATAAATCCTGCCGTCCATGTGCAGCGGTTACCGATAACATCCAAACAGTCAGGACTTCAATTTACTTTTCTAATTGTCTGACTCAGTTTGAGTCTCAGTATAATCTAACTTGAATATGATTCAAGTACAATCTGCAGTCTACAATCTACAGTCTAGAATCTTCAATATTATAATTTAACATGAATCTATGAATCCAATTATCAATCTATACAACTTGACTGAACCGAACCATTGTTATACATTCCATTTACATGGTTCTCCAGTTATTCCATTTACATGATTCTATGGTTACACCCTTTTACTGATATCATGGTTTCGGTCAGTCATCCAATTATACAATCAATACAATTTACAATACAATACAATACAAACAAGACATTTCGGGGTTTAAGGGGTAGATTGGTACGAAAGGTGTTAAAAGTGGCATGAGACTGCAAGATTAAGACACCTAACATGAATCCAATTGCCGTTGTTCCGGGTTGTATAACGGAGCCTTGTACTTCCATTTGCCTCTAGTCTCTGGCATATAGAGACTCCTCTCGTATACACTGGCATCTCTCTGTATCAAGCTACAAACAACAGCGTTAACACTAAATACAATATTATAACAATATAATTCAACTTTAAAAACAACTCTCTCTCTCTCTCTTCTTTTCTACTTCTCCCTTCTCTTTGGGACTTACCGAGCGATCTGTTCGCTGACGACATTCTCTTTCTTTCCTCTATGAATGTCGTCAGGATCTGGACACGCCAGAGATAGAGCCCACTGCTGAAGAGTTAGACCAGTTCTATGAAGACCCTGAGCTCTAGTTCATTGTACATATTTCCATTTTAGTACCTTCCTTTTCTATTATGCTATTGTTTAGGCATTTCTTTTTATTCAGTTGTATTTATTTTCATGCATTGTACAAAAGAATGTTAATAAATAAAGTTGCTGTTTAGTTCATATCTTTTGTCTCTTGTGCTTACTTTTATATTTTTTAGATACGCTTAGCGTATTTACTTCACAGTAAATACGTAGCGAACCAGTCCGTCCTCTTCACCATATACCGGGAAGCGGGGCATGACAGGTTTTGTATTGGACCGGTTAGGAGCAGTCTAGTTGACTTAGGAGACCCTAAAACATAGAATACGGGAAATCGACATCTTTACAAAAAAATACCATAATTAATAAAACCGTTTTTCCATAATAATTAGTATTTATACAAATCTTTGCAAACTGCCGCTACAACCCATTTGGGGAACCCATTCGGGATGGTGCGGATTATCGCACATACTCGGGCTTAGTAGTGCGAGATGCAGACCTCCGCAAGGAGCATTCGGTCTCTAAAAATTTAAAATACGACATATTAAGAAAACGAGATTTCTAGAATATTCTATATATACTAAAATTATTTTCATATAAATATATGTACATGTAATTTAAAAATATGTATTTTGAATTATTACAAATATTCCACTTTTTCTAAAAATGTCACAAGAATCATTTTACACTAAAATACCATGAATACGATACAAATCAATATTACAAATAAATGACTTTATCTATGAAATTAGGATATTTTCACTAGAAATATCACAATATAAAATCCACATTCATTACAACTCTAAAGAAGAATAATAAATGCTTGGAGTGTATTTTGAAAAGTATATAAAAGTATTTTTACATAAAACCCCCTCAAGTTCTATAAATTACCCTAAGGACCCTAGTAAACATAGGTTTAAGCGGGACCAATCTCTTGAGCCTCAGGGACCCGGAGAAGTGGGTGCTTGCCTACTTAAGGTAGACAACATAATAATGGTGTTATCAATACGGTAATCGTCTTTGAAAAAGACACAAATTCTGTCGTCCATATGCAGCGGTTACCAATAACATCAAGACAATCAGGACTTCAATTTCCTTTTCTAATTGTCTTACTCAGTTTGAGTCTTCGTATAATCTTACTTGAATATGATTCAAGTACAATCTACAATCTACAGTCTACAATCTATAATTTTCAATATTACAATTTAACATGAATCCATGAATCCAATTATCAATCTATACAACTTGACTGAACCGAACCTTGGATATACATTCCATTTACATGGTTCTCCAGTTATTCCATTTACATGATTCTATGGTTACACCCGTTTACTGATATCATTGTTTCGGTCAGTCATCCAATTATACAATCAATACAATTTACAATACAATACAATACAAATAAGACATCTCGGGATTTAAGGGGTAGATTGGTACGGAAGGTGTTAAAAGTGACACGAGACTGCAAGATTAAGACACCTAATATGAATCCAATTGCCGTTGTTCCGGGTTGTATAACGGAGCCTTGTACTTCCATTTGCCTCTAGTCGCTGGCATATAGAGACTTCTCTCGTATACACTAGCATCCTTCTTTACCAAGGTACTAACAACAGCGTTAACATTAAATACAACATTATAACAATATAATTCAACTTTAAAAACTACTCTCTCTCTCTTTCTTCTTTTCTACTTCTCCCTTCTCTTTGGGACTTACCGAGCGATCTGTTCGCTGACGACATTCTCTTTCTTTCCTCTCTGAATGTCGTCAGGTGATCAGGACAGTCAGAGATAGAGCCCACTGCTGAAGACTTGGACCAGTTCAGTGAAGACCCCGAGCTCTAGTTCAATATACACTTTTTCATTTCAGTACCTTTCTTTTCTATTATGCCATTGTTTAGGCATTGCTTTTTATTTAGTTGTGTTTACTTTTCATGTATTGTATAAAAGAATGTTAATAAATAAAGTTGTTGTTCAGTTTATATCTCTTGCCTCTTGTGCTTACTTTTTTATTGCTTAGATACGCTTAGCGTATTTACTTCACAGTAAATACATAGCGGACCAGTCGCGTCCCCTCCGCCGTATACCGGGAAGCGGGGCGTGACAGGTTTTGTTGGTGGCCCATGCGGGTCAGAGTTGTATGGAACACTACCATGCAGTTCTGTTCTGCGTGAACAACCTATGCAATATAACACAAGAAACAACAACTCAAAACATTCTTTACATTACATATTCCTTGAATCCATTTTGAACTCCACCTTCGGTTTCTTGAAGTCCATCTCAAGACTTTTGAATTCTTAACTCTTATTCACCATTTCTATTTGTATCTCGTTGGCATAATAGTTTAATTGGTTAGAGTATCAATCAACGGAGCTCGAAGACGACATCAACTTAATCCCGTTTCCTTACTCTGTTACATCATCCTTCTTGAGTAATTTCGAGGACAAAATTTTTATAAGGAGGGTAGAATGTAACAACCCTAAATTTCCTATACAATTTTCTGTAAAAATTTTTCAAAATCCATAAAGGGGTATTGTAGCCTGAGCATAAGATATAAGTAATTATTTTGCTTTTTAATTACAAGTTAAAAGAATATAATAACTCCATTTTTAGTGTACAAAAATTTATTTTAAAATTATTGTATACTTGGAGTATTTATATTTGCTGTTATTACTTTAAGTAATTAATTAGCTCTATAATTACAAGAAGGAGCTTGTATCTCATTGGTAATACCTTGCACTGCTAAACCAAGCCACCAAAGTTCAAATCCCATACCCCACATTATTTTTAATATTGATTTTTTTTAAAACCTTTAGAATACCAAGGGTTTACACGTGCATATCTCACAAAAACCCCCACTACACCCAAAAATGTAACATTGCCAGAGATTAGATGAACCGTCGGGGGGGATTCCGGCCGCCTGACTCGGCCGGGAATCGTCCAAATCAGCCTCGACTCGGCCGACTCAGTCCTCCGACCGGGTCACGGCCGAGTCGGCCAATTCCGGCGATGACCCCAACATGAAAATTGTGTCTTTTCACATTCCCTACACACCTGCAAAATTTTAGCCTCAGAACATTTCCAGAACTCTTTTTAAACCCAAATTACTCAACTTTTAATACATTTTTATTACATTTTATCACATTTATTATTTTAAACTTTTCATCTACCCTAACCCTAGCCTAACCCTATAAATACCAACCCTACACACTACCCTCTCACCCCCAAACACTGAGCCAACTTTCTAAAATTTCCGAGAAACTTATTTACTTTGAAAACGAGCACGAAACGAAGCTACGACAAAATTCCCGTCAAACTTCGGGCGATCGTTCTAGGAGCTCTCGGCGACGAAGCGACGCACCGGCGATTCCTCTCCTTCCATCCCTCTCTCGTTATTGTCCAAAACCCGTAAGTCCCATTTCAAACTTTCTTTTCCATTCTAAAAAAATACGGATTTATAAAACCCGACAGAATCGGAACAAATCTGATTTCCGATTCGGTTTTCTTTATAAAACTTCACTTCTCGTTAAATACAATTATGCTTAAACTCTCTCATGTTGACTATTAAACACTAGTCAACCAAATTGATAAAGTTTCATATCACAAAATAATTGCTAGTTCCTTTTACCGTATTTTTTCATTTAAATACCACATAGTTCCTTTAGCGACATTTAACTTCATTAAACTTGTTATATCATTAAGTATACCACGAGGTAATGACCTACCTCCTCACACACTCATATGCAACATAACATGATACCCTCGAGAACTTAGAATACGGGAAAACAAACATTTCATTTAAATACCCTTTACTTAATAAAACCATTTCTAAAAGATTTAGTATTGATACATCTTTACAAATAAATAACCTTTGAGCTAATAAAAAATATCTAGACTCAGCCAATTAAGAACTGTCGCACTCATTAGGACAGAGGATGGTTGTAGGCATTCAGTCATTTATCTAAACCTGACTTTGTGGTGCCTAGGCTAGACAAGTGAGAAAGGTAACTTTAAAAGGCCCGTCTCACGGTGATTCGTGAGCGGAACCCTCTTTTCTTCACTTGTACTTACCTGGCCACAATTGGCGGTGGAGAGGCAATTTGAGGGATATCTCACAACTTGTCGATTTGGACCAGTTAGGAGCAGTCTAGTTGAATTAGGAGACCCTAGAACATAAAATACGAGAAATCGACATCTTTACAAATAAATACAATAATTAATAAAACCGTTCTTCCTTAATGATTAGTATTTATACAAATCTTTGCAAAGCGCCGCTACATCCCATTTGGGGAACCCGTTTGGGATGGTGCGGATTATCGCACATCCTCGGGCTTAGTAGTGCGTGATGCAGACCTCCGTAAGGAGCACTCGGTCTCGAAAGATTTAAAATACGATATCGTAAGAAAACGAGATTTCAAGAATATTATATATATACTAAAATTATTTTCATATGAATATATGTATATGTAACATAAAAATATCTATTTTGAATTATTTCAAATATTCCACTTATTCTAAAAATGTCAAAAGAATCATTTTACACTAAAATACCATGAATTCCATACAAATCAATATTACAAATAAATGACTTTATTTATGAAATTAGGATATTTTCACTAGAAATATCACAATATAAAATCGATATTCATTACAACTATAAATACGAATAATAAATGCTTGGGGTGTATTTTGAAAAGTATATAAAAGTATTTTTACATAAAACCCGCTCAAGTTCTATAAATTACCCTAAGGACCCTAGTAAACATAGGTTTAAGCGGGACCAATCTCTTGAGCCTCAGGGAGCCGGAGAAGTGGGTGCTTGCCTACTTAAGGTAGACAACTTAATAATGGTGTTATCAATATGATCATCGTCTTTGAGAAAGACACAAATCCTGCCGTCCATGTGCAGCGGTTACCGAAAACATCAAAACAATCAAGACTTCGGTTTACTTTTTTAATTGTCTGACTCAGTTTGAGCCTCAGTATAATCTTACTTGAATATTATTCAAGTACAATCTACAATCTACAATCTACAGTCAACAATCTACAATCTTCAATATTACAATTTAACATGAATCCATGAATTCAATTATCAATCTATACAACTTGACTGAACCGAACCATGGATATACATTCCATTTATATGGTTCTCCAGTTATTCCATTTACATGATTCTATGGTTACACCCGTTTTCTGATATCATGGTTTCGGTCAGTCATCCAATTATACAATCAATACAATTTATAATACAATACAATACAATACAAAAAAGACGTCTCGGGGTTTAAGGGGTAGATTGGTACGGAAGGTGTTAAAAGTGGCTTGAGACTGCAAGATTAAGACACCTAACATGAATCCAATTGCCGTTGTTCCGGGTTGTATAACGGAGTCTTGTACTTCCATTTGCCTCTAGTCTCTGGCATATAGAAACTCCCCTCGTATACACTGGCATCCTTCTGTACCAAGCTACAAAAAACAGCGTCAACACTAAATACAACACTATAACAATATAATTCAACTTTAAAAACTACTCTCTCTCTCTCTCTCTCTCTTTCTTCTTTTCTACTTCTCCCTTCTCTTTGGGACTTACTGAGCGATCTGTTCGCTGACGACATTCTCTTTCTTTCCTCTTTGAATATGAATGTCTTCAAGTGATCTGGACATGTCAGAGATAGAGCCCACTGCTGAAGACTTGGACCAGTTCAGTGAAGACCCCGAGCTCTAGTTCATTGTACACTTTTCCATTTCAGTACCTTTCTTTTCTATTATGCTTTTGTTTAGGCATTGCTTTTTATTTAGTTTTATTTACTTTTCATGTATTGTACAAAAGAATGTTAATAAATAAAGTTGCTGTTCAGTTTATATCTCTTGTCTCTTGTGCTTAATTTTATAAGGCTTAGATACGCTTAGCGTATTTACTTCACAGTAAATACGCAGCGGACCAGTCATGTCCCCTTCTCCGTATATCGTGAAGCGGGGCATGACATTTTAACTCTTGGCGCTGCCTCAGAGTTTTTAACTCTGGGCGCTGGCGCTCTCGTGCTTTGCACATGAGGCGCTGCCTCATAGTTTTTAACTCTTGGCGCTGCCACAGAGTTTTTAACTCTGGGCGCTGGCGCTCTCGTGCTTTGCACGTGAGGTGCTGCCTCAGTTCAAATTTTGAACAGAGCCTTGCTCTCCTTTTGGGGGGAAACAACCATGGTTTGAGCGCAGATTAAGCTGCTGCTAGTGATGTGGTCAGGGATAGCGCGTCATGGACGAGGACTAACCATCGTGTTTTCTTATGACATAGGAACGTATCGATTTAGTATTTGTATTGTGACCTCTCGTTTGAGGCGAGTATTCGGTTTTGCACCGGATGATCGGGCCATTGTTAGAGGCTGCCTGTTGTGAGAGGACTGTTGTTGTACAGCCTACCTCAGAGTTGTGATGTTGTCTACCTTGCAGACGAATGACCCAGCTATTGTTGAGATTAATGAGATGTCGCTTCTAGAGTTTATGAGCTGAAACCATTGGAGCGTTCAAGCAGAGATATGAAAGGAGATAGCTAGTGTATCTCGAGTTGGGCGACTGATATGATTCTTCTGAATTGATGCGCCGACGCAGGCCAGTTGAGTTCAAGATTTCCAGTGCAGAGAATCTTACTCAGATTTAGAGGAGAACGACCCAGAGATGACGTTGTTCATTGGATGATCCGATATGAGATCAATAAGTTGACCAGCTTTGCATAGAGGACCTTACCCAGATGCGTTGTGAGTTGATCGAGAGCGGATGGATAAAATATATTCCTTCGATGGTCGGGACGAGATCCCGAAAACGTGTTCGGCTAGATATTTTCTACAGAGTGATGAATATACCGAGTTCGTATTATGAGTCCGTGTGAGAGATTTCGGATTGACTCTAGTTGAGAACAATTGCAGTAAGCAGATATCATGAGGTGACGTCAAAGTGGACGATAATAAAAACGAGTGGAACAAGAGGTTCGTGCGAGATGTTAACGAGTTGTTGTTACGCCCTGTTGAGATTAGAGATCTGATATATATACAGAGGCGTTAGGATATGGCCAGGTCCCGAAGAAATGTTGTGCTCAGAACACAGATGTCCAGAAAACGAGAGAAGACTATATAAGAATACTAGCCTCCATATTGTTCGGTATAGGCGAGATCGGAAGAGAGCTTAAGCAGGTGCCTTCTAGGACACTGCTGCGATAAGAGTTGCACCGAGGATCAGTTGTGTAATGTGTATTCAGAGGGCCAGATGCCGACATCGGTTACATGCTGCTTTAAAAGTGGTCATTCTAATTGGCCGACAGTTGACCAGTAGAGTGCCAGAGCGGAATCGTTTCCGTTAGCACACCTGACCGGGCCGACAAGCCGATGGATTGCGAGATTGGTGATCCACAGAGAAAATGAGGACCCAGAGGCAGAGGACGCCAGACCGTGACCAGGAGACAAGCGGATGTTCTTCCTCTGCCAGTTTTGAGCGCACCGACATTTTTTCGACATTGTAGGAGGAGTACCTCAATGTCATTTATTGCTATTTGTGTTTGTGATACGAGTATCACACTTATATCACTGGGATTTGAGTTTTGATGATTGAGTTTCATGATATTGTTTTCGTGCACCATGGCTGCACCTACTGGGTATTTACATTTTGTGCATATCTATTGCACTTGATATCGGTTTTGTGCCTTGATTGCACGTGTTTATGATTTCATGGATTTCATACGGTTGATTTGATTTCGTGCATGAGATACGCACTCGATTTAATTTATGCACTCGGTATAGCTCACATGTGCTTGCAGTGCATTGATATGGATTTTGTGCACGCAGTGCACACGTTTATGATTTTATACACCTTGGTACACTCGGTGTTGCTTTTATACGCATTTGAATTATTGATGAGATTTCGTGCATTGGATGCACCAGATTGGTATTCCGTGCATCGGCTGCACCGGAATTGTATTTGTGCATTAGATACATCGGATTTGCATTTCGTGCACTGGATCCTCCCGAATTGTATTTTGTGCATTTGTTGCACCAGATTCGTATTTCGTGCATTTGTTACACTAGATGGGTATTTCGTGCATTGGTTGCACTAGATTTATACTCCGTACATTGGTTGCACCTGATTTATTTCTTTGAGCATTTGTTTTACCAGATTTATATTTTTGTGCGCGTTTGCCCTTGACGTTCATTTTCATGCAAGCTACTACACTAGATGCTTTTTACGGACCTGACGCGCTTGGGTTGGATTTTTGCGCATATTAGGCGCTTGGTATTGGATTTCGTGTGCATCAGATGCACTTGATTTAGATTTTATTCGTGCATGTTGAATGCACTTGATTTAGATTTCATTCGTGCATGACGGATGCACTTGATTTGGATTTTCGCGCATGTTGGGCGCATGATATGAGTTGTGATTTTGTGCACACCGGATGCAGTCGATGGGGATTTTAATTCGAGCATGTTAGTTACATTGGATTGAGATTTTCGTGCACTATAGATGCACTAGATATTGTTGTCGTTCACACCCGTTGCACTGGACAGATACTTTCGTGCACACCCGTTGCACTTAGTTTTGCTTTTGTGCATATTGTGGCACTTGTATTTGGATTTGATTTCTGTGCGCACCAGACGCACGTGATTGTTGGATACGTTTTTTGAGGCTGATTTTGCTCTTGAGAACTTTGTTTTCATGATGGGCACTATATTATGTAGTAGCTGAACATGACTGATCTGAGGACGGTACCCGAGTACTTTGCATGCATTAAAACTTTAACAAGATGTTTTCAAAAAGGAGCTATAGTCTCGCTATTTCCTACGTGTCAACGAGCGACACGAACGTTTACGAAGGAAAACCTTTTGGGATATTTCAAAACGGCGGAACGTATATTTGAGCAGAACATATATGAACGTATTTTTATTACTTTACAAATGAGCGTTCGTCACTTATGCCGCGAGTTACGCATCATACGGCGATTCAGGAAAGATTTTGCATGTGTTTTATTCAGTTTTAAGAGATTTTTCTCAGGATGCGTACTACACACATATTATAGTATTTGACTAGTGCATATTGGATTTCAGTAGTGGATTTCGAGATCTGTATTTCCATTATAACTCCGTTGATTTGCGTGACGCTTGACGGAGTTCGATTTTGAAATTCATACTCGTTTTCAGGCGCACACAAGGCACTGTGGTATTCTGAATCTTCCGTGATTTCGGAGCCCCGTTGATTTGAGCTGATTATTGAAATGTTTTAGCATTTGGGGATTTAAATTTAAATTCGGGGACCGAATTTATTAAAGGGGGAAAATTGTAACATTTCAGAAAAATATAAAATAATATTTTTGGAATTTAATATTAAAATAATATATTTCGCGAAAACTACTCGATTTGCGAATTTGGGGTTGTCGTAAAGTGGTATAAATATATACCATTATTTATGAAATAATTGGAGATTAAAATTATTTACTCATTTAAAAATATATTTATCGGATTTCGGCATTTTTATAATTAATTATACGCGAGTTTAAATTAAACTCGATTAGTGCGCTACTAATCACGATTAGACCAAATCCGTATTTTTAATTAGTCTTGGATAGTGCGTTACATTTCGTTGCATGTTTATTTCATTTAATTTGTGTTGTTTTATTATTTTTATGTGTATTATTGTGAGAAAAGAAATGAAGAGAAAAGAGAAGACAGGGGAAAATAATTGAAGAGAGAGACATGGGACAACATGATTGTAAGTGCACGGCGGCGTCCCGGCCGTCAATCCGAGGCCAAAATACGAAAAAGATACTTTTACGAAACTTGTAAACCGGCACCACCACGCACTATAATCCCGGATTGGGCCATTATCCTACTCTTAGCTAACTAGAGAAGGGGTAGAGAGATATACCGAGCGATCCGTGTCCTTCGGTCTTCTCGTCGTCGTCCCGATCTCCCCGCGGAATCTACGGTCTTCATCTCCTCGTCGGAAGGGCACCACATCGCCGGGTTCTTTTATGGGCTCCCACCTCGGGACCGAGGCAACTCGGGCACGAAGTTGGCGAGTCGACGTGTCCAAGAAAACTGTAGATGAAGTGTAGGATGGTTTGTCTCATGGGGTTACTAGAAGTTGCCTTTTGGTGGAGGAAATGAACTATGGAGATGAGCTTTGGAATTTTGAAGCAAGCATTATGAGAATGAATAATTTCCCACACCAAATGAATCAGCCCCTTCCTCTTTTGTGTGTGGCCGGCCATGTAAAGAATGGGAGAGGGAAAAAGTCCAAGGGGGTGGATCAATAATGCAAGAGAGAACGATGAGTGATCATCATCAAAAAGGTCACACCAAAGTCTCATCAAAAATCCATCACCATAAAGCAAGCAATGATGAAGTCAAATGAAGTCAATGTATGGTGCACAATCATGAAACCATCATGATGCAAAAGTCTTCTCAATTGTTAATTGCACAATTGTAAATAACCCCCTCCACAAAATTTCAGCCAAAGAAAGGAAACAAAGGAAAATGGCCGAAAACGGAATTCAAACTGGCAACTCAAAAAAACTGATCCCGTAATAAATTACATGAAAACCACGTGACTGTATATACATACCCGCATTTGTATTCCGACCAAAAAAAAATGCAATGAGACAAACTCTACACTGTACAATACTAGGATTCGTCTTAAACCAAAGCCCGCTAGTATTGTCCGACCGATCATGATCCGTGCAATACCGCACGTATATGATCGAACACTGCCATATCTCCATACGGCCTCTACAGCATTTCTCCCGAAACTTGAGAAAACGATCTGTGGGGGACACTAAAGACTCGTCAAGACTTTGGCTGTGGATTTAACCACTAGCACGTCAGAGGTATTAGCCATACGTAACGGGCTACCAGGTATTGAGCAAAAGGGACGTCGATGAGCGAACTTATCCTGACACCCTACTGAGCCTGTCAGTGACAATATCCGTACAGTCCGGTCCGTTCGTCTATGAGTATCGCATGGCGGGCCGAGGGGGTTGGTAAAAGTCAGACCCCCAAAAGCGGTACAAGTCGTGTCGGAGTGTAGCCCAGAACACCCTGAGATACTACTGGAATACCTACCAGTAAATCTCCTGCCTTGGCCAAGGACTTCGTGTAATGGCTCTCCTAGACACAGCGCGACCTTACCCCCAAAACCGGGAGAGACGAACCCCTGAAGATCCGCTCGCTGCCTCCATGTGGCTCGGGACTGTACCCAACTAAAACCTGTTTGCACGTCTCCTTTGAGCGTGGTAGGGTAGTAATCAAAGTACAGTGGGAACTCACACGAGACAAATGACGATCTCAGGTCGATAAACTAACCTGTACACATGTCACCAGGGAACTGCTATCTGACGTCAGGTATAAGACCAATTAGCATGTTCCCTGCGAGTCCTGTCCGGTGTACTCATAACCCAATGAGCATATGTATACATCTTAGGTGAACCAACTGACACCAGTGGCTTGTGAGACCGGCCACCGCCCCTCGTCGGGGTCTCGACTGTATACACTAGTCTACTCAGGAGTATCGATGCCCTGTCTCGAAACTCCCACGACTAGGGACCTTTTAAGGATGTGCTTATAGACCCCAGCTCCTACATATATGATCGCCATCATACTGCTGGTCGTCAAGCAAGAATCCTAAGGGTTCTATCAACATGTAATAGTGACCTATAAGGTCACCTGAAGCAGTACACGATGATAAAGGTAAACCAGATATCATACTATCATCTTGAGTAAGACTGTCCTACCGGTATTGGTCCTCCCTAAATCATTGCAATCACGTGCCTGTGATCCAATAATTGACTCTGAGGGCACTATCTCCAACAATCTCCCACTAGCACTCAAGGTTAATTATTGCGATGTCGCATACTCACAGCCTGTGTGATACAGAACACCCAACTCCTCTACTAATCAGTCTCACAAAACCAGTTTGCGAAACTAATGTGTTCGAGGAATAGCCTCAGTGAGTGGATCCGCCTTGATGTTTCTTTCTATGTCTCTCTTTATCTCAAGTTCGTGGAGAAATCCATCTCCCGAAATGAGCAATACCTGTCTCAGAATATGTCTGGATATCTGGTGGGACCTAGTTCATAAATGAACTCCAAATCCAAACTTCTTAGACTGTATCGTCAACTGAACTTAATCAGTATCCCACGCCATGCCTCCCTCAGTATCCGCCTGGACCACCTGTCAATAGTACTGCCCTCTGTCAGAGGGAAAACTATAACTCTGACAACCAATCTGTCATCCAGGCCACCTTGGAAGCCTGGAATGATAACTGTCTCCCGAGTGAGCCTGTCGTTATCATATCCCTAGAACATCCACTTATGTTCTAAAATTGCTTCCAATCGTTTCTCCAGGATTGGATCAATATCAACTTATTGCATCTACTGCAAAAACAATATCTGGTGTGGTACTTGACATCTCATGATCAATTCAATTGCCTAAGCAAGTGATCTGCCGATCATGCACATCCCTCTCCCCTTTAGTCTATAAGACACCTTTAGAGAGGGTGACTCCATCAGCTGCAGGTACACTACCGTGCCTGGAGTCGTCCATTCTAAAACACCTTTAGAATGCTGTCTAAGTACCCTGATTGGGACACTTCCCAAATCTAGATCTAAAACCATAGATCTAGTAACCAGAATGTCTGATATAATACCCAATTCCTATGTGGAGAAACCACTGTGTGACAACCAAAGTATAACCGATCGTAGTATAGGAATATCACTTCCTACTCTGTGTATGTCATCTAGATACCAGGACATCACACCCTACTACATTCTTAACAGATCCATCCCCTATTCTGATGAAATCAAACATATGACTGTCACATCAGAATCAGATGATCTATCTCCGCTATTACCGCTTTAGTCTATAAATAGACATAAGCCTCTTGTCCACCAATGCTTCCGCTGCTCCCACTGACTACGACAACCCTCTGGCAGAGTCATATACACGTGCACTTCCAAAGCTAGTTTAGAACGACGCTATACTCATCCTCCTGCCGGGTCTCACAGTCTGGAACAACAACAATGGAAAGTCTGGGAAAACAAGAACCTCCCTGCTACCGTCCTTGAGGCTACCGGAGTACCTCTCGGGTGGCTGAGGTTACCTACCGTATCTGCGGAGTGGCCAATGGAATGTCAAGCCAGATTGAATCTTTTGGTTCCTATCAAACTTTCAGTAATCGTTTGCGGTTCTGGAATCACTTCCAGTTCTACCATACTCTCACTACTGTTTTCTGAAAAAATCCATTTTTGTTAAAACTGTGGCGAGTCAAGAACAACATCACTATTGATCTTCCAGATGGTTGAAAGTCAACCCTCGTCATATCCTGGGTGGGTCAACCTACAAACAGCCATTACAGAAACGTGCTTTGAGTTATCCAGAGTCTGGTTTTAATCATAAGCCGGACAACTCCCCGTACCTTAACAATGTTAAGATATGAAATGTTCTATATCCAATATAGAAACAGAGGCACAGATTTAATTGAACCAGATTCAAATCATGCAACTGTCTCCAGTGCATATCAACTAAATGGAGAGAGGCCGATCAGCATTACTCAACTTAGGAGTGCTTCCAGTTATGAGAAATCTGAAAGAGATGCAAGTTCTCTTAATCATTACTATCAACGAATACCCTACACAAGTATCTACATCTTCGATCACCTTGAAGAATCCCCATACTTGCAACACCTGGTTCTCTACTTTATTCATATACCTATAACTTCTCAAAACTCAGACCTTTTGTTTCTACGAAACACTTATCTAAGAACTAGAGAAGTCATAACTAAACCGAATATAGTACGAGGACCAACCCCTCTGTCCTAATGGACACTGGACAACATACAATACTCTGTATAAGTCCCTTGAGTCTGATAAATCAATCCATGTGTGTCGTAGGTTGAAAACTGTACCTATGGTTAAGAAGAATTACACCGCTATTTAATGCTCCTTACCTAACCATCCACTGATATAGGTAAATGTCATGGACATAATTTCAAAAAGGTATATCTCACTCTATAAAAATAGACGTACAGATGTATCAATTTGAAATTGGTGCATAGCAGCGGATATTCAAAACCAAATATTTGCCGTCCGGCAAACAACCCAGGCGATTTCCTCAAATATCACCAATTACAAAGAATTCCGATATAATGAGGACAATCTCCTAATTCCCAATAACTTACTCCAACCCATCATCTGTAAAACCATACAGATGTGAGAATCATACTTGGTAAATACATACCGTGGAGCAAGATCTAATTAGGAAATCTGTTTTATTTTAACAGTACACAGCGAAACTGAAACACTGAAATGTTTCGTAGGGGTATCCTGGTATTCCTAGTAATGCCTCTCCCATTATCCAGATTCACAACTGTAACCGTATATTTCTTTGCCATCTCTCCAAATCCCTTCATATGTCTTTAGTCATTACCTTCTGTACACCCCTTTAGGACAAATGGTTTTCTTCCTTCCCTACCGCTCGGCACCAGCCTATGGTTTGGAAGAAGACTATCCAATAAGCATAATGGGTGTACTGTCCTAATCCTAGGATCACTCGCAATGCGAGAGAAGGTGAAGATAAAAGACAACCGAATAAACCTTATTCCTATTTCTCCTGAACCAGAATCCATCCCCGAACTGGAACAAGTTCCTTTCGAGTTCGTATATAACCATACGATGGAGTATCCAATAAACTGTGGATCTTCGTAGTGATACGGAGTGTCCTGGAGAAATACAAAGATGAAGTGAGTGTGGTAATGAAATACTTGGTTTGGTCGTGAATAGCAGTCGCAATTTACTTTGCCCTCCTTCTAATCCCTTTATTTGTCTTAACTTAATACCTTCTGCACACCATCATTGTGCTAATTAGTTTTCTTCATTCCCTACCGTTCGGCACCAGCCTAAGGTTTGGAAGAAGACTATCCAATTTGCGTAATTGGTGTACTATCTCCTAAACCAAGGAGTACTCGCAACCTGAGAGAAGGTAAAAGGAAAAGACAACTGAATAGTCCTATTCGTTTTCTCCACAACCAGTAACCATCCTCAAATAAATTCCTTCGAGTTCGTATATAACAATACGATGGTTTTATCCAATGGAAGTGGACGTTCGTACTAATACGGGGTGTCCTGGAGAAAAGAGTAAAAGTAGGAGTGGCAATGAGGTATGCAACTCTGACAATCAAAAAGCTAGTGTTTAAGAAGGTTCGGTCAACTTGGTCACTGAGTCATAGTCAAAGGTCGGGTCATGGTCGCTGCCAAAGAGAGAGAGAAAAGAAACACTCAGCGTGCACTTTAACCTAGATCAGAATGGTTATCACTTTATCTAATCTGGAAATCTCCCACTGTAACGTCAAATTCTCCACCAAACCTGAAAGAAGAATTAGTCGGGATCACCCGAGGAGTAAACCAACACATCAGTGGGAATCGAGATCCAACTATCATCGCATGATAACGTGACGGAATCCGCTCACGTTATCACACTCCAGAAGGTATGAGCATATCCGGCAAGTTTCAGTTTCTTTAGAAACTCCCGATGTGATTTTTACCCCATGCTCTTATGACCTTGACTTTGGCCAACAAATCATAAGTCACATGTCAAGTTCTATCCGTCATTCTCCAGGTTGATTTGAACCCACCCGTACTTACCTTTGACTTTGGCCAACAAGGTAGTACGATTGTCCCAAACCAACGCATCTATCTATGCTGCATATGAATACCCAATAGCTACCAAACACTGTGCCTTGACTTTGGCCAACAAACACAGCTTGAAAACTATTGACTATCCATATGAAACGACGGAGAGCTACGAATGGTTTTTGGCGAAAAACCTTTAACGTAATGAACTTGATATCGTTGAAGGAACCGGATAGCTTTATAAAAATATAGTGACGAAAACCTTTGCTAAAGAGGTCACTCCCGGTGAAGGGATCTCGGCTCTTTCCCCGTAGAATGAGGTGCAGGATATTCCAATTGAATAGCACGATGCAAAGCAAAAGTAAATGACTATAGTGAAGTTATTGCCCTGATGCAAACTTCTATCCAAGGGGTCACTCCCGTTGAAGGGATCTCGGCCCTTGCCTCGTCGACTGAGGTGCAGGATATTCTAACTGAATTTCACTGTGCAAAACAAAAGAGAACGCCCTTGCAATAACAGCTTTTTGAAAAATGTTCCAACAACATCAGAAATGGTTTGTTTAGCTTGCATTGATCCTAATCAACGCAGTCCCATCAATTGATCACACCAATAAAGAACGAAAATAATGATGTACGTATATGCCATCCACATTCGCCACTAGGTCCCGTCATTACCCGTTAGGTTACTTAATTAACGACAGAGCGGGGACTGGACTAGCGCGGATGCAAAACATATACAACATCTACTAGTGTATATATCAATATATAATATTCGCTCAAGGCGTGATAAAATGCAACATCACAGAAATGTAATAAGCATTATAGAACAACACAGATATCTGGGATCCCCGGGTTTCATAGAGCCGCTACTGAAACCCAACGTTCCCCTGGTCGTGTGGATAGCCTGTGCAATGAAATCTTAGACCCCTACGGGCGCGGCAAGTTACCCGCCAAAAGCTGAAGCGAGACAGCCCCCTTCAGCAATGTGAATGGACCACCCAGCACTTCACGGAATCCGGTAACTTGGGCACCCCTCCTTGGGTCAACCTGTACACCCTACGAGTGCGGCGAATAGCCCGCCAATTCTAGAGTGAGGCCCCCTCCGTCTCAACGCCATGAGATGCGGGACCGTTTCCCTCTAGAACCCGACTATCCGTGCACCCCACCTTGGGGTAATCTTAGTACAGAAAGTAAAATATACATACAACGGGTACATCGACCTCACCCCGGTCGTGCCCCAAAAGAATAATATACAAACAGGCAGTGATGGCAGTCCACATGTCGGACGCTCACCCCGCAATATCAAATGTACATAAATAACCAAACTGTACTAACATTGCATCCAGGCTATCCACCACGATAAATCCTCAACATCACAGCACAACACAGAACATCAACGTGAATGTCACGTTCGCAAATCCGTCTAAAAGGGCTATAGCAGTTAGACAGGATTTACCGATCAAATGACAATCACGGTCGCAGATATAATGTAAATACTTTGAACTAACATGTTCAAAATTTTCGATCAATCAAATTTACCGAAGTGGGCCCCAAGCACTACTGCAGCACACAAAGAAAATCTGGACCCAAACAGAATATTCCAAAACCCCCATTTTCAACTCAGGAATCACCGGAAGAAATTTGTTCAGTGTTTCTTCTTAACTGCAGCGGAACCGCGGCCAAAGTAGGGTTGCGGCTGAGGTTCCGCGGCTAAAGTGGAAGATCACTCAACGAAATTTTCCTAGATTCCATTAAAAACCCTGCCTGTATTTCTGCAACACACTGAAAAATTTTTCGAGCCAAAAAAAATTCGACAGAAAACTGATACTTTGAAAATGCAGTTTTGTGATATTTATTCGATCGAAGTTTTAAACACACTAGAGCAAGCTAGACTAGGTTAATGTCATGTCTCTGATACCAGTGTAAGTGCACGGCGGCGACCCGGCCGTCAATCCGAGCCCAAAATGCGGAAACGATACTTTTACGAAACTTGTAAACCGGCACCACCGCGCATTATAATCCTGGATCGGGCCATTGACCTACTCCTAGCTAACTAGAGAAGGGGTAGAGAGATATACCGAGCGATCCATGTCCTTCGGTCTCCTTCGGTCTTCTCGTCGTCGTCCCGATCTCCCCGTGGAATCTCCGGTCTTCATCTCCTCGTCGGAAGGGCACCACATCGCCGGGTTCTTTTACGGGCTCCCACCTCTGGATCGAGGCAACTCGAGCACGAAGTTGGTGAGTCGACGTGTCCAAGAAAACTGTAGATGAAGTGTAGGATGGTTTGTCTCTTGGGGTTACTAGAAGTTGCCTTTTGGTGGAGGAAATGAACAATGGAGATGAGCTTTGGAATTTTGATGCAAGCATAATGAGAATGAATAATTTCCCACACCAAATGAATCAACCCCTTCCACTTTTGTGTGTGGTCGGCCATGTAAAGAATGGGAGAGGGAAAAAGTCTAAGGGGTGGATCAATAATGCAAGAGAGAATGATGAGTGATCATCGTCAAAAAGGTCACACCAAAGTCTCATCAAAAACCCATCACCATAAAGCAAGCAATGATGAAGTCAAATGAAGTCAATGGATGGTGCACTATCATGAAACCATCATGATGCAAAAGTCTTCTCAATTGTTAATTGCACAATTTCAAATAACCCCCTCCACCAAATTTCAGCCAAAGAAAGGAAACAAAGGAAAATGGCTGAAACGGAATGCAAACTGGCAACTCCAAAAAACTGATCCCGTAATAAATTACAGGAAAACCCAGCGACTGTATATACATACCCGCATTTGTATTCTAACCGAAATACAAATGCAATGAGACAAACTCTATACTGTACAATACTAGGATCCGGCTTAAACCAAAGCCCGCTAGTATTGTCCGTCCGATCATGATCCGTGCAATACCACACGTATATGATCGAACCCTGCCATATCTCCATTCGGCCTCTACAGCGTCTCACCCAAAACTTGAGAAAACGGTCTGTGGGGGACTCTAAAGACTCGTCAATACTTGGCTGTGGATTTAACCACTAGCATGTCAGAGGTATTAGCCATACGTAACGGGCTACCAGGTATTGAGCAAAAGGTACGTCGATGAGGGAACTCATCCTGACACCCTACTGAGCCTGTCAGTGACCATATCTGTACAGTCCGGTCCGTTCGTCTATGAGTATCGCATGGCGGGCCTAGGGGGTTGGTAAAAGTCAGGCCCCCAAAAGCGGTACAAGTCGTGTCGAAGTGTAGCCCAGAACACCCTGAGATACTACTGGAATACCTACCAGTAAATCTCCTGCCTTGGCCAAGGACTTCGTGTAACGGCTCTCCTAGACACAGCGCGACCTCACCCCTAATACCGAGAGAGACGAACCCCTGCAGATCCGCTCACTGCCTCCATATGGCTCGGGACTGTACCCAACTAAAACCTGTTTGCACGTCTCCTTTGAGCATCGTAGGGTAGTAATCAAAGTACAGTGAGAACTCACACGATACAAATGACAATTTCAGTTCGATGAACTAACCTTTACACATGTCACCAGGGAACTGCTATCTGACGTCAGGTATAAGACCAACTAGCATGTTCCCGGCGAGTCATGTCCGGTGTACTCATAACCCAATGATCACCTGTATACATCTTAGGTGAACCAACTGACACCAGTGGCTTGTGAGACCGGCCACCGCCCTCGTCGGGGTCTCGACTGTATACACTAGTCTACTCTAGAGTACGATGCCCTGTCTCGAAACTCCCACGACTAGAGACCTTTTAAGGATGTGCTTATAGACCCCAGCTCCCACATATATGATCGCCATCATACTGCTGGTCGTCAAGCAAGAATCCTAAGGGCTCTATCAACGTGTAATAGTGACATGTAGGGTCACCTGAAGCAGTACACGATGATAAAGGTAAACCAGATAGCAAACTATCATCTTGAGTAAGACTGTCCTACCGGTATAGATCCTCTCTCAATCATTGCAATCATGTGCCTGTGATCCAATAATTGACTCTGAGGGCACTATCTCCAACAATGATGATTGCATGGCTTGCCACATGTGTGAGAGAGTGAGGGTGAGAATGAAAGAGAGAGAGAGAGAGAGACATTTGACCAATTCTCACCCATTCATTTTCCTTCCTCATTTTCATTATTTCCTTCATCTCTTTCTCCACCTCCTCCACCCTTAAATTTCATCTCCAACCCTTCACCAAAACCCTATACTCCCTTCATTAAAAAGTTGAATAACTTCATCTTCAACACTTTGGACCTTTCAAAGTTGGATTTTGGAGACATTGAGCAACTCAAGAAAATTCTTGAGTTGCCAAATGAGGTAAAAACCATATCTTTTAGTTAAGTTAGTATGATTATTAGATCCTAGTTTAGTTTAGAGCTAAACAAGTATGGATTTGTGATCTTGGAATTTTCCAAGCTGAGATTAGGGTTTGATTTGAATTGAGATGGTGCAATTGTAGTTTAGCAGTGACCTTAAACCCCGGTAGTGTTAATCTTATAGACTAAAACTATGAATAAAACCCCACGACTTGAACTTTAGAGACTTTTCGTGTCGGTTTGTGAATATTGTGTCCCTACAGGGAATCTGGGATGACCTGAGACCTGTAAGAGAAAAACTACCAACCCCAGAGACCTAGATGGACCATTAGAAAACCACCCTGAAAATACGAACCCAATCAAAGCACCCCAGGCCGGCGAGCTCGGATTCTATGGTGTTGTCGCCGGATTTTTGTGGGCTTCTGATGTTGAGTTTTTGGCTGTAGCTCCTAATCCTTATAAACAACTCCCTATACTTGTTTTCTTCCAATTAACCTGAGAGGAAATCTGGGAGCATATTGGGATGGTTTTGGGTTATGTTTTCCGTATTTTGGAATTTTGGTTTTGATATTAGTTATGAGATTTGGTGTGGTAGGCACAGTCTTGATAGGAACCTTGTTCAAAAAATATACAGCTGATTCTAGTGCGTAGCCCAAAAATGATCGCGGTAACTCAGCGTTACTCATCATGGAACGTACCATATCCAATAAAGTTCGGTTCCGTCTCTACGATACACCGTTGTGTTGTGGTGTGTATGGAGGAGTAAGCTGAGAGAGAATTACATTCTTCTTTAGGTAATCCAGGAACTCGGCACTCAAGTATTCACCACCTCGATCAGATCTTAGTATCTTGATACTTTTTCCAGTTTATATTTCCACTTCATTCTTATATTCTTGGAATTTCTCCAAGGCCTCGGATTTATGTTTCATTAAGAAAACATGTTCATACCTAGAGAAATCATCCGTAAAAGTAACGAAATAGGAATAACCACTTCTTGTATGTTTAGGTATTGGACCACACACGTCGGTGTGTATGAGTCCTAAGAGCTCACTCTCTCTTACTCCATGTCCAGTGAATGGAGTTTTTATCATCTTTACTTTGAGATATGATTAAAAAGTTGCATAAGATTGATATTCGAACGGATCCCAATATCCTTCTTTATGTAACTTGGTCAACCTTGTTTCGTTGATGTGAGCCAGTCTACAATGACATAAGAATGCTTGATTTAATTCTGGAGTCATTCTTTTATGTGTATTCTGAAACATTGAAAATTTGTAGTTAGTTTAATACGTACATACCGTTGTTTAGTGTACCCGACCCAATCAAACCCTGATTAAGGTGAATGTTTACAACATCGCTTACAAATGTAAGATAATAACCTTCTTTAGATAACAAAGATACATAAATGATATTATAAGTCAAACTAGGTACATATAAACAGTTGCACAAAACTAAAATATGTCCACTCGTCAATTCTAGGTGATATTCCCATACGGACACAGCATCCACGCTCGCTCCGTTAGCAAATCTGAGGGTCATATCACCGGTCTTCAGAACTCTACAGCTTCTCATTGCCTGCAAAGAATTACAGATATGAGATCCTGATCTGGTATCCAATACCCAGGTAGTAGAGTTGATTGACAGACAGTTTTCAATTACAAACACACTTAAAGCCGAAGCCACAACTTGCTTCGGGTCCTGTTTCTTGGCTCTCCAAGCCCTGCAATCTTTCTTCCAATGACCCTTTTTATGACAGTAGAAGCATTCTTCCTTCCCTACTGTCGGCACCACCACTTTTGCCTTTCCTTTTGCTTCCACCTTACTAACACCGCCTCTCGCCTTGGTGGGGGCCTTCTTATTCTTTCCTTTGGCTTTCGCCTTGGATCTATAAGAGGAAGCTCCACCAACAAGAAGAGCGGGTGTTTACGTGGATTACTTCAGGGTGCCCTCAGCACTCCTCAACATGTTGAGCAGTTCCGGAAGTTCAACTTCTTTACCTTGAATATTAAAATTCAAGTAAACTGGGCGTAGGTGGAAGGAAGGGACTGGAGAATCAAGTCTGTATACAGCTCGTTCTCTAACTTCGTCCCAAGGTCCGCGAGCTCCTCAATGTAGCCGATCATCTTAAGGACGTGTTCCCCTACAGATGACCTTACAGCCAACCTCGCCTGAAATAGCTTCTTCGAGGTCTCGTATCTTGCGATACGAGATTGCTCTCCATATAATTCCTTGGTATGGAGGAATATGGATTCAAGATCCATATTCTCGTGCTGCCTCTAGTGTTCATTGTCCATGGAGTCCAGAATGAGGCACTTGGCTTTCGCGCAATCAATTTCCCAGGTCTTATGGAGTTCCCTATCAGCGACGCTAGAATCTGGATCTGGGATGGCGGGGGCTTTTGTAGTAAGAACATAACCCAATTTGTTATAATTGATTGTCATCTTGACATTCCTGAACCAATCTTTATAGTTTGTCCCTGTCAATATATTTTTATCTAATTGTAAATTAAGGCCCGTCATGTTTGGCCACTGCAATTAGGAGAGAGAGAAGAAACACTTTAGCATGATGCTCTTGCAAAGTTAGATTGGTTTTTAATTTATCTAAATAGGATGGCTCCCACTGTTTCTCGAATCCTTCCTCAAACCATAAAATATGAATTAGTCAGGATTAATCTCACCGTACAATACTTGCTTAACCGTTCATCCAGGCCAGTGTCGGTACATCGAGGGAGGTTTTACGATGCTTTCGCGATGTTCCTTAATAAAATAACCTCTTTTCCCTTGGGGGCATAGCCCCTCTAACACCTTTCTAGACACCTACTTCGTTTATAGCATTGATCGTTAAGTGAAAAAACCTCCCGAGGAGTAGCATATACTCACAGTAGGATCGGGATCCAAATATCATCGTGTGATAAATTTGAAGGAATCCTACCAAAATTATCACACTCCAAATAGTATGCAACACTAGCAAGTTTCAGTTTCTTTAGAAACTCCCGATGTGGATTTTTGCCCCATGCTCTTATGACCTTGATGAAGGCCAATATATCATAAGTCACATGTCATGTTCTACCTGTTATTATCCAGGTTAATTTGAACCCACCCATACATACCCTTGACGAAGGACAAAATAGCAGTACGACTGTCCCAAACCAACGCATCTATCTATGCTACAGATGAATATTCTGCAGCTACCAATCACTATGCCTTGGCAAAGGTCAAAATACATAGATTGAAACTACTGAATATCCAACTGAAATGACGGAGGGCTACGAATGGTTTGGCGAAACCGTGAATGTAGTGAACTTGATATAATCAAAGGAGCCTGATAGCTTTTAAAAGGAGTTTTTTGAGCTCCACATTTTAAAAGTTTTGTTGTTTTAAAAAACCGAGTGGTTTTAAAGTTGTTCCAACGATTCAATTTTGGTTTGTTTTCTTTGCATTAATGTAATGCAGTTCCGTCAATTAACCTACCATTGCAGAAAAAGAATGAAAATACAACGTACGCTTATGCCATATGCATTCACCATGGGGCCCCGTCATCACCCGTTAGGTTACTTAACTAATGACAGAGCGGGGGCTGGACTGGTGCGGATGCAAAACATAAGCAACGTCTACTAGATATCATATATAGATATATACATTCGTCTTACGCAATAATAGGCATTCCAGATCACAGATGAACATATTGGATATACTAGGAATTCCGTATTTCGTTTGAGCCTTTAACGAAAGACAGATTCCACGGTCGTGATGAATAGCCAAAACCCCACCCTAGACCCCTACGGGTGCGGCAAACTACCCGCAAAATACCCGAAATGATGGAACCTCCCTCAACAAAGTGAGTAGGCCACTCGGCACTTCAAAATACCCGGTAGTTTGTGCACCCCACCTTGGGTCTATCTCAGGAGCAAAAATAGTAAAAGAAATAATACAACGGTGGCTACAACCCCAACACGGATGTGCCGACAAAAATAATTTTACATCACTTTACAAATTTACATCGAATGAAAGAATGAAAACCCTCATCTCACATCCCCGGCTATACATCCAAGACGATCCAACAAGTTCATATACACAAACCAACATAACATCATCACAGATATGTGCAACCTCGACTAATTGACGTATAGAAATTAGTCGACGCTTCCAAACACATATATACAACACAAACCTTGTAAATTAACTACAACATTAGAATTCTGCACGGAATTAGCAAACTTAAACAATTCTCCAAGACATGAAAATCTAGTGAGCTAAAATTCCAAAACCGATAGTTTTGAGCCAATCCGGGAGTCGAAACAAACTCAAAACCCGCCTGAATCTTCGCGAAGGAGAAGACACAAGAACTACTGTTGAATGGGGTACCTCGGGGGGTACCCACCCCTGGGGGTCACCATAAGGTGGCCCCCAAAGGGAGGCAGACCCAAGAGCACCAATTCTTGGTCCTCTCGGGTCACCAGCCCCCAAGGCCACCATGTGGTGGTCTTGGGGGGTGGTTGTAACGTTTTAAAAATAAATAAATCGTTCAGGTGAATTTTCCGATAATTGGTAAAATAAATTTTATTTTCCGTAAAACTTAACTACAATTATTTTTCATTATAGACTTAAATACGCCTATTTTAACTATGTAATTGCTAGTATTTGGTATTTATTTAGTCACTTATAAAATGCTAGTTTAATTAAATATTTTTCTTAATTAATTATTTTAAATATTATTTTAAGCTTTCATTATACATTTAATAAGTGTAAATTACAAATTTGAATGGGTTAATTACACAAATGTGAACCATGACAACACAAAAACAAGTTTGTAACATGCTCATTTTTGTTTTAATGTGTCTTCATAATTCTAGACAATTCTAGGAGCAAATTAAATAGAAAATGAAAAGAAAATAAATAAAACAAAGTATTAATGAGGGGTTTTCTTGAACTTTCCACACCCACGCCTCACACACTCACCTCCCTTCATACAGGCCGAGCCCCATGACACCACTTTTCTCTCCATGCTACTCACTTCATCTTGTGAATTTAAGGAAAAAAATAATAATTAAAGAAATAGTGAAACGATGTATTAAATTAAGATGTTCTACACACACCCACACAATTCTCTCTTTCTCTCTCCTTTCTCTGGTTGCTAAGGCCGAGCCCCCCATCCATGTGCAGTTCTCCAATTTCCCCACTTCAATTCCAACACAAATTTTTTCAAAATTCATCAAAAAATCAATACAAAAACCTCACTAATTCCTTTGTAAATCTTTACCCATCATTTCTTTGGCCAACTAGCTTAGAAGCTTGGTGCAAGAGAGCAATTTGGGAGGCTAAAATTCATGCTAGATCTCTAGATTTGTGAGGTATAAATCTCAACCTTATGTTTGAATTGTTGGTTAATTGAGTTAATCTAGCATAATTGTGTTTTAAAGTGGTTCTAATTGCAAGATTTTGAATTCAAAAGAAGGATTTTGAATGCAAGTGTCACGATCCAAAAATTAGCACATGACGGCCCTTAAACTACGTAACGTCTCCAGGCGTAACGTAATTCAAGTAAGCCAAAAACCCAGCAATCTAAATCATCAAAAGTAGAAAGTGATAATAACATTGTTAAAACTTTTGAAATCTCAATCTAATTCTTTAAAGTCCAATTTTACTTCCTTTAAAAATTTTGGCAGCACCTCCTTCGTAAAACAAGCCCCCAAAAAGGGTACAACATAAATATATAAGTAAAGCATCTCCAACGGGAGCAAATCCACGCCCAAAGGCTGAAAACAACTACCACAAGCAAATATACGACGCCGTAGTGAAGAAAGAGACGATATAAATGAAACTACATAAAGCACCTCCAAGTCACAAAATAATATACAATATCGTCCTCACAACTTGTCTCTAATTCAATACATGAAAATGGTACATGGAGAGTACAGGATACAACAAATAAACAATGAGCAATATCGGATAACTGCAAAACCCACCTATAGTAAAACTGCACACAGTCAGCCGTAGCGTTATCCACTGCAAAAGATGATACGATAGATGAAAGCCCTGCCTCAACGGCCCAGAGGGACTACCTGCAAAACACTGTGACACAACGGGGGTGAGTTGCCAACTCGTGAATAGTAAATAACATATGCAGGTAATCGCAAGTATGCACGTACTGCGTGAATCTATCACATGAAAGCTAAAAGAAATAAATGGCCATATGTATGCAACAGCCGTGAAAGGTACTCTATCAGGTACAACTAATACATGAAGCAATAATACGGCAATATGTATATGCAACAGTCATGCAAGATACTCTATCAGGTACTACTATTACATGAAGCATTGCATATAAAATAAATGCGGAATATGGGAAAAAACATATCATCCTCACGGAATCCTCATCGTGGCAGGACCAATGTCCAGCAGGACCAATGTCCATTAAGACAATCCAAATCCCAAATAACCTCAAATCGGCTCTCAGGTCGGCCCTCATATCGGCCACAGATCGGCCCTCATATCGGCCCAGATCGGCCCTCATATCGTCCCATAGATCGGCCCTCAACATCAAGTGAAGAATAAGATTACATGCACAGATCATTATGATGGTATATATTATAAATATATATAACAGCGTCCCTTACCACTGATATGTATATATATATATATACATGCATATATAACAACGTCCCAAACCACTGATATATATACTTAGAGCTAAAATATCATGAAAACTAGTGTCTAGAATTGACACATAAATACTCATCTATCAGGCGTCATCACTGCGACTTCCCTTGATATGTACGTATCATACATTCATCAGAAACCCGAGTGCCCCAACTGTCACCGCTCGAATTCCCCGTATCCATACGTACATGACTCAGGTCGATATCTCCACAGTCACCTCCGAGTCCAATAATGTCACCGGTAGGTATGATTCCCTTGCCAGGCCCATCGGCGTGAACCTTCGACATACCTTTCTTGCCCCGGGGTACCTCCAGGCCCCACCATGTACCCGCATATGGCCCACGACGCCTCCTCGCATGGGGTATATATCAGAACCGAGAAATCTCATGGTGGATGCTGAAATATCATATCATGAGAAACCGGGTTTTTCAAATAATGCATAATTTCATAAAACTACTACGGTCCTCAAATCCAGAAAACATCATGTGAAATCCATATATCAATGCGAAATCCATGAAATATAGTATATGCAACATGAAACAGTAATATGAGCATATAAAGGAAAACCGCTATTTAAATGCAACAAGTTATGAAATATATCATGCGGTTCCTAAATTCTCCAAATCCATACAACACCATATAAAGGTGAACATGTAGCTATAACCAGGTTTGCGTAACCATGTCGGTATAGCAAGATATGTATATCTACCTATCAGTAATGATGTAATACCCTCCAGGTATGTGTGTAGCTATATCAAGCTAGGTAAGTGTATATACATGTAAGTATGTATACAAGATGTACATGTAGCTATATCTCATATGTGTATATACCTATCTCTAATGGTACAATACCATATAGGTAAAAGGGTAGCTAACATGTAGGCATGACAAGGCATATGTGTAAGCATGTAGGTATACAGGTATGCTATATGTCATATGCATAAAGGAATTTGAATCAATGTCTCAATGTCCCTAACCAATACAATATCACAAAGTATAGGTGTTGTGCGTGTTATGGCAATTATTCACGGTGTGAGTGGCATACAATCAGTGCTCGTGTAACATGAGCCGTCAATAATAGTGCAGTGTCCAAAGGGTACAAGTCCAAGCACAACAAGTAATAATATGCAATGAGGTGTATGCGCAAACTTATATATGCAATAGAATATGCAACTAATATCATATCATCTCTAGCCCAGACGCATAACTCCATGCGGGCGATTCCCCTGTAGTTGTTAAATCTACTCACCGAAGATCCTGGCTAAGTAAAGCCAACCACTCGCTTTCCCTTCTTCGCAACGTCCGAAGTCCCCGCCTGCGATCCTAAAATCACAAAACAACAAAGAAAGTGTATATATATTCGCAATCGACAAATAACACATAACCTCTACGTTTGACCGACGCACCAACTCCAAACATACTCTCAAGTGTTCGCTTAGTATCTAACGTGCATAGCGACACTACGAATCCAACTCAAGAACAACAGATACCCAAAGACACGAACCGTAACGGATAACGTAACGCGCATAATCGAAACACTAGAAACAAGAAAAGTGATCCCAGATTTTTCTACACCAATAATTTGTAAAAGTTGCACATACCACAAGACCACACACAACCCCAGAGACCCCTGCACCAAAACTCAACCCCCAGTCCCTACTTTGGCCGCAAATTGCGGCCAGAACCATTAAATCTGCGGCCAGTTCTTGAGGGAATGGGCTCGCATTTTGAGGGTTTCTTCTAGGTCACCACACTAGCTCACTGTGATGGGAACTTTTCCAACAAATACCAGGTTTGATAGCAGATCATCCGAGACACCAAACTACACTGAAATTATGATATATACCCGAAACGAAACTTTACGCGTTCTAAACTGAAACTAACAAGCTACGCAACACTAAAAAGACTTACTTAACAGAAAGTGATTATTACCTACTCCCACAAGCTCAAAAATCCAAGCTTTCCAAGCTCCAAGGCATCTAAGAGGCAAAACAAGGCTTAAGGAAGTGATTTGGTGATGTTTGTGAAGGTTTAGTGTATGTTTAGTGAAGGGATTAGCATGTGTTCAGTTGAGAGTGAAGGAGAGATGAAGGAAACAATGAGAATGAGATAGTGAAGTGAGAATGAGAGGATAAAGAGAGAGAGAGAGAGTGTGTGTGTGGTGAGAATAATGAGAGAGGGTAAGTGCACCCTTTGCATTAACTCACACATAAATGCGAACCATGCCTCTCATGTGTGTCACCATGCCACCACTCTCCTATCCAAAACCAAAGAAATATCTCTCCACAAATATCTAGGGTTTAGGGTTAAGGTTAAAGGAAGGATTAATATTAGGTTAAGTTGTCATGGTCACTAAACTAGATTAGTACAAACAAACCCTCACATTAACGTGCACATGTGCGTGCAAGGCATAACAAATAATAATAAAATATTAATTAAATGTTGTAAAATGTGAGGAACCCGAATTAGTAAACTTTTTACCAAAAAGCCGTACTGCCGCTTAATTAACACTAATCGAAAACTAAGGCGTTACAATATCCCCCTAAAGAAAATTCATTCCCGAATTAAAATTCTTACTATGCATACCTTCACAGAGATGAGTGTAAAACTCCTAAATCTCGCTCCCAGCCTCCCAAGTGAACTCCTCACTATACGGCTACGCCAAAAAAAACTCCACAGAAGGCAAGAGTCTTGACCGAAGTTTCTCCACCTGCCGATTCACTGACACTATCGGCTGCCTGTGAACGAAAAGATCGCGTCCAAGCAAAACGGTTTGGTGCTACATAATGTGAAAAGGTCATGAAGGTATTTGTAAAGTATCAACACAAGGAATACGGGATGAATACTTAAAAATCTGGACGGAAGTGCCAAATTATAGGCAACGGTACTAACTCGCTAAAGGATTTCAAAAGGACCTACAATCTGGGACTAAGCTTCCCAAAACTCAACACGCTACAACATCGGAAAAATCCATAGGAATACATGCTTTCCCACCGCAAACTCAAGTCTGCGACAACTACGGTCGGTATAAGACTTCTGTCTGCACTGGGCTACTCTCATCCTTACCTGAACCAACTGGATCTTCTCCGAAGCCTCTCGACTAGCTGGGGTCTAAAAATCCTGCTCTCGCGGAGTCAGTAAAACAGACTGGCGATCGACACAACCTATCACACAAGGCCTAAAGGTTGCTATCTGATACATTTCCTGATAACTGTCATCATAGGAGAACTCCATCAATGGCAAGTGACGATCCCACAACCAACAAACAATTAGTATGTATGCACAATCATATCCTCCAGAGTCTGTATAGGCCGCTCTTTCTGACCATTGGCCTACGGAGGGAAAGCGGAGCTAATGCTCAACCGGTACCGAAGGCCTCCTGAAGCTTCTGCCAATGACGGCTAGCGAACTGGGTGCCTCTATCGGATACAACACATGAAGGAACTCCGTGCAAACGTACAACTAAACAAAGAACAACGAGCAAACTGAGCATAACCGGACAACAACCACCCAAATGAAGTCATACCCTGTCTAGACCTGGGTAGACACCACACCAAAATTCATGGAGATTTGCTCACATTCCCACTTCAGAACGGTTAACGGTTGCAACTCTCCAGCCTGTCTCAAATGCTCAACCTTAGCTCGCTGACAAGCCAAGCACCTCAAAACGAAATCCAAAACTTCAATCTTCACCCCTGCCCACCAGTAACTAACTCTCAAGTCACGTTACATCTCGGTGGCACTTGGATGAACACAGAAAGCTGACTGATGTGCCTACTATAGGACCTCGCATCTCTACCCATCAGTATCGGTACACACCATCGAGTCCCTAACACACACACCCGGGTCATAAATAAAGAACTTCGAATCTTTACCCAGCCGAACATGCTCAAGAATCTCCGACAACGAGCATCGGCGGGCTGTGCCTCACGAAAACGATTCAATAAAAGTGGACGGGCGCGAACATGAGCAAGTTGTCCCTTCAGAAGAGGTGAACTTAAGCTGTACTCAACGGTCGCACAAGAACTGTAAATCTGCAGAAGACTGTCTCCGAACTGCGCACAACTGGAACAACTACCCCCGGGCCTACGACTCAAGCATCAGCTACTACAATCGTCTTGCCACAGGTAATAATGGATCTCACAATCACAATCCTTCATAAGCTCCATCCAACGGCGCTGTCTCAACAATCAAAACCCACTACAAGAAGATGTACACTAAGCTCTGGTGGTCCGTGAAAATCTGACACGACTATCCAAACAAGTAGTGTCCCCAAATCTCCAGCGCAAAACCACCGCGGCCATCTCCAGATCATGAGTGGGATAAGTCCTGCTCGTACTTCCTCCAAATGTCGGGAAGCATAAGCGATAACTCTATCATGCTACATCAGTACACAATCGAGCCCCACTCGCGAAACATCACAGTAAACAACAAAGTCGCCCGATCCAGAAGCAAAGATAAATCTGGTGCAATCATTCAACTGCTGAAACTCTGCGCTCATGCCACAGTCTAAAGAAAAGGAATCCCCTTCCTTGTCAGTACGGTCAACGGTGCTGCGATACTCAAGAAATCCTGCATGAAACGGCGGTAAAAACCGTCTAAGCCCAAAAGCTGTGGACCTCTGTCCCTGATGCAAGTCTGGGCCAAGCTGTACGGCCTCGACCTCCCTTGGGTCCATACGAAAACCGTCTCTCGTAACCCCACGACCAAGGAAGTTCAACACTATCAAGCCTGAAGGAAAACTCCGAGAATCTAGCAAACAACTGGCGCTCTCCCAATGTCTGCAAAGATAATCCTCAAGTGCTGCTAACGTTCCTCACGACTCTTGGAATAGACCAGAATGTCATCAGTAACACAAAAATAAACTGGTCGAGGAACATCCTGAAGAATCTGTTAGTGTATATGCCCTAGGGGCCATTATTGTATCATACTAGTTTGTATATTACTTAATGAAAGCTTGGGATATTCACAGTTATATTAACAGTCTTGCTAAACATGGTAGTACGCTACTTGGTTTATATCTATCTTAATATGTGTATATGTTAGCATATCGAGAATACATATTGATAGAGTCCTTAGGATCTTGCTTGACTACCAGCATTATGATGGCAGTCACACTAGTGGGGCTGGGTAGTCTACAAGCACATCCTTTTTCAGGTCCCTAGTCGTAGGATTATCGAGACAGGGCATCGATACTCCGGAGTAGACTAGTGTGAACGATTCTCATCCCAGCAGGGGAAATGTTCTATCCCACAGCCATTAATACGTTGTACTGGAGATAGTATACAGGTGCTCTTTGGGTTACGGGTACACCGGACAGGACTCGCAGGGAACTGTTGGTAGGTATTATACCCGTCGTCAGTTAACAGTTCCCAGGTGACATGAGTACAGCATAGTCCGCAGACTTGACACTGCTGCTTCGTCTCGAGTGTGTTTCCACTGTTCTTAGATTGCTACCCTACCACGGCTCGAAGGAGTCGTGCAAACAGGTAGCAGTTGGGTGCAATCTCGAAGCACTTGGAGGTAGTGGCGAATAGATGGGATTCGTCTCTCTCGGTATTGGGAGTTGATATCGTACTGTGTTTGGAGAGCCATTACGCAAAGTCCCTGGCCAGGGCAAACGAGATTTACTGGTAGGATTTCCAGTAGCTTCTCAAGGTGTAATGGGCTTCGCTCCAAAACGACTTATACCGCTTATAGGGAACTAAAGCTTGCCGCCCCGTAGGCTCGATATGCGATAGTCCTAGACGAACAGACTGGACTATACGGCGATTGTCACGTCAGGCTTAGTAGGTGTTCGGTTGGGTTTCCTCATCGGCCTTCTTATCGATATCTACCTGGGGACCGTTACGTACAGCTAGTACCGCTTGCGGCCTGTGGTTAAACCCACTGCCAGTGTAGTAATCACGTCTTTAGAGTCCCACACAGAGAGTTTCCCTGCTTCGGGCGAAACGATATAGAGGTCGTATGGTTTTACGACAGGGTTCGGACACATACGTGTATTTATGCACCTACGATGTTCGGACAGTTTTTACTGGCGGGCTTTAGTTTAAGCCAGATTCAAGTATTGGATTATTGGATTTATACAGTCTCAATATTTCCGTGTTTTCATGGATAGGAGGGGCGTTCTCGTAATTACTCGAGAAGTTTCTAGAAGAAAGGTGACTCATTATGATTTAATTCATTTATGAATTAATCTTAATGAGGTGGAGGAGACGATATGTGGTTTGCATTAATTACATCATGAGTCATGAGGTGATTCACCTCAATGTAATAAATGAAGCATGGTTGATATTTTGAGATATTATTTTCTAGATATTTTGATGCTTCATTATTTATCCAAATGACTTAAGATATTTATTCATTCTCTCTTACACATTCTCTCTCCTCAAGCTCTCTCTCATCAACCCTAACCCTAATCCTCTCATGTGTTGAGATCCTAGGGTTAGCACGACTAATAGATCCCTAATCCTCTTCTATATCCTCTAGGTTCCTTTGATTAGCACTCCTAGCAACCTAGTTACCTCAAGTCAGAGGTTAAAGCTTGGAGAAGTAGCTCTCAGGTGGATCTTCTATCACATAGGGGAGGCCGACGAGGAGGTGATCAACGAGAACAAGAAGGACTTGATTCATTAGGTATAATCATCTATCATAGTAGCTAATCACTTCTATATAGTTGTTAGTTAGGGTTTGGCAAAGATCCGTAAAGTTAGTCGATGTTAGTTTAAACAAAATGATTGTTTTACCTATTCGCCTCCCCGCATCTTGTGGGGTGTCTAACGTCGACCTTCAGTGGTATCAGAGCCTCGCTAAACCGTAACTAACTTGTTAGCAAAGTCGTTAGAAATTCGATCACAAAACGAACCCGAAAAAACATCATTTGCACTACGTTTCTGCCGATTTTAAAACGGGGTCTAAAAATTTTTCAGGGACCCGTAAAAATACAAGCAGGGAATTTTAAGAATTATGAAGAAATTTGGAATAGTGACTCGACCATAGCGCCGTGGAACCACCGCCGATCCAAGCGATCCGCCGCAGATCCGCGGCCGAGTTGACTCCGAGTCAACCCAAATTTGCTCAGTTATTCTTCTGTGTTGATGTTGTGTTTTCTGGGATGATTTGTTTCTGCTCAGGTTTTATGTGTACAGAGAATTGTTTGGAGTAGAATCATTTGTGTTTGCTTAATCGAAATTCTAAGATGTTTGGCTAACTTGATTATATCTGTGATGTGTTTAATATGTTCGTAAACCTCTCCTAACTGCTAGTATGTCGGTTAGCAGGGGTTGCACGTTTCTGTAATGGTTTTTACTAGTTTGTGATTGTAGACTTGCTCGATTGTCGTGAAGGGATAGCCCGGGATGTGAGACGGTTGTTTCTTTCATTCAAATATAATTTGTAAATTGTTGTAATATTCTTTTGCGGGGCACATCCAGGTTGAGGTTGTGGCCACCGTTGTATTATTTCATTTACTGTTTTTTGCTCCTAGGATAGACCCAAGGTGGGGTGCACAAATTACCGGGCACTTTGAAGTGTTTAGTGGCCTATTCACGTTGTTGAGGGAGACCGCTTCACTTCGGGTACTTGGCGGGTAGTTTGCCGTACCCGTAGGGGTCTAGGGTGGGGTTTTGGCTATTCATCGTGACTGTGTAATCCGTCTTTCTTTGCAGGCTCAAAAGGAATGCGGATTCGTAGAAAATCCAATATGTTCATCTGTGATCTGGAATGCCTATTATTGCGTCTGACAAATGTACAATATCTATATATGATATCTATTAGACGTCACTTATGTTTTACACCCGCGCTAGCCCAGCCCCCGCTCTGTCGTTAGTTAAGTAACCTAACGGGTGAATGACGGGGCCCAGTAGCGAATGCGGATGGCATAAGAGGACGTTGTATTTTTGTTGTTTTCTGCAATGATAGGTTAATTGATGGGACACATTATATTAATGCAAAGAAAATAAACCAAAGTTGAATCGTTGGAACAGTTTAAAAGAAACAACTCGGTTATTTTTAAAACAGAGGATATTTTAAATTGTGGAGCTTAACCACTCCTTTTAAAAGCTATCAGGTTTCTTCGATCATATCAAGTTCACTACGTTCACGGTTTCGCCAAAACCTTTCATAGCCCTCCGTCATTTCATTTGGGTATTCAGTAGTATTCAAGCTATGTATTTTGACCAACGCCAAGGCATAGTGTTTGGTAGCTGTTGGGTATTCATTTGTTGCATAGATAGATGAGTTGGTTTGGGACAGTCGTATTACCATTTAGCCAATGTCAGGGGTATGTACGGATGGGTTCAAATTAACAAGATAATGATCGGTAGAACCTGACATGTGACTTATGACATTTTGACCAACGCCAAGGTCATAAGAGCATGGGGCAAAAATTTATATCGGGAGTTTCTAAAGAAACTGAAATTTGCTAAAAGTAGCATACCATTTGGAGTGTGATAATTTTGGTAGGATTCCTTCAGCTTTATCACACGATGATATTTGGATCCCAATCCTATTGTGATCATCCGCTACTCATCAGGAGATTCGTCACTTAACGATCAATGCTATAAACCAAGTAGGTGTCGAGAAAGGTGTCAGCGGGGCTACGCCCCTAGAGAAAAGAGGTTATTTAATTAAGGAACTTCGCGAAGCGTCGTAAAACCTCCCTCGAAGTACCGACACCGGCCTGGCTGAACGGTTAAGCAAGTATTGTACGGTGAGAATAGTCCTGACTAGTTCTTCCTTTTTGGTTTGAGGAGGAATTCGAGAAACAGTAGGAGCCATCCAGTTTAGATAAACTAAAAACCACTCTAAACTTGCAAGAGCATCATGCTAAAGTGTTCCCTCTCTCTCTCAATTGCAGCGACCCAGAACATGACAGGCCTTAAGTTACTATTAGATAAAAATATTTTGACAGGGCCAAACTATAAAGATTGGTTCTGGAATGTTAAGATGGTTATTACCTATGACAAATTGGGGTATGTCCTTACTATAAAGGCCCTTGCCGTCCCAGGTCCTGAATCCAGTGTCACGGATAAGGAAATCCGCAAGACCTGGGAGTTAGATTGCGCGAAGGCCAAATGCATCGTGCTTTCCTCTATGAATAATGAACATCTGAGGAGGCACGAGAATATAGATCTAGAATCCTTATTTCTCCACACCAAGGAACTGTATGGAGAGCAATCTCGTATAGCTAGATAGGAGACCTCGAAGAACTTGTTTCAGTCGAGGATGGCCATCGGATCATCTGTAGGAGAACTTGTCCTTAAGATGATTTGGCTATATTGAAGAGCTCGCAGACCTCGGGACAACATTAGGGAATGAGCTGTATACAGACTTGATTCTCCAGTCCCTTCCTTCCACCTATGCCCAGTTTATTCTGAATTTCAACATTCAAGGAAAAGAAGTTGAACTTCTAGAACTCCTTAACATGTTGAGGAGTGCAGAGGGCACCTTGCAGAAAGCAAGGGAAACACCCACTATGTTTGTTCGCGGTGCTTCCTCTTCCAGGTCCAAGGCAAGGGCTAAAGGAAGGAAGAAGGAGGCCGCTACCAAACTAAGAGGTGGTGTTGGTAAGGTGGGAGTTAAGGGAAAGGCAAAAGTAGCGGTGCCAGTAGTGGCAAAGGACGAGTGTTTCCACTATCGTAGGAAAGGCCATTGGAAGAAAGATTGCAAAGCTTGGATTGCCAAGAACCAAGAACTGAAGCAAGCTGTGTCTTTCATTTTAGGTGTATTTGTAATTGAAAATTGTCTGTCAATCAACTCTACTTCCTGGGTATTGGATACCGGATCAGGATCTCATATATGTAATTCATTGCAGGCCCTGAGAAACCGTAGAGTGCTGAAGGTTGGTGATATGACCCTCCAGGTTGCTAACGGAGCTAGCGTGGGTGCTGTGTCCATTGGGGATTATCACCTTGGATTGACGAGTGGACATATTTTGGTTTTGCATATCTGTTTTTGTGTACCCAGTTTATCGTGTAATATCATATCAGTATCTTTTTTATCAAAAAAAGGTTATGATTTCACGTTTGTAAGCGATGTTGTTAACATCCACCTTAAACATGGTTTGATTGGGTCCGGTACACTAGATAACGGCATATATGTGTTAAACCAATTACAGATTTTCAATGTCCAGAACACACTAAAAAGAAAGTCTCCTGATATAAATCAGGCTTTCTTATGGCATTGTAAACTTGGTCACATCAATGAGACAAGGTTAACCAAGTTACATAGAGAAGGATATTTGGATCCGTTCGAATATCAATCTTATGCCACTTGTCAATCATGTCTCAAAGGAAAGATGACAAAGACTCCATTCACTGGACATGGAGTAAGAGCGAGCGAGCTCTTAGGACTCATACACAGCGATGTATGTGGTCCAATATCTACACATGCAAGATGTGGTTTTTCATATTTCATTACTTTTATGGATGATTACTCTAGGTATGGATTCATTTTCTTAATGAATCATAAATCCAAGGCCTTTGAGAAATTCCAAGAATATAAGAATGAAGTAGAAAACCAAACCGGCAAAAGTATCAAGACACTGAGATATGATCAAGGTGGTGAATACTTAAGTGCCGAGTTCATGGGTTACCTAAAAGAGAAAGGAATTCTCTCTCAGCTTACTCCTCCATACACTCCGCAGCATAACGATGTATCGGAAAGACGGAACCGAACCCTATTGGATATGGTACGTTCCATAATGAGTAATGCTGAGTTACCGCGATCTTTCTGGGGTTATGCGCTAGAATCAGCTGCATATCTTTTGAACAGGGCTCCTACCAAGACTGTGCCTACCATGCCATATCAGATATGGAGTGGGAAGTAACCCTATCTTCAGTATCTAAAGATATGAGGATGTCCAGCTTTTGTTAAAATACAGCATGTGGACAAACTCGAGGCACGATCAGTGCAGTGTAAATTTGTGGGATATCCAAAGAAATCCAAGGGGTATTATTTCTATTACGCAGAGGAACAAAAGGTTTTTGTTTCTCGTAAGGCTCATTTTCTAGAACAGAAGTTTTTAGAAAAGGAAACAAGTGGGAGAGAAATAGAACTGGAAGAAATTCCAGAACCATAAACTACTACTGAAAGTTTGGTTGAACCAGATGTTCAAGAAGAACAGGACATTCCCGCACCCCTCTACAGGAGTAGTAGGCCGTCTCATCCGCCTGAGAGATACTACGGTTTTCTCATAGACGGGGATAGAGAAGATTGCATAATTGATAATGATGAACCTACTAGCTTCCAGCAGGCCATCCAGAGCGGCGACTCAGTAAGATGGCTGGATGCAATGCGGACCGAGATGAAGTCCATGTACACCAACAAAGTATGGACTTTAGACTTTGCTCCAGATAGGATAAAACCCATAGGATGCAAGTGGATCTTCAAGAAAAAGATTGTTGTAGATGGACAGGTGGAAACCTATAAGGCTAGACTTGTTGCAAAGGGTTTTCGTCAAAGACCTGGTTTGGACTATGACGAAACTTTTTCTCCAGTGGCTATGCTCAAATCCATTCGGATCCTTCTTGCCATTGCTGCCTTCCATGATTATGGGATCTGGTAGATGGACGTAAAGACGGCTTTTCTAAATGGTAATTTAGAAGAGTGTGTCTAAATGGATCAGCCAGAAGGTTTCAATCAGTGTGGGAGCAGCGGGAAAGTGTGCAAGTTGCTTAAGTCCATTTATGGACTGAAGCAGGCATCGCGGAGTTGGAACATCTGTTTTGATGAAACGGTCAAAGAATATGACTTTATCAAAAATCCATATGAACCATGTATATATAGTAAAATTATAGCACGAACTGTCGTATTCCTCGTCTTGTACGTGGATGACATTCTCTTGATAGGAAATGACATTCCTACAATCTGTCAAAGGATTCTTGTCACACAAGTTCTCCATAAAAGACCTGGGTGATGCCTCTTACATTCTGGGGATCCGGATCTGTCATGATAGATCCAAGAGGATGTTGGGACTTTCGCAGTCCAGGTATATCAACACTATACTGAAAAGATTCGGTATGGAAGATTCTAAGCACGGTAATTTACCGGCTTGTCACGGAATCACCTTATCCAAAGAGATGTCTCCCAAGACTTATTTGGAAAAGGATCGCATGTCGATTATACCCTACGCTTCTGCGGTAGGCTCTATAATGTATGCGATGTTGTGCACCAGACCAGATGTAGCTTACGCACTAAGCGTGGTAAGCCGGTATCAGTCAGACTCAGGGGAGAAGCACTGGATAGCAGTAAAGAACATTCTCAAGTACCTGAGAAGGACTAAGGAGATGTTCTTGGTTTACGGCGGAAAAGACCTCAAGATCGAGTCCTTTGCTGATTCCAGCTTCCAGAGTGACAAGGATGACTCCAAGTCCATGTCAGGTTATGTCTTTACCCTCAATGGAGGGGCGGTGTGCTGGAAGAGTTCCAAGCAGGACACCGTTGCTGACTCGACGATGGAAGCGGAGTATATCGCTACTTGCGATGCCGCAAAAGAAGCGGTCTGGAAGAAGAAGTTCCTCACAGAACTTCAGGTGGTTCCATCTATTGTTGATCCAATACCTCTGTATTGTGACAACAACGGGGCTATAACTTTAGCAAAGGAACCCAGGTCCCATCAGAAGTCCAGGCACATCTTAAGGCAGTATCACCTGATCAGGGAGTTCATTGATCGCCGGGAGATCGAGGTCCGGAGAGTTGCTACAAAGCAGAACACTGCAGATCCATTCACAAAGGCCTTACCTCAAACGCAGTTCGAGAGACTATCAGATATGATAGGTCTTCGATACACCAGTACATGGTCCTAGTTCAAGTGGGAGATTGTTAGTGTATATGCGCTAAGGGCCATTATTGTATCATACTAGCTTGTATATTACTTAATGGAAGCTTGGGATATTCACAGTTATATTAACAGTCTTGCTAAACATGGTAGTACGCTACTTGGTTTATATCTATCTTAATATGTGTATATGTTAGCATATCGAGAATACATATTGATAGAGCCCTTAGGATCTTGCTTGACTACCAGTGTTGTGATGGCAGTCACACTAGTGGGGGCTGGGTAGTCTACAAGCACGTCCTATTTCAGGTCCCTAGTCGTAGGATTATCGAGACAGGGCATCGATACTCCGGAGTAGACTAGTGTGTACGCTTCTCATCCCAGCAGGGGAAATGGTCTGTCCCATAGCCATTAGTACGTTGTACTGGAGATAGTATACAGGTGCTCGTTGGGTTACGGGTACACGGGACAGGACTCGTAGGGAACTGTTGGTTGGTATTATACCCGTCGTCAGTTAACAGTTCCCAGGTGACATGAGTACAGCATAGTCCGCAGACTTGACACTGCTGCTTCGTCTCGAGTGTGTTCCCACTGTTCTTAGATTGCTACCCTACCACGGCTCAAAAGAGTCATGCAAACAGGTAGCAGTTGGGTGCAGTCCCGAAGCACTTGGAGGCAGTGGTGGTTAGATAGGATTCGTCTCTCTCGGTATTGGGAGTTGATATCGCGCTGTGTTTGGAGAGCCATTACACAAAGTCCCTGACCAGGCAAACGAGATTTACTGGTAGGATTTGCAGTAGCTTCTCAAGGTGTAATGGGCTTCGCTCCGACACGACTTATACCGTTTATAGGGGACTGACGCTTGCCGCCCCCTAGGCCCGATATGCGATAGTCCTAGACGAACAGAACGGACTGTACGGAGATTGTCACATCAGGCTCAGTAGGAGTTCGGATGGGTTTCCTCATCGACCTTCTTATCGACATCTACCTGGGGACCGTTACGTACAGCTAGTACCGCTTGCGGCCTGTGGTTAAGCTCACTTCCAGCGTAGTAGTCGAGTGTTTAGAGTCCTACACAGAGAGTTTCCCTTCTTCGGGCGAAACGATATAGAGGTCGTATGGTTTTACGACAGGGTTCGGACACATACGTGTATTTATGTACGTACGATGTTCGGATAGTTTTTACTAGCGGGCTTTAGTTTAAGCCAGATTCTAGTTTTGGATTATTGGATTTATACAGTCTCGGTATTTCCATTTTTTCACAGATAGGAGGGGCGTTCTCGTAATTACTCGAGAAGCTTCTAGAAGTAAGGTGGCTCATTATGCTTTAATTCTTTTATGAATTAATCTTAATGAGGTGGAGGAGATGATGTGTGATTTGCTTTAATTACATCATGAGTCATGAGGTGATTCACCTCAAGGTAATTAATGAAGCATGGTTGATATTTTGAGATATTATTTTCTAGATATTTTGATGCTTCATTATTTATCCAAATGACTTAAGATATTTATTCATTCTCACTTACACTTTCTCTCTCCTCAAGCGCTCTCTTTTCAACCCTAACCCTAATCCTCTCATTTGTTGAGATCCTAGGGTTAGCAAGACTAATAGATCCCTAATCCTCTTCTATATCCTCTAGGTTACTTTGATTAGCACTCATAGCAACCTAGTTACCTCAAGTGAGAGGTTAAAGTTTGGAGAAGTAGCTCTCGGGTGGATCTTCTATCACATCGAGGAGGCTGATGAGGAGGTGATCAACGAGAACAAGAAGGACTTAATTCATTAGGTATAATCATCTATCATAGTAGCTAATCACTTCTATATAGTTGTTAGTTAGGATTTGGCAAAGATCCGTAAAGTTAGTCGATGTTAGTTTAAACAAAATGATTGTTTTACCTAATCCGCCTCCCCGCATCTTGTGGGGTGACTAACGTCGACTTACAGAATCTGGTTCGTCACATCACGAATGCTGCTAAGGCATTGGTGAGTCCAACGACACCACCAAAAACTCTTAAAGCCCGTAGCGGGCACAAAAAACAGTCTTCGGAATGTCATCACTCCAAACCCGCAACAATGATGACCAGATCCCAAACAAACTTAGAAAAATGCGTCGCACCCTGGAGCTGATCGGACAAATCGTAAATGTGAGGTAAAGGATACTTAACCGCACCATAACTCGGTTCAATTTATGATCAATCAATACACAACCTCAAACTACCGTCCTTCTCTTTGACAAATAGAGTAGGAGCTCTCCAAAGCAATACACTCGGACGTACAAGTCCCCCCTATCTAGCAACTCTACAGCAGATCTTTAAGATCCCTAAGCTCTGCTGGCTCATCTGGAACAACGTCGGAAAACTCTCGCACGATAGGAACCCGGTCTAACGAACCCACTGTGGCTCCGGTATCACAAATGAAAGCCAAGAATCCTCGACATCCTCTCCTCTAAAACCGACTAGCGAAAAAGGCCGAATTCAAGCTGTGATGGGCGGCACCACCGTCCCTCTGTACAACAAGAACTGACTCGCCGGGAAAACAAAACCTGACTGTCTTCTCTCTGCAGTCCACAGATGCCAAGGACATACCTAACCAGTCCGTGCCCAGGAGAACGTCAAAGTCCAACATCTCAAGAAGGAACAAATCGACGGACTAATCTCTATCTCCTACCCAATTGGCACATGACAGGAACACGTATTGCGCAACTAAAGGATCGCTAAAAGGAGTTAACACAACAAATGACTGATCTATTATACACAACTCTCGGCCCAACTACGGCACAAAGTGTGTAGAACAAACGAGCGCATAGATCCCGAATTAAACAAACGTATGCATCAACAAAACATACGAAAAAGATTACCTGAAAAATCTGCACTGGACGCCCGCGCGTCCCGAGCAGTAGAAGCAAAAGCTCGCGTCTGCCCTCTACCCACAACTGGCTGAACTCCTCTTCTACCATCCTGTACAATGCTGTGTGTTGACCGTAAGGAATAACTGGGTAACAGGGGTGACAACACCTGTCACTGCGCTCGACTGGCCTCAACCAACGACCTCATCGTCTGGCGCAAGTCCTGCATATCTGCCACTAGCCTAGCGATACGATCTATTGAAGGCGGATCAATCCGCTCCTGTGCAACGAGCGTACCATACTGGTCAGTACTCGCCCCAAACGAGTCAACTCTGACCTCGGCTCTCGCTGCATCACTCTGAGCCCTCATAGTCATCGGCGGTAAAAGGCTTTAAATGGAAATAGGATTCGATAAGAACACGGAAATTAAATCACAAGGATATGTATCATCAAGGAAGAAATTTCAAGCCATTAGTACTTAGGTCACTTAGGTGGAGTACCGTATCGTAAGTATGCCGCGGACATACACAAACTACGTTACTCTGGTTCAGCTACCTACTCCATCATACCAAGGTCATCCTACACTCCGAAAGGTAAAACCTAGCGCTCTGATACCAACTTTGTAACGACCCAAAAATTAGCACGTGATGGCCCTTGAACTATGTAATGACTCTAGGCGTAACGTAATTCAAGTAAGCCAAAAACCCAGCAATCTAAACCATCGAAAGTAGAAAGTGATAATACATTATTAAAACTTTTGAAATCTCAATTAAATTCTTTAAAGTCTAAATTTACTTCTTTTAAAAATTTTGGCAGCACAACCTTTGTAAAACAAGCCCCCAAAAAGGATACAACATAAATATATAATTAAAGCATCCCCAACGAGAGCAAATCCACGCCCAAAGGCGGAAAACAACTACCACAAGAAAATAGACAACGCCGTATCGAAGAAAGAGACGATATAAATGAAACTGCATAAAAGACCTCCAAGTCACAAAATAATATACAATATCGTCTTCACAACTCGTCTCTAAGTCAATACATGAAAATGGTAGATGGAGAGTACAGGATACAAAGAATATACAATGGGCAACATCGGATAACCGCAAAACCCACATATAGCAATACTGCACACAGCCAGCCGTAGCGGTATCCGCTGTAAAAGATGATACGATAGATGAAAGCCCTGCCTTGACTGCCCTGAGGGACTACCTACAAAACACTGTGGCGCAACGGGGGTGAGTTGCCAACTCATGAATAGTAAATAACATATGCAGGTAATCGCAAGTATGCACGTACTGCGCGAATCTATCACATGCAAGCTAAAAGCAATAAATGGCCATATGTATGCAACAATCATGAAAGGTACTCTATCAGGTAAAACTAATACATGAAGCAATAATATGGCAATATGTATATGCAACAGTCATGAAAGGTACTCTATCAGGTACTACTAATACATGAAGCAATGCATATAAAAAAATACGGAATATGGGATAAAACATGTCATCCTCACGGAATCCTCATCGAGGCAGGAACAATGTCCATCAAGACAATCCAAATCCTAAATATCCTCAAATCGGCGCTCAGGTCGGCCCTCATATCGGCCCATAGATCGGCCCTCATAACGGCCCACAAATTGGCCTTCATATCGGCCACAGATCGGCCCTCATACCGGCCCACAAATCGGCACAGATCGGCCCTCATATCGGCTTACAGATCGGCCCTCAACATCAAGTAAAGAATAAGAATACATGCACAGATCATTATGATATATATATATATATATATAACAGCGTCCCATGCCACTGATATATATATATATATACATGCATATATAACAGCGTCCCATACCACTAATATATATAGTTATACGTAAAATATCATGAAAAATAGTGTTTAGCATCGACACATAAATACTCATGTATCAGGCGTCATCATCCCGACTGCCCCTGATATGTACCTATCATACGTTCATCAGAAACCCGACTGCCCTAACTGTCAGCACTCGAATTCCCCGTATCTATACGTACATGACTCCGGTCGATATCTCCACGATCACCGCCGAGTCTAATACTGTCACCGGTAGGTATGATTCCCCTGCCATGCTCATCGGTGTGAACCTTCGAAATACCTTTCTTGCCCCGGGATACCTCCGGGCCCCACCATGTACCTGCACATGGCCCACGATGACTCCTCGCATGGGGTATATATCAGAACCGAGAAATCTCATGGTGGATGCTGAAATATCATATCAAGAGAAATCGGGTTTTTCAAATAATGCATAATTTCATGAAACTACCACGGTCCTCAAATCTAGAAAACATCATGTGAAATCCATATATCAAAGCGAAATCCATGAAATATAATATATGCAACATGAAACAGTGATATGAGCATATAAAGGAAAACCGCTATTTAACTGCAACAAGTTATGAATTATATAATGCGGTTCCTAAATTCTCCAAATCCATACAACATCATATAAAGGTGAACATGTAGCTATAGCCAGGTATGCATAACCATGTCGGTATAGCAAGATATGTATATCTACCTATCAGTAATGATGTAATACCCTCCAGGTATGTGTATCTATATCAAGCTAGGTAAGTGTATATACATGTAAGTATGTATACAAGATGTACATGTAGCTATGTCTCATATGTGTATATACCTATCTCTAATGGTACAATACCATACAGGTAAAATGGTAGCTAACATGTAGGCATGGCAATGCATATGTGTAAGCATGTAAGTATACAGGTATGCTATATGTCATATGGATAAAGGAATATGAATCAATGTCTCAATGTCCCTAACCAATACAATATCATAAAGTATAGGTGTTGTGCGTGTCACGGAAATTATTAACGGTGTGAGTGGCATACAATATGTGCTCGAGCAACATGAGCCGTCAATAATAGTGCAGTGTCCAAAGGGTACAAGTCCAAGCACAATAAGTAATAATATGCAATGAGGTGTATGCGCAAACTCTATATATGCAATAGAATATGCGAGTAATATCATATCATCTCTAGCCCAGACGCATAACGCCATGCGGGCGATTTCCCTGTAGATATTAAATTTACTCACCGATGATCTTGGCTAAGTAAAGCCAACCACTCGCTTTCTCTTCTTCGCAACGTCCAAAGTCCCCGCCTGCGATCCTAAAATCACAAAACAACAAAGCAAGTGTATATATATTAGCAATCGACCAATAACACGTAACCACTACGTTTGACCGACGCACCAACTGCAAACATACTTTCAAGTGTTCGCTTAGTAGTGACACTACGAAATCAACTCACGAGCAACAGATACAGAAAGACACGAACCGTATCGGATAACATAACGTGCATAATCGAAACACTTGAAATAGGAAAAGTGATCCCAGATTTTGCTACGCCAATAATTAATAAAAATTGCACATACCACAAGACCACACACAACCCCAGTGTCACGACCCGAAAGTTCGGAACGCGACTGGCACTTAGATTACGAGACGTCTAAAGGCGTACCGTAACCTAAGTAAGCCAAAACCCAGAAGAATCTAAACCAAAATCAAAAGAGAGTGAAGGAAAACCTTTAATGAAAATGGTTTTTAAAATCATTTAAGTTGCATAGAATCCCTTTTTAAACATCAAAAATTTCTGAAAATTTCGGCAGAGTCTCCCCTGTATTTTCTATCCCCCAAAATGGGTACAACAAGATAATAAACCTGTAATCATAAAATGGCATCCCCAAGCGGGAGCTAGCTCTTCGCCCAAGGCGGATCACAACCACATGCAATATGATAGTAATATCAAGAAAAGAGCATAAAGAAACGCAAAATACCAGAAAACACACGTCGGCTCAAGTGAGCTCGACCCAAAAGAATCCACAAATATACATATCTCTCAGTCTCATCACTAGGTCGCATACACAATATAAAGTGGTAGATGGAGAATACTAGATACAATGATAAAGCAAAAAGAAATAAAGTATACTCGCAACCCACCTACGGGCGATGTCGCGAGTCTGAGCAAAAGAAGCTGATGATAAGATAGCCCGCCGCTACAAGGGTGACGGGTCTGACCTGCAAGACACTGTGGCACAACTGGGGTGAGTTGCCAGCTCGTGAGTAGAATATAACATCTAATAAGGCAATCGTAAGAATGAACGCAATGCACCACAACATGCATGTCCATATGTGATATAATATCTCTAATATGCGTGCACAGGTATGCAATGTCATTATTAAGTCTTTAAGTATTTTAAATGCTAAGGGTATTGAATTCTTAACTTTTTAAAACATGAATATCTGTATAATAGCTAAGTACCATCAAGAAATCATCTGAAAACCCGTGTCAAGAATCGACACCAAATAGTAATCATATCTGTCTCAATATCAGGTTCCGTCAGTCCGGATCGGCCCATATCATAAATCTCACGACAACGGTCGGTATCCTCCGGATATCCGCCACGCCAGACATCACCGGTAGGTAGTCTTCCCCTGCCAGGCTCATCGTCTACAACTCGATCTTCTTGCCCCGGGGTACCATACCGGGCCCACCATGTACCCGAGACGGTTCATCCACTCCTCGAAATCCAACAGAAAACATGAAAACTCATGGTGGACGACACATACATCACGAGAAAACCGCAACTTTGTTTTGAAAATGATAAATATAAGGTTTTGTTAAATTCTTGCGGTTTTCCCCAAAAATCCAGAAATCGCAGCAATACTGAAATCATCAAGAAAATCATAATGTCCACATGTTATATATGATAAATGTCTATGATATCAATGCATACGATGTGAATTTTGCTAGAAATCTATATAAATATGATGATGATGCGAGGTATACGTATGCTATGCAATTTCATATATCAAGTATGACTGCAAGTGGCAATATTATGATAAACAGGTTCTATAGTGCACGTGGCATGGCAATTACCAAAGGCGTGTGTGTCACATGAATAGTGCGCGTTCAACAGATGCCAATGGTAATGGTGTTCGTGTCCTACAAAGTGATATCGCATAAGTATGGATGAATGTCCATGCAATCTAATATACTGTTCGGTATAAGGGTATGCAGTGTACATGAATGGATAAGCTAGCTAACAATATGAATCTTGCAAAAAGTAGGGTAATCCTAACTAGAGGGGGGCGCCTCGCGCCATTCAGACGATTCCCCCATAGATGAATACATCTACTCACCTGAAATCTCCGCTAATCCGATCCGGCCACCGCCTTGCCCTTTCGCACCGTGTCCGATGTTTCTCCGATCGATCCTATATTTGCACAATATCAAGCATAAGATTACAAAACCTAAGACGATGCAAGTCACAATATACAATTATCAACGCTCTCGAATTACTCATAGCATGCACTCGGTGCGCGGGAAAACGCACAAAAATCGCAATCCTTTAACTAGAATCGTCATTTCGGGGAAATCGACAAAACTACAACCCGACTAGACGAAACCCCGTGTTCGTGCACTCTAATAGTCCTATACGAAGCTAATTATATCGCTAACATAACGCAATTTGATCGCATTCTAATTTTCGTAAAAATCTAGCAAGCAATTTTCTAGCCGATTCGATACAAACATCGCAATTTGTCGATTTAGCAAGCGTATCATTACACAATTAACCATTCTAATCAATTATATAACCAAAACCCTAACTTAATTTTTTTACAACCATGTTTCAAACACTAACTCAACCTCAAAACCCATTCTTGATTTTTCATGAACAAGGATTTACACTAAATTAATACTTCAAAATTAGATTTTAGCATAAATAAACTACAAGTTAGCAAACTAGTTTAGAATTTTTACCTCACCAATTGAATCCTAGCATGATCAAGTCACCAAGAAGCCTCCTTTCATCAAGTTCTCAAACAAATTAGGGTTTGGGAAAGGTTGGATTAGGGTTTTGGTTTGAATAGAGATGGAAATTGTGAATTTTAGTTGAATTTTTTAGCAAGAAAAAGAAGCAAAAAGAAGTGGGGAGATGGGGAATTCTGCTGAAATGGGGGTCGGCCAGCAGCAAGGGTGAGGAGGTGGGGAAAATTGGAGAAGTTTCTAGGTCCAAAAACACCCCATATTATCATTTAATGCTTTCATGTCAACCTTTTTACAAAAAAACCCATTTTTACTTCATTTTTTCACAAATTTTCCCACCCTAAAACCAAAAGTTTGCAAGACATGATATAATTTTATTAACACCATATTTTAGCTTATAAAGACTCCTAATTATAAAATTTACCTAATTAAATTTGTATTTATCACTAATTTAATGTATTTAAAAAGGCTTAAAATAATTAAAAAAATAATTAATTACGAATTTTTTTTTTATTTAACTAGATAATTATAAGTGACATTTTAGTGACAAAATTATAGTAATATCTTATCTAAATTTTGTATAATTAGGTCTACAATGAAAAATACCTATTTTGACTTTTTACGGAAAAAGCAGAAAAATTAGCCGATTACCGAAAAACTGCCTAAACGATTTTCGAAGGGTTACAATCTTCCCCCCTTAAAGAAATTCGGTCCCCGAATTTAGAATTTAACTACGCGTACCTTCAAAAAGATGGGGATATCTCTTCCTCATCTCGACCTCGGTCTCCCAGGTGACCTCCTCGCTGTTCGGGCCACGCCAAAGGACCTTGACGGACGGTATGACCTTCGACCTCAATTTCTTCACCTGCCGATCCAAAATGACCACCGGCTGCTCGGTGAAAGAAAGATCACGCTCTAGCTGGATCGTCTGGAGCTGAATCGCCTGGGAAGAATCATGAAGGTACTTGCGGAGCATCGAGACATGGAATACGGGGTGAACATCGGGGAAGCTGGGCGGAAGAGCTAACCGATAAGCGACTGGACCAACACGCTCTAGGATCTCGAAAGGACCAACATATCTAGGACTCAGTTTCCCTTTCCGCCCAAATCTCATCACACCCTTCATCGGAGAGACCTTCAGGAAAACATGATCGCCAACAGCGAACTCGAGTCGGCGACGGCGCCTGTCAGCATATGATTTCTGCCTGCTCTGTGCCGCTCTCATCCTGTCCCGAATCAGCTGTATCTTCTCGGTCGTCTCCTGTACGATCTGCGGCCCTAAATTACTGCTCTCCCTGAGCTCTGTCCAACATACCGGCGATCGACATCTCCTCCCATATAAAGCCTCGAAAGGTGCCATCTAAATCGTCTCCTGGAAGCTATTATTGTAGGAAAACTCGATCAAAGGCAAATGACGATCCCAGCTACCACCGAAATCTAAAACACAAGCTCTGAGCATGTCCTCAAGAGTCTGAATCGTACGCTCCGACTGACCGTCAGTTTGCGGATGAAAGGCTGTGCTAAAACTCAATCGGGTGCCCAAAGCTTCCTGTAGTTTCTGCCACAATCGGCTGGTAAACTGGGTGCCACGGTCGGACACGATGCAAGTCGGAACACCATGCAGTCGCACTATCTCATCAATATAAACCTGGGCGTACTGAGAAAATCCAAAAGTGGTCTTCACTGGCAGGAAGTCAGCCGCTTTCGTCAGTCGATCAACAATCACCCATATAGAGTCATACCCTCGACTAGTCCTGGGTAGACCGACAATGAAGTCCATGGAGACCTGCTCCCACTTCCACTCAGGGATGGGCAAAGGCTGTAGATCGCCGGCTGGCCTCTGGTGCTCGGCCTTGACTTGCTGACAAGTCAGGCATCTGGACACAAAGTCTGTAACATCCTTCTTCATCCTGTCCCACCAGTAAACCTCTCTCAAATCACGGTACATCTTGGTGGAACCTGGGTGAACACTGTATACTGATCTATGTGCCTCCTCGAAAATATCACGCCTCAGTCCCTCTGAATCTGGTATGCACAGTCGAGTCCCAAATCGAAGTATCCCCTGATCATCAATCATGAACTCAGAAACTCTGCCCTGCCGAATCTGCTCAATAATCTCTAAGATACGGGCATCGCCGGACTGTGCCTCGCGGATACGGTCAAGTAACTGTAGGCGTGCTCTGAAATGGGCCAGCTGTCCCCCTGTAGGAGTAAACTCGAACTGCACTCTGCTATCACATAACACCTGCCAATCCGCCGTCGACTACATCTGCACTGCGCTCAAACAAGATAAGCTACCTCCAGGCCTCCTACTCAAAGCATCTGCCACCACATTCGCCTTGCCCGGATGGTATAAAATCTCGCAGTCATAATCCTTCACCAACTCCATCCAACGGCGCTGTCTCAGGTTCAGATCTCGCTGCTGGAAGATATACTTCAAACTCTTGTGGTCAGTAAATATCTGGCACGACTCACCGTATAGGTAATGTCTCCAGATCTTAAGTGCAAATACCACTGCAGCCATCTCTAAATCATGGGTGGGGTAGTTCTGCTCGTGTTTCCTCAGCTGCCGAGAAGCATACGAGATAACTCTGTCGTGCTGCATCAATACACATCCCAACCCCACTCGAGAAGCATCACAATAAACCACGAACCCGCCTGATCCTGAAGGCAATGCTAACACTGGAGCAGTAGTCAGACAAGTCTTCAACTGCTGGAAACTATCCTCACATGCCTGGGTCCAATCAAAAGGAACCCCCTTCCGGGTCAACCCGGTCAGTGGTGCAGCAATGCGGGAGAAATCCTGGACGAAACGTCGATAATAGCCGGCCAGACCTAGAAAACTGCGAACCTCTGTAACTGATACTGGTCTAGGCCAACGCTGAACTGCCTCGATCTTCTTCGGGTCCACACAAATACCATCTCTCGTCACCACATGACCCAAGAAATCGACACTGTCTAGCCAAAATGCGTACTTGGAGAATTTGGCGAACAGCTGATGCTCCCTCAAAGTCTGTAATGTGATACGTAAGTGCTGCTCATGCTCCTCCTGGCTCCGAGAATAAACCAAGATGTCGTCAATGAACACAATGATGAACTGATCGAGATACGGCCTGAATACGCGGTTCATCAAATCCATAAATGCTGCCGGGGCATTGGTGAGCCCGAACGACATCACCAAGAACTCATAATGACCATATCGAGTACGGAAGGCGGTCTTCGGAATATCCTCCTTCCGAACTCGCAACTGGTGATAACCTGACCGTAAATCAACTTTCGAGAAAAACCCTGCACCCTGGAGCTGATCAAATAAGTCATCCATGCGGGGTAGGGGATACCTGTTTCGCACAGTAACCCGGTTCAGCTGACGATAATCAATGCATAATCGCATACTTCCGTCCTTCTTCTTAACAAACAGGACGGGAGCACCCCAAGGTTACACACTCGGTCGGATAAGCCCTTTGTCCAGCAAGTCCTGTAACTGATCCTTTAGCTCTCTCAGCTCCGCCGGGGCCATCCGATAAGGCGGTATAGAGATAGGCCCCGTGCCAGGGATCAAGTCAATACAGAACTCAATCTCGCGCTCTGGTGGCAGACCAGGCAGCTCGTCAGGGAATACATCAGGAAACTCTCTCACAACAGGGACCTGGTCCAACGGAACCTCTATGGAGCTAGTATCACAAATATAGGCTAAGAATCCCTGACACCCTTTCCTTAAGAGCTGACCAGCGCGAAGAGATGAAATCAAGCTGGGAAGGGTAGCGCTACGATCTCCCTGAATAATAAGAACCGGCTCACCAGGAAAACTGAATCTGACTGCTTTTTCACGGCAGTCCACGGATGCATAACAGGTGGCTAGCCAGTCCATACCAAGAAGAACGTCAAAGTCTAGCATATCGAGGAGAATCAAATCCACTGAAGAATCTCTCTCCCCGATACAAACGGAACACGATCGGTACACAAAACGGGCAACAAAAGACTCGCCTACCGGGGTAATAACGACAAGCGGCTGATCTAACGGAGAAGACTCTCGGCCCAACCTCGGTGCAAAGTACGTGGATACATAGGAATGTGTGGAGCCTGGATCAAATAATACCCGTGCATCAAAAGAACATACTGGCAGAGTACCTGTCACGACGGCATTGGATGCCTGTCCATCCTGAGGAGTCAACGCGAACACTCGGGCCTGTCCACCACTAATAGCTGGCTGTGCTCTGCCTCTACCTCGGCCCCTGCCTCTGCCTTTGTCGCCTCGTCCTCTCTGAACCGGACCGCCATGCCCACGGCCTCTAGAAGCATCTGGCTGGCCTGGAACATCATCAGGAGTAAGGAGTAAAGCTCTCTGAGAAGGTGGTGAGGGTGGTAAAGTCACATGCGGGACTGTCGCCGCGCCCTGGCGTCCCATGGTACAGTCTCTGACACGGTGGTACTGACTCCCACACCGAAAACATCCTGGAGACGACTGCTGGGTCTGTGGATATGAACCAAATAACTGACCTCGTCTCAATCCTCTGCCTCCACCATCTCCCGGAAATAATCTATCACGATGTCTGCTCGTCAGCTGCTGAGCTGGCGTATCAGTACGGATCCTCTTCGGCCCAGAAACGACCGGAGTCTCAGAAATACGCTCCTCCAAAAGTAAGGCTGCGTCCATCGCGGCTGCGTATGTATCAAAGTGCTTGGTGCCGATGGCAAGGAATAGCTGTGTATCAAGCCCTCGTACAAACCGCTTTATTCTCTTCTCTTCTGTGTCGACTAGGTATGGAGCATATCGAGACAACTGGGTAAACTGTATATCATACTCTGACACTGTCATCCCTGGAGTCTTGCGCAAAGACTCAAAACTACGGGCTCGAGCATCTCGGACACTCTCCGGAAGAAAACGGGCAAGAAATGCAGATGTAAACTCATCCCAGGTCATAGAAGGCAGACCTGCAGCTCGGCCTCTCTCTACTGAGTCGTACCATGTCTGGGCAAGACCCTCTAGACGAAAACTCGCAAACTCCACCAATCTATCATCAGAACACCTCAACGAACGGCAAATCCGAGCCATCCTATCAAGAAATGCCTGTGGGTCCTCTGTCGCATCTGTACCGGTAAAAGCTGGAGGTCTCAATCTCATGAACTCCTGTAGTGAAACAGGGATAGTCTCCGTAGTAGCAGCAGGAGTGACCATCTGTGCAGCAGGTACGATCGTGGTCTGTGCGGTGGAAGGAACGTCCTCGGATCTCTGTGCCCGGCTGGACTCAACTAAAGATCCCATCATCTGCCGCAACTCTTGCATGCCGGCCTCTAATCTGGCAATACGGTCAGGATAAGGCGGATCAGTATGACCCTGAGGGGTAGGTGTATCATCCCGCTCGATCCTCGCCTCAGACGGGCCCGCCCGAATCTCATCCCTAGCGGCAGCCCGCTGAGCTCTCGTAGTCTTTGGCGGCATCGAAGCTGGAATAAGAAACAGGACTGATAAGATCATTGCAATTGAATCAAGGAATGCAAGGAATCAAGAAAGGAAATACAAGCAATTATGTCCTAAGGTCACTTAGGCGGAGTACCGTATCGTAAGTATGCCGCGGATCATACCCACGCTGCGCCACTCTGCTTAAGTCACCTACTCCATCTATCAAGGTCGTCCTACACTCAGAAAGGTAAAACCTACGCTCTGATACCAACTTTGTCACGACCCGAAAGTTCGGAACGCGACTGGCACTTAGATTACGAGACGTCTAAAGGCGTACCGTAACCTTAGTCAGCCAAAGCCCAGAAGAATCTAAACCAAAATCAAAAGAGAGTGAAGGAAAACCTTTAATGAAAATGGTTTTTAAAATCATTTAAGTTGCATAGAATCCCTTTTTAAACATCAAAAATTTCTGAAAATTTCGGCAGAGTCTCCCCTGTATTTTCTATCCCCCAAAATGGGTACAACAAGATAATAAACCTGTAATCATAAAATGGCATCCCCAAGCGGGAGCTAGCTCTTCGCCCAAGGCGGATCACAACCACATGCAATATGATAGTAATATCAAGAAAAGAGCATAAAGAAACGCAAAATACCAGAAAACACACGTCGGCTCAAGTGAGCTCGACCCAAAAGAAACCACAAATATACATATCTCTCAGTCTCATCACTAGGTCGCATACACAATATAAAGTGGTAGATAGAGAATACTAGATAAAATGATAAAGCAAAAAGAAATAAAGTATACTCGCAACCCACCTACGGGCGATGTCGCGAGTCTGAGCAAAAGAAGCTGATGATAAGATAGCCCGCCGCTACAAGGGTGACGGGTCCGACCTGCAAGATACTGTGGCACAACGGGGGTGAGTTGCCAGCTCGTGAGTAGAATATAACATCTAATAAGACAATCGTAAGAATGCACGCAATGCACCACAACATGCATGTCCATATGTGATATAATATCTCTAATATGCGTGCACAGGTATGCAATGTCATTATTAAGTCTTTAAGTATTTTAAATGCTAAGGGTATTCAATTCTTAACTTTTTAAAACATGAATATCTGTATAATAGCTAAGTACCATCAAGAAATCATCTAAAAACCCGTGTCAAGCATCGACACCAAATAGGAATCATATCTGTCTCAATATCGGGCTCCGTCAGTCCGGATCGGCCCATATCATAAATCTCACGACAACGGTCGGTATCCTCCGGATATCCGCCGTGCCAGACATCACCGGTAGGTAGTCTTCCCCTGCCAGGCTCATCGTCTACAACTCGATCTTCTTGCCCCGGGGTACCATACCGGGCCTACCATGTACCCGAGACGGTTCATCCACTCCTCGAATCGGGTCTCAAAATCCAACAGAAAACATGAAAACTCATGGTGCACGACACATACATCACGAGAAAACCGCAATTTTGTTTTGAAAATGATAAATATAAGGTTTTGTTAAATTCTTGCGGTTTTCCCCAAAAATCCAGAAATCGCAGCAATACTAAAATCATCAAGAAAATCATAATGTCCACATGTTATATATGATAAATGTCTATGATATCAATGCATAAGATGTGAATTTTGCTAGAAATCTATATAAATATGATGATGATGCGAGGTACACGTATGCTATGCAATTTCATATATCAAGTATGACTGCAAGTGGCGATATTATGATAAACAGGTTCTATAGTGCACGTGGCATGGCAATTACCAAAGGCTTGTGTGTCACATGAATAGTGCGCGTGCAACAGATGCCAATGGTAATGGTGTTCGTGTCCTACAAAGTGATATCGCATAAGTATGGATGAATGTCCATGCAATCTAATATACTGTTCGCTATAAGGGTATGCAGTGTACATGAATGGATAAGCCAGCTAACAATATGAATCTTGCAAAAAGTAGGGTAATCCTAACTAGAGGGGGGCGCCTCGTGCCATTCATACGATTCCCCCATAGATGAATACATCTACTCACCTGAAATCTCCGCTAATCCGATCCGGCCACCGCCTTGCCCTTTCGCGCCGTGTCCGATGTTTCTCCGATCGATCCTATATTTGCACAATATCAAGAATAAGATTACAAAACCTAAGACGATGCAAGTCACAATATACAATTATCAACGCTCTCGAATTACTCATAGCATGCACTCGGTGCGCGGGAAAACGCACGAAAATCGCAATCCTTTAACTAGAATCGTCATTTCGGGGAAATCGACAAAACTACAACCCGACTAGACGAAACCCCGCGTTCGTGCACTCTAATAGTCCTATACGAAGCTAATTATATCGCTAACATAACGCAATTTGATCGCATTCTAATTTTCGTAAAAATCTAGCAAGCAATTTTCTAGCCGATTCGATACAAACATCGCAATTTGTCGATTTAGCAAGCGTATCATTACACAATTAACCATTCTAATCAATTATATAACCAAAACCCTAACTTAATTTTTTTACAACCATGTTTCAAACCCTAACTCAACCTCAAAACCCATTCTTGATTTTTCATGAACAAGGATTTACACTAAATTAATACTTCAAAATTAGATTTTAGCACAAATAAACTACAAGTTAGCAAACTAGTTTAGAATTTTTACCTCACCAATTGAATCCTAGCATGATCAAGTCACCAAGAAGCCTCCTTTCATCAAGTTCTCAAACAAATTAGGGTTTGGGAAAGGTTGGATTAGGGTTTTGGTTTGAATAGAGATGGAAATTGTGAATTTTAGTTGAATTTTTTAGCAAGAAAAAGAAGCAAAAAGAAGTGGGGAGATGGGGAATTCTGCTGAAATGGGGGTCGGCCAGCAGCAAGGGTGAGGAGGTGGGGAAAATTGGAGAAGTTTCTAGGTCCAAAAACACCCCATATTATCATTTAATGCTTTCATGTCAACCTTTTTACAAAAAAACCCATTTTTACTTCATTTTTTCACAAATTTTCCCACCATAAAACCAAAAGTTTGCAAGACATGATATAATTTTATTAACACCATATTTTAGCTTATAAAGACTCCTAATTATGAAATTTACCTAATTAAATTTGTATTTATCACTAATTTAATGTATTTAAAAAGGCTTAAAATAATAAAAAAAAAAATTAATTACGAATTTTTTTTTATACAACTAGATAATTATAAGTGACATTTTAGTGACAAAATTATTGTAATATCTTATCTAAATTTTGTATAATTAGGTCTACAATGAAAAATACCTATTTTGACTTTTTACGGAAAAAGCCGAAAAATTAGCAGATTACCGAAAAACTGCCTAAACGATTTTCGAAGGGTTACACCCAGAGACCCCTACACCAAAACTCAACCCCCCAGTCCCTATTCTGGCTGCAAATTGCGGCCAGAACCATTAAATCTGCGGCCAGTTCTTGATGGAATGGGCTCGTATTTTGAGGGTATCTTCTAAGTCACCACACTAGGTCACTGTGATGAGAACTTTTCCAACAAATACCTGGCTTGATAGCAGATCATCCGAGACACCAAACAACAGTAAAATTACGATATTTACCTGAAACAAAACTTTACGCGTTCTAAACTGAAACTAACAAGCTACGCAACACTAAAAAGACTTACATAATAGAATTAGATCATTACCTACTCCCACAAGCTCAAAAATCCGAGCTTTCCAAGCTCCAAGGCATCCAAGAGGCAAAACAAGGCTTAAGGAAGTGATTTGGTGATGTTTGTGAAGGTTTAGTGAAGGGTTTAGCGAGTGTTCTGTTGAGAGTGAAGGAGAGATGAAGGAAACAATGAGAATGAGATAGTGAAGTGAGAATGGGAGGATAAACAGAGAGAGTGTGTGGTGAGAATAACGAGTGAGGGTAAGTGCACCCTTTGCATTAACTCACACATAAATGCAAACCATGCCTCTCATGTGAGTCACCATGCCACCTCTCTTCTATCCAAAACCAAAGAAATATCTCTCCACAAATATCTAGGGTTTAGGGTTAAGGTTAAAGGAAGGATTAAGATTAGGTTAAGTTGTTATGGTCACTAAACTAGATTAGTACAAACAAACCCTCACATTAATGTGTACACGTGCGTGCAAGGCAAAAAAAATAATAATAAAATATTAATTAAATGTTATAAAATGTTAGGAAGCCGAGTTGGTAAACTTTTTACTAAAAATCCGTACTACCGCTCAATTAACACTAATCGAAAGCTAAGGCGTTACAGCAAGTTAGGGTTTTAGCACATTATTAAGGTTGCAATGTGTAGTTTATCATCCTAAGAATTTCAAAACCTAACCAAGTTGCTAAATGTCTATTTGTTGCTTTTAAATTGTCTTAATTAAATAATGTTGCAAACTAAATTTTTGGAATTAATATAAATAATTGAGATAAAAATCTAGTTAATATTTGTGTGACTTAGTTAAGATATTTAGTGAGTATTAGGGCCACTATATTTGTTAAAACATAAAGATTTGAACCAAAATGGTATATCGATGCTTACTAGGTTTTCGGAATAAATCGATTTTAAATAAAGTTGAGGTTTTGTTGATTAATAACCTATTTCATATAATATTTAGAGTATAGTGAATGCACAATTGGTACGAGTGGGTACTAGGATTGGTCGTTCTGTAAGTGCACGGCAGCACCCCGGCCGTCTTTCCGAGGCCAAAATGCGGAATATAAAACTTTTCTATAAACTAGAACCGGCTCTACCGCGGACTTTCAAACCCGGATCGGGCCATTAAGTTAATCCTAGCTAACTAGAGAAGGGATAGAGAGATATACCAAGCGATCCGTGTCCTTCGGTCTTCTCGTCGTCGTCCCGATCTCCCCACGGAATCTCCGGTCTTCATCTCCTCGTCGGAAGGGCACCACATCGCCGGGTTCTTTTACGGGCTCCCACCTCTGGACCGTGGCAACTCGGGCACGAAGTTGGAAAATCTACGTGTCCAAGAATGCTATAGACTAGTGTAGTACTCTTTGTCTCAAGGGGTTTAAGATATTGCCATGGTTGGAAGTGGGAAGGAGATGTAAACCCTTTTTAGATGAACTTGGGAATATTGTATCAATGAAATGAGACTCTTTTCCCACAAAAAAAAATGGGCAACCCTCATCAAGGAAATGGCCGGCCACTTTTTGTCTAGTGGAGGGAGAAAAAACTCAAGGGGGGAGGTAATAATGCAAGAGTGAATGAATGATGATAATCATGAAGAAAGTCACCTCAATAATCATACCCATATCTATCAACTATCAAATCTCCAAAAGTCAAGCCATGATGAACAAATGAAGTCAAAAGATGGTGGAACCATCATGAAGCTATCATGTGCCATAAAAAGTCATCTCTATTGTTAATTGCACAATTGCAAATAACCCCCTCCACCAATTTTCAGCCAAAGAAAGAAACAAAGGAAAATGGACGAAACGGAAAGCAAACTGGCAACTTCAGAAAAATGATCGCGTAATAAATTACAGGAAAACCCCGCGACTGTATATACATACCCGCATTTGTATTCCGACCGAATACAAATGCAATGAGACAAAATCTACACAGTACAATACTAGGATCCGGCTTAAAACAAAGCCCGCTAGTATTATCCGTCCGATCATGATCCGTGCAATACCGCACGTATATGATCAAACCCTGCCATATCTCCATACGGCCTCTACAGCGTTTCGCCCGAAACTTGAGAAACGCTCTATGGGGGACTCTAAAGACTCGCCAATACTTTGGTTGTGGATTTAACCACTAGCACGTCAGAGGTATTAGCCATACGTAACGGGCTACCAGGTATTGACCATAAGGGATGTCGATGAGCGAACTCATCCTGACACCCTACTGAGCCTGTCAGTGACAATATCCGTACAGTCCGGTCCGTTCGTCTATGAGCATCGCATGGCGGGCCTAGCGGGTTGGTAAAAGTCAGACCCCCAAAAGCGGTATAAGTCGTGTCGGAGTGTAACCCAGAACACCCTGAGATACTACTGGAATATCTACCAGTAAATCTCCTGCCTTGGCCAAGGACTTCGTGTAATGGCTCTCCTAGACACAGCACGACCTCACCCCAAATACTGGGAAAGACGAACCCCTGAAGATCCGCTCACTGCCTCCATGTGGCTCGGGACTGTACCCAACTAAAACCTGTTTACACGTCTCCTTTGAGCGTGGTAGGGAAGTAATCAAAGTACAGTGGAAACTCACATGAGAGAAATGACGATCTCAGGTCGATGAACTAACCTGTACACATGTCACCAGGAAACTGCTATCTGACGTCAGGTATATGACCAACTGGCATGTTCCCGGTGAGTCCTTTCCGGTGTACTCATAACCCAATGAGCACCTGTATACATCTTAGGTGAACCAACTGACACCAGTGGCTTGTGAGACCGGTCACCGCCCCTCGTCGGGGTCTCGACTGTATACACTAGTCTACTCTGGAGTATCGATGTCCAGTCTCGAAACTCCCACGACTAGGGACCTTTTAAGGATGTGCTTATAGACCCCAGCTCCTACATACATGATCTCCATCATACTGCTGGTTGTCAAGCAAGAATCCTAAGGGCTCTATCAACATGTAATAGTGACCTGTAAGGTCACCTGAAGCAGTACACGATGATAAAGGTAAACCAGATAGCATACTATCTTCTTGAGTAAGACTGTCCTACCGGTATAGGTCCTCCCTCAATCATTGCAATCACGTGCCTGTGATCCAATAATTTACTCTGAGGGCACTATCTCCAACAATCTCCCACTAGCACTCAAGTCTAATTACTGCGATGTCGTATACTCACAGCTCGTGTGATACTGAACACCCAACTCCTTTACTAATCAGTCTCACAAAACCAGTTTGCGAAATTAATGTGTTCGAGGAATAGCCTCAGTGAATGGATCTATCTTGATGTTTCTTTCTATGTCTCTCCTTATCTCAAGATCGTGGAGAAACCTATCTTCCGAAATGAGCATTACATGTCTTAGAATGTATCTGGATATCTGATGGGACCTAGTTCATAAATGAACTCCAAATCCAAACTTCTTAGACTGTATCGTCAACTAAACTTAATCAGTATCCTGCGCCATGCCTCCCTCAGTATCCCCCTAGACCACCTGTCCATAGTACTGCCCCTCGTCAGAGGGAAAACTATAACTCTGACAGTCACTCTGCCGTCCAGCTCACCTTAGAAGCCTGGAACGATAACCGTCACTTGAATGAGGCTGATGTTATCATATCCCTAGAACATCCACTTATGTTCTAAAACTGCTTCATAATGTTTCTCCAGGATCGGATTAATATCAACTTATTGCATCTACTGCAAAAACAACATTTGGTGTGGTACTTGACATCTCATGATTGACTCAATTGCCTAAGCAAGTGTAACACCTGAGTTTAGGGTTAGTAGTAATTATGTGTTAATGTGGGGGTTTTGGTAAAAAAAAAGTTTACCAAAACGGGTTTCTAGTAATTTATCTGGTTTTATGGTTATTTTTGTAGAATTTTATCTCGACCACACACACTTGTGCACGTTAAATAGGATTAAGATTAGGGTTTGCCATATTTGAGCTTGTGGGTTAACTATGTTTAAGTTAACCATGGTGGGTTAGGTCCTTGGTTAAGTTAATTGAGTTGTTTAGAGCTAATTAGTTTGAATTGAGGATGGTTGGCTTTAACGATAGGTATTTAGAGAGTTTTAAGGTTTACTTTGAGAGAGAGAGAGGGATGTGATGTTGTCATGATGGTTTAAGGTTAAGTCTCATCACCTCATTTCAAAACTTTTATCACCTCTCTCTCACCCACACAACTAGGATCGGCCTAGCAACCAAATCAGCAGCACTTCAACCCAAATTTTATCAAATCAGCCACCCCAAACCAGCCCTATTGCTGCTACAGCAGCTGATGAGTCACCATTAGCCATTCTCAGCTCATTTCCAGCATCAGTTCCTCACAAAGCAACACTTTAACTGCTGCACAAACAGCCACTTCAGCCCTAACTGTAGGGTTCCTAGGCACAACTATGAGGTTCTACAAGTGATCAAACATGGCCAATTCAAAAAATTTCTATGTGCCGAGAAACCCTAAACTAGATCGTTACTAGAGGTAAGGCGATGCAAGTAAGTAAACAACTTTATTGCTAAATGAAAGAGACTACAACCTTTGTAGATCCGGTCTTCCACCTCCTTAGCTCCGCGATGACGTCCCTCCGCTGCGATCATTGGATCCCGGACTCTGGCGATGGGTTCGTCGGAGAAATGATCGGGCTAGGTCGTCGACTTCGATGCCGAAGATGATCTACGTCGAGGGAACACAAGATCAATCTCCAACTTCACCAAGTCATGAAACTTGTGAAGATAACACACTCTACTACATGGCAAGTGGTAGAGGATGAAGAAATAGGAAGTGGGTTCACTTTAGAATTGGATTTCTCACTCTTTTTCTCAAGTCACCATTGAAGCTAGCAAGCTTCTTTCTTCTTGAAGAAGAAGAAGAAGAAAAAGAATATGATAAGAATAATGGAAATAGAAAATAAAGTGATTCTTATCATATTTGCAACCATGGTTTAGTGTAGAGAATAAACAAGGGTTTAGTTGAATGGTTAGGGTTAAGGCAAAAGACAAACTAGCTAGACTTTTCAAAGGTTCAAGAAGCTTCAAGTATCAAACAAAGAAAGCCACCATGTTATATTTTGCCAAAAATAAATAAAAAGAATGAATAAACAAGTAAAAACCCTAAACCATCAACTAAACATGGTTTAAGTCTTACACACAACCATGTTTGCATTTATTATCAAACATGATACAAACAAGTGCACAAAAATATATCACATATATAAGTTGTGCACATCAAGTGAGAAAATCCATCTAAAGTGAACAAATACTAGTTAATGCAAAGCAATATATTAAATATATAATTATACATTAAATCATTAAATCAACACTTGATTTAACAATCTGGTCATATCGCATATGACCGACTAATATCCGATGTATCGACTTATCGAATCAATCCTCGATTCGATAACTATGTTATATCGCATACAACCAATCGATACATTCATCGAGAGAATAGAATACGGTATCACATACACGCATTATTCTCGGTCTCGGACATATCTCATATGCGCTCCTATTTCGTTTTGCTTGAGCCAGGAAACCTCTGTGTAGGACTCTAAAGACTCGTCAATACGCCAGCAGCAGGTGATGATCATATCAAACACCTACAAGCCGCAAGCGGTCTGCTAAACGTAACGGCCACCCGGGTATTGAGCGATCAGAAGATCGATGAGCAAGCCCGCTCACACTCCTGTGAATCCAACCAGTAACACTTACCGTACAGTCCGGTCTGTTCATCTGATATATCGCATATCTCGCCTAGGGGTGGTAAACGTCAGACCCTAGTAGCTCGATAAGTCATGCCGATATAAGGTCCATAACATAGCATGAAACTACTGATAACACTTACCAGTAGATCACAGCAACCCTGGCCAGGGATTTCCAGTTATGGCCAGTCATGCATAACGCAACATCAACCCCCAATACCGGGAGAGACGAATCCCCTCATATCGCTCATTGCCTCCATGTGAATCGGGAATGTACCCAAAAACCACCTGTTTGCACGACTCAGTAGATCCGTGGTAGGGTGGAAATCAAAGCACAGTAGGAGACACAAGACTCTATGACGATCTCGTGTCAACAGACTAAGCTGTACCAGTATCACCAGAGAACTGCCATCTGACGTGAGGTATAATACCATCTGGGAGTTCTCGGCGAGTCCGTTCAGTGTACCCACTCTCCACTGAGCACCCGCATACCATCTCTGATGTCAAACACCAATGGATATGGGATCATCCATCGCCCATCACATGGGTCAAGAAGATATACGCTAGTCCACTCTGGAATATCGATGCCCCGTCTCGATATTCCCACGACTAGGAACATTGAAGGATGTACTCATGGACTACCCAGGCCCCACTAGTATGATCTACATCGTAGTCCTGGAAGTCGAGTACACATCCTAAGGGCTTTATCAACATGTAACAGAGAGACAGAAAGTATACATGTTAAGATAAAGAGCAACCAGATAGCGTACTATCATGTCGAGCAAGAAAGTCCTACCTATATATGTCCCAGCATCCATTACAATATATATCCAATGCACAGTAATGGCCTCTAGGGCATACATATAACTAACAATCTCCCACTTGCACTAGGGCAATCTGTAGCAGTAGTTGCAGTATCACATACTCAACCATCCTATAAAATTCTCTCTTTGGGAAAAGGCCTTCGTGAGTGGATCTGCCGTGTTGTCCTCTGAGTCTACTCCCCCAACCTCGATCACCCTGGAGATCAACTATCGCCATGATCAGGTGATGCTGCCTCAGAATATGTCTGGGTCACTGATGGGACCAGGGTTCCTGGACCAAAGCCATACTTCCATTGTCACACAATGGTGGGAACCTAGTTCATCTCATGAACCAATATACACCCAAACTGCCTCTTTGGTAGTATCTTTAATAGCGATGTTACCAGCCTTTATCGTCTAGTTTGCCACGGTATCTAGCTTGGAACACTTCCAACATACCGTCCCTTTACTGAGGGTAAAGACAATGCCTGCGACTGACATTCAGTCGTCCTTATCACCCTGAAACCTTTCCAATGATTCTCCCCAGGATCAACTGATACCATCTCACTAAACCTAGTGAGAACCCTGACATCCCTTTAGATCTATCTTATAGATCCAAAACCCAGGATTTAGGAGGTATCACTTTGACCCTATATGGAGAATCCATGTGATAGGAGGAGATTGACCGAGCGTAGCATAGGAAACTCTTTTCCTATCAGGAGTATGTTGTCCACGTACAATACGAGGATGACCACCTTACTCTCTACTACCTTTTTGTATATACAAGGTTCATTTATCATTTTGATGAAGTCAAACTCTTTGACTATCGCATCAAAACAGACGTTCCAACTCCGCGATGCCTGCTTTATCCTGTAAAGCAACTTGCACATGTTTCCGCTGCTCCCACTGTTTACGAAGCCCTCTGGCTGTTTTCTTATAGACGTTCATTTCTAAATCATTTTAGAAAAGCAGTCATGGCACCCAACCACCAGATATCGTAGTCATGGTATGTAGCAATGGCAAGTAGGATCTGGATGGACTTAAGCATAGTCCCTGGAAAAAAAGGTTTCATCATTATCCATGCCTGGTCAATAACGAAAAACCTTTAACAAGTCTAGATTTGAAAGTCTCAACTTTTCCATCTACACCAAGTAATCTTCTCAAGATATACTTGCTCCTGATGGGGATTTAACCCTTCAGATATAGCAACCAAAGTCCATACTTTGTTGGTGTACATGGATTCCATCTCAGATCGCTAAGCATCCAGCCATTCTTACAGAGTCCCTACTCTCGATGGCTTGCTCGAAACTAGTTAGGTCATCATCTCATGATGCATTCCTCGCTCCCACTGTCATCGAGAAACCGAAGTATCTCTCAGGCGGATGAGAAACCCTACGAGATCGGAGGAGAGGCTGAGGTTCGTCGGGAACTATTGAATCCTTTGGTTCTGTCAAATCATCAGCTGCAGTTTTGTATAGCTGGAACATTTCCACTTCTACAAAACTGACCTTGCCTCGATCTTGTCCGGATTTTGCTTTTAGACATAGGCCGGACAACCCCAAATCTTAACTAACTTAAGAGATAGGCTCTTCCCATATCATATCTCATATGGAGTGGTAGGCACTGATTTGATTCGAATCCAATTCAATAGGTATGCAACTTCTCAAGTGCACAACCCCCAAAAGGAAATAGGTAACTCAGTAGTACTCATCATAGAGCATACCATATCTAATATGGTGCGGTTGCTCCGCCCCGATACACCGTTGTGCTGTGGTATATTCAGAGGAGTAATACGGAGAGAGAATCTCATTCTTTTTTAGAACAATCCAGGAATTCTATGCACAAGTATTCTCCTCCCTGATCACATCAAAGGACATAATACTTATACCCGTATTGGTTCCCTACTTCTATCTTATATTCTGTGAATATCTCAAAAGGTCCGGACTTGTGTTTCAAAAGGAACATTTTTCTGAATCTTGAGAGATCATCAGAGAACGTAATGAAGTATAAAGAACCGGTCCTGGCATGTGTAGACAGGAGACCTTACATACATCATCATGTATCAGTCCCAAGAGTTCACTAACTCTTTCTCTGTTTCCAATAAACAGAGCTATGGTCATCTTATCTTTGTGACATGACTGACAAGTTTCACAAGATGTAAATTCAAACTGATTTAAATATGCATGTAAAATGTAACTTCAGCCAGTCGTGTCGCATTGATATGACCTAGTCTACAATGCCTCAAGAAGGATTCGTTCATTTCTGAACTCTACCTCTTGTGTGTGTTCTGTATACCAGGAACTAAAGTTTGATTTAGAACGTCAATGATTTTAGATAACGTGCCTGAATCGATCAACTTTTGAAATAGGAAATGTTCAAAACATTATCCAACAATACAAAATTATATCCTTTCTTTACTAATAAAGAGACTGATATGATTTTGTATATCAGGTTCGGTATCTAATAGCATTTGTTCAGAATCAATGTATTTGTAATACAGGGTGACAGTGACCAACAGACCTGGCTGCAACACTTGCACCATTTTCTGTCTCATGAAACTTATCACCCGTTCTCAATTCTCTACCTTTCTGTAGCCCTATGTAACAGATTACATATCTGGGATCCTGATCCGGTATCAAATACCTAGGATGTAGAGGACACTGAGAAATAGTTCTTTGTAATGAACACGCCCGAAGGAGATGCATCATATGCACTTTCTTCGTTTGGGCGGCATAGGAATTATGGTATCCCCCTATTTCCTGCTCTGTCTTATAACAATTATTAGTTGGAGCGGGACCAATGTTCCCCAGCTCAGTATAACAAGCGGGTTCGGTCAATACATCCATATTATTATCTTGATTAAGGCGTAATATGGTCGCTACCTGGAGAGAGAGAGAAGAAAACACTCTGCGTGCGCTCTTGCAAGATTAGATTGGTTATTTATTTTATCTAATCAGGATGGCTCCCACTATTTTTATTAAATCTTCCTTCAAACCCTAAAAGGAAAGACCAGCCGGGATTAATTACACTCTACAAGTTCGCCAATCTTTCAGCCAGGCCAGGGTCGGTACTTTGAGGGAGGTTCCCCGTGCTTTCTCACGGACCTAATTACAATAAACCTCGTTTTCGCAGAGGCGTAACCTCGTTGACACCTTTCTAGACACCTACTTGATCGGCTAATTGCAAAGTGCAAAACTCTCCCAGGAGTAACAATAACTCGCAGTGGGTATTAGGATCCAACTATCACATAGAAGGTATGCAATCTCATTGCAAATTTCAACACTTGAAACTCCCGATAATTATTTTTACCCCTAGCGCTTATGACCTTAACTATGGTCAACAAATCATAAGCACTAGTCAAGTTCTACCCGTTATTTTGTGATTAATTAGACCCACCCACATGACCCTTAACTAAGGTCAACAAAGTCACGCGACTGTCCAAACTAATCGCATCATATGCGGTGTAGGAAGACATCACTTAGCTACCGTACACTGTGTCTTGACTATGGTCAACAAACACAGCACGAATACTAAGTACTCTACTTCCTAAAATGACGGAGGGTTGCGAATGGTTTTTATGAAAACCTTTTCACGCTTTGAACTTGATCTCGTTGCGGAATCAAATGGTTTTTAAATGGAATGTTTTTTAGGCTTTTCTAGTTTTGCTAAAGGGGTCACTCCCGGTGAAGGGATCGTCGGCCCTTTCCTCGTCGAATGAGGTGCGGGATATATCATATATATCACTGTGCAAAGCAGAAACTATAGAAGCAATCAAAAGACAAACCGAGTGTGTAGCATCTGCCAGTTATTGCTAAAGGGGTCACTCCCGATGAAGGGATCTCGGCCCTTTCCTCATCGAATATGGTGCAGGATGTTCTATAAGGAACACCGTGATGCAAAGCAAGAACTGTAGCTACCTATTTTATTTTGAAATTCGATTCCACAACATCTTTTAGGTTTATTTTCTTTCATTAATCTCATTAATGAATATCCTATCATTTAAGTCCACCTAAACATCACAGATAAATATAACGTACGCTTATGCCATCCGCATTCGCCTCGAAGTCCCGTCTGCACCGTTAGGTTAGGTAACTAACACCAGAGCGAGGCAGGGTTAGCGCGGGTGTAAAACATAAGCAACGTCTATATAATATATCATATATACTATATATAATATCTATCTGAACATATCACAGATAATGCAGCAAAAAATATCATATGAAATATTGGATATACTAGGACGTCCGTGTTTTATTTTGAGCCTATATAAAACACGGATTCCACGGTCATGATGAATAGCCAATCCCACACCCCTAGACCCCTACGAGAGCGGCAAGCAACCCTACCAATTCTAGGGTTAGGAGACCCGGACTCGACTCCTCGAGATAGTCTCCCACTGGACCCTAGAACCCGGTTACTTGTGCTCCCCTCCTTGGGTCTATCCTAATGCGGAAAAGTAAATAATATACATCAACGGTGACATCTTCCACAACCTGGAAGTGCCCCAATAAAATAATATTACATACAAGTTTTTACATGAATGAAAATGAAAAACACTCATCTCACATAAAAAACCCCGGCTATTCAAACACGACGATCCAATATAACATATCCAGCAACACATAACATCACATGTCATCAACGTAAGTAAACATGCGTATCCCAATTGTCGTTGACATATAGCAACGAAACCGGCGATATCACATATTACACTTACGGTCGCAGAAAAGAAAGTGTAAAAGTATAACAGTTGGAATCCGCAACTTGCATAGACATCGCATGCCAAATCAAATGAATTCCTTAGACATCGCATGCCTAACAATTATAAACCCCGCATTTTTGTCCCATTATCGAAAACTCTTTTCAATATCAAGTCGGGCAATTCAACAAGATTCCCGACATTTTGATCGAATGCTCGTCGCAAACTTTAGTAGACGGCCACACCCCCAACGCCGTCGACGAAGTGCACTAAGGCGGAACACCGCTGCCGCGAGCACCCGAACGGATGCTTTCAGCGACGGGGTTCTCCTACAGTCACTTGGTCGGGGCTGTTAGTTATATGTATGCCCTAGAGGCCATTACTGTACATTGGATGTATATTGTAGTGGATGCTGGGACATATATAGGGAGGACTTTCTTACTCGACATGATAGTATGCTATCTGGTTACTCTTTACCTTAACGTGTACATTGATTGTCTCTCTGATACATGTTGGTAAAGCCCTTAGGATGTGTACTTGACTACCTGGACTATGATGCGGATCATACTAGTGGGGATATGGTAGTCCATAAGTACATCCTTCAAGGTCCCTAGTCGTGGGTATATCGAGACAGGGCAGCGATATACCAGAGTAGACTAGCATATACCTTCTCGACCCATACAGATGGGCGATGGATGATCCCATATCCATTGGTGTTTGACATCAGAGATGATATACGGGTGCTCAGTGGAGACTGGGTACACTGGACGGACTCGCCGAGAACTCCCAGATGGTATTATACCTTACGTCAGATGGCAGTTCTTTGGTGACACTGGTACAGAGTAGTCTGTTGACCCGAGATCGTCATAGAGTCTTGTGTGGTTCCCACTGTGCTTTGATTTCCACCTTACCACGTCCAAGAGGGCGTGCAAAACGGTGGCTTTTGGGTACAGTCCCGAATCACATGGAGGCAATGAGCGATAGGAGGGGATTCGTCTCTCCCGGTATAGGGAGTTGATGTTGCGCTGTGTTCGATTGTCTATAACCGGAAATCCCAGGCCAGGGTTGCTGAGATTTACTGGTAAGTGTTACCAGTAGTTTCTCAAAATGTTATAGACCTCATATCGACACGACTTATCGAGCTACTGGGGTCTGACGTTTACCACCCCTAGGCAAGATATGCGACATATTAGACGATGAGACCGGACTGTACGGTAAGTGTTACTGGTTGGATTCACAGGAGTGTGAGCGGGCTTGCTCGTCGATCTTGTGATCGCTCAATACCCGGGTGGCCGTTACGTTTAGCAGACCGCTTGCGGCATGTGGGTGTTTGATATGATCATCACCTGCTGCCGGCGTATTGACGAGTCTTTAGAGTCCTACACAGAGGTTTCCGGGCTCAAGCGAAACGAAATAGGAGCGCATATGAGATATGTGCAGGACCGAGAATAATGCGTGTATGTGATACCGTATTTCATTCTCGCGATGAATGTATCGAATGGTTGTATGCGATATAACCTAGTTATCGAATCATGGATTGATTCGATAAGTCGATACATTGGATATTAGTCGGTTATATGCGATATGACCGGATCGTTAAATCAAGTGTTGATTTAATGATTTAATGCATAATTATATATTTGATATATTACTTTGCATTAACTAGTATTGGTTCACTTTAAATGGATTTTCTCACTTGCTTGCACAAGTTGTATATGTGATATACTTTTGTGCACTTGATTGTATCATGTTTGATGATACATGTTTACTTGGGTTTGTGTAAAGATTAAACCATGGTTAGGGTTTTGTTTTCTTATTCATTTATTTATTTATTTATTCTTTTTGGAAAATAAATGGCATAAAGAGAAAATGGTGGCTTTCTTTGTTTGCATCTTGAAACTTTGACTAAGTGACCATTTTGTCTCATGCTTAACCCTAACCACTCCACTTAACCATAGTTGATTCTCTACACTTGACCATGGTTGTATTATGATAACTATTGATTTTCTTTTCTATTCTAAAAGAACTTATCATATTCATCTTCTTCTTCTTCTTCATCTTTACAAAGAAGAAGCTTGATTCCATCAATGGTGATTTGATGAAATGAGTGAGAAATCCAATTCTAAAGTGAACCCACCTCCTATTTCTTCATCCTCTACCTCTTGCCAAGTAGTAAAGGGTGTTTTCTTCACAAGTTTCATGACTTGGTGAAGTGGGAGCTTGATCTTGTGATGCCTCGACGTAGATCATCTTCGGCATCGTAATCGATGACCTAGCCCGCCCATTTCTCCGATGAAGCCGACACTAGTGTTACGACCCGCAGGGTACGGAACGTGACTGGCGCTTAGGTTACGAAACGTCTCAAGGCGTCCGTAAAATAAGTAAGCCAAAGCCCAGAAAACCAAAACCAAATAAGCAAAAGAGTGAAGAAAACCCAATCAATTGAAAGCGAGTTTATCAAATAAATCATGTAAAACCCTTTTTAAAAACAATACCAATTTTTCCGAAAATTTCGGCAGAGTCTCCTTTGTAAATACTGGCCCCCAAAATGGGTACAACAAGAATATATATGAATCCAACAAATATGGCATCCCCAAGCGGGAGCTAGCTCTTCGCCACAAGGCTGTCACAAATCCCACGCAATATAAAACAACAACATGCAAAATAATCATAAAGAGCATGAGAAAACAGCATGTCGACTCAAGTGAGCTCGACACCAAAATACAGCATAAAAAGTCCACAAATCTCACAGTCTCATCTCTAGGTCAATATACAATAATGCTGGTAGATACAGTAGATGGAGTACACTAGATACAAAGAATATACAAGGTGGTACAAAATAATGATATAACCCACCTAGGAGCAAAACCTCGAGTCCAGGCAAAGGAGGCAAAAGAAGCAAGTGCACCCGCCGCTACGGTACTGACGGAGCGGACCTGCAAAAGGCTATGGCACAACGGGGGTGAGTTGCCAACTCGTGAGTAATAAATAACATCTACACAGGCTATCGAATGCATGCACACAAGCATCCTAGCATCTCAAATACAGGTAAGGCAGGACATAATAGCAGGTATGTATGCAATATGAATATACTAGCAGGTATGAATGCAATGCGAATCAACTCGTGATCTGAATGTGTAAGTATAAGAAATCATGTTTTTCCCTTTAAGAATCTCTTTTGAATTACCAGCACAATACCAATAGAATCAATAAGAACCTGTGTCCAGCAACGACACCTCAAAACTATCACAAATCTCATATATCCATGTCATAGTATCTCTGGCCTCAGCCATCCGGCTGACCCAGGTCAATATCAAAATCTCATCATCTCGCGGCCACGGTCGGTATCCTCTGGATATCCGCCGTGCCAAACAGTCACCGGTAGGTAATCCGTCCCCTGCCAGGCTCAACGTCAACACCACATTCATCTTGCCCCGGGGTACCATACCGGGCCCACCATGTACCCGTGACGGTTCCTCCACTCCTCGACACTGATCTCGAAAACCACAGCAAACTCATGGTGGACGACACTTTACATCACTAGAAAACCGCAATTACATATTTTAAAAACATAATAAGTTTAGAAATTTTGCGGCTTTCTCCCGAAATCCAGAAATATCATAAAATCTCAAGAATCCTCATAAGTGCATATATCAATGGTGATGAATGCATATGGTATCAATAATTAAGCTACAATGTATGATTAATAGACTAGGCATGAACAAATAATATGATGAGGTACATGCACATGAATAGCAATCCTACGATTTCATTTTAAGGAATTAAAGGCAATAGCACAGGTTTAAGCATCAATTAGTAGAAGGTTTCAAATTATAGGTTATCTAGTGTGGTGGCATGGCAATTACCAGGGCGTTTGTGTAAGCATGAATAGTGCTCGTGCTGCATATAAAAACCCTGGCAATGGTGCAGGTGTCCTATAAAATTGGTTCCCATATGTATGTCAATATAAGGCATGGATGCAGCAAATAATCATATAAGTATTACACCCCTAATTACTAACATCACTAAGAATCTTTTAAGTTACTAAAACTATCAGGCAGCTAGCGCCATCCAACGATAGTCTCCCGTAGATGTTACATCTACTCACCGGAATCCCTAGCTAGTCACGTCCGATCACCGCTTTCCCCTTTCGTGCCGCGTCTGACGTCTCCGCGACCGAACCTGGAATTTACATCAAAACCAAACATAAGGTTACATATCAAGAATGACGCAAAACCCAAACGAAAATACTAACGTTCACAAGCTAGGTACAACGTGCACAAGGTGCGCGGAACACACGCGAAAATCGCAAAAACTGCAAAAATCGTCGATTTGGTCGCCCGGCAAAACTAAAACCCGATTACTCAAAAATCCGCACTCACACATCCTAAAAGTCATAGGATATGCCAACAATATAATCTAGATATCGCAATTAATTCGCCACAAAAATTTACATAAAAACCTAGTACGCTAGAAATTGCAAATTTGGTGCAAACATCGACAATTAGCGACAAAATTAACACAATCCAACACAACAATCCAAACTAACCCACTAGCTAGCCATTACACTAATTTTAAATCATTAACTATGCATCAAACCATAATTCCAACACAAACCCTTCTCTTGATTTTTGGCAATTAGCAACAACAATGAATATTTCACACAAGTTAACTTAGATTAGCATAACATCAAGCCACTTAAGCAAAGTAACCATATAGATTGGTTAAGTAAACAACTAGATTAATTAAAAGATTTGATTAACTAAAACATGGTTTCAAGAAACCCTAGTTAACTCAACCATTAACTTTAAACAAAACTAGAATGAAAATAGCACTAAATTAACACTAAAACAATTTAATTAAAGGATTCTAACCATAAGAAATTAAAAGAGTAGAAATTATACCTCAAACCTATGGATCTAGCAAGAAGAAATTTGCCTCAATGATGGCCTCCTAGCACCATGATTCCAAGTATGAGAGGTGAAGGAAAAAGGGATGAAGGATGGGGTTTAAATTGTGAGCTTTAAATTGCAATCTGGAGCAAACTTTGAAGAATTTTTTGAAGAAAATGAAAAGAACAAAGAGATGAAGGGGGCTGCTGGAATTTCGGCCAGAACAAGGGAAGGGGATGGTGTGGGGTGTGGGAAAAACTCTTGGTCAACCCCCTACCAACCCACAAAGACCCATACCCAAATAACAATTCATAATCCTTAAAATAAAAACCCATTTCTACACAAGAATAAAGTCAAAGAGCATGGCATTTTTTTTCTGGACCTGATGATGGTGGGGCTGGCCTAGGGCTGAGGGAAGAGAGAGAGGGGTTTTACAAAAGAAATTTTATGCAAAAAGACCCCCTACAAGTCAAAAATTGCAAGTTTAAGATTAAATTCAATAAATTTCGTTTCCTATAATAAAAATTATTTAAAAATCAAAATAAAATACTAAAAATTTATATTTCAACTAGATTTTAATTAACATGATTTTAAAGCTTAAATTTAGCCCATTTAAATTTGTATTTATCGATAATTTAATGTATTTTCTTACCGGCTTAAAATAATATTAAAAAATTGAAAAATAGGGAAATTTTTTTAAATGACCAAAATTTAATAAGTAACTCATTAGCTACTAAAAATAAGCAATTACCTATCCATTTTAGGTATAACTAGTCCTAAACTGCAAAATAACAAAAAAGACGGTTTTCGGAAAAATACCGAATTTTCACCGATTTTCAGGAAAACTCCAAAACGACTTTTCAAGGCGTTACAATCTTCCCCCTTAAGGAAATTCGGTCCCCGAATTTAAAAATATAACTACGCGTACCTTCAAAGAGATGGGGATATTTCTTCCTCATCTCGCCCTCGGTCTCCCAGGTAACCTCCTCGCTGCTCGGGCTACGCCAAAGGACCTTGACGGTTGGTATAACTTTTGATCTCAACTTCTTCACCTGCCGATCCAGGATGGCCACCGGCTGCTCTACAAAAGAAAGATCGCGCTCTAGCTGGACTGTCGGGTGCTGAATTGCATGCGAAGGGTCGTGAAGATACTTGCGGAGCATCGAAACATGGAAGACGGGGTGAACATCGGGAAAGCTGGGTGGAAGGGCCAAATGATAAGCAACAGCGCCGACACGCTCGAGGATCTCGAAGGGACCTACGAATCTAGGGCTAAGCTTCCCCTTTCGCCCAAAACGCATCACGCCCTTCATCGGAGAGACTCTCAGAAAAACATGATCGCCAACTGCGAACTCTAGTCTGCGACGGCGCCTGTACGCATACGATTTCTGCCTGCTCTGAGCCGCTCTCATCCGGTCTCGGATCAGCTGTATCTTCGCTGTCGTCTCCTCAACAAGCTGCGGCCCCAGTATACTGCTCTCGCTGAGCTCTGTCCAACAAACGGGCGATCTGCATCTCCTCCCATACAATGCCTCGAAAGGTGCCATCTGAATAGTATCCTGGAAGCTGTTGTTGTAGGAGAACTCCACTAGAGGTAAATGACGATCCCAGCTACCGCCGAAGTCTAAAACGCACGCTCTGAGCATGTCCTCGAGAGTCTGAATGGTCCGCTCTGACTGTCCATCGGTCTGCGGATGAAACGCTGTGCTGAAGCTCAAACGAGTGCCCAAAGCCTCCTAAAGTCTCTGCCAAAGTCGGCTGGTGAACTGGGTGCCTCGATCTGACACGATACAAGTCGGTACGCCATGTAGTCGCACGATCTCGTCAATGTAGAGCTGAGCATACTGAGCGAAGCTGAAAGTCGTCTTCACTGGCAGGAAGTGAGCCGCTTTCGTCAATCGATCTACGATCACCCAGATGGAGTCATACCCCCGACTGGTCGTGGGTAGACCCACAACGAAATCCATTGAAATCTGCTCCCATTTCCACTCCGGAATGGGTAACGGCTGTAGCTCTCCTGCGGGCCTCTGGTGCTCGGCCTTGACTTGCTGACAAGTCAGGCATCTCGAAACGAACTTCGCAATTTCCCTCTTCATCCCGTCCCACCAGTAGGTCTCTCTCATATCATGGTACATCTTGGTGGAACCGGGGTGGACACTATACACTGATCGGTGTGCCTCCTCAAGAACGTCGCGCCGCAATCCATCAGCATCTGGTACGCACAGTCTAGATCCATAGCGTAAAATCCCCTGATCGTCAATCACGAACTCGGAAAATCTGCCCTGTCCCATCTGTGCCATGATCTCTGAGCAACGGTCGTCACTGCGCTGTGCCTCATATATACGGTCAAGCAACTGTGAGCGTGCACGAACATGTGCGAGCTGTCCCCCTGTCTAAGTGAACTCGAACTCAACTCGGCTGTCGCATAACATCTGCCAATCTGCTGACGACTGCCTCTGCACTGCGCGCAATAAGGATAGACTACCCCCGGGCCTCCTACTCAACGCATCTGCCACTACATTCACCTTGCCTGGGTGATATAAGATCTCGCAGTCGTAGTCTTTCACCAACTCCATCCAACGACGCTGTCTGAGGTTCAGGTCTCGCTGTTGAAATATGTACTTTAAGCTCTTGTGATCGGTGAATATTTGGCACGACTCGCCGTATAGGTAATGTCGCCAAATCTTCAATGCAAAGACCACTGCAGCTATCTCCAAATCATGAGTGGGGTAGTTCTGTTCATGCTTCTTCAACTGCCGAGAAGCATAAGCGATCACCCGGCCATGCTGCATCAGTACGCACCCTAATCCCACTCGCGAAGCATCACAGTAGACCACAAATCCGCCTGATCCAGAAGGCAAAGATAATACCGGCGCCGTAGTCAAACAAGTCCGTAGCTGCTGAAAACTGTGCTCGCACTCCTCCGTCCAAACGAATGGAACTCCATTCCGGGTCAAACCGGTCAAAGGTGCAGCTATACGGGAGAAGTCCTGAACAAAACGCCTGTAGTAGCCCGCCAGGCCTAGAAAACTACGGATCTCAGTAACCGATGTAGGTCGGGGCCACTGCTGAACAGCCTCAATCTTCTTCGGGTCCACACATGTGCCGTCTCTCGTAACCACGTGACCTAAGAATCCGACGCTGTCCAGCCAGAATGCACACTTGGAGAACTTTGCGAACAGCTGGTGCTCCCTCAGAGTCTGTAACGTAATCCGCAAGTGCTGCTCGTGCTCCTCTCTGCTCCGGGAGTACACCAAGATATCGTCGATAAACACGATGATGAACAAGTTAAGATACGGCCTGAATGTACGGTTCATCAAATCCATGAATGCTGCTGGGGCGTTGGTGAGTCCGAACGACATCACCAAAAACTCGTAGTGGCCATAGCGTGTACGGAAGACTGTCTTCGGTATATCCTCCTGTCGGACTCGCAGCTGGTGGTATCCTGATCGTAAGTCGGTCCTCGAAAAATACCCCGCACCCTGAAGCTGGTCGAACAAATCATCAATGCGTGGCAACGGATATCTGTTCCTCACGGTAACCTTGTTCAGCTGGCGGTAGTCGATACATAAGCGCAAACTTCCATCCTTCTTCTTGACAAACAGGACCGGAGCACCCCACGGAGAAACACTAGGTCGAATAAGCCCCTTATCTAACAAATCCTGCAACTGATCCTTCAGCTCTCGAAGCTCTGCCGGGGCCATCCGATAAGGCGGTATATAAATAGGCCCCGAGCCGGGAATCAAATCAATGCAGAACTCAACATCGTGCTCAGGCGGTAGCCCAGGTAGCTCATCAAGGAAAACATCAGGAAACTCACAAACAACCGGGACCCGGTCCAACGGAACCTCTGCAGCTCGAGCATCACAAATATACGCTAAGAATTCCCGATATCCCTTCCGCAAGACCTGACCAGCGCGAAGAGACGAAATCAAGCTGGGAAGGGTGACGCTGCGGTCTCCCTGAATAACAAGGACTGGCTCTCCCGGAAAGCTAAATCTGACTACCTTCTCACGGCAGTCCACCGAAGCATAACAGGTGGCTAGTCAATCCATGCCCAGAAGCACATCAAAGTCCAACATATCGAGGAGAATCAAATCAACCGATGAATCCCTCTCCCCGATACGAACGGAACACAAACGAAATACAAAACGAGCGACAAACGACTCGCCTACCGGAGTACTAATAACAAGCGGATGATCTAATGACGACGACTCACGGCCCAACATCGGTGCAAAATGTGTAGATACGTACGAATGTGTGGAACCTGGGTTAAATAATACCCGTGCGTCGAAAGAGCAAACTGGCAAGGTACCTGTCACAATGGCATTGGATGCCTGCGCATCGTGCGGTGTCAAAGCAAATACCCGGGCCTGTCCTCCACCGATAGCGGGCTGACCTCGACCTCGGCCTCTGCTTCCTCGTCCTCTCTGAACAGGACCGCCGCGTCCACGGCCTCTGGGTGCACCTAACTGGCGTGGAGCATCGCCAGTGATAGGAAGTAGGGCTCTCTGAGGATGGGGTGGTGATGGTGGTAGGGTCACATGCGGAACTGTCGCTGCTCCCTGTCGTCTCGCCGGACAGTCTCTGACAAGATGGTGCGGACTCCCGCACCCAAAACACCCTGGCGACGGCTGCTGCCCCTGGGGATAAGAACCATATAACTGTCCCCGTCCAAATCCTCTGCCAGGCCTATCTCTCGGAAAGAATCTGGCGCGCTGCCTCTGAGACGGTACATCGGTGCGAATCCTCTTCGGCCCAGAAATGGCCGAAGTCTGTGATATGCGTGCCTCCATCCGTAATGCCGTATCCATAGCAGCTGAATAAGTGTCGTAGTGCTGGGCGCCAATGGCAAGATATAGCTGGGCATCAAGTCCCTGTACGAACCTCTTCACCATCTTCTCTTCGGTATCCACCAAATACTGAGCATATCGGGATAACTGTGTAAACTGGATGTCATACTCAGACACCGTCATCCCAGGTGTCTTGACTAAGGCCTCGAAGCTACGAGCTCTGGCGTCACGAACGCTCTCTGGGAGGAAACGAGCTAGAAAGACCGCTGTAAACTCGGCCCAAGTCATAGGCGGTAGACCTGCAGCTCGACCTCTCAAGACTGACTCCCACCATGTCTGCGCAAGACCCTCTAGTCGGAAACTCTCAAGCTCTACCCATCGATCATCCGAACATCTCAGCGAACGGAAGATCCTGGCTAAACTGTCAAGGAACGTCTGTGGGTCCTCCGCTGCCTCGGTGCCGGTGAATACTGGAGGTCTCAGCCTCATGAAATCCTGTAGTGAAACCGGAATGGCCACGGTGGTAGTAGTAGGAGCAGGTATCATGGTTGTCTGTGATGTAGTAGGTACGTCGTCCGGTCTCGGTGTACGACTGGCTGCAACTAGGGATCCTACCATCTGACGTAGCTCCTGCATACCCCCCATCATCTGTCGCAACTCCTCCATACCAGTCTCGAGCCTATCCATACGGCCTGGGGAAGGTGGATCGGTCTGTCCCTGCGGCGTAGGCATACCACCCTGCTCAGTCCTAGTCTCGGACGAGCCAGCTCGAATCTCGTCTCTGGCGGCAGCCCTCTGTGCCCTCATAGCCTTCGGCCGCATAGTGGCTGTTACAGGAAAACGGATAATAAGAATAGTGCAATAGGATCATAGGATACACGGAATTGAAGAAGGAATTTTCAAGCAAGTATATCCTAAAGTCACTTAGGCGGAGTACCGTATCGCAAGTATGCCGCGGACATACGCACGCTACGTTACCCTGCTTAAGTCACTTACTCCATCTACCAAGGGTCATCCTACACTCAAAAAGGTGAAACCTATCGCTCTGATACCAACTTTGTTACGACCCGCAGGGTACGGAACGTGACTGGCGCTTAGGTTACGAAACGTCTCAAGACGTCCGTAAAATAAGTAAGCCAAAGCCCAGAAAACCAAAACCAAATAAGCAAAAGAGTGAAGAAAACCCAATCAATTGAAAGCGAGTTTATCAAATAAGTCATGTAAAACCCTTTTTAAAAACAATACCAATTTTTCCGAAAATTTCGGCAGAGTCTCCTTTGTAAATACTGGCCCCCAAAATGGGTACAACAAGAATATATATGAATCCAACAAATATGGCATCCCCAAGCGGGAGCTAGCTCTTCGCCACAAGGCGGTCACAAATCCCACGCAATATAAAACAACAACATGCAAAATAATCATAAAGAGCATGAGAAAACAGCATGTCGACTCAAGTAAGCTCGACACCAAAATACAGCATAAAAAGTCCACAAATCTCACAGTCTCATCTCTAGGTCAATATACAATAATGCTGGTAGATACAGTAGATGGAGTACACTAGATACAAAGAATATACAAGGTGGTACAAAATAATGATATAACCCACCTAGGAGCAAAACCTCGAGTCCAGGCAAAGGAGGCAAAAGAAGCAAGTGCACCCGCCGCTACGGTACTGACGGAGCGGACCTGCAAAAGGCTATGGCACAACGGGGGTGAGTTGCCAACTCGTGAGTAATAAATAACATCTACACAGGCTATCGAATGCATGCACACAAGCATCCTAGCATCTCAAATACAGGTAAGGCAGGACATAATAGCAGGTATGTATGCAATATGAATATACTAGCAGGTATGAATGCAATGCGAATCAACTCGTGATCTGAATGTGTAAGTATAAGAAATCATGTTTTTCCCTTTAAGAATCTCTTTTGAATTACCAGCACAATACCAATAGAATCAATAAGAACCTGTGTCCAGCAACGACACCTCAAAACTATCACAAATCTCATATATCCATGTCATAGTATCTCTGGCCTCAGCCATCCGGCTGACCCAGCTCAATATCAAAATCTCATCATCTCGCGGCCACGGTCGGTATCCTCTGGATATCCGCCGTGCCAAACAGTCACCGGTAGGTAATCCGTCCCCTGCCAGGCTCAACGCCAACACCACATTCACCATGTACCCGTGACGGTTCCTCCACTCCTCGACACGGATCTCGAAAACCACAGCAAACTCATGGTGGACGACACTTTACATCACTAGAAAACCGCAATTACATATTTTTAAATAATAATAAGTTTAGAAATTTTGCGGCTTTCCCCCGAAATCCAGAAATATCATAAAATCTCAAGAATCCTCATAAGTGCATATATCAATGGTGAAGAATGCATATGGTATCAATAATTAAGCTATGATGTATGATTAATAGACTAGGCATGAACAAATAATATGATGAGGTACATGCACATGAATAGCAATCCTACGATTTCATTTTAAGGAATTAAAGGCAATAGCACAGGTTTAAGCATCAATTAGTAAAAGGTTTCAAATTATAGGTTATCTAGTGTGGTGGCAGGGCAATTACCAGGGCGTGTGTGTAAGCATGAATAGTGCTCGTGCTGCATATAAAAACCCTGGCAATGGTGCAGGTGTCCTATAAAATGGGTTCGCATATGTATGTCAATATAAGGCATGGATGCAGCAAATAATCATATAAGTATTACACCCCTAATTTCTAACATCACTAAGAATCTTTTAAGTTACTAAAACTATCGGGCGGCTTGCGCCATCCAACGATAGTCCCCCGTAGATGTTACATCTACACACCGGAATCCCTAGCTAGTCACGTCCGATCACCGCTTTCCCCTTTCGTGCCGCGTCTGACGTCTCCGCGATCGAACCTGGAATTTACATCAAAACCAAACATAAGGTTACATATCAAGAATGACGCAAAACCCAAACGAAAATACTGACGTTCACAAGCTAGGTACAACGTGCACAAGGTGCGCGGAACACACGCGAAAATCGCAAAAACTGCAAAAATCGTCGATTTGGTCGCCCGGCAAAACTAAAACCCGATTACTCAAAACTCCGCACTCACACATCCAAAAAGTCATAGGATATGCCAACAATATAATCTAGATATCGCAATTAATTCGCCACAAAAATTTACATAAAAACCTAGTAAGCTAGAAGTTGCAAATTTGGTGCAAACATCGACAATTAGCGACAAAATTAACACAATCCAACACAACAATCCAAACTAACTCACTAGCTAGCCATTACACTAATTTTAAATCATTAACTATGCATCAAACTATAATTCCAACACAAACCCTTCTCTTGATTTTTGGCAATTAGCAACAACAATGAAAATTTCACACAAGTTAACTTAGATTAGCATAACATCAAGCCACTTAAGCAAAGTAACCATATAGATTGGTTAAGTAAACAACTAGATTAATTAAAAGATTTGATTAACTAAAACATGGTTTCAAGAAACCCTAGTTAACTCAACCATTAACTTTAAACAAAACTAGAATGAAAATAGCACTAAATTAACACTAAAACAATTTAATTAAAGGATTCTAACCATAAGAAACTAAAAGAGTAGAAATTATACCTCAAACCTATGGATCTAGCAAGAAGAAATTTGCCTCAATGATGGCCTCCTAGCACCATGATTCCAAGTAAGAGAGGTGAAGGAAAAAGGGATGAAGGTTGGGGTTTAAATTGTGAGCTTTAAATTGCAATTTGGAGCAAACTTTGAAGAATTTTTTGAAGAAAATGAAAAGAACAAAGAGATGAATGGGGCTGCTGGAATTTCGGCCAGAACAAGGGAAGGGGATGATGTGGGGTGTGGGAAAAAGTCTTGGTCAACCCCCTACCAACCCACAAAGACCCATACCCAAATAACAATTCATAATTCTTAAAAAAAAAACCATTTCTACACAAGAATAAAGTCAAAGAGCATGGCATTTTTTTTTCTGGACCTGATGATGGTGGGGCTGGCCTAGGGCTGAGGGAAGAGAGAGAGGGGTTTTACAAAAGAAATTTTATGCAAAAAGACCCCCTACAAGTCAAAAATTGCAAGTTTAAGCTTAAATTCAATAAATTTCGTTTCCAATAATAAAAATTAGTTAAAAATCAAAATAAAATACTAAAAATTTATATTTCAACTAGATTTTAATTAACATGATTTTAAAGCTTAAATTTAGCCCATTTAAATTTGTATTTATCGCTAATTTAATGTATTTTCTTACCGGCTTAAAATAATATTAAAAAATTGAAAAATAGGGAATTTTTTTTTTAAATGACCAGAATTTAATAAGTAACTCATTAGCTACTAAAAACAAGCAATTACCTATCCATTTCAGGTATAACTAGTCCTAAACTGCAAAATAACAAAAAAGACGGTTTTCGGAAAAATACCGAATTTTCACCGATTTTCAGGAAAACTCCAAAACGACTTTTCAAGGCGTTACAACTAGAGTCCAAGATCTGATTTGGACAGCGAGGAGACTTCATCATGGAGCTATGGAGGTGGAGGACCGGATCTACAAAGGTTGTATTTCCGTTCTTTTAGTTAAGTTGTTAACTAGTTTCATTGTTTCGCGTAAAATTCTAGTTAACGATCCGTATTAGAGTTTCTCGGCACTTGTAAAATTTGAAATTGGCATGGTTGATGCCTTGTGAGACCTCTTGAGAGTGCCTAGGAACCCTACAGGGGCTATGAGGTGTAGCTGTCTATTAAGTTTACCGGCGAGTATCCGCGTACGCTACGTGATTGCGATGGACTTTTGATCACATCAAAACTCCGTGGCAACCGATCAAGAGTGACTAAACTTCTATGTTTATAACATTCATTCAGTTATCTCATAACTACTTGTGAATTCCAATTATTGTATCACATTCCGGATAAATACAAAATGTTAAAACTTTTCGATCGAACAATCGAACACCCAAGTTTTCCCGAAACAGCTCAACACATGAATTAAGTTCAAAAACATCCATTTCATGCCTCAGTACCAACGGTCCAGCCGTGGAAGGGTCAAGCCAACGCCTCACATGTGGCACGCTGTACTGCCCCAAACCCTAAGGTTCAAAGGGCAGTTCAAGACGGTCACATAATCGAGTTAAGGTTTGTTGTCTTCTAGAGGGACCATCGCGTTACTTGCACTACTTAGAACGTCATTAAACTACGGAAAAATCCAACAATTGGAAATATCCCGGTAGGGGAAAAAGTGGGTATTTATATCCGGTCGAACTTTTTAACATATTCTAAAATTACCCGGAAAAACACATAGACAAAGTTTGATAATCCGATCGAATCTACGAACTCCCAATACAACCCAGAAAACTCAACTCTTGAGTAAACATTAAAAATTCCCAGAAAACTCAGCAATGAAAGAAAGAAGTTACTGTGCAAAAATTAATGCAAAAGGTGACCATACGGCCGCGGAACCGCCGCAAGAGCCATGCTCGTGCCGCGGTTCCGCGGCGCTTTAATTGATTCAGGGGATCGTTTTGCAAACCCTGCTTAATTTTCTGCATATTTTTAATATATAAAATCTCACTGTTTTAAAAATTGTACAGAGAAGGGGTCGGATTAGGGTTTCGTGTTTCGATCGGACGTAAAACATCGTCTACATATCGCCTAAGGCTCTAGCTAGGCTCTGATACCACTGTAGGGTTCCTAGGCACACCCATGAGGTTCTACAAGTGATCAAACATGGCCAATTCAAAATTTTTCTATGTTCCGAGAAATCCTAAACTAGATCGTTAATAGAGGTAAGGCGATGCAAGCAAGTATCAACTTTATTGCTAAATGAAAGAGACTACAACCTTTGTAGATCTGGTCCTCCACCTCCTTAGCTCCGTGATGACGTCCCTCCGCTGCGATCATCGTATCCCGGACTTTGGCGATGGTTCCGTCGGATAAATGATCGGGTTAGGTCGTCGACATCGATGCCGAAGATGATCTACGTCGAGGAAACACAAGATCAAGCTCCAACTTCACCAAGTCATGAAACATGTGAAGATAACACACTCTACTACATGGCAAGTGGTAGAGGATGAAGAAATAGGAAGTGGGTTTACTTTAGAATTGGATTTCTCACTCTTTTTCTCAAGTCACCATTGAAGCTAGCAAGCTTCTTTCGTCTTGAAGAAGAAGAAGAAGAAAAAGAATATGATAAAAATAATGGAAATAGAAAATAAAGTGATTCTTATCATATTTGCAACCATGGTTTAGTGTAGAGAAAAAACTAGGGTTTAGTTGAATGGTTAGGGTTAAGGCAAAAGACAAACTAGCTAGACTTTTCAAAGCTTCAAGAAGCTTCAAGTATCAAACAAAGAAAGCCACCATGTTATATTTTTCCAAAAATAAATAAAAAGAATGAATAAACAAGTAAAAACCCTAAACCATCAACTAAATATGGTTTAATTCTTACACACACCCATGTTTGCATGTATCATCAAACATGATACAAACAAGTGCACAAAAATATATCACATGTACAACTTGTGCACATCAAGTGAGAAAATCCATCTAAAGTGAACAAATAATAGTTAATGCAAAGAAATATATCAAATATATAATTACAAATTAAATCATTAAATCAACACTTGATTTAACAATCCGGTCATATCGCATATGACCGACTAATATCCGATGTATCGACTTATCGAATCAATCCTCGATTCGATAACTAGGTTATATCGCATACAACCAATCGATACATTCATCGCGAGAATAGAAAACGGTATCACATACACGCATTATTCTCTGTCCCGCACAGATCTCATATGCGCTCCTATTTCGTTTTGCTTGAGCCAGGAAACCTCTGTGTAGGACTCTAAAGACTCGTCAATACACCGGCAGCAGGTGATGATCATATCAAACACCCACAAGCCGCAAGCGGTCTGCTAAATGTAACGGCCACCCGGGTATTGAGCGATCAGAAGATCGACGAGTAAGCCCGCTCACACTCCTGTGAATCCAACCAGTAACACTTACCGTACAGTCCGGTCTGTTCATCTGATATGTCGCATATGTCACCTAGGGGTGGTAAACGTCAGACCCCAGTAGCTCGATAAGTCATGCCGATATAAGGTCCATAACATAGCATGAAACTACTGATTGTAAGTCCACGTTGCCCATCCCGGTGCTTGCGGGGAGGCGGAAAACGGAATAAAAATCGGATTTTTATGAGCTTAGGCAACATGGACTAGAACTAGAAGGATCTTTGCAAAACAAAAACTTGCTAAAGCTAACTAGTAACTAGCTAAGTGCTAGAAAGGTTATACCTTGGGCTTTAAGTCCTTCGCTCCTTGCTCCTTGGAGTGGTGGAAGGAGGTCACCTTGGTCGTCTTCTCACGTCGAAGAAAGATCCACCCGAAAGCCTCAACCTTTGGCTTCAACTCCAAGCTAGAAGTAACTAGGGTGCAAGAAGTGCTAGTCCTTGAACCTTAGATGAGAGTAAAGATGATCAAGAGAGGGTTTTTCTCAAGCTCAAGTGTTTCTCAACACATGAGAGGGATAGAGCTTGAGGGAGAGCAAGAACAAGAGAGAGAAAGGAAATGATAGAATGAGAATAATGTGAACCATTCTCACTAATATGTGTATATTATTTTAATTAAATAATTAGCTAGATAATTGTCATAGCTAATCATGACATGACCATTATCATTTCAATTTGCAAGGATCAAAAAGCATCTTCCAAAAGATATGATGATGGTCAAAGTGTCAACAAGTCAAGATGGGTCAAATGGTCAACAACCATAACCATGCACAATTATTAAACTAATATCAATTAACAATAATACACACATAAGCATTAGGGTTAATAAAATGACAATAGCCATTAACCCTAATCAAGGTCCTCTCCCTCAATCTCAAGCAACTGTGCATACGTACCCGCATTCGTGATCCGAGGAACACGAATACAATGAGAAAAACCAATCCCAAATCATATACTAGGATCCGGCTTAAACCAAAGCCCGCTAGTATAAACTGTCCGGACAGCAAACGTGCACAAGTGCGCGAATGTGAACGAACCCTGTCGCAAAACCATGCGACCTCTACTCATTTTGCCTAAAGGCGAATAGCTCTCTGTGTGGGACTCTAAAGACTCGACACTACGCTGGCAGTGGGTTTAACCACAGACCGCAAGCGGCACTAGCTGTACGTAACGGTCCCCAGGTAGATGTCGATAAGAAGACTGACAAAGTGAACCCCATCCGAACTCCTACTGAGCCTGTATGTGACAATCTCCGTACAGTCCGGTCTGTTCGTCTGATACATCGCATGGCGGGCCTAGGGGGCGGTGAACGTCAGTCCCCTAATAGCGGTACAAATCGTGTCGGAGTGTAGCCCAGAACACCCTGAGATATCACTGGAAACCTACCAGTATATCTCGCTTGCCCTGGCCAGGGACTACTCGTGTAATGGCTCTCCTGGACACAGCGCGATGTCAACCCCCAATACAGGGAGAGACGAATCCTGTCTAACCGTCACTGCCTCCAAGTGCTTCGGGGCTGCACCCAAAAACTACCTGTTTGCACGACTCCTTTGAGCCGTGGTAGGGTAGCAATCAAAGTGCAGTGGGAACACACTCGAGGCGAAGTGACAGTATCAAGTCAGCGGACTAAGCTGTACTCATGTCACCTGGGAACTGATAACTGACGATAGGTATAATACCAACCAACAGTCCCCGACGAGTCCTGTCCAGTGTACTCGTAACCTAACGAGCACCCGCATACTATCTCAAATACGACGTACTGACGGCTTTGGGACAGACCGTCTCCCACGCTGGGATGAGAAGCGCATACGCTAGTCTACTCCGGAGTATCGATGCCCTGTCTCGATAGTCCAACGACTAGGGACCTGTATAAGGATGTGCTTATAGATCACCCAGCTCCCACAAGTGTGAGCGCCATCACAACGCTGGTAATCAAGCAAAGATCCTAAGGGCTCTACTAATATGTATATCAGCAAAATGCTAAAAGAAACACATGCACATATTAAAGAAGAGACAAACCAAGTAGCATACTACCATTTCGAGCAAGATTGTATATACAACCGAGAATATCCCAAGCTTCCATCAAGTAATATACAAACTAGTATGATACAGTAATGGCCTCTAGGGTATATACACTAACAATCTCCCACTTGCACTAAGGCCATGTACTGGCGTATCGAAGACCTATCATCTCGATCAGCCGCTCGAACTGAGTCTGGGGTAGGGCCTTCGTGAGTGGATCTGCAGTGTTGTTATCCGTATTTACTTTCTTCACCTCGATCTCCTGGCGATCTATGATCTCCCTGATCAGGTGGTACCGCCTCAAAATGTGCCTGGACTTCTGATAGGACCTGGGTTCCTTCGCTAAAGCTATAGCTCCATTGTTGTCGCAATACAGCGGTATTGGATCAACAATGGTAGGAACCACCTGAAGCTCCGTGAGGAACTTCTTCATCCAGACAGCTTCCTTTGCGGCATCGCAAGCAGCTATGTACTCCGCTTCCATTGTTGAGTCTGCAACGGTCTCCTGCTTGGAACTCTTCCAGCAAACCGCCCCTCCATTGAGGGTAAAGACATAACCCGACATGGACTTGGAGTCATCCTTGTCACTCTGGAAGCTGGAGTCAGCAAAGGCCTCGAGCTGGAGGTCTTTTCCGCCATACACCAAGAACATCTCCTTAGTCCTTCTCAGGTACTTGAAAATGATCTTTACCTCTATCCAGTGTTTCTCCCCTGGGTTTGACTGATACCGGCTTACAACGCTCAATGCGTATGCTACATTTGGTCTGGTACACAACATCGCATACATTATAGAGCCTACTGCAGAAGCGTAGGGTATAATAGACATGCGATCCCTTTCCAAATCAGTCTTGGGAGACATCTCTTTGGAGAGGGTGATCCCGTGACAAGCCGGTAGATTACCGTGCTTGGAATCTTCCATACTGAACCTTTTCAGTATGGTGTCTATGTACCTTGACTGTGAAAGTCCCAACATCCTCTTAGATCTATCACGATAGATCTGGATCCCCAGGATGTAGTTGGCATCGCCCAGGTCCTTCATGGAGAATCTCTGTGACAAGAATCCTTTGACTGACTGTAGCAAAGGAATATCATTTCCTATTAGGAGAATGTCATCCACGTACAAGACGAGGAATACCACAGTTCTCCCTACAATCTTACTGTAAATGCATGGTTCATCTGGGTTTTTGATAAAGTAGAATTCTTTGACAGTATCATCAAAGCAGATGTTCCAACTCCGCGATGCCTGCTGAAGTCCATAAATGGACTTGAGCAACTTGCACACTCTACCGCTGCTCCCACTCTGAATGAATCCCTCCGGCTGATCCATATAGACGCACTCATCCAAATTTCCATTTAGGAAAGCCGTCTTTACGTCCATCTGCCAGATTTCATAATCGTGGAAGGCAGCAATGGCAAGAAGGATCCGAATGGATTTCAGCATAGCCACTGGAGAAAAGGTCTCGTCATAGTCCAAACCAGGTCTTTGACGAAAACCTTTTGCAACAAGTCTAGCTTTATAGGTCTCAACCTGCCCATCTACACCAATCTTCTTTCTGAAGATCCATTTGCAGCCTACGGGTTTTACCCCTTTTGGAGCAAAGTCCAAAGTCCAAACTTTATTGGTGTACATAGACTCCATCTCGGCCCATATTGTATCCAGCCATTTTACTGAGTCACCGCTCTGAATGGCTTGCTGGAAGCTAGTAGGCTCACCATAATCCATAGTGCAATCCTCTCTATCCCCGACAATGAGAAAACCGTAGTATCTCTCGGGCGGATGAGACTGCCTACTACTCCTGCGGAGTGGCGCTGGGATGTCCTGTTCTTTCGAACCCTCTGGTTCTACCAAGCTTTCAGTAATAGCTTGTGGTTCTGGAATTTCTTCCAGTTCTATTGCGCTCCCACTTATCTGATTTTCCAAAAACTCAGTCTCCAAGAAGCGGGCATGACGAGAAACAAAAACCTTTTGTTCCTCTGCGTAATAGAAAAGATACCCCTTGGAGTTCTTTGGGTATCCCACAAACTTACACTGTACCGAACGTGCCTCGAGCTTGTCCGTATGCTGCTTTTTTACAAAAGCTGGACACCCCCATGTCTTAAAGTGTTTAAGACTGGGTTTCTTCCCACTCCACATCTGATATGGTGTGGTAGGCACTGACTTAGTAGGAACTTGGTTCAAAAGATATGCAGCTGTTTCTAGTGCATAACTCCAGAAGGATCGCGGCAACTCAGCCTTACTCATCATGGAACGAACCATATCCAATAGGGTTCGATTCCTTTTTTCCGATACACCGTTGTGTTGTGGTGTGTATGGGGGAGTAAGTTGAGAGAGAATTCCATTCTCTTTTAAGAAGCCCAGAAACTCGGCACTCAAGTATTCGCCACCTCGATCAGATCTCAGTGTCTTGATACTTTTGCCTGTTTGTTTTTCAACTTCATTCTTGTATTCCTGAAATTTCTCAAAGGCCTCGGATTTGTGCTTCTTTAATAAGACATGCCCATACCTAGAGAAATCATCTGTGAAAGTAATGAAGTATGAATAACCACTTTGCGCATGTGTAGACATTGGACCACACACATCACTGTGTATGAGTCCCAAGAGCTCGCTCGCTCTTTCTCCGTGTCCAGTGAACGGAGTCTTTGTCATCTTTCCCATGAGACAAGATTCATAAGTGGCATAAGACTGGTACTCGAACGGATCCAAGTATCCTTCTTTATGTAACTTTGTCAACCGTGTCTCATTGATGTGACCCAGTTTACAATGCCATAAGAAAGCCTGATTTAATTCCGGAGACTTTCTTTTAAGTGTGTTCTGGACACTGAAGACCTGAGCTTGATTCAAAACGTATATACCGTATTTCAATGTACCTGACCCAATCAGTACTTGATTTAGGTGGATGTTTACTACATCGCTTACAAAAGTAAAATCATATCCTTCCTTAGAAAAGAAGGATACAGATATGATGTTACAAGTCGCACCTGGCACATAAAAACAGTCACGCAGAATCAATATCTGCCCAGTTGTCAGTCCTAGATGATATTCCCCTATGGATTCAGCATACATGCTCATTCCGTTAGCAACCCTGAGAGTCATATCACCTTTCCTGATAACCCTACGGTTTCTCAAAGCCTATAACGAATTACAGATATGAGATCCTGATCCGGTATCCAATACCCAGGAAGTAGGGTTAACTGACATACAGTTCTCTATCACAAACACACCCGAAGCCGAAGCCACAACATGCTTCGAATTCTGGCTACTGGCTTTACAAGCCCTGCAATCCTTCTGCCCATGTTCATTCCCGTAACAATAGGAACATCCTTCTTTTATTACATCTGTTCCTGAAACTTCTGCCCTTCCCTTTCTTTCTACTTCCCTAGTTTCCTTTAGGGTAGTAGGTAGAGACTGTAGAACTGAGTCGGTATCTGACCCGTTCTTCAACGTGGTCTTCAGGTCCGAGAGCTCAAAAGAGCTAGTCTCTGCAAGGACGTTGCCCCCTACAGATGACCCGATAGCCAACCTCGCTGGAAGCAATTCGTTCGAGATCTCATATCTTGCGATACGAGATTGCTCTCCATATAAAACTTTGTTATGGAGGAAGATAGAAGCTGAGTCAATCTTCTCGTGCTGCCTCTGGTATAAACCATCAACTGAGGCTAACACGAGGCACTTGGCTTTCGCACAGTCTTCTTCCGATGTCATACGAATATCAATATACGTGACAGGGGAAACTAGACCTGAGACGGCAGGGGTTGGATCAGTCAAGAGGTGTTCCAGCTTGTCCTGGGCAATGGACATCTGGACAGACCTTTTCCAGTTATAACAGTCAGATTCAGTCATTTTATTATCTAGATGTAACCTAGGTATGGTCACTGGGTCGCTGCAATTAAGAGAGAGAGAAGAAATCACTTAGCATGATGCTCTTGCAAGTTTAGATTGGTTTTTAATTTATCTAAACAGGATGGCTCCCACTGTCTCTCGAATCCCTCCCCAAACCATAAAGGAAGGATTAGTCAGGATCAATCTCACCGTACAATACTTGCTTAACCGTTCAGCCAGGCCAGTGTCGGTACTTCGAGGGAGGTTTTCCAACGCTTTCACGAAGTTCCATAATTAAGTAACCTCTTTTCCCTGTGGGCGTAGCCCCGCTAACACCTTTCTAGACACCTACTAAGTTTATAGCATTGATCGTTAAGTGAGATTTTTCCCGAGGAGTAGCATATACTCACAGTATGATCGGGATCCAAATATCATCGCGTGATAAAACCGAAGGAATCCTACCAGAATTATCACACTCCAAATGGTATGCAGTGCTAGCAAGTTTCAGTACTTATGAAACTCCCGATGTGGATTTTTGCCCCATGCTCTTATGACCTTGACTAAGGCCAACAAATCATAAGTCACATGTCATGTTCTACCCGTCGTTATCTAGATTAATTTGAACCCACCCGTATATACCCTTGACTATGGCCAACAAAGCAATACGACTGTCCCAAACCAACGCATTCTATCTATGCAACATATGAATACCCACCAGCTACCAAACACTGTGCCTTGACTAAGGCCAACAAACACAGCTTGAATACTGTTGAATATTCATATGAAACGACGGAGGGCTTGTAAGTGCACGGCGGCGCCCCGGCCGTCAATCCGACGCCGGAATGCGGAAGCGGTGAATAACTTAAATTTTGCGGACTTTGCAAACCGGCACCACCGCGCACTTTAACCGGATCGTAACCATTAAACTAGTCTAAGCTAACTAGAAGATGGGTTAGAGATATACCGACGATCCAAGTCCTCCGGTCTTCTCGTCATGGTCCCGATCTCCTGCGGAAAAGTCCCGTCTCCTCCTCGTCGCCGGAAGTGCACCACATCGCCTGTAGCTTTTACGGGCTCCCACCTCAATACCGAGGCAACTCGGACGCGAAGCTGGCGAATCGACGCGTCCAAGATATGCTGTAGGAAGTGTAGGAAACTTGTCTCACTTTGGGGTTTATGATGTTGCCAATGAGGATGATGGAGGAAACAAGGATTAGAAAAATGGTGCTTGCATTTTTCTAGCATGAAAACTAGATCAAGAAAGAAAACTCTCATGAATGAAGCTCTCTCTTCTTCTTCTCACCACCATGAAAGACTTATCATCAAGTGAGAATAAAGGGTGGAGAAAAAACCATATGAAGCTAGAAGGGAGGTGAGTGTAGGAGAAGTGAAGAGGTGACCACAAACAAACATGAACCATGCTTGTTCTACTATTCAACCCATACCCTTTCAATCACAATAAAAAGCAAGTCAATGGTGCAAGATATGAAAGCCATCATAATCAATACAATTGCAAGAAACCCCCCCACAAAGTGTTATTTGCAAAACTGCAAATAACCCCCTCCATCGAAAAAGTCCGGCCGGGAAAGAACAAAGGAAAACCGGCCGGAACGGAATGCAAACTGGCAACTCCAGAAAACTGGTCCCGTAATAAATTACAGGAAAACCCCAATACTGTGCATACACACCCGCATCTGTATTCCGTCCGGATACAAATGCAATGAGACAAAATCTACACTGTACTAAACTAGGACCGGCTTAAACCAAAGCCGGCTAGTAATATCCGTTCGATCCTGATCCGTGCAATACCGTACGTATCTGATCGAACCCTGCCATATACCTATACGGCTACTAGTACAAACCGTCCGATCCTGATCCGTGCAATACCGCACGTATCTGATCGGACCCTGCCATATCTCCATATGGCCTCTACAGCGTTTCGCCCGAAACTTGAGTAACTGAAAGTGTGGTGGACTCTAAAGACTCGTCAATACTATGGCTGTGGATTTAACCACTAGCCCGTCAGAGGTATAAGCCAATACGTGACGGGCCACCAGCTATTGACCAAAAGGGACGTCGATGAGGAAGCTCACCCCGACACCCAACTGAGCCTGTCAGTGACAATATCCGTGCAGTCCGGTCCGTTCGTCTATGAGCATCGCATGGCGGGCCTAGGGGGTTGGTAAAAGTCAGACCCCCAAAAGCGGTACAAGTCGTGTCGGAGTGTAGCCCAGAACACCCTGAGATACTACTGGAATACCTACCAGTAAATCTCCTTGCCTTGGCCAAGGACTTTGTGTAATGGCTCTCCTAGACACAGCACGACCTCACCCCCAATACCGGGAGAGACGAACCCCTGAAGATACGCTCACTGCCTCCATGTGGCTCGGGACTGTACCCAACTAAAACCTGTTTGCACGACTCCTTTGAGCCGTGGTAGGGTAGTAATCAAAGTACAGTGGGAACTCACACGAGACAAATGACGATCCCCAGGTCGATGAACTAACCTGCACACATGTCACCAGGGAACTGCCATCTGACGTCTGGTATATGACCAACTAGCATGTTCCCGGCGAGTCCTGTCCGGTGTACTCATAACCCAATGAGCACCTGTATACATCTTAGGTGATCCAACTGACACCAGTGGCTTGTGAGACCGGCCACCGCCCCTCGTCGGGGTCTCGACTGTATACACTAGTCTACTAATGGAGTATCGATGCCCGGTCTCGAAACTCCCACGACTAGGGACCTTTTAAGGATATGCTTGTAGACCCCCAGCTCCCACTTATATGATCGCCCTCATACTGCTGGTGGTCAAGCAAGAATCCTAGGGGCTCTATCAACGTGTAATAGCGACATGTCAGGTCACCTAAAACAGTACACGATGATAAAGGTAAACCAGATAGCATACTATCATCTCGAGTAAGACTGTCCTACCGGGATAGGTCCTCCCTCAATCATTACAATCACGTACCTGTGACCTAATAATTGACTCTGAGGGCACTATCTCCAACAATCTCCCACTTGCACTCAAGGCTAATTATTGCGATGTCGCATACTCACAGCCCGTGTGATACCGAACATCCAACTCCTCTACTAGTCAGTCTCACAAAGCTCGTTTGCGGAACTATTGCGTTCGAGGAATAGCCTCAGTGAGTGGATCCGCTTTGTTGTTTCCTTCCATGTCTCTCTATATCTCATGTTCGCGGAGAAACCCATCTCCCGAAATGAGCAATACCTGTCTTAGAATGTGTCTGGATGTCTGATGGGACATAGCTCATAAATGAACTCCAAATCCAAACTTCTTAGACTGTATCGTCAACTGAACTTAATCAGTATCCTGCGCCATGCCACCCTCAGTATTGCCTTGGACCACCTGTCCAAAATACTGCCCCTCATCAGAAGGAAAACTATAACTCTGACAACCTCCTTGTCGTCCATGTCACCTTGGAAGCCTGGAATGATAACTGTCTCCCGAATGAGGCTGTCGTTATCATATCCCTAGAACATCCACTTATGTTCTAAAACTGCTTCCGACTGTTTCTCCAGGATTGGATCAATATCAACTTATTGCATCTAGTGCAAGAACAACATCTGGTGTGGTACTTGACATCTCATGATTGACTCAATTGCCTAAGCAAGTGATCTGCCAATCATGCACGTCCCTCTCCCCTTTAGTCTGTAAGACACCTTTGGAGAGGGTGACTCCATTACCTGCAGGTACACTACCGTGCCAGGAGTCGTCCATCCTAAATACTCTTAGAATGCTGTCAAGTACCCTGATTGGGAAACCACCCAAATCTAGATCTAAAACCATAGATCTAGTAACCAGTATGTCTGATATAATACCCAATTCCTATGTGGAGAAACAACTGTGTGACGACCAAAGTACAACCGATTGTAGTGTAGGAGTTTCTTTTCCTATTCTGTGTATGTCATCCAGATACCAGGACATCACACCCTACTACCTTCTCAACAGATCCATCCCCTTTTCTGATGAAGTCAAACCCATGACTGTCACATCAGAAATAGATGATCTATCTCCGCTACATCTGCTCTAGTCTATAAATAGACATAAGCTACCTGTCCACCAATGCTTCCGCTGCTCCCACTGACTACGACAACCCTCTGGCAGAGTCATATAGACGTACACTTCTAAAGCAAGTTTAGAACGACGCTATACTCATCCTCCTGCCGGGTCTCGCAGCCTGGAACAACAGCAATGGTAATTTTGGGTAAACAAGAACTTCCCTGTAACCGTCCTTGAGGCTACTTTAGTACCTCTCGGGTGTCTGAAGTTACCCACCATATCTGCGGAGTGGCCAATGGAATGTCAATCCAGATTGAATCTTTAGGTTCCTTATCAAATCTTCAGTAATCGTTTGTGGTTCTGGAATCACTTCCAGTTCTACCATACTCCCACTACTGTTTTATGAAAAAGTCCATTTTTAATAAAACTGTGGCGAGTCTAGAACAATATCGCTATTGTTCATCCAGATGGTAGAAAGTCAACCCTCGTCATAGCCTGGGTCAACCCACAAACAGCCATTACAGAAACGTGCCTTGAGTTGTCCAGTGTCTGGTTTTAATCATAAACCGGACAACTCCCCGTACCTTAACATTGTTAAGATATGAACTGTTCTATATCCAATATAGAAACAGAGGCACTGATTTAATTGAACCAGATTCAAATCATGCAGCTGTCCCCAGCGCATGTCAACTAAATGGAAGAAGGCCGATCAGCGTTACTCAACTTAGGAATACTTCCAATTATGAGTAACCTGAAAGAGAAGCAAGATCTCTTTATTATTACTATCAACTGAATACCATACACAAGTATCTACATCTTCGATCTCTTTGAAGAATCCCGATACTTGCTATACCTGGTTCTCTACTCTATTCAAATACCCATAACTTCTCAAAATTTGGACCCTGTGTTTCCGCGAAACACTCGTCCAAAAACTAGAGAAGTCATAAGTAAACCGAATATAGTACGAGGACCAATCCCCAGTGTCCTGATGGACCCTGGACAACATACAATACTCTGTATAAGTCCCTTGAGTCTGACAACTCATTCACTGTGTGTCGTAGGTTGAAAACTGTACTTATGGTTAAGAAGAATTACACCGCTGTTTAATGCTCCTTACCTAACCATCCACTGATATAGGTAAATGTCGTAGACATAATTTCAGAAAGGTATATCTCACTCTATGAAAATAGACGTACAGATACATCGATTTGAAATTGGTGCATAACGGCGGATATTCAAAACCAAATACTTGCCGTCCGGCAAATAACCCAGGTGACTTCCTCAAATATCACCGATTACAACGAATCCCGATATAATGAGGACAATCACCTAATTCCCAATAGCTTACTCCCACTCATCATCTGTAAAACCATACAGATGTGAGAATCATACCTGGCAAATACATACCCTGGAGTAAGTGTCTAATCGGGAAATCAGTTTTCTTTTAACATTACACAGTGAAACTGAAACACTGAAATGTTTCGATGGGGTATCCTGGTATTCTTAGTAATGCCTCTTCCAGATTCACGACTGTAACCGTATAATTCTTTGCCACCTCTCCAAATCCCTTCATATGTCTTTAGTCTTTACCTTCTGCACACCCCTTTAGGCCAAATGGTTTTCTTCCTTCCCTACCGTTCGGCACCAGCCTATGGTTTGGAAGAAGACTATCCAATAAGCATAATGGGTGTACTGTCCCAATCCTAGGAACACTCGCAATGAGAGAGGGTGAAGATAAAAGACAACCGAATAAACCTTATTCCTATTTCTCCTGAACCAGAATCCATCCCCGAACTGGAACAAGTTCCATTCGAGTTCGTATATAACCATACGATGGAGTATCCAAATAAACTGTGGATCTTCGTAGTGATACGGAGTGTCCTGGAGAAATACAAAGGTGATGTGGGAGTGGTAACGAAATATTTGGTTTGGTCGTGAATATCTGTTGCAATTTACATTGCCCTCTTACTAATCCCTTGTTTTGTCTGAACTTAATACCTTCTGTACACCGTTTAGGCTAACTGGTTTTCTTCATTCCCTACCGGTCGGCACCAGCCTATGGTTTGGAAGAAGACTATCCAATTTGCGTAATAGGTGTACTACTCCTAAACCAAGGAGTACTCGCAACCTGAGAGAAGGTGAAAAGAAAAGACAACTGAATAATCCTATTCGTTTTCTCCAGAACCGGAAACCATCCTCGAATTCCTTTGAGTTCGTATCTAACCATACGATGGTTTTGTCCAATGGAAGTGGACGTTCGTAGTAATACGGGGTGTCCTGGAGAAAAGGGTAAAAGTAGGAGTGGCAATGAGGTCTGCAACTCTGACAATCTAAAAGCCAGTGTTTAAGAAGGTTCGGTCAACTTGGTCACTGAGTCATAGTCTTAGGGTCGGGTCAATGGTCGCTGCCAAAGAGAGAGAGAAAAGAAACACTCAGCGTGCACTCTAACCTAGATCAGAATGGTTACCAATTTATCTAATCTGGAATCCTCCCACTGTACCTCAAATTCTCCTCCAAACCTGAAAGAAGAATTAGTCGGGAACACCCGAGGAGTAAACCAACTCATCAGTGGGAATCGGGATCCAACTCTCATCGCATGACAACGTGACGGAATCCGCTCACGGTATCACACTCCAGAAGGTATGCGCATATCTGGCAAGTTTCAGTACTTTTGAAACTCCCGATGTGATTTCTGCCCCATGCTCTTATGACCTTGACTTTGGCCAACATATCATAAGTCACATGTCAAGTTCTGCCCGTCATTCTCCAGGTTAATTTGAATCCACCCGTACATACCCTTGACTTTGGCCAAAATGGCAGCACGACTGTCCCAAACCAACGCATCTATCTATGCTGCATATGAATACCCCAATAGCTACCAATCACTGTGCTTTGACTTTGGCCAACATACACAGCTTGAATACTATTGACCACCCATATGAAACGACGGAGGGCTACGAATGGTTTCTGGCGAAAACCTTTAACGTAATGAACTTGATATCGTTGAAGGAACGGATAGCTTTTTAGAAAATATAGTGACGAAAACCTTTACTAAAGAGGTCACTCCCGGTGAAGGGATCTCGGCTCTTTCCCCGTAGAATGGGGTGCTGGATATTCATAACCGAATATCACTGTGCAAAGCAAAAGTAATCGGCTATAGTGAAGTTAATGCCCTGACGCAAACTTTTTGTCCAAGGGGTCACTCCCGGTGAAGGGATCTCGGCCCTTGCCTCGTCGACTGAGGAGCAGGATATTCCAATGAATACCACGATGCAAAACAAAAGTAAACGTCCTTGCAATAACAGCTTTTTGAAAAAGTGTTCCAACAACATCAGATTAGGTTTGTTTTTAACTTGCATTGATCCGAATCAATGCAGTCCCATCAATTGATCACACCAACAAAGAACGAAAATATACTGATGTACGTATATGCCATCCGCATTCGCCACTGGGTCCCGTCATTACCCGTTAGGTTAGCTTACTAACGACAGAGCGGGGACTGGACTAGCGCGGATGAAAAACATATACAACATCTACTAATATATATACCAATATATAGTATTTCGCTCAAGGCGTGAAAGAAATGCAACATCATAGAAAATGTACAGCATCACAGAAACAATACAGATATCTGGGATCCCCGGGTTTCACAGAGCCACTGCTGAAACCCGACGTTCCCCTGGTCGTGTGGATAGCCTGTGCAATGAAAACCTAGACCCCTACGGGCGCGGCAAGTCACCCGCCAAAACCTGAAGCGAGGCAGCCCCCTTCAGCGCCGTGAATGGACCACCCAGCACTTCACGGAATCCGGCAACTTGGGCACCCCTCCTGGGTCAACCTGTACCCCCTACGAGTGCGGCGAATAGCCCGCCAATCCTAGAGTGAAGCCCCCTCCGTCTCAATGCCATGAGATGCGGGCTTGTTGCCCTCTAGAACCCGGCTATCCGTGCACCCCTCCGCGGGGCAATCCTAGTACAGAAAGTAAAATATACATACACCGGGTACATCGACCGCAACCAGGTCGTGCCCCAAAAGAATAATACAATCAGGCAGTGACGGCAGTCCACATGTCGGACGCTCGCCCCGCAATATCAAATGTACATAATACAACAAAACAGTACTAGCATTGCATCCAGGCTATCCCCCACGACCGATCCGCAACATCACAGCAAATACATAGAACATCAACGTGAAAGTCACGTTCGCAAATCCGTCTAACCGGGCTATAGCAGTTAGACCGGATTTACCGATCGAGTGACATTCACGGTCGCAGATATAATGTAAATACTGTGAAAAATGTGTTTAAAATTTTCCGATTGATCAAACATTAACAAGTGGGCCCCCAAACAAAACTGTAGCAACCACAGAAAACCTGGGCCCAATTTTAATATTCCAAAAACCACAATTATCACTCAGAAACACACTGAAAAAATTTGGGGTGGTGAACAGTAATATCCGCGGCGGAAGCGCGGCCAAATCAGGGATTTGGCCGCTCTTCCGCGGCGGTATGGGGAGATCGAGGTACCAAATTTTTACAGTGTGCTTAGTTTTCCCTGCACATCATTCTGAGACCACCTGAAAAATTTTTGGAGACCAAAAATTTTCAACAGAAACTGTCGTGGGCAAATACGGGTTTTTGGACATTTCGATCGATCGGAACTGAAAAACACATTACACAAAGCTAGACTAAGTTAATGGGGAGGCTCTGATACCACTGTAAGTGCACGGCGGCGCCCCGGCAGTCAATCCGACGCCGGAACGCGGAAACGGTGATAAACTTAAATTTTGCGGACTTTGCAAACCGGCACCACCGCGCACTAAACTCCGGATCGAACCATTAACTAGTCTACGCTACTAAAAAGAAAGGGAAGAGATATACCGACGATCCAAGTCCTCCGGTCTTCTCGTCATGGTCCCGATCTCCTGCGGAAAAGTCCCGTCTCCTCCTCGTCGCCGGAAGTGCACCACATCGCCTGTAGCTTTTACGGGCTCCCACCTCAATACCGAGGCAACTCGGACGCGAAGCTGGCGAATCGACGCGTCCAAGATATGCTGTAGGAAGTGTAGGAAACTTGTCTCACTTTGGGGTTTATGATGTTGCCAATGAGGATGATGGAGGAAACAAGGATTAGAAAAATGGTGCTTGCATTTTTCTAGCATGAAAACTAGATCAAGAAAGAAAACTCTCATGAATGAAGCTCTCTCTTCTTCTTCTCACCACCATGAAAGACTTATCATCAAGTGAGAATAAAGGGTGGAGAAAAAACCATATGAAGCTAGAAGGGAGGTGAGTGTAGGAGAAGTGAAGAGGTGACCACAAACAAACATGAACCATGCTTGTTCTACTATTCAACCCATACCCTTTCAATCACAATAAAAAGCAAGTCAATGGTGCAAGATATGAAAGCCATCATAATCAATACAATTGCAAGAAACCCCCCCACAAAGTGTTATTTGCAAAACTGCAAATAACCCCCTCCATCGAAAAAGTCCGGCCGGGAAAGAACAAAGGAAAACCGGCCGGAACGGAATGCAAACTGGCAACTCCAGAAAACTGGTCCCGTAATAAATTACAGGAAAACCCCAATACTGTGCATACACACCCGCATCTGTATTCCGTCCGGATACAAATGCAATGAGACAAAATCTACACTGTACTAAACTAGGACCGGCTTAAACCAAAGCCGGCTAGTAATATCCGTTCGATCCTGATCCGTGCAATACCGTACGTATCTGATCGAACCCTGCCATATACCTATACGGCTACTAGTACAAACCGTCCGATCCTGATCCGTGCAATACCGCACGTATCTGATCGGACCCTGCCATATCTCCATATGGCCTCTACAGCGTTTCGCCCGAAACTTGAGTAACTGAAAGTGTGGTGGACTCTAAAGACTCGTCAATACTATGGCTGTGGATTTAACCACTAGCCCGTCAGAGGTATAAGCCAATACGTGACGGGCCACCAGCTATTGACCAAAAGGGACGTCGATGAGGAAGCTCACCCCGACACCCAACTGAGCCTGTCAGTGACAATATCCGTGCAGTCCGGTCCGTTCGTCTATGAGCATCGCATGGCGGGCCTAGGGGGTTGGTAAAAGTCAGACCCCCAAAAGCGGTACAAGTCGTGTCGGAGTGTAGCCCAGAACACCCTGAGATACTACTGGAATACCTACCAGTAAATCTCCTTGCCTTGGCCAAGGACTTTGTGTAATGGCTCTCCTAGACACAGCACGACCTCACCCCCAATACCGGGAGAGACGAACCCCTGAAGATACGCTCACTGCCTCCATGTGGCTCGGGACTGTACCCAACTAAAACCTGTTTGCACGACTCCTTTGAGCCGTGGTAGGGTAGTAATCAAAGTACAGTGGGAACTCACACGAGACAAATGACGATCCCCAGGTCGATGAACTAACCTGCACACATGTCACCAGGGAACTGCCATCTGACGTCTGGTATATGACCAACTAGCATGTTCCCGGTGAGTCCTGTCCGGTGTACTCATAACCCAATGAGCACCTGTATACATCTTAGGTGATCCAACTGACACCAGTGGCTTGTGAGACCGGCCACCGCCCCTCGTCGGGGTCTCGACTGTATACACTAGTCTACTAATGGAGTATCGATGCCCGGTCTCGAAACTCCCACGACTAGGGACCTTTTAAGGATATGCTTGTAGACCCCCAGCTCCCACTTATATGATCGCCCTCATACTGCTGGTGGTCAAGCAAGAATCCTAGGGGCTCTATCAACGTGTAATAGCGACATGTCAGGTCACCTAAAACAGTACACGATGATAAAGGTAAACCAGATAGCATACTATCATCTCGAGTAAGACTGTCCTACCGGGATAGGTCCTCCCTCAATCATTACAATCACGTACCTGTGACCTAATAATTGACTCTGAGGGCACTATCTCCAACAGGGCTGCGGATGGTTTTGGCGAAACCGTGAACGTAGTGAACTTGATATAATCGATGGAACGAGATAGCTTTTAAAAGGAGTGGTTCAAGCTCCGCGTTTAAAACATTAGTTTTGAAAAGAACCGAGTGGTTTTCAAAGTGTTCCAATCGACTTTTACTTGGTTTATTTTCTTGCATTAGTTCTTTTAATGCGTCCCATTATTTAATCCTACCATTGCAGAAAACAACCAAAATATGACGTACGCTTATGCCATTCGCATTCGCCACGGGGCCCCGTCATCACCCGTTAGGTTACTTAACTAACGACAGAGCGGGGGCTGGGCTAGCGCGGCTGTAAAACATAAGCAACGCCTAAATAGTTATCATATATTAAAATATAGCAATGATAGACATTACAGATCACAGATGAATACATTGGATATACTAGGAATCCGCAATCCGTTCGAGCCTGCAACGAAAAGCGGATTACACGGTCGCGGTGAATAGCCAATACCCCACCGAAGACCCCTACGGGTGCGGCAAACTACCCGCCAAGTACCCGAACCGAAGCAACCTCCCTCACCACCGTGAGTAGGCCACTCGGCACTTCGAGATACCCGGTAGTTTGTGCACCCCCTCCATGGGTCTATCCTAGGAGCAAAAACAGTAAAAAGAATTATACAATGACGGCTACAACCCCGACCCGGTTGTGCGGCCAAACAAATAATAATATTACATCAATTTACATATTACAATGAATGAAAGAAAAAACAACACTCATCTCACATCCACCCCGGCTATTCATCCGCGACAATCCAACCCATTCATATACACATACCAGTATCAATCACAGATCACAGATATGTATAACCCCGACTAATCGACATATAGCGATTAGCCGACGTTCAATACATTCAAACATCACAGATATAACCTTCTTTAGTCAAAGTGTATTGAAGTTCGAAAAAAAAATACGGATTTATAGGCCCCCAAAAACAAATTTCTATTCTGGAAAATCTGGGCACATATAAACCATCTTAAAAATCCTAAAACCAAGCCAGAAATACACTGCACCAAACTCGTGTTAGTTGTATGTATGCCCTAGAGGCCAGTATTGTACAGATTATGTATATTATATTGGATGCTTGGACATATATAGAGATGACTTTCTTGCTCGATATGATAGTATGCTATCTGGTTACTCTTTATCTTAACATGTACACTAGTCTCTTTAAACTGTCTTATAGTTACATGTTGGTAAAGCCCTTAAGATGTATACTTGACTACCTGGACTATGATGCAGATCATACTAGTGGTGACATGGTAGTCCATAAGTACATCCTTCATGGTCCCTAGTCGTGGGTGTATCGAGACGGGGCATCGATATACCAGTGTAGACTAGCGTATACGCTTCTCGACCCATGAGATGGGCGATGGATGATCCCATATCCATTGGTGTTTGACATCAGAGATGGTGTACGAGTGCTCAGTGGAGACTGGGTACACTGGACGGACTCGCCGAGAACTCCCAGATTGTTAGTTGTGTGTATGCCCTAGAGGCCAGTATTGTACAGATTATGTATATTATATTGGATGCTTGGACATATATAGAGATGACTTTCTTGCTCGACATGATAGTATGCTATCTGGTTACTCTTTATCTTAACATGTACACTAGTCTCTTTATACTGTCTTATAGTTACATGTTGGTAAAGCCCTTAGGATTTGTACTTGACTACCAGGACTATGATGCAGATCATACTAGTGGGGACATGGTAGTCCATAAGTACATCCTTCAAGGTCCCTAGTCGTGGGTGTATCGAGACGGGGCATCGATATACCAGAGTAGACTAGCGTATATGCTTCTCGACCCATGAGATGGGCGATGGATGATCCCATATCCATTGGTGTTTGACATCAGAGATGGTATACGGGTGCTCAGTGGAGACTGGGTACACTGGACGGACTCGCCGAGAACTCCCAGATGGTATTATACCTCACGTCAGATGGCAGTTCTCAGGTGACACTTGTACAGGTTAGTCTGTAGACCCGAGATCGTCATAAAGTCTTGTATGATTCCCACTGTGCTTTGATCTCCACCTTACCACGTCCATGAGGGCGTGCAAAACGGTGGTCTTTGGGTACAGTCCCGAGTCACATGGTGGCAATGAGCGATAGGAGGGGTTTCGTCTCTCCCGGTATTGGGGGTTGATGTTGCGCTGTGCTCGATTGGCCGTAACAGGGAAGTTCCTGGCCAGGGCTGATCAGAGATTTGCTGGTAAGTGTTACCAGTAGTTTCTTGACCCGTTACGAGCCTCACATCAGCACGACTTATCGGGTTATTGGGGTCTGACGTATACCACCCCTAGACTTGATATGCGACATATCAGACGAAGAGACCGGACTGTATGGTAAGTGTTATTGGTCGGATTCGCAGGAGTGTGAGCGGGCTAGCTCGTCGATCTTCTGATCGCTCAATACCCGGGTGGCCGTTACGTTTAGCAGACCGCTTACGGCTTGTGGGTGCTTGATATGATCATCATCTGCTACCGGCGTATTGACGAGTCTTTAGAGTCCTACACAGAGGTTTCCTGGCTCAAGCGAAACGAAATAGGAGCGCATATGAGATATGTGCGGGACCGAGAATAATGTGTGTATGTGATACCGCATTTCATTCTCGCGATATATGTTTCGATTGGTTATATTCGATATGACCTAGTTATCGAATCATTGATTCGATAAATCGATGCATTGAATACTAGTCGGTTATGTGCGACATGACCGGATCATTGAATCAAGTGTTGATTTAATGATTTAATGTATAATTATATATTTGATATATTACTTTGCATTAACTAGTATTGGTTCACTTTAAACGGATTTTTCTCACTTGATGCACATTGTATATGTGATATGCTTTCGTGCACCTTTTTGTATCATGTTTGATGATACTTGATCATTTAGTTAAGTGTATAGAATTAATCCATGGTTAATTTGATAATTAGGGTTTTGCATATTCATTTATTTATTTATTTGTTTAATTATTTATTTGAAATGGATTATGATGAGAATGGTGGCTCTTTTTGTTTTAAGTTGAAGCTTCATGAAGCTTTGACTTTTGTAACCATCCTTATCTTCATGCTTAACCCTAACCCTCTAAAGTGACCATGGTTTATTCTCTACACTTGACCCTAGTTTAGTTATGATAAGTATTTGATTTTCTATTTCTTTTTATGATAACTTATCATAACTAGCTCATTTTTCTTCTTCTTCTTCAAGCTTGCTACAACAATGGCAACTTGAGATCTAGTGAGATAAATCCAATTCTAAAGTGAACCCACCTCCTATTTCTTCACCCTCTACCTCTTGCCAAGTTGTTTTGGGTGTTTACTTCACAAGATTCACAAGTTTGTGAAGTCGGAGCTTGAGTTTGTGCAACCTCGACGTAGATCATCTTTGACACAAAGCCGACGACCCATTCCGCTTGTTTTCCCGATGAAGCCGATGATCGAGTCGAGGATTCATGATGGACAGCGAGGACATGACCACGTAGAGCTAAGGAGGCGGAAATCCGGATCTACAAAGGTTGTAGCATCTCAACTTTAGTTAAATAGTTAACTAGTTTTCCGTTTCGCCTAAACATCTAGTTTAAGATCCGTAGTCTAGTGTTTCTCGGCATCAAAAATTTTAAATTGGCATGTTCGATGCCTTGTAAGACCACTATAGGGTGCCTAGGAACCTTTCACTGGTATCAGAGCCTAGCTAGAGCCTTAGGCGAAGCGTAGACGGAATTTGAAGTCCGAACGACCCAAAACCGAAACCCAAAATATGCTCTCTGTACTTTTTTGAAAACAGTGGATTTTTTCAAATTAAAAATTGCTAAAAAATTCAGCAGGAAAAAATAAGAATTACGGTGCAAAAAGTTTCTGGTGAACAGTGTTTTTCGCGGCGGATCAGCGGCAGAAGCATGGCTTCTGCGGCTGATCAGCGGCCAATTGGTGACGTCAGCCCACTTTGTTTGCACAGTAACTCCTGATAAATTCTGCTGAGTTTTCTGGGAATTTTTAATATTGATTCTACAGTTGAATTTTCTGCAATTGTTTTGAGGATTCGGTGTTTCGATCGGGGTATCAAATTTTGTCTATTTGGCTTTCCGGATAAATTTTAGAATATGTTAAAAAGTTCGACCGGATATAAATACCCAATTTTTCCCCTGTCGGGAAATTTCCAAGTGTTGGATTTTTCCGTAGTTTAACGACGTTCTAAGTAGTGCAAGTAACTCGATGGTCCCTCTAGAAGACAACAAACCTTAACTCGATTATGTGACCGTCTTGAACTGCCCTTTGAACCTTCGGGTTTGGGGCAGTAGGGCATGCCACATGTGAGGCGTTGGCTTGACCCTTCTACGGCTGGACCGTTGGTACTGAGGTACGAACTGAATGTTGTTAGACTTATTTCATGTGTTGATCTGTATTGGGAAAACTTGGGTGTTCGATTGTTCGATCGGAAAGTTTAACATTTTCTATTTATCCGGAATTGGATACAATAATTGGAATTCACAAACAGTTATGAGATAACTGGATGATTGTTATAAATCTAGCAGTTTAGTCCCATACGATATTGAAAAGAGTTTTCGATAATGAGACTAAAATGCGGGGTTTGTAAATGTTAGGCATGTGATGTCTAAAGAGGTTGCGGATTCCAACTGTTGTAGTTTTACACTTTCTTTTCTGTGACCGTAAGTGTAGTATGTTCATATCGCCGGTTTCGTTGCTATACGTCAACGACAATTGGGGTATGCATACTTACTTACGTTGATGACATGTGATGTTATGTGTTTCTGGATATGTTATATTGGATCGTCGTATTCGAATAGCCGGGGGTTTTTATGTGAGATGAGTGTTTTTCTTTTTCATTCATGTAAAAACTTGTATGTAATATTCTTTTATTCGGGGCACTTCCAGGATGCGGGAGTTGTCACCTTTTGTATATTATTTACTTTTCCGCATTAGGATAGACCCAAGGAGGGGAGCACAAGTAACCGGGTTCTGGGGTCCAGTGGGAGACCAACTCGAGGAGTCGAGTCCGGGTCTCCTAACCCTAGAATTGGCAGGGTTGCTTGCCGCTCTCGTAGGGGTCTAGGGGTGTGGGATTGGCTATTCATCACGACCGTGGAATCCGTGTTTTATACTGGCTCGTATTGAAAACACGGACGTCCTAGTATATCCAATATTTCATATGTTTATTCTGCTGCGATATCTGTGATGAGATCATGTGATGTTTCTGTGATGGATTTAATATATAGTATATATGATATATTATATAGATGTTACTTATGTTTTACACCCGCGCTAGCCCTGCCCTGCTCTGTTGTTAGTTACCTAACCTAACGGTGCACGAGGGGACATCGAGGCGAATGCGGATGGCATAAGTGTACGTCATATCTATCTGTGATGTTTAGGTATTTAAATGATGGGACTTCATTAATGTGATTAATGAAAGATAAGAAACCTAAGATGCTGTAGAATCGAATTTTAAAATAAAACAGGTAGCTACAGTTCTTGCTTTGCACAGCGGTATATATGATATACCCCGCACCTTATTCGATGAGGAAAGGACCGAGATCCCTTCACCGGGAGTGACTCCTTTAGCAATAACTGGCAGATGCTACACACTCGGTTTGCTTTTGACTGCTTTTGTGTTTTTGCTTTGCACAGCGATATATATGATATATCCCGCACCTCATTCGACGAGGAAAGGACCGAGATCCCTTCACCGGGAGTGACTCCTTTAGCAAAACTAGAAAAGCCTCAAAATCACTCCATTTTCAAAACTTCATTTGATTCTACAACGATATAAAGTTCATTACGCAAAGGGTTTTCTTAAAAACCTGACGTAGCCCTCCGTCATTTCAGATAACTAATAGTTAGTATTCGTGCTGCGTTTGTTGACTCAGTCAAGGCGTAGTGTGCGGTAGCTGATTACTATTTATCTGTTTATGCATATGATGCAGATTGGATTAGGGTAGTCGTGCGGCCTTGTTGACTTAGTCAAGGGTCGTGCGGGTGGGTTTAATTCAATCAGGAAATGACGGGTTGAACTTTACTTGCGGTCTATGGTTTGTTGACTCAGTCAAGGTCATAGATCGCCTGGGGCAAAATATTATCGGGAATTTCAAGTGTTGAAATTTGCAATGAGATTGCATACCCTCTATGAGATAGTTGGATCCCGATACCCACTGCGAGTAAGAGTTACTCCTGGGAGAGTTTTACACATTGCAATTAGCTGATCAAGTAGGTGTCTAGAAAGGTGTCAACGGGGTTATGCCTCTGGGAAAACGAGGTTTACATTAATTAGGTTCGTACGAAAGCACGGGGGACCTCCCTCAAAGTACCGACACTGGCCTGGCTGAAAGATTGGCGAACCTGTAGTGTGTAATTAATCCCGGCTAATCTTTCCTTTTAGGGTTTGAAGGAAGAATTGATAAAAAGCAGTGGGAGCCATCCTGATTAGATAAGATAATAACCAATCTGATCTTGCACGAGCATACGCTAAAGTGTTTTCTTCTCTCTCTCTCCAGGTAGCGACCATTTCATGCCCTAATAAAGATAATAATATGGATGTATTGACCGAACCCGCATGTTATACTGTGCAGGGGAACGTTGAACCCGTTCTATCTTATAAGTGTTATAAGAATGAACAGGAAACAGGAGAATATCTGGATTCTCACACCGCCCAAACGGAGAACATGCATGTTGATGCATCATCTTCGGGTGTGTTTGTCATTGAGAACTGTTTCTCAGTTCACCCTACGTCCTGGGTATTAGATACCGGGTCAGGATCCCATATATGTAAGATGTTACATGGGCTGCGAAAAGGTAGAGAACTGAGAAAAGGTGAACATTCCGTTCATGTAGGGAATGGGGCAAATGTTGCAGCCAAAGCAGTTGGCATATATCACCTGGTATTACCAAATGGTGATACACTAGTCCTGAATGAGTGCTATTATATACCGAACATGATGTGCAACATTATATCAGTTTCTTTATTAAGTAAAGAATGTTATAATTTTGTAGTAAAGGATAATGTTATGAACATATTCCTCGATCAAAGGTTGATTGCATCAGGCTCGCTACATAATGGCATATTCATTCTCAATCAAAATACAGTCTTCAATATACAAAATACACACAAAAGGAAAAGCTCAGAAATGAATGAATCCTTCTTGTGTCACTGTAGACTTGGCCATATCAATGAGACACGACTAGCTAAGTTGCATAAGAATGGATATTTGAATTCATTCGAATTATCATCTTATGACACTTGCCATTCATGTCTCAAAGGAAAAATGACCAAAACTCCGTTTACAGGACACGGAGAAAGAGTTACTGAACTCTTGGGACTGGTGCATAGTGATGTATGCGGTCCAATGTCTACACACGCCAGAAATGGTTCTTCCTACTTCATTACATTCACTGACGATCTCTCTAGATACGGGCATGTGTTCCTGTTGAAACACAAGTCTGAAGCTTTTAAGAAATTCAAAGAATATAAGCACAAGGTAGAGAACCAAACGGGCAAAAGTATTAAGGTTCTTCGATCTGATCGAGGAGGTGAATACTTAAGCAGTGAATTCCTGGATTATCTAAAAGAGAATGGGATTCTCTCTCAGCTTACTCCTCCTTATACACCACAGCACAACGGTGTATCGGAACGAAGGAATCGCACCCTATTAGATATGGTGCGTTCAATGATGAGTAATACTGAGTTACCTATTTCCTTTTGGGGGTATGCGCTTGAGACAGCCATATACCTATTGAATCTGGTTCCGTCTAAATCTGTACCTACCACACCATATGAGATATGGAGTGGGAAGAGACCATATTTTAAGCGAATTAAGATATGGGGTTGTCTGGCCTATGTCAAAAAGCAAAATCCGGACAAACTCGAGGCACGATCAGTCCTTTGCAAGTTTGTGGGATATCCTAAGAATTCTCAAGGATATTTTTTCTACCAAGCTGAGGAACAAAGAGTGTTTGTTGCTCAACATGCCACCTTTTTGGAAAGGGAATTTCTTGCAAAAGAAATTAATGGCAAAGAGGTAGAGCTGGAAGAGGTTCCAGCACCACAAACTGCAACTGACGATTTAGCAGAACCAGAGGATTCAGTGGTGCCCGACGTACCCCAGCCTCTCCGCCGATCTAGTAGGGTTCCTCGCCAACCTGAGAGATACTATGGTTTTCTCATTGATGGTGGGAGCGAGGATTGCATCATGGAGGATGATGACCCAACTAGCTTCGAGCAGGCCATCACGAGTGGGGACTCAGTGAAATGGCTGGATGCTATGCGGTCCGAGATGGAATCCATGTACACCAACAAAGTATGGACTTTGGAAGTTTCTCCTGAAGGGTTAAACCCATTGGGAGCAAGTGGATCTTCAAGAAGAAACTTGGTGTAGATGGGAAAGTGGAGACTTTCAAAGCTAGACTTGTAGCAAAGGGTTTTCGTCAAAGACCAGGTGTGGACTATGACGAAACCTTTTCTCCAGTGGCTATGCTTAAATCCATCCGAATCATGCTTGCCATTGCTGCCTTTCATGACTACGAAATCTGGCAAATGGATGTTAAGACCGCCTTTCTAAATGGTGATTTAGAAGAGTGCGTGTACATGACTCAGCCGGAGGGCTTCGTAGACAGTGGGAGCAGCGGGAAGGTGTGTAAGCTGCTTAAATCCATTTATGGATTAAAGCAAGCATCGCGGAGTTGGAACATCTGCTTTGACGTCGTTATCAAAGAGTTTGATTTCGTCAAAAATCCAGATGAACCTTGTATCTACAAGAAGGTAGCAGAGAGTAAGGTTGTCTTCCTCGTATTGTACGTGGACGACATACTCTTGATAGGAAATGATATTCCTATGCTGCAATCGGTCAAGCTCTTCTTATCACAAAGATTCTCAATGAAAGATCTTGGTGATGCCTCCTGCATATTGGGAATTAGGATCTATAGAGATAGATCCAAACGGATTTTGGGATTGTCCCAATCCAGGTACATTGACACCATACTAAAGAGGTTTAGCATGGAAGAGTCCAAGCGTGGGAACTTGCCCACGATCTCTGGAGTCACTCTCTCCAAAGAGATGTCTCCTAAGACTGATTTGGAGAGAGCTCACATGCAAGGGATACCCTATGCTTCGGCAGTAGGCTCTATCATGTATGCGATGCTATGTACCAGACCCGATGTAGCATACTCACTAAGTGTAGTGAGCAGGTATCAAGCTGATCCTGGAGAGAGTCACTGGACAGCTGTGAAGAGCATTCTCAAGTACTTGCGAAGGACTAGAGATATGTTCTTGGTGTATGGTAACGGAGAACTCCAAGTGGAGTCCTTTACCGATTCCAGCTTCCAGAGTGATAAGGACGACTCAAAGTCGCAGTCGGGCTTTGTCTTTACCCTTTACGGAGGGGCGGTTAGCTGGAAGAGTTCCAAGCAGGAAACCGTGGCAGACTCGACGATGGAGGCTGAATACATCGCTGCCAACGATGCTGCCAAAGAGGCTGTCTGGATCAAGAAGTTCATTACTGAACTTGGAGTGGTTCCATCCATTGAGCATCCAATACCTTTGTATTGCGATAACAATGGAGCGGTGGCTTTGGCCAAGGAACCCAGGTCCCATCAGCGATCCAGGCATATTCTGAGGCGGTATCACCTGATCCGGGAGATAGTTGATCGCCGGGAGATCGAGGTCAGGAGAGTTGACACGAAGAACAACACGGCGGATCCACTCACGAAGGCCATTCCCCAGATACAGTTTGAGAGACTCTTCGGGATGCTAGGTATGAGATACTATAGCAACTGGCCCTAGTGCAAGTGGGAGATTGTTAGTTGTGTGTATGCCCTAGAGGCCAGTATTGTACAGATTATGTATATTATATTGGATGCTTGGACATATATAGAGATGACTTTCTTGCTCGACATGATAGTATGCTATCTGGTTACTCTTTATCTTAACATGTACACTAGTCTCTTTATACTGTCTTATAGTTACATGTTGGTAAAGCCCTTAGGATTTGTACTTGACTACCTGGACTATGATGCAGATCATACTAGTGGGGACATGGTAGTCCATAAGTACATCCTTCAAGGTCCCTAGTTGTGGGTGTATCGAGACGGGGCATCGATATACCAGAGTAGACTAGCGTATACGCTTCTCGACCCATGAGATGGGCGATGGATGATCCCATATCCATTGGTGTTTGACATCAGAGATGGTATACGGGTGCTCAGTGGAGACTGGGTACACTGGACGGACTCGCCGAGAACTCCCAGATGGTATTATACCTCACGTCAGATGGCAGTTCTCAGGTGACACTTGTACAGGTTAGTCTGTAGACCCGAGATCGTCATAGAGTCTTGTATGATTCCCACTGTGCTTTGATCTCCACCTTACCACGTCCATGAGGGCGTGAAAAACGGTGGTCTTTGGGTACAGTCCCGAGTCACATGGAGGCAATGAGCGATAGGAGGGGTTTCGTCTCTCCCGGTATTGGGGGTTGATGTTGCGCTATGCTCGATTGGCCGTAACAGGGAAGTCCCTGGCCAGGGCTGATCAGAGATTTGCTGGTAAGTGTTACCAGTAGTTTCTCTACCCGTTACGAGCCTCACATCAGCACGACTTATCGGGTTATTGGGGTCTGACGTATACCACCCCTAGACTTGATATGCGACATATCAGACGAAGAGACCGGACTGTATGGTAAGTGTTACTGGTCGGATTCGCAGGAGTGTGAGCGGGCTAGCTCGTCGATCTTCTGATCGCTCAATATCCGGGTGGCCGTTACGTTTAGCAGACCGCTTGCGGCTTGTGGGTGCTTGATATGATCATCATCTGCTACCGGCGTATTGACGAGTCTTTAGAGTCCTACACAGAGGTTTCCTGGCTCAAGCGAAACGAAATAGGAGCGCATATGAGATATGTGCGGGACCGAGAATAATGTGTGTATGTGATACCGCATTTCATTCTCGCGATATATGTTTCGATTGGTTATATTCGATATGACCTAGTTATCGAATCATTGATTCGATAAATCGATGCATTGAATACTAGTCGGTTATGTGCGACATGACCGGATCATTGAATCAAGTGTTGATTTAATGATTTAATGTATAATTATATATTTGATATATTACTTTGCATTAACTAGTATTGGTTCACTTTAAACGGATTTTTCTCACTTGATGCACATTGTATATGTGATATGCTTTCGTGCACCTTTTTGTATCATGTTTGATGATACTTGATCATTTAGTTAAGTGTATAGAATTAATCCATGGTTAATTTGATAATTAGGGTTTTGCATATTCATTTATTTATTTATTTGTTTAATTATTTATTTGAAATGGATTATGATGAGAATGGTGGCTCTTTTTGTTTTAAGTTGAAGCTTCATGAAGCTTTGACTTTTGTAACCATCCTTATCTTCATGCTTAACCCTAACCCTCTAAAGTGACCATGGTTTATTCTCTACACTTGACCCTAGTTTAGTTATGATAAGTATTTGATTTTCTATTTCTTTTTATGATAACTTATCATAACTAGATCATTTTTCTTCTTCTTCTTCAAGCTTGCTACAACAATGGCAACTTGAGATCTAGTGAGATAAATCCAATTCTAAAGTGAACCCACCTCCTATTTCTTCACCCTCTACCTCTTGACAAGTTGTTTTGGGTGTTTACTTCACAAGATTCACAAGTTTGTGAAGTCGGAGCTTGAGTTTGTGCAACCTCGACGTAGATCGTCTTTGACACAAAGCCGACGACCCATTCCGCTTGTTTTCCCGATGAAGCCGATGATCGAGTCGAGGATTCATGATGGACAGCGAGGACATGACCACGTGGAGCTAAGGAGGCGGAAATCCGGATCTACAAAGGTTGTAGCATCTCAACTTTAGTTAAATAGTTAACTAGTTTTCCGTTTCGCCTAAACATCTAGTTTAAGATCCGTAGTCTAGGGTTTCTCGGCATCAAAAATTTTAAATTGGCATATTCGATGCCTTGTGAGACCATTATAGGGTGCCTAGGAACCTTTCACAGATGGTATTATACCTCACGTCAGATGGCAGTTCTCAGTTGACACTTGTACAGGTTAGTCTGTAGACCCGAGATCGTCATAGAGTCTTGTGTGATTCCCACTGTGCTTTGATCTCCACCTTACCACGTCCATGAGGGCGTGCAAAACGGTGGTCTTTGGGTACAGTCCCGAGTCACATGGAGGCAATGAGCGATAGGAGGGGTTTCGTCTCTCCCGGTATTGGGAGTTGATGTTGCGCTGTGCTCGATTGGCCGTAACAGGGAAGTCCCTGGCCAGGGCTGATCAGAGATTTGCTGGTAAGTGTTACCAGTAGTTTCTCGACCCGTTATGAGCCTCACATCGGCACGACTTATCGATTATTGGGGTCTGACGTTTACCACCCCTAGACTTGATATGCGACGTATCAGACGAACAGACCGGACTGTACGGTAAGTGTTACTGGTTGGATTCACAGGAGTGTGAGCGGGCTAGCTCGTCGATCTTCTGATCGCTCAATACCCGGGTGGCCGTTACGTTTAGCAGACCGCTTGCGGCTTGTGGGTGCTTGATATGATCATCATCTGCTACCGGCGTATTGACGAGTCTTTAGAGTCCTACACAGAAGTTTCCTGGTTCAAGCGAAACGAAATAGGAGCGCATATGTGATATGTGCAGGACCGAGAATAATGCGTGTATGTGATACCGCATTTCATTCTCGCGATTAATGTTTCGATTGGTTGTATGTGATATAACCTAGTTATCGAATCGAAGATCGATTCGATAAGCCGATACATTGAATACTAGTCGGTCATGTGCGACATGACCGGATCATTGAATCAAGTGTTGATTTAATGATTTAATGTATAATTATATATTTGATATATTACTTTACATTAACTAGTATTGGTTCACTCTAAACGGATTTTTCTCACTTAATGCACATTGTATATGTGATATGCTTTTGTGCACTTTTTTGTATCATGTTTGATGATACTTGATCATTTAGTTAAGTATATAGAATTAATCCATGGTTAATTTGATAATTAGGGTTTTGCATATTCATTTATTTATTTGTTTGTTTATTTATTTATTTGGAAAAGATAAAGATAAGAATGGTGGCTTTCTTTGTCATTAGTTGAAGCTTCATGAAGCCTTGACTTTTGTAACCATCCTTATCTTCATGCTTAACCCTAACCCATCCAAGTGACCATGGTTTATTCTCTACACTTAACCTAGGTTAGAACATGATAAGTATTTGATTTTATTGTTCTTTTTCACATATACTTATGATATTCTATTTGCTTCATCATCTTCTTCTTCAAGAAAAGCTCAAGGTCCATCAATGGCAACTTGAGCTAAAGTGAGATAAATCCAATTCTAAAGTGAACCCACCTCCTATTTCTTCACCCTCTACCTCTTGCCAAGTTGTTTTGGGTGTTTTCTTCACAAGTTTCACAACTTTGTGAAGTCGGAGCTTGAACTTGTGATGCCTCGACGTAAATCGTCTTTGACACGAAGCCGACGACCTATTCCGCTCGCTTTCCCGATGAAACCGATGAACGAGTCTAAGATTGGAAAAGGAAAGCGAGAGGAGCACTACGTGGAGCTAAGGAAGTGGATATCCGGATCTACAAAGGTTGTAGAATCTAACTTTTAGTTAAGTAGTTAACTAGTTTACCGTTTCGCCTAGAAATCTAGCCAACGATCCGTTAACTAGGGTTTCTCGGCACCATATTTTTGTAAAATGGCATGGTTGATGCCTTGTGAGAACTCTACTGTGTGCCTAGGAACCCTACAACTCGACCCAGAGAGGAGAAAAGATGGCCGCGGTTGCGTGGGAATAGCTTGCTATTGCCGCGGAACCGCGGTTCTTTGGTCGAATCTTTGGATCGTTTTTGGTGGCTTTCTTCACAAAACCCTGAGATGATTTTTGGAGTATAACAAATTTTATTTTGACCAGAAAAAATTTTAAAAGAAAACTAGGGTTTTGATATTTTGGTTTTTCGATTTTCCGTTTCGAACTTCGACACACTTCACTACCTAGCTAGTTTATGTTTAGTTAGGCTCTGATACCACTGTAAGTCCACGTTACCCATCCCGGTGCTTGCGGGGAGGCGGAAAACGGAATAAAAATCGGATTTTTATGAGCTTAGGCAACATGGACTAGAACTAGAAGGATCTTTGCTAAACAAAAACTTGCTAAAGCTAACTAGTAACTAGCTAAGTGCTAGAAAGGTTATACCTCGGGCTTTAAGTCCTTCTCTCCTTGCTCCTTGGAGTGGTGGAAGGAGGTCACCTTGGTCGTCTTCTCACGTCGAAGAAAGAACCACCCGAAAGCTTCAACCTTTGGCTTCAACTCCAAGCTAGAAGTAACTAGGGTGCAAGAAGTGCTAGTCCTTGAACCCTAGATGAGAGTAAAGATGATCAAGAGAGGGTTTTTCTCAAGCTCAAGTGTTTCTCAACACATGAGAGGGAGAGAGCTTGAGGGAGAGCAAGAACAAGAGAGAGAAAGGAAATGATAGAATGAGAATAATGTGAACCATTCTCACCAATATGTGTATATTATTTTAATTAAATAATTAGCTAGATAATTGTCATGGCTAATCATGACATGACCATTATCATTTCAATTTGCAAGGATCAAAAAGCATCTTCCAAAAGAAATGATGATGGTCAAAGTGTCAACAAGGTCAACAAGTCAAGATGGGTCAAATGGTCAACACCATAACCATGCACAATTATTAAACTAATATCAATTAACAATAATACACACATAAGCATTAGGGTTAATAAAATGACAATAGCCATTAACCCTAATCAAGGTCCTCTCCCTCAATCTCAAGAAACTGTGCATACGCACCCGCATTCGTGATCCGAGGAACACGAATACAATGAGAAAAACCAATCCCAAATCATATACTAGGATCCGGCTTAAACCAAAGCCCGCTAGTATAAACTGTCCGGACAGCAAACGTGCACAAGTGCGCGAATGTGAACGAACCCTGTCGCAAAACCATGCGACCTCTACTCATTTTGCCTAAAGGCGAATAGCTCTCTGTGTGGGACTCTAAAGACTCGACACTACACTGGCAGTGGGTTTAACCACAGACCGCAAGCGGCACTAGCTGTACGTAACGGTCCCCAGGTAGATATCGATAAGAAGACTGACGAGGTGAACCCCATCCGAACTCCTACTGAGCCTGTATGTGACAATCTCCGTACAGTCCGGTCTGTTCGTCTGATACATCGCATGGCGGGCCTAGGGGGCGATGAATGTCAGTCCCCTAATAGCGGTACAAGTCGTGTCGGAGTGTAGCCCAGAACACCCTGAGATAACACTGGAAACCTACCAGTATATCTCGCTTGCCCTGTCCAGGGACTACTCGTGTAATGGCTCTCCTGGACACAGCGCGATGTCAACCCCCAATACCGGGAGAGACGAATCCTGTCTAACCGTCACTGCCTCCAAGTGCTTCGGGACTGCACCCGAAAACTACCTGTTTGCACGACTCCTTTGAGCCGTGGTAGGGTAGCAATCAAAGTGCAGTGGGAACACACTCGAGGCGAACTGATAGTGTCAAGTCAGCGGACTAAGCTGTACTCATGTCACCTGGGAACTGATAACTGACGATAAGTATAATACCAACCAACAGTCCCCGACGAGTCCTGTCCAGTGTACTCGTAACCTAACGAGCACCCGCATACTATCTCAAGTACGACGTACTGACGGCTGTGGGACAGACCGTCTTCCACGCTGGGATGAGAAACGCATACGCTAGTCTACTCCGGAGTATCGATGCCCTGTCTCGATAGTCCAACGACTAGGGACCTGTATAAGGATGTGCTTATAGATCACCCAGCTCCCACGAGTGTGAGCGCCATCACAACGCTGGTAATCAAGCAAAGATCCTAAGGGCTCTACTAATATGTATATCAGCAATATGCTAAAAGAAACACATGCACATATTAAAGCAGAGACAAACCAAGTAACATACTACCATTTTGAGCAAGATTGTATATACAACTGAGAATATCCCAAGCTTCCATCAAGTAATATACAAACTAGTATGATACAGTAATGGCCTCTAGGGCATATACACTAACAATCTCCCACTTGCACTAAGGCCATGTACTGGCGTATCGAAGACCTATCATCTCGATCAGCCGCTCGAACTGAGTCTGGGGTAGGGCCTTCGTGAGAGGATCTGCGGTGTTGTTATCCGTATTTACTCTCTTCACCTCGATCTCCTGGCGATCTATGATCTCTCTGATCAGGTGGTACCGCCTCAAAATGTGCCTGGACTTCTGATGGGACCTGGGTTCCTTCGCTAAAGCTATAGCTCCATTGTTGTCGCAATACAGCGGTATTGGATCAACAATGGTAGGAACCACCTGAAGCTCCGTGAGGAACTTCTTCATCCAGACAGCTTCCTTTGCGGCATCGCAAGCAGCTATGTACTCCGCTTCCATAGTTGAGTCTGCAACGGTCTCCTGCTTGGAACTCTTCCAGCAAACCGTCCCTCCATTGAGGGTAAAGACATAACCCGACAAGGACTTGGAGTCATCCTTGTCACTCTGGAAGCTGGAGTCAGCAAAGGCCTCGAGCTGGAGGTCTTTTCCGCCATACACCAAGAACATCTCCTTAGTCCTTCTCAGGTACTTGAGAATGTTCTTTACCACTATCCAGTGTTTCTCCCCTGGGTTTGACTGATACCGGCTTACAACGCTCAATGCGTATGCTACATCTGGTCTGGTACACAACATCACATACATTATAGAGCCTACTGCAGATGCGTAGGGTATAATAGACATGCGATCCCTTTCCAAATCAGTCTTGGGAGACATCTCTTTGGGGAGGGTGATCCCGTGACAAGCCGGTAGATTACCGCACTTGGAATCTTCCATACTGAACCTTTTCAGTATGGTGTCAATGTACCTTGACTGTGAAAGTCCCAACATCCTCTTAGATCTATCACGATAGATCTGGATCCCCAGGATGTAGTTGGCATCGCCCAGGTCCTTCATGGAGAATCTCTGCGACAAGAATCTTTCGACTGACTGTAGCATAGGAATATCATTTCCTATTAGCAGAATGCCATCCACGTACAAGAGTGAAGATCAGCTTTCTTCTAGCCTAGTTGCAGCACCAGGAGCTGTAGCAGCAGCACCCAATCCCTTCTACTTCTCCTTCTCCTCGTTTAAGAGGTTCCTAGGGGGTATAATTCCTAAACTCTTTCCATATTGCTTAGATTATGTGTTTGTTTAGCTAGTTTAGTGTTCTAATGGAATTTTAGTGCTAGAATTGTGTAGTGATGTTAGATTTAGTTACATTAGAGTGCTTGTAGCTTAATGAACCCTTTTTGGTGTTAGTTAGTCTGTGTTAGCGTAGTAGTGTCGTTAAAATTGGATGGATAACCCTAAATTGCTAAAATTATGGTGATCTAGCATGATTGGTGTTTATTGCATGCTTTAATAGTGATTTTGGGTGAATTAAGGGAATTTTGGCTAAAGTAAGGGTAGTGTTGGTTAGAATAGCCTTTTTAGGTTCTGTTGAGACCAGTTAACCAGAAGATTGCCCCAGATTTCACAAAGACACCCGAATTACCCGACTTGGCGTAATTTAGCAGTTTTATCGACTTTTTGGCCTTTGTTGGATCTACTGTCGACCCGAGACCTTCAGAATAAAATTGTGAAGACTGTAGCATAGTGAGACTAGTAGAAACACACACACAGAGCACGGGGACCCACCTCACCTTTGAGGCCGGCGGTTTAATCATTCTGGCCGCAATTTGCGGCCAGAGTAGGGGGTGAGGTGTTAGGTTTTTGGGTGTAGGGTCATTCTGGGTAGGTTAGTGTGTTGGTATCTGTAACTTTTTATTTTGGGCCCAGAGTCAAAATCTGGAGCTATTAACGTGTTTCCGGTGTTTTAAACTTGTGTGAGACGCGCGTGATACGCGTGGTTCTGTGGCGCGCTGCACGACACACCGTGCCAGTCTAGGTTCTGGTGGGTTTGTGCGCATCGCGTCGTGTGCACACGCGTTTAGTTTCACACACGCGTATCCTTTTTATCGATATATCGCGTTTTTGCAGGATTTTTTCTTATGTGGTGACTTTTGTAAATTCTAGGTTCGCCGGCAAGAACTTCAAGCGCAGCAGAGAAAGGAAAGCAGGTAGTCGGACACACCTAGTACGGGATCACGGGTGAGTAGATTTAACATCTACGGGGGACAATCGTTTGGATGGCGCGAGTCGCCCGATAGATTTAGTAAACTCGAAAATAGAAAACTTGATATTACTTATGACATTATGATAAGAATTCTTGCATAATAATTGCTGCAGTTAGGATCTATATGATGTTCCATATACGCAGACTCATTTTAGGACACATGAACCATTACCAGGTTTTATATGCATCACGAGCACGATTCATGTGGACACACACACCCTGGTAATTGTCATGTCACGACACTAGATAACTATAAATCTGAAACATGCTAATTGCCTAAAAATGTGATATTGCAATAAGTATTTAAAATGAAATCATAGGAATTACTATACTCGTGCATATGTATTATCATATCATCTGCTCATGCCTAGTATAAATCATACATTGCAAATTGATACCATAGGTGTCACGACCCGAAAGTACGGAACGTGACTGGCACTTAGATTACGAGACGTCTAAAGACGTAATATAACCTAAGTCAGCCAAAGCCCAGAAAATCTAAACCATAAACAATAAGATTGAAGGAAACCTTTCATGAAAACGACTTTAAAATCAATTAAGTCGCATTAACCTCTTTTTAAAAGCATCAATAATTTCCAAAAATTTCGGTAGAGTCTCCTCTGTAAATACTAGCCCCCAAAAATGGGTACAACAAGATATATAACCTGTAATGATAAAATGACATCCCCAAGCGGGAGCTAGCTCTTCGCCCAAGGCGGATCACAACTACACGCAATATATATACAATATCAAGCAAATAAGCATAAGAAATGCAAAATATAAGAAAAACACGTTGGCTCAAGTGAGCTCGACCCCAAACAAACCACATATACACAAATCTCTCAGTCTCATCACTAGGTCGCATATACAAATAAGAAGTGGTAGATGGAGAATACTAGATACAAAGATAGTACAAAAGAGATAAAGTGTTCTCGCAACCCACCTACGAGCAATGTCGCGAGTCTGAGCAAAAGAAGCCAATGATAAAATACGCCCGCCGCTACGAGGCCGATGAGTCCGTCCTGCAAGACACTGTGGCACAACGGGGGTGAGTTGCCAGCTCGTGAGTAGCAAGTAACATCTAATAAGGCTATCGTAAGAATGGACGCAATGCGTCGCAACACGTATATCTAGGTATGATGTAATGCCACTAATATGCATGCACATGGATGCAAAATCAATATGAGATCTTTAATTGTTTAAATACGATGATCTTTGCATTCTTAAGATAGAAAAATAAAAATATATGTACAATAGCCAAGGTACCATCAATGAAATCATCCGAAAAACCGTGTCAAGCATCGACACCAAATATAGAAATCTATCTGTCTCAATGTCTCACTATATCAATGTCTTAATACATCGGGCTCCGTCAGTCCGGATCGGCCCATATCATCAAATCTCACGACAACGGTCGGTATCCTCCGGATATCCGCCGTGCCAGACATCACCGGTAGGTAGTCCTCCCCTGCCAGGCTCATCGTCTACAACTCGATCTTCTTGTCCCGGGGTACCATACCGGGCCCACCATGTACCCGAGACGGTTCATCCACTCCTCGAATCGGGTCTCGAAATCCAACAGAAAACATGAAAACTCATGGTGGACGACACATACATCACGAGAAAACCGCAACTTTGTTTTACAAATGATAAATATAAGCTTTTGATAAATTTTTGCGGTTTTTCCCCAAAATCCAGAAATCGCAGCAATACTGAAATCCTCAAGAAAATCGTAACACCCAACATGTTGTATATGATAAATGTCTATGATATCAAGTTATGCGATGTGATTTGTGTCTAGAAATCTATGTAAGTATGATGATGATGCGAGGTATATACATGCTATGCGATTTCATATATCATATATGATGCAAGTGATGATACTAGGCTAAACAGGTTCTATGGTGCTCGTTGCATGACAATTACCAAAGGCGTGTGTGTCACATGAATAGTGCGCGTGCAACAGGAGCCAATGGTAATGGTGTACGTGTCCTACGAAGTGATATCGCACATGTGTATATGGATATCCTATGCAAATCTTGCAGACGAAAAGCTATATTGTATGAAATGTGAATTGGGGGGGTTTAGCTAACTAACAATGCATATGTAGCAAGAAATAAGGTAATTCTAACTAGGGGCGCCTCGCGCCATCCAGACGATTCCCCCATAGATGAATACATCTACTCACTCAGACGCCTCGCTAATCTGATCCAACCACAGCTTTGCAATTGCGCGCCGCCTCCGATGCTTCCGCAACCGATCCTAAAATTTGCACAAACCCAAAACATAAGGCTAAATATCCAGAGACGACACAAGACACGAAATGAAAGAATAATCGTTCATAAGTTAGACACATTGTGCACTTGGTGCACAAAACACATACGTCATCGCTACAACCTTAACAAAAATCGTTATACAAAACAACCACCAAACTTAGAACTCGATTGTACCAATTTCGCATTCGCATCACCCTAATTATCATAGGAGATATTATATATATATTCACAAAGTCAAGTTTAATCAATACCAATTTTTAACAAAAACCCAGTAAGCACCCAATTTGGGAATTTGGTGCAAACGTCGTGGATTAGCGATTTAGTAGCCACAACCTCGAGTAAACATCCAAACTAAACCAACTAGATAGCAACTACACTTAGCTAACCTAGTTGTGATGATAAAAACCCTAACTCAAAATCAAACCCTTTCTAGAAAATCTTAAACTATCAAATTAAACCAAATTAACACTAATTTGCGATATTTAGCGTAAACTTGTAAGGTGAACTGAATTATTTGACATAAACCATCTAATTGTTCTACACAAACCATAACAACTCTAACTTAACTTAATCCTCTCTTAATTATCAAGTTAGCACTAAATACCATTTTAAACACTAATTTAAGCCAACTAAGTTAAAAGTTTAACAAATAAGTAATCTAATTTGGCTTCATACCTTAGGATTATAGAAAGTTAACTAGCAACTTGGCCTCCCAAAGTGATCTCTAACTCCATGGTTCAAGCAAGCTTTGGCCAAGAAAGTTGAACGAAGAAGTATTGTGAATTTGTGTGATTTAATTTGGAGTCTTGATGGATTTTTTTTTTTTTGAACTTGAGATGAAGAAATGAGTGGAGATTTGGGGTGAAGGAAGTGGGGAATTCACTGCAGGATGCTCGGCCAAAAGAATGAGGGAAAAGAGGTTATGAAAGAGTGTAGAATATTCTGGGCTAGAATAATCATTCATGTCCAATATGCAAACACCCCCATGACCAATTTAATTATTTCCTTGACAAAAAACTAGCTAGTGTATAGGGGTTAACTTGAAATTTTATTTTTATTTTTATTTTTTTACAACTAGGTTTTAGTTTAGCATGGTTCCAATGTGAGTAATTAACCCAATTAAGTTTGTATTTATCACTAATTTAATGTATATTTAAAAGCTAAAAAAATATTAAAAAATAATTAATTAAGGAAATTTTTTTTTAAATGACTAGAAATTTACATGCGACAATTAATTAACCAAATACTAGAAATTTCATATCTAAATTTTGTATAATTAGATCTATATTGAAAAATAATTATTTTTACGTTTTACGGAAAATACTGATTATTTTACCGATTATCGAAAAATTACCTAAACGATTTCAAAGTGTTACAATCTTTCCCCCTTAAAGAAATTCGGTCCCCGAATTTAGAATTTAACTACGCGTACCTTCAAAAAGATGGAGATATCTCTTCCTCATCTCGACCTCGGTCTCCCAGGTGACCTCCTCGCTGTTCAGGCCACGCCAAAGGACCTTGACGGACGGTATAACCTTCGACCTCAATTTCTTCACCTGCCGATCCAAAATGACCACCGGCTGCTCGGTGAAAGAAAGATCACGCTCTAGCTGGATCGCCTGGTGCTGAATCACCTGGGAAGGATCATGAAGGTACTTGCGGAGCATCGAGACATGGAATACGGGGTGAACATCGGGGAAGCTGGGAGGAAGAGCTAACCGATAAGCGACTGGACCAACACGCTCTAGGATCTCGAAAGGACCAACATATCTAGGACTCAGCTTCCCTTTCCGCCCAAATCTCATCACACCCTTCATTGGAGAGACCCTCAGGAAAACATGATCGCCAACAGCGAACTCGAGTCGGCGACGGCGCGTGTCAGCATATGATTTCTGCCTACTCTGTGCTGCTATCATCCTGTCCCGTATCAGCTGTATCTTCTCGGTCGTCTCCTGTACGATCTGCGGCCCTAAAATACTGCTCTCCCTGAGCTCTGTCCAACATACAGTCGATCGACATCACCTCCCATATAAAGCCTCGAAAGGTGCCATCTGAATCGTCTCCTGAAAGCTATTATTGTAGGAGAACTTGATCAAGGGCAAATGTCGATCCCAGCTACAACCGAAATCTAAAACACAAGGTCTGAGCATATCCTCAAGAGTCTGAATAGTACGTTCTGACTGGCCGTCAGTCTGCGGATGAAAAGCTGTGCTAAAACTCAATCGGGTGCCCAAAGCTTCCTGAAGTTTCTGCCACAATCGGCTGGTAAACTGGGTGCCCCGGTCGGACACAATGCACGTCGGAACGCCATGCAGTTGCACGATCTCATCAATATAAATCTGGGCGTACTGAGAAAATCCAAAAGTGGTCTGTGAATATCTGGCACGATTTTCCGTATAGGTAATGTCTCCAGATCTTGATTGCAAACACCACTGCAGCCATCTCTAAATCATGAGCGGGATTGTTTCCTCAACTGCCGAGAAGCATACGCGATAACTCTATCGTGCTGCATCAATACACAGCCTAGCCCCACTCGAGAAGCATCACAATATACTACGAAACCTCCTGATCCTGAAGGCAATGATAACACTGGTGCAGTAGTCAGATGAGTCTTCAACTGCTGGAAGCTATCCTCACATGCCTCGGTCCAATCAAAAGGAACCCCCTTCCGGGTCAACCCGGTCAACGGTGCAGCAATACGGGAGAAATCCTGGACAAAACGTCGATAATAGCCGGCCAGACCCAGAAAGCTGCGAACCTCCGTAACTGATACCGGTCTAGGCCAACGCTGAACTGCCTCGATCTTCTTCGGGTCCACACAAATACCATCTCTCATCACCACATGACCCAAGAAGTCGACACTGTCTAACCAGAATGCGCACTTGGAAAATTTGGCGAACAACTGATGCTCCCTCAAAGTCTGCAATGTGATACGCAAGTGCTGCTCATGCTCCTCCCGGCTCCGAGAATAAACCAAGATGTCGTCAATGAACACAATGATGAACTGATCGAGATACGGCCTAAACACACGGTTCATCAAGTCTATAAATGCTGCCGAGGCATTGGTGAGCCCGAACGACATCAACAAGAACTCATAATGACCATATCGAGTACGGAAAACGGTCTTCGGAATATCCTCCTTCCGAACCCGCAACTGGTGATAACCTGACCGTAAATCAACCTTCGAGAAAAACCCTACACCCTGGAGCTGATCGAATAAGTCATCAATGCGGGGTAGAGGATATCTGTTCCGCACAGTAACCCGGTTCAGCTGACGATAATCAATGCATAAGCGCATACTTTCGTCCTTCTTCTTAACAAACAGGACGGGAGCACCCCAAGGTGACACACTCGGTCGGATAAGGCCTTTGTCCAGCAAGTCCTGTAACTGATCCTTTAGCTCTCTCAGCTCCGCCGGGGCCATCCGATAAGGCGGTATAGAGATAGGCCCCGTGCCGGGGATCAAGTCAATACAAAACTCAATCTCGCGCTCTGGTGGCAGACCAGGCAGCTCGTCAGGAAATACATCAGGAAACTCTCTCACAACAGGGACCTGGTCTAACGAAACCTCTGTGGAGCGAGTATCACAAATATAGGCTAAGAATCCCTGACACCCTTTCCTTAAGAGCTGACCAGCGCGAACAGAAGAAATCAAGCTGGGAAGGGTAGAACTACGATCTCCCTGAATAATAAGAACCGGCTCACCAGGAAAACTGAATCTAAGTGCTTTCTCACGGCAGTCCATGGATGCATAACAGGTGGCTAGCCAGTCCATACCAAGAAGAATGTCAAAGTCTAGCATATCGAGGAGAATCAAATCAACTGAAGAATCTCTCTCCCCGATACGAACGGAACACGATCGGTACACAAAACGGGCAACAAACGACTCGCCTACCGAAGTAATAACGACAAGCGGCTAATCTAACGAAGAAGACTCTCGGCCCAACCTCGGTGAAAAGTATGTGGATACATACGAATGTGTGGAGCCTAGATCAAATAATACCCGTGCATCAAAAGAACATACTGGCAGAGTACCTGTCACGACGGCATTGGATGCCTGTGCATCCTGAAGAGTCAACGCGAACACTCGGGCCTGTCCACCACTAATAGCTGGCTGTCCTCTGCCTCTACCTCTGCCTCTGTCGCCTTGTCCTCTTGAACAGGACCGCCACGCCCACGACCTCTAGGAGCATCTGGCTGGCGTGGAGCATCATCAAGGGTAGGAAGTATAGCTCTCTAAGGAGGTGGTGAAGGTGGTAAGGTCATATGCGGGACTGGCGCCGCGTCCTGGCGCCCAATGCTACAGTCTCTAATACGATGGTACTGACTCCCGCATCGAAAACATCATGGCGACGACTGCTGGGTCTGCGGATAAGAACCAAATAACTGACCCCGTCTCAATCCTCTGCCGCCGCCATCTCCCGGAAATAATCTATCGCGGTGTCTACCCACCTGCCGCTGGGCTGGCGTATCAGTACGAATCCGCTTCGGCCTAGAAACGACCGGAGTCTCAGAAATGCGCTCCTCCAAAAGTAAGGCTGCGTCCATCGCGTCTGCGTATGTGTCAAAGTGCTGGGTGCCGATGGAAAGGAATAGATGTGTGTCAAGCCCTCGCACAAACCTCTTTATTCTCTTCTCTTCTGTGTCGACTAGGCACGGAGCATATCGAGACAACTGGGTAACTGTATATCATACTCCGACACTGTCATCCCAGGAGTCTTGCGCAAAGACTCAAAACTACGGGCTCGAGCATCTCGGACACTCTCCGGAAGAAAACGGGCAAGAAATGCAGCTGTAAACTCATCCCAGGTCATAGAAGGCAGACCTGCAGCTCGGCCTCTCTCTACTGAGTCGTACCATGTCTGTGCAAGACCCTCCAGACGAAAACTCGCAAACTCCACCAATCTATCATCGGAACACCTCAACGAACGGCAAATCCGAGCCATCCTATCAAGAAATGCCTGTGGGTCCTCTGTCGCATCTGTACCGGTAAAAGCTGGAGGTCTCAATCTCATGAACTCCTGTAGTGAAACAGGGATAGTCTCCGTAGTAGCAGCAGGAGTGACCATCTGTGCAGCAGGTACGATCGTGGTCTGTGCGGTGGAAGGAACGTCCTCGGATCTCTGTGCCCGGCTGGACTCAACTAAAGATCCCATCATCTGCCGCAACTCTTGCATGCCGGCCTCTAATCTGGCAATACGGTCAGGATAAGGCGGATCAGTATGACCCTGAGGGACAGGCGTATCATCCTGCTCGATCCTCGCCTCAGACGGGCCCGCCCGAATCTCATCCCTAGCGGCAGCCCGCTGGGCTCTCGTAGTCTTTGGCGGCATCGAAGCCGGAATAAAAAACAGGACCGATAAGAACATTGCAATTGAATCAAGGAATGCAATGAATCAAGAAAGGAAATACAAGCAATTATTTCCTATGGTCACTTAGGCGGAGTACCGTATCGTAGGTATGCCGTGGATCATACCCACGCTACGCCACTCTGCTTAAATCACCTACTCCATCTACCAAGGTCGACCTACACTCAGAAAGGTAAAACCTACGCTCTGATACTAACTTTGTCATGACCCGAAAGTACGGAACGTGACTGGCACATAGATTACGAGACGTCTAAAGACGTAATATAACCTAAGTCAGCCAAAGCCCAGAAAATCTAAACCATAAACAATAAGAGTGAAGGAAACCTTTCATGAAAACGACTTTAAAATCAATTAAGTCGCATTAACCTCTTTTTAAAAGCATCAAAAATTTCCGAAAATTTCGGCAGAGTCTCCTCTGTAAATACTAGCCCCCAAAAATGGGTACAACAAGATATATAACCTGTAATGATAAAATGGCATCCCCAAGCGGGAGCTAGCTCTTCGCCCAAGGCGGATCACAACAACACGCAATATATATACAATATCAAGCAAATAACCATAAGAAATGCAAAATATAAGAAAAACACGTTGGCTCAAGTGAGCTCGACCCCAAACAAACCACATATACACAAATCTCTCAGTCTCATCACTAGGTCGCATATACAAATAAGAAGTGGTAGATGGAGAATACTAGATACAAAGATAGTACAAAAGAGATAAAGTGTTCTCGCAACCCACCTACGAGCAATGTCGCGAGTCTGAGCAAAAGAAGCCAATGATAAAATACGCCCGCCGCTACGAGGCCGATGAGTCCGTCCTGCAAGACACTTTGGCACAATGGGGGTGAGTTGCCAGCTCGTGAGTAGCAAGTAACATCTAATAAGGCTATCGTAAGAATGCACGTAATGCGTCGCAACACGTATATCTAGGTATGATGTAATGCCACTAATATGCATGCACATGGATGCAAAATCAATATGAGATCTTTAATTGTTTAAATACGATGATCTTTGCATTCTTAACATAGAAAAATAAAAATATTTGTACAATAGCCAAGGTACCATCAATGAAATCATCCGAAAAACCGTGTCAAGCATCGACACCAAATATAGAAATCTATCTGTCTCAATGTCTCACTATATCAATGTCTTAATACATCGGGCTCCGTCAGTCCGGATCGGCCCATATCATCAAATCTCACGACAACGGTCGGTATCCTCCGGATATCCGCCGTGCCAGACATCACCGGTAGGTAGTCCTCCCCTGCCAGGCTCATCGTCTACAACTCGATCTTCTGGCCCCGGGGTACCATACCGGGCCCACCATGTACCCGAGACGGTTCATCCACTCCTCGAATCGGGTCTCGAAATCCAACAGAAAACATGAAAACTCATGGTGGACGACACATACATCACGAGAAAACCGCAACTTTGTTTTACAAATGATAAATATAAGCTTTTGATAAATTTTTGCGGTTTTTCCCCAAAATCCAGAAATCGCAGCAATACTGAAATCCTCAAGAAAATCGTAACACCCAACATGTTGTATATGATAAATGTCTATGATATCAAGGTATGCGATGTGATTTGTGTCTAGAAATCTATGTAAGTATGATGATGATGCGAGGTATATACATGCTATGCGATTTCATATATCATATATGATGCAAGTGATGATACTAGGCTAAACAGGTTCTATGGTGCTCGTGGCATGACAATTACCAAAGGCGTGTGTGTCACATGAATAGTGCGCGTGCAACAGGAGCCAATGGTAATGGTGTACGTGTCCTACGAAGTGATATCGCACATGTGTATATGGATATCCTATGCAAATCTTGCAGACGAAAAGCTATATTGTATGAAATGTGAATGGGGGGGGTTTAGCTAACTAACAATGCATATGTAGCAAGAAATAAGGTAATTCTAACTAGGGGCGCCTCGCGCCATCCAGACGATTCTCCCATAGATGAATACATCTACTCACTCAGACGCCTCGCTAATCTGATCCAACCACAGCTTTGCCTTTGCGCGCCGCCTCCGATGCTTCCGCAACCGATCCTAAAATTTGCACAAACCCAAAACATAAGGCTAAATATCCAGAGACGACACAAGACACGAAATGAAAGAATAATTGTTCATAAGTTAGACACATTCTGCACTTGGTGCACAAAACACATACGTCATCGCTACAACCTTAACAAAAATCGTTATACAAAACAACCACCAAACTTAGAACTCGATTGTACCACTTTCGCATTCGCATCACCCTAATTATCCTAGGAGATATTATATATATATTCACAAAGTCAAGTTTAATCAATACCAATTTTTAACAAAAACCCAGTAAGCACCCAATTTGGGAATTTGGTGCAAACGTCGTGGATTAGCGATTTAGTAGCCACAACCTCGAGTAAACATCCAAACTAAACCAACTAGATAGCAACTACACTTAGCTAACCTAGTTGTGATGATAAAAACCCTAACTCAAAATCAAACCCTTTCTAGAAAATCTTAAACTATCAAATTAAACCAAATTAACACTAATTTGCGATATTTAGCGTAAACTTGTAAGGTGAACTGGATTATTTGACATAAACCATCTAATTGTTCTACACAAACCATAACAACTCTAACTTAACTTAATCCTCTCTTAATTATCAAGTTAGCACTAAATACCATTTTAAACACTAATTTAAGCCAACTAAGTTAAAAGTTTAACAAATAAGTAATCTGATTTGGCTTCATACCTTAGGATTATAGAAAGTTAACTAGCAACTTGGCCTCCCAAAATGATCTCTAACTCCATGGTTCAAGCAAGCTTTGGCCAAGAAAGTTGAACGAAGAAGTATTGTGAATTTGTGTGATTTAATTTGGAGTCTTGATGGATTTTTTTTTTTTGAACTTGAGATGAAGAAATGAGTGGAGATTTGGGGTGAAGGAAGTGGGGAAGTCACTGCAGGATGCTCGGCCAAAAGAATGAGGGAAAAGAGGTTATGAAAGAGTGTAGAATATTCTGGGCTAGAATAATCATTCATGTCCAATATGCAAACACCCCCATGACCAATTTAATTATTTCCTTGACAAAAAACTAGCTAGTGTATAGGGGTTAACTTGAAATTTTATTTTTATTTTTATTTTTTTACAACTAGGTTTTAGTTTAACATGGTTCCAATGTGAGTAATTAACCCAATTAAGTTTGTATTTATCACTAATTTAATGTATATTTAAAAGCTAAAAAAATATTAAAAAATAATTAATTAAGGAAATTTTTTTTAAATGACTAGAAATTTACATGCGACAAATAATTAACCAAATACTAGAAATTTCATATCTAAATTTTGTATAATTAGAGCTATATTGAAAAATAATTATTTTTACGTTTTACGGAAAATACTGATTATTTTACCGATTATCGAAAAATTACCTAAACGATTTCAAAGTGTTACAATAGGCATTCATTATCATTGACATATGCATTCATGATGATTTCATGAGATTTATGATATTTCTGGATTTCGGTGGAAAGCCGCAAGATTTCAAACTTATAACTTTTTTAAATATAAAAATTGCGGTTTTCTAGTGATGTAAAGTGTCGTCCACCATGAGTTTGCTGTGGTTTTCGAGACCCATTTCGAGGAGGTGGATGAACCGTCTCGGGTACATGGGGGGCCCGGTACGGTACCCCGAGGCAAGAAGATCGCAGGAGATGCCGTTGAGCCTGGCAGGGGACGGATTACCTACCGGTGACTTCATTTGGCATGGCGGATATCCAGAGGATACCGACCGTGGCCGCTAGATTGAGATATGGATATTTGTCATGGATCAGCCGGATGGCTGACGCCAGATACTAGACATGGATATTTGAGATTTAGACAGCTTTGAGGTGTCGTTGCTGGACACGGATTTATTGATTTCATGGACATTATACTGATGTTTTAAAAAGAGTTCAAAAACAGAATAAAGAACAATTCTTATACCTACATGATGAGATCTTGAGTTGACTCATATAGCATTGATATATGACAGTATACTAATGTGGCATACATACCTGTTATCACATCCATGTGACATACATACTTGATAGTACACTGATGATGCATGCATACCTGCTAGTACATATAGCCATACTTGTTCTAGGGATGCTAGGATACTTGCTTACATGCATGCGATAGCCTTTGTAGATGTTATTTATTACTCACGAGCTGGCAACTCACTCCCGTTGTGCCACAGCTTTTCTGCCGGTCCGTTCCGTCAGCACTGTAGCGGCGGATACTTTTGACTCTTTTGCACTTTTTGCCTGGACTCGAGACTTTGCTCATAGGTGGGTTATTATCATTTTGTACTACCTTATATATTCATTGTATCTAGAACACTCCATCTACTGCTACTACTATTTCAGCTGTACCAGTCTTATTTGGATTACTGTATTTTGACCTAAAGGCGAGATTGTAAGACTTGGGGATTTATTTGATGTTATATCTGGGGTCGAGCTCACTTGAGTCGACATGCTATTTCTTATGCTTCATTCTTATCTATGCACATTGCTATTTTATATTGCGTGGGATTTGTGACCGCCTCGAGGCCAAGAGCTAGCTCCCGCTTGGGGATGTCATTTTCATGTTATTCATTTACATTCCTGTTGTACTCGTTTGGAGCTTGTTTTACAAAGGAAACTCTGTTGGAATTTTTGGAAAAAGGGAAAGTTGTTTTAAAATGAAAATTGATGTGGTTTAATGGAGTTAAATATTGCAAATAATTGGTTTTTCCTTCACTCTAAAATTTTAATTGGGTTTGTATTCTTTGCTTCGGCTTACTTAGTTTACGGACGCCTTGAGACGTTTCGTAACTTAAGTGCCGGTCACGTTCCGTACTTTGCGGGTCGTGATAAAGTTGGTATCAGAGCGATAGGTTTCACCTTTCCGAGTGTAGGATGACCCTTAGTAGATGGAGTAAGTGACTTAAGCAGGGTAGCGTAGCATATGTATGTCCGCGGCATACTTGCGATGCGGTACTCCGCCTAGGTGACTTTAGGATATGCTTGCTTGAAATTCCTTCTTCAAAATTCCGTGTATCCTTCGATTCTATTGCACCGTTCTTATTTTCCTGTTTCCTGTACCAGTCACTATGCCGCAGAGGGCTACCAGAGCGCAGAGAGCTGCCGCCCGAGACGAGATTCGAGGTGGCTCGTCCGAGACTAGGACTGAGCAGGGTGGTATGCCTACACCGCAGGGACAGACCGATCCACCTTCCCCAGGCCGTATGGATAGGCTTGAGACTGGTATGGAGGAGCTGCGACAGATGATGGGGAGTATGCAGGAGCTACGTCAGATGGTTGGATCCCTAGTTGCAGCCGGTCGTGCACCGAGGCCGAATGACGTACCTACTACATCCCAGACCACTATGATACCTGCTCCTACTACTACCGTCGTGACCATCCTGGTCTCGCTACAGGAGTTCATGAGGCTGAGACCTCCAGTCTTTACGGGTACCGATGCAGCAGAGGACCCGCAGACGTTCCTTGACAGCTTGGCCATTATCTACCGTTCGCTGAGATGTTCTGATGATCGCTGGGTAGAGCTTGCGAGCTTCCGACTAGAGGGTCTCGCACAGATATGGTGGGAGTCAGTTCTGAGAGGTTGAGCTGCAGGTCTACCGCCCTTGACCTCGACCGAGTTCACAGCAGTTTTCCTTGCCCGTTTCCTCTCGGAGAGAATTCGCGACGCCAGAGCTCGTAGTTTCGAGTCCTTAGTCAAGACACCTGGGATGACGGTGTCCGAGTATGACGTCCAGTTTACACAGTTGTCCTGATACGCTCCATATCTGGTGGATACCGAAGCGAAGAGGGTGAAGAGGTTCATACAAGGATTGGATGCCCCGCTATTTCTTGCTATTGGTGCCCAGCACTTCGATACCTATTCAGCGGCTATGGATACGACGTTGCGGATGGAGGCACATATTTCAGCGACTTCGGTCGTTCCCGGGCCGAAGAGGATTCGTACCGGCACGCCAGATCAGAGGCAGCACGCCAGATTCGTTCTGAGAGATAGGGCCGACAGAGGGTTTGGACGCGGTCAGCTGTATGGGTCGTATACACAGGGACAGCAGTCGTCGCCAGGGTGCTTTGGGTGCGGGATTCTGCACCATCGTGTTAGAGATTGTCCAACGAGACGACAGGGAGCGGCGAAGTTCCGTATGTGACCCTACCTCCATCACCGCCACCTCCTCAGAGAGCTCTACTTCCTATCACAGGCGATGCTCCCCGCCAGTTAGGTGCACCCAGAGGCCGTGGACGCGGTGCACCGATCCAGAGAGGATGAGGAGGCAGAGGCTGAGGCCGAGGTCAGCCCGCTATCGGAGGAGGTCAGGCCCAAGTCTTTGCGTTGACACCTCAGGATGCGTAGGCATCCAATGCCGTCGTGACAGGTACCCTATCAGTATGTTCTGTTGATGCACACGTGTTGTTTGATCCCGGATCCACGCATTCGTACGTTTCTACCCACTTCGTGCCGAGTTTGGGTAGAGAGTCCGTTTTTCTTGATCAGCCGCTTATGTTGACCACTCCTGTGGGAGAGTCATTTGTTGCTAGGCACGTGTTCCGATCCTGTACCGTTTGTATTTGGGAGCGAGAGCTGCCTGTCAACTTGATCCTTCTTGAGATGTTGGACTTCGACGTTCTTTTGGGCATGGATTGGTTAGCCACGTGCTATGCGTCAGTGGACTGCCGCGAGAAGACAGTTAGATTTGGTTTTCCCGGCAAGTCGTCTTTTGTTGTGCAGGGGGACCGTGGTGCCGCCCCTCATATTTTGATTTCTTCTTTTCGCGCTGATCAGCTGTTGAGGAAGGGATGTCGGGGATTTCTAGCCTGTGTATGCGATACTAGAGCTACAGATGTTCCATTGGACCAGGTTCCGATTGCATGCGAGTTTCCCGATGTTTTCCCTGACGAGCTGCCAGGACTGCCACCTGAGTGCGATATCGAGTTTTGTATTGATTTGATTTCTGGCTCGGGGCCTATTTCTATACCGCCTTATCGGATGGCCCCGGCGGAACTTAGAGAGTTGAAGGTTTAGCTGCAAGATTTGTTAGATAAGGGACTTATTCGGCCCAGCGTTTCTCCATGGGGTGCTCCGGTCTTGTTTGTCAAGAAGAAGGATGGAAGTTTGCGCTTATGTATCGACTACCGCCAGCTGAACAAGGTTACAGTGCAGAACAGATATCCGTTGCCGCGCATTGATGATTTGTTTGACCAGCTCCAGGGTGCGGGGTATTTTTCGAGGATCGACTTATGATCAGGATACCACCAACTGCGAGTCCGACAGGAGGATATATCGAAGACGGCGTTCCGTACACGCTATGGCCACTATGAGTTTCTGGTGATGTCGTTCGGACTCACCAACGCCCCCGCAGCATTCATGGACTTGATGAACCGTACATTCAGGCTGTATCTTGACTTGTTCATCATAGTGTTCATCGACGATATTTTGGTGTATTCCCGGAGCCAAGAGGAGCACGAGCAGCATTTGCGGATTACGGTACAGACTGTGAGGGAGCACCAGCTGTTCGCGAAGTTCTCCAAGTGCGCATTCTGGCTGGACAGCGTCGGATTCTTGGGTCACGTGATTATGAGAGATGGCATATGTGTGGACCCGAAGAAGATTGAGGCTGTTCAGCAGTGGCCCAGACCGACATCGGTTACTGAGATCCGTAGTTTTCTAGGCCTGGCGGGCTACTATAGGCATTTTGTTCAGGATTTCTCCCGTATTGCTGCACCTTTGACCGGTTTGACCCGGAAGGAAGTTCCTTTCGTTTGGACGGAGGAGTGCGAGCACAGCTCTCAGCAGCTACGGACTTGTTTGACTACGGCGCCGGTATTATCATTGCCTTCAGGATCAGGCGGTTTCGTGGTTTATTGTGACGCTTCGTGGGTGGGGTTAGGATGCGTGTTGATGCAGCACGACAGGGTGATCGCGTATGCTTCGCCGCAATTGAAGAAACACGAACAGAACTACCCCACTCATGATTTGGAGATGGCTGCAGTGGTCTTTGCACTGAAGATATGGCGACGTTACCTATACGGCGAGTCATGCCAGATATTCACTGACCACAAGAGCTTAAAATATATATTTCAGCAGCGAGACCTGAACCTCAGACAGTGTCGTTGGATGGAGCTGGTGAAAAACTATGACTGCGAGATCTTGTACTACCTGGGCAAGGCGAATGTAGTGGCGGATGCTTTGAGCAGAAGACCCGGGGGTAGTCTATCCTGTTTACACACAGTGCAGAGGCAGTCGTCAGCAGATTGACAGATTTTATGCGACAGCCGAGTTGAGTTCAAGTTCACTCCGACAGGGGGACAGCTGGCGCATGTTCGTGCATGCCCACAGTTGCTTGACCGTATATATGAGGCACAGCGTAGGGATGACCGCTGCTCAGAGATCATGGCGCAGATGGGACAGGGAAGATTTTCTGAGTTCGTGGTTGATGATCAGGGGATATTACGATTTGGATCTAGACTGTGCGTACCGGATGCTGAGGGATTGCGGCGTGATATTCTTGAGGAGGCACATCGATCGGTGTATAGTGTTCATCCCGGTTCCACCAAGATGTACCATGATATGAGAGAGACCTACTGGTAGGACGGAATGAAGAGGGACATCGCGGAGTTCGTATCGAGATGCCTGACTTGTCAGCAAGTCAAGGCCGAACACCAGAGGCCCGCAGGAGAGCTACAGCCGTTACCCATTCCGGAGTGGAAATGGGAGCAGATTTTGATGGACTTCGTTATGGGTCTACTCAGGACCAGTCGAGGGTACGACTCTATCTGGGTGATCGTGGATCGATAGACGAAAGTGGCTCACTTCCTGCCAGTGAAGACCACTTTCAGTTTTTCTCAGTATGCTCAGATTTACATCGACGAGATCGTGCGGTTGCATGGCGTACCGACTTGTATCATGTCAGATTGAGGCACCCAGTTTACCAGCCGACTTTGGAAGAGACTTCAGGAGGTTTTGGGCACTCGTTTGAGCTTCAGCACAGCATTTCATCCGCAGACCGACGGACAGTCAGAGCGGACCATTCAGACTCTCGAGGACATGCTCAGAGCGTGCGTTTTGGACTTCTGCGGTAGCTGGGATCGTCATTTACCTCTAGTGGAGTTTTCCTATAACAACAGCTTCCAGGATACTATTCAGATGGCACCTTTCGAGGCGTTGTATGGGAGGAGATGTAGGTCGCCCGTCTGTTGGACTGAGCTGAGCGAGAGCAGTATTTTTGGGCCATAGTTCGTGCAGGAGACGACCGAGAAAGTGCAGTTGATTCTAGACCGGATGAGAGCAGCTCAGACCAGGCAGAAATCGTATGTGGACAGGCGCCGTCGCAGATTAGTGTTCGCAGTTGGCGACCATGTTTTTCTGAGGGTCTCTCCGATGAAAGGCGTGATGTGATTTGGGCGAAAGGGAAAGCTCAGCCCTAGATTCGTAGGTCCCTTCGAGATCCTCGAGCGTGTCGGCACTGTTGCATATCGTTTGGCTCTTCCACCCAGCCTTTCAGATGTTCATCCCGTCTTCCATGTGTCGATGCTACGCAGATATCTTCATGACCCTTCCCACACGATCCAGCATCAGACCGTTCAGCTTGAGCCCGACTTTCGTTCACCGTGCAGCCAGTGCAGATATTGGATCGGCAGGTGAAGAAACTTCGATCAAAGGTCCTGCCGTCGGTGAAAGTTCTTTGGCGCAGCCCGGATAGTGAAGAGGTCACTTGGGAGGCCGAGGGAGAGATGCGGAAGAAGTTCCCTCATCTTTTTGAAGGTATGCGTAGTTGCATATTTTAAAATTCGGGGACGAATTTTCTTAAGGGGGGAAGACTGTAACACCTGAGTTTAGGGTTAGTAGTAATTGTGTGTTAATGTTGGGTTTTTGGTATAAAAAAAAAGTTTACCAAAACGGGTTTCTAGTAATTTATCTGGTTTTAGTGTTATTTTTGTAGAATTTTATCTCGACCACACACACTTGTGCACGTTAAATAGGATTAAGATTAGGGTTTGCCATATTTGAGCTTGTGGGTTAACTATGTTTAAGTTAACCATGGTGGGTTAGGTCCTTGGTTAAGTTAATTGAGTTGTTTAGAGCTAATTAGTTTGAATTGAGGATGGTTGGCTTTGACCATGGGTATTTAGAGAGTTTTAAGGTTGACTTAGAGAGAGAGAGAGGGATGTGATGTTGTCATGATGGTTTAAGGTTAAGTCTCATCACCTCATTTCAAAACTTTTATCACCTCTCTCTCACCCACACAACTAGGATCAGCATAGCCACCAAATCAGCAGCACTTCAACCCAAATTTTTTCAAATCAGCCACCCCAAACCAGCCCAATTGCTGCTACAGCAGCTGATGAGTCACCATTAACCATTCTCAGCTCATTTCCAGCATCAGTTGCTCACAAAGCAACACTTTAACTGCTGCACAAACAGCCACTTCAGCCCTAACATCATTACAAATAGCCCCAACCTTAAAACCCTCTCTCACACACTCACATCAGCCCACTTCCAGCTCAATTCAGCCTCCAAACCTGCATCATAGCATCAGCTTAGCTGTTACAATCAGCATCAGCTTTTTATCAAAACATCAGCAGCAGGACCTGCTACATCAGCCCCTACTCTTTACATAACCCCTCCCCCACACCACACAACCCCTCCCTTAACACTTCCTCACCCCTTGCCACTAGCAACACCTGAAAACAACATAAAAAAACATAACCCAGGACCAAACAATCGGCAACAGCAGACACCAACCTGCACCAGCTTTAGCAACAGTGAAGATCAGCTCTTTTCTAGCCTAGTTGCAGCACCAAGAGCTGTAGCAGCAGCACCCACTCCCTTCTACTTCTCCTTCTCCTCGTTTAAGAGGTTCCTAGGGGGTATAATTCCTAAACTCTTTCCATATTGCTTAGATTATGTGTTTGTTTAGCTAGTTTAGTGTTCTAATGGAATTTTAGTGCTAGAATTGTGTAGTGATGTTTGATTTAGTTACATTAGAGTGCTTGTAGCTTAATGAACCCTTTTTGGTGTTAGTTAGTCTGTGTTAGCATAGTAGTGTCGTTAAAATTGGATGGATAACCCTAAATTGCTAAAATTATGGTGATCTGGCTTGATTGGTGTTTATTGCATGCTTTAATAATGATTTTGGGTGAATTAAGAGAATTTTGGCTAAAGTAAGGGTAGTGTTGGTTAGAATAGCCTTTTTAGGTTCTGTTGAGACCAGTTAACCAGAAGATTGCCCTAGATTTCACAAAGAAACCCGAATTACCCAACTTGGCGTATTTTAGCAGTTTTATCGACTTTTTGGCCTCTGTTGGATCTACTGTCGACCCGAGACCTTCAAAATAAAATTGTGAAGACTGTAGCATGGTGAGACTAGTAGAAAAACACACACAGAGCACGGGGACCCACCTCACCTTTGAGGCCGCCGGTTTAATCATTCTGGCCGCAATTTGCGGCTAGAGTAGGGGGTGGGGTGTTAGGTTTTTGGGTGGTGGGTCATTCTGGGTAGGTTAGTGTGTTGGTATCTGTAACTTTTTGTTTTGGGCCCAGAGTCAAAATCTGGAGCTATTAACGTGTTTCTGGTGTTTTAAACTTGTGCGACACGCGCGTGATACGCGTGGTTCTGTGGCGTGCTGCGCGACACAGCGTGTCAGTCTAGGTTCTGGTGGGTTTGTGTCCGTCTCGTCGTGTCATGTGCACACGCGTTTAGTTTCATGCACGCGTATCCTTTTTATCGATATATCGCGTTTTGCAGGATTTTTTCTTATGTGGTGACTTTTGTAAATTCTAGGTTCGCCGACAGGAACTTCAAGCACAGCAGAGAAATGAAAGCATGTGGTCGAACACACCTAGCACGGGTGATAGGATCTATATGATAAGAATTCTTGCATAATAATTGCTGCAGTTAGGATCTATATGATGTTCCATATACGCAGACTCATTGTAGGACACATGCACCATTACCAGGTTTTATATGCAGCACGAGCACGATTCATGTGGATACACACACCCTGGTAATTATCATGTCACGACACCAGATAACTATAAATCTGAAACATGCTGATTGCCTAAAAATGTGATATTGCTATAAGTATTTAAAATGAAATCATAGGAATTACTATACTCGTGCATATGTATTATCATATCATCTGCTCATGCCTATTATAAATCATACATTGCAAATTGATACCATAGGCATTCATTATCATTGACATATGCATTCATGATGATTTCATGAGATTTATGATATTTCTGGATTTCGGTGGAAGGCCGCAAGATTTCAAACTTATAACTTTTTTAAATATAAAAGTTGTGTTTTTCTAGTGATGTAAAGTGTCGTCCACCATGAGTTTGTTGTGGTTTTCGAGACCCATTTCGAGGAGGTGGATGAACCGTCTCTGGTACATGGTGGGCCCGGTACGGTACCCCGGGGTAAGAAGATCGCAGGAGATGGCGTTGACCTTGGCAGGGGACGGATTACCTACCGGTGACTTCATTTGGCACGGCGGATATCCAGAGAATACCGACCGTTGCCGCTAGATTGAGATATGGATATTTGTCATGGATGAGCCGGATGGCTGAGGCTAAAGATACTAGACATGGATATTTGAGATTTAGACAGCTTTTAGGTGTCGTTGCTGGACACGGATTTATTGATTTCATGGACATTATACTGATGTTTTAAAAAGAGTTCAAAAACAGAGTAAAGAACAATTCTTATACCTACATGATGAGATCTTGAGTTGACTCATATAGCATTCATATATGACAGCATATTCATATGGCATACATACCTGTTATCACATCCATGTGACATACATACTTGATAGTACACTGATGATGCATGCATACCTGCTAGTACATATAGCCATACCCGTTCTAGGGATGCTAGAATACTTGCGTACATGCATGCGATAGCCTTTGTAGATGTTATTTATTACTCACGAGCTGGCAAATCACCCCCGTTGTGCCACAGCTTTTCTGCAGGTCCGTTCCGTCAGCACTGTAGCGGCGGATACTATTGCCACTTTTGCACTTTTTGCCTGGACTCGAGGCTTTGCTCATAGGTGGGTTATTATCATTTTGTACCACCTTATATATTCATTGTATCTAGAACACTCCATCTACTGCTACTACTATTTCAGCTGTACCAGTCTTATTTAGATTACTGTATTTTGACCTAAAGGCGAGATTGTAAGACTTGGGGATTTATTTGATGTTATATCTGGGGTCGAGCTCACTTGAGTCGACATGCTATTTCTTATGCTTCATGCTTATCTATGCACATTGCTATTTTATATTGCGTGGGATTTGTGACCGCCTCGAGGCCAAGAGCTAGCTCCCGCTTGGGGATGTCATTTTCATGTTATTCATTTACATTCCTGTTGTACTCGTTTGGAGCTTGTTTTACAAAGGAAACTCTGTTGGAATTTTTGGAAAAAGGGAAAGTTGTTTTAAAATGAAAATTGATGTGGTTTAATGGAGTTAAATATTGCAAATAATTGGTTTTTCCTTCACTCTAAAATTTTAATTGGGTTTGTATTCTTTTCTTCGGCTTACTTAGTTTACGGACGCCTTGAGACGTTTCGTAACTTTAGTGCCGGTCGCGTTCCGTACTTTGCGGGTCGTGACAGCAAGTGATCTGCCAATCATGCACATCCCTCTCCCCTTTAGTCTGTAAGACACCTTTAGAGAGGGTGACTCCATCACCTGCAGGTATACTACCGTGCCAGGAGTCGTCCATTCTAAAACACCTTCAGAATGCTGTCTAAGTACCCTGATTGGGAAACTACCCAAATCTAGATCTAAAACTATAGATCCAGTAACCAGAATGTCTTGATATTATATCCAGGTCCCATGTTGAGAAAACACTCTGTGACAACCAAAGTATAACCGACCGTAGTATAAGAATTTCACTTCCTACTCTGTGTGTGTCATCCAAATACCAGGACATCACACCCTACTACCTTCTTAACAGATCCATCCTCTCTTCTGATGAAGTCAAACCTTTGACTGTCACATCAGAAATAGATGATCCATCTCCGCTATTTCTGCCTAAGCCACTTGTCCACCATTGCTTCCGCTGCTCCCGCTGACTACGACAACCCTCTGGCAGAGTCATATACACGTGCACTTCTAAAGCTAGTCTAGAACGACGCTATACTGTTAGTTATATGTATGCCCTAGAGGCCATTACTATACATAGGATGTATATTGTAGTGGATGCTGGGACATATATAGGGAGGACTTTCTTGCTCGACATGATAGTACGCTATCTGGTTACTCTTTACCTTAACGTGTATACTGTTTGTCTCTCTGTTACATGTTGGTAAAGCCCTTAGGATGTGTACTTGACTATCTGGACTATGATGCAGATCATACTAGTGGGGACAGGGTAGTCCATAAGTACATCCTTCAAGGTCCCTAGTCGTGGGTGTATCGAGACGGGGCATCGATATACCAGAGTAGAGTAGCGTATACCTTCTCGACCCATACAGATGGGCGATGGATGATCCCATATCCATTGGTGTTTGACATCAGAGATGATGTACGGGTGCTCAGTAGAGACTGGGTACACTGGACGGACTCGCCGAGAACTCCCAGATGGTATTATACCTTACGTCAGATGGCAGTTCTCTGGTGACACTGGTACAGAGTAGTCTGTTGACCCGAGATCGTCATAGAGTCTTGTGTGGTTCCTACTGTGGTTTGATTTCCACCTTACCACGTCCAAGAGGGCGTGCAAAACGGTGGTTTTTGGGTACAGTCCTGAATTACATGGAGGCAATGAGCGATAGGAGGGGATTCGTCTCTCCCGGTATAGGGAGTTGATGTTGCGCTGTGTTCGATTGGCTATAACCGGAAATCCCTGGCCAGGGTTGCTGAGATTTACTGGTAAGTGTTACCAGTAGTTTCTTGAATTGGTATAGACCTCATATCGACACGACTTATCGAGCTATTGGGGTCTGACGTTTACCACCCCTAGGCGAGATATGCGACATATCAGACGAACAGACCGGACTGTACGGTAAGTGTTACTGGTTGGATTCACAGGAGTATGAGCGGGCTTTCTCGTCGATCTTCTGATCGCTCAATACCCGGGTGGCCGTTACGTTTAGCAGACCACTTGCGGCTTGTGGGTGATTGATATGATCATCACCTGCTGCCGGCGTATTGACTAGTCTTTAGAGTCCTACACAGAGGTTTCCTGGCTCAAGCGAAACGAAATAGGAGCGCATATGAGATATGTGCGGGACCGAGAATAATGCGTGTATGTGATACCGTATTTCATTCTCGTGACGAATGTATCGATTGGTTGTATGCGATATAACCTAGTTATCGATTCAAGCATTGATTCGATAAACCGATACATAGGATACTAATCGGTTATATGCGATATGATCGGATTGTTAAATCAAGTGTTGATTTAATGATTTAATGTATAATTATATATTTGATATATTACTTTGCATTAACTAGTATTGGTTCACTTTAAATGGATTTTCTCACTTGGATGTACAAGTTGCATATGTGATATACTTTTTGTGCAAATGATTGTATCATGTTTGATGATACATGTTTGCTAGGGTTTTTGTGTAAAGATCAAACCATGGTTACATGTTAATGGTTAGGGTTTTGATTTATTCATTTATTTATTTGTTTATTCTTTTTGGAAATTAAATGGAATGATAAGAAAATGGTGGCTTGATTTGTATTCTAGTTGAAGCTTCATGAAGCTTTGACCTAAGTGACCATTTTGTCTCATGCTAAACCCTAACCATTCCCAGTAACCCTAGTTTAGTCTCTACACTTGACCATGGTTGGTAGATGATAAGTATTATTATTATTTTCATTTTACTTAATACTTATCATATTATCTTCTTCTTCTTCTTCATCTTCTACTTGAAGAAACCTTGACTTCATCAATGGTGATTGATGAAAAAGAGTGAGAAATCCAATTCTAAAGTGAACCCACTTCCTATTTCTTCATCATCTACCTCTTGCCAAGTAGTAGAGTGTGTTTTCTTCACAAGTTTCATGACTTGGTGAAGTTGGAGCTTGATCTAGCGATGCCTCGACGTAGATCATCTTCGGCACGAAGCCGACGACCTTGCCCGCCCATTTCTCCGATGAAGCCGACGCTAGAGCCCGGGTTTCCATTTGGACAGCGAGCAGACTTCATTGCGGAGCTATGGAGGTGGAGGACCGGATCTACAAAGGTTGTATTTCCGTTACACTTTAGTTAAGTTGTTAACTAGCTCGCTTATTCGCCTAAACTTCTAGCCAACGATCCGTATTAGGGTTTCTCGGCACCGTAATTTTTGAAGTTGGCATGGTTGATGCCTTGTGAGACCTCTAGTGTGTGCCTAGGAACCCTACATATACACATCCTCCTGTCGAGTCTCACAGTCTGGAACAACGGCAATGGCAAGTCTGGGTAAACAAGAACTTCCCTGCCACCGTCCTTGAGGCTACCGAAGTACCTCTCGAGTGCCTGAGATTACCCACCATATCTGTGGAGTGGCCAATGGAATGGCAAACCAGATTGAATCTTTAGGTTCTTATCAAATTTTCAGTAATCGTTTGCGGTTCTGGAATCACTTCCAGTTCTACCATACTCCCACTTCTGTTTTCTGAAAAAATCCATTTTTATTTAAAACTGTGGCGAGTCAAGAACAATATCACTATCGATCTTCCAGATGGTAGAAAGTCAACCCTCGTCATAGCCTGGGTCAACCTACAAATACCCATTACAGAAACGTGCCTTGAGTTATCCAGAGTCTGGTTTTAATCATAAGCCGGACAACTCCCCGTACCTTAACAATGTTAAGATATGAACTGTTCTATATCCAATACAGAAACAGAGGCACTAATTTAATTGAACCAGATTCAAATCATGCAACTGTCTCCAGTGCATGTCAACTAAATGGAAGAAGCCCTATCAGTGTTACTCAACTTAGGAATGCTTCCAATTATGAGTGACCTGAAAGAGAAACAAGTTTCTCAAAATCATTACTATAAACTGAATACCATACACAAGTATCTACATCTTCGATCACCCTGAAGAATCCCGATACTTGCAACACCTGGTTCTCTACTTTATCCACATACCTATAACTTCTCAAAACATAGACCCTGTGTTTCTACGAAACACCTGTCTAAAAACTAGAGAAGTCATAAGTAAACCGAATATAGTACGAGAACCAACCCCTCTATCCTCATGGATGCTGGACAACATACAATACTCTGTATAAGTCCCTTGAGTCTAATAACTCATTCCCTGTGTGTCGTAGGTTGAAAACTGTACTTATGGTTAAGAAGAATTACACCGCTGTTTAGTGCTCCTTACCTAACCATCCACTGATATAGGTAAATGTCATGGACATAATTTCAAAAAGGTATATCTCACTCTATAAAAATAGACGTACAGATATATCAATTTGAAATTGGTGCATAACAACGGATATTCAAAACCGAAAATCTGCCGTCCGGCAAACAACCTAGGTGATTTCCTCAAATATCACCAATTACAACGAATTCCGATATAATGAGGATGATCACCCAATTCCCAATAACTTACTCCCACTCATCATCTGTAAAACCATACAGATGTGAGAATCAAACCTTGTAAATACATACCCTGGAGCAAGTGTTTAATTGGGAAATCAGTTTTCTTTTAACAGTACACAGTAAAACTGAAACATGTAAATGTTTCGTAGGGGTATCCGGGTATTCCTAGTAATGCCTCTTCCATTATCTAGATTCACAACTGTAACCGTATATTTCTATGCCTTCTCTCCACATCCCTTCATATGTCTTTAGTCATTACCTTCTGTACACCCTCTTAGGCTAAATGGTTTTCTTCCTTCCCTACCGTTCGGCACCAGCCTATGGTTTGCAAGAAGACTATCCAATAAGCATAATGGGCGTACTTGTAGGGTTGGTAGGCACGCGCAAAAGGGTCTACGAGGCATCAACCATGCCCGATTAAAATTTTAGCCGTGCCGAACAACCCGAAGCCGGATCTTTAAACTAGGGTTTAGGCGAAAACTAACATGTTAAACACTTTAACACTAAGTGAGAGGGATTACAACCTTTGTAGATCCGGTCCTTCACTTCAATAGCTCCGTGTAGATATCCCTTTCGCTGCGATCGTGAACTCCAGACTCTAGAGAAGCTCTGCAAGAAGAACGAACGTGCTTGCTTCGATGACTTCGAGGCCGAAGATGATCTACGTCGGGGAGACACTAACTCAAGCTATTCCTTCACTAGGTCATGAACTTTGTGAAGAGAACACACTCTACTACATGGCAAGTGATAGAGGATGAAGAAGTAGGAAGTGGGCTCACTTTAGAATTGATTTTCTCACACTTTTTCTCATGGCACCATTGGAGATAGTAAGCTTTTCATGGAGCTTGATAAAGAAGAAGAAGAAGAAAGAATAATCTCATCATATGAATTATTATCCTCTCAATAATGTAACCATGGGTGAGTTAAGCTATCATGCTTAACTCATGTAGAGAATTAACCAAAGCATTAGGTTAAGGGTTGGGTTAACTAAATATCCTTAAGAATGACAAAAGAGTTGACTTTGTCAATGTTTCCACAAGCTTCATGAAAGCTTGAGAACTTTGACAAAGTCTTTCGCTTTTCTTATTCTTAAGATATAAACAAAACCCTAATCTTTATCCTAATCTTGGTATAAGTCTCATACACCCATCTTTGAAGTATCATCAAGCATGATACAATCATGTACACTTGCATATATCACATATAAACAATGTGCACAAACAAGTGAGAAAATAAATCTTAAGTGAGCTAATACTAGTTAATGCAATGTAATATATCAAATATAAAATTATACATTAAATTATTAAATCAACTCTTGATTTAATAATCCGGCTATAACCGACTAATATTATGTGTAACAACTTATCGAATCAACACTTGATCCGATAACCCGGCTATATCGCATGCAACCGATCAATGTTATAAATCGTGAGAATAGAATATGGTATCTCATATCGTATTAATCTCGGTCCCGCCATATAACATATGTGCTCCTATTCCGTTTCGCTTGAGCCAGGAAATCCCTGTGTAGGACTTTAAAGACTTGTCAATAGCCGGCAGTAGGTGGTAATCATATCAATCACCCATAAGTCTCAAGCGGTCTGCTAAACGTAACGGCCACCCGGGTATTGAGCGATCAGAAGATCAACAAGCAAACCCGCTAGTACTCCTGCGAATCCAATCAGTAACACTACCATACAGTCCGGTCTCGTCGTTTGATATGTCGCATATCTCGCCTAGAGGTGGTAAACGTCAGACCCCAGTAGCTCGATAAGTCGTGTCGATTTGTGGTCTATAACAGTTCGAGAAACTACTGATAACACTTACCAGTAAATCTCAGCAAGCCTGGCCAGGGATTTCCGGTTATAGCCAATCGAACACAGCATAGCATCAACTCCCTATACTGGGAGAGACGAATCCCCTCCTATCGCTCATTGCCTCCATGTGATTCGGGACTGTACCCAAAAGCCACCTTTTTGCACGCCCTCTTAGACGTGGTATAATGGAAATCAAAGCACAGTGGGAATCACACAAGACTCTATGATGATCTCGGGTCTACAGACTAACCTGTACCAGTGTCACCAGAGAACTGCCATCTGACGTAAGGTATAATACCATCTGGGAGTTCTCGGCGAGTCCGTCCAGTGTACCCAGTCTCCACTGAGCACCCGTACACCATCCTTGATGTCAAACATCGATGGATATGGGATCATCCATCGCCCATCATATGGGTCAAGATGCGTATACGCTAGTCTACTCTGGTGTATCGATGCCCTGTCTCGATACACCCTCGACTAGGAACAGTTATAGGATGTACTCGTCGACTACCGTGGCCCCACTAGTATGATCTCATCATAGTCCCAGTAGTCGAGTACATATCCTAAGGGCTTTATCAACATGTAACATAGAGACAATCAGAGTACATGTTAAGATAAAGTACAATTAGATAGCATACTATCATGTCGAGCAAGAAAGTCCTCCCTATATATGTCCTAGCATCCACTACAATAACATCGTATGGACAGTAATGGCCTCTAGGGCATACATATAACTAACAATCTCCCACTTGCACTAGGTCCATCTGTTGTGGTATCACATACCCAACAATTAGCTGCGGTTGAAGTATCTCATACTCAACCATCCCATAAAAGTCTCTAATGGGGAAAAAGGCCTTTGTCGGTGGATCCACGCTGTTGTCCTCTGTGTCTACTCTCCTAACCTCGATCTCCCTGGAGATCAACCATCTCCATGATCAGATTATACTGCCTAAGAATTATATCTGGATTTCTGATGGGACGGTAGTTCCTTGGCATAAGCCACAACTCTATTGTCACACAATGGTAGGAACGAAGTTCATCTCATGAACATATATATCCAGACTGCCTCTTTGGTAGCATCTTTGGTAATGATGTATCTTTCCTTTAATCGTCTAGTAAGTCACGGTATCTGGCTTGGAACTCTTCCAACATACCGTCCCTCCACTGAGGGTAAAGACAATGCCTGCGACTGACATTCAGTCGTCCTTATCACCCTGGAACCTTTCCAGTGATTCTCCCCAGGATTGATTGATACCATCTCACTACAACTAGTGAGAATCCTAATATCCAATTAGATCTATCTCATAGATCCAAAACCCAGGATTTAAGAGATATCACTTTGATCCTATATGGAGAATCCTTCTGATAAGCGGAGATTGACCGAGCGTAGCATAGGAAACTCCTTCCCTATCAAGAGTATGTCATCCACGTACTCAACGAGGACCACCATACTCCCTACTACCTTTCTGTATATACTTGGTTCATCTACCATTTTGATGAAGTCAAACTCTTTTACTACCACATCAAAACAGCTGTTCCAACTCCGCTGCTCCCACTTTCTACGAAGCCCTCTGGCTGTGTACTTATAGACGCTCTTTTCTAAAACATCATTTAGAAAAGCAGTCATGACACCCAACCGCCAGATATCGTAGTCATTGTATGTAGCCGTGGCAAGTAGGATCTGGATGGACTTAAGCATAGCTTTGAAAGTCTCAACTTTTCCATGCACACCAAGTAATCTTCTCAAGATATTCTTGCTCCTGATGGGGATTTAACCCTTCAGATAAAGTAACCAAAGTCCATACTTTGTTGGTGTATAAGGATTCCATCTCAGATCGATAAGCATCCAGCCATTCTTACAGAGTCCCACTCCTGATGGCCAGCTCGAAACTAGTTGGGTCATCATCTCATGATGCAATCCTCGCTCCCACTATCATAGAGAAACCGAAGCATCTCTCAGGTGGGTGAGGAACCCTACTAGATCGGCGGAGAGGCTGAGGTTCGTTGGAAACTATTGAATCGTTTGGTTCTACCAAATCATCAGCTGCAGTTTGTATAGCTGGAAGCTTTCCAGTTCTACACAATAAACCTTGCCTCGAGCTTGTCCGGATTTTGCTTTTAGACATAGGCCGGACAACCCCAAATCTTAACCTACTTAAGATATGGGCTCTTCCCATTCCATATCGCATATGAAGTGGTAGGCAACTGATTTGATTTGAACCCTATTCAATAGGTATGCAGCTTCACAAGTGCATAATTCCCAAAAGGAAATAGGAAACTCAGTAGTACTCATCATAGAGCGCACCATATCACATAGGGTGCTATTGCTCCTCCCCGATACACTGACGTGCTGTGGTGTATTCGGAGGAGTAATGCTGAGAGAGAATCTCATTCTCCTTTAGAATAATCCAGGAATTCCGAGCTCAAGTATTCTCCTTCTCGATCTCATCAAAGGACATAATACTTATACCCGTTTTTTTGGTTTTCTACTTCTAACTTACATTCTGTGAATATCTCAAAAGGTTCGGACTTGTGTTTCAACAGGAACATATGTCTGAATCTTGAGAGATCATCAGAGAATGTAATGAAGTACAAAGAACCGGTCTTAGCATGTGTAGACGGGAGACTTTCATACATCAGCATGTATCAATCCCAAGGGTTTACTAACTCTTTCTCTGTTTCCAATAAACCGAGCTATGGTCATCGTATCTTTGTGACATGACCGGCAAGTTTCACAAGATGTAAATTCAAACTAATTTAAATATGCATCTATATGTAACTTCAGTTAGTCGGGTCGCATTGATATGACCTAGTCTACAATGCCTCAAGAAGGATTCGTTCATTTCTGAACTCTTCCTCTCGTGTGTGTTCTGTATACTAAGAACTGTAGTTTGATTTACAACATCAATGCTTTTAGATAACATGTCTGAACCGATCAACTCTTGATATAGGAAATGTTCAAAACATTATCTAACAATACAAAATTATATCCTTTCTTTACTAATAAAGAGACTGATATGATGTTGTATATCAGGTTCGGTATCTAATAACATTCGTTCAGAATCAATGTATTCTTGTAATACAGGGTGATAGTGACCAACAGACTTGGCTGCAACACTTGCACCTTTTTCTATCTCATGAAACTTATCACCCGTTCTCAGTTCTCTACCTTTCTGTAGCCCATATAACATATTACATATGCTGGATTCTGATCTGGTATCAAATACCCAGGACGTAAAGGATACTGAGAAACAGTTCTATGTAATGAACACACCCGAAGATGATGCATCAGCATGCACTTTCTTCGTTTGGGCGGCAAGGGAAATCAGGTATTCCCTAATTTCCTGCTCTGTCTTATAACAATTATAAGTTGGAGCGGGACCAACGTTCCCCAGCTCAGTATAACAAGCGGGTTCGGTCAATTCATCCGTATTATTATCTTGATTAAGGCGTGATATGGTCGCTACCTGGAGAGAGAGAAAAGAAAACACTCAGCGTATGCTCTTGCAAGATTAGATTGGTTATCTAATATATCTAATCAGGATGTCTCCCACTGTTTTAATCAAATCTTCCTTCAAACCCTAAAAGGAAAGACTAGCCGGGATTAATTACACGCTACAAGTTCGCTAATCTTTCAGCCAGGCCAGTGTCGGAACTTTGAGGGAGGTCCCCCGTGCTTTTGCACGAACCTAATTAAAGTAAACCTCATTTTCCCAGGGGCGTAACCCCGTTAACACCTTTCTAGACACCTACTTGATCGGCTAATTGTAATGTGTAAAACTTTCCCAGGAGTAACTTTTACTCCCAGCGGGTATCGGGATCCAACTATCTCATAGAAGGTATGCAATCTCATTGCAAATTTCAACACTTGAAATTCCTAATAATATTTTGCCCCTAGCATCCTATGACCTTGACAAAGGCCAACAAACCATAGAATGCTAATCATGTTCAACCCGTCATTTCTTGATTGAAGTAAACCCACCCGCACGACCTTTGACAAAGGACAACAAGGTCGCACGACTACCCTAATCCAATTTGCATCACATGCATAAGCAGATAAGTAGTATTCAGCTACCGCACACTACGCCTTGACAAAGGCCAACAAACGCAGTACGAATACTAAACAGTCCTTATCTGAAATGACGGAGGGCTACAACAGGTTTTTAAGAAAACCCTTTGCGTAATGAACTTGATATCGTTGTAGAATCGAGTGATTTTAAATGGAGTGTTTTTTAGGCTTTTCTACTTTTGCTAAAGGGGTCACTCCCGGTGAAGGGATCGTCGGCCCTTTCCTCATCGAATAAGGTGCAGGGTATATCATATATACCGCTGTGCAAAGCAAGAACTAAAGAAGCAATCAAAAGACAAACCGAGTTTGTAGCATCTGCTAGTTTCACTAAAGAGGTCACTCCCGGTGAAGAGATCTCGGCTCTTTCCTTATCGAATAAGGTGCTGGATGTTCTACAAGGAACACCGCTATGCAAAGAAAGAACTAGAGCTACCAGTTTTTAAACAAGTTTCTACAACATCTTTAGGTTTCTTGTAGTTTCATTAATCTCATTAATGAAGTCCCATTTTATTATGCTGCACAAGCATCTAATTTGAAACGAAATCTGCAATATAACATATATCTCATATATATAATATAAACATTCGTCTCAGGCAGTAATATGATCTCATCACAGAACATTGCAGCATAAGAACATATATGAAATATTGGATATACTAGGACGTCCGTGTTTTCAATACGAGCCTGTATAAAACACGGATTCCACGGTCGTGATGAATAGCCAAACCCACATCCCTAGACCCCTACGAGAGCGGAAAGCAACACTGCCAATTCTACGGTTAGGAGACCTGGTCTCGACTCCTCGAGATTGTCTCCCACTGGACCCTAGAACCCGGTTACTTGTGCTCCCTGCCTTGGGTCTACCTAATGCGGAGAAGTAAATAATATACAACGGTGACATCATCCTCAGCCCGGAAGTGCCCCAATAAAAGAATATTACATACAAATGAATTTTACATGAATGAAAAAGAAAAAACTCTCATCTCGCATAAAACCCCCGGCTATTCAAAACGCGACGATCCAATATAACATATCACAGCAACACATAATATCTCATATCATCAACGTAAGCAAGTATGCGTATCCCAATTGTCGTTGATGTATATCAACGAAGCCGGCGATACACCACATACTACGCTTACGGTTACAGAAAAGAAAGTGTAAAACTACAACAGTTGGAATCCGCAATCTCCTTAGACATCGCATGCCTAACCAAATGAATTCCTTAGACATCGCATGCCTAACAATTATAAATCCCGCATATTAGTGACTTTATCGAAAACATTTTTCAATATCAAGTCGGGCAATTCAACAAGATTCCCGACATCCTGATCGAATGCTCGTCGCAAACTTTAGTATACGGCTGCACCCCCGGATGCCGTCGACGAAGTGCACTAAGGCAGAACACCGCTGCCACGAGCACCCGAACGGATGCTTTTGGCAACGGGGTTCTCCTACAGTCACTTGGTCAGGGCTATGGGGCATGGCTGTCTGTTAAGTTTACCCGGCGAGTATCCGCGTACGCTACGTGATTGCGACGGACTTTTGATCAAATCAAAATTCCGTGGCAACCGATCAATTTGAGACTGAACTGCTAGATTTACAACATTCAAATTAGTTATCTCATAGCTACCTGTGGATTCCAAATATTGTATCACATTCCAGATAAATAGACAATGTTAAACTTTCCGATCGAATAATCAAACACCCATGATTTCTCCAATATATCACAACACTTGAAATCAGTTTAAAAACATTCATCAAATGCCACAGTACCAATGGTCCATCCGTAGAAGGGTCAAGCCAACGTCTCACATGTGGCACGCCGTACTGCCGCAAACCCTAAGGTTTAGAGGCAGTTCAAGACGGTCACATAATCGAGTTAAGGTTTGTTGTCTTCTAGAGGGTCCACTGCGTTACTTGCACGACTTAGAACGTTTTTAAACTCGAGAAAAAATCCAACTTTTGAAAAAATTTCCGACAGGGGAAAAAGTGAGTTATTAATATCCGTTCGAACTTTTTAACAGTTTCTAAATATTACCCGGAAAAACTAAATAAAGTTAAATTATCCGATCGAATCAACGAGTCCCCAATACAACCCTAAAAAACTCAACATTTGAGTGGAATTAAAAAATTCCTAGAAAAAAATGACAAGAATGGACCTAAGAATAAATATATGAAACATGAGGGACTAAGTCACAATTTTGGCCGCGGAACCGCCGCCAAACCCTTGGTTTGGCCGCGCTTCCGCGGTCAAATAATTGACTTAGTGGACCGTACTTCACAGTAATTCTTAGTTTTTCCTGCTTGTTTTTCTGAGCATTTTTAATTCATAAAAAATCAACATTTTTGAAAATTTACAGGGAGGGGTAAAATCGGGGTTTTCCGGGTTCGATCGGATTTTAAACTTCGTCTAGACTTCGCCTAAATCTCTAGCTTGGCTCTGATACCACTGTAGGGTTGCTAGGCATGCGCACAAGGGTCTAAGAGGCATTAACCATACCCGATTAAAATTTTAGCCATGCCGAACAACCCGAAGCCGGATCTTTAAACTAGGGTTTAGGCGAAAACTAACATGTTAAACACTTTAAAACTAACTGCGAGGGATTACAACCTTTGTAGATCCAGTCCTTCAATTCAATAGCTCTATGTAGATGTCCCCTTCGCTTCGATCGTGAACTCCGGACTCTAGAGAAGCTCCAGAAGAAGAACGAACGTGCTTGCTTCGATGACTTCGAGGCCGAAGATGATCTACGTCGGGGAGACACTAACTCAAGCTATTCCTTCACGAGGTCATGAAATTAGTGAAGAGAACACACTCTACTACGTGGCAAGTGATAGAGGATGAAAAAGTAGGAAGTGGGCTCGCTTTAGAATTGATTTTCTCACACTTTTTCTCATGGCACCATTGGAGCTAGTAAGCCTTTCATAGAGCTTGATGAAGAAGAAGAAGAAGGAAGAATAATCTCATCATATGAATTATTATCCTCTCAATAATGTAACCATGGGTGAGTTAAGCTATCATGCTTAACTCAAGTAGAGAATTAACCAAAGCATTAGGTTAAGGGTTGGGTTAAATAAATATCCTTAAGAATGACAAAAGAGTTGACTTTGTCAATGTTTCCACAAGCTTCATGAAAGCTTGAGAACTTTGACAAAGTCTTTCTCTTTTCTTATTCTTAAGATATAAACAAAACCCTAATCTTTATCCTAATCTTGGTATAAGTCTCATACACCCATCATTGATGTATCATCAAGCGTGATACAATCATGTACACTTGCATATATCACATATAAACAATGTGCATAAACAAGTGAGAAAATAAATCTTAAGTGAGCTAATACTAGTTAATGCCATATAATATATAAAATATATAATTATACATTAAATTATTAAATCAACTCTTGATTTAATAATCCGGCTATAACCGACTAATATCATGTGTAACAACTTATCGAATCAACACTTGATCCGATAACCCGGCTATATCGCATACAACCAATCAATGTTACAAATTGCGAGAATAGAATATGTTATCTCATATCGTATTAATCTCGGTCCTGCACATATCACATATGTGCTCCTACTCCGTTTCGCTTGAGCCAGGAAACCCCTGTGTAAGACTTTAAAGACTCGTCAATACGCCGGCAGTAGGTGGTGATCATATCAATCACCCACAAGCCGCAAGCGGTTTGCTAAACGTAACGGCCACCCGGGTGTTGAGCGATCAGAAGATCAACAAGCAACCCCGCTAGTAATCCTGCGAATCCAATCAGTAACACTACCATACAGTCCGGTCTCGTCGTCTGATGTGTCGCATATCTCGCCTAGGGGTGGTAAACGTCAGACCCCAGTAGCTCGATAAGTCGTGTCGATATGAGGTCTATAACAGTTCGAGAAACTACTGATAACACTTACCAGTAAATCTCAGCATCCCTGGCCAGGGATTTCCGGTTATAGCCAATCGAACACAGCACAACATCAACTCCCTATACCGGGAGAGACGAATCCCCTCCTATCGCTCATTGCCTTCATGTGATTCGGGACTGTACCCAAAAGCCACCTTTTTGCACGCCCTCTTGGACATGGTATGATGGAAATCAAAGCACAGTGGGAATCACACAAGACTCTATGACGATCTCGGGTCTACAGACTAACCTGTACCAGTGTCACTAGAGAACTGCCATCTGACGTAAGGTATAATACCATCTAGGAGTTCTCGGCGAGTCCGTCCAGTGTACCCAGTCTCCACTGAGCACCCGTACACCATCCTTGATGTCAAACATCGATGGATATGGGATCATCCATCGCCCATCATATGGATCAAGATGCGTATACGCTAGTCTACTCTGGTGTATCGATGCCCTGTCTCGATACGCCCTCGACTAGGAACAGTTATAAGATGTACTCGTCTACCGTGGCCCCACTAGTATGATCTCATCATAGTCCCAGTAGTCGAGTACATATCCTAAGAGCTTTATCAACATGTAACATAGAGACAATCAGAGTACATGTTAAGATATAGTACAACCAGATAGCATACTATCATGTCGAGCAAGAAAGTCCTCCCTATATATGTCCTAGCATCCACTACAATAAACATCATATGTACAATAATGGCCTCTAGGGAATACATATAACTAACAGTACTGTCATAATCCTAGGAGCACTCGCAATCCGAGAGAAGGTAAAGATAAAAGACAACCAAATAAACCTTGTTCCTATTTCTCCTGAACCAGAATCCATCCCCGAACTAGAACAAGTCCCTTTCGAGTTCGTATATAACCATACGATGGAGATTCCAATAAACTGTGGATCTTCGTAGTGATACGGAGTGTCCTGGAGAAATGCAAAGGTGAAGTGGGAGTGGTAATGAAATACTTGGTTTGGTCGTGAATAGCAGTCGCAATTTACTTTTCCCTCCTTCTAATCCCTTTATTTGTCTTTACATAATACCTTCTGTACATCATCGTTAGGTTAATTGGTTTTCTTCATTCCCTACCGTTCGGCACCTGCCTATGGTTTGGAAGAAGACTATCTAATTTTCGTAATAGGTGTACTATTCCCTAATCTAAGGGGTACTCGCAACCTGAGAGAAGATAAAAGGAAAAGACAGCTGAATAGTCCTATCCGTTTTCTCCAGAACCGGAAACCATCCTCGAATAAATTCCTTTGAGTTCGTATATAACCATACGATGGTTTTATCCAATGGAAGTGGAAGTTCGTAGTAATACGGGGTGTTCTGGAGAAAAGGGTAAAAGTAGGAGTGGCAATGAGGTTTGCAACTCTGACAATCCAAAAGCCAGTGTTTAAGAAGGTTCGGTTAATTTGGTCACTGAGTCGTAGTCAAAGGTCGGGTCATGGTCACTGCCAAAGAGAGTGAGAAAAGAAACACTCAGCGTGCACTCTAACCTAGATCAGAATGGTTACCAATTTATCTAATCTGGAAACCTCCCACTGTAACGTCAAATTCTTCTCCAAACCTGAAAGAAGAATTAGTTGGGATCACCCGAGGAGTAAACCAACTCATCAGTGGGAATCGGGATCCAACTATCATTGCATAATAACGTGACGGAATCCGCTCACGTTACCACACTCCAGAAGGTATGCGCATATCTGGCAAGTTTCAGTTTCTTTAGAAACTCCCGATGTGTTTTTTACCCCATGCTCTTATGACCTTGACTTTGGCCAACAAATCAAAAGTCACATGTCAAGTTCTACCCGTCATTCTCCAGGTTGATTTGAACCCACCCGTACCTACCGTTGACTTTGGCAAACAAGGCAGTACGACTGTCCCAAACCAACGCATCTATCTATGCTGCATATGAATGCCCAATAGCTACCAAACACTGTGCCTTGACTTTGGCCAACAAACACAGCTTGAATACTATTGACTATCCATATGAAACGACGGAGGGCTACGAATGGTTTTTGGCGAAAAACCTTTAACATAATGAACTTTATATCGTTGAAGGAACCGGATAGCTTTATAAAAATATAGTGACGAAAACCTTTGTTAAAGAGGTCACTCCCGGTGAAGGGATCTCGGCTCTTTCCCCGTAGAATGAGGTGCAGGATATTCCAACTGAATACCACGATGCAAAGAAAAAGTAAACGACTATAGTGAAGTTATTGCCCTGACGCAGACTTCTGTCCAAGGGGTCACTTCCGGTGAAAGGATCTCGGCCCTTGCCTCGTCGACTGAGGTGCAGGATATTCCAACAGAATACCACTGTGCAAAACAAAGGAGAACGCCCTTGCAATAACAGCGTTTTGAAAAATGTTCCAACAACATCAGAATAGGTTTGTTTAGCTTGCATTGATCCGAATCAACGCAGTCCCATCAATTGATCACACCAATAAGGAACGAAAATAATGATGTACGTATATGCCATCCGCATTCGCCACTGGGTCCCGTCATTACCCGTTAGGTTACTTAACTAACGACAGAGCGGGGACTGGACTAGCGTGGATGCAAAAAAAATACAACATCTACTAGTATATATATCAATATATAATATTCGCTCCAGGAGTGATAAAATGCAACATCACGGAAATGTAATAAGCATCACAGAACAATACAGATATCTGGGATCCCCGGGTTTCATAGAGCCGCTACTGAAACCCGACGTTCCCCTGGTCGTGTGGATAGCCTGTGCAATGAAATCCTAGACTCCTATGGGCGCGGCAAGTTACCCGCCAAAACATGAAGCGAGGCAGCCCCCTTCAGCAACGTGAATGGACCACCCAGCACTTCACGGAATCCGGTAACTTAGGCACCCCTCCTTGGGTCAACCTGTACCCCCTACGGGTGCGGCGAATAGCCCGCCAATTCTAGAGTGAAGCCCCCTCCGTCTCAACCCCATGAGATGAGGACCCGTTGCCCTCTAGAACCCGACTATCCGTGCACCCCACCTTGTGGTAATCCTAGTACAGAAAGTAAAATATAAATACAACGGGTACATCGACCTCAGCCCGGTCGTTCCCCAAAAGAATAATATACAAACAGGCAGTGACGACAGTCCACATGTCGGACGCTCGCCCCGCAATATCAAATGTACATAATAAACCAAACTGTACTACCATTGCATCCAGGCTATCCACCACGACAATCCGCAACATCACAGCACAACATAGAACATCAACGTGAATGTTACGTTCGCAAATCCGTCTAAAAGGGCTATAGCAGTTAGACGGGATTTGCCGATCTAGTGACATTCACGGTCGCAGATATAATGTAAATACTGTGAACTAATATGTTTAAAATTTTCGATCGACTAAATTTTCCGGAGTGGGCCCCGAGTACTACTGTAGCACTCAAAGAAAATCTGGGCCCAAAAATAATGTACCAAAACCCCCATTTCTAACACAGCAACCAACTGAAGAAATATGATGCAGTGATCCCACTTTACTGCGGCGGAACCGCGACTAAAGCAGGGGTAAGGCCGCGGTTCCTCGGCTGAACAGGAACAACACTGCACCAAATTTTCCCAGATTTCATAGAAAACCTTGCCTGTATTTTTGAAATGCACCAAATAATTTTTTGACAACTATAAAATTTTGACAGAAACTGTGCATTAGAAATAGGGTTTTCGGAAAATCCGTTCGATCGAACTTGTAAACACGTTAGAGCAAGCTAGACTAGGTTAATGGCGTGGCTCTGATACCAGTGTAAGTGCACGGCAGCGTCCCGGCCGTCTTTCCGTGGTCAAAATGCGGAATACAAAATTTTTCTATAAACTAGAACCGGCGCTACCGCGGACTTTCAAACCCGGATCGGGCCATTAACTTAATCCTAGCTAACTAGAGAAAGGGTAGAGAGATATACCGAGCGATCCGTGTCCTTCGGTCTTCTCGTCGTCATCCCGATCTCCCCGCGGAATCTCCGGTCTTCATCTCCTCGTTGGAAGGGCACCACATCACCGGGTTCTTTTACGGGCTCCCATCTCTGGACCGAGGCAACTCGGGCACAAAGTTGGCGAGTCGACGTGTCCAAGAATGCTGTAGGCTAGTGTAGTACTCTTTGTCTCAAGGGGTTTAAGAAGTTGCCATGGTTGGAAGGGGGAAGGAGATGTAAACCCTTTTTAAATGAACTTGGGAATATTGTAGCAATGAAATGAGACTCTTTTCCCACCAAAATAAATGGGCAACCCTCATCAAGGAAATGGCCGGCCACTTTTTGTCTAGTGGAGGGAGAGAAAAGTCAAGGGGGGGAGGCAATAATGCAAGAGTGAATGAATGATGATAATCATGAAGAAAGTCACCTCAATAATCCTACCCATATCCATCAACTATCAAATCTCCAAAAGTCAAGCCATGATGAACAAATGAAGTCAAAAGATGGTGGAACCATCATGAAGCTATCATTTGCCATAAAAAGTTATCTCCATTGTTAATTGCACAATTGCAAATAACCCCTTCCACCAATTTTCAGCCAAAGAAAGAAACAAAGGAAAATGGCCGAAACGAAAAGAAAATTGGCAACTTCAGAAAACTGATCCCGTAATAAATTACAGGAAAACTCCGCGACTGTATATACATACCCGCATTTGTATTCTGACCGAATACAAATGCAATGAGACAAAATCTACACAGTATAATACTAGGATCCGGCTTAAACCAAAGCCCGCTAGTATTATCCGTCCGATCATGATCCGTCCAATACCGCACGTATATGATCGAATCCTGCCATATCTCCATACGGCCTCTACAGCGTTTCGCCCGAAACTTAAGAAACAGTCTGTAGGGGACTCTAAGGACTCGTCAATACTTTGGTTGTGGATTTAACCACTAGCACGTCAGAGGTATTAGCCATACGTAACGGGCTACCAGGTATTGACCAAAAAGGACGTCGATGAGCTAACTCATCCTGAGACCCTACTGAGCCTGTCAGTGATAATTTCCGTCAAGTCCGGTCTGTTCTTCTATGAGCATCGCATGGTGGGCCTAGGGGGTTGGTAAAAGTCAGATCCCCAAAAGCGGTACAAGTCGTGTCGGAGTGTAGCCCAGAACACCCTGAGATACTACTGGAATACCTACCAGTAAATCTCCTGCCTTGGCCAAGGACTTCGTGTAATGGCTCTCCTAGACACAGCGCGACCTCACCCCCAATACCGGGAGAGACGAACTCCTGAAGATCCGCTCACTGCCTCCATGTGGCTCGGGACAGTACCCAACTAAAACCTGTTTGCACGTCTCCTTTGAGCATGGTAGGGTAGTAATCAAAGTACAGTGGGAACTCATACGAGACAAATGACGATCTCAGGTCGATGAACTAACCTGTACACATGTCACCAGGGAACTGCTATCTGACGTCAGGTATAAGACCAACTAGCATGTTCCCGGCGAGTCCTGTCCGGTGTACTCATAACCCAATGAGCACCTGTATACATCTTAGGTGAACCAACTGACACCAGTGGCTTGTGAGACCGGCCACCGCCCCTCGTCGGGGTCTCGACTGTATACACTAGTCTACTCAGGAGTATCGATGCCCTGTCTCGAAACTCCCACGACTAGGGACCTTTTAAGGATGTGCTTATAAACCCCAGCTCCCATATATATGATCGCTATCATACTGCTGGTCATCAAGCAAGAATCCTAAGGGCTCTATCAACGTTTAATAGTGACCTGTAAGGTCACTTGAAGCAGTACACGATGATAAAGGTAAACCAGATAGCATACTATCATCTTGAGTAAGACTGTCCTACCGGTATAGGTCCTCCCTCAATCATTGCAATCACGTGCTTGTGATCCAATAATTGACTCTGAGGGCACTATCTCCAACTGGTTCTCATGTGTAGCGACCCTAGTTGTAGGTTGCGGGGTTATCGCGAGCGCGTTTTGTGCAACAAGTGCACGCGCGACTTGTTTGTATGCGTGGTTGACTTGTACCCTTGTATTCACGACTATCGTATATTGATCCTCTTAATTTCTTGTGTGCGATTCTAGGATCGGGTGCAGAGGCGTCGGACGTGGCACGGAAAGATAAAGCGGAGATCGGTTCAGTTTAGCCGAGACGTCCCGGTGAGTAGATGTATATATCTATGGGGGGATCGTCTAGATGGCGTGAGGCGTCCGATGGTTTAGTTTTACTTATAGTATTTGCATTATATGCGTAGTTTCCTAATTAGCCATCTCATTGCATCGTATCTTTATATGTATAAATATATATGTGTGTGTGTGTGTGTGTGTGATATTATCTTGTAAGACACCAGCACCATTACCGATGATGCGCATGTTTCACTTACACTTTCTTTCCGGCTCACACACATCATCATCGTTAATTGCCATGTCACGTACATTTTAGAAAACATTACATAATTGATATAACTTGCTAGCTAGTAGTTTTGACATATTGTTAGTATGTTTGCCTCATATGATAGTTTAGACATTGCGTTCCTTACTTAGATACTTCATGCATTCATACATTCATTCTATTATTCAATATTATAGGGATTTTTGCCGGTATTCACTGCTTCTTGTCTCTTGATTTCTGGGATTTTGGATTTTCTATGAGATTTCTGGATTTGGGAGAAAACCGCAAAACTTTTATAAACTCATTATCTTTTAAAAAAGCAAGTTATGGTTTTCTCGTGATGTATGAGTCATCCACCATGAGTTTTCCTGATTGCTATTAGATTTCGAGACCCGATTCGAGGAGTGGAGGAACCGTTTCGGGTATATGGTGGGCCCGGTATGGTACCCCGTGGCGAGATAGAGATTTCGTGGGGATGACGATGAGCATGGCAGGGGCATGGAATACCTACCGGTGATGTCTGGCGCGGCGGATATCCGGAGGATACCGACCGTAGTCGTGACATTTGATGATATGGGCCGATCCGGACTGACGGAGGCCGAGATATTGAGATATTATGACATTGAGATGTCGAGACTTTGAGATATTGGTATATATATATGTTTTGTATCGATGCTTAACACGGATTTCTATAGATTTCATTGATGATACTTCAGTTATTTAACAGGTGTTTTACTAAGATGAGATTACAGATTTTTCTCATACCAAACATATTCAGATTTTGTGTTGACTATGCATTCATATCGCATACATATTAGTGCATCGTATCATATCAGTATATATAGGATTGTGACGTATTTGCGTGCATGCTTACGATAGCCTTATTAGATGTTACTTACTGCTCACGAGTTGGCAACTCACCTCCATTGTGCCACAGTATCTTGCAGGTCTGACCCGTCAGTACAGTAACGTCATGTGTATTCCATTCCGCTTCGTTTGTTTCGGATTGCAGCTTGCTCATAGGTGGGTTTGGAGGATTTTCTTTTTCCTCACCGTGTATATATTTGTATCTAGTATACTCGATCTACCCTTCGTACATTGGGCTTAGATGGTTAGATTGTGAGAATTGTATGTATTCTACTTCTGGTGTCGATGCTCACTTGAGCGGACGTGTTGTTTTCTTACTTTCGTGCTTTCATATACTTGTTTTCGCATTTGATGATATATCTATTGTATGTGGTTATGATCCTCCTTTGGCGAAGAGTTAGCTCCCGCTTGGGGATGCCTTATTCATGATATATATGTATTTCTCTTGTTTGTACCCGTTTCGGGGCCAGTATTTAGAAATGAGACTCTGCCCAAATTTGCGGGAAAATTTGTTGTTTTAATAAAATGTTTATTGTGACTTATTCGTTTTAAATTTCTTTCTTTAAAAAAAGTTTTCCGTCACTCTACTTCTAATTTAGTTTAGATTTCCGGGCTTTGGATTACTTAGATTACGTTACGCCTTCAGAAGTTTCGTAACTTAAGTGCCAGTCACATTCCGTACCTTCGGGTCGTGAAAAAGTTGGTATCAGAGTGTAGGTTTTACCTTTCTGAGTGTAGGATGACCTTTGGTAGATGGAGTAGGTGACTTAAGCAGAGTTGCGTAGTGTGTGTATGTTCCGCGGCATATTTACGATACGGTACTCCGCCTAAGTGACCTTAGAATATATATTTGCTTTTATTTCCCTCCTTGATTTCCGGAAATCCTTTGATTCGATCGCAATGTTCCTATCGATCCTGTTCTTGCTCCAGTCACTATGCCGCCGGAGACTACGAGGGCCAGAGGGCTGCCGCCGGGATGAGATTAGAGTAGGCTCGTTTGAGACGAGGGCCGATCATGGCGGTACACCTACCCCTCAGGGACAGAGTGGTCCGCCTTTTCCAGGATGGATGGCAAGGTTAGAGTCGAGTATTCAGGATGGGCGGAAGATGATTGGATTATTAGTGGTGGCTAGCCGAGCTCCGAGAGCCGATGATGTCTATCCTATTTTAGGGACTGTGTTTGTGTTTGCTGTTCAGGCAGTTGTTTCTGTTGTTACCGGGATTATTTCCGTTACCATACAAGAGTTTTTTAGGCTGAGGCCTCCAGTTTGTTTTACCGGCACAGATGCAGCGGAGGACCCGTAAACAAGCCTCGACGGGATGGCTAGGGATTGTCGTTCAAAGTGGTGTTCTGATGAGATATGGATTGAGCTTGCGAGTTTTCGTCTAGAGGTCATGCTTAGACGTGGTGTGAGTCAATGGAGAGAGGCCGAGCTGCAGACCTACTACCTATGACTTGGGATGAGTTCACAGCTGTAATTCTTGCTCGTTTCCATCCGGAGAGCGTTCGAAATGCCGAGCTCGTAGTTTCGAGCCTTTGCGTAAGACTTCAGGGATGGCAGTGTCCGAGTACGACATTCAGATTTCTTGGTGGTTCGATATGCTCCTTACCTGGAGGACACTGAAGAGAAACGGATAAAGTGGTTCGTGTGGAAATTGGACATATAGTTATTGCTTGCTATAGGCACTCAGAATTTTGACACTTATGTGTAAGGTTCCTAGGCACACTAATGAGGTCTCACAAGGCATCAACCATGCCAATTTCAAATTTTACAAGTGCCGAGAAACCCTAATACGGATCGTTAACTAGATTTTAGGCGAAAACAATAACTAGTTAACAACTTAACTATGAGTAAACAGAAAATACAATCTTTGTAGATCCGGTCCTCCACCTCCATAGCTCCGTGATGAAGTCCCCTCGCTGCGATCATCAGATCCCGGGCTCTAGCATCGACTTCTTCGGAAAAATAGGCGGGCTAGGTCGTCTACTTCGATACCGAAGATGATCTACGTCGAGGCAACACAAGATCAAGCTCCAACTTCACCAAGTCATGAAACTTGTGAAGAAAACACCTTATACTACTTGGCAAGTGGTAGAGGATGAAGAAATAGAATGTGGGTTCACTTTAGAAATTGATTTCTCACTCTTTTTCTCAAGTTGCCATTGAAGCTAGCAAGCTTTTTCTTCTTCAAGAAGAAGAACAAGAATAATATGATATTATATTAATTATTGGAAAATAGAAAATAATTTCATTCTTATCATATCTCAACCATGGTCAAGTGTAGAGACTAAACTAGGGTTAGGTGAATGGTTAATTAAGAGAAGCAAACAAAATGGTCAAGCTTTCAACACTTCATGAAGCTTCATGAAAGAAACAAAGAAAACCACCATTTCTATTTATCTTTTCCAAAATAAATAAACAAAATAAATAAATGAATAAGTAAACAAAACCCTAACCATTCATATAACCATGGTTTAATCATACACACAAACTCAAGTTAGCATGTATCATCAAACATGATACAAACAAGTGCACAAAAGTATATCACATATACAAGTTGTGAACTTCAAGTGAGAAAATCCATTTAAAGTGAACCAATACTAGTTAATGCAAAGTAATATATCAAATATATAATTATGCATTAAATCATTAAATCAATACTTGATTTAACGATCCGGTCATATCGCATATAACCGACTAATATCTAATGTATCGGCTTATCGAATCAAACCTTGATTCGATAACTAGGTTATATCACATACAACCATTTGACACATTCATCACGAGAATGAAATACGGTATCACATACATGCAATATTCTCGGTCCCGCACATATCTCATATGCGCTCCTATTTCGTTTCGCTTGAGCCAGGAAACCTCTGTGTAGGACTCTAAAGACTCGTCAATACGCCGGCAGTAGATGATGATCATATCAAACACCCACAAGCCGCAAGCGGTCTGCTAAACGTAACGGCCACCCGGGTATTGAGCGATCAGAAGATCGACGAGCAAGCCCGCTCATATTCCTGTGAATCCAACCAGTAACATTTACCGTACAGTCCGGTCTCGTCGTCTGATATGTCGTATATCTCGCCTAGGGGTGGTAAACGTCAGACCCCAATAGCTCGATAAGTCGTGGCGATATGAGGTCTATAACAGTTCGAGAAACTACCGGTAACACTTACCAGTAAATCTCAGCAACCCTGACCAGGGATTTCCGGTTATAGCCAATCGAACACAGCGCAACATCAACTCCCTATACCGGGAGAGACGAATCCCCTCCTATCGCTCATTGCCTCCATGTGATTCGGGACTGTACCCAAAAACCACCGTTTTGCACGCCCTCTTGGACATGGTAAGGTGGAAATCAAAGCACAGTGGGAACCACACAAGACTCTATGACGATCTCGGGTCAACAGACTACTCTATACCAGTGTCACCAGAGAACTGCCATCTGACGTAAGGTATAATACCATCTGGGAGTTCTCGGCGAGTCCGTCCAGTGTACCCAGTCTCCACTGAGCACCCGTATATCATCTTTGATGTCAAACACCAATGGATATGGGATCATCCATCGCCCATCTGTATGGGTCGAGAAGGTATACGCTAGTCTACACTGGTATATCGATGCCCTGTCTCGATATACCCACGACTAGGGACCTTGAAGGATGTACTTATGGACTACCATGTCCCCACTAGTATGATCCGCATCATAGTCCAGGTAGTCAAGTACACATCCTAAGGGCTTTACCAACATGTAACAGAGAGACAATCAGTGTACACGTTAAGATAAAGATCAACCAGATAGTATACTATCATGTCGAGCAAGAAAGTCCTCCCTATATATGTCCAAGCATCCGTTACAATATACATCCTATGTATAGCAATGGCCTCTAGGGCATACATATAACTAACAATCTCCCACTTGCACTAGGGCCATCTGATAGCAGTAGTTGTAGTATCTCATACTCAACCATCCCATAAAAAGTCTCTCTCTGGGAAAAGGCCTTTGTTTGTGGATCCGCCGTGTTGTCCTCTGAGTCTACTCTCCTAACCTCGATCCCTTGGAGATCAACCATATCCATGATCAGGTGACACTGCCTTAGAATATGTCTGGATCACTGATAGGACCGGCGTTCCTTGGCATAAGCCACAACTCCATTGTCACACAATGGGAGGAACTAAATTCATCTCATGAACCAATATACACCCAAACAGCCTCGTTGGTAGCATCTTAAGTAGCGATGTATCTTGCCTTTATCGTCTAGTTAGCCACGGTATTTAGCTTCGAACTCTTCCAACATACCGTCCCTTTTACCAAGGGTAAAGACAATGCCTGTGACTGACATTCAGTCGTCTTTATCACCCTGGAACCCTTCCAGTGATTCTTCCCAGGATCGATTGATACCATCTCACTACATCTAGTGAGTATCCTAACATCCATTTAGATCTATCTCATAGATCCAAAACCCAGGATTTAGAAGGTATCACTTTGATCCTATGTGGAGAATCATTGTGATAAGCGGAGATTGATCGAGCGTAGCATAGGAAACTCCTTCCCTATCAAGAATATGTCATCCACGTACTCTACGAGGATCAACACCATACTCCCTACTACCTTTTTGTATATACAAGGTTCATCTACCATTTTGATGATGTCAAACTCTTTGATTACATCAAAACAGATGTTCCAACTTTGCGATGCATGCTTTATCCTATAAAGCATCTTGTACACGTTTCCGCTGCTCCCACTGTTTACGAAGCCCTCTGGCTGTGTACTTATAGACGCCCTCTTCTAAAACATCATTTTAGGAAAGCAGTCATGACACCCAACCGCCAGATATCGTAGTCATGGTATGTAGCCGTGGCAAGTAGGATCCGGATGGACTTAAGCATAGGCACTGGAAAAGGTTTCATCATTATCCATGCCTGGTCGATGACGAAAACCTTTAACAAGTCTAGCTTTGAAAGTCTCAACTTTTCCATCTACACCAAGTAATCTTCTCAAGATATACTTGCTCCTGATGGGGATTTAACCCTTAAGATAAAGCAACTAAAGTCCATACTTTGTTGGTGTATAAGGATTCCATCTCAGATCGCTAAGCATCCAGCCATTCTTACAGAGTCCCACTCCTGATGGCCAGCTCGAAAATAGTTGGGTCATCATCTCATGATGCAATCCACGCTCCCACTGTCATCGAGAAACCGAAGTATCTCTCAGGTGGATGAGGAACCCTACTAGATCGGCGGAGAGGTTGAGGTTCGTTGGAATCTACTGAATCCTTTCGTTCTACCAAATCACCTGCTGTAGTTTTTATAGCTGGAACCTTTCCAGTTCTACATAACTGACCTTGCCTCGAGCTTGTACGGATTTTGCTTTTAGACATAGGCCGGACAACCCAAATCTTAACTAACTTAAGATATGGGCTCTTCCCTTTCCATATCACATATGAAGTGGTAGGCAACTGATTTGATTTGAACCCTATTCAATAGGTATGCAGCTTCTCAAGTGCATAACTACCAAAAGGAAAATAGGTAACTCAGTAGTACTCATCATAGAGCACACCTTATCATATAGGGTGTGATTGCTCCACCCCGATATACCATCGTGCTATGGTGTATACGGAGGAGTAATGCTGAGAGAGAATCTCATTCTCCTTTAGAAAAGTCCAAGAATTCCGTGCTCAAGTATTCTCCTCCTTGATCACATCAAAGGACATAATATTTATACCCGTATTGGTTCTCTATTTCTAACTAATATTCTGTGAATATCTCAAAAGTTTCGGACTTGTGTTTTAATAGGAACATATGTCTGAATCTTGAGAGATCATCAGAGAATGTAATGAAGTACAAAGAACCGGTCTTGGCATGTGTAGACTGGGGACCTTTATACATCAACATGTATCATCCCAAGAGTTCACTAACTCTTTCTTTGTTTCCAGTAAACGGAGCTATGATCATCTTATCTTTGTGACATGACTGGCAACTTTCACAAGATGTTAATTCAAACTGATTTAAATATGCATCTATATGTAACTTCAGCTAGTCGGGTCACATTGATATGACCTAGTCTACAATACCTCAAAAAGAATTCATTCATTTCTGAACTCTTCCTCTTGTGTGTGTTCCGTATACTAAGAACTGTAGTTTGATTTAGAACATCAATGTTTTTAGATAATGTGCCTGAACCGATCAACTTTTGATATAGGAAATGTTCAAAACATTATCCAACAATACAAAATTTTATCATTTCTTTACTAATAAGGAGAGTGATATGATTTTTTATATCAGGTTCGGTATCTAATAACATTCATTCAAAATCAATGTATTCAGGTAATACAGGGTGACAGTGACCAACAGACCTGGCTGCAACACTTGCACCGTTTTCTGCCTCATGAAACATATCACCCGTTCTCAGTTCTCTACCTTTCTGTAGCCCTATGTAACTGATTACATATCTGGGATCCTGATCCGGTATCAAATACCCAGGATGTAGAGGATACAGAGAAACAGTCCTTTGTAATGAACACACCCGAAGGAGATGATGCATCAGCATGCACTCTCTTCGTTTGGGCGGCACGGGAATTCTGGTAATCCCCAATTTCCTGCTCTATCTTATAACAATTATAAGTTGGAGCGGGACCAACGTTCCCCAGCTCAGTATTACAAGCGGGTTCGGTCAATACATCCATATTATTATCTTGATTAAGGCGTGATATGGTCGCTACCCGGAGAGAGAGAGAAGAAAACACTCAGCGTGCGCTCTTGTAAGAATAGATTGGTTATTGTTTTATCTAATCAGGATGGCTCCCACTGTTTTTATCAAATCTTCCTTCAAATCCTAAAAGGAAAGACTAGCCGGGATTAATTACACAGTACAATTTCGCAATCTTTCAGCCAGGCCAGTGTCGGTACTTTGAGGGAGGTCCCCCGTGCTTTCGCACGAACCTAATTAATGTAAACCTCATTTTCCCAGAGGCGTAATCTCGTTAACACCTGTCTAGACACCTACTTGATCGGCTAATTGTAATGTGTAAAACTCTCCCACGAGTAACTCTTACTCGCAGCGGGTATCGGGATCCAACTATCTCATAGAAGGTATGCAATCTCATTGCAAATTTCTGTAGGGTTCCTAGGCACTCTAATGAGGTCTCATAAGGCATCAACCATGCCAATTTCAAATTTTACAAGTGCCGAGAAACCCTAATACGGATTCGTTGACAAGAGTTTATGCGAAAAGTGAAACTAGTTAACATTTTAACTAAAGGAAAGAGGCTACAACCTTTGTAGATCCGGTTCTTCACTTCCTTAGCTCCACGTAGACGTCCTCTCGCTGTCCATCTCGAATCCCGGACTCTTGCATCGGCTTCATCGGAGAAATGGGCGGGCTAGGTCGTCGGCTTCGATGCCGAAGATGATTTACGTCGAGGCAACACAAGATCAAGCTCCAACTTCACCGAGTCGTGAAACTTGTGAAGAAAACACCCTATACTACTTGGCAAGAGATAGAGGGTGAAGAAATAGGAGGTGGGTTCACTTTAGAATTGGATTTCTCACACTTTTTCTCAAGATGCCATTAAAGCTAGTAAGCTTTTCTTCTTGTCAAAAATGAAGAAGATGAAGATAGAATATGATAAGTGTTAGATTAAAATGAAAATAATATCAATACTTATCATATCCTAACCTTGGTTAGGTGTAGAGAAAAGACCAAGGTTAGTTTGAATGGTTAGGGTTAAGCATGAAGACAAAATGGTCACTTTAGTCAAAGCTTCATGAAGCTTCAACAACAAACAAAGAAAACCACCATTTTCTCTTTTATCTTTTCCAAAATAAATAAATAAATAAATAAGTAAGGAAAAGAAAAACCCTAACCATTACATAACCATGGTTTAATCCTTACACATACTCAAGTAAACATGCATCATCAAACATGATACAATCAAGTGTACACAAAAATATATCACATATACAATGTGCACATCAAGTGAGAAAAACCTTTTAAAGTGAACCAATACTAGTTAATGCAAAGTAATATATCAAATATATAATTATACATTAAATCATTAAATCAACACTTGATTCAATGATCCGGTCATGTCGCACATAACCGACTAGTATTCAATGTATCGACTTATCGAATCAATCTTCGATTCGATAACTAGGTTATACCGCATACAACCAATCGAAACATTCATCGCGAGAATAAAATACGGTATCACATACACGCATTATTCTCGGTCCCGCACATATCTCATATGCGCTCCTATTTCGTTTCGCTTGAGCCAGGAAATCTCTGTGTAGGACTCTAAAGACTCGTCAATACGCCGGTAGCAGATGATGATCATATCAAGCATCCACAAGCCGCAAGCGGTCTGCTAAACGTAACGGCCACCCGGGTATTGAGCGATCAGAAGATCGACGAGCAAGCCCGCTCACACTCCTGTGAATCCAACCAGTAACACTTACCGTACAGTCCGGTCTGTTCGTCTGATATGTCGCATATCAAGTCTAGGGGTGGTAAACGTCAGACCCCAATAACCGATAAGTCGTGCCGATGTGAGGCTCATAACGGGTCGAGAAAGTACTGGTAACACTTACCAGCAAAACTCTGATCAGCCCTGGCCAGGGACTTCCCTGTTACGGCCAATCGAGCACTGCGCAACATTAACCCCCAATACCGGGAGAGACGAAACCCCTCCTATCGCTCATTGCCTCCATGTGACTCGGGACTGTACCCAAAAAACCACCGTTTTGCACGCCCTCATGGACGTGATAAGGTGGAGATCAAAGCACAGTGGGAATCAAACAAGACTCTATGACGATCTCGGGTCTACAGACTAACCTGCACAAGTGTCACCTGAGAACTGCCATCTGACGTGAGGTATAATACCATCTGGGAGTTCTCGGCGAGTCCGTCCAGTGTACCCTGTCTCCACTGAGCACCCATATATCATCTCTGATGTCAAACACCAATGGATATGGGATCATCCATCGCCCGTCTCATGGGTCGAGAAGCGTATACGCTAGTCTACACTGGTATATCGATGCCCCGTCTTGATACACCCACGACTAGGGACCTTGAAGGATGTATCTATGGACTACCATGTCCCCACTAGTATGATCCGCATCATAGTCCAGGTAGTCAAGTACACATCCTAAGGGCTTTACCAACATGTAACTATAAGACAGTTTAAAGAGACAAGTGTACATGTTAAGATAAAGAGCAACCAGATAGCATACTATCATATCGAGCAAGAAAGTCATCTCTATATATGTCCAAGCATCCAATATAAAATACATCATCTATACAATACTGGCCTCTAGGGCATACATACAACTAACAATCTCCCACTTGCACTAGGGCCAGCTGCTGTAGTATCGCATACCGAGCATCCCGAACAGTCTCTCAAACTGTATCTGGGGAATGGCCTTCGTGAGTGGATCCGCCGTGTTGTTCTTCGTGTCAACCCTCCTGACCTCGATCTCCCGGCGATCAACTATCTCCCGGATCAGGTGATACCGCCTCAGAATATGCTTGGATCGCTGATGGGACCTGGGTTCCTTGGCTAAAGCCACCGCTCCATTGTTATCACAATACAAAGGTATTGGATGCTCAATGGATGGAACCACTCCAAGTTCAGTAATGAACTTCTTGATCCAGACAGCTTCTTTAGCAGCATCGTTGGCAGCGATGTATTCAGCCTCCATCGTCGAGTCTGCCACGGTTTCCTGCTTGGAACCCTTCCAGCTAACCGCCCCTCCGTAAAGGGCAAAGACAAAACCCGACTGCGACTTAGAGTCGTCCTTATCACTCTGGAAGCTCGAGTCGTTAAAGGACTCCACTTGGAGTTCTCCGTTACCATACACCAAGAGCACCTCTTTAGTCCTTCGCAAGTACTTGAGAATGCTCTTCACAGCTGTCCAGTGACTCTCTCCAGGATCAGCTTGATACCTGCTCACTACACTTAGTGAGTATGCAACATCGGGTCTGGTACATAGCATCGCGTACATGATAGAGCCTACAGCCGAAGCATAGGGTATCCCTTGCATGCGAGCTCTCTCCAAATCAGTCTTGGGAAACATCTCTTTGGAGAGTGTGACTCCAGAGATCGTGGGTAAGTTCCCACGCTTGGATTCTTCCATACTAAACCTCTTTAGTATGGTGTCAATGTACTTGGATTAGGACAATCCCAATATCCGTTTGGATCTATCTCTATAGATCCTGATTCCCAATATGCAGGAGGCATCACCAAGATCTTTCATTGAGAATCTTTGTGATAAGAAGAGCTTGACCGATTGCAGCATAGGAATATCATTTCCTATCAAGAGTATGTCGTCCACGTACAATACGAGGAAGACTACCTTACTCTCTGCCACCTTCTTGTAAATACAAGGCTCATCTGGGTTTTTGACGAAATCAAACTCTTTGATAACGACGTCAAAGCAGATGTTCCAACTCCGCGATGCTTGCTTTAATCCATAAATGGATTTAAGCAGCTTGCACACCTTCCCGCTGCTCCCACTGTCTACGAAGCCCTCTGGCTGAGTCATTTACACACACTCTTCTAAATCACCATTTAGAAAGGCGGTCTTAACATCCATTTGCCAGATTTCGTAATCATGATATGCAGCGATGGCAAGCATGATCCGGATGGATTTAAGCATAGCCACTGGAGAAAAGGTTTCGTCATAGTCCACACCTGGTCTTTGACGAAAACTCTTTGCAACAAGTCTAGCTTTGAAAGTCTCCACTTTCCCATCTACACCAAGTTTTTTCTTGAAGATCCACTTGCTCCCAATGGGTTTTACCCCTTCAGGAGCAACTTCTAAAGTCCATACTTTGTTGGTGTACATGGATTCCATCTCGGACCGCATTGCATCCAGCCATTTCACTGAGTCTTTACTCGTGATGGCCTGCTCGAAACTAGTTGGGTCATCATCCTCCATGATGCAATACTCGCTCCCACCATCCATGAGAAAACCGTAGTATCTCTCAGGTTGGCGAGGAACCCTACTAGATCGGCGAAGAGGCTGAGGTTCATTGGGAGCCACTGAATCTTCTGGTTCCACTAAATCTTCAGTTACGGTTTGTGTATCTGGAACCTCTTCCAGCTCTACCACTTTGCCACTAATTTCTTTTTCAAGGAATTCCTTTTCTAAAAAGGTGGCATGTTGGGCAACAAACACTTTTTGTTCCTCACTATGGTAGAAAAAATACCCATATGAGTTCTTTGGATATCCTACAAACTTGCAAAGAACTGACCGTGCCTCGAGCTTGTCCGGATTTTGTCTTTTGACATAGGCTGGACAACCCCATATCTTAACTCGCTTAAGATATGGCCTCTTCCCACTCCATATCTCATATGGTGTGGTAGGTACAGATTTAGTTGGAACTTGATTCAATAGGTATGCTGCTGTCTCCAGCGCATGTCCCCAGAAGGAAATAGGTAACTCAGCTGTGCTCATCATAGAGCGCACCATATCTAATAGGGTGCGGTTCCTCCGTTCTGATACACCGTTGTGCTGTGGTATATATGGAGGAGTCAGCTGAGAGAGAATCCCATTCTCTTTTAGGAAGTCCAGGAATTCATTGCTCAAGTATTCACCTCCTCGATCAGATCGAAGGATTTTAATACTTTTTCCGGTTTGGTTTTCGACTTCTTGTTTATATTCTCTAAATTTCTCAAAAGCTTCTGATTTGTGTTTCATCAGGAACACATATCCGAATTTAGAGAGATCGTCAGTGAATGTAATGAAGTACGAAGAACCATCCCTGGCATGTGTAGACATAGGACCGCATATATCACTATGTATCAGTCCCAAGAGTTTGGTAACTCTTTCTCCGTGTCCCGTAAACGGAGTTTTGGTCATCTTGTCTTCGAGACATGACTGGCAAGTGTCATAAGATGAAAATTCGAATGGTTTCAAATATCCATCCTTATGCAACTTAGCCAGTCGTGTCGTATTGATGTGACCCAGTCTACAATGCCACAAGAAGGATTCGTTCAGTTCTGAACTCTTCCTCTTGTGTGTGTTTGTTATGCTCAGAACTGTTGATTGATTTAGAACATAAATGCCATTGCACAATGTGCCTGATCCAACCAACTTTTGGTTACGGAAAATGTTCATAACATTGTCCTGTAATAAAAAATTATATCCCTCTTTACTCAACAAAGAAACCGATATAATGTTGCATATCAGGTTCGGCATGTAATAGCATTCGTTCAGAACCAATGTATTACCAGTTGGTAATGCAAGGTGATATTCCCCGACAGTCTTAGCTGCAACAATTGCACCATTTCCAACTCTAATGTCTTTATCACCTTCTCTAAGTTCTCTACCTTTCCTGAGCCCATGTAACTGATTACATATATGGGATCCTGACCCGGTATCTAATACCCTGGACGTAGGGCAAATGGAGAAACAGTTCTCTGTAACGAACACACCCGAAGAAAATGCATCAACATGTATTTTCTTCATTCGGGTGGCATGGGAATCCTGGCATTCCCCTATATCCTGTTCAGTCCTATAACTCTTATAAGAAAGAATGGAAACAACGTTCCCCAGCACAGTATAACATGTGGGTTCGGTCAATACATCCATATTATTATCTTTATTAGGGCATGACATGGTTGCTACCTGGAGAGAGAGAGAAGAAAAAACTTTAGCGTATGCTCTTGCAAGATCAGATTGGTTATTATCTTATCTAATCAGGATGGCTCTCACTGGTTTTTATCAAATCTTCCTTCAAACCCTAAAAGGAAAGACTAGCCGGGATTAATTACACCCTACAACTTCGCCAATCTTTCAGCCAGGCCAGTGTCGGTACTTTGAGGGAGGTTCCCCGTGCTTTCGCACGGACCTAATTAAAATAAACCTCGTTTTCCCAGAGGCGTAACCCCGTTGACACCTTTCTAGACACCTACTTGATCAGCTAATTGTAATGTGCAAAACTCTCCGAGGAGTAACTCTTACTCGCAGTGGGTATCGGGACCCAACTATCTCATAGAAGGAATGCAATCTCATTGCAAATTTCAACACTTGAAATTCCCGATAATGCTTTTGCCCCAAACGATCTATGACCTTGACAAGGTCAACAAACCATAGACCGTAAGTTAAGTTCAACCCGTCATTTCTTGATTGAATTAAACCCACCCGCACGACCCTTGACAAGGTCAACAAGGCCGTACGACTACCCTAACTCAATCTGCATCATATGCATAAGCAGATAAATACGGGTTAGCTACCGCACACTGCGCCTTGACAAGGTCAACAAACGCAGCACGAATACTAAACAGGACTTATCTGAAATGACGGAGGGCTACGACAGGTTTTTCTAAAAACCTATTGCGTAATGAACTTGATATCGTTGTAGAATCAAATGAAGTATTGAAATGGAGTGATTTTGAGGCTTTTCTAGTTTTGCTAAAGGGGTCACTCCCGGTGAAGGGATCGTCAGCCCTTTCCTCGTCGAATGAGGTGCGGGATTTATCATATATATCACTGTGCAAAGCAAAAACTATAGAAGTAATCAAAAGTCAAACCGAGTGTGTAGCATCTGCCAGTTGTTGCTAAAGGGGTCACTCCCGGTGTAGGGATCTCGGCCCTTTCCTCATCGAATAAGGTGCAGGGTATATCATATATACCACTATGCAAAGCAAAACTGTAGCTACCCTTTTTATTTAAAATTTGATTCTACAACATCTTTTAGGTTTCTTTTCTTTCATTAATCACATTAATGAAGTCCCATCATTTAAGTCACCTAAAGATCACAGATAAATACGACGTACACTTATGCCATCCGCATTCGCCTCGATGTCCCCTCATGCACCGTTAGGTTAGGTAACTAACGACAGAGCAGGGCAGGGCTAGTGCGGGTGCAAAATATAAGTAACGTCTATATAATACATCATATATACTATATACTGTATCCATCAGAACATATCAAATGATCACATCACAGATATCGCAGCAGAAAATATCATATGAAATATTGGATATACTAGGACGTCCGTATTTTTAATACGAGCCAGTATAAAACACGGATTCCATGGTCGTGATGAATAGCCAATCCCACACCCCTAGACCCCTACGAGAGCGGCAAGCAACCCTACCAATTCTAGGGTTAGGAGACCCGGACTCGACTCCTCGAGATGGTCTCCCACTGGACCCTAGAACCCGGTTACTTGTATGCGGAAAAGTAAATAATATACAAAGGGTGACATCTTCCGCAACCTGGAAGTGCCCCAATATAAGAATATTACATACAAGTTTTTACATGAATGAAAATAAAAAACACTCATCTCACATAAAAAACCCCGGCTATTCAAACACGACGATCCAATATAACATATCCAGCAACACATAACATCATATGTCATCAACGTAAGTAAATATGCGCATCCCAATTGTCGTTGACATATAGCAACGAAACCGGCGATATCACATATTACACTTACGGTCACAGAAAAGAAAGTGTAAAACTACAACAGTTGGAATCCGCAACCTCTTTAGACATCGCATGCCTAATCAAATGAAATACTTAGACATCACATGCCTAACAATTATAAACCCCGCATTTTAGTCTCATTATCGAAAACTCTTTTCGATATCAAGTGAGACTAAACCGCTAGATTTATAACATTCATTCAGTTAGCTTATAACTGTTTGTGAATTCCAATTATTGTATCCCATTCCGGATAAATAGAAAATATTAAACTTTCCGATCGAACATTCGAACACCCAAGTTTTCCCAAAAACGTTCAACACATGAAATAGGTTCAAAGACATTCACTTCATGCCTCAGCACCAACGGTCCAGCCGTAGAAGGGTCAAGCCAACGCCTCACTTGTGGCATGCCGTACTGCCCCAAACCCGAAGGTTCAAAGGGCAGTTCAAGACGGTCACATAATCGAGTTAAGGTTTGTTGTCTTCTAGAGGGACCATCGCGTTACTTGCACTACTCAGAACGTCCTTAAACCACAGAAAAATCCAACACTTGGAAATTTCCCGGCAGGGGAAAGATTGGGTATTTGCATCCGGTCGAACTTTTTAACATATTCTAAAATTATCCGGAAAAACACATAGACAAAGTTTGATAATCCGATCGAATCTTCGATTCCCAATACAACCCCAGAATACTCAACTGTTGAGTGCATATTAAAAATTCCCAGAAAACTCTGCACCTGAAAACATGAATTACTGTCCAAATATTGGAAGTAGATCCCATCATTTGGCCGCGGAACCGCCGCAGAAGCCAGGCTTCTGCCGCGGTTCCGCCGCGCTTTAAACATATCATGAGATAATTTTTGCACCGTAATTCTTAGAATTCCCTGCTGAATTTTTTAAGCATTTTTAATCTGGAAAAAGCCCAGTTTTTGAAAAAAGTCCAGAGAGCATTTTTAAATTAGGGTTTCGGTTCGATCGGACTTCAAACTCCGTCTACGCATCGCCTAAGGCTCTAGCTAGGCTCTGATACCACTGTAGGGTTCCTAGGCACTCTAATGAGGTCTTACAAGGCATCAACCATGCCAATTTCAAATTTTACAAGTGCCGAGAAACCCTAATACGGATTCGTTGACTAGAGTTTAGGCGAAAAGTGAAACTAGTTAACATTTTAACTAAAGGAAAGAGGCTACAACCTTTGTAGATCCGGTTCACCACTTCCTTAGCTCCACGTAGACGTCCTCTCACTGTCCATCTCGAATCCTGGACTCTTGCATCGGCTTCATCGGAGAAATGGGCGGGCTAGGTCGTCGGCTTCGATGCCGAAGATGATCTACGTCGAGGCAACACAAGATCAAGCTCCAACTTCACCGAGTCATGAAAATTGTGAAGAAAACACCCTATACTACTTGGCAAGAGGTAGAGGGTGAAGAAATAGGAGGTGTGTTCACTTTAGAATTGGATTTCTCACTCTTTTTCTCAAGATGCCATTAAAGCTAGTAAGCTTTTCTTCTTGTCAAAAATGAAGAAGATGAAGATAGAATATGATAAGTGTTAGATTAAAATGAAAATAATATCAATACTTATCATATCCTAACCTTGGTTAGGTGTAGAGAAAAGACAATGGTTAGTTTGAATGGTTAGGGTTAAGCATGAAGACAAAATGGTCACTTTAGTCAAAGCTTCATGAAGCTTCAACAACAAACAAAGAAACCACCATTTTCTCTTTTATCTTTTCCAAAATAAATAAATAAATAATTAAGTAAGGAAAAGAAAAACCCTAACCATTACATAACCATGGTTTAATCCTTACACATACTCAAGTAAATATGCATCATCAAACATACAATCAAGTGTACACAAAAATATATCACATATACAATGTGCACATCAAGTGAGAAAAACCTTTTAAAGTGAACCAATACTAGTTAATGCAAAGTAATATATCAAATATATAATTATACATTAAATCATTAAATCAACACTTGATTCAATGATCCGGTCATGTCGCACATAACCGACTAGTATTCAATGTATCGACTTATCGAGTCAATCTTCGATTCGATAACTAGGTTATATCGCATACAACCAATCGAAACATTCATCGCGAGAATGAAATACGGTATCACATACATGCATTATTCTCGGTCCCGCACATATCTCATATGCGCTCCTATTTCGTTTCGCTTGAGCCAGGAAACCTCTGTGTAGGACTCTAAAGACTCGTCAATACGCCGGTAGCAGATGATGATCATATCAAGCATCCACAAGCCGCAAGCGGTCTGCTAAACGTAACGGCCATCCGGGTATTGAGCGATCAGAAGATCGACGAGCAAGCCCGCTCACACTCCTGTGAATCCAACCAGTAACACTTACCGTACAGTCCGGTCTGTTCGTCTGATATGTCGCATATCAAGTCTAGGGGTGGTAAACGTCAGACCCCAATAACTGATAAGTCGTGCCGATGTGAGGCTCATAACGGGTCGAGAAAGTACTGGTAACACTTACCAGCAAAACTCTGATCAGCCCTGGCCAGGGACTTCCCTGTTACGGCCAATCGAGCACTGCGCAACATCAACCCCCAATACCGGGAGAGACGAAACCCCTCCTATCGCTCATTGCCTCTATGTGACTCGGGACTGTACCCAAAAAACCACCGTCTTGCATGCCCTCATGGACGTGGTAAGGTGGAGATCAAAGCACAGTGGGAATCACACAAGACTCTATGACGATCTCGGGTCTACAGACTAACCTGCACAAGTGTCACCTGAGAACTGCCATCTGACGTGAGGTATAATACCATCTCGGAGTTCTCGGCGAGTCCGTCCAGTATACCCAGTCTCCACTGAGCACCCGTATATCATCTCTGATGTCAAACACCAATGGATATGGGATCATCCATCGCCCATCTCATAGGTCGAGAAGCGTATACGCTAGTTTACACTGGTATATCGATGCCCCGTCTCGATACACCCACGACTAGGGACCTTGAAGGATTTACCTATGGACTACCATGTCCCCACTAGTATGATCTGCATCATAGTCCAGGTAGGCAAGTACACATCCTAAGGGCTTTACCAACATGTAACTATAAGACAGTTTAAAGAGACAAGTGTACATGTTAAGATAAAGAGCAACCAGATAGCATACTATCATATCGAGCAAGAAAGTCATCTCTATATATGTCCAAGCATCCAATATAAAATACATCATCTGTACAATACTGGCCTCTAGGGCATACATACAACTAACAATTTCAACACATGAAATTCCCGATAATTTTGCCCCTAGCACCCTATGACCTTGACGGAGGTCAACAAACCATAGGCTACTAGTCAAGATCAACCCGTCATTTCTTGATTGAATCAAACCCACCCGCAAGACCCTTGACGGAGGTCAACAAGGTCGCAGGACTACCCTAATCCAATCTGCATCATATGCATAAGCAGATAAATACTAGTTAGCTACCGCACACTACGCCTTGACGGAGGTCAACAAACGTAGCACGAATACTAAATAGGACTTATCTGACATGACGGAGTGCTACGACAGGTTTTTCTGAAAACCTATTGCGTAATGAACTTGATATCGTTGTAGAATCAAATGATTTTAAAATGGAGTGTTTTTTAGGCTTTTCTAGTTTTGCTAAAGGAGTCACTCCCGGTGAAGGGATCGTCGGTCCTATCCTCGTCGAATGAGGTGCGAGATATATCATATATATCACTGTACAAAGTGTAAGTCTACGCTAGCGCCCCGGCCGTCTACAGACGCCAAATGCGGAACAAAAACATTTAAACTGGCGCTATCGTATGCTTTCACCCGGATCTGCCATTATTGCTAAACTAACAAACTGTAAAGAGTGTAGAAAGGTTATACCGAACGATCCGAGTCCTTCGTTCTTTAACCATCATCCCACGCTCCGTTGCGGCTGCTCAGATCTCGTCGATCTCCGATCTGCTCGTCCAGGTGGCACCACATCACTGATTCTTTAAACGGGCTCCCGCCTCTGACTTGAGGCAACTCGGTCGTCAAGTTTGCTAGAAGAGACGACCAAGAATGATGTAGAGAATGAGTAGATGACTTTGTCTCACTTCGTCCAAGTCCGTGGACGATCGGTTAATGAAGTTGCCATTTTATCGGGTGATGGAAATGAAAGAGGTAATGAAATTTCCATGCACCCTTAACCATAGTCTTTTTCTCTCCAAAAATGAAATCAATCTCTCTCTCTCCTCAAAGAATGGCCGGCCACTAAATAGCAAAGAGGGAGGTGATGGTAGGAGCAAGTGGTGACCATATCATGAAGCTTATCATGAAGAAAAGATCTTAACCAAAACAAAATGCTTTAATGTTAAAGCATGAGTCATAAACCTAGTCATCATGCATTAATGAACCATTAAATGCATCCAATGAAAACACAACACCAATTAATCCTAGTCACCTCATCTAGATGCTTCTAGAACACTGACTCACCTCAACAGAAGAAAAGATAAATCCGTCTTTAACCGAATGTTAAAAGACGGCTGATAGAAAACTGGAAACTGGCAACTTCCAAAAGTGATTCCGAAACGACTTTCAGGATAACCCCGAAACTGTATAAATATACCCGCATTTGTATTACGACCGAATACAAATGCAACTGAGACAAAGATATTATACCTACTCAATATAATACTCGGATCCGGCTTAAACCAAAGCCGACCTGTATTATCTGCCCGAAAAATAACACGTGCGTAAACGCACGTGCATTTTCCGAACCCTGCCATAAAACCATACGGCCTCTACAACGTTTCGCCCGAACTTGGGAAACTGTCTGTGGGGGACTCTAATGACTCGTCAGTACCCTGGCAGTGGGTTTAACCACAAACCGTCAGCGGCACTAGCAATGCGTAACGGCTGCCCATGGACTGACTTCAAGGGAGGCTGATGAGCGAACTCAAGGCAGGCCGATGAGCGAACTCATCCAGAAACCCTACTGAGCCTAACAGTGACAATGTATATACAGTCCGGTCTGTTCGTCAATGAGTATCGCATATCCGCCTAGGGGGCTAGTAACGTCAGACCCCCAGAAGCAGTATAAGTCGTGTCGAAGTGTAGCCCAATAACACCCTGAGATACTACTGGAGTACCTACCAGTAAATCTCCTGCCATGGCCATGGACTATGTGTAATGGCTCTCCTAGACACAGCACGACCTCGCCCCCAATACCGGGAGAGACGAATCCCCTGCCGATCCGCTCACGTGCCTCCATATGGCTCGGGACTGTACCCAAAAGCTACCTGTTTGCACGACTCCTTTGAGCCGTGGTAGGGTAGAAATCAAAGCACAGTGGGAACTCACACGAGACAAATGACGACCTCAGGTCGATGAACTAACCTGTACACATGTCACCAGGGAACTGCTATCTGACGATAGGTATAGTACTAACTAGCAGATTCCCGGCGAGTCCTGTCCGGTGTACTCATAACCCAATGAGCACCTGTATACATCTTATGTAAGTGCACGGCGGCGCCCCGGCCGTCAATCCGACGGCCAAATGCGGAAGCGGTGAATAACTTAAATTTTTCTTGAACTGGCAAACCGCCGCGCACTAATACCCGGATCGAACCATTAACTAGTCCTAGCTAACTACAAGAAAGGGAATAGAGATATACCGACGATCCAAGTCCTCCGGTCTTCTCGTCATGGTCCCGATCTCCTGCGGAAAATCCTGCCTCCTCCTCGTCGCCGGAAATGCACCACATCGCCTACTTTGTTTACGGGCTCCCACCTCAATGCCGAGGCAACTCGGGCACGAAGCCGGCTACTCGACGTGCCCAAGATTTGCTGTAGAATGTTTAGTAGAACTTGTGTCTCACTTTTGGGGTTATCGGAATCACCCTTTTGGTGGAGGAATGATACAAGGAGTATGTGGAGGAGTTTTTGGATTTTGGAACATGAAATGAACCACAAAACCCACACTACAATTTTTGGACAGCCCCCTATAGGACTTGGCCGGCCATGCATGTGAGAGGGTGAGTGAGAATGAGGGAGAAGAGTGATAGAATGAGAAAGCCATCCAATAATACAATGGAGAGAGAAAAGAATGCCATCATGCAAAAAGAATCATCACAAAAACAAACCCACACTCAACACCACCATCATCACCTCCCAAAGTCCAACCATGATGAGAAAAGAAAAGTCAATGATGGTGCACATCATGAAAACCATCATGATGCTACAATAAGCAAAGACCCCCTCCACAAAAGCCTATTTGCAACAATGCAAATAAACCCTCCTCCACCAATCTTCGGCCAATGAACGGAACAAAGGAAATTGGCCGAAACGGAAAGCAAACTGGCAACTCCAAAACTGGTCCCGTAATAAATTACAGGAAAACCCCGATACTATGCATACACACCCGCATCTGTATTTCGACCGAAATACAAATGCAATGAGACAAAGTCTACACTGTACTATACTAGGATCCGGCTTATACCAAAACCGGCTAGTAATATCTGTTCGATCCTGATCCGTGCAATACCGCACGTATCTGATCGAACCCTGCCATATAACCATACGGCCTATAGTACAAACTGTCCGATCCTGATCCGTGCAATACCGCACGTATCTGATCGGACCTTGCCATATCTCCATACGGCCTCTATAACCTTTCGCCCGAAAGCTGAGTAACTGAATGTGGGGGACTCTAAAGACTCATCAACACCTTGGTTGTGGATTTAACCACTAGCACGTCAGAGGTATAAGCCAATACGTAACGGGCTACCAAGTATTGACTAAAAGGGACGTCTGTGAGTGAACTCAGCCTGACAACCCTACTGAGCCTGTCAGAGACAATATCCGTACAGTCCGGTCCGTTCGTCTATGAGTATCGCATGGCGGGCCTAGGGGGTTGGTAAAAGTCAGACCCCCAAAAGCGGTACAAGTCGTGTCGGAGTGTAGCCCAGAACACCCTGAGATACTACTGGAATACCTACCAGTAAATCTCCTTGCCTTGGCCAAGGACTTTGTGTAATGGCTCTCCTAGACACAGCACGACCTCACCCCCAATACCGGGAGAGACGAACCCCTGAAGATACGCTCACTGCCTCCATGTGGCTCGGGACTGTACCCAACTAAAACCTGTTTGCACGACTCCTTTGAGCCGTGGTAGGGTAGTAATCAAAGTACAGTGGGAACTCACACGAGACAAATGACGATCCCCAGGTCGATGAACTAACCTGCACACATGTCACCAGGGAACTGCCATCTGACGTCTGGTATATGACCAACTAGCTTGTTCCCGGCGAGTCCTGTCCGGTGTACTCATAACCCAATGAGCACCTGTATACATCTTAGGTGATCCAACTGACACCAGTGGCTTGTGAGACCGGCCACCGCCCCTCGTCGGGGTCTCGACTGTATACACTAGTCTACTATGGAGTATCGATGCCCTATCTCGAAACTCTCACGACTAGGGACCTTTTAAGGATATGCTTATAGACCCCCAGCTCCCACTTATATGATCGCCCTCATACTGCTGGTGGTCAAGCAAGAATCCTAGGGGCTCTATCAACGTGTAATAGCGACGTGTCAGGTCACTTAAAACAGTACACGATGATAAAGGTAAACCAGATAGCATACTATCATCTCGAGTAAGACTGTCCTACCGGGATAGGTCCTCCCTCAATCATTACAATCACGTACCTGTGACCTAATAATTGACTCTGAGGGCACTATCTCCAACAATCTCCCACTTGCACTCAAGGCTAATTATTGCGATGTCGCATACTCACAGCCCGTGTGATACCGAACATCCAACTCCTCTACTAGTCAGTCTTACAAAGCTCGTTTGCGGAACTATTGCGTTCGAGGAATGGCCTCAGTGAGTGGATCCGCTTTGTTGTTTCTTTCTATGTCTCTCTATATCTCAAGTTCGCGGAGAAAGCCATCTCCCGAAATGAGCAATACCTGTCTCAGAATAAGTCTGGATGTCTGATGGGACCTAGCTCATAAATGAACTCCAAATCCAAACTTCTTAGACTGTATCGTCAACTGAACTTAATCAGTATCCTGCGCGCCATGCCTCCCTCAGTATTGCCTTGGACCACCTGTCCAAAATACTGCCCCTCATCAGAAGGAAAACTATAACTCTGAAAACCTCCTTGTCGTCCATGTCACCTTGGAAGCCTGGAATGATAACTGTCTCCTGAATGAGGCTGTCGTTATCATCTCCCTAGAAAATCCACTTATGTTCTAAAACTGCTTCCGACTGTTTCTCCAGGATTAGATTAATGTCAACTTATTGCATCTAGTGCAAGAACAACATCTGGTGTGGTACTTGACATCTCACGATTGACTCAATTGCCTGAGCAAGTGATCTGCCAATCATGCCCGTCCCTCTCCCCTTTAGTCTGTAAGACACCTTTGGAGAGGGTGACTCCATTACCTGCAGGTACACTACCGTGCCAGGAGTCGTCCATCCTAAATACTCTTAGAATGCTGTCAAGTACCCTGATTGGGAAACCACCCAAATCTAGATCTAAGACCATAGATCTAGTAACCAGTATGTCTGATATAAAATCCATTTCCTTTGTGGAGAAACAACTGTGTGACGACCAAAGTATAACCGATCGTAGTGTAGGAGTTTCTTTTCCTACTTTGTGCATGTCATCCAAATACCAGGACATCACACCCTACTACCTTCTCAACAGATCCATCCCCTATTCTGATGAAGTCAAACCCATGACTGTCACGTCAGAAACAGATGATCTATCTCCGCTACATCTGCTCTAGTCTATAAATAGACATAAGCAACCTGTCCACCAATGCTTCCGCTGCTCCCACTGACTACGACAACCCTCTGGCAGAGTCATATAGACGTACACTTCTAAAACTGGTTTAGAACGACGCTATACTCATCCTCCCGCCGGGTCTCGTAACCTGGAACAACAGCAATGGAAATTGTGGGTAAACAAGAACTTCCCTGTCACCGTCCTTGAGGCTACCGGAGTACCTCTCGGGTGCCTGAAGTTACCCACCTTATCTGCGGAGTGGCCAATGGAATGTCAATCCAGATTGAATCTTTAGGTTCCTTATCAAATCTTCAGTAATCGTTTGTGGTTCTGGAATCACTTCCAGTTCTACCGTACTCCCACTACTGTTTTCTGAAAAAATCCATCTTTAATAAAACTGTGGCGAGTCTAGAACAATATCGCTATTGTTCATCCAGATGGTAGAAAGTCAACCCTCGTCATAGCCTGGGTTAACCCACAAACAGCCATTACAGAAACGTGCCTTGAGTTGTCCAGTGTCTGGTTTTAATCATAAACCGAACAACTCCCCGTACCTTAACATCGTTAAGATATGAACTGTTCTATATCATATATAGAACCAGAGGCACTGATTTAATTGAACCAGATCCAAATCATGCAGCTGTCCCCAGCGCATGTCAACTAAATGGAAGGAGGCCGATCAGCGTTACTCAACTTAGGAATACTTCCAATTATGAGTAACCTGAAAGAGAAGCAAGATCTCTTTATCATTACTATCAACTGAATACCATACACAAGTATCTACATCTTCGATCTCTTTGAAGAATCCCGATACTTGCAATACCTGGTTCTCTACTCTATTCAAATACCTATAACTTCTCAATATTGGACCCTGTGTTTCACGAAACACTTGTCTAAAAACTAGAGAAGTCATAAGTAAACCGAATATAGTACGAGGACCAACCCCTCTGTCCTGATGGACCCTGGACAACATACAATACTCTGTATAAGTCCCTTGAGTCTGATAACTCATTCACTGTGTGTCGTAGGTTGAAAACTGTACTCATGGTTAAGAAGAATTACACCGCTGTTTAATGCTCCTTACCTAACCATCCACTGATATAGGTAAATGTCGCAGACATAACTTCATAAAGGTATATCTCACTCTATGAAAATAGACGTACAGATATATCAATTTGAAATTGGTGCATAACAGCGGATATTCAAAACCAAATATTTGCCGTCCGGCAAACAACCCAGGTGACTTCCTCAAATATCACCGATTACAACGAATCCCGATATAATGAGGATGATCACCTAATTCCCAATAACTTACTCCCACTCATCATCTGTAAAACCATACAGATGTGAGAATCATACCTGGTAAATACATACCCTGGAGCAAGTGTCTAATCAGGAAATCAGTTTTCTTTTATCATTACACAGTGAAACTGAAACATTGAAATGTCTCGATGGGGTATCCTGGTATTCCTAGTAATGCCTCTTCCAGATTCACGACTGTAACCGTATAATCCTTTGCCACATCTCCAAATCCCTTCTTATGTCTTTAGTCTTTACCTTCTGCACACCCCTTAGGCCAAATGGTTTTCTTCCTTCCCTACCTTTCGGCACCAGCCTATGGTTTGGAAGAAGACTATCCAATAAGCATAATGGGTGTACTGTCCCAATCCTAGGAACACTCGCAATGAGAGAGGGTGAAGATAAAAGACAACCGAATAAACCTTATTCCTATTTTTCCTGAACCAGAATCCATCCCCGAACTGGAACAAGTTCCTTTCGAGTTCGTATATAACCATACGATGGAGTATCCAATAAACTGTGGATCTTCGTAGTGATACGGAGTGTCCTGGAGAAATACAAAGGTGATTTGGGAGTGGTAATGAAATACCTGGTTTGGTCGTGAATATTTGTTGCAATTTACTTTGCCCTCTTACTAATCCCTTGCTTTGTCTTAACTTAATACCTTCTGCACACCATCGTTATGCTAATTGGTTTCCTTCATTCCCTACCGGTCGGCACCTGCCTAAGGTTTGGAAGAAGACTATCCAATTTGCGTAATAGGTGTACTATCTCCTAAACCAAGGAGTACTCACAACTTGAGAGAAGGTAAAAGGAAAAGACAACTGAATAATCCTATCCGTTTTCTCCAGAACCTAAAACCATCCTCGAATAAATTCTTTCGAGTTCGTATCTAACCATACGATGGCTTTGTCCAATGGAAGTGGACGTTCGTAGTAATACGGAGTGTTCTGGAGAAAATGGTAAAAGTAGGAGTGGCAATGAGGTTCGCAACTCTGACAATCCAAAAGCCAGTGTTAAGAAGGTTCGGTCAACTTGGTCACTGAGTCATAGTCTTAGGGTCGGGTCAATGGGCGCTGCCAGAGAGAGAGAGAAAAGAAACACTCAACGTGCACTCTAACCTAGATCAGAATGGTTACCAATTTATCTAATCTGGAATCCTCCCACTGTACCTCAAATTCTCCTCCAAACCTGAAAGAAGAATTAGTCGGGATCACCCGAGGAGTATACCAACTCATCAGTGGGAATCGGGATCCAACTATCATCGCATGATAACGTGACGGAATCCGCTCACGTCATCACACTCCAGAAGGTATGCGCATATCTGGCAAGTTTCAGTTCTTTTGAAACTCCCGATGTGATTTTTTGCCCCATGCTCTTATGACCTTGACGAAGGCCAACAAATCATAAGTCACATGTCAAGTTCTGCCCGTCATTCTCCAGGTTGATTTGAACCCACCCGCACAAGCCCTTGACGAAGGCCAACAAGGCTATACGACTGTCCCAAACCAACGCATCTATCTATGCTGCAGAAAGGCAACAAGCAGCTACCATACACTATGCCTTGACGAAGGCCAACAAACATAGCATGAATACTACTTACTACCCGGCTGAAACGACGGAGGGCTACGAATGGTTTCTGGCGAAAACCTTTAACGTAATGAACTTGATATCGTTGAAGGAACGGATAGCTTTTTAAAATATAGTGACGAAAACCGCTACTAAAGAGGTCACTCCCGGTGAAGGGATCTCGGCTCTTTCCCCGTAGAATGGGGTGCAGGATATTCCAACTGAATACCACGGTGCAAAGCAAAAGTAATCGGCTATAGTGAAGTTAATGCCCTGACGCAAACTTTTTGTCCAAGGGATCACTCCCGGTGAAGGGATCTCGGCCCTTGCCTCGTTGACTGAGGAGCAGGATATTCCAACTGAATACCACGATGCAAAACAAAAGAGAACGTCCTTGCAATAACAGCTTTTTGAAAAGTGTTCCAACAACATCAGATTAGGTTTGTTTTTAACTTGCATTGATCCGAATCAATGCAGTCCCATCAATTGATCACACCAAAAAGAACGAAAATATACTGATGTACGTATATGCCATCCGCATTCGCCACTGGGTCCCGTCATTACCCGTTAGGTTAGCTTACTAACGACAGAGCGGGGACTGGACTAGCGCGGATGCAAAACATATACAACATCTACTAATATATATACCAATATATTATATTTCGCTCAAGACGTGAAAGAAATGCAACATCACAGAGAATGAACAGCATCACAGAAACAATACAGATATCTGGGATCCCCGGGTTTCACAGAGCCGCTGAAACCCGACGTTCCCCTGGTCGTGTGGATAGCCTGTGCAATGAAATCCTAGACCCCTACGGGCGCGGCAAGTTACCCGCCAAAACCTGAAGCGAGGCAGCCCCCTTCAGCACCGTGAATGGACCACCCAGCACTTCACGGAATCCGGTAACTTGGGCACCCCTCCTGGGTCAACCTGTACCCCCTACGAGTGCGGCGAATAGCCCGCCAATCCTAGAGTGAAGCCCCCTCCGTCTCAATGCCATGAGATGCGGGCTTGTTGCCCTCCAGAACCCGGCTATCCGTGCACCCCTCCGCGGGGCAATCCTAGTACAGAAAGTAAAATATACATACAACGGGTACATCGACCGCAACCAGGTCGTGCCCCAAAATAATAATGCAATCAGGCAGTGACGGCAGTCCACATGTCGGACGCTCGCCCCGCAATATCAAATGTACATAACACAACAGAACTGTACTAGCATTGCTTCCAGGCTATCCCCACGACCGATCCGCAACAACACAGCAAATACATAAAACATCAACGTGAAAGTCACGTTCGCAAATCCGTCTAACCGGGCTATAGCGGTTAGACCGGATTTACCGATCAAGTGAAATTCACGGTCGCAGATATAATGTAAATACTGTGAAAAATGTGTTAAAAATATCCGATCAATCAAATTATAACAAGTGGGCCCCAAAACAATACTGTAGCAGTTCAGGAAATTATGGGCCCAAAATTAATGTTCCAGAAACCCAAATTTAACCCCAGAGGCCCACTGGAAAATTTCCACACACTGATCAATGACTACGGCGGCGGAACCGCGGCACTAAGTGGGTACTTGCCGCAGTTCCGCGCTCCAGTTGGAGAATCAGTGTCTCGAATTTTTCCACTGGTCTTAGATCTCTCTGTACAGTACTTTTATACAACCTGAAAAAATTTTCGGGACCAAAAAATTTCAACAGAAAACTGTCGTGAGCAAATACGAGTTTTTGGACATTTCGATCGATCGGAACTGAAAAACACATTACACAAAGCTAGACTAAGTTAATGGCGCGGCTCTGATACCACTGTAAGTGCACGGCGGCGCCCCGGCCGTCAATCCGACGGCCAAATGCGGAAGCGGTGAATAACTTAAATTTTTCTTGAACTGGCAAACAGCCGCGCACTAATACCCGGATCGAACCATTAACTAGTCCTAGCTAACTACAAGAAAGGGAATAGAGATATACCGACGATCCAAGTCCTCCGGTCTTCTCGTCATGGTCCCGATCTCCTGCGGAAAATCCTGCCTCCTCCTCGTCGCCGGAAATGCACCACATCGCCTACTTTGTTTACGGGCTCCCACCTCAATGACGAGGCAACTCGGGCATGAAGCCGGCTACTCGACGTGCCCAAGATTTGCTGTAGAATGTTTAGTAGAACTTGTGTCTCACTTTTGGGGTTATCGGAATCACCCTTTTGGTGGAGGAATGATACAAGGAGTATGTGGAGGAGTTTTTGGATTTTGGAACATGAAATGAACCACAAAACCCACACTACAATTTTTGGACAGCCCCCTATAGGACTTGGCCGGCCATGCATGTGAGAGGGTGAGTGAGAATGAGGGAGAAGAGTGATAGAATGAGAAAGCCATCCAATAATACAATGGAGAGAGAAAAGAATGCCATCATGCAAAAAGAATCATCACAAAAACAAACCCACACTCAACACCACCATCATCACCTCCCAAAGTCCAACCATGATGAGAAAAGAAAAGTCAATGATGGTGCACATCATGAAAACCATCATGATGCTACAATAAGCAAAGACCCCCTCCACAAAAGCCTATTTGCAACAATGCAAATAAACCCTCCTCCACCAATCTTCGGCCAATGAACGGAACAAAGGAAATTGGCCGAAACGGAAAGCAAACTGGCAACTCCAAAAACTGGTCCCGTAATAAATTACAGGAAAACCCCGATACTGTGCATACACACCCGCATCTGTATTTCGACCGAAATACAAATGCAATGAGACAAAGTCTACACTGTACTATACTAGGATCTGGCTTATACCAAAACCGGCTAGTAATATCTGTTCGATCCTGATCCGTGCAATACCGCACGTATCTGATCGAACCCTGCCATATAACCATACGGCCTATAGTACAAACTGTCCGATCTTGATCCGTGCAATACCGCACGTATCTGATCGGACCTTGCCATATCTCCATACGGCCTCTATAACCTTTCGCCCGAAAGCTGAGTAACTGAATGTGGGGGACTCTAAAGACTCATCAACACCTTGGTTGTGGATTTAACCACTAGCACGTCAGAGGTATAAGCCAATACGTAACGGGCTACCAAGTATTGACTAAAAGGGACGTCTGTGAGTGAACTCAGCCTGACAACCCTACTGAGCCTGTCAGTGACAATATCCGTACAGTCCGGTCCGTTCGTCTATAAGTATCGCATGGCGGGCCTAGGGGGTTGGTAAAAGTCAGACCCCCAAAAGCGGTACAAGTCGTGTCGGAGTGTAGCCCAGAACACCCTGAGATACTACTGGAATACCTACCAGTAAATCTCCTTGCCTTGGCCAAGGACTTTGTGTAATGGCTCTCCTAGACACAGCACGACCTCACCCCCAATACCGGGAGAGACGAACCCCTGAAGATACGCTCACTGCCTCCATGTGGCTCGGGACTGTACCCAACTAAAACCTGTTTGCACGACTCCTTTGAGCCGTGGTAGGGTAGTAATCAAAGTACAGTGGGAACTCACACGAGACAAATGACGATCCCCAGGTCGATGAACTAACCTGCACACATGTCACCAGGGAACTGCCATCTGACGTCTGGTATATGACCAACTAGCATGTTCCCGGCGAGTCCTGTCCGGTGTACTCATAATACAATGAGCACCTGTATACATCTTAGGTGATCCAACTGACACCAGTGGCTTGTGAGACCGGCCACCGCCCCTCGTCGGGGTCTCGACTGTATACACTAGTCTACTATGGAGTATCGATGCCCTATCTCGAAACTCTCACGACTAGGGACCTTTTAAGGATATGCTTATAGACCCCCAGCTCCCACTTATATGATCGCCCTCATACTGCTGGTGGTCAAGCAAGAATCCTAGGGGCTCTATCAACGTGTAATAGCGACGTGTCAGGTCACTTAAAACAGTACACGATGATAAAGGTAAACCAGATAGCATACTATCATCTCGAGTAAGACTGTCCTACCGGGATAGGTCCTCCCTCAATCATTACAATCACGTACCTGTGACCTAATAATTGACTCTGAGGGCACTATCTCCAACATCTTAGGTGATCCAACTGACACCAGTGGCTTGTGAGACCGGCCACCGCCCTTCGTCGGGGTCTCGACTGTATACACTAGTCTACTCCGGAGTATCGATGCCCTGTCTCGAAACTCCCACGAATAGGGACCACAATTAAGGATATGCGTATAAACTACCCAAATCTCACGTATATGATCGCCATCATACTGTTGGTAGTAAAGCCAGATCCTAAGGGCTCTATCAAAGTGTAACATGCAATCAGTCACCTGAAAATGTACACGACTAATGAAGGCAAACCAGATAGCATACTATCATCTCGAGTAAGACTGTTCTACCGGTATAGGTCCTCCGCAATCATTGCAATCACGTACCTGCGATCCAATAATTGACTATGAGGGCACTATCTCCAACAATCTCCCACTTGCACTCAAGGCTAATATTGCGATGTCGACTACTCACAGCCCGTGTGAAACCGAACATCCAACTCCTCTACTAATCAGTTTCACAAAGCCCGTTTGTAAAACTATTGTGTTCGAAAAATAGCCTCAGTGAGTGGATCCGCCTAGATGTTTCTTTCTATATCTCTCTAAATCTCAAGTTCGCGGAGAAAGCCATCTCCCGAATCGAGTAATACCTGTCTTAGAATATGTCTGGATATCTGATGGGACCTTGTTCATAAATGAACTCCAAATCCAAACTTCTTAGACTGTATCGATCACTGAACCTAATCAGTATCCGGCACCATGCCACCCACAGTATCCTCTTGGACTATCTGTCCATAATACTGTCCCTCTTCGTCAGAGGGAAAAACTATAACTCTGACAATCACTCGGTCATCCATGTCACCTTTGAAGCCTGGAATGATGATCGTCTCCCGAAGGAGGCTGCCGTCATCAAATCCGTAGAACATGTACTTATGTTCTAAAACTGCTTCCTTATGTTTCTCCAGGATTGGATTAATACAAACTCATTGCATCTAGTGCAAAAACAACATTTGGTGCGGTACTTGACATCTCATGATTGACTCAATTGCCTAAGCAAGTGATCTGCCAATCATGCACATCCCTCTCCCCTTTAGTCTGTACGACACCTTTAGAGAGGGTGACTCCATCACCTGCAGGCACACCACCATGCTAGGAGTCAACTATTCTAAAAACCATTAGAATATCTGTCAAAGTACCCACATTGGGAAACTACCCAAATCCAGATCTAAAACCATAGATCTAGAAACCATAATGTCTGATATTATATCCATATCCTGTCTGTAGAAACAACTGTGTGACGACCACAGTACAACCGATCGTAGTATAGTAATTTTACTTCCTACTCTATGTATGTCATTCAGATACCATGACATCACACCCTACTACCTTCTTAACAGATCCATCCCCTATTCTGATTGAAGTCAAACCCATGACTGTCACATCAAAATTAGATGATCTATCTCCGCTATAACTGCTCTAGTCTATAAACAGACATAAGCTACTTGCCCACTATGCTTCTGCTGCTCCCACTGACTACGACAACCCTCCTACCGGGTCTCATAGCCTGGAACATCAGTAGTGTCAAGTCTGGGTAGATAAGAACCTCCCTGTCACCGTCCTTGAGGCTACCGAAGTACCTCTCGGGTGTCTGAGGTTACCCACCATATCTGCGGAGTGGCTAATGGAATGTCAAACCTGATTGAATATATAGGTCCTATTAAATTTTCCGTAATCGTTCGCGGTTCTGGAATCACTTCCAGTTCTACCATACTCCCACTACTGTTTTCTGAAAAAATCCATTTTACTAAAACTGTGGCGAGTCAAGAACAATATCTCTATTGATCTTCCAAATGGTAGAATATCAACCCTCGTCATAGCCAGGGTCAACCCACAAACAGCCATTACAGAATCGTGCCCTGAGTTATCCAGAGTCTGGTTTTAAGCATGAGCTGGACAACTCCCCGTACCTTAACATCTTTTAAGGTATGAACTATTCTATATCCAATATAGAAAATTTGGCACTTATTTAATTGGAACCATATTCAAACCATGCAGCTGTCTCCAGTGCATATCACTTTAATGGAAAGAGGCTAATCAGCATTACTCAACTTAGGAATCCATCCAATTATGAGTAATTCGAAAGAGAAACAAGTTTCTCAAAACCATCACTATCATTTGAATACCAATCACAAGAATCTACATCTTCGATCTCTTTGAAGAATCCCGATACTTGTGACATCTGGTTCTCTACTTTATTCTTATACCCACAACTTCTCAAAACTTAGACCTTGTATTTCTACGAAACATTTGTCTAAATACTAGAGAAGTTATAAGTAAACAGAACATAGTGCGAGGACCTACCCCTTTGTCCTGATGGACACTGGACAACATACAATACTCTGTATAAGTCCGCTGAGTTAAACAACTCAAAATCTGTGCGTCGTAGGTTGAAAACTGTACCCTAGTGATTTCCTCAAATATTACCAATTACAACGAATTCCGATATAATGAGGATAATCACCTAATTCCCAAAAACTTACTCCCACTCATCATCTGTAAAACCATACAGATATGAGAATGAAACCTGGTAAATACATACCCTTGGAGTAAGTATCTAATCGGGAAAACAGTTTTCTTTTAACAATGCACTGAAACATGAAAATGTTTCATAGGGGTATCCTGGTATTCATAGCAATGACTCTTCCATAATCCAATTCATGACTTCAACCGTATATTTTATTGCCATCTCTCCAAATCCCTTTATTTTTCTTTAGTCGTTACCTTCTGTACACCATCGTTAGGCTAAATGGTTTTCTTCCTTCCCTACCGTTCGGCACCAGCCTATGGTTTGGAAGAAGACTATCTAGTAAGCATAATAGGTGTACCCTCCTAAACCAAGGAGTACTCGTATCTTGAGAGAAGGTGATGATAAAAGACAACTGAATAATACCTTATTCTTTTAAAGGTGAAATAAGAGTGGTGATGAAGTGCGCGGTTTGGTCGTGAATGATAACAGTCGCAATTTACTTTGCCCCCTTTCTAATCCATTTATTTTGTCTTTACATATTACCTTCTGCACACCCTATTTAGGCTAATTGGTTTTCTTCATTCCCTACCTTTCGGCACCAGCCTATGGTTTGGAATAAGACTGTCCAATAAGCGTAATAGGTGTACTCTCCTAAACCAAGGAGCCCTCGCAACCTGAGAGAAGGTGATAATAAAAGACAACTGAATAAACCAATTCTTTTTCTCCTGAACCTGGATCCATCCTCGAAGAAGTCCCTTCGAGTTCGTATATAACCATACGATGGATCTATCCAATGGAAGTGGATATCCGTAGTAATACGGGTGTTCTGAGAAATACAAAGGGTAGAAGAAGGAGTGGCAATGACTTATGCAACTCGGACAATCCAAAAGCCAGTATTTTAAGAAGGTTCGGTCAACCTGGTCACTGAGTCATAGTCTAGGATCGGTCAAAGGTCGCTGCCAAAGAGAGAGAGAAAAGAAACACTCTGCGTGCACTCTAACCTAGATCAGAATGGTTATCACTTTATCTAATCCGGAAACCTCCCTCTGTCCTGTCAAATTCTCCTCCAAACCTGAAAGAAGAATTAATCGGGATCACCCGAAGAGTAAACCAACTCATCAGTTGGAATCGGGATCCAACTCTCATCGCATGATAACGTGATGGAATGCATCCACGTTACTCACACTCCAGAAGGTATGCGCATACTTGGCAAGTTTCAGTTTCTTTAGAAACTCCCGATCAGATTTTTGCCCCATGCTCTTATAACCTTAGTGTTAGGTCAAAATGTCATAAGTCACATGCCAAGTTCTACCCATCACTATCTTGTTAATTTGAACCCACCCGCACATGCCCTTGGCGTTAGGTCAAAATGGCAGAACGGCTGTCCCAAACCAACTCATCTATCTATGCAACAATTGAATACCCAGCAGCTACCAAACACTATGCCTTGGCGTTAGGTCAAAATACATAGCTTGAATACTACTGAATACCCAAAAGAAGTGACGGAGGGCTACGGCTGGTTTTTGGCGAAAAACCTTTAACGTAGTGAACTTGATATCGCTGAAGGAACCTGATAGCTTTTTAAAATATAGTGGCGAAAACCTTTTGCTAAAGAGGTCACTCCCGGTGAAGGGATCTCGGCTCTTTCCTCGTGGAATGAGGTGCAGGATATTCCACTGAATACCGCTATGCAAAGCAACTTGTAATCGACTATAGTGAAGTTATTACCCTGACGCAAACTTCTGCCCAAGGGGTCAGTCCCGGTGAAGGGATATCGGCCCTTGCCCCGTCGAATGAGGTGCAGGATATTCCACTGAATACCGCTATGCAAAACAAAAGGAAACGTCTTTGCAATAACACTTTTTAAATTTGTTCCAACAACTATAAACAGGTTTGTTTAATTTTGCATTGATCAGAATCAACGCAGTCCCATCAATCAATCACACCAGAAAAGAACGAAAATAAAATGTACGTATATGCCATCCGCATTCGTCTCTGGGTCCCGTCATCACCCGTTAGGTTACTTAACTAACGACAGAGCGGGGACTGGACTAGCGCGGGTGTAAAACATATACAACATCTAATAGTATATAAACCAATATACAATAATCGCTCCAGGCGTGATAATATGCAACATTACAGAAAAGTAATAAGCATCACAGTACAATACAGATAATCTGGGATCCCCGGGTTTCACAGAGCCGCTGCTGAAACCCGACGTTCCCCTGTCGTGTGGATAGCCTGTGCAATGAAAACCTAGACCCCTACGGGTGCGGCAAGTTACCCGCCAAAACCTGAAGCGAGGTAGTCCCCACAGCATAGTGAATGGAACACCCGGCACTTCACGGAATCCGGTAAATTGAGCACCCCTCCTTGGGTCAACCTGTACCCCCTACGAGTGCGGCGAATAGTCTGCCAATTTTAGAGTGGGGCCCTTCTGTCTCTCAAAGCCATGAGATGCGGACCCGTTGCCCTCCAGAACCCGGCTATCCGTGCACTCCGTCGTGGGGTAAAACCTAGTACAGTAATGAAAAATAGTACAACAGGTACATCGACCGCAACCTGGTCGTGCACCAAAAGAATATTATACAACAGGCAGTGACGGCAGTCCACAAGTTGGATGCTCGCCCCGCAATATCAAATGTACAAATAAACTCAAACTGTACTACCATTGCACACTGCTATCCACCACGACAAATCCGCAACATCACAGCACAACACAGAACATCAACGCGAATGTCACGTTCGCAAACCCGTCTAAAAGAACTATAGCAATCAGACGCGGTTTACCGATCAAATGACATTCCCGGTCGGAGATATAATGTAAGCACTGTAAACTAACATGTTTAAATTTCGATCGACAAAATATCATAAAGTGGGCCCCACGCAAATCTGTTGAACAATAATAAAATCTGGGCCCAAAATATATATACCAAAAATCCTAATTTCCAACATAGAATGCACTGTAGAAAGTTGGCTGAGTGACGTCACTTTCCTGCGGCGGATCCGCGGCCAAGACAACTGCTTGGGCCGCGGATCCGCGGTGGAACAGTGGAATCACTTGGTCGAATTTCTCCAGTATTCCTAAAAAGCCCTGCTTGATTTTCTGGTATGGTCAAAATGCCATTTGGACCAGTTTGAAAATTAACAGAAACTTTAATACTAGAAATTGCGATTTTCGATATCCGGTTCGATCGATGTTTTAAACGCGTTAGCATAAGTTAGTATAGCAAAATGGTGAGGCTCTGATACCACTGTAAGTCTACGCTAGCGCCCCGGCCGTCTACAGACGCCAAATGCGGAACAAAAACTTTTAAACTGGCGCTATCGTATGCTTTCACCCGGATCTGCCATTATTGCTAAACTAACAAACTGTAAAGAGTGTAGAAAGGTTATACCGAACGATCCGAGTCCTTCGTTCTTTAACCATCATCCCACGCTCCATTGCGGCTGCTCCGATCTCGTCGATCTCCGATCTGCTCGTCCAGGTGGCACCACATCACTGATTCTTTAAACGGGCTCCCGCCTCTGACTTGAGGCAACTCGGTCGTCAAGTTTGCTAGAAGAGACGACCAAGAATGATGTAGAGAATGAGTAGATGACTTTGTCTCACTTCGTCCAAGTCTGTGGACGATCGGTTAATGAAGTTGCCATTTTATCGGGTGATGGAAATGAAAGAGGTAATGAAATTTCCATGCACCCTTAACCATAGTCTTTTTCTCTCCAAAAATGAAATCAATCTCTCTCTCTCCTCAAAGAATGGCCGGCCACTAAATAGCAAAGAGGGAAGTGATGGTAGGAGCAAGTGGTGACCATATCATGAAGCTTATCATGAAGAAAAGATCTTAACCAAAACAAAATGCTTTAATGTTAAAGCATGAGTCATAAACCTAGTCATCATGCATTAATGAACCATTAAATGCATCCAATGAAAACACAACACCAATTAATCCTAGTCACCTCATCTAGATGCTTCTAGAACACTGACTCACCTCAAAAGAAGAAAAGATAAATCCGTCTTTAACCGAATGTTAAAAGGCGGCTGATAGAAAACTGGAAACTGGCAACTTCCAAAAGTGATCCCGAAACGACTTTCAGGATAACCCCGAAACTGTATAAATATACCCGCATTTGTATTACGACCGAATACAAATTCTACTGAGACAAAGATATTATACCTACTCAATATAATACTCGGATCCGGCTTAAACCAAAGCCGACCAGTATTATCTGCCCGAAAAATAACACGTGCGTAAACGCACGTGCATTTTCCGAACCCTGCCATAAAACCATACGGCCTCTACAACGTTTCGCCCGAACTTGGGAAACTGTCTGTGGGGGACTCTAATGACTCGTCAGTACCCTGGCAGTGGGTTTAACCACAAACCGTCAGCGGCACTAGCAATGCGTAACGGCTGCCCATGGACTGACTTCAAGGGAGGCTGATGAGCGAACTCAAGGGAGGCCGATGAGCGAACTCAACCAGAAACCCTACTGAGCCTAACAGTAACAATGTATATACAGTCCGGTCCGTTCGTCAATGAGTATCGCATATCCGCCTAGGGGGCTAGTAACGTCAGACCCCCAGAAGCAGTATAAGTCATGTCGGAGTGTAGCCCAATAACACCCTGAGATACTACTGGAGTACCTACCAGTAAATCTCCTGCCATGGCTATGGACTATGTGTAATGGCTCTCCTAGACACAGCACGACCTCGCCCCCAATACCGGGAGAGACGAATCCCCTGCCGATCCGCTCACGTGCCTCCATATGGCTCGGGACTGTACCCAAAAGCTACCTGTTTGCATGACTCCTTTGAGCCGTGGTAGGGTAGAAATCAAAGCACAGTGGGAACTCACACGAGACAAATGACGACCTCAGGTCGATGAACTAACCTGTACACATGTCACCAGGGAACTGCTATCTGACGATAGGTATAGTACTAACTAGCAGATTCCCGGCGAGTCCTGTCCGGTATACTCATAACCCAATGAGCACCTGTATACATCTTAGGTGATCCAACTGACACCAGTGGCTTGTGAGACCGGCCACCGCCCCTCGTCGGGGTCTCGACTGTATACACTAGTCTACTCCGGAGTATCGATGCCCTGTCTCGAAACTCCCACGACTAGGGACCACAATTAAGGATATGCGTATAAACTACCCAACTCTCACGTATATGATCGCCATCATACTGTTGGTAGTAAAGCAAGATCCTAAGGGCTCTATCAAAGTGTAACATGCAATCAGTCACCTGAACATGTACACGACTGATAAAGGAAAACCAGATAGCATACTATCATCTCGAGTAAGACTGTTCTACCGGTATAGGTCCTCCGCAATCATTGCAATCACGTACCTGCGATCCAATAATTGACTATGAGGGCACTATCTCCAACACAAAGCAAAAACTCTTAAAAGCAATCAAAAGACAAACCGAGTGTGTAGCATCTGCCAGTTATTGCTAAAGGAGTCACTCCCGGTGAAGGGATCTCGGTCCTTTCCTCATCGAATAAGGTGCAGGATATATCATATATACCGCTGTGCAAAGCAAGAACTGTAGCTACCTGTTTTATTTTGAAATTCGATTCTGCAACATCTTTAGGTTTCTTTTATTTCATTAATCTCATTAATGAAGTTCCATCATTTAAATTACCTAAACATCACAGATAAATACGACGTACACTTATGTCATCCGCATTCGCCTCGATGTCCCCTCGTGCACCGTTAGGTTAGGTAACTAACGGCAGAGCGGGGCAGGGCTAGCGCGGGTGTAAAACATAAGTAACGCCTATATAATATATCATATATACTATATACTGTATCTATCACAGAACATCACATGATCACATCACAGATATCGCAGCAGAAGAAACATATGAAATATTGGATATATTAGGACGTCCGTGTTTTCAATACGAGCCAGTATAAAACACGGATTCCGCGGTCGCGATGAATAACCAAACCCACACCCCTAGACCCCTACGAGAGCGGCAAGCAACCCTACCAATTCTAGAGTTAGGAGACCCGGACTCGACTCCTCGAGTTGGTCTCCCACTGGACACCAGAACCCGGTTACTTGTGCCCTCCTTCTTGGGTCTATCCTAGTGCGGAAAAGTAAATAATATACAAAGGGTGACATCTTCCGCAACCTGGAAGTGCCCCAATAAAAGAATATTACATACAAGTTTTTACATGAATGAAAATGAAAAAAACACTCATCTCACATAAAAACCCCCGGCTATTCAAACACGACGATCCAATATAACATATCCAGCAACACATAACATCACATGTCATCAACGTAAGTAAATATGCCCATCCCAATTGTCGTTGACATATAGCAACGAAACCGGCGATATCACATATTACACTTACGGTCACACAAAAGAAAGTGTAAAACTACAACAGTTGGAATCCGCAACCTCTTTAGACATCGCATGCCTGATCAAATGAAATACTTAGACATCGCATGCCTAACAATTATAAACCCCGCATTTTAGTCTCATTATCGAAAACACTTTTCAATATTAAGTCGGGCAATTCAACAAGATTCCCGACATCCTGATCGAATACTCGTCGCAAACTTTAGTAGGCGGCCGCACCCCCGTGCTTTCGACGAAGTGTACCAAGACGGAACACCGCTACTGCGAGCACCCGGACGGATGCTTTCGGCGACGGGGTTCTCCTACAGTCACTTGGTCGGGGCTAAGGGGTGTAGCTGTCTATTAAGTCTATCCAGCGAGTATCCGCGTACACTACGTGATTGCGACGGACTTTTGATCACATCAAAATTCCGTGGCAACCGATCAAGTGAGACTAAAATGCTATATTTATAACATTCATATTAGTTATCTCATAACTATTTGTGAATTCCAATCATTGTATCACATTCCGGATAATATAGAAAATGTTAAACTTTCCGATCGAACAATCGAACACCTAAGTTTTCCCGAAACAGATCAACATATGAAACAAGTTTAAAAACATCCAGTTCATGCCTCAGTACCAACGGTCCAGCCGTAGAAGGGTCAAGCCAACGCCTCACATGTGGCATGCCGTACTGCCCCAAACCCTAAGGTTCAAAGGGCAGTTCAAGACGGTCACATAATCGAGTTAAGGTTTGTTGTCTTCTAGAGGGACCATCGCGTTACTTGCATGTTCATAACAGAATACTACATTTTATACCGCCCATTCTTATGCTCGTGTGTTTATAGGTAGGTGCTTTTAATCCGTGTTTGTTGCATATTTACAGAGTACAGGTTTCCAGCCCAAATATTGCAAATCATGACAAAATCTCCACAGTTACGCTAAAAGCAGAACATCTGTTGACAGCAGATAAAAGCCGGGTTCCGGTCATCCATATCCGTCCAGTGCCGAGTACCTGTTCCTGAGACAAGACATATGACAGTGGTCATTCGTGTCTGGTACAAGCACAGAGCACGAGGGGGGCAGCACAAGAATCAATGGGTGCGCGGAGCTCGAGAGAGATAGAAGTCAAAAGTGAAGAAAAGATAGCAATCTTGGACTAAGAATTATGAAGATATTCTGGAAAGATTATCAGAAAATATATGTACCAGACAACAGGGGACAGCAGACCAGGGACCTACAGAAAAGCCCATGCCCTGAACCCTCTATAGTGCGGCGGATCCGCGGCCAATAGGGGGTATTGGCGGCGGATCCGCGGCCTTACTGACTCCTTGTCGTGTCGTTTTTTGGGGGTAGTTTGGGGACTTCATTTTGTGGCAGATTCTTGCCCTAGGTCTTCAACCCTCTGCCTATAAATACTCCAGAATTGAGCTAAGCCAAGGGTCCAATTCTAAGTTCATTCTTTGTTCCTCTTTTGTAGTTTTTTGTGTAGTTCTTCTTCTTCTTCTTCATTCTTTTTCCATGAAAATTGTAGTGAGAGCTTTTTGAGTGGGAGATCAATGAAGATGAGGGCTTTTGTATCATTCTCTTTTGTTTCTTCTTCCCCTTGAGATTCTTTCTTTCCCTTGATCATTCAACCTCTTCATTGAGCTTGAATGGTTAAGGGTTAGTTATTGATCTCAAGGGTCGTATTTTCTTATGGAATTAGCGCTTCATTTCACATGCGTTCTCTACCCTTCCCTTGATCTTGCAACCTCTTGATTGAGCTTGCAAGTTTAAGGGTTGGCTATTGATCACATGCTTGTCTTGAGTTCTAGTTTCTTGTTCCTTTTATCGCTTTTTATTACTTGCTTATTATTATCTTGCTTTACTTTCTTGCAATTTTATTCATGCACTTAATTACTTGTAATCTTTTCTTTTCTTTGTTCTTTTCTTTCTCTCTTTTTTGTTCATATTGTGATTGGTTGTAATTGTTGTTGTTGTTAAGAATCAATACGATATTGTAAGTTAAGTCTTTCTTTGCTCATTTCCTTTTCCCGTTATTTTCCATTGAACTCCGTCCAAACGTTACGCAAGCGCTCCGTTAGGCACCCTACCCTAACAAGGTAACGGTGATTCCTAACCGCGACCGGTTGCATTCGGTTTGGCCGGAGGTGAAAGCAAGAGACAAGAACGGAAGGACAAGGGTAAATAAGCCGGATTCCACGAATACCGCGCTTAAATCCCCTAATCCACGTTGTTGCCGATTGCTCTAGCTTCAAGTGGTCAAGACTCGGCTCAAAGGTTTTGAGTACGGATTTCTTTAGCTTATAATTTCGTATCTTTTTCTTAACAAGTTTATACTTGCAAATAATACGCATAGGTTAGACTGAACAAACATATACAATTCTTTATTGATTCGTCTAAAACAAGAAAGGACATACAACCATCTCCCTGTGGATCGACCCGTGCTCAACCGGCTAGCTGCATAGCGACACCTTCTTGATTGCGGTTAACTTCAATTCTTTCAATCAAATGGCGCCGTTGCCGGGGAGACGGTAGCGTATTTTTTTTCTTGTTATTCGGGTTAATATTCTTTTTGTATATATATAAAAAAAAATTCTTTTTGTTATTTTTGATCATTTTTGTGGGCAAGTGTGCAGATTTTTGCGTATTTGCAAACTGCGATTGTGGGAGCAAAGTGTGCATTCAAGGCTAAGGTGATTGCGAAGTACAGTGCCAAAGATCCGAGTAGTTTGACCTGCGCAAGCGAACTTTCCAAGCTTACCGGATTTGATTCAACGGGGGTTTCCTAACCCAAAAAAGTAACGGTACGTATTTCTTAAACATCTTCTTCTCAAATCCGACGCATCCAATATACTATTCTTTGCAGGATTCTTTGCTAGTTCGCTAGCAAACGCTAAAAATTGACTAACCCGTATTTGTTGCAGTGCCGCGCTTAAACTAAAAAACGATTGTTTGATTCTTTATAGAATTTTTATTGAATTGCGCATTGCATACATTAATACGGACTTAAGGGCAAGCGAACCCCACAACATACGGTAAAGGATTTCATCACCTTTTCCGTGGCCCACAAATCACGAACTTGAGCATAACGTTTACCCGCACAAATTTTAAAAGAAACTAGACTTTAAGCCTTAAGGACTTCGCGCTCACTAGGAGAAGTTAACTGTGTTTAGAACCTCGCTTAACGGTATATTGTTTACGGGGTGTCTAGGAAAGTGTTAACGGCGCAACCGCCAAAAGAGAAAGGGTTATTTAATTAAGGAACTTCGCGAAAGCATTGGAAAACCTCCCCTTATCTCTGCACTTACCTGGCCTCGTGATCAGTGTATCTTGAGCCCGTTTCTCGACACAGTTTTACTTCGACAATCAAGTTCTGGAGCAGGTCTAGTTGACCTAGGTGAACCCTAAAACGATTAGGTGTGTGGTATTTTTGTGTCGTGATTGTTTTTGTCCATATTCTTTTTGTGTGTATATTTCATTCTTCTGTTAATATATAAACTATAAAAAAAAAATATCACATTCTTTTTCCCCTCCTTTCTCTACCTTTCTTTCTCTCTCTTCATATCATGGGTACCCCACCTCGAAAAACTCTTGCCGAACTTTGGTACTCCCAACCAGACATTACTTCTTACGGTTCTTGCTTTGGCCGAACTTCGAACGATCCATCCATGCCAAAAATTTTATTGAAAGATCGATAGACGCGTCTAGGACAAACAATTTGACTTCGCAATCAACTTCGTATCAACCATTTCAAACATTCACCCCTTCTTACGTTGATACCCCTTCTTCGAGTCATGTTGCAACTCCAAGACCTATGTCTATTGCAGAACGTATTGAACAATCTCGTAGCCGATCTTTCACTCCTGTCACCACTTCAAATTCTTGGGATCAACAATTTCATTCACCTTCTTATCCAAATGTTGATCATACCCATGTCCAACCATTCAATTCCTACCAGTCCTACCCTACTTTTTCACCTTCCCTAGACATTGTTTCTGAACCGCCATTTGGGAATTTTCAGTATCCAAACAACTTTGAATCTTTTACTGAAACCCCTTCACAACCAATGTCTAGTCTAGAACAGTCCTTGGAAGACTTTAGGTTAGCGTCAAGCCAACAGATGATGGATTTGAATGCGTTCATGGCCGCCCTCATACAACCTAGTGACCCGGTAGCTAGTTTTCAACTAGCTCCAAATTTTCCAATGTATGAAGAGGCGGTAGGACAGGATGTGAATTTGAGTGGAGAAAGTGAGCTGTATACCCTTCCAAATCAAACCTACCCATCTCAAATTGAATCCCACAACTCCTGTGTTGAAAGTCTATCAAGTGTCCCAAATGAATTATCAGTTGAAGATAGAATGTTTAATGAGTTGTGCGACTTTGTAGTATTTGATTTGCCAAATTGTGAAGGGACCTTGCCAAGTGAAACCACACCCAATCCTTTTGACCTCTACACCTCCATCTTAGAACCTGAATTGATTGAAATCCATGCTTTTGATGAGGTGTCTGAGAAAATTGACTTTCACTTGATTAAGGATATTGACGCTGGGACTATTTTGGATGATGAACCCGTAGATTTGACAGAGTTTTTCTCTCCAATTCATTAAATGTTTTTCCCGAACAACATATGCGTCTGGACTTTGATGAAATATGCATGGATGAGCTTAACTTTGAGGAGAATTTTGAGGATATTTTTGAGGATGAAACAGTTCTAGATGATGAGTCGGATTTTCCAATTCATCCTGTTCCTTTCACTGACTGTGTACACCCTCCAGAACCCTTAACCGATACCCTTCCTCAACCACTTCCCTCCATCCTTTTCATCGTTCCGACCTTGCAAGAACCCGTACCATTTTCACTTCCTGTGTCTGGGTTACCGAGTTCGGCGTACCCATGGTTTCTCACAAATCTTGAGGGATTTGACCCCATTTCTCGACGGATAAATATATTATCACAATCGCTTTTCACACATCGGTCATCCCAAATTGTGCTAATCTATTTACTCCATTTGCACCCTCAAGTTCGTATTCCACTTCTTTTTCCCGTCCGTCATTCTTCTTCCTCTCATATACCGAGACCATATCCCGCTTCTCTCCGCATATGGTCTCGCGTATTCTCCATCTCTTTCCTCTACGCCTTCTTTCCCCAACCACTGCTTCACCATGATAAAATGTTTGAATGGTTGGTGTTAACTTTTGGCCTGTGTAAGGCCTTGTATAGCTTGATACTGTTCTTTCCCCCCTAAACCTGAACTTCAACTGTAGCGTCTTGAAAAGTCGTTTTGGTGTTTTCCTGAAATTCGGTGAAAATTCGGTATTTTTCCGAAAACCGTCTTTCTTGTTATTTTGCAGTTTAGGGCTAATTATACCTTAAATGGATAGGTAATTACTTGTTTTTAGTAACTAATGAGTTAATTATGAAATTTTGGTCATTTAAAAATTTTTCCCTATTTTTCAATTTTTTAATATTATTTTAAGCCGGTAAGAAAATACATTAAATAAGCGATAAATACAAATTTTTCCGGGCTAATTTTAATCTCTAAAATTATGATAATTATAATCTAGTGATAACATGAATTTTTAGTAATTTATTTTGATTTTTAACCAATTTTTATGAATTGAAACGAATTTATTGAATTTTGGGCTAAAACTTGCAATTTTTGAGTTGTAGGGGGCCTTTTTGCATAAAATTTCTTTTGTAAAACCCCTCTCTCTTTTTCCTCAGCCCTAGGAAAGCCCCACCTTGTGTGAGACCAGAAATTTCTGGCCTCTCTCTTCTTGGTTTCTTTCTTGAGTTAATTTGATAGTTTATGGTATTATTTTAATTAAAATGGATAATGTATGATACATTGACTTTTGTGGACTTGACCATGACTTTCCCCACTTGCCCACACCCTCCCCCATACCTCATTCTGGCCGAAATTCCTGCACACCCTCTTCTTCCTCTCTTTTCTTTTCATTTTTCTTCAATTTCTTCAAGAAATACATCAAAATCCATGATTTAATTCAAAAATCCAAACTAAAATCCTTATGCTATCATTATCCTTAGCCATTCTTGCTTGGACCTTGGTGTTGAGGCCATCAATTGGAGCAAATTTTCTTGCTTGATCCATAGATCAAGAGGTATAATTCTCATCAAGTTGCTTTCTTTTGCTAAAAATTCATTTAATTGTATGGTTAGTGTTAAAAGTTAGCTTATTTCTAATCTAGTTTAAAAGAGTAGTTTGTTTAAATTAGGGTTTTGAAGCCATGATAATTAATTAAGTTGTTTATTAGTTAATCTAGTTGTTAGTGAACTAATCTATATGGTTACCTTGTTATGTAGTCTTTAATTATGCTAATTTAGGTAATTTTAGAAGTTGATTTTAGTTGTAAATTGTTGTTTTAAATTTTCAAGAGAAGGTTTTTGTATGGAATTGATATTTGAAACTTGATTAGTGAGTTAATTAAGTTTTAGAAAGCATTATTAAATTGATTTAAACCTAATTTGCTATCTAGTGTTTTGCTAACCTTAATCTAAGAGGTGAACTTGCTAATTGGGGTTGAAATTAGTGTTAATTAAGTTTTTCAAGTATGGTTTTTGATTTGCAATTGCTATTTATAAAAATCAAGAAAGGGTTTGGTTGTGGAATATAGGTTTTGGAGCATGGTTAATGTGTTGTAATTAGTGGGTGTGGATTGCTTGTAGTGTGCTTGGGTGAGTATGCTTTATTGTAGTCGTTTTGTCGCAAATCGGCGATTTTTGCACCGATTTTTGGAATGTATATGCTTACTAGATTTTTATATAAATTATGTGATGGACTATTTTTGATATCTTGATGATTGTAATGGCTTGTCCTACGACTTTTAGGATGCGTGAGTGCGGTTTTTGGGTAGTCGGGTTTTAGTTTTGCTGGGTGACCCAAATCGGCGTTTTTGGCAGTTTTTGCGATTTTCGCGTGTGTTCCGCGCACTTTGTGCACGTTGTACCTAGCTAGCGAACTTTAGTAGTTTCGTTGGGGTTTGCGTCGTTCTTGATATGTAACCTTATAATTGGTAATGATGTAAATTCCAGGTTCGGTCGCGGAAACGTCAGACGCGGCGCGAAAGGGAAAGGCGGTGATTGGACACAGCTAGCCAGGGATCCCGGTGAGTAGATTTAACATCTACGGGTGACGATCGTTTGGATGGTGCAAGTCGCCCGATAGATTTAGTAAACTGGAAAATAGTAAATTGGATAACCACTTGTGACATTAGAATAATATTACTGGCATGATAATTGCTGCAATTAGATCAATATGTTATACCCATATACGCAAACTCAATTGTAGGACACATGCACCATTACCAGGTTTTTATATGCAGCACGAGCACTATTCATGTTTACACACACACCCTGGTAATTGCCATGCCACCACACTAGATAACTTTTAAATTGAAACCTTTTACTAATTGATACTTAAACTGGTACTATTGCCTTTAATTCCTTAAAAATGAAACCGTAGTATTGCTAATTCATGTGCATGTACTTCATCATATTAATTGTTCATGCTTAATATATTAATCACACATCGCAACTTGATTATTGATATCATACGCATTCATTATCATTGATATATGCACTTATGTGGATTTCTGGAGATTTTATGATATTGCTGGATTTCGGGGGAAAGCCGCAAAATTTCTAAACTTATTATATTTTTTAAAATATGTAAAATTGCGGTTTTCTAGTGATGTAAGTGTCGTCCACCATGAGTTTGCTGTGGATTTGGAAATCCGTGTCGAGGAGTGGAGGAACCGGCACGGGTACATGGTGGGCCCGGTAAGGTACCCCGGGGCAAGAGGAATGTGGTGATGACGTTGAGCCTGGCAGGGGACGGATTACCTACCGGTGACTGTTTGGGACGGCGGATATCCAGAGGATACCGACCGTGGCCACTAGATGATGAGATATTGATATTTGAGATGGGTCAGCCGGACGGCTGAGGCCAGAGATACATTTATGAGGTTTGAGACAGCTTTTAGGTGTCGTTGCTGGACACCGGTTCTCGTCGATTCTTTGATATTATGCTGGCATTCTAAAAGAGTTTCAAAAACAAAAAGAGATAAAAATATTTATATATATATATACTATTGAGACCTCAGATACTCATGTTGCATACATATTCGTACACTGATGCTGTATAATACCTGCTAGTATATCCATATTGCATACATACTTGCCATTATGTCCTGCCTTACCAGTATTATAGATGCTAGGATGCTTGTGTGCATGCATATGATAGCCTTTGTAGATGTTCTTTATTACTCACGAGTTGGCAACTCACCCCCGTTGTGCCATAGCCTGTTGCAGGTCCGCTCCGTCAGTTCAGTAGCGGCGGGTGCGCTTGCTTCTTTTGCCTCTTTTGCCTGGACTCGAGATTTGCTCATAGGTGGGTTATGTTAATATTTTTGTACCACCTTGTATATTATTTGCATCTAGTGTACTCCATCTACTGTTTCTACCAGATTATTGTATATTGACCTAGAGATGAGACTGTGAGGTTTGTGGATTTTATGCTGTATTTTGGGGGTCGAGCTCACTTGAGCCGACATGCTACTTTTTCATGCTTCCTTATGCTTTATTATGATTATTATGCTTGCTGTCATTTACATTGCGTGGGATTTGTGACCGCCTTATGGCGAAGAGCTAGCTCCCGCTTGGGGATGCCCTATTTTGTTGGATTCATGTATATATTTTGTTGTACCCATTTTTGGGGGTCAGTTTTTTTACAAAGGAGACTCTGCCGAAATTTTCGGGAAAAAAAATTGGTATTGTTTTTAAAAGTGTTTTTCATGACTTATTTGATAAACTTGCTTTCAAATGATTGGGTTTTCTTCACTCTTTTGCTTAATTGGTTTTGTTTTCTGGGCTTTGGCTTACTTATTTTTACGGACGCCTTTAGACGTTTCGTAAACTTAAGTGCCAGTCACGTTCCGTACCCTGCGGGTCGTGACAAAGTTGGTATCAGAGCGATAGGTTTTACCTTTGTGAGTGTAGGATGACCCTTGGTAGATGGAGTAAGTGACTTAAGCAGCGTAACGTAGCGTGCGTATGTCCGCGGCATACTTACGATACGGTACTCCGCCTAAGTGACTTTAGGATATACTTGCTTGAAAAATTCCTTCTTCAACTCCGTGTATCCTATGATCCTATTGCACTGTCCTTATTATCCTTTTCCTGTACCAGCCACTATGCCGCCGAAGGCTACGAGGGCACAGAGGTTTGCCGTCAGAGACGAGATTCGAGCTGGCTCGTCCGAGACTAGGACTGAGCAGGGTGGTATGCCTACGCCGCAGAGACAGACTGATCCGCATTCCCCAGGTCGCATGGATAGGCTTGAGTCCGGTATGGAGGAGCTGCGACAGATGATGGGAGGCATGCAGGAGTTACGATAGATGGTGGAATCGTTAGTAGAGGTCAATCGAGCACAGAGATCGGATATTACTCCCCCTGCAGTCGTTTCAAGACCGAGTCGGATTCGCACTGATATGTTAGCACCTAGGAGGGTTCGCAGAGGCCGTGGTGGATTCTTTAGGGGCCAGTTATATCGCCTTCACCCATATGGTCAGCAGCCATGGTTAGGATGTTTTTGGTGTGGTAGCATGCATCATCGTATCAGAGACTGTCCGGTGAGACGACAGGGATCAGCGACAGTTCCGCATGTGACCCTACCACCATCACCACCCCCTCCTCAGAGAGCCCTACTTTCTACCCCAGGCGATGCTCCACGCCAGTTAGGTGCACCGAGAGGCCGAGGACGTGGCGGTCCTGTTCAGAGAGGACGAGGAGGCAGAGGCCGAGGTCGAGGTCAGCCCGCTATCGGTGGAGGACAGGCCCGAGTATTTGCTTTGACACCGCAGGATGCGCAGGCATCCAATGCCGTCGTGACAGGTACCTTGCCAGTTTGTTCTTTCGACGCACGGGTATTATTCGACCCAGGTTCCACACATTCGTACGTCTCTACACACTTTGCACCGATGTTGGGCCGTGAGTCGTCGTCGTTAGATCGGCCGCTTGTTGTTGTTACTCCGGTAGGCGAGTCGTTTGTCGCTCGTTTTGTATTTCGTTTGTGTTCCGTTCGTATCGGGGAGAGGGATTCATCAGTTGATTTGATACTCCTCGATATGTTGGACTTTGATGTGCTTCTGGGCATGGATTGGCTAGCCACTTGTTATGCTTCGGTGGACTGCCGTGAGAAGGCAGTCAGATTTAGCTTTCCGGGAGAGCCAGTCCTTGTTATTAAGGGAGACCGTAGTGTCGCCCTTCCCAGCTTAATTTCGTCTCTTCGCGCTGGTCAGCTCTTGCGGAAGGGATGTCAGGGATTCTTAGCGTTTGTTTGTGATACTCGAGCTGCAGAGGTTCCGTTGGACCGGGTCCTGGTAGTTTGTGAGTTCCCTGATGTTTTCCCTGATGAGCTACCTGGGCTACCGCCTGAGCGCGATGTTGAGTTCTGCATTGATTTGATTCCCGGTTCGGGGCCTATTTCTATACCGCCTTATCGGATGGCCCCGGCAGAGCTTCGAGAGCTGAAGGATCAGTTGCAGGATTTGTTGGACAAGGGGCTTATTCGACCGAGTGTTTCTCCGTGGGGTGCTCCGGTCCTGTTTGTCTAGAAGAAGGATGGAAGTTTGCGCTTATGTATCGACTACCGCCAGCTGAACAAGGTTACCGTTCGGAACAGATATCCGTTGCCGCGTATTGATGATTTGTTCGACCAGCTTCAGGGTGCGGGGTATTTTTTTTCGAGGATCGACTTGCGATCAGGATACCATCAGCTGCGAGTTCGACAGGAGGATATACCGAGGACAGCTTTCCGCACGCGCTACGGCCACTACGAGTTTTTGGTGATGTCGTTCGGACTCACCAACGCCCCAGCAGCATTCATGGATTTGATGAACCGTACATTCAGGCCGTATCTTGACTTGTTCATCATCGTGTTTATCGACGATATCTTGGTGTACTCCCGGAGCAGAGAGGAGCACGAGCAGCACCTGCGGATTACGTTACAGACTCTGAGGGAGCACCAGCTGTTCGCGAAGTTCTCCAAGTGTGCATTCTGGCTGGACAGCGTCGGATTCTTGGGTCACGTGGTTACGAGAGACGGCATTCGTGTGGACCCGAAGAAGATTGAGGCCGTTCAGCAGTGGCCCCGACCTACATCGGTTACTGAGATCCGTAGTTTTCTAGGCCTGGCGGGCTACTACAGGCGTTTTGTTCAGGACTTCTCCCGTATAGCTGCACCGTTGACCAGTTTGACCCGGAAGGGAGTTCCTTTCGTTTGGACAGAGGAGTGCGAGCGCAGTTTTCAGCAGCTACGGACTTGTTTGACTACGGCGCCGGTATTATCTTTACCTTCGGGATCAGGCGGATTTGTTGTCTACTGTGATGCTTCGCGAGTGGGATTAGGATGCGTATTGATGCAGCATGGCCGGGTGATCGCTTATGCTTCTCGGTAGTTGAAGAAGCATGAACAGAACTACTCCACTCATGATTTGGAGATGGCTGCAGTGGTCTTTGCACTGAAGATTTAGCGACATTACCTATACGGCGAGTCGTGTCAGATATTCACCGATCACCAGAGCTTAAAGTACATATTTCAGCAGCAAGACCTGAACCTCAGACAGCGTCGTTGGATGGAGTTGGTGAAAGACTACGACTGCGAGATCTTATATCACCCCGGCAAGGCAAATGTGGTAGCAGATGCGTTGAGTAGGTGGCCCGGGGGTAGTCTATCCTTTTGCGCGCAGTGCAGACGCAGTCGTCAGCAGATTGGCAGATGTTATGCGACAGCCGAGTTGAGTTCGAGTTCACTCAGACAGGGGGACAGCTCGCGCATGTTCGTGCACGCCCACAGTTGCTTGACCGTATATATGAGGCACAGCGCAGTGACGACCGTTGCTCAGAGATCATGGCACAGATGGGACAGGGCAGATTTTCCGAGTTCGTGGTTGACGATCAGGGGATTTTACGATATGGATCTAGACTGTGCGTACCAGATGCTGATGGATTGCGGTGCGACATTCTTGAGGAGGCACACCGATCAGTGTATAGTGTCCACCCCGGTTCCACCAAGATGTACCATGATATGAGAGAGACCTACTGGTGGGACGGGATGAAGAGGGACATTGCGGAGTTCGTTTCGAGATGCCTGACTTGTCAGCAAGTCAAGGCCGAGCACCAGAGGCCCGCAGGAGAGTTACAGCCGTTACCCATTCCAGAGTGGAAATGGGAGCAGATTTCGATGGATTTCGTTGTAGGTCTATCCAGGACCAGTCGAGGGTACGACTCCATCTGGGTGATCGTGGATAGATTGACGAAAGCGGCTCACTTCCTACCGGTGAAGACCACTTTCAGCTTCGCTCAGTATGCTCAGCTCTATATTGACGAGATCGTGCGACTACATGGCGTACCGACTTGTATCGTGTCAGATCGAGGCACTCAGTTCACCAGCCGACTTTGGCAGAGACTTCAGGAGGCTTTGGGTACTCGTTTGAGGTTCAGCACAGCGTTTCATCCGCAGACAGACGGACAGTCAGAGCGGACCATTCAGACTCTCGAGGACATGCTCAGAGCGTGCGTTTTAGACTTTGGTGGTAGCTGGGATCGTCATTTACCTCTTGTGGAGTTCTCCTACAACAACAGCTTCCAGGATACTATTCAGATGGCACCTTTCGAGGCATTGTATGGGAGGAGATGCAGATCGCCCGTGTGTTGGACAGAGCTCAGCGAGAGCAGCATTTTGGGGCCGCAGCTTGTTGAGGAGACGACAGCGAAGATACAGTTGATCCGAGACCGGATGAGAGCGGCTCAGAGCAGGCAGAAATCGTATGCAGACAGGCGCCGTCGCAGGTTAGAGTTCGCAGTTGGCGACCATGTTTTTCTGAAAGTCTCTCCGATGAAGGGCGTGATGCGTTTTGGGCGAAAGGGGAAGCTTAGCCCTAGATTCGTAGGTCCCTTCGAGATCCTCGAGCGTGTCGGCGCTGTTGCATATCGTTTGGCTCTTCCACCCAGCTTTCCCGATATTCACCCCGTTTTTCATGTTTCGATGCTCCGCAAGTACCTTCACGACCCTTCGCATGCGATTCAGCACCCGACAGTCCAGCTAGAGCGCGACCTTTCCTTTGCAGAGCAGCCGGTGGCCATCCTGGATCGGCAGGTGAAGAAGTTGAGGTCGAAGATTATACCAACCGTCAAGGTCCTTTGGCGCAGCCCGAGCAGCGAGGAGGTTACCTGGGAGACCGAGGGCGAGATGAGGAAGAAATATCCCCATCTCTTTGAAGGTACGCGTAGCTATATTTTTAAATTCGGGGACCGAATTTCTTTAAGGGGGGAAGATTGTAGCGTCTTGAAAAGTCGTTTTGGTGTTTTCCTGAAATTCGGTGAAAATTCGGTATTTTTCCGAAAACCGTCTTTCTTGTTATTTTGCAGTTTAGGGCTAATTATACCTTAAATGGATAGGTAATTACTTGTTTTTAGTAACTAATGAGTTAATTATGAAATTTTGGTCATTTAAAAATTTTTCCCTATTTTTCAATTTTTTAATATTATTTTAAGCCGGTAAGAAAATACATTAAATAAGCGATAAATACAAATTTTTCCGGGCTAATTTTAATCTCTAAAATTATGATAATTATAATCTAGTGATAACATGAATTTTTAGTAATTTATTTTGATTTTTAACCAATTTTTATGAATTGAAACGAATTTATTGAATTTTGGGCTAAAACTTGCAATTTTTGAGTTGTAGGGGGCCTTTTTGCATAAAATTTCTTTTGTAAAACCCCTCTCTCTTTTTCCTCGGCCCTAGGACAGCCCCACCTTGTGTGAGACCAGAAATTTCTGGCCTCTCTCTTCTTGGTTTCTTTCTTGAGTTAATTTGATAGTTTATGGTATTATTTTAATTAAAATGGATAATGTATGATACATTGACTTTTGTGGACTTGACCATGACTTTCCCCACTTGCCCACACCCTCCCCCATACCTCATTCTGGCCGAAATTCCTGCACACCCTCTTCTTCCTCTCTTTTCTTTTCATTTTTCTTCAATTTCTTCAAGAAATACATCAAAATCCATGATTTAATTCAAAAATCCAAACAAAAATCCTTATGCTATCATTATCCTTAGCCATTCTTGCTTGGACCTTGGTGTTGAGGCCATCAATTGGAGCAAATTTTCTTGCTTGATCCATAGATCAAGAGGTATAATTCTCATCAAGTTGCTTTCTTTTGCTAAAAATTCCTTTAATTGTATGGTTAGTGTTAAAAGTTAGCTTATTTCTAATCTAGTTTAAAAGAGTAGTTTGTTTAAATTAGGGTTTTGAAGCCATGATAATTAATTAAGTTGTTTATTAGTTAATCTAGTTGTTAGTGAACTAATCTATATGGTTACCTTGTTATGTAGTCTTTAATTATGCTAATTTAGGTAATTTTAGAAGTTGATTTTAGTTGTAAATTGTTGTTTTAAATTTTCAAGAGAAGGTTTTTGTATGGAATTGATATTTGAAACTTGATTAGTGAGTTGATTAAGTTTTAGAAAGCATTATTAAATTGATTTAAACCTAATTTGCTATCTAGTGTTTTGCTAACCTTAATCTAAGAGGTGAACTTGCTAATTGGGGTTGAAATTAGTGTTAATTAAGTTTTTCAAGTATGGTTTTTGATTTGCAATTGCTATTTATAAAAATCAAGAAAGGGTTTGGTTGTGGAATATAGGTTTTGGAGCATGGTTAATGTGTTGTAATTAGTGGGTGTGGATTGCTTGTAGTGTGCTTGGGTGAGTATGCTTTATTGTAGTCGTTTTGTCGCAAATCGGCGATTTTTGCACCGATTTTTGGAATGTATATGCTTACTAGATTTTTATATAAATTATGTGATGGACTATTTTTGATATCTTGATGATTGTAATGGCTTGTCCTACGACTTTTAGGATGCGTGAGTGCGGTTTTTGGGTAGTCGGGTTTTAGTTTTGCTGGGTGACCCAAATCGGCGTTTTTGGCAGTTTTTGCGATTTTCGCGTGTGTTCCGCGCACTTTGTGCACGTTGTACCTAGCTAGCGAACTTTAGTAGTTTCGTTGGGGTTTGCGTCGTTCTTGATATGTAACCTTATAATTGGTAATGATGTAAATTCCAGGTTCGGTCGCGGAAACGTCAGACGCGGCGCGAAAGGGAAAGGCGGTGATTGGACACAGCTAGCCAGGGATCCCGGTGAGTAGATTTAACATCTACGGGGGACGATCGTTTGGATGGTGCAAGTCGCCCGATAGATTTAGTAAACTGGAAAATAGTAAATTGGATAACCACTTGTGACATTAGAATAATATTACTGGCATGATAATTGCTGCAATTAGATCAATATGTTATACCCATATACGCAAACTCAATTGTAGGACACATGCACCATTACCAGGTTTTTATATGCAGCACGAGCACTATTCATGTTTACACACACACCCTGGTAATTGCCATGCCACCACACTAGATAACTTTTAAATTGAAACCTTTTACTAATTGATACTTAAACTGGTACTATTGCCTTTAATTCCTTAAAAATGAAACCGTAGTATTGCTAATTCATGTGCATGTACTTCATCATATTAATTGTTCATGCTTAATATATTAATCACACATCGCAACTTGATTATTGATATCATACGCATTCATTATCATTGATATATGCACTTATGTGGATTTCTGGAGATTTTATGATATTGCTGGATTTCGGGGGAAAGCCGCAAAATTTCTAAACTTATTATATTTTTTAAAATATGTAAAATTGCGGTTTTCTAGTGATGTAAGTGTCGTCCACCATGAGTTTGCTGTGGATTTGGAAATCCGTGTCGAGGAGTGGAGGAACCGGCACGGGTACATGGTGGGCCCGGTAAGGTACCCCGGGGCAAGAGGAATGTGGTGATGACGTTGAGCCTGGCAGGGGACGGATTACCTACCGGTGACTATTTGGGACGGCGGATATCCAGAGGATACCGACCGTGGCCACTAGATGATGAGATATTGATATTTGAGATGGGTCAGCCGGACGGCTGAGGCCAGAGATACATTTATGAGGTTTGAGACAGCTTTTAGGTGTCGTTGCTGGACACCGGTTCTCGTCGATTCTTTGATATTATGCTGGCATTCTAAAAGAGTTTCAAAAACAAAAAGAGATAAAAATATTTATATATATATATACTATTGAGACCTCAGATACTCATGTTGCATACATATTCGTACACTGATGCTGTATAATACCTGCTAGTATATCCATATTGCATACATACTTGCCATTATGTCCTGCCTTACCAGTATTATAGATGCTAGGATGCTTGTGTGCATGCATATGATAGCCTTTGTAGATGTTCTTTATTACTCACGAGTTGGCAACTCACCCCCGTTGTGCCATAGCCTGTTGCAGGTCCGCTCCGTCAGTTCAGTAGCGGCGGGTGCGCTTGCTTCTTTTGCCTCTTTTGCCTGGACTCGAGATTTGCTCATAGGTGGGTTATGTTAATATTTTTGTACCACCTTGTATATTATTTGCATCTAGTGTACTCCATCTACTGTTTCTACCAGATTATTGTATATTGACCTAGAGATGAGACTGTGAGGTTTGTGGATTTTATGCTGTATTTTGGGGGTCGAGCTCACTTGAGCCGACATGCTACTTTTTCATGCTTCCTTATGCTTTATTATGATTATTATGCTTGCTGTCATTTACATTGCGTGGGATTTGTGACCGCCTTATGGCGAAGAGCTAGCTCCCGCTTGGGGATGCCCTATTTTGTTGGATTCATGTATATATTTTGTTGTACCCATTTTTGGGGGTCAGTTTTTTTACAAAGGAGACTCTGCCGAAATTTTCGGGAAAAAAAATTGGTATTGTTTTTAAAAGTGTTTTTCATGACTTATTTGATAAACTTGCTTTCAAATGATTGGGTTTTCTTCACTCTTTTGCTTAATTGGTTTTGTTTTCTGGGCTTTGGCTTACTTATTTTTACGGACGCCTTTAGACGTTTCGTAAACTTAAGTGCCAGTCACGTTCCGTACCCTGCGGGTCGTGACATCAACGCCTAACAGTGGAAACACTGTTTTACTTAAGTTTGGGGGGGGGACTCCTTTTTTGTATATATATATTTTTTTGTTTTTTCTTTTTAATATATAATTTGTTTCTAGGGAGCGCCGACAATTTTGACCCTCTTGGTGTAGCCTGACAGTGAGGGCACTGTCAAGTTTAAGTTTGGGGGTGTGCTCAGCAAGCTTTCTTTCTTCGCATTCAATTGCATATTTTGCATTTGCATACCTTATTAAAAACCCACAAAAATTAAAAATTTTCCAAAAAAATATAAAAACTTTGTTGTCAAGTTAGCTAATAAGGTAACTTAGATCTTTATTCCGAAAGTTTAGTTGATATGATAGAAATAACTAAATTCTAGGCTTAGGGATTGAAAACCCTAAAAATAACCCTCATTCTGTCTAACTTTGGTAAGTATACGTCCTTACAGTTTTTTTTTGAGAAATAGGTAATCTTGAGTTCAGTTCTTGAGTTAAGTCAAGATGAAAGGAAAGTATTGATGCTTTACTGAAGGATAAGTCTGAAAAATAGTTTCTTTTCTTGAGTTCAAATTTAGAATGTATATACCCTACAAACTGCACTTACACGCACCTTGAAACTTGGGATAGTAGAGGATACCTAGAAATACTCTTGCCTGAATGCCTAGTATGAAAGAAAAAACGGTATTTAAAGATAAACACCAAAAGAGCATATTGAAAAATATATCCGGTCTTGAAAAAGAAAAAGAAAAAGAAAAAGAAAAAGAAAAAGAAAAAGAAAAAAATAGAATAAAGTCAAGACCTGGAAACTGCTATTTACGCTTTAAAGTTCACACATTCAGTAATCGGTCGTTAGTGCCTCAAGAAGCATTAATAGTCGCATGAAAGGTGTGTGAGCAAATCCGTCCATCCTTAATGAAAAGAAGCAGTATTAGGTATTAGGGCAAGGGTATTATAGCTTGAATTGAATTCTTGAGTGTAGGGGTGCAAATATACACACACGTAGGGGTATACAATCGATGTTTGGATAAAAGATAGAAATAAAGAATAAGACTTGTGTTTTCTGTAAAGTTGATAAAAATTCCTGATTTGAGGCCGCACTTTAGAAGGAAAACTCAGGAGAACCAACATCTTTCTAAACTTTTTTGGAACGTATATGAACCAAGGTTAAATAGATAGGAGGTGTGAAAAATAAGGGTTGGATATTTCTAACTTAGGATGATAGAGTTTCTAACGTAAATACTAAACTGTAGGAGTAGAATCGATATTAACTTACGAAACTAGCTTGACGGGATTTTGTGGGTAGTATCCGCTGAAAACCCTCAGTAGACAACACTCCTCCTACTAGGGACACCTAGAGGTTTAACGGCTTGTTGCACGCGCTCAGTGCAATCGCGTTCCCTGCGAAAGTGCGGTTATCATTATATTTTTGTGAATAATTGGTTTTGCTCGGGACGAGCAAAAGTTAAGTTTGGGGGTATTTGTTCATAACAGAATACTACATTTTATACCGCCCATTCTTATGCTCGTGTGTTTATAGGTAGGTGCTTTTAATCCGTGTTTGTTGCATATTTACAGAGTACAGGTTTCCAGCCCAAATATTGCAAATCATGACAAAATCTCCACAGTTACGCCAAAAGCAGAACATCTGTTGACAGCAGATAAAAGCCGGGTTCCGGTCATCCATATCCGTCCAGTGCCGAGTACCTGTTCCTGAGATAAGACATATGACAGTGGTCATTCGTGTCTGGGACAAGCACAGAGCACGAGGGGGGCAGCACAAGAATCAACGGGTGCGCGGAGCTCGAGAGAGATAGAAGTCAAAAGTGAAGAAAAGATAGCAATCTTGGACTAAGAATTCTGAAGATATTCTGGAAAGATTATCAGAAAATATATGTACCAGACAACAGGGGACAGCAGACCAGGGACCTACAGAAAAGCCCATGCCCTGAACCCTCTATAGTGCGGCGGATCCGCGGCCAATAGGGGGTATTGGCGGCGGATCCGCGGCCTTACTGACTCCTTGTCGTGTCGTTTTTTGGGGGTAGTTTGGGGACTTCATATTGTGGCAGATTCTTGCCCTAGGTCTTCAACCCTCTGCCTATAAATACTCCAGAATTGAGCTAAGCCAAGGGTCCAATTCTAAGTTCATTCTTTGTACCTCTTTTGTATTTTTTTTGTGTAGTTCTTCTTCTTCTTCTTCATTCTTTTTCCATGAAAATTGTAGTGAGAGCTTTTTGAGTGGGAGATCAATGAAGATGAGGGCTTTTTGTATCATTCTCTTTTGTTTCTTCTTCCCCTTGAGATTCTTGCTTTCCCTTGATCATTCAACCTCTTCATTGACCTTGAATGGTTAAGGGTTAGTTATTGATCTCAAGGGTCGTATTTTCTTATGGAATTAGCGCTTTATTTCACATGCGTTCTCTACCCTTCCCTTGATCTTGCAACCTCTTGATTGAGCTTGCAAGTTTAAGGGTTGGCTATTGATCACATGCTTGTCTTGAGTTCTAGTTTCTTGTTCCTTTTATCGCTTTTTATTACTTGCTTATTATTATCTTGCTTTACTTTCTTGCAATTTTATTCATGCACTTAATTACTTGTAATCTTTTCTTTTCTTTGTTCTTTTCTTTCTCTCTTTTTTGTTCATATTGTGAATGGTTGTAATTGTTGTTGTTGTTAAGAATCAATACGATATTGTAAGTTAAGTCTTTCTTTGCTCATTTCCTTTTCCCGTTATTTTCCATTGAACTCCGCCCAAACGTTATGCAAGCGCTCCGTTAGGCACCCTACCCTAACAAGGTAACGGTGATTCCTAACCGCGACCGGTTGCGTTCGGTTTGGCCGGAGGTGAAAGCAAGAGACAAGAACGGAAGGACAAGGATAAATAAGCCGGATTCCACGAATACCGCGCTTAAATCCCCTAATCCACGTTGTTGCCGATTGCTCTAGCTTCAAGTGGTCAAGACTCGGCTCAAAGGTTTTGAGTACGGATTTCTTTAGCTTATAATTTCGTATCTTTTTCTTAACAAGTTTATACTTGCAAATAATACGCATAGGTTAGACTGAACAAACATATACAATTCTTTATTGACTCGTCTAAAACAAGAAAGGACATACAACCATCTCCCTGTGGATCGACCCATGCTCAACCGGCTAGCTGCATAGCGACACCGTCTTGATTGCGGTTAACTTCAATTCTTTCAATAATTGCACTACTTAGAACGTCATTAAACTTCGAAAAGATCCAACACTTGGAAATTTCCCGACAGGGGAAAAGATGGGTATTTATATCCGGTCGAACTTTTTAACATATTCTAAAAATACCCGGAAAGCCACATAGACAAAGTCTGATAATCCGATCGAATCTACGAACTCCCAATATAATCCAGAAAACTCAACTCTTGAGTGCATATTAAAAATTCCCAGAAAATACAGCACCAAAATATAAGAATTACGACCTCGTTTTTCACAAAGATAAATGGGAGAAGAGACAAAATGGCCGCGGAACCGCCGCATTAGCCATGCTAATGCCGCGGTTCCGCCGCACTTTGACGGAATTACGACCTCGTTTTTCACAGTAATTCTTACAAATCCCTGCTTATTTTTCTGCATATTTTTAATCTAGAAAAATCCACAATTTAAAAAATTGTCCAGAGAGCAATTTGAGTTAGGGTTTCGATGTTCGTTCGGATTTCAAACGTCGTCTACACTTCGCTTAAGGCTCTAGCTAGGCTCTGATACCACTGTAAGGTTCCTAGGCACACTAATGAGGTCTCACAAGGCATCAACCATGCCAATTTCATATTTTAGAAGTGCCGAGAAACTCTAGTACGGATCGTTAACTAGATTTTAGGTGAAAACGATAACTAGTTAACAACTTAACTATGAGTAAACGGAAAATACAACCTTTGTAGATCCGGTCCTCCACCTCCATAGCTCCGTGATGAAGTCCTCTCGCTGCGATCATCGGATCCCGGGCTCTAGCGTCGGCTTCATCGGAGAAATGGGCGGGCTAGGTCGTCGACTTCGATGCCGAAAATGATCTACGTCGAGGCAACACAAGATCAAGCTCCAACTTCATCAAGTCGTGAAACTTGTGAAGAAAACACCCTATGCTACTTGGCAAGTGGTAGAGGATGAAGAAATAGGAAGTGGGTTCACTTTAGAATTGGATTTCTCACTCTTTTTCTCAAGTTGCCATTGAAGCTAGCAAGCTTTTTCTTCTTCAAGAAGAAGAATATGATATGATATTAATTATTGGAAAATAGAAAATAATGTCATTCTTATCATATCTCAATCATGGTCAAGTGTAGAGACTAAACTAGGGTTAGGTGAATGGTTAGGTTAAGGGAAGCAAACAAAATGGTAAAGCTTTCAACACTTCATGAAGCTTCATGAAAGAAACAAAGAAAGCCACCATTTCTATTTATCTTTTCCAATATAAATAAACAAAATAAATAAATGAATTAAGTAAACAAAACCCTAACCATTCATATAACCATGGTTTAATCATACACACAAACTCAAGTTAGCATGTATCATCAAACATGATACAAACAAGTCCACAAAAGTATATCACATATACAAGTTGCGAACTTCAAGTGAGAAAATCCATTTAAAGTGAACCAATACTAGTTAATGCAAAGTAATATATCAAATATATAATTATGCATTAAATCATTAAATCAATACTTGATTTAACGATCCGGTCATATCGCATATAACCGACTAATATCCAATGTATCGGCTTATCGAATCAATCCTTGATTCGATAACTAGGTTATATCGCATACAACCATTCGACACATTCATCGCGAGAATGAAATACGGTATCACATACACGCAATATTCTCGGTCCCGCACATATCTCATATGTGCTCCTATTTCGTTTCGCTTGAGCCAGGAAACCACTGTGTAGGACTCTAAAGACTCGTCAATACGCCGGCAGCAGATGATGAAAATGACATTGATTTGCCATTTTGTCTCTTAAACTGGTGTGCGGCAACATACGGATAGAGAGCGGAGACCCGTGTTTTATCTGTGGTTGGCAGTAATCCGGATTTTGTTGTGCTTTTCCGTAAATTTCACCGTTTAGAGCCGAGAACATGTATCCTGCAATTGACTAGCAAACACGACTCAAGAGTATCTACCGATAAGCAATGTGATAAAAATTGGGCGGTATAAAAATGCAAAAATCTGATATGAACAAATACCCCCAAACTTATCATTTGCTCGTCCCGAGCAAAGCCAGTTTATTCACAAAAAATCCTAACCTCACTTTCGCAGGGAACGCGATTGCACTGAGCATGTGCAACAAGCCGTTAAACCTCTAGGTGTCCCTAGTAGGAGGAGTGTTGTCTCCTGAGGGTTTTCAGCGGATACTACCCACAAAATCCGGTCAAGCTAGTTTTGCAAAATAACTATGATTCAAACCCCAAAGTTTTGTTTCAGAAGATAACAATTCTATTATCCTAAGTCTAGACTTTCGAACCTTTATTTTTCACATCTCGCTTCTTATTTAACTTAAGATTTTATATGTCTTTACGTGCAGTGCAAATAGTGTTGTTAAGTTCCAGAAGGGTCGAATAAAGTCATCATGTCACACAATAAAGCCCAGATAAGAATTTTGAAAGGATCACATATGTTTTATAAAGAGTTAAGCATTTTTCAAGTTTCGTTTTCCAGTAAAGTTTCAACTTCAGAATTTCTATCTTCCTTAACAGGAAACTAGGTCTTATTTTTCACTCCACCTTTTTCTTGTTTTCATTTCATACACACCTCTGTGAACATGCAATAGTCTTTATCATAGAATAAAACCTTCATATCTCCGCTAGAAATATTTTTTATAAAAACCTGTTTTTTGTCAAGATTATTCTTACACAAAGAACGGTTAGAAATTTTAACTCGGAGAGAACACTTACTTGACTTTGTTTTAATCTGGACTTTCTAGGCTTCTTAGCGAGCTTTGGGCCAATGCTCCCAAACCAGTTGGCTTTAGGGCATTAGGTGTAGAAACACCCCAGCGGACTTAATTACTCAAGTTACCTAGGTCTAAAAACAAAAGACAATTTGGCGTGAAAATCATGATGATTCAATACGAACGGAGATATAACCGGCAGTTCAATTATTTTTTTGGATAAAAGACGTGTTTAGTGGTTCGGTGTGTAATCATTCCAATCAAGTTCCAGATGGCTTATTTCTTAGACTTAGTTCCAATTAAGGCATCAATAACATTCCCTCATATTCACTTCACTTCATAAACTATTCTTGATATTACTTATTTCAGAACAAACCTATTAGATCCTCAGAAAATCATTTATCTATTTAAAAGTTTTTAGACATAAAAGACTTGTCATCTAATTTCCAAAACTCACGACACGTGTAGTGTGATGTAAAGACGTATATCAGCTATAGTTAACTTCAAAGGAGAGTTATCTTTTAGGTTTTCAAAATCTAAAAATAGGATTTAGTTATTCTTATCTTATCAAACAAAACCATCGAAATGTTGAATCAGAGTTCTCCCACTAGCTAACTTGACAGAAAAGTTTTTATTTTTTTAGAAAATTTTCTAATTTTTATGGATTTTAATATGAAGATGCAAAATATACATATGAATGCGAAGGTTAGAAATGCGTACCAAGCGTACCCCCAAACTTAAACTGGACAGTGTCCTCACTGTCATTGCATGAAGAGATCATTTGAAAGGTCAAAATTGTCGGTTAGATATACACAATTTTTTTTATTTTTTATGTTTTTAAAGAGTAAAAATGGAAAAGAATATCCATAAATAAATACAAAATGGTATGTACATACCCCCAAACTTATTTGGAACAGTGTCCACTATTCTTGGCTGGATAACCGAAGTTTGGTGGTAGGCAGAGGAAGATCATGCAGGGTAAACTGGCTCCTGTAAGACCAGGAGCTCCTCTGTTGGTTCGACGCTAAGGTACGGTTTTAGTCGGTTTCCGTTCACTTTAAAAAATGAACCGTCCTTTGGATTCTCCAAATCTACAGCGCCCTGTTGATACACATTCCGCACAAAATACGGCCCTTTCCAGCGAGATCTGAGCTTTCCTGGATGGAAGTGTAGCCGGGTGTTGCAAAGCAGTACCCGTTGACCATGTACGAAAGTTTTGCGCAAAAGGTGTTTATCGTGAAACACCTTCGTTCGATTCTTAATGACAACCGCGTTGTCGTAAGCCTCATCCCTAAGCTCGCTCAATTCGTTCAACTGCAGCTTCCGATGGCTGCCCGCATCTTCAAGAGACAGATTCAGCTCCTTTATCGCCCAAAATGCGAGATGCTCTATTTCGACAGGGAGGTGGCAAGCCTTTCCATACACAAGACGATAGGGAGACATGCCAAGGTCGGTCTTATAAGCGGTTTGAAATGCCCAAAGGGCATCAGTGAGTTTCAGCGACCAATCCTTACGGTTCTTGGAAACCGTCTTTTCCAGTATCTGCTTGATTTGGCGATTTGAAACATCGGCCTGCCCAAAGGTCTGGGGGTGGTAGGGCATAGATAGCTTATGATTAATGGAATACTTCCGCATCAAGGCCTCGAAAGTCTTGTTGCAGAAATGAGTTCCATTGTCGCTAATGATCGCTCGGGGGTGCCTAAAATGGGAGAAAATGTTTTCTTTAAGAAACCTAACGACAACATTGTTGTCGTTAGTCTGGCTGGGCACAGACTCGACCCACTTAGAGACGTAATCAACAGCGAGAAGGATGTACAAGTTCCCAAAAGAGCTGGGAAACGGCCCCATGAAATCTATCCCCCAAACATCGAAAATCTCCACAACCAAGATTGGTTGGAGCGGCATCTCGTTCCTCCGGGATATCCGGCCCAAGTGTTGGCACCGGGAGCAAGTCTTGCAATAGTCATGAGCGTCTTTGAAGAGTTGTGGCCAGTAGAAACCACATTGCAAGATCTTCTCAGCTGTCTTTCTGGGGCCAAAATGCCCGCCACATGCTTGATCGTGGCAAAATGACAGCACACTCTTGAATTCCTCGTCAGGGACACACCGACGAATAATCTGGTCGGGACAATACTTGAACAGATAGGGTTCGTCCCAGTAAAAGTGTTTTACTTGGGATATGAATCGAAGTCTGTCCTGACGTGACCATTCAGTTGGTAGTAATCCTGTGGCCAAATAGTTCACAATATCTGCGAACCAGGGTTCGCAAGATACTGTCAAGAGTTGTTCATCCGGAAAAACGTCGTTGATCGGAATTTGAAGCGAAGGCGAAGAAGGAAGTAGTGAGAGATGGTCGGCAACTACGTTTTCACATCCTCGTTTGTCCTTAATGACAAGGTCAAACTCTTGAAGCAAGAGGATCCAACGTATTACCCGTGATTTTGCATCTTTCTTCGCAAAAAGATGGCGCAGAGCAGAATGGTCTGTGTAGACATTGACTGGAGAGCCGATGAGGTAGGGCCTGAACTTTTCTAAAGCAAATACAACTGCCAAGAATTCCTTCTCGGTTGTTGTATCATTGAGTTGGGCATCGTTCAGGGTTCGGCTCGCATAATAGATTACGTGCGGCATCTTGTTGATGTGTTATCTAAGGACAGCACCAATGGCAAAGTCGGATGCATCGCAGATAATCTCAAATGGGTGCGTCCAGTCAGGTGAAGAAAGAACGGGAGCAGAAGTGAGTGAGCTTTTTAATGACTCGAATGCAGTCACACAGCTCGAGTTGAAGTCGAATGGCATGTCCTTGGCCAGTAGAAGAGTCAAGGGCCTAGCAATCTTGCTAAAGTCCTTGATGAACCGTCTATAGAAACCGGCATGGCCAAGGACGGCTCGGATGTCTCGGACGCATCTGGGAGGAGGGAGATTGGAAATGACCTCAATCTTCGATTTGTCAACCTCTATGCCATTTTGCAAAATGATATGTCCTAAGACAATACCTTCGCGCACCATGAAGTGGCACTTCACCCAATTCAAAGTGAGGTTCTTGTCCTTACATCGGGTAAGGACAGCGTCAAGATGCAGCAAACACTCGTTGAAGGAATCGCCGAAGATGGAGAAATCGTCCATGAAGATCTCCAGGAATTTTTCCACCATGTCTGAAAAGATTCCCATCATACACCGCTGGAAGGTAGCGGGCGCATTGCATAACCCAAAGGGCATGCGACGATATGCAAACGTGCCAAAAGGACAAGTGAATGTGGTCTTGTCCTGGTCTTTTTCGGCGATGGGAATCTGATTATAGTCGGAGTAGCCATCAAGAAAGCAGTAGTACTCGTGTCCGGCCAATCGTTCAAGCATTTGGTCAATGAAAGGTAGCAGAAAGTGGTCCTTCCGCGTTGCGGCGTTGAGTTTTCTGTAATCGATGCATACTCGCCACCCAGTTTGGGTGCGAGTAGGGATTAACTCGTTCGCCTCGTTAGTGATGACCGTTATGCCTGATTTCTTGGGAACAACGTGAATGGGGCTAACCCACTGGCTATCAGAGATAGGGTAAATGATACCACTATCCACACACTTTACGATCTCCTTCTTCACAGCCTCCTTCATGACTGGATTGAGTCGCCTTTGTGGATCTCTGGCTGGTTTGGCATCATCCATCAAATGAATGTGATGTTCAACGATCAGGGGACTAATCCCCTTGATATCCGCCATGGACCAGCCAAAAGCTTGCATATTGCTGTGCAAGACCGCAAGAAGGGCTTTCTCTTGTTCTGGAGCTAGAGAAGCCGAGATGATAACAGGGAGGGTCTCGTTCTCACCCAAGTAAGCGTACTTAAGGTGAGACGGCAAAAGCTTGAGTTCGAGCGTTGGAGGTGAAACGATTAAAGGAAAGATTGGTGAAAAGGTCTCGAACTCAAAAGATTCCAGCAAAGGTTCAAAACGAGTGTAAGCGACCGAGTTGGATGGTTCAGGTAACTCATCCGGAAATTCGAAGGATTCAAACTCGGGTGGTGAGTGGCTAAGATCGTTCGAGAAAGTGAAACACTCGTAGTCATTGTCGGGAGTAGAAACAGCAGCAGGTTCGAAGAGGAACGCAGTAGTGGCGTTAAGGTAATCGTGATCGAACAAAAACTCCTCGAATTCACACTCTTCTGGGGTGATCTCCTGGATCGAGCAAACGTCTAGTATATGAGCATTAGGTTCGGTGGGCTGATTCCCCAACCTAAAAATGTTGAGTTCAATTGTCATATTTCCAAAACATAGGTTCATCGAACCATTGCGACAATTGATCACAGCATTTGAGGTTGCAAGGAATGGGCGACCAAGTATCACCGGAATATGATTCCGGGGGTTAGCTACACTCTGTGTGTCTAATACAATGAAGTAGACAGGGAATATGAAGTCCCCAACCTTGATTAACACATCCTCTAGCTCACCCCTAGGATGGTTGATTGATCGGTCGGCCATTTGGAGAGTACAGTTTGTGGGTTTCAGCTCTCCTACACCTAATTTCTCATATAATGAGTACGGAAGCAGGTTAACACTGGCACCAAGATCTAATAGTGCGCGGTTGATGTTCTTATCCTCAATGGTAATAGAAATCGTAGGACAGCCAGGGTCCTTCCGTTTTTGTAGTAAAGATTGGGTAAGAGCATCACTCACAGCACTATCCAAGAAAACTTTCTTTGGTACCTGAGACTTCCTCTTTTTCGTACACAAGTCCTTTAAGATTTTGGCGTAGGAAGGGACTTGTTGGACAGCATCTAAAAGGGGAATGTTGATGTTAACCTGCTTAAACAACTCCAGAATCTTCTCCATTTATGGATTTTGTTTATTGGACCTCAACCGGTTTGGAAATGGAGCGTTTTTAAAATTGGTTGAGTCCAATGCTTGTGGAGGAGATTGTGGAGTTGGAACGGATCCCAGAGCTGGTGTTTTCGTGGAGTGAGAAGTGGATCCGTTCAGAGCAGAAGAAGAAGAAGGAGAGCCGTTTGAAGAATGAAGAATAGGCTCAGAAGATGAGGAAGAAGAAGGAGAAGAAGAAGAAGAAGCGGCCGGGGTGTCATCGTCGATCCGTGTGCCAATGTTGTTTTGCAGCATCCTTCCCGATCTCAATGTAGTCACAGCACTCACATTATGGTTCTGTTGTTCAAAAGCAACATGTACATTATGTGGGTGACCGGGATTTGGGAGTGGTTGGGACGGAAGCTTCCCCTTCTCTCGCTCGCTTAGGGCTGCATTCAGTTGTGCTATCTGGGCTTCGATGGTTTTGATGCTTTTCCCGTGAGCGGCAGTGTGTTGCACCAAGGACTAAATAGAAGACTGGATGATAGCGGTGGATTGTGTCGATTGTTTAACGAACGCCTCCAGACTTCGTTCTAGCGAGGAAACCTTATCGTTGTTTGACGGAACAAAGTTGTTTTGTGGAAAAGAATTGTTGGGTGCAAAGTTGTTCGTCTGATTTTGAAAAGGTTGGGGTTGGAAGGGCTGCTGAAACTGATGTTGAGTTTGTTGTTGCGCTTGTTGTTGCGGAGGAGGGGGCCTCTGGAAATTGTTGCCTTGGAATTGATGCTGATTCTGATTCCAGGCGAAATTGGCGTGGTTCCTCCAACCAGGATTGTAGGTAGAAGAGTATGGATCATTTCTCGGTCTTTACTGAAATGCAGCATTAACCTGATCCTGTCCTTGAGATGGTGGATTGTAAGGACACTCTTCGGTTAAGTGAGAAGGATCGGAACAACAAGCACAAATTGTACGAAGGGGAAGAACAGGGGCAGGAGCAGGAAATGAAAATTTGCTCTATATCGCTTCAAGTTTTCTCGTTATTGCAGTCATTTCAGCTTTCATCACAATAGAGATATCGAGTTGGTGAATTCCTACCCTAGACTGACCGGTAGAAGTGGAGGTAGAAGAAGAAGAAGTTGGTTTAGTGCTCTACCATTGTAGCGTTTGTTCCGCAAGGTCGTCGAAGAATTGCCACGCTTCCTCGTCAGATTTCGATAGGATGTGGCCCTGACAAATGGTTTCCAACAACTGCTTGGTTGCTGGGTTCAGGCCCTCGTATAAGGTTTGGCAAAGTTGCCATTTCTCAATACCATGGTGAGGGCACTGAACAAGAATGTCTTTATACTGGTCAAAGCTCTTCCAGAATGGTTCGGTAGGAAGCTGGGAATATTGGTTGATTTCGTTATGGATCCTCGCGGTTTTATGATTCAGATAAAATTTCTTGAGAAACGCTTTCACAAACTCGTCCCAACTGGCTATGGAGTGGGAAGCGGTGCTATACAGCCATTTTTCAACAAGATCGCACAAAGTGAATGGAATGACCCGTAGCCGTATAGCATCATCCGACAGCTGGGTGGTTTTCATCATGGCACAAACGTTTTGAAATTTGTTGATGAAGATATAGGCATCTTCAGATTCAAGCCCGTGAAATTTTGGAAGCATGTTAATGAAGTGGGGCTTAATTTCAAAATTATCCCCATTGGCCGGTGAAAGAGAAAGACAGGTGGGAAGTGCAGAACGGGTGGGATAGAAACGTTCCTGGAGCGCGATTCGCTGCGGCGCTACAACAGGCGGTGGTGGTAGGTTATTTGTCTCCATAGGAGGTGGAGTCAATCCCGGGGGAGTCAAAGAGATGTTTGGATTAAATCCTGACATCGCAGAAGAAGAGGTTGGTGATGGTGAAGGTGAAGATGTATAAACAGAATTCCGGTCAACGTTGGAGTTGGCCGGCAAAGGTAAGGGTGAAAAAGGCGTTGACGGAGTTTCGACGTCTGAGTCGATCGCGTAGTCGGTAGAGACTAACGTAACGTGGACTAGGCGGGCGCTAGTGTCCCGAGTCCAAGCGGGCATACACTAAACGAGTTTAGTATAGTCAAAGGGGAGAAGGTGAGGGTAAGAAAACGTCAATGGAGAAATACGATGGGTGGTGGGTGAAAAAATGGATTCTGGCGACAAAGGGCAAGTTTTCATAAAAGTTTTTGGTTTTGTGTTTTTTTTCTTTTTTCTTTTTTAGAAAGAGCTTTAAAGAAATATGTACGGGCTTACGGCTTCAAGCAATCACAAACAAGATATGCACAATCACACCTAGATCTAGGGTCACCTAGGTCAGCTAGATAGCTCCTAACTGTTCCAAAGGGCTAGAAATAGGACCTCAAACCGCCTCTTCTCCAACAATTACGGCCAAGTAAGTGCCAAGTAAGTGGGAGGCTCCCCACTACGTAAGTAGTGGTCCTAATTAAGTAACCACTTGCCTTCGACACACTTGCCTAGACACCGCAAAGTCAGGATAGGATAAACGGCCGATGCCTGTAACCAGTCCTCTGTCCTATTGAGCGCGAAGTCCTTAGGGCCGAGTCTAGTATTTTTTAAGTTAAGCAATGGTCAATGCATATGCTTTTTGTGATTTCTGGGGTCCTGGGAAGGGTGATGAAATCACCACCCAATCTGAATTGGTTTCATGCCCCTTAAAGTCCGTATTAATATATGCAAAGCAGTAACAATCAACTGCAAACAATTTTTATTTTTTTTTGCGCGGCGCAAAGAATCCTGCACAAAAACAATTTATTGGAAGGGGGAAGAGAGTTTGCGCAAAGAATGCTGCAGAAAACACAGTTCAGTGGAGTTCAGAGGAGTGGGGAAAGAGAAACAGACTCACCAAAAAAATTTAGCACCCTGAAGCCAACAAATGGCCGCGGTTCCGCAGCCAAACTCGCGCTCAGGCCGCGGTTCCGCGGCTATTTTGATGGATTGAAGCTTCAAATATCTTGTATGTGCTTCTTTGGTTGTCCTCTGCTTTTCTGGATTTCCTGAATCTTGATTTCCTCACTGTATCTGCTCCAGATTCTTTCAATAGACCGTCTTTTCCGTCTTGTTCACCATCGGTGTAGCAGCAAAGATATGGGTCTAACTTCCTACGTCTTTGGCACTGAACTTGAACTTCATTTTATCCTGCACACTTGCACAAAAACTAATCAAAAATAACAAGATGATTTTTTTTTACAATGTATATTTTTTGTTTTGTTTTTCGGTTATATTTATATTCACAAATTAACCCGAAATTACTCAATGAAATAAACTACCGTCTCCTCGGCAACGGCGCCATTTGATTGGTAGGTTTTTGCGTGCTAAGTTTGTTACCGCAATCAAGACGGTTTCGGTTGTAGCTAGCCGGTTGAGTACGGGTCGTCCGCAGGGAGATGGGAATCTTTTTCTATGTGCTTTAACGAGTTAAGTCCAAATGTCCAGGTTTGTATTTAGATTACTTATGTGCTAAAATGATATATAAAGAGAGCTTGTTAGGGTTAGGATTAGGTTAGTTTGAGTTAGGAGTCGCTCACTTCTTTCATTGCCACTCTTAATATCGGTGTTACGGTAATCGGCAACAACGGGGATTAGCACGACTAGGAAGGAACTTGCGAGTATAAGCTAGGCTTTCCAACGCATAAGTTCTTCCTTTTGGTGCTTGTCCGTCCGTTCTTGGCTCTTATCCTTAACCTCCGGTTAATTTAACCGCAACCGGTCTCACTACGGAATCACCGCTATCATGTAGGATAGGGTGCCGTAGGGAGCGGATTGTGGTTCAATTAACGGGAGTCCGATTTACGATTTTGGGCAAGGAAAGAGTGAGAGAGATTTTCTTCTCTCAAACTTTCCTTATCCTACCCTAACAAGTATGAAAACTACTCACCCATTATAAGGAAAAGAAAATAAAACAAAGGAGGAAGATAGAAAGAAAGAGGTTAGAAGATTACAACTAGTTATTTGCGACCTCACCTCGGCAAGGATCAAGCGTAAGCATCATGGTTGTTTAAGGATAAAGGAAAAGAGAACAAGAAAGAAACAAACACAAATAACAACAACTAAATTAGCAAATGAAAATTACAAGCAATAATAGTTAACAAAATAAAAAGACAAGCATGGTAAGAACAAGAACTCCTTTATTCATTCTTCACTCACAAAAGCTCACTACAAGTTTTTTAATGGAGAAGAGATGAGAGGAGGAAGAAGAACAACAACATATAACCTAAATCTAAATACAAGAATATGCACCCTTGGCTTTGGTAAGTTCTGTACTATTTATAGGCAGGGGACTGGAAACCTAGGGCAACAATCTGCCCATATATGAAATTACCAACATGCCCCCAAAGTATGATCTTCTGCAGAGGCCGTACGGCCGCGGTTCCGCGGCGTAAGCATGCTTATGCCGCGGTTCCGCGGCCATGTAGAGGAGTTGGCTCCTCGTATTTGGTGGGGTCCCCTGGTCTGATGTTGTCTGCTGATTGGTATATGTTTTTTCTCTGAAACTCTTCATAAATTTTCTAGAATTCCAGCAGACCAAAAGGTGATTTGATGTGGATTTTTTTGTCATGATTTCCTCGAGCTCTACATAGATATGTTGGATCTTGTGTTGCCATTGAACCTTGTGCATGAAAATGACATTGATTTGCCATTTTGTCTCTTAAACTGGTGTGCAGCAACATACGGATAGAGAGCGGAGACCCGTGTTTTATCTGTGGTTGGCAGTAATCCGGATTTTGTCGTGCTTTTCCATGAATTTCACCGTTTAGAGCCGAGAACATGTATCCTGCAATTGACTAGCAAATACGGCTCAAGAGTACCTACCGATAAGCAATGTGATAAAAATTGGGCGGTATAAAAATGCAAAAATCTGATATGAACACTAAGGCCAACAAACATAGCTTGAATACTATTGAATATTCATACGAAATGACGGTAGGCTATGAATGGTTTGGCGAAACCGTGAACGTAGTGAACTTGATATAATTGAAGGAATCTAATAGCTTTTAAAAGGAGTGGTTTAAGCTCCACATTTTTAAAAGTTTGCTGTTTTGAAAATACCGAGTGGTTTTAAAATTGTTCCTACGATTCATCTTTGGTTTATTTGCTTTGCATTAATCTAATGCAGTCCCATCAATTACACCTATCATCACAGAAAAAGACGAAAATACCACGTCCACTTATGCCATCAGCATTCGCCACTGGGCCCCGTCTAACATCGTTAGGTTACTTAACTAACGCCAGAGCGGGAGATAGACTAGCGCGGATGCAAAACATAAGCAACGTCTATTATATAATATATATATATAATATACATTCGTCTGACGCAATAATATGCATTCCAGATCATAGATGAATATATTGGATATACTAGGAATTCCGCGTTTTGTTTAAGCCTGTAACGAAAAACGGATTCCACGATCGTGATGAATAGCCAATCCCCACCTAGACCCCTATGGGTGCAGCAAACTACCCTCCAAATACCCGAAGTGAAGCAACCTCCCTCAGCAAAGTGAGTAGGCTAATCAGCACTTCAAAATACTCGGTTGTTTGTGCACCACGACTTGGGTCTATCCTAGGAGCAAAAAACAGTAAAAAAATAATACAACGGTGGCTACAACCTCAACCCGGATGTGCCCCGCAAAATAATATTACATCACTTTATATATTTACATCGAATGAAAGAATGAAAACCCTAATCTCACATCCCCGGCTATCCATTCACGATGACCCATCAAGTTCATATACACAAACCAACATAACATCAGCATCGATATGTGCAACCCCGACTAATCGACGTATAGCAATTAGTCGATGTTTTCAAACACATATACACATCACAAAGCTTGTAAAGTAACTTCGACATTAGAATTCCGCACGCAATTAGCAAACTTAACCAATTTTCTAAAACTTGAAAATCCAGTGAGCTAAAATTTAAAAAATGATGGTTTGAAGCCAATTCAGAAGTCCGAATCAATACGAAACGCTCCCGAACCTTCGCGGAGAGTTAGAGAACGAAATTAACTTTGAGTTGGGGGCCTATAGGGGGTACCCCACTTTCGAGACCACCATGAGGTGGCTATGGGGTGAGGCAGACCCAAAACTACCTAAGGTGGGGCAGTTTCGGGTCCCCACCGCCAAGACTACCTTGTGGTGGTCTTGCGGAGTGGGCCCAGATGTTCGGTCCCCCTGGGGGTTCCCCAGAGTGCCCATGCACCACCCCGCGGGTTCTCAGTTCAAACCGTGAGCCCGCGGGGTGTGCAAACATCTCAAACTATTTTTTTTGGAAACTGTTTTTCTCGGCTGTTTTTGCGCGACAAAAACGGCGGATTTATAACATCGCTACAAGCCATCTAAGATTTATGAGAGTGTTTGATACCACTTTAAGTCTATGTCGCGCACCCCACGTGTTAGCGGCGAGGCAGAAATTGCAAAAAATGATTTTTACTTGCTTCACAACACCGACTAGAACCAAGGATCAAACATAAACCCTAGCTAGCAAGCAACTTGAGGTTTAACTACATAGTTATAAGTTATACCTCATGATACCAAGTCCTTCCGGTCTTCATCACTGTCCTCTACTCATCGTTGGCTTCAAGGATCGGAATGGATCGCAGCTACCTCGACGGCCTCCTCGAGTCAACGACGATCCACCCGAGAGTCTATAGTCCGAGCTCCTATCTCGAATCGGAGATAACTAAGGCTTGTAGTTCGCTAAACTAGAAGTCCTAGAAGATGGAGAGATTTGTCTCTTGGAACCCTAGGTTTCTCAACTCATGAGAGGTCTAGGGTTTGTGATGAAGAGAAAAGGCATGAGAAAATGAGAAAGGAGAAGTGAACATTGAACTTAGCTTGGCTGCCCTCTCTAGATAGAATAAAGAATATAAGATATTTTATGAGATAAAAATCACATTAAAATATCTACAAATCTTCACAAATATCTTGTGGTGACTCATGAGCATGAGTCACCAAGTAGCCATGCTGGGTTCAATACTCAAATCCACCTCATTTCCTCTACCCATTTTGTTTAATCCAAAAAGAATGAAACCCTAATTGGTGTCCCCATTCTAGAAGCCTATCCTGTGGAATTACGAGAACGCCCCACATCCATATATACATACCCACATCCGCATTCCGAAGAACACGAATACAAAGAGAAGATATAATCCATCAATATAATACTAGGATCCGGCATAAACCAAAGCCCACTAGTATTATCCGCCCGAACATCATACGTGCACAAGTACACGTAAGTGATTGAAGCCCTGTCGTAAAACCATATGAACTCTACACCTTTTGCCCGGTGCGGGGAAACCCTCTATGTGGGACTCTAAAGACTCGACACTACGCTGGCAGCGAGTTTAACAAGCCGCAAGCGGTACTAGCTGCACGAAACGGCTACCTAGGTAACTGTCGATAAGAAGGACGATGAGCTAACTCATCCGAACTCCTACTGAGCCTGTATGTGACAATCTCTGTACAGTCTGGTCTGTTCGTATAAGAGTATCGCATATCAGGCCTAGGGGGCGGTAATCGTTAGACCCCTAATAGCGTAATAAGTCATGTCGGAGTATAGCCAAAAACATCCTGAGAAACTACTGGAATACCTAGTAGTAAATATCGCTTGCCTTGGCCAAGGATTTTGTGTAATGACCTACCGAACACAGCGCGATATGAACCCCCAATACCGGGAGAGACGAATCCTATCTAACCGCCACTACCTCCAAGTGCTTCGGGACTGCACCCAACTACTACCTGTTTGCATGAACCCTTTGAGCCGTGGTAGGGTAGTAATCAAAGTACTGGAGGAACACACTCGAGGCGAAGGCGCAGTGTTAAGTCGACGGACTAAGCTATACTCATGTCACCTGGGAACTGCTACCGGACGATAGGTATAATACCCACCAGCAGTTCCCGATGAGTCCTGTCCAGTGTACTCATAACCTAATGAGCACCTGCATACTATTTCCAGTACGACGTACTAATGGCTGTGGGACAAACCATCTCCCCTGCTGGGAAGAGAAGCGTCTACTAGTCTACTGTGGAGTATCGATGCCCCGTCTCGATAATCATACAACTAGGGACCTGTATAGGATGTGCTTATAGATTACCAGCCCCCACTAGTGTGACTGCCATCACAACGCTAGTAATCAAGCAAAGATCCTAAGGGCTTTACCAATATGTATAAGTGATATGCTAAGAAAACACATGCACATATTGAGGTAGAAACAAACCAGGTAGCATACTACCATTTTGAGCAAGACTGTTACTATATCCATATATATCCCAAGCTCCCATTAAGTAATATAAAATCCAGTATGATACAATTGTTGGCTATAGTGCCCTCAAGGCAATTATCATAGTCGCAGGCAGGTGATTATGATGATTTAGGGAGGACCTATACCGGTAGAACAATCTTACTCGAGATGATAGTATGCTATCTGGTTTGTCTTTATCATCATGTATATGTTGATAGAGCCCATAGGGTTCTTGCCTTACTACCAGCATTATGATGGCAATCATAAATGTGGGAGCTGAGTTCTATAAGCACGTCCTTAAATGTCTCTAGTCGTGGGAGTATCAAGACTGGGCATCGATACTCCAGTGTAGACTAGTGTATACTGATCGAGAATTCGACGAGGGGAGATGGCCATGTCTCACAAGCCATTGGTGTTAGTTTGTTCACCTAAGAATATATACAGGTGCTCATTGGGTTATGAGTACACTGGACGGACTTGCCGGGAACCTGCTATTTGGTATTATACCTATTTTCATATAGCAGTTTCTAGGTGACATGTGTATAGGTTAGTCTGTTGACCTGAGATCGTCATTTGTCTTGTGTGAGTTCCGGCTGTGCTTTGATTACTACCCTACCACGACTCAAAGGAGTCGTGCAAATAGCTTTTAGTTGGGTACAGTCCCGAGCCACATGGAGGCAGTGATCTGATCGTCGAGGATTCGTCTCTCCCGGTATTGGGGGTTGATGTCGCGTTGTGCACGGGTGGCCATCACCAGAAATCCGTGGCCACGGTGGACGAGAATTACCGATCCATGATCGATAGTTTGTCACGTGGTGATGGGTTTCATGCCAGCACTAAATGTCGCGTTGTTAGGGGTATGACTTTATCTACCCCCTAGACTCGATATGCGATACTCTTAGACGAATAGACCAGACTATACGGATATTGTCACTGTCTGGCTGAGTGGGGGTTCAGGATGAGTTTGCTTGCTCGTCGGCCTCCCTTTCGCTCAATACCTGGGTAGCCGTTACGTATAGCTAGTGCCGTTGACGTGCTTGTGGTTAAACCCACTGCCAGCGTATTGACGAGTTTTTCGAGTCCCATACAGAGGGTTTTCACGGTTTAGGCGAAACGGTGTAGATGACGTATGTTGCTACATACAAGTGTCAGATTAAATATATGCACACGCTGCACATACTTTAATCGGACGGTTGATAATACTAGCGGCTTAGGATTGAGCCGGATTATTAAATCAGGTTTAGATTTAATAATATGTATATGTATTTATATATATGTATTCTAGTATTATTATTCACTATTCATTTTCTCTTTTGGCTATTCGTATTTTTGTACGAATACGTGTATATGTATTTCGATATATGTACCGGGTTGTATTCCGTATTTATACGGAATAGCTTTTAGAAGTGGACACCTCATTTGTTTGATTTTCCTTTATTTGGAAATTCATTTGTTTCGCAAATGAGGTGGAGGAGTGAGGTGGTATAAGCATGGGCTTGATCATGTAGAGAGGTATGGCATGCAATTGTTTATTGGATAAATTGATGAGATATTTTCTTTGGTTGATTGAGAATGAGAGGGGGGCATCCACCATATTCTTCACTTGTTGCCTTGCTCTTTTCTTGACTTCACTTGCTAAACTCTCATTCTCACTTGGAGGCAGCCACATTTCTAGAGTGGCTTTTGCTCATTTTTCTTGAATTGCTTCTTCACTTGCTTCATTCTATTCTCACTTGGAGACTTAGCATATTTCTTGAGTTGCTCATACCACATGTTTCCTCACCTCCTTCTTCATCTTATATGGTTGCTCATTGAGAATATATGATGAGAGAAAATTATAGTGACACATTCCTACACCTCCACTCTCCATTGCTGGCAACCTTGGAGCGTCGGTTGTCTCACTCGACGAGGCTGAAGCTTGCGCCGTTTCCCTCTGGCGGATCATCGTAGATGGAGGAAGACAGGCAACTAAACTCGATCAAGGAGCTACTCGGAGCTTGGGGATGATGGTTGAAAACCGAAGGACATAGATCAACTCGGTATAACCATTCCTATCTCTTTTATTAGCTTGCTAGTTTAGGGTTTAGGGTAGATCCGGGCATCGGGTAATGGTAGCGCCAGTTTAGAGAAATTTTGTTCCGCATTTGGCCACGGTTTGATGGCCGGGGCGCTGCTGTTGTTGGTTATATGTATGCCCTAGTGGCCATTACTGTAGATACGATAAATATTGTAGTGGATGCTTGGACATATATAAGGAGAACTTTCTTGCTCAACATGATAGTAAGCTATCTGGTTGCTCTTTATCTTAACATGTACTTTGATTGTCTCTATGTTACATGTTGATAAAGCCCTTAGGATGAATACTTGACTATCAGGACTTTGATGTGGATCATATTAGTGGGGACAGTGTAGTCGCTAAGTACATCCTTCAATTGTTCCTAGTCGTAGGTGTATCGAGACAGGGCATCGATATACCATAGTAGACTAGCTTATACGCTTCTTGACCCATATGATGGGCGATGGATGATCCCATATCTATTTGTGTTTGACATCAGAGAAGGTATACGGGTGCTCAGTGGAGACTGGGTACATTGGACGGACTCACCGAGAACTCTCAGATGGTATTATACCTCACGTCAGATGGCAGTTCTCTGGTGACACTGGTACAGGTTAGTCTGTAGACCCGAGATCATCATAGAGTCTTGTGTGATTCCCACTGTGCCTTGATTTCCACCATACCACGTCCAAGAGGGCGTGCAAAACGGTGGCTTTTGGGTATAGTCCCAAATCACATGGAGGCAATGAGTGATAGGAGGGGTTTCGTCTCTCCCGGTATATGGAGTTCATGTTGCGCTGTGTTCGATTGGCTATAACTAGAAATCCCTGGCCAGGGTTGCTGAGATTTACTGGTAAGTGTTATCAGTAGTTTCTCGAACTGTTATGGACCTCATATCGACACGACTTATCAAGCTACTGGGTCTGACGTTTACCACCCTTAGGCGAGATATGCGACATATCAGACGAAGAGACCAGACTGTACGGGAGTGTTACTGATTGGATTCACAGGAGAATACACATGCTTGCTTGTTGATTTTCTGATCGTTCAATACCTGGGTGGCTGTTACGTTTAGCTGACCTCTTGCAGCTTGTGGGTGTTTGATATTATCATCACATACTGCCGGCGTATTGACGATTCTTTAGAGTCCTACACAGAGGTTTCCTGGCTCAGGCAAAACGGAGTAGGAGCACATATGTGATATGTGCGGGACCAAGTACAATACGTGTATGTGATTCCGTATTAGATTCTCGCGATATGTGATATCGGCCGGGTATATGTCATATAGCCGGGTCATTGGATCGAGTGTTGATTCGATGAACTGATACAGATTATATTTGTCGGTTATTTGTGAAATAGCCGGGTTATCGGATCAAGTGTTGATTCGATAATTTAATGTATAATTATATATTTTATATATTATATTACATTAACTAATATTAGCTCACTTAAAGATTCTTTTTCTCACTTGGATAATACATTGATATATATGCGATATATGTTAATTATATTATTTTATTTTGTTACAATAAATATTGTATATATGATATATAATATTGTAACAAGTTAGGTTACAAATGCAACATGCTTTGTGGAGTTTAAATATGGTTAGGGTTTGGATTAGGGTTAAACTTGGATGAAGCTTTCAAGAAGCTTCTTGAAGCTTTGATTTTGACTATGATATTTTGTGTAGATATTTCTTAACCCAACCCAAACCCTTTACCATAGTTAATTCTCTACATGGGTTAAGTCTTCATTCTTAACCCATGGTTGCATTTTTAACTCATACAAGTTTTCATTATTCATCACAAATGGATTTCTTCTTCTTTTTCCTCTTGAAAAAGCTTTCTAGCTTTTTGACATGTGATGATAATGAGTGAGAAATTGAAAAAAAAAAGAGAGCTAAATTCATATTTCATCATCCTCATCTATTCTAACCGCTTAGATTAGGGTGTTTGCTTTGCTAATACTTGATTATCAAAGCAAGAGCTTGGGTTTGAGTTTCTTCAAGGTAGATCATCTTAGTTATTGAAGATCGGAAGCAATCTTGCATCTTTCTCTTCATGGAGCCTCTCTATAGTCCGGGTACTTGATGATCACAGCGAAGGGACCTCGACACGGAGCTAATGAAGCGAAGGAACGGACTACAAAGGTTGTAATCCCTAACTCTTAGAACTAAAGTTGTTTACTTGCTCATTGTTTTGCCTAATCTCTAGTTTAAGATCTTTCTTGGGTTGTTCGGCACTTGAAAAATATTATTTTGGCATGTTTGATGCCTTGTAGAACCTTGTTCTAGTGCCTAATAACCCTACAGTGGTATCAGAGCCAAGCTAGAGCTTTAGGCGATATATAGACGAAGTTAAAAGTCCGATCGAACCCCGAAACATCGATTTTGACCCCCTCTATGGAAATTTTCTAAAATGTTGGTTTTTTCCGTATTAAAAATACTCAGAAAATTAAGCAGGGAATTCTAAGGATTACTGTAAAATACGAACCCCTAATTCCCTCAAGTCGCTGCGGAACCGCGGCAATACCATACTTTGCGCGGCGGTTCCACGGCCGTACTTTGGTATTAGGGATAGATGTTTCTAGGTAACATACGTAGGTATTACTACATGCTTCTGGGAATTTTTAATATTACTCATGTGTTGAGTTTTCTGGAGATCTTTTGAATTCGTTGATTCGATCGGAAAGTTTAACATCGTTTAGTTTTTCGGGTAATTTAGAACGTGTTAGAAAGTTCGAACGGATATCAATAACTCACTTTTTCCCATGTCGGAAAACTTTCAAGTGTTGGATTTTTTCTCGATTTTAAAACTTTCGGGAAATCATGCAAGCGTATCTGTAGACCCTCTAGAAGAACGTAACCTTAACTCGATTATGTGACCGTCAAAACTGCCACTGAACCCTAGGGTTTGTGGTAATTTAGCGTTGCCACATGTGAGGCGTTGGTTTGACCCTTCTACGGCTGGTTCATTGGGGCTGTCACATGTTCTGTGATTTTTGAACTCCGCTCAAGTGTTGATCTATTTGGGAAATCTTGGGTGTTTGATTATTCAATCGGAAAGTTTAACATTGTCTATTTATATGGATTATGATACAATATTTGGAATCCACAAGTAGTTATGAGATAACTAATTTGAATGTTATAAATCGAGCAATTTAGTCTCAGATGACCGGTTGCCACGAGATTTTGATGCGATCAATAGTCCGTCGCAATCTCGTAGCGTACACGGATACTCGCCGGGTAAACTTAATAGACAGCCACGCCCCATAGCCCCTACCAAGTGACTGTAGGAGAACCCCATCGCCAAAAGCATCCGTTCGGGTGCTCGCGGCAGCGGTGTTCTGCCTTAGTACACTTCGTCGACGGCATCGAGGGGTGCAGCCGTCTACTGAAGTATTCGACGAGCATTCGATCAGGATGTCGGGAATCTTGTTGAATTGCCCGACAAGATATTGAAAAGTGTTTTCGATATTGAGACTAAATGCGGGGTTTATAATAGTTAGGCATAAGATGTCTAAGGAATTCATATGGTTAGGCTTGCGATGTCTAATGAAGTTGCGGATTCCAACTGTTGTAGTTTTACACTTTCTTTTCTGCGACCGTAAGTGTAATATATGGTGTATCACCGGTTTCGTTGCTGTACATCAACGACAATTGGGATACGCATATTTACTTACGTTGATGACATGCGATGTTTTATATGTGTTGCTGTGATATGTTATATTGGATCGTCGTGTTTTGAATAGCCGGGGGTTTTATGTGAGATGAGAGTTTTTCTTTTTCATTCATGTAAAATTCAGTAGTATGTAATATTCTTTTATAGGGGAACTTCCAGGTTGAGGTTGATGTCACCATTGTATATTATTTACTTTTCCGTATTAGGATAGACCCAAGGCGGGGAGCACAAGTAACCGGGTTCTAGGGTCCAGTGGGAAACCATCTCGAGGAGTCGAGACCGGGTCTCCTAACTCTAGAATTGGAAGGCTTACTTACCGCTATCATAGGGGTCTAGAGATGTGGGCTTGGCTATTCATCATGACCGTGGAATCCGTGTTTTATACAGGCTCGCAATAAAACACGAACAACCTAGTATATCCAATATTTCATATATGTTCTTCTGCTGTAATGTTCTATGATGAGATCATATAACTGCCTGAGACGAATGTTTATATTATATATATGATATATATGCTATATAGCTGATTTCATTTCAAATGTGATGCTTGTGAAGCATAATAAAATGGGACTTCATTAATGAGATTAATGAAATAAAAGAAACCTAAATATGTTGTAGAAACTTGTTTAAAAACTGGTAGCTCTAGTTCTTTCTTTGCATAGCGTTATTCCTTGTAGAATATCCAGCACCTTATTCGATAAGGAAAGAGCCGAGATCCATTCACCAGGAGTGACCTCTTTAGCGAAACTAGTAGATGCTACATACACGGTTTGTCTTTTGATTCTTTCTATAGTTTTTGCTTTGCATAGTGATATTTGTGAAATATCCTACACTTTATTCGATAAGGAAAGAGCCGACGATCCCTTCACCGGGAGTGACCTCTTTAGCAAAACTAGTAAAAGCCTCAAAACACTCCTTTTCAAAAATCACTCGATTCTATGACGATATCAAGTTCATTACGCAAAAGGTTTTCTTAAAAAATCTGTCGTAGCCCTCCGTCATTTTAGGAAGTAGAGTACTTAGTATTCGTCCTGCGTATGTCGACTATAGTTGAGGCGTAGTGTATGGTAGCTAAGTGATGTCTTCCTACACAGCATATAATGCGATTAATTAGGATAGTCATGTAATTATGTCGACCATAGTTGAGGGTCATGTGGGTGGGTCTAATTAATCATGAAATGACGGGTAGAACTTGACAAATGCTTATGATATGTTAACCATAGTTTAGGTCATAAGTTCTAGGGGTAAAATATTATCGGGAATTTCAAGTGTTGAAATTTGCAATAAGATTGCAAACCTTCTATGAGATAGTTGGATCCCGATACCCACTGTCAGTAAGAGTTACTCCTGCGAGAGTTTTACACATTACAATTAGCTGATCAAGTAGGTGTCTAGAAAGGTGTCAACAGGGTTACGCCCCTGGGAAAACAAGGTTTATTTTAATTAGGTCCGTACGAAAGCATGGGGAACCTCCCTCAAAGTACCAGCACTGGCCTGGCTGAAAGATTGGCGAACTTGTAGCGTGTAATTAATCCCGGCTAGTCTTTCCTTTTAGGGTTTGAAGGATGATTTGACTAAAACAGTGGGAGACATCCTGATTAGATATATTAATAACCAATCTAATCTTGTAAGAGCATACGCTGAGTGTTTTCTTCTCGCTCTCTCCAGGTAGCGACCATGTCACACTTTAATCAAGATAATAATACGGATGTATTGACCAAACCCACTTGTTATACTGCGCTAGGGAACGTTGGTACCGCTCCAACTTATAAATGTTATAAGACCGGGCAGGAAATTGGGGATTACCAGAATTCCCGTGCCGCCCAAACGAAGAAAGTGCATGCTGATGCATCTTCTTCGGGTGTGTCATTACAGAGAACTGTTTTTCAGTATCCTTTACGTCCTGGGTATGAGATACTGGATCAGGATCCCGCATATGTAATTTGTTACATAAGCTAAAGATAGGTAGAGAACTGAGAACGAGTGATAAGTTTCAAGAGTTGGAAACGGTGCATTTGTTGCAAGCCAAGTCTGTTGGCAGTTATCACCCTGTATTACCAAATACATTGATTCTGAACGAATGTTATTAGATACCGAACCTGATATACAACATCATATCAGTATCTTTATTTAATAAAGAAGGATATAATTTTGTATTGTTGGATAATGTTTTGAACATTTCCTATATCAAGAGTTGATCGGTTAAGGCACGTTATCTAAAAGCTTATATGTTCTAAATCAAACCACAGTTCTTAGTGTCCAGAACACACACAAGAGGAAGAGTTCAGAAATGAACGAATCCTTCTTAAGTCATTATAGACTAGGTCATATCAATGCGATTCGACTAGCTAAGTTACCTTTAGATGCATATTTAAATTAGTTTGAATTTACATCTTGTGAAACTTGCCGGTCATGTCACAAAGATAAGATGACCATAGCTCTGTTTATTGGAAACAGAGAAAGAGTTAGTGAACTCTTGGGATTGATACATGATGATGTATGTAAGTCCTCTGTCTACACATGCCATGACTGGTTCTTTGTACTTTATTATATTCACTGATTGTCTCTCAAGATTCGCACAAGTGTTCCTGTTGAAACGCAAGTCTGAACCTTTTAAGAAATTCAATGAATATGAGATAGAAGTAGGGAACCAAAATGGGTATGAGTATTATGTCCTTTGATGAGATTAAGGAGGAGAATACTTGAGCATGGAATTCCTTGACTATTCTAAAGGAGAATGAGATTCTCTCTCAGCATTACTCCTTCGTATACACCACAGCACGTCGGTGTGTCAGGACGGAGCAATCACACCCTATATGATATGGTGTGCTCTATGATGAGTACTACTGAGTTGCCTATTTCCTTTTGGGGGTTATGCACTTATGAAGTTGCATACCTATTGAATAAGGTTCCAATCAAATCAGACGCCTACCACTCCATATGTGATATGGTATGGAAAGAGCCCATCTCTTAAGGATGTTAAGATTTGGGGTTGTCCAAAGAAAAATCCGGACAAACTCGAGGCAAGATCAGTTCTGTGGAAGATTGTAGGATATCCCAAGCTTTCGCAAGGGAATATCTTCTACCAAACTGGGGAACAAAAGGTGTTTTTGTTTCTCAGCATGCCACCTTTATGAAAAGGAATTTCTTGTGATGAAATTAGTGGTCATAAGGTAGAACTGGAAAGAGTTCCAGCTATACAAACTGCAGCTGATGATTTGGTAGAACCAAAGGATTCAATAGTTTCTAACCAATCTCAGCCTCTCCGCCGATCTAGTAGGGTTCCTCACCCACCTGAGAGATACTTCGGTTTTCTCTATGACAGTGGGAGCAAGGATTGCATCATGAGATGATGACCCAACTATTTTCGAGCAGGCCATCAGGAGTAGGACTCCGTAAGAATGGCTGGATGCTCAGCGATCTGACATGGAATCCTTATACACCAACAAAGTATGGACTTTGGTTTCTTTATCTAAAGGGTTAAATCCCCATCAGGAGAAAGTATATTTTGAGAAGATTACTTGGTGTACATGGAAAAGTTGAGACTTTCAAAGCTATGCTTAAGTTCATCCAGATCCTACTTGCAATTGCTACATACCATGACTACGATTTATGGCGGTTGGGTGTGATGACTGCTTTTCTAAATGATGATTTAGAAGAGAGAGTCTATAAGTACACAGCCAGAGGACTTCGTAGACAGTGGGAGTAGCAGTAACGTGTGCAAGTTGTTTTATGGGATAAATCAGGCATCGCGGAGTTGGAACGTTTGTTTTGATGCGGTAGTCAAAGAGTTTGACTTCATCAAAATGGTAGATGAACTTTGTATATACAAAAAGGTAGTAGGGAGTATGGTGATGATCCTCGTATTATACGTGGATGACATACTCTTGATAGGGAAAGAGTTTCATATGCTACGCTTGGTAAATCTCCTCTTATCACAAGGATTCTCCATATAGGATCAAAGTGATACCTCTTAAATCCTGTGTTTTGTATCTATGTGATAGATCTAATTAGATGTTAGGATTCTCACTAGTTGTAGTAAGATGGTATCAATTGATCCTGGGGATAATCACTGGAATGGTTCCTGGGTGATAAGGTCGACTGAATGTCAGTCACAGGCATTGTCTTTACCCTTAGTGGAGGGACGGTATGTTGGAAGAGTTCCAAGCTAGATACTGTGACATACTAGACGATAAAGGCAGGATAAATCACTACCAAGGATGCTACCAAAGAAATAGTCTCGATGTACACTAGTTCATGAGATGAACTTCGTTCCCACCATTGTGTGACAATGGAGTTTTGGCTTTTGCCTGGGAACCCCTATCCCATATGAGATCCAGACATATTCTAAGGCAGTACCACCTGATCATGGAGATGGTTGATCTCCAGGGAGATCGTGGTTAGGAGAGTAGACACAGAGGACAACAGGACGGATCCACTCACAAAGGCCTATTTCCCTGAAAAGACTTTTATGGGATGGTTGAGTATGAGATACTTCAACCACAGCTGATTGTTGAGTATGAGATACTACAACAGATGGACCTAGTGCAAGTGGGAGATTGTTAGTTATATGTATGCCCTAGAGTCCATTACTGTACATACGATGTATATTGTAGCGGATGCTTGGACATATATAGGTAGGACTTTTTTGCTCGACATGATAGTATGCTATCTGGTTGCTCTTTATCCTAACATATACTCTGATTGTCTCTATGTTACATGTTGATAAAGCCCTTAGGATGAGCACTTGACTACCAGGACTATGACGTAGATCATACTAGTGGGTACAGTGTTGTCTCTAAGTACATCCTTCAAATCTTCCTAGTCGTAGGTGTATCGTGACAGGGCATCGATATACCAGAGTAGACCGGCGTATGCGCTTCTTGACCCATATGATGGGCGATGGATGATCCCATATCCATTGGTGTTTGACATCTGAGAAAGTATACGGGTGCTCAGTAGAGACTGGGTACACTGGACGGACTCGCCGGAAACTCCCAGATGGTATTATACCTCACGTCAGATGGCAGTTCTCTGGTGACTCTGGTACAGGTTAGTCTGTAGACCCGAGATTGTCATAGAGTCTTGTGTGATTCCCACTGTGCCTTGATTTCCACCTTACCACGTCCAAGAGGGCATGCAAAACGGTGGGTATTGGGTACAGTCCCGAATCACATGGAGGCAATGAGCGATAGGAGGGGTTTCGTCTCTCCCGGTATAGGGAGTTGATGTTACGCTGTGTTGTATTGGCTATAACTGGAAATCCTTACCCAAAGTTGCTGAGATTTACTGGTAACTGTTATCAGTAGATTCTCGAACTGTTATAGACCTCATATAGACACGACTTATCAAGCTACTGGGGTCCAACGTTTACCACTCCTAGGCGAGATATGCGACATATCAGACGAAGAGACCGGACTGTACGGGAGTGTTACTGATTGGATTCGCAGGAGAATGTACTGGCTTGCTTGTTGATCTTCTGATCGTTCAATACCTGGGTGGCTGTTACGTTTAGCTGACCTCTTGCAGCTTGTGGGTGTTTGATATGGTCATCACCTACTGCCGGCTAACTGTCACGAAAAAGTGTTTTTGTAGTTAACCGCAATCAATAACGGTGTCGCACGTAGCTAGACCGAGATGAGTACGGGTCGTCCTCAGGGAAACGTGGAACCTTTTACTCTTACTTTAAATGTGTTGAAAGAGATGAGGAAATAAGAATTTTGTGAAAAGTTTCTAGATCTACGTTAAGCAAAAATGCAAAAATATAGATCTAGATTATTTTAGAGATTTAGATAATATAATAAGAAGGCTTGTAGGGTTCGTTGGGATTTAGTAGTCATGGGCGATTAATTAAAAGTTACCCTTTTTATCCATTAATAGATTTAAAACTAGAACGACGATGATGCGTGTAGATTAGGGTTTCTGGAGGGAAAAGGAATCCCACTCTTAACCCTTATCTCGACACGGAGCTCCGTTCATATCCAGCCTTTACCAAAATAATCATTAATCCAATCTCTAATCGCGGTCGGAACTAGCAAAGAATTGCTAGCGCGCCCGATTAAGATCTTAATGATTCTTTTGATAAAGTTCATAAACTTTATAGGACTTAAAAAGGGTTTAGGGTTGTTCATCGTCCATTAGCCTACCCTAATCCTACGAACCCTAACAAGCGGAGAATTACTCGCGCGTGTTGGGAGAAGAAGATGAAAAGAGAGAGAGGGAAAACATAATGTAAAATGTAAAAGAATTAAATAAAATAACTACCTTTATTAATCAACTTGAACAATCTACACTTTATTCCTTAGAAAATGATTACAAAACTAGTTGCTTCTCGATCTCTTCCAAGGAGGTAGATGAACCGTTGATGATCAGCCTGGATGCGTGAGCGTCTGGAGCTTCGTGATCGCGTCGGCTTGATGAATTTTTCAAGAGGCTTTCGGTGCCTTTTTATAGTCCAAAGCCACAATCTTTTGCTTAAAAACTTGGTAAAATATAGTAGAGATTCATCGCCCAAAATTTTGGCAAGTAATCCCTCTATCTTGCCGCGGATCCGCGGCACAAGGGTGGGTAAGGCTGCGGATCCGCGGCCATTTAATCTCCTCCCTTCATCAAAACTTTAGGGCTCTGTCCTTATGACATTTGGCGATCCTTGGAACCTTTGTATCATGGAAATCTTCTCGTGGTTGCTGCCAGACTTGGTCTCTAAGTTTTGATTCTTAATTAAGCAAGTCTTCTTCAAGAAATTGATCTCCTTGATTCTAGTCTTTGAAAAATTCTGCACACTTGGAAAATTTCTGCACAACTACTCAAATAAGATTTAGTAGACTTTATTCTACTAGGATTAGGTCAATGAATTTATTTTCATACATTTTCCTACCAAATGCTAATTATAATATATCAACACATGGAAAATAGTATTTTTACACATAAACCCTGATATGTATGATATATTATAATAAAGTCCTTTTTAATATGAAAATGGTAGGAAAAATGTAATAACAAATGTGCAGTTTTATCAACTGAACAAATATCCCCAAACTTATCTTTGATCGTCCCGAGCAAACTAGTTTATTCAAGAGGAGAAAATGAAAGGAGAAAACTAAGCACACTTTCATAGGCAGACACGATTGCACTGAGCACGTGCAACAAGCTGTTAAACCTCTAGGTGTTCCTAGTAGGAGGAGTGTTGTCTCCTGATGGTTTTTAGCGGATTACACCCACAAAATCCAATAACAAAAGTGAGATGGTGAAATTTACATATAAAGATAAGAACCATAAAAGAAAGACTTTGAAAATAAGAGTTTCCAACTATACTAGCTTTTCGGTCGTCATGAGCCCTATCTTAATAGTCATGAAAAATGTTAGAAATCACATCATCCCTCAATAAAACATTGTCTTTATTCTTCATTCCTACCTTTCATCCAAACATTGATCATATACCCCTACGTGTGTGAAATGGACATCCTTACACTCGGAGAATTCAATTCAAGCTATCATACTCTTGTCCATCTACCTTAGTACTTTTTAATTTGATGAATATTTAGATTTTCTCACACCTTTTCATGCGACCGTTAATACTTCTTGAGGTACTAACCGACCGATTACTCAAGTGCTTGCTGATTAGGTGATAATATTTTCCTCGTCTTGCACCACCTAAGGCTTAGCAGTGACTCCCAGACCAGTTGGCCTTAGGGCACTAGGTGAAGAGGCACCCTCGCTATATTTTTTTATTGCTGCCTTGGAGATACAAAACCAGTGTTCAATTTTTTTCTTTTCACCATTTTCATATTTTCTTCATTTTTTTCATTTCCTTCATACTTTGGCTTTTAGACAAGAGCATTTCAAGGTATCCTCTACTATCCCGAGTTTCAAGACGTGGGTAAGTGCATATAGTAGGGTATCAACATTCAAATGTTTGGCTTCCAGAATAGAAACTATTTTTCAAACTTATTTTTATCCTCAGATTAATGACTTCCTTCATCTTACTAACCCTTGGGACAACAGCTCATAACTACTTATTACTAGTTCGTTTAAGAAAACTTCTAATTTTCTTGGTTTTCTTAAACTATTCCTATCTTTTGGATGTAATTTTTCACTTTCTACTCTTTTGTTATAATTTTTTTTTATTTAAATTTTTTGAAAACGTTGTGCTTATGCAAAGTATGATGCAAATTGATGTGTAAATAAGCACAAACCTCCCCCAAACTTGTTTACAGCAGTGTCCTCACTGATGTCATCCGTTAAGCTCAAAAACCTGTAGACTTGGGAGGAAATTATTAATGGGGGGCAAGAATATATGAAAGTGAAAATCCTCCCCCAAACTTATTTCTTGGCTCACAATCTTATAAAAATTCCTTACAAGAGCCAAAATATCCCCCCCCCCCAAACTTGAGTAAAATAGTATTAGGCAATTAAAATCATTAGGGGGGTTAAAGTTAGTGGTCAAAGTACAGCCTTACAAAGACCAAAAATCAACACCAACCATTCAAAAATTTTATCGATGAAGTACCAAGGTTGGTGGAAGAACATGTCACCTTTTGACGTGAAGAAGTGGGGAGGTGATAAGAGGTGTGATGGAAAAGGATTGCGTCTCAATTTGGAGAGACGACACAGTGATAGTGATGATGAATTACTCGCATTATCATGATTGTCCAAAAGAAGGGGTGGAAGTCCAATTTCTTCATCTTGGAGTTGATTCATCTCAACACCCGTGTCTTGTAAGAATGCGAGTTCATCAGCGAAAATTTTCTCAAAGCTTTCATCGATACCCCGAAGAATAATGTCATCAGAAAAAATGGGGTGATCGTCAGACTCTATAAAAAGTTCCTCATCAGCGTTAGATGTTGACCCGAACAACTCGGTGGAAGAGTACATGGTTGGGTCAAAAAACAACATATGAAAAGAGTCAGTATCATAAGGTTGATCAAATTCGCTGCTGTCGACATCCATTAATTCGACAGAACACACATGAGCATAGGGTTCGGAGGGTTCACTTCCCAACTTGTAAATGTTAAGATCAATTGATTTCTTTCCAAAGGATAGGGTCATAGAGCCGTTTCTACAATTTATTACTGCGTTGGAAGTGGCCAAAAAGGGTCGACCGAGTATCACCGGGATTTGATTGCGTGGGTTTGCCACAGGTTGTGTATCAATAACGATAAAGTCCACAGGAAATATGAATTCCCCGACTTTGATTAACACATCCTCTAGCTCACCCCTAGGTTTGGTGATAGATCGATCGGCCATCTAAAGAGGGCAATGCGTCGGCTTTAACTCTCCGATCCCTAATTGCTCATAAACAGAATACGGAAGCAAGTTAACGCTAGCACCTAAATCGAGTAGAGCACGATTGATATTTTTATCCCCAATAGAAATTGAAATTGTAGGACTTCCGGGGTTCTTTCGTTTCTTGGGAAGTCGTTGTGTAAAAGGTGTGCTCACATTACTCGCAAGGAAAACTTTTTTAGGTACTTGAACTTTTCTCTTCCTAGTGCACAAGTCCTTTAGGATTTTCGCATATGACGGAACTTGTTGAGTAGCATCTAGGAGAGGAATGTTTATGTTAACTTGCTTAAAAATTTCCAAAATCTTCTCCATTTGTGGACTAGGTCTGTTGCCCCTTAACCTGTTTGGATAAGGTGCTTGATCAATAAGTTTTGGGTCCAACGTTTTTAGAGAAGACTGTGGGGATGGATTCGATCCCAAAATTGGAATGGGAATCGACTTAGACAGATTTGGCGAAATGGGCAAAGGGTTCGAGCCTTGGGGAAAACAGAGAATAGGCTCGGGTGAAGGTGGGAGACTTGACGAATTAGGGGAAGAAGAAGAAGCTGGGGTATCATTAGTGTCACTATCATCACACTGCTCACCCACTTGGTTATTCAGCACTTTTCCCGATCTCAACGTGGTAACAGCACTCACATTATAACTTTGTAAGTGGCCAGGATTAGGTATGGGTTGAGATGGGAGTTTCTCTTTCTCTCTCGCACTCATCGCGGCGTTTAACTGTGCGATTTGGTTTTGTAATGATTTAATACTCTCACCGTGGAAGGCGGAGTTTTTCGTTATGGTATCAATAGAAGACCTCATCTCAGCCAAAATTTGCATGGATTGTTTCATGAACATATCCAAAGTTTGTGCAAGTGAGTTGTCAGTACCGGCCACTTGTGGTGTAGAAATGTTGGCCGGATTTTGGAAATTCTGTGACTGAAAGGGGGGCTGATTCTGTGGTTGTGGCTGCTGTGGAGGAGGTCTTTGATAATTGCTTTGTTGGTTTTGATTCCAAGCAAAGTTAGGATGATTTCTCCATCCTTGATTTTACATGGAAGAATAAGGGTCGTTTCTAGGTCGCTGCTGAAAAACAGCATTAGCTTGAAACGAAGCATTCATAGGACATTCTTCCGTTAAGTGTGAAGGATCCGAACAGCAACCACAGACGGTCTTAAGAAGCGTGACCTGATTTAGGGAGAATGATGAGAATTTATTCTCAATAGCGTCGAGTTTCTTCTGTATCGCTGCATTTTCGGCTTTCACTGCGATAGAAACATCGAGCTGGTGAATACCTCCCTTAGTTGAAGGTGGACTTACGCTTTCCCACAGCAACGTGTGTTCAGGAAGGTCTTCCAGATATTTCCATGCTTCACCGTCATCTTTAGACATGAAATTGCATTAACACATTGTTTAAAGCATCTGCTTTGTCGCTGGATTAATGCCCTCATATATAATCCGACATAAATCCCATCTTTGTATTCCGTGATGGGGGCATTGGACAAGCAGATCTTTGAAACGTTCAAAGCACTTCCAAAATGGTTCATTGGGAAGCTGGGTGAACTGGTTGATCACGCTCCTAATATGGGCAGTCATATGGATTGGGTAAAACTTCTTAAGAAATGCTATGACAAATTCATCCCAATTAGTGATAGAGTGTGCGGCAGTGTTATAAAGCCATTTTTCTGCCAAGTCGCACAGTGTGAATGGGAGAAGACGTAAGCGCATAGCATCTAAAGTCAATTGTGAAGTACCCATCATTGTGCATACGTTTTCGAATTTGGTAATGAAAACGTATGCGTCTTCCGATTCAAGCCCGTGAAATTTAGGCAGCAGATTGATGTAGTGGGGTTTAATTTCGAAATTATCCCCGTTAGGTGGTGGAAGAGATAGACAAGTGGGAAGAGGACCACGGATAGGATAGCATCTTTCTTGGAGAGAAATACGCGGTGGATTCTGCGCACCTTCGGGCGGTGGCAGCGTGGTGTTATAATTTGATGGAGTGCCGTCCATCTCGGTCGTGGTAGTGGCATCGTATGTGTGATTTAAAATTGGCTTGTTTTGAAAAGGTGGGACTCAAGACAAATCACCCTAAGATGCACAAGCAACACTAGAACTAAGGTCACCTAGGTCCAGTCTCTAGACCGCTCCTAGACTTCCAAAAGACATGCCACAGGATCAATCCTCTACCGCCTCCGTACTACCCTTGTGGCCAGGTAAGTGCCAGGTAAGTGGGAAGGAACCATAGTAGTGGGCCTAATTAAAAACCACTAGCCTTTGACACACTTTCCTAGGCACTACAAAAGTAATGCGGATAAACGATAGATTACCCACGACCTTCCTCTGTCCTTAATGAGCACGACAGTCCTTAGAGTCTGGTCTAGATATTTTTTAAATTAATGTAGGGTTGATGCAGATGCTCAGTTTGTGATTTGTGGGGCTTAGGAAGGGTGATGAAATCCCCACCTAATCTTAATTTGGTCTTTGGCACTTAAAGTCCATATTAAAATATGCAAAACAAAACCAATCACAAAACTTTTGCAAAAAGATTTTGGAGCGGCGCTATTTTGCAAAGAATCCTGCAGAAAATAGATTTTATTGGATTTGAGAGGAGAGAGAAAGAGTTGAAAAAGATACCAGAGGAGTTTGGAACCCTAGATCTCCTGTTTCCTCAAGTCCGTGACTCCATATTGCCTCGCAAAATTCACACACAAATCGTTTAATATGCAATTTGCAGTTTTGTTTTAATAATGATATGAATCGTCTAAGAATTCAACACAAATAGTAAGAATAAAAAATTATGCATTATCCCCCGCAGCGGCGCCATTTGATTGTCTCGAAAAAGTGTTTTTGTAGTTAACCGCAATCAATAACGGTGTCGCGCGTAGCTAGACCAAGATGAGTACGGGTCGTCCTCAGGGAAACGTGTAACCTTTTACTTACTTTAGATGTGTTCAAAGAGAGGAGGAAATAAGAATTTTGTGAAAAGTTTCTAGATCTACGTTAAGCAAAAATGCAAAAATATAGATCTAGATTATTTTAGAGATTTAGATAATATATTAAGAAGGCTTGTAGGGTTCGTTGGGATTTAGTAGTCATGGACGATTAATTAAAAGTTACCATTTTTATCCATTAATAGATTTGAAACTAGAACAACGATGATGAGTGTAGATTAGGGTTTCTGGAGGGAAAAGGAATCCCACTCTTAACCCTTATCTCGACACGGAACTCCGTTCATATCTAGCCTTTACCAAAATAATCATTAATCCAATCTCTAATCGCGGTCGGAACTAGCAAAGAATTGCTAGCGCGCCCGATTAGGATGTTAATGATTCTTTTGATAAAGTTCATAAACTTTATAGGACTTAAAAAGGGTTTAGGGATGTTCATCGTCCATTAGCCTACCCTAATCCTACGAACCCTAACAAGCGGAGAATTACTCGCGCGTGTTGGGAGAAGAAGATGAAAAGAGAGAGAGGGAAAACATAATGTAAAATGCAAAAGAATTAAATAAAATAACTACCTTTATTAATCTACTTGAACAATCTACACTTTATTCCTTAGAAAATGATTACAAAACTAGTTGCTTCTCGATCTCTTCCAAGGAGGTAGATGAACCGTTGATGATCAGCCTGGATGCATGAGCGTCTGGAGCTTCGTGATCGCGTCGGCTTGATGAATTTTTCAAGAGGCTTTCGGTGCCTTTTTATAGTCCAAAGACACAATCTTTTGCTTAAAAACTTGGTAAAATATAGCAGAGATTCATCGCCCAAAATTTTGGCAAGTAATCCCTCTATCTTGCTGCGGATCCGCGGCACAAGGGTAGGTAAGGCCGCGGATCCGCGGCCGTTTAATCTCCTCCCTTCATCAAAACTTTGGGGCTCTGTCCTTATGACATTTGGCGATCCTTGGAACCATTGTAACATGGAAATCTTCTCGTGGTTGCTGCCAGACTTGGTCTCTAAATTTTGATTCTTAATTAGGCAAGTCTTCTTCAACAAATTGATCTCCTTGATTCTAGTCTTTGAAAAATTCTGCACACTTGGAAAATTTCTGCACAACAACTCAAATAAGATTTAGTAGACTTTGTTCTACTAGGATTAGGTCAATGAATTTATTTGCATACATTTTCCTACCAAATGCTAATTATAATATATCAACACATGGAAAATAGTATTTTTACACATAAACCCTCATATGTATGATATATTATAATAAAGTCCTTTTTAATACGAAAATGGTAGGAAAAATGTAATAACAAATGTGCAGTTTTATCAACTGAACACCGGCGTATTGACGATTCTTTAGAGTCCTACACAGAGGTTTCCTGGCTCAGGCAAAACGGAGGAGGAGCACATATGTGATATGTGCGGGACCGAGAACAATACGTGTATGTGATACCGTATTAGATTCTCGCGATATGTGATGTCGGCCGGGTATATGTGATATAGCCGGGTCATTGGATCAAGTGTTTGATTCGATGAACTGATACAGATTATATTAGTCGGTTATTTGTGAAATAGCCGGATTATCGGATCAAGTGTTGATTCGATAATTTAGTGTATAATTATATATTTGATATATTATATTGAATTAACTAATATTAGCTCACTTAAAGATTCTTTTTCTCACTTGGATAATACATTGATATATATGTGATATATGTTAATTGTATTATTTTATATTGTTACAATAAATATTGCATATACGATATATAATATTGTAACAAGTTAGGTTACAAATGCAACATACATTGTGGAGTTTAAATATGCTTAGGGTTTGGATTAGGGTTAAACTTGGATGAAGCTTTCAAGAAGCTTCTTGAAGCTTTGACAATGACTATGATATTTTGTGTAATTCTCTACATGGGTTAAGTCTTCATTCTTAACCCATGATTGCATTTCTAACCTCACACAAGTTTTTCATTATTCATCACAAATGGATTTCTTCTTTTTCTTCCTCTTGAAAAAGCTTTCTAGCTTTTTGACATGTGATGATAATGAGTGAGAAATTGAAAACAAAAGAGAGCTAAATTTCTACTTCATCATCCTCATCTATTCTATCCACTTAGATTAGGGTGTTTGCTTTGCTAATACTAGATTAGCAAAGCAAGAGCTTGGGTTTGAGTTTCTTCAAGGTAGATCATCTTAGTTATTGAAGATCGGAAGCAATCTTGCATCTTTCTCTACATGGAGCCTCTCTAGAGTCCGGGGATTTGATGATCACAGCGAAGGGACCTCAAGACGGAGCTAATGAGCGAAGGAACGGACTAAAAAGATTGTAATCCCTAACTCTTAGAAAGTAAAGTTGTTTACTTGCTCATCGTTTTTCCTAATCTCTAGTTTAAGATCTTCCTTGGGTTGTTCGGCACTAGAAAATTTTGATTTTGGCATGGTTGATACCTTGTAGAACCTTTTTCCAGTGCCTAATAACCCTACAACCGTAACCCAGCATGGTATTAGAGCCAGCCTTTAAAACCTAAGCTAGCTTGTTTAGACAATGTTAAAAGTATTGAAACTGAAACAACTCCAAAACAGTGCACTGCACATTCCAGTCTCTGTTGATTTTTAAAGTCTTCAAAAAAAATTTTAAGCAACTGCAGAAGTCTACTTAGGTGACAACTAGAACATACCCCAAATACGAACCCATTTCACCTATTTTCACCCGAGCATAAGTTCAAACTTTCCGAGCTGGACGGCCATAGTGTGGAGTTTGGGCTTCGTATTTTGGGTGTTGTCCGGTCTCTGGCATATTGGTTCAATGGTATTGCTTGTTTTGCCCAGTTTGGATATAGTGTTGTCTTTTGTTCAGGGGAAATTCAGGGTATTTCGAAGTTGATAATTTAACACTGTTTAAATGTTTACAGTACTTACATTATTATCTGCGACCGTGAATGTCATTAGATCGGTACAACTTGTCTAATTGCTATAGTTCTTTTAGACGGGTTTTCGAACGTGACATTCATGTTGATCTTCTGTGTTGTGTTGTGTTGTGGTTGGATCGTCGCGGTGGATAGATTGGGTGCAATATTAGTATAGTTTAGTTTCATTTGTAATTTGATATTGTGGGGTGAGCGTCCGACAAGAGGACTGCCGTCACTGCCAGTTTTTCTATTATAAGTTTGGGGCACGACCGGGTTGAGGTCGATGTCACCCTTGTATATTATTTTCTTTTCTGTACTAGGATTACCCCGAGGTGGAGTGCACGAATAGCCGGGTTGTAGAGGGCAACGGGTCCGCATCTCATGGCGTTGAGACGGAGCGGACCTTCTCTAGAATTGGCGGGCTATTCGCCGCACTCGTACGGGGTATAGGTTGACCCGCGGATCGGTGCTCAAGTTACCGGACTCCGTGAAATGCTGGGTGGCCCATTCACGTTGTTGAAGGGGGTTGCCTCACTTCTGGTTTTGGAGGGTAATTTTCCATGCTCGTAGGGGTCTAGGTTATCATTGCATAGGCTATCCACACGACAGGGAACGTTGGGTCTCATTTGCGGCTCAAGTGAAACCCCGGGCTCCATGATTATCCACCATTCTGTGTTGCTTCTGTGATGCTTCTGTGATGTTGCTTTATATCATGCCTGGGACGATTGTTATATATATTTATATATATACTAGTAGATATTGTATATGTTTTTCATCCGCGCTAGTCCAGTCCCCGCTCTGTCGATAGTTAAGTAACCTAACGAGTGATAACGGGACCCAGTGGCGAATGCGGATGCCATATACATACATCATATATTTTCGCTCTTTTCTGGTGTTATTAACTGATGGGACTGCATTGATTATTATCAATGCAAAGATAAAACAAACCTATATGATGTTGTTGGAACCAAGTTTTTAAAAACTGACATTACATACGTTCTCTTTTGCTTTGCACAGTGGTATTCGGTTGTGAATATCCAGCACCTCATTCCATAAGGCAAGGGCCGAGATCCCTTCATCGGGACTGACCCCTTGGGCAGAAGTTTGCATCAACATAATAGCTTCACTATAGTCGATTCTTTTGCTTTGCATCATGGTATTCAGTTTGGAATATCCTGTACCTCATTCGACGAGGAAAGAGCTGAGATCCCTTCACCGGGAGTGACCTCTTTAGCAAAAGTTTTCGCCACTATAAATTTGTAAATTCACTCGGTTCCTTCAACGATATCAAGTTCATTACGTTAATGATTTTTCGCCAAAAACCAACCGTAGCCCTCCGTCGTTTCTTTCAGGTGGTACCTAGTATTCGTGATGCATTTGTTGGCCTTTGTCAAGGCGTAGTGTGCGGTAGCTAGATATTGCTTGTCTGTTGCATTGAGTTGCGATTATCTAGGACTATCGTATAATCTTGTTAGCCTTTGTCAAGATTTTGTACGGGTAGGTCTAGAGTAATCCAGGATAATGAAGGGATGAACTTGACTTGTGGTTTATGATTTGTTGGCCTTTGTGAAGGTCATGAACCGCTTAGGGTAAAAATCATATCGGGAGTTTCAAACATACAGGAAATTTGCCAGGCTTGCGCATACCTTCTGGAGTGTAGTAACTTGAGTGGATTCCGTCAAGTTATCATGCGATAATAGTTGGATCTCGATTCCTACTGATAAGTAGCATTACTCATCGGGTGATTCGGACCAATTCTCGTTTTAGGTTTGGAGGAGAATTTGAGGAAACAGTGGGTGTCATCCTGATTAGATAAAGTGATTAACCACTCTGATTTAGGTTAGAGTGCACGCAGGGTGTTTCTTTTCTCTCTCTCTCTTTGGCAGCGACCATGGCCCGACCCTAAACTAAAACTCATGAACCATGTTAACCGAACCTTCTTAAAACACTTTGGCTTTTAGAATGTCACGGTGCCGCATATATCATTGCCACTTCTATATCACCTTTGTATTTCTCCAGGACACCCCGTATCACTACGAACATCCACTCTTATAGGATATATCCATCGTATAGTTACATATGAACTTGAAGGAACTTGTTCCAGATTCGAGGATGGATTCTGGTTCTGGAGAGATTAAATATGATTATTCGATTTCCTTTTCTCTTTACCTTCTCTGAGGTTGTGAGAGCTCCTAGGATTAGGAGAGGGTACACCTATTGAGCTTATTGGATAGTCTTCCTCCAGACCATAGGCAGGTGTCGAAAGGTGAGGAAGGAAGAAAACCAATTAGCCCAAAGGTGGTGTACAGAAGGTAATAAGTAAAGACATTTAAAGGGATTAGAATAACGACAAAAAAATTACGACTGCTATCATTCACAACAAAACCGTGTATACCCCTGCCACTCCCACATCTACTTTGGATTTCTCCAGAACACTCCGTATCATTACGGATATCCACTCCTATTGGATATGCAATCGTATAGTTACATACGAACTCGAAGGAATTCGTTCCGGATTCGAGGATGCTTTCAAGTTTAGGAGAAATAGAATGAGATTATTCAGGTGTATTTTCCCATTACCTTCTCTTAGGTTGCGAGAGCTCCCGGCATAAGGAGAGTACACCTATTACGCTTATTGGATAGTCTTCTTCCAAACCTTAGGCTGGTGCCAAAGGGTAGGGAAGAAAGAAAACCAATTAGCCTAAAGAAGGTAATAAGTAAAGACATAATAAAAGGATTGGAGTGAGGGCAGATATGTATATGGTTACTGTCATGAATCAGGATAGTGGAAGAGACATTACTAGGAATACCTGTTTACCCCTTCGAATCATTTTCATGTTTCAGTTTCACTTTGCGATATTAAGTAAAAACTGTTTTCCCAATTGGAATCTAACTCCAGGGTATGTGTTTAGCAGATCAGTTTCTCACATCTGTATGCTATTACGGATGGTGAGTGGGAGTAAAATATTGGGAATTGGGTGATTAGGTTCTCATTATATCGGAATTCGTTGTAATTGGTGATATTTGAGGAAATCATCTGGATTTTGCTGGATGACAAATATTTGGTTTTGAATATCCGTTATTATGCACCAATTTCAAACTGATATATATGTACGTTTATTTTATAAAGTGACATATAACTTTTTGATATTATGTCTGTGATATTTACCTATATCAGTTGGTGATTAGGTATGGTGCATTCAACAACGGTGTAATTCTTCTTAACCATAGTACAGTTTTTCAACCTACGACGCACAGGGTTTGAGTTATTGAACTCAGGGTACTTATACAAAGAATTGTATGTTGTCCAGTGTCCATTAGGACAAAAGGGGTTGGTACTCGTACTATATTATGTTTATACATAGCTTCTCTAGTTCTATACAAGTATTTCGTTGAAATACAAGATTCAGATTTTAAGAAGTTATAGGTATAAGAATAAAGTAGAGAACCATTTGTTGAAAGTATCAGGATTATTCGAGGAAGTCGAAGATGTAGATGAAGGGTTTGTTTAGCACCCTATGAAGAGTTTTGAAGCATCACATGTCCAAAAGTTATGATTTTTATTGTGCTAAACAAACACGCATATGGATCGATCCTAGAAAATTAGGTTTATTAAACTTTAAACTAGAAAAGATTAGGGTTTGAAGGCTACAACCTTTGTAGCTCCCGTTTTTGCTTCACTCCTTGGGCTCTTTGGGTGTTGGAAGAAGCTCTCCTTGTTGTCCTCCTACGTCCACGACGATCCACCCGGAGTTTCCCGTCCAAGCTAGCTACTTTGGAAAAACCAAGAGAACACTCTAATCAAGTCGGCTAAACTTGATTAGAATGATGTTGTGGCTATGGATCTCACTTCAAAATCCTATTTTTATGAGTATTTTGCTCTCTTATAAGAACTAGAGAGCAAAAGCATGGAGGTTGATGAAGATGGTGGTTTTTTTTTTTTGAAGAAGAGAATGAATTATCTTATCAAAGAGAAAAGAAAAATAGCTATATATATTTTCCTTTCTCTAAACCAACCATGGTTAGATTTAAAGATATCATTTTATTTAAATTGAAAGCATGATAAGAAAATAAACTATGGGTTAAAAGTTAGGTGAGCATGGTTGGGTTAGAAGATTGTAGAAACTCTTAAGTGATTTAACCCATTTTTCATTTTCTTTTGCTTTAATTTAAATCCAATAATTATCCAAATATAACCATGGTGTAATTCTTATACATCCACCATTCTCATTGTATAAACAACCATGATAAAAATTGATGTATGTATGCATGTGTGCTTGCACATCAATATGTGCATGAACAAGAATAAATGCATACATGCATGCATACATCCAAAATAAGCAAGATAGGATTTGTAGTGAGAAACTAATGATGAATCAACACTTGATTCACTAATCCGGTCATATCACATATGACCCGACCATTAGCAAGCCGCCCAATTAATATACGGTATCCCATACACGCATATTAATCGGGTCCAAGCGCATATCGCATATGCGCACCACAACTTTTTGCCTGGACTAGGTAACTCCTATGTAGGACTCTAAGACTCGTCAATACACCGGCAGTGGGCGATGATCATATCAAGCACCCCCAAGCCGCAAGCGGTCAGCTAAACGTAACGGCCACCCGGGTATTGAGCGATTAGAAGAAAACAAGCGAACCTGTTACAACTCCCGTCGAGCCATCCGGCAACACTACCGTACAGTCCGGTCTCTTCGTCAGATATGCTGCATATCGAGCCTAAGGATGGTCACGTCGACCCCAATAACTCAATAAGTCGTGCCGGTGAATGGTCTATAACAGATCGAGAAACTACTGATAACACTTACCAGCAAATCTCAGCAGCCCTGGCCAGGGACTTGCTGTTATAACCAGTCGAGCACAGCACAGCATCAACTCCCAATACCGGGAGAGACGAAACCCCTCCTATCGCTCATTGCCTTCGTGTGTCTCGGGACTGTACCCAACGGCCACCTGTTTGCACGACTCAGTAGAGCCGTGGTAGGGTGGCAATCAAAGTACAGTGGGAGAACACACAAGGCTCTATGACGATCTCGGGTCTACAGACTAACCTGTACCAGTGTCATCTGAGAACTGCTATCCGACGATAGATATAATTCCATATAGGAGTTCTCGGCGAGTCCGTCCAGTGTACCCAGTCACCACTGAGCACCTGTATATGATCTTGATGTCAAACATCGATGAATGTGGGAACATCCATCGCCCATCACATGGGTCTAGTATCACATACGCTAGTCTACTCTGGTATATCGATGCCCCGTCTCGATACACCTCCGACTAGGGACATTTCAGGATATGCTTATAGACTACAGATGTCCCACTAGTATGATCTCCATCATAATCAGAGTAGTCAAGCCGATATCCTCAGGGCTTTATCAGCATGTATGAATGAATAAAAGCATGATCTAATCAACATGACAGATAAAGAAGAACCAGATTGCATACTATCATGTCGAGCAAGAATGCAAACTGAATATATATACATGTATAGATACATCCACTATCACATAATGGCCTCTAGGGCATACATATATCCAACAATCTCCCACTTGCACTAAGGCCAGTTATTGGCGTATCTCATACCCAACATCTCAAAAAGTCGCTCATGCTGTGGCTGAGGGAGGGCCTTGGTGAGTGGATCCGCGGCGTTGTTCTTTGTGTCTACTCTCTTAATCTCGATCTCGCGGCGATCTACAATCTTCCGGATCAAATGAAATCGCCTCAGGATGTGTCTGGACCGCTGATGGGATCTGGGCTCCTTGGCTAACTCCATAGCCCCATTATTATCACAATACAAGGGTATTGGATCAATAATGGTTGGAACTACTCCTAGCTCCGAGACGAACTTCTTCATCCAGACGGCTTCCTTGGCGGCATCATTTGCAGCAATGTACTCAGCTTCCATCGTAGAGTCTGCAACGGTATCTTGTTTGGAACTCTTCCAACTTACCGCCCCTCCATTGAGGGTAAATACAAACCCTGAGATAGATTTGCTGTCATCCTTGTCGCTCTGGAAGCTCGAATCGGTAAAGGCCTCCATTTGGAGATCTTTATTACCATAGACCAAGAACAATTCTTTAGTCCTTCGTAAGTACTTAAGAATGTTCTTCACAGCTGTCCAGTGGTTCTCCCCTGGGTTGGATTGATACCTGCTTACAACACTAAGTGCATAAGCTACATCTGGGCGTGTACATAACATCGCATACATTATAGATCCTACTGCCGAAGCATAAGGTATAATGCTCATGCGAGCTCTCTCTTCATCGGTCTTTGGACAAGAATCCTTGGAGAGAGTGACTCCATGGCAAGCGGGTAAGGCACCCCGCTTGGAGTCTTCCATACTAAACCTCTTTAGGATGGTGTTGATGTACCTGGTTTGGGACAATCCCAATAACTTTTTGGATCTATCCCTATAGATCCTTATGCCCAGGATGTATGTGGCATCACCCAGGTCCTTCATGGAGAACCTCAGTGATAAGAATGATTTGACCGACTGTAGCATATGAATGTCATTTCCTATCAGAAGAATGTCATCCACGCACAATACGAGGAATGTGACAGCTCTTCCTACAGCCTTCCTATAAACACAAGGTTCATCCGGATTTTTGATGAAATCAAACTCTTTGATAACATCATCGAAACAGATGTTCCAACTCCGAGATGCCTGCTTTAACCCATATATGGATTTAAGCAATCTACATGCTTTCTCGCTGCTCCCACTGTCAATGAAGCCCTCCGGCTGATCCATATAAACACATTCTTCAAAATCTCCATTTAGAAATGCTGTTTTAACGTCCATCTGCCAGATTTCATAGTCGTAGTGAGCAGCAATAGCAAGTAGGATCCGAATAGATTTAAGCATGGCTACGGGCGAAAAAGTTTCGTCATAGTCCAAACCTGGTCTTTGACGAAAACCTTTCGCCACAAGTCTTGCCTTATAGGTCTCTACCTGCCCATCCACACCAATCTTTCTTTTAAAGATCCATTTGCACCCTACAGGTTTTACCCCAGGGGGTACAACGTCCAAAGTCCATACTTTGTTGGTGTACATAGACTCCATTTCGGATCTCATGGCATCCAGCCACTTCACAGAGTCACCACTCGTGATAGCTTGCTGAAAACTGGTAGGATCATCATCTTCCATGATACAGTCTTCTCTATCACCATCAATGAGGAAACCGTAGTACCTCTCCGGTGGGCGAGAAGTCCTACCAGACCTACGGAGTGGCCGAGGTTCTTCAGTTTCTGTTGCAACAGCCGGTTCGACCAAATCGTCATTTGTAGTTTGTGTCTCCAGAACCTCTTCTAGATCTATCACCTTGCCATCATCTCTATCTGTGAAAAACTCTTTTTCCAAGAATGTGGCATACTGAGAAACAAACACTTTTTGTTCCTCTTTGTGGTAGAACAGATATCCATAAGAATTCTTTGGATATCCCACAAAGTTACACATGACTGACCGTGTCTCGAGTTTGTCCGGATTCTGCTTTTTAACATAGGCCGGGCAACCCCAAATCTTAATTCTTTTAAGAGATGGTCTCTTCCCATTCCATATCTCATATGGCGTGGTAGACACGGCTTTGGTTGGAACCCTGTTTAGCAGAAACGCCGCAGTCTCCAATGCATGCCCCCAAAACGAGACTGGTAACTCAGCGTCACTCATCATGGACCGGACCATATCTAATAGGGTCCTATTCCGTCGTTCTGACACACCGTTGTGCTGTGGTGTGTAAGGAGGAGTGAGCTGAGAGAGAATCCCATTCTCTTTTAGGAAGTTTGCAAATTCTGTACTGAGATACTCACCACCTCGATCTGATCGAAGCATCTTAATACTCAAGCCGGTTTGTTTTTCTACTTCTTGTTTATATTCAATGAATTTCTCGAAAGCTTCGGACTTGTGCTTTAATAAAAATACATGACCGAATCTTGAGAAATCGTCGGTGAATGTAATGAAGTATGAAAAACCGCCTCTAATCGTCGGTGAATGTTAGAAGAGTGTAGAAACTCTTAAGTGATTTAACCCATTTTTCATTTTCTTTTGCTTTAATTTAAATCCAATAATTATCCAAATATAACCATGGTGTAATTCTTATACATCCACCATTCTCATTGAATCAACAACCATGATAAAAATTGATGTATGTATGCATGTGTGCTTGCACATCAATATGTGCATGAACAAGAATAAATGCATACATGCATGCATACATCCAAAATAAGCAAGATAGGATTTGTAGTGAGAAACTAATGATGAATCAACACTTGATTCACTAATCCGGTCATATCACATATGACCCGACCATTAGCAAGCCGCCCAATTAATATACGGTATCCCATACACGCATATTAATCGGGTCCAAGCGCATATCGCATATGCGCACCACAACTTTTCGCCTGGACTAGGTAACTCCTATGTGGGACTCTAAGACTCGTCAATACGCCGGCAGTGGGCGATGATCATATCAAGCACCCCCAAGCCGCAAGCGGTCAGCTAAACGTAACGGCCACCCGGGTATTGAGCGATTAGAAGAAAACAAGCGAACCTGTTACAACTCCCGTCGAGCCATCCGGCAACACTACCGTACAGTCCGGTCTCTTCGTCAGATATGCTGCATATCGAGCCTAGGGATGGTCACGTCGACCCCAATAACTCAATAAGTCGTGCCGGTGAATGGTCTATAACAGATCGAGAAACTACTGATAACACTTACCAGCAAATCTCAGCAGCCCTGGCCAGGGACTTGCTGTTATAACCAGTCGAGCACAGCACAGCATCAACTCCCAATACCGGGAGAGACGAAACCCCTCCTATCGCTCATTGCCTTCGTGTGTCTCGGGACTGTACCCAACGGCCACCTGTTTGCACGACTCAGTAGAGCCGTGGTAGGGTGGCAATCAAAGTACAATGGGAGAACACACAAGGCTCTATGACGATCTCGGGTCTACAGACTAACCTGTACCAGTGTCACCTGAGAACTGCTATCCGACGATAGATATAATTCCATATAGGAGTTCTCGGCGAGTCCGTCCAGTGTACCCAGTCACCACTGAGCACCCGTATATGATCTTGATGTCAAACATCGATGAATGTGGGAACATCCATCGCCCATCACATGGGTCTAGTATCACATACGCTAGTCTACTCTGGTATATCGATGCCCCGTCTCGATACACCTCCGACTAGGGACATTTCAGGATATGCTTATAGACTACAGATGTCCCACTAGTATGATCTCCATCATAATCAGAGTAGTCAAGCCGATATCCTCAGGGCTTTATCAGCATGTATGAATGAATAAAAGCATGATCTAATCAACATGACAGATAAAGAAGAACTAGATAGCATACTATCATGTCGAGCAAGAATGCAAACTGAATATATATACATGTATAGATACATCCACTATCACATAATGGCCTCTAGGGCATACATATATCCAACAGTAGATACTTGTGTTTAGTATTCCGTTGATAGTAATGGTTTTGAGAACTCGCTTCTATTTCAGGTTACTCATATATGGATCCACTCCTAGATGATTAATGCTGATTGATCTCTTTCCATTTGGTTTATGTGCACTACAGACAGCTACATTATTTTGAATCTGGTTCCAATTAAATTAGTTCTTTTGTTTTTATATTAGATATATATAGAATCAATTTATATCTTAACGATGTTAAGATATAAGGAGTTGTCCGGCTGATACTGAAAACCAGAATATGGATAAACTCGATGCACGTTTCAGTAATGGCTGTTTGTGGGTTATCTCGGGCTTTGACGAGGGTTAACTTTCTACCATCAGGAAGATCAATATTTATATTTTTGTTGACTCTCCACAGTTTTAGAAAAATGGATTTTTTTCAGAAAAACAGAAATGTGAGTATGGTAGAACTGGAAGTGATTCCAGAACCACAAACGATCAATGAAGATTTAATAGAACCTATGGATTTAATTAGTTTCGACATTCCATTAGCCACTCCGCAGATTTGGTGGTTAACCTCAGGCACCCGAGAGGTACTTCGGTCTTCTCAGAGATGGTGACAGGGAGGTTCTTGTTTACCCAGACTTGCCATTGTTGCTGTTCTAGACTATAAGACCCGGCAGGAAGATGATTATAGCGCCGTTCTAAACAAGCTTTGGAAGTGCACGTGTATATGACTCTGCCAGAGGGTTATTGTAGTCAGTGGGAGCAGCGGAAGCATAGTGGGCAAGTAGCTTATGTCTATTTATAGACTAAAGCAGGTATAGCGGAAATAGATCATTTATTTTTGATGTGACAGTCATAGGTTTTGACTTCATCGGAGTAGGAGATGGATCTGTTAAGAAGGTAGTAGAGAGTGATGTCCAAGTATTAGGATGACATGCATTTGATAGGAAGAGATATTCCTATACTACGATCGGTTATACTATGGTTGTCACAAATTGTTTCTCCACATAGGATATGGATATAATATCAGAGTTTCTGGTTACTAGATCTATGTTTTTAGATCTAGATTTGGGAAGTATCCTAATCTGGGTACTTTGATATTATTCTAAAGGTATTTTAGAATGGACGACTCCTGGCATGGTGGTATACCTGCAGGTGATGGAGTCACCCTCTTTAAAGGTGTCTTAAAGACTAAAGGGGAGAAGGATCTGCATGATTAGCATATCACTTGCTTAGGCAATTGAGTTAATCATGAAATGTCAAGTACTACACCAGATGTTGTTTATGCACCAGCTGCAATAAGCAGACATATTAATCCAATCCTGGAGAAACATTGGGAAGCAGTTTATGAACATAAATGGATGTTCTAGGGATATGGTAATGGCAGCGTCCTTCGGGAGACAGTTATCATTTCAAGCTTCCAAGCTGACCTGGATGACACAGTGACTGTCAGAGTTATAGTTTTCTCTCTTTTGACAGACAGTATGTTGGACAGGTGGTCCAAGCGGATGCTGAGGAAAGGCATGGCGCAGGATACTGATTAAATTCAATGGATGATACAATCTAAGAAGTTTGTTGGATTTGGAGTTCATTTGTGAACTCGGTCCCTTCAGATATCCAGAAAAATTCTAAGGCAAGTATTGCTCATTTCGGGAGATAGCTTTCTCCACGAAGTTGGGATATAGAGAGATATAGAAAAAAACATTGGAGCGGATCCACCCACTGAGGCTATTTCTCGAACGCAATAGTTTCACAAATGGGCTTTGCGAAACTGATTAGTAGAGAAGTTGGGTGCTCGGTATCACATGAGCTATGAGTATACGACACCGCAATAATTGTCCTTATGTGCAAGTGGGAGCTTGTTGGATATAGTACCCTCAAGTCATTATCATAGTCGCAGGCAGGTGATTATGATGATTGAGGGAGGACCTATACCGGTAGAACAGTCTTACTCCAGATGATAGCATGCTATCTGGTTTATCTTTATCATCATGTGCATGTTGATAGATCCCATAAAATTCTTTCCTGACTACCAGCATTATGATGACGATCATATACATAGGAGCTGGGGGTCTATAAGCACAACCTTAAATGTCCCTATTCGTGGAAATATCGAGACTAGGCATCAATACTCCAGTGCAGACCAGTGTATATTGATCGAGACTCCGACGAGGGGCGGTGGCCAGGTCTCACAAGCTATTGGTGTTAGTTTGTTCACCTAAGATAGTATACATGTGCCCATTGGGTTATGAGTACACTGGACGGACTCGCCGGGAACCTGCTAGTTGGTATTATACCTATTTTCATATAGTAGTTCCCAGATGACATGTGTATAGGTTAGTCTGTCGACCTGAGATCGTCATTTGTCTCGTGTGAGTTCCCACTGTTCATTGATTACCACGACTCAAAGGAGTCGTGCAAACAGGTTTTAGTTGGGTACAGTCCCGAACCACATGAAGGCAGTCATCGGGTCGTCGGGGATTCGTCTTTCCCGGTATTGGGGGTTGATGTCACGTTGTGCACGGATGGCCATCATCAGAAATCCGTGGCCACGGTGGACGAGAATTACCGATCCAGGATCGATAGTTTCTCAGGTGGTGATGGGTTTCATGCCGACACTAAATATCGCATTGTCAGGGGTCTGACTTTATCCATCCTCTAGACTCGATATGCGATACTCTTAGGCGAACAGACCGGACTGTACGGATATTGTTATTGTTAGGCTCGGTAGTGGTTCAGGATAAGTTTGCTCGTCGGCCTCCCTTTCGCTCAATATCTGGGTAGCCGTTACGTATAGCTAGTGCCGCTGACGTGCTTGTGGTTAAACCGACTGCCAGCGTATTGACGAGTCTTTAGAGTCCCACACAGAGGGTTTTCACGGTTCAGGTGATATGGTGTAGATGACGTATGTTGGTACATACAGGTGTCAGATTAAATATGTGTACATGCTGCACAGACTTTAATCGGACGGTTGATAATACCAGCGGCTTAGGATTGAGCCGGATTATTAAATCAGGTTTTTATTTAATAATTTATATATGTATCTATATATATGTATTCTAGTATTATTGTTCACTATTCATTTTCTCTCTTGGCTATTCGTTTTTTTTGTATGAATACTCGTATATGTATTTCGATACATGTACCGGGTTGTATTCCGTATTTATACGGAATAGCTTCTAGAAGTAGACACCTCATTTGTATGATTTTCCTATTTTTTGGAAATTCATTTATTTCACAAATACGGTGGAGGAATGAGGTGACATGAGCATGAGCTTGAGCATGTAGAGAGGTATGACATGCAATTGTTTATTGGATAAATTGATGAGATATTTTCTTTGGTTGATTAAGAATGAGAGAGGGGGCAGCCACCGTATTCATCACTTGATGCCTTGCTCTTTACTTGACTTCACTTGCTACACTTCCATTCTCACTTGGAGGCAGCAACATTTCTAGAGTGGCTTTTGCTCATTTTTCTTGAGTTGCTTCTTCACTTGATTCATTCTATTCTCACTTGGAGACTTAGCACATTTCTTGAGTTGCTCATGCCACATGTTTCCTCACCTCCATCTTCATCTTCTATGGTTGCTCATTGAGCATATGTGATGAGAGAAAATAATAGTGACGCATTGATACACCTCCACTCTCCATTGCTGGCAACCTTGGAGCGTCGGTTGCTTCACTCGACGAGGCTGAAGCTTGCGCCGTTTCCCTCAGGTGGACCATCGTAGATGGAGGAATACTGGCAACCAAACTCGATCAAGAAGCCACTAGGAGCTTGGGGATGATGGTTGAAGACCGAAAGACACGGATCAACTTGGTATAACCATTCCTATCTCTTTTATTAGCTTGCTAGTTTAAGGTTTAGCGTAGATCTAGGAATCGGGTAATGTTAGCGCCAGTTAGAAAATTTTTGTTCCGCATTTGGCCACGGTTTGATGGTCGGGACGCTGCCGTAAACCAAAAACAATAATGGCCACTAGGGCATATATCACTAACATGTAGACCGGTCCTTCACTTCCAAAGCACCGTGTAGTTGTCCCTTCGCTCCAAGTAGTGATATTCCGGACTCTAGTGAGGCTTCACAAGGTGAAATGAACAAGCTTGCTTGAAGTCTTCGAGGCCGAAGATCATCTAGGTCGAAAAGACACTAACTCAAGCTACCTCTTCACTAATTAGGGATTAGTGAAGCAAACATCCTATAATAAATGGCTAATTTAGTTTAGGTTGATAAAGTAGAAATTTTTCTTACTTTAGATTTATTTTTCTCACTAATTTTCTTCACCTCCAAAAAACCTAGAGAGCTCTTACTTGATGAAGAAGAAGATGAAGTCAATAATGTTATGGCAACCATGAGTGAGAAATATCTCATATAACTCTTGTAGAGACTTAACCATGGCTTAAGGTAATGATTAGGTTAATAAATATCTAATGTAAAACAAAACTAGTGAACTAAGTCAATGGTTGAACAAGCTTCCACTGAGCTGAAACCATATGACTAATTTCCAACTAATTTTTGATTTACTTTAAATGAATAAACCCCACATTATCTTAAGCATGGTGCGAGTCTCATACACCCATGTAGCATGTATCATCAAGCTTGACACAAAAGGAAACACAATTAATATATATCACATATATATTAAATGCATAACTGAGATAAAGAAATGCTTAAGTGAGTTAATGTAAATTAATATATCAAATATACAATTATACATTAAATTATTAAATCAACACTTGGATATTGGATGCTCGATGGACGGAACCACACCAAGTTCAGTTATGAACTTCTTCATCCAGACAGCCTCTTTGGCGGCATCGTTGGCAGCGATGTATTCAGCCTCCATCGTTGAGTCTGCCACGGTTTCTTACTTGGAACCCTTCCAACAAATCGCCCCTCCATAGAGGGTGAAGACAAATTCTGAGACTGATTAGTGTCATCCTTATCACTTTGGATGCTCAAGTCGGTAAAGGACTCCACTTGGAGTTCACCGTTACCTTACACCAAGAACATTTCTTTAGTCCTTCTCGAGTACTTAAGAATGTTCTTCAGAACCGTCCAGTGATTCTCCCCAGGATCTGATTGATACCTACTCACTACACTTAGCGAGTATGCTACATCGGGTCTGGTACATAACATCGCTTCCATGATAGGGCCTACTGCCGAAGAATAATTTATCCCTTGCATACGAGCTCTTTCCAAATTGGAGACATCTATTTAGAGAGAGTGATTCCTAAGATTGTGGGTAAATTCCCACACTTGGAATCCTCCATACTAAACCTCTATAGTATGGTGTCGATATACCTGGATTGGGACAATTCCCGTATCCGTTTAGATCTATCATTATATATCTTAATCCCTAGGATGTAGGAGGCATCACCCAGATCCTTCATAGAGAATCTTTGTGATAAGAAGAGCTTGACCGAGTGCAGCATTGAAATATCATTTCCTATCAAGAGTATGTCATCCACGTACAGTACGAGAAAAACAACCATACTCTCTGCCACCTTCTTGTATATACAAGGTTCATTTACGTCTTTGACTACCACATCAAAATAGATGTTCCAACTCCGCGATTCCTGCTTCAATCCGTAGATTTACTTAAGCAGCTTGCTTACCTTTCCCTGCTCCCACTGTCTACAAATCTCTCTGGCCGAGTCATATACACGCTCTCTTCTAAATCACAATTTAAAAAGGCGGTCTTAACATCATTTGCCAGATTTCTTATTCATGGTATGCAGCGATGACATGTAGGATCCAGATGGACTTAAGCATAGCCACTGGAGAAAATGTTTCATCATATTCCACACCTGATCTTTGACGAAAACCTTTTGCAACAAGTCTAGCTTTCAAAGTCTCAACTTTTCCATCTACACCAAGTTTCTTCTTAAAGATCCATTTGTTCCCAATGGGGTTTACCCCTTCGGGAGTAACTTCCAATGTCAATACTTTGTTGGTGTACATGGATTCCATCTCAGATCGCATTGCATCTAGCCATTTTATAGAGTCCCTACTCGTGATGGCCTGCTCGAAGTTAGTTGGGTTATCATCTTCAATGATGCAATCCTCGCTCCCACCATCAATGAGAAAACCGTAGTATCTCTCAGGTGGATGAGGAACCCTACTAGATCGGTGGAGAGACTGAGGTTCATTGGGAACTATTGAATCCTCTGGTTCCACTAAATCATCAATTGTAGTTTGTGTAGCGGGAACTTCTTCCAGTTCTACCTCTTTGCCACTAATTTCTTTTTCAAGAAATTCCTTTTCTAAAAAGGTGGCATATTGAGATACAAACACCATTTCTTCCTTACCATGGTAGAAAAGATATCCATATGAATTCTTAGGATATCCCACAAACTTACAAAGAACTGATCGGGCCTCGAATTTGTCCGGATTTTGCCTTTTGACATAGGTGTTGTGGGCACTGATATGGAGTTGTGGGCACTGATTTAGATGGAACTGGTTTCAATTGGAATGCTACTGTCTCAAGCGCATATCCCCAAATGAAAATAGGTAACTCAGCGCTACTCATCATAGAGCGCACATATCTAATAGGGAGCGATTCCTCCGCTCCGATACACCTTTGTGTTGTGGTGTATACGGAGGAGTAAGCAAAGAGAGAATCCCATTCTCTTTTAAATAGTCTAGGAACTCATAGCTCAAATATTCTCCTCCCCGATCAGATCGAAGGATTTTAATACTTTTACCCGTTTGGTTCTCGACTTCGCACTTATATTCTTTGAATTTCTCAAAAGCTTCAGACATGTGTTTCAACAGGAACACATGTCCGTATCTTGAGAGATCGTCAGTAAATGTAATGAATTACGATGAACCATTCCTGGGATGTGTAGACATAGAACCGCATACATAACTATGTATCAGTCCCAAGAGTTCCGTAACTCTTTCTCCGTGTCCAGTAAATTGAGTTTTGGTCATCTTGCCTTTGAGACATGACCGACAAGTTTCATAAGATGAAAATTCGAACGGATTCAAATATCCATCCTTATGTAACTTAGCTAGTCGGGTCGCATTGATATGACCTAGTCTACAATGCCATAAGAAGATTCATTCATTTCTGAACTCTTCCTCTTGTGTGTGTTCTGTACATTAAGAACTGTGGTTTGAATTAGAACGTATATGCCATTATTTAACGAGCCTGATCCAATCAACTTTTGATTTAGAAAATGTTCATAACATTATCCCGTAATAAAAAAAATTATATCCTTCTTTACTTAATAAAGAAACTGACATAATATTGCATATCAGGTTCGGTATGTAATAGCATTCGTTCAGAATAAATGTATTACCATTTGGTAATACAATGCGATATTCGCCAACTGATTTGGCTGCAACATTTGTACCATTCCCTATTATTACAGAATGATCACCTATTCCCAGTTCTCTACCATTCCTTAGCCTATGCAACATATTACATGTGTGGGATCCCGATCCGGTATCCAATACCCAGGACATATAGTGTACTGAGAAACAGTTCTCGGTAACTAACACACCCGAAGAAGATGCATCAGCATGCTCATTCCTCGTTTAGGTGGTGTGGGAATCCGGATATTCCCCTATTTTCTGCTCGGACTTATAATAATTATAAGATAGAGAGGAACCAACATTCCCCTACTCAGTATAACAAGCGGGTTCGGTCAATACATCCATATTATAATCTTGATTAAGGCCTGACATGGTTTCTACCTGTGGAGAGAGAGAGAGAGAGAGAAGAAAACACTTAGCGTATGCTCTTGCAAGATTAGATTGGTTATTATCTTATATAATCAGGATGGCTCCCACTGTTTTTATCAAATCTTCCTTCAAACCCTAAAAGGTAAAACAAGCCGGAAGTAATTACACCCTACAAGTTCGTCAATCTTTCGGCCAGGCCAGTGTCGGTAGTTTGAGGTGTAGGGTTCCTAGGCACTCTAGTGAAGTCTCACAAGTGATCAAACATGCACAAATCAAATTTTACGGGTGCCTACAAACCCGACTACGGATCGTTTACTAGATATTTAGGCGACACAAGCAAACTAGTTAACATTTTAACTAAGGGAACGGATATACAACCTTTGTAGATCCGGTCCACCACCTCCACGGCTCCGCAATGAAGTCCCCTCGCTGTCCAAATCATGTCTTGGGCTCTAGCGTCGGCATCATCGAAGAATGGGCGGGCTTGATCGTCGGTTCGATGCCGAAGATGATCTACGTCGAGGCATCGCTAGAACAAGCTCCAACTTCACCAAGTCGGAAAAACTTGTGAAGGAAACACCCTATACTACTTGGCAAGAGGTAGAGGATGAAGAAATAGGAAGTGGGTAAACTTTAGTCTTGGATTTCTCACTAGATTTCATGACTTGCCATTGGAGTAGCAAGCTTTCTTCATTGAAGAAGAAGATGAAGAAAAGAAGAAGATGATATGATATGTTTATTAAAAATAGAAAAGAAAATACAATACTTATCATATCTTCAACCATGGTTTAGTGTAGAGACTTAACTTAGGTTAGATGAGTGGTTAGGGTTAGGCATGAGACAAGAATGGTGACTAAGTCAATGCTTCATGAATCTTCAACTAAAAACAAAAGTAGCCACCATTCATTTCTCTTTATCTTTTTCTTTTGAAATAAATAAAATAAAAAGATAAATGAATAAGATGAAACCCTAATCACTAACTAACCATGGTTTAATAATTTACACAAAACCAAACAAGAATGTATCATCAAACATGATACAATCATGTGCACAAAGAAATATATCACATATACAACTTGCACAATTCAAGTGAGAAAATCCTTTTAAAGTCAACCAATACTAGTTAATGCAAAGTGATATATCAAATATAAAATTATACATTAAATCATTAAATCAACACTTGATTTAACGATCCGGTCATATCGCATATAACCGACTAGTATCCTATGTATCGGCTTATCGAATCAATGCTTGATTCGATAACTAGGTTATATCGCATATAACCAATCGATACATTGATCGCGAGAATGGAATACGGTATCACATACTCGAATTATTCTCGGTCCCGCACATATCTCATATGCGCTCCTATTTCGTTTCGCTTGAGCCAGGAAACCTCTGTGTAGGACTCTAAAGACTCGTCAATACGCCGGCAGCAGATGATGATCATATCAGGCATCCACAAGCCGCAAGCGGTCTGCTAAACGTAACGGCCACCCGGGTATTGAGCGATCAGAAGGTCGACGAGCAAGCCCGCTCACACTCCTGCGAATCCAACCAGTAACACTTACCGTACGGTCCGGTCTGTTCGTCTGATATGTCGCATATCTCGCCTAGGGGTGGTAAACGTCAGACCCCAATAGCTCGATAAGTCATGCCGACTTGAGGTCCATAACATTCGTGAAACTACTGATAACTCTTACCAGTATATCACTGCAACCCTGGCCAGGGATTTCCTGTTATGGCCAGTCGAGCATAACACAACATCAACCCCCAATACCGGGAGAGACGAATCCCCTCCTATCGCTCATTGCCTCCATGTGAATCGGGACTGTACCCAAAAACCACCTGTTTGCACGACTCAGTAGAGCCGTGGTAGGGTGGAAATCAAAGCACAGTGGGAGACACACAAGACTCTATGACGATCTTGGGTCAACAGACTAAGCTGTACCAGTGTCACCAGAGAACTGCCATCTGACGTGAGGTATAATACCATCTGGGAGTTCTCGGCGAGTCCGTTCAGTGTACCCAGTCTCCACTGAGCACCCGCATACCATTTTCGATGTCAAACACCAATGGATATGGGATCATCCATCGCCCATCGCATGGGTCGAGAAGATATGCGCTAGTCTACTCTGGAATATCGATGCCCCGTCTCGATATTCCCTCGACTAGGAACATTTCAAGGATGTACTCATGGACTACCCAGGCCCCACTAGTATGATCTACATCATAGTCCTGGAAGTCGAGTACAGATCCTATGGGCTTTATCAACATGTAATCAGAGAGACAGAAAGTATACATGTTAAGATAAAGTGCAACCAGATAGCGTACTATCATGTCGAGCAAGAAAGTCCTACCTATATATGTCCCAGCATCCAATACAATATACATCCAATGTACAGTAATGGCCTCTAGGGCATACATATAACTAACAATCTCCCACTTGCACTAGGGCCATCTGTAGCAGTGGTTGCAGTATCACATACTCAACCATCCCCTAAAAGTCTCTCTTTGGGAAAAGGGCCTTCGTGAGTGGATCCGCCGTGTTGTCCTCTGAGTCTACTCTCCTAACCTCGATCACCCTGGAGATCAACTATCTCCATGATCAGGTGATGCTGCCTTAGATTATGTCTGGGTCACTGATGGGACCAGGGTTCCAGGGCCAAAGCCACAGTTCCATTGTCACACAATGGTAGGAACCTAGTTCATCCTATGAACCAATATACACCCAAACTTCCTATTTGGTAGTATCTTCAATAGCGATGTTACCAGCCTTTATCGTCTAGTTTTCCACGGTATCTAGCTTGGAACTCTTCCAACATACCGTCCCTTTATTGAGGGTAAAGACAGTGCCTGTGACTGATATTCAGTCGTCTTTATCACCCTGGAACACTTCCAGTGATTCTCCCCAAGATCGATTGATACAATCTCACTATACCTAGTGAGAACCCTAATATCCCTTTAGATCTATCTCATAGGTCCAAATCTCAGGATTTAGGAGGTATCATCTTTATCCTATTTGGAGAATCATTGTGATAATAGGAGATTGATCGATCGTAGTATAGGAAACTCTTTTCCTATCAAGAGTATGTTGTCTACGTACAATATGAAAATGACCACCTTACTCTCTACTGCCCTTTTGTATATACAAGGTTCGTCTACCATTTTGATGAAGTCAAACACTTTGACTATCACATCCAAACAGACGTTCCAACTCCGCGATGCCTGCTTCATCATGTAAAGCAACTTGCACACGTTTCCGCTGCTCCCACTGTTTACGAAAACCTCTGGCTGTGTTCTTATAGACGTTCTCTTCTAAATCAGTATTTAGAAAAGCAGTCATGGCACCCAGCCGCCAGATATCGTAGTCATGGTATGTAGCCGTGGTAAGTAGGATCTGGACAGACTTAAGCATAGCTACTGGAAAAAGGTTTCATCATTATCCACGACTGGTCGATGACGAAAACCTTTAACAAGTCTAGCTTTGAAAGTCTCAACTTTTCCATCTACACCAAGTAATCTTCTCCAGATATACTTGCTCCTGATGGGGATTTAACCCTTCAGATATAGCAGCTAAAGTCCATACTTTGCTGGTGTATATGGATTCCATCTCAGATCGCTAAGCATCCAGCCATTCTTATAGAGTCCCTACTCTCGATGGCCTGCTCGAAAATAGTTGGGTCATCATCTCATGATGCAATCCTTGCTCTCACTGTCATCGAGAAACCGAGGTATCTCTCAGGCGGATGAGGAACCCTACTAGATCGGCGGAGAGGCTGAGGTTCGTCGGGAACTATAGAATCTTATGGTTCTGTCAAATCATCAACTGCAGTTTTGTATAGCTGGAACCTTTCCAGTTCTACAGAACTGATCCTGCCTCGATCTTGTCCGGATTTTGCTTTAAACATAGGCCGGACAACCCCAAATCTTAACTCGCTTAAGAGATGGGTTCTTCCCATACCATATCTCATATGGAGTGGTAGGCAGTGATTTGATTCAAACCTAATTCAATAGGTATGCAGCTTCTCAAGTGCATAACCCCAAAAGGAAATAGTTAACTCAGTAATACTCATCATAGAGCACACCATATCTAATATTATGCAATTGCTCCGCCCTGATACACCGTTGTGCTGTGGTGTATTCAGAGGAGTAGCATTGAGAGAAAATCTCATTCTCCTTTAGAATAGTCCAGAAATTCTATGCACAAGTATTCTCCTCCCTGATCTTATCATAGGACATAATACTTATACCCGTAGTTTGGTTCTCTACTTCCTAGTTATATTCTGTGAATACCTCAAAAGGTTCGGACTTATATTTCAACAGGAATATATGACTGAATCTTGAGAGATTATCAGAGAATATAATGAAGTATGAAGAACCAGTCCTGGCATGTGTAGACAGGAGACTTTACATACATCATCATGTATTAGTCCCAAGAGTTTACTAACTCTTTCTCTGTTTACAGTAAACGGAGCTATGGTCATCTAATCTTTGTGACATGACTGGCAAGTTTCATAAGATGTAAATTCAAACTGATTTAAATATGCATCTAAAATGTAATTTCAGCCAGTCGGGTCGCATTGATATGACCTAGTGTGCAATGCCTCAAGAATGATTCGTTCATTTCTGAACTCTTCCTCTTGTGTGTGTTCTGTATACGAGGAACTGTAGTTTGATTTAGAACGTCAATGCTTTTAGATAACGTGCCTGAACCGATCAACTTTTGATATAGGAAATGTTCAAAACATTATCCATCTATACAAAATTATATCATTACTTTACTAATAAAGAGACTGATATGATTTTGTATATCAGGTTCGGTATCTAATAGCATTTGTTCAGAATCAATGTATTCGTAATACAGGGTGACAGTGACCAACAGACTAGGCTGCAACACTTGCCCCGTTTTCTGTCTCATGAAACTTATCACCCGTTCTCAGTTTTTCTACCTTTTTGTAGCCCTATGTAACAGATTACATATCTGGGATCCTGATCCGGTATCATATACCCAGGATGTAGAGGATACTGAGAAACAGTTCTTTGTAATGAACACACCCGAATGAGATGCATCATATGCACTTTCCTCGTTTGGGCGGCATAGGAATTCTGGTATTCCCCTATTTCCTGCTCTGTCTTATAACAATTATAAGTTGGAGCGGGACCAACGTTCCCCAGCTCAGTATAACAAGCGGGTTCGGTCAATACATCCATATTATTATCTTGATTAAGACGTGATATGGTCGCTACCAGGAGAGAGAGAGAAGAAAACACTCAGCGTGCGCTCTTGCAAGATCAGACTGGTTATATATTTTATCTAATCAGGATGGCTCCCACTGTTTTTATCAAATCTTCCTTCAAACCCTAAAAGGAAAGACTAGCCGGGATTAATTACATACTACAAGTTCGCCAATCTTTCAGCCAGGCCAGTGTCGGTACTTTGAGGGAGGTCCCCCGTGCTTTCGCACGAACCTAATTAATGTAAACCTCGTTTTCCCAGAGGCGTAACCTCGTTAACACCTTTCTAGACACCTACTTGATCGGCTAATTGTAATGTATAAAACTCTCCCAGGAGTAACTCTTACTCGCAGCGGGTATCGGGATCCAACTATCTCATAGAAGGTATGCAATCTCATTGCAAATTTCAACACTTGAAACTCCCGATAAAGGTTTTTACCCCTAGCACCTATGACCTTAACTATGGTCAACAAATTATAAGTACTAGTCAAGTTCTACCCGTCATTTCGTGATTAATTAGACCCACCCACATGACCCTTAACTATGGTCAACAAAGTCGCACGACTGTCCTAACTAATCGCATCATATGCGGTGTAGGAAGACATCACTTAGCTACCGTACACTGTGCCTTGACTATGGTCAACAAACACAGCACGAATACTAAGTACTCTACTTCCTAAAATGACGGAGGGTTGCGGCTGGATTTTGTGAAAACCTTTAACGCTTTGAACTTGATCTCGTTGCGGAATCAAATGGTTTTTAAATGGAATGTTTTCGAGGCTTTTCTAGTTTTGCTAAAGGGGTCACTCCCGGTGAAGGGATCGTCGGCCCTTTCCTCGTCGAATGAGGTGCGGGATATATCATATATATCACTGTGCAAAGCGGATACTATAGAAGCGATCAAAGACAAACCGAGGGTTGTAGCATCTGTCAGTTATTGCTAAAGGAGTCACTCCCGGTGAAAGGATCTCGGTCCTTTCCTCATCGAATAAGGTGCAGGATGTTCTATAATGAACACCGCGATGCAAAGCAAGAACTGTAGCTACCTGTTTTTATTTTGTAATTCGATTCCACAACATCAATTAGGTTTATTTTCTTTCATTAATCACATTAATGAATATCCCATCATTTAAGTCCACCTAAATATCACAGATAAATATAACGTACGCTTATGCCATCCGCATTCGCCTCGATGTCCCGTCTGCACCGTTAGGTTAGGTAACTAACGCCAGAGCGAGGCAGGGCTAGCGCGGGTGTAAAACATAAGCAACGTCTATATAATATATCATATATACTATATATAATACCTGTCACAGAACATCGCATGATCACATCACAGATAAAACACAGCAGAAGAAACATATGAAATATTGGATATACTAGGACGTCCGTGTTTTCAATACGAGCCAGTATAAAACACGGATTCCACGGTCGTGATGAATAGCCAATCCCACACCCCTAGACCCCTACGAGAGCGGCAAGCAACCCTGCCAATTTTAGGGTTAGGAGATCCGGACTCGACTCCTCGAGTTGGTCTCCCACTGGACCCCAGAACCCGGTTACTTGTGCTCCCCTCCTTGGGTCTATCCTAGTACAGAAAAGTAAATAATATACAAACGGTGACTACTTCCGCAACCTGGAAGTGCCCCAATAAAAGAATATTACATACAAGCTTTTACATGAATGAAAATGAAAAACACTCATCTCACATAAAAAACCCCCGGCTATTCAAACACGACGATCCAATATAACATATCCAGCAACACATAACATCAGATGTCATCAACGTAAGTAAATATGCGCATCCCAATTGTCGTTGACATATAGAAACGAAACCGGCGATATCACATATTACACTTACGGTCACAGAAAAGAAAATGTAAAACTACAACAGTTGGAATCCGCAACCACCTCAGACATCGCATGCCTGACCAAATGAATTACTTAGACATCGCATGCCTAACAATTATAAACCCCGCATTTTAGTCTCATTATCGAAAACTCTTTTCAATATCAAGTCGGGCAATTCAACAGGATTTCCGACATTCTGATCGAATGCTCGTCGCAAACTTTAGTAGGCGGCCGCACCCCCGACGCCGTCGACGAAGTGCACCAAGGCGGAACACCGCTACCGGGAGCACCCGAACGGATGCTTTCGGCGACGGGGTTCTCCTACAGTCACTTGGTCGGGGCTATGGGGTAAGGCTGTCTATTAAGTTTACCCGGCGAGTATCCGCGTACGCTACGTGATTGCGACGGACTTTTGATCACATCAAAACTCCGTGGCAACCGATCAAATGAGACTAAACTGCTATGTTTATAACATTCATTCCGTTATCTCATAACTATTTGCGAATTCCAATTATTGTATCACATTCCGGATAAATAGAAAATGTTAAACTTTCCGATCGAACAATCGAACACCCAAGTTTTCCCGAAACAGCTCAACACATGAAATAAGTCTAACAGCATTCAGTTCGTGCCTCAGTAGCAACGGTCCAGCCGTAGAAGGGTCAAGCCAACGCCTCACATGTGGCACGCCGTACTGCCCCAAACCCGAAGGTTCAAAGGGCAGTTCAATACGGTCACATAATCGAGTTAAGGTTTGTTGTCTTCTAGAGGGTCCATCGCGTTACTTGCACTACTTAGAACGTCGTTAAACTACGGAAAAATCCAACAATTGGAAATTTCCCGGCAGGGGAAAAAGTGGGTATTTATATCCGGTCGAACCTTTTAACATATTCTAAAATTTATCCGGAAAAGCACACCGACAAAATTAGACAGTCCGATCGAATACACCGAGTCCCCAATACAACACAGAAAATACAACTCTGGAAAAATTATTAAAAATTCCCAGGAAAATCAACACAGATAGCTAAGAACAACTGTGCAAAATTGGCTGCACAAAGCGACAAAAGCGCCGCGGATCCGCCGCATGATCCTACTGTAGGGCCGCGGATCCGCGCCACCTTTGTGGAATCAATCCCTCGAATTTCACAGTAAGTCTTAGGATTACCTGCTGATTTTTCTGCATATTTTTAATTCCAAAAAATCCACATTTTACAGAAAAGTCCAGAGAGCAATTTCAAAGTCGGGTTTCGGGTCGATCGGACTTCTAACTCCGTCGGGACTTCGCCTAAGGCTCTAGCTAGGCTCTGATACCACTGTAGGGTTCCTAGGCACTCTAGTGAAGTCTCACAAGTGATCAAACATGCACAAATCAAATTTTACGGGTGCCTACAAACCCGACTACGGATCGTTTACTAGATATTTAGGCGAAACAAGCAAACTAGTTAACATTTTAACTAAGGGAACGGATATACAACCTTTGTAGATCCGGTCCACCACCTCCACGGCTCCGCAATGAAGTCCCCTCGCTGTCCAAATCATGTCTTGGGCTCTAGCGTCGGCATCATCGAAGAATGGGCGGGCTTGATCGTCGGTTCGATGCCGAAGATGATCTACGTCGAGGCATCGCTAGAACAAGCTCCAACTTCACCAAGTCGGAAAAACTTGTGAAGGAAACACCCTATACTACTTGGCAAGAGGTAGAGGATGAAGAAATAGGAAGTGGGTAAACTTTAGTTTTGGATTTCTCACTAGATTTCATGACTTGCCATTGGAGTAGCAAGCTTTCTTCATTGAAGAAGAAGATGAAGAAAAGAAGAAGATGATATGATATGTTTATTAAAAATAGAAAAGAAAATACAATACTTATCATATCTTCAACCATGGTTTAGTGTAGAGACTTAACTTAGGTTAGATGAGTGGTTAGGGTTAGGCATGAGACAAGAATGGTGACTAAGTCAATGCTTCATGAATCTTCAACTAAAAACAAAAGTAGCCACCATTCATATCTCTTTATCTTTTTCTTTTGAAATAAATAAAATAAAAAGATAAATGAATAAGATGAAACCCTAATCACTAACTAACCATGGTTTAATACTTTACACAAAACCAAACAAGAATGTATCATCAAACATGATACAATCATGTGCATAAAGAAATATATCACATATACAACTTGCACAATTCAAGTGAGAAAATCCTTTTAAAGTCAACCAATACTAGTTAATGCAAAGTGATATATCAAATATAAAATTATACATTAAATCATTAAATCAACACTTGATTTAACGATCCGGTCATATCGCATATAACCGACTAGTATCCTATGTATCGGCTTATCGAATCAATGCTTGATTCGATAACTAGGTTATATCGCATATAACCAATCGATACATTGATCGCGAGAATGGAATACGGTATCACATACTCGAATTATTCTCGGTCCCGCACATATCTCATATGCTCTCCTATTTCATTTCGCTTGAGCCAGGAAACCTCTGTGTAGGACTCTAAAGACTCGTCAATACGCCGGCAGCAGATGATGATCATATCAGGCATCCACAAGCCGCAAGCGGTCTGCTAAACGTAACGGCCACCCGGGTATTGAGCGATCAGAAGGTCGACGAGCAAGCCCGCTCACACTCCTGGGAATCCAACCAGTAACACTTACCGTACTGTCCGGTCTGTTCGTCTGATATGTCGCATATCTCGCCTAGGGGTGGTAAACGTCAGACCCCAATAGCTCGATAAGTCATGCCGACTTGAGGTCCATAACATTCGTGAAACTACTGATAACTCTTACCAGTATATCACTGCAACCCTGGCCAGGGATTTCCTGTTATGGCCAGTCGAGCATAGCACAACATCAACCCCCAATACCGGGAGAGACGAATCCCCTCCTTTCGCTCATTGCCTCCATGTGAATCGGGACTGTACCCAAAAACCACCTGTTTGCACGACTCAGTAGAGCCGTGGTAGGGTGGAAATCAAAGCACAGTGGGAGACACACAAGACTCTATGACGATCTCGGGTCAACAGACTAAGCTGTACCAGTGTCACCAGAGAACTGCCATCTGACGTGAGGTATAATACCATCTGGGAGTTCTCGGCGAGTCCGTTCAGTGTACCCAGTCTCCACTGAGCACCCGCATACCATCTTCGATGTCAAACACCAATGGATATGGGATCATCCATCGCCCATCGCATGGGTCGAGAAGATATGCGCTAGTCTACTCTGGAATATCGATGCCCCGTCTCGATATTCCCTCGACTAGGAACATTTCAAGGATGTACTCATGGACTACCCAGGCCCCACTAGTATGATCTACATCATAGTCCTGGAAGTCGAGTACAGATCCTATGGGCTTTATCAACCAGTAATCATAGAGACAGAAAGTATACATGTTAAGATAAAGTGCAACCAGATAGCGTACTATCATGTCGAGCAAGAAAGTCCTACCTATATATGTCCCAGCATCCACTACAATATACATCCAATGTACAGTAATGGCCTCTAGGGCATACATATAACTAACATGAGGGAGGTTCCCCGTGCTTTTGCACGGACCTAATTAAAATAAACCTCGTTTTTCCAAGAGCGTAACCCCATTAACTCCTTTTTAGACACCTACTTGATCGGCTAATTGTTATGTGTAAAACTCTCCCAGGAGTAACTCTTACTCGCAGTGGGTATCGGTATCCAACTATCTCATAAAGGTATGCAATCTCATTGCAAATTTCAACACTTGAAATTCCCAATATTATTTTGGCCCTAGCAATTTATGACCTTAACAAGGTCAACAAATCATAAGCGCTAACTAAGTTCAACCCCTACATTTCATGATTGAATTAAACCCACCCGTACGACCCTTAACATGGTCAACAAAGTCATACGACTACACTAATCCAATAGTATCACATGCTTAAGCAGATATGCACTAATCATCTACCGCACACCACGCCTTAACAAGGTCAACAAACATAGCAAGAATACTAAGCAGCACTTATCTGAAATGACGGAAGGATATGACAGGTTTTAAGAAAACCTTTTGCATTATGAACTTGATATTGTTGTAGAATCTAGTGATTTTGAAAAGGAGTGTTTTTTTTAGGCTTTTACTAGTTTTGCTAAAGAGTTCACTCTCGGTGAAGGGATCTCGGCACTTTCCTCATCGAATGAGGTGCTGGATATTCATGAATACTCTATGCAAAGCAAGAACTAGAGAAGCAATCAAAAGACAAAACCGAGTAGGTTGTAGCATCTGGTAGCCTTTTGCTAAAGAGGTCACTCCCGGTGATGGGATCTCGGCTCTTTCCTCATCGAATGAGCTGCTGGATATTCTTTAAGTAATACCGCTATGCAAAGCAAAAAACTAGAGCTACGCATTTTGAAAATTTGATTATACAACATCTTTAGGTTTCTTTCTTTTTCATTAATCTCATTAATGAAGTCCCATCAGTTATGCTTCCTAAGCATCACAGAAAAAACAAAAATACAACGTACGCTTATGCAATCCGTATTCGCCATAGTGTCCCGTTATGCACCGTTAGGTTACTTAACTAACGGCAAAGCGGGGCAGGACTAGCGCGGGTGCAAAACATAAGCAATATTTATTATATATCATATATATAATAATATAGAATTTGTCTCACGCATATAAAGTGATCACATCATAGAATATGAGCAGCAGAAGACAACATATGAAATATTGGATATACTAGGATTTTTGTGTTTTAGATTAAGCCAGTAAAAAACACGGATTCCACGGTCGCGATGAATAGCCAAACCCACATCCCGAGACCCCTATAAGAGCAGCAAGCAACCCCACCAATTCTAGAGTTAGGAGACCCGGACTCGATTCCTCGAGATGGTCTCCCACTGGACTCTAGAACCCGGTTACTTGTGCTCCCCACCTTGGATCTATCCTAATGCGAAAAAGTAAACAATATAAATCAATGGTAACATCATCCTCGACCCCGAAGTGCCCCAATAAAAGAATATTACACACAAGATTTTACATGAATGAAAATGAAAAAATTCTCATCTCACATTAAAAAAAACCTGGCTAATCAAACACGACAATCCAATATAATATATCCCAGCAACACATAATATCACATGTCATCAACGTAAGTAAATATGTGTATCCCAATTGTCGTTGACATAAAGCAACGAAACTGGCGATACACCACATATTACACTTACGTTCGTAGAAAAATAAATGTCAAACTACAACATTTGGAATCGACACAGCCCTTAGACATCATAAATCCGGAATATCTCATATTTCGGATTTCATGCCTAATATTGTAAATCTTAAATTTGGGTCTCACTCATGAAAACACCTTTTCAAAAGAAATCGGGTGATTCAACAAGATTCCCAATTTCTACCGAGACCGAAATGTTAAATTTACAAGAAACTAATCAATTTTCACAAAACTAATCAGTGTATATTCCAAATATTGTATCATATTCCTCAGATAGCTAGACGATGTTAAACATTCCGATCGAATCAACAAACACCCAAAATTTTCTCAGAGAGCTCAACACTTGAGCACAAGTTTAAAAATACTCAGAATATGCCACAATACCTTTGGACCAACCGTAGAAGGGCCGGCCCATGCCTCACTCATGGCGCCGCAGAACCACCGCAAACCCTAGGGTTTGGCCGCGGTTCCGTGGTGAAAAAGTCAAGTTTGGGTATCGTTCTTCTAGAGGGTCCATATAATTATTTGCATGATTTTTGAATGTTTTTAACTTGGAAAATTCTAACTTTTGGAAAATTTCCAGAGGAGGGTCAAAACTGGGTTTTTGATATTCGTTCGAACTTTTTAACATCGTGAAGATTATCCGAAACGATGTCAAAATTACGACTACGAAACACTCCAAATTGCCTTTACATAAAGACAACATCACATGCAATCTTAGTAAAAACAAGCAATACCCAAACACCAAAACCCAGAGACTGGAACACCGAACAAAACGAAGCCAATACTTCAAAGATGAACCGGCCTGGACGGGATTTAAGCTTGTTTCGCCGGGTCAAATCCGGCGAAACGGGTTCGTTTTAGTACAGTGTACGTGATACATCTCATATAACATTCTGCGCTTACTTAAAAAATATTTAGAGGACTTTTATAATTCGACTGAAACTAGGTTTTTTGTTTCGATGTTTCAGAGTTGTTTCGGTTTCGTAATTCTACAAACATCATCTAATTCTCTAGCTTGGCTCTGATACCACTGTAGGTTACCTATCACGGCCACTGGGTTACGGGAGGCATGGACCATGCCATTTTCAAAAATTTAGCGTGCTAAACATCCCTAACAAAGAATCTTAACTAGAGAATTAGACAAAACTAGTATGTAAAAAACTTTACATACAAAGTGAACAAGGAATACAACCATTGCAGACCGGTCCTTCACTTCAAAAGCTCCGTGTAGTTGTCCCTTCGCTCCAAGTAGTGATCTCCCGGACTCTAGTGAGGCTCCACAAGGTGAAATGAACAAGCTTGCTTGAAGTCTTCGAGGCAGAAGATGATCTGCGTCGAGTAGACACTAACTCAAGCTACCTCTTCACTAATTAGGGATTCATGAAGCAAATAACCTAAACTAAATGGCTAATCTAGTGTAGATTGATAAAGTAGGAATTTTTCTTACTTTAGATTTATTTTTCTCACTAATTTTCTTCACCTCCTAAAAAACCTAGAGAGCTCTCACTTGATGAAGAAGAAGATGAAGCCAAGAATGTTATGGAAACCATAGGTGAGAAATATCTCATATAACTCTTGTAGAGACTTAACCATGGCTTAAGGTAATGGTTGGGTTAATAAATATCTAATGTAAAACAAAACTAGTGGACTAAGTCAGGTTCTACAAGCTTCCACTAAGCTTAAACCATGTGACTAATTTCCAACTAATTTTAAATAAATAAACCCCACATTATCATAAGCATGGTATGAGTCTCATACACTCATGTGTCATGTATCATCAAGCATGACACAAAAAGAAACACAATTAATATATATCATATATATATTAAATGCATAAGTGAGATAAAGAAATGCTTAAGTGAGATAATATTAGTTAATGTAAGTTAATATATCAAATATACAATTATACATTAAATTATTAAATCAACACTTGATTTAATAATCCGGCTATATCACATAGAACCGACTAATATTATTTGTATCAACTTATCGAATCAACACTTGATTCGATAACCCGGCTATATCACATATAAGCGACTGATATCACATATCGCGAGAATAGAATACGGTATCGCATACACGTATTAATCTCAATCCCGCACATATCACGTATGTGCTTCTACTTCGTTTCTCCTGAGCCAGGAAATCTCTGTGTAGGACTCTAAAGACTCGTCAATATGCCAGTAATAGGTGATGATCATATCAGTCACCCACAAGCCGTCAGCGGTACTAACTGGACTTAACGACTAGCCGGGTATTGAGCAATCAGACGATCAACAAGCAAGCTTGTCTAAACTCCCACAAAGCCTGTCAGTAACACTACCGTACAGTCCGGTCTTTTCGTTTGATATGTCACATATCTAGTCTAGTGGTGGTAAACGTCAAACCCTATTAACTGATAAATCGTGCCGATGTGAGGCTCATAACGTGTCGAGAAACTACTGATAACACTTACCAGTAAATCTCCGTATCAGCCCTGACCATGGACTTCCTGTTATGGCCAATCGAGCACAGCGCAACATCAACCCCCAATACCGGGAGAGACGAATCCCCTCCTATCGCTCTTTGCCTCCATGTGACTCGGGACTGTACCCAAAAACCACCATTTTGCACGTTCTTTTGAATGTGGTAAGGTGGAAATCAAAGCACAGTGGGAATCACACAAGACACTATGATGATCTCAGGTCTACAGACTAACCGGTACCAGTGTCACCAGAGAACTGCTATCTGACGTAAGGTATAATACCATCTAGGAGTTCTCGGCGCGTCCTGTTCGGTGTACCCAGTCTCCACTGAGCACCCGTATATCATCTTTGTTGTCAAACACCAATGGATGTGGGATCATCCATCGCCCATCAAATAGGTCAAGAAGCGTATACGCTAGTCTACTCTGGAATATCGATGCCCTGTCTCGATACACCCTCGACTAGGAACAATTAAAGGATGTACTTGTGGACTACCTTGGCTCCACTAGTATGATCTCCATCATAGTCCTCGTAGTCAAGTATACATTCTAAGTGTTTTATCAACATATGAGAGCAAGACAGTATCACAATACAAGTCTACATGTTAAGATAAAGAGCAACAAGATAGCATACTATCATGTCGAGCAAGAAAGTCCCCTCTATATATGTCCAAGCATCCACTATAATATACAATCATGTACAAAAATGGCCTCTAAGGCATACATATAACTAACACAAATTACATATATAGGATCCTGATCCAGTATCTCATACCGAGGACGAAAAAACGACTGAGAAACAGTTCTTGGTAACGAACACACCCGAAGACGATGCATCAACATACTATTTCTTTGTTTGGGCGGCGTGGGAATCCGAATATTCCCCTATTCCTTGCTCAGCTTTATGACAATCATATGATCGAGCGGAACCTAGCCCAGTAGAATAAGTAGGTTCGGTCAAAACTTCCATATTATTATCTTGATTAAAGCATTTCATTAGTCGCTATCAGGAGAGAGAAAAGGATAATCACTTTGCGTGCGCTCTTTGCAAGATTAGATTGGTTATTTTATCTAATCAGGATGGCTCCCACTATTTTTATCAAATCTTCTTCAAACCCTAAAAGGTAAGATTAGCCAGGATTAATTACACCCCACAGGTTCGCCAATCATTCGGCCAGGCAGGTATCGGTACTCCGAGGGAGGTTCCCCGTGCTTTCGCACGGACCTAATTAAAATAAACCTCGTTTCCCTAGAGGCATAACCCTGTTAACAACTTTCTAGACACCTACTGGATTAGCTAATTGTAAAGTGTAAAACTCTCCCAAGAGTAACTCTTACTCGCAGTGGTTATCGGGATCCAACTATCATATAGAAGATATGCAATCTCATTGCAAATTTCAACACTTGAAAATCTCGATAATGGTTTTTTCCCCTAGCTTCTTATGACCTTGACGGAGGTCAACAAACCATAGGCCGCTAGTCAAATTCAACCCATTCATTTCTTAACTGAATTAAACCCACTGGCACGACCCTTGACGGAGGTCAACAAGGCAACATGACTACACTAATCCAATCACATCACATGCTGCCAGATAAGCACTAATTAGCTACCGCACACAACGCCTTGACGGAGGTCAACAAACGCAACACAAATACTAAATAGTACTTATCTGAAATGGCGAAGGGCTACGCAGGCTTTTAAGAAAACCATGAGCATAACGAACATGATGTCGTTGTAGAATCTAGTGATTTTGAAAAGGAGTGTTTTTTAGGCTTTTTCTAGCTTCGCTAAAGAGGTCACTCCCGGTGAATGGATCTTGGCTCTTTCCTCATCGAATGAGGTGTTGGATATTCATGAATACCACTATGCAAAGCCAGAATTAAAGAAGCAGTCAAAAGACAAAACCGAGTGGGTTGTAGCATTTGCTAGTTTTGCTAAAGAGGTCACTCCCGGTGAAGGGATCTCGTCTATTTCCTCATCGAATGAGGTGCTGTATATTCATCAGGGAATACCACTGTGCAAAGTTAAAACTAGAGCTACCCATTTTAAAAGTTTGATTCTACAACATCTTTAGGTTTCTTTCTTTTCATTAATCTCATTAATGAAGTCCCATCATTTAATGTTTCCTAAACATTACAGAAAAGTGAAACGAAAATAGAACGTACGCTTATGCCATCCGCATTCGCCGCTGGGCCCTGTCATGCACTGTTAGGTTACTTAACTACCGGGAAAGCAGGGGCTGGACTAGCGTGGGTGCAAAACATAAGTAGCGTTTATTATATATCATATATATAATACAACATTCGTCTCACGTAGTTATATGATCAACATCACAGAACCAAGCAGGAGAAGAAACATATGAAATATTGGACATACGAGGATTTCCGTGTTATAAATTTAGCCAGTAATATAAAACACGGATTCCACGGTCGTGATGAATAGCTAAACCCACATCCTATAGACCCCTACGAGAGCGACAAATAACCCTACCAATTCTAGAGTTAAGGGACCCGGTGTCAACTCCTTGAGATGGTCTCCCACTAGACCCTAGAACCCGGTTACTTGTGCTCCCCACCTTGGGTCTATCCTAATGCGGAAAAGTAAATAATATACAACAATGGTGACATCATCCTCAACCCGGAAGTGCCCCAATAAAAGAATATTACATTCAGATTTTACATGAATGAAAATAAAAAATCCCATCTCACATAAAACTCCCCGGGTATTCTTTCACGATGATCCAATAAATCATATCAACAACAACACATGATATCACATATCATCAACGTAAGCAAATATCCGTATCCCTAAAACTTGTTGACATATAGCAACGAGATTGGGATACCCCACATATTACACTTACAGTCACAGAAAACTACAATAATTAGAATCCGCAATATCCTTTGACATCATAAACCCGGAATATCTCATATTCCGGATTTCATGCCTAACTTATAAAATTTTCATTTTAGTCTCAAATTGAAAACATTTTTCAACTGGTTGTCGGATAATTCAACAAGATTCCTGACTTAGTGATCGCGTACAATATGCAATTGCGACGGAGTATTGATCCGAATCTAAACTTCGTGGCAATCGATCAGTTGAGACTAAACGGCTAGGTTTACAATATACTAACTAGTTTTCATAAAACTAATTAATCTGGATTTTAATAATTGTATCACACATCATAAAGCTTGTAAAGTAACCGCGACATTATAATTCCACACGCAATTAGCAAACTAAACCAATTTTTCCAAGACATGAAATATCCAGTGAGCTAAATTCCAAAATCGAACGTTTTAAGACAATCCGGGAGTCGAAACGAACTCGAAACCCACCCAAATCTTCACGGAGGTGAAGATCCCAAAATTAACTATCGAATGGATGCCTCGAGGGGGGCCCACACCCGGGGGCCACCTCGAATGGCCCCTAGGGGAAGGCAGACCCGAGAGCACCCAGTTGGGGTGCTCTCGGGTCACCCACCCCCAGGCCACCTTATGGTGGTCTTGGGGTATGGGTCCGGCCTCTGGTCCCCCCCGGAGTGTCCCCGGGGTGTGCACACTCCATCCCGCGGCTTCTCAGTTCAAACCGTGAGCCCGCGGGGTATGCAAACAACACAAAATATCATTTTGGAAACTGTTTTTATCGGCAGTTTTTGCACGAAAAAACGACGGATTTCTAACGTCGCTACAAGCTACCCTACTGTTATAGCTTGGCTCTGATACCATGAAAGTCAAGCAGCCACCCCATCCAATGGGGTCACCATGGCACCTACATGTCCCTCAGCAGCTACTTTTTACGCATCCCCACTCTCGAGGACTACAACCCGCCGGAACACCTTCCGGTCTCGGGACAACCTGGGGGTAAGAACCTATACTTCGCCACACTGTCACATAGTGAAAACCCTCCATAGGTCAACATCCAATGCCTAGTAGCTCTGATACCATGAAATTCGACCCTAGCACCACCATGAGGTTTTAGTAGCAACAAGTATATCAAATTTTAATTTTTATTAGGTGCTAAGTTAAACTATACAAGATCTTTGCTAGAATATTACGGTTTAGTAAAACTAGCAGAAGTGAAAGATGGCTATACCCTCGTAGATTGTGTCCTTCACTTCACATACTCCGTGTAGTATCCCGCGACTCTACTAAGCTCCACTTGAGACTTTGGACGAGCTTCCTCCGATGACCTTCGTGCCGAAGATGATCCACGCGAAGTCCCTCCAACTCAAGCAACATCTACACTAAACTCTTTACCGTAGTAAACACGCTACACTCGATCGCTAGTCATGTATAGGATGGTGAAGTGGGGGATGTTAAAAGTTCACAAGTTTGTGTTCAAACTTCATGGTTCACATCACATGTGAGGGTTGAAACTTGAACTATAGCAATTGAGGAAGGAAAATGGATAAGTGTGAGAATGAACTTAGAATGAATGGCAACACTTGACCCTCACTCATTGAAGCATGGAATTTTGCAATATAAAATTGCAACCATGCTTGAATAGTGAATCAAGATGAATAAACAAATATAAATCCCATGCTTGCAACCATGCTCTCATTTTCCACCTCATTTCTATTTTCAAAAAATAGAATTTTATGCCATGCTTCATTATTATATATTTATATATATTATATATTAATATATATATTATGAAGAATAATTAGTAAGCTAATGATATTAGTTAAGATATAATTATATCACATATAATTTATATCACATTATTAAATCAACACTTGATTTAATAATCCGGTTATATCACATATGACCGACTAATATCATTTATCTGTATATCACATTATCAAATCAACACTTGATTCGACAATCTGGTTATATCACATATAACCGAACCGATAACAGATAACTGCCAGATTACAATACGATATCACATACACGTATTTAATCAGGCCCACACACATATCACATATGTGTCTTACATTGTTTCGCTTGAACCAAGAAACTTCTGTGTGGGACTCTAAAGACTCGCCAATACGCCAGCAGCAGGTGATGATCACATCAGTCACCTACAAGCAGTCAGCGGTACTAGCTGGACGTAACGGCTACCCGGGTATTAAGGGATATGAAGATCAACAAGCAAGCTTGTCGATCGTTTCCATGAAGCCTATCAGTAACACTACCGTACAGTCCGGTCTTTTCGTCTGCTATGTCGCATATCATGTTTGGGGGTGGTAAACGTCAGTCCCTAGTAAGGTGATAAGTCATGCCGATGTCTGGCCTATAACGGTTTGAGAAACTACCGATAACACTTATCAGTAAATCTCGGCAGCAGCCCGGGCCAGTGAATTCCATTTATAGCCAATCAAGCATAGCACAACTGAAAGTCGATCCTAGCACCACCATGAGGTTTTAGTAGTATCAAGCATGGCAAATTCAAATTTTTTTAGGTGCTAAGTTAGACTATACAAGATCTTTGCTAGAATATTAGGGTTTGCTATAAAAGCATCAAGAAGGGAAGGTGGTTATACCAATGTAGATCGAGTCATTCACTTCCCATGCTCCGTGTAGTAGTCCCGCGACTCCACTAGGCTCTACTTGAGACTTTGGACGAACTTCCTCCGATGACCTTTGTGCCGAAGATGATCCACGTGAAGTCCCTACAACTCAAGCTACCTCTACACTAAACTCTTTAGCATAGTAAACACGCTACACTCGATCGCTACTCAAGTGTAGGATGGTGAGGTAGGGGATGTTAAAAGCTCAGAAGTCTGTGTTCAAGCTTCATGGTTCACATCACATGTGATGGTTGAAGCTTGATATATAGCAATTGAGGAAGAAGAAGAAGCTAAAGAGAAAACATGGGAGCAACTCAAGAAAAATGGCTAAGTGTTGAGAATGAAGTAAGAATGAATGGCAACTCTTAACCCCCACTCATTCAAGTATGGAATTTTGCAATATAAAATTGCAACCATGCTTGAATAGTGAGTCAAGATGAATAAACAAATATAAATCCCATGCTTGCAACCATGCTCTCATTTTCCACCTCATTTCTATTTTTCTCAAAAATAGAAATTCAAGCCGTCCTTCATTATATATATCATATATATATTAATATGTATATTATGAAAAATAATTAGTGAGCTAATGATATTAGTTAAGATATAATTATATCACATATAATATACATCACATTATTAAATCAACACTTGATTTAATAATCCGGTTATATCACATATAACCATTTAATATCATTTATCTGTACATCACATTATCAAACCAACACTTGATTCGATAATCTGGTTATATCACATATAACCTAACTCGATAACAGATAAATGCCAGATTACAATACGGTATCATATACAAGTATTTAATCATGCCTACACACATATCACATATGTGTCCCACTTCGTCTTGCTTGAACCACGGAACTTCTGTCTGGGACTCTAAAGACTCGTCAATACGCCTGCAGTAGGTGATGATCACATCAGTCACCTACAAGCCTTCAGCGGTACTAGCTGGACGTAACGGCTACCCGGGTATCGAGCGATATGAAGATCAGCAAGCAAGCTTGTCCATAGTCTCCTTGAAGCCTATTAGTAACACTACCGTACATTCCGGTCTCTTCGTCTGATATGTCGCATATCATGTCTAGGGGTGGTAAACGTCAGTCCCCAGTAACGTGATATGTCATGCCGATGTCTGGCCTATAACGATTCGAGAAACTACTGATAACACTTATCAGTAAATCTTGGCAGCTGCCCTGGCCAGGGACTTCCAGTTATACCCCATCGAGCATAGCGCAACACCAACCCCCAATACCGGGAGAAACGAAACCCCTCCTATCGCTCATCGCCTCTATACGACTCGGGACTGTACCCAATCCACCTGTTTACATGTCTCCTTTGATGGTGGTAGGGAGGAAATCAAAGCACAGAGGGAGCCGCACAAGACTCTATGACGATCTCGGGTCTACAGACTAACCTGTACCAGTGTCACCAGAGGACTGCTATCTGACGATACGTATACTACCACATAGGAGTCCTCGACGAGTCCTGTTCGGTGTACCCATTCTCCAATGAGCAACTGTGTACAATCTTTGATGTCACACACCAATGGTTATGGGATCAACCATCGCCCTCTAAGGGACAAGAAACGTCACACTAGACTACTCTGGAATATCGATGCCCTAGTCTCGATATTCCCTCGACTAGGAACTAATTAATGGATGTACTTTTGGACCACCCTGGCCCCACTAGTATGATCTCATCATAATCCTGGAGGTCAAGTACGTATCCTAAAGGCTTTATCAACATGTAAGAGACAGATAGTATAAATACCAGTGTACATGTTAAGATAAAGATAACCTGATAGCATACTATCATATCGAGCAAGAAAGTCATCTATATATTTGTCCAAGCATCCACTATATCATCAATAATGGCCTCTAGGGCATACATATTCCTAACAATCTCCCACTTGCACTAAGGCCAGTTGTTGTAGTATCCCATACCCAACGTCCCAAAAGTCTCTCGAATAGCATCTGGGGGATGTCCTCAGTGAGTAGATCCGCTGTGTTATCCTCTGTGTCAACTCTCCTGACCTCGATCTCCCGGAGATCAACTATCTCCCTGATCAGGTGATACTATCTAAGAATATGTTTGGATCGCTGACGGGGCCGGGGTTCCTAGGCTAAAGCCACAGCTCCATTGTCATCAAAATACTCAGGTACTGGATGCCCAATGGTAAGAACCAATTTCATCTCATGAACTCTATTCTTCCAGACAACCTCTTTGGCAGCATCGTTGGTTGCGATGTAATTAGCCTCTATCAACGAGTCTGCTACGGTATATAGCTTGGAACCCTTCCAACATACCGTCCATCCACTAAGGGTGAAGGCCAAAGCCGAGACTGAATCTCTGTCGTCCTTATCACTCTGGAAGCTCGAATCGGTAAACAACTCCATCTGGAGCACACCGTTACCATACACCAAGAACATCTCTTTAGTCCATCTCAAGCACTTAAGAATGTTCATCAGCTGTCCAGTGGTTTTCGCAAAGATCTTTTCGATACTTATTCACTACACCTAGTGAGTAAGCTACATCTGGTCTGGTGTATAACATCGCATACATGATTCACCCCTCTGCCAAAGCATAGGGCATTCGTTGTATGCGAGCCCTCTCTAAATCAGTCTCGAGAGACGTCTCTTTGGATAGAGTGATTCGTGAACAAGTGGGTACATTACCACGCTTAGAATCATCCATACTAAACTCCTTTAGTATGGTGTATATGTACCTGGATCGGGACAATCCTAAATCTGTTTAGATTTATATTTATATATCTATATCCCTAGGATGTAGGAGGCATGAGTTAGATCTTTCATGAAGAACTTGTGTGATAAGAGGAGCTTGAACAAGTGTTGCAGAGGAACACTCTTTCCTATCAAGAGTATGTTAACCACGTACAATACGAGGAAGACAACCATACTTTCTAAAACCTTCATATTTATACATGGTTCATCTACCTTTTTTATGAAGTCTAAATCTTTGACAGCTTCATTAAAACATATGTTCCATCTCCGCGATGCCTGCTTTAACCCGTAGATGGATTTAAGCAGCTTGCACATGCTTCTGTTTCTCCCATTGTCTATGAAGCCCTCTAGTAGTGTCATATTCACGCTCTCTTCTAAATCACCATTTAGAAAAGCGGTTTTGATGTGCATTTTTCTAGATATCGAAGTCATGGTATGCAGCAATGGCATTTAAGATCCGGATGGACTTAAGCTTAGCAACAAGTCAAGCTTTGAAAGTCTCAACTTTTCCATCTACACCAAATTATCTTTCTCAAAGTTCCTCTTTCTCCCGATGGGTTTTACTCCTTCAGGAGCAACATCGAAAGTCAATACTTTGTTGGTGTATATGGATTCTATCTCAGATCGCATAGCATCCAGCTATTTCACATAGTCTCTACTTGTGATGGCCTGCTCGAAACTAGTTGGGCCATCATCTCCATGATGCAATCCTCACTCCCACCGTCTATGAGAATACCGTAGTATCTCTCTGGTGGATGGGGAATTCTACAAGATCTGCGGAGTGGCTTCAGTTCGTCAAGGACTATTGAATCCTCCGGTTCCAACAAATCGTCGGTTATACTTTGTGTTTGCTAGAACTACTCCAGTTCTACCTCATTACAACTAATTTCTTTGACAAGAAATTCCTTTTCTAAAAAGGTGGCATGTCGAGAAGCAAAACATCCTTTTTTCCTCGGTGTGGTAGAAGATATACCCTCGAGAATGGTTGGGATATCCTACAAACTTGCACAGAACTGACCTTGTCTCGAGCTTGTTTGGATTTTGCTTTTCAACATAGGCCGGACAACCCAATATGCTAACTCGTTTAAGAGATGATATCTTCCTATTCCATATCTCATATGGAATGGTAGGCAACGGATTTGATCGGAACTCTATTCAATAGGTATGCATCTTCTCAAGTGCATGTCCCTGAAAGGAAATAGATAACTCAACAGTACTCATCATAAAGCGCACCATATCTCATAGGGTGCGGTTCCTCCATCCCGATATACCGTTATGTTGTGGTGTATACGAAGGAGTAAACTGAGAGAGAATCTCATTCTCTTTTAAATAGTCTTGGAATTCCGTGCTCCAGTATTCTTTTCCCCAATCATATCGAAGGATTTGAATACCTTTACCCATCTGGTTCTCTTCTTCGTACTTATATTCCTTGAAATTCTTAAAAGATTTAGTTTTGTGTTTCAATAAGAACACATGTCCGTATCTTAAGAGAACATCTGTGAATATAAAGTACGCGGAATCATCCCTGGCATATATAGACATAGGACCGCATACATCACCATGTATCTGTCCAAGAGTTCAGTAGCCCTTTCTCCGTTTCCAGTAAACGGAGATTTGGTGACCTTGGTCTTTGAGACATGACTGACAAGTTTCATAAGATGTAAATTCGAACGGATTCAATTATGCATCTTTATGGACCTTCAGCTAGTCTCGTTTCATCGACATGACCCAGTGTATAATGCCACAAGAAGACTTCGTTCATTTCTGAACTTTTCCTCTTGTGTGTTCTGTAAGTTTAGAACTGTAGTTTGATTCAGAACGTATACACTGTTATACAACATAACTTACCCAATCAACACTTGATTTAGGAAAATATTAACAATATTTATTAGTACGAAATAACAGTTGCTAAGAATCAATGTATTACCAGTTGGTAACACCAGGTGATATCTGCCAACTGCTTTGGCTGCAACAATTGCACCATCTCTACTACTAGTGACTTATCACCCTTTCCCAGTTCTCTACCATTCTGTAGCCCATGTACCAAATTACATATATGGGATCCTGGTCCGGTACCCTATATCGAGAACGTAGAAACGACTGAGAAACAGTTCTTGGTAACAAACACACCCGAAGACAATGCATCAACATGCTTTTTCTTCGTTTGGGTGGCGTGGGAATCCGAATATTCCCCTATTTCTTGCTCAGAATTATGACAATCATAAGATAGAGCGGAACCTAGCCCAGTGTAATAAGTAGGTTCGGTCATTACATCTATATTATTATCTTGATTAAGGAATTTCATTGGTCGATACAAGGAGAGAGAGAAGGATAATCACTTTGCGTGCGGTCTTTGCAAGATTAAATTAGTTATTTTATCTAATCGGGATGGCTCCCACTATTTTTATCAAATCTTCCTTCAAACCCTAAAAGGTAAGATTAGTCGGGATTAATTACACCCTACAGGTTCGCCAATCGTTCGGCCAGGCAGGTATCGGTACTCCGAGGGAGGTTCCCCGTGCTTTTGCACGGACCTAAATAAAATAAACCCCGTTTACCTAGAGGAATAACCCCGCTGACACCTTTCTAGACACCTATTAGATTAGCTAATTGTAAAGTGCAAAACTCTCCCAGGAGTAACTCTTACTCGCAGTGGGTATCGGAATCCAACTATCATATAGAAGGTATGCAATCTCATTGCAAATTTCAACACTTGAAATTCCCGATAATGGTTTTTACCCCTAGCGTCCTATGACCTTGAAGCAGGCCAAACAACTCATAGGGTGCTAGTCAAGTTCAACCCGTTCATTTCTTGATTGAATTAAACCCACCCGTACGACCCTCGACGCAGGCCAAACAATGTCGTATGACTACCCTAATCCAATCGCATCACATGCTAGCAGATAATCACTAATCAGCTACCGCACACTACGCCTTGACGCAGGCCAACAAATGTAGCACGAATACTAAAATAATACTTATCTGAAATGACGGAGGGCTACACAGATTTTTAAGAAAACCATAAGCATAATGAACTTGAAATCGTTGTAGAATCTAATGATTTTCAAAAGGAGTGTTTTTGAGGCTTTTGCTAGTTTCTCTAAAGAGGTTACTCCCGGTGAAGGGATCTCGGATTTTTCCTCATGGAATGAGGTGCAGGATATTCAGGAATACCACTATGGAAAGGAAGAACTAGAGATGCTATCAAAAACAAAAACGAGTTAGTTGTATCATTTGCTAGTTTCGCTAAAGAGGCTACTCCCGGTGAAGGGATCTCGGCTCTTTCCTCACCGAATGAGGTGCTGGATATTCATCAAAGAATACCACTATGCAAAGCAAAAACTAGAGCTACCTTTTTTGAAAATTTGATTCTAAAACATCATCAGGTTTCTTTCTTTTCATTAATCTCATTAATAAAGTCCCATCATTTAATGTTTTTTGAACATCACAAAAAAATTAAACGAAAATAGAACGTAAGCTTATGCCATCCGTATTCGTCACGGGGCCCCGTCATGCACTGTTAGGTTACTTAACATCCGGCAGAGCGCGGGTTGGACTAGTGCGGGTGCAAAACATAAGCGACGTTTACTATATATGATATATATAATAGTACATTCGTCTCACGCAGTAATATGATCAACATCACAGAATAAAGCAGCAGAAGCAATATATGAAATATTGGATATACTAGGATGTCCGTGTTTTAAATTTAGCCAGTATTGTAAAACACGGATTCCACAATCGTGATGAATAACCAAACCCATATCCTATAGACCCCTATGAGAGCGACAAGTAACCCTACCAATTCTATAGTTAAGAGACCCGGTCTTAACTCTATGATATTGTCTTCCACCGGACCCTAGAACCCGGTTACTTATGCTCCCTACCTTGGGTCTATCCTAATGCGGAAAAGTAAATAATATACAACAATGGTGACATCATCCTCAACCCGGATGTGCCCCAATAAAAGAATATTATATACAAATTTTACATGAATGAAAATTGAAAAACTCTCATCTCACATAAAATTCCCGGCTATTCTTTCACGACGATCCAACAATCATATCAACAGCAACACATCATATCACATATCATCAACGTAAGAAAATATGCGTATCCCTAAAACTTGTTGACATATAGCAACGAGATTGGGATACCCCACATATTACACTTTCGGTCGCAGAAAAGAAAACAGAAAACTACAATAATGAGAATCCGCAATATCATTAGACATCATAAACCTGGAATATCTCATTTTCCAGATTTCATGCCAAACTTATAAAAATTGCATTTTAGTCTCCAATTGAAAACTCTTTCAATTGGTTGTCGGATAATTCAACAATATTCCCGACTTAGTGATCGCGTACAATACGCAATTGTGACGGAGTTTTTGATCCGAATCAAAACTTCGTGGAAATCGATCAATTGAGACTAAACGGCTAGGTTTACAATATACTAAATAGTTTTCATAAAACTAATTAATCCGGATTCTAATAATTGTATCACACATCACAAAGCTTGTAAGGTAACCGCGACTTTAGAATTCTGCACACAATTAGCAAACTAAACCAATTTTTCCAAGACATGAAAAATCCAGTGAGCTAAAGTTCCAAAACCGATCTTTTAAGCCAATCCAGGAATTGAAACGAACTCGAAATCCGTCCGAATATTCACGGAGGCGATGATCCCAAATTAACTATCGAATAGGGGGCCTCGGGGGTTACCCACCCCCGGGGGCCACCTCGAAGTGGCCCCTAGGGGAAGGCAGACCCGAGAGCACCCAGTTGGGGTGCTCTCAGGTCACCCATCCCCATGGCCACCTTGTGGTTGTCTTGGGTGTGGGCCTGGCCTCTGGTCCCTCCAGGGTGTCCTCGGGGTGCGTACCCTGCACCACGCGGCTTCTCGGATCAAACCATGAACCCGCGGGGTATGCAAACAACTCAAAACATCATTTTGGAAACTGTTTTTATCGGATGTTTTTGCATGACAAAAATGGTGGATTTCTAACGTCGCTACAAGATACCCTAATTTTCTAGCTTGGCTCTGATACCATGAAACTCGACCCTAGCACCACCATAAGATTTTAGTAGCATCAAGCGTGCCAAATTCAAATTTTTATTAGGTTCTAAGTTAGACTGTATAAGATATTTGCTAGAATATTAGGGTTTGCTATAAAACCATCAAGAAGGGAAGGAGGTTATACCAATATAGATCGAGTCCTTCACTTCACATGCTCCGTATAGTAGTCCCGCGACTCCACTAGGTTCCACTTGAGGCTTTTGACGAACTTCCTTCAATGACTTTCGTGCCGAAGATGATCCACGCGAAGTCCCTCCAACTCAAGCTATCTCTACACTAAACTCTTTAGCGTAGTAAACACGCTACACTTGATCGCTAGTCAAGTGTAGGATGGTGAAGTTGGGGATGTTAAAAGCTCACAAATTTGTGTACAATATTCATGGTTCACATCACATGTGAGGGTTGAAGCTTGAACTATAGAAATTGAGGAAGAAAAAGAAGCTAGAGAGAAACCATGGGAGCAACTCAAGAAAAATGGCTATGTGTTGAGAATTAAGTAAGAATGAATGGCAACTCTTGACCCCCACTTATTCAAGCATGGAATTTTGCAATATAAAATTGCAACCATGCTTGAATAGTGAGTCAAGAAGAATAAACAAGTATATATCCCATGCTTGCAACCATGCTCTCATTTTCCACCTCATTTCTATTTTTCTTAAAAATTGAAATTCAAGCCATGCTTCATTATTTATATATATATATATATATATATATATATATATATAATTTACATATTAATATATATATATCTATATATATATATATTAATATGTAAATTTTGAAGAATAATTAGTGAGCTAATGAAATTAGTTAAGATATAATTATATCACATATAATATACATCACATTATTAAATGAACACTTGATTTAATAATCTGGTTATATCACATATAATCGTCTAATATCATTTATCTGTATATCACATTATCAAATCAACACTTGATTCGATAATCGGGTTATATCATATATAAGCTAACTCGATAACAAATATTTGCAAGATTACATTACGGTATCACATACACGTAATTAATCAGGCCCACACACATATCACATATGTGTTGTAGTTAGTTTCACTTGAACCAGGAAACTTTTGTGTGCGACTCTAAAGACTCGTCAATACGCCAGCAGCAGGTGATGATCACATCAGTCACTCACAAGCCGTCAGTGGTACTAGCTGGACGTAACGGATACCCGGGTATTGAGCGATATAAAGATCAACAACCAAGCTTGTCCATAGTCTACATGAAGCCTATCAGTAACACTACCGTACAGTCCGGTCTCTTCGTCTGATATGTCGCATATCATGTCTAGGGGTGGTAAACATCAGTCCCCAATAACGTGATAAGTCATGCCGATGTCTGGCCTATAACGGTTCGAGAAACTACTGATAACACTTATCAGTAAATCTCGGCAGAAGCCCGGGCCAGGGACTTCCAGTTATAGCTAATCGAGCATAGCGCAATATCAACCCCCAATGCCGGGAGAGACGAAACCCCTCCTATCGCTCATTCCCTCCATGCGACTCGAGACTGTACCCAAAATCCACATGTTTGCACGTCTCCTTTGAGCGTGGTACGGAGGAAATCAAAGCACAGTGGGGGCCGCACAAGACTCGATGACGATCTCGGGTCTACAGACTAACCTGTACCAGTGTCAGCAGAGGACTGCTACCTGATTGTTAGAGATTCTGCGTGTTCAAGTTTTAGTTAAATACCGCAATCAAGACGGTTTCGCTTGTAGCTAGCCGGTTGAGTACGGGTCGTCCGCAGGGAGATGGGAATCTTTTTCTATGTGCTTTAACGAGTTAAGTCCAGTTTTTCAGATTTGTTTGTGATTATTTAAGTGTTTAAAATGATATGTTAAGAGAGCTTGTTAGGGTTAGGATTAGGTTAGTTTGAGTTAGGAGTCTCCCACATCTTTCGTTGCCCCTCTTAATATCGGTGTTACGGTAATCGGCAACAACGGGGATTAGCACGACTAGGAAGGAACTTGTGAGTATAAGTTAGGCTTTCCAACGCATAAGTTCTTCCTTTTGGTGCTTATCCGTCCGTTCTTGGCTCTTAGCCATAACCTCCGGTTAATTCAACCACAACCGGTCTTATTACGGAATCACCGCTATCATGTAGGATAGGGTGCCGTAAGGAACGGATTGTGGTTTAATTAACGGGAGTCGAATTAAGCTGTTGGGCAAGGAAAGAGTGAGAGAGATTTCCTTCTCTAAAACTTCGCTTATCCTACCCTAACAAGTATGAAACTACTAACACATCATGATACGGAAAAATAAAACAAAACAAAAGAAGAAGATAGAAAGAAAGAGATTAGAAGATAACAACTAGCTATTTGCGACCTCACCTCGGCAAGGATCAAGCGTAAGCATCATGGTTGTGTTAAGGATAAAGAAAAAGAGAGAAGAAAGAAACAACAAGAAATAACAACAACTAGTTACCAAATGAAAATTACAACAATTATAGAAAGAGCAAGACAAGCATGATAATAAAATGATCTTCTTTATTCACCATTCTTCACTCACCAAGCTCATTACAAGTTTTAATGGAGAAGAGATGAGAAGAGGAAGAAGAAAACAACTAAACCTAGAAAATGAGAATACAAGATTATGGACCCCCTATCTTCACAAAGTTCTGGAGTATTTATAGGCTGGAGAAGGAAAACCTAGGGCAACAATCAGAACCCTTGTAAAAACACCAAACTACCCCTGAAAAGTTTTCTGCTGAGGAGACCATACGGCCGCGGATCCGCGGCCTAGACCCCCTATTGGCCGCGGATCCGCCGCGATATGGTGGATTCAGGGCATGGGCTTTTCTGTACGGCCCTGGCCTGCTGTCCCCTTTTGTCCGGTACATGTATTTTCTGATTTTGTCTTCACGATTTTTCCAGAATTTCTGTTGAGGGAAAGGTGGACTTTTTGTCAAGATTTTGTCATGATTTCCTCGAGCTCCGCGTAGATTTCTTGGATCTTGTGCTGCCATTGAGCCTTGTGCATGAAAACGACATTGATTTGCCATTTTGTCTTCCTAAACTGGTATCTGGCAACATACGGATGAAGAGCGGAGACCGTGTTTTCTCAGTGGTTGGCAGGAACCCGGGTTTTGTCGTGTTTTCCATGAATTTCACCGTTTTTAGAACCGAGAACCTGTATACTGCAATTGACTAGCAAACACGGCTCAAGAGTATCTACCGATATGCAATGTGATAAAAATTGGGCGGTATGAAAATGCATAAATCTGATATGAACAAATACCCCCAAACTTATCATTTGCTCGTCCCGAGCAAAGCCAATTTATTCACAAAAAATTTCCTAACCTCACTTTCGCGGGGAACGCGATTGCACTGAGCATGTGCAACAAGCCGTTAAACCTCTAGGTGTCCCTAGTAGGAGGAGTGTTATCTCCTGAGGTTTTTCAGCGGATACTACCCACAAAATCCGGTCAAGTTGGTTATGTAAAATAACTAAGATTCAAACCCTAAAGTTTTTATTCAGAAAATAACAATTCTATAATCCTAAGTCTAGACTATCGAACCTTTATTTTTCACACCTCACTTCTTATTTAACTACAGATTTTATATGTCTTTACGTGCAGTGCAAATAGTGTCGTTAAGTTCCAGAAGGATCGATTAAAGTCATCATGTCGCACAATAAAGCCCAGATAACAATTTTAAAAGGATCACATAAGTTTTATAAAGAGTTAAGCATTTTTCAAGTTTCGTTTTCCAGTAAGGTTTCAACTTCAGAATTTCTATCTTCCTTAACAGGAAACTAAGTCGTATTCTTCACTCCACCTTTTTCTTGTTTTCATTTCATACACACCTCTGTGAACGTGCAATAGTCTTTATCATAGAATAAAACCTTCATATCTCCGCTAAATTTTTTTATAAAAGCCTGTCTTTTATCAAGATTATTCTCACACAAAGAACCGTTAGAAATTTTAACTCGGAGAGAACACTTGCTTGACTTTGTTTTAATCTGGACTTTCTAGGCTTCTTAGCGAGCTTTGGGCCAATGCACCCAAACCAGTTGGTTTTAGGGCATTAGGTGTAGAAACACCCCAGCGGACTTAATTACTCAAGTTACCTAGGTCCAAAAACAAAAGAAAGTTTGGCGTGAAAATCAGATGATTTAATACGAACGGAGATATAACCGGCAGTTCAGTTATTTTTTTGGATAAAAGACGTGTTTAGTGGGTTCAGTGTGTAATCATTCCAATCAAGTTTCAGATGGGTTATTTTTCAGACTTAGTTCCAATTAAGGCATCAAAAACATTCCTTCATATTCACTCACTTCATAAACTATTCTTGATATTACTTATTTCCGAACAAACCTATTTGATCCTCAGAAAATCATTTATCCGCTTAAAAGTTTTTAGACATAAAAAGAGTTGTCATCTAATTTCCAAAAACTCACGACACGTGTAGTGTGATGTAAACACGTATATCAGCTATAGTTAACTTTAAAAGAGGGTTATCTTTCAGGTTTTCAAAATCTAAACATAAGATTTAGTTATTCTTATTTTTTTTTCAAACAAAAACCGTCGAAATGTTGAATTAGAGTTCTTCCACAAGCTAACTTGACAGAAAAGTTTTTATATTTTTTTTTAGAAAATTTTCAGATTTTTATGGATTTTATGGATTTTAATATGCAGATGCAAAATATACATATGAATGCGAAGGTAAGGAATGCGTACCGAGCGTACCCCCAAACTTAAACTGGACAGTGTCCTCACTGTTATTGCATGAAGAGATCATTTGAAGGGTCAAAAATGTCGGTTAGCGATACAAATTTTTTTTTTGTTTTGGTTTTTAAAGAAAAGAAAAAAGAAAAAAAAGAATATACACAAATATCTACAAAATGGTTTATACATACCCCCAAACTTATTTGGAACAGCGTCCACTGTTCTTGGCTGGATAACTGAAGTTTGGAGGTAGGCAGAGGAAGATCATGCAGGGTAAACCGGCTCCTGTAAGAACAGGAGCTCCTCTGTTGGTTCGGCGCTAAGGTACGGTTTGCATCGGTGTCCGTTCACTTTGAAAAATGAACCGTCCTTTGGATTTTCCAAATCCACAGCACCCTGCGGATACACATTCCGCACAAAATACGGCCCTTTCCAGCGAGATCTGAGCTTTCCTGGATGGAAGTGAAGTCGGGTGTCGTAAAGCAGTACCTGCTGACCAGGTACGAAGGTTTTGCGCAAAAGGTGTTTATCGTGAAACACCTTCGTTCGATTCTTAACGACAGCCGCGTTATCGTAAGCCTCATCCCTAAGCTCGCTCAGTTCGTTCAGTTGCAGCTTCCGATGGCTGCCCGCATCCTCGAGAGACAGATTCAGCTCCTTTATCGCCTAAAATGCGCGATGCTCTATTTCGACAGGTAGGTGGCAGGCTTTTCCGTACACAAGCCGATAGGGAGACATGCCAAGGTCGGTCTTATAAGCGGTTCGAAAAGCCCAAAGGGCATCAGTGAGTTTCAGCGACCAATCCTTACGGTTCTTGGAAACCGTCATCTCCAGTATCTGCTTGATTTGCCGATTTGAAACTTCGGCCTGCCCGCAGGTTTGGGGGTGGTAGGGCGTAGAGAGCTTATGATTAATGGAGTATTTCCGCATCAAGGCCTCGAAGGTTTTGTTGCAGAAATGACTTCCATTGTCTCTAATGATCGCTCGGGGGTGCCCAAACCGGGAGAAAATGTTTTCTTTAAGAAACCTAACGACAACCTTGTTGTCGTTAGTCCGGCTGGGCACAGCCTCGACCCATTTAGAGACGTAATCAACAGCTAGAAGAATGTACAAGTTCCCGAAAGAGCTGGGAAACGGCCCCATGAAATCTATCCCCCAAACATCGAAAATCTCCACAACCAAGATTGGTTGGAGCGGCATCTCGTTCCTCGGGGATATCCAGCCCATGTGTTGGCACCGGGAGCAAGTCTTGCAATAGTCATGAGCATCTTTGAAAAGTTGTGGCCAGTAGAAACCACATTGCAAGATCTTCTCGGGTGTCTTTCTGGGGCCAAAATGCCCGCCACACGCTTGATCGTGGCAAAATGACAGCACACTCTTGAATTTCTCATCAGGGACACACCGACGAATAATCTGGTCGGGACAGTATTTGAACAGATAGGGTTCGTCCCAGTAAAAGTGTTTTACTTGGGATAAGAAGCGAAGTCTGTCCTGACTTGACCATTCGGTCGGTAGTAATCCCGTGGCCAAATAGTTCACAATATCTGCGAACCAGGGTTCGCAAGATACTGTCAAGAGCTGTTCATCCGGGAAAACGTTGTTGATCGGAATTGGAAGCGAAGGCGAAGAAGGAAGTCGTGAGAGATGGTCGGCAACTACGTTTTCACATCCTCGTTTGTCCTTAATGACAAGGTCAAACTCTTGAAGCAAGAGGATCCAACGTATTAACCGAGATTTTGCATCTTTCTTCGCAAAAAGATGGCGCAGAGCAGAATGGTCAGTGTAGACAATGACTGGAGAGCCGATGAGGTAGGGCCTGAACTTTTCTAAAGCAAATACAATAGCTAAGAATTCCTTCTCAGTTGTTGTATAGTTGAGTTGGGCGTCGTTCAGGGTTCGGCTCGCATAATAGATTACGTGCGGCATCTTGTTGATGTGTTGTCCAAGGACAGCACCGATGGCAAAGTCGGATGCATCGCACATAATCTCAAATGGGTGTGTCCAGTCAGGTGAAGAAAGAACGGAAGCAGAAGTGAGTGAGCTTTTCAATGACTCGAAGGCAGTCACACAGCTCGAGTTGAAGTCGAATGGTGTATCCTTGGCCAGCAAAAGAGTCAAGGGCCTAGCAATCTTGCTAAAGTCCTTGATGAACCGTCTATAGAAACCGGCATGGCTAAGGAAGGCTCGGATATCTCTGACGCATCGGGGAGGAGGTAGATTGGAAATGACCTCAATCTTTGCTTTGTCAACCTCTATGCCATTTTGCGAGATGATATGTCCTAAGACAAAACCTTCGCGCACCATGAAGTGGCATTTCTCCCAGTTCAAAGTGAGATTCTTGTCCTTACATCGGGTAAGGACAGCGTCAAGATGCAGCAAACACTCGTTGAAGGAATCGCCGAAGATGGAGAAGTCATCCATGAAAATCTCCAGAAATTTTTCCACCATGTCTGAGAAGATACCCATCATACACCGCTGGAAGGTAGCGGGCGCATTGCATAACCCAAAGGGCATGCGTCGATAGGCAAACGTGCCGAAAGGACAAGTGAATGTGGTCTTGTCCTGATCTTTTTCGGCGATGGGAATTTGATTATAGCCGGAGTATCCATCAAGAAAGCAGTAGTACTCGTGTCCGGCCAATCGTTCAAGCATATGGTCAATGAAGGGTAGCGGAAAGTGGTCTTTCCGCGTTGCGGCGTTGAGTTTTCTGTAATCAATGCATGCTCGCCACCCAGTTTGGGTGCGAGTAGGGATTAACTCATTCCCCTCGTTAGTGATGACCGTGATGCCCGACTTCTTGGGGACAACATGAATGGGGCTAACCCACTGGCTATCAGAGATAGGGTAAATGATACCACTATCTAGACATTTTACGATCTCCTTCTTCACAGCCTCTTTCATGACTGGATTGAGACGTCTTTGTGGATCCCGGGCTGGTTTGGCATCATCCATCAGATGAATGTGATGCTCAACGATCAGGGGACTAATCCCCTTGATGTCCGCCATGGACCAGCCAAAAGCTTTCCTGTTGCTATGCAAGACCGCGAGAAGGGCTTTCTCTTGCTCTGGAGCTAGAGAAGCCGAGATGATGACAGGGAGGGTCTCGTTCTCACCTAAGTAAGCGTACTTAAGGTGAGAAGGAAAAGGCTTGAGTTCGAGCGTTGGAGGTGAAACGATGGAAGGCAAGATTGGTGCAAAGGTCTCGAACTCAAAGGACTCCAGCAAAGGTTCAAAACGAGTGTAGGCAACCGAGTTGGATGGTTCAAGTAACTCATCCGGAAAGTCGAAGGATTCAAACTCGGGTTGTGCACGGCTAAGATCGTTCGAGAACGTGAAACACTCGTAGTCGTTGTCGGGCGCAGAAACAGCAGCAGGTTCGAAGAGAAATGCACTAGTGGCGTCAAGATTATCGTAATCAAATAGAAACTCCTCGAATTCACACTCTTCTGGGGTGATCTCCTGGATCGAGCAGACGTCCAGTATATGAGCATTAGGTTCGGCGGGCTGATTCCCCAACCTAAAAATGTTGAGTTCAATCGTCATATTTCCAAAAGAGATGTTCATCGAACCATTGCGACAATTGATCACAGCATTTGAGGTTGCGAGAAATGGGCGACCGAGTATCACCGGAATTTGATTCCGGGGGTTAGCTACAGGCTGTGTATCTAATACAATGAAGTCAACGGGGAATATGAAGTCCCCGACTTTTATTAACACATCCTCTAGCTCACCCCTAGGATGGGTGATCGATCGGTCGGCCATTTGGAGAGTGCAGTGCGTGGGTTTCAGCTCTCCGACGCCTAATTGCTCGTATACTGAATACGGAAGCAGGTTAACACTGGCACCAAGATCTAATAGTGCGCGGTTGATGTTCTTATCCCCAATGGTAATTGAAATCGTAGGACAGCCAGGGTCCTTCCGTTTTTGTGGTAAAGATTGGGTAAGGGCATCACTCACAGCACTAGCCAAGAAAACTTTCTTGGGTACCTGAGACTTCCTCTGTTTCGTGCATAAGTCCTTTAAGATTTTCCGTAAGACGGGACTTGTTGGACAGCATCTAAAAGAGGAATGTTAATGTTAACCTGCTTGAATAACTCCAGAATCTTCTCCATTTGAGGATTTTGTTTGTTAGACCTCAACCGGTTTGGAAATGGAACATTTTGAAAATTGGTTGAGTCTAATGCTGGAGGAGGAGATTGTGGAGTTGGAACGGATCCCAGAATAGGTGTTTTCGTGGAGTGAGAAGTGGGTCCGTTCAGAGCAGAAGAAGAGGAAGGAGAGCCTTGTGAAGAACGGAGAATAGGCTCAGAAGACGAAGAAGAAGAAGAAGAAGAAGAAGAAGAAGAAGAAGCGGCCGGGGTATCATCGTTGATTCGTTTGCCAATGTTGTTTTGCAGCATCCTTCCCGATCTCACTGTGGTTACGGCACTCACATTATGGTTCTGTTGTTCAAGAGCAACATGTGCATTATGTGGGTGACCGGGATTTGGGAGTGGCTGGGACGGGAGCTTCCCCTTCTCTCGCTCGCTTAAGGCCGCGTTCAGCTGTGCAATCTGGGCCTCGATTGTCTTGATGCTTTGCCCGTGTGCGGCAGTGTGTTGCACTAAGGATTGAATGGAAGACTGGATGTTAGAAGTGGATTGGGTCGATTGTTTAACGAACGCCTCCAGACTTCGTTCGAGCGAGGAAACCTTATCGTTGTTTGACGGAACAAAGTTGTTTGGTGGAAAAGAATTGTTGGGTGCAAAGTTGTTCGTCTGATTTTGGAAAGGTTGGGGTTGGAAGGGCTGCTGATATTGATGTTGAGTTTGTTGTTGCGCTTGTTGTTGCGGTGGAGGGGCCCTTTGGAAATTGTTGCCTTGGAATTGATTTTGATTCTGATTCCAGGCGAAATTGGGGTGGTTCCTCCAACCGGGATTGTAGGTGGAAGAGTATGGATCATTCCTCGGTCTTTGCTGGAATGCAACATTAACCTGATCCTGTCCTTGCGAGGGTGGATTGTAAGGACACTCTTCGGTCAAGTGAGAAGGATCGGAACAACAAGCGCAGATGGTACGAAGGGGGAGAACAGGGGCAGGAGCAGGAGCAGAAAATTTGCTCTCTATCGCTTCAAGCTTTCTTGTTATTGCAGCCATTTCAGCTTTCATCGCAATAGAGACATCAAGTTGGTGGATTCCTACCCTAGACTGACCGGTAGAAGTGGAGGTAGAAGAAGAAGAAGAAGTCGGTCTGGTGCTCTCCCATTGTAGCGTTTGCTCCGCAAGGTCGTCAAAGAACTGCCACGCTTCCTCGTCAGATTTCGATAGGAAGTGGCCCTGACAGATAGTTTCCAACAACTGCTTCGTTGCTGGGTTCAGTCCCTCGTATAAGGTTTGGCAGAGTTGCCATTTCTCTATACCGTGGTGGGGACACTGAACAAGAAGGTCTTTGTACCGGTCAAAGCATTTCCAGAAGGGTTCAGAAGGAAGCTGGGAGAATTGGTTGATTTCATTTCGAATCCTTGCGGTTTTATGATTCGGATAGAATTTTTTCAGAAACGCTTTAACAAACTCGTCCCAGCTGGTGATGGAGTGGGAAGCGGTGCTATACAGCCATTTTTCAGCAAGATCGCATAAAGTGAACGGAATGACCCGTAGACGTATAGCATCGTCCGACAGCTGGGTGGTTTTCATCATGGCACAGACGTTTTGAAATTTGTTGATGAAGATATAGGCATCTTCAGATTCAAGCCCATGAAAACGTGGAAGCATGTTGATGAAGTGGGGCTTAATTTCAAAGTTGTCCCCATTGGCCGGAGGAAGAGAAAGGCAGGTGGGAAGTGCAGAACGGGTGGGATAGAAATGATCCTGGAGCGCGATTCGCTGCGGCGCAACAACAGGCGGTGGTGGTGGGATATTCGTCTCCGTAGGAGGTGGAGCCAATCCAGGGGTAGTCAAAGAGATGTTCGGATTAAATCCTGACATCGCGGAAGAAGAGGTCGGTAAAAGTGAAGGTGAAGGCGAAGATGTATGAACAGAATTCCGGTCAACGTCGGAGTTGGCCGGCAAAGGAAGGGGAGAAAGAGGAGTGGACGGAGTATCGACGTCTGAGTCGATCGCGTAGTCGGTAGCGACTAACGTAACGCGGACTAGGCGGGCGCTAGTGTCCCGAGTCCAAGCGGACATACACTAAACGAGTTTAGTATAGTCTAAGCGGAGAAGGTGAGGGTAAGAAAACGTCAATGGAGAAACGAAGGGTGGTGGGTGAAAAAATGGATTTTGGCGACAAAGGGCAAGTTTTTATAAAAGTTTTTGATTTTTTCTTTTTTTTCTTTTTTAGAAAGAGCTTTACAGAAATATGTACGGACTTACGACTTTAAGCAATCACAAACAAGATATGCACAATCACACCTAGATCTAGTGTCTCCTAGGTCTGCTAGACCTGCTCCAGAACTTGATTATCGAAGCGAAACTGTGTCGAGAAACAGGCTTAAAAATACACTGATCACGAGGCCAGGTAAGTGCAGAGATAAGGGGAGGTTTTCCAACGCTTTCGCGAAGTTCCTTAATTAAATAACCCTTTCTCTTTTGGCGGTTGCGCCGTTAACGCTTTCCTAGACACCCCGTAAACAATATACCGTTAAGCGAGGTTCTAAACACGGTTTAACTTCTCCTAATGAGCGTGAAGTCCTTAGGGCTGAAGTCTAGTATTTTTTAATTACAATGGACAATGCATATGCTTTTGTGATTTTTGGGGTCCTGGGAAGGGTGATGAAATCCCCACCCAATCTGAATTGGTTTCAAGCCCCTTAAGTCCGTATTAAAGAATGCAAAGCGGTAACAAATCTACTGCAAACAATTTTTATTTTTAGCGCGGCGCAAAGAATCCTGCACAAGAACAGTTTATTGGAAGGGGGAGAAGAGTTTGCGCAACGAAATCTGCAGAAAACACAGTTTATTGGAGTCCAGAGGAGTGGGGAGGAAGCAAGAAAGACTTACAGAGATTTTGAGTCGACGAGTCCACCAAGTGGCCGCGGTTCCGCGGCAGGAAAAGGGAATTGGGCTATCAAATTTTGTGGAGGTGCTGGTCTTGGTCTTCTCTGCTTGTCTGGATGTCCTGAATATTTATTTACTCACTGTATCTGCTCCAGAATGTTTCAGTAGACCGGATGCTTCGTTTTGTCCGTCGCGGTGTAGCCGCGAAATGTGGGTCTATCTTCCCACGTCTTTGGCACTGAACTTGAACTTTGAATATCCCACGTCTTTAGCACCGAACTCGAATTTCGTATTTTCCTGCGCACTTGCACAAAAACTAATCAAGAATAACAAAAAGATTTTTTACAATGTATATTTTTTTTTGTTTTGTTTTTCGGTTATATTCACAAGTTAACCCGAAATTACATAAGGAAATAAACTACCGTCTCCCCGGCAACGGCGCCATTTGATTGTTAGAGATTCTGCGTGTTCAAGTTTTAGTTAAATACCGCAATCAAGACGGTTTCGCTTGTAGCTAGCCGGTTGAGTACGGGTCGTCCGCAAGGAGATGGGAATCTTTTTCTATGTGCTTTAACGAGTTAAGTCCAGTTTTTCAGATTTGTTTGTGATTATCTAAGTGTTTTAAATGATATGTTAAGAGAGCTTGTTAGGGTTAGGATTAGGTTAGTTTGAGTTAGGAGTCTCCCACATCTTTCAATGCCCCTCTTAATATCGGTGTTACGGTAATCGGCAACAACGAGGATTAGCACGACTAGGAAGGAACTTGCGAGTATAAGCTAGGCTTTCCAACGCATAAGTTCTTCCTTTTGGTGCTTGTCCGTCCGTTCTTGGCTCTTAGCCATAACCTCCGGTTAATTCAACCACAACCGGTCTTATTACGGAATCACCGCTATCATGTAGGATAGGGTGCCGTAAGGAGCGGATTGTGGTTTAATTAACGGGAGTCGAATTAAGCTGTTGGGCAAGGAAAGAGTGAGAGAGATTTCCTTCTCTCAAACTTCCCTTATCCTACCCTAACAAGTATGAAACTACTCACACATCATGATACGGAAAAATAAAAGAAAACAAAAGAGGAAGATAGAAAGAAAGAGATTAGAAGATAACAACTAGCTATTTGCGACCTCACCTCGGCAAGGATCAAGCGTAAGCATCATGGTTGTGTTAAGGATAAAGAAAAAGAGAGAAGAAAGAAACAACAAGAAATAACAACAACTAGTTAACAAATGAAAATTACAACAATTATAGAAAGAGCAAGACAAGCATGATAATAAAATGATCTTCTTTATTCACCATTCTTCACTCACCAAGCTCATTACAAGTTTTAATGGAGAAGAGATGAGAAGAGGAAGAAGAAAACAACTAAACCTAGAAAATGAGAATACAAGATTATGGACCCCCTCTCTTCACAAAGTTCTGGAGTATTTATAGGCTGGAGAAGGAAAACCTAGGGCAACAATCAGAACCCTTGTAAAAATACCAAACTACCCCTGAAAAGTTTTCTGCTGAGGAGACCATACGGCCGCGGATCCGCGGCCTAGACCCCCTATTGGCCGCGGATCCGCCGCGATATGGTGGATTCAGGGCATGGGATTTTCTGTACGGCCCTGGTCTGCTGTCCCCTTTTGTCTGGTACATGTATTTTCTGATTTTGTCTTCACGATTTTTCCAGAATTTCTGTTGAGGGAAAGGTGGATTTTTTGTCAAGATTTTGTCATGATTTCCTCGAGCTCCGCGTAGATTTCTTGGTTCTTGTGCTGCCATTGAGCCTTGTGCATGAAAACGACATTGATTTGCCATTTTGTCTTCCTAAACTGGTATCTGGCAACATACGGATGAAGAGCGGAGACCGTGTTTTCTCAGTGGTTGGCAGGAACCCGGGTTTTGTCGTGTTTTCCATGAATTTCACCGTTTTTAGAACCGAGAACCTGTATCCTGCAATTGACTAGCAAACACGGCTCAAGAGTATCTACCGATATGCAATGTGATAAAAATTGGGCGGTATGAAAATGCAGAAATCTGATATGAACACTACCTGACGATATGTATACAACCACATAGGAGTCCTCGGCGAGTCCTTTTCGGTGTACCCAATCTCTAATGAGCAGCTGTGTACAATCTTTGATGTCACAAACCAGTGGTTGTGGGATCAACAATCTCCCTCTAAAGGACAAGAAACGTACACACGAGTCTATTCTGGAATATCGATGCCCTCGTCTCGATATTCTCTCGACTAGGAACTGATTAAAGGATGTACTTTTGGACCACCCTGGCCCCACTATTATGAACTCATCATAATCCTGGTAGTCAAGTACATATCCTAATGGCTTTATCAACATGTAAGAGACAGACAGTATAAAAACAACTCTACATGTTAAGATAAATGTAACCTGATAGCATAGTATAATGTCAACCAAGAAAGTCCTCTATATATATGTCCAAGCATCCACTATATCATCAATAATGGCCTCTAGGGCATACATATTCCTAACAGCAACATCAACCCCCAATACTAGGAGAGACGAAACCCCTCCTATCGCTCATTGCCTCCATGCGACTCAGGACTTTACCCAAAATCCACCTGTTTGCACGTCTCCTTTGAGAATGGTAGGGAGGAAATCAAAGCACAGTGGGAGCCACACAAGACTCTAAGACGATCTCGGGTTTACAGACTATCCTGTACCAGTGTCACCAGAGGACTGCTATCTGACGATAGGTATACTACCACATAGGAGTCCTTGATGAGTCATGTTCTGTATACCCATTCTTCAATGAGCACCTGTGTACAATCATTGATGTCACACCCCAAAGGTTGTTGGATCAACCATCGCCCTCTAAGGGACAAGAAACGTACACACTAGTCTACTCTGGAATATCGATGCCCTAGTCTCGATATTCTCTCGACTAGGAACCGATTAAAGGATGTACTTTTGGACTTTCCTGACCCCACTAGAATGATCTTATCATAATCCTGGTAGCCAAGTACATATCTTAAAGGCTTTATCAACATGTAAGAGAAAGACAGTATAATTACCAGTCTACATGTTAAGATAAAGGTAAACTGATAGCATACTATCATGTCGAGCAAGAAAGTCCTCTATATATATGTCCAAGCATCCACTATATCAACAATAATGACCTCTAGGGCATACATATTCCTAACACCGGCCCCCACTAGTGTGACTTGCATCACAACGCTGGTAATCAAGCAAAGATCCTAAGGGCTCTACCAATATGTATAAGCGATATGCTAAAAGAAATACATGCACATATTGAGAAAGAAACAAACCAAGTAGCAAACTACCAATTTGAGAAAGACTGTCAATACAACTGTGAATATCCCAAGCTTCCATTAAGTAAAATATACAAACCAGTACTATATAATAATGGCCTCCAGGGAATACATCACAAACAGGCTGGACTAGCGTAAGTGCAAAACATATACAACATCTACTAGTATATATATAAATATATATAACATTCGTCCCAGGCATAATATAAAGCAACATCACAGAATCTCAGCAAGCAACACAAAATGGTAGATAATCTTGGAGCCTCGGGCTTCATTTGAGCCACAAATGAGGCCTGACGTTCTTTGTCGTGTGTATAACCTATGCAATGAAAACCTGGACCCCTACAAGCGCGGCAAGTTACCCGCCAATCCCAGAAGTGAGGCAACCCCAATCAATAAAGTGAATGGGCCACCCAGCACTTCACAGAATACGGTAACTTGTGCACCCCTCCGTGGGTCAACCTATACCCCCTACGAGTGCGGCGAATAGCCCACCAATTCTAAAGTAAGGCCCCCTTCGTCTCAACGCCATGAGATGTGGTCCCGTTGCCTTCCAGAACCCGACTATCCGTGCACTCCACCGTGGGGTAATCCTCGTACAGAAAAGAAAATATATACAAGTGTGACATTGACCTCAACCCGGTCGTTCCCCAAACAAATAATATACAAACTGGCAGAGATGAAAGTCAACATGTCGGACGCTCACCCCATAATATAAAATGTACAAATGAATCTAAACTGTACAACTATCATTGCACAACTGGCTATCCGCCACGACAATCCAACCACAAGCTCAGCAAAACACAGAACATCAATGTGAATGTCCAGTTCGCAAACTCATCTAAAAGAACATATAGCAGTTAGACGAGTTATACCACTCTAATGATATTCACGGTCGCAGATAGCAATGTATGCACTAAAAAAACACACAATTAGAATTTCGATCGACTAAATTTTCCCTAATTGGCCACAAAAGCAAATCTAGCAATCAAACAAATCTAGGCCAAAACCAAACATCAATAAAATCATATTTCCATGAACTAGAGCCCCAGAAAAAATTTAGGGCACTGTAGCAAAAAAAGAGCGCGGTTTAGCGGTAAAATCTGCCATTTTGCTCAGGTTCTGCTGCCGGATTTTGGAGTTACGTGCCCAAATTTTTTTCATAGCTCTAGTTTTTCCTGCACATAATTTTAAGACCCCCCCAATTTTTTTTTAATAACTTTTAAAATCGACAGCAAGCACATCGAAACGGAAATACGATTCGGAAAAATGGTCGATTTATATTTAAATCGTGTGCAAACTAGCTAGTAAGGGTTTATAGGTTGGCTCTGATACCATGTTGGGTTATGGAATCGCCCTAGCCATCAAACCGTGGCCGATTGCGGAACAAAAATTTTATAAACCGGCACTACCACAACCCAAAAAATATGGATTGACCACTAACCCTAAAATAGCGAACATAAAGAGAGGAGTTAGATGGTTATACCGAATGGTCCGTGCCCTTCGGTCTTCAACCACCTTTCCAAGCTCCTAGAGGCCACCATGATCAAGCTTGGTCGCCAGTCTCCCTCCATTGAAGATGATCCACCTGAGGATTTGTATTCCGAGCTCCTACCTCAGTATCAGAGGAAACTAGGGTACCTAGTTCACTAAACTAGATAGCCTAGAGGATGTAGAGTGTAGTGATGGATTAATTTGTCTTAAAATACCCTGGGTTTCTCAACACATGAGACTTGAAGGTTGGAGGTAAAAGAAGAAGCTTAAGGATGAGAGTGTGAAGCAACTCTAGAAAAATGATAAGTGTTGTTATGAGGTATTATGAAGCATATAATAAATATCTTATTTCTCCAAAATATCTTCAAAATATCTCATAACCCAAACAGAATGTCAAGCATGCCTCAATAGTGCCACCATGAGTTACCCCATGAGTCACCTCATGAGTCGAGCTCTAATTAATGCCACTAAACACCTCATCCTCCATCTCATCAACCATTTAAACAAATAGTTAAAACATAAATGAGGTGCCATCTTCTAAAAGTAATCTTGTAAGAAATTATAAGAATACCCATCATCCGTATATACATACCTGTATCCGTATTCCGAAAAATACCAATACAAAGAGACGAAAATAATCCATCAATCCAATACTAGTATAAACCAAAGCCCACTAGTATAAACCAAAGCCCACTGGTATAAACCGTCTGAATCATGATACGTGCACAAGTGCACGTATATGATCAAACCCTGCGGTAAAGCCATACGGCCTCTACATCATTTCACCCGAAGCAGGGAAACCCTCTGTGTGGGACTCTAAAGACTCGTCAATACGCTGGCAGTGGGTTTAACCACAAGTACGTCAGCGGCACTTGCTGTACATTGTAGGGTTCCTAGGCACCCCAAGGAGGTCTCACAAGGCATCAACCATGCCAATTTCAAAAATTACGGTGCCGAGAAACCCTAGTGTACGGATCGTTGGCTAGAATTCTAGGCGAAAAAGCAAACTAGTTAACACTTAACTAAGAGATACGGAAATACAACCTTTGTAGATCCGGTTCTCCACCTCCATAGCTCTACAATGAAGTCTCCTCGCTGTCCATAACAAGTCCCGGGCTCTAGCGTCGGCTTCATCGGAGAATGGACGGGCTAGGTCATCGATGTCCATGCCGAAGATGATCTACGTCGAGGCATCGCTAAATCAAGCTCCGACTTCACCAAGTCAAAAAACTTGTGAAGAAAACACACTCTACTACTTGGCAAGAGGTAGAGGATGAAGAAATAGGAGGTGGGTTCTCTTTAGAATTGGATTTCTCACTCTCAAGCTCAAGTTGCCATTGATGGCCTCAAGGTTTCAAACTTGAAGATGAAGAAGAAGATGAGCTAGAATTATGATAAGTCTATTTTAAAATGAAAAGAAAAACAATACTTATCATAATCAAACTAAGGTTAAGTGTAGAGAGCAAACCATGGTAAGTGGGAATAGTTAGGGTTTAACATGAAGACAAAATGGTCTTTGAGTCAAACCTTCATGAAGCTTCATCAAGCTTCATGACAAAAAGAAAACCATTTTGTTTTCATAAAATTATTTAAATAAAAAGGAATGGATAAATAAATGAGTGATTAAAACAAAACCATAATTATCTACTTAACCATGGTTTTATTCTTTATACTTAACCATATAAACATGAATCATCAAATATGATACATACAAGTGCACAAAAGTATATCACATATACATCATGCACAATCCAAGTGAGAAAATCCATTTAAAGTGAACCATTACTAGTTAATGCAAAGTAATATATCAAATATATAATTATACATTAAATCATTAAATCAACACTTGATTCAATGATCCGGTCATGTCGCACACAACCGACTAGTATACAATGTATTGGCTTATCGAATCAACGCTTGAATCGATAACTAGGTTATATCGCATACAACCATTCGATACATTCATCGCGAGAATGGAATACGGTATCACATACACGCATTATTCTCGGTCCCGCACATATCTCATATGCGCTCCTATTTCGTTTCGCTTGAGCCAGGAAACCTCTGTGTAGGACTCTAAAGACTCGTCAATACGCCGGCAGCAGATGATGATCATATCAAACACCCACAAGCCGCAAGCAGTCTGCTAAACGTAACGGCCACCCGGGTATTGAGCGATCTGAAGATCGACGAGCAATCCCGCTCACACTCCAGTGAATCCAACCAGTAACACTACCGTACAGTCCGGTCTGATCGTCTGATATGTCGCATATCTTGCCTAGGGGTGGTATACGTCAGACCCCAATAGCTCGATAAGTCGTGTCGATATGAGATCTATAACACTTCGAGAAACTACTGGTAACACTTACCAGTAAATCTCAGCAACCCTGGCCAGGGATTTCCTGTTATAGCCAATCGAACACAGCGCAACATCAACTCCCTATACCGGGAGAGACGAATCCCCTCCTATCGCTCATTGCCTCCATGTGACTCGGGACTGTACCCAAAAACCACCGTTTTGCACGCCCTCTTGGACGTGGTAAGTGTAAGTGCACGGCGGCGCCCCGGCCGTCAATCCGACGGCCAAAAGCGGAAGCGGTGATAAACTTAAATTTTGCGGACTTAGCAAACCGGCACCACCGCGCACTAAACACCCGGATCGTAACCATTAACAAGTCTAAGCTAACTAGAAGATGGGTTAGAGATATACCGACGATCCAAGTCCTCCGGTCTTCTCGTCATGGTCCCGATCTCCTGCGGAAAAGTCCCGTCTCCTCCTCGTCGCCGGAAGTGCACCACATCGCCTACTTTGTTTACGGGCTCCCACCTCAATGCCGAGGCAACTCGGGCACGAAGCCGGCTACTCGACGTGCCCAAGATTCGCTGTAGAATGTAGTGAGCTATTGTCTCTATTGGGGTTGAAGGAGTTGCCATATGGTGGAGGAAAAGATACAAGCTTTTGGAGAGGAGCTAAAAAGACTTTTCCAAACCAAAATGAGTGTAATTCCCTCTTCTAAAAATTGGGACAGCCCCCACACACAAGTGGCCGGCCATGGACATAGGAGGGGAGGGAATGAGGGAGATCACCAAAAGAATGAGTGGAGAAGACTATCATGCAAGTGAGAGGAATCAAAAGATATCATAAAAGAACATGGTTACCAAAACAAAAGCCACACTCAACCACAACCATCATCAACAATTATGTCCACAAAAGTCATGCCATCATGACACAAAGAAGTCAAGAAGTCAAGGTCAATGAAAAGCTATCATGATAAAACAATATGCAAAGATCCCCTCCACAAACACTTATTTGCAACTATGCAAATAAGCCCTCCTCCACCAAACTTCGGCCAATGAACGGAACAATGAAAATCGGCCGAAACGGAAAGCAAACTGGCAACTCCAGAAAACTGTTCCCGTAATAAATTACAGGAAAAACCCCGATACTGTGCATACACACCCGCATTTGTATTTCGACCGAAATACAAATGCAATGAGACAAAATCTACACTGTACTATACTAGGATCCGGCTTAAACCAAAACCGGCTAGTAATATCTGTTCGATCCTGATCCGTGCAATACCGCACGTATCTGATCGAACCCTGCCATATAACCATACGGCCTATAGTACAAACTGTCCGATCCTGATCCGTGCAATACCGCACGTATCTGATCGGACCTTGCCATATCTCCATACGGCCTCTACAACCTTTCGCCCGAAAGCTGAGTAACTGAATGTGGGGGACTCTAAAGACTCGTCAACACCTTGGTTGTGGATTTAACCACTAGCACGTCAGAGGTATAAGCCAATACGTGACGGGCTACCAGGTACTGACCAAATGGGACGTCGATGAGGAAGCTCACCCCGACACCCAACTGAGCCTGTCAGTGACAATATCCGTGCAGTCCGGTCCGTTCGTCTATGAGCATCGCATGGCGGGCCTAGGGGGTTGGTAAAAGTCAGACCCCCAAAAGCGGTACAAGTCGTGTCGGAGTGTAGCCCAGAACACCCTGAGATACTACTGGAATACCTACCAGTAAATCTCCTTGCCTTGGCCAAGGACTTTGTGTAATGGCTCTCCTAGACACAGCACGACCTCACCCCCAATACCGGGAGAGACGAACCCCTGAAGATACGCTCACTGCCTCCATGTGGCTCGGGACTGTACCCAACTAAAACCTGTTTGCACGACTCCTTTGAGCCATGGTAGGGTAGTAATCAAAGTACAGTGGGAACTCACACGAGACAAATGACGATCCCCAGGTCGATGAACTAACCTGCACACATGTCACCAGGGAACTGCCATCTGACGTCTGGTATATGACCAACTAGTATGTTCCCGGCGAGTCCTGTCCGGTGTACTCATAACCCAATGAGCACCTGTACACATCTTAGGTGATCCAACTGACACCAGTGGCTTGTGAGACCGGCCACCGCCCCTCGTCGGGGTCTCGACTGTATACACTAGTCTACTAATGGAGTATCGATGCCCAGTCTCGAAACTCCCACGACTAGGGACCTTTTAAGGATATGCTTGTAGACCCCCAGCTCCCACTTATATGATCGCCCTCATACTGCTGGTGGTCAAGCAAGAATCCTAGGGGCTCTATCAACGTGTAATAGCGACGTGTCGGGTCACCTAAAGCAGTACACGATGATAAAGGTAAACCAGATAGCATACTATCGTCTCGAGTAAGACTGTCCTACCAGGATAGGTCCTCCCTCAATCATTGCAATCACGTACCTGTGATCCAATAATTGACTCTGAGGGCACTATCTCCAACAATCTCCCACTTGCACTCAAGGCTAATTATTGCGATGTCGCATACTCACAGCCCGTGTGATACCGAACATCCAACTCCTCTACTAGTCAGTCTCACAAAGCTCGTTTGTGGAACTATTGCGTTCGAGGAATAGCCTCAGTGAGTGGATCCGCTTAGTTGTTTCTTTCTATGTCTCTCTATATCTCAAGTTCGCGGAGAAACCCATCTCCCGAAATGAGCAATACCTGTCTTAGAATGTGTCTGGATGTCTGATGGGACATAGCTCATAAATGAACTCCAAATCCAAACTTCTTAGACTGTATCGTCAACTGAACTTAATCAGTATCCTGCGCGCCATGCCTCCCTCAGTATTGCCTTGGACCACCTGTCCAAAATACTGCCCCTCATCAGAAGGAAAACTATAACTCTGACAACCTCCTTGTCGTCCATGTCACCTTGGAAGCCTGGAATGATAACTGTCTCCTGAATGAGGCTGTCGTTATCATATCCCTAGAACATCCACTTATGTTCTAAAACTGCTTCCGACTGTTTCTCCAGGATTGGATTAATGTCAACTTATTGCATCTAGTGCAAGAACAACATCTGGTGTGGTACTTGACATCTCATGATTGACTCAATTGCCTGAGCAAGTGATCTGCCAATCATGCACGTCCCTCTCCCCTTTAGTCTGTAAGACACCTTTGGAGAGGGTGACTCCATTACCTGCAGGTACACTACCGTGCCAGGAGTCATCCATCCCAAATACTCTTAGAATGCTGTCAAGTACCCTGATTGGAAACCACCCAAATCTAGATCTAAAACCATAGATCTAGTAACCAGTATGTCTGATGTAAAATCCAAGTCCCATGTGGAGAAACCACTGTGTGATGACCAAAGTATAACCGATTGTAGTATAGGAGTTTCCTTTCCTATTCTGTGTATGTCATCCAAATACCAGGATATCACACCCTACTACCTTCTCAACAGATCCATCTTCTATTCTGATGAAGTCAAACCTATGACTGTCACGTCAGAAATAGATGATCTATCTCCGCTACATCTGCTTTAGTCTATAAATAGACATAAGCTACCTGTCCACCAATGCTTCCGCTGCTCCCACTGACTACGACAACCCTCTGGCAGAGTCATATACACGTACACTTCTAAAACTAGTTTAGAACGACGCTATACTCATCCTCCCGCCGGGTCTCGCAGCCTGGAACAACAGCAATGGTAATTGTGGGTAAACAAGAACTTCCCTGTCACCGTCCTTGAGGCTACCGTAGTACCTCTCGGGTGCCTGAAGTTACCCACCCTATCTGCGGAGTGGCCAATGGAATGTCAAACCGGATTGAATCTTAAGGTTCCTTATCAAATCTTCAGTAATCGTTTGTGGTTCTGGAATCACTTCCAGTTCTACCATACTCCCACTACTGTTTTCTGAAAAAATCCATTTTTATTAAAACTGTGGCGAGTCTAGAACAATATTGCTATTGTTCATCCAGATGGTAGAAAATTAACCCGCGTCATAGCCTGGGTCAACCCACAAACAGCCATTACAGAAACGTGCCTTGAGTTGTCCAGTGTCTGGTTTTAATCATAAACCGGACAACTCCCCGTACCTTAACATCGTTAAGATATGAACTGTTCTATATCCAATATAGAAACAGAGGCACTGATTTAATTGAACCAGATTCAAATCATGCAGCTGTCCCCAGCGCATGTCAACTAAATGGAAGGAGGCCGATCAGCGTTACTCAACTTAGGAATACTTCCAATTATGAGTAACCTGAAAGAGAAGCAATTTCTCTTAATCACTACTATCAACTGAATACCATACACAAGTATCTACATCTTCGATCACTTTGAAAAATCCCGATACTTGCTACACCTGGTTCTCTACTCTATTCAAATACCTATAACTTCTCCAAATTCGGATCCTGTGTTTCCGTGAAACACCTGTCTAAAAACTAGAGAAGTCATAAGTAAACCGAATATAGTACGAGGACCAAGCCCTCTGTCCTGATGGACCCTGGACAACATACAATCCTTTGTATAAGTCCCTTGAGTCTGATAACTCATTCACTGTGTGTCGTAGGTTGAAAACTGTACTTATGGTTAAGAAGAATTACACCGCTGTTTAATGCTCCTTCCCTAACTATCCACTGATATAGGTAAATGTCGTAGACATAATTTCAGAAAGGTATATCTCACTCTATGAAAATAGACGTACAGATATATCAATTTGAAATTGGTGCATAACAGCGGATATTCAAAACCAAATATTTGCCGACCGGCAAACAGCCCAGGTGATTTCCTCAAATATCACTGATTACAACGAATCCCGATATAATGAGGATAATCACCCAATTCCCAATAACTTACTCCCACTCATCATCTGTAAAACCATACAGATGTGAGAATCGTACCTGGTAAATACATACCCTGGAGTAAGTATCTAATCGGGAAATCAGTTTTCCTTTAACATTACACAGTGAAACTGAAACATTGAAATGTTTCGATGGGGTATCCTGGTATTCCTAGTAATGCCTCTTCCAGATTCACGACTGTAACCGTATAGTTCTTTGCCACCTCTCCAAATCCCTTCATATGTCTTTAGTCTTTACCTTCTGCACACCCTTTTAGGCCAAATGGTTTTCTTCCTTCCCTACCGTTCGGCACCAGCCTAAGGTTTGGAAGAAGACTATCCAATAAGCATAATGGGTGTACTGTCCCAATCCTAGGAACACTCGCAATGAGAGAGGGTGAAGATAAAAGACACCTGAATGTACTTTATTCCTTTTTCTCCTGAACCAGAATCCATCCCCGAACTGGAACAAGTTCCATTCGAGTTCGTATATAACCATACGATGGAGTATCCAAATAAACTGTGGATCTTCGTAGTGATACGGAGTGTCCTGGAGAAATACAAAGGTGATGTGGGAGTGGTAACGAAATATTTGGTTTGGTCGTGAATATCTGTTGCAATTTACTTTGCCCTCTTACTAATCCTTTGCTTTGTCTGAACTTAATACCTTCTGCACACCATCGTTATGCTAATCGGTTTTCTTCATTCCCTACCGGTCGGCACCAGCCTAAGGTTTGGAAGAAGACAATCCAATTTGCGTAATAGGTGTACTACCCCTAAACCAAGGAGTACTCGTAACCTGAGAGAGGGTAAAAGGAAAAGACAACTGAATAATCCTATCCGTTTTCTCCAGAACCGGAAACCATCCTCGAATAAATTCTTTCGAGTTCGTATCTAACCATACGATGGTTTTGTCCAATGGAAGTGGACGTTTGTAGTAATGCGGGGTGTCCTGGAGAAAAGGGTAAAAGTAGGAGTGGCAATGAGGTCTGCAACTCTGACAATCCAAAAACCAGTGTTAAGTAGGTTCGGTCAACTTGGTCACTGAGTCATAGTCTAGGGTCGGGTCAATGGTCGCTGCCAGAGAGAGAGAGAGAAAAGAAACACTCAGCGTGCACTCTAACCTAGATCAGAATGGTTATCACTTTTTCTAATCAGGAAACCTCCAACTGTACCTCAAATTCTCCTCCAAACCTGAAAGAAGAATTAGTCGGGGTTACCCAAGAAGTAAACTAACTCATCAGTGGGAATCGGGATCCAACTCTCATCGCATGACAACGTGACGGAATCCGCTCACGGTATCACACTCCAGAAGGTATGCGCATATCTGGCAAGTTTCAGTACTTTTGAAACTCCCGATGTGATTTTTTTTTGCCCCATGCTCTTATGACCTTGACGAAGGCCAACAAATCATAAGTCACATGTCAAGTTCTACCCGTCATTCTCCAGGTTAATTTGAATCCACCCGTACAAGCCCTTGACGAAGGTCAACAAGGCTATACGACTGTCCCAAACCAACGCATCTATCTATGCAGCAGAAAGATAACAAGCAGCTACCATACACTATGCCTTGACGAAGGTCAACAAACATAGCATGAATACTACGTGCTACCCATCTGAAACGACGGAGGGCTACGAATGGTTTCTGGCGAAAACCTTTAACGTAATGAACTTGATATCGTTGAAGGAACGGATAGCTTTTTGAAAATATAGTGACGAAAACCGTTGCTAAAGAGGTCACTCCCGGTGAAAGGATCTCGGCTCTTTCCCCGTAGAATGGGGTGCAGGATATTCCAAATGAATACCGCGATGCAAAGCAAAAGTAATCGGCTATAGTGAAGTTAATGCCCTGACGCAAACTTCTGTCCAAGGGGTCACTCCCGGTGAAGGGATCTCGGCCCATGCCTCGTCGACTGAGGAGCAGGATATTCCAAATGAATACCACGATGCAAAACAAAAATGAACGTCCTTGCAATAACAGCTTTTTGAAAAAGTGTTCCAACAACATCAGATTAGGTTTGTTTTTAAACTTGCATTGATCCGAATCAATGCAGTCCCATCAATTGATCACACCAAAAAGAACGAAAATATACTGATGTACGTATATGCCATCCGCATTCGCCACTGGGTCCCGTCATTACCCGTTAGGTTAGCTAACTAACGACAGAGCGGGGACTGGGCTAGCGCGGATGCAAAACATATACAACATCTACTAATATATATACCAATATATTATATTCGCTCAAGGCGTGAATAAAATGCAACATCACAGAGAATGAACAGCATCACAGAAACAATACAGATATCTGGGATCCCCGGGTTTCACAGAGCCACTGCTGAAACCCGACGTTCCCCTGGTCGTGTGGATAGCCTGTGCAATGAAATCCTAGACCCTTACGGGCGCGGCAAGTCACCCGCCAAAACCTGAAGCGAGGCAGCCCCCTTCAGCACCGTGAATGGACCACCCAGCACTTCACGGAATCCGGCAACTTGGGCACCCCTCCTGGGTCAACCTGTACCCCCTACGAGTGCGGCGAATAGCCCGCCAATCCTAGAGTGAAGCCCCCTCCGTCTCAATGCCATGAGATGCGGGCTTGTTGCCCTCTAGAACCCGGCTATCCGTGCACCCCTCCGCGGGGTAACCCTAGTACAGAAAGTAAAATATACATACACCGGGTACATCGACCGCAACCAGGTCGTGCCCCAAAATAATAATACAATCAGGCAGTGACGGCAGTCCACATGTCGGACGCTCGCCCCGCAATATCAAATGTACATAATACAACAAAACTGTACTAGCATTGCATCCAGGCTACCCCCCACGACCGATCCGCAACATCACAGCAAAAACAAAACATCAACGTGAAAATCACGTTCGCAAATCCGTCTAACCGGGCTATAGCAGTTAGACCGGATTTACCGATCAAGTGACATTCACGGTCGCAGATATAATGTAAATACTGTGAAAAATGTGTTTAAAATATCCGATCGATCAAAAATTAACAAGTGGGCCCCCAATCAAAACTGTAGCACTCACAGAAATCCTGGGCCCAATTTTAATATTCCAAAACCCATATTTTAAGCCCAGAAGGCCTCTGTAAAAAATTGGTGAAGTGATCTCCACAGTGTGCGGCGGAAGGGCGGCGGGAAGGGGGTTTTCGCGGCGGTTCCGCGCTCCCACTGTGGAGTTACTTCGTCGAATTTTTACAGAGCTCTTAGATTTTCCAGTACATCAATATTTTACAACCTGAAAAATTTTTCGACACCAAAAATTTCCAACAGAAAACTGATGCTAACAAAAATGTAGTTTTGGAACATTCGATCGATCGAAACAGAAAAACACACTACACCAAGCTAGAATAAGTTAATGGCGAGGCTCTGATACCACTGTAAGTGCACGGCGGCGCCCCGGCCGTCAATCCGACGGCCAAAAGCGGAAGCGGTGATAAACTTAAATTTTGCGGACTTAGCAAACCGGCACCACCGCGCACTAAACACCCGGATCGTAACCATTAACAAGTCTAAGCTAACTAGAAGATGGGTTAGAGATATAACGACGATCCAAGTCCTCCGGTCTTCTCGTCATGGTCCCGATCTCCTGCGGAAAAGTCCCGTCTCCTCCTCGTCGCCGGAAGTGCACCACATCGCCTACTTTGTTTACGGGCTCCCACCTCAATGCCGAGGCAACTCGGGCACGAAGCCGGCTACTCGACGTGCCCAAGATTCGCTGTAGAATGTAGTGAGCTATTGTCTCTATTGGGGTTGAAGGAGTTGCCATATGGTGGAGGAAAAGATACAAGCTTTTGGAGAGGAGCTAAAAAGACTTTTCCAAACCAAAATGAGTGTAATTCCCTCTTCTAAAAATTGGGACAGCCCCCACACACAAGTGGCCGGCCATGGACATAGGAGGGGAGGGAATGAGGGAGATCACCAAAAGAATGAGTGGAGAAGACTATCATGCAAGTGAGAGGAATCAAAAGATATCATGAAAGAACATGGTTACCAAAACAAAAGCCACACTCAACCACAACCATCATCAACAATTATGTCCACAAAAGTCATGCCATCATGACACAAAGAAGTCAAGAAGTCAAGGTCAATGAAAAGCTATCATGATAAAACAATATGCAAAGATCCCCTCCACAAACACTTATTTGCAACTATGCAAATAAGCCCTCCTCCACCAAACTTCGGCCAATGAACGGAACAATGAAAATCGGCCGAAACGGAAAGCAAACTGGCAACTCCAGAAAACTGTTCCCGTAATAAATTACAGGAAAAACCCCGATACTGTGCATACACACCCGCATTTGTATTTCGACCGAAATACAAATGCAATGAGACAAAATCTACACTGTACTATACTAGGATCCGGCTTAAACCAAAACCGGCTAGTAATATCTGTTCGATCCTGATCCGTGCAATACCGCACGTATCTGATCGAACCCTGCCATATAACCATACGGCCTATAGTACAAACTGTCCGATCCTGATCCGTGCAATACCGCACGTATCTGATCGGACCTTGCCATATCTCCATACGGCCTCTACAACCTTTCGCCCGAAAGCTGAGTAACTGAATGTGGGGGACTCTAAAGACTCGTCAACACCTTGGTTGTGGATTTAACCACTAGCACGTCAGAGGTATAAGCCAATACGTGACGGGCTACCAGGTACTGACCAAATGGGACGTCGATGAGGAAGCTCACCCCGACACCCAACTGAGCCTGTCAGTGACAATATCCGTGCAGTCCGGTCCGTTCGTCTATGAGCATCGCATGGCGGGCCTAGGGGGTTGGTAAAAGTCAGACCCCCAAAAGCGGTACAAGTCGTGTCGGAGTGTAGCCCAGAACACCCTGAGATACTACTGGAATACCTACCAGTAAATCTCCTTGCCTTGGCCAAGGACTTTGTGTAATGGCTCTCCTAGACACAGCACGACCTCACCCCCAATACCGGGAGAGACGAACCCCTGAAGATACGCTCACTGCCTCCATGTGGCTCGGGACTGTACCCAACTAAAACCTGTTTGCACGACTCCTTTGAGCCATGGTAGGGTAGTAATCAAAGTACAGTGGGAACTCACACGAGACAAATGACGATCCCCAGGTCGATGAACTAACCTGCACACATGTCACCAGGGAACTGCCATCTGACGTCTGGTATATGACCAACTAGTATGTTCCCGGCGAGTCCTGTCCGGTGTACTCATAACCCAATGAGCACCTGTACACATCTTAGGTGATCCAACTGACACCAGTGGCTTGTGAGACCGGCCACCGCCCCTCGTCGGGGTCTCGACTGTATACACTAGTCTACTAATGGAGTATCGATGCCCAGTCTCGAAACTCCCACGACTAGGGACCTTTTAAGGATATGCTTGTAGACCCCCAGCTCCCACTTATATGATCGCCCTCATACTGCTGGTGGTCAAGCAAGAATCCTAGGGGCTCTATCAACGTGTAATAGCGACGTGTCGGGTCACCTAAAGCAGTACACGATGATAAAGGTAAACCAGATAGCATACTATCATCTCGAGTAAGACTGTCCTACCAGGATAGGTCCTCCCTCAATCATTGCAATCACGTACCTGTGATTCAATAATTGACTCTGAGGGCACTATCTCCAACAGTAAGATGGAAATCAAAGTACAGTGGGAACCACACAAGACTCTATGACGATCTCGGGTCAACAGACTACTCTGTACCAGTGTCACCAGAGAACTGCCATCTGACGTGAGGTATAATACCATCTGGGAGTTCTCGGCGAGTCCGTCCAGTGTACCCAGTCTCTACTGAGTACCCGTATATCATCTCTGATGTCAAACACCAATGGATATAGGATCATCCATCGCCTATCTGTATGGGTCGAGAAGGTATACGCTAGTCTACTCTGGTATATCGATGCCCCGTCTCGATACACCCACGACTAGGGACTTTGAAGGATGTACTTATGGACTACCATGTCCCCACTAGTATGATCCGCATCATAGTCCAGGTAGTCAAGTACACATCCTAAGGGCTTTACCAACATGTAACAGAGAGACAATCAGTGTACACGTTAAGGTAAAGATCAACCAGATAGCATACTATCATGTCGAGCAAGAAAGTCCTCCCTATATATGTCCCAGCATCCACTACAATATACATCCTATGTATAGTAATGGCCTCTAGGGCATACATATAACTAACAATCTCCCACTTGCACTAGGGCCATCTGATAGCAGTGGTTGTAGTATCTCATACTCAACCATCCCATAAAAATCTCTCTCTGGGAACAGGCCTTTGTGAGTGGATCCGCTGTGTTGTCCTCTGAGTCTACTCTCCTAACCTCGATCCCTTGGAGATCAAGCATCTCCATGATCAGGTGACACTGCCTTAGAATATGTCTGGATCATTGATGGGACCGTCGTTCCTTGGCATAAGCCACAACTCCATTGTCTCACAATGGTAGGAACGTAGTTCATCTCATGAACATTTATACACCCAAACAGCCTCTTTGGTAGCATCTTAAGTAGCGATGTATCCTGCCTTTATCGTCTAGTATGTCACGGTATCTAGCCTGTCCTCCAACATACCGTCCCTTTACTGAGGGTAAAGACAATGCCTGCGACTGACACTCAGTCGTCATTATCACCCTGGAACCCTTCCAGTGATTCTCCCCAGGATCGGTTGACACCATCTCACTACAACTAGTGAGAGTCCTAACATCCAATTAGATCTATCTCATAGATCCAAACACCAGGATTTAGGAGGTATCATTTTGATCCTATATGGAGAATCATTGTGATAAGCGGAGATTGACCGAGCGTGGCATAGGAAACTCCTTCCCCATCAAGAGTATGTCATCCACGTACTCTACGAGGATCGTCACCATACTCCCTACTACCTTTTTGTTTATACAAGGTTCATCTACCATTTTGATGATGTCAAACTCTTTGACTGATTCATCAAAACAGATGTTCCAACTCCGCGATGCCTGCTTTATCCTATAAAGCATCTTGTACACGTTACCGCTGCTCCCACTGTCTACGAGGCCCTCTGGCTGTGTACCTATAGACGCTCTCTTCTAAAACATTATTTAGAAAAGCTGTCATGACACCCAACCATCAGATATCGTAGTCATGGTCTGTAGCCGTGGCAAGTAGGATCTGGATGGACTTAAGCATAGCTACTTGAAAAGGTTTCATCATTATCCATACCTGGTTAATGATGCAAACTTTTAACAAGTCTAGCTTTGAAAGTCTCAACTTTTCCATGTACACCAAGTAATCTTCTCAAGATATACTTGCTCCTGATGGGAATTTAACCCTTCAGATATAGAAACCAAAGTCCATACTTTGTTGGTGTATAAGGATTCCATCTCAGATCGCTAAGCATCCAGCCATTCTTACAGAGTCTTATTCCTGATGGCCAGCTCGAAGCTAGTTGGGTCATCATCTCATGATGCAATCCTCGCTCCCACTGTCATAGAGCAACCGAAGTATCTCTCAGGTGGGTGAGGAACCCTACTAGATCGGCGGAGAGGCTGAGGTTCGTTGGTAACTATTGAATCCTTTGGTTCTTTGAAATCATCTGCTGTAGTTTGTATAGCTGGAACATTTCCAGTTCTACATAACGGATCTTGCCTCGAGCTTGTCCGGATTTTGCTTTTAGACATAGACCGGACAACTCCAAATCTTAACTAGCTTAAGACATGGGCTCTTCCCTTTCCATATCGCATATGAAGTGGTAGGCAACTGATTTGATTGGAACCTAATTCAATAGGTATGCAACTTCATAAGTGCATAACTCCCAAGAAGGAAATAGGTAACTCAGCAGTACTCATAATAGAGCACACCATATCAAATAGGGTGTATCTACTCCGCCCCGATATACCATCGTCCTATGGTGTATACGGAGGAGTAATGCCGAGAGAGAATCTCATTCTCCTTTAAAATAGTCCAGGATTTCCGTGCTCAAGTATTCTCCTCCTCGATCTCATCAAAGGACATAATACTTATACCCGTATTTTGGTTCTCTACTTCTCGCTTATATTCTGTGAATATCTCAAAAGGTTCGGACTCATGTTTCAGCAGGAACATATGACTGAATCTTGAGAGATTATCAGAGAACGTAATGAAGTATAAAGAACCAGTCCTGGCATGTGTAGACAGGGGACCTTCATACATCAACATGTATCATTCCAAGAGTTCACTAACTCTTTCTCTGTTTCCAATAAACAGAGCTGTGGTCATCTTATCTCTGTGACATGACTGGCAAGTTTCACAAGATGTAAATTCAAACTAATTTAAATATGCATCTACATGTAACTTCAGCTAGTCGGGTCGCATTGATATGACCTAGTCTACAATGCCTCAAGAAGGATTCGTTCATTTCTGAACTCTTCTTCTTGTGTGTGTTCCATATACTAAAGAACTGTAGTTTGATTTAGAACATCAACGCTTTTAGATAACGTGCCTGATCCGATCAACTTTTGATATAGGAAATGTTCAAAACATTATCCAACAATACAAAATTTTATCATTTCTTTACTAATAAAGAGACTGATATGATTTTGTATATCAGGTTCGGTATCTAACAACATTCGTTCAGAATCAATGTATTGGTAATACAGGGTGACAGTGACCAACAGACTTGGCTGCAACACTTGCCCCGTTTTCTGCCTCATGAAACTTATCACCCGTTCTCAGTTCTCTACCTTTCTGTAGCCCTATGTAACATATTACATATCTGGGATCCTGATCTGGTATCACATACCCAGGACGTAAAGGATACTGAGAAACAGTTCTCTGTAATGAACACACCCGAAGATGATGCATCAGCATGCACTCTCTTCGTTTGGGCGGCACGGGAATTCTGGTAATCCCCAATTTCCTGCTCTGTCTTATAACAATTATAAGTTGGAGCGGGACCAACGTTCCCCAGCTCAGTATAACAAGCGGGTTCGGTCAAATATCCGTATTATTATCTTGATTAAGGCATGATATGGTCGCTACCAGGAGAGAGAGAGAAGAAAACACTCAGCGTGCGCTCTTGCAAGAATAGATTGGTTATTATTTTATCTAATCATGATGGCTCCCACTGCTTTTTATCAAATCTTCCTTCAAACCCTAAAAGGAAAGACTAGCCGGGATTAATTACACACTACAAGTTCGCCAATCTTTCAACCAGGCCAGTGTCGGTACTTTGAGGGAGGTCCCCCGTGCTTTCGCACGAACCTAATTAATGTAAACATCGTTTTCCCAGAGGCGTAACCCCGTTGACACCTTTCTAGACACCTACTTGATCGGCTAATTGTAATGTGTAAAACTCTCCCAGGAGTAACTCTTACTCGCAGCGGGTATCGGGATCCAACTATCTCATAGAAGGTATGCAATCTCATTGCAAATTTCAACACTTGAAATTCCCGATAATATTTTGCCCCGAACGATCTATGACCTTGACAAGGTCAACAAACCATAGACCGCAAGTCAAGTTCAACCCGTCATTTCTTGATTGAATCAAACTCACCCGCACGACCCTTGACAAGGTCAACAAGGCCGCACGACTACCCTAACCCAATCTGCATCATATGCATAAGCAGATAAATACTGGTTAGCTACCGCACACTGCGCCTTGACAAGGTCAACAAACGCAGCACGAATACTAAACAGGATTTATCTGAAATGACGGAGGGCTATGACAGGTTTTTCTGAAAACCTATTGCATAATGAACTTGATATCGTTGTAGGATCGAATGAATTTTTAAAATGGAGTGTTTTTGAAACTTTTCTAGTTTTGCTAAAGGAGTCACTCCCGGTGAAGGGATCGTCGGTCCTTTCCTCGTCGAATGAGGTGCGGGATATATCGTATATATCACTGTGCAAAGCAAGACACTTAAAAGCAATCAAAAGACAAACCGAGTGTGTAGCATCTGCCAGTTATTGCTAAAGGAGTCACTCCCGGTGAAGGGATCTCGATCCTTTCCTCATCGAATAAGGTGCAGGATATATCACATATACCGCTGTGCAAAGCAAGAACTGTAGCTACCTTTTTTATTTTGAAATTCGATTCTACAACATCTTATGTTTCTTTTATTTCATTAATCTCATTAATGAAGTCCCATCATTTAAGTACCTAAACATCACAGATAAATACGACGTACACTTATGCCATCCGCATTCGCCTCGATGTCCCCTCGTCCACCGTTAGGTTAGGTAACTAACGGCAGAGCGGGGGAGGGCTAGCGCGGGTGTAAAACATAAGTAACGCCTATATAATATATCATATATACTATATACTGTATCTATCACAGAACATCACATGATCACATCACAGATATCGCAGCAGAAGAATCATATGAAATATTGGATATACTAGGACGTCCGTGTTTTCAATACGAGCCAGTATAAAACACGGATTCCACGGTCGTGATGAATAGCCAAACCCACACCCCTAGACCCCTACGAGAGCGGCAAGCAACCCTACCAATTCTGGAGTTAGGAGACCCGGACTCGACTCCTCGAGTTGGTCTCCCACTGGACCCCAGAACCCGGTTACTTGTGCTCCCCTCCTTGGGTCTATCCTAGTGCGGAAAAGTAAATAATATACAAAGGGTGACAACTTCCGCAACCTGGAAGTGCCCCAAATAAAAGAATATTACATACAAGTTTTTACATGAATGAAAATGAAAAACACTCATCTCACATAAAAAACCCCGGCTATTCAAACACGACGATCCAATATAACATATCCAGCAACACATAACATCACATGTCATCAACATAAGTAAATATGTCCATCCCAATTTTCGTTGACATATAGCAACGAAACCGGCGATATCACATATTACACTTACGGTCACAGAAAAGAAAGTGTAAAACTACAACAGTTGGAATCCGCAACATCCTCAGACATCGCATGCCTGACCAAATGAATTCCTTAGACATCGCATGCCTAACAATTATAAACCCCACATTTTAGTCTCATTATCGAAAACCCTTTTCAATATCAAGTTGGGTAATTCAACAAGATTCCCGACATCCTGATCGAATGCTCGTCGCAAACTTTAGTAGGCGGCCGCACCCCTGACGCCGTCGACGAAGTGCACCAAGGAGGAACACCGCTACCGGGAGCACCCGAACGGATGCTTTCGGCGACGGGGTTCTCCTACAGTCACTTGGTCAGGGCTATGGAGTGAGGCTGTCTATTAAGTTTACCCGGCGAGTATCCGCGTACGCTACGTGATTGCGACGGACTTTTGATCACATCAAAATTCCGTGGCAACCGATCAAGTGAGACTAAACCGCTAGATTTATAACATTCATTCAGTTATCACATAACTTTTGTGAATTCCAATTATTGTATCCCATTCCAGATAAACAGAAAATGTTAAACTTTTCGATCGAACAGTCGAACACCCAAGTTTTCCCGATACAGATCAACACATGAAATAAGTCTAAAAACATTCCGTTCGTGCCTCAGTACCAACGGTCCAGCCGTAGAAGGGTCAAGACAACGCCTCACATGTGGCACGCCGTACTGCCCCAAACCCGAAGGTTCAAAGGGCAGTTCAAGACGGTCACATAATCGAGTTAAGGTTTGTTGTCTTCTCGAGGGTCCATCGCGTTACTTGCACTACTTAGAACGTCGTTAAACTACGGAAAAATCCAACACTTTGAAATTTCCCGACAGGGGAAAAATTGGGTATTTATATCCGGTCGAACTTTTTAACATATTTTAAAAATTATCCGGAAAACCACATAGAAAAAATTTGATACTCCAATCGAAACACCGAATCCCCAAAACAACACCAGAACACTCAACTGTTGAGTCAAATTAAAAATTCCCAGAAAACTCATCAGAATTTATCAGGAATTACTGTGCAAAAAGGGGAGGATGACGTCACCTTGTTGCCGCGGAACCGCCGCAGAAGCAAGGCTTCTGCCGCGGTTTCGCCGCCATTTATACTGTTCATGAAAATAATTTTGCGCCGTAATTCTTATATTTCCCTGCTGAATTTTTTAGCAATTTTTAATTTGGAAAAATCCCAGTTTTTGAAAAAAGGACAGAGAGCTATTTTGGGTTTGGGTTTTCGGGTCGTTCGGACTTCAAACTCCGTCTAGACTTCGCCTAAGGCTCTAGCTAGGCTCTGATACCACTGTAGGGTTCCTAGGCACCCCAAGGAGGTCTCACAAGGCATCAACCATGCCAATTTCAAAAATTACGGTGCCGAGAAACCCTAGTGTACGGATCGTTGGCTAGAATTCTAGGCGAAAAAGCAAACTAGTTAACACTTAACTAAGAGATACGGAAATACAACCTTTGTAGATCCGGTTCTCCACCTCCATAGCTCCGCAATGAAGTCTCCTCGCTGTCCATAACAAGTCCCGGGCTCTAGCGTCGGCTTCATCGGAGAATGGACGGGCTAGGTCATCGATGTCCATGCCGAAGATGATCTACGTCGAGGCATCGCTAAATCAAGCTCCGACTTCACCAAGTCAAAAAACTTGTGAAGAAAACACACTCTACTACTTGGCAAGAGGTAGAGGATGAAGAAATAGGAGGTGGGTTCTCTTTAGAATTGGATTTCTCACTCTCAAGCTCAAGTTGCCATTGATGGCCTCAAGGTTTCAAACTTGATGATGAAGAAGAAGATGAGCTAGAATTATGATAAGTCTATTTTAAAATGAAAAGAAAAACAATACTTATCATAATCAAACTAAGGTTAAGTGTAGAGAGCAAACCATGGTAAGTGGGAATAGTTAGGGTTTAACATGAAGACAAAATGGTCTTTGAGTCAAACCTTCATGAAGCTTCATCAAGCTTCATGACAAAAAGAAAACCATTTTGTTTTCATAAAATTATTTAAATAAAAAGGAATGGATAAATAAATGAGTGATTAAAACAAAACCCTAATTATCTACTTAACCATGGTTTTATTCTTTATACTTAACCATATAAACATGCATCATCAAATATGATACATACAAGTGCACAAAAGTATATCACATATACATCATGCACAATCCAAGTGAGAAAATCGATTTAAAGTGAACCATTACTAGTTAATGCAAAGTAATATATCAAATATATAATTATACATTAAATCATTAAATCAACACTTGATTCAATGATCCGGTCATGTCGCACACAACCGACTAGTATACAATGTATCGGCTTATCGAATCAACGCTTGAATCGATAACTAGGTTATATCGCATAAAACCATTCGATACATTCATCACGAGAATGGAATACGGTATCACATACACGCATTATTCTCGGTGCCGCACATATCTCATATGCGCTCCTATTTCGTTTCGCTTGAGCCAGGAAACCTCTGTGTAGGACTCTAAAGACTCGTCAATACGCCGGCAGCAGATGATGATCATATCAAATACCCACAAGCCGCAAGCGGTCTGCTAAACGTAACGGCCACCCGGGTATTGAGCGATCTGAAGATCGACGAGCAAGCCCGCTCACACTCCAGTGAATCCAACCAGTAACACTACCGTACAGTCCAGTCTGATCGTCTGATATGTCGCATATCTTGCCTAGGGGTGGTATACGTCAGACCCCAATAGCTCGATAAGTCGTGTCGATATGAGGTCTATAACACTTCGAGAAACTACTGGTAACACTTACCAGTAAATCTCAGCAACCCTGGCCAGGGATTTCCTGTTATAGCCAATCGAACACAGCGCAACATCAACTCCCTATACCGGGAGAGACGAATCCCCTCCTATCGCTCATTGCCTCCATGTGACTCGGGACTGTACCCAAAAACCACCGTTTTGCACGCCCTCTTGGACGTGGTAAGATGGAAATCAAAGCACAGTGGGAACCACACAAGACTCTATGACGATCTCGGGTCAACAGACTACTCTGTACCAGTGTCACCAGAGAACTGCCATCTGACGTGAGGTATAATACCATCTGGGAGTTCTCGGCGAGTCCGTCCAGTGTACCCAGTCTCTACTGAGCACCCGTATATCATCTCTGATGTCAAACACCAATGGATATGGGATCATCCATCGCCCATCTGTATGGGTCGAGAAGGTATACGCTAGTCTACTCTGGTATATCGATGCCCCGTCTCGATACACCCACGACTAGGGACTTTGAAGGATGTACTTATGGACTACCATGTCCCCACTAGTATGATCCGCATCATAGTCCAGGTAGTCAAGTATACATCCTAAGGGCTTTACCAACATGTAACAGAGAGACAATCAGTGTACACGTTAAGGTAAAGATCAACCAGATAGCATACTATCATGTCGAGCAAGAAAGTCCTCCCTATATATGTCCCAGCATCCACTACAATATACATCCTATGTATAGTAATGGCCTCTAGGGCATACATATAACTAACATACATAACGGCTACCCAGGTATTGAGCGAAAGGGAGGCCGACGAGAAAACTCATCCTGACCACTACTGAGCCTGTTTGTAACAATATCCGTATAGTCCAGTCACTTCGTCTATGAGTATCGCATATAGAGTCTAGGGGGTGGATAAAGTCAGACCCCTAATAACGCGACATGTTGTGTCGGTATGAAACCTATCACCACCAGAGAATCTACTGATCCTAGATCAGTAATTCTCGACAACCTTGGCCATGGATATCTGGTGATGCCCACCCGTGCACAACGCGACATCAACTCCCAATACTGAGAGAGACGAATCCCCGATCCGCTTACTGCCTCTATGTGGCTCGGGACTGTACCCAACTAAAACCTGTTTGCAACTCCTTTGAGCCATGGTCGGATAGTAATCAAAGCACAGTGGGAACCCACACGAGAAAAATGACAATCTCTGGTCGCCAGACTAACCTGTACACATGTCACCTAGGAACTGCTATCTGACAATAGGTATAATACCAACTAGCATATTCCCGGCGAGTCCGTCTAGTGTACTCGTAACCCAATGAGCACTTGTATACTATCATAGGTGAATAAACCGACACCAATGGCTTGTGAGACCTAGCCACCGCCCCTCGTCAGGGTCTCGATAAGTATACACTAGTCTACTTTGGAGTATCAATGCCCGGTCTCGATACTCCCATGACTAGGGATATTTAAGGATGTGCTTATAGACCACCCAGTTCTCACATATATGATCGCCATCATAATACTGGTAGTCAAGTAAGAATTCTATGGGCTCTGTCAATATGTAATAGTGATCTGTAATACCACATAAAGCATGTACATGATGATAAAGACAAACCAGATAGCATACAATCATCTTGAGTAAGACTGTTCTATCCGTATAGGTCCTCCTCAATCATCCCAATCGCATGTCTGCGATTCAATAATTGACTTGAGGACACTATAGACAACAAGGGATAGGGATAGAGCTAAGTGGTTTGGGTTAGGGTTTGGAAAAATAGGGTATTTTAGTGAAAAACAACAATAGTTGTTGGTAATTTAGTGAATAACGACAATAGTTAAGGATACTTTAGTAAAATTTGTTGTAATTTAGTTAATTTATGAATATGAATCGTGTAGTTAAATTTTTGAGGTAGTTAGTGAAAAAAACAATATTTAAGGGGATTTTGGTGAAATTCTTAGTAATATAGTTAATTTAAGGTAGTTTAGAATGGACACGCACACGCGTGTACGCGCACACATACAAGCATACATGCGCACACACGCGCGCGCACACACACATACAGAGACACACAGACACACACACACATATACAAACATACACAAACCTTGATCCATCATCATTCTTCTCTACATTGAACTCTTTTCAAATCCCACCAAAGCTAAATCAAAAATCGTAAACTCGACAAAGAAAACCCTTATCTTTAAAAACATTACCCTAAACTTAGAACTTTAAAACCTTGTATTTGAAACGTAAAAGTAAAACTAATTGAAATCATATCTTAAACTAAATGTATGATTTTCAATGATAATATGAAATTTTCATATTCTCATCGATAATTAATCATATGTGAAAATGAAAACGTGACTTGGTTCCCGTCTATCGGTTAACATATTTTAAGTGTTCATCGTTACATAAAACTACATGAAGGTTTTTAAACACCGGACATTATCGTTCGGTTTCTAACAACCGTCGTGTAGGCTATGTGACGAGAATTAATATTCGATCGTATGATAATCGATAGATTTTTCCCATGTGGAAAAGTTAAGAATGTATAAAACAGACACCTGCATTCACTTGTGTTTTTCATTCGTTTCGGGATATTTCGTCGGTACCTGTCCGCTGGTTCTCCATGTACAGCGATAGATTAAATGTTCGTTTTAATGGTGTTTCACAGCATTGAAATGATTATCTGTTCTATTATAGTGCACTCGGAGAACAATAGAATGGTGCTACTAAAATTTTCTCGAAATGAATGAAAGCACAAGTGAATGGGTTTATATATGTTTCATATATTCTTAATGGGATACCTGCCTTACCACTACAGCCGTTACCGTCGACATCCAATAAAGTCAAAGTGTGTCCTAGTACCAACATGAGGTTTTAACCGGCATCAAGCATGCTATTTTCAAAAAATCTTGGTGCTAAGGTACACTATCTAAAGATCTAACTAGATGATTATGGTTTCTATGATGATATAACTAAAACTATTGATTGATGTGAAAGTGTGTTTGTAGAATAACCGCAATTAGAACGGTGTCGCGTGTAGCTAGACCGATGTGAGTACGGGTCGTCCTCAGGGAAACGTTGAATATTTTAATCTTACTTTAGATGTGTTGAAAAAGAGAGGAGTGATAAGAATGTTGAGGAATGGTTTCTAGATCTACGTTAAGCACTAATGCAAAATATAGATCTAGATTATTTATGGATGTAGTTAATATAAGAAGGGGCTTATAGGTTTCGTTAGGATTTAGTAGTTATTGATGATTAATTATAAATAACTCTTTCTATTCTTTAATAGATTTAAAACTAGAATGACGGTGATGCGTGTGGATTAGGGTTTCTGGAGGGAAAAAGAATCCCACTCTTAACCCCTATCTCGAAACAGAACTCCATTCATATCTAGCCTTTACCAAAACAATCATTAATCTAATCTCTAATCGCGGTCGAGACTAACAATGATTTGTTAGCGCGCCCGATTAGAATATTAATGATTGTCTTGATAAAGTTTATAAACTTTATAGGACGTAAAAAGAGTTTAGGTATTTTCATCATCCATTAAACTATCCTAATCCTACGAACCCTAACAAGCGGAGAATTACTCGCGCATGTTGGGAGAAAAATAGATAGAGAGAAAATGCATAAATAAACTACAAAGAAATAGAATAGGAAAAAGAGCTACCTTTATTAATCAACAATATTCATTACACTTTGATTCCTTAGAAAATGATTACAAATACTAGTTTGCTTCTCGATCTCTTCTAAGGAGGTAGATGAACCGTTGATGATCAGCCTGGATGCGTGAGCCGTCTTAGACTTCGTGATCTCGTCGGCTTGATGATTTTTCCAAGAGGCTCTCGGTCTTTATTTATAGCCCCAAAGACAGAACTATTGGTTCCAAATTAGGAAAATAACAGCAAAGATTTTTCCACAAAAATTGCAGCAACTAAATCTTCATAATTGCCGCGGATCCGCGGCCCAAGAGGGGGTATGGTCGCGGATCCGCGGCCATATGATCTCAACCCTCTATCAAATTTCTGGGGCTCTGTCTTTGTGACATTTGGCGATCCTTGGAACCTTTGTAACATGGAAATCTTCTCGTGGCTGCTGCCAGACTTGTTCTCCAAGTTTTGCTTTCTTAATTAGGCAGGTTTTCTTTAACAACTTGATTTCCTTGATTTTAGTCTTAAAAAATTCTGCACAACTTGGAAAAATTCTGCACAACAACTCAAATAATATTTAGTAGACTTTGTTCTACTAGGATTTGGTCAATAATATTATTTGCATACATTTTCCTACCAAATGCTAATTATAATATATCAACACATGGAAAATAGTATTTTTACACATAAACCCTCATATGTATGATATATTATAATAAACACCTTTTTTAATATGAAAATGGTAGAAAAAATGTAATAACAAATGTGCAGTTTTATCAACTGAACAAATACCCCCAAACTTATCTTTGATCGTCCCGAGCAAACTAGTTTATTCAAGAGAAGGAGAAAAAAGAAAGGAGAAAACTAAGCACACTTTCGTAGGCAAACTCGATTGCACTGAGCACGTGCAACAAGCCGTTAAACCTCTAGGTGTCCCTAGTAGGAGGAGTGTTGTCTCCTGAGGGTTTTCAGCGGATTTCACCCACAAAATCCTATAATAAAAGAGAGATGGTGAAATTTACATATAAAGATAAGAACCATAAAAGAAATTCTTTGAAAATAAGAGTTTCCAACTATACTAGCTTTTCAGTTGTCATGAGCCCTATCTTAATAGTCATGAAAAAATGTTAGAAATCAAATCATCCCTCAATAAAACATCGTCTTTATTCTTCATTCCTACCTTTCATCCAAACATCGATCATATACCCCTGCGTGTGTGAAATGGACATCCCTACACTCAGAGAATTCAATTCAAGCTATCATACTCTTGTCCATCTACCTCAGTACTTTTTAACTTGATGAATATTTAAATTTGCTCACACATTTTCATGCGACCGTTAATACTTCTTAAGGTACCAACCGACTGATTACTCATGTGCTTGCTGATTAAGTGATAATATTTTCCTCGTCTTGCACCACCTAAGGCTTAGCAGTGACTCCCAGACCAGTTGGCCTTAGGGCTCTAGGTGATGAAGCACCCTCGCTATATTTTTTTTATTGCTGCCTTGGCGATACAAAACCAGTGTTCATTTTTTTCTTTTCACCATTTTATATTTTATTCATTTTTTTATTTCCTTCATATTTTGGCTTTTAGACAAGAGCATTTCAAGGTCTTCTCTACTATCCCGAGTTTCAAGACGTGTGTAAGTGCATATAGTAGGGTATCAACATTCAAATGTTTGGCTTCCAGAATAGAAACTATTTTTCAGACTTATTTTTATCCTCAGATTAGTGACTTCCTTCATCTTACTAACCCTTGAGACAACAGCTCATGACCACTTATTACTAGTTCGTTTAAGAAAACTTCTAATTATCTTGGTTTTCTTAAACTATTCCTATCTTTCATATATAATTTTTCACTTTCTATTATTTTATTATCAAAAAAATTTTGTGCGTAAATATAGTATAATGCAAAGTATGCGTAAATAAGCACAAACCTCCCCCAAACTTGTTTTCAACAGTGTCCTCACTTTTGCTATCTGCTGGATCACAAAAACCTGTAAGCTTGGGAGGACATTATTAATGGGGGCAAGAATATATGAAAGTGAAAATCTTCCCCCAAACTTATTTTTGGCTCACAAATTTTGTAAAAATTATTTTTCTTTCAAGAGCCAAAATATAAAACCTCCCAAAACTTGAGTTAAACAATGTTAATCTTTTAAAATCACACGAGAGGGTCAAGATTATTGGTCAATGCCAAGCTTTGCAAAGACCAAAGGTCAACACCAACCATTCAAAAATTTTATCGATGAAGCACCAAGGTTGGTAGAAGAACATGTCACCTTTCGACGTGAAGATGTGGGGAGGTGATAAGAGGTGTAATGGAAAAAGATTGCGTCTCAATTTGGAGAGACGACACAGTGATAGTGATGATGGATTACTCGCATTATTATGATTGTCCAGAAAAAGGGGTGGAGGTTCAATTTCTTTGTCTTGGAGTTGATTCATCTCAACACCCGTGTCTTGTAAAAATGCGAGTTCATCAGCGAAAATTTCCTCAAAGCTTTCGTCGATACCCCGAAGAATAATGTCATCAGAAAAAATGGGGTGATCGTCAGACTCTATAAAAAGTTCCTCATCAGCGTTAGATGTTGACCCGGACAACTCGGTGGAAGAGTACATGGTTGGGTCAAACAACAACATATGAAAAGTGTCAATATCATGAGGTTGATCAAATTCGCTGCTGTCGACATCCATTAATTCGACAGAACACACATGAGCATAGGGTTCGGAGGGTTCACTTCCCAACTTGTAAATGTTAAGGTCAATTAACATCTTTCCAAAGGATAGGTTCATAGAGCCGTTTCTACAAAGGATTACTGCGTTGGAAGTGGCCAAAAAATGTCGACCGAGTATCACCGGGATTTGATTACGTGGGTTTGCCACAGGTTGTGTATCTATAACGATAAAATCCATAGGGAAGATGAATTCCCCGACTTTGATTAACACATCCTCTAGCTCACCCCTTGGTTCGGTGATAGATCGATCGGCCATCTGATGAGTGCAATGCGCAGGTTTTAACTCTCCGATCCCTAATTGCTCATAAACAGAATACGGAAGCAAGTTAACAGTAGCACCTAAATCGAGTAGAGCACGATTGATATTTTTACCCCTAATAGAAATAGAAATTGTAGGACTTCCGGGGTCCTTTTGTTTCTTGGGTAGTTGTTGTGTAAAAGCAGTGCTCACATTACTCGCAAGGGAAACTTTTTTAGGTACTTGAACTTTTCTCTTCCTAGTGCACAAGTCCTTTAGGATTTTCTCATATGACGGAACTTGTTGAATAGCATCTAGGAGAGGAATGTTTATGTTAAGTTGCTTAAAAATTTTCACAATCTTCTCCATTTGTGGACTTGGTCTGTTGCCCCTTAAACTGTTTGGATAAGGTGCTTTATCAATAAGGGTTTGGTCCAACATTGGAGAGGATTGTAGGGATGGAGTGGATCCCAGAATTGGAGTGCGGATCGTTTTAGGTAGATTTGAGGAAATGGGAGAAGGGTTCGAGCCTTGGGGAAAACGGAGAATAGGTTCGGGTGAAGGTGGGAGACTAGACGAATTAGGGGAAAAAGTAGAAGAAGGTGGGGTATCAATGGTGTCACTAACATCAAATTGCTCACCCACTTGGTTATTCAGCACTCTCCCCGATCTCAACGTAGTAACGGCATTCACATTATGATTTTTTAAATGGCCAGGATTCAGTAGGGGTTGAGATGGGAGTTTTCCTTTTTCTCTCGCACTCATTGCGGCGTTCAACTGTGCAATTTGGTTTTCTATTGATTTAATACTCTCACCGTGGGAGGCAGAGTTTTTCTGTATATTATCAATAGAAGACTTCATCTCAGCCGACAATTGCATGGAATGTTACATGAACAAATCCAATGTTTCCGCAAGTGAAGAGTTGTCAGTACCAGCACTTGTGGTGTAGAAATGTTGGCCAGATTTTGGAAATTTTGTGACTGAAAGGGGAGCTGACTTTGTGGTTGTGGTTGCTGTGGAGGAGGTCTTTGATAATTGCTTTGTTGGTTTTGGTTCCAAGCAAAGTTAGGATGATTCCTCCATCCTTGATTGTACGTGGAAAAATAAAGATCGTTTCTAGGTCGCTGCTGAAAAGCAGCATTAGTTTGCTCGTGACCTTGAAACGTTGCATTCATAGGACATTCTTCCGTTAAGTGTGAAGGATCTGAACAGCAACCACAGACGGTTTTGGTTAGCGTAACCTGAATTAGGGAGACTGATGAGAATCTGTTGTCAATACCATCGAGTTTCTTCTGCATCGCTGCCATTTCGGCTTTCACTGCGATGGAAATATCGAGCTGGTGAACACCTCCCCTAGATGAAGGTGGTCTTACGCTTTCCCACTGCAAAGTGTTTTCAGCGAGGTCTTCCAGATACTTCCAAGCTTCACCGTCATCTTTAGACATGAAATTGCATTGACACATTGTTTCAAGCATCTGTTTTGTTGCTGGATTAATGCCCTCATATATAATTCGACATAAATCCCATCTATTGATTCCATGATGAGGACATTGGACAAGCAGATCCTTGAAACGTTCAAAGCACTTCGAAAAGGGTTCATTGGGAAGCTGGGTGAACTGGTTGATCTCGCTCCTAACACGGGCAGTCTTATGGTTTTCGTAAAACATCTTAAGAAATGCTATTACGAATTCATCCCAATTAGTGATAGAGTGTGCGGCAGTATTATAAATCCATTTTTCTGCCAAGTCGCACAATGTGAATGGGAGAAGACACAAGCGCATAACATCGACAGTCAATTGTGAAGTACCCATCATTGCGCATACGTTTTCGAATTTGGTGATGAAAACGTACGCGTCTTCCGACTCAAGCCCGTGAAATTTGGGCAGCAGATTGATGTAGTGGGGTTTAATTTCGAAATTATCCCCGTTAGCTGGTGGAATAGATAGACAAGTGGGAAGAGGACCACGGATAGGATAACATCTTTCTTGGAGAGAGATGCGCGGTGGATTCTGCGCACCTATGGGTGGTGGCAGCGTGGTGTTATATTCTGATGGAGTACCGTCCATCTCGGTCATGGTGTGTGGTGGGGGAAAAGAAGATGAAGCAATACCGACTTCCGCGTCGATAGCAGAAACGCGGACAAGACGGGCACTAGGATCCTGTGTCCAGCCGAGCATGCACTAAGCGGGTTTAGTGCAAGTGGCAGCGTGTGTGTGATTTAAAATTGGACTGTTTTGAAAAAGTGGGACTCAAGACAAATCACCCTAAAATGCACAAGCTACCCTAGAACTAAGGTTACCTAGGTCCAGTCTCTAGACCGCTCCTAGACTTCCAAAGGACAAGCTGCAGGATCAATCCTCTACCACCTCTTTACTACTTTTGTGGCCAGGTAAGTGCCAGGTAAGTGGGAGGTATCCGCTATACGAATCACCGAAAATAGCGGGCCTAATTAAGTAAACCACTTGCCTTAGACACACTTGCCTAGGCACCGGATAAGCGATAGATTACCCACGACCTTCCTCTGTCCTTAATGAGCACGACAGTCCTTAGAGTCTGGTCTAGATATTTTTAAAATTAATGTAGGGTTGATGCGGATGATCGGTTTGTGATTTGTGGGGCTTAGAAAGGGTGATGAAATCCCCACCTAATCTTGATTTGGTCTTTGCCACTTAAAGTCCGTATTAAAATATGCAAAACAAAACCAATCATAAAACTTTTGCAAAAAGATTTTTGAGCGGCGCTATTTTGCAAAGAATCCTGCAAAAAATAGATTTTATTGGATTTGAGAGGAGAGAGAAGGAGTTAAGAAAGATACCAGAGAAGTTTAAACCCTAGATCCCTTAGTTAAGCCGCGTTTCTGCCGCCTAAAGTCCCTTCTTGCCGCGGTTCCGCCGCGGGGTGGAGAGATCAGGTGAGGAAAATTTTTCTTTGGCTTCCTGTACTCCTCTGGATCTCGATGAATGTCTCTGTCTTCTGTTTTCCTCAATTCTGTGACTTGATTAAGAGAGGTTTTGTCGATCAAAAATAATTACCGCAATCAAGAACGGCGTCGCTTGAAGCTAGCCGGTGAATACGGGTCGGTCCACAGGGATGTGTAATTCTTCTTTAAGTTCTTACGAGTTAATTCCAAATGGTGTTTGGAAGTTTTAATTAAATCTAAAAATCGAAGTTGTATGAAGGTAGAATTAGAAACTTGCTAGGATTAGGTTTAGAGAAAATTTGGTTAATAAAGATTTACATCTCTTTCCATTGCCATCAATTAAATCAATCATATTAGAGTTATGGTAAATATTAACAAAGGGGATTAGGATGATTGGGAAGATTGATTCTTCCTCTAGATCCTTGTCCTTCCTTTCTTAATCTTCACCCTAACCTCCATGGAAAACCTTAAGATCCGGGCCTTTAGACTACGGAGTTCACCGTTACCTTGAAGGTAAAAGTGCCGTAGGGAGCGGAATCAAAAGGTATGCATGGAGTTCTAATGTTCATAAAAGTTTAGCGATGAAAAGAGATGAGAGATCTTCATCTCTCAAATCCTTCTTTATTCCTAACCCCAACAAGCGAGGAAACTACTCGCTCATTGAGGGGATGAAAGAAAACAAGAATTTATTAAAGAAAGAAAACATCGATTGCAAGTTAATAAAAACTAAACTAAGGCGAGAAAATAAGAACAGATATGAAAAACTAAAATTATTGCAAAGAAAATAATCTACTTACTTTTGATGCACTCTTATTTCAAGAAAAACAGAATTTTATTTCATGAGAAGAGGCATGAGAAAATACAAGGTCTTGGGTTCTATTTATAGGACATAGAAACCCTAGGGCTACAGATTGCACCGCATGTCTAAAGTTACAATTATACCCCTAAAAAGATCTTTCCAGAGCCGCCACACATTTTGGCAAAATTTCTTTGCGTTAGGGTTTCATTCCGCCGCGGAAGAGCGGTCTTGGTGGGCATTGGGCCGCGGTTCCGCGGCCCAATGATGAGGTCTCTGGATGTATTTTTCTGGGTTGCTTGGTATTTCTCTGGCCTTCCTGGTTCTGTATTCAGATTATCATATGGGCTTCTTACAGTGATACCAGATTTTCAACGAACACTTTGCAATGGATCTTTTAACCGTCTTTCTTGCAAATTTGGATCTTGAGTTGCCGTGTTGATGGTGAACCGTTCTTCTGCCGGGCTTTACTAAGATCTTCCTATTTGTTGGTCAAAAATCCTTCTTTTGTGTCGTCTTTTGTGTTTTTCACTGTTTTCGTGCCAAGAACCTGTAACCTGTAACATGTAGCAGACATGGGTCAAAAGCACCTGTTTTTATTCTTAAATGCATAAGAATGGGGAATACAAAATGCAATGTTATGTGATAAACAAATACCCCCAAACTTATCTTTTGCTCGTCCTCGAGCAAACTTATTATTTAAAAATCTAACCTAGCCACACTTTCGCAGGGAAAACGCGATTGCACTGAGCTCGTGCAACAAGCCGTTAAACCTCTAGGTGTCCCTAGTAGGAGGAGTGTTGTCTCCTGAGGGTTTTCAGCGGATACTACCCACAAAATCCTATCAACTTGGTTTCTCGACTTTTGTTCTCCATTTAGGTTTTCTAACAAGGAATTCTATTATCGTCGACCCGCAAATTATCCACCCATATTCTTCACACTTCCTCATTATTTAACTTAAGATTACATATATCCTGTAGAATTACCTAGCTTTCGGCATTTCTTAAGTTTTCCTTCTAGAGTTCCATCTCCACTTAGGAATTTCTATCAACTCTATTAAAGACACAAGTTCTATTCTTCATTCCTTCCTCTTATCTAAACTCTAATCACATATCCCCACGTGTGTGTAAATATCACCCCTACACTTGGAAATTCAAATCAAGCAATCGTACTCCCGCCCATTGTCCAAAGCACTTGTGAGACTTCGCTTTCACATCCTTCATGCGACTGTTAATACTTCTTGAGGTACCAACAACCGATTACCAGATGCGTTAGCGTTTTTAAAGCGTACTTCCTAGTTTTGCAACACCCAAGGCTTTTAGCAGTGGCTCCCAAACCAGTTGGTCTAAGGCACTAGGTGATGAAGCACCCTCGCTAAATATTTTTCTATTTTTACAGCCTTAAGTAATCACAAAAACCAGTGTCCATTTTTTTATCCACTTTTTTTTTTTTCTTTTTCATTGTGCTAAGGATTTTAGACAAGAGTATTTCAAGGTCTCTTCTACTAATCCAAGTTTCAAGGTGCGTGATCGTGCAAATTGTAGGGTATACGTTTTCAGAATCTAGACTTAAGCTAGGAACTATTTTTCAAACTTATACTCTAATAAAAGTTTTAATACTTTTCCTTCGTTTCGACTTAGCCCAAGAATTGAACCCAAAATTTGCCTATTTCTAAATAACCTACAAAGACATATGCTTTCCACAGTTAAACTCTAAGGAAGGTTATTTTTAGGGTTTTTAATTAGCTAAGTCTAAGATTTAGTTTTTCCTAGCCAGTTAACCTATTTATCAAACTCAAGTCAATTAACCAGAATTGAATACATTAATTTTTATAATTTTCGAATTTTTTTCAATTTTTATGGGTTTTTCTGTTTTCTAATTTTTTTTATTTTTCAAATTTTTCAAATTTTTATGATTTTTATATAAAGATGCAATGCAGAAATATACATATGAATGCAAAAGGAAAACTTACCGAACATACCCCCAAACTTATAATGGACAGTGTCCTCACTGTCATGCTGCACCAAATGGGTTGATAATATCGGCGAGTCCCTGCTTATTATATTTACATAGTATACACACCCCCAAACTTATGTGGAATAAAGTTTTGAAAAAAAGAAATTCGAGGGTGAAGGTGGAGGAAATCAATCGGTGTACATCGGCTCCTGCAAGAACAGGAGCTCCTCCGAAGGGTCCGCTGAGAAGAACGGTTTCAAACGATGTCCATTTACTTTGAATAAAGTGCCGTCTTCTGGATTCTCAAGATTAACCGCACCGTGTGGATAAACGGTGCGGACTACAAAAGGTCCTCTCCATCTAGAACGGAGCTTGCCGGGATGAAAGTGTAACCGAGTATCATATAATAAAACCTGTTGACCCGGTTTGAATGTCTTTCGCAAAAGGTTTTTATCATGAAAAACTTTAGCTCGGTTTTTAGCAATCATGGCATTATCATATGCTTCATCCCGCAGCTCCTCCAATTCATTCAGCTGCAGCTTTCGATTGCTGCCCGCATCTCCTAGAGATAGATTCAGCTCTTTAATGGCCCAAAATGCCTTGTGCTCAATTTCTACTGGAAGGTGGCAAGCCTTCCCGTAAACAAGCCGGTATGGAGACATGCCAAGATCGGTCTTGTATGCAGTACGGAAAGCCCATAGTGCATCGATCAATTTTAGTGACCAATCTTTACGGTTTTTAGAAACCGTTTTCTCCAAGATTTGTTTAATTTGTCAATTCGAGATCTCGGCTTGCCCACATGTTTGGGGATGGTATGGCGTTGACAGCTTATGAGTGATAGAGTATTTGCGCATTAAGGACTCAAAAGTCCTATTGCAAAAGTGAGAACCATTATCACTTATGATTGCGCGAGGGTGCCCAAATCGAGAAAAGATGTGATCTTTCAGAAATCGAACGACAACCTTGTTGTCATTCGTTCGACTAGGCACAGCCTCGACCCATTTTGAAACATAGTCAACAGCCAAAAGAATGTACACATTTCCAAAAGAGTTAGGAAATGGTCCCATGAAGTCTATACCCCAAACATCAAAAATGTCTACAACCAAAATCGGTTGGAGCGGCATTTCGTTTCTCCGCGATATCCGGCCCAAGTGTTGGCACCGGGAGCAAGTTTTGCAGTATTCGAATGCATCTTTGAAGAGTCGTGGCCAATAGAAACCACACTGCAAAACTTTCTCAGCTGTCTTCTTTGGGCCAAAGTGCCCGCCACATGCTTGATCGTGGCAAAAAGACAGCACACTCTTAACCTCATTTTCAGGTACACACCGGCGAATGATTTGGTCGGAACAATATTTAAAAAGATAAGGTTCATCCCAGTAAAAATGCTTTACTTGGGACAAAAATCGTAGTTTGTCTTGTTTCGACCAATCGTTAGGTATCAAGCCGGTGGCTAAGTAGTTTACAATATCGGCGAACCATGGTTCGCAAGAAACAGTCAAGAGTTGCTCATCGGGGAAAGCACCAGTGATAGGCAGTTCAAGTGTAGGCGACAAAGGAAGTCGTGAAAGGTGATCGGCTACTACGTTTTCACATCCCTTTTTGTCCCTTATAATAAGATCAAATTCTTGGAGCAAGAGGATCCAACGTATGAGCCTAGATTTGGCATCCTTCTTCGCAAAAAGGTGGCGAAGAGCTGAGTGATCCGTGTAAACTATAACTGGAGAGCCGATTAAATAAGGCCGAAATTTTTCAAGTGCAAACACAACCGCTAAAAACTCTTTTTCTGTTGTTGTGTAGTTTAATTGGGCCTCATTTAATGTTCGGCTAGCGTAGTAAATTACATGCGGCATCTTGTTAATGTGCTGTCCAAGAACAGCACCAATGGCAAAATCTGATGTGTCGCACATAATTTCAAAAGGGTGCGTCCAGTCTGGAGATGAAAGAATGGGCGCAGAAATGAGTGAGTGTTTCAAAGACTCGAACGCTTTCATGCAAGTTGAGTCGAAGACAAAAGTAGTGTCCTTGGCCAACAAGAGAGTCAAGGGTCTAGCAATCTTGCTAAAGTCCTTGATGAACCGTCTATAAAAACCGGCATGGCCAAGGAAAGCTCGGATATCTTTGACGCATTTAGGAGGAGGAAGATTAAAAATGACTTCGATTTTAGCTCTATCAACCTCTATGCCGTTTTGCGAGATCACATGTCCTAAGACAATGCCTTCTCGTACTATAAAGTGGCATTTCTCCCAATTCAAAGTTAGGTTCTTTTCCCTACAGCGGGTGAGAACTGCGTCAAGATGCCGTAAACACTCATCGAAGGAGTCACCAAAGATGGAGAAATCATCCATAAAGATTTCTAAAAACTTCTCCACCATGTCCGAAAAGATCCCCATCATACACCGCTGAAATGTAGCGGGTGCATTGCACAACCCAAAGGGCATGCGACGGTAAGCAAAAGTGCCAAAGGGACAAGTAAATGTAGTCTTGTCTTGATCCTCTTTGGCTATGGGGACTTGATTATAACCGGAATAGCCATCTAAAAAGCAGTAGAATTCGTGCCCCGCTAATCGTTCTAGCATTTGGTCAATGAATGGTAAAGGAAAGTGGTCCTTCCTTGTCGCGGCATTGAGTTTCCGGTAGTCGATGCAAACTCGCCACCCAGTTTGGGTGCGAGTAGGAATTAACTCATTTGCCTCATTGGTGATGACCGTGATGCCCGATTTCTTTGGCACGACATGAATGGGGCTAACCCATTGGCTATCCGAGATAGGGTAAATGATACCGCTATCAAGACACTTAACAATCTCCTTCTTAACCGCCTCTTTCATGATGGGGTTGAGGCGTCTTTGTGGATCCCTTGCTGGCTTGGCATCATCCATCAAGTGTATATGATGTTCGACTATGAGGGGACTAATCCCCTTGATGTCCGCCATAGACCAGCCGAAAGCTTGCCGATTATTGTATAAGACCGTTAAAAGAGCCTTCTCTTGCTCAAGAGCTAGAGAGGCCGATATGATAACAGGTAAGGTCTCATTTTCACCTAGATAGGCATACTTTAGGTGCGACGGCAAAAGCTTTAGTTCGAGTTTAGGTGGTGAAACAATAGAGGGTAACAATGGAGTAACCTTTTCAAACTCGAAGGATTCCATCAAAGGTTCAAATTGAGTGTACGCTACCGAGTCGGATGGTTCAACTAACTCATCCGAAAAAGCAAAAGACTCAAACTCGAGTGGAGAGTCTTCAAGATCATCGACAAAGGTGAAACACTCATAATCTTTGTCCGACGTGAAAGCTGTGTCGGATTCTAGGAGGAACGCACTAGTGGCGTCAATATTACTGTGATCAAACATGAAATTCTCGAACTCACAGTCCTCCTCCGCGATCTCATCGATCGAGCACACATCAAGTACGCTAGAATTAGGCTCGCAAGGCTGACTTCCTAACTTGAAAATGTTAAGTTCAACTGTCATCTTGCCAAAAGATAGATTCATGGAACCATTACGACAGTTGATTACTGCGTTAGAAGTCGCGAGGAATGGTCGACCAAGTATCACCGGAATTTGATTACGGGGGTTAGCGACAGGCTGTGTATCCATAACAATAAAGTCAACGGGAAAAATGAAATCCCCAACTTTAATTAACACATCCTCCAACTCTCCCCTAGGATGGGTGATTGATCGGTCGGCCATTTGGAGAGTGCAATGAGTAGGCTTGAGCTCTCCAACACCTAATTGTTCGTACACCGAATAAGGTAGCAAATTGACACTAGCACCAAGATCTAATAGTGCTCTATTGATGGTCTTGTTCCCAATTGTGATCGAAATAGTAGGACAACCGGGGTCCTTGTGCTTTGGGGGCAAAGAATTGACAAGAGCATCACTAACAGCACTAGCTACGAAAACTTTCTTTGGTACTTGTGACTTCCTCTTTTTGGTGCATAAGTCCTTTAAGATTTTTGCATATGAAGGAACTTGTTGGATTGCATCCAAAAGAGGGATATTTATGCTAACCTGTTTGAATAACTCTACAATCTTCTCCATCTGTGGAGTTGGTTTATTGGATCTCAACCGATTTGGAAAAGGAACATTTTGAAAAGTTGTTGAGTCCAATTTTTGTGGATCAGATTGTTGAGTTGGAACGGAACCCCGTGTAGATGTGTTCGTGTTGTGAGAAGAGGGTCCATTCGAGCTAGAAGAAGTAGAGCCATGTGAAGGATGGAGAATAGGCTCTAAAGAAGCAGAAGAAGAAGAAGAAGAAGAAGATGAAGAAGAACCACCGGCAGAGGTGTCACGGTGCATACCCACATTGTTTTGCAGCACTTTTCCGGATCTCAACGTGGTCACAGCATTCACGTTATGATTCTGCTGTTCATGTGCAACATGTGCGTGACCGGGATTTGGGAGGGGTTGAGACGGAAGCTTTCCTTTCTCTCGCTCTTTCAATGCAGCGTTAAGTTGTGCAATTTGTGCCTCAATAGCTTTGATGCTTTGATCGTGTGAGGCACTGTTTTGCACCAAAGATTGAACAGAAGTCTCTATCCTAGCTGTGGATTGTTGTGATTGCACCAAAGATTGTGCAGATTGCTTTAGGAATGCTTCTAGACTTCTTTCGAGCGAGCTAACAGCATTTTGAGGGGGAACAAAATTGTTGGGAACAAAATTGTTCATCTGATTAGGGTAAGGTTGCTGTTGTAGAGGCTGCTGAAATTGAGTTTGTGGAGGTGCTTGTTGTTGTTGTGGAGGAGGAGCTCTTTGAAAATTGTTGTTTCCTTGGACTTGTTGATTTTGGTTCCAAGAGAAATTAGGGTGGCTCTTCCAACCCGGATTGTATGTTGAAGAGTATGGATCATTTCTTTGTCGTTGCTGAAAGGCAGCATTGACTTGATCTTGTCCTTGAGTGGATGCAGTATAAGGACACTCTTCAGTGAGATGTGATGGATCCGAACAACACGCACAAATAGTTCGTGGAGGCACAACAGGAGCAGGAGAAGGTGCTGAGATTTTGGTCTCAAGCGCCTCTATCATTTTCATAAGAGCGGCCATCTCGGCCTTCATAGCAATTGACATCTCTATTTGATGTATGCCTGCCCTAGGTTGACCAATAGAAGAAGAAGAAGATGTGGTCTTGGTGCTCTCCCACTGAATCGTTTGCTCACTAAGATCCTCAAGAAACTGCCACGCTTCATCACTAGATTTGGACAGAAAGTGACCTTGACTAAGGGTTTCTAGCAACTGCTTCGTTGCCGGGTTCAATCCCTCGTATAATGTTTGGCAAAGTTGCCATCTTTCGATTCCATGGTGAGGGCATTGAACGAGAAGGTCTTTGAATCTTTCAAAACATTTCCAAAATGGTTCGGCAGGAAGCTGTGAAAATTGAATGATTTCATTACGGATTTTTGCAGTTTTGTGATGAGGATAGAACTTTTTAAGAAAAGCTTTCACAAACTCATCCCAATTTCTGATTGAGTGTGATGCGGTGCTGTATAGCCACTTCTCGGCTAGGTCACATAAGGTGAAAGGAATGACCCTTAGCCTTATAGCGTCATCACTTAATTGGGTAGTTTTCATCATGGCGCAAACGTTTTGGAATTTGTTGATAAAGATATATGCATCTTCGGATTCCAAACCATGAAACTTAGGCAGCATGTTGATGAAGTGGGGTTTGATCTCAAAGTTGTCCCCATTAGCCGGTGGAAGGGAAAGACAAGTGGGAAGGGCGGTGCGAATGGGGTAGAAAAGATCCTGGAGCGCGACTCGTGCGGGAGCTTCGACAGGAGGAAGATTCGGGTTATTCGCACCTGGCGGAGGTGGAATCCTTCCCGTCTGTAAGGTGTTGTTAGGATCGTATCCCGACATACCTTCGAAAGAATGTGATGGTGAAAGTGAAGAAGTGGACAAGATTTCGACTTCGGAGTCGAAAGGTTCGTCGGTCGGTACCAACGAAACACGGACTAATCGGGCGCTAGGGTCCCTAGTCCAACCGGACATACACTAAAAGGGTTAGTGTAGTCGAGACAGAATGTGAGTGCAAAGATTCTTTAGCGACAAGTTGCAAGTTTTGAAAAGATTTTCCTTTTTCTTTTTAAGTGTGCTTTTGCAAAAAGATTTTGAAAAGAGACTAGTGACACAACTGCAATTAACCACACATGCACAATCAGGCCTAAGTCTAGGGTTGCCTAGGTCAGCTAGACAGCTCCTAACTGTTCCAAAGGGCTAGATACAGAACCTCAAACCGCCTCTTCACGGACAAGTACGGCCAGGTAAGTGGGAAGGAACCACCACTACAGTGGGCCTAATTAAAAACCACTAGCCTAGTCACCGCAATGTCGGTTAGGATAAACGGCCGATGCCTATACTAGTCCTCTGTCCTATTGAGCTCGACGTCCTTAGGGCTGAGTCTAATATTTTTTTAGATTAAAAGTGGTCAATGCAGATGCTTTAAGTGATTTCTGGGGTCCTGGGAAGGGTAATGAAATCCCCACACAATCTGAATTGGTCAATAGCCCCTTAAAGTCAGATTAAAGTATGCAAAGCAGTAAATCACTTGCAATCAATTTGCTTTTAAGCGCGGCGCAAAGAATCCTGCAGAAAATCAATTATTGGAAGGGGGAAGAAGATTTTTAGCGCGAAGAATCCTGCAGAAGATTTGACAGAGATATATGGAGATTTGAAGAGAGGAAGAATAAGGAAACAAACAGTGCAAAAATTTCGCAGAGAAGGCTCCAAGTTGCGGCGGAAGCGCGGCTCGAGGTATGGTTATGCGGCGGAAGGGCGGCACTTTGGGGGCTTCAGGTCTCCAACTTTCTTCAGCTGCTCTGGACTTCCAATATCCTCCTGTTCTGATGTATAGTTCTCTGTTTCCCTTTTAGTGTTGGTTCAGATCCGTCAAACCTGCAAAGATTCACAAAGAAACCCTTCAAACAATAAAAGATGATATATTTTTTTTATTTTTTATTTTTTTAGATTTTTATGATTTTTTATGTTTTAGATTAACCCGAAATTACAAAAAGAAAATTTTACGCCATCCCCGGCAACGGCGCCATTTGATTAAGAGAGGTTTTGTCGATCAAAAATAATTACCGCAATCAAGAACGGCGTCGCTTGAAGCTAGCCGGTGAATACGGGTCGGTCCACAGGGATGTGTAATTCTTCTTTAAGTTCTTACGAGTTAATTCCAAATGGTGTTTGGAAGTTTTAATTAAATCTAAAAATCGAAGTTGTATGAAGGTAGAATTAGAAACTTGCTAGGATTAGGTTTAGAGAAAATTTGGTTAATAAAGATTTACATCTCTTTCCATTGCCATCAATTAAATCAATCATATTAGAGTTATGGTAAATATTAACAAAAGGGATTAGGATGATTGGGAAGATTGATTCTTCCTCTAGATCCTTGTCCTTCCTTTCTTAATCTTCACCCTAACCTCCATGGAAAACCTTAAGATCCGGGCCTTTAGACTACGGAGTTCACCGTTACCTTGAAGGTAAAAGTGCCGTAGGGAGCGGAATCAAAAGGTATGCATGGAGTTCTAATGTTCATAAAAGTTTAGCGATGAAAAGAGATGAGAGATCTTCATCTCTCAAATCCTTCTTTATTCCTAACCCCAACAAGCGAGGAAACTACTCGCTCATTGAGGGGATGAAAGAAAACAAGAATTTATTAAAGAAAGAAAACATCGATTGCAAGTTAATAAAAACTAAACTAAGGCGAGAAAATAAGAACAGATATGAAAAACTAAAATTATTGCAAAGAAAATAATCTACTTACTTTTGATGCACTCTTATTTCAAGAAAAACAGAATTTTATTTCATGAGAAGAGGCATGAGAAAATACAAGGTCTTGGGTTCTATTTATAGGACATAGAAACCCTAGGGCTACAGATTGCACCGCATGTCCAAAGTTACAATTATACCCCTAAAAAGATCTTTCCAGAGCCGCCACACATTTTGGCAAAATTTCTTTGCGTTAGGGTTTCATTCCGCCGCGGAAGAGCGGTCTTGGTGGGCATTGGGCCGCGGTTCCGCGGCCCAATGATGAGGTCTCTGGATGTATTTTTCTGGGTTGCTTGGTATTTCTCTGGCCTTCCTGGTTCTGTATTCAGATTATCATATGGGCTTCTTACAGTGATACCAGATTTTCAACGAACACTTTGCAATGAATCTTTTAACCGTCTTTCTTGCAAATTTGGATCTTGAGTTGCCGTGTTGATGGTGAACCGTTCTTCTGCCGGGCTTTACTAAGATCTTCCTATTTGTTGGTCAAAAATCCTTCTTTTGTGTCGTCTTTTGTGTTTTTCACTGTTTTCGTGCCAAGAACCTGTAACCTGTAACATGTAGCAGACATGGGTCAAAAGCACCTGTTTTTATTCTTAAATGCATAAGAATGGGGCATACAAAATGCAATGTTATGTGATAAACATGACTCTAGATCTCCTTGCAAAATTCACGCACAAATCGTTAAATATGCAATTTGTAGTTTGAAGAATCCGAAGGCAAAACAAAATAGGATTCTTGTTAATAATGATATGAATCGTCTAAGAATTCGACACAAATAGTAAGAATAAAAAAATTACGCACGTATCCCCGGCAACGGTGCCATTTGATTGATGTGAAAGTGTGTTTGTAGAATAACCGCAATCAGAACGGTGTCGCGCGTAGCTAGACCGAGGTGAGTACGGGTCGTCCTCAGGGAAACGTTGAATATTTTAATCTTACTTTAGATGTGTTGAAAAAGAGAGGAGTGATAAGAATGTTGAGGAATGGTTTCTAGATCTATATTAAGCATTAATGCAAAATATAGATCTAGATTATTTATGGATGTAGTTAATATAAGGAGGGGCTTGTAAGGTTTGTTAGGATTTAGTTGTTATAGATGATTAATTAAAAATTGCTCTTTCTATCCTTTAATAGATTTAAAACTAGAACGACGGTGATGCGTGTGGATTTGGGTTTCTGGAGGGAAAAGGAATCCCACTCTTAACCCCTATCTCGACACGGAACTCCGTTCATATCTAGCCTTTACCAAAACAATCATTAATCTAATCTCTAATCGCGGTCGAGACTAACAATGAATTGTTAGCGCGCCCGATTAGGATGTTAATGATTGTCTTGATAAAGTTTATAAACTTTATAGGACGTAAAAAGAGTTTAGGTATTTTCATCATCCATTAAACTACCATAATCCTACGAATCATAACAAGCGGAGAATTACTCACGCATGTTGGGAGAAAAAGAGATGGAGAGAAAATGCATAATTAAACTACAAAGAAATAGAATAGGAAAAAGCTCTACCTTTATTAATCAACAATATTCATTACACTTTGATTCCTTAGAAATGATTACAAATACTAGTTTGCTTCTCGATCTCTTCTAAGGAGGTAGATGAACCGTTGATGATCAGCCTGGATGCGTGAGCCGTCTTAGACTTCGTGATCTCGTCGGCTTGATGATTTTTCCAAGAGGCTCTCGATCTTTATTTATAGCCCCAAAGACAGAACTATTGCTTCCAAATTAGGAAAATAACAGCAAAGATTTTTCCACAAAAATTGCAGCAACTAAATCTTCAAAATTGCCGCAGATCCGCGGCCCCAGAGGGGGTATGGCCGCGGATCCACGGCCATATGATCTCAACCCTCTATCAAATTTCTGGGGCTCTGTCTTTGTGACATTTGGCGAGCCTTGGACCCTTTGTAACATGGGAATCTTCTCGTGGCTGCTGCCAGACTTGGTCTCCAAGTTTTGCTTTCTTAATTAGACAGGTTTTCTTTAACAACTTGATTTCCTTGATTTTAGTCTTGAAAAATTCTACACAACTTGGAAAAATTCTGCACAACAACTCAAATAATATTTAGTAGACTTTGTTCTACTAGGATTTGGTCAATGATATTATTTGCATACATTTTCCTACTAAATGCTAATTATAATATATCAACACATGGAAAATAGTATTTTTACACATAAACCCTCATATGTATGATATATTATAATAAAGACCTTTTTTAATATGAAAATGGTAGGAAAAATGTAGTAACAAATGTGCAGTTTTATCAACTGAACAACTATACTAAGAGATGGAAACTACAACCTTTGTAGACCGTGTCCTTCTCTTCTAAAGCTCCAGGTAGTAGTCCCTACGACTCCTCGTAGCTCCACTTGAAGAATGATTGAGCTAGCTACTTGTTCTCCAAGTCGAAGATGATACACCCGATGTTTCTATAATCCAAGCTACCTCTTCACTAGACTATATTCAGTGAAGTAAACACCCTACACTCAAGTGCTAATCAAGTGTGGGATGATGAAGTAGGGGTGCTAAGCTCGCTTATATTTATGCAAAGTCCTTTGGTTCACATCATATGTGAGGGTTAGGGCTATGAGGTGGAGGAAGGAGATGAAGTATGAAGAGAGCTAAGGAAAAATGAGCTCTAGAAAAAATGAACAACTCAAGAAATGCAAGTGAAGAATGGCTTCTATTAAATCCTCACTTATTGAAGTATGGAATATTTACAAATAAATAATTCCAACCATACTTCAATAGTGAGTCAAGACTAATAAACAATAATATGTGCCATGCCTCACCCATTCCACAAATATCTCACAATTTTCCACCTCTTTTTCTATTTTCAAAAAATAGAAAATCAACCATGCTTCATATATATATCATATATATATATATATTAATATATATATATAAGTAAGAAAATAATTAGTGAGCAATAATAGTAGTTAATATATAATTATATCAAATATAAATATCTATCATATTGTTAAATCAACACTTGATTCAATAATCGGGTTATATCACATATAACCGACTAATATCATTTATCTGTATATCACATTATCAAATCAATACTTGATTCGATAGTCCGGTTATATCACATATAACCTAACTGATAACAAATAACCACCAGATTATAATACGGTATCATATACTCGTATTTAATTAGGCTCCCGTACATATCAGCATATATGCCCTACATCGTTTCGCTTGAACTATAAAACATCTGTGTGGGACTCTAAAAACTCGTCAAAATGACAGCAGTAGGTGATGATCACATCAGTCACCCAGAAGCCGTCAGCGGTACTAGCTGGACATAACGGCTACCCAGGTATTGAGCGAATAGAAGATCAACAAGCAAGCTTGTACAAACTCCCATGAAGCCTATAAGTAACACTTACCGTATAGTCCGGTCTCTTCGTCTATTATGTCGCATATCAGGTCTGGGGTTGGAAAACGTCAGACCCTAGTAACTTGATAAGTCATTCTGACGTGTGGCTTATAACGGTTGGAGAAACTACTGATAACACTTACCAATAAATATCATCAGCAGCCCTGGCCAGTGACTTCCTGTTATAACCAATCAAGCATAGCGCAACATCAACACCCTATAACGGGAGAGATGACACCCCTCCTATCGCTCATTGCCTCCATGTGTCTCGGGACTGTACCTAAAATCCACTTTTTTGCACAACTCCTTGTAAGTGCACGGCGGCTCCCCGGCCGTCAATCCGAGACCAAAATGCGGAAACAGTAATTTACTTTAACTTTCGAACCGGCACCACCGCGCACTAAAATCCCGGATCGGGCCATTAATCTAATACTAGCTAACAAGAGAAAGGTAGAGAGATATACCGAGCGATCCGTGTCCTTCGGTCTTCTCGTCGTCGTCCTGATCTCCCAGCGGAATCTCCGGTCTTCACCTCCTCGCCGGAAAGGCACCACGTCGCCGGCTTCTTTTACGGGCTCCCACCTTTGGACCGAGGCAACTCGGGCACGAAGTTGGCGAGTCGATGTGCCCAAGATTTGCTGTAGAACAAGTGTAGTGCTATATCTCATTCGGGGTTACTAGAAGTTGCCCATTTAGTGGAGGAGAAGGAATGAACTTTTGGAGGAGGAGTTATATCTTTTTTGCAAAGCCAAAAGAACAATTTTTGCACACCAATAATTTGGGACAACCCCTCCCTTTGAATGGCCGGCCATGCATGGAGAGAATGAGAGGAGAGTGTGGAGTGTGTATCAAAAATGAGAGAGAGAGAGTCTCATAATGCAAGAGAGAGAAAAAGGGTTATCATGAAAAGAAATGATCACCCACTAAAACCCACACTGCATCAACCATCATGAAAACCATGTCCCACAAAAGTCAAGCCATGATGAAAATAGATGTCAAGGTCAAGCAAGAGCTATCATGAAGCAACAATATGCAAAGACCACCCTCCACATTGCTTATTTGCACATTTGCAAATAAGCCCTCCTCCACCAAATTTCAGCCAAGAAAAAATACAAAGGAAAATGGCCGAAACGGAAAGCAAACTGGCAACTTCATAAAACTGATCCCGTAATAAATTACAGGAAAACCCGCTACTGTATATACATACCCGCATTTGTATTCCGACCGAATACAAATGCAAAGAGACAAATCTACACTGTATAATACTAGGATCCGGCTTAAACCAAAGCCCGCTAGTATTATCCGTCCGATCATGATCCGTGCAATTCCGCACGTATCTGATCGAATCCTGCCATATCTCCATACGGCCTCTACAGCGTTTCGCCCGAAACTTGAGAAACTGGTCTGTGGGGGACTCTAAAGACTCGTCAATACTTTGGTTATGGATTTAATCACTAGCACGTCAGAGGAATTAGCCTATATATAACGGGCTACCAGGTATTGACCAAAAGGGACGTCGGTGAGCGAACTCATCCTGACACCCTACTGAGCCTGTCAGTGACAATATCCGTAAAGTCCGGTCCGTTCGTCTATGAGCATCGCATGGCGGGCCTAGCGGGTTGGTAAAAGTCAGACCCCCAAAAGCGGTACAAGTCGTATCGGAGTGTAGCCCAGAACACCCTGAGATACTACTGGAATACCTACCAGTAAATCTCCTGCCTTGGCCAAGGACTTCGTGTAATAGCTCTCCTAGACACAGCGCGACCTCACCCCCAATACCGGGAGAGACGAACCCCTGAAGATCCGCTCACTGCCTCCATATGGCTCGGGACTGTACCTAACTAAAACCTGTTTGCACGTCTCCTTTGAGCATGGTAGGGTAGTAATCAAAGTACAGTGGGAACTCACACGAGACAAATGACGATCTCAGGTCGATGCACTAACCTGTATACATGTCACCAGGGAACTGCTATCTGACGTCAGGTATAATACCAACTATCATGTTCCCGGCGAGTCCTGTCCGGTGTACTCATAACCCAATGAGCACCTGTATACATCTTAGGTGATCCAACTGACACCAGTGGCTTGTGAGACCGGCCACCGCCCCTCGTCGGGGTCTCGACTGTATACACTAGTCTACTCTGGAGTATCGATTCCCTGTCTTGAAACTACCACGACTAGGGACATTTTAACGATGTGCTTATAGACTACCAGCTCCCACGTATATGATCGCCCTCATACTGCTGGCTGTCAAGCAAGAATCCTAAGGGCTCTATCAATGCGCAATAGTGACCTGTAAGGTCACCTAAAGCAGTACACGATGATAAAGATAAACCATATAACATACTATCATCTTGAGTAAGACTGTCCTACCAGAATAGGTCCTCCCTCAATCATTGCAATCACGTGCCTGTGATCTAATAATTGACTCTGAGGGCACTATCTCCAACAATCTCCCACTTGCATTCATGGCTAATTATTGCGATGTCGCATACTCACAGCCCATGTGATACCGAACACCAAACTCCTCTACTAATCAGTCTCACAAAACCCGTTTGCGAGACTATTGCGTTCGAGGAATAGCCTCAGTGAGTGGATCCGCCTTGATGTTTCTTTCTATGTCTCTCTATATCTCAAGTTCGCGGAGAATGCCATCTCTCGAAATGAGCAATACCTGTCTTAGAATGTGTTTAGATGTCTGATGGGACCTAGTTCATAAATGAACTCCAAATCAAAACTTCTTAGACTGTATCGTCAACTGAACTTAATCAGTACGCGGCAAGCCTCCCTCAGTGTCCTCCTAGACCACCTGTCCATAATACCGCCCCTCGTCAGAGGGAAAACTATAACTCTGACAACCTTTCTGTCATCCATGTCACCTTGGAAGCCTGGAACGATAACTGTCTCCCGAAAGAGGCTGTTGTTATCATATCCCTAGAACATCCACTTATGTTCTATAACTGCTTCCGACAGTTTCTCCAGGATTGGATCAATGTCAACTTATTGTATCTGGTGCAAAAACAACATCTAGTGTGGTACTTGAAATCTCATGATTGAATCAATTACCTAAGCAAGTGACCTGCCAATCAAGCACATCCCTCTCCCCTTTAGTCTGTATGACACCTTTAGAGAGGGTGACTCCATCACCTGCAGGTACACCACCATGCCAGGAGTCGTCCATTCTAAAGTACCTCTAGAATGCTGTCTAAGTACCCTGATTGGGAAACTACCCAAATCTAGATCTAAAACCATAGATCCAGTAACCAGAATGTCTGATATAATATCCAAGTCCCATGTGGAGAAACCACTGTGTGACAACCAAAGTATAACCGATCGTAGTATAGGAATATCACTTCCTACTCTGTGTATGTCATCCAAATAGCAGGACATCACACCCTACTACCTTCTCAACAGATCCATCCCCTATTCTAATGAAGTTAAACCTATGACTGTCACATCAGAAATAGATGATCTATCTCCGCTATATCTACTTTAGTCTATAAATAGACATAAGCCACCTGTCCACCAATGCTTCCGCTGCTCCTACTGATTACGACAACCCTCTGGCAGTGTCATATAGGCGTACACATCTAAAGCCAGCTCAGAACGACGCTATAGTCATCCTTCTGCCGGGTCTCATAGTCTGGAACAACAGCAATGGAAAGTCTGGGTAAACAAGAACCTCCCTGTCACCGTCCTTGAGGCTACCAATGTACCCCTCGGGTGCCTGAGGTTACCCACCAAATATGCGGAGTGGCCAATGGAATGTCAAACCAGATTAAATCTTTAGGTTCTTATCAAATCTTCAGTAATCGTTTGCGGTTCTGGAATCACTTCCAGTTCTACCATACTCCTACTACTGTTTTCTGAAGAAAAAAAAACCATTTTTGTTAAAACTGTGGCGAGTCAAGAACAATATCACTATTGATCTTCCAGATGGTAGAAAGTCAACCCTCGTCATAGCCTGGGTCAACCCACAAACAGCCATTACAGAAACGTGCTTTGAGTTTTCCAGAGTCTGGTTTTAAGCATAAGCCGGACAACTCTCCGTACCTTAACATTGTTAAGATATGAATTGTTCTATATCCAATACAGAAATAGAGGCACCGATTTAATTGAACCAGATTCAAATCATGCAGCTGTCTCCAGTGCATGTCAACTAAATGGAAGGAGGCCAATCAACGTTACTCAACTTAGGAATGCTTCCAATTATGAGTAACCTGAAAGAGAAGCAAGTTCTCTTAATCATTACTATCAACTGAACACCATGCACAATTATGTACATCTTCGATCACTTTGAATAATCCCGATACTTGCAATACCTGGTTCTCTACTTTATTCATATACCTATAACTTCTCAAAATTCGGACCCTGTGTTTCTACGAAACACCTGTCTAAAAACTAGAGAAGTCATAAGTAAACCGAATATAGTACGAGGACCATCCCCTCTGTCCTAATGGACGCTGGACAACATACAATGCTCTATACAAGTCCTTTGAGTCTAATAACTCATTCCCTGTGTGTCGTAGGTTGAAAACTGTACTTATGGGTAAGAAGAATTACACCGCTGTTTAATGCTCCTTACCTAACCATCCACTGATATAGGTAAATGTCATAGACATAATTTCAAAAAGGTATATCTCACTCTATAAAAATAGACGTACAGATATATCAATTTGAAATTGGTGCATAACAGCGGATATTCAAAACCAAATATTTGCCGTCCGACAAACAACCCAGGTGACTTCCTCAAATATCACCGATTGCAACGAATCCCGATATAATGTAGATGATCACCTAATTCCCAATAACCTACTCCCACTCATCATCTATAAAACCATACAGATGTGAGAATCATACCTGGTAAATACATACCCTGGAGTAAGGACTAATTGGAAAATCAGTTTTCCTTTAACAGTACACTGTGAAACTGAAACATTGAAATGTTTCGATGGGGTATCCCGGTATTCCTAGTAATGTCTTTTCCATTATCCAGATTCACAGCTGTAACCTTATAATTCTTTGCCATCTTTCCAAATCCCTTTATATGCCTTTAGTCGTTACCTTCTGTACACCCCTTTAGGCCAAATGGTTTTCTTCCTTCCCTACCGTTCGGCACCAGCCTATGGTTTGGAAGAAGACTATCCAATAAGCATATTGGGTGTACTTTCCTAATCCTAGGAGCACTCGCAATGCGAGAGAAGGTGAAGATAAAAGACAACCGAATAAACCTTATTCCTATTTCTCCTGAACCAGAATCCATCCCCGAACTGGAACAAGTTCCTTTCGAGTTCGTATATAACCATACGATGGAGTATCCAATAAACTGTGGATCATCGTAGTGATACGGAGTGTCCTGGAGAAATACAAAGGTGATTTAGGATTGGTGAAGAAATACTTGGTTTGGTCGTGAATAGCAGTCGCAATTTACTTTGCCCTCTTACTAATCCCTTGATATGTCTTTACTTAATACCTTCTGTACACCATCGTTAGGCTAATTGGTTTTCTTCATTCCCTACCGGTCGGCACCTGCCTATGGTTTGGAAGAAGACTATCCAATTTGCGTAATAGGTGTACTATCTCCTAAACCAAGGAGTACTCGCAACCTGAGAGAAGGTAAAAGGAAAAGACAACTGAATAGTCCTATTCGTTTTCTCTATAACCGGAAACCATCCTCGAATAAATTCCTTTGAGTTCGTATATAACCATACGATGGTTTTGTCCAATGGAAGTGGACGTTCGTAGTAATACGGGGTGTCCTAGAGAAAAGGGTAAAAGTAGGAGTGGCAAAGAGGTTTGCAACTCTGACAATCCAAAAGCCAGTGTTTTAGAAGGTTCGGTCAATATTGGTTTCTGAGTCATAGTCTTAGGGTCGGGTTAATGGTCGTTGCCAGAGAGAGAAAAGAAACACTCAGCGTGCACTCTATCCTAGATCAGAATGGTTACCAATTTATCTAATCAGGAAACCTCCCACTGTACCGTCAAATTCTCCTCCAAACCTAAAAGAAGAATTAGTCGGGATCACCCGAGGAGTAAACCAACTCATCAGTGGGAATCGGGATCCAACTATCATCGCATAATAACATGACGGAATCCGCTCACATTATCACACTCCAGAAGGTATGCGCATATCTGGCAAGTTTCAATTTCTTTAGAAACTCCCGATGTAATTTTTACCCCATGCTCTTATGACCTTGGCGTGAGGTCAAAATGTCATAAGTCACATGTCAAGTTCTACCCATCATTATCCAGGTTAATTTGAACCCACCCGCACCTACCCTTGACGTAGGCCAAAATGGCAGTACGACTGTCCCAAACCAACGCATTCTATCTATGCAACAGATAAATATTCGGCAGCTACCATTCACTATACCTTGGCGTGAGGTCAAAATACATAGCTTGAATACTACCGAATATTTACTTGAAATGATGGAGGGCTACGAATGGTTTCTGGCGAAAACCTTTAACGTAATGAACTTGATATCGTTGAAGGAACCGGATAGCTTTTATAAAAATATAGTGGCGAAAACCTTTGCTAAAGAGGTCACTCCCGGTGAAGGGATCTCGGCTCTTGCCCCGTAGAATGAGGTGCAGGATATTCCAACTGAATACCACGATGCAAAGAAAAAGCAATCGTCTATAGTGAAGTTATTACCCTGAAGCAAACTTCTGTCCAAGGGGTCACTCCCGGTGAAGGGATCTCGGCCCTTGCCTCGTCGACTGAGGTGCAGGATATTCCAACTGAACACCACTGTGCAAAATAAAAGTGAACGTCCTTGCAATAACAGCTTTTTGAAAAGTGTTCCAACAAAATCAGAATAGGTTTGTTTAGCTTGCATTGATCCGAATCAACGCAGTCCCATCAATTGATCACACCAATAAAGAACGAAAATAATGATGTACGTATATGCCATCCGCATTCGCCACTGGGTCCCGTCATTACCCGTTAAGTTACTTAACTAACGACAGAGCGGGGACTGGACTAGCGCGGATGCAAAACATATACAACATCTACTAGTATATATATCAATATATAATATTTCGCTCATGGCATGATAAAATGCAACATCACAAAAATGTAATAAGCATCATAGAACAATACAGATATCTGGGATCCCCGGGTTTCATAGAGCCGCTACTGAAACCCGACATTCCCCTGGTCGTGTGGATAGCCTGTGCAGTAGAATCCTAGACCTCTACGGGCATGGCAAGTTACCCGCCAAAACCTGAAGTGAGGCAGCCCCCTTCAGTAACGTGAATGGACCACCCGTAACTTCACGGAATCCGGTAACTTGGGCACCCCTCCTGGGTCAACCTGTACCCCCTACGAGTGCGGCGAATAGCCCGCCAATTCTAGAATGAAGCCCCCTCCGTCTCAATGCCATGAGATATGGGATTTTTGCTTTCTAGAACCCGGCTATCCGTGCACCCCACCTTGGGGTAATCCTTGTACAGAAAGTAAAATATACATACAACGGGTACATTGACCTCACCTCGGTCGTGCCCCAAAAGAATAATAAACAAACTGGCAATGACGGCAGTCCACATGTCGGACGCTCGCCCCGCAATATCAAATGTACATAATACAACATAAACTGTACTACTATTGCATCCAGGCTATCCCTCACGACCAATCCGCAACATCACAGCACAACACAGAACATCAACGTGAATGTCACTTTCGCAAATCCGTCTAACCGGGCTACAGCAGTTAGTCAGGATTTACCGATCAAGTGACATTCACGGTCGCAGATATAATGTAAATACTGTGAACTAACATGCTTAAAATATTCGATCGATCAAATTTTCCCAAGTGGGCCCCAAGCACTACTGTAGCACATAAAGAAATTCTGGGCCCAAAAAGAACATTCCAAAACCCCAATTTCTCTGTAAAAAAATCACTGTGCAAAAATGGTGCAGTGAAGGCACTGTGATGCGGCGGAACCGCGGCGGGAACAGGGGTTTGGCCGCGGTTCCGCGGTCGTTCTACAGTGTTACACCACCTTTTTTCCACAGAAGTCTTAAAATTTCCTGCATGTCTTTCTGCAATGTACTGAAAAAATTTTAGGGCCAAAAATAATTCGACAGAAAACTGATGCTTTGAAAACGCGGTTTTGGGATTTTTGTCCGATCGAAAATGTAAACATGTTAGACCAAGCTAGACTAGGTTAATGGCGTGGCTCTGATACCATGTAAGTGCACGGCGGCGCCCCGGCCGTCAATCCGAGGCTAAAATGCGGAAATGATAATTTACTTTAACTTTTGAACCGGCACCACCGCGCACTAAAATCCCGGATCGAGCCATTAATCTAATCCTAGCTAACAAGAGAAGGGTAGAGAGATATACCGAGCCATCCGTATCCTTTGTTCTTCTCGTCGTTGTCCCGATCTCCCCACGGAATCTCCGGTCTTCACCTCCTCGCCGGAAGGGCACCACGTCGCCGGCTTCTTTTACGGGCTCCCACCTCTGGACCGAGGAAACTCGGGCACGAAGTTGTCGAGTCGACGTGCCCAAGATTTGTTGTAGAACAAGTGTAGTGCTATATCTCATTTGGGGTTACTAGAAGTTGCCCATTTAGTGGAGGAGAAGGAATGAACTTTTGGAGGAGGAGTTATATCATTTTTGCAAAGCAAAAAGAACAATTTTTGCACACCAAAAATTTGTGACAGCCCCTCCCTTTGAATGGCCGGCCATGCATGGAGAGAATGAGAGGAGAGTGTGGAGTGTGTATCAAAAATGAGAGAGAGAGAGAGTCTCATAATGCAAGAGAGAGAAAAAGGGTTATCATGAAAAGAAATGATCATCCACTAAAACCCACACTCCATCAACCATCAAGAAAACCATGTCCCACAAAAGTCAAGCCATGATGAAGATAAAAGTCAAGGTCAAGCAAGAGCTATCATGAAGCAACAATATGCAAAGACCACCCTCCACAATGCTTATTTGCAAATAAGCCCTTCTCCACCAAATTTCAGCCAAGAAAAAATACAAAGGAAAATGGCCGAAACGGAAAGCAAACTGGAAACTTCATAAAACTGATCCCGTAATAAATTACAGGAAACCCCTCTACTGTATATACATACCCACATTTGTATTCCGACCGAATACAAATGCAAAGAGATAAATCTACACTGTATAATACTAGGATCCGGCTTAAACCAAAGCCCGCTAGTATTATCCGTCCGATCATGATCCGTTCAATACCGCACGTATCTGATCAAATCCTGCCATATCTCCATACGGCCTCTACAGCGTTTCGTCCGAAACTTGAGAAACTGGTCTATGGGGGACTCTGAAGACTCGTCAATACTTTGGTTGCGGATTTTAACCACTAGCACGTCAGAGGTATTAGCCTATACATAACGGGCTACCAGGTATTTACCGAAAGGGACGTCGATGAGCGAACTCATCCTGACACCTTACTGAGCCTGTCAGTGACAATATCCGTAAAATCCGGTCCGTTCGTCTATGAGCATCGCATGGCGGGCCTAGGGGGTTGGTAAAAGTCAGACCCCCAAAAGCGGTACAAGTCGTGTAGGAGTGTAGCCCAGAACACCCTGAGATACTACTGGAATACCTACCAGTAAATCTCCTATCTTGGCCAAGGACTTCGTGTAATGGCTCTCCTAGACACAGCGCGACCTCACCCCCAATACCAGGAGAGACGAACCTTTGAAGATCCGCTCACTGCCTCCATGTGGATCGGGACTGTACCCAACTAAAACCTGTTTGCATGTCTCCTTTGAGCGTGGTAGGGTAGTAATCAAAGTATAGTGGGAACTCACACGAGACAAATGACGATCTTAGGTCGATGAACTAACCTGTACACATGTCACCAGGGAACTACTATTTGACATCAGGTATAAGACCAACTAGCATGTTCTCGGCGAGTCCTGTCCGGTGTACTCATAACCTAATGAGCACCTGTATACATCTTAGGTGATCCAACTGACACCAGTGGCATGTGAGACCGGCCACCGCCCCTCGTCGGGGTCTCGACTGTATACACTAGTCTACTCTGGAGTATCGATGCCCTGTCTCGAAACTCCCACGACTCGGGACCTTTTAAGGATGTGCTTATAGACTACCAGCTCCCACGTATATGATCGCCCTCATACTGCTGGCTGTCAAGCAAGAATCCTAGGGGCTCTATCAACGCGCAATAATGACCTGTAAGGTCACCTAAAGCAGTACACGATGATAAAGATAAACCAGATAGCATACTATCATCTTGAGTAAGACTGTCCTACCGGAATAGGTCCTCCCTTAATCATTGCAATCACGTGCCTGTGATCCAATAATTGACTCTGAGATCACTATCTCCAACACTCCTTTGAGCCATCGTAGGTAGGAAATCAAAGCACAGTGGGAACCACATAAGAATCAATGATGATCTCAGGTCTACAGATTAATCTGTACCAGTTTCACTAGAGAACTGCGATTTGACGATAGGTATAGTACCATCTAGGAGTTCTCGGCGAGTCATATTCAGTGTTGTCATGACCCGAGTGTGGAACGTAACTGGCACTTAAATCACACAACGTCTAAAGGCGTAACGTAATCTAAGTAAGTAAAAATCTAAGAAATCTAAACCGTTTAATGAAATAGAGTGAAGAATAATTATTAAAAAGGTTAACTTAAAATTCCTAGAATTACATCAAAATCTCTTAAAAGCTCAAGTTTTTATAAATATTTCGGCAGCATTTCCTTTATAAAACTTGTCCCCAAACCGATACATAATATGAACACAAATAAGCAATGATAAAAGGCATCCCCAAGCGGGAGCTAGCTCTTCGCCGAATTGGCGGAACATAACCACTGGCAAGATATATCATTAATATGAAAAACCATTAAAAATAGGAAAACAGAAAAGCATAATGTCGGCTCACACGAGCTCGACACCAGATAAAAAATAATACAAGTCTCACAGTCCAGTCTCTAGGTCAATATACAAATGGTAGATGGAGTGTACTAGATACAAAAATAAATGTACATGGTGGGTGAAAAAAGAACATCTCACAAAACCCACCTACAAGTATTGTGCCCAAAAGTCGAAGCAAAGCGACAACAGAAGAAGAAGTGCGCCGGCCGCGACTATGCTGATGGGTCGGTCCTGCAAGATACTGTGGCAGAACGGGGGTGAGTTGCCAACTCATGAGTAGTAAGTAACATCTAATGAGACAATCGCAAGCATGCAAGCAAATGCGTCACATTCTATGTATAAAACTATGACGCGATGTACTAGTATGAATACGAAATGAATAAATGCTCAAGCATGGAATCTGGGTACAATCTTATATGAGAAAAACTAAGTTTTATTTTAGTAGATTTTCGGTATGGTAAAACCAAAGTATCATCAATAGAAAAGACAGAATCCCGTGTCAAGCATCAACACTCAATATATTAATATGTCGGGTGCCGTCTCTCAGATCGGCCCTCAAATCTGTCAAATCACACGACTCCGGTCGGTATCCTCCAGATCTCCAACGGGCCAATGATCACCGGTAAGTGGTGATCCCCTACCAGGCTCAACGTCTCTCTATACGATCTTCTTGCCCCGGGGTACCTCGACTGGTCCACCATGTGCTCGCAGACGATACCTCCCCTCTCCTCGAATATGGTAAATGTATATACGTGGCTCAAGAACCGAGAAAACTCATGGTGGACGCCACATATCATATCACGAGAAAACATCAATTTCCATTTTAAAATGATCATAAGTTTATAAAAGACTTTTTACGATTTTTCGAAAATAAAAAATTCTCATGAATACGGAAATCTCCAAGAAGAATCACAATATATGTATATGTCGATGATGGTGAATGTCCGTGATATCAATATGATGCAATGAGATGAATGACTTGGTAACTACATATCAATAATGATTGCACATGCAAATTACCGATTATTACGCAAGTTCTATAGTGTTCGTGATATAGCAATTACCAATGGCGTCTATATTCGTATAAAATAGTGCACGCGCGGCATGAACCATTGGTAAGGTGAAGTGTCCTAGGTAATGATATCAATGTGCATGAGGATGCATATGAGATATGAATATGATATACACATATGAAAACACGAATTATACAAAAATCGTAGCTATCAGGCGCTTTACGCCACCCAAGCAATTTCCCCTATAGAGGTAACATCTACTCACCGGGACGTCTCGACTAATCGAATCTGACCACCGCCTTTCCTTTCCTTGCCGTGTACGACATCTCCGCAATCGATCCTAGAATCGCACAATATAACATAAGGCTAGATATCCGATAAAACACGAAGAAAAAACGATACGAAAGAACTAACGTTCACAAGTTGGACACATGTGCACTTGGTACACAAAACGCGTGCGACAACATCATAAACAACTCCTAGGGGCTGTTATACACTGCAAACGCCAAACCTAGTATCAAATCGTATGTATCGCACATAAACAAAACATTCACATTAATGTAAAATGGTCCCAGAGTTATCTGCATGTGAACTAGAAAAAACAAAGTAAACCAAATACCCTACAAGACCCATAAAGAACTACCTACAAAAACCAAACACCCAACTCAACAAGTAGGCCGGCGGCTCCGGGAAAATTACACTTCTCGCCGGTCGAAGATTTGAGGAGTGGGTCCGGGTTTCCAGGGTAGACTCATGGCTCTAACACCAATCTACTTTATTGTTTGGTTAATTTAGAGATCACTGAAACGATAGCAGATCACACAGTACAGAAAACTTAGCTAAAAACTGTTTTAAAACACTAAATTAAAACAACATGGTGTTTTAGTGCAAACATTGGTGGATTAGTATGACTATTAGTCACTAACTACACTTAATTACCCTTGTAAGACATAAAATCCCTAAACTTAACCTAACCCTCTCTTTAAAACTCTAACTTGCACTAAATACTACTTAAAAACCTAATTAAGACTAATCAAAATAAGAATTATTGAAACATAGCAAAATTTGGTTTCATACCTTAAGAAGATTGGAATGAGACCCTACTTGAAGAGATAACCACACAAGATGAAGACTTGCTTCAAAGGAAAACTTGAAGAGGTTCTAAAATGGACTTTTGAATAGGATTGGTGAATGATTTTGTTGTGATTAGTGGTAATTGATGTAGGTTTATGTGAGGTAGAGGGAGAAGTTATTTGTAACATTTCAGAAATATAAAATATTATTTTGGAAATTTAATATTAAAATAATATATTTCGCGAAAACTATTCGATTTGCGAATAGAGATTTTTCGTAAAATGGTATAAGTATATACCAATATTTGGGAATTTATTGAAGATTAAAATGATTTTCTTTATTTTAATGATATTTATCGTATTTTTTGTCAAATCCGTGTTTTTACATTTTTCCATGACTTGTGCACCATGTCATATGCATGTTGCATTGTGTTGTATTTATGAGTTTGTGAGAAGGAGAATGAGTTGACAATGAGAAAAGAAAAGAAAAGAGTTTGAGTGTGAAAGGAATGAATTAGATGCCATGGACAAAAGAGATATTTGAGAGGTGGGTGTAGGGGATAGTTTGGTGAGTGAGAGAGTGAGCATAAGAGAGAGAAGCTTGGAGTTGGTTGCCTCTTCATTTCCTCATCTCCATTGATTTCTCCATTTCCCTCACCTTCTTGATTTCTCACTACCTCCATGCATCACCTCCAATCCCTTCTCAAAACCATATGCAACCTTCACATAAAACATGCACAAACTTTTTCTAAACTATTTGAACCATTCAAGTTTAGATTTTGAAGACTTTGGGCAACTCTAGAAATTTCATAAATGGCCAATGAGGTAATCCCTTCACTTTAGTTATGTATTGTGTTAAATATCGTAGTTTAGTTTAGAAATATAGTTGATTAGGTATGTGATCTTAGAAAATTACAAGTTTCTGTTAAGTGGTTAATTGAGGTGCAGAGACTGTGTACAAGACCTTAGAGATTGATTTAGAGGCCTGGAAATGAGTTTAGAACCCGATACACGAAGTTAGAATTGTTCCGTGTCGGTTTTGTGAACCTAAAGGTCTACAGGATATCTTGAGCTATCTGGGGTATTTCTAAGAAAATCAAGAAAGTGCACTGACCTAGATAAACCATTAGAAGACCACCACAGAAGTACGAACCCAATTGCCCCTAGTACTGCCGGTGAGGACGGATTTTCCCCTGATGTCGTCGGACCCCCTACTGGCCTTGGTGATGTGGTTTTGCCTGTAGATCACTTATCCTACAACCTATCCCCTGTACTTTCTTGTTTAGTTCCTATTTACCTGAGCCAAAATCTAGGAGTTGTTTGCGAGTGTTTTGGCTATGTTTTCCGATATTTGAATTCTTGGTTTTTATATTTGGAATGTGTGGTTTTTATATTTGGATTTCATCCCGTCGTTTGACGTTTGTACGTCAACGGACGATGGTTGTTTGGTTGTTTTTGCATGCGTAGGCTATAGGTTCTAACCTATAAGCAATCCGTATGCTGTATCGGTTTTCGGATATTTGTTTTAATAGAATTGCGATTGTGTATTGATTGTTGGTACCTTCGCGTGGACTTCCGAGACGACGAGGCATATCGACTTTAGCTAAGCGGGAAGTTTAGCAAGTGAGTATATTTATATCTATAAAAGAAGTTGGGTGGATGGCGTATAGCACCCCTATAACCAATTGATATAGAATATTGTTTCATAATTATATATTTGATAACGGATATACTGCGAGCTTAGGATAACCTTATTATAGGATTTAGTAATAGGATTTAGTAAGATTTAGTTTAGGGATGATATGATAAAGTTGACACTAATGAATATATATTGTCTTGAGAATAGGATATAGGTATATAAGATAACATGATCTGAGATATTGAGATGATAGATATAGATGATTCGGAATGATATATGAGAATATGAAATGAGAAGTGAATAAATTGAAAGATGATAAGTATGGGTTGATAACGATAGGATATGATATCGAGATCGATAAACACGACACGAGATTGAGATAGAGGTGTTGTGCAATTAATAAGATATGACATTTATACAAATGTGATTTGAGATGTTTGTGTATATATATTTATGAGTATAATGAGTAATATGTAGTACGAGACTTTAAATTCGTACCCTCATTATTGTATAGGTCGATAGATTCCTTATTCTGTTTGATGACCCCGTACGATGGATTACTGTACGCGAGGAGATGTACCGGATGATTGATCCGCGCTAGTGATTTGAGAATGATGATTGATGATTATTGTCATATCGGATGTTATGAGGCGGGATCGCCGATATAAAGATTGCCACCTGAACCATACCTATTATCAAATGACGATGTATATCGTGTAAAAAGTGACCGTATGATTCTTGTGTAGGTAGATATACCAATTTATTGCTCAGGTTGTGTAGGATATTATTCTTCATGTGATACCTATCATGTTTCCAGTATTTAATGTTATATGCTATCATTGCTAGTACACCTACACTATTACCGTTGATGCGCATGTTACACTTATACAGATTTGCCGGCTCACACACATTCATCATCGGTAATTCCCATGCTACATACACGGTAGAACTGTCATATCATGATATTACTCTTAACCGTAAAAGTACATTCATTGTTCAGTATTATCACTTGACATGCTTGCATGATATACCCGATGCTTATATTACTACTCTATGTTGCATTCATTGCACTTTATGGTTATATGCATTGAGATGTTGTTTTTATGAGATCTCTGGATTTGAGAATCGTGGTATATTTCAAAGAAAATGGTGTATTGTTTTAAAAACCCGATTTCTCTTGATATGATATTTCGAGACGTCCACCATGAGTTTTCTCAGTTCTGAGCTTGTTTTCGAGACCCGATTCGAGGAGTTGGCGGATGCCGTTTGCGGGTACATGGTGGACCCGGTATGGTATCCCGGGACAAGAAATGATTTTTATGGTGTAGAAGATGAGCCTGGCACAGGGAACACTACCTACCGGTGATTGAATAGAGCTCGGCGGATATCCGGTGGATACCGTATTTGATTTATGATATGAGATGGATATGAGGGACGATATGAGTATGCGGCGCCTGAGATATGAGGATTTATATGTCGATACTTGACACGGGTTTTCATGATGTTTCGACTGTCGGTGTTGGACACTCAGGTCCCATAATTTTGATGTGTCATTGATGGACAAACATGGTTTATATCCTCATATATATATATATATATATATATATATACAGGCTTATGTTTTCATGATGTTCGAGTGTCGGTGTGGGACACTCAGGTTCCATGTTATTGTTTGTGTCGTTGATGGACACGTGGATGATATCTACTTGCGTACATGCATATGATGTTAGATGTTTATTTATATATGTTATTGCATTTACTCGATTATTGACACATATGCATACTTTGTCACCCTAGATATCATAGTATTACCTTCAGGATATAATGACCTAGGAAATCGTTGTTTTATTCGATTTCTACTTGCTGATATTTTCTACTCCCGAGTTGTCAACTCACCCCCGTTGTGCCACAGTTTTTGCAGGTTTGACCGCTTGTGATCAGTTGCGGTATTGCTGGCACACAGCTTCTTTCAGGGTGCTTTAATTTGGTAGGTGGGACACATGTTGGATTGTGCCCACTCTCGTACTTTATATATTCCATTGTATCTAGATAAACTCCATCAGATCAATCAAATCAGAGACTAGAATTGTATATTGGTAGACCGAGTCAGACTTGGGTTTTTTGCAAGACTTATAGAGATGGGTTTATTTTCACTTCTTGAGTTTTGATGTCTTGCTTCTTTATTTTTTCTTTCTGGATTGATTCTTCGCCGTTGGGCATCGTATATATGTTATTGTGTGGTTGTGATTCCGCCAGTTGGCGAAGAGCTAGCTCACACCTGGGATGCCTATATATTGTTATATATGTGTTTTTGGATCAAAATATACAAGGAAGGTGCTGTCCAAATTTTTAAAAGAAAAAATAGGATTCATTATACCTTTATTTCATAACTGCACCCCCACTATTTTCCGTAAAAAGGTTTAGATTTTCTGGGTTTCGGCTTACTTGATTTACGTCACGCCTTTTGGCGTTGCGTAATTTAAGTGCCAGTCACGTGCTTAATTACGGGTCGTGACAAAGATGGTATCAGAGCGTTAGGTTTAACCTAGGTTTGAGATTGGGTTTGACTATGCAGAGTCTAGGGCGTATATATTTCGGAACCTAGGCTTGACCTTACGCAATTTAGACTTAACGGGGGGTATTAGACCCGAACTTTCATTTCATAGGTTGACCTTGATTGATTTAATAGGTAGCTTGCGTAGAATGGCGTACCGTAAGTATGTTCTGCGGCATATTTACGATACGATACTCCACTTAAGACACCTTAGGATGTACATATCTTGAGATCTTTGATACTATTCGTTCCTTTGATCAGATATCCATTTGGGGTATGATGATTTCTTTCTTTCATGTGATTTATCTTCATCGATACCTACTTGAGGTTCTTGTCACCATGGTTTGAGCGCAGATTGAGCTGCTGCTAGCGTTGCTGTCAGGGCGAGCTCGTCATGGATGGGGACTGACCATTGTTGTTTTCTGGTGACACCGGGATGTGTAGGTATAGTATGTTGTTGTGATCTCTCGTTTGAGCCGAGTGTTCGGTTGTTCACTGGATGATCGGGCCATTGTTAGATGCTGCCGGATTGAGAGGACTGTTGATGTACAGCCTATCTCAGAGATCGTGATGTTGTCTACTGGGTAAACCGATGACCCAGCCGTTGCTGAGTTTGATAGGATGTCGTTTCCAGAGTCTATGAGCTGAAACCGCTGGAGCTTCCAAGCAGAGATGCAACAAGAGATAGCTAGACTATCTCGAGTTGATCGACTGATATGATTCGTCAGATTTGATCTGCCGATGCAGGCTCAGTTGAGTTGAAAAAATACAGTTGAAGGGTCTTACTAAGATCTAGAATAGATCGATCAAGAGAGGACGTTGTTCGTTGGATGCTCCGATGTGAGATCGGTTAATTGACCAGTTTCAGATAGAAGGACCTCACCAGATATGTTGTGAGTTGATCGAGAACGGATGAATAAAGTGTATTCCTCCGGAAATCTAGACGAGTTACCGAGGACGTGTTCGGCTAGATATCTTCTACAGAGTGATGAAGGTACCGAGTTCGTAAATTCTAGTCCATATGAGAGACTCCAGATTGACCGTAGCCGAGAACGAATTGCAATATGCAGACAGCAAGAGATGACGTCAAAGTGGACGATAACAAAGATGAGTGGAACAAGAGCTTCATGCGAGATGTTAACGAGCGGTGGTTACTCTCCATTGATTCCAGAGGATTGATGTGTGTGCAGAGGCATTAGATATAGCCAAATTTCCAGATGGTAGCCGTGCTGAGGACACAGGTGTCCGGTTATGAGAAAGAGTTACACAAGAATGCTAACCTTCGCATAGTTCGGCATAGGTAAGATTGGAAGAAGCCAGGAGCAGATTCGTTCCAGGACACCGCAGCGATAAAGATTTGCCCCCAAGGTCAGTTATAACATGCGTATTCAGAGGGCCAGATGCCGCCGTCAGTAATGTGCAGTTGCGAGTGGTCATGTTGATTGGCCAAACGATGATCAGAGGAGTTCCAGAGTAGAACTGTTCCGTTAGTACACCTAACCGGGCCGACGAGCAGAAGGATTGAGAGATTGGTAATCCAGAGAGGAACATATAACCCAGAGACAGGGATGCCAGACCGTCAGTAGAAGGCAAGTAGGTGATCTTGCTCGGCCAATTTGAGCGCACCGGCATATTTTTCGACATTGTAGGAGGTGTACCTCAATGTCATTTATTGCGATTGCGTTTTGTGATCCGAGTATCACACTTTTATGGCTTTGACATGAGTTTTGATGATTGGGTTTCGTGATTTATGTTTTTGTGCACCATGGCAGCACTTACTGGAAATTTATATCGTGCACAGTTATTGCACTTGACATGTGTTTTATACACCGCAGTGTTTATGATTTGTGCATGTCTATTGCACTTGAGGTTGATTTTATGCCTTTGGTGCATGTACTTATGATTTTGTGGATTTCGAGACTGTCGATTCGATTTTGTGCGTGAGGTACGCACTTGATTTAAATTTTTGCACTCGGTATAGCTCATATATGCTAGCAGTGCACTGATATGGTTTTCTGCACGTAGTTGCACACGTTCATGATTTTAAATACCTTGGCATGCTCGGTGTTGTTTTTGTGATCATTTGAGATATTGATGAGTTTTCGTGCATTTGTTGCACCAGATTCGTATTTTGTACATTTGTTGCACCAGATTTATGTTTCGTGAGCGTCTGCACTTGATTTTCGTTATCGTGCATATTATTGCACTAGATCTTTTATACGAACTAGACGCACTTGATTTGGATTTTCGCGTATGTGGGCGCATGATATGAGATTTTGTGGACACCAAGTGCACACGATTAAGATTTTTATTCGTGCATGATTGGATGCACTTGATTGGGATTTTTATTCGTGCATGTTAGTTACACTGGATTGAGATTTTCATGCACTCTAGATGCACTTGATATTGTTGTCGTGCACATCCGTTGCACTGGAAAGATGCTTTCGTGCATACCCGTTGCACTTAGTTTTGCTTTTGTGCATATTCGTGGCACGTGTATTGGATTTGGTTTTCCGTGCGCACCAGACGCATGTGATGTTGGATACACCTTTTGAGGCCGATTATATTTATGAGTATCGCGTTTTGATGATGGATACTATACTGTATAGTAGCCGAGCAGGGCTAGTCTGAGAACAGTGCCTGAGTACTTTTGCATGCATAAAAAGTTTACCAAAAGCTTTTCAAAAAAGAGCTATAGTCTCGTTATTTCCTACGTGTCTGCGAGTGACACGAAATTTTACAAAGAGAACCTTCTGAGGTATTTCAAAAAGGAAGGACGTATAAATTGAGATAAACATATATAAGTATATATTTACTAATTTACAAATGATCGCCCGCCACTTGTGCCGTGAGCTACGCATAGCACGGAGATTTGGGAAAGATTTGGCATGAGTTTTTCATCTTTTAAAATGCTTTTACAATGATGCGTACTATATATGTATTATGATTTTGACTATAACATCATTCAGAATGGTATTGGATTTCGAGATTTGCATCTCCTTTATAACTCCAGTGATTGTGTGATGCTTGACGGAGTTCAATTTTGAGTTTCGCACTCATTTTCAAGCGCACATGATGCGCTGTAGTATTTCAGTATCTTCCATGATTTTGGAGCCCCGTTGATTTGAGCTGATTATTGAAATGTTTTAGCATTTGGGGATTTGAATTTAAAATTCGGGGACCGAATTTATTTAAAGGGGGAAGACTGTAACATTTTAGAAATATAAAATATTATTTAAAAAATTTAATATTAAAATAATATATTTCGCGAAAACTATTCGATTTCCGAATAGGGATTTTTCGTAAATCGGTATAAGTATGTACAAATATTTTGGAATTTATCGGAGATTAAAATGATTTTATTTATTTTAATGATATTTATCGGATTTTTGGTCAAATCCGTGTTTTTACATTTTTCCATGACTTATGCACCATGTCATGTGCATGTTGTATTGTGTTATATTTGTGAGTTTGTGAGAAGGAGAATGAGTTGAGAATGAGAAATGAAAAGAAAAGCTAAGAAAGATTAGAGTTTGAGTGTGAATGGAATGAATTAGATGCCATGGACAAAAGAGATATTTGAGAGGTGAGTGTAGGGGATATTTTGGTGAGTGAGAGAGTGAGCATAAGAGACAGAAGCTTGGAGTTGGCTGCCTCCTCATTTCCTCATCTCGATTGTTTTCACCATTTCCCTCATCTTCTTCATTTCTCACTACCTCCATGCATCACCTCCAATCACTTCTCAAAACCATATGCAACCTTTACATAAAACATGCACAAACTCATTCTAAACTCTTTGAACCATTCATGTATGGATTTTGAAAATTTTGGGCAACTCTAGAAATTTCCTAAGTGGCCAATGAGGTAATCCTTTCACTTTAGTTATGTATTTGTGTTAAATATCGTAGTTTAGTTTAGAAATTTAGTTAATTAGGTATGTGATCTTAGAAAATTACAAGTTGCTGTTAAGTGGTTAATTGAGGCGTAGTGAGTGTTTACAAGAACTTAGAGATTGATTTAGAGGTCTGGAAATGAGTTTAGAACCCGATACACGAAGTTAGAATTGTTCCGTGTCAGTTTTGTGAACCTAACGGTCTACAGGGTATCTGGAGCTATCTGGGGTATTTCTAAGAAAATCAAGCAAGTGCACTGACCTAGATAAACCACTAGAAGACCACAACAGAAGTACGAACTCATTTTCCCCTTGTACTGCCGGCGAGGCCGGATTTTCCCTTGATGTTGCGAACTCCCTATTGGCCTTGGTGATGTGGTTTTGCCTGTAGCTCACTTACCCTACAACCTATCCCCTGTACTTTCTTGTTTAGTTCCTATTTAGCTGAGCCAAAATCTGGGAGTTGTTTGTGAGTGTTTTGACTATATTTTCCGATATGTGAATTCTTAGTTTTTATATTTAGAATGCATGGTTTTTATATTTGGATTTGATCCCGTCGTTGAACGTTATTACGTCAACGGACGAGGGTTGTTTGGTTGTATTTGCATGCGTAGACTATAGGTTTTAACCTATATGCAATCTGTGTGCCGTATCGATTTTCGGATGTTGGTTTTAATAGAATTGCAGTTGTTTATTGATTGCAGGTACCTTCACGTGGACTTCCGAGATGACGAGGCATATTGACTTCAGCTTAGAGAGGAGTTTAGCAGGTGAGTTGATTTATATCTACGGGGGAAGTCGGGTGGATGGCGTATAGAACCCCCGCAACCAATTGATATGGAAGATAGGATAACCTTATTATAGGATTTAGTAAGATTTAGTGAAGAGATGATATGATAAAGTTGACATCAATGAATATATATTGGCTTGAGAATAGAATATAGGTATATAAGATAACATGATGTGAGATATTGAGATGATAGATATAGATGATTCAGAATGATATATAAGAATATGAAATGAGAAGTGAATCAATTGAAAATGACAATTATGGGTTGATAGCGATAGGATATGAGATCGAGATCTATAAACACGACACGAGATTGAGATAACGGTGTTGTGCAATTAATAAGATATGACATTTGTACAAATGTGATTTGAGATATATGTGTATATATATTTATGAGTATAATGAGTAATATGTCATACGAGACTTTAGATCCGTACCCTCATTATTGTATAGGTCGATAGATTCCTTATTCTGTTTGATGACCCCGTACGATGGATTACCGTACGCGAGGAGATGTACTGAATGATTGATCCGCGCTAGTGATTTGAGAATGATGATCGATGATTATTTTCATATCGGATGTTATGAGGCGGGGTCACCGATATAAAGATTGCCACATGAATCATACCTATTTTCAAATGACGATGTGTATCATGTAAAAAATTACCGCATGATTCTTGTGTAGGTAGATATACCCATTTATTGTTCAGGTTGTGTAGGATATTGTTCTTCGTGTGATACCTATCTTGTTTCCAGTGTTTAATGTTATATGATATCATTGCTAGTACACCTGCACTATTACCGTTGATGCACATGTTACACTTATACATATTTACCGGCTCACACACATTCATAATCGATAATTGCCATGCTACTTACACAGTAGAACTGCCATATCATGATATTACTCTTAACCGTAAAAGTACATTCATTATTCAGTATTATCACTTGACATGCTTGCATGATATACCCGATATGCTCATATTACTAATCTATGTTGCATAAATTGCAATTTATGGTTATATGCATTGAGATGCAGTTTTTCTAAGATCTCTGGATTTGAGAACCGTGGTATATTACAAAGGAAATGGTGTATTTTTTTAAAAACCCGTTTTTATCTTGATATGATATTTCGAGACGTCCACCATGAGTTTTCTCAGTTCTGAGCTTATTTTCGAGACCGGATTCGAGGAGTTGGCGGATGCCGTTTGCGGGTACATGGTGGACCCGGTATGGTACCCCGGGGCAAGAAATCATTTTTGTGATGTAGACGATGAGCCTGGCAGAGGGAATACTACCTACCGGTGATTGTATAGAGCTCGGCGGATTTTCGGAGGACACCGTTTTGGAGTTATAATATGAGATGGATATGAGGGCCGATATGAGTATGCGGTGCTTGAGATATGAGGATTTATGTGTCCATGCTGGACACGGGTTTTCATGATGTTACGAGTGTCGGTGTTGGACACTCAGGTCCCATGATTTTGATGTGCCTTTGATAAACACACGTGGTTTATATCCTCATATATATATATATATATATATATATGCAGGTTTATGTTATCATGATGTTCGAGTGTCGGTGTGGGACACTCAGGTTCCATGTTATTGTTTGTGTCATTGAAGGACACGTGGATGATATCCACATGCATACAGGCATATCATGTCAGATGTTTATTTATATATGTTATTGCATTTACTCGATTGTTGACACATATGCGTACTTGGTCACCCTAGATATCATAGTATTACCTTAAGGATATAGTAACCTAGGAAATCATTGTTTTATTCGATTTCTACTCGCTGATATTTTCTACTCACGAGTTGGCAACTCACCCACGTTGTGCCACAGTTCTTGCAGGTTTGACCGCTTGGGATCGGTTGCGGTATTACTGGCACACAGCTTCTTCCAGGGTGCTTTGCTTTAATAGGCGGGACACATGTTGGCTCGTTCCGACTCTCATACTTTATATATTCCGTTGTATCTAGATAAACTCCATCAGATTAATCAAATCAGAGACTAGAATTGTATATTGGTAGACCTATTCAGACTTGTGTTTTGTGCGAGACTTATAGCGATGGGTATATGTTCGCTTCTTGAGTTTTGATGTCTTGCTTCTTTATTTGTTCTTTCTGGGTTGATTCTTCGCCGTTGGGCGCCATATATATGTTATTGCGTGGTTGTGATTCCTCCAGTTATGGAAGAGCTAGCTCCCGCTTGGGGATGCCTATATATTGTTATATATATGTTTTTGGATCAAAATATACAAGGGAGGTGCTGTCCAAATTTTTAAAAGACAAAACAGGATTCATTGTACCTTTATTTTAAAACTGCACCCCCACTATTTTCGCAAAAAAATTTTAGATTTTCTGGGCTTCGGCTTACTTGATTTACGTCGCGCCTTTATACGTTGCGTAATTTAAGTGTCGGTCACGTGCTTAATTACGGGTCGTGACATTATTGGCAAAAGAGAAAGGGAGAAGAAGTAGAAGAAGAGAAGATAGGTCTAGAGAGTTAAAAGGGAGAGAGACATTGCCATGCCATGCATTTAATGCACCATGCCTTTCCATTTTATTTTCATTTTTATTTTTCTAACTAAAAAGAAATCTAGAACAATATTACATTTTACTAGAAAAGAACATGTTAGAAAATATTGTTTAGGTTGACATGGTTGCATAAATATGATTAACCTATTGTTAACCTAGGATTAACACTAGATTAGCGTGTGTGTGCACGTTAAAATAATTTTAATAATTAATAATTAAAGAAATAATTAAGTAAACAAATATTTAAATAAATAACTAATTTACCAAATAATTAAAAAATAAATACATAAGTAAATAAGTATATTTATATCTAAGTGGAAAAATAATTATTAACTAGGTTTTATAGAAAACACGGGTTATATCACTAGTTAACATATAATTATCCTAAACGATTTTTAAAACGTTACAATCTTCCCCCTTAAAGAAAATCGGTCTCTGAATTTAAAATCTAACTACGCGTACCTTCGATGAGATGGGGAAACTTCTTCCGCATCTCGTCCTCGGCTTCCTAGGTGACTTCTTGCCGTGTAGTTGCACAATCTCATCAATATAAACCTGAGCATACTGTGCAAATCCGAAAGTGTTCTTCACTAGCAGAAAGTGAGCCACTTTCGTTAACCAGTCTACGATCACCAAAATAGAGTCATACCCCCGACTGGTCCTAGGTAGACCCACGATGAAATCAATAGAGATCTGCTCCAACTTCCACTCCGGAATGGGCAAAGGCTGTAACTCTCCTGCCGGCCTCTGATGCTCGGCCTTGACTTGCTGGCAAGTCAGGCATCTAGAAACAAAATCTGTGACATCTCTCTTCATCCCTTCCCACCAGTAGACATCTCTCAAGTCATGATACATCTTGGTGGAACCCAGATGAACACTGTAAGCTGGCTGATGCGCTTCCTCTAAGATCCCGCGTCTCAGCCCCACGGAATCTGGCACACATAGACGAGTCCCAAATTGTAGCACTCCCTGATCATCGATCACGAACTCTGAATCTGTACCCTGCGGAATCTGATTATGATCTCTGACAAATGAGCATCGTCGTACTGTGCCTCCCGGATGCGATCAAATAACTGTGGATGAACGCGGACATGAGCAAGCTGTCCTCCTGTCGAAGTAAACTCAAATTGTACTTGGCTGTCACATAAGATCTGCCAATCTGTAGAAGACAGTCTCTAAACTACGCTCAAATAGGACAAACTACCACCGGGCCTCCAACTCAAAGCATCAGCTACAACATTCGCCTTGCCCGGATGATTAAGAATCTCACAGTCATAGTCATTCACGAGCTCTCCATCCAATGGCGCCGCCTCAAATTCAGATCCCGCTACAGGAAGATGTATTTTAGCTCTTGTTGTCCGTGAATATCTGGTATGACTCGCCGTATAAGTAATGCCTCCAAATCTTGAGTGCAAAGACCACTGTGGCCATCTCTAAGTCGTGAGTGTGATAGTTCTACTCATGCTTCTTCAACTACCGGGAAGCATAAGCAACGACCCTGCCGTGCTACATCAACACACGGCCTAGACCTACTCGAGAAGCATCGCAATAGACAACAAAGCCGCCTGACCCTGAAGGCAAAGATAAGAATGGTGCAGTCATTAAACTAGTCTTCAACTGCTCGAAACTCTACTCGCATGCCTCGATCTAAAAAAAAGGAACTCCCTTTCGGGTCAACCCGGTCAGCGGTACAGCGATACAGGAAAAATCCTGTACAAAGAGTCGGCAGTAGCCGGCCAAATCTAAGAAGCTATGGATCCCCATCACTGATACAAGTATGGACCAATGCTGTACGGCCTCGATCTTCTTCGGGTACACTCGTATGCCATCTCTCATAACCACGTGACCCAAGAAGTCAACACTATCAAACCAGAAATTTCACTTGGAGAATTTTGCAAACAGCCGGTGCTTTCTCAAAGTCTGTAACGTAATCATCAAATGCTGCTTATGCTCCTTTCGACTCCGGGAGTATACTAGAATATCGTCAATGAACACGATAATGAACTGGTCGAGAAAAGGCCTGAATATGCAGTTCATCAAATCCATGAACGCTGCTAGGGCATTGGTGAGCCCAAATGACATCACCAAAAACTCATAATGCCCGTAATGCGTGACGGAAAACAGTCTTCGGAATGTCATCATTCCGAACACACAACTTATGATAACCCAACCGCAAGTCAATTTTCGAGAAATGTCCCGTACCTTGGAGCTAATCAAACAAATCGTCAATGCGAGGTAGGGCGCGGGAACTTGATTCAATTAACGATAATCAATGCATAATCTCATACTGCTGTCTTTCTTCTTGACGAACAAGACAGGAGAACCCCAAGGCGACACACTCGGTCAAATAAGCCCTTTATCCAATAAATCTTGCAACTGATCCTTAAGCTCTTTAAGCTCCGATAGGGCCATCCGATAAAGTGGTATAGAAGTAGGCCTCGTGCCGGGGATCAAGTTGATGCAGAACTCGATATCACGCTCTAGTGGAAATCTAGGTAGCTCATCAAGAAAGACATCTGGAAACTCCCTCACAATCGGAACCTGATCCAATGGGACCTCTGCGGCTCCAACATCCCGAATATACGCCAAGAATCCCTGACATCCTTTCCTCAAGAGCTAAATAGCGCGATGGGAAGAAATCAAACTGGGAAGGGTGGCACTACGGTCTCCCTGAATAACAAGAACTGGCTCACCCGGAAAACTAAATCTGACCGCCTTCCCACGGCAGTCCACGGACACATAACAAGTGGCTAACCAGTCCATGCCAAGAAGAATGTCGAAGTCTAATATGTCTAGGAGAATCAAATCAACAGAAGAATCTTTGTCCCCGATACGAACGGAAGACGATCGAAACACGTGTCGAGCGATAAAAGACTCTCCTACGTGGGTAATCACAATAAGCGGCTGATCTATCAAAGACGAGTCTCGGCCCAACCTCGGTATGAAGTGTGTGGACACATAAGAATGCGTAAAACTTAGGTCGAACAATATGCGAGCGTCAAAAGAACACACTGAAAGAGTACCTGTCACAACTGCATTCGATGCCTGCACATCCTGAGGAGTCAAAGCGAAAACTCGAGCCTGTCCTCAACCGGTAACTGGCTGCCACCTTGTCCTCTCTGAGCCAGACCGCCATGACCATGGCCTCTCGGGGCATCGGCCTGGCGTAGAGCAACAACAGGCATAGGAGGTAAAACACTCGGAGGAGGGGGTGAAGGTGGTAAAGTAACATGTGGAACTGCTGCCTCGCCCTGGCACCTAACAGTATAATGTCTCACACGTGATGCAGACTCCCACATCGAAAACATCCTGGCGACGGCTGCTGACCCTGTAAAGAGCTGAATAACTGGCCTTGCATCATGCCTCGACCACTACCACGACCTTGAAAGAATCTGCCACGGCCTCTGCCTATCATATCTCTGCCAAACCGCACTGGAGCAGATACACCTGTAAGAATCCGCTTCGACACTGTAGTCTCAGAAATACGACCGTCCACTAATATAGGTGCGTCTATCGCTGCTACATAGTTGTTCAAATGCTGGGCGCCGATAGCAAGAAACAACTGTGTGTCAGGGCCTCGTACGAATCTCTTTATGCTCTTCTCTTCAGTGTCCACCAGTAAGTACCATATATGGACACCTGAGTGAACTGAACATCGTACTCGGAAACGGTCGTCTTAGGAGTCTTGTACAAAGACTCAAAACTACGAGCTCGAGCATCCCTGATGCTCTCCGGAAGGAAACGAGCGAGAAACACCGTCATGAACTCATCCCAGGTCATAGGAGGTAGACCTGCAGCTCAGCCTCTCTCAACTGACTCGCACAAAGTCTGGGCAAGACCCTCCATATAAAAGCTCGCAAGCTCGACCGATCTCTTATCGGAACATCTCAGTGAACAGAAAATCCTAGCCATCCTGTCGAGGAATGTCTGTGGATCCTCCGCTGCATCTGTGCCCATGAAAACTGGAGTCTTTGGCCTCATAAACTCCTGCAGTGATACTGTAATAGTCTCGGAAGTGGCAGGTACAGCTGTCTGGACAGCAGGTACTATTATAATCCCCATAGTAGGAGGAACATCATCAGATCTCGGTGCTCGGCTGACATCAACTAAAGATCTAACCATCTGGCGCAAATCCTGAATACTCGCTTCCAGCATAGCAATCTAGTCTGGAGAAGGTGGATCAATCTGTCCCCGAGGGGTAGGCATACAGCCCTGGTCGGTTCTCGAATCAGATGATCCCGCTCTAACCTCATCTCTGGCGGCGGCTCTCTAGGCCCTCATAGACTTCGGTGGCTGATTGCGCGCGCGTTTTCGGCATGTCGAGTTTTAAGGTTCTAAAGTTAACCACAATCATGACGGTATCACTTTGCAGCTAGCCGCGATGAGTACGGGTCATCCGCAGGGAGACGGTGCGTTTCACGTTCTTGTTATGACGAGTTAATGCACGGGGTGGAAATGTTCGTATCTACCCTATGTGTTTATATGCAAAGTAACGCTTGTTAGGATTAGATAGGATAGTGTAAGTTAAGGAAATTCATACTCAATCCTTTGGGCCGAGCTCTACCACTAAAGCTAGAGCAATCGACAACAACGTAGATTAGGGTGCTTAAGCACGGTATTTATAAAATCTTGCTTATTGACCCTTGTCCGTCCGTTCTTGTCGCATGATTTCGCCTCCGGCCAATCCGAACGCAATCGGTCACGGTTAGAGATCACCGATACCTTGGTAGGGTAGGGTGCCTAACGGAGCGCTTGCATAAGGTTTGGGCGGAGTTTAATGGAAAAGATCGGGAAAAGGAAATGAGACATGACATCTTAACATACAATATCGGTTTCTTTCCTAACAACAACATATTCACAACCAATCACAACAACAAACAAAAAGAGCAAAGAAAAGAGAAAAGAAAAGAAAAGAAAAGCAATACAAGTAAGTAAATGACATGGTAATTAAAGTTCAAGTTAATGGCATGGAAACAAATTGCAAGGAAGTAAAGTAAGTAAGAAAATATTAAGAACCAAAGAATGGAAGCTTCATTAACTCAAAGTGACAATACAAGACATGGGTTCAATAACCTAATCTTAAACTTGCAAGCTCAATGAAGAAATTGCAAGATTAAGAGAAGGCAAAGAGCTCAAGTTGAAGGAAAGGTAAAATGAAAGCTTTATTAATCTTCAAGTAACTATACAACCTTTGAAATCAATAACCAAAACTTAAACTTGCAAGCTCAATGAAGAGGTTGCAAGATTAAGAGAAGGCGAAGAGCTCAAGGGGACTAGCTATGTACAAGAACAAAATGAAAAAAGAAACAAAAGAGTATAAAGTTTTGAACAAAACTTAGACCCCCTCTCCCTTGCTCACTGATCTGAATTTATAGTCTCAAAAGAAAATTAAACAAGTAATAGAAAATGAGTTGATATGACTTCAAAGGAGGGACAGAAGATATATGAGGACCATTGGGGCTAGGGGGTCGGCGAGCTCGGTTTTAGTGGGTATGTGGCCGGCCCAAATCCGAGCATCTAGGCTCATATTGATGTGGTGGTTTTGTGTTCTCTCGACAAGTCCACTGGTGTTACTTGATTTCTCTATAGAGGCCTGGGTTGCACTCAGTAGCTTGGAGGGAACTTGATGCTTTTTAAATCACATCATATCTTTTTGCAATAAACACACATCACTTCTCATGTGCCTACTTGCACCAAGTCATCATTTGTGTGTGCCATGGGCAGCCCCACTCTCTAGGTCCATGAACCAACATGCTAGTCTACACACTTGTATGTGTTGGACCATTTAGATAAAAAGTGTGTTCACATGCATGTTGCAAAAAGAAACTCATGAAATATCGGTCGGTTTCCAATTCTGGTTGCAGTGTCGGCTCACAAACGTTATATCCGTGATTTTCGCTGTGTTTTCAGTATTGTATCATGGATACCTGTAATCTTTATTACTGAGCAGACACTGGTTAATAGTACCAATATATAACAAAATAGATAATGAATGAGCGGTATTAGTTTTTAGTGATGAACAAATACCTACAAACTTATCTTTTGCTCGTCCCGAGCAAAACAAAATCGTATCCTCACTTTCGCAGGGAACGCGATTGCACTGAGCTCGTGCAACAAGCAGTTAAATCTCTAGGTGTCCCTAGTAGGAGAAGCGCTGTCTCCTGAGGGTTTTCAGCGGATTATGCCCACAAAATCCTGTCAAGCTAGTTTCATAAGTTAACGACGATTCTACTCCTACGGTTTAGCAACTAAGTTAGAAACTCTATCATCCTAAATTAGAAATATCCAAACCTTATGTTTCACACCTCCTATTTATTCAACCTCAGATCCTATACGTTTTTACAGTTTAAAAAGATTTCGGTTTTTCTTGAGTTTTCCTTCTAAAGTGTGGTCTCCAATCAGGGATTTTTATCAACTTTACAGAAAACATAAGTCTTATTCTTTATTCCTATCTTTGTTCCAAACATCGATTTTATACCCCTACGTGTGTGTAAAATTTGACCCCTATACTTAAGAATTAAATTCAAGCTTTAGTACCCTTGCTCTAATACCTAATACTACTTTTCGTTAATGATGGACGGATTTGCTCACACATCTTTCATGCTACTATTAATACTTCTTGAGGCACTAACAACCGATTACTGAATGTGTGAGCTTAAAGCATAAATAGCAGTTTTTAGGTCTTGACTTTATTTATTTATTTATTTATTTTTTTCTTTATTTTTCTTTTTCAAGACCGGATATATATTTTTTTAATGATGCTCTTTTGGTGGTTAGCTTTAAATACCGCTTTTTCTTTCATACTAGGTTTTCAGGCAAGAGTATTTCTAGGTATCCTCTACTATCCCATGTTTCAAGGTGCGTGTATGTGCAGTTTGTAGGGTATATAGTTTCTAAATTTGGACATAAGAATAGAAACTATTTTTCATACTTATCCTTCAGTAAAGATTTCAATACATTCCCTTCATCTCGACTTAACTCAAGAACCGAACTCAAGATTACCTACTTCTATAAAAAAAACTGTAAGGACGTATAATTACCAAGGTTAAACAGAAGGAGGGTTATTTTTAGGGTTTTCAAATTCTAAGCCTAGGATTTAGTTATTTCTAACATATCAACAAAACTTTCGGAATAAAAATCTCAGTTGCCCTATTAACTAACTTGATGACAATGTTTTTATATTTCTGTAAATTTTTTTGATTTTTATGGGTTGTTAAATAAGTATGCAAATGCAAAATATATACATGAATTTCGATTTTTACCGAGCACACCCCCAAACTTAAACTTAACAGTGCCCTCACTGTCAGGCTACACCAAGAGAGTCAAAATTGTCGGCGGTCCCCTGTTTTTTTTATTTTTATTTTTTATTTTTTATATTTCTTTTTTGAACAGAAAAAGAAAATAAAATATATATAAACAAAAAGTCCCCCAAACTTAAGTAAAACAGTGTTTCCACTGTTAAGCGTTGAAGTTCAATGTCAGGGGAGGGAGCAGTATCAATCTATACAAGGCCTTACACAGGCCAAAAGTTAACACTGGCCATTCAAAAATTATATCATTATAATGTAGCGGTTGGTGAAAGAATGTGAAGAGAAAAGAAATGGAGAATACGCGAGACCGTAAGTGGAAGGAAACGGGAAACGGTCTCGGGGGAGGAGATGAATGGCGGAAGGAAGGAAGAAGTGGAATACGAACTTGAGGGTGAAAATGGAGTGAATAAATTAGTACAATTTGTAATAGCCGATGTGTAAAAAGCGATTGTACTAATGTATTAACCCGTCGAGAAATGGGGTCAAATCCCTCAAGATTTGTAAGAAAACATGGGTAGACCGAACTTAGTAAACCAGACATAGTAAATGAAAGTGATATGGTGTCTTGCAAGGTCGGAACGATGGAAAGGAAGGAGGGGAGTGATCTAGGAAGGGTATCGGTTAATGGTTCAGGAGGGTATACACAGTCATCGAAAAGGACATGATGAATTGAAAAATCCGACTCATTGAGTAAAACTGGTTCATCTTTAATACTATCCTCAAAATTCTCCTCAAAAATTCGCTCATCGATGCATTTATCATTAATATCTAGACGCATATGATGTTCGGGAAAAACAGTTAATGACTCGGGATGATGTCCACACGGAAGTGAAACGACATGATGAATTGGAGAGAAAAACTCATCCAAAACTGCGGGTTCATCATCCAAAATATTCCCAGCGTCAATATCTTCAATCAAGTTAAAATCAATTTTCTCAGACACCTCAACAAAAGCATGGATATCGATCAATTCAGATTCTAGAGTGGAGATGTAGAGGTCAAAAGGGTTGGAATTGGTTTCACTTGACAGGATCCCTTCACAATCGGGTAAATCAAACAGTACAAAGTCGCAAAACTCAATAAACATTTTATCTTCAATTGGTAAATCATTTGGGACACTTGATAGACTTTCAAAACCGGAGTTGTGGAATTCAATTTGCGACGTGTAGGTTGGATTTGGAAGGGTGTACAGCTCACTCTCACCACTCAATTCCTCAACCTGTCCTACCGCCTCATCATACATTGGAAAATGTGGAGCTAGTTGGAAACTAGCTAGCGTGTCACTAGGTTGTATGAGGGCGGCCATGGACGCATTCAAATCCATCATCTGTTTGTACGACGCTACCCGAAAGTCTTCCAATGACAGTTCCAGACTAAACATGGGTTGTGAAGGGGTTTCAGTAAAAGATTCAAATTTTTGTGGATACGTGAAATTCCGAAATGGCTGTTCAGAAGCAATGTCTAAGGAAGGTGTAAAAGTCGGGTAGGATTGATAGGAATCGAATGGTTGGACAGGGGCAGGATCAACATTCGGATAAGAAGGTGATTGAAATTGTTGATCAAAAGAATTGGCAGTGGTGAAAGGAGTGAAAAATCGGCTACGAGATTGTTCAATTCGGTCAGCGATGGACATGGGTTTCGGAGTTGCAACAGGACTCTAAAAAGGGGTATCAACATGAAAAGGTGGGGAAGGTTAAAATGGTTGATACAAGGAGGAGTAAGGAGTCCAGTTGCATGTCCTAGACGCGTCTATCCGATCTTTCAAAGAAAGTTTAGGCATGGAGGGATCGTTCGAAGTTCGACCAAAACATGAACCGTATGAAGTAATGTCTGGTTGTAGGTACCAAAGTTCGGCAAGAGTTTTTCTCAGTGGGGTACCCATGATATGAAGAGAAGAAGAAAAAGGAGAGGAAAAAGAATGTGCTTTTTTTTTTAATTTTATTGTTAGTTATCACCGAAAGAATGAAATATATACACAAAAAGAATCTGGACAAAAATAATCACGACACAATACCACACACCTAATCGGTCTAGGGTTCACCTAGATCAACTAGACCTGCTTAAGAACTTGATCATCAAAGTAAAACTGTGTCGAGAAATGGGCTCAAGATATACTGATCACAAGGCTAGGTAAGTGCAGAGATAAGGGGAGCTTTTCCAACGCTTTCTCGAAGGTCCTTCATTAGATAACCCTTTCTTTTTTGGCGGTTTCGCCGTAAACACTTTCCTAGACACCCCGTAAACAATATACTGTTAAGCGGTATTTTAAACATAGTTAACTTCTCCTAGTGAGCGCGAAGTCCTTAAAGGGTTAAAGTCTTGTTTCTGTTAAAATTTGTGTGGGTAAACGTTATGCTCAATTCATGATTTGCGGGCTACGGAAAAGGGGATGAAATCCTTTACCGTATGTTGTGGGGTTCGCTTGCCCTTAAGTCCGTATTAATGGATGCAATGCGCAATTCAATAATAAGAAAATCATTCAATGAATTAAACAACCATTTTTTACGTTTATGCACAACACTGCAACAAATACGGATAAGTCAATTTCAGCGTTAGACAGGGAACTTGTAAAGAATCCTGTAAAGATAGAATATTGGATGCGTCGGATTTGAGAAGAAGGTGTTAGTAAAATACGTACCGATAAATTTTCGGGATATGAAACCCCCGTTGAATTGAATCCAAGTAGATTGAAAAGTTCGCTTGCGCGGTTCAAACTATCTGGATCTTTGGCACTGTACTTCGCAATCACCTTAGCCTTGAATGTACACTTTGCCCCATACGATCGCAATTCACAAATCCGTAAAAATCTGAAAATGTCAGAAAACGGATATTTAGTGCAAAAAATCGATATGAATGCCCAAACTCCTGCACACACAAAAGTATAAAAAACAAACAATAAAAATGGAACGAAAACAAAATAATAGAGCAAAGAACAAAATTTTGGAGCAAAAGGAGCTAAAAGGGCCGGCGGCGCCGGAATTTCTTGGGGTCTCGCCGCTTTTCTCTATGAGTTGGGGCTCCAATTTTCTTCTGCTGTCTCACTGGTATTGTTTATCTTTTCTGTTTAGATGCAAAATGGTCGCAGGTCAGAAATCCAGAGAACAAAAACAAATGTTAGCAATGTTAGTTTTTGTTTTGGTTTTTGAAATTTTTGAATTTTTTTTAGTTTGTTTTTTAAAAATGGTGTTAGATGGATATTAATAAGATTAACCCGAAATAACAAGAATAAAAATGTTATCGTCTCGCTGGCAACGACGCCATTTGATTGACACGGTTTTGGTGTCTCGAGTTTTAAGGTTATGAAGTTAACCGCAATCAAGACGATATCGCTTTGCAGCTAGCCGCGATGAGTACGGGTCATCCGCAGGGAGACAGAGCGTTTTAAGTTCTTGTTTTCACGAGTTAATGCGCGGGGCGGAAATGTTCATATCTACCCTATGTGTTTATATGCAAAGCAAATGCTTGTTAGGATTAGATAGGATAATGTAAGTTAAGGAAATCCGTACTCAATCCTTTGAGCTGAGATCGACCACTAAAGCTAGAGCAATCGGAAACAACGTGGATTAGGGTGATTAAGCATGGTATTTGTGAAATCTGATTATTGACCCTTGTCCGTCCGTTCTTGTCGCTTGCTTTCGCCTCCGGCCAATCCGAACGCAACCGGTCACGGTTAGGGATGACTAATACCTTGGTAGGGTAGGGTGCCTCACGGAGCGCTTGCGTAAGGTTTAGGCGGAGTTTAATGGAAAAGATCGGGAAAAGGAAATGAGAAAGGAAATCTTAACATACAATATTGGTTTCTTTCCTAACAAAAACATATTCACAACCAATCACAACAACAAACAAAAAGAGCAAAGAAAAGAGAAAAGAAAAGAAAAGCAATACAAGTAAATAAATGACATGGTAATTAAATTGCTAGTAAGTAAATGGCATGGAAACAAATTGCAAAAAAGTAAAGCAAGTAAGAAAATACTAAGAACCAAAGAAAGAAAGCTTCATTAACTCAAAGTGACAGTACAAACCATGGGTTCAATAACCTAATCTTAAACCTGCAAGCTCAATGAAGAAATTGCAAGATCAAGAGAAGGCAAATAGCTCAAGATGAAGTAAAGGTAAAATGAAAGATTTATTAATCTTCAAGTAATGATACAACCCTTGAGATCAATAACCAAAACTTAAACTTGCAAGCTCAATGAAGAGGTTGCAAGATTAAGAGAAGGCAAGGAGCTCAAGGGGACTAGCTATGTACAAGAACAAAATGAAAAAAGAAACAAAAGAGTATAAAGTCTTGAACAAAACATGGACCCCCTCTTCCATGCTCATAGATCTGTATTTATAGGCTCAAAAGAAAATTAAACATGTAATAAAAAATGAGTTGATGTGACTTCAAGGGAGGGACAGAAGAAATATGGGGACCATTAGAGCTTGGGGGGCCGGCGAGCTCGGTTTTAGTGGGTATGTGGCCGGCCCAAATCCGAGTATCTAGACTCGCGTTGACATGGTGGTTTTATGTTCCCTCGACAAGTCCACTGGTGCTACTTGATTTCTCTATAGAAGCCTGGGTTGTATTCAGTAGCTTGGTGGAAACTTGATGCTTTTTAAATCACATCATATCTTTTTGCATTAAGCACACATCACTTCTCATGTGCCCACTTGCATAATGTCATCATTTTTGTGTGCCATGGGCAGCCCCCCTCTCTAGGTCCATGAACCAACAAGTTAGTGTACACACTTGTATGTGTTGGACCATTTAGATAAAAAGTGTGTACACATGCATGTTGCAAAAAGAAACTCATGAAATATCGGTCGGTTTCCGGTTCCGGTTGCAATGTCGGCTCACAAACGTTATATCCATGATTTTGAGTGTGTTTCCAGTATTATATCACGGATACCTATAATCTGTATTACTGAGCAAATACTGGTTAATAGTACCGATATATAACAAAATAGATCATGATTGAGCGGTATTAAAATGCAGTTTTTAGTGATGAACAGCGGCATAGTGGCTGGAACAAGAAACCTGATTTGATAGCAATCGGAACAAAAGGATGCATGGAATCATGGAAGGAATTACAAGCAAATATATATCCTAAGGTCACTTAAGCGGAGTATCGTATCGTGAGAATTCCGTGGAATAGACACGCGCTATATCTCTTTGCTTAAGTCACCTACTCCATTATACCAAGGCTCATCCTACACTCAGAAAGGTAAAACCTAATGCTCTGATACCAACATTGACATGACCTGAGTGTGGAACGTGACTGGCACTTAAATCAACCAATGTCTAAAATCGTAACGTAATCTAAGTAAGCCAAAATCCCAGAAATCTAAACCGTTTAATGAAATAGAGTGAAGAATACTTATTAAAAAGGTTAACTTAATATTTCAAGAATTACATCAAAATCTTTTAAAAGCTCAAGTTTTTATAAAAATTTCGGCAGCAATTCCTTTATAAAACTGGTCCCCAAACCGATACATAATATGAATACAAATAAGCAATGATAAAAGGCATCCCTAAGCGGGAGCTAGCTCGTCGCCGGATTGGCGGAACACAACCACTGGCATGATATATCAAGAATGTGAAAAACCATTAAAAACAAGAAAACAGAAAAGCATAATGTCGGCTCACACGAGCTCGACACCAGATAAACAAATAAGACAAGTCTCACAGTCCAGTCTCTAGGTCAATATACAAATGGTAGATGGAGTGTACTAGATACAAAAGTAAATTTACATGGTGGGTGACAAAAGAATATCTCACAAAACCCACCTACAAGTATCGCGCCCAAAAGTCGAAGCAAAGAGAAAGCAGAAGAAGAAGTGTGCCCGCCGCGACTTTGCCGACGGGTCGGTCCGGAAAGACACTGTGGCACAACAGGGGTGAGTTTCCAATTCGTCAGTAGTAAGTAACATCTAATGAGACAATCACAAGCATGCATGCAAATGCGTCAAAACCTATGTATAAAACTATGATGCGTTGTACTAGTATGAATGCAACATGAATAAATGATCAAGCATGAAATCTGGGTACAATCTGATAAGAAAAAATCTAAGTTTTATTTTAGTAGATTTTCGGTATGGAAATAACAAAATATCATCAATAGAAAAGACAGAATCCTGTGTCAAGCATCTACACTCAATATATCAATATGTCGGGTGTCGTCTCTCAGATCGGCCCTCAAATCTGTCAAATCACACGACTCCGGTCGATATCCTCCGGATCTCCGCCGGGCCAATAATCAGTTGGGATTCTTTAGCACAACTATTAGGTTTTAGAAGGCATCAAGAATGCTATTCTAAAATTTTTAGTGTGCCAAGAAACCCGAACTTAGAATCGAACTAGAGAATTAAGGTTTTCTTAGTTATGTATATACTCTAGAGGCCATTGTTGTACGTATGATGTATATTATAGTGGATGCTTGGATATATATAGAGAGGACTTTCTTGCTCGATATGATAGTATGCTATCTGGTTTCATTTTGTCTTAACATGTTGACTTGTATTGGTTTACTGTCTTGCTCTCATATGTTGATAAAGCCCTTAGGATATGTACTCGACTACTAGGACTATGATGCAGATCATACTAGTAGGGTCAGGGTAGTCCAAGAGTACATCCTATAACTGCTCCTAGTCGAGGGTGTATCGAGACAGGGTATCGATACTCTGGAGTAGACTAGCGTATACGCATCTTCACCCATATTATGGGCTATGGATGATCCCATATCCATCGGTGTTTGACATCAAAGATGGTTTACGGGTGATCAGTGGAGACTGGGTACACTGAACGGACTCTCAGAGAACTCCTAGATTGTATTATACCTATCGTCAGATAGCAGATTCCGGTGACACTGGTACAGGTTAGTCTTTAGACCCGAGATCTTCATAGAGTCTTGTGTGATTCCCACTGTTCTTTGATTTCCACCATACCATGTTCATGAGAACGTGCAAAACGGTGGCTTTTGGGTACAATCCCGAATAGCATGGAGGCAATGAGCGATAGGAGGGGTTTCATCTCTCTCTGTATTGGGGGTTGATGTTGCGCTGTGTTCGATAGGCTATAACTGGAAGTCCCTGGCCAGGGCTGATATGGAGATCTACTGGTAAGTGTTATCAGTATTTTCTCGATCCGTTATGAGCCTCACATCGATACGACTTATTGGTTACTGGGGTCTGACGTTTACCACCCGTAGACTGGATATACGACATATCCGAAGAAGAGACCGGACTGTACGGTAGTGTTACTGATTGGATTCACAGGAGTGTGTACAGACTTGCTTGTTGATTTTCTGATCGCATAATACCCGGGTGGTTGTTACGTTTAGCTGACCGCTTGTAGCTTGTGGGTGTTTGATATGATCATCACTTACTTTCGGCGTATTGACGAGTCTTTAGAGTCCTACAGCGAGGTTTCCGAGCTTAGGCGAAACGGAGTAGGAGCATATATATGATATGTGCGGGACCGAGATTAATACGATATGAGATACCGTATTCTATTCTCGCGATATATGATATCGGCCGGGTGTATGTGATATAGCCGGGTTATCGGATCAAGTGTTGATTCGATAAAAAGATACATATTATATTAGTCGGTTATATGTAATATAGCCGGGTTATTAAATCAAGTGCTTATTTAATAATTTAATGTATAATTATATATGTGATATATTACATTACATTAACTAATATAAGCTCACTTAAATGATTCTTTTTCTCACTTGATGATACATTGATATATATGTGATATATGTTAAATGTATTATTTTCTTTTGTTATTAAATATTATATATGTGATATGTGATATTGTAACGTGCTAGGTTACAAATGCAACTAGGGTTAATGAGACTTGAACCATACTAGGGTTAGATTAGGTTTTATGTTTATTATTAAGGAAATTCAAATTGTGTGGATTAAGTCATGGATGAGTTTTGAAGAAGCTTCATGATGCTTTGACTAAGTCCACCTCTTTGGATATTTCTTAGATATTTATTAACCCAAACCTAACCTTAACTCATGGTTAAGTCTCTACAAGGGTTAAGCATGCCATGCTTAACCCTTGGTTGCATTTCTAACCTCACACAATAATTCATTTTCATTCATCACTTATCTTCTTCTTCCTCCTCACAAAATCTTTCTAGCTTTTTCATATATGATGAATGTTTGAGAGAAAAAGAAATATAAAGAGAGAAAAATTCCTATTTCATCATTCTCATCTATTCTTGCCACTTAGATTAGGGTGTTTGCTTCATTAATACCTCATTAGTGAAGTGATAGCTTGGGTTTGTGTTTTCTCAAGGTAGATCGTCTTAGATTTCGAAGACTTCATGCAAGATGTATCATTCACCTCATGGAGCCTCTCGAGAGTCCGGGAATTTGATGATCGCAGCGAAGGGACCACAAAAAGGAGCTTATGAAGCGAAAGAATAGACTACAAAGGTTCTAATCCCTATAACTTAGAAGTAAAGTTGTTTTCTTTATATTTTAGTTTGATTCTCTAGTTAAAGATCTTGTTTTAGGGTTGTTTAAACATATCAAAATTTTAAATTGGCAAGGATGATGCCACCCAAAACCTTGCTGTCGTGATTAATAACCCTACAGTGGTATCAGAGCCTAACTAGAGAATTAGACGGATAAGTGTAGGATTACGAAACCGAAACAACTCCGAAACATCCGAATCGAAACCCTAGTTTCTTTCGATTTTTCTAGATGTCAAATTTTTTTTTAATCGGCTGCAGAATGATGTATGAGATACATAATGAACACTGTACAAAATTCACCCCATTCCCTAGGAAAATGGCCGAGCCCATTACTACCAAAACCGGCCAGATCGGGTAGTTCAGGGTTGAAATTTTTACAGTGTTTAAGGCTCTGGGTTTTGTTACTTTAGGTGTTGTTTGTTTTTGCTAATTTTGCATGTGATGTTATTTTTTAGGAAAGGCAATTCGGAGTGTTTCGTATTCGTAATTCTTGGTTTTGTTTTGGTTATTTTAGACGGTGATAAAAGGTTCGATCGGATATCAAATACCCAATTTCACCCTTGCCGGAAAATTTTCAAGTGTTGGATTTTTCCTCAGTTAAAGAACATTCAAATATCGTGCAAGTGATTCGGTGAACCCTCTAGAAGAACGAAACCTTAACTCGATTATGTGACCATTAGAACCACCACTAAACCCTAGGGTTTGTGGTAGTTCAGCGGTGCCACATGTGAGGCATTGGTTGTCCCTTTTACGGCTGGTTCATTAGTACTATGACATGTACTGAATATTTTTAAACTATGATCAAGTGTTAAGCTTCTGGGAATTTTGCATGTTTTTTGATTCGATCGGAATTTTTAACGTCGTCTAGCTTTTTCTGTAATGTGATACAATATATGGAATTCATATAGTTAAGCATGAAATCCGTAATATGTGATATTTCGGGTTTACGATGTCTAAGGTGATTGTGGATTCCAAATGTTGTAGTTTTTCACTTTCTTTTCTGCGGCCGTAAGTGTAATATATGGTGTATCGCCGATTTTGTTGCTATACATCAACGACAATTGGGATGCGCATATTTACTTACGTTGATGACATGTGATGTTATGTGTTGCTGTGATATGTTATATTGGATCGTCGTGTTTTGAATAGCCGGGAGTTTTATGTGAGATGAGGGTTTTTATTTTCATTCATGTAAAATTCATTGTATGTAATATTCTTTTATTGGGGCACTTCCGGATTGAGGATGATGTCACCATTGTATATTATTTACTTTTCCGCATTAGGATAGACCCAAGGAGGAGAGCATAAGCAACCGGGTTCTAGGGTTCAGTGGGAGGCCATCTCGAGGAGTCGAGACTATGTCTCCTAACCCTAGAATTGGGAGGGTTGCTTAACGCTCTCATAGGGGTCTAGGGATGTGGGTTTGGCTATTCAACGCGATCGTGGAATCCGTGTTTTATAGAAGCTGAAAATAAAACATGGACCTCCAAGTATATCCAATATTTCATATGTTATCTTCTGCTGCTGATATTCTGTGATGTGATCATTTTATATTCCTGAGACGAATGCTTTATTATTGTATATATGATATATAATAAACGTTGCTTATGTTTTGCACCCGCGCTAGTCCTGCCCTGGTATGCCGTTAGTTAAGTAACCTAACGGTGCATAACGGGACACTGTGGCGAATGTGGATGGCATAAGCGTACGTTTTATTTTCGTTTCTTTTGTGATAATTAGGAAGCATAAATGATGGGACTTCGTTAATGAGACTAATGAAAGAAAAAGAAACCTAAAAGATGTTGTAGAATCAAATTTATAAAAAAAAGGGTAACTCTAGTTTTTTGCTTTGCATAGCGATATTCCTTGCAGAATATCCAGCACCTTATTCGATAAGGAAAAAGCCGAGATCTCTTCACCTGGAGTGACCTCTTTAGCAAAACTAGCAGATGCTACAACTCACACTGTTTAGTTTTTTAATTGCTTTTATAGTTCTTGCTTTGCATAGCGGTATTTGTGAAATGTCCTGCACCTTATTCGATAAGGAAAGAGCCGAGATCCCTTCACCGGCTGTGACCTCTTTAGCAATACTAGAAAAAGACTCAAAAAGACTCCTTTTCAAAATCACTTGTTTCTACAAGGATATCAAGTTCATTACGCTCATAGATTTTATAAAAACTTGCGTAGCCCTCCGTCATTTCAGATAGAGACTAGTTAGTATTCATGCTGCGTTTGTTGACCTTAGCCAAGGCGTAGTGTACGGTAGCTAATTAGTGTTTATCTGCTAAAGCATGAGATGCGATTGAGTTAGGGTAGTCGTACGACTTTGTTGACCTTAGCCAAGGGTCGTACGGGTGGGTTTAATTCAATATGGAAATGACTGGTTGAACTTGGCTAGCGCTTATGATTTGTTGACCATAGCCAAGGCCATGAGTTGCTAGGGGAAAAAGTATTATCGAGAATTTCAAGTGTTGAAATTTGCAATGAGATTGCATACCTTCTATGAGATAGTTGGATCCTGATACCCACTGCGAGTAAGAGTTACTCCTAGGAGAGTTTTTACACATGACAATTATCCGATCAAGTAGGTGTCTAGAATGGTGTTGATGGGGTTATGCCTATGAGAAAATGAGGTTTATTTTAATTAGGTCGGTGCGAAAACACGGGGAACCTCCCTCAAAGTACCAACACTGGCCTGGCCGAAAGATTTGCGAACTTGTAAGGTGTAATTAATCCCGGCTAGACTTACCTTTTAGGGTTTGAAGGAAGATTTGATGGAAACAGTGGGAGCCATCCTAATTAGATAAGATAATAACCAATCTAATCTTTCAAGAGCATACGCTAAAGTGTTTTCTTCTCTCTCTCTCTCTCCAGGTAGCGACCATGTCAGGCCTTAATCAAGATAATAATATGGATGTATTGACTGAACCCGCTTGTTATTCTGAGCAGGGGAACGTTGGTTCTGTTCTTTCTTATAATTGTTATAAGACTGAGCAGGAAATAGGGGAATATCTGGATTCTCACGCCGCCCATATGTTGATACATCTTCTTTGAGTGTGTTAGTTATCGATAACTGTTTCTCAGTGCACTCTGCGTCCTGGGTATTAGATACCGGATCGGGATCCTATATATGTAATATGTTACATGGGCTAAGGAAAAGTAGGGAACTGGGGGAGGGTGATCATTCTATAAGAGTAGGGAATGGTGCAAATGTTGCAGCCAAAGCAGTTGGCAAATATCACCTTGTATTACCGAATGGTAATACATTGATTCCGAACGAATGCTATTACATTCTGACCTTGATATGCAATATTATATCAGTTTCTTTATTGAGTAAATAATGATATAATTTTGCAGTACAGTATAATGTTATGAACACATTCCTTAATCAAAATTTGATTGGATCAGGCTCGTTAAATAATGGCATTTACGTTCTAAACCAAACTACATTCCTTAATGTACAAAAAACACACAAGAGGAAGAGTTCAGAAATGAACGAATCCTTCTAGTGGCATTTTAGACTAGGTCATATCAATGCGACACGACTAGCTAAGTTGCATAAGGATGGATATTTGAATCCGTTCGAATCTTTATCTTATGACACTTGCCAGTCATGTCTCAAAGGCAAGATGGCCAAAACTCCATTTAGTGGACACGGAGAAAGAGTTACGAAACTCTTTGGACTGATACATAGTGATGTGTGCGGTCCCATGTCTACACATGCCAGGAATGGTTCCTTATACTTCATTACATTCACTAACGATCTCTCAAGATACGGACATGTGTTCCTATTGAAACACAAGTCTGAAGCAATTGAGAAATTCAATGAATATAAGCACGAAGTAGAGAACCAAACGGGTAAAAGTATTAAGATCCTTCGATCAGATCGAGGAGGAGAATACTTGAGCAATGAGTTCCTGGACTATCTAAAAGAGAATGGGATTCTCTCTCAGCTTACTCCTCCTTATAAACCATAGCACAACGGTGTATCTGAATGGAGGAATCGCACCCTATTAGATATGGTGCGCTCTATGATGAGCACTGCTGAGTTATCTATTTCCTTCTGGGGGTATGCGCTTGAGACGGCCATATACCTATTGAATAGAGTTCCAACCAAATCGGTGCCTACCACTCCATATAAGATATGGAATGGGAAGAGACATCTCTTAAACGAGTTAAGCTATCGGGTTGTCCGGCCTATGTTAAAAAGAAAAATCCGGACAAGCTCGAGGCAATATAAATTCTTTGCAAGTTTGTGGGATATCCAAGCAATTCATATGGATATATTTTCTACCTAAGTGAGGAACAAAAGGTGTTTGTTGCTCAACATACCACCTTTTTAGAAAAGGAATTTCTTGTTAAAGAAATTAGTGGCAATGAGATAGAACTGGAAGAAGTTCCAGCTACACAAACTGCAACAGATGATTTGGTGGAACCGGAGGATTCGATAGCTCCCAGCAAACCCCTTCCTCTCCGCCAATCTAATAGGATTCCTCATCCACCTGAGAGATACTACGGTTTTCTTATTGATGGTGGGAGCGAGGACTGCATCAGAGAAGATGATGACCCGACTAGCTTCGAGCAGGCCATCACGAGTGGGGACTCTGTGAAATGGCTGGATGCAATGCGATCTAAGATGGAATCCATTTACACCAACAAAGTATGGACTTTGGAAGTTGCTCCTGAAGGGGTAAAACCCATTGGGAGCAAATGGATCTTTAAGAAGAAACTTGGTGTAAATGGAAAAGTTGAGACTTCCAAAGCTAGACTTGTTGCAAAGGGTTTTCGTCAACGACCAGGTGTGGATTATGACGAAACCTTTTCTCCAGTGGCTATTCTTAAGTCCATCCGGATCTTACTTTCCATTGCTGCATACCATGACTACGAAATCTGGCAAATGGATGTTAAGTCCGCCTTTCTAAATGGTGATTTAGAGGAGTGCGTGTACATGACTCAACCAGAGGGCTTCATAGACAGTGGGAGCATCGGAAAGGTGTGCAAGCTGCTTAAATCCGTCTACGGGTTAAAGCAGGCATCGTGGAGCTGGAACATTTGTTGATGTTTTAGTCAAAGAGTTTGAATTCACCAAGAACGTAGATGAACCTTGTATTTACAAGAAGGTGGCAGAGAGTAAGGTTGTCTTCCTCGTATTGTACGTGGATGGCATACTCTTGATAGGAAATGATGTTCCTATGCTGCATACGGTCAAGCTCTTCTTATCACATAGATTCTCAATGAAAGATCTAGGTGATGCCTCCTGCATTTTAGGGATTAAGATCCATAGAGATAGATCTAAGCGGATACTGGGATTGTCCCAATCCAGGTACATTGACACCATACTAAAGAGGTTTAGTATGGAGGAATCCAAGCGTGGGAATTTACCCACGATCTCTGGACTCACTCTCTCCAAAGAGATGTCTCCCAAAATTGATTTGGAGAGAGCTCGCATGCAAGGGATACCCTATGCTTCGGTAGTAGGCTCTATCATGTACGTGATGCTATGTACCAGACCCGATGTAGCATACTCACTAAGTGTAGTGAGTAGATATCAAGCAGATCCAGGAGAGAGTCACTGGACAGCTGTGAAGAACATTCTCAAGTATTTGAGAAGGACTAAAGAGATGTTCTTGGTGTATGGTAACGGAGACCTCCAGGTGGAGTCCTTTACCGATTCGTGCTTCCAAAGTGATAAGGATGACTCTAAGTCGCACTCGGGATTTGTCTTTACCCTAAATGGAGGGGAGGTTTGTTGGATGAGTTCCAAACAGGAAACCGTGGCAGACTCGACGATAGAGGCTGAATACATCACTGCCAACGATGCTGCCAAACAGGCTGTCTGGATCAAGAAGTTCATTACTGAACTTGGTGTGGTTCCGTCCATTGAGCATCCAATATATTTGTATTATGATAACAATGGAGCTGTGGCTTTAGCCAAGGAACCCAGGTCCCATCAGAGATCCAGGCATATTCTGAGGCGGTATCACCTGATCCAGGAGATAGTTGATCGCCGAGAGATCGAGATCAGGAGAGTTGACACGAAGGACAACACTATGGATCCACTCATGAAGGCCATACCCCAGATACAATTTGAGAGACTCTTCGGGATGTTGGGTATGAGATACTACAACAGCTGGCCTTAGTGCAAGTGGGAGATTGTTAGTTATGTATATGCCTTAGAGGCCATTGTCGTACATATGATGTATATTATAGTGGGTGCTTGGATATATATAGAGATGACTTTCTTGCTCGATATGATAGTATGCTATCTGGTTTCACTTTGTCTTAACATGTTAACTTGTATTGGTTTACTGTCATACTCTTGCATGTTGATAAAGCCTTTAGGATATATACTCGACTACTACGACTATGATGCAGATCATATTAGTGGGGCCAGGGTAGTCTAAAAGTACAATCTATAACTGTTCCTAGTCGAGGGTGTATCAAGATAGGGCATCGATACTCCGTAGTAGACTAGCGTATACGCATCTTGACCTATATGATGGGCGATGGATGATCCCATATCCATCGGTGTTTGACATCAAAGATGGTGTACGAGTGCTAAGTGGAGACTGGGTACACTGAACGGACTCCCAGAGAACTCCTATATGGTATTATACCTATAGTCAGATAGCAGTTCTCTGGTGACACTGGTACAGGTTAGTCTGTAGACCCGAGATCATCATAGAGTCTTGTGTGATTCCCACTGTGCTTTAATTTCTACCTTACCGCGTTCATGAGAACGTGGAAAATGGTGGCTTTTGGGTACAGTTCCGAATCGCATGGAGGCAATGAGCGATAGGAGGGGTTTCGTCTCTCCCGGTATTGGGGGTTGATGTTGCGCTGTGTTCGATAGGCTATATCTTGAAGTCCCTGGCCAGGGCTGATATGGAGATCTACTGGTAAGTGTTATCGGTAGTTTCTTGACCCGTTATGAGCCTCACATCGACACGACTTATCGGTTACTGGGGTCTGACGTTTACCACCCCTAGACTGGATATACGACATATCAGACGAAGAGACCGGACTGTACGGTAGTGTTACTGATTGGATTCACTGGAGTGTGTACAGGATTGCTTGTTGATCTTCTGATCGCTCAATACCCGGGTGGATGTTACGTTTAGCTGACCGCTTGCAGCTTGTGGGTGTTAGTTATGATCATCGCCTACTACCGGCGTATTGACGAGTCTTTAGAGTCCTACACAGAGGTTTCCGGGCTCAGGCGAAACGGAGTAGGAGAACATATGTGATATGTGTGGGTCCGAGATTAATATGATATGAGATAACGTATTCTATTCTCGCGATATGTGATATCGGCCGGGTATATGTGATATAGCCGGGTTATCGGATCAAGTGTTGATTCGATAAAAAGATACATATTATATTAGTCGGTTATATGTAATATAGCCGGGTTATTAAATCAAGTGTTGATTTAATAATTTAATGTATAATTATATATGTGATATATTACATTACATTAACTAATATAAGCTCACTTATATGATTTTTTTTCTCACTTGATGATACATTGATATATATGTGATATATGCTAAATGTATTATTTTCTTTTGTTACAAAATATTATATATGTGATATATAACATGCTAGGTTACAAATGCAACTAGGGTTAAGGAGACTTGAAGCATGCTAGGGTTAGATTAGGGTTTATGTTTATTATTAAGGAAATTCAAATTGTGTCGATTAGGTCATGGATGAGTTTTGAAGAAGCTTCATGATGCTTTGATTAAGTCCACCCCTTTTGATATTTCTTAGATATTTATTAACCCAACCCTAACCCTAACTCATGGTTAAGTCTCTACAAGGGTTAATCATGCCATGCTTAACCCTTGGTTGCATTTCTAACCTCACACAATAATTCATTTTCATTCATCACTTATCTTCTTCTTCCTCCTCACAAAAGCTTTATAGCTTTTTCATATGTGATGAATGTTTGAGAGAAAAAGAAAAATAAAGAGAGCAAAATTCCTACTTCATCATCCTCATCTATTCTAACCACTTGGATTATGGTGTTTGCTTTACTAATACCTCTTTAGTGAAGTTATAGCTTGGGTTTGTGTTTCCTCAAGGTAGATCGTATTGGATTTCGAAGACTTCAAGCAAGAAGTATCATTCACCTCATAGAGCCTCTCGAGAGTCCCAGAACTTGATGATTGGAGCGAAGGGACCACAACAAGGAGCTTATGAAGCGAAGGAACAGAGTACAAAGGTTCTAATCCGTATAACTTAGAAGTAAAGTTGTTTGCTTTAAGTTTTAGTTTAATTCTCTAGTTAAAGATCTTGTTTTAGGGTTGTTTAAACATGACAAAATTGTAAATTGGTATGGATGATGCCACCCGAAAGCTTGCTGTCGTGATTAATAACCCTACAGGTTTATCTAAGCAAGTAAACAACTTTATTCTAAGTGAATAAGGAATAAAACCTTGTAGATCGGTCCTTCACATCTAAAGCTCCGTGTAGTAGTCCCTTAGCTCCAAGTAGTAGTCTCCCGGACTCTCGTCAGGCTCCACTAGGAGAAAGGAAAGAACTTGCTTTAAAATCTTCGAGGCCGAAGATGATCTACATCGAGGAATCTCTAACTCAACCTACCTCTTCACTAATTGAGAATTAGTGAGGTAAACAACCTATACTAAATGGCTAGTTTAGTATAGATCGGTGATGTAGGAATTTTGCTCACTTTAGAATTGTTTTACTCTTTTTCTTTTTCTCCTCTCTTAAAAGCTAGAAAGCAAAAAAGGTGAAGATGAAGATGAATGAATCAAGTCATCAACCATAGGTGAGAAAAGATTTCATATAAACTCTTGTAGAGACTTAATCATGGCTAAAGATAATGGTTAGGTTAATAAATAAATATCTAGAATAAAAAAAAATTTGTGGACTTAAGTTAAGATTTCTTCATGCTTCCGTAAGCATCTTAAACCATGTCATTTTCCACCTAATTTTGATTTTTCTCTTAATATTTAAACACCCAAATTATCTTCACTTTAGCATGAGTCTCATACACCCAAGTCCAAAGTATCATCTAGCATGACACATAAATAAATACATTAATATATATCACATATATATTTAAATATATTTAGAGAAAACAATTTCTTAAGTGAGCTAATATTAGTTAATATATATTAATATATCAAATATATATTAATATATCAAATATATATAATTATATATTAAATTATTAAATCAACACTTGATTTAATAATCCGGCTATATCACATACAACCGACTAATATCATATAATAAATTATTGAATCAACACTCGATCCAATAATCTGGTTATATCACATATAGCGTATATTGCGAGATTAAAATACTGTATCACATACACGTATTAATTTTGGTCCCGCACATATCACATATGTGCCCGACTTCGTTCCGCTTGAGCCAGGAAACCTCTGTGTAGGACTCTAAAGACTCCTCAATATGCCAGCAGTAGGTGATGATCATATCAGTCACCCACAAGCCGTCAGCGGTACTAGCTGAACATAATGACTACCGTGGTATTGAGCGATAAGAAGATCAACAAGCAAGCTTGTACATACTCCCGTGAATATAGTAAGTAACACTACCGTACAATCCAGTCTCTTCGTCTGATATGTCGCAGTCTGGGGGTGGTAAACGTCAGACCCCAATAACTTGATAAGTCATGTCGATGTGAGGCTCATAACGGGTCATGAAACTACTGCTAACACTAATCAGTAAATCTCATCATCAACCCTGGCCAGGGACTTTCTGTTATAGCCAATCGAGCATAGCGCAACATCAACCCCCAATACCGGGAGAGACGAAACCCCTCCTATCGCTCATTTCCTCCATGTGGCTCGGGACTGTACCCAAAATCCACCTGTTTGCAAGCTCTCTTGAGCGTGGTAGGGAGGAAATCAAAGCACGGTGGGAATCACACAAGACTCTTTGACGTTCTTGGGTCTACAGACTAATCTGTACCAGTGTCATTGGAGAACTGCTATCTAATGTCCCGTATAATACCTTCTAGGAGTTCTCGGTGAGTCCTGTTCGGTGTAGCCATTCTCCAATGAGCACCTGTGCACATTCTCTAATGTCAAACACCAATGGTTGTGGGATCAACCATCGCCCCATGCAGGGTCAAGAATCGTACACACTAGTCTACTCTGGAATATCGATGACCCGTCTCGATACTCTCTCGGTTAGGAACAATTAAAGGATGTACTTACCGACTACCCTGGCCCCACTAGTATGATCTCCATCATAGTCCTGGTAGTCAAGTCCACATCCTAAGGGTTTTATCAACATGTAACAGAGAGACAGTATAAAAATACAAGCATACATGTTAAGATAAAGAGTAACCAGATAGCATACTATCATGTCGAGCAAGAAAGTCCTCCCTATATATGTCTAAGCATCCATTTTAATAATCAATCATGTACAATAATGGCCTCTAGGGAATACATACAACTAACAATCTCCCACTTGCACTAAGGTCAGTTGTTGTAGTATCTCATACCCAACATCCCATAAAGTTTCTCTTGGGAAAAGCCTTCGTGAGTGAATCCACCATGTTATTCTTCATATCAACTCTCCTGACCTCGATCTCCCGGAGATCAACCATCTCCCAGATCAGGTGATACTGCCTAAGATTATGTCTGGATCACTGATGGGGCCGGGGTTCCTAGCCTAAACCCATAACTCCATTGTCATCACAATACAAAAGTATTGGATGCTTAATTGTAGGAACCTCACTAAGTTCATCTCATTAACTCCTCCATCCAGACAGCCTCTTTGGCAGCATCGTTGTAGCGATATATTCAGCCTTCATCGTCGAGTCTACCATGGTATCTAGCAGGGAACTCTTACAACATACCGTCCCTCCACTAAGGGTAAAGACAAAAGCCGAGACTGACTTTCAGTCGACCTTATCACACTGGAAGCTGAAATCGGTAAAGGACTTTACCTGGAGTTCACCGTTGCCATCCACCAAGAACATTTCTTTAGTCCTTCTCAAGTACTTAAGAATGTTCTTCACAGCTGTCTGGTGATCCTCCCCAGGTTGTAAGAAGCATCACCCATATCCTTCATGGAGAATCCTTATGATAAGAAGAGCTTGACCGAGTGTAGCATAGGAACACCATTTCCTATCAAGAGTATGTCATCCACGTACAATACGAGGAAGACAACCTTACTCTCTACAACCTTCTTGTATATACAAGGTTCATCTAGGTTTTTGATGAAGTCAAACTCTTTGACCGCCACATCAAAACAGATATTCTAACTCCACGATACCTGCTTTAATCCATAAATTTATTTAAGAAGCTTGCACACCTTTCCGCTGCTCCCACTGTCCACGAAGCCTTCTGGCTGTCATGTACACGCTCTTTTCTAAATCACCATTTAGAAAAGCGGTCTTGATGTCCAACTGCTAGATTTCATAGTCATGGTATGCAGCGATGGCAAAAAGGATCCGGATGGACTTAATCATAGCCACTAGAGAAAATGTTTCATCATAATCCATACTTGGTCGTTAACGAAAACCTTTTGCTACAGGTCTAGCTTTGAAAGTCTCAACTTTTCCATCTACACCAAATTTCTTTCTCAAAGAACTACTTGCACCTAATGGGTTTTACCCTTTCAGGAGCAACATCCAAAGTCCATACTTTGTTGGTGTACATGGATTCCATCTCAGATCGCATTGCATCCAGCCATTCCACAGAGTCCCTACTCGTGATGGCCTGCTCGAAACTAGTTTGGTCATCATCTTCCATGATGCAATCCTCGCTCCCACCATCAATAAGAACACCGCAGTATCTTTCAGGTGGATGAGAAATGCTACTAGATCGGCGGAGAGGCTGAGGTTCGTCGGGGACTACTGAATCCTCTGGCTTTACCAAATCATCAGTCGTAGTTTATGTAGCTAGAACTTCTTTCAGTTCTACCACATGACCACTGTTCATCTCTAAAAACTGCATTTTAATACCGCTCATTCTTTATCTATTTTGTTATATATTGGTACTATTAACCAGTGTCTACTCAGTAATATAAATTATAGGTATCCATGATATAATACTGGAAACACACTCAAAATCATGGATATAACGTTTGTGAGCCGACATTGCAACCGGAACCAGAAACAGACCGATATTTCATGAGTTTCTTTTTGCAACATGCATGTGTACACACTTTTTATCTAAATGGTCCAATACATACAAGTGTGTACACTAGCTTGTTGGTTCATTGACCTAGAGAGGCGGGCTGCCCATGGCACACACAAATGATGACTTAGTTCAAGTGGGCACATGAGAAGTTATGTGTGTTTAATGCAAAAAGATATGATGTGATTTAAAAGGCATCAAATTCCCTCTAAGCTACTGAGTGCAACCCAGGCCTCTATAGAGAAATCAAGAAGCACCAGTGGACTTTTCGAGAGAACACAAGACCACTACATCAACACGAGCCAAGATGCTCAGATTAAGCTCGACGAAATGCCCATAAAACCGAGCTCGCCGGCCCCCTAGGCCCAATTAGCCCTATTTTTGTTCTGTCGATCCCTTGCAGTCACATCAACTTATTTTTATTGCTTGTTTATTCTTCTTTTGTGCCTATAAAAGCAGATCAGTGAGCAAGGGATGAGGTGTCTTTCATTGTCTCACATTGTTACACTCAAGTTTTCTTTTGTTTCTCTTTTTGTTTTGTTCTTGTACATAACTAGTTCCCTTTGAGTTCTTTGCCTTCTCTTGATCTTGCAACCTCTTCATTGAGCTTGCAAGTTTAAGATTTGGTTATTAAACACATGGTTTGTATCACGTGGATATAATAAAGCTCTCATTTTGCACTTTGGGTTCTTAGATCTCTTTTACTTTCTTGCAATTTATTTCCATGCCATTTACTTACTTGCTCTTTTAATTCCATGCAATTTACTTTCTTGTAATGTTGCCTTTTCTTTTCTTTGTATCTTTTCCTTTGCTCTCTTTCTTTTGTTGTTTTGTTGTGTTGTGAATATGTTGTTGTTAGGAAAAAGATTGCTTGTATAAGGTAAGGTTTTCGTTTCTCATTCCCTTTGCCCGTTATTTTCCAATTGGACCATGTCCAAACCTTACGCAGGCTCTCCGTTAGGCATCCTACCCTACCAAGGTATCGGTGATCCCTAACCGCGACCGGTTGCGTTCGGTTTGGCCGGAGGCGAAAGCAAAGCAACAAGAACGAACGAACAAGGGTCAATAAGCCGGATTTCACTAATACCGTGCTTAAGCACCCTAATCCACGTTGTTGCCGATTGCTCTAGCTTCATTGGACAAGTTCGGCTCAAAGGATTGAGTACGGAATTCACTAACTTACACTAACTTATCTAATCCTAACAACTTATACTTGCATATATAGGTTAGAAACGAACATTTCGGCCCGCGCATTAACTCGTGATTACAAGAACGTCAAACACACCATTTCCCTGCGGACGACCCATACTCATCGCGGCTAGCTGCAAAGCGATACTGTCCTGCTTGCGGTTAACTTTAGAACTTAAAATAAACGACACGCTTAAAGAGTGCCAATCAAATTGCGCCGTTGCCGGGGAGACGATAACGTTTTTATTCTTGTTATTTTGGGTTAATCTTGTTTATATCACTAACACCATTAAAAAATAAAAAAATAAAAAATTTCAAAACAAAAACAAAAAAAATTTAACAAACTTAACATTTTTGCTCTTTGGATTTTTGACCTGCAAGTACTCTGGAACTAAACAGAAAAGTTAAAAAATAACATTGAGACGCTAATAGAACACTTATACAACAGAAGAAATTTAGAGCCCCAAATCCTATAAAAACACGGCGAGATCCCCGTTAAAACCGGCGCTGCCGGAATTTTCATCTTCTTTTACTCCAAAAAATTTTCTCTGTGCTCCAATGTTCTGTTATTATCCTAATTTTATTGTTTGATTTTTTTTATTTTTAGTGTGCAGGAGTATTGGCATTTATATCGCTTTTTCGCAGTAATAATCCGTTTTTCCGACATTTTCAGATTTTTGCGGATTTGCTAACTGCGATCGTGTGGAGCAAAATGTACATTCAAAATTAAGGTGATTGGGATATACAGTGCCAAAGATCCGGGCAGATTGACCCGCGCAAGCGAACTTTTCAAGCTAGCCGGATTCAATTCAACAATGGTGTCTTAACCCGAAAACCTATCGGTACGTTTTCCTAACACCTTCTTCTCAAATCCGACACATCCAATATAATATCTTTGCATGATTCTTTGCAAGTTCGCTGTCAAACGGCAAAATTGACTAACCCTTATTTGTTGTAGTGCCGTTCTTAAACATAAAAATCGATTTTTTTAGGTTTTTAATAACCTTTTCATTGATTTATGCATTGCATCCATTAATACGGACTTAAGGGCAAGCGAACCCCAAAACATACAGTAAAGGATTTCATCACCTTTTCCGTGGCCCACAAATCTTGAATTGAGCATAACGTTTACCCGCACAAATTTTAAAAGAAACTAGACTTTAAGCTTTTAAGGACTTCGCGCTCACTAGGAGAAGTTAACTGTGTTTAGTGTAAGTCCACGTTACCCACCCCGGTGCTTGCGGGGAGGCGGAAACGTTATGAAAAAACCGATTTTTATAACACTAGGCAACATGGACTATGAAAAGGAGGGATCTTTGCTAAACAAAACTAACAACCAAAGCTAAAAGAGTTTAGCTACTCGGAAAGGGGGTTATACCTAGGTCTTCAAGTCCTTCTCTTCTTGCTCCTTGGAGTGAAAGAATGGGTTCTTCTTGTCGTCTTCTTTTGCCGAAGAAAGATCCACCCGAGGGCTTCAACCTTTGGCTCCAACCGCAAACTAGAAGTAACTAAGGTGCTTGGTGTGCTAGACCTAGGACCTTAGAAAGAGTAGAGAGTGTTTTTGAAGGGATTATCTCATGCTCAAATGGTTCTCAACTCATGAGAGGGGAGAGCTAGAGAGAGAGGAAGAGGAGGAGAGAGAATGGAAATGAACAAGTGAGAAGAATAATGCAACCCTTCTCACATATATGTGATTTATGAAAATAGATAATTAGAAAAGATAATTTTCATGGTTAATCAAGAAATGACCATTATCATTTCACATTAAATGGTTTTGTAAGGATCAAAGGGCATCTTTCATATGGAATGATGATGGTCAATTTGTCAACCTAGGTCAACAAGTCAAGTATAGTCAAATGGTCAACAACCCTAACCATGCACAATTATAATTAACTAATATTAATAAATCATAATTCACACATAAACATTAGGGTTAAGAAAATGACAATGGTCATCAACCCTAATGAAAGTCCTCTGCCTCTGTCTCAGTCAACTGTGCATACACACCCGTATCTGTGTTCCGAGGAACACGAATACAATGAGATAAAACCAATCCCAAATCATATGCTAGGATCCGGCTTAAACCAAAGCCCGCTAGTATAAGCTGTCCGGACACCAAACGTGCACATGTGCGCGGATGTGAACGAACCCTGTCGCAAAACCATGCGACCTCTACTCATTTTGCCTAAAGGCGAATAACCCTCTGTGTGGGACTCTAATGACTCGACACTACGCTGGAAGTGGGTTTAACCACAGACTGTAAGAGTCACTAGCTGTACGTAACGGTCCCCAGGTAGATGCCGATAAGAAGACTGACGAGGTAAACCCATCTGAACTCCTACTGAGCCTGTATGTGACAGTCTCCGTACAGTCCGGTCTGTTCGTCTAAGAACATCGCATGGCAGGCCTAGGGGGCGGTAAATGTCAGTCCCCTACTAGCGGTACAAGTCGTGCCGGAGTGTAGCCCAGAACACCTGAGATAACACTGGAAACCTACCAGTCTATCTCGCTTTCCCTGGCCAGGGACTTTGTGTAATGGATCTCCTAGACACAGCGTGATATCAACCCCCAATACCGGGAGAGACGAATCCTGTCTAACCGTCACTTCCTCCAAGTTCTTCGGGACTGCACCCAAAAACTACCTGTTTGCACGACACCTTTGAGCCGTGGTAGGGTAGTAATCAAAGTACAGTGGGAACACACTCGAGGCGAAGTGACAGTGTCAAGTCAACGGACTAAGCTGTACTCATGTCACCTGGGAACTAATAACTGACGATAGGTATAATACCAACCAACAGTTCCCGACGAGTCCTGTCCAGTGTACTCGTAACCTAACGAGCACCTGCATACTATCTCAAGTACGACGTACTGACGGCTGTGGGACAGACCGTCTCCCAAGCTGGGATGAAAAGCGCATACGCTAGTCTACTCCGGAGTATCGATGCCCTGTCTCGATAGTCCTGCGACTAGGGACCTGCATAAGGATGTGCTTGTAGATTACCCAGCCCCCACGAGTGTGATTGCCATCACAACGCTGGTAATCAAGCAAAGATCCTAAGGGCTCCACTAATGTGTAAAGGCGATTTGCTAAAAGAAACACATGCACACATTAAAGCAGAACCAACCGAGTAGCATACTACAATTTTAAGCAAGAATGTCAATACAAGGTGAATATCCCAAGCTTCCATCAAGTAATATACAATCTAGTATGATACAGTAATGGCCTCTAGGGCATATACACTAACAATCTCCCACTTGCACTAAGGCCATGTACTGGCGTATCGAAGACCTATCATCTCGATCAGCCGCTCGAACTGAGTCTGGGGTAAGGCCTTCATGAATGGATCAGCAGTGTTATCTTCCGTAGCAACTCTCCGAACCTCGATCTCCTGGCGACCCATGATCTCCCTGATTAGGTGATACCGCCTCAAGATGATCCTGGACTTCTGATGGGACCTGGGTTCCTTTGCTAAAGCTATAGCCCTATTGTTATCGCAGTACAGAGGTACTGGATCAACAATGGACGGAACCACCTGAAGTTCTGTTAGGAACTTCCTTATCCAGACGGCTTCCTTTGCGGCATCTGCAGCAGCGATATATTCCGCTTCCATCGTCGAGTCAGCAACGGTTTCCTGTTTGGAACTCTTCCAACACACCGCCCCTCCATAGAGGGTAAAGACATAACCCGACAAGGACTTGGAATCATCCTTGTCACTCTGGAAGCTGGAGTCAGCAAAGGCCTCGATCTGGAGGTCTTTTCCGCCATACACCAAGAACATCTCCTGAGTGCTTCTCAGGTACTTGAGAATGTTCTTTACCGCTATCCAGTGTTTCTCCTCAGGGTTTGACTGATACAGGCTTACCACACTCAGTGCATAAGCTACATCTTGTTTGGTACACAACATCGCATACATTATAGAGCCTACCGCAGAAGCGTAGGGTATAATAGACATGCGATCCCTTTCCAAATCAGTCTTGGGAGACATCTCTTTGGAGAGGGTGATCCCGTGACAAGCCGGTAGATTACCGCGCTTGGAATCTTCCATACTGAATCTTTTCAGTATGGTGTCAATGTACCTGGACTGTGAGAGTCCTAATACCATCTTGGATCTATCACGGTAGATCCGGATCCCCAGAATGTATGAGGCATCACCCAAGTCTTTCATGGAGAACCTGTGTGACAAGAACCCTTTGACAGATTGTAGCATAGGAATGTCATTTCTTATCAAGAGAATGTCATCCACATATAAAACGAGGAATACTACAGTTCTCGCCACAAATCTACTATAGATGCATGGTTCATCTGGATTTTTGATAAAGCCAAATTCTTTGACCGTCTCATCAAAACAGATGTTCCAACTCTGCGATGCCTACTTTAGTCCAATGATGGACTTAAGCAACTTGCACACCTTTCCGCTGCTCCCACTCTGAATGAAACCCTCTGGCTGGTCCATATAGACACACTCCTCTAAATTTCCATTTAGAAAAGCGGTTTTTACGTCCATCTGCCAGATCTCATAATCGTGGAAGGCAACAATGGCAAGAAAGATCCGAATGGATTTCAGCATAGCCACTGGAGAAATGGTTTCGTCATAGTCCAAGCCAGGTCTTTGACGGAAACCCTTTGCAACAAGTCTAGCCTTATAGGTCTCAACCTGTCCATCTACACCAATCTTCTTTTTGAAGATCCACTTGCATCCTACGGGTTTTACCCTATCTGGAGCAATTTCCAACGTCCATACTTTGTTGGTGTACATGGACTCCATTTCGGTCCGCATTGCATCCAGCCATTTTACCGAGTCAATGCTCTGAATGGCCTGCTGGAAGCTAGTAGGCTCATCACTATCAATGATGCAATCCTCTCTATCCCCGTCTATGAGAAAACCGTAGTATCTCTTCGGCGGATGAGACTTCCTACTACTTCTGCGGAGCGGCGTAGGAACGTCCTGATCATTCGAACCCTCTGGTTCTACTAAGCTTTCAGTAATAGCTCGTGGTTCTAGAATTTCTACCAGTTCCATTGCGCTCCCACATATCTGTTTTTCCAAAAACAGAGTTTCCAAGAAGTGGGCATGACGAGAAACAAAAACCTTTTGTTCCTCTTCGCAATAGAAGAAATATCTTTTGGAGTTCTTTGGATATCCCACAAACTTGCACTGTACTGAGCGTGCCTCGAGCTTGTCCGCATGCTGCTTTTTGACAAAAGCTGGGCATCCCTATGTCTTAATGTGATTAAGATAGGGCCTCTTCCCATACCACATCTGATATGGTGTAGTAGGCACAATCTTAGTCGGAACTCGGTTCAAAAGGTATGCAGCTGATTCTAGTGCATATCCACAGAAAGATCGCGGTAACTCAGCGTTACTCATCATGGACCTTACCATATCCAATAGGGTTTGGTTCCGTCTCTCCGATACACCATTATGTTGTGGAATGTATGGGGGAGTAAGCTGAGAGAGAATTCCATTCTCCTTTAAGTAATCCAGGAACTCGGCATTCAAGTATTCACCACCTCGATCTGATCTCAGTGTCTTGATACTTTTGCCTGTTTGTTTTTCTACTTCATTCTTATATTCCTGGAATTTTCCAAAGGCTTCGGATTTATGTTTCATTAAGAAGACATAACCGTACCTTGAAAAGTCATCCGTAAAAGTAATGAAGTAAGAATAACCACTTCGTGCATGCGTAGACATTGGACCGCACACGTCGCTGTGTACGAGTCCCAAGAGCTCGCTCGCTCTTACTCCGTGTCCAGTAAACGGAGTCTTTATCATCTTTCCTTTGAGACAGGATTGATAAGTTGCATATGATTGATATTCGAACGGATCCAAATATCCTTCTGTATATAACTTCGTCAACCTTCTCTCATTGATGTGACCCAGTCTACAATGCCATAAGAAAGTCTGATTTGTTTCCGAAGACATTCTTTTGTGTGTATTCTGGACATTGAAAATCTGCCGTTAGTTTAATACGTATATACCATTTCTTAATGTACCTGACCCAATCGGAACTTGATTAAGGTGAATGTTTACAACATTACTTACAAACGCAAATTCATAACCTTCTTTTGAAATCAAAGATACAGAAATGATATTACAAGTTGCATTGGGTACAAAAAAGCAATTACGTAAAACCAAAACATGTCCTTCTGACATTCCTAGGTGATAGTCCCCCATGGCCTCAGCATCCATGCTAGCTCCGTTTGCAACTTTAAGGGTCATGTCATCTGCCTTCAAAAATCTACGCTTTCTCAACGCCTACAAAGAATTACAGATATGAGATTCTGATCCGGTATCGAATACCCAGGACGTAGAGTTTATTGATAGACAGTTTTCAATAACATACACACCTGAAGCTGAAGCCGCAACCTGCTTCAGATCCTGTGTTCTGGTCTTCCAAGCCCTGCAATCTTTCTTCCAGTGTCCACTCTTGTGACAGTAAAAGCATTCTTCCTTATCCATAAGCTTTCCAGCTACCTTTGTTGCTTTTGCCTTTCCCTTCGTATCCACTTTACTAACACCGCCCCTTGGTTTGGCGGGGTTTTTCTTCTTCTTTCCCTTGGCTTTCGCCCTGGACCTAGAAGAGAAAGATCCTCCTACAAACAAAGTGGATGTTTCCCTACCTTTCTGTAGGGTGCCCTCTGCACTCCTCAGCATGTTGAGGAGTTCTGAAATTTCAACTTCCTTTTCCTATAAGTTGATGTTCAGGATGAACTGGGCGTAAGTGGAAGGAAGGGACTGAAGAATCAAGTCCGTATAGAACTCATTCTCCAACGTGGTCCCAAGGTCCGCGAGGTCCTCTATGTAGCCAATCATCTTAAGCACGTGTTCCACTACCGATGATCCGACGGCCAATCTCGCCGAAAACAACTTCTTCGACACTTCGTATCTGGCGATACGGGATTGCTCTCTATACAATTCTTTTGTATGGAGAAATATGGATTCGAGGTCCATATTCTCGTGCCTCCTCTGATGTTCAATGTCCATAGAGGCAAGCACGAGGCACTTGGCCTTCGCGCAGTCGATCTCCCAAGTCTTATGGATTTCCTTATCCGCGACGATAGAGGTGGGACCTGGGACAGGGGGAGCCTTGGTGGTAAGAAGATACCCTAACTTGTCATAAGTGATCGCCTTTTTGACATTCCTGAGCCAATCTTTGTAGTTTGGCCCTGTCAGTATGTTTTTATCTAGAAGTAACTTAAGTCCAGTTATGATAAATGGTCGCTGCAATTAGGAGAGAGAGAAGAAACACTTTAGCATGATGCTCTTGCAAGTTTAGAGTGGTTTTTAATTTGTCTAAACAGGATGGCTCCCACTGTCTTTCGAATCCCTCCTCAAACCATAATGGAAGAACTAGTCGGGATCAATCTCACCGTACAATACTTGCTTAACCGTTCAGCCAGGCCAGTGTCGGTACTTCGAGGGAGGTTTTCCAACGCTTTCGCGAAGTTCCTTAATTAAGTAACCTCTTTTCCCTGTGGGCATAGCCCCGCTAACACATTTCTAGACACCTACTTGGTTTATAGCATTGATCGTTAAGTGAGAAAGTTCCGGAGGAGTAGCATATACTCACAGTAGGATCGGGATCCAAATATCATCGCGTGACAAAACTGAAGGAATCCTACCAGAATCATCACACTCCAAATGGTATGCAGCGCTAGCAAGTTTCAGTTCTTTTGAAACTCCCGATGTGGATTTTTGCCCCATGCTCTTATGGCCTTGACTTTGGCCAAAATATCACAAGTCACATGTCAAGTTCTACCCGTCATTCTCCAGTTTAATTTGAGCCCACCCGCACATACCCTTGACTTTGGCCAAAATGGTAGAACGACTGCCCCAAACCAACACATCTATCTATGCTGCACATGAATACCCAATAGCTACCAATCACTATGCCTTGACTTTGGCCAACATACATAGCTTGAATACTTATTGACCATTCATGTGGAACGACGGAGGGCTATGAATGGTTTTGGTGAAACCGTGAACATAGTGAACTTACTATAATCGAAGGAACGAGATAGCTTTCAAAAGGAGTGGTTCAAGCTCCGCATTTAAAAGTTTGGTTTTGAAAAGAACCGAGTGGTTTTCAAAGTATTCCAACGACTTTTACTTGGTTTATTTTATTTCTTGCATTAATTCCAATGCGTCCCATCATTTAATCCCACCATTGCAGAAAACAACGAAAATATGACGTACGCTTATGCCATCCGCATTCGCCACGGGGTCCCGTCATCACCCATTAGGTTACTTAACTAACGACAGAGCGGGGGCTGGACTAGCGCGGATGCAAAACATAAGCAACGCCTAAATAGATATCATATAGATATATATAAACATTCGTCACATGCAATGATAGCCATTTCAGATCACAGATGAATACATTGGATATACTAAAAATCCGCAATTCGTACGAGCCTTTAACGAAGAACGGATTACACGGTCGCGATGAATAGCCAAACCCCACCCTAGACCCCTACGGGTGCGGTAAACTACCCGCCAAGTACCCGAAGCGAAGCAACCTCCCTCAACACCATGAGTAGGCCACTCGGCACTTCGAGATACCCAGTGGTTTGTGCACCCTACCTTGGGTCTATCCTAGGAGCAAAAACAGTAAAAAGAAATTATACAATGACGACTACTACCCCGACCCGGTTGCGCGGCCATACAAATAATATTACATCAATTTACATATTACAAGAATTGAAAGAATAAGAAAACTTTCATCTCACACACACCCGGCTATTCATCCGCGACAATCCAACGAATTCATATACACAAACCAACAACATTACAGATCACAGATATGTATAACCCCCACTAATCGGCGTATAGAGATTAGCGGACGTTCAATACATATATCACATCGCAGATATAACCCATTAGCCAAAGTGTAAAGAAGTTCGATCAAAAATATGGATTTGTGACCACCCCAAAAACCAACTTGTTCTCTGGAAAATCTGGGTGGAAACAAACTACATCAAAAATCACAAAACAGAAGCAGAAGAACAATGCAGGAAAAACGACCCACTGCCGAGTCAACTCAGCCGCGGATCCGCGGCAAGAGCATGCTCTTGCCGCGGTTCCGCTGTGAGTTGGTCGACTCGCTGGCTCGTTTTTCTTCTGTGTTCTGTAAAAACCCTGAGCCAATTTTTAAAGTATGATTTATTATTTTTAGAGCAAGTTTAAAAATCGGCAGAAACTTAGGGTTCTGAAAAAATGTTTTGCGATTTTTTCCGATCGAAGTTCTAGATACCTTGCTAACTAGTTAGTTTGTGTTTAGCTAGGCTCTGATACCACTGTAAGTCCACGTTGCCCACCCCGGTACGTGCGGGGAGGCAGAAACGTTATGAAAAAACCGATTTTTACAACACTAGGAAACATGGACTATGAAAAGAAGGGATCTTTGCTAAACAAAACTAACTACTAAAGCTAAAAGAGTTTAGCAACTCGGAAAGGGGGTTATACCTAGGTCTTCAAGTCCTTCTCTTCTTGCTCCTTGGAGTGAAAGAATGGGTTCTTCTTGTCGCCTTCTTTTGCCGAAGAAAGATCCACCCGAGGGCTTCAACCTTTGGCTCCAACCGCAAACTAGAAGTAACTAAGGTGCTTGGTGTGCTAGACCTAGGACCTTAGAAAGAGTAGAGAGTGTTTTTGAAGGGATTATCTCATGCTCAAATGGTTCTCAACTCATGAGAGGGGAGAGCTAGAGAGAGAGGAAGTGGAGGAGAGAGAATGGAAATGAACAAGTGAGAAGAATAATGCAACCCTTCTCACATATATGTGATTTATGAAAATAGATAATTAGCTAAGATAATTGTCATGGTTAATCAAGAAATGACCATTATCATTTCACATTAAATGCTTTTGCAAGGATCAAAGAGCATCTTTCATATGGAATGATGATGGTCAACTTGTCAACCTAGGTCAACAAGTCAAGTATAGTCAAATGGTCAACAACCCTAACCATGAATAATTATAATTAACTAATATTAATAAATCATAATTCACAGATAAACATTAGGGTTAAGAAAATGACAATGGTCATCAACCCTAATGAAAGTCCTCTGCCTCTGTCTCAGTCAACTGTGCATACACACCCGTATCCGTGTTCCGAGGAACACGAATACAATGAGATAAAACCAATCCCAAATCATATACTAGGATCCGGCTTAAACCAAAGCCCGCTAGTATAAGCTGTCCGGACACCAAACGTGCATAAGTGCGCGGATGTGAACGAATCCTGTCGCAGAACCATGCGACCACTACTCATTTTGCCTAAAGGCGAATGACCCTCTGTGTGGGACTCTAAAGACTCGACATTATGCTGGCAGTGGGTTTAACCACAGACCGCAAGCGGCACTAGCTGTACGTAACGGTCCCCAGGTAGATGCCGATAAGAAGACTGACGAGGTAAACCCATCTGAACTCTTACTGAGCCTGTATGTGACAGTCTCCATACTGTCCGGTCTGTTTGTCTAAGAACATCGCATGGCGGGCCTAGGGGGCGATAAACGTCAGTCCCGTACTAGCGGTACAAGTCGTGCCGGAGTGTAGCCCAGAACACCTGAGATAACACTGGAAACCTACCAGTCTATCTCGCTTGCCCTGGCCAGGGACTTTGTGTAATGGCTCTCCTAGACACAGCGCGATATCAACCCCCAATACCGGGAGAGACGAATCCTGTCTAACTGTCACTGCCTCCAAGTGCTTCGGGACTGCACCCAAAAACTACCTGTTTGCATGACTCCTTTGAGCCGTGGTAGAGTAGTAATCAAAGTACAGTGGGAAAACACTCGAGGCGAAGTGACAGTGTCTAGTCAACGGACTAAGCTGTACTCATGTCACCTGGGAACTAATAACTGACGATAGGTATAATACCAACCAACAGTTCCCGACGAGTCCTGTCCAGTGTACTCGTAACCTAACGAGCACCCGTATACTATCTCAAGTACGACGTACTGACGGCTGTGGGACAGGCCGTCTCCCAAGCTGGGATAAGAAGCGCATACGCTAGTCTACTCAGGAGTATCTATGCCCTGTCTCGATAGTCCAGCGACTAGGGACCTGCATAAGGATGTGCTTGTAGATTATCCAGCCCCCACGAGTGTGACTGCCATCACAACGCTGGTAATCAAGCAAAGATCCTAAGGGCTGCACTAATGTGTAAAAGCGATATGCTAAAAGAAACACATGCACACATTAAAACAGAAACAAACCAAGTAGCATACTACCATTTTGAGCAATAATGTCAATACAAGGTGAATATCCCAAGCTTCCATCAATTAATATACAATCTAGTATGATACAGTAATGGCCTCTAGGGCATATACACTAACATTTAGAACACCGCTTAATGGTATATCTTTTACGGGATGTCTAAGAAAGTGTTCACGTCAAAACCGCCAAAAGAGAAAGGGTTATCTAATTAAGGACCTTCGCAAAAGCGTTCGAAAACTTTCCCTTATCTGTGCACTTACCTGGCCTCATGATCAGTATATCTTGAGCCCGTTTCTCAACACAGTTTTACTTCGCCAATCAAGTTCTTGAGCAGGTCTAGTTGACCTAGGTGAACACCCTAAACCGATTAAGTGTGTGGTATTTTGTGTTGTGATTATTTTTGTGTATATATTTCATTCTTTTGTTAATAACTAACATTAAAAAATATATAAAAAACCACATTCTTTTTCCTCTCTTCCTTTCCTTCTCTTCATATCATGGGTACCCCACCCAGAAAAAATACTTGCCGAACTTTGGTACCTATAACCAGATATTACTTCTTATAGTTCTTATTTTAGTCGAATTTCGAACGATCCATCCATGCCCAAACATTCTTTGAAAGATCAGATATGTAAGTGCACGGCGGTGCCCCGGCGGTCAATCCGACGCCGGAATGAGGAAACGAAACTTTTCTAAAAACTAGAAACCAGCACCACCGCGCACTAAAATCCCGGATCGGGCCATTAACCTAACTCTAGCAAACTAGAAAATGAGGTAGAGAGCTATACCGAGCGATCCGTGTCCTTCGGTCTTCGGCTTCCACTCCGTTCTCCTTGCGGAACCTCCGGTCTTCATCTCCTCGACGGAACGGGCACCACATCGCCGGGTTCTTTTACGGGCTCCCACCTCTGGACCGAGGCAACTCGGGCACGAAGTTGGCGAGCCGACGTGCCCAAGAAAAGCTGTAGATGAAGTGTAGAAGGCTTTGTCTCTTGGGGTTTGAAGTTGCCTTTTGATGGAGGAAACAACAATGGAAAATGAACTTGGGATTTTTGTAGCAAGCATAGAATGATATGATATTTTTCCCACACTCAAAAAGAATCTCTCCCTCTCTCCCTAGAAGTGGCCGGCCTCTCAAAATTGTGGAGGAATTTTCAAGCATCAAGCAAGGGGAGAAAAAGGAATGAATAAGAGAAGAAAAAGGTCATACTCTTTCATATCCAAAGTCATATACAAATCCCTTCATATTAATGCAAAAGAATTGATGGAAAAAGAATCTCACAAATGAAAAACCATCATGAAAAAGTAAAGATGCATAACCCATCATAATCCCCATTTACAAACAAACAACTCCACTTAGCTAATTTGCAAACTTGCAAATTAGCCCTCTCCAATGGAAAAATTCGGCCGCGAAGGAACAAAGGAAAACTGGCCGGAACGGAATACAAACTGGCAACTTCAGAAAACTGATCCCGTAATAAATTACAGGAAAACCCCGCGACTGTATATACATACCCGCATTTGTATTCCCACTGAACACAAATGCAAATAGACAAAATCTACACTGTACAATACTAGGATCTGGCTTAAAACAAAGCCCGCTAGTATTATCCGTCCGATCACGATCCATGCAATACCGCACGTATCTGATCGAACCCTGCCATATCTCCATACAGCCTCTACAGCGTTTCGCCCGAAACTTGAGAAACCGGTCTGTGGGGGACTCTAAAGACTCGTCAATACTTTGGTTGTGGATTTAACCACTAGCACGCCGGAGGTATTAGCCTATACGCAACAGGCTACCAGGTATTGACCTAAAGGGACGTCGATGAGCGAACTCATCCTGACACCCTACCGAGCTTGTCAGTGACAATATCTGTACAGTCCGGTCCGTTTGTCTATGAGCATCGCATGGCGGGCCTAGGGGGTTGGTAAAAGTCAGACACCTAAAAGCGGTACAAGTCGTGTCGGAGTGTAGCCCAGAACACCCTAAGATACTACTGGAATGCCTACCAATAAATCTCCTGCCTCGGCCGAGGGCTTTGTGTAATGGCTCTCCTAGATACAGCGCAACCTCATCCCCAATACCGGGAGAGACGAACCCCTGCAGATCAGCTCACTGCCTCCATGTGGCTCGGGACTGTACCTAACTAAAAACTGTTTGCATAACTCCTTTGTGCGTGGTAGGGTGGTAATCAAAGCACAGTGGGAACTCACACGAGACAAATGACGATCTCAGGTTGATGAACTAACCTGTACTCATGTCACCAGGGAACTGCTATCTGACGTCAGGTATAAGACCAACTAGCATGTTCCCGGCGAGTCCTGTCCAGTGTACTCATAACCCAATGAGCACCTGTATACATCTTAGGTGAACCAACTGACCCCAGTGTCTTGTGAGACCGGCCACCGCCCATCGTCGGGGTCTCGACTGTATACATTAGTCTACTCTGGAGTATCGATGCCCTGTCTCGAAACTCACACGACTAGGAACCTTTTAAGGATGTGCTTATAGACCCCAGCTCCTACGTATATGATCACCCTCATGCTGCTGGTAGTCAAGCAAGAATCCTAGGAGCTCTATCAACATGCAATAGTGATCAGTAATGTCACCTAAAGCAGTACACGATGATAAAGATAAACCAGATAGCATACTATCATCTTGAGTAAGGTTGTCCTACCGGTATAGGTACTTCCTCAATCATTGCAATCACGTGCCTGTGATCCAATAATTGACTCTGAGGGCACTATCTCCAACAATCTCCCCCTTGAACTCAAGGCTAATTATTGCGATGTCGCATACTCACAGCCCGTGTGATACCGAACACCCAACTCCTCTACTAGTCAGTCTCACAAAGCTCGTTTGCGAAACTATTGCGTTCGAGGAATAGCCTCAGTGAGTGGATCCGCTGTAATGTTTCTTTCTATGTCTCTCTTTATCTCAAGTTCGCAGAGAAACCCATCTCCCGAAATGAGCAATACCTGTCTTAGAATATGTTTGGATGTCTGATGGGACCTAGTTCATAAGTGAACTCCAAATCCAAACTTCTAAGACTGTATCGTCGACTGAACTTAATCAGTGTCCTGCGCCATGCCTCCCTCAGTATCCTCCTGGACCACCTGTCCAAAATACTGCCCCTCGTCAGAGGGAAAACTATAACTCTGACAGCCACTCTGTCATCCAGGTCACTTTGGATGCCAGGAATGATAACCGTCTCCTAAAGGAGGCTGCCATTATCAAATCCCTAGAACACGCACTTATTTTCTAAAGCTGCTTCCTAATGTTTCTCCAGGATTGGATAAATATCAACTTATTGCATCTAGTGCAAAAACATCTGGTGTGGTACTTGACATCTCACGATTGACTCAATTGCCTAAGCAAGTGATCTGCCAATCATGCACATCCCTCTCCCCTTTAGTTTGTAAGACTCCTTTAGAGAGGGTGACTCCATCACCTGCAGGTACACTACCGTATCAGGAGTCATCCATTCTAAAATACATTTAGAATGCTATCTAAGTACCCAGATTGGGACACTTCCTAAATCTAGATCTAAAACCATAGATCTAGTAACCGGAATGTCTGATATAATATCCAATTCCTATGTGGAGAAACCACTGTGTGACAACCAAAATATAACCGATTGTAGTATAGGAATTTCACTTCCTACTCTGTGTATGTCATCCAAATACCAGGACATCACACCTTACTACCTTCTTAACAGATCCATCCCCAATTCTAATGAAGTCAAACCTATGACTGTCACATCAGAAATAGATGATCTATCTCCGCTATATTTGCTTTAGTCTATAAATAAACATAAGCCACTTGTCCACCATGCTTTTGCTGCTCCCACTGACTACGACAACCCTCTTGCAGAGTCATATACTCGTGCACTTCTAAAGCTAGTTTAGAATGACGCTATACTCATCCTCCTGCCGGGTCTCACAGTCTGGAACAACAGCAATGGCAAGTCTGGGTAAACAAGAACCTCCCTGCCACCGTCCTTGAGCATACCGAAGTACCTCTCGAGCGCCTGAGGTTACCCACCATATCTGTGGAGTGGCCAATGGAATGTCAAACCAGATTGAATCTTTAGGTTCTTATCAAATTTTCAGTAATCGTTTGCGGTTCTGGAATCACTTCCAGTTCTACCATACTCCCACTACTGTTTTCCGAAAAAATCCATTTTTATTAAAATTGTGGCGAGTCTAGAACAATATCACTATTGATCTTCCAGATGGTAGAAAGACAACCCTCGTCATAGCCTGGGTCAACCCACAAATAGCCATTACAGAAACATGCCTTGAGTTATCCAGAGTCTGGTTTTAAGCATAAGCTGGACAACTCCCCGTACCTTAACATCGTTAAGATATGAACTGTTCTATATCCAATACAGAAACAGAGGCACTGATTTAATTGAACCAGATTCAAATCATGCAGCTGTCTCCAGTGCATGTCAACTAAATGGAGAGAGACCGATCAGCATTACTCAACTTAGTAATGCTTCCAATTATGAGTAACATGAAAGAGAAGCAAGTTCTCTTAATCATTACTATCAACTGAATACTATACACAAGTATCTACATCTTCGATCATCTTGAAAAATCCTGATACTTGCAATACCCGGTTCTCTACTCTATTCTTATACCTATAACTTCTCAAAACTTGGACCTTGTGTTTCTACGAAACACTTGTCTAAGAACTAGAGAAATCATAAGTAAACAGAATATAGTGCGAGTACCAACCCCTCTGTCCTGATGGACACTGGATAATATACAATACTCTGTATAAGTCCTCTGAGTCTAATAACTCATTCCCTGTGTGTCGTAGGTTGAAAACTGTACTTATGGTTAAGAAGAATTACACTGCTGTTTAATGCTCCTTACCTAACCATTCACTGATATAGGTAAATGCCATAGACATAATTTCAAAAAAAGGTATATCTCACTCTATAAAAATAGACGTACAGATACATCAATTTGAAATTGGTGCATAACAACGGATATTCAAAACAAAATATTTGCCGTCCGGCAAACAACCCAGGTGACTTCCTCAAATATCACCAATTACAACGAATCCCGATATAATGAGGATGATCACCTAATTCCCAATAACTTACTCCCACTCATCATCTGTAAAACCATACGGATATGAGAATCAAACATGGTAAATATATACCCTGGAGCAAGTGTCTAATTGGGAAATCAGTTTTCTTTTAACAATACACAGTGAAACTGAAACATTGAAATGTTTCGTAGGGGTATCCGGGTATTCCTAGTAATGCCTCTTCCATTATCAGGTTCACAACTATAACCATATATCTCTTTGCCATCTCTCCAAATCCCTTTATATGTCTTTAGTCATTACCTTCTGTACACCCCTTTTACGCTTAATGGTTTTCTTCCTTCCCTACCGGTCGGCACCAGCCTATGGTTTGGAAGAAGACTATCCAATAAGCATAATGGGTGTACTGTCCTAATCCTAGGAGCACTCGCAATGCGAGAGAAGGTGAAGATAAAAGACAACCGAATAAACCTTATTCCTATTTCTCCTGAACCAGATTCCATCCCCGAACTGGAACAAGTTCCTTTCGAGTTCGTATATAACCATACAATGGAGTATCCAATAAACTGTGGATCTTCATAGTGATATGGAGTGTCCTGGAGAAATACAAAGGTGATTTAGGATTGGTGAAGAAATACTTGGTTTGGACGTGAATAGCAGTCGCAATTTACTTTGCCCTCTTACTAATCCCTTGATATGTCTTTACTTAATACCTTTTGTACACCATCGTTATGCTAACTGGTTTTCTTCATTCCCCACCGTTCGGCACCAGCCTATGGTTTGGAAGAAGACTATCTAATTTGCGTAATAGGTGTACTATCTCCTAAACCAAGGAGTACTCGCAACCTGAGAGAAGGTAAAAAGAAAAGACAACTGAATAGTCCTATTCGTTTTCTCCAGAACAGGAAACCATCCTCGAATAAATTCCTTCGAGTTCGTATATAACCATACGATGGTTTTGTCCAATGGAAGTGGACGTTCATAGTAATACGGGGTGTCCTGGAGAAAAGGGTAAAAGTAGGAGTGGCAATGAGGTTTGCAACTCTGACAATCCAAAAGTCAGTGTTTAAGAAGGTTCGGTCAACTTGGTCACTGAGTCATAGTCTAGGGCCGGGTCATGGTTGCTTCCAAAGAGAGAGAGAAAAGAAACACTCAGCGTGCACTCTAACCTAGATCAGAATGGTTATCACTTTATCTAATCAGGAAACCTCCCACTGTAACGTCAAATTCTCCTCCAAACCTGAAAGAAGAATTAGTCGGGATCACCCGAGGAGTAAACCAACACATCAGTGGGAATCGGGATCCAACTATCATCGCATGATAACATGACGGAATCCGCTCATGTTATCATACTCCAGAAGGTATGCGCATATCTGGAAAGTTTCAGTTTCTTTAGAAACTCCCGATGTGATTTTTTGCCCCATGCTCTTATGACCATGAATTTGGCCAACATATCATAAGTCACATGTCAAGTTCTACCCGTCATTCTCCAGGTTAATTTGAACCCACCCGTACTTACCCTTGACTTTGTCCAACATGGCAGTATGACTGTCCCAAACCAACGCATCTATCTATGCTGTATATGAATACCCAATAGCTACCAATCACTGTGCCTTGACTTTGGCCAACATACACAGCTTGAATACTATTGACTATCCATATGAAACGACGGAGGGCTACGAATGGTTTCTGGCGAAAACCTTTAACGTAATGAACTTGATATCGTTGAAGGAACCGGATAGCTTTATAAAAATATAGTGGCGAAAAACCTTTGCTAAAGAGGTCACTCCCGGTGAAGGGATCTCGGCTCTTTCCCCATAGAATGAGGTGCAGGATATTCCAACTGAATACCACGATACAAGGAAAAAGTAATCGGCTATAGTGAAGTTATTGCCCTGATGCAAACTTCTGTCCAAGGGGTCACTCCCGGTGAAGGGATCTCGGCCCTTGCCTCGTCGACTGAGGTGCTGGATATTCATAACAGAATACCACTGTGCAAAACAAAAGAGAACGTCCTTGCATTAACAGCTTTTTGAAAAAAATATTCCAACAACATCAGAATAGGTTTGTTTAGCTTGCATTGATCCGAATCAACGCAGTCCCATCAATTGATCGCACCACAAAGAACGAAAATAATGATGTATGTATATGCCATCCGCATTCGCCACTGTGTCCCGTCATCACCTGTTAGGTTACTTAACTAACGACAGAGCGGGGACTGGACTAGCGCGGATGCAAAACATATACAACATCTACTAGTATATATATCAATATATAATATTCGCTCAAGGCGTGATAAAATGAAACATCATAGAAATGTAATAAGCAGCATAGAACAATACAGATATCTGGGATCCCCGGGTTTCATAAAGCCGCTACTGAAATCCGACATTCCCCTGGTCGTGTGGATAGCCTGTGCAATGAAATCCTAGACCCCTACGGGCGCGGCAAGTTACCCGCCAAAACCTGAAGCGAGGCAGCCCCCTTCAGCAACGTGAATGGACCACCCAGCACTTCATGGAATCCGGTAACTTGGGCACCCCTCCTGGGTCAACCTGTACCCCCTATGAGTGCGGCGAATAGCCTGCAAATTCTAGAGTAAAGCCTCCTCTGTCTCAAAGCCATGAGATGCGGGCCCGTTGCCCTCTAGAACCCGGCTATCCGTGCACCCCTCCGCGGGGTAATCCTAGTACAGAAAGTAAAATATATACAACGGGTACACTGACCTCAGCCCGATCGTGCCCCAAAAGAATAATATACAAACAGGCAGTGACGGCAGTCCACATGTCGAACGCTCGCCCCGCAATATCAAATGTATATAATAAACCAAACTGTACAACCATTGCATCCAGGCTATCCCCCACGACCAATCCGCAACATCACAGCACAACACAGAACATCAACGTGAATGTCACGTTCGCAAATCCGTCTAAAAAGGCTATAGCAGATAGACAGGATTTACCGATCAAGTGACATTCACGGTCGCAGATATATTGTAAAAACTGTGAACTAACATGTTTAAAATTTTCAATCGACTGAATTTCCCGAAGTGGGCCCCAAGCACAACTATAGCACTCAAAAACATCTGGGCCTAAAAAAAATATACCAGAAACCCTATTTCCATGTCAGTAAACCACTGTAGAAATTTGGTGCGGTTTGGCCACAAAACGGCGGCGGTTCCGTGGCCAAAACGTGGTTTTGGCCGTTGTTCCTCCGCGCTACAGTAATATCAGCCGACCAAATTCTCAATAAATTCCTAGAAAATCCTACACGTATTTTTCCAATATACCAAATAATTTTTAGAGAACAGAAAAATTCGACAGAAAGTATGACATGGAAACGCGGTTTTTGGAAAATCCGTTCGATCGAACTTGTAAACACATTAGAGCAAGTTAGACTAGGTTAATGGCATGGCTCTGATACCAATGTAAGTGCACGGCGGTGCCCCGGCCGTCAATTCGACACCGGAATGCGGAAACGAAACTTTTTCTAAAAACTAGAAACTGGCACCACCGCGCACTAAAATCCCGGATCGGGCCATTAACCTAACTCTAGCAAACTAGAAAATGAGGTAGAGAGCTATACCGAGCGATCCGTGTCCTTCGGTCTTCGGCCTCCACTCCGTTCTCTTTGCGGAACCTCCGGTCTTCATCTCCTCGACGGAATGGGCACCACATCGCCGGGTTCTTTTACGGGCTCCCACATCTGGACCGAGGCAACTCGGGCATGAAGTTGGCGAGCCGACGTGCCCAAGAAACGCTGTAGATGAAATGTAGAAGGCTTTGTCTCTTGGGGTTTGAAGTTGCCTTTTGATGGAGGAAACAACAATGGAAAATGAACTTGGGATTTTTGTAGCAAGCATAGAGTGATATGATATTTTTCCCACACTAAAAAAGAATCTCTCCCTCTCTCCCTAGAAGTGGCCGGCCTCTCAAAATGGTGGAGGAATTTTCAAGCATCAAGCAAGGGGAGAAAAAGGAATGAATATGAGAAGAAAAAGGTCACACTCTTTCATATCCAAAGTCATATACAAATCCCTTCACATTAATGCAAAAGAATTGATGGAAAAAGAATCTCATAAATGAAAAACCATCATGAAAAAGCAAAGATTCTTAACCCATCATAATCCTCATTTACAAACAAACCCCTCCACTTAGCTAATTTGCAAACTTGCAAATTAGCCCTCTCCAACGGAAAAATCTGGCCGCGAAGGAAAAAAGGAAAACTGGCCGGAACGGAATACAAACTGGCAACTTCAGAAAACTGATCCCGTAATAAATTACAGGAAAACCCCGCGACTGTATATACATACCCGCATTTGTATTCCCACTGAACACAAATGCAAATAGACAAAATCTACACTGTACAATACTAGGATCTGGCTTAAAACAAAGCCCGCTAGTATTATCCGTCCGATCACGATCCGTGCAATACTGCACGTATCTGATCAAACCCTGCCATATCTCCATACGGCCTCTACAGCGTTTCGCCCGAAACTTGAGAAACCGGTCTGTGGGGGACTCTAAAGACTCGTCAATACTTTGGTTGTGGATTTAACCACTAGCACGTCAGAGGTATTAGTCTATACGTAACGGGCTACCAGGTATTGACCTAAAGGGACGTCGATGAGCGAACTCATCCTGACATCCTACTGAGCCTGTCAGTGACAATATCCGTACAGTCCGGTCCGTTTGTCTATGAGCATCGCATGGCGGGCCTAGGGGGTTGGTAAAAGTCAGACCCCTAAAAGCGGTGCAAGTCGTGTCGGGGTGTATTTCAGAACACCCTGAGATACTACTGGAATACCTACCAGTAAATCTCCTGCCTCGGCCGAGTGATTTGTGTAATGGCCCTCCTAGATACAACACGACCTCACCAGCAATACCGGGAGAGACGAACCCCTGCAGATCCGCTCACTGCCTCCATGTGGCTCGGGACTATACCCAACTAAAATCTGTTGGCACAACTCCTTTGAGCGTGGTATGGTAGTAATCAAAGCGCAGCGGGAACTCACACGAGACAAATGACGATCTCAGGTCGATGAACTAACCTGTAAACATGTCATCAGGGAACTGCTATCTGACGTCAGGTATAAGACCAACTAGCATGTTCCCGGCGAGTCCTGTCCAGTGTACTCATAACCCAATGAGCACCTGTATACATCTTAGGTGAACCAACTGACATCAGTGGCTTATGAGACCGGCCACCGCCCCTCGTCGGGGTCTCGACTGTATACACTAGTCTACTCTGGAGTATCGATGCCCTGTCTCGAAACTCCCACGACTAGGGACCTTTTAAGGATGTGCTTATAGACCCCAGTTTCCACGTATATGATCGCCCTCATACTGCTGGTAGTCAAGAAAGAATCCTAGGGGCTCTATCAACGTGCAATAGTGATCAGTAATGATACATAAAGCAGTACACGATGATAAAGATAAACCAGATAGCATACTATCATCTTGAGTAAGACTGTCCTACCGGTATAGGTCATCCCTCAATCATTGCAATCACGTGCCTGTGATCCAATAATTGACTCTGAGGGCACTATCTCCAACAAGATAGACACGTCTTGGATGAACAACTGAACCCCGCAATCAACTTTGTATCAACCGTTTCAACCTACCCACATTCTTACGTTGATACTCCTTTTGAGAGTCCTGTTGTAACTCCAAGACCTATGTCTATTGCTGGACGTATTGAACAATCTCGTCGCCGATCTTGCACTCCTTTTACCACTTCCAATTCTTTGGATCAACAATTCTATTCACCTTCTTATCCAAATGTTGATCCCACTTCTGTCCAACCATTCGATTCCTACCAGTCCTACCCGACATTTACACCTTCCATAGACATTGCTTATGAACAGCCTTTTGGGAGTTCCCAGTATCCAAACAAGTTTGAATCTTTTACTGAAACTCCTTCACAACCTATGTCTAGTCTGCAACAGTCATTGGATGATTTTCGGGTAGCGCTATACCAACAGATGATGAATTTGAATGCGTCCATGGCCGCCCTCATACAACCTAAGGAATCGGTAGCTAGTTTCCAATGAGCTCCAAATTTTCCAATGTATAATGAGGCGATAGGACAGGCTGAGAATTTGAGTAGTGAGAGTGAGCTGTACATCCTTCCAAATCAAAACTACCCATTGCAAATTTAATCCCACAACTCCGGTTTTGAATGTCTATCGAGTGACCCAAACGATTCACCGATTGAAGATAGAACCGTTAATGAGTTCTGCGACTTTGTAGTGTTTGATTTACCAGATTGTGAAGGGTCCATTCTAAGTGAAACCAATCCTAAACCTTTTGACCTCTACACCTCCATCTTAGAACCACATTTGAAAAAAATCCATGCTTTTGATGAGGTGTCTAAGAAATTTGATTTTCACTTGATTGAGGATATTGACGCTGGGAATATTTTGGATGATGAACCCACAGCTTTGGATTAGTTTGTCTCTCTAATTCATCATGTCCTTTCACTTCCATGTGGACATCATCCCGAGTCAATAACTATTTTCCGGAACTCCATATGCGTCTTGATATTGATGATAAATGCATGGATATGCTGAATTTTGAGGAGACTTTTGAGGATGAACCAGTTTTACTTGATTAGTGGGATTTTCCAATTCATCCTATCCCTTTCATTGAATGTGTACACCCTCCTGAACCTTTAACTGATACCCTTCCTCAATCACTCCCCTTCATCCTTCCCATCGTTCCGACCTCGCAAGAAACCGTATCACCATCATTTCTTTTGTCTGGTTTACCAAGTTCGATCTGCCCATGTTTTCTCACGAATCTTGAAGGATTTGACCACATTTCTCGACGGGTTAATAAATTAGTGCAATCACTTTTTACACATCGGTCATTACTAATTGTACTAATTTATTCACTTCATTTTCACCCTTAATTTCATACTCCATTTCTTTCACCTTTCCGCCATTCTTCTCATCATATACCGAGACCGTATCCAACAAAAGAAAGAGTGCTTAACCAGTGGAAACACTGTTTCACTTAAGTTTGGGGGGGGGGCCTTTTTGTGTATATATATTTTTAGTTTGCTTTTTGTTTTGTATAAAATAAAAAATACAAAACAAAATAAACATATGAGCGCCGACAATTTTGACCCTCTTGGTGTAGCCTGACAGTGAGGGAACTGTCATGTTTAAGTTTGGGGGTATGCTCGGTAAGCTTTCTTCATTCGCATTCATGTGTATATTTTGCATTTGCATAATTATTTTAAAAACCCATAAAAATCGAAATTTTTTACAAAATATAAAAACTTTGTCGTCAAGTTAGCTAATAGGGTAACTTAGATTTTGATTACGAAAGTTTAGTTGATACGTTAGAAATAACTAAATCATAGGCTTAAGTATTGAAAACCCTAAAAATAACACACCTTCTATTTAACATTAGTAATTATACGTCCTTGCAGGTTTTTTTTTTATAGAATTAGGTTATCTTGAGTTCAGTTCTTGAGTTAAGTCAAGATGAAGGGAAAGTATTAAAAGCTTTACAAAAGAATAAGTCTGAAAAATAGTTTCTATTTTTGAGTTTAAATTTAGAATGTGTATACCCTACAAACTTGTAACATTTTCAAAATAATAAAATATGATTTTTGGGAATTTTTATAATTTAATATTATTTTAGTGAATATTTTAATATTCTGGTATAATTAAATACAAATAAATGGGGAAAAAATTTGGAAAATTCTAAAATAGGGTATTTTATGGAATTATGACATTTTAAAGTTTTTATGATTAGTTATATGCTAATTTAGTGCTAATCGCGATTAAAAATCGCTAATCGGATTTTCAGCATTTTTGTGCAAAAATGTGCACATATCATTTTCCACACTTGTTACACTTGTGTTACATTTCTATTTCCATGGTTGTTCATTTGGGTTCACTATTGGAGTGAGAAGAAAGGGAAAAGAAAAGAAAGAAAATGGTTGAAATGATTATGAGAGAGAGAGACCAAGTCAACCCTCACTTTATGAACCATACTCCCATCATTTTCCCCTTCTCATTCTCTCTCCTCTACCTCTCTTTGAGCTGCTGCTGCCCCTCTCCCTCTCTCTCCCTCTTCATGAAACCCTAGATCCACAATGAAATCAACCCCAAAACCCCATTCCCACTTTACAAAACTTGCTCCCAAGCTCACAAGCTACACATTGAACCTAGCAAGATTGGATTTGGAGGACTTTGAGCAACTCAAGAATTTTCTTGAGTTGCCAAAGGAGGTAATTTCTGCACCTATTAGAGTAGTATCTCATTTCTTGTGTATCAATTCAAGTTTCATATCGATATTGTGTCGTTTTGTTGACTTTGGAGAATTCAAGTTAGGGTTTAGGGTTAGACCTGAAATCAAAGTGAAATTGAGGATTGTGGTGACCTTAGAACCCTTGGTGTGATGTTATTTTAGATCAAACTAGAGACTTGAAACCAGAATACGGATTTACGAAATCGATATCGGGGAAAACTGTGAATCTGTGATCGTATTTAAGAATCTGCTATCACCCCGAGACCCCAAAAATAAAACTGAGTTGACAGTGAGATGTGCAGGCACCATGGAACCACTACACAAAGCCCTAGCCCCTAATTCTTTGTTTGGACCACAGATTTAATCCCTCTGGCCGCAAATTGCTGCCAGAGCAGGTTGGAACCCCTTCGTTTTGGTTCTGTGGCCTTATACCCTGTAGACTTGACCCTGGGTATGTCTAGTTTTGACTGATTCCAGTTAGGGTAAAATCTGGGTTGAATTGCTTGAGTTGGCGTATGATTTACGGCTTGTTTTAGCATGGATTTTGGTATTTGGTGATTCGTTTCTGTCGGGTGGCGTTTGGACGTCAACGACAAGTGGATATTGATCGTGTTTGCATGCGAGACGATAGGTTTTTACCTATGCGAGTAGCGTATGCTGTTTTGGATTTCCGATGTGATTTTCATGTGCTTTAGCGTTTGTGATATACTTGTAGGTACCCTACGTGATGTTGAGGCGAAGAAGATGAAGATGGCGACATCGGTATCGGCACACGAGAAGCAAGGTGAGTAGATTTATATCTACGGGAAGAAGTCGGGTGGAAGGCGTATAGCACCCCCGCAGTCCGTGGTGATGTATACGAATACTTATACACACATATATTTATTATGTGTTGTTAGGATTATTGATGATAATAAGGGAAATATTGATGATAAGGATGTATTGGTTTAGTATAGTGCGAACCCTAGAGTAGTGGTTGCACTCACACATACACGCACACATATACTTACATACATTCTTTCATTTATCTGTGCGCATATGGAGGTGTGTATATCTACACGTGGGTATGGGACTATGTGTTCATATACGGGATTTGAGGATGATACGTGGAATTGAGATGAGATTTGATTTGAGGCCGTGAGATCGGCGATACGACAGGATTCGTATTTGAGATGTGATATGATGGTAGTGATACCTGTTATGTGATGAGATAATGTGATATTGACTCAGATTTAGGTGGTTTTTCATACCCCTCCCGATTGACTGATTGTTGGGTTCGTAGTCCGCATAGTAAGCATTAGACTAGACCCGAGTCATACCTATTTCAAAACTAACGATTCGGGGTTATTTTAAACATAGGCAAAAGGGATTCTACGGATATTTTCAAACGACATATCTTTTCATAAAACACCGTAGCCCTTATTTTTCCAAAAACCCTGATTCGTCTTATTTCAAAAGGCAAGGCTGCATGATATATTTACTGAGACAGATTCCTTACTGTTGCGTTGATTATTCGATTCCGCATATTCATGTTATTTGCATTGCATTGCTTGTGTTTATTGATATATTACAGTCATGCTGCTAGGACACCAGCACCATTATCGATGATGCGTATGTTCCACGTACACTTATTGCTGGCTCACACACTTCACCATCGATAATTGCCATGTCACTACACTGTAGTACTATTGCATTCTGGATATGACCCTTGCATGACATCCTGATATGTTTACATTTCTTTTACATGTCGCATACATTATGCCTTCTGATTATACGCATTGAGAGTTGTTGTTTCCATGATATTTCTGGTTTTGGGAACCATGGGTATTTCAAAAGAGAATATGTAATTGCTTTAAAAACCCGGTTACCCGTGACATGATATTTCAGTGCGTCCACCATGTGTTTTCTCGGTGCTGAGAGCGACATGTGAAACCCGATTCGAGGAGGCGGATGAGGCCGATTGCGGGTACATGGTGGACCCGGTATGGTTCCCCGGGGCAAGAAATGTTTTTCGTAGAGTAGACGATGAGCCTAGCAGGGTGGCGAGTACCTACTGGTGATTGGTTGGACCTGGCGTTTTTCCGGAGGATACCGACCAGAGTCGATAGATGGATATGGGCGTACTGCTGGGGCCGATTCCGCAGACGGAGCCCGTGGGCTGATCCGGACGGACGGAGCCCGTTATATGAGGATTTACGTGCCGATGCTGGGCACGGTTTTCATGATGTTTTCGAGTGTCGTTGCTGGGCACTCCGGTTCCATGATTTTGACGTGTCGCGAGGGACACAGGTGGTTTATATCCTTATATTTCCATGCATATGCTGATGATTTTTACATGCATGATGGTTATTTATCATTGGGTGACGAGTGGACGGGATCCACGTATATGCACATTTGATTACAATGATTATACCTCACATTTATGATATGCTTTTACCTGAGGCACTTGGCACGAGCACTTGGCACTACACTCATGTATAGAGATTACATTGCCGGTTTAGTATGCTTCAGAATTATTCATATTGAGGTTTATATTTATATCTGATCGTATTGACCTAGGATGGGTCATACATTCGATCTCTGCTTGTAGATATTTTCTATTCACGAGTTGGCAACTCACCCCCGTTGTGCCACAGTCCTTGCAGGCTTTTGCCGTACAGGTTCCATAGCGGCATTTCTGGCACGCTTCTTCCATATGGATGACTTGCTTGGGTAGGTGGGTTCTTTTGTATCAGAACAGCCCTTGTTCCTGTATTATTCATTGTATCTAGAAATTCCATCAACCAAAACTTGTATATTGTTTCAGAATTAGAAAACAGTGTTGTATTATTTCGGCCATAGAGTCGCGCTTGTAGTATTACGGTTTTCTGGCTGTTTTGAGTTCTTTTTGGGTTTTGATCCTCGCCCTTTGGTGTTGTATATTATTATTACTTGCGTGGTTGTGACCGTCGATTGACGAAGAGCTAGCTCCCGCTTAGGGATGCCTGTTATCATTTCGTATATGTTATTCTTGTTGTACCCCGTTCGGTGCCAGTTTTTACAAAGGAAACTCTGCCGAAATTTTCAGGAAAGGTTACACATTTTAAAAATGCATATTCGGCTTAGTTATTTAAAAACTTTGATTTTCGAAACATGATTTCTTTACTTCTTAAACCAGTTTTCCTTATTTACTCTTTAAATGGTTTTAGATTTCTGGGCTTTTGGCTTACTTGGATCAGATGGAGTCCTATAGACTTCATCTGGTTCTAGGGCCAGTCACGTGCTCTTTCGGGTCGTGACAAAGTTGGTATCAAAGCGCTAGGTTGACCTTGGTTCGAGTCTAAGTTTAACTATGTGGAGCCTAGGGCGTTATCTATATACGGAACTTAGGCTTGACTTTACGGAACTTAGACTTAGTCGAGGGGGTATTATACCCGAACTTTCGTCGCATAGGATGACCTTGGTTGATGGAGTAGGTAGCTTGAGTAGAGGGATGTACCGTACGTATGTTCCGCGGCATACTTACGACGCGCCACTCCGCTTAAGAAACCTTAGGATGTACATTTCCTTGCACCGTATTATATTCCTTCCTATGATCTATCCTCATCGATACTGGTTATGGTTTTGCCGCCACGATTGCACGGGCAGAGTGAGCTACGGCTCGAGTTGCGTCAGCATGAGCTCGTCGTGGGCGAGGACTGACCAAGGTGTGATTCCAGAGACATACGATTGCGTATTGAGGCGTCGTCTTATTGTGTTTTCGCGCCATGAGCGTTGGATTGATAGCTTTTACGAGATTTCCCGGATGTGCTGATCGGCACCAGAGGATTGAGCCACTGATAGAGGCCAGCCAGGAGGTGATGACCATTGATATATCGCTTATCCAGGATGATTGAGGCGCTGTTTAGCGTATAGACGAATGAGCCAGTTGTTGCTGCGAATGATGAGATATCGCCCAGATGATTGGAGCTACTGCAGCATAAGCATATACTTAGAGATATGACGGTGAGTCGCTAGTCACCGAGGATGAATGACTAGGACATGTGGTTCGTTCGCTTATCCCGATGTGAGGTCACCAGATAGATTGATTCCAGCTAGAGGCGACTTCACGCAGATTCGTTGAGAGTCGATTGAGACGATCGAATGTCAGGAACCCATTTTCCAAGTTTAAAGTATTCGGAAAGACATGCAAGCGATTCTATGGATCCTCTAGAAGAATGAAACCCTAACTCGACATAATGACTGTGTGAAAGCCTTTGAACCTTAGGGTTTGCAGCAGTTCCGCGGCGCCATTAGTGAGGCTTGGGTTTGCCCTTCTACGGCTGGACCATCGATGCTGTGGTATGTACTCGATACTATTAAACTGTACCCAAGATGTTGAGCTCTTGGGGGATTATGAGGTTCTGACGAGTCGATCGGACGATTCGACATCCTTTGGATATCATGTGATGGGACACTGCTTGGGAGACTCCAGATACGAGCATAGCCGTTGGAACGCGGTTTGTGTAACCACGATGAGATGAGTCCGAATCAGTCGATGTTGAATCAGAGTGGAGTAAAGAGTTCGCATGATATTTCGACGAGATGACGTTCCACTCCGCTGACATCAGAGATACGATATGCACGCTGAGGACGTGTTCGGCTAGATATCTTCTACTGAGTAATGAAGATACCGAGTTCGTGATTTCGAGTCCGTGTGAGAGACTTCGGATGGACCGTAGCCGAGGATATGGCAGGGCGCAGATAGAGACGCGACGTCGAAATGGACGATGATACAGACAAGCGGGACAAGAAGTTCGTGCGAGATACAGACGAGCTGTTACTTTTCCCCGTTAAGATTAATGGTCAGATATGCATACAGAGGCGCAGGGATGCGACCAGCTTCCGAGTAGATGTTGTACCAAGGATGCAGATGTCCAGAGAGTGAGAAAGGATTACGCCAGAGTACCAGCCTCCGTACAGTTTGGCTTAGGCGAGATCAGAAGAGACCTTGAGAAGAATTCCTTCCAGTACACTGCTGCAATAAGATTTGCGCCAGGAGCCGATGTGAGATGTGCTGCTTTACGAGCGGTCGTGAGGTTTGACCGAGAGATGACCAGAGAAGTGTCAGAACGGAATCGTTCCTGTTAGCACACCTGACTGGGCCGATGAGCCGATGGATTGCGAGATTGGTAATCCACAGGGAAGATAAGGAACCAGAGGCAGAGGACGCCAGCCGTGAGCAAGAGGCAAGTAAATATCTTGCCCCGCTAGCATTGGATGTACCGGCACCTTCTCGATTTCGAAGGAGGATATACCGATGGCGGTATTTATGCTTTGTGATTTTGTGATTTGACTATCACGTATCCGTCACTTTGGATTTCGGTATTTTGGGCGATCTATTCGCATGATTTAGTCTTGATGACTGAGTTCCATGATATTTGATTTTGTGCACCATGGTTGCACCTACTGGGTATTTATACCTTGCGCATAGTTATTACTCTTGAGGTATTGATTGTGATTTCATGCCTATTTTATGTCGGTGATTTGATTTACGTTTCCAGCATAGTTTCATATACTTTTAGTGTTTTGATTTGATTTGTGCACACTGATGCACGCGGTTATGAGATTTTCCATCGTGGTACACCTGATTTTGATTAAGCCGCATTGTACATTGTTTCGTGCCTTGGCTGCACCTGCTTATGACTTCATGGATTTCATACGGTTGATTTGAGGCTGTGCATATGTTACGCACACGATTTGATTTTGCACTCGGTATAGCTTATATGTGCTTGTAGTGCATTGATATGTGTTTTGTGCACGCAGTTGCACACGTTTATGATTTCCTTTATACCTGGGTACACTTGGTGTTGCTGCTTACGCATTTGAGTTATTGCTTGGTATTTGTGCATGGGATGCACCAGTTCTATACTTCGTGCGTTTCTCGCACCAGTTTTATGTTTCTTGCGTTTATCGCATCAGATTTATATTTCGTGCCTTTGTTGCACCGGATTTATATTTTGTGCACTACGGTTGCACTTGACTTCGATTTGATATCATTCGATATGTCGATTTTGACCCTGATATTGATGATTGATTCCTACACTCCGTGCTTTGATTGGACTTACGCATGTTCGGCGTTGCTATTGGATTTTGTGATTCCGTGCATGTTGAGTGCGCAGGGTTTAGATTTTCATTCGTGCACGATGGATGCACCGATTTGGTTTTTCGCGCATGTTGGGCGCAGCTTTTTGGATACGATTTTGGTGCACACCAGATGCACTAAATTGAGATTCTTCGTGCATGTCAGATGCACCTGGTTTTGCTGTCAGGCACACCGGTTGCCTATGACAGATTCTTCGTGCACACCCGTTGCACCTAGATGTTGTTTTGTGCACCTATATGGTACATATATGGATTATGATTTCCGTGCGCACCAGACGCACAGGGTGGTGTTATGTGCATTTTTGTGATTTATTCCTTTTGGAGCAGTACATTTTTATGATATTGGATATTTGTTTTCATACTGAGCAGGACTAGTCAGAGGACAGTACCTGGATATATTTTGCATGCATTGAAAGTTATCGAAGGGATTTCCAAAGAGCGAGCTATGGTCTCAGTATATATATACCTACGTGTCCGATATGACACGAAACGTTTTAAAAACAAGGAAATCCTTCTAAATTGTTTTAAAAAAGGCGGAACGTACATAGTAAACAAAAGATATATACATAAATGGTTATTTGCATATGAAAAACATCCTCCACTGTGCAGTGTTATGCGCATCGCACAGCAACTTAAAAGGATTTGGCATGCATTTACATCATCTATTCACATGTATAGACTGGATGTCTACATGTATAGTTCTGATCTACATCATATTGGTTTTGTATTGGATTTGACATTTGTATCCTTACCAAGACTCCGATGATTGCGGGATGTTTGACGGAGTTTTGCTTTTGAGTTATCTGCTCAGTACTCATGCGCATGCATTGCGCTATGATGTTTTATGTATAGATGATTTCGGAGCCCCGATGACTTGGAATTTGTATTGAAATATTTTAGTATTTGGGGGTTTAAATTTAAATTCGGGGACCGAATTTCTTTAAGGCGGGTAGATTGTAACGTTTTCAAAATAATAAAATATGATTTTTGGGAATTTTTATTATTTAATATTATTTTAATGAATATTTTAATATTCTGGTATAATTAAATACAAATAAATGGGGAAAATTTTTGGAAAATTCTAAAATAGCGTATTTTATGGAATTATAACATTTTAAAGTTTTTATGATTAGTTATATTCTAATTTAGTGCTAATCGCGATTAAAAATCGCTAATCGGATTTTTAGCATTTTTGTGCAAAAATGTGCACATATCATTTTCCACACTTGTTACACTTGTGTTACATTTCTATTTCCATGGTTGTTCATATGGGTTCACTATTGGAGTGAGAAGAAAGAGAAAAGAAAAGAAAGAAAAAGGTTGAAATGATTATGAGAGAGAGAGAGAGACCAAGTCTACCCTCACTTTATGAACCATACTCCCATCATTTTCCCCTTCTCATTCTCTCTCCTCTCCCTCTCTTTGAGCTGCTGCTGCCCCTCACCCTCTCTCTCCTTCTTCATGAAACCCTAGATCTACAATGAAATCAACCCCAAAACCCCATTCCCACTTCACAAAACTTGCTCCCAAGCTCACTAGCTACACTTTGAACCTAGTAAGATTGGATTTGGAGGACTTTGAGCAACTCAAGAATTTTCTTGAGTTGCCAAAGGAGGTAATTTCTGCACCTATTAGAGTAGTATCTCATTTCTTGTGCATCAATTCAAGTTTCATATCGATATTGTGTCGTTTTGTGGACTTTGGAGAATTCAAGTTAGGGTTTAGGGTTAGACCTGAAATCAAAGTGAAATTGAGAATTGTGGTGACCTTAGAACCCCTGGTGTGATGTTATTTTGGATCAAACTAGAGACTTGAAACCAGAATACGGATTTACTGAATCGATATCGGGGAAAACTGTGAATCTGTGATCGTATTTAGGAATCTGCTATCACCCCGAGACCCCAAAAATAAAACTGAGTTGACAGTGAGATGTGCAGGCACCATGGAACCACTACACAAAGCCCTAGCCCCTAATTCTTTATTTGGGCCGCAGATTTAATCTCTCTGGCCGCAAATTGTGGCTAGAGCAGGTTGGAACCCCTTCGTTTTGGTTCTGTAGCCTTATACCCTGTAGACTTGACCCTGGGTATGTCTAATTTTGACTGATTCCAGTTAGGGTAAAATCTGGGTTGAATTGCTAAAGTTGGCGTATGATTTACGGCTTGTTTTAGCATGGATTTTGGTATTTGGTGATTCGTTTATGTCCGGTGGCGTTTGGACGTCAACGACAAGTGGATATTGATCGTGTTTGCATGCGAGACGATAGGTTTTTACCTATGCGAGTAGCGTGTGCTGTTTTGGATTTCCGATGTGATTTTCATGTGCTTTAGCGTTTGTGATATACTTGTAGGTACCCTACGTGATGTTGAGGCGAAGAAGATGAAGATGGCGACATCGGCATCGGCACACAAGAAGCAAGGTGAGTGGGTTTATATCTACGGGGAGAAGTCGGGTGGATGGCGTATAGCACCCCCGCATGTATACGAATACGTATACACACATATATTTATTATGTGTTGTTAGGATTATTGATGATAATAAGGGAAATATTGATGATAAGGATGTATTGGTTTAGTATAGTGCGAACCCTAGAGTAGTGGTTGCACTCACACATACACGCACACATATACTTGCATACATTCTTTCATTTATCTATGCGCATATGGAGGTGTGTATATCTACACGTGGGTATTGGACTATGTGTTCATATACGGGATTTGAGGATGATACGTGGAATTGAGATGAGATTTGATTTGAGGCCGTGAGATCGGCGATATGACAGGGTTCGTATTTGAGATGTGAGATGATGGTAGTGATACCTGTTATGTGATGAGATAATGTGATATTGACTCAGATTTATGTGGTTTTTCATACCCCTCCCGATTGACTGATTGTTGGGTTCGTAGTCCGCATAGTAGGCATTAGATTAGACCTGAGTCATACCTATTTCAAAACTAACGAATCGGGGATATTTTAAACATAGGCAAAAGGGATTCTATGGATATTTTCAAACGACACATCTTTTCATAAAACACCGTAGCCCTTATTTTACCAAAAACCCTAATTCGTCTTATTTCAAAAGGCAAGGCTGCATGATATATTTTCTGAGACAGATTCCTTACTGTTGCATTGATTATTCGATTCCTCATATTCATGTTATTTGCATTGCATTGCTTGTGTTTATTGATTTATTACAGTCATGCAGCTAGGACACCAGCACCATTATCGATGATGCGTATGTTCCACGTACACTTGTTGCCGGCTCACACACTTCATCATCGATAATTGCCATGTCACTACACTGTAGTACTATTGCATTCTGGATATGACCCTTGCATGACACCTTGATATGTTTACATTTCTTTTACATGTCGCATACATCATGCCTTCTGATTATACGCATTGAGAGTTGTTGTTTCCATGATATTTCTGGTTTTGGGAACCGTGGGTATTTCAAAAGAGAATATGTAATTGCTTTAAAAACCCGGCTACCCGTGACATGATATTTCAGTGCGTCCACCATGTGTTTTCTCGGTGCTGAGAGCGACATGTGAAACCGGATTCGAGGAGGCGGATGAGGCCGATTGCGGGTACATGGTGAACCCGGTATGGTTCCCCGGGGCAAGAAATGTTTTTCGTGGAGTAGACGATGAGCCTAGCAGGGTGGCGAATACCTACCGGTGATTGGTTGGACCTAGCGGTTATCCGGAGGATACCGACCAGAGTCGATAGATGGATATGGGCGTACTGCTGGGGCCGAGAGCCGATTCCGCAGACGGAGCCCTTGGGCTGATCTGGACTGACGGAGCCCGTTATATGAGGATTTGCATGCCGATGCTGGGCACGGTTTTCATGATGTTTTCGAGTGTCGATGCTGGGCACTCCGGTTCCATGATTTTGACGTGTCGCGAGGGACACAGGTGGTTTATATCCTCATAATTCCATGCATATGCTGATGATTTTTACATGCATGATGGTTATTTTTCATTAGGTGACGAGTGGACGGGATCCACGTACATGCAGATTTGATTACATTGATTATACCTCACATTTATGATATGCTTTTACCTAAGGCACTGGCACGAGCACTTGGCACTACACTCATGTATAGAGATTACATTGCCGGTTTAGTATGCTTCAGAATTATTCATATTGAGGTTTATATTTATATCTGATCGTATTGATCTAGGATGGGTCATACATTCGATCTCTGCTTGTAGATATTTTTTATTCACGAGTTGGCAACTCACCCCGGTTGTGCCACAGTCCTTGCAGTTTTTTGCCGTACAGGTTTCATAGCGGCATTTCTGGCACGCTGCTTCCAAATGGGTGACTTGCTTGGGTAGGTGGGTTCTTTTGTATAAAAACCGCCCTTGTTCCTGTATTATTCATTGTATCTAGAAAGTCCATCAAACAAAACTTATATATTGTTTCAGACTTAGAAAACTGTGTTGTATTATTTCGACCTTAGAGTCACGCTTGTAGTATTACGGTTTTCTGGCTATTTTGAGTTCTTTTTGGGTTTTGATCCTCGCCCTTTGGCGTTGTATATTATTATTGCCTGTGTGGTTGTGACCGTCGATTGATGAAGAGCTAGCTCCCGCTTGGGGATGCCTTTTATCATTTCATATATGTTATTCTTGTTGTACCCCGTTCGGGGCCAGTTTTTACAAAGGAAACTCTGCCGAAATTTTCAGGAAAGGTTACACATTTTAAAAATGCATATTCGGCTTAGTTATTTAAAAACTTTGATTTTCGAAACATGATTTCTTTTCTTCTTGAACCAGTTTTCCTTATTTACTCTTTAAATAGTTTTAGATTTCTGGGCTTTTGGCTTACTTGGATCAGATGGGGTCCTATAGACTTCATATGGTTTAAGGGCCAGTCACGTGCTCTTTCGGGTCGTGACAAAACTGCACATACACGCATCTTGAAACTTGGGATAGTAGAGGATACCTAGAAATACTCTTGCCTGAAAACCTAGTATGAAAGGAAAAACGATATTTAAAGTTAACCACCAAAATAGGATCATTGAAAAATATATCCAGTCTTGAAAAAGAAAAAAATAAAGAAAAGAAAAGAAAAAATAAATAAATTCAAGACCTGGAAACTACTATTTACGCTTTAAGCACATAAATTCAGTAATCGGCTGTTAGTGCCTCAAGAAGCATTAATAGTCGCATGAAAGGTGCGTCAGCAAACCCATACATCATTAACGAAAAGAAGTAGTATTAGGTATCAGGGCAAGGGTATTATAGCTTGAATTGAATTCTTAAGTGTAGGGGTGAAATTTTACACACACGTAGGGGTATACAATCGATGTTTGGAAGAAAGATAGGAATAAAGAATAAGACTTATGTTTTCCATAAAGATGATAAAAATCCTTGATTGGAGACCGCACTTTAGAAGGAAAACTCAAGAGATACCGAGATCTTTCTAAACTGTAAAATGTATAGGATCCGAGGTTGAATAAATTGGAGGCGTGAAACATAAGGGTTGAATATTTCTAACTTAGGATAATAGAATTTCTAACCTAGATACTAAACTTCAGGAGTAGAATCGACGTTAACTTATGAAACTAGTTTGACGGGATTTTGAAGGTAGTATCCACTGAAAACCTTCAAGAGACAACACTCCTCCTACTATGGACACCTAGAGGTTTAACGGCTTATTGCACAACCTCAGTGCAATCGCGTATCCTGCGAGAGTGAGGTTAGGATTTTTTGTTTTGCTCAGGACGAGCAAAAGATAAGTTTGGAGGTATTTGTTCATCTCAGAAAACTGCATTTTAATACCACCCATTTATTATCTATTTTTGTATATATCGGTACTATTAACAGTGTCTGCTCAGTAATTACAGATTACAGGTATCCGTGACAAAATAATCGAAATACACTCAAAATCACGGATATAATGCTTGTGAGCCGACACTACAACCGGAACTGGAAACCGACCGATACCCAAAGAGTTTTTGCAAATAAACAAGTGTACACACATTTTGGTCCAATACATAGCAAGTGTGCACTAGCTCTTTGATGCATGGACCTAGGAAGGGGCTGCCCAAGAGCATAAGTGAAGTGATGTGTGTTAAATGCTAAAAAAGTGTGATGTGATATAAAGCTACATATTTCCTCCAAATCCCTGAATGCAGACCAGGTTTATATAGACAAATCAAGCAGCACCAGAGTGATATTGGAGAGCACACAAGACCACCACATGATCACGGGCCAAGTTGCTCGGATTTAGGCCGGCGACAAGCCCAATAAATCCGATCTCGCTGGCCCCCTAGCCCCAATGAGTACCATTTTTATTTTAGCTCTGCCTTGCTGTAACATCAACTAATTTTTATTACTTGTTTAATTTTCTTTTGAGCCTATAAATACAGACAAGTGAGCAAAGGAGAGGCTCCCACTTTGTCTCATTCTTTGTCCAAGATTTCTCATTTTCTTTACACTTCATACTCTTTTGTTTTCTTTTTCTTGTACATAGCTTAGTTCCCACTGAGTTGCTTGCCTTCTCTTGTTCTTGCAATCTCTTCATTGAGCTTGCAAGTTTAAGTTTTGGTTATTGAACTCAAGGTTGTATCACTTGGACATAATAAAAATCTCTTTTTGCACTTTGGGTTCCTAGTATTTATATTTCTTGCATTTACTTTCTTGCAATTTATTTCCATGCCATTCACTTACTTTCTCTTTTAATTCCATGCAATTTACTATCTTGTAATGTTGTCTTTTCTTTTCATTGTATCTTTTCCTTTGCTCTCTTTCTTTTGTTGTTTTGTTTGTTTATGAATATGTTGTTGTTAGGAAAAAGATTGGTTGCTGATTGCACGCTTTTGGCATGTCGGATGTTCACAGTTCTAAAGTTATAACAGCGATCAGGACGGTGTCGCTTCGCAGCTAGCCGGTTGAGCACGGGTCGATCCGCAGGGAGATGGTTGTATGTTCGTTCGAGTCTTAGACGAGTCAATAAAGAATGTGTATATGTTTGTTCAATCTAACCTATGTGTTATATGCAAGTATAAAGTTGTTAAGAAAAAGATACGAAAGTGTAAGCTAATGAAATCCGTACACAAAACCTTTGAACCGAGTCTTGACCAATTGAAGCTAGAGCAATCGGCAACAACGTGGATTAAGGGATTTAAGCACGGTATTCGTGGAATCCGGCTTATTTACCCTTGTCCTTCCTTTCTTGTCTCTTGCTTTCGCCTCCGGCCAAACCGAACGCAACCGGTCGCGGTTAGGAATCACCGTTACCTTGGTAGGGTAGGGTGCCTAACGGAGCGCTTGCGTATCGTTTGGGCGGAGTTCAATGGAAAATAATGGAAAAAGGAAATGAGCAAAGAAATATTAACTTACAATATCGTATTTATTCTTAACAACAACGTATTAATAACGAACCAAAAAGAGAGAACAAAAGAACAAAGAAAAGAAAAGATTACAAGTAAGTAAAGGCATGGAATTTAAGTGCATGAAAGTAAAGCAAGGTAATAAAAAGCAAGAAAGAAATAAGCAAGAAAATGAACTAGAAACCATAGAACAAGTTACACACCATGGGTTTAATAATCCAAACTTAAACTTGCAAGCTCAATTAAGAGGTTGCAAGATCAAGAGAGAGCTAAAAACCCAAGGCAAAATGAAGCACAAATTCCATAAGAAGATACAACTCTTGAGATCAATAGCCAACCCTTAAACTTTCAAACTCAATGAAGAGGTTGAATGATCAAGAGAAAGCAAGGATCTCAAGGGGAAGCTAAACAAAATAATGATACAAGAAAAACCTCATCTTCATTTAACATTCACTCAATACTCTTACTACATTTTCATGGAAGAAAGAATGAAGAAGAAGAAGAAGACTAAAAACTAACAAAAAGAGGCTTAAGAAATGAACTCCTTGGCTTGGCTCAGAACTGGGGTATTTATAGGCAGGGAACTAGAAACCTAGTACAAGAATATGGCTCCACATAAAATTACCCAACTGCCCCTGAAAAACGACGCAGCACGGAGCCAGTACGGCCGCGTTTCCGCGGCCTAAGCATGCTTATGCCGCGGAAACGCGGCCGTTTAGATGAGTTGGCCTACGTGTTTTGGTGTGTTTTCCTGTTCTGCTCTCCTCTGTTGTTCTACAGGTACCAAATTGCAAATTGCATCCACAATTGCTTCAGATCTGCAACAGTCCAAAGTGGCATCAAAAATAATACTTTTGACCTTTTCTCCCTCGAGCTCCATGCACCCATTAATTCTTGTGCTGCCCCCCTCGTGCTCTGTGCTTGTCCGAGACACGAATGACCACTGTCATATGTCTTGTCTCTGGAACTGGTACGCGGCACTGGACGGATATGGATGACCGGAACCCGGCTTTTATCTACTGTCAACAGATGTTCTGTATTTTGGCGAAACTGTGGAGATTTTGTATCATTTGCGTTATTTTGGGCTAGGAACCTGTAGTCTGTAAATATGTAGTAAACACAGATTAAAAGCACCAACCTATAAACAAACGAGCGTAAGAATGGACGGTAGTAAAAGCAATATTCTGGTACGAACAAATACCCCCAAACTTAACTTTTGCTCGTCCCGAGTAAAACCAATTATTCACAAAAAAGTCCTAACTGCATTTTCGCAGGGAACGCGATTGCACTGAGCACGTGCAATAAGCCGTTAAACCTCTTGGTGTCCCAAGTAGGAGGAGTGTTGTCTCCTGAGGGTTTTCAGCGCATTACACCCAAAAAATCCCGTCAAGCTAGTGTCATAAGTTAACGTCGATTCTACTCCTACAGTTTAGTATTTACGTTAGAAATTCTATCATCCTAAGTTAGAAATATCCAACCCTAATGCTTCACACCTCCTATCTATTTAACCTTGATCATATACGTTCCAAAAAGTTTAGAAAGATGTTGGTTCTCCTGAGTTTTTCTTCTTTAAGTGTGGTCTCAAATCATGGATTTTTATTAACTTTACAGAAAAAAAAAAGTCTTATTCTTCATTTCTATCTTTTATCCAAACATTGATTGTATACCCCTACGTGTGTGTATATTTGCACCCTTACTCTCAAGAATTCAATTCAAGCTATAATACCCTTGCCCTAATACCTTATACTACTTCTTTTCATTAAGGATGGACGGATTTGCTTGCACATCTTTCATGCGACTATTAATACTTCATGAGGCACTAACGGCCGATTACTGAATGTGTGAGCTTTAAAGCGTAAATAGCAGTTTCCAGGTCTTGACTTTATTCTATTTTTCTTTTTCTTTTTTTTTTCTTTTTCAAGACCGGATATATTTTTCAATAATGCTCTTTTGGTGTTTAGCTTTAATTACCGTTTTTTCTTTCATACTAGATTTTCAGGCAAGAGTATTTCTAGGTATCCTCTACTATCCCAAGTTTCAAGGTGTGTGTAAGAGCAGTTTGTAGGGTATATATTTTCTAAATTTGAACTCAAGAAAAGAAACTATTTTTCAGACTTATTCTTCAGTAAAACTTCAATGCTTTCCCTTCATCTTGACTTAACTCAAGAACTGAACTCAAGATTACCTATTTCGCAAAAAAAATAAATCTAAGGACGTATACATACCAAAGTTAGACAGAATGAGGGTTATTTTTAGGATTTTCAATTCCTAAGCCTAGAATTTAGTTATTTCTAACATATCAACTAAACTTTCAGAATAAAAATCTAAGTTACCCTATTAGCTAACTTGACGACAAAGTTTTTATATTTTTTTTGGAAAATTTTCGATTTTCATGGGTTTTTAATAAGGTATGCAAATGCAAAATATACAAATGAATATGAAGGAAGAAAGCTTACCGAGCATACCCCCAAACTTAAACTTGACAGTGCCCTCACTGTCAGGCTACACCAAGAGGGTCAAAATTTTCGTCGCTCCCTAAAAACAAATTTATATACATAAAAAAAATGGGAAACAAAAAAAATACATACAAAAAGGTTCCCCCCCAAACATAAGTAAAACAGTGTTTCCACAGTTAAGCGTTGAAGTTCAGGATCAGGGGGGAAAGAAAACATTTTCAAACTATACAAGGCCTTACACAGGCCAAAAGTGAGTACCAACCATTCAAAGATTTTATCGTTATAAAGCGACGGTTGGTGAAAGAATGGAGTGTAGAGAAAAGAGAAGGAGAATACGCGAGACCGTATGGAGATAGAAGTGGTATACGGTCTAGGTATATAAGAAGAAGAATGGCGAAAGGGAGAAAGAAGTGGAATACGAACTTGAGGGTGGAAATGGATTGAATAAATTAGTACAATCTGTAATGATCGATGTGAAAAGATAGATTGTACTAATCTATCAATATGGCGATAAATTGGGTCAAATCCCTCAAGATTCGTGAGAAACCATGGGTACGCCCAACTCGGTAAACCAGACATATGAAATGAAAATGAGACGGTTTCTTGCTAGGTCGGAACGATGGAAAGGATGGAGGTAGGTGATTGAGGAAGGTTATCGGTTAAAGGTTCAGGAGGGTGTACACAGTCAATGAAAGGAACAGGATGAATTGGAAAATCCGACTCATCAATTAAAACTGGTTCATCCTCAAAACTATCCTCAAAATTCAGCACGTCCATGCATTTATCTTCAAAATCCAGATGCATATGGGGTTCGGGAAAAACATTTAATGACTCAGGATGATGAATTGGAGAGAAAAACTCAGCCAAATATACGGGTTCATCATCCAAAATATTCCCAGCGTCAATAACCTCAGTGAAGTGAAAATCTATATTCTCAGACACCTCAACAAAAGCATGGATATCTATCAATTCAGGTTCTAAAGTGGAGGTGTCGAGGTCAAAATGTTTAGGAACGGTTTCACTTGGAAGGGACCCTTCACAATCAGGTAAATCAAACACTACAAAGTCGCACAACTCATTATCTGTTCTATCTTTAATCAATGAATCGTTTGGAACATTAGATAGACATTCAAAACCGGAGTTGTGGGATTCAAGTTGAAACGGGTAGGCCTTATTCGGAAGGGGGTACATCTCACTCTCTCCACTCAAATTCTCAACATGTCCTACCGCCTCTTCATACATTGGAAAATTTGGAGCTAGTTGAAAACTGGCTACCGGGTTACTAGGTTGTATGAGGGCGGCCATGGATGCATTCAAATCAATCATCTGTTGGTATGACGCTACCCTAAAGTCTTCCAAAGACTGTTCCAGACTAGACATGGGTTGTGAAGGGGTTTCAGTAAAAGATTCAAAGTTGTTTGGATACTGAAAACTCCCAAATGGTGGTTCAGAAGCAATGTCTAGGGAAGGTGCAAAAGTCGGGTAGGACTGGTAGGAATTGAATGGCTGGACAGGAGCAGGATCAACATTTGGATAAGAAGGTGAATGGAATTGTTGATCCCAAGAATCTGTAGTGGTGAAAGGAGTAAAAGATCAGCTACAGGATTGTTCAATATGTTTAGCGACGGACAAATGACGACTTGCAAAAGGGGTATCAACATAAGAGGGTGGGGGAGGTTGAAAAGGTTGATACAAAGTGGATTGCGGAGGGCAAGTGTTTGTCCTAGACGCGTCTATCCGATCATTCAAAGTGATTTTGGGCATGGAGGGATCGTTCGACGTTCGGCCAAAGCAAGAACCGTAAGAAGTAATGTCTGGTTGTGGGTACCAAAGTTCGGCAAGAGTTTTACGAGGTGGGGTACCCATGATATGAAGAGAGAAAGAAAGAAAGGCAGAGAAAAGGAGGGGAAAAAGAATGTGATTTTTTTTTTAGTTTCTAACAAAAGAATGAAATATACACACAAAAAGAATCTGGTAAAAAACAATCATGACACAAAAATACCACACACCTAATCGTTCTAGGGTTCACCTAGGTCAACTAGACCTGCTCTAGAACTTGATTGTCGAAGTAAAACTGTGTCGAGAAACGGGCCTAAGATACACTGATCACGAGGCCAGGTAAGTGCAGAGATAAGGGGAGCTTTTCCGACGCTTTCGCGAAGGTCCTTAATTAAGTAACCCTTTCTCTTTTGGCGGTTTCGCCGTTAACACTTTCGTAGACACCCCGTAAACAATATACCGTTAAGCGAGGTTCTAAACACAGTTAACTTCTCCTAGTGAGCGCGAAATCCTTAAGGCTTAAAGTCTAGTTTCTTTTAAAGTTTGTGTGGGTAAACGTTATGCTCAAGTTCGTGATTTGTGGGCCATGGAAAAGGTGATGAAATCCTTTACCGTATGTTGTGGGGTTCGCTTGCCCTTAAGTCCGTATTAATGTATGCAATGCGCAATTCAATAAAAATTCTATAAAGAATCAAACAATCGTTTTTTTAGTTTAAGCACGGCACTGCAACAAATACGGGTTAGTCAATTTTTAGCGTTTGCTAGCGAACTCGCAAAGAATTCTTCAAAGAATAGCATATTGGATGCGTCGGATTTGAGAAGAAGGTGTTAGTAAAGTACGTACCGTTAAGTTTTTGGGTTAGGAAACCCCCGTTGAATCAAATCCGGTAAGCTTGAAAAGTTCGCTTGCGCAGGTCAAACTACCCAGATCTTTGGCACTGTACTTTGCAATCACCTTAGCCTTGAACGTACACTTTGCTCCCCACAATCGCAGTTCGCAAATCCGCAAAAATCTGCAGACTTGCTCACAAAAATTATCAAAAATAACAAAAAGATTTTATATTTTTTTTATTTATAAATATATACAAAAAGAATATTAACCCGAATAACAAGAAAGAAAATACGTTACTGTCTCCCGGGCAACGGTGCCATTTGATCGCATGCTTTTGGCATGTCGGATGTTCAAAGTTCTAAAGTTATAACCGCGATCAGGACGGTGTCGCTTCGCAGCTAGCCGGTTGAGCACGGGTCGATCCACAGGGAGATGGTTGTATGTGCGTTCGAGTCTTAGACGAGTCAATAAAGAATGTGTATATGTTTGTTCAATCTAACCTATGTGTTATGCGCAAGTATAAAGTTGTTAAGAAAAAGATACGAAAGTGTAAGCTAAACAAATCCGTACCCAAAACCTTTGAGCCGAGTCTTGACCAATTGAAGCTAGAGCAATCGGCAACAACGTGGATTAGGGGATTTAAGCACGGTATTCGTGGAATCCGGCTTATTTACCCTTGTCCTTCCGTTCTTGTCTCTTGCTTTCGCCTCCGGCCAAACCGAACGCAACCGGTCGCGGTTAGGAATCACCGTTACCTTGGTAGGGTAGGGTGCCTAACGGAGCGCTTGCGTATCGTTTGGGCGGAGGTCAATGGAAAATAACGGGAAAATGAAATGAGCAAAGAAATATTAACTTACAATATCGTATTTATTCTTAACAACAACGTATTAACAACGAACCAAAAAGAGAGAACAAAAGAACAAAGAAAAGAAAAGATTACAAGTAAGTAAGGGCATGGAATTTAAGTGCATGAAAGTAAAGAAAGATAATAAAAAGCAAGAAAGAAATAAGCAAGAAAAAGAACTAGAAACCATGGAACAAGTTACACACTATGGGTTTAATAACCCAAACTTAAACTTGCAATCTCAATTAAGAGGTTGCAAGATCAAGAGAGAGCTAAAAACCGAAGGCAAAATGAAGCACAAATTCCATAAGAAGATACAACCCTTGAGATCAATAACCAACCCTTAAACTTTCAAGCTCAATGAAGAGGTTAAAAGATCAATAGAAAGCAAGGATCTCAAGGGGAAGCTAAACAAAAGAATGATACAAGAAAAACCTCATCTTCATTTAACATCCACTCAATGCTCTCACTACATGTTCATTGAGGAAAGAATGAAGAAGAAGAAGAAGACTAAAAACTAACAGAAAGAGGCTTAAGAAATGAACTCCTTGGCTTGGTTCAGAACTGGGGTATTTATAGGTAGGGACTGGAAACCTAGGGCAAGAATATGGCTCCACATAAAATTACCCAACTGCCCCTGAAAAACGACGCAGCAAGGAGCCAGTACGGCCGCGTTTCCGCGGCCTAAGCATGCTTATGCCGCAGAAACGCGGCCGTTTAGATGAGTTGGCCTACGTGTTTTGGTGTGTTTTCCTGTTCTGCTCTCCTCTGTTGTTCTACATGTACCAAATTGCAAATTGCATCCATAATTGCTTCAGATCAGCAACAGTCCAAAGTGGCATCAAAAATAATACTTTTGACCTTTTCAACGTCGAGCTCCGCGCACCCATTGATTCTTGTGCTGCCCCCTCGTGCTCTTTGCTTGTCCGAGACACGAATGACCACTGTCATATGTCTTGTCTCTGGAACTGGTACGCGGCACTGGACGGATACGGATGACCGGAACCCGGCTTTTATCTGCTGTCAAAAGATGTTCTGTATTTTTGCGTAACTGTGGAGATTTTGTATCATTTGCGTTATTTTGGACTAGGAACCTGTAGTCTGTAAATATGTAGAAAATACAGATTAAAAGCACCTACCTATAAACAAACGAGCGTAAGAATGGGTGGTAGTAAAAGCAATATTCTGGTATGAACAGTTGCGTAAGTTAAGGTTTTTGTTTCTCATTCCCTTTGCCCGTTATTTTCCAATTGAACTCTGCCCAAACCTTACGCAAGCGCTCCGTTAGGCACTCTATCCTACCAAGCTATCGGTGATCCCTAACCGCGACCAGTTGCGTTCGGTTTGGTCAGAGGCGAAAGCCAAGCATCAAGAACGGACGAACAAGGGTCAATATGCAGGATTTCACTAATACCGTGCTTAAGCACTCTAATCCACGTCGTTGCCGATTGCTCTAGCTTCATTGGTCAAGTTTGGCTCAAAGGATTGAGTACAGAATTCACTAACTTACACTAACCTATCTAATCCTAACAACTTAAACTTGCATATATACACTTAGGTTAGAAACGAACATTTCCGTCCCGCGCATTAACTGATGGTAACAAGAACATCAAATGCACCGTCTCCCTGCGGACGACCCATACTCATCGCTGCTAGCTGCAAAGCGATACCGTCCTGATTGCAGTTAACTTTATAACTTAAAATAAACGACATGCCAAAATCGTGCCAATCAACCACTAATTTATTTTTCAAGAAATTACTTTTTCTAAAAAGGTGGCATGCCGAGAAACAAAACACCTTTTTTTCCTTGGTGTGGTAGAAGATATACCCTCGTGAATGTTTGGGATATCCAACAAGCTTACAGAACTGACCTTGCCTCGAGTTTGTCCGTATTTTGCTTTTTGACATAGGCCGAACAACCCCACAACTTAACTCGTTTAAGAGATGGTCTCTTCCCATACCATATCTCATATGGAGTTGTAAGCAATGATTTGGTAGGAGCCCTATTCAATAGGTATGCAGCTTCTCAAGTGCATAACCCCAAAAGGAAATAGACAACTCAGCGGTACTTACCATAGAGCGCACCATATCTAATAGGGTGTAATTCCTCCGCTCCGATACACCGTTGTGCTGTGATGTATACGGAGGAGGAAGCTGAGCCAGAATCCCATTCTCTTTTAAATAGTCCCGGAACTCCGTGCTTAAGTATTCTCCTCCCCGATCAGATCGAAAGATTTTAATACTTTTACCCGTCTGGTTCTCAACTCCACACTTATATTCTTTGAATTTCTCAAAATCTCCAGACTTGTGTTTCAACAGGAATACATGTCCGAATCTTGAGAGATCATCAGTGAATGAAATAAAGTATGAGGAACTATCCCTGGCATGTGTAGACATATGACCGCATACATCACTATGTATCAGTACTAAGAGTTCAGTAGCTCTTCCTCCGTGTCCAGTAAACGGAGTTTTGGTCATCTTACCTTTGAGACAGACTCACAAGTTTCATAAGATATAAATTCGAACGAATTCAAATATCGATCTTTATGAAACTTAGTCAGTCGTGTCACATTGGTATGACCTATTCTACAATGCCACAAGAAGAATTCGTTCATTTCTGAACTTTTTCTCTTGTGTGTGTTCTGTGTACTTAGAACTGTGGTTTGATTTAGAACGTATATGCCATTACATAACGTGCCTGATCCAATCAACTTTTGATTCAGGAAAATTTTCATAACATTATCCTGTAATAGAAAATTATATCCTTTTTTATTTAATAAAGAGACTGATATAATATTGCATATCAGGTTCGGTAAATAATAACATTCGTTCAGAATCAATGTATTACCACTTGGTAATACATGGTGATATTCGCCAACAGCTTTGGCTGTAACAATTGCACCATTCCCTACTCTTATATCCTTATCACCCAATCCCAGTTCTCTACCTCACTTAAGCCCATGTAACAAATTACATATGTAGGATCCTGATCCGGTATCTAATACCCAGGATGTAGAGCATACTGAGAAACAGTTCTCGGTAACAAACGCACCCGAAGAAGATGCATCAATATGCTCTTTCTTTGATCGGGTGGCATGGGAATCCTGGTATTCCCCTATTTCCTGCTCAGACTTATAACAGTTATAAGATAGAGCGGAACTAACGTTCCCCAGCTCAGTATAATTAGCGGGTTTGGTCTACATACATATTATTATCTTGATTAAGGCATGTCATGGTCGCTACCTGGATAGAGAGAGAAGAAAACACTTAGCGTATGCTCTTACAGGATTAGATTGGTTATTATTTTATGTAATCAGGATGGCTCCCATTGTTTTTATCAAATCGTCCTTCAAACCTTAAAAGGTAATACTAGCCGGGATTAATTACACCCTACAAGTTCGCTAACCGGTTAGCCGGGCCAGTGTCGGTACTTTGAGGGAGGTTCCTCGTGATTTCGCATGGATCTAATTAATATATACCTCATTTATCAGAGGTATACCCTATTGACACCTTTCTAGACACCTAATGGGTTAGCTAATTATAAAGTGCAAAACTCTCCCAGAAGTAACACTTATTCGCAGTGGATATCGGGATCCAATTATCTCATAGAAGGTATGCAATCTCATTGAAAATTTCAACACTTGAAATTCCTAATAATATTTTGCCTCTAGCGTCCTATGACCTTGATGAAGGCCAACAAACCATAAGGCGCTAGTCAAGTTCAACCCGTTTATTTCATGATTGAATTAAACCCACCCGCACGACCCTTGACGAAGACCAACAAAGTCGCAGACTACCCTAATCCAATCGCATCACAAGCAGCAGATAAGCACTAATCAGCGACCGCACACTACGCCTTGACGAAAGCCAACAAATGTAGCACGAATACTAAATAACACTTATCTGAAATGATGGAGGGTTACAACAGGCTTTTAAGAAAACCTTTCGCGTAATGAAATTGATATCGCTGTAGAATCGAGTGATTTGAAAAGGGGTGGTTTAAGCTCCGCTTTTAAAATCGATTGTTTTCAAAATAAACCGAGTGGGTGTAGCATCTGCTAGCTTCTGCTAAAGAGGTCACTCCCAGTGAAGGGATCTAGGCTCTTTCCTCATCGAATAAGGTGCTGAATATTCTACAAGGAATACCACTATGCAAAGTAAGAACTAGAGCTACTTTTTGGAAAATTTGATTCTATAATATCATTAGGTTTCTTTCCTTTTCATTAATCTCATTAATGAAGTCCCATCATTTATGTTTCTTAAACATCACCGATAAAGAAACGAAAATAAAATGTACGCTTATGTCATCCCCATTCGCCATTGGGCCCCGTCAAGCACCGTTAGGTTACTTCACTACCGGCAGAGCGGGGGCTGGACTAGCACGGGTGCAAAACATAAGAAACATTTATTATATATCATATATATAATAATAACATTCTTCTCATGCAGTTATATAATCTCATCACAGAACATTGCAGCAGAAGTCAACATATGATATATTGGATATACTAGGAGGTCCGTGTTTTAAATTAAGCCAGTAAAAAACACGGATTCCACGGTCGTGATGAATAGCTAAACAAACATCCCTAGACCCCTACGAGAGTGGAGAGAAACCCTGCCAATTTTAGAGTTAGGAGACCCGATCTCGACTCCTCGAAATGGCCTCCCACTCGACTCTAGAACCCGGTTACTTATGCTCCCCACCTTGGGTCTATCCTAATGCGCAAAAGTAAATAATATACTTCAATGGTGACATCATTCTCAATTCGAAAGTGTCCCAATAAAATAATATTGCATATAAGTTTCTACATGAATGAAAATGGAAAAACTCTCATCTCAAGCAAAAACCCCTGCTATTCGAACACGACGATCCAATATAACATATCACAACAACACATAACATCACATGTCATCAAAGTAAGTAAATATGCGTATCCCAATTGTTGTTGATGTATAGCAACGAAACCGGTAATACACCACATATTACACTTACGGTCGTAGAAAACATAGAGAAAACTACAATAATTGGAATCTGCAACATCTATAGACATCATAAACCCAAAATATCACATATATCAGATTTCAAGCCTAACCGTATAAATTCCTGAGACTTCATAAACCCGGAATATCACATATTCCGAATTTCATGCCTAACATTATAAACCCAGCATTTTAGTCTCAATATTGAAAACACTTTTCAATAACCAGTTAGATAATTCAACAAGATTCCCGACAACTTGATCGAATGCTCGTCGGAAACTTTAGTAGACGGTCGCACCCCCGATACCGTCGACGAAGTGCACTTATGCGGAACACCGCGGCCGTGAGCACCCGAACAGATACTTTTGGCAACGGGGTTCTCCTACAGTCACTTGGTCGGGGCTATGGGGCGTGGCTATCTACTAATATTACCCGGCGAGTATCCGCGTACATTACGTGATTGCGACGGAGTTTTGATCCGAATCAAAACCCTGTGGCAACCGATCAAATGAGACTAAATTGCTAGATTTATAAAATTCTAACTAGTTTTCACAAAATCAATTATTGTGGATTCCAAATATTGTATCACAAATCACAGATATCTAGACGATGTTAAATATTTCGATCGAATCAATAAACACCCACAATTTCCTTAGACCTCAACACTTGAGTCACATTTAAAAATACCAAGACAGTGCCACTAGTACCTAAGGATCTGCACAAGAAAGCACGCTCCCTTCCTCACCAAAGGCGCCGCGGAACCGCCGCCTAAACCATGTTTTGGCCGTGGTTCCGCGGTCGTTAAGTCGAGTTAGGGTGTCATTTTTCTTGGGGTTCCATACAATACCCTGCACTATTTTCTGGATATTTTTAATCCCAAAAATTCCAACTTTTGATAAATTTCAAGAGAGCATCCAAATGTACAGTTTCGATGTTCGATCGAACACTTTAACATCGTCTACACGGCTCCTAATGCTCTAGCTTGGCTTTGATATTCCGGAATAAATGGGCAATAGTTAGGAGAGGTGCGCCAGCGGCGAGCAGAAGCAAGGTTATTAGATACCATGTTGGGATTCCTTAGCATAACTACTAGGTTTTAGAAGGCATCAAGCATGCTAAGAAACCCGAACCTAGAATCGAACTAGATAATTAGGGTTCAACTAAGCATGTAAACAAATTTACTCTAAGTGAACAAGGAAAACAACCTTTATAGGCCGGTCCTTCAGTTCTAAATCTCCATGTAGTAGTCCCTTAGCTCCAAGTGGTGGTCTCCTGGACTCTCGTTAAGCTCCACTAGGCGAAAGGAACAAGATTTCTTAAAGACCTTCGAGGCCGAAGATGATCTACTTCGAGGAATCTCTAACTCAAGGTACCTATTCACTAATTGAGAATTAGTAAAGTAAACAACCAAAACTAAATGGCTAGTTTTGTATAGATTGGTGAAGTAGGAATTTTGCTCACTTTAGAATTGTTTTGCTCATTTTCTTTTTCTCCTCTCTCACAAGCTAGAAAGCAAAAAAGATGAAGAAGAAGATGAATGAATCAAGTCATCAACCATGGGTGAGAAAATATCTCATATAGTCTCTTGTAGAGACTTAACCATGGCTAAAGATAATCGTTAGGTTAATAAATATCTAGAGTCAAACAAAATTAGTGGACTAAGTCAAGGTTTCTACATGCTTCCACAAGCATCTTAAACCATGTCATTTTCTACCTAATTTTGATTTTTCCCTTAATATTTAAACACCCAAATTATCTTCACTTTGGTATGAGTCTCATACACCCAAGTCTAATGTATCATCTAGCATGTCACATAAATAAATACAGTAATATATATCACACATATATTTAAATATATTTAGAGAAAACAATTTCTTAAGTGAGCTAATATTAATTAATATATATTAAATATCAAATATATATAATTATATATTAAATTATTAAATCAACACTTGATTTAAAAATCCGGCTATATCATATACAACTGACTAATATCATATAATAAATTATTGAATCAACACATGATCCAATAATCTGGTTATATCATATATAACCTATATCGCGAGATTAGAATACTATATCACATACACGTATCAATCTCGGTCCCGCACATATCATATATATCTCCTACTTCGTTTCACTTGAGCCAGGAAAGCTCTGTGTAAGACTCTAAAGACTCGTCAATACGCCAGTAGTAGGTGATGATCATATCAGTAACCTATAAGCCATTAGCGGTACTAGCTGGACGTAACGGCTACTCAGGTTTTGAGCGATCAGAAGATCAACAAGAAAGCTTGTTCATACTCCCGTGAATCCAGTAAGTAACACTACCGTACAATCCGGTCTCTTCATCTGATATGTCGCATATCTAGTCTGGGGGTGGTAAACGTCAAACCCCAATAACTTGATAAGTCATGCCGGTGTGAGGCTCATAACGGGTCGGGAAACTACTGATAACACATACCAATAAATCTCATCATCAGCCCTGACTAGTGACTTCCTATTATAGCCAATCGAGCATAGCGCAACATCAACCCCCAATACCAGGAGAGACGAAACCCCTCATATTGCTCATTTTCTTCATGTGACTCGGGACTGTACCTAAAATCCACCTGTTTGCACGCTCTCTTGAGCGTGGTAGGGTGGAATCAAAGCACAGTATGAATCACGAAAGACTATATGATGATCTCGGGTCTTCAGACCAACTTGTACCAGTGTCAGTAGAGAACTGCTATCTGACGTCAGGTATAATACCATCTACGAGTTCTCGACGAGTCCTGTTCGGTGTACCTATTCTCCAATGAGCACCTGTGCACATTCGATGATGTCAAACACCAATGGTTGTAAGATCAACCATCACCCCATACAGGGTCAAGAATCATACACACTAGTCTACTCTGGAATATCGATGCCCCGTCTCGATATTCTCTCGACTAGGAACAATTAAAGGATGTACTTGACGACTCCCCTGGCCCCACTAGTGTGATCTCCATCATAGTCCTGGTAGTCAAGTCCACATCCTAAGGGATTTATCGAGATGTAACAGAGAGACAGTATAAAGATACAAGTATACATGTTAAGATAAATAGTAACTAAATAGCATACTATATTGTCGAGCAAGAAAGTCCTCTCTATATATGTCTAAGCATCCTTTATAATAAACAATCATGTATAATAATGTCCTCTAGGGCATACATAAAACTAACATAATAACCGGTAGGTAATGCTCCACTGCCAGGCTCAACGTCTCTCTATACGATCTTCTTGCCCCAGGATACCTCACCGGGTCCACCATGTACCCGCAGACTGTGCCTCCTCTCTCCTCAAATCGGGTAAATTTACATACATGGCTCATGGTGTACTTCACACATCATATCATATCACGGGGAAACCACAATTTCCATTTTAAAATGATCATAAGTTTATAAAAGGCTTTTTGTGGTTTTCCCCAATTCCAGAAGTCTCATGAATACGGAAATATCCAAGAAGAATCACAATATATGCATATGTCGATGATGGTGAATGTCCATGATATCATTATGATGCAATGAGATGAATGACTTGGTAACTACATATCAATAATGATCGCACATGCAAAATACCGATTATTGCACAAGTTCTATAGTGTTCGCTATTACCAATGGCGTGTGTGTTCGCATAAAATAGTGCACGTGCGACATGAACCTTTGGTAAGGTGTAAGTGTCCTAGGTGATGATATCAATGCGCATGAGAATGCATATGAGATATAAATATGATATACGCGTATGAAAACACAAATTATACATAAATCCTAGCTATCGGGCGCTTTACGCCATCCAAGCGATTTCCCCCATAGATGTAACGTCTACTCACCAGAGCATCTCGGCTAATCGAATCCGACCACCACCTTTCCTTTCCTTGCCGTGTCCGACATCTCCGCAACCGATCCTAGAATTTCACAATATAACATAAGGCTACATATCCGATAAAACGCGAAGACAAAACGATACGAAAGAACCAACGTTTACAAGTTAGACATGTGTGCACTTGGTGCACAAAACGCGTGCGACAACGTCACAAACCACTCCTAGGGGCTGTTATACAAAGCAAACGCCAAACCTAGTATCGAATCGTATGTATCGCACATAAACAAAACATTCACATTAATGTAAAATGGTCCAAGATTTTATATGTAGGTAAACTTGGAAAACAAAGTAAACCAAATACCCTATAAGACCCAAAGAGAACTTCCTACAAAAACCAAACACCCAACTCAACAAGTAGGTCGGCGGCGCCAGGAAATCTGCACTTCTGACTGGTCGAAGATTGGAGGAGTGGGTCCAGGTTTCTAGGGTAGACTCTGGGCTTTAACACCAATCTACATTATTTTTTGATTAATTTAGAGATCACTGAAATGATAGCAGATTACACAGAACAAAAAACTTAGCTAAAAACCGTTTTAAAACACTAAATAAAAACAAAATGGTGTTTTAGTTAGAACATTGGTGGATTAGTAAGACTATTAGTCACTAACTGCACTTAATTACCCTAGAAAGTCATAGAAATCTAAAACTTATCCTAACCCTCTCTTTAAAACTCTATCTTGCACTAAATACTACTTAAACACCTAATTAAGACTAATAAAAATAAGAATTAGTGAAACATAACAAAACTTGGTTTCATACCTTAAGAAGATTGGAATGAGACCTTACTTGATGAGATAACCACACAAGTTGAAGACTTGCTTCAAAGGAAAACATGAACATGTTCTAAAATGGAATTTTGAATAGGATTTGTGAAGTATTTTGTTGTGATTAGTAATAATTGATGTAGGTTTATGTGAGGTAGAGGAAGAGCTTATTGGCAAAAGAGAAAGGGAGAAGAAGAAGTAGAAGAAGAGAAGAAAGGTCTAGAGAGTGAAGGGAGAGAGACCTTGCTATGGCATGCATTTAATGCACCATGCCATGCCATTTTATTTTCATCTCTATTTTTCTTTAAAAAAAAAGAAATCTAGAACCATCTTACATTTTATTAGAAAAGAACATGTTAGAAAATATTGTTTAGGTTGACATAGCTGCATAAATATGATTAACCTATTGTTAACCAAGGATTAACACTAGATTAGTGTGTGTGCAAGTTAAAATAATTTTAATAATTAATAATTAAACAAATAATTAAGTAAACAAATAATTAAATAAATAGCTAATTAAATACAAAATTAACAAGTAAAAACATAAGTAAATAAGTATATTTATATCTAAGTGGAAAAATAATTATTAACTAGGTTTTTATAGAAAACACAGGTTATATCACTAATTAACATATAATTATCCTAAACGATTTTTAAAACGTTACAGGTGTACCCATTTTCTAATGAGCACATGTGTACAATATTTGTTGTCAAACACCAATGTTTATGGGATCAACCATCGCCCCATACAGGGTCAAGAAACATACACACTAGTCTACTCTGGAATATCGATGCCCTGTCTCGATATCCTCTCGATTAGGAATAATTAAAGGACGTGCTTGGGGACTATTCAGGCTCCACCAGTATGATCTGCATCATAGTACTGGAAGTCAAGTCCACATGCTAAGTGAAAGTGTTTAGTAGAACCGCGACATGGTTTAAATGGGCATCATACATGCAATTTTCAAAAATTCGTGGTGCAAATGAACAATTAACAATATCTTAACTATAATATTCGGGTTCTACATGATGGTATCATAATACTAATAGAAGGGAAGATGGATACAACCTTTGATGACCGTGTCCTTCTTTTCTAAAGCTCCGGGTTGTAGTCCACGCAACTCCACTAGGCTCCACTTCAAGTTTGAATGAGCCTCCTCCGTGATTTTCATGCCGAAGACGATCCATCGGAAGGCCCTCTAGCTCAAGCTACCGCTTCACTAAAATATCATTAGTGAAGGAAACACACCAGTTTAGAGTGCTAATCTAAACTAGGATGGTGAAGTGGGGTTTTTAGGCTCACTAGGGTTTCAGGCTCTATGATTCGCATCACATGTGAGGGTTTAGAGCTTGAAGTATGAGGTGAAGAAAATTGAGAATGCTAGAACTCATCTCAAGAGCTCAAGAAGGAGCTAAAGAAAAATAACTCAGGTCAAGAATGAAGTGTAGAATGGCAACCCCTGTTAGGAATATGTATGCCCTAGAGGCAAATATTGTACATGTGATGTATATTATAGTGGATGCTTGGACATATATATAGATGACTTTCTTTTTCGACTTGATAGTATGCTATCTGGTTACTCTTTATCTTAACATGTTGACTAGTATTCTTTACTGTCTTGCTCTAACATATTGATAAAGCCTTTAGGTTATGTACTTCACTACAAGGATTATGATGAGATCATACTAGTGGGGCCAGGGTGGTCCACAAGTACATCCTTTAATTAGTTCCTAGTTGTGGGAATATCGAGACCAGGGCATCGATATTCCAGTGTAGACTAGTGTGTATGTTTCTTTTCCTTTAGAGGGCGATGGTTGATGGCACAACCATTGGTGTGTGACATCAAAGATTGTACACATGCGCTTATTGGAGAATGGGTACACCGAACAGCACTCGCCGAGGACTCCTATGTGGTATTATACCTATCGTCAGATACCAGTCCTATGGTGACACTGGTACATGTTAGTCTTTAGACCCGAGATCGTCATAGAGTCTTGTGTGGCTCCCACTATGCTTTGATTTCCTCCCTACCACGTCTTAAAGGAGTTGTGCAAACAAGTGGATTTTGGGTATAGTCCCGAGTCACATGGAGGCAATGAGCGAAAGGAAGGGTTTCGTCTCTCCCGGTATTTGGGGTTGATGTTGCGCTATGCTCGATTGGCTATAACTAGAAGTCCCTAGCCAGGATGCTGCTGAGATTTACTGATAAGAGTTATCAGTAGTTTCTCAAACTATTATAGGCCAAACATCGATAAGAATTATCACGTTACTGGAGCCTGACTCTTACCACCCCTAGATATGATATGCGACATATCAGACGAAGAGACCGGACTGTACGATAGTGTTACTGATAGGATTCATGGAGAGTATGGATGAGCTTGCTTGTTGATCTTCATATCGCTCAATACCCGGGTAGCCGTTACGTCCAGCTAGTACCGCTGATGGCTTGTAGGTGATTGATGTGATCATCACCTACTGCTGGCATATTGACAAGTCTTTAGAGTCCCACACAGAAGTTTCCTTGTTCGAGCGAAACGAAGTAGGGCACATATGTTGATATGTGCGTGGGCCTGATTAAATATGAGTATGTGATACCGTATTATAATCTGGCGGTTATCTGATGTCGGTCAGTTTATATGTGATATAACCGGATTATCGAATCAAGTGTTGGTTTGATAATGTGATATTCACATTAATGATATTATTCGGTTATATGTGATATAACCGGATTATTAGATCAAGTTTTTATTTAATAATGCGATATATATTATATGTGATATAATTATATCTTAACTAATATTATTAGCTCACTAATTGCTTTGTGTGTGTGTGTATATATATTAATGTATATTTGATATATATATATATATATATATATTATATGAAGCATGGCATGTTTTTTTGCTTTTAGAAAATAGAAAAATGAGGTGTAAATTGTGGAGTGTAAATTGTGGAATGGGCAAGGCATGGGTTTTATTATTTGTATATTAGTCTTGACTCCCTATTCAAGCATGGTTGCAATTTAGAATTGCAATTTTATTCCATGCTTGAATAAGTGACAAAAAAAGAGAGTCATTTGAGCTTTACTCACATCATCATTTTCATTCTTCATGCCTTAGCCATTTCTTGAGCTCTAGCTCTCTACAATTTTCTTCACCTCACTTCCAATTCAAGCATGTGATGTGAATCATTGAACTTGTGAAAACCCTAGCGAGCAAATTAAACCCCTACTTCACCATTGCACATTAGATTAGCAATTTGATGTGGAGTGTTTCCTTCACCAATGAGATTAGTGAAGGGTTAGCATGAGCTTGTGGAGTTCGGGTGGATCGTTTTTGGCGCGAAGATCATGAAAGAGATTCTTTCATCTTCAATAGGAGCCTACTGGAGTCGCGTGGACCACAAACCGGAGCTATTGAAGAGAACGACTCGAACTACAAAGGTTGTATACTCTTTTCTTCTCTTTAATTCATCACATCATCAAAGGAAACCCTAATAATCCAGTAAAGATCTTGTTAGTCTAACTTAGCACCTAATAAAATTAAAATTTTGCATGCTTGATGCCTCTAGAAGCTCATGGTGGTGCTAAGGTTTGTTAGTTATATATATGCCCTAGAGGCCATTATTGTACATATGATGTATATTATAGTGGATGCTTGGATATATACAAAGAGGACTTTCTTACTCGATATGATAGTATACTATCTAGTTGCTCCTTATCTTAACATGTTGACTTGTATTGTGTTAATGTCTTACTCTCACATGTTGATAAAGCCCTTAGGATGTGTACTTGAATACTAGGACTATGATGAAGATCATACTAGTGGGGCCAGAGTAGTCCACAAGTACATCCTATTATTGTTCCTAGTCGAGGGTGTAAAAAGACAGGGCATCGATACTCTAGAGTAGACTAGAGTATACGCATCTTAACCCATATGATGGGCGATTGATGATCCCACATCCATTGGTGTTTGACATCAAAGGTGATGTACGGATGCTCAGTAGAGACTGGGTACACTGAATGGACTCGTCGAGAACTCCTAGTTGGTATTATACTTATCGTCAGATAGCAGTTCTCTGGTGACACTGGTACAGGTTAGTCTGTAGACCCGAGGTCGTCATAGAGTCATGTGTGATTCCCACTATGCTTTGATTTCCACCTTACCGTGTTCAAGAGAATGTGCAAAACAGTGGCTTTTGGGAGCAGTCCCGAATCACATGGAGGCAATGAGCGATAGGAGGGGTTTCGTCTCTCCCGGTATTGGGGGTTGATATTGCGCTGTGCTCGATTGGCTATAACTGGAAGTCCTTGGCTAGGGCTAATATGGAGATCTACTGGTAAGTGTTATCAGTAGTTTCTCGACCCGTTATGAGCCTCACATCGGCATGACTTATCAGTTACTGGGGTCTGACGTTTACCACTCCTAGACTGGATATGCGACATATTAGACGAAGAGACCAGACTGTACGGTAGTGTTACTGATTGGAGTCGCAGGAGAGTGAGCAGGTTTGCATGTTGATCTTATGATCGCTCAATACCCGGTTGGCCGTTACGTTTAGCAGACCACCTGCGGCTTATGGGTGTTTGATATGATCATCACCTACTGCCGGCATATTGACGAGTCTTTAAAGTCCTACATAGAGGTTTCCTGATACATAAGAAACGGAGTAGGAGCACATATGTGATATGTGCTGGATCGAGATTAATACGCGTATGTGATACCGCATTCTATTATCGCGACTTGTGACGTTGGTCGGTTATATGTGATATAGCCGGGTTATCGAATCAAGTATTGATTTGATAGATTGTTACATATGATATTAATCAGTTATAGGTGATATAGACGGATTATTAAATCCAGTGTTGAATTAATAATTTAATGTATAATTATATATTTGATATATTAAATTACATTAACTAATATTAGCTCACTTAACCATTTCTTTTTCTCACTTATGTATACATGATATATATGTGATATATATTAATGTATCATGCTAGGTTACACATGCAACATGTATGTATGAGACTTATACCATGCTAGGGTTTGTGTTATGGTTTATTTATCATTAAGAAAATTCAAAATTAGTGGAGATTGTGTCATGACTCAAAGCTTGTAGAAGCTTGTAGGTTTCATTGACTTAGTCCACTCTTTTGTCATGCTTAAGATATTTATTGTCCTAACCATTAACCATACACCATGGTTTATTCTCTACAATGGTTAGTGTATGTGATATACTTACCATGGTTGCATTTCTAACCTCATATGAATTATTCTTTCATCACTTGAACTTCATCTTCTTCTTCCTCTTGAAGCTCTCTAGCTTTTTGATAAAATGATGAAATATTTTGAGAAAATTAAAGCTAAAGAGAACCCATTTCTGTAAGGTTTACCTAGCATCCTATGAGAGGTTTGGAAGCATCACATATCACAAAGATCAAATTTTTATGGTGCTAAGTAAGCATACAAAGGAACTATCCTAGAAAATTAGGGTTTCATAAACATTAACTAACATCATATGTTATAAAGGCTAGGGTTTTGAGACTACAACCTTTGTAGCTCCCTTTTGTAGACTCCTTGGACACTTGAGAGTTGGGAAAAATATTAGCTTGAAGTCCTCTAACGTCCACAACGATCCACCCGAAGCTCCTTTGTCCAAGCTATCAACTTCACTTTAACAAGAAGATGAAATGAAGCTAACACTCTAAACAAGTGGGCTAGACTTGTGTAGAATGGTGTTGTGGTTCTCTTTCTCACTTCAAAATCCTATCTTTTTGAGTATTTTGCTCACTTGAGAAGTCTAGAGAGCAAGAGATCAAGGTTGAAGAAGATGATGGCTATTTTTAAGAAGAAGAGAAGATAAACTCATGAAAGGAAAAAGAAAATATATGTATATATATTTATTTCTTCTCATCTCAAACCATGGTTAAATCATGAAGATATTATTTAATTTGAGTTAAAACATGAAAGGAAAGTTTAATCCATGGTTAAGGGTAAGTGAGCATGGTTTGGTCAAAGAAGAGACTAGAAACAAACCATGAATTATCCTTTCCTTTTTGATTTTGTTTTAAAACAAATATAAGTAATAGTCCATATAAATAACCAAGGTGTGAGTCTTATATTGCCACCATTTTCTATGTATAAACAACCATGATAGAATGATGTATGTATGCATGTGTGCATGCACATCCATATGTGCATGAACAAGAATGAATGCATACATGCATGCATACATCCAAAAGAAACAAGATAGGATTTCTAGTGAGAAGCTAATGGTTAAATGATAAATCAACACTTGATTTATCAACCCGGTCATATCACATACGACCCGACCAAAAGCAATCCGCCCAATTAATATACAGTATCTCATACTGTAACGTTTTGAAAATCGTTTCGGTGAAATTTCGAAAAAACGGTAAAATAAGGGGGTTTTTCTGTAAAAAGTCAAAATACAAATATCTTTATTATAAAATTAAATATACATATTCTAGCTATGAAATTGCTAGTATTTGGTGTTTATTGAGCCACTGGAGAAATTTCAAATTTTCTGAAAATTTTTCCGAAATTAATTATTTTAATATTATTTTAAGCCGTCCCTAATACATTTAATTAGGGAAAATTACAAATTGGAATGAGTTGAAACAAATTTTGTGCATCATAACACATTAAACAAAATTTTATCATGTGCTTTTTGAAATGAAATGATTTGCCAAAACGGTTTAGAAAATATCGAAGAAAACGGCTTTTTTCGGTGAAATTAGTGTTAATAGGAATTGGGGTAATATATTTATCTTTTCCCTAACCCACACACCCATACCTCACCCTCTCTCCCCCTCCCTATGTGGCTGGCCCACTTTGACAGCCCCTTCCTCTCTCTCTCTCTCCAATCACCTCACATTTCAAAAGAAAAGAAAAGAAAAGTCAAAGAGGTGTAGAATTTGTCTTTTCTCCCCACTTTCTTCACCTCTCTCTCCTCACTTCCCCACACACCACATGGCCGAAAATTTCTGACCCCAATCAGCAGCAGCCCCTCCCCCAAATCCACTCCATTTTGCATCAAAAAAATTCCACAATTTTGCCTCAAAATCCTTGCAAAATCAAAGCTAATTCAAAATCCAAGCCTTACCCATTATTTCTTGGCTACTATAGTATGATTATTAGTGAAAAGTTTTCATTTTGGAGGCCAAGATTTTGGTTCTAGATTCATTTTTGATCTCTTGATCATGAGGTATAATTCTAACCTTTCTCTTAAATTGTTGTTAGTTGTCTTAGGTTAGCTTAATTATATGTTTAAATAGGTTTTTAATTAGTTCTAAATGCATGATTTGAAATTCAAGAGAGGGGTTTGAATTCAAATTGGGGTTTTGTGTTGTGAGATTATGGTTGTGTGATGTATTTGACATATTAGTGTTATGCTAAATCAAATCAAGTTTCTAGTTTGCTTTTTTTGTAAATTTTAATTGTGATAATTATATAAATTGCAGACTAGGTTTTAAAAATATACATATTTTGGTGAGATAAAAATCTAATTAGGGTATTCAAAACATTATTAACATTTTAAATTGTAGTTTAATAGTTTAGTTCATGAAAATCCAAGCTAAATTGTTATTTGTGCATTTTTGCAATAAAATTGTTAAAATTGGGTATATTGTAAACTAGAATTTTTGGGTTAATGAAATTTATTGGGATTAAATTATGGAAATTGTTTTTATGACTTATTTAAGATATTTATTAAGTATTATGGCCGCTAGATTTGTTTAAACGTCGAGTTTTGTACTAAAACGGGTAATTTTTGCTTGCTAGATTTTCGGAAAAATGACTTTTAAGGTGAATTTGAGGTTTTTGTGAATTTTAACCTATTTTATATTATAATTAGTGTTTGTGAATGCGCAAATGAGTGTGTTTGGGTTTTTCTCGATGGTTTGGCGTTTGTACGCCGACGTCGAGGGTTTTTGGGTTGATTTGTGAAAGCAACCATAGGTTTTGACCTATGTGGGTTTCATGTGTCGTTTTGGGCATGAATCGGATTATAATGCGATACGGTGCGTTATGATATGTAGGTACCCATGTGGACTTCGAGACGACAATCAAGCATGTGGCGACGTCGGCACAGGCGAGCGAGGACCAGGTGAGTAGATTTATATCTACGGGGAGAAGTCGGGTGGATGGCGTATAGCACCCTCGCAGTTCGTGGTGATGTATACGAATACGTATACACACATTTATTGATTATATTTTGTTTGAGTTTATTGATGATAAATATGGATGGTTTAGTATCGCGAAACCCTAGAGTAGTGGTCGCACTATTCATGCACACACTCACCCATACTTGCATACATTCTTCTTCCATTTGTGTTTTCGGGAATATATAGTTATATGTTCATATGGGTATGGGACTATGTGTTCACATACGGATTTGAGGATGATACTTGGGTTTGAGATGAGTCGATGAGATTTATGTTGAGGTTGTGATATCGGTGATATGGTAGGATTCGTACTTGAGGTACGTCCTGGTGTTATAGCGGATCTTGGGGCGGCGATACTGGTGAATAGTGTTATAAATAAAATGGTCGACATGTGATCGTGATATGAGGCATGATATGCTAGGATATTGATATTAGGCCGTATCGGGCGATGTATACCCCTTGATGATGATATGTGCTGACGATATCGGTTTGTACGAGATTGTCGATCAGTAGTCAGATCATGAGTATATTGAGGATATTAGTATTGTACTAGACATAGGTCAGTACCCTAGACTATGATCTTGGATAAAGAGGATACTAGAGGAATAGTGTGAGGAATATGATATTGACCCGTACCCAGATTTGGGGATGCCGTTCGACGGATTTACGTACGACCTATATCTTGATGATTGATCCGCACTCTTGACTTGGGATGTCTGATTATAGATATGGTATCGGATATGATATTATTGAGGCGGGATCACCGACTAATATATATACAGGTATGTATATGTATCGACTCAGATGTTAGGCGGTTTCCTTACCTGTAGTCTAGCTTGTAGCTTAGCCCTTTAGTTTAGTTAGTTGTTAGATTAGATTCGGTTCCTACCTATTTCAAAGCTTACGAATCGTGCGTATTTTAAAAGACAAGTCAAGGGATTCTACGGATATTTCAAAAAACGTATCTTTTCTTAAAAACACCGTAGCCCCTATTTTCAAAACCCCACGATTCGTGTTATTTAAAAGGCACCATTGTAGGACTTATATTAGGTTAATGCAGATTAGTTATCGTTGCGTCTAGTATTCAGCTCCCGCTCATTATTGTTGTTCGCTCCGCATCACATGCTTATATTATGCTTCATATTCTACTGTTGATATCTTATGGTTAGGACACCAGCACCATTACCGATGATGCGTATGTACCACGTACACTTACTTGCCGGCTCACACACATCTTCATCGGTAATTGCCATGTCACGTTTACCTTAGAAAAGATTATTGCTTGACTTAGCTTGTTAGTTAGTAATTTGACATGATATTAGTGTACCTACCTTATATGCCAGCTTAACATTGTAATTATTACTTGCCACTTCATGCATACTGTTATTCATTGTTATGCCTATATTCATGGTTTTACATGCTATTGATGATTTGGATTCGTATTTCCATGAGATTTTCTGGATTTGGGGGGAAAACCGCAAAACTTATATAAACTGATTTCTCTCTTTTTAAATAAAATGTGCGGTTTTTCCCATGATGTATGAGTCGTCCACCATGAGTTTGCTGATGGATTTCGAGACCCGATTCGAGGAGACGGATGAACCGTTTCGGGTACATGGTGGACCCGGTAAGGTACCCCGGGGCAAGAAGCGCGTGATGATGACGATGTGAGCCTGGCAGGGGAGCACTACCTACCGGTGATTTTACCCGACGCGTCGGATATCCGGAGGATACCGTCGTGGTCTTGAGATGGATGGTAGGGGCCGGTCTGGACTGACGGCGCCCTAGATATTGTGATTGAGACATTGAGATTTCGAGATATTGAGGTACAGAGACTGTGATACAGAGATATCGAGATATTGGGATTACGTTTTGTGCCGATGCTAGGCACTGTTTTATGCTGATTTCATTTATAATATCTCATTTTAAAAATACAAAGGAAATCTCACTAAATTATGAAAACAGTTTCTTCATTTATATGTATTCTGTTTTCATGCATTCATACCTCATTCATATGATATATTGCTACCTGAGGCACTGACACGGGCACATGAGATTACACTCGGGTTAGATATTTACCCTAGCCTTGTTATAGGTTGCATGTTATATATATAATTGAGGATTTATTATGATAATTGACCTAGGTTGCATTATTTATGCGATTTCTTCCGTAGATGTTTTTTCTATTCACGAGTTGGCAACTCACCCCCGTTGTGCCCCAGTTTCTTGCAGGTTTGCCGTACAGGTTTCTTTACAGCTTGCGGGCATAGTTTCCTTCGGGTGATTTGCTAGTAGGTGGGTTTACTTGTATCGTACCCCCCATTATATAACTTGTATATTATTACTCTGTTGTATCTAGAAGTTCCATCAACCAAACATGTATTTATTGAGATAGAGACCAGTGATGTTATTCCTTCGACCTTAGAATCGCGCGTTATATTTCTGTGGTTTTCTTGTGGTTTTGAGTTTCCTTTGAATTTTAATCCCCGCCGTTGGCGTTGTATGTTATATTGCTTGTGTGGTTGTGACCGTCGTTTGACGAAGAGCTAGCTCCCGCTTGGGGATGCCTTTTTATTGATTTCGTATACTATTCATGTTGTATCCCGTTTGGGAGCCAGTATTTACAAAGGAGACTCTGCCGAAATTTTCAGGAAATAGTTGATGTTTTTAAAACCGCATAACTCGGCTTATGCTATTAAAACTACTTGATTTTAAATTGGTTTTCCTTCACTCTACTACTTTTCTTGGTTTGGATTTCTGGGTTTTCGGTTTACTTAGATTACGTATGCCTCGAGACGTTCGTAGTTTAAGTGCTGGTCATGTTCCGTACTTTCGGGTCGTGACAAAGTTGGTATCAGAGCGTTAGGTTTTACCTTCGGAGCGTAGGATGACCCTTGGTTGATGGAATAGGTGACTAAAGTAGAGTGACGTACCGTGGGTATGTTCCGCGGCATACTTACGATACGCTACTCCACTTAAGAAGTCTTAGGATGTACATTTCTTTTTTCAGTATTATATTCATTCCTGATCTAGCCTCATCGGTACCAGTTATGGTTTTACTGCCACGATTACGGGCAGGGAGAGCTACGGCTCGAGTTGCGGTCAGCACGAGCTCGTTACAAACGAGGACTGACCAGGGCGTGATTCCGGCGACACACGATTGCAGAGATGTGTCTTTTTATTGTGTTTTCGCGCCACGAGCGTTGATGGATCGCTGTATAAGATTACTCGGACGGGCAGATCAGCACCAGAGGATTGAGCCAATGATAGAAGGTCGCCAGTCATCGAGGATGAATGACTAGGACATGTGGATCATTCGCCTACCCCGATGCGAGGTCATCAGATAGATTGATTCCAGCTAGAGACGACTTCACGTGGAGACGTTGGGAGTCGACAGAGACGATCGAATGTCAGAAACCTATTATTCCAAGTTTAAAGTATTCGAAAGGGCATGCAGGCAATTCTATGGACCCTCTAGAAGAATGAAACCCTAACTCGACTTAATGACCCTGTGAAAGCCTTTGAACTTTTGGGTTTGCGGCAGTTCTACGGCGCCATTAGTGAGGCTTGGGTTTGCCCTTCTACGGCTGGACCACCGATGCTGTGGTATGTACCCGATACTATTAAACTATGCCCAAGATGTTGAGCTCTTGGGGGATTATGAGGTTTTGACGACTTGATCGGATGGCTCGACTTAATTTGGATGCTAGGTGGTGAGATGCATTCTTGGGAGACTCCAGATACAAGGATAGCCGTTAGAGCTCAGTCCATGCAGCCACGACGAGACGAGTCTGAAGCGGTCGACATTAGAGAAAGGTGAAGTAAGAGGTTCGTACCAGATCTAGATGAAACGACGTTCCACTCCACCGACATCAGAGATGCGATACGCATGCCAAGGAATTGTACTTGGATATACCTTCCAGAAGGAGTCGCGATGAGTATGCAGCCGTTCTGGAATGAGAACAGATCTAGTAAGGGATGATGACTTTCGGATAGTTCGGCAGAGACGAGATTTGGGAGAGATCTTGATAGGACTTTCTGGAATAAATTACGAGAAGACTTGGACCCAGGAGTGGTCATGTTATGCACACCGGCAGGCCAGAGTTCAGGATCGTCGACGAGACATGCTATGAGTAACCACGACAGTTGGCCAGAAATTCTTGGAGGATGTGCTTGAGCGGGACTATTCCGCCATATTTGATTTCGGTATTTTGGACGATCTATTCGCATGACTGATTTTGATGATTGAGTTTCATGATATTTGTTTTCATGTACCATGGTTGCACCTACTGAGTATTTACGATTTTTGCACAGTTGTTGCACTTGATATCATTTTCGTGCCTTGGTTTCGCATGTTTATGATTTTATGGGTTTCATACAGTTGAGTTGATTTTGTGCGTATATACGCATACGATTTGGTTTTTGCACTCGGTATAGTTCACATATTCTTGCAGTGCAGTGATACGCATTTTGTGCACTTAGATGTACTGGACTTCGATTTCGATTGTGATACTCGATGTTTGTTCTATGCACCTTGTACACCTGATTTGATTTTACGCATGTTCGGCGCTTGATATTGGATTTCATGATTTCGTGCATGATGGATGCACCTGAATTGGATTTTCGCGCATGTTGAGCACATGTTTTGAGATACGATTTTGGTGCACACCAGATGCACTAAATCGAGATTTTTCGTGCATGTCAGATGCACCTGTTTTGCTGTCAGGCACACCTGTTGCCATTGACAGATGTTTCGTGCACACCCGATGCACTTAGATATTGTTTCTGCGCGCATGTATGGCACATTTATGGATTTTGATTTCCGTGTGCACCGAACGCACAGGGTTTTCATACGCGCTTTTGGATTGATTCTATGGAGCAGTACGTTTTATGATATTTGCTAAGTGTTTTCGTACTTAGCAGGACTAGTCAGAGGACAGTACCTGAATGTATTTTGCATGCATTGATAGCTATTGAAGGGAATTTCAAAAAAAAAGCGAGTTATAGTCTCAGTATTTACCTACGTGTCTGATATGACGCGAAACGTTTAAAACAAGGAAAACCCTTCTAAATTGTTTCCCAAAACGGCGGAACGTACATTTCAAACAAAGGTATATATGTATATAGTTATTTTCTTATGATAGACGTCCTCCACTGTGCAGTGTTATGTGCATTGCACAGCAACTTTAAGAGATTTGACATGCATTTCCTTCAGATAATTACATATATAGATTTGATATTTACGTGTATAGTTTCGAGTTATATCATATTGGTTTTGGTATTGGATTTGACATTGTGTCTTTACCATGACTCCGATGATTGCGGGATGCTTGACGGAGTTTTGATTTTGAGTTATCTGCTCATTACCCATGCGCATGTATTGCGCTATGATGCGTTTTATGTACTTAAGATTTCGGAGCCCCGACGACTTGATGGTTTTGCTTAGATGTTTTTGTATTTGGGGGGAGTTTGATTTTAAATTTGGGGACCGAATTTCTTTAAGTGGGGAAGATTGTAACGTTTTGAAAATCGTTTCGGTGAAATTTCGAAAAAACGGTAAAATAAGGGGGTTTTCTGTAAAAAGTCAAAATACAAATATCTTTATTATAAAATTAAATATACATATTCTAGCTATAAAATTGCTAGTATTTGGTGTTTATTGAGCCACTGGTGAAATTTCAAATTTTCTGAAAATTTTTCCGAAATTAATTATTTTAATATTATTTTAAGCCGTCCCTAATACATTTAATTAGGGAAAATTACAAATTGGAATGAGTTGAAACAAATTTTGTGCATCATAACACATTAAACAAAATTTTATCATGTGGTTTTTGAAATGAAATGATTTGTTAAAACGGTTTAGAAAATATCGAAGAAAACGGCTTTTTTCGGTGAAATTAGTGTTAATGGGAATTGGGGTAATACATTTATCTTTTCCCTAACCCACACACCCACACCTCACCCTCTCTCCCCGTCCCCATGTGGCTGGCCCACTTTGACAGCCCCTCCCTCTCTCTCTCTCTCCAATCACCTCACATTTCAAAAGAAAAGAAAAGAAAAGTCAAAGAGGTGTAGAATTTGTCTTTTCTCCCCACTTTCTTCACCTCTCTCTCTCCTCACTTCCCCCCACACCACATGGCCGATAATTTCTGATCCCAATCTGCAGCAGCCCCTCCCCCAAATCCCATCCATTTTGCATCAAAAAAAATCCACAATTTTGCCTCAAAATCCTTGCAAAATCAAAGCAAATTCAAAATCCAAGCCTTACCCATTATTTCTTGGCTACTATAGTATGATTATTAGTGAAAAGTTTTCATTTTGGAGGCCAAGATTTTGGTGCTAGATTCATTTTTGATCTCTTGATCATGAGGTATAATTCTAACCTTTCTCTTAAATTGTTGTTAGTTGTCTTAGGTTAGCTTAATTATATGTTTAAATAGGTTTTTAATTAGTTCTAAATGCATGATTTGAAATTCAAGAGAGGGGTTTGAATTCAAATTGGGGTTTTGTGTTGTGAGATTATGGTTGTGTGATATATTTGACATATTAGTGTTATTCTAAATCAAATCAAGTTTCTAGTTTGCTTTTTTTGTAAATTTTAATTGTGATAATTATATAAATTGCAAACTAGGTTTTAAAAATATACATATTTTGGTGAGATAATAATCTAATTAGGGTATTCATAACATTATTAACATTTTAAATTGTAGTTTAATAGTTTAGTTCATGAAAATCCAAGCTAAATTGTTATTTGTGCATTTTTGCTATAAAATTGTTAAAATTGGGTATATTGTAAACTAGAATTTTTGGGTTAATGAAATTTATTGGGATTAAATTATGGAAATTGTTTTTATGACTTATTTAAGATATTTAATAAGTATTATGGCCGCTAGATTTGTTTAAACGTCGAGTTTTGTACTAAAACGGGTAATTTTTGCTTGCTAGATTTTCGGAAAAATGACTTTTAAGGTGAATTTGGGGTTTTTGTGAATTTTAACCTATTTTATATTATAATTAGTGTTTGTGAATGCGCAAATGAGTGTGTTTGGATTTTTCTCGATGGTTTGGCATTTGTACGCCGATGTCGAGGGTTTTTGGGTTGATTTGTGAAAGCAACCATAGGTTTTGACCTATGTGGGTTTCATGTGTCATTTTGGTCATGAATCGGATTATAATGCGATACGGTGCGTTATGATATGTAGGTACCCTTGTGGACTTCGAGACGACAATCAAGCACGTGGCGACGTCGGCACCGGCGAGCGAGGACCAGGTGAGTAGATTTATATCTACGGGGAGAAGTCGGGTGGATGGCGTATAGCACCCCCGCAGTTCGTAGTGATGTATACGAATACGTATACACACATTTATTGATTATATTTTGTTTGAGTTTATTGATGATAAATATGGATGGTTTAGTATCGCGAAACCCTAGAGTAGTGGTCGCACTATTCATGCACACACTCACCCATACTTGCATACATTCTTCTTCCATTTGTGTTTTCGGGAATATATAGTTATGTGTTCACATGGGTATGGGACTATGTGTTCACATACGGATTTGAGGATGATACTTGGGTTTGAGATGAGTCGATGAGATTTGTGTTGAGGTTGTGATATCGGTGATATGGCAGGATTCGTACTTGAGGTACGTCCTGGTGTTATAGCGGATCTTGGGGCGGCGATACGGGTGAATAGTGTTATAAATAAAATGGTCGACATGTGATCGTGATATGAGGCATGATATGCTAGGATATTGATATTAGGCCGTATCGGGCGATGTATACCCCTTGATGATGATATGTGCTGACGATATCGGTTTGTACGAGATTGTCGATCAGTAGTCAGATCATGAGTATATTGAGGATATTAGTATTGTACTAAACATAGGTCAGTACCCTAAACTATGATCTTGGATAAAGAGGATACTAGAGGAATAGTGTGAGGAATATGATATTGACCCGTACCCAGATTTGGGGATGCCGTTCGACGGATTTACGTACGACCTATATCTTGATGATTGATCCGCACTCTTGACTTGGGATGTCTGATTATAGATATGGTATCGGATATGATATTATTGAGGCGGGATCACCGACTAATATATATACAGGTATGTACATGTATCGACTCAGATGTTAGGCGGTTTCCTTACCTGTAGTCTAGCTTGTAGCTTAGCCCTTTAGTTTAGTTAGTTGTTAGATTAGATTCGGTTCCTACCTATTTCAAACCTTACGAATCGTGCGTATTTTAAAAGACAAGTCAAGGGATTCTACGGATATTTCAAAAAACATATCTTTTCTTAAAAACACCGTTGCCCCTATTTTCAAAACCCCACGATTCGTGTTATTTAAAAGGCTCCATTGTAGGACTTATATTAGGTTAATGCAGATTAGTTATCGTTGCGTCTAGTATTCAGCTCCCGCTCATTATTGTTGTTCGCTCCGCATCACATGCTTATATTATGCTTCATATTCTACTGTTGATATCTTATGGTTAGAACACCAGCACCATTACCGATGATGCGTATGTACCATGTACACTTACTTGCCGGCTCACACACATCTTCATCGGTAATTGCCATGTCACGTACACCTTAGAAAAGATTATTGCTTGACTTAGCTTGTTAGTTAGTAATTTGACATGATATTAGTGTACCTACCTTATATGCCAGCTTAACATTGTAGTTATTACTGCCACTTCATGCATACTGTTATTCATTGTTATGCCTATATTCATGGTTTTACATGCTATTGATGATTTGGATTCGTATTTCCATGAGATTTTCTGGATTTGGGGGGAAAACCGCAAAACTTATATAAATTGATTTCTCTCTTTTTAAATAAAAAGTGCGGTTTTTCCCATGATGTATGAGTCGTCCACCATGAGTTTGGTGATGGATTTTGAACCCGATTCGAGGAGACGGATGAACCGTTTCGGGTACATGGTGGACCCGATAAGGTACCCCGGGGCAAGAAGCGCGTGATGATGATGATGTGAGCCTGGCAGGGGAGCACTACCTACCGGTGATTTTACCCGACGCGTCGGATATCCGGAGGATACCGTCGTGGTCTTGAGATGGATGGTAGGGTCCGGTCTGGACTGACGGCGCCCTAGATATTGTGATTGAGACATTGAGATTTCGAGATATTGAGGTACAGAGACTGTGATACAGAGATATCGAGATATTGGGATTACGTTTTATGCCGATGCTAGGCACTGTTTTATGCTGATTTCATTTATAATATCTCATTTTTAAAATACAAAGGAAATCTCACTAAATTATGAAAACAGTTTCTTCATTTATATGTATTCTGTTTTCATGCATTCATACCTCATTCATATGATATATTGCTACCTGAGGCACTGACACGGGCACATGAGATTACACTCGGGTTAGATATTTACCCTAGCCTTGTTATAGGTTGCATGTTATATATATAATTGAGGATTTATTATGATCATTGACCTGGGTTGCGTTATTTATGCGATTTCTTCCGTAGATGTTTTTTCTATTCACGAGTTGGCAACTCACCCCCGTTGTGCCCCAGTTTCTTGCAGGTTTGCCGTACAGGTTTCTTTACGGCTTGCGGGCATAGTTTCCTTCGGGTGATTTGCTAGTAGGTGGGTTTACTTGTATCGTACCCCCCATTATATAACTTGTATATTATTACTCTGTTGTATCTAGAAGTTCCATCAACCAAACATGTATTTATTGAGATAGAGACCAGTGATGTTATTCCTTCGACCTTAGAGTCGCGCGTTATATTTCTGTGGTTTTCTTGTGGTTTTGAGTTTCCTTTGAATTTTAATCCTCGCCGTTGGCGTTGTATATTATATTGCTTGTGTGGTTGTGACCGTCGTTTGACAAAGAGCTAGCTCCCGCTTGGGGATGCCTTTTTATTGATTTCGTATACTATTCATGTTGTATCCCGTTTGGGAGCCAGTATTTACAAAGGAGACTCTGCCGAAATTTTCAGGAAATACTTGATGTTTTTAAAACCGCATAACTCGGCTTATGCTATTTAAACTACTTGATTTTAAATTGGTTTTCCTTCACTCTACTACTTTTCTTGGTTTGGATTTCTGGGTTTTCGGTTTACTTAGATTACGTATGCCTCGAGACGTTCGTAGTTTAAGTGCTGGTCATCTTCCGTACTTTCGGGTCGTGACACATACGCGCATTTTAACCGGGTCCATGCGCATATCGCATACGCGCACCACAACGTTTCGCCTGGACTAGGTAACTTCTTTGTGGGACTCTAAGACTCGTCAATACGCCGGCAGTGGGTGATGATCATATCAAGCACCTCCAAGCCGCAAGCAAACAGCTAAATGTAACGGCCACCCGGGTATTGAGCGGTCAGAAGAAAACAAGCGAACCTGCTATAACTCCCGTCGAGCCAACCGGCAACACTACCGTACAGTACGGTCTCTTCGTCAGATATGCTGCATATCGAGTCTAGGGATGGTAACATCGACCCCGATAACTCAATAAGTCGTGCCAGTGAATGGTCTATAACAGATCGAGAAACTACTGATAACACTTATCAGTAAATCTCAGCAGCCCTGGCCAGGGACTTACTGATATAACCAGTCGAGCACAGCACATCATCAACTCCTAATTCCGGGAGAGACGAAACCCCTCCTATCGCTCATCGCCTTCGTGTGTCTCGGGACTGTACCCAATGGCCTCCTGTTTGCACGACTCAGTAGAGCCGTGGTAGGGTGGTAATCAAAGTACAGTGGGGGAGCACACAAGACTCTATGACGATCTCGGGTCTACAGACTAACCTGTACCAGTGTCACCTGGGAACTGCTATCCGACGATAGATATAATTCCATATAGGAGTTCTCGGTGAGTCCGTCCAGTGTACCCAATCACCACTGAGCACCCGTATATGATCTCGATGTCAAACATCGATGAATGTGGGAACATACATCGCCCATCACATAGGTCTAGTATCATATACGCTAGTCTACCCTGGTATATCGATGCCCCGTCTCGATACACCTCCGACTAGGGACATTTCAGGAAATGCTTATAAACTACAGATGTCCCGCTAGTATGATCTCTATCATAATCACTGTAGTCAAGCCGATATCCTTAGGGCTTTATCAGCATGTATGAATGAATAAAAGCATGATCAAATCAACATGTCAGATAAAGTAGAACCAGATAGCATACTATCATGTCGAGCAAGAATGTACACTGAATATATATATATATACATGTACAGATACATCTACTATCATATAATGGCCTCTAGGGCATACATATATTCAACAATCTCCCACTTGCACTAAGGCCAGTTATTGGCGTATCTCATACCCAACATATCAAAAAGTCGCTCATGCTGCGGCTGAGGGAGGGCCTTGGTGAGTAGATCCGTGGCGTTATTCTTTGTGTCTACTCTCTTAATCTCGATCTCGCGGCGATCTACAATCTCCCGGATCAAATGAAAGCGCCTCAGGATGTGTCTGGACCGCTGATGGGACATAGGCTCCTTGGCTAACGCCATAGCCCCATTATTATCACAATACAAGGGTATTGGATCAATAATGGTTGGAACTACTCCTAGCTTCGAGACGAACTTCTTCATCCAGACGGCTTCCTTGGCGGCATCATTTGCAACAATGTACTCAGCCTCCATCGTAGAGTCTGCAACGGTATCCTGTTTGGAACTCTTCCAACTTACCGCCCCTCCATTGAGGGTAAATACAAACCCTGAGATAGATTTGTTGTCGTCCTTATCGCTCTGGAAGCTCGAATCGGTAAATGCCTCCTTTTGGAGATCTTGATTACCATACACCAAGAACAATTCTTTAGTCCTTCGTAAGTACTTAAGAATGTTCTTCACAGCTGTCCAGTGGTTCTCCCCTGGGCTGGATTGATACCTGCTTACAACACTAAGTGCATAAGCTACATCTGGACGTGTACATAACATCGCATACATTATAGATCCTATTGCCGAAGCATAGGGTATAATGCTCATGCGAGCTCTCTCTTCATCGGTCTTTGGACAAGAATCCTTGGAGAGAGTGACCCTATGGCAAGCGGGTAAGGCACCCCGCTTGGAGTCTTCCATACTAAACCTTTATAGGATGGTGTTAATGTACCTGGTTTGGGACAATCCCAATAACTTTTTGGATCTATCCCTATAGATCCTTATGCCCAGGATGTATGTGGCATCACCCAGGTCCTTCATGGAGAACCTTAGTGATAAGAAAGATTTGACCGACTGTAGCATAGGAATATCATTTCCTATCAAAAGAATGTCATCCACGTACAATACGAGGAATGTGACAGCTCTTCCTACAGCCTTCTTATAAACACAAGGTTCATCTGGATTTTTGATGAAATCAAACTCTTTGATAACATCATCGAAACAGATGTTCCAACTCCGAGATGCCTGCTTTAACCCATATATGGATTTAAGCAATCTACATGCTTTCCCGCTACTCCCACTGTCAATGAAGCCCTCTGGCTCATCCATATAAACGCATTCTTCTAAATCTCCATTTAGAAATGCTGTTTTAACGTCCATCTGCCTGATTTCATAGTCGTAGTGAGCAGCAATAGAAAGTAGGATCCGAATGGATTTAAGCATGGCTACGGGCAAAAAAGTTTCGTCATAGTCCAAACCTGGTCTTTGACGAAAGCCTTTCGCCACAAGTCTTGCCTTATAGGTCTCTACCTGCCCATCTACACCAATCTTTCTTTTAAAGATCCATTTGCATCCCACAGGTTTTACCCCAGGGGGTACAATGTCCAAAGTCCATACTTTGTTGGTGTACATAGACTCCATTTCGGATCTCATGACATCCAGCCACTTCACAGAGTCTCCACTCGTGACAGCTTGCTGAAAACTGGTAGGATCATCATCATCCATGATGCAGTCTTCTCCGTCACCATCAATGAGGAAACCGTAGTATCTCTCCGGTGGGAGAGAAGTCCTACCAGACCTTCAGAGTGGCCGAGGTTCCTCAGTTTCTATTGCAACAGCCGGTTCAACCAAATCGTCATTTGTAGTTTGTGTCTCTAGAACCTCTTCCTGATCCACCACATTGCCATCATCTTTATCTGTGAAAAACTCTTTTTCCAAGAATGTGGCATGCTGAGAAACAAACACCTTTTGTTCCTCCTTGTGGTAAAATAGATATCCATATGAATTCTTTGGATACCCCACAAAATTACACATGACTGACCGTGTCTCGAGTTTGTCCAGATTCTGCTTTTTAATATAGGCCGGGCAACCCCAAATCTTAATTCTCTTAAAAGATGGTCTCTTCCCATGCCATATCTCATATGGCGTGGTAGACACGGTTTTGGTTGGAACCCTGTTCAGTAGAAACGCTGCAGTCTCCAATGCATACCCCCAAAATGAGACGGGTAACTCAGCATCACTCATCATGGATCGGACCATATCTAATAGGGTCCTATTCCGTCGTTCAGACACACCGTTATGCTGTGGTGTGTAAGGAGGAGTGAGCTGAGAGAGAATCCCATTCTCTTTTAGGAAGTTTGCAAATTCTGTACTAAGGTATTCCCCACCTCGATCTGATCGAAGTATCTTGATACTCAAGCCGGTTTGTTTTTCTACTTCTTGTTTATATTCAATGAATTTCTCGAAAGCTTCGGACTTGTGCTTTAATAAAAATACATGACCGAATCTTGAGAAATCATCAGTGAATGTAATGAAGTATGAAAAACCGCCTCTAGCCTGTGTAGACATTGGACCACATACATCACTATGTATGAGTCCTAGGATCTTGGTAGCTCTTTCTCCGTGTCCGGTAAATGGAGTTTTGGTCATTTTACCCTTGATACAAGACGGGCAAGTCGCATAAGATTTATATTCAAAAGGGTTTAAATATCCATCTTTGTGTAACTTGTTTAGTCTTGTTTCGTTAATATGACCAAGTCTACAGTGCCAAAGAAAAGCTTCATTTAATTCTGAAAGTTTTCTTTTCTTAGTGTGTTGTATACTGAAAACTGTGTGTTGATTTAGGACGTATATCCCGTTAATAAGTGTACCATACCCAACCAACATTTGATTCAGGTGAATGTTCATAACATTGTTTTGCAATACAAAATTATATCCTTCATTGTCTATCAAAGAAACTGATATTATATTACATAGCATACTTGGTACAAAATAATATGGGTTCAAAACCAATCTACACCCAGATGGCAACCCCAAGTGATACTCTCCCACTGCGACTGTATGTACATTGGAACCATTTCCAACGTGGAGAGAATGGTCACCTGTCTTCAAAACTTTGCTATTTCTCAGTCCCTGCATAGAATTGCAAATGTTAGAACCTGAACCGGTATCTAATACCAAGGAAGCAGAGTTTATTGAAAAACAGTTTTCTGTCACAAACACACCTGAAGCGGAAGCATCCCCATGCTTCTTCTTCAGGTTCAAGTACTCTGTACAGTTGCGCTTCTAATGTCCTGCTTTGTGGTAATGAAAACATTCACCTTTCCCCGAGTCTCCAGCTTTGGACTTTTCCTTTCCCTTCACCTTTTTAACTCCACCCTTAGGATTGGTGGGCTTCTTCTTTTTCTTTCCTTTGGACTTAGCCTTAGGGCGAGAAGAAGAAGATTGCCCAATAGTCATAACGGGAGTTTTCATCGATTTCATAGTGCTCTCTGCACTCTTTAACATATTAAGGAGTTCAGGTAGCTCCTTCTCCATGCCGTGCATGTTGAAGTTAACTATGAACTGAGCAAAGGTAGAGGGGAGGGACTGCAGAATAATATCTATATATTGTTCATTTTCCATTGTCCATCCTAGGTCCTCAAGCTCTTCGATAAGAGCTATCATCTTCAGAACATGGTCTCCTACCGCTGTGCCAGGGGCCATTCGCATCTGAAACAATTTCTTTGATGCTTCGTATCGTAATACGCGGGATTGCTCTCCATACAACTCCTTTGTATGGAGGAATATGATTTCAATGTCCATATTCTCGTGCTGCTTTTGATGTGTATTGTCCATCGATGCAAGCGCGAGACATTTGGCCGTGGCACAGTCAGCGTCCCATGTCTTGCGGACTTCAATGTCCGCAACTGAGGATTTTGGACCTGGGGTGGGCGGGGCTGAAGCCGTGAGGACATATGATACTTTATCATAAGTCAAGGCTATCTTCAGATTCCTCAGCCAGTCTTTATAATTGGTCCCATTCAGTTTGTTTTTATCTAGTAAAAGCTTGAGTCCAGTCATTGGTATCTTCCATTAAGAGAGAGAAAAGAATACACTCAGCGAAAGCTCTTGCATAGATCAGATTGGTTATTATCTTGTCTAATCGATGTCTCCCACTGCTTTAATCAAGTTTTTCTTTCAAACCTTAAAAAGAAAACTAGCCAGGATTAATTACAGTCTACAACTTCGCTAACCGTTCAGCCAGGCCAGTGTCGGTACTTGAGGGAGGTTCCCCGTGCTTTCACATGGACCTAATTAAAGTAAACCTCGTTTTCCCAGAGGCGTAGCCCCATTAACACCTTTCTAGACACCTAATGAGTTAGCTAATTGTAAACTGCAAAACTCTTCTAGGAGCAACTATTGCCCCCAGTGGGATCGGGATCCAACCATCATATGGAAGGTATGCAATCTCATTGCAAATCTCAACACTTAAAATTCCCGATGTGATTTTTACCCCTAGTACCTATGACCTTGGCTATGGTCAACAAATCACAAGTACTAGTCAAGTTCAGCCCGTCATTTCTTGATTAGACCCGTCTACATGACCCTTGGCTAAGGTCAACAAAGTCATATACCCGTCCTAATTAATCTGCATCATATGCATTGTAGGAAGACATCACTTAGCTACCGTACACTACGCCTTAGCTAAGGTCAACAAACGTAGAACGAATACTAAGTACTCTACTTCCTAAAATGATGGAGGGTTGCGAATGATTTTTAAGAAAATCTTTAACGCTTTGAACTTGATATCGTCGTAGAATCAAATGGTTTTGAAAAGGAGTGGCTTGTGCTCCGCAGTTTTTGAAATACAGCTTTTTCATAAAGAGCCGAGTGGTTTTCAAATCCGATTGTACAATATCTTTTTAGGTTTATTTTCTTTACATTAATCATATTAATGTAATCCCATCATTTAAGTTCTTAAGACAATCACAGAAAAGAAACGAAAATAACACGTATGCTTATGCCATCCGCATTCACCGCAATGTTCCGTTATGCACCGTTAGGTTACTTAACTAACGGCATACCGGGACGAGACTAGCACGGGTGTAAAACATAAGCAACGTCTACTATATATCTCATATATAATATATCATTCGTCTCAGATATCAAAGAACACAGGCAGCAGAAACATATATATAATGTGGGATATACTAGAACGTCCGTATTTAGTATTTAGCCAATAATATAAAATACGGATTCCACAGTCGCGATGAATAGCCAAGCCCACACCCCTAGACCCTTACGAGAGCGGCAAGAGACCCTACCAATCCTGGAGTTTAGGAGACCCGGTCTCGACTCCTCGAGATGGCCTCCTACTGAACCCTAGAACCCGGTCACTTGTGCTCCCCTCCTTGGGTCTATCCTAATGCGGAAAAGTAAATAATATACAACACTGGTGACACAACCTTAACCCGGAAGTGCCCCAAATAAAAGAATATTACATTACATTTGAATTTACATAAATGAAAATATAAAACTCTCATCTCACATAAAACCCCCCGGCTATTCGATCGCGACAATCCTGCACATCATATCTCAGCAACACATAATATCATATATCATCAACGTAAGTAAGTATGCGTACCCCAATTGTCGTTGATGTATAGCAACGAAACCGGCGATATCGAACATACTACACTTATGGTCACAAAAAAGAAAGTGTAAAACTACAATATTTGGAATCCACATTCTCTTTAAACATCATAAATGCGAAATATCACATACTTCGTATTTCATGCCTAAACTATATGAATTCCACATATTGTATCACATTCAAGATAAATAGATAGTATTAAAGTTTTCGACCGAATGTTCAAATACCCAAAATTCCGTAAAGCTCAACACTTGAGCGGAGTTCAAAAAATCCGGAGTGTGACACAGTAATAGCGGTCCAGCCGTAGAAGGGTCAAGCCAACGCCTCACATATGGCACGCCGTACTGCCCCAAACCCTAAGGTTCAAAGGGCAGTTCAAGACGGTCACATAATCGAGTTAAGGTTTGCTGTCTTCTATAGGGTCCACCACAAAACTTGCACATGTATCCGAAGGATTTAAACCCCGTGAAAAGTGAGCAAACATGACTCGTTCGAACAATTCAATACTTTCTAGTTATCCGGAAAGACAAGAAGTTAAAATTCCGATCGAATCATTGAACTCAAAACAATCTCCAGAACATTCAACAGTAGATTCAGATTAAACATACTCAAAATATATAAAAGCAGGTAGGGAAAAACACTGTATAAAAATTAGGAAATGATCCATCTGTACGGCCGCGGAGCCGCGGCCTAAGCATGCTTGCGCCGCGGTTCCGCGGTCATATGTACTGTTCATGGCTCCGAATTTCACTGTTGGTCTTATATTTACCTGTTGTATTTTTTAAGTATTTTTAATTCTGAAAAATAACAGATTTTAAAAAATGTCCAGAGAGTGTCCCGTAATTCCGTATTTCGGTTCGATCGGAGTTTGTACTTCGCTAAAGTATCGCCTAATGTTCTAGGTCGGCTCTGATACCAATGTAACGTTTACCTAGCACCCTATAAGAGGTTTGGAAGCATCACATGTCACAAAGATCAAATTTTTATGGTGCTAAGTAAGCATACAAAGGATCTATCCTAAAAAATTAGGGTTTCATAAACATTAACTAACATCATATGTTATAAAGCTAGGGTTTTGAGACTAAAACCTTTGTAGCTCCCTTTTGTAGACTCCTTGGCCACTTGAGAGTTGGAAAAAGATTAGCTTGAAGTCTTCTAACGTCCACGACGATCCACCCGAAACTCCTTTGTCCAAGCTATCAACTTCACTTTAACAAGAAGATGAAATGAAGCTAACACTCTAAACAAGTAGGCTAGACTTGTGTAGAATGGTGTTGTGGTTCTCTTTCTCACTTCAAAATCCTATCTTTTTGAGTATTTTTCTCACTTGAGAAGTCTAGAGAGCAAGAGATCAAGGTTGAGGAAGATGATGACTATTTTTAAGAAGAAGAGAAGATAAACTCATGAAAAGAAAAGGAAAATATATGTATATATATTTATTTCTTCTCATCTCAAACCATGGTTAAATCATGAAGATATTATTTAATTTGAGTTAAAACATGAAAGGAAAGTTTAATCCATGGTTAAGGGTAGGTGAGCATGGTTAGGTCAAAGAAGAGAGTAGAAACAAACCATGAATTATCCTTTCCTTTTTGATTTTGTTTTAAAACAAATATAAGTAATAATCCATATAAATAACCAAGGTGTGAGTCTTATATTGCCACCATTTTCTATGTATAAACAACCATGATAAAATGATGTATGTATGCATGTGTGCATGCACATCCATATGTGCATGAACAAGAATGAATGCATACATCCAAAAGAAACAAGATAGGATTTCTAGTGAGAAGCTAATGGTTAAATGATAAATCAACACTTGATTTATCAACCCGGTCATATCACATACGACCCGACCAAAAGCAATCCGCCCAATTAATATACGATATCTCATACGCGCATTTTAACCGGGTCCATGCGCATATCGCATACGCGCACCACAATATTTTGCCTGGACTAGGTAACTTCTTTGTGGGACTCTAAGACTCGTCAATACGCCGGCAGTGGCTAATGATCATATCAAGCACCCCCAAGCCACAAGCGGTCAGCTAAACGTAACGGCCACCCGGGTATTGAGCTATCAGAAGAAAACAAGCGAATCTGCTACAACTCCCGTCGAGCCAACCGGCAACACTACCGTACAGTCCGGTCTCTTCGTCAGATATGCTGCATATCGAGTCTAGGATGGTAACGTCGACCCCAATAACTCAATAAGTCGTGCCAGTGAATGGTCTATAACAGATCGAGAAACTATTGATAACACGTATCAGTAAATCTCAGCAGCCCTGGCCAGGGACTTACTGATATAACCAGTCGAGCACAGCACAGCATCAACTCCCAATACCGGGAGAGACGAAACCCCTCCTATCGCTCATCGCCTTCGTGTGTCTCGGGACTGTACCCAACGGCCACCTGTTTGCACGACTCAGTAGAGTCGTGGTAGGGTGATAATCAAAGTACAGTGGGAGAGCACACAAGACTCTATGACGATCTCGGGTCTACAGACTAACCTGTACCAGTGTCACCTGAGAACTGCTATCCGACGATAGATATAATTCCATAGAGGAGTTCTCGGTGAGTCCGTCCAGTGTACCCAGTCACCACTGAGCACCCGTATATGATCTCGATGTCAAACATCGATGAATGTGGGAACATCCATCGCCCATCACATGGGTCTAGTATCATATATGCTAGTCTACCCTGGTATATCGATGCCCCGTCTCGATACACCTCCGACTAGGGACATTTCAGGATATGCTTATAAACTACAGATGTCCCACTAGTATGATCTCTATCATAATCACTGTAGTCAAGCCGATATCCTTAGGGCTTTATCAGCATGTATGAATGAATAAAAGCATGATAAAATTAACATGTCAGATAAAGTATAACCAGATAGCATACGATCATGTCGAGCAAGAATGTACACTGAATATATATATATACATGTACAGATACATCCACTATCATATAATGGCCTCTAGGGCATACATATATCCAACAATTTCCTACTTCATCATCCTCTACTATTAGCCATTTAGTTTAGGGTATTTGCTTCACTAAACCCTAATTTAGTGAAGAGGTGGCATGAGCTTGAGTCTCCTCGACGTAGATCATCATAGACTTTGAAGACTTCTAGCAAGCATGCATTGTACATCTGGTGGATCCTCTCAAAAGACCGGGAGTTCGTTGATCACAGCGAAGGGACCACAAAAAGGAGCTATAGAAGTGAAGGAACGGACTACAAAGGTTGTAATCCCTACTCACTTAGATGTAAAGTTTTTTACATTTAGTTTTCGTATGATTCTCTAGTTAAAGATTCATGGTTAGGGTTATTTTAGCATGGCAAATTTTTAATTTGGCATGGACGATGCCACCCAAAACCTTGCTGTCGTGCTTAGGAACCCTATAGTGGTATCAGAGCCTAGATAAAGAATTAGACGGATTGTGTAGAATTACGAAACCGAAACAACTCCGAAACACCCGATTCAAAACCCTAGTTTCAGTCGAATTATTTAATGAGTCAAAAAAAATTTTAATCAACTGCAGAATGTTGTATGAGATGCAACATGAACACAGTGAAAAATTCAGCCCCCTCACAGGATTTTGCTCGGCCACTCTGCTTGTAAAACTGGCCAGCTCGGCCCAATGAGGGACTTCAAGGCTCAATTTTTTATAGTGTTCCAGTCTCTGGGTTTGGTATTTCAGGTGTTGCTAGTTTTTGCTAAATTTGCATGTGATGTTATCTGTATGTATTGGCAATTTGGAGTGTTTAGTATTCGTAATTCTAGTTTTTTTTCCGGGTTATTTTTGACAGTGTTAAAAATTTCGAACGTATATCAAATACCTACTTTAACCCTCGCTGAAAATTTTCCAAGAGTTGGATTTTTTTCCAAGTTAGAGAACATTCTAAAATCATGAAAGTAGAGCAGTGGACCCTCTAGAAGAACGAAACCCTAACTCGATTCTGTGACCGTAAGAACCGCTGCCAAATCTTAGGGTTTGCGGTAGTTCCGCGGCGTCACAGGTGAGACATTGGTTGACCTTTCTATAGCTGGTTCATGGGTACTGTGGCATGTACTGAGTATTTTTAAACTGTGCTCAAGTGTTGAGCTTTTTAGGAATTTTTGGGTGTTTGTTGATTCGATCGGAATGTTTAACATCGTCTAGCTTTTTCTGGAATGTGATACAATATGTGGAATTCATATACTTAGGCATGAAATGCGAAGTATGTGATGTTTCGGGTTTATGATGTCTAAGGTGAATGTAGATTTCAATTGTTGTAGTTTGACATTTTCTTTTCTGCGACCGTAAGTGTAATATGTGGTGTATCGCCGGTTTCGTTGCTATATGTTAACGACAATTGGGATACGCATATTTACTTACGTTGATGACATGTGATACTATGTGTTGCTATGCTATGTTATATTGGATCGTCGCTTTTGAATAGCCGGGGGATTTATGTGAGATGAAAGTTTATATTTTCTTTCATGTAAAATTTATTGTATGTAAAATTCTTTTATTGGGGCACTTCCGGGTTGAGGATGATGTCACCATTGTTATATATTATTTAATTTTTCGCATTAGGATAGACCCAAGGAGGGGAGCACAAGTAACCGGGTTCTAAAGTCCAGTGGGAGACCATCTCGAGGAGTCGAGTCCGGGTCACTTAACTCTCTAATATGTAGGGTTGCTTGCTGCTCTCGTATGGGTATAAAGATGTGGGTTTGGCTATTCATCACGACTGTGGAATCCGTGTTTTATACAGGTTTAAAATAAAACATGGACCTCCTAGTATATCCAATATGTCATATGTTATCTTCTTCTACTGATATTCTGTGATGTGATCACTTTATATGATTGAGACGAATGCTTTATTATTATATATATGATATATAAATAAACGTTGCTTATGTTTTGCACCTGCGGTAGCCCCGCCCCGGTATGCCGTTAGTTAAGTAACGTAACGGTGCATAACGGGATACTGCGGTGAATGCGGATGGCATATGCGTACGTTGTATTTTCGTTTCTTCTGTGATGCTTAGCAAGCATAAATGATGGGAAGTCATTAATGAGATTAATGAAAGAAAAGAAACCTAAAAAGATGTTGTAGAATCAAATTTTCAAAATGGGTAGCTCTAGTTTTTTCTTTGCATAGCGGTATTCCTTGTAGAATATCCAGCACCTTATTCGATAAAGAAAGAGGCAAGATCCCTTCACCGGGAGTGACCTCTTTAGCGAAACTAGCAGATGCTACAAACACTCGGTTTTGTTTCTGATTGCTTCTCTAGTTCTTTCTTTGCATAGTGGTATTTGTGAAATATCCTGCACCTTATTCAATAAGGAATGAGCCGAGATCCCTTCACCGGGAGTGACCTCTTTAGCGAAACTAGTAAAAGCCTAAAAAACACTTTTTTCAAAATCACTTGTTTCTCCAACGATATCAAGTTCATTACGCAAAAGGTTTTCATAAAAACCTGACATAACCCTCCGTCATTTCAGATAAGTTATATTTAGTATTCCAGCTGCGGTAGTTTGGCCTCCGTCAAGGCGTAGTGTACGGTAGCTGATTAGTACTTATCTGTTGCATGAGATGCGATTGGATTAGGGTATTCGTATGGCGTTGTTTGGCCTCCGTTAAGGGTCGTGCGGGTGGGTCTGATTCAATCAGGAAATGACGGGTTGAACTTGACTAGCGCCCTATGGGTAGTTTGGCCTCCGTCAAGGTCATAGGACGGTAGGGGTAAAAAGTATTATTGGGAATTTCATGTGTTGAAATTTGCAATGAGATTGCATACTTTCTATAAGATAGTTGGATCCCGATACCCACTGCGAGTAAGAGTTACTTCTGGGAAAGTTTTACACGTCACAATTAGTCAATCAAGTAGGTGTCTAGAAAGGTGTTAACGGGATTATGCCTATGGGAAAACGAGATTTATTTTAATTAGGTCCGTGTGAGAGCATGGGGAACCTCCCTCAAAGTACCAACACTGGCCTGGCTGAAAGATTGCCGAACTTGTAAGGTGTAATTAATCCCGGATAGTCTTACCTTTTAGGGTTTGAAGAAAGATTTGATAAAAACAGTGGGAGCCATCCTGATTACATAAGATAATAACCAATCTAATCTTGCAAGAGCATACGCTAAAGTGTTTTCTTCTCTCTCTCTCCAGGTAGTGACCATTTCAGGCCTTAATCAAGATAATAATATGGATGTATTGACCGAACCCGCTTATTATACTGAGCAGGGGAACGTTGGTTCCGTTCTTTTTTATAATTGTTATAATACTGAGAAGGAAATAGGGGAATATCCGGATTCCCACGCTGCCCAAATGAAGAATAAGCATGTTATCGAGAACTGTTTCTCAGTTCACTCTACATCCTGGGTATTAGATACCGGATTGGGATCCCACATATGTAATATGTTACACGGGCTAAGAAAAGTTGGTGAACTGGGAGAGGGTGATCATTTCGTAACAGTAGGTAATGGTGCAAATATTGCAGCCAAAGCAGTTGGCGAATATCACCTTGTGTTACCAAATGGTAATACATTGATTCTGAACGAATGTTATTACATACCGACCATGATATGCAATCTTATATCAGTTTCTTTATTAAGTAAAGAAGGATATAATTTTGTAGTACAGGATAATGTTATGAACATCTTCCTGAATGAAAAGTTGATTGGATCAGGCTCATTAAATAATGGCACATACGTTCTAAATCAAACCACGGTTCTTAATGTACAAAACACACAAAAGAGTAAGAGTTTAGAAATGAACGAATCCTTCTTGTGGTATTGTAGACTAGGTCATATCAATGCGACACGACTAGCTAAGTTACATAAGGATGGATATTTGAATACGTTAGAATTTTTATCTTATGACACTTTCCAGTCATGTCTCAAAAGCAAGATGGCCAAAACTCTGTTTACAGGACACGGAGAAAGAGTTACCAAACTCTTGGGACTGATACATAGTGATGTATGCGGTCACATGTCTACACATGACATGGATGGTTCCTCGTACTTCATTACATTCACTGACGATCTCTTAAGATACGGACATGTGTTCCAGTTGAAACACAAGTCTGATGCTTTTGAGAATTTCAAAGAATATAAGCACGAAGTCGAGAACCAAAAGGGTAAAAGTATTAAGATCTTTCGATATGATCGAGGAAGAGAATACTTGAGCAATGAGTTCCTGGACTATCTAAAAGAGAATGGGATTCTCTCTCAGCTTACTCCTCCATATACACCACAGCACAACGGTGTATCAGAACGGAGGAATCACACCCTTTTAGATATGGTGTGCTCAATGATGAGCATTGTTGAGTTGCCTATTTCCTTTTGGGGTTATGCACTGGAGACAGCAGCATACCTATTGAAAAGTGTTCCAACCAAATCAGTGCCCACCACTCCATATGAGATATGGAATGGAAAAAGGGCCATGTTTTAATTTTATTCCGATATGGGGTTGTTCGGCCTATGTGAAAACACAAAATCTGGACAAGCTCGAGGCAAGGTCTGTTCTGTGCAAGTTTATTGGGTATCCCAAGCATTCGCGAGGGTATATCTTCTACCCCTCCGTGGAACAAAAGATGTTCGTTTCTCGACATGACACCTTTGTAGAAAAGGGTTTTCTTATGAAAGAAATTTATGGCAATGAGGTAGAACTGGAAGAGTTTCCAGCTATACAAACTACGACAGATGATTTGGTAGAACCAGAGGATTTAGTAGTTCCCGACGAACCTCAGCCGCTCCGCCGATCTAGTAGGGTTCCTCATCCACCAGGTAGATACTACGGTTTTCTCATTAATGGTGGGAGTGAGGATTGCATCATGGAAGATGATGACCCAACTAGCTTCGAGCAGGACATCACGAGTGGGGACTCTATGAAATGGCTGGATGCAATGCTATCTGAGATGGAATCCATGTACACCAACAATGTATGGACATTGGAAGTTGCTCCTGATAGGGTAAAACCCATTGATAGCAAATGGATCTTTAAGAAGAAACTTGGTGTAGATGGAAAAGTTGAGACTTTCAAAGCTAGAATTGTTGCAAAAGGTTTTCGTCAATGACCGGGTGTGGATTATGATGAAACCTTTTCTCCAGTGGCTATGCTTAAGTCTATCCGGATCCTACTTGCCATTGCTGCATACCATGACTACGAAATCTGGAAAATGGATGTTAAGACTGCCTTTCTAAATGGCGATTTAGAAGAGAGCGTGTACATGACTCAGCCAGAGGGCTTCGTAGACAATGGGAGCAGCGGAAAGGTGTGCAGCTGCTTTAATCCAACTACGGTTTAAACCAGGCATCGCGGAGTTGGAACATCTGTTTTGATGTTGTAGTCAAAGAGTTTGACTTCATCAAAAACGTAGATGAACCTTGTATATACAAGAAGGTGGTAGAGAGGAAGGTTGTCTTCGTGAATGGCATACTCTTGATAGGAAATGATATTCCTATTCTGCACTCGGTCAAGCTCTTCTTATCATAAAGATTCTCAATGAAAGATCTAGGTGATTCCTCCTGCATCTTGGGGATTAAGATATATAGAGATAGATTTAAACGGATACTGGGATTGTCTCAATCCAGGTATATTGACACTATACTAAAGAGATTTAGTATGGAAGAATCCAAGCGTGGGAGTTTACCCACGATCTCTGGACACACTTTCTCCAAAGAGATGTCTTCCAAGACTGATTTAGAGAGAGCTCCATGCAAGGGATACCCTATGCTTCGGCAGTAAGCTCTATCATGTAAGCGATGTTATGTACCAGTCCCGATATAGCATACTCACTAAGTGTAGTGAGTAGGTATCAAGCAGATCCAGGAGAGAGAATCACTGGACAGTTGTGAAGAACATTCTCAAGTACTTGAGAAGGACTAAAGAGATGTTCTTGGTGTATGGTAACGGTGAACTCCATGTGGAGTCCTTTACCGATTCAAGCTTCCAGAGTGATAAGAACGACTGTAAGTCGCACCCGGGATTTGCATTTACCTTTAACAGAGGGGTGGTTTGTTGGAAGAGTTCCAAATAGGAAACCGTGGCAGACTCGATGATGGAGGCTGAATACATCGCTGTCAACGATGCTGCTAAAGAAGCTATCTGGATGAAGAACTTCATAAACGAACTTAGTGTGGTTCTGTCCATCGAGCATCCAATACCTTTGTATTGCGATAACAATGGAGCTGTGGCTTTGGCCAAGGAACCCAGGTCCCATCAGAGATCCAGGTATATTCTGAGGCGGTATCACCTGATCCGGGAGATAGTTGATCGCCGGGAGATCGAGGTCAGGAGAGTTGACACAAAGGACAACACTGCGGATCCACTCACGAAGTCCATACCCCAGATACAATTTGAAAGACTCTTCGGGATGTTGGGTGAGATACTACAACAGCTGGCCTTAGTGCAATTGGAAGATTGTTAGTTATGTATATGCCCTAGAGGCCATTATTGTACATATGATGTACATTATAGTAGATGCTTGAATATATATAGAGAGGACTTTCTTGCTCGATATGATAGTATGCTATCTGGTTGCTCTTTATCTTAACATGTTGACTTGTATTGTGTTACTGTCTTACTCTCACATGTAGATAAAGCCCTTAGGATGTGTACTTGATAACTAGGACTATGATGAAGATCATACTAGTGGGGCCAAGGTAGTCCACAAGTACATCCTATAATTGTTCTTAGTCGAGGGTGTATCGAGACAGGGCATCGATACTCCAGAGTAGACTAGCGTATACGCATCTTGACCTATATGATGGGGGATGGTTGATCCCACATCCATTGGTGTTTGACATCAAAGGTGGTGTATGGGTTCTCAGTGGAGACTGGGTACACAGAACGGACTCGCCGAGAACTCCTAGTTGGTATTATACCTATCGTCAAATAGCAGTTCTCTGGTGACACTGGTATAGGTTAGTCTGTAGATCCGAGATCGTCATAGAGTCTTGTATGATTCCCACTGTGCTTTGATTTCCACCTTACCATGTTCAAGAGAACGTGTAAAACGGTGGCTTTTGGGTGCAGTCCCAAATCACATGGAGGTAATGAGCGATAGGATGGGTTTCGTCACTCCTGGTATTGGGGGTTGATGTTGCGCTGTGCTCGATTGGCTATAACTGGAAGTTCCTGGCCAGGGCTGATATGGAGATCTACTGGTAAGTGTTATCAGTAGTTTCTCGACCCGTTATGAGCCTCACATCGGCACGACTTATCGGTTACTGGGGTCTGACGTTTACCACTCCTAGACTTAATATGCAACATATCAGACGAAGAGATGGGACTATACGGTACTGTTACTAATTGGATTCGCAGGAGAATGAGCAGGCTTGCTTGTTGATCTTATGATCACTCAATACCCAGGTGGCCGTTACGTTTAGCAGACCGCTTACGGCTTGTGGGTGTTTGATATGATCATCACCTACTGCCGGCGTATTGACGAGTCTTTAGAGTCCTACATAATGGTTTCGTGGTTCATGCAAAACGGAGTAAGAGCACATATGTGATATGTGTGGGACCGAGATTAATGCATGTATGTGATACCGCATTCTATTCTCGCGACTTGTGACATTGGTCGGTTATATGCGATATAGCCGGGTTATCGAATCAAGTATTGATTCAATGGATTGTTACATATGATATTAGTCGGTTATAAGTGATATAGCCGGATTATTAAATCAAGTGTTGATTTAATAATTTAATATATAATTATATATTTTATATATTAAATTACATTAACTAATATTATCTTAATTAACCTTTTCTTTTTGTCACTTGTGTATACAAGATATATATATGATATATATTAATGTATCATGCTAGGTTACACATGCAACACGTATGTATGGGACTTATATCATGCTAAGGTTTATGTTATGGTTTATTTATCATTAAGAAAATTCAAAATTAGTGGAGATTTTGTCATGACTCAAACCTTGTAGAAGGTTGTAGGTTTCATTGACTTAGTCCACTCTTTTGTCATGCTTAAGATATTTATTGACCTAACCATTAACCATACACCGTGGTTTATTCTCTACAATGGTTAGTGTATGTGATATATTTAGCATGGTTGTATTTCTAATCTCATATGAATTATTCTTTCTTCATTTGAACTTCATCTTCTTCTTTCTCTTGAAGCTCTCTAGCTTTTTGATTAAGTGATGAAATATTGTGAGAAAATTAAATCTAAAGAGAGCCCATTTCCTACTTCATCATCCTCTACTATTATCCATTTAGTTTAAGGTGTTTGCTTCACTAAACCCTAATTTAGTAAAGAGGTGGCATGAGCTTGAGTCTCCTCGACGTAGATCATCATAGACTTTGAAGACTTCTAGCAAGCATGCATCGTACATCTCGTGGAGCCTCTCAAAAGTTTGGGAGTTCGTTGATCGCAGCGAAGGGACCACAACAAGGAGCTATAGAAGTGAAGGAACGGACTACAAAAATTGTAATCCCTACTCACTTAGTTGTAAAGTTGTTACATTTAGTTTTCATATGATTCTCTAGTTAAAGATTAATAGTTAGGGTTCTTTTAGCATGACAAATTTTTAATCTGGCATGGACGATGCCACCCGAAACCTTGCTGTCGTTCTTAGGAACCCTACAAGGTCGGCTTTCATGGTATCAGAGCCAAGCTAGAATATTAGGGTAACTTGTAGCGACGTTAGAAATCCGCTGTTTTTGTCGCCAAAAAACTGCAGATAAAAACAGTTTCAAAAGTGATGTTTTTTGTTGTTTACACACCCAGCGGGCTCACGGTTTGAACCATGAAGCCGCGGGGTAGAGCGTGCACACCCCGGGGATAGCCCGAGAGGACCAGAGGCCAGACCCACACCCCAAGAGCACCACAAGGTGTCCATAGGGGTAGTTGACCCAAGAGCACCCCAACTGGGTGCTCTCGGGTCTGCCTACCCTAGGGTGCCACTTCGTTATGGCCTCCGGGGGTGGGTACCCTCCCGAGGCCCCCCATGCGACCTTTAATTTTGGGATCTTCGCCTCCGTGAAGATTCGGGCGGGTTTCGAGTTCGTTTCGACTCCCAGATTGGCTTAAAACGATCGGTTTTGGAACTTTAGCTCACTAGATTTTTCATGTCTTGGAAAAATTGGTTTAGTTTGCTAATTACGTGCGGAATTCTAATGTCGCGGTTACTTTAAAAGCTTTGTGATGTGTGTGATACAATTATTAGAATCCGGATTAATTAGTCTTACAGAAACTAGTTAGTATATTGTAAACCTAGCCGTTTAGTCTCAATTGATCGATTGCCACGAAGTTTTGATTCAGATCAAAACTTCGTCGCAATTGCGTATTCTACGCGATTGCTAAGTCAAGAATCTTGTTGAATTATCCGACAACCAATTGAAAAGAGTTTTCAATTTGGGACTAAAATGCAAGTTTTATAAGTTAGGCATGAAATCCGGAATATGAGATATTCCGGGTTTATGATGTCTAAGGATATTGAAGATTCTAATTATTGTAGTTTTCGGTTTTCTTTTCTGCGACCGTAAGTGTAATATGTGGGGTATCCCAATCTTGTTGCTATATGTCAACAAGTTTTAGGGATACACATATTTGCTTACGTTGATGATATGTGATATCATGTGTTGCTATTGGTATGATTTATTGGATCGTCGTGAAAGAGTGCCGGGGGGTTCTATGTGAGATGAGAGTTATTATTTTCATTCATGTAAAATCTTTATGTGATATTCTTTTATTGGGGCACTTCCGGATTGAGGATGATGTCACCATTGTTGTATATTATTTACTTTTCCGCATTAGGATAGACCCAAGGCAGGGAGCACAAGTAACCGGGTTCTACAGTCCAGTGGGACACTATCTCAAGGAGTTGAGACCGGGTCTCCTAACTCTAGAATTGGCAGGGTTACTTACCTCTCTCGTAGGGGTCTAGAGATGTGGTTTTTTTTATTCATTACGACTGTGGAATCCGTGTTTTACATTATTGGCTAAATTTAAAACACGGATATCCTAGTATATCCAATATTTCATATGTTGCTTCTGCTGCTTGATTCTGTGATGTTGATCATATAACTGAGACGAATGTAATATTATAAATATGATATATAATAAATGTTGCTTATGTTTTGCACCCGTGCTAGTCCAGCCCCCGCTCTGCCGATAATTAAGTAACCTAACGATGCATGATGGGGCCCAGTGGCGAATGCGGAGGGACCGTACGTTCTATTTTCGTTTCATTTTTCTGTGATGTTTGTTGGCTATAGTGCCCTCAAGTCAATTATTGGATCATAGGCACGTGATTGGAATGATTGAGGGAGGACTTATACTGGTAGAATAGTCTTACTCAGGATGATAGTATGCTATCTTGTTTGTCTTTATCATCGTGTACATGCTTCAGGTGACATTAAAAATCACTATTACATGTTGATAGATCCCATAGGATTCTTGCTTGACTACCAGCAGTATGATGGCGATCATATACGTGAGAGTTGGGTAGTTTATAAGCACATCCTTAACGTGTCCCTAGTCATGGGGGTTTCGAGACTGGGCATCGATACTCCAAGAGTAGACTAGTGTATACAGATCGAGACTTCGACGAGGGGCGGTGGCTGGTCTCACAATCCATTGGTGTCAGTTGGTTCACCTAAGATGTATACAGGTGCTCATTGGGTTATGAGTACACCGGAAGGACTCGCCGGGAAAATGCTAGTTGGTATTATACCTATTGTCAGATAGCAATTCCCAGGTGACATGTGTACAGATTAGTATATCGACCTGACATCGTCATTTGTCTTGTGTGAGTTCCCACGGTGCTTTGATTACTACCCTACCATGGCTCAAATGAGTCATGCAAACAGGTTTTAGTTGGATACAGTCCCGAGTCACATGGAGGCAGTGAGAGGATCGCCAGGGGATTCATCTCTCCCGGTATTGAGGGTTGATATCGCGAAGTGCATGGATAGCCACTAGAAATTCTCGGCCAGGGTAGATGAGAATTACCGATCTAGGATCGGTAGTTTCTAAGTTGGTGATAGGCTTCATACCGAAACTAAATGTCAAGTTATTAGGGGTCTGACTTTATCCACCCCTTAGACTCGATATGCGATACTCATAGAAGAACGGACCGGACAATACGGATATTGTCATTGTCAGGCTCAGTAGGGTTTCAGGATGAGTTTGCTTTTCGGCCTCCCTTTCTCTCAATACCTGGGCAGCCGTTACGTACATCTAGTGCCACTAACGTGCTTGTGGTTAAACCCACTGCACGCGTATTGACGAGTCTTTAGAGTCCCACACAGAGGGTTTCCCTGGTTCGGGCGAAACGTTGTAGAGGCCGTATGGTTTTATGGTAGGGTTCGATCATATACGTGCACTTGTGCACGGATCATGATCTGACGGATAATACTAGTGGGCTTTGGTTTAAGCCGGATCCTAGCATTATACTGTTAGATTATTTTCGTCTCGTTGTATTCGTATTCAGTTGCAATACGGATGCAGGTATGTATATACGGATGAGGGGTATTCTTGTAATTCGTTACGAGTTTACTTTAGGGTTGTCATTTCTTATTCTTGATTTAAACATTTAGATTAAATGTTTAATTGTGTGGAAATGGTGAGTGCAAGTCTTGTCTTTGGGATTCATTGTGACATGAGTGTTTTTTTTTGGTTGGGATATTTTGTGTGAGATATTTTGATGAGTGGTTGCTCATTTTTGCTAAGGGTTTTCTTTAAGTGCTTGCCATATCACACAAAAAAGATTAAGCCAAAAGCAACGCAAGAAAAAGAATAGAGAACATTCTTCACTTGCTTTTCCTTTTATGCCAAGTCTTGAGCTCACACTTCGCTGCAATGGCTTCTTCATCACCTCCATCCATACCCTCTCATGAGTTGAGAATCCATGGATGTTTTGAGATAAAGTATTCACAAATAATCTCAACTTCATCTTGTCCATCTAGGCTAGCAAACTGGATTCCCGAGTTGCTTCGATTTTGAAGCAGGAGCCCGTATTACTAATCCTCGATGTGGATCCTCTTCGATAAGAGAGACCGGAGAGCGAACTTGATTGAGGCAGCCGCAACGAGCTAAGGACAGAGATTGAAGACCGAAGGACACGGATCGATCGGTATAATCTCATTAACTCCTTTATATAGAACTAGTAGAGGGTTAATGGTACGATCCGTCGATTAGGGTTCCGTTAGCACCGGGTTTTAAAAGTTTTTGTTCCGCGTTTGGCCACGAATTGATGGTCGAGGCGCTGGCGTAGCCCTACATGGTATCGGAGCCAACCCATTAACCGCATACTAGTTGTTTAGACTATGTTAAAGTACAGAAACCGAAACAACTCCGAAATATCACTCGATGTATTCTAGTTTCTGTCAAAATTTTCCGATGTTGGGGTTCTATAGCACCACACTAGGTTTAGGGTTGCATCACTCATGCTATAACAAAAATTTTAGAGGTTGCTAAACAATTCCATCCTTGAATCGAACTAGAAAGATAAAGTAACAACATGCTAATATCATATATTAAAAGTGTCTAACACTAAATGGAAGAGAATACAACCTTTGTAGACCTCCTCCTAGACTTCTTGGATCGATTGAGGTTTGAACCGGTTGGCTTGTGTCCTTCCGATTCCACGATGATCCACCACGAAGTCTCTTTTCACCAAGCTCCAGGCTTCTCTTGATCAAGGATGAAGAAGAAGTTAACACTCCACTCAAGTGGGCAAGACCAAAGTAGAATGGTGATTTGGGTTTTGAACTCAAGTAAAAACCTTTTCTTTTTAATCCATTCTCTTTCTTTTGAAACCCTAGTGAGCTTTTAGGAGAGAGAGGAAGAAGGAGATGGCTCAAGCTAAAAACTCAAGAGAATAATGATAATGATAACCCTTGCTTAACTCAAGAGAGTAAGAGAGGGTATTATGCCAAACTATGGTTACAAAATATCTAGATATTTTGTAACTTGAGTTTAAGAAAAACCATGGGCCAAAACCATGGTTTTGACTTGTCAACACAAGAATGAAAGTTGAATAGTCAACCATGATTTCATTTGTCATTTTGCTTAATCTCCAATTAATAAAATATATGTATAAATATGTAACCATATGAGTCTTGCATTGCCACCACCAATGTATCATCAACCATGACACATGTATGCTTGCATATGTGCATGCACATCAACATATACATACACTCAAGGATGCAACAAAAGAAATAGGTTTAAATAAATGAGCTAATGGACTTAATATTAAATCAACACTTGATTTAATAACCCGGTCATATTATATACGACCCGTCCAATAGTAAACGCCCGAATAAAATACTGTACCCAAAACACGCATTTAATCGAGCTCCCGCGCATATCACATATGCACCCCAAATCATTTCGCCTGAGCTAGGAGACTCCTTTGTGGGACTCTAAGACTCGTCAAAACGCTAGCAGTAGGCAGTGATCACATCACATGCCCAAAAACCTTCAGCGGCACCAGCAGTACGTAACGGCTCCTAGGTACCGAGCGATCAGAAGAAACACAAGAAAACCTGCTAAAACTCCTGTCGAGCCAACTGGCAACACTTACCGTACATTCTGGTCTCTTCGTCAAATATGCTGCATATCAGGTCTAGGGATGGTATCGTCGACCCTAATAACTCAGATAAGTCATGCCGGTATATGGCTCATAACAGATCGAGAAGCTACAGATAACACTTATCAGTAAATCTCAGTAGCCCTAGCCAGAGACTTCCTGTTATAGCCAATCGTACATGGTGAAACATCAACCCCCAATACCGGGAGAGACAAAACCCCACCTATCGCTCATTGCCTCCATGTGCCTCGGGATTGTACCCAAAATCTACCTGTTTGCACGACTCGGTAGAGCCGTGGTAGGGTGGAGATCAAAGCACAATGGGAGACACACAAGACTCTATAACGATCTCGGGTCTACAGACTAACCTGTACTAGTGTCACCTGAGAACTGCTATCCGACGATATATATAATACCACATAGGAGTTCTCGGCGAGTCCGTTCAGTGTACCCAGTCTCCACTGAGCACCAGTATACGATCTTTGGTGTCACCACACCAATGGATATGGGATCATCCATCGCCCATCATATGGGACAAGTAACGTATACGCTAGTCTACTCTGGTGATATCGATGCTCCATCTCGATACACCCACGACTAGGAACATTTCAAGGATATGCTCATCGACTACTCTGTCCCACTAGTATGATCCACATCATAATCTCAGTAGTCCTGCATCATCCTAAGGGCTATATCAATATGTACCAAATGAATGAAAGCACGATGAAATGAACATGTCAAGATAAAAGGTGCAACCAGATAGCATACTATCATGTCGAGCAAGAATGTCCCCTAAATATACACACACACATACATAAACACGCACACACGCGCGCGCGCCCACACACACATGCACACGCACATACCGGTACATACACTATCATATAATGGTCCCTAGAGCATACATATATCCAACAATCTCCCACTTGCACTAAGGCCAATTATTGGAGTATCTCTTACCCAACCTCTCAAAAAGTCGCTCATGCTGCGGCAAAGGGAGGGCCTTGGTGTGTATATCCGCGGTGTTATCTTTTGTATCGACTCTCTGAATCTCGATCTCGCGGCGATCAACTATCTCCCGGATCAGATGATATCGCTTGAGGATGTGTCTGGATCGCTGACGGGACCTGGGCTCTTTGGCTAACGCCATAGCCCTATTATTATCACAATACAAAGGTATTGGATCAATAATGGCCGGAACTACTCCTAGCTCCGAGATGAACTACCTCATCTAGACGGCTTCCTTGGCAGCATCATATGCAGCAATATACTCAGCTTCCATCGTGGAGTCTGCAACGGCATCCTGTTTGGAACTCTTCCAACACACCGCCCCTCCATTGAGGGTAAAGACAAACCCAGAGATAGATTTGCCGTCATCCTTATCACTCTGGAAGCTCGAATCGGTAAAGGCATCCATCTGGAGATCTCCATTACCGTACACCAAGAACATTTCTTTAGTCCTTCGCAAGTACTTAAGAATGTTTTTCACTGCTGTCCAGTGATTCTCCCATGGCTTGGATTGATACATGCTTACTACACCCAGTGCATAAGCTACATCAGGGCGTGTACATAACATCGTATACATTATAGAACCTATAGCAGAAGCGTAGGGTATAATGCTCATGCGAGCTCTCTCTTCATCAGTCTTTGGGCAAAAGTCTTTAGAGAGAGTGACTCCATGACTAGCGGGTAAGGAACCCCGCTTGGAGCCTTCCATACTAAATCTCTTTAGGATGGTGTTAATGTACTTGGTTTGGGACAATCCCAATAACCGTTTAGATCTATCCCTATAGATATTTATGCCCAATATGTACGAGGTATCACCCAGGTCCTTCATGGAGAACCTTTGTGATAAGAACTGTTTGACCGATTGTAGCATAGGAACGTCGTTTCCTATCAGAAGAATGTGATCCATGTACAATACGAGGAATGCGACAGTACTTCCTATAATCTTCTTACAAACACAAGGTTCATCTGGATTTTTGACGAAATCAAAATCTTTGATAACATCATCAAAACGGATGTTCCAACTTCGTGATGCCTGCTTTAATCCATAAATGGATTTAAGCAACCTACATGCTTTCCCGCTGCTCCCACTATCGATGAAGCCCTCTGGCTGATCCATATAAACACACTCTTCTAAATCACCATTTAGAAAAGCAGTTTTAACGTCCATCTGCCAGATTTCATAGTCGTAGTGAGCAGCAATAGCAAGTAGGATCCAAATGGATTTAAGCATGGCTACATAAGAAAAGGTTTCGTCATATTCCAGTCCTAGTCTTTGTCGAAATCCTTTCGCCATAAGCCTTTCCTTATAGGTCTCCACCGACCCATCTACACCGATCTTTCTCTTAAAGATCTATTTGCACCCAACGGGTTTTACCCCAGAGGGTACAACATCCAAATTCCACACTTTGTTGGTGTACATAGACTCCATTTCGGATCTCATGGAATCCAGCCACTTCACTGAGTCACCACTCGTGATAGCTTGCTGGAAACTGGAAGGGTCATCATCATCCATGATGCAATCTTCTCCATTACCATCAACGAGAAAATCGTAGTATCTCTCCGGTAGGCGAGAAGTCCTACCAGATCTACGGAGCGGCTGAGTTTCATTTAGTTCTGTTGCAACATTAGGTTCAACCAAGTCGTCATTTGTAACTTGTGTCTCTAGAACCTCTTCTAGATCTACCACATTGCCATCAGAATCATTTGGAAAAATATCATTTTATAAAAATGTGGCATTTCAAGAAATAAACATCCTTTTTTCCTCTTTGTGGTAGAACAGATGTCCATATGAATCTTTTAGATATCCCATAAATAAACATTTGAATGATCGTGTCTCGAGTTTTTCCGAATTCTGCTTTTTGACAAAAGCCGGACAACCCCAAATCTTAACACGCTTAAGAGATGGTCTATTCCCATACCATATCTCATATGGAGTGGTAGACACGGTCTTGGTCGGAACCCTATTCAACAGAAAAGCTGCAGTCTCCAATGCATGCCCCCAAAAAGAGAGGGGCAACTCAGCATCACTCATCATGGATCGTACCATATCTAATAGGGTTCGATTCCGCCGCTCTGACACATCGTTGTGTTGTGGTGTGTAAGGGGGAGTGAGCTGAGAGAGAATCCCATTCTCTTTTAAGAAGTTCGAAAACTCTGTACTAAGATACTCTCCAACTCGATACGATCGAAGTATATTGATACTCAATCCAGTTTGTTTTACTACTTCATGTTTGTACTCCTTGAATTTCTCGAAAGCTTCAGACTTATACTTTATCAAAAACACATGACCGAATCTTGAGAAATCATCAGTAAAAGTTATGAAGTAAGAAAAACCGTCTCTTGCATGTGTAGACATTGGCCTACATACATCACTATGTATGAGGCCCAAGAGCTCAGTAGCTCTTTCTCCGTATCCAGTAAACGGAGTTTTGGTCATTTTCCCTTTGATACAAGACTGGCCAGTCGCATAAGATTTATACTCAAAAGAATTTAAATATCCATCTTTATGAAGCTTGTTTAGTCTTGTTTCATTAATATGACCAAGTCTACAATGCCAAAGAAAAGCTTCATTTATATCTGAAAATTTTCTTTTGTTTGTGTGTTGTACGTTGAAAACTGTGTGTTGATTAAGGACGTATATCACGTTATTATGTGTACCACAACCAATCAACTCTTGATTTAGTTTAATGTTCATAACATTATGCTGCAATACAAAATGATATCCTTCATTGTCCGACAAAGAAACGGATATTATATTACAAAGCATACTTGGTACAAAATAACATGGGTTCAAAACCAATATACAACTTGATGACAACCCCAGATGATACTCTCATACTGAAACTGCATGTACATTGGAACCATTTCCAACCTATGATCACCTATCTTCAAAAACCTGCTATTTCTCAACGCCTGCACAGAATTGCAGATATGAGAACCCGAACCGGTATCCAATACCCAAGAAGCAGAGTTTATAGAAAAACGGTTTTGGGTTACGAACACACCTGAAGCTGAAGCATCACCATGCTTCTTTTTCTTGAGACCAAGGTACTCAGTACAGTTCCGCTTCCAGTGTCCCTTCTTCTTGCAGTAGAAACATTCTCCTTTTCTGTCACGACCCAAAGTTTGGATGCGAACGGCACTTAGATTGTATAATATCTAAAGATATCAACACAACCCGAGTAAGCCAAAAACCAAGATCAAAACCCTTTTTGCGGAACTTTAGGAAAATTTAGTTTCTAAGTAAAAATCTCAGTTTTAAGTATTTATGATTCTAACCGTAACTTCTTATTGAAATAATAATAAAAGCAAGTATAAAGTGTTTAATTTGGTTGCATCTCTGGCTGGGATCGACAAAGTCAACAGCGGAAATAAATATACAACTTTATGTGACATCAATAAGAATCTCATACATAAGTAAAAAAATATCATCTAACATAAATAAACGATCTCCTCTGTCAAATAATATACATACAACCATCTCTTGTCTAAGCCATAATACATGGTCTAATGGAGACACTATAGATTCAATATACAATACCAAAAGAGAAGGTTACTATATATGTAACCTACCTAGCAAAAGATGCGATAAAATCTGATAAGTGGATCTGCACTGTGGCTAACCGTCCACTCGATTCCTGCAAGGAACTGTGGCACAACGGGGGTGAGTTGCCAATTCAGTGAATATAACTAACATATAACGGCTGATAATGTAAATATGAAGAACTAGAACTAATTTCAACAATAGTGAATGCGATGCATGATAACAGGTGGAGGAATGAATATGTAATACTCTATTTATGAATCAAAACCAAAATCACATCAATTATTTTCCAAATCATGTTCATTTTTCCGTGCCTAACATCGACACAAATCTTCGGTGTTTCATCAGGCATCATTCCTCAAACGATCTTGTAATCAATAACACCGGTCGGTATCATCTAGATATATGCCGTGTTCATAACTTTCTCCGGAATCGAGTATCTTCGTTAAGCTCCCCACCTAAAGTGCGGCTATCCTGCCCCTCGGTCTCGACCGGATCCACCATGTATCCAAATGTATGCCCACCGACTCAGTCTGGATAAAATTCTAAATCCGTAACCGTATGACCCCCAACTCGGTCTGGAATAAAGCCAAATTTAAAAAAATGACATCTCATGGTATACGTGACATATAATAATGAAAATCACTGATTTTTCGTAATAGTATATGAAAACTTAAAAGCATAAATTCACAATAATATAATTGCCTCTTATATCTACTACTAATACTTAAATACGAAATATGATGTCATATATGCTAATTACTATGATTATTGATACTTAATGTATGATAAGAATCATTTTTTAACAGAATAATTTCTATGTGTAAAGTGACATGTTAATACCGACGAGGTGTAGTATAACATGTAGATATGTGCATGTGCGGCATAACTCGTCGATAATGGTGCAGTGTTCTAACAATTATTAATCATGGAGGTATATATATAGATTTAAGAATGAATATGATAAATTTAACATACAAAAGCAAAACTTGTATTTAAACCTAACTACGGGCGTATCATGCCATCTTTACAAGATCCCCCTGTAGACGTTTAGTCTACTCACCGGAATACGTCGTAAACTACTCAGAAATCGCCAATCCTTTTCCTTTCCTTACGGCCTCCGAAGTTCCCGTATTTGAATCTGACATCGAAATTAACTTGTATAAGGAAACGGCTAACTCCGATACGGCGAATATGAAAAAACAAGTTCTTACGTACTAATTATATTACATACGATTATTTTAAACTATCAAACCCTTAAATTAACTATATTTTAACCCCTCGTTGTTTGCAACAGAAAACTTAAACGCGTTATGAATTTACCGTGTCGTATTTTAGAATTTTTTATACCTTTTCCGATATTAGTTTCCAGATTTTACATACTGTTAAATTAACTTATTTAAACAATACCAAAATATCCAAACACCTATATAGAGACCTACCCAAAAACCCAAAACACCAAACTCCTTTTAAAATCTGGTGACGCCGGAATTCTCCTATAGCTTGCCGGCCAAAATCCGAGCCCCTTGTTTCGTACTCCTAGGGTTTGTTCTAGGACCAACATACAATATTTAGGCATTGTTAGGTTAAGTTGATTTTTCTCTGAATAGTAGCAGATTATTGCAGAGCTATGTTTTACCAAAAATACGATATTCGATTTCTAAATTTTACAATTACAGAACTATAATCTACTGAGTTAAGGATTTTACCTACTGAGGATGGTTGAAAAGCTTCCTCCAAGACACCCAAATTCTTAGCTCCTAGATTGAAGGTGGAATCCTTAGCCTAGTTCTTCTTCTTCACTTCTCTTTTCTTTTATTTCTTTTTGTGAGTTCTAAGTGTTTTCTTTTTCTTGGGTTTTGAAATTTCAGAAGTTTAATTTTATTAAATGATCTGAACACCTAATATATATGGTAAAGGGAAGAGTGAGGTGTAGCAGGAGGTGTCACCAACAAGGGTTTGCCATCCTCATGCAAAGAGGAAGTGTTGTGTATGTATTGTTCATGCAGGTAGGATGTGTCCATGTATTATCTCTTCAAATTGTTTTAACTTGTGATAAAATTCTGAGCTAAAACATTATTTACCTCTTTTCCACTTACACCCACAATTTCAAGTTTGCACATTTTCCTAAATTTATACAAAATGACCCTTCACTACCTATGTTATTATACAAAAACTATTTTATTAAAATGAAGCTAAATTTATCACTAAAACCCTTGTAATTGATTTATGTTACGTACTAAAATTTCAATTTAATTTGTTTCACATACTACTTATGAAAATCTCCTATTTTGTTTTAATAACTTTTTAAATTTGCATTTATTATTTAATTGATTAATTTTATTTATTTCTAAATTTTCAAAATGTTATAATATTCCCCCCTCAAAAAAATCCGGTCTCCGAATTTAAAACATAACTAGACGTACCTTCAAAAAGATGTGGAAATTTCTTTCGCATCGCATCCTCGGTCTCCCAAGTAATCTCCTCGCGATTCGTTCCTCGCCAAAGAACATTTACAGATGGAAGTACCCTTGATCTCAGTTTTTTTGCCTCCCGGTCAAGAATAGCTACTGGCGGCACTGTGTAGGATAAATCTGGCTCAAGCTGTGAAGTCTGATGCTGGATCGCGTGAGAAGGATCATAAAGATACTTGCGAAGTATAGACACGTGAAACACTGGATGGACATCGGGAAAACTCGGTGGAAGTGCTAAACAATAAGCCACAGCACCCACTCTCTCCAGAATCTCATAAGGTCCGACATATCTGGGGCTGAGCTTCCTTTTTTTCCCGAAATGCATTACCCCTTTCATCGGAGATACACGAAGGATCACATGATCTCCCACTTGAAACTCGAGTCTACTACGTCGTCGATCTGCATATGATTTCTGTATGCACTGGGCCGATCTCATTCTGTCCCGTATCAACTGAATCTTTTCCGTAGTCTTCTGTACTATCTGCGGTCCTAAAATGCTACTCTCGCTCAGTTCCGTCCAGCAAACGGGTGATCGACATTTCCTCCCATACAAAGTATCAAAGGGTGCCATCTTGATCGTCTCCTGAAATCTGTTCTTGTACGAGAATTTTATCAAAGCTAAGTGACGATCCCAACAACCACCGAAATCAAGGCTGCAAGCTCGAAGCATATCCTATAGAGCCTGAATGGTCCGCTCTAACTGACCATCTGTCTGTGGGTGAAAAGATGTACTAAAACTCAATCGTGTACTAAGAGCTTATTGAAGTTTCATCCATAGCCTGCTGGTAAACTGGGTACCCCTATCGGATACTATGCACGTCGGAACTCCATGTAATCATACAATCTCGTCGATATACATCTAGCATACTGCGCAAACCCATACGCCGTCTTCACTGGTAGAAAGTGAGCTTCCTTTGTTAATCTATCAACAATCACCCAGATAGAATCATACCCTCTGCTAGTCCTGGATAGACCCACAACGAAATCCATGGAAATTTGTTCCCATTTCTACTCCGGAATGGGCAAGGGCTGCAACTCTCCTGCCGGCCTCTGGTGCTCGGCTTTGACTTGCTGACAAGTCAAGCATCTCGAAACAAACTCCATAACATCCCTCTTCATTCCTTCCCACCAATAAACATCGTTCAAGTCATGATACATCTTGGTGGAACAATGATGGATACTGTATGCTGATCGATGGGCCTCCTCTAAGATCTCAGGTCTCAGTCCATTCGAATCTGGCACATAAAGACAAGTCCTAAAACATAATACTCCATGGTCATCTATCACGAACTCCGACTTTTTGCCCTGCCTAACCTGATCCATAATCTCCGATATACGAGCATCTGCGGGCTTTGTCTCTCGAATACGATCCCATAATTGAGGACGGGTGCGAACATGTGCTAACTGTCCTCATGTCGATGTGAACTCAAACTGTATACGGCTATCACATAGAATCTTCCAGTGTGTAGAAGACTGTCTCTATAAGGTGTGCAAATGAGATATGCTACCTCCAGGCCTCCGACTCAAAACATCTGTTACCACATTCGCTTTGCCTGGATGATACAAGATCTCACAATCGTAATCCTTCATAAGTTCCATCCATCTACGCTGCCTTAGATTTAGATCCCTCTGCTAAAAAATATACTTCAAGCTCCTATGATCTGTAAAAATCTGGCACGACTCTCCATACAAGTAATGCCTCTAAATCTTCAGTATGAAAACTACACCAGCCATCTCCAAATCATGAGTGGGGTAATTCTTCTCGTGCCTCTTCAGCTGTCGAGAAGCATATGCTACAACCCTATCGTGTTGCATCAACACACAGCCTAAACCCACTCGAGAAGCATCACAATACACAACAAAACCACCAGACCTAGAAGGTAAAGATAAGACTGGTGCAGTCGTCAAGCGAGTCTTCAACTGCTGGAAACTCTGCTCACATGCATCTGTCTAAAGAAATGAAACTTCCTTCTTAATCAATCCGGTCAACGTTGCAGCGATCCGAGAAAAATCCTGCATAAAGCATCGGTAATAACCTGCCAAACCCAAGAAACTACGAACCTCGGTAGCTGACACAGGCCTGGGCCAGTGCTGTACCGCTTCGATATTCTTTGGGTCCACACGTATCCATCTCTCGTAACTATATGACCCAAGAATCTACACTATCCATCCAGAAGCCACACTTGGAGAATTTAGCGAACAGCTGATGCTCTTTCAAGGTCTGCAACGTGATGTGCAATTGCTGCTTGTGCTCCTCCCGACTCCGAAAATAAACAAGAATATCATCAATGAATACAATAATGAACTGATCAAGGAATGGCCTGAAGATACGGTTCATCATATCCATGAAAGCTATTAGGGCGTTGGTGAGTCCGAACGACATCACCAGAAACTCGTAATGCCCATATCGTGTGTGAAAAGCAGTCTTCGGAATGTCATCCTTCCGAACCCTCAACTGGTCATACCCTGACCACAAATCAATCTTTAAGAAGTAGCCAGCTCCCTACAGCTGATCAAACAAGTCGTCGTTACGAGGTAATGGATACCTATTTCGCACAGTAATTCGATTCAGCTGCCTGTAGTCGATGCACAGTCTCATACTACCATCCTTCTTCTTAACAAATAAGACAGGAGTTCCCTACGGCGATACCCTCGGACGAACAAGTCCTCTATCTAACAACTCTTGCAACTGGCTTTTGAATTCCTTCAACTCCGTCGGGGCCATCCGGTAAGGTGGTATAGAAATAGGCCCCGCACCCGGAATCAAGTTATTGCAAAATTCGATATCGCGATTGGGCGGTAATCCTGGTAATTCAGCATGAAACAAATCCGGAAATTCTCGTACGATCGGGACCTGGTCCAACGGGACTTCAGCGACTCCTAAGTCCTGAACAAATGCTAAGAACCCATGACAACCCTTCTTCAAGAGTCATCCTACACAAAGAGCAGAAATCATGTTGGTAGGAGTTACATTACAGTCTCCTTGCACAACAAGGATCGGTTTACCTGGAAAACAAAATCTGACCTCTTTCCCCCGATAATCTACATAAGTATGACAAGCGGCTAACCAATCCATACCAAGAAGTATATCAAAATCTAACCTATCCAGGAGAATCAGATCAACTAAATAATCCGTATCACCAATACGTACTGAACGTGACCTGAATACATGTCGAGCTATAAAAGAATCTCCTACAGGAGTAATCACAACTAGCGGTAATTCTAACAACGACAACTCTCTTCCCAGAGAAAGTGCAAGTGTGCAAATACGTATATGATTGCGTAGAAACAGAACCAGTTAGAATATGCGCGTTTAAGGAACATACTGAAAGAATACCTGTTACGACAGCATTGAATGTCTGGGCATCCTGTGGAGTCAAGTAAAGACCCGAGCCTGGTCCCTACTAGCATCCTGACGTCCTTCCTTAGAGTCTACAATTTCTAGCAAAATGCCCTGGATGTCCACAACTAAAACTGGTAGATGGGGGCTTCTGCTCAACGGGATACGAACTGAACATCTGACCCAGAGTCCTATCTCGACCAAAACTGCGGCCTGAAATAAATCTGCCTCAACCTCTTCGTCCTCTCGAATTACGACCGTCGATACCACGGCCTCTATGGGCATTGATCTGGCGTGGAACAACAACAGGTGTAGGAGGTAATATACTCGGAGGAGGAGGTGAAGGTGGTGAAGTCACATGTGAGACCGATGCCTCACCCTGTCTCCTCACGGGACAATCCCTAATAAAGTGATACGAACACCCACACCAGAAACATCTTTGCACGGGCTGCTGAACATATGAGTATAAGTGATAGAACTGATCTATACCGAATCTGCCACGGACTCTATGAACATGTCTTGGTGCTGATGGATTATTACGAATTTGCCTTGGTCTCTGAAAACCCGTACGTGGAGTAGTGGTTGATCTCCGTGCTCGACTAATTTCCAGCAAGGATCTGAACATTCATCGCATCTCTTGAACACTTGTCTCCATCCTAGCTATACGATTAATATAGGGTGGATCAATCGGTTCATGAAAGATAGGCGTACTGCCCAGGCCTGTCCCCGTTTCAGATGAGCCCGCTCCAATCTCATCTCGAACAGCGGTACTCTGAGTCCCCGTTGTCGTTAATGACATAGCGGCTGAAGTAAGAAACATGATTGATAAGGACATTGCAATCGAATCAAAAGATACATGGAATTAAGGAAAGAAGTATGAATAAACATCTACTAAGGTTACTTAGGCTGAGTATCGTAGCGTAAATATGCCGCGGAACATACGTACGGTACTGCACTCATCCTAATTCACCTACTCCATCAAACCAAAGGTCATCCTACATAACGAACTCAAGTTGACTTACCATAACTCACCACTCGATTCCGTAAGGTTAATCCTAAGCTCTGATACCAACTTTGTCATGACCCAAAGTTTGGATGTGACCGGCACTTAGATTGTATAATATATAAAGATATCTACACAACACGAGTAAGCCAAAAACCGAGATCAAAACCTTTTTTGCGGAACTTTAGGAAAATTTAGTTTTTAAGACACCCAAATTCTTAGCTCCCAACTTGAAGGTGGAATCCTTAGCCTAGTTTTTCTTCTTCACTTCTCTTTTCTTTTATTTATTTTTGTGAGTTCTAAATGCTTTCTTTCTCTTGGGTTTTGAAATTTCAGAAGTTTAATTTTATTAAATGATCTGAACACCTAATATATATGGTAAAGGGAAGAGTGAGGTATAGGAGGACGTGTCACCAACAAGGGTATGCCACTCTCATGCAAGTAGGAGGTGTTGTCTATGTATTGTTCATGCAAGTAGGATGCGTCCTTATATTATCTCTTCAAATTGTTTTAACTTGTGATAAAATTCTGAGCTAAAACATTATCTACCACTTTTCCACTTACACCCTCACAATTTCAAGTTTGCAAATTTTCCTAATTTTTTACAAAAAGACCCTTCACTACCTATGTTATTATATAAACACCATTTTATTAAAATGAAACTAAATTTATCACTAAAACCCGTGTAATTGATTTATGTTACGTACTAAAATTTCAATTTAATTTGTTTCACATACTACTTATGAAAATGTCATATTTTATTTGAAAAAATTTTTAAATTTTTATTTATTATTATATTGATTAATTTCTAAATTTTCAAAATGTTACATTTCACCGACTCCACGGCTTTGGATTTGTCCTTTCCCTTTGCCCTTTTTATTCCACCTCTCGGCTAGGTGGATTTCTTTTTGTTCTTTCCCTTGGCCTTGGCTTTTGGGACGGAAGAAGAAGATTGTCCAACAAGCAGGGAGGGAGACTTCGCCTTAAGCGTGCTCTCCGCATTTCTCAACATATTAAGAAGTTCGGGTAGTGATTTCTCCATGCTATGCATGTTGAAGTTCACTATGAAAGGAGCAAAGGCAGAGGGAAGAGACTGCAGAATAATATCCGTATATTGCTCGTTGTCCATTTCCCATCCGAGGAACTCATGCTCTTCAATAAGAGCTATCATCTACTGGTGTGCCAGGAGCCATCCGCATCTGAAACAACTTTCGAGATGCTTCGTATCGAAGGATATGAGGTTGCTCCCTATACAACTCCTTTGTATGGAGAAAAATGGATTGAACATCCATCTCTTCGTGCTACTTTTGATGTGTATTGTCTATCGATGCAAGCGCGAGGCATTTGGTTGTGGCACAGTCAATATCTCACGTTTTGCGGATCTCCCTATCCGCTAAAGAAGATTCAGGGCCTGGTGTAACCCTTCGAAAATCGTTTAGGCAGTTTTTCGATAATCGGCTAATTTTTCGGCTTTTTCCGTAAAAAGAAAAAATTGATATTTTTCATTGTAGACCTAATTATACAAAATTTAGATAAGATATTACTATAATTTTGTCACTAAAATTTCACTTATAATTTTCTAGTTAAATAAAAAAAAAATTCGTAATTAATTATTTTTTTTTATTATTTTAAGCCTTTTTAAATACATTAAATTAGGGATAAATACAAATTTAATTAGGTAAATTTCATAATTAGGAATCTTTATAAGCTAAAATATGGTGTTAATAAAATTATATCATGACTTGCAAACTTTTGGTTTTAGGGTGGGAAATTTAATGGAAAAATGGTGTAAAATGAGGTTTTTTTTGTAAATTGTTGATATGAAAGCATTAAATGACAACATGGGGTGTTTATTGACCTAGAAACTTCTCCAAATTTCCCACACTCCTCTCCCTTACCTGCTGGCTGACCCTTGCTGCAGAAAATCCCCTCACTTCTCACTCTTTCTTGCTTCAAATTCATAGCAAAATTCATTAAAAATTCACAAATTTCCTTCTCCATTCAAAGCTAAACCCTAATCCATTCTCTCTTCAACCCAAATTAGTTCAAAAACTTGATGAATGGAGGCTTCTTGGTGACTTGATCAAGCTAGGGTTCAAGCTTGTGAGGTAAAATCCTAAACTAGTTTGCTAACTTGTAATCTATATGTGCTAAAATTCAATTTTGAAGTATAAATTTAGTAGTAAATGTTTGTTTAGGAAAATCAAGAGAAGGATTTGATTTTAAAAATTAGGGTTTGTAGCATGGTTGTTGGATTAAGTTAGGGATGGTTATCTAGGTGATTGGAGTGGTTAATTGTGTAATGATATGCTCGCTAAATCGATTAAATTTCGATGTTTGCATCGAATCAGTATTGAATTTGCTTACTAGATTTTTACGAAAATTAGAATGCGATCAAAATGCGTTATGTTAGCGATATAATTAGCTTCGTATAGGACTATTAGAGTGCGCGAACGCGGGGTTTCGTCTAGTCGGGTTGTAGTTTTGTCGATTTCACCGAAATGACGATTCTAGTTAAAGGTTAGCGATTTTCGTGCGTTTTTCCGCGCACCGAGTGCATGCTATGATTAATTCGAGAGCGTTGATAATTGTATATTGTGACTTGCATCATTTTAGGTTTTGTAATCTTATGCTTGGTGTTGTGCAAATATAGGATCGGTCGGGGAAACATCGGACACGGCGCGAAAAGGCAAGGCGGTGGCCGGATCGGATTAGCGGAGATTTCAGGTGAGTAGATATATTCATCTATGGGGGAATCGTCTGAATGGCGCGAGGCGCCCCCCCTAGATAGGATTACCCTACTTTTGCAAGATTTATTTTGTTAGCTAGCTTATCCATTCATGTACACTGCATACCCTTATAGCGAACAGTATATTAAATTGCATGGACATTCATCTATACTTATGCGATATCATTTCGTAGGACACGAACACCTTACCATTGGCATCTGTTGCACGCGCACTATTCATGTGACACACACGCCTTTGGTAAATGCCATGCCACGTGTACTATAGAACCTGTTTATCATAATATCGCCACTTGCATTCATACTTGATATATGAAATTGCATAGCATACGTATATCTCGCATCATCATCATATTTATATAGATTTCTAGCCAAGATTCACATCGTATGCATTGATATCATAGACATTTATCATATATAACATGTGGACATTATGATTTTCTTGAGGATTTCAGTATTGCTGCGATTTCTGGATTTTGGGGAAAACCGCAAGAATTTAACAAAACCTTATATTTATCATTTTCAAAACAAGTTGCGGTTTTCTCGTGATGTATGTGTCGTCCACCATGAGTTTTCATGTTTTCTATTGGATTTCGAGACCCGATTCGAGGAGTGGATGAACCGTCTCAGGTACATGGTGGGCCCGGTATGGTACCCCGGGGCAAGAAGATCGAGTTGTAGACGATGAGCCTGGCAGGGGAAGACTACCTACCGGTGATGTCTGGCGCAGCGGATATCCGGAGGATACCGACCGTTGTCGTGAGATTTATGATATGGGCCGATCCGGACTGACGGAGCCCGATATTGAGACAGATATGATTCCTATTTGGTGTTGATGCTTGACACGGATTTTCAGATGATTTCTTGATGGTACTTAGCTATTATACAGATATTCATTTTCTAAAGTTAAGAATTCAATACCCTTAACATTTAAAACACTTAAACTCTTAATAATGACATTGCATACCTGTGCATGCATACTAGAGATATTATATCACATATGGACATGCATGTTGTGGTGCGTTGCGTGCATTCTTACGATTGCCTTATTAGATGTTATATTTACTCACGAGCTGGCAACTCACCCTCGTTGTGCCACAGTGTCTTGCAGGTCAGACTCATCAGTCTTGTAGCGGCGGCTATCTTATCATAGGCTCCTTTTGCTCAGACTCGCGACATCGCCCGTAGGTGGGTTGCGAGCACACTTTATTTCTTTTTGCTTTATCATTGTATCTAGTATTCTCCATCTACTACTTTATATTGTATATGTGACCTAGTGGTGAGACTGAGAGGTTGTATATTTGTAGTTTCTTTTAGGTCGAGCTCACTTGAGCCGGCGATGTGTTTTCTGATATTTTGCGTTTCTTTTATGCTCTTTTCTTGATATGGTTATTATATTGCATGTGGTTGTGATCCGCCTTGGGCGAAGAGCTAGCTCCCGCTTGGGGATGCCATTTTTCTGATTACAGGTTTATTATCTTGTTGTACCCATTTTGGGGGATAGAAAATACAGGGGAGACTCTGCCGAAATTTTCAGAAATTTATGATGTTTTAAAAAAGGGATTCTTTGCAACTTAATTGATTTGAAAATCGTTTTCATTAAAGGTTTTCCTTCACTCTCTTTTGATTTTGGTTTAAATTTTCTGGGTTTTGGCTGACTTAGGTTACGGTACGCCTTTAGACGTCTCGTAATCTATGTGCCAGTCGCGTTACGTACTTTCGGGTCGTGACAAAGTTGGTATCAGAGCGTGGGTTTTACCTTTCTGAGTGTAGGACGACCTTGGTAGATTGAGTAGGTGACTTAAGCAGAGTGGCGTACCGTGGGTATGATCCGCGGCATACTTACGATACGGTACTCCGCCTAAGTAACCTTAGGACATAATTGCTTGTATTTCCTTTCTTGATTCCTTGCATTCATTGATTCAATTGCAATGTCCTTATCAATCCTGTTTCTTATTCCAGCTTCGATGCCGCCAAAGACTACGAGAGCTCAGCGGGCTGTCGCTAGGGATGAGATTTCGGCAGGCCCGTCTGAGTCGAGGATCGAGCGGGCGGATACGCCTACCCCTTAGGGTCATATTGATCCACCTTATCCAGACTGTATTGCCAGATTAGAGGCCGGCATGCAAGAGTTGCGGCAGATCATGGGATCTTTAGTTGAGTCCAGTCGGGCACAGAGATCCGAGGACGTTCCTTCCACCGCACAGACCACGATCGTACCTTCTGCACAGATGGTCACTCTTGCTGCTACTACAGAGACTATCCCTGTTTCACTACAGGAGTTCATGAGATTGAGACCTCCAGCTTTTACCGGTACAGATGCGACAGAGGACCCACAGGCATTTCTCGATAGGATGGCTCGGATTTGCCGTTCGTTGAGGTGTTCTGATGATAGATTGGTGGAGTTTGCGAGTTTTCGTCTGGAGGGTCTTGCCCAGACATGGTACGACTCAGTAGAGAGAGGCCGAGCTGCAGGTCTGCCTTCTATGACCTGGGATGAGTTTACATCTGCATTTCTTGCCCGTTTTCTTCCGGAGAGTGTCCGAGATGCTCGAGCCCGTAGTTTTGAGTCTTTGCGCAAGACTCCCGGGATGACAGTGTCGGAGTATGATATACAGTTTACCCAGTTGTCTCGATATGCTCCGTACCTAGTCGACACAGAAGAGAAGAGAATAAAGAGGTTTGTACGAGGGCTTGATACACAGCTGTTCCTTGCCATCGGCACCCAGCACTTTGATACATACGCTGCCGCGATGGATGCAGCCTTACTTTTGGAGGAGCGTATTTCTGAGACTCCGGTCATTTCTGGGCCGAAGAGGATCCGTACTGATACGCCAGCTCAGCGGCAGATGGGTGGACACCGTGATAGATTATTTCCGGGAGATGGTGGAGGCAGAGGATTGAGACGAGGTCAGTTATTTGGTTCATATCCACAGACCCAGCAGTCGTCTCCAGGATGTTTTCGGTGTGGGAGTCAGTACCACCGTGTCAGAGACTGTACCATGGGACGCCAGGGCGTGGCGACAGTCCCGCATGTGACTTTACCACCTTCTCAGAGAGCTTTACTTCCTACTCCTGATGATGCTTCACGCCAGCCAGATGCTTCTAGAGGCCGTGGGCGTGGCGGTGCGGTTCAGAGAGGACGAGGCGACAGTGGCAGAGGCAGAGGCCGAGGTAGAGGCAGAGCACAGCCAGCTATTAGTGGTGGACAGGCCCGAGTGTTCGCGTTGACTCCTCAGGATGCACAGGCATCCAATGCCGTCGTGACAGGTACTTTGTGTAAGTCGATGTTCAACACCCCAATACTTATGGGGAGGCGGAAATATGAATAACAATCTTGTTCTATGATCAAACATCGATTAACCGTATGAATCGTTTGCTAAACAAGTTTTAACAAAAGGTATAGAGTTCTAAACTACTATGTTAAGAGATTATACCAAACGGTTCTAGTCCTTCGTCTTAATGTTATCTACGGCCTCTTTGGATCTCCACGTCCTCTTCGGCTTTCTTCCGTGATAGACGATCCACCCGAGAACCCTAATCCAAGCTATAACCTCTAAACTTGAGGTTACTTGGTTTCTCTAGTTGCTAAATAGAGTAGCTAAGGTGATGTAGAGATAGGTTATGGAGTAATTAGTCTTTCCTAATCCTTGTTCTCAACTCATGAGGGGTAGGATTAGGCTTGGTGAAGGAGAGAGAACTTGAAGAGAGAGAGTGAGAAGATGATAATGATAATTATATATGAAATGAAAAAGCTTCTCACTAGATATATGAAACATAATGAATTAAAAAGAAATGAATAATAAGAGATTATTCATCATGTTTCATTAATGCAAGTGGGTGATTCATTAAGCATTTAATAATGCATTAATGACATGATGAATCACTCACAATGAGACACTAATTCATTAAATGAAATTGCCACCTCTCCCTTCATGTCACATCCTTCTAGAAGCTTCTCGGAAAATTACGAGAACGCCCCTCTCATCCGTGAAAACACGGAAAAACTTTAGACTGTATAAATCCAATAACCTGATACTAGAATCTGGCTTAAACCAAAGCCGGCTAGTAAAAAACTATCCGAATGTCGTACGTGCGTTCAAACACGTATGCGTCCGAACCTTTGTCGTAAAACCATACGACCTCTATATCTTTTCGCCTGGGTTTGGGAAATCTCTGTATGGGACTCTAAAGACTCGACTACTACGCTGGCAGTGGGTTTAACCACAGACCGCAAGCGGCACTAGCTGTACGTAACGGTCCCCAGGTAGTTGTCGATAAGAAAGCTGATGAGGTAACCCATCTGAAATCCTACTGAGCCTGTCTGTGACAATATCCGCGTAGTCCGGTCTGTTCGTCTAAGAGTATCGCATGTATGGTCTAGGGAGGTGGTGGACGTCAGACCCCTAATAACCGTACAAGTCATGTCGGTATGGTTCAAGACCACCCGAGAATCTACTGATCATTCCATCAGTAATTCTCAATCAGCCCTGGCCAGGGACTTATGGTAATGACCAAACGACGACAGTGCGATATCAACTCCCTATACCGGGAGAGACGAATCCCTAACAGTCGCTCACTGCCTCCATGTGGCTCGGGACTGTGCCCAACTGAAACCTGTTTGCACGACTCCTTTGAGCCGTGGTAGGGTAATAATCAAAGCACAGTGGGAACTCACACGAGACAAATGATGACCTTAAGTCAACGGACTATCTGCACACATGTCACCTGAGAACTGCTATCTGACGTTAGGTATAATACCATCCAGTCAGTTCTCGGCGAGTCCTGTCCGGTGTACTCACACCCAGTGAGCATCATACAATCTTAGGTGAACACCACCAATGGTTGCGGGACCAATCCATTGCCCCTTATCAGGGTCTAGATATGTATACACTAGTCTACTCCGGAGTATCGATGCCCAATCTCGATACTTCTGCGACCAGGGACATCTAAGGGTGTGCCTATTGACTATCCAGCTCCCACTAGTATGACTGCCATCACAACGCCGGTCGTCAGACAAAACACCCTATGGGCTTTATCAACATATATATATATATATATATACCAAGTAAAAAATATCATACGTTAAGACAAAGTCAAACCAAATAGCGTACTATAATATCAAGCAAGACTGTCATGTACATACATATCCCAAGCATCCTATACAATGTAGGCCTCTAGGGCATATATATCCAACAATCTCCCACTTGCACTAAGGCCTATAATTGGCGCAATGAGTATCCACTGTCTCTACCAGATCCAGTTGCTTGCGTACCGCATGCCCAATATCTCAAAAAGCCTCTCGAACTGTACTTGAGGAATGGCCTTGGTGAATGGATCTGCCGTGTTGTCTTTTGTGTCAACTCTCCGTATCTCGATCTCCCGACGATCCACGATCTCCCTGATCAGGTGAAACCGCCTTAAGATATGCCTGGATTTCTGATGGGACCTTGGTTCCTTCGCTAAAGCTACAGCGCCATTGTTATCGCAATACAAAGGTATTGGATTGGCAATGGACGGAACCACCTGAAGTTCAGAAATGAACTTCCTCATCCAGACAGCCTCTTTTGCGGCTTCACTAGCAGCTATATACTCAGCCTCCATAGTTGAGTCTGCGACGGTATCTTGTTTGGAACTCTTCCAACATACCGCTCCTCCATTGAGGGTAAACACAAAACCCGAAATGGATTTAGAATCATCCTTGTCACTTTGGAAGCCGGAGTCGGTAAAAGCCTCTACCTGGAGGTCCTCATTACCGTAAATCAAGAACATCTCCTTAGTCCTTCTCAGGTACTTGAGAATGTTCTTCACCGCTCTCCAATGTTTCTCACCTGGGTCAGACTGATACCTGCTTACCACACTAAGTGCGTAAGCTACATCCGGTCTGGTACATAACATCGCATACATTATTGATCCTACCGCCGAAGCGTAGGGTATAATGCCCATGCGAGCCCTCTCTTCATCAATCTTTGGAGACATCTCTTTGGAGAGGGTGATTCCGTGACAAGCGGGCATATTGCCGCGTTTGGAATCTTCCATACTAAATCTCTTTAGTATAGTGTCTATATACCTGGACTGTGAAAGTCCTAAAATTCTATTAGATCTATCTCGATAGATCTTAATGCCCAGAATGTATGATGCATCTCCCAAGTCTTTCATAGAGAATTTCTGTGACAAGAAGAGCTTTACTGATTGTAGTATAGGGATATCATTCCCTATCAGTAGTATGTCGTCGACGTATAAAACGAGGAAGACTACTGCTCCTTCTACAATCTTTCTATAAATACATGGTTCACCTGCATTTTTGATAAAGTCAAATTCCTTGACTGTTTCATCAAAGCAGATGTTCCAACTCCGCGATGCTTGCTTTAACCCATAAATGGATTTAAGCAATTTGCACACTCTTCCGCTGCTCCCACTGTCTAAGAAACCTTCTGGTTGATCCATGTAAACACTCTCTTCTAGATGTCCATTTAGAAAAGCTGTTTTTACATCCATTTGCCAGATTTCATAGTCATGGAAGGCAGCAATGGCAAGCATGATCCGAATGGATTTAAGCATAGCTACTGGTGAAAAAGTTTCATCAAAGTCCAATCCTGGTCTTTGACGAAAACCTTTTGCAACTAGTCTAGCTTTGTAGGTTTCCACTTGTCCAAATGTACCAATCTTCTTTTTGAAGATCCATTTGCACCCAACTGGTTTTATCCCAGGAGGAGCAACTTCTAAAGTCCATACTTTATTGGTGTACATGGATTCCATTTCGGATCTCATTGCATCCAGCCACTTCACTGAGTCGCTACTTGTGATAGCCTGCTGAAAACTAGTAGGCTCATCATCATCGATGATGCAATCCTCTCGATCCCCATCAAGAAGAAAACCATAGTATCTTTCAGGAGGATGAGAAAGCCTACTAGATCTGCGGAGTGGCATTGGTTCGTCATGTTCTATTGAAATCTGAGATTCTTCTAAGTCTTCGGTTGCAGTTTGAGGTTCTGGAATTTCTTCCAGTTCTACCGTGCTCCCACTAATTTCTTTTGCAAGAAATTCGCTTTCTAAGAAGACAATGTGACGAGCGACAAACACCTTTTGTTCTTCAGTGTGGTAGACCATGTACCCCCTTGAATGCTTGGGGTATCCTACAAACTTGCATAAAACCGATCGTGCTTCGAGCTTGTCCGGATTATGCTTTTTAACATATACCGGACACCCCCATATCTTGACATACTTGAGATATGGTCTCTTCCCACACCACATTTTATATGGAGTGGTAGGTACAGACTTAGTTGGAACTCTATTCAATAGGTATGCGGCTGATTCTAGAGCAAATCCCAGAAGGAAAGTGGTAACTCAGCACTACTCATCATTGAACGTACCATATCTAATAGCGTGCGATTCCTTCTTTCTGATACACCATTATGCTGAGGTGTATAAGGTGGAGTAAGCTGAGAGAGAATTCCATTCGCTTTTAAGTATTCAAGGAAACTGGTACTTAAGTATTCTCCGCCTCGATCAGATCGAAGTGTCTTGATGCTTTTACCAGTTTGTTTCTCTACTTTATTTTTATACTCTTTAAACTTCTCAAAAGCCTCGGATTTATGCTTTATTAAGAACACATGTCCATACCTAGAGAAGTCATCAGTAAAAGTGATGAAGTAGGAGTGACTACTTCGTGCATGTATAGACATCGGACCACATACATCACTGTGTACTAGTCCCAAGAGTTCAGTGGCTCTTTCTCCGTGTCCGGTGAACGGAGATTTGGTCATTTTTCCTTTGATACATGATTGACAAGTTGCATATGATGAATATTCAAACGGATCTAGATATCCATCTTTATGTAACTTAGTCAACCTTGTTTCATTTATATGACCAAGTCTACAATGCCATAGGAAGGCTTGATTCGAATCTGGAGCCTTTCTTTTACGCGTGTTTTGAATATTGAAAATTTGAGGTTGATTAAGTATATATATGCCGTTTTCCAGTGTGCCAAACCCAATCAGTTCTTGATTTAGGAGAATGTTCATGACATTTCTTTCAAGCACAAAATTATATCCTTTATTAGACAACAAAGATACTGATATAATATTACACAACATACTGGGAATACAAAAACAGCTATACAATACCAAAATGTGTCCACTATTCAACCCTAGGTGATATTCCCCTATTGCAACTGCATCTACATGCATTCCATTGCCCATCCGGAGAGTCATATCACCTGCCCCCAGTACTCTACTATTTCTCAGATCCTGCAAAGAATTACAGATGTGAGAACCAGAACCGGTATCAAGTACCCATGAAGTAGAGTTTACTGAAAGACAATTTTCGATTACGAACACACCTGAAGCAGAAGCAACAGCTTGCTTCATGTCCTTGGCTTTAAAGGCCAAACAGTCCTTCTTCCAGTGCCCTTGCTTGTGACAATAGAAGCATTCGTTCTTTTCTGCCTTCACCTTTCCTGCCTTGTTCGTTCCCTGCACCTTCTTGACCCCACCCTTCGGTTTGGTGGCTTTCATCTTCTTCTTCCCTTTAGCTTTCGCTTTAGATTTAGAAGAAGATGATTGGCCAACATACAGAATGGGGGTCTTCTCCTTTTTCAAGGAGGTCTCTGCTACCCTCAACATATTGAGGAGCTTTGGAAGATCCGCTTCCATTTCGTGCATGTTGAAGTTTAGCACGAACTGAGAGAAGGTGTGGGGAAGGGACTGCAAAATCAAGTCGATATACAAATCATTCTCTAGCACGCATCCCAGGTTTGCGAGTTCCTCAATGAGGGTGATCATTTTGAGGACGTGCTCTCCAACAGGCGATCCTGGAGCCAACCTCATCTGGAAGAGTTTCCTTGAGGTTTCGTACCTTGCGATACGGGAGTGTTCACCATACAATTCCTTGCAATGGAGGAATATGGATGCAATATCCATACTCTCGTGCTGTTTCTGGAGTTCATTATTCATAGACGCCAGCACGATACACTTAGCTCGCTCACAGTCTAGATCCCAGGTTTTATGAACTTCCTTGTCCGCAACTAAGGAATCTGGTCCTGGGATAAGGGGAGGAACATCGGTGGTAACATATGCAACTTTGTCATAAGTCAGCGCAATATTGACGTTCCTTAGCCAATCTTTATAGTTCTGCCCGGTCAGTATATTCTTTTCAAGTAATAGTTTTAGTCCAGTCATGGTAGCTGCCAGAGAGAGAGAAAAGAAAACACTCAGCATATGCTCTTGCAAGTTTAGATTGGTTATTATTTATCTAAACAGGATGGCTCCCACTGTTTCCTCAAATCCTTCTTCAAAACCTAAAAGAAGAACTAGTCAGGATTTAATCTCACGTTACAATTCTTGCTTAACCTTTCACCCAGGCTGGTGTTGGTACTTCGAGGGAGGTTTTCCAATGCTTTCGCGAAGTTCCTTAATTAAAGAACCTCTTTTCCCTGGAGGCGTAGCCCCTCTAACACCTTTCTAGGCACCTACTTGGTTTATAGCATTGATTGTTAAGTGAGAGAAAATTCCCGAGAGTAATCCTACTCATCAGTGAGATCGGGATCCAACTATCATTGCATGATGCCCTAGATGGAAGCCACTCTAGTCACCACACTCCAGAAGGTAAGCTAAATCTGTAAGTTTCTTTTTTGTTTGAAACTCCCGATGTGATTTTTACCCCAAGCTCTTATAGACCTTGACGTAGGCCAACAAGTCATAAGACGCAAGTCAAGTTCTACCCGTCGTTGTCCTGATCAATTTAAATACATCGTACAAGCCCTTGACGTAGGCCAACAAGGTGTACGTCTGTATTAAACTAATGCATCTATCTATGCAACAAATAGGCACACACACTGCTACCATTCACTAGGCCTTGACGTAGGCCAACAAGCATAGCATGAATACGATGTGCTGTCTATCTGAAACGACGGAGGGTTACGGCTGGTTTTTGGCAAAAAACCGTTAACGTAGTGAACTTGATTTGATCGAAGGAACTAAGATAGCTTTTATTAAAAGGAGTGGTTTAAGCTCCGCATTTAAAATTTGCTTTTTCAAGAAAACCGAGTGGTTTTTAGAAATTGTTCCAACGATTTCAGTTTAGTTTTTATTTTCTTTGCATTAATAATAATGCGTCCCATCTTTAACTTATCATTACAGATAACAACGAAAATACAACGTCCTCTTATGCCATCCGCATTCGCCACGGGGTCCCGTCATCACCCGTTAGGTTACTTAACTAACGATAGAGCGGGGGCTGGGCTAGCGCGGGTGAAAAACATAAGCGACATCTAAATAGCTATCATATATAGATATTGTACATTCGTCAGACGCAATAATAGGCATTCCAGATCACAGATAAACAATATTGGATTTTCAAGCAATCCGCATTTCTTTTGAGCCTGCAATGAAATACGGATTACACAGTTGTGATGAATAGCCATTTTCCCACCCCAGACCCCTACGGGTACGGCAAACTACCCGCCAAGTACCAGAAGTGAAGCGGTCTGTCCCAACACTTCAAAATACCCGGTAGTTTGTGCACCCCACCTTGGGTCTATCCTAGGAGCAAAAACAGTAAAAAGAAATAATACAACGGTGGCTACAACCGCAACCTGGATGTGCCCCGCAAAATAATATTACAACTTATTACATTTACATCAAATGAATTGATACAAAAACCCATTACAAAAACCCGGCTAAACACCACAACAGTCCAATACAGTTTATATACACAAACAATTATATATAACATCACAGTTATGTGCAACCCCCTGCCAACCGACATACTAGCAGTTAGGGGAGGTTTACGAACACATATAACATTTCACAGATATAATCAAACAAGCAAATACTGTATAATTTCGATCGATTAAACACATTTAATCTTGCTCCAATACTTCTCTGTAAATCTGAAACCTGAGCAAAAATAAAAATTACCAGAAAACACCAAATATCACAGAGAAACAACACAAGAAAGTTGGGATGATGAATCGTCCAAAGCGCGGCGGAATCGCGGCGGATCGGTGGGATCGGCCGCGGTTCCGCGGCGCTATGGCCGATTCATGAGCCTAATTTTCTTGGGTGTTCTAATACATTCATTTAGGTCATTCTGAAGGTCCCTGAAAAATTTTTGGACCTCATTTAAAATTCGACAGAAAGTACATGATATCGGGGTTTTTCCGGTTTGTTTTTCCGTTCGAAATTCATACAAATTTGCAAGTGTGTTAAATACTGTTTAGCTAGGCTCTGATACCACTGTAAGTCGATGTTCAACACCCCAATACTTATGGGGAGGCGGAAATATGAATAACAAACTTGTTCTATGATCAAACATCGATTAACCGTATGAATCGTTTGCTAAACAAGTTTTAACAAAAGCTATAGAGTTCTAAACTACTATGTTAAGAGATTATACCAAACGGTTCTAGTCCTTTGTCTTAATGTTATCTACGGCCTCTTTGGATCTCCACGTCCTCTTCGGCTTTCTTCCGTGATAGACGATCCACCCGAGAACCCTAATCCAAGCTATAACCTCTAAACTTGAGGTTACTTAGTTTCTCTAGTTGCTAAATATAGTAGCTAAGGTGATGTAGAGATAGGTTATGGAGTAATTAGTCTTTCCTAATCCTTGTTCTCAACTCATGAGGGGTAGGATTAGGCTTGGTGAAGGAGAGAGTGTTAGTTATATGTATGCCCTAGAGGCCATTACTGTACATATGATGTATATTGTAGTGGATGCTAGGACGTATATAGGGAGGACTTTCTTTCTCGACATGATAGTAAGCTATCTGGTTGATCTTTACCTTAACGTGTACACTGATTGTCTCTCTGTTACATGTTGGTAAAGCCCTTAGGATGTGTACTTGACTACCTGGACTATGATGCAGATCATACTAGTGGGGACATGGTAGTCCATAACTACATCCTTCTAGGTCCCTAGTCGTGGGTATATCGAGATGGGGCATCGATATACCAGAGTAGACTAGCGTATACCTTCTCGACCCATACAGATGGGCGATGGATGATCCCATATCCATTGGTGTTTGACATCAGAGATGATATACGGGTGCTCAGTGGAGACTGGGTACACTGGACGGACTCGCCGAGAACTCCCAGATGGTATTATACCTTACGTCAGATGGCAGTTCTCTGGTGACACTAGTACAGAGTAGTCTGTTGACCCGAGATCATCATAGAGTCTTGTGTGGTTCCCACTGTGCTTTGATTTCCATCTTACCACGTCCAAGAGGGCATGCAAAACGGTGGTTTTTGGGTACAGTCCCGAATCACATAAAGGCAATGAGCAATAGGAGGGGATTCGTCTCTCCCGGTATAGGGAGTTGATGTTGCGCTGTGTTCGATTGGCTATAACAGGAAATCCCTGGCCAGGGTTGCTGAGATTTACTGGTAAGTGTTACCAGTAGTTTCTCGAATTGTTATAGACCTCATATCGACATGACTTATCGAGCTATTGGGGTCTGACGTTTACCACCCCTAGGCGAGATATGCGACATATCAGACGATCAGACCGGACTGTACGGTAAGTGTTACTGGTTGGATTCACAGGAGTGTGAGCGGGCTTGCTCGTCGATCTTCTGATCGCTCAATACCCGGGTGGCCGTTACATTTAGCAGACCGCTTCCGGCTTGTGGGTGTTTGATATGATCATCATCTGCTGCCGGCGTATTGACGAGTCTTTAGAGTCCTACACAGAGGTTTCCTGGCTCAAGCGAAACGAAATAGGAGCGCATATGAGATATGTGCGGGACCGAGAATCATGCATGTATATAATACCGTATTTCATTCTCACGATAAATGTATCGATTGGTTATATGCGATATAACCTAGTTATCGAATCAAGTATTGATTCGATAAGCCGATACATAGGATACTAGTCGGTTATATGCGATATGACCGGATCGTTAAATCAAGTGTTGATTTAATGATTTAATGTATAATTATATATATTTGATATATTACTTTGCATTAACTAGTATTGGTTCACTTTAAATGGATTTTCTCACTTGAAGTTCACAAGTTGTATATGTGATATACTTTTGTGCACTTGATTGTATCATGTTTGATGATACATGCTTACTTGAGTTTGTGTAAAGATTAAACCATGGTTATTTAAATGGTTAGGGTTTTGTTTTTCATTTTCTTAATCATTTATTTATTTGTTTATTCATTTTGGAAATGATAAGAAAAGAATGGTGGCTTTATTTATAGTTTAGTTGAAGCCTCATGAAGCTTTGACCAAGTCCACCATTCTTATCTCATCCTTAACCCTAACCATTCTAACTAACCCTAGTTTATTCTCTACACATTACCATGGTTAATTTTATGATAAGAATGATTTTATTATTCTTTTCAAAAGAACTTATCATATGATGATCATCTTCTTCTTCTTCTTCACTTGAAGAAGAAACCTTCCTCCATCAAGGGCAACTCTTGAAAATGAGTGAGAAATCCAATTCTAAAGTGAACCCACTTCCTATTTCTTCATCCTCTACCTCTTGCCAACTAGTAAAGTGTGTTTTCTTCACAAGTTTCATGACTTGGTGAAGTGGGAGCTTGATCTTGTGATGCTTCGACGTAGATCATCTTCGGCACGAAGCCGACGACCTTGCCCGCCCATTTCTCCGATGAAGCCGACACTAGAGCCCGGGATCCGATTTGTACAGCGGAGAGGACTTCATCACGGAGCCATGGAGGTGGAGGACCGGATCTACAAAGGTTGTATTTCCGTACTCTTAGTTAAAGTAGTTAACTAGTTGCTTTGTCGCCTAAACTTCTAGTTAACGATCCGTAGTCTAGGGTTTCTCGGCACCGTAAAATTTGAAATTGGCATGGTTGATGCCTTGTGAGACCTCCTTAGTGTGCTTAGGAACCCTATAGTGGTATCAGAGCCTAGCTAGAGCCTTAGGCGATGCGTAGACGGAGTTTGAAATCCGATCGAACCGAAACCCCATTGCAAAATCGCTCTCTGTACATTTTTCAAAACTGTTGAATTTTGTGAATTAAAAATATGCAGAAAAATAAGCAGGAAAAACTAAGAATTACTGTGAAGTTTGGGCTCCTAATTCCATAATTCGACCATGGAACCGCGGCCAAACCAGGGGTTTGGTGGCGCTTTCGCGGCCCAAATTTGGACTTAGTCCCTCAAATTTAATATATTTATTCTTAAGTCCTTTCTTGGCAATTTGTTATGTGAATTTTTTAATTCCACTCAAGTGTTGAGTTTTCTAGGGTTTTATTGGGGATTCGTTAATTTGATCGGATAATTTAACTTCGTTTATGTTTTTCCGGATATTTTAGAAACTGTTAAAAAGTTCGACTGGATATAAATACACACTTTTTCCCCTGCCGGGAAATTTCCAAGTGTTGGATTTTTCCGTAGTTTAATAACATTCTAAGTAGTGCAAGTAAAGCGATGGTCCCTCTAGAAGACAACAAACCTTAACTCGATTATGTGACCGTCTTGAACTGCCCTTTGAACCTTAGGGTTTGGGGCGGTACGGCGTGCCACATGTGAGGCGTTGGCATGACCCTTCTACGGCTGGACTGTTGGTACTGAGGCATGAACTGGATGTTTTTGAACTTATTTCATGTGTTGATCTGTTTCAGAAAACTTGGGTGTTTGAATGTTCGATCGGAAAGTTTAACATTTTCTATTTATCTGGAATGGGATACAATAATTGGAATTCACAAGTAGTTATGAGATAACTGAATGAATGTTATAAATCAAGCACTTTAGTCTCACTTGATCGGTTGCCACGGAATTTTGATGTGATCAAAAGTCCGTCGCAATCACGTAGTGTACGCGGATACTCGCCGGGTAAACTTAATAGACAGCCTCACCCCATAGCCCCGACCAAGTGACTGTAGGAGAACCCCGTCGCCGAAGGCATCCGTTCGGGTGCTCGCGGCAGCGGTGTTCCTCCTTGGTGCTCTTCGTCGACGGCGTCGGGGGTGCGGCCGCCTACTAAAGTTTGCGACGAGCATTCGATCAGGATATCGGGAATCTTGTTGAATTGCCCGACTTGATATTGAAAAGTGTTTTCAATGATGAGACTAAAATACGGGGTTTATAATTGTTAGGCATGCGATGTCTAAGGAATTCATTTGGCTAGGCATGCGATGTCTAAAGAGTTTGCGGATTCCAACTGTTGTAGTTTTACACTTTCTTTTCTGTCACCGTAAGTGTAATATGTCATATCGCCGGTTTCCTTGCTATATGTCAACGACAATTGGGATGCGCATATTTACTTACGTTGATGACATGTGTTGTTATGTGTTGCTGGATATGTTATATTGGATCGTCGTGTTTGAATAGCCGGGGTTTTTTATGTGAGATGAGTGTTTTTCTTTTTCATTCATGTAAAAACTTGTATGTAATATTCTTTTATTAGGGCACTTCCAGGTTGCGGAAGATGTCACCTTTTGTATATTATTTACTTTTCCGCACTAGGATAGACCCAAGGAGGAAAGCACAAGTAACCGGGTTCTGGAGTCCAGTGGGAGACCAACTCGAGGAGTCGAGTCCGGGTCTCCTAACTCTAGAATTGGTAAGGTTGCTTGCCGCTCTCGTAGGGGTCTAGGGGTGTGGGTTTGGCTATTTATCGAGACCGTGGAATCCGTGTTTTATACTGGCTCGTATTGAAAACACGGACGTCCTAGTATATCCAATATTTCATATGATTCTTCTGCTGCGATATCTGTGATGTGATCATGTGATGTTCTTTGATAGATACTGTATATAGTATATATGATATATTATATAGACGTTACTTATGTTTTACACCCGCGCTAGCCCTGCCCCGCTCTGCCGTTAGTTACCTAACCTAACGGTGCATGAGGGGACATTGAGGCGAATGCGGATGGCATAAGTGTACGCCGTATTTATCTGTGATGTTTAGGTATTTAAGTGATGGGACTTCATTAATGAGATTAATGAAATAAAAGAAACCTAAGATGTTGTAGAATTGAATTTCAAAAACAAAATAGGTAGCTACAGTTCGTGCTTTGCACAGCGGTATATGTGATATATCCTGCACCTTATTCGATGAGGAAAGGACCGAGATCCTTTCACCGGGAGTGACTCCTTTAGCGATAACTGGCCGATGCTACACACTCGGTTTGTCTTTTGATTGCTTTTAAGAGTTTTTGCTTTGCACAGTGATATATATGATATATCCCGCACCTCATTCGACGAGAAAAGGACCGACGATCCCTTCACCTGGAGTGACTCCTTTAGCAAAACTAGAAAAGCCTCAAAAGCACTCCAATTTTAAAATCATTTGATTCTACAACGATATAAAGTTCCTTACGTAAAAGGTTTTCTTAAAAACCTGACGTAGCCCTCCGTCATTTCAGATAAGTCCTAGTTAGTATTCGTGCTGCGTTTGTTGACTCAGTCAAGGCGTAGTGTGCGGTAGCTGATTAGTGCTTATCTGCAAAGCATATGATGCGATTGGATTAGGGTAGTCGTGCGGCCTTGTTGACTCAGTCAAGGGTCGTACGGGTGGGTTTAATTCAATCGAGAAATGACGGGTTGAACTTTACTTGTGGTCTATGATTTGTTGACTCAGTCAAGGTCATAGATCGCTTAGGGAAAAATATTATCGGGAATTTCAAGTGTTGAAATTTGCAATGAGCATGCATACCTTCTATGAGATAGTTGGATCCCGATACCCACTGCGAGTAAGAGTTAAACCTGGGAGAGTTTTATACATTACAATTAGCCGATCAAGTAGGTGTCTAGAAAGGTGTTAACGAGGTTACGCCTCTGGGAAAACGAGGTTTACATTAATTAGGTTCGTGCGAAAGCACGGGGGACCTCCCTCAAAGTACCGACACTGGCCTGGCTGAAAGATTGGCGAACTTGTAGTGTGTAATTAATCCCTGCTAGTCTTTCCTTTTAGGGTTTGAAGGAAGATTTGATAAAAACAGTGGGAGCCATCCTGATTAGATAAAATAATAACCAATCTATTCTTGAAAGAGCGCACGCTGAGTGTTTTCTTCTCTCTCTCTCCAGGTAGCGACCATATCACGCCTTAATCAAGATAATAATACGGAATATTGACCGAACCCGCTTGTTATACTGAGCTGGGGAACGTTGGTCCCGCTCCAACTTATAATTGTTATAAGACAGAGCAGGAAATTGGGGATTACCAGAATTCCCGTGCCGCCTAAACGAAGAGAGTGCATGCTGATGCATCATCTTCGGGTGTGTTCATTACAAAGAACTGTTTCTCAGTATGCTTTACGTCCTGGGTATGTGATACCAGATCAGGATCCCAGATATGTAATCTGTTACATAGGGCTACAGATAGGTAGAAAACTGAGAACGGGTGATAAGTTTCATTAGGCAGAAAACGGGGCAAGTGTTGCAGCCAAGTCTGTTGGTCACTGTCACCCTGTATGACCAGTACATTGTTTCTGAACGAATGTTATTAGATACCGAACCTGATATACAAAATCATATCAGTCTCTTTACTAGTAAAGAAAGGATATAATTTTGTATTGATGGATAATGTTTTGAACATTTCCTATATCAAAAGTTGATCGGTTCAGGCACGTTATCTAAAAACATTGATGTTCTAAATCAAACTACAGTTCTTAGTATACGGAACACACACAAGAGGAAGAGTTCAGAAATAAACGAATCCTTCTTGAGGTATTGTAGACTAGGTCATATCAATGCGACCCGACTAGCTAAGTTGCACATAGATGCATATTTAAATCTGTTTAAATTTACATCTTATGAAACTTGCCAGTCATGTCATAAAGATATAATGACCTCAGCTCTGTTTATTGGAAATAGAGAAAGAGTTAGTGAACTCTTGGGATGATACATGTTGATGTATGTAGGTCCCCTGTCTACACTTGCGAAGACCGGTTCTTTGTACTTCATTACATTCTCTGATGATCTCTCAAGATTCAGACCTATGTTCCTGTTGAAACACAAGTCCGAACCTTTTGAGATATTCACAGAATATAAGTTAGAAGTAGAGAACCAAAATACGGGTATAAGTATTATGTCCTTTGATGAGATCAAGGAGGAGAATACTTGAGCACGGAATTCTTGGACTTTTCTAAAGGAAAATGAGATTCTCTCTCAGCATTACTCCTCCGTATACACCATAGCACGATGGTATATCGGGGCGGAGCAGTTGCACCCTATTCGATATGGTGCGCTCTATGATGAGTACTACTGAGTTACCTGTTTCCTTTTGGGAGTTATGCACTTGAGAAGCTGCATACCTATTGAATAGGGTTCCAATCAAATCAGTTGCCTACCGCTTCATATGTGATATGGAAAGGGAAGAGCCCATATCTTAAGTTGGTTAAGATTTGGGGTTGTCCGGGCTATGTCTAAAAGCATAATCCGGACAAGCTCGAGGCAAGGTCTGTTATGTACAACTGGAAAGGTTCCAGCTATACAAATGACAACAGATGACTTGGTAGAACCAAAGGATTCAATAGTAACCAACGAACCTCAGCCTCTCCGCCGATCTAGTAGGTTTCCTCACTCACCTGAGAGATACTTCGGTTTCTCTATGACAGTGGGAACGAGGATTGCATCATGAGATGAAGACCCAACTAGTTTCGAGCTGGCCATCAGGAGTGGGACTCTGTAAGAATGGCGGGATGCTTAGCGATCTGAGATGGAATCCTTATACATCAACAAAGTATGGACTTTGGTTGCTATATCTGAAGGGTTAAATCCCCATCAGGAGCAAGTATATCTTGAGAAGATTACTTGGTGTACATGGAAAAGTTAAGACTTTCAAAGCTAGACTTGTTAAAGCTTTTCGTCATCGACCAGGCGTGGATAATGATGAAACCTTTTCAAGTGGCTATGCTTAAGTCCATCCAGATCCTACTTGCCACGGCTACATACCATGACTACGATATCTGGCGGTTGGGTGCCATGACTGCTTTTCTAAATGATGTTTTAGAAGAGAAAGTCTATAAGTACACAGCCAGAGGGCTTCGTAGATAGTGGGAGCAGCGGAAACGTATACAAGATGTTTTATAGGATAAAGCAGGTATCGCGGAGTTGGAACATCTGTTTTGAAGTGTTTGTCAAAGAGTTTGATATCATCAAAATGGTAGATGAACCTTGTATAAACAAAAAGGTAGTAGAGAGTATGGTGATGATCCTCGTAGAGTACGTGGATGACATACTCTTGATAAGAAAGGAGTTTCCTATGCTACGCTCTGTCAATCTCCACTTATCACAATGATTCTCCATATAGGATCAAAATGATACCTCCAAAATCCTGGGTTTTGAATCTATGAGATAGATCTAATTGGATGTTAGGATTCTCACTAGTTGTAGTGAGATGGTATCAACCGATCCTGGGGAGAATCACTGGAAGGGTTCCAGGGTGATAAGGACGACTGAAAGTCAGTCGCAGGCATTGTCTTTACCCTCAGTAAAGGGACGGTATGTTGGAAGAGTTCCAAGCTAGATACCGTGGCATACTAGACGATAAAGGCTCGATACATCGCTACTTAAGATGCTACCAAAGGCAGTCTGGATGTATATTAGTTCATGAGATGAACTTCGTTCCTCCCATTGTGTGACAATGGAGTTGTGGCTTATGCCAAGGAACGTCCGTCCCATCAGTGATCCAGACATATTCTAAGGCAGTATCACCTGATCATGGAGATGGTTGATCTCCAGGGTGATCGAGGTTAGGAGAGTAGACTCAGAGGACAACACGGCGAATCCACTCACGAAGGCCTATTCCCAGAGAGAGACTTTTATGGGATGGTTGAGTATGAGATACTACAACCACTGCTACAGATGGCCCTAGTGCAAGTGGGAGATTGTTAGTTATATGTATGCCGTAGAGGCCATTACTGTACATATGATGTATATTGTAGTGGATGCTAGGACGTATATAGGGAGGACTTTCTTGCTCGACATGATAGTATGCTATCTGGTTGATCTTTACCTTAACGTGTACACTGATTTTCTCTCTGTTACATGTTGGTAAAGCCCTTAGGATGTGTACTTGACTACCTGGACTATGATGCAGATCATACTAGTGGGGACATGGTAGTCCATAAGTACATCCTTCTAGGTCCCTAGTCGTGGGTATATCGAGACGGGGCATCGATATACCAGAGTAGACTAGCGTATACCTTCTCGACCCATACAGATGGGCGATGGATGATCCCATATCCATTGGTGTTTGACATCAGAGATGATATACGGGTGCTCAGTGGAGACTGGGTACACTGGACGGACTCGTCGAGAACTCCCAGATGGTATTATACCTTACGTCAGATGGCAGTTCTCTGGTGACACTGGTACAGAATAGTCTGTTGACCCGAGATCGTCATAGAGTCTTGTGTGGTTCCCACTGTGCTTTGATTTCCATCTTACCACGTCCAAGAGGGCGTGCAAAACGGTGGTTTTTGGGTACAGTCCCGAATCAGATGAAGGCAATGAGCGATAGGAGGGGATTCGTCTCTCCCGGTATAGGGAGTTGATGTTTCGCTGTGTTCGATTGGCTATAACAGGAAATCCCTGGCCAGGGTTGCTGAGATTTACTGGTAAGTGTTACCAGTAGTTTCTCGAATTGTTATAGACCTCATATCGACATGACTTATCGAGCTATTGGGGTCTGACGTTTACCACCCCTAGGCGAGATATGCGACATATCAGACGATCAGACCGAACTGTACGGTAAGTGTTACTGGTTGGATTCATAGGAGTGTGAGCGAGCTTGCTCGTCGATCTTCTGATCGCTCAATACCCGGGTGGCCGTTACGTTTAGCAGTCCGCTTGCGGCTCGTGGGTGTTTGATATGATCATCACCTGCTGCCGGCGTATTGACGAGTCTTTAGAGTCCTACACAGAGGTTTCCTGGCTCAAGCGAAACGAAATAGGAGCGCATATGAGATATGTGCGGAACCGAGAATCATGCGTGTATGTGATACCGTATTTCATTCTCGCGATAAATGTATCGATTGGTTATATGCGATATAACCTAGTTATCGAATCAAGTATTGATTCGATAAGCCGATACATAGGATACTAGTCGGTTATATGCGATATGACCGGATCGTTAAATCAAGTGTTGATTTAATGATTTAATGTATAATTATATATATTTGATATATTACTTTGCATTAACTAGTATTGGTTCACTTTAAATGGATTTTCTCACTTGAAGTTCACAAGTTGTATATGTGATATACTTTTGTGCACTTGATTGTATCATGTTTGATGATACATGCTTACTTGAGTTTGTGTAAAGATTAAACCATGGTTATTTAAATGGTTAGGGTTTTGTTTTTCATTTTCTTAATCATTTATTTATTTGTTTATTCATTTTGGAAATGATAAGAAAAGAATGGTGGCTTTATTTGTAGTTTAGTTGAAGCTTCATGATGCTTTGACCAAGTCCACCATTCTTATCTCATCCTTAACCCTAACCATTCCAACTAACCCTAGTTTATTCTCTACACATTACCATGGTTAATTTTATGATAAGAATGATTTTATTATTCTTTTCAAAAGAACTTATCATATGATGATCATCTTCTTCTTCTTCTTCACTTGAAGAAGAAACCTTCCTCCATCAATGGCAACTCTTGAAAATGTGTGAGAAATCCAATTCTAAAGTGAACCCACTTCCTATTTCATCATCCTCTACCTCTTGCCAAGTAGTAGCGTGTGTTTTCTTCACAAGTTTCATGACTTGGTGAAGTGGGAGCTAGATCTTGTGATGTTTCGACGTAGATCATCTTCGGCACGAAGCCAACGACCTTGCCCGCCCATTTCTCCGATGAAGCCGACACTAGAGCCCGGGATCCGATTTGTACAGCGGAGAGGACTTCATCACGGAGCCGTGGAGGTGGAGGACCGGATCTACAAAGGTTGTATTTCCGTACTCTTAGTTAAAGTAGTTAACTAGTTGCTTTGTCGCCTAAACTTCTAGTTAACGATCCGTAATCTAGGGTTTCTCGGCACCGTAAAATTTGAAATTGGCATGGTTGATGCCTTGTGAGAACTCCTTAGTGCGCTTAGGAACCCTACAGAGAGAACTTGAAGAGAGAGAGTGAGAAGATGATAATGATAATTATATATGAAATGAAAAAGCTTCTCGCTAGATATATGAAACATAATGAATTAAAAAGAAATGAATAATAAGAGATTATTCATCATGTTTCATTAATGCAAGTGGGTGATTCATTATGTGAGTCATTAAGCATTTAATAATGCATTAATGACATGATGAATCACTCACAATGAGTCACTAATTCATTAAATGAAAATGCCACCTCTCGCTTCATGTCACATCCTTCTAGAAGCTTCTCGGAAAATTACGAGAACGCCCCTCTCATCCGTGAAAACACGAAAAAACTTTAGACTGTATAAATCCAATAACCTGATACTAGAATCTGGCTTAAACCAAAGCCGGCTAGTAAAAAACTATCCGAATGTCGTACGTGCGTTCAAACACGTATGCGTCCGAACCTTTGTCGTAAAACCATACGACCTCTATATCTTTTCGCCTGGGTTTGGGAAATCTCTGTGTGGGACTCTAAAGACTCGACTACTACGCTGGCAGTGGGTTTAACCACAGACCGCAAGCGGCACTAGCTGTACGTAACGGTCCCCAGGTAGTTGTCGATAAGAAAGCTGATGAGGTAACCCATCTGAAATCCTACAGAGCCTGTCTGTGACAATATCCGCGCAGTCCAGTCTGTTCGTCTAAGAGTATCGCATGTATGGTCTAGGGAGGTGGTGGACGTCAGACCCCTAATAACCGTACAAGTCGTGTCGGTATGGTTCAAGACCACCCGAGAATCTACTGATCATTCCATCAGTAATTCTCAATCAGCCCTGGCCAGGGACTTATGGTAATGACCAAACGACCACAGTGCGATATCAACTCCCTATACCGGGAGAGACGAATCCCTAACAGTCGCTCACTGCCTCCATGTGGCTCGGGACTGTGCCCAACTGAAACCTGTTTGCACGACTCCTTTGAGCCGTGGTAGGGTAATAATCAAAGCACAGTGGGAACTCACACGAGACAAATGATGACCTTAAGTCAACGGACTATCTGCACACATGTCACCTGAGAACTGCTATCTGACATTAGGTATAATACCATCCAGTCAGTTCTCGGCGAGTCCTGTCCGGTGTACTCACACCCAGTGAGCATCTGTATACAATCTTAGGTGAACACCACCAATGGTTGCGGGACCAATCCATTGCCCCTTATCAGGGTCTAGATATGTATACACTAGTCTACTCCGGAGTATCGATGCCCAATCTCGATACTCCTGCGACCAGGGACATCTAAGGGTGTGCCTATTGACTATCCAGCTCCCACTAGTATGACTGCCATCACAACGCCGGTAGTCAGACAAAACACCCTATGGGCTTTATCAACATATATATATAGATACCAAGTAAAAAATATCATACGTTAAGACAAAGTCAAACCAAATAGCGTACTATCATATCAAGCAAGACTGTCGTGTACATACATATCCCAAGCATCCTATACAATGTAGGCCTCTAGGGCATATATATCCAACACTCTGCCAGTATGTTCTTTTGATGCACGGGTATTATTTGATCCAGGCTCCACACATTCCTATGTATCCACGTATTTTGCACCGAGGTTGGGCCGAGAGTCTTCTCCGTTAGATCAGCCGCTTGTCGTTATTACCCCGGTAGGCGAGTCTTTTATTGCCCGTTTTGTGTACCGATCGTGTTCCGTTCGTATCGGGGAGAGAGATTCTTCAGTTGATTTGATTCTCCTCGATATGCTAGACTTTGACGTTCTTCTTGGTATGGACTAGCTAGCCACCTGTTATGCATCCGTGGACTGCCGTGAAAAAGCAGTCAGATTCAGTTTTCCTGGTGAGCCGGTTCTTATTATTCAGGGAGATCGTAGTGCTACCCTTCCCAGCTTGATTTCTTCTCTTCGCGTTGGTCAGCTCTTAAGGAAAGGGTGTCAGGGATTCTTAGCCTATATTTGTGATACTCGCTCCACAGAGGTTCCGTTGGACCAGGTCCCTGTTGTGAGAGAGTTTCCTGATGTATTCCCTGACGAGCTGCCTGGTCTGCCACCAGAGCGCGAGATTGAGTTCTGTATTGACTTGATCCCTGGCACGGGGCCTATTTCTATACCGCCTTATCGGATGACCCCGGCAGAGCTGAGAGAGCTAAAGGATCAGTTACAGGACTTGCTGGACAAAAGGGCTTATCCGACCGAGTGTGTCACCTTGGGGTGCTCCCGTCTTGTTTGTTAAGAAGAAGGACGGAAGTATGCGTTTATGCATTGATTATCGTCAGCTGAACCGGGTTACTATGCAGAACAGGTATCCCCTACCCCGCATTGATGACTTATTTGATCAGCTCCAGGGTGCAGGGTTCTTCTCGAAGGTTGATTTACGGTCAGGTTATCACCAGTTGCGAGTTCGGAAGGAGGATATTCCGAAGACCGCTTTCCGTACTCGATATGGTCATTAAGAGTTCTTGGTGATGTCGTTCGGGCTCACCAATGCCCCGGCCGCATTTATGGATTTGATGAACCGCGTATTCAGGCCGTATCTCGATCAGTTCATCATTGTGTTCATTGACGACATCTTGGTTTATTCTCGGAGCCGGGAGGAACATGAGCAGCACTTACCTATCACATTGCAGACTTTGAGGGAGCATCAGCTGTTCGCCAAATTCTCCAAGTGCGCATTCTGGCTAGACAGTGTCGATTTCTTGGGTCATGTGGTGACGAGAGATGGTATTTGTGTGGACCCGAAGAAGATCGAGGCAGTTCAGCGTTGGCCTAGACCAGTATCAGTTACAGAGGTTCGCAGTTTTCTAGGTCTGGCCAGCTACTATCGACGTTTTGTCCAGGATTTCTCCCGCATTGCTGCACCTTTGACCGGGTTGACCCGGAAGGGGGTTCCTTTTGATTGGACCCAGGCATGTGAGGATAGTTTCCAGCAGTTGAAGACTCGTCTGACTACTGCTCCAGTGTTAGCTTTGCCTTCAGGATCAGGCGGGTTCGTGGTATATTGTGATGCTTCTAGAGTGGGGCTGGGATGTGTGTTGATGCAGCACGACAGAGTTATCGCGTATGCTTCTCGGCAGCTGAGGAAACACGAACAGAACTACCCCACCCATGATTTAGAGATGGCTGCAGTGGTATTTGCACTTAAGATCTGGAGACATTACCTATACGGTGAGTCGTGCCAGATATTCACTGACCACAAGAGTTTGAAGTATATTTTCCAGCAGCGAGACCTGAACCCGAGACAGCGCCGATGGATGGAGTTGGTGAAGGATTATGACTGCGAGATTCTATACCATCCGGGCAAGGCGAATGTGTGGCAGATACTTTGAGTAGGAGGCCTGGAGATAGATTATCTTGTTTGAGCGCAGTACAGATGCAGTCGACGGCGGATTGGCAGGTGTTATGTGATAGCAGAGTGCAGTTTGAGTTTACTCCTACGGGGGGACAGCTGGCCCATTTCAGAGCACGCCCACAGTTACTTGATCGTATCCACGAGGCACAGTCCGGCGATGCCCGTACATTAGAGATTATTGAGCAGATTCGGCAGGGCAGAGTTTCCGAGTTCGTGATTGATGATCAGGGGATACTTCGATTTGGGACTCGACTGTGCGTGCCAGATTCAGAGGGACTGAGGCGTGATATTCTCGAGGAGGCTCATAGATCAGTATACAGTGTTCACCCAGGTTCCACCAAGATGTACCGTGATTTGAGAGAGGTTTACTGGTGGGACGGGATGAAGAAGGATATTACAGACTTTGTGTCCAGATGCTTGACTTGTCAGCAAGTCAAGGCCGAGCACCAGAGGCCAGCCGGTGAGTTACAGCCTTTGCCCATCCCTGAGTGGAAGTGGGAGCAGGTCTCCATGGACTTCATTGTGGGTCTACCCAGGACCAGTCGAGGGTACGACTCTATTTGGGTGATTGTGGATCGACTGACGAAAGCGGCTCACTTTCTACCAGTGAAGACCACTTTTGGATTTTCTCAGTACGCCCAGGTTTATATTGATGAGATAGTGCGACTGCATGGCGTTTCGACTTGCATCGTGTCCGACCGGGGCACCCAGTTTACCAGCCGATTGTGGCAAAAACTCCAGAAAGCTTTGGGCACCCGATTGAGTTTTAGCACAGCCTTTCATCCGCAGACTGACGGTCAGTCGGAGCGTACTATTCAGACTCTTGAGAACATGCTCAGAGCTTGTATTTTAGATTTCGGTGGTAGCTGGGATCGTCATTTGCCTTTGATCGAGTTTTCCTACAATAATAGCTTCTAGGAGACGATTCAGATGGCACCTTTCGAGGCTTTATATGGGAGGAGATGTCGATCGCCTGTATGTTGGACAGAGCTTAGGGAGAGCAGTATTTTGGGGCCGCAAATTGTACAGGAGACGACCGAGAAGATACAGCTGATTCGGGACAGGATGAGAGCGGCACAGAGCAGGCAGAAATCATATGCTGACAGGCGCCGTCGCCGACTCGAGTTCGCTGTTGGCGATCATGTTTTCCTGAAGGTCTCTCCGATGAAAGGTGTGATGAGATTTGGGCGGAAAGGGAAATTGTGTCCTAGATATGTTGGTCCTTTTGAGATCCTAGAGCGTGTTGGTCCAGTCGCTTATCGGTTAGCTCTTCCGCCCAGCTTCCCCGATGTTCACCCCGTATTCCATGTCTCGATGCTCCGCAAGTACCTTCATGATCCTTCCCAGGCGATTCAGCACCAGACGATCCAGCTAGAGCGTGATCTTTCTTTCACCGAGTAGCCGGTGGTCATTCTGGATCGGCAGGTGAAGAAATTGAGGTCGAAGGTTATACCGTCCGTCAAGGTCCTTTGGCGTGGCCCGAACAGCGTGGAGGTCACCTGGGAGACCGAGGTCGAGATGAGGAAGAGATATCCCCATCTTTTTGAAGGTACGCGTAGTTAAATTCTAAATTCGGGGACCGAATTTCTTTAAGGGGGGAAGATTGTAACCCTTCGAAAATCGTTTAGGTAGTTTTTCGGTAATCGGCTAATTTTTCGGCTTTTTCCGTAAAAAGTCAAAATTGATATTTTTCATTGTAGACCTAATTATACAAAATTTAGATAAGATATTACTATAATTTTGTCACTAAAATGTCACTTATAATTTTCTAGTAAAATAAAAAAAAAATCGTAATTAATTATTTTTTTATTATTTTAAGCCTTTTTAAATACATTAAATTTGGGATAAATACAAATTTAATTAGGTAAATTTCATAATTAGGAATCTTTATAAGCTAAAATATGGTGTTAATAAAATTATATCATGACTTGCAAACTTTTGGTTTTAGGGTGGGAAATTTAATGGAAAAATGGTGTAAAATGAGGTTTTTTTTGTAAATTGTTGATATGAAAGCATTAAATGACAACATGGGGTGTTTATTGACCTAGAAACTTCTCCAAATTTCCCACACTCCTCTCCCTTACCTGCTGGCCGACCCTTGCTTCAGAAAATCCCCTCACTTCTCACTCTTTCTTGCTTCAAATTCATAGCAAAATTCATTAAAAATTCATAAATTTCCTTCTCCATTCAAAGCTAAACCCTAATCCATTCTCTCTTCAACCCAAATTAGTTCAAAAACTTGATGAATGGAGGCTTCTTGGTGACTTGATCAAGCTAGGGTTCAAGCTTGTGAGGTAAAATCCTAAACTAGTTTGCTAACTTGTAATCTATATGTGCTAAAATTCAATTTTGAAGTATAAATTTAGTAGTAAATGTTTGTTTAGGAAAATCAAGAGAAGGATTTGATTTTAAAAATTAAGGTTTGTAGCATGGTGGTTGGATTAAGTTAGGGATGGTTATCTAGGTGATTGGAGTGGTTAATTGTGTAATGATATGCTCGCTAAATCGATTAAATTTCGATGTTTGCATCGAATCGGTATTGAATTTGCTTACTAGATTTTTACGAAAATTAGAATGCGATCAAAATGCGTTATGTTAGCGATATAATTAGCTTCCTATAGGACTATTAGAGTGTGTGAACGCGGGGTTTCGTCTAGTCGGGTTGTAGTTTTGTCGATTTCTCCGAAATGACGATTCTAGTTAAAGGTTAGCGATTTTCGTGCGTTTTTCCGCGCACCGAGTGCATGCTATGATTAATTCGAGAGCGTTGATAATTGTATATTGTGACTTGCATCGTTTTAGGTTTTGTAATCTTATGCTTGGTGTTGTGCAAATATAGGATCGGTCGGGGAAACATCGGACACGGCGCGAAAAGGCATGGCGTGGCCGGATCGGATTAGCGGAGATTTCAGGTGAGTAGATATATTCATCTATGGGGGAATCGTCTGAATGGCGCGAGGCGCCCCCCTAGTTAGGATTACCCTACTTTTTCAAGATTTATTTTGTTAGCTAGCTTATCCATTCATGTACACTGCATACCCTTATAGCGAACAGTATATTAAATTGCATGGACATTCATCTATACTTATGCGATATCATTTCGTAGGACACGAACACCTTACCATTGGCATCTGTTGCACGCGCACTATTCATGTGACACACACGCCTTTGGTAAATGCCATGCCACGTGCACTATAGAACCTGTTTATCATAATATCGCCACTTGCATTCATACTTGATATATGAAATTGCATAGCATACGTATACCTCGCATCATCATCATATTTATATAGATTTCTAGCCAAGATTCACATCGTATGCATTGATATCATAGACATTTATCAAATATAACATGTGGACATTATGATTTTCTTGAGGATTTCAGTATTGCTACGATTTCTGGATTTTGGGGAAAACCGCAAGAATTTAACAAAACCTTATATTTATCATTTTCAAAACAAGTTGCAGTTTTCTCGTGATGTATGTGTCGTCCACCATGAGTTTTCATGTTTTCTGTTGGATTTCGAGACCCGATTCGAGGAGTGGATGAACCGTCTCGGGTACATGGTGGGCCCGGTATGGTACCCCGGGGCAAGAAGATCGAGTTGTAGACGATGAGCCTGGCAGGGGAAGACTACCTACCGGTGATGTCTGGCGCGGCGGATATCCGGAGGATACCGACCGTTGTCGTGAGATTTATGATATGGGCCGATCCGGACTGACGGAGCCCAATATTGAGACAGATATGATTCCTATTTGGTGTCGATGCTTGACACGGATTTTCAGATGATTTCTTGATGGTACTTAGCTATTATACAGATATTCATTTTCTAAAGTTAAGAATTCAATACCCTTAACATTTAAAACACTTAAAGACTTAATAATGACATTGCATACCTGTGCATGCATACTAGAGATATTATATCACATATGGACATGCATGTTGTGGTGCGTTGCGTGCATTCTTACGATTGCCTTATTAGATGTTATATTTACTCACGAGCTGGCAACTCACCCCCGTTGTGCCACAGTGTCTTGCAGGTCGGACTCATCAGTCTTGTAGCGGCGGCTATCTTATCATAGGCTCCTTTTGCTCAGACTCGCGACATCGCCCGTAGGTGGGTTGCGAGCACACTTTATTTCTTTTTTGCTTTATCATTGTATCTAGTATTCTCCATCTACCACTTTATATTGTATATGTGACCTAGTGGTGAGACTGAGAGGTTGTATATTTGTGGTTTCTTTTGGGTCGAGCTCACTTGAGCCGGCGATGTGTTTTCTGATATTTTGCATTTCTTTTATGCTCTTTTCTTGATATGGTTATTATATTGCATGTGGTTGTGATCCGCCTTGGGCGAAGAGCTAGCTCCTGCTTGGGGATGCCATTTTTATGATTACAGGTTTATTATCTTGTTGTACCCATTTTAGGGGATAGAAAATACAGGGGAGACTCTGCCGAAATTTTCAGAAATTTATGATGTTTTAAAAAAGGGATTCTTTGCAACTTAATTGATTTGAAAATCGTTTTCATTAAAGGTTTTCCTTCACTCTCTTTTGATTTTGGTTTAGATTTTCTGGGCTTTGGCTGACTTAGGTTACGATACGCCTTTAGACGTCTCGTAATCTAAGTGCCAGTCGCGTTCCGTACTTTCGGGTCGTGACACCTGGTTTCGGCGGGGCCGTGGCAGTGAGGACATATGATACTTTATCATATGTGAGAGCTGTTAGTTATGTATATGCCCTAGAGGCCATTGTTGTACATATGATGTATATTATAATGGATGCTTGGTTATATATAGAGATGACTTTCTTGCTCGTCATGATAGTATGCTATTTGGTTTCACTTTATCTTAACATGTTGACTTGTATTGGTTTACTGTTTTACTCTCACATGTTGATAAAGCCCTTAGGATCTGTACTCGACTACTGGGACTATGATGAGATCATGCTAGTGGGGCCGCGGTAGTCGATGAGTACATCCTATAACTGTTCCTAGTCGAGGGTATATCGAGACAGGGCATCGATACACCAGAGTAGACTAGCGTATACGCATCTTGACCCATATGATGGGCGATGGATGATCCCATATCCATCGGTGTTAGACATCAGAGATGGTGTACGGGTGCTCAGTGGAGACTGGGTACACTGGATAGACTCGCCGAGAACTCCCAGATGGTGATATACCACACGTCAGATGGCAGTTCTCCGGTGACACTGGTACAGGGTAGTTTGTAGACCCGAGATCGTCATAGAGTCTTGTGTGATTCCCACTGTGCTTTGATTTCCACCTTACCACGTCCAAGTGGGCGTGCAAAACGGTGGCTTTTGGGTACAGTCCCGAATCACATGGAGGCAATGAGCGATAGGAGGGGATTCGTCTCTCCCGGTATAGGGAGTTGATGTTGTGCTGTGTTCGATTGGCTATAACTGGAAGTCCCTGGCCAGGGCTGATATAGAGATTTACTGGTAAGTGTTACTAGTAGTTTCTCGACCCGTTATGAGCCATACATCGACACGACTTATCGGTTACTGGGGTCTGACGTATACCACCCCTAGACTTGATACGCGACATATCAGACGAACAGACCGGACTGTACGGGAGTGTTGCTGGTTGGATTCACAGGAGAACGCATAGGCTAGCTTGTTGATCTTCTGATCGCTCAATACCTGGGTGGCTGTTACGTTTAGCTGACCGCTTGCAGCTTGTGGGTGTTTGATATGATCATCACCTGCTACCGGCGTATTGACGATTCTTTAGAGTCCTACACAGAGGTTTCTTGGCTCAGGCGAAACGGAGTAGTGGCACATATGTGATATGCGCAGGAACGAGAATAATGCGATATGGGATACCGTATTATATTCTCGCGATATTTAGATATGAACCGGGTCATCGGATCAAGTGTTGATTCGATGAATCGGTACATGATATATTAGTCGGTAATATTCGATATAGCCGGATCATCGATTCAAGTGTTGATTCGATGATTTAATGTATAATAATATATATATGATATATTGTATTACATTATCTAATATTGGCTCGCTTTATTATTTCATTTTCTCAGTGGATGATACATTGATATATATGCGATATATGTTAATTGTATTATTTTCTTTTGTTGCAAATATATAATATATATGTGATATATATTATTGTGACATGTTATGATTAATTGTTAAACATGTTTAAGGATGATTAATTGAGTTTAAGGTTTGATTTGGGTTAGATGTTTCATGCATCTTCTAGAAGCTTTTCCTTTTGTCATTCTTAGGATATTTTGGATGACACTTTCTTTAACTCAACCAAACCCTAACTCTAGTTATTTCTCTACAAAATCTTGACCACTCATCCTTGACCATAGTTTACAATTCAATCATATGGTTTATATTCTATTCATCACAAAAGAAAATAATCTCATTATCTTTTTCATTATCATCTTCTTCCTTCTTCAAGAAAGCTTGCTAGTTTTTCTTTAAGTGATGAAATAAAATGAGAAAATGATTTAAAAAGAAAGCAAAATTACTACTCTCTCATCCTCATCTCATCTAGCCCATTGGATTAGTGTGTTCTTCTCTTTTGAGTGAGAAAGCTTGAGTCGTAGCAACTTCAAGGTAGATCATCGGAGATTTGGAATACTTCGAGCTAGCATGGATCGTTCGAGTCGTGGAGCCTCTCATGAGTCCGGGAGATCGTGGATCGCGGCAAAGGGACTTCTACTCGGAGCTTGTGAAGTGAAGGAGCGGACTACAAAGGTTGTAATCCCTCACACTTAGATAAAAGTTATCTTCTTGCATGTTAAACCCTAATAATCTAGCAAAGATCCCGGCTTTGGGTTGTTCGGCACGTCTAAAATTTAATCCGGGCATGTTTGATGCCTTATGAACCTTCACAAGAGTGCCTAGGAACCCTACAGTGGTATCAGAGCCTAGCTAGAGCATTAGGCGATGTGTTTACGAAGTTAAAACTCCGATCGAACCCGGAACGACGCAAAAAGACCCCTCTCTGGAAATTTTTTAGATTTTGTGATTTTTCTGAATTAAAAATATGTAAAAAAATCAGCAGGGAATTCTAAGAATTACCAAGAAGCCCGAGCCCCCAATTCGATCAAACGGCCGCTGAAGCGCGGCGCAAGCTTGCTTGCGCGGCGGTTCCGCGGCGGATTGATCGATTGGCGACACGTGGCTTCCTGGTAATAACCGTAGGTACTTGTTGACTTTTCTGGGTATTTTTAATCTGTTTCAGGTGTTTAAAATTCTGGGGTTTGTTTTGTAATCGTAGATTCGATCGGAATATTTAAATTCGTATTTCTTTCCGGATATTTAGAAATTGTTAAACTATTTGAACGGATATCATTAACTCACTGTTTCCCGGTACGGCAAACTTTCAAGTGTTGAAATTTATTCGGGTTTAAATCTTTCGGAAAAATTGTACAAGTTAAGCGGTGGACCCTCTAGAAGATAACAAACCTTAACTCGATTATGTGACCGTCTTGAACTGCCTTTTGAACCTTCGGGTTTGGGGCAGTACGGCGTGCCACATGTGAGGCGTTGGCTTGACCCTTCTACGGCTGGATCACCGGTACTGTGACATATTCTGGGATTATTTGAACCCCGCTCAAGTGTTGAGCAGTTTAGGAAATTTTGGGTGTTTGATTATCTGTTCGGAAAGTTTAATACTGTCTATTTATCTGGAATGTGATACAATATATGGAATTCATAGAGTTAGGCATGAAATGCGAAGTATGTGATATTTCGGATTTACGATGTCTAAAGTGATTGTGGATTCCAAATATTGTAGTTTTACACTTTCTTTTCTGTGACCGTAAGTGTAATATGTGATATCGCCGGTTTCGTTGCTATATGTCAACGACAATTGGGATGCGCATATTTACTTACGTTGATGATATGAGATATTATGTGTTGCTGTGATATGTTATATTGGATCGTCGCGTTCTGAATAGCCGGGGGATTTATGTGAGATGAGGGTTTTTATTTTCATTCATGTAAAATTCATTTGTAATGTAATATTCTTTTATTTGGGGCACTTCCAGGTTGCGGTTGATGTCACCAGTGTATATTATTTACTTTTCCGCATTAGGTAGACCCAAGGAGGGGAGCACAAATAACCGGGTTCTAGGGTACAGTGGGAGGCCATCTCGAGGAGTCGAGACCGGGTCTCCTAACCCTAGAATTGGCAGTGTTACTTGCCGCTCTCGTAGGGGTCTTGGGATGTGGGTTTGGATATTCGTCGTGACCGTGGAATCCGTGTTTTATACAGGCTCGTATTGAAAACACGGACGTCCTAGCATATCCAATATTTCATATATGTTCTTCTGCTGCAATGTTCTGTGATGAGATCATATTACTGCCTGAGACGAATGCTTATACTATATATATATGCTGATATATAAATATTACTGCTTTCGTTTCTTCTGTGATGCTTAGGAAGCATAAGCTGATGGGATTTTTATTAATGAGATTATTAAAAGAAAAGAAACCTGAAGATGTTGTAGAATCAAAACTTAATAAAAAGGGTAGCTACAGTTTTGCTTTGCACAGTGATATATACGATATATCCTGCACCTTATTCGATGAGGAAAGGACCGAGATCCCTTCACCGGGAGTGACTCTTTTAGCAAAACTGGCAGATGCTACAAAACGCGGTTTGTCTTTTGAATGCTTTTAAAGTTTTGCTTTGCACAGCGGTATATATGATATATCCTGCACCTTATTCGATGAGGAAAGGGCCGACGATCCCTTCACCGGGAGTGACCCCTTTAGCGAAACTAAGAAAAGCCTCAAAAACACTCCTTTTCAAAACTTCACTCGATTCTACGACGATATCAAGTTCATTACGCTCAGGGTTTTCAGAAAAAACCTGCGTAGCCCTCCGTCATTTCAGATAAAGACTATTTAGTATTCGTGCTGCGTTTGTTGACCTCTGTCAAGGCGTAGTGTGCGGTAGCTAACTAGTAATTATCTGTAAAACATGTGATGTGATTGGATTAGGGTAGTCGTACGACCTTGTTGACCTCTGTCAAGGGTCGTGCGAGTGGGTTTGATTCAATCAAGAAATGACGGGTTGAACTTGACTAGTGCACTATGGTTTGTTGACCTCTGTCAAGGTCATGGCACACTAGGGGCAAAATATTATCGGGAATTTCAAGTGTTGAAATTTGCAATGAGATTGCATACCTCCTATGAGATAGTTGGATCCCGATACCCACTGCGAGTAAGTGTTACTCCTGGGAGAGTTTTACACAGGACAATTAGCCGATCAAGTAGGTGTCTAGAAAAGTGTTAACGAGGTTACGCCTCTGGGAAAACGAGGTTTTCTTTAATTAGGTCCGTGCGAAAGCACGGGGAACCTCCCTCAAAGTACCGACACTGATCTGGCTGAAAGATTGATGAAATTGTAAGGTGTAATTAATCCCGGCTAATCTTACCTTTTAGGGTTTTAAGGTAGATTTGATAAAACCAGTGGGAGACATCCTGATTAGATAAGATAATAACCAATCTAATCTTGCAAGAGCATACGCTAAAGTGTTTTCTTCTCTCTCTCTCCAGGTAGCGACCATGTCATGCCATAATCAAGATAATAATATGGATGTATTGACTGAACCCAATTATTGTACTGAGCAAGGGAACGTTAGACCCGTTCTTTCTTATAAGAGTTATAAGACTGAACAGGAAACAGGAGAATGTCTGGATTCTCACGCCGCCTAAAAGAACATACATGTTGATGCATCTTCTACGGGTGTGTTAGTTATTGAGAACTGTTTCTCAGTTCACCCTACGTCCTGGGTATTAGATACCGGATCAGGATCCCATATATGTAAACAGTTACATGGGCTACGAAAAGGTAGAGAACTAAGAAAAGGTGATCATTCCGTTCAAGTAGGGAACGGTGCAAGTATTGTAGCCAAAGCAGTTGGCGAATATCACCTTGTATTACCAAGTCGTAATACACTGATTCTAAATGAATGCTATTATATACCGAACATGATGTGCAACATTATATCAGTCTCTTTATTAAGTAAAGAAGGATATAATTTTGTAGTACAGGATAATGTTATGAACATATTCCTAAATCAAAAGTTGATTGCATCAGGCTCGTTACATAATGGCATATTCATTCTAAATCAAAATACAGTCCTGAATATACAAAACACACACAAGAGGAAAAGTTCAGATGTGAACGAATCCTACTTGTGGCATTGTAGACTTGGTCATATCAATGCGACACGACTGGCTAAGTTGCATAAAAATGGTTATTTGAATCCGTTCGAATTATCATCTTATGATACTTGCCATTCATGTCTCAAAGGAAAAATGACCAAAGCTCCATTTAGTGGACACGAAGAAAGAGTTACCGAACTCTTAGGACTAATACATAGTGATGTATGCGGTCCCATGTCTACGCATGCCAGGAACGGTTTTTCCTACTTCATTACATTCACTGACGATCTCTCTAGATACGGACATGTGTTCCTGTTGAAACACAAGTCTGAAGCTTTTGAGAAATTCAGAGAATATAAGCACGAAGTAGAGAAACAAACGGGCAAAAGTATTAAGATTCTTCGATCTGATCGAGGAGGTGAATACTTAAGCAATGAGTTCCTAGATTATCTAAAAGAGAATGGGATTCTCTCTCAGCTTACTCCTCCTTATACACCACAGCACAACGGTGTATCGGAGCGAAGGAATCGCACCCTATTAGATATGGTGCGCTCTATGATGAGTACAGCTGAGTTACTTATTTCCTTTTGGGGGTATGCGCTTGAGACAGCAGCATACCTATTGAATCAAGTTCCAACTAAATCTATACCTACCACACCATATGAGATATGGAGTGGGAAGAGACCATGTCTTAAACGAGTTAAGATATGGGGTTGTCTGGCCTATGTCAAAAGGCAAAATCCAGACAAACTCGAGGCATGGTCAGTTCTATGTAAGTTTGTGGGATATCCTAAACATTCAAATGGATATTTTTTCTACCACAGTGAACAACAAAAGGTGTTTATTGCTCAACATGCCACCTTTTTAGAAAAGGAATTTCTTGACAAAGAGATTAGTGGCTCTGAGGTAGAACTGGAAGAAGTTCCAGCTACACAAACTCAAACTCAAACTGAAGATTTGGTAGAACCGGAGGATTCAATAGTACCAAACGAACCCCAGCCTCTCCGCCGATCTAGTAGGGTTTCTCGTCCACCTGCGAGATACTACGGTTTTCTCATTGATGGTGGAAGCGAGGATTGCATCATGGATGATGATGACCCGACTAGTTTCGAGCAGGCCATCACGAGTGGTGACTCTGTGAAATGGCTGGATGCAATGCGATCTGAGATGGAATCCATGTACACCAATAAAGTATGGTTTTTGGAAAATGCTCCTGAAGGGGTAAAACCCATTGGGAGCAAGTGGATTTTTAAAAGAAAATTTGGTGTAGATGGAAAAGTTGAGACTTTCAAAGCTAGACTTGTAGCAAAGGGTTTTCGTCAAGGACCAGGTGTGGATTATGACGAAACCTTTTCTCCAGTGGCTATGCTTAAGTCCATCCGGATCTTACTTGCCATTGTTGCATACCATGACTACGAAATCTGGCAAATGGATGTTAAGACCGCCTTTCTAAACGGTGATTTAGAAGAGAGCGTGTACATGACTCAGCCAGAGGGCTTCGTAGATAGTGGGAGCAGCAGAAAGGTGTGCAAGCTGCTTAAATCCATTTATGGGTTAAAGCAAGCATCACGGAGTTGGAACATCTGCTTTGATGTTGTAGTCAAAGAGTTTGACTTCATCAAAAATATAGATGAACCTTGTATCTATAAGAAGGTAGCAGAGGGTAAGGTTGTCTTCCTCGTATTGTACGTGGATGACATACTCTTGATAGGAAATGATATTCCTATGCTGCAATCAGTCAAGCTCTTCTTATCACAGAGATTCTCAATGAAAGATCTAGGTGATGCCTCCTGCATATTGGGAATCATGATCTATAGAGATAGATCTAAACGGATACTGGGATTGTCCCAATCCAGATACATTGACACCATACTAAAGAGGTTTAGTATGGAAGAATCCAAGCGTGGGAACCAACCCACGATCTCTGGACTCACACTCTCCAAAGAGATGTCTCCCAAGACTGATTTGGAGAGAGCTCGCATGCAAGGGATACCCTATGCTTCGGCAGTAGGCTCTATCATGTATGCGATGCTATGTACCAGACCCGATGTAGCATACTCACTAAGTGTAGTGAGTCGGTATCAAGCAGATCCTGGAGAGAGTCACTGGACAGCTGTGAAGAACATTCTCAAGTACTTGCGAAGGACTAAGGAGATGTTCTTGGTGTATGGTAACGGAGAACTCCAGGTGGAGTCCTTTACCGATTACAGCTTCCAAAATGATAAGGACGACTCTAAGTCGCATTCGGGTTTTGTCTTTACTCTCAATGGAAGGGCGGTATGTTGGAAGAGTTCCAAACAGGATACCGTTGCAGACTCGACGATGGAGGCTGTGTACATCGCTGCCAACGATGCTGCCAAAGAGGCTGTCTGGATCAAGAAGTTCATTATTGAACTTGGAGTGGTTCCATCCATTGAGCATCCAATACCTCTGTATTGTGATAACAATGGAGCTGTGGCTTTAGCCAAGGAACCCAGATCCCATCAAAAGTCCAGAAATATTCTGAGGCGGTATCACCTGATCAGGGAGATAGTTGATCGCCGGGAGATCGAGGTCAGGAGAGTAGATACGAAGGACAACACTGCGGATCCATTCACAAAGGCTATTCCCCAGATACAGTTTGAGAGAATATTCGGGATGCTAGGTATGAGATACTACAGCAGCTGGCCTTAGTGCAAGTGGGAGATTGTTAGTTATGTATATGCCCTAGAGGCCATTGTTGTACATATGATGTATATTATAATGGATGCTTGGTTATATATAGAGATGACTTTCTTGCTCGTCATGATAGTATGCTATTTGGTTTCACTTTATCTTAACATGTTGACTTGTATTGGTTTACTGTTTTACTCTCACATGTTGATAAAGCCCTTAGGATCTGTACTCGACTACTGGGACTATGATGAGATCATACTAGTGGGGCCGCGGTAGTCGATGAGTACATCCTATAACTGTTCCTAGTCGAGGGTATATCGAGACAGGGCATCGATACACCAGAGTAGACTAGCGTATATGCATCTTGACCCATATGATGGGCGATGGATGATCCCATATCCATCGGTGTTAGACATCAGAGATGGTGTACGGGTGCTCAGTGGAGACTGGGTACACTGGACGGACTCGCCGAGAACTCCCAGATGGTGATATACCACACGTCAGATGGCAGTTCTCCGGTGACACTGGTACAGGGTAGTCTGTAGACCCGAGATCGTCATAGAGTCTTGTGTGATTCCCACTGTGCTTTGATTTCCACCTTACCACGTCCAAGAGGACATGCAAAACGGTGGCTTTTGGGTACAGTCCCGAATCACATGGAGGCAATGAGCGATAGGAGGGGATTCGTCTCTCCCGGTATAGGGAGTTGATGTTGTGCTGTGTTCGATTGGCTATAACTGGAAGTCCCTGGCCAGGGCTGATATAGAGATTTACTGGTAAGTGTTACTAGTAGTTTCTCGACCCGTTATGAGCCATACATCGACACGACTTATCGGTTACTGGGGTCTGACGTATACCACCCCTAGACTTGATATGCGACATATCAGACGAACAGACCGGACTGTACGGGAGTGTTACTGGTTGGATTCACAGGAGAACGCACAGGCTAGCTTGTTGATCTTCTGATCGCTCAATACCTGGGTGGCTGTTACGTTTAGCTGACCGCTTGCAGCTTGTGGGTGTTTGATATGATCATCACCTGCTACCGGCGTATTGACGATTCTTTAGAGTCCTACACAGAGGTTTCTTAGCTCAGGCGAAACGGAGTAGTGGCACATATGTGATATGCGCAGGAACGAGAATAATGCGATATGGGATACCGTATTATATTCTCGCGATATTTAGATATGAACCGGGTAATCGGATCAAGTGTTGATTCGATGAATCGGTACATGATATATTAGTCGGTAATATTCGATATAGCCGGATCATCGATTCAAGTGTTGATTCGATGATTTAATGTATAATAATATATATATGATATATTGTATTACATTATCTAATATTGGCTCGCTTTATTATTTCATATTCTCAGTGGATGATACATTGATATATATGCGATATATGTTAATTGTATTATTTTCTTTTGTTGCAAATATATAATATATATGTGATATATATTATTGGGACATGTTATGATTAATTGTTAAACATGTTTAAGGATGATTAATTGAGTTTAGGGTTTGATTTGGGTTAGATGTTTCATGCATTTTCTAGAAGCTTTTCCTTTTGTCATTCTTAGGATATTTTGGATGACACTTTCTTTAACTCAACCAAACCCTAACTCTAGTTATTTCTCTATAAAATCTTGACCACTCATCCTTGACCATGGTTTACAATTCAATCATATGGTTTATATTCTATTCATCACAAAAGAAAATAATCTCATTATCTTTTTCATTATCATCTTCTTCCTTCTTCAAGAAAGCTTGCTAGTTTTTCTTTAAGTGATGAAATAAAATGAGAAAATGATTTAAAAAGAAAGCAAAATTACTACTCTCTCATCCTCATCTCATCTAGCCCATGGGATTAGTGTGTTCTTCTCTTTTGAGTGAGAAAGCTTGAGTCGTAGCAACTTCAAGGTAGATCATCGGAGATTTGGAATACTTCGAGCTAGCATGGATCGTTCGAGTCGTGGAGCCTCTCATGAGTCCGGGAGATCGTGGATTGCGGCAAAGGGACTTCTACTCGGAGCTTGTGAAGTGAAGGAGCGGACTACAAAGGTTGTAATCCCTCACACTTAGATAAAAGTTATCTTCTTGCATGTTAAACCCTAATAATCTAGCAAAGATCCCGACTTTGGGTTGTTCGGCACGTCTAAAATTTAATCCGGGCATGTTTGATGCCTTATGAACCTTCACAAGAGTGCCTAGGAACCCTACAAGAGCAATGTTAATGTTGCTCAGCCAGTCTTTATACTTTGGTCCGGTAAGCTTATTTTTTTCTAACGGTAGCTTAAGTCCAGTCATGGTTATCTACCATTAGGATAGAGAATAGAATACACTCAGCGAAAGCTCTTGCAAACATTTGATTGGTTTATTATCTTATCTAATCGATGTCTCCCACTGATTTTGTCAAATTTTCCTTCAAACCTTAAAAAGAAAAAATATAGCCAGGATTAATTAAATTCTACAACTTCGCTGACCGTTCAGCCAGGCCAGTGCCGGTACTTCTGAGGGAGGTTCCTCGTGCTTTCGCGCAGACCTAATTAAAATAAATCTCATTTTCCCAGAGGCGTAGCCCCGTTGACACCTATCTAGACACCTAATAAGTTAGCTAATTGTAAAGTGCAAAGTTCTCCTGGGAGAAACTATTGCTCATAGTGGGATCGGGATCCTACTATAACATAGATGGTATGCAATATCATTGCAAATTTCAACACTTGAAACTCCCAATATGTTTTTACCCCTAGCACTTATGACCATGACTATAATCAACATATTATAAGTACTAGTCAAGTTCTTCCCGTCATTTCATGATTAATTAGACCCACCCATATGACCCTTGACTATAATCAGCATAATCACATGAATGTCCTAATTAATCCCATCATATGGTATGTAGGAAGACATCACTTAGTTACCATACACTACGCCTTGACTATAATCAACATACGTAGCACGAATACTAAGTACTCTACTTCCTAAAATGACAGAGGGCTGCGTATAGTTTTTAAGAAAACCTTTAAAGCCTCGAACTTGATATCGTTTTAGAATCTAATGGTTTTAAAAAGGAGTGGCTTAAGCTACGCCTTTTGAAATCTTGCTTTTTCATAAAAAGCCGAGTAGATTTCAAATCTGATTCTACAACATCTTTTTAGGTTTCTTTTGTTTACATTAATCATATTAATGTAGTCCCATCATTTAAGTCCTAAGCCATTACAGAAAAGAAACAAAAATAGAACGTATGCTTATGCCATCCGCATTCGCCACAATGTCCCGTTATGAACCGTTAGGTTACTTAACTAACGGCATAGCGGGGCGGGACTAGCGTGGATGCAAAACATAAGCAATGTTTATTATATATCATATATATAATATTTCATTCGTTTTAGCATATAAAGTAATCACATTATAGAATATCCACAACAAAAGCATATATATGAAAATACAGGATATACTAGGAGGTCCGTATTTTGTATTTAGCCAACAATAGAAAATACGGATTCCACGGTCGCGATGAATAGCCAAGCCCACACCCCTAGACCCCTACGAGAGCGGCAAGTGACCCTACCAATTCTTGAGTTTAGGAGACCCGGTCTCGACTCCTCGTGATGGTCTTCCACTGAACCGTAGAACCCGGTCACTTGTGCTCCCCTCATTGGGTTTATCCTAATGCGGAAAAGTAAATAATATAAAACAATGGAGACATCATCCTCAACCCGGAAGTGCCCCAATAAAAGAATATTATATACATTTAATTTTACATGAATGAAAAGAAAAACTCTCATCTCACATAAAACCCCCAGCTATTCATTCACGACGATCCTGCACATCATATCTCAGCAACACATAATATCACATATCATCACCGTAAGTAAGTATGCGTACCCCAATTGTCATTGATGTATAGCAACGAAACCGGCGATACACCATATACTACACTTACGGTCGCAGAAAAGAAAGTGAAAAACTACAAAAATTAGAATTGACACTGCCTTTAGACATCATAAACCCGGAATATCACACATTCAGGATTTCATGTCTAACAATGCAAATCTTATATTAGGTCTCAACCATGAAAACACCTTTTCAAAAGAAACCCAGTAATTCAACAAGGTTCCCGATTCTACCGAGACCGAAATATTAGACTTGCACGCAACTAATTACTTTTCACAAAACTAATTAGTGTAGATTCTAATTATTATATAACATCACAGAAATCTAGAAAATGTTAAACGTTTTAATCGAATCAACAAGCACCCACAAATTACCCTGATGAGCTCAACACTTGAGCAAAGTTAAAGTACCCAAAAACGAGCCACAGTACCTATGATCCATCCGTATAAGGCCCAAACCAATGCCTCACCTATGACACCGCAGATGTAACACCTTAGATTGTGATTAGTGGCTAATTATACTTTAATGTGTGGTTTTTAGTAAAAAGTTTACCAAAACGATTTTCAAATATTTTATCAAAATTTATAAATATTTTATTAGAATTTTATTAGGCTTGCACACACATGTGCATGTAAACAAGGGTTAAGTTTTGGGCTAAACCATGTTTAGACAACCATGGTGGACCACCCCATTTTATTAAGTTAATTTGATTTTAATTAAGGGTATTTTTTTTTTTTTTTAAAGAAAATAGAATTAGTGTTAGGGGTTGACTTGAGTACGTGAGGGAGAGAGAGCATGATGGGCTTGGCTTTGCTTGTAATTAATTAGGAGAGAGAGAGGGGGGTGCACTCTCATTCCTTTGTTTTCAAAACCCTTGTTTGTTTTCCCTCTCACTCACACACACACACCCAACAACAACAGCAGCTGCAGCAGAACCAACAGCAGCGGCAGCAGAAGTAGCCGCAGCAACACTTGCAACAACAACAACAGCAACAGCATATGGAGCAGCATCAGCAACACCAACAACAGCAACATCAACAACACAAGAACAGCAATAGCAGAAGCAAGCAGCAACAACAACATCTAGCAGCAGCTGCAGTTGAACCCCCTCCTCCTCCTCCTTCTTCTCTATCTTCTTGTACTATAAGATTAAGTGAGGTATATCTCTTAAACTCAACTCCTTTTGCTAAGCTTATATTTAATTTAGCTTCAGTTAGTGTTTAATATGAGTTTTTAGTGCTAGTTTGTAGTTTAAGTGGGTTTTTGGCCAAGTTAGAGTTTTTTTGGCTTTATTGACTTAGGTAGGTGTTATTAGTGCTCTGTTAACCTAGTAGTATAACTAGATTTCACTAAATCACCTTAAAGTCTAAAACTTGAAATTTAAAATACGGTTTAGAAGCAAACTGTAGGATATTGGTGATCTGCTACAACTGTGATCTCTTTCTAGCTTAGCAAACACCTACAGATTAGTATGCAGGCCTGACTGAGTGTTGTGTTGATTTTCGAGCCCACCCCCTTCCCAAAAATCCGGCGACTTCCCCCATGATTCCGGCGTCGCCGGTCTCCCTGTGCAATTGGGTGTTGGTTCTTGGGCTAGTGGTGTCTATGGGTATTTGTCTGGGTTTGGTATTATTTACTTTCTCTAATTGTTTGCAGGTAGAAATCTGGAAGAATTGGTGTTAGTTTTAGTGTTTTGTGGACTTTGATGATAAATTGATGGTTTAGTTGGAGAGTAAGGTAAATCATAGTTTTTAGGGTTAGATTAGCTCTAATTTGTGCTGTTAGGTATCACTAAATTCCTGTAAATTCACCTAATTCCACAAAATACCATAGTGGTGCAAATTAAGTGTTTTTATAACTAAACTATATGATACATAGAATCTGCTGTTACTAGGGTAGTAATTTTGGTAAGCAAACTTATACATTAGGCTACATATTGTGTTAGGAATATAGGGTAGAAACCTGGACCCCTATCACTTGTTTTTGGCCGATATGACCCTTATGGTGGCGGGCCTAATTTTTTGAGATTGTACTGAATTTTTGCAGGTAGCTGTCTGTAGGTATTATAAGATAATTGGTCTTATTTGATTTTCTTGTTTTTGCTCCAGATTAAATCTAGGAACGTTTACCTATAATTTGTGTAGCGGGACTTACGCGATACGTGCGCTATGAGTGGGTTTTGTGTTGCTGTGTGTCACAGCGTGTTGCTGTGTGCCACAGCGTGTCGTGTTAGTTTTTAACGTCTGCACACACGTTACGTATAGACACGCGTTTAGTTCGCGACGCGATTTTCTCGTTTGATTTTAATATTTCGTATTGCAGGATTTTAGCTTATGTGTATTCTTTGTGTAAATTCTAGGTTCGCAGGCGGGTACTTCGGACACCACAAGGAAAGGGAAGTAAGTAGTCGGCTACACCGAGCACGAGACCACAGTGAGTAGATTTAACATTTACGGGAAAATCGCCCGTATGGCGTTAAGCGTCAGGGTGTGATAGGTACTGTAGTCGTGTTTATATTTATATGTATATTGCTTGTGCATATGTACTACTGTAGCGTACCCATATTTTGTTGCATATAGAAATAGTAGTTATGTAACATCGCACTGTCACTAACAGTTCAAGCTGCACGAGCACTATTTGTATGTTACACTCACACAGTTAGTGATTTCCATGTCACTCGCACTATAGGATTGCTACGAACCATACATCATTTTGATTACCGCATCATTGATGATTAGACATGGCTCTGTCGCATATTGGCATATATATACATTGATATACCCATATTGGTGCACACATATATTGATATATCCATATTGCGCACATACATATTGTATATCCACATTGGTGCACACATATATTGATATATCCATACTTGCGCACATACACATTGTATATCCATATTGATGCACATATACATTGGCACACTCATACTTGCGTATATATCCACTTGCACATCCATACCTACATAGTTACATAGTTCTCGTACATGTATGATACTGGCTTCGATTTCTAGAAAATGGGGACCGCATGAGATATTTTCAAAACTGGATCCATTAAAAAAAGCGGTTTTCCATTTTTACTCTTAGTGGCATACGCCACATTGCATGGATTTACGCATTGAGTTTTGGATTCGTATGATTTCTGGATTTGAGAACCGTGGTATTGTTTTAAGAAAATATGCACTGTTTTGAAAATCCGGTTTCTCTTGTTATGATATTTCAGTGCGTCCACTATGCGTTTTCTCTATTCTAAGACGTGTGACATATGAACCCGAATTGAGGAGCTGGATGAGGCCGATTGCGGGTATATGGTGGACCCGGTATGGTACCTCGGGGTAAAAAAAGGATGCTGTGTATACAGACGGTAAGCCTGGCAGATGGACTACTACCTACCGGTAATTGGTTGGACCTGGCGGTTATCCGGAGGATACTGACCAGAGTCGAGAGATGGATATGGGACGACCTGTACTTCCGGGGCCGAGAGCCGATTCCGCAGATAGAGCCCGTGGGCCGATCCGTACTGACGGAGCCCGATACATGAGGATTTGCGTGTCGATGCTGTACAGGATTATTTAATGATATTTTCGAGTGCCGATATTGGGCATTCACGATTCTATGAAATTTACAGGATTTGAGGGCCGATTAGAGTGACGACGCTTAAGTTTTAATTGGGATTTGGTTGCATTTGATGGACACCGGTTATTTTTCCACGTTGATATTTCGTGTAGATGATATTTTATCCCGTGCTCAGCATTCATTGTTATGCATCTCATCCTGTAGTCGTAGCGCCGGATAGAGTACTTTAGCATGATTATTGCTTACCCTGCTCATCATATATATATGTTATTAGATTGGACTACTTATGCATGATTATTGCGTACCCAGCTCATCATATAGATGTTATCTGTTGGCATATGTTAAAGTATCGCAGTACGTGCATACTCGCGAATACCTTTATATGTTATCTACTATTCACGAGTTGGCAACTCACCCCCGTTGTGACACAGTGTTTGCAGGTTGCCCCTCAGAGTAGTTGCGGCAGGGCTACTTCCTTGTAACTTTTTGCTATGGGTACCACTGCAGTTGGCGTGTGAGCCCTTTGCTTATAGGTGGGTTTTTGCGGTATCCGTTTATTTCTATTTGTACAAACTCTTATATCTAGTACTCTCCATCTAGTATTTCATGTATTTTCTTAGAGACCAGTTGTGAGGACGATGTATATTATTTTGTACTCTGGTGTCGAGCTCGTGTGAGCCGGCTTTATTCATGCAGTTTATATTTCATGATGTTTTCCACTTATATTGCTCATTTCTTCGCTACGGCGTCGTATATTATTATTGTGGTGGTTGTTTCCGCCGTTGGGCTTGATTGCTCGCTTTTGGGGATGCTTTATTCTTATTTTATGTCATTTTACTTATATCATGTCTTGTACCCGATTTCGGGGTTAGTTTTTACAAAGGAGGTTCTGTCGAAATTTTGAATAAAATAATTTAAGCTTGAAGGATTTTTACTTAAGATTTCCAAATGTTTTAACAAATGTTTTCATCAATTTTTTTCAACACTCACTACTTTTAATGGTTTTGATTTCTGGGTTTCGGCTTACTTAGTCGTGTTACGCCTGTAGACATTATGTGGTTAAGTGCCGGTCACGGGCCGAACTTTGGGTAGTGACAAAGTTGGTATCAAAGCGTAGGTTTTACCTTTCGGAGTGCAGGATGACCCTGGTATGATAGAGTAGGTAGCTGAAGCAGAGTGGCGTAGCGTGTGTATGTTCCGCGACATACTCACGACACGGTACTCCGCTTAAGTGACCTTAGGACTTATTAGTTGAAATTCCTCCGTGATTATATACATTCTTGCGATTCGATTTCCATATCCTTATTGAATCCTACATTCTTTTCAGCCATTATGCCGCCAAAGATTACGAGGGCACAGAGAGCGGCCGCGAGAGCCGAGATTAGAGTTGACTCGTCTGAGACGAGGACTGACCCGGGCAGTACACCCATCGTACCAGAGCAGACTGTTCCTCCTTCGGCAGATCAGATCGCCATGCTAGGGGCCGGTATTCAGGAGATGCGCCAGATGATAGGGTCGTTAGTTGAGACACTTCGAGCGCAGCGACCATAGATAGTTCCACCCGTTACGGGGCCGCGATGGTACCTACAGTGCAGGCAGTTACACCAGCAGCTACAGAGGTTATCACAGTATCGCTATCCGAATTTATGAGGCTGAAACCTCCGGTCTTGACAGGCACCGATGCAGCCGATGACCCACAGTCATCTATCGATAGGATGCCCCGGATATGTCGTTCACTCAGATGCTCAGATGCGAGATGGGTGGAGTTCACGAGCTTTCGCCTGGAAGGTCTTGCGCAGAAGTGGTGCGAGTCATTAGAGAAGGGCAGAGCAGCAGGTCTTCCTCCTATAACCTGGACCGAGTTTGTAACGGTGTTCCTTGCCCGCTTCCTTCAACAGAGTGTCAGACATTCGAGGGCGCGCAGGTTCGAGTCTTTACGTCAGACTCCGAAGATGACAGTGTCATAGTACGACGTACTGTTCACCAAGTTATCTGTTTATGCCCTGTATTTAGTGGCTACTGAGTAGATGCGAGTCAAGAGGCTTGTTCGAGGCTTGCTTACCCCACTGTTTCTTGCGATCAGCGCACAGCATTGCGAGACTTATGCAATAGCTATAGACGCAGCCCTATTAGTCGAGGAGCGCCTTGCTGAGACTTCAGTAGTTCCAGGGTCGAAGAGAGTTCGTACAGATACGTTAGCACAGAGATAGCCGTTTAGACGCCGCGACAGATTCCGTTCAGGTATGGAGGGTAGCGGAGGATCGGGACGAGGTCGGCTATTCAGCTCTTATCCTCAGGAGGGTCAGCCGGGACCATCTAGATGTTTCCGATGTGGGAGTACTTATCATCGTGTGAGAGATTGTCCGGAACCACGTGAGGGCGAGACAGCCATACCACATGTCACACTTCCACCTTCTCCACCCCAGAGGGCGTTGCCTATTGTACCTACTGTTGCTCCGCGTCAGACTCATGCACAGAGAGGTCGTGGTCACGGAGGGTTTGCTCATAGAGGACAAGGTTGCCGAGGCAGAGGACAGCCAGATACCGGCAGAGTACAGCCAGTTGCTAGTAGGGGACCGCCAGTCGCAGGTAGAGGACAGGCATGGGTTTTCGCTTTGACGAATCAGGACACGCAGGCGTCCAATGCAGTGGTCTCGGGTACTCTTTCAGTATATTCTGTTGACGCATACATGTTGTTTGATTCGGGATCCACGCACTCATACGTTTCCACACACTTCGTGCCGAGTTTGGGCAGAGAATATGGTTTGCTTGATCAGCCGCTTGCTGTGACCACTCCTGTGGGCGAGTCGTTTATTGCTAGACACGTGTTCCGATCGTGTGTTGTCCATATTGGCGAGAAAGAGTTGCCAGTGGACTTGATCCTTCTTAAGATGTTCGACTTCGACGTTCTTCTAGGCATGGATTGGTTAGCCACGTGCTATGCATCTGTGGACTGCCGCGAGAAGACAGTTAGGTTTTGTTTTCCCGGCAAGTCGGCTTTTATGGTGCAGGAGGACCGTGGTGCCGCCCCACACAGTTTGATTTCTTCTCTTCGCGCTGGACAGCTTTTGAGGAAGGGATGTCAGGGATTTCTAGCCTATGTTTGCAATACTATAGCTACAGAGGTTCCGTTGGACCAGGTTCCTATTGTTCGTGAGTTCCCTGATGTTTTTCCTGATGAGCTTCCTGGGCTACCGCCCGAGCGCGATATTATTTTCTGCATTGACTTGATTCCCGGCACGGGGCCTATTTCCATACCGCCTTATCGGATGGCCCCGGCGGAGCTTAGAGAGTTGAAAGGTAAGTTGCAAGATTTGCTGGATAAGGGGCTTATTCGACCTAGTGTGTCTCCTTGGGGAGCTCCAGTCCTGTTTGTCAAGAAGAAGGACGGCAGTTTGCGCTTGTGTATTGACTACCGCCAGCTGAACAGGATTACCATGTGGAACAGATATCCTTTACCACGCATCGACGACTTGTTCGACCAACTTCAGGGCACAGGATACTTTTCGAGGATCGACTTGGGATCAGGCTACCATCAGTTGCCGGTTCGACAGGAGGATATTCCGAGGACAGCTTTCCGCACGCATTACGGCCATTATGAGTTTTTGGTGATGTCATTCGGACTCACCAACGCTCCAGCAGAGTTTCTGGACTTGATGAACCATATTTTCAGGCCGTATCTTGATCTGTTCATCATCGTATTCATTTACGACATTTTGGTGTATTCCCGGAGCTGAGAGGAGCACGAGCAGCACCTGTGGATCACATTGCAGACCTTGAGGGAGCATCAGTTGTTCGCAAAATTCTCCAAGTACGCGTTTTGGCTTGACAGCATAGATTTATTGGGTCACATGATTACACGATATGGTATATGTGCGGACCCGAAGAAGATCGAGGCCGTTCAGCATTGGCCCAGACCCGCATCAGTTACAGAGATCCGCAACTTTCTAGGACTGGACGGATACTACAGACGTTTTGTACAGGACTTCTCCCGTATTGCTGCACCGTTGACCGAGTTGACCCGAAAGGGAGTTCCTTTTGATTGGATGGAGGAGTGCGAGCATAGCTTTCAGCAGTTGCGGACTCGTTTGACTACGGCGCCGGTGTTATCAGTGCCTTCGGGATCGGGAGGATTTGTGGTCTATTGTGACGGTTCTCGAGTGGGTCTAGGGTGCGTATTGATGCAGCACGACAGGGTGATCGCGTATGCTTCTCGGCAGCTAAAGAAATACGAACAGAACTACCCCACACACGATTTGGAGATGGCTGCAGTGGTCTTTGCACTCAAGATCTGGCGACATTACCTATACGGCGAGTCGTTCCAGATATTCACTGATCGCAAGAACTTAAAGTATATATTTCAGCAGCGAGACCTGAATCTTAGACAACGCCGTTGGATGGAGTTAGTGAAGGACTACGATTGTGAGATCCTGTACCACCCGGGCAAGGCAAATGTAGGGGCGGATGCTTTGAGTAGGAGGCCCGGGGGTAGTCTATTTTGTTTGAACACAGTGCAGAGGCAGTCGTCGGCAGATTGGCGGATTTTATGTGACAGCCGAGTGCAGTTCGAGTTCGCTCTGATCGGGGGACAGCTTGTGCATGTTCGTGCACGCCCACAGTTGCTTGACCGTATACATGAGGCACAGTATAGTGATGACCGTTGTTCAGAGATCATGGCACAGATTGGGCAGGGCAGATTTTCCGAGTTCATGATTGATGATCAGGGGATACTACAATTTGGGACTAGACTGTGCGTACAAGATGCTGAGGGACCGCGGCGTGAGATTCTTGAGGAGGCACATCGATCGGTGTACAGTGTTCTCCCGGGTTCCACCAAGATGTATCATGATATGATAGATGTTTACTGGTGGGACGGGATGAAGAGGGACGTCACAGACTTCGTGTCGAGATGCCTGACTTGTCAGCAAGTCAAGGCCGAGCACCAGAGGCCTGCAGGAGAGCTACAGCCGTTACCCATTCCGGAATGGAAATGGGAGCAGATTTTTATGGACTTCATTGTGGGTCTACCGAGGACTAGTCGAGGGTATGACTCCATTTGGGTGATCGTGGATCGATTAACGAAAGCGGCTCACTTCCTGCCGGTGAAGACCACTTTCGGATTTGCTCAGTATGCCCAGATATACATCGACGAGATTGTACGACTGCATGGAGTCCCGACATGTATCGTGTCCGACCGAGGCACCCAGTTTACCAGCCGACTATGGCTGAGGCTTCGGGAAGCTTTGGGCACCAGCTTGAGTTTCAGCACAGCGTTTCATCCGCAGACCGACGGCCAGTCAGAGCGGACTATTCAGACTCTCGAGGGCATGCTCCGAGTGTGCGTTTTAGACTTTGGTGGTAGCTGGGATCATCATTTACCCTTGGTGGAGTTCTCCTACAACAATAGTTTCCAGGATACTATTCAGATGGCATCTTTTGAGGTCTTATATGGGAGGAGATGTAGATCGCCCGTCTGTTGGACAGAGCTCAGCGAGAGCAGTATTTTGGGGTCGCAGATCGTACAGGGGACGACCGAGAAGATACAATTGATTCGAGATAGGATGAGGACAGCTCAGAGTAGGAAGAAATGGTATGCTGACAGGCACCGTCGCAGATTAGAGTTCGAAGTTGGCGAACAAGTTTTTCTGAGGGTCTCTCCGATGAAGGGCGTGATGAGATTTGGACGGAAGGGGAAGCTTAGCCCCATATTTATAGGCCCCTTCGAGATCCTCGAGCGTGTGGGCACAGTGGCATATCGTTTGGCTCTTCCACCCGACTTCCCGGATGTTCACCCCGTATTTCACGTGTCGATGCTTCACCAATACCAGCATGGCCCTTCTCACTTGATTCAGCATCAGACCATTCAGCTAGAGCGTGATCTTTCGTTCACCAAGCTGCCAGTAGGGATATTGGACCGGCAGGTGAAGAAACTTCGATCGAAGGTCTTGCCATCTGTGAAGGTGCTTTGGTGCAGCACAAATGGTGAAGAGATCACTTGGGAGGCCGAGGGCGAGATGCAGAACAAATTCCATCATCTCTTTGAAGGTACGCGTAGCTATATTTTTTTAAAATTCGGGGACGAATTTTCTTTAAAGGGGGAAGATTGTAACATCTTAGATTGTGATTAGTGGTTAATTATACTTTATTGTGTGGTTTTTAGTAAAGAGTTTACCAAAACGATTTTCAAATATTTTATCAAAATTTATAATTCTTTTATTAGAATTTTATTAGGTTTGCACACACATGTGCATGTAAACTAGGGATAAGTTTGGGGCCAAACCATGTTTAGACAACTATGGTGGACCAACACATTTTATTAAGTTAATTTGATTTTAATTAAGGGTAATTGTTTTTTTTTAAAAGAAAATAGAATTAGTGTTAGGGGTTGACTTGAGTAGGTGAGAGAGAGAGCTTGATGGGCTTGGCCATGCTTGTAATTAATGAGGAGAGAGAGTGAGGGGTTGACTCCCATTCCTTTGTTTTCAAAACCCGTGTTTCTTTTCCCTCTCACTCACACACACACCCAACAACAGCAGCAGCAGTAGCAGAACCAACAACAGCAGCAGAAGTAGCAGCAGCAACACCTGCAACAACAGCAGCAGCAGCATCATCTGGAGCAGTAGCCGCAACACCAACAATAGCAACATCAACAACACTACAACAGCAACAGCAGACGCAAGCAGCAACAGCAATAGCAAATAGCAGCTGCAGTTGAACCCCCTCTTCCTTCTTCTTCTTCTTGCACCATAAGATCAAGGGAGGTATATCTTTTAAACTCAACTCTTTTTTCTAAGCTTATATGTTATTTAGCTTTGGTTAGTGTTTAATATGAGTTTTTAGTGCTAGTTTGTAGTTTAAGTGGGTTTTGGGCCAAATTAGAGTTTTTATGGCTTTATTGACTTAGGTAGGTGTTATTACCGCTGTGTTAACCTAGTAGTATCACTAGATTTCACTAAATCACCTTAAATTCTAAAACTTGAAATTTAAAATACGGTTTAGAAGCAAACTGTAGGATATTGGTGATCTGCTTCAACTGTGATCTCTTTCCAGCTTAGCAAACACCTACAGATTAGTATGCAGGCCTCACTGAGTGTTGTGTTGATTTTCAAGCCCACCCCCTTCCCAAAAATCCGGCGACGTCCCCCATGATTCCGGCGCCGCCGGCCTCCCTGTGCAATTGGGTGTTGGTGCTTGGGCTAGTGGTGTCTGTGGGTATTTGTCTAGGTTTGGTATTATTTACTTTCTCAAATTATTTGCAGGTAGAAATCTGGGAGAGTTGGTGTTAGGGCCTTTGGTGTCCCTTCCAGTCAAGAATTTAGTGTTTTATGGACTTTGACGATAAATTGATGGTTTAGGTTGAGAGTAGGGTAAATCTGTAAGTCCACGTTGCTCACCCCGATTCTTACAGGGAGGCGGAAACGGCGAAAAACAATTTTTGGCGCAAAGGCAACATGGACTAAAAGCCGGATCTTTGCTAAACTAGAAGCTAACAAACTACTAGAGGCGTTACCTACTATGCCGGAGAAATTATACCACACAAAACCGGTCCTTCGGATCTTCTCTCTGCTGTCCGGCTCACCCATCCACGCTCCGAGGGTCGATCCGGATCTTGGTCACCTCCGCGGCCTTCTTGAGTCGAAGACAATCCACCCGAGTGATGTACACCGAGCTCCACCTCGAGCCGAGGCAACTAGGGCAACAAGATCGCTAGTCTTGAAGTCCTAGGTTGTGTAGAAGAGGTTGATGGAAGTATTTGTCTAAGTGGGTTCTTTTTCTCTCAACACATGAGATCAAAAGAATGAATCAAGAGGAGGAAGAAGAAGAAGCACTAGCAACCATGGAGCTTTTCTTTTCTTCTCACTTTTTATTAGGAGAGAAGATGAGAAAAGAATAATGAAATTATCAACTAAAGAAAAAAGGCACCATGGTTGCAATAATACTAAACAACGTCATTACAAATCCTATCATGATAAAGTTGATGGCTACATTGACATGACCATTATCATAATCCAAAATGAAAAAAAAAACCAAAGAAGATTGTAGACCTTTCATGAAGGTCAAGGTCAACTTTGGTCAACGGGTCAACAAATTCAAGAGTGGTCAGGATGGTCCAATGGTCAAAGCAATTAGCCATCATAAAATTATCACTGAAAAGATTAGTAAGTAATGTCTGCGGCTCATAATGGTTTTGACCGAACGAATTGCCAAAACCCTAATGAGCCTGCCACATAGCGGTTTTGGCTGAACCATCTGCCAAAACCCTAATGAGGCACCTCCCACTTCAACGCTCCTCAAAACTGTGCATACACACCCGCATCCGCATTCCGTAGAATGCGAATGCACAGAAGATAAAATGAATCCATCCATGCAATACTAGGATCTGGCATAAACCAAAGCCCACTAGTATTGCCTGCCCGAACAGCATACGCACACAAGTGCACGTAAGTGATCCCAGCCCTGCCGTAAAACCATACGGCCTTTACACGTTTCGCTCAGTGCAGGCAAACTCTCTGTATGGGACTCTAAAGACTCGACACTATACTGGCAGTGGGTTTAACCACAGACCGCAAGCGGCACTAGCTGTACGTAACGGTCCCCAGGTAGATGTCGATAAGAAGGCCGATGAGGTAAACTCATCCGAACTCCTACTGAGCCTGTATGTGACAATCTCCGTACAGTTCGGTTTGTTCGTCTGATACATCGCATGGTGGGCCTAGGGGGTGGTGAACGTCAGTCCCCCAATAGCAGTACAAGTCGTGTCGGTGTGAAGCCCAGAACACCCTGAGATAACATTGGAAACCTACCAGTATATCTCACTTGCCCTGGCCAGGGAATACTCGTGTAATGGCTCTCCTAGACACAGCGCGATGTCAACCCCCAATACCGGGAGAGACGAATCCTGTCTAACCGTCACTGCCTCCAAGTGCTTCGGGACTGCACCCAACTACTACCTGTTTGCACGACTCTTTTGAGCCATGGTAGGGTAGTAATCTAAGTACAGTGGGAACACACTCGAGGCGAAGTGACAGTGTCAAGTCAGCGGACTAAGCTGTACTCATGTCACATGGGAACTGATAACTGACGATAGATAATACCATCCAACAGTTCCCGACGAGTCCGTCCAGTGTACTCGTAACCTAACGAGCACCCGCATACTATCTCCAGTACGACGTACTGATGGCTGTGGGACAGACCACCTCTCGAGCTGGGATGAAAAGCGTATACGCTAGTCTACTCCGGAGTATCGATGCCCCGTCTCGATAGTCCTACGACTAGGGACCTGTATAAGGATGTGCTTGTACATTACCCAGCCCCTACTAGTGTGACTGCCATCACAACGCTGGTAATCAAGCAAAGATCCTAAGGGCTCTACTAATATGTATAAGCGATATGCTAAAAGAAACACATGCACATATTGAAGTAGAAACAAACCAAGTAGCATACTACCATTTTGAGCAAGTTTGTCTATACAACTGTGAATATCCCAAGCTTCCATTAAGTAATATACAAGCTAGTATGATACAGTAATGGCCTCTAGGGCATATACACTAACAATCTACCACTTGCACTAAGGCCATGTACTGGCGTATCGAAGACCTATCATCTCGATCAGCCGCTCGAACTGAGTTTAGGGTATGGCCTTCGTGAATGGATCAGCAGTGTTATCTTCCGTATTTACTCTCTTCAGCTCGATCTCCCGGCGATCTACGATCTCCCTGATCAGGTGGTACCGCCTCAAAATGTGCCTGGACTTCTGATGGGACCTGGGTTCCTTCGTTAAAGCTATAGCACCGTTGTTGTCACAATACAGTGGTATTGGATCAACACTTGTAAGGACCACCTGAAGCTCCGTGAGGAACTTCTTCATCCTGATAGCTTCTTTTGCGGCATCGCAAGCAGCTATGTACTCTGCTTCCATAGTTGAGTCAGCAACGGTTTCCTGCTTGGAGCTCTTCCAGCAAACCGCCCCTCCATTGAGGGTAAAGACATAACCCGACATGGACTTGGAGTCATCCTTGTCACTCTGGAAGCTGGAGTCAGTAAAGGCCTCGATCTGGAGGTCTTTTCCGCCATACACCAAGAACATCTCCTTAGTCCTTCTCAGGTACTGATCGCACGCTTTTGGCGTGTCGGATGTTCAAAGATTTAAAGTGTAACCGCGATCAGGACGGTGTCGCTTTGCAGCTAGCCGGTGAGCATGGGTCGGTCCACAGGGAGATGGTGTTATCTTACCTTCTTGTTTTAGACGAGTCAATAAAGAATCTGTATGTTTGTTTGATCTAACCTATGTGTTTATCTGCAAGTATAAAGTTGTTAAGAAAAGATACGAGATTGTAAGCTAAGAAATCCGTACTCAAAACCTTTGAGCCGAGTCTTGACCAATTGAAGCTAAGCAATCGGCAACAACATGGATTAGGGGATTTAAGCGCGGTATTCGTGGAATCCGGCTTATTTACCCTTGTCCTTCCGTTCTTGTCTCTTGCCTTCGCCTCCGGCCAAACCGAACGCAACCGGTCGTGGTTAGGAATCACCGTTACCTTGTCAGGGTACGGTGCCTAACGGAGCGCTTGCGTATGGTTTGGGCGAAGTTCAAATGGAAAATAACGGGAAAAGGAATTGGCAAAGAAATGTTAACTTATAAAATCGTATTAATTCTTAACAACAACAATAATTACAACATTTACAAAATAAACAAAAGAGAACAAAAAGAAAAGAACAAAGAAAAGAAAAGATACAAGTATTAAAGTGCATGAATAAAATTGCAAGTAATAAAAGCAAGAATGAAAAATGCAAGTAATAAATAAGCAAATAAAAAGAACACGGAAATAGAACCCAAGCCAAGCATGTGCTCAATAGCCAACCCTTAAACTTGCAAGCTCAATGAAGAGGTTGCAAGATCAAGGGAAGGGTGGAGAACGCATGTGAAGTGAAGAACTAGTCCCGTGAGAAAATATGACCTTTGAGATCAATAACTAACCCTTAATCATTCAAGCTCAATGAAGAGGTTGAATGAGCAAGAAAAAGCAAAAATCTCAAAGGGGAAGAAGAAACACAAGAGAATGATACAAAACCCTCATCTTCATTAATCTCCCACTCAAAAGCTCTCACTACAATTTCATGGAAAAAGAATGAAGAAGAAGAAGAAAAAAGAACTAAAACTACAAAAGAAAGATGAACAAAGAATGCAAAGAATGACCCTTGGTTGTGCTCAAAACTGCTGTATTTATAGGCAGGAGAATGGAGTTCTAGGGCAACCACCAGACCACATGGGAAATACCCAAAATACCCCCAAAAGTTGACGCAGAGAGGGCCCCACCTAGCCGCGGATCCGCCGCCAATACCCCCTATTGGCCGCGGATCCGCGCCCCTACAGTAGGTTTAGGGTGTGGGGTTTCTTGTACGGCCCTGATCTGCTGTCCCCTGTTGTCTGGTACACATATTTTCTGATAATTCTTTCACAATTCTTCCAGAATTTCTGTTGAGGAAAGGTGGACTTTTTGTGGATGTTTTTGTCATGATTGCCTCGAGCTCCGCGTAGATTTCTTGGAACTTGTTGTTGCCATTGAGCCTTGTGCATGAAGGTGACATTGATTTGACATTTTGTCTTTCTAAACTGGTATCTGGCAACATACGGATGACGAGCGGAGACCGTGTTTTCTCAGTGGTTGGCAGGAACCCGGATTTTGTCGTGTTTTCCATGAATTTACCGTTTTAGAACCGAGAACCTGTATCCTGCAAATATATAACAAACACGGATTAAAAGCACCTACCTATAAATAACCGAGCGTAAGAATGGGCGGTATAAAATGCAGTATTCTGTGATGAACAAATACCCCCAAACTTAACTTTTGCTCGTCCCGAGCAAAACCAATTATTCACAAAAATAAAATGATAACCGCACTTTCGCAGGGAACGCGATTGCACTGAGCATGTGCAACAAGCCGTTAAACCTCTAGGTGTCCCTAGTAGGAGGAGTGTTGTCTCCTGAGGGTTTTCAGCGGATACTACCCACAAAATCCGGTCAAGCTAGTTTTGTAAAATAACTAAGATTCAAGGCCCTAAAGTTTTGTTTCAGAAAATAACAATTCTATAATCCTAAGTTTAGACTATCGAACCTTTAGTTTTCACACCTCGCTTCTTATTTAACTACAGGTTTTATATGTCTTTACGTGTAGTGCAAATAGTGCCGTTAAGTTCCAGAAAGGTCGATTAAAGTCATCATGTCGCACAATAAAGCCCAGATAACAATTTTAAAAGGATCACATAAGTTTTATAAAGAGTTAAGCATTTTTCAAGTTTCGTTTTCCAGTAAGGTTTCAACTTCAGAATTTCTATCTTCCCTAACAGGAAACTAGGTCTTATTCTTCACTCCACCTTTTTCTTGTTTTCATTTCATACACACCTCTGTGAACGTGCAATAGTCTTTATCATAGAATAAAACCTTCATATCTCCGCTAAATTTTTTTTTATAAAAGTCTGTCTTTTATCAAGATTATTCTCACACAAAGAACCGTTAGGAATTTTAACTCGGAGAGAACACTTGCTTGACTTTGTTTTAAAACTGGACTTTCTAGGCTTCTTAGCGAGCTTTGGGCCAATGCACCCAAACCAGTTGGTTTTAGGGCATTAGGTGTAGAAACACCCCAGCGGACTTAATTACTCAAGTTACCTAGGTCCAAAAACAAAAGACAGTTTGACGTGAAAATCAGATGATTTAATACGAACGGAGATATAACCAGCAGTTCAATTATTTTTTTGGATAAAAGACGTGTTTAGTGGGTTTGGTGTGTAATCATTCCAATCAAGTTTTAGATGGGTTATTTTTCAGACTTAGCTCCAATTACGGCATCAATAACATTCCTTCATATTCGCTTTACTTCATAAACTATTCTTGACATTACTTATTTCAGAACAAACCTATTTGATCCTCAGAAAATCATTTATCTGTTTAAAAGTTTAAACATGAAAGACTTGTCATCTAATTCCCAAAATTCACGACACGTGTAGTGTGATGTAAAGACGTATATCAGCCATAGTTAACTTCAAAGGAGAGTTATCTTTCAGGTTTTCAAAATCTAAACATAAGATTTAGTTATTCCTATCTTTTCAAACAAAAACCGTCGAAATGTTGAATCAGAGTTTTTCCACAAGCTACTTGACAGAAAAGTTTTTATGTTTTTAGAAAATTTTCAATTTTTGTGGGTTTTTAATAGGGTATGCAAATGCAAAATATACAAATGAATGCGAAGGAAGAAAGCTTACCGAGCACACCCCCAAACTTAAACTTGACAGTGCCCTCACTGTCAGGCTACACCAAGAGGGTCAAAATTGTCGGCGCTCCCCCTAAAAACAAATTATATACAAAAAGGAAAACAAAAAATATATACAAAAAAAATGTCCCCCCCAAACTTAAGTAAAACAGTGTTTCCACTGTTAAGCGTTGAAATTCAGGATTAGGGGGGAAAGAACAGTATCAATCTATACAAGGCCTTACACAGGCCAAAAGTTAATACCAACCATTCAAAGATTTTATCATGGTAAAGCAGTGGTTGGTGAAAGAAGGTGAAGAGGAAAGAGATGGAAAATACGCGAGACCATACGGAGATAGAAGCGGGATACGGTCTCGGTATATCAGAAGAAGAATGGCGGAAGGGAAAAAGAAGTGGAGTACGAACTTGAGGGTGCAAATGGAGTGAATAGATTAGCACAATTTGTGATGAGCGATGTGTAAACAGCGATTGTGCTAATCTATTAACTCGTCGAGAGATTGAATCAAATCCCTCAAGATTCGTAAGAAACCATGGGTGCGCCGAACTTGGTAAACCAGACATATGAAATGAAAGTGAGACAGGTTCTTGCCAGGACGGAACGATGGAAAGGATGGAGGGAAGGGGTTGAGGAAGGGTATCGGTTAAGGGTTCTGGAGGGTGTACACAGTCAGTGAAAGGAACAGGATGAATTGGAAAATCCGACTCATCATCTAGAACTGTTTCATCCTCAAAAATATCCTCAAAATTCTCCTCAAAATTTAGCACATCCATGCTCTTCTCTTCAAAGTCCAGACGCATATGGGGTTCGGGAAAAACAGTTAAAGACTCGGGATGATGATTTGAAGAGACAAACTCAGCCAAATCTACGGGTTCATCATCCAAAATATCCCCAGCGTCAATATCCTCAATCCAGTGAAAATCAAAATTCTCTGACACCTCATCAAAAGCATGGATATTAATCGATTCTGGTTCTAAGATATAGGTGTAGAGGTCAAAAGGATTAGGTATGGTTTCACTTGGAAGGGACCCTTCACAATCGGGCAAATCAAACACTACGAAGTCGCACAACTCATTAAACATTCTATCTTCAACTGATAATTCATTTGGGACATTTGATAGACTTTCAACACAGGAGTTGTGGGATTCAATTTGAGACGGGTAGGCTTGATTTGGAAGGGGGTACATCTCACTCTCTCCACTCAAATTCACAGCCTGTCCTGCCGCCTCATCATACATTGAAAAAGTTGGAGCTAGTTGAAAACTAGCTACCGGGTCACTAGGTTGCATGAGGGCGGCCATGGACGCATTCAAATCCATCATCTGTTGGCTTGACGCTACCCTAAAATCTTCCAACGACTGTTCCAGACTAGACATACATTGTGATGGGGTTTCAGTAAAAGATTCAAAGTTATTTGGATACTGAAAACTCCCGAATGGCGGTTCTGAAGCAATGTCTAGGGAAGGTGCAAAAGTAGGGTAGGATTGGTAGGAATTGAATGGCTGGACAGGAGTGGGATCAACATTGGGATAAGAAGGTGAATGGATTTGTTGGTCCCAAGAATTTGTAGTGGTGAAAGGAGTGAAAGATCGGCTACGAGATTGTGCAATACGTTCAGCAATAGACATAGGTCTCGGGGTTACAACTGGATTTTCAAAAGGGGTATCAACGCAAGAAGGTGTGAATGTTTGAAACGGTTGATACGAAGTGGATTGCGGGGTCCAGTTGTTCGTTCTAGACGCGTCTATCCGATCTTTCAAAGAAATTTTTGGCATGGAGGGGTCGTTTGAAGTTCGACCAAAACAAGAACCGTATGAAGTAATGTCTGGTTGTGGGTACCAAAGGTCGGCAAGAGTTTTGCGAGGTGGAGTACCCATGATATGAAGAGAGAAAGAGAGAAAGGCAGAGAAAAGGAGGGGAAAAAGAATGTGATAATTTTTTTTTTTTAGTTTATATATTAACAAAAGAATAAAAAACAATATGGACAAAAATAATCACGACGCAAAAATACCACATACCTAGTCGTTCTAGGGTTCACCTAGGTCAACTAGACCTGCTCCAGAACTTGATTGTCGAAGTAAAACTGTGTCGAGAAACAGGCTCAAGATACACTAATCACGAGGCCAGGTAAGTGCAGAGATAAGGGGAGGTTTTCCAACGCTTTCGCGAAGTTCCTTAATTAAATAACCCTTTCTCTTTTGGCGGTTTCGCCGTTAACACTTTCCTAGACACCCCGTAAACAATATACCGTTAAGCAAGGTTCTAAACACAGTTAACTTCTTCTAGTGAGCGTGAAGTCCTTAAGGCTTAATGTCTAGTTTCTTTTAAATTTTGTGCGGGTAAACGTTATGCTCAAGTTCGTGATTTGTGGGCCACGGAAAAGGTGATGAAATCCTTTACCGTATGTTGTGGGGTTCGCTTGCCCTTAAGTCCGTATTAATGTATGCAATGCGCAATTCAAAAATTCTATAAAGAATCAAACAATCGTTTTTTAGTTTAAGCGCTGCGCTGCAACAAATACGGGTTAGTCAATTTTTAGCGTTTGTTAGCGAACTTGCAAAGAATCCTGCAAAGAATAGTATATTGGACGCGTCGGATTTAAGAAGAAGGTGTTAGTAAAGTACGTACCGTTAAGTTTTTGGGTTAGGAAACCCCCGTTGAATCAAATCCGGTAAGCTTGAAAAGTTCGCTTGCGCGGGTCAAACTACCCGGATCTTTGGCACTGTACTTTGCAATCACCTTAGCCTTGAATGTACACTTTGCTCCCCACAATCGCAGTTTGCAAATCTGCAAAAATCTGCACTCTTGCCCACAAAAATTATCCAAAAAGAACAAAAAGAATATTTTTCTTTTATATTATTATTATTTTTTTTATATATACAAAAAGAATATCAACCCGGATAACAAGAAAGAAAATACGCTACCGTCTCCCCGGCAACGGCGCCATTTGATCGCCCGCCAAAAGCGTGTCGGATGTTCAAAGATTTAAAGTGTAACCGCGATCAGGACGGTGTCGCTTTGCAGCTAGCCGGTGAGCACGGGTCGGTCCACAGGGAGATGGTGTTATCTTACCTTCTTGTTTTAGACGAGTCAATAAAGAATCTGTATGTTTGTTTGATCTAACCTATGTGTTTATCTGCAAGTATAAAGTTGTTAAGAAATGATACGAGATTGTAAGCTAAGAAATCCGTACTCAAAACCTTTGAGCCGAGTCTTGACCAATTGAAGCTAAGCAATCGGCAACAACGTGGATTAGGGGATTTAAGCGCGGTATTCGTGGAATCCGGCTTATTTACCCTTGTCCTTCTGTTCTTGTCTCTTGCCTTCGCCTCCGGCCAAACCGAACGCAACCGGTCGTGGTTAGGAATCACCGTTACCTTGTCAGGGTACGGTGCCTAACGGAGCGCTTACGTATGGTTTGGGCGAAGTTCAAATGGAAAATAACGGGAAAAGGAATTGGCAAAGAAATATTAACTTATAAAATCGTATTAATTCTTAACAACAACAATAATTACAACATTTACAAAATAAACAAAAGAGAACAAAAAGAAAAGAACAAAGAAAAGAAAAGATACAAGTATTCAAGTGCATGAATAAAATTGCAAGTAATAAAAGCAAGAATGAAAAATGCAAGTAATAAATAAGCAAATAAAAAGAACACGGAAATAGAACCCAAGCCAAGCATGTGCTCAATAGCCAACCCTTAAACTTGCAAGCTCAATGAAGAGGTTGCAAGATCAAGGGAAGGGTGGAGAACGCATGTGAAGTGAAGAACTAGTCCCGTGAGAAAATACGACCTTTGAGATCAATAACTAACCCTTAACCATTCAAGCTCAATGAAGAGGTTGAATGAGCAAGGGAAAGCAAAAATCTCAAAGGGGAAGAAGAAACACAAGAGAATGATACAAAACCCTCATCTTCATTAATCTCCCACTCAAAAGCTCTCACTACAATTTCATGGAAAAAGAATGAAGAAGAAGAAGAAAAAAGAACTAAAACTACAAAAGAAAGATGAACAAAGAATGCAAAGAATGACCCTTGGTTGTGCTCAAAACTGCTGTATTTATAGGCAGGAGAATGGAGTTCTAGGGCAACCACCAGACCACATGGGAAATACCCAAAATACCCCCAAAAGTTGACGCAGAGAGGGCCCCACCTAGCCGCGGATCCGCCGCCAATACCCCCTATTGGCCGCGGATCCGCGCCCCTACAGTAGGTTTAGGGTGTGGGGTTTCTTGTACGGCCCTGATCTGCTATCCCCTGTTGTCTGGTACACATATTTTCTGATAATTCTTTCACAATTCTTCCAGAATTTCTGTTGAGGAAAGGTGGACTTTTTGTGGATGTTTTTGTCATGATTGCCTCGAGCTCCGCGTAGATTTCTTGGAACTTGTTGTTGCCATTGAGCCTTGTGCATGAAGGTGACATTGATTTGACATTTTGTCTTCCTAAACTGGTATCTGGCAACATACGGATGACGAGCGGAGACCGTGTTTTCTCAGTGGTTGGCAGGAACCCGGATTTTGTCGTGTTTTCCATGAATTTACCGTTTTAGAACCGAGAACCTGTATCCTGCAAATATATAACAAACACGGATTAAAAGCACCTACCTATAAACAACCGAGCGTAAGAATGGGCGGTATAAAATGCAGTATTCTGTGATGAACAGGTACTTGAGAAAGTTCTTTACCGCTATCTAGTTTTTCTCCCCTGGGTTCGACTGATACTGGATTACAACGCTTAATGCGTATGCTACATCTGGTCTGGTGCATAACATCGCATACATTATAGAGCCTACCGCAGATGCGTAGGGTATAGATGACATGCGAGCCCTTTCCAAATCAGTCTTGGGAGACATCTCTTTGGAGAGGGTGATTCCGTGATAAGCCGGTAGATTACCGCGCTTGGAATCTTCCATACTAAATTGTTTTAGTATGGTGTCTATGTACTTCGACTGTGAAAGTCCTAACATCCTCTTAAATCTATCATGATAGATCTGGATCCCCAGAATGTAGTTGGCATCGCCCAGGTCCTTCATGGAGAACCTCTGTGACAAGAATCCTTTGACTGACTGTTGCATAGGAATATCATTTCCTATTAGGAGAATGTCATCCACGTACAAGGCGAGGAATACCACAGTTCTCCCTACAATCTTACTGTAAATGCATGGTTCATCTGGGTTTTTGATAAAGTCGAATTCCTTGACAGTATCATCAAAGCAGATGTTCCAACTCCGCGATGCCTGCTTCAGTCCATTGATGGACTTGAGCAACTTGCACACTTTACCGCTGCTCCCACTCTGAATGAATCCTTCCGGCTGAGCCATATAGACGCACTCTTCCAAATTTCTATTTAGGAAAGCCGTCTTTACGTCCATCTGCCAGATCTCATAATCGTGGAAGGCAGCAATGGAAAGAAGGATCCGAATGGATTTGAGCATAGCTACGGGAGAAAAGGTCTCGTCATAGTCCAAACTAGGTCTTTGACGAAAACCCTTTGCTACAAGTCTATCTTTATAGGTTTCAACCTGCCCATCTACACCAATCTTCTTTCTGAAGATCCATTTGCAGCCTACGTGTTTTACCCCTTCTGGAGCAAAGACCAAAGTCCAAACTTTGTTGGTGTACATGGACTCTATCTCGGTACGCATTGCATCCAGCCATTTTACCGAGTCACCGCTCTGAATGGCTTGCTGAAAGCTAGTAGGCTCACCATAATCAATAGTGCAATCCTCTCTGTCCCCGTCTATGAGAAAACCGTAGTATCTCTCGGGCGGATGAGACTGCCTACTACTCCTGCGGAGTGGCGCTGGGATGTCCGGTTCTCCTGAACCTTCTGGTTCCACTAAGGTTTCAGTAACAGCTTGTGGTTCTGGAATTTCTTCCAGTTCTATTGCGTTCCCACTTATCTGATTTTCCAAAAATTCAGTTTCCAAGAAGCGGGCATGACGAGAAACAAAAACCTTTTGTTCCTCTGCGTAATAGAAAAGATACTCCTTGGAGTTCTTTGGGTATCCCACAAACTTACACTGTACTGAACGTGCCTCGAGCTTGTCCGCATGCTGCTTTTTAACAAAAGCTGGACACCCCTATGTCTTAAAGTGTTTAAGACAGGGTTTCTTCCCACTCCACATCTGATATGTTGTGGTAGGCACTGACTTAGTAGGAACTTGGTTCAAAAGATATCCAGCTGTTTCTAGTGTATAACTCTAGAAGGATCGCGGCAACTCAGCCTTACTCATCATGGAACGAACCATATCCAATAGAGTTCGATTCCTCCTTTCTGATACACCATTATGTTGTGGTGTGTATGGAGGAGTAAACTGAGAGAGAATTCCATTCTCTTTTAAGTAGCCCAGAAACTCGGCACTCAAGTATTCACCACCTCGATCAGATCTCAGTGTCTTGATACTTTTGCCTGTTTGTTTTTCAACTTCATTCTTGTATTCCCGAAATTTCTCAAAAGCCTCGGATTTGTGCTTCATCAAGAAGACATGCCCATACCTAGAGAAATAATCTATGAAGGTAATGAAGTATGAATAACCACTTTGCGCATGTGTAGACATTAGACCACACACATCACTATGTATGAGTCCCAAGAGCTCACTTGCTCTTTCTCCGTGTCCAGTGAACAGAGTCTTTGTCATCTTTCCCATGAGACAAGATTCACAAGTGGCATAAGACTGGTACTCGAACGGATCCAAGTATCCTTCTTTATGTAACTTTGTCAACCGTGTCTCATTAATGTGACCCAGTCTACAATGACATAAGAAAGCCTGATTTAATTCCGGAGACTTTCTTTTAAGTGTGTTCTTGACACTGAAGATCTGAGCTTGATTCAATACGTATGTCCCGTTTTGTAATGTACCTGACCCAATCAGAACTTGATTTAGGTGGATGTTGACTACATCGCTTACAAAAGTAAAATTATATCCTTCCTTAGAAAGTAAGGATACAGATATGATATTACAAGTCGCACCTGGTACATAAAAACAGTCACACAGAATCAATATCTGCCCAGTTGTCAGTCCTAGATGATATTCCCCTACGGATTAGCGTACATGCTCATTCCGTTAGCAACCCTGAGAGTCATATCACCTTTCTTGATAACCCTACGGTTTCTCAGAGCCTGTAATGAATTACAGATATGAGATCCTGATCTGGTATCCAATACCCAAGAAGTAGGGTTAACTGACATATAGTTCTCAATCACAAACACACCCATAGCCGAAGCCAAAACATGCTTCGAATTCTGGCTACTTGCTATACTAGCCCTGCAATCCTTCTGCCAATGTTCATTCCCGTAACAATAGGAACGTCCCTCTTTTGCTACATCCAGTCTCGAAACTTCTGCCCTTCCCTTTCTTTCTACTTCCCTGGTTTCCTTTAGTGTATTAGGTAGAGACTGTTGAACTAAGTCAGCATCTGACCCGTTCTTCAACGTGGTCTTCAGGTCCGAGAGCTCAAAAGAGCTGGTCTCTATAAGGACATTGCCCCTTACAGATGACCCGATAGCCAACCTCGCTTGAAGCAATTCTTTCGAGGTCTCATATCTTGCGATACGAGACTGCTCTCCATATAAATCTTCGTTATGCAGGAAGATAGAGACTAAGTCCATCTTCTCGTGCTGCCTCTGGTATGCACCATCAACTGAGGCTAATACGAGGCACTTGGCTTTCACACAGTTCTTTTCCGATGTCTCGCGGATATGAATATCCGTGACAGGGGAAACTGGACCCGACACGGCAGGGGTTGGATTAGTCAAGAGGTGTCCTAGCTTGTCATGGGCAATGGACATCTGGACAGTGTAGGGTTCCTAGGCACACTATAGAGGTCTCACAAGGCATCGAACATGCCAATTTCAAAAATTATTGGTGCCGAGAAACCCTAACACGGATCGTTGACTAGATGTTTAGGCGAAAAGGTAAACTAGTTAACTACTTAACTAGAAGTGAGAAGCTACAACCTTTGTAGATCCGGATTTCCACTTCCTTAGCTCCACGTGGGTGTCCTCTCGCTGTCCATCATGAATCCCGAACCCAATCGTCGGCTTCATCGGAGAAATGGGGGAGCTAGGTCGTCGGCTTCGTGTCAAAGACGATCTACGTCGAGGTTGCACTAGTTCAAGCTCCGACTTCACAAAGTTGTGAAACTTGTGAAGAAAACACCCAAAACAACTTGGCAAGAAGTAGAGGGTGAAGAAATAGGAGGTGGGTTAACTTTAGAATTGGATTTCTCTCACTAGAACTCAAGTTGCCATTAAAGTAGCAAGCTTTTTCTTTTTAGAAGAAGAAGATCATGAAGCTAGTTATGATAAGTTCTATATTTAAAAATGAAAAGAAAATACAAACTTATCATAACTTTAACTAGGGTTAAATGTAGAGAATAAACCATGGTCATTTGAGTGGGTTAGGGTTAAGCATGAAGACAAGAATGGTTAGCAAAGTCAAAGCTTCATGAAGCTTCAATATGAAACAAAAATTGCCACCATTTTCATCTTAAAGTTTATCCAAATAAATGAATAAAAAAAACCCTAATCTCAAGTTAACTATGGTTTAATTCTATACACTTAACCATATGATCAAGTATCATCAAACATGATACAAATATGTGCACAAAAGTATATCACATATACAATGTGTAAATCAAGTGAGAAAAATCCGTTTAAAATGAACCAATACTAGTTAATGCAAAGTAATATATCAAATATATAATTATACATTAAATCATTAAATCAACACTTGATTCAATGATCCGGTCATGTCGCACATAACCGACTAGTATTCAATGCATCGATTTATCGAATCAATGATTCGATAACTAGGTCATATCTCATACAACCAATCGAAACATTAATCGCGAGAATCAAATACGGTATCACATACACGCATTATTCTCGGTCCCGCACATATCTCATATGCACTCCTATTTCGTTTCGCTTGAGCTAGGAAACCTCTGTGTAGGACTCTAAAGACTCGTCAATACGCCGGTAGCAGATGATGATCATATCAAGCACCCACAAGCCGCAAGCGGTCTGCTAAACGTAACGGCCACCCGGGTATTGAGCGATCAGAAGATCGACGAGCTAGCCCGCTCACACTCCTGCGAATCCGACCAGTAACACTTACCATACAGTCCGGTCTCTTCGTCTGATATGTCGCATATCAAGTCTAGGGGTGGTAAACGTCAGACCCCAATAACCCGATAAGTCGTGCCGATGTGAGGCTCATAACGGGTCGAGAAACTACTGGTAACACTTACCAGCAAATCTCTGATCAGCCCTGGCCAGGGACTTCCCTGCTACGGCCAATCGAGCACTGCGCAACATCAACCCCCAATACCGGGAGAGAGGAAACCCCTCCTATCGCTCATTGCCTCCATGTGACTCGGGACTGTGCCCAAAGACCACCGTTTTGCACGCCCTCATGGACGTGGTAAGGTGGAGATCAAAGCATAGTGGGAATCACACAAGTCTTTATGACGATTTCGGGTCTACAGACTAACCTGTATAAGTGTTACCTGAGAACTGCCATCTGACGTGAGGTATAATACTATCTGGGAGTTCTCGGCGAGTCCGTCCAGTGTACTCAGTCTCCACTGAGCACCCGTATACCATCTCTGATGTCAAACACCAATGGATATGGGATCATCCATCGCCCATCACATGGGTCGAGAAGCGTATACGCTAGTCTACACTGGTATATCGATGCCCCGTCTCGATACACCCACGACTAGGGACCTTGAAGGATGTACTTATGGACTACCATGTCCCCACTAGTATGATCTGCATCATAGTCCAGGTAGTCAAGTACAAATCCTAAGGGCTTTACCAACATGTAACTATAAGACAGTATAAAGAGACTAGTGTACATGTTAAGATAAAGAGCAACCAGATAGCATACTATCATGTCGAGCAAGAAAGTCATCTCTATATATGTCCAAGCATCCAATATAATATACATCATCTGTACAATACTGGCCTCTAGGGCATACATACAACTAACAATCTCCCACTTGCACTAGGGCCAGCTGCTGTAGTATCGCATACCGAGCATCCCGAAGAGTCTCTCAAACTGTATCTGGGGAATGGCCTTCGTGAGTGGATCCGCAGTGTTGTCCTTCGTGTCAACCCTCCTGACCTCGATCTCCCGGCGATCAACTATCTCCCAGATCAGGTGATACCGCCTCAGAATATGCCTGGATCGCTGATGGGACATGGATTCCTTGGCCAAAGCCACTGCTCCATTGTTATCGCAATACAAAGGTATTGGATGCTCAATGGATGGAACCACACCAAGTTCGGTAATGAACTTCTTGATCCAGACAGCTTCTTTAGCAGCATCGTTGGCAGCGATGTATTCAACCTCCTTCGTCGAGTCTGCCACGGTTTCCTGCTTGGAACTCTTCCAGCTAACCGACCCTCCTTAAAGGGTAAAAACAAAGCCCGACTGCGACTTAGAGTCGTCCTTATCACTCTGGAAGCTCGAATCGGTAAAGGACTCCACTTGGAGTTCTCCGTTACCATACACCAAGAACATATCTCTAGTCCTTCGTAAGTACTTGAGAATGCTCTTCACAGCTGTCCAGGGACTCTCTCCAGGATCAGCTTGATACCTGCTCACTACACTTAGTGAGTATGCTACATCGGGTCTGGTACATAGCATCGCATACATGATAGAGCCTACTGCCGAAGCATAGGGTATCCCTTGCATGCGAGCTCTCTCCAAATCAGTCTTGGGAGACATCTCTTTGGAGAGAGTGACTCCAGAGATCGTGGGCAAGTTCCCACGCTTGGACTCTTCCATACTAAACCTCTTTAGTATGGTGTCAATGTACCTGGATTGGGATAATCCCAATATCCGTTTGGATCTATCTCTATAGATCCTAATCCCCAATATGCAGGAGGCATCACCAAGATCTTTCATTGAGAATCTTTGTGATAAGAAGAGCTTGACCGATTGCAGCATAGGAATATCATTTCCTATCAAGAGTATGTCGTCCACGTACAATACGAGGAAGACAACCTTACTCTCTGCCACCTTCTTGTAGATACAAGGTTCATCTGGATTTTTGACGAAATCAAACTCTTTGATAACGACGTCAAAGCAGATGTTCCAACTCCGCGATGCTTGCTTTAATCCATAAATGGATTTAAGCAGCTTGCACACCTTTCCGCTGCTCCCACTGTCTACGAAGCCCTCTGGCTGAGTCATGTATACGCACTCTTCTAAATCACCGTTTAGAAAGGCGGTCTTAACATCCATTTGCCAGATTTCGTAATCATGATATGCAGCGATGGCAAGCATGATCCGGATGGATTTAAGCATAGCCACTGGAGAAAAGGTCACGTCATAGTCCACACCTGGTCTTTGTCGAAAACCCATTGCTACAAGTCTAGCTTTGAAAGTCTCCACTTTCCCATCTACACCAAGTTTCTTCTTGAAGATCCACTTGCTCCCAATGGGTTTTACCCCTTCAGGAGCAACGTCCAAAGTCCATACTTTGTTGGTGTACATGGATTCCATCTCGGACCGCATAGCATCCAGCCATTTCACTGAGTCCTTACTCGTGATGGCCTGCTCGAAGCTAGTTGGGTCATCATCCTCCATGATGCAATCCTCGCTCCCACCGTCCATGAGAAAACCGTAGTATCTCTCAGGTTGGCGAGGAACCCTACTAGATCGGCGGAGTGGCTGGGGTTCATCGGGAACTACGGAATCCTGTGGTTCCACCAGATCTTCTGTTGTAGCTTCTGCAGCTGGAACTTCTTCCAGTTCTACCTCATGACCACTAATCTCTTTTTCAAGAAATTCCTTTTCTAAAAAGGTGGCATGCCGAGAAATAAACACTCTTTGTTCCTCAGGGTGGTAGAAGATATACGCTTGAGAATTCTTGGGATATCCTACAAATTTGCATAGAACAGACCGTGCCTCGAGTTTGTCCGGATTTTGTCGTTTGACATAGGCTGGACAACCCCATATCTTAACATAGTTAAGACATGGTCTCTTCCCTTTCCATATCTCATATGGAGTGGTAGGCACAGATTTGGTGGGGACCATATTCAATAGATGTATGGCTGTCTCAAGCGCATACCCCCAGAAGGAAATAGGTAACTCAGCTGTGCTCATCATAGAGCGCACCATATCTAATAAGGTGCGGTTCCTCCGTTCTGATACACCGTTGTGCTGTGGTGTATATGGAGGAGTCAGCTGAGAGAGAATCCCATTCTCTTTTAGGAAGTCCAGGAATTCATTGCTCAAGTATTCACCTCCTCGATCAGATCGAAGGATTTTAATACTTTTTCCGGTTTGGTTTTCGACTTCTTGTTTATATTCTCTAAATTTCTCAAAAGCTTCAGACTTGTGTCTTATTAAGTACACATGTCCGTATCTTGAGAGATCGTCAGTGAATGTAATGAAGTACGAAGAACCATCCCTGGCATGTGTAGACATGGGACCACATACATCACTATGTATTAGTCCCAAGAGTTCGGTAACTCTTTCTCCGTGTCCCGTAAACGGAGTTTTGGTCATCTTGCCTTTAAGACATGACTGGCAAGTGTCATAAGATGAAAATTCGAATGGTTTCAAATATCCATCCTTATGCAACTTAGCCAGTCGTGTCGCATTGATGTGACCCGGTCTACAATGCCACAAGAAGGATTCGTTCAGTTCTGAACTCTTCCTCTTGTGTGTGTTTGTTATGCTCAGAACTGTTGATTGGTTTAGAATATAAATGCCATTGCACAACGTGCCTGATCCAACCAACTTTTGGTTACGGAAAATGTTCATAACATTGTCCTGTAATACAAAATTATATCCCTCTTTACTTAATAAAGAAACCGATATAATGTTGCATATCAGGTTCGGCATGTAATAGCATTCGTTCAGAACCAATGTATTACCAGTTGGTAATACAAGGTGATATTCCCCGACAGTCTTAGCTGCAACAATTGCACCATTTCCAACTCTAATGTCTTTATCACCTTCTCCAAGTTTTCTACCTTTCCTGAGCCCATGTAACTGATTACATATATGGGATCCTGACCCGGTATCTAATACCCATGACGTAGGGCAAATGGAGAAACAGTTCTCTGTAACGAACATACCCGAAGAAAATGCATCATCATGTACTTTCTTCATTCGGGTGGCATGGGAATCCTGGTATTCCCCTATATCCTGTTCAGTCCTATAACACTTATAGGAAAGAACGGAACCAACGTTCCCCAGCACAGTAAAACATGCGGGTTCGGTCAATACATCCATATTATTATCTTTATTAGGGCATGAAATGGTCGCTACCTGGAGAGAGTGAGAAGAAACACTTTAGCGTATGCTCGTGCAAGATCAGATTGGTTATTATCTTATCTAATCAGGATGGCTCCCACTGCTTTTTATCAAATCTTCCTTCAAACCCTAAAAGGAATGACTAGCCGGGATTAATTACACACTACAAGTTCGCCAATCTTTCAGCCAGGCCAGTGTCGGTACTTTGAGGGAGGTCCCCCGTGCTTTCGCACGAACCTAATTAATGTAAACCTCGTTTTCCCAGAGGCGTAACCTCGTTAACACCTTTCTAGACACCTACTTGATCAGCTAATTGCAATGTGTAAAACTCTCCCAGGAGTAACTCTTACTCGCAGTGGGTATCGGGATCCAACTATCTCATAGAAGGTATGCAATCTCATTGCAAATTTCAACACTTGAAATTCCCGATAATACTTTTGCCCCTAGCGTGCTATGACCTTGACGAAAGCCAACAAACCACAGCCCGCTAGTCAAGTTCAACCCGTACATTTCTTGACTGAATTAAACCCACCCGCACGACCATTGACGAAAGCCAACAAAGCCGTACGACTACCCTAATCCAGTCGCATCATATGCAGCAGATAAACAGCACATAGCTACCGCACACTACACCTTGACGAAAGCCAACAAATGCAACACGAATACTATATGTAACTTATCTGAAATGACGGAGGGCTACGCAGGTTTTTCTGAAAACCTATTGCGTAATGAACTTGATATCGTTGTAGAATCAAATGAAGTTTTGAAATGGAGTGATTTTGCGGCTTTTGTAGTTTTGCTAAAGGAGTCACTCCCGGTGAAGGGATCTCGGTCCTTTCCTCGTCGAATGAGGTGCGGGATATATCATATATATCGCTGTGCAAAGCAAAAACTCTTAAAAGCAATCAAAAACAAACCGAGTGTGTAGCATCTGCCAGTTATTGCTAAAGGAGTCACTCCCGGTGAAGGGATCTCGGTCCTTTCCTCATCGAATAAGGTGCAGGGTATATCATATATACCGCTATGCAAAGCAAGAACTGTAGCTACCTGTTTAGTTTAAAATTTGATTCTACAACATCTTAGGTTTCTTTTCTTTCATTAATCACATTAATGAAGTCCCATCATTTAAATACCTAAACATCACAGATAGATATGACGCACACTTATGCCATCCGCATTCGCCTCGATGTCCCCTCGTGCACCGTTAGGTTAGGTAACTAACGACAGAGCAGGGCAGGGCTAGTGCGGGTGCAAAACATAAGTAACGTCTATATAATATATCATATATACTATATAAAGTATCTATCACAGAACATCACATGATCACATCACAGATATCGCAGCAGAAGAAACATATGAAATATTGGATATACTAGGACGTCCGTGTTTTCAATACGAGCCAGTATAAAACACGGATTCCACGGTCGTGATGAATAGCCAATCCCACACCCCTAGACCCCTACGAGAGCTACAAGCAACCCTGCCAATTCTAGGGTTAGGAAACCCGGACTCGACTCCTAGAGTTGGTCTCCCACTGGACCCCAGAACCCGGTTACTTGTGCTCCCCTCCTTGGGTCTATCCTAATGCGGAAAAGTAAATAATATACAAAGGGTGACAGCTTCCGCTACCTGGAAGTGCCCCAAATAAAAGAATATTACATACAAGTTTTTACATGAATGAAAATGAAAAACACTCATCTCACATAAAAACCCCCGGCTATTCAAACACGACAATCCAATATAACATATCCAGCAACACATAACATCACATGTCATCAACGTAAGTAAATATGCGCATCCCAATTGTCGTTGACATATAGCAACGAAACTGGCGATTCACATATTACACTTACGGTCATAGAAAAAAAAGTGTAAAACTACAACAGTTGGAATCCGCAACCTCTTTAGACATCACATGCCTAACAGTTACAAACCCCGCATTTTAGTCTCATTATCGAAAACTCTTTTCAATATCATATGGGACTAAACTGCTAGATTTATAACATTCATCCAGTTATCTCATAACTGTTTGTGAATTCCAATTATTGTATCACATTCCAGATAAACAGAAAATGTTAAACTTTCCGATCGAACAGTCGAATACCCAAGTTTTCCCGATACAGCTCAACACATGAAATAATTCTAACAACATTCAGTTCGTGCCTCAGTACCAACGGTCCAGCCGTAGAAGGGTCAAGCCAACGCCTCATATGTGGCACGCCGTACTGCCCCAAACCCGAAGGTTCAAAGGGCAGTTCAAGACGGTCACATAATCGAGTTAAGGTTTGTTGTCTTCAAGAGGGTCCATCGTGTTACTTGCACTACTTAGAACGTCGTTAAACTACGGAAAAATCCAACACTTGGAAATTTCCCGACAGGGGAAAAATTGGGTATTTATATCCGGTCGAACTTTTTAACATATTCTAAAATTTATCCGGAAAGCAACATAGACAAAATTTGATACCCCGATCGAAACACCAAATCCCCAAAACAACCCCAGAAAATTCAACTCTTAAAAAAATATTAAAAATTCCCAGGAAAATCACCACTGGAAACTAAGAGTTACTGTACAAAAATCTTTTCATACTATGGCCGTACGGCCGCGGAACCGCCGCATGAGCCTTGCTCATGCCGCGGAATCGCGGTGATATAGTGGAATTAGGCTCATGAATTTTACAGTAAACCTTAGAATTTCCTGCTGATTTTTCTGAATATTTTTAATATCGAAAAACTCCAGATTTTGGAAAAAATCCAGAGAGCATATGGGTTTTGGGGTTTCGGGTTCGTTCGGACTTCAAATTCCGTCTGGACTTCGCCTAAGGCTCTAGCTTGGCTCTGATACCACTGTAGGGTTCCTAGGCACACTATAGAGGTCTCACAAGGCATCGAACATGCCAATTTCAAAAATTATTGGTGCCGAGAAACCCTAACACGGATCGTTGACTAGATGTTTAGGCGAAAAGGTAAACTAGTTAACTACTTAACTAGAAGTGAGAAGCTACAACCTTTGTAGATCCGGATTTCCACTTCCTTAGCTCCACGTGGGTGTCCTCTCGCTGTCCATCATGAATCCCGAACCCAATCGTCGGCTTCATCGGAGAAACGGGCGAGCTAGGTCGCCGGCTTCGTGTCAAAGACGATCTACGTCGAGGTTGCACTAGTTCAAGCTCCGACTTCACAAAGTTATGAAACTTGTGAAGAAAACACCCATAACAACTTGGAAAGAAGTAGAGGGTGAAGAAATAGGAGGTGGGTTAACTTTAGAATTGGATTTCTCTCACTAGAACTCAAGTTGCCATTAAAGTAGCAAGCTTTTTCTTTTTAGAAGAAGAAGATCATGAAGCTAGTTATGATAAGTTCTATATTTAAAAATGAAAAGAAAATACAAACTTATCATAACTTTAACTAGGGTTAAGTGTAGAGAATAAACCATGGTCATTTGAGTGGGTTAGGGTTAAGCATGAAGACAAGAATGGTTAGCAAAGTCAAAGCTTCATGAAGCTTCAATATGAAACAAAAATTGCCACCATTTTCATCTTAAAGTTTATCCAAATAAATGAATAAACAAAACCCTAATCTCAAGTTAACTATGGTTTAATTCTATACACTTAACCATATGATCAAGTATCATCAAACATGATACAAATATGTGCACAAAAGTATATCACATATACAATGTGTAAATCAAGTGAGAAAAATCCGTTCAAAATGAACCAATACTAGTTAATGCAAAGTAATATATCAAATATATAATTATACATTAAATCATTAAATCAACACTTGATTCAATGATCCGGTCATGTCGCACATAACCGACTAATATTCAATGCATCGATTTATCGAATCAATGATTCGATAACTAGGTCATATCTCATACAACCAATCGAAACATTAATCGCGAGAATCAAATACGGTATCACATACACGCATTATTCTCAGTCCCGCACATATCTCATATGCACTCCTATTTCGTTTCGCTTGAGCTAGGAAACCTCTGTGTAGGACTCTAAAGACTCGTCATTACGCCGGTAGCAGATGATGATCATATCAAGCACCCACAAGCCGCAAGCGGTTTGCTAAACGTAACGGCCACTCGGGTATTGAGCGATCAGAAGATCGACGAGCTAGCCCGCTCACACTCCTGCGAATCCGACCAGTAACACTTATCATACAGTCCGGTCTCTTCGTCTGATATGTCGCATATCATGTCTAGGGGTGGTAAACGTCAGACCCCAATAACCCGATAAGTCGTGCCGATGTGAGGCTCATAACGGGTCGAGAAACTACTGGTAACACTTACCAGCAAATCTCTGATCAGCCCTGGCCAGGGACTTCCCTGCTACGGCCAATCGAGCACTGTGCAACATCAACCCCCAATACCGGGAGAGACGAAACCCCTCCTATCGCTCATTGCCTCCATGTGACTCGGGACTGTGCCCAAAGACCACCGTTTTGCACGCCCTCATGGACATGGTAAGGTGGAGATCAAAGCACAGTGGGAATCACACAAGACTCTATGACGATCTCGGGTCTACAGACTAACCTGTACAAGTGTCACCTGAGAACTGCCATTTGACGTGAGGTATAATACCATCTGGGAGTTCTCGGCGAGTCCGTCCAGTGTACTCAGTCTCCACTGAGCACCCGTATACCATCTCTGATGTCAAACACCAATGGATATGGGATCATCCATCGCCCATCACATGGGTCGAGAAGCGTATACGCTAGTCTACACTGGTATATCGATGCCCCGTCTCGATACACCCACGACTAGGGACCTTGAAGGATGTACTTATGGACTACCATGTCCCCACTAGTATGATCTACATCATAGTCCAGGTAGTCAAGTACAAATCCTAAGGGCTTTACCAACATGTAACTATAAGACAGTATAAAGAGACTAGTGTACATGTTAAGATAAAGAGCAACCAGATAGCATACTATCATGTCGAGCAAGAAAGTCATCTCTATATATGTCCAAGCATCCAATATAATATTCATCATCTGTACAATACTGGCATCTAAGGCATACATACAACTAACAGACAGACCTTTGCCAGTTATAACAGTCCGATTCCGTCATTTTATTATTTAGATGTAACCTATGTCTGGTCACTGGGTCGCTGCAATTAAGAGAGAGAGAAGAAAACACTTTAGCATGATGCTCTTGCAAGTTTAGATTGGTTTTTAATTTATCTAAACATGATGGCTCCCACTGTCTCTCGAATCCCTCCTCAAACCATAAAGGAAGAATTAATCGGGATCAATCTCACCGTACAATACTTTCTTAACCGTTCAGCCAGGCTGGTGTCGGTACTTCGAGGGAGGTTTTCCAACGCTTTCGCGAAGTTCCATAATTAAATAACCTCTTTTCCTTGTGGGCGTAGCCTCGCTAACACCTTTCTAGACACCTACTTGGTTTATAGCATTGATCGTTAAGTGAGAAAGTGTTAGTTATATGTATGCCCTAGAGGCCATTACTATACATAGGATGTATATTGTAGTGGATGCTTGGACATATATAGGGAGGACTTTCTTGCTCGACATGATAGTATGCTATCTGGTTGCTCTTTACCTTAACGTGTACACTGATTGTCTCTCTGTTACATGTTGGTAAAGCCCTTAGGATGTGTACTTGACTACCTGGACTATGATGCGGATCATACTAGTGGAGACATGGTAGTCCATAAGTACATCCTTCAAGGTCCCTAGTCGTGGGTGTATCGAGATGGGGCATCGATATACCAGAGTAGACTAGCGTATACCTTATCGACCCATACAGATGGGCGATGGATGATCCCATATCCATTGGTGTTTGACATCAGAGATGATATACGGGTGCTCAGTAAAGACTGGGTACACTGGATGGACTCGCCAAGAACTCCCAGATGGTATTATACCTTATGTCAGATGGCAGTTCTCTGGTGACACTGGTACAGAGTAGTCTGTTGACCCGAGATCGTCATAGAGTCTTGTGTGGTTCCCACTGTGCTTTGATTTCCACCTTACCACGTCCAAGAGGGCGTGCAAAACGGTGGTTTTTGGGTACAGTCCCGAATCACATGGAGGCAATGAGCGATAGGAGGGGATTCGTCTCTCCCGGTATAGAGAGTGTGTCACGACCCGCAGGGTACGGAACGTGACTGGCACTTAAGTTTACGAAACGTCTAAAGGCGTTCGTAAAATAAGTAAGCCAAAGCCCAGAAAACAAAACCAGTTAAGCAAAAGAGTGAAGAAAACCCAATCAATTGAAAGCGAGTTATCAAATAAGTCATGTAAAACACTTTTTAAAAACAATACAAATTTTTCCCGAAAATTTCGGCAGAGTCTCCTTTGTAAATACTGACCCCCAAAAATGGGTACAACAAAATATATACATGAATCCACAAAATAAGGCATCCCCAAGCGGGAGCTAGCTCTTCGCCATACGGCGGTCACAAATCCCACGCAATGTAAATGACAATAAGCATAATAAAGCATAAGGAAGCATGAAAAAGTAGCATGTCGGCTCAAGTGAGCTCGACCCCAAATACAGTATAAAATCCATAAACCTCACCGTCTCATCTCTAGGTCAATATACAATAATCTGGTAGAACAGTAGATGGAGTACACTAGATGCAAAGAATATACAAGGTGGTACAAAAATATTAACATAACCCACCTATGAGCAAATCTCGAGTCCAGGCAAAAGAGGCAAAAGAAGCAAGCGCACCCGCCGCTACTGAACTGACGGAGCGGACCTGCAACAGGCTATGGCACAACGGGGGTGAGTTGCCAACTCGTGAGTAATAAACAACATTTACACAGGCTATCGAATGCATGCACACAAGCATCCTAGCATCTATATACAGGTAAGGCAGGACATAATGGCGAGTATGTATGCAATATGGATATACTAGCAGGTGTGTATACAACATCAGTGTACGAATATGTATGCAACATGAATATCTGAGGTCTCAATAGGTTTATATATAAAAATATTTTATCAGATGTTGTTTTTGAAACTCTTTTAGAATGCCAGCAAATGTCAATAAATCGACGAAAACCGGTGTCCAGCAACGACACCCCAAAAGCTGTCTCAAATCTCATAAATGTATCGCTGGCCTCAGCCGTCCGGCTGACCCATCTCAAATATCAATATCTCATCATCTAGCGGCCACGGTCGGTATCCTCTGGATATCCGCCGTCCCAAACAGTCACCGGTAGGTAATCCGTCCCCTGCCAGGCTCAACGTCATCACCACATTCCTCTTGCCCCGGGGTACCTTACCGGGCCCACCATGTACCCGTGCCGGTTCCTCCACTCCTCGACACGGATTTCCAAAGCCACAGCAAACTCATGGTGGACGACACTTACATCACTAGAAAACCGCAATTTACATGTTTTAAAAATATCATAAGTTTGGAAATTTTGCGGCTTTCCCCCGAAATCCAGCAATATCATAAAATCTCAAGAAATCCTCATAAGTGCATATATCAATGATAATGAATGCGTATGATGTCAATAATCAAGTTGCGATGTGTGATTAATGTATTAAGCATGAACAATGAATATGATGAAGTACATGCACATAAATAGCAATCCTAGGGTTCCATTTTAAGGAAATAGCACAATTTAAGTATCAATTTGTAAAAGGTTTAAATTAAAGGTTATCTAGTGTGGTGGCATGGCAATTACCAGGGTGTGTGTGTAAACATGAATAGTGCTCGTGCTGCATATAAAACCTGGTAATGGTGCATGTGTCCTACAATTGAGTTTGCATATATGGGTATAACCTATTGATCTAATTGCAGCAATTATCATGCCAGTATTATTATTCTAATGTCACAAGTGGTTATCCAATTTACTATTTTCCAGTTTACTAAATCTATCGGGCGACTTGCGCCATCCAAACGATCGTCCCCCGTAGATGTTAAATCTACTCACCGGGATCCCTGGCTAGCTGTGTCCAATCACCGCCTTTCCCTTTCGCGCCGCGTCTGACGTTTCCGCGACCGAACCTGGAATTTACATCATTACCAATTATAAGGTTACATATCAAGAACGACGCAAAATCCCAACGAAACTACTAAAGTTCGCTAGCTGGGTACAACGTGCACAAAGTGCGCGGAACACACGCGAAAATCGCAAAAACTGCCAAAAACGCCGATTTGGGTCACCCGGCAAAACTAAAACCCGACTACCCAAAAACCGCACTCACGCATCCTAAAAGTCGTAGGACAAGCCAACACAATCATCAAGATGCCACAATTAATTCATCACATAACTTTATAAAAATCTAGTAAGCAGAAATTGCAATTTGATGCAAACATCGACAATATAGCGACAAAGTCAACACCACCCAACACCAACATCCAAACTAACCAAATAGTTAGCCAATACACAAATTCTAAACCATTAACTAAGCTTAAAAACCTAATTTACATAACAAAACCTTTTCTTGATTTTTGTATTTAGCAAATATAACCCAAACTATATATGAAAACCTTACTTTAACACTATATTTTAGCCTAATAAGCAAAATTAACCACTTAGATTAAGGTTAGCAAAACACTAGATAGCAAATTAGGTTTAATCAACACAAATTAGGTTTAATCAACTCACTAATCATGTTTCAAATACCATTTCCATACAAAAACCTTTTCTTGAAAATCCTAAAAAGCAAATTTCACACTTCTAATTTAATCAAATTAGCATAATTGAAAACTATATCAACAAGGTAACCAAATAGATTAGTCATTAACAACTAGATTAACATTAAAATACTTAATTAACTATTATGGCTTCAAACCCTAGTCTCAATTTTCAAACAAAGTCTAAGAAATCTAGATTAACTACACTAAATTATCACTAAACCCTATAATATAAGCACTTAAACAAAGGATTTAACAAGATAGGAAATATACCTCTTGATCAATGGATCAAGCAAGAAAGTTTGCTCCAAAAATGCCTCCTTTCCACATGATTTCAACCATATTAGACTTGAGAAGAGGTAGCACAAGGATTTTGTGTTGAAAAAGAGAAGGATTTGTGGATTTATATGGATTTTTGTAGCAATTTTGATGAAATTTTGGAGGAAATGAAAAGAGGAAGGTGAAGGGGGAGGGCTGCTGGAATTTTCGACCAGAAGAGGGATGGGGGAGGGTGTGGTCAAGTGGGGAAGGTCATGGGTCAAGTCCACAAAGTCAAAGTATCATACTTTATCCATTTTAATTAAAATAAAACCATAAACCATCAAAACAACTCAAGAAAGCAACCAAAGAAAATGAGGCCAGAAATTTCTGGTCTCACACAAGGTGGGGCTGTCCTAGGGCTGAGGAAAAAGAGAGAGGGATTTTACAAAAGAAATTTTATGCAAAAAGGCCCCCTACAACTCAAAAATTGCAAGTTTTAGCCCAAAATTCAATAAATTCGTTTCAATTCATAAAAATTGGTTAAAAATCAAAATAAATTACTAAAAATTCATGTTATCACTAGATTATAATTATCATAATTTTAGAGATTAAAATTAGCCCGGAAAAATTTGTATTTATCGCTTATTTAATGTATTTTCTTACCGGCTTAAAATAATATTAAAAAAATTGAAAAATAGGGAAAAATTTTTAAATGACCAAAATTTCATAATTAACTCATTAGTTACTAAAAACAAGTAATTACCTATCCATTTAAGGTATAATTAGCCCTAAACTGCAAAATAACAAGAAAGACGGTTTTCGGAAAAATACCGAATTTTCACCGAATTTCAGGAAAACACCAAAACGACTTTTCAAGACGCTACAATCTTCCCCCCTTAAAGAAATTCGGTCCCCGAATTTAAAAATATAGCTACGCGTACCTTCAAAGAGATGGGGATATTTCTTCCTCATCTCGCCCTCGGTCTCCCAGGTAACCTCCTCGCTGCTCGGGCTGCGCCAAAGGACCTTGACGGTTGGTATAATCTTCGACCTCAACTTCTTCACCTGCCGATCCAGGATGGCCACCGGCTGCTCTGCAAAAGAAAGGTCGCGCTCTAGCTGGACTGTCGGGTGCTGAATCGCATGCGAAGGGTCGTGAAGGTACTTGCGGAGCATCGAAACATGAAAAACGGGGTGAACATCGGGAAAGCTGGGTGGAAGAGACAAACGATATGCAACAGCGCCAACCCGCTCGAGGATCTCGAAGGGACCTACGAATCTAGGGCTAAGCTTCCCCTTTCGCCCAAAACGCATCACGCCCTTCATCGGGGAGACTTTCAGAAAAAACATGGTCGCCAACTGCGAACTCTAACCTGCGACGGCGCCTGTCTGCATACGATTTTTGCCTGCTCTGAGCCGCTCTCATCCAGTCTCGGATCAACTGGATCTTCGATGTCGTCTCCTCAACAAGCTGCGGCCCCAAAATGCTGCTGTCGCTGAGCTCTGTCCAACTAACGGGCGATCTACATCTCCTCCCATACAATGCCTCGAAAGGTGCCATCTGAATAGTATCCTGGAAGCTATTGTTGTAGGAGAACTCCACTAGAGGTAAATGACGATCCCAGCTACCACCAAAGTCTAAAACGCACGCTCTGAGCATGTCCTCGAGAGTCTGAATGGTCCGCTCTGACTGTCCGTCGGTCTGCGGATGAAACGCTGTGCTGAAGCTCAAACGAGTGCCCAAAGCCTCCTGAAGTCTCTGCCAAAGTCGGCTGGTGAACTGAGTTCCTCGATCTGACACGATACAAGTCGGTACGCCATGTAGTCGCACGATCTCGTCAATATAGAGCTGAGCATACTGAGAGAAGCTGAAAGTCGTCTTCACTGGAAGGAAGTGGGCCGCTTTCGTCAATCTATCCACGATCACCCAGATGGAGTCGTACCCTCGACTGGTCCTGGGTAGACCCACAACGAAATCCATCGAAATCTGTTCCCATTTCCACTCTGGAATGGGTAACGGCTGTAGCTCTCCTGCGGGCCTCTGGTGCTCGGCCTTGACTTGCTGACAAGTCAGGCATCTCGAAACGAGCTCTGCAATGTCCCTCTTCATCCCGTCCCACCAGCAGGTCTCTCTCATATCATGGTACATCTTGGTGGAACCGGGGTGGACACTATACACTGATCGGTGTGCCTCCTCGAGAATGTCGCGCCGTAATCCATCAGTATCTGGTACGCACAGTCTAGATCCATATCATAAAATCCCCTGATCGTCAACCATGAACTCGGAAAATCTGCCCTGTCCCATCTGTGCCATGATCTCTGAGCAACGGTCGTCACTACGCTGTGCCTCATATATACGGTCAAGCAACTGTGGGCGTGCACGAACATGCGCGAGCTGTCCCCCTGTCTGAGTGAACTCGAACTCAACTCGGCTGTCGCATAACATCTGTCAATCTGCTGACGACTGCCTCTGAACTGCGCGCAAAAAGGATAGACTACCCCCGGGCCTCCTACTCAACGCATCTGCCACCACATTTGCCTTGCCGGGGTGATATAAGATCTCGCAGTCGTAGTCTTTCACCAACTCCATCCAACGACGCTGTCTGAGGTTCAGGTCTCGCTGCTGAAATATGTACTTTAAGCTCTTGTGATCGGTGAATATCTGACACGACTCGCCGTATAGGTAATGTCGCCAAATCTTCAGTGCAAAGACCACTGCAGCCATCTCCAAATCATGAGTGGGGTAGTTCTGTTCATGCTTCTTCAACTGCCGAGAAGCATAAGCGATCACCCGGCCATGCTGCATCAAAACGCATCCTAATCCCACTCGCGAAGCATCACAGTAGACAACAAATCCGCCTGATCCCGAAGGTAAAGATAATACCGGCGCCGTAGTCAAACAAGTCCGTAGCTGCTGAAAACTGCGCTCGTACTCCTCTGTCCAGACGAAAGGAACTCCCTTCCAGGTCAAACTGGTCAACGGTGCAGCTATACGGGAGAAGTCCTGAACAAAACGCCTGTAGTAGCCCGCCAGGCCTAGAAAACTACGGATCTCAGTAACCGATGTAGGTCGGGGCCACTGCTGAACAGCCTCAATCTTCTTCGGGTCCACACAAATGCCGTCTCTCGTAACCACGTGACCCAAGAATCCGACGCTGTCCAGCCAGAAAGCATACTTGGAGAACTTCGCGAACAGCTGGTGCTCCCTCAGAGTCTGTAACGTAATCCGCAAGTGCTGCTCGTGCTCCTCTCTGCTCCGGGAGTACACCAAGATATCGTCGATAAACACGATGATGAACAAGTCAAGATACGGCCTGAATGTACGGTTCATCAAATCCATAAATGCTGCTGGGGCGTTGGTGAGTCCGAACGACATCACCAAAAACTCGTAGTGGCCATAGCGTGTACGGAAAGCTGTCCTCGGTATATCCTCCTGTCGAACTCGCAGCTGATGGTATCCTGATCGCAAGTCGATTCTCGAAAAATACCCCGCACCCTGAAGCTGGTCGAACAAATCATCAATGCGCGGCAACGGATATCTGTTCCGAACGGTAACTTTGTTCAGCTGGCGGTAGTCGATACATAAGCGCAAACTTCCATCCTTCTTCTTGAAAAACAGGACCGGAGCACCCCACGGAGAAACACTCGGTCGAATAAGCCCCTTGTCCAACAAATCCTGCAACTGATCCTTCAGCTCTCGAAGCTCTGCCGGGGCCATCCGATAAGGCGGTATAGAAATAGGCCCCGAACCGGGAATCAAATCAATGCAGAACTCAACATCGCGCTCAGGCGGTAGCCCAGGTAGCTCATCAGGGAAAACATCAGGGAACTCACAAACTACCGGGACCCGGTCCAACGGAATCTCTGAAGCTCGAGTATCACAAACAAACGCTAAGAATCCCTGACATCCCTTCCGCGATAGCTGACCAGCGCGAAGAGAAGAAATTAAACTGGGAAGGGCGACACTGCGGTCTCCCTGAATAACAAGGACTGGCTCTCCCGGAAAGCTAAATCTGACTGCCTTCTCACGGCAGTCCACCGAAGCATAACAAGTGGCTAGCCAATCCATGCCCAGAAGCACATCAAAGTCCAACATATCGAGGAGTATCAAATCAACTGATGAATCCCTCTCCCCGATACGAACGGAACACAAACGAAATACAAACCGAGCGACAAACGACTCGCCTACCGGAGTAACAACAACAAGCGGCTGGTCTAACGACGACGACTCACGGCCCAACATCGGTGCAAAGTGTGTAGAGACGTACGAATGTGTGGAACCTGGGTCGAATAATACCCGTGCGTCGAAAGAACAAACTGGCAAGGTACCTGTCACAACGGCATTGGATGCCTGCGCATCCTGCGGTGTCAAAGCAAATACTCGGGCCTGTCCTCCACCGATAGCGGGCTGACCTCGACCTCGGCCTCTGCCTCCTCGTCCTCTCTGAACAGGACCACCACGTCCTCGGCCTCTCGGTGCACCTAACTGGCGTGGAGCATCGCCTGGGGTAGGAAGTAGGGCTCTCTGAGGAGGGGGTGGTGATGGTGGTAGTGTCACATACGGAACTGTCGCTGCTCCCTGTCGTCTCACTGGACAGTCTCTGATACGATGATGCAGGCTACCACACCAAAAACATCCTAACCATGGCTGCTGACCATATGGGTGAAGGCGATATAACTGGCCCCTAAAGAATCCACCACAGCCTCTGCGAACCCTCCTAGGTGCTAACATATCAGTGCGAATCCGACTCGGTCTCGAAACGACTGCAGGGGGAGTAATATCCGATCTCTGTGCTCGATTGACCTCTACTAACGATTCCACCATCTGTCGTAACTCCTGCATGCCTCCCATCATCTGTCGCAGCTCCTCCATACCGGACTCAAGCCTATCCATACGGCCTGGGGAAAGTGGATCGGTCTGTCCCTGCGGCGTAGGCATACCACCCTGCTCAGTCCTAGTCTCGGACGAGCCAGCTCGAATCTCGTCTCTGACGGCAGCCCTCTGTGCCCTCGTAGCCTTCGGCGGCATAGTGGCTGGTACAGGAAAAGGATAATAAGGACAGTGCAATAGGATCATAGGATACACGGAGTTGAAGAAGGAATTTTTTTCAAGAAAGTATATCCTAAAGTCACTTAGGCGGAGTACCGTATCGTAAGTATGCCGCGGACATACGCACGCTACGTTACCCTGCTTAAGTCACTTACTCCATCTACCAAGGGTCATCCTACACTCACAAAGGTAAAACCTATCGCTCTGATACCAACTTTGTCACGACCCGCAGGGTACGGAACGTGACTGGCACTTAAGTTTACGAAACGTCTAAAGGCGTTCGTAAAATAAGTAAGCCAAAGCCCAGAAAACAAAACCAGTTAAGCAAAAGAGTGAAGAAAACCCAATCAATTGAAAGCGAGTTATCAAATAAGTCATGTAAAACACTTTTTAAAAACAATACAAATTTTTCCCGAAAATTTCGGCAGAGTCTCCTTTGTAAATACTGACCCCCAAAAATGGGTACAACAAAATATATACATGAATCCACAAAATAAGGCATCCCCAAGCGGGAGCTAGCTCTTCGCCATACGGCGGTCACAAATCCCACGCAATGTAAATGACAATAAGCATAATAAAGCATAAGGAAGCATGAAAAAGTAGCATGTCGGCTCAAGTGAGCTCGACCCCAAATACAGTATAAAATCCATAAACCTCACCGTCTCATCTCTAGGTCAATATACAATAATCTGGTAGAACAGTAGATGGAGTACACTAGATGCAAAGAATATACAAGGTGGTACAAAAATATTAACATAACCCACCTATGAGCAAATCTCGAGTCCAGGCAAAAGAGGCAAAAGAAGCAAGCGTACCCGCCGCTACTGAACTGACGGAGCGGACCTGCAACAGGCTATGGCACAACGGGGGTGAGTTGCCAACTCGTGAGTAATAAACAACATTTACACAGGCTATCGAATGCATGCACACAAGCATCCTAGCATCTATATACAGGTAAGGCAGGACATAATGGCGAGTATGTATGCAATATGGATATACTAGCAGGTGTGTATACAACATCAGTGTACGAATATGTATGCAACATGAATATCTGAGGTCTCAATAGGTTTATATATAAAAATATTTTATCAGATGTTGTTTTTGAAACTCTTTTAGAATGCCAGCAAATGTCAATAAATCGACGAAAACCGGTGTCCAGCAACGACACCCCAAAAGCTGTCTCAAATCTCATAAATGTATCGCTGGCCTCAGCCGTCCGGCTGACCCATCTCAAATATCAATATCTCATCATCTAGCGGCCACGGTCGGTATCCTCTGGATATCCGCCGTCCCAAACAGTCACCGGTAGGTAATCCGTCCCCTGCCAGGCTCAACGTCATCACCACATTCCTCTTGCCCCGGGGTACCTTACCGGGCCCACCATGTACCCGTGCCGGTTCCTCCACTCCTCGACACGGATTTCCAAAGCCACAGCAAACTCATGGTGGACGACACTTACATCACTAGAAAACCGCAATTTACATGTTTTAAAAATATCATAAGTTTGGAAATTTTGCGGCTTTCCCCCGAAATCCAGCAATATCATAAAATCTCAAGAAATCCTCATAAGTGCATATATCAATGATAATGAATGCGTATGATGTCAATAATCAAGTTGCGATGTGTGATTAATGTATTAAGCATGAACAATGAATATGATGAAGTACATGCACATAAATAGCAATCCTAGGGTTCCATTTTAAGGAAATAGCACAATTTAAGTATCAATTTGTAAAAGGTTTAAATTAAAGGTTATCTAGTGTGGTGGCATGGCAATTACCAGGGTGTGTGTGTAAACATGAATAGTGCTCGTGCTGCATATAAAACCTGGTAATGGTGCATGTGTCCTACAATTGAGTTTGCATATATGGGTATAACCTATTGATCTAATTGCAGCAATTATCATGCCAGTATTATTATTCTAATGTCACAAGTGGTTATCCAATTTACTATTTTCCAGTTTACTAAATCTATCGGGCGACTTGCGCCATCCAAACGATCGTCCCCCGTAGATGTTAAATCTACTCACCGGGATCCCTGGCTAGCTGTGTCCAATCACCGCCTTTCCCTTTCGCGCCGCGTCTGACGTTTCCGCGACCGAACCTGGAATTTACATCATTACCAATTATAAGGTTACATATCAAGAACGACGCAAAATCCCAACGAAACTACTAAAGTTCGCTAGCTGGGTACAACGTGCACAAAGTGCGCGGAACACACGCGAAAATCGCAAAAACTGCCAAAAACGCCGATTTGGGTCACCCGGCAAAACTAAAACCCGACTACCCAAAAACCGCACTCACGCATCCTAAAAGTCGTAGGACAAGCCAACACAATCATCAAGATGCCACAATTAATTCATCACATAACTTTATAAAAATCTAGTAAGCAGAAATTGCAATTTGATGCAAACATCGACAATATAGCGACAAAGTCAACACCACCCAACACCAACATCCAAACTAACCAAATAGTTAGCCAATACACAAATTCTAAACCATTAACTAAGCTTAAAAACCTAATTTACATAACAAAACCTTTTCTTGATTTTTGTATTTAGCAAATATAACCCAAACTATATATGAAAACCTTACTTTAACACTATATTTTAGCCTAATAAGCAAAATTAACCACTTAGATTAAGGTTAGCAAAACACTAGATAGCAAATTAGGTTTAATCAACACAAATTAGGTTTAATCAACTCACTAATCATGTTTCAAATACCATTTCCATACAAAAACCTTTTCTTGAAAATCCTAAAAAGCAAATTTCACACTTCTAATTTAATCAAATTAGCATAATTGAAAACTATATCAACAAGGTAACCAAATAGATTAGTCATTAACAACTAGATTAACATTAAAATACTTAATTAACTATTATGGCTTCAAACCCTAGTCTCAATTTTCAAACAAAGTCTAAGAAATCTAGATTAACTACACTAAATTATCACTAAACCCTATAATATAAGCACTTAAACAAAGGATTTAACAAGATAGGAAATATACCTCTTGATCAATGGATCAAGCAAGAAAGTTTGCTCCAAAAATGCCTCCTTTCCACATGATTTCAACCATATTAGACTTGAGAAGAGGTAGCACAAGGATTTTGTGTTGAAAAAGAGAAGGATTTGTGGATTTATATGGATTTTTGTAGCAATTTTGATGAAATTTTGGAGGAAATGAAAAGAGGAAGGTGAAGGGGGAGGGCTGCTGGAATTTTCGACCAGAAGAGGGATGGGGGAGGGTGTGGTCAAGTGGGGAAGGTCATGGGTCAAGTCCACAAAGTCAAAGTATCATACTTTATCCATTTTAATTAAAATAAAACCATAAACCATCAAAACAACTCAAGAAAGCAACCAAAGAAAATGAGGCCAGAAATTTCTGGTCTCACACAAGGTGGGGCTGTCCTAGGGCTGAGGAAAAAGAGAGAGGGATTTTACAAAAGAAATTTTATGCAAAAAGGCCCCCTACAACTCAAAAATTGCAAGTTTTAGCCCAAAATTCAATAAATTCGTTTCAATTCATAAAAATTGGTTAAAAATCAAAATAAATTACTAAAAATTCATGTTATCACTAGATTATAATTATCATAATTTTAGAGATTAAAATTAGCCCGGAAAAATTTGTATTTATCGCTTATTTAATGTATTTTCTTACCGGCTTAAAATAATATTAAAAAATTGAAAAATAGGGAAAAATTTTTAAATGACCAAAATTTCATAATTAACTCATTAGTTACTAAAAACAAGTAATTACCTATCCATTTAAGGTATAATTAGCCCTAAACTGCAAAATAACAAGAAAGACGGTTTTCGGAAAAATACCGAATTTTCACCGAATTTCAGGAAAACACCAAAACGACTTTTCAAGACGCTACAGAGTGTTAGTTATGTATATGCCCTAGAGGCCATTGTTGTACATATGATGTATATTATAATGGATGCTTGGTTATATATAGAGATGACTTTCTTGCTCGTCATGATAGTATGCTATTTGGTTTCACTTTATCTTAACATGTTGACTTGTATTGGTTTACTGTTTTACTCTCACATGTTGATAAAGCCCTTAGGATCTGTACTCGACTACTGGGACTATGATGAGATCATACTAAAGGGGCCGCGGTAGTCGATGAGTACATCCTATAACTGTTCCTAGTCGAGGGTATATCGAGACAGGGCATCGATACACCAGAGTAGACTAGCGTATACGCATCTTGACCCATATGATGGGCGATGGATGATCCCATATCCATCGGTGTTAGACATCAGAGATGGTGTACGGGTGCTCAGTGGAGACTGGGTACACTGGACGGACTCGCCGAGAACTCCCAGATGGTGATATACCACACGTCAGATGGCAGTTCTCCGGTGACACTTGTACAGGGTAGTCTGTAGACCCGAGATCGTCATAGAGTCTTGTGTGATTCCCACTGTGCTTTGATTTCCACCTTACCACGTCCAAGAGGGCGTGCAAAACGGTGGCTTTTGGGTACAGTCCCGAATCACATGGAGGCAATGAGCGATAGGAGGGGATTCGTCTCTCCCGGTATAGGGAGTTGATGTTGTGCTGTGTTCGATTGGCTATAACTGGAAGTCCCTGGCCAGGGCTGATATAGAGATTTACTGGTAAGTGTTACTAGTAGTTTCTCGACCCGTTATGAGCCACACATCGACACGACTTATCGGTTACTGGGGTCTGACGTATACCACCCCTAGACTTGATATGCGACATATCAGACGAACAGACCGGACTGTACGGGAGTGTTACTGATTGGATTCACAAGAGAACGCACAGGCTAGCTTGTTGATCTTCTGATCGCTCAATACCTGGGTGACTATTACGTTTAGCTGACCGCTTGCAGCTTGTGGATGTTTGATATGATCATCACCTGCTACCGGCGTATTGACGATTCTTTAGAGTCCTACACAGAGGTTTCTTGGCTCAGGCGAAACGGAGTAGAGGCACATATGTGATATGTGCAGGACCGAGAATAATGCGATATGGGATACCGTATTGTATTCTCGCGATATTTAGATATGAACCGGGTCATCGGATCAAGTGTTGATTCGATGAATCGGTACATGATATATTAGTCGGTAATATTCGATATAGCCGGATCGTCGGATCAAGTGTTGATTCGATGATTTAATGTATAATACATATATATGATATATTGTATTACATTATCTAATATTGGCTCGCTTTATTATTTCATTTTCTCAGTGGATGATACATTGATATATATGCGATATATGTTAATTGTATTATTTTCTTTTGTTGCAAATATATAATATATATGTGATATATATTATTGTGACATGATATGATTAATTGTTAAACATGTTTAAGGATGATTAATTGAGATTAGGGTTTGATTTGGGTTAGATGTTTCATGCTTCTTCTAGAAGCTTTTTCTTTTGTCATTCTTAAGATATTTAGGATGACACATTGTTTAACTCAACCAAACCCTAACTCTAGTTATTTCTCTACAAAATCTAGACTACTCATCCTTGACCATGGTTTACAATTCAATCATATAGATTATATTCTATTCATCACAAAAGAAAAACATATCATTATCTTTTGATTATCATCTTCTTCCTTCTTCAAGAAAGATTGCTAGTTTTTCTTAAGTGATGAAATAAAATGAGAAAATGATTTAAAAAGAAAGCAAAATTACTACTCTCTCATCCTCATCTCATCTAGCCCATGGGATTAGTGTGTTCACTTCTTTAAGAGTGAGAAAGCTTGAGTCGTAGCAACTTCAAGGTAGATCATCGGAGATTTGGAATACGACAAGCTAGAATGGATCGTTCGAGTCGTGGAGCCTCTCATGAGTCCGGGAGATCGTGGATCGCGGCAAAGGGACTTCTACTCGGAGCTTGTGAAGTGAAGGAGCGGACTACAAAGGTTGTAATCCCTCACACTTAGATAAAAGTTATCTTCTTGCATGTAAAACCCTAATAATCTAGCAAAGATCCAGGCTTTGGGTTGTTCGGCACGTCTAAAATTTAATCCAGGCATGTTTGATGCCTTTTGAACCTTCATAAGAGTGCCTAGGAACCCTACAGAGAGTTGATGTTGCGCTGTGTTCGATTGGCTATAACCGGAAATCCCTGGCCATGGTTGCTGAGATTTTCTGGTAAGTGTTACCTGTAGCTTCTAGAACTGTTATAGACCTCATATCGACACGACTTATCGAGCTATTGGGGTCTGACGTTTACCACCCCTAGGCGAGATATGCGACATATCAGACGACGACACCGGACTGCACAGTAAGTGTTACTGGTTGGATTCACAGGAGTGTGAGCGGGCTTGCTCGTCGATCTTCTGATCGCTCAATTCCCGGGTGGCCGTTACGTTTAGCAGACCGCTTGCGGCTAGTGGGTGTTTGATATGATCATCACCTGCTGCCAGCGTATTGACGAGTCTTTAGAGTTCTACACAGAGGTTTCCTGGCTCAAGCGAAACGAAATAGGAGCGCATATGAGATATGTGCGGGACCGAGAATAATGCGTGTATGTGATACCGTATTCTATTCTCACGATTTGTATCATCGGCAGGTTATATGTGATATAGCCGGGTTACCGAATCAAGTGTTGATTCGATACATTGATACACTTGATACTAGTCGGTTATATGCGATATGACCGGATCATTAAATCAAGTGTTGATTTAATGATTTAATGTTTAATTATATATATTTGATATATTACTTAGCATTAACTAGTATTGGTTCACATTAAATGGATTTTCTCACTCGAATGTGCACATTGTATATATGATATAGTTTTGTGCACTTGTTTGTATCATGTTTGATGATACATGCAAACTTGGATTTGTGTAAAGACTTAAACCATTTTTAGTGAATGGTTAGGGTTTCATTTCACTTATTTATTTATCTATTCATTTTTGGGAAAAAGAGAAAAGAAAACAAAAGGGTTGCTTTCTTACATGAAGCTTCTTGATGCTTCATGTAATTTTGACTAAGTGACCATTCTTGTCTTCTTCTCCTAACCCTAACCATTCATCTAACCTTGGTTTATTCTCTACAACTAACTATGGTTGCAAGATGATACGTATCTTTTTATTTTATATTTTACATAAGACTTATCATATTATCATCATCATCTTCTTCTTCTTCAAGAAGAAAAAGCTTGATAGCTTCAATGGCAACTTGAGAAAAAGAGTGAGAAATCCAATTCTAAAGTGAACCCACTTTCTATTTCTTCATCCTCTACCACTTCCCATGTAGTATAGGGTATTTTCTTCACAAGTTTCTTGACTTGGTGAAGTTGGAGCTTGATCTTGTGTTGCCTCGACGTAGATCATCTTCGGCATCGAAGTCGACGACCTAGCCTGCCCATTTCTCCGATGAAGCCGACGCTAGAGCCCGGGATCCGATGATCGCAGTGAGGGGACTTCATCACGGAGCTATGGAGGTGGAGGACTGGATCTACAAAGGTTGTATTTTCCGTTTACTCTTAGTTAAGTTGTTAACTTGTTATCGTTTTGGCCTAAAATCTAGTTAACGATCCGTATTAGGGTTTCTCGGCACTTGTAAAATTTGAAATTGGCATGGTTGATTCCTTATGTGACTTCATTAGTGTGCCTAGGAACCCTACAGTGGTATCAGAGCCTAGCTAGAGCCTTAGGCGATGTGTAGCCGGAGTTTGAAGTCCGATCGAACCGAAACCCTAACTCCAAAATGCTCTCTGGACTTTTTTCAAAAACTCGGATTTTTCCAGATTAAAAATGCTTAAAAAATTCAGTAGGGAATTCTAAGAATTACGGTGCAAAAATTACCTAATGATGTGTCTAAAGCGCGGTGGAACCGCGGCAGAAGCCTGGCTTCTGCGGCGGTTCCGCGGCCAAATTATGAGATTAGCCTATAATTTTTGCACAGTAATTTGTTTATTCAGGTGCTGAGTTTTCTGGGAATTTCTAATTTGCACTCAAGAGTTGAGTTTTCTGGGGTGTTTTGGAACTTCGAAGGTTCGATCGGAAATTTCAAACTTTGTCTATGTGCTTTTCCGGATAATTTTAGAATATGTTAAAAAGATTCGACTAGATATAAATACCCACCTTTTTCCCTGTCGGGAAATTTCCAAGTGTTGGATCTTTCCGTGGTTTAATAACGTTCTAAGCAGTGCAAGTAACGCGATGGTCCCTCTAGAAGACAACAAAACTTAACTCGATTATGTGACCGTCTTGAACTGCCCTTTGAACCTTAGGGTTTGGGGCAGTACGGCGTGCCACATGTGAGGCGTTGGCTTGACCCTTCTATGGCTGGACTGTTGGTACTGAGGCACGAAGTGAATGTTTTTAAACTTGTTTCATGTGTTGAGTTGTTTCGGGAAAACTTGGGTGTTTGAATGTTCGATCAGAAAGTTTAACATTTTTTATTTATCCGGAATGTGATACAATAATTGGAATTCACAAGTTGTTATGAGATAATTGAATGAATGTTATAAATCTAGCGGTTTAGTCTCACTTGATCGGTTGCCACGGAATTTTGATGTGATCAAAAGTCTGTCGCAATCACGTAGCGTACGCGGATACTCGCCGGGTAAACTTAATAGACAGCCTCGCCCCATAGCCCCGACCAAGTGACTGTAGGAGAACCCCGTCGCTGAAAGCATCCGTTCGGGTGCTCGCGGCAGCGGTGTTCCGCCTTGGTACACTTCGTCGACGGCGTCGGGGGTGCGGCCGCCTACTGAAGTTTGCGACTAGCATTCGATCAGGATGTCGGGAATCTTGTTGAATTGCCCGACTTGATATTGAAAAGTGTTTTCGATTTTGAGACTAAAATGCGAGGTTTATAATTGTTAGGCATGCGATGTCTAAGTAATTCATTTGATTAGGCATGCGGTGTCTAAAGAGGTTACGGATTCCAACTGTTGTAGTTTTACATTTTCTTTTCTGTGACCGTAAGTGTAATATGTGATATCGCCGGTTTCGTTGCTATATGCCAACGACAATTGGGATACGCATTTTTACTTACGTTGATGACATGTGATGTTATGTGCTGCTGGATATGTTATATTGGATAGTCGTGTTTGAATAGCCGGGTTTTTTTTATGTGAGATGAGTGTTTTTCATTTTCATTCATGTAAAAAACTTGTATGTAATATTCTTTTATTGGGGCACTTCCAGGTTGCGGAAGATGTCACCTTTTGTATATTATTTACTTTTCCGCACTAGGATAGACCCAAGGAGGGGAGCACAAGTAACCGGGTTCTGGAGTCCAGTGGGAGACCAACTCGAGGAGTCGAGTCCGGGTCTCCTAACTCTAGAATTGGTAGGGTTGCTTGCCGCTCTCGTAGGGGTCTTGGGGTGTGGGTTTGGCTATTCATCGCGACCGTGGAATCCGTGTTTTATACTGGCTCGTATTGAAAACACGGACATCCTAGTATATGCAATATTTCATATGTTTCTTCTGCTGCGATATCTGTGATGTGATCATGTGATGTTCTGTGATGAATACTATATATAGTATATATGATATATTATATAGGCGTTACTTATGTTTTACATCCGCGCTAGCCCTGCCCGGCTCTGCCGTTAGTTACCTAAACTAACGGTGCACGAGGGGACATCGAGGCGAATGCGGATGGCATAAGTGTACGTCGTATTTATCTGTGATGTTTAGGTACTTAAATGATGGGACTTCATTAATATGATTAATGAAATAAAAGAAATCTAAAGATGTTGTAGAATCGAATTTCAAAAATAAAACAGGTAGCTACAGTTCTTGCTTTGCACAGCGGTATATATGATATATCCTGCACCTTATTCGATGAGGAAAGGGCCGACGATCCCTTCACCGGGAGTGACCCCTTTAGCAATAACTGGCAGATGCTACAACCCTCGGTTTGTATTTTGATTGCTTCTATAGTTTCTTCTTTGCACAGTGATATATATGATATATCCCGCACCTCATTCGACGAGGAAAGGGCCAACGATCCCTCCACCGGGAGTGACCCCTTTAGCAAAACTAGAAAAGCCTAAAAAAACACTCCATTTTAAAATCATTTGATTCTACAACGATATCAAGTTCATTACGCAATAGGTTTTCAGAAAAACCTGTCGTAGCCCTCCGTCATTTCAGATAAGTCCTGTTTAGTATTCGTGCTGCGTTTGTTGACCTTGTCAAGACGCAGTATGCGGTAGCTAACCAGTATTTATCTGCTTATGCATATGATGCAGATTAGGTTAGGGTAGTCGTACGGCCTTATTGACATTGTCAAGGGTCGTGTGGGTGGGTTTGATTCAATCAAGAAATGACGGGTTGAACTTGACTTGCGGTTTATGGTTTGCTGACCTTGTCAAGGTCATAGATCGTTTGGGGCAAAATATTATCGGGAATTTCAAGTGTTGAAATTTGCAATGAGATTGCATACCTTCTATAAGATAGTTGGATCCCGATACCCGCTGCCAGTAATTGTTACTCCTGGGAGAGTTTTACACATTACAATTATCCGATCAAGTAGGTGTCTAGAAAGGTGTCAACGGGGTTACGCCTCTGGGAAAACGAGGTTTACATTAATTAGGTTCGTGCGAAAGCACGGGGGACCTCCCTCAAAGTACCGACACTGGACTGGCTGAAAGATTGGCGAACTTGTAGCGTGTAATTAATCCCGGCTAGTCTTTCCTTTTAGGGTTTGAAGGAAGATTTGATAAAAATAGTGGGAGCCATTCTGATTAGATAAAATAATAACCAATCTATTTTTGCAAGAGCGCACGCTGAGTGTTTTCTTCTCTCTCTCTCCAGGTAGCGACCATGTCACGCCTTAATCAAGATAATAATACGGATATATTGACCGAACCCGCTTGTTATACTGAGCTGGGGAACGTTGGCCTCGCTCCAACTTATAATTGTTATAAGACCGAGCAGGAAATAGAGGAATACCAGATTTCCCGTGCCGCCCAAACGAAGAAAGTGCATGCTGATGCATCATCTTCGGGTGTGTTCATTACAAAGAACTGTTTCTCAGTGTCCTCTACGTCCGGGGTATTTGATACCGGATCAGGATCCCAGATATGTAATTTGTTACATAGGGCTACAGAAAGGTAGAGAACTGAGAACGGGTGATAAGTTTCATGAGGCAGAAAACGGGGCAAGTGTTGCAGCCAAGTCTGTTGGTAACTGTCACCCTGTATTCCGAATACATTGATTCTGAACGAATGTTATTAGATACCGAACCTGATATACAAAATCATATCAGTATCTTTATTAGTAAAGAAATGATAAAATTTTATATTGTTGGATAATGTTTTGAACATTTCCTATATCAAAAGTTGATCGTTTCAGGCACGTTATCTAAAAGCATTAATGTTCTAAATCAAACTACAGTTCTTAGTATACAGAACACACACAAGTGGAAGAGTTCAGAACTGAACGAATCCTTCTTGAGGTATTGTAGATAAGGTCATATCAATGCGACCCGACTGGCTGAAGTTACATTTAGATTCATATTCAAATCTGTTTGAATTTACATCTTGTGAAACTTTCCAGTCATGTCACAGAGATAAGATGACCATAGCTCTGTTTACTGGAAACAGAGAAAGAGTTAGTGAACTCTTGGGATGATACATGTTGATGTATAAAGGTCCCCTGTCTACACATGCCATGACCGGTTCTTTGTACTTCATTACATTCTCTGATGATCTCTCAAGATTCAGACATATGTTCCTGTTGAAACACAAGTCCGAACCTTTTGAGATATTCACGGAATATAAGTTAGAAGTAGAGAACCAAAACGGGTATAAGTATTATGTCTTTGATGTGATCAAAGAGGAGAATACTTGAGCACAGAATTCCTGGACTATTCTAAAGGAGAATGAGATTCTCTCTCAGCATTACTCCTCCGTATACACCATAGCACGATGGTATATCGGGGCAGAGCAATTGAACCCTATTCGATATGGTGCGCTCTATGATGAGTAATACAGAGTTACCTATTTTCCTTTTGGGAGTTATGCACTTGAGAAGCTGAATACCTATTGAATAGGATTCGAATCAAATCAGTTGCCTACCACTTCATATGTGATATAGAAAGGGAAGAGCCCATATCTTAAGTTAGTTAAGATTTGGGATTGTCCGGCCTATGTCTAAAAGCAAAATCCGGACAAGCTCGAGCCAAGATCTGTTATGTAGAACTGGAAATGTTCCAGCTATACAAACTGCAGCTGATGATTTGAAAGAACCAAAGGATTCAATAGTTACCAACGAACCTCAGCCTCTCCGCCGATCTAGTAAGGTTCCTCACCCGCCTGAGAGATACTTTGGTTTCTCTATGACAGTAGGAGCGGGGATTGCATCATGAGATGATGACCCAACTAGTTTCGAGCGGGCCATCAGGAGTAGGACTCTGTAAGAATGGCTGGATGCTTAGTGATCTGAGATGGAATCCATGTACACCAACAAAGTATGGACTTTGGTTTCTATATCTGAAGGGTTAAATCCCCATCAGGAGCAAGTATATCTTGAAAAGATTACTTGGTGTAGATGAAAAAGTTGAGACTTTCAAAGCTATACTTGTTAAAGGTTTTCGTCATCGACCAGGCGTGGATAATGATGAAACCTTTTCCAGTGGCTATGCTTAAGTCCATCCGGATCCTACTTGCCATGGCTACATACCATGACTACGATATCTGGCGGTTCGGTGTCATGACTGCTCTTCTAAATGATATTTTAGAAGAGAGTCCATAAGTACAGAGCCAGAGGGCTTTGTAAACAGTGGGAGCAGCGGAAACATGTACAAGATGCTTTATAGGATAAAGAAGGCATCGCGGAGTTGGAACATCTATTTTGATGTGGTAGTTAAAGATTTTGACTTCATCAAAATGGTAGATGAACCTTGTATATACAAAAAGGTAGTAGGGAGTATGGTGGCGATCCTCGTAGAGTACATGGATGACATACTCTTGATAGGGAAGGGGTTTCCTATGCTACGCTCGATCAATCTCCGTTTATCACAATGATTCTCCATATAGGATCAAAGTGATACCTCCTAAATCCTGAGTTTTCATCTATGAGATAGATGTAATTGGATGTTAGGATACTCACTAGTTATAGTGAGATAGTATCAATCGATCCTGGGGAGAATCACTGGAAGGGTTCCAGGGTGATAAGGACGACTGAAAGTCAGTCACAGGCATTGTCTTTACCCTCAGTAAAGGGACGGTATGTTGGAAGAGTTCCAAGCTAGATACCGTGGCTAACTAGACGATAAAGGCAGGATACATCGCTACTTAAGATGCTACCAAAGAGGATGTTTGAGTGTATAAAGGTTCATGAGATGAACTACGTTCCTACCATTGTGAGACAATGGAGTTGGGGCTTATGCCAAGGAACGCCGGTCCCATCAGTGATCCAGACATATTCTAAGGCAGTGTAACCTGATCATAGTGATGGTTGATCTCCAAGGGATCAAGGTTAAGAGAGTAGACTCAGAGGACAACACGGCGGATCCACTCACAAAGGCCTTTTCCCGGAGAGAGACTATTATGGGATAGTTGAGTATGAGATACTACAACCACTGCTATCAGATGGCCCTAGTGTAAGTGGGTGATTGTTAGTTATATGTATGCCCTAGAGGCCATTACTATACATAGGATGTATATTGTAGTGGATGCTTGGACATATATAGGGAGGACTTTCGTGCTCAACATGATAGTATGCTATCTGGTTGCTCTTTACCTTAACGTGTACACTGATTGTCTCTCTGTTACATGTTGGTAAAGCCCTTAGGATGTGTACTTGACTACCTGGACTATGATGCGGATCATACTAGTGGGGACATGGTAGTCCATAAGTACATCCTTCAAGGTCCCTAGTCGTAGGTGTATCGAGATGGGGCATCGATATACCAGAGTAGACTAGCGTATACCTTCTTGACCTATACAGATGGGCGATGGATGATCCCGTATCCATTGGTGTTTGACATCAGAGATGATATACGGGTGCTCAGTAAAGACTGGGTACACTGGACGGACTCGCCGAGAACTCCCAGATGGTATTATACCTTACGTCTGATAGCAGTTCTCTGGTGACACTGGTACAGAGTAGTCTGTTGACCCGAGATCGTCATAGAGTCTTGTGTGGTTCCCACTGTGCTTTGATTTCCACCATACCACGTCCAAGAGGGCATGCAAAATGGTGGTTTTTGGGTACAGTCCCGAATCACATGGAGGCAATGAGCGATAGGAGGGGATTCGTCTCTCCCGGTATAGGGAGTTGATGTTGCGCTGTGTTCGATTGGCTATAACCGGAAATCCCTGGCCAGGGTTGCTGAGATTTACTGGTAAGTGTTACCTATAGTTTCTTGAACTGTTATAGACCTCATATCGACACGACTTATCGAGCTATTGGGGTATGACGTTTACCACCCCTAGGCGAGATATGCGACATATCAGACGACGAGACCGGACTGTACGGTAAGTGTTACTGGTTAGATTCACAGGAGTGTGAGCGGGCTTGCTCGTCGATCTTCTGATCGCTCAATACCCGGGTGGCCGTTACATTTTGCAGACCGCTTGCGGCTAGTGGGTGTTTGATATGATCATCACCTGCTGCCGGCGTATTGACGAGTCTTTAGAGTCCTACACAGAGGTTTCCTGGCTCAAGCGAAACGAAATAGGAGCACATATGAGATATGTGCAGGACCGAGAATAATGCATGTATGTGATACCGTATTCTATTCTCGCGTTTTGTATCATCGGCAGGTTATATGTGATATAGCCGGGTTACCGAATCAAGTGTTGATTCGATACATTGATACACTTGATACTAGTCGGTTATATGCGATATGACCGGATCATTAAATCAAGTGTTGATTTAATGATTTAATGTTTAATTATATATATTTGATATATTACCTAGGATTAACTAGTATTGGTTCACATTAAATGGATTTTCTCACTCGAATGTGCACATTGTATATATGATATAGTTTTGTGCACTTGTTTGTATCATGTTTGATGATACATGCAAACTTGGATTTGTGTAAAGACCTAAACCATGTTTAGTGAATGGTTAGGGTTTCAATTCACTTATTTATTTATCTATTCATTTTTGAGAAAAAGAGAAAAGAAAACAAAAGGGTTGCTTTCTTACATGAAGCTTCTTGATGCTTCATGTAACTTTGACTAAGTGACCATTCTTGTCTTCTTCTCCTAACCCTAACCATTCATCTAACCTTGGTTTATTCTCTACAACTAACTATGGTTGCAAGATGATAAGTATCTTTTTATTTTATATTTTACATAAGACTTATCATATTATCAACTTCTTCTTCTTCTTCTTCAAGAAGAAAAAGCTTGATAGCTTCAATGGCAACTTGAGAAAAAGAGTGAGAAATCTAATTCTTAAGTGAACCCACTTCCTATTTCTTCATCCTCTACCGCTTGCCATGTAGTATAGGGTGTTTTCTTCACAAGTTTCTTGACTTGGTGAACTTGGAGCTTGATCTTGTGTTGCCTCGACGTAGATCATCTTCGCATCGAAGTCGACGACCTAGCCAGCCCATTTCTCCGATGAAGACGACGCTAGAGCCCGGGATCCGATGATCGCAGCGAGGGGACTTCATCACGGAGCTATGGAGGCGGAGGACCGGATCTACAAAGGTTGTATTTTCCGTTTACTCTTAGTTAAGTTGTTAACTTGTTATCGTTTTCGCATAAAATCTAGTTAACGATCCGTATTAGGATTTCTCGGCACTTGTAAAATTTGAAATTGGCATGGTTGATGCCTTGTGTGACCTCATTAGTGTGCCTAGGAACCCTACAGAAAGTTCCGGAGGAGTAGCATATACTCACAGTAGGATCAGGATCCAAATATCATCGTGTGTCAAAACTGAAGGAATCCTACCAGAATCATCACACTCCAAATGGTATGCAGCGCTAGGAAGTTTCAGTTTTTTTGAAACTCCCGATGTGGATTTTTGCCCCATGCTCTTATGACCTTGACTAAGGCCAAAAAATCATAAGTCACATGTCAAGTTCTACCCGTCGTTGTCCAGGTTGATTTGAACCCACCCGTATATACCCTTGACTATGGCCAACAAAGCAATACGACTGTCTCAAACCAACGCATCAATCTATGCAACATATCAATACCCACCAGCTACCAATCACTGTGCCTTGACTATGGCCAACAAACACAGCTTGAATTCTGTTGGATATTCATATGAAACGACGGAGGTCTACGAATGGTTTTGGCGCAACCGTGAACATAGTGAACTTGATATAATCGAAAAAACCTTGATAGCTTTTAAAAGGAGTGGTTTAAGCTCCGCGTTTAAAAGTTGTTTTTGAAAAGAAACGGAGTGGTTTTGAAATTTTTCCAATGACTTTTACTTGGTTTAATTTTTCTTGCATTAATTCCAATGCGTCCCATCATTTAATCCTACCATTGCAGAGAACAACAAAAATATGACGTACGATTATACTATCCGCATTCGCCATGGGGTCCCATCATCACCCGTTAGGTTACTTAACTAACGACAGAGCGGGGGCTGGACTAGCGTGGATGCAAAACATAAGAAACGCCTAAATAGATATCATATAGATATATATAAACATTCGTCACATGCAATGATATCCATTCCAGATCACAGATGAATACATTGGATATACTAGGAATCCGCAATTCGTACGAGCCTGTAACGAAGAACGGATTACACTGTCGCGATGAATAGCCAAAACCCCACCCTAGACCCCTACGGGGGCGGCAAACTACCCGCCAAGTATCCAAAGCGAAGCAACCTCCATCAACACCGTGAGTAGGCCACTCGGCACTTCGAGATACCCGGTAGTTTGTGCACACCACCTTGGGTCTATCCTAGGAGCAAAAACAGTAAAAGAAATTATACAATGACGGCTACAACCCCGACCCAGTTGTGCGGCCAAACAAATAATATTACATCAATTTACATATTACAAGAATTGAAAGAATAAGAAAACTCTCATCTCACAACCCCTCGGCTATTCATCCACGACAATCCAACGAATTCATACACATACCATCAACATTACAGATCACAGATAAGTATAACCCCCACCAATCGACTTATAGCGATTAGTAGACGTTCAATACATATATCACATCACAGATAATATCCATTAGCCAAATTCTACGGAATATCGATCAAAATACGGATTTGTTACCACCCCGAAAGTCAATTTGTTCTCTGGAAAATCTGGGTAGAAACAACATGTATTAAAAATCCCAAAACAACACAGTAGGAACACTGCAGCAAAATGGAGTCGCGGCCGAGTCAACTCGGCCGCGGATCCACGGACAAACACATGGTTTGGCCGCGGTTCCGCGCTGAGTTGGCCGAATCAGCGGCTCATTTTTGCTGTGTGTTCTATAAGAACCCTGAGCCGATTTTTCATATATTTTAAATTACTTTTGGAGCTGTTTAAAAAATCGGCAGAAAGTTAAAAAATCCGGACTTGTTTTGTGATTTTTTTCTGATCGATATTCTAAATACTTTGCTAACTTGCTAGTTTATGTTTAGCTAGGCTCTGATACAACTGTAAGTCCACGTTGCTCACCCCGGTTCTTACGGGGAGGCGAAAACGGCGGAAAACAATTTTTGGCGCAAAGGCAACATGGACTAAAAGCCGGATCTTTGCTAAACTAGAAACTAACAAACTACTAGAGGCGTTAATTACTATGCCGTAGAAATTATACCTCACGAAACCGGTCCTTCGGATCTTCTCTCCGCTGTCCGGCTCACCCATCCACGTTCCGAGGGTCGATCCGGATCTTGGTCACCTCCGCGGCCTTCTTGAGTCGAAGACGATCCACCCGAGAGATGTAGACCGAGCTCCACCTCGAGCCGAGGCAACTAGGGCAAAAAGATCGCTAGTCTTGAAGTCCTAGGTTGTGTAGAAGAGGTTGATGGAAGTATTTGTCTATTTGGATTCTTTTTCTCTCAACACATGATATCAAAAGAATGAATCAAGAGGAGGAAGAAGAAGGAGCTAGCAACCATGGAGCTTTTCTTTTCTTCTCACTTTTTTTAGGAGAGAGAATGAGAAAAGAATAATGAAATTATCAACTAAAGAAAAAAGGCACCATGGTTGCAATAATACTAAACAACATCATTACAAATCCTATCATGATAAAGTTGATGGCTACATTGACATGACCATTATCATAATCCAAAATGAAAAAGAAAACCAAAGAAGTGTGTAGACCTTTCATGAAGGTCAAGGTCAAGTTTGGTCAACGGGTCAACAAAGTCAAGAATGGTCAAGGTGGTCAAATGGTCAAAGCAATTAGCCATCATAAAATTATCACTGAAAAGATTAGTTAGTAATGTCAGCGGCTCATAATGGTTTTGACCGAACGAATTGCCAAAACCCTAATGAGCCTGCCACATAGCGGTTTTGGCCGAACCATCTGCCAAAACCCTAATGAGGCATCTCCCCCTTCAACGCTCCTCAAAACTGTGCATACACACCCGCATCCGCATTCCGTAGAATGCGAATGCATTGAAAACAAAACGAATCCATCCATGCAATACTAGGATCCGGCATAAACCAAAGCCCACTAGTATTGCCTGCCCGAAAAGCATACGCACACAAGTGCACGTAAGTGATCGCAGCCCTGCCGTAAAACCATACGGCCTCTACACGTTTCGCTCAGTGCAGAGAAACTCTCTGTGTGGGACTCTAAAGACTCGACACTATGCTGGCAGTGGGTTTAACCACAAACCGTAAGCGGCACTAGCCGTACGTAACGGTCCCCAGGTAGATGTCGATAAGAAGGCCGATGAGGTAAACTCATCCGAACTCCTACTAAGCCTGTATGTGACAATCTCCATACAGTTCGGTCTGTTCGTCGATACATCGCATGGCGGGCCTAGGGGGTGGTGAACGTCAGTCCCCCAATAGCGGTACAAGTCGTGTTGGAGTGAACCCCAGAACACCCTGAGATAACACTGGAAACCTACCAGTATATCTCGCTTGCCCTGGCCAAGGACTACTCGTGTAATGGCTCTCCTAGACACAGCGCGATGTCAACCCCCAATACCGGGAGAGACGAATCCTGTCTAACCGTCACTGCCTCCATGTGCTTCGGGACTGCACCCAACTACTACCTATTTGCACGACTCCTTTGAGCCGTGGTAAGGTAGTAACCAAAGTACAGTGGGAACACACTCGAGGCGAAGTGACAGTGTCAAGTCAGCGGACTAAGCTGTACTCATGTCACCTGGGAACTGATAACTGACGAAAGGTATAATACCATCCAACAGTTCCCGACGAGTCCTGTCCAGAGTACTCGTAACCTAACGAGCACCCGCATACTATCTCCAGTACGACGTACTGATGGCTGTGGGACAGACCACCTCCTGAGCTGGGATGAGAAGCGTATACGCTAGTCTATTCCGGAGTATCGATGCCCCGTCTCGATAGTCCTACGACTAGGGACCTGTATAAGGATGTGCTTGTAGATTACCCAGCCCCCACTAGTGTGATTGCCATCACAACGCTGGTAATCAAGTAAAGATCCTAAGGGCTCTACTAATATGTATAAGCGATATGCTAAAAGAAACAAATGCACATATTGAAGTAGAAACAAACCAAGTAGCATACTACGATTTTGAGCAAGATTGTCTATACAACTGTGATTATCCCAAGCTTCCATTAAGTAATATACAAGCTAGTATGATACAGTAATGGCCTCTAGGGCATATACACTAACAAAATCATGGTTTTTAGGGTTAGATGAGCTCTAATTTGTGCTGTTAGGTATCACTAAATTCCTGTAAATTCACCTAATTCCACAAAATACCATAATGTTGCAAATTAAGTGTTTTAAAACGTTTTTAAAACTAAATTATATGATACATAGAATCTGTTGTTACTAGGGTAGTAATTTTGGTAAGCAAACTTATAAGTTAGGCTACATATTGTGTTAGGAATATAGGGTAGAAACCTAGACCCCTTTCACCTGTTTGTAGCCGATATGACCCCTATGGTGGCCGGCCTAATTTTGTGAGATTGTATTGAATTTTTGCTGGTAGCTGTCTATAGGTATTATAAGATGTTTGGTCTTATTTGATTTTCTTGTTTTTGCTCCAGATTAAATCCGGGACCGTTTACCTATAATTTGTGTAGCGGGACTTGCGCGATACGTGCGCTATGAGTGGGTTTGGTGTTGCTGTGTGTCACAGCGTGTTGCTGTGTGCCATATCGTGTCGCGTTGGTTTTTGACGTATGCACACACGTTACGTATACACACGCGTTTAGTTAGCGACGCGAGTTTCTCGTTTGATTTTAATATCGCGTATTGCAGGATTTCAGCTTATGTGTATTCTTTGTGTAAATTCTAGGTTCGCAGGCGGGTATTTTGGACGCCACAAGGAAAGGGAACCAAGTAGTCGGCTACACCTAGCACGAGACAACAGTGAGTAGATTTAACATCTACGGGGAAATCGCCCGTATGGTGTTAAGCGTCAGGGCGTGATAGGATACTGTAGTCGCGTATATATTTATATGTATATTGGTTGTGCATATGTACTATTGTAGTGTACCCATCTTTTGTTGCATATAGAAATAGTAGTAATGTAACACCACACTGTCACTAACGGTTCAAGCTGCACGAGCACTATTTATATGTTACACTCACACCGTTAGTGATTTCCATGACACTCGCACTATAGGATTGTTACGAGCCATAAATCATTTTGATTATCGCATCATTGACGATTAAACATGACTCTGTCGCATATTGGTATATACATATAAGTTGATATACCCATATTGGTGCACACATACATTGATATATCCATATTGCGCACATACATATTGTATATCCACATTGGTGCACATATACATTGATATATCCATACTTGCGCGCATACACATTGTATATTCATATTGGTGCACATATACATTGGTACACTCATACCTGCGTATATATCCACTTGCACATCCATACCTATATACATACATATTTCACATGCATTGATGATACTGGCTTTGATTTCTAGAAAATGAGGACCGCATGAGATATTTTCAAAACTGGATCAATTTAAAAGAGCGGTTTTTCCTTTTTACTCTTAGTGGAATACGCCACATTGCATAGATTTAAGCATTGAGTTTTGGATTCATGTGATTTCTGGATTCGAGAACCGTGGTATTTTTTTAAGAAAATATGCACTGTTTTGAAAACCCGGTTTCCCTTGATATGATATTTCAGTGCGTCCACCATGCGTTTTCTCGGTTCTGAGATGTATGACATGTGAACCCGAATTGAGGAGCTGAACGAGGCCGATTGCGGGTATATGGTGTTAGTGTATATGCCCTAGAGGCCATTACTGTATCATACTAGTTTGTATATTACTTAATGAAAGCTTAGGATATTCACCGTGTATAGACAATCTTGCTCAATATAGTAGTATGCTACTTGGTTTGTTTCTACTTTAATGTGTACATGTGTTTATTTTAGTATATCACCTATACACATTAGTGGAGCCCTTAGGATCTTTGCTTGATTACCAGCGTTGTGATGGCAGTCACACTAGTGGGGGTTGGGTAATCCACAAACACATCCTTATGCAGGTCCCTAGTCGTAGGATTATCGAGACAGGGCATCGATACTCCGGAGTAGACTAGCGTATGCGCTTCTCATCCCAGTGTGGGAGACGGTCTGTCCCACAGCCGTCAGTACGTCGTACTTGAGATAGTATGCGGGTGCTCGTTAGGTTACGAGTACACTGGACAGGACTCGTCAGGAACTGTTGGTTGGTACTATACCTATCGTCAGTTATCAGTTCCCAGGTGACATGAGTACAGCTTAGTCCGCTGACTTGACACTGTCACTTCGCCTCGAGTGTGTTCCCACTGTACTTTGATTACTACCCTACCACGGCTCAAAGGAGTCATGCAAACAGGTAGTAGTTGGGTCAGTCCCGAAGCACTTGGAGGCAGTGACGGTTAGACAGGATTCGTCTCTCCCGGTATTGGGGTTGACATCGCGCTGTGTCTAGGAGAGCCATTACACAAGTAGTCCCTGGCCAGGGCAAGCGAGATATACTGGTAGGTTTCCAGTGTTATCTCAGGGTGTTCTGGGCTACACTCCGACACGACTTGTACCGCTATTAGGGGTCTGACGTTTACCGCCCCTTAAGCCCGCCTTGCGATGTTATCAGACGAACAGACCGGACTGTATGGAGATTGTCACATTCAGGCTCAGTAGAAGTTCAGATGGGTTTCACCTCGTCCGTCTTCTTGTCGGCACCTACCTGGGGACCGTTACGCACAGCTAGTGCCGCTTGCGGTCTGTGGTTAAACCCACTGCCAGCGTAGTGTCGAGTCTTTAGAGTCCCACAAAGAAAGCTATTCTCCTTTAGGCAAGAGAGTAGAGGTCGCATGGTTTTGGGACAGGTCGTATAGTTTTGCGACAGGGTTCGGTCACATCCGTGCACTTGTGCACGTTTGGTGTCCGGATAGTTAACACTAGCAGCCTTTGGTTTAAGCCAGATCCTAGTGTACGTTTTGGGATTGGTTTTATCTCGTTTGTATTCGTGTTCCTTGGAACATGGGTGCGGGTGTGTATGCACAGTTGACAGAGAGACAAAGGCAGAGGATTCTCATTGGGGTTGTCGACCGTTGACCATTGACTGTTGACTGTTGACTATTGACTTTTTGCTAAACCCTAATGAGAATAAGAAATATAATTAACAATGTTATTAATTAAGTATTATAGTGAAATGGTTGTTGAGGGGTTGACTTTGTTGACTTGTTGACTTTGTTGACCGGTTGATTAGGTTGGACTAGTTGACCATCATCATAATAATGGCTATCATTTCATGGCAAAGACTTTTGCTTGCTTGTTTCTTTTTGCAAAATGAGTGCATGAAATGATATAGCCATTTTGACTTGAACCATCACATAATACTTGATTACTATTATTTGTTATGATGGTTTTGGATTATGAGAGCTTGGATGGCAAAAGACTTTCTCATTCTCTCATTTGCTTTCTCTCTCTTGCTTGAGCTCTCCCTCTTGCTCTTCCTCTTGCTCTCTCTCTAGCTCAAGGCAACTCCCTCTCATGAGTTAAGAATCATTGCCTTAGAGATAAAAGAAAACAAATATCACTTCTCTACTCATCCTAGTTCACAAGATTTAGCAAACCAAGTGTTCTAGTTTCTTCAAGTTCGAAGAAGAAGCCAAAGGTAGAAGCTTTCAGGTGGATCCATCTTCGGCGCAAGGAGACGACGAGGTGAAGCCGATCCGTACACCGCAAAGAGTTGAAGACTATGGAGTTCAAGAAAGGTATAACCCACTAATCGAGTAGGTAAATCTCAAGTTAGGTTGTTAGGTAGTTGTTTAACAAAGATCCGTATTTTGAGTCCATGTTACCACCTCTTGAAAAATCGTTTTTCATCATTTCCGCAAGCCCGTAAGTACCGGGAGAGGTAACGTGGACTTACAGTGGTATCAGAGCCTAGTTAAACACTATCTAACATGTTAGATAGGTAAGTAGAAATTCGATCGAAGAAAAGGTCGCGAAACACGCCCGGGTTGCATACTTTCTATCGAATTTTTCCTCTGTTCCAAAAATAATAAATCTTGCATTAAAATTCGACTCAGGGTTTTTAGAGTACACTGTAGGAAAATGGTCTAGAGGGCCGATCAACGCATCGCGGAACCACGGCCGGAGCTTGCTCCCGCCGTGGATCCGCGGCCGAGTTGACTCGGCCGTGGATGATTTTCCTTGCAGTGTGGTCATAGGGGTGTTTTGGGATTTTTACAATATGATTTTTCTGCCCAGATTTTCCAGAAAGCAAAATTTGTTTTTGGGGCCTGAAAATCCGTATTTTGATCGAACTTCTAAAGACTTAAGCTGACAGGTATATATCTGTGATGTGTTATATGTATTGAACGTCTGCTAATCGCTATACGTCGATTAGTTGGGGTTATACATATTTGTGATCTGTAATGTTGATGGTATGTGTATATGAATTCATTAGATTGTCGCGGATGAATAGCCGGGGGGTTGTGAGATGAGAGTTTTCTTTTCTTTCAATTCATGTAAATTTGTAATTGATGTAATATTATTTTTGGCCGCACAACCGAGGTGAGGTTGTAGCCGTCATTGTATAATTTCTTTTACTGTTTTTGCTCGTAGGATAGACCCAAGGTGGGGTGCACAAACTACCGGGTATCTCGAAGTGCCGAGTGGCCTACTCACGTCGTTGAGGGAGGTTGCTCCGCTTCGGATATTTGGCGGGTAGTTTGCCGCACCCGTAAGGGTCTAGGGTGGGGTTTTGGCTATTCATCGCGACCGTGTAATCTGCTTTTCTTTACAGGCTCGTACTAATTGCGGATTCCTAGTATATCCAATGTGTTCATCTGTGATCTGAAATGGCTACTATTGCAATATATCTATATATGATATTATTTAGGCATTGCTTTTTTTTTGCATCCGCACTAGTCCAGCCCCCACTCTGTCGTTAGATAAGTAACCTAAAGGGTAATGACGGGGCCCCGAGGCGAATGCGGATGGCATAAGCGTACGTTATATTTTGGTTGTTTTCTGCAATGGTTGGATTAAATGATGGGACACATTAAAATTAATGCAAGAAAAATAAACCAAGTAAAAGTCGTTGGAACACTTTCAAAAACCACTCGGTTTCTTTTCAAAAATAACTTTTAAACGCGGAGCTTAAGCCACTCCTTTTAAAAGCTATCTCGTTCCTTCGATTATATCAAGTTCACTACGTTCACGGTTTCACCAGAACCATTCGTAGCCCTCCGTCGTTTCACATGAATGGTCAATAAGTATTCAAGCTATGTTTGTTGGCCAAAGTCAAGGCATAGTGATTGGTAGCTATTGGGTATTCATGTGCAGCATAGATAGATGTGTTGGTTTGGGGTAGTTGTTCTACCTTGTTGGCCAAAGTCAAGGGTATGTGCGGGTGGGCTCAAATTAACCTGGAGAATGACGGGTAGAACTTGACATGTGACTTATGATTTGTTGGCCAAAGTCAAGGTCATAAGAGCATGGGGCAAAAATCCACATCGGGAGTTTCAAAAGAACTGAAACTTGCTAGCGCTGCATACCATTTGGAGTGTGATGATCCTGGCAGGATTCCTTCAGTTTTGTCACGCAATGATATTTGGATCCCGATCCTACTGTGACTATAAGCTACTCCTCTTGAAATTTCTCACTTAACGATCAATGCAATAAACCAAGTAGGTGTCTAGAAAGGTGTTAGCGGGGCTACGCCCCTAGGGAAAAGAGGTTATTTAATTAAGAAACTTCGCGAAAGCGTTGGAAAACCTCCCTCGAAGTACCGACACCAGCCTGGCCGAACGGTTAAGCAAGTATTGTACGGTGAGATTGATCCTGACTAATTCTTCCTTTTTGGTTAGAGGAGGGATTCGAGAGTAGTGGGTGCCATCCTGTTTAGACAAATTAAAAACCACTCTAAACTTGCAAGAGCATCATGCTAAAGTGTTTCTTCTCTCTCTCCTAATTGCAGCGACCAAACATCATGACCGAACTTAAGTTACTACTAGATAAAAACATACTGACAGGGCCAAACTACAAAGATTGGCTCAGGAATTTGAAAATGGCAATCACTTATGACAAGTTGGGGTATCTCCTCACCACCAAAGCTCCCCCTGTTTCAGGTCCCAAAACCAGCGCCGTGGATAGGGAAATCCATAAGACCAGGGAAATCGATTGCGCGAAGGCCAAGTGCCTCGTGCTTTCCTCTATGGACAATGAACATCAGAGGAGGCACGAGAATATGGACCTTGAATCCATATTTCTCCATACAAAAGAACAGTATGGAGAGCAATCTCGTATCGCAAGATACGAAGTGTCGAAAAAGCTGTTTTCGGCAAGGTTGGCCGTCCGATCATCAGTAGCGGAACACGTGCTTAAGATGATTGGCTTCATAGAGGAGCTCGCGGACCTTGGGACCACGTTGGAGAATGAGCTCTATACGAACTTGATTCTTCAGTCCTTTCCTTCCACTTATGCCCAGTTCATCCTGAATTCCAACTTGCAAGAAAAGGAAGTTGAACTTTCAGAGATCCTCAACATGCTGAGGAGTGCAGAGGGCACCCTACAGAAAGGTAGGGAAACATCCACTTTGTTTGTAGGAGGATCTTCCTCTTCTAGGTCCAAGGCGAAAGCCAAGGGAAAGAAGAAGAAAGCCCCCGCCAAACCAAGGGGCGGTGTTACTAAAGTGGATACGAAGGGAAAGGTAAAGGCAAGAAAGATAGCGGGGAAGCTTATAGGGAAGGAAGTGTTCTTTTTCTGTCATAAGAGTGGGCACTAGAAGAAAGATTGCAGGGCTTGGAAAGTCAGAACACAGGATCTGAAGCAAGTTGCGGCTTCAGCTTCAGTTGTGTATGTTATTGAAAACTGTCTATCAATAAATTCTACTTCCTGGGTATTGGATACCGGATCAGGATCTCATATCTTTAATTCTTTGCAGGCGTTGAGAAAGCGTAGGTTTTTGAAGGCTGGTGACATGACCCTCAAAGTTGCAAACGGAGCTAGCTTGGATGCTAAGGCCGTGGGGGACTATCACCTGGGAATGTCAGATGGACATGTTTTGGTTTTACGTAATTGCTTTTTTGTACCCAACGCAACTTGTAATGTCATTTCTGTATCTTTAATATCTAAAGAAGGTTATGAATTTGCGTTTGTAAGTAATGTTGTAAACATTCACCTTAATCAAGTTCTGATTGGGTCAGGTACATTGAGCAATGGTATATACGTATTAAACCAACCACAGATTTTCAGTGTCCAGAGTACACACAAAAGAAAGTCTCCGGAAACAAATCAGGCTTTCTTATGGCATTATAGACTGGGTCATATCAATGAGGGAAGGTTGACGAAGTTACATACAGAAGGATATTTGGATCCGTTCGAATATCAATCGTATGCCACTTGTCAATCCTGTCTCAAAGGAAAGATGACAAAGACTCCGTTCACTGGACACGGAGTAAGAACGAGCGAGCTCTTGGGACTCGTACACAGCGACGTGTACGGTCAAATGTCTACACATGCGCGAAGCGATTATTCTTACTTCATTACTTTTACGGATGACTTTTCAAGGTACGGATATGTCTTCTTAATGAAACATAAATCCGAAGCCTTTGGAAAATTCCAGGATGTTGGAGATAGTGCCCTCAGAGTCAATTATTGGATCACAGGCACGTGATTGCAATGATTGAGGGAGGACCTATTCCAGTAGGACAGTCTTACTCAAGATGATAGTATGCTATCTGGTTTATCTTTATCATCGTGTACTGCTTTAGGTGACCAGACAGGTCGCTATTACACGTTGATAGAGCCCCTAGGATTCTTGCTTGACTGCCAGCTGTATGAAGGCGATCATATACGTGGGAACTGGTAGTCTATAAGCACATCCTTAAAAGGTCCCTAGTCGTGGGAGTTTCGAGATAAGGCATCGATACTCTAGAGTAGACTAGTGTATACAGTTGAGACCCCGACGAGGGGCGGTGGCCGGTCTCACAAGCCACTGGTGTCAGTTGGTTCACCTAAGATGTATACAGGTGCTCATTGGGTTATGAGTACACCGGACAGGACTCACCGAGAACATGCTAGTTGGTCTTATACCTGACGTCACATAGCAGTTCCCTGGTGACATGTGTACAGGTTAGTTCATCGACCTGAGGATCGTCATTTGTCTCGTGTGAGTTCCCACTGTACTTTGATTACTACCCTACCACGCTCAAAGGAGACGTGCAAACAGGTTTTAGTTGGGTACAGTCTCGAGCCACATGGAGGCAGTGAGCGGATCTTCAGGGTTCGTCTCTCCCGGTATTGGGGGTGAGGTCGCGCTGTGTCTAGGAGAGCCATTACACAAAGTCCTTGGCCAAGGCAGGAGATTTACTGGTAGGTATTCCAGTAGTATCTCAGGGTGTTCTGGGCTACACTCCGACACGACTTGTACCGCTTTTGAGGGTCTGACTTTTACCAACCCCCTAGGCCCACCATGCGATGCTCATAGACGAACGGACCGGACTATACGGATATTGTCACTGACAGGCTCAGTAGGGTGTCAGGATGAGTTCGCTCATCGACGTCCCTTTCGGTCAATAGCTGGTAGCCCGTCACGTATGGCTAATATCTCTGACGTGCTAGTGGTTAAATCCACAGCCATAGTATTGACGAGTCTTTAGAGTCCCCCACAATCAGTTACTCAAGTTTCGGGCGAAACGCTGTAGAGGCCGTATGGAGATATGACAGGGTTCGATCAGATACGTGCGGTATTGCACGGATCCTGATCGGACGATTTATACTAGCGGGCTTTGGTTTAAGCCGGATCCTAGTATTGTATAGTGTAGATTTTGTCTCATTGCATTTGTATTCGGTCGGAATACAGATGCGGGTGTGTATACACAGTATCGGTGTTTTCCTGTAATTTATTACGGGATCAATTTTCTGGAGTTGCCAGTTTGCTTTCCGGTTTTGGCCATTTTTCTTTGTATCTTTCATTGGCCGAAGATTGGTGGAAGAGGGCTTATTTGCAATTGTGCAAATAAGCATTGTGGAGGGTTGTCTTTGCATTTTGTTGTGTCATGATGACTACACCATCATTTGACTTCATTTGATTTTCTTTTTGTCATCATTGTTTCATTTGTGGAGATATGATGGCTTGACCTTTGGTGTCATGATGAGGTTTTGGAGTGTGGATTTGGTTATAATGATTCTTGATCATGATAACTTATCTCTCTCTCTCTTTTGCATTATGGGGTTTACTCCCCTCTTGGATTCCACTTGACTCCATGCTCATCACCCACCACCATGCATGGCCGGCCAAGGAAGTTTGGGGCTGTCCCAATTTTGTAGTGGGGATTTTTGGCTCTCTCATGCTAGAAAAATCCCCAAGTTCCTCCACAAAAGTTGATATATCATTTCCTCCACCATATGGCAACTCCCTCAACCCCTAGAGACACATATAGCACTACACCATTCTACAGCAACCCTTGGACATGTCGACTCGCCAACTTCATGCCCGAGTTGCCTCGGTCCAGAGGTGGGAGCCCGTAAAAGAAGCCGGCGACATGGTGCCCTTCCGGCGAGGAGGTGGAGACCGGACATTCCGCGGGAGATCGGGACGACGACGAGAAGACCGAAGGACATAGATCGCTCGGTATATCTCTCTACCCCCTTCTCTAGATAGCTAGGACTAGTTTAAAGGCCCGATCCGGGTTTATAGTGCGCGGTGGTTCCGGTATAAAATGTTAAAGAAAAGCATCGCTTCCGCATTCCGGCGTCGGATCGACGGCCGTGGCACCGCCGTACACTTACAGTGGTATCAGAGCCTCGCCATTAACCTAGTCTAGCTTGGTCTAATGTGTTTACTCTTTCGATTGAACAAAATTCCAAAACCCGTATTTTTCCTAGCATCAGTTTCTGTCGATTTTTTTTTGGCTCCAAAAATTTTTCAAGTAGTTGCAGAATGATGTGCAGGAAATTCTAAGACATCTGTGAAAATTTGGTAGAGTGATACTGTAGAATTACCGTGGAACCGCGGCCAAAACCCCTTTGGCCCCGCGGTTCCGCCACAGTTCAGTGAGTTCACTGCACCAATTTTCCACAGTGATCGTTTTACAGAGAAATTGGGGTCTTGGAACATTCTTTTTGGGCCCAGAATTTCTTTAAGTGCTACAGTAGTGCTTGGGGGACCACTTGGGTAAATTTGATCGATCGAATATTTTAAACACATTAGTTCACAGTATTTACATTATATCTGCGACCGTGAATGTCACTTGATCGGTAAATCCTGTCTAACTGCTATAGTCCGGTTAGACGGATTTGCGAACGTGACATTCACGTTGGTGTTCTGTGTTGTGCTGTGATGTTGCGGATTGGTCGTGGGTGATAGCCTGGATGCAATAGTAGTACAGATTTGGTTGTATTATGTACATTTGATATTCCGGGGCGAGCGTCCGACATGTGGACTGCCGTCACTGCCCGTTTGTATATTATTCTTTTGGGGCACGACCAGGTTGAGGTTGATGTACCCGTTATATGTATATTTTACTTTCTGTACTAGGATTACCCCGCGGTGGGGTGCACGGATAGCCGGGTTCTAGAGGGCAACAAGCCCGCATCTCATGGAATTGAGATGGAGGGGGCTTTACTCTAGAATTGGCGGGCTATTCGCCGCACTCGTAGGGGGTACAGGTTGACCCAGGAGGGGTGCCCAAGTTACCGGATTCCGTGAAGTGCTGGGTGGTCCATTCACGTTGCTGAAGGGGGCTGCCTCGCTTCAGGTTTTGGCGGGTAACTTGCCGCGCCCGTAGAGGTCTAGGATTTCATTGCACAGGCTATCCACACGACCAGGGGAACGTCGGGTTTCAGTAGCAGCTCTGTGAAACCCGGGGATCCCAAATATCTGTATTGTTCTGTGATGCTATACATTTCTGTGATGTTGCATTTTATCACGCCTTGAGCGAAATATTATATATTGATATATATATTAGTAGATGCTGTATATGTTTTGCATCCACGCTAGTCCAGTCCCCGCTCTGTCGTTAGTTAACTAACCTAACGGGTAATGACGGGACCCAGTGGCGAATGCGGATGGCATATACGTACATCATTATTTTCGTTCTTTGTGGTGTGATCAATTGATGGGACTGCGTTGATTCGGATCAATGCAAGTTAAAAACAAACCTATTCTGATGTTGTTGGAACACTTTTCAAAAAGCTGTTATTGCAAGGGCGTTCTCTTTTGTTTTGCACAGTGGTATTCAGTTGGAATATCCTGCTCCTCAGTTGACGAGGCAAGGGCCGAGATCCCTTCACCAGGAGTGACCCCTTGGACAAAAAGTTTGCGTCAGGGCAATAACTTCACTATAGCCAATTACTTTTGCTTTGCATCATGGTATTCAGTTGGAATATCCTGCACCTCATTCTACGGGGAAAGAGCCGAGATCCCTTCACCGGGAGTGACCTCTTTAGCAAAGGTTTTCGTCACTATAATTTTAAAAGCTATGCGGTTCCTTCAACGATATCAAGTTCTTTACGTTAAAGGTTTTCGCCAGAAACCATTCGTAGCCCTCCGTCGTTTCATATGGGTAGTCAATAGTATTCAAGCTGTGTTTGTTGGCCAAAGTCAAGGCACAGTGTTTGGTAGCTGTTGGGTATTCATATGCATCATAGATAGATGTGTTGGTTTGGGGCAGTCGTATAGCCTTGTTGGCCAAAGTCAAGGGCTTGTGCGGGTGTGCTCAAATTAACCTGGAGAATGACGGGTAGAACTTGACATGTGACTTATGATTTGTTGGCAAAAGTCAAGGTCATAAGAGCATGGGGCAAAAATCCACATCGGGAGTTTCTAAAGAAACTGAAACTTGCCAGATATGTGCATACCTTCTGGAGTGTGATGACGTGAGCGGATTCCGTCACGTTATCATGCGATGATAGTTGGATCCTGATTCCCACTAATGAGTTGGTTTACTCCTCGGGTGATCCCAACTAATTCTTCTTTCAGGTTTGGAGGAAAATTTGACGGTACAATGGGAGGTTTTCAGATTAGATAAATTGGTAACCATTCTGATCTAGGTTAGAGTGCACGCCGAGTGTTTCTTTTCTCTCTCTTTTGGCAGCGACCATTGACCCGACCATAAGACTATGACTCAGTGACCAAAATTAATCAAACTTTCTTAAACACTGGCTTTTGGATTGTCAGAGTTGCAAACCTCATTGCTACTCCTACTATTACCCTTTTCTCCTGGACACCCCGTATTACTACGAACGTCCACTTCCGTTGGACAAAACCATCGTATGGTTATATACGAACTCGAAGGAATTTATTCGAGGATGGTTTCCGGTTCTGGAGGAAACGGATAGGACTATTCAGTTGTCTTTGTTAGTTATATGTATTCTCTAGAGGCCATTACTGTACATTAGATGTATATTGTAGTGGATGCTGGGACATATATAGGTAGGACTTTCTTGCTCGACATGATAGTACGCTATCTGGTTGCTCTTTATCTTAACATGTATACTTTCTGTCTCTCTGGTTACATGTTGATAAAGCCCTTAGGATGTGTACTCGACTTCCAGGACTATGATGCAGATCATACTAGTGGGGCCTGGGTAGTCAATGAGTACATCCTTCATTGTTCCTAGTCGAGGGAATATCGAGACGGGGCATCGATATTCCAGAGTAGACTAGCGTATATCTTCTCGACCCATGCGATGGGCGATGGATGATCCCATATCCATTGGTGTTTGACATCGGAGATGGTATGCGGGTGCTCAGTGGAGACTGGGTACACTGAACGGACTCGCCGAGAACTCCCAGATGGTATTATACCTCACGTCAGATGGCAGTTCTCTGGTGACACTGGTACAGCTTAGTCTGTTGACCCGAGATCATCATAGAGTCTTGTGTGTCTCCCACTGTGCTTTGATTTCCACCCTACCACGGCTCTACTGAGTCGTGCAAACAGGTGGTTTTTGGGTACAGTCCCGATTCACATGGAGGCAATGAGCGATAGGAGGGGATTCGTATCTCCCGGTATTCGGGGTTGATGTTGTGCTATGCTCGACTGGCCATAACAGGAAATCCCTGGCCAGGGTTGCAGTGATATACTGGTAAGAGTTATCAGTAGTTTCACGAATGTTATGGACCTCAAGTCGGCATGACTTATCGAGCTATTGGGGTCTGACGTTTGCCACCCCTAGGCAAGATATGCGACATATCAGACGAACAGACCGGACCGTACGCTAAGTGTTACTGGTTGGATTCGCAGGAGTGTGAGCGGGCTTGCTCGTCGATCTTCTGATCGCTCAATACCCGGGTGGCCGTTACGTTTAGCAGACCGCTTGCGGCTTGTGGGTGTTTGATATGATGATCATCCGCTGCCGGCGTATTGACGAGTCTTTAGAGTTCTACACAGAGGTTTCCTGGCTCAAGCGAAACGAAATAGGAGCGCATATGAGATATGTGCGGGACCGTGAATAATGCGTGTATGTGATACCGTATTTCATTCTCGTGATGAATGTGTGTCGAATGGTTGTATGCGATATAACCTAGTTATCGAATCAAGGATTGATTCGATAAGCCGATACATTGGATACTAGCCGGTTATATGCGATATGACCGGATCATTGGATCAAGTGTTGATTTAATGATTTAATGTATAATTATATATTTGATATATTACTTTGCATTAACTAGTATTGGTTCACTTTAAATGGATTTACTCACTTGGTTTGTGCACATTGTATATGTGATATATTTTGTGCACATGATTGTATAATGTTTGATGATACATGCAAGCTAGGGTTAGTGTAAAGAATTAGACCATGGTTAGGTTTATGATTAGGGTTTTCTTTTTATTTACTTATTCATTTATTTATTCTTTTGTTTATTTTGGAAAAAGAAAAAGGTAAAGAGAAAAAGAATGGTTGCTAGTTTTGTTTGTAGTTGAAGTTTCTTGAAACTTTAACTTAGTCACCATTCTTGTCTCATCCTTAACCCTAACCATTCAAGTTAACCAAGGTCCATTCTCTACAACTAACCAAGGGTTAGTAAATGATAAGTATTGATTTATTTATCATTTTCAAAAAACTTATCATAACTTTCTTCTTCTTCTTCATATCTATCATGAAGAAAGCTTAGGTCATCAATGGTGATTGATGATAAAGAGTGAGAAATCCAATTCTAAAATGAACCCAACTCCTATTTCTTCATCCTCTACCTCTTGCCAAGTAGTAGAGTGTGTTTTCTTCACAAGTTTCTTGACTTGGTGAAGTCGGAGCTTGATTTAGCGATGCCTCGACGTAGATCATCTTCGGCATGGACATCGATGACCTAGCCCGTCCATTCTCCGATGAATCCGACGCTAGAGCCCGGGACTTGTTATGGACAGCGTGGAGACTTCATTGCGGAGCTATGGAGGTGGAGAACCGGATCTACAAAGGTTGTATTTCCGTTTCTTTGTAGTTAAGTTGTTAACTAGATCATTTTCGCCTAGACATCTAGCTAACGATCCTTAGATTAGGGTTTCTCGGCACGTTAAAATTTGAAATTGGCATGGTTGATGCCTTGTGAGACCACATTAGGGTTCCTAGGAACCCAACAGTGGCATCAGAGCCTAGCTAGAGCCTTAGGCGAAGTCTAGACGGAATTTGAAGTCCGAACGAACCCGAAACCCGATCACAAAATGGCTCTCTGGACTTTTTCTAAAAACAGGGATTTTTCAGTATTAAAAATATGTAGAAATATCAGTAGGAATATCTAAGAGTTACTGTAAATTTCGATGCCCTAATTCCATTAAAGCGCCGCGCTTCCGCGGCACGAGCATGGCTCGTGCGGCGGAACCACGGCCTGTTTGTCGTGTTGTGAGGTGATGTTTGCACAGTAACTCCTATTTAACAGTGCTGGTTTTCCTGGGTATTTTTAATATTTTTTCAACAGTTGAATTTTTCTGGAGTTGTTTTGGGGATTCGGTGTTTCGATCGGGGTATCAAATTTCGTCTTTGTGTCTTTCCGGATAATTTTTAGAATATGTTAAAAAGTTCGACCGGATATAAATACCCAATTTTTCCCCTGTCGGGAAATTTCCAAGTGTTGGATTTTTCCGTAGTCTAAAAGACGTTCTAAGTAGTGCAAGTAACTCGATGGACCCTCTAGAAGACAACAAACCTTAACTCGATTATGTGACCGTCTTGAACTGCCCTTTGAACCTTCGGGTTTGGGGCAGTACGGCGTGCCATATGTGAGGCGTTGGCTTGACCCTTCTACGGCTGGACCGTTGGTACTGAGGCACGAACGGAATGTTGTTAGACTTATTTCATGTGTTGAGCTGTATCGGGAAAACTTGGGTGTTTGACTGTTCGATCGAAAAGTTTAACATTTTCTGTTTATCTGGAATGGGATACAATAATTGGAATTCACAAAAGTTATGTGATAACTGAATGAATGTTATAAACATAGCACTTTAGTCTCACTTGATCGGTTGCCACGGAATTTTGATGCGATCAAAAGTCCGTCGCAATCACGTAGCGTACGCGGATACTCGCCGGGTAAACTTAATAGACAGCCTCACTCCATAGCCCCGACCAAGTGACTGTAGGAGAACCCCGTCGCCGAAAGCATCCGTTCGGGTGCTCGCGGCAGCGGTGTTCCGCCTTGGTGCACTTTGTCGACGGCGTCGGGGGTGTGGCCGTCTACTGAAGTTTGCGACGAGCATTCGATCAGAATGTCGGGAATCTTGTTGAATTGCCCGACTTGATATTGAAAAGAGTTTTCGATAATGAGACTAAAATGCGGGGTTTATAATTGTTAGGCATGCGATGTCTAAAGAATTCATTTGGTCAGGCATGCGATGTCTGAGGTGGTTGCGGATTCCAACTGTTGTAGTTTTACACTTTCTTTTCTGTGACCGTAAGTGTAATATGTGATATCGCCGGTTTCGTTGCTATATGTCAACGACAATTGGGATGCGCATATTTACTTACGTTGATGACATGTGATGTTATGTGTTGCTGGATATGTTATGTTGGATCGTCGTGTTCGAATAGCCGGGGGTTTTTATGTGAGATGAGTGTTTTTCATTTTTATTCATGTAAAAACTTGTATGTAATATTCTTTTATTGGGGCGCTTCCAGGTTGCGGAAGTTGTCACCGTTGATGTATATTATTTACTTTTCTGCACTAGGATAGACCCAAGGAGGGGAGCACAAGTAACCGGGTTCTGGGGTCCAGTGGGAGACCAACTCGAGGAGTCGAGCCCGGGTCTCCTAACCCTAGAATTGGTAGGGTTGCTTGCCGCTATCGTAGGGGTCTTGGGGTGTGGGTTTGGCTATTCATCACGACCGTGGAATCCGTGTTTTATACTGGCTCGTATTGAAAATACGGACGTCCTAGTATATCCAATATTTCATATGTTTCTTCTGCTGTGATTTATCTGTGATCATGTGATGTTCTGTGACAGATATTATATATAATGTATATGATATATTATATAGACGTTGCTTATGTTTTACACCCGCGCTAGCCCTGCCTCGCTCTGGCGTTAGTTACCTAACCTAACGGTGCAGACGGGACATCGAGGCGAATGCGGATGGCATAAGCGTACGTTATATTTATCTGTAATGGTTAGGTGGACTTAAATAATGGGATATTCATTAATGAGATTAATGAAAGAAAATAAACCTAATTGATGTTGTGGAATCGAATTTCAAAATAAAAACAGGTAGCTGCAGTTCTTGCTTTGCATCGCGGTGTTCATTATAGAACATCCTGCACCTTATTCGATGAGGAAAGGACCGAGATCCCTTTACCGGGAGTGACTCCTTTAGCAATAACTGGCAGATGCTACACACTCGGTTTGTCTTTGATCGCTTCTATAGTTTTCGCTTTGCACAGTGATATATATGATATATCCCGCACCTCATTCGACGAGGAAAGGGCCGACGATCCCTTCACCGGGAGTGATCCCTTTAGCAAAACTAGAAAAGCTTCAAAAACATTCCATTTAAAAACCATTTGATTCCGCAACGAGATCAAGTTCAAAGCGTTAAAGGTTTTCACAAAAACCATTCGCAACCCTCCGTCATTTTAGGAAGTAGAGTACTTAGTATTCGTGCTGTGTTTGTTGACCATAGTCAAGGCACAGTGTACGGTAGCTAAGTGATGTCTTCCTACACAGCATATGATGCGATTAGTTAGGACAGTCATGTGGCTTTGTTGACCTTAGCCAAGGGTCATGTGGGTGGGTCTAATTAATCACGAAATGACGGGTAGAACTTGACTAGTACCTATGATTTGTTGACCTTAGCCAAGGTCATAGGTGCTAGGGGTAAAAACCATTATCGGGAGTTTCAAGTGTTGAAATTTTGCAATGAGATTGCATACCTTCTATGTGATAGTTGGATCCCGATACCCACTGCGAGTAATTGTTACTCCTGGGAGAGTTTTGCACTTTGCAATTAGCCGATCAAGTAGGTGTCTAGAAAGGTGTCAACGGGGTTACGCCTCTGGGAAAACGAGGTTTACAGTAATTAGGTCCGTGCGAAAGCACGGGAAACCTCCCTCAAAGTACCGACACTGCCCTGGCTGAAAGATTGGCGAACTTGTAGAGTGTAATTAATCCCGGCTAGTCTTTCCTTTTAGGGTTTGAAGAAAGATTTGATAAAAACAGTGGGAGCCATCCTGATTAGATAAAATATATAACCAATCTGATCTTGCAAGAGCGCACGCAGAGTGTTTTCTTCTCTCTCTCTCCTGGTAGCGACCATATGACGCCTTAATCAAGATAATAAAATGGATGTATTGACCGAACCCGCTTGTTATACTGAGCTGGGGAACGTTGGTCCCGCTCCAACTTATAATTGTTATAAGACAGAGCAGGAAATTGGGGAATACCAGAATTCCTATGCCGCCCAAACGAAGAAAGTGCATATGATGCATCTCCTTCGGATGTGTTCATTACAAAGAACTGTTTCTCAGTATCCTCTGCATCCTGGGTATATGATACCAGATCAGGATCCCAGATATGTAATCTGTTACATAGGGCTACAAAAGGGTAGAAAAACTGAGAACGGGTGATAAGTTTCATGAGACAGAAAACGGGGCAAGTGTTGCAGCCAAGTCTGTTGGTCACTGTCACCCTGTATTACGAATACATTGATTCTGAACAAATGCTATTAGATACCGAACCTGATATAAAAAATCATATCAGTCTCTTTATTAGTAAAGAAAGGATATAATTTTGTATTGATGGATAATGTTTTGAACATTTCCTATATCAAAAGTGTTAGTGTATATGCCCTAGAGGCCATTACTGTATCATACTAGTTTGTATATTACTTAATGGATGCTTGGGATATTCACCTTGTATATACAATCTTGCTCAAAATAGTAGTATGCTACTTGGTTTGTTTTTACTTCAATGTGTACTTGTGTTTATTTCAGTATATCACTTATACGCATTAGTGGAGCCCTTAGGATCTTTGCTTGATTACCAGCGTTGTGATGGCAGTCACACTAGTGGGGGCTGGGTAATCTATAAGCACATCCTTATTCAGGTCCCTGGTCGTAGGACTATCGAGACAGGTCATCGATACTCCGGAGTAGACCAGCGCATGCGCTTCTCATCCCAGTGTGGGAGACGGTCTGTCCCACAGCCGTCAGTACGTCGTACTTGAGATAGTATGCGGGTGCTCGTTAGGTTACGGGTACACTGGACAGGACTCGTCGGGAACTGACTAGTTGGTATTATACCTATCGTCAGTTATCAGTTCCCAGGTGACATGAGTACAGCTTAGTCCGCTGACTTGACACTGTCACTTCGCCTCGGGTGTGTTCCCACTGTACTTTGATCACTACCCTACCACGGCTCAAAGGAGTCGTGCAAACAGGTGGTGGTTGGGTGCAGTCCCGAAGCACTTGGAGGCAGTGACGGTTAGACAGGATTCGTCTCTCCCGGTATTGGGGGTTGACATCGCGCTGTGTCTAGGAGAGCCATTACACGAGTAGTCCCTGGCCAGGGCAAACGAGATATACTGGTAGGTTTCCAGTGTTATCTCAGGGTGTATTGGGCTTCACTCCGGCACGACTTGTACCGCTATTGGGGGACTGACGTTTACCGCCCCCTAGGCCCGCCATGCGATGTATCAGACGAACAGACCGGACTGTACGGAGAATGTCACACTCAGGCTCAGTAGGAGTTCAGATGGGTTTCTCCTCGTCGGTCTTCTTGTCGGCATTACCTGGGGACCGTTACGCACAGCTAGTGCCGCTTGCGGTCTGTGGTTAAACCCACTGCCAGCGTAGTGTCGAGTCTTTAGAGTCCCACACAGAAAGCTTTTCGCCTTTAGGCAAAAGAGTAGAGGTCGCATGGTATTGCGACAGGTCGCATGGTTTTGCGACAGGGTTCGGTCACATCCGTGCACTTGTGCACGTACAGTGTCCGGACAGTTTACACTAGCAGGCTTTGGTTTAAGCCAGATCCTAGTGTACCTTATGGGATTGGATTTATCCAGTTTGCATTCGTGTTCCTCGGAACGCGGATGCGGGTGTGTATGCACAGTTGACAGGGAGGCAGAGGCAGCGGATTCTCATTAGGGTTGTTGACAGTTGACCGTTGACTATTTGACTTTATGCTCAACCCTAATGAGAATATGATATGTGATTAACTATTATATTAATTAAGTATTATGGTGATATGGTTGTTGACTTGTTGACTTTTGTTGACTTGTTGACTTTGTTGACTTGTTGACTTTTGTTGACTTGTTGACCGGTTGACTAGGCTTGACTAGTTGACCATCATGATAACCATGGTTATCATTTCATGCCAAAGACTTTTTCTTGCTTGCTCATTTGAGTAAAATGAGTGCATGACATGATAAGGTTATGGTTGCTTCTAACCATCACATAAGACTTTTTTGATATGATGAGTTATGATCACTTTGGATTATGAGAGGGTGAAAGACAAAAGAGTTGCTCATTCTTTCTTGCTCATTCTCTCTCTTGTTCTTGAGCTCTCCTCTTGCTCTCACCCTAAACCTCTTGCTCCCTCTCTTGATTTATGGTTCTCTTGTCTCATGAGTTGAGAATCAAGAACCATAGATAAAATCCTATTCTATTTCCTCTCTACTCATTCTAGTTCACTAGGTTTAGCAAACCAAGTGAACTAGTTTCTTCAAAGAACGAAGAAGGAGCTAAAGGTTGGAGCTTTCAAGTGGATCTATCTTCGGCGTACGGAGACAACGAGAAGGAGCCATCGAACAACCATCGGAGCTTGAAGAGAAGGAGTTCAAGTTTAGGTATAACCATCTTCATCCGAGTAGCTAAATATCTTTAGCTTAGTATGCTAGTTTTAGTTTAGGTAAAGATCCCGACCTAGCTTAGTCCATGTTGCCTCTTGCGTTAAAATTTTGATTTTATACCGTTTCCGCCTCCCCGTAAGAACCGGGGGTCGCAACGTGGACTTACAGTGGTATCAGAGCCTAACTAAACTTAAACTAGCTTGGTAGTGAAGTGTAACGAAGTTCGGAACCGGAAAAATCCAAAAACCAAACTTTTACAAAAAACTGAGTTTCTGTTGAAATTTTTTTTGCTCAAAATGAAAAACTTTATACTTGTAAATTCGGCTCAGGGTTTTGTGTGAACACCCAAGAAAAACGATACAGTAATTCGTCCAAACCGCCGCCCTTCCGCCGCGCGAGCTAGGTATCCGCCGCGGAACCGCCGCGCTTTGTCGTCTTCTGTGCATCGTTTTTCGTGCAGTGTGTGTATGTGTTGGTTTTGGGATTTTTGGAATATATTATATGTGCCCAGATTTTCCAGAAAAGAAATTTCCTTTTAGGGTCCTATAATTCCGTATTTTTTCCGAACTTCACTGCACTTTGACTATGATGGTTATATCTGTAATGTTTGCATGTATTGAACGTCGGCTAATCGCTATAAGTCGATTAGTCGGGGTTATACATGATCTGTAATGTGCTGGAATGTGTATATAAATATGTTGGATTGTCGCGGGTGAATAGCCGGGGGTTGTGAGACGAGAGTTTTCTTTTCTTGCAATTCATGTAAATTTGTAAATTGATGTAATAATTATTTGTATGGCCGCACAACCGGGTCGGGGTTGTAGCCGTCATTGTATAATTTCTTTTTACTGTTTTTGCTCCTAGGATAGACCCATGGAGGGGTGCACAAACTACCGGGTATGCCGAAGTGTCGAGTGGCCTACTCATGGAGATGAGGGAGGTTGCTACGCTTCGGGTACTTGGCGGGTAGTTTGCCGCACCCGTAGGGGTCTTGGGTGGGGTTTTGGCTATTCACCGCGACCGTGTAATCTGTTTTTGTTACAGGCTCGTACAAATTACAGATTCCTAGTATATCCAATGTATTTATCTGTGATCTGAAATGTTTATCATTGCAGTATATCTATATATGATATTATTTAGGCGTTGCTTATGTTTTACAGACGCGCTAGCCCAGCCCCCGCTCTGTCGTTAGTTAAGTAACCTAACGGGTAATGACGGGGCCCCGTGGTGAATGCGAATGGCATAAGCGTACGTCATATTTTGGTTGTTTTCTGCAATGGTAGGATTAAATGATGGGACGCATTAAAAGAACTAATGCAAGAATATCACGCATTAAAAGAACTAATGCAAGATAATAAACCAAGTTAAAGTCGTTGGAACACTTTCGAAAAACCACTCGGTTCTTTTCAAAAACAACTTTTAAATGCGGAGCTTGAGACACTCCTTTTAAAAGCTATCTCGTTCCATCGACCAAATCAAGTTCACTACGTTCACGGTTTTGCCAAAACCATCCGTAGCCCTCCGTCGTTTCACATGAATAGTCGATAGTATTCAAGCTGTGTTTGTTGGCCAAAGTCAAGGCACAGTGATTGGTAGCTATTGGGTATTCATGTGCAGCATAGATAGATGCGTTGGTTTGGAACAGTCGTACTGCCTTGTTGGCCAAAGTCAAGGGTAGGTGCGGGTGGATTCAAATTAACCTGGAGAACGACGGGCAGAACTTGACATGTGACTTATGATTTGTTGGCCAAAGTCAAGGTCATAAGAGCATGGGGCAAAAATCCACATCGGGAGTTTCAAAAGTACTGAAACTTGCTAGATTTGCATACCATTTGGAGTGTGATGATTCTGGTAGGATTCCTTCAGTTTCGTCACGCGATGATATTTGGATCCCGATCCTACTGTGAGTATATGCTACTCCTCGGGAAATTTCTCACTTAACGATCAATGCTATAAACCTAGTAGGTGCCTAGAAAGGTGTTAGCGGGGCTACGCCCCCAGGGAAAAGAGGTTCTTTAATTAAGGAACTTCGCGAAAGCGTTGGAAAACCTCCCTCGAAGTACCGACACCGGCCTGGCTGAACGGTTAAGCAAGTATTGTACGGTGGGATTGATCCTGACTAATTCTTCCTTTATGGTTTGAGGAGGGATTCGAGAAACAGTGGGAGCCATACTGTTTAGACAAACTAAAAACCACTCTAAACTTGCAAGAGCATCATGCTGAGTGTTTCTTCTTCTCTCTCCTAATTGCAGCGACCAATCAACATGACTGGACTTAAGTTACTCCTAGATAAAAACAAACTGACAGGGCCAAACTACAAAGATTGGCTCAGGAATGTCAAGATAACAATCACTTATGACAAGCTGGGGTATCTTCTTACCACCAAAGCTCCCCCTGTCCCTGGTCCAACTTCCAGCGTCGCGGATAAGGAAATCCGCAAGACTTGGAAGATTGATAGCGCGAAGGCCAAGTGCCTCCTGCTTGCCTCGATGGACAACGAACATCAGAGGAGGCATGAGAATATGGACATGGAGTCCATATTGCTCCATACAAAAGAACTGTATGGAGAGCAATCACGTATCGCAAGATACGAAGCGTCGAAAAAGTTGTTTTCGACAAGAATGGCCGTCGGATCATCAGTAGCCGAGCATGTGCTAAAGATGATCGGCTTCATTGAGGAGCTCGCTGACCTAGGGATCACATTGGAGAGTGAGCTATATACGGATATAGTTCTCCAGTCACTTCCTTCCACTTACGCCCAGTTCATACTGAACTTCAACCTACAAGAAAAAGAGGTTGAACTTTCAGAGCTCCTCAACATGCTGAGGAGCGCAGAGGGCACCCTACAGAAAGGTAGGGATACATCCACTTTGTTTGTAGGAGGATCATCTTCTTCTAGGTCCAAGGCGAAAGCCAAGGGAAAGAAGAAGAAGGCCCCCGCCAAACCAAGGGGCGGTGTTGGTAAAGTGGATACGAAGGGAAAAGGCAAAGCAACAAAGTTAGCGGGAAAGCTTGTGGATAAGGAAGAATGCTTCTATTGTCATAAGAAAGGACACTGGAAGAATGATTGCAGGGCCTGGAAGGCCAGAACACAGGAATTGAAGCAGGTTGCAGCTTCAGCTTCAGGTGTGTATGTTATTGAAAACTGTCTTTCAATAAACTCTACTTCCTGGGTATTGGATACCGGATCAGGATCTCATATCTGTAATTCTTTGCAGGCGTTGAGAAACCGTAGTGTTTTGAAGGCAGGTGACATGACCCTCAAAGTTGCAAACGGAGCTAGCATGGATGCTAAAGCCGTGGGGGACTATCACCTGGGAATGTCAGATGGACATGTTTTGGTTTTGCGTAATTGCTTTTTTGTACCCAACGCAACTTGTAATATCATTTCTGTATCTTTAGTTTCTAAAGAAGGTTATGAATTTGCGTTTGTAAGTAATGTTGTAAACATTCACCTTAATCAAGTTTTGATTGGGTCAGGTACATTGAGTAATGGTATATACGTGTTAAACCAACCACAGATTTTCAACGTCCAGAATACACATAAAAGAAAGTCTCCAGAACTAAATCAGACTTTCTTATGGCATTGTAGATTGGGTCACATCAATGAGAGAAGGTTGACTAAGTTACATACAGAAGGATATTTGAATACGTTCGAATATCAATCGTATGCCACTTGTCAATCTTGTCTCAAAGGAAAGATGACAAAGACTCCGTTTACTGGACAAGGAGTAAGAGCGAGCGAGCTCTTGGGACTCGTACACAGTGACGTGTGCGGTCCAATGTCTACACATGCCCGAAGCGGACATTCTTACTTCATTACTTTTACGGATGACTTCTCAAGGTACGGTTATGTCTTCTTAATGAAACATAAGTCCGAGGCCTTTGGAAAATTCCAGGAGTATAAGAATGAAGTAGAGAAACAGACCGGCAAAAGTATTAAGATTCTAAGATCGGATCGAGGTGGAGAATACTTAAGTGCCGAGTTCCTGGACTATTTAAAAGAGAACGGAATTCTCTCTCAGCTTACTCCTCCATACACCCCGCAACATAACGGTGTATCGGAGAGACGGAACCGCACCCTATTGGATATGGTGCGGTCAATGATGGGTAATGCTGAGTTACCGCGATCATTCTGGGGGTATGCGCTAGAATCAGCAGCGTACCTTTTGAACCGAGTTCCGACTAAGACTGTGCCTTCCACACCATATGAAATGTGGTGTGGGAAGAGACCCTATCTTAAGCACATTAAGACATGGGGATGTCCGGCTTTTGTCAAAAAGCAGCATGCGGATAAGCTCGAGGCACGCTCAGTACAGTGCAAGTTTGTGGGGTATCCAAAGAACTCAAAAGGATATTTCTTCTACTGTGAAGAGGAACAAAAAGTTCTTGTTTCTCGTCATGCCTACTTCTTGGAAACTGAGTTTTTGGAAAACCAGATAAGTGGGAGCACAGTAGAACTGGAAGAAATTCCAGAACCACGGACTGTTACTGAAAGTTTAGTGGAACCAGAAGGTTCGGAAGAACAGGACATTCCTACGCCGCTCCGCAGAAGTAGTAGGCAGTCTCATCCGCCCGAGAGATACTACGGTTTTCTCATAGACGGGGATAGAGAGGATTGCATCATAGATTATGATGAGCCTACTAGCTTCCAGCAGGCCGTTCAGAGCGTTGACTCAGTGAAATGGCTGGATGCAATGCGGACCGAAATGGAGTCCATGTACACCAACAAGGTATGGACGTTGGACATTGCTCCAGACGGGGTAAAACCCGTAGGATGCAAGTGGATCTTCAAAAGGAAGATTGGTGTAGATGGACAGGTTGAGACCTATAAAGCTAGGCTGGTAGCAAAGGGTTTTCGTCAACGACCTGGCTTGGACTACGACGAAACCTTTTCTCCAGTAGCCATGCTGAAATCCATTCGGATCCTTCTTGCCATTGCTGCCTTCCACGATTATGAGATCTGGCAAATGGACGAAAAGACAGCTTTTCTAAATGGAAATTTAGAGGAGTGTGTCTATATGGACCAGCCAGAGGGTTTCATTCAGAGTGGGAGCAGCGGAAAGGTGTGCAAGTTGCTTAAGTCCATCTATGGACTAAAGCAGGCATCGCGGAGTTGGAACATCTGTTTTGATGAGACGGTCAAAGAATTTGGCTTTATCAAAAATCCAGATGAACCATGCATCTATAGTAGATTTGTAGCGAGAACTATAGTATTCCTCGTTTTATACGTGGATGACATTCTCTTAATAGGAAATGACATTCCTATGCTACAATCTGTCAAGGGGTTCTTGTCACACAGGTTCTCCATGAAAGACCTGGGTGATGCCTCATACATTCTGGATATCCGGATCTACCGTGACAGATCCAAGAGGATATTAGGACTTTCGCAGTCCAGGTACATCGACACCATACTGAAGAGGTTCAGAATGGAAGATTCCAAGCGCGGTAACCTACCGGCTTGTCACGGGATCACCCTCTCTAAAGAGATGTCTCCCAAGACTGATTTAGAGAGGGATCGCATGTCTATTATACCCTACGCTTCTGCGGTAGGCTCTATAATGTATGCGATGTTGTGTACCAGACCGGATATAGCTTATGCACTGAGTGTGGTAAGCCGGTATCAGTCTAACCCTGGGGAGAAACACTGGATAGCGGTAAAGAACATTCTCAAGTACCTGAGAAGGACTAAGGAGATGTTCTTGGTGTATGGCGGAAAAGACCTCCAGATCGAGGCCTTTGCTGACTCCAGCTTCCAGAGTGACAAGGATGATTCCAAGTCCATGTCGGGTTTTGTCTTTACCCTCAATGGAGGGGCGGTGTGTTGGAAGAGTTCCAAACAGGAAACCGTTGCAGACTCGACGATGGAAGCGGAATACATCGCTGCATCTGATGCCGCAAAAGAAGCTGTCTGGATGAGGAAGTTCTTGAAAGAACTTCAGGTGGTTCCGTCCATTGTTGATCCAATACCTCTGTATTGCGACAACAACGGGGCTATAGCTTTAGCGAAGGAACCCAGGTCCCATCAGAGATCCAGGCACATCTTGAGGCAGTATCACCTGATCAGGGAGATCGTGGATCGCCAGGAGATCGAGGTTCGGAGAGTCGCTTCAGAAGACAACACTGCAGATCCATTCACTAAGGCCTTGCCCCAGACTCAGTTCGAGCGGCTGATCGAGATGATAGGTCTTCGATACGCCAGTACATGGCCTTAGTGCAAGTGGGAGATTTTTAGTGTATATGCCCTAGAGGCCATTACTGTATCATACTAGTTTGTATATTACTTAATGGATGCTTGGGATATTCACCTTGTATATACAATCTTGCTCAAAATAGTAGTATGCTACTTGGTTTGTTTCTACTTCAATGTGTACTTGTGTTTATTTCAGTATATCACTTATACGCATTAGTGGAGCCCTTAGGATCTTTGCTTGATTACCAGCGTTGTGATGGCAGTCACACTAGTGGGGGCTGGGTAATCTATAAGCACATCCTTATTCAGGTCCCTGGTCGTAGGACTATCGAGACAGGGCATCGATACTCCGGAGTAGACCAGCGCATGCGCTTCTCATCCCAGTATGGGAGACGGTCTGTCCCACAGCCGTTAGTACGTTGTACTTGAGATAGTATGCGGGTGCTCGTTAGGTTACGGGTACACTGGACAGGACTCGTCGGGAACTGACTAGTTGGTATTATACCTATCGTCAGTTATCAGTTCCCAGGTGACATGAGTACAGCTTAGTCCGCTGACTTGACACTGTCACTTCGCCTCTGGTGTGTTCCCACTGTACTTTGATCACTACCCTACCACGGCTCAAAGGAGTCGTGCAAACAGGTGGTGGTTGGGTGCAGTCCCGAAGCACTTGGAGGCAGTGACGGTTAGACAGGATTCGTCTCTCCCGGTATTGGGGGTTGACATCGCGCTGTGTCTAGGAGAGCCATTACACGAGTAGTCCCTGGCCAGGGCAAACGAGATATACTGGTAGATTTCCAGTGTTATCTCAGGGTGTATTGGGCTTCACTCCGGCACGACTTGTACTGCTATTGGGGGAATGACGTTTACCGCCCCCTAGGCCCGCCATGCGATGTATCAGACGAACAGACCGGACTGTACGGAGAATGTCACACTCAGGCTCAGTAGGAGTTCAGATGGGTTTCGCCTCGTCGGTCTTCTTGTCGGCATTACCTGGGGACCGTTACGGACAGCTAGTGCCGCTTGCGGTCTGTGTTTAAACCCACTGCCAGCATAGTGTCGAGTCTTTAGAGTCCCACACAGAAAGCTTTTCGCCTTTAGGCAAAAGAGTAGAGGTCGCATGGTATTGCGACAGGTCGCATGGTTTTGCGACAGGGTTCGGTCACATCCGTGCACTTGTGCACGTACAGTGTCCGGACAGTTTACACTAGCAGGCTTTGGTTTAAGCCAGATCCTAGTGTACCTTATGGGATTGGATTTATCCAGTTTGCATTCGTGTTCCTCGGAACGCGGATGCGGGTGTGTATGCACAGTTGACAGGGAGGCAGAGGCAGCGGATTCTCATTAGGGTTGTTGACAGTTGACCGTTGACTATTTGACTTTATGCTCAACCCTAATGAGAATATGATATGTGGTTAACTATTATATTAATTAAGTATTATGGTGATATGGTTGTTGACTTGTTGACTTTTGTTGACTTGTTGACTTTGTTGACTTGTTGACCGGTTGACTAGGCTTGACTAGTTGACCATCATGATAACCATGGTTATCATTTCATGCCAAAGACTTTTTCTTGCTTGCTCATTTGAGTAAAATGAGTGCATGACATGATAAGGTTATGGTTGCTTCTAACCATCACATAAGACATTTTTGATATGATGAGTTATGATCACTTTGGATTATGAGAGGGTGAAAGACAAAAGAGTTGCTCATTCTTTCTTGCTCATTCTCTCTCTTGTTCTTGAGCTCTCCTCTTGCTCTCACCCTAAACCTCTTGCTCCCTCTCTTGATCTATGGTTCTCTTGTCTCATGAGTTGAGAATCAAGAACCATAGATAAAATCCCATTCTATTTCCTCTCTACTCATTCTAGTTCACTAGGTTTAGCAAACCAAGTGAACTAGTTTCTTCAAAGAACGAAGAAGGAGCTAAAGGTTGGAGCTTTCAAGTGGATCTATCTTCGGCGTACGGAGACAACGAGAAGGAGCCATCGAACCACCATCGGAGCTTGAAGAGAAGGAGTTCAAGTTTAGGTATAACCATCTTCATCCGAGTAGCTAAATATCTTTAGCTTAGTATGCTAGTTTTAGTTTAGTTAAAGATCCCGACCTAGCTTAGTCCATGTTGCCTCTTGCGTTAAAATTTTGATTTTATACCGTTTCCGCCTCCCCATAAGAACCGGGGGTCGCAACGTGGACTTACAAAAAGTTGATCGGTTCAGGCACGTTATCTAAAAGCATTGACGTTCTAAATCAAACTACAGTTCCTCGTATACAGAACACACACGAGAGGAAGAGTTCAGAAATGAACGAATTCTTCTTGAGGTATTGTAGACTAGGTCATATCAATGCGACCCGACTAGCTGAAGTTACATTTAGATGCATATTTAAATCAGTTTGAATTTACATCTTGTGAAACTTGCCAGTCATGTCACAAAGATATAATGACACCAGCTCTGTTTACTGGAAACAGAGAAAGAGTTAGTAAACTCTTGGGACTGATACATGATGATGTATGTAAGATCTCCTGTCTACACATGCCAGGACTGGTTCTTTTTACTTCATTATATTCTCTGATAATCTCTCAAGATTCAGTCATATGTTCTTGTTGAAACATAAGTCCGAACCTTTTGAGGTATTCACAGAATATAAGTTAGAAGTAGAGAACCAATAACCGGGTATAAGTATTATGTCCTATGATGAGATCAGGGAGGAGAATACTTGTGCATGGAATCCTTGGACTATTCTAAAGGAAAATGAGATTCTCTCTCAGTATTACTCCTCTGAATACACCACAGCACTACGGTATATCGGGACGGAGCAATCACACCCTATATGATATGGTGTGCTCTATGATGAGTATTACTGAGTTACCTATTTCCTTTTGGGAGTTATGCACTTGAGAAGCTGCATACCTATTGAATTAGGTTCGAATCAAATTAGTGCCTACCACTCCATATAAGATATGGTGCGGGAAGATCCTATCTCTTAAGTAAGTTAAGATTTGGGATTGTCCGTCCTATGTCAAAAGCAAAATCCGGACAAGCTCGAGGCAAGGGCTGTAATGTAGAACTGGAAAGGTTCCAGCTATACAAACTACAGCAGATGATTTGACAGAACAAAAGGATTCTATAGTCCCCGACGAACCTCAGCCTCTCCGCCGATCTAGTAGGGTTCCTCATCCGCCTGAGAGATACCTTGGTTTCTCGATGACAGTGGGAGCAAGGATAGCATCATGAGATGATGACCCAACTAGTTTTGAGCAGGCTATCAAGAGTAGGGACTCTGTAAGAATGGCTGGATGCTTAGCGATCTGAGATGGACTCCACATACACCAGCAAAGTATGGACTTTAGCTGCTATATCTGAAGGGTTAAATCCCCATCAGGAGCAAGTATATCTTGAGAAGATTACTTGGTGTAGATGGAAAAGTTGAGACTTTCAAAGCTAGACTTGTTAAAGGTTTTCATCATCGACCAGGCGTGGATAATGATGAAACCTTTTTCCAGTAGCTATGCTCAAGTCTATCCAGATCCTACTTACCACGGCTACATACCATGACTACGATATCTGGCGGTTGGGTGCCATGACTGCTTTTCTAAATACTGATTTAGAAGAGAACGTCTATAAGAACACAGCCAGAGGTCTTCGTAAACAGTGGGAGCAGCGGAAACGTGTGCAAGTTGCTTTACATAATGAAGCAGGCATCGCGGAGTTGGAACGTCTGTTTTGATGTGATAGTCAAAGTGTTTGACTTCATCAAAATGGTAGACGAACCTTGTATATACAAAAGGGTAGTAGAGAGTAAGGTGGTCATCTTCGTATTGTACGTAGACAACATACTCTTGATAGGAAAAGAGTTTCCTATACTACGATCGGTCAATCTCCTATTATCACAAGGATTCTCCAAATAGGATCAAAGTGATACCTCCTAAATCTTGAGTTTTCATCTATGAGATAGATGTAATTGGATGCTAGGATTCTCACTAGATGTAGTGAGATAGTATCAATAGATCCTGGGGAGAATCACTGGAAGTGTTCCAGGGTGATAAAGACGACTGAATGTCAGTCACAGGCACTGTCTTTACCCTCAGTAAAGGGACGGTATGTTGGAAGAGTTCCAAGCTAGATACCGTGGCAAACTAGACGATAAAGGCTGGTAACATCGCTATTGAAGATACTACCAAAGAGGAAGTTTGGGTGTATATTGGTTCATAAGATGAACTTGGTTCCAGCCATTGTATGACAATGGAAGTGTGGCTTCGGCCCTAGAACCATGGTCCCATCAGTGACCCAGACATATTCTGAGGAAGCATCACCTGATCATGGAGATAGTTGATCTCCGAGGTGATCGAGGTTAGGAGAGTAGACACAGAGGACAACACGGCGGATCCACTCACGAAGGCCTTTTCCCAGAGAGAGACTCATATGGGATGCTTGAGTATTAGATACTACAACCACTGCTACAGATGGCCCTAGTGCAAGTGGGAGATTGTTAGTTATATGTATGCCCTAGAGGCCATTACTGTACATTGGATGTATATTGTAGTGGATGCTGGGACATATATAGGTAGGACTTTCTTGCTCGACATGATAGTACGCTATCTGGTTGCTCTTTATCTTAACATGTATACTTTCTGTCTCTCTGGTTACATGTTGATAAAGCCCTTAGGATGTGTACTCGACTTCCAGGACTATGATGCAGATCATACTAGTGGGGCCTGGGTAGTCAATGAGTACATCCTTCATTGTTCCTAGTCGAGGGAATATCGAGACGGGGCATTTATATTCCAGAGTAGACTAGCGTATATCTTCTCGACCCATGCGATGGGCGATGGATGATCCCATATCCATTGGTGTTTGACATCGGAGATGGTATGCGGGTGCTCAGTGGAGACTGGGTACACTGAACGGACTCGCCGAGAACTCCCAGATGGTATTATACCTCACGTCAGATGGCAGTTCTCTGGTGACACTGGTACAGCTTAGTCTGTTGACCCGAGATCGTCATAGAGTCTTGTGTGTCTCCCACTGTGCTTTGATTTCCACCCTACCACGGCTCTACTGAGTCATGCAAACAGGTGGTTTTTGGGTACAGTCCCGATTCACATGGAGGCAATGAGCGATAGGAGGGGATTCGTCTCTCCCGGTATTGGGGGTTGATGTTGTGCTATGCTCGACTGGCCATAACAGGAAATCCCTGGCCAGGGTTGCAGTGATATACTGGTAAGAGTTATCAGTAGTTTCACGAATCTTATGGACCTTAAGTCGGCATGACTTATCGAGCTATTGGGGTCTGACGTTTGCCACCCCTAGGCAAGATATGCGACATATCAGACGAACAGACCGGACCGTACGGTAAGTGTTACTGGTTGGATTCGCAGGAGTGTGAGCGGGCTTGCTCGTCGATCTTCTGATCGCTCAATACCCGGGTGGCCGTTACGTTTAGCAGACCGCTTGCGGCTTGTGGGTGTTTGATATGATGATCATCCGCTGCCGGCATATTGACGAGTCTTTAGAGTCCTACACAAAGGTTTCCTGGCTCAAGCGAAACGAAATAGGAGCGCATATGAGATATGTGCGGGACCGAGAATAATGCGTGTATGTGATACCGTATTTCATTCTCGCGATGAATGTGTGTCGAATGGTTGTATGCGATATAACCTAGTTATCGAATCAAGGATTGATTCGATAAGCCGATACATTGGATACTAGCCGGTTATATGCGATATGACCGGATCATTGGATCAAGTGTTGATTTAATGATTGAATGTATAATTATATATTTGATATATTACTTTGAATTAACTAGTATTGGTTCACTTTAAATGGATTTACTCACTTGGTTTGTGCACATTGTATATATGATATATTTTGTGCACATGATTGTATCATGTTTGATGATACATGCAAGCTAGGGTTAGTGTAAAGAATTAGACCATGGTTAGGTTTATGATTAGGGTTTTCTTTTTATTTACTTATTCATTTATTTATTCTTTTGTTTATTTTGGAAAAATTAAAAGGTAAAGAGAAAAAGAATGGTTGCTAGTTTTGTTTGTAGTTGAAGTTTCTTGAAACTTTGACTTAGTCACCATTCTTGTCTCATCCTTAACCCTAACCATTCAAGTTAACCATGGTTCATTCTCTACAATTAACCAAGGGTTAGTAAATGATAAGTATTGATTTATTTATCATTTTCAAAAAACTTATCATAACTTTCTTCTTCTTCTTCATATCTATCATGAAGAAAGCTTAGGTCATCAATGGTGATTGATGATAAAGAGTGAGAAATCCAATTCTAAAATGAACCCAACTCCTATTTCTTCATTCTCTACCTCTTGCCAAGTAGTAGAGTGTGTTTTCTTCACAAGTTTCTTGACTTGGTGAAGTCGGAGCTTGATTTAGCGATGCCTCGACGTAGATCATCTTCGGCATGGACATCGATGACCTAGCCCGTCCATTTTCCGATGAAGCCGACGCTAGAGCCCGGGAGTTGTTATGGACAGCGAGGAGACTTCATTACGGAGCTATGGAGGTGGAGAACCGGATCTACAAAGGTTGTATTTCCGTTTCTTTGTAGTTAAGTTGTTAACTAGATCATTTTCGCCTAGACATCTAGCTAACGATCCGTAGATTAGGGTTTCTCGGCACGTTAAAATTTGAAATTGGCATGGTTTATGCCTTGTGAGACCTCATTAGGGTGCCTAGGAACCCAACAGTCTTTTCCTTTTACCTTCTCTCAGGTTGCGAGTGCTCCTTGGTTTAGGAGACAGTACACCTATTACGCAAATTGGATAGTCTTCTTCCAAACCATAGGCAGGTGCCGACCGGTAGGGAATGAAGAAAACCAATTAGCCTAACGATGGTGTACAGAAGGTATTAAGTAAAGACATAACAAGGGATTAGTAAGAGGGCAAAGTAAATTGCGACTGCTATTCATGACCAAACCAAGTATTTATTCGCCAATCCTAAATCACCTTAGTATTTCTCCAGAACACTCCGTATCGCTACGAAGATCCACAGTTTATTGGATACTCTATCGTATGGTTATATACGAACTCGAAAGGAACTTGTTCCAGTTCGGGGATGGATTCTGGTTCAGGAGAAATAAGAATAAGGTTTATTCGGTTATCTTTTATCTTCACCTTCTCTCGCATTGCGAGTGTTCCTAGGATTAGGACAGTACACCCATTATGCTTATTGGATAGTCTTCTTCCAAACCATAGGCTGGTGCCGAACGGTAGGGAAGGAAGAAAACCATTTGGCCTAAAGGGGTGTACAGAAGGTAATGACTAAAGACATAGAAAGGGATTTGGAAAGATGGCAAAGAATTACACGGTTACAGTTGTGAATCTGGATAATGGAAGAGGCATTACTAGGAATACCGGGATACCCCATCGAAACATTTCAATGTTTCAGTTTCACTGTGTACTGTTAAAGGAAAATTGATTTCCCTATTAGATACTTACTCTAGGATATGTATTTACCAGGTATGATTCTCACATCTGTATGGTTTTACAGATGATGAGTGGGAGTAAGTTATTGGGAATTAGGTGATCATACTCATTATATCGGGATTCGTTGTAATCGGTGATATTTGAGGAAGTCACCTGGGTTGTTTGCCGGACGGCAAATATTTGGTTTTGAATATCCGCTGTTATGCACCAATTTCAAATCGATATATCTGTACGTCTATTTTCATAGAGTGAGATATACCTTTTTGAAATTATGTCCATGACATTTACCTATATCAGTGGATGGTTAGGTAAGGAGCATTAAACAACGGTGTAATTCTTCTTAATCATAAGTACAGTTTTCAACCTATGACACACAGGGATTGAGTTGTCAGACTCAAGGGACTTATACAGAGTATTGTATGTTGTCCAGTGTCCATGAGGACAGAGGGGATGGTTCTCGTACTATATTCGGTTTACTTATGACTTCTCTAGTTTTTAAGACAGGTGTTTCGTAGAAACACAGGGTCCAAGTTTTGAGAAGTTATAGGTATATGAATAAAGTAGAGAACCAGGTGTTGCAAGTATCGGGATTCTTCAAGGTGATCGAAGATATAGATACTTGTGTAGGGTATTCAGTTGATAGTAATGATTAAGAGAACTTGCTTCTTTTTCAGGCTACTCATAATTGGAAGCATTCCTAAGTTGAGTAACGCTGATCGGCCTCCTTCCATTTAGTTGACATGCATTGGAGACAGCTGCATGATTTGAATCTGGTTCAATTAAATCAGTGCCTCTGGTTCTATATTGGATATAGAATAGTTCATATCTTAACGATGTTTAGGTACGGGGAGTTGTCCGGCTTATGCTTAAAACCAGACTCTGGATAACTCAAGTCACGTTTCTGTAATGGCTGTTTGTAGGTTGACCCAGGCTATGACGAGGGTTGACTTTCTACCATCTGGAAGATCAATAGTGATATTGTTCTAGACTCGCCACAGTTTTAATAAAAATGGATTTTTTCAGAAAACAGTAGTGTGAGTATGGTAGAACTGGAAGTGATTCTAGAACCACAAACAATTACTGAAGATTTGATAGGAACCTAAAGATTCAATTTGGTTTGACATTCCATTGGCCACTCCGCAAATACGGTGGGTAACTTCAGGCAACCGAGAGGTACTCCCGTAGCCTCAAGGACGGTGACAGGGAAGTTCTTGTTTACCCACACTTATCATTGCTGTTGTTCCAGGCTGCGAGACCCGGCGGGAGGATGAGTATAGCATCGTTCTGAACTGGCTTTAGAAGTGTACGTCTATATGACTCTGCCAGAGGGTTGTCGTGGTCAGTGGGTGCAGCGGAAGCATTGGTGGACAAGTGGCTTTTGTCTATTTTTAGACTAAAGCAGATATAGTGGAGATAGATCATCTATTTCTGATGTGACAGTCATAGGTTTGACTTCATCAGAATAGGGGATGGATCTGTTAAAAAGGTAGTAGGGTGTGATGTCCTGCTATTTGGATGACATACACAGACTAGGAAATGATATTCCTATACTACAATCGGTTATACTTTGGTTGTTACACAGTGGTTTCTCCACATGGGACTTGGATATTATATCATACATACTGGTTACTAGATCTATGGTTTTAGATCTAGATTTGGGTGGTTTCCCAATCTGGGTACTTAGACAACATTCTAAGAGTATTTAGAATGGACGACTCCTGGCACGGTAGTGTACCTGCAAGTGATGGAGTCACTCTCTCTAAAGGTGTCTTACAGACTAAAGGGGAGAGGGATGTGCATGATTGGCAGATCACTTGCTTAGGCAATTGAGTCAATCATGAGATGTCAAGTACCACACCAAATGTTGTTTTTGCAGTAGGTGCAATGAGTTGATATTGATCCAATCCTGGAGAAACAGTCGGAAGCAGTTTTAGAACATAAGTGAATGTTCTAGGGATATGATAACGACAACCTCATTCGGGACACAGTTATCATTCCAGGCTTCCAAGGTGACCTGGACGACAAGGTGGTTGTCAGAGTTATAGTTTTCCTTCTGACGAGCGGCAGTATTTTGGACAAGTGGTCCGAGGCAATACTGAGGGAGGCATGGCGCTGGATACTGATTAAGTTCAGTTGGCGATACAGTCTAAGAAGTTTGGATTTGGAGTTCATTTATGAGCTAGGTCCCATCAGACATCCAGACACATTCTAAGACAGGTATTGCTCATTTCGGGAGATGGCTTTCTCCGCGAACATGAGATATAGAGAGACATAGAAGGAAACATCCAGGCGGATCCACTCACTGAGGCTATTCCTCGAACGCAATAGTTTCGCAAACGAGCTTTGTGAGACTGACAAGTAGAGGAGTTGGGTGTCCGGTATCACACGGGCTGTGAGTATGCGACATCGCAATAATTATCCTTGAGTCCAAGTGGGAGATTGTTGGAGATAGTGCCCTCAGAGTCAATTATTGGATCACAGGCACGTTATTGCAATGATTGAGGGAGGACCTATTCCGGTAGGACAGTCTTACTCAAGATGATAGTATGCTATCTAGTTTATCTTTATCATCGTGTACTGCTTTAGGTGACCAGACAGGTCGCTATTACATGGTGATAGAGCCCCTATAATTCTTGCTTGACTGCCAGCAGTATGAGGGCGATCATATACGTGGGAGCTGGTAGTCTATAAGCACATCCTTAAAAGGTCCCTAGTCGTGGGAGTTTCGAGATAGGGCATCGATACTCAAGAGTAGACTAGTGTATACAGTCGAGACCCCGACGAGGGGCGGTGGCCGGTCTCACAAGCCACTGGTGTCAGTTGGTTCACCTAAGATGTATACAGGTGCTCATTGGGTTATGAGTACACCGACAGGACTCGCCGGGAACATGCTAGTTCGTCTTATACCTGACGTCAGATAGCAGTTCCCTGGTGACATGTGTACAGGTTAGTTCATCGACCTGAGGATCGTCATTTTTCTCGTGTGAGTTCCCACTGTACTTTGATTACTACCCTACCACGCTCAAAGGAGACATGTAAACAGGTTTTAGTTGGGTACAGACCCGAGCCACATAGAAGCAGTGAGCGGATCTTCAGGGTTCGTCTCTCCCGGTATTGGGGGTGAGGTCGCGCCGTGTCTAGGAGAGCCATTACACGAAGTCCTTGGCCAAGGCAGGAGATTTACTGGTAGGTATTCCAGTAGTATCTCAGGGTATTCTGGGCTACACTCCGACACGACTTGTACCGCTTTTGGGGGTCTGACTTTTACCAACCCCCTAGGACTGCCATGCGATGCTCATAGACGAACGGACCGGACTGTATGGATATTGTCATTGACAGGCGCAGTAGGGTGTCAGGATGAGTTCGCTCATCGACGTCCCTTTCGGTCAATAGCTGGTAGCCCGTCACGTATGGCTAATACCTCTGACGTGCTAGTAGTTAAACCCACAGCCATAGTATTGACGAGTCTTTAGAGTCTCCCACGATCAGTTACTCAAGTTTCGGGCGAAACGCTGTAGAGGCCGTATGGAGATATGACAGGGTTCAATCAGATACGTGCGGTATTGCACGGATCCTGATCGGACGGATTATACTAGCGGGCTTTGGTTTAAGCCGGATCCTAGTATTGTATAGTGTAGATTTTGTCTCATTGCATTTGTATTCGGTCGGAATACAGATGCGGGTGTGTATACACAGTATCGAGGTTTTCCTGTAATTTATTACGGGATCATTTTTCTGGAGTTACGAGTTTGCTTTCTGGTTTCGGCTATTTTTCTTTGTATCTTTCATTGGCCGAAGATTGGTGGAAGAGGGCTTATTTGCAATTGTGCAAATAAGCATTGTGGAGGGTTGTCTTTGCATTTTTTTGTGTCATGATGACTACACCATCATTTGACTTCATTTGATTTTCTTTCAGTCATCATGGTTTCATTTGTGGAGATATGATGGCTTGACCTTTGGTGTCATGATGAGGTTTTGGAGTGTGGATTTGGTTCTAATGATTCTTGATCATGATAACTTATCTCTCTCTCTCTTTTGCATTATGGGGTTCACTCCCCTCTTGGATTCCACTTGACTCCATGCTCATCACCCACCACCATGCATGGCCAGCCAAGGAAGTTTGGGGCTGTCCCAATTTTGTAGTGGGGATTTTTGGCTCTCTCATGCTAGAAAAATACCCAAGTTCCTCCACAAAAGTTGATATATCATTTCCTCCACCATAAGGCAACTCCGTCAACCCCTAGAGACACATATAGCACTACACCATTCTACAGCAACCCTTGGGCACATCGACTCGCCAACTTCGTGCCCGAGTTGCCACGGTCCAGAGGTGGGAGCCCGTAAAAGAAGCCGGCGACGTGGTGCCCTTCCGGCGTGGAGGTGGAGACCGGACATTCCGCGGGAGATCGGGATGACGACGAGAAGACCGAAGGACACGGATCGCTCGGTATACCTCTCTACCCCCTTCTCTAGATAGCTAGGACTAGTTTAATAGCCCGATCCGGGTTTATAGTGCGTGGTGGTGCCGGTATAAAAAGTTAAAGAAAAGCATCGCTTCCGCATTCCGGCGTCGGATCGACGGCCGGGGCGCCGCCGTGCACTTACAGTGGTATCGGAGCCTCGCCATTAACCTAGTCTAGCTTGGTCTAATGTGTTTACTCTTTCGATCGAACAAAATTCCAAAACCCATATTTTTCCTAGCTTGGTCTAATGTGAAGCGGTCTCCCTCAACGACGTGAGTAGGATACTAAACACTTCGAAATACCCGGTAGTTTGTGCACCCCACCTTGGGTCTATCCTAGGAGCAAAAACAGTAAAAAGAAATAATACAACGGTGGCTACAACCGCAACCTGGATATGCCCCGAAAAATAATATTACAACTTATTACAATTACATCGAATGAATTAATATAATAACCCATCACAAAACCCGGCTAATCATCACAACAGTCCATTACAGTTTATATATACAAACAGTTATAAATAACATCACAGATATGTGCAACCCCCTGCCAACCGACATACTAGTAGTTAGGAGAGGTTTACGAACACATAATACAAAACAGATATAATCAAACAAGCAAACATCGTATAATTTCGATCGATAAAACACTTTAAATTCTACTTCAAATCTTAAACGTAAATTTGAAACCTGAGCAGAAAATAAAAATACCAGAAACTACAAAATATCACTAAAGATGCACAAAAGAAAACTGGGATGAATCGGTGCCAACTCGGCCGCAGATCTGCGGCGGATCGGTGGGTTAGGCCGCGGTTCCGCGGCGCTTTGGACGATTCAGGATCCCTTTTTTCTTGTGTGTTCTTATATTTTCTCACTGGTCATTCTGGAGGTCCCTGAAAAATTTTTGGACCTCATTTTAAAATCGACAGAAACTTCATGCTATTCGTGTCTTTTCTGATTTGTTTTCTGTTCGAAATTCGTACAACTTTGCAAGTGAGTTAATTATTGTTTAGTGAGTCTCTGATACCACTGTAAGTCGATGTGCAACACCCCACGAGTAGCCGGGAGGCGGAAATATGAAAAACGATCTTGTTTTGTAGCATGCATCAACTAACCGAAGATCTTTTCTAAACAATACTTAACGATATGCATAGAGTTCTAAGCTACTATGTGAAGAGATTATACCAAACGATTCTAGTCCTTCGTCTTTGTGATCTCTATGTCCTCCTCGGCCTTCTATCCGTGATAGATGATCCACCCAAGTACCCTAATCCAAGCTACACCTCAAGACTTGAGGTAACTTTGTTTCTCTAGTTGCTAACCAAAGTAACTAAGATGATGTAGAGTTAGGTTATGGAGTGTTTAGTCTTTACTAATCCTTGTACTCAACTCATGAGTGGTAGGATTAGGGTTTGGAGAAGGAGAGAGAGCTTGAGGAGAGAGAAGGTGGAGAAGATAATGAGAAGAGAAAAGGTTCTCACTTGAATATATCAAAAAAAATAACAATTAAATGATTATTCACCATGCTTCATTTATTCAAGAAGAGTGATTCATTATGTGAGTCATTAGATCATTAATGAAGCATTTAATGATATGATGAATCATATAAATGAGTCACAAAAGCAATTAATGAAAATGTCACCTTAACCTTTTTAGTCACCCTCCTTCTAGAAGCTTCTCGAATAATTACGAGAACACCCTTCGCATCCATGAAAACACGGAAAAACTAAAGACTGTATAAATCCAATAACCTGATACTAGAATCTGGTTTAAACCAAAGTCATCTAGTAAAAACTGTCCGAATGTCGTACGTGCGTTTAAACACGTATTAGTCCGAACCCTTGTCGTAAAACCGTACGACCTCTATATCATTTCGCCTGGAGTTGGGAAAACTCTGTGTGGGACTCTAAAGACTCGACTACTACGCTGGCAGTGGGTTTAACCACAGACCGCAAGCGGCACTAGCTGTACGTAACGGTCCCCAGGTAGATGTCGATAAGAAGGCCGGTTAGGATACCCATCCGAACTCCTACTGAGCCTGTGCGTGACAATATCCGTGCAGTCCGGTCTGTTCGTCTAAGAGTATCGCATGTATAGTCTAGGGAGGTGGTAAACGTCAGACACCTAATAACCGTACAAGTCGTGTCGGTATGGCTCTATCACCATCCGAGAATCTACCGATCAATCTATCAGTAACTCTCAATCAGCCCTGGCCAGGGACTTATGGTAATGACCAACCGATCACTGTGCGATATCAACTCCCTATACCAGGAGAGACGAATCCCTAACAGTCACTCACTGCCTCCACGTGGCTCGGGACTGTGCCCAACTAAAACCTGTTTGCACGACTCCTTTGAACCGTGGTAGGGTAGTAATCAAAGCACAGTGGGAACTCACACGAGACAAATGACGACTTTAAGTCAACGGAATATCTGCACACATGTCACCGCTATCTGACGTTAGATATAAATACCATCCAGTCTATTCTCGGCGAGTCCTGTCCGGTGTACTCACACCCAGTGAGCATCTGTATACAATCTTAGGTGCACTCCACCAATGGCTGCGGGACCAATCCATCACCCCTCCTCTGGTCTAGATATGTATACACCAGTCTACTCTGGAGTATCAATGCCCAGTCTGGATACTCCTGCGACCAGGGACATCTAAGGATGTGCCTATTGACTATCCAGCTCCCACTAGTATGACTGCCATCATAACACCGGAAGTCAGGCAAACATTCTAAGGGCTTTATCAACATGTATATATATTTGAATACTATGCAAAATATATCATACGTTAAGATAAAGACAAACCAAATAGCGTACTATCATATTAAGCAAGACTGTTATGTATATACATATCCCAGTATCCTATACAATGAAGGCCTCTAAGGCATATATATCCAACAATCTCCCCCTTGCACTAGGGCCTATAATTGGCACAATGAGTACCCACTGTCTTCACTATATCCAATTGCTGGAGTACCGCATGCCCAACATCTCAAACAGCTTCTCGAACTGAACTTGAGGAATGGCTTTTGTGAATGGATCTGCCGTGTTGTCTTTTGTATCCACTCTCCGTACCTCGATCTCCCGACGATCAACGATCTCTCTGATCAGGTGAAACGCCTTAAGATATGCCTGGATTTCTGATGGGACCTGGGTTCCTTTGCCAGTGCTGCGGCCCCGTTGTTATCACAATACAAAGGTATTGGATTGGCAATGGACGGAACCACCTGAAGTTCAGAAATGAAATTCCTCTTCCAGACAGCCTCTTTTGCGGCTTCACCAGCAGCTATATACTCAGCCTCCATAGTTGAGTCTGCGACGGTATCCTGTTTGGAACTCTTCCAATATACCGCCCCTCTATTGAGGGTAAACACAAAACCCGAAATGGATTTAGAATCATCTTTGTCACTTTGGAAGCCGGAGTCGGTAAAAGCCTCTACCTGGAGGTCCCCATTACCGTAAATCAAGAACATCTCCTTGTCCTTCTCAGGTACTTGAGAATGTTCTTCACTGCTATCCAATGTTTCTCACCTGGGTCAGATTGCTACCTGCTTACCACACCATGTGCGTAAGCTACATCCGGTCATGTAAATAACATCGCATACATTATAGATCCTACCGCCGAAGCGTAGGGTAAAATGCTCATGCGATCCCTCTCTTCATCAGTCTTTGTAGACATCTCTTTGGAGAGGGTGATCCCGTGACAAGCGGGCATGTTACCGCACTTGGAATCTTCCATACTAAATCTCTTTAGTATAGTGTCAATATACCTGGACTGTTAAAGTCCCAACATTCTATTAGATCTATCATGATAGATCTTAATGCCCAAAATGTAGGTTGCATCACCCAAGTCTTTCATGGAGAATTTCTGTAATAAGAAAAGCTTTACTGACTGTAGCATAGGGATATCATTCCCTATCAGTAGTATGTCGTCGACGTACAAAATGAGGAAGACTACTGCTCCTTCTACAATCTTCCTATAAATACATGGTTCATCTACATTTTTGATAAAGTCAAACTCTTTGACTGTTTCATCAAAGCAGATGTTCCAACTTCGCGATACTTGCTTTAATCCATAAATGGATTTAAGCAACCTGCACACCCTTCCGCTGCTCCCACTGTCTAAGAAACCTTCTGGTTGATCCATGTAAACACTCTCTTCTAAATGTCCATTTAGAAAAGCTGTTTTTACGTCCATCTGCCTGATTTCATAGTCATGGAAGGCAGCAATGGCAAGTAGGACCCGAATGGATTTAAGCATAGCTACAGGTGAAAAGGTTTCATCATAGTCCAGTCCTGGTCTTTGACGAAAACCTTTCGCAACGAGTCTAGCTTTGTATGTTTCCACTTGTCCAAGTGCACCAATCTTCTTTTTGAAGATCCATTTGCATCCAACTGGTTTGACCCCAGGAGGAGCAACTTCTAAAGTCCATACTTTATTGGTGTATATGGATTCCATTTCGGATCTCATAGCATCCACCCACTTCATTGAGTCAATACTCGTGATAGCCTGCTGAAAACTAGTAGGCTCATCATCATCGATGATGGAATCCTCTCGATCCCCATCTAGAAGAAAACCATAGTATCTCTCTGGAAGATGAGAAAGCCTACTAGATCTGCGGAGTGGGGTTGGTTCGTCTTGTTCTATTGAAATCTGAGGTTCTTCTAAGTCCTCGGTAGCAGTTTGAGGTTCTGGAATTTCTTCCAGCTCTACCGCGCTCCCACTAATTTCTTTTTCAAGAAATTCTCTCTCTAAGAAGACAATGTGGCGAGCGACAAACACCTTTTGTTCTTCAGTGTGGTAGACCATGTACCCCCTTGAATGTTTGGGGTATCCTACAAACTTGCACAACACCGATCGTGACTCGAGCTTGTCCGGTTTATGCTTTTTAACATATGGCGGGAACCCCCATATCTTAATATACTTAAGATATGGTCTCTTCCCGCTCCACATTTCATATGGAGTAGTAGGTACAGACTTAGTTGAAACTCTATTCAATAAGTATGCCGCTGATTCTAGAGCAAATCCCCAGAAGGAAAGTGGTAACTCAGCACTACTCATCATTGAACGCACCATATCTAATAGCGTGCAATTCCTTCTTTCTAATACACCATTATGCTGAGGTGTATAAGGTGGAGTAAGCTGAGAGAGAATTCCATTCTCTTTTAAGTATTCAAGGAAACTGGTACTTAAGTATTTTCCACCTCGATCAGATCGAAGTGTCTTGATGCTTTTACCAGTTTGTTTCTCTACTTCATTTTTATACTCTTTAAACTTTTCAAAGGTCCCTGATTTATGTTTCATTAAGAACACATGTACATACCTAGAGAAGTCATCAGTAAAAGTGATGAAGTAGGAGTGACCGCTTCGCGCATGTGTAGACATTGGACCACATACATCACTGTGTACAAGTCCCAAGAGTTCAGTAGCTCTTGCTCCGTGTCCGGAGAACGGAGATTTGGTCATTTTTCCTTTGATACATGATTGACAAGTTGCATATGATGAATATTCAAACGGATCTAGATATCCATCTTTATGTAACTTAGTCAACCTTGTTTTGTTTATATGACCAAGTCTACAATACCATAAGAAGGCTTGATTTGAATCTGGAACCTTTCTGTTATGTGTGTTTTGAATATTGAAAATTCGAGGTTGATTAAGTATGTATATGCCGTTTTCCAGTGTGCCATACCCAATCAGTTCTTGATTTAGGAGAATGTACATGACATTACTTTCAAGCGCAAAATTATATCCTTTATTAGACAACAAAGATACTGATATAATATTACACAGCAAACTGGGAATACAAAAACAGCTGTACAACACCAAAACGTGCCCACTAGTCAACCCTAGGTGATACTCCCCTATTGCAACAGCATCTACATGCATTCCATTGCCCATCCGGAGAGTCATATCACCTGCCTCCAGTACTCTACTATTTCTCAGATCCTGCAATGAATTACAGATATGAGAACCAGAATCGGTATCAAGTACCCATGAAGTAGAGTTTACTGAAAGACAATATTCGATTACGAACACACCTGAAGCAGAAGCAACCGCTTGCTTCGTGTCCTTTGCCTTGAAGGCCATACAGTCCTTCTTCCAGTGCCCTTACTTGTGACAATAATGGCATTCGTTTATATCCGCTTTCACCCTTCCTGCCTTGTTCTTTCCCTGCACCTTCTTGACCCCACCCTTCGGTTTGGTGGCTTTCATCTTCTTCTTCCCTTTAGCTTTCGCTTTAGATTTAGAAGAGGATGATTGGCCATCATACAGAACGGGGGTCTTCTCCTTTTTCAAGGAGGTCTCTGCTACCCTCAACATGTTGAGGAGCTTTGGAAGATTAGCTTCCATTTCATGCATGTTCAAGCTAAGCACGAACTGAGAGAAGGTGTGGGGAAGGGACTGCAAAATCAAGTCGATATACAAATCATTCTCTAGCACGCATCCTAGGTTTGCGAGTTCCTCAATGAGGCTGATCATTTTGAGGACGCGCTCTCCTACAGGCGATCCTGGAGCTAAGCTTATCTGGAAGAGTTTCCTTGAGGTCTCGTACCTTGCGATACGGGAGTGTTCTCCATATAAATCCTTTACATGGAGGAAGATGGATACAACATCCATACTCTCTTGCTGTTTCTGGAGTTCATTGTTCATGGACGCCAGCACGATACACTTAGCTCGCTCACAATCCAGATCCCAAGTTTTGCGAACTTCCTTGTCCACAACTGAGGAATCTGGTCCAGGGATAAGGGGATGAACAGCGGTGGTAACATATGCTACTTTGTCATAAGTCAGCGCAATGTTGACGTTCCTTAGCCAATCTTTATAGTTCTGTCCGGTCAGTATATTTTTCTCAAGTAATAGTTTTAATCCTGTCATGTTCGCTGCTAGAGAGAGAGAAAAGAAAACAGTCAGCATATGCTTCTTGCAAGTTTAGATTGGTTATTAGTTTATCTAAACATGATGGCTCCCACTGTTCCCTCAAATCCTTCTTCAAAACCTAAAAGAAGAATTAGTCAGGATTTAATCACACGTCACAATACTTGCTTAACCTTTCAGCCAGGCTGGTGTTGGTACTTTGAGGGAGGTTTTCCAACGCTTTCGCGAAGTTCTTTAATTAAATAACCTCTTTTCCTTAGAGGCGTAGCCCCTCTAACACCTTTCTAGTCACCTACTTGGTTTATAGCATTGATTGTTAAGTGAGAAAAATTCCCGAGAGTAATCCTACTCATCAGTGGGATCGGGATCCAACTATCATTGCATGATGCCCTAGATGGAAGCCACTCTAGTCACCACACTCCAGAAGGTAAGCTAAATCTGCAAGTTTCCTTTATGTTTGAAACTCCCGATGTGATTTTTACCCCAAGCACTTATAGACCTTGACGTAGGCCAACAAGTCATAAGACGCAAGTCAAGTTCTACCCGTCGTTGTACTGATCAATTTAAGTACATCGTACAAGCCCTTGACGTAAGCCAACAAGGTATACGTCTGTCATAAACTAATGCATCTATCTATGCAACAAATAGGCAAACACACTGCTCCCATACACTATGCCTTGACGTAGGCCAACAAGCATTGCATGAATACGATGTGCTGTCTACATGAAACGACGGAGGGTTATGGCTGGTTTTTGGCAAAAAACCGTTAACGTAGTGAACTTGATTTGATCGAAGGAACTAAGATAGCTTTTATTAAAAGGAGTGGTTTAAGCTCCGCATTTAAAATTTGCTTTTTCAAGAAAACCGAGTGGTTTTTAGAAATTGTTCCAACGATTCAGTTTAGGTTTTATTTTTCTTTGCATTAAAAATAATGCGTCCCATCTTTAACTTATCATTACAGATAACAACGAAAATACAACGTCCTCTTATGCCATCCGCATTCGCCACGGGGTCCCGTCATCACCCGTTAGGTTACTTAACTAACGGCTGAGCGGGGGCTGGGCTAGCGCGGGTGTAAAACATAAGCGACGTCTAAATAGCTATCATATATAGATATTGTGCGTTCGTCAGATGCAATAATAGGCATTCCAGATCACAGATAAACAATATTGGATTTGCAAGCAACCCGCGTTTCTTTTAAGCCTGTAAGAAAAGACGGATTACACAGTTGTGATGAATAGCCATTACCCCACCCTCGACCCCTACGGGTACGGCAAACTACCCGCCAAGTACCCGAAGTGAAGCGGTCTCCCTCAACGACGTGAGTAGGCCACTAAACACTTCGAAATACCCGGTAGTTTGTGCACCCCACCTTGGGTCTATCCTAGGAGCAAAAACAGTAAAAAGAAATAATACAACGGTGACTACAACCGCAACCTGGATGTGCCCCGCAAAATAATATTACAACTTATTACAATTACATCGAATGAATTAATACAATAACCCATCACAAAACCCGGCTAATCATCATACAGTCCAATACAGTTTATATATACAAACAGTTATAAATAACATCACAGATATGTGCAACCCCTTGCCAACCGACATACTAGCAGTTAGCGGAGGTTTACGAACACATAATACAAAACAGATATAATCAAACAAGCAAACATCGTATAATTTCGATCGATAAAACACTTTAAATTCTACTCCAAATCTTTACTGTAAATTTGAAACCTGAGCAGAAAATAAAAATACCAGAAACTACAAAATATCACTAAAGATGCACAGAAGAAAACTGGGATGAATCGGAGCCAACTCGGCCGCGGATCCGCGGCAGATCAGTGGGTTAGGCCGCGGTTCCGCGGCGCTTTGGACGATTCAGGATCCCATTTTTCTTGTGTGTTCTTATATTTTCTCACTGGTCATTCTGGAGGTCCCTGAAAAATTTTTGGACCTCATTTCAAAATCGACAGAAACTTCAAGATATTCGTGTCTTTTCTGATTTGTTTTCCGTTCGAAATTCATACAACTTTGCAAGTGAGTTAATTATTGTTTAGTGAGTCTCTAATACCACTGTAAGTCGATGTGCAACACTCCACGAGTAGCGGGGAGGCGGAAATATGAAAAACGATCTTGTTTTGTAGCATGCATCGACTAACCGAAGATCTTTTCTAAACAATACTTAACGATAAGCATAGAGTTCTAAGCTACTATGTGAAGAGGTTATACCAAACGATTCTAGTCCTTCGTCTTTATGATCTCTATGTCCTCCTCGGCCTTCTATCCGTGATAGATGATCCACCCAAGTACCCTAATCCAAGCTACACCTCAAGACTTGAGGTAACTTTGTTTCTCTAGTTGCTAACCAAAGTAACTAAGATGATGTAGAGTTAGGTTATGGAGTGTTTAGTCTTTACTAATCCTTGTACTCAACTCATGAGTGGTAGGATTAGGGTTTGGAGAAGGAGAGAGAGCTTGAGGAGAGAGAAGGTGGAGAAGATAATGAGAAGAGAAAAGGTTCTCACTTGAATATATCAAAAAAAATAACAATTAAATGATTATTCACCATGCTTCATTTATTCAAGAAGAGTGATTCATTATGTGAGTCATTAGATCATTAATGAAGCATTTAATGATATGATGAATCATATAAATGAGTCACAAAAGCAATTAATGAAAATGTCACCTTAACCTTTTTAGTCACCCTCCTTCTAGAAGCTTCTCGAATAATTACGAGAACACCCTTCGCATCCATGAAAACACGGAAAAACTAAAGACTGTATAAATCCAATAACCTGATACTAGAATCTGGCTTAAACCAAAGCCATCTAGTAAAAACTGTTCGAATGTCGTACGTGCGTTTAAACACGTATTAGTCCGAACCCTTGTCGTAAAACCGTACGACCTCTATATCATTTCGCCTGGAGTTGGGAAAACTCTGTGTGGGACTCTAAAGAGTCGACTACTACGCTGGCAGTGGGTTTAACCACAGACCGCAAGCGGCACTAGCTGTACGTAACGTTCCCCAGGTAGATGTCGATAAGAAGGCCGGTTAGGATACCCATCCGAACTCCTACTGAGCCTGTGCGTGACAATATCCGTGCAGTCCGGTCTGTTCGTCTAAGAGTATCGCATGTATAGTCTAGGGAGGTGGTAAACGTCAGACACCTAATAACCGTACAAGTCGTGTCGGTATGGCTCTATCACCATCCGAGAATCTACCGATCAATCTATCAGTAACTCTCAATCAGCCCTGGCCAGGGACTTATGGTAATGACCAACCGATCACTGTGCGATATCAACTCCCTATACCAGGAGAGACGAATCCCTAACAGTCACTCACTGCCTCCACGTGGCTCGGGACTGTGCCCAACTAAAACCTGTTTGCACGACTCCTTTGAACCGTGGTAGGGTAGTAATCAAAGCACAGTGGGAACTCACACGAGACAAATGACGACTTTAAGTCAACGGACTATCTGCACACATGTCACCTGAGAACTGCTATCTGACGTTAGGTATAAATACCATCCAGTCTATTCTCGGCGAGTCATGTCCGGTGTACTCACACCCTGTGAGCATCTGTATACAATCTTAGGTGCACTCCACCAATGGCTGCGGGACCAATCCATCACCCCTCCTCTGGTCTAGATATGTATACACCAGTCTACTCTGGAGTATCAATGCCCAGTCTGGATACTCCTACGACCAGGGACATCTAAGGATGTGCCTATTGACTATCCAGCTCCCACTAGTATGACCGCCATCATAACACCGGAAGTTAGGCAAACATTCTAAGGGCTTTATCAACATGTATATATATTTGAATACTATGCAAAATATATCATACGTTAAGATAAAGACAAACCAAATAGCATACTATCATATTAAGCAAGACTGTTATGTATATACATATCCCAGTATCCTATACAATGAAGGCCTCTAGGGCATATATATCCAACATTAGGTTCCTTCAACGAGATCAAGTTCATTACGTTAAAGGTTTTTCGCCAAAAACCAGCCGTAGCCCTCCGTCGTTTCTTATGGATGGTCAGTAATATTCAAGCTATGTTTGTTGGCCTTCGTCAAGGCATAGTGTTTTGTAGTTGCTGGCTATTCATTTATTGCATAGATAGATGTGTTGGTTTGGGACAGTCGTATAGCCTTGTTGGCCTTCGTCAAGGGCTTGTACGGGTGGGTTCAAATTGACCTGGATAATGACGGGTAGAACTTGACATGTGACTTATGATTTGTTGGCCTTTGTCAAGGTCATAAGAGCATGAGGCAAAAATTCTCATCGGGAGTTTCAAACATAAAGAAAACTTACCAGGTATGCACATACCTTCTGGAGTGTGATAACTTGAGTAACTTCCATCAAATTATCATGCGATGATAGTTGGATCCCGATTTTCACTGATGAGTTAGTTTACTCTTCGGGTGATCCCGACTAATTATTCTTTCAGGTTTGGAAGAGAATTTGAGATTACAGTGGGAGGTTTCCTGATTAGATAAAGTGATAACCATTCTTATCTAGGTTAGAGTGCACGCAGAGTGTTTCTTTTCTCTCTCTCTCTCTATCTTTAGCAGTGACTTTTTTACCGACCCTAGACTATGACTCAGTGACCAAGTTGACCGAATCTTCTTAAAATACTGGCTTTTGGATGTCTGAGTTGCATAAGTCATTGCCGCTCCTTCTTTTACCCTTTGTATTTCTCAGAACACCCCGTATTACTACGGATATCCACTTCCATTGGATAGATCCATCTTATGGTTATATACGAACTCGAAGTGACTTCTTCGAGGATGGATCCAGCTTCAGGAGAAATAGAATTAGTTTATTCAGTTGTCTTTTATTATCACTTTCTCTCAGGTTGCGAGGGCTCCTTAGTTTAGGAGAGTACACCTATTACGCTTATTGGATAGTCTTATTCCAAACCATAGGCTGGTGCCGAAAGGTAGGGAATGAAGAAAACCAATTAGCCTAAGTAGGGTATGCAAAAGGTAATAAATAAAGACAAAATAAAGGGAATAGAAAGAAGGCAAAGTAAATTGCGACTATCATCATTCACTACCAAACCACGTACTGCATCACCACTCCTATTTCACCTTTGCTTTTTTCCTAGTTCGGGAGAAATAGAGTAAGGTATTATTCAGATTGTCTTTTATCATCACCTTCTCTCAAGTTACGAGTACTCCTTGGTTTAGGAGGGTACACCTATTATGCTTACTAGATAGTCTTCTTCCAAACCATAGGTTGGTGCCGAACGGTAGGGAAGGAAGAAGACCATTTAGCCTAACGATGGTGTACAGAAGGTAACAACTAAAGACAAATAAAGGGATTTGGAGAGATGGCAGAGAAATATACGGTTGAAGTCATGAATAGGATTGTAGAAGAGGCATTACTAGGAATACCAGGATACCCCTACGAAACATGTTTCAGTGCATTGTTAAAGGAAAACTGATTTCCCGATTAGATACTTACTCCAGGGTATGTATTTACCAGGTATGATTCTCACATCTGTATAGTTTTATAGATGATGAGTAGGAGTAGGTTATTGGGAATTAGGAGATCATCCTCATTATAATGGAATTCGTTGCAATTGGTGATATTTGAGGAAATCTCCTGGGTACAGTTTTCAACCTACAATGCACAGGTTTTGAGTTATTCAACTCAGCAGACTTATACAGAGTATTGTAAGTTGTCCAGTGTCCATTAGGAAAAAGGGGTAGGTCCTCGTACTATGTTCTGTTTACTTGTGATTTCTCTAGTTTTTTGACAAGTGTTTCGTAGAAATACAATATCTAAGTTTTGAGAAGTTGTGGGTATAAGAATAAAGTAGAGAACCAGGTATCGCAAGTATCGGGATTCTTCAAAGAAATCGAAGATGTAGATTCTTGTGATTGGTATTCAGATGATAGTAATGGTTTTGAGAAACTTGTTTCTCTTTCGGGTTACTCATAATTGGATGGATTCCTAAGTTGAGTAATGCTGATTAACCTCTCTCCATTAAGTAGTTATGCGGTGGAGACAGCTGCATGATTTGAATCTGGTTCCAATTAAATTAGTGCCTCTATTTCTATATTAGATATAGAATGGTTCATATCTTAACGATGTTAAGGTAAGGGTAGTTGTCTATCTTATACTTAAAACCAGACACTGGATAACTCAAGGCACGTTTCTGTAATGGCTATTTTTGGGTTGACCCTAGCTTTGACGAGGGTTGACATTTCTACCATTTGGAAGATCAATAGTGATATTGTTCTAGACTCGCCACAGTTTTATTAAAATGGATTTTTTCAGAAGACAGTAGTGGGAGTATGGTAGAACTGGAAATGATTCCAGAACCGCAAACGATTACGGAAAATTTAATAGGATCTATATATTCAATCAGGTTTGACATTCCAATAGCCACTTCGCAAACATGGTGGGTAACCTCGGACACCCGAGAGGTACACTTGTAGCCTCAAGGACGGTGACAGTGAGGTTCTTGTTTACCCTGACTTGACACTACTGTTGTTCCAGACTATGAGACCCGGCAGGAGGATATGTATAGCATTGTTCTAAACAAGCTTTATAAGTGTACATATATATTATTCTGCCAGAGGGTTATTGTAGTCAGTGGGAGCAGCGGAAGCATAGTGGGCAAGTTGCTTATGTCTATTTATAGATTTGAGCAGATATAACGGAGATAGATCATTTAATTTTGATATGACAGTCATGGGTTTGACTTCATCAGAATAGGGGATGGATCTGGTGAGAAGGTAGCAGTGTGTGATGTCCTGGTATCTGGATGACATACACAGAGTAGGAAGTAAAATTCCTATACTACGATCGGTTGTACGTTGGTCATCACACAGTTGTTTCTCCACAAAAGATATGGATATAATATCAGACATTCTGGTTACTAGATCTATGGTTTTAGATCTAGAATTGGGTAGTTTCCCAATCTGGGTACTTTGACAGTATTCTAATGGTATTTTAGAATAGATGACTCCTGGCATGGTGAAGTACCTGCAGGTGATGGAGTCACCCTCTCTAAAGGTGTCTTAGAGACTAAAGGAGAGAGGGAAGTGCATGATTCGCAGATCACTGGATTAGGCAATTGAGTCGATCATGAGATGTTAAGTACCACACCAGATGTTGTTTTTGCACTTGATGCGATAAGTTTATATTAATCCAATCCTGAAGAAATATAAGGAAGCAGTTTTAGAACATAAGTGCTTGTTCTACGGATTTGATGACGGCAGCCTCCTTCGGGAGACGGTTATCATTCCAGGCTTCCAAGGTGACATGGATGACAGAGTGATTGTCAGAGTTATAGTTTTCCCTCTGACGGGGGACAGTATTATGGACAGGTGGCCCAAGAGGATACAGTGGGAAGCATGGTGCTGGATACTGATTAGGTTCAGTTATCGATACAGTCTAAGTAGTTTGGATTTGGAGTTCATTTATGAACTAGGTCCCATCAGATATCCAGACGTATTCTAAGACAGGTATTGCTCAATTCGGGAGATGGCTTTCTCCGCAAATTTGAGATTAAGAGAGACATAGAAAGAAACATCAGGGCGAATCCACTCACTGAGGCTATTTCTCGAACACAAGAGTTTTACAAACTAGCTTTGTGAAACTGATTACTAGAGGAGTTGGATGTTTGGTATCACACGAGCTGTGAGTATGCGACGTCGCAATAATTAGCCTTAAGTGCAAGTGGGAGATTGTTGGAGATAGTTCCCTCAAAGTCAATTATTGGATCGCAGGTACGTGATTGTAATGATTGAGGCAGGACCTATACCGATATGACAGTCTTGCTCGAGATGATAATATGCTATCTGGTTTGTCTTTATCATCATATACATGCTTTAGTTCACTATTGCATGATGATAGAGCCCATAGGATTCTTGCTTGACTACCAGCAGTATGATGGCGATCATATACGTGGGAGCTGGGGTCTGTAAGCACATCCTTAAAGTGTCCCTAGTCGTGGGAGTTTTGAGACAGGGCATCGATACTCCAGAGTAGACTAGTGTATACAGTCAAGACCCCGACGAGGGGTGATGGCCGGTCTCACAAGCAATTAGTGTCAGTTGGTTCACCTAAGATGTATACAGGTGCTCATTGGGTTATGAGTACACCGGACAGGACTCACCGGGAACCTGCTAGTTGGTATTATACATATCGTCAGATAGCAGTTCCCTGGTGACATGTGTACAGGTTAGTTCATCGACCTGAGGTCGTCATTTGTCTCGTGTGAGTTCCCACTGTGCTTTGATTTCTACCCTACCACGGCTCAAAGGAGTCATGCAAACAGGTGTTTTTTGGGTACAGTCCCGAGCCACATGGAGGCAAGTGAGCGGATCGACAGGGGATTCGTCTCTCCCGGTATTGGGGGTGAGATCGCGCTGTGTCTAGGAGAGCCATTACATAAAGCCCTCGGCCGAGGCAGGAGATTTACTGGTAGGTACTCCAGTAGTATCTCAGGGTGTTCCGGGCCACTCTCTGAGATGACTTATACTTCTATTGGGGGTCTGACGTTACCAGCCCCTAGGCCGATATGCGATACTCATAGACGAACGGACCGGAAAGTATGTATATTGTCACTGTTAGGCTCAGTAGGGTTTATAGATGAGTTCGCTCGTCAGCTTCCCTTCCAATCAACACATAGGCAACCGTTACGTACAGCTTGTACCTCTGACGTGCTAGTGGTTATACCCAGTGCCAGTGTGTTGATGAGTCATTAGAGTCCCCCACAGACACTTTCCCAAGTTCGGGCGAAACGTTGTAGAGGCCGTATGGGTTTATGGCAGGGTTCGGAAAATGCACGTCCGTTTTCGCACGTGTCATTTTTCGGGCAGATAATACTGGTCGGCTTTGGTTTAAGCCGGATCAGAGTATTATGCTGTGTAGATATAATATTTTTGTCTCAGTTGCATTTGTATTTGGTCCTAATACAAATGCGGGTATGTTAATACTGTTACGGGGTTATCCTGAAATTCGTTTCAGGATTACTTTTGAAAGTTGCCAGTTTCCAGTTTTCTATCACCCGTCTTTAACATTCGGTTAAAGACGGATTTAACTTTTCTTCTGGAGGGTGAGTCATGTGGCGAGCCATGAGTGAAAGCTTCTTGATATGGTGACTAGGATTAGTGACTCATGGTTGTATTTAATGATGCATTAAATGCTTTGATGACTAGCTTAAGGTGATTCATCATTTGCATTAATGTTTTGTAAGGTGTACATTATGACTCATTCATTTGTATTAGTGCTAATGGTCACTCTCTTCCACTCCTACACTCACCCTCCCCCCCACAATAATATGGCCGCCCCCCCTCTTGAGTTGATTATGGATTCATTTTTGGAAAAGATTAGGGTTTTGGCTTCATGGAAATTTCACATACTCATTTCACATTTCCACCCGATCCAAAAGGCAACTTCATTAACCGTTCGTCCATAACTTTGGACGTAACGAGACAACGTGTTCTACTCATTCTCTACATCAATCTTGGTCATCTCTTTTAGCAAACTTGATGATCGAGTTGCCTCGGTTCAGAATCGGGAGCCCGTTTAAAGATCCGTCGACGTGGTGCCACCTGGACGACGAGACTGGAGATTCAGGAGATCGGAGCAGCCGCAACAAAGCGTGGGATGATGGTTGAAGACCGAAGGACTCGGATCATTCGGTATAACATTTCTACCCACTTTGTAATTTGTTAGTTTAGCTTTAATGGCATATCCGGGTTATAGTACGCGATAGCGCCAGTTGTAAAAAGTTTTTGTTCCGCATTTGGCGTTTGTTAGACGGCCGGGGCGCTACCGCGGACTTACACCAGGTACATCGACACCATACTGAAAAGATTCAGTATGGAAGATTCCAAGCGCGGTAATCTACCGGCTTGTCACGGGATCACCCTCTCCAAAGAGATGTCTCCCAAGACTGATTTGGAAAGGAATCACATGTCTATTATACCCTACGCTTCTGCGGTAGGCTCTATAATGTATGCGATGTTGTGTACCAGACCAGATATAGCTTATGCACTGAGTGTGGTAAGCCGGTATCAGTCAAACCCTGGGGAGAAACACTGGATAGCAGTAAAGAACATTCTCAAGTACCTAAGAAGGACTAAGGAGATGTTCTTGGTGTACGACGGAAAAGACCTCCAGATCGAGGCCTTTGCTGACTCCAGCTTCCAGAGTGACAAGGATGATTCCAAGTCCATGTCGGGTTATGTCTTTACCCTCAATGGAGGGGCGGTGTGTTGGAAGAGTTCCAAACAGGAAACCAATGCTGACTCGACGATGGAAGCGAAATATATCGCTGCTGCAGATGCCGCAAAAGAAGCCATCTGGATAAGGAAGTTCTTAACAGAACTTCAGTTGGTTCTGTCCATTGTTGATCCAATACCGCTGTATTGCGACAACAACGGGGCTATAGCTTTAGCAAAGGAACCCAGGTCCCATCAGAAGTCCAGACACATATTGAGGCGGTATCACCTGATCAGGGAGATCGTGGGTCGCCAGGAGATCGAGCTTCAGAGAGTTTCTACGGAAGATAACACTGCTGATCCACTCACAAAGGCCTTACCCCAGACTCAGTTCGAGCGGCTGATCGAGATGAAAGTTCTTCGATACGCCAGTACATGGCCTTAGTGCAAGTGGGAGATTGTTAGTGTATATGCCCTAGAGGCCATTACTGTATCATACTAGTTTGTATATTACTTAATGGAAGATTAGGATATTCACCGTGTATAGACATTCTTGCTTAATATAGTAGTATGCTACTTGGTTTGTTTCTACTTTAATTTGTACATGTGTTTATTTTAGTATATCACCTTTACACATTAGTGGAGCCCTTAGGATCTTTGCTTGATTACTAGCGTTGTGATGGCAGTCACACTAGTGGGGGCTGGGTAATCCACAAGCACATCCTTATGCAGGTCCCTAGTCGTAGGGCTATCGAGACAGGGCATCGATACTCCGGAGTAGACTAGCGTATGCGCTTCTCATCCCAGTGTGGGAGACGGTCTGTCCCACAGCCGTCAGTACGTCGTACTTGAGATAGTATGCGGGTGCTCTTTAGGTTACGAGTACACTGGACAGGATTCGTCGGGAACTGTTGGTTGGTACTATACCTATCGTCAGTTATCAGTTCCCAGGTGACATGAGTACAGCTTAGTCCGCAGACTTGACACTATCACTTCGCCTCGAGTGTGTTCCCACTGTTCGTCTGATACATCGCATGGCGGGCCTAGGGGGTGGTGAACGTCAGTCCCCCAATAGCGGTACAAGTCGTGTCGGAGTGAAGCCCAGAACACCCTGAGATAACACTGGAAACCTACCAGTATATCTCGCTTGCCCTGGCCAGGGACTACTCGTGTAATGGCTCTCCTAGACACAGCGCGATGTCAACACCCAATACCGGGAGAGACAAATCATGTCTAACCGTCACTGCCTCCAAGTGCTTCGGGACTTCACCCAACTACTACCTGTTTGCACGACTCCTTTGAGCCGTGGTAGGGTAGTAATCTAAGTAAAGTGGGAACACACTCGAGGCGAAGTGACAGTGTCAAGTCAGCGGACTAAGCTGTACTCATGTCACCTGGGAACTGATAACTGACGATAGGTATAATACCATCCAACAGTTCCCGACGAGTCCTGTCCAGTGTACTCGTAACCTAACGAGCACCCGCATACTATCTCTGTAGGGTTCCTAGGCACACCAAGGAGGTCTCACAAGGCATCAACCATGCCAATTTCAATTTTTACGGGTGCCGAGAAACCCTAATACGGATCGTTAACTAGAAATTTAGGCGAACAAGCAACTAGTTAACTACTTAACTAAAAGTATACGGAAATACAACCTTTGTAGATCCGGTCCTCCACCTCCATGGCTCCTCGATGAAGTCTCCTCGCTGTATAAATCAGATCTTGGGATCTAACGTCGGCTTCATCGGAGAAAAAGCGGGCTAGGTCATCGACGACGATGCCGAAGATGATCTACGTCGAGGCATCGCTAGATCAAGCTCCAACTTCACCAAGTTAAGAAAACTTGTGAAGGAAACACCCTATACTACTTGGCAAGAGGTAGAGAATGAAGAAATAGGAAGTGGGTTCACTTTAGAATTGGATTTATCACTCATTTCATCAAGTCACCATTGATGAAGTCTAGGTTTTTCTTCTTGAAGAAGAAGAAGAAGAAGAAGAAGAAGATGATAATATTATGATAAGTTATTAAAATGAAAAGGAAAAATGAATACTTATCATAATACTAACTTTAGTTTAGTGTAGAGAATAGACCATGGTTAGATATTATGGTTAGGGTTAAGCAAGAGACAAGAATGGTGGACTAGGTCAAAGTTTCATGAAGCTTCAACTAAACTACAAATAAAGCCACCATTCTTTCTCTTTATGCATATCATTTTCAAAATGAATAACTAAATAAAGCATAAAGAAAATGAAAACCCTTAACCATTACACAACCATGGTTTAATCTTTACACAAACCCTAATTAGCATGCATCATCAAACATGATACAAACTAGTGTACAAAAGTATATCACATATACAATGTGCACATAAAGTGAGAAAATCCATTTAAAGTGAACCAATACTAGTTAATGCAAAGTAATATATCAAATATATGATTATACATTAAATCATTAAATCAACACTTGATTTAACGATCCGGTCATATCGCATATAACCGACTAGTACCCTATGTATCGGCTTATCGAATCAATACTTGATTCGATAACTAGGTTATATCGCATACAACCAATCGATACATTCATCGCGAGAATGTAATACGGTATCACATACACGCATTATTCTTGGTCCCGCACATATCTCATATGCGCTCCTATTTCGTTTCGCTTGAGCCAGGAAACCTCTGTGTAGGACTCTAAAGACTCGTCAATACGCCGGCAGCAGGTGTTGATCATATCAAACACCCACAAGCCGCAAGCGGTCTGCTAAACGTAACGGCCACCCGGGTATTGAGCGATCAGAAGATCGACGAGCAAGCCCGCTCATACTCCTGTGAATCCAACCAGTAACACTTACCGTACAGTCCGGTCTGATCGTCTGATATGTCGCATATCTCGCCTAGGGGTGGTAAACGTCAGACCCCAATAGCTCAATAAGTCGTGTCGATATGTGGTCTATAATAGTTTGAGAAACTACTGGTAACACTTACTAGTAAATCTTAGCAACCCTGGCCAGGGATTTCCGGTTATAGCTAATCGAACACAGCGCAACATCAACCCCCTATACCGGGAGAGACGAATCCCCTCCTATCGCTCATTGCCTCCATGTGACTCGGGACTGTACCCAAAAGCCACCATTTTGCACGCCCTCTTGGACGTGGTAAGGTGAAAATCAAAGCACAGTGGGAACCACACAAGACTCTATGACGATCTCGGGTCAACAGACTACTCTGTACCAGTGTCACCAGAGAACTGCCATCTGACGTGAGGTATAATACCATCTGGGAGTTCTCGGCGAGTCCGTCCAGTGTACCCAGTCTCCACTGAGCACCCGTATATCATCTCTGATGTCAAACACCAATGGATATGGGATCATCCATCGCCCATCTGTATGGGTCGAGAAGGTATACGCTAGTCTACTCTGGTATATCGATGTCCCGTTTCGATACACCCACGACTAGGGACTTTGAAGGATATACTTATAGACTATCTGTCCCCACTAGTATGATCTGCATCATAGTCCAGGTAGTCAAGTACACATCCTAAGGGCTTCACCAACATGTATCAGAGAGACAATCAGTGTACACGTTAAGGCAAAGAGCAACCAGATAGCATACTATCATGTCGAGCAAGAGAGTCCTCCCTATATATGTCCCAGCATCCACTACAATATACATCCTATGTACAGTAATGGCCTCTAGGGCATACATATAACTAACAATCTTCCACTTGCACTAGGGCCATCTGTAGCAGTGGTTGTAGTATCTCATACTCAACCATCCCATAAAAGTCTCTCTCTGAGAAAAGGCCTTTGTGAGTGGATCCGCCGTGTTGTCCTCTGAGTCTACTCTCTGTAACCCTTCGAAAATCGTTTAGGCAGTTTTTCGGTAATCGGCAAATTTTTCGGCTTTTTCCGTAAAAAGTCAAAATTGATATTTTTCATTATAGACCTAATTATACAAAATTTAAATAAGATATTACTATAATTTTGTCACTAAAATGTCATTTATAATTTTCTGGTTAAATAAAATTTTTTTCGTAATTAATTATTTTTTTTATTATTTTAAGCCTTTTTAAATACATTTAATTAGGGATAAATACAAATTTAATTAGGTAAATTTCTTAATTAGGAGTCTTTATAAGCTAAAATATGGTGTTAATAAAATTATAACATGTCTTGCAAACTTTTAGATTTTTAGTGGAAATTTAATGAAAAAAAATGAACAAAAAGGGGTTTTTTTGTAAAAATTGTTATGTTAAGCATTAAATACAATTGAGAGTGACTTTTTTTTTGGAACCTTCCACATTTTTCCCTCACTCTCCCTCACCCTCTAGCTCAGGCCGAGCCTCCCTCCTTCAGCCCAAATTTTTCCCTCATTTTTCTTGCTTCTAAAATCATGGAAAAATCAACAAAATACATTATTTTCTTCTCCAATTCAAAGTAAAACCCTAATCCACCCTCTCTTCAACCCAAATTAGTTTAAAAAGTTGATGAAAGGAGGCTTCTTGGAGACTTGAGCAAACTAGGGTTCACACTTGGGAGGTATAAATCCTAATCTAGTTGTTAATTGTTGTTTAAGTTGCTAGATTTAGTAGTTTTAGTGTGTAAATTGCTTATGAATTCTTGGTTAGGAAATTCAAGAAAGGGAATTGATGTTGTAATTAGGGTTTAAAGCATGGTTGATGTATTAAAGTTAGGGTTCAAGATTGAGAGGTGAAAAATCCTAAATTAGTTGCTTACTTGAGGTTTAATTGTGCTAGAATTTAAATTCTAAATATTAGTTTAGTAGTAAATGTTTGATTTGGAAAAATCAAGTGAAGGTTTTGATTTTAGAAATTAGGGCTTGTAGCATGATGCTTGGATTATGCTAAGGATGGTTATCTAGGTGATTGGAGTGGTTAATTGTATATTGGTATGCTTACTAAATCGATAAGTTTCGATGTTTGTATCAAAATCGGTAAGGAATCGCTTACTAGATTTTTTCGGAAAATAGTATGCGTTCAAATTTCGCTAGGAAAGCAATATTACTAGCTTTGCATAGGATTATTAGAGTGCGCGAACGTGGGGTTTCGTCTAGTCGGGTTGTAGTTTAATCGATTTCCCCGATACGGCGATTTTAGTTAAGGTTTTAGCGATTTTCGTGCATTTTCCGCGTACCGAGTGCGTGTTGTGATTAATTCGAGAGCGTGGATCTTTTCATAGTGTGAGTTGCATCATTTCAGAAATCTGTAACCTTATATTTTGTGTTATGCAATTCTAGGATCGGTCGGGGAAACTTCGGATACGGCGCGAAAAGGCAAAGCGGTGGCCGGATCAGTTTAGCGGGGATTTCTGGTGAGTAGATATATTCATCTATGGGGGAATCGTTTGGATGGCGCGAGGCGCCCCTCCTCCCTAGTTAGGATTACCCTACTTTATGCAATAATTATATTGTTAGCTAGCTTATCCATTTATGTATATTGCATACCCTTACAGCTAACCCTATACTAGATTGCATGGACATTAATATGACATTCTTATATACCTATGCGATATCATTTCGTAGGACACGAACACCTTACCATTGGCATCTATTGCACACGCACTATTCATGTGACACACACGCCTTTGGTATTTGCCATGCCACGTGCACTATAAAACTTGTTTAGCTTAGTAACGCCATTGCATTCATGCATGATATTTGAGAATGTATCGAACGCATATACCTCGCATTACTATCATATCTACCTAGATTTCTAGCCAAACTCTCACATCATATACATTGATATCATAGACATTTATTATATATAACATGTGGACACTATGATTTTTCTTGATGATTTCAGTTTTTCTGTGATTTCTGGATTTTTGGGGAAAACCGCAAGAATTTAACAAAACCTTAGATTTATCATTTTCGAAACAAAGTTGCGGTTTTCTCGTGACGTATGTGTCGTCCACCATGAGTTTTCATGTTTTCTGTTGGATTTCGAGACCCGATTCGAGGAGTGGATGAACCGTCTCGGGTACATGGTGGGCCCGGTATGGTACCCCGGGGCAAGAAGATCGAGTTGTAGACGATGAGCCTGGCAGGGGAAGACTACCTACCGGTGATGTCTGGCGCGGCGGATATCCGGAGGATACCGACCGTTGTCGTGAGATTTATGATATGGGCCGATCCGGACTGACGGAGCCCGACATTGAGACAGATATGATTCCTATTTGGTGTCGATGCTTGACACGGGTTTTCTGAGGATTTCTTGATGATATTTAGTTATTATGCAGACATTCGTTTTCTAAAAGTTAAGAATCCAGTAACTTTAACATTTAAAACACTTAAAGAGTTAGAAAAGATATTGCATACATGTGCATGCATACTAGAGTTATTATATCACATATGGACATACTTGTTGTTCCGCATTGCGTGCATTCTTACGATTGCCTTAGTAGATGTTATATTTACTCACGAGCTGGCAACTCACCCCCGTTGTGCCACAGTGTCTTGCAGGTCGGACCCGTCAGTCTCGTAGCGGCGGGCTATCTTGTCATCAGTTTCTTTTGCTCAGACTCGCGATATCGCCCGTAGGTGGGTTGCGAGTATACTTTATTCCTTTTTGCTTTATCATTGTATCTAGTATTCTCCATCTACCACTTGTATTGTATATGCGACCTAGTGATGAGACTGAGAGATTTGTATATTTGTGGTTCCTTTTGGGTCGAGCTCACTTGAGCCGACGTGTGTTTTCTGGTATTTGCATCTCTTTTGTGCTCTTTTTTCTTGATTATTACTATTATATTGCATGTGGTTGTGATCCGCCTTGGGCGAAGAACTAGCTCCCGCTTGGGGATGCCATTTTTATGATTTCATATATATTATCTTGTTGTACCCATTTTGGGGGATAGAAAATACAGGGGAGACTCTGCCGAAATTTTCAGAAATTGTTGATGTTCTTTTTTTTGGATTCTGCAACTTAATTGATTTCAAAACCGTTTTCATTTAAGGTTTTCCTTCACTCTCTTTTGATTTTGGGTTAGATTTCTGGGCTTTGGCTGACTTAGGTTACGGTACGCCTTTAGACGTCTCGTAATCTAAGTGCCAGTCACGTTCCGTACTTTCGGGTCGTGACACTCTCCTAACCTCGATCACCCTGGAGATCAACTATCTCCATGATCAGGTGATGCAGCCTCAGAATATGTCGGGATCACTGATGGGACGGACGTTCCTTAGCATAAGCCACAACTCCATTGTCACGCAATGGGAGGAACTAAGTTCATCTCATGAACATATATATATCCAGACTGCTTCTTTGGTAGCATCTTAAGTAGCGATGTATCGAGCCTTTATCGTCTAGTATGCCACGGTATCTAGCTTGGAACTCTTCCAACATACCGTCCCTTTACTGAGGGTAAAGACAATGCCTGCGACTGAAATTCAGTCGTCATTATCACCCAGGAACCCTTCCATTGATTCTCCCCAGGATCGTTTGATACCATCTCACTACAACTAGTGAGAATCCTAACATCCAATTAGATCTATCTCATAGATCCAAACTCATGTTTTAGGAGGTATCACTTTGATCCTATAGAGAATCATTGTGATAAACGGAGATTGGCCGAGCGTAGCATAGGAAACTCCTTTCTTATCAAGAGTATGTCATCCACGTACTCTACGAGGATCAGCACCATACTCCCTACTACCTTTTTGTTTATACAAGGTTCATCTAACATTTTGATGATGTCAAACTCTTTGACTAACACATCAAAACAGATGTTCCAACTCTGCGATACCTGCTTTATCCTATAAAGCATGTTGTACACGTTTCCGCTGCTCCAACTGTCTACGAAGCCCTCTGGCTGTGTACTTAAAGGCGCTCTCTTCCAAAACATCATTTAGAAAAGCAGTCATGACACCCAACCACCAGATATCGTAGTCATGGTATGTAGCCGTGGTAAGTAGGATCTGGATGGACTTAAGCATAGCCACTTGAAAAGGTTTCATCATAATGCACGCCTGGTCAATGACGAAAAGCTTTAACAAGTCTAGCATTGAAAGTCTCAACTTTTCCATATACACCAAGTAATCTTCTCAAGATATACTTGCTCCGGATGGGGATTTAACCCTTCAGATATAGCAACCAAAGTCCATACTTTGTTGGTGTATAAGGATTCCATCTCAGATCGCTAAGCATCCAGCCATTCTGACAGAGTCTTACTCCTGATGGCCAGTTCGAAACTAGTTGGGTCATCATCTCATGATGCAATCCTCGCTCCCACTGTCATAGAGAAACCGAAGTATCTCTTAGGTGGGTGAGGAACCCTACTAGATCGGCGGAGAGGCTGAGGTTCGTTGGTAACTATTGAATCCTTTGGTTCTTTCAAATCATCAGCTGCAGTTTGTATAGCTGGAACCTTTCCAGTTGTACATAACAGACCTTGCCTCGAGCTTGTCTGGATTTTGCTTTTAAACATAGCCCGGACAATCCCAAATCTTAACTAACATAAGATATGGGCTCTTCCCTTTCCATATCACATATGAAGCGGTAGGCATAGATTTGATTCGAATTCAATTCAATAGGTATGCAGCTTCTCAAGTGCATAACTCCCAAAAAGGAAATAGGAAACACAGTAGTACTCATCATAGAGCGCACCATATCATATAGGGTGTGATTGCTCCGTCCCGATATACCATCGTGCCATGGTGTATACGGAGGAGTAATGCCGAGAGAGAATCTCATTCTCCTTTAGAATAATCCAGGATTTCCGTGCTCAAGTATTCTCCTCCTTGATCTCATCAAAGGACATAATACTTATACCCTTATCTTGGTTCTCTACTTCTAAATCATATTCTGTGAATATCTTAAAAGGTTCGAAATAGTGTTTCAACAGGAACATATGTCTGAATCTTGAGAGATTATAAGAGAATGTAACGAAGTACAAAGAACCAGTCCTGGCATATGTAGACAGGGGACCTGACATACATCAACATGTATCATCCCAAGAGTTTACTGACTCTTTCTCTGTTTCCAGTAAACAGTGCTATGGTCATCGTATCTTTGTGACATGACTGGAAAGTTTCATAAGATGTAAATTCAAACAGATTTAAATATGCATCTAAAATGTAACTTCAGCCAGTCGGATCGCATTGATATGACCTAGTCTACAATGCCTCAAGAAGGATTCGTTCGTTTCTGGACTCTTCCTCTTGTGTGTATTCCGTATACTAAGAACTGTAGTTTGATTTAGAACATTAATGCTTTTAGATAACGTGCCTGAACAGATCAACTTTTGATATAGGAAATGTTCAAAACATTATCCATCAATACAAAATTATATCCTTTCTTTACTAGTAAAGAGACATATATGATTTTGTATATCAGCTTCGGTATCTAATAACATTCGTTCAGAATCAATGTACTGGTAATACAGGGTGACAGTGACCAACAGACTTGGCTGCAACATTTGCTCCGTTTTCTGCCTCATGAAACTTATCACCCGTTCTCAGTTTTTCTACCTTTTTGCAGCCCTATGTAACAGATTACATATCTGGGATCCTGATCCGGTATCATATACCCAGGATGCGGAGGATACTGAGAAACAGTTCTTTGTAACGAACACACCCGAAGATGATGCATCAGCATGCACTCTCTTCGTTTGGGCGGCACGGGAATTCTGGTAATCCCCAATTTCCTGCTCTGTCTTATAACAATTATAAGTTAGAGCGGGACCAACGTTCCCCAGCTCAGTATAACAAGCGGGTTCGGTCAATATTCCGTATTATTATCTTGATTAAGGCGTGATATGGTCGCTACCTGGAGAGAGAGAGAAGAAAACACTCAGCGTGCGCACTTGCAAGAAAAGATTGGTTATTATTTTATCTAATCAGGATGGCTCCCACTGCTTTTTATCAAATCTTCCTTTAAACCCGGAAAGGAAAGACTAGCCGGGATTAATTACACACTACAAGTTCGCCAATCTTTCAGCCAGGCCAGTGTCGGTACTTTGAGGGAGGTCCCCCGTGCTTTCGCACGAACCTAATTAATGTAAACCTTATTTTCCCAGAGGCGTAATCTCGTTAACACCTTTCTAGACACCTACATGATCGGCTAATTGTAATGTATAAAACTCTCCCAAGAGTAACAATTACTCGCAGAGGGTATCGGAAACCAACTATCTCATAGAAGGTATGCAATCTCATTGCAAATTTCAACACTTGAAATTCCCGATAATATTTTGCCCCATGTGATCTATGACCTTGACTGAGTCAACAAACCATAGGACGCAAGTAAAGTTCAACCCGTCATTTCTCGATTGAATTAAACCCACCCGCACGACCCTTGACTGAGTCAACAAGGCCACACGACTACCCTAATCCAATCGCATCATATGCTTTGCAGATAAGCACTAATCAGCTACCGCACACTACGCCTTGACTGAGTCAACAAACGCAGCACGAATACTAACTAGGACTTATCTGAAATGACGGAGGGCTACGTCAGGTTTTTAAGAAAACCTTTTGCGTAATGAACTTTATATCGTTGTAGAATCAAATGATTTTAAAATGGAGTGCTTTTGAGGCTTTTCTAGTTTTGCTAAAGGAGTCACTCCCGGTGAAGGGATCGTCGGTCCTTTCCTCTTCGAATGAGGTGCGGGATATATCATATATATCACTGTGCAAAGCTAAAACTCCTAAAAGCAATCAAAAGACAAACCGAGTGTGTAGCATCTGCCAGTTATTGCTAAAGGAGTCACTCCCGGTGAAGGGATCTCGGTCATTTCCTTCTCGAATAAGGTGCAGGATATATCACATATACCTCTGTGCAAAGTAAGAACTGTAGCTACCTGTTTTATTTTTGAAATTCGATTCTACAACATCTTAGGTTTCTTTTTATTTCATTGATCACATTAATGAATTCCCATCATTTAAGTTACCTAAACATCACAGATAAATACGACGTACACTTATGCCATCCGCATTCGCCTCGATGTCCCCTCGTGCACCGTTAGGTTAGGTAACTAACGGCAGAGCGGGGCAGGGCTAGCGCGGGTGTAAAACATAAGTAACATCTATATAATATATCATATATGCTATATACAGTATCCATCACAGAACATATCACATGATCACATCACAGATATCGCAGCAGAAGAATCATATGAAATATTGGATATACTAGGACGTCCGTGTTTTTTATACGAGCCTGTATAAAACACGGATTCCACGGTCGCGATGAATAGCCAAACCCACACCCCTAGACCCCTACGAGAGCGGCAAGCAACCCTACCAATCCTAGAGTTAGGAGACCCGGACTCGACTCCTCGAGTTGGTCTCCCACTGGACTCCAGAACCCGGTTACTTGTGCTCCCCTCCTTGGGTCTATCCTAGTGCGGAAAAGTAAATAATATACAAAAGGTGACATCTTCCGCAACCTGGAAGTGCCCCAATAAAATAATATTACATACAAGTTTTTACATGAATGAAAATGAAAAACACTCATCTCACATAAAAACCCATGGCTATTCAAACACGACGATCCAATATAACATATCCAGTAACACATAACATCACATGTCATCAACGTAAGTAAATATGCGCATCCCAATTGTCGTTGACATATAGCAACGAAACCGGCGATATCACATATTACACTTACGGTCACAGAAAAGAAAGTGTAAAACTACAACAGTTGGAATCCGCAATCTCTTTAGACATCACATGCCTAATCAAATGAATTCCTTAGACATCGCATGCCTAACAATCATAAACCCCGCATTTTAGTCTCAAAATCGAAAACACTTTTCAATACCAAGTCGGGCAATTCAACAAGATTCCCGACATCCTGATCGATTGCTCGTCGCAAACTTTAGTAGACGGCCGCACCCCCGATACCGTCGACGAAGTGCACCAAGGCGGAACACCGCTGCCGCGAGCACCCGGATGGATGCTTTCGGCGACGGGGTTCTCCTACAGTCACTTGGTCGGGGCTATGGAGTGAGGCTGTCTATTAAGTTTACCCGGCGAGTATCCGCGTACACTACGTGATTGCGACGGACTTTTGATCACATCAAAATTTCGTGGCAACCGATCAAGTGAGACTAAAGTGCTATGTTTATAACATTCATTCAGTTATCTCATAACTTATTGTGAATTCCAATTATTGTATCACATTCCGGATAATTAGAAAATGTTAAACTTTCCGATCGAACAATCGAACACCCAAGTTTTCCCGATACAGCTCAACACATGAAATAAGTCTAAAAAGATTCAGTTCATGCCTCAGTACCAACGGTCCAGCCGTAGAAGGGTCAAGCCAACGCCTCACATGTGGCACGCCGTACTGCCCCAAACCCTAAGGTTCAAAGGGCAGTTCATGATGGTCACATAATCGAGTTAAGCTTTGTTGTCTTCTAGAGGGTCCATCGAGTTACTTGCACTACTTTGAACGTCTTTAAACCACGGAAAAATCCAACACTTGGAAATTTCCCGACAGGGGAAAGATTGGGTATTTATATCAGGTCAAACTTTTTAACATATTCAAAAATTATCCGGAAAGCCACACAGACAAAATTTGATAATCCGATCGAACATTCGAATCCCCAAAATCACCCAGAAAATTCAACTCTTGAAAAAATATTAAAAATTCCCAGGAAAACCAGTACTATCAATTAGGAGTTACTATGTACAATTTATTGAATAAGGAGGCCGTACGGCCGCGGAACCGCGGCAGTTTGATGGAGTTAGGCACACGAATTTTACAGTAACTCTTAAAATCACCTGCTGATTTTTCTGCATATTTTTAATCTGGAAAAAACCCAGTTTTTGGAAAAAGTCCAGAGAGCATGTTTGTGTTAGGGTTTCGGGTTCGTTCGGGTTTCAAACTTCGTCTACGCATCGCCTAAGGCTCTAGGTAGGCTCTGATACCACTGTAGGGTTCCTAGGCACACCAAGGAGGTCTCACAAGGCATCAACCATGCCAATTTCAATTTTTACGGGTGCCGAGAAACCCTAATACGGATCGTTAACTAGAAATTTAGGCGAACAAGCAACTAGTTAACTACTTAACTAAAAGTATACGGAAATACAACCTTTGTAGATCCGGTCCTCCACCTCCATGGCTCCACGATGAAGTCTCCTCGCTGTACAAATCGGATCTTGGGCTCTAGCGTTGGCTTCATCGGAGAAAAAGCGGGCTAGGTCATCGACGACGATGCCGAAGATGATCTACGTCGAGGCATCACTAGATCAAGCTCCAACTTCACCAAGTCAAGAAAACTTGTGAAGGAAACACCCTATACTACTTGGCAAGAGGTAGAGGATGAAGAAATAGGAAGTGGGTTCACTTTAGAATTGGATTTATCACTCATTTCATCAAGTCACCATTGATGAAGTCTAGGTTTTTCTTCTTGAAGAAGAAGAAGAAGATGATGATAATAATATGATGAGTTATTAAAATGAAAAGGAAAAATGAATACTTATCATAATACTAACCTTAGTTTAGTGTAGAGAATAGACAATGGTTAGATATGATTGTTAGGGTTAAGCAAGAGACAAGAATGGTGGACTAGGTCAAAGTTTCATGAAGCTTCAACTAAACTACAAATAAAGCCACCATTCTTTCTCTTTATGCATATCATTTTCAAAATGAATAACTAAATAAAGCATAAAGAAAATGAAAACCCTTAACCATTACACAACCATGGTTTAATCTTTACACAAACCCTAATTAGCATGCATCATCAAACATGATACAAACTAGTGTACAAAAATATATCACATATACAATGTGCACATAAAGTGAGAAAATCCATTTAAAGTGAACCAATACTAGTTAATGCAAAGTAATATATCAAATATATGATTATACATTAAATCATTAAATCAACACTTGATTTAACGATCCGGTCATATCGCATATAACCGACTAGTATCCTATGTATCGGCTTATCGAATCAACACTTGATTCGATAACTAGGTTATATCGCATACAACCAATCGATACATTCATCGCGAGAATGTAATACGGTATCACATACACGCATTATTCTCGGTCCCGCACATATCTCATATGCGCTCCTATTTCGTTTCGCTTGAGCCAGGAAACCTCTGTGTAGGACTCTAAAGACTCGTCAATACGCCGGCAGCAGGTGTTGATCATATCAAACACCCACAAGCCGCAAGCGGTCTGCTAAACGTAACGGCCACCCGGGTATTGAGCAATCAGAAGATCGACGAGCAAGCCCGCTCATACTCCTGTGAATCCAACCAGTAACACAGACCGTACAGTCCGGTCTGATCGTCTGATATGTCGCATATCTCTCCTAGGGGTGGTAAACGTCAGACCCCAATAGCTCGATAAGTCGTGTCGATATGAGGTCTATAACAGTTCGAGAAACTACTGGTAACACTTACTAGTAAATTTCAGCAACCCTGGCCAGGGATTTCTGGTTATAGCCAATCGAACACAGCGCAACATCAACCCCCTATACCGGGAGAGACGAATACCCTCCTATCGCTCATTGCCTCCATGTGACTCGGGACTGTACCCAAAAACCACCGTTTTGCACGCCCTCTTGGACGTGGTAAGGTGGAAATCAAAGCACAGTGCGAACCACACAAGACTCTATGACGATCTCGAGTCAACAGACTACTCTGTACCAGTGTCACCAGAGAACTGCCATCTGACGTAAGGTATAATACCATCTGGGAGTTCTCGGCGAGTCCGTCCAGTGTACCCAGTCTCCACTGAGCACCCGTATATCATCTCTGATGTCAAACACCAATGGATATGGTATCATCCATCGCCCATCTGTATGGGTCAAGAAGGTATACGCTAGTCTACTCTGGTATATCGATGCCCCGTCTCGATACACCCACGACTAGGAACCTTAAAGGATGTACTTATGGACTACCATGTCCCCACTAGTATGATCCGCATCATAGTCCAGGTAGTCAAGTACACATCCTAAGGGCTTTACCAACATGTATCAGAGAGACAATCAGTGTACACGTTAAGGTAAAGAGCAACCAGATAGCATACTATCATGTCGAGCAGGAGAGTCCTCCCTATATATGTCCCAGCATCCACTACAATATACATCCTATGTACAGTAATGGCCTCTAGGGCATACATATAACTAACAATCTCCAGTACGACGTACTGATGGCTGTGGGACAGACCACCACCCGAGCTGGGATGAGAAGCGTATACGCTAGTCTACTCCGGAGTATCGATGCCCCGTCTCGATAGTCCTACGACTAGGGACCTGTATAAGGATGTGCTTGTTGATTACCCAGCCCCCACTAGTGTGACTGCCATCACAACGCTAGTAATCAAGCAAAGATCCTAAGTGTTCTACTAATATGTATAAGCGATATGCTAAAAGAAACACATGCACATATTGAAGTAGAAACAAACCAGGTAGCATACTACCATTTTGAGCAAGATTGCCTATACAACTGTGAATATCCCAAGCTTCCATTAAGTAATATACAAGCTAGTATGATACAGTAATGGCCTATAGGGCATATACACTAACAAAATCATGGTTTTTAGGGTTAGATTAGCTCTAATTTGTGCTGTTAGGTATCACTAAAGTCCTGTAAATTCACCTAATTCCACAAAATACCATAATATTGCAAATTAAGTGTTTTAAAACGTTTTTAAAACTAAACTATATGATACATAGAATGTGTTGTTACTAGGGTAGTAATTTTGGTAAGCGAACTTATAAATTAGGCTACATATTGTGTTAGGAATATAGGGTAGAAAGCTGGACCCCTTTCACCTGTTTGTAGCCGATATGACCCCTATGGTGGCCGGCCCAATTATGTGAGATTGTATTGAATTTTTGCAGGTAGCTGTCTATAGGTATTATAAGATGTTTGGTCTTATTTGATTTTCTTGTTTTTGCTCCAGATTAAATCCGGGACTGTTTACCTATAATTTGTGTAGCGGGACTTGCGCGATACGTGCGCTATGAGTGGGTTTGGTGTTGCTGTGTGTCACAGCGTGTTGCTGTGTGCCACAGCGTGTCGCGTTGGTTTTTGACGTATGCACACAGGTTACGTATACACACGCGTTTAGTTAGCGACGCTAGTTTCTCGTTTGATTTTAATATCGCATATTGCAGGATTTTAGCTTATGTGTTTTCTTTGTGTAAATTATAGGTTCACAGGCGGGTATTTCGGACGCCACAAGGAAAGGGAAGCAAGTAGTCGGCTACACCTAGCACGAGACAACAGTGAGTAGATTTAACATCTACGGGGAAATCTCCCGTATGGCGTTAAGCGTCAGGGCATGATAGGATACTGTCGTCGCGTATATATTTATATGTATATTGCTTGTGCATATGTACTATTATAGTGTACCCATCTTTTGTTGCATATAGAAATAGTAGTAATATAACACCGCACTGTCACTAACGGTTCAAGCTGCACGAGCACTATTTGTATGTTACACTCACACCGTTAGTGATTTCCATGACACTAGCACTATAGGATTGCTACGAAGCATAAATCATTTTGATTATCGCATTATTGATGATTAGACATGACTCTGTTGCATATTGGTATATATATATACGTTGATATACCCATATTGGCGCACACATACATTGATATATCCATATTGCGCACATACATATTGTATATCCACATTGGTGCACACATACATTGATATATCCATACTTGCGCACATACACATTGTATATCTATATTGGTGCACAAATACATTGGTACACTCATAGCTACGTATATATCCACTTGCACATCCATACCTACATACATACATATTTCATATACATTGATGATACTGGCTTTGATTTCTAGAAAATGGGGACCGCATGAGATATTTTCAAAACTGGATCCATTTAAAAGAGGGGTTTTTCCTTTTTACTCTTAGTGGAATACGCCACATTGCATGGATTTACGCATTGAGTTTTGGATTCTTGTGATTTCTAGATTCGAGAACCGTGGTATTATTTTAAGAAAATATGCACTGTTTCGAAACCTCGGTTTCTCTTGATATAATATTTCAGTGCGTCCACCATGCGTTTTCTCGGTTCTGAGATGTGTGACAAGTGAACCCGAATCGAGGAGCTGGACGAGGCCGATTGCGGGTACATGGTGTTAGTGTATATGCCCTAGAGGCCATTACTGTATCATACTAGTTTGTATATTACTTAATGGAAGCTTGGGATATTCACCGTGTATGGACAATCTTGCTCAATATAGTAGTATGCTACTTGGTTTATTTCTACTTTAATGTGTACATGTGTTTATTTTAGTATATCACCTATACATATTAGTGGAGCCCTTAGGATCTTTGCTTGATTACCAGCGTTGTGATGGCAGTCACACTAGTGGGGGCTGGGTAATCCACAAGCACATCCTTATGCAGGTCCCTAGATGTAGGACTATCGAGACAGGGCATCGATACTCCGGATTAGACTAGCGTATGCTCTTCTCATCCCAGTGTGGGAGACGGTCTGTCCCACAGCCGTTAGTATGTCGTACTTGAGATAGTATGCAGGTGCTCGTTAGGTTACGAGTACACTGGACAGGACTCATCGGGAACTGTTGGTTGGTACTATACCTATCATCAGTTATTAGTTCTCAGGTGACATGAGTACATCTTAGTCCGCTGACTTGACACTGTCACTTCACTTCGAGTGTGTTCCCACTGTACTTTGATTACTACCCTACCACGGCTCAAAGGAGTCATGCAAACAGGTAGGAGTTAGGTGCAGTTCCGAAGCACTTGGAGGCAGTGACGGTTAGACAGGATTCCTCTCTCCCGGTATTAGGGGTTGACATCGCGCTGTGTCTAGAAGACCCATTACACAAGTAGTCCCTAGCCAGGTCAAGCGAGATATACTGGTAGGTTTCCAGTGTTATCTCAGGGTGTTCTGGGCTACACTCCGACACGACTTGTACCGCTATTAGGGTACTGACGTTTACCGCCCCCTTGGCCCGCCATGCGATGTTATCAGACGAACAGACCGGACTGTATGGAGATTGTCACATTCAGGCTCAGTAGGAGTTCAGATGGGTTTCACCTCGTCCGTATTCTTGTCGGCATCTACCTGGGGACCGTTACGCACAGCTAGTGCCGCTTGCGGTCTGTGGTTAAACCCACTGCCAGCGTAGTGTCGAGTCTTTAAATTCCCACACAGAAAGCTACTCGCCTTTAGGCAAAAGAGTAGAGGTCGCATGGTTTTGCGACAGGGTTCGGTCACATCCGTGCACTTGTGCACGTTTGGTGTCCGGACAGTTAACATTTACGAGATTTGGTTTGAGCCAGATCCTAGTGTACGTTTTGGGATTGCTTTTATCTCGTTTGTATTCGTGTTCCTCGGAACGCGGATGCGGGTGTGTATGCACAGTTGACAGAGAGACAGAGGCAGAGGACTCTCATTGGGGTTGTTGACCATTGACTGTTGACTATTGACTTTTTGCTAAACCCTAATGAGAATAAGAAATATAATTAACAATAATATTAATTAAGTATTATAGTGACTTGGTTTTGAGGGGTTGACTTTGTTGACTTGTTGACTTTGTTGACCGGTAGACTAGGTTGGACTAGTTGACCATCATCATGACAATGGCTATCATTTCATGGCAAAGACTTTTGCTTGCTTGTTTCTTTTTGCAAAATGAGTGCATGAAATGATATAGCCATTTTAACTTTAACCATCACATAATACTTGATTACTATTATTTGTTATGATGGTTTTGGATTATGAGAGCTTGGATGGAAAAAGACTTTCTCATTCTCTCATTTGCTTTCTCTCTCTTGCTTGAGCTCTCCCTCTTGCTCTTCCTCTTGCTCTCTCTCTAGCTCAAGGCAACTACCTCTCATGAGTTGAGAAACATTGTCTTAGAGATAAAAGAAAACCCATATCACTTCTCTACTCATCCTAGTTCACAAGGTTTAGCAAACCAAGTGTTCTAGTTTCTTCAAGTTCGAAGAAGAAGCCAAAGGTAGAAGCTTTCAGGTGGATCCATCTTTGGCGCAAGGAGACGACGAGGTGAAGCCGATCCGTACACCGCAAAGAGTTGAACACGAAGGAGTTCAAGAAAGGTATAACCCCCTAACCGAGTAGGTAAATCTTAAGTTAGGTTGTTAGGTAGTTGTTTAACAAAGATCCGTATTTTGAGTCCATGTTACCACCTCTTGAAAAATCGTTTTTCATCATTTCTGCAAGCCCGTAAGTACCAGGAGAGGTAACGTGGACTTACACATGGTGGACCCGGTATAGTAGCCCGAGGCAAGATATGGATGCTGTGTATACAGACAGTGAGCCTGGCAAAGGGACTACTACCTACCGATGATTGGTTGGACCTGGCGGTTATCCGGAGGATACTGACCAGAGTCGAGAGATGGATACGGGACGACCCGTACTGCCGGGACCAAGAGCCGATTCCGCAAACGGAGCCCGTGGGTCGATCCGGACTGACGGAGCCCGATACATGAGGATTTGCGTGTCGATGCTGGACAGGATTATTTAATGATATTTTCGAGTGCCGATGTTGGGCACTCACGATTCTATGAGATTTATAGGATTTGAGGGCCGATTAGAGCGACGACGCTTAAGTTTTTACTAGGATTTGGTTGCATTTGATGGACACCGGTTATTTTTCCATATTGATATTTCGTGTAGATGATATTTTATCCCGTGCTCAGCATTCATTGTTATGCATCGCATCCTGTAGTCGTAGCGCCAGATAGAGTACTTTGGCATAATTATTGCATACCCTGCTCTTCATATATATATGTTATTAGATTGGACTAGTTATGCATGATTATTGTGTACCCAGCTCATCATATAGATGTTATCTGTTGGTATATGTTAGAGTATCGCAGTACGTGCATACTCGCGATTACCTTTATATGTTATCTACTATTCACGAGTTGGCAACTCACCCCCGTTGTGCCACAGTGTTTGCAGGTTGCCCCTCAGAGTAGTTGCGGCAGAGCTACTTCCTTGTATCTTTTTGCTATGGGTACCACTGCAGTTGGCGTGTGAGCCATTTTCTTATAGGCGGGTATTTGCGGTATCCATTTATTTCTATTTGTACACACTCTTGTATCTAGTACTCTCCATCTACTATTTCATGTATTGACTTAGAGACCAGTTATGAGGACGATGTATATTATTTTGTACTCTGGTGTCAAGCTCGTGTGAGCCGACTTTATTCATGCAGTTTATGTTTCATGATGTTTTCCACTTATATTGCTCATTTCTTTGCTACGGCGTCGTATATTATTATTGTGGTAGTTGTTTCCACTGTTGGGCATGGTTTCTCCCATTTGGTGATGCTTTATTCTTATTTTATGTCATTTTACTTATATCATGTCTTGTACCCGATTTCGGGGCTAGTTTTTACAAAGGAGGTGCTGCCGAAATTTTAAATAAAATAATTTAAACTTAAAGGATTTTTACTTGAGATTTTCTAATGTTTTAACAAATGTTTTCATCAATTGTTTTCAACACTCACTACTTTTAATGGTTTTGATTTCTGTGTTTCGGCATACTTAGTCGCGTTACGCCTGTAGACGTTACGTAGTTAAGTGCCGGTCACGGGCCGAACATTGGGTCGTGATGGCGGAACTACGGCAAACTCTAAGGTTCAGTCGCGGATCCGAGGGCATAGAGTCGAGTTAAGGTTTTTGTTCTTCTAGTGGGTCCATAGAGTTACGTGCACGACTATCGAATATAATTAACTTAAGAAAATCCTAACACTTGGAAATTTTTCAGCGAGGGCAATGGGGGGTTATTGATGTTCGCTTGAACTGTTAAACATCATCCTAGTTACCATTACAATGTTAAAAAATACGATTACGAAATACTCCGAATAAGGCCCTAAGCTCAATTTGAATCACATGAATATTTGTCCTAAACAAACAATACATGAAACCCTAAAACCTAGACAACAGAGCACAGAAAAATTTTGAAGCAGAACAGGGGAAGGGGGCCCGGCCTGCTCGGATTTTGAAGGGGTGCTCGGCCAAAATCCGAAGAGAAAGGCTCAAATTTGTTCTGTGCTCTTATAATTGTGTCAACAAGCTTCTGCAGTTGTTTGAAATTTTTTTCTAGCACTTTAAAAAATCGACAGAGAAGCAAAGTTTAAGGGGTGCAATTTTGTTAATTCAGGGTTGTTTCGTTTCCGTATTATTTCTAACATTGTCTATGTTTCTAGCCCGGCTCTGATACCACTGTTGGGATTCTATAGCACCATACTAGGTTTAGGGTTGCATCATACATGCTATAACAAAAATTTTAGAGGGTGCTAAACAATTCCATCCTTGAATCGAACTAGAAAGATAGAGTAATAACATGCTAGTATCATATACTACAAGTGTCTAACACTAAATGGAAGAGAATACAACCTTTGTAGACCTTCTCCTAGACTCCTTGGATCGATTGAGGTTTGAACCGGTTGGCTTATGTCCTTCCGAGTCCACGATGATCCACCACGAAGTCTCTTTGCACCAAGCTCCAAGTTTCTCTTGATCAAGGATGAAGAAGAAGCTAACACTCTACTCAAGTGGGCAAGACCAAAGTAGAATGGTGATTTGGTTTTTGATCTCAAGTAAAAACCTTTTCTTTTTAATCCTTTCTCTTTCTTTTGAAACTCTAGTAAGCTTTTAGGAGAGAGAGGAAGAAGGAGCTGGCTCAAGCTAAAAACTCAAGAGAATAAGGATAATGATAACCCTTGCTTAACTCAAGAGAGTAAGAGAGAGTATCATGCCAAACTATGGTTACAAAATATCTAGATATTTTGTAACTTGAGTTTAAGCAAAACCATAGGCCAAAACAATGGGCAAATGAAACCATGGTTTTGACTTGTCAACACAAGAATGAGAGTTGAATAGTCAACCATGATTTCATTTGTCATTTTGCTTAATCTCCAATTAACAAAATATATGTATAAATATATAACCATATGAGTCTTGCATTGCCACCACCAATGTATCATCAACCATGACACATGTATGCTTGCATGTGTGCATGCACATCAACATATACATACACTCATGGATGCAACAAAAGAAATAGGTTTAAATAAATGAGCTAATAGACTTAATATTAAATCAACACTTGATTTAATAACCCGGTCATATCATATACGGCCCGTCCAATAGTAAACACCCGAATATAATACGGTATCCAATACACGCATTTAATCGAGCTCCCGCGCATATCACATATGCACCCCAAATCATTTCGCCTGAGCTAGGACACTCCGTTGCGGGACTATAAGACTCGTCAATATGCTAGCAGTAGGCAGTGATCACATCGCATGCCCAAAAACCATCAGCGGCACCAGCAGTATGTAACGGCTCCTAGGTATTGAGTGATCAGAAGAAACACAAGAAAACCTGCTAAAACTCCTGTCGAGCCAACTGGCAATACTTACCGTACAGTCCGGTCTCTTCGTCAAATATGCTGCATATCAGGTCTAGGGATGGTATCGTTGACTACAATAACTCAGATAAGTCATGCTGGTATATGGCTCATAACAGATCGAGAAACTACCGATAACACTTATCAGTAAATCTCAGCAGCCCTAGCCAGGGACTTCCTGTTATAGCCAATCGTACATGGTGCGACATCAACCCCCAATACCGGGAGAGATGAAACCCCTCCTATCGTTCATTGCCTCTATGTGCCTCGAGACTGTACCCAAAATCCACCTGTTTGCATGACTCAGTAGAGCCGTGGTAGGGTGAGGATCAAAGTACAGTAGGAGACATACAAGACTCTATGACGATCTCGGGTCTATAGACTAACCTGTACTAGTGTCACCTGAGAACTTCTATCCGACGATAGATATAATACCACATAGGAGTTCTCGGCGAGTCCGTTCGGTGTACCCAGTCTCTACTGAGCACCCGTATACGATCTTTGGTGTCACCACACCAATCTATATGGGATCATCCATCGCCCATCATATGGGATAAGTAACGTATACGCTAGTCTACTCTAGTGATATCGATGCCCCGTCTTGATACTCCCACGACTAGGAACATTTCAAGGATATGCTCATAGACTACTCTGTCCCACTAGTATGATACGCATCATAATCTCAGTAGTCCTGCATCATCCTAAGGGCTATATCAACATGTACCAAATGAATGAAAGCACGATCAAAAGAACATGTCAAGATAAAAGGTGCTACCAGATAGCATACTATCATGTCGAGCAAGAATGTCCCCTGAATACACATACACACACACACACACACACACACACATACCGGTATATACACTATCATGTAATGGCCTCTAGGGCATACATATATCCAACATCCGAGTCTTCTAAAAATATTTTAGCAACTGCAGAAGACTACTCAGGTGACAACTAGAACATACCCCAAATACGAACCGCTTCCACCCTAGTAGAACAAGCCACATGTGCAATAATCCAAGCCGGCCGGCATACTAGGGATTTAGGACTTCGTATTTTGTGTGTTGTCTAATCTCTGGAATATTGGTTCACTGGTATTGCTAGTTTAGCCCAGTTTGGATATTATTTTATCTAGTTGTTTGGGTCTATTCGTGTAGGGTTCCTAGGCACACTAATGAGGTCTCACAAGGTATCAACCATGCCAATTTGAAATTTTACAAGTGCCGAGAAACCCTAATACGGATCGTTAACTAGAATTTTAGGCGAAACATGCAACTAGTTAACAACTTAACTAAGTGAACGGAATACAACCTTTGTAGATCCGGTCCTCCACCTCCATAGATCCATGATGAAGTCTCCTTGCTGTCCAAATCGAATCCCGGGCTCTAGCGTCGGCTTCATCGGAGAAATGGGTGGGCTTGATCGTCGGCTTCGATGCCGAAGATGATCTACGTCGAGGCATCACAAGATCAAGCTCCCACTTCACCAAGTCATGAAACTTGTGAAGAAAACACCCTATACTATTTGGCAAGAGGTAGAGGATGAAGAAATAGGAAGTGGGTTCACTTTAGAATTGGATTTCTCACTCATTTTCTCAAGTTGCCATTGTTGGTAGCAAGCTTCTTCATCTTCAAGAAGAAGAAGAAAAAGAAGAAATATATTATGATAAGTATATATAAAATAAGAAAATAATATCATACTTATCATAATAGTAACCATAGTTAGGTGTAGAGAATAAATCATGGTTAGGTGGAATGGTTAGGGTTAAGCATGAGACAAAGATGGTGGACTTGTTCAAAGCTTCAAGAAGCTTCAACAAGCAAACAAAGAAAGCCACCATTTTTCCCTTTGCCAAAAATGATTAAATAAATAAACAAATAAATAAATAAAATCAAAACCCTAACTATTATACAACCATGGTTCAATCATACACTTAACCAAGTTAGCATGTATCATCAAAACATGATACAACCTTGTGCACAAAAGTATATCACATATACAACTTGTGTAACTTCATGTGAGAAAATCCTTTTAAAGTGAACCAATACTAGTTAATTGAAAGTAATATATCAAATATATAATTATGCATTAAATCATTAAATCAACACTTGATTTAACGATCCGGTCATATCGCATATGACCGACTAATATCCAATGTATCGACTTATCGAATCAATCCTCGATTCGATAACTAGGTTATATCGCATACAACCAATCGATACATTCATCATGAGAATAGAATACAGTATCACATACACGTATTATTCTCGGTCCCGCACATATCTCATATGCACTCCTATTTCGTTTCGCTTGAGCCAGGAAACCTCTGTGTAGGACTCTAAAGACTCGTCAATACGCCGGCAGCAGGTGATGATCATATCAAACACCCACAAGCCGCAAGCGGTCTGCTAAACATAACGGCCACCCGGGTATTGAGCGATCAGAAGATCGACGAGCAAGCCCGCTCATACTCCTGTGAATCCAACCAGTAACACTTACCGTACAGTCCGGTCTGTTCGTCTGATATGTCGCATATCTCGCCTAGGGGTGGTAAACGTCAGACCCCAATAGCTCGATAAGTCGTGTCGATATGAGGTCTATAACAGTTCGAGAAACTAGAGGTAACACTTACCAGTAAATCTCAGCAACCCTGGCCAAGGATTTCCGGTTATAGCCAATCGAACACAGCGCAACATCAACTCCCTATACCGGGAGAGACGAATCCCCTCCTATCGCTCATTGCCTCCATGTGATTCGGGACTGTACCCAAAAACCACCGTTTTGCACGCCCTCTTGGACGTGGTAAGGTGGAAATCAAAGCACAGTGGGAATCACACAAGACTCTATGACGATCTCGGGTCAGCAGACTACTCTATACCAGTGTCACCAGAGAACTGCCATCTGACGTAAGGTATAATACCATCTGGGAGTTCTCGGCGAGTCCGTCCAGTGTACCCAGTCTCCACTGAGCACCCGCATATCATCTCTGATGTCAAACACCAATGGATATGGGATCATCCATCGCCCATCTGTATGGGACGAGAAGGTATACGCTGGTCTACTCTGGTATATCGACGCCCCGTCTCGATACACCCACGACTAGGGACCTTAAAGGATGTACTTATGGACTACCATGTCCCCACTAGTATGATCCGCATCATAGTCCAGGTAGTCAAGTACACATCCTAAGGGCTTTACCAACATGTAACAGAGAGACAATCAGTGTACACGTTAAGGTAAAGAGCAACCGGATAGCATACTATCATGTCGAGCAAGAAAGTCCTCCCTATATATGTCCAAGCATCCACTACAATATACATCCAATATATAGTAATGGGCTCTAGGGCATACATATAACTAAAAATCTCCCACTTGCACTAGGGCCATCTGATAGCACTGGTTGCAGTATCTCATACTCAACCATCCCATAAAAGTCTCTCTCTGGGAAAAGGCCTTTGTGAGTGGATCCGCCGTGCTGTTCTTCTGAGTCTACTCTCCTAACCTCGATCACCCTGGAGATCAACCATCTCCATGATCAGGTGACACTGCCTTAGAATATGTCTGGATCACTGATGGGACCGGCGTTCCTGGGCATAAGCCACAACTCCATTGTCTCACAATGGTTGGAACGTAGTTCATCTCATGAACCAATATACACCCAAACATCATCTTTGGTAGCATCTTAAGTAGCGATGTATCCTGCTTTTATCGTCTAGTTAGCCACGGTATCTAGCTTGGAACTCTTCCAACATACCGTCCCTTTACTGAGGGTAAAGACAATGCCTGCGACTGACTTTCAGTCGTCCTTATCACCCTGGAACCCTTCCAGTGATTCTCCCCAGGATCGATTGATACCATCTCACTACAACTAGTGAGAGTCCTAACATCAAATTAGATCTATCTCATAGATCCAAAACCCAGAATTTAGGAGGTATCACTTTGCTCCTATATGGAGAATCCTTATGATAAGCGGAGATTGACCGAGCTTAGTATAGGAAACTCCTTCCCTATCAAGAGTACGTCATCCACGTACTCTACGAGGATCGACACTATACTCCCTACTACCCTTTTGTTTATACAAGGTTCATCTACCATTTTGATGATGTCAAACTCTTTGACTAAGGCATCAAAACAGATGTTCCAACTCCGCGATACCTGCTTTATCCTATAAAGCATCTTGTACACGTTTCCGCTGCTCCCACTGTCTACGAAGCCCTATGGCTGTGTACTTATAGACGTTCTCTTCTAAAACAACATTTAGAAAAGCAGTCATGGCACCCAACCGCCATATATCGTAGTCATGGTATGTAGCCATGGCAAGTAGGATCTGGATGGACTTAAGCATAGCCACTTGAAAAGGTTTCATCATTATCCACGCCTGGTCGATGACGAAAAGCTTTAACAAGTCTAGCTTTGAAAGTCTCAACTTTTCCATCTACACCAAGTAATCTTCTCAAGATATACTTGCTCCTGATGGGGATTTAACCCTTCAGATATAGCAACCAAAGTCCATACTTTGTTGGTGTATAAGGATTCCATCTCAGATCTCTAAGCATCCAGCCATTCTAACAGAGTGACACTCTTGATGGCCAGCTCGAAACTAGTTGGATCATTATCTCATGATGCAATCCTCGCTCCCACTGTCATAGAGAAACCGAAATATCTCTCAGGTGGGTGAGGAACCCTACCAGATCGGCGGAGAGGCTGAGGTTCGTTGGTAATCTACTGAATTCATTTGTTCTACCAAATCATCTGCTGTAGTTTGTATAGCTGGAACCTTTCCAGTTCTATATAACAGACCTGGCCTCGAGCTTGTCCGGATTATGCTTTTAGACATAGCCCGGACAACCCCAAATCTTAACTAACTTAAGAAATGGGCTCTTCCCTTTCCATATCACATATGAAGCGGTAGGCGACTGATTTGATTGGAACCCAGTTCAATTGGTATGCAGCTTCTCAAGTGCATAACTCCCTAAAGGAAATAGGAAACACAGTAGTACTCATCATAGAGCACACCATATCACATAGGGTGCTATTGCTCCGCCCCGATATACCATCGTGCTATGGTGTATACGGAGGAGTAATTGTTAGTTATATGTATGCCCTAGAGGCCATTACTGTACATTGGATGTATATTGTAGTGGATGCTGGGACATATGTAGGGAGGACTTTCTTGCTCGACATGATAGTATGCTATGTGATTACTCTTTACCTTAACGTGTACATTGATTGTCTCTCTGTTACATGTTGGTAAAGCCCTTAGGATGTGTACTTGACTACCTGGACTATGATGCGGATCAAACTAGTGGGGACATGGTAGTCCATAAGTACATCCTTCAAGGTCCCTAGTCGTGGGTGTATCGAGACGGGGCATCGATATACCAGAGTAGACTAGCGTATACCTTCTCGACCCATACAGATGGGCGATGGATGATCTTATATCCATTGGTGTTTGACATCAGAGATGATATACGGGTGCTCAGTGAAGACTGGGTACACTGGACGGACTCGCCGAGAACTCCCAGATGGTATTATACCTTACGTCAGATGGCAGTTCTCTGGTGACACTGGTACAGAGTAGTCTGTTGACCCGAGATCGTCATAGAGTCTTGTGTGATCCCCACTGTGCTTTGATTTCCACCTTGCCACGTCTAAGAGGGCGTGCAAAATTGTGGTTTTTGGGTACAGTCCCGAATCACATGGAGGCAATGAGCGATAGGAGGGGATTCGTCTCTCCCGGTATAGGGAGTTGATGTTGCGCTGTGTTCGATTGGCTATAACCGGAAATCCCTGGCCAGGGTTGCTGAGATTTACTGGTAAGTGTTACCAGTAGTTTCTCGAATTGTTATAGACCTCATATCGACACGACTTATCGAGCTACTGGGGTCTGACGTTTACCACCCCTAGGCGAGATATGCGACATATCAGACGGACAGACCGGACTGTACGGTAAGTGTTACTGGTTGGATTCACAGGAGTGTGAGCGGGCTAGCTCGTCGATCTTCTGATCACTCAATACCCGGGTGGCCGTTACGTTTAGCAGACCGCTTGCGGCTTGTGGGTGCTTGATATGATCATCATCTGCTACCGGCGTATTGACGAGTCTTTAGAGTCCTACACAGAGGTTTCCTGGCTCAAGCGAAACGAAATAGGAGCGCATATGAGATATATGCGGGACTGAGAATAATGCGTGTATGTGATACCGTATTCTATCCTCGCAATGAATGTATCGAATGGTTGTATGCGATATCTCCTAGTTATCGAATCAAGGATTGATTCGATAAGCCGATACATTGAATATTAGTCGGTTATATGCGATATGACCGGGTCGTTAAATCAAGTGTTGATTTAATGATTTAATGCATAATTATATATTTGATGTATTACTTTGCATTAACTAGTATTGGTTCACTTTAAATGGATTTTCTCACTTGTAGTTCACAAGTTGTATATGTGATATACTTTTGTGCACTTGATTGTATCATGTTTGATGATACATGCTTACTTGGTTAAGTGTAAAGAATTAAACCATGGTTAAACTAATGATTAGGGTTTTGTTTATCCATTACTTATTTATTCATTTATTTATTTACTTTTTCCTTTTGGAAAGGATAAATGAATGGTGGATTGGTTTGTTTGTTAGTTGAAGCTTCTTGAAGCTTTGACTAAGTCATCATTCTTGTCTTATACTTAACCCTAACCATTCAAGTTAACCATGGTCTATTCTCTACACTCAACTAAGGTTAGTATATGATAAGTATTTCTTTAATTTTCTAAATGATTCAACACTTATCATATTCTTTCATCTTCATCTTCATCAAAAAGAAAGCTTGCCTCATCAATGGCAAGTGAAGAAATCAAGTGAGAAATCCAATTCTAAAGTGAACCCACTTCCAATTTCTTCATCCTCTATCTCTTGCCAAGTAGTATTGGGTGTTTTCTTCACAAGTTTCATGACTTGGTGAAGTGGGAGCTTGATCTTGTGATGCCTCGACGTAGATCATCTTCGGCATCGAAGCCGACGACCAAGCCCGCCCATTTCTCCGATGAAGCCGACGCTAGAGCCCGGGATTCTATTTGGACAGCGAAGAGACTTCATCATGGAGCTATGGAGGTGGAGGACCGGATCTACAAAGGTTGTATTTCCGTTCTTTTAGTTAAGTTGTTAACTAGTTTCATTGTTTCGCCTAAAATTCTAGTTAACGATCCGTATTAGGGTTTCTCGGCACTTGTAATTTTTGAAATTGGCATAGTTGATGCCTTGTGAGACCTCATTAGTGTGCCTAGGATCCCTACAGTAATCCTGAGAGAGAATCTCATTCTCCTTAGAATAGTCCAGGAATTCCGTGCTCAAGTATTCTCCTCCCTGATCACATCAAAGGACATAATACTTATACCCTTATTGGTTCCCTACTTGTAACTTATATTCTTGGAATATCTCAAAAGGTTCGGACTTGTGTTTCAACAGGAACATATGTCTGAATCTAAAGAGATCATCAGAGAATGTAATGAAGTACAAAGAACCGGTCTTGGCATGTGTAGACAGGGGACCTTTATACATCAACATGTATCATCCCAAGAGTTCACTAACTCTTTCTCTGTTTCCAATAAACAGAGCTGGTGTCATTGTATCTTTGTGACATGACCGGCAAGTTTCACAAGATGTAAATTCAAACTAATTTAAATATGCATCTAAATGTCACTTCAGCCAGTCGGGTCGCATTGATATGACCTAGTCTACAATGCCCCAAGAAGAATTCATTCATTTCTGAACTCTTCCTCTTGTGTGTGTTCTATATACTAAGATCTGTAGTTTGATTTAGAACATTAATGCTTTTAGATAACGTGCCTGAACCGATCAACTTTTGATATAGGAAATGTTCAAAACATTATCCAACAATACAAAATTATATCCTTTCTTTACTGATAAAGAGAATGATATGATTTGGTATATCAGGTTCGGTATCTAATAGCAATTGTTCAGAATCAATGTATTTGGAATACAGGGTGACAGTGACCAACAGACTTGGCTGCAACTCTTGCCCCGTTTTCTGCCTCATGAAACTTATCACCCGATCTCAGTTCTTTACCTATCTGTAGCCCATGTAACATATTACATATGCGGGATCCTGATCCGGTATCATATACCCAGGACGTAAAGGACACTGAGAAACAGTTCTATATAATGAACACACCCGAAGGAGATGCATCATATGCACATTCTTCGTTTGGGCGGCATAGGAATTCTGGTATTCCCCAATTTCCTGCTCTGTCTTATAACAGTTATAAGTTGGAGCGGGAACAACGTTCCCCAGCTCAGTATAATAAGTGGGTTCGGTCAATTCATCCGTATTATTATCTTGATTAAGGCATGATATGGTCGCTACCTGGAGAGAGAGAGAAGAAAACACTCAGCGTGCGCTCTTGCAAGAATAGATTGGTTATTATTTTATCTAATCAGGATGGCTCCCACTGCTTTTTATTAAATCTTCCTTCAAACCCAAAAAGGAAAGACTAGCCGGGATTAATTACACACTACAAGTTGGCCAATCTTTCAGCCAGGCCAGTGTCGGTACTTTGAGGGAGGCCCCCCGTGCTTTCGCACGAACCTAATTAATGTAAACCTCGTTTTCCCAGAGGCGTAACCCCGTTGACACCTTTCTAGACACCTACTTGATCGGCTAATTGTAATGTGTAAAACTCTCCCAGGAGTAACTCTTACTCGCAGCGGGTATCGGGATCCAACTATCTCATAGAAGATATGCAATCTCATTGCAAATTTCAAAACTTGAAATTCCCGATAATATTTTGCCCCGAACGATCTATGACCTTGACAAGGTCAACAAACCATAGATCCCAAGTCAAGTTCAACCCGTCATTTCTTGATTGAATCAAATCCACCCGCACGACCCTTGACAAGGTCAACAAGGCCGCACGACTACCCTAACCCAATCTGCATCATATACATAAGCAGATAAATACTGGTTAGCTACCGCACACTGCGCCTCGACAAGGTCAACAAACGCAGCACGAATACTAAACAGGACTTATCTGAAATGACGGAGGGCTACGACAGGTTTTTCTGAAAACCTATTGCGTAATGAACTTGATATCGTTGTAGAATCAAATGATTTTGAAATGGAGTGTTTTTTTATGCTTTTCTAGTTTTGCTAAAGGGGTCACTCCTGGTGAAGGGATCGTCGGCCCTTTCCTCGTCGAATGAGGTGCGGGATATATCATATATATCACTGTGCAAAGCAAAAATTATAGAAGCAATCAAAAGACAAACCGAGGGGTGTAGCATCTGCCAGTTATTGCTAAAGGAGTCACTCCCGGAGAAGGGATCTCGGTCCTTTCCTCAACGAATAAGGTGCAGGATATATCACATATACCTCTGTGCAAAGCAAGAACTGTAGCTACCTGTTTTATTTTTTTTTATTTTTGAAATTCGATTCTACAACATCTTAGGTTTCTTTTACTTTCATTAATCACATTAATGAAGTCCCATCATTTAAATACCTAAACATCATAGATAAATACGACGTACACTATGCCATCCGCATTTGCCTCGATGTCCCCTCGTGCACCGTTAGGTTAGGTAACTAACGGCAGAGTGGGGCAGGGCTAGCGCGGGTGTAAAACATAAGTAACGCCTATATAATATATCATATATACTATATAAAGTATCCATCACAGAACATATCACATGATCACATCACAGATATCGCAGCAGAAGAATCATATGAAATATTGGATATATTAGGACGTCCGTGTTTTTAATACGAGCCAGTATAAAACACGGATTCCACGGTCGCGATGAATAGCCAAACCCACACCCCTAGACCCCTACGAGAGCGGCAAGCAACCCTACCAATTCTAGAGTTAGGAGACCCAGACTCGACTCCTCGAGTTGGTCTCCCACTGGACTCCAGAACCCGGTTACTTATGCTCCCCTCCTTGGGTCTATCCTAGTGCGGAAAAGAAAATAATATACAAAGGGTGACATCTTCCGCAACCTGGAAGTGCCCCAATAAAAGAATATTACATACAAGTTTTTACATGAATGAAAATGAAAAACACTCATCTCACATAAAAAACCCCGTCTATTCAAACACGACGATCCAATATAACATATCCAGCAACACATAACATCACATGTCATCAACGTAAGTAAATATGCGTATCCCAATTGTCGTTGACATATAGCAACGAAACCGGCGATATCACATATTACACTTACGGTCGCAGAAAAGAAAGTGTAAAACTACAATAGTTGGAATACGCAACCTCCATAGACATCGCATGCCTAATCAAATGAATTACTTAGACATCGCATGCCTAACAATTATAAACCCCGCATTTTAGTCTCATTAACGAAAACACTTTTCAATATCAAGTCGGGCAATTCAACAAGATTCCCGACATCCTGATCGAATGCTCGTCGCAAACTTTAGTAGGCGGCCGCACCCCCGACGCCGTCGACGAAGCGCACCAAGGCGGAACACCGCTACCGCGAGCACCCGGACGGATGCTTTCGGCGACGGGGTTCTCCTACAGTCACTTGGTCCGGGCTATGGGGCGAGGCTGTCTATTAAGTTTACCCGGCGAGTATCCGCGTACGCTACGTGATTGCGACGGACTTTTGATCACATCAAAATTCCGTGGCAACCGATCAAGTGAGACTAAACCGCTAGATTTATAACATTCATTCAGTTATCTCATAACAACTTGTGAATTCCAAATATTGTATCGCATTCCAGATAAAAAGAAAATGTTAAACTTTCCGATCAAACAGTCAAACACCCAAGTTTTCCGAAACAGATCAACACATGAAACAAGTTTAAAAACATCCAGTTCATACCTCAGTACCAACGGTCCAGCCGTAGAAGGGTCAAGCCAACGCCTCACATGTGGCACGCCGTACTGCCCCAAACCCGAAGGTTCAAAGGGCAGTTCAAGACGGTCACATAATCGAGTTAAGGTTTGTTGTCTTCTAGAGGGACCATCGCGTTACTTGCACTACTTAGAACGTCCTTAAACCACGGAAAGATCCAACACTTGGAAATTTCCCGATAGGGGAAAGATTGGGTATTTACATCCGGTCGAACTTTTTAACATATTCTAAAAATACCCGGAAAGCCACATAGACAAAGTCTGATAATCCGATCGAATCATCTAAGCTCCAAAACACCCCAGAAAACTCAACTCTTGAGTTCAAATTAAAAATTCCTAGAAAACTCAGCACCTGAAAACATGAATTACTGTGCAAAATTTATAAATTAATGTGTCAAAATGGCCGCGGAACCGCCGCGCTTTAGATGAATCATTAGGTAATTTTTGCACCGTAATTCTTAGAATTCCCTGCTGAATTTTTTAAGCATTTTTAATCTGGAAAAAACCCAGTTTTTGAAAAAAGTCCAGAGAGCATTTTCGGGTTAGGGTTTTGGTTCGATCGGACTTCAAACTCCGTCTACGCTTCGCCTAAGGCTCTAGCTAGGCTCTGATACCACTGTAGGGTTCCTAGACACACTAATGAGGTCTCACAAGGAATCAACCATGCCAATTTGAAATTTTACAAGTGCCGAGAAACCCTAATACGGATCGTTAACTAGAATTTTAGGCGAAACATGCAACTAGTTAACAACTTAACTAAGTGAACGGAAATACAACCTTTGTAGATCCGGTCCTCCACCTCCATAGCTCCATGAAGAAGTCTCCTTCCTGTCCAAATCGAATCCCGGGCTCTAGCGTCGGCTTCATCGGAGAAATGGGCGGGCTTGGTCGTCGGCTTCGATGCCGAAGATGATCTACGTCGAGGCATCACAAGATCAAGCTCCCACTTCACCAAGTCATGAAACTTGTGAAGAAAACACCCTATACTACTTGGCAAGAGGTAGAGGATGAAGAAATAGGAAGTGGGTTCACTTTAGAATTGGATTTCTCACTCTTTTTCTCAAGTAGCCATTGTTGGTAGTAAGCTTCTTCATCTTCAAGAAGAAGAAGAAGAAGAAATATATTATGATAAGTATATATAAAATAAGAAAATAATATCATACTTATCATAATAGTAACCATAGTTAGGTGTAGAGAATAAATCATGGTTAGGTGGAATGGTTAGGGTTAAGCATGAGACAAAGATGGTGGACTTGTTCAAAGCTTCAACAAGCTTCAACAAGCAAACAAAGAAAGCCACCATTTTTCCCTTTTCCAAAAATGATTAAATAAATAAACAAATAAATAAATAAAATCAAAACCCTAACCATTACACAACCATGGTTCAATCATACACTTAACCAAGTTAGCATGTATAATCAAAACATGATACAACCTTGTGCACAAAAGTATATCACATATACAACTTGTGTAACTTCAAGTGAGAAAATTCTTTTAAAGTGAACCAATACTAGTTAATGCAAAGTAATATATCAAATATATAATTATGCATTAAATCGTTAAATCAACACTTGATTTAACGATCCAGTCATATCGCATATGACCGACTAATATCCAATGTATCGACTTATCGAATCAATCCTCGATTTGATAACTAGGTTATATCGCATACAACCAATCGATACATTCATCACGAGAATAGAATACGGTATCACATACACGCATTATTCTCGGTCCCGCAAATATCTCATATGCGCTCCTATTTCGTTTCGCTTGAGCCAGGAAACCTCTGTGTAGGACTCTAAAGACTCGTCAATACGCCGGCAGCAGGTGATGATCATATCAAACACCCACAAGCCGTAAGCGGTCTGCTAAACGTAACGGCCACCCGGGTATTGAGCGATCAGAAGATCGACGAGCAAGCCCGCTCATACTCCTTTGAATCCAACCAGTAACACTTACCGTACAGTCCGGTCTGTTCGTCTGATATGTCGCATATCTCGCCTAGGGGTGGTAAACGTCAGACCTCAATAGCTCGATAAGTCGTGTCGATATGAGGTCTATAACAGTTCGAGAAACTACAGGTAACACTTACCAGTAAATCTCAGCATCCCTAGCCAGGGATTTCCAGTTATAGCCAATCGAACACAGCGCAACATCAACTCCCTATACCGGGAGAGACGAATCCCCTCCTATCGCTCATTGCCTCCATGTGATTCGGGACAGTAGCCAAAAACCACCGTTTTGCACGCCCTCTTGGACGTGGTAAGGTGGAAATCAAAGCACAGTGGGAATCACACAAGACTCTATGACGATCTCGGGTCAACAGACTACTCTGTATCAGTGTCACCAGAGAACTGCCATCTGACGTAAGGTATAATACCATCTGGGAGTTCTCGGCGAGTCCGTCCAGTGTACCCAGTCTCCACTGAGCACCCGCATATCATCTCTGATGTCAAACACCAATGGATATGGGATCATCCATCGCCCATCTGTATGGGTCGAGAAGGTATACGCTAGTCTACTTTGGTATATCGATGCCCTGTCTCGATACACCCACGACTAGGAACCTTAAAGGATGTACTTATGGACTACCATGTCCCCACTAGTATGATCCGCATCATAGTCCAGGTAGTCAAGTATACATCCTAAGGGCTTTACCAACATGTAACAGAGAGACAATCAGTGTACACGTTAAGGTAAAGAGCAACCAGATAGCATACTATCATGTCGAGCAAGAAAGTCCTCCCTATATATGTCCAAGCATCCTCTACAATATACATCCAATGTATAGTAATGGCCTCTAGGGCATACATATAACAAACAATTCGAGGTTATTTCGAAGTCGATATTTCTAACACTGTTTAAAGTGTACAGTACATACATTTCTATCTGTGACCATGAATGTCATTAGAGCGGTACAACTTGTCTATTTTCTATAGTTTTTTTAGACGGGTTTGCGAACGTGACATTCACGTTGATGTTCTGTGTTTTGCTGTGTTGTTGCGGATTCGTCGTGGTGGATAGCTTGGGTGCAATGTTAGTACAGTTTAGTTTCATTTGCACATTTGATATCGCGGGGTGAGCGTCCGATATGTTGACTGCCGTCACCGCCTGTTTGTATATTATTTATTTGGGGCACGACCGGGTTGAGGTCGATGTCACCGTTGTACATATTTTCTTTTCTGTACTATGTTTACCTCGCGATGGCGTGCACGGATAGCCGGGTTCTGGAGGGAAACGGGTCCGCATCTCATGACGTTGAGAAGAAAGGGGCCTCACTCTAGAATTGGTAGGCTATTCGCCGCACTCATAGAGGGTATAGGTTGACCCAAGGAGGGGTGCTCAAGTTACCGGATTTCGTGAAGTGCTGGGTGGCCCATTCACTTTGATGAAGGGGGCTGCCTCGTTTCTGGTTTTGGCGGGTAACTTTCCGCACTAGTAGGGATCTAGATTTTTATTGCACAGGCTATCCAGACGACCAGGTGAACGTCGGGTTTCACTTGCGGCTCAAAGGAAACCCGGGGCTCCCAGATTATATGTATTGTTCTATGATGCTTATTACTTATCTGTGATGTTGCATTTATCTCCCCATGAGCAATTATTATAAATTTCTTTATATATACTAGTAGATGTTGTATATGTTTTACACCCGTGCGAGTCTAGTCCACGCTCTGTCGTTAATTAAGTAACCTAACGGGTGATGACGGGACCCAGTGGCGAATGCGGATGGCATATACGTACATCATATTTTCGTTCTTTTATGGTGTGATTAATTGATAGGACTGCGTTGATTCAGATCAATGCAAGGAAAGACCTATTTGATGTTGATTGGAACAATTTTAAAAAGCTGTTATTGTTAGTTATATGTATGCCCTAGAGGCCATTGCTATACATAGGATGTATATTGTAGTGGATGCTGAGACATATATAGGGAGGGCTTTCTTGCTCGACATGATAGTATGCTATCTGGTTGACCTTTACCTTAACGTGTACACTGATTGTCTCTCTGTTACATATTGGTAAAGCCCTTAGGATGTGTACTTGACTACCTGGACTATGATGCGGATCGTACTAGTGGGGACATGGTAGTCCATAAGTACATCCTTCAAGGTCCCTAGTCGTGGGTGTATCGAGACGGGGCATCGATATACCAGAGTAGACTAGCGTATACCTTCTCGACCCATACAGATGGGCGATGGATAATCCCATATCCATTGGTGTTTGACATCAGAGATGATATACGGGTGCTCAGTGGAGACTGGGTACACTGGACGGACTCGCCGAGAACTCCCAGATGGTATTATACCTTACGTCAGATGGCAGTTCTCTGTTGACACTGGTACAGAGTAGTCTGTTGACCCGAGATCGTCATAGAGTCTTGTGTGGTTCCCACTGTGCTTTGATTTCCACATTACCACGTCCAAGAGGGCGTGCAAAACGGTCGTTTTTGGGTACAGTCCCGAGTCACATGGAGGCAATGAGCGATAGGAGGGAATTCGTCTCTCCCGGTATAGGGAGTTGATGTTGCACTGTGTTCGATTGGCTATAACCGGAAATCCCTGGCCAGGGTTGCTGAGATATTACGTTTCATTAACTAGTATTGGTTCACTTAAATTGGATTTTCTCACTTGATGTACACAAGTTGTATATGTGATATACTTTTGTGCACTTGTTTGTATCATGTTTGATGATGCAAGCTAACTTGGGTTTGTGTAAGACTTAAACCTTGGTTAAGTAAATGGTTAGGGTTTTATCATCTTCTCTTGATTATTTAGTTTATTTATTTATTCTTTATTTTAGGAAAGAAAATGATATGGTTGCTTCTTTTGTTCTTTTCTTAGATGTTTCAAGAAGATTTGACCATTCTGGTTCTTTTCCTAAACCTAACCATTCACCTAACCTTAGTTAATTCTCTACACTTGACCATGGTTGTGTATATGATAAGTATGATTTTATTTCCTATTTTAATATAACTTATCATATATTCTTTCTTCTTCTTCATCATCTTCAACAAAGAAGAAAGCTTGCATCCTTTAATGGCAACTTGAGAAAAAGAGTGAGAAATCCAATTCTAAACTGAACCCACTTCCTATTTCTTCATCCTCTACCACTTGCCAAGTAGTATAGGGTGTTTTCTTCACAAGTTTCATGGCTTGGTGAAGTTGGAGCTTGATCTTGTGTTGCCTCGATGTAGATCATCTTCGGCATCGAAGTCGACGACCTAGCCCGTCCATTTCTCCGATGAAACCGACGCTAGAGCCCGAGATCCGATCATCGCAGCGAGGGGACTTCATCGCGGAGCTATGGAGGTGGAGGACCGGATCTACAAAGGTTGTATTTCCGTTCACTTAGTTAAGTTGTTAACTAGTTGCTTTTTATCGCCTAAATTCTAGTTAACGATCTGTATTAGGGTTTGTAGGCACAAGAAAAATTTGAATTTGGCATGGTTGATGCCTTGTGAAACCTCATTAGTGTGCCTAGGAACCCTACAGTGGTATCAGAGCTACTAGGCATTGGATGTCGACCTATAGGGGGTTCTCACTGTGTGACAGTGTGGCGAAGCATAGGCTCTTACCCCCAGGGTGTCCCGAGACCGGAAGGTGTTCCGGCGGGTTGTAGTCCTCGCGAGGGGGCATGCGTAAAAAGTAGTGGCTGAGGGACCCGTTGGTGCCACGGCGACCCCATTGGATGGGGTGGCTGCCTGACCTACAGTGGTATCAGAGCCTAGCTAGAGCCATAGACGATGCGTAGACGGAGTTAGAAGCCCGATCGAAAAGAAACCCTAATCTCAAATCGCTCTCTGTACATTTTTTGAAAACTTAGATTTTTCCAAATTAAAAATATGCAGAAAAATCAGCAGGAGATTCTAAGAATTACTGTAAAATTCGAGCGGCCAAATCGTCTAAAGCGCGGCGGAACCGCGGCACGAGCATGGATCGTGCGGCAGTTCCGCGGCCAAGTTGTCACATCACCTCTTGAAAATTGCACAGTAATTCTTATCTTTTAGTGCTGTATTTTCTGGGAATTTTTAAATTATACTCAACAGTTGAGTTTTCTGGGGTTGTTTTAGGAATTCGACGTTTCGATCGGGAAGTTTAACTTCGTCTGTGTTTTTCCGGATAATTTTAGAACATGTTAAAAAGTTCGACCGGATATAAATACCCAATTTTTCCCCTGCCGGGAAATTTCCAAGTGTTGGATCTTTCCGTGGTTTAATAACGTTCTAAGTAGTGCAAGTAATGCGATGGACCCTCTAGAAGACAACAAACCTTAACTCGATTATGTGACCGTCTGGAACTGCCCTTAGAACCTTAGGGTTTGGGGCAGTACGGCGTGCCACATGTGAGGCGTTGGCTTGACCCTTCTACGGCTGGACCGTTGGTACTGAGGCATGAACTGGATGTTTTTAAACTTGTTTCATGTGTTGATCTGTTTCAGGAAAACTTGGGTGTTTGACTGTTCGATCGGAAAGTTTAACATTTTCTGTTTATCTGGAATGTGATACAACAATTGGAATTCATAAGTAGTTATGAGATAACTGAATGAATGTTATAAACATAGTGTTTTAGTCTCACTTGATCGGTTGCCACGGAATTTTGATGTGATCAAAAGTCCGTCGCAATCACGTAGCGTACGCGGATACTCGCCAGGTAAACTTAATAGACAGCTACGCCCCATAGCCCCGACCAAGTGACTGTAGGAGAACCCCGTCCCCGAAAGCATCCGTTCGGGTGCTCGCGGCAGCGGTGTTCCGCCTTGGTGCACTTCGTCGACGGCGTCGGGGGTGCGGCCGCCTACTAAAGTTTGCGACGAGCATTCGATCTGAATGCCGGGAATCCTGTTGAATTGCCCGACTTGACATTGAAAAGTGTTTTCGATATAGAGACTAAAATGCTGGGTTTATAATTGTTAGGCATGCGATGTCTAAGGAATTCATTTGATTAGGCATGCGATGTCTATGCAGGTTGCGGATTCCAACTGTTGTAGTTTTACACTTTCTTTTCTGTGACCGTAAGTGTAATATGTGATATCGCCGGTTTCGTTGCTATATGTCAACGACAATTGGGATGGGTATATTTACTTACGTTGATGACATGTGATGTTATGTGTTGCTGGATATGTTATATTGGATCGTCGTGTTTGAATAGCCGGGGGGTTTTTATGTGAGATGATTGTTTTTCATTTTCATTCATGTAAAAAACTTGTATGTAATATTCTTTTATTGGGGCACTTCCAGGTTGCTGAAGATGTCATCTTTTGTATATTATTTACTTTTCCGCACTAGGATAGACCCAAGGACGAGGGCACAAGTAACCGGGTTCTGGAGTCCAGTGGGAGACCAACTCGAGGAGTCGAGTCCGGGTCTCCTAACTCTAGAATTGGTAGGGTTGCTTGCCGCTCTCGTAGGGGTCTAGGGGTGTGGGTTTGGCTATTCATCGCGACCGTGGAATCCGTGTTTTATACTGGCTCGTATTGAAAACACGGACGTCCTAGTATATCCAATGTTTTATATGATTCTTCTGCTGCGATATCTGTGATGTGATCTTTTGATATGTTCTGTGATGGATACTGTATATAGTATATATGATATATTATATAGACGTTATTTATGTTTTACACCCGCGCTAGCCCTGCCCCGCTCTGCCATTAGTTACCTAACCTAACGGTGCACGAGGGGACATCGAGGCGAATGCGGATGGCATAAGTGTACGTCGTATTTATCTGTGATGTTTAGGTATTTAAATGATGGGACTTCATTAATGAGATTAATGAAATAAAAGAAACCTAAAGATGTTGTAGAATCAAATTTCAAAAATAAAACAGGTAGCTACAGTTCTTGCTTTGCACAGCGGTATATGTGATATATCCTGCACCTTATTCGATAAGGAAAGGACCAAGATCCCTTCACCGGGAGTGACTCCTTTAGCAATAACTGGCAGATGCTACACCCCTCGGTTTGTCTTTTGATAGCTTCTATAGTTTTTTCTTTGCACAGTGATATATATGATATATCCCGCACCTCATTCGACGAGGAAAGGGCCGACGATCCCTTCACCGGGAGTGGACCCTTTTAGCAAAACTAGAAAAGCCTAAAAAACACTCCATTTTAAAATCATTTGATTCTACAACGATATCAAGTTCATTACGCAATAGGTTTTCAGAAAAACATGTCGTTGCCCTCCTTCATTTCAGATAAGTCCTGTTTAGTATTCGTGCTGCGTTTGTTGACCTTGTCAAGGCGCAGTGTGCGGTAGCTAACCAGTATTTATCTGCTTATGCATATGATGCAGATTCGGTTTGGGTAGCCGTGCGGCCCTGTTGACCTTGTCAAGGGTCGTGCGGGTGCGTTTGATTCAATCAAGAAATGACGGGTTGAACTTGACTTACGGTCTATGGTTTGTTGACCTTGTCAAGGTCATAGATCGTTTGGGGCAAAATATTATCGGGAATTTCAAGTGTTGAAATTTGCAATGAGATTGCATACCTTCTATGAGGTAGTTGGATCCCGATACCCACTGCGAGTAAGAGTTACTCCTAGGAGAGTTTTACACATTACAATTAGCCGATCAAGTAGGTGTCTAGAAAGGTGTTAACGAGGTTACGCCTCTGGGAAAACGAGGTTTACATTAATTAGGTTCGTGAGAAAGCACGAGGGACCTCCCTCAAAGTACCGACACTGACCTGGCTGAAAAATTGGTGAACTTGTAGTGTGTAATTAATCCCGGCTAGTCATTCCTTTTAGGGTTTGAAGGAAGATTTGATAAAAACAGTGGGAGCCATCCTGATTAGATAAAATAATAACCAATCTATTCTTGCAAGAGCATACGCTGAATGTTTTCTTCTCTCTCTCTCCAGGTAGCGACCATGTCACGCCTTAATCAAGATAATAAAACGGATATATTGACCGAACCAGCTTGTTATACTGAGCTGGGGAACGTTGGTCCCGCTCCAACTTATAATTGTTATAAGACAGAGCAGGAAATAGGGGAAAACCAGAATTCCTATGCCGCCCAAACGAAGAAAGTGCATACTGATGCATCATCTCCTTCGGGTGTGTTCATTACAAAGAACTGTTTCTCTGTATCCTCTACGTCCTGGGTATTTGATACCGGATCAGGATCCCAGATATGTAATCAGTTACATAGGGCTACAGAAAGGTAGAGAACTGAGAACGGGTGATAAGTTTCATGAGGCAGAAAACGGGGCAAGTGTTGCAGCCAAGTCTATTGGTCACTGTCACCCTGTATTACCAATACATTGATTTTGAACGAATGTTATTAGATACCGAACCTGATATACAAAATCATATCTGTCTCTTTATTAGTAAAGAAACGATAAAATTTTGTATTGTTGGATAATGTTTTGAACATTTCATATATCAAAAGTTGATCGGATCAGGCACGTTATCTAAAAGCATTGATGTTCTAAATCAAACTACAGTTCTTAGTATACAGAACACACACAAGAGGAAGAGTTCAGAACAGAACGAATCCTTCTTGAGGTATTGTAGACTAGGTCATATCAATGCGACCCGACTAGCTGAAGTTACATATAGATGCATATTTAAATCAGTTTGAATTTACATCTTATGAAACTTGCCAGTCATGTCACAAAGATGTAATGACACCAGCTCTGTTTATTGGAAACAGAGAAAGAGTTAGTAAACTCTTGGGATTGATACATGTTGATGTATGTAAGGTCCCCTGTCTACACATGCCAGGACCGGTTCTTTGTACTTCATTACATTCTCTGATGATCTCTCAAGATTCAGTCATATGTTCCTGCTGAAACACAAGTCCGAACCTTTTGAGATATTCACAGAATATAAGTTAGAAGTAGAGAACAAATACGGGTATAAGTATTATGTCCTTTGATGCGATCAGGGAGGAGAATACTTGAGCACGGAATTCCTGGACTATTCTAACGGAGAATGAGATTCTCTCTCAGCATTATTCCTCCGTATACACCATAGCACGAAGGTATATCGGAGTGGAGCAATAGCACCCTATGTGATATGGTGTGCTCTATGATGAGTACTACTGAGTTACCTATTTCATTTTCGGGAGTTATGCACTTGAGAAGCTGCATACCTATTGAATTAGGTTCAAATCAGATCAAAGCCTACCACTCCATATGAGATATGGTATGGGAAGAGCCTATGTCTTAAGCTAGTTAAGATTTGGGGTTGACCGGCCTATGTCTAAAAACAAAATCCGGACAAGCTCGAGACCAGGTCTGTTATGTAGAATTGGAAGGGTTCCAGCTATACAAACTGCAGCAGATGATTTGATAAAACCAAAGGATTCAATAGTTACCAACGAACCTCAGCCTCTCTGCCGATCTACTAGGGTTTCTCACCCACCTGAGAGATATTTCTGTTTCTCTATGACAGTGGAAGGGAGGATTGCATCATGAGATGATGACCCAACTAGTTTCGAGCAGGCCATCGAGAGTAAGGACTCTTTAAGAATGGCTGGATGCTTAGCGATCTGAGATGGAATCCATGTACACCAATAAAGTATGGACTTTGGTTGCTATATCTGAAGGGTTAAATCCCCATCAGGAGCATGTATATCTTGAGAAGATTACTTGGTTTAGATGGAAAAGTTGAGACTTTCGAAACTAGACTTGTTAAAGTTTTTCGTCATCGACCAGCCATGGATAATGATGAAACCTTTTCCAGTGGCTATGCTTAAGTCCATCCGGATCCTACTTCCCACGGCTACATACCATGACTACGATATCTGGCGGTTGGGTGTCATGACTGCTTTTCTAAAATGATGTTTTAGAAGAGGGTGTCTATAAGTACACAGCCAGAGGGCTTCGTAAACAGTGGGAGCAGCAGAAACGTGTACAAGATGCTTTATAGGATAAAGCAGGCATCGCGGAGTTGGAACATCTATTTTTATGTGGTAGTCAAATAGTTTGACTTCATCAAAAGGGTAGATGAACCTTGTATATACAAAAGGGTAGTAGGGAGTATGGTGGTGATCCTCGTAGTGTACGTGGATGACATACTCTTGATAGGGAAGGAGTTTCCTATGCTACGCTCGATCAATCTCCGCTTATCACTATGATTCTCCATATAGGATCAAAGTGATACCTCCTAAATCCTGGATTTTGGATCCATGAGATATGTCTAATTGGATGTTAGGAGACTCCCTAGTTGTAGTGAGATGGTATCAATTGATCCTGGGGAGAATCACTGGAAAGGTTCCAGGGTGATAAGGACGACTGAATGTCAGTCACAGGCATTGTCTTTACCCTCAGTGGAGGGACGGTATGTTGTAAGAGTTCCAATCTAAATACCATGGCTTACTAGAAGATAAAGGATGGATACATCGGTACTTAAGATGCTACCAAAGAGGCAGTCTGGATATATATTGGTTCATGAGATGAAGTAGGTTCCTACCATTGTGTGACAATGGAAGTGTGACTTTGGCCCGGGAACCCCGGTCCCATCAGTGACCCAGACATAATCTACGGCAGTATCACCTGACCATGGAGATGGTTGATCTCCAGGGTGATCGAGGTTAGGAGAACAGACTCAGAGAACAACACGGCGGATCCACTCACAAAGGCCTTGTTAGTTGTATGTATGCCCTAGAGGCCAGTATTGTACAGATGATGTATATTATATTGGATGCTTGGACATATATAGAGATGACTTTCTTGCTCGATATGATAGTATGCTATCTGGTTACTCTTTATCTTAACATGTATACTTGTCTCTTTATACTGTCTTATAGTTACATGTTGGTAAAGCCCTTAGGATGTGTACTTGACTACCTGGACTATGATACAGATCATACTAGTGGGGACATAGTAGTACATAGGTACATCCTTCAAGGTCCCTAGTCGTAGGTGTATCGAGACGGGGCATCGATATACCAGTGTAGACTAGCGTATACGCTTCTCGACCCATGAGATGGGCGATGGATGATCCCATATCCATTGGTGTTTGACATCAGAGATGGTATACGGGTGCTCAGTGGAGACTGGGTACACTGGACGGACTCGCCGAGAACTCCCAGATGGTATTATACCTTACGTCAGATGGCAGTTCTCAGGTGACACTTGTACAGGTTAGTCTGTAGACCCGAGATCGTCATAGAGTCTTGTGTGATTCCCACTGTGCTTTGATCTCCACCTTACCACGTCCATGAGGGCGTGCAAAACGGTGGTCTTTGGGTGCAGTCCCGAGTCACATAGAGGCAATGAGCGATAGAAGGGGTTTTGTCTCTCCCGGTATTGGGGGTTGATGTTGCGCTGTGCTCGATTGGCCGTAACAGGGAAGTCCCTGGCCAGGGCTGATCAGAGATTTGTTGGTAAGTGTTACCAGTAGTTTCTTGACCCGTTATGAGCCTCACACCGGCATGACTTATCGGTTATTGGGGTCTGACGTTTACCACCCCTAGACTTGATATGCGACATATCAGACGAACAGACCGGACTATATGGTAAGTGTTACTGGTTGGATTCACAGGAGTGTGAGCGGACTAGCTCGTCGATCTTCTGATTGCTCAATACCCGGATGGCCGTTACGTTTAGCAGACCGCTTGCGGCTTGTGGGTGCTTGATATGATCATTATCTGCTACCGGCGTATTGACGAGTCTTTAGAGTCCTACACAGAGTTTTCCTGGCTCAAGCGAAACGAAATAGGATCGCATATGAGATATGTGCGGGACCGAGAATAATACGTGTATGTGATACCGTATTTCATTCTCGCGATGAATGTTTCGATTGGTTGTATGCGATATAACCAAGTTATCGAATCATTGATTCGATAAATCGATACATTGTATACTAGTCGGTTATGTGCGACATGACCGGATCATTGAATCAAGTGTTGATTTAATGATTTAATGTATAATTGTATATTTGATATATTAATTTGCATTAACTAGTATTGGTTCATTTTAAAAGGATTTTCTCACTTCAAGTGCACATTGTATATATGATATGCTTTTGTGTGCACTTGATTGTATCATGTTTGATGATACATATTTACTTGGGTTTGTGCAAAGAATTAAACCATGGTTATGATAATGGTTAGGGTTTTGTGTTATTCATCTATTTATTTATCCATTCTTTATTTATTTAATAGATAAAAGAAAAGAAAATGGTTTCTTTTTATCATGAAGCTTGTTTAAGCTTCATGAAGCTTTGACTAAAGAGACCATTTTGTCTTCATGCTTAACCCTAACCATTCCCATTTACCATGGTCTATTCTCTACACTTAACCTTAGTTAGCTTATGATAAGTATTGATTTATTTTCATTTTAATTCAACACTTATCATATTCTTTCTTCTTCTTGATCTTCTTCTTCAAGAAAGAAAGCTTGATGCCATCAATGGCAACTTGAGTTCTAAAGTGAGAAATCCAATTCTAAAGTGAACCCACCTCCTATTTCTTCACCCTCTACCTCTTGCCAAGTTGTTTTGGGTGTTTTCTTCACAAGTTTCACAAATTTGTGAAGTCGGAGCTTGAACTTGTGATGCCTCAACGTAGATCATCTTCGGCACGAAGCCGACGACCTAGTCCGCCCATTTCTCCGATCAAGCCGACGATTGAGTACGGGATTCGAGATGGTCAGCGAGAGGACGCCTATGTGGAGCCAAGGAAGTGGATATCCGGATCTACAAAGGTTGTAGCTTCTTATCTTTAGTTAAGTTGATAACTAGATTCGTATTTCGCCTAAATTTCTAGTCAATGATCTAGTTTAGGGTTTCTTGGCACCCGTAAAATTTGAAATTGGCATGGTTGATGCCTTGTGAGACCTCTTGAGAGTGCCTAGGAACCCTACAGTGGTATCAAAGCCTAGCTAGAGCCTTAGGCGAAGTCTAGACGATGTTTGAAACCCGATCGAACCGAAACCCTAAAACCCAAAATGCTCTCTGGAAATTTTCTGAAAATTTGCATTTTTGTCAATTAAAAATATGCAGAAAAATAAGCAGGGTGTTATTTGAATTACTGTGAAATACGAGGACCTGAATCGATTTTTCCACCGCGGAACCGCGGCACAAGCTAGGCATGTGCGGCGGTTCCGCGGCCGTCCTGTCCCCTTGTCTGGTGATTTCTGCACAGTAACTCATATAATTCAATGCTATATTTTCTGGGTATTTTTATTGTGACTCTACAGATGAGTATTCTGGGGTTGTATTGGGAATCAATGATTCGATCGGATTTTCAAATTTTGTCTGTGTGGTTTTCCGGATAATTTTCGAATATGTTAAAAAGTTCGACCGGATGTAAATACCCAATCTTTCCCCTGCCCGGAAATTTCCAATTGTTGGATTTTTCCGTAGTTTAAAGACGTTCTAAGTAGTGCAAGTAACGCGATGGTCCCTCAAGAAGACAACAAACCTTAACTCGATTATGTGACCGTCTTGAACTGCCCTTTGAACCTTCGGGTTTGGGGCAGTACGTCGTGCCACATGTGAGGCGTTGGCTTGACCCTTCTACGGCTGGACCGTTGGTACTGAGGCATGAAGTGAATGTCTTTGAACTTATTTCATGTGTTGAACGGTTTCGGGATAACTTGGGTGTTCGAATGTTCGATCGAAAAGCTTAATATTTTCTATTTATCGGGAATGGGATACAATAATTGGAATTCACAAACAGTTATGAGATAACTGAATGAATGTTATAAATCGAGCGGTTTAGTCTCATTTGATATTGAAAAGAGTTTTCGATAATGGGACTAAAATGCGTTGTTTATAAGTGTTAGGCATGCGATGTCTAAAGAGGTTGCGGATTCCAACTGTTGTAGTTTTACACTTTCTTTTCTGTGACCGTAAGTGTAATATGTGATATCGCCGGTTTCGTTGCTATATGCCAACGACAATTGGGATGCGCATATTTACTTACGTTGATGACATGTGATGTTATGTGTTGCTGGATATGTCATATTGGATCGTCGTGTTTGAATAGCCGGGGGTTTTTATGTGAGATGAGTGTTTTTCATTTTTCATTCATGTAAAAACTTATATGTAATATTCTTTTTTTTTGGGGCACTTCCAGGTTGCGGAAGCTGTCACCCTTTGTATATTATTTACTTTTCCGCATTAGGATAGACCCAAGGAGGGGAGCACAAGTAACCGGGTTCTAGGGTCCAGTGGGAGACCATCTCGAGGAGTCGAGTCCGGGTCTCCTAACCCTAGAATTGGTAGGGTTACTTGCCGCTCTCGTAGGGGTCTAGGGGTGTGGGATTGGCTATTCATCACGACCGTGGAATCCGTGTTTTATACTGGCTTGTATTGAAAACACGGACGTCCTAGTATATCCAATGTTTCATATGTTTCTTCTGCTATGATATCTGTGATGTGATCATGTGATGTTCTATGATAGATACAGTATATAGTATATATGATATATTATATAGACGTTACTTATGTTTTGCACCCGCACTAGCCCTGCCCTGCTCTGTCGTTAGTTACCTAACCTAACGGTGCACGAGGGGACATCGAGGCGAATGCGGATGGCATAAGTGTACGTCGTATTTATCTGTGATGTTTAGGTATTTAAATGATGGGACTTCATTAATGTGATTAATGAAAGAAAAGAAACCAAATGATGTTGTAGAATCAAATTTTAAATAAAACAGGTAGCTACAGTTCTTGCTTTGTATAGCGGTATATATGATATACCCCGCACCTTATTCGTTGAGGAAAGGACCGAGATCCCTTCACCGGGAGTGACTCCTTTAGCAATAACTAGCAGATGCTACATACTAGGTTTGCTTTTGATTGTTTTTGAGTTTTGCTTTGCACAGTGATATATATGATATATCCCGCACCTCATTCGACGAGGAAAGGGCCGACGATCCCTTCACCGTGAGTGACCCTTTTAGCAAAACTAGAAAAGCCTCAAAATCACTCCATTTCAAAACTTCATTTGATTCTACAACGATATCAAGTTCATTATGCAATAGGTTTTCAGAAAAACTAGTCGTAGCCCTCCGTCATTTCAGATAAGTCCTGTTTAGTATTCGTGCAGCGTTTGTTGACCTTATCAAGACGCAGTGTGCGGTAGCTAACCAGTATTTATCTGCTTATGCATATGATGCAGATTGAGTTAGAGTAGTCGTACGGCCTTGTTGACCTTGTCAAGGGTCGTGCGGATGGGTTTAATTCAATCAAGAAATGACGGGTTGAACTTGACTTACGGTCTATGGTTTGTTGACCTTGTCAAGGTCATAGATCGTTTGGGGCAAAATATTATCGGGAATTTCAAGTGTTGAAATTTGCAATGAGATTGCATACCTTCTATGAGATAGTTGGATCCCGATACCCACTGCGAGTAAGAGTTACTCCTGGGAGAGTTTTTACACATTACAATTAGCCGATCTAGTAGGTGTCTAGAAAGGTGTCAACGGGGTTACGCCTCTGGGAAAACGAGGTTTACATTAATTAGGTTCGTGCGAAAGCACGGGGGACCTCCCTCAAAGTACCGACACTGTCCTGGCTGAAAGATTGGCGAACTTGTAGTGTGTAATTAATCCCGGCTAGTCTTTCATTTTAGGGTTTGAAGGAAGATTTGATAAAAACCAGTGGGAGCCATCCTGATTAGATAAGATAATAACCAATCTGATCTTGCACGAGCTTACGCTAAAGTGTTTTCTTCTCTCTCTCTCCAGGTAGCGACCATTTCATGCCCTAATAAAGATAATAATATGGATGTATTGACCGAACCCGCATGTTATACTGTGCTGGGGAACGTTGGTTCCGTTCTTACCTATAAGAGTTATAGGACTGAACAGGATATAGGGGAATACCAGGATTCCCATGCCACCCGAATGAAGAAAGTACATGATGATGCATTTTCTTCGGGTGTGTTCGTTACAGAGAACTGTTTCTCCATTTCCTCTACGTCCTGGGTATTAGATACCGGGTCAGGATCTCATATATGTAATCAGTTACATGGGCTTAGAAAAGGTAGAGAACTTGGAGAAGGTGATAAAGACATTAGAGTTGGAAATGGTGCAATTGTTGCAGCTAAGACTGTCGGGGAATATCACCTTGTATTACCAACTGGTAATACATTGGTTCTGAACGAATGCTATTACATGCCGAACCTGATATGCAACATTGTATCGGTTTCTTTGTTGGGCAAAGAGGGATATAATTTTGTATTACAGGACAATTTTATGAACATTTTCCGTAACCAAAAGTTGGTTGGATCAGGCACGTTGTGCAATGGCATTTATGTTCTAAACCAATCAACAGTTCTAAGCATAACAAACACACACAAGAGGAAGAGTTCAGAACTGAACGAATCCTTCTTGAGGCATTGTAGACTGGGTCACATCAATGCGACACGACTGGCTAAGTTGCATAAGTATGGATATTTGAAATCATTCGAATTTTCATCTTATGACACTTGCCAGTCATGTCTCAAAGGCAAGATGACCAAAACTCCGTGTACGGGACACGGAGAAAGAGTTACCGAACTCTTGGGACTGATACATAGTGATGTATGCGGTCCCATGTCTACACATGCCAGGGATGGTTCTTCGTACTTCATTACATTCACTGACGATCTCTCTAGATTCGGATATGTGTTCCTGATGAAACACAAATCAGAAGCTTTTGAGAAATTTAGAGAATATAAACAAGAAGTTGAGAACCAAACCGGAAAAAGTATTAAAATCCTACGATCTGATCGAGGAGGTGAATACCTGAGCAATGAATACCTGGACTTCCTAAAAGAGAATGTGATTCACTCTCAGCTGACTCCTCCATATACACCACAGCACAACGGTGTATCAGAACGGAGGAACCGCACCCTATTAGATATGGTGCGCTCTATGATGAGCACAGCTGAGTTACCTATTTCCTTCTGGAGATATGCACTGGAGACAGCAGCATACCTATTGAATCAAGTTCCATCTAAATCTGTACCTACCACACCATATGAGATATGGAGTGGGAAGAGGACATATCTTAAACGAGTTAAGATATGGGGTTGTCCAGCCTATATCAAAAGACAAAATCCGGACAAGCTCGAGGCACGGTCAGTTCTTTGCAAGTTTGTGGGATATCCAAAGAACTCCTATGGGTATTTTTTCTACCACAGTGAGGAACAAAAAGTGTTTGTTGCTCAACATGCCACCTTTTTAGAAAAGGAATTCCTTGAAAAAGAAATTAGTGGCAAAGTGGTAGAGCTGGAAGAAGTTCCAGATACACAAACCGTAACTGAAGATTTGGTGGAACCAGAAGATTCAGTAGCTCCCAATAAACCTCAGCCTCTCCGCCGATCTAGTAGGGTTCCTCGCCAACCTGAAAGATACTATGGTTTTCTCATGGATGGTGGGAGCGAGGATTGCATCATGGAGGATGATGACCCAACTAGCTTCGAGCAGGCCATCACGAGTAGGGACTCAGTGAAATGGATGGATGCTATGCGGTCCGAGATGGAATCCATGTACACCAACAAAGTATGGACTTTGGATGTTGCTCCTGAAGGGGTAAAACCCATCGGGAGCAAGTGGATCTTCAAGAAGAAACTTAGTGTAGATGGGAAAGTGGAGACTTTCAAAGCTAGACTTGTTGCAAAGGGTTTTCGTCAAAAGACCAGGTGTGGACTATGACGAAACCTTTTCTCCAGTGGCTATGCTTAAATCCATCCGGATCATGCTTGCCATCGCTGCGTATCATGATTACGAAATCTGGCAAATGGATGTTAAGACCGCCTTTCTAAATGGTGATTTAGAAGAGTGCGTGTACATGACTCAGCCAGAGGGCTTCGTAGACAGTGGGAGCAGCGGGAAGGTGTGCAAGCTGCTTAAATCCATTTATGGATTAAAGCAAGCATCGCGGAGTTGGAACATCTGCTTTGACGTCGTTATCAAAGAGTTTGATTTCGTCAAAAACCCAGATGAACCTTGTATTTACAAGAAGGTGGCAGAGAGTAAGGTTTTCTTCCTCGTATTGTGCGTGGACGACATACTCTTGATAGGAAATGATATTCCTATGCTGCAATCGGTCAAGCTCTTCTTATCACAAAGATTCTCAATGAAAGATCTTGGTGATGCCTCCTGCATATTGGGAATTAGGATCTATAGAGATAGATCCAAACGGATATTGGGATTGTCCCAATCCAGGTACATTGACACCATACTAAAGAGGTTTAGTATGGAAGAATCCAAGCGTGGGAACTTGCCCACGATCTCTGGAGTCACTCTCTCCAAAGAGATGTCTCCCAAGACTGATTTGGAGAGAGCTCGCATGCAAGGAATACCCTATGCTTCGGCTGTAGGCTCTATCATGTATGCGATGCTATGTACCAGACCCGATGTAGCATACTCACTAAGTGTAGTGAGAAGGTATCAAGCTGATCCTGGAGAGAGTCACTGGACAGTTGTGAAGAGCATTCTCAAGTACTTACGAAGGACTAAAGAGATGCTCTTGGTGTATGGTAACGGAGAACTCCAAGTGGAGTCCTTTACCGATTCGAGCTTCCAGAGTGATAAGGACGACTCTAAGTCGCAGTCGAGATTTGTCTTTACCCTTTACGGAGGGGCGGTTAGCTGGAAGAGTTCCAAGCAGGAAACCGTGGCAGACTCGACGATGGAGGCTGAATACATCGCTGCCAACGATGCTGCTAAAGAGGCTGTCTGGATCAAGAAGTTCATTACTGAACTTGGAGTGGTTCCATCCATTGAGCATCCAATACCTTTGTATTGCGATAACAATGGAGCAGTGGCTTTGGCCAAGGAACCCAGGTCCCATCAGCGATCCAGGCATATTCTCAGGCGGTATCACCTGATCCGGGAGATAGTTGATCGCCGGGAGATTGAGGTCAGGAGAGTTGACACGAAGAACAACACGGCGGATCCACTCACGAAGGCCATTCCCCAGATACAGTTTGAGAGACTCTTCGGGATGCTCGGTATGCGATACTACAGCAGCTGGCCCTAGTGCAAGTGGGAGATTGTTAGTTGTATGTATGCCCTAGAGGCCAGTATTGTACAGATGATGTATATTATATTGGATGCTTGGACATATATAGAGATGACTTTCTTGCTCGATATGATAGTATGCTATCTGGTTACTCTTTATCTTAACATGTATACTTGTCTCTTTATACTGTCTTATAGTTACATGTTGGTAAAGCCCTTAGGATGTGTACTTGACTACCTGGACTATGATACAGATCATACTAGTGGGGACATGCTAGTCCATAGGTACATCCTTCAAGGTCCCTAGTCGTAGGTGTATCGAGACGGGGCATCGATATACTAGTGTAGACTAGCGTATACGCTTCTCGACCCATGAGATGGGCGATGGGTGATCCCATATCCATTGGTGTTTGACATCAGAGATGGTATACGGGTGCTCAGTGGAGACTGGGTACACTGGACGGACTCGCCGAGAACTCCCAGATGGTATTATACCTCACGTCAGATGGCAGTTCTCAGGTGACACTTGTACAGGTTAGTCTGTAGACCCGAGATCGTCATAGAGTCTTGTGTGATTCCCACTGTGCTTTGATCTCCACCTTACCACGTCCATAAGGGCGTGTAAAACGGTGGTCTTTGGGTGCAGTCCCGAGTCACATGGAGGCAATGAGCGATATGAGGGGTTTCGTCTCTCCCGGTATTGGGGGTTGATGTTGCGCTGTGCTCGATTGGCCGTAACAGGGAAGTCCCTGGCCAGGGCTGATCAGAGATTTGCTGGTAAGTGTTACCAGTAGTTTCTCGACCCGTTATGAGCCTCACATCGGCACTACTTATCGGTTATTGGGGTCTGACGTTTACCACCCCTAGACTTGATATGCGACATATCAGACGAACAGACCGGACTGTACGGTAAGTGTTACTGGTTGGATTCACAGGAGTGTGAGCGGACTAGCTCGTCGATCTTCTGATCGCTCAATACCCGGATGGCCGTTACGTTTAGCAGACCGCTTGCGGCTTGTGGGTGCTTGATATGATCATCATTTGCTACCGGCGTATTGACGAGTTTTTAGAGTCCTACACAGAGGTTTCCTGGCTCAAGCGAAACGAAATAGGAGCGCATATGAGATATGTGCGGGACCGAGAATAATACGTGTATGTGATGCCGTATTTCATTCTCGCGATGAATGTTTCGATTGGTTGTATGCGATATAACCTAGTTATCGAATCATTGATTCGATAAATCGATACATTGTATACTAGTCGGTTGTGTGCGACATGACCGGATCATTGAATCAAGTGTTGATTTAATGATTTAATGTATAATTGTATATTTGATATATTAATTTGCATTAACTAGTATTGGTTCATTTTAAAAGGATTTTCTCACTTCAAGTGCACATTGTACATATGATATGCTTTTGTGTGCACTTGATTGTATCATGTTTGATGATACATATTTACTTGGGTTTGTGCAAAGAATTAAACCATGGTTATGATAATGGTTAGGGTTTTGTGTTATTCATCTATTTATTTATCCATTCTTTATTTATTTAATAGATAAAAGAAAAGAAAATGGTTTCTTTTTATCATGAAGCTTGTTGAAGCTTCATGAAGCTTTGACTAAAGAGACCATTTTGTCTTCATGCTTAACCCTAACCATTCCCATTTACCATAGTCTATTCTCTACACTTAACCTTAGTTAGCTTATGATAAGTATTGATTTATTTTCATTTTAATTCAACACTTATCATATTCTTTCTTCTTCTTGATCTTCTTCTTCAAGAAAGAAAGCTTGATGCCAGCAATGGCAACTTGAGTTCTAAAGTGAGAAATCCAATTCTAAAGTGAACCCACCTCCTATTTCTTCACCCTCTACCTCTTGCCAAGTTGTTTTGGGTGTTTTCTTCACAAGTTTCACAAATTTGTGAAGTCGGAGCTTGAACTTGTGATGCCTCAACGTAGATCATCTTCGGCACGAAGCCGACGACCTAGTCCGCCCATTTCTCCTATCAAGCCGACGATTGAGTCCGGGATTCGAGATGGACAATGAGAGGACGCCTACGTGGAGACAAGGAAGTGGATATCCGGATCTACAAAGGTTGTAGCTTCTTATCTTTAGTTAAGTTGTTAACTAGATTCGTATTTCACCTAAATTTCTAGTCAACGATCTAGTTTAGGGTTTCTCGGCACCCGTAAAATTTGAAATTGGCATGGTTGATGCCTTGTGAGACCTCTTGAGAGTGCGTAGGAACCCTACAGGCCTTTTCCCAGAGAGATACTTTTATGGGATGGTTGAGTATGAGATACTACAACCACTGCTATCAGATGGCCCTAGTGCAAGTGGGAGATTGTTAGTTATATGTATGCCCTAGAGGCCATTGCTATACATAGGATGTATATTGTAGTGGATGCTGGGACATATATAGAGAGGACTTTCTTGCTCGGCATGATAGTATGCTATCTGGTTGACCTTTACCTTAACGTGTACACTGATTGTCTCTCTGTTACATGTTGGTAAAGCCCTTAGGATGTGTACTTGACTTCCTGGACTATGATGCGGATCGTACAAGTGAGGACATGGTAGTCCATAAGTACATCCTTCAAGGTCCCTAGTCGTGGTTGTATCGAGACGGGGCGTCGATATACCAGAGTAGACTAGCGTATACCTTCTCGACCCATACAGATGGGCGATGGATGATCCCATATCTATTGGTGTTTGATATCAGAGATGATATACGGGTGCTCAATGGAGACTGGGTACACTGGACGGACTCGCCGAGAACTCCCAGATGGTATTATACCTTACGTCAGATGGCAGTTCTCTGGTGACACTGGTACAGAGTAGTCTGTTGACCCGAGATCGTCATAGAGTCTTATGTGGTTCCCACTGTGCTTTGATTTCCACCTTACCACGTCCAAGAGGGCGTGCAAAACGGTGGTTTTTGGGTACAGTCCCGAGTCACATGGAGGCAATGTGCGATAGAAGGGGATTCGTCTCTCCCGGTATAGGGAGTTGATGTTGCACTGTGTTCGATTCGCTATAACCGGAAATCCCTGGCCAGGGTTGCTGAGATTTACTAGTAAGTGTTATCAGTAGTTTCTCGAACTGTTACAGACCTCATATCGACACGACTTATCGAGCTATTGGGGTCTGACGTTTACCACCCCTAGGCGAGATATGCGACATATCAGACGACGAGACCGGACTGTACGGTAAGTGTTACTGGTTGGATTCACAGGAGTATGAGCGGGCTTGCTCGTCGATCTTCTGATCGCTCAATACCCTCCATTACGTTTAGCAGACCGCTTGCGGCTTGTGGGTGTTTGATATGATCATCACCTGCTACCGGCGTATAGACGAGTCTTTAGAGTCCTACACAGAGGTTTCCTGGCTCAAGCGAAATGAAATAGGAGCGCATATGAGATATGTGCGGGACCGAGAATAATGCGTGTATGTGATACCGTAGTCCATTATCGTGATGAATGTATCGATTGGTTGTATGCGATATAACCTAGTTATCGAATCAAGGATTGATTCGATAAGCCGATACATTGGATATTAGTCGGTCGTATGCGATATGACCGGATCGTTAAATCAAGTGTTGATTTAATGATTTAATGCATAATTATATATTTGATATATTACTTTGCATTAACTAGTATTGGTTCACTTAAATTGGATTTTCTCACTTGATGTACACAAGTTGTATATGTGATATACTTTTGTGCACTTGTTTGTATCATGTTTGATGATGCATGCTAACTTGGGTTTGTGTAAGACTTAAACCTTGGTTAAGTAAATGGTTAGGGTTTTATCATCTTCTCTTGATTATTTAGTTTATTTATTTATTCTTTATTTTAGGAAAAGAAAATGATATGGTTGCTTCTTTTGTTCTTTTCTTAGATGTTTCAAGAAGCTTTGACCATTCTTGTTCTTTTCCTAAACCTAACCATTCACCTAACCTTAGTTAATTCTCTACACTTGACCATGGTTGTGTATATGATAAGTATGATTTAATTTCCTATTTTAATATAACTTATCATATATTCTTTCTTCTTCTTCATCATCTTCAACAAAGAAGAAAGCTTGCATTCTTTAATGGCAACTTGAGAAAAAGAGTGAGAAATCCAATTCTAAACTAAACCCACTTCCTATTTCTTTATCCTCTACCACTTGCCAAGTAGTATAAGGTGTTTTCTTCACAAGTTTCATGGCTTGGTGAAGTTGGAGCTTGATCTTGTGTTGCCTCGACGTAGATCATCTTCGGCATCGAAGTCGACGACCTAGCCCGCCCATTTCTCCGATGAAACCGACGCTAGAGCCCGGAATCCGATCATCGCAGTGAGGGGACTTCATCGCGGAGCTATGGAGGTGGAGGACCGGATCTTCAAAGGTTGTATTTCCGTTCACTTAGTTAAGTTGTTAACTAGTTTCTTTTTATCGCCTAAATTCTAGTTAACGATCCGTATTAGGGTTTGTAGGCACAAGAAAAATTTGAATTTGGCATGGTTGATGCCTTGTGAGACCTCATTAGTGTGCCTAGGAACCCTACAGTTATTACAAGGGCGTTTTCTTTTGTTTTGCACAGCGGTATTCGGTTATGAATATCCAGTACCTCATTCGACGAGGCAAGAGCCGAGATCCCCTTACCGGGAGTGACCTCTTGGGCAGATGTTTGCGTCGGGGTAGTAACTTCACTATAGTCGATTACTTTTTGGCTTTGCGTCGTGGTATTCAGTTTGAATATCCTGCACCTTATTCCAAGAGGAAAGAGTCGAGGTCCCTTCACTGAGAGTGACCTCTTTAGCAAAGGGTTTCCGCAGCTATATATTTATAAAAAGCTATCCGGTTTCTTCAACGATATCAAGTTCATTACGTTAAAGGTTTTTTTCCAAAAACCATTCGTAGCCCTCCGTCATTTCAGACGGGTAACACATAGTATTCATGATATGTATGTTGGCCTTCGTCAAAGCATAGTGCATGGTAGCTATTTGTTACTTTTCTGTAGCATAGATAGATGCGTTGGTTTGGGACAGTCATGATTAGTCGAAAATATTGTATTTTTAACACGGCAATTTCCTCATCATTTGCATTCATATAGAAGTGTTCGGCATTCATATTTCACATATTAGCAAAACTGTCGCAAAATATCAGATTGCATGTGTTAGACTCTAAAACCGGCACTATAAAGGAAATTGACTGCATTTCATGGCATCGGATTATCTCTATATTGCGCAACACTTGTTTTGAGATCTATGCAGGAAAATCCAGAAGAAAGGCCAAAATTTATACGGTACCGATCAAACATTACGCCAACTCAATGATTTCAATTCTGGTATCAATCCAAAGGGACAAATAAAATTCAACATATCAGATAAAGCCCCAAATGGCATCCCTAGACCACACCAGAAAACCCAAGGCCCAAGCCCCACAAAGTGCCGCGGATCCGCGGCAGGAGCCTGCTTGCGCCGCGGATCCGCGGTGGGTCCAAGGAGTTAGCTCCTCAATTTTGGTGCAAAATGTTTCTCTCAGGGCCCACACTTCAGAAAGACACAACAATTTCCAGAAGACACCAGAGACTTCTGCCAGATCAGCAAACCCTTGTTCCTACACTAAACTAGCCTATCATTCTAGAAATTTCTCCCTAAACCCTAACTTAAACCCTAAGCTAAAGCCGAACAAACACCTTCTAGAAGTCTCAACAAACTTTTGGAGGGAATTGTAAATTCAAACCTAGACCTAGGGTTTGGGAGATCTATAAATAAGACCCTAGGCTCATTTGTAAAGCATCATGGACTTGATCCTTGACTAGTTCATTTAGCCAATTTAGATCCATTCACTCTCTTCATCTTCTTCCACAAGTCTAGTGAGAGGACTTGTGTGAAACCCTAACCCTAATTCCAATCAAAAGCCAAGACCCCGAGTACCCATCTAGCAAGAAGCCTTGCAACCTTTTATGAGCCGAGCCGATCTTCAACAGAGCAAGTGGTCCAAGCCGATCCGCGACTCAAGGAGCCGAGCGACGCCAATTCAACAATTTAGTTCTTCCTCTTGTAGTTCTTGAGCGACTGTAATCAAATTGTTGATATAAATAAAAGATGATATTCTTTTATCTTGTTTTCTTTAAATTCTTGCATCATGATATCTTTTCAATTCTTGAATGCTTTCTGTGTGATGATGTTTGAGTAATACTCCGCTCGTCGAGGAGTCGAGACGATCAATAGAATGATAATGTAATATATCTTAAATCGATTTTTGAATCCTACGAGTTTTGTAAACCCTAGCAAGTTCAAGAATCGACGACCCAATTCGTTGCGATGCTTTCTTGATTGATATCGCTCGAGATTGGGGAGTTGCGATCATTTCTTGAAATTGCTAAAGGCTAGAATGTGAATGATATCTACGAAAAAACAAGGGTTAAACGATGAAACCCTAGTTTCATCAAGAAAGCCCTAACTCTCGTCGATGATCAAAGATCTAGTATCAATCCTTCGAAGGACAAGAACACGAAATCTTGAGATTACATCACGTCTATAGATCCGATCGATTCCTACGAGGCTTATTTAGATTCTTGACATTTGATTGGAAATATCATCGAAACCCGATTCTTGATTTGTTTATCAGTTTCTTGATTCTTGATTAAACTCGTGACACCTGAATCAATCGATAAATTCTTGAATCATGTTTTCTTTTCTTTTCGATTAACTTTTCGATTCAAACAAATTAAATACAGAAACGAATCGTACAATCCCTGTGGACGATCCGCACTCGCTTACGATCTACAATCGATACCGTAATTGATTGCGGTCAAATATAATTCTTTGATTGTGAATTTTATTCAATATTACCGACACTTAGAAACTTATTCGCTTATTTCGATTTACACAAACAAGAAATCATTACAATCAAATGAAACCGTTATCGGGAATCATTTGAGTATTTGATTTGATACACACAATCGGAAAATTTTACGATCAATCAAATGGCGCCGTTGCCGGGGACTATTTGAATTGATTCTTTTACTTTTTACACCCAATCAAGAAGATTATTTCAATCAAATGGTGCCATTACCGGGGATCGCGCGCTAATTTGTTTCATATTATAGTTTGAATTGAAAGAATTATTCCATTGTTATTTTGAGATCAAAATTCGTGCAAACCCTAAACGATTTGTTGTGGTTCATTGCAAGGAAATCTGGAGCTGTTTGGCAATTGAAATTTTTTTTTGGAATATACCAGAGAGCTGCGGGAGTCTACAGAAGCTCCCTGAAAACTTTTGGTGCATTGTTCCTCTCTTCAGACCGCGGAAGCGCGGCATATAGGAGCATTTGCGGCGGAACCGCGGTGGCCTTGAGGGTTCTCTGCAAATTTTTTTCTCTCAGGTGCTTTCTTACCTTCTCCTCTCTCCTCTTTTTAGCTCCAACTAACAGTTTCTGCAGGTTTCTTTGCAAATAATCGCAGCTCGTAAAAAGCAAAATTAAATTTGTGCATGATTTTGTTTCTTGGTTGTTTGCATTCTAATACGGATATTAAGGGGCACGGCCAAATCCAAATTAGGTGGGGATTTCATTACCCTTCCTAGGCCCCGAAAATCACAAAACTTGCATCCGCATTGACCCACATTAACTAAAAGAAATCTAGAGAAGACTCTAAGGACTGTCGCGCTCAATTAGGACAAGAGAAGGCCATGGGTAATTCATTGCTTATCCGCGTTTTCTTGTGGTGCCTAAGGCGGGTGTGTCTAAGGCTAGTGATTTTTAATTAGGCCCACTACTTACGTAGTGGAGTACCTTCCCACTTACCTGGCACTTATCCGGCCACAGGGGGACAAAGAGGCAGTGGAGGATTCTATCCTGCGACTTGTCTTTTGGCAGTTAGGAGCGGTCTAGAGACGGACCTAGGTGACCACTAGATTCTAGGGTTTGTGTGTTGCATTTGTTTTGTCGCGTCATTTTTTTTCAAAAAAATCCGTCCCTTTTTCGAAGCAAGCACCGCATTCATTCATTACCCCTAATTATAAGTCAACGCTGCCACTTGTACTAACCCTTTTTAGTACAAGATAGGCTGGACACGTGATTCTAGTGCCCGTTTAGTCCGCGTACCCTTTATCGACTCCGAAGTCGATATTTCTCCATTTACCTTTTCTTTACCCACTACCACACCCACACCGATGGATCCGAATCCATCAAACTTCTTTAACCCTAATCTGCCGCCGTCCGTTGGTGCGCAGAATCCATCCCGCATCTCTCTCAAGGAGAGGTGCTACCCTATTCGAGGTCTTCTTTCGACCTGCTTATCCACACCACCAGCCAATGGGGATAACTTTGAGATTAAGCCCCAGTACATCAATCTTTTACCCAAATTCCACGGACTCGAGACCGAGGACGCTTACGTTTTCATTACCAAATTTGAAAACGTATGCGCAATGATGGGTACGTCACAACTTTCAGTGGATGCTATGCGTCCACGACTTCTTCCATTTACATTGTGCGATATAGCCGAGAAGTGGCTATATAACACTACCGCACACTCTATTACGAATTGGGAAGAATTCGTCGCTGCATTCCTTAAGAAATTTTACCAAATACAAAAGACAGCTCGAATCCGTAGCGAACTGAATCAATTTGCCTAGCTCCCTACTGAACCATTTTCAAAATGCTTTGAACGTTTCAAGGATCTATTAGTTCAGTGTCCTCATCACGGCACCCAGAGATGGGAGCTTTGCCGAATCATTTATGAGGGCATTAACCCAAGCACTAAACAGAGCCTTGAAAACATGTGTCAAGGTACTTTTATGACCAAGGATGATGGGGAAGCTTGGAAGTATTTAGAAGAGTTCGCTGAAAAATCACTACAGTGGGAGAGTGGAACCCAACCATTGAATAGGGGTGGCGTACACCAAATAGATATGTCCATAGGTGTTCGAGCTGAGATGGCAGCAATGCAAAAGAAGCTCGACGCTATGGAACACAAATTTGCATCAGCCTCCCTAAACCCAGTGTCGCTCCCCAAAACTGTTTGTGGGTGCTGTTCTGATCCGTCTCGTTTAATGGAAGAATTTCCATTAAACTCTGCGTTTCAAGGTCACGAGCATTCTAATGCCGCATTTCAACGACCTAGAAACGATCCGTATTCTTCCACGTACAATCAGGGTTGGAGGAATCACCCGAATTTCGCTTGGAACCAAAACCAATCTCAAAACACGGTTCCAAACATGAATAATTTTCAAAGGGCTCTTCCTCCACCACAACAGCAACCCCTTCAACTCACTCAGCACCCTTATCAGTCACAAAACTTCCAAAATCAGGTCAACACTCCTGCACAGTCTAATCCTATGACCTGTTCTGACGAGTTCTCTCAATTCACTCAAACCATGAAATCACTTTTGTCAAATTTCATAGAAGTTTCGGCTGAGGTTAGATCTTCCGTCGGTGAGATAAAGAAAAACTCAGCGTCCCAAGCTGACAGTATCAGAACGATGGAAGCTGAAATCGCACGACTTAAAGCCGAAATAAGTGTGAGAGAAAAAGGGAAACTTCCCTCTCAACCCCTACAGAATCCTGGGCATTACAATATAAATGCCGTCACAACGTTGAGATCGGGAACAGTACTGAACAATCATGTCGGGGAAGGTATTGATGATACTGAAAATCATATCAACACCCCGGCTGAGACCTTTCCACACACACACACTTCTCCTTCTGATCCTTCTTCTTCTACCATACCACATTCTCGCGAGCCTATTCTCCATTTCCCATTAGGCTCGACACCTCAGTATAGCCCTTCTAGTTCTCCACATACGGTCCCCACACCTCTTTTGGGACCGCGTCTACTCCCTCTTCCTTCTCCTATGATGGACCCAGCGCTTATTGCGAAAGCTCCTTATCCGAACCGGTTAAGGGGTAATAGAACGAGTCCTCATATGGAGAAAATTATGGAAATGTTCAAACAGGTTAACATCAATATCCCTCTCCTAGATGCAATTCAACAAGTCCCCGCTTATGCGAAAATTCTTAAAGACTTATGCACTAGGAAGAGGAAGACTCAAGTGCCGAAGAAGGTCTTTATGGCTAATAATATCAGCACTACTTTTATTCCCCAGCTACCAAAGAAACGAAAGGAACCAGGATGTTCTACAATATCGATTTCTATTGGGGGTAAAAACATAAATCGTGCTCTTTTAGACCTTGGCGCAAGTGTTAACCTCCTTCCATATTCTGTCTATGAGCAATTAGGGATTGGAGAGCTGAAACCTGCTCACTGCACTCTTCAGATGGAAGACCGATCTATCACCAACCCACGGGGTGAATTAGAGGATGTGTTGATAAAGGTCGGGGAATTTGTTTTCCCTGTAGACTTCATTGTACTCGACACACAGCCTGTAGCAAACCCCCGGAGCCAAATTCCGGTGATTCTGGGTTGTCCTTTCCTTGCCACTTCCAATGCTGTTATAAACTGTAGAAATGGTTCAATGAACTTATCATTTGCAAATATGACCATTGAACTAAATATCTACAAAGTTGGAAGTCAGCCATCAGAACCCTCTGCTCATATTTTAGATGTGTGCTCTGTCCATGAGATCGCTCCCGATAGCTGTGGAGCTGAGGATCTTTGCTTTACTGATCTCGATGACATTACCACATCTCTGTTTGACTTTACACAAGATCTTAGTGAGGACACTTTATCTACACTTGAGTCCTGCACTTCTGACTTTTCTCCACCCGAGTCTGTATCTTTCACAGGCTCTGAGCTTCTTTGTAAATCCAAAAATCACTCAATGATCCTTCCTTCTATCATTTCTCCGCTTGAATTAGATCTCAAAATTTTACCTTCTCACCTTAAATATGCATATCTAGGTGAGAATGAGTCTCTACCGGTTATCATATCCGCTTCTCTTGCATCAGAGCAAGAAAATGCACTTTTATCGGTATTGAGATCTAACAAAGAGGCGTTTGGTTGGAGTATGGCGGACATCAAAGGGATTAGTCCCTTGATAGTTGAACATCATATACATGTGATGGATGATGCCAGACCAACCCGAGAACCACAGAGATGGTTAAATCCCGTCATGAAGGAAGCTGTCATGAAAGAGATCGTCAAATGCTTAGATAATGGTATTATATACCCCATCTCCGATAGCCAATGGGTAAGTCCTATACATGTCGTTCCTAAGAAATCCGGCATCACTGTTATAACCAATGAGGCAAATGAGGTTATTCAGACACGCGCCCAAACTGGGTGGCGTGTATGTATTGATTATAGAAAACTCAATGCTTCCACGAGGAAAGATCACTTTCCTCTACCATTCATTGATCAGATGCTGGAACGCTTAGCGGCACGAGAGTATTATTGTTTTATGGACGGATACTCAGGCTATAATCAGGTCCCCATCGCCAAAAAGGATCAAGATAAAACCACTTTTACTTGTCCTTTTGGTACCTTTGCTTACAGTCGCATGCCCTTTGGGGTATGCAATGCTCCCGCTACCTTTCAGCGGTGTATGATGGGGATATTCTCTGATATGGTAGAGAATTTTCTGGAGATCTTTATGGACGATTTCTCGATTTTTGGAGACTCTTTTTCTGATTGCCTATCGAATCTTGACGCGGTTCTTACTCGTTGCAAAGAGAAGAACTTGACTTTGAACTGGGAAAAATGCCATTTTATGGTCCAAGAAGGAATTGACCTTGGACATGTCATTTCACAGAAAGGCATTGAGGTTGACAGAGCTAAGATAGATGTCATTCAAAACCTCCCTCATCACAAAAGCGTCAAAGATATTCGATCTTTCCTTGACCATGCGGGCTTTTATAGGAGATTCATTAAGGACTTTAGCAAAATTGCTAGACCTTTAACTCTTCTCCTGACCAAGGATACGACCTTCCATTTTGACTCGGACTGTGAGACAGCTTTCGACTCACTTAAACACTCACTCACTTCAGCCCCCGTTTTATCATCACCAAACTGGGACTACCCCTTTGAGCTGATGTGTGACGCATCCGACTTTGCAGTAGGTGCAGTCTTAGGACAGCACATCGAAAAGATGCCACGCGTGATATACTATGCAAGTAAGACCCTGAATGATGCACAAATCAATTATACAACCACAGAAAAAGAACTTTTAGCTGTTGTATTTGCATTAGAAAAATTCAGGCCTTACTTAATTGGCTCACCTATAGTTGTGTATACTGACCATTCCGCTTTAAAACATCTTCTGGCAAAGAAAGATGCAAAAGTTCGACTAATACGTCGGATCCTTCTGTTACAAGAATTCGATCTTGTTATCAAAGATAAGAAAGGATGTGAAAACGTAGTAGCTGACCATCTCTCACGCATCTCTTCTTCCCCTGCGACCCTACCGATCAATGATTCATTCCCTGACGAACAACTCTTGAGCATATCCGCTGAACCATGGTTCAGGGATATTGTGAACTATCATGCCACGGGACCGATACCCAGCGATTGGTTAAAACAGGACAAATACCGTTTTCTTTCCCAACTAAAACACTTTTACTGGGACGAGCCCTATTTGTTTAAATATTGTCCTGATCAGATCATTCGCCGGTGTGTCCCGAATGAAGAGTTAAAGAGTGTTCTTTCTTTCTGTCATGATCAGGCCTGTGGAGGTCACTTTGGTCCCAAAAAGACAGCGGAGAAGGTTTTGCAATGTGGATTTTATTGGCCGACCTTACTCAAGGACGCATTTGAGTATTGCAAAACCTGTACACAATGTCAGTACACGGGTAGAATATCACAGAGGAATGAAATGCCTCAGCAACCCATCTTGGTTGTTGAAATATTCGATGTTTGGGGCATTGATTTTATGGGTCCCTTTCCCAACTCCTTTGGGAATTTGTACATATTGCTGGCGGTTGATTACGTCTCCAAGTGGGTAGAAGCCATTCCATGTCGCACTAATGACAAGAAAGTTGTCATTAAGTTCTTAAAAGAGAATATCTTTTCGCGATTTGGACACCCACGCGCTATCATTAGCGATAATGGGACACATTTCTGCAACAGATCTTTCGAGACTCTGATGCAAAAATACTCAATCAACCACCGACTGTCTACACCCTATCATCCCCAAACGAGCGGGCAGGCTGAAATCTTAAACAGACAAAATCAAACTTATCCTGGAGAAAACTGTTGCTAAAAATAGAAAAGACTGGTCGACCAAACTGACGGATGCTCTTTGGGCATTTCGAACTGCATATAAAACCGACCTAGGAATGTCTCCATATAGGATAATGTTTGGAAAAGTATGTCATTTACCAGTCGAGATAGAACATAAAGCATTGTGGGCTATAAAAGAAATAAATTTTGATCTAAACCTTGCTTGCACCTTTCGGAAGCTGCAACTTAATGAGCTAAGCGAACTCCGCGATGAAGCTTATGATAACGCTGTAATCACAAAGAATAAGACTAAGGTTTTTCACGATAAAAACATTTTGAGGAAAACATTTTTACCTGGTCAACAAGTCCTTCTTTATGATTCACGATTACACCTTCACGCGGGTAAGCTCCGATCTCGATGGAAGGGACCTTTTGTTGTGCGGTCTGTATACCCGCACGGGGCAGTAGAAGTAGAAAATGTTAAAAACGGCACCTTTTTCAAAGTGAATGGACATAGACTAAAGCCGTATTTTTCCACTGACCCCACGGAGGAGCTCTTGTTCTTACAAGAGCCAGTTTATTTTGATTAAAAATTCCTCCGTATCACCTTCATATCCAGTATATCATTGCTTCATTTTTTGAATGAAGGTGAGTGAAAAGAGTAAGTTTGGGGGAAGTTCTTCACTTATATATTTTGCCCCCACTAATAATTCCCCCAGGCTTACAGTTTTTGTAGGTATAGCGATTGGCAACAGTGAGGACACTGTTGAAAACAAGTTTGGGGGGAGGTTTGTGCTTATTTTCGCATCATTTGCATCATACTTTGCATAAGCACAAAACATTTTTGAAAACCTATAAAAATTTAAAAAATTTCAAAACTATAAAAATATTTTTGTACATAAATAAAATAATGAAAGTTTAGATAGTGAACAATTACATCCATGAGATTGGGAAAATTTAAGAAAACTAAGAAAATTAGAAGTTTTCTTATACGAACTAGTAATAAGTAGTTATGAGCCGTTGTCCCAAGGGTTAGTAAGATGAAGGACGTCACTAATCTGAGGATAAAAATAAGTCTGAAAAATAGTTTCTATTCTGGAAGCCAAACATTTTGAACGTTGATACCTTGCTATTCGCACTTACACACGTCTTGAAGCCAGGGATAGTAGAGGATACCTTGAAATGCTCTTGTCTTAAAGCCGATGTATGAAGGAAATAAAAAGAAAATAAAAAAATGAATAAAAAAAATATAAAATTGTTAGAAAAATGAACACAGGTTTTATTATCACCAAGGGCAATAAAAAATGTATAGCGAGGGTGCCTTTTCACCTAGTGCCTTAAGGCCAACTGGTCTAGGAGTCACTGCTATGCCTGAGGTGGTGCAAGACGAGAAAAATACACCAAGTAAGCAAGCACATGAGTAATCGGTCGGTTAGTACCTCAAGAAGTATTAACGGTCCCATGAAAGTGTGCAAGCAATCTCATCTAAATATTCATTAATTAAAAAGTACTGAGGCTGATGGGCAAGAGTATGATAGCTTGAATTGAATTCTCCGGGTGTAGGGATGTCTTTACACACACGCAGGGTTATATGATCGATGTTTGGAAGAAAGATAGGAATGAAGAATAAGACGATGTTTTATTGAGGGAGGACGTGATTTCTAACATCTTTTCATGACCATTAAGATAGGGCTCCTGACAACCGAAAAGCTAGCTTAGTTGGAAACCCTAATTTTCAAGGCTTTCCTTTTACAATTCTTTTCATTAAATATAATATTCATGATCTTTCTTTTATTATTGGATTTTATGGGTGCAATCCGCTGAAAAGCCTCAGAAGACAACACTCCTCCTACTAGGGACACCTAGAGGTTTAAAGGCTTGTTGCACGTGCTCAGTGCAATCGTGTTGCCTATGAAAGTGTGCTAGTTAGTTTTTCTCTTTCTTTATTTTCTTCTTCTCTTTTTAATAAAACAGTTCGCTCGAGACGATCAAAATTAAGTTTGGGGGAATTTGATTAGTCGAAAATATTGTATTTTTAACACGGCAATTTCCTCATCATTTGCATTCATATAGAAATGTTCAGCATTCATATTTCATATATTAGCAAAACTGTCGCAAAATATCAGATTGCACGTGTTAGACTCTAAAACCGGCACTATAAAGGAATTTTACTGCATTTCATGGCATCGTATTATCTCTATATTGCGCAACACTTGTTTTGAGATCTATGCAGGAAAATCCAGAAGAAAGGCCAAAATTTATACGGTACCGATCAAACATTACGCCAACTCAACGATTTCAATTCTCGTATCAATCCAAAGGGACAAATAAAATTCAACATATCAGATAAAACCCCAAATGGCATCCCAAGACCACACCAGAAAACCCAAGGCCCAAGCCCCACAAAGTGCCGCGGATCCGCGGCAGGAGCCTGCTTGCGCCGCGGATCCGCGGTGGGTCCAAGGAGTTAGCTCCTCAATTTTGGTGCAAAATGTTTCTCTCAGGGCCCACACTTCAGAAAGACACAACAATTTCCAGAAGACTCCAGAGACTTCTGCCAGATCAGCAAACCCTTGTTCCTACACTAAACTAGCCTATCATTCTAGAAACTTCTCCCTAAACCCTAGCTTAAACCCTATGCTAAAGCCTAACAAACTCCTTCTAGAAGCCTCAACAAACTTTTGGAGAGAATTGTAAATTCAAACCTAGACCTAGGGTTTGGGAGATCTATAAATAAGACCCTAGGCTCACTTGTAAAGCATCATGGACTTGATCCTTGACTAGTTCATTTAGCCAATTTAGATCCATTCACTCTCTTCATCTTCTTCCACAAGTCCAATGAGAGGACTTGTGTGAAACCCTAACCCTAATTCCAATCAAAAGCCAAGATCCCGAGTACCCATCTAGCAAGAAGCCTTGCAACCTTTTATGAGCCGAGCCGATCTTCAACAGAGCAAGTGGTCCAAGCCGATGCGCGACTCAAGGAGCCGAGCGACGCCAATTCAACAATTTAGTTCTTCCTCTTGTAGTTCTTTAGCGACAGTAATCAAATTGTTGATATAAATAAAAGGTGATATTCTTTTATCTTGTTTTCTTTAAATTCTTGCATCATGATATCTTTTCAATTCTTGAATGCTTTCTGTGTGATGATTTTTGAGTAATACTCCGCTCGTCGAGGAGTCGAGACGATCAATAGAATGATGATGTAATATATCTTAAATCGATTCTTGAATCCTACTAGTTTTGTAAACCCTAGCAAGTTCAAGAATCGACGACCCAATTCGTTGCGATGCTTTCTTGATTGATATCGCTCGAGATTGGAGAGTTACGATCGTTTCTTGAAATTGCTAGAGGCTAGAATGTGAATGATATATACGAAAGAACAAGGGTTAAACGATGAAACCCTAGTTTCATCAAGAAAGCCCTAACTCTCGTCGATGATCATCGATCTAGTATCAATCCTTCAAAGGACAAGAACACGAAATCTTGAGATTACATCACGTCTATAGATCCGATCGATTCCTACGAGCCTCATTAAGATTCTTGACATTTGATTGGAAATATCATCAAAACCCGATTCTTGATTTGTTTATCAGTTTCTTGATTCTTGATTAAACTCGTGACACCTGAATCAATCGATAAATTCTTGAATCATGTTTTCTTTTCTTTTCGATTAACTTTTCGATTCAAACAAATTAAATACAGAAACGAATCGCACAATCCCTGTGGACGATCCGCACTCGCTTACGATCTACAATCGACATCGTAATTGATTGCGGTCAAATATAATTCTTTGATTGTGAATTTTATTCAATATTACCGACACATAGAAACTTATTCGCTTATTTCGATTTACACAAACAAGAAATCATTACAATCAAATGAAATCGTTATCGGGAATCATTTGAGTATTTGATTTGATACACACAATCGGAAAATTTTACGATCAATCAAATGGCGCCGTTGCCGGGGACTATTTGAATTGATTCTTTTACTTTTTACACCCAATCAAGAAGATTATTCCAATCAAGTCGTACTACTATTTTGGCCTTCGTCAAAGGTATGTACGGGTGGGTTCAAATTAATCTAGGCAATGATTGGTAGAACTTGACATGTGACTTATGATATGTTGGCCTTCGTCAAGGTCATAAAAGCATGGGGTAGAAATCACTTCGGGAGTTTCAAACATACAGGAAACATGCCAGACATGTGCATATCTTCTGGAGTGTGATAACTTGAGTGGATTCCATCATGTTAACATGAGCTGATAGTTGGATCCCGATCTCACAGATGATTTGGTTTACTCGTCGGGTGATTTTTGATGATCCCGACTAATTCTTCTTTCAGGTTTAGAAGAGAATTTGAGGAAACAGTGGGAGACATCCTGATTAGATAAAGTGATTGACCGTTCTGATCAAGTTTAGAGTGCACGCTGAGTGTTTCTTTTCTCTCTCTCTCTCTCTTTGGCAGCGACCATGGCCCGACCCTAGACTATAACTCAGTAACCAGGTTAATCGAACCTTCTTAAAACACATTGAATTTTTGATTGCTAGAGTTACATACCTCATTGTCACTCGTACTTTTACCCTTTGATTTTCTCCGGAACAATCCAAATCACTACGAAGATCGACATGTATTGGATATGACCGTCGTATAGTTACATACGAACTCAAAGAAACTTGTTTCAGATTCGAGAATGGTTTCCGGTTCAGGAGAAATTGAATAAGACTATGCTGTTGTCTTTACATTTTACCATCTCTCAGGTTGTGAGGACTCCTAGGATTAGGAGAGGGTACACCTATTGCGCTTATTGGATAGTCTTCTTCCAAACCATAGGCAGGTATCGAAAAGTGGGGAAGGAAGAAAACCAATTAGCCTAAGGGTGGTGTACAGAAGGTAACAAGTAAAGACAAATAAGGGGATTAGAATGAGGGGAAAGTAAATTGCGACTGCTATCATTCACGACCAAACCGCGTATTTCATCGCCACTCCTACTTCACCTTTACATTTCTCCAGAACACCCCGTATCACTACGAAGATCCACATTTATTAGATAATCCATCGTATAGTTATATACGAACTCGAAGGAACTTGTTTCAGTTCGAGGATGGATTCTGGTTCAGGAGAAATAGAATAAGGTTTATTCAGTTGTCTTTTATCTTTATATTCTCTTAGGTTGCGAGTACTCCTAGAATTAGGAGAGTACACCTATTACGCTTATTGGATAGTCTTCTTCCAAACCATAAGCTGGTGCCGAAAGGTAGGGAAGGAAGAAAACCATTTAGCCTAAGGATGGTGTACAGAAGGTAATGAATAAAGACAGATAAAGGGATTTGGAGAGATGGCGAGGAAATATACGGTTACAGTCATGAATCGGGTTAATGGAAGAGGCATTACTAGGAATTCCCGGATACCCTTTCGAAACATTTTCATGTTTCAGTTTCACTATACGTTGTTAATTGAAATCTGATTTCCCAATTAGATCCTTGCTCCAGGGTATGTATTTAACAGGTTTGATTCTCACATTTGTATGGTTTTACAGATTATGAGTAGGAGTAAGTTATTGGGAATTAGGTGATTATATCCTCATTATATCGGAATTCATTGTAATTGGTGATATTTGAGGAAATCCCCTGGGTTTTGCCTGACAAAAAATATTTGGTTTTGAATATCCTCTGTTATGCACCAATCTCAAACTAATATATCTGTACGTTTATTTTATAAAGTGAGATATAACTTTTTGAAATTATGTCCATGACATTTACCTATATCAGTTGATGGTAAGGTAAGGAGCATTAAACAGCGGTATAATTCTTCTTAACCATAGTACATTTTTTAACCTACGACGCACTGGGTCTGAGTTATTCAACTCAGGGGATTTATAGAAAGTATTGTATGTTTTCCAGAGTCCATTAGGACAAAGGGGTTGGTACCCATACTATATTTTGTTTACTTGTGACTTCTCCTGTTTTAGACAAGTATTTCGTAGAAATAAAAGGTCCAAGTTTTGAGAAGGTATAGGTACAAGAATAAAGTAGAGAATCATGTGTTGCAAGTATCAGGATTCTTCAAAGTGATTGAAGATGTAGATACTTGTGTTTGGTATTCCGTTAATAGTATTGGTTTTAAGAACTTGCTTCTCTTTCAGATTACTCATATTTGGATGCACTCCTATGTTGAGTAATGCTGATCAGCCTCTCTCCATTTAGTTGACATGCACTGGAGACAGCTGCATGATTTAAATCTGATTCCAATTAAATCAGTGCCTTTGTTTCTATATTGTATATAGAATGGTTCATATCTTAACGATGTTAAGGTATATGGAGTTGTCTGGCTTATGCTTAAAACTAGACTGTGGATAACTCAAGGCACGTTTCTGTAATCGCAGTTTATGGTTATCCCGGGCCATGATGAGGGTAAACTTTCTACCATCTGGATGATCATTAGTAATACTGTTCTTAACTCGCCACAGTTTTAGCAAAATGGATTTTTTTTCAGAAAACAGTTGTGGGAGTATGGTAGAACTGGAAGTGATTCCAGAACCACAAACGATTACTGAAAATTTAATAGGACCTAAAGATTCAATTGGGTTTGACATTCCATTGGCCACTCCGCAGATATGGTGGGTAACCTCAGGCACCCGAGAGGTACTTCGGTATCCACAAAGACGGTGACATGGAGGTTCTTGTTTACCCAGACTTTCCATTACTGTTGTTCTAGACTATGAGACCCGGCATGAGAATGAGTATAGAATCGTTCTAAACTAGCTTTAGAAGTGCACGGGTATATGACTCTGCTAGAGGGTTGTTGTAGTCAGTGGGAGCAGCGGAAGCGTAGTGGACAAGTTGCTTATATCGATTTATAGACTAAAGCAGGTATAGCGGAGATAGATCATCTATTTTTGATGTGACTGACATAGGCTTTGACTTCATCAAAATAGGAGATGGATCTGTTAAGAAGGCAGTAGGGTGTGATGTCCTAGTTTATGGATGACATACACTTTGTAGGAAGTGAAATTCCTATACTAAAATCGGTTATACTTGTTAGTGTATATGCCCTAGAGGCTATTACCGTATCATAATAGTTTGTATATTACTTAATGGAAGCTTGGGATATTCACCTTGTTTAGACAATCTTGATCAATATAGTAGTATGCTACTCGGTTTGTTTCTACTTTAATGTGTACATGTGTTTATTTTAGTATATCACTTATACATATTAGTGGAGCCCTCAGGATCTTTGCTTGATTACCAGCGTTGTGATGGCAGTCACACTAGTGAGGGCTGGGTAATCCACAAGCACATCCTTATGCAGGTCCCTAGTCGTAGGACTATCGAGACAGGGCATCGATACTTTGGAGTAAACTAGCGTATGCGCTTCTCATCCCAGTGTGGGAGACGGTCTGTCCTACAGCCGTCAGTACGTCGTACTTGAGATAGTATGCGGGTGCTCGTTAGGTTACGAGTACACTTAACATGACTCGTCGAAACTGTTGGATGGTACTATACCTATCGTCAGTTATCAGTTCCCAGGTGACATGAGTACAGCTTAGTCCGCTGACTTGACACTGTCACTTTTCCTCGAGTATGTTCCCACTGTACTTAGATTACTACCCTACCACGGCTCAAAGGATTCGTGCAAACAGGTAGTAGTTGGGTGCAGTCCCGAAGCACTTGGAGGCAGTGACGGTTAGACCGGATTCGTCTCTCCCGGTATTGGGGGTTGTCATCGCGCTGTGTCTAGGAGAGCCATTACACGAGTAGTCCCTGGCCAGGGCAAGCGAGATATACTGGTAGGTTTCCAGTGTTATCTTAGGGTGTTCTGGGCTACACTCCGACACGACTTGTACCGCTAGTAGGGGACTGACTTTTACTGCCCCCTAGGCCCGCCATGCGATGTATCAGACGAACAGACCAGACTATACGGAGATTGTCACATTCAGACTCAGTAGGAGTTCAGATGGGTTTCACCTCGTCAGTCTTCTTGTCGGCATCTACCTGGGGACCGTTACGCACAGCTAGTGCCGCTTGCGGTCTGTGGTTAAACCCACTGCCAGCGTAGTGTCGAGTCTTTAGAGTGCCACACAGAAAGCTATTCGCCTTTAGGCAAAAGAGTAGAGGTCATTTGGTTTTGCGACATGTCGCATGGTTTTGCGACAGGGTTCCGTCACATCCATGCACTTGTGCACGTTTGGTGTCCGAATAGTTAACACTAGAGCGCTTTGGTTTAAGACAAATCCTAGTGTACGTTTTGGGATTAGTTTTATCTCGTTTGTATTCGTGTTCCTCAGAACGCGGATGCGGGTGTGTATGCATAGTTGAAAGAGAGACAGAGGCAGAGGATTCTCATTGGGGCTGTTGACTATTGACTTTTTGCTAAAACCTAATGAGAATAAGAAATATAATTAACAATAATATTAATTAAGTATTATAGTGATATGGTTGTTGAGGGGTTGACTTTATTGACTTGTTGACTTTGTTGACCGGTTGACTAGGTTGGACTAGTTGACTATCATCATGACAATGGCTATCATTTCATGGCAAAGACATTTGCTTGCTTGTTTGTTTTTGCAAAATGAGTGCATGAAATGATATAGCCATTTTGACTTGAACCATCACACAATACTTGATTACTATTTTTGTTACGATGGTTTTGGATTATGAGAGCTTGGATGACAAAAGAGTTACTCATTCTCTCATTTCATTTCTCTCTCTTGCTTGAGCTCTCCCTCTTGCTCTTCCTCTTGCTCTCTCTAGCTCAAGGCAACACCCTCTCATGAGTTGAGAAACATTGCCTTAGAGATAAAAGAAAACCCAAATCACTTCTCTACTCATCCTAGTTCACAAGGTTTAGCAAACCAAGTGTTCTAGTTTCTTCAAGTTCCAAGAAGAAGCCAAAGGTAGAAGTTTTCAGGTGGATCCATCTTCGGCGCAAGGAGACGACGAGCTGAGGCCGATCCGTATACCGGAAAGAGTTAAAGACGAAGGAGTTCAAGAAAGGTATAGCCCCTTAACCGAGTAGGTAAAACACAAGTTAGGTTGTTAGGTAGTTGTTTAACAAACATCCGTATTTTGAGTCCATGTTACCACCTCTTGAAAAATCGTTTTTCATCATTTCCGCAAGCCCGTAAGTACCGGGAGAGGTAACGTGGACTTACAATACTGTGGTTGTCACACAGTTGTTTCTCCACATAGGATATGGATACTATATCCGGCATTCTGGTTACTATATCTACGGTTTTAGATCTAGATTTGGGTAATTTCCTAATCTGGGTACTTGGCACTATTCTAAAGATGTTTTAGAATGAATGACTCCTGGCATGGTGGTGTACCTGCAGGTGATGGAGTCGCCCTCTCTAAAGGTGTCTTACAGACTAAAGGGGAGAGGGATGTGCATGATTGGCATATCACTTGCTTAGGCAATTGAGTCAATCATGAGATGTCAAGTACCACACCAGATGCTATTTTTGCACTAGATGCAATAAGTTGATATATTTATCCAAATCATAGAGAAACGTTAGGAATCATTTTTTGAACATAAGTGGATGTTCTACGGATTTGATAATGGCAGCCTCCTTATGGAGACAGTTATCATCTCAGGAATCCAAGGTGACCTGGATGACAGAGTGACAGACAGAGTTGTAGTTTTCCCTCTTTACGAGGGAAAGTAGTTAGGACAGGTGGTCTAAGCGGATATTGAGGGAGGCATGGCGTAGGATACTGATTAAATTCAGTTAACGATATAGTCTAAGAAGTTTGCTGGATTTGGAGTTCATTTATGAACTGGGTCGTATCAGATATCCAGGCATATTCTAAGACAGGTATTGCTCATTTCGGGAGATGGCTTTCTCCGCGAACATGAGATAAAGAGAGACATGGAATGAATCATTGGAGCAGATCCACTCACTGAGGCTATTTCTCGAACACAATAGTTTTACAAACGAGCTTTGAGAAACTGATTAGTAGAGAAGTTTGGTGTTCGGTATCACATGGGCTATGAGTATGCGATATCGCAATAATTAGCCTTAAGTGCAAGTGGGAGATTGTTGGCTATATTGTTCTCAAGTCAATTATTGGATCACAGGCACGTGATTGCAATGATTGAGGGGGGACCTATACCAGTAGAACAGTCTTACTCAAGATGATAGTATGCTATATGGTTTGTCTTTATCGTCGTGTACATGCTTCAGCTGACATTACAGATCACTATTACATGTTGATAGAGCCCATAGGATTCTTTCTTGACTACCAGAAGTATGATGGCGATCGTATACGTGAGAGTTGGGTGGTCCATAAGCACAACCTTAAAGTGTCCCTAGTCGTGGGAGTTTCGAGACTTTCCTTCGATACTCCAAGAGTAGACTAGTGTATACGGATCGAGACCTCGACGAGAGGCGATGACCGGTCTCACAAGCCATTGGTGTCAGTTGGTTCACCTAAGATTTATACAGGTGCTCATTGGGTTATGAGTACACCGGACGGACTCGCCGGGAAAATGCTAGTTGGTATTATACCTATTGTCAGATAGAAATTCCCAGGTAACATGTGTACAGGTTAGTCTATCGACCTAAGATCATCATTTGTCTCATGTGAGTTCCCACTGTGCTTTGATTACTACCCTACAACGGCTCAAAGGAGTCATGCAAACAAGTTTTATTTGGGTACAGTCCCTAGCCACATGGAGGCAGTGAGCGGATCGTCATGGGATTCGTCTATCCCGGTATTGGGGGTTGAAGTCGCGGAGTGCACGGATGGCCATCACCAGAAATCTTCTGCCGGGGTAGAGGAGAATTACCAATCTAGGATCGGTAGTTTCTCAGTTGGTGATAGGCTTCATACCGACACTTAATGTCAAGTTATTAGGGGTCTGACTATATCCACCCCCCTAGACTCGATATGTGATACTCATAGACGAACGGACCGGACTGTAAATATATTGTCACGGTCAAGCTCAGTAGGGTTTCAGGATAGGTTTGCTCATCGGCCTCCCTTTCACTCAATAGCTAGGCAGCCGTTATGTACAGCTAGTGGCACTGACATTCTTGTGGTTTATCCCACTGCCAGCGTATTGACGAATCTTTGGAGTCCCACACAGAGGGTTTCCCTGGTTCGGGTAAAACGTTGTAGAGAATGTATGGTTTTATGGCAGGGTTCAATTATATACGTGGACTTATGGACAGATCATGATCGGACGGATCAAACAAGTGGGCTTTGGTTTATGCCGGATCCTAGATTTATAATGTTGGATTATTTTTGTCTCGTTATATTCATATTCAATCGGAATACGGATGCAGGTATGTATATACGGATGAGGGGTATTCTTATAATTTGTTACAAGTTTACTTTAGGGTTTTCATTTCTTATTCTTGATTTAAACATTTATATTAAATGTTTAATTGTGTGGAAATGGTGAGTGCAAGTCTTGGCTTTGGCATTCATTATGACATGAGTGTTTTTGTTTTGGTTAGGATATTTTGTGTGGGATATTTTGGTGAGTGGCTGCTCATTTTTTCTAAGGATTTTCTTTAAGTGCTTTCCATATCACACACAAAAGATTAAGCCAAAAGCAACACAAGAAAAAGAACAGAGAACATTCTTCACTTGCTTTTCCTTTTATGCCAAGTCTTGAGCTCACACTTCACTCCAATGGCTTCTTCTTCACCTCCATCCATACCCTCTCATGAGTTGAGAATCCATGGATGTTTTGAGACAAAGTATTCACACATAATCTCTACTTCATCTTGTGCATCAAGGCTAGCACACTGGATGCCCGAGTTGCTTCGGTTTTGAAGCGGGAGCTCGTATTACTAATCCTCGACGTGGATCATCTTTGACGAGGGAGACCAGAGAGCGAACTTGATCGAGGCAGCCGCAACGAGCTAAGGACAGAAATTGAAGACCGAAGGACACGGATCGATCGGTATAATCTCTTAAACTCTTTTATATTAAACTAGTATATTGGTAATCGTACGATCCGTTGATTAGGGTTCCGTTAGTGCCGGGTTTTAAAAGTTTTTGTTCCGCGTTTGGCCATGAATTGATGGCCGGGGCGCTGGCGATGCCCTACAATGTTTAGGAAACATTAAATGACGGGACTTCATTAATGTGATTAATGAAAAGAAAGAAACCAAAAGATGTTGTAGAATCAAATTTTAAAAAAGGGTAGCTCTAGTTTTTGCTTTGCATAGTGGTATTCCTTGTTGAATATCTAACACCTCATTCGATGAGGAAAGAGCCGAGATCCCTTCACCGGGAGTGACCTCTTTAGAGAAACTAGCAAATGCTACAACTCACTCAGTTTTGTTTTTATTGCTTCTATAGTTCTTTTTTTGCATAGTGGTATTCATGAATATCCAGCAGCTCATTCGATGAGAAAAGAGCCGAAATCCCTTCACTGGCAGTGACCTCTTTAGCAAAACTAGGAAAAGCCTAAAAAACACTCCTTTTCAAAAAGTTTAGATTCTACAACGATATCAAGTTCATTACGCTCACGGTTTTCTTAAAAACCTACGTAGCCCTCTGTCATTTCAGATAAGTACTATTTAGTATTCGCGCTACGTTTGTTGACCATAGCCAAGGCGTAGTGTGCGGTAGCTAATTAGTGTTTGTCTGCAGCTTGTGATGCGATTGGATTAGCGTAGTCGTGCGGTTTTGTTGACCTTAGCCATGGGTTGCACGGGTGGGTTTAATTCAATCAAGAAATGACGGGTTGAACTTCACTAGCACTTATTATTTGTTGACCATAGCCAAGGTCATAAGTTGCTAGGGGTAAAAACCATTATCGGGAATTTCAAGTGTTGAAATTCGCAATGAGATTGCACACATTCTATATGATAGTTGGATCCCGATACCCACTGTGAGTAAGAGTTACTACTTGGAGAATTTTGCACTTTACAATTAGCTAATCCAGTAGGTGTCTAGAAAAGTGTCAACGGGGTTATGCCTCTAGCAAAACGAGATTTATTTTAATTAGGTCCGTGCGAAAGCACGGGGAACCTCCCTCGGAATACCGATACCTTCCTGGCCGAATGATTGGCGAACCTGTAAGGTGTAATTAATCCTGGCTAATCTTACCTTTTATGATTTGAAGGAAGATTTGATAAAAACAGTGGGAGCCGTCCTGATTAGATAAGATAATAACCAATCTAATCTTGCAAAGAGCACACGCAAACGCGTTTCCTTCTCTCTCTTTCTCTCTCCAGGATGCAACCAATGTCACGCCTTAATCAAGATAATAATATGGATGTATTGACTGAACCCTTCTTTTATACTGGGCAAGGGAACGTTGGTCCCACTCTATCTTATGACTGCCATAAGTCTGATCAAGGGATAGGAGAATATTACGATTCCCATTCCACTTGTGCAAAGAAACAACATGTTGACGCATCTTCTTTGGGTATGTTCATTACCGAGAACTGTTTCTCCGTTTGTTATACGTCCTGGGTATTGGATACCGGATCAGGATCCCACGTATGTAATTTTTTACATGGGCTAAAGAAAGGTAGAGAACTGGGAAAGGGTGATAAATCCCTAGCAGTAGGGAATGGTGTAATTGTTGCAGCCAAAGCAGTTGGAGATTATCACCTTGGATTACCAACTTGTAATACATTGATTCTGAACGACTGTTACTACGTACCACAGATGATGTGCAATATTATATCGGTTTCTTTGCTAACTAAAGAAGGATATAATTTCACATTATAGGATAATGTTATGAACATTTTCCAGAATCAAGTGTTGATTAGATCTCGTACGTTATGTAACGGTATATACGTTCTTAATCAAAGTATAGTTCTTAACATAAAGAATACAAACAAGAGGAAAAGTTCAGAAATGAACGAAGCCTTCTTGTGACACTGTAGACTAGGTCATATCAATGCAACAAGACTGGCTAAGTTGTATATAGATGGATATTTGAATCCGTTCAAATTTTCATCTTATGATACTTTCCAGTCATCTCTCAAAGGCAAGATGATCAAAACTCCGTTTACTGGACACGGAGAAAGTGCTTCGGAACTCTTAGGACTCATACATAGTGATGTATGCGGTCCTATGTCTACACATGCCAAGAATGGTTATTCGTACTTTAATAAATTCACCGATGATCTCTCAAGGTTCGGACATGTGTTCATGTTGAAATACAAGTCTGAAGCTTTTGACAAATTCAAGGAATATAAGTGCGAAGTTGAAAACCAGATGGGCAGAAGTATTAAAATCCTACGATCTGATCGGGAAGGAGAGTACATGAGCGGGGATTCCGAGACTATCTAAAAGAGAATGGGATTCTCCCTCGGCTTACTCCTCTGTATACACCACAACACAACGGTGTATCGGAGCGGAGAAATCACACCCTAATAGATATGGTGCGCTCTATGATGAGTACTGCTGAGTTACTTATTTCTTTTTGGGGACATGCGCTTGAAACAGCTGCATACCTATTGAATAGAGTTCCGACCAAATCAGTGCCTACCACTCCGTATGAGATATGGAATGGGAACAGAACATCTCTTAAACATGTTAAGATATGGGGTTGTCCGGCCTATGTTAAAAAGCAAAATCCGGACAAGCTCAAGACAAGATCTATTTTGTGCAAGTTTGTGGGATATCCAAAAGATTCCTATAGATATATCTTCTACCATACTGAGGAACAAAAGGTGTTTGTTGCTCAACATGCCACCTTTTTGGAAAAGGAATTTCTTGTGAAAGAAAATAGTGGCAATGAGATAGAACTGGAAGAGGTTCCAGCAGCACAAACTACAACTGTCGATTTGGTGGAACCGGAGGATCCAATAGTACCCAACGAACCCTAGCCACTCCACAGATCTAATAGGGTTCCTCACCCACCTGAGAGATATTACGGTTTTCTCATAGACTGTGGGAGCGAGGATTGCACCATGGAAGATGATGACCCTACTACTTTCGAGCAGGCCATCACAAGTAAGGACTCTGTGAAATAGCTGGATGCTATGCGATCCGAGATTGAATCTAATTACACCAACAAAGTATGGACTTTAGATGTTTCTCCTGAAGGGGTAAAACCCATTAAGAGAAAGTGGATCTTCAAAAAGAAGATTGGTGTAGATGGAAAAGTTGAGACTTTCAAAGCTAGACTTGTAGCAAAATGTTTTCATCTACGACCTGGTGTCGACTATGATGAAACCTTTTTTCCTGTCGCTATGCTTAAGTCCATCAGGATCCTAATTTCCATTGCCGCATACCATGACTATGAAATCTGGCAGATGTACGTCAAGACCGCTTTTCTAAATGGTGATTTAGAAGAGAGCGTGTAGATGACACAGCCAGAGGGCTTCGTAGATAGTGGGAGCAGCGGAAAGGTGTGCAAGCTGCTTAAATCCAATTACGGATTAAAGCAGGTGTCGCGGAGTTGGAACATTTGTTTTGATGAAGCTATCAAATAGTTTGACTTCATCAAAAATATAGATGAACCTTGTATATATAAAAAGGCAGTAGAGAGTAAGGTTGTCACGACCCGAAGGTACGAAACGCGAATGGCACTTAAATTATGAAACGTCTCGAGACGTACCGTAATCTAAGTAAGCCAAAACCCAGAAATCTAAACCTTTTTTAATGAAAAGAGTGAAGGAAAACTTGTTTTAAAGCAACATCATATTTTCCCGAAAATTTCGGCAGAGTCTCCTTTGTAAATACTGGCCCAAAAACTGGTACAACACATGAAATACATAAATAATGAATAAAGGCATCCCCAAACGGGAGCTAGCTCTTCGCCAATTGGCGGAAACAACCACGCAAGCAATATAATATACAACGCCGAAGGGCGAGGATCAAAACTCAGAAAGAAAACCAGCATCCTCAAGGAAACCAGAGGAGAACCCAAATAATACAAGCGCGTGGCTCTAAAGTCGAAAGAATATACAACTGGTCTTCTAATTCTATCAATATACAAGTCTGGTTGATGGAGTTTACTAGATACAACTGAAATAAATAAAGAGCAACGGTGGTCACGATGCAAGTGAACCCACCTACCAAGCAATCACCCGGAAGAAGGAAGTGTGCCAGCAAGCCGCAATGAAACCTGTACGGCCAAAGCTGCAAGAAACTGTGGCACAACGTTGGTGAGTTACCAACTCGTGAGTAGAAAACATCACCGAGAAGAAATCGCATGTATGACTCCCTCCTAGGTCATACAAATAAATACACAATACTATTACCAGGTGACAACATATCATAAGTGTGATATCAAAATACTCGTGTCCGTGTCATGAGTAATAATATATCGATGCATGGCATGTACTAATGCATCATCCAATGTGTGTCCAGCAACGACACACAAATCATGATAAAACTTGAGTGCCCAGCATCGACACTCAAAACATCTCGAAATCCGTGTCCGACAGTGACACTTAATACTCAAATTTAAGGATTCGCATAGTCAGGATTGACCCATATCCATCTCTCTCATAACTCTATAAGGTATCCTCCGGATATCCGTCGAGTTTCCAATACAATCACCGGTAGGTAGTGCTCCCCTGCCAGGCTCATCGTCATCCCCACAAAACCACTCTCGCCCCGGGGTACCTCACCGGGTCCACTATGTACCCGCAGATGGTTCATCCTCCTTCTCGAATTGGGTCTCGAAAACCAACTCAGAACCGAGAAAACATCATTGTGGACGCTACTCATCATATCATGGAAAACCGCATCTTTCTCTTTTAAAATTATCATAAGTTTATAAACATTCACATGGGGTTTCCCAAAACCAGAAATCTCATGAAAGATCTGAAATCTCGAAATCACTAGTCAGTGAACAGTGAATATCAGCATAAAGCCCCACGATATTGCATAACAGAGTGAATGCATAAATGCATGAAGTATCCGAGTAAGAAATGCAATATCAAAACTAGCATATGAAGACAAGCGTACTAATACTATGTTGAAACTACCAGCTAGCAATTCATACAAATGAAGTAATGTTTTCTAATGTGTACGTGACATGGAAATTATCGATAATGATGTGTATGAGCTGACAAGCAAGTGTACGTGGAGCATACGCATCATCAGTAATGGTACTGGTGTCCTGACAACATGGGTTCATAATTACTAAAGAAACACATTTATATGCATGCAATGCAATGAGAACATCATGAAATACAGAAAAGATATAGGAACCGCAATATTTAAGAATATACCTTTCCAAATACGAGTCATACAGTTCTTGTTGTTTGAAATAGCACGAATCGTAGTTTTAGAAAAATAGGGGCTACGGGGTCTTTGAGAAAAGATACGTCTTTTGAAAAATCCGTAGTATCCCTCGGCCTGTCTTTAAAATAATCACGATTCGTTAGTTTTGAAAATAAATATGACTTGAGCCCAGTCGAAGGGTAAGGAAATCCTCCTAAAGTCCGAGTCGATATATTTAGTAGTTGGCGATCCCGCCTCAATAGTGTCACGTACGGTAAAATACATAATACGACATTCTCGAGTCAAGAGTGCGGATCAATCATCATATCTATATCTCGTACGGTAAAATCCATCGGAAGGCATCCCAAAATCGGGGTGCGGGTCAAATCTCACATATACCTCATTATCCATATAGTATCATTATCGATAAATCAAGAATTAGGGGTACCGTTCTAAAATCTAGTACATTCCCATATCATCAAACATATATTCTCGTGTGTATGAAAACACATCACCTACTGATCCACTATAATATCAAGTCATATCATATCACGACCCAATCCCATATCACAATCGCACGGCATCATGCCCGCTCATATCGGCTCATCTCCATGTGTCATATACTAGGCTCACCGTCCGTGTATAGGTATATGTATATGTATGTATATATATACACACACACACACACACCAACGCATTTACACATACACACACACACACATATATATACATATACATATAAACATATACACCAAAAATCATATCACGTGTGTACATGTGTGTGTGTGTGTCAACCTTTACTCTAGGGTTTCACGACTAAGGAACTAACTAACCGCACATTCTTCGAATTACACTAAATCCAACTCATGGTCTCCTAAAACCGTTCATGTTAAGTATTCACATCTCACAATAACTAACACACACACACACACACACACACACAAACACATATCATAAACACATCATATCCTACGAAATTGCAGGGTTGCTATACGCCATCCACCCGACTTCCCCCGTAGATATACATCTACTCACCTGGACGCCTCGGCAAATCTGATCTGATTTCAGCTCTGTCATTTCCGCGCCACATATGACGCCTCTGCACCCGATCCTAGAAACATACACAAGTAAATAAGAGAATAAAAATATAATTAGTCGCGTACACAACCAATAAAAGTCAACCATGCGCACTAACTAAACGCGCACGCACTTTATGCACAAAACGCGCACGCGACAACGCCACAAAACACAACTAGGATCGCTATACGTGGCAACTACCAAACCAAAAACCCATTCGCACTAATCGCGCGTTCACACCACACTAAATATATATGAAATAGAATATATCATCAAAACCTTAAACTTAATTTAAAATCGTTTTATTCCAAAAACCAAGTAAGCCTCAATTAACCGTTTTAGTTCAAAACTTGATGTTTTAACAAAACTAGTGGCCAGAATGCTCACTAGATATCTTAATTAGGTCACACAACCATTAACTAGATTTTAATCTCACATATTATCATAAATCCTAAAATCTAGTTTGCAAAATAGCTTAATTTGGACAATTTAAATGTAGCAATTAGCAATGTAGCAACAAGATTAAGTTTTGCATGCGTTAAGATATTAAACTACATCTCACAATCATAATCAAATGATCAAAACCCTTAACTTGATCCAAACTCTAATCTTGAATTTCAAACTTTCAATTAAATCCTAGTTAAGCATCTAATTAGCTTATATTGAAGTAATAATCCAATACGTAATCAATGGGTTAGGATTTATACCTCACAAATCAAGAGATCAACCTTAAAACTAAGCTTCCAATGATGGCTTCTTGCATCAAGATCGAAGGTAGATAGGTCAAGGAATAAAGGGTTAAGGTTTAATTAGGAGTTTGTGAGGTTTTTTATGGATTTTTGATGAATTTTTCAAGAGTTTTGAAATGGAATGAGATAGGGATTTCGGAGGGGGAGCTACTGGAATGGGGGAGGGCTCGGCCAAGAATGGGAATGAGGAGAGAGAGTGAGGTGTTGAATTGTGGCCAAGTCAATAAAATCCAAAGTCAACAAAACCCATACCTCTTTCTATTTAATTTATTTTCACAATTTATGGCTTTTTATTTTATATTTTCTAAAACCATCTTGATAACTTCTTTTTATTTCAAAAACAACATGTTACATTTTGGTTTAATGTGTCATCATACACAAAACTTGTATTAACCCATTTTAATTTGTAAATATCATTAATTAAATGTATTAGTGAAGACTTAAAATAATATTTAAAATAATTAATTACGGAAAATATTTTAGTAAACTAGAAAATTAATAAGTGACCAACTAAAAATCAAATACTAGAAATTTCATAGCTAGAATAGGTATATTTAAGTTTATGTGGAAAGTTAATTATTTCCTGGTTTTTACGGAAAACACCAGTTATTTTACCAATAATTAGAAATTTCACCTAATCGATTTTCAAAACGTTACAAAGGTGTTCTTCCTCGTATTGTACGTGGATGACATATTCTTCATAGGAAACGATGTTCTTATTCTACACTCGGTCAAGCTCTTCTTATCACTCAAGTTATCCATGAAAGATCTTGGTGATGCCTCCTACATCCAGGGGATAAAGATCTATAGAGATAGATCTAAAGGGATGTTGGGATTGTCCCAATCCAGGTACATAGACACCATACTAAATAGCTTTAGTATGAAAGATTCCAAGAGGGGTAATGTACCCGCTTGTTCAGGAATCACTCTCTCCAAAGAGATGTCTCCCAAGACTGATTTGGAGAGGGCTCGCATGCATGGGACACCCTTGCTTCGGCAGTAGGCTCTATCATGTATGCGATGTTATGTACAAGACCGGATGTATCTTACTCACTAGGTGTAGTGAGCAGGTGTCAATCAGATCCTGGGGAAAACCACTGGACAGCTGTGAAGAACATTCTTAAGAAGGACTAACGAAATGTTCTTGGTGTATGGTAACGGTGAACTCCAGGTGGAGTCCGTTACCGATTCGATCTTCCAGAGTGATAAAGACGACATTAAGTCGGTCTCGGGTTTTGTCTTCACCCTCAATAGAGGGGCCGTTTGTTGGAAGAGTTCCAAGCAAGACACCGTAGCAGTCTCGACGTTGGAGGCTGAATACATCACTGCCAACGATGCTGCCAAAGAAGCTGTCTGAATGAAGAAGTTCATTGCTGAGCTTGGTGTGGTTCCATCCATTGAGCATCCAATACCTGTATATTGTGATAACAATGAAGCTGTGGCTTTGGCCAAGGAACCCAGGTCCCATCAGAGATCCTAACATATTCTGAGGCGGTATCACTTGATCAGGGAGATAGTAGATCGCCGGGAGATCGAGGTCAAGAGAGTTGACATGAAGGACAACGTAGCGGATCCACTCACAAAAGCCCTCCCCCAGATATAGTTTGAGAGACTTTTTGGGATGTTTGGTATGAGATACTACAACACATGGCCTTAGTGCAAGTGGAAGATTTTTAGGAATATGCATGCCCTAGAGGCCATTATTGTACATGTGATGTATATTATAGAGGATGCTTGGACATTTATATAGAGGACTTTCTTGCTCGATATGATATTATGCTATCTGGTTACTCTTTAGCTTAACATGTTGAATGGTATTCTTTATTGTCTTGCTCTCACATGTTGATAAAGACCTTAGGATATGTACTTGACTACTAGGATTATGATGAGATCATACTAGTGGAGCAAGGGTGGTCCAACAGTACATCCTTTAATCATTTCCTAGTCGTAGGAATATCGAGACCAGGGAATCGATATTCCAGTGTAGACTGGTGTGTACGTTTCTTGTCCCTTAGAGGGCGATGGTTGATCGCACAACCATTAGTGTGTGACATCAAAGATTTTACACAGGTGCTCATTGGAGAATGGCTACACCAAACAGAGCTCGTCGAGGAGTCCTATATGGTAGTATACCTATCGTCAGATAGCAGTCCTCTGGTGACACTGGTACAGGTTAGTCTATAGACCCGAGATCGTCATAGAATCTTGTATGGCTCCCACTTTGCTTTGATTTCCTCCGGACCACGGCTCAAAGGAGTTGTGCAAACAGGTGGATTTTGGATACAGTCCCCAGTCACATGGAGGCAATGAGCGATAGGAAGGGTTTCGTCTCTCTCGGTATTCGAGGTTGATGTTGCGCGATGCTTGATTGGCGATAACCGGAAGTCCCTAGCCAGGGCTATTGCCGAGATATACTGATAAGAGTTATCAGTAGTTTCCCCCTGCCAGGGCATGACTTATATCGAAAAATTCCTTGCTTGAATGAATGGGGGTCAAGAGTTGTCATTCATTCTAAGCTCATTCTCAACGCATAGCCATTTTGCTTGCTTTGCTTCTATGGTTGCTGTCTAGCTTCTTCTTCTTCTTCAATCCTATGGTTCAAGCTTCAACCCTCACATGTGATGTGAACCATGAAGCTTGAACAAAAACTAGTGAGCAAATTAAACCCCTACTTCACCATCATGTAGGGTTACCTAGCACGGCAGCAAGGTTTCGAGTGGCATCGTCCAGGACAATTTCAAAAATTTGCCGTACTAAAGAACCATAACCCTAGAATCTTAACTAGAGATTTAGACGAAACAACAATGTAAACAACTTTATATCTAAGTGAACACGGAATACAACCATTGTAGACTGGTCCTTCACTTCTAAAGCTCCGTGTAGTTGTCCCTTCGCTCCATGTTGTGAACACCCGAACTCTAGTAAAGGTTCACATAAAGAAATGAACAAGCATGCTCGAAGTCTTTGAGGCCGAAGATGATCTACGTCGAGAAGACTCAAGCTCAAGCTACCTCTTCACTAATGGTAGATTAGAGAAGCAAACACCCTAAACTAAATGGCTAATATAGTAGAGGACGATGAATTAGGAATTTTGCTCACTTTAGATTTATTTTTCTCACAATATTTCTTCACTTTGAGAAAAGCTAGCATGCTTTCTCTTGATGAAGAAGATGAAGTGGAGAAGAGAATGAAACTCATGAGGTGAGAATAACAACCATGGGTGAGTTTGTATCATGTACTAACTCATGTAGAGACTAAACCATGGTTAAGGATAATGGTTAGGTTAATAAATATCCTAAGTAAAACAAATTAGTGGACTAAGTCAATGGACACAACAAGCTTCTACAAGCTTCTAGCCATGACATATATCCAACCAATTTTGATTTACTCTGATAAATAAAACCCTAGGATTATCATAAGCATGGTGTGAGTCTCATACACCCATGTAGCATGTGGCATCAAGCATGACACAAAATAATGTACATTAATATATATCGCATATATACTATATGCACACAAGTGAGAAAAAGAAATGTTTAAGTGAGCAAATATTAGTTAATGTAAATTAATATATCACATATATAATTATACATTAAATTATTAAATCAATACTTGATTTAATAATCCGGCTATATCACATACAATTGACTAATATAATATGAATCAACTTATCGAATCAACACTTGATCCGATAACACGGCTGTATCACATAAAACCGACCGATATCACATATCGCGAGAATCGAATACGGTATCACTTACTCGTACTAATCTCGGTCCCGCACATATCATATATGTGCTCCTACTTCGTTTCTCATAAACCAGGAAACCTCTGTGTAGGACTCTAAAGACTCGTCAATACGCCGGCAGTTGGTAATGATCATATCAAACACCCACAAGCCGCAAGCGGTCTGCTAAACGTAACATCCACCCGGGTATTGAGCGATCAGAAGATCAACAAGCAAGCCTTCTCATACTCCTATAAATCCAATCAGTAACACTACCGTACAGTCCGGTCTCTTCGTCAGATATGTCGCATATTACAGCCTTGGGGTGTTATAACGTCAGACCCCAATAGCCTGATAAGTCATGCCGATGTGAGGTCCATAACGGTTCGAGAAACTACTGATAACACTTACCAGTAAATCTCAGCAACCCTGGCCAGGGATTTCCTGTTATGGCCAATCAAGCATAGCGCAACATCAACCCCCAATACCGGGAGAGACGAAATCCCCTCCAATCGCTCATTGCCTCTATGTGACTCGGGACTGTACCAAAAAACCACTGTTTTGCACGATCTCTTGAACATGGTAAGTATAAATCAAAGCACAGTGGGAATCACACAAGACTCTATGACGATCTCGGGTCGACAGACTAACCTGTACCAGTGTCACCAGATAACTGCTATCTGACGATAGGTATAATACCATCTAGGAGTTCTCGGCGAGTCTATTCAGTGTACCCAGCCTCCACTGAGCACCCATATACCATCTCTGATGTCAAACACCAATGGATATGGGATCATCCATCGCCCATCATATGGGTCGAGAAGCGTATACGCTAGTCTACTCTGGAATATCGATGCCCTATCTCGATAATCCCACGACTAGGAACATTTGAAGGATGTACTTACCGACTACCTCTGCCCCACTAGTATGATCTGCATCATAATCCTGGTAGTCAAGTACTCATCCTAAGGGCTTTATCAACATATAATAGAGAGACAATAAGTGTACATGTTAAGATAAAGAGCAACCGAATAGCATACTATCATGTCGAGCAAGTAAGTCCTCCCTACATATGTCCAAGCATCCACTATAATATACATCACATGTATATTAATGGCCTCTACGGCATACATATAACTAACAATCTCCCACTTGCACTAAGGCCATTTGTTGTAGTATCTCATACTCAACGTCCTATAGAAATCTCTCTAGGGAAAGGCCTTTGTGAGCGGATCCGCCGTGTTATCCTTCACGTCAACTCTCCTTACCTCGATCCCCTGGAGATCAACCATCTCGCTGATAAGATGATACTCGCCTCAGAATATGTCTGGATCCCTGATGTGACCGGTGTTTCTAGGCCAAACCCACAACTCCATTTTTGTTACAATAAAAGTTATTGGACGCTCAATGGTAGGAACCATGTTCATCTCATGAACAAGAATTATCCAGACATCCACTTAGGTAGCATTGTTGCCAGCGATGTATTCAGCCTTTATCGTCTAGTTTGCCACGGTATCTAACTTGGAACTCTTCCAACATATCGTCCCTTCAATGAGGGTAAAGACAAAGCCCGTGGCTGACTTTCAGTCGTCCTTATCACTTTGGGAGCTCGAATTGGTAAAGGACTCCCACTAGAGTTTACCATTACCAAACCCCAAGAACATTTCTTTAGTGCTTCTCAAGTACTTAAGAATGTCTTTCGCAGCTGTCCAGTGATTCTCCCAAGATCCGATTGATTCCTAATCACTACTCCTAGTGAGTTAGCTACATCTGGTCTGGTACATAACATCGCAAAAATGATAGAGCCTACTGCCGAAGCATAGGGTATTTCTTGCACACGAGCTCTCTCCAAATCAGTCTTGGAAGACATCTTTTTAGAGAGAGTGATTCCTGAGGTAGTGAGTGAACCACCACGCTTATAATCCTCCATACTAAACCCCTTTAGTACGGTGTTAATAAACCTGGATTTGGGACACTCCGAACATCCACTTAGATCTATCACCATAGATCATAATCTATGAGGTGTATTAGGTATCATCCAGATCTTCCATAGAGAATCCTCGTGATAAGAGGAGCTTGACCGAGTGTAGAATAGGAAACCATTTCCTATCAAGAGTATGTCATCTACGTATAATATGTGGAAGACAACCTTACTCTCTACAACCTTCTTGTATATACAAGATTCATCTACCTTTTTGATGAAGTCAAACTCTTTGACCGCCACATCAAAACAGATGTTCCAGCTCCGCTATGCGAGCTTTAATCCTGATGGACTTAAGCATAGCCACTGGAGAAAAGGTTTCATCATAAACCACACCTGGTTATTGACGATAGCCTTTTTACTACAAGTCTAGCTTTGAAAGTTTCATCTTTTCCATCTACACCAAGAATTTTCTCAAGATCCATTTGCTCTTAATGGGTTTTACCCCTTCAGGTGCAACATCCAAAGTCATACTTTGTTGGTGTATATGGATTCCATCTTTGATAGCATAGCATCCAGCCATTTCACAGAGTCCCTACTCGTGATGGCCAGCCTGAACCTAGTTGGGCCATCATCTACCATGATGCAATTCTCGCTCCTACCGCCACCGAGGTAACCGTAGTATCTCTCAGGTGGATGAGGAACCCTGCCAGATTCGCGGAGAGGCTAAGGCTCGTTGGAGACTATTGAATCCTTTGGTTTCACCAAATCATTAGTTGTTAGTATGTCTAGCTGGAACTCCTTGCAGTTCTACCTCATGACAACTAATTTCTTCACAAGAAATTCCTTTTCTAAAAAGGTGGCATGCTGAGAAACAAAACACCTTTTGCTCCTCAGTTAAGTAGAAGATATACCCTTGCAAATGTTTGGGATATCCAACAAACTTACAGAACTGGCCTTGCCTCGAGCTTGTCCAGATTTTTCTTTTCAACATAGGCCGGACAACACCATATCTTAACTCGTTTAAGAGATGGTCTCTTTCTATTCCATATCTCATATGGAGCGGTAGGCACTGATTTGGATGGAAACCCATTCAATAGGTATGCAGCTTCTCAAGTGCATAACTCCAAAAGGAAACAGATAACTCAGCGGTACTCATCATAGAGTGCACCATATCTTATAGGGAGCGATACCTCCGCCCCGATACACCGTTGTGATGTGGTGTATACGAAAGAGTAAGCTGAGAGAGAATCCCATTCTCCGTTTATAAAATACAGGAACTCCATGCGCATGTATTCGCCTCCTCGATCACATCGAAGGACTTTAATACTTCTACATGTCCGGTTCTTAACTTCAAGCTTATATTCCTTGAATTTCTCAAAAGTTTCAGACTCGTGTTTCAACGGGAACACATGTCTGAATCTTGAGAGATCGTTGTTCCCCGCCGAAAACATGGAGACGCGACTGCGCACGTCCGTCTTGCCTGAATTTTGGGGCAGATGCTAATTGGTGCTATCCGTCCATCACTCCGAAGATGCCAAGTTAATTTATGACACCATTTATCGGAGGTTTAAACGGATGTGGCCGATGTAGCAGACTTCGTCAGATTCCCCCTCATTTGAGGGATTTTTGATTGTGGGGACGCTCTTCCCTGCAGGTGCAAGCCCCTGCAGTTAATTACGCAACCGCATTGCGTTAACAACTTTCTCCTTCTCCAGACGGTCACTTTGTGTCGTGAGTGTTTGTTTTATTTTTGGTTTCCCGTGGATTGTGTACAGAGACTAATGTATGTTGTCGCCCATAGGGCGTGGATTAGTCCAAATCCTTATTCCCTTAGATTTGGGTCTGGGGGTTGGGTTTAAGGATACGTTAGTCTCATTTGAGACTAAGATCAACTTAAACGTATGTTAAGGATACGTTAGTCTAATTTAGACTAAGATCAACTTAACAGGATCGTTTAGATCCAAAAATAAGCATTTGAACTCTATTGTTTAGTTTAGGGACTTTGCGGTCGATAATTAGTTTAAGGACATTACGGTCTAATACTAGTTTAAATACATCGCGGTCGAGGTTAAGGACATCATAGTCCGTAAGTTTAAAGACCTCACAGTCAAGGTTAAGGACATCATAGTCCATGGGTTTTAAAGGACCCCACAGTCCGTAGAATGTTTGGTTGTCGGGACCCGTCACTTCTCTGAAGACGTTGAACGATTACAACGACAAATATCAGAGGAGTAAAGAGATGTACCCTTGAACCGATGTGAGTTTGTTGAAAGATCTGTAGTCCAATTTAGGGCTAAGATCTGTTAACAGATTTATGAGCATGCGGGCTCAATTAATCTGAATTTGAGGACTTATGGCCAATCTTGGGCTAAGTCCAATCAAGTTAAAATGTTTTAACATTTATTTTGGGCTGTTGGTGCCTTTGTTTGGGCTTGGCCCTTTGAATTATGAAAATATTTTGTCTTTTATTGAATGATGGGCACTCATCATAGCCTTGGGCTTATTGGAGAACAATTCATATTCTGTCAGTGCGAAACGTGGCGCACTTGGCGTTTTGCGCCAGTCAAAGAGCGCAGTGCGCTACTGCCGAGTAGCACACACGAGTGGGACATGTGTCACGCTTGGCGCTAAGCGCTAGATGATGGGCGCATTGTGCCAATTTATGAGCACAGAGCGCAGGTGATTGACACGTGGTGCGTCTGGCGCTGAGTGCCAGCCCATGAGCGCAGTGCGTTATTTCAAGAGCGCAAAGCGACACGTGTCACGCTCAGCGCTGAGCGCCAGTCTAAGAGCGCAGAAGCGCAATTCAAGAGCGCAAAGGCGCAGTTCTAGAGCGCAGAGGCGCATATGATCAGTTTTATGATCTGAGCTTTTTAAAGGAGACTTTGTCTCAAGATCTAAGAACAACCATTCTTATTTTGTTTCAATCTCTTATATTGATGAAAGGCTTTGCCTTTATGGATCTATGATCCTTACGAGAAGTGAATCATTCTCCTCTCCTTTTTATAATAAGATGTTCATCATCTCTTTGAGAAAGACTTTAGTCTTATAGATCTATGATCTGTGAGAAGTAATCACTTCTTTTATTTTATGATAAGATCTTTTGATCTTTTTTTTTGTGAAAGACTTTTTGTCTTTGTAGATCTATGACCTTTTTAAAGAAATGAATTCTTCTTTTTATGAGATGATTTCATCTCTATGTTCATCATCATTCATTCTTACCTTGAAGAAAAAATCTTCTTCCAAGAGCTTCCTCTTTATCTTTGAGTTTCTCAAAGTTTATGGGGGGGTTCTGTATATGACTTGAAGTCTTGGGGCCTTTGTATAGGGCAAGCTGATTTGTTGAATCAGTTAAAGAGATATTTCTCTGATTGATTTAGGGATGTTTCCCCACCATTGGATCTTTGATCCTAGGGCTTCTATGTTACAGAAGGCAATCTTCTTGTTTTTAAAAAGATTGATAAATCTTTCCATACAGAATTTATTCTGTCTTTTCGTAATTTTTATTTACCATTGGATCATAGATCCAACGGTGCTCTGATTTACAGAGCACAATCTTGTTATTTGGAAAGATTTTAAGGAATCTTTCCTTAACAGAATTTAATTCTGATTAATTAATGATTTATCATTATTATTAGATCTTTGATCTAACGGTGAGGAGCTCTTAGTTCCAGCGCTAGCGCACCCGTACTTTGCACGTGGTGCGCTGCTTAGAGCGCATCACACCTAGCGCTAGCGCACCCGTTTCTTACACGTGGTGTGTGCTCAGAGCGCATCGCACATAGCGCTAGCACATCCGTGTCTTACACGTGGTGCGCTCCTTAGAGTGCAGCGCACCTAGCGCTAGCGCATCCGTGTCTTACACGTGGTGCGCTGCTTAGGGCACAGCGCACTTTGCACTGCATCTGAAGAGTTGCTTCATTTTGAAATTTAAATTTCAAATAGAGTTTTTCTCTGATTGGGGGAAACAAATGCCCCCCCACCATTGCGCTCACGTGACCCACATTTGAGTGCAACGGTGGCAGCATCTGCGCCCTAGGATCAACTCAGAAGTTGAAAAGGCGTTTCAATGCCTATAAATAGGACCTTTGGCCCTTTAGATGACTTTGTTCATCTTCTTCCTTATTTTCTGAGAATTTTTATTCTCTCACTGAGCATAGCTCTCCATCTTAAGAATTTTCTTACGGACAAAAATTCTGTCAAAATTTAGGTAAAGATTAAATCTTTTAATAATCTAGGGTTTTACCCATTAACAGAGCCTTGCTCTTCATAGATCATAGATCTAAAGAAAATGTTATTAGGGTTTTACCCATAACAGAGCTTTTCTCGTTTGTTCGTTCAGAGGGAGGATTACCTGGAGCGCCTGTGGACCGGGAAGTCCTAGTATTGATCAGAGATCACGACCTGGAACATAAGAATCTTCACCTCTGGGGGACATGGTATAATCAGATTATTAAGGGTTGGCAGAGCTTTTCGTGCGCGGTACCCTCAGAGCCCATCATGGCGAACCATTACGCTGACCCACCCCCGGTGAACTATACCGTGGAAGAAGTCAACTGGACTTCAGGAGGTCTTCTTTAGCCTGCTATGGCTTCGATACCCGTTCAGCCTCCAATGGCTTTGGATACCCTGGGGCGACGTATTTGTCAAGGCGAGTCGCGACCGTGGGGACAACCGTATATGATCGGCCTAATTCCTCGTCAACCAGCTAGCTATCTGCAATGGGCTTGCTACATTCTGTCAGCGAAGAAATCACAGTTATTGAGTCTTGGGTTGTATCCCGCCATTTATGCTTCTCTCTTCCAGTATTCTACGCTTCCCGCCTGGTAGGTTAAGGCCTTTCTGGAGCAGTGGAATATTCCTAATCACACCTTCTTTTTGCTGGACCGAACAGTATCAATTTCTTTAGAGGAATTTGCAGAAGTTTCTGGCTTGCCGGTTATGGGGGAGCACTATGAGGAACTGCTTCCTACATATGAATACATTTTTGGTGCCATGCCAGTGATGACAGGCCTTACCCCGGAGAACGCCATCCAACACCAGTTCCCTAGCTTAATCAAAGTGTTGAATATTTATGAGGGCCTTTTTCTCGAATCCGGGAGTCGCGGGGTTACTTTCGAGGATTTCATTGCTCGTTTTCTCCATCCGGAAGTTTTCTCGAAGGATGCTGCTAAATTCGCCAAACTTGACGATCCTTTCAATTTAAGGTTAAACAACTTCCCAACGGCGGAGGCAGATCAAAAGAGTTTCTTCCTTCCCAATACTCCAGTTGTTTCATTCGCGAAGGTCGCAGTCCTTGGGATTGATGAGGAAACATACTTTCTAGGGTTTCTTGGGCTATGGCAGAGCTGGTTTGCGCTCCCGATGCACCCTTGCCGTATGAGGCCGTCTGTCTTCTATCCAGCTCACCGAATGATTATTAGGGTGAAAGTGGCTGTCGGGTTGCCGGGTTAGCTCATCTGTATTACGGCCTCAGCCAAGTGGTGGATACTAATGAGCCCGGAGTGCAGCAAGTGAACTTCTCGATGCATTACTTCATGTCATGGCTCGAGCTACATGCACTTGGCGTTTTCGGTATCCATAAGAGGTCGTCCTTCTACGACAGGTGCGGCTTCCTGCGGATTATGCGATTAGTCGACACATCTATTGTAAATCCGTCACCGCGGGAAGTTAGAGGTTTGCTCCATCGTCCTCGCACGGTTGGAGATGGCATGACTTTCACCGACAAGATCCTGACTATCGGCAAAGAGTCCGCGACGACGGTGCAGCCATTGCGGGACATTTATAATGATGGAGCCTCTATTCTGAAAGCTCGAGAAATCCTTCATTTATCTTCTATCAGACCGGGCTTTCTAGTGTTTAGGAAAAATGAAGCGGCGTTATTCATGAGATACAACCAGCACCGTTTCGCCTAGCAGCTGAGCTACAATCAGGGAGTCCCGCTTGAGGCCTTTTTGTTAGAACCTGTTGTCACTAAAGAGGGAATGCGAAATGCGCTGCTTCATTTCACGCGCATGAACACGGGGTCCAACTTCTTTATGAGCGAACCGAACTGTGTCCCGAAGGCCCTTTTGTACGTGGTGTGGTACCAGCATTCAATGGGCGCTGTCAGCAAGGAGGAGAAGCGACTACTGCTCGATCGCAAAGGGGTACCCTCTGCTGGTGATCGAATCGTACCTCTGAAGCGGCGGACCATTGTCCCACCTCCCTTAAGAGAAGCCGCCGTGATCGAGGTCCCGCACGACAGGCCCGAGCTTCCGATACCCCGGGCTCCTGTAGAAACGACGACTGTAGCTTCCCCTGATTCTGGCATGGGTTCAGATATCAGGACTCGTCGCCCCAAGGTGCCCACCAAGCGTAAACTTGTGCTTGCAGCGACGGGAACTCGTTCGCAGAAGAGGAAGAAGAAATCGATCCTATCTGCCGACGTTTTATTTGGTCAGGAGCCTCATGCTCCTTATAGTGAGGGCTTGGGCGAGTTTGGGACCAATGAGGGTCTGTTCATAGCACCGGACGATACTGATTTGGCAGCTGCCATTGCCGCTTCTGAGCGATCAGCAAGCCACAAAGCGGGACTGGCCATCCTCGCGCAATTAAGTAAGCTTTGATCATACCCCCCCTTTTTTGGCTGCTATGTTTTTGATATGATGTTTTGACTGACACTCGTTCTCTACCAGGCATTTCCACTGAAGAGGCACTAGCGGCTTCCCTCAAGACTTTTGAGGAGGAGGAGAGGATTCGCACTTCACTGGGAGTTGGTATATCTCGGCTCATTGCGTCTTTATTTTCCTTTCTTATGGACAATCTGACCCCCTCCTTATCTTATCGCAGGGACTACAATGCCAATCCCGCAAGGTGATGCGGAGATGCCTCAAGGGCCAGCCATTGAAGTCCCGGCCTCCTCAGCACTGCCGAAAGATGCCTTACTCAAACGACCGATGACGGATGCCATAACGGCTCCAGAGGTAACCTTTGGCGCGTACGATGATGTCCTATTGATGTAGGCTTCTAGAAGATCCGCTCTCACGGCCCTAGCGGAAAGGAAGCGTAGAATGCGCGCGGCAAGGGAGCGTAGAGCCACCTTGGCCATGGGTGCAGGTTCGAGCGATGCTACCCCTACCCCTACTCCTTCAAAGGATATTTCGGTTGCCTTGTCCACTGCCCACGGACAGGCAGCACGCGCCGCTTAGGAAGCAATCGGAAAACCGACTCACTGTAACGTGACATTGGGTTCTTTTGTCAAAGTTTTAATTTTCAGGTTCTCATATATCCTATCTTGCAGGGTTGAGTCTTGCCGAGGAGGTGGTGGGTGTCATGGCGGCAACCACCGAACCTGAGGTAGCAGTAGATGAGACGGCTATAATTGTCGAGCCCGAGGTAGCGGTAGGTAAGATGGCTGCAATCGCCGAGCCCGAGGTAGCCGCTTCTTCTCAAGAGTCGGGCACTACTCCAATCGTCATTCTTTCCGCCTGCGGTTCTCTGCCATCTCTTGGTGTCGCGAGCGTTACGTCGGCTCTCGTAGAGTCAGGGAATGAGGCGACGGGAGGCGAGACCATTTTGTTGGAGGAGGGTGAGGCAGTCGCTGCATCCAGTGATGCCCTTGTTGCGGTCTCAACCGGTGACTTACCAGGTAAATTTCAGGTCATTGCTTTCTATTTTATTTTGCAATCCCTTTTCAACCTTTTCTGACAATACTTTTGTTTCGAATGCACCTGCGGTGGGCGTTGAGGTTGTGCCACCCGAGGAAGCGCCACAAGGTGCCGCTTTGACGGTGACCGCCCCTTTGCCTTCCCTCATACCCTCTCAAATGCTGGAAGTTGCGAATTTGTGATTCATCAGTTTCATTGCAAGCAGTATATTTCATGTACTGACATTGTATTACTACATCCTTGCAGGAGTCCTTTTTGATCTCCTGTATCAGGTGCTATACCCACACTTCTTTTTTCAGTCAAAGATTGCCTCTTCTAGCGGCGCTGGTGAGTACAGCCTTTAGCTAACGTCTCTTCTTTTCTTTGACGGTTAGTCAAATCATTTCTAATTCTTCTTTGTTTCAATTGCAATCCTACAGATCGAAGGAGAAGATGAAAGAGTAGCTGCACCACCGGTACCCCCGGTCTTGCCCCTTGATGCAGCAGGTATAGTAAACTCCGTTGTTCATGAACCTCCTTTATTTCTTGAACCGTTACTTGACTGTGATTTGCTTTGTAGTTGTGACATCGACTTCAGCTCCGTTCGAGTCTCAAGTTATAATGCCAGCAGGCCCCTTCTCTCGACGTCCCTCTTCCAAAGGTGTTGTGAATAGCCTGCGCATATTGATCGATCACCTCGAGGAGCTTGATGTGGAGACTCTTGCCCTTGCTACCGATTTCACTGCTGAGGTCAATCCTATGCATGCGAAGCTCGTGCAATTTCATAACGAAGTTGTTGTGGAGTCCTGGGTTAATCACTGCAGGAAAATCGAGGCTTGTCTGCATGAGCTCGAGTTTAGACGTCCTGCCCCCGAGGTCTTGGCTGTGAACTCCCAGCGGGCTGCATGGGTGGAGGAGAGCACTCCATACTTCCGCCACCTTGAACATGAAGCGGTCTTGAAGGGTAAGGAGTGCGAAGAGGCTTCAAGCGAATCTGCTCGATTGCATGCTCAAGTTGATGCAAACGCTGCGTAGTTGAAAGTTATCTTCGAAAGCCTTCTACGATGTAATTCCGACGGGCTAACGCTGAGGCAGAAACTCGACCTCATCGAGCGAGATGCACAAAGTCGTGGAGCAGCTTAGCGGGTCAAAGATGAGCAACTTTCATCTTATTTGCAGTAGCAGAATCAGGTTGAAGCGGAGTTGGCCGCGGCAGCTGCCCGTGACAAGAGGCTGAAGGGAGTGTGGGAGCAACTGACTGGTTTATTGAAAACGCATCCCTCCCAATAGTTGTTTTTATATCATTTGCAATTTTTGAATGAAATGTATTCATTTTTTTATATGATGTAACTTGTACTTAATTAAACTTATAAATAAAAGATACTTTTCTTTCATACTATCTTGTGTTATCTCTTGCTTTTCTTCTCTTTTCTGTGTTGCCGACATGTTACCCTAGTAAGAATAGCATGTAGATGATAGAGAGCATTCCGTCTTGAACTATTCGAGAGGTAGTGATGGCTTAGGAAGATGGTTCAGATTCGCTGCCTAAGGCTTTTCAACTTCATGAGCCATGAGGGTCTCATAAAGATTTTTCTCCCTATGAGTCGAGAGGATCTCGTAGGCGTATTTTCTCCTTAGGAATCGTAAGGATTCCTAAGTGCGTTTTCTTTTATAAGTCGTAAGGATCATACAAGAGAGTTTTCTTCCTTACGGGTCGAGAGGACCCGTAAGTGATTGATGGTGTTGCCATTATCCATATTTTACGAAGTCTGGAGTTGCTCTGGGCATTTCCCACGGGGTCAAGATTGACTTTAGGCATGTTCCACGGGACCAGGATTTTGCTCTAGAAGCTTCCCACGGGGTCGGATTGACATAGCCGTGTTCTGCGAGGACCAGGCTCCGCTCTGGATGCTTCCCACGGGGTTGGGATCGACATAGGCCGTGTTCAGCGAGGACCAGGATTTTGCTATGGATGCTTCCCACAGGGTCTGATTGATATAGCCGTATTCTGCGAGGACCACGATCCGCTCTGGACATTTCCCACGGGGTCAGGATTAACATAGGCCGTGTTCCACGTGACCAGGAATTTGCTCTGGATGCTTCCCACGGGGTCGGATTGATATAGCCGTGTTCTGCGAGGACCAGGATCTGCTCTGGACGTTTCCCAAGGTGTCAGGATTGACATAGGCCGTGTTCCATGTGACCAGGAATTTGCTCTGGATGCTTTCCACGGGGTCATAGCCGTGTTCTGCGAGGACCAGGATGCACTCTGGACGTTTCCCACGGGGTCTGGATTGACATAAGCCGCGTTCCACAAAACCAGGAATTTTGCTCTTGATGCTTCCCACGGGGTCTGATTGACATAGCCGCGTTCTGCGAGGACCAGGCTCTGCTCTGGATGTTTCCCACGGGGTCAAGATTGACATAAGCCGCGTTCCACGAAACCAGGAATTTTGCTCTGGATGCTTCCCACGGGGTCTGATTGACATAGCCGTGTTCTGCGAGGACCAGGCTCCGCTCTAGACGTTTCCCACAGGGTCAGGATTGACATCGGCCGTGTTCCACGTGACCAGGAATTTGCTCTGGATGTTTCCCACGCGGTCTGATTGCCATAGTCGTGTTCTGCGAGGACCAGGCTCCGCTCTGGACGTTTCCCACAGGGTCAAGATTGACATAAGCCGCGTTCCACGTGACCAGGAATTTGCTCTGGATGCTTCCCATGGGGTCTGATTGACATAGCCGTGTTCTGCGAGGACCAGGCTCTACTCTGGACGTTTCCCATGGGGTCAGGATTGACATAAGCCGCGTTCCATGAAACCAGGAATTCACTCTGAATGTTTCCCACGGGGTCATAGCTGTGTTCTGCGAGGATCAGAATCCGCTCTGGACGTTTCCCACAGGGTCAGGATTGACATAGGCCGCGTTTCACGAAACTAGGAATTTTCTCTGGATGCTTCCTACGGGGTCTGATTGACATAGCCGTGTTTTGCGAGGACCAGGCTCCGCTCTGGACATTTCCCACGGGGTCAGGATTGACATAAGCCGTGTTGCACATGACCTGGAATTTTCTCTGGATGCTTCCCACGGGGTCTGATTGACATAGCCGTGTTCTGCGAGGACCAGGCTCCGCTCTGGCCATTTCCCAAAGGGTCAGGATTGACAAAAGCCGCGTTCCACGAAACTAGGAATTTTGCTTTGGATGCTTCCCACGGGGTCATAGTCGTGTTTTGCGAGGACCAGGATCCGCTCTGGACATTTTCCACGGGGTCAGGATTGACATAAGCCGCGTTCTACATGACCAGAATGGGTTGACTTTATCTGCATTTCACGGAGCCGGTGGTTGACTCTCGGTCATCTGTGCATCGTCGAGTCATGGAACTTGGAATTGCCGTTGTTCCGCTTTACTTGATGTTGCGTCTGTTTTAATGAGACGCATGTTGAGGTGATCTCCAGGCTGTCTGTGAACCGTTGAGATTTGGCTTCTTCATCTGATAGAGCCTGGGGAGGGAAGGTGTGATTCCTTTTTTGTTTGCGCCCATGAATTGTATACCGGGATTGGTGTGATATCACCTGTACGGCAAAAGGTTTCATTTTATATAATTTTCTTTCCGCGATGCTCTATCATTTCAGCTTTTATATCGCGAAGGTCGCGATTGCCCAATCATTTTGGCTATTTTTCACGGTGCCTAATCATTTCGGCTATTTATTTTATTTTTACTCGCTGCTTTTTATTGCGAGTTGCCTAATCATTTTGGCTATTTTGCATGCATATATATTATTTACTTGCTGATTTGCAAGTTGCCCAATCATTTCGGCTATTTCATATGCATGTGTGGCTCGCTGGCTTTTCGCTAAAAGCTTGGAATTAGACACCGATTTCGGCATCATCACCGCTACAACTGGGATATTACCAGGAGCGAATCATCATTTGCTTCTGTCGATGTCGAAAAAAGATGGCTTAGCGAACAGGGTTCGGATTCTGTCGACTAAGGCTTTTAACTTTACGAGCCGTAAGGGTCTCATAAAGGAACTTCTCACTACGAGTCATGAGGATCTTGTAGGTGCACTTTCTCCTTAGGAATCGTGAGGATTCCTAAGTGTATGTTCTCTTATAAGTCGTAAGGATCTTATAAGAGTATTTTCTCCTTATAAGTCGAAACGACTTACAAGTGTTGTTTGTTGAACGAGCATATCCCTAGTCACGGGTGGGACTTTGTTAGGGAAATGTTTATTCGTGCCCGTAGATTGTATACAAGGCTTAGCATTGAGCCGCTTGTAGGGCAGCATTGGAGGTTGTGGTGGCCGCTTAAGAACAGGTTCAGATCTCTGTAGCTTAAGCCATTTGAATCTTATGAGCCGTGAGGGTCTCATAACAGGGTTCTCCTTACGAGTCGTAAGGATCTCGTAAGTATAATTTCTCCTTAGGAATCGTGGGGATCCCTAAATGTGTTGCTCCTTTGTGAGTCGTAAGGACCTCACGCAGGTAGTGATCAGTCAAAAATATTGCATTTTTAACACGTCAATTTCCCTACCATTTGCACTCGTCTATGAATATTGCACATATTAGCAAAACAGCTGTAAAATACCAAATAACTTGTGTTGTATACTAAAACCTGCATTTCTGAGGGAAATTGAGTGTTTATCATGGCATCGCATCATCTTTGTATAGCACAACACTTGTTTCGAGAATCTGTGCAGGAAATTCCAGGAGAAAAGCCAAAACAGTTAAAAGTGCTGACAAAAATACGCCAAGTCCAAGACTTGTGATCTGACAGTAAAAGAGAAAGTATAAAAAGATTCTACACATTAAAAAAGTTCCAAGAAGTCAGTACAAGTATATTACAGAAAGATCATGCACTGAAGCTTTCTATTGAGCCGCGGATCCGTGGCCAATGGGCGCTTCCCACCGCGGATCCGCGGCATGTTAATGACGTCACTGCATCAGAATTCCTCACGTTCTTTATTGTAACGGTCAAAGCATCCAGAAGACTCCAGATTGTCTACGTGGCTTCATCTAGAAGCCTCAGCCTAACAACCTAGCTCTAGAATATTCCCACCAACTAACTTCTTCTAGAAGCCTCTCTCTAACAAACTTTTGGAAGGAAATTTGAAATTTGAATTCTAGATCTAAGGGTGAGAGGCTTATAAAAGGAAACCTAGATCTAAGTTCAAAGGGTTGTTCATTAGTTCAATCTTCATCTCTCCCACAAGTTTAGTGACACAACTTGTGCATTCAAACCCTAACCCTAATTCAAAATCTAAAGCGAAAATCAAGAACACCGAGTACCAAATCAAGCGAGAAGCCTTCAACCTTTTAGGAGCAAAGCCGATCTTCATCCGAGCAAGTGATCTAAGACGATCCGCGACTCACGAAGACGAGCGAAGCCAATTCGACGATCGAGTTCTTTCCTCATTGTAGATTTTGAGAGAATTGTAACAAAATTGTTGATAAATAAAAGGTGAAATTCTTTATCTTGCTTTCTTTACATTCTTCCATCATGATTAGATCTCGATTTGTGATTGTGTTCATTGATATGATGTTTGAGTAAAACTCCGCTCGTGAAGGAGTCGAGAGAATCAATAGATGATGATGTTTACAATTCTTGAAACGATTCTTAATTCCTATAAGTTTTGTAAACTCTTGTAAATTGAAGAATCGACAATCTAGTTTTGAGTGATGCTTTCTTAATTGTGTTCGCTCTTAAATAGTGATCCACGATCGATTCTTGTATTTACTAGAGGCTAGTTTTTGAATGAGATTCATCGAAAGGACAAAGGATGTGATGAAGAAACCCTAGTTTCTTCGAAAGATCCTTAAATCTCGATTAATCGTCATCGATCTAGTATCAAATCATTAATGGATAAGAAAACGTAATCAATCGTTTTCATCACGTCTATAGATTCGATCGATTCCTACGAGCCACACTTCGATTCTTGATTATTGGATTGGATATCATCAATTCTTGATTCTTGATTTTAATGTTTTCTTGTTATTAGATCTAGATTTAGATAATTCTTGAATTCACTTTTAAATCCTGAATTGAATTTTCTTTTCTTTCTTTTCTTTAATTTTCAATTCATCTAATTCAAATTCGAACGGATCTCACTTTCCCTGTGGACGATCCGCACTCGCTAACGCGCTACAAAAGACATCGTTATTGATTGCGATCAAAAATTTCTTTGGTTGTGTTTTCTATACATTTTCTACATACAAACCGGAAAACATTCAATTAAATGGCGCCGTTGCCGGGGATCATGTGCTAATTTGTTCGTTTTTGAAATTTGAGTTGAAAAATTTATTCCATCAAAATTTTGAGATCTAAATTCGCACAAACACCAAACAATTCGTTGTGATTTGTTGCGAGGAAATATGGAATCTGTGGAGCTTGAGGAAAAATTTTCAGAGCATTCCAGAGAGCTCAGGAAGGCAACAGAAACATTACCTGAAAATTTTGTGCAGTGATCTTGTAGAACCGTAGCGGATCCGCGGCATTAGCAGCCTATTGCGGCGGTAGCGCGGCAGCACCGTAGCTACAGTGTACGGAAATTCTTAGGTGACTTCTTATCTTTCTTATCTTCTTCTTCATCTGCTCCAATAAAAAAATTCTGCAGGCTTCTTTACAAAATTCGCAGCGCCGCAAAAATTAAAAAATTGTGCGTTTTTTATCTTGGTAGTTTGCATATGAATACGGAATTTAAGGGGCACGGCCAAATTCAGATTTGGTGGGGAGTTCATTACCCTTCCTAAGCCCCGAAAATCACAAACTTGCATCCGCATTACCCTCATTAATTAAAAGAAATCTAGACTTGACTCTAAGGACCGTCGCACTCACTTAAGACAAGAGAAGGCCGTGGGTAATCTATTGCTTATACGCGTTTCTTTTGTGGTGTCTAAGGCAACTGTGTCTAAGGCAAGTGGTTACTTCATTAGGCCCACTACTTATGTAGTGGCGAACCTCCCACTTACCTGGCACTTACCTAGCCACAGGAGAGACAAAGAGGCAGTGGAGGATTGATCCTGTGACTTGTCTTTTGGCAGTTAGGAGCGGTCTAGAGTCTTGACCTAGGTGACCATTAGACTTGGGGTTGCTTGTTGCATGTGTTGTGATTTGCATCATTTTTTCAAAAATCCGTATTCTTTTTTCAAAACAAACAGCAATCACATCATTTCCCCTAATTATATCAACGCTGCCACTTGTGCTAAACCCTTTAATGCAAGCTCGGCTGGACACGGGATTCTAGTGCCCGTCTTGTCCGCGTTTTCCGCTATCGACCCCAAAGTCGGTATTTCTAACTTTTCTTTTTCCCACCACCACAGCGATGGACGGTTATCCATCAAACTTTTACACCACTCTGCCACCACCCGCAGGTGCGCAGAATCCTCCACGCATTTCTCTTCAAGAGAGATGCTATCCTTCAAGTGTTCCCCTTCCCACCTGTCTTTCTATACCACCCGCCAATGGGGACAATTTTGAAATCAACCCTCAATTCATCAAACTGTTACCCAAATTTCACGGTCTTGATTCTGAAGACGCATACGTTTTTATTTCCAAATTCGAAAACGTATGCACAATGATTGGAACGTCACAACTGTCTTTGGATGCTCTGCGTTTACGTTTTCTACCATTCACTTTGTGCGATTTAGCCGAGAAGTGGCTTTATAATACAACCGCACATTCTATTTCAAAATGGGATGAGTTTGTTGCAGTATTCCTTAAGAAATTTTATCCCAATCACAAGACCATCCGTGTTCGGAGCGAAATCTTCAAATTCATCCAACTTCCCAATGAACCATTCTGGAAATGCTTTGAACGGTTAAAGGATCTTCTTTTACAATGCCCTGATCACGGAATCACCACATGGGATTTGTGTCGAATTCTCTATGATGGTATTGATCTCACTACTAGACAGATGCTTGAAACTATGTGTCATTGCCAATTCCTATCTAAAGATGATGGTGAAGCTTGGAAATACCTAGAAGATTTAGCTCAATACACATTACAATAGGAAAGTGTTAGACCACCACCGCCTAGGGAAGATGTCAATCAGCTCGATGTTTCCGTCATAATGAGAGCTGAAATGGCTGCAATACAAAGGAAACTCGACGCTATAGAAAACAAAATTTCTTCAGCCTCCTTAAACCAATACACACTTCCTAAAACCGTGTGTGGCTGCTGTTCAAACCCTTCACATTTGACGAAAGAATGTCCTTTGAATGTACCGTTTCAAGGCCACACTAATGCTGCATTTCAGCAAAGACCTGGAAACGATCCTTCTTCTTCCTCATATACTCAAGATTGGAGGAATCACCCTGACATTTCTTGGATCCAACACCAAACTCAATACACGGATCTAAACCAGAATAACTTTCAATGGGCCCCTCCACCACAACAGCAACCACCACAATTGAGTCAGCACCCCTTTCAATCGCAACCTTTTCAAAACCCGGCCAAAAATTTTGATCCTTTTTCTGCCAGTACCAATATCACCTCTGCACTTGAACAAACCATGAGTTTGCTTCTGACAAATTCTATTCAAATGTCGGCTGATTTGAAGTCTTCTATCGATGATATAAAGAAAACCACCGCCTCCCAAGGTGAGATTATTAAATCGATGAAAGCACAAATTGCACAGTTAACTGCCGAATTGAGTGCTAGAGAGAAAGGGAATCTTCCATCTCAACCCCGAATTGATCTTGGTCCTTCACATTACACTAATGTGGATGCATTTACCACGTTGAGATCTGGAAAAGTGCTAGACAATCATGTGGGTAAATAAATTGATGTTGAGGAATCAAGTGAACCCCAGGCTTCCACTCACACTTCTACTTCTTACCCTATTTCGTCTAATTTACCGTCTTCTTCCGAGCCTATTCTCCATTTTCCCAAATGCTTGAACCCTCCACCCACTTCATCCTTTCCAACCCCAAAACCTTCTCCACAAATGTTGGACCCAACACTTATTGATAGAGCTCCATTTCCAAATAGGTTGAGGCCCAACAAACCCAATGCCCAAATGGAGAAGCTTTTGGATATGTTTAAGCAAGTTAACATCAACATCCCTCTCCTAGAAGCTATCCAACAAGTTCCGTCCTATGCGAAAACTCTTAAGAACTTGTGCACTAGGAAGAGGAAGACTTAAGTGCCCAAGAAGATATTCATGGTAAAGACTGTAGACACGGCTTTCCCCCAACAATTACCACAGAAACGTAAGGACCCTGGCTATCCTACTATTTCTATTTCTATTAGAGAAAAACACATCAACCGTTCTCTACTAGACCTTGGCGCTAGTGTTAACTTGCTTCCATACTCGGTTTACGAGCAATTAGGTATCGGAGTGTTAAAGCCCTCGAGCATAACTCTCCAAATGGCTGACCGATCAATCACCAAACCTAGGGGTGAAGTAGAGGATGTGTTAATAAAAATCGGGGAATTTGTATTCCCTGTGGACTTTATTGTACTTGATACACAGCCTGTAGCGAACCCACGGAATCAAATTCCGGAGATTTTAGGTCGCCCTTTTTTAGCCACTTCCGACGCTATCATCAACTGTCGTAATCGTTCTATGACCCTATCCTTCGGGAATAGGCCAATTGAGCTAAACATTTACAAGTTGGGAAGTGTACCCTTCGAACCTACTGCTCAGGTCTGTTCTGTCGACTTAATGGATGTCGACAGCAGCGAATTTGACGATCCTCATGATACCGATCTTGATTCTTTTCATACGTTGTTTGACCCAACTATATATCATACACATACAGACTCTTCCACCGAGATGTCCGGGTGAACAACTAACACTGATTATGAACATCTTTTAGAGTCTGAAGATCACCCCGCGCTTTGTGATGACATTATTCTTCGGGTTATTGATGGAACTTTTGAGGAGATCTTCGCTGATGAGCTCGCATTTTTGAATGACACGGGGGTTGAGATGAATCATCTCCTAATCAATGAAATTGAACCTTGATCGCACGCTTTTGGCGTGTCGGATGAAAGAATTAAAGTTTACCGCGATCAGGACGGTGTCGCTATGCAGCTAGCCGGTGAGCACGGGTCGGTCCACAGGGAGATGGTGTTATCTTACCTTCTTGCTTTAGACGAGTCAATAAAGAATCTTGTATGTTTGTTTGTTCTAACCTATGTGTTTATCTGCAAGTATAAAGTTGTTAAGAAAATACGAAATTATAAGCTAAGAAATCTGTACTCAAAACCTTTGAGCCGAGTCTTGACCAATTGAAGCTAAGCAATCGGCAACAACGTGGATTAGGGGATTTAAGCGCGATATTCGAGGAATCCGGCTTATTTACCCTTGTCCTTCCGTTCTTGTCTCTTGCCTTCGCCTCCGGCCAAACCGAACACAACCGGTCGTGGTTAGGAATCACCGTTACCTTGTCAGGGTACGGTGCCTAACGGAGCACTTGCGTATGGTTTGGGCGGAGTTCAAAAGGAAAATAACGGGAAAAGGAAATGAGAAGGAAATGTTAACTTATAAAACCGTATTAATTCTTAACAACAACAATAATTACAACATTCACAAAATAAACAAAAGAGAACAAAAATAAAAGAACAAAGAGAAGAAAAGATACAAGAAATAAAGAGCTGAAATAGAATTGCATGAAATAGAATGCAAGTAATAAAAAGACAAGTAATAAAAAGCGAGTAATAAAAAAAGAACAAGAAAAGAACACGGAAGTAGAACCCAAGCCAAGCATGTGCTCAATAGCCAACCCTTAAACTTGCAAGCTCAATGAAGAGGTTGCAAGATCAAGGGAAGGGTAGAGAACGCACGTGAAGTGAAGAACTAGTCCCGGGAGAAAATACGACCTTTGAGATCAATAACTAACTCTTACCCATTCAAGCTCAATGAAGAGGTTGAATGAGCAAGAGAAAGCAAAAATCTCAAGGGGAAGAAGAAACACAAGAGAATGATACAAAGCCTTCATCTTTATTCACCTCCACAAAAAAGCTTCTCACTTACAATTTCATGGAAGAGGAATGAAGAGGAAGAAGAAGAACTATACAAAATCCTAACAAAAGAGGCTACAAAATGAATCAAAAGAATGACCCTTGGCTTTGGCAAGTTCTGCTGTATTTATAGGCAGGAGAGTGGGCATCTAGGGCAACCAGCAGACCATATTTGAAGTACCCAAAACACCCATAAAATTCGGCGCAGAGAGGGGCCCACCTTGCCGCGGAAGGGCGGCCAAAACCCCCCTTTGGCCGCGCTTCCACGGCCGTTTAGAAGTATTGGGTGTTGGTCTTTCTTGTGGGGGCCTGATCTGATGTATACATCATTCTGGTACATATATTTTCTCAATTTGGCTCCACGAATTTCCCAGAATTCTGCTGGTCAAAAAGAATGATTGAAAGTGAATCTTTTGCCCATGCTTGTCTCGGATTCCGTGTAGATTTATTGGATTTGGTGTTGCCTTGTGCTTTGTGCATGAGGGTGACTTTGATTTGACATTTTGTCTTCCCAATCTGGTATCTGGCAACATACGGATGACGAGCGGAGACCGTGTTTTCTCAGTGGTTGGCAGGAACCCGGATTTTGCCGTGTTTTCCATAAATTTCCCTGTTCGGAGCCGAGAACCTGTATTCTGTAAATGTGTAACAAACACGGATTAAAAGCATCTACCTATAAACACACGAGCGTAAGAATGGGCGGTATAAAATGCAATATTCTGATATGAACAAATACCCCCAAACTTAACTTTTGCTCGACCCGAGCAAAACCAATTATTCACAAAAATAAAATGATAACCGCACTTTCGCAGGGAACGCGATTGCACTGAGCGCGTGCAACAAGCCGTTAAACCTCTAGGTGTCCCTAGTAGGAGGAGTGTTGTCTCCTGAGGGTTTTCAGCGGATACTACCCACAAAATCCGGTCAAGCTAGTTTTGTAAAATAACTACGATTCAAGCCCCTAAAGCTTTGTTTTAGAAAATAACAATTCTATAATCCTAAGTCTAGACCATCGAACCTTTATTTTTCATCCCCGGCAACGGCGCCATTTGATCGCACGCTTTTGGCGTGTCGGATGAAAGAATTAAAGTTTACCGCGATCAGGACGGTGTCGCTATGCAGCTAGCCGGTGAGCACGGGTCGGTCCACAGGGAGATGGTGTTATCTTACCTTCTTTCTTTAGACGAGTCAATAAAGAATCTTGTATGTTTGTTTGTTCTAACCTATGTGTTTATCTGCAAGTATAAAGTTGTTAAGAAAATACGAAATTATAAGCTAAGAAATCCGTACTCAAAACCTTTGAGCCGAGTCTTGACCAATTGAAGCTAAGCAATCGGCAACAACGTGGATTAGGGGATTTAAGCGCGGTATTCGAGGAATCCGGCTTATTTACCCTTGTCCTTCCGTTCTTGTCTCTTGCCTTCGCCTCCGGCCAAACCGAACACAACCGGTCGTGGTTAGGAATCACCGTTACCTTGTCAGGGTACGGTGCCTAACGGAGCACTTGCGTATGGTTTGGGCGGAGTTCAAAAGGAAAATAACGGGAAAAGGAAATGAGAAGGAAATGTTAACTTATAAAACCGTATTAATTCTTAACAACAACAATAATTACAACATTCACAAAATAAACAAAAGAGAACAAAAATAAAAGAACAAAGAAAAGAAAAGATACAAGAAATAAAGAGCATGAATAAAATTGCATGAAATAGAATGCAAGTAATAAAAAGACAAGTAATAAAAAGCGAGTAATAAAAAAAGAACAAGAAAAGAACACGGAAGTAGAACCCAAGCCAAGCATGTGCTCAATTGCCAACCCTTAAACTTGCAAGCTCAATGAAGAGGTTGCAAGATCAAGGGAAGGGTAGAGAACGCACGTGAAGTGAAGAACTAGTCCCGGGAGAAAATACGACCTTTGAGATCAATAACTAACTCTTACCCATTCAAGCTTAATGAAGAGGTTGAATGAGCAAGAGAAAGCAAAAATCTCAAGGGGAAGAAGAAACACAAGAGAATGATACAAAGCCTTCATCTTTATTCACCTCCACAAAAAAGCTTCTCACTTACAATTTCATGGAAGAGGAATGAAGAGGAAGAAGAAGAACTATACAAAATCCTAACAAAAGAGGCTACAAAATGAATCAAAAGAATGACCCTTGGCTTTGGCAAGTTCTGCTGTATTTATAGGCAGGAGAGTGGGCATCTAGGGCAACCAGCAGACCATATTTGAAGTACCCAAAACACCCATAAAATTCGGCGCAGAGAGGGGCCCACCTTGCCGCGGAAGGGCGGCCAAAACCCCCCTTTGGCCGCGCTTCCGCGGCCGTTTAGAAGTATTGGGTGTTGGTCTTTCTTGTGGGGGCCTGATCTGATGTATACATCATTCTGGTACATATATTTTCTCAATTTGGCTCCACGAATTTCCCAGAATTCTGCTGGTCAAAAAGAATGATTGAAAGTGAATCTTTTGCCCATGCTTGTCTCGGATTCCGTGTAGATTTATTGGATTTGGTGTTGCCTTGTGCTTTGTGCATGAGGGTGACTTTGATTTGACATTTTGTCTTCCCAATCTGGTATCTGGCAACATACGGATGACGAGCGGAGACCGTGTTTTCTCAGTGGTTGGCAGGAACCCGGATTTTGCCGTGTTTTCCATAAATTTCCCTGTTCGGAGCCGAGAACCTGTATTCTGTAAATGTGTAACAAACACGGATTAAAAGCACCTACCTATAAACACACGAGCGTAAGAATGGGCGGTATAAAATGCAATATTCTGATATGAACAAATACCCCCAAACTTAACTTTTGCTCGTCCCGAGCAAAACCAATTATTCACAAAAATAAAATGATAACCGCACTTTCGCAGGGAACGCGATTGCACTGAGCGCGTGCAACAAGCCGTTAAACCTCTAGGTGTCCCTAGTAGGAGGAGTGTTGTCTCCTGAGGGTTTTCAGCGGATACTACCCACAAAATCCGGTCAAGCTAGTTTTGTAAAATAACTACGATTCAAGCCCCTAAAGCTTTGTTTTAGAAAATAACAATTCTATAATCCTAAGTCTAGACCATCGAACCTTTATTTTTCACACCTCGCTTCTTATTTAACTACAGATTTTATATGTCTTTACGTGCAGTGCAAATAGTGTCGTTAAGTTCCCGAAAGGTCGAATAAAGTCATTATGTCACACAATAAAGCCCAGATAACTATTTTAAAAGGATCACATAAGTTTTATAGAGAGTTAAGCATTTTTCAAGTTTCGTTTTCCAGTAAGGTTTCAACTTCAGAATTTCTATCTTCCTTAACAGGAAACTAAGTCGTATTTTTCACTCCACCTTATTCTTGTTTTCATTTCATACACACCTCTGTGACTGTGCAATAGTCTTTATCATAGAATAAAACCTTCATATCTCCGTTAAAATTTTTATAAAAGCCTGTCTTTTATCAAGATTATTCTCACACAAAGAACCGTTAGGAATTTTAACTCGGAGAGAACACTTGCTTGACTTTGTTTTAAAACTGGACTTTCTAGGCTTCTTAGCGAGCTTTGGGCCAATGCACCCAAACCAGTTGGTTTTAGGGCATTAGGTGTAGAAACACCCCAGCGGAATTAATTACTCAAGTTACCTAGGTCCAGAAAACAAAAGACAGTTTTGTCGTGAAAATCAGATGATTTAATACGAACGGAGGTATAACCGGTAGTTCAAATATTTTTCAGATAAAAGACGTGTTTAGTGGGTTTGGTGTGTAATCATTCCAATCAAGTTTCAGATGGGTTATTTTTCAGACTTAGTTCCAATTAAGGCATCAATAACATTCCTTCATATTCACTTACTTCATAAACTATTCTTGATATATTACTTATTTCAGAACAAACCTATTTGATCCTCAGAAAATCATTTATCTATTTAAAAGTTTTTTTTAAACATAAAAGACTTGTCATCTAATTTCCAAGACTCACAACACGTGTAGTGTGATGTAAAGACGTATATCAGCTATAGTTAACTTCAAAGGAGAGTTATCTTTCAGGTTTTCAAAATCCAAACATAGGATTTAGTTATTCCTATCTTTTCAAACAAAAACCGTCGAATGTTGAATCAGAGTTCTTCCACAAGCTAACTTGACAAAAAAAGTTTTTATATTTTAAGAAAATTTTCAGTTTTTATGGGTTTTTAAAATAAGGTATGCAAATGCAAAATATACAAATGAATGCGAAGGAAGAAAGCTTACCGAGCACACCCCCAAACTTAAACTTGAAAGTGCCCTCACTGTCAGGCTATACCAAAAGGGTCAAAATTGTCGGCGCTCTCCCTAAAAACAAATTATAGACAAAAACAAAAAAGGAAAACAAAAAATATATACAAAAAAAGTGTCCCCCCCAAACTTAAGTGAAACAGCGTTTCCACTGTTAAGCGATGAAGTTCAGGATTAGGGGGGAAAGAACAGTATCCATCTATACAAGGCCTTACACAGGCCAAAAGTTAACACCAACCATTCAAAGATTTTATCATGGTAAAGCAGTGGTTGGTGAAAGAAGGTGAAGAGGAAAGAGATGGAAAATATGCGAGACCGCTTGTGGAGAGAAGTGGAATGCGGTCTCGGTAGATGAGAAGAAGAAGAATGGCAGAAGGGAAAAAGAAGTGGAATGCGAACTTGAGGGTGTAACTGGAGTAAATAGATTAGCACAATTTGTGATGAACGCTGTGTGAAAAGTGATTGTGCTAATATATTTACCCGTCGAGAAATGGGGTCAAATCCCTCAAGATTCGTAAGAAACCATGGGTACGCCGAACTTGGTAAACCAGACATATGAAATGAAAGTGATACGGGTTCTTGCAAGGTCGGAACGACGGACATGATGGAGGGAAGTGGTTGAGGAAGGGTATCGGTTAAAGTTTCGGGAGGGTGTACACAGTCAATGAAAGGAACAGGATGAATTGGAAAGTCCGACTCATCATCAAGAACTGTTTCATCCTTAAAAATATCCTCAAAATTTTCCTCAAAGTTAAGCTTATCCATGCACATTTCTTCAAAATCAAGACGCATATGAAGTTCGGGAAAAACAGTTAAAGACTCGGGATGATGATTTGAAGAGACAAACTCAGCCAAATCTACGGGTTCATCATCCAAAATGTTCCCAGCGTCAATATCCTCGATCAAGTGAAAATCTATATTCTCAGACACCTCATCAAAAGCATGGATATTAATCGATTCTGGTTCTAAGATGGAGGTGTAGAGGTCAAAAGGTTTAAGATCGGTTTCACTTGGAAGAGACCCTTCACAATCGGGCAAATCAAACACTACGAAGTCGCACAACTCATTCATCATTCTATCTTCAATTGATAAACCATGTGGGATACTCGATAGACTTTCAAAACAGTAGTTGTGGGATTCAATTTGGGACGGGTAGGTTTGATTTGGAAGGGGGTACATCTCACTCTCTTCACTCAAATTCACAGCCTGTCCTGCCGCCTCATCTTACATTGAAAAATTTGGAGCTAGCTGAAAACTAGCTACCGGGTCATTAGGTTGTATGAGAGCGGCCATGGACGCATTCAAATCCATCATCTGTTGGCTTGACGCTACCCTAAAGTCTTCCAACGACTGTTCTAGACTAGACATTGGTTGTGAAGGGGTTTCAGTGAAAGATTCACAGTTGTATGGATACTGAAAACTCCCAAAAGGCGGTTCTGAAGCAATGTCTAGGGAAGGTGCATAAGTAGGGTGGGATTGGTAGGAATTGAATGGCTGGACAGGAGTGGGATCAACATTGGGATAAGAAGGTGAATGGAATTGTTGATCCAAAGAATTTGAAGTGGTGAAAGGAGTGAAAGATCGGCTACGAGATTGTTCAATACGTTCTGCAATAGACATAGGTCTTGGAATTGCAACATGACTCGAAGAAGGGGTATCAACGTGAGAAGGGGTGACTGTTTGAAATGGTTGATATGAAGTGGATTGCGGAGTCAGATTGTTTGTCCTAGACGCGTCTATCCGATCTTTCAAAGAAATTTTTGGCATGGAGGGGTCGTTCGAAGTTCGATTAAAACAAGAGCCGTAGGAAGTAATGTCTGGCTGTGGGTACCAAAGTTCGGCAAGAGTTTTGCGAGGAGGGGTACCCATGATATGAAGAGAGAAGAAGAAAGGTAGAGAAAAAGGAGGGGGAAAAGAATGTGATTTTTTTTTTATTTTTTTATTTTTTAGTTAGTTGTTAGCAAAAGAATGAAGTATACACAAAAAAGAATATGGACAAAAATCACGACACAAAAATACCACACACCTAATCGTTCTAGGGTTCACCTAGGTCAACTAGACCTGCTCGAGAACTTGATTGTCGAAGTAAAACTGTGTCGAGAAACAGGCTTAAAAATACACTGATCACGAGGCCAGGTAAGTGCAGAGATAAGGGGAGGTTGTCCAACGCTTTCGCGAAGTTCCTTAATTAAATAACCCTTTCACTTTTGGCGGTTTCGCCGTTAACACTTTCCTAGACACCCCGTAAACAATATACCGTTAAGCAAGCTTCTAAATACAGTTAACTTCTCCTAGTGAGCGCGAAGTCCTTAAGGCTTAAAGTCTAGTTTCTTTTAAAATTTGTGCGGGTTATCGTTATGCGCAAGTTCGTGATTTGTGGGCCACGGAAAAGGTGATGAAATCCTTTACCGTATGTTGTGGGGTTCGCTTGCCCTTAAGTCCGTATTAATGTATGCAATGCGCAATTCAAAAATTCTATAAAGAATCAAACAATCGTTTTTTTTTTAATTTTAAGCGCGGCGCTGCAACAAATACGGGTTAGTCAATTTTGGCGTTTGCTAGCGAACTTGCAAAGAATCCTGCAAAGAATAGTATATTGGAAGCGTCGGATTTGAGAAGAAGGTGTTAGGAAAGTACGTACCGTTAAATTTTTTGGGTTAGGAAACCCCCGTTGAATCAAATCTGGTAAGCTTGAATGGTTCGCTTGCGCGGGTCAAACTACCCGGATCTTTGGCACTGTACTTTGTAAACACCTTAGCCTTGAATGTACACTTTGCTCCCCACAATTGCAGTTTGCAAATACGCAAAATTCTGCACACTTGCCCACAAAAATATTGTCCAAAAAACAAAAAAGAATATATTTTTTTTTTATATACAAAAAGAATATTAACCCGAATAACAAGAAAGAAAATACGCTACCGTCTCCCCGGCAACGGCGCTATTTGATCGCACGCTTTTGGCGTGTCGGATGAAAGAATTAAAGTTTACCGCGATCAGGACGGTGTCGCTATGCAGCTAGCCGGTGAGCACGGGTCGGTCCACTGGGAGATGGTGTTATCTTACCTTCTTGCTTTAGACGAGTCAATAAAGAATCTTGTATGTTTGTTTGTTCTAACCTATGTGTTTATCTGCAAGTATAAAGTTGTTAAGAAAATACGAAATTATAAGCTAAGAAATCCGTACTCAAAACCTTTGAGCCGAGTCTTGACCAATTGAAGCTAAGCAATCGGCAACAACGTGGATTAGGGGATTTAAGCGCGGTATTCGAGGAATCCGGCTTATTTACCCTTGTCCTTCCGTTCTTGTCTCTTTCCTTCGCCTCCGGCCAAACCGAACACAACCGGTCGTGGTTAGGAATCACCGTTACCTTGTCAGGGTACGGTGCCTAACGGAGCACTTGCGTATGGTTTGGGCGGAGTTCAAAAGGAAAATAACGGGAAAAGGAAATGAGAAGGAAATGTTAACTTATAAAACCGTATTAATTCTTAACAACAACAATAATTACAACATTCACAAAATAAACAAAAGAGAACAAAAATAAAAGAACAAAGAAAAGAAAAGATACAAGAAATAAAGAGCATGAATAAAATTGCATGAAATAGAATGCAAGTAATAAAAAGACAAGTAATAAAAAGCGAGTAATAAAAAAAGAACAAGAAAAGAACACGGAAGTAGAACCCAAGCCAAGCATGTGCTCAATAGCCAACCCTTAAACTTGCAAGCTCAATGAAGAGGTTGCAAGATCAAGGGAAGGGTAGAGAACGCACGTGAAGTGAAGAACTAGTCCCGGGAGAAAATACGACCTTTGAGATCAATAACTAACTCTTACCCATTCAAGCTCAATGAAGAGGTTGAATGAGCAAGAGAAAGCAAAAATCTCAAAGGGAAGAAGAAACACAAGAGAATGATACAAAGCCTTCATCTTTATTCACCTCCACAAAAAAGCTTCTCACTTACAATTTCATGGAAGAGGAATGAAGAGGAAGAAGAAGAACTATACAAAATCCTAACAAAAGAGGCTACAAAATGAATCAAAAGAATGACCCTTGGCTTTGGCAAGTTCTGCTGTATTTATAGGCAGGAGAGTGGGCATCTAGGGCAACCAGCAGACCATATTTGAAGTACCCAAAACACCCATAAAATTCGGCGCAGAGAGGGGCCCACCTTGCCGCGGAAGGGCGGCCAAAACCCCCCTTTGGCCGCGCTTCCGCGGCCGTTTAGAAGTATTGGGTGTTGGTCTTTCTTGTGGGGGCCTGATCTGATGTATACATCATTCTGGTACATATATTTTCTCAATTTGGCTCCACGAATTTCCCAGAATTCTGCTGGTCAAAAAGAATGATTGAAAGTGAATCTTTTGCCCATGCTTGTCTCGGATTCCGTGTAGATTTATTGGATTTGGTGTTGCCTTGTGCTTTGTGCATGAGGGTGACTTTGATTTGACATTTTGTCTTCCCAATCTGGTATCTGGCAACATACGGATGACGAGCGGAGACCGTGTTTTCTCAGTGGTTGGCAGGAACCCGGATTTTGCCGTGTTTTCCATAAATTTCCCTGTTCGGAGCCGAGAACCTGTATTCTGTAAATGTGTAACAAACACGGATTAAAAGCACCTACCTATAAACACACGAGCGTAAGAATGGGCGGTATAAAATGCAATATTCTGATATGAACAAACCTCCACCCCTTCTTCTGAACTGTAAAAAGAATGCGAGCAATCCATCACATTTACTGCATCGTCTCTCCAAAATGCGAGCAATCCATCACATTCCACCACTTACCTTTTTCCCACTTCTTCTTCTACCAACCAGAGCTTTGCATTGATAAAAATTTTGAACGGTTGGTGTTGACCTTCGGTCTTTGCAAAGCTTGGTATCGACCAATAATTTTTGACCCCCTCATGTGATTTTTCAAAGATTAACATGGCTTAACTCAAGTTCGGGGGGGTATATAATCTGGCTCTTGAAAAGGAAATTTTTATAAAATGATGAGCCAAAAATAAGTTTGGGTGAGGATCTTCACTTAAATATTTTGCCCCCGTTAATAAATTTCCTCCCAGGCTTACAGGATTTTGTAGATTTAGCGGATGGCAACAGTGAGGACACTGTTGAAGACAAATTTGGGGGAGGTATGTGCTTATTTTCGCATCATTTGCATCATACTTTGCATAAGCACAAAACATTTTTAAAACCTATAAAAATTTAAAAATTTTAAAAAAAAATAAAAATAAAAATTTGTGTACATAAATAAGATAATAAAAGATTAGATAGTGAAAAATTACATCCAAAAGATTGGAAAAATTTAAGAAAACCAAGAAAATTAGAAGTTTTCTTATACGAACTAGTAATAAGCAGTTATGAGCTGTTGTCCCAAGGGTTAGTAAGATGAAGGAAGTCACTAATCTGAGCATAAAAATAAGTCTGAAAAATAGTTCCTATTCTGGAAGCCAAACATTTGAACGTTTATACCCTACTTTTCGCACTTACACACGTCTTGAAACTCGGGATAGTAGAGGATACCTTGAAATGCTCTTGTCTAAATTCCAAAAGTATGAAAGAAATAAAAAAAATTGAATAAAATATAAAAATGGTGAAGAAAAATAAACACTGGTTTTTTTATCGCCAAGGCAGCAATAAAAAAATATAGCGAGGGTGCCTCTTCACCTAGTGCCTTAGACCAACTGGTCTGGGAGTCACTGCTAAGACTTAGGTGGTGCAAGACGAGGAAATACACCTAATAAGAAAGCACATAGGTAATCGGTCAGTTAGTACCTCAAGAAGTATTAATGGTCGCATGAAAGTGTGTGAGAAAATTCATCTAAATATTCATTAATTAAAAAGTACCAAGGCAGATGGACAAGAGTATGATAGCTTGAATTGAATTCTCTGGGTGTAGGGATGTTCTTTACACACACGTAGGGTTATATGATCGGTGTTTGGAAGAGAGATAGGAATGAAGAATAAAGACGATATTTTATTGATGGATGATATGATTTCTAACATTTTTTCATGACTATTAAGATAGGGCTCATGACAACCGAAAATCTAGCATAGTTCGAAACTCTAATTTCTAAGATTTTCTTTTACAATTCTTATCTTTATATATAACTTTCACGGTCTTCCTTTTATTATTGGATTTTATGGGTGCAATCCGCTGAAAACCCTCAAGAGACAACACTCCTCCTACTAGGGACACCTAAAGGTTTAAAGGCTTGTTGCACGTGCTCAGTGCAATCGTGTTGTCTACGAAAGTGTGCTAGTTAGTTTTTCTCTTTCTTTATTTTCTCCTTCTCTTTTTAATAAAACAGTTCGCTCGAGACGACCGAAAATAAGTTTGGGGGAATTTGATCAGTCGAAAATATTGCATTTTTAATACGTCAATTTCCCTACCATTTGCACTCATCTAGAAGTGTTCGGTATGAATATTGCACATATTAGCAAAACAGCTGTAAAATACCAAATAACTTGTGTTGTATACTAAAACCAGCATTTCTGAGGGAAATTGAGTGTTTATCATGGCATCGCATCATCTTTGTATAGCGCAACACTTGTTTCTAGAATCTGTGCAGGAAATTCTAGGAGAAAAGCCAAAACAGTTAAAAGCGCTGACAAAAATACGGCAAGTCCAAGACTTGTGATCTGGCGGTTAAAGAGAAAAGTATAAAAAGATTCCACACATTAAAAAAGTGCCAAGAAGTCAGTACAAGTATATTACAGAAAGATCATGCACTGAAGCTTTCTATTGAGCAGCGGATCCGCGGCCAATGGGCGCTTCCCGCCGCGGATCCGCGGCATGTTAATGACGTCACTGCAACAGAATTCCTAACGTGCCTTATTGTAACGGTCAAAGCTTCCAGAAGACTTCAGATTTTCCACATGGCTTCATCCAGAAGGCTCGGCCTAACAACCTAGCTCTAGAATATTCCCTCCAACTAAGTTCTTCTAGAAGCCTCTCTCTAACAAACTTTTGGAAGGAAATTTGAAATTTGAATTCTAGATCTAAGGGTGAGAGGCTTATAAAAGGAAACCTAGATCTAAGTTCAAGGGGTTGTTCATTAGTTCAATCTTCATCACTCGCACAAGTTGAGTGACACAACTTGTGCATTCAAACCCTAACCCTAATTCAAAATCCAAAGCCAAAATCAAGAGCACCGAGTACCAAATCAAGCGAAAAGCCTTCTACCTTTTAGGAGCGAAGCCGACCTTCATCCGAGCAAGTGATCCAAGACGATCCGCGACTCACGAAGACGAGCGAAACGAAATCGACGATCGAGTTCTTTCCTCATTGTAGATTTTGAGAGAATTGTAACAAAATTGTTGATAAATAAAAGGTGAAATTCTTTATCTTTGTTTCTTTACATTCTTGCATCATGATTAGATTTCGATTTGTGATTGTGTTCTTTGATATGATGTTTGAGTAAAACTCCGCTCATGAAGGAGTCGAGAGAATCAATAGATGATGATGTTTACCATTCTTGAAACGATTCTTAATTCCTATAACTTTTGTAAACTCTTGTAAATTGAAGAATCGACAACCTAGTTTCGAGCGATACTTTCTTGATTGTGTTCGCTCTTAATTAGTGATCCATGATCGATTCTTGAATTTACTAGAGGCTAGTTTTTGAATGAGATTCTTCGAAAGGACAAAGCATGAGATGAAGAAACCCTAGTTTCTTCGAAAGATCCTTAAACCTCGATTAATCGTCATCGATCTAGTATCAAATCATTAATGGATAAGAAAACGTAATCAATCGTTTTCATCACGTCTATAGATTCGATCGATTCCTACGAGCCTCACTTCGATTCTTGATTATTGGATTGGATATAATCAATTCTTGATTCTTGATTTTAATGTTTTCTTGTTATTAGATCTAGATTTAGATAATTCTTGAATCCACTTTTAAATCTTGAATTGAATTGTCTTTTCTTTCTTTTCTTTAATTTTCAATTCATCTAATTCAAATTCAAATGGATCTCACTTTCCCTGTGGACGATCCGCACTCGCTAACGCGCTACAATCGACACCGTTATTGATTGCGGTCAAAAATTTCTTTGCTTGTGATTTCTATACATTTTCTACATACACACCGGAAAATATTCAATCAGGTGGTTTCTCCTTACAAGGTCGAGAGGACCTTGCAAGTTTCTTTTAACGAGATTGCGCCTTTTCGAGTTTTCACAAAACTCGCCGGTATCCCTGTTGTTTTTATTCACGGAGCCCTTTCTGGTTTTCATTCGTGCCCCTTTTGCTTATGGACATACCATTTTCTTTTCTTTTTTTTTATTTTCATATTTTTTTGTGTCAGCCTTAGGATGCTGCTGTCCATAGTAGTTTATCGACGCCCTGGTCAGCCAGTTTTAGGACATAATGGTCCATTATTAGTTTAAGGACATTTCGGTCCAACGCCAGTTTTAGGACATAGTGGTCCATCGTTAGATTAAAAATGTTTCGGTCCAAGAAAAGGAAGCTGGCTACTACTTACAGAGTTTATGCTTAGGAAGATAGCGAGCGGACATAGGCATCATCATCTATCGTTAATCTAAGTCGTGACTCGTCAGGCGTAGTATTTCTTTAGGAAGTGACCGTTTATTGGCCTGAAAGGTCTTTCACCATGCATGTCCATGAGTAGATAGGCTCCACCCTGGTAAACTTTATCTATGATATATGGGCCTTCATAGTTCGGCTCGAATTTCCCCCGCTTCGTACTATTAGGGATCATAGATCTTTTGACCACTAGCACAAGTTCGCCTTGGCGGAATGTTCTCAGCCTAGTCAATCACTCGTATGAGCGCGTCATCTTTGCATTATAAGCATCCAGACTCTGTTGCGCCACGAGCCGATTTTCATCAAGGGCATCAAGCTCCTCGAGTCGAAGGTGAGCATTCTCTTCATCTGTTAGCTCGTAGTGAACTGCCATTCATAGAGAGGGTAGCTCTATCTCGAGAGGGAGTACCGCTTCCGTACAGAATACCAATGCATATGGCGTTGTGTTCGTGGCCGTTTTGAACGTAGTTCGATACACTCAGAGAGCTTCATGCAGTCTCTCGTGTTAGTGTATATGCCCTAGAGGCCATTACTGTATCATACTAGTTTGTATATTACTTAATGGAAACTTGGGATATTCACAGTTGTATAGACAATCTTGCTCAAAATGGTAGTTTGCTACTTGGTTTGTTTCTACTTTAATTTGTGCATGTGTTTCTTTTAGCATATCGCCTATACATATTAGTGGAGCCCTTAGGATCTTTGCTTGATTACCAGCGTTGTGATGGCAGTCACACTAATGGGGGCTGGGTAATCTACAACCACATCCTTATACAGGTCCCTGGTCGTAGGATTATCGAGACGGGGCATCGATACTCCGGAGTAGACTAGCGTATGCGCTTCTCATCCCAGCAGGGGAGATGGTCTGTCCCACAGCCATTAGTACGTCGTACTGGAGATAGTATGCGGGTGCTCGTTAGGTTACGAGAACACTGGACAGGACTCGCTGGGAACTGTTGGTTGGTATTATACCTATCGTCAGTTATCAGTTCCTAGGTGACATGAGTACAGCTTAGTCCGTTGACTTGACACTGTCACTTCGCCTCGAGTGTGTTCCCACTGTTCTTAGATTACTACCCTACCATGGCTCAAATGAGTCGTGCAAACAGGTAGTGGTTGGGTGCAGTCCCGAAGCACCTGGAGGCAGTGACGGTTAGACAGGATTCGTCTCTCCGGGTATTGGGAGTTGATATCGCGCTGTGTCTAGGAGAGCCATTACACAAAGTCCCTGGCCAGGGCAAGCGATATATACCGGTTGCGTTTCCAGTGTTTTCTCAGGGTGTTCTGGGCTACACTCCGACATGACGTGTACCACTATTAGGGGACTGACGTTTAACGCCCCCTAGGCCCGACATGCGATACTCTCAGACGAACATACCGTACTGTACGGAGATTGTCACATTCAGGCTCAGTAGGAGTTCGGATGGGTTCACCTCATCGGTCTTCTTATCGGAATCTACCTGGGGACCGTTACGTACAGCTAGTACCGCTTGCCGCCTGTGGTCAAACCCACTACCAGCGTAGTGTCGAGTCTTTAGAGTCCCACACAGAGGGTTGTTCGCCTTTGGGCAAAACTGAGTAGAGGGTGCATGGTTTTGCGACGGGGTTCGTTCACATCCGCGCATTTGTGCACGTTTGGTGTCCTGGCAGTTATTACTAGCGGGCTCTGGTTTAAGCCAGATCCTAGTATTTGTTTTGGGATTGGTTTTGTCTCATTGTATTCGTGTTCCTCGGAACACGGATGCGGGTGTGTATGCACAGTTGACAGAGGCAGAGGAATCTCATTAGAGTTTTTGACAGTTGACTTTTTCTAAACCCTAATGAGAATGAGAAATATGATTAATAATATTAATTAAGGATAATTGTGCCATGGTTAGGTTGACCATTTGACTTTGGTTGACCATTTGACTTTGGTTGACCATTTGACCATGATCATTTCTTTTGCAAGATGCTTCTTGATTCTTGCAAATTTCATTAAATGTGAAATGATAATGGTCATTTCAACTAACCATCACAATTTTCTTTAGTTATTATTATTATTATTCTCATATGAGAGCATGGTTGTTATTATTGCTCATTCTCTCTTGCTCTTTCTCTCTCATGCAAAGCTCTCCCTCTTCCTCTCTCAAAGATCACTTCTTTTATGTGTTGAAGAACATGAGCTTTGTGAGATAAAACCATCAAGACAACTCTCTACTCATTCTTGGGTTCTTAGTCTAGCAAGCCAAGCACTCTAGTTAACTCTTGGTTGAGGTAGGAGCTCAAGGTAGAAGCCTTCGGGTGGATCTTTCTTCGGCAAAGAGAAGACGAAGAGGAGGAGCCGTCTACACCACTCCAAGGAGCAAGCAAGAAGGAGGACCACAACAAGAAGAGAAGAAATTCATGATCTAGGTATAACCATATAAGCTAGTAGCTAGAACTTGTAGTTAGTTTGTTAGTTTTTGTTTAGCAAAGATCCATTTAGTTTTTGTCCATGTTACCTTGTGTTAAAAATCCTTTTTTTTTTATATTCCGCCTCCCCGCAAGCCCCGGGGTGGGTAACGTGGACTTACAGTGGTATCAGAGCCTGGCTAAACAACAGCTAACATGTTAGCAAAGTGTTTAGAACTTCGATCCGGAAAAAAATCGCAAAATACAAAAAAATCTTATACATTCTGCCGATTTTAAAAACAGGCCTAAAAATATTTCAACACACCTGAAAAATACGTGCAGGGTTTTTTAGGAACAACCAAGAAAAACGAGCACATAACTCGATCAGACCGCCGCGGAAGCGCGACAAAACCAAGCGTTTCACCGTGGATCCACGTCTGAGTCGACTCGGTCGCGACTCGTTTTTCCTGCAGTGTGTTCAGCTTGATGTTTTGTGATTTTTAAGATACTTTGTTTCTGCCCAGATTCTTCAGAGAACAGTGTTGTGTTTTGGGTAGTTACAAATTGGTATATTGATCGAAATTCTATAAACTTTATCTAAATAGTTATATCTGTAATGTGATATATGTACTGAACGTCGACTAATCGCTATACGTCGATTAGTGGGAGTTCTGCATATCTGTGATCTGTGATGTTGGATTGTGTATATGAACTTGTTGGATTGTCGCAGATGAATAGCCTGGGTTTGTGAGATGAGAGTTTATTTATCTTTCATTTGATTTAAATTGTAAATTGATGTAATATTATTTTTGTGGCCGCACATCCGGGTTGAGGTTGTAGCCGCCATTGTATATTATTTCTTTTACTGTTTTTGCTCCTAGGATAGACCCAAGGTGGGGTGCACAAACTACCGAGTACTTTGAAGTGCCGAGTGGCTTACTCACTTAGTTGACGGAGGTTGCTTCACTTCGGATACTTGGCGGGTAGTTTGCCACACCTGTAGGGGTCTAGGGTGGTGTTTGGCTATTCATCGCGATCCTGTAATCCGTCTTTCGTTGCAGGCTCGAAAGAAACGCGGATTCCTAGCATATCCAATGTGTTCATCTGTGATCTCGAATGGCTATCATTGCGTCTGAGGAATGTATATATCTATATATGATATCTAGTAGGCGTTGCTTATGTTTTGCATCCGCGCTAGTCCTGCCCCCGCTCTGTCGTTAGTTAAGTAACCTAACGGGTGATGATGGGGCCCCGTGGCGAATGCGGATGGCATAAGCGTACGTCATATTTTCGTTGTTTTCTGCAATGGTAGGATTAATTGATGGGACACATTAAATTAATGCAAAGAAAACAGACTAAAGCTGAATCGTTGGAACAATTTTAAAACCACTCGGTTTTTTCAAGACAAAAAACTTTTAAAAACGCGGAGCTTAAACCACTCCTTTTAAAAGCTATCATGTTCTTCGATTATATCAAGTTCACTACGTTCACGGTTTCGACAAAACCATTCGTAGCCCTCCGTCATTTCATATGAATATTCAATAGTATTCATGCTATGTTTGTTGACCTTCGCCAAGGCATAGTGATTGGTAGCTGTTGGGTGTTCAAATGTAGCATAAATAGATGCGTTGGTTTAGGACAGTCGGATTACCTTGTTGACCTTCGTCAAAGGTATATATGGGTGGGTTCAAATTAACCTGGACAATAATGGGTAGAACTTGACATGTGACATATGATTTATTGACCTTCGTCATGGTCATAAGAGCATGGGGCAAAAATCAACATCGGGAGTTTCTAAAGAAACTGAAAGTTGCTAGTGTTGCATACCATTTAGAGTGCGATAATGTTGGTAGGATTCCTTCAGCATTATCTCACAATGTTATTTGGATCCCGATCCTACTGTGAATATCCGCTACTCCTCGGGAAACTTTTCACTTAACGATCAATGCTATAAATCAAGTAGGTGTCTAGAAAGGTGTTAGCGGGGCTACGCCCACAGGGAAAAGAGGTTATTTAATTAAGGAACATCGCGAAAGCGTCGTAAAACCTCCCTCGAAGTACCGACACCAGCCTGGCTGAACGGTTAAGCAAGTATTGTACGGTGAGACCAATCCCGACTAATTCTTCTTTTATGGTTTGAGGAAGGATTCGAGAATTAGTGGGAGCCATCCTGTTTAGATAAACCAAAAACTAATCTAAATTTGCAAGAGCATCATGCTAAGTGTTTTCTTCTCTCTCTCTCTCTTAATTGCAGTGACCCAGTGAACAGACATAGGTTACATCTAGATAATAAAATGACTGAATCTGACTGTTATGACTGGCAAAGGTCTGTCCAGATGTCCATTACCGATAACAAGCTGGGACACCTCTTAACTAATACAACCCGTGCCGTCTCAGGACCAGTTTCTCCTGTCACGGATATTGATATCCGTAAGACATTGGAAAAAGACTGTGCGAATGCCAAGTGCCTCGTGTTGGCCTCAGTTGATGGTTCATACCAGAGGCAGCACGAGAAGATGGACTCAGTTTCTGTCTTCCTCCATAACAAAGATTTATATGGAGACCAATCTCGTATCGCAAGATATGAGACCTTGAACGAATTGCATCAAGCGAGGTTGGCTATCGGGTTATCTGTAGGGGACAACGTCCTTACAGAGACTAACTATTTTGATGAGCTCACGGACCTGAAGACCACGTTGATGGACGGGTCAGATACTGACTTGATTCTACCATCTCTGCCCTCTACTTATACCCTGAAGGAAACCAGGGAAGAAGAAGGAAAGGGAAGGGCAAAAGATTCGGGACTAGATGTAGTAAAGGAGGGACGTTCCTATTGTTACGGGAAAGGACATTGGTAGAAGGATTGCAGGGCTAACAAAGCCAGTAGCCAGGATTCGAAGCATGTTGTGGCTTCGGCTTTGGGTGTGTTTGTAATAGAAAACTGTATGTCAATTAACCTTACTTCCTAGGTACTGGATACCGGATCAAGATATCACATCTGTAATTCATTACAGGCTTTGATAAACCGTAGAGTTATCAGGAAAGGTGATATGACTCTCAGGGTTACCAACAAAATGAGCGGGACGCTGAATCCGTAGGGGAATATCACCTTGGATTGACAAGTGGGCAGATATTGATTCTGCGTAACTGTTTGTATGTACCTAGTATGGCTTGTAATATCATATCTGTATCCATACTTTCTAAGGAAGGATATGATTTTACTTTTGTAAGCGATGTGGTCCACATCCACCTAAATCAAGTACTGATTGGGTCAGGTACATTAGAAAACGAAATATACGTACTGAATCAAGCTCAGTTTTTCAGTGTCCAGAACACACTTAAAAGAATGTCTACGGAAACAAATCAGGATTTCTTATGGCATTGTAGACTGGGTCACATTAATGAGACACGGTTAACAATGTTACATAAAGATGGATACTTGAATCCATTCGAGTATGAGTCTTATTCTACTTGTGAATATTGTCTCATGGGAAAGATGACAAAGACTCCGTTCACTGGACACGGAGTAAGAGCAAGCGAGCTCTTGGGACTCATACATAGTGACGTGTGTGGTCCAATGTCTATACATGCGCGAAGTTGTTATTCATAGTTCATTACTTTTACGGATGATTTCTCTAAGTATGGACATGTCTTCCTGATGAAGCATAAATTTGAGGCTTTTGAGAAATTTTGAGAATACAAGAATGAAGTTGAAAAACAAACAGGCAAAAGTATCGAGACACTGAGATCTGATCGAGGTGGTGAATACTTGAGTGCCGAGTTTCTGGGCTACTTAAAAGAGAATGGAATTCTCTCTCAACTTACTCCTCCATACACACCACAACACAACGATGTATCGGAAAGACGGAATCGAACTCTATTGGATATGGTTCGTTCAATGATGAGTAAGGCTGAGTTACCGCGATCTTTCTGGGGTTATGCACTAGAAACAGCTGCAAATCTTTTGAATAAGGTTCCAACCAAGACTGTGCCTACCATTCCATATCAGATGTGGAGTGGAAATAACCATGTCTTAAGTATCTTAAGACATGGGGATGTCCAGCTTTTGTAAAGAAGCAGCATGCGGACAAGCTCGAGGTACGCTCAGTACTGTGTAGGTTTGTGGGATACCCCAAGAACTCCAAGGGGTATCTTTTCTATTCCACAGAGGAACAAAAGGTTTTTATTTCTCAGCATGCCCACTTCTTGGAAACTGAATTTTTAGAAAATCAGATTAGTGGGAGCGCAATAGAACTAGAAGAAATTCCAGAACGACAAGCTATTACTGAAAGCTTGGTAGAGCCAGAAGTTTCAGGAGAACTGGACATCCCAGCACCACTCCGTAGGAGTAGTAGGAAGTTTCATCCGCCCGAGAGATACTACGGTTTTCTCATAGACGGAGATCGAGAGGATTGCGTTATTGAATATAATAAGCCTACTAGCTTACAGCAGACCATTCAGAGTGGTGACTCAGTAAAATGGCTGGATGCAATGCGGACCGAGATGGAGTCCATGTACGCCAACAAAGTTTGGACTTTAGACATTGCTCAAGAAGGGGTAAAACCCGTAGGCTGCAAATGGGACTTCAGAAAGAAGATTGGTGTAGATGGGCGGGTTGAAACCTATAAAGCTAGACTTGTTGCAAAGGGTTTTCGCCAAAGACCTGGTTTGGACTATGGCGAAACCTTTCTCCAGTGGCTATGCTCAAATCCATTCGGATCCTTCTTGCCATTGCTGTCTTCCACGATTATGAGATCTGGCAGATGGACGTAAAGACGACTTTTCTAAATGGAAATTTGGAAGAGTGCATCTACATGAATCAGCCGGAGAGTTTCATTCAGAGTGGGAGCAGCAGTAAAGTGTGCAAGTTGCTTAAGTCCATTTATGGACTGAAGCAGGCATCGCGGAGCTGGAACATATGCTTTGATGATACTGTAAAACAATTCGAATTTATTAAAAATCCGGATGAACCATGCATTTACAGTAAGATTGTAGGGAGAACTGTGGTATTCCTCGTCTTGTATGTGGATGACATTCTCCTAATAGGAAATGACATTCCTATGCTACAGTCAGTCAAAGGATTCTTGTCACAGAGGTTCTCCATGAAGGACCTGGGCGATGCCAACTACATTCTGGGGATCCAAATCTATCGTGATAGATCTAAGAGGATGTTGGGACTATCACAGTCCTGGTACATTGACACCATATTGAAACGATTCAGTATGGAAGATTCAAAGCGCGGTAATCTGCCGGCTTGTCACGGAATCACCCTCTCCAAAGATACGTCTTCCAAGACTGATTTGGAAAGGTCTCGCATGTCATCTATACCCTACGCATCTGCGGTAGGCTCTATAATGTATGCGATGTTGTGTACCAGACCAGATGTAGCATACGCATTAAGCGTTGTAAGCCGGTATCAGTCAGACTCAGAGGAGAAACACTGGATAGCAGTAAAGAACATTCTCAAGTACCTGAGAAGGACTAAGGAGATGTTCTTGGTGTATGGCGGAAAAGACCTCCAGATCGAGGCCTTTGCTGACTCCAGCTTCCAGAGTGACAAGGATGACTCCATGTCGGGTTATGTCTTTACCCTCAATGGAGGGGTGGTTTGCTGGAAGAGCTCCAAGCAGGAAACCGTTGCTGACTCAACTATGGAAGCGGAGTACAAAGCTGCTTACGATACCGCAAAGGAAGCTATCTGGATGAAGAAGTTCCTCACGGAGCTTCGGGTGGTTCCTATCATTGTTGATCCAATACCGCTTTATTGTGACAACAACGGCGCTATAACTTTAGCGAAGGAACCCATGTCCCATCAGAAGTCCAAACACATTTTGAGGCGGTACCACCTGATCAGGGAGATCGTAGATTGCCAGGAGATCGAGATGAAGAGAGTAGATTCGGAGAATAACACTGCAGATCCACTCACGAAGGCCATACCCGAGACTCAGTTCGAGCGGCTGATCGAGATAATAAGTTTTCGATACGCCAGTACATGGCCCTAGTGCAAGTGGGAGATTGTTAGTGTATATGCCCTAGAGGCCATTACTGTATCATACTAGTTTGTATATTACTTAATGGAAGCTTGGGATATTCACAATTATATAGACAATCTTGCTCAAAATGGTAGTATGCTACTTGGTTTGTTTCTACTTTAATGTGTGCATGTGATTCTTTTAGCATATCACTTTTACAAAATAGTGGAGCCCTCAGGATCTTTGCTTGATTACCAGCATTGTGATGGCAATCAAAGTAGTGGGAGCTGGGTAATCTATAAGCACATCCTTATACAGGTCCCTGGTTGTAGGATTATCGAGACGGGGCATCGATACTCCGGAGTAGACTAACCTATGCGCTTCTCATCCCAGCAGGGGAGATGGTCTGTCCTACAGCTATTAGTACGTCATAATGGAGATAGTATGCGGGTGCTCGTTAGGTTACGAGAACACTGGAAAGGACTCACTGGGAACTGTTGGTTGGTATTATACCTATCGTTAGTTATCAGTTCCCATGTGACATGAATACAGCTTAGTCCGTTGACTTGACACTGTCACTTCGCCTCGAGTGTGTTCCCACTGTTCTTAGATTACTACCCTACCACGGCTCAAATGAGTCGTGCAAACAAGTAGTGGTTGGGTGCATTCCCGAAGCACTTTGAGGCAAGTAACGGTAAGACAGGATTCGTCTCTCCCGGTATTGGGAGTTGATATCGCGCTGTTTCTAGAAGAGCCATTACACAAAGTCCCTGGCCAAGGCAAGCGAGATATACTGGTAGTGTTTCCAGTGTTTTCTCAGGGTGTTATGGGCTACACTCCACCATGACTTGTACCGCTATTAAGGGACTGACGTTTACCGCCCCCTAGGCCCGACATGCGATACTCTCAGACGAACAGACTGGACTGTACGGAGATTGTCACATTCAGGCTCAGTAGGAGTTCAGATGGGTTCACTGTTGGATATAGTGCCCTCAATGTCAATTATTGGATCGCAGGTACGTGATTGCAATGATTGAGGGAGGACCTATACCGGTAGGACAATCTTACTCGAGATGATAGTATGCTATCTGGTTTATCTTTACCATCATGTACTGATTTAGGGGACATGATATGTATCACTATTAAACGTTGATGGAGCCCATAGGATTCTTGCTTGACTACCAACAGTATGATGGCGATCATATACGTGTGTGTTGGATAGTCTATAAGCACATCCTTAAAAGTGGTCCCTAATCGTGGGAGTTTCGAGATAGGGCATCGATACTCCGGAGTAGACTAGTGTATACTGTCGAGACCCCGATGAGGGGCGATGGCCGGTCTCACAAGCCATTGGTGAAAGTTGGTTCACCTAAGATATATACAGGTGCTCATTGGGTTATGAGTACACTGGACAGGACTCGTCGGGAATATGCTAGCTGGTAATTAAAACTGTCGTCAGATAGCAATTTCCAGGTGACATGTGTACAGGTTAGTCTATCGACCTGAGATCGTCATTTTTCTCGTGTGAGTTCCCACTGTGCTTTGATTATTACTCTACCACGGACCAATGGAGTCGTGCAAACAGGTTTTAGTTGGGTACAGTCCCGAGCCACATGGAGGCAGTGAGCGGATCGGCAGTGGATTCGTCTCTCCCTACGTTGGGAGTGAGATCGTGCTGTGTCTGGAGAGCCATTACACAAAATCCATTTTCCATGGTAAGCGAGATTTACTGGTAAGTATTCCAGTAGTATCTCAGGATGTTCTGGGCAACACTCCGACACGACATATACCGCTTTTGGGGGTCTGACGGTTACCAGCTCCCTAGGCCCGATATGCGATACTCATAGACGAACGAAACGGACTGTACGGATATTGTCGCTACGTATAGCTAGTACCACTGACGGCTTGTAGTTAAACCCACTGCAAGAGTATTGACGAGTCTTTAGAGTTCCCCTACAGAAAGTTTCCCAGTTCGGGCGAAACGTTGTAGAGCCCATATGGTTTTATGGCAGGGTTCGAACATACGCGTGCACTTGTGCACGTGTCATGGTTCGGACGGATAATACTAGCGGGCTTTGGTTTAAGCCGGATCGTAATATTATACTGTGTAGATTTTGTCTCATTGCATTTGTATTCGGTTGGAATACAAATACGGGTATGTATATACAGTTGCGGAGCTATCCTGTAATTTTGTTACCGGATCGTTTTTTGAAGTTGCCAGTTTGCATCCTTTATTTGGCCAAATTCTCATTCTTTCTTTGATGGCTGAATTTTGCTTTGAGGGGCTTCTTTGCAAATGCGGAGATTAGTAAAGTGAGGGGGTTTTTTGCGGTCAAGGAGGCTCCAGCAGAATTTGGAATGTTTCTAGATAGGCTTTGCTTTCTTGGTGCATTATTGGTGCTTTATTGTGATGGGATTGAATGAGATGTTATGGTGTGGTTTTTTGTTGCATCTTTGCATGTGATCACGACTTATGCTTGCACTCGCCTCCCTTCACTAGCTCCTCCTCCATAATTCTCTGGCCGAGCACAGCGAATGGGCTGCCCCAATTTTTTGTGAAGGAATTGATTCATTTCATTTGCACAAAATTCCTTTGTTCATTCAAAAAGATCATTTCTCCTCAAACTTCCCTATATGGTAACTTCGATTAACCCTTGAGACAAAGCGTTCTACACTTATTCTACAGCAACCTTGGACACGTCGGCTAGTTTCGTGTTCGAGTTGCATCGGTTCAGAGGCGGGAGCCCGTATAAAGATTCGATGATGTGGCGCAGTTTTCGGCGAGGAGGAGATCGTAGATCGAGAGAGATCGGGGAGCAAGCTTCGTCGGCGCATCCGCAACATGCTAGGGGCAGAGGTTAAAGACCGAAGGATACGGATTGATCGGTATAATCAATAAAACCCCGTTTACAGTTTTCTAGTTTAAGGTTAATGGAACGATCTGGGATCTGGATGCGGTTAGCGCCAGTTCGTAAAAAAGTTTTTGTTCCGCATTTGGCCTCGGAAAGACGGCTGGGGCACTGCCGCAACCCAACAATGGTATCAGAGCCATGCCATTAAGCTTTACTAGCTTGTTCTAACTTATTTAAAATATCGATCAAACGAAATTTCCAAAACTGCAATTCCAAGTTCAATGTTTCTGTCGAAATTTTTTTTTTAGTGTTTCAAAAAATTAGGCAGGCTTTTCTAAGACCACTGTAAAAAATTTTGTAGCATGATCCCTCTGTAGCGCCGCGGAAACACGGCCGTACACACGTTTTGGCCGCGGTTCCGCCGCAGTATTGGTGATTCAGTGCACTAAATTTTTTCTTTGGGTCTTTAACATGGAATTGGGGTTTCTGGATTTTTTAGTTTTGGACCAGATTATTTTGAGTACTGGATTTGTACTTGGGGCCCGCTTCGGGAAATTTTGTCGATCGATATTTTAAATATGTTAGTTTATGGTGCATTACATTAGTATCTATGACCGTGAATGTCATTCGATCGGTAAAACGTGTCTAATTACTATAGTTCTTTTAGACGGGTTTTGCGAACATGACATTCACGTTGATGTTCTGTGTTGTGCTGTGTTGTTGCGGATTTGTCGTGGTGGATAGCTTGCGTGCAATGGTATGCAGTTTGGATATATTTATACATTTGATATTATGGGGCCAACGTCCGACATGTGGACATCCGTCACTTCCTGTTTGTATTATTCTTTTGGGGTACGACCGGGCTGAGGTCGATGTACCCGTTGTATATATTTTCTTTTCTTTACTAGGATTACCCCGCGGTGGAGTGCACGGATAGCCGGGTTTTGGAGGGCAACGAGCCCGCATCTCATGGCTTTGAGACGGAGGGGGCTTCACTCTAGAATTGGCGGGCTATTCATCGCACTCGTAGGGGGTATAGGTTAACCCAAGGAGGGGTGCTCAAGTTACCGGATTCCGTGAAGTGCTGGGTGGTCCATTCACGATGCTGAAGGGGGCTGCCTTGCTTCTGGTTTTGGAGGGTAACTTGTCGCACTCGTAGGGGTCTAGGTTTTCATTGCACGGGCTATCCACACGACCAGGGGAACGTCGGGTTTCATTTGTGGCTCTATGAAACCCGGGGCTCCCAGAATATCTGTATTATTCTGTGATTCTTATTACTTTTCTGTGATGTTGCTTTTATCATGCCTGGACCGATTATTATATATTGATATATATACTAGTAGATGTTGTATAAGTTTTACACCCGCGCTAGTCCAGTCCCCGCTCTGTCGTTAGTTAAGTAACCTAACGGGTGATGACGGGACCCAGTGGCGAATGCGGATGGCATATACGTACACTTTATTTTCGTTCTTTATGGTGTGATTAATTGATAGGACTGCATTGATTCGGATCAATGCAAAAGAAAACAGACCTATAAAGATGTTGTTGGAACATTTTTCAAAAAGCTGTTATTGCAAGGACGTTCATTTTTGTTTTGCACAGTGGTATTCAGTTTAGAATATCTAGCATCTCATTCGATGAAGCAAGGGCCGAGATCCCTTCATCAGGAGTGACCCCTTGGACAGAGGTTTGCGTCAGGGTAATAACTTCACTATAGTCGATTACTTTTGCTTTGGATCATGGTATTCAGTTGGAATATCCTGCACCTCATTCCATGGGGAAAGAGCCGAGATCCCTTCACCCGGAGTGACCTCTTTAGCAAAGGTTTTCGCCACTATATTTTTATAAAAAGCTATGCAGTTCCTTCAACGATATCAAGTTCATTACGCTAAAGGTTTTTCGCCAAAAACTAGTTGTAGCCCTCCGTCATTTCTTACAAGTAGTACTTAGTATTCGTGCTGCATTGTTGACGCCGTCAAGGCGTAGTGTATGGTAGCTAAGTGGTGCCTGTTTGTAGCATAGATATGCGATTGGTTAGGACAGTCGTGCGGCCTTATTGACTCCGTCAAGGACACGTACGGGTGGGTTTAATGCAATCCAGATTATGACAGGTTGAACTTGAGTAGGACTCTTTAATTTGTTGACTCCGTCAAGGTCACTTGGGTCCTAGGGGTAAAAATCACATCGGGAGTTTCTAAAGAAACTGAAACTTGCCAGGCATGCGCATACCTTCTGGAGTGTGGTGACGTGAGTGGATTCCGTCACGTTATCATGCGATGATAGTTGGATCCTGATTCCCACTGATGAGTTGGTTTACTCCTCGGGTGATCCCGACTAATTCTTCTTTCAGGTTTGGAGGAGAATTTGAGGATAAAGTGGGAGATTTCCTGATTAGATAAAGTGATAACCATTCTGATTTAGGTTAGAGTGCACGCAGAGAGTTTCTTTTCTCTCTCTCTTTGGCTGTGACCATGACCCAACCCTAGACTATGACTCAGTAACCAAGTTAACCGAACTTTCTTAAAACACTGGCTTTTGGATTGTCTGGTTTGCATACATCATTGTCACTCCTTCTTTTACCCTTTGCATTTCTCCAGAACACCACGTATTTCTACGAACATCCACTTCCATTGGATAAATCCATCGTATGGTTATATACGAACTCGAAGGAACTTGTTCCAGATTCGAGGATGGATTCTGGTTCTGGAGAGATTGAATAGGACTATTCAGCCGTCTTTTCCTTTTTACCTTCTCTCAGGTTATGAGGGCTCCTAGGATTAGGGGGCAGTACACCTATTACGCTTATTGAATAGTCTTCTTCCAAACCATAGGCAGGTGCCGAAAGGTAGGGAATGAAGAAAACTAATTAGCCTAACGGAGGTGTACAGAAAGTAACAAGTAAAGACAAATAAAGGGATTAGAAAGAGGGCAAAGTAAATTGCGACTTCTATTCATGACCATACCAAGTATTTCATCGCCACTCCTATTTCACCTTTGTATTTCTCCAGAACACCCCGTATCACTACGAAGATCCACAGTTATTTGGTGAGTCCATCGTATGGTTATATACGAACTCGATGGAACTTGTTCCAGTTCGGGGATGGATTCTGGTTCAGAAGAGATAGAATAAAGGTTCATTCAGTTGTCTTTTATCATCACCTTCTCTCAGGTTGCGAATACTCCTAGGATTAGGAGAGTACACCTATTATGCTTATTGGATAGTCTTCTTTCAAACCATAGGCTGGTGCCGAATGGTAGGGAAGGAAGAAAACCATTAAGCCTAACAATTGTGTACAGAAGGTGACGACTAAAGACAAATAAAGGGATTTGGAGAAATAGAAAAGAAATATACGGTTATAGTCTTGAATCTGGATAATGGAAGAGGCATTACTAGGAATACCCAGATACCCATTCGAAACATATTCATGTTTCAGTTTCACTGTGTATTGTCAATTATAAACTGATTTCCCAATTAGACCCTTGCTCCAGGGTATGTATTCACCAGGTATGTATTCACCAGGTATGATTCTCACATCTGTATAGTTTTACAAATGATGAGTGGGAGTATGTTATTGGGAATTAGGTGATCATCCTCATTATATCGGAATTCGTTGTAATTGGTGATATTTGAGAAAATCGCCTGGGTACAGTTTTCAACCTACGACGCACAAGGTTTGAGTTATTAAATTCAGGGGACTTATAAAAAGTATTGTATATTGTCCAGTGTCCATTAGGACAAAGGGGTAGGTCCTCGTATTATATTCTGTTTACTTGTGACTTCTCTAGATTTAGACATGTGTTTCGTAAAAAGACATAGTCCAAGTTGAAGAAGTTACAGGTATAAGAATAAAGTAGAGAACCAGGTGTAGCAAGTATCGGGATTCTTCAAGGTGATCGAAGATGTAGATACTTATGGTTGGTATTCAGATGATAGTAATGTTTTAGAGAACTTATTTCTCTTTCAGGTTACTCATAATTGGATGCACTCCTAAGTTGAGTAATGCTGGTCTGCCTCACTCCATTTAGTTAACATGCACTGGAGACAACTGCATGATTTGAATCTGGTTCCAATTAAATCAGTGCCTCTATTTCTATATTGTATATAGAATAGATCATATCTTAACGATGTTAAGGTGTATAGAGTTGTCCGACTTATGCATAAAACCAGACTCTGGATAACTCAAATCACGTTTCTGTAATGGTTGTTTGTGTGTTGACCTTTGTTTTGGCGAGGGTTGACTTTCTACCATCTGAAAGGTCAATGTTGATATTGTTCTTGACTCGCCACAGTTCTAGTAAAATGGATTTTTTTTCAAAAAACAGTGGGAGTATGGTAGAACTGGAAGAGATTCCAGAACCGCAAACGATTACGGAAAATTTAATAGGACCTAAAAGATTCAATCAGGTTTGACATTCCATTAGCTACTCCGCAGATATGGTGGGTAATCTCAGACACCCGAGAGGTACTCCAGTAGCCTCAAGGACAGTGACAGGGAGGTTCTTGTTTACCCAGACTTGCCATTACTGCTGTTCCAGACTATGAAACCCGCCAGGAGGATAAGTATAGCGTCGTTCTAAACTAGTTTTAGAAGTGTACGTATATATTATTCTGCCAGAGGGTTGTCGTAGTCAGTGGGAGCAGCGGAAGCAAAGTGGACAAGAAGCTTATGTCAATTTATAAACTAAAGCAGATATAACTGAGATAGATCATCTATTTTTGATGTGACAGTCATGAGTTTTGACTTCGTCAGAATAAGGGGATGGATCTGTTAAGAAAGTAGTAGGGTGTGCTATCCTGGTATTTGGATGACATACATATTGTAGGATGTAAAATTCCTATATTACGATCGGTTATACTGTGGTTGTCACACAGTGTTTTCTTCTCATAGGATATGGATATCATATCAGACATTCTGGTTACTAGATCTATGGTTTTAGATCAAGATTTGGGTAGTTTCCTAATCTGGGTACATATAAAGCATTCTAAAGGTATTTAGAATGGACGACTCTTGGCATGGTGGTGTACCAGCAGGTGATGGAGTCACCCTCTCTAAAGATGTCTTACAGACGAAAGGGGAGAGGGGTGTGCATGATTGGCAGATCACTTGCTTAGGCAATTGAGTTAATCATGAGATGTCAAGTACCACACCAGATGTTGTTTTTGCACTAGATGCAATAAGTTGATATTGATTCAATCTTGGAGAAACGTTCGGAAGCAGTTTTAAAACATAAGTGGATGTTCTAGGGATTTGATAACGGTAGCCTCCTTCGGGAGACAGTTATCATTCCGGGCTTCTAAGGTGACCTGGATGACAGAGTGACTGTCAGAGTTATAGTTTTCCCTCTGATGAGGGGCAGTAGTTTGGACAGGTGGTCCAAGCGGATACTGAGGGAGGCATGGCGCAGGATACTGATTAAGTTCAGTTGACGATACATTCTAAGAAGTTTGGATTTGGAGTTCATTCGTGAACTAGCTCCCTGTTGGAGATAGTGCCCTCAGAGTCAAATATTGGATCACATGCACGTGATTGCAATGATTGATGGAGAACCTATCCCGATAGGACAGTCTTACTCAAGATGATAGTATGCTATCTGGTTTATCTTTATCATCGTGTACTGCTTTAGGTGACCTTAGAGGTCACTATTGCACGTTGATAGAGCCCCTAGGATTCTTGCTTGACTGCCAGCAGTATGAAGGCGATCATATACGTGGGAGCTGGTAGTTTATAAGCACATCCCTAAAAGGTCCCTAGTCGTCGGAGTTTCGAAACAGGGCATCGATACTCCAGAGTAGACTAGTGTATACAGTCGAGACCACGATGAGGGGCGGTGGCCGGTCTCACAATCCATTAGTGTCAGTTGGTTCACCTAAGATGTATACAGGTGCTCATTGGGTTATGTGTACACCGGACAGCACTCGCCGGGAACATGCTAGTTGGTCTTATACCTGACGTCAGATAGCAGTTTCCTGGTGACATGTGTACAGGTTAGTTCATCGACCTGAGTTCGTTATTTGTCTCGTGTGAGTTCCCACTGTACTTTGATTACTACCCTACCATGCTCAAAGGAGACGTGCAAACAGGTTTTAGTTGGGTACAGTCCCGAGCCACATGGAGGCAGTGAGCGGATCTGCAGGGGTTCGTCTCTCCCGGTATTGGGGGTAAGGTCGCGCTGTGTCTAGGAGAGCCATTACACGAAGTCCTTAGCCAAGGCAAGAGATTTACTGGTAGGTATTCCAGTAGTATCTCAGGGTGTTCTGGGCTACACTCCGATACGGCTTGTACCGCTTTTGGGGGTCTGACTTTTACCAACCCCTTAGGCCCGCCATGCGAAGCTCATAGACGAACGGACCGGACTGTACGGATATTGTCACTGACAAGCTCAGTAGGGTGTCAGGATGAGTTCGCTCATCGACGTCCCTTTTGGTCAATACCTGGTATCCCGTCACGTATGGCTAATACCTCTGACGTGCTAGTGGTTAAATCCACAGCCAATGGATTGACGAGTCTTTAGAGTTCCCCAAAGACCGTTTTCTCAAGTTTCGGGCGAAAGGCTGTAGAGGTTGTATGGAAATATGGCAGGGTTCGATCAGATACGTGCGGTATTGCACGGATCATGATCGGACGGATAATACTAGCGGGCTTTAGTTTAAGCCGGATCCTAGTATTGGACAGTGTAGATTTTGTCTCATTGCATTTGTATTCGGTCGGAATACAAATGCGGGTATGTATATACAGTAGCGGGGTTTTCCTGTAATTTATTACGGGATCAGTTTTCTGAAGTTGCCAGTTTGCTTTCCGTTTCGGCCAATTTCCTTTGTTTCTTTCCTTGGCTGAAAATTGGTGGAGGAGAGCTTATTTGCAATTGTGCAAATTAGAATTGTGGGGGTTGGTCTTTGCATATTGTTGCTTCATGATGGTTGCACCATCATTTGACTTCTTGACTTCATCTTGGCTTGACCTTTGGAGTCATGATGGTTGATGGAGTGTGGGTTTTAGTTGGTGATCATTTCTTTTCATGATAACCATTTCTCTCTCTTGCATTATGGGACACTCTCATTTTTGATCCATACAGACTCTTCTCTCATTTTTCCTCTTGATATGGCCGGCCACATGAGTGGAGGGGCTGTCGAATTTAGGGGTGGGGATTTTGTTCATCTCATATCAATTTGCTTACACCAAAAATTCCCAAGTTGATCTCCATAGTTCATTTCCTCCACCAAATGGCAATTTCAACCCCATTGAGACAATAGAAGTTCCACACTATTCTACAGCACTTCTTGGGCACGTCGGCTCGCCAATTTCGTGCCCAAGTTGCCTCGGTCTAGAGGTGGGAGCCCGTAAAAGAACCCGGCGATGTGGTGCCCTTCCGACGAGGAGTTGAAGACCGGAGATTCCGCGATCGGGACGACGACGAGAAGACCGAAGGACACGGATCGCTCGGTATATCTCTTTACCCCTTCTCTAGTTTGCTTGGACTATGTTAATGGCCCGATCCAGGATTTTAGTGCGCGGTGGTGCCAGTTCAAAAGTTAAAGTAAATTATCGTTTCCGCGTTTTGGCCTCGGATTGACGGTCGGGGCGCCGCCGTGCACTTACAATGGTATCAGAGCCACGCCATTAACCTAGTCTAGCTTGCTCTAACATGTTTACAATTTCGATCGATTGGATTTTCAAAAAAAACCGTGTTTTCACTGCATCAGCTTTCTGTCGAATTTTTTTTGGCTCGAAATTTTTTTCAGTACATTGCAGAAATACGTGCAGAAATACGTGCATGGAATTCTAAGCATTTTGTAAAAATTTGGTCGCGTGAACTCACTATTCCACCGCGGAACCGCGGCCAAACCCATGCTTGGGCCGCGGTTCCGCCGCCACTTTTGCTGTTCAGTGCACCAAAATTTTACAGAGAGCTCCTGAATTGAAAATGGGGATTTTGGAATATTCTTTTTGGGCCCAGATTTTCGTTGAGTGCTACAGTTGTGCTTGGGGCCCACTTGGGTAAATTTGATCGATCGAAAAGTTTAAACATGTTAGTTCACAGTATTTACATTATATCTGCGACCGTGAATGTCATTTGATCGGTAAATCCTGTCTAACTGCTATAACCCTTTTAGACGGATTTGCGAACGTGACATTCACGTTGATGTTCTGTGTTGTGCTGTGATGTTGCGGATTGGTCATGGGAGATAGCCTGGATGCAATGGTAGTACAGTTTGGTTTATTTATGTACATTTGATTTTGTGGGGAGAGCATCCGACATGTGGACTGCCGTCACTGCCTGTTTGTATATTATTCTTTTGGGGCACGACTAGGGTGAGGTCGATGTACCCGTTGTATATATATTTTACTTTCTGTACTAGGATTACCCTAAGGTGGGGTGCACGGATAGCCGGGTTCTAGAGGGCAACGGGCCCGCATCTCATTGCATTGAGACGGAGGGGGCTTCACTGTAGAATTGGCGGGCTATTCGCCACACTCGTAGGGGGTACAGGTTGACCCAGGAGGGGTGCCCAAGTTACCGGATTCCGTGAAATGCTGGGTGGTCCATTCACGTTGCTGAAGGGGGCTGCCTCGCTTCAGGTTTTTGCGGGTAACTTGCCGCGCCCGTAGGGGTCTAGGATTTCATTGCACAGGCTATCCACACGACCAGGGGAACGTCGGGTTTCAGTAGCGTCTCTATGAAACCCGGGGATCCCAGTTATCTGTATTGTTCTGTGATGCTTATTACATTTCTGTGATGTTGCATTTTATCACGCCTTGAGCGAATATTATATATTGATATATATACTAGTAGAAGTTGTATATGTTTTGCATCCGCGCTAGTCCAGTCCCCGCTATGTCGTTAGTTAAGTAACCTAACGGGTAATGACGGGACCCAGTGGCGAATGCGGATGGCATATACGTACATCATTATTTTCGTTCTTTATTGGTGTGATCAATTGATGGGACTGCATTGATTCGGATCAATGCAAGCTAAACAAACCAATTCTGATGTTGCTGGAACACTTTTCAAAAGGTTGTTATTGCAAGGACGTTCACTTTTGTTTTGCACAGTGGTATTCAGTTGGAATATCCTGCACCTCAGTCGACGAGGAAAGGGCCGAGATCCCTTCACCGGGAGTGACCCTTGGACAGAAGTTTGCGTCAGGGAAATAACTTCACTATAGTCGTTTTCTTTTGATTTGCATCGTGGTATTCAGATGGAATATCCTGCACCTCATTCTACGGGGAAAGAGCCGAGAAACCTTCACCGGGAGTGACCTCTTTAGCAAAGATTTTCGCCACTATATTTTTATAAAGCTATCCAGTTCTTTCAACGATATCAAGTTCATTACGTTAAAGGTTTTTGCCAGAAACCATTCGTAGCCCTCCGTCGTTTCATATGGATAGTCAATAGTATTCAAGCTGTGTTTGTTGGCCAAAGTCAAGGCACAGTGTTTGGTAGCTGTTGGGTATTCATATGCAGCATAGATAGATGCGTTGGTTTGGGACAGTCGTACTGCCTTGTTGGCCAAAACCAAGGGTAGGTACAGGTGGGTTCAAATTAACCTGTAGAATGACGGGTAGAACTTGACATGTGACTTATGATTTGTTGGCCGAAGTCAAGGTCATAAGAGCATGGGGTAAAAATCACATCGGGAGTTTCTAAAGAAACTGAAACTTACCAGATATGCGCATAACTTCTAGAGTGTGATAACGTGAGCGGATTCCGTCACGTTATCATGCGATGATAGTTGGATCCCGATTCCCACTGATGAATTGGTTTACTCCTTGGGTGATCCCGACTAATTCTTCTTTCATGTTTGGAGGAGAATTTGACGGTACAGTGGGAGGTTTCCAGATTAAATAAATTGATAACCATTCTGATCTAGGTTAGAGTGCACACTGAGTGTTTCTTTTCTCTCTCTCTTAGGCAGTGACCATGACCCGACCCTTGACTATGACTCAGTGACCAAAATTAACCGAACCTTCTTAACACTGGCTTTTGGATTGTCTGAGTTGCAAACGTCATTGCCACTCCTACTTTTACCCTTTCCTCCAGGACACCCCGTATTACTACGAACGTCCACTTCCATTGGATAAAACCATCGTATGGTTATATACGAACTCGAAGGAATTTATTCGAGGTTGGTTTCCGGTTCTGGAGAAAACGAATAGGACTATTCAGTTATCTTTTCCTTTTACCTTCTCTCAGGTTGCGAGTACTCCTTGGTTTAGGAGATAGTACACCTATTACGCAAATTGGATAGTCTTCTTCCAAACCTTAGGCTGGTGCCGAACGGTAGGGAATGAAGAAAACCAATTAGCATAACGATGGTGTACAGAAAGTATTAAGTAATGACATATCAAGGGATTAGTAAGAGGGCAATGTAAATTGCGACTGCTATTCATGACCAAACCAATTATTTCATCTCCACTCCCACATCACCTTTGAATTTCTCCAGAACACTCTGTATCACTACGAAGATCCACAGTTTATTGGATACTCCATCGTATGGTTATATACGAACTCGAAAGGAACTTGTTCCAGTTCAGGGATGGATTCTGGTTCAGGAGAAATAGGAATAATGATTATTTAGGTGTCTTTTATCTTCACCTTCTCTCGCATTGCGAGTGCTCCTAGGATTAGGACAGTACACCCATTATGCTTATTGGATAGTCTTCTTCCAAACCATAGGCTAGTGCCGAGCGGTAGGGAAGGAAGAAAACCATTTAGCCTAAAGGGGTGTACAGAAGGTAATGACTAAAGACATATAAAGGGATGTGAAGAAATGGTATAGAAATATACGGTTACAGTTGTGAATATGATAATGGAAGAGGCATTACTATGAATACCAGGATACCCCATCGAAACATTTCAATGTTTCAGTTTCACTGTGTACTGTTAAAAGAAAAACTGATTTCCTAATTAGACACTTGCTCCAGGATATGTATTTACCATGTATGATTCTCACATCTGTATGGCTTTACAGATGATGAGTGGGAGTAAGTTATTGGGAATTAGGTGATCATCCTCATTATATCGGGATTGATTGTAATCGGTGATATTTGAGGAAGTCACCTGGGTTGTTTGCCGGACGGCAAATATTTGGTTTTGAATATCCGCTGTCATGCACCAATTTCAAATTGATATATCTGTACGTCTATTTTTATAGAGTGAGATATACCTTTTTGAAATTATGTCGATGACATTTACCTATTTCAGTGGATGGTTAGGTAAGGATCATTAAACAACGGTGTAATTCTTCTTAACCATAAGTACAGTTTTCAACCTACGACACACAGGGTTTGAGTTATTAGACTCAAAGGATTTATACAGAGTATTGTATGTTGTCCAGTGTCTATTAGGACAGAGGGGTTGGTCCTCGTACTATATTGGGTTTACTTATGACTTCTCTAGTTCTTAGACAAGTGTTTCGTAGAAACACAAGGTCTGAGTTTTGAGAAGTTATAGGTATATGAATAAAGTAGAGAACCAGGTGTTGTAAGTATCGGGATTCTTCAAGGTGATCGAAGATGTAGATACTTATGTAGAGTATTCAGTTGATAGTAATGTTTAAGAGAACTTGCTTCTCTTTCAGATTACTCATAATTGGAAGCACTCCTAAGTTGAGTAATGTTGATCGGCCTCTCTCCATTTAGTTGACATGCACCGGAGACAGCTGCATGATTTGAATCTGGTTCAATTAAATCAGTGCCTCTGGTCCTATATTGGATATAGAACAGTCCATATCTTAACATTGTTAAGGTACGGGGAATTGTCCGGCTTATGATTAAAAACAGAAACTGGATAACTCAAGGCACGTTTTTGTAATGGCAGTTTGTGGGTTGACCCAGGCTATGACGAGGGTTGACTTTCTACCATCTGGAAGATCAATAGTGATATTGTTCTTGACTCTCCACAGTTTTAACAAAAATGGATTTTTTCAGAAAACAGTAGTGGTAGTATGGTAGAACTGGAAGTGATTCCAGAACCGCAGACGATTACTGAAAATTTAATAAGAACCTAAAGATTCAATTTGGTTTGACATTCTATTGGCCACTCCGCAGATACGGTGGGTAACCTCAGGCACCCGAGAGGTACTCCGGTATCCTCAAAGACGGTGACAGGGAGGTTCTTGTTTACCCAGACATGCCATTGATGTTGTTCCAGGCTACGAGACCCGGCAGGAGGATGAGTATAGCGTCGCACTAAACTAGCTTTAGAAGTGTACGTGTATATGACTCTGCCAGAGGGTTGTCGTAGTCAGTGGGAGCAGCGGAAGCATTGGTGGACAAGTGGCTTATGTCTATTTATAGACTAAAGCAGAAATAGCGGAGATAGATCATCTATTTCTGACGTGACAGTCATAGGTTTGACTTCATCAGAATAGGGGATGGATCTGTTAAGAAGGTAGTAGGGTGTGATGTCCTAGTATTTGGATGACATACACAAAGCAGGAAGTGAAGTTCCTATACTACGATCGGTTATACTTTGGTTGTCACACAGTGGTTTCTCCAAAAATGACTTGGATATTATATCAGACATTCTGGTTACTGGATATATGGTTTTAGATCTAGATTTGGATAGTTTCCCAATCTGGGTACTTAGACAACATTCTAAAGGTATTTAGAATGGACGACTCCTGGCATGGTGGTGTACCTGTAGGTAATGGAGTCACCCTCTCTAAAGGTGTGTTACAGACTAAAGGGGAGAGGGATGTGCATGATTGGCAGATCACTTGCATAGGCAATTGAGTCGATCATGAGTACCACACCAGATGTTGTTTTTGCAATAGATGCAATGAGTTGATATTGATCCAATCCTGGAGAGACGGTCGGAAACAGTTTTGGAACATAAGTGGATGTTCTAGGGATATGATAACGACAGCATCATTCGGGAGACAGTTATCATTCCAGGCTTCCAAGGTGACCTGGATGACAGAGACGTTGTCAGAATTATAGTTTTCCCTCTGACGAGGTGCAGTACTATGGACAGGTGGTCCAGGTAGATACTGAGGGAGGCATGGCGCAGGATACTGATTAAGTTCAGTTGACGATATAGTCTAAGAAGTTTGGATTTGGAGTTCATTTATGAGCTAGGTCCCATCAGACATCCAGACACATTCTAAGACAAGTATTGCTCATTTTGGGAGATGGCATTCTCCGCGAACTTGAGATATGGAGAGACATAGAAAGAAACATCAAGGCGGATCCACTCACTGAGGCAATTCCTCGAACGCAATAGTTTCGCAAACGGGTTTTGTGAGACTGATTAGTAGAGGAGTTGGGTGTTCGGTATCACACGGGCTGTGAGTATGCGACATCGCAATAATTAGCCTTGAGTGCAAGTGGGAGATTGTTGGAGATAGTGCTCTCAGAGTCAAATATTGGATCACTGGCACGTGATTGCACTGATTGATGGAGGACCTATCCTGATAGGACAGTCTTACTCAAGATGATAGTATGCTATCTGGTTTATCTTTATCATCGTGTACTGCTTTAGGTGACCTTAGAGGTCACTATTGCGTGTTGATAGAGCCCTTAGGATTCTTGCTTGACTGCCAGCAGTATGAGGGCGATCATATACGTGGGAGCTGGTAGTCTATAAGCACATCCCTAAAAGGTCCCTAGTCGTGGGAGTTTCGTGACAGGGCATCGATACTCCAGAGTAGACTAGTGTATACAGTCAAGAACCCGACGAGGGGCGGTGGCCGGTCTCACAAGCCATTAGTGTCAGTTGGTTCACCCAAGATGTATACAGGTGCTCATTGGGTTATGAGTACACCGGACATGACTCGCCGGGAACATGCTAGTTGGTCTTATACCTGACGTCAGATAGCAGTTCCCTGGAGACATGTGTACACGTTAGTTCATCGACCTGAGATCGTCATTTGTCTCGTGTGAGTTCCCACTGTACTTTGATTACTACCCTATCACGCTAAAAGGAGACGTGCAAACAAGTTTTAGTTGGGTACAGTCCCGAGCCATATGGAGGCAGTGAGCGGATCTGCAGGGGTTCGTCTCTCCCGGTATTGGGGGTGAGGTCGCGCTGTGTCTAGGAGAGCCATTACACGAAGTCCTTGGCCAAGGCAAGAGATTTACTGGTACGTATTCCAGCAGTATCTCAGGGTGTTCTAGGCTACACTCCGACACGACTTGTACCGCATTTGGGGGTCTGACTTTTACCAACCCCCTAGGCCCGCCATGCGATGCTCATAGACGAGCGGACCGGACTGTACGGATATTGTCACTGACAGGCTCAGTAGGGTGTCAGGATGAGTTCGCTCATCGACGTCCCTTTTGTTCAATACCTGGTAGCCCGTTACGTATGGCTAATACCTCTGACGTGCTAGTGGTTAAATCCACAGCCAAGGGATTGACGAGTCTTTAGAGTTCCCCACAGACCGTTTTCTCAAGTTTCGGGCGAAAGGATGTATAGGCCGTATGGAAATATGGCAGGGTTCAATCAGATACGTGTAGTATTGCATGGATCATGATCGGACGAATAATACTAGCGGGCTTTGGTTTAAGCCGGATCCTAGTATTGGACAGTGTAGATTTTGTCTCATTGCATTTGTATTCGGTCGGAATACAAATGCGGGTATGTATATATAGTAGCGGGGTTTTCCTGTAATTTAATACGGGATCAGTTTTCTGAAGTTGCCAGTTTGCTTTCCGTTTCGGCCAATTTCCTTTGTTTCTTTCCTTGGCTGAAAATTGGTGGAGGAGGGCTAATTTGTAATTGTGCAAATTCGCATTGTGGAGGGTGGTCTTTGCATATTGTTGCTTCATGATGGTTGCACCATCATTTGACTTCTTGACTTCATCATGGCTTGACCTTTGGAGTCATGATGGTTGATGGAGTGTGGGTTTTAGTTGGTGATCATTTCTTTTCATGATAACCCTTTCTCTCACTTGCATTATGGGACACTCTCATTTTTGATCCATACACACTCTTCTCTCATTTTTCCTCTTGATATGGCCGGCCACATGAGTGGAGGGGCTGTCGAATTTAGGGGTGGGGATTTTGTTCATCTCATATCAATTTGCTTACACCAAAAATTCTCAAGTTGATCTCCATAGTTCATTTCCTCCACCAAATGGCAACTTCAACCCCATTGAGACAATAGAAGATCCACACTATTCTACAGCACTTCTTGGGCACGTCGGCTCGCCAACTTCGTGCCCGAGTTGCCTCGGTCCAGAGGTGGGAGCCCGTAAAAGAACCCGGCGATGTGGTGCCCTTCCGACGAGGAGTTGAAGACCGGAGATTCCGCGGGGAGATCGGGACGACGACGAGAAGACCGAAGGACACGGATCGCTCGGTATATCTCTCTACCCCTTCTCTAGTTTGCTAGGACTATGTTAATGGCCCGATCCGGGATGTTAGTGCACGGTGGTGCCGATTCAAAAGTTAAAGTAAATTATCGTTTCCGCGTTTTGGCCTCGGATTGACGGCCGGGGCGCCGCCGTGCACTTACAGTCCCATCAGATATCCAGACATATTCTAAGACGACTATTGTTCATTTCGGGAGATTTTTTTCTCCGCGAACTTGAGATTAAGAGTGATACAAGAAAGAAACATCAAGGCGGATCCACCCAGTGAGGCTATTTCTTAAACACAATAGTTTTACAAACAAGCTTTGTGAGACAGATCAGTAGAGGAGTTGGGTGTTCGGTATCACCAGGTGTGAGTATGGGACATCGCAATAATTAGCCTTAAGTGCAAGTGGGAGATTGTTGGATATAGTGCCTTCAATGTCAATTATTAGATCGCAGGTACGTGATTGCAATTATTGAGGGAGGACCTATACCAGTGGGACAGTCTTACTCGAGATAATAGTATGCTATCTAGTTTATCTTAACCATCGTGTACTGATTTAGGTGACATGATATGCATCACTATTACACATTGATAGAGCCCATAGGATTCTTGCTTGACTACCAACAGTATGATGGCGATCATATACATGAGAGTTGGGTAGTCTATAAGCACATCCTTAAAAGTGGTCCCTAGTCGAAGAAGTTTCGAGATAGGGCATCCATACTCCGAAGTAGACTAGTGTATACAGTCAAGACCCCGACGAGGGGTGATGGCCGGTCTCACAAGCCATTGGTGACAGTTGGTTCACCTAAGATGTATACAGGTGCTCATTGGGTTATGAGTACACTGGACAAGACTCGCCAGGAATATGCTAGCTGGTTATTAAAACTGTCGTCAGATAGCAATTCCAAGGTGACAAGTGTACAGGTTAGTCTATCGACCTGAGATCGTCATTTGTCTCGTGTGAGTTCCCACTGTGCTTTGATTTTACCCTACCATGGCTCAAAGGAGTAGTGCAAACAGGTTTTAGTTGGGTACGGTCCCGAGCCACATAGAGGCAATGAGCGGATCAGCAGGGTATTCTTCTCTCCCTACGTTGGGAGTGAGATCGTGCTGTGTCTGGAGAGCCATTACACAAAATCCATGGCCATGGTAAGAGAGATTTACTGGTAGGTATTCCAGTAGTATCTTAGGGTATTCTGGGCTACACTCTGACACGACATACCGCTTTTGGGGGTCTGACGTTTACCAGCTCTCTAGGCCCGATATGCGATACTCATAGACGAACGGACCGGACTGTACGGATATTGTCGCACATAGGCTCAGTAGGGTTCCAGGATGAGTTCGCTCATCGGACTCCCTTTCACTCAGTACATGGGCAGCCGTTACGTACAGCTAGTACAACTGACGGCTTGTGGTTAAACCCACTGCCAGAGTTTTGACGAGTCTTTAGAGTCCCCCCACAGAAAGTTTCCCAATTCGGGCGAAACGTTGTAGAGGCCGTAAGGTTTTATGGCAGGGTTCGAACATACGCGTGCACTTGTACACGTGTCATGGTTCAGACGGATAATATTAGCGGGCTTTCGTTTAAGCGGGATCGTAGTATTATACTGTGTAGATTTTGTCTCATTGCATTTGTATTCGGTCGGAATACAAATACGGCTATGAATATACAGTTGCGGAGCTATCCTGTAATTTTGTTACCGGATCGTTTTTTAAAGTTGCCAGTTTGCATCCTTTATTTGGCCAAATTCTCATTCTTTCTTTGATGGCTGAATTTTGCTTTGAGGGGCTTCTTTGCAAATGTGGAGATTAGTAAAGTGAGGGGGTTTTTCGTGGTCAAGGGGGCTCCAGATTAATTTTGTTACCGGATCGTTTTTTGAAGTTGCCTGTTTGCATCCTTTATTTGGCTAAATTCTCATTCTTTCTTTGATGGCTGAATTTTGCCTTGAGGGGCTTCTTTGCAAATGTGGAGATTAGTAAAGTGAGGGGTTTTTTCGTGGTCAAGGGGGCTCCAGCAGAATCTGGAATGTTTCTATATAGGCTTTGCTTTCTTTGTGTATTATTGGTGCTTTATTGTGATGGGATTGAATGAGATGTTTTGGTGTGGTTTTTTGTTGCATCTTTGCATGTGATCACCACTTATGCTTGCACTCACCTCCCTTCACTAGCTCCTCCTCCATAATTCTCTGGCCGAGTACAGAGAATTGGCTGCCCCAATTTTTTGTGAAGGAATCGATTCATTTCAATTGCACAAAATTCCTTTGTTCATTCGAAAAGCTCATTTCTCCTCAAACTTCCCTATATGGCAACTTCGATAAACCCTTGAGATAAAGTGTTCTACACTTATTCTACAGCAACCTTGGACACGTCAGCTAGCAAACTTCGAGTCCGAGTTGCCTCGGTTCAGAGGCGGGAGCCCGTATAAAGATTCGATGATGTGGCGTAGTTTTTAGCGAGGAGGAGATCGTAGATCGAGCGAGCTCGGGGAGCAAGCTTCGTTGGTGCATCCGCAACATGCTAGGGGCAGAGGTTAAAGACCAAAGGACACGGATCGATCGGTATAATCTCTAAAACCCCGTTTACAGTTTTCTAGTTTAAGGTTAATGGAACGATCTGGGATCGGGATGCGGTTAGTGCCAGTTCGTAAAAAAGTTTGTTTTCCGCATTTGGCCTCGGAAAGACGGCCGGGGCGCTGCCGCAACCCAACATTCACCTCATCTGTCTTCTTATCGGCATCTACCTGGGGACCGTTACGTACAGCTAGTACCTCTTGCAGCCTATGGTTCAACCAACTGCCAGCATAGTGCCGAGTGTTTAGAGTCCCATACAGAGGGTTGTTCGCCTTTGGGCAAAACTGAGTAGAGGTCGCATGGTTTTGCGACGGGGTTCGTTCACATCCGCGCACTTGTGCACGTTTGGTGTCCGGGCAGTTACTAGCGAGCTTTGGTTTAAGCTAGATCCTAGTATTTGTTTTCTGATTGGTTTTGTCTCATTGTATTCGTGTTCCTCGGAACACGGATGCGGGTGTGTATGCACAGTTGACAGAGGCAGAGGAATCTCATTAGGGTTTTTGACAGTTGACTTTTTCTAAACCCTAACGAGAATGAGAAATATGATTAATAATATTAATTAAGGATAATTATGCCATGGTTAGGTTGACCATTTGACTTTGGTTGACCATTTGACAATGATCATTTCTTTTGCAAAATGCTTCTTGATTCTTGCAAATTGCATTAAATGTGAAATGATAATGGTCATTTCAAAAAACCATCACAATTTTCTTTAGTTATTATTATTATTATTCTCATATGAGAGCATGGATATTATTCTTGCTCATTCTCTCTTGCTCTTTCTCTCTCATGCAAAGCTCTCCCTCTTCCTCTCTCAAAGCTCTCTTTTTTCATGTGTTGAAAAACATGAGCTTTGTAAGATAAAACCATCAAGACAACTCTCTACTCAATCTAGGTTTCTTAGTCTAGCAAGCTAAGCACTCTAGTTGCCTCTTGGTTGAGGTAGGAGCTCAAGGTAGAAGCCTTCAGGTGGATCTTTCTTCGGCAAAGAGAAGACGAAGAGGAGGAGCCGTCTACACCACTCCAAGGAGAAAGCAAGAAGGAGGACCACAAAAAGAAGAGAAGGAGACCTAGTAGCTAGAACTTGTAGTTAGTTTGTTAGTTTTTTTTTTAGCAAAGATCCTTCTTGTTTTAGTCAATGTTATCTTATGTTAAAAATCTTTTTTTTACCTATTCCGTCTCCCCGCAAGCACCGGGGTGGGTAACGTGGACTTACATCTCATTCCAGTCCTTCTTATTTCGACACACCGTCTTATTGACGATCTTCATCAAGGTCTCGTTGAAAGCCTCAGCTAGACCGTTCGCTCGAGGATTATAGACTGAAGAGTATCTCCATTCTATGTTATGCTGTTGTGCGAAGCGGCTGATTTTATGGCTTCTGTAGGCCGGCTTGTTATCGGAGATAATCCGTCGCGGATTGCCGAATCGATAAATGACGTGCATCTTAAAGAAATAGAGGATATTCTCCGTCTTCACTTCCCTCAGCGGTACTGCTTCTTCCTACTTGGAGAAGTAATCGGTTGTTGCCAGAATGATACGATGTCCTCTGGACGATGCTGGTTCGATGGGGCCGATTATGTCAGTTCCCCACATTTCAAACGGCCAGCTAGCCACCGTCGGATGCAGTGGATTTGGATGCTGATGGATAAAGTCTTCATGAATCTGGCACGAGTGGCACTGCTCTGCGTATTCTAAACAGTCTTGGATCATCGTGGACCAATAATAACCCATCCGTTTGATCTTCAGTTTCATCTTCGGCTCGGCTTGGTGAGAAACGCAGAGTCCGTCGTGAGTTTCTTGGATGACTCTCCTTGCCTCATCAGGTCCCAGGCATCTTAACCACAGAGAATCAAATGATCTCTTTTACATAGTGTTATTAACAAAGGCGAAGGATAGAGATCGTTTCATGAGCCGATTTCTTGAAGACGCATCTTCAGGCGTTCGACGGGATTTGAAGTAATCTATAAAGAATTCTCTACAATCCTCAGCCTTTTCCTGGTCTTTTATTTGCAGAGCCATTTGCTCGGTCGCTTCCTATTATTCGGACGACTCCGGAGATATTTCTGTCAGTGCAAGAACCCGACGGCTTTGAACAATGATCCTCACGTCATCGAGGCTCTCGTCGGCCAATTCTTTAGCGAGCTTGGCTAACGCATCCGCCTTGCTATTTTCCATACGCGGTATGCTTTCCAGGGCGTAGGAAGGAATTTGAGTCAGCAGTTGCTGTACTCTCTCGCCGTACTTCACAAACTCTGGCTTGCACGTTTGATAGTCGTCGTTTACTTGACTAACGACTAGTTGGGAGTCTCCGTATATGAGGAGGTTTTCAATTCCCATGTCGATAGCGATCTCGAGACCTACTATCAAAGCTTCATATTCGGATTCATTATTCATCCTCGGCTTTATTAAGGAGAAGGCAAAGCGCATTATCCCTCATTGCAGAGTCACGAAGATGAATCCTACCCCTGATTTGATTATATGGGTGCTTTATTTGCGCTTCTTCATGGAAGATGCCCCATCAAAATAGAGTTCCTATCGAGTGTCATTTTTCTTTCTCTCCCCGGCGATTGTGTCAAACGCGTGTTAGTCTGGCAATTCACAATTCAAGGGAGAGTCGGCAGGGATCGGATGCTCAACGAGGAAGTCAGCGATGGCCTGGCTATTCACTGCCTTAAGAGGTCGATAAGTTATCGAGAACTCCATCAAGAGACGGGCCCATTTAGAGAGGCATTACTATGGCTTTCGACATCAAATACTTGAGAAGATCCACTTTTGATATGAGATGGACCTCATGCGCCAACGCGTAGTGTCTGAGCTTTGTTATCACGAAGATCAACGCCAGGCGGTGTTTTTCAATGGGAGAGTAGTTGCTTTCTTCACCCAGGAGAACTTGACTCAGGTAGTAGAGAGCTCTTTGTTTCCCTTGATCGTTCTTTTGTGCCCACAACGCGCCTAAAGAACCTTCGAGTGCTGTTGTGTACAGGACGAGAGGTTTTCCTTTAACAGGAGCGGCCAGCACTGGCGGATTTTGCAGGTATTGCTTAATTTCGTCCAGTGCGCTTTGGCATTTGTGATCCCAGACGAACGGGGTTCCCTTTTTCATCAAGTGACTGTAGGGGCGGCACTTGCCGGAATTATTGGCTAAGAATCGCCGGATATATGCGAGCTTTCCTTGGAGAGACCGCAGTTGCTTGAGAGTCTTTGGCGGTGGCATTTCCATGATCGCCTTGATCTTCGACGGGTCTATCTCGATACCTCGGTGGAGGACGATGAATCCTAGGAATTTTCCTGAGGAAACTCCGAACGCGCATTTGAGAGGGTTCATCTTCAAGTTATATTTCCGAAGGCACTGAAACACAATCTTCAGCTGCTCTTAATGTTCTTTATATGATTTTCTTTTTACTACGAGGTCATCGATATAGCATTCGACGATTTCATGTAAGAGGTCATCGAAAATTTTCGTCATGGCCCTCTGATAGGTGGCACCGGTATTCTTTAGACCGAAGGGCATCACCTTGTAACGGAATATGCCCAAAGGGGTCCGAAAAGCGGTTTGCTTCTGGTCTTCGGGATGCATCTTTATCTGATTATGACCTGACGAGCCGTCCATGAAGGAGAAAAATTAATGAGTGGACGTAATGTCTATCATCAGCTCGGTAACTGGCACTGGGAAGTCGTCTTTTGGGCAAGCTTTGTTGAGATCCCGAAAGTCCACACATATGCGCACCGTCCCATTTTTCTTCATGACTGGGACAATGTTGGCGATCCAATCAGGATATTGAACCTCTTGGATAAAGTCAGAATCTATTAGATTCTTTACTTCGGCGTTGATGCTCATCTCAAGCTCAAGCCGCATTCGTCTCGGTGCTTGTTTGATCGGCTTGACGTCCGGAGATATCGCCAATTTATGCACATCAATCTCTGGATCTAGTCCCGGCATCTCTGAATAGTTCCATGAGAAGAAATCTTTATGCTGCATGAGTACGTCCTTTAGTGTAGCCATCCTTTCTTCAGATAACAGCTCAGTGACGAACGTAGGCCGTGGTTCACTTGCCGTCCCCAAGTCAATTTTCTTGAGGTTATCTTCAGTAGTATGTATTCCATCTTCCAGCACTTTTGGCGCCGGTGGAAATTCTGAGATCACCTCGTCATCATTGTTTTCGAAGCACCAGAGGGGATTAGCCGTATCTTCGCATATTCTTTCTCCTGACAGCGTTATCACGTGGCAGGTATGAGATCACTTCCATGACCGATATTGATCTGGTTCCATTCCCGATGCATACGTGGCTTTCGGTTCATACTTCTGCGGCGGAGTTACCCTCCAGCTGCTGGATAGAGCGAACCTGCCTTGCTGATACCAGTCCTCTATCCAGTCTTTGAATGTGAAGCAGTCTTCGAGAGGATGTCCTATTGCTCGGTGATAGGAGAAATAATCCGGGTGATTAACTTCACCTGCTTGCTCGGGGTCCTTGGACTCCGGGAGGGTGATCATTTGATGTTTTACAGCAAGATCAAGTATCTTCTGTGTCTTGTCTTGGGGAAAAGAGTATGCTCGACCCATCTTCTTTATAAGAGACAAATCCGGATTGCTCGATTCCCGATTGCACGGCTTCTTGGTCCTGCTTTGTCGCTGTCTAACGCCTTTCCCGCTCTTTGATTTATTTTTGCCTCTGCGTCGGGCTTTTTGCATGAAGGGTTGACAAGGAAGAGCATTTTCATTTTTCGCAACCTGCTGAAGGAGGCGCTGCGTTCTGGCTCTCTCATAGATGGCCATTTCGTGATTATGATCGTCTTGAACCTTTTGACCCGCTTCCCTTATAAGCTTGTCCATCTGTTCTTCAAATGAAGGACATAGCATTTTCACGGTGGGAGGTCGTTCTGGTTCAGGGTTAGCATCTTCCTACAGAGCATCTCCTTCTTCATCAAAGTCATGTATGACGTAGCAGTGGTAGAATAGGTCCCGTTTCTTGGATCGACCATATCCAAGCCCGATCGTTTCCATTCTCCCGTTGGGAAACTTTCGTTGAGTTCCGGGTGTAGGGTTCCTAGGCATCCTAGTGAAGTCTCACAAGTGATCAAACATGCACAAATCAAATTTTACGGGTGCCTACAAACCCTAATACGGATCGTTTACTAGATATCTAGGCGAAGTATGCAAGTAAACGGAAATATATCTAAAGGGAATGGGCTACAACCTTTGTAGATCCGGTCCACCACCTCCTAGGTTCCGTGATGAAGTCCCTCTGCTGTCCAAAATGAACCCATGACTCTAGCATCGGTATCATCGAAGAATGGGCGAGCTTGATCGTCGGTTCGATGCCGAAGATGATCTACGTCGAGGTATCGCAAGAACAAGCTCCAACTTCAACAAGCTTTGAAAACTTGTGAAGGAAACACCCTATACTACTTGGCAAGAGGTAGAGGATGAAGAAATAGGAGTTGGGTTCACTTTAGATTTGGATTTCTCACACTTTTTCAACACTTGCCATTGGAGTAGCAAGCTTTTCCATGGAAGATGAAGATGATGAAGAAGAAAGATATGATAAGTATATATTAAAAATAGAAATATATAATGATACTTATCATAATCAAAACCCTAGTTAAGTGTAGAGAAGAGACCATGGTTAATGGGATGGTTAGGGTTAAGCAAAAGAACAAAAAAGGAGACTAAGTCAAAACTTTCAAGAAGCTTCAAGCTAGAAAACAAAACATGCAACCATTTATCTTTTACTTTATCATTTCCTTTTTCCAAAATGAAAATAATAAATAAATAAAAAGATAAATGAATGAGAAAGCAAAACCCTAATCATGAGTTTAACCATGGTTTAATTCTTTACACTTAACCAAGCAAGCATGTATCATCAAACATGATACAATCATGTGCACATAACTATATCGCATATACAATGTGCACAATTCGAGTGAGAAAATCCTTTTAAAGTGAACCAATACTAGTTAACGGAAAGCAATATATCAAATATATAAATATGCACTAAATCATTAAATCAACACTTGATTTAACGATCCGGTCATATCGGATATAACCGACTAGTATCATATGTATCGGCTTATCGAATCAATCCTTGATTCGATGACTAGGTTATATCGCATATAACCAATCGATACATTCGTCGCGAGAATGGAATACGGTATCACATACACGCATTATTCTCGGTCCCGCACATATCTCATATGCGCTCCTATTTCGTTTCGCTTGAGCCAGGAAACCTCTGTGTAGGACTCTAAAGACTCGTCAATACGCCGGCAGCAGATGATGATCATATCAAGCATCCACAAGCCGCAAGCGGTCTGCTAAACGTAACGGCCACCCGGGTATTGAGCGATCAGAAGATCGACGAGCAAGCCCGCTCACACTCCTGTGAATCCAACCAGTAACACTTACCGTACAGTCTGGTCTGTTCGTCTGATATGTCGCATATCTCGCCTAGGGGTGGTAAACGTCAGACCCCAATAGCTCGATAAGTCATGCCGACTTGAGGTCCATAACATTCGTGAAACTACTGATAACTCTTACCAGTATATCACAGCAAACCTGGCCAGGGATTTCCTGTTATGGCCAGTCGAGCATAGCACAACATCAACCCCCAATACCGGGAGAGACGAATCCCCTCCTATCGCTCATTGCCTCCATGTGAATCGGGACTGTACCCAAAAACCACCTGTTTGCACGACTCAGTAGAGCCGTGGTAGGGTGGAAATCAAAGCACAGTGGGAGACACACAAGACTCTATGACGATCTCGGGTCAACAGACTAAGCTGTACCAGTGTCACCAGAGAACTGCCATCTGACGTGAGGTATAATACCATCTGGGAGTTCTCGGCGAGTCCGTTCAGTGTACCCAGTCTCCACTGAGCACCCGCATACCATCTTCGATGTCAAACACCAATGGATATGGGATCATCCATCGCCCATCGCATGGGTCGAGAAGATATGCGCTAGTCTACTCTGGAATATCGATGCCCCGTCTCGATATTCCCTCGACTAGGAACAATGAAGGATGTACTCTTTGACTACCCAGGCCCTACTAGTATGATCTGCATCATAGTCCTGGAAGTCGAGTACACATCCTAAGGGCTTTATCAACATGTAATCAGAGAGACAGAAAGTATACATGTTAAGATAAAGAGGAACCAGATAGCGTACTATCATGTCGAGCAAGAAAGTCCTTCCTATATATGCCCCAGCATCCACTACAATATACATCCAATGTACAGTAATGGCCTCTAGGGCATACATATAACTAACAATCTCCCACTTGCACTATGGCCATCTGTAGCAGTGGTTGCAGTATCACATACTCAACCATCCCCTAAAAGTCTCTCTTTGGGAAAAAGGCCTTCGTGAGTGGATCCGCCGTGTTGTCCTCTGAGTCTTCTCTCCTAACCTCGATCACCCTGGAGATCAACTATCTCCATGATCAGGTGATGCTGCCTCAGAATTTGTCTGGGTCACTGATGGGACCAGGGTTCCAGGGTCGAAGCCACGCTTCCATTGTCATACAATGGCAGGAACCTAGTTCATCTTATGAACCAATATACACCCAAACTTCCTCTTTGGTAGTATCTTTAATAGCGATGTTACCAGCCTTTATCGTCTAGTTTGCCACGGTATCGAGCTTGGAACTCTTCCAACATACCGTCCCTTTACTGAGGGTAAAGACAGTGCCTGTGACTGACATTCAGTCGTCTTTATTACCCTGGAACACTATCAGTGATTCTCCCCAGGATCGATTGATACCATCTCACTATACCTAGTGAGAACCCTAATATCCCTTTAGATCTATCTCATAGGTCCAAATCTCAGGATTTGGGAAGTATCATCTTTATCCTATTTGGAGAATCCTTGTGATAATAGGAGATTGACCGATCGTAGTATAGGAAACTCTTTTCCTATCAAGAGTATGTTGTCTACGTACAATACGAAGATGACCACCTTACTCTCTACTACCCTTTTGTATATACAAGGTTCGTCTACAATTTTGATGAAGTCAAACACTTTGACTATCACATCAAAACAGACGTTCCAACTCCGTGATGCCTGCTTCATTATGTAAAGCAACTTGCACACGTTTCCGCTGCTCCCACTGTTTACAAAGACCTCTGGCTGTGTTCTTATAGACGTTCTCTTCTAAATCAGTATTTAGAAAAGCAGTCATGGCACCCAAACGCCAGATATCGTAGTCATGGTATGTAGCCGTGGTAAGTAGGATCTGGATGGACTTAAGCATAGTCCCTGGAAAAGGTTTCATCATTATCCGTGCCTGGTTGATGACGAAAACCTTTAACAAGTCTAGCTTTGAAAGTCTCAACTTGTCCATCTACACCAAGTAATCTTCTCAAGATATACTTGCTCCTGATGGGGATTTAACCCTTTAGATATCGCAACCAAAGTCCATACTTTGTTGGTGTATAAGGATTCCATCTCAGATCACTTAGCATCCAGCCATTCTTACAGAGTCCCTACTCTCGATGGCCTGCTCGAAACTGGTTTGGTCATCATCTCATGATGCAATCCTCGCTCCCACTGTCATCGAGAAACCGAGGTATATCTCAGGCGGATGAGGAACCCTACTAGATCGGCGGAGAGGCTGAGGTTCGTCGGAAACCATTGAATCCTTTGGTTCTACCAAATTATCTGCAGTTTTGTACAGCTGGAACCTTTCCAGTTCTACAGAACTGATCTTGCCTCGATCTTGTCCGTATTTTGCTTTCGACATAGGCCGGACAATCCCAAATCTTAACTTACTTAAGAGATAGGCTCTTCCCATACCATATCTCATATGGAATGGTAGGCACTGATTTGATTCGAACCTAATTCAATAGGTATGCAGCTTCTCAAGTGCATAACTCCCAAAAGGAAATAGGTAACTCAGTAATACTCATCACAGAGCACATGATATCTAATATTGTGTGATTGCTCCGCCCCGATACACCGGTGTGCTGTGGTGTAATCAGAGGAGTAATACTGAGAGAGAATCTCATTTTCCTTTAGAATAGTCCAAGGATTCCATGCACAAGTATTCTCCTCCCTGATCTCATCATAGGACATAATACTTATACCCGGTTATTGGTTCTCTACTTCAAACTTATATTCTGTGAATACCTCAAAAGGTTCGGACTTATGTTTCAACAGGAACATATGACTGAATCTTGAGAGATTATCAGAGAATATAATGAAGTAAAAAGAACCAGTCCTGGCATGTGTAGACAGGAGACCTTCCATACATCATCATGTATCAGTCCCAAGAGTTTACTAACTCTTTCTCTGTTTCCAGTAAACAGAGCTGGTGTCATTATATCTTTGTGACATGACTGGCAAGTTTCACAAGATGTAAATTCAAACTGATTTAAATATGCATCTAAATGTAACTTCAGCTAGTCGGGTCGCATTGATATGACCTAGTCTACAATACCTCAAGAAGAATTCGTTCATTTCTGAACTCTTCCTCTTGTGTGTGTTCTGTATACGAGGAACTGTAGTTTGATTTAGAACGTCAATGCTTTTAGATAACGTGCCTGAACCGATCAACTTTTGATATAGGAAATGTTCAAAACATTATCCATCAATACAAAATTATATCCCTTCTTTACTAATAAAGAGACTGATATGATTTTGTATATCAGGTTCGGTATCTAATGGCATTTGTTCAGAATCAATGTATTCGTAATACAGGGTGACGGTGACCAACAGACTTGGCTGCAACACTTGCCCCGTTTTCTGTCTCATGAAACTTATCACCCGTTCTCAGCTTTTCTACCTTTTTGTAGCCCTATGTAACAGATTAAATATCTGGGATCCTGATCCGGTATCATATACCCAGGATGCAGAGGATACTGAGAAACAGTTCTTTGAAATGAACACACCCGAAGGAGATGCATCATATGCACTTTCTTCGTTTGGGCGGCATAGGAATTCTGGTATTCCCCTATTTCCTGCTCTGTCTTATAACAATTATAAGTTGGAGCGGGACCAACGTTCCCCAGCTCAGTATAACAAGCGGGTTCGGTCAATACATCCGTATTATTATCTTGATTAAGGCGTGATATGGTCGCTACCAGGAGAGAGAGAGAAGAAAACACTCTGCGTGCGCTCTTGCAAGATCAGATTGGTTATATATTTTATCTAATCAGGATGGCTCCCACTGTTTTTATCAAATCTTCCTTCAAACCTTAAAAGGAAAGACTAGCCGGGATTAATTACACTCTACAAGTTCGCCAATCTTTCAGCCAGGCCAGTGTCGGTACTTTGAGGGAGGTTCCCCGTGCTTTCGCACGGACCTAATTACTGTAAACCTCGTTTTCCCAGAGGCGTAACCCCGTTGACACCTTTCTAGACACCTACTTGATCGGCTAATTGCAAAGTGCAAAACTCTCCCAGGAGTAACAATTACTCGCAGTGGGTATCGGGATCCAACTATCATATAGAAGGTATGCAATCTCATTGCAAATTTCAACACTTGAAACTCCCGATAAAGGTTTTTACCCCTAGCACCTATGACCTTGGCTAAGGTCAACAAATCATAGGTACTAGTCAAGTTCTACCCGTCATTTCGTGATTAATTAGACCCACCCACATGACCCTTGGCTAAGGTCAACAAAGCCACATGACTGTCCTAACTAATCGCATCATATGTGGTGTAGGAAGACATCACTTAGCTACCGTACACTGTGCCTTGACTATGGTCAACAAACACAGCACGAATACTAAGTACTCTACTTCCTAAAATGACGGAGGGTTGCGACTGGTTTTTGTGAAAACCTTTAACGCTTTGAAATTGATCTCGTTGCGGAATCAAATGGTTTTAAATGGAATGTTTTCGAGGCTTTTCTAGTTTTGCTAAAGGGGTCACTCCCGGTGAAAGGATCGTCGGCCCTTTCCTCGTCGAATGAGGTACGGGATATATCATATATATCACTGTGCAAAGCGGAAACTATAGAAGCGATCAAAGACAAACCGAGGGTTGTAGCATCTGCCAGTTATTGCTAAAGGAGTCACTCCCGGTGAAGGGATCTCGGTCCTTTCCTCATCGAATAAGGTGCAGGATGTTCTATAATGAACACCTCGATGCAAAGCAAGAACTGTAGCTACCTGTTTTATTTTGAAATTCGATTCCACAACATCAATTAGGTTTATTTTCTTTCATTAATCTTATTAATGAATATCCCATCATTTAAGTCCACCTAAACATCACAGATAAATATAACGTACGCTTATGCCATCCGCATTCGCCTCGATGTCCCGTCTGCACCGTTAGGTTAGGTAACTAACGGCAGAGCGGGGCAGGGCTAGCGCGGGTGTAAAACATAAGCAACGTCTATATAATATATCATATATACTATATATAATATCTGTCACAGAACATCACATGATCTCAGATAAATCACAGCAGAAGAAACATATGAAATATTGGATATACTAGGACGTCCGCGTTTTCAATACGAGCCAGTATAAAACACAGATTCCACGGTCGTGATGAATAGCCAAGCCCACACCCCTAGACCCCTACGAGAGCGGCAAGCAACCCTACCAATTCTAGGGTTAGGAGACCCGGACTCGACTCTTCGAGTTGGTCTCCCACTGGACCCCAGAACCCGGTTACTTGTGCTCCCCTCCTTGGGTCTATCCTAGTGCAGAAAAGTAAATAATATACAACGGGTGACGACTTCCGCAACCTGGAAGTGCCCCAATAAAAGAATATTACATACAAGTTTTTACATGAATGAAAATGAAAAACACTCATCTCACATAAAAAAACCCCGGCTATTCAAACACGACGATCCAATATAACATATCCAGCAACACATAACATCTCATGTCATCAACGTAAGTAAATATGCGCATCCCAATTGTCGTTGTCATATAGCAACGAAACCGGCGATATCACATATTACACTTACGGTCACAGAAAAGAAAGTGTAAAACTACAACAGTTGGAATCCGCAACCTCCTCAGACATCGCATGCCTGACCAAATGAAATACTTAGACATCGCATGCCTAACAATTATAAACCCCGCATTTTAGTCTCAAAGTCGAAAACACTTTTCAATATCAAGTCGGGCAATTCAACAGGATTCCCGACATTCAGATCGAATGCTCGTCGCAAACTTTAGTAGGCGGCCGCACCCCCGACGCCGTCGACGAAGTGCACCAAGGCGGAACACCGCTGCCGCGAGCACCCGGACGGATGCTTTCGGCGACGGGGTTCTCCTACAGTCACTTGGTCGGGGCTATGGGGTGAGGCTGTCTATTAAGTTTACCCGGCGAGTATCCGCGTACACTACGTGATTGCGAAGGACTTTTGATCACATCAAAATTCCGTGGCAACCGATCAAGTGAGACTAAACTGCTATGTTTATATCATTCATTCAGTTATCTCATAACTTATTGTGAATTCCAATTATTGTATCACATTCCGAATAAAATAGAAAATGTTAAACTTTCCGATCGAACAATCGAACACCCAAGTTTTCCCGAAACAGCTCATCACATGAAACAGTTTTTAAAACATTCAGTTCATGCCTCAGTACCAACGGTCCAGCCGTAGAAGGGTCAAGCCAACGCCTCACATGTGGCACGCCGTACTGCCCCAAACCCGAAGGTTCAAAGGGCAGTTCAAGACGGTCACATAATCGAGTTAAGGTTTGTTGTCTTCTAGAGGGACCATCGCGTTACTTGCACTACTTAGAACGTCTTTAAACCTCAGAAAGATCCAACACTTGGAAATTTTTCGTCAGGGGAAACATTGGGTATTTATATCCGGTCGAACTTTTTAACATATTCTAAAATGTTCGGAAAGCCACATAGACAAATTCTGATAATCCGATCGAACAATCGAATCCCCCAAAACAAGCCCAGAAAATGCAACTCTGGAATAAATTTTAAATATTCCCAGAAAACTCAGCATAAAATAATGGGAATTACTGTGCAGAAAAGGTACAATGACGTCACCATGGTACCGCGGAACCGCCGCAGAAGCAGGGCTTCTGCCGCGGTTCCGCCGCCGTTCAAATGAATTATTCGCCTGAGTTTGCACCGTAATTCTTAGTTTTATTTTATGTATTTTCTAGAAATTTTTAATTCACAAAAATCCGCATTTTAGAAAAAAATCCACAGAGCAATTTTTGGGTCGGGTTTCGGTTCGATCGGACTTCAGATTCCGTCTGGACTTCGCCTAAGGCTCTAGCTAGGCTCTGATACCACTGTAGGGTTCCTAGGCACCCTAGTGAAGTCTCACAAGTGATCAAACATGCACAAATCAAATTTTACGGGTGCCTACAAACCCTAATACGGATCGTTTACTAGATATCTAGGCGAAGTATGCAAGTAAACGGAAATATATCTAAAGGGAATGGGCTACAACCTTTGTAGATCCGGTCCACCACCTCCTAGGTTCCGTGATGAAGTCCCTCCGCTGTCCAAAACGAACCCATGACTCTAGCATCGGTATCATCGAAGAATGGGCAAGCTTGATCGTCGGTTCGATGCCGAAGATGATCTACGTCGAGGTATCGCAAGAACAAGCTCCAACTTCATCAAGCTTTGAAAACTTGTGAAGGAAACACCCTATACTACTTGGCAAGAGGTAGAGGATGAAGAAATAGGAGTTGGGTTCACTTTAGATTTGGATTTCTCACACTTTTTCAACACTTGCCATTGGAGTAGCAAGCTTTTCCATGGAAGATGAAGATGATGAAGAAGAAAGATATGATAAGTATATATTAAAAATAGAAATATATAATGATACTTATCATAATCAAAACCCTAGTTAAGTGTAGAGAAGAGACCATGGTTAATGGGATGGTTAGGGTTAAGCAAAAGAACAAAAAAGGAGACTAAGTCAAAACTTTCAAGAAGCTTCAAGCTAGAAAACAAAACATGCCACCATTTATCTTTTACTTTAGCATTTCCTTTTTCCAAAATGAAAATAATAAATAAATAAAAAGATAAATGAATGAGAAAGCAAAACCCTAATCATGAGTTTAACCATGGTTTAATTCTTTACACTTAACCAAGCAAGCATGTATCATCAAACATGATACAATCATGTGCACATAACTATATCGCATATACAATGTGCACAATTCGAGTGAGAAAATCCTTTTAAAGTGAACCAATACTAGTTAACGCAAAGCAATATATCAAATATATAAATATGCACTAAATCATTAAATCAACACTTGATTTAACGATCCGGTCATATCGGATATAACCGACTAGTATCATATGTATCGGCTTATCGAATCAATCCTTGATTCGATGACTAGGTTATATCGCATATAACCAATCGATACATTCGTCGCGAGAATGGAATACGGTATCACATACACGCATTATTCTCGGTCCCGCACATATCTCATATGCGCTCCTATTTCGTTTCGCTTGAGCCAGGAAACCTCTGTGTAGGACTCTAAAGACTTGTCAATACGCCGGCAGCAGATGATGATCATATCAAGCATCCACAAGCCGCAAGCGGTCTGCTAAACGTAACGGCCACCCGGGTATTGAGCGATCAGAAGATCGACGAGCAAGCCCGCTCACACTCCTGTGAATCCAACCAGTAACACTTACCGTACAGTCTGGTCTGTTCGTCTGATATGTCGCATATCTTGCCTAGGGGTGGTAAACGTCAGACCCCAATAGCTCGTTAAGTCATGCCGACTTGAGGTCCATAACATTCGTGAAACTACTGATAACTCTTACCAGTATATCACAGCAACCCTGGCCAGGGATTCCCTGTTATGGCCAGTCGAGCATAGCACAACATCAACCCCCAATACCGGGAGAGACGAATCCCCTCCTATCGCTCATTGCCTCCATGTGAATCGGGACTGTACCCAAAAACCACCTGTTTGCACGACTCAGTAGAGCCGTGGTAGGGTGGAAATCAAAGCACAGTGGGAGACACACAAGACTCTATGACGATCTCGGGTCAACAGACTAAGCTGTACCAGTGGCACCAGAGAACTGCCATCTGACGTGAGGTATAATACCATCTGGGAGTTCTCGGCGAGTCCGTTCAGTGTACCCAGTCTCCACTGAGCACCCGCATACCATCTTCGATGTCAAACACCAATGGATATGGGATCATCCATCGCCCATCGCATAGGTCGAGAAGATATGCGCTAGTCTACTCTGGAATATCGATGCCCCGTCTCGATATTCCCTCGACTAGGAACAATGAAGGATGTACTCATTGACTACCCAGGCCCCACTAGTATGATCTGCATCATAGTCCTGGAAGTCGAGTACACATCCTAAGGGCTTTATCAACATGTAATCAGAGAGACAGAAAGTATACATGTTAAGATAAAGAGCAACCAGATAGCATACTATCATGTCGAGCAAGAAAGTCCTTCCTATATATGTCCCAGCATCCACTACAATATACATCCAATGTACAGTAATGGCCTCTAGGGCATACATATAACTAACACCGGGAACATTCCAGATCCTGTTACAGAACCGTGCTTGTCGAGCAGTTTGCTTAAGAAGTACACCTTGGGGTCTCAAGAGTCTCTTTAGTCCGTCCATGTAATATCTGGGCAAACGGATGGGCTGGAGCCTGTCAAGTGTAGAATCCGCACCATGCCAAATTTCTTTCTCCACTTTGGTTTCCCCGGATCGGTAGAATAGGATCGCCTTTTCACCTTTTCGCCTGGGAGGGACGTAGAACGTCTGCAGTTCTTCCACACTATAGGTATCAAGCGGGTCTAGCTCCTTATGATACTTTGGCGGAACCATAGCAACTTGCAAACTTTGATCTTCATCAGCGAAGGCTTGTATTGATGGCCGAGCAGACAATACGTCATTGACCTCATCTTTCGAGTCGCTGCCGATGATCAACATAGGAATGGACGGTCCTGTTTTGTCGCACTGAGGTGGACCTGAATAAACTATTTCTTCTTCTTCCTCGGTATCACTCCCGAAGACCGGAATAGTGGTGATAGCTCTGTGCTTTGGTTTGTGACATCTTTCCGTGTCCTCAAAATCTGGCAGGAAGTACTTGGCATCCTCATATTTGCGGACTTCGTTCACGGAGAATGGGTTTAGTTCCCCTGTCACAGTATACTCGAGACCATCCTTGAAATACTTCATACACTGATGTTGTGTAGAAGGGATGATGTTGTACTCGTGTAACCATGGTCGGCCGAGCAAAGCGTTATAGCAGGTCTTAGCGTCAATGATGCGAAATTTAATGTCCGTAATAAGCAGCCCAAAGCGCAACGTCAATATCACAGACCTGAGCGTTCGTGATGACTGGGAGTCAAATCCGGAGATAGTGATTTTATCCCGAGCGAGATGTTGAACGCTAATGCAGATTTCCTTCAACACTCTTACATTGAGAAGGTTGACGGAGTACCCGTTGTCAACCAGGATTTTGCCTATCTTGATATCATGACAGTATCTGGAGACATAAAGGGGGCGGTTATGCTCACACGTCCCGTGGAGAAGATCTTCATCGCCGAAAGTGATATCGGCCGTGTGTACTTCTTCCAGCTCGTCCTACATCTTTTCTTCGGCGAGGAAAGCTTGGAACTGTCCAGGCGCTTGTAATGCCTTGATTAGAGAATCTCTCGCCTCCTTAGATAGCAGAAGGGCATCAAGAATACTTAGCTGTGAGAAGATCTTCCTCAAGTGTGCCAGAACATTGTAATCCACCTTATTTTTCTTGGGCGGGTCCTTGGCTGCTAGCTCTTAGACGACTCGATCATCAAGGGCGATATCCTCAGGGACTTTTTCTTTCCCCTTATCCTTTTTGTTCGAGCCCTTATTTGCAGGTCCTAGATTCTTTTCAGGTAATGTGTGATTGCGCAGCTGAATGTTCGCGCAGCCCTTCGGTTTTTCCTCTTTTCCTAAGGTGGATTATTTGAAGAGAGGGCCCAGAGTCATTTCTTCGCCATAGTCGCCCCCGAAGGTGAGAACTTGCGATCCCCAAGCGTTGACCATGCGACAATTGCGGGTAGTTCTTTTATGCTCCTCAGTCGTATTTCTTTGCTCCCGACGTGGTTTGCGTTTTATCCGCTTGAAATGTTGTCGGTGGGAAACATATCCATGCCACCATCTTTTAAAAGCATTGCACTCTTCAGTGGGGTGCGCAATCTTTCGATGATATAAGCAGTAGTTAGGATGTGTTCCGCTTCACCAAGGGCGTTTGCTTCGGAGGATGGCAGTTTCATTCCCATCGATATGGCTTTGGCGAACCTCTTCATCGTTTTGAACCTGCTTTTATTTGCAGCGGACGTACTTCGATCTGGCGGGAGTATTTCAATCCTTTCGTCCAGTCGCCGACGTTTGGCTTTTTCAAATATGGCCATCTCACGCTCTTGAGCAGCTTTTCTTTTAAGAAGAGCTTCGTCCAGGAATGCATCAATCATTTCGTCCGATGGCCCTAGAAGCTCCGGCTTAGGATCTGCCCCCAGTTTCTCTGTGTAAGGAGCTTCTTCATCGTCTATCGACGAGTGAGAGATCACATGGCAACTTGCCGCATAGTCTTCAGATTCATCCGCCGAGTCTTCCCCATTTTCATCATCTCCGTCCTCAAGGACGTGGCTGAGAAATTCTTGGAGTGTGACTGGATTCCACACTTTTTTATTATATTCTTCCAGCGCGTCAATCTGCTTTTGCAGGTCCGTGCGCTTGCCACTAGGCTTTAGGGGCTTCTTGGTCTTCTTCTTCTTCTTCGAAGACTTTGACGGCGGGGTGTGAGAACTTTGACAATCACCACCAATTTTTGGAGTTGGGCGCTGCTTTAGCATTCCCTCAATGATCTCGGGTTCCAGTGGATTTTTCTACCTGATTGACGGGCATGTGTGGAGATCCTTCAGCATTCTTTTTGTTTTGGTTGGAAGAGCGACCTCCCATGGAGCTTCTTCTACGAAAGAACACGAGGCCCCCGGTGTGTCCGTCTTCTTGGGAGCGTGTGGATGTGGTGGGTTCACCTTCCAATTCTCGAACATGGCAAATTTTCCCTGTTGGTCTTGATCTTCAATCCATCCTTTAAAGACGAAGCAATCCTCAATTGGATGGCTTACCGTTTAATGGTAGGGGCAATAATTAGGGCTATTAGCCTCGCCGGGTTGCAACAGTCGTTTTGGATTCGGCAGATTGATATGCCTGTTGTGCACCGCTAGCTCGAACAATCTTTTCGTCTTGTCCCGGGGAAATGAAAAAGGGCGCTTCATCTTCTCATTATAGTATCGCCGTCTTTACTATAGGCGATCCATTAATTTTGGATCAGTGGGCTGCTGTTGAGTATTCGCAACGAATGTCGCCTTCCCTTTACCCTTTTCGTTTCGCGGCTCCGGCTTTGGAGGAGACGGTCTATGACCCATTTGGTCCATTTGGGCCAGTTTGTCGATCAAGGCCTGGAACATGGTCAGCTTGAAGAACATCATGAATTGGGAAATAGTGGCTTGACGGTCAAGAGTGCCCACGAACATGCTTACTGCAGGCGCTTCTTCGATGCACTGCACACATTTCGACCATAAATTTTGCCATCGTATTGCGTACTGCACCCACGTTTTACCTGGCTTCACCCTGGCATTGATCAATGCTGTTATTGGGGTGCGTTCACTAGCACTCGTGAAACGCTAGGTGAATAGTACCTCCATCTCTGCAGAAGTCTTGACAGAGTCATTTGGAAGTTCAGAATACCACTGGAATGCCGTTTCCAACAAGCTACCAACAAACTGGTGGAGCAGAAGTTTATCATCACTTCCAGTGTTGCCGCACAAGGCTCTGAATTGAGCGACATGATGATGTGGATTCCCCATCCCTTTATATACGTGGAATTTAGGGATCGTATATCCTGGCGGGTACCTTATTTGGTCATACCAGCCAGGATAAGGTCGTCCAGTCTTAACGACCTGTCCAGTCGCTTCATTTGCCTGGTGAGCTCGTATTTGCTGAGCAATGTAATCATCCAGAGCGGCCTTTGAGATGGTCTCCTCTTTGGATGCTGAAAGAGCCAGAGAAGGGTTCGATGTCTCCCCTCTGTCGTCTTCAATGATGATCGGGAGGACTTCAGCTGGAGGTTCCGGCTGTAACATCATCCCAGCCATGTCTTGGAACAAAAGAGATATTCATTTTATATGGGTTGCCTGCTCCGCAACCTTTTTTTTCTTTCCTCTCAAACATTCTTCGGAGGAATTCAGCATCAGTTTCTTGTTCCCGACGCTGCTCTAAGGTCTCTGGATTTTCTTTTAGCCCAGTGAGTGCGGCCATTGCAGTCAGCATCATCTGAAGTTTCTGCTGCTGCTGCTCCTGAGCCTTTGTTAACGATCGGGTGAGCGGTCGATGACCCGTAAAAGCACGGCTTTCTTCTTTTCCAGAATCCATAAAAATAGTATGCACCATTATGCCCCCAGACTTGGGGCGTTTAGGTTTGGTGTCTTTGCGGTTCATCGCGGACACAGGGGCTTTCTATGGCCTCCTTTTCTTGTGAGCAGTTGAAGTCGAGGGGGCCGTTGCAGCGGGCACCCAGACGGATGACATCTTCTGTGGTACCACGAGATGGCTTTTTTCTTGCTGAGCTTTAAGCTTCTTTGGCCGGTGAGAGTAGCCCTGGTCAATCACCGAATCCTGGACCTGTCGCCAGACTTTATAAATTTTGGAGGACAGCCGCTGAGGGGGCTGTTCCGGCTTCTTTTGTGTAGTAATCTCCATAGGTAGAGGGGATCTCTTCAGCATGGCGGTCAGAGATTTCTTGCGAACCCTCCTAAGCGGTTCAAAGTTGTTCCCAGTTGGAACAGCAGCATTGATTTCTACCATGGGGGCTGGCGGAGTTAGTCCAGAAAGGGAGCTGCCCTCAGCCTTCCTTACTCGGCGCCAGTAACGACGGCGAGCATGTCGCGTGGATGGTGTTGGTTCAGCTATTGGGATGGCTTCGTCGTGCCCCCTGTTCTGGTCAGGTGCTGCTGGTATCAGCCTCTTGAAGACCGACGTCCGTTGGGAAGAAGTATCCAATCTGTCAAAGACAGAACTTTGGGCAGGAGCCGGAGCCGGAGTGTCCAGCCTTGTAAAGACTGATCCTTTGATGGGAGAAGCTTCTTTGGTCGCTTCGAGAGTAGGAATGGCTATCTGTTTTGGGATGGCGGCTTCAGGTATCATGGGCCTCTTGACAGGCCCATTGGAGTTCAGGCTCAGCCTATCGAAGACTGATGCTGTCGGTTTGGCATTGGATGACCCGTTGAAATGGGCCATGGTGGTAGTGAGCCGATCAAAGACCGACTTCTTCTGCGCTTCTTGCGGCAGTGGGATGTTAACGCTCACTGGTGGGAGCATGGTCCCGAAGAACAACCCGGTGGTAGCTTGCGTTACCTGCTCTACCAGCATTGTGAAAAGGGAGGCCGTCTGGGGCCCGTAAGTTACACCTCCAGATGAGGCGGAACGGGAGTTGCAGTTGCAGCTGGAGTATTTTGTGCAGGTAGAAGCCATTGATCTTTCGTTTTCTGCACGGAGTAAGACACTAAATCTAAGTACCTAGAACCCAAGGGCAACCATATTAAACTGCGATTCGTTCGCGAAACACGACACACGAAGTGTGGAGTGGAAAGAGGAAAAGGTCCTACCGAGCATGCCAGAATCTGTTCCTCGCCGAAAACACGGAGACCCCACCGCGCAGGTCCGTCTTGCCTGAATTTCGGGGCAGATGCTAATTGGTGCTATCCGTCGACCTCTCCGAAGATGCCAAGTTAATTTATGACACCTTGTATCTATGGTTTAAACGGATGCGGCCGATGTAGCAGACTTCGTCAGATTTCCCCCTCATTTGAGGGGTTTTTGATTGTGGGGACGCTCTTCCCTGCAGGCGCAAGCCCCTGCAGTTAATTACGCTACCACGTCACGGTAACAACTTTCTCCTTCTCCAGACGGTCATTTCGTGTTGTGGGTGTTTGTTTTGTTTTTTGTTGCCCGTGGATTGTATATAGAGACTAATGTTTGTTGTCGCCCGTAGGGCGTAGATTAGTCCCAATATGTATTCTCTTAGATTTGGGTTTGGGGGTTGGGTATAAGGATACGTTAGTCTCATTTAAGACTAAGATCAACTTAAATGTATGTTAAGGATACGTTAGTCTAATTTAGACTAAGATCAAATTAACGGGATTGTTTAGATCCAACGAAAGAGCATTTGAACTCTATTGTTTAGTTTAGTGACTTTGCGGTCGATAATTAGTTTAAAGACATTACGGTCCAATATTAGTTTAAATACATCACGGTCGAGGTTAAGGACATCATAGTCCGTGATTGTAAAGACCTCATGGTCAAGGTTAAGGACATCATAGTCCGTGAGTTTAAAGACCTCACAGTCAAGGTTAAGGGCATCATAGTCCATGGGTTTTAAAGGACCCTACAGTCCGTAGAATGTTTGGTTATCGGGACCCGTCACCTCTCTGAAGACGTTGAAGGATTACAACGACAAATATCAGAGGAGTAAAGAGATGTACCCTCGAACCGATGTGAGTTGGTTGAAAGATCTGTAGTCCAATTTTGGGCTAAGATCTGTTAACAGATTTATGAGCATGTGGGCTCAATTAATCTGAATTTGAGGACTTATGTCCAATCTTGGGCTAAGTCCAATCAAGTTAAAATGTTTTAACATTTATTTTGGGCTGTTGGAGCCTTTTTTTGGGCTTAGCCCTTTGAATTATGACAATATTTTGTCTTTTATTGAATGCTATGCATTCATCATAGCCTTGGGCTTATTGGAGAACAATTCATATTCTGTCAGTGCGATACGTGGCGCACTTGGCGTTTTGCGCCAGTCAAAGAGCACAGTGCGCTACTGCCAAGTAGCGCACACGAGAAGGACACGTGTCACGCTTGGCGCAAAGCGCCAGATGATGGGCGCATTGCGCCAGTTTATGAGCGCAGGTGATTGACACGTGGTGCGTCTGGCGCTGAGCGGCAGCCCATGAGCGCAGTGCGCTATTTCACAAGCGCAAAGCGACACGTGTCACGCTCAGCGCTGATTGCCAGTCTAAGAGCGCGGAAGCGCAATTCAAGAGCGCAAAGGCGCAGTTCCAGAGCGCAGAAGCGCATATGATAAATTTTATGATCTGAGCTTTTTAAAGGAGACTTTGTCTCAAGATCTAAGAACAACCATTCTTATTTTGTTTCAATCTCTTATATTGATGAAAGGTTTTGCCTTTATGGATCTATGATCCTTAAGAGAATTGAATCATTCTCCTCTCCTTATTATAATGAGATGTTCATCATCTCTTTGAGAAAGACTTTAGTCTTATAGATCAATGATCTGTGAGAAGTAATCTCTTCTTTTATTTTATGATGAGATCTTTTGATCTTTTTTTTGTGAATAACTTTTTGTATTTGTAGATCTATGATCTTTTTAAAGAAATGAATTCCTCTTTTTTTGAAATGATTTCATCCTTATATTCATCATCATTCATTCTTACCTTGAATAAAAAATCTTCTTGCAAGAACTTCCTCTTTATCTTTGAGTTTCTCAAAGTTTAGGGGGGGTTTCTGTATAAGACTTGAAGTTTTGGGGCCTTTATATTGGGCAAGCTGATTTGTTGAATCAGTTAAAGAGATCTTTCTCTGATTGATTTGGGGATGTTTCTCAACCATTAGATCTTTGATCCTAGGGCTTCTGTGTTACATAAGGCAATCTTCCTGTTTTTAAAAATATTGATAAATCTTTCCATACAGAATTTATTCTATCTTTTGGTAATTTTTATTTACCATTGGATCATTGATCCAACGGTGCTCTGATTTACAGAGAACAATCTTGTTATTTGGAAAGATTTTGAGGAATCTTTCCTTAACAGAATTTAATTCTGATTAATTAATGATTTATCATTATTATTAGATCTTTGATCTAACGGTGAGGAGCTCTTAGTTCCAGTACTAGCGCACCTGTGCTTTGCACTTGGTGCACTGCTTAGAGCACAGCGCACTTAGCGCTAGTGCACCCATGTCTTACACGTGGTGCGCTGCTCAGAGTGCAGCGCACATAGCGCAAGCGCATCCGTGTCTTACACATGGTGCGCTGCTGAGAGCGCAGCGTACCTAGCGCTAGCGCATCCGTGTCTAACATGTGGTGCGCTGCTTAGTGCGCAGCGCACCTAGCGCTAGCGCATCCGTGCCTTACACGTGGTGTGCTGCTTAGGACGTAGCGCACTTGGCGCTGCATCTGAAGCGTTGCTTCATTTTCAAATTTAAATTTCAAATAGAACTTTGCTCTGATTGGGGGAAACAATCGTCAATGATTGTAATGAAGTACAAAGAACCAACCCTGGCATTTGTAAATATAGGACCGTATACATCATCATGTATCTGTCCCAAGAGTTCACCAACTCTTTCTCTGTTTCCAGTAAACGGAGTATTGGTCATTTTACCTTTGAGACAAGACTGGCAAGTATCATAAGATGAAAATTCGAATAGATTCTCATATTCATCCTTATATAACATAGCTGGTCGTGTCGCATTGATATGACCTAGTCTACAATTCCTCAAGAAGGATTCGTTCATTTCTGAATTACTCCTCTTGTGTGTGTTCTATATACTTTGAACTGTGGTTTGATTTAGAACGTATATGCTGTTTCATAACGTGCCTAATCCAATCAACTCTTGATTCAGGAAAATGTTCACAACATTATCCTCCAATACAGAGTTATATCCTTCTTTAACTTAATAAAGAATCTGATGTAATGTTGTATATCAGGCTTGGTATGTAATAACTTTGTTTAGAATCAATGTATTTACCATTTGGTAATACAAGGTGATATCTGCCAACTCATTTGGCTGCAACAATTGCACCATTCTCTAACACTTAGAGACATATCACCCACTCTCAGTTCTCTAGCCCATGTAACATATTACATATATGGGATCCTGATATGGTATCTCATACCTACGACGTAGAGGATATTGTGAAACAGTTCTTGGTAATGAACACACCCGAAGAATATGCATCAACCTGATTATTCCTCGAATGGATGGCATAGGAATCTGGATATTCCCCTATTCCCTTCTCAGACTTATAACAATTATAAAATAGAGCGGAACCAACATTCTCCAGCTCAGTATAATAAGAACGTTCGCTCAATGCATCCATATTATTATCTTGATTAAGGCATGACATGGTCGCTACCAGGAGAGAGAGAGAGAGAGAGAGAGGAAAACACTCAGCGTACGCTCTTACAAGATTAGATTGGGTATTATTTTATCTAATCAAGATGGCTCCTACTGTTTTTATCAAATCTTCCTTCAAGCCCTAAAAGGTAAGATTAGCCGGGATTAATTACACTCTACAAGTTCGCCAATCTTTCGGCCAGGCCAGTGTCGGTACTTTAAGGGAGGTTCCCCGTGCTTTCGCACGGACCTAATTAAAATAAACCTCGTTTTCCCAGAGGGATAACCCCGTTAACACCTTTCTAGACACCTACTTGATCGGCTAATTGTAATGTGTAAAACTTTCTCAGGAGTAACTCTTACTCGCGGTTGGTATCGGGATCTTACTATCTCATAGAAGGTATGCAATCTCATTGCAAATTTCAACACTTGAAATTCTCGATAATATTTTTCTCTAGCAACTTATGACCTTAATATGGTCAACAAATCATAAGCGCTAGCCAAGTTCAATCCGTCATTTCCTGATTGAATTAAACCCATCCGTATGACCCTTAATATGGTCAACAAAGTCGTACAACTACCCTAATCGAATCGCATCATATGCTTTAGCAGATAAGCACTAATTAACTACCGCACACTATGCTTTAACATGGTCAACAAACGTAGCAAGAATACTAAGTAGTACTTATCTGAAATGATGGAGGGATACGACAGGTTTTTAAGAAAACCTTTTGCGTAATGAACTTGATATTGTTGTAGAATCGAGTGATTTTGAAAAGGAGTGCTTTTTAGGCTTTTGCTAGTTTTGCTAAAAAGGTCACTCCAGGTGAAGGAATCTCGGCTCTTTCCTTATCGAATAAGGTGGGGGATATTTCATAAATAGCACTATGCAAAACAAGAACTATAAAAGCAATCAAAAGACAAAACCGAGAGGGTTGTAGTATCAGCTAGTTTCGCTAAAGAGGTCACTCCCGGTGAAGGGATCTCGGCTCTTTCCTTATCGAATAAGGTGTTGGATATTCTACAAGGAATATCGCAATGCAAAGCAAGAACAAGAGCTACCAGTTTTTAAAACAAGATTCTGCAACATCTTTAGATTTCCTTTATTTCATTAATCTCATTAATAAAGTCTCATCAATTATGCTTCCTAAGCATCACAGAAGAAACGAAAGCAGCAATATTTATTATATATCATATAAATAATATAAGCATCCGTATCAGAATATCAAGCGATCACATCACAGAATATCGCAGCAGAAGAACACATATGAAATGTTGGATATACTAGGAATTCCGTGTTTTAAATTAATCCAGTATAAATTACGGATTCCACGGTCACGATGAACAGCCAAACCCACATCCCTTGACCCCTATGAGGGCGTCAAGCAACCCTACCAATTCTAGAGTTAGGATACCCGGTCTCGACTCCTCGAGATAGTCTCCCGCAGGACCCTAGAACCCGGTTACTTGTGCTCTCCTCCTTAGGTCTATCCTAATACGGAAAAGTAATTAATATACATCAATGGTGACATCATCCTCAACCTAGAAGTGCCCCAATAAAAGAATATTACATACAAGATTTTATATGAATGAAAATGAATAACTATCATCTCACATAAAAAAACGGCTATTAAAAACACGACGATCTAATATAACATATCACAGCAACACATAACATCACATGTCATCAACGTAAGTAAATATGCGTATCCCAATTTTCGTTGACATATAGCGACGAAACCGGCGATACACCACATATTAGACTTATGGTCACAGAAAAGAAAGTGAAAAACTACAACAGTTGGTATCTGCTACCACCTTAAACATCATAAACCCAATGTATCACATACTTTGGATTTCATGCCCAACCAAATGAATTCCTTAGACATCACATGCCTAACAATTATAAACACCGCATTTTAGTCTCGATATTGAGATAACTTTCCAATATCCAGTCGTGTAATTCAATAAGATTCCCGATAATCTGATCGAATGCTCGTCGGAAACCTTAGTAGACAGCCGCACCCCCGATGTCGTCGACGAAGTGCACTAAGGTGGAACACCGCGGCCGCGAGCATCCGAACGGATGGTTTTGGCGATGGGGTTCTCCTACAGTCACTTGGTCGTGGCAATGGAGCGTGACTCTCTAGTAAGGTTACCCGGCAAGTATCCGCGTACGCTACGTGATTGCGACGGACTTTTGATCCAAATCAAAATTCCATAGTAACCGATCAAATGAGACTAAATTCCTAGATTTATAAAGTTAAAATTAGTTATCACATAACTAAATATTGTGGATTCCAAGTATTGTATCACAATCACAGATAGCTAGACGATATTAAATTTTTCGATTGAATAAACAAACACCCAAAATTTCCCAAAAAGCTTAACACTTGAGCGGAGTTTAAATGGAACCCAGAACATGCCACAACACCTATGGACTAGCCGTAGAAGGGTCAACCCTTTCCTTACCTATAGCGCCGCGGAACGACCATAAACCCTAGGGTTTTATGGAGGTTCCGACGGTCACAGAATCAAGTTAGGGTTTTGTTCTTCTAGAGGGTCAACAGAATCACCTGCATGATTTTCTGAAGATTTTAAACTTGGAAAAAATCCAACTCTTGGAAAATTTCCAACAAGAGAAAAATTGGGTTATTGATATCCGTTCGAACTTTTTAACGTCATCTAAATAACCCGAAACGATGTTTGAATAACGAATACGAAACACTCTGAATTGCCAATACAGTAAGACCTTATCATATGCTATCTTAGAAAAAACAAGCCACACATGAAACACCAAAACCCAGAGACTGGAACAGAGAAGAAAATTGTAGCCAAAAATCCACAAGAAATCCGGTGAGCTTGGATTTTTATCAAAAGTGGCCGGCCAAAATCCGGCGAGAGGGGTTCAATTTTCTTCTGTGTTCATGTCACATTACATGTAACATTCTGCAGTTGCAAAAAATTTTAGAGGCCATTTAAAAATCGACAGAAACTAGATTTCATTGTTTCAAGTTTCGGAGTAGTTTCGGTTTCGTAATCTAACAAACATCGTCTAATTCTCTAACTTGTCTCTAATACTACTGTAGGGTTACCTAGCACGGCAGCAAGGCTTCGAGAGGCATCGTCCATGCCAATTTCAAAAATTTGCCATACTAAAGAACCCTAACCCTAGAATCTTAACTAGAGATTTAGACGAAACAACAATGTAAACAACATTACATCTAAGTGCACAAGGAATACAACCTTTGAAGACTGGTCCTTCACTTCTAAAGTTCCGCGTAGTAGTCCCTTCGCTCCAATTAGTAAAAACCCGAACTCTAGTACGGGTTCACATGAAGAAATGAACAAGCTTGCTCGAAATCTTCGAGATCGAAGATGATTTACGTCGAGAAGACTCAATCTCATGCTACCTCTTCACTAATGGTAGATTAGAGAAGAAAACACACTAAACTAAATGGCTAATATAGTAGAGGATGATGAAGTAGGAATTTTGCTCACTTTAGATTTATTTTTCTCACAATATTTCCAAACTTTGAGAAAAGCAAGCAAGCTTTCTCTTGATGAAGAAGAAGATGAAGTGGAGAAGAGAATGAAACTCATGAGGTGAGAATTGTTAGTTATGTATATGCCCTAGAGGCCATTGCTGTACATGTGATGTATATTATAATGGATGATTGGATATATATAGAGAGGACTTTCTTGCTCGATATGATAGTATGCTATCTGGTTTCACTTTATCATAACGTGTTAACAAATACTGTTTTGTGATCACATATTGATTAAGCACTTAGGAAATGTACTCGACTACTAGGACTATGATGAGATCATACAAGTGGGACCAGGGTAGTCCACGAGTACATCCTATAACTGTTCCTAGTCGAGGGTGTATCGAGACAGGGTATCGATACTCCAGAGTAGACTAGCGTAAACGCATCTTGACCCATATGATCGGCGATGGATGATCCCATATCCATTGGTGTTGGATATCAAAGATGGTGTACGGGTGCTCAGTGGAGACTGGGTACACTGAACGGACTTGCCGAGAACTCCTAGATGGTATTATACCTATCGTTAGATAGCAGTTCTCCTGTGACACTGGTACAGGTTAGTCTGTAGACCCGAGATCGTCATAGAGTCTTGTGTGATTCCCACTGTGCTTTTATTTCCACCTTACCACGTCCAAGAGGGCGTGCAAAACGGTTGCTTTTGGGTACAGTCCCGAATCACATGGAGGCAATGAGCGATGGGAGGGGTTTCGTCTCTCCCGGTATTGGGAGTTGATGTTGCGCCGTGTTCGATTGGATATAACTGGAAGTCCCTGACCAGGGCTGATATGGAGATTTACCGGTAAGAGTTATCAGTAGTTTCTCAACCAGTTATAAGCCTTACATCGAAACGACTTATCGGTTACTGGGGTCTGACGTTTACCACCCCTAGACTAGATATGCAATATATCAGACGAAGAGATCGGACTGTACGGGAGTGTTACTGATTGGATTCACAGGAGAATGTACAGGTTTGCTTGCTGATCTTTTGATTGCTCAATACACGGGTGGCTGTTACATTTAGCTGACCGCTTGCAGCTTGTTGGTGTTTGATATGATCATCACCTACTGCCGGCGTATTGACGATTCTTTAGAGTCCTACACAGAGGTTTCCTGGCTCAGGCAAAACGGAGTAGGAGCACATATGTCATATGTGCAGGACCGAGAATAATACGATATGAGATACCGTATACTATTCTCGCGATATGAGATATCGGCCGGGTATATGCGATATAGCCGGGTCATCGGATCAAGTGTTGATTCGATGAATTGGTACATGTTATATTAGTCGGTTATATGCAATATAGCCGGATTGTCGGATCAAGAGTTGATTCGATAATTTAATGTATAATTATATATGTGATATATTACATTACGTTAACTAATATAAGCTCGCTTTATTGATTCATTTTCTCACTGGATAATACATTAATGTATATGTGATATATGTTAATTGTATTATTTTCTTTTATTACAAAATATATTGTATATGTGATATATAATATTGTAACAAGTTAGGGTTACAAATGAAACATGGTTGTTAAGTTTAAACCAAGTTAGGGTTTGGATTTGGGTTAGCTTTTGGGTAAGCTTTTTCATGAAGCTTCATGAAGCTTTACTTTTGTCATTTAGCTTTGATATTTTGTGTAGATATTTGTTAACCCAACCCAAACCCATAACCATAGTTTATTCTCTACATGAGTTAATGCCTTCATTTATTAACGCATGGTTGTTATTTGTAACCACAATAATTCATTATCCATCACAAAAGCTTTCTTCTTATTCTTTCTCCTTGAAAAGCTTTCTAGCTTTTTGTGTTGTGATGATTTAAAGTGAAAAATTGAAAGCAAAAGAGAGCAAAATTCCTACTTCATCATCCTCATCTATTCTAGACACTTAGATTAGGGTGTTCACATCACTAATTGTTTCATTAGTGAAGTGTAATCTTGGGTTTGAGATTCTTCAAGGTAGATCATCTTCGAAAAGGAAGACTTCAAGCAAGCATGGATCATTCGACTTATGGAGCCTCTCTAGAGTCTGGGAGTTCATGGATCGCGGTGAAGGGACTACTACTTGAAGCTTATGAAGCGAAGGAACGGACAACAAAGGTTATAATCTCTCTCTCTTAGATGTGAAGTTGTTTACATGCAAAGTTAACCCTAATTCTCTAGTTCGATTACTTGGTTGGTTTGTTTAGCACCCCAAAAATTTTAATATAGCATGTTTGATTTTTGCCAAAACCTTGCTAAAATGCTAAGCTAACCCTACAGTGGTATCAGAGCCAAGCTAGAGCATTAGGCGTTGTCTAGACGAAGTTAGAAGTCCGATCGAACTCCGAAAACCCTAAATTTCCCACATTCTAGAAATTTTTCATGTTAAAGATACTCAAAAAATCATGCAGTGAATTCTATCGACACACCTGAAGAACGAAACGCTAACTCGTCTATGTGATAGGGGATCCGCGGCCAAAACCTGGTTTTGGCGGCGGATCCACGGCGCCACTTGAGAGGCTTGGGTCGGCCCTTCAGCTGCAGGTCTGTAGGTACTGTGGTATGTCTCTGGTTAATTTTAATCGTGCTCAAGTGTTGAGCTCTCTGAGAATTTTTGGGAATTCGTTGTATCTGTCGAATTATCTAACTTCGCCTAGTTATCTGTGATGATTATGTGTTGCTGTGATATGTTATATTGGATTGTTGTGTATTGAATAGCCGGGGGTTTTATGTGAGAGGAGAGTTTTCTTTTTCATTCATGTAAATTCATTGGTATGTAATATTCTTTTATTGGGGAACTTCCTGGTTGAGGTTGATGTCACCATTGTATATTATTTACTTTTCCGCATTAGGATAGACCCAAGACGGAGAGCACAAGTAACCGGGTTCTAGGGTCCAGTGGGAGGCCATCTCGAGGAGTCGAGACTGAGTCTCCTAACCCTAGAATTGGCAGGGTTACTTGCCGCTCTCGTAAGGGTCCAGGGATGTGGTTTTGGCTATTCATCGGGACTGTGGAATCCGTGTTTTATACAGGCTCAAAATAAAACACGGACGTCCTAGTATATCAAATATTTCATATGTTGACTTCTACCGCAATGTTCTGTGATGAGATCATATTAGTGCCTGTGACGAATGCTTATACTATATGTATATGTTGATATATAAATATTACTGCTTTTGTTTCTTATGTGTTGCTTTGAAAGCTTAAATGATGGGTTTTATTAATGAGATTAATAAAAGAAAAGAAACCTAAAAGATGTTGTAGAATCAAATTTTCAAAAAGGGTAGCTACAGTTTTTGCTTTGCATAGCGGTATTCCTTGTAGAATATCCAGCAACTTATTCGATGTGGAAAGAGCTGAGATCCCTTCACTGGGAGTGACCACTTTAGCAAAAACTGGCAGATGCTACAAACTCACGGTTTAGTTTTTGATTGCTTCTATAATTCTTGCTTTGCATAGCGGTATTTATGAAATATTCTGCACCTTATTCGATGAGGAAAGAGCCGAGATCCGTTCACTGGGAGTGGCATCTTTAGCAAAACTAGAAAAGCCTAAAAAACACTCCTTTTCAAAATCACTTGTTTCTACAACGATATCAAGTTCATTACACAAAAGGTTTTCTGAAAAACCTGCGCAGCCCTCCGTCATTTCAGATAGGTGTTATTTTAGTATTCGTGCTACGGTAGTTTGGCCTCCGTCAAGGCGTAGTGTACGGTAGCTGATTTAGTACTTACCTGTAACATAAGATGTGACCGGATTAGGATATTCGTACAGCGTTGTTTGGCCTTCATGAAGGGTCGTGCGGATGGGTCTAATTCAATCAGGAAATGACGGGTTGAACTTGACTAGCGCCTTATGGGTAGTTTGGCCTCCATCAAGGTCATAAGACGCTAGGGGTGAAAGATATTATCGGGAATTTCAAGTGTTGAAATTTGCAATGAGATTGCATACCTTCTATGAGATAGTTGGATCCCGATACCTACTGCGAGTAAGAGTTACTCCTGCGAGTGTTTTACACATGACAATTAGGCAATCAAGTAGGTGTCTAGAAAGCTATTAACGGGGTTATTCCTTTAGGAAAACGAGGTTTATTCTAATTAGGTTCGTGCGAAAGCACGGGGAACCTCCCTCAAATTACCAATACTGATCTGGCTGAAAGATTGATGAAATTGTAGGGTGTAATTAATCCCGGCTAATCTTACCTTTTAGGGTTTGAAGGAAGATTTGATTAAAACGGTGGGAGCCATCCTGATTAGATAAGATAATAGCCAATCTATTCTTACAAGAGCGCACGCTAAAGTGTTTTCTTCTCTCTCTCTCCAGGTAGCGACCATGTCAGGCCTTAATCAAGATAATAATATGGATGTATTGACCGAACCCGCTTGTTATACTGAGTAGGGGAATGTTGGTTCCGTTCTTTCTTATAAGTGTTATAAGACTGAACAGGAAATAGGGGAATACCAGAATTCACACGCCGCCCAAATGAAGAATAAACGTGTTGATGCATCTTCTTCGGGTGTGTTAGTTATCAAGAACTATTTCTCAATTCACTCTATGTCCTGGGCATTAGATACGGGATCAGGATCCCACATATGCAATATATTGCATGGGCTAAAGAAAGGTAGAGAACTGGGAATGGGTGATCATTCCGTAAGAGTAGGGAATGGTGTAAATGTTGCAGCCAAAGCAGTTGGCGAGTATCACCTAGTATTACCAAGTGGTAATACATTGATTCTGAACGAATGCTATTACAAACCGAGCATGATATGTAACATTATATCAGTTTCTTTATTAAGTAAAGAAGGATATAATTTTGTAGTACAGGATAATGTTATGAACATCTTCCTAAATCAAAAGTTGATTGGATCAGGCTCGTTAAATAATGGCATGTATGTTCTAAATCAAAACACAGTTCTTAAAATACAGAACACACACAAAAGGAAAAGTTCAGAAATGAACGAATCCTTCTTGTGGTATTGTAGACATGGTCATATCAATGCGACACGACTTGCTAAGTTACATAAAGATAGTTTTTTGAATACGTTCGAATTATCATCTTATGAAACTTGTCATTCATGTCTCTAAGGCAAAATGACCAAAACTTCGTTTAGTGGACATGGAAAAAGAGTTACAGAACTCTTGGGACTGATACATAGTGATGTATGTGGTCCCATGTCTGCACATGTCAAGAATGGTTTCTCGTACTTCATTACATTTACTGACGATCTCTCAAGATACGGACATATGTTCCTGTTGAAACACAAGTCTGAAACTTTTGAGAAATTCAGAGAATATAAGAACGAAGAAGAGAACCAAATGGGTAAAAGTATTAAGATCCTTCGATCTGATCGAGGAGGAGAATACTTGACCAATGAGTTCTTGGATTATCTAAAAGAGAATGGGATTCTCTCTCAGCTTACTCCTCCTTATACACCATAGCACAATGGTGTATTGGAACGGAGGAATCGCATCCTATTAGATATGGTACGCTCTATGATGAGCACTACTGAGTTACCTATTTCCTTTTGGGGCTATGCGCTGGAAACAGCTGCATACCTATTGAATAGAGTTCCAACCAAATCAGTGCCTACCACTCCATATAAGATATGGAATGGGAAGAGGCCATGTCTTAATTTTATTCAGATAAGGGGTTGTCCGGCCTATGTAAAAACACAAAATCTGGACAAGCTCGAGGCAAGGTCTATTCATTGTAAGTTTATTGGATATCTCAAGCATTCGCGAGGGTATATCTTGTACCACTCCGAGGAACAAAAGGTGTTTGTTTCTCGACATGCCACCGATGTAGAAAAGGGTTTTCTTATGAAAGAAATTAGTGGCAATAAGGTAGAACTGGAAGAACTTCCAGCTACACAAACTGCAACAGAGGATTTGATGGAACCAGAGGATTCAGTAGTTCCCAACGAACCCCAGCCTCTCCGTCGATCTAGTAGGGTTCCTTATCCACCTGAGAGATACTATGGTTTTCTCATTGATGGTGGGAGCGAGGATTGCATCATGGAAGATGATGACCCAACTAGCTTCGAGCAGGCCATCACGAGTGGTAACTCTGTGAAATGGATGGATGCAATGCGATCTGAGATGGAATCCATGTACACCAACAAAGTATGGACTTTGGAAATTGCTCCTGAAGGGGTAAAACCCATTGGGAGAAAATGGATCTTTAAGAAGAAACTTGGTGTAGATGGAAAAGTTGAGACTTTCAAAGCTAGACTTGTTGCAAAGGGTTTTCGTCAACGATCAAGTGTGGATTATGACGAAACCTTTTCTCCAGTGGCTATGCTTAAGTCCATCCAGATCTTACTTGCCATTGCTGCATACCATGACTACGAAATCTTGCAAATGGATGTTAAGACCGCCTTTCTAAATGGTGATTTGGAAGAGTGCGTGTACATCACTCAGCCAGAGGGCTTCGTAGACAGTGGGAGCAGCGGAAAGGTATGCAAGATTCTTAAATCCATCTATGGGTTGAAGCAAGCATCGCGGAGTTGGAACATATGTTTTGATGTGGTAGTCAAAGAGTTTGACTTCATCAAAAACATAGATGAACCTTGTATATACAAGAAGGTGGCAGAGAGTAAGGTTGTCTTCCTCATATTGTACGTGGATGACATACTCTTGATAGGAAATGATATTCCTATGCTGCACTCGGTCAAGCTCTTCTTATCACATAGATTCTCAATGAAAGATCTAGGTGATGCCTCCTGCATTTTGGGAATTAAGATATATAGAGATAGATCTAGACGGATACTGGGATTGTCCCAATCCAGGTACATTGACACCATACTAAAGAGGTTTAGTTTGGAAGAATCCAACTGTGGGAACTTACCAACGATCTTTGGACTCACTCTCTCCAAAGAGATGTCTCACAAGACTGATTTGGAGAGAGCTCGCATGCAAGGGATATCCTATGCTTCGGCAGTAGGCTCTATCATGTACGTGATGATGTGTACCAGACCCGATGTAGCATACTCACTAAGTGTGGTGAGTAGGTATCAAGCAGATCCTGGAGAAAATCACTGGACAGCTGTGAAGAACATTCTCAAGTAATTGAGAAGGACTAAAGAGATGTTCTTGGTGTATGGTAACGGAGAACTCCAGGTGGAGTCCTTTACCGATTCGATCTTCCAAAGTGATAAGGACGACTCTAAGTCGCGCTCGGGTTTTGTCTTTACCCTAAATAGAGGGGCAGTGTGTTGGAAGAGTTCTAAACTGGAAACCGTGGCAGACTCGACGATGGAGGCTGAATACATCGCTGCCAACGATGCAGCCAAAGAGGCTGTCTGGATAAAGAAGTTCATCACTGAACTTAGTGTGGTTCCGTCCATTGAGCACCCAATACCTCCGTATTGTGATAACAATGGAGCAGTGGCTTTAGCCAAGGAACCCAGGTCCCATCAGAAGTCCAGACATATTCTGAGGCGGTATCACCTGATCCGGGAGATAGTTGACTGCCGGGAAATCGAGATCAGGAGAGTTGATATGAAGGACAACACTGCGGATCCACTCACAAACGCCATTCCTCAAATACAATTTGAGAGACTCTTCGGGATGTTGGGTATGAGATACTACAACAGCTGGCCATGGTACAAGTGGGAGATTGTTAGTTATGTATATGCCCTAGAGGCCATTGTTGTACATGTGATGTATATTATAATGGATGCTTGGATATATAGAGAGAGGACTTTCTTGCTCGATATGATAGTATGCTATCTAGTTTCACTTTATTTTAACGTGTTAAGAAATACTGTTTTGTGATCGCATGTTGATAAAGCCGTTAGGATATGTACTCGACTACTAGGACTATGATGAGATCAAACAAGTGGGACCAGGGTAGTCCACGAGTACATCCTATAACTGTTCCTAGTCGAGGGTGTATCGAGATAGGGCATCGATACTCCAGAATAGACTAGCGTACACGTATCTTGACCCATAAAATGGGCGATGGATGATCCCATATCCATTGGTGTTGGACATCAAAGATAGTGTACGGGTGCTCGGTGGAGACTGGGTACACTGAACGGACTCGCCGAGAACTCCTGGATGGTATTATACTTATCGTCAGATAGCAGTTCTCCGGTGACACTGGTACAGGTTAGTCTGTAGACCCGAGATCGTCATAGAGTCTTGTGTGATTCCCACTTTGCTTTTATTTCCACCTTACCATGTCCATGAGGGCGTGCAAAACGGTGGCTTTTGGGCACAGTCCCGAATCACATGGAGGCAATGAGCGATAGGAGGGGTTTCGTCTCTCCCGGTATTGGGAGTTGATGTTGTGCTGTGTTCGATTGGCTATAACTGGAAGTCCCTAGCCAAGGATGATATAGAGATTTACGGGTAAGAGTTATCAGTAGTTTCTCGACCTGTTATAAGCCTTACATCGACACGACTTATCAGTTTCTGGTGTCGGACGTTTACCACCCCTAGACTAGATATGCAACATATCAGACGAAGAGATCGGACTTGTCACGACCCGAAAGTACAGAACGTGACAGGCACTTAGATTACGAGACGTCTAAAGGCGTAATGTAACCTATGTCAGCCAAAGCCCAGAAAAATCTAAACCAAAATCAAAGGAGTGAAGGAAACCTTTCATGAAAACGACTTTGAAATCAATTAAGTTGCATTGAACCCCTTTTTAAAAACATAAAAAATTTCCAAAAATTTTGGCAGAGTCTCCTTTGTAAATTCTATCCCCCGAAATCGGTACAACAAGATAAATAAACCTGTAATAACAAAATGGCATCCCCAAACGGGAGCTAGCTCTTCGCCCAAGACGGATCACAACCACACGCAATATATATGAAATATCAAGAAAATGAGCATAAAGAAATGCAAAATATAAGAAAAACACAACGTCGGCTCAAGTTAGCTCGACCCCCAAAGAAACCACATATACACAAATCTATCAGTCCCATCACTGGGTCGCATATAAAATAAGATGTGGTAGATGTAGAGTACTAGATACAAAAATGGTACAAAAAGAGATAAAAGTGTCATCGCAACCCACCTACGAGCAATGTCGCGAGTCTGAGAAAAAGGAACCAATGATAAGAAAATCCCGCCGCTAGAAGGCTAATGGGTCTGACCTGCATGACACTGTGGAACAACGGGGGTGAGTTGCCAGCTCGTGAGCAGCAAGTAACATCTAATAAGGCTATCGTAAGAATGCACGCAAATGCGTCACAATATGTATGTCTAGATGTGAAGTAATGCCATTAGTACGTATGCACATATATGCAACATCAATATGAAATCTTTAAGTGTTTTAAAATACTATAAGCTCTGCATTCTTTACTTTAGAAAAAGAATATCTGTGCAATAGCTAAATACCATCATGAAATCATCTGAAAACCGTATCAATCATCGACACCAAATATGGAAATATATCTATCTCAATGTCTCACTGTATCAATGTCTCAATACATCGGGCTCCGTCAGTCCGGATCGGCCCATACCATCAAATCTCACGAAAACGGTCGCTATCCTCCGGATAACCGCCGCGCCAGACATTGTTAGTTATGTATATGCCCTAGAGGCCATTATTGTACATATGATGTATATTATAATGGATGCTTGGATATATATAGAGATGACTTTCTTGCTCGTCATGATAGTATGCTATTTGGTTTCACTTTATCTTAACATGTTGACTTGTATTGGTTTACTGTTTTTCTCTCACATGTTGATAAAGCCCTTAGGATCTGTACTCGACTACTGGGACTATGATGAGATCATACTAGTGGGGCCGCGGTAGTCGATGAGTACATCCTATAACTGTTCCTAGTCGAGGGTATATCGAGACAGGGCATCAATACACCAGAGTAGACTAGCGTATACGCATCTTGACCCATATGATGGGCGATGGATGATCCCATATCCATCGGTGTTAGACATCAGAGATGGTGTACGGGTGCTCAGTGGAGACTGGGTACACTGGACGGACTCGCCGAGAACTCCCAGATGGTGATATACCACACGTCAGATGGCAGTTCTCCGGTGACACTGGTACAGGGTAGTCTGTAGACCCGAGATCGTCATAGAGTCTTGTGTGATTCCCACTGTGCTTTGATTTCCACCTTACCACGTCCAAGAGGGCGTGCAAAACGGTGGCTTTTGGGTACAGTCCCGAATCACATGGAGGCAATGAGCGATAGGAGGGGATTCGTCTCTCCCGGTATAGGGAGTTGATGTTGTGCTGTGTTCGATTGGCTATAACTGGAAGTCCCTGGCCAGGGCTGATATAGAGATTTACTGGTAAGTGTTACTAGTAGTTTCTCGACCTGTTATGAGCCACACATCGACACGACTTATCGGTTACTGGGGTCTGACGTATACCACCCCTAGACTTGATATGCGACATATCAGACGAACAGACCGGACTGTATGAGAGTGTTACTGGTTGGATTCACAGGAGAACGCACATGCTAGCTTGTTGATCTTCTGATCGCTCAATACCTGGGTGGCTGTTACGTTTAGCTGACCGCTTGCAGCTTGTGGGTGTTTGATATGATCATCACCTGCTACCGGCGTATTGACGATTCTTTAGAGTCCTACACAGAGGTTTCTTGCCTCAGGCGAAACGGAGTAGAGGCACATATGTGATATGTGCAGAAACGAGAATAATGCGATATGGGATACCGTATTATATTCTCGCGATATTTAGAAATGAACCGGGTCATCGGATCAAGTGTTGATTCGATGAATCGGTACATGATATATTAGTCGGTAATATTCGATATAGCCGGATCGTCGGATCAAGTGTTGATTCGATGATTTAGTGTATAATAATATATATGATATATTATTACATTATCTAATATTGGCTCGCTTTATTATTTCATTTTCTCACTGGATGATACATTGATATATATGCGATATATGTTAATTGTATTATTTTCTTTTGTTGCAAATATATAATATATATGTGATATATATTATTGTGACATAATATGATTAATTGTTAAACATGTTTAAGGATGATTAATTGAGGTTAGGGTTTGATTAGGGTTAGATGCTTCATGCACCTTCTAGAAGCTTTTTCTTTTGTCATTCTTAAGATATTTTGGATGACACATTCTTAACCCAACCAAACCCTAACTCTAGTTTATTCTCTACTAAATCCTAGCCACTCATCCTTGACCATGGTTTATAAATCAATCATATAGCTTTTATTCTATTCATCACAAAAGAAAATAATCTCATTATCTTTTCCATTATCATCTTCTTCTCTCTTGAGAAAGCTTACTAGATTTTCTTCATGTGATGAATAAATATGAGAAAATGATTTAAAAAGAAAGAAAAAATACTACTCTCTCATCCTCATCTCATCTAGCCCATGAGATTAGTGTGTTCATCTCTTTAGAGTGAGAAAGCTTGAGTCTTTGCAACTTCGAGGTAGATCATCGGAGATTTGGAATACTTCAAGCTAGCATGGATCGTTCGTGTCGTGGAGTCTCTCATGAGTCCGGGAGATCGTGGATCGCGGCAAAGGGACTTCTACTCGGAGCTTGTGAAGTGAAGGAGCGGACTACAAAGGTTGTAATCCCTCACACTTAGATAAAAAGTTATCTTCTTGCATGTTTAACCCTAATAATCTAGTAAAGATCCCGGCTTTGGGTTGTTCGGCACGTCTAAATTTTTATCCGGGCATGTTTGATTCCTTATGAACCTTCACAAGAGTGCCAAGGAACCCAACAGACATCACCGGTAAGTAGTCTTTGTTGGAGATAGTGCCCTCAGAGTCAATTATTGGTTCACAGGTACGTGATTGCAATGATTGAGGGAGGACCTATCCCGGTAGGACAGTCTTACTCGAGATGATAGTATGCTATCTGGTATATCTTTATCATCGTGTACTGCTTAGGTGACCTGACAGGTCGCTATTACACGTTGATAGAGCCCCTAGGATTCTTGCTTGACCACCAGCAGTATGAGGGCGATCATATAAGTGGGAGCTGGGGTCTATAAGCACATCCTTAAAAGGTCCCTAGTCGTGCAAGTTTCGAGACAGGGCATCGATACTCCAGAGTAGACTAGTGTATACAGTCGAGACCCCGACGAGGGGCGGTGGCCGGTCTCACAAGCCATTGGTGTCAGTTGGATCACCTAAGATGTATACAGGTGCTCATTGGGTTATGAGTACACCGGACAGGACTCGCCGGGAATATGCTAGTTGGTCTTATACCAGACGTCAGATAGCAGTTCCCAGGTGACATGTGTACAGGTTAGTTCATCGACCTGATGATCGTCATTTGTCTCGTGTGAGTTCCCACTGTACTTTGATTACTACCCTACCACGCTCAAAGGAGACGTGCAAACAGGTTTTAGTTGGGTACAGTCTCGAGCCATATGGAGGCAGTGAGCGGATCTTCAGGGGTTCGTCTCTCCCGGTATTGGGGGTGAGGTCGCGCTGTGTCTAGGAGAGCCACTACACAAAGCCCTCGGCCGAGGCAGGAGATTTACTGGTAGGTATTCCAGTAGTATCTCAGGGTGTTCTGGGCTACACTCCGACACGACTTGTACCGCTTTTGGGGGTCTGACTTTTACCAACCCCCTAGGCCCGCCATGCGATGCTCATAGACGAACGGACCGGACTGTACGGATATTGTCACTGACAGGCTCAGTAGGGTGTCAGGATGAGTTCGCTCATCGACGTCCCTTTTGGTCAATACCTGGTAGCCCGTTACGTATTGGCTTATACCTCTGACGTGCTAGTGGTTAAATCCACAACTAAGGTGTTGACGAGTCTTTAGAGTCCCCCACATTCAGTTACTCAGCTTTCGGGCGAAAAGCTGTAGACGCCGTATGGAGATATGGCAAGGTCCGATCAGATACGTGCGGTATTGCACGGATCAGGATCGGACAGTTAGTACTAGAGGCCGTATGGATATATGGCAGAGTTCGATCAGATACGTGCGGTATTGCAAGGATCAGGATTGGATGGATATTACTAGCCGGCTTTGGTTTAAGCCGGATCCTAGTATAGTACAGTGTAGACTTTGTCTCATTGCATTTGTATTTCGGTCGGAATACAAATGCGGGTGTGTATGCACAGAAGCGGGGTTTTCCTGTGATTTATTACGGGACCAGTTTTCAGGAGTTGCCAGTTTGCTTTCCGTTTCGGCCATATTTCTTTGTATCCTTCATTGGCCGAAGATTGGTGGAGGAGGGCTTATTTGCATTTGTGCAAATAAGCATTTGTGGAGGGTGTTCTTTGCATTTTGTTGGATCATGATGGTGCACCATCCTTTGACTTGCTTGACTTCTATCTTCATGATGGCTTGACCTTTTTGAAGTCATCATGCTTGATGATGATGTTTGGTTATGATGGTTGTGGTTGAGTGTTGGATTTTCCTTGTGATGATTTCTTCTCATCATCTCTTTTCTCTCTCTTGGATTATGAGAGACTCTCATTCTTTTGATCCACTCTCCTCCCTCATTCTCTCCTCTCCCATTCCAAGCCATGGCCGGCCAAGCTACTTGGGGCTGTCCAAAATTCTAGAGGTGGGATTTTTGTGCTTTTGCTTTGATAAAAATCCCACAAGATCAATCTCTATTAGCTTGTATCATCCCTCCACCAATAAGGCAATTCCTACAACCCCAAATGAGACTTGAGCACTACACATTCTACAGCAAACCTTGGGCACGTCGACTAGCCAGCTTCGTGCCCGAGTTGCCTCGGCATTGAGGTGGGAGCCCGTAAAAGATGCAGACGATATGGTTCCCTTCCGGCAAGGAGGCGACGACCGGAGTTTCCGCGGGAGATCGGGACGACGACGAGAAGACCGGAGGACTCGGATCAGTCGGTATATCTCTCTTCCCCATCTTGTAGTTAGCTAGGACTAGTTAATGGTTCGATCCGGGTTTTAGTGCACGGTGGTGCCGGTTTGCTAGTTTGCAAAATTTAAAGTTAACCATCGCTTCCGTATTTGGCCTCGGGATGGAGGCCGGGGCGCCGCCGTGCACTTACACTGGTATCAGAGACTCGCCATTAACATAGTCTAGCTTTGTTTAATGTGTTTACATTTCCGATCGATCAAAATTCCAAAATCCGCGTTTTCTTTACATCAGTTTTCTGTTGAATTTTTCCTTGCTCGAAAAATTTTTCAGGTTGCAGAAAAGTGATGTACTGGAAATTATAAGAACACTGTAGAAATTCGATACAGTGACTCCACAGTAGGAGCGCGAAACCGCGGCCAAACACCCCTTTGGGCCGCGGTTCCGCCGCACTGTGTTGAGATCACTGCATCAAATTTCCGCAGTTGCTCTCTGGGTTGATTTTAGGATTTTTGGAATATTAATTTTGGGCCCAGAATTTCTTGTTGTGCTACAGTAGTACTTGGGGCCCACTTGTTATAATTTGATCGATCGGATATTTAAAACACATTAGTTCACAGTATTTACATTACATCTGCGACCGTGAATGTCACTTGATCGGTAAATCCTGTCTAACTGCTATAGCCTGGTTAGACGGATTTGCGAACGTGACTTTCACGTTGATGTTCTGTGATTTTGCTGTGATGTTGCGGATTGGTCGTGGGGGATAGCCTGGATGCAATGCTAGTACAGTTGTGGTTGTATTATGTACACTTGATATTGCGGGGCGAGCGTCCGACATGTGGACTGCCGTCACTGCCTGTTTGTATTATTATTTTGGGGCACGGCCAGGTTGCGGTCGATGTACCCGTTGTATGTATATTTTACTTTCTGTACTAGGATTGCCCCGCGGAGGGTTGCACGGGTAGCCGGGTTCTAGAGGGCAACAAGCCCGCATCTCATGGCATTGGGACGGAGGGGGCTTCACTCTAGAATTGGCGGGCTATTCGCCGCACTCGTAGGGGGTACAGGTTGACCCAGGAGGGGTGCCCAAGTTACCGGATTCCGTGAAGTGCTGGGTGGTCCATTCACGGTGCTGAAGGGGGCTGCCTCGCTTCAGGTTTTGGCGGGTGACTTGCCGCGCCCGTAGGGGTCTAGGATTTCATTGCACAGGCTATCCACACGACCAGGGGAACGTCGGGTTTCAGCGGCTCTGTGAAACCCGGGGATCCCAGATATCTGTTTTATTCTGTGATGCTGTACATTTCTGTGATGTTGCATTTTATCATGCCTTGAGCGAATATAATATATTGGTATATATATTAGTAGATGTTGTATATGTTTTGCATCCGCGCTAGTCCAGTCCCCGCTCTGTCGTTAGTTAGCTAACCTAACGGGTAATGACGGGACCCAGTGGCGAATGCGGATGGCATATACGTACGTCATATTATTTTCGTTCTTTGTGGTGTGATCATTTGATGGGACTGCGTTGATTCGGATCAATGCAAGTTAAAAACAAACCTAATCTGACGTTGTTGGAACACTTTTCAAAAAGCTGTTATTGCAAGGACGTTCACTTTTGTTTTGCATCGTGGTATTCAGTTGGAATATCCTGCTCCTCAGTCGACGAGGCAAGGGCCGAGATCCCTTCACCGGGAGTGACCCCTTGGACAGAAGGTTGCGTCAGGGCAATAACTTCACAATAGCCGATTACTTTTGCTTTGCATCGTGGTATTCAGTTGGAATATCCTGCACCTCATTCTACGGGGAAAGAGCCGAGATCCCTTCACCGGGAGTGACCTCTTTAGCAAAGGTTTTCGTCACTATATTTTCAAAAAGCTATCCGGTTCCTTCAACGATATCAAGTTCATTACGTTAAAGGTTTTCGCCAGAAACCATTCGTAGCCCTCCGTCGTTTCATATGGATAGTCAATAGTATTCAAGCTGTGTTTGTTGGCCATAGTCAAGGCACAGTGTTTGGTAGCTGTTGGGTGTTCATATGTAGCATAGATAGATGCGTTGGTTTGGGACAGTCGTATAGCCTTGTTGGCCCTAGTCAAGGGCTTGTACGGGTGGGTTCAAATCAACCTGGACAATGACGGGTAGAACTTGACATGTGACTTATGATTTGTTGGCCTTAGTCAAGGTCATAAGAGCATGGGGCAAAAATCCACATCGGGAGTTTCAAAAGAACTGAAACTTGTCAGATATGCGCATACCTTCTGGAGTGTGATACCGTGAGCGGATTCCGTCACGTTGTCGTGCGATGATAGTTGGATCCCGATTCCCACTGATGAGTTAGTCTACTCCTCGGGTGACCCCGACTAATTCTTCTTTCAGGTTTGGAGGAGAATTTGACGGTACAGTGGGAGGTTTCCAGATTAGATAAATTGGTAACCATTCTGATCTAGGTTAGAGTGCACGCTGAGTGTTTCTTTTCTCTCTCTCTTTGGCAGCGACCATTGACCCGACCCTAAGACTATGACTCAGAGACCAAAATTAACCGAACCTTCTTAACACTGGCTTTTGGATTGTCAGAGTTGCAAACCTTATTGCCACTCCTACTTTTACCCTTTTCTCCAGGACACCACGTATTACTACGAACGTCCACTTCCATGGGACAAAACCATCGTATGGTTATATACGAACTCGAAGGTATTTATTCGAGGATGGTTTCAGGTTCTGGAGAAAACGGATAGGATTATTCAGTTGTCTTTTCCTTTTACCTTCTCTCGAGTTGTGAGTACTCCTTGGTTTAGGAGATAGTACACCTATTACGCAAATTGGATAATCTTCTTCCAAACCTTAGGCTGGTGCCGACCGGTAGGGAATGAAGAAAACCAATTAGCCTAACGATGGTGTACAGAAGGTATTAAGTTAAGACAAAGCAAGGGATTAGTAAGAGGGCAAAGTAAATTGCAACTGATATTCACGACCAAACCAAGTATTTCATTACCACTCCCACTTCACCTTTGTATTTCTCCAGGACACTCCGTATCACTACGAAGATCCACAGTTTATTGGATACTCCATCGTATGGTTATATACGAACTCGAAAGGAACTTGTTCCAGTTCGGGGATGGATTCTGGTTCAGGAGAAATAGGAATAAGGTTTATTCAGGTGTCTTTTATCATCACCTTCTCTCGCATTGCGAGTGTTCCTAGGATTGGGACAGTACACCCATTATGCTTATTGGATAGTCTTCTTCCAAACCATAGGCTGGTGCCGAACGGTAGGGAAGGAAGAAAACCATTTGGCCTAAGGGGTGTGCAGAAGGTAATGACTAAAGACGAATAAAGGGATTTGGAGAGGTGGCAAAGAGATATACGGTTACAGTTTTGAATCTGGATAATGGTAGAGGCATTACTAAGAATACCAGGATACCCCATTGAAACATTTCAATATTTCAGTTTCATTGTGTGCTGTTAAAGGAAAACTGATTTCCCGATTAGATACTTACTCCAGGGTATGTATTTACCAGGTATGATTCTCACATCTGTATGGTTTTACAGATGATGAGTGGGAGTAAGTTATTGGGAATTAGGTGATCATCCTCATTATATCGGGATTCGTTGTAATCGGTGATATTTGAGGAAATCACTTGGGATGGTTGCCGGACGGCAGATATTTGGTTTTGAATATCCGCTGTTATGCACCAATTTCAAATCGATATATCTGTACGTCTATTTTTCATAGAGTGAGATATACCTTTTTGAAATTATGTCTGTGACATTTACCTATATCAGTGGATGGTTAGGTAAGGAGCATTAAACAGCGGTGTAATTCTTCTTAACCATAAGTACAGTTTTCAACCTACGACACACGGTGAATGAGTTATCAGACTCAAGGGACTTATACAGAGTATTGTATGTTGTCCAGGGTCCATCAGGACAGAGGGGTTGGTCCTCGCACTATATTCGGTTTACTTATGACTTCTCTAGTTTTTAGACAGGTGTTTCGTGGAAACACAGGGTCCGAATTTTGAGAAGTTATAGGTATTTGGATAAAGTAGAGAACCAGGTGTTGCAAGTATCGGGATTCTTCAAAGTGATCGAAGATGTAGATACTTGTGTATGGTATTCAATTAATAGTAATGATAAAGAGAACTTGCTTCTCTTTCAGGTTACTCATAATTGGAACTATTCCTAAGTTGAGTAACGCTGATCGGCCTGCTTCCATTTAGTTGACATGCACTGGAGACAGCTGCATGATTTGAATCTGGTTCAATTAAATCAGTGCCTCTGGTTCTATATTGGATATAGAATAGTTCATATCTTAACGATGTTAAGGTACGGGGAGTTGTCCGAATTATGCTTAAAACCAGACTCTGGATAACTCAAGGCACGTTTCTGTAATGGCTGTTTGTGGGTTAACCCAGGCTATGACGAGGGTTGACTTTCTACCATCTGGAAGATCAATAGTGATATTGTTCTAGACTCGCCACAGTTTTATTAAAAATGGATTTTTTCAGAAAACCGTAGTGGGAGTATGGTAGAACTGGAAGTGATTCCAGAACCACAAACGATTACTGAAGATTTGATAGGAACCTAAAGATTCAATCTGGTTTGACATTCCATTGGCCACTCCGCAGATACGGTGGGTAACTTCAGGCACCCGAGAGGTACTCCGGTAGCCTCAAGGACGGTGACAGGGAAGTTCTTGTTTACCCAGACTTACCATTGCTGTTGTTCCAGACTGTGAGACCCGGCAGGAGGATGAGTATAGCGTCATTCTAAACTAGCTTTAGAAGTGTACGTCTATATGACTTTGCCAGAGGGTTGTCGTGGTCAGTGGGAGCAGCGGAAGCATGGTGGACAGGTAGCTTATGTCTATTTATAGATTAAAGCAGATGTAGCGGAGATAGATCATCTATTTCTGATATGACAGTCATAGGTTTGACTTCATCAGAATAGGGGATGGATCTGTTAAGAAGGTAGTAGAGTGTGATGTCCTGGTATTTGGATGACATACACAGAGTAGGAAGTGAAATTCCTATACTACGATCGGTTATACTTTGGTCGTCACACAGTGGCTTCTCCACATGGGACTTAGACATTATATCAGACATACTGGTTACTAGATCTATACTTTTAGATCTAGATTTGGGTGGTTTCCCAATATGGGTACTTAGACAGCATTCTAAGAGTATTTAGAATGGAAGACTCCTGGCACGGTAGTGTACCTGCAGGTGATGGAGTCACCCTCTCTAAAGGTGTCTTACAGACTTAAGGGGAGAAGGATGTGCATGATTGGCAGATCACTTGCTCAGGCAATTGAGTCAATCATGAGATGTCAAGTACCACACCAGATGTTGTTCTTACACTACATGCAATAAATTGACATTGATCTAATCCTGGAGAAACAGTCGGAAGCAGTTTTAGAACATAAGTAGATGTTCTAGGCATATGATAACGACAGCCTCATTCGGGAGACAGTTATCATTTCAGGCTTCCAAGGTGACCCGACGACAAGGAGGTTGTCAGAGTTATAGTTTTTCCTTCTGAGGAGGGGCAGTACTTTGGACAGGTGGTCTAAGGAAATACTGAGGGTGGCATGGCGCAGGATACTGATTAAGTTCGGTTGACGATACAGTCTAAGAAGTTTGGATTTGGAGTTCATTTATGAGTTAGGTCCCATCAGACATCCAGACACATTCTAAAACAGGTATTGCTCATTTTGGGAGATGGCTTTCTCCGTGAACATGAGATATAGAGAGACATAGAAAGAAACATCAAAGCGGATCCACTCACTGAGGCTATTCCTCGAACGTATTAGTTTCGCAGACGAGCTTTGTGAGACTGACTAGTAGAGGAGTTGGGTGTTCGGTATCACACGGGCTGTGAGTATGCGACATCGCAATAATTAGCCTTGAGTGCAAGTGGGAGATTGTTGGAGATAGTGCCCTCAGAGTCAATTATTGGATCACAGGTACGTGATTGCAATGATTGAGGGAGGACCTATCCCGGTAGGACAGTCTTACTCGAGATGATAGTATGCTATCTGGTTTATCTTTATCATCGTGTACTGCTTAGGTGACCTGACAGGTCGCTATTACACGTTGATAGAGCCCCTAGGATTCTTGCTTGACCACCAGCAGTATGAGGGCGATCATATAAGTGGGAGCTGGGGTCTATAAGCACATCCTTAAAAGGTCCCTAGTCGTGCGAGTTTCGAGACAGGGCATCGATACTCCAGAGTAGACTAGTGTATACAGTCGAGACCCCGACGAGGGGCGGTGGCCGGTCTCACAAGCCATTGGTGTCAGTTGGATCTCCTAAGATGTATACAGGTGCTCATTGGGTAATGAGTACACCGGACAGGACTCACCGGGAACATGCTAGTTGGTCTTATACCAGACGTCAGATAGCAGTTCCCAGGTGACATGTGTACAGGTTAGTTCATCGACCTGATGATCGTCATTTGTCTCGTGTGAGTTCCCACTGTACTTTGATTACTACCCTACCATGCTCAAAGGAGACGTGCAAACAGGTTTTAGTTGGCTATAGTCCCGAGCCATATGGAGGCAGTGAGCGGATCTTCAGGGGTTCGTCTCTCCCGGTATTGGGGGTGAGGTCGCGCTGTGTCTAGGAGAGCCACTACACAAAGCCCTCGGCCGAGGCAGGAGATTTACTGGTAGGTATTCCAGTAGTATCTCAGGGTGTTCTGGGCTACACTCCGACACGACTTGTACCGCTTTTGGGGGTCTGACTTTTACCAACCCCCTAGGCCCGCCATGCGATGCTCATAGACGAACGGACCGGACTGTACGGATATTGTCACTGACAGGCTCAGTAGGGTGTCAGGATGAGTTCGCTCATCGACGTCCCTTTTGGTCAATACCTGGTAGCCCGTTACGTATTGGCTTATACCTCTGACGTGCTAGTGGTTAAATCCACAACTAAGGTGTTGACGAGTCTTTAGAGTCCCCCACATTCAGTTACTTAGCTTTCGGGCGAAAAGCTGTAGACGCCGTATGGAGATATGGCAAGGTCCGATCAGATACGTGCGGTATTGCACGGATCAGGATCGGACGGTTAGTACTAGAGGCCGTATGGATATATGGCAGAGTTCGATCAGATACGTGCGGTATTGCACGGATCAGGATTGGACGGATATTACTAGCCGGCTTTGGTTTAAGCCGGATCCTAGTATAGTACAGTGTAGACTTTGTCTTATTGCATTTGTATTTCGGTCGGAATACAAATGCGGGTGTGTATGCACAGAAGCGGGGTTTTCCTGTGATTTATTACGGGACCAGTTTTCAGGAGTTGCCAGTTTGCTTTCCGTTTCGGCCATATTTCTTTGTATCCTTCATTGGCCGAAGATTGGTGGAGGAGGGCTTATTTGCATTTGTGCAAATAAGCATTTGTGGAGGGTGTTCTTTGCATTTTGTTGGATCATGATGGTGCACCATCCTTTGACTTGCTTGACTTCTATCTTCATGATGGCTTGACCTTTTTGAAGTCATCATGCTTGATGATGATGTTTGGTTATGATGGTTGTGGTTGAGTGTTGGATTTTCCTTGTGATGATTTCTTCTCATCATCTCTTTTCTCTCTCTTGGATTATGAGAGACTCTCATTCTTTTGATCCACTCTCCTCCCTCATTCTCTCCTCTCCCATTCCAAGCCATGGCCGGCCAAGCTACTTGGGGCTGTCCAAAATTCTAGAGGTGGGATTTTTGTGCTTTTGCTTTGATAAAAATCCCACAAGATCAATCTCTATTAGCTTGTATCATCCCTCCACCAATAAGGCAATTCCTACAACCCCAAATGAGACTTGAGCACTACACATTCTACAGCAAACCTTGGGCACGTCGACTAGCCAGCTTCGTGCCCGAGTTGCCTCGGCATTGAGGTGGGAGCCCGTAAAAGATGCAGACGATGTGGTGCCCTTCCGGCAAGGAGGCGACGACCGGAGTTTCCGCGGGAGATCGGGACGACGACGAGAAGACCGGAGGACTCGGATCAGTCGGTATATCTCTCTTCCCCATCTTGTAGTTAGCTAGGACTAGTTAATGGTTCGATCCGGGTTTTAGTGCACGGTGGTGCCGGTTTGCTAGTTTGCAAAATTTAAAGTTAACCATCGCTTCCGCATTTCGCCTCGGGATGGAGGCCGGGGCGCCGCCGTGCACTTACAGTCTTCCCGTACCAGGCTCATCGTCTACAAATCGATCTTCTTGCCCCGGGGTACCATACCGGGCCCACCATATACCCGAGACGGTTCATCCACTCCTCGAATCGGGTCTCGAAATCCAACAGAAAATATGAAAACTCATGGTGGACGACACATACATCATGAGAAAACCGCAACTTTTTTTTAAAAATGATAATAATAAGCTTTTGTTAAATTCTTGCGGTTTCTCCCCAAAATCCAGAAATCGCAGCAATACTGAAATCCTTAAGAAAATCATAATACCCAACATGTTGTATATGATAAATGTCAATGATATCAAGGTATGCGATATGATTTGTGGCTAGAAATCTATGCAAGCATGATGATGATGCGAGGTATTTACATACTATTCGATTTCATATATCGTGTATAATGCAAGTGGTGATACTAAACTAAACAGGTTCTATAGTGCTCGTGACATGGCAATTACCAAAGGCGTGTGTGTCACATGAACAGTGCGCATACAACAGGAGCTAATGGTAATGGTGTACGCGTCCTACGAGGTGATATCACACATGTGTATATGGATATCCATGCAATTCTAGCAGACGAATAGCTATAAAGGTACGCAATGTGAATGAGGGGGTTAGCTAATTAACAATGCATATTGTTGCAAGCGATAAAATAATACTAACTATGGGGCGCCTCGCGCCATTCAGACGATTCCCCCATAGCTGAATACATCTACTCACCTGAATGCCTCACTAATCTGATCCAACCACCGCTTTGCCTTTGCGCGCCGCGTCCGATATTTCCGCAACCGATCCTAGAATTTCACAACACACAACATAAGATTACATATTCCTGAAACGACGCAAGTCACAATATGAAAAGATCGACGCTCATAAGTTTAGGCACAACGTGCACTCGGTGCATGGGAAACACAAGAAAATCGCTAAAACCTTAACTAAAATCGTCATTTCGGGGCAACCGTCAAAACTAAAAGCTGACTAAACCAAACTCCGCATTCGCACACCCTAATAGTCGTATGAGATGCTATAAATATCGTCCATATATCACAATTAGATTGCCTCCTAATTTTTACAAATACCTAGTAAGCGTTAACATACCGATTCCAATGCAAATATCGCGAATTAACGATATCGCGATCACAAACCAACTCCAACATCCAATTCAAACTGCTAGATGGCCACAACACAATTTTAACCCAATTATCATACTTCAAATCATAATCTAGAACATCACCCCTTTTCTTGAAATTCATTAGCAAGCAACTTAAACCAAATTTCACACTTTAAATATCTAATTTAAGATATTTAAACTACCAATTGAACATTAGATTAGAATTATACCTTACATGTTGAACCCTAGCTTGCACTTGACCTCTAAAGATGCCTCCTTTCTCCTTGTTTTAAACAAATTAGGGTTTGGAAAGAGGTAGAATAAGGATTAGATTTGAATTTGTGAAGAAATTTGTTGATTTCGGTGGATTTTTATGCATTTTTTCATGAATTTATGAAGCAAAGAAATGAGAAAAGAGGGGGAACAGCTGGGTGGGAGTCTCGGCCTGAAGGGGAGGAGGTGAGTGGTTAGGGAATGGTGTAGAAATTTCTACACAAAAGCTATCTTCCAAAGTCAATTAATGAAAGTTACATCACTTTTACAAAAAAAAAAACTTTTTCAATGCACGTTTTAAACCATAAAACCAAAATTCTTGGAATGTTTTGGTAAAATTTTTGTTACTAATATATTTTAGTTTATAATGGTTCCTAATTATGTAATTTACCAATTAAATTTGTATTTATCACTAATTAAATGTATTTTTAAAAGCTTAATATAATATAAGAAAATAATTCATTAAGGAAATTTTTTTAATTAACTAGAAATTTTTAAGTGACAAATTTGTGACCAAATTTTGGCAATATCTTATCTAAATTTTGTATAATTAGAAATATATTGAAAAATTACTTATTTCGACTTTTTACGGAAAAGACCGATTATTTTGCCGATTACCGAAAAACTCCTAAACGATTTTCGAAGCGTTACAGGACTGTACTGGAGTGTTACTGATTGGATTCACAGCAGAATTTACAGGCTTTCTTGTTGATCTTCTGATTGCTCAATACACGGGTGGCTGTTACGTTTAGCTGACCTCTTGCAGCTTATGGGTGTTTGATATGATCATCACCTACTGCCGGCGTATTGACGATTCTTTAGTGCCCTACAGAGAGGTTTCCTAGCTCAGGAAAAACGGAGTAGGAGCACATATGTGATATGTGCGGGACCGAGAATAATACGATATGAGATACCGTATTCTATTCTCGTAATATGAGATATCGGCCGGGTATATGCGATATAACCGGGTCATCGGATCAAGTGTTGATTCGATGAATTGGTACATGTTATATTAGTCGGTTATATGCAATATAGCCGGATTGTCGGATCAAGAGTTGATTCGATAATTTAATGTATAATTATATTTGTGATTTATTACATTACGTTAACTAATATAAGCTCGCTTTATTGATTCATTTTCTCACTGGATAATACATTAATGTATATGTGATATATGTTAATTGTATTATTTTCTTTTATTACAAAATATATTGTATATGTGATATATAATATTATAACAAGTTAGGGTTACAAATGAAACATGGTTGTTAAGTTTAAACCAAGTTAGGGTTTGGATTTGGGTTAGCATTTTCATGAAACTTTCCTTTTGTCATTTAGCTTTGATATTTTGTGTAGATATTTGTTAACCCAACCCAAACCCTTAACCATAGTTTATTCTCTACATGAGTTAATGCCTTCATTTATTAACTCATGGTTGTTGTTCACACCATAATATTGTATTATTATATTCCCCATTCTTATTCTTTTTATAAATAAACAGGTGCTTTTGACGCATGTCTGCTACATATTACAGGTTACAGGTTCTTGGACAGAAAACAGTGAAAACAATGTAAAGACGATGAAAAAGTAGACTTTGACCAACAAACAGAAGACACTTGATCAAGCCTACATCAAAGATAAAATTCACAAAGTACAAGGCAATGCAAGGTCCAAGATTACAAATCAAACGGTTAAAAGTCCACCGCAATTATTCACTGGAGATCTAGAAGAAACATAGAAGCCATTTTAATAAAAGAACCAAATAATAAGGAAGCTCAAAGACAGAAGAGCCCACAAAGGAAATTTCAAGGCCCAATACTTCGTTTTAAAGAGACAGAGACATAAAATTTTACCAAAGCTTGAAGTCTACTTTGACTAGCTCTTCCTAAGGATATTTTGGTAAATGTAGACATGCGAATCAATTGTAACCTAGGGTTTCCTATCCTCTATAAATAGGAACTCCAAATCATTGTATTCTTTTCATGCCTCCCTATGCCTCCCTCCATTAATAAAATTCAGAATTCTTAATGGAGAGCATCGGTGTTTCTTTTCAACTCATGAATTCAGATCTGACAAACCTGCGTTGATGATTGGAGAGATGCATCTGTAAGTAGTTTTAATTCCTTACTCTAGTTTAGATTTCAATTCTTTGCCCTAGGTAGATTTAATTTCTTGCCGTAGATAAATTGCTTAGAGTTAACTTTGGGGAAGGATTTTGAGAGATGAGATCTCTCATCCCTTTCTTACCCATAATATATTTTCAATAGGACTCCATGCATACACGCACACACCGCGCCCTACGACACCCTATCCCTCGAGGTAGCGATGATACCGTAGTGTAAAAGCCCAGTTGCGCGCGCTTTCCATGGAGGTTAGGGTAAGGATCTCTAAAGGAAGGACAAGAACCTAGAGGAAGGAACACCTTCCCGAATGGATCTAACCCGTATATTGATAATTACCATAACTCCTCATAGATCTTCATTCGGGTTTAGAAAGCGTTGAGATTTACCTGCATTTCCAAACCATCCCTAAACCTAACCCTAGCAAGAGTAGATCTAGATAATCGTAGATAGAATAATTTAGGTTTTTAGATTTAATAACCAATCCGAACACCCTTCGGAATTAACTCGTAAGAGCGAATTGGAAATTCACAACATCCTTGTGGACCGACCCGTACTCACCGGCTAGCTTCATGCGACGCCGTTCTTGATTGCGGTTTAGAAATAGATTTTGACATACCAATCAAATGGTGCAGTTGCCGGGGACTGCGTGTCATTTCCTTTTTGCAATTTCGGGTTAATCAAAATAAAAAATATATCATAAAAATCTGAAAAATCATAAAAAAAATATAAAAATATTCCATCTGTTATTTTTGGAAGGGATACTTTGTTGTTTTAATTTTGCAGGATACACGAAAATCGGATCTGGAAATTTCCAGAAAGCAAAACCGGAAACAAAACATCGGAACAGAAGCGATTTTAAATAACAGAACAGGGAAATTTTTCTGGAGATCTCAATCCCCCACCCCGCCGCGTTTCAAAGGCAAAAACCCACCTTAGGCGGCGGAAACGCGGCCGTCTTGTCGATTCGTCGCACCAAAAAATTTCTGGGGATCTGAGCCTTCAAGAAGACCGCGGAACCGCGGTGTTAGAGCTCTATTTCCGTTGAAGGGCGGCGATCTGGTGGCATCTTCTTCTGAAAAATTTTCTGTAAGATCTTCTGTTTCTCCTCTTTAATTTTTGAAATATATTTTTTGAAAAATGCTGCAGGATTTTGTGCACTTTAAAAAATATATTCCCTTCCATATAACAAGTCTTGTGCAGGATTTTTGGGCCCCGCTTAAAATAAAAACTGATTGCAAGTAATATTTTGCTGTTGCATATCTTTTATCAAAATCTTTTTGCAACAATTTCCAAATTAAAAGAAAAAAAAAGAATAAGGAAATTTTTATAGAAACTTGCAAAAATTTATTTAGCCGTAAATAAATCCTTGCACCACCCAACCGTCTTTCTTTTCACCCTTTCTTACAACATGGGTACCCCACATAATAAATCACTTGCCGAACTTTGGTATCCCGAACCTAATTTTGCGTCATACATCAATTTGTTCGGTCAATTTAAAGACGATCCTTCCTTGCCTAAAAAATCTTTGAAAGATCAAATAGAGGCGTCTAGGAGAAACAGTTTGACTTTTCAACCCACTTTGTGTCAACCAAGTCAACCCTTACCACCTTCGTATGTTGACACTACTTTTTCAAGTCCTTCTGTCACTCCTAAGACGATGTCCATTGCTGAGCATACTGCTCAATCTCGCAGCCGATCTTTCACCCCTCTCCACTCATCTAGTTCTAGGGATCCACACGACTTTTCACCTTTTTATCCACATGTTGACCCTACCCCTGTCCAACCACCCACTTCCTACCAGTCTTACCCGACCTTCCCACCCTCACTAGACACTGTTTCTACACAGCCATTAGGGAGTTTCACATATCCAACCAATTTCGAATCTTTCACCGAAATCCCCTCACCACCTAAGTCTAGTTTGGAAGAGTCGTTAGAAGCGTACATAGCAGCAATAAATAAAATGACTAGGAATGTGGAAGCGTCATTAGCCGCCCTTATGCAACCTACTGAACCGGTAGCTAGTTTCCCGCTAGCTCAAAATTTTTTAATGTATAAGGAGGCGGTTGGACAGAGTGAGAATGAGAGAGGATTTTCAAATCAAACCTACCCTTACCCAATTGAAGCCCACAACTCCGGTTTTCCATCGAATGTCATAAATGATTCACAAGTACAAAATAAAAACGAGTTGTGTGATTTTGTAGTGTTTGACTTGCCAAATTGTTAAGAACCCCTTTCGAGTAAAACCACACCTAATCCTTTCGATCTTTACACCTCCCATCTAGAACCTAAATCGATAAATATCCATGCTTTTGTTGAGGTATCTAAAGAAATTAATTTTCACTTGATTGAGGATATACACGCCGGGAATATTTCGGATGATGAACCTGTCGATTTGATTGAAATTTTATGGTCAACTCATCATCCCGAGTCATTAGATGTTTCTCCCGAACTTTATATGCGTTCTGATTTTGATGATAATGGAATGATGAGATAAATATTGAGGAGAATTATGAGGATAGTATTGAGGAGAGTATTGAGGATATTATTGAGGTTGAACCATTTTTGTTTGATGTGTCGGATTTTCCAATTCATCCTCTTGAACATTTAACTAAATCACCCTCCCTCCTTTCCATCGTTCTGACCACGCTTGAAGACTGTGACCTTGAAAATTTTTCCTTTGAATCTGATATTGTTCTCACAGACGATAACACTTACGAGTGTTTCACTTTTTCGGACGATGTTGATGACTCACCGCCCTAGTTTGAGTCCTTTACATTTTCAGATGAGTTAGTTGAACCATCAGACTCGGTTGCTTAGAGTAGTTTCGAATCATTAATGGAATCTTTCAAGTTCGAGACAGTTTACTACGGTGAGAATGATACTATCCCTCAATCACTCCCTTTCGTCCTTCCTATTGTTCAGACCGTGCAAGTGACCGTTATGCTTTTATCTCCTATACCAAGTTCGGCGTACCCATGTATTCTTGCGAATCTTGAGGGATTTGATCTCATTTCTCGACGAGTTGATAGGTTAGCGCAATCGCTTTTAACACATCGGTCATCACAAATTGCGCTAATTTATTCACTCGATTTACACCCTCAAGATCGCGCAACCCTTCTTTCTCCCATCCGCCATTCTTCTCCCACACCGAGACACTATTCTACCATTCTTCTTCTCATTCGGTCTCGTGTGCTTCTCATCTCTTTTCTTTCCACTCCCTCCTTTCACCAACTATACCATTACCACGATAAGATCTTTAAATGGTTGGTGCTAACCTTTGGCTTGTGTAAGGCCAAGCTTAAGTTTGGGGGGAACCTTGTTGTATATATGTATATATATTTTTGTTTTCTTTTTCTATAAAAAATAAAAAAAATTCAAAACATTAAAAAAATAAAAAAATAAAAAAATTGTAAATAAATAAACAGGGGAGTGCCGACATTTTGACCCTCTTGGTTTAGTATTATAGTGAGGACACTGTCAAGTTCAACTTTGGGGGTATGCACGGTACGTGTTCTTCCTTCGCATTCATTTGTACATATTTTTGCATTTGCATATTTATTTGAAAACCCATAAAAATTGAAAATTTTCAAAAATTATAAAAATTAATGTATTCAATTTTGGCTAATTGACTTAAGTTTGACAGATAGGTTAACTGGCTACGAACAACTAGATCTTAGACTTAGTGAATTAAAAACCCTAAAAATAACATTCCTTAAAGTTTAACGGTAGAAAGTATATGCCTTGTAGTTTATTTAGAAATAGGCAAATTTTAGGTGCACTTCTTGGGCTAAGTCGAAACGAAGGAAAAATATTGAAGCTTTTATTACAGTATAAGTTTGAAAAATATTTCCTAGCTTAAGTCTAGACTCTGAAAACGTATACCCTACAAATTGCACAATCACGCACCTTGAAACTTGGAATAGTAGAAGAGACCTTGAAATGCTCTTGTCTAAAGTTCTTAGTACGATGAAAAAAAATACAAGTGTGAATAAAAGAATAAAAAAAATGAACACTGGTTTTTGTGATTACTTAAGGCTACAAAAATAGATAAAAATATTTAGCGAGGGTGCTTCATCACCTAGTGCCTTAGACCAACTGGTTTGGGAGTCACTGCTAAAAAGCCTTGGGTGTTGCAAGACTAGGAATTACGCTTTAATGTGCAAACACATCTTGTAATCGGTTGTTGGTACCTCAAGAAGTATTAACGGTCGCATGAAGGATATGTAAGAAAAATTCATTTAAAAATTCACCTATTAATAAGTACTTTGGACAACGGACGAGAGTATGATTGCTTGATTTCAAATTCCAAGTGTAGGGGTGATATTTACACACACGTGGGGATATGTGATAGGAGTTTAGATGAGAGAAAGGAATGAAGGATAGAACTTATATCTTTAATATAGTTGATAGAAATTCCTAAGTAGAGATGGAACCCTAGAAGGAAAACTTAAGAAATGCCGAAAGCTAAGTAAGTCCACAGGATATATATAATCTTAAGTTAAATGATGAGGAAGTGTGAAGAATATGGGTGGATGATTTATAAGTAAAAGATAATAGAGTTCCTTATTAGAAAACCTAATTGGAGAACAAAAGTTAATGGGCTGAATTGATAGGATTTTGTGGCTAGTATCCGCTGAAAACCCTCAGGAGACAACACTCCTCCTACTAGGGACACCTAGAGGTTTAACGGCTTGTTGTACGTGCACAGTGCAATCGCGTTTCCCCGCGAAAGTGCGGTTAGATTTTTGTAGAGAATAAAAAATAAGTTTGCTCGAGGACGAGCAAAAGATAAGTTTGGGGGTATTTGTTCACACCATAATATTGTATTATTATATTCCCCATTCTTATTCTTTTTACAAATAAATAGGTGCTTTTGACGCATGTCTGCTACATGTTACAGGTTACAGGTTTTCGGACAGAAAACAGTGAAAACAATGTAAAGACGATGAAAAAGTGGACTTTGACCAACAAGCAGAAGACTCTTGATCAAGTCTACATCAAAGATAAAATTCACAAAGTACAAGGCAATGCAAGGTCCAAGATTACAAAGCAAACGGTTAAAAGTCCACCGCAATTATTCACTGGAGATCTGGAAGAAACATAGAAGCCATTTTAATAAAAGAACCAAATAATAAGGAAGCCCAAAGACAGAAGAGCCCACAAAGGAAATTTCAAGGCCCAATACTTCCTTTTAAAGAGACAGAGACATAAAATTTTACCAAACCTTGAAGTCCACATTGACCAAGTCTTCCTAAGGATATTTTGGTAAATGTAGACATGCGAATCAATTGTAACCTAGGGTTTCCTATCCTCTATAAATAGGAACTCCAAATCATTGTATTCTTTTCATGCCTCCCTATGCCTCCCTCCATTAATAAAATTCAGAATTCTTTATGGAGAGCATCGGTGTTTCTTTTCAACTCATGAATTCAGATCTGACAAACCTGCTTTAATGATTGGAGAGATGCATCTGTAAGTAGTTTTAAATCCTTACTCTAGTTTAGATTTCAATTCTTTTCCCTAGGTAGATCTAATTTCTTGCCGTAGATAAATTGCTTAGAGTTAACTTTGGGGAAGGATTTTGAGAGATGAGATCTCTCATCCCTTTCTTACCCATAATATATTTTCAATAGGACTCCATGCATACACGCACACACCGCGCCCTACGACACCCTATCCCTCGAGGTAGCAGTGATACCGTAGTGTAAAAGCCCGGTTGCGCGCGCTTTCCATGGAGGTTAGGGTAAGGATCTCTAAAGAAAGGACAAGAACCTAGAGGAAGGAACACCTTCCCGAATGGATCTAATCCCCTTTATTGATAATCACCATAACTCCTCATAGATCTTAATTCGGGTATAGAAAGTGTTGAGATTTACCTGCATTTCCAAACCATCCCTAAACCTAACCCTAGCAAGAGTAGATCTAGATAATCGTAGATAGAATAATTTAGGTTTTTAGATTTAATAACAAATCCGAACATCCTTCGGAATTAACTCGTAAGAGCGAAACGGAAATTCACAACATCCCTGTGGACCGACCCGTACTCACCGGCTAGCTTCATGCGACGCCGTTCTTGATTGCGGTTTAGAAATAGTTTTTGAGACAAAATCGGTTGTCATTTTTAAGCACAACAATTCATTATTCATCATAAAGCTTTCTTCTTCTTCTTCCTCTTTGAAAAAGCTTTCTAGCTTTTTGTGTTGTTATAATTTAAAGTGAGAAATTAAAAAGAAAAGAGAGCAAAATTCCTACTTCGTCATCCTCATCTATTCTAGCCACTTAGATTAGGGTGTTCACTTCACTAACTGTTTCATTAGTGAAGTGTAAGCTTGGGTTTGAGATTCTTCAAGGTAGATCATCTTCGAAAAGGATGATTTCAAGCAAGCATGGATCATTCGACTTGTAGCGCCTCTCTAGAGTCTGGGAGTTCATGGATCGCGGCGAAGGGACTACTACTCGGAGCTTATGAAGCGAAGGAACGGACTACAAAGATTGTAATCCCTCTCTCTTAGATGTAAAGTTGTTTATATGCAAAGTTAACCCTAATTCTCTAGTTTGATTACTTGGTTAGTTTGTTTAGCACCGCAAAAATTTTAATATAGCATGTTTGATACTTGCCAAAACCTTGCTATTGTGCTAAGCTATCCCTACAAGAATAGCAACCATGGGTGAGTTCGTATCATATACTAACTCATGTAGAGACTAAACTATGGCTATGGATAATGGTTAGGTTAATAAATATCTTAAGTAAAACAAATTAGTGGACTAAGTCAATGGACACAACAAGCTTGTACAAGCTTTTAGCCATGACAAATATCCAACAAATTTTGATTTACTTTGATAAATAAAAACCCTAGGATTATCATAAGCATGGTGTGAGTCTCATACACCCATGTAGCATGTGGCATCCAACATGAAACAAAATAATGTACATTAATATATATCACATATTGTAACACCTTAGAATTCGATTAGTGTTAATTAAGCGATAATGTGGATTTTTAGAAAAAGGTTTACCAAAATAGTTTTCAAATATTTAATAAAAATTAATTAATATTTTATTATTATTTATTTCGGGTTTGCACATACATGTGCATGTTAATCTAGTGTTAATTAGGATTAACCATGCTTAAGTATCCATGGCACCTTAACCCCATTTCAATTAAGAGTATGTATTTATTTAAGTTATATAGTTTTAAATATAAGGTTTGAATTTGGTTGGCTTAGGAGAGAGAGAGGGAGAGGGTTGACAATGGAATCATGAGCATGGGGCAAGCATGGCTTGCATTTAATGAGGAGAGAGAAGAGGGGGGCATGGCTCATACTAAACTCACACCCTCATTTTCCTCACCCTCACTCACATTCTCTCATTCACACTCTCATTCTCTCCTTCTCAATTGTTTCCTCATCTCATTCCCTCTTCCCCCTCCAACTGAAACCCTAACCCAAATCCTCACAAACCCAAAATCTCCACTAAACCACACTAAAACCCTTCACAAGTCAAGATTAAGCCCCTAAGATCACTTGGAGTATGGAAAGCTAGGATTTTTGAGAAAGTGTGGATAGGTAACGATCTCTAACTGTTAATTGGGTGCTTATATTGTTATGTTGCTTAGTAGTCGTCGTTTGGAATCCTAAAGATGTAGTTTTGAGCACATATCGTATTTTTAGTATCATATCAGGTTCTCTGTGATCTGCTACGACCATGAATGTTTACTGGAGAAACTAGCAGTGTAGTAGTGTTGTACTAGAGGCCCTGAGTGTTCACGTGAAAGCCTGACCCCACCGTGCAGTGTTCATCCGGCGAGACATGGGGAAAATCCGGCGAGCTCGGCCATGTAGGGGACTGGGGTGTTGTGTTTTTTCGGATAGCTGTCTACAGTTGTTTTAGGGTGTTTGGTACTGCTAGATTTTTATATATTGACAGTATGTAAAATCCGGGATCAAATTGTGAGTTTTTAGTATTTCGACTACGCGCGTTACGATATCCGACACGGTTTGCGTTGTTTGTATAGCTTGCTGTACTTAGGATTGTTTTAGAATGTCGCTACACTCGTTAGCCACTAAGCGAACACTTGAGAGGTTGTTGGAGTCGGTGCGTCGATTTAAACGTAGTTTGTACGTATTATTGGTCGATTTCTAAGTTGCACTTGCTATGTTTTGTGTGATATTGTAGAGTTACTTAGCAAGGCAGCAAGGTTTCAGGAGGCATCATCCATGCCGTTTTCAAATTTTTGTCGTTCTAAAGAACTCTAACCCTAGAATCTTAACTAGAGAATTAAATAAAACAACATGCAAACAACTTTGCATACAAAGTGAATGAGGAATACAACCTTTGTTGACCGGTCCTTCACTTCTAAAGCTCCATGTAGTAGTCCCTTCGCTCTAAGTAGTGAACACCAGAACTCTAGTAAGGGTTCACATGAAGAAATGAACAACCCTGCTCAATGTCTTCGAGGCCGAAGATGATCTACGTGGAGGAGACTCAAGCTCATGCTACCTCTTCACTAATGGTAGATTAGTGAAGCAAACACCCTAAACTAAATGTCTAATAGTAGAGGATGATGAAGTAGGAAGTGGGCTCTCATTAGATTTCTTATTCTCACATTATTTCATCACTTAGAAAAAAGCTAGCAAGCTTTTTCTCATGAGGAAGAAGATGAAGTGATGAAGAAAGAATGAACACATGAGGTGAGAAAATAAACCATGGGTGAGTTAATGTCATGCACTAACTCATGTAGAGACTTAACCATGTGTGAGGTTTAATTGTTTGGTTAATAAATATCTACAAGTGAAACAAAAATGGTGGATTTGGTCAATGTTTCTACAAGCTTCTACAAGCTTGTAGCCATGATAAAATCCATCCAATTTTGAATTACTTTGATAAATAAAAACATACAATAAATCAAACATGCTGTAAGTCTCATACACCCATGAAGGATGTGGCATCAAGCATGACACAATAAAATATATATTAATATATATCACATATATACTATATGCACACTTGTGAGAAAAAGAATACTTAGTGAGCAACTATTAGTTAACGTAAATTAATATATCAAATATATAATTATATATTAAATTATCAAATCAACACTTGATTTAATAATCCGGCTATATCACATACAACCGACTAATATCATAACACATGATCTGATGACCCTGCTATATCTCATATCACCGACCGATATCACATATCGCGAGAATAGAATACGGTATCACAGACACATATTAATCTCGGTCCCGCACATATCATATATGTGCTCATACTCTGTTTCGCATGAACCATGAAACCTACGAGTAGGACTCTAAAAACTCGTCAATACGCCGGCAGTAGGTGATGATCATATCAAACACCCATAAGCCGCAAGCGGTCTGCTAAACGTAACAGCCATCCGGGTATTGAGCGATCAGAAGATCAACAAGCAAGACTGCTCATACTCCTGCGATTCCAATCAATAACACTACCGTACTGTCTGGCCTCTTCGTCAGATATGTTGCATATCACAGCCTGGGGGTGGAATAATGTCAGACCCAAATAGCCTGATAAGCCATATCGATGCAAGGTCCATTATGGTTCGAGAAACTACTGATAACAGTTACCAGTAGATCTCAGCAACCCTTGCCAGGGATCTCATGTTATGGCCAATCGAGCATAGCGCAACATCAACCCCCAATACCGGGAGAGACGAATCCCCTCCTATCGCTCATTGCCTCCATGAGACTCGGGACTGTCCCCAAAAACCACTGTTTTGCATGATCTCTTGACCGTGGTAAGGTGGAAATTAAAGCACAGTGGGACTCACACAAGACTCTATGACGATCTCGAATCGGCAGACTAACCAGTACCAGTGTCACCAGAGAACTGTTATCTGACGATAGGTATAGTACCATCTAGGAGTTCTCGGCGAGTCCGTTCAGTGTACCAAGTCTCCCCTGATCACTCGTATACCTTCTCTGATGTCAAACACCAATGGATGTGGTCTCATCCATCGCCCATCATATGGGTCAAGAAGTGCATACGCTAGTCTACTATGGAGTATCGATGCCCTGTCTCAATACTCCTACGACTAGGAACAATTATAGGGTGTACTTGTGGACTACCCTTGGCCCCACTAGTATGATCTCCATCATAGTCCTGGTAGTCAAGTACACATCCTAAGGGCTTTATCAATATGTGAGAGCAAGACATCATCACTTATACAAGCCAACATGTTAAGATAAAGTGCAACCAGATAGCATACTATCATGTGGAGAAAGAAAGTCCTCTATATATATGTCCAAGCATCCACTACAATATACATCCCATGTACAGTAATGGACTCTAGGGCATACATATAACTAACAATCTCCCACTTGCACTAAGTCCATCTGTTGTACTATCCAATACCCAACAATATAGCAGTGGTTGTAGTATCCCATACTAAACTATCCCAAAATCTCTCAAATAATATTTAGGGCAGCAGTCCTTGGTGAGTGGATCCGCCGTGTTATCTTCAAAATCTACTCTCCTTATCTCGATCCCTTGGAGATCAACTATCTCCCTGATCAGGTGATACTTGCTTCAGAATATGTCTGGAACGCTGATGGGACCTGCGTTTCTAAGGCTAAGCCACAACTCCATTGTTGTCAAAATAACAGTTATTGGACGCTCAATGGTAGGAATCTTGTTCATCTCATGAACAAGAAATGTCCAGACAACCACTTTGGTAGTATCGTTGGTAGCAATGTATTCAGCCTTTATCGTCTAGTTATGTCACAGTATCTAGCTTGGAACTCTTCCAACATAACATCCCTCCACTGAGAGTAAAGACAATGCCTGTGACTGACTTTCAGTCGACCTTATCACTCTGGAAGCTCGAACCAAGAACATTTATTTAATGCTTCTCAAGTACTTAAGAATGTCTTCCACAGCTGTCCAGTGATTCTCCCAAGATCCAATTAATTCCTTATCACTACACCTATTGAGCCATCTACATCTGGTCTGGATTTGGGACACTCCCAACACCCACTTAGATCTATCACCATAGATCATAAACAACAAGATGTAGTAGGTATCATCCAGATCTTCTATGGAGAATCCCCGTGATAAGAGGAGCTTGACCGAGTGTAGCATAGGAAACCATTTCCTATCAAGAGTATGTCATCTACATACAATACGTTGAAGAAAACCATACTCTCTACAACATTCTTGTATATATAAGGTTCATATACCATTTTGATGAAGTCAAACTATTTGACTGCCACATCAAAACAGATGTTCCATCTCTACAATGCGTGCATTGATCCTGATGGACTTAAGCATAGCTTTGAAAGTCTCAACTTTTCCATGTACACCATGAATCTTCTCAAGATCCATTTTCTCCAAATGGGTTTTACCCCTTCAGCTGTAATATGCATAGTCATACTTTGTTGGTGTACATGGATTCCATCTTTGATCGCATAGCATCCAGCATTTTCACAGAGTCCCCACTCATGATGGCCTGTATGAACCTAGTTGGCCCATTATCTACCATGATGCAATCTTCGCTCCCACTGTCTCCGAGAAGACCATATTATCTCTCAAGTATATGAGGAACCCTATCAGATTCACGGAGGGTCTGAGGTTCGTTGGAGACTATTGAATCCTTTGGTTTCACAAAATCATCAGCTGTTAGTTTGTCAAGCTAGAACAACTTCCAGTTCTACCTCATGAACATAAATTTCTTCATAAGAAATTCCTTTTCTAAAAAAGGTGGCTTGCTGAGAAACAAAACACCTTTTACTCCTCAGTGTGGTAGAAGATATTCCCTCACAAATGTTTGGGATATCCTAACAAACTTATACAGAACTGACCTTCTCTCAAGTTTTTCCAGATTTTGCTTTTCAACATAGGCCGGACAACCCCATATCTTAACTCGTTTAAGACATGGTCTCTTCCCATACCATAACTCATATGGAGTGGTGGGCACTGATTTGGATGGAACCCCATTCAATAGGTACGCAGCTTCTCAATTGCATAACACCAAAAGGAAACGGGTAACTCAGCAGTACTTATCAAAGAGCGCGCCGTATCTCATAGGGTGAGATACCTCCACCCCGATACGCCGTTGAGCTGTGGTGTATTCGAAGGAGTAAGCTGAGAGAGAATCACATTTTCTGTTTTAGAAAATCCAGGAACTCCATGCCCAAGTATTCCCTTCTCCGATCACATCGAAGGACTTAATACTTCTACCCGTTTGGTTCTCAACTTCAAGCTTATATTCCTTGAATTTCTTAAAAGTTTCAGACTTGTATTTCAACAGGAACACATGTCAGAATCTTGAGAGATGGTCGATGAATGTAATGAAGTACCAAGAACCAACCCTGGCATTTGTAGACATAGGACCGTATACATCATCATGTATCTATCCCAAGAGTTCAGTAACTCTTTCTCTGTTTCCAGTAAACGGAGTATTGATCATTTTACTTTTGAGACAAGACTGACAAGTATCATAAGATGAAAATTCGAACAGATTCTCATTTTCATCTTTATGTAACATAGCTGGTCATGTCGCATTGATATGACCTAGTCTACAATGCCACAAGAAAGATTCGTTCATTTCTGAACAACTCCTCTTGTGTGTGTTCTATATACTTTAAACTGTAGTTTGATTTAGAACGTATTTGCTATTATATAACGTGCCTGATCGAATCAACTCTTGATTCAGGAAAATGTTCGTAACATTATCCTAAAATACAAAATTATATCCTTCTTTAACATAATAAAGAAACTGATGTAATGTTGTTTATCTGGTTCGATATCTAATAACATTTGTTCAGAATCAATGTATCTAATATAAGGTGATATCTGCCAGCTGACTTGGCTGCAACAATTGCACCATTCTCTACACAAGAGAACAATCACTTATTCTCAGTTCTCTACCTGTCTGTAGCCCATGTAACAGATTACATATGTGGGATCCTAATCCGATATCTCATACCTAGAACGTAGAGGATACTGAGAAACAGTTCTAGGTAATGAACACAACCGAAAATATGCATCAACATGCTTATTCTTCGAATGGGTGTCATTGGAATCTGAATATTCCCCTATTTCTTGCTCGGACTTATAACAATTATAAGATAGAGCGGAACCAACATTCCCTAGCTCAGTATAATAAGTAGGTTCGGTTAATGCATCCATATTATTATCTTGATTAAGGCGTGACATGGTCGCTACCAGGTGAGAGAGAAGAAAATACTCTGCGTATGCTCTTGCAAGATCAGATTGGTTATTATTTTATCTAATCAGGATGGCTCCCACTGTTTTTATCAAATCTTTCTTCAAACCCTAAAAGGCAAGACTAGCTGGGATTAATTACACCCTACAAGTTCGCCAATCTTTCGGCCAGGCCAGTGTCGGTACTTTGAGGGAGGTTCCCCGTGCTTTTGCATGTACCTAATTAAAATAAACCTCGTTTTCTCAGGGGCTAACCCCGTTAACACCTTTCTAGACATCTACTTGATCGGCTAATTGTAATGTGTAAAACTCTCCCAGGTGTAACTCTTACGCACAGTGGGTATCGGGATCCAACAATCTCATAAAAGGTATGCAATCTCATTGCAAATTTCAAAACTTGAAATTCCCGATTATGGTTTTTACCCCTAGCATCTTATGACCTTGACGGAGGCCAAACTACCCATAATCCGCTAGTCAAGTTCAACCCGTCATTTCCTGATTGAATTAGATATACCCGCACGACCCTTGACGGAGGCCAAACAATGCCGTACGAATATCCTAATCCAATCGCATCATATGCTAGTAGATAAGCACTAATCAGCTACCGTACACTACGCCTTTACGGAGGCCAAACTACCATAGCACGAATACTAAATACTACTTATCTAAAATGACGGAGGGATACGACAGGTTTTTATGAAAACCTTTTGCGTAATGAACTTGATATCATTGTAGAATCAAGTGATTTTTGAAAAGGAGTGTAGGCTTTTACTAGTTTTGCTAAAGAGATCACTCCCGGTGAAGGGATCTCGGCTCTTTCCCCATCGAATGAGGTGCAGGATATTTCACAAATACCACTATGAAAAAAAACTATAGAAGCAATCAAAAGACAAACCGAGTGGGTTGTAGCATCCGCTAGTTTCGCTAAAGAGGTCACTCCCGGAGAAGGGATCTCGGTTCTTTCCTTATCGAATAAGGTGCTGGATATTCTACAAGGAATACCGCTATGCAAAGCAAGAACTAGAGCTACCAGTTTTTAAACAAGTTTCTACAACATCTTTAGGTTTCTTTTATTTCATTAAGTTCATTAATGAAGTCCCATCAGATTATGCTTCCAAAGCATCATAGAAGAAACGAAAGCCTCAATATTTACTATATATAATCATTTATATAATATAAGCATTCGTCTCAGCATATCTAGTGATCACATAACAGAATATCAGCTGCAGAAGAATAACATATGAAACATTGGATATACTAGGAATTTCGTGTTTTATTTAAGCCAATAAAAAAAGCGGATTCCACAGTTGTGATGAATAGCCAAACCCACATCCCTAGACCGCTACGAGAGCGGCAATCAACCCTACTAATTCTAGAGTTAGGAGACCCGGTCTCGACTCCTCGAGTTGGTCTCCCACTGGACCCTAGAACACGGTTACCTGTGCTCTCCTCCTTAGGTCAATCCTAATGCGGAAAAGTAAATAATATATATCAATGGTGACATCATCCTCAACCCGGAAGTTCCCCAATAAAAGAATATTACATACAAGTTTTTACATGAATGAAAATGAAAAACTCACATCTCACATAAAAAACCCCGGCTATTCAAAACACGACGATCCAATATAACATATCACAGCAACACATAACATCACATGTCATCAACATAAGTAAAGATACGTATCCAAATTGTCGTTGACATATAGCAATGAAACCGGCGATACAACACATATTACATTTACGGTGGCAGAAAAGAAAGTGAAAAACTACAACAGTTGGAATCCGCAACCACCTTAGACATCATAAACCTAATGTATCACATACTTTGGATTTCATGCCTAACCAAATGAATTCCTTAGACATCTCATGCCTAACAATTATAAACCCCGCATTTTAGTCTCGATATTGAAAACACTTTTCAATAACCAGTCGGGTAATTCAACAAGATTCCCAATAACCTAATCGAATGCTCATCGGAAACTTTAGTAGACAGCCGCACCCCCGATGCCGTCGACGAAGTGCATTAAGGCGGAACACCACTTCCACAAGCATCCGAACGGATGCTTTTGGCGACGGAGTTCTCCAACAGTCACTTGGTCGGGGCTATGGGGCATGGCTATCTAGTAAGGTTAACCGGCGAGTATCCGCGTATACTACGTAATTGCGACGGACTTTTGATCCACATCAAAATTTCGTGGCAACCGATCAAATGAGACTAAACTGCTAGATTTATAAAATTCAAACTAGTTATCACATAACTAAATTTGTGGATTCCAGATATGTATCATAATCACCGATAGCTAGACGAAATTAAACTTTTCGATCGAATAAACAAGCACCTAAAATTTCCAAACAAGCTCAAGACTTGAGCGGAGTTCAAAAAGTACCCAGAAACTGCCACAGCTACTATGAACCATCCGTAGAAGGGCTGACCCATGCCTCACTCATGTCGCCACGGAACTACGGCAAACCCTAGGGTATGACCGCGGTTCTGTAATCCAAAAAGTCGAATTTGGGTATCGTTCTTTTAGAGGGTCCACAGAATCGCTTGCAAGATTTTCTGAAGATTTTAAACTCGGAAAAAATCTAAATCTTGAAAATTTCCAGCAAGGGAAAATATGGGTTATTGATATCCGTTCAAACTTTTTAACATCGTCTAAATAACCCGAACACATGTTAAAATTACAACTACGAAACACTCCGAGTTGCCTTTGCAGAAAGTTAACATCATATGAAAATTTAGCAAAAACAAACAACACCTGAAACACCAAAACCCAGAGACTGGAACACTATGAAAATATGAAGCCAGAATTCCAAAATTGACCCAAGGAGGCCGGTTTTAAGCATGATGTGGCCGGCCACTTTTCCAAAAAAAACCCTCAAATTTTCTTGGTGTTCATGTCATATATCACACAACATTCTGCAGTTATTTAAAAAAAATTTAAAGGCCTTTTTAAATTCGACAGAAACTGGGTTGCAATGTTTAAAGTTTCGAAGTAGTTTCGGTTTCGTAATCTAAAAAATATCATTTAAATCTCTAGCGTGGATTTGATACCACTGTAGGGTTACTTAGCAAGGCAACAAGGTTTCGGGAGGCATCATCCATGCCGTTTTCAAATTTTTGCCGTTCTAAAGAACCCTAACCCTAGAATCTTAATTAGAGATTTAAACAAAACAACATGCAAAAAACTTTGCATACAAAGTGAATGAGGAATACAACCTTGTAGACCGGTCCTTCACTTCTAAAGCTCCATGTAGTAGTCCCTTCGCTCCAAGTAGTGAACACCAGAACTCTTGTAAGGGTTCATATGAAGAAATGAACAACTTTGCTCAATGTCTTCGAGGCCGAAGATGATCTACGTGGAGGAGACTCAAGCTCATGCTACCTCTTCACTAATGGTAGATTAGTGAAGCAAACACCCTAAACTAAATGTCTAATAGTAGAGGATGATGAAGTAGGAAGTGGGCTCTCATTAGATTTCTTATTCTCATATTATTTCATCACTTAGAAAAAAGCTAGCAAGCTTTTTCTCATGAGGAAGAAGAAGAAGTGATGAAGATAGAATGAACTCATGAGGTGAGAAAATGAACCATGGTTGAGTTACTGTCATGCACTAACTCATGTAGAGACTTAACCATGGGTGAGGTTTAATGGTTTAGTTAATAAATATCTACAAGAGAAACAAAAATGGTGGACTCGGTCAATGTTTCTACAAGCTTCTACAAGCTTGTAGCCATGATAAAATCCATCCAATTTTGAATTACTTTGATAAATAAAAACCATACATTAAATCAAATATGGTGTAAGTCTCATACACCAATGAAAGATGTGGCATCAAAAATGACACAATAAAATGTATATTAATATATATCACATATATATTATATGAACACTTGTGAGAAAAAGAATACTTAGTAAGTAAATATTAGTTAATGTAAATTAATATATCAAATATATAATTATACATTAAATTATCAAATCAACACATGATTTAATAATCCGTCAATATCACATACAACCGACTAATATCATATGAATCAATTTATCGAATCAACACTTGATCCGATAACCCGGCTATATCTCATATAACCGACCGATATCACATATCGCGAGAATAGAATACGGTATCACATACACGTATTAATATCGGTCCCGCACATATCACATATGTTCTCCTGCTCCATTTCGCATGAACCAGGAAACCTCTGTGTAGGACTCTAAAGACTCGTCAATACGCCGGCAGTAGGTGATGATCATATCAAACACCCACTAGCCGCAAGCGGTCTGCTAAACGTAACAGCCACCCGGGCATTAAGCGATCAGAAGATCAACAAGCAAGCCTGCTCATACTCCTGCGAATCCAATCAGTAACACTACCGTACAGTCGGGTCTCTTCATCAGATATGTCGCATATCACAGCCTGAGGGTGGTATAACGTCAGACCCCAATAGTCAGATAAGTCATGCCGATGCTAGGCCTATAATGGTTTGACAAACTACCGATAACACTTACCAGTAGATCTCAGCAAACCTGGCCAGGGATTTCATGTTATGGCCAATCGAGCATAGCGCAACATCAACCCCCAATACCAGGAGAGTCGAATCCCCTCATATCGCTCATTGCCTCCATATGACTCGGGACTGTACCCAAAAACCACCGTTTTGCACGATCTCTTGAACGTGGTAAGGTGGAAATCAAAGCACAGTGGGAATCACACAAGACTTTATGACGATCTCGGGTTGACAGACTAACTTATACCAGTGTCACCAGAGAACTGCTATCTGACGATAGGTATAATACCATCTAGGAGTTCTCGGCGAGTCCGTTCAGTGTACCCAGTCTCCACTGAGCACCCTTATACCTTCTCTGATGTCAAACACCAATGGATGTGGGATCATCCATCGCCCATCATATGGGTCATGAAGCGCAACGCTAGTCTACTCTGGTGTATCGATGCCCTGTCTCGATACACCTACGACTAAGAACAATTATAGGGTGTACTTATGGACTACCCTTTGCCCCACTAGTATGATCTCCATCATAGTCCTGGAAGTTAAGTACACATCCTAAAGGCTTTATCAACATGTGAGAGCAAGACAGCATCACTTATACAAGTTAACATGTCAAGATAATGTGCAACCAGATATCATACCATCATGTCGAGCAAGAAAGTCCTCCCTATATATGTCCAAGCATCCACTATAATATACATCCCATGTATAGTAATGGCATGTAGGGCATGCATATAACTAACAGATATTAGGAGCTGTAAGTGCACGGCAGCGGCCCGGCCGTCTGAACGAGGCTAAATGCGAAATCAGAAACTTTTCTATAAACTAGAACCGGCGCTACCGCGTAATAAAAACCCGGATCGGGCTATTAACCTACTCCTAGCTAACTAAAGAAGGTGTAGAGAGATATACCAAGCGATCAGTGTCCTTCGGTCTTCTCGTCGTCGTCCTGATCTCCCCGTGGAATCTCCGGTCTTCATCTCCTCGTTGGAAAGGCACCACATCGCCGGGTTCTTTTACGGGCTCCCACCTCTGGAACGAGGCAACTCGGGCATGAAGTTGGCGAGTCGACGTATCCAAGAATACTGTAGGATAAGTGTAGAGTGGTTTGTCTCTAGGGGTTGTAGAAGTTGCCCTTTTAGATATCAAGGTGGAGGAAAAATGAGCATATCAAAGGAGCTTGAGGATTTTTCTTTTTCAATGGAATGAATCAAAAAAAAACCCCCAAAAAATCAATCCCTCCCCCAATAGTGGCCGGCCTCATTCTAGGAGAGTGAGAGAGAGAGTGGATCAATCATCCAAGGAAAAATGATTGATCATGAGTCAAAAAGCAAGCCACACTCCCTCATCACAACCAATCCAATCAAGCAAAAGTCAAGTAATGATGAACATAGAAGTCAAGGGATGGTGGAATCATCACGAAGCAACAATATACAAAGACCACCCTCCACAATGCTAATTTGCACAATTGCAAATAACCCCCTCCACCAAAATTCAGCCAAAGAAAGAAACAAAGGAAAATGGCTGAAACCGGAAAGCAAACTGGCAACTCCAAAAATACGATCCCATTATAAATTATAGGAAAACCCCGCAACTGTATATACATACCCGTATTTGTATTGCGACCGAATACAAATGTAATGAGACAAACTCAACACAGTACAATACTAGTATCCGGCTTAAACCAAAGCCCGCTAGTATTATCCGTCCGATCAAGATCCGTGCAATACCGCACGTATAAGATCGAACCCTGCCATATCTCCATACGGCCTCTACAGCATTTCGCCCAAAACTTGAGAAAACGGTCTGTGGGGGACTCTGAAGACTCGTCAATACTTTGGCTGTGGATTTAACCACTAGCACGTCAAAGGTATTAGCCATACGTAACGGGTTACAAGGTATTGACGAAAAGGGACGTCGATGAGTGAACTCATCCTGACACCCTACTGAGCCTGTCGGTAACAATATTCGTACAGTCCGGTCCGTTCGTCTATGAGCATCGCATGGCGGGCCTAGGGGGTTGGTAAAAGTCAGACCCCCCAAAGCAGTACAAGTCGTGTCGGAGTGTAGCCCAGAACACCCTGAGATACTACTGGAATACCTACCGGTAAATCTCCTGCCTTGGCTAAGGACTTCGTGTAATGGCTCTCCTAGACACAGCGCGACCTCACCCCCAATACCGAGAGAGACGAACCCCTGCAGATCCGCTCACTGCCTCCATGTGGTTCGGGACTGTACCCAACTAAAACCTGTTAGCACGACTCCTTTGAGCGTGGTAGGGTAGTAATCAAAGTACAGTAGGAACTCACACGAGACGAATGACGATCTCAGGTCAATGAACTAACCTGTACATATGTCACCAGGGAACTGCCATCTGACGTCAGGTATAAGACCAACTAGCATGTTCCCGGCGAGTCCTGTCCGGTGTATTCATAACCCAATGATCACCTGTATACATCTTAGGTGAAACAACTGACACCAGTGTCTTGTGAAACCGGCCACCGCCCCTCGTCGGGGTCTCGACTGTATACACTAGTCTACTCTGGAGTATCGATGCCCTGTCTCGAAAACTCTCACGACTAGGGACCTTTTAAGGATGTGCTTATAGACCCCAGCTCCCACGTATATGATCGCCATCATACTGCTAGCCGTCAAGAAAGAATCCTAAGGGCTCTATCAACGCGCAATAGTAACCTGTAAGGTCACCTAAAGCAGCACACGATGATAAAGATAAACCAGATAGCATACTATCAACTTGAGTAAGACTGTCCTACCGGTATAGGTCCTCCCTCAATCATTGCAATCACGTGCCTGTGATCCAATAATTGACTCTGTGGGCACTATCTCCAACAGGAGCGAGTGCGGAGACATCAGACGCTACGAAGAAAGGGAAGCAGGTGGTTGGATTTACCTAGCTCGAGATCATCGGTGAGTAGATTTAATATCTACAGGGAAATCACCCGTATGGCGTTAAGTGTCAGGGCTAGATATGATATTATAGCCGCATGTTTATATGCATATATGTTGATTGTGCATGAGCATCATTATATACCATTACTTGTTGTGCCTTGACTAGTACCTAGTGGATACTGCACCATTGCTGACGGTTCATATTGTACGAGCGCTAAATTGTATGCTACACCCAGACCGTTGGTAATTGCCATGACACGCACAACCTATACACATATGTGGTATTGTATTTTTATTGACATTGAGACGTTGATTCTTGTTCGAATGCGCATATGAAATGCATCGTGCATACATAGCTACATGTAAACCTTTATATGATGTTGCATTGGATTTTGGAGAAATTGGGAACCGCATGATATATTTAAAAACTGGATTCATTTAAAAGAGCGGTTTTCCTTTGATATGCTCATATTACTGTTTTATGTTGCATATATCATATTTCATGGATTTACGCATTGAGATACGGATTTCATGTGATTTATGGATTTGAGAACCGTGGGGATATTTCAAGAAAGTATGCATTGTTTCGAAAACCCGGTTTCTCTTGATATGATATTTCAGTGCGTCCACCATGAGTTTTCTCGGTTTTGAGATTGTGTTAGAAACCCAATTCGAGGATCTGGATGATCCGTTTGCGGGTTCATGGTGGACCCAGTATGGTACCCCGGGGTAAGAAATGGATGTTGTGCAGTAGACGACGAGCCTGGCAGATGGACTACTACCTACCGGTGATTGGTTGGACCTAACGATTATCTGGAGGATACCGACCGGAGTCGTGAGATGGATATGGGCCGATCCGGACTGACGGAGCCCGTGGGCCGATCCGGACCGACGGAGCCCGAGTTATATGGATTTACGTGTGGATGTTGGACATAAGTTTTCGTAATGTTTTCGATTGCCGATATTGGGCACTCAGGTTCCATGAGATTTACAGATATGAGGGTCGATCAGAGTGACGGCGCCTGAGGTATTGGGATTTGGGGTGTCGTTGATGGACACCGGTTTTTCCACGATGATGATTCATTGATGGTGATATGTTTTATCCCACACTCAGCATTCATTTGATATGCATTGCTTCATGTATTTGTAGTACCTGATAGAATACTTTTCATGATTGTTGCATATCCATATTACCATATCTGTGATATCAGATTGCATGTGATAGATAATCGCTGTACGTGCATACCTGCAATTATCTCTATGATGTTACTTACTATTCACGAGTTTACGACTCACCCCCGTTGTGCCACAGTGTTTTGCAGGCTTGACCCTCAGATTAGTCGAGGCAGGGCTTCTTATTGTATCTTTTCAGCGGATACCGCTAAGGTTGGCTGTGAGACTTTTTGCTGTAGGTGGGTTGCGGTTATCCGATTTATTCCATTGTATATCTTATTGTACCAAGTACTATCCATCTACCACTTTCATGTATTGACTTAGAGACGAGTTGTGAGGACGATATTGTATATTTTTATGACTCTGGATGTCGTGCTCGTGTGAGCCGGCATTTATTATGTAGTTTTACCTCTTTATGCTGTTTTTCATTTATATTGTCTATTTTTTCGCTACAGCGTCCTATATTTATGCTTGTGGTGGTTGTTTCCGCCTTTGGTTGTGATTTGCCCCCGTTTGAGGATGCTTTACTTATATCATATGTTTGTACCCATTTCGGGGCTAGTTTTTACAAAGGACGTGCTGCCAAAATTTTTAAAAAAATAAACTTAAGTTTATAGATATTTACTTGAGATTTCTAAATGTTTTTAACAATGTTTTTATCACTTACTACTTTTGATGGTTTAGATTTCTGGGTTTTCGTCATACTTAAATTGCGTTACGCATGTTAACGCCACGTGGTTTAAGTGCTGCTACGTGCCAAATCTTGGGTCGTGACAAAGTTGGTATCAGAGCGCTAGGTTTTACCTTTCGGAGTGTAGGATGACCTTGGTATGATGGAGTAGGTAGCTTAAGCAGAGTGACGTAGCGTGTGTATCTTCCGTGGCATACTTACGACACGGTACTCCACCTAAGTGACCTTAGGACTTGTTGGTTGAAATTCCTTCCGTGATTATATACATCCTTGTTATTCGATTTCCGTGTTCTTATCGAATCATGTTTTCATTTCCAGCCATTATGCAGCCGAAGACTATGAGGGCGCAGAGAGTGGCCGTGAGGGACGAGGTCAGAGTTAGCTCGTCGGAGACGAGGACTGATCAGGGCGGTACGCCCGTTTTACAGGAGTAGATTGATCCACTTTCGATAGATTGTATTACTAGGCTAGAGGCCGGTATGCAGGATTTTCGCCAGATGATGTGATCGTTGGTTGAGGCCAGTCGAGCGCAACGATAGGAGGTTGTCCCACCTGTTACGGGGACCGTGATGGTGCCTACTGTTCAGGCAGTTGTACCTGCAGCTATGGAGGTTATCACTATATCATTATTTGAGTTCATGAGGATGAAGCCTTCGGTTTTTACCGACACTGATGCAGCTGAGAATCCACAGTCGTTTATCGATAGGATGGCCAGGATCTATCATTCGCTGAGATGCTCCGACGTGAGATGGGCAGAGTTCATGAGTTTTCGTCTGGAAGGTCTTACCCAGACTTGGTGCGAGTCTTTAGAGAGGGGCATAGATGCAGGTCTTTCTCCTATGACCTGGGCTGAGTTCGTGATGGTGTTTCTTGCCCGTTTTCTTCCACAGAGCGTCAGGGATGCTCGAGCTCACACTTTTGAGTCGTTACGCCAGACTCCGGATATGACGGTGGCAGATTACGATGTGCAGTTTACCCAGCTATCTTTGTATGCTCAATATTTGGTGGACACTGAGGAGATGCGGATCAAGAGGTTTGTACGAGGCTTGCTTACCCAATTGTTCCTCACTATCAGTGCACAACATTGTGACACATATGCAGCCACAGTGGACGCAACCCTACTGGTTGAGGAGCGTCTTTCCGAAACTTCGGTCGTTCCGGAACCGAAGAGGGTTCGTACTGGTGTATCATCCCGGAGGCAGATGTTTAGACGCCGTGACAGATTTCGTTCAGGTCGTGGGAGTAGCAGAGGCTTGGGACGAGGCCAGTTGTTTAGCTCTTATCCTCAGGAGGGTCAGCAATCATCGTTCGGATGTTTCCGGTGCGGGATTTTTTATCATCGCGTTCGAGATTGTATTAAACCACGTGAGAACGAGGAAGCCCTATCGCATGTTACCTTACCACCTTCTCCACCTCAGAGAGCGTTGCCTTTGCGCCTGTTGTTGGTCCACGTCAGACTTATGCTCAGAGAGGCCGTGGTCGTGGAGGGTTTGTTCAGAGAGGACGGGGTGGCAGAGGCGAAGGACAGCCAGTTGCAGGTAGAGGGCAGGCACGAGTTTTTGCTTTGACTCATCAGGATGCGCAGGTGTCCAATGCAGTGGTTTCAGGTAATCTTTCAGTATGTTCCTTCGATGCACACGTTTTGTTTGATCCGATATCTACGCACTCATATGTTTCTATACACTTCGTGCCGAGGTTGGGACGAGAGTCGTGTTTGCTAGATCAACCACTTTTTGTGACTACTTCTGTTGGTGAGTCATTTGTTGCACGACACGTGTTTCGGTCGTGTGTCGTCCGTATTGGAGATAGAGAGTCGTCTGTCGACTTGATCCTTCTTGAGATATTGGGCTTCGACGTTCTCCTGGGCATGGACTGGTTAGCTACATGCTATGCGTCCATGGACTGCCATGAGAATATAGTCAGGTTTTGTTTTCCCGGCGAGTCAGTTTTTGTTGTGCAGGAGGGCCATGGTGCCGCCCCTCACGGTTTGATTTCAGCCCTTTGCGCTAGTCGGCTTTTGAGGAGGGGATGTCGAGTATTCTTGGCTTTCATATGAGATAATAGAGCCATAGTAGATTCGTTGAACCAGGTTCCTATCGTGAAAGAGTTTCCCAGCGTTTTTCCCGATGAGTTACCTGGATTGCCGCCAGAGCGTGAGATTGAGTTTTGCATTGATTTGATCCCGGCACGGGGCCTATTTCTATTCCGCCTTACTGGATGGCCCCGGCGGAGCTTAAGGAGCTTAAGGATCGGTTGCAAGAGTTACTTGATAGGGGACTTGTGTGTCCAAGTGTTTCGCATTGGAGAGCTCCTGTTCTGTTCGTCAAGAAGAAGGACGGCAGTTTGAGGTTGTGCATTGATTATCGTTAATTGAACCGAGTTACGGTGCGGAATAGGTATCCTTTACCTCGCATTGACAATTTGTTTGATCAGCTCCAGGGTGCGGGACATTTTTCCAAGATTGATTTGAGATCAGGTTATCATCAGTTGTGGGTTGGGAATGATGACATTTCGAAAACTTCTTTTCGTACGAGCTACGGGCATTATGAGTTTTTGGTGATCTCGTTCGGACTCACCAATGCCCCTGTGGCGTTCATGGATTTGAGGAACCGGATTTTCATACCGTTCCTCGACAAGTTTATTATTGTGTTTATTGATGGCATTCTGGTTTATTCCAAGAGTCGAGAGGAGCATGAGCAGCACTTGAGGATTTCTTTGCAGACATTGAAAGAGCACCAGCTGTTTGCTAAATTCTTGAAGTGTGCCTTCTGGCTTGATAGTGTTGACTTCCTAGGTCATGTGATTACGGGAGACGGTATTCGTGTGGAGCTGAGGAAGATCGAGGCCGTACAGCTTTGGCCCAGACCTGTATCAGTGACAGAAGTCCGTAGCTTTTTGGGCTTAGCCAGTTATTACCACCGTTTCATGCAGGACTTCTCGAGTATCGCTACACCGCTGACCGGACTGACCAGGAAGGGAGTTCCGTTTCTTTGGACTAAGGCATGCGAGCTGAGTTTTCAGCTGTTGAAGACTCGGTTGACGACTGCACCGGTTTTATCTTTGCCTTCTAGATCAGGCAGCTTTGTCATTTACTGTGATGCTTCTCGAGTGGGGCTCAGTTGTGTATTAATGCAGCATGATAGAGTTATCGCTTATGCTTCCCGACACTTGAAGAAGCACGGGCAGAATTATCCCACTCATGATCTTGAGATGGCCGCGTTGGTCTTTGTGCTTAAGATTTGGAGACACTACTTATACGAGGAGTCGTGTCAGATTTTCACAGACAACCAAAGCTTAAAGTACATCTTTCCGCAGCGGGATCTAAATTTGAGACAGCGACGTTGGATGGAGCTTGAGAAGGATTATGATTGTGAGATTCTTTATCACCCGGGCAAGGAGAATGTGGTAGCCGATGCTTTAAGTCGTAGGCCCTGGGGTAGCTTGTCCCAGTTGAGCGCAGCTCAGAGACAGTCTTCTGCAGATTAGCAGATCTTGTGCGATAGCATAGTACAATTTGAGTTCACTTCCACTGGGGGACAGCTTGCTCACGTCTGTGCCCGTCCAGTTCTACTTGATCGTATTCGTGAGGCACAGCCCGCCGATGCCCGTTTGTCTGAGATTCTTGAGCATGTTCGGCAGGGTAGAGATTCGGAGTTCTTGATTGATGACCAGGGTGTGCTACATTTTGGGACTCGTTTGTGTGTACCTTATACCGATGGGTTGAGACACGAGATCCTAGAGCAGGCACATCAGTCAGCTTATAGTGTTAACCCAGGTTCCACCAAGATGTATCGTGACTTGAGAGATATCTACTGGTGGGCAGGGATGAAGAGTGAGATTTCGGATTTCGTTCCGAGGTGCCTGACTTTTCAGCAAGTCAAGGCTGAGCATCAGAGACCGGCAGGAGAATTACAGCCTTTACCCATTCCGGAGTGGAAATGGGAACTGATCTCCATGGATTTCATTGTGGGTCTACCCAGGTCCAGTCGATGGTATGACTCCATTTGGATGATTGTTGACCGGTTGACGAAAGCGGCTCACTTCCTTCAAGTGAAGACCACTTTCGGTTATGCTCAGTATGCTCAGTTGTATATTGATGAGATTGTGCGCTTGCACGGCGTTCCTACATGCATTGTATCCGATAGGGGCACCCAGTTCACTAGCCGTCTTTGGCAGAAACTTCAGGAAGCTTTGGGTACCCGATTGAGCTTTAGCACGGTTTTCCATCCGTAGACCAATGGTCAGTCGGAGTGGACTATATAGACTTTGGAGGATATGCTTCATGCGTGCGTGCTTGATTTTGGTGGCAGTTGGGATCGTCACTTTCCATTGATAGAGTTCTCCTACAATAACAGTTACCAGGAGACGATTCAGATGGCACCTTTTGAGTCTTTGTATGGTAGAAAGTGTCACTGACTCCAGCTAGTTCAAGAGACTACGGAGATAATTCAGTTGATTCAGGATAGGATGATAGCTTCCCAGTACAGACAGAAATCTTATGCCGACCGTCTTCGTCGCATGTTCGAGTTCACAGTGGGGGATCATGTGTTCCTATGGATTTCTCCGATGAAGGGTGTGATGAGATTTAGGAAGAAAGGGAAGCTTAGTCCCAGATTTGTAGGTCCTTTTGAGATCCTTGAGCGAGTTGGTACCGTTGCCTATCGTTTGATAGTTCCACCCAGTTTTTCGGATGTTCACCCCGTATTCCATATACCTTCATGACCCTTCTCACATGATTCAACACCAGACCGTTTAGCTAGAGCGTGATCTTTCATTCACCAAACAGTCGGTAGTTATATTGGATCGGCAGGTGAAGAAACTTCGGTCAAAGGTCTTACCATCTGTGAAGGTTCTTTGGCATAGCCCGAATAGTGAAGAGGTCACTTGGGAGGCCAAGAACGAGATGCGGAAGAAATTCCCTCATCTCTTTGAAGGTATGAATAGTAAGATTTTTAAATTCGGGGACGAATTTCTTTAAGGGGGGAAGATTGTAACACCTTATAATGTGATTAGTGTTAATTAAGCAATAATGCGGATTTTTAGTAAAAAGTTTATCAAAATAGTTTTCAAATATTTTATAAAAATTAATTAATATTTTATTATTATTTATTTCGGGCTTACACACACATGTGCATGTTAACTTAGGGTTAATTAGAGTTAACCATGCTTAACTAGCCATGGCACCTTAACCCCATTTAAATTAAGAGTATGCAATTATTTAAGTTATTTAGTTTTAAATATAAGGTTTGAATTTGGTTGACTTTGGAGAGAGAGAGAGAGGGTTGACAATGGAATCATAAGCATGGGGCAAGCATGGATTGCATTTAATGAGGAGAGAGAAGAGGGGGCATGGCTCATACTAAACTCACACCCTCATTTTCCTCACCCTCACTCGTACACTCTCACATTCTCTCATTCACACTCTCATTCACTCCTTCTCAATTCTTTCCTCATCGCATTCCCTCATCCCCCTCCAACTGAAACCCTAACCTAAATCCTCACAAACCCAAACCAAATTTCCACTAAACCCTACTAAAACCCTTCACAAGTCAAGATTAAGCCACTAAGATCACTTGGAGCATGGAAAGCTAGGATTTTTGAGCAAGTGTGGATAGGTAATGATCTCTAACTGTTAATTGGGTGCTTATATTGTTATGTTGCTTAGTAGTAGTCGTTTAGAACCCTAAAGATGTAGTTTTGAGCATATATCGTATTTTTAGTGTCATATTAGGTTCTCTGTGATCTTCTATGACCACGAATGTTTACTAGAAAAACTAGCAATGTAGTAGTGTTGTACTAGAGGCCCTGAGTGTTCACCTGAAACCCTGACTCCACCGTGCACTGTTCATCCGGCGAGTCATGGGGAAAATCCGGCGAGCTCGGTCGTGTAGGGAACTAGGGTGTTATGTTTTTTCGGATAGCTGTCTGCAGTTGTTTATGGGTCTTTGGTACTGCTAGATTTTTATATATTGACAGTATGTTAAATCTGAGATCAAATTTCTAGTTTTTAGTGTTTCAACTACGCGCGTTACGATATCCGACACGGTTTGCGTTGTTTGTGTAGCTTGCTGCACAGAGGGTTGTTTCAGATTGTCGCTACACTCGTTATCCACTAAGCGAACACTTGAGGGGTTGTTGGAGTCGGTTCGTCGATTTAAACGTAGTTTGTACATATTGTTGGTCGATTTCTAAGTTGCACTTACTATATTTTGTGTGATATTAGGAGCGAGTGCGGGGACTTCAGACGCTACGAAGAAAGCGAAGCAGGTGGTTGGATTTACCTAGCTCGAGATCATCGGTGATTAGATTTAACATCTATGAGGAAATCGCCCGTATGGCGTTAAGCGTCAGGGTTATATATGATATTATAGCCGCATGTTTATATGCATACATGTTGATTGTGCATGAGCATCATTACATACTATTCTTGTTGTTCCTTGACCTAGTACCTAGTGGACACTACACCATTACTGACGTTTCATATTACACGAGCACTAAATTTTATGTTACACCCACACCGTCGGTAATTTCCATGACACGCACAACCTATACACAAATACGATATTGTATTGTTATTGACATTAAGGCGTTGATACTTGTTCTATTGCGCATATGAAATGCATCATGCATACATAGCTACATGTACACCTTTATATGATGTTGCATTGGAATTTGGAGAAATTGGGAACCGCATGATATATTTAAAAACTGGATTCATTTAAAAGAGCGGTTTTCCCTTGATATGCTCATATTACTGTTTTATGTTGCATATATCATATTTCATGGATTTACGCATTGAGATACGGATTTCATGTGATTTATGGATTTAAGAAACGTGGGGATATTTCAAAAAAGTATGAATTGTTTCGAAAACCCGGTTTCTCTTGATATGATATTTCAGTGCGTCCACCATGAGTTTTCTCGGTCTCAGATTGTGTTAGAAACCCAATTCGAGGAGCTGGATGATCCGTTTGCTGGTTCATGGTGGACCCGGTATGGTACCCCAGGGCAAGAAGGGGATGTTATGCAGTAGATGATGAGCCTGGCAGAGAGACTACTACCTACCGGTGATTGGTTGGACGTGGCGGTTATCCGGAGGATACCGACCGGAGTCATGAGATGGATATGGGCCGATCCGGACTGACGGAGCCCGTGGGCCGATCCGGACTGACGGAGCCCGAGTTATGTGGATTTGCGTGTCGATATTAGACACGAGTTTTCATGATGTTTTCTAGTGCCAATGTTGGGTACTCAGGTTCCATGAGATTTAAAGAAACGAGGGCCGATCAGAGTGACGGCGCCTGAGGTATTAGGATTTGCGGTGTCGTTGATGGACACCGGTTTTTCCACGATGATGATTCATTGATGGTGATATGTTTTATCCCACACTCAGCATTCATTTGATATGCATTTTTTCAAGTATTTATAGTACCCGATAGAGTACCTTTCATGATTGTTGCATATCCATATTACTATATCTATGCTGTCAAATTGCATGTGATAGATTATCGATGTACGTGCATACCTGCGATTATCTGTATGATGTTACTTACTATTCACGAGTTGGAAACTCACCCCCGTTGTGCCACAATGTTTTGCAGGTTTGACCCTCAGTGTAGTCGCGGCAGGGCTTCTTATTGTATCTTTTTCAGCGGATACCGCTACGGTTGGTTGTGAGCCTTTTTGCTGTAGGTGGGTTGCGGTTATCCGATTTATTCCATTGTATATTTTATTGTATCTAGTACTCTCCATCTACCACTTTCGTGTATTGACTTAAAAACGAGTTGTGAGGACGATATTGTATATTTTTGTGACTCTGGGTGTCGTGCTCGGGTGAGCCGGCCTTTATTATGTAGTTTTACCTAGTTTTGCTGTTTTTCATTTATATTGTCTATTTCTTCGCTACGGCGTCGTATATTTATGCTTGTGGTGGTTGTTTCCGCCTTTGGGCGTGATTTGCCTCCGTTTGGGGCTGCTTTACTTATATCATATGTTTGTACCCGTTTCGGGGCTAGTTTTTACAAAGGAGGTGCTGCCGAAATTTTTAAGAAAATACACTTAAGTTTAAAGATTTTTACTTGAGATTTCCAAATGTTTTTAACAATGTTTTTATCACTTACTACTTTTGATGGTTTAGATTTCTGGGTTTTCGGCTTACTTAAATTGTGTTACGCCTGTTGACATCACGTGGTTTAAGTGCCGGTCAAGTACCAAATTTTGGGTCGTGGCACATATATACTATATGCACACAAGTGAGTAAAAGAAATGTTTATGTGAGCAAATATTAATTAATGTAAATTAATATATCACATATATAATTATAGATTAAATTATTAAATCAACATTTGATTAATAATCCGGCTATATCACATACAACCGACTAATATCATATGAATCAACTTATCGAATCAACGCTTGATCCGATAACCCGGCTATATCACATATAACCGACCGATATCACATATCGTGAGAATAGAATACGGTATTACATACTCGTATTAATCTCGGTCCAGCACATATCATATATGTGCTCCTACTTCGTTTCGCATGAACCAGGAAACCTTTGTGTAGGACTCTAAAGACTCGTCAATACGCCGGCAATTGGTGATGATCATATCAAACACCCACAAGCCATAAGCGGTCTGCTAAACGTAATGGCCACCCGGGTATTGAGCGATCAGAAGATCAATAAGCAAGCCTGCTCATACTCCTACGAATCCAATCAGTAACACTACCGTACAATCCAGTCTCTTCGTCAGATATGTTGCATATCATAGCCTGGGGGTGGTATAACGTCAGATCCCAATAGCCAGATAAGTCCTGCCGATGTGAGGTCCATAACGGTTAAAGGAACTAATGATAACACTTACCAGTAAATCTCAGCAACTCTGGCCCGGGATTTCCTGTTATGGCCAATCAAGTATAGCGCAACATCAACCCCCAATACCGGGAGAGACGAAATCCCTCCTATCGCTCATTGCCTCCATGTGACTCGGGGCTATACCCAAAAACCACTGTATTGCACGATCTCATGAACGTGGTAAGGTGGAATTCAAAGCACAGTGAGAATCACACAAGATTCTATTATGATCTCAAGTCGACAGATTAACCTGTACTAGTGTCACCAGAGAACTGCTATCTGAAGATATGTATAATACCATCTAGGAGTTCTCGACGAGTCCGTTCAGTGCACCCAGTCTCCACTGAGCACTCGTATACCATCTCTGATGTCAATCACCAATGGATATGGGATCATCCTGTTGGGCCACGGCAGTGCCCCGGCCGTCTATCCGACGCCAAATGCGGAACAAAAACTTTTTACAAAACTGGCGCTACCGCAACCAAATACCTGGATCATTCCATTAACCGTTAACTAGTTAAATGTAAAATGAGAGTTTAGAGATTATACTGATCGATCCGTGTCCTTCGGTCTTCAATCCCCTCCCCTAGCTTGTTGTGGCTACCCCGATGAAATCCGCTCGCCGGTCTCCTAGTTAAAGTGGCACCACGTCAACGAATCTTTATACGGGCTCCCTTTTCGAACTGAAGCAACTCGGACATGAAGTTTTCTAGCCAACATGTCCAAGATTGATATAAAGAGACTGTAGAATAGTTTGTCTCAAGGCACCCGATGCATCGAGCGAAGGTAAATGAAGTTGCCAATTGGTGAGAATGAGAAATGTGAGCATTTAGAAATTTTCAAGTGGGAAAAAACCAGGGGGTTCGGCCATGAAGGATTTTGTTCTCTTGCTTTCTGGGGATTGCCAGAATGAAAAAAATGATGATGTGATAAAATTAATACCCTCACATCCACAGCACACCTATCTTTTAAAAAACACTTACACCAAAAAATCATCACACACTCCAAAAGCCAATTAATGCAAATGACAACACCATGCCAAGGACACATGCTGCCCATGCCAAGAAAAAAGAAAACCATGCCACCTCACCCTATGCAATTCGAAAATTGGCAGCCCCCAATTAAAAAATGCCCATCACCAAATAACAATAATTTATACAAGATAAAACATTACCCACAATTTCAACTTAATTAAAATTTAAACCAAAAGTTTAATCCGAGAAAAGAAATTTGGCAACTTCAAAAGTAATCCCGTAATGAATTACAGGATTACTCCACAATTGTATATACATACCCGCATTTGTATTCCCACTGAATACAAATGCAATGAGACAAAAAATATTCCTACACAATATAATACTAGGATCCGGCTTAAACCAAAGCCCACTAGTATTATCTGTCCGAACCATGACACGTGCACAAGTGCACGTGTATGTTCGAACCCTGCCATAAAACCATATGGCCTCTACAACGTTTTGCCCGAACTTGGGAAACTTTTGTAGGGGACTCTAATGACTCATCAATACACTGGCACTGGGTATAACCACAAGCACGTCTGAGTTACTCGCTGTACGTAACGGTTGCCTGTGTATTGAACGAAAGGGAAGCTGGCGAGCGAACTCATCCTGAAACCCAACTGAGCCTGACAGTGACAATATCCGTACAGTCTGGTCTGTTCGTCTAAGAGTATCGCATATTGAGTCTAGGGGGTGGATAAAGTCAGACCCCGACTAACGCGATAATTCGTGTCGGTATGAAGCCCATCACCACCTGAGAAACTACCGATCCTAGATCGGTAATTCTCGACTACCTTGGCCAAGGTTTTCTGGTGATGGCCACCTATGCACTGCACGACATCAACCCCCAATACCGGGAGAGACGAATCCCCGACGATCCGCTCACTGCCTTCGTGTGGCTCGGGACTGTACTCAACTAAAACCTGTTTGCACGACTCCTTTGAGCCGTGGTAGAGTAGTAATTAAAGCACAGTGGGAATTTACACGAGACAAATGACGATCTCAGGTCGACAGACTAACCTATACACATGTCACCTGGGAACTGCTATCTGACAATATGTATAATACGAACTAGCAGATTCCCGGCGAGTCCTGTCCGGTGTACTCATAACCGAATGAGCACTTGTATACATCTTCGGTGAACTAACTGACACCAGTGGCTTGCGAGACCGGCCACTGTCGCTCGTCGGGGTCTCAAACTGTGTACACTATTCTAATCTGGAGTATCGATGCCCAGTCTCGAAACTCCCACGACTAGGGACATATTAAGGATGTGCTTATAGACCCCAGCTACCATGTATATGATCTCCATCGTACTGCTGGATGTCAAGCAAGAATCCTATGGGCTCTATCAACATGTACATGATGATAAAGACAAACCAGATAGCATACTATCATCTCGAGTAAGACTGTCCTACCGGTATAGGTCCTCCCTCAATCATTGCAATCACGTACCCGCGATCCAATAATTGACTTCGAGGGCACTATATCCAACAATCTCCCACTTGCACATAAGGCTAATTATTGCGATGTCGCATACTCACAGCCAGTGTGATACCGAACACCCAACTCCTCTACTAATCAGTTTCACAAAGCTCGTTTGTAAAACTACTGCGTTCGAGAATAGCCTCAGTGAGTGGATCCGCCCTGATGTTTCTTTACATGTCTCTCTTAATCTCAAACTCGCGGAGAAAGCCATCTTCCGAAATGAGCAATACCTTTCTTAAAATATGTCTGGATATCTGATGGGAACCAGTTCATAAATGAACTCCAAATCCAGCAAACATTCTAGACTATATCGTCAACTGAATTTAATCAGTGTCGAACGCCATGCCTCCCTCAGTATCCGCTTGGACCACCTGTCCAAAATACTGCCCTTCGTGTGAGGGAAAATAATAACTCTGAGAGTCACTCTGTCATCCAGGTCACCTTGGAAGCCTGGAATGATAACCGTCTCCCGAAGGATACTGCCTTTATCAAATCCCTAGAACATCTACTTATGTTCTTAAACTGCTTCCTTACGTTTCTCCAGGATTGATTAATATCATAACTTATTGCATCTAGTGCAAAAACAACATCTGGTGTGGTACTTGACATCTCATGATTGACTCAATAGCCTAAGCAAGTGATATGCCAATCATGCACATCCCTCTCCTCTTTAGTCTGTAAGACACCTTTAGAGAGGGTGACTCCATCACCTGCAGGTTCACCACCATGCCAGGAGTCATCCATTCTAAATATCTTTAGAATACTGTCTATGTACCCAGATTGGGAAACTACCCAAAACTATATCAAATACTATAGATCTAATAACTAGAATGCCTGATATAATATCCATATCTTATATGGAGAAAACACTGTGTGACAACCACGGTATAACCGATCGTAGTATAGGAATTTCACTTCCTACTATGTGTATGTCATCCAAATACCAGAACATCACACCCTACTATCTTCTTAACAGATCCATCCCCTATTCTTATGAAGTCAAAAAACTTATGACCGTCACATCAAAAATTAGATGATCTATCTCCGCTATATTTGCTTTAGTCTATAAATAGACATAAGCTACTTGTCCACTACGCTTCCGCTGCTCCCACTGATTATGAAAACCCTCTGGCAGAGTCATATATACGTACACTTCTAAAGCTAGTTTAGAACGACGCTATACTCATCCTCCTGCCGGGTCTCATAGTCTGGAACAGCAGTAGTGTCATGTCTGGGTAAACAAGTCCTCCATGTTACCGTCCTTGAGGCTATGGAGTACCTCTCGGGTGCCGGAGGTTACCCACCATATCTGCGGAGTGGCTAACGGAATGTCAAACCTGAATGAATCTTTAGGTTCTATTAAATTTTCAGTAATCGTTTGCTATTCTGGAATCACTTCCAGTTCTACCATACTCCCACTACTGTTTTCTGAAAAAATCCATTTTACTAAAACTATGGTGAGTCAAGAACAATATAAATATTGATCTTCCTGATGGTAGAAAGTTAACCCTCGTCAAAGCCCGGGATAACCCACAAACAGCCATTACTGAAATGTGCCTTGAGTTTATCCGGATTCTGGTTTTAAGCATCAGCCGGACGACTCCCTATACCTTAACATCGTTAAGATATAAATTGATTCTATATATATCTAATATAGAAACAAAGGCACTAATTTAATTGGAACCAGATTCAAATCATGCAGCTGTCTCCAGTGCATGTCAACTAAATGGAAAGAGGCCGATCAGCATTACTCAATTTAGGAGTGCGTCCAATTATGAGTAATCTAAAAGAGAAACAAGTTTTTCAAAACCATTACTATCAACTGAATACCTCATACAAGTATTTACATTTTCAATCACCTTGAAAAATCCCGATACTTGCGACACCTGGTTCTCTTCTTTATTCTTGTACCTACAACTTCTCAAACTTGGACCTTGTATTTCTACGAAACACTTGCCCAAAACTTGAGAAGTCACAAGTAAGCAGAATATAGTACGAGGACCAACCCCTTTGTCCGAATGGACACTGGACTACATACAATACTTTGTACAAGTCCACTGAGTTGAATAACTCAAACGCTGTGCGTCGTAGATTGAAAACTGTACCCAAGAGATTTCTTCAAATATCACCAATTACAACGAATTCCGATATAATGAGGATGATCGCCTAACTCCCAATAACTTACTCGCACTCATCATCTGTAAAACCATACAGATGTGAGAATCAAACCTGGTAAATACATGCCCTGGAGCAAGGGTCTAATTGGGAAATCAGTTTCCTATTAAAAATGCACAGTGAAACTGAAACATAAAAAATGTTTCGAAGGGGTATCCAAGTATTCGTAGTAATGCCTCTTCCATTATCAGATTCACGACTGTAACCGTATATTTCTTTGCCATCTCTCCAAATCCCTTTATTTGTCTTTGGTCATTAGCTTCTGTACAGCTTCGTTAGGCTTAAATGGTTTTCTTCCTTCCCTACCGTTCGGCACCAGCCTATGGTTTGGAAGAAGACTATCCAATAAGCATAATAGGTGTACTCTCCTAATCCTAGGAGTACTCACAACTTGAGAGAAGGTGATGATAAAAGACAACTGAATAAATCTTATTCCCATTTCTCTTGAACCAGAATCCATCCTCGAAAAGATTCCTTCGAGTTCGTATATAACCATACGATAGATTTATCCAATGGAAGTGGATGTTCGTAGTGATACGAGGTGTCCTGGAGAAATATAAAGGTGAAGTAGGAGTGGCGATGAAAATACCTGGTTCGGTCGTGAATGATAGCAGTCACATTTTACTTTGCCCTCCTTCTGATCCCTCTATATGTCTTTACTTATTACCTTCTGCACACCCTACTTAGGCTAATTGGTTTTCTTCATTACCTACCTTTCGGCTCCTGCCTATGGTTTGGAAGAAGACTATCCAATAAGCGTAATGGGTGTACCCTCTCCTAATCCTAGGAGTCCTCATAACCTGAGAGAAGGTAAAAGGAAAAGACAACTGAATAATCATATTCAATCTCTCCAGAACCAAAATCCATCCTCGAAGAAATTCCTTTGAGTTCGTATATAACCATACGATGGATTTATCCAATAGAAGTGGATGTTCGTAGTGATACGAGGTGTTCTGGAGAAATGCAAAGGGTAAGAGAAGGAGTGGCAATGATGTATGCAACTCAGACAATCCAAAAGCCAGTGTTATAAGAAATTTCGGTTAACTTAGTCACTGAGTTATAGTCTAGGGTCGGGTCATGGTCGTAGTCAAAGAGAGAGAGAAAAGAAACACTCTGCGTGCACTCTAATCTGAATGTCTCCCACTGTATCCTCGAATTCTCCTTTAAACCTAAAAGAAGAATTGGTCGGAATCACTCGAGGAGTAAAATAACTCATCGGTAGGAATAGGGATCCAATTATCATCGCATGATAACTTGATGGAAGCCACTCAAGTCACCACACTCCAGAAGGTATGCGCAATCCTGGCAAGTTTCCTGTATGTTTGAAACTCCCGATGTGATTTTTACCCCTAGGACCGAAGTGACCTTGACGAATAATCATCAAATCAAAAGGTCCTAGTCAAGTTCAACCCGTCATTATCTTGATTGCGATAAACCCACCCGCATGACCCTTGACGAATAATCAACAAAGTCGTACGAATGTCCTAACCAATCCACATATCCATGTAACAGAAAAGTATTACAATGCTACCGCACACTACACCTCGGCGAATAGCAACGACAAACGTAGCACGAATACTAAGCAATACTAATCTGAAATGACGGAGGGCTACGGCTGGTTTTTGGAGAAAAACCCTTAACGTAATGAACTTGATATCGTTGAAGGAATCCAAGTGGTTTTACAAAAGTATAGTGGCGAAAACTTTTGCAAAAGAGGTCACTCCCTGTGAAGGGATATCGGTTCTTTCCCCGTAGAATGAGTTGCAGGATATTCCAAACTGAATACCACGATGCAAAGAAAAAAGTAATCATCTATAATAAAGTTATTACGTTGACGCAAACTTCTGCCCAAGGGGTCACTCCCGATGAAGGGATCTCGGCCCTTGCCTCGTCGAATGAGGTGCTGGATATTCATAACCGAATACCACTGTGCAAAGTAAAAGCGTACGTCTGTAATGTCAGTTTTAAAAAACTTGGTTCCAACAACATCATTTATAGGTTTGTTTTATCCTTGCATTGATCCGAATCAACGCAGTCCCATCAATTGATCACACCAGAAAAGAACGAAAATATATTGTACGTATATGCCATCCTCATTCGCCATTGGGTCCCGTCATCACCCGTTAGGTTACATAACTAATGACATAGCGGGGACTGGACCAGCACGGGTGCAAAACATATACAACATCTACTAGTATATATATATCAATATATAATAATCGCTCCAGGCATGATAAATGCAACATCATAGAAAAGTAATAAGCATAACAGAATCAATACAGATAATAGGGGAGCCCTGGGTTTCCTTTGAGCCGCAAATGAAACCCGACGTTCCCCTGGTCGTGTGGATAGCCTGTGCAATGAAAACCTAGACCCCTACGAGTGCGGCAAGTTATCCGCCAAAACCTAAAGCGAGGCAGCCCCCTTCAGCAATGTGAATGGACCACCAAGCACTTCACGGAATCCGGTAACTTGAGCACCCCTCCTTGGGTCAACCTATACCCCCTATGAGTGCGGCGAATAGCCTTCCAATTCTAGAGTGAAGCCCCCTCCGTCTGAACGCCATGAGATGCGGGCCCGTTGCCCTCTAGAACCCGGCTATCCGTGTACCCCACCGCGGGGTAATCCTAGTACAGAAAAGAAAATATATACAACGGGTACATCGACCTCAACCCGGTCGTGCCCCAAAAGAATAATATACAAACAGGCAGTGACGGCAGTCCACATGTCGGACGCTTTCCCCGCAATATCAAATGTACAAATAAATCCAAACTGCACTACCATTGCATCCAAGCTATCCACCACGACAACTCCGTAACATCACAGCACAACACAGAACATCAACGTGAATGTCACGTTCACAAATTCGTCTAAAAAGGCTATAGCGATTAGACAAGATTTACCAATCAAATGACATTCACGGTCACAGATAGAAATGTAATGCACTGCAAACTTTAGACAATGTTAGAAAATATCAAATTCGAAATAAGCCCGAAAAGCCCCAAACAACTAGATGAAACGAAAACCAAACTGGGTTAAACAAACAATACCACAAAACTAATATTATTGGGATGAAGAAAAATTTTCCAGCAAGAATTTTGAACTAGCTAACTATAAAAAGAGTTTAAGGATTATACCGATCGATCCGTGTTCTTCGGTCTTCAATCCCCTCCCCTAGTTTGTAGCGGCTGCCCCGATGAAATCCGCTCGCCGGTCTCCTCATCAAAGTGGCACCACGTCAACGAATCTTTATACGGGCTTCCGCTTCAAACTGAAGCAACTCGAACATGAAGTTTGCTAGCCGACATGTCCAAGATTGATATAGAGAGAGTGTAGAATAGTTTGTCTCAAGGCACCCGATGAATCGGGCGAAGGTAAATGAAGTTGCCAATTGGTGAGAATGAGAAATGTGAGCATTTAGAAATTTGCAAGTAGGAAAAAACCAGGGGGGTTCGGCCATGAAGCATTTTGTGCTCTTGCTTTCTGGGGATTGCCAGAATGAAAAAAATGATGATGTGATAAAATTAATACCCTCACATCCACAGCACACCTATCTTTTATAAAAAAACTTACACCAAAAAATCTTCACACACTCCAAAAGCCAATTAATGCAGATGACAACACCATGCCAAGGACACATGCTTCCCATGCCAAGGAAAAAGAAAACCATGCCACCTCACCCTATGCAATTCGAAAATTGGCAGCCCCCAATTAAAAAATGCCCATCACCAAATAAAAATAATTTATGCAAGATAAAACATTACCCACAATTTCAACTTAATTAAACTTTAAACTAAAAGTTTAATCTGAGAAAAGAAATTTGGCAACTTCAAAAATAATTCCGTAATGAATTACAGGATTACCCCACAATTGTATATACATACCCGCATTGGTATTCCCACCGAATACAAATGCAATGAGACAAAAAATATTCCTACACAATATAATACTAGGATCCGGCTTAAACCAAAGCCCGCTAGTATTATCTGTCCGAACCATGACACGTGCACAAGTGCACGTGTATGTTCGAACCCTGCCATAAAACCATATGGCCTCTACAACGTTTCGCCCGAACTTGGGAAACTTTTGTAGGGGACTCTAATGACTCATCAATACACTGGCACTGGGTATAACCACAAGCACGTCTGAGTTACTCGCTGTACGTAACGGTTGCCTGTGTATTGAACGAAAGGGAAGCTGGCGAGCGAACTCATCCTGAAACCCAACTGAGCCTGACAGTGACAATATCCGTACAGTCTGGTCTGTTCGTCTAAGAGTATCGCATATTGAGTCTAGGGGGTGGATAAAGTCAGACCCCTACTAACGCGATAATTCGAGAAACTACCGATCCTAGATCGGTAATTCTCGACTACCTTGGCCAAGGTTTTCTGGTGATGGCCACCCATGCACTGCGCGACATCAACCTCCAATATCGGGAGAGGAGAATCCCCGACGATCCGCTCCCTGCCTCCATGTAGCTTGGGACTGTACCCAACTAAAACCTGTTTGCACGACTCCTTTGAGCCGTGGTAAGGTAGTAATCAATGCACAGTGGGAACTCACACGAGACAAATGACGATCTCAGGTCGACAGACTAACCTGTACACATGTCACCTGCGAACTGCTATCTGACAATAAGTTTAATACCAACTAGCAGGTTCCCGGCAAGTCCTGTCCGGTGTACTCATAACCGAATGAGCACCTGTATAAATCTTAGGTGAACTAACTGACAACAGTGGCTTGTGAGACCGGCCACCGCCGCTCGTCGGGGTCTCGAACTGTATACACTAGTCTAATCTGGAGTATCGATGCCCAGTCTCGAAACTCCCACGACTAGGGACACATTAAGGATTTTCTTATAGACCCCAGCTCCCATGTATATGATCGCCATCATACTGCTGGCTGTCAAGTAAGAATCCTATGGGCTCTATCAACATGTACATGATGATAAAGACAATCCAGATAGCATACTATCATCTCGAGTAAGACTGTCCTACTGGTATAGGTCCTCCCTTAATCATTGCAATCGCGTACCCGTGATCCAATAATTGACTTCGAAGGCACTATATCCAACACATCCATCGCCCATCATATGGGTCAAGAAGCTTATACGCTAGTCTACTCTGGAATATCGATGCCCCGTCTTGATACTCCCACGACTAGGAACATTTAAAGGATTTACTTACCGACTACCTCTTCCCCACTAGTATGATCTGCATCATAATCCTGGTAGTCAAGTACTCATTCTAAGAAGCTTTATCAACATGTAATAGAGACATTAAGTGTACATGTTAAGATAAAGAGCAACCAGATAGCATACTATCATGTCGAGCAAGAAAGTCCTCCCTATATATGTCCAAGCATCCACTATAATATACATCACATGTATAATAATGGCCTCTAGGGCATACATATAACTAACACATCACACATTAGATTAGCTATTTGATGTGGAGTGTTGCCTTCACTAATGAGATTAGTGAAGGGTTAGCTTGAGCTTGTGGACTTCGGGTGGATTGTCTTTGGCGCGAAGATTATGAAGGAGGTTCTTTCATCTTGAAAAGGAGCCTAGTGGAGTCGCGTGGACCATAACCTGGAGCTATTGAAGAGAAGGACTCGAACTACAATGGTTGTATGTTCTTTTCTTCTCTTTAGTTCATCACATCATCGAAGGCAAACCCTAATAATCTAGTAAAGATCTTGTTAGTTTAACTTAACACCTAATAAAATTAAAATTTGGCATGCTTGATGCCTCTAGAACCTCATGGTGGTGCTAAGGTCGACTTTCAACCCCCTTGACCTCACTTATTAAAGCATGGAATAAATTGTAATAAGAAATTGCAACCATGCTTGAATAGTGTGTCAAGAGTATTAAACAAATGATAAGCCCATGCCTGCCCATTCCACAAATATCTCCACATAATACACCTCATTTTCTATTTTCTAAAAAATAGAAAATCCATTTCATGCTTCATATAATATATATATCATATATATTAATATATATAATGAGGAATAATTAGTGAGCTAATAAGATTGGTTAAGATATAATTATATCAAATATAATATATATCATATTATTAAATCAACAATTGATTTAATAATCCGGTTATATCACATATAACCGACTAATATCATTTATTTATATATCACATTATCAAATCAACACTTGATTCGATAATCTGGTTATATCACATATAACCTAACCGATATCAAATAACTGCCATATTAGAATACGGTATCACATACACATATTTAATCAGGCCCCCTGCACATATCACATATGTGCCTTACTTCGTTTCCCTTAAACCATGAAACTTCTATGTAAGACTCTAAAGACTCGTCAATACGCCAGCAGTAGGTGATGATCACATCTGTCACCTACAAGTCGTCAGCGGTACTAGCTGGATGTAACGGCTACCCAGGTATTGAGCGATATGAAGATCAACAAGCAAGCTTGTCCATACTCTCCATGAAGCCTATCAGTAACATTTACCGTACAGTCCGGTCTCTTCGTCTGTTATGTCGCATATCATGTCTAGGGGTGGAAATCGTCAAATCCAGTAACGTGATAAGTCATGCCGATGTCTGGCCTATAACGTTTCGATAAACTACTGATAACTTTTATCAGTAATTCTCAGCAGCAACCCTGCCCAGGGACTTCCAGTTATAGCCAATCGAGCATAGCGCAACATCAACCCCCAATACTGGGAGAGACGAAACCCCTCCTATCGCTCATTGCCTCCATATGACTCGGGACTGTACCCAAAATCCATCTGTTTGCATAACTCCTTTGAGACGTGGTAGGGAGGAAATCAAAGCACAGTGGGAGGCACACAAGACTCTATGACGATCTCGGGTCTACAGACTAACCTGTACCAGTGTCACCAGAGGACTGCTATCTGACGATAGGTATACTACAAATTAGGAGTCCTCGGCAAGTCTTGTTCGATGTACCCATTCTCCAATGAGCGTCTGTGTACAGTCTTTGATGTCAAACACCAATGGCTATGGGACCAACCATCGCCTTATATAGGGTCAAGAAACGTACACACTGTAAGTCGATGTACAACACCCCACGACTTGCGGGGAGGTGGAATAATGAAAAACGATCTTGTTTTAGGCGTAAACATCGACTAACTGAGAATCTTTGCTAAACTATAACTAACAAGAAACCATAGAATAGTTAACTACTATGATAAGTGATTATACTTAAAGAACCGTGTCCTTCGTCTTTCCGTTCTCTACGTCCTCTCCGGCCTTCTCTATGTAGTAGATGATCCACCCGAGAGCTTAACTTCAAGTTTCACCTCTAACTTGAGGTAACTAGGTTTCTTAAATCGCTAATCTAAGTAACCTAGGTGATATAGAGAATGGTTAAGGATTAAGTAGTCTATTCTAATTCTTGGTCTCAACACATGAGAGGGGAGGATTAGGGTTTGAAGAGAGAGAGCTTAAGGAGAGAGAAAGTGAGCAAGAGAATGAGATGAGATAATGATCTATCATAATATATATGAAGCATAAACAATATCAAGATAAATCAAATAAATGATTTAACAACCATGCTCCATAAATATAAAAGGGTGATTCATCTCCATGCGTCATTAAGCATTTATGATGCATTAACGACATGGATGAATCACTCAAATGACTCAATAATCTCATTTAATGCATATGCCACCTTAACCACCAAGTCACCAATCTTCTAGAATCTTCTCGCGTAATTACGAGAACGCCCCTCCTATCCGTGAAAACACGGAAAAACTTTAGACTGTATAAATCCAATAACCGGATACTAGAAACTGGCTTAAACTAAAGCCGGCTAGTAAAAACTGTCCGGATGTCATACGTGCGTAAACACACGTATGCGTCTGAACCCTTGTCGTAAAACCATACGACCTCTATATCGTTTCGCTTGGAGTAGGGAAACTCTCTGTGTGGGACTCTAGACACTCGACTACTACGCTAGCAGTGGGTTTAACCACAGACCGCAAGCGGCACTAGCTATACGTAACGGTCCCCAGGTAGATGTCGATAAGAAGGCCGATTAGGAAACCCATCCAAACTCCTACTGAGTCTGATGCGACAATCTCCGTACAGTCCGGTCTGTTCATCTAAGACTATCGCATATCGGGCCTAGGGGGAAGCAAGCGTCAGTCCCCTAATAGCGGTATAAGTCGTGTCGGAGTGAAGCCCGTTACACCCTGAGAAACTACTGGAACCTACCAGCAAATCTTGCTTGCCCTTGCCAGGGAATTTGCATAATGGCTCTCTGACACAGCGCAATATCAACTCCCAATACCGGGAGAGACGAATCCTTTCTAACCGCTACTGCCTCCAAGTGCTCGGGACTGCACCCAACTGCTACCTGTTTGCATGACTCCTTTGAGCCGTGATAGGGTAGCAATCTAAGAACAGTGGGACACACTCGAGGCGAAGTAGCAGTGTCTGCGGACTATGCTGTACTCATGTCACCTGGGAACTGTTAAATGATGACTGGTATAAAACCAACCAACAGTTCCCTGTGAGTCCTGTCTGGTGTACCCGTAACCTAACGAGCACCTGCATACTATCTCCAGTACGACGTACTGACGGCTGTGGGATAGACCATCTCCCCAACTGGGATGAGAAGCGTACACACTAGTCTACTCCGGTGTATCGATGCCCTGTCTCGATAATCCTATGACTAAGGACCTGAATAAGGATGTGCTTGTAGACTACCCAGCCTCCACTAGTGTGACTGCCATCACAACGCTGGTAGTCAAGCAAGATCCTAAGAGCTCTATCAATACGTATACTCACATATTAAGATAGAAAACCAAGTAGCATACTACCATGTTTAGCAAGACTGTTATATACATGTGAATATCCCAAGCTTCCATTAAATAATATACAAACTAGTATGATACAATAATGGCCTTTAGGGCATATACACTAACACACACTAGTCTACTCTGGAATATTGATGCCCTGACTCGATATTCCCTCGACTAGGAACAATTAAATGATGTGCCTTTAGGCTACACAAGTCCTGGCAGTATGGTCTCCATCATATTAGTGGTAGTCAAGATACATCCTAAGAGCTTTATCAACATGTAAGAGAAAGACAGTATAATAATACCAGTTCACATGTTAAGATAAAAAGTAACCAGATAGCATACTATCATGTCGAACAAGAAATTCCTTTATATATATGTCCAAGCCTCCACTATAATATACATCAATGTACAATAATGGCCTCTAGGGCATACAAATTCCTAACAATCTCCCATTTGCACTAAGGCCATGTGTTCGTATCTCATATTCAACATCCCAAAAAGTCTCTCAAACTGCGTCTGGGGGAGGGTCTTCGTGAGTGGATCCACTATGTTGTCCTTCGTGTCAACTATCCTGACCTCGATCTCCCATTGATCAACTATCTCCCGGATCTGGTGATACCGCCTAAGAATATGTCTGGATCGTTGATGAGACCTTTCTTGGCCAAAGCCACAGCTCTATTGTTATCACAATACACAGGTATTGGATGCTCAATGGATGGAACGACACCAAGTTCAGCAATGAACTTCTTCATCCAGACAGCCTCTTTGGCGGCATCATTGGCAGCGATATATTCACCCTCCATCGTCAAGTCTGCTACGGTGTCTTGCATGGAACTCTTCTAATACACTGGCCCTCCGTTGAGGGTGAAGACAAAACCTGAGACCGACTTACTGTCGTCCTTATCACTCTGGAATCTCGAATCGGTAAAAGACTCTACCTGGAGTTCACCGTTACCATACACCAAGAACATTTCTTTAGTCCTTCTCAAGTATTTAAGAATGTTCTTCACAGCAGTCCAGTGTTGTTCCCCAGGATTAGATTGATACCTGCTCACTACACCTAGTGAGTAAGCTACATCCGGTCTGGTACATAACATCGCATACATGATAGAGCCTACCGCCGAATCATATGGTATCCCTTGGATGCGAGCTCTCTCCAAATCAGACTTAGGAGACATCTCTTTGAATAGAGTGATTCCTGAGCAAACAGGTAAATTACCGCTCTTGGAATCTTTTATGCTAAACCACTTTAGTATGGTGTCTATGTACCTGGATTGGGACAATCCCAATAACCTTTTAGATCTACCTTTATAGATCTTAATCCCTAAGATGTAGGAGGTATCACCAAGACCCTTCATGGAGAACTTGTGTGATAAGAAGAGCTTGACCGAGTGTAGCTTAGGAACATCGTTTCTTATCAAGAGTGTGTCATCTACGTACAATACGAGGAAGATAACCTTACTCTCTGCAACCTTCTTGTATATACAAGGCTTATCTACATTTTTTACGAAGTCAAACTCTTTGATAGCGTCATCAAAATAAATGTTCCAGCTTCGCGATGCTTGCTTTAATCCATAGATGGATTTAAGCAGCTTGCACACCTTTCCGCTGTTCCCATTGTCTACGAAGCCCTCTGGCTATGTCATATACACGCTCTCTTCTAAATCACCAATTAGAAAAGCGGTCTTGAAGTACATTTTCCAGATTTCGTAGTCATGGTATGCAGCAATGGCAAGTAGGATCCTGAGGGACTTAAGCATAGCGACTAGAGAAAATGTTTCATTATAGTCGACACCAGGTCGTTGATGAAAACCTTTTGCTACAAGTCTAGCTTTGAAAGTGTCAACTTTTCCATCTACACCAATCTTCTTCTTGAAGATCCACTTGCTCCCGATGGGTTTTACCCCTTCAGGAGCAACTTCCAAAGACCATACTTTGTTGGTGTACATGGATTCCATCTCAGATTGCATAGCATCTAGCCATTTCATAGAGTCTCCACTTGTGATGGCCTTCTCGAAACTAGTCGGGTCATCATTTTCCATTATGCAATCCTCGCTCCTACCGTCTATGAGAAAACCGTAGTATTTATCAGGTGGATGAGGAACCCTACTAGATCTGCGGAGTGGCTGGGGTTCGTTGGGTACTATTGGATCCTCCGATTCCATCAAATCATCTGTCGCAGTTTGTGCTGCTGGAACTTCTTCTAGTTCTACCTTATTACCACTAATTTCTTTTACAAGAAATTACTTTTCTAAAAAGATGTCATGTTGAGCAACAAACTCCTTTTGCTCCTCGGTGTGGTAGAAGATATGCCCTTGCGAATGTTTGGGATATCCTACAAAGTTGCACAGAACTGACCTTCTTTCGAGCTTGTCCGGATTTCACTTTTTGACAAAATACGGACAACCACATATCTTAATATAATTAAGACATAGTATCTTCCCCTCCCATATCTCATATGGAGTGGTAGGTACTGATTTGGTCGGAACTCTATTCAATAGATATGCGGCTGTTTCAAGCGCATAAACCCAAAAAGAAATAGGCAACTCAGCAGTACTCATCATAGAACACACCATATCGAATAGGGCGCGATTCCTCCGCTCTGATACACCGTTGTGTTATGGTGTATACGGAGGAGTAAGCTGAGAGAGAATCCCATTCTCTTTCTGTTAGTGATATATGCCCTAGAGACCATTATTGTATCATACTGGATTGTATATCACTTATTAGGAGCTTGGAATATACACGGATATAGTAATAGTCTTGCTCGAAATGGTAGTATGCTACCTGGTTTGTTTCTATCTCAATATGTGTATGTGATTTTTAGCATATTTTTTATACATATTGGTAGAGCCCTTAGGATCTTTGCTTGATTCCAGCGTTGTGATGGCAGTCACACTAGTGGGGGCTGGATAGTCTATAAGAACATCCTATACAAGTCCATAGTAGTAGGATTATCGAGACGGGATATCGATACTCCAAAGTAGACTAGTGTATACGCTTCTCATCCAAGTAGGGGAGATGGTCTGTCCCACAGCCATTAGTACGTCGTACCGGAGATAATATGCAGGTGCTCATTAGGTTATGAGTGCACTAGACAGGACTCGTCGGAAACTGTTGGTGGGTATTATACCTATCGTCGGGTAGCAGTTCCCAGGTGACATGAGTACAGCTTAGTCCGTCTACTTGACACTGCTACTTTGCTTCGAGTGTGTTCCCATTGTACTTTGATTACTACCCTACCACGGATCAAAGGAGTCATGAAAACAGGTAGTAGTTGGGTGCAGTCCAGAAGCACTTGGAGGAAGTGGCGGTTAGATAGGATTCGTCTCTCCCGGTATTGGGGGTTGATATCGCGATGTGTTCGGAAGGCCATTACACAATGTCCTTGGCCAAGGCAAGCGAGATTTACTGGTATGTACTCCGGTAGTTTCTCAGGGTGTTTTGGGCTATACTCCGACATGACTTATTGCGCTATTAGGGGTCCGACGATAACCACCCCCTAAGCCCGATATGCGATACTCTTAGACGAATAGACCGGACTGTACAAAGATTGTCACATACAAACTCAGTAAGAGTTCGGATGAGTTAGCTCATCGGCCTTCTTATCGACACATATCGGAGTAGCCATTACGTGCAGCTAGTACCACTTGCGGCTTGTGGTTAAACCCCTGCCAGCGTAGTGTCGAGTCTTTAGAGTCCCATATAGAGAGTTTTCGTGCATCAAGAAAAAGGTGTAGAGGCCGTATGGTTCTACGGTAGGGCTTCAATCACTTATGTATACTTGTGCACGTATGATGATCGGGCGGATAATACTAGTGGGCTTTGGTTTAAGCCGAATCCTAGTATTATATTGATGGATTGTTTCGTCTCTTTGTATTCGTGTTCTTCGGAATGCGGATGCGGGTATGTATATACGGAAGAGGGGCATTCTCGTAATTCCTCTGGATTGGCTTCTAGAAAGGGGACACCTATTAGAATTTTATTCTTTATGGATTAAACATTATTTAGATGGAGGAAATGAGGTGGATTTTGAGCATTGAACTAAGCATGGCTACTTGGTGACTCATGGTCATGAGTCACCACTAGATATTTGTGAAGAGTTGTAGATATTTGTGTGTGATTTTTATCTCATAAAAGATCTAATATACTTTATTCTATCAAAAAGAGGACAACCATGCGTCCTTCAAGCTCTCTTCTCCTTTCTTATTTCCTCAAGCCTCTTCTCTTCATCAAAAACCCTAAAAGCTCTCATGTGTTGAGAATCCTAGGGTTCCAAGAGACAAATCTCTCCATCTTCTCACTCTACACAACCTAGGACTTCTAGTTTAGCGTACTAGAAGCCGTAGTTACCTCGGATTTGAGGTAGGAGCTCGGAATATAGACTCTCGGGTGGATCGTCTTTGACTCGAGGAGGCCGTCGAGGTTGCGTCGATCCATTCCGATCCTTAGAGCCTACAAAGCCGAGGAGGACAGCGATGAAGACCCGAAAGACATGTATCATGAGATATAACTTCGTATCTGAGTAGTTAAACCTCAAATAGTTTGCTAGATATGGTTTATGTTCGATCTTTGGTTCTAGTCGGTGTTGCGAAGCCCGTAAAAATCATTTTTTTGCAATTTCCGCCTCCCCGCGAACAAGTGGGGTGCACGACATCGACTTACAGTGGTATCAAAGCCTCTCATAAATCTTAGATAGCTTGTAGCGACGTTAGAAATCCGCTGTTTTTGTCGCGCAAAAACTGCCGATAAAAAGAGTTTCCAAAATTGATGTTTTGATTTGTTTGCACACCCCGCGGGCTCACAGTTTGATCCAAGAAGCTGCGGGGTGAAGCGTGCGCACCTCGGGGACCCTCTGGGGGGACCGAACGGCTGGGCCTACTCCCTAAGACCACCACAAGGTGGTCTTGGCGGTGGGGACCCGAAACTGCCCCACCTTAGGCAGTTTCGGGTCTGCCTCACCCCGTGGCCACCTCGTTGTGGCCTCGAGGGTGGGGTACCCCTTCTAGGACCCCAACTTGAAGTTAATTTCATGGTCTAACTCTCCGCGAAGATTCGGGCGGGTTTCGAGTTCGTTTCGACTCCCGGATTGGCTTAAAACAATCGGTTTTGGAACTTTAGCTCACTGGATTTTTTTGTGTTTTGGAAAAATTGGTTTAGTTTGCTAATTGCATGCGGAATTCTAATATCGCGGTTACTTTACAAGCTTTGTGATGTGCATATGTGTTTGGATACGTCGACTAATTTCTATACGTCGATTAGCCGGGGTTGCACATATCTGTAATAATGTTATGTTGGTTTGTGTATATGAACTTGTTGGATCGTCGTGGATGAATAGCAGGGGATGTGAGATGAGGGTTTTCATTCTTTCATTCGATATAAAATTTTTAAAGTGATATAATATTATTTTCCGGGGCACATCTGGGTTGATCTTGTAGCCATCGTTGTATTATTTCTTTTACTGTTTTTGCTCCTGGGATAGACTGAAGGTGGGCTGCAGAAACTACCGGGTATTTTGAAGTGCCGAGTGGCCAACTCACTTTGCCGAGGGAGGTTGCTTCACTTCGGGTATTTGGCGGGTAGTTTGCCGCACCTGTAGGGGTCTAAGGTGGGGTTTGGCTATTCATCATGACCGTGGAATCCGTCTTTCGTTACAGGCTCAAACGAAACGCGGAATTCCTAGTATATCGAATATGTTCATCTGTGATCTGAAATGCCTATTATTGCGTCAAGAGAATGCATATATCTATATATGATATCTAGTAGGTGTTGCTTATGTTTTACACCAGCGCTAGTCCAGCCCCCGCTCTGTCGTTAGTTAAGTAACCTAACGGGTGATGACGGGGCCCCGTGGTGAATGCGGATGGCATAAGAGTACGTTGTATTTTCGTTGTTTTCTCCAATGGTAGGTTAATTGATGGAACTGCATTAAATTAATGCAAAGAAAACAAACCAAAGATGAATCGTTGGAACAATTTTAAAACCACTCGGTTTATTCAAAACAACAAACTTTTAAAAATGCGGTGCTTAAATCACTCATTTTAAAAGCTATCAGGTTCCATCGATTATATCAAGTTCACTACATTCACGGTTTCGCCAAACCCATTCATAGCCCTCCGTCATTTCATATGAATATTCAATAGTATTCAAGCTATGTTTGTTGGCCTTAGTCAAGACATAGTGATTGGTAGAAGCTGGGTATTCATATGTTGCATAGATAAATGTGTCGGTTTGGGACAGTCGTACTACTTTATTGGCCTTAGTCAAGGGTATGTACGGGTGGGTTCAAATTAACCTGGACAATGATGGGTAGAACTTGACATATGACTTATGATTTGTTGGCCTTAGTCAAGGTCATAGAAGTATGGGGTAAAAAGCCACATCGGGAGTTTCTAAGGAAAAAGAAACTTTCTAGTGTTGCATACCATTTGGAGTGTAATAATATTGGTAGGATTACTTTAGTATTATCACACAATGATATTTGGATCCCGATCCCACTGTGAGTATATGCTACTCTTCAGGAGATTTTTTCACTTAACGATCAATGCTATTGTTCATCACAAAATACTGCAATTTAATACCGCTCATTCATTATCTATTTTGTGATATATCGGTACTATTAATCAGTGTATGCTCTGTAATTACAGATTACAGGTGTTCGTGATAAAATACTGAAAACACATTCAAAATCACGGATATAATGTTTAGGAGCCGATACTGCAAACAGAACAGGAAACCGACCGATATCCAAAGAGCTTTTGCAAAATAATTGTGTGCATACAATTTTGGTCCAACACATACAAGTGTACACATGCTCATTGGCACTAGGACCATGGTGGGGCTGCCCATGGCACACAAGATATGATGAAGTGGGCACATGGGGAGACAAGAGTTATAAATGCAAAAAGTTTTGATGTGATACATTGCTTCAAGTTCCCTCCAAATCTCTGAATGCAAACCAGGTTAGTTTAGACAAATCAAATAGCACTAGGATGATGTTGGAGTAGACAAAAGATCACCACATCAACCCGAGCATCTACGCTCGGATTTGGACCGGCCATACCTCTTGAAAAACCGAGCTCGCCGTCCCCCCTTGCCCCATCTATCCCCATCTTTTCACTGTCCCTTCCTTGCAGTCACATCACCTTATTTCTATTACTTATTTAATCTTTTTTGGTGCCTATAAAAGCCAGATCACTGAGCAAGGGAAGGGGTCTCACATAGTATATACATTTTCTTAGTTATTTTGTTTTTGGTTTAGGCTTGAGAGTGAGTGGGCTATCACTTAGTTTCTTCTTCTTCTTCTTCCCTCTTGAAGCTTTCTCTTGAGAGCTTCATTATGGACGTTGAACAAGTTACCAATATCTTGTAGCTCTTCTTCAAGTGTTTATAATATTTTTATTTCTTTCATTACTTACTTCTTTTTCTTATTTGCTTTTCTTTATCATGCTTAACTAATCTTCTTTGGTTGTGGTATTGGTGAGGAAGTGAGATGAAAGGCTTTGCCTCCTCCTCCTCTTGTTAATGTTTAATGTGCTTAAATATGGTTATAAACTTAGTATTGTAACTTGGATGAGTTGATATGGTATGTTGATTCCATAGTTACTTTGTAACCTCATCACATACCATATTCTTCCCACAAACCCCATCTTGCAAGCCCAAGGTTAGAAACAATTCGGTGTTAAGTTTGCTAAGTTTGAATGTGGTATTTTGTGATTAAGTGACTTGACAAATATCTTGGTTTCATATACCATATACCATCACAGACACTTAGCACACTTAATACTAAATCATTTTCTCTCATTCACTACTTTGTGTTTTTAATATTGTGGTATGCTTGCTAACCCTTGTCTTTAGTGTTGATACCCTAAGCTTGGACATACAAAAGGTAAGTGAACAAATGGACTCTTTTCGTATTTTGCGGCGAATATCGAAATTTGATGATTTGTGCTTCACAACCGCTTTGACAAATCATGCTTCATGCCGGGATCGACGTAAAGACAAACAACTTATGATCAAGGGAGGGTCGAAGGAATTGTCGCGATTCGACCATACGAGCCAAACCCATAACCACTTCTTCCAAAACTTGTTTTCCTTGTTTTCTTTGTTTTCGTATTCTTTATTTTAGTAACAAAACCAACCATTCATTATTTGTTGAAACTTAAACAACAAAACCTAATATAAATTTCCCTGCGGATCAACTCGTACTTGCCGGCTTGCAACAACGCGCCGTGCGCTTGTGGTTTATAAATTTTAAAAACGAGAACGATCTCGCGTGCGCAATCCATTTCCTTAAAATCATATCCGTTTCCAAAACATACGCGTTTGCGCGCGCGGATGAATTCCCAACAAGTTTTTGGCGCCGTTGCCGGGGAGTTGGTAGTTATTAGGAATTTTTATTTCTTGTTCTTACTAACAAAACTTACTTTTAACTCAATTTTTTCAAAACTAACAATACGAGATTTTTTTTCTATCTTGTTCTCTGTCCTTCAGACCTGCTAACACACTAAATTTTATTTTAAAAATCAAAGTATACCAATAGATTACTAATAGTTCCTAGAGAACCCACACAAAATTACAGCCCCTCTCCTCTGAATCCGACCGTCGACATCATTGAATTATCCGAGCTCGCCGGCCAAATGTGGGTGTTTTTGATTTTTTCTTTTTGTGTGATCTCCAGTGTGTTGTCAGTACTCTATTGCTATTGTTTGATTTTTATAATTTTGAGTGTGTTGGAATTGGGGTATATATATCGCTTTTGACACTAAATATCGTATTTTCCGACATTTCAGGTTTTTACGGAATTACGACCAGCGATCGTGCGGAGCGAGGCTCAAATTCAATTGCAAAACATTAGTGAAGTACAGTGCCAAAGATCCGGATAGTTTGACCCGCTCAAGCGAACAATCAAAGACTCGGATCACTTTCAAAAAGGTTTTCTTAACCAACCCACATCAGTACGTATTTCCTAACACATTCCTCTTGAATCCGACGCATTCTAATATTTCTATCTTATGCAGGATTCTTCGCACAAATTTGTCACCAATTGCACAGAGAACTAACCGTATTTGTTGCAGCGCTTAAACTTTAACAGAAAAAGAATTGCTTAAATTGCTTGATTTCTTAAATTCTTTTATTGATTACACATTTGCATCTTAATATGGAACTACGGGCAAAAAGACCAAACAAGATACGGTAAAGGATTTCATCACCTTTTCTCCGTAGCCCACAAATCACACAGCTGCATTCTTGCATACCCCAAGTAATTTAAAATCAATTAGAACTCTGACTTTAAGGACTTCATGCTCATTTGGAGAATTTGACTGTGTTTAGAACACTGCTTAACGGTATATCGTTCATGGAGTATCTAAACAAGTGTTCAAGAGAAAGGCTTATCTAATTAAGGAACTTCGCGAAAGCGTTGCAAAACATCCCCTTCTCTCTTGCACTTACCTAGCTTCGTGATCCGTATATCTTGAGCTCGTTTCTTGACACAGTTTTACATCGACAATCAGGTTCTTGAGCAGGTCTTGTTGACTAGCATACCATAGACTGTTGGGGGTGTGATATTCTTCATTTTTTGTGACTTTTGTGAATTCTTTTAAATATGGGTGATACACGATTTAATTCAATTTTTCACGATTCTTATTATTTTGTTTATACTCAGTCCCAATTCATTTGTTCACATTGCCATGATTCTTCCCACATTCATGACAACTGTCCTTTCTTAGGGGGTGACCAACCGTCCCAGAATTTTGATAATGGTCACCTACCTAACACTCTTGAACCCAGTCCCACTTCAACCATAGACCAAATGATTGAAAATTTAGAGAAAGAGGTCGACATATTTACTGCTTTAGCATCACCACCATCACAATCCCTTCAACCCGAAACAATTGAATCATCATTAGGGAATGATAGTGAGATGGATGCTAAGTTGACCGCTTTAGAAAAGGGTATTGAAGTGATGATTGAGGTCGAGAATCAAATAGCTGCTACGCTAGCTCTGTGTATACAACATTCTGAACAATTATTTCACGCTCAAGCTCAATCTTTGGCTAGAATAGAAGAAGCAAAACATTTAGCTGTAAGGATTCTAGAGAGTGAACACAATCAATCGGAACATAATAGTGTTAATGTCTGTCATCTAGGAAGTCATCCGAGTGAGATACCAAATCAAACGAATTTTTATGATTTCATAGATGATGATGCAAATGAATTAACTGAGTGTTATCAGAACACATAAGAAAAACCTCTGACTGATTTTTGTATTCCAATTTTAGAGGAGGAATCTTGTGACTTTTACGGGTATGGTTTGGATAGATTGTCAGAAGAGATCAATGATCAGGAACCCACAATTTTTGTATCACGTAGTGATATTGTTTCGGAAGAAATGTTAGTATGGGAACCTACTTTTTTGGATGACATATACCTACCCATTTGAGAATGTGATGAGGAAGAAATGGTATTGGGAGAGTTAGAAAACCATAGTGATAAGAATAGGATTGTGGAAAGTCATAGAGAGGAAGAAAGCCTTGAAAACCATTCTTTCATATCGAGTTTTCAGGAAATTTTTGCGGATGAACTTGATATTCTTGGTGAATTTGAGTCAGGATCAATTTGGGAACATCCTAAAAACCTTTCTTTTGCTGAACTTTTTGCGGATGAACTCCAATTTTGCCACGAACTTGACTTTGGAACTCAACACGTGTCTTTCGAACATTCAATTCATCCAGGGAAAAATTCTTTCAACTCTTCAAAATTTCATCTTCACTTTCAGCATCTTACGCTCCCTACTTTTACAGGCCCATGCCCTTCACTAACATCTATCATATACCTTTGCTTTTTCTTATCCTTTTATATATACATATTCTTTTATCAGCCATTGCACTATATAGACAAAAAATTTAAATGGATGGTATTAATTTCTGAACTAACCCAGTTTTTTAACATGTAAATGTTGTAATTAGTCTTAGGTTTTTCTTTTTCTTTGAATAAAATTCTTACCCTGATGTCTAAGTCTAGCTACCGGAGATGGGGGCAACGATGAGGACATCGTAAAACTCAGGTTTGGGGGTGAGCACTGCGTTTATTTTGCTGCATCATATGTACATTTTGCATAGCATATTTATTTTGCCGCATCATGTGTATATTCTGCATTGCATACATATTTTAAAAAATTCAAAAAAATTCAAAAAAAATCCCTAAAAAACATAAAAACTTTTTCATGTTTGCTAGTGGGGGAGCTTAGATTCAAAGTCTGACGGTTTGGTCGATAAGTTAGAAATAACTAAATCCTTGTTGTGAGATTGACGATCCGAAAGATAACCCTCCCTTGTGTTTAACAGTTGCTAATATACGTCTTTTATATCACTTACACGTGTCGTATGTTGTTTAGAATTTGGTGAATGTAATACATGTCTATAAACTTTTAAAATTGATAACCATATTTAGGATTAAACACGTTTGTTCTAAGTTAAGTAATATCAAGAATAGTTCATAAAGTAAGGTGAATATGAAATATATTATTGAGGTTTCAACAGAAGCTATAAGTCTGAAAAATAACCCATCTGAAACCTTGTTGGAGTAATTACACACCTTATCCATTTGTAATGTCTTCATATTTAAAAGAAAAAGCTGGTTATATCTCCGTTTTCACTGAGTTCAGACCATTTTAAAATAAAATGAGTCTTTTGTTTTATGTCTTTGGTAACTTGGGTAATTAAGTCCTTGGGGGTGTCTCCACACCTAATGGCCTAAAACCATCTGGTTTGGGAGTCATTGACCCAAACCTCGCTAAGTTTCCAATCGCCAAATACAACAATCTAGGCAAGTGTTCTCTCCATGTTAAAAGTCCTCACGGTTCTTTGTGGGAGAATAATCTTGGCGGAGAAGAATTTTCGATTAAAACAGTTTTTTCGTGGAGATAAGAAAGTTTGTATTTATTAAAACATTTTGCTCGATAACGAAGGGTGGGTATGACCTACAACAGGTGAATGGTGGGAGTGAAAAATAAAACTTAGGTTCTCTGTTAAAAATGATATATATTCTGACTTGAAATCTAACTGGAAATAAAACTTGAGAATATCTTAACTCCTTTCAAACTCGTGTGATCCTTTAGAAATCTATCCTGGTCTGAAATTTTGACATGATGACCCTGATCAATGTTCCTAAAAACTTATGGACACTATCCGCACAATCACGTAAAGATGCGTATGAGCTTATGTTAAACAAATTGCAAGGAGTGAAAAATAGGGTTTAACGTTTCTAACATGGGTAATAGAACTTCTAACTTTGATCTCTAACTTAAGATTAGAATCAACAGTTTCTCCACGACGATAACATGATTGGATATTGTAGGTGTAATCCGTTGAAAACCCTCAGGAGACAACACTCCTCCTATTAAGGACACCTAGAGGTTTAACGGCTTGTTGCACATGCTCTGTGCAATCACGTTCCCTGTGAAAGTGAGGCTAGGATTTTTTGTTTTGCTCGGGCGAGCAAAATATAAGTTTGGGGGTATTTGTTCATCACAGAAAACTGCAATTTAATACCACTTATTCATTATCTATTTTGTGATATATCGGTACTATTAATCAGTGTATGCTCAGTAATTATGGATTACAGGTGTTCGTGATAAAATACTGAAAATACATTCAAAATCACGGATATAACGTTTAGGAGCCGACACTGTAAACAGAACATGAAACCGACCAATATCCAAAGAGCATTTGCAAAATAATTGTGTGCACACAATTTTGGTCCAACACATACAATTGTACACATGCTCTTTGGTACTAGGACCATGGTGGGGCTGCCCATGGCACACAAGATATGATGAAGTGGGCACATGGGGGGGGACAAGAGTAATAAATGCAAAAAGTTTTGATGTGATACATTGCTTCAAGTTCCCTCCAAATCTCTTAATGCAAACCAGGTTATTTTAGACAAATCAAATAGCACTAGGATGATGTTGGAGTAGACACAAGACCACCACATCAACCCGAGCCTCTACGCTCGGATTTGGACCGGCGACACCTCATGAAAAACCGTGCCCGTCAGCCCCCCGTGCCCCATCTTTCCCCATCTTTTCACTGTCACTTCTTTGTAGTCACATCACCTTATTTCTATTACTTGTTTAACCTTTTTTGGTGCCTATAAAAGCCAGATCAGTGAGCAAGGGAAGGGTTCTCACATAGTATATACATTTTCTTAGTTCTTTTGTTTTTGGTTTAGGCTCGAGAATAAGTGGGCTATCACTTGGTTTCTTCTTCCTTCTTGAAGCTTTCTCTTGAGAGCTTCATCTTATAGTTATATATATGCCCTAGAGACCATTGTTGTACATATGATGTATATTATAATGGATGCTTGGATATATATAGAGAAGACTTTCTTGCTCTTGATAGTATGCTATTTGGTTTCACTTTATCTTAACATGTTGACTTGTATTAGTTTACTGTCTTGTTCTCACATGTTGATAAAGCCCTTAGGATATGTACTCGACTACTGGGACTATGATGAGATCATACTAATGGGGTAAGGGTAGTCAACAAGTACATCCTATAACTGTTCCTAGTCGAGGGTGTGTCGAGACAGGGCATCGATACACTAGTGTAGACTAGCGTATACGCATCTTGACCCATATGATGGGCGATGGATGATCCCATATCCATCGGTGTTTGACATCAAGAATGGTGTACGTGTGCTCAATGGAAACTGGGTACACTGTACGGACTTGCCGAGAACTCCCAGATGGTATTATACCTCACGTCAGATGGCAGTTCTCCGATGACACTGGTACAGGTTAGTCTGTAGACCCGAGATCGTCATAGAGACTTGTGTGATTCCCACTGTGCTTTGATTTCCACCTTACCACGTCCAAGAGGGCGTGCAAAACGGTGGCTTTTGGGTACAGTCCCGAATCACATGGAGGCAATGAGCGATAGGAGGGGATTCGTCTCTCCCGGTATATGGAGTTGATGTTGTGCTGTGTTCGATTGGCTATTACTGGAAGTCCCTAGCCAGGGCGGATATTGAGTACTACTGGTAAGTGTTATCAGTAGGTTCTCGACCTATTATGAGCCTCACATCGACACGACTTATCGGTTACTGGGGTCTAACGTATACCACCCATGGACTAGATATGCGACATATCAGACGAAGAGACCGGACTGTACGGGAGTGTTACTGATTGGATTCAAAGGAGGATGTACAGGCTTGCTTGTTGATCTTCTGATCGCTCAATACCTGGGTGGCTGTTACGTTTAGCTGACCGCTTGCAGCTTGTGGGTGTTTGATATGATCATCACCTGCTACCGGCGTATTGACGATTCTTTAGAGTCCTATACAGAGATTTCTTGACTCAGCCAAAGCGGAGTAGGAGCACATATGTGATATGTGCTGGATCGAGAATAAGACGATATGAGATACCGTATTGTATTCTCGCGATATACGATATCGGCCGGCGGTATTTGATATCAGCCGTGTCATCGGATCAGGTGTTGATTCGATGAATCGGTACATGATATATTAGATGGTTATATTCGATATAGCCGGATTGTCGGATCAAGTGTTGATTCGATAATTTAATGTATAATTATATATGTGATATATTACTTTATATTATCTAATATTTGCTCGCTTTATTATTTCATTTTCTCATCGAATAATAAATTGATATATATGCGATATATGTTAATTGTATTATTTTCTTTTGTTACAAAAATATATTATATATGTGATATATAATATTGTAACAAGTTATAATTACTAATGCAACATGATTAGTGGAGATTAAACATGGTTAGGGTTTGATTTGGGTTAGTTCTTTCATGAAGCTTCTAGAAGCTTTTCTTTTGTTTCTTGCAAAGATATTATGTGTTGATATTTTGTGAGATATTCTTTAACCCAACCCAAACCCTTAACCCTAGTAAACTCCCTACAATGGTTAGCCCTATCTATTATCAACCATTGTTGCATTTGTAATTATCATTACAATTTCATTATTCATCACAAAAGGATATTCATTCTTCTTCTTCTTCCTTGAGATCTAAAAAGCTTTCTATGTTTTTCTTTTGTGATGATTGAGTGTGAGATTATGAAAACAAATGAGAGCCAAATTCCTACCTCATCATTCTCATCTAATCTAGCCAATTAAGATTAGGGTGTTCACTTCATTAGTGAGTGAGAGCTTGAGTTAAAAAAAACTTCAAGGTGGATCATCTTTGATTAGAAAGACTTCAAGCAAGCATGGATCATTCGGGTTGTGGAGCTTCTCTTGAGTTCGGGAGATCATGGATCGCGGCGAAGGGACTACTACTCGGAGCTTATGAAGCGAAGGAGCGGACTATAAAGGTTGTAATCCCTCACTCTTAGTTGTAAAGATGTTTACTTGCATGTTTAACCCTAATTATTTAGCAAAGATCCTCGCTTTGGCTTGTTCGGCATGTATAAATTTTAAATCGGGCATGGTTGATGCCTTATAGATCCTTGTGACAGTGCCTAGTAACCCTACAGTGGTTTCAGAGCCAAGCTAGAGCATTAGGCGACGTGTATACGAAGTTAAAAGCCCGATCGAACCCCGAAACGTCGATTTTGAACCCCTCTCTGGAAATTTTTTTAAACTGTGATTTTTTCTGCATTAAAAATACTCAAAAAAATCAGCAGGGAATTCTAAGGATCACTGTGAAACACGAGCCCCCGATACCTTCAAGTCGCCGCGGAACCGCTGCAGGAACCTGCTTCGCGCGGCGGTTCCGCTGCCGAACTTTGGTATTAGCGACACGTGTTTTTTACTGTTCATCCGTAGGTATTTGTACATGCTTCTGGGTATTTTTAATCTTACTCAAGTGTTGAGTTTTCTGGGGATATTTTGTATTCGTTGATTCGATTTGAAAGTTTAATTTCGTTTTGTTTTCCGGATAATTTAGAACTTGTTAAAATGTTCGAACGGATATTAATAACTCATTTTTTTCCCGACATGAAAAACTTTCAAGTGTTGATTTTTTCTTGAGTTTAAAACTTTCGGAAAAACATGCAAGATATCTGTGGACCCTCTAGAAGAACGTAACCTTAACTCGATTATGTGACCGTCAAAACTTCCACTGATCCCTAGGGTTTGTGGTAGTTTGGCGTTGCCACATGTGAGGCATTGGTTTGACCCTTCTACTGCCGGTTCATTGGGGCGGTGACATGTTCTGGGTTTTTTGAACTCCGCTCAAGTGTTGAGCTATTTACGAAATCTTGGGTATTTGATTATTCGATCGGAAAGTTTAATATTGTCTATTTATCTGGAATGTGATACAATATGTGGAATTTATATAGTTAGGCATCAAATGCGAAGTATGAGATATTTCGGATTTACGATGTCTAAAGTGATTGTGGATTCCAAATGTTGTAGTTTTACACTTTCTTTTCTGTGACCGTAAGCGTAGTATGTGGTGTATCGCCGGTTTCGTTGCTATATATCAACGACAATCGGGATACGCATACTTGTTTACGTTGATGATATGAGATATTATGTGTTGCTGTGATATGTTATATTGGATCGTCGTGTTCTGAATAGCCGGGGTTTTATGTGAGATGAGGGTTTTTATTTTCATTCATGTAAAATTCTTTTGTATGTAATATTCTTTTATTAGGGCACTTCCAGGATGAGGATGATGTCACCATTGTATATTATTTGCTTTTCCAAATTAGGTAGACCCAAGAAGGGGAGCACAAGTAACCGGGTTCTAGGGTACAGTGGGAGATCATCTCGAGGAGTCGAGACCGGCTCTCCTAACCCTAGAATTGACAGTGTTGCTTGCTGCTCTCGTAGGGGTCTAGGAATGTGGGTTAGGCTATTCATCACGACCGTGGAATCCGTGTTTTATACAGGCTTGAAATAAAACACAGATGTCCTAGTATATCCAATATTTCATATGTTATCTTCTGCTGCAATGTTCTATGATGAGATCATATTACTGCCTGAGACGAATGCTTATAATATATATATATATATATATGTTGATATATAAATATTACTGCTTTCGTTTCTTCTTTGATGCTTAGGAAGCATAATGGATGGGATTTTATTAACGAGATTAATAAAAGAAAAGTAACCTAAAGATGTTGTAGAATCAAAACTTTATAAAAAGGTAGCAACAGTTTTTCTTTGCACAGCGGTATATATGATATACCCTGCACCTTATTCGATAAGGAAAGAGCCGAGATCCCTTTACCGGGAGTGACCTCTTTAACAAAACAGGCAGATGCTACAAACTCACGGTTTAGTTTTTGACAGCTTAAATAGTTCTTTCTTTGCACCGCGGTAGATATGATATACCCTGCACCTTATTCGATGGGGAAAGAGCCGAGATCCCTTCACGGGGATGACCTCTTTAGCGAAACTAGAAAAGCCTCAAAAACACTCCTTTGCAAAATCACTTGATTCTACGACGATATCAAGTTCATTACGCTCATGCTTTTCTGAAAAACCTGCGTAGCCCTCTGACATTTCAGATTGGTAATACCTAGTATTCATACTGCGTTTGTTGGCTTTCGTCAAGGCGTAGTGTGCGGTAGCTAACTATTTCTTATCTGTAGCATATGATGAGATTGAGTTAGGGTAGTCGTACGGCTTTGTTGTCTTTCGTCAAGGGTCGTACGGCTGGGTTTAATTCAATCAAGAAATGTACGGGTTGAACATGACTAGTGGACTTTGGTTTGTTGGCTTTCGTCAAGGTCATAACACGTTAGGGGTAAAATTATTATCGGGAATTTCAAGTGTTGAAATTTGCAATGAGATTGCATACCTTCTATGAGATAGATGGATCCTAATACCCGCTACGAGTAAGAGTTATTCTTGGGAGAATTTTACACAGGATAATTAGCCGATCAAGTAGGTGTCTAGAAAGGTGTTAACGGGGTTAAGCCTCTGGGAAAACGAGGTTTATTTTAATTTGGTCCGTACGAAAGCACGGGGAACCTCCCTCAAACTACCAACACTGATCTGGCAGAAAGATTGACGAAATTGTAGGGTGTAATTAATCCCGGCTAATCTTACCTTTTAGGGTTTGAAGGAAGATTTGATAAAAACAGTGGGAGATATCCTGATTAGATAAGATAATAACCAATCTAATTTTACAAGAGCATACGCTAAAGTGTTTCCTTCTCTCTCTCTCCAGGTAGAGACCATGTCAGGGCTTAATCAAGATAATAATAAGGATGTATTGACTGAACCCGCTTATTATACTGAGCAGGGGATCGTTGGTCCCGTTCTTTCTTATAAGAGTTATAAGACTGAGCAGGAAACAAGAGAATATCTGGATTCTCATGCCGTCCAAACGAAGAACAAACATGCTGATGCATCTTCTTTAGGTGTGTTAGTTATTGAGAACTGTTTCTCAGTTCACCCTACGTCCTGGGTATTAGATACCAGATCGGGATCCCACATATGTAAAATGTTACGTGGGCTACGCAAAGGTAGAGAACTGGGAAAGGGTGAACATTCCGTACAAGTAGGGAATGGTGCAAGTATTGCAGCCAAAGCAGTTGGCGAATATCACCTAGTATTACCAAGTAGTAATACATTGATTCTGAATGAGTTGCTATTATATACCAAACATGATGTGCAACATTATATCAGTTTCTTTATTAAGTAAAGAAGGGTATAATTTTGTAATACAGGATAATATTATGAACATCTTTCTAAATCAAATGTTGATTGGATCAGGCTCGTTACATAATGGCATATTCATTCTCAATCAAAATACAGTCCTTAATATACAAAACACACACAAGAGGAAAAGTTCAGAAATGAATGAATCTTTCTTGTGGCATTGTAGACTTGGTCATATCAATGCGACACGGCTAGCTAAGTTACATAAGGATGGATATTTGAATCCGTTCGAATTATCATCTTATGATACTTTCCATTCATGTCTCAAAGGTAAAATAACCAAAACTCCGTTTAGTGGACACGGAGAAAGAGTTAAGGAACTCTTAGAACTGGTACATAGTGATGTATACGGTCCCAGGTCTACACATGGCAGGAACGGTTCTTCCTACTTCATTACATTCACTGACGATCTCTCAAGATATGGACATGTGTTCCTGATGAAACACAAGTCTGAAGCTTTTGAGAAATTCAGAGAGTATAAGCACGAAGTAGTGAACCAAACGGGCAAAAGTATTAAGATCCTTCGATCTGATCGAGGAGGAGAATACTTGAGCAATGAGTTCCTAGATTATCTAAAAGAGAATAGGATTCTCTCTCAGCTTACTCCTCCTTATAAACCACAACACAATGGTGTATCGAAGTGGGGGAATCGCATCCTATTAGATATGGTGCGCTCTATGATGAGCACCGTTGAGTTGCCTATTTCCTTCTGGGGGGATGCGCTTGAGACAACCATACACCTGTTCAATATGGTTCCTACCAAATCAGTGCCTACCACTCCATATGAGATATGAAAAGGGAAGAGACCATCTCTTAAGTATGTTAAGATATGGGGTTGTCCGACCTATGTTAAAAGGCCAAATCCGGACAAACTCGAAGCAAGGTCTGTCCTATGCAAGTTTGTAGGATATCCCAGGAATTCACAAGGGTATATCTTCTACCACACTGAGGAACAAAAGGTGTTTGTTTCTCGACATGCCACCTTTTTAGAAAAGGAATTTCTTGCAAAAGAGATTAGTGGCTCTGAGGTAGAACTGGAAGAAGTTCCAGCAGAACAAAGTACGACAGATGATTTTATGGAACCAGAGGATTCAGTAGTTCCCGACGAACCCCAGCCTCTCCGCCGATCTAGTATGGTTTCTCATCCACCTGAGAGATACTACGGTTTTCTCATTGATGGTGGGAGCGAGGATTGCATCATGGAAGATGATGACCCGACTAGTTTCGAGCAGGCCATCACGAGTGGTGACTCTGTGAAGTGGCTGGATGCAATGCGATCTGAGATGGAATCCATGTACACCAACAAAGTATGGACTTTGGAAGTTGCTCTTGAAGGGTTAAAACCCATTGGGAGCAAGTGAATCTTTAAGAAAAAACTTGGTATAGATGGAAAAGTTAAGACTTTCAAAGCTAGACTTGTTGCAAAGGGTTTTCATCAACGATCAGGTGTGAATTATGATGAAACCTTTTCTTCAGTGGCTATGCTTAAATCCATCCGGATCTTTCTTGCCATTGCTGCATACCATGACAACGAAATCTGGCAGATGGATGTTAAGACCGCCTTTCTAAATGGTGATTTAGAAGAGTGCGTGTACATAACTCAGCTAGAGGGCTTCGTAGATAGTGGGAGCAGCGGAAAGGTGTGCAAGCTGCTTAAATCCATTTATGGGTTAAAGCAAGCATCACGGAGTTGGAACATCTGCTTTGATGTTGTAGTCAAAGAGTTTGACTTCATCAAAAACATAGATAAACCTTGTATCTATAAGAAAGTTGCAGAGAGTAAGATTGTCTTCCTCGTATTGTACGCGGATGACATACTCTTGATAGGAAATGTTGTTCCTATGCTGCAATTGGTCAAGCTCTTCTTATCACAAAGATTCTCAATGAAAGATCTAGGTGATGCCTCCTACATACTGGGAATTATGATCTATAGAGATAGATCTAAACGGATATTGGGATTGTCCCAATCCAGGTACATTGACACCATACTAAAGAGGTTTAGTATAGAAGAATCCAAGCATGGGAACCTACCAACGATCTCTGGACTCACTCTCTCCAAAGAGATGTCTCCCAAGACTGATTTGGAGAGAGCTCGCATGCAAGGGATACCCTATGCTTCGGCAGTAGGCTCTATCATGTATGTGATGCTATGTACCAGACCCGATGTAGCATACTCACTAAGTGTAGTGAGTAGGTATCAAGCAGATCCTGGAGAGAGTTACTGGATAGCTGTGAAGAACAATCTCAAGTACATGAGAAGGACTAAAAAGATGTTCTTGGTGTATGGTAACGGAGAACTCCAGGAGGAGTCCTTTACCGATTCGAGCTTCCAGAGTGATATGGACAACTCTAAGTCGCACTCGGGATTTGTCTTTACCCTCAATGGAGGGTCGGTGTGTTGGAAGAGTTCCAAACAGGATACCGTTGCAGACTCGATAATGGAGGCTGAATACATCGCTGCCAACGATGCTGCCAAAGAAGCTGTCTGGATAAAGAAGTTCATTACTGAACTTGGTGCGGTTCCGTCCATTGAGCATCCAATACCTTTATATTGTGATAACAATGGAGCTGTGGCTTTGGCCAAGGAACCCAGGTCCCATCAGAAGTACAGATATATTCTGAGGCAGTACCACCTGATCTGGGAGATAGTTGATCGCCGGGAGATCGAGGTCAGGATAGTTGATACGAAGGACAACACTTCGGATCCACTCACGAAGGCCATTCCCCAGACACAGTTTGAGAGACTCTTCGGGATGCTGGGTATGAAAAACTACAACAGCTGGCCTTAGTGCAAGTGGGAGATTGTTAGTTATATATATATGCCCTAGAGGCCATTGTTGTACATATGATGTATATTATAATGGATGCTTGGATATATATAGAGAGGACTTTCTTTCTCCTCATGATAGTATGCTATTTGATTTCAATTTATCTTAACATGTTGACTTGTATTAGTTTACTATCTTATTCTCACATGTTGATAAAACCCTTACGATATGTACTCGACTACTGGGACTATGATGAGATCATACTACTGGGGCCAGGGTAGTCAAAGAGTACATCCTATAACCGTTCCTAGTCGAGGGTGTGTCGAGACAGGGCATCGATACACCAGTGTAGACTAGCGTATACGCATATTGACCCATATGATGGGCGATGGATGATCCCATATCCATCGGTGTTTGACATCAAGGATGGTGTACGGGTGCTCAATAGAGACTGGGTACACTGGACGGACTCGACGAGAACTCCCAGATGGTATTATACCTCACGTCAGATTGCAGTTCTCCGGTGACACTGGTACAGGTTAATCTGTAGACCCGAGATCGTCATAGATTCTTGTGTGATTCCCACTGTGCTTTGATTTCCACCTTACCACGTCCAAGAGGGCATGCAAAACGGTGGCTTTTGGGTACAGTCCCGAATCACATGGAGGCAATGAGCGATAGGAGGGGATTCATCTCTCCCTGTATAGGGAGTTGATGTTGTGCTATGTTCGATTGGCAATAACTGGAAGTCCCTGGCCAGGGCGGATATTGAGTACTACTGGTAAGTGTTATCAGTAGGTTCTCGACCTGTTATGAGCCTCACATCGACACGACTTATCAGTTATTGGGGTCTGACGTATACTACCCCTAGACTAGATATGCGACATATCAGACGAAGAGACCGGACTGTACGAGAGTGTTACTGATTGGATTCACAGGAGAAAGTACAGGCTTGCTTGTTAATCTTCTGATCGCTCAATACTTGGGTGGCTGTTATGTTTAGCTGACCGCTTGCAGCTTGTAGGTGTTTGATATGATCATCACCAGCTACCGGCGTATTGACGATTCTTTAGAGTCCTACACAGAGATTTCTTGATTCAGGAAAAACGGAGTAGGAGCAAATATTTGATATGTGCGGGATCGAGAATAACACGATATGAGATACCGTATTCTATTCTCGCGATATATGATATCGGCCGGCGATATATGATATCGGCCGGCGATATTTGATATCAGCCGGGTCATCGGATCATGTGTTGATTCGATGAATCGGTACATGATATATTAGTCGGTTATATTCGATATAGCCGGATTGTCGGATCAAGTGTTGATTCCAAAATTTAATGTATAATTATATATGTGATATATTACATTACATTATCTAATATTGGCTCGCTTTATTATTTCATTTTCTCACCGAATAATACATTGATATATATGCGATGTATGTTAATTATATTATTTTCTTTTGTTACAAAAATATATTATATATGTGATATATAATATTGTAACAAGTTATAATTACTAATGCAACATGATTAGTGGAGATTAAACATGGTTAGGGTTTGATTTAGGTTAGTTCTTTCATGAAGCTTCTAGAAGCTTTTCTTTTGTTTCTTGCAAAGATATTATGTGTTGATATTTTGTGAGATATTCTTTTACCCAACCCAAACCCTTAACCCTAGTAAACTCTCTACAATGGTTAGCTCTTTCTATTATCAACCCTGGTTGCATTTGTAATTATCATTACAATTTCATTATTCATCATAAAAGGATATTCATTCTTCTTCTTCTTCCTTGAGCTCTAAAAAGAATTCTAGGTTTTTCTTTTGTGATGATTGAGTGTGAGATTATGAAAACAAATGAGAGCCAAATTCCTACCTCATCATCCTCATCTAATCTAGCCAATTAAGATTTGGGTGTTCACTTCATTAGTGAGTGAGAGCTTGAGTTAAAAAAACATCAAGGTAGATCGTCTTTGATTAGGAAGACTTCAAGCAAGCATGGATCATTCGGGTTATGGAGCTTCTCTTGAGTCCGGGAGATCATGGATCGCGGCGAAGGGACTACGACTCGGAGCTTATGAAGCGATGGAGCGGACTACAAAGGTTGTAATCCCTCACTCTTAGTTCGAAAGATGTTTACTTGCATGTTTAACCCTAATTATCTAGCAAAGATCCTCGTTTTGGGTTGTTCGGCACGTCTAAATTTTAAATCGGGCATGGTTGATGCCTTATAGATCCTTGTGATAGTGCCTAGTAACCCTACATCATTATGAAGGTTGAACAAGTTACCAATATCTTGTATTTCTTCTTCAAGTGTTAATAATATTATTGTTTCTTTTATTACTTGTTGTTAGTTATATGTATGCCCTAGAGGCCATTATTATACATACGATGTATATTGTAGTGGATGCTTGGACACATATAGGGAGGACTTTCTTGCTCGACATGATAATATGCTATCTGGTTGCTCTTTATCTTAACATGTATACTGATTGTCTCTATGTTACATGTTGATAAAGCCCTTAGGATGAGTACTTGACTACCAGGATTATGATGTAGATCATACTAGTGGGGACAGAGTAGTCGATAAATACATCCTTCAAATGTTCCTAGTCGTTGGTATATCGAGACAGAGCATCAAAATACAAGAGTAGACAAGCATATAGCTTCTCGACCCATGTAGATGGGAGATGGATGAGCCCATATCCATTGGTGTTTGACATCAGAGATAGTATTGTGCTCAGTGGAGACTGGGTACACTGGACGGACTCGCCGAGAACTCCCAGATGGTATTATACCTCACGTCAGATGGCAGTTCTCTGGTGACACTGGTACAGGTTAGTCTGTAGACCCGAGATCGTCATAAAGCCTTGTGTGATTCATCAAGGTTTACCCTAGCACCCCGGTCAACTTCCGTGGCCAAATGCGGAACAAAAATTTTATAACGAACAAAACACTGGCGCTAGAATAAAACTTAACCGGATCTTTACCATAAACCTAGTTAGCAATTTTGAGTTCTATCTACTATGAAAGAAGCTATACTAAGAGGCTCGAGTCCTTCGGTCTTCTCTCCTCGTCATGTGCTCCAAGTAGCCTACTTGAACTTGTTTGATCTCCACTTCCGGCTCAATCGGTCCTCCGGGATCGAGCTTGTTCTCCGGCCTTCCTTTGTCGTAGATGATCCTCCCGGGGAATATGATCCATGGCTCTAGCTCCTAACCAAATAGCTATAAGGAGTAACTAGAGAACTTGGGTTGCTAAACCAAGTAGTCTAGGATGTGGTGAGGGTGTCTAAGTGTTTGCTATCTCTTTTCTAACCACTTCACTGGTTTCTCAACTCATGAGAATGTTAGTGAAGAGGAAGAAGATGAAGATGGAGGAAAGCAAGAGGAGGGAGGAGCTTGAGAGAAAATGGGAGCTAAAGAAATTATGAAGCATAGCATGAAAGAGAAAATACACACATAGGTTTTGTGTATGAATTCTTTCATTAAACAATTAATATTAAATTCATTTGACAACTATTGAAGCATGGTCGCTTCCATTCCTCCGTCACCTCTTGCATTACACCTCATTTCCAAATATCAAATAAAAGGAAAATACATAATGAGGTAGCCACCTTATTGAAGGAAATCTGTAATAAATACAGATTTCAGTCTACAGTACATACATACCGACAATCAGATAAAAATCCGAACGCCCAAAGAGTTAGAATAACATGAAGAATGTAATACTAGAATATATATATCGAAATACATATACGTAAATTATTAAATCAATACCTGATTTAATAATCCGGCTCAAACCTGAGCCGGCTAGTATTACCAACTATTCGATCGAAAGTCCAAGTACAAAGTACATCAACCAATCGAACCCTGCACGTCTCCAATATCGCTATTACATCATTTCGCCTGGGTCAGGGAAACCCTCTGTGTGGGACTCTAAAGACTCGACAGTACTCTGGCAATGGGTTTAACCACAAGCACGTCAGCGGCACAAGCTGTACGTAACGGTTACCCAGGTACCTGTCGAAAAAGACGGCCGACGAGAAAAATCGTCCGAACACCTACTGAGCCTATCCGTGACAATATCTGTACAGTCCGGTCTGTTCGTGAAAGAGTATCGCTTACCGGGTATAGGGGATGGTGAACGTCAGACCCTAATAACCTGATAAGTCGTGCCGATTTAGCTCAGGACCAATCCGGGAAACTACTGATCAACCTATCAGTAAATCCCATCTGCCTTGGCCAAGGTCTTATGGTCCTGACTAATCGAATCACGGTGCGATATCGACTCCCTATACCGGGAGAGACGAATCCCCGACAATCGCTCACTGCCTCCATGTGGCTCGGGACTGAACCCAACCAAAACCTGTTTGCATGAATCAGTAGAGCCGTGGTAGGGTAGTGATCAAAGCTCAGTGGGAACTCACACGAGACAAATGCCGATCTCAGGTCCAAAGACTAACCTATACACATGTCACCTGAGAACTTCCATCTGACGATAGGTATAGTACCACATGGAAGTTCTCGGCGAGTCCGTCCAGCGTACTGACACCCGGTGAGCACCTGTATACGATCTTAGGTGCATCAGACCAATGGCTGCGGGACCAACCATCTCCCGACGGGGCTAGAAACGTATACACCAGTCTACTCTGGAGTATCAATGTCCCGTATCGATACTCACGCGACTAGGGACCATTTAAGGATGTGCTTATGGACTACCTTGCTCGCACAAGTATGATCGCCATCACAACGCAGGTAGTCAAGCAAGATCCTAGGGGCTTTATCAACATGTAACCGCAATATGTAATAACGAGTATGACATATGCCATGTTAGGATAAAGACAAACCACAATAGTATACTACCGTATCGAGTCTTTGTCAATATGTGCAAGCTAGACATAACAACAAGAAAAATAAATACACATGTCCTGACAAAGACAAGTCAAATAATATACTATATAATTGAGCAAGATTGTTCTGTACATACATATCCCTAGTATCCATATGTATACATATACAATACTGGCCTCTAGGGCATACATATCCAACAATCTCCCACTTGCACTAAAGGCCAGTAATTGGCGTACAGAATACCCAACGTCTGCACTAAGGCCAGCTGCTGGCGTACCGCATACCCAACATCCCAAAAAGTCGCTCGAACTGTGCTTGAGGGAGGGCCTTTGTAAATAGATCCGCCATGTTGTCTTTCGTATCCACTCTCCGGACCTCAATCTCCTGGTGATCTACGATCTCCCTGATCAGGTGATACCGCCTTAAGATGTGCCTGGATTTCTGATGGGACCGTGGTTTCTTTGCTAAAGCTATAGTCCCATTGTTATCACAATACACTAGTATTGGATCAACAATGGACGGAACCACTTGAAGTTCAGCTATGAACTTCTTTATCCAGACCGTCTCTTTTGCGGCATCACTTGCAGCAATATATTCAGCCTCCATCGTCAAGTCTGCGACGGTATCCTGTTTGGAACTCTTCCAACACACCGCCTCTCTATTGAGGGTAAACACAAACCCCGAGACAGACTTGTTGTCATCCTTGTCACTCTGGAAGCTTGAGTCGGTAAAGGACTCGACCCTGAGGTCTCCATTACCGTAAACTAGAAACATCTCCTTAGTCCTTCTCAGGTACTTGAGAATGTTCTTTACTGTTGTCCAATGGTTCTCACCTGGGTCTGACTGATACTGGCTCACCATGATCAGCGCGTAAGCTACATTTGGTCTTGTACATAGCATCGCATACATTATAGATCCTACCGCCGAAGCGTAGGGTATAGTTCTCATGCGAACCTTCTCCTCGTCAGTCTTGGGAGACATCTCCTTGGAGAGGGTGATTCCGTGCAATGCGGGTATGCCACCGCGCTTGGAATCTTCCATACTAAATCTCTTTAGTACGGTCTCTATGTACCTGGACTGCGAAAGTCCCAGTAACCTCTTGGATCTATCTCTTTAGATCTTGATTCCTAGAATGTACGAGGCATCACCTAGGTCTTTCATTGAGAACCTTTGTGATAAGAATAGCTTGACCGATTGTAGCACAGGAATGTCATTTCCTATTAAAAGAATGTCATCCATGTACAAGACTAGGAACACGACAGTTCGTCTTACAATCTTCTTAAAAATACAAGGTTCATCCTCGTTTTTGATGAAGTCAAAGTCCTTGACTGTCTCATCAAAACAGATGTTCCAGCTCCGCGATGATTGCTTTAATCCATAAATGGATTTAAGCAGCTTGCACACCTTTCCACTTCTCCCACTGTCTATAAAACCTTCTGGCTGATCCATATAAACGCACTCTTCTAAACTTCCATTTAGAAAAGCCATTTTTACGTCCATCTGCCAGATCTCATTATCATGGAAGGCAGCAATGGCAAGCAGGATCCAGATGGATTTAAGCATAGCCACTGGAGAAAAGGTTTCGTCATAGTCCACTCCTGGTCTTTGATGAAAACCTATTGCAACGAGTCTAGCCTTATAGGTTTCCACCTGCCGATCTACACCAAGTTTCTTCTTGTAGATCCATTTGCATCCAACGGGTTTTACCCCAGGTGGAGCAATTTCCAAGGTCCACAATTTATTGGTGTACATGGACTCCATTTCAGATTGCATAGCATTCAGCCACTTATCAGAATCCCTACTAATAATGACCTGTCTGAAACTAGCGCCCCGGTCAACTTCCGTGGCCAAATGCGGAACAAAAATTTTATAACGAACAAAACTCTGGCACTAGAATAAAACTTAACCGGATCTTTACCATAAACCTAGTTAGCAATTTTGAGTTCTATCTACTATGAAAGAAGCTATACCAAGAGGCTCGAGTCCTTCGGTCTTCTCTCCTCGTCATGTGCTCCAAGTAGCCTCCTTGAACTTGTCCGATCTCCATTTCCGGCTCCATCGGTCCTCCGGGATCGAGCTTGTTCTCGGGCCTTCCTTCGTCGTAGATGATCCACCCGGGGAATATGATCTACGGCTCTAGCTCCTAACCAAATAGCTATAAGGAGCAACTAGAGAACTTGGGTTGCTAAACAAAGTAGTCTAGGATGTAGTGAGGGTGTCTAAGTGTTTGCTATCTCTTTTCTAACCTCTTCACTTGTTTCTCAACTCATGAGAATGTTAGTGAAGAGGAAGAAGATGAAGGTGGAGGAAAGCAAGAGGAGGGAGGAGCTTGAGAGAAAATGGGAGCTCAAAAAATTATGAAGCATAGCATGAAAGAGAAAATACACACATAGGTTTTGTGTATGAATTCTTTCATTAAACAATTAGCAACCATACTTCAATAGTAACTCCAAAATGAATATTAAATTCATTTGACAACTATTGAAGCATGGTCGCCTCCATTCCTCCCTCACCTCTTACTTTACACCTCATTTCCAAATATCAAATAAAAGGAAAATACATAATGAGGTGGCCACCTTCTAGAAGGAAATCTGTAATAAATACGGATTTCAGTCTACAGTACATACATACCGGCAATCAGATAAAAATCCGAACTCCCAAAGAGATAGAATAACATGAAGAACGTAATACTAGAATATATATATCGAAATACATATACGTAAATTATTAAATCAATACCTGATTTAATAATCCGGCTCAAACCCGAGCCGGTTAGTATTACCAACTGTTCGATCGAAAGTCCGAGTACAAAGTACATCAACCGATCGAACCTTGCACGTATCCAATACGGCTACTACATCATTTCTCTTGGATCAGGGAAACCCTCTGTGTGGGACTCTAAAGACTCGATAGTACTCTAGCAGTGGGTTTAACCACAAGCACGTCAGCGGCACTAGCTCTACGTAATGGCTACCCAGGTACCTGTCGAAAAGGAAGGCCGACGAGCAAACTCGTCCGAACTCCTACTGAGCCTATCCGTGAAAATATCCGTACAGTCCGGTCTCTTCGTCAAAGAGTATCGCATACCGTGTCTAGGGGATGGTGAACGTCAGACCCTAATAACCTGATAAGTCGTGCCGATTTGGCTCAGGACCAATCTGGGAAACTACTGATCAACCTATCAGTAAATCCCATCTGCCTTGGCTAAGGTCTTATGGTCCTGACCAATCGAATCACAGTGCGATATCGACTCCCAATACCGGGAGAGACGAATCCCCGACAATCGCTCACTACCTCCATGAGGCTCGGGATTGAACCCAACCAAAACCTGTTTGCACGAATCAGTAGAGCCGTGGTAAGGTAGGAGGAGTGTTGTCTTCTGAGGGTTTTCAGCGGATACTCCCCACAAAATCCTTTTAATTCGGCCTATTGAATTTTATTCTCCAATTCGGTTTTCTAACAAGAAATTCTATTATCTTCGACTCAGAAATTATCCACACATATTTTTCACGCTTGCTTATCATTTAACTTAAGATTGTATATGTTCTATAGATTTACTTAGCTTTTAGTATCTTTTGAGTTTTCCTTCTAAGGTTCCATCTCAACTTAGGAATTTTTATCATCTCTATTAAAGATATAAGTCCTATTTTTCATTTCTATCTCTCATCTAAACCCTAATTATATACCCCTACGTGTGTGAATGTATCACCCCTACACTTAGAAATTCAATTCAAGCTCTTATACACTTGTCCATCATTCCAAAGTACTTTTAGTTGGTGAATTCTTTTAGATGAAATTGCTCACACATTCTTCATGCGACCGTTAATACTTCTTGAGGTACCAACGACCGATTACAAAATGTGGTTGCACATTAAGGTGTAATTCCTCATCTTGTAATACCTAAGGCTTTTAGCAATGACTCCCAAACCAGTTGGTCTAAGGCACTAGGTGATAAAGCACCCTTGCAATATATTTTTTCTATTTATGCAACCTTAAGTAATTACAGAACAAGTGTTCATTTTTTTTATCTCATTATTCACACTTGTATTTTTATTTTATTTTCCTTCATACTAAGGACTTAAGACAAAAGATTTCAAGGTCTCCTCTACTATTCCTAGATTCAAGGTTCGTGTTTGTGCAATTTGTAGGGTATATATTTTCTGAATTTAGAATTAAGATAAGGAATTATTTTTCAGACTTACACTTCAATAAAGACTTCAATACTCTTCCCTTATTTTGACTTAGCCCAAGAAGTGAACTCAAAATTTGCCTATTTCTAAGTAAACTACAAAGACATAAATTTTCTACCGTTAAATTTTAAGAAAGGTTATTTTTTGGATTTTTAATTTACCAATTTTAGGATCTAGTTTTTCCTAACTAGTCAACTGTCATGTCAAACTTAGGTCAAATATGACCAAAATTGAATCTTTAAATTTTATAATTTTTTAATTTTTTTAATTTTTATGGGTTTTAAAAATAAGTACGCAAATGCAAAAATATACATAGGAATGCGAAGGAAGAAAGCTTACCGAGCACACCCCCATACTTAAACTTAACAGTGTCCTCACTGTCAGGCTACATCAAGAGGGTCAAAATGGCCGGTATTCTCCTGTTTATTTTCTTATATTTTTTTTATTTTTAACAGAAAAAAACAAAACAAAATATATATACAAAAAGCCCCCCCCCCAAACTTAAGTGAAACATTGTTTCCACTGTTGAAGCATTAAGGTTCAGAGTTAGGGGGGAGAAAAACACAATATCAGGCTATACAAGGCCTTACACAAGCCAAAGGTTAGCACCAACCACTCAAAAATTTTATCGTTATAATGGTGTGGTTGGTGAAAGAATGGAGTGTAGAGAAATGAAATGAGAAACACACGAGACCGTATGGGAAGAAAGGTGGAATATGGTCTCGGTATATTAGGAGAAGAATGGCGGAAGAGAGAAAGAAGTGTAGTACGAACTTGAGGGTGTAAATTAAGTGAATAAATTAGCACAAATTGTGATGACCGATGTGTTAAAATAGATTGTGCTAATCTATCAACCTGTCGAGAAATGGGGTCAAATCCCTCAAGATTCGCGAGAAAACATAGGTATGTTGAACTTGGTAAACTAGACATTGAAAATGGAAGCGTGACGAATTCTTGCGCGGTCGAAATGATAGAATGGACGAAGGGGAGTGATTTAGGGATGGTCTCATTCTCACCTAAGTAAGCGTATGTAAGGTGAGACGGTAACAGATTGAGTTCGGGTTTCAGTGGTGAAACAATTGAAGGTGAAATTGGTGAAACTGTCTCGAACTCGAAGGATTCCATCAATGGTTCGAAATGACTGTAAGCAACCGAGTCTGATGGTCCAAATAACTCATCTGAAAATTCAAAGGACTCAAACTCGGTCGGCGAGTCTCCAAAATCGTCCGAAAAAGTGAAACACTCGTAATCGTTATCGGTTGTGAGAACCGTGTCAGATTTAAGGAGGAACGCACTAGTGGTGTCAAAACTGCTGTGATCAAACAGAAATTTTTCAAGCTCAAAGTCCTTCTGCGTGATCTCTTGCGTAGTCAGAACGATGGAAAGGATTAGGGGGGTGATTTAGGAAGTATAACAGTTAAAGGTTCAGGAGGATGAATTGGAAAATCTGACTTATCAAACAAAACTGGTTCATCATCAATACTATCCTCAATACTCTCTTCAATACTCTCCTCAATACTATCCTCATAATTCTCCTCAAAAGTTATCTCATCCATGCAATTATCATCAAAATAAAAGACGCATATGAAGTTCAGGAGAAACATTTAATGACTCGGGATAATGAATTGGAGAGAAAAATTCAGTCAAATCTGCGGGTTCATCATCCAAAATATTCTCGACGTCAATATCCTCGATCAAGTGAAAATTAATTTTCTCAGACACCTCATCAAAAGCATGGATATCAATCAATTCAGGTTCTAGAGTGGAGGTATAGAGGTCAAAAGGATTGGTGATGGTTTCACTCGAAAAGGGCTCTTCATAATCAGATAAATCAAACACTACAAAGTCGCACAACTCATTACACGTTTTATCTTTAACTAGTGAATCATTTGGGACACTTGTTTGAAAATCGGAGTTATGGGATTCAATTGGGGATGGGTAGGTTTGATTTGGAAGGGTGCACAACTCACTCTCTCCACTCAAATTCTCAATCTCTCCACCCGCTTCATCATATATTGGAATTTTTGGAGCTAGTTGGAAACTAGCTACCGGGTCACTAGGTTGTATAAGGGCGAAAATGGACGCATCCAAATTCCTCATCGTTTGGTTTGTCGCGACAATATAAGCTTCCAACAACTGTTCCGGACTAGACATGGGTTGTGAAGGGGTTTCAATAAAAGATTCAAAGTTGTTTGGATACTGGAAACTCCCAAATGGCTGTGTAGAAGTAATGCCTAGGGAAGGTGCTAAAGTCGGGTAGGACTAGTAGGAATTGAATGGTTGGACAGGATTAGGATCAACATTTGGATAAAAAGGTGAATGGACTTGTTGATCCCAAGAACTAGAAGTGTTGAAATGAGTGAAAGATCGGTTACGAGAGTGTTCAATATGTTCAGCTATAGACATGGGTTTCGGAGTTACAACAGGACTCGAAAAAGGAGTATCAACGTAAGAAGGTGGTGAAGGTTGAAATGGTTGATACAAAGTGGATTGCGGAGTCGAACTGTTTCTCCTAGACGCTTCTATTCGATCTTTCAAAGAAATTTTAGGCATGGAGGGGTCGTCCGTAATTTGACCAAAACAATTCGCGTATGAAGCAATGTTTGGATGAGGGTACCAAGGTTCGGTAAGAGTTTTGGGAGGTGGGGTACCCATGATGTAAGAAAGAAAAAGAATGTGGGGTGCAAGTGGGGTGCAATGGATTTCATAGCGACAGGTGGCAAGTTTTATAAAAAAAATCCGTTTTGTGTTTTTTTTATAAGGAGCTTTTCGCAAAAAAAATTCAATAAGAAGCTTAGACACACGTTCAATCAATCACAATATGCACAATCAAGCCTAGATCTAGGGTTACCTAGGCCATCTAGACTACTCCTAACTGTTCCAAAGGGCAAGTTGTGAGGACCTTAAATCGCTTCTTCAACGCCAATTGTGGCCAGGTAAGCACAAGTAGAGAAAGGAGGAATCCGCTCACGAATCACCGTGAGACGGGCCTTTTAAAGTTACTTTTCCTCACTTGTCAAACCTAAGCACCACAAAGTCTGGTTTAGATAAACGATCGATGCCTACAACTATTCTTTTGTCCTATTAAGCGCGACAGTCCTTAAGGCTGAGTCTAATCTTTTTTAATTAACTTGATGGTTAATGAAAAATGCTTTTTGTGATTTTTGGGATCCTAGGAAGGGTAATGAAATCCCTACCAAATCTGGATTGGTGTTAAAGCCCTTTAAAGTCAGTTTTAAAAGATGCAAAGTAGTAAACACAATCAAACACTTGCCAAAATTTTTTTTTATTGCGGCGCAAAGAATCCTGAACAAGATCAAGTTATTGGAGAAGGGAGACAAGTTTTTGCGCAAAGAACCCTGCAGGAATATTTTTCAAAGGAGTTTATGGGGTTACAAAGAAGATATGAAAGCTTACAGAGAAAATTTTCCTTGCTGACGTCAGCAAAGTGCCGCGCTTCCGCCGCCAAATGTCCCTTGTATAAGTCTAGCAATCCCTCATTTCTCTACTTGTGCTTACCTGGCCATAATTGGCGGTGAAGAGGCGATTTGAGGTCCTCACAACCTTTGGAACAGTTAGGAGTAGTCTAGTTGACGTAGGTGACCCTAGATTTAGGCTTGATTGTGCATATTGTGATTGATTGAACATGTGTCTAAGCTTCTTATTGAAATTTGTTTTTTGCGAAAAGCTCCTTATAAAAAAAACACAAAACGGAATTTTTTTTTATAAAACTTGCCACTTGTCGCTAAGAAATCCATTGCACCCCACATTCTTTTTCTTTCTTACATCATGGGTACCCCACCTCCCATAACTCTTGCCGAACTTTGTTACCCTCATCCAAACATTGCTTCATACGCGAATAACCGAGGACAAAATGCGGATACAAAAACTTTTTCATAAATTTGAAACCGGTGCTATCGTATACTTTTTCTCGGATCGAACCATTAACATTAACTAGCAACTAGAGAAAGGTTAGAAAGTGGCTATACCGATCGATCCGTGTCCTTCGGTCTTCGGTCACCATGCCAAGCTCCTCGCGTCATTTCCGATCTCCGATCTCTTCTTCGGAAGGGCACCACATCAACGAGTGTTTTTACGGGCTCCCGCTTCATCCGAAGCAACTCAGGCACGAAGTTTACTAGCCGACGTGTCCTAGGTGAAGTAGAGAATGTGTGCGATCACTTCGTCACAAGTATCCATTGATTCTCATCGCATGAGAGTGTATGGATGGAGGTTGAAGATGAAGCCATGGTGGATGTTGTGAGCAAGAAGAAGAAAGAAAAGAGAGGAGCTTTTTCTTGTGTTGTTTGTGTTGAATTGTTGTGAGAACTAGAATGATAATCCAAGAGCTAACCAAAGCCATATGGCTGCCCTCTCTCTTTCCATCCATCAATTCAACACAATAAACAATTTCTAATGTGACATTAGCACAAGTAAAGAGACCATGAGTCACTAAACATGTCCATGTCATATTAATTGCACCTCATCATGAAATCCACTCACAATTTCCACCATTTGTAAACACTAACCCGAATGTTTACAACAATAAAAATATATGGCAACATCTAAAGTAAACTCGTGACGGATCATAAGGATACCCCTCACCTGTATATACATACCTGCATCCGCACTCCGACTGAATGCGAATGCGATGAGACTAAAGTAATCCAACAAATCTAATACTAGGATCCGGCTTAAACTAAAGCCCACTAGTATGATCCGTCCGATCATGATCCGTGCACAAGTGCACGTATATGATCGAACCCTGCCATAATACCATACGGCCTCTACAACGTTTCGCCCGAAACTTGAGAAACTGTCTATGGGGGACTCTAAAGACTCGTCAATACTTTGGCTGTGGATTTAACCACTAGCACGTCAGTGGTACTAGCCGTATGTAACGGGCTACCGGGTATTGACCGAAAGGGAGGTCGATGAGCAAACTCATCCTGACACACTACTGAGCCTGTCAATGACAATATCCATACAGTCCGGTCCGTTCGTCTATGAGTATCGCATGTCGGGCCTAGGGGGTTGGTAAAAGTCAGACCCCCAAAACCGGTACAAGTCGTGTCGGATTGTAGCCCAGAACACCCTGAGATACTACTGGAATACCTACCAGTAAATCTCCTGCCTTGGCCAAGGACTTCGTGTAATGGCTCTCCTAGACACAGCGCGATCTCACCCCCAATACCGGGAGAGAGGAAACCCCTGCCGATCCGCTCACTGCCTCCATATGGCTCGGGACTGTACCCAACTAAAACCTTTTTGCACGACTCCTTCGAGCCGTGGTAGGGTAGTAATCAAAGCACAGTGGGAACTCACACGAGACAAATGACGATCTCAGGTCGATGAAATAACTTGTACACATGTCACCAGGGAACTGCTATCTGACGTCTGGTATTATACCAACTAGCATGTTCCCGGCGAGTCCTGTCCGGTGTACTCATAACTCAATGAGCACCTGTATACATCTTAGGTGAACCAACTGACACCAATGGCTTATAAGACCGGCCACCGCCCGTCGTCAGGGTCTCGATTGTATACACTAGTCTACTCCGGAGTATCGATGCCCAGTCTCGAAAACTCCCACGACTAGGGACCTTTTAAGGATATGCTTATAGACCCCAGCTCCCACCTATATGATCGCCATCGTACTGCTGGCAGTCATGCAAGAATCCTATGGGCTCTATCAACGTGTAATAGCGACCATTAAGGTCATCTAAAGCAGTACATGATGATAAAGATAAACCAGACAGCATACTATCATCTCGAGTAAGACTGTCCTACCGGCATAGGTTCTCCCTCAATCATTGCAATCACGTGCTTGCGATCCAATAATTGAATCTGAGGGCACTATATCCAACAATCTCCCACTTGCACTCAAGGATAATTATTGCGATGTCGCGTACTGACAGCCCGTGTGATACCGAACACCAACTCCTCTACTAATCAGTCTCACAAAGCCGGTTTGTGAAACTATTGCGTTCGAGGAATAGCCTCAGTTAGTGGATCCGCCCTGATGTTTCTTTCTGTGTCTCTCTTAATCTCTTGTTCGCGGAGAAAGCCATCTCCCGAAATGAGCAATACCTGTCTTAGAATATATCTAGATATCTGATGGGACCTAGTTCGTAAATGAACTCCAAATCAAAACTTCTTAGACAGTATCGTCAACTGAACCTAATCAGTATCCTGTGCCATGCCTCCCTCAGTATCCGCTTGGACCACATGTCCAAACTACTGCCCCTCGTCAGAGGGAAAACTATAACTCTGACAGTCACTCTGTCATCCAGGTCACCTTGGAAGCCTGGAATGATAACTGTCTCCTGAAAGAGCTTGCCGTTATCATATCCCTAGAACATCCACTTATGTTCTAAAACTGCTTCCGATCGTTTCTCAAGGATTGGATCAATATCAACTTATTGCATCTCGTGCAAAAAGAACATCTGGTGTGGTACTTGACATCTCATGATTGGCTCAATTGCCTAAGCAAGTGATATGTCAATCATGCACATCCCTCTCCCCTTTAGTCTGTAAGACACCTTTAGAGAGGGTGACTCTATCACCTGCAGGTATACTACCGTGCCAGGAGTCGTCCATTCTAAAACACCTGTAGAATGCTGTATAAGTACCCAGATTGGGAAACTACCCAAATCTAGATCTAAAACCATAGATCTAGTAACCAGAATGTCTGATATTATATCTATATCATATGTGGAGAAACCACTGTGTGACAACCAAAGTATAACCATTCGTAGTATATGAATTTCACTTCCTACTTTGTGTATGTCATCCAAATATCTGGACATCACACCCTAATACCTTCTTAACAGATCCATCCCCTATTCTGATGAAGTCAAACCTATGACTGCCACATCAGAAATAGATGATCTATCTCAGCTATATCTGCTTTATTCTATAAATAGACATAAGCCACGTGTCCACTATGCTTCCGCTGCTCCCACTGACTACGACAACCCTCTGGAAGAAAATATACACGTGCACTTCTAAAAGCCAGTTCAGAACGACGCTATACTCATCCTCCTGCCGGGTCTCATAGCCTGGAACAACAGTAGTGTCAAGTCTGGGTAAACAAGAACCTCCCTGTCACCGTCTTTGAGCATACCGAAGTACCTCTCGAGTGCCTGAGATTACCCACCATATCTGCGGAGTGACCAATGGAATGTCAATCCAGATTAAATCTTTAGGTCCTATTAAATTTTCAGTAATCGTTTGCGGTTCTGGAATCACTTCCAGTTCTACCGTACTCCCACTACTGTTTTCTGAAAAAATCCATTTTTATCAAAAATGTGGCGAGTCTAGAGCAATATCACTATTGATCTTCCAGATGGTACAAATGCAACCTTCGTCATAGCCCAGGTCAACCCACAAACAGCCATTATAGAAACGTGCCTTGAGTTATCTAGAGTTTGGTTTTAAGTATAAGCCGGACAACTCCCCGTACTTTAACATCGTTAAGATATGAACCGTTCTATATCCAATATAGAAACAGAGGCACTGATTTAATTGGAACCAGATTCAAATCATGCAGCTATCTCCAGTGCATGTCAACTAAATGGAGAGAGGCCGATAAGCATTACTCAACTTAGGAGTGCATCCAAACATGAGTAACCTTAAAGAGAAACAAGTTTCTCAAAAACCATTACTATCAACTGAATACCATACAAAAGTATCTACATCTCCGATCACCTTGAAGAATCCCAATACTTGCAACACCTGGTTCTCTACTTTACTCTTATACCTACAACTTCTCAAAACTTGGACCTTGTGTTTCTACGAAACACCTGTCTAAAACTAGAGAAGTCACAAGTAAAAGAGTATAGTACGAGGACCAACCCATCTGTCCCAACGAACACTGGGCAATATACAATACTTTGTATAAGTCCGCTGAGTTGAATAACTCAAACCCTGTGCGTCGTAGGTTGAAAACTGTACTATGGTTATGATGAATTTGTTGGGCCAAGGCGGCGCCCCGGCCGTCAATCCGACACCGGATGTGGAACAAAAAACTTTTTACGGAACCGGCGTCACCGCGACCTAAATATAGGAATCGTACCATTAACCATAAACTAGCAATATTTAAAAGAGTTTGGAAATTATACCGATCGATCCATGTCCTTCGGTCTTTAATCTCCGAACCAAGCTCCCCGCTGCTGCGCCGACGAAGACCGTTCCCCGATCTCGCTCATCGATGTGGCACCACATCATTGAATCTTTTTATGGGCTCCCGCCTCGAACCGTGGCAACTCGGACATGTAGTTTGCTAGCCGACATGTCCAAGAATGTAGTAGAGAAATTGTAGAAAAGTTTGTCTCAAGGCATCCAAACGATTGGGTGGAGGTAGATTGGAGTTGCCACTAGAATGATTTTGTGAGCAAAGAATTTTCTTAGCAATGAGAAGAAAAATTCAGCCCTTCAATAAATGTGCTCGGCCACACATGGATGATAGAAAGCTCTCTGGGAATTTCTTGCAAGAAGAAGGGTATGAAATCTTTTTGTAAAATCAATGAATGGATGAATTAAAACAGGCCCCTCATATTAAAACCTCACCCTCCTCCACTCACAGACCCCCGCCACAGAAAAGCCCTCGCAAAATAGGCTGGCCAAATTGCACAAAGCCCCCCCCCAAGTCAATGAAGCAAGACCAAAGACCATGCTGCCCCACTCCAAAAACCCATGCACAATTAATTATGAAGCAGTGACTCACACACTAATGTCAAAAAGAATGGGCAGTCCCTGCAGAGCACGCAGGCTCCCTACCCAACAGTGCAAGGTAAAAAAAAGGTCAAAGGAGGAATTGGTCGCATTAAACTGGGTGTTTAAAAACCGAAAAAGAAAACTGGCAACTCCCAAAATAATCTCGTAATGAATTACGAGATTACACCTCAAATGTAAATACATACCTGCATTTGGATTCCGACCAAATACAAATGCAAAGAGACAAAAATATTCCTACACCATAATACTGGCATCTGGCTCAAACCAAATCCCGCTAGTATTGTCCGTCCGATCCTGATCCGTGCCCAAGTGCACAGATATGATCGAACCCCGCCATATAACCATACGGCCTCTACAACGTTTCGCCCGAACTTGGGAAACTGTCTGTGGGGGACTCTAATGACTCATCAATACACTGGCACTGGGTATAACCACTAGCACGTCGGAAGTACTAGCTGTACGTAACGGTTGTCGATGTATTGATCGGAAGGGAAGCTGACGAGTGAACTCATCCAGAAACCCTACTGAGCCTGACAGTGACAATATCCGTACAGTCCGGTCCGTTTGTCTATGAGTATCGCATATAGGGCCTAGGGGGCTGGTAAACGTCAGACCCCTAATAGCGGTATAAATCGTGTCGGAGAGTAGCCCAGAACACCCTGAGATACTACTGGAATACCTACCAGTTAATCTCGATTACCCTGGCCAGGGATTTCGTGTAATGGCTCTCCTAGACACAGTGCGATCTCACCCCCAATACCGGGAGAGACGAGTCCCTGACGATCCGCTCACCGCCTCCATGTGGCTCGGGACTGTACCCAACTAAAACTTGTTTGCACGAATCCTTTGAGCCGTGGTAGGGTAGTAATCAAAGCACAGTGGGAACTCACACGAGACAAATGACGATCTCAGGTCGACAAATGATCGCACGCTTTTGGCGTGTCGGATGTTCAAAGAATTAAAGTATAACCGCGATTAGGACGGTGTCGCTATGCAGCTAGCCGGTTGAGCACGGGTCGGTCCACAGGGAGATGGTGGTATTTTACCTTCTTGTCTTAGACGAGTCAATAAAGAATCTGTATGTGTTTGTTCAAGACTAACCTATGTGTATTTATTTGCAAGTATGAAGTTGTTAAGAAAGAGATACGAAATTGTAAGCTAAAGAAATCCGTACTCAAAATCCTTTGAGCCGAGTCTTGACCAATTGAAGCTAGAGCAATCGGCAACAACGTGGATTAGGGGATTTAAGCGTGGTATTCGTGGAATACGGCTTATTTACCCTTGTCCTTCCGTTCTTGTCTCTTGCTTTCGCCTCCGGCCAAACCGAACGTAACCGGTTGCGGTTAGGAATCACCTTTACCTTGTCAGGGTAGGGTGCCTAACGGAGCGCTTGCGTATGGTTTGGGCGGAGTTCAATGGAAAATAACGGGAAAAGGAAAAGAGAAAAGAAAATCTTTAACTTATATTATCGTATTTCTTCTTAACAACAATAATTACAACATTCACAAAATGAACAAAAGAGAACAAAAAGAAAAGAACAAAGAAAAGAATACAAGTAATTAAGTGCATGAATATAAATTGCAAGTAATTAAAGTGCATGGAAATAAATTGCAAGTAATAAAAAGCGATAAAAAGAACACGAAACTAGGACTCAAGACAAGCATGTGATCAATAGCCAACCCTTAAACTTGCAAGCTCAATGAAGAGGTTGCAAGATCAAGGGAAGGGTAGAGAACACATGTGAAATGAAGTGCTAATTCCATGAAAGAATACGACCCTTGAGATCAATAACTAACCCTTAACCATTCAAGCTCAATGAAGAGGTTGAATGATCAAGAGAAAGCAAGAATCTCAAGGGGAAGAAGAAACAAAAGAGAATGATACAAAACCCTCATCTTCATTGATCTCCCACTCAAAAAGCTCTCACTACAATTTTCATGGAAAAAGAATGAAGAAGAAGAAGAAAAACTATACAAAAGACTACAAAAGAGGAACAAAAGAATGACCTTTGGTTGGGCTCAGATCTGTTGTATTTATAGGCAGGGAAATGAAACCCTAGGGGCAAATTCTGACATAAAATGAAGTACCCAAAGTGCCCATGAAAAACGACAGAATGAAGACCCCACATGGCCGCGGATCAGCGGCCAATACCCCCTATTGGCCGCGGATCCGCGGCCCTTTAGTGGTGTTGGGCTGTGGACTTTGGTCGGGGTCCCTGGTTTGTTGTCCTCTTCATTGTGGTACATATATTTTCTGAAAATACATTCACATTTCTTCCAGAATTTCTGTTGAGGAAAGGTGGACTTTTGTGGATGCTTTTGACATGATTGCCTCGAGCTCCGCGTAGATTTCCTGGAACTTGTTGTTGCCATTGAGCCTTGTGCATGAAGGTGACATTGATTTGACATTTTGTCTTCCTAAACTGGTATCTGGCAACATACGGATGACGAGCGGAGACCGTGTTTTCTCAGTGGTTGGCAGGAACCCGGATTTTGTCGTGTTTTCCATGAATTTCACCGTTTTAGAACCGAGAACCTGTATCCTGCAAATATGTAACAAACACGGATTAAAAGCACCTACCTATAAACAACCGAGCGTAAGAATGGGCGGTATAAAATGCAGTATTCTGTGATGAACAAATACCCCCAAACTTAACTTTTTCTCGTCCCGAGCAAAACCAATTATTCACAAAAAAAAGTCCTAACCGCACTTTCGCAGGGAACGCGATTGCACTGAGCACGTGCAACAAGCCGTTAAACCTCTAGGTGTCCCTAGTAGGAGGAGTGTTGTCTCCTGAGGGTTTTCAGCGGATACTACCCACAAAATCCCGTCAAGCTAGTGTCATAAGTTAACATCGATTCTACTCCTACAGTTTAGTATTTACGTTAGAAATTCTATCATCCTAAGTTAGAAATATCCAACCCTTATTTTTCACACCTCCTATCTATTTACCCTTAGATTATATACGTTCCAAAAAAAGTTTAGAAAGATGTCGGTTCTCCTGAGTTTTCCTTCTAAAGCGTGGCCTCAAATCAGGGATTTTTATCAACTTTACAGAAAACATAAGTCTTATTCTTCATTTCTATCTTTTATTCAAACATCGATTGTATACCCCTACGTGTGTGTATATTTGCACCCCTACGCTTAAGAATTCAATTCAAGCTATAATACCCTTGCCCTAATACCTAATACTACTTCTTTTCATTAAGGATGGACCGATTTGCTCACACACCTTTCATGCGACTATTAATGCTTCTTGAGGCACTAACGACCGATTACTTAATGTGTGAACTTAAAGCGTAAATAGCAGTTTCCAGGTCTTGACTTTATTCTATTTTTTTCTTTTTCTTTTTCTTTTTCTTTTTCTTTTTCAAGACCGGATATATTTTTCAACATGCTCTTTTGGTGTTTAGCTTTAAATACCGTTTTTTCTTTCATACTAGGCTTTCAGGAAAGAGTATTTCTAGGTATCCTCTACTATCCCAAGTTTCAAGGTGCGTGTATGTGCAGTTTGTAGGGTATATACTTTCTAAATTTGAACTCAAGAAAAGAAACTATTTTCCAGACTTATCCTTCAGTAAAGCATCAATACTTTCCCTTCATCATGACTTTAACTAAAGAACTGAACTCAAGATTACCTATTTCTCAAAAAAAACTGTAAGGACGTATACTTACCAAAGTTAGACAGAATGAGGGTTATTTTTAGGGTTTTCAATCCCTAAACCTAGAATTTAGTTATTTCTATTATATCAACTAAACTTTCGGAATAAAGATCTAAGTTACCCTATTAGCTAACTTGACGACAAAGTTTTTATATTTTTTGGAAATTTTTTAATTTTTGTGGGTTTTTAATAGGGTATGCAAATGCAAAATATACAAATGAATGCGAAGGAAGAAAGCTTACCGAGCACACCCCCAAACTTAAACTTGACAGTGCCCTCACTGTCAGGCTATACCAAGAGGGTCAAAATTGTCGGCGCTCCCTAAAAACAAATTATATACAACAAAGAAAACAAAAAATATATACAAAAAAGGTGTCCCCCCCAAACTTAAGTAAAACAGTGTTTCCACTGTTAAGCGTTGAAATTCAGGATTAAGGGGGAAATAACAGTATCAAGCTATACAAGGCCTTACACAGGCCAAAAGTTAACACCAACCATTCAAAGATTTTATCGCTATAATGTACCGGTTGGTGGAAGAAGGCGTAGAGAAAAGAGATGGACAATACTCGAGACCGTATGCGAAGAGAAGCGGGATACGGTCTCGGTATATGAGAGGAAGAAGAATGGCGGAAAGGAAAAAGAAGTGGAATACGAACTTGAGGGTGCAAATGGAGTAAATAGATTAGCACAATTTGTGATGAGCGATGTGTAAAAAGCGATTGTGCTAATCTATTAACCCGTCGAGAGATTGGGTCAAATCCCTCAAGATTCGTAAGAAGCCATGGGTACGCCGAACTTGGTAAACCAGACACAGGAAGTGAAAATGATACGGGTTCTTGCAAGGTCGGAACGATTGAAAGGATGGAGGGAAGTGGTTGAGGAAGGGTATCGGTTAAGGCTTCTGGAGGGTGTGTACAGTCAATGAAAGGAACAGGATGAATTGGAAAATCCGACTCATCATATAGAACTGTTTCATCCTCAAAAATATCCTCAATATTCTCCTCAAAATTTAGCACATCCATGCATATTTCATCAAAATCAAGACGCATATGGGGTTCGGGAAAAACAGTTAATGACTCGGGATGATTTGAAGAGAAAAACTCAGCGAAATCTACGGGTTCATCATCCAAAATGTTCCCTGCGTCAATATCCTCAATCAAGTGAAAGTCTATTTTCTCAGACACCTCATCAAAAGCATGGATATTAATCGATTCTGGTTCTAAGATGGAGGTGTAGAGGTCAAAAGGATTGGGTGTGGTTTCACTTGGCAAGGTCCCTTCATAATCTGGCAAATCAAACACTACAAAGTCGCACAACTCATTAAACATTCTATCTTCAACTGATAATTCATTTGGGACATTTGATAGACTTTCAACACAGGAGTTGTGGGATTCAATTTGAAACGGGTAGGTTTGATTTGGAAGGGGGTACAGCTCACTCTCTCCACTCAAATTCACAGCCTGTCCGACCGCCTCTTCATACATTGAAAAATTAGGAGCTAGTTGGAAACTAGCTACCGGGTCAGTAGGTTGTATGAGAGCGGCCATGGACTCATTCAAATCCATCATCTGTTGGCTTGACGCTACCCTAAAATCTTCCAAGGATTGTTCTAGACTAGACATTGGTTGTGAAGGGGTTTCAGTAAAAGATTCGAAGTTGTTTGGATACTGAAAATTCCCAAAAGGCTGTTCTGAAGCTATGTCTAGGGAAGGTGCAAAAGTAGGGTAGGATTGGTAGGAATTGAATGGCTGGACAGGAGTGGGATCAACATTGGGATAAGAAAGTGAATGGAATTGTTGATCCCAAGAATTTGAAGCGGTGAAAGGAGTGAAAGATCGGCTACGGGATTGTTCGATACGTTCAGCGATGGACAAAGGACGGCTTGCAGAAGGGGTATCAACATAAGCGGGTGCGGGAGGTTGAAAAGGTTGATACAAAGTGGAATGAGGAGTGCAAGTGTTTGTCCTAGACGCTGCTATGCGATCTTTCAGTGAAACTTTGGGCATGGAGGGGTCGTTCGATGTTCGGCCAAAGCAAGAACCGTAAGAAGTAATGTCTGGTTGTGGGTACCAAAGTTCGGCAAGAGTTTTGCGAGGTGGAGTACCCATGATATGAAGAGAGAAAGAGAGAAAGGCAGAGAAAAGGAGGGGAAAAAGAATGTGATAATTTTTTTTTTTTAGTTTATATATTAACAAAAGAATAAAAAACAATATGGACAAAAACAATCACGACGCAAAAATACCACACACCTAATCGTTCTAGGGTTCACCTAGGTCAACTAGACATGCTCCAGAACTTGATTGTCGAAGTAAAACTGTGTCGAGAAACGGCTCAAGATACACTGATCACGAGGCCAGGTAAGTGCAGAGATAAGGGGAGGTTTTCCAACGCTTTCGCGAAGTTCCTTAATTAAATAACCCTTTCTCTTTTGGCGGTTGCGCCGTTAACACTTTCCTAGATACCCCGTAAACAATATACCGTTAAGCGAGCTTCTAAACACAGTTAACTTCTCCTAGTGAGCGCGAAGTCCTTAAGGCTTAAAGTCTAATTTCGTTTAAATTTTGTGCGGGTAAACGTTATGCTCAAGTTCGTGATTTGTGGGCCACGGAAAAGGTGATGGAATCCTTTACCGTATGTTGTGGGGTTCGCTTGCCCTTAAGTCCGTATTAATGTATGCAATGCGCAATTCAAAAATTCTATAAAGAATCAAACAATCGTTTTTTAGTTTAAGCGCGGCGCTGCAACAAATACGGGTTAGTCAATTTTTTTTTTTTTTTTGCGTTTGCTAGCGAACTTGCAAAGAATCCTGCAAAGAATAGTATATTGGATGCGTCGGATTTGAGAAGAAGGTGTTAGTAAAGTACGTACCGTTAAGTTTTTGGGTTAGGAAACCCCCGTTGAATTGAATCCGGTAAGCTTGAAAAGTTCGCTTGCGCGGGTCAAACTACCCGGATCTATGGCACTGTTGTCACGACCCGCAGGGTACGGAACGTGACTGGCACTTAAGTTTACGAAACGTCTAAAGACGTCCGTAAAATAAGTAAGCCAAAGCCCAGAAAACAAAACCAATTAAGCAAAAGAGTGAAGAAAACCCAATCAATTGAAAGCGAGTTATCAAATAAGTCATGTAAAACCCTTTTTAAAAACAATACCAATTTTTCCCGAAAATTTCGGCAGAGTCTCCTTTGTAAATACTGACCCCCAAAAATGGGTACAACAAAATATATACATGAATCCAACAAAATAGGGCATCCCCAAGCGGGAGCTAGCTCTTCGCCATAAGGCGGTCACAAATCCCACGCAATGTAAATGACAGCAAGCATAATAATCATAATAAAGCATAAGGAAGCATGAAAAAGCAGCATGTCGGCTCAAGTGAGCTCGACCCCAAAATACAGCATAAAATCCACAAACCTCACAGTCTCATCTCTAGGTCAATATACAATAATCTGGTAGAAACAGTAGATGGAGTACACTAGATACAAAGAATATACAAGTGGTACAAAAATATTAACATAACCCACCTATGAGCAAATCTCGAGTCCAGGCAAAAGAGGCAAAAGAAGCAAGCGCACCCGCCGCTACTGAACTGACGGAGCGGACCTGCAACAGGCTATGGCACAACGGGGGTGAGTTGCCAACTCGTGAGTAATAAATAACATTTACACAGGCTATCGAATGCATGCACACAAGCATCCTAGCATCTATATACAGGTAAGGCAGGACATAATGGCGAGTATGTATGCAATATGGATATACTAGCAGGTGTGTATACAACATCAGTGTACAAATATGTATGCAACATGAATATCTGAGGTCTCAATAGGTTTATATATAAAAATATTTTATCAGATGTTGTTTTTGAAACTCTTTTAGAATGCCAGCAAATGTCAATGAATCGACGAAAACCGGTGTCCAGCAACGACACCCCAAAAGCTGTCTCAAATCTCATAAATGTATCGCTGGCCTCAGCCGTCCGGCTGACCCATCTCAAATATCAATATCTCATCATCTAGCGGCCACGGTCGGTATCCTCTGGATATCCGCCGTCCCAAACAGTCACCGGTAGGTAATCCGTCCCCTGCCAGGCTCAACGTCATCACCACATTCCTCTTGCCCCGGGGTATCTTACCGGGCCCACCATGTACCCGTGCCGGTTCCTCCACTCCTCGACACGGATTTCCAAAGCCACAGCAAACTCATGGTGGACGACACTTACATCACTAGAAAACCGCAATTTACATGTTTTAAAAATATCATAAGTTTGGAAATTTTGCGGCTTTCCCCCGAAATCCAGCAATATCATAAAATCTCAAGAAATCCTCATAAGTGCATATATCAGTGATAATGAATGCATATGATATCAATAATCAAGTTGCGATGTGTGATTAATGGATTAAGCATGAACAATTAATATGATGAAGTACATTCACATGAATAGTAATTCTACGGTTTCATTTTAAGGAATTAAAGGCAATAGCACCAGTTTAAGTATCAATTAGTAAAAGGTTTAAATTTAAATGTTATCTAGTGTGGTGGCATGGCAATTACCAGGGTGTGTGTGTAAACATGAATAGTGCTCGTGCTGCATATAAAAACCTGGTAATGGTGCATGTGTCCTACAATTAAGTTTGCGTATATGGGTATAACATATTGATCTAATTGCAGCAATTATCATGCCAGTATTATTATTCTAATGTCACAAGTGGTTATCCAGTTTACTATTTTATTTTCAGTTTACTAAATCTATCGGGCGACTTGCGCCATCCAAACGATCGTCCCCCGTAGATGTTAAATCTACTCACCGGGATCCCTGGCTAGCTGTGTCCAATCACCGCCTTTCCCTTTCGCGCCGCGTCTGACGTTTCCGCGACCGAACCTGGAATTTACATCATTACCAATTATAAGGTTACATATCAAGAACGACGCAAACCCCAACGAAACTACTAAAGTTCGCTAGCTAGGTACAACATGCACAAAGTGCGCGGACACACGCGAAAATCGCAAAAACTGCCGAAAAACGCCGATTTGGGTCGCCCGGCAAAACTAAAACCCGACTACCCAAAGAACCGCACTCACGCATCCTAAAAGTCGTAGGACAAGCCATTACAATCATCAAGATATCAAAAATAGTCCATCACATAATTTATATAAAAATCTAGTAAGCATATACATTCCAAAAATCGGTGCAAAAATCGCCGATTTGCGACAAAACGACTACAATAAAGCATACTCACCCAAGCACACTACAAGCAATCCACACCCACTAATTACAACACATTAACCATGCTCCAAAACCTATATTCCACAACCAAACCCTTTCTTGATTTTTATAAATAGCAATTGCAAATCAAAAACCATACTTGAAAAACTTAATTAACACTAATTTCAACCCCAATTAGCAAGTTCACCTCTTAGATTAAGGTTAGCAAAACACTAGATAGAAAATTAGGTTTAAATCAATTTAATAATGCTTTCTAAAACTTAATCAACTCACTAATCAAGTTTCAAATATCAATTCCATACAAAAACCTTCTCTTGAAAATTTAAAACAACAATTTACAACTAAAATCAACTTCTAAAATTACCTAAATTAGCATAATTAAAGACTACATAACAAGGTAACCATATAGATTAGTTCACTAACAACTAGATTAACTAATAAACAACTTAATTAATTATCATGGCTTCAAAACCCTAATTTAAACAAACTACTCTTTTAAACTAGATTAGAAATAAGCTAACTTTTAACACTAACCATACAATTAAAGGAATTTTTAGCAAAAGAAAGCAACTTGATGAGAATTATACCTCTTGATCTATGGATCAAGCAAGAAAATTTGCTCCAATTGATGGCCTCAACACCAAGGTCCAAGCAAGAATGGCTAAGGATAATGATAGCATAAGGATTTTTGTTTGGATTTTTGAATTAAATCATGGATTTTGATGTATTTCTTGAAGAAATTGAAGAAAAATGAAAAGAAAAGAGAGGAAGAAGAGGGTGTGCAGGAATTTCGGCCAGAATGAGGTATGGGGGAGGGTGTGGGCAAGTGGGGAAAGTCATGGTCAAGTCCACAAAAGTCAATGTATCATACATTATCCATTTTAATTAAAATAATACCATAAACTATCAAATTAACTCAAGAAAGAAACCAAGAAGAGAGAGGCCAGAAATTTCTGGTCTCACACAAGGTGGGGCTGTCCTAGGGCTGAGGAAAAAGAGAGAGGGGTTTTACAAAAGAAATTTTATGCAAAAAGGCCCCCTACAACTCAAAAATTGCAAGTTTTAGCTCAAAATTCAATAAATTCGTTTCAAATCATAAAAATTTGTTAAAAATCAAAATAAATTACTAAAAATTCATGTTATCACTAGATTATAATTATAATAATTTTAGAGATTAAAATTAGCCCGGAAAAATTTGTATTTATCGCTTATTTAATGTATTTTCTTACCGGCTTAAAATAATATTAAAAAATTGAAAAATAGGGAAAAAATTTTAAATGACCAAAATTTCATAAATAACTCATTAGCTACTAAAAACAAGAAATTACCTATCCTTTTAAGGTATAATTAGCCCTAAACTGCAAAATATCGAGAAAGACGGTTTTCGGAAAAATACCGAATTTTCACCGAATTTCAGGAAAACACCAAAACGACTTTTCAAGACGCTACAATCTTCCCCCCTTAAAGAAATTCGGTCCCCGAATTTAAAAATAATATAGCTACGCGTACCTTCAAAGAGATGGGGATATTTCTTCCCCATCTCGCCCTCGGTCTCCCAGGTAACCTCCTCGCTGCTTGGGCTACGCCAAAGGACCTTGACGGTTGGTATAACCTTCGACCTCAACTTCTTCACCTGCCGATCCAAGATGGCCACCGGCTGCTCTGCAAAAGAAAGGTCGCGCTCTAGCTGGACTGTCGGGTGCTGAAACGCATGCGAAGGGTCGTGAAGGTACTTGCGGAGCATCGAAACATGGAAGACGGGGTGAACATCGGGAAAGCTGGGTGGAAGAGCCAAACGATAAGCAACAGCGCCAACACGCTCGAGGATCTCGAAGGGACCCACGAATCTAGGGCTAAGCTTCCCCTTTCGCCCAAAACGCATCACGCCCTTCATCGGTGAGACTTTCAGAAAAACATGGTCGCCAACTGCGAACTCTAATCTGCGACGGCATCTGTCTGCATAGGATTTCTGCCTGCCCTGAGCCGCTCTCATCCGGTCTCGGATCAACTGGACCTTCGATGTCGTCTCCTCAACAAGCTGCGGCCCCAAAATGCTGCTCTCGCTGAGCTCTGTCCAACAAACGGGCGATCTGCATCTCCTCCCATACAATGCCTCGAAAGGTGCCATCTGAATAGTATCCTGGAAGCTGTTGTTGTAGGAGAACTCCACTAGAGGTAAATGACGATCCCAGCTACCACCAAAGTCTAAAACGCACGCTCTGAGCATGTCCTCGAGAGTCTGAGTGGTCCGCTCTGACTGTCCATCTGTCTGCGGATGAAACGCTGTGCTGAAGCTCAAACAAGTGCCCAAAGCCTCCTGAAGTCTTTGCCAAAGTCGGCTGGTGAACTGAGTGCCTCGATCTGACACGATACAAGTCGGTACACCATGTAGTCGCACGATCTCGTCAATATAGAGCTGAGCATACTGAGCGAAGCTGAAAGTCGTCTTTACTGGAAGGAAGTGAGCCGCTTTCGTCAATCTATCCACGATCACTCAGATGGAGTCGTACCCTCGACTGGTCCTGGGTAGACCCACAACGAAATCCATCGAAATCTGTTCCCATTTCCACTCTGGAATGGGTAACGGCTGTAGCTCTCCTGCGGGCCTCTGGTGCTCGGCCTTGACTTGTTGACAAGTCAGGCATCTCGAAACGAACTCCGCAATGTCCCTCTTCATCCCGTCCCACCAGTAGGTCTCTCTCATATCATGGTACATCTTGGTGGAACCGGGGTGGACACTATACACTGATCGGTGTGCCTCCTCAAGAATGTCGCGTCGCAATCCATCAGCATCTGGTACGCACAGTCTAGATCCATATCGTAAAATCCCCTGATCGTCAATCACGAACTCGGAAAATCTGCCCTGTACCGTCTGTGCCATGATCTCTGAGCAACGGTCGTCACTGCGCTGTGCCTCATATATACGGTCAAGCAACTGTGGGCGTGCACGAACATGCGCGAGCTGCCCCCCTGTCTGAGTGAACTCGAACTCAACTCGGCTGTCGCATAACATCTGCCAATCTGCTGACGACTGCCTCTGCACTGCGCGCAAAAGGATAGACTACCCCCGGGCCTCCTACTCAACGCATCTGCCACCACATTTGCCTTGCCGGGGTGATATAAGATCTCGCAGTCGTAGTCTTTCACCAACTCCATCCAACGACGCTGTCTGAGGTTCAGGTCTCGCTGCTGAAATATGTACTTTAAGCTCTTGTGATCGGTGAATATCTGACACGACTCGCCGTATAGGTAATGTCGCCAAATCTTCAGTGCAAAGACCACTGCAGCCATCTCCAAATCATGAGTGGAGTAGTTCTGTTCATGCTTCTTCAACTGCCGAGAAGCATAAGCGATCACCCGGCCATGCTGCATCAATACGCATCCTAATCCCACTCGCGAAGCATCACAGTAGACAACAAATCCGCCTGATCCCGAAGGTAAAGATAATACCGGCGCCGTAGTCAAACAAGTCCGTAGCTGCTGAAAACTGCGCTCGCACTCCTCTGTCCAAACGAAAGGAACTCCCTTCCGGGTCAAACTGGTCAACGGTGCAGCTATACGGGAGAAGTCCTGAACAAAACGCCTGTAGTAGCCCGCCAAGCCTAGAAAACTACGGATCTCAGTAACCGATGTAGGTCGGGGCCACTGCTGAACGGCCTCAATCTTCTTCGGGTCCACACGAATGCCGTCTCTCGTAACCACGTACCCCAAGAATCCGACGCTGTCCAGCCAGAAAGCACACTTGGAGAACTTCGCGAACAGCTGGTGCTCCCTCAGAGTCTGTAACGTAATCCGCAAGTGCTGCTCGTGCTCCTCTCTGCTCCGGGAGTACACCAAGATATCGTCGATAAACACGATGATGAACAAGTCAAGATATGGCCTGAATGTACGGTTCATCAAATCCATGAATGCTGCTGGGGCGTTGGTGAGTCCGAACGACATCACCAAAAACTCGTAGTGGCCATAGCGTGTACGGAAAGCTGTCCTCGGTATATCCTCCTGTCGAACTCGCAGCTGATGGTATCCTGATCGCAAGTCGATCCTCGAAAAATACCCCGCACCCTGAAGCTGGTCGAACAAATCATCAATGCGCGGCAACGGATATCTGTTCCGAACGGTAACTTTGTTCAGCTGGCGATAGTCGATACATAAGCGCAAACTTCCATCCTTCTTCTTGACAAACAGGACCGGAGCACCCCACGGAGAAACACTCGGTCGAATAAGCCCCTTGTCCAACAAATCCTGCAACTGATCCTTCAGCTCTCGAAGCTCTGCCGGGGCCATCCGATAAGGCGGTATAGAAATAGGCCCCGAACCGGGAATCAAATCAATGCCGAACTCAACATTGCGCTCAGGCGGTAGCCCAGGTAGCTCATCAGGGAAAACATCAGGGAACTCACAAACTACCGGGACCCGGTCCAACGGAACCTCTGCAGCTCGAGTAACACAAACAAACGCTAAGAATCCCTGACATCCCTTCCGCAAGAGCTGACCAGCGCGAAGAGACGAAATTAAGCTGGGAAGGGCGACACTGCGGTCTCCCTGAATAACAAGGACTGGCTCTCCCGGAAAGCTAAATCTGACTGCCTTCTCACGGCAGTCCACCGAAGCATAACAAGTGGCTAGCCAATCCATGCCCAGAAGCACATCAAAGTCCAACATATCGAGGAGTATCAAATCAACTGATGAATCCCTCTCCCCGATACGAACGGAACACAAACGAAATACAAACCGAGCGACAAACGACTCGCCTACCGGAGTAACAACAACAAGCGGCTGATCCAACGACGACGACTCACGGCCCAACATCGGTGCAAAGTGTGTAGAGACGTACGAATGTGTGGAACCTGGGTCGAATAATACCCGTGCGTCGAAAGAACAAACTGGCAAAGTACCTGTCACAACGGCATTGGATGCCTGCGCATCCTGCGGTGTCAAAGCAAAAACTCGGGCCTGTCCTCCACCGATAGCGGGCGGACCTCGACCTCGGCCTCTGCCTCCTCGTCCTCTCTGAACAGGACCGCCACGTCCTCGGCCTCTCGGTGCACCTAACTGGCGTGGAGCATCGCCTGGGGTAGGAAGTAGGGCTCTCTGAGGAGGGGGTGGTGATGGTGGTAGGGTCACATGCGGAACTGTCGCTGCTCCCTGTCGTCTCACCGGACAGTCTCTGATACGATGATGCAGGCTACCACACCAAAAACATCCTAACCATGGCTGCTGACCATATGGGTGAAGGCGATATAACTGGCCCTTAAAGAATCCACCACAGCCTCTGCGAACCGTCCTAGGTGCTAACATATCAGTGCGAATCCGACTCTGTCTCGAAACGACTGCAGGGGGAGTAATATCCGATCTCTGTGCTCGATTGACCTCTACTAACGATTCCACCATCTGTCGTAACTCCTGCATGCCTCCCATCATCTGTTGCAGCTCCTCCATACCGGACTCAAGCCTATCCATGCGACCTGGGGAATGCGGATCAGTCTGTCTCTGCGGCGTAGGCATACCACCCTGCTCAGTCCTAGTCTCGGACGAGCCAGCTCGAATCTCGTCTCCGACGGCAGCCCTCTGTGCCCTCGTAGCCTTCGGCGGCAAAGTGGCTGGTACAGGAAAAGGATAATAAGGACAGTGCAATAGGATCATAGGATACACGGAGTTGAAGAAGGAATTTTTCAAGCAAGTATATCCTAAAGTCACTTAGGCGGAGTACCGTATCGTAAGTATGCCGCGGACATACGCACGCTACGTTACGCTGCTTAAGTCACTTACTCCATCTACCAAGGGTCATCCTACACTCACAAAGGTAAAACCTATCGCTCTGATACCAACTTTGTCACGACCCGCAGGGTACGGAACGTGACTGGCACTTAAGTTTACGAAACGTCTAAAGACGTCCGTAAAATAAGTAAGCCAAAGCCCAGAAAACAAAACCAATTAAGCAAAAGAGTGAAGAAAACCCAATCAATTGAAAGCGAGTTATCAAATAAGTCATGTAAAACCCTTTTTAAAAACAATACCAATTTTTCCCGAAAATTTTGGCAGAGTCTCCTTTGTAAATACTGACCCCCAAAAATGGGTACAACAAAATATATACATGAATCCAACAAAATAGGGCATCCCCAAGCGGGAGCTAGCTCTTCGCCATAAGGCGGTCACAAATCCCACGCAATGTAAATGACAGCAAGCATAATAATCATAATAAAGCATAAGGAAGCATGAAAAAGCAGCATGTCGGCTCAAGAGAGCTCGACCCCAAAATACAGCATAAAATCCACAAACCTCACAGTCTCATCTCTAGGTCAATATACAATAATCTGGTAGAAACAGTAGATGGAGTACACTAGATACAAAGAATATACAAGTGGTACAAAAATATTAACATAACCCACCTATGAGCAAATCTCGAGTCCAGGCAAAAGAGGCAAAAGAAGCAAGCGCACCCGCCGCTACTGAACTGACGGAGCGGACCTGCAACAGGCTATGGCACAACGGGGGTGAGTTGCCAACTCGTGAGTAATAAATAACATTTACACAGGCTATCGAATGCATGCACACAAGCATCCTAGCATCTATATACAGGTAAGGCAGGACATAATGGCGAGTATGTATGCAATATGGATATACTAGCAGGTGTGTATACAACATCAGTGTACGAATATGTATGCAACATGAATATCTGAGGTCTCAATAGGTTTATATATAAAAATATTTTATCAGATGTTGTTTTTGAAACTCTTTTAGAATGCCAGCAAATGTCAATGAATCGACGAAAACCGGTGTCCAGCAACGACACCCCAAAAGCTGTCTCAAATCTCATAAATGTATCGCTGGCCTCAGCCGTCCGGCTGACCCATCTCAAATATCAATATCTCATCATCTAGCGGCCACGGTCGGTATCCTCTGGATATCCGCCGTCCCAAACAGTCACCGGTAGGTAATCCGTCCCCTGCCAGGCTCAACGTCATCACCACATTCCTCTTGCCCCGGGGTACCTTACCGGGCCCACCATGTACCCGTGCCGGTTCCTCCACTCCTCGACACGGATTTCCAAAGCCACAGCAAACTCATGGTGGACGACACTTACATCACTAGAAAACCGCAATTTACATGTTTTAAAAATATCATAATTTTGGAAATTTTGCGGCTTTCCCCCGAAATCCAGCAATATCATAAAATCTCAAGAAATCCTCATAAGTGCATATATCAGTGATAATGAATGCATATGATATCAATAATCAAGTTGCGATGTGTGATTAATGGATTAAGCATGAACAATTAATATGATGAAGTACATGCACATGAATAGTAATTCTACGGTTTCATTTTAAGGAATTAAAGGCAATAGCACCAGTTTAAGTATCAATTAGTAAAAGGTTTAAATTTAAATGTTATCTAGTGTGGTGGCATGGCAATTACCAGGGTGTGTGTGTAAACATGAATAGTGCTCGTGCTGCATATAAAAACCTGGTAATGGTGCATGTGTCCTACAATTAAGTTTGCGTATATGGGTATAACATATTGATCTAATTGCAGCAATTATCATGCCAGTATTATTATTCTAATGTCACAAGTGGTTATCCAGTTTACTATTTTATTTTCAGTTTACTAAATCTATCGGGCGACTTGCGCCATCCAAACGATCGTCCCCCGTAGATGTTAAATCTACTCACCGGGATCCCTGGCTAGCTGTGTCCAATCACCGCCTTTCCCTTTCGCGCCGCGTCTGACGTTTCCGCGACCGAACCTGGAATTTACATCATTACCAATTATAAGGTTACATATCAAGAACGACGCAAACCCCAACGAAACTACTAAAGTTCGCTAGCTAGGTACAACATGCACAAAGTGCGCGGACACACGCGAAAATCGCAAAAACTGCCGAAAAACGCCGATTTGGGTCGCCCGGCAAAACTAAAACCCGACTACCCAAAGAACCGCACTCACGCATCCTAAAAGTCGTAGGACAAGCCATTACAATCATCAAGATATCAAAAATAGTCCATCACATAATTTATATAAAAATCTAGTAAGCATATACATTCCAAAAATCGGTGCAAAAATCGCCGATTTGCGACAAAACGACTACAATAAAGCATACTCACCCAAGCACACTACAAGCAATCCACACCCACTAATTACAACACATTAACCATGCTCCAAAACCTATATTCCACAACCAAACCCTTTCTTGATTTTTATAAATAGCAATTGCAAATCAAAAACCATACTTGAAAAACTTAATTAACACTAATTTCAACCCCAATTAGCAAGTTCACCTCTTAGATTAAGGTTAGCAAAACACTAGATAGCAAATTAGGTTTAAATCAATTTAATAATGCTTTCTAAAACTTAATCAACTCACTAATCAAGTTTCAAATATCAATTCCATACAAAAACCTTCTCTTGAAAATTTAAAACAACAATTTACAACTAAAATCAACTTCTAAAATTACCTAAATTAGCATAATTAAAGACTACATAACAAGGTAACCATATAGATTAGTTCACTAACAACTAGATTAACTAATAAACAACTTAATTAATTATCATGGCTTCAAAACCCTAATTTAAACAAACTACTCTTTTAAACTAGATTAGAAATAAGCTAACTTTTAACACTAACCATACAATTAAAGGAATTTTTAGCAAAAGAAAGCAACTTGATGAGAATTATACCTCTTGATCTATGGATCAAGCAAGAAAATTTGCTCCAATTGATGGCCTCAACACCAAGGTCCAAGCAAGAATGGCTAAGGATAATGATAGCATAAGGATTTTTGTTTGGATTTTTGAATTAAATCATGGATTTTGATGTATTTCTTGAAGAAATTGAAGAAAAATGAAAAGAAAAGAGAGGAAGAAGAGGGTGTGCAGGAATTTCGGCCAGAATGAGGTATGGGGGAGGGTGTGGGCAAGTGGGGAAAGTCATGGTCAAGTCCACAAAAGTCAATGTATCATACATTATCCATTTTAATTAAAATAATACCATAAACTATCAAATTAACTCAAGAAAGAAACCAAGAAGAGAGAGGCCAGAAATTTCTGGTCTCACACAAGGTGGGGCTGTCCTAGGGCTGAGGAAAAAGAGAGAGGGCTTTTACAAAAGAAATTTTATGCAAAAAGGCCCCCTACAACTCAAAAATTGCAAGTTTTAGCTCAAAATTCAATAAATTCGTTTCAAATCATAAAAATTTGTTAAAAATCAAAATAAATTACTAAAAATTCATGTTATCACTAGATTATAATTATAATAATTTTAGAGATTAAAATTAGCCCGGAAAAATTTGTATTTATCGCTTATTTAATGTATTTTCTTACCGGCTTAAAATAATATTAAAAAATTGAAAAATAGGGAAAAAATTTTAAATGACCAAAATTTCATAAATAACTCATTAGCTACTAAAAACAAGAAATTACCTATCCTTTTAAGGTATAATTAGCCCTAAACTGCAAAATATCGAGAAAGACGGTTTTCGGAAAAATACCGAATTTTCACCGAATTTCAGGAAAACACCAAAACGACTTTTCAAGACGCTACAACTGTACCTTGCAATCACCTTAGCCTTGAATGCACACTTTGCTCCCCACAATCGCAGTTTGCAAATCTGCAAAAATCTGCACTCTTGCCCACAAAAATGATCAAAAAACAAAAAGAAATTTTTTTTTTAAATATATACAAAAAGAATATTAACCCGAATAACAAGAAAGAAAATACGCTACCGTCTCCCCGGCAACGGCGCCATTTGCTCGTACGCTTTTGGCGTGTTGGATGTTCAAAGAATTAAAGTATAACCGCGATCAGGACGGTGTCGCTATGCAGCTAGCCGGTTGAGCACGGGTCGGTCCACAGGGAGATGGTGGTATTTTACCTTCTTGTCTTAGACGAGTCAATAAAGAATCTGTATATGTTTGTTCAAGACTAACCTATGTGTATTTATTTGAAAGTATGAAGTTGTTAAGAAAGAGATACGAAATTGTAAGCTAAAGAAATCCGTACTCAAAAACCTTTGAGCCGAGTCTTGACCAATTGAAGCTAGAGCAATCGGCAACAACGTGGATTAGGGGATTTAAGCGCGGAATTCGTGGAATACGGCTTATTTACCCTTGTCCTTCCGTTCTTGTCTCTTGCTTTCGCCTCCGGCCAAACCGAACGCAACCGGTTGCGGTTAGGAATCACCTTTACCTTGTCAGGGTAGGGTGCCTAACGGAGCGCTTGCGTATGGTTTGGGCAGAGTTCAATGGAAAATAACGGGAAAAGGAAAAGAGAAAAGAAAATCTTTAACTTATATTATCGTATTTCTTCTTAACAACAATAATAACAACATTCACAAAATGAACAAAAGAGAACAAAAAGAAAAGAACAAAGAAAAGAATACAAGTAATTAAGTGCATGAATATAAATTGCAAGTAATTAAAGTGCATGGAAATAAATTGCAAGTAATAAAAAGCGATAAAAAGAACACGAAACTAGGACTCAAGACAAGCATGTGATCAATAGCCAACCCTTAAACTTGCAAGCTCAATGAAGAGGTTGCAAGATCAAGGGAAGGGTAGAGAACACATGTGAAATGAAGTGCTAATTCCATGAAAGAATACGACCCTTGAGATCAATAACTAACCCTTAACCATTCAAGCTCAATGAAGAGGTTGAATGATCAAGAGAAAGCAAGAATCTCAAGGGGAAGAAGAAACAAAAGAGAATGATACAAAACCCTCATCTTCATTGATCTCCCACTCAAAAAGCTCTCACTACAATTTTCATGGAAAAAGAATGAAGAAGAAGAAGAAAAGCTATACAAAAGACTACAAAAGAGGAACAAAAGAATGACCCTTGGTTGGGCTCAGATCTGCTGTATTTATAGGCAGGGAAATGAAACCCTAGGGGCAAATTCTGACATAAAATGAAGCACCCAAAGTGCCCATGAAAAACGACAGAATGAAGACCCCACATGGCCGCGGATCAGCGGCCAATACCCCCTATTGGCCGCGGATCCGCGGCCCTTTAGTGGTGTTGGGCTGTGGGCTTTGGTCGAGGTCCCTGGTTTGTTGTCCTCTTCATTGTGGTACATATATTTTCTGAAAATACATTCACATTTCTTCCAGAATTTCTGTTGAGGAAAGGTGGACTTTTGTGGATGCTTTTGTCATGATTGCCTCGAGCTCCGCGTAGATTTCTTGGAACTTGTTGTTGCCATTGAGCCTTGTGCATGAAGGTGACATTGATTTGACATTTTGTCTTCCTAAACTGGTATCTGGCAACATACGGATGATGAGCGGAGACCGTGTTTTCTCAGTGGTTGGCAGGAACCCGGATTTTGTCGTGTTTTCCATGAATTTCACCGTTTTAGAACCGAGAACCTGTATCCTGCAAATATGTAACAAACACGGATTAAAAGCACCTACCTATAAACAACCGAGCGTAAGAATGGGCGGTATAAAATGCAGTATTCTGTGATGAACAACAAACTAACTTGTACACATGTCACCTGGGAACTGCTATCTGACGATATGTATAATACCAACTAGCATGTTCCCGGCGAGTCCTGTCCGGTGTACTCATAACCCAATGAGCACCTGTATACATCTTAGGTGAACTAACTGACACCGATGGCTTGTGAGACCGGCCACCGCCCCTCGTCGGGGTCTCGACTGTATACACTAGTTTACTCTGGAGTATCGATGCCCTGTCTCGAAACTCCCACGACTAGGGACACTTTAAGGATGTGCTTATAGACCCCAGCTCCCACGTATATGATCGCCATCATACTGCTGGCAGTCAAGCAAGAATCCTATGGGCTCTATCAACATGCAATAGTGAACTAAAGCATGTACACGATGATAAAGACAAACCAGATAGCATACTATCATCTCGAGCAAGACTGTCATATTGGTATAGGTCCTCCCTCAATCATTGCAATCACGTACCTGCGATCCAATAAATGACTTTGAGGGCACTATATCCAACAATCTCCCACTTGCACTTAAGGCTAATTATTATGATGTCGCGTACTCACAGCTCGTGTGATACCAAACATCTAACTCCTCTACTAATCAGTTTCACAAAACTCGTTTGTAAAACTATTGTGTTCGAGAAATAGCCTAAGTGAGTTGATCCGCCCTGATGTTTCTTTCCATGCCTCTTTTTGTCTCAAATTCGCGGAGAAAACCATCTCCCGAAAAGAGCAATACCTGTCTTAGAATATATCTGGATGTCTGATGGGACCCAATTCATAGATGAACTCTAAATCCAGCAAACTTCTTAGACTGTATCGTCAACTGAATTTAATCAGTATCCTGTACCATGCCTCCCTCAGTATCCGCTTGGACCACCTGTCCAAAATACTTCCCCTCGTCAGAGGGAACAACTATAAATCTGACAGTCACTCTGTCATCCGGGGCACCATGGAAGCCTGGAATGATAACCATCTCCCTAAGGATGCTGCCGTTATCAAATCCATAGAACATCTACTTATGTTCTAAGACTGCTTCCGAACGTTTCTCCAGGATTGGATTAATATCAACTTATTGCATCTAGTGCAAAAACAATATATGATATTACATCCATATCCTATATGGAGAAACTACTGTGTGACAACCACGGTATAACCGATCGTATTGTAGGAATTTCACTTCCTACTATGTGTATGTCATCCAAGTACCAAGACATCATACCCTACTACCTTCTTAACAGATCCATCTCCTATTCTGATGAAGTCAAAGCCCATAACTGTCGCATCAAAAATAGATGATCTATCTCCACTATATCTGCTTTAGTCTATAAATAGACATAAGCAACTTGTCTACTATGCTTCCGCTGCTCCCAATGACTACGAAAACCCTCTGGCAAAGTCATATACACGTGCACTTTTAAAGCTAGTTTAGAATGACGCTATACTCATCCTCCTGCCGGGTCTCATAGTCTAGAACAGCAGTAATGGAAAATCTGGGTAAACAAGAACCTCCCTATCACCGTCCTTAAGGATACCGAAGTACCTCTCGGGTGCCTGAGGTTACCCACCATATCTGTGGAGTGGCTAATGGAATGTTAATCCTGATTGAATCTTTAGGTCCTATTAAATTTTCCGTAATCGTTTGTGGTTCTGGAATCTATTCCAGTTCTACCATACTCCCACTACTGTTTTCTGAAAAAATCCATTTTACTAAATCTGTGGCGAGTCAAAAACAATATAAATATTGATCTTCCTGATGGTAGAAAATCAACCCTCGTCATAGCCCGGGTCAACCCACAAACAGCCATTACAGAAACGTGCCTTGAGTTTATCCGGATTCTGGTTTTAGGTATCAGCCGGACGACTCCCTATACCTTAACATCGTTAATATATAAATTGATTCTATATAAATAGAAACAAAGGCACTAATTTAATTGGAACCAGATTCAAATCAAGCAGCTGTCCCCAGTACAAGTTAACTAAATGGAGAGGGGCCGATCAGCATTACTCAACTTAGGAGTGCGTCCAATTATGAGTAACCTGAAAGAGAAACAAGTTTCTCAAAACCATTACTATCAGCTGAATACCTCATACAAGTATCTACATCTTCGATCACCTTGAAGAATCCCGATACTTGCGACACCTGGTTCTCTACTTTATTCTTGTACCTATAACTTTTCAAACTTGGACCTTGTATTTCTACGAAACACTCGTCCAAAACTTGAGAAGTCATAAGTAAACAGAATATAGTACGAGGACCAACCCCTATGTCCTAATGGACACTGGACAACATACAATACTTTGTATAAGTCTCCTGAATTGAATAACTCAAACTCTGTGTGTCGTAGGTTGAAAACTGTATACAGGCGATTTCCTCAAATATCACCAATTACAACGAATTCTGATATAATGAGGATGATCACCTAATTCCCAATAACTTCCTCACACTCATCATCTGTAAAACCATACAGATGTGAGAATCATACCTGGTAAATACATACCGTGGAGCAGGGGTCTAATTGGGAAATCAATTTTCTATTAACAATACACAGTGAGACTGAAACATGAATATGTTTCGAAAGGGTATCCGGGTATTCTTTGTAATGCCTCTTCCATTATTCAGATTCATAACTGTAACCGTATATTTTCCTGCCATCTTTCCAATTTCCTTTATTTGTCTTTAGTCGTTACCTTCTGCACACCATCGTTAGGCTTAATGGTTTTCTTCATTTCCTACCGTTCAGCACCAGCCTATGGTTTGGAAGAAAACTATCCAATAAGCATAATAGGTATACTCTCCTAATCTTAGGAGCACTCGCAATCTGAGAGAAGGTAATGATAAAAGACAACTGAATAAAACTTATTCCTATTTCTCCAGAACCAGAATCCATCCTCGAAAAAGTTCCTTCGAGTTCGTATATAACCATACGATGGATTTATCCAATGGAATTGGATGTTCGTAGTGATACGGGGTGTTCTAGAGAAATACAAAGGTGAAGTAGGAGTGGCGATGAAATACGTGGTTTGGTCGTGAATGATTACAGTCGCAATTTTGCTTTGCCTTCTTTCTGATCCCTTTATTTGTCTTTACTTATTACCTTCTGTACACCCAACTTAGGCTAATTGGTTTTCTTCATTCCCTACCTTTCGGCACCTGCCTATAGTTTGGAAGAAGACTATCCAATAAGCATAATAGGTGTACCCTCTCCTAATCCTAGGAGCCCTCACAACCTGAGAGAAGGTAAAAGGAAAAGACAACTGAATAGTCCTATTCAATCTCTCCAAAACCAGAATCCATACTCGAAGAAGTTCCTCCGAGTTCGTATATAACCATACGATGGATTTATCCAATAGAATTGAATGTTCGTAATAATACGGGGTGTTCTGGAGAAACTCAAAAGGTAAAAGAAAGAGTGGCAATGATGTATGAAACTCAGACAATCCAAAAGCCAGTGTTTTAAGAAAGTTCGGTTAAGTTGGTCACTGAGTTATAGTCTAAGGTCGGGTCATGGTCGCAGTCAAAGGGAGAAAAAGTAGAAACACTCTGCGTGCACTCTAACCTAAATCAGAATGGTTATTCATTTTATCTAATCAAGAAACCTCCCACTGTATTCTCAAATTCTCCTCCAAACCTGAAAGAAGAATTAGTCGGGGTCACCCGAGGAGTAAACCAACTCATCAATGGGAATTGGGATACAACTATCATCGCATGATAACGTGATGGAAGCTACTCACGTCATCACACTCCAGAAGGTATGCGCAAGCCTGGCAAGTTTCCTGTATGTTTGAAACTCCCGATATGATTTCTACCCCTAACGACTTCATGGCCTTGATAGAGACCAACGTGCCATAAGTCGCTAGTCAAATTCAACCCGTCATTATCCAAGATTGATCTAAACCAACCCGCACAAGCCCTTGATAGAGACCAACGTGACTGTGCGGCTGTCCTAGATAATCGTATATCCATGCTACAGACAAGTATCACGCAGCTACCGTACACTATGCCTTGATAGAGACCAACGTACATAGCACGAATACTACGAGATACCTATCAGAAATGACGGAGGGCTACGACTAGTTTTTGGCGAAAAACCTTTAGCGTAATGAACTTGATATCGTTGAAGAAATCCAAGTGGTTTTATAAAAATATAGTGGCGAAAACTTTTGCTAAAGAGGTCACTCCCGGTGAAGGGATCTCGGCTCTTTCCCAATCGAATGAGGTGCAGGATATTCCAAACTGAATACCACGATGCAAAGCAAAAATAATCGACTATAGTGAAGTTATTACCATGACGCAAACCTCTGTCCAAAGGGTCACTCCCGATGAAGGGATCTCGGCCCTTGCCTGGTCGAATGAGGTGCTGGATATTCATAACCGAATACCACTGTGCAAAACAAAAGAGAACGTCCTTGCAATAACTTTTTGAAAAGTTGGTTCCAACAATATCATATTTAGGTTTGTTTTTATTACATTGATAAGAATCAACACGGTCCCATCAATTAATCACACCAGAAAAGAACGAAAATAAAATATACGTATATTCCATCCGCATTCGCCACTAGGTCCCGTCATCACCCGTTAGGTTACTTAACTAACGACAGAGCGGGGACTGGACTAGCGCGGGTGCAAAACATATACAAAATCTACTAGTATATATATCAATATATAATAATCGCTCCAGGTATGATAAAAGCAACATCACAGAAAAGTAATAAGCATCACAGAACAATACAGATAATCTGGGATCCCCGGGTTTCATAGAGCCGCAAATGAAACCCGACGTTCCCCTGGTCGTGTGGATAGCTTATGCAATGAAACCTAGACCCCTACGTGCGCGGTAAGTTACCCGCCAAAACCTGAAGCGAGGCTGCCCCCTTCAACAACGTGAATGGACCACCCAGCAGTTCACGGAATCCGGTAACTTGAGCACCCCTCCTTGGATCAACCTATACCCCCTACGAGTGCGGCGAATAACCCGCCAATTCTAGAGTGAAGCCCCCTCCGTCTCAACGCCATGAGATGCGGACCCGTTGCCCTCTAGAACCCGGCTATCCGTACACCCCACTGCGGGGTAATCCTAGTACAGAAAATAAAATATGCAACGGGTACATCGACCTCATCCCGGTCGTGCCCCAAAAGAATAATATACAAACAGGCAGTGACGGCAGTGCACGAGTCGGACGCTCGCCACGGAATATCAAATGTACAAATAAATCCAAACTGCACTACCATTGCACAGGAATTATCGACCACGACAAATCCGCTACATCACAGCACAACACAGAACATCAACGTGAATGTCACATTCGCAAAACCCTTCTAAAAGAACTATAGCGATCAGACAAGTTTTACCGATCAAATGACATTCACGGTCACAGATAGTAATGTAAAGCACTGTAAACTAACATATTTAAAATTTCGATCGACAAAAATTTTCGAAGTGGGCCCCAAGCACAAATCTAGTACTCAAAATAATCTGGACCAAAACTAAATTTTCCAGAGACCACAGTTCCAAGTTAAAGACCCAAAGAAAAAATTTATTGCACTGAATCCCCAACATTACGGCGCAACCGCGGCCAAAAGGTGGTTGCGGCCGCGGTTCCGCGGCGTAACAGAGGAATCATGTAACAAAATTTTTAAAGTTGTCTTATAAAGGCCTGCCTGTTTTTCTGACGTACCAAAAAAATTTTTTAGACCACAAAAAAATTCGACAGAAACATTGAACTTGAAAATGCAGTTTTGGAAATTTTGCCCGATCGAGCTTTTAAATATGTTAGAACAAGCTAATTAACGGTTAATGAGTGGCTCTGATACCATGTTGGGACACGGCAGCGCCCTGGCCGTCAATCCGACGCCGGATGCGGAACAAAAAACTTTTTACGGAACCGGCGCCACCGCGACCCAAATATGGGGATCGTACCATTAACCGTAAACTAGCAATATTTAAAAGAGTTTGGAAATTATACCGATCGATCTATGTCCTTCGGTCTTTAATCTCCGCACCAAGCTCCCCTCTGCTGCGCCGACGAAGTCCGTTCCCCGATCTCGCTCGTCGATGTGGCACCACGTCATTGAATCTTTATACGGGCTCCCGCCTCGAACCGAGGAAACTCGGACATGAAGTTTGCTAGCCGACATGTCCAAGAATGTAGTAGAGAAAGAGTAGAAAAGTTTGTCTCAAGGCACCCAAACGATTGGGTGGAGGTAAATTAGAGTTGCCACTAGAATGATTTTGTGAGAAAAGAATTTTCTTAACAATGAGAAGAAAAATTCAGCCCTTCAATAAATGTGCACGGCCACACATGGATGATAGAAAGCTCTCTGGGAATTTCTTGCAAGAAGGAGGGTGTGAAATCTTTTTGGAAAATCAATGAATGGATGAATTAAAACAGGCCCCTCATATTAAAACCTCACCCTCCTCCACTGACAGACCCCCACCACAGAAAAGCCCTCGCAAAATAGGCTGGCCAAATTGCACAAAGCCCCCCCAGCCACAGGTCAATGAGGCAAGACCAAAGACCATGCTGCCCCACTCCAAAAACCCATGCACAATTAATTATGAAGCAGTGACTCACACACTAATGTCAAAAAGAATAGGCAGCCCCTGCAGAGCGGGCAGCCCCCTACCCAACAGTGCAAGGGAAAAAAAGGTCAAAGGAGGAATTGGTCGCATTAAACTGGGTGTTTAAAAACCGGAAAAGAAAAATGGCAACTCCCAAAATAATCTCGTAACGAATTACGGGATTACACCTCAACTGTAAATACATACTTGCATTTGTATTTGGTCAAACTCCCAAAATAATCTCGTAACGAATTACGAGATTACACCTCAACTGTAAATACATACCTGCATTTGTATTCCGACCGAATACAAATGCAATGAGACAAAAATATTCCTACACCATAATACTGGCATCTGGCTCAAACCAAATCCCGCTAGTATTGTCCGTCCGATCCTGATCCATGCCCAAGTGCACAGATATGATCGAACCCCGCCATATAACCATACGGCCTCTACAACGTTTCGCCCGAACTTGGGAAACTGTCTGTGGGGGACTCTAATGACTCATCAATACGCTGGCACTGGGTATAACCACTAGCACGTCAGAGGTACTAGCTGTACGTAACGGTTGCCGATGTATTGATCAGAAGGGAAGCTGACGAGTGAACTCATCCAGAAACCCTACTGAGCCTGACAGTGACAATATCCGTACAGTCCGGTCCGTTCGTCTATGAGTATTGCATATGGGGCCTAGGGGGCTGGTAAACATCAGACCCCCAATAACGGTATAAGTCGTGTCGGAGAGTAGACCAGAACACCCTGAGATACTACTAGAATACCTACCAGTAAATCTCGATTACCCTGGCCAGGGATTTCGTGTAATGGCTCTCCTAGACACAGCGCGATCTTACCCCTAATACCGGGAGAGACGAATCCCTGACGATCCGCTCACTGCCTCCATGTGTCTCGGGACTGTACCCAACTAAAATCTATTTTCACGACTCCTTTGAGCCGTGGTAGGGTAGTAATCAAAGCACAGTTGGAACTCACACGAGACAAATGACGATCTCAGGTTGGCAGACTAACCTGTACACATGTCACCTGAGAACTGCTATCTGACGATTTGTATAATACCAACTAGCATGTTCCCTGCGAGTCATGTCCGGATTACACATAACCCAATGAGCACATGTATACATCTTAGGTGAACCAACTGACACCAATGGCTTGTGAGACCGGCCACCGCCCCCGTCGGGGTCTCGACTGTATACACTAGTCTACTCTGGAGTATCGATGCCCTGTCTCGAAACTCCCACGACTAGGGACACTTTAAGGATGTGCTTATAGACCCAAGCTCCCACGTATATGATCGCCATCATACTGCTAGCAGTCAAGCAAGAATCCTATAGGCTCTATCAATATGCAATAGTGAACTAAAGCATGTACACGATGATAAAGACAAACCAGATAGCATACTATCATCTCGAGCAAGACTTTCATATCGGTATAAGTCATCCCTCAATCATTGCAATCACGTACCAGCGATCCAATAATTGACTTTGAAGGCACTATATCCAACAGAATTACACCGCTGTTGAATGCTACTTACCTAACCATCAGCTGATATAGGTAAATGTCATGGACATAATTTCAAAAAGTTATATCTCACCTTATAAAAATAAACGTACAGATATATCAATTTGAAATTGGTGCATAACAACGGATATTCAAAACCAAATATCTGCCGTCCGGCAAACAGCCCAGGCGATTTCCTCAAATATCACCAATTACAACGAATCTCGATAAAATGAGGATGATCACCCAATTCCCAATAACTTACTCCCACTCAGCATCTGTAAAACCATACAGATGTGAGAATCATACCTGGTAAATACATACCCTGGAGCAAGTGTCTAATTGGGAAATCAGTTTTATATTAACAATACACAGTGAAACTGAAACATGAATATGTTTCGATGGGGTATCCGGGTATTCCTAGTAATGCCTCTTCCAATATCAGATTCACAACTGTAACCGTATATTTCTTTGTCATCTCTCCAAATCCCTTTATATGTCTTTAGTCATTACCTTCTGTACATCATCGTTAGGATAAATGGTTTTTTTCCTTCCCTACCGTTCGGCACCAACCTATGGTTTGGAAGAAGACTATCCAATAAGCGTAATAGGTATACTGTCCTAATCTTAGGAGCACTCGCAACCTGAGAGAAGGTGAAGATTATAGACAACTGAATAAACCTTATTCCTATTTCTCCTGAACCAGAATCCATCCTCGAAAAAGTTCCATCGAGTTCGTATATAACCAAACGATGGATTTATCCATTGGAATTGGATGTTCGTAGTGATACGGGGTGTTTCGGAGAAATACAATGGTGAAGTAGGAGTGGCGATGAAATATTTGGTTTAATTGTGAACAGCAGTCGCAATTTACTTTGCCCTCTTTCTAATCCCTTTATTTTGTCTTTACTTATTACCTTCTGTACACCATCGTTAGGCTAATTGGTTTTCTTCACTCCCCACCGTTCGGCACCTGCCTATGGTTTGGAAGAAGATTATCCGATTAGCGTAATAGGTGTACTGTCCTAATCCAAGGAGCACTCGCTACCTGAGAGAAGGTAAAAGGAAAAGACAACTGAATAATCCTATTCATTTTCTCCAGAACCGGAAACCATCCTCGAATCTGGAACAAGTTTCTTCGAGTTCGTATATAACCATACGATGGTTTTATCTAATGGAAGTGGATGTTCATAGTGATACGAAATGTTCCGGAGAAAAAGGGTAAAAGTAGGAGTGGTAATGAGGTATGCAACTCTGACAATCCAAAAGCCATTGTTTTAAGAAGGTTCGGTCAACTTGGTCACTAAATCATAGTCTAGGGTCGGATCATGGTCGCTGTCAAAGAGAGAGAGAAAAGAAACACTCAGCGTGCACTTTAACCTAGATCAGAATGGTTACCAATTTATCTAATCAGGAAACCTCCCACCGTATTCTCAAATTCTCCTCCAAACCTGAAAGAAGAATTAGTCGGGATCACCCGAGGAGTAAACCAACTCATCAGTGGGAATCGGGATCCAACTATCATCGCATGATAACGTGATGGAATCCACTCACGTTATCACACTCCAGAAGGTATGCGCATGCCTGGCAAGTTTCAGTTTCTTTAGAAACTCCCGATGTGATTTTTACCCCATGCTCTTATGACCTTGACGAAGGTCAACAAATCATAAGTCACATCTCAAGTTCTACCCGTCATTGTCCAGTTTAATTTGAACCCACCCGTACAAGCCCTTGACGAAGGCCCACAAGGCTATACGACTGTCCCAAACCAACGCATCTATCTATGCAACAGAAAGGTAACAAGCAGCTACCATTCACTATGCCTTGACGAAAGTCAACAAACATAGCATGAATACTATGTGCTACCCGTCTGAAATGACGGAGGGCTACGAATGGTTTTTGGCGAAAAACCTTTAACGTAATAAACTTGATATCGTTAAAGGAACCAGATAGCTTTTTATAAATATATAGTGGAGAAAACCTTTGCTAAAGAGGTCACTCCCGATGAAGGGGTCTCGGCTCTTTCCCCGTAGAATGAGGTGCAGGATATTCCAACTGAATCCGCGATGCAAAGCAAAAGGTGATCGACTATAGTGAAGTTATTATCCTGATGCAAACTTCTGCCCAAGGGGTCACTCCCGGTGAAGGGATCTTGGCTCTTGCCTCATCGATTGAGGTGCAGGATATTCATACCCGAATACCAATGTGCAAAACAAAAGAGAACGTCCTTACAATAACAGCTTTTTGAAAATTGTTCCAACAACGTCAAACATGTTTGTTTTCCTTGCATTGATCCGAATCAATGCAGACCCATCAATTGACCATACCAATAATGAACGAAAATACGATGTACGTATATGCCATCCGCATTCGCCGCTGGGTCACGTCATCACCTGTTAGGTTACTTAACTAACGACAGAGCGGGGACTGGACAAGCGCGGGTATAAAACATATACAACATCTACTAGTATATATATATATATATATATATATATCAATATATACTAATCGCTCAAGGCGTAATAAAAAGAAACATCACAGAAATGTAATAAGCATCACAGAACAATACAGATATTCTAGAAGCCCCGGGTTACATAGAGCCACAACTGAAACCCGACGTTCCCCTGGTCGTGTGGATAGCCTGTGCATTGAAATCCCAGACTCCTATGCGTGCGGCAAGTTACCCGCCAAAACCTGAAGTGAGGCAACCCCAATCAACAAAGTGAATGGACCACCCAGCACTTTACGGAATCCGGTAACTTGGGCACCCCTTGTTTGGTCAACCTATACCCCCTACGGTGCGACGAATAGCCCACCAATTCTAGAGTGAAGCCCCCTCTGTCTCAAATCCATGAGATGCGGGCTCGTTGCCCTCTAGAACCCGACTATCCGTGCACCCCTCCGTGGGGTAATCCTAGTACAGAAAAGAAAAATATATACAACGGGTACATCGACCTCAGCCCGATCGTGCCCCAAAAGAATAATATACAAACAGGAAGTGATGGCAGTCTACATGTCGGACGTTCGCTCCGCAATATCAAATGTTCAAATAATACTAAACTGTACTACCATTGCATCCAGGATATCCACCACGACAAATCTGCAACATCACAACACAACACAGAACATCAACGTGAATGTCACGTTCGCAAATCCGCCTAAAAGGGCTATAGCTATTAGACAAGATTTACTGCTCGAATGACATTCACGGTCACAGATATAATGTAAGTAATGTGAACTAACTTATTTAAAATTTTTGATCGACAAAAATTCCCGAAGTGGGCCCCAAGCACAAATCCAAAACTGTAACAAATCTGGGCCCAAACAAAATATTCCAGAAACCCCAATTCCAAGTTTAAGACCACTGTAGAAAGATTGGTACAGAGATGACACAAAATGGCGGCGGAACCGCGGCCAAAACTAGGGTATGGCCGCGGTTCCGCCGTGGCACTGTAGCATCATGTTACCAAATTTTCACAGATGTCTTAAAAAAGCCTGCATGATTTTCTGAAACACTCAAAATAATTTTTCGATGACAAAAAAAATTCGACAGAAACTGCATGAAATGGAATCGCAGTTTTGGAAATTTCATTCGATCGATACTTCAAACAAGTTAGAACAAGGTAGTACAAGTTAATGGCGTGGCTCTGATACCATGTAAGTCTATGGTAGCACCCCGGCCGTTGAACCGAGGCCAAAATGCGGAAACAAAACTTTTTCAAAAACTTGAAACCGGAGCTATCGTATACTTTTTCCCAGATCGAACCATTAACATTAACTAGCAACTAGAGAAAGGTGAGAAAGTGGCTATACCGATCGATCCGTGTCCTTCGGTCTTCGGCCACCATTCCAAGCTCCTCGCGGCATCTCCAATCTCCGATCTCCTCTTCGGAAGGGCACCACCAACGAGTCTTTTTACGGGCTCCCGCTTCATCCGAAGCAACTCGGGCACGAAGTTTGCTAGCCGACGTGTCCAAGGTGAAGTAGAGAATGTGTGCGATCACTTCGTCTCAAGCATCCATTGATTCTCATCACTTGAGAGTCTATGGATGGAGGTTGAAGATGAAGCCATGGTGGATGTTGTGAGCAAGAAGAAGAAAGAAAAGAGAGGAGCTTTTTCTTGTGTTGTTTGTGTTGAATTGTTGTGAGAGCTAGAATGATAATCCAAGAGCTAACCCAAGCCATATGACTGCCCTCTCTCTCTCCATCCATCAATTCAACACAATAAACAATTTCTAATGTGACATTAGCATAAGTAAAGAGACCATGAGTCACTAAACATGTTCATGTCACATTAATTGCACCTCATCATGAAATCCACTCACAATTTCCACCATTTGTATACACTAACCCAAATGTTTACAACAATAAAAAGATATGGCAACATCTAAAGTAAACTCGTGATGGATCACAAGGATACCCCTCACCTGTGTAGGGTTACTAGGCACACTCAAGAGGTTCCACAAGACATCAACCATGCCAAATTAAAATTTTACGGTGCCGAGAAACCCTAAATTAGATCGTTAACTAGATATTAGGCGAAATTACAAGCATGCAAACTACTCTTCTACTAAGTGAAAATGACTACAACCTTTGTAGATCCGGTCCTCCACTTCTTTAGCTCCGTTTTGACGTCCCTCCGCTGCGATCATCGGGATCCCGGACACTAGAGATGGTTTCTTCGGAGAAATGATCGGGCTAGGTCATTGACTTCGAGGCCGAAGATGATCTACGTCGGGGATATTCAAACTCAAGCTATTCCTTCACTTGGTTGAAAACTTTGAGAAGAGAACACCCTATACTACATGGCAAGTGGTAGAGGATGAAGAAATAGGTAGTGGGTTCACTTTAGAATTGGATTTCTCACTCTTTTTCTCATGGCACCATTGGAGCTCTCAAGCTTTTGTGAGCTTGATGAAGATGAAGAAGAAGAAAGAATCATATCCATTAAAAGAATAATATGAACACTTATCCTTTTAATCATGGCACCATGGTTGAGTTAAGCCCTCATGCTTAACTCGTGTAGAGATTTAACCAAACCATTAGGTTAAAGGTTGGGTTAACTAATATCTTTAAACATATGACAAAAGAGTTGACTTTGTCAATATTTATCAAGCTTCATGAAGCTTGATAACTTTGACCAAAGTCACACTCTTTTGTTATATGCTTAGGAGAATAGTAAACCCTAATCTAACCTTGATTTGGTTCAAGTCTCAAACACACAACTTGTTTGTATCATCAAGCATGATACAAACATGTATACTTGCATATATCACATATAAACAATGTGCACATTCAAGTGAGAAAATCAATCTTAAGTGAACCAATACTAGTTAATGTAAAGTAATATATCAATTATATAATTATACATTAAATCATTAAATCAACACTTGATTTAACGATCCGGTCATATCGCATATAACCGACTAATATCAATAGTAACAACTTATCGAATCAACACTTGATCCGATAACCCGGCTATATCGCATACAACCAATCAATGTCACAAATTTCAAGAATAGAATACAATATCACATACTGTAAGTCGATGTACAATACCCCACGACTTGCGTGGAGGCGGAAATATGAAAAACGATCTTGTTTTAATGCTAAACATCGACTAACCGCATGAATCGAAGCTAAACGATAACTAACATCAAACATAGAAGTTAACAACAACTATGTAAAGGGATTATACCTAAAGAACCGTGTCCTTCGTCTTTACGAACTCCACCTCCTCCTCGGCCTTCTCGAAGTAGTAGACGATCCACCCGAGAGCTTTACTCCAAGCTTAGCCTCTAAACTTGAGGCAACTAAACTTCTTTAAGTGCTAATCAAAGAAGCTAGGTGAAATAGAGTGAGGGTTATGGTTTAATAAGTCTAACTAATCCTTGTACTCAACACATGAGAGGGGAGGATTAGGGTTTGAAGAGGGAGAGCTTGAGGAGAGAGAAAGTGAAGATAATAATGAAGTGAGAATAATGAGTTATGATAATATATATCAAGCATTTCTTTTTATCAAGAAAAGAAAATAAATCAATTTAACAACCATGCTTGATAATATCTAGTGATGATTCATCTCCATGAGTCATTAAGCATTTATGATGCATTAATGACATGGATGAATCATCCATATGACTCACTAATCACATTCATTGTATATGCCACCTAAACCTCCTTAGTCACCACCTTCTAGAAGCTTCTCGCGCAATTACGAGAACGCCCCTCCTTTCCGCAAAAATACGGAAAAACTTTAGACTGTATAAATCCAATAACCGGATACCAGTAACTGGCTTAAACCAAAGCCGACTGGTAAAAACTGTCCGAAAGTCGTACGTGCGTAAACACACGTATGCGTCCGAACCCTTGTCGTAAAACTATACGACCTCTATATCGTTTCGCCTGGAGTAGGGAAACTCTCTGTGTGGGACTCTAGAGAATCGACTACTACGCTGGCAGTGGGTTTAACCACAGACCGGAAGCGGCAATAGCTGTACGTAACGGTCCCCAGGTAGATGTCGATAAGAAGGCCGATGAGGAAACCCATCCGAACTCCTACTGAGTCTGATGTGACAATCTCCATACAGTCCGGTCCGTTCGTCTAAGACTATCGCATATCGGGCCTAGGGGGCGGCAAGCGTCAGTCCACTAATAGCGGTATAAGTCGTGTCGGAGGGAAGCCCATTACACCCTGAGGAACTACTGGAACCTACCAGCAAATCTCGCTTGCCCTGGCCAGGGACTTTGCGTAATGGCTCTCTGACACAGCGCGATATCAACCCCCAATACCGGGAGAGACGAATCCTGTCTAACCGCCACTGCCTCCAAGTGCTCGGGACTGCACCCAACTGCTACCTGTTTGCACGACTCCTTTGAGCCGTGGTAGGGTAGCAATCTAAGAACAGTGGGACACACTCGAGGCGAAGTAGCAGTGTCAAGTCTGCGGACTATGCTGTACTCATGTCACCTGGGAACTGTTCACTGACGACTGGTATAAAACCAACCAACAGTTCCCTGTGAGTCCTGTCCGGTGTACCCGTAACCTAACGAGCACCTGCATACTATCTCCAGTACGACGTACTGACGGCTGTGGGACAGACCATCTCCCCAACTGGGATGAGAAGCGTACACACTAGTCTACTCCGGAGTATCGATGCCCTGTCTCGATAATCCAACGACTAGGGACCTGAATAAGGATGTGCTTGTAGACTACTCAGCCCCCACTAGTGTGACTGCCATCACAACGCTGGTAGTCAAGCAAGATCCTAAGAGCTCTATCAATACGTATACTTACATATTAAGATAGAAAAAACCAAGTAGCATACTACCATATTTAGCAAGACTGTTATATACATGTGAATATCCCAAGCTTCCATTAAGTAATATACAAACTAGTATGAGACAATAATGGCCCCTAGGGCATATACACTAACAATCTCCCACTTGCACTTGGGCCATGTACTGGCATATCGAAGACCGAAGATCTCGAGTAGCCTCTCGAACTGAATTTGAGGTAGGGCCTTTGTGAATGGATCAGCAATGTTCTCTTCAGAAGCAACTCTCCGAACCTCGATCTCCTGATGATCAATGATCTCCCTGATCAGGTGATACCGCCTTAAGATGTGTCTGGACTTCTGATGGGACCTTGGTTCCTTTGCTAAAGCTATAGCTCCGTTGTTGTCGCAATACAGAGGTATTGGATCAACTATGGTAGGAACCACCTGAAGTTCTGTTAGGAACTTCTTCATCCAGACTGCTTCTTTTGCGGCATCGCAAGCAGCTATATACTCCGCTTCCATCGTCGAGTCAGCAACGGTGTCCTGCTTGGAGCTCTTCCAGCACACCGCCTCTCCATTGAGGGTAAAGACATAACCCGACATGGACTTGGAATCGTCCTTATCACTCTGGAAGCCGGAATCAGCAAAGGCCTCCAACCTGAGGTCTTTTCCGCCGTAAACCAAGAACATCTCCTTAGTCCTTCTCAGGTACTTGAGAATGTTCTTTACTGCTATCCAGTGCTTCTCCCTTAGGTCTGACTGATACCGGCTTACCACGCTCAGTGCGTAAGCTACATCTGGTCTGGTGCACAACATCGCATACATTATAGAGCCTACCGCAGAAGCGTAGGGTATAATAGACATGCGTTCCCTTTCCAAATCAGTCTTGGGAGACATCTCTTTGGAGAGGGTGATTCCGTGACAAGCCGGTAGATTACCGCGCTTAGAATCTTCCATACTGAATCTTTTCAGTACAGTGTCGATATACCTGGACTGCGAAAGTCCCAACATCCTCTTGGATCTATCACGATGGATCCGGATCCCCAGAATGTAAGGGGCATCACCCAGGTCTTTCATGGAGAACCTGTGTGACAAGAATCCTTTGACGGATTGTAGCATAGGAATGTCATTTCCTATCAATAGAATGTCATCCACGTACAAGACGAGGAATACGACACTTCTTGCTACAACTTTATTATATATGCACGGTTCATCTGGATTTTTGATAAAGTCATTTTCTTTGACTGTCTCATCAAAACAGATGTTCCAACTCCGCGATGCCTGCTTTAGTCCATAAATGGACTTAAGCAGCTTGCATACTTTCCCGCTGCTCCCACTCTGATTGAAACCCGCTGGCTGATCCATATAGACGCATTCTTCTAAATTTCCATTCAGAAAAGCCGTCTTTACGTCCATCTGCCAGATTTCATAATCATGGAAGGCAGCAATAGCAAGAAGGACCCGAATGGATTTGAGCATAGCCACTGGAGAAAAAGTTTCGTCATAGTCCAAACCAGGTCTTTGACGAAAACCCTTTGCAACAAGTCTAGCCTTATAGGTTTCTACCTGTCCATCTACACCAATCTTTTTCTTGAAGATTCATTTGCATCCTATGGGTTTTACCCCATCTGGAGCAAAGTCCAAAGTCCATACTTTGTTGGTGTACATGGACTCCATTTCGGTCCGCATTGCATCTAGCCATCGTACCGAGTCGCCGCTCTGGATGGCCTGCTGGAAGTCAGTAGGTTCATCATCATTTATGATGCAATCCTCTCTATCCCCATCTATGAGAAAACCGTAGTATCTCTCAGGCGGATGAGACGGCCTACTACTCCTGCGGAGGGGTGCGGGAATGTCCTGTTCTTCTTGAACTACCGGTTCTACCAAACTTTCAGTATTAGTTTGTGGTTCTGGAATTTCTTCCAGTTCTATTTCGCTCCCACTTGATTCCTTTTCTAAAAACTGATGTTCTAGAAAATGGGCATTATGAGAAACAAAAACCTTTTGTTCCTCTGCGTAATAGAATAGATATCCCCTGGAGTTCTTTGGATATCCCACAAACTTACACTTTACTGATCGTGCCTCGAGCTTGTCCACATGCTGCTTTTTAACAAAAGCTGGACATCCCCAAATCTTTATATACTGTAGATGGGGTTTCTTCCCGCTCCACATCTGATATGGAGTGGTAGGCACAGTCTTGGTAGGAACCATGTTCAAAAGATATGCTGCTGATTCTAGCGTATAACCCCAAAAAGATCGTGGTAACTCAGCATTACTCATCATGGATCGTACCATATCCAATAGGGTTCGATTTCGTCTCTCCGATACACCGTTGTGCTGTGGAGTGTATGGAGGAGTAAGCTGAGAGAGAATTCCTTTCTCTTTTAGGTAACCTAGGAACTCGGCACTCAAGTATTTACCACCTCGATCAGATCTAAGTGTCTTGATACTTTTGCCGGTTTGGTTTTCTACTTCATTCTTATACTCTTGGAATTTCACAAAAGCCTCGGATTTATGTTTCATCAGATAAATGAATCCGTATCTTGAGTAATCATCCGTGAAAGTAATGAAATAGGAAAAACCACCTCTTGCATGCGTAGACATTGGACCACATACATCACTGTGTATGAGTCCTAAGAGCTCGCTCGCTCTTACTCCTTTTCCAGTAAATGGAGTCTTTGTCATCTTTCCTTTGAGACAAGATTGACAAATGTCAAAAGTTTGATATTCGAACGAGGCCAAATATCCTTCTCTATGCAACTTAGTCAACCTTCTCTCATTGATATGACCCAGTCTACAATGCCATAAGAAAGCTTTATTTAAATCTGGAGACTTTCTTTTAAGTGTGTTCTGGACATTGAAAATTTGGAGTTGGTTTAAAACATATATACCGTTATTTAGTGTACCGGACCCAATCAAAGCATGATTAAGGTGGATGTTAACAACATCTCTTACAAACGTGAAATCATAACATTTTATTTGATAACAAGGAAACTGATATGATATTACACGTTAAGCTTGGTACAAAAAAACAGTTATGTAAAACCAAAATGTGTCCACTCGTCAATCCTAGGTGATAATCCCCGACGGACGCAGCTCCCACGCTAGCTCCGTTAGCAACCTTTAGGGTCATATCACCTTCCTTCAGCACTCTACGGTTTCTCAGTGCCTGCAATGAATTGCAAATATGAGATCCTGATCCGGTATCCAATACCCAGGATGTAGAGTTAATTGACAGACAATTCTCAATTACAAACACACCTGAAGTCGAAGCCACAGCTTGCTTCGGTTCCTGGTTCTTGGCGTTCCACGCCTGGCAATCTTTCTTCCAGTGCCCTTTCCTGTGACAATGGAAGCACTCATCCTGGCCCACTACCGGTACCGCAAACTTTTTCTTTCCCTTCCCTCCCACCTTACTAACACCTCCTCTAGGTTTGGTGGCGGCCTTCTTCTTCCTTCCTTTGGCCCTAGCCTTGGACCCGGAAGAAGATGTACCGCTAACAAACATAGCGGGTGTTTCCCTTGTCTTCTGCAAGGTGCCCTCTGCACTCCTTAAGATGTTCAGGAGTTCCGGAAGTTCAACTTCTTTTCTTTGAATGTTGAAGTTCAGGATAAACTGGGCGTAGGTGTGAGGAAGGGACTGGAGAATAAGGTCTGTATAGAGCTCATTATCCAAAGTCGTCCTAAGGTCTGCGAGCTCTTCAATATAGCCGATCATCTTTAGGACATGTTCTCCTACCGATGACCCGACAGCCAACCTCGCTCGAAACAAGTTCTTAGAGGTCTCGTATCTTGCTATACGAGATTGCTCTCCATAAAGTTCCTTTGTGTGGAGAAATATGCCATCTAGGTTCATATCCTCGTGCCTCCTCTGATGTTCATTGTTCATCGAGGCAAGCACGATGCACTTGGCTTTCGCGCAATCTAAATCCCAGGTTTTGCGGATTTCCTTATCCGCATTACTGGATTTGGGACCAGGGACAGCAGGTGCCGTAGCGGTGAGGACGTACCCCAGTTTGTCATAGGTTAAAGCTATTTTGACATTCCGCAGCCAATCTTTATAGTTTGGCCCTGTCAGTATATTTTTCTCTAAAAGTAACTTAAGTCCAGTCATTTTCAGGGTCGCTGCAAATAGGAGAGAGAGAAGAAAACTCTTTAGCATGATGCTCTTGCAAGTTTAGAGTGGTTTTTAGTTTATCTAAACTGGATGGCTCCAACTGTTTCTCGAATCCTTCCTCAAACCATAAAAGAAGAATTAGTCAGGACTATTCTCACCGTACAATTCTTGCTTAACCGTTCAGCCAGGCTAGTGTCGATACTTTGAGGGAGGTTTTCCAACGCTTTCGCGATGTTCCTTAATTAAATAACCTCTTTTCTCTGGGGGCGTAACCCCGCTGACACCTTTCTTGACACCTACTTGGTTTATAGCATTGATCGTTAAGTGATGAATATCCTGATAAGTAGCATATACTCACAGTAGGATCGGGATCCAAATATCATTGTATGATAATGTTGAAGGAATCCTACCAACATTCATCAAACTCTAAATGGTATGCAACTCTTTGCAAATTTCAGTTTCTTTAGAAATTCCCGATATATATTTTTGCCCCATGCTCTTATGACCTTGGCGTTAAGTCAAAATGTCATAAGTCACATGTCAAGTTCTACCCATCATTATCTTGTCAATTTGAACCCATCCGTATATATCCTTGACGTTCGGCCAAAATGATAATACGACTGTCCCAAACTAACACATCTATCTATGCAACAAATGAATACCCAGTAGCTACCAAACACTATGCCTTGGCGTTAGGTCAAAATACATAGCTTGAATACTACTGAATACCCAGATGAAATGACGGAGGGCTACGAATGGTTTTGGCGAAACCGTGAACGTAGTGAACTTGATATAACCGAAGGAACCTGATAGCTTTTAAAAGGAGTGGTTAAAGCTCCGCATTTAAAAATATCTGTTTTTAAAATTAATCGAGTGGTTTCTTTTAAATTGTTCCAACGATTAAACTTTTTGGTTTATTTTCTTTGCATTATAAATAATGCGTCCCATCATTAAACTATCATTGCAGAAAACAACGAAAATACAACGTCCTCTTATGCCATCCGCATTCGCCATGGGGTCCCGTCATCACCCGTTAGGTTACTTAACTAACGACAGAGCGGGGGCTGGGCTAGCACGGGTGTAAAACATAAGTGACGTCTAAATAGCTATCATATATAGATATTGTACATTCGTCAGACGCAATAATAGGCATTCCAGATCACAGATGAACTTTATTGGATTTGCAAGGAATCCGTGTTTGTTTTGAGCCTGCAACAAAAGACGGATTACACAGTTGTGATGAATAGCCATTACCCCACCCAAGACCCCAACGGGTACGGCAAACTACCCGCCCGGCAGTTTGTGCACCCCACCTTGGGTATGTCCTAGGACCAAAAACAGTAAAATGAAATAATACAACGGTGGCTACAACCGCAACCTGGATGTGCCCCGCAAAATAATATTACAACAAATTACATTTACACCAAATGAATTAAATAACAACCCATCACATAACCCCGGCTATACATCACAACAGTCCAACACAGTTTATATCCACAAACAGTAAAAACCATTACAGAAATGTGCAACCCCCTGCCAACCGACATACTAGCAGTTAGGGGAGGTTTACGAACACATTACACAAACACAGATATAATCCAACAAGCAAATACTGTATAATTTCGATCGATTAAACACTTTTAATTTTGCTCCAATACTTCTCTGTAAATCTGAAACACGAGCAAAAATAAAAACTTCCAGAAAATACCAAATATCACAGAGAAGCAACACAGGAAAATTGGGTTCCTGAATCGCCAACTCGGCGGCGGAATCGCGGCGGATCGGTGGGATCCGCCGCGGTTCCGCGGCGCTTTAGGCGATTCAGGGGCCCAATTTTCTTGGTTGTTCTTCTACTGTCTTTTCAAGATTTCTGAACATCCCTGAAAAATTTTTGGACTTCATTTAAAAATCGACAGAAACTTGTGATTTCGGGATTTTCCGGTTTCGTTTTTTTCCGTTCGAAATTCATACAAATTTGCAAGTAAGTTATGTATTGTTTAGCGAGGCTCTGATACCACTGTAAGTCGATGTACAACACCCCACGACTTGCGGGGAGGCGGAAATATGAAAAACGATCTTGTTTTAATGCTAAACATCGACTAACCGCATGAATCGAAGCTAAACGATAACTAACATCAGACATAGAAGTTAACAACTACTATGTAAAGGGATTATACCTAAAGAACCGTGTCCTTCGTCTTTATGAACTCCACCACCTCCTCGGCCTTCTCAAAGTAGTAGACGATCCACCCGAGAGCTTTACTCCAAGCTTAGCCTCTAAACTTGAGGCAACTAAACTTCTTTAAGTGCTAATAAAAGAAGCTAGGTGAAATAGAGTGAGGGTTATGTTTTAATAAGTCTACCTAATCCTTGTACTCAACACATGAGAGGGGAGGATTAGGGTTTGAAGAGGGAGAGCTTGAGGAGAGAGAAAGTGAAGATAATAATGAAGTGAGAATAATGAGTTATGATAATATATATCAAGCATTTCTTTTTATCAAGAAAAGAAAATAAATCAATTTAACAACCATGCTTGATAATATCTAGTGATGATTTATCTCCATGAGTCATTAAGCATTTATGATGCATTAATGACATGGATGAATCATCCATATGACTCACTAATCACATTCATTGTATATGCCACCTAAACCTCCTTAGTCACCACCTTCTAGAAGCTTCTCGCGCAATTACGAGAACGCCCCTCCTTTCCGCAAAAATACGGAAAAACTTTAGACTGTATAAATCCAATAACCGGATACCAGTAACTGGCTTAAACCAAAGCCGCCTGGTAAAAACTGTCCGAAAGTCGTACGTGTGTAAACACACGTATGCGTCCGAACCCTTGTCGTAAAACCATACGACCTCTATATCGTTTCGCCTGGAGTAGGGAAACTCTGTGTGTGGGACTCTAGAGACTCGACTACTAAGCTGGCAGTGGGTTTAACCACAGACTGCAAGCGGCACTAGCTGTACGTAACGGTCCCTAGGTAGATGTCGATAAGAAGGCCGATGAGGAAACCCATCCGAACTCCTACTGAGTCTGATGTGACAATCTCCATACAGTCCGGTCCGTTCGTCTATGACTATCGCATATCGGGCCTAGGGGGGCGGCAAGCGTCAGTCTCCTAATAGCGGTATAAGTCGTGTCGGAGGGAAGCCCATTACACCCTGAGAAACTACTGGAACCTACCAGCAAATCTCGCTTGCCCTGGCCAGGGAATTTGCGTAATGGCTCTCTGACACAGCGCGATATCAACCCCCAATACCAGGAGAGACGAATCCTGTCTAACCGCCACTGCCTCCAAGTGCTCGGGACTGCACCCAACTGCTACCTGTTTGCACGACTCCTTTGAGCCATGGTAGGGTAGCAATCTAAGAACAGTGGGACACACTCGAGGCGAAGTAGCAGTGTCAAGTCTGCGGACTATGCTCTACTCATGTCACCTGGGAACTGTTCACTGACGACTGGTATAAAACCAACCAACAGTTCCCTGTGAGTCCTGTCCGGTGTACCCGTAACCTAACGAGCACCTGCATACTATCTCCAGTACGACGTACTGACGGCTGTGGGACAGACCATCTCCCCAACTGGGATGAGAAGCGTACACACTAGTCTACTCCGGAGTATCGATGCCCTGTCTCGAAAATCCAACGACTAGAGACCTGAATAAGGATGTGCTTGTAGACTATCCAGCCCCCACTAGTGTGACTGCCATCACAACGCTGGTAGTCAAGCAAGATCCTAAGAGCTCTATCAATACGTATAATTACATATTAAGATAGAAAAAACCAAGTAGCATACTACCATGTTTAGCAAGACTGTTATATACATGTGAATATCCCAAGCTTCCATTAAGTAATATACAAACTAGTATGATACAATAATGGCCCCTAGGGCATATACACTAACACATACTGGTATTATTCTCGGTCCCGCACATATCTCATATACGCTTCTATTTCATTTCGCTTGAGCCAGAAAACCCCTATGTAAGACTCTAAAGGCTCGTCAATACGCCGGCAGCAGGTGATGATCATATCAAACACCCACAAGCCGCAAGCAGTCTGCTAAACGTAACGACCACCCAGGTATTGTGCGATCAGAAGATCAACGAGCAAGCCCTCTCACACTCCTGTGAATCCAACGAGTAACACTACCGTACAGTCCCGTCTGTTCGTCTGATATGTCGCATATCTCGTCTAGGGGTGGTAAACGTCAGACCCCAATAACTCGATAAGTCGTGTCGATATGAGGCTCATAACGGGTCGAGAAACTACTGGTAACACTTACCAGTAAATCCCTAAAGCAGCCTTGGCCAAGGACTTCCTGTTATAGCCAATCGAGCACTGCGCAACATCAACTCCCTATACCGAGAGAGACGAAACCCCTCCTATCGCTCATTTCCTCCTTGTGATTCGGGACTGTACCCAAAAGCCACCTTTTTGCACGCCCTCTTGGACGTGGTATGATGGAAATCAAAGCACAGTGGGAATCACACAAGACTCTATGACGATCTCGGGTATACAGACTAACCTATACCAGTGTCACCAGAGAACTGCCATCTGACGTATGGTATAATACCATCTGAGAGTTCTCGGTGAGTCCGTCCAGTGTACCCAGTCTTTACTGAGCACCCGTATATCATCTCTGATGTCAAACACCAATGGATATGGGATCATCCATCGCCCATCTGTATGGGTCGAGAAGCTACACGCTAGTCTACTCTGGTATATCGATGCCCCGTCTCGATACACCCACGACTAGGGACTTTGAAGGATGTACTTATGGACTACCATGTCCCTACTAGTATGATCCGCATCATAGTCCAAGTAGTCAAGTACACATCCTAAGGGCTTTACCAACATGTAACAGAGAGACAATCAGTGTACACGTTAAGGTAAAGAGTAACCAGATAGCATACTATCATATCGAGCAAGAAAGTCATCCCTATATATGTCCAAGCATCCACTACAATATACATCCCATGTATAGTAATGGCCTCTAGGGCATACATTTAACTAACAACCTGTATATACATATCTGCATCCGCACTCCGAATGAATGCGAATGCGATGAGACTAAAGTAATCCAACCCAACCCATAGTCCACTAGCCAAGTTCAACCCGTACATTTCTTGATTGAATTAAACCCACCCGCACGACCCTTGACAAATGCCAAACATTGCCGTACGAATACCCTAATCCAATTTGCATCATATGCATAAGCAGATAAATACTAGTTAGCTACCGTATACTACGCCTTGACGAATGACAAACTACCGCAGCACGAATACTAAGTAGTACTTATCTGAAATGACGGAGGGCTACGACTGGTTTTTCTGAAAACCTATTGCATAATGTTTTTGATATCGTTATAGAATCAAATGATTTTAAAATGGAGTGTTTTTGAAGCTTTTCTAGTTTTGCTAAAGGGGTCACTCCCGATGAAGGGATCGTCGGCCCTTTCCTCGTCGAATGAGGTGCAGGATATATCATATACATCACTGTGCAAAGCAAGAACTAGAGAAGCAATCAAAAGACAAACCGAGGGTTGTAGCATCTACCAGTTATTGCTAAAGGAGTCACTCCCGGTGAAGGGATCTCGGTCCTTTCCTTATTGAATAAGGTGCAGGATGTTCTACAAGGAACACCGCGATGCAAAGCAAGAACTGTAGCTACCTGTTTTTGAAAATTCGATTCCACAACATCTTAGGTTTCTTTTCTTTCATTAATCACATTAATGAAGTCCCATCATTTAAATCACCTAAACATCACAGATAAATACGACGTACACTTATGCCATCCGCATTCGCCTCGATGTCCCTTCGTGCACCGTTAGGTTAGGTAACTAACGGCAGAGCGGGGCAGGGCTAGCGCGGGTGTAAAACACAAGTAACATCTATATAATATATTATATATACTATATACAGTATTTATCATAGAACATCAAATGATCACATCACAGATATAGCAGTAGAAGAAACATATGAAACATTGGATATACTAGGACGTCCGTGTTTTCAATACGAGCCTGTATAAAACACGGATTCCACGGTCGCGATGAATAGCCAAACCCACACCCCTAGACCCCTACGAGAGAGGCAAGCAACCCTACCAATTCTAGAGTTAGGAGACCCGGACTCGACTCGTCGAGTTGGTCTCCCACTGGACTCCAGAACCCGGTTACTTGTGCCCTCCTCCTTGGGTCTATCCTAGTGCGGAAAAGTAAATAATATACAATGGGTGACATCTTCCGCTACCTGGAAGTTCCCCAATAAAAGAATATTGCATACAAGTTATTTTTACATGAATGAAAATAAAAACTCTCATCTCACATAAAACCCCCGGCTATTCAAACGCGACGATCCAATATAACATATCCAGCAACACATAACATCACATATCATCAACGTAAGTAAATGTGCGCATCCCAATTGTCGTTGACATATAGCAACGAAACCGGCGATATCACATATTACACTTACGGTCGCAGAAAAGAAAGTGTAAAACTACAACAGTTGGAATCCGCAAACTCATTAGACATCACATGCCTAATCAAATGAATTCCTTAGACATCACATGCCTAACAATTATAAACCCCGCATTTTAGTCTCTATATCGAAAACACTTTTCAAAATCTAGTCGGGCAATTCAACAAGATTCCCGATAAACTGATCGAATGCTCGTTGGAAACTTTAGTAGACGGCCGCACCCCCGGATGCCGTCGACGAAGTGCACTAAGGCGGAACACCGTTGCCGCGAACACCCGAACGGATGCTTTTGGCGACGGGGTTCTCCTACAGTCACTTGGTCGGGGATATAGGGCATGGCTGTCTATTAAGTTTACCCGGCGAGTATCCGCGTACACTACGTGATTGCGACGTACTTTTGATCACATCAAAATTTCGTGGTAACCGATCAATTGAGACTAAACTTCTGTGTTTATAACATCCAAATTAGTTATCTCATAACTACTTATGGATTCCAAATATTGTATCACATTCCAGATAAATAGAAAATGTTAAACTTTCCGATCGAACAATCAAACACCCAAGTTTTCCCAAAACAGCTCAACTCTTGAAACAAGTTCAAAAACATCCACTTCATGCCACAGTACCAACGGTCCAGCCGTAGAAGGGTCAAGCCAACGCCTCACATGTGGCACGCCGTACTGCCCCAAACCCTAAGGTTCAAAGGGCAGTTCAAGACGGTCACATAATCGAGTTAAGGTTTGTTGTCTTTTAGAGGGTCCATCGCTTTACTTGCACTACTTAGAACATTCTTAAACCACGGAAAAATCCAATACTTGGAAATTTCCCGGGAGGGGAAAAAGTGGGTATTTATATCCGGTCGAACTTTTTAACATGTTCTAAAAATATCCAGAAAATATAACAAAATTAAATTCTCCGATCGAATCGACGATTACAAAATAAACCCCCAGAAAACTCGACACTTGCGTCAGGTTAAAAATACCCATAAAATTCAAATCACAGATACAAGAATTACTGTGCAAACAGAATGTCATAATCACACAGTACGGCCGTGGATCCGCGGCCCAAGCAGGGTATGGCCGCGGTTCCGCGGCGAGATGTTGGGATTAGGTCATCGAATTTCACAGTAATTCTAATAAAACCCTGCTGAATTTTTTAGATATTTTTAATTTGGAAAAATCCTAGATTTTAAAAAATGTACAGAGAGGGGTGTATTTTGCGGTATTCGGGTTCGATCGGGGTTTTAACTTCGTTAACACATCGCCTAATGCTCTAGTTAGGCTCTGATACCACTGTAGGGTTACTAGTCACACTCAAGAGGTTCCACAAGGCATCAACCATGCCAAATTAAAATTTTACGGTGCCGAGAAACCCTAAATTAGATCGTTAACTAGGTATTAGGCGAAACTACAAACATGCAAACTACTTTGCTACTAAGTGAAAATGACTACAACTTTGTAGATCCGGTCCTCCACTTCTTTAGCTCCGTGTTGACGTCCCTCCGCTGCGATCATCGGGATCCCGGACTCTAGCGATGGTTTCGTCGGAGAAATGATCGGGCTAGGTCATTGACTTCGAGGCCGAAGATGATCTACGTCGGGGATACTCAAACTCAAGCTATTCCTTCACTTGGTCGAAAACTTTATGAAGAGAACACCCTATACTACATGGTAAGTGGTAGAGGATGAAGAAATAGGAAGTGGGTTCACTTTAGAATTGGATTTCTCACTCTTTTTCTCATGGCACCATTGGAGCTCTCAAGCTTTGTGAGCTTGATGAAGATGAAGAAGAAGAAAGAATCATATCCATTAAAAGAATAATATGAACACTTATCCTTTTAATCATGGCACCATGGTTGAGTTAAACCCTCATGCTTAACTCATGTAGAGATTTAACCAAACCATTAGGTTAAAGGTTGGGATAACTAATATCTTTAAACATATGACAAAAGAGTTGACTTTGTCAATGTTTATCAAGCTTCATGAAGCTTGATAACTTTGACCAAAGTCACACTCATTTGTTATATGCTTAGGAGAATAGTAAATCCTAATCTAACCTTGATTTGGTTCAAGTCTCATACACACAACTTGTTTGTATCATCAAGCATGATACAAACATGTACACTTGCATATATCACATATAAACAATGTGCACATTCAAGTGAGAAGATCAATTTTAAGTGAACCAATACTAGTTAATGTAATGTAATATATCAAATATATAATTATACATTAAATCATTAAATCAACACTTGATTTAACGATCCGGTCATATCGCATATAACCGACTAATATCAATAGTAACAAATTATCGAATCAACACTTGATCCGATAACCCGGCTATATCTCATACAACCGATCAATATCACAAATCGCGAGAATAGAATACAGTATCACATACTCGTATTATTCTCGGTCCCGCACATATCTCATATGCGCTCCTATTTCATTTCGCTTGAGCCAGGAAACCCCTGTGTAGGACTCTAAATACTCGTCAATACGCCGGCAGCAGGTGATGATCATATCAAACACCCACAAGCCGCAAGCGGTCTGCTAAACGTAATGGCCACCCGGGTATTGAGCGATCAGAAGATCAACGAGCAAGCCCGCTCACACTCCTGTGAATCCAACGAGTAACACTACCGTACTGTCCGGTCTGTTCGTCTGATATGTCGCATATCTCGTCTAGGGGTGGTAAACGTCAGACCCAAATAACTCGATAAGTCGTGTCGATATGAGGCTCATAACGGGTCGAGAAACTACTGGTAACACTTACCAGTAAATCCCTAAAGCAGCCTTGGCCAAGGACTTCCTGTTATAGCCAATCGAGCACTGCGCAACATCAACTCCCTATACCGAGAGAGACGAAACCCCTCCTATCGCTCATTGCTTCCATATGATTCGGGACTGTACCCAAAAGCCACCTTTTTGCATGCCTTCTTGGACGAGGTATGATAGAAATCAAAGCACAATGGGAATCACACAAGACTCTATGACGATCTCGGGTTTACAGACTAACCTGTACCAGTGTCACCAGAGAACTGCCATCTGACGTATGGTATAATACCATCTGAGAGTTCTCGGTGAGTCCGTCCAGTGTACCCAGTCTTTACTGAGCACCCGTATATCATCTCTGATATCAAACACCAATGGATATGGGATCATCCATCGCCCATCTGTATGGGTCGAGAAGCTACACGCTAGTCTACTCTGGTATATCGATGCCCCGTCTCGATACACCCACGACTAAGGACTTTGAAGGATGTACTTATGGACTACCATGTCCCCACTAGTATGATCCGCATCATAGTCCAGGTAGTCAAGTACACATCCTAAGGGCTTTACCAACATGTAACAGAGAGACAATCAGTGTACACGTTAAGGTAAAGAGTAACCAGATAGTATACTATCATATCGAGCACGAAAGTCATCCCTATATATGTCCAAGCATCCACTACAATATACATCCCATGTATAGTAATGGGCTTTAGTGCATACATTTAACCAACAACCTGTATATACATACCTGCATCCGCTCTCCGACTGAATGCGAATGCGATGAGACTAAAGTAATCCAACAAATCTAATATTAGGATCCGGCTTAAACCAAAGCCCACTAGTATGATCCATCAGATCATGATCCGTGCATAACTGCACGTATATGATCGAACCCTGCCATAATACCATACGGCCTCAACAACGTTTTGCCCGAAACTTGAGAAACTGTCTGTGAGGGACTCTAAAGACTCGTCAATACTTTGGTTGCGGATTTAACCACTAGAACGTCAGTGGTACTAGCTGTACGTAATGGGCTACCAGGTATTGACCAAAAGAGAGGTCGATGAGCGAACTAATCCTGACACCCTAATTAGCATGTCAGTGACAATATCCGTACAGTCCGGTCCGTTCTTCTATGAGTATCGCATGTCGGGCCTAGGGGGTTGGTAAAAGTCAGGCCCCCAAAAGCGGTACAAGTCATGTCGGTGTGTAGCCCAGAACACCCTAGATACTACTGGAATACCTACCTGTAAATCTCATGCCTTGTCCAAGGACTTCGTGTAATGGCTCTCCTAGACACCGCGCAATCTCACCCCCAATACCGGGAGAGACGAAACCCCTGCCGATCCGCTCACTGCCTCCATGTGGCCCGGGATGTACCCAACTAAAACCTGTTTGCACGACTCCTTTGAGCCATGGTAGGGTAGTAATCAAAGCACAGTGGGAACTCACATGAGATAAATGGCGATCTCAGGTCGATGAACTAACCTGTACACTTGTCAACAGGGAACTGCTATCTGACGTCAGGTATAATACCAACTAGCATGTTCCCGGCGAGTCCTGTCCGGTGTACTCATAACCCAATGAGCACCTGTATACATCTTAGGTGAACCAACTGACACCAATGGCTTATGAGACCGGCCATCGCCCCTCGTCAGGGTCTGGACTGTATACAGTAGTCTACTCCGGAGTATCGATGCCATGTCTCGAAAACTCCGACGGGTAGGGACCTTTTAAGGATGTGCTTATAGACCCCAGCTCCCACGTTTATGATCGCCATCATTCTACTGGCAGTCAAGCAAGAATCGTAAGGGCTCTATCAACGTGTAATAGCGACCTGTAAGGTCACCTAAAGAAGTACACTATGGTAAAGATAAACCAGATAGCATACTATCAACTCGAGTAAGACTGTTCTACCGGCATAGGTCCTCCCTCAATCATTGCAATCACGTGCCTGCGATCCAATAATTGACTCTGAGGGCACTATATCCAACACCTTGTTGCCACGGTTCCGTGGTGGAATCGTCAGATCCGATCCCAAAAATTCTCTGTTTCTCCGTTCTGATTATCCTCTGCTTGTTCAGATCTGCTTTTTGCTGTTTTGCTCTCTGGATTTTTCCAGATCTGAATCTGTTCGTCAATCCTGTACAATTCAATCGAAGCACCCTTCAAAGAATAACAAGATGATAATTTTTTTTTATATTTTTATATTTTTCAGTTTTTAAGATTTTTCAATTTTTATATTAACCCGAAATTACAAAAAGAAAATAACTACGCCATCCCCGGAAACGACGCCATTTGATTGGTATAGATGTTTTAGTGCGCGCTTGCGCTTTCGAAAGACGAATCAAAGAATATTTAACCGCAATCAAGAACGGCGTCGCTTGGTAGCTAGCCGGTGAGTACGGGTTGGTCCACAGGGATTTTGTATATTTTCTATTTGTTCTAACGAGTTAATTCCAAATGGTGTTGGATTGATTATCACTAAAAACTGAAATTAGTTTGATTAGGATTAAAATCTTGCTAGTGTTGGGTTTAGGTAAAGTTTGGAAACTCAATATGTCTCACCGTTTTCTATGCCCTAATTAAGATATGATTAGGTGTTAAGGTAATAATTAACAAAGTGGATTAGTACCATTGGGAAGAAACTAGGTTTCTTCCTCTAGGTCCTTATCCTTCCTTTCTTAATTTTTACCCTAACCTCCATGGAAAACATACACAACCGGTCTTTTAAACTACGGTATGACCGCTACCTCTTGGGATAGGGTGCCGTAATGAGCGGTGTGTGTATGTATGCATGGAGTCCTATAAAAAATGTATGACGGGCAAGAAAGGGGTGAGAGATGAAGAGATTTTCATTTCTCAAACCTTCCCTATTCCTAACCCTAACAAGTGAGGAACTACTCACTCATTAGGGAATTGATAACAAGGTACATTTTTATGATTGTTTTTAATAACCTAATTATCTAATCTACGGCGGATAAATAAAATTTCTAACTAATTAACTAGGGCAGATAAATAAAATTAACTAGGGCAGAAAGAAAAATTAACTAAGGCAAGAAAAGAAAGACTTACTTTAATTTTTATTTGATGCTCTCTTCAAAACATTACAGGAATTGAAAATTCTGAATTTGATAAACAAAAAGACGCATAGGAAGAGGCATGCTCCAGAAAGAGCATTAAGGTTTCTATTTATAGATTATAGAAAACCTAGGGTTACATATGATCCCTATCTGTATTTACAAAATTACCCTAAGAAGCCTAGTCAACACACCGCCCCATCGTCAAAGTTGGCACCGACACGTGCTTAGCACAGCCGCGGATCCGCGGCCATATGCCCTGTTTGGCCGTGGATCCGCGGCTATATGGTGGGGTCTTGGGCTGTATTTTTCTGGGCTGCTTCTGGTTGCATCTGGTTTCTTTTTTTTTCACTAGGTTTCTCAGATTGTCTTCTCGTTTCTTCCAGAATTCCACAGTGCATAATGTCATGAACTTTTACCCTTTGCTTCGTGTCGAAGTCTTGAACTTTGCGCTGCCTTTGTACTTTGTGAACTTGTTCATTGATCTTCATTTGTCCCTCAAACTGTAGGCATGATCAAGATTATTTCGTTTGCTGGTCGTAGTCTCACTTTTGTATCGTCTTTTCAATATTTTCACTGTTTTGTTTCGAGAACATGAAACCTGCAACTATGTAGCAGATATGGATCAAAAGCACATGTTTATTTGTAAAATGAATAAGAATGGGGAATATAATAATGCAAAATTATGATATGAACACTAGGCAACTCTGCATTGGTATCAGAGCCATGCTAGAAATTTAGACGGATTTTGTTAAGATTACGAAACCGAAATACTCCAAAACTTGAAACGTGAAAATGTAATTTCTGTCGATTCTAAAAAGTTGTAAATTTTTTTTAAAATAGGAACAGAATGTTATATGGGATATATCATGAACACCATGAAAATTTCAGGCAATTTGCTCGGATTTTGGCCGAGATCAAAGTAGTTGTGGACGGCCACTTTTTGTTGGATTTGATTGAAATTTTCACTGTGTTTCATTGACTGGGTTTGGTGCTTCAGGTGTTGTTTGTATTTGCTAATTTTGCATGTGATGTATCTTACACTATAAGCAATTCAGAATGTTTCGTATTCGTAGTTTTAACATTATTTCGGGTATTGACATATTGTCTAGGCGAAGTTTAAAAGTTCGATCGAATGTCAAAAACCCATTTTTCCAAGTTTATCGTATTCGGAAAAACGTGCAAGTAATTCTATGAACTCTCTAAAAGAATGAAACCCTAACTCGACTTTTTGGATCGCGGAACCACGGTCATACCCTAGGGTTTGCCGCAGTTCCATGGCTATATGAGTGAGGCTTGGGTCTGCCCTTCTACGGCTGGTGCATAGGTATTGTGGCATATTCTGGGTATTATTAAACCGTGCTCAAGTGTTGAGCTATCGGGAAATTGTGGGATTTTGATGAATCGATCGAAAAGTTTAACGTCGTCCGGATATTATGTGATGGGATACAATATTTGGAATCCACAAATGTAGTTATGAGATAACTAATTTGAATTTTATAAATCTAGCAGTTTAGTCTCATTTGATCGGTTGCCACGGGATTTTGATGTGATCAAAAGTCCATCGCAATCACGTAGCGTACGCGGATACTCGCCGGGTAACATTATTAGATAGCCATGGCCCATAGCCCCAACCAAGTGACTGTAGGAGAACTCCGTCGCCAAAAGCATCCGTTCGGATGCTCGCGGCAGCAGTGCTCCGCCTTAGTTCACTTCGTCGACGGCATAGGGGGTGCGGACGTCTACTAAAGCTTCCGATTAGCATTCGATCAGGATGTCGGGAATCTTGTTGAATTTCCTGATTTGTTATTTAAAAGTGTTTTCGATATTGAGACTAAAAGGCGGGGTTTATAATTCTTAGGCATGCGATGTCTAAGGAATTTATTTGGTTAGGCATGTGATGTTTAAAGTGGTTGCGGATTCGAACTGTTGTAGTTTTTCACTTTCTTTTCTGCGACCGCAAGTGTGATATGTGGTGTATCTCCGGTTTCGGTGCTATATGTCAACGACAATTGGGACACATATTGTAGGGTTCCTAGGCACCCTAGTGAGGTCTCACAAGGCATCGAACATGCCAATTTAAAAAAAATGGTGCCGAGAAACCCTAGACTACGGATCGTCGCTAGAATTCTAGGCGAAATATAAATCTAGTTAACAATTTAACTAAGGTTAAGATGCTACAACCTTTGTAGATCCGGATACCCACTTCCTTAGCTCCACGAGGGCGTCCTCTCGCTGTCCATCTTGAACCTTGGACTCTCGTGACGGCTTCATCGGAGAAACGTGCGGAATAGGTCGTCGGCTTCGTGTCAAAGACGATCTACGTCGAGGTTGCACAAGCTCAAGCTCCGACTTCACAAAGTTGTGAAACTTGTGAAGAAAACACCCAAAACAACTTGGCAAGAGGTAGAGGGTGAAGAAATAGGAGGTGGGTTCACTTTAGAATTGGATTTATCTCACTAGATCTCAAGTTGCCATTAAAGTAGCAAGCTTGAAGAAGAAGAAGAAGATGAAGATGAAGCAAGAATGATAAGTCTTCTATTTTTAAAAATAAAACTAATATGAATACTTATCATATCTTGACCATGGTCAAGTGTAGAGATTAAACCAAGGTTAGTTAGAGTGGTTAGGGTTAAGGATGAGATAAGGATGGTGGACTTTGTCAAAGCTTCAAGAAGCTTCAACATAGCTCCAAAATAAGCCACCATTCTCAACTTAATCCTTTCCAAATAAATAAACAAATAAATAAATGAAAAACCCAAACCCTAATCATCACTTAACCATGGTTTAACCCTTTACACTTAACCACATTATCAAGTATCATCAAACATGATACAAAGTAGTGCACTAAAGCATATCACATACACAATGTGCATCAAGTGAGAAAAATCCGTTTAAAGTGAACCAATACTAGTTAATGCAATGCAATATATCAAATATATAATTATGCATTAAATCATTAAATCAACATTTGATTCAATGATCCGGTCATGTCGCACATAACCGACTAGAATCCAATGTATCGATTTATCGAATCAATGATTCGATAACTAGGTCATATCGAATATAACCAATCGAAACATATATCGCGAGAATGAAATGCGGTATCACATACACACATTATTCTTGGTCCTGCACATATCTCATATGCGCTCCTATTTCGTTTCGCTTGAACCAGGAAACCTCTGTGTAGGACTCTAAAGACTCGTCAATACGCCGGTAGCAGATGATGATCATATCAAGCACCCACAAGCCGCAAGCGGTCTGCTAAACGTAACGGCCACCCGGATATTGGGCGATCAGAAGATCGACGAGCTAGCCCGCTCACACTCCTGCGAATCCGACCAGTAACACTTACCGTACAGTCCGGTCTCTTCGTCTGATACGTCGCATATCAAGTCTAGGGGTGGTATACGTCAGACCCCAATAACCCGATAAGTCGTGCCGATGTGAGGCTCGTAACGGGTCGAGAAACTACTGGTAACACTTACCAGCAAATCTCTGATCTGCCCTGGCCAGGGACTTCCCTGTTACGGCCAATCGAGCACTGTGCAACATCAACTCCCAATACCGGGAGAGACGAAACCCCTCCTATCGCTCATTGCCTCCATGTGACTCGGGACTGTGCCCAAATACCACCGTTTTGCACGCCCTCATGGACGTGGTAAGGTGGAGATCAAAGCACAGTGGGAATCACACAAGACTCTATGACGATCTCGGGTCTACAGACTAACCTGTACAAGTGTCACCTGAGAACTGCCATCTGACGTGAGGTATAATACCATCTGGGAGTTCTCGGCGAGTCCGTCCAGTGTACCCAGTCTCCACTGAGCACCCGTATACCATCTCTGATGTCAAACACCAATGGATATGGGATTATCCATCGCCCATCACATGGGTCGAGAAGCGTATACGCTAGTCTACACTGGTATATCGATGCCCCGTCTCGATACACCCACGACTAGGGACCTTGAAGGATGTACTTATGGACTACCATGTCCCCACTAGTATGATCTGCATCAGAGTCCAGGTAGTCAAGTACACATCCTAAGGGCTTTACCAACATGTAACTATAAGACAGTATAAAGAGACTAATGTACATGTTAAGATAAAGAGTAACCAGATAGCATACTATCATATTGAGCAAGAAAGTCATCTCTATATATGTCCAAGCATCCAATATAATATACATCATCTGTACAATACTGGCCTCTAGGGCATACATACAACTAACAATCTCCCACTTGCACTAGGGCCAGCTGCTGTAGTATCGCATACCGAGCATCCCGAAGAGTCTCTCAAACTGTATCTGGGGAATGGCCTTCGTGAGTGGATCCGCCGTGTTGTTCTTCGTGTCAACCCTCCTGACCTCGATCTCCCGGCGATCAACTATCTCCCGGATCAGGTGATACCGCCTCAGAATATGCCTGGATCGCTGATGGGACCTGGGTTCCTTGGCCAAAGCCACCGCTACATTGTTATCGCAATACAAAGGTATTGGACGCTCAATGGATGGAACCACTCCAAGTTCAGTAATGAACTTCTTGATCCAGACAGCCTCTTTGGCAGCATCGTTGGCAGCGATGTATTCAGCCTCCATCGTCGAGTCTGCCACGGTTTCCTGCTTGGAACTCTTCCAGCTAACCGCCCCTCCGTAAAGGGTAAAGACAAAGCCCGACTGCGACTTAGAGTCGTCCTTATCACTCTGGAAGCTCGAATCGGTAAAGGACTCCACTTGGAGCTCTCCGTTACCATACACCAAGAACATATCTCTAGTCCTTCGCAAGTACTTGAGAATGCTCTTCACAGCTGTCCAGTGACTCTCTCCAGGATCAGCTTGATACCTGCTCACTACACTTAGTGAGTATGCTACATCAGGTCTGGTACATAGCATCGCATACATGATAGAGCCTACTGCCGAAGCATAGGGTATCCCTTGCATGCGAGCTCTCTCCAAATCAGTCTTAGGAGACATCTCTTTGGAGAGAGTGACTCCAGAGATCGTGGGCAAATTCCCACGCTTGGACTCTTCCATACTAAACCTCTTTAGTATGGTGTCAATGTACCTGGATTGGGACAATCCCAATATCCTTTTGGATCTATCTCTATAGATCCTGATTCCCAATATGCAGGAGGCATCACCAAGATCTTTCATTGAGAATCTTTGTGATAAGAAGAGCTTGACCGATTGCAGCATAGGAATATCATTTCCTATCAAGAGTATGTCGTCCACGTACAATACGAGGAAGACAACCTTACTCTCTGCCACCTTCTTGTAGATACAAGGTTCATCTGGATTTTTGACGAAATCAAACTCTTTGATAACGACGTCAAAGCAGATGTTCCAACTCCGCGATGCTTGCTTTAATCCATAAATGGATTTAAGCAGCTTGCACACCTTCCCACTGCTCCCACTGTCTACGAAGCCCTCTGGCTGAGTCATGTACACGCACTCTTCTAAATCACCATTTAGAAAGGCGGTCTTAACATCCATTTGCCAGATTTCGTAGTCATGAAAGGCAGCAATGGCAAGCATGATTCGGATGGATTTAAGCATAGCCACTGGAGAAAAGGTCTCGTCATAGTCCACACCTGGTCTTTGACGAAAACCCTTTGCTACAAGTCTAGCTTTGAAAGTCTCCACTTTCCCATCTACACCAAGTTTTTTCTTGAAGATCCATTTGCTCCCAATGGGTTTTACCCCTTCAGGAGCAACTTCCAAAGTCCATACTTTGTTGGTGTACATGGATTCCATCTCGGACCGCATAGCATCCAGCCATTTCACTGAGTCCCTACTCGTGATGACCTGCTCGAAGCTAGTTGGGTCATCATCCTCCATGATGCAATCCTCGCTCCCACCATCCATGAGAAAACCGTAGTATCTCTCAGGCTGGCGAGGAACCCTACTAGATCGGCGGAGAGGCTGAGGTTCATTGGGAGCTACTGAATCTTCTGGTTCCACTAAATCTTCAGTTACTGTTTGTGTATCTGGAACCTCTTCCAGCTCTACCACTTTGCCACTAATTTCTTTTTCAAGAAATTCCTTTTCTAAAAAGGTGGCATATTGAGAAACAAACACTTTTTGTTCTTCAGCATGGTAGAAAAAATATCCTTGGAAATTCTTAGGATATCCCACAAACTTGCAAAGAACTGACCGTGCCTCGAGTTTGTCTGGATTTTGTCTTTTGACATAGGCCGGACAACCCCATATTTTAACTCGTTTAAAATACGGTCTCTTCCCACTCCATATCTCATATGGTGTGGTATGTACAGATTTAGATGGAACTTGATTCAATAGGTATGCTGCTGTCTCCAGCGCATATCCCCAGAAGGAAATAGGTAACTCAGCTGTGCTCATCATAGAGCGCACCATATCTAATAGGGTGCGGTTCCTCCGTTCAGATACACCGTTGTGCTGTGGTGTATATGGAGGAGTCAGCTGAGAGAGAATCCCATTCTCTTTTAGGAAGTCCAGGAATTCATTGGTTAAGTATTCACCTCCTCGATCAGATTGAAAGATTTTAATACTTTTTCCGGTTTGGTTCTCGACTTCTTGTTTATATTCTCTAAATTTCTCAAAAGCTTCTGATTTGTGTTTCATCAGAAACACATATCCGAATCTAGAGAGATCGTCAGTGAATGTAATGAAGTACGAAGAACCATCCCTGGCATGTGTAGACATGGGACCACATACATCACTATGTATCAGTCCCAAGAGTTCGGTAACTCTTTCTCCGTGTCCCGTAAACGGAGTTTTGGTCATCTTGCCTTTGAGACATGACTGGCAAGTGTCATAAGATGAAAATTCGAAAGGTTTCAAATATCCATCTTTATGCAACTTAGCCAGTCGTGTCGCATTGATGTGACCTAGTCTATAATGCCACAAGAAAGAATCGTTCAGTTCTGAACTCTTCCTCTTGTGTGTGTTTGTTATACTCAGAACTGTTGATTGGTTTAGAACATAAATGCCATTGCACAACGTGCCTGATCCAACCAACTTTTGGTTATAGAAAATGTTCATAACATTGTCCTGTAATACAAAATTATATCCTACTTTACTTAGCAAAGAAACCGATATAATGTTGCATATCAGGTTCGGCATGTAATAGCATTCGTTCAGAACCAATGTATTACCAGTTGGTAATACAAGGTGATATTCCCCGACAGTCTTAGCTGCAACAATTGCACCATTTCCAACTCTAATGTCTTTATCACCTTCTCCAAGTTCTCTACCTTTCCTAAGCCCATGTAACAGATTACATATATGGGATCCTGACCCGGTATCCAATACCCAGGACGTAGGGCAAATGGAGAAACAGTTCTCAGTAACGAACACACCCGAAGAAAATGCATCATCATGTACTTTCTTCATTCGGATGGCATGGGAATCCTGGCATTCCCCTATTTCCTGTTCATTCCTATAACTTTTATAAGAAAGAACGGAACCAACGTTCCCCAGCACAGTATAACATGCGGGTTCGGTCAATACATCCATATTATTATCTTTATTAAGGCATGAAATGGTCGCTACCTGGAGAGAGAGAGAAGAAAACACTTTAGCGTAAGCTCGTGCAAGATCAGATTGGTTATTATCTTATCTAATCAGGATGGCTCCCATTGCTTTTTATCAAATCTTCCTTCAAACCCTAAAAGGAAAGACTAGCCGGGATTAATTACACACTACAAGTTCGCCAATCTTTCAGCCAGGCCAGTGTCGGTACTTTGAGGGAGGTCCCCCGTGCTTTCGCACGAACCTAATTACTGTAAACCTCGTTTTCCCAGAGGCGTAACCCCGTTGACACCTTTCTAGACACCTACTTGATCGGCTAATTGCAATGTGTAAAACTCTCCCAGGAGTAACTCTTACTCGCAGTGGGTATCGGGATCCAACTATCTCATAGAAGGTATGCAATCTCATTGCAAATTTCAACACTTGAAATTCCCGATAATCTTTTGCCCCTGGCAGCTATATGACCTTAACATAGTCAACAAATCATAAGTGCTAGTCAAGTTCAACCCGTCATTTCCCGATTGAATTAAACCCACCCGCACGACCCTTAACATAGTCAACAAAGTCGCACGACTACCCTAATCCAATCGCATCATATGCTTATACAGATAAGCACTAATTAGCTACCGCACACTACGCCTTAACATAGTCAACAAACGTAGCACGAATACTAACTAGTACTTATCTGAAATGACGGAGGGCTACGTCAGGTTTTTCTGAAAACCTATTGCGTAATGAACTTGATATCGTTGTAGAATCAAATGAAGTTTTAAAATGGAATGATTTTGAGGCTTTTCTAGTTTTGCTAAAGGGGTCACTCCCGGTGAAGGGATCGTCGGCCCTTTCCTCGTCGAATGAGGTGCGGGATATATCATATATATCACTGTACAAAGCAAAAACTCTTAAAAGCAATCAAAAATCAAACCGAGTGTGTAGCATCTGCCAGTTATTGCTAAAGGAGTCACTCCCGGTGAAGGGATCTCGGTCCTTTCCTCATCGAATAAGGTGCAGGGCATATCACATATACCGCTATGCAAAGCAAGAACTGTAGCTACCTTTTTTATTTTAAAATTCGATTCCACAACATCTTAGGTTTCTTATCTTTCATTAATCACATTAATGAAGTCCCATCATTTAAATACCTAAACATCAGAGATAAATATAACGTACACTTATGCCATCCGCATTCGCCTCGATGTCCCCTCGTGCACCGTTAGGTTAGGTAACTAACGACAGAGCAGGGCAGGGCTAGCGCGGGTGTAAAACATAAGTAACGTCTATATAATATATCATATATACTATATACTATATCCATCACAGAATCACATCACAGATATCGCAGCAGAATAAACATATGAAATATTGGATATACTAGGACGTCCGTGTTTTCAATACGAGCCAGTATAAAACACGGATTCCACGGTCGTGATGAATAGCCAATCCCACACCCCTAGACCCCTACGAGAGCGGCAAGCAACCCTGCCAATTCTAGGGTTAGGAGACCCGGACTCGACTCCTCGAGTTGGTCTCCCACTGTACCCCAGAACCCGGTTACTTGTGCTCCCCTCCTTGGGTCTATCCTAATGCGGAATGGTAAATAATATACAAAGTGTGACAGCTTCCGCTACCTGGAAGTGCCCCAAATAAAAGAATATTACATACAAGTTTTTACATGAATGAAAATGAAAAACACTCATCTCACATAAAAACCCCCGGCTATTCGAACACGACGATCCAATATAACATATCCAGCAACACATAACATCACATGTCATCAACGTAAGTAAATATGTCCATCCCAATTGTCGTTGACATATAGCAACGAAACCGGCGATATCACATAGTACACTTACGGTCACAGAAAAGAAAGTGTAAAACTACAACAGTTGGAATCCGCAACCTCTTTAGACATCACATGCCTAACAGTTACAAACCCCGCATTTTAGTCTCATTATCGAAAACTCTTTTCAATATCGTATGGGACTAAACTGCTAGATTTATAACATTCATCCAGTTATCTCATAACTGTTTGTGAATTCCAATTATTGTATCCAATTCCGGATAAATAGAATATATTAAACTTTCCGATCGAACATTCGAACACCCAAGTTTTCCCGACACCGATCAACACATGAAATAGGTTCAAAAACATTCACTTCATGCCTCAGTACCAACGGTCCAGCCGTAGAAGGGTCAAGCCAACGCCTCACATGTGGCACGCCGTACTCCCCCAAACCCGAAGGTTCAAAGGGCAGTTCAAGACGGTCACATAATCGAGTTAAGGTTTGTTGTCTTCTAGAGGGACCATCGCGTTACTTGCACTACTCAGAACGTCTTTTAACCACAGAAAAATCCAACACTTGGAATTATTCCGGCAGGGGAAAACTTGGGTATTTATGTCCGGTCGAACTCTTTAACATATTCTACAGTTATCTGGAAAAACACATAGACAAAGTTTGATATTCCGATCGAATCGTCGATTCCCAATTTAACCCCAGAGCACTCAATCTTAGAGTCAATTTAAAAATACCCAGAAAACTCAGTAGAATTTATCAGGAATTACTGTGCAATTAAGTATGGCTGACGTCACCTTTTGAGCGCGGAACAGCGGCAGAAGCCATGCTTCTGCCGCGGTTCCGCGGCTTAAGGAACTGTTCATGTGAAATATTTTGCATCGTAATTCTTATAATTCTTTACTGAATTTATTAGACATTTTTAATATTAAAAAATCCCAGATTTTAGAAAATTTCCAGAGAGCTCATGGGTATATGGGTTTCGGGTTCGTCCGGACTTCAAACTCCGTCTAGACTTCGCCTAAGGCTCTAGCTAGGCTCTGATACCACTGTAGGGTTCCTAGGCACCCTAGTGAGGTCTCACAAGGCATCGAACATGCCAATTTCAAAAAAAATGGTGCCGAGAAACCCTAGACTACGGATCGTCGCTAGAATTCTAGGCGAAATATAAATCTAGTTAACAATTTAACTAAGGTTAAGATGCTACAACCTTTGTAGATCCGGATACCCACTTCCTTAGCTCCACGAGGGCGTCCTCTCGCTGTCCATCTTGAACCTTGGACTCTCGTGACGGCTTCATCGGAGAAACGTGCGGAATAGGTCGTCGGCTTCATGTCAAAGACGATCTACGTCGAGGTTGCACAAGCTCAAGCTCCGACTTCACAAAGTTGTGAAACTTGTGAAGAAAACACCCAAACCAACTTGGCAAGAGGTAGAGGGTGAAGAAATAGGAGGTGGGTTCACTTTAGAATTGGATTTATCTCACTAGATCTCAAGTTGCCATTAAAGTAGCAAGCTTGAAGAAGAAGAAGAAGATGAAGATGAAGCAAGAATGATAAGTCTTCTATTTTTAAAAATAAAACTAATATGAATACTTATCATATCTTGACCATGGTCAAGTGTAGAGATTAAACCAAGGTTAGTTAGAGTGGTTAGGGTTAAGGATGAGATAAGGATGGTGGACTTTGTCAAAGCTTCAAGAAGCTTCAACATAGCTCCAAAATAAGCCACCATTCTCAACTTAATCCTTTCCTAATAAATAAACAAATAAATAAATGAAAAACCCAAACCCTAATCATCACTTAACCATGGTTTAACCTTTTACACTTAACCACATTATCAAGTATCATCAAACATGATACAAAGTAGTGCACTAAAGCATATCACATACACAATGTGCATCAAGTGAGAAAAATCCGTTTAAAGTGAACCAATACTAGTTAATGCAATGCAATATATCAAATATATAATTATGTATTAAATCATTAAATCAACATTTGATTCAATGATCCGGTCATGTCGCACATAACCGACTAGAATCCAATGTATCGATTTATCGAATCAATGATTCGATAACTAGGTCATATCGAATATAACCAATCGAAACATATATCGCGAGAATGAAATGCGGTATCACATACACGCATTATTCTCGGTCCTGCACATATCTCATATGCGCTCCTATTTCGTTTCGCTTGAACCAGGAAACCTCTGTGTAGGACTCTAAAGACTCGTCAATACGCCGGTAGCAGATGATGATCATATCAAGCACCCACAAGCCGCAAGCGGTGTGCTAAACGTAATGGCCATCCGGATATTGAGCGATCAGAAGATCGACGAGCTAGCCCGCTCACACTCCTGCGAATCCGACCAGTAACACTTACCGTACAGTCCGGTCTCTTCGTCTGATACGTCGCATATCAAGTCTAGGGGTGGTATACGTCAGACCCCAATAACCCGATAAGTCGTGCCGATTTGAGGCTCGTAACGGGTCGAGAAACTACTGGTAACACTTACCAGCAAATCTCTGATCAGCCCTGGCCAGGGACTTCCCTGTTACGGCCAATCGAGCACTGCGCAACATCAACTCCCAATACCGGGAGAGACGAAACCCCTCCTATCGCTCATTGCCTCCATGTGACTCGGGACTGTGCCTAAAGACCACCGTTTTGCACGCCCTCATGGACGTGGTAAGGTGGAGATCAAAGCATAGTGGGAATCACACAAGACTCTATGACGATCTCGGGTCTACAGACTAACCTGTACAAGTGTCACCTGAGAACTGCCATCTGACGTGAGGTATAATACCATCTGGGAGTTCTCGGCGAGTCCGTCCAGTGTACCCAGTCTCCACTGAGCACCCGTATACCATCTCTGTTGTCAAACACCAATGGATATGGGATCATCCATCGCCCATCACATGGGTCGAGAAGCGTATACGCTAGTCTACACTGGTATATCGATGCCCCGTCTCGATACACCCGCGACTAGGGACCTTGAAGGATGTACTTATGGACTACCATGTCCCCACTAGTATGATCTGCATCATAGTCCAGGTAGTCAAGTACACATCCTAAAGGCTTTACCAACATGTAACTATAAGACAGTATAAAGAGACTAGTGTACATGTTAAGATAAAGAGTAACCAGATAGCATACTATCATATTGAGCAAGAAAGTCATCTCTATATATGTCCAAGCATCCAATATAATATACATCATCTGTACAATACTGGCCTCTAGGGCATACATACAACTAACACATATATTTACTTACATTGATGATATGTGATGTTATGTGTTGCTGTGATATGTTATATCGGATCGTCGTGTTCTGAATAGCCTGGGGTTTTATGTGAGATGAGAGTTTTTTATTTTCATTCATGTAAAATTCATTGTATGTAATATTCTTTTATTGGGGCACTTCCGGGTTGAGGATGATGTCACCATTGTATATTATTTACTTTTCCGCGTTAGGATAGACCCAAGGCAGGGAGCACAAGTAACCGGGTTCTAGGGTCCAGTAGGAGACCATCTCGAGGAGTCGAGACCGGGTCACCTACTCTAGAATTGGGAGGATTGCTTGTCGCTCTCGTAGGGGTCTAGGGATGCGGGTTTGGCTATTCATCACGACCGTGGAATTCGTGTTTTATACAGGCTTAATATAAAACCCGGAAATCCTAGTATATCCAATATTTCATATGTTATCTTCTGTTACTCTGTGATGTGATCATTGTGATATGTTCAGACGAATGCGTATATAGTATATATATGAGATATAATTAATATTGCTGCTTTCGTTTCATATGTGATGCTTGGGAAACATATTAAATGGGACTTCATTAATGAGATTAATGAAATAAAAGAAACCTAAAGATGTTGTAGAAACTTGTTTTAAAAACTGGTGGCTCTAGTTCTTATTTTGCATAGTGGTATTCCTTGTAGAATATCCATCACCTTATTCGATAAGGAAAGAGCCAAGATCCCTTCACCGGGAGTGATCTCTTTAGCAATGACTGGCAGATGCTACAACCCTCGGTTTCGTCATTTGATCGATTTTATAGTTTTTGCTTTGCATAATGGTATTTGTGAAATATCCTGCACCATATTAGATAAGGAAGGAGCCTGTAGGACCGCTGTAGCGCCCCGGCCCTCTGTCCGAGGCCAAAATGTGGAAAGAAAAACTTTTCTTAAAACAGAAACCGGTGCTACCGCGGACTATAAACCCGGATCAGACCATTAACCAACTACTAGCTAACTAGATAAAGGGTAGAGAGCTATACCGAGCGATCCGTGTCCTTCGTTCTTCGGCCACCATCCCGATCTCCTCGCAGAATCTCCGGTCTCGATCTCCTCGTCAGAAAGGGCACCACATCACCGAGTCTTTTTACGGGCTCCCACCTCTGGACCGAGGCAACTCGTACACGAAGTTGGCAAGCCTGTAGGGTTCCTAGGCACCCTAATGAGGTCTCACAAGGCATCGAACATGCCATATTAAAATTTTACGGGTGCCGAGAGACCCGACTACGGATCGTTTGCTAGATTTCTAGGCGAAAAAGCTAACTAGTTAACACTTAACTAAAAGATACGGAAATACAACCTTTGTAGATCCGGTGCTCCACCTCCACGGCTCCGCAACGAGGTCCTCTCCGCTGTCCAAATCAAATCCGGGCTCTAGAGTCGACTTCATCGGAGAAAAAGGGAGCTAGGTCGTCGATGTCCATGCCGAAGATGATCTACGTCGATGCATCGCTAGATCAAGCTCACAACTTCACCAAGTCAAGAAACTTGTGAAGTAAACACACTCTACTACTTGGCAAGAGGTAGAGGATGAAGAAATAGGAAGTGGGTAGACTTTAGTTTTGGATTTCTCACTCTTTTCCAACAATCACCATTGATGGAGCTTGGTTTTCTTCACTTGAAGAATGAAGAAGAAGAAGGAAAATAGTTATGATAAGTTAATTAGAAAAAGAAAAGAATAATCAAAACTTATCATAATCTAAACCATGGTCAAGTGTAGAGATTGAACTAGGGTTAAATCAAATGGTTAGGTTAAGCATGAGATAAGAATGGTGGACAAAGTCAAAGGTTCATGAATCTTCAACTACAAACAAAGAAAGCCACCATTCTTCTCATTTCTTTTTCCAAAAAGAAAATAAATAAATAAATAAATAAATAGATATGAAAAACAAAACCCTAACCATTTGAATAACCATGGTTTAATCTTTACACAAACTCAAGTTAGCATGCATCATCAAACATGATATATACAAGTGCACAAAAACATATCGCATATGCAATGCGCACGAACCAAGTGAGAAAATCCGTCTAAAGTGAACCGATACTAGTTAATGCAAAGTAATATATCAAATATATAATTATACATTAAATCATTAAATCAACACTTGATTCAATGATCCGGTCATGTCGCACATGACCGACTGGTATCTATAGTAACAACTTATCGAATCAACACTTGATCCGATAACCCGGCTATATCGCATATAACCGATCAATGTCACATCGCGAGAATCGAATCCAGTATCACATACTGGTATTATTCTCGGTCCCGCACATATCTCATATGCGCTCCTATTTCGTTTCGCTTGAGCCAGGAAACCTCTGTGTAGGACTCTAAAGACTCGTCAATACGCCGGCAGCAGGTGATGATCATATCAAACACCCACAAGCCGCAAGCGGTCTGCTAAACGTAACGGCCACCCGGGTATTGAGCGATCTGAAGATCGACGAGCAAGCCCGCTCACACTCCAGTGAATTCAACCAGTAACACTACCGTACAGTCCGGTCTGATCGTCTGATATGTCGCATATCTCGCCTAGGGGTGGTAAACGTCAGACCCCAATAGTTCGATAAGTCGTGTCGATATGAGGTCTATAACAATTCGAGAAACTACTGGTAACACTTACCAGTAAATCTCAGCAACCCTGGCCAGGGATTTCCTGTTATAGCCAATCGAACACAGCGCAACATCAACCCCCTATACCGGGAGAGACGAATCCCCTCCTATCGCTCATTGCCTCCATGTGACTCGGGACTGTACCCAAAAACCACCGTTTTGCACGCCCTCTTGGACGTGGTAAGATGGAAATCAAAGCACAGTGGGAACCACACAAGACTCTATGACGATCTCGGGTCAACAGACTACTCTGTACCAGTGTCACCAGAGAACTGCCATCTGACGTGAGGTATAATACCATCTGGGAGTTCTCGGCGAGTCCGTCCAGTGTACCCAGTCTCCACTGAGCACCCGTATATCATCTCTGATGTCAAACACCAATGGATATGGGATCATCCATCGCCCATCTGTATGGGTCGAGAAGGTACACGCTAGTCTACTCTGGTATATCGATGCCCTGTCTCGATACACCCTCGACTAGGGACTTTGAAGGATGTACTTATGGACTACCATGTCCCCACTAGTATGATCCGCATCATAGTACAGGTAGTCAAGCACACATCCTAAGGGCTTTACCAACATGTAACAGAGAGACAATCAGTATACACGTTAAGGTAAAGTTCAACCAGATAGCATATTATCATGTCGAGCAAGAAAGTCCTCCCTATATACGTCCTAGCATCCACTACAATATACATCATATGTACAGTAATGGCCTCTAGGGCATACATATAACTAACAATCTCCCACTTGCACTAGGGCCATTTGATAGCAGTGGTTGAAGTATCTCATACTCAACCATCCCATAAAAGTCTCTCTCTGGGAACAGGCCTTTGTGAGTGGATCCGCTGTGTTGTCCTCTGAGTCTACTCTCCAAACCTCGATCCCCTGGAGATCAACCATCTCCATGATCAAGTGATACTGCCATAGAATATGTCTGGATCACTGATGGGACCGGCGTTCCTTGGCATGAGCCACAACTCCATTGTCATACAATGGGAGGAACATAGTTCATCTTATGAACCAATATACACCCAAACAGTCTCTTTGGTAGCATCTTTAGTAGCGATGTATCCTGCCTTTATCGTCTAGTATGTCACGGTATCCAGCTTGGAACTCTTCCAACATACCGTCCCTTCACTGAGGGTAAAGACAATGCCTGTGACTGACACTCAGTCGTCTTTATCACCCTGGAACACTTCCAGTGATTCTCCCTAGGATCGATTGATACCATCTCACTACAACTAGTGAGAATCCTAACATCCAATTAAATCTATCTCATAGATCCAAAACTCAGGATTTAGGAGGTATCATCTTGATCCTATATGGAGAATCATAGTGATAAGCGAAGATTGATCGAGCGTAGCATAGGAAACTCCTTCCCTATCAAGAGTATGTCATCCACGTACTCTACGAGAATTGTCACAATACTCCCTACTACCTTTTTGTTTATACAAGGTTCATCTACCATTTTGATGATGTCAAACTCTTTGACTAATCTATCAAAACAGATGTTCCAACTCCGCGATGCCTGCTTTATCCTATAAAGCATCTTGCACACGTTTCCGCTGCTTCCACTGTCTACGAGGCCCTCTGGCTGTGTACTTATAGACGCACTATTCTAAAACATCATTTAGAAAAGCAGTCATGGCACCCAACCGCCAGATATCGTAGTTATGGTATGTAGCCGTGGCAAGTAGGATCTGGATGGACTTAAGCATAGCTACTGGAAAAGGTTTCATCATTATCCACGCCTGGTCGATGACGAAAACCTTTAACAATTCTAGCTTTGAAAGTCTCAACTTTTCCATCTACACCAAGTAATCTTCTCAAGATATACTTGCTCCTGATGAGGATTTAACCCTTCAGATATAGCAACCAAAGTCCATACTTTGTTGGTGTATAAGGATTCTATCTCAGATCGATAAACATCCAGCCATTCTTACAGAGTCCCACTCCTGATGGCCAGCTCGAAACTAGTTGGGTCATCATCTCATGATGCAATCCTCGCTCCCACTGTCATAGAGAAACCGAAGTATCTCTCAGGTGGGTGAGGAACCCTACTAGATCGGCGGAGAGGCTGAGGTTCGTTGGTATCTACTGAATCCCTTGGTTCTATCAAATCATCTGCTGTAGTTCGTATAGCTGGAACACTTCCAGTTCTACATAACAGACCTTGCCTTGAGCTTGTCCGGATTTTGCTTTTAGACATAGGCCGGACAACCCCAAATCTTAACTGACTTAAAACATGGGCTCTTCCCATACCATATCATATATGAAGTGGTAGGCAACTGATTTGATTCGAACCCTATTCAATAGGTATGCAGCTTCTCAAGCGCATAACTCCCAAAAGGAAATAGGTAACTCAGTAGTACTTATCATAGAGCACACCTTATCATATAGGGTGTGACTGCTCCGCCCCGATATACCATCGTGCTATGGTATATTCGGAGGAGTAATGCTGAGAGAGAATCTCATTCTCCTTTAGAATAGTCCAGTATTTTCGTGCTCAAGTGTTCTCCTCCTTGATCTCATCATAGGACATAATACTTATACCCGTATTGGTTCTCTACTTCTAACTTATATTCTGTGAATATCTCAAAAGGTTCGAACTTGTGTTTCAACAGGAACATAGGTCTGAAACTTGAGAGATTATCAGAGAATGTAACGAAGTATAAAGAACCGGTCTTGGCATGTGTAGACAGGGGACCTTGCATACATCCTCATGTATCATCCCAAGAGTTTAGTAACTCTTTCACTGTTTCCAGTAAACGGAGCTATGGTCATCTTATCTTTGTGACATGACTGGCGAGTTTCACAAGATGTAAATTCAAACTGATTTAAATATGCATCTAAATGTAACTCAGCCAGTCGGGTCGCATTGATATGACCTATTCTACAATACCTTAAGAAGGATGCGTTCATTTCTGAACTCTTCCTCTTATGTGTGTTCCGTATACTAAGAACTGTAGTTTGATTTAGAACATCAATGCTTCTAGATAACGTGCCTGAACCGATCAACTTTTGATATAGGAAATGTTCAAAACATTATCCAACAATACAAAATTTTATCATTTCTTTACTAATAAAGAGACTGATATGATTTTGTATATCAGGTTCGGTATCTAATAACATTCGTTCAGAATCAATGTATTGGTAATACAGGGTGACAGTGACCAACAGACTTGGCTGCAACGCTTGCCCCGTTTTCTGCCTCATGAAACTTATCACCCGTTCTCAGTTCTCTACCTATCTGTAGCCCTATGTAACAGATTACATATCTGGGATCCTGATCTGGTATCACTTACCCAGGACGTAAAGGATACTGAGAAACAGTTTTGTATAATGAACACACCCGAAGATGATGCATCATCATGCACTCTCTTCGTTTGGGCGGCACGGGAATTCTGGTAATCCCCTATTTCCTGCTCTGTCTTATAACAATTATAAGTTGGAGCGGGACCAACGTTCCCCAGCTCAGTATAACAAGCGGGTTCGGTCAATATTCCATATTATTATCTTGATTAAGGCGTGATATGGTCGCTACCTGGAGAGAGAGAGAAGAAAACTCTCAGCGTGCGCTCTGTCAAGAATAGATTGGTTATTATTTTATCTAATCAGGATGGCTCCCACTGCTTTTTATCAAATCTTCCTTCAAACCCTAAAAGGAAAGACTAGCCGGGATTAATTACACACTACAAGTTCGCCAATCTTTCAGCCAGGCCAGTGTCGGTACTTTGAGGGAGGTCCCCCGTGCTTTCGCACGAACCTAATTAATGTAAACCTCGTTTTCCCAGAGGCGTAACCTCGTTGACACCTTTCTAGACACCTACTTGATCGGCTAATTGTAATGTATAAAACTCTCCCAGGAGTAACACTTACTCGCAGTGGGTATCGGGATCCAACTATCTCATAGAAGGTATGCAATCTCATTGCAAATCTCAACACTTGAAATTCCCGATAATATTTTGCCCCTAGCGTCCTATGACCTTGACGGAGGTCAACAAACCATAGGCTACTAGTCAAGTTCAACCCGTCATTTCTTGATCGAATTAAACCCACCCGCACGACCCTTGACGGAGGTCAACAAGGCCGCACGACTACCCTAACTCAATCTGCATCATATGCATAAGCAGATAAATACTGGTTAGCTACCGCACACTGCGCCTTGACGGAGGCCAACAAACGCAGCACGAATACTAAACAGCACTTATCTGAAATGACGGAGGGCTACGACAGGTTTTTATGAAAACCTATTGCGTAACGAACTTGATATCGTTGTAGAATCAAATGATTTTGAAATGGAGTGTTTTTGAGGCTTTTCTAGTTTTGCTAAAGGAGTCACTCCCGGTGAAGGGATCGTCGGTCCTTTCCTCGTCGAATGAGGTGCGGGATATATCATATATATCACTGTGCAAAGCTAAAACACTTAAAAGCAATCAAAAGACAAACCGAGTGTGTAGCATCTGCCAATTATTGCTAAAGGAGTCACTCCCGGTGAAGGGATCTCGGTCCTTTCCTCATCGAATAAGGTGCAGGATATATCACATATACCGCTATGCAAAGCAAGAACTGTAGCTACCTGTTTTATTTTGAATTTCGATTCTACAACATCTTAGGTTTCTTTTATTTCATTAATCACATTAATGAAGTCCCATCATTTAATTTACCTAAACATCACAGATAAGTACGACGTACACTTATGCCATCCGCATTCGCCTCGATGTCCCCTCGTGCACCGTTAGGTTAGGTAACTAACGGCAGAGCGGGGCAGGGCTAGCGCGGGTGTAAAACATAAGTAACGTCTATATAATATATCATATATACTATATACTGTATCTATCACAGAACATCACATGATCACATCACAGATATCGCAGCAGAAGAATCATATGAAATATTGGATATACTAGGACGTCCGTGTTTTCAATACGAGCCAGTATAAAACACGGATTCCACGGTCGTGATGAATAGCCAAACCCACACCCTTAGACCCCTACGAGAGCGGCAAGCAACCCTACCAATTCTGGAGTTAGGAGACCCAGACTCGACTCCTCGAGTTGGTCTCCCACTGGACTGCAGAACCCGGTTACTTGTGCTCTCCTCCTTGGGTCTATCCTAGTGCGGAAAAGTAAATAATATACAAACGGTGACAACTTCCGCAACCTGGAAGCGCCCCAATAAAAGAATATTACATACAAGTTTTTCATGAATGAAAATGAAAAACACTCATCTCACATAAAAACCCCCGGCTATTCAAACACGACGATCCAATATAACATATCCAGCAACACAAAACATCACATGTCATCAACGTAAGTAAATATGAGCATCCCAATTGTCGTTGACATATAGCAACGAAACCGGCGATATCACATATTACACTTACGGTCACAGAAAAGAAAGTGTAAAACTACAACAGTTGGAATCCGCAATCACCTCAGACATCGCATGCCTGACCAAATGAATTCTTTAGACATCGCATGCCTAACAATTATAAACCCCGCATTTTAGTCTCAAAATCGAAAACACTTTTCAATATTAAGTCGGGCAATTCAACAAGATTCCCGACATCCTGATCGAATACTCGTCGCAAACTTCAGTAGACGGCTGCACCCCCGATACCGTCGACGAAGTGCACCAAGGCGGAACACCGCCACCGCGAGCACCCGAACGGATGCTTTCGGCGACGGGGTTCTCCTACAGTCACTTGGTCGGGGCTATGGAGTGAGGCTGTCTATTAAGTTTACCCGGCGAGTATCCGCGTACGCTACGTGATTGCGACGGACTTTTGATCACATCAAAATTCCGTGGCAACCGATCAAGTGAGACTAAACTGCTATGTTTATAACATTCATTTAGTTATCTCATAACTACTTGTGAATTCCAATTATTGTATCCCATTCCAGATAATTAGAAAATGTTAAACTTTCCGATTGAACATTCGAACACCCAAGTTTTCCCGATACAATCCAACACATGAAATAAGTCTAACAACATTCAGTTCGTGTCTCAGTACCAACGCTCCAGCCGTAGAAGGGTCAAGCCAACGCCTCACATGTGGCACGCCGTACTCCCCCAAACCCGAAGGTTCAAAGGGCAGTTCACGACGGTCACATAATCGAGTTAAGGTTTGTTGTCTTCTAGAGGGTCCATCGAGTTACTTGCACTACTTAGAACGTCGTTAAACTACGGAAAAATCCAACACTTGGAAATTTCCCGACAGGGGAAAAATTGGGTATTTATATCCGGTCGAACTTTTTAACATATTCTAAAATTTATCCGGAAAGCCAAATAGACAAAATTTGATACCCCGATCGAAACACCGAATCCCCAAAACAATCCCAGGAAATTCAACTCTTGAATAAATATTAAAAATTCCCAGAAAACTCAGCAGAATTTATCAGGAGTTACTGTGCAAACAAAGTGGGCTGACGTCACCAAGGGGCCGCTGATCAGCCGCAGAAGCCATGCTTCTGCCGCTGATCCGCCGCGAAAAATACTGTTCACCAGAAACTTTTTGCACCGTAATTCTTATTTTTCCCTGCTGAATTTTTTAGCAATTTTTAATTTGGAAAAATTCACTGTTTTCAAAAAAGTACAGAGAGCATATTTTGGGTTTCGGTTTTGGGTCGTTCGGACTTCAAATTCCGTCTACGCTTCGCCTAAGGCTCTAGCTAGGCTCTGATACCACTGTAGGGTTCCTAGGCACCCTAATGAGGTCTCACAAGGCATCGAACATGCCATATTAAAATTTTACGGGTGCCGAGAGACCCGACTACGGATCGTTTGCTAGATTTCTAGGCGAAAAAGCTAACTAGTTAACACTTAACTAAAAGATACGGAAATACAACCTTTGTAGATCCGGTGCTCCACCTCCACGGCTCCGCAACGAGGTCCTCTCCGCTGTCCAAATCAAATCCGGGCTCTAGAGTCGACTTCGTCGGAGAAAAAGGGAGCTAGGTCGTCGATGTCCATGCCGAAGATGATCTACGTCGAGGCATCGCTAGATCAAGCTGACAACTTCACCAAGTCAAGAAACTTGTGAAGTAAACACACTCTACTACTTGGCAAGAGGTAGAGGATGAAGAAATAGGAAGTGGGTAGACTTTAGTTTTGGATTTCTCACTCTTTTCCAACAATCACCATTGATGGAGCTTGGTTTTCTTCACTTGAAGAATGAAGAAGAAGAAGGAAAATAGTTATGATAAGTTAATTAGAAAAAGAAAAGAATAATCAAAACTTATCATAATCTAAACCATGGTCAAGTGTAGAGATTGAACTAGGGTTAAATCAAATGGTTAGGTTAAGCATGAGATAAGAATGGTGGACAAAGTCAAAGGTTCATGAATCTTCAACTACAAACAAAGAAAGCCACCATTCTTCTCATTTCTTTTTCCAAAAAGAAAATAAATAAATAGATATGAAAAACAAAACCCTAACCATTTGAATAACCATGGTTTAATCTTTACAAAAACTCAAGTTAGCATGCATCATCAAACATGATACATACAAGTGCACAAAAACATATCGCATATGCAATGCGCACGAACCAAGTGAGAAAATCCGTCTAAAGTGAACCGATACTAGTTAATGCAAAGTAATATATCAAATATATAATTATACATTAAATCATTAAATCAACACTTGATTCAATGATCCGGTCATGTCGCACATGACCGACTGGTATCTATAGTAACAACTTATCGAATCAACACTTGATCCGATAACCCGGCTATATCGCATATAACCGATCAATGTCACATCATGAGAATCGAATCCAGTATCACATACTGGTATTATTCTCGGTCCCGCACATATCTCATATGCGCTCCTATTTCGTTTCGCTTGAGCCAGGAAACCTCTGTGTAGGACTCTAAAGACTCGTCAATACGCCGGCAGCAGGTGATGATCATATCAAACACCCACAAGCCGCAAGCGGTCTGCTAAACGTAACGGCCACCCGGGTATTGAGCGATCTGAAGATCGACGAGCAAGCCCGCTCACACTCCAGTGAATTCAACCAGTAACACTACCGTACAGTCCGGTCTGATCGTCTGATATGTCGCATATCTCGCCTAGGGGTGGTAAACGTCAGACCCCAATAGTTCGATAAGTCGTGTCGATATGAGGTCTATAACAATTCGAGAAACTACTGGTAACACTTACCAGTAAATCTCAGCAACCCTGGCCAGGGATTTCCTGTTATAGCCAATCGAACACAGCGCAACATCAACCCCCTATACCGGGAGAGACGAATCCCCTCCTATCGCTCATTGCCTCCATGTGACTCGGGACTGTACCCAAAAACCACCGTTTTGCACGCCCTCTTGGACGTGGTAAGATGGAAATCAAAGAACAGTGGGAACCACACAAGACTCTATGACGATCTCGGGTCAACAGACTACTCTGTACCAGTGTCACCAGAGAACTGCCATCTGACGTGAGGTATAATACCATCTGGGAGTTCTCGGCGAGTCCGTCCAGTGTACCCAGTCTCCACTGAGCACCCGTATATCATCTCTGATGTCAAACACCAATGGATATGGGATCATCCATCGCCCATCTGTATGGGTCGAGAAGGTACACGCTAGTCTACTCTGGTATATCGATGCCCTGTCTCGATACACCCTCGACTAGGGACTTTGAAGGATGTACTTATGGACTACCATGTCCCCACTAGTATGATCCGCATCATAGTACAGGTAGTCAAGCACACATCCTAAGGGCTTTACCAACATGTAACAGAGAGACAATCAGTATACACGTTAAGGTAAAGTTCAACCAGATAGCATACTATCATGTCGAGCAAGAAAGTCCTCCCTTTATACGTCCTAGCATCCACTACAATATACATCATATGTACAATAATGGCCTCTAGGGCATACATATAACTAACAAAGCCGACGTGTCCAAGATTACAGTAGAATAGTGTAGAACTCTTTTGTCCCAAGGGGTTGATGAAGTTGCCATTTGGAAGTGGAGAAGAAATGAACTTTGTAGAGGGGGTAAAGAAATTAGTTGCAAGAAAAATGAGATCAACAATTTCCGACAAAATGAATCCCCATCCCCTCCAAAAATGTGGCCGGCCATGCTTATGTGAAAGTGGAGAGAGGGAGTGGATCAATAATGCAAGAAAGAATGATGAGTGATGATGAGAAAATAATGATCACAACAAAGTCCAAAACCCATCACCCATCTCATCTCAAAAGTCAAGTGATGATCAACAAAGATGTCAAATGATGGTTGAGCCATCATGAAGCAACAACTTACAAAAACCACCCTCCACTATGCTAATTTGCACATTTGCAAATAACCCCCTCCACACCAATTTTCAGCCAAAGAAAGATAGAAAGGAAAATGGCCGAAATGAAATACAAACTGGCAACTTCAAAAAAGCGATCCCGTAATAAATTACAGGAAAACCCCGCGACTGTATATACATACCCGCATTTGTATTCCGACCGAATACAAATGCAATGAGACAAAATCTACACAGTACAATACTAGGATCCGGTTTAAACCAAAGCCCGCTAGTATTATCCGTCCGAACCATAACACGTGCACAAGTGCACGCGTACTTTCAAACCCTGCCATAAATCCATACGGCCTCTACAACGTTTCGCCCGAAACTTGAAAAACTGTCTGTGGAGGACTCTAAAGACTCGTCAATACTTTGACTGTGGATTTAACCACTAGCAGGTCAGAGGTATTAGCCGTACGTAACGGGCTACCAGGTATTGACCAAAAAGGAGGTTAATGAGAGAACTCATCCTGACACCCTACTGAGCCAGTTAGTGACAATATCCGTACAGTCCGGTCCGTTCGTCTATGAGCATCGCATGGAGGGCCAAGGGGGTTGGTAAAAGTCAGACCCCCAAAAGCGGTACAAGTCATGTCGGTGTGTAGCCCAAAACACCCTGAGATATTACTGGAATACCTACCAGTAAATCTCCTTCCTTGGCAAAGGATTTCGTGTAATGGCTCTCTTAGACACAGCGCGACCTCACCCCCAATACCGGAGAGACGAACCCCTGCAGATCCGCTCACTGCCTCCATGTGGCTCGGGACTGTACCCAACTAAAACCTGTTTGCACGAATCCTTTGAGCCGTGGTTAAGGTAGTAATCAAAGTACAGTGGGAACTCACACGAGACAAATGACGATCTCAGGTCGATGAACTGTACACATGTCACCAGGGAACTGCTATCTGACGTCAGGTATAAAACCAACTAGCATGTTCCCGGCGAGTCCTGTCCGGTGTACTCATAACCCAATGAGCACCTGTATACATCTTAGGTGAACCAACTGACACTAGTGGCTTGTGAGACCGGCCACTGCCCCTCGTCGGGGTCTCGACTGTATACACTAGTCTACTCTGGAGTATCGATGCCTTGTCTCGAAAACTCCCACGACTAGGGACCTTTTAAGGATGTGCTTGTAGACCCCAGCTCCTACGTATATGATCGCCATCATACTGCTTGCCGTCAAGCAAGAATTCTAAGGGCTCTATCAACGCGCAATAGTGACCTGTAAGTTCATCTAAAGCAGTACACGATGATAAAGATAAACCAGATATCATACTATCATCTTGAGTAAGACTGTCCTACCGGCATAGGTCCTCCCTCAATCATTGCAATCACGTGCATGTGATCCAATAATTGACTCTGAGGGCACTATCTCCAACAGAGCCGAGATCCCTTCACCGGGAGTGACATCTTTATCAAAACTAGTAAAAGCCTCAAAAACACTACTTTTTCAAAATCACTCGATTCTACAACGATATCAAATTCATTAGGCAAAGGGTTTTCTTAAAAACCCGTCATTGCCCTCCGTCATTTCAGATAAGTACTACTTAGTATTTGTGCTACGTTTGATGGCCTGTGTCAAGGCGTAGTGTGCGGTAGCTAACTAGTGCTTATCTGCAGCATACAATGCGATTGGATTAGGGTAGTCGTGCGACTTTGTTGGCCTGTGTCAAGGGTCGTGCGGGTGGGTTTAATTCAATCAGGAAATGTACAGGTTGAACTTGACTAGCGGACTATGGTTTGTTGGCCTACATCTACGTCATAGCACGCAAGGGGCAAAATATTATCGAGAATTTCAAGTGTTGAAATTTGCAATGAGATTGCATACCTTGTATGAGATAGTTGGATCTCGATACCCACTGCGAGTAAGAGTTACTCATGGGAGAGTTTTACACATCACAATTAGCTGGTCAAGTAGGTGTTTAGAAAGGTGTCAACGGAGTTACGCCCCTAGGAAAAAGAGGTTTATTTTAATTAGGTTCGTGCGAAAGCACGGGGAACCTCCATCAAGGTACCGACACTGGCATGGCTGAAAGATTGGCGAACTTGTAGGGTGTAATTAATCGCTGCTAGTCTTAACATTTAGGGTTTGAAGGTAGATTTGACTAAAACAGTGGGAGCCATCCTGATTAGTTAAATTAATAACCAATCTAATCTTGCAAGAGCATAAGCTGAGTGTTTTCTTCTCTCTTTCTCTCCAGGCAGCGACCATGTCACGCCTTAATCAAGATAATAATATGGATGTATTGACTGAACCCGCTTGTTATACTGAGCTGGGGAACGTTGGTCCCGCTCCAACTTATAATTGTTATAAGACCGAGCAGGAAATAAGGGATTACCAGAATTTCCGTGCCGCCCAAACGAAGATAGTGTATGATGATGCATCTTCTTCGGGTGTGTTCATTACATAGAACAGTTTCTCAGTATCCTTTACATTCTGGGTATGGTGATACCGGATCAGGATCCCACATATGTAATCTATTACATAGGCTATAGATAGGTAGAGAACTGAGAATGGGTGATATGTTTCAAGAGTTGGAAACGGTGCAAGTGTTGCAGCCAAGTATGTTGGCAGTTATCATCCTATATTAGCAAATACATTGATTCTGAATGAATGTTATTAGATACCGAACCTGATATACAATATCATATCAGTCGCTTTATTTAGTAAAGAAGGATATAATTTTGTATTGTTGGATAATGTTTTGAACATTTCCTATATCAAGAGTTGATCGGTTCAGGCACGTTATCTAAAAGCATATACGTTCTAAATCAAACTACAGTTCTTAACGTACAGAACACACACAAGAGAAAGAGTTCAGAAATGAACGAATCCTTCTTGAAGCATTGTAGACTAGGTCATATCAAATGCGACACGACTAGCTGAAGTTACATAAAGATGCATATTTAAATCAGTTTGAATTTATATCTTGTAAAACTTGCCAGTCATGTCTCAAAGATAAGATGACCATAGCTCTGTTTATTGGAAACAGAGAAAGAGATAGTGAACTCTTGAGATTGTTACATGATGATGTATGTAGGTCCCCTGTCTACACATGCCCGAACTGGTTCTTTGTACTTCATTACATTCACTGATGATATCTCAAGATTCAGACATATGTTCCTGTTGAAACACAAGTCTGAAGCTTTTGAGAAATTCAAAGAATATAAGTTAGAAGTAGAGAACCAAAAAGGGTATAAGTATTATGTCCTTTGATGTGATCAGAGAGGAGAATACTTGAGCACGGAATTCCTGGACTATTCTAAAAGAGAATGAGATTCTCTCTCAGCATTACTCCTCCGTATACACCACAGCACGTTGGTGTATCGGGGCGGAGCAATCACACCCTATGTGATATGGTGTGCTCTATGATGAGTACTACTGAGTTGCCTATTTCCTTTTGGAGGTTATGCACTTCAGAAGCTGCATACCTATTGAATATGATTCCAACCAAGTCAGGAGCCTACCACTCCATATGAGATATGGTATGGGAAGAGCCCATCTCTTATGAAAAGTTAAGATTTGGGGCTGTCCGGCCTATATCAAAAGCAAGATCCGGACAAGCTCGAGGCAAGGTCAGTTCTGTGGAAGTTTGTTGGATATCCCAAGCATTCGCAAGGGAATATCTTCTACCGCACCGAGGAACAAAAGGGGTTTTATTTCTCGGCATAACCACCTTTTTAGAAAATGAATTTTTGTGAAGAAATTAGTGGTCATGAGGTAGAACTGGAAGGAGTTCTAGCTATACAGACTACAGCTGATGATTTGGTAGAACCGGAGGATTCAATAGTTCCCGACGAACCTCAGCCTCTCCGCCGATCTAGTAAGGTTCCTTACCCACCTGAAAGATACTTCGGTTTTCTCTATGACAGTAGGAGCAAGGATTGCATCATGAGATGATGACTCTACTAGTTTCGAGCAGGCCATCTGGAGTGGGGATTCTATGAGAATGGCTGGATGCTAAGCGATCTGAGATGGAATCCATGTACACCAACAAAGTATGGACTTTGGTTACTTTATCTGCAGGGTTAAATCCACATCAGGAGCAAGTATATCTTAAGAAGATTACTTGGTGTACATGTAAAAGTTGAGACTTTCAAAGCTAAGACTTGCTGCAAATGGTTCTCGTCATCGACCAGGTGTGGATAATAATGAAACATTTTCTCCAATGGCTATGCTTAAGTCCATCCGGATCCTACTTGTCATTGCTACATACCATGACTACGATATCTGGCAGTTGGGTGTCATGACTGCTTTTCTAAATGATGATTTAGAAGAGAGCGTTTATAAGTACACAGCTAGAGGGTTTCATAGACAGTGTGAGCAGCGGAAACGTGTGCAAGCCGCTTTATGGGTTAAAGCAGGCATCGCAGAGTTGGAACATCTGTTTTGATGCGGTAGTCAAAGAGTTTGACTTCATCAAAATGGTAGATGAACTTTGTATATACAAAAAGGTAGTAGGGAGTATGGTGGTGATCCTCGTATTGTACGTAGATGACATACTCTTGATAGGAAAGGAGTTTCCTATGCTACAGTCGGTCAATCTCCTCTTATCACAAGGATTCTTCATATAGGATCAAGGTGATACCTCCTAAATCCTAGGTTTTGGATCTATGAGGTAGATCTAAGTGAATGTTAGGATTCTCACTAGGTGTAGTGAGATGGTATCAATCGATCCTGGGAAGAATCACTGGATAGCTTTCAGGGTGGTAAGGACGACTGAATGTCAGTCACAGGCATTGTCTTTACCCTCAGCGGAGGGACGGTATATTGGAAGAGTTCCAAGCTAGATACCGTAACAAACTAGACGATAAAGGCTGGATACATTGCTACCAAGGATACTACCAAAGAGGTAGTCTGGATGTATATTACTTCATGAGATGAACTTCGTTCCTACCATTGTGTGACAATGGAGTTATGGCTTAGGCCTAGGAACCCCCATCCCATCAGTGATCCAGACATATTCTAAAGCAGTATCACCTGATCATGGAGATGGTTGATCTCCAGGGAGATCGAGGTTTAGGAGAGTAGATACAGAGGACAACACAGTGGATCCACTCACAAAGGCCTTTTCCCAATAGAGACTTTTATGGGATGGTTGCGTATGGGATACTACAACCACTGCTGATTGTTGGGTATGGGACAGTACAACAGATGGCCCTAGTGCAAGTGGGAGATTGTTAGTTATATGTATGCCCTATAGGCCATTACTATACATACGATGTATATTGTAGTGGATGCTTGGACACATATAGGGAGGACATTCTTGCTCGACATGATAGTATGCAATCTGGTTGCTCTTTATCTTAACATGTATACTGATTGTCTCTATGTTACATGTTGATAAAGCCCTTATGATGAGTACTTGACTACCATAATTATGATGTAAATTATAGTAATGGGGACAGAGTAGTCGATAAGTACATCCTTCAAATGTTCCTAGTAGTGGGTGTATCGAGACAGGGCATCGATATACCAGAGTAGACTAGTGTATAGCTTCTCGACCCATGTAGATGGGCGATGGATGATCCCATATCCATTGGTTTTTGACATCAGAGACAGTATATGGTTGCTCATTGGAGACTGGGTACACTGGACGGACTCGCCGAGAACTCCCAGATGGTATTATACCTCAAGTCAGATGGCAGTTCTCTAGTGATACTGGTACAGGTTAGTCTGTAGACCCTAGATCGTCATAGAGTCTTGTGTGATTCCCACTGTGCTTTGATTTCCACCTTACCACGTTCAAGAGAACGTGCATAACGGTGGCTTTTGGGTATAGTCCCGAAGCACATGGAGGCAATGAGCAATAGCAGGGTTTCGTCTCTCCCGGTATTGGGAGTTGATGTTGCGCAGTGCTCGATTGGCTATAACAGGAAGTCCCTGGCCAGGGCTGCTTCAGAGATATACTGGTAAGTGTTATCAGTAGTTTCTCGACCCGTTATGAGCCTCATATCAGCAAGACTTATCGAGTTACTGGGGTCTGACGTTTACCGCCCCTAGACGAGATATGAGACATATCAGACAAAGAGACCAGACTGTATGGTAGTGTTACTGATTGGATTCGCAGGAGTGTGAGCAGGCTTGCTATTGATCTTTTGATCGCTCAATACCAGGGTGGCCTTTACGTTTGGCAGACCGCTTGCGGCTTGTGAGTGTTTGATATGATCATCACCTATTGCCGGGGTATTGACGAGTCTTTAGAGTCCTACACAAAGGTTTTCTGGCTCAAGCGAAACGGAGTAGGAGCACATATATGATATGTGCGGGACCGAGATTAATGCATGTATGTGATAACGCATTCTATTCTCATGATTTTTGACATCGGTCAGTTATATGTGATATAGCCGAGTTATCGGATCAAGAGTTGATTCGATAAGTTGTTACATATAAATATTAGTCGGTTATATGTGATATAGCCGGATTATTAAATCAAGAGTTGATTTGATAATCTGATGTAGAAATATGTATTTGATATATTAATTTACATTAACTAGTATTAGCTCACTTATGATTTCTTTTCTCACTTGATGATACATTGATATATATATGTTATATATGTTAATTGTATTATTTTCTTTTTACACACAAAATATATATGTGATATATATTGTTGTGTCATGCTAGGTTACACATGCAACATTTATGTATAAATCTTATACCATGCTAGGGTTAAGCTAGGGTTTTATTTGTTTTAAGCTAGTTCAAACTTTTGACTTAGTCATGGTTGTGAGCTTGAATGCTTATGGATAACCTTTGACAAAGTCAACTTGTTTTTCTACCTTAGGATATTTATTAACCTAACCCTTAACCTTAGGCTATGGTTTAGTCTCAACAAGGGTTAGGCATGTTATTATCTAACCATGGTTACATTTCTAACCTAATCTCATTTATTCATCACAACTTCACTTGATCTTCTTCTTCCTCTCACTTGAAGCTTTCTAGCTTTTGAGTTTGTAATGAAAACTTATGAGAATATAAAATCTAAAGTGAGCCTACTTCCTACATCATCATCCTCTACTACTTTCCATTTAGTATAGGGTGTTTGCTTCACTAATTCCATAATTAGTGAAGAGATAGCTTGGGTTAGTGTCTCCTTGACGTAGATCTTCTTCGGCCTCGAAGTCTTCTAGCAAGCTTGATCCGTACATCTTGTGGAGCCTCTCTAGAGTCCGGGAGTTCATGATCGCAGCGAAGGGATGACTACAAGGAGCTAATGAAGTGAAGGACCGGTCTACAAAGGTTTTATTCCTTGTTCACATTACTTGCAAAATAGTTTGCATTTTAGTCCGTCGGATTTCTAGTATACGATTCTATGGTTTGGGTTAGCTAGAACAGCAAATTTTTGAATTTGTTATGGACGATGCCTCCCGAAACCTTGTTGCCGTGCAAGGCAACCCTGCACTTGCTTCTTTTTCTTATTTGCTTTTTTTTATCATGCTTAACTAATCTTCTTTGGTTGTGGTATTGGTGAGGAAGTAAGACGAAAGGCTTTGCCTCCTCTTCCTCTTGTTAATGTTCAATGTGCTTAAATATGATTATATACATAGTATTCTAACTTAGATGGGTTGATATGGTATGTTGATTCCATGATTACTTTGTGACCTCATCACATACCATATTTTCCCCCACAAACCCCATCCTGCAAGCCTAACATTAGAATCAATTTGGTGTTAAGTTTGCTAAGTTTGGATGTGGTATTTTGTGATTAGGTGACTTGACAAATCTCTTGATTTCATATACCATATACCATCACAAAAACTTAGCACACTTAACACTAAAATCATTTGCTCTCACTCACTATTTTGTGTTTTTGATGTTGTGGTATGCTTGGTAACCCTTTTGTTTAGTGTTGATACCCCAAGCATGGACATACAAACGGTAAGTGAACAAAAAGACTCGTTTGGTATTTTGCGGCGAATATCAGATTTGATGATTTATGCTTCACAACCGCTTTGACAAATCATGCTTCATGCCGGGATCGACGTAAGGATGAATGACTCATGATCAAGGGAGCGTCGAAGGAATCATCGCGATTCAACCATCCGAGCCAAAGACACAACCACTTCTTCCTTAACTTGTTTTCCTTGTTTTCTTTGTTTTCGTATTCTTTATTTTAGTGAAAAAACCAACCATTCGTTATTTGTTGAACCTTAAACTACCAGAACTAATACACAATTCCCTGCGGATCGACCCATACTTGCCGGCTTACTACAACGCGCCGTGGACTTGCGGTTTATAAATTTTAAAAACGAGAACGATCTTGCATGCGCAATCCATTTCCTTAAAATCATATCCGTTTCCAAAACATACGTGTTTGCGCGCACGGGTGAATTTCCAACAGTTATAAACCAAGTAGGTGTTTAGAACAATGTTAGCAGTGCTACGCCTCCAGGGAAAAGAGGTTATTTAATTAAGGAACTTCGCGAAAGTGTCGTAAAACCTCCCTCGAAGTACCAACACTAGCCTGGCCGAACGGTTAAGCAAGTATTGTACGGTGAGATTAATCCTGACTAATTCTTCTTTTATGGTTTGAGAAAGGATTCGAGATACAGTTGGAGCCATCCTGTTTAGATAAATTAAAAACCAATCTAAAGTTGCAAGAGTATCATGCTGAGTTTTTTCTTCTCTCTCTCCTAATTGCAGCGACCAGCTGACCAGATTAGGTTATAGATAGATAATAAAATGACTAAGTTATACTATAGTGACTGGCAAAGATTTTTCCAGATTTCCGTTACCTATGAAAAGCTGGACCACCTCATTACTACTCAAGCCACCACCGTCTCAGGTCCAGTTTCTACCATCATGAAAGTTGATATCCGTAAGACAAGGGAAAAAGACTGTGTGAATGCCAAGTGTCTCGTGTTGGCCTCAGTTGATGGTATGTACCAGAGGCAGCATGAGAAGATGGACTTAGTTTCTATCTTCCTCCATAACAATGTTTTATATGGACAGCAATCTCGTTTCGCAAGATATGAGACCTCGAAAGAATTGCTTTAAGCGAGGTTGGATGTCGGGTCATCTGTAGGGGACCACGTCCCTACAATGATTTGCTATATTAAAAAGATCACAGAACTGGAGACCACGTTGGAGAACGGGTCATGTACTGACTTGATTTTATAGTCCCTACCATCTACTTACGCCCAGGGGAAGCAAGTTATACTTTTAGTTGAGGGCACCCTGAAGGAAACCAGGGAGACACCCGCTCTGCTTCTTTGGGAATCTTCCTCTTCTGGATCTAAGGCGGATGCCAAGGGTGAGAAGAAGAAGACCTCCACAAAGCCGATAGGCGGTGTCGGTAAGGTAGAAGAAAAGGGAAGGGCAAAAGTTTCGGGGTTAACAGTAGGGAAGGAGGGATGTTCCTATTGTCACGGGGAAGGGCATTGGTAGAAGGGATACAGGGCTTGGAAAGCCAGAATCCAGGATCCGAAGCATGTTGTGGCTTCGACTTCGGGTGTGTTTGTGATTGAAAACTGTCTGTCAATTAACTCTACTTCCTGGGTACAAGATACCGGATCGGGATCTCATATCTATAATTCATTACAGGCTTTGAGAAACCGTAGAGTTATCACAGTAGGTGATATGACTCTCAGGGTTGCTAACGGAATGAGCGTGGATGCTGTATCCGTAGGGTATATCATCTAGAATTGACAAGTGGGCAGATATTAATTCTACGTAACTGTTTGTGTGTACCAAGTCTAGTATGTAAGCGATGTGTTTCACATCCACCTAAATCAAAGTTTGATTAGGTCGGGTACACTAGAGGACATATATACGTGTTAACTCAAGCTCAGGTTTTCAACGTCCAGAACACATTTAAAAGAAAGATCCAAAATTAAATAAGGCTCTCTTAAGGCATTGTAGACTGGGTCACATCAATGAAACACGGTTGACGAAGTTACATAGAGAGCGATATTTGGATCCGTTCGAATATCAATTTTATGCAACTTATCAATCTTGTCTCATAGGAAAGATGACAAAGACTCCGTTCACTGGACACGGGGTAAGAGCGAGCGAGCTCATAGGACTCATACACAGCGACGTGTGTGGTCCAATATCTACAGATGCACGAAGTGGTTATTCCTATTTCATTACTTTTACGGATAATTTCTCTAGGTTAGGACATGTCTTCTTGATGAAGCATAAATCCGAGACCCTTTGAAAAATTCTAAGAATATAAGAACGAAGTGGAAAAACAAACAGGCAAAAGTATCAAGACATTGAGATCTGATCGATTTGGTGAATACTTAATTGTCGAGTTCCTGGATTACTTAAAAGAGAATGAAATTCTCTCTCAGCTTACTTCTCTATACACATCACAACACAACGGTGTATAGGAAAGGCGGAATAGAACCCTATTAGATATTATTCGTTCCATAATGAGTAATGCTAAGTTGCCGCGATCCTTCTGATGTTATGCACTAGAATCAGCCACATATCTTTCGAATAAGGTTCCTACCAAGACTGTGCCTACCACACCATATTAGATGTGGAATGGGAAGAAACCATATCTTCAGTCTGAAGATATATGGATGTCCAGCTTTTGTCAAAAAATAGTATGCGGACAAGATCGAGTGGGATACCCAATGAACTCCAAGGGGTATCTTTCCTATTATGCAGAGGAGCAAAAGGTTTTTGTTCCTTGTCATGCCCATTTTTTTAGAAAATCATTTTTTTATAAAAGGAAATAGTGGGAGCGCAATAGAACTGGAAGAAATTCCAGAACCACAAACTATTACTGAAAGTATGGTAGAACCAGAGGATTCAAAAGAACCGGACATCCCTACGCCAATCCGCAGGACTAGTAGGCAGTCTCATACGCCCGAGAGATACTACGGTTTTCTTATAGACATGGATCGAGAGGATTGCATCATTGACAATGATGAGCCAACTAGCTTCCAGCAGGGCATTCAGAGCGGTGACTCGGTAAAATGGCTGGATGCAATGCAAACCGAAATGGAGTCCATGTACACCAACAAAGTATGCACTTTGAACATTGCTCCAAAAGGGGTAAAACCCATACGCTGCAAATGGATCTTCAGAAAGAAGATTGGTGTAGATGGGTAGGTTGAAACCTATAAGGCTAGACTTGTTGCAAAAGGTTTTCGTCAAAGACCTGGTTTGGACCATGATGAAACCTTTTCTCTAGTGTCAATGCTCAAATCCATTCGGATCCTTCTTTCCATTGCTGCCTTCCAAGATTTTGAGATCCGGCAGATGGACGTAGAGACGGCTATTCTAAATGGTAATTTGGAAGAGTACGTCTATATGAATCAGCCAGAGGGTTTCAATCAGAGTGGGAGCAGCGGGACAGTGTGCAAGTTGCTTAAGTCTATTTATGAACTAAAGCAGGCATCGCGGAGTTGGAACATCTGTTTTTATTGAGACAGTCAAAGAATTCGACTTTATCAAAAATCCAGATGAACCATGCATTTATAATAAAATTGTAGCAAGAACTGTGGAATTCCTCGTTGAGTACGTGGATGACATCCTCTTGATAGGAAATGACATTCCTATGCTATAATCAGTCAAGGGACTTTTGTCACAGAGGTTCTCCATGAAAGACCTGGGTGATACCAACTAAATTCTGGGGATCCAGATCTATCGTGATAGATCAAGAGGATGGTGGGACTTTCACAGTCAAGGTACAACAACACCAAACTAAAAATATTAAGTATGGATGATTCTAAGCACGGTAGTATACCGGCTTGTCACAAAATCACCCTCTCCAAAAACTGATTTGGAAAGGGCTCACATCACATCTATACCATATGCTTCTGCGGTAGGCTCTATAATGTATGTGATGTTGTGTACCAAACCAGATGTAGCTTACGAACTCAGCGTGCTAAGCCGGTATCAGTAAAACCCAGGGGAGAAGGAATAGATAGTAGTAAAGAACGTTCTCAAGTACCTGAGAAGGACTAAGGAGATGTTCTTGGTGTATGGCGGAAAAGACCTCCAGATCGAGGCCTTTGTTGAATCCAGCTTCCAGAGTGATAAGGATGACTCTAAGTCCATGTCGGGTTATGTCTTTACCCTCAATGCAGGGGCGGTCTATTGGAAAAGCTCTAAGAAGGACACCGTTGCGTACTCGACGATGGAAACGGAGTAGTTCGCTGCATGAGACGCCGCAAAAGAGTCAGTCTGGATAAGGAAGTTCTTAATTGAACTTCAGGTGGTTCCTTCCATTTGTCGGTCCAATACCTTAGTATTATGACAACATACGGTGCTATAGTTTTAGGGAAGGAACCCAAGTCCTATCTGAGATCCAGACATATCATGAGGCGGTACCACCTGATCAGGCAGATCGTTGATCCCCAGGAGATCGAGGTAAGGAGAGTAGATATAGAGAACAACACTGCGATCTACTCACAGAGGCCATTCCTCAGACATTGGTCGAGAGACTATTCGAGATCTTCAATCTGCGGTATGCCAGTATATGGACTTAGTGCAAGTGGGAGATTGTTAGTGATATATGCCCTAGAGGCCATTATTATATCATACTGGATTGTATATTACTTAATAAAAGCTTGGGATATACACGGATATAGTAACAGTCTTGCTCGAAATGGTAGTATGCTACTTGGTTTGTTTCTATCTTAATATATGCATATGCTTTTTAGCATATTGGTTATACATATTGGTAGAGCCATTAGGATCTTTGCTTGATTACCAGTGTTGTGATGGCAGTTACATTAGTAGGGGATGGATAGTCTATAAGCACATCCTATACAGGTCCCTAGTCGTACGATTATCGAGACGGGGTATCGATACTCCACAGTAGACTAGTGTATACGCTTCTCATCCCAGCAGGGGAGATGGTCTGTCCCACAGCCATTAGTACGTCATACTGGAGATAGTATGCAGGTGCTCATTACTCATTAGGTTATGAGTACACTGGACAGGACTCGTCGAGAACTATTGGTGGGTATTATACCTATCTTCGAGTAGCAGTTCCCAGGTGACATGAGTACAGCTTAGTCCGTCGACTTAACACTGCTACTTTGCTTCGAGTGTGTTTCCACTGTACTTTGAATACTACCCTACCATGGCTCAAAGGAGTCATGCAAACAGGTAGCAGTTGGGTGCAGTCCTGAAGCACTTGGAGGCAGTGGTGGTTAGATAGGATTCGTCTCTCTCGGTTATGGTGGTTAATATCGCGCTATGTTTGGAAGGCCATTACACAAAGTCCTCGGACAAGGCAAGCGAGATTTACTGGTTGGTACTCCAGTAGTTTCTCAGGGTGTTTTGGGCTATACTCTGATACGACTTATTGCACTATTAGGGGTCTGATGATTACCGCCCCCTTAGACCCTATATGCGATACTCTTAGACGAACAGACCGGGCTGTACAGAGATTGTCACATACAGGCTCAGTAGGAGTTCATATGAGTTAGCTCATCGGCCTTCTTAGCGACACATACCTGGGTAGCCGTTACGTGCAGCTAGTACCGCTTGCGGCTTGTGGTTAAACCCACTGTCAGCGTAGTGTCAAGTCTTTAGAGTCCTACATAGAGAGTTTCCCTGCACCGGGCAAAAGGTGTAGAGGTCGTATGGTTTTATGGCAGGTCTTCGATCACTTACGTGTACTTATGCACGTATGATGATCGGGCGGATAATACCAGTGGGCTTTGGTTTAAGCCAGATCCTAGTATTATATTGATGGATTATTCCGTCTCTTTGTATTCGTGTTCTTCGGAAGGCGGATGCAATTATGTTATACAGATGAGGGTCATTCTCGTAATTTCTCGGGATTGGCTTCTAAAAGGGGGACACCTATTAGAGTTTTATTCTTTATGGATTAAACTTTATTTGGATGGAGAAAATGGGGTGGATTTTGAGCATTGAACTAAGCATGGTTGCTTGATGACTCATGGTCATGAGTCACCACTAGATATTTGTGAAGAGTTGTAGGTATTTGTGTGTGATTTTTATCTCACAAAAGATCTCATATTCTTTTTTCTATCAAAAAGAGGACAGCCATTCCTCCTTCAAGCTCTCTTCTCCTTTCTCATTTCCTTAAGCCTCTTCTCTTCATCAAAACCCATAAAAGCTCTCATGTGTTGAGAATCCTAAAGTTCCAAGAGACAAATCTCTTCATCTTCTCACTCTACACAACCTAGGAGTTATAGTTTACCAACATAGAAACTATAGTTACCTCGGATTTGAGGTAGGAGCTCAAACTATAGACACTCGGGTGGATCATCTTTGACTCGAGGAAGCTGTCGAGGTTGCGTCGATCTGTTCCAATCCTTAAAGCCTACGAAGACGAGGAGGACAGTAAAGAAGACACGAAGGACATGTATCGTGAGGTATAACTTCGTATTCGAGTAGTTAACCTCAAGTAGTTTGCTAGCTTATGTTCGATCCTTGGTTCTAGTCGATGTTGCGAAGCCCGTAAAAATCATTTTTTGCAATTCCCGCCTCCCCGCGAACACGTGGGGTGCGCGACATCGACTTACACTTTCAAATAATCTAAGAATTCCCTGCTCAAGTATTCTCCTCCCCGATCAGATAGTAGGACTTTAATCCTTTTTCCTGTCTGGTTCTCTACTTCGCACTTATATTCCATGAATTTCTCAAAGGCTTCAGACTTGTGCTTCAACAAGAACACATGTCCGAATCTTGAGAGTTCATCTGTGAATGTAATAATAAAGTACGAGGAACCATTCCTGGAATGTGCAGACATAGGACCGCATACATCACTGAGTATCCATCCTAAGAGTTCAGTAGCTCTTTCTCCGTGTCCAGTAAACGGAATTTTGGTCATCTTACTTTTGAAACATGACTGGCAAGTTTCATAAGATGAAAATTCGAACGGATTCAAATATCTATCTTTATGCAACTTAGCTAGATTCTCGCATTGATATGACCTAGTCTACAGTGCCATAAGTAGGCTTCGTTCATTTCTGAACTCTTCCTCTTGTGTGTGTTCTGTACGTTTAGAACTGTACTTTGATTCAGAACGTATATACCGTTATATAACGTACCAAATCCAATCAACACTTGATTTTGGAAAATTTTCATAACATTATCCTATGATGTGAGATATATCATTCTTTAGTTAGCAAAGAAACCGATATAATGTTGCATATAATCTTTAGTACGTAGTAACAGTCTTTCAGAATCAATGTATTACCTGTTGGTAACACTAAGTGATAATCGCCAACTGCTTTGGCTGCAACAATTAGACCATTCCCTACAGTTAGAGATTTATCACATTTTCCCAGGTCTCTACCTTTCTTAAGCCCATGTAACAAATTGCATACGTGGGATCCTGATCTGGTATCCAATACACAGGACGTTGAGCAAACTGAGAAACAGTTCTCAGTTACAAACACACTCGAAGACAATGCATCAACATGCTTATTCTTCGTCCGGGTGGCGTGGGAATCATGATATTCCCCTATTCCTTGCTCAGACTTATGACAGTCATAAGATAGAGCGGGTCCAACGTTCCCTAGCCTAGTATGAAAGGCGGGTTCGGTCAATACATCAATATTATTATCTTGATTAAGGCGTGTCATTGGTCGTTGCCTGGAAAGAGAGAGAAGAAAACACTTTAGCGTGCGCTCTAGCAAGATTAGATTGGTTATTATTTATCTAATCATGATGGCTCCCACTGTTTTTATCAAATCTTCCTTCAAACCATAAAAGGTAAGATTAGCCGGGATTAATTACATTCTACAACTTCGCTAACCGGTCAGCCAGGCCAGTGTCGGTACTCCGAGGGAGGTTCCCCGTGCTTTCGTACAGACCTAATTAAAATAAACCTCTTTTTCTTAGAGGCATAACCCCGATGACACCTTTCTAGACACCTACTGGATTAGCTAATTGTAAAGTAAAAAACTCTCTCAGGAGTAACTCTTACTCGTAGTGGGTATCGGGATCCAACAATCATATAGATGGTATGCAATCTCATTGCAAATTCCAACACTTGAAATTCCCAATAATTGTTTTTACCCCTATCATCCTATGACCTTGACAGAGGTTAACAAACCATAGGTCGCTAGTCAAGTTCAACCCGTTCATTTCATGATTGAATTAAACCCACCCGCACGACCCTTGATGGAGGTCAAAAAGGTCGTACGACTACTCTAATCCAATCGCATCACATGTTGCAGATAAGCACTAATCAGCTACCGCACATTACTGTAAGTCCACGTTGCCTACCCCGGTACTTGCGGGGAGGCGGAAAACGGAATAAAAATCGAATTTTTATGAGATTAGGCAACATGGACTTGACTATGAAGGATCTTTGCTAAACAAAAACAAGCTAAAGCTAACTAGAAACTAGCTAAGTGCTAGAAAGGTTATACCTTGGGCTTTATGTCCTTCTCTCCTTGCTCCTTAGAGTGGTGGAAGGAGGTCACCTTAGTCGTCTTCTCACGCGAAGAAAGATCCACCCGAAAGTCTCGACCTTTGGCTTCAACTCCAAGCAAGAAGTAACTAGGGTGCAAGAAGTGCTAATCCTTGAACTCTAGATGAGAGTAGAGATTATCAAGAGAGGGTTTTTCTCAAGCTCAAGTGTTTCTCAACACATGAGAGGGGAGAGCTTGAGGGAGAGGAAAAACAAGAGAGAGAATATGAATAATAGAATGAGAGAATAATATGAAGCATTCTCTCATATATGTGAATTATTGTAATTAGATAATTAGTGAGATAATTGTCATGGCTAAATCAAGACATGACCATTATCATTTCATTTTTAATGCAAATTGTAAGGATCAAAGAGCATCTTCCAAATGAAATGATGATGGTCAAAGTGTCAACCACGGTCAACAAGTCAAGAAGGTCAAATAGTCAACAACCATAACCATGCACAATTATTAAACTAATATCAATTAACAATAATACACACATAAGTATTAGGGTTAATAAAATAACAATAGTCATTAACCCTAATCAAAGTCCTCTCCCTCTGACTCAAGCAACTGTGCATACGCACCCGTATTCGTGATCCGAGGAACACGAATACAATGAGAAAAACCAATCCCAAATCATATACTAGGATCCGGCTTAAACCAAAGCCCGCTAGTATAAGCTGTCCGGACAGCAAACGTGCACAAGTGCGCGGATGTGAACGAACCCTGTCGCAAAACCATTCGACCTCTACTCATTTTGCCTAAAGGCGAATAGCTCTCTATGTGGGACTCTAAAGACTCGACACTGCGCTGGCAGTGGGTTTAACCACAGACCACAAGCGGCACTAGCTGTACGTAACGGTCCCTAGGTAGATGTCGATAAGAAGACTGACGAGGTGAACCCCATCTGAACTCCTACTGAGCCTGTATGTGACAATCTCCGTACAGTCCGGTCTGTTCGTCTGATACATCGCATGGTGGGCCTAGAGGGGCGGTGAACGTCAGTACCCTAATAGCGGTACAAGTCGTGTCGGAGTGTAACCCAGAACACCCTGAGATAACACTGGAAACCTACCAGTATATCTCGCTTGCCCTGGCCAGGGACTACTCGTGTAATGGCTCTCCTGGACACAGCGCGATGTCAACCCCCAATACCGGGAGAGACGAATCCTATCTAACCGTCACTGCCTCCAAGTGCTTCGGGACTGCACCCAAAAACTACCTGTTTGCACGACTCCTTTGAGCCGTGGTAGGGTAGTAATCAAAGTGCAGTGGGAACACACTCGAGGAGAAGTGACAGTGTCAAGTCAGCGGACTAAGCTGTACTCATGTCACCTGGGAACTGATAACCGACGATAGGTATAATACCAACCAACAGTTCCCGACGAGTCCTGTCCAGTGTACTCGTAACCTAACGAGCACCCGCATACTATCTCAAGTACGACGTACTGACGGCTGTGGGACAGACCGTCTCCCACACTGGGATAAGAAGCGCATACGCTAGTCTACTCCGGAGTATCGATGCCCTGTCTCGATAGTCCAACGACTAGGGACCTGTATAAGGATGTGCTTATAGATCACCCAGCTCCCACGAGTGTGAGCGCCATCACAACGCTGGTAATCAAGCAAAGATCCTATGGGCTCTACTAATATGTATATCAGCAATATGCTAAAAGAAACACATGCACATATTAAAGCAGAGACAAACCAAGTAGCATACTACCATTTCGAGCAAGATTGTATATACAGCTGTGAATATCCCAAGCTTCCATCAAGTAATATACAAACTAGTATGATACAGTAATGGCCTCTAGGGCATATACACTAACAATTACGCATTGACGGAGGTCAACAAACGCATCACGGATACTAAATAGCACTTATCTTAAATGATGGAGGCCTACTCTGGTTTTTAAGAAAACCCTTAGCGTAATGAACTTGATATCATTGTAGAATCTAGTAATTTTGAGTGTTTTAAGCTCCGTTTTAAAAATCGAATAGTTTTGTAGCGTTTGCTAGTTTTGCTAAAGAGGCCACTCCCGGTGAAGGGAACTCGGCTTTTTCCTCATCGAATGAGGTGTTGGATACATGGAATACCATTATGCAAAATAAAAACTAGTGCAGCTGGAAAAACAAATCGAGTGGGTTATAGCATTTGCTAGTTTCGCTAAAGAGTAAATCACTCCCGATGAAGGGATCTCGGCTCTTTCCTCATCGAATGAGGTACTGGATATTCTACAAGGAATACTACTATGTGAACAAAGATCCAGAGCTACCTGTTTTTTAAAAATCTGATTCAACAATATCTTTAGGTTTCTTTTCTTTCATTAATCTCATTAATGAAATACCATCATTTAATGTTTCCTAAAATTCACAGAAAAATGAAACAAAAATAGAACGTATGCTTATGCCATCCACATTTGCCATGGGGCCCCGTCATACACCGTTAGGTTACTTAACAACCGGCAGAGCGAGGGCTGGACTAACGGGGGTGCAAAACATAAGCAACATTTATTATATATCAAATATATAATATAGCATTCGTCTCACGCAGTTATATGATCACATCACAGAACCAAGCAGCAGAAGAAATATATGAAATATTGGATATACTAAGAAGTCTGTGTTTTAAATTTATCCAGTAATGTAAAACACGGATTCCACGGTCGTGATGAATTGCCAAACTCACATCCCTAGACCCCTACGAGAGCGGCAAGTAAACCTATCAATTCTAGAGCTAGGAGACCCAGTCCCAACTCCTTGAGATGGTCTCCTATTGGACTCTAGAACCTGGCTACTTGTGCTCCTCACCTTGGTTCTATCCTAATGCGGAAAAGTAAATAATATAAAACAATGGTGAAATCATCCTCAACCCTAAAGTGCCCTAATAAAAGAATATTACATATAGATTTTACATGAATGAAAATTAAAACTTTCATCTCAAATAAAAAAAACCCGTCTATTCAATCACGACGATCCAATAAAACATATCACCAGTAACACATAACATCTCATGTTATCAATGTAAGTAAATATGTGTATCCCGAATTTCGTTGATATATATCAACGAGATTGGGAGACCCCACATATTAAACTTACGGTCGCAGAAAGGAAATGAAAAACTACAATAATTAGAATCCGTATATCCTTAGACATCATAAACCCGGAATATCTCATATTCTGGATTTCATGCCTAACCTATAAACCTTGTATTTTAGTCTCAAATTGAAAACAATTTTCAATTACTTTAGTCAGGTAATTCAAAAAGATTCCCGACTACATTATCGAATACTCGTCGGAAACTTTAGAAGATGGTCGCACCCCCGATGCCGTCGACGAAGTGCACTAAGCCAGAACACTGTGGCCGCTGAAAGGATTCCCTAGCACCCTCACTAGGTTTTAACAAGCATCAATCATGCAACTTTAGAAAATCTAGGGTGCAAAGAAACTCAAAGTCTAGGATCTAACTAAAGGATTAGGCGTAAAGCTAACAGGTATCACATACAAGTAAGTGTCTAACACTAAGAGAAAAAGAACTACAACCTTTTTAGACCTCTCCTTCTCTTCAAAAGCTCCGTGTATATGTCCTTGAATCATTGGTTCTACTCGAACCTTAAACGGTCTGCTTGAAGCCTTCGAAGTCCTCGATGATCCACCACGGAGTTTCTTGACTCTAGCTCCTTGCTTCATTTGAACTAAGTAGAAGTGAGACAAACAACCTACACTAGTGGGCTAGACTAATGTAGATTGATGAAGTGGGTATTTTTATCACTAATGAACCTTTGTTTTTCATTCTCTTTCACTCACTAGAAAAAGGTAGAGAGCTTAGAGAAAGAAGGAGATGGAAATGGCTAAGCTAGAGCTTAAGGAAAAAAGGCACAAGAAAATAATAATATAAGAGAGAGAGAGTCACACTCACTCTTAACCATGGCATGGAAATATCTAGATATTTTTAGTAGTTGAGTTGGTGGAGGATTAGAAATGAGACCATGGTTACATTAAGATGTTTTAAGAAGTGTGTAGAGAGAAAATATCAACCATGGATTTATTCCTAATTTCCATTAACTCAATAATTAAAATATCATAAATGTTTCCATGTGAGTCTAGCATAGCCATCTCCAATGTATCATCAACCATGACACATGTATACATGCATGTGTGTATATATATCAATATAAACATACATACATACATGCATGCATACAAATAAAGAAAGGATTTAATAATGAGCTAATGGTCACATTATATTAAATCAACACTTGATTTAAGAATCCGGTCATATCACATACGACCCGACCAGTAAAAAATGCAAGATTAAAATACGGTATCATATACACGTATTTAATTTAGCTACCGCACATATCCCCATATGCGCCTCCACATCGTTTCGCCTGAGCTCGGAAACCCCTTTGTGGGACTCTAAGACTCGTCAATACGCTAGTGTTCCCTGATAAAAATCAGGAAATACCTCAATGAGGTACCACGTGCTCACACGTGACCAAGGGTCACGTGTTGACACGTGATAGTTTCCTATGATCTCCACTTTATAGAATTAAATTCTAAATCAAAAAAAATATAACAAAACAGCTAAGGAAATATCCCAAAGGGGGATCACGTGCTCACACGCGACCAAGGGTCACGTGCTGACACGTGGTGGTCCTTTAGCTCTGCTAAAAGGCAGAATTAAATTCTGAACAAAAGAGGGTCACGTACCAAAACGTGACAGGTCCCTCAGCTCTCTAATTGATAGAATTAAATTCTATTTCAATGGACAAATGTTGGGATCACGTGCTAACACGTGATGAGCTTTAAAAGCCTTATAAGTTAATAGAATTAAATTCTAATTGAGGGAAATCAAAGACCCTAACTGGGAAAGTATTTCTTTAAATCTTTCCAAACAAACAAAAAAAGGATTATGCTCTGTAAAGCGGAGCACCATTGGATTAAAAATCCAATGGTGATTAAAAATCACCAATTTATGGAAAGATTTTATACAAGGAAAGATTTCCCAAAAATTCACTAAGAATAACAAACAGAATATCTTCTGGATTAAAAATCCAATAGTGAATAAAATTCACTAAGTGATCTAAAAGATCATGTTAGTTACAAAAACAAACAAAATCTTTCAATGAAAGATTTACTAAACAAATTGATTGCTTTCTTTCTCCTATAAGTAGGAGCCAAGAAGAGAAGATAGATGGATTTTTGGATCGTGGAATTTTCTGAAGAAAAATAACAGAGAGAAAAGAAAGGAGAATTTAATTCTCAAGAAAAGAAACCTTAGGTGAGAAAAGGGAAAGGGATCAAAGCTCTACAAAACAAAAAGAGAATTTAATTCTCAATCTAAGAGTTTAACTCTTCTGCAAAAGAACTTGGTTCTTCCTCTGGTTGAAGATCTGCAGAAGCAGATCTCCGCACAATTTGAGAATTTAATTCTCATCGGTGAGATTCTGCCATGCAGATCCAAACCTCAGAAGGAAGAATTTGAGTTTAAGAAATTTAATTCCCGAAATTCATAGGAATTTAATTCCTCCAAATGAAACTAGGGTTTAATCCTATATCAGAATTTAATTCTCCCAAATTCATAGGAATTCAATTCCTCCAAATGAAACTAGGGTTTAACCCTATATAAGAATTTAATTCTTCCAAATACACAGGAATTTAATTCCTCTAAAACAAAATTAGGGTGTAACCCTACGGAGAATTTAATTCTTAAAACAACAGACTTGAAACTTTCCATGCACGAAAAGAACTTGGTCACGCGGTAACACGTGACCTTTCTCCTCGATGAGTAAAAAAGAAAGAACAAGAATAGGTCACGTGACCCCACGTGACCCCTAAAACAGATCCCTCAAAATAAGAAAGAAAAACTTGGAGGAAATGCCTCACGTGCTCCCATGTGACCCTCAAAATAAAGAGAACATATCCAAAGGCATAATCAATTTTGGGCGCCCTCACGTGACCCTACGTGACCCCTGATAAACGCTTTAATAATTAATACATGGATACCCATCACGTGCCAACACGTGATGGCCCGAATACCAAAAGTGTTTAACACTTATTTGAATATTCTGAGAACAAAATAAAGGATGTCTGTTCCCCGCCGAAAGATGGAGATGCGATAAACGTCTCGCCTGAATTTCGGAGCAGATGCTAATTGGTGCTATCCGTCCACCTCTTCGAAGATGCTAAGTTGATTTATGACACCACGTATCGTAGGTTTAAACGGATGCGGCCGATGTAGCAGACTTCGTCAGATTCCCCCTCATTTGACAGGTTTTCTTTATTGTGGGGACGCTCTTCCCTGCAGGCGCAAGCCCCTGCAGTTAATTACGCTACCGCATCACGGTAACAACTTTCTCCTTCTCCAGATGGTCAATTCATGTCGTGTGTGTTTGTTTTGTTTTTGGTTGCCCGTGGATTGTATACGGAGACTAATTTATGTTGTCTCCCGTAGAGCGTGGATTAGTCTAAATCCGTATCTTCTTAGATTTGGGTTTGGAGTTGGGTTTAAGGATACGTTAGTCTCATTTGAGACTAAGATCAACTTAAATGTTTGTTAAGGATGTGTTAGCCTAATTTTAGATTAAGATCAACTTAACAGTTTGTTAAGGACACGTTATTCTAATTTTAGACTAAGGTCAACTTAACCATTGCTTAAGGATACGTTAGTCTAATTTTAGACTAACGTGTCCTTAACAAACCGTTAAGTTGATCTTAGTCTAAAATTAGACTAACGCATCCTTAACAAACATTTAAGTTGATCTCAGTCTCAAATGAGACTAACGTATCCTTAAACTTAACCCCAAACCCAAATCTTAGAAGATACGGATTTGGACTAATCCACGTCCTATGGGCGACAACATAAATTAGACTCCGTATACAATCCACGGGCAACAAAAAACAAAACAAACACATACGACACGAAGTGACCATCTGGAGAAGGAGAAAGTTGTTACCGCGATGCGGTAGCGTAATTAACTGCAGGGGCTTGCGCCTGCAGGGAAGAGCGTCCCCACAATAAAAAAAACCTCACAAATGAGGGGTAATCTGACGAATTCTGCTAGATCGGCCGCATCCGTTTAAGCCTACGATACGTGGTGTCATAAATCAACTTGGCATCTTAGGAGAGGTGGACGGATAGCACCAATTAGTATCTTCCCCGAAATTCAGGCGAGACGTTTATCGCGTCTTCATGCTTTGGTGGGGAACAGATTCTGGCACGCCCGGTGGGACCTTTTCCTCTTTCCATTCCACACTTCGTGTGTCGTGTTCGCGAATGAATCGCGGTTTGCTATAGTTGCCTGTGGATTCGAGGTACTAAGATTTGGTGTCTTGCTCCGTGCAGAAAACAGAAGATCAATGGCTTCAAACTGCATTAACTGCAACTGCAACTCTCGCTCCGTCCCATCCGGAGGAGTGACTTACGGGCTCCAAGCGGCCTCCATCTTCGCTTTGCCGATGGAACAGGTGACTCAGGCCACCACTGGATTGTTCTTTAGGACCATGCTCCCACCGATAAGCTTCAACGCCCCTATACCATCGCAAGAAGCTCCCAAGAAGTCGGTCTTTGATCGGCTTGCAACTACAGCGGCCGCTCTCAATGGGTCGCCCAAATCCAGTGCCTCAGTATTTGACAGACTGGCCCAAATCTCATTTAGGCCAATGAAGAAGCCCGTGATACTAGAAAGGGTTATCCCAAAAAGGACAGCCATTCCTGCTCTTGAAGTCGTCAAAGCATCTTCTCCCGCCAAAGGGTCGGTCTTCACAAGACTGACTGTTTTAGCTCCCGTTTCAGGCGAAATCTTCAAGGCTGCTTCACCTGCTCGGAAGTCTTCTTTCGATAGGTTGGCCATCCCCACTCAGCGGACATCAGTCTTCAATAGGCTGACAACGACAATTTATGACCAACACAGGGGGCATGGAAAAGCTGATCCAACAGCGGAGGTAATCCCGGCCGCACGACATGCTCGACGTCGCCACTGGTGCCGAGTGAGGAAAGATGGGGGCAATTCCCCTTCTGGACTGACTCCGCCAGCTCTAATGGTGGAAGTTGATATTGCTATTCCAACTGGGAACAGCTTTGAACCACTAAGGAGGGTGCGCAATAACTCTCCGACTGCTGTGCTGAAAAGATCTCCTCCACAAATGGAGAACGTTACAAAGGCGAAGCCGGAGCAGCCCCCTCAGCGGATGTCCTCTAAAATTTATAAAGTTTGGCAACAGGTACAGGACTCCATGGTAGATCAAGACTATCCCCGCCGACAGAAAAAGATGAAGGTTCGGTGAGAAGAGGACAATCCTGTCAAGCCACAGAAGGTGACAGCTACTTGGTTGCCCACTGCAACGGCCCCTTCAACCTCGATCGCTCATAAGAGGAGAAAGCTGGAGAAAATCCCGGTGTCTGCGACGAATCGCAAGAACACTAAATCTAAATGCCCTAAGTCTGGGGGCATGGTGGTGCACACCATCTATATGGCATCCGGAAAAGAGGATAGCCGTATCTCTACAGGTCGTCGACCGCTTACACGATCAGTGACTAAGGCTCAGGAGCAACAACAATAAAAGCTCTAAGAAATGCTAACAGCAATGGCTGCACTCACGAGACCGAAAGCAAGCCCGGAGACATCCTCGGAGCAGCACCGTAAGCAAAAAACTGATGCTGAATTCTTTCGGAGAATGCTTGAGAAGAAGGACAAAGAGGCCTCGGAACAAGCAACCAATATAAACAAATGACCCTTCTATTCCAAGATATGGTGGGCATGATGATCCAGCCGAACCCTCCAGCCGAAAACCCTCCAGTAATAATTGAAGATGATAGAGGAGATACATCAAATCCTCTACCGGCTCTGTCAACAGACAAGGAGGAGACAATCTCCAAAGCTACCCTGGATGATTACATCGCTCAGCAGATACGAGTTCATCAGGAGAATGAAGCGGCTGGGCAAATTGTTATGACTGGACGACCCTATCCGGGTTGGTACGACCAAATAAAGTACCCGCCGGGATATACGATCCCCAAATTCCATGTATATAAAGGGACGGGAAATCCACACCAGCACGTTGCTCAATTTAGGGCTTTGTGCGGCAACACTGGAGGTGACGATAAACTACTGCTCCGCCAGTTTGTCGGCAGCTTGTCGGAGACGGCATTCGAGTGGTATTCGGAACACCCGAATGACTCTATCAAGACATTTGCAGAGATGGAGCTCCTATTCACCCAACTTTTTGCGAGCTGTAGCAAACGTACCCCAATCACGGCACTGATTAATGCCAGGGTGAAGCCGGGAGAAACTTGGGTCCAGTACACAATACGGTGGTGGAATCTATGGTCGAAGTGCGAACAGCGCATCGAAGAAGCGCCTGCGGTAGGCATGTTCGTAGGGACCCTTGACCCTCAAGCGACCATTTCACAATTCATGATGTTCTTCAAGCCAACCACCTTCCAGGCTTGATTGACAAGCTGGCCCAAATGGACCAGATGGGCCATAGTCCTTCCTCTTAAAAGTCGGAGCCTTGGAATGAAAAGGGCAAAGGAAAAGCAATCTTTTTCGCCAACGCTCAACAACAACCGAGTGGCCCGAGACCGGTTGTTCGCCAAAGCAACAAGCGGCAATCCCTCGATGAGAAGTTGTTACTCATTTCCCCATGATAAAACAAGGAAACTGTTTGAACTGGCAGTGCGCAACGAGCTCATCACTCTACCGGAGTCGAGACACCCACCGCAACCGAATGACATCAACGATCCTAATTAGTTCCCCTACCACCGAGTATTGGGCCATCCGATCGAAGACTGCTACGTCTTCAAAAACTGGGTTGAAGACCAGTACCAGAAAGGCAAATTTGCGTTGTCTGAAAATTTGAAGGTGAACCCGCCACAACCACATGCTCCGAAAAAGATGGGCATGCCGGGGGAATCGTGCTCATTCATAGAGGAAGCTCCATGGGAAGTTGTTCTTTCGGCAAAAACTAAAAAAATGCTGAAAGATCTTCAAACATGTCCGGCGATCAGGTGGAAAAGTCTGCAAGAACCGGAGATTATCGAGGGGATGTTGAAACCACGCCCAACATTAGGAGTTAATAGTGATGGTGGACAAAACATTCAGGCCCAGCCGTCAAAGTCTTTGAAGAAAAAGAAGAAGACCAAAAAGCCCGCGCAATTTGATGACAAGCGCACGGACTTGCAAAAGCATATCGACGCGCTGGAGGAATACAACCAAAAGGCGCGAACCCCAGTCACACTCCAAGAAGTTCTCAACCATGTCCTGGAGTTTGAGATAGCGACAATGATGTGGGAGACAACTCGTCACAGGAACCAGAAGATTATGTGGCAAGTTGCCACATGATCTCTCATTCGTCACTAACTAACGAAGAAGCTCACTCGACGATAGAAGACAGCATAAAAGAGCTGGGGGAAGGATTGAAGCCAAAACCCTTGGAACCGTCTGACGAGATGATCCACTTGCTACTGAACGAAGCCGTCAAAAAAGCAAAGCCAATCGAGAGAGCGAACTGGCTATAGTCGAAAAAGCCAAACGCCGACGACTGGATGAAAGGGATGAGGCACCCCAACCAGATCGAAGTATCCCTATCGCCAGTAAAAGCAAGCTTAAAGTAAGTAAACGATTCGCTAGGGCCCCGTCAATAGGAATGAAGTTGCCCTCTTTGAGAGGAAATTCTCCTGGCGGTATACATCTTGATAAAGCGGACATACATCCTAACTTCTGCTTATACCATCAGAAGATTGTACACCCTATCGAGGAGTGCATAGCCTTTAAAAACTGGTAGTAGGGATATGCTGCCCACCGACAACACGTTCAACGAGTGAAGCGCAAGGCTCGTTGATCGCATGCTTTTGGCCTGTCGGATGTTCAAAGTTCTAAAGTTATAACCGCGATCAGTACGGTGTCGCTATGCAGCTAGCCGGTTGAGCACGGGTCGATCCACAGGGAGATGGTTGTATGTCCGTTCGAGTTTTAGACGAGTCAATAAAGAATGTGTATATGTTTGTTCAAATCTAACCTATGTGTTTTATATGCAAGTATAAAGTTGTTAAGAAAAAGATACGAAAGTGTAAGCTAAAGAAATCCGCACTCAAAACCTTTAAGCCGAGTCTTGACAAATTGAAGCTAGAGCAATCGGCAACAACGTGGATTAGGGTACTTAAGCACGGTATTCGTGGAATCTGGCTTATTGACCCTTGTCCGTCCGTTCTTGTCTCTTGCTTTAGCCTGCGGCAAAACCGAATGCAACCGGTCGCGGTTAGGAATCACTGTTACCTTGGTAGGGTAGGGCGCCTAACAGAGCGCTTGCGTAATGTTTGGGCGGAGTTCAAAGGAAAATAACGGGAAAAGGAAATGAGGAATGAAACCTTAACTTACAATATTGTATTTATTCTTAACAACAACATATTACAACCATCAATAAAACGAACCAAAAAAAGCAAAAGAAAATATAAACAAAGAAAAAAAAGATTACAAGCAAGTAATTAAAAGTGCATGGAATTTAAGTGCATGAAAGTAAAGGAAGTATTAAAGTGCAAGAAAGTAAATGAGCAAGAAATGAAACTAGGAACCATAGAACCCAAAACAAGACATGGGTTCAATAACCAAATCTTAAACTTGCAAGCTCAATTAAGTGGTTGCAAGATCAAGAAAAGGCAAAGAACTCATGGAGAATGAAGCACAAAAGAGAGAACATTATTGATTCCAAAATGATACAAGCTCTTGAGATCAATGACCAAATCTTAAACTTGCAAGCTCACTTAAGAGATTGCAAGATCAAGTTAAGGTAGAAAGCTCAAGAGGGAAGCTAAGCAAAAGAATGATACAAAATAACCCTCATCTTCATTTAACATCCACTCAAAAGCTCTCACAACAATTTAATGGAGGAAAGATGAAGAAGAAGAAGAACTAAAAACTAAAAAAAAGTGGGCATAAGAATTGATCACATGGCTTGGCAAGTTCTGGGCTATTTATAGGCAGGAAACTGAAACCCTAGGGCCACATTCTGACCCTTCATGAAAAGACCCAACTACCCCTGAAATATTTTCATCTGACGAGCCAATATGGCCGCGGTTCCGCAGCCATTTAGGAGAGTTAGATCATAGAATTTGGTGGGTTTCCCTGGTTTTCAGTACTCTTCAGTGTAGTATATGTTGTTTCTCAGAAACTCTTCACAATATTTCTAGAATTTCAGCAGATCAAAAGGTGATGTGATGTGGATCTTTTGCCATGATTTTTCTTGAGCTCCGTATAGACATGTTGGATCTTGTGTTGACATTGTGCTTTGTGCATGAAAATGATATCGATTTTCCATTTTGTCCCTTAAACTGGTGTGCGGCAACATACGGATAGAGAGCGGAGACCCGTGTTTTATCTGTGGTTGGCAGTAATGCGGAATTTGTCGTGCTTTTCCATGAATTTCACTGTTTAGAGCTGAGAACCTGTATCCTGCAATTAACTAGCAAACACGGCTCAAGAGTACCTACCGATAAGCAATGTGATAAAAATTGGGCAGTATAAAAATGCAAAAATCTGATATGAACAAATACCCCCAAACTTATCATTTTCTCGTCCCGAGCAAAGCCAATTATTCACAAAAAAGTCCTAACCTCACTTTCGCAGGGAACGCGATTGCACTGAGCGTGTGCAACAAGCCGTTAAACCTACAGGTGTCCCTAGTAGGAGGAGTGTTGTCTCCTGAGGGTTTTCAGCAGATACTACCCACAAAATCCCGTCAAGCCAGTTTCATAAGTTGACATTGATTCTACTCCGACAGTTTAGTATCTACGTTAGAAACTCTATCATCCTAAGTTAGAAATATCCAACCCTATTGCTTCACACCTCCTTTCTATTTAACCTCAGATCTTATACGTTCCAAAAAAGTTTAGAAAGATGTTGGTATCTCCTGAGTTTCCTTCTTTAAGTGTGGTCTCAAACCAGGGATTTTTATCAACTTTACAGAAAACATAAGTCTTATTCTTCATTTCTATATTTTATCCAAACATCGATTATATACCCCTACATGTGTGTGTATTTGCACCCCTACACTCAAGAATTCAATTCAAGCTATAATACCCTTTCCCTAATACCTAATACTACTTTTTTCATTAAGGATGGACGGATTTGCTTGCACACCTTTCATGCGACTATTAATGCTTCTTGAGGCACTAACGGCCGATTACTGAATGTGTGAGCTTTAATGCGTAAATAGCAGTTTCCAGGTCTTGACTTTATTCTATTTTTCTCTTCTTTTTTTTCTTTTTCTTTTTCGAGACCGGATATATTTTTCAATAATGCTCTTTTGGTGTTTAGCTTTAAATACCGTTTTTTCTTTCATACTAGGTTTTTAGGCAAGAGTATTTCTAGGTATCCTCTACTATCCTAAGTTTCAAGGTGCGTGTAAGTGCAGTTGTAGGGTATATACTTTCTGAATTTGAACTCAAGAATAGAAACTATTTTTCAGACTTATCCTTCAGTAGAGCTTCAATACTTTCCCCTCATGTTGACTTAACTCAAGAACTGAACTTAAGATTACCTATTTCTCAAAAAAAATCTGTAAGGACGTATACTTACCAAAGTTAGACAGAATGAGGGTTATTTTTAGGGTTTTCAATTTCTAAGCCTAGAATTTAGTTATTTCTAACATATCAACTAAACTTTCAGAATAAAAATCTAAGTTACCCTATTAGCTAACTTGACGACAAAGTTTTTATATTTTTTGGAAAAATTTTCGATTTTTATGGGAGTTTAATAAGGTATGCAAAATATACAAATGAATGCGAAGGAAGAAATCTTACCGAGCACACCCACAAACTTAAACTTGATAGTGCCCTCACTGTCAGGCTACACCATGAGGGTCAAAATTGTCGACGCTCTCCCTAAAAGCAAATTATATATAAAACAAAAAGGAAAACAAAAAATATATACAAAAATGGAATCCCCCCCAAACTTAAGTAAAACAGTGTTTCCACTATTAAGCGTTGAAGTTATGGATTAGGGAGGAAAGAGAATAGTATCAATCTATACAAGGCCTTACACAGGCCAAAATTTAACACCAACCATTCAAAAATTTTATCGCTATAATGTACAGGTTGGTCGAAGAATGCGGAGAGGTAAGAAATGGAGAATACGCGAGACCGTATGGAGATAGAAGCGGGATACAGTCTCGGTATATGAGAGGAAGAATGGTGGAAGGGAGAAAGAAGTGGAATACGAACTTGAGGGTGGAAATGGATTGAATAAATTAGTACAATCTGTAATGATCGATGTGAAAAGATGGATTGTACTAATCTATCAATATGGCGAGAAATGGGGTCAAATCCCTCAAGATTCATGAGAAACCATGGGTACGCCGAACTCTGTAAACCAGACATATGAAATGAAAGTGAGACAGTTTCATACAAGGTTGGAACGATGGAAAGGATGGAGGTAGGTGATTGAGAAAGGTTATCGGTTAAAGGTTCAGGAGGGTGTACACAGTCAATGAAAGGAACTGGATGAATTGAAAAATCCGACTCATCAATTAAAACTGGTTCATCCTCAAAAATATCCTCAAAAGTTTCCTCAAAATTCAGCTTATCCATGCAAATTTCATCAAAATCAAGACGCGTATGGGGTTCGGGAAAAACAGTTAATGATTCGGGATGATGAATTGGAGAGAAAAACTCTGCCAAATCTACAGGTTCATCATCCAAAATATTCCCGGCGTCAATATCCTCAATCAAGTGAAAATCAATATTCTCAGATACCTCAACAAAAGCATGGATATTAATCAATTCAGGTTCTAGAGTGGAGGTGTAGAGGTCAAAAGGATTGGGTGTGGTTTCACTCGAATAGGACCCTTCACAATCGGGCAAATCAAACACTACAAATTCACACAACTCATTATCTGTTCTATCTTTAATGAATGAATCATTTGGAACACTAGATAGATATTCAAAACCGGAGTTGTGGGATTCAAGTTGAAACGGGTAGGCTTGATTCGGAAGGGGGTACATCTCACTCTCTCCACTCAAATTCTCAACCTGTCCTACCGCCTCTTCATACATTGGAAAATTTGGAGCTAGTTGAAAACTAGCTACCGGGCCAATAGGTTGTATGAGGGCGGCCATGGACGCATTCAAATCCATCATCTGTTGGTACGACGCTACCCTAAAGTCTTCCAAAGACTGTTCCAGACTAGACATGGGTTGTGAAGGGGTTTCAGTAAAAGATTCAAAGTTGTTTGGATACTGAAAACTCCCAAATGGCGGTTCAAAAGCAATGTCTAGGGAAGGTGCAAAAGTCGGGTAGGACTGGTAAGAATTGAATGGCTGGACAGGAGCAGGATCAACATTTGGATAAGAAGGTGAATGGAATTGTTGATCCCAAGAATCTGTAGTGGTGAAAGGAGTGAAAGATCGGCTACGGGATTGTTCAATATGTTCAGCGACGGACAAAGGACGACTTGCAAAAGGGGTATCAACATAAGAGGGTGGGGGAGGTTGAAAAGGTTGATACAAAGTGGATTGCGGAGGGCAAGTGTTTGTCCTAGATGTGTCTATCCAATCTTTCAAAGAGATTTTGGGCATGGAGGGATCGTTCGACGTTCGGCCAAAGCAAGAACTGTAAGAAGTAATGTCTGGTTGTGGGTATCAAAGTTCGGAAAGAGTTTTGCGAGGTAGGATACCCATGATATGAAGAGAGAAAGAAAGAAAGGAAGAGAAAAGGAGGGGAAAAAGAATGTGGATTTTTTTTTATTTTTATAAAAGAAAATATTTGTTTTTGGAGTTTTGAAAATTGTTTGTTTTAAAATAATACGGAATTATAGGACTAAAATTTACAAGCACAATCACAATCACAATATGCACAAACACACCTAGAGTTAGGGTCACTTAGGTCAGCTAGACAGCTCCTAACTGTTCCAAAAGGCTAGAAATAGGACCTCAAACCGCCTCTTCTCCGCCAATTGCGGCCAGGTAAGTGCCAGGTAAGTGGGTGGCTCCCCACTACGTAAGTAGTGGTCCTAAATACCACTTGCCTTAGACACACTTTCCTAGACACCGCAAAGTCAAGATAGGATAAACGGCCGATGACTACAACCAGTCCTCTGTCCTATTGAGCGTGACGTCCTTAGGGCTGAGTCTAGTACTTTTTATTAGCTCAAGGTAATGCGTATGCAATTAGTAATTTGTGGGGTCTTAGGAAGGGTGATGAAATCCCCATCCAATCTGAATTGGTGTTCAGGCCCCTTAATGTCCGTATTAGTATATGCAAAGCGGTAAACAAACAAAATCTAAAATAACATAAAAATATTTTGCGGCGGCGCAATTCTGTGCAACGAAACCTGCAGAAAATACAATATAGAGGAATTCACAGAGAAGATAAAAAGAAATAGAAAGGGCAGAAAAAACTTGAGGCACAGAGGCTTCAATACGGCCGCGGAACCGCGGCTAAAACCCCCCTTTGACCGCGGTTCCGCGGTCATGTTGCTTAGTTGGGGCTTCAACTTGGGTCCCTGCACTCCCCTTGGTCTCTTCTCCAAAAATAAAATTCTCTGTTTTCTTTTTGGATTACTGTACTTGCTCCAGATTAGCCTGCACACTTGCACACAAAAATTATCAAAAATAACAAAAAGATTTTATTTTTTATTTATTTATAAATATATACAAAAAGATTATTAACCCGAATAACAAGAAAGAAAATACGTTACCGTCTCCCCGGCAACGACGCAATTTGATCGCACGCTTTTGGCTTGTCGGATGTTTAAAGTTCTAAAGTTATAACCGCGATCAGGACGGTGTCGCTATGCAGCTAGCCGGTTGAGCACGGGTCGATCAACAGGGAGATGGTTGTATGTCCGTTCGAGTTTTAGACGAGTCAATAAAGAATGTGTATATGTTTGTTCAAATCTAACCTATGTGCTTTATATGCAAGTATAAAGTTGTTAAGAAAAAGATACGAAAGTGTAAGCTAAAGAAATCCGCACTCAAAACCTTTGAGCCGAGTCTTGACCAATTGAAGCTAGAGCAATCGGCAACAACGTGGATTAGGGTACTTAAGCACGGTATTCGTGGAATCCGGCTTATTGACCCTTATCCGTCTGTTCTTGTCTCTTGCTTTCACCAACGGCCAAACCGAACGCAACCGGTCGCGGCTAGGAATCACCGTTACCTTTGTAGGGTAGGGTGCCTAATGGAACGCTTGCGTAACGTTTAGGCGGAGTTCAAAGGAAAATAACTGGAAAAGGAAATGAGGAATGAAACCTTAACTTACAATATTGTATTTATTCTTAACAACAACATATTACAACCATTCACAAAACGAACCAAAAAGAGCAAAAGAAAAGATAAACAAAGAAAAGAAAAGATTACAAGCAATTAATTAAAAGTGCATGGAATTTAAGTGCATGAAAGTAAAGCAAGTATTAAAGTGCAAGAAAGTAAATGAGCAAGAAATGAAACTAGGAACCATAGAACCCAAAACAAGACATGGGTTCAATAACCAAATCTTAAACTTGCAAGCTCAATTAAGAGGTTGCAAGATCAAGAAAAGGCAAAGAACTCAAGGAGAATGAAGCATAAAAGAGAGAACATTATTGATTCCAAAATGATATAACCCCTTGAGATCAATGACCAAAGCATAAACTTGCAAGCTCACTTAAGAGATTGCAAGATCAAGTTAAGGTAGAGAGCTCAAGGGGGAAGCTAAGCAAAAGAATGATACAAAATAACCCTCATCTTCATTTAACATCCACTCAAAAGCTCTCACAACAATTTAATGGAGGAAAGATATAGAAGAAGAAGAAGAAGAAGAAGAAGAACTAAAAACTAACAAAAAGTGGGCATAAGAATTGATCACATGGCTTGGCAAGTTCTGGGCTATTTATAGGCAAGAAACTGAAACCCTAGGGCCACATTCTGACCCTTCAAGAAAAGACCCAACTACCCCTGAAATATTTTCATCTGACGAGCCAATATGGCCGCGGTTCCGCGGCCTAAGCGCGCTTATGCCGCGGATCCGCGGCCATTTTGGAGAGTTAGATCATACAATTTGGTGGGTTTCCCTGGTTTTCAGTACTCTTCAGTGTAGTATATGTTGTTTCTCAAAAGCTTTTCACAATATTTCTAGAATTTCAGCAGATCAAAAGGTGATGTGATGTGGATCTTTTGCCATGATTTTTCTTAAGCTCCGCGTAGACATGTTGGATCTTGTGTTGACATTGTGCTTTGTGCATGAAAATGACATCGATTTGCCATTTTGTCCCTTAAACTGGTGTGCGGCAACATACGGATAGAGAACGGAGACCCGTGTTTTATCTGTGGTTGGAAGTAATCCGGAATTTGTCGTGCTTTTCCATGAATTTCACTGTTTAGAGCGGAGAACCTATATCCTGCAATTAACTAGCAAACACGGCTCAAGAGTACCTACCGATAAGCAATGTGATAAAAATTGGGCGGTATAAAAATGCAAAAATCTGATATGAACACTCGTCGGGAACAGAAAAGCACGACAAATGAGCGCAAAAAAGCCGCTGGCAACTGTTATATAGCTGAAACCAAGGGATCGCAAGTTATCACCTTTAGAAGCGACTCTGACGAAGAAATCGCCCTCAGCCCTCTCCTCAAGGAATCCACCTCCGACACAAAAGATACGAAGACTTGTGAGAAAATCTAGCTGTGTAATCGTACGTTGCCCGAAAAATTTCGGACCTAGGACCGAAATGTCCTTAAACTAACAATGGACCGCAATGTCCTAAAACTTGCAACTGACCGAGACGTCTATAAAGTACTACGAACCGCGGCATCCCCAGGCTGACGTGGTAAAAAAAAGGTATGTCCACAAGCAAAACGGGCACGGATGAATACCCAAAAGGGCGCCGTGAGTAAAAACAGCAGGACTACCGGCGATGTTTGTGAAAATCTGAAAGGGCGCAGATTCGTAAAAAAAAGAACGGTACATCCGTAAGCAAAATGGGCACGGATGAAAACCCGAAAGGGCTCCATGAGTAAAAACAACAGGACTACCGGCGAGTTTTGTGAAAACCCGAAAGGGCGCAATCTCGTTAAAAGACACTTGCAGGGTTCTCTCGACCTTATGAGGAGAAACCACCTGCGTGAGATCCTTACGACTCACAAGGGAGCAACACACGTATGGATCCCCACGATTCCTAAGGAGAAAATACACTTGTAAGATCCTCACGACTCGTAAGGAGAACCCTCTTATTATACCCTCACAGCTCATAACATTCAAAAGTCTTAAGCTACAGGGATCTGAACCTGTTCTTAAGAGCTACCACAACCTCCAATACTGCCCTACAATCGACTCAATGCTGACCCTTGTATACAATCCACGGGCGCGAATAAACATTTCCCTAACAAATTCTCATCTGCGACTAGGGATATGTCTACACGGTGAGCAGCCCTTGTCAGTCCTCTCGACTTAGAAGGAGAAAATACTCTTGTAACTTAGGAGTCCTCACGACTCCTAAGGAGAAAACGCACCTACGAGATCCTCACGACTTGTAGGGAGAAATACCTTTATGAGACCCTTACGGCTCATGAAGTCAAAATCCTTAGTCGACAGGATCTTAACCCTGTTTACTGAGCCACCTTTGGTCATCATCGACAGAGGCAAATGATGATTCGCTCGTGGAAATATCCCAGTTGTAGCGGAGCTGATGCCGAAATCTGTGTCTAATTCCAAGCTTGCAGCGAAAACCCAGCGAGCCACACATGCATACAAATAGCCGAAATGATGCGGCAACTTGCAAACAAAATCAGCAAGTAAAAATAAATGCATGCAAAATAGCCGAAATGATTGGGCACCGCGAAAAAATAGCCGAAATGATTAGGCAATCGCGACTTTCGCTATATAAAAGCTGAAATGATAGAGCATCGCGGAAAGAAATAAAAAAAATGAAATTTTTTGCCCTACAAGTGATATCACATCAATCCCTGCATACAATTCAGGGGCACAAACAAAGAAGGAATCACACCTTCCCTCCGCAGGCTTCATCAGAAGAAGAAGCCGAATCCTGACGGTTCACAGATAGCCTGGAGATCATCTCAACATTCGTCTCATTACAACAGACATGACATCAAGCAAATCGGAACAGAGGCAACTCCCAGTTCCATGACTCGGCGGTGCACAGATGACCGAGAGTCAAATCCCGACTCCGTGAAATGCGGATGAAGTCAACCCTTCCTGGTTACGTGGAACATGGCTTATGTCAATCCTGACCCCGTGGGAAACATCCAGAGCGGATCCTGGTCCTCGCAGAGCACGGCAATGACCCCGTGTGAAGCATCAAGAGCAGAGCCAGTCCTCGTAGAACACGAGAATGACCCCGTGGGAAGCATCCAGAGCAAAATTCCTGGTTATGTGGAATGCGGCTTATGTCAATCCTGACCCCATGGGAAACGTCCAGAGCGGATCATGTTCTTCGCAGAGTACGGCAATGACCCCGTGTGAAGCATCCAGAGTGTAGCCTGGTCCTCGCAAAACACAGCTATGACCCCGTGGGAAGCATCAAGAGCAAATTCCTGGTTACGTGGAAAGCGGCTTATATCAATCCTGACCCCTTGGGAAACGTCCAGAGCGGATCCTGGTCCTCGCAGAGCACGGCAATGACCCCGTATAAAGTATCCAGAGCGGATCCTGGTCCTTGCAGAACACGGCAATGACCCCGTGGGAAGCATCCAGAGCAAATTCATAGTTATATGGAACGAGGCTTATGTCAATCCTGACCCCGTGGGAAACGTCCAGAGCAGATCCTGGTCCTCGCAGAGCACAGAAATGACCCCGTGTGAAGCATCCAGAGCGGAGCCTGGTCCTCGCAGAACAAGGCTATGACCCCGTGGGAAGCATCCAGAGCAAATTCCTGGTTACGTAGAACGCGGCTTATGTCAATCCTGACCCCGTGGGAAACGTCCAGAGCGGATCCTGGTCCTCCCAGAGCATGGCAATGACCCCGTGTGAAGCATCCACAGCGGAGCTTGGTCCTCGCAGAACACGGCAATGACCCCATGGGAAGCATCCAGAGCAAAATTCCTGGTTACGTGGAACGCAGCTTAAGTCAATCCTAACCCCGTGGGAAACGTCCATAGCGGATCCTGGTCCTCGCAGAGCATGGCAATGACCTCGTGTGAATCATCCAGAGCGGAGCCTGGTCCTCCCAGAACACGGCAATGACCCCGTGGGAAGCATCCAGAGCAAAATTCCTGGTTATGTGGAACGCGACTTAAGTCAATCCTGACCCCGTGGGAAACGTACATAGCGGATCCTGGTCCTTGCAGAGCACGGCAATGACCCCGTGTGAAGCATCCAGAGCGGAGCCTGGTCCTTGCAAAATACGGCTTTGACCCCGTGGGAAGCATCCAGAGCAAAATTCCTGGTTACGTGGAACGCGGCTTATGTCAATCCTAACCCCGTGGGAAACGTCCACAGCGGATCCTGGTCCTCACAGAGCACGGCAATGACCCCGTGTGAAGCATCCAGAGCGGAGCCTGGTCCTCGAAGAACACGGCAATGACCCCGTGGGAAGCATCCAGAGCAAAATTACTGGTTACGTGGAACACGGCTTATGTCAATCCTGACCCCGTGGGAAACGTCCAGAGCGGATCCTAGTCCTCGCAGAACACGGCTATATCAATCCTGACCTCATGGGAAGCATCCAGAGCAACTCCTGACTCCGTGAAATGCGGATAACGGTAACCTCACCCATCACTTACGGGTCCTCACGACTTGTAAGGGAGCAAACTCTCTTGTGAGATCCTTACGACTTTCAAGAGAAAACACACTTAGAAATTCTCACGATTCTTAAGGAGAAATTACACCTACGGGATCCTCTCGACCTGTAGGGAGAAAATTCTTTATGAGACCCTCACGGCTTATAAAGTTGAAAAGTATTAGGAGGCGGATCTTAACCCTGAATTATAAGCCATCATTGTCCTGCAAAGAAATCGAAATAGACTATCTGCAGAATACACTTGCTAAAAGGGATACACCATCAAGAAAAAATATATCTTTTATTCATGAATCAAAATGAATACGAAATACAATTCATGAAAGAACCAAAAAATATACTCTCATTCAGGAGTGTGTACAAAAGAAGAATAAAAAAATATGTATATACAATTCTTCAAGTCGGCGGGCGATTTAGTAGATTTGTCAGTTCATCCCTCTTTCGTTGGGCCTCGCCTTCATGATTTAGTATCGTCAAAAGACGGGCCTCCGCTTGAGCCTGTTGGGCCTGGTATGAGGCAAGCCGGTTTTCATGCTCTTTTTTAGTGGCCTTATGGGCTTCAACCATTTCACGAGTAAACACAACGGCCTTATCAATGGCTACCACCTCCTTGATAGCCTCTTGAAGCACTCGCCAAAGTTCATATGCTTTAGTGGCCCTGGCCGTAAGGTTGGCTTGAAGCTCCCGCAGCGCTTTGGAAGCCAGCTCCCTCTCCGAAAACTTACGGCTAAGCCTTTTCTCACATGATATCATGTTCCCAGCACACCGCTTAATCAGCCCATGTAAGCTCGCCTTCGCGGCCACAACCTCTGAAGGAAGGCGTGTACATTCAAGAACATGCAAGCAAGCCTCCACCTACCGACAAAACTCAACCCAAACTTGCACCAATGTTTCGCTATGGTAGGTTGCAAGAAAAGGAAGAGAGCCGTTAGCTTCAGCGGCAAATGCTTCGGCCATGATAAGACTTCCAGCGCGAAGGTCTTCAAATAGAGCTGATAGGGAGTGAAGGGTTAGCTTTGCCATCCGTTCCGAGGCACGCAGAGCATAGGGGCCGGGTGGCATGGCAATGCGAGACTCCAGCGTGGTGAGAACTGGAAGAGCTGTTCAGATTTATAAACAGTCAGCGAGACTTGTAAGCAAAGAACAAATGGAATGACGTTAAGACTTTACTTACCCACAGTTATGCAAGAGGGATCTGAAGGCTCCCCAGGCCCGTCAAGAATCTCAACCTCGTCGTCGGCTTCCAGAACTGTAAAAGACATCAATGTCATTATATGAAATAGTGATAATGCTGTGAGAAGAAGGAAAACGACACTAACCTTGCCCGGAAGAGAGGATGATGCGTTGAGGAGATATCGCCTGCGGAGCAGCCATCTCCAACAGGCACTGAAAGGACTGCCTGGGAAAAAGATCAGCGATAGATGCCGCCAGTCCACGCAATTCTGAAGAGACAGAAGGGTTCAGATAATGGAAAGATTGTTAATGTAAAATATAGAAGGTTAAATTCAATGCTTCTCCCATTCTGGGCTGGAGGGATAGCAGCTTCGGCGGCCTCCTCCGTGACCTCAGGCACATCATCGGAGACGCGGACTAGTGTAGCGACTTCCGAGCGAGGAGTAGTAGCTGCCATTGCAGGCTCCAACTGAAGGACGGTAGCCTCGACTACCTGTCCCCTAATCTCCGGACCGCCCCTAGAAAGATCCATTGTAGCGGCGACCGACAAAGATGCCTCCCTCGAGGGAGCAAGCACTTGGGGAGCGGGAATCACCGAGGGAGACTCCATCGCAGGAGCAATGGTTGCATCGACCCCCTCCACACTGATTGGTGTTTCACTGGGGATATCAGCATAATCTACGACCAAAGCGCGACTCAGAGCCTCCGCCGCCACCGAAGTCCCTGCAAAGTTTGTACGAGGATAAGGATACATATATATATATATATACAAGCAATACAAAATATTACAAAGAGATACATGAACATACCGATGCGCAAGGGAGCTTCTAGTATGGCTTGTTCAAGCCGACGCTCCTTCCTGAGGAGATATGCTCGCCGAGGTGCGAGAGTAGTCTCATGGCCACCGGTCCACAATGAAAGTGCATCCTCGGCGTCGGCTGAGACGGCTTGCTTAAGAGCCCTTTCACCCCATTCTTCCAAAGGGCCTATGAATAGCCGCCGTATCCACGGAGGGTCTTCATAAAAGATGACGGCAGGGTAAGGCTTCTTCGGGACCCTAACATTCTCGGATTCGTCTTGTCAGTGTCTTATAGCCTCAGCCAATTGTGCGGCTTCCTCGGCAGATGAACCCGAGAAAATTAGGCCACCATCCGATTCTTGCATAGCTAGTGGTTCATCCTGAAGAATAGGCTCGGACTTTATTAAAGAGTCGAGCAGATTAGTGACCGTCTTTCTCTGCCTCTTGGACCCAGAACTAACCGCCGAAGACGATCGTTTCCTTCCCCGTGGAACTTTGGTACGGCGTTGACCCACTTCACCTTCAATGTCCTCGCTCAGCGGTGCTACCGAGGACGACACGGCCATTGTTGACGCCGCGGACGATGATACTGCTACCGGCGCCCTATTAGCCCTTGATTGAACCCGAGTACGCAGTGGCATACTAGCTGTGGGTGTTACGTCTACTTCTGCCGCCTCCGGAATAAGTGGACACTGGTATCCCTCAAGGGAGGGAGAACCGTTGCACGCGGTTGCGGCGGAACTCCCGTGGCTTGAATTAGAATGGGAGCGCTGTATCCGAGAAGCACCGTCTTCTCCTCGGCAATAATTGGACTGACCCGGTGGAGGTACCAGCCCGTGAAAGACCCCACACATCGAGGAGTATGATCAGCTTCAGGAATCATGAAGCGAGAACCAGTGTTCAGCCGCACGAGGTGATGAGCGGCGTCACGACCAACTTCAGGCGATGGGCTAGGCGCCACTGTAAATCCCTCAAAGGGGACACCCTGATCATATCCAAGTTGCCGGGCAAAGCGGTGTGGGTTGTACCGCATAAAAAGGGCCGCACCGTTCTGACAAAATACCAGATAACCTGGTCTGATCGCGTATAGGTGCATTGCTTCCCTGAGCTTCAGAGAAGGTACCCCCTCCTTCGATAAGTCGCATAGTTGTTGAATCGGTCCTGAAGGAGCAGATAAGACTCGATCGATGAATACCATTCCGCCCATATTATCATAGGGCGCGATCAGCACACGAATAGCCCCAGACTGAGTCGGGTCAGGAGCAGAAGCGTCCACCAGCCGCATGAGTCGCGGAAAAGTATAGGCGTCATAAAATTTGGGTCTTTGGTGCGCAGCAAAAGCCCCCAACACGTGCATCTGAATCCAGGACGTAAAGTAATAAAGAGTGAAATTTACCACATCTACGCCTGGAGTTGAGGTATTGGCTGCGGCACTTAACCCATGATATAGATGCGCTAGCCCTGGAATGCCTACAGCTAGTCGCGTTCCCTCAGCAATGTGATGAGGGTAAATAACCGAGGCTCTCATGAAACGACGATGCATGGGAATGACGAACCAGCTAAGCCAAACGCTGATGAAGCCCACGATGAAAGTCTCCTCATCCATACCAGGAGCTACAATTGACTCGAAAGATACCACCGACATGATGGGAATGTAATAATGCGGAAAGTCCTCTTCTTTAGTCGGCCGCCTGTTTAAACCAAACCCAAAAGGGTCGTTAATGTTCACGAACTTCGGAGCCGTCTTTGATAGGACATCCTCGTGAAGGAAGCAAGCGATAAAACTTTTAAAAGTGATGCCCTGCTCCTCTGACTCTGTGAACAGTTTGTCAAAAATACTCAGGGTCTTGATCAAACTTGGGCGCTTGTGGCGGACGGCGTTCTCGGTAGACAGGCCGTCAAGCATGGCAGGCTCGGTTTCGAAGTCATACTCATCGGGAGGCAGTAATTCTTCATAAAGTGTCCCCCTGACCGGCAGTCCTGAGATCTCATGAAATTCTTCCAGAGAAATTGAAACTTCACGGTCCCCCAGAAGGAAGGTGTTAGTGGGAAGATTCCATTGGTTCAAGAAGGCCTTAACCCACCAGACATGGGGAGATTGGTAGTGGAAAAGGGGTGCATATATCGCCTGATAGAGTCCAACCCTCTGTAGTCGCGCGCGATGGGCGGACAGGATGTAACGAGCCCAGAGAAGGCAGCCCGTGGGGTGTCGAGGGGTAAGCCCTATCTTGTAAATCTTTCCCCATGTCTAGGCTTCGCCCTGGAAAATGCGGCGCCCTAAAATATCTATAGCCGGCACCGGATGGTTCGGAATACCAGTTGTTGAAGGCTCAAGCCGTCCCATAGGGGTCCAATTCGGCATCTCCACAGCAAAGGCAGTCCGTGGAGGATCCATCGGCAGGAATGGATAGGTAGGCTCCGTCGGTATCTCACAAAGAAAACTGCGGCGACCGTAGATGATGTGACGGTACCAAGTCCCCCATAAAAGCAAATTGGTGCGATTCGGGTCATGAGCCCTGATCATCGCCATCACTTCCTCGTCAGACGGTGACTGAGGAAAAGCAGCCTCCGAGCGAGTGAAAGGAAAGAATGGAACAGAAGTCATTGCGCCTGAAATAAAAGAAGGGGAAACTGTTAAGCAAAGCTAACACGTGTTTATAAAGGCATATATGAAAAGACAATGGAAGAAAGCAATAGAGGACTCATTTTATAGGACCATTGGTTACAAAACACATGGGTCCCACAAAATCAAGATGGCGGCTTGCTAATGATGAGGCAAAGCAATTACTATGAGACAAAAAGAAGATTCTCAATAAATGAACACAGGATTTCAAATGACCCTACACATTCCCCAAAAAGAAATCCATCTTGAACTCTGCAAAAATCAAGCAGAGCAAGGGAATTAAATTCCCAGAAAACCCTACTGCAAATTTTTCTTTTTGTTTCAAAGAAACAACTCAGGGCAAGAAAACCCCAAGAAGATCTCTGGGAAGAACTAAGTTCTTCAGAGGAATTTTATTCCTTTTGAACAAGGGAATTAAATTCCCAGAAATTTTTTTAGAGCCAAAGCTCTTAGAGGTGGAATTAAATTCCACAGAAAAGACAAGCATCGCCATTGATCCCTGAAGATCTGAGAAACCCTAACAAGGTCTGTTGTTTAAAGATTGAATGGTTTTTCTTTTTAAAGAACTTAAGAAAAAATGGGTTCTTGTAAAAGGGAAAAACCCTTGGTATGGATTTAAAACCAACGAAGATTTCTGCAAAAGTTCTTCAGTCGTTCAAGATCATTACCTGAGAAAAGGGAATCTTTCAACAGAGTTAAACTCTGGAAATTTTCGAAACAGAGAACTAAGCTCTGAGAAAAGAGAATTAAATTCTCAAAGGGAAAAAGTAAGCAAGGAAGAAGATGAGCAAAGTGGAGGCGCTTCTGAAGGAACGCTGGCATTTATAGGATGTGATGGGAAACGTTGCATCTCCCCTACTCCCTAGACAGATCCAACGGTCACAAAGGTGACAGCGTTGCACTCACGTGCAAACACGTGAGAACAACGCTGTGGGGCATTTGTTCCCTGATAAAAATCAGGAAAAACCTCAATGAGATACCACGTGCTCACACGTGACCAAGGGTCACGTGTTGACACGTGATAGTTTCCTATGATCTCCACTTTATAGAATTAAATTCTAAATCAAACAAAAATGTAACAAAAAAGCTAAAGAAACACGCCAAAGGGGGATCACGTGCTCACACGTGACCAAGGATCACGTGCCCACGCGTGACCAAGGGTCACGTGATGGTCCTTTAGCTCTGCTAAAAGGCAGAATTAAATTCTGAACAAAAGAAGGTCACGTGCCAACACGTGACAGGTCCCTCAGCTCTCTAATTGATAGAATTAAATTCTATTTCAATGGTCAAATGTTAGGATCACGTGCCAACACATGATGAGCTTTAAAAGCCTTATAAGTTAATAGAATTAAATTCTAATTGAGGGAAATCAAAGATCCTAACTAGGAAAGTATATCTTTAAATCTTTCCAAACAAATAAAAAAAAGGATTATGCTCTGTAAAGCGGAGCACCGTTGGATTAAAAATCCAATGGTGATTAAAAATGACCAATTTATGGAAAGACTTCATACAAGGAATGATTTCCCTAAAATTCACTAAGAATAATAAACAGAATATCTTCTGAATTAAAATTCCAATAGTCAATAAAATTCACTGAGTGATCTAAAAGATCATGTTAGTTATAAAAACAAACAAAATCTTTCGATGAAAGATTTACTAAACAAATTGATTGCTTTCTTTCTCCTATAAATAGGAGCCAAGAAGAGAAGATAGAAGGATTTTTGGATCTTGGAATTTTCTGAAGAAAAATAGCAGAGAAAAAAGAAAGGAAAATTTAATTCTCAAGAAAAGAAATCCTAGGTGAGAAAAAGGAAAGGGATCAAATCTCCACAAAACAAAAAGAGAATTTAATTCTCAATCTAAGAGTTTAACTCTTCTGCAAAAGAACTTAATTCTTCCTCTGGTTGAAGATCTGCAAAAGCAGATCTCCCCACAAGTTGAGAATTTAATTCTCATCGGGGAGATTCTGCCTTGCAGATCCAAACCTTATAAGGAAGAATTTGAGTTCATGGAATTTAATTCCCTCAAATTCATAGGAATTTAATTCCTCCAAATGAAACTAGGGTTTAACCCTATATGAGAATTTAATTCTCCCAAATTCATAGGAATTCAATTCCTCCAAATGAAACTAGGGTTTAACCCTATATAAGAATTTAATTCTTCCAAATACACAGGAATTTAATTCCTCTAAAACAGAATTAGGGTGTAACCCTACGGAGAATTTAATTCTTAAAACAAGAGACTTGAAACTTTCCATGCATGTAAAGAACTTGGTCACGTGGTAACACGTGACCCTTCTCTTCGATGAGTAAAAAAGAAAGAACAAGACTAGGTCACGTGCCCCCACGTGACCGCTAAAACAGATCCTCAAAATAAGAAAGAAAAACATGGAGGCAATGCCTCACGTGCTCCCACGTGACCCTCAAAATAAAGAGAATACATCCAAAGGCAGAATCAATTTTGGGCGCCCTCACGTGACCCCACGTGACCCTTAATAAACACTTTAATAATTAATACATGGATACCCATCACGCGCCAACACGTGATGGCCCGAAGTCCAAAAGTGTTTAACACTTATTTGAATATTCTGAGAACAAAATAAGGGATGTCTGGCCCCATCTTCAGATGCCTCACGTGCTCACACATGATGGCCTGAAAGCTAAGTGTTTAACACTTATTTGAATATTCTGAGAATAAAATAAAGGAAGCTTAGTCCAATCCTAGGGCGCCTCACGTGTCCTCACGTGAGCGCTTCATCTTTTCAGTGTTTAATACTATTTTGAGTGTTCTGTCCCTAGTGTTTAACACTATTCTAAATTCATCACGTGGGAACACGTGACCGCTAAATATGTGCTAGTGTGTAACACTATTCTCAAACCATTCTTAGCCCAAATTGGCTATGTCTTTCTGAGTCAAGACTCCCCTTTTAACTGAGCCTCAAATACACTTTTATTTTCCAAATTTAGTCATCTCATATGGCATATGAGTGCTCAGCACTCGATACAAGACAAAATATGGTCAGAATCCAAACCCCTGTTTTGCATTGCTAAATAACAGGGGGCTGAACACAGTCAAGTGTTCAACAGTCCCGACAAAGGTCCAACATTTTAAACCTAATTGGACTTAGCCCAAGTTGACCATAAGTCCTCAACTCAGATTCAACTGAGCCCATGCGCTCATAATCTAATTAATTGATCTTAGTCCCAAATTGGACTACAGATCTCCCAACCCACTTTGGTTCATGGGTACATCTCTTCACTCCTCTGATATTTGTCGCTGTAATCCTTCAACGTCTTCAAAGAGGTGACGGGTCCCGATAACCAATCATTCCACGGACTGTGGGGTCCCTTTAAACCCATGGACTATGATGTCCTTAACCTTGGACTGTGGGGTCCTTTAACCCATGGACTATGATGTCCTTAACCTTGGACCGAGATGTCCTTAAACTAACTATGGACCGAAATGTCCTTAAACTAACATTAGACCGTAATGTCCCTAAACTAATCGGCCGCAATGTCCCTAAACTAAATAATAGAGCCCAAATGCTCTCTTGTTGGATCTAAATGATCCTGTTAAGTTGATCTTAGTCTAAAAATTAGACTAACGTATTCTTAACAAGTGTTTAAGTTGATCTTAGTCTCAAATGAGACTAGCGTATCCTTAAACCCAACCCCAAACCTAAATCTAAGAAAATACGGATTTGGACTAATTCACGCCCTACGGGCGACAACATAAATTAGTCTCCGTATACAATCCACGGGCAACCAAAAACAAAACAAACACACACGACACGAAGTGACCATCTAGAGAAAGAGAAAGTGGTTACCGCGATGCTGTAGCGTAATTAACTGTAGGGGCATGCGCCTGCAGGGACGAGCGTCCCTACAATCAAAAACCCCTCAATGAGGGGAAATCTGACGATGTCTGCTACAGCGGCCGCATCTGTTTAAACCTTTGATACATGGTGCCATAAATCAACTTGGCATCTTCGGAGAGGTGGACAGATAGCACCAATTAGCATCTTCCCCCAAATTCAGGCAAGACGAACCTACGCGGTCGCGTCTCTATGCTCGGAAGAGAACAGCTAGCAGTAGGCAGTGATCATATCACATACCCACAAACCGTCAACGGTACTGCAGGGTTACCTAGCACGACAGCAAGGTTTCGGGAGGCTTCGTCCATGCCAATTTAAAAAATTTATCGTTCTAAAGAAACCTAACCCTAGAATCTTAACAAAAGAATTATACGAACCAAGAATGCAAACATCATTATATCTAAGTGGATGAGGAATACAACCTTTGTAGACCGGTCCTTCACTTCTAAAGCTCGGTGTAGTAGTCCCTTCGCTCCAAGTAGTGAACACCCGAACTCTAGTAAGGGTTCACATGAAGAAATGAACAAGCTTGCTCGAAATAATCGAGGACGAAGATGATCTACGTCGAGGAGACTCAAGCTCATGCTACCTCTTCACTAATGGTAGATTAGTGAAGCAAACACCCAAAACTAAATGGCTAATATAGTAGAAAATGATGAAGTAGGAATTGGGCTCACTTTAGATTAATTTTTCTCACAATATTTCATCACCTTTTAAAACCTAGAAAGCTTTTCTCATGAGGAAGAAGAAGATGAAGTGGAGATGAAAATGAAACTCATGAGGTGAGAATAACAACCATGGGTGAGTTAGTGTCATACACTAACTCATGTAGAGAATAGACCATGGCTAACAATAATGGTTAGGTTAATAAATATTTACAAGTAAAACAAAGTTAGTGGATTAAGTCAATGGTTAGCAAAAGCTTCTCTAAGATTCTAGCCATGAAAAATTTCCAACCATTTTGAATTACTTGGATAATTAAAAACCCTAACATTAACATAAGCATGGTGTGAGTCTCATACACCCATGTAGCATGTGGCATCAAGCATGACACAAAAATAATGTACGTTAATATATATCACATATATACTAAGTGTACACAAGTGAGAAAAAGAAATGTTTAAGTGAGCAAATATTAGCTAATGTAAATTAATATATCACATATATAATTATACATCAAATTATTAAATCAACACTTGATTTAATAATCCGGCTATATCACATACAACCGGCTAATATCAAATGTAACAACTTATCAAATCAACACATGATCCGATAACTCGGCAATATCACATATAACCGACCGATATCACATATTGCGAGAATAGAATGTGGTATCACATAGCTGATTAATCTCGGTCCTGCACATATCACATATGTGCTCCTACTTCATTTCGCATGAACCAGGAAACCTCTGTGTAGGACTCTAAAGACTCGTCAATACGCCGGCAGTAGGTGATGATCATATCAAACACCCACAAGCCGCAAGCGGTCTGCTAAACGTAACGGCTACTCGAGTATTGAGTGATCAAAAGATCAACAAGCAATCATGCGCATACTCCTGCGGATCCAATCAGTAACACTGCCGTATAGTCCTGTCTCTTCGTCAGATATGTCGCATATTACAGCCTGGGGTGGTATAACGTCATACCCCAGTAGCCTGATAAGTCATGTCAATGAAAGGTCCATAACGGATCAAGAAAATAATGATAACACTTACCTGTAGATCTTAGCAACCCTGGCCAGAGATTTCCTGTTATGGCCAATCAAGCATAGCGCAACATCAACCCCCAATACCGGGAGAGACGAAATCCCCTACTATCACTTTTTGTCTCCATATGACTTGGAACTGTACCCAAAAACCACCGTTTTGCACGATCTATTGAACATGGTAAGGTGGAAATCAAAGCACAGTGGGAATCATACAAGGCTCTATGACGATCTCGGGTCGATAGACTAACCTATACTAGTGTCACCAGAGAACTGCAATTTCTGACAATAGGTATAATACCATCTAGGAGTTCTCGGCATGTCCGTCCAGTATACCCAGTCTCCACTGAGCACCCGTATACCATCTCTGATGTCAAACACCAATGGATATGGGATCATCCATCGCCCCTCACATGGGTCGAGAAGCGTATACGCTAGTCTACACTGGAATATCGATGCCCCGTCTCGATACTCCCACAACTAGGAACATTTGAAGGATGTACCTACCGACTAACTCTGCCCCACTAGTATGATCTGCATCATAATCCTGGTAGTCAAGTACTCATCCTAAGGGCTTTATCATCATGTAAGAGAGAGACAATAAGTGTACATGTTGAGATAAAGAGCAACCAGATAGCATACTATCATGTCGAGCAAGAAAGTACTCCCTATATATGTCCAGGAATCCACTACAATATACATCGTATGTACAGTAATGGCCTCTAGGGCATACATATATAACTAACAATCTCCCACTTGCACTAAGCTCATTTGTTGTAGTACCTCATACTCAACGTCCTATAGAAGTCTCTCTAAGGTAAGGCCTTTATGAGTGGATCCGCTGTGTTATCCTTCCCGTCTACTCACCTAACCTCGATCCCTTGGAGATCAACCAACTCCCTGATCAGATGATACTATCCTTAGAATATGTCTGGAACGCTGATGGGACCGGCTTTCCTAGGCCAAAGCCACAACTCCATTGTTGTCACAATAACAGTTATTGGACACTCGATGGTAAGAACTATGTTCATCTCATGAACAAGAAATGTCCAGACTGCCACTTTGGCAGCATCATTGGTAGCAATCTATTCAGCCTTTATCGTCTAGTCTGTCACGGTATATAGCTCAGAACTCTTCCAACATACAGTCCCTCCACTGAGGGTAAAGACAAAGCCCGTGACTGACTTTCAGTCAACCTTATCACTCTGGGAGCTGGAATTGGTAAAGGACTCCCACTGGAGTATACCGTTACCAAACCCCAAGAACATTTCTTCAGTGCTTCTCAAGTACTTAAGACTGTCCTACACAGCTATCCAGTGATTCTCCCAAGATCCGATTGATTCCTAATCACTACACCTAGTGAGTCAGCTACATCTGGTCTGGTACATAACGTCGCACAAGTGATAGAGCCTACTGCCGAAGTATAGGGTATCCCTTGTACGCGAGCTCTCTCCAAATCAGTCTTGAGAGACATCTTTTTGGAGAGAGTGATTCATGAGTAAGTGGGCGAACTACCACGCTTAGAATCCTCCATACTAAACCCCTTTAGTATGGTGTTAATGTACATGGATTTGGGACACTCCCAACATCCACATAGATCTATCACCATAGATCATAATTCACAAGATGTAGTAGGTATCATCCAGATCTTCCATGGAGAATGCTCGTGATAAGAGGAACTTGACCAAGTGTAGCATAGGAAACCATTTCCTATCAAGAGTATGTCATCTATTTACAATACGAGAAAGATACCCTTACTCTCTACAACCTTCTTATATACACAAGGTTCATCTACCTTTTTGATGAAGTCAAACTCTTTGACAACCGCATCAAAACAGATGTTCCAACTCCGCGATGCTTGCTTTAATCCTGATAGACTTAAGTATAGCTTTGAAAGTCTCAACTTTTCCATCTACACCAAGAATTTTCTCAAGATCCATTTTCTCCCGATGGGTTTTTCCCCTTCAAGTGCAACATTCAAAGTCATACTTTGTTGGTGTACATGGATTCTATCTTTGATTGCATAGCATCCAGCCTTTTCACAGAGTCTCCACTTGTGATGGCCTGCCTAAACCTAGTTGGGCCATCATCTACCATGATGCAATCCTCACTCCCACTGTCACCGAGAAGACCGTAGTATCTCTCAAGTGGATGAGGAACCCTAACAGATTCGCAGAGAGGCTAAGGTTCGTCAGAGACTATTGAATACTTTGGTTTCACCAAATCATCAGCTGTTAGTTTGTCCAGCTGGAACTCCCTCCAGTTCTACCTCATGACCACTAATTTCTTCATAAGAAATTCCTTTTCTAAAAAGGTGGTACGCTGAGAAACAAAACACATTTTGCTCCTCAGTTGGTAGAAGATATTCCCTCGCAAATGTTTGGGATATCCAACAAACTTATATAGAATTGACCTTATCTCGAGCTTGTCCAGATTTTGCTTTTCAACATAGGCCAGATAACCCCATATCTTAACTCATTTAAGACATGGTCTCTTCCCATTCCATATCTCATATGGAGTGGTAGGCACTGATTTGGTTGGAACCCCATTCAATAGGTATGCAGCTTCTCAAGTGCATAACTCCAAAAGGAAACAGGCAACTCAGCAGTACTCAACATAGAGCGCACCATATCTAATAGGGTGCAATACCTCCGCCCCGATACACCGTTGTGTTGTGGTGTACTCGAAGGAGTAAGGTGAGAGAGAATCATATTCTCTGTTTAGAAACTCCAGGAATTCCATGCGCATTTATTCTCCTTCTCGATCACATTGTAGGACTTAATACATCTACCCATCTGGTTCATAACTTCAAGCTTATATTCCTTGAATTTCTCAAAATTTTCAAACTTGTGTTTCAACAGGAACATATGTATGAATCTTGAGAGATCGTCGATGAATGTAATGAAGTACAAAGAACCAACCCTAGCATTTGTAGACTTAGGACCGTATACATCATCATGTATCCGTCCCAAGAGTTCAGTAACTCTTTTTCTGTTTCCAGTAAACGGAGTATTGGTCATTTTACCTTTGAGACAAGATTGGAAAGTATCATAAGATGAAAATTTGAACAGATTCTCATATTCATCCTTATGTAACTTAGATGGTTTTGTCGCATTGATATGACCTAGTCTACAATGCCACAAGAAGGATTCGTTCATTTCTGAACTATTCCTCTTGTGTGTGTTTTATATACTTTGAACTGTGGTTTGATTTAGAATATATATGCTATTGCGTAACGTGCATGATCCAATCAACTCTTGATTCAGGAAATGTTCATGACATTATCCTCCAATACAGAATTATATCCTTCTTTAACTTAATAAAGAATCTGATGTAATGTTATATATCAGGTTCGGTATGTAATAACATTTGTCCAGAATCAATGTATTTACCATTTGGTAATACAAGGTGATATCTGCCAACTGATTTAGCTGCAACAATTGCACCATTCTCTAACACTGAAAGACATATCACCCAATCCCCGTTCTCTACCTTACTGCAGCCTATGTAACAAATTACATATGTGGGATCCTAATCCGGTATCTCATACCTATGACGTAGAGGATACTGAGAAACAGTTCTTGGTAATGAAGACACCCGAAGAATATGCATCAACATGCTTATTCCTCGATTGGGTGGCATAGGAATCCGGATATTCCCATATTTCCTGCTCGAACTTATAACAATTATAAGATAGAGCGGAACCAACGTTTCCCTGCTCAGTATAATAAGCAGGTTCGGTCAATGCATCCATATTATTATCTTGATTAAGGCGTGACATGGTCGCTACCAGAAGAGAGAGAGAAGAAAACACTCTGCGTGCGCTCTTACAAGATTAGATTGGTTATTATTTTATCTAATCAGGATGGCTCCCACTATTTTTATCAAATCTTCCTTCAAACCCAAAAAGTTAAGACTAGCCGGGATTAATTACACCCTACAAGTTTGCCAATCTTTCGGCCAGGCCAGTGTCGGTACTTTGAGGGAGGTTCCCCGCGCTTTCGCACGGACCTAATTAAAATAAACCTCGTTTTCCCAGGGGCATAATCTCGTTAACACCTTTCTGGACATCTACTTGATCGGCTAATTGTAATGTGTAAAACTCTCTCAGGAATAACTCTTACTCTCAGTGGGTATCGGGATCCAACAATCGCATAGAAGGTATACAATCTCATTGCAAATTTCAACACTTGAAATTCCCGATAATCTTCTGCCCCTAGCGTCCTATGACCTTGACGAAAGCCAACAAACCATAGTCCGCTAGTCAAGTTCAACCCGTACATTTCATGATTTAATTAAACCCACCCGCACGACCCATGACGAAAGCCAATAAAGTCGTACGACTACCCTAATCCAATCACATCATATGCTTAAGCAGATAAGCACTAATCAGCTACCGCACACTACGCCTTGACGAAAGCCAACAAACGTAGCACGAATACTAAATACTACTTATCTGAAATGAAGGAGGGCTACAACAGGTTTTTAAGAAAACCCTTTGCGTAATGAACATGATATCGTTGTTGAATCGAGTAATTTTGAAAAGGAGTGTTTTTGAGGCTTTTACTAGTTTTGCTAAAGAGGTCACTCCCGGTGAATGGATCTCGGCTCTTTCCTTATCGAATAAGGTGCAAAATATTTCATAAATACCACTATGCAAAACAAGAACTAGAAAAGCAATCAAAAGACAAAACCGAGTGGGTTGTAGCATCTGCCAGTTTCGCTAAAGAGGTCACTCCCGGTGAAGACGTCTCGACACTTTCCTTATCGAATAAGGTGATGGATATTCTACAAGGAATACATCTATGCAAAGCAAGAACTAGAGCTGCCAATTTTTAAAACAAGAATCTGCAACATCTTTAGGTTTCTTTTATTTCATTAATCTCATTAATGATGTCCCATCAATTATGCTTCCAAAGTATCACAGAAGAAACGAAAGCATCAATAGTTATTATATATCATATATATAATATAAGCATTTATCTCATAATATCAAGTGATCACATCACAGAATATTAGCGGCAGAAGAACGCATATGAAATATTGGATATACTAGGAATTCCGTATTTTAATTAAGCCAGTAAAAAATGCAGATTCCACTGTCACGACCCGAAATAGCACGGGACTGGCCTTGAATCATATGAAGTCTATAGGACTCCATCTAATTCAAGTAAGCCAAAAGCACAGAAATCTAAAACCATTTTAAGGAGTAAATAAAGAAAACTAGTTTTTAAGAAGTAAGGAAAACATGTTTTAAAAGCACGGTTTTTAAATAAGTAAGCCGAATATGCAATTTTAAAATCTCTACTCTTTTCTGAAAATTTCGGCAGAGTTTCCTTTGTAAATACTGGCCCCAAACGGGGTACAACATGAATAATATATATACAATGATAAAAGGCATCCCCAAGCGGGAGCTAGCTCTTCGTCAATCGACGGTCACAACCACGCAAGCAGTATAATATACAACGCCGAAGGGCGAGAATCAAAACTCAAAAGAAAACTCAAAATCAGCATGAAAACCATAATACTACAACGCGCAACTCTAAGGTCGAAATAATACAGAACTGGTTTTCTAAGTCTGAAACAAAATACATGTTTGGTTGATGGAATTACTAGATACAACTGAATAAAATAATACAAGGGTGGTCACGATGTGAGTGAACCCACCTAACAATGCAATCACCCAGAAAGGAAGCAGTGTGCAAGAAAAGCCGTATTGAAACCTGTACGGCAAAATCTGCAAGAACTGCGGCACAACGGGGGTGAGTTGCCAACTCGTGAATAGAAAACATCACAGAGCAGAAATCGTATATATGACACAATCCTAAGTCAATACGATCAGATATATACATATAAACCTCAAATGTATAAGTCTGAAGCATGATAAGGTGGCAATGCAATATCTATACATAAGTGTAGTGCCAAGTGCTCGTGCCAGTGCCTCAGGTAATAACATATCATAATGTGAGGTATGATCAATGTAGTCAGTGTCAACTATATCATGAAGTATATGAGTATGTGGATATCATCCAACTATAGTATCAATGTCAACTATATGTATGTGGAAATCGTCCACGTGTCACCCAATGACAATAAGCATCATGCATGTAAGTATGATAAAGCATATGCATGGAAGTATGAGGATGTAAATCAACATGTGTCGCTCGGGACATATCAAATCATGGAACCTGAGTGTCAATCATCGACACTCGAAAACATCATGAAACCCATGCCTAGCATCGGCACGTAAATCCTCATATATCAGGCTCCATCAGTCCGGATCAGCCCACGGGCTCTGTCAGTCCGGATCGGCCCATATCATCTCTCGACTCCGGTCGGTATCCTCCGGATATCCGCCGAGCCCAAATACTATCACCGGTAGGTAGTAGTCCCTCTGCCAGGCTCACCGTCTGTATACACAGCATCCCTTTCTTGCCCCGGGGTACCATACCGAGCCCCACCATGTACCCGCATACGGCCTACGGCTCTTCCTCGCATAGGGTATACATATATGTATCAGCACAGATAAAACTCATGATGGGCGCACTGAAATATCATATCAAGGGTAATCGGGTTTCGTTCATATCAGATTTTTGCATTTTCATACCGCCCAATTTTCATCACATTGCATATCGGTAGGTACTCTTGAGCCGTGTTTGCTAGTCAATTGCAGGATACAGGTTCTCGGCTCTAAAACGGTGAAATTCATGGAAAAACACGACAAAGTCCGGGTTCTTGCCACCACAGATAAAACACGGATCTCCGCTCTTTATCCGTCTGTTGCCACACACCAGTTTAAGAGACAAAACGGCAAATCAATGTCGTTTTCATGCACAAGGCTCAATGGCAGAACAAGATCCAAGAAATCTACACGGAGCTCGAGGAAATCATGACAAAAAGATACACATCAAATCACCTTTTGCTCAACAGAAATTCTGGAAAAATCGTGAAGACAATCTGAGAAAATACATATACCAGAATAAAGGGCACAAAATACCAGGAAATCCCACCAAGTTTGGTGACCCAATTCTCCAAGTAGGCCGCGGAACCACGGCCTAAGCATGCTTAGGCCGCGGAACCGCGGCCGTACGGCCTCCGCAGAGCACCAAAATTGGGGGGTATTTGGGTCTTTTCATTTGTATTCTGATGGTTGCCCTAGATTTTCAGTTTCCTACCTATAAATAGTCCAGAACTTGTGAAGCCAAGGGTGCATAATCTTGTATTTTTCTAGGTTTAGAATATTTGTTTCTTCTTCCTCTTCTCATCTCTTCTCCATTGAAAATCTTGTAGTGAGCTTTTGTGAGTGAAGAATGATGAATAAAGAAGAACCGTTTACTTATCATGCTTGTCTTGTTCTTTAGTTAACTTGTTAATTGTTGTAATTTTCATTTGATAACTTAGTTGTTGTTATTTCTTGTTGTTTCTTTCTTTCTCTTTTTCCTTATCCTTAAAACAACCATGATGCTTACGCTTGATCCTTGCCAAGGTGAGGTCGCAAATAGCTAGTTGTTATCTCCTAATCTCCTTCTTTCTATCTTCCTCTTTTGTTTTGTTTTCTTTTCATTATGATGTGTGAGTAGTTTCATACTTGTTAGGGTAGGATAAGGGAAGTTTGAGAGAAGGAAATCTCTCTCACTCTTTCCTTGCCCAACATCTTAAATCGACTCCCGTTAATTGAACCACAATCCGCTCCTTACGGCACCCTATCCTACATGATAGCGGTGATTCCGTAGTGAGACCGGTTGTGGTTGAATTAACCGGAGGTTATGGCTAAGAGCCAAGAACGGACGGACAAGCACCAAAAGGAAGAACTTAAGCGTTGGAAAGCCTAGCTTATACTCGCAAGTTCCTTCCTAGTCGTGCTAATCTCCGTTGTTGCCGATTACCGTAACACCGATATTAAAAGTGGCAATGAAAGAAGTGAGGGACTCCTAACTCAAACTAACCTAATCCTAACCCTAACAAGCTCTCTTTACATATCATTTTAACACTTAGATAATCACAAACAAATCTGGAAAATTGGACTTAACTCGTTAAAGCACATAGAAAAAGATTTCCATCTCCCTGCGGACGACCCGTACTTAACCGGCTAGCTACAAGCGAAACCGTCTTGATTGCGGTAATTAACTAAACTTGAACACGCAGAATCTCTAACAATCAGGTTTTTAAAACAATACATACTCTTTTTTGAAATGACCACGGTTCACAAATCCAGAAATATCATGGAAACAACATATCTCGATGCGTATAATCACAAAGCATGATGTATGCGACATATAAAAGAAATGTAAGCACATCAGTATATCATGGAAGTATGGGTGTACAATAGGTATGTGCACAAGCATGAGTGTACGATATGTATGTACACAACAAGTATGCCCTGCAAGGGGTTCATATCCTGAATGCAACAGTCCTACAGTGTAGTGACATGGCAATTATCGATGATGAAGTGTGTGAGCCGGCAAGAAGGTGTACGTGGAACATATGCATCATCGATAATGGTGTTGGTGTCCTATCAGCATGGTTTTGATATAATAATAAACATATTTAACATGAAATGCGATGCAAACAGTAAGAATATGCGGCAAATGAATAATAAGCACAACAGTGCAGAATCTACATCAATGTATCTATGTCATACTGTTTTGCCATCTGAAAGAAGACGAATCGGGGTTTTTAGGGAAATAAGGGCTACGGCGTTTTTAAGAAAAGATGCGTCTTTTGAAAATATCCGTAGAATCCCTTTGCCTGTATTTAAAATACTCCTGATTCGTTAGTTTTTTTGAAATAGGTATGACATCGGCCTAGCCTAACATCTACTAGCAAAACTACAGCTCTAACTAACAAGTCAATCAGGAGGGGTATGGAAACCACCTAAATCTGAGTCGATATATATATATATATATAATATTCGATGATCCCGCCTCAAAGGTACCGCGTACGATACAATATCATATGACATCCTCGAGTCATGAGTGCGGATCTATCATCAAATAAAGCTCGTACGGTAACTCATCGTACGACATCTCCAAAGCTGCGTACAGGTCAACATCACATCCATCTCATCAATTATCCGGTATCCTTATCATCATATCTCATTATCTGGGGTACTGATCTAAGTCTAGTACAAATCGATACCATCTATATAACTATAAATACGTGTGTAAAACACACGTCCAAAGGCCCGCTAAAATCTCATGTCGTGTCCCAAATACGAATCACATCATATCACCGATCTCATGGCACTATGCCCAATCTCATCGACTCATCTCCAAATATCATACACTATCCTCATTATCCAGGTATAAGTATAACAAGCAAGCGTGTGTGTGTGGGGGTGTAAACCTATTCTAGGGTTCGTAACTAGGAAACTATTGTTGGATATATGTATGCCCTAGAGGCCATTATGTGATAGTGGATGTATCTATACATGTATATATATTCAGTTTGCATTCTTGCTCGACATGATAGTATGCTATCTGGTACTTCTTTATCTGACATGTTTATTTGATCATGCTTCTATTCATTCACACATGCTGATAAAGCCCTAAGGATATCGGCTTGACTACTCTGATTATGATGGAGATCATACTAGTGGGACATCTGTAGTCTATAAGCATATCCTAGAACGTCCCTAGTCATAGGTATATCAAGATGGGGCATTGATATACCAGAGTAGACTAGCGTATATGATACTAGACCCATACGATGGGCGATGAATGTTCCCACATTCATCGATGTTGACATCAAGATCATATACGGGTGCTCAGTGGTGACTGGGTACACTGGACGGACTCACCGAGAACTCCTATATGGAATTATATCTATCGTCGGATAGCAGTTCTCAGGTGACACTGGTACAGGTTAGTCTGTAGACCCGAGATCGTCATAGAGCCTTGTGTGTTCTCCCACTGTACTTTGATTGCCACCCTACCACGGCTCTACTGAGTCGTGCAAACAGGTGGCCGTTGGGTACAATCCCGAGACACACGAAGGCAATGAGCGATAGGAGGGGTTTCGTCTCTCCCGGTATTAGGAGTTGATGTTGTGCTGTGCTCGACTGGTTATAACAGCAAGTCCCTGGCCAGGGCTGCTGAGATTTGCTGATAAGTGTTATCAGTAGTTTCTCGATCTGTTATAGACCATTCACCGACACGACTTATTGAGTTATTGGGGTCGACGTGACCATCCCTAGGCTCGATATGCAGCGTATCTGACGAAGAGACCGGACTGTACGGTAGTGTTGCCGGATGGCTCGACGGGAATTGTAACAGGTTCGCTTGTTTTCTTCTAATCGCTCAATACCCGGGTGGCCGTTACGTTTAGCTGACCGCTTGCGGCTTGGGGGTGCTTGATATGATCATCACCCACTGCCGGCGTATTGACGAGTCTTAGAGTCCCACATAGGAGTTACCTAGTCCAGGCGAAACGTTGTGGTGCGCGTATGAGATATGCGCTTGGACCCGATTAAAATGCGTGTATGGGATACCGTTTATTAATTGGGCGGATTGCTAATGGTCGGGTCGTATGTGATATAACCGGATTAGTGAATCAAGTGTTGATTTATCATTAGCTTCTCACTACAAAATCCTATCTTATTTATTATGGATGTATGCATGCATGTATGCATTCATTTTTGTTCTTGCACATGTGGATGTGCATGCACACATGCATACATACATTATATTATCATGGTTGTTTATACAATGAGAATGGTGGATATATAAGAATTACACCATGGTTATTTTTGGATTATTATTGGATTTAAATTAAAGCAAAAGGAAATGAAAAATGGGTTAAATCATTTAAGAGTTTCTACACTCTTCTAAACTCTACCATGCTCACCTAACTTTTAACCCATGGTTTATTTTCTTATTATGCTTTTAACTTAAATCAAATGATATCTTTAAATCTAACCATGGTTGGTTATGAGAAAGAAAAATATATATAGTTATTTTTCTTTTCTCTTTCAAGGATAATTCATTCTCTTCTTCAAAAAAAAAAGACCACCATCTTCATCAACCTCCATGCTTTGCTCTCTAGTTCTTATAAGAGAGTAAAATACTCATAAAAATAGGATTTTGAAGTGAGATCCATAGCCACAACATCATTCTAATCAAGTTTAGCCGACTTGATTAGAGTGTTCTCTTGGTTTTTCCAAATTTGCTAGCTTGGACGGGAAACTCCAGGTGGATCGTCGTGGACGTAAGAGGACAACAAGAGGATCTTCTTCCAACACCCAAAAGCCTAAGGAGTGAAGCAAAAAGGGGAGCTACAAAGGTTGTAGCCTTCAAACCCTAATCTTTTCTAGCTTAATGTTTAATAACCCTAATTTTCTAGGATCGATCCCTTTCCATGTTAGTTTAGCACCTTAAAAATTAAAACTTTGGGTCATGTGATGCTTCAAAACACTTCATAGGGTGCTATACTAACCTTACATTGGTATCAGAGCCGACCTAGAACATTAGGCGACCTTTTTACGGAGTTAAAACTCCGATCGAACCGAAATACGACTTTTAAGGGTGCTCTCTGGAAATATTTTAAAAACTGACTTTTTTCAGAATTAAAAATTCTCAAAAAATATAGCAGGTAAATATAAGACAAACTGGAAAATTCGTGTCCATGAACAGTACTTTTGGCCGCGGAACCGCGGCATAAGCAAGCTTAGGCCGTGGATCCGCGGCCATATAAGGGGATCTTTGACCAATTTTTGCATAGTGTTTTTCTTTACCTGCTATAGTATATTTTGAGTATGTTTAATCTGAATCTGCTGTTGAAAAATTCTGGAGATGTTTTTGGACTCGTGGTTTCGATCGGAATTTTCATTTCGTTTTCTTTTCCGGGTAAACTAGAAAGTATTGAAGTGTTTGAACGAATATCATTTACTCAATATTCACGGGGTTTAAGTAGTTTGGAGATACGTGCAAGTCTTTTTGCGGTGGTCCCTCTAGAAGACAACAAACCTTAACTCGATTATGTGACCGTCTCGAACTGCCCTATGAACCCTAGGGTTTGGGGCAGTACGGCGTGCCACATGTGAGGCGTTGGCTTGACCCTTCTACGGCTGGCCCGCCACTACTGTGTCACACTCCAGATCTTTTGAACCCTGCTCAAGTGTTGAGCTTTAGTGAATCTTGGGTGCTTGATTGTTCGTTCGAAAACTTTAATACTGTCTGTTTGTCTGGAATGTGATACAATATGTGGAATTCATATGGTTTAGGCATGCAATACGAAATATGTGATATTTCGCATTTATGATGTCTAAAGAGAATCTGGATTCCAAATATTGTAGTTTTACACTTTCTTTTCTGTGACCGTAAGTGTAGTATGTTAGATATCGCCGGTTTCGTTGCTATACATCAACGACAATTGGGGTATGCATACTTACTTACGTTGATGATATGTGATATTATGTGTTGCTGAGATATGATGTGTAGGATTGCCGCGATCGAATAGCCGGGGGGTTTTTTGTGAGATGAGAGTTTTACATTTTCATTCATGTAAATTCAAATGTAATGTAATATTCTTTTATTTGGGGCACTTCCAGGTTGCGGTTGTGTTACCAGTGTTGTATATTATTTACTTTTCCGCATTAGGATGGACCCAAGGAGGGGAGCACAGGTGACCGGGTTCTGGGGTTCAGTGGGAGGCTATCTCGAGGAGTCGAGACCGGGTCTCCTAAACTCCAGGATTGGTAGGGTCACTTGCAGCTCTCGTAGGGGTCCAGGGTGTGGGCTTGGCTATTCATCCCGACCGTGGAATCCGTATTTTCTATTCTGGCTAAATACTAAATATGGACGTCCTAGGATATCCCACGTTATATCTATGTTTCTGCTGCCTGTGTTCTGTGATATCTGAGACGAATGACATATTATATATATGATATATAGTAGACGTTGCTTATGTTTTACACCCGCGCTAGTCCTGTCCCGGTATGCCGTTAGTTAAGTAACCTAACGGTGCATAACGGAACATTGCGGCGAATGCGGATGGCATAAGCGTACGTGTTATTTTCGTTTCTTTTCTGTGATTGGCTTTAGGACTTAAATGATGGGATTACATTAATGTGATTAATGTAAAGAAAATAAACCTAAAAAGATGTTGTAGAATCGGATTTAAAAACTACTCGGCTATTTATGAAAAAGCTACATTTCAAAACTGCGGAGCTTAAGCCACTCCTTTTGAAAACTGTTTGATTCTACAACGATATCAAGTTCAAAGCGTTAAAGATTTTCTTAAAAATCATTCGCAACCCTCCGTCATTTTAGGAAGTAGAGTACTTAGTATTCGTGCTACGTTTGTTGACTTTAGTTAAGGCGTAGTGTACGGTAGCTAAGTGATGTCTTCCTAGACTGCATATGATGCAGATTAATTAGGACATTCATGCGACTTTGTTGACCATAGTTAAGGGTCATATGGGTGGGTCTAATTGATCAAGAAATGACGGGTAGAACTTGACTGGTACTTATGATTTGTTAACCATAGTTAAGTTCATAAGTACTAGGGGTAAAAATTACATCGGGAATTTCAAGTGTTGAAATTTGCAATGAGATTGCATACCTTCCATGTGATGGTTGGATCCCGATCCCACTGTGGGCAATAGTTGCTCCTAGGAGAGTTTTACAGTTTATAATTAGCTAACTCATTAGGTGTCTAGAAAGGTGTTAACGGGGCTCCGCCTCTGGGAAAACGAGGTTTACTCTAATTAGGTCCGTGCGAAAGCACGGGGAACCTCCCTCAAAGTACCGACACTGGCCTGGCTGAACGGTTAGCGAAGTTGTAGACTGTAATTAATCCTGGCTAGTTTTTCTTTTTAAGGTTTGAAAGAAAACTTGATAAAAAGCAGTGGGAAACATCGATTAGAAAAGATAATAAACCAATCTAATCTGTGCAAGAGCTTTCGCTGAGTGTATTCTTTTCTCTCTCTTAATGGCAGATACCAATGACTGGACTTAAGCTTCTACTAGATAAAAACAAACTGAATGGGACCAACTATAAAGACTGGCTAAGGAATCTGAAGATCGCCTTGACTTATGATAAAGTATCATATGTCCTCACGACTTCAGCCCCGCCCGTCCCAGGTCCAAAATCCTCAGTTGCGGACATTGAAGTCCGCAAGACATGGGACGCTGACTGTGCCACGGCCACATGCCTCGCGCTTGCATCGATGGATAACACACATCAAAAGCAGCACGAGGACATGGACATTCACGGTATATTGCTCCATACAAAGGAGTTGTATGGGGAGCAATCCCGCGTATTACGATACGAAGCATCAAAGAAATTGTTTCAGATGCGAATGGCCCCTGGCACACCAGTAGGAGACCATGTTCTGAAGATGATAGCTCTTATAGAAGAGCTTGAGGATCTTGGATGGACAATGGACAATGAACAATATATAGATATTATTCTGCAGTCCCTCCCCTCCACCTTTGCTCAGTTCATAGTGAACTTCAACATGCATGGCATGGAGAAGGACCTCCCTGAACCCCTTAATATGTTAAGGAGTGCAGAGAGCACTATGAAGTTAGCAAAAACTCCCGTTATGACTATTGGACAGTCTTCCTCTTCTCGCCTGAAAGCCAAGGCCAAGGGAAAGAAAAAGAAGAAACCCACTAATCCTAAGGGCGGAGTCAAAAAGGTGAAGGGAAAGGGAAAGTCCACGGCTGGAGACCCGTGGAAAGGCGAGTGTTTTCATTGCCACAAGACAGGACACTGGAAGCGCAATTTCACGGAGTACCTAAGTCTCAAGAAGAAGCATGGTGATGCTTCTGCTTCAGGTGCGTTTGTGACTGAAAACTGTTTTTCTATAAACTCTGCTTCCTGGGTATTGGATACCGGTTCAGGTTCTCACATTTGCAATTCTATGCAGGGGCTGAGAAATAGCAAGGTTTTGAGGACAGGTGACCATACTCTCCGCATTGGAAATGGTTCCAATGTACATACAGTCGCAGTGGGAGAGTATCACTTGGGGTTGCCATCTGGATGTATTTTGATTTTGAATCCATGTTATTTTGTACCAACTATGCTATGTAATATAATATTCGTTTCTTTGTTGGACAATGAAGGGTATAATTTTGTGTTGCAGAACAATGTTATGAACATTCACCTAAATCAAATGTTGGTTGGGTATGGTACGCTTAATAATGGAATATATGTCCTAAATCAACACACAGTTTTCAGTATACAACACACTAATAAAAGAAAACTTTCAGAATTAAATGAAGCTTTTCTTTGGCATTGTAGACTTGGTCATATTAACGAAACAAGACTAAACAGGTTACACAAAGATGGATATTTAAACTCTTTTGAATATAAGTCTTATGCGACTTGCCAGTCTTGTATCAAGGGTAAAATGACCAAAACTCCGTTTACCGGACACGGAGAAAGAGCTACTCAGCTCCTTGGCCTCATACATAGTGATGTATGTGGGCCGATGTCTACACAGGCTAGAGGCGGTTTTTCATACTTCATTACATTCACTGAAGATTTCTCAAGATTCGGTCATGTATTTTTATTAAAGCACAAGTCCGACACTTTCGAGAAATTCATTGAATATAAACAAGAAGTAGAAAAACAAACCGGCTTGAGTATTAAGATGCTTCGATCAGATCGAGGTGGTGAGTATCTCAGTGCAGAATTTGCAAACTTCCTAAAAGAGAATGGGATTCTCTCTCAGCTCACTCCTCCTTACACACCACAGCACAACGGTGTGTCAGAACGACGGAATAGGACCCTATTAGATATGGTCCGATCCATGATGAGTGACGCTAAGTTACCAGTCTCGTTTTAGGGACATGCATTGGAGACTGCAGCGTTTCTGCTAAACAGGGTTCCAACCAAAGCCGTGTCTACCACGCCATATGAGATATGGAATGGGAAGAGACCATCTCTTAAAAGAATTAAGATTTGGGGTTGCCCGACCTATGTTAAAAAGCAGAATCCGGACAAACTCGAGACACGGTCAGTCATGTGTAACTTTGTGGGATATCCAAAGAATTCTTATGGATATCTGTTCTACCATAAAGAGGAACAAAAGGTGTTTGTTTCTCAGTATGCCACATTCCTGGAAAAAGAGTTTTTCACAGATAAAGATGATGGCAAGGTAGTAGATCTAGAAGAGGTTCTGGAGACACAAACTACAAATGACGATTTGGTTGAACCGGCTGTTGCAACAGAAACTGAAGAACCTCAGCCACTCCGTAGGTCTGGTAGGACTTCTCGCCCACCGGAGAGGTACTACGGTTTCCTCATTGAAGGTAACAGAGAAGATTGCATCATGGATGATGATGATCCTACCAGTTTTCAGCAAGCTATCACGAGTGGTGACTCTGTGAAGTGGCTGGATGCCATGAGATCCGAAATGGAGTCTATGTACACCAACAAAGTATGGACTTTGGACGTTGTACCTCCTGGGGTAAAACCTGTAGGGTGCAAATGGATCTTTAAAAGAAAGATTGGTGTGGATGGGCAGGTAGAGACCTATAAGGCAAGACTTATGGCGAAAGGTTTTCGTCAAAGACCAGGTTTGGACTATGACGAAACTTTTTCGCCCGTAGCCATGCTTAAATCCATTCGGATCCTACTTGCAATTGCTGCCCACTACGACTATGAAATCTGGCAGATGGACGTTAAAACAGCATTTCTAAATGGAGATTTAGAAGAATGCGTTTATATGGATCAGCCAGAGGGCTTCATTGATAGTGGGAGCAGCGAGAAAGCATGTAGATTGGTTAAATCCATATATGGGTTGAAGCAGGCATCTCGGAGTTGGAACATCTGTTTCGATGATGTTATCAAAGAGTTTGATTTCCTCAAAAATCCAGATGAACCTTGTGTTTATAAGAAGGCTGTAGGAAGAGCTGTCACATTCCTCGTATTGTACGTAGATGATATTCTTCTGATAGGAAATGATATTCCTATGCTACAGTCGGTCAAATCATTCTTATCACTAAGGTTCTCCATGAAGGACCTGGGTGATGCCACATACATCCTGGGCATAAGGATCTATAGGGATAGATCCAAAAAGTTATTGGGATTGTCCCAAACCAGGTACATCAACACCATCCTAAAGAGGTTTAGTATGGAAGACTCCAAGCGGGGTGCCTTACCCGCTTGCCATGGAGTCACTCTCTCCAAGGATTCTTGTCCAAAGACCGATGAAGAGAGAGCTCGCATGAGCATTATACCTTATGCTTCGGCAGTAGGATCTATAATGTATGCGATGTTATGTACACGCCCAGATGTAGCTTATGCACTTAGTGTTGTAAGCAGGTATCAATCCAACCCAGGGGAGAACCACTGGACAGCTGTGAAGAACATTCTTAAGTACTTGCGAAGGACTAAAGAATTGTTCTTGGTGTATGGTAATACAGATCTCCAAATGGAGGCCTTTACCGATTCGAGCTTCCAGAGCGATAAGGATGACAGCAAATCTATCTCAGGGTTTGTATTTACCCTCAATGGAGGGGCGGTAAGTTGGAAGAGTTCCAAACAAGATACCGTTGCAGACTCTACGATGGAAGCTGAGTACATTGCTGCAAATGATGCCGCCAAGGAAGCCGTCTGGATGAAGAAGTTCGTCTCGGAGCTAGGAGTAGTTCCAACCATTATTGATCCAATACCCTTGTATTGTGATAATAATGGGGCTATGGCGTTAGCCAAGGAGCCCAGATCCCATCAGCGGTCCAGACATATCCTGAGGCGCTTTCATTTGATCCGGGAGATTGTAGATCGCCGCGAGATCGAGATTAAGAGAGTAGACACAAAGAACAACGCCGCGGATCCACTCACCAAGGCCCTCCCTCAGCCACAGCATGAGCGACTTTTTGAGATGTTGGGTATGAGATACGCCAATAACTGGCCTTAGTGCAAGTGGGAGATTGTTGGATATATGTATGCCCTAGAGGCCATTATGTGATAGTGGATGTATCTATACATGTATATATATTCAGTTTGCATTCTTGCTCGACATGATAGTATGCTATCTGGTACTTCTTTATCTGACATGTTTATTTGATCATGCTTCTATTCATTCACACATGCTGATAAAGCCCTAAGGATATCGGCTTGACTACTCTGATTATGATGGAGATAATACTAGTGGGACATCTGTAGTCTATAAGCATATCCTGGAACGTCCCTAGTCGTAGGTATATCGAGATGGGGCATTGATATACCAGAGTAGACTAGCGTATATGATACTAGACCCATACGATGGGCGATGAATGTTCCCACATTCATCGATGTTTGACATCAAGATCATATACGGGTGCTCAGTGGTGACTGGGTACACTGGACGGACTCATCGAGAACTCCTATATGGAATTATATCTATCGTCGGATAGCAGTTCTCAGGTGACACTGGTACAGGTTAGTCTGTAGACCCGAGATCGTCATAGAGCCTTGTGTGTTCTCCCACTGTACTTTGATTGCCACCCTACCACGGCTCTACTGAGTCGTACAAACAGGTGGCCGTTGGGTACAGTCCCGAGACACACGAAGGCAATGAGCGATAGGAGGGGTTTCGTCTCTCCCGGTATTGGGAGTTGATGCTGTGCTGTGCTCGACTGGTTATAACAGCAAGTCCCTGGCCAGGGCAGCTGAGATTTGCTGATAAGTGTTATCAGTAGTTTCTCGATCTGTTATAGACCATTCACCGACATGACTTATTGAGTTATTGAGGTCGACGTGACCATCCCTAGGCTCGATATGCAGCATATCTGACGAAGAGACCGGACTGTACGGTAGTGTTGCCGGATGGCTCGACGGGAGTTGTAACAGGTTCGCTTGTTTTCTTCTAATCGCTCAATACCCGGGTGGCCGTTACGTTTAGCTGACCGCTTGCGGCTTGGGGGTGCTTGATATGATCATCACCCACTGCCGGCGTATTGACGAGTCTTAGAGTCCCACATAGGAGTTACCTAGTCCAGGCGAAACGTTGTGGTGCGCGTATGAGATATGCGCTTGGACCCGATTAAAATGCGTGTATGGGATACCGTATATTAATTGGGCGGCTTGCTAATGGTCGGGTCGTATGTGATATGACCGGATTAGTGAATCAAGTGTTGATTTATCATTAGCTCCTCACTACAAAATCCTATCTTATTTATTATGGATGTATGCATGCATGTATGCATTCATTTTTGTTCTTGCACATGTGGATGTGCATGCACACATGCATACATACATCATATTATCATGGTTGTTTATACAATGAGAATGGTGGATATATAAGAATTACACCATGGTTATTTTTGGATTATTATTGGATTTAAATTAAAGCAAAAGGAAATGAAAAATGGGTTAAATCATTTAAGAGTTTCTACACTCTTCTAAACTCTACCATGCTCACCTAACTTTTAACCCATGGTTTATTTTCTTATTATGCTTTTAACTTAAATCAAATGATATCTTTAAAATCTAACCATGGTTGGTTATGAGAAAGAAAAATATATATAGTTATTTTTCTTTTCTCTTTCAAGGATAATTCATTCTCTTCTTCAAAAAAAAAAAGACCACCATCTTCATTATCCTCCATGCTTTGCTCTCTAGTTCTTATAAGAGAGTAAAATACTCATAAAAATAGGATTTTGAAGTGAGATCCATAGCCACAACATCATTCTAATCAAGTTTAGCCGACTTGATTAGAGTGTTCTCTTGGTTTTTCCAAATTTGCTAGCTTGGACGGGAAACTCCGGGTGGATCGTCGTGGACGTAAGAGGACAACAAGAAGATCTTCTTCCAACACCCAAAAGCCTAAGGAGTGAAGAAAAAAGGGGTGCTACAAAGGTTGTAGCCTTCAAACCCTAATCTTTTCTAGCTTAATGTTTAATAACCCTAATTTTCTAGGATCGATCCCTTTGCATGTTAGTTTAGCACCTTAAAAATTAAAACTTTGGGTCATGTGATGCTTCAAAACACTTCATAGGGTGCTATACTAACCTTACAACTATACTAGTTCATTTCTAAATCCTAATCTATCCATAGTACATCTAAACCCATCTAGAATATCCATATCACACTTAACGCTATCATACTTATATATATATAGCATATATATAGTTTACTAAACATCGAATTGTGGGGGTGCTATACACCATCCACCCGACTTCCCCCGTAGATATAATCTACTCACCTTGCATCCTGCGTGTCGGTGTCGACGTCGCCTTCATCTTCTTTATCGTATGGAATCCACATGAAGGTACCTACATAGATAACATAATCGGAATGCGTATTAAAATCACATCGGGAATACCAAAACGACACGCTAATGCCTATAGGTTAGAACCTATAGACCACGCTTTCAAAACCATCAACATCCCTCGATATCGTCGTACAAACGTCAAGTGATCGAGGTAAAACATGAATACGCAAATCCAGAATTCAAAATACGCAAAACGAAACCCGAATCAAAACAGCAATTTAGGAAAAAGGTCCCAGATTTTACCCTAGGTCAAATCATACAATTTTGTATATGACAGGGGTCTATTTTAATTTCTATGGGACCACAGAACCAACACGAGGCCAAATGGCCTAGGTCTGGCCACAAATTGCGGCCAGACAGAATAAATCTGCGGCCAAGTTTGGGAGATAGGGGCTGGGGTTTTGGTGGTATGTTCTAAATCACCTGCATGCATCTCTGTGTATGCAATATAAATTTCAGAGTCTCCGGGTATTAGCAGATTCCATTTTACATCCACAGAATTCACAATTTTCCAATATCGGGTTTTCTAAATCCGTATTCCGGTGTTCTAGTCTCTATTTTAGGCCTGAATTCTAGCACTAGGGAGTTTGTGTGGTCTATACTGAGCTTAATTGCACATCACCACTCTCGAATCCCATAAACCCTAACTAGAACTTTCTAAGTCAACAAAACCACTCAATATCGACATGAAACATGTATGGATGCATAGGGAATTAAAACACTACACTAACGGTGCAGAAATTACCTCCTTTGGCAACTCAAGAATTTTCTTGAGTTGCTCAAAGTCCTCAAAATCTCTTCTTTCTTGAGTTGCTCAAAGTCCAATGTGTTTCCCTTGAGCTTGTGCATCTATTTAATGAAATGGGATTTGGGTTTTAAGATTATTTTGGAGATGAAATGGGGTGATTTATAGAGGAGGGAGGAGAAGGAGGCAGCAGCAGCAGCTTGTGGAGAGGGAGGGGAGAGGAATGACCAAGACTTGGGTCAAAGGTAAACTCTCACCTTTCTCTCTCTCACCCATACCTATTATAATACTCTTTTCCTTTTTCTTTTTTTTTCTTTTCCCTTCTCTAATAAATCAACAACCATGATATAAAACATGTAGGAAAGCCATAAGAACATGTAACAAGTGGAAAAAAGATATGGTGCATGTTTTGCACAAATAGGCTAAAAATCCGATTAGTGATTTTTAATCGTGATTAGCACTAAATTAGCATATAATTAATCATAAAAACTAAAAAATTTCATAATTCACATAAAACACCCTCTTTTAGTAATTTCTATAATTTTCCAAATTTTTCCAAATTTATCGGTATTTAATTATACCGAAATATTAAATATTCATTAAAATTAATATTAAATTCTAAAAATTCCAAAAAATAATATTTTATTTTTTTTCGAAATGTTACATCCACGGTCGCGATGAATAGCCAAACCCGCATCCCTAGACCCCTACGAGAGCGGCAAGAAATCCTACCAATTCTAGAGTCAGGAGACCCGGTCTCGACTCCTCGAGATGGTCTCCCACTGGACTCTAGAACCCGGTTACTTGTGCTCTCCTTCTTGGGTCTATCCTAATGCGGAAAAGTAAATAATATACATCAATGGTGACATCATCCTCAACCCGGATGTGCCCCAATAAAAGAATATTACACACAAGTTTTTACATGAATGAAAATAAAAAACTCTCATCTCACATAAAAAATAATCCCGGCTATTCAAAACACGACGATCCAATATAACATATCACAGCAACACATAACATCACATGTCATCAACGTAAGTAAATATGCGTATCCCAATTGTCGTTGACATATAGCAACAAAACTGGCGATACACCACGTCGCAGAAAAGAAAGTGAAAACTACAACAATTGGAATCCATAACCACCTTAGACATCATAAACCCATTGTATCACATACTTTAGATTTCATGCCTAACCAAATGAATTTCTTAAACATCACATGCCTAACAATTATAAACCCCGCATTTTAGTCTCGATATTGAAAACACTTTCCAATAACCTGTCGGGTAATTCAACAAGATTCCTAATAACCTGATCGAATGCTCGTCGGAAACTTTAGTAGACGGTCGCACCCTCGATATCGTCGACGAAGTGCACTTAGGCGGAACACCGCGGCCGCGAGCACCCAAACGGATGCTTTTGGCGACGGGGTTCTTCTACAGTCACTTGGTCAGGGCTATGAGGCGTGGCTACCTACTAAGGTTACCCGGCGAGTATCCGCGTATACTACGTAATTGCGACGGACTTTTGATCCTCATCAAAATTCCGTGCCAACCGACCAAATGAGACTAAATTGCTAGATTTACAAAATTCAAACTAATTATGACATAACTAATTATTGTGGATTCCAAGTATTGTATCACAATCACAGATAGCTATTCAATATTAAACTTTTCGATCGAATAAACAAAAACCCAAAATTTCCCAAAGTACTCAACACTTGAGCGGAGTTTAAAAAGTACCCAGAACATACCACAACACCTATGGACCGGCCATAGAAGGGTCAACCCTTTCCTCACCTAGCACTACCACAAACCCTAGGGTTTGGTGGCGGTTCCGACGGTCACATAATGGAATTAGGGTTTCGTTCTTCTAAAGGGTCTACAGAATCACCTGCATGATTTTCTGATTCTTTTAAACTTGGAAAAATCCAACTCTCGGAAAATTTTCAGCGATGGAAGAAATGAGTTATTGATATCCGTTCGAACTTTTTAACGTCGTCTAAATAACCAGTAACAATGTTAAAATTACGAATACGAAACACTCTGAATTGCCAATACAGTAAAACCACATAACATGCAATCTTAGAAAAAACAAGCAACACCTAAAACACCAAAATCCAGAGACTGGAACACCCTAAAAAATTCAACCCAGAACTCCACTATAAAACTGAGCTGGCCGGATTTTCTTGACTTGTGGCCGGTGATGAGGGCTGAAATTTTTATGGTGTTCATGTTACATCTCATGCGACATTCTGCAATTGCTTAAAATAAATTTATAGGCCATTTAAAAATCGACAGAAACAAGATTTCATTATTCCAAGTTTCGGAGTAGTTTCGGTTTCATAATCTAACAAACATCGTCTAATTCTCTATCTTGGCTCCGAAACCACTGCAGGGTTACCTAGCACGACAGCAAGGTTTCGGAATGCAACGTCCATGCCAATTTCAAAAATTTGCCGTACTAAAGAACCCTAACCCAAGAATATTAGCTAGAGAATTATATGAACCAAGAATGGAAACATCTTTACATCTAAGGGAATGAAGAATACAGCCTTTGTAGACCGGTCCTTCACTTCAAAAACTTGGTGTAGTGGTCCCTTCGCTCCATGTAGTGAACACCCGAACTATAGTAACGGTTCACATGAAGAAATGAACAAGCTTGCTCGAAATATTCGAGGCCGAAGATGATCTACGTCGAGGAGACTCAAGCTCATGCTACCTCTTCACTAATGGTAGATTAGAGAAGCAAACACCCTAAACTAAATGGCTAATATAGTAGAGGATTATGAAGTAGGAATTGGGCTCACTTTAGATTAATTTTTCTCACAATATTTCATCACCTTTTTAAAAGCTAGAAAGCTTTTCTCATGAGGAAGAAGAAGATGAAGTGGAGATGAAAATGAAACTCATAAGGTGAGAATAGCAACTATGGGTGAGTTAGATTCATACACTAACTCATGTAGAGAATAGACCATGGCTAACAAAAATGGTTAGGTTAATAAATATCTACAAGTAAAACAAAGTTAGTGGACTAAGTCAATAGTTAGCATAAGCTTCTCCAAACTTCTAGTCATGATAAATTTCCAACCATTTTGAATTACTTGGATAAATAAAATCCCTAACATTAACATAAGCATGGTATGAGTCTCATACACCCATGTAGCATGTGGCATCAAGAATGACACAAAAATAATGTACATTAATATATATATCACATATATACTAAGTGTACACAAGTGAGAAAAAGAAATGTTTAAGTGATCAAATATTAGTTAATGTAAATTAATATATCACATATATAATTATACATCAAATTATTAAATCAACACTTGATTTAATAATTCGGCTATATCACATACAACCGGCTAATATCAAATGTAACAATTTATCAAATCAACACTTGATCCGATAACTCGGCTATATCACATATAACCGACCGATATCACATATCGCTAGAATAGAATGCGGTATCACATACGCGTATTAATCTCGGTCTCGCACATATCATATATGTGCTCCTACTTCGTTTCGCATGAACAAGGAAAGCTCTGTGTGGGACTCTAAAGACTCGTCAATATGTCGGCAGTAGGTGATGATCATATCAAACACCCACAAGCTGCAAGCGGTCTGCTAAACATAACGTCCACTCGGGTATTGAGCGATCAGAAGCTCAACAAGCAAGCCTGCTCATACTCCTGCGAATCCAATCAGTAACACTACCGTACAGTCCGGTCTCTTCATCAGATATGTCGTATATTACAGCCTGGGGGTGGTATAACGGCAGACCACAATAGCCTGATAAGTTATGCCGATACAAGGTCCATAACGGTACGAGAAACTACTGATAACACTTACCAGTAGATCTCAGCAACCCTGGCCAGGGATTTCTGTTATGGCTAATCAAGCATAGCGCAACATCAGCCCCTAATATCGGGAGAGACGAAATCCCCTCCTATCACTCATTGCCTCCATGTGACTCAGGAATGTATCCAAAAACCACCATTTTGCACAATCTATTGAACATGGTAAGGTGGAAATCAAAGTACAGTGGGAATCACACAAGACTCTATGAAGATCTCGGGTCAACAGACTAACCTATACCAGTGTCACCAGAGAACTGCTATCTGACGATAGGTATAATATCATCAAGGAGTTCTCGGCGAGTCCGTCCAGTGTACCCAGTCTCCACTGAGCACCCGTATACTATCTCTGATGTCAAACATCGATGGATATGGGACCATCCATCGCCCATCATATGGGTCGAGAAGCGTATACGCTAGTCCATACTAGAATATCGATGTCCTATCTCGATACTCCCACAGCTAGGAACATTTGAAGGATGTACTTACCGACTACCTCTGCCCCACGAGTATGATCTGTATCATAATCCTGGTAGTCAAGTACTCATCCTAAGGGCTTTATCAACATGTAAGAGAGAGACAATAAGTGTACATGTTGAGATAAAGAGCAACCAGATAGCATACTATCATGTCGAGCAAGAAAGTCCTCCCTATATATGTCCAAGCATCAACTACAATATACATCGTATAATGGCCTCTAGGGCATACATATAACTAACAGGTACTAGCTGCACGTAACGGCTCCCAGGTATTGAGCGAACAGAAGAACAACAAGCGAACCTGTCAAAAGACTCAAAACACCCGTAGAGCATACCAACAACACTTACCGTACAGTCCGGTCTCTTCGTCAGATATGTTGCATATTGAGTCTAGGGATGGTATCTTCGACCGCAATAATTCAATAAGTCATGTATGGTCTATAACAGATCGAGAAACTACTAATAACACTTATCTGTAAATCTCATCAGCCCTGGCCAGGGACTTCCTGTTATAGCCAATCGAGCATAGCGCAACATCAACCCCCAATACCGGGAGAGACGAAACCTCTCCTATCGCTCATTTCCTCCAAGTGTCTCGGGATTGTACCCAAAAGCCACCTGTTTGCATGACTTAGTAGAGCCGTGGTAGGGTGGAAATCAAAGTACAGTGGGAGAACACACAAGACTCTATGAAGATCTCGGGTCTATAGACTAACCTGTACAAGTGTCACCTGAGAACAGCTATCCAACGATAAATATAATACTATATAGGAGTTCTCGGTGAGTCCGTTCAGTGTACCCAGTCTCTACTGTGCACCCGTATACAATCTTTGATGTCAAACACCAATAGATATGGGATCATCCATCGCCCATCATATGGGTCAAGAAACGTATACGCTAGTCTACTCTGGAATATCGATGCCCCTGTCTCGATACACCCACGACTAGGAACATTTAAGGATATGCTTATAAACTACACATGTCCCACTAGTATGATCTGCATCATAATCACAGTAGTCAGGAAAATATCCTAAGGGCTTTATCAACATGTATCAAATGAACAGCATACACAATCAAGTGAACATGTTAAGATAAAGAGTAACCAGATATCATACTATCATGTCGAGCAAGAAAGTCCTCTGAATATATATATACATGTCAATACATCCACTATCAAATAATGGCCTCTGGGGCATACATATATCCAACAATCTCCCGCTTACACTAAGGCCAATTATTGGCATATCTCATACCCAACATCTCAAATAGTCTCTCATGTTGCGGCGGTGGAAGGGCCTTGGTGAGTGGATCCGCGGTGTTATTCTTTGTATCTACTCTTTGAATCTTGATCTCGCGGCGATCAACTATCTCCCGGATCAAATGATATCGCCTCAGGATGTGTCTGGATCACTGATGGGACCTGGGCTCTTTGGCCAACGCCATAGCCCCATTATTATCATAATACAATGGTATTGGATCAATAATGGTTGGAACTACTGCTAGCTCCGAGATAAACATCCTCATCCTGACGGCTTCCTTGGCAGCAGCATTTGCAGCAATATACGCAGCTTCCATCGTTGAGTCTGCAACGGTATCCTGTTTGGAACTCTTCCAACAAACCGCCCCTCCATTGAGGGTAAATACAAACCCCGAGATAGATTTGTTGTCATCCTTATCACTCTGAAAGCTCGAATCGGTAAAGGACTCCATTTGGAGATATCCGTTACCATACACCAAGAACATTTCTTTAGTCCTTCGCAAGTACTTAAGAAAGTTCTTCACAGCTGTCCAGTGGTTCATCCCTGGGTTGGATTGATACCTGCTTACTACACCTTGTGCATAAGCTATATCAGGGCGAGTACACAACATCGCATACATTATAAATCCCACGGCTGAAGCGTAGGGTATAATGCTCATGCGAGCTCTCTCTTCATCAGACTTTGGGCAAAAGTCCTTGGAGAGAGTGACTCTATGACAAGCGGGTAAGGCACCCCACTTAGAATCTTCAATACTAAACATATTTAGGATGGTGTTAATGTACCTGGTTTGGGACAATCCTAACAACCTTTTGGATCTATCTCTATAGATCTTAATGCCCAAAATGCACTAGGCATCACCCAGGTCCTTCCTGGAAAACCTTTGTGATAAGAACATTTTGACTGATTGTGGCATAGGAACGTCGTTTACTATCAGGAGAATGTCATCCACGTACAATACGAAGAATGTGCCAGTACTCTCTATAATCTTCTTATAAATACAAGGTTCGTCTGGATATTTGACGAAATCAAACTCTTTGATCACATCATCAAAGTAGATGTCCCAACTCCATGATTCCTCCTTTAATCCATAAATGGATTTAAGTAAGCTACATGCTTTCCCGCTGCTCCCACTATCAACGAAACCTTCTAGCTGATCCATATAATCGCACTCTTCTAAATCACCATTTAGAAATGCGGTTTTAACGTCCATCTGCCAGATTTCATAGTCGTAGTGAGTAGTACTAGCAAGTAGGATCCGAATGGATTTAAGTATTGCTGCAGGAGAGAAAGTTTCGTCATAGTCCATATCTGGTTTTTGACGAAATCCTTTCGCTACAAGCCTTACCTTATAGGTCTTTACCTGTCCATCTACACCGATCTTTCTCTTAAAGATCCATTTGCACCCTACAGGGTTTACCCCAGAGGATACAACTTCCAAAGTCCATACTTTGTTGGTGTACATAGACTCCATTTCGGATCTCATGGCATCTAGCCACTTCACTGAGTCACCACTCTTGATAGCTTGCTGAAAACTAGTAGGGTCATCATCATCCATGATGCAATCTTCTCTATCACCATCAATGAGGAAACCGTAGTATCTTTATGGTGGGCGAGAAGTCCTACTAGATCTACGGAGTGGTAGAGGTTTATAAGATTCTATAGCAACATCAGGTTCAACCAAGTCGTCATTTGTAAATTATGTCTCTAGAACTTATTCTAGTTCTACCGCAGTGCCATCAGTATCTTTTGTAAAAATTTCATTTTCTAAAAATGTGGCATACTGAGAAACAAACACTCTTTGTTCTTCCTTGTGGTAGAAAAGATATCCAAACGAATGTTTTGGATATCCCACAAATATACACTAAACCGATCGTGTCTCGAGTTTGTCTGGAATCTGCTTTTTGACAAAAGCCGGAGAACCTCATATCCTAACTCGTTTAAGAGATGGTCTCTTCCCATACCATATCTCATATGGATTGGTAGACACGGTCTTGTTTGGAACACTGTTCAATAGATATGCTGCAGTCTCCAATGCATGCCCCCAAAAGGAGAGTGCTAACTCAGCATCACTCATCATGGATCGCACCATATCTAATAGGGTACGATTCCGCCGTTCTGACGCACTGTTGTGCTTTGGTGTGTAAGGGGGAGTGAGTTGAGAGAGAATCCCATTCTATTTTAGGAAGTCTGAAAACTCTGTACTCAGATACGCTCCACCTCGATCTGATCGAAGTTTCTTGATGCTCAAACCAGTTTGTTTTTCTACTTCAAGTTTGTACTCTTTGAATTTCTCGAAAGCTTCAGACTTATGCATTAATAAAAACACATGTCCGAATCTTGAGAAATCATCAGTAAAAGTTATGAAGTAAGAAAAACCGTCTCTATCATGTGTAGACATTGGACCGCATACATCACTATGTATGAGGCGTAAGAGTTCAGTAGCTCTTTCTGCATGTCCAGTAAATGGAGTTTTGGTCATTTTACCTATGATACAAGACTGACAGATAGCATAAGATTTATATTCAAAAGGATTTAAATATCCATCTTTGTATAGCTTGTTTAGTCTTGTTTCATTAATATGACCAAGTCTACAATGCCAAAAAAAAGCTTCATTTATATCTGAAAATTTTCTTCTATTAGTGTATTGTATGTTGAAAACTGTGTGTTGATTTATGACGTATATTCCGTTATTAAGTGTACCATACCCAATCAACTCTTGATTCAGGTTAATGTTCATAACATTATTTTGCAACACAAAATGATATCCTTCATTTTCTAACAAAGAAACAGATATACATAGCATGCTTGGTACATAATAACGCAGGTTCAAAACCAATATACACCCCGATGGCAACCCCAGGTGATACTCTCCCACTGACATCGCATGTACATTAGAATCATTTCCAACCCGGAGAGTGTGATCACCAGTCTTCAAAACTTTGCTATTTCTCAATCCCTACATACAATTGCAGATGTGAGAACCCGAACTGGTATCCAATACCCAGAAAGCAAAGTTTATAAAAAAACAGTTTTTAGTCACAAACACACCTGAAGCGGAAGCATCACCGTGCTTCTTTTTCTTGAGATCAGCGATGTACTCAATACAATTTCACTTCTAGTTTCCCGACTTGTTGCAATAGAAATATTCTCCTTTTCCCGATTTCTCAACCATGGATTTGTCTTTCCTTTTTGCCTTTTTAACTCCTCCTATCAAATTAGTAGGTTTCTTCTTCTTTCTTCCCTTGGCCTTGGCTTTTGGGATGAAAAGAGAAGTTTGCCCAATATTTTGAGTGGGAGTCTTCGTTGACTTGAGCGTGCTCTCTGCACTTCTCAACATATTGAGAAGTTCATGTAGTGACTTCTCCATGTTGTGCATGTTGAAGTTTACTACAAACTGAGCAAAGACAGAGGGAGAGACTGTAGAACAATATCAATGTACTGTTCGTTCTCCATGGTGCATCCGAGGCCCTTAAGTTCTTCAATAAGAGTTATCATCTTTAATACATGATCACCTACTGGCGTGCCAGGAGCCATTCTCATCTTAAACAGCTTTCTAGATGCCTCGTATCGGAGGGTGCGAGATTGCTCCCCATACAACTGCTTTATATGGAGAAAGATGGATTGAACATCCATCTTCTCATGTTGCTTTTGATGTACATTATCCATCGAGGAAAGCGTGAGGAATTTGGCAATGCCACAATCAATATCCCATGCCTTGCAGATCTCCAGATCCGCAACAGAAGATTCAGGGCCTGACATGGAAGAGGCAGGGGCAGTGAGGGCATATGATACGTTGTCATATGTAAGGGCAAGGTTTATATTTCTCAGCCAGTATTTATAATTGGGTACCGTCAGTTTATTTTTCCCTAATAGAAGCTTAGGTCCAGTCATGGTATCTGCCATTTGGAGAGAGAAAAGAATACACTAAGCGAAAACTCTTGAAAATATTAGATTGGTTATTATCTTATCTAATCGATGTCTCCTACTGCTTTTTATCAAATTTTTCTTAAAATCTTAAAATGAAAATTTGCCAGGATTAATTACATTCTACAAGTTTTCTAACCGGTCAGCCAGGCCAGTGTCAGTATTTTGAGGGAGGTTTCCCGTGCTTTCGTACGGACCTAATTAAAGTAAACCTCGTTTTCCCAGAGGCATAACCCCGTTGAAACCTTTCTAGACACCTAATGGGTTAGCTAATTATAAAGTGTAAAACTCTACTGGGAGTAACTCTTACTCACAGTGGGATCAGGATCCAACTATCATATAGAAGGTATGCAATCTCATTGCAAATTTCAACTCTTGGAACTCCTGAAATGGTTTTTACCCCTAGCAGCTTATGACCTTAACTATGGTCAACATATCATAAGCACTAGTCAAGTTTTATACATCATTTCGTGATTAATTAGATCCACTAATATGACCCTTAACTATAGTCAACATAATCATATGAATGTCCTAACTAATCGCATCATATACTGTGTAGGAAGACATCACTTAGCTACCGTACACTACGCCTTAACTATGGTCAAAATACGCAGCACGAATACTAAGTACTCTACTTCCTAAAATGACGGAGTGTTGCGGATGGTTTTTAAGAAAACCTTTAACGCTTTGAACTTTATCTCGTTGTAGAATCAAATAGTTTTAAAAGGAGTGGCTTAAGCTTCGCATTTTTTAAACTTGTTTTTTCATAAAAAGGTCGAGTGGGTTTCAAATCCGATTCTACAACATTTTTAGGTTTCTTTTTCTTTACATTAATATTATTAATGTAGTCCCATCATTTAAGTTCCTAAGCCATCACAGAAAAGAAATGAAAATAGAACGTACGCTTATGTCATCTGCACAGGGTCCCGTTATGCACCGTTAGGTTACTTAACAAACGGCATAGCGGGGCAGGACTAACACGAATGTAAAACATAAGTAACGTTTATTATATATCATATATATAATATACCATTCGTCTCATCATATAAAATGATCACACCATAGAATACTAACAGAAGAAGCATATATATGAAAATATAGGATATACTAGGAGGTCCGTATTTTGTATTTAGCCAACGATAGAAAATATGGATTCCACGGTCATGATGAATAGCCAATCCCACACCCCTAGACCCCTACGAGAGCGGCAAGCGACGCTGCCAATTCTAGTGTTGGGAGACCCGGTCTCAAATCCTCGAGATGGCCTCCCACTGGACTCTAGAACCCGGTCACTTGTGCTCCCCACCATCGTTCTATCATAATGCGGAAAAGTAAATAATATACATCAATGAAGCCATCATCCTCAACCTGGAAGTGCTCCAATAAAAGAATATTACATACAATGAATTTTACATGAATGAAAAAGAAAAAACTCTCTTCTCACATAAAAACCACGGCTTTTCAATCACGATGATCATAACATCATATCACAGCAACACATAACATCGCATGTTATCAACGTAAGTAAATATGCGTATCCCAATTTTCGTTGACATATAGCAACGAAACCGGCGATACACCACATATTACACTTACAGTCGCAGAAAAGAAATATCAAACTACAACATTTGGAATCCGCACTTTCTTTAGACATCATAAATCCGGAATATCTCATATCTCGGATTTCATGCCTAACACTGTAGATCTTACGTTTAGGGCTCAAAAATGAAAACACCTTTTCAAAAGAAATCAGGTAATTCAACCAGATTCCCGATATCCTATGAGACCGAAATGTTAGATTTACAAACAACAAATTAATTTTCTCAAAACTAATTAGTGTTGATTTCAAATATTGTATCACATTCAGAGAAACTATGCGACATTAAACATTTAGATCGGTCCATCAAACACCCTCATTTTCCAGAAGACTCAACACTTGAGTCAGATTCAAAAATACACAGAAAGTGGAATTAGCACATACGAACTAGCACAAGAAGGCATGTCCCTGTCCTTACCAAAGGCGCTACGGAACCGCCGCCAAAAGCATGTTTTGGCCGTGGTTCCGCAGTCTTTAGGTAGAGTTAGGGGATCGTTTTTCTTAGGGGTCCACACAATACCCTGCACTATTTTCTGAATATTTTTAAAACACAAAATTCCAACTTTTGAAAATTTTCCAGAGAGCAAGTAAAAACCCAGTTTCGATGTTCGATCGAGCACTTTAACGTCGTCTAGGTTACGCCTAATACTCTAGCCTGGCTCTGATACCACTGTAGGGATTCCCTAGCACCCTCACTAGGCTTTAACAAGCATCAAGCATGCAACTTTAGAAAATCTAGGGTGCTAACCAACTCCAAGCCTAGCATCTAACTAGAGGATTAGTCGTAAAGCTAACAGGTATCACATACATGTAAGTGTCTAACACTAAGAGAAAAAGAAATACAACCTTTGTAGACCTCTCCTTCTCTTCAAAAGCTCCATGTAGATTTCCTTGACTCCTTGGTTCTACTCGAAGCTTGAACGGGTCCACTTGAAGCCTTCGAAGTCCACGATGATCCACCACGGAGTTTCTTGACTCAAGCTCCTCGCTTCACTTGAACTAAGTAGAAGTGAGGAAAACAACCTACACTGGTGGGCTAGACTAATATAGATTGATGAAGTGAGTATTTTTCTCACTAATGAACCTTCGTTTTTCTTTCTCTTTCACTCACTAGTAAAAGGTAGATAGCTTGGAGGAAGAAGGAGATGGAAATGGATAAGCTAGAGCTTAAGGGAAAAAGGCACAAGAAAATAATAATATGAGAGAGGGAGAGTCACACTCACAATTAACCATGGCATGGAAATATCTAGATATTTTTAGTAGTTGAGTTAGTGGAGGATTAGAAATGAAACTATGGTTACATTAAGATATTTTAAGAAGTTTATAGAAAGAAAATATCAACCATGGATTTATTCCTAATTTTCATTAACTCAATAATTAAAATATCACTAATGTTTCCATGTGAGTCTAGCATAGCCATCTCCAATGTATCATCAACCATGACACATGTATACATGGATGTGTGCATACATATCAATATAAACATACATGCACACATGCATACAAATAAAGAAAGGATTTAATAATGAGCTAATGGTCACATTATATTAAATCAACACTTGATTTAAAAATCCGGTTATATCACTTACGACCCGACCAGTAGAAAACACCAGATTAAAATACGGTATCATATACTCGTATTTAATCTAGCTTCCGCACATATCCCCATATCCGCCCCACATCGTTTCGCCTGAGCTCGAAAACCCCTTTGTGGGACTCTAAGACTGGTCAATAAGCTACCAGTTGGCAGTGATCATATCACATAACCACAAACCATCAACGGTACTAGCTGAACGTAATGGCTCCCAGGTATTGAGCGAACAGATGAACAAACAAGCAAATCTGTCAAAACACCCGTAGAGCCAACCAACATCACATACCGTATAGTCCGGTCTCTTCGTCAGATATGCTGCATATTGAGTCTGGGGATGGTATTGTCGACCCCAATAACTCAATAAGTCATGCCGATGTATGGCCTATAAGAGATCAAGAAACTACTGATAACACTTATCAGTAAATCCCATCAGCCCTGACCAGGGACTTCCTGTTATAGCTAATCGAGCATAGCGCAACATCAACCCCCAATACCGGGAGAGACAAAACCACTCCTATCGCTCATTGCCTCCAAGTGTCTCGGGACTGTACCAAAAAATCCACTTGTTTACACGCCTCAGTAGAGCCGTGGTAGGGTGGAAATCAAAGTACAGTGGGAGAATCCAAAAGCCAGTGTCAAGATGGTTCGGTCAACTTGGTCACTGAGTCATAGTCTTAGGGTCGGGTCAATGGTCGCTGCCAAAGAGAGAGAGAAAAGAAACACTCAGCGTGCACTCTAACCTAGATCAGAATGGTTACCAATTTATCTAATCTGGAATCCTCCCACTGTACCTCAAATTCTCCTCCAAACCTGAAAGAAGAATTAGTCGGGGTCACCCGAGGAGTAAACTAACTCATCAGTGGGAATCGGGATTCAACTATCATCGCATGATAACGTGACGGAATCCGCTCACGGTATCACACTCCAGAAGGTATGCGCATATCTGGCAAGTTTCAGTTCTTTTGAAACTCCCGATGTGATTTCTGCCCCATGCTCTTATGACCTTGACTTTGGCCAACATATCATAAGTCACATGTCAAGTTCTACCCGTCATTCTCCAGGTTAATTTGAATCCACCCGTACCTACCCTTGACTTTGGCCAAAATGGCAGTACGACTGTCCCAAACCAACGCATCTATCTATGCTGCATATGAATACCCAATAGCTACCAATCACTGTGCCTTGACTTTGGCCAACATACACAGCTTGAATACTATTGACCACCCATATGAAACGACGGAGGGCTACGAATGGTTTCTGGCGAAAACCTTTAACGTAAAGAACTTGATATCGTCGAAGGAACAGATAGCTTTTTAGAAATATAGTGACGACAACCTTCGCTAAAGAGGTCACTCCCGGTGAAGGGATCTCGGCTCTTTCCCCGTAGAATGAGGTGCAGGATATTCCAACTGAATACCACGGTGCAAAGCAAAAGTAATCGGCTATAATGAAGTCATTGCCCTGACGCAAACCTTTTGTCCAAGGGGTCACTCCCGGTGAAGGGACCTCGGCCCTTGCCTCGTCAACTGAGGAGCAGGATATTCTAAATGAATACCACGATGCAAAACAAAAGTGAACGTCCTTGCAATAACAGCTTTTTGAAAAGTGTTCCAACAACATCAGATTAGGTTTGTTTTTTTTTTAACTTGCATTGATTCGAATCAATGCAGTCCCATCAATTGATCACACCACAAAGAACGAAAATAATATGACGTACGTATATACCATCCGCATTCGCCACTGGGTCCCGTCATTACCCGTTAGGTTAGCTAACTAACGACAGAGCGGGGACTGGACTAGCGCGGATGCAAAACATATACAACATCTACTAATATATATACCAATATATTATATTCGCTCAAGGCGTGAATAAAAATGCAACATCACAGATATGAATAGCATCACAGAACAATACAGATATCTGGGATCCTCGGGTTTCACAGAGCCACTACTGAAACCCGACGTTCCCCTGGTCGTGTGGATAGCCTGTGCAATGAAATCCTAGACCCCTACGGGCGCGGCAAGTTACCCGCCAAAACCTGAAGCGAGGCAGCCCCCTTCAGCGACGTGAATGGACCACCCAGCACTTCACGGAATCCGGTAACTTGGGCACCCCTCCTGGGTCAACCTGTACCCCCTACGAGTGCGGCGAATATCCCGCCAATCCTAGAGTGAAGCCCCCTCCGTCTCAATGCCGTGAGATGCGGGCTTGTTGCCCTCCAGAACCCGGCTATCTGTGCACCCCTCCGCGGGGCAATCCTAGTACAGAAAGTAAAATATACATACACCGGGTACATCGACCGCAACCTGGTCGTGCCCCAAAATAATAATACAAACAGGCAGTGACGGCAGTCCACATGTCGGACGCTCGCCCCGCAATATCAAATGTACATAATACAACCACAACTGTACTAGCATTGCATCCAGGCTATCCCCATGACCGATCCGCAACATCACAGCAAAAACAGAACATCAACGTGAAAGTCACGTTCGCAAATCCGCCTAACCGGGCTATAGCAGTTAGACCGGATTTACCGATCAAGTGACATTCACGGTCGCAAATATAATGTAAATACTGTGAAATAATGTGTTTAAAATATCCGATCGATCAAATTTTAACAAGTGGGCCCCAAAGCATTACTGTAGCAGATCAAGAAATTCTGAGCCCAATGATATTATTCCAAAACCCCTAAAATCAGCCCATAAGCCCACTGGAGAAAATTGACAGAGTGATCTTATCATAGTGCGGCGGAACCGCGGCCCAAAGGGGTGTTTGGCCGCGGTTCCGCGCTCCCACTATGGAGTCACTTTGTCGAATTTCTACAGTAGCCTTATAATTTCGAGTACAGTACTTTTATACAACCTGAAAAATTTTTAGAGACTAAAAAATTTCGACAGAAAACTGTCGTGGGTGATATTGGGTTTTTGGAACATTTGTTCGATCGGAATTGTAAAACACATTAAACGAAGCTAGACTAAGTTAATGGCGAGGCTCTGATACCACTGTAAGTGCACGGCGGCGCCCCGGCCGTCAATCCGACGGCCAAATGCGGAAGCGGTGATAAACTTTAATTTTTACTTGAACTGGCAAACCGCCGCGCACTAATACCCGGATCGAACCATTAATTAGTCCTAGCTATCTACAAGAAGGGGAAGAGAGATATACCGACAGATCCGAGTCCTCCGGTCTTCTCGTCGTCATCCCGATCTCCTGCGGAATGTCCCGTCTCCTCCTCGTCGCCGGAAGTGCACCACATCGCCTACTTCTTTTACGGGCTCCCACCTCAATGCCGAGGCAACTCGGGCACGAAACTGGCTAGTCGACGTGCCCAAGGTTTGCTGTAGAATATCTAGTGAGCAAGTCTCATTTTGGGGTTTGTGGAATTGCCTTTTGTGGAGGGATTGAACTTGGAGCTTTTGAGAATGATCTTGTGGGTTTTTGCAACATGAAATGAGCTAAAAACCCCACCCAAAAATTTGGGACAGCCCCCACTAAGGGAGTGGCCGGCCATGACTTCAAGAGAGGGAGGAAATGAGAGTGAGTGGAGGGAATGGCAAAGCATGAGAAAGATATGCAATAATCCAAGGGAGAGAAAGAGAGGGCTATCATGCAAAGAATCATCATTCCAATAATTCCCACACTCAACCAACAACCATGATAGCAAATAAAACAACACTCCAACACCACCATGATGACTCCAAATGGTCAATGCATCATGAAGAAGTCAAGAAGTCAAGGTCAATGGAGCAACCATCATGATCCAACCAATATGCAAAAGACCCCCCCCCCACAATTGCCTATTTGCAACAATGCAAATAAGCCCTTCTCCACCAAACTTCGGCCAATGAACAATACAAAGGAAATTGGCCGAAACGGAAAGCAAACTGGCAACTCCAGAAAACTGGTCCCGTAATAAATTACAGGAAAACCCCGATACTGTGCATACACACCCGCATCTGTATTTCGACCGAAATACAAATGCAATGAGACAAAATCTACACTGTACTATACAAGGATCCGGCTTAAACCAAAGCCGGCCAGTAATATCCGTTCGATCCTGATCCGTGCAATACCGCACGTATCTGATCGAACCCTGCCATATATCCATACGGCCTATAGTACAAACTGTCCGATCCTGATCCGTGCAATACCGCACGTATCTGATCGGACCTTGCCATATCTCCATACGGCCTCTACAGCCTTTCGCCCGAAAGCTGAGTAACAGAATGTGGGGGACTCTAAAGACTCGTCAACACCTTGGTTGTGGATTTAACCACTAGCACGTCAGAGGTATAAGCCAATACGTAACGGGCTACCAGGTATTGACTAAAAGGGACGTCCGTGAGCGAACTCAGTCTGACAACCCTACTGAGCCTGTCAGTGACAATATCCGTACAGTCCGGTCCGTTCGTCTATGAGTATCGCATGGCGGGCCTAGGGGGTTGGTAAAAGTCAGACCCCCAAAAGCGGTACAAGTCATGTCGGAGTGTAGCCCAGAACACCTGAGATACTACTGGAATACCTACCAGAAAATCTCCTGCCTTGGCCAAGGACTTCGTGTAATGGCTCTCCTAGACACAGCGCGACCTCACCCCCAATACCGGGAGAGACGAACCCCTGAAGATACGCTCTCTGCCTCCATATGGCTCGGGACTGTACCCAACTAAAACCTGTTTGCACGACTCCTTTGAGCCGTGGTAGGGTAGTAATCAAAGTACAGTGGAAACTCACACGAGACAAATGACGATCCCCAGGTCGATGAACTAACCTGCACACATGTCACCAGGGAACTGCCATCTGACGTCTGGTATATAACCAACTAGCATGTTCCCGGCGAGTCCTGTCCGGTGTACTCATAACCCAATGAGCACCTGTATACATCTTAGGTGATCCAACTGACACCAGTGGCTTGTGAGACCGGCCACTGCCCCTCGTCGGGGTCTCGACTGTATACACTAGTCTACTCTGGAGTATCGATGCCCTGTCTCGAAACTCACACGACTAGGGACCATTTAAGGATATGCTTATAGACCCCCAGCTCCCACTTATATGATCGCCCTCATACTGCTGGTGGTCAAGCAAGAATCCTAGGGGCTCTACCAACGTGTAATAGCAACTTGTCAGGTCACCTAAAACAGTACACGATGATAAAGGTAAACCAGATAGCATACTATCATCTCGAGTAAGACTGTCCTACCGGGATAGGTCCTCCATCAATCATCGCAATCACGTACCTGTGACCTAATAATTGACTCTGAGGGCACTATCTCCAACAGGTGCTTTTGGCAACGGGGTTCTCCTACAGTCACTTGGTCGGGGCTATGGGGCGTGGATGTTTACTAGAGTTACTAGGCCAGTGTTTGCGTACAATACGCGATTGCGATGGAGTTTTGATCCGAATCAAAACTTCATGGCAACCGATTAACCGAGACTAAAATACTAGATTTACAATATACTAATTAGTTTTCACAAAGCTAATTATTCTGGATTCTAACAATTGTATCACATATCATCATAATCTATATGATGCTAAACATTTCGATCGGTTTATCAAACAACCACAAAATCCAGAGAGCTCAATGATCAGTCGAAAATATTGCATTCTTAACATATCAATTTCCCTACTCTTTCTAATCATCTAAGGGTGTTTATTGTAAATATAACATGAATTACAAATTCATCTGGAAAATACCAAATACCAGGTGTTATAGTTATAATCGACACTCTGGAGGGAAATTGTGTATTTATTACTGCACGCATGATATTGTATATCTCAACATATTTTATTGAGATTGTGTGCAGAAAATTCTTCAGGTCAAAGAACTGGAATCGTAAAAGTGCCGATAAAATACAGCAAGTCAAAGAATTCAAATCCAGCAGAGATTCAGAAGGGATATAAAGATTCCATACATCAGAAGAAAACCCTAAGACCAACACAAAACACCACAGAAGATATGAGCCAGTGAACTCATCAATTGGCCGCAGAACCGCGGCCGAGTTGGCCGAATTGCCGTGGTTCCGCGGCAGGGTTGTGGAATCATGTGACGTCGGTTCTCCAGAAGCTTCGTCTCAATAAACTTGCTTCCTCAAGACACTAAATTACCACGTGGCTTCTTCTGGAAGGCTCTGCATAACAACCTTCTTCTAGAAAGCTCCTTGAAACAACCTCATTTTAGAAGGCTCTCTCTAACAACTTGGCTTTGGAGGGAAGATTCATTTGAATTTTATAAAAGGGGATCTAGATCTAATGGTTGAGGATTGTTGAATATTGAGCCAAATCATTGCACAAGTTGAGTGACACAACTTGATCCAAAACAAAATCCAAATCAAATTCCAATTCAAATCAAGATCCATTGAGAAGCAAATCAAGAGAGCAATCAACGATCCTTCATCGCAACGCCGGTCATCATCAAGAGCAAAAGATCCGCGACGATCCACATCTCACGGCAATCGAGCCACGCAAAGATCGACGATAAATTCACCTCTTCAAAGGAGCGATCGAGAGCTTAATCTTATACCTCGAATTGAGATGTTGTGTAATTTGAAGAAGATTTAATGAGGGTGATAAATTGTTAATTCTCGTTTTCATTACATTCTTGCATTATGAAATTTCTCATTTGTGATTCCTTAATTTTCATGATGTGTGAGTGAAATCTCCGCTTGTAAAGGAATCGATAGATCTAGTGATGATGAAATCCTTTTACTACTCTTAAGTCTTATAAGATTTATGAACTCTAGGAAAAAGAATCTTTGATGACCTAATTTGGAGTGAGATCACCATTCTTGATAATCTCGTTGCAAATTAGGGATCAAACGATTGAAGATCCTCTTTGTTAGAGGCTAGATTTGAATGATTATCAATAAAAAGACAAGGGATAGTGAAGGAGAAACCCTAGTTTCTTCAATAGATCCCTAATCTTCATTTATCGTCATCGATCTAGCTACAATTCATCAATAGATAAGATTCGCAATTCTTAGTATTCATCATTACTACCAATTTGATCGATTCCTAGAAGCTATTCTACATAATCTTGATATTTCAAATTGATTGGACATCATCTTGATTCTAGATCTATTTTCTTGATGTTTCTTGAAATTAAATCTTATTAATCTTGAATCATTTTCTTTTATTTTTTCTTTTCAACTCAACTAAAACAAGATCGAACAAGTACTCGCATCTCAGTGGACGATCCGTGCTCACTGACGATCGCTACAAGCGACACCGTTAATTTATTGCGGTATAAAATTTCTTTGGTTGTGAAACATTTTACATAACACGTTAAGAATTATCAATCAAATGGTGTCGTTGCCGGGGATGTGTGCTAATTTGTTCGTTTTTGCAATTTGAGCTAAAAAATTTATTATTCCATCAGAATTTTTAGATCAAAATCGCATCAAGCGCTTAACGATTAGTTGTGAATTTTGCAAGGGAATCTGGAATCATTGGAGCAAAGGGAAAAATATTCAGATCATCACAGGAAATCCAGTGAAGTAACAGGAGCAGCTGGAAAAACTTTTGTTTACAGATCTTGCAACAAGACCGCGGATCCGCGGCCATAAGCACGATTTCGCGGCGGAACCGCGGCGAGATAGAGGCTTCAGTGCTCCATTTTTCTCAGGTCCACTTCCTACTTTCTTATCTCCTCCCTGCTCTTGTCCAATAACAATTTTCTGCAGGATTCTTTGCAAAAATTCGCAGCGCCACTAAAAGAAAATTTTGTTGCGTATTTTGATCTTGGTTGTTTGCATATTTTAATACGGAAATTAAGGGGCAAAGGCCAAATTCAGATTAGGTAGGGATTTCATTACCCTTCCTAAGCCCCAAAAATCACAAAACTAGCATCTGCATTATCCTCATTAACTAAAAAATATCTAGGCCAGACTCTAAGGACTGTCGCGCTCAATTAGGACAGAAGGAGGTCATGGGTAATCTATTGCTTATCCGTGTTTCTTTTGTGGTGTCTAAGGCAAGTGTGTCTGAGGCAAGTGGTTACTTAATTAGGCCCACTACTTACGTAGTGGAGAACCTCCCACTTACCTGGCACTTACCTGGCCATAGAAGGGATAAAGAGGCAGTAGAGAATCTATCTTGCAACTTGTCTTCTGGAAGTCTAGGAGCGGTCTAGTGACTTGACCTAGGTGACCATTAGATCTAGGGTTACTTGTGCATTGTTGTGTGATTTTTCAAAATCCGTCTTTTTCAAAACCAAACACCAAACCAACATTTTCTCTAATTATCACAACGCTGCCACTTGTGCTAAACAATTTAGTGCATGCTCGGCTGGACACGGGATTCTAGTGCTCGTCTTCTCCGCGTTCCTTCTATCGACTCCGAAGTCGGTATTTCTACATCTTCTTTTTCCTCACCACACACCACATCCACCTCGATGGACGGATCTCCATCGAACTTCTTTAACACCACTCTGCCACCGTCCGTAGGTGCGCAAAATCCGCCCCGCATCTCTCTCCAAGAGAGATGCTACCCTATTCGAGGTTCTCTTTCTACCTGTCTTTCCATTCCACCAGCCAATGGGGACAATTTCGAAATCAAACCTCAATACATCAATCTTTTACCCAAGTTTCACGGTCTCGAGTCTGAAGACGTATACGTTTTTATTACCAAATTTGAAAACGTATGAGCTATGATGGGTACTTCACAGCTTTCTCTGGATGCTATGTGTATACGTCTTCTCCCGTTCACTTTGTGCAATTTAGCCGAGAAGTGGTTTTATAACACGGCTGCAATTCTATTTCAAACTGGGATGAATTCGTCATAGCTTTCCTTAAGAAATTCTACCTAAGTCATAAGACAGCCCGAGTCCGTAGCGAAATAAATCAATTTACCCAGCTTCCCAATGAACCATTTTCAAAGTGTTTTGAATGCTTCAACGATCTGTTAGTTTAATGTCCTCATCACGGAATCCACCGATGGGATCTGTGCAGAATCATATATGAGGGCATTAATCCTACAACAAAACAGAATCTTGAATCTATGAGTCAAGACAACTTCATGTCTAAAGACGATGGTGAAGCTTAGAAATTTTTAGAAGATTTCGCTGAAAAATCTTTAAAATGGGAGAGTGTAAGTCAACCATCGTCCAGGAGTGGTATCCATCAACTAGATGTTTCCATAGGAGTTAGAGCTGAAATGGCAGCAATGCAAAAAAAACTCGAAGCAATGGAACAAAAATTTTTATTAGCCTCCCTAAATCAGATGACACTCCCCAAAACTGTCTGTGGATGCTATTCTAATCCATCACATTTGACGGAAGAATGTCCATTGAATTCCCTGTTTCAAGGACAAGAGCATACTAATGCTGCTTTCCAGTAAAGACCTAGAAATGATCCGTATTCTTCCACTAATAATCAAGGTTGGAGGAATCACTCTAATTTTGCTTGGAACCAACACGAAACTCAAAATACGGTTCCAAACAAAAACAACTTTCAAAGGGGCCCTCCACAACAACAGCAACCACTACAACCGACTCAGCACCCCTATCAATCACAAAACTTTCAAAATCCGGTCAACACTTCTGCACCGTATAATTCCTTGCAATTGACCGGTACTGATAATTCCTCTTCACTCGAACAAACCATGAATTTGATTCTGAAAAATTTTATACAAGTATCGGCTGAGATAAAGTCTTCTGTCGATAATATTAAGAATGATACCACCTCCCAAGGTGAGAGTATTAAATCGATGGAAGCACAAATTGCACGATTGAATGCCGAAATGAGTGCTAGAGAGAAAGGGAAACTTCCGTCTCAACCCCTACCGAATCCTGGACATTCACAACACTTCAATGTGAATGTAATTACAACGTTGAGATCCGGAAGAGTGCTGAATAATCAAGTCGGTGAAGAGATTGATAATCATGATGAATTAATCAATAACACCTCGGTTTTCACTTCCAATTTTCCTTTCACTTCCACTTCCACTTCTGATCCTTGTTCGTCTACCCCACCATCTTCTTATGAGCCTATTCTCCTTTTTCCTCAAGGCTCGAACCCTCAGCACACATCTTCTAGTCCGCCAAAGACGATCCCCACTCCTATTCTGGGATCAGTTCCACACACACCACCTTCTCCAATGTTGGACCCAGCTATTATTGCTAAAGCTCCTTATCCGAATCAGTTAAGGGGAAACAAATTGAGTCCACATATGGAGAAGATTATGGAAATGTTTAAACAGGTTAACATCAATATCCCTTTCCTATATACTATTCAACAAGTCCCGGCTTATGCGAAAATTCTTAAGGACTTGTGCACTAGGAAGAGGAAGACTCAAGTGCCCAAAAAGGTATTCATGACAAATAATGTTAGCACTGCTTTTACACCACAGTTACCAAAGAAGCGTAAGGACCCTGGATGTCCTACAATATCGATTTCTATAAGGGTAAAAACATTAACCGTGCTTTACTTGACCTTGGCGCAAGTGTTAACCTGCTTCCATATTCTGTCTATGAGCAGTTAGTGTAGGGTTACTAGGCACTCTCACAAGGTTCTAAAAGGCATCAACCATGCCAAAATCAAATTTTTCAAGTGCCGAATAACCCTAACCAAGATCTTAGACTAGAGATTAGGCGAAACAATAAGCAAGTAAACAACTTTACTTCTAAGAGAAAGGGATTACAACCTTTGTAGTCCGTTCCTTTGCTTCATAAACTCCGAGTAGTAGTCCCTTCGCCGCGATCCATGAACTCTCGAACTCTAGAGAGGCACCACAAGACGAATGACGCATGCTTGCTTGAAGTCTTCCATTTCGAAGATGATCTACCTTGAAGAAACTCAAACCCAAGCTCTTGCTTTGCTAATCAAGTATTAGCAAAGCAAACACCCTAATCTAAGCGGCTAGAATAGATGAGGATGATGAAGTAGGAATTTAGCTCTCATTTGTTTTTGCTTTCTCACTCATTTTCATCACATATGAAAAATCTAGAAAGCTTTTCATCAAGAGGAAAAAGAAGAAGAAGCAAATCAATTTGTGAAGAATAATGAAACATTTTTTGAGGTTAGAAATGCAACCTTGGGTTAAGAAAGAAAACTTAACCCTTTTAGAGATTTAACTAGGGTAAAGGGTTGGGTTGGGTTAAGGAAATATTTATGCAAAATATCATGGTCAAAGTCAAAGCTTCATGAAAGCTTAACCCTAATCCAAACCCTAACCATATTTAAACTCCACAAATCATGTTACATTGATAAACATAACATGTTACAATATTATATATCACATATACAATATTTATTATAACAAAATAATACAATTAACATATATCAATGTATTACCCGAGTGAGAAAAAGAATCTTTAAGTGAGCTTATATTAGTTAATGTAATATAATATATCAAATATATAATTATACATTAAATTATTGAACCAACACTTGATCCGATAATCCGGCTATTTCATAAATAACCGACTAATATAATCTGTATCAGTACATCGAATCAACACTTGATCCGATGACCCGGTTATATCACATATACCCGGCCGATATCACATATCGCGAGAATCTAGTACGGTATCACATACACGTATTGTTCTCGGTCCCGCACATATCACATATGTGCTCCTACTCCGTTTTGCCTGAGCCAGGAAACCTCTGTGTAGGACTCTAAAGAATCGTCAATACGCAGGCAGTAGGTGATGATCATATCAAACACCCACAAGCTACAAGCGGTCAGCTAAACGTAACAGCCACCTAGGTATTGAGCGATCAGAAAATCAATAAGCAAGCCTTTACATTCTCTTACGAATCCAATCAGTAACACTCCCGTACAGTCCGGTCTCTTCGTCTGATATGTCGCACAGTTCGAGAAACTACTGGTAACACTTACCAGTAAATCTCAGCAACCCTGGCCCGGGATTTCCAGTTATAGCCAATCGAACACAGCGCAACATCAACTCCCTATACCGGGAGAGACGAATCCTCTCCTATCGCTCATTGCCTCCATATGATTCTGGACTGTACCCAAAAGCCACCATTTTGCACGCCCTCTTGGACGTGGTATGATGGAAATCAAAGCACAGTGGGAATCACACAAGACTCTATGACGATCTCGGGTCTACAGACTAACATGTACCAGTTTCACCAGAAAACTGCCATCTGACGTGAGGTATAATACCATCTGGGAGTTCTCGGAGAGTCCGTCCAGTGTACCCAGTCTCCACTGAGCACCCGTATACCTTCTCTAATGTCAAGCACCAATGGATATGGGATCATCCATCGCCCATCATATGGGTCAAGAAGCGCATGCGCTTGTCTACTCTGGAGTATCGATGCCCTGTCTCGGTACTCCCACGACTAGGAACATTTGAAGGATGTACTTGACAACTACTCTGTCCCCACTAGTATGATCTGCATCATAGTCCTGGTAGTCAAGTACTCATCCTAAGGGCTTTATAAACATGTAACATAGAGACAATCAGAGTACATGTTAAGATAAAGAGTAACCAGATAGCATACTATCATGTCGAGCAAGAAAGTCCTCCCTATTTAAGTCCAAGCATCGACTACAATATACATCGTATGTACAGTAATGGCCTCTAAGGCATACATATAACTAACAGTTAGGGATTGGAGAGTTGAAACTAGCTCATTGCACTCTCCAAATGGCAGACCGATCAATCATCAAACCTAGGGGTGAACTCGAGGATGTGTTGATTAAAGTTGGGGAATTTATATTCCCTGTGGACTTTATTGTTCTTGATACATAGCCTGTAGCGAATCCACGAAACCAAATTCCGATGATTCTAGGTCGACCTTTCCTAGACACTTCCAATGCTGTCATTAATTGTCGAAACGGTTCCATGAACTTATCCTTTGGAAAGATGACAATTGAACTTAACATCTACAAAATGGGAAGTCAGCCGTCTGAACTCTCTGCTCACATTCTTGATGTTTGTTCTGTCCACGAGATTGCTCCTGAAATCTGCGAGGTTGATGAACATTGCTTTGATAATCTCGACGACATTAGCACATCAATGTTTGATCTTACACATCTTAGTGAGGATACTTTTGCTGAGTCTACTCCCGAGTCTGAACCTTTTGACTCATCACTTTCCGAGTCTGTATCTTTTGCAGGCTACGTGCTTCTTCGTGGATCTGAATGTCATTCTCTTACTCCACCTTCTATTGTTTCTCCGCCGATATTAGATCTTAAATTTTTACCTTCTCACCTTAAATATGCATATTTATGTGAGAATGAGTCTTTACCTGTGATCATATCAGCTTCTCTAGCCCTAGAGCAGGAGAACGCGCTTTTGACGGTATTGAGATCTAATAGGAAGGCTTTTGGTTGGACTATGGCTGACATCAAATGGATTAGTCCCTTGATTGTTGAACATCATATACATCTGATGGATGAAACCAAGCCAACCCGAGAACCACAAAGACGGTTGAATCCCGTCATGAAGGATGCAGTAAAGAAAGAAACCGTAAAATACCTTGATAGTGGTATCATTTACCCAATCTTTGATAGCCAATAGGTAAGTCCAATTTGTAAGTGCACGGCGGCGCCCCGGCCTCCATCCCGAGGCCAAATGCGGAAGCGATGGTTAACTTTAAATTTTCTTGAACCGGCACCACCGCGCACTAAACCCCGGATCGAACCATTAAGCAGTCCTAGGTAACTACAAGATGGGGAAGAGAAATATACAGACTGATCCGTGTCCTCCGGTCTTCTTGTCGTCGTCCCGATCTCTCGCAGAAGCTCCGGTCTCCACCTCGTCGCCGGAAGGGCACCACGTCGCCGGCATCTTTTATGGGCTCCCACCTCTATACCGAGGCAACTCGGGCACGAAGCTGGCGAGTCGACGTGCCTAAGGTTTACTGTAGAATAGTGTAGAGATCTATATCTCATTTGGGGTTTGTATGGAGTTGCCTTTTGAGATGGTGGAGGAATGGATTTTTGAGATGAACTAGAGAGCTTTCTTCTCAGCACAATTAGAAAGCCAAAATGCCACACATGAAAAATGAATCCCCCATCCTCCAATAGTGGCCGGCCCCTCTTCTTGTGTGAGTGGAGAGAGAGAGCAAGGTCAAGGGGTGGGTGGAATGCAATGATGCAAGCAAGTGATGATGAGAGAATCCAATGATCACAACCAAAAACCCACACACCAAAACAACCATCATCATATCTAAAGTCAAGCAATCATGAAAACCATCATGAAGCAAAAAGTCAAGTCAATGGATGGTGCACCATCATGATACAATAATAATGCAAAGAACACCCTCCACAAATGCTTATTTGCACAAATGCAAATAAGCCCTCCTCCACCAATCTTCGGCCATTGAAAGATACAAATGAAAATGGCCGAAACGGAAAGCAAACTGGCAACTCCAGAAAACTAGTCCTGTAATAAATTACAGGAAAACCCCGATACTGTGTATACACACCCGCATTTGTATTCCGACCGAAATACAAATGCAATGAGACAAAATCTACACTGTACTATACTAGGATCCGGCTTAAACCAAAGCTGGCTAGTAATATCCGTTCAATCCTGATCCGTGCAATACCGCACGTATCTGATCGAACCCTGCCATATATCCATATGGCCTGTAGTACAAACTGTCCGATCCTGATCCGTGCAATACCGCACGTATCTGATCGGACCTTGCCATATCTCCATACGGCCTCTACAGCTTTTCGCCCGAAAACTTGAACAACTGAATGTGGGGGACTCTAAAGACTCGTCAACACCTTGGTTGTGGATTTAACCACTAGCACGTCAGAGGTATAAGCCAATACATAACGGGCTACCAGGTATTGACCAAAAGGGACGTCGATGAGCGAACTCATCCTGACACCCTACTGAGCCTGTCAGTGACAATATCCGTATAGTCCGGTCCGTTCGTCTATGAGCATCGCATGGCGGGCCTAGGGGGTTGGTAAAGTCAGACCCCCAAAAGCGGTACAAGTCGTGTCGGAGTGTAGCCCAGAACACCCTGAGATACTACTGGAATACCTACCAGTAAATCTCCTGCCTCGGCCGAGGGCTTCGTGTAATGGCTCTCCTAGACACAGCGCGACCTCACCCCCAATACCGGGAGAGACGAACCCCTGAAGATATGCTCACTGCCTCCATGTGGCTCGGGACTGTACCCAACTAAAACATGTTTGCATGTCTCCTTTGAGCGTGGTAGGGTAGTAATCAAAGTACAGTGGGAACTCACACGAGACAAATGACGATCCTCCGGTCGATGAACTAACATGTACACATGTCACCAGGGAACTGCCATCTGACGTCAGGTATAAGACCAACTAGCATGTTCCCGGCGAGTCCTGTCCGGTGTACTCATAACCCAATGAGCACCTGTATACATCTTAGGTGATCCAACTGACACCAATGGCTTGTGAGACCGGCCACTGCCCCTCGTCGGGGTCTCGACTGTATACACTAGTCTACTCTGGAGTATCGATGCCCTATCTCGAAACTCCCACGACTAGGGACCTTTTAAGGATGTGCTTATAGACTACCAGCTCCCACTTATATGATCGCCCTCATACTGCTGGTGGTCAAGCAAGAATCCTTGGGGCTCTATCAACGTGTAATAGCGACATGTCAGGTCACCTAAAGCAGTACACGATGATAAAGATAAACCAGATAGCATACTATCATCTCGAGTAAGACTGTCCTACTGGGACAGGTCCTCCCTCAATCATTGCAATCACGTGCCTGTGATCCAATAATTGACTCTGAGGGCACTATCTCCAACACAATTCATGTAGTCCCTAAGAAATATGGCATCACGATCATAAAAAATGAGGAAAATGAGTTAATCCAAACACGCGCTCAAACTGGGTGGCGTGTATGTATTGATTATAGAAAACTCAATGCTGCAACGAGAAAAGATCACTTTCCTCTACCTTTCATTGACCAGATGTTAGAACGCTTAGCTGGACGTGAATATTATTGTTGTTAGTGTATATGCCCTAGAGGCCATTACTGTATCATACTGGTTTGTATATTACTTAATGGATGCTTGGGATATTCACCTTGTATATACAATCTTGCTCAAAATAGTAGTATGCTACTTGGTTTGTTTCTACTTCAATGTGTACATGTGTTTATTTTTGTATATCGCCTATACACATTAGTAGAGCCCTTAGGATCTTTGCTTGATTACCAGCGATGTGATGGCCGTCACACTAGTGGGGCTGGGTAATCTATAAGCACATCCTTATGCAGGTCCCTGGTCGCAGGACTATCGAGACAGGGCATCGATACTCCGGAGTAGAACAGCGCATGCGCTTCTCATCCCAGTGTGGGAGACGGTCTGTCCCACAGCCGTCAGTACGTCGTACTTGAGATAGTATGCGGGTGCTCGTTAGGTTACGGGTACACTGGACAGGACTCGTCGGGAACTGACTAGTTGGTATTATACCTATCGTCAGTTATCAGTTCCCAGGTGACATGAGTACAGCTTAGTCCGCTGACTTGACACTGTCACTCCGCCTCGAGTGTGTTCCCACTGTACTTTGATCACTACCCTACCACGGCTCAAAGGAGTCGTGCAAACAGGTAGTGGTTGGGTGCAGTCCCGAAGCACTTGGAGGCAGTGACGGTTAGACAGGATTCGTCTCTCCCGGTATTGGGGGTTGACATCGCGCTGTGTCTAGGAGAGCCATTACACGAGTAGTCCCTGGCCAGGGCAAACGAGATATACTGGTAGGTTTCCAGTGTTATCTCAGGGTGTTTTGGGCTTCGCTCCGGCACGACTTGTACCGCTATTGGGGGACTGACGTTTACCGCCCCTTAGGCCCGCCATGCGATGTATCAGACGAACAGACCGGACTGTACGGAGAATGTCACACTCAGGCTCAGTAGGAGTTCAGATGGGTTTCGCCTCGTCGGTCTTCTTGTCGGCATTACCTGGGGACCGTTATGCACAGCTAGTGCCGCTTGCGGTCTGTGGTTAAACCCACTGCCAGCGTAGTGTCGAGTCTTTAGAGTCCCACACAGAAAGCTTTTCGCCTTTAGGCAAAAGAGTAGAGGTCGCATGGTATTGCGACAGGTCGCATGGTTTTGCGACAGGGTTCGGTCACATCCGTGCACTTGTGCACGTACAGTGTCCGGACAGTTTACACTAGCGGGCTTTGGTTTAAGCCAGATCCTAGTGTACCTTTTGGGATTGGATTTATCCAGTGTGCATTCGTGTTCCTCGGAACGCGGATGCGGGTGTGTATGCACAGTTGACAGGGAGGCAGAGGCAGCGGATTCTCATTAGGGTTGTTGACAGTTGACCGTTGACTATTTGACTTTTTGCTCAACCCTAATGAGAATATGATATGTGATTAACTATTATACTAATTAAGTATTATGGTGACATGGTTGTTGACTTTTGTTGACTTTGTTGACTTGTTGACTTTTGTTGACTTGTTGACTTTGTTGACCGGTTGACTAGGCTTGACTAGTTGACCATCATGATAACCATAGCCATCATTTCATGGCAAAGACTTTTTCTTGCTTGCTCATTTGTGTAAAATGAGTGCATGAAATGATATGGTTGTGGTTGCTTCAACCATCACATAAGACTTTTGTTAGTATGATGAGTTATGATTGCTTTGGATTATGAGAGGGTGAAAGACAAAAGAGAGACTCATTCTTTCTTGCTCATTCTCTCTCTTGTTCTTGAGCTCTCCTTTTGCTCTCACCCTTTTGCTCTTGCTCCCTCTCTTTAATCTATGGTTCTCTTGTCTCATGAGTTGAGAATCAAGAACCATAGATAAAATCCCATTCTAATTCTTCTCTACTCATTCTAGTTCACTAGGTTTAGCAAACCAAGTGAACTAGTTTCTTCAAAGAACGAAGAAGGAGCTAAAGGTTGGAGCTTTCAGGTGGATCTATCTTCGGCGCACGAAGACGACGAGAAGAAGCCATTCCGGACCACCATCGGAGCTTGAAGACGAAGGAGTTCAAGACAAGCAAGGTATAACCCCCTAACCGAGTAGTTAGAAACTCGTAGTTAGGTTGCTAGATAGATGTTTAACCAAGATCCGGGTTTTAGGTCCATGTTACCATCTTCAAGAAAATCGTTTTTTACCAAATTCCGCATTCCCGAAAGTACCGGGAGAGGTAGCATGGACTTACAGTGGTATCAGAGCCTAGTTAAACTCTATCTAACATGTTAGCAAGTAACTAGAAGATCGATCAAAGAAAAGTCCCGAAAACGAACCCCAAGATTTTCAACTTTCTGTCGATTTCAAAAGTACTGGAAAATTTTTTTGGAACACACCTAAAATCGACTCAGGCTTTTTTAAAGGATCTGCAAAAATTTGGGCCCCTGACTCGATCAAAGCGCCGCGTTTCCGCGGCGGGAGCACGCTCCCGCCGCGGAAACGCGGCCGAGTTGACTCGGTCAAGGGTTTTCTTTTCTGCAGTTTGCTAATTGGGGTATTTTGGGATTTTTGGTATATATATTTTCAACCCAGATTTTCCAGAACGAAAATTTTATTTTGGGGTCCCGAAAATCCGTATTTTTGATCGAACTTCTAAAAGACTTAAGCTAACGGGTTTTTCTGTAATGTGATATTTGTATTGAACGTCTACTAATCGCTATATGTCGATTAGTGGGGGTTATACAAATCTGTGATCTGTATTGTTGCTGGAATGTGTATATGAATATGTTGGATTGTCGCGGGTGAATAGCCGGGGGTTGTGAGACGAGAGTTTTCTTTTCTTTCAATTCATGTAAATTTGTAAATTGATGTAATAATTATTTTTATGGCCGCACAACCGGGTCGGGGTTGTAGCCGTCATTGTATAATTTCTTTTTACTGTTTTTGCTCCTAGGATAGACCCATGGAGGGGGTGCACAAACTACCGGGTATGCCGAAGTGTCGAGTGGCCTACTCATGGAGATGAGGGAGGTTACTACGCTTCGGGTACTTGGCAGGTAGTTTGCCGCACCCGTAGGGGTCTTGGGTGGGGTTTTGGCTATTCACCGCGACCGTGTAATCTGTCTTTTGTTACAGGCTCGTACAAATTACAGATTCCTAGTATATCCAATGTATTCATCTGTGATCTGAAATGTTTATCATTGCAGTATATCTATATATGATATTATTTAGGCGTTGCTTATGTTTTACAGACGCGCTAGCCCAGCCCCCGCTCTGTCGTTAGTTAAGTAACCTAACGGGTAATGACGGGGCCCCGTGGCGAATACGAATGGCATAAGCGTACGTCATATTTTGGTTGTTTTCTGCAATGGTAGGATTAAATGATGGGACGCATTAAAAGAACTAATGCAAGAATATCACGCATTAAAAGAACTAATGCAAGATAATAAACCAAGTTAAAGTCGTTGGAACACTTTCGAAAAACCACTCGGTTCTTTTCAAAACAACTTTTAAATGCGGAGCTTGAGCCACTCCTTTTAAAAGCTATCTCGTTCCATCGACCAAATCAAGTTCACTACGTTCACGGTGCCAAAACCATTCGTAGCCCTCCGTCGTTTCGTATGAATATTCAATAGTATTCAAGCTGTGTTTGTTGACCTTCGTCAAGGCATAGTGATTGGTAGCTATTGGGTATTCATATGTAGCATAGATAGATGCGTTGGTTTGGGACATTCGCATTACCTTGTTGACCTTCGTCAAGGGTATATACGGGTGGATTCAAATTAACCTGGATAATGACGGGCAGAACTTGACATGTGACTTATGATTTGTTGACCTTCGTCAAGGTCATAAGAGCATGGGGCAAAAATCCACATCGGGAGTTTCATAAGTACTGAAACTTGCTAGATTTGCATACCATTTGGAGTGTGATGATTCTGGTAGGATTCCTTCAGTTTCGTCACGCAATGATATTTGGATCCCGATCCTACTGTGAGTATATGCTACTCCTCAGGAAATTTCTCACTTAACGATCAATGCTATAAACCTAGTAGGTGCCTAGAAAGGTGTTAGCGGGGCTACGCCCCCAGGGAAAAGAGGTTCTCTAATTAAGGAACTTCGCGAAAGCGTTGGAAAACCTCCCTCGAAGTACCGACACCGGCCTGGCTGAACGGTTAAGCAAGTATTGTGTGGTGAGATTGATCCCGACTAATTCTTCCTTTATGGTTTGAGGAGGGATTCGAGAAACAGTGGGAGCCATCCTGTTTAGACAAACTAAAAACCACTCTAAACTTGCAAGAGCATCATGCTGAGTGTTTCTTCTTCTCTCTCCTAATTGCAGCGACCAATCAACATGACTGGACTTAAGTTACTCCTAGATAAAAACAAACTGACAGGGCCAAACTACAAAGATTGGCTCAGGAATGTCAAGATAGCAATCACTTACGACAAGCTGGGGTATCTTCTTACCACCAAAGCTCCCCCTGTCCCTGGTCCAACATCCAGCGTCGCGGATAAGGAAATCCGCAAGACTTGGGAGATTGATAGCGCGAAGGCCAAATGCCTCCTGCTTGCCTCGATGGACAACGAACATCAGAGGAGGCACGAGAATATGGACATGGAGTCCATATTGCTTCATACAAAAGAACTGTATGGAGAGCAATCTCGTATCGCAAGATACGAAGCGTCGAAAAAGTTATTTTCGACAAGAATGGCCGTCGGATCATCAGTAGCCGAGCACGTGCTAAAGATGATCGGCTACATTGAGGAGCTCGCTGACCTAGGGATCACATTGGAGAGTGAGCTATATACGGATATAGTTCTCCAGTCCCTTCCTTCCACTTACGCCCAGTTTATACTGAACTTCAACTTACAAGAAAAAGAGGTTGAACTTTCAGAGCTCCTCAACATGCTGAGGAGCGCAGAGGGCACCCTATAGAAAGGTAGGGAAACATCCACTTTGTTTGTAGGAGGATCATCTTCTTCTAGGTCCAAGGCGAAAGCCAAGGGAAAGAAGAAGAAAGCCCCCGCCAAACCAAGGGGCGGTGTTAGTAAAGTGGATACGAAGGGAAAAGCAAAAGCAACAAAGATAGCGGGGAAGCTTGTGGATAAGGAAGAATGCTTCTATTGTCATAAGAAAGGACACTGGAAGAATGATTGCAGGGCCTGGAAGGCCAGAACACAGGAATTGAAGCAGGTTGCAGCTTCAGCTTCAGGTGTGTATGTTATTGAAAACTGTCTTTCAATAAACTCTACTTCCTGGGTATTGGATACCGGATCAGGATCTCATATCTGTAATTCTTTACAGGCGTTGAGAAACCGTAGGGTTTTGAAGGCAGGTGACATGACCCTCAGAGTTGCGAACGGAGCTAGCATGGATGCTAAAGCCGTGGGGGACTATCACCTAGGAATGTCAGATGGACATGTTTTGGTTTTGCGTAATTGCTTTTTTGTACCCAACGCAACTTGTAATATCATTTCTGTATCTTTAGTTTCTAAAGAAGGTTATGAATTTGCGTTTGTAAGTAATGTTGTAAACATTCACCTTAATCAAGTTTTGATTGGGTCAGGTACATTGAGTAATGGTATATACGTATTAAACCAACCACAGATTTTCAATGTCCAGAATACACACAAAAGAAAGTCTCCGGAAATGAATCAGACTTTCTTGTGGCATTATAGACTGGGTCACATCAATGAGAGAAGGTTGACTAAGTTACATACAGAAGGGTATTTGAATGCGTTCAAATATCAATCGTATGCCACTTGTCAATCCTGTCTCAAAGGAAAGATGACAAAGACTCCGTTTACTGGACGTGGAGTAAGAGCGAGCGAGCTCTTGGGACTCGTACACAGTGACGTGTGCGGTCCAATGTCTACACATGCCCGAAGCGGACATTCTTACTTCATTACTTTTACGGATGACTTCTCAAGGTACGGTTATGTCTTCTTAATGAAACATAAGTCCGAGGCCTTTGGAAAATTCCAGGAGTATAAGAATGAAGTAGAGAAACAGACCGGCAAAAGTATTAAGATTCTAAGATCGGATCGAGGTGGAGAATACTTAAGTGCCGAATTCCTGAATTACTTAAAAGAGAATGGTATTCTCTCTCAGCTTACTCCTCCATACACTCCGCAACATAACGGTGTATCGGAGAGACGGAACCGAACCCTATTGGATATGGTTCGGTCCATGATGAGTAACGCTGAGTTGCCGCGATCATTCTGGGGATATGCACTAGAAGCAGCTGCGTATCTCTTGAACAAGGCTCCCACCAAGACTGTGCCTACCACCCCATATGAGATATGGACTGGGAAGAAACCCTGTCTTAAGTATCTTAAGGTATGGGGATGTCCAGCTTTTGTAAAGAAGCAGCATGCGGACAAGCTTGAGGCACGTTCAGTACAGTGTAAGTTTGTGGGATACCCAAGGAACTCCAGGGGGTATCTTTTCTATTCCGTTGAGGAACAAAAGGTTTTTGTTTCTCAGCATGCCCGCTTCTTGGAAACTGAGTTTTTGGAAACCCAGATAAGTGGGAGCACAATAGAACTGGAAGAAGTTCCAGAACCACAGACTGTTACTGAAAGCTTAGTGGAACCAGAGGGTTCAACAGAACAGGACATTCCTACGCCGCTCCGCAGAAGTAGTAGGCAGACTCATCCGCCCGAGAGATACTACGGTTTTCTCATAGACGGGGATAGAGAGGATTGCATCATAGATTATGATGAGCCTACTAGCTTCCAGCAGGCCGTTCAGAGCGTTGACTCAGTGAAATGGCTGGATGCAATGCGGACCAAAATGGAGTCCATGTACACCAACAAGGTATGGACGTTGGACATTGCTCCAGACGGGGTAAAACCCGTAGGATGCAAGTGGATCTTCAAAAGGAAGATTGGTGTAGATGGGCAGGTTGAGACCTATAAAGCTAGGCTGGTAGCAAAGGGTTTCCGTCAAAGACCTGGCTTGGACTATGACGAAACTTTTTCTCCAGTAGCCATGCTGAAATCCATTCGGATCCTTCTTGCCATTGCTGCCTTCCACGATTATGAGATCTGGCAAATGGACGTAAAGACCGCTTTTCTAAATGGAAATTTAGAGGAGTGTGTCTATATGGACCAACCAGAGGGTTTCATTCAGAGTGGGAGCAGCGGAAAGGTGTGCAAGTTGCTTAAGTCCATCTATGGACTAAAGCAGGCGTCGCGGAGTTGGAACATCTGCTTTGATGAGACGGTCAAAGAATTTGGCTTTATCAAAAATCCAGATGAACCATGCATCTATAGTAGATTTGTAGCGAGAACTGTAGTATTCCTCGTTTTATACGTGGATGACATTCTCTTAATAGGAAATGACATTCCTATGCTACAATCTGTCAAGGGGTTCTTGTCACACAGGTTCTCCATGAAAGACCTGGGTGATGCCTCATACATTCTGGGTATCCGGATCTACCGTGACAGATCCAAGAGGATATTAGGACTTTCTCAGTCCAGGTACATCGACACCATACTGAAGAGATTCAGTATGGAAGATTCCAAGCGCGGTAACCTACCGGCTTGTCACGGGATCACCCTCTCTAAAGAGATGTCTCCCAAGACTGATTTGGAGAGGGATCGCATGTCTATTATACCTTACGCTTCTGCGGTAGGCTCTATAATGTATGCGATGTTGTGTACCAGACCGGATGTAGCTTATGCACTGAGTGTGGTAAGCCGGTATCAGTCAAACCCTGGGGAGAAACACTGGATAGCGGTAAAGAACATTCTCAAGTACCTGAGAAGGACTAAAGAGATGTTCTTGGTGTATGGCGGAAAAGACCTCCAGATCGAGGCCTTTGCTGACTCCAGCTTCCAGAGTGACAAGGATGATTCCAAGTCCATGTCGGGTTTTGTCTTTACCCTCAATGGAGGGGCGGTGTGTTGGAAGAGTTCCAAACAGGAAACCGTTGCAGACTCGACGATGGAAGCGGAATACATCGCTGCATCTGATGCCGCAAAAGAAGCTGTCTGGATGAGGAAGTTCTTGAAAGAACTTCAGGTGGTTCCGTCCATTGTTGATCCAATACCTCTGTATTGCGACAACAACGGGGCTATAGCTTTAGCGAAGGAACCCAGGTCCCATCAGAGATCCAGGCACATCTTGAGGCGGTATCACCTGATCAGCGAGATCGTGGATCGCCAGGAGATCGAGGTTCGGAGAGTCGCTTCAGAAGATAACACTGCAGATCCATTCACCAAGGCCCTGCCCCAGACTCAGTTCGAGCGGCTGATCGAGATGATAGGTCTTCGATACGCCAGTACATGGCCTTAGTGCAAGTGGGAGATTGTTAGTGTATATGCCCTAGAGGCCATTACTGTATCATACTGGTTTGTATATTACTTAATGGATGCTTGGGATATTCACCTTGTATATACAATCTTGCTCAAAATAGTAGTATGCTACTTGGTTTGTTTCTACTTCAATGTGTACATGTGTTTATTTTTGTATATCGCCTATACACATTAGTAGAGCCCTTAGGATCTTTGCTTGATTACCAGCGATGTGATGGCCGTCACACTAGTGGGGCTGGGTAATCTATAAGCACATCCTTATGCAGGTCCCTGGTCGCAGGACTATCGAGACAGGGCATCGATACTCCGGAGTAGACCAGCGCATGCGCTTCTCATCCCAGTGTGGGAGACGGTCTGTCCCACAGCCGTCAGTACGTCGTACTTGAGATAGTATGCGGGTGCTCGTTAGGTTACGGGTATACTGGACAGGACTCGTCGGGAACTGACTAGTTGGTATTATACCTATCGTCAGTTATCAGTTCCCAGGTGACATGAGTACAGCTTAGTCCGCTGACTTGACACTGTCACTCCGCCTCGAGTGTGTTCCCACTGTACTTTGATCACTACCCTACCACGGCTCAAAGGAGTCGTGCAAACAGGTAGTGGTTGGGTGCAGTCCCGAAGCACTTGGAGGCAGTGACGGTTAGACAGGATTCGTCTCTCCCGGTATTGGGGGTTGACATCGCGCTGTGTCTAGGAGAGCCATTACACGAGTAGTCCCTGGCCAGGGCAAACGAGATATACTGGTAGGTTTCCAGTGTTATCTCAGGGTGTTTTGGGCTTCGCTCCGGCACGACTTGTACCGCTATTGGGGGACTGACGTTTACCGCCCCCTAGGCCCGCCATGCGATGTATCAGACGAACAGACCGGACTGTACGGAGAATGTCACACTCAAGCTCAGTAGGAGTTCAGATGGGTTTCGCCTCGTCGGTCTTCTTGTCGGCATTACCTGGGGACCGTTACGCACAGCTAGTGCCGCTTGCGGTCTGTGGTTAAACCCACTGCCAGCGTAGTGTCGAGTCTTTAGAGTCCCACACAGAAAGCTTTTCGCCTTTAGGCAAAAGAGTAGAGGTCGCATGGTATTGCGACAGGTCGCATGGTTTTGCGACAGGGTTCGGTCACATCCGTGCACTTGTGCACGTACAGTGTCCGGACAGTTTACACTAGCGGGCTTTGGTTTAAGCCAGATCCTAGTGTACCTTTTGGGATTGGATTTATCCAGTGTGCATTCGTGTTCCTCGGAACGCGGATGCGGGTGTGTATGCACAGTTGACAGGGAGGCAGAGGCAGCGGATTCTCATTAGGGTTGTTGACAGTTGACCGTTGACTATTTGACTTTTTGCTCAACCCTAATGAGAATATGATATGTGATTAACTATTATACTAATTAAGTATTATGGTGACATGGTTGTTGACTTTTGTTGACTTTGTTGACTTGTTGACTTTTGTTGACTTGTTGACTTTGTTGACCGGTTGACTAGGCTTGACTAGTTGACCATCATGATAACCATAGCCATCATTTCATGGCAAAGATTTTTTCTTGCTTGCTCATTTGTGTAAAATGAGTGCATGAAATGATATGGTTGTGGTTGCTTCAACCATCACATAAGACTTTTGTTAGTATGATGAGTTATGATTGCTTTGGATTATGAGAGGGTGAAAGACAAAAGAGAGACTCATTCTTTCTTGCTCATTCTCTCTCTTGTTCTTGAGCTCTCCTTTTGCTCTCACCCTTTTGCTCTTGCTCCCTCTCTTTAATCTATGGTTCTCTTGTCTCATGAGTTGAGAATCAAGAACTATAGATAAAATCCCATTCTAATTCTTCTCTACTCATTCTAGTTCACTAGGTTTAGCAAACCAAGTGAACTAGTTTCTTCAAAGAACGAAGAAGGAGCTAAAGGTTGGAGCTTTCAGGTGGATCTATCTTCGGCGCACGAAGACGACGAGAAGAAGCCATTCCGGACCACCATCGGAGCTTGAAGACGAAGGAGTTCAAGACAAGCAAGGTATAACCCCCTAACCGAGTAGTTAGAAACTCGTAGTTAGGTTGCTAGATAGATGTTTAACCAAGATCCGGGTTTTAGGTCCATGTTACCATATTCAAGAAAATCGTTTTTTACCAAATTCCGCATTCCCGAAAGTACCGGGAGAGGTAGCATGGACTTACAATTGTTTCATGGACGGATACTCTGGCTATAACCAGGTCGCTATTGCCAAAAAGGATCAAGACAAAACCACATTTACTTGTCATTTTGGTACTTTTTCTTATAGACGCATGCCTTTTGAGTTATGCGATGCTCCCGCTACATTTCAGTGGTGTATGATGGGGATATTCTCGGACATGGTCGAGAATTTTCTGGAGATTTTCATGGACGATTTCTCGATATTCGGAGTTTCTTTTGATGACTGCATGTCTCATCTTGACGCGGTTCTTACTCGTTGTAAAGATAAGAACATAACCTTGAACTGGGGAAAATGTCGTTTCGTGGTCCAAGAGGGAATTGTGCTTGGACATGTTATTTCACGGAAAGGTATTGAGGTTGACGGAGCTAAAATAGATATCATTCATAACCTTCCTTATCCCAAAGGCGTCAAAGATATACGATCTTTTCTTGTCCATGCAGGTTTTGATAGGAGATTCATTAAGGATTTTAGCAAAATTGCTAGAACCTTAACTCTTCTCTTGGCCAAGGACACAACCTTTCACTTTGACTCGGATTGTGAGGCTTCATTTGACTCACTTAAAAACTTTCTCACTACAGCCCCCGTTCTATCATCTCCGGATTGTAACCACTCGTTTAAGCTTATGTGTAATGCATCAGATTTTGCAGTTGGTGAAGTCTTAGGACAACACATTGATAAGATGTCACACGTGATTTATTATGCAAGCAAGACCCTGAATGATGCTCAAATTAATTATACAACTACTGAAAAAGAACTTTTGGCTGTTGTATTTGCATTAGAAAAATTCAGATCTTACTTGATTGGCTCACCAATTGTTGTGTAGACTGACCACTCCACCTTAAAACATCTTTTGGCGAAGAAAGATGCTATAGGTTAATACGTTGGATCCTTCTATTACAAGAATTTGATCTTGTTATTCAAAATAATAAAGGATGTGAAAACGTAGTAGCCGGCCATCTTTCGCGCATCTCTTCTTCACCTGTGACCCTGCCAATTAATGACTCTTTTCCGGACGAATAACTCTTGAATGTATACGACGAACCTTGGTACGGGATATTGTGAATTATCTTGCTACAGGACTTATTCCCAGCGAATGGTCGAAACAGGACAAACATCGATTTCTATCCCAAGTAAAACACTTTTACTGGGATGAACCCTATCTGTTTAAGTATTATCCTGACCAGATCATTCGCAGATGTGTCCCCAATGATGAATTCAAGAGTATTTTATCTTTTTGTCATGATCAGGCATGTGGAGGTCACTTCGGTCCTAAAAAGACGGCGAAGAAAGTTTTGCAATGCGGTTTTTACAGGCCGACTTTATTCAAAGATGCATTTGATCATTGCAAAATCTGTCCACAGTGTCAACACACGGGTAGGATTTCTTGGAGCAATGAGATGTCACTTCAACTGATCTTGGTGATTGAAATTTTCGATGTTTGGGGTATTGATTTTATGGGTCCTTTTCCCAACTCTTTTAGGAATTTGTACATATTGCTTGCGGTTGAGTACGTCTCGAAATGGGTGGAAGCTATTCCTTGTCGCACTAATGACAACAAGTTTGTTATTAAATTCCTTAAAGAAAATATCTTTTCGCGATTTGGACACCCTCGCGCTATCATTAGCGATAACGGGACGCATTTCTGTAATAGGTCTTTCGAGACTTTGATGCGGAAATATGCAATCAACCACAAACTTTCGACACCCTATCATCCCCAAATGAGCGGGTAAGCTGAGATTTCCAACAAGAAAATCAAACAAATTTTAGAGAAAACTGTTTCTAAAAACCGAAAAAATTGGTCAACCAAATTGACGGATGCACTTTGGGCATTTCGTACTGCATATAAAACTGATCTAGGTATGTCTCCTTACCGTCTGGTGTTTGGTAAGGCTTTCCACTTTCCGGTAAAAATTGAACACAAAGCATTGTGGGTCATTAAAGAACTTAAATTTGACTTAAATCAAGCCTACAACTTTCGGAAGCTGCAATTAAACGAGCTAAGCGAACTCCGCGATGAAGCTTATGATAATGCTGTGATAGTAGAGAATCGGACTAAGTTATTTCACAATAAAAACTTTTGGCTTTTATTGAGGGATAATGTGATTTCTAACATCTTTTCATGACTATTAAGATAGGGCTCATGACAACCGAAAAGCTAGTATAGTTGGAAACTCTGATTTTCAAAGTCTTTCTTTTGCAATTCTTACCTTTACATGTAACTTTCACAGTCTTCTTTTTATTATAGGATTTTGTAGGTGCAATCCGCTGAAAACCCTCAAGAGACAACACTCCTCCTACTAGGGACACCTAGAGGTTTAAGGCTTGTTGCGCGTGCTCAGTGCAATCGTGTTGCCTATGAAAGTGTGCTAATTAGTTTTTCTTTTTCTTAATAAATTTTCTCCTTCTCTTGAATAAAAGATTTTTGCTCGAGACGACCAAAATTAAGTTTGGGGGAATTTGACCAGTCGAAAATATTGCATTCTTAACACATCAATTCCCCTACTATTTCTAATCATCTATGGGTGTTTATTGTAAATATAACACGAATTATAAATTCATCTGGAAAATACCAAATACCATGAGTTATAGTTATAATCGACACTCTGGAGGAAAATTGTGTGTTTATTACTACACGCATGATATTGTATATCTCAACACATTTTATTGAGATTGTGTGCAGAAAATTCTTCAGGTCAAAAAACCGGAATCGTAAAAGTGCCGATAAAATACAGCAAGTCAAAGAATTCAAATCTGGCAGAGATTCAGAAGGGATAAAAATATTCCACACATCAGAAGAATACCCTAAGACCAACACCAAACACCCCAGAAGAAATGAGCCAGTGAACTCATCAATTGGCCGTGGAACAGCAACCGAGTTGCCGCGGTTCGGCGGCAGGGTTGGGGAATCATGTGACGTCAGTTCTCCAGAAGCTTCGTCTCAACAACCTTGCTTCCTCAAGACACTAAATTACCATGTGGCTTCTTCGGGAAGGCTCTGCATAACAACCTTCTTCTAGAAGGCTCCTTGTAACAATCTCATTCTAGAAGGCTCTCTCTAACAATCTAGCTTTGGAGGGAAGATTCATTTGAATTTTATAAAAAGGGATCTAGATCTAATGGTTGAGGTTTGTTGAATATTGAGCCAAATCATTGCACAAGTTGAGTGACACAACTTGATCAAAAACAAAATCCAAATCAAATTCCAATTCAAATCAAGATCCATTGAGAAACAAATCAAGCGAGCAATCAACGATCCTTCATCGCAATTCTAGTCATCATCAAGATCTAGAGATCCCCGATGATCCACGTCTCACGGCGATCGAGCCACGCAAGGATCGACGAAAAATTCACCTCTTCAAAGGAGCGATCGAGAGCTTAATCTTGTACCTCGAATTAAGGAGTTGTGTAATTTGAAGAAGATTTAATGAAGGTGATAAATTGTTAATTCTCGTTTTCATTACATTCTTGCATTATGAAATTTCTCGTTTGTGATTCTTTAATTTTCATGATGTGTGATTGAAATTTCCGCTTGTAAAGGAATCGAGAGAATCGGTAGATCTAATGATGATGAAATCCTTTTACTACTCTTAAGTCTTATGAGATTTGTGAACTCTAGGAAAAAGAATCTTTGATGACCTAATTTGGAGCGAGATCACCATTCTTGATAATCTCCTTGCAAATTAGGGATCAAACGATTGAAGATCCTCTTTGCTTGAGGCTAGATTTGAATGATTATCAATGAAAAGACAAGGGATAGTAAAGGAGAAACCCTAGTTTCTTCAATAGATCCCTAATCTTCATTGATCGTCATCGATCTAGCTACAATTCATCAATAGATAAGATTTGTAATTCTTAGTATTCATCATTGCTACCAATTTGATCGATTCCTACAAGTTATTCTACATAATCTTGATATTTCAAATTTATTGGACATCTTCTTTATTCTAGATCTATTTTCTTGATGTTTCTTGAAATTAAATCTCATTAATCTTGAATCATTTTCTTTTATATTTTCCTTTTAACTCAACTAAAACAAGATCGAACAGGTACTCGCATTTCAATGGACGATCCGTGCTCACTAACGATCGCTACAAGCGACACCGTTAATTGATTACGGTATAAAATTTCTTTGCTTGTGAAATATTTTACTTAACACGTCAAGAATTATCAATCACTCAACAACTTGGGCATTATTAAAAACATCCAGAAAGTGCAAAATTATCAAATGGAGCAGCACAGGAAAAATTATACCACAACACTACTAACATGCCGCGGAACAGCGGCCAAACATAAGGTTTGGCCGCGCTTCCACGGCCGTCTGTAAGAGTTGGTTGCTCAAATTTCATAGAGCTCCATATAAAAGCCTGGACAATTTTCTGCATACTTTTAATCTCGAATATTTCAACATTTCAAAAAATCGACAGAAACTATATAAAATTCGGGTTTCGAAAACCGATCGAACACTTTAATATCGAAAAGACCTTCTCTAATGTTCTAGCTTGGCTCTGATACCATGAAAGGGTTTAGTAGCACCGCGACATGGTTTAAATGGGCATCATACATGCAGTTTTCAAATATTCTTGGTGCTAATAAACACTTAACAAGATCTTAACTAGAACATTAGGGTTTTACATGATGATATCATAATACTAATAGAAGGGAAGATGGCTACAACCTTTGATGATCATGTCCTTCTCTTCTAAAGATCCGGGTTGTAGTCTACGCGACTCCACTAGGCTCCACTTCAAGTTTGAATAAGCCTCCTCCGTGATCTTCGTGTCGAAGACAATCCATCCGAAGTCCCTCTAGCTCAAGCTACCTTTTCACTAAAATCTCATTAGTGAAGGAAACACGCTATTTTAGAGTACTAATCTAAACTAGGATGGTGAATTGGAGTTTCTAAGCTCACTAGGGTTTCAAGCTCTATGATTCACATCACATGTGAGGGTTTAGAAATTAAAGTATGAGGTGAAGAAATGGAGAATGCTAAAACTCATCTCATGAGCTCAAGAAGGAGCTAAAGAAAAACAACTCAAGTCAAGAATGAAGTATATAATGGCAACCCCCTTGACCACACTTATTCAAGCATGGAATAAATTGCAATAAGAAATTGCAACCATGCTTGAATAGTGAGTCAAGAGTATTAAACAAATGATAAAACGCATGCTTGCCCATTCCGCAAAAATCTCCACATAATATACATCATTTTCTATTTTCTAAAAAATAGAAAATCCATGGCATGCTTCATATAATATATATCTATAATGAAGAATAATTAGTGAGCTAATAATATTAATTAAGATATAATTATATCAAATATAATATATATCATATAACTAAATCAACACTTCATTTAATAATCCGGTTATATCACATATAACAGACTAATATCATTTATCTGTTTATCACATTATCAAATCAACACTTGATTCGACAATTCGGTTATATCACATTGAACATTCCCATGGCCAAAGCTTCCTCTATGCGTTGTTCGCATTTTGACCATAGGTTCCACAACCGAATTGCGTATTGCACCCAGGTCTCTCCTGGCTTCACCGTGGGGTTGATTAACGCCGTGATCGGGGTGTGCTCGCGAACTGCTGTGTGAATAGTAACTCCATCTCCATGAATGTTTTGACAGAGTAATTTGGGAGCTCCAAGTACCATTCAAACGCCGTCTCTGACAAGCTGCCAATGAACTGGCGAAGCAGCAATTTGTCGTCGCCTCCAGTATTTCCGCATAATGCTCTGAACTGGGCGACGTGCTGATGCAGGTTGCCTCTTGTCACAACCCGAAATGGCACGTGACTGGCACTTGAATCATATGAAGTCTATAGGACCCCATCTAATTCAAGTAAGCCAAAAAATCTCAGAAATCTAAACCATTTAAAAGTAGAAAGAAGGAAAAGTTTAGTTTTAAAACAAGTTGTTTAACAACATAAGCCGAAGTATGCATTTTTAAAACATCAAGTCCTTTCTGAAAATTTCGGCAGAGTTTCCCTTATAAATACTGGCCCCAAAAGGGTACAACACATGAAATATTTATAAAGGCATCCCCAAGCAGGAGCTAGCTCTTTGCCAATTGGTGGTCACAACCACGCAGCAATATAATATACAACGCTGAAGGGCGAGGATAAAATCTCCAAAGGAAAATCAAAATCATCAAGAAAACCCATAATAATACAACGCGCGACTCTAAGGTCAAAAGAATATACAACAGGTCTTCTAAGGTTATAAATAATACAGTCTGGTTGATGGAGTTTCTAGATACAACTGAATATACATAAAGTACGATGGTGGTTACGATGCAAGTGAACCCACCTACCAAAGCAATCACCCGGAATGAAGCAATGTGCCAGCAAAGCCACCAAGGAAAACCTGTACGGCAAAACCTGCAAGAAACTGAGGCACAACGGGGGTGAGTTGCCAACTCGTGAGTAGAAAACATCACAGAGCAGAAATCGTATGTATGACTCAATCCTAGGTCAATACGATCAAATATATCCTCAATATCATATCCTGAACCATCTACACATAAGTGTAATATCATGTGCTCGTGTCAGTGCCTCAGATAGCAACAAATCAAATATATGATGTATGCATGCATGAAAACAGAATATATCTAAATGAGAAAACTGTTTTCATAAATTAGTGAGATTTCTGTATATATAAAATGAGGTATCATCAATGAAATCAACATAAATCAGTGTCTAGCATCGACCCAAAATATATATAAATCCCAATATCTCAATATCTCAGGCTCCGGCAATCCAGGCTGGCCTGTAACCTCGAATCTCAATATCTAGGGCTCCGACTATCCGGACTGGCCCATATCATCAAATATCAATATCTAAGGCTCCGGATATCCGGGATGGCCCATACTTCGATCGGTATGCTCCGGATATCCGTCGAGTCACAATAAAATCACCGATCGGTAGTGCTCCCCTGCCAGGCTCAACGCCATCATCTGCGATCATCTTGCCCCGGGGTATCGCACCAGGTCCACCATGCACCCATAAACGGTTCCTCCTCCTCCTCGAATCGGGTGTATGATATCGCTCAAGAGCTGAGAAAACTCATGGTGGATATATCTCATAGCATATCATGAGAAAACCGCATTTTCTATCTTTTAAAAAGATGATAAGTTTATAAAATCTTTGCAGTTTCTCTAAATCCAGAAATCTTATGGAAATCCGAAATCATAAACCACGATGTAAATAAATAATGAATACTGGGCTCCGGCAATCCGGACTGGCCCATACTATCGCATGGCAAATGAATATATGAATATACATGCATGAGATAACACAGTAAATAAATGCAATGTCTAAGCTATCATATAAAAGCAAGCACACAATATCATGTCGAAACTATCAACTAACATTTTGTACTAAAGAAATAGTGTTTTCTAAAGTGTACGTGACATGAACAGTACCGATGATGGTGTGTGTGAGCTGGCAAGCAGGTGTACGTAGAGCATACGCATCATCGGTAAAGGTGTTGTGTCCTGACAGCATTATTTTAATAATAACTAAAGAAAACACAATAAGCATGCAATGAGATACGAACAGCAAGAATATGCGGAACATGAATAACAATGCAACATATATGAATATACATCTATATATGAGTCATACGGTTTTGACATTTGAAATAATACGAATCGTGGTGTTTAGAAAATAGGGCTACGGTGCTTTTGAGAAAAGGTACGTCCTTTGAAATGTCCGTAGAATCCCTTGGCCTGTCTTTAAAATACTCATGATTCGTTAGTTTGAAATAGGTATGACTCGAGTCTAGTCTAACATCTACAAGTAACTACAGGACTAAACTAACAGACTAGTCGAAAGGGTAAGGAAACCACTTAAGTCTGAGTCGATATATATATATATATATATATATATATATATATATATATAATAGTCGGTGATCCCGCCTCAATAGTATCACATACGATACAATATATACTATGGCATCCTCGAGTCAAGAGTGCGGATCTATCATCATAATTATATCTCGTACGGTAAATCCATCGTACGGCATCCCAAATCTGGGTACGAGTCAAATCTCACATTTATCTCATTATTCATCTGGTATCCTTATCATCATATATCATGAACTGGGGTACTGATCTAAGTCTAGTACATACTGATACCATCAACATATGTATATGTGCGTGTGTATGAAAACACATCGCCTAAAGACCCGCTATAATGATATTTCTTAACTCATAATACGAACCAAATCATATCACCGATCTCGTGGCACCATACCCAATCTCATTGACTCATCTCTAAATACCATATACTATCCTCATTATCCATGTATATGTATACATACATATATATATATATATATATATATATATATATATACATACATACTCACAAACATATATGTATATGTATATATATATCCCCATATACGTACAAGTAAAATGTATGTGTGTGTGCGCGCGCGTGCGTATAAGCAAAACTAAACTCTAGGGTTCGCGACTAGGAAACTACACTATAAGCGCTTTCCTACAACTACGCTAAACTAACCCAAACTCACTTAAGCATCTCTTGCTATGTATGCACATCTCAAAAAAGCACATAAGTATATATACAATATATCATAACGCATTCGTATTCTATACTACGAAACTGCGGGGGTGCTATACGCCATCCACCCGACTTCCCTCGTAGATATATATCTACTCACCTTTATCCTCGCTTTCCGAAGTCGATGACGCCACGCTCGTATTTTTCATTCAAGTCCACTCGAGGATACCTACATATATATGTTGGATATAGTGCCCTCAAAGTCAATTATTGGATCGCAGGCACGTGATTGCAATGATTGAGGAAGACCTATGCCGGTAGGACAGTCTTACTCGAGATGATAGTATACTATCTGGTTTGCCTTTATCAGTCGTGTACATGTTCAGGTGACGGATTACATGTTACACGTTGATAGAGCCCTAAGGATCTTTCCTGACTATCAACAGTATGAGGGCGATCATATACGTGAGAGTTGGGTAGTCCATAAGCACATCCTTAATAGTGGTCCCTAGTCGTGGGAGTTTCGAGACAGGGCATCGATACTCCGGAGTAGACTAGTGTATACAGTCGAGACCCCGACGAGGGGCGATGGCCGGTCTCATAAGCCATTGGTGTCAGTAGTATCACCTAAGATGTATACAGGTGATCATTGGGTTATGAGTACACCGGACAGGACTCGCCGGGAACCTGCTAGTTGGTATTATATATATCGTCAGATAGCAGTTCCCTGGTGACATGTGTACAGGTTAGTTCATCGACCTGAGGTCGTCATTTTTCTCATGTGAGTTCCCACTGTGCTTGGATTTATACCCTACCACGGCTCAAAGGAGTCATGCAAACAGGTAGTTTTTGGGTACAGTCCCGAGCCACATGGAGGCACGTGAGCGGATCGGCAGGGGATTCGTCTCTTCCGGTATTGGGGGTGGAGATCGCGCTGTGTCTAGGAAAACCATTACACCAAGTCCTTGGCCAAGGCAGGTGAGAATTACTGGTAGGTACTCCGGTAGTTTCTCAGGGTGTTCAGGGCTTGTCTCCGACACGACTTATACCGCTATTGGGGGTCTGACGTTACTAGCTCCTAGGCCGGATATGCGATACTCATAGACGAACGTACCGGACTGTATATACATTGTCACTGTTAGGCTCAGTAGGGTTTCGGGATGAGTTCGCTCATCAGCTTCCCTTGAGGTTAGTACATGGGCAGCCGTTACGCACAGCTAGTGCCGCTGACGGCTTGTAGTTAAACCCACTGCTAGGGTACTGACGAGTCATTAGATTCCCCCACAGATAGTTTCCCATGTTCGGGCGAAACGTTGTAGAGGCCGTATGGTTTTATGGCAGGGTTCGGAAAATGCACGTGCGTTTACGCACGTGTCATATTTCGGGCAGATAATACTGGTGGGCTTTGGTTTAAGCCGGATCCGAGTATTATACTGTGTAGATATAATATCTTTGTCTCAGTTGCATTTGTATTCGGCCGTAATACAAATGCGGGTATGTTTATACTGTTACGGGGTTATCCTGAAATTCGTTTCGGGATCGCTTTTGGAAGTTGCCAGTTTCCAGTTTTCTATCACCCGTATTAAACATTCGGTTTAATGCGGATTTATATTTTCCTCTTTTGGGTGAGTCATGAGGTGAGTCATGAGTGTGGAAGGTTCTAGAAGAGGTGACGAGGTGACTTGGTTAGTAACTCATTGTTTGCTTTAATGAGTTGATGAGGTGTATTAGTGACTCATTCTTTTGCATTAATGATTCTTGTTCTTGCTAAGATCTTTTGTGAGAAGCTTTGCTTGTGGTCACCCCCTTGCTCCTACACTCACACACACCCCCACCTGTATATATGGCCGGCCCCTCCCCTCCTCTTCTCTCACTCATTTGGTAGAAAATAGATGGTTGTTGATTGGAAAAAGATTAAGGTTTTTGGGTTCATGGAAATTAGATTGTTCATTTCTCATTTCATTCAATCCAAAAAGGAATCTTCATTAACCGTTCGTCCATGGCTTTGGACGAAGCGATACAAAGTGTTCTACTCATTCTCTACATCAATCTTGGTCATCTCTTTTAGCAAACTTGATGACCGAGTTGCCTCGGATCAGAGACGGGAGCCCGTTTAAAGATCCGTTGACGTGGTGCCACCTGGACGAGGAGATCGGAGATCAACGAGATCGGAGCAGCCGCAACGGAGTGTGGGATGATGGTTAAAGAACGAAGGACTCGGATCGTTCGGTATAACCTTTCTACCCTCTTTATAGTTCTTAGTTTAGCAATAATGGCAGATCCGGGTTATAGTATACGATAGCGCCAGTTAAAAAGTTTTTGTTCCGCATTTGGCGTCTGTTAGACGGCCGGGGCGCTACCGTGGACTTACAGTGGTATCAGAGCCTCGCCATTAAGCTTTACTAACTTTTGCTAACGCGTTTAAAATATCGATCGAACGGAATTTCAAAAATCGCAATTTTCTGTGAAAAGTTTCTGTCGAATTTCTAAACAGGTCTAAAAATTATTTTGAGCATCTCAGAAAATCGTGCAGGCTTTTCTACGAATACTGGTGAAATTTGGTCAACTGTTGACTCCAAAGAGCCGCGGAACCACCGCACAAATCCTAGTTTGGACGCGGTTCCGTAGCCGTTTTAGAGCTACAGTGAACCATTTTTCTACAGTAGGTTCTATATTGAAAATTGTGGTTTCTAGAATATTTCTTTTGGGCCCATATTTTGTTACTGTACAGCAGATGTATGTGGGGCCCACTTCGGGAAGTTTTGTCGATCAAAATTTTAAACTTGTTAGTTTACAGTACTTTCATTATATCTCCGACCGTGAATGTCATTCGAGCGGTAAACCGCGTCTGATTGCTATAGTTCTTTTAGACGGGTTTGCGAACGTGACATTCGCGTTGATGTTCTGTGTTGTGCTGTGATGTTACGGATTTGTCGTGGTGGATAGCAGTGTGCAATGGTAGTGCAGTTTGGATTTATTTGTACATTTGATATTGCGGGGCGAGCGTCCAACATGTGGACAGCCGTCACTGCCTGTTTGTATTATATTCTTTTGGGGCACGACCGTGCTGAGGTCGATGTACCCGTTGTACATATTTTTCATTTCTATACTAGGTTTTACCCCGCGACGGAGTGCACGGATAGCCGAGTTCTGGAGGGCAACGGGTCCGCATCTCATGGCTTTGAGAGGCAGAGGGGCCTCACTCTAGTATTGGCAGACTATTCGCCGCACTCGTAGGGGGTACAGGTTGACCCAAGGAGGGGTGCTCAAGTTACCGGATTCCGTGAAGTGCAGGGTGGTCCATTCACTTTGCTGTAGGGGGCTGCCTCGCTTCAGGTTTTGGCGGGTAACTTGCCGCATCCGTAGGGGTCTAGGTTTCATTGCACAGGCTATCCACACGACCAAGGGAACGTCGGGTTTCCGCAGCGGCTCTGTGAAACCCGAGGATCCCAGATTATCTGTATTGTTCTGTGATACTTATTACTTTTCTGTAATGTTGCATATTATCACGCCTGGAGCGATTATTGTATATTGGTATATATACTATTAGATGTTGTATATGTTTTGCACCCGCGCTAGTCCAGTCCCCGCTCTGTCGTTAGTTAAGTAACCTAACGGGTTAAGACGGGACCCAGTGACGAATGCGGATGCCATATACGTACATTTTATTTTCGTTCTTTTCTGGTGTGATTAATTGATGGGACTGCGTTGATTCTGATCAATGCAAAGAAAAACAAACCTGTTTGGATGTTGTTGGAACAGTTTTAAAAAGTGTTATTACAAAGACGCTTTCTTTTGTTTTGCATAGTGATATTCAGTTGGAATATCCTGCACCTCATTCGACGAGGCAAGGGCTGATATCCCTTCACCGGGAGTGACCCCTTGGGCAGAAGTTTGCGTCAGGGTAATAACTTCACTATAGTCGATTACAAGTTGCTTTGCATCGAGGTATTCAGTTGGAATATCCTGCACCTCATTCCACGAGGAAAGAGCCGAGATCCCTTCACCGGGAGTGACCTCTTTAGCAAAAGGTTTTTGTCACTATATTTTTATAAAAAGCTATCAGGTTTCTTCAACGAGATCAAGTTCATTACGTTAAAGGTTTTTCGTCAAAAACCAACCGTAACCCTCCGTCATTTCTTTTGGGTATTCATTAGTATTCAAGCTATGTATTTTGACCAACGCCAAGGCATAGTGTTTGGTAGCTGCTGGGTATTCATTTGTTGCACAGATAGATGAGATGGTTTGGGACAGTCATTCTGCCATTTTGGCCAACGTCAAGGGCATGTGAGGGTGGGTTCAAATTGACAAGATAGTGACGGGTAGAACTTGGCATGTGACTTATGACATTTTGACCAACGCCAAGGTCATAAGAGCATGGGACAAAAATCATATCGGGAGTTTCTAAAGAAACTGAAACTTGCCAAGTATGCGCATACCTTTTGGAATGTGATAACATGAGTGGATTCCTTCACGTTATCATGCGATGAGAGTTGGATCCCGATTCCCACAGATGAGTTGTTTTACTCTTCGGGTGATCCCGATTGATTCTTCTTTCAGGTTTAGAGAAGAATTTGACAATACAGTGGGAGGTTTCCGGATTAGATAAAGTGATAACCATTCTGATCTAGGTTAGATTACATGCAGAGTGTTTCTTTTCTCTCTCTCTCTTTGGCTGCGACCTTTTGACCGACCCTAGACCATGACTCAGTGACCAAGTTGACCGAACCTTCTTAAAATACTGGCTTTTGGATTGTCTGAGTTGCATAAGTCATTGTCACTCCTTCTTTTACCCTTTGCATTTCTTAGACACCCCGTATTATTACGGACATCCACTTCCATTGGATAGATCCATCGTATGGTTATATACGAACTCGAAGGGACTTCTTCGAGGATGGACCCAGGTTCAGAAGAAATAGAATTGGTTTATTCAGTTGTCTTTTATTATCACATTCTCTCAGGTTGCGAGGGCTCCTTGGTTTAAGAGAGTACACCTATTACGCTTATTGGATAGTCTTCTTCCAAACCATAGGCAGGTGCCGAAAGGTAGGAAATGAAGAAAACCAATTAGCCTAAGTAGAGTGTACAGAAGGTAATATGTAAAGACAAAATAAAGGGATTAGAAACAGGGCAAAGTAAATTGCGACTGTTATCATTCACGACCAAACCGCGTACTTCATCGCCACTCCTATTTCACCTTTAAATGAATAAGGTATTATTCAGTTGTCTTTTATCATCACCTTCTCTCAAGATGTGAGTACTCCTAGGTTGAGGAGGGTACACCTATTATGCTTACTAGATAGTCTTCTTCCAAACTATAGGCTGGTGCCGAACGGTAGGGAAGGAAGAAACCCATTTAGCCTAACGATGGTGTACAGAAGGTAACGACTAAAGACAAATAAAAGGATTTGGAGAGATGGCAAAGAAATATACGGTTACAGTCATGAATTGGAATATGGAAGAGACATTACTATGAATACCAGGATACCCCTACAAAACATTTTCATGTTTCAGTGCATTATTAATGAAAAACTGTTTTCCCGATTAGATACTTACGCCAGGGTATGTATTTACCAGGTTTCATTCTCACATCTGTATGGTTTTACAAATGATGAGTAGGAGGAAGTTATTGGGAATTAGGTGATCATCCTCATTATATCGAAATTCGTTGAAATTGGTGATACTTAAAGAAATCGCCTGGGTACAGTTTTCAACCTACGACGCACAGGTTTTGAGTTATTCAACTCAGCGGACTTATACAGAGTATTGTATATTGTCCAGTGTCCATTAGGACAAAGGGGTAGGTCCTCATACTATGTTCTGTTTACTTATGACTTCTCTAGTTTTTAGACAAGTGTTTCGTAGAAATACAAGGTCTAAGTTTTGAGAAGTTGTGGGTATAGGAATAAAGTAGAGAACCAGATGTCGCAGGTATCGGGATTCTTCAAAGAGATCGAAGATGTAGATACTTGTGATTGGTATTCAGTTGATAGTAATGATTTTGAGAAACTTGTTTCTCTTTCAGGTTACTCATAATTGGATGGATTCCTAAGTTGAGTAATGCTGATTAGCCTCTCTCCATTAAAGATTGTTAGTTGTATGTATGCCCTAGAGGCCAGTATTGTACAGATGATGTATATTATATTGGATGCTTGGACATATATAGAGATGACTTTCTTGTTCGACATGATAGTATGCTATCTGGTTGCTCTTTATCTTAACATGTACACTAGTCACTTTATACTGTCTTATAGTTACATGTTGGTAAAGCCCTTAGGATTTGTACTTGACTACCTGGACTATGATGCAGATCATACTAGTGGGGACATGGTAGTCCATAAGTACATCCTTCAAGGTCCCTAGTCATGGGTGTATCGAGGCGGGGCATCGATATACCAGAGTAGACTAGCGTATACGCTTCTCGACCCATGTGATGGGCGATGGATGATCCCATATCTATTGATGTTTGACATCAGAGATGGTATACGGGTGCTCAGTGGAGACTGGGTACACTGGACGGACTCGCCGAGAACTCCCAGATGGTATTATACCTCACGTCAGATGGCAGTTCTCAGGTGACACTTGTACAGGTTAGTCTGTAGACCCGAGATCGTCATAGAGTCTCGTGTGATTCCCACTGTGCTTTGATCTCCACCTTACCACGACCATGAGGGCGTGCAAAACGGTGGTCTTTGGTTACAGTCCCGAGTCACATGGAGGCAATGAGCGATAGGAGGGGTTTCGTCTCTCCCGGTATTGGGGGTTGATGTTGCGCCGTGCTTGATTGGCCGTAACAGGGAAGTCCCTGGCCAGGGATGATAAGAGATTTGCTGGTAAGTGTTACCAGTAGTTTCTCGACCCGTTACGAGCCTCACATCGGCACGACTTATCGGGTTATTGGGGTCTGACGTTTACCACCCCTAGACTTGATATGCGACATATCAGACGAAGAGACCGGACTGTACGGTAAGTGTTACTGGTCGGATTCGCAGGAGTGTGAGCGGGCTAGCTCGTCGATCTTCTGATCGCTCAATACCCGGGTGGCCGTTACGTTTAGCAGACCGCTTGCGGCTTGTGGGTGCTTGATATGATCATCATCTGCTACCGGCGTATTGACGAGTCTTTAGAGTCCTACACAGAGGTTTCCTAGCTCAAGCGAAACGAAATAGGAGTGCATATGAGATATGTGCAGGACCGAGAATGATGCGTGTATGTGATACCGTATTTGATTCTAGCGATTAATGTTTTGATTGGTTATATGAGATATGACCTAGTTATCGAATCATTGATTCGATAAATCGATGCATTGCATACTAGTCGGTTATGTGCGACATGACCGGATCATTGAATCAAGTGTTGATTTAATGATTTAATGTATAATTATATATTTGATATATTACTTTGCATTAACTAGTATAGGTTCACTTTAAACGGATTTTTCTCACTTGATTTGCACATTGTATATGTGATATACTTTTGTGCACTTTTATGTATCATGTTTGATGATACTTGACCATATTGTTAAGTGCATGGAATTAAACCATAGTTAACTTGAGATTAGGGTTTTATTTATGCATTTATTCATTTAATTGTTTATTCATTTATTTGGATAAAGATTTAGAGGAGAATGGTGGCATTTCTTGTTTTATGTTGAAGCTTCAAGAACCCTTGACTTATGCAACCATTCTTGTCCTCATGCTTAACCCTAACCCACTCATTTGACCATGGTTTATTCTCTACACTTAACCCTAGTTATTTTTATGATAAGTATTGATTTATTATTCATTTTCAAGATAACTTATCATAACAAGCTTCATCTTCTTCTTCTTCTTCAAGCTTGCTACATCAATGGCAACTTGAGCACAAGTGAGCAAAATCCAATTCTAAAGTGAACCCACCTCCTATTTCTTCACCCTCTACCTCTTGCCAAGTTGTTTTGGGTGTTTTCTTCACAAGTTTCACGACTTTGTGAAGTCGGAGCTTGAACTAGTGCAACCTCGACGTAGATCGTCTTTGACATGAAGCCGACGACCTAGCTCGCCCGTTTCTCCGATGAAGCCGACGAATGAGTCGAGGATTCATGACGGACATCGAGGGCATGACCACGTGGAGCTAAGGAGGTGGAAATCCGGATCTACAAAGGTTGTAGCATCTAACCTATAGTTAATTTGTTAACTAGTTTTGTATTTCGCCTAGACATCTAGCAACGATCCGTTAACTAGGGTTTCTCGGCACCATAATTTTTAAATTTGGCATGTTCGATGCCTTGTGAGACTTTATTTGGATGCTTAGGAACCCTACAGTGGTATCAGAGCCTAGCTAGAGCCTTAGGCGAAGTCTAGACCGAGTTTGAAGTCCGAACGAACCCGAAACCCCGATACCCAAGAGCTCTCTGGACATTTTCTGAAATCTGGGAATTTTTGATATTAAAAATGCTTAAAAAATTCACCAAAGAATTCTAAGAATTACTGTGTAAAACGTTTCCCATGAACAGTTCCATGAGCCGCGGAAGCGCGGCAGAAGCATGGCTTCTGCCGCTGTTCCGCGGCCATAAAGTGACGTCAGCCATGTTTCACTGCACAGTAATCCTGATAAATTTTGGTGAATTTTCTGGGTATTTTTAAATTGATTTAAGGGTTGAGTGCTATGGGGTTATATTGGGAATCGACGATTCGATCGGAATATCAAACTTTGTCTAAGTGTTTTTCCAGATAACTGTAGAATATGTTAAAAAGTTTGACCGGATACAAATACCCAACTTTTCCCCTGCCGGAAAAATTCCAAGTGTTGGATTTTTCTGTGGTTAAAAGACATTCGAAGTAGTGCAAGTAATGCGATGGTCCCTCTAGAAGACAACAAACCTTAACTCGATTATGTGACCGTCTTGAACTGCCCTTTGAACCTTCGGGTTTGGGGCAGTACGGCGTGCCAAATGTGAGGCGTTGGCTTGACCCTTCTACGGCTGGACCGTTGGTACTGAGGCATGAAGTGAATGTCTTTGAACCTATTTCATGTGTTGATCGGTGTCGGGAAAACTTGGGTGTTCGAATGTTCGATCGGAAAGTTTAATATATTCTATTTATCCGGAATTGGATACAATAATTGGAATTCACAAACAGTTATGAGATAACTGGATGAATGTTATAAATCTAGCAGTTTAGTCCCATACGATATTGAAAAGAGTTTTCGATATTGAGACTAAAATGCGGGGTTTGTAACTGTTAGGCATGTGATGTCTAAAGAGGTTGCGGATTCCAACTGTTGTAGTTTTACACTTTCTTTTCTGTGACCGTAAGTATAATATGTGATATCGCCGGTTTCGATGCTATATGTCAACGACAATTGGGATGGACATATTTACTTACGTTGATGACATGTGATGTTATGTGTTGCTGGATATGTTATATTGGATCGTCGTGTTTGAATAGCCGGGGGTTTTTATGTGAGATGAGTGTTTTTCATTTTCATTCATGTAAAAACTCGTATGTAATATTCTTTTATTCGGGGCACTTCCAGGTTGCGGGAGTTGTCACCCTTTGTATATTATTTACTTTTCTGCACTAGGATAGACCCAAGGAGGGGAGCACAAGTAACCGGGTTCTGGGGTCCAGTGGGAGACCAACTCGAGGAGTCGAATCAGGGTCTCCTAACCCTAGAATTGGCAGGGTTGCTTGCCTCTCTCGTAGGGGTCTAGGGGTGTGGGATTGGCTATTCATCACGACCGTGGAATCCGTGTTTTATACTGGCTCGTATTGAAAACACGGACGTCCTAGTATATCCAATATTTCATATGTTTATTCTTCTGCGATATCTGTGATGTGTTTCTGTGATGGATATAATATATAGTATATATGATATATTATATAGACGTTACTTATGTTTTACACCCGTGCTAGCCCTGCCCTGCTCTGTCGTTAGTTACCTAACCTAACGGTGCACGAGGGGACATCGAGGCGAATGCGGATGGCATAAGTGTACGTCATATCTATCTGTGATGTTTAGGTATTTAAATGATGGGACTTCATTAATGTGATTAATGAAAGATAATAAACCTAAGATGTTGTGGAATCGAATTTTAAAATAAAACAGGTAGCTACAGTTCTTACTTTGCATAGCGGTATATATGATATACCCTGCACCTTATTCGATGAGGAAAGGACCGAGATCCCTTCACCGGGAGTGACTCCTTTAGCAATAACTGGCAGATGCTGCACACTCGGTTTGGCTTTGATTGCTTTTAAGAGTTTTTTGCTTTGCACAGTGATATATGTGATATATCCCGCACCTCATTCGACGAGGAAAGGGCCGACGATCCCTTCACCGGGAGTGACCCCTTTAGCAAAACTAGAAAAGCCTCAAAATCATTCCATTTTAAAACTTCATTTGATTCTACAACGATATCAAGTTCATTACGCAATAGGTTTTCAGAAAACCTGACGTAGCCCTCCGTCATTTCAGATAAGTGCTAGTTAGTATTCGTGCTACGTTTGTTGACTATGTTAAGGCGTAGTGTGCGGTAGCTAATTGGTGCTTATCTGTATAAGCATATGATGCGATTGGATTAGGGTAGTCGTGCGACTTTGTTGACTATGTTAAGGGTCGTGCGGGTGGGTTTAATTCAATCGGGAAATGACGGGTTGAACTTGACTAGCACTTATGATTTGTTGACTATGTTAAGGTCATATAGCTGCTAGGGGCAAAAGATTATCGGGAATTTCAAGTGTTGAAATTTGCAATGAGATTGCATACCTTCTATGAGATAGTTGGATCCCGATACCCACTGCGAGTAAGAGTTACTCCTGGGAGAGTTTTACACATTACAATTAGCCGATCAAGTAGGTGTCTAGAAAGGTGTTAACGAGGTTACGCCTCTGGGAAAATGAGGTTTACATTAATTAGGTTCGTGCGAAAGCACGGGGGACCTCCCTCAAAGTACCGACACTGGCCTGGCTGAAAGATTGGCGAACTTGTAGTGTGTAATTAATCCCGGTTAGTCTTTCCTTTTAGGGTTTGGAGGAAGATTTGATAAAAAGCAGTGGGAGCCATCTTGATTAGATAAGATAATAACCAATCTGATCTTGCACGAGCTTACGCTAAAGTGTTTTCTTCTCTCTCTCTCCAGGTAGCGACCATTTCATGCCTTAATCAAGATAATAATATGGATGTATTGACCGAACCCGCATGTTATACTGTGCTGGGGAACGTTGGTTCCGTTCATTCTTATAAGAGTTATAGGAATGAACGGGAAATAGGGGAATACCAGGATTCCCATGCCACCCGAATGAAGAAAGTACATGTTGATGCATTTTCTTCGGGTGTGTTCGTTACAGAGAACTGTTTCTCCATTTGCTCCACGTCCTGGGTATTAGATACCGGGTCCGGATCCCATATATGTAATCAGTTACATGGGCTTAGGAAAGGTAGAGAACTTGGAGAAGGTGATAAAGACATTAGAGTCTGAAATGGTGCAATTGTTGCAGCTAAGACTGTCGGGGAATATCACCTTTCATTACCAACTGGTAATACATTGGTTCTGAACGAATGCTATTACATGCCGAACCTGATATGCAACATTATATCGGTTTCTTTGCTAAGTAAAGAAGGATATAATTTTGTATTACAGGACAATGTTATGAACATTTTCCATAACCAAAAGTTGGTTGGATCCGGCACGTTGTGCAATGGCATTTATGTTCTAAACCAATCAACAGTTCTGAGTATAACAAACACACAAAAGAGGAAGAGTTCAGAACTGAACGATTCTTTCTTGTGGCATTGTAGACTAGGTCACATCAATGCGGCACGACTGGCTAAGTTGCATAAAGATGGATATTTGAAACCTTTCGAATTTTCATCTTATGACACTTGCCAGTCATGTCTCAAAGGCAAGATGACCAAAACTCCGTTTACGGGACACGGAGAAAGAGTTACCGAACTCTTAGGACTGATACATAGTGATGTATGCGGTCCTATGTCTACACATGCCAGGGATGGTTCTTCGTACTTCATTACATTCACTGACGATCTCTCTAGATTCGGATATGTGTTCCTGATGAAACACAAATCAGAAGCTTTTGAGAAATTTAGAGAATATAAACAAGAAGTCGAGAACCAAACCGGAAAAAGTATTAAAATCCTTCGATCTGATCGAGGAGGTGAATACTTGAGCAATGAATTCCTGGACTTCCTAAAAGAGAATGGGATTCTCTCTCAGCTGACTCCTCCATATACACCACAGCACAACGGTGTATCTGAACGGAGGAACCGCACCCTATTAGATATGGTGCGCTCTATGATGAGCACAGCTGAGTTACCTATTTCCTTCTGGGGATATGCGCTAGAGACAGCAGCATACCTATTGAATCAAGTTCCATCTAAATCTGTACCTACCACACCATATGAGATATGGAGTGGGAAGAGACCGTATTTTAAACGAGTTAAAATATGGGGTTTTCCGGCCTATGTCAAAAGACAAAATCCAGACAAACTCGAGGCACGGTCAGTTCTTTGCAAGTTTGTGGGATATCCTAAGAATTCCCAAGGATATTTTTTCTACCATGCTGAAGAACAAAAAGTGTTTGTTTCTCAATATGCCACCTTTTTAGAAAAGGAATTTCTTGAAAAAGAAATTAGTGGCAAAGTGGTAGAGCTGGAAGAGGTTCCAGATACACAAACAGTAACTGAAGATTTAGTAGAACCAGAAGATTCAGTAGCTCCCAATGAACCTCAGCCTCTCCGCCGATCTAGTAGGGTTCCTCGCCAGCCTGAGAGATACTACGGTTTTCTCATGGATGGTGGGAGCGAGGATTGCATCATGGAGGATGATGACCCAACTAGCTTCGAGCAGGCCATCACGAGTAGGGACTCAGTGAAATGGCTGGATGCTATGCAGTCCGAGATGGAATCCATGTACACCAACAAAGTATGGACTTTGGAAGTTGCTCCTGAAGGGGTAAAACCCATTGGGAGCAAATGGATCTTCAAGAAAAAACTTGGTGTAGATGGGAAAGTGGAGACTTTCAAAACTAGACTTGTAGCAAAGGGTTTTCGTCAAAGACCAGGTGTGGACTATGACGAGACCTTTTCTCCAGTGGCTATGCTTAAATCCATCCGAATCATGCTTGCCATTGCTGCCTTTCATGACTACGAAATCTGGCAAATGGCTGTTAAGACCGCCTTTCTAAATGGTGATTTAGAAGAGTGCGTGTACATGACTCAGCCAGAGGGCTTCGTAGACAGTGGGAGCAGCGGGAAGGTGTGCAAGCTGCTTAAATCCATTTATGGATTAAAGCAAGCATCGCGGAGTTGGAACATCTGCTTTGACGTCGTTATCAAAGAGTTTGATTTCGTCAAAAATCCAGATGAACCTTGTATCTACAAGAAGGTGGCAGAGAGTAAGGTTGTCTTCCTCGTATTGTACGTGGACGACATACTCTTGATAGGAAATGATATTCCTATGCTGCAATCGGTCAAGCTCTTCTTATCACAAAGATTCTCAATGAAAGATCTTGGTGATGCCTCCTGCATATTGGGAATCAGGATCTATAGAGATAGATCCAAAAGGATATTGGGATTGTCCCAATCCAGGTACATTGACACCATACTAAAGAGATTTAGTATGGAAGAGTCCAAGCGTGGGAATTTGCCCACGATCTCTGGAGTCACTCTCTCCAAAGAGATGTCTCCTAAGACTGATTTGGAGAGAGCTCGCATGCAAGGGATACCCTATGCTTCGGCAGTAGGCTCTATCATGTATGCGATGCTATGTACCAGACCCGATGTAGCATACTCATTAAGTGTAGTGAGCAGGTATCAAGCTGATCCTGGAGAGAGTCACTGGACAGCTGTGAAGAGCATTCTCAAGTACTTGCGAAGGACTAGAGATATGTTCTTGGTGTATGGTAACGGAGAGCTCCAAGTGGAGTCCTTTACCGATTCGAGCTTCCAGAGTGATAAGGACGACTCTAAGTCGCAGTCGGGCTTTGTCTTTACCCTTTACGGAGGGGCGGTTAGCTGGAAGAGTTCCAAGCAGGAAACCGTGGCAGACTCGACGATGGAGGCTGAATACATCGCTGCCAACGATGCTGCCAAAGAGGCTGTCTGGATCAAGAAGTTCATTACTGAACTTGGAGTGGTTCCATCCATTGAGCGTCCAATACCTTTGTATTGCGATAACAATGGAGCGGTGGCTTTGGCCAAGGAACCCAGGTCCCATCAGCGATCCAGGCATATTCTGAGGCGGTATCACCTGATCCGGGAGATAGTTGATCGCCGGGAAATCGAGGTCAGGAGGGTTGACACGAAGAACAACACGGCGGATCCACTCACGAAGGACATTCCCCAGATACAGTTTGAGAGACTCTTCGGGATGCTCGGTATGCGATACTACAGCAGCTGGCCCTAGTGCAAGTGGGAGATTGTTAGTTGTATGTATGCCCTAGAGGCCAGTATTGTACAGATGATGTATATTATATTGGATGCTTGGACATATATAGAGATGACTTTCTTGCTCGACATGATAGTATGCTATCTGGTTGCTCTTTATCTTAACATGTACACTTGTCTCTTTATACTGTCTTATAGTTACATGTTGGTAAAGCCCTTAGGATTTGTACTTGACTACCTGGACTATGATGCAGATCATACTAGTGGGGACATGGTAGTCCATAAGTACATCCTTCAAGGTCCCTAGTCGTGGGTGTATCGAGACGGGGCATCGATATACCAGAGTAGACTAGCGTATACGCTTCTCGACCCATGTGATGGGCGATGGATGATCCCATATCCATTGATGTTTGACATCAGAGATGGTATACGGGTGCTCAGTGGAGACTGGGTACACTGGACGGACTCGCCGAGAACTCCCAGATGGTATTATACCTCACGTCAGATGGCAGTTCTCAGGTGACACTTGTACAGGTTAGTCTGTAGACCCGAGATCGTCATAGAGTCTCGTGTGATTCCCACTGTGCTTTGATCTCCACCTTACCACGTCTATGAGGGCATGCAAAACGGTGGTCTTTGGGTACAGTCCCGAGTCACATGGAGGCAATGAGCGATAGGAGGGGTTTCGTCTCTCCCAGTATTGGGGGTTGATGTTGCGCCGTGCTTGATTGGCCATAACAGGGAAGTCCCTGGCCAGGGCTGATAAGAGATTTGCTGGTAAGTGTTACCAGTAGTTTCTCGACCCGTTACGAGCCTCACATCGGCACGACTTATCGGGTTATTGGGGTCTGACGTTTACCACCCCTAGACTTGATATGCGACATATCAGACGAAGAGACCGGACTGTACGGTAAGTGTTACTGGTCGGATTCGCAGGAGTGTGAGCGGGCTAGCTCGTCGATCTTCTGATCGCTCAATACCCGGGTGGCCGTTACGTTTAGCAGACCGCTTGCGGCTTGTGGGTGCTTGATATGATCATCATCTGCTACCGGCGTATTGACGAGTCTTTAGAGTCCTACACAGAGGTTTCCTAGCTCAAGCGAAACGAAATAGGAGTGCATATGAGATATGTGCGGGACCGAGAATGATGCGTGTATGTGATACCGTATTTGATTCTCGCGATTAATGTTTTGATTGGTTATATGAGATATGACCTAGTTATCGAATCATTGATTCGATAAATCGATGCATTGCATACTAGTCGGTTATGTGCGACATGACCGGATCATTGAATCAAGTGTTGATTTAATGATTTAATGTATAATTATATATTTGATATATTACTTTGTATTAACTAGTATAGGTTCACTTTAAACGGATTTTTCTCACTTGATTTGCACATTGTATATGTGATATACTTTTGTACACTTTTATGTATCATGTTTGATGATACTTGACCATATTGTTAAGTGCATGGAATTAAACCATAGTTAACTTGAGATTAGGGTTTTATTTATGCATTTATTCATTTAATTGTTTATTCATTTATTTGGATAAAGATTTAGAGGAGAATGGTGGCATTTCTTGTTTTATGTTGAAGCTTCAAGAACCCTTGACTTATGCAACCATTCTTGTCATCATGCTTAACCCTAACCCACTCATTTGACCATGGTTTATTGTCTACACTTAACCCTAGTTATTGTTATGATAAGTATTGATTTATTATTCATTTTCAAGATAACTTATCATAACAAGCTTCATCTTCTTCTTCTTCTTCAAGCTTGCTACATCAATGGCAACTTGAGCACAAGTGAGCAAAATCCAATTCTAAAGTGAACCCACCTCCTATTTCTTCACCCTCTACCTCTTGCCAAGTTGTTTTGGGTGTTTTCTTCATAAGTTTCACGACTTTGTGAAGTCGGAGCTTGAACTAGTGCAACCTCGACGTAGATCGTCTTTGACACGAAGCCGACGACCTAGCTCGCCCGTTTCTCCGTGAAGCCGACGAATGAGTCGAGGATTCATGACGGACATCGAGGGCATGACCACGTGGAGCTAAGGAGGTGGAAATCCGGATCTACAAATGTTGTAGCATCTAACCTATAGTTAATTTGTTAACTAGTTTTGTATTTCGCCTAGACATCTAGCAACGATCCGTTAACTAGGGTTTCTCGGCACCATAATTTTTAAATTTGGCATGTTCGATGCCTTGTGAGACTTCATTTGGATGCCTAGGAACCCTACAAAGTTGATATGCACTGGAGACAGCTGCATGATTAGAATCTGGTTCCAATTAAATAAGTGTCAAAGTTTCTATATTGGATATAGAATGGTTCATATCTTAACGATGTTAAGGTACGGGGAGTTGTCCGGCTTATGCTTAAAACCAGACTCTGGATAACTCAGGTCACGTTTCTGTAATAGCTGTTTGTGGGTTGGCCCAGGCTATGACGAGGGTTGACTTTCTACCATCTGGAAGATCAATAGTGATATTGTTCTTAACTCGCCACAGTTTTAGTAAAATGGATTTTTTCAGAAAACAGTAGTGGGAGTATGGTAGAACTGGAAGTGATTCCAGAACCGCAAACGATTACGGAAAATTTAATAGGACCTAAACATTCAATCAGGTTTGACATTCCAATAGCCACTCCGCAGATATGGTGGGTAACCTTAGACACTCGAGAGGTACTCCGGTAGCCTCAAGGACGGTGACAGGGAGGTTCTTATCTACCAAGACTTGACACTACTGTTGTTCCAGGCTATGAGACCCGGCAGGAGGATATGTATAGCGTCGTTCTAAACTAGCTTTAGAAGTACACGTATATATTATTCTGCCAGAGGGTTGTTGTGGTCAGTAGGAGCAGCAGAAGCATAGTGGGCAAGTAGCTTATGTCTATTTATAGACATTGAGTAGTTATAGCAGAGATAGATCATCTAATTTTGATGTGACGGTCATGGATTTGACTTCATCAGAATAGGGGATGGATCTGTTGGATATAGTGCCCTCAAGGTCAATTATTGGATCGCAGGTATGTGATTGCAATGATTGCGGAGGACCTATACCGGTAGGACAGTCTTACTCGAGATGATAGTATGCTATCTGGTTTGCCTTTATCAGTCGTGTATAGGTTCAGGTGACTGATCACGATTACACTTTGATAGAGCCCTTAGGATCTTGCTTGACTACCAACAGTATGAGGGCGATCATATACGTGAGAGTTGGGTGGTCTATAAGCATATCCTTAATAGTGGTCCCTAGTCGTGGGAGTTTCGAGACAGGGCATCGATACTCCGGAGTAGACTAGTGTATACAGTCGAGACCCCGACGAGGGGCGGTGGCCGGTCTCACAAGCCACTGGTGTCAGTTAGTTCACCTAAGATGTATACAGGTGCTCATTGGGTTATGAGTACACCGGACAGGACTCGCCGGGAACCTGCTAGTTGGTATTATACATATCGTCAGATAGTAGTTCCCTGGTGACATGCGTACAGGTTAGTTCATCGACCTGAGGTCGTCATTTGTCTCGTGTGAGTTCCCACTGTGCTTTGATTTCTACCCTCCCACGGCTCAAAGGAGTCGTGCAAACAGGTAGTTTTTGGGTACAGTCCCGAGCCACATGGAGGCACGTGAGCGGATCGGCAGGGGATTCGTCTCTCCCGGTATTGGGGGTGGAGGTCACGCTATGTCTAGGAAAGCCATTACACCAAGTCCTTGGCCAAGACAGGTAAGATTTACTGGTAGGTACTCCAGTAGTATCTCAGGGTGTTCAGGGCTTGTCTCCGACACGACTTATACAGCTATTGGGGGTCTGACGTTACTAGCCCCCTAGGCCGGATATGCGATACTCATAGACGAACGGACCGGACTGTATATACATTGTCACTGTTAGGCTCAGTAGGGTTTCCGGATGAGTTCGCTCATCGGCCTCCCTTGAGGTCAGTCCATGGGCAGCCGTTACGCATAGCTAGTGCCGCTGACGGTTTGTGGTTAAACCCACTGCCAGGATACTGACGAGTCATTAGAGTCGCCCACAGACAGTTTTCCAAGTTCGGGCGAAACGTTGTAGAGGCCGTATGGTTTTATGGCAGGGTTCGGAAAATGCACGTGCGTTTACGCACGTGTTATTTTTCGGGCAGATAATACTGGTGGGCTTTGGTTTAAGCCGGATCCATGTATTATACAGAGTGGATATAATATCTTTGTCTCAGTTGCATTTGTATTCGGTCGTAATAAAAATGCGGGTATATTTATACAGTTACGGGGTTATCCTGAAATTTGTTTCGGGATCACTTTTGGAAGTTGCCAGTTTACAGTTTTCTATCGGCCGTCTTTTAACATTCGGTTAAAAACGGATTTATCTTTTCTTGAGATGAGTGTGGAAAGTTCTAGAAGTTTCTAGAAGAGGTGACTAGGTTAGAATGGTGTTGAGTTTTCATTGGTTGCTTTCTTTGTGTTCACACTATGTGTTCACACATAAGATATTTTCTTATTGTCACCTCCCCCTCTCCTACACTCACCCCCCCACCTCTATATATATGGTCGGCCCCTTCCCCCTCTCTCACTCTCTCACACTTGATGTTTTATCTGGTAAAAAGATTATGATAGATTTTGGGGTGTATGGAATTCACAGCTCATTTCATTCCATCACCCGATTCCCACGGCAGCTTCATTAACCGTTCGTCCATGGTTTTGGACGAAGCGAGACAAAGTATTCCACTCATTCTCTACATCAATCTTGGTCGTCTCTTTTAGCAAACTTGACGACCGAGTTGCCTCGAGTCAGAGGCGGGAGCCCGTTTAAAGATCTGATGATGTGGTGCCACTTGGACGACGAGATCGGAGATCGACGAGATCGGAGCAGCCGCAACGGAGCGTGGGATGATGGTTAAAGAACGAAGGACTCGGATCGTTCGGTATAACCTTTCTTCCCTCTTTGTAGATTGTTAGTTTAGCGTTAATGGCAGATCCGGGTTATAGTATGCGATAACGCCAGTTATAAAAGTTTGTGTTCCGCATTTTGGCGTCTGAAAGACAGCCGGGGCGCTACCGTAGACTTACATGGTATCAGAGCCACGCCATTAAGCTTTACTAACTTGTGCTAACGCGTTTAAAAGATCGATCGAACGGATTTTCAAAAACTACAATTTTCAAGTCTAAAGTTTCTGTTGAATTTAAATCTGGTCTAAAAATTTTTTTGAGCATCTCAGAAAGTCAAGCAGGCTTTTTAAAGAACACAGAAGAAATTCGACCCACTGATCCGACCGTACGGCCGCGGAACCGCCGCCAAAGCCATGCTTTAGCCGTGGAATCGCGGCCGTCTAGGTGAATCAGTGGACCATCTTTCTTCTGTAGATTCTACTTGGGAAATTGTGGTTTCTGGAACTGTTCATTTAGGCCCAGAGTTTTTTACTGTACAACAGATTTGCGTGGGGCCCACTTCGGGAAATTTAGTCGATCGAAATTTAAACGTGTTAGTTTACAGTGCTTACATTATATCTCCGACCATGAATGTCATTTGATCGGTAAACCGCGTCTGATTTCTATAGTTCTTTTAGACGGGTTTGCGAACGTGACATTCGCGTTGATGTTCTGTGTTGTGCTGCGATGTTGCGGATTTGTCGTGGTGGATAGCAGTGTGCAATGGTAGTGCAGTTTGGATTTATTTGTACATTTGATATTGCGGGACGAGCGTCCAACATGTGGACTGCCGTTACTGCCTGTTGTATAATATTCTTTTGGGGCACGACCAGGTTGCGGTCGATGTATCAATTGTACTATTTTTCATTACTGTACTAGGTTTTGCCCCGCGATGGAGTGTACGGATAGCCGGGTTCTAGGGGGCAACGGGTCCGCATCTCATGGCTTTGAGAGGCAGAGGGGCCCCACTCTAGAATTGGCAGACTATTCGCCGCACTCGTAAGGGGTAAAGGTTTACCCAAGGAGGGGTGCTCAAGCTACCGGATTCCGTGAAGTGCTGGGTGGTCCATTCACTATGCTGTAGGGGGCTGCCTCGCTTCAGGTTTTGGCGGGTAACTCGCCGCACCCGTAGGGGTCTAGGTTTCATTGCACAAGCTATCCACACGACAGGGGAACATCGAGTTTCAGCAGCGGCTCTGTGAAACTCGGGGATCCCAGATTATCTGTATTGTTCTGTGATGCTTATTACTTTTCTGTAATGTTGCATATTATCACGCCTGGAGCGATTATTGTATATTGGTTTATATACTATTAGATGTTGTATATGTTTTACACCCGCGCTAGTTCAGTCCCCGCTCTGTCGTTAGTTAAGTAACCTAACGGGTGATGACGGGACCCAGTGACGAATGCGGATGGCATATACGTACATTTTATTTTCGTTCTTTTCTGGTGTGATTATTGATGGGACTGCGTTGATTCTGATCAATGCAAAGTAAAACAAACCTATTTGGATGTTGTTGGAACAATTTAAAAAGTGTTATTACAAGGACGTTTCCTTTTATTTTGCACAGTGGTATTCGGTTGGAATATCCTGCATCTCATTCGACGGGGCAAGGGCCGATATCCCTTCACCGGGACTGACCCCTTGGGCAAAAGTTTGCGTCAGGGTAATAAATTCACTATAGTCGATTACATGTTGCTTTGCATCGCGGTATTCAGTGGAATATCCTGCACCTCATTCCACGAGGAAAGAGCCGAGATCCCTTCACCGGGAGTGACCTCTTTAGCAAAGGTTTTCGCCACTATATTTTTATAAAAAGCTATCAGGTTCCTTCAACGAGATCAAGTTCATTACGTTAAAGGTTTTTCGCCAAAAACCAGCCGTAGCCCTCCGTCATTTCTTATGGATGGTCAGTAATATTCAAGCTATGTTTGTTGCCTTTCGTCAAGGCATAGTGTTTGGTAGTTGCTGGGGTATTCATTTGTTGCATAGATAGATGTGTTGGTTTGGGACAGTCGTATTACCTTGTTGGCTTTCGTCAAGGGTATGTACGGGTGGGTTTGAATTAACAAGATAATGACGGGCAGAACTTGACATGTGACTTATGATTTGTTGGCTTTCGTCAAGGTAATAAGAACATGTGGTAAAAATCACATCGGGAGTTTCTAAAGAAACTGAAACTTGCCAGGCATGCGCATACCTTCTGGAGTGTGATAACGCGAGTGGATTCCGTCACGTTATCATGCGATGAGAGTTGGATCCCGATTCCCACTGATGAGTTGGTTTACTCTTCGGATGATCCCGATTGATTCTTCTTTCAGGTTTGGGGGAGAATTTGACAGTACAGTGGGAGGTTTCTGGATTAGATAAAGTGATAACCATTCTGATCTAGGTTAGAGTGCACGCAGAGTGTTTCTTTTCTCTCTCTCTTTGGCAGCGACCTTTGACCGACCATAGACTATGACTCAGTGACCAAGTTGACCGAACCTTCTTAAACTACTGGCTTTTGGATAGTCTATGTTGCATAAGTAATTGCCACTCCTTCTTCTACCCTTTGCATTTCTCAGAACACCCGTATTACTACGGACATCCACTTCCATTGGATAGATCCATCGTATGGTTATATACGAACTCGAAAGGACTTCTTCGAGGATGGATCAAGGTTCAGGAGAAATAGAATTGGTTTATTCAGTTGTCTTTTATTATCACCTTCTCTCAGGTTGCGAGGGCTCCTTGGTTTAGGAGAGTACACCTATTATGCTTATTGGATAGTCTTCTTCCAAACCATAGGCAGGTGCCGAAAGGTAGGGAATGAAGAAAACCAATCAGCCTAAGTAGGGTGTACAGAAGGTAATATGTAAAGACAAAATAAAGGGATTAGAAAGAGGGCAAAGTAAGTTGCGACTGTTATCATTCACGACCAAACCGCGTACTTCATCGCCACTCCTATTTCACCTTTTCAAGAATAAGGTATTATTCAGTTGTCTTTTATCATCACCTTCTCTCAAGATATGAGTACTCCTTGGTTTAGGAGAGTACACCTATTATGCTTACTAGATAGTCTTCTTCCAAACCATAGGCTGGTGCCGAACGGTAGGGAAGGAAGAAAACCATTTAGCCTAACGATGGTGTACAGAAGGTAACGACTAAAGAAAAATGAAGGGATTTGGAGAGATGGCAAAGAAATATACGGTTAAAGTCATGAATTGGATTATGGAAGAGACAATACTATGAATACCAGGATACCCCTATGAAACATTTTCATGTTTCAGTGCATTGTTAATGGTAAACTGTTTTCCCGATTAGATACTTACTCCAGGGTGTGTATTCACCAGGTTTCATTCTCATATCTGTATGGTTTTACAGATGATGAGTGGGAGGAAGTTATTGGGAATTAGGTGATCATCCTCATTATATCAGAATTCGTTGAAATTGATGATATTTGAGGAAATCGCCAGGGTACAGTTTTCAACCTACGACGCACAGTTTTTGAGTTATTTAACTCAGCGGACTTATACAGAGTATTGTATGTTGTCCCGTGTCCATCAGAACAACGGGGTAGGTCCTCGTACTTTGTTCTGTCTACTTATGACTTCTCTGGTATTTAGACAAGTGTTTCGTAGAAATACAAGGTCTAAGTTTTGAGAAGTTGTGGGTATAAGAATAAAGTAGAGAACCAGATGTCGCAAGTATCGGGATTCTTCAAAGAGATCGAAGATGTAGATACTTGTGATTGGTATTCAGATGATAGTAAAAGTTTTGAGAAACTTGTTTCTCTTTCAGGTTACTCATAATTGGATGGATTCCTAGGTTGAGTAATGCTGAATAGCCTTTCTCCATTAAAGTTGATATGCACTGGAGACAGCTGCATGATTTGAATCTGGTTCTAATTAAATAAGTGCCAAAGTTTCTATATTGGATATAGAATGGTTCGTATCTTAACGATGTTAAGGTACGGGGAGTTGTCCGGCTTATGCTTAAAACCAGACTCTGGATAACTCAGGGCACGTTTCTGTAATGGCTGTTTGTGGGTTGGCCCAGGCTATGATGAGGGTTGACATTCTACCATCTGGAAGATCAATAGTGATATTGTTCTTGACTCGCCACAGTTTTGGTAAAATGGATTTTTTCAGAAAACAGTAGTGGGAGTATGGTAGAACTGGAAGTGATTCCAGAACCGCAAACGATTACGGAAAATTTAATAGGACCTAAAGATCCAATCAGGTTTGACATTCCATTAGCCACTCCGCAGATTTGGTGGGTAACCTCAGACACCCGAGAGGTACTCCGGTATCCTCAAGGATGGTGACAGGGAGGTTCTTATCTATCCAGACTTGACACTACTATTGTTCCAGGCTATGAGACCCGGTAGGAGGGTTGTTGTGGTCAGTGGGAGCAACGGAAGCATAGTGGGCAAGTATCTTATGTCTATTTATAGACTAGAGCAGTTATAGAGGAGATTGATCATCTAATTTTGATGTGACAGTCATGGGTTTGACTTCATCAGAATAGAGGATGGATCTGTTAAGAAGGCAGTAGGGTGTGATGTCTTGGTATATGGATGACATACACAGGGTAGGAAGTAAAATTCCTATACTACGATCGGTTGGACTTTGGTCATCACACAGTTGTTTCTCCAGACAGGATATGGATATAATATTTGACATTCTGGTTTCTAGATCTATGGTTTTAGATCTGGATTTGGATAGTTTCCCAATGTGGGTGCTTTGACAGTATTCTAATGGTTTTTAGAATAGATGACTCCTGGCATGGTGGTGTACCTGCAGGTGATGGAGTCACCCTCTCTAAAGGTGTCTTACAGACTAAAGGGGAGAGGGATGTGCATGATTGGGAGATCACTTGCTTAGGCAATTGAGTCAATCATGAGATGTCAAGTACCACACCAAATGTTGTTTTTGCACTAGATACAATAAGTTTGTATTAATCCAATCCTGGAGAAACATAAGGAAGCAGTTTTAGAACATAAGTGGATGTTCTACGGATTTGATGACGGCAGCCTTTTTCGGGAGTCGGTTATCATTCCAGGCTTCAAAGGTGACATGGATGACAGAGTGATTGTCAAAGTTATAGTTTTCCCTCTGACGAAGAGGGGCAGTATTATGGACAGATGGTCCAAGAGGATACTGTGGGAGGCATGGTGCCGGATACTGATTAGGTTCAGTTATCGATACAGTCTAAGAAGTTTGGATTTAGAGTTCATTTATGAACTAGGTCCCATCAGATATCCAGACATATTCTAAGATAGGTATTACCCAATTCGGGAGATGGCTTTCTCCGCGAACTTGAGATTAAGAGAGACATAGAAAGAAACATCCTGGCGGATCCACTCACTGAGGCTATTTCTCGAACACAATAGTTTTACAAACGGGCTTTGTGAAACTGATTAGTAGAGAAGTTGGGTGTTGGTTTCACACGGGCTGTGAGTACGCAACATCGCAATAATTAGCCTTAATTGCAAGTGGGAGATTGTTGGATATAGTGCCCTCAAGGTCAATTATTGGATCGCAGGTATGTGATTGCAATGATTGCGGAGGACCTATACCTGTAGGACAGTCTTACTCGAGATGATAGTATGCTATCTAGTTTGCCTTTATCAGTCATGTATAGGTTCAGGTGACTGATCATGATTACACTTTGATAGAGCCCTTAGGATCTTGCTTGACTACCAACAGTATGAGGGCATATACGTGAGAGTTGGGTGGTCTATAAGCATATCCTTAATAGTGGTCCCTAGTCGTGGGAGTTTCGAGACAGGGCATCGATACTCCGGAGTAGACTAGTGTATACAGTCGAGACCCCGACGAGGGGCGGTGGCCGGTCTCACAGGCCACTGGTGTCAGTTAGTTCACCTAAGATGTATACAGGTGCTCATTGGGTTATGAGTACACCGGACAGGACTCGCCGGGAACCTGCTAGTTGGTATTATACATATCGTCAGATAGCAGTTCCCTGATGACATGTATACAGGTTAGTTCATCGACCTGAGGTCGTCATTTGTCTCGTGTGAGTTCCCACTGTGCTTTGATTTCTACCGTCCCACGGCTCAAAGGAGTCGTACAAACAGGTAGTTTTTGGGTACAGTCCCGAGCCACATGGAGGCACGTGAGCGGATCGGCAGGGGATTCGTCTCTCCCGGTATTGGGGGTGGAGGTCGCGCTGTGTCTAGGAAAACCATTACACCAAGTCCTTGGCCAAGGCAGGTGAGATTTACTGGTAGGTACTCCAGTAGTATCTCAGGGTGTTTAGGGCTTGTCTCCGACATGACTTATACAGCTATTGGGGGTCTGACGTTACTAGCCCCCTAGGCCGGATATGCGATACTCATAGACGAACGGACCGGACTGTATATACATTGTCACTGTTAGGCTCAGTAGGGTTTCCGGATGAGTTCGCTCATCGGCCTCCCTTGAGGTCAGTCCATGGGCAGCCGTTACGTATAGCTAGTGCCGCTGACGGTTTGTGGTTAAACCCACTGCCAGGGTACTGACGAGTCATTAGAGTCCCCCACAGACAGTTTCCCAAGTTCAGGCGAAACGTTGTAGAGGCCGTATGGTTTTATGGCAGGGTTCGGAAAATGCACGTGCGTTTACGCACGTGTTATTTTTCGGGAAGATAATACTGGTGGGCTTTGGTTTAAGCCGGATCCATGTATTATACAGAGTGGATATAATATCTTTGTCTCAGTTGCATTTGTATTCGGTCGTAATACAAATGCAGGTATATTTATACAGTTACGGGATTATCCTGAAATTTGTTTCCGGATCACTTTTGGAAGTTACCAGTTTCCAGTTTTCTATCAGCCGTCTTTTAACATTCGGTTAAAGACGGATTTATCTTTTCTTGAGATGAGTGTGGAAGGTTCTAGAAGTTTCTAGAAGAGGTGACTAGGTTAGAATGGTGTTGAGTTTTCATTGGTTGCTTTCTTTGTGTTCACACTTTGTGTTCACACTATGTGTTCACACTTGAGATATTTTCTTATTGTCACCTCCCCCTCTTTTACACTCACACCCCCACCTCTATATATATGGGCGGCCCCTTCCCCCTCTCTCACTCTCTCACACTTGATGTTTTATCTGGTAAAAAGATTATGATAGATTTTGGGGTGTATGGAATTTCACAGCTCATTTCATTCCATCATCCGATTCCCACGGCAGCTTCATTAACCGTTCGTCCATGGTTTTGGACAAAGCAAGACAAAGTATTCCACTCATTCTCTACATCAATCTTCGTCGTCTCTTTTAGCAAACTTGACGACCGAGTTGCCTCGAGTCAGAGGCGGGAGCCCGTTTAAAGATCCGATGATGTGGTGCCACCTGGACGACGAGATCGGAGATCGACGAGATCGGAGCAGCCGCAACGGAGCGTGGGATGATGGTTAAATAACGAAGGACTCGGATCGTTCGGTATAACCTTTCTTCCCTCTTTGTAGATTGTTAGTTTAGCGTTAATGGCAGATCCGGATTATAGTATGCGATAGCGCCAGTTATAAAAGTTTTTGTTCCGCATTTTGGCATCTGAAAGACAGCCGGGGCACTACCGTAGACTTACAGGATCTTTTAAGAAGCTAGTAGGGTGTGATGTCCCAGTATTATGGATGTCATACACAGAGTAGGAAGTAAAATTCCTATACTACGATCGGTTGTATTGTGGTCGTCACACAGTTGTTTCTCCAGACAGGATATGGATATAATATCAGACATTCTGGTTTCTAGATCTGGATTTGGGTAGTTTCCCAATATGGGTACTTTGACATTATTCTAATGGTTTTAGAATAGATGACTCCTGGCATGGTGGTGTACCTGCAGGTGATGGAGTCACCCTCTCTAAAGGTGTCTTATAGACTAAAGGGGAGAGGGATGTGCATGATTGGCAGATCACTTGCTTAGGCAATTGAGTCAATCGTGAGATGTCAAGTACCACACCAGATGTTGTTTTTGCACTAGATGCGATAAGTTTATATTAATCCAATCCTGGAGAAACATAAGGAAGCAGTTTTAGAACATAAGTGCATGTTCTACGGATTTGATGACGGCAGCCTCCTTCGGGAGACGGTTATCATTCCATGCTTCAAAGGTGACATGGATGATAGAGCGATTGTCAGAGTTATAGTTTTTCCTCTGACGAGGAACAGTATTATGGACAGGTGGTTTAAGAGGATACTGTGGGAGGCATGGTGCAGAATACTGATTAAGTTCAGTTATCGCTACAGTCTAAGAAGTTTGGATTTGGAGTTCATTTATGAACTAGGTCCCATCAGATATCCAGACATATTCTAAGACGGGTATTACTCGATTCGGGAGATGGCTTTCTCCGCGAACTTGAGATTAAGAGAGACATAGAAAGAAACATCAGGGCGGATCTACTCACTGAGGCTATTTCTCGAACATAAGAGTTTTACAAATGGGCTTTGTGAAACTGATTAGTAGAGGAGTTGGGTGTTCAGTATCACACGGGCTGTGAGTATGCGACATCGCAATAATTAGCCTTAAGTGAAAGTGGGAGATTGATATAGTGCCCTCAAAGTCAATTATTGGATCGCAGGCACGTGATTGCAATGATTGAGGAGGACCTATGCCGGTAGGACAGTCTTACTCGAGATGATAGTATGCTATCTGGTTTGCCTTTATCAGTCGTGTACATGTTCAGGAGACTGATTACATGTTACACATCGATAGAGCCCTTAGAATCTTGCTTGACTACCAAAAGTATGAGGGCGATCATATACGTGAGAGTTGGGTAGTCCATAAGCACATCCTTAATAGTGGTCCCTAGTAGTGAGAGTTTCGAGACAGTGCATCGATACTCCGGAGTAGACTAGTGTATACAGTCGAGACCCCGACGACGGGCGGTGGCCGGTCTCACAAGCCACTGGTGTCAGTAGTACCACCTAAGATGTATACAGGTGCTCATTGGGTTATGAGTACACCGGACAGGACTCGCCGGGAACCTGCTAGTTGGTATTATACATATCGTCAGATAGCAGTTCCCTGGTGACATGTGTACAGGTTAGTTCATCGACCTGAGGTCGTCATTTGTCTCATGTGAGTTCCCACTGTGCTTTGATTTCTTCCCTACCACGGCTCAAAGGAGTCGTGCAAACAGGTAGTTTTTGGGTACAGTCCCGAGCCACATGGAGGCACGTGAGCGGATAGGCAGGGGATTCATCTCTCCCGGTATTAGGGGTGGAGATCGCGCTGTGTCTAGGAAAGCCATTACACTAAGTCCTTGGCCAAGGCAGGTGAGAATTACTGGTAGGTACTCCAGTAGTTTCTCAGGGTGTTCAGGGTTTGTCTCCGACACGACTTATACCGCTATTGGGGATCTGACGTTACTAGCCCCCTAGGCCGGATATGCGATACTCATAGACGAACGGACCGAACTGTATATACATTGTCACTGTTAGGCTCAGTAGGGTTTCGGGATGAGTTCGCTCATCGGCTTCTCTTGAGGTCAGTACATGGGCAGCCGTTACGCACAGCTAGTGCCGCTGACGGCTTGTGGTTAAACCCACTGCCAGGGTACTGACGAGTCATTTGAGTCCCCCACAGATAGTTTCCCAAGTTAGGGCGAAACGTTGTAGAGGCCGTATGGTTTTATGGCAGGGTTCGGAAAATGCACGTGCGTTTACGCACGTGTCATATTTCGGGCAGATAATACTGGTGGGCTTTGGTTTAAGCCAGATCCGAGTATTATACTGTGTAGATATAATATCTTTGTCTCAGTTGCATTTGTATTCGGTCGTAATACAAATGCGGGTATGTTTATACTGTTACAGGGTTATCCTGAAATTCGTTTCGGGATCGCTTTTAGAAGTTGCCAGTTTGCAGTTTTCTATCACCCGTATTAAACATTCGGTTTAATGCGGATTTATCTTTTCTTCTTTTGGGTGAGTCATGAGGTGAGTCATGAGTGTGGAAGGTTCTAGAAGAGGTGACGAGGTGACTTGGTTAGTGACTCATTGTTTGCTTTAATGAGTTGATGAGGTGTTTTAGTGACTCATTCTTTTGCATTAATGATTCTTGTTCTTGCTAAGATCTTTTGTGAGAAGCTTTGCTTGTGGTCACCCTCCTTGCTCCTACACTCACCCCCCTACCTGTATATATGGTCCGCCCCTCCCCTCCTCTTCTCTCACTCACTTGGTAGAAAAGAGATGGTTGTTGATTGGAAAAAGATTAAGGTTTTTGGGTTCATGAAAATTAGATTGTTCATTTCTCATTTCATTCAATCCAAAAAGGCAACTTCATTAACCGTTCGTCCATGGCTTTGGACGAAGAGAGACAAAGTGTTCTACTCATTCTCTACATCAATCTTCGTCATCTCTTTAGCAAACTTGATGACCGGGTTGCCTCGGGTCAGAGACGGGAGCCCGTTTAAAAATCCGTTGACGTGGTGCCACCTGGACGAGGAGATCGGAGATCAACGAGATTGGAGCAGCCGCAACGGAGCGTGGGATCATGGTTAAAGAATGAAGGACTCGGATCGTTCGGTATAACCTTTCTACCCTCTTTGTAGTTTGTTAGTTTAGCAATAATGGCAGATCCGGGTTATAATATACGATAGCGCCAGTTCAAAAGTTTTTGTTCCGCATTTGGTTTCTGTTAGACGGCCGGGGCGCTACCGTAGATACAATATACACACAAGATATCGTAAACCGAAATCACGCACGAAAACCAAATCGGCACGAGTATCATCACACGTAGGTTAAAACTTATAGTTTACATATGCAAGAATGACTAAACAACCCTCGAGATTGACGTGCAAACGTCAAGTGATCGAGATAAAACACAATTAGCAATTCCAGTTCATTAAAAACCGCAAAACGAAATCAAAAACTTTGAAAACTTGCTCCAGATTTTACCCAAGGTGAAATTAGACAATTTTGCACACATGAAGGGTCTATTTTACTGGAGATGAACCCATGGACCAAACACGGAGCCCAACACCACTGCTCTGGCCGCAAATTGCGGCCAGAATGAATAAAATTGTGGCCAAGGTGAAGGGTTTGGGGCTCGGGTCTTCAGAGTAGCTTCTAGGGTGCCTGCACAACTCACAGTGTTTGCTAAATAATTTTCAGGGCCTCCGGGTTATAGCAGTTCTCTAAACTTCCTCACAATTCCATAATTTTCCGATATCGAGGATTTCTAAGTTTGCTAATTGGGGTTCTAGTCTCTGGTTTAGACCAATATATCATCACTACAGGGATTGTATGGTCTCTACTAATCTCAATTACACATTCAGATTCAATTCAAACCCTAAGCTCTTCTTGAAATTTTCAAAGTTCACATATCCACACTAAATCGGTTCTAAACATGTATAGGTGCTAAGGTGAATGAAATCCAATACAAATGATGAAGGAATTACCTCATTTGGAAACTCAAGAATTTTCTTGAGTTGCCCCAAGTCTTCAAAATCCGATTTTTCTTGGTCCAAAGTGATTGCAGTGGGCTTGTGCATGTTTTTAATGAAAGCAAGATGGAGTTTTGACGTTGGATTGAGGGTGTTTGTGAGGGTTTAGTGGAGGAGGGAGATGAGGGCAGCCATGAGTGAAGGGGAGGGAGAAAGATGAAGAAAATAATGGAGGGAAGAAAATGGGAGAATGGTCAAAGACCCCTCACCTCTCTCTCCTTTCTCTCTCTTACCCATACTCTATATTCTAATCCATTTTCTTTTCGTTTCTATTTTCCCTTTTTCTTTTCTTCTCTTCTCATTTAAAAAGCCATGCATGAAAAATTAAGAAAAGACCATGGTAGGAAAATGTAGAAAATGAGAAAAAAAGACTTGGTGCATGTCACATGCACAAAACAAGCTTAATGCACGATTAGTGATATTTAATCACGATTAGCATTAAAATGGATATAATTAATTATAAAAATTCATAATTTACCTAAATCACATAAAACACCCACATTTCAGAAATTCCTATAATTTTCCAATTATTTACCAATTTATTGGAAATTAATTATACCACATTTTCAAATATTCATAATATTTATTATTTAATTTTATAAATACCCAAAAATAATATTTTATTTTTCTGAATGTTACACCTCTCCCCTTTACACATGGAATTTTGGGATTGCATATCCTGGTGGGTACTTGATTTGATCGTACCAGCCTGGGTACGGTCACCCGGTTCTGACGACTTGGCCAGCCACTTCGTTTGCCTGATGAGCTCGTATTTGCTGAGCTATGTTGTCATCGAGGACAGCTTTTGAGATCGTTTCCTCCCTGGCCGCTGATAAAGCTGGAAGAGGATTTGATGTTTCCCTTCTGTCGTCCTCGATGATTATTGATGGATCTTCGGCTGGAGGTTTTTGTTAGATTATCATTCCAACCATGTCTTGGAATTAGATTATCATTCCAACCATGTCTTGGAACAGAAGCGCCATCTGTTTTATATTAGCCTCTTGTTCTACGGCCTCATTATCCTTTCTTTCCAGCATCCTTCGCAAGAATTCCGTATCTATCTCCTGCACTTGGCGCTGTTCAGACGCTGTTTCTGGGCTTTCTTTATGCCCAGTGAGTGCTGCCATTTTCGTCAGCATCTCCTGAAGCTTTTGTTAATGCTCCTGAGCTTTCGTCAACGACCGAGTTTGTAGCCGATGAGCCACGAAAACACGGCTCTCCTCTTTTCCGGAAGTCATGTACACCGTGTGCATGATCATGCCTCCAGACTTGGAGCGTTTGGATCCATTACCCATGGAATTTGCCGCCGGCGGTAGGAGATTCTATGGCCTTCTCTTTTTGTGAGAAGTCGAAGTTGAAGGAGCCATTATAATAGGCGCCTTCGTGAAAGAATTCCCTCATTTCATAGTAGAGGGATGGTCCTCCTCTTGCCGAGCCTTTGTTTTCATCAGTCGGTGAGAGTAATCTTTATTGATCACAGAATCTTGGACCTTCCGCCATGCCCTGTGGACTTGGGAGGACAGAAGCTGAGGGGCTGCTCTGGTTTCTCCTGTGTTATGTTTTCAACAGGTCGGGGCAATTTCTTCAGCACCGCGGTTAGGGAGTTCCGCCGCATCCTCCTTCGCGGTTCAAAGATGTTCCCAGTTAGAACAGCAACATCAACCTCCACCATTGGAACAGGTGGGGTAAGTCCAGAGGGAGAGTTTTCCCCAGCTTTCCTCACTCGGCACCAGTGGCGACGTCGAGCTTGCCTTGTATACGGAATTGCCTTAGTTATGGTATTGGATTCGTCATGCCCCTTGCTCTGGTGAAAGGCTACTGTTGGTGCCAGCCTATTGAAGACTGACGTCCGTTGAGAGGGGCGGTCAATATTTCGAAGGCCAGCCTTCTGGTAGGAGAAGTAGTATTGATGACTTCGCCGGAAGCAGGAGTTAGAACGGCCAATCTTGCGAAGACCGATCCTTTAGTAGGAGAAGTCCCTCTGACGACTTCACCCGTTGAGAGAGGCTGTGGTGGTTGCAAGCCGGTCGATGACCGAGTTCTTTAGAACCTCCTGTGATGGCATTGGGGTGCCAAAGCTTGTTGGCGGGAACATGGTCCCGAAAAACTATCCAGTGGTGGCCTGGGTCACCTGTTCCACTCGCATCGAAAAGATGCAGGCCATATTTGGTCCGTACGTTACTCCTCCTGTGGGGACGGAGTGGGAGTTGCTGTTGCAGGTACACTTGAAAGCCATTGATCTTATTTTCCCAACACAGGAGAAAGACACCAAATCTTAGTACCTCGAATCCAAGGGCAACCATAGTAAACTGCGATTTGTTCACGAACACGACACACGAAGTATGGAGTGGAAAGAGGAAAAGGTCCCACCGGACTTGCCAGAATCTGTTTACCACCGAAAATAGAAACGAAACCGGGATGGGTCGACTTTCCTGAATTTGGGGATAGATGCTATTTGGGTTTATCCGTCCACCTCTCCGAAGATCCCAAGTTGATTTATGGCACCGTATATCGGAGGTTTGGATGGATTCATCCGTTGTATCAGATCTCGTCAGATTTCCACTCGTTTACGAGGGGTTTTTGATTGTGGGGACGCTCTTCCCTGCAGGTGCAAGCCCCTGCAGTTAATTACGTTACCGCATCGCGATAACCACTTTCTCCTGCTCCAAAAGTTCACTTCATGTCGTGTGTGTTTGTTTTATTATTTGTTTCCCGTGGATTGTATACGGAGATTAATTTATGTTGTCGCCTGTAGGGCGTGGATTAGTCTAAATCCGTATATCTTAGATTTGGGTTTGGATTGATTTAAGGATCGTTAATCTCGTTTGAGATTAAGATCAACTTAAATTTTTGTTAAGGATACGTTAGTCCAATTTGAGCCTAAAATCTACTGAACGGGGTTTTAGGATCATTCAGATCCAACAAAAGAACATTTGGGCTCCGTTGTTTTAGTTTAAGGACATTACGATCCGTTGGTAGTTTAAGGACGTTTCGGTCCGTAGATCACCATTTTTGATATGAGGGTTTAGTTTAAGAACGTTTCGGTCCATAGTAGTTTGAGGACGTTACGGTCCGTAGATCACCCTTTTTGAGGTGAGGGTTTAGTTTAAGGACGTTTCGCTCCGTAGTAGATTGAGGACGTTACGGTCCGTAGATCACCATTTTTGAGGTGAGGGTTTAGTTTAAGGACGTTTCGGTCCGTAGTAGTTTGAGGACGTTACGGTCCGTAGATCACCATTTTTTAGGTGAGGGTTTAGTTTAAGGACGTTTTGGTCCATAGTAGTTTGAGGACCTTACGGTCCCCAGATCACCATTATCGTGTATTTGTTACGTGGCGGGATGTACGGCGATAATGCGGGATACACCCATTTGGTATGGTTTGGTTTAAGGTGTGCAAGTCAGCTTGGGAAGTGCACCCAAGAGTAGTTGGTTGTCGGGACCAGACACCTCTCTGAAGATGTTGAGGAATTACAACGATATGCATCAGAGGTGGAGAGATGTACCCTTAAACCAATTCCCGTGTCTGAGGGAAGAGATCATGGTGGACCATCTAAGAATCATTAGCTATTTTTGGGGAACTAAGATTAACTTAGGAAATATGGGATGAATATTATTTTGGATGTCATGAGTCATATTTGGGAAGTAATGAACCCGTGGGCTCAGTTAATCTGAACTTGGACTTGAGCCACTCAATATTCTTTTATTTGAAAGAAGTGCTAAGCACTTGTTTGGGCTCAGTCCCCTTTTTCTTGCAAAAAGTGTTAAGCACTCATGTGCGTTCTGACGCTCACACTTCACTCCATCTTTTCTTTGTCTCTATATGGACTGCTGAGCACTCTTTATGGCGCCCATGTGCTAAGCACGTGAGGCGCTGAATGATGAGTGTCAAGCACTTTATGTTCTGTGGCGCCCACGCGAGGGTCACGTGAGGCGCTGGGCGCAGAGCGCCAGCCACTGAGTGCTAAGCACTCTTTATTTTGTAGTGCACATATAAGGGGCATGTGAAGCGCTGGGCGCTGAGCGCCAGCCACTGAGTGAAACGCACTCTTTATAATATTGCACCCACGTAAGGGGCACGTGGGGTGCTGGGCACTGAGCGCCGCCCACTGAGTGCTAAGCACTTCTGAGTTCTCTCTCTTCTTCTTTTTTTTAAATGATCCACAGGATCTTTATCTAATTTTATTTACCTAAAATTTCCAAGAAGAGAGTTCTTCTTCCTCGAGAATTTAATTCTTTGTTCTTTCAAAGCTTTCTCTTCTCTTTTTTTCAAAGCTTATAGGGGGGTTCTTCCCTATAAGAGTTGAATTTTTGGGTCCATTATATAGTAGAGGCAAGTCTGTTGATTAGTTGAAGACATCTCTCATTGAGAGATCTTAATTGATTTTGGGATTTTACCCACCATTGGATCTTTGATCCAAGGGCTTCTGTTTTAAAGAATTTATTTTTCTTGTTCTTAACAAGATTAGGGAAATATTTCCCATACAGAATTTATTCTGTAGATCGGGGATTCTTTAATCACTTTTGGATTTTTAATCCAACGGTACTCTGTTTTACAGAGAGTAATCTTTCTTGTTTAGAAAGATTTGAGGAATATTTCCTCGACATAATTTAATTCTGCATTCTGAAGATTTATCATCTCCGTTGGATTTTTGATCCATCGGCTGTGTTTATCAGAAAGTAGAATTTAATTCTACTAGATGCCTGTGCTCACGTGCTGTGCACGTGCGGCGCCAATAAGAGTTTTTAACTCTGGCGTTGGCGCTCTCGTGGCAGACACGTGAGGCGCTGCCTCTTGAGTTTTGAATAGAGCTTTACTCTTTTAAGAGTTTTAACTCTGGCGTTGGCGCCCTCGTGGCAGACACGTGAGGCGCCGCCTCATAAGTTTGAACAGAGGTTTGCTCTTTTAAGAGCTTTTAACTCTGGCGTTGACGCCCTCATGGCAGACACGTGAGGTGCTGCCTCTTGAATTTTGAACAGAGCTATAATCTTTTATTTAGGAAACAAATGCCCCCCACTGCTGCGCTCACGTGGCTCACACATAAGTGCAGCGATGGTTTCTTTTCCACCATTGAATCTTCTTGGAAATGGAACTGTCTCCCTGTGCCTATAAGTAGGGCCTTTGGCCCTTAAGATGACTGATGTTCATCTTCCCTAAACTTTTTCTTTCTGAGAATATAATTCTCTTTCCAGAGCTTAGATCTCTGCCCAAAGAAACTCTTTTAGAGTTAGAACTTTGCCAAAAAACTTGGTAAGGATTATGATCGAACCCATTAACAAAGCTTTGTTCTTCATACATCGTAGATCTTAAAATGTGTTTTAGGGTTTCTTAACCCGTTAATCGGAGCTTTGCTCATCTTTCATGAAGAAATCTTAGAGTTTTTTAGGATTTTACTTGCAGATCTAAAAGATCTTGGGCTTTTACCCTGTTAAAAAGCTTTGCTTTTGAGGGTTATGGTAGATTACCCCATTGTTTTACATAGCATGGCTCTAAGAAATATTGGGAAAATTTTTTCCCTCCTTAATTTTCTGACAGATGTGAAAATCTGTTTGCAGAGCACAGCTCTCGAGGGAGTTTAACTCCTTTGTCCAATGATATTTCTCATTAAATGAGAATCCTTTTAGGATTCCATTCTTAATGAGTGACTGCCCCATCAATGATGGGGCGTCACCTTAATTTTGTGGGCCCCCTTTGTCCCTTTCTTTTTCACTGCAATGCGGTAAAAAAATTTTTTAAGTATCAAAGAACGTTAAAGTTCTGAACATAACGTCAATGGCTGAACCTTCTCCTTTTGTGCAGGTGCAATGGCCTTCGACTCTTCCTTCCCTTTCGTACGTTCAGAGAGCGCCTTCGCCGACGCACCCGTAGATCGACAAGCCATCGCGCTTACTAAAGATCATGACCCGGAGCAGAAATTTCTTCACATGTTAGTGTAACGTTTTAAAAATAATTAAATAAATAATTAAATAAATAAAATTGTTTAAGTGAATTTTATGAATTTCGGTAAAGCAAAATGTATTTTTCGTAAAATTAAACCGTAATTGTTTTTCATTATAATTTCAAAAATACCTATTTTAATTATGTAATTACTAGTAAATGGTGTTTATTTAGCCACTTATAAATTTTTAGTTTAATTAAATATTTTTCCTAAATTAATTATTTTAAATATTAACATAAGCTTTATTTTTACACTAAATTAGTGTAAATTACAAATTTGAATGATTTTAATTTGTAAAAATGAACCATGGCATATTAGAATTTAGTGTGTATCATGCAAAATTTATTTGCAAATTTTTCCATTTTTCTAGAGCTTTCTTGAGTTGCTATAGTAAAGAAATAAAATAAAATAAATAAATGCATGAAAAGACATAATGAAGTGATATTTTGGTGGAGACTTCTACACAACTTTTGTCACTCTCTTCCTTCTCTCCCTCACCTCCAAAAATGGCCAGCCTCACCCCCCATGGTAGCCCGCATTTTCCTCATTTTATTTTGCTCCAAAATTCATCAAAAATCCTTTAAAAATTCAATTAAAAATCCACAAAATCCTATTTATTTCCTACCCTTTGTTCCTTGCTCATTTTTATATGGAATTTGGAGATGGGAAGCATGCATTTTGGAGGCTCATTTTCTTGTTTGGATTTCATATTTTGGAGGTATAATTTTCCTTCTTTTGTTTATTTGTTATTAGATATTTCTTTTAAGCATGTTTAGATTTAATGAATTAATTCTATGTTCAATTTTTTAAATTCAAGTTAGGGTTTGTAAATTCATGTTATGATTTTTATTAAATAATTAGGGTTATAATAGTTAGTTTAACACTTTTAGAATTGGAAAATCTTGCATGGTTGTTGAATTGTAAATTTTTCATTTAAAATTGTTTAAATTAGGAATTTTGCTAACTAGGTTTCTATAAAACATAATTTTTGATGAAATAAAATTTCAATTAATATTTGTAACACTAGATTGTGGTCTTAATAAGGGTATTAACTTGTTGGTGGAATGGAAACTTAAATTGATTGCTAGTTTCTATTGATAATTGATAAATTGTGATAAAAATTGCTATTTTGTAAACTAGATTTTAGAAATTCCTAAATAAATGAGATTAAAAATATAATTTATGGTTTCATTAAATCATTATCATCATGAATTGTGGTTTAATACATTAATTCATGCAAAATCACGTTTTGTGGTGGAATTATGGTATTTTGCTTGAAAAATGTTGAAAATTGTTAAAGGTTGCAAACTAGAAATTTCAAATTAATACAAATTTGTGTAATAAAAATATAGTAATGGTTTGTATAGTCTAGTTATGCTATTTAATGAGTTTTATAACCATTGGTTTCATTTAAATGTCAAGTTTTGATGAAAAACGGTAAATTGGCATTTTCGGGTTTTACGAAATTGGACGGTTTGATGGATTTTAGGGTTTCGATGGATTTAATCATGTTTTATAATATAAGTAATGTGTTTTAAAACTACGAGTTATTTGTTGATGTTTATCTCGATCCATCGGAGTTTGTACGCCGATATCGAGCGATATTTGGTGCTTTTGCGTGAACGGGACATAGGTTTTAACCTATACTTGTTCCTTGCGTCGTTTTGACTTTTGTATGTGATTCAGTTTACGATGTTATTTATATGTTTGCGTTTAGGTACCCCTCACGCGGACTGCGGGCGATGAAGAGGAGGATGGCGACACCGTCTTCGGCAGACATGGACCAGGTGAGTAGATGCATATCTACGGGGGGAAGTCGGGTGGATGGCGTTTAGCACCCCCGCAACGTAGAATAGTGATAGTACGTATTGTCATTAGGAAACCAGATGTGACCCTAGATTCTTAATGAGTAGGACCCTAGTAATGACCCTAGGCTGGACTAGACTGATTTAGGAAAACCATATCAGAGGATGAGTACCTTGGAAGAGGTTCGTAGGTTTCAGGTAGAAACACACACACGCACACACTGAAACTCGACATGGTGTATACGTGCATGTATATATACATATAGGACGAGGTATAGATATATATATATATATATATATACAACACGTATATGGGATACATTGATGTGATATGATATCCGAGATATGATGAAACAGTGTAACTGGACTTGATGCCGTGATTCTTGGCTATACAGTCGTATTAAGTGTTAGCGGGTCATTAGAGAATGAGATAATGAACATGTATACTTAAATTATAATGGGTGGTGATGATATTGAGATACATAGGACTCTAAAATAGTACCCGGACTGTAACCTATGATTGATCACGATATGGGATATGTATGACTTGATTACGATATCATATAGGTGTGCCCTGATGTCGATATCACATTGGTGTGACCTGATGTTGATATCATAGAGATGTGACTTTAGGACGATATGATATCAGTATGACTTAATCATAATATGATACATATGACATGATATTTCTGAGGATAAACTAATGATGCTTTTATGATGGCAATGATATATGATTGATGTATACGATCACCGATTAGCCCCTGGATCATGAGATGTGTTGATGATGACATTATACTAATGATGAGTCACCTAGGAGATACTTGACCCGTACCCCGATATTGGGATACCGTACGATGGATTTTACCGTACGAGGCATATATATGATGATTGATCCGCACTCTTGGTTCGAGGAAGCCGTACTACGTACGTGACGCTATTGAGGCTGGATAGCCGACTATTAGAGATAGTGATTCAGACCTAGGTAGACTCTTGTTTCTTAATGACTAGTTTCTTAGGTTTAGTTCCTTAGGAGGTTAGATGGACACTAGGTTAGGTTCGAGTCATATAGTGGTAGTGATAATTGTATATCAAATGAGTGGATAACACACATCCGTCTTTACTTTTTCACTGTAATCATAATGTTGCATGTTCATACATATATTGCTATAATCAGTATAAACTTTACCTGTTAGGACACCGGTACCATTATCGATGATGTGCATATTCCACGCACACTCATTTGCTGGCTCACACACATCATCATCGGTAATTTCTATGTCTCATACACTTTAGATCATATTATCTTTTGTTGATAGAATCAGTTAACAACTAGACCGATATAATATTGTGATTACTTTCTGATATTAGTATAGACATGATATTTATCACTTAGACATTCATGCATTCATATTTTCATGTTATCATGCAGTATCATGGGCATATGCCGACACTTATCATATACTTACTCATGATTTTAAGATTTGGATTTCTATGAGATTTCTGGATTTTTAGGGAAAACCGCAAGAATATATAAAACTTCTCTCTCTCTCCTCTTCTCTTTCTGAAATAAGATGCGGTTTTCTCGTGATGTATGTGTCGTCCACCATGAGATTTCATATTTTCTGTTGGATTTCGAGACCCGATTCGAGGAGTGGATGAACCGTCTCGGGTACATGGTGGGCCCGGTATGGTACCCCGGGGCAAGAAGATCGAGTTGTAGACGATGAGCCTGGCAGGGGAAGGCTACCTACCGGTGATGTCTGGCGCGGCGGATATCCGGAGGATACCGACCGTTGTCCTAAGATTTGATGATATGGGCCGATCCGGACTGACGGAGCCCGAGGTATTGAGACTATGAGACTTGAGATTTACACGTTAGTGTCGATGCTTGACACGGATTTCCATAGATTTCATTGTTGAGATTTCAGATTCCTATACACATTTTACTATGATAACAGCTAAAGATTTCTTATACAGATATATGGATTTCAGGATTGATTATTTTATATTCATGGTGCATGCATATCTATTCATATGACATAGTATTATATGAGGCACTGACACGAGCACGGAGTATCTGCATTTACACGTAGTTATACCCTGATATTACTAGATGATTAGGATATTATAGTGTATTACTATGACCTAGGATAGCGTCGTGCATTCGATTTCTTTTCCAAGATGTCTTCTACTCACGAGTTGGCAACTCACCCCCGTTGTGCCAAATTTTATTACAGGTTCGATGTACATGTTTCCCTGGCAGCTTGTTGGCACATCTTTTCTTCAGGGTGATTTGCACGGTAGGTTGGTTCACTTGTATCTGAACAACCATTGTATTTTTATTCTTTCATTTGTATCTAGAAAGCTCCATCAACCAAACTTGTATTACTTGATAAGTTTATTGGACCAGTCTTTTATTTCGACCTTAGAGTCGCGCATGTATTATTCTGATCTGGTGGTTTTGTTTTCTTTTGAGTTTTGAGCCTCGCCCTTTGGCGCTGTATATTATTGTGCTGTTGTGGTTGTTTCCGCCTGTTGGCGTTGAGCTAGCTCCCGTTTGGGGATGCTTTTTATTGTTTATGTATATTATACTTGTTGTACCCATTTGGGGGCCAGTTTTTACAGAGGAGACTCTGCCGAAATTTTTAGGGAATTTGCTGATTCTTTTAAACTTGTTTTCTTTTTCTTCTTCTTCTTCTTCTATGGTTTAGATTTCTGGGCTTCGGCTTACTTAGGTTGCGTGGCGCCTCTAGACGCTTCGTAATCTAAGTGCCGGTCACGTTCCGTACTTTCGGGTCGTGACAGTTAGGGTCGTTGTATAATCAGATCTTTCGTGATCGGCGCAGTTTTTCTTGTGCAGCGCCCTCAGAGCCAATTTCAGCGATTCATTACGCAGATTCGCCTCAATTGACTTATGCTGTAACGCCTTGAAAATTCGCTTAGGTTATTTTCGCGTCAATTAGCGATAATGCGTGTTTTTCATAAAACTTCGTTAATAGCTATTTCCACATAGACTGGAATAAATCTATTTTTAATTGTGAAAATATATAATTATATATATATAATTGTGTTTTATTAATTATCATTTAATTTATTGTTCACTTAATTATCAATTTTCTTAACTATTATTTTTCTAAGCAATATTTTAGATAGCATGTACAAACCCTATATTTACCCTAGGTTAATAATGTAGCATGTATTTCATTTTTATTCTTATCCTCAAATTCCCTTTTTAAAATCAAAACTTTTAAGAAAATAAGAAAAGAAATGAAAAGGGATGCATGGGGGGGGGGGTATTTATGAGGCATTGGGCTCGACTTTTGGGGCTCTCTCTCTCTCCCTCTCGTTTCATGCAGCCAGCAGCAGCCCCCTCCCCTTTTCCCCTCATTTCTTCTTCTTTTTCATTCATTCAAGCCTCCATCTCCATTAAAAATCCATCATTTCTTCACTAAACCTCATGATAAACACTTTCTTGTTGGTTCTTAAGGCAAGTCTGTGCCTTTGAAGGCAAGGTTAGCAAGTTTGAGCCATCACTAAACCAACTTAAGGTATAAACCTTACCCTAATTTCCTTTTTGCTGAACTTGTAGTTTATTTAGCTTAAAGTAGTGTTTTAGTGAGTTTTAGTGCTAATTATATGGTTTAAGTGGAGATTAGGTCAAGTTAAGGTTTTTATAGCTTTATTAGCTTAACTAAGTGTTGTTAGGGTCGTTTAATCCAAGTCTTTGCACTAGATTTCACTAAAACACCATATTGTATTAAATTAGTGTTAATTAGTGTTTTAATTAAGAATTGTGCAAGTTTTGTGATCTGCTTCCAAACCGGATGCTTCAGGCAAAAGTTGCAATTACTGGAGCTTAGTTACTGGGCTACGATCACACACACGAAGCACGAGACCACCATTCCCCTTCATGGCCGCAAATTAAAGGGTTCTGGCCGCATATTGCGGCCAGAGTGAGGAGCTGGGTGTCGGGGGTTTTCTGTTGGTGTCTGCTACATTTTGTAGGTCTTTGGTACATGCAACTTTTCCTGTTTCCACTCGAATCAAAATCTGGGACCATTTACCTTATTTTTAATACTTTTAGACTTGCGCGACATGTACGTTCTGAGTTTGGGTTTGGTGTTTGCTGTGTATCTGTCACGATCCAAAAGTACGGAACATGACCGGCACTTAGGCTACAAACGTCTCAAGGCGTACGTGCTCTAAGTAAGCCGAGCCCAGAAATCCAAACCAAGAAAAGTAGTGGAGTGAAAGAAAAACCATCTGTAAATCAACCAGTTTGCAATATAATATACAACGCCTAAAGGCGAGGATCACAACAAAAAAGGAAACTCAGCAGCATGAAACCCAGAGAAATATAACGTGCGACTCTAAGGTCGAAAGAATAAACATCACTGGTCTCTATCTCAAATAGGTACATGTTTGGTTGATGGAACTTCTAGATACAACTGAAATATAATATACAATGTATAATGATGGGTACGATACAAATAACCCACCTACTAGCAAGTCACCCGAAAGAAGCAGTGCCGCAAGCCGTACTGAAACCTGTACGGCAAAACCTGCAAGCGCTGAGGCACAACGGGGGTGAGTTGCCAACTCATGAATAGAAAAACATCTACGAACAGAAAATCGCATGTATGACGCAATCCTAGGTCATACGATCAACATATAAAAACCTCAAAAGAATAAGTCTGAAGCATGCTAAGATGGCAATGTAACATCTATACATGTATGTAGTGCCAAGTACTCGTGCCAGTGCCTCAGGTAATAACATGTCATAAATATGAATCAATGTCAGCTATAACATGAAGTCTGGTAGTATGTGGATATCTTCCAACTAGGTAATCAATGTCTGTAAAAAGGTGGATCCCGTCCACGTGTCACCCAATGACAATAAGCATCATGCATGTAAATATCGTAAAGCATATGCATGGAAATATGAGGATATAATCAAATCATGGAACCTGACTGCCTAGCATCGACACTCGAAAACATCATGAACACCTGTGCCTAGCATCGACACGTAAATCCTCATGCATCTCAGGCGCCACACACCCTGGTCGGCCCTCATATCCATCTCATGAATCCAGTCGGTAACCTCCGGATAACCGACGGGTCCCAAATACTATCACCGGTAGGCAGTACTCCTCTGCCGGGTTCACCGTCTAGCATATACGAGTCTTCTTGTCCCGGGGTACCTCACCGGGTCCACCATGTACCCGCAATCGGTGCCTACCGCTCCTCGAATCGGGTATACCCACACAAGCTCTCTGGAAACGATAAAACTCATGGTGGACGCACTGAAATATCATATCAAGGGTAACCGGGTTTTTAAAACAATTACATATTTTCTTTTGAAATATCCACGGTCCCCCAAATCCAGAAATATCATGGAACAACATATCTCAATGCGTATAATCAAAACATGATGTATGCGACATGTAAAGAAAGGTAAGCATATCAGTAAGTCATGCAACGTGGAATAGTAATGTGCACATGTCGAGGGAAACCGCTCCCTTTTTAAATGAATCAGTTTTAAAGAATATCTTGCGGTTCCCAAATCTCTAATCAAGCCAGAATCATCCTTGTATGTGTACAGGTATAAGTGTACAATATGCCATGCAAGAATCACATCATGAATGCAACAGTACTACAGCGTAGTGGCATGGCAATTATCGATGATGAAGGGTGTGAGCCGGCAAATGGTGTACGTGGAATATACGCATCATCGATAATGGTGCTGGTGTCCTAACAGCATGATGGTAATAACTCAATAAACACAAGTAATGCGATGCAAATAATATGAATATGCGGAATCAAATAATCAACGTAATGGTGAAGAATCTACATCAATATGTAAGTGTCATGCAGTTTTGCCTTTTTGAAATAAGACGAAACGGGGTTTTTAGTAAAATAAGGGCTACGGTGTTTTTAAGAAAAGATGCCCATTTTGAAATTATCCGTAGAATCCTTTTTTTCCTGTCTTTAAAATACTCCCGATTAGTTAGTTTTGAAATAGGCATGACTCGGGTCTAGTCTAACATCTATTATACTAACTACCGATCTAACTATCAAATCAATCGGGAGGGGTATGGAAACCACCTAAATCTGAGTTGATATATATAAATATAAAGCTAGTAGTCGGTGATTCTGCCTCAATAGTATCGCATACGATACCGTATATCATCTGACATCCTCAAGTCATGAGTGCGGATCAATCATCAATATAAAGCTCGTACGGTAAATCGTCGTACGGCATCCCAATCGCTGGGTGCGGGTCAAAACCACAATCATCACATCTATTATGTGGTATCCTTATCATCATATCACATAATCTGGGGTACTGATCTAAGTCTAGTACGAATCGATACCATCTATATACGTAAGAATGCGTGTGTGAAACACACATCCCAAGGCCCACTAAAATCATATATCGTATCCCTAATACGAATCACATCACATCACCGATATCATGGCACTATACCCAATCTCATCGACTCACCTCCAATGTCCTCCAATATCCTTGTCATCACAGTATAAACATAGCAAATATGTACGTGGGTGCGTGTGGGTGTAAAACTATTCTAGGGTTCGCGACAAGGAACTACACTAGTTACTTTTAACCCTAATCTATGCATAGTACACCTAATACATCCTAAACAACCAAGTCACACATAAGCTATCATATACATAAGTATAGTATATATGGTATACTCAACATCGGACTGCGGGGGTGCTATACGCCATCCACCCGACTTCTCCCCGTAGGTATAAATCTACTCACCTTTCTTATGTGTGCCGGTGCCGATGTCGCCATTTGCATCTCCAACGCTTCGACGCTACGTGGGGTACCTACAAGGATATCACACGCTAAAACACATGAAAACCATGTCGGAAGCCAAAATGGTGCATGCTACGCCCATAGGTAAAAACCTATAGCCTCGCATGCAAGCACAGCCAATAACCCTCTGTCGCTGGCGTTCAAACGCCACCCGATGGAAACGAATCATCGAATACCAAAATCCATACGAAAACAAGTCGTAAATCATGCGTCAACTCAAGAAAATCAACCCAGATTCTAACCTGGTTGGAACCAAACAAAACTAGACATACCTAGGGTCAAGTTTACAGGTAAAAGAGCCATGCACGCAAAACAAGGCAGTTCCCTCCTGCTCTGGCCGCAAATTGCGGCCAGAGGGATTAAATCTACGGCCGGACTAAGGTGGTTGGGGCTAGGGTTTTGGGTATTGCTTTCTATCTGCCTGCATACCTCACTGCCAAGTCAAAATTATTTTAGGAGGTCCGGGTTGATAGCAGTTTCCAGAAAAGCCACAAAATCGACAAAATCGATAAAATACGCCAAGTTGAAACTTTCAGGTAACCAACTGGGAAACTGGGGTAATCTTGGTTAAACTGGCCTCAAATACACCTAATAAGGTTACACTAACATTCAAAACCAACACTTGGTCAAGTCTCACTCAAATTTGCCTAAACTAGCACTAGATCACCAACATAACACTGAATTTTAGCTATGTAACCAGAACTTGGCAAGATAGGAGTTGGGTTGCGAGATTATACCTCAAGAGGGTCCTAGGATGAAGGAGAAGAGAAGATCAAGAAGAAGAGGATCGTGTGGTTGCTGGTGGGGTGCTGTTGCTACAGCAGAGCTGCTCCTATGTGGCTGTTCTCTTTTGTTGTTGGTGTTGCTGCTCAAGCTGCTGTCATTGCTTCAATTTGGTTTCTTTGGTTGCTGCTGCTGCTACAGCAGTTGTGAGCTGTTGCTTTGGTGTTGTGGGAATGGTTATGGTGGTGTGGTGGTGTTGTTTAGAATGATATTGTTGCAGCTGATGCAAAATTGGGGCTGAAGGTGTTATCAGCTGATGTGATAACCATTGGGCTGAAGTGTTGATTTTGGGGGCTGATGTTTTTATATCAGCTGCTGCAGTTGAGGCTGTTGTAGTGTGGCTGATGTAGGGTGAAGGGTTGTAGTATGGTGGAGTGTGAGAGTGGGAGATGTGAGGGTAGGATGTGAGTGAAGAGAGGGAATGATATGAGTAAGAAGGGGTGTGAAAGAGCACAAAGGATATTGAAGAATGAGATGGATCATGGCACACCCTAGCCACCTCTCTCTCTCTCTCTAGACAAGGTCAACCCTAACCCTAATCACCTCTAAGAAAGCTAAAAACCCTTAAGTAACCCCATTAACATAACCAAATGGGTTAGACCACCATGGTCATCAAAGCATGGTTCAACCCTAGGCTACCCAGAATCCAAAACATGAAATAAGTGTGGGAAATGATATGTGCACATTTTGCACAAAAAGCCAAAAATCCAATTAGCGATTTTTAATTGCGATTAACACTAAAATAACATATACTTAACCATAAAAACTAAAAAATGGCATAATTCCACAAAATAACCTATTTAGAATTTCCATAATTTTCTCCAGAATTTTCCCCATTTATCGGTATTTAATTATACCGAAATATTAAAATATTCATTAAAAATTAATATTAAATTATAAAAATTCCCAAAAATAATATTATATTTTTCTGAAATGTTGCAGTCTTCCCCCTTAAAGAAATTCGGTCCCCGAATTTAAATTTAAACCCCCAATTTCTAAAACATTTCAATAAAATGTCCAAGTCAACGGGGCTCCGAAATCATCAATACATAAAACACATCGTAGCTCAATACAGCGCATGAGCAATGAGCAGATAACTCGAAATCAAAACTCCGTCAAGCATCCTGCAATCATCGGAGTCAAGGAGAAAACACGAAGGCTAAATCCAAAGCAAAACCGCTATGCCATAAATCGGAACTATATATGTAAATATATGAAGGAAATGCATACCAAGATTCCTTAAAGTCGATGTGCAATGCGCATAACACTGCACAGTGGCGGACGTCCCTAATAGAAAATAGCCATATACGTATGTATCTTTGTTTAATAAGCACGTCCCGCCGTTTTGAAAACAATTTAGAAGGGTTCCATGTTTAAAATGTTTTGTGTCATATCGGACACGTATGTAAATAATGAGACTATAGATCGCTTTTGGAAATCCCTTTGAAATCTATCTATGTATGCAAAACACACTTAGGTACTGTAATCTGACTAATCCTGCTCAGTACGAAAACAAATCGCAATATCATAAAAATGTACTGCTCCATAAGAAATCAGCCCCAAAAGTGCATATGAAAACCCTGTGCGCACGGAAATTAAAATCCATACATGTGCCAAGCAGGTGCACAGAAACCACATCAAGGTGCAACGGTTGTGCACTCAACATTGGTCATAGGCAACGTGCGTGCCTGACAGCAAAAATCAGGTGCATCTGACATGCACGAAAAATCCCGATTTAGTGCATCTGGTGTGCACCAAATCTCATCTCATAACATGCGCCCAACATGCGCTAAAAATCCAAATCCGGTGCATCCATCATGCACGAAATCATGAAATCCAATATCAAGCGCCGAACACGTGCAAATCCAATCAGGTGCGTAAAGTGCACAAGACAAATATCGAGCATCACCATCGAAATCGAAGTCCAGTGCATCCAAGTGCACAAAATACATGTCACTGCACTACAAGCATATGTAAACTATACAGGGTGCAAAACCAAATCGTGTGCGTGCATACGCACAAAATCAACTCAAATGTCTAAAATCCATAAAATCACAAACATGTGAAACCAAAGCACGAAAACGATATCAAGTGCAACAACTGTGCAAAATCGTAAATACTCCATAGGTGTAACCAAGGTGCATGAAAACAAATGTCATAAAACTCAATCATAAGGGCTAGATCATGCAGACAAAACGCCCAAAATACCGAAACCCAAGATGGCGGATACGTGATAATCGAATCACAAAATCATAAATACCGTCGTCGGAAGTCCCTCCTTCAAAATCGAGAAGGTGTCGGTGCATCCAATGCTAGCAGCGCAAGATATCTACTTGCCTCTTGCTCACGGTCTGGCGTCCTCTGTCTCTGGGTCCTTATCTTCTCTGTGGATTTACCAATCTCGCCATCCATCGGCTCATCGGCCCAGTCAGGTGTGCTAACGGGAATGATTCTGTTCTGGCACTTCTCTGGTCATCTCTCGGTCAATCATCACGACCACTCATAAAGCAGCATCTCACTGGCGTCGGCCTCTGGCTTCCTGAATGCACATCACACATCTGATCCTGGTGCAACTATCATTGCAGCTGTGTCCTGGAAGGAATCCGGCTCAGGGTCTCTTCCGATCTTGCCTATGCCGAACTGTACGGAGGCTGGTACTCTTACTTAATCCTTTCTCGTTTTCTGGACATCTGCGTGTTCTGCACACATTTCCTCGAAAACTGGCCGTATCCCAACGCCTCTGTAAGCATATCAGGTCTCTATTATCGACGGAAGGTAATGACCGCTCGTCAGCGTCTCGCACGAACCTTTTGTCCCGCTTGTCTTTATCGTCGTCCACTATGACGTCACGCCATGCTATCTACGCACTGCACTGTTCTCGGACACGGTCAATCCGAAGTCTCTCGCATGGACTCGAAATCGTGTACCCTGTAGCTTCATCATTCTGTAGAAAACGTCTGGCCGAACAGGTTCTCGGGAACGCGTCACAACCATCGGAGGAATACTCAATACTTGTTCGTCCTCGATCAACTCACAACACATCTGGGTGAGGTCCTTTATCCAAACCTGGTCAACTATCTCGTCGACGATGCCGAACTCTGGCCTGCTGGGTGTGCGTAATATGACTACTCCTAGGTCCAGGGCTTCTCGTATAATATTCCTGAAAGGTCCCGTCAAGGTCTCTCTGACATCTCATTTCTGCCACATTGCCCAAAAGTTATCGTCCTTTACTGAAGCAAATTCTTGTTCCGGAACGGCTGCATACTCCTCGCGACTCCTTCTGGAAGGTATATCCATATACTACGCCTCTGCATGCGTATCGCATCTCTGATGTCTGCGGAGTGGAACATCACCTCGTCAAAATCTCTTATGAACTCTTTACTTCACTCCGCTTCAATGTCGACTGATTCGGACTCGTTTCATCGTGGCTGCATGGACTGCGCTCAAATGGCAATGCTCGTATCTGGAGTCTCCCAAGTAGTGTGTCACATGATATCTGAATGATGTCGAACCATCCGATCGACTCGTCAGAACCTTATAATCCCCCAAGAGCTCAACATCTTGGGTACAGTATCTCGTCGTTTGCAGCAACAACTGGCTCCTTCGTCTGTACGTTGATCAGCGCCTCAATCCTCCAGGAAAGGCGATTCATTGGCTGTCATCTCTAAATCGGACTGCTCTAGATCTTGGTAAGACTTCCCACACTGGAAATCTTCAACTCAACTGGGCCTGCTCCGGCGCATAAATCGGACGAACCACCTTCGTCTCTCAATCGGGTAGATTATCTAGCATCTGTCTCGTATCTGCCTAGAAACTCCGGCGATCTCCGCTCGTAAGCTCCGGAAGCGACATCCTATCAATCTCAGCAACAACTGGTTCATCTGCCTGCACGGTAGGCGACATCATAATCTCTGAGGTAAGCTGTACATTGACAGTCCTCTCTCAACTGGCAGCTCTAACAATGGCCCGATCATCCGGTGTAAAACCAAGAACTCTCCTCTACAAGAGGTCACAATCATCAATACTAACTCGAGACGTTCCCATGTCACCAGAAAACACAATCAAAAGACACATCTCTACAATCGTGTGTCGCCGGAATTACAACCCGGTCATCCTCGTTCGTAACGAGCTCATACTGACCGCAACTCTAGCCATAGCTCTCCCTGCCCGTAATCGTGGCAGTAAAACATAACGGGTACCGATGAGGCTAGATCAAGAATGAATATGATACTAAACAAAGAAATGTACATCCTAAGGCTTCTTAAGTGGAGTGGCGTGTCGTAAATATGCCGCGGACATACCCACGGTACGTCACTCTACTTTAGTCACTTATTCATCAACCAAGGGTCAACCTATGCTCCGAAGGTAAAACCTAACGCTCTGATACCAACTTTATCACGAGCCAAAAGTACGGAACATGACCGGCACTTAGGCTACGAACGTCTCAAGGCGTACGTGCTCTAAGTAAGCCGAACCCAGAAATCCAAACAAAGAAAAGTAGTGGAGTGAAAGAAAAACCATATGTAAATCAACCAGTTTGCAACATAATATACAATGCCTAAAGGCGAGGATCACAACAGAAAAGGAAACTCAACAGCATGAAACCCAGAGAAATATAACGAGCGACTCTAAGGTCGAATGAATAAACATCACTGGTCTCTATCTCAAATAGGTACATGTTTGGTTGATGGAACTTCTAGATACAACTGAAATATAATATACAATGTATAATGATGGGTATGATACAAATAACCCACCTACTAGCAAGTCACCCGAAAGAAGCAGTGCCGCAAGCCGTACTGAAACCTGTACGGCAAAACCTGTAAGAGCTGGGGCACAACGGGGGTGAGTTGCCAACTCGTGAATAGAAAAACATCTACGAACAGAAAATCGCATGTATGACGCAATCATAGGTCATACGATCAACATATAAAAACCTCAAAAGAATAAGTCTGAAGTATGCTAAGATGGCAATGTAACATCTATACATGTATGTAGTGCCAAGTACTCGTGCCAGTGCCTCAGGTAATAACATGTCATAAATATGAATCAATGTCAGCTATAACATGAAGTCTAGTAGTATGTGGATATCTTCCAACTAGGTAATCAATGTCTGTAAAAAGGTGGATACCGTCCACGTGTCACCCAATGACAATAAGCACCATGCATGTAAATATCGTAAAGCATATGCATGGAAATATGAGGATATAATCAAATCATGGAACCTGAGTGCCTAGCATCGACACTCGAAAACATCATGAACACCTGTGCCTAGTATCGACACGTAAATCCTCATGTATCTCAGGCGCCGCACACCCTGGTCGGCCCTCATATCCATCTCATGACTCCAGTCGGTAACCTCCGGATAACCGACGGGTCCCAAATACTATCACCGGTAGGCAGTACTCCCCTGCCGGGTTCACCGTCTAGCATATACGAGTCTTCTTGCCCCGGGGTACCTCACCGGGTCCACCATGTACCCGCAATCGGTGCCTACCGCTCCTCGAATCGGGTATACCCACACAAGCTCTCTGGAACCGAGAAAACTCATGATGGACGCATTGAAATATCATATCAAGGATAACAGGGTTTTTATAACAATTACATAATTTCTTTTGAAATATCCACGGTCCCCCAAATCCAGAAATATCATGGAACAACATATCTCAATGCGTATAATCAAAACATGATGTATGCGACATGTAAAGAAAGGTAAGCATATCAGTAAGTCATGCAACGTGGAATAGTAATGTGCACATGTCGAGGGAAACCGCTCCCTTTTTAAATGAATCAGTTTTAAAGAATATCTTGCGGTTCCCAAATCTCTAATCAAGCCAGAATCATCCTTGTATGTGTACAGGTATAAGTGTACAATATGCCATGCAAGAATCACATCATGAATGCAACAGTACTACAGTGTAGTGGCATGGCAATTATCGATGATGAAGTGTGTAAGCCGGCAAATGGTGTATGTGGAACATATGCATCATCGATAATGGTGCTGGTGTCCTAACAACATGATGGTAATAACTCAATAATCACAAGTAATGCGATGCAAATAATATGAATATGCGGAATCAAATAATCAACGCAATGGTGAAGAATCTACATCAATATGTAAGTGTTATGCAGTTTTGCCTTTTTGAAATAAGACGAATCGGGGTTTTTAGTAAAATAAGGGCTACGATGTTTTTAAGAAAAGATGCGCCTTTTGAAATTATCCGTAGAATCCCTTTTTGCATGTCTTTAAAATACTCCCGATTCGTTAGTTTTGAAATAGGTATGACTCGGGTCTAGTCTAACATCTACTATACTAACTACCAATCTAACTATCAAGTCAATCGGGAGGGGTATGGAAACCACCTAAATCTGAGTCGATATATATAAATATAAAGCTAGTAGTCGGTGATTCTGCCTCAATAATATCGCATACGATACCGTATATCATCTGACATCCTCAAGTCATGAGTGCAGATCAATCATCAATATAAAGCTCGTACGGTAAATCGTCGTACGACATCCCAATAGCTGGGTGCGGGTCAAAACCACAATCATCACATCTATTATCTGGTATCCTTATCATCAAATAACATAATCTGGTGTACTGATCTAAGTCTAGTACGAATCGATACCATCTATATAAGTAAGAATGCGTGTGTGAAACACACGTCCCAAGGCCCACTAAAATCATATATCATATCCCAAATACGAATCACTTCACATCACCGATATCATGGCACTATGCCCAATCTCATCGACTCACCTCCAATGTCCTCCAATATCCTTGTAATCACAGTATAAACATAGCAAATATGTACGTAGGTGCGTGTGGGTGTAAAACTATTCTAGGGTTCGCGACTAGGAACTACACTAGTTACTTTTAACCTTAATCTATGCATAGTACACCTAACACATCCTAAACAACCAAGTCACACATAAGCTATCATATATATAAGTATAGTATATATGGTATACTAGACATCGAACTGCGGGGGTGCTATACGCCATCCACCCGACCTCTCCCCACAGATATAAATCTACTTACCTTTCTTATGTGTGCCGGTGTCAATGTCACCATTTGCATCTCCAACACTTCGACGCCACGTGGGGTACCTACAAGGATATCACACGCTAAAATACATGAAAACCATGTCGGAAGCCAAAATGGTGCATGCTACGCCCATAGGTAAAAACCTGTAGCCTCGCGTGCAAACACAGCCAATAACTCTCTGTCGTTGGCGTTCAAACGCCACCCGACGGAAACGAATCATCGAATACCAAATCCATACGAAAACAAGTCGTAAATCATGCGACAACTCAAGAAAATCAACCCATATTCTACCCTGGTTGGAACCAGACAAAACTAGACTTACCCAGGGTCAAGTTTACAGGTAAAAGAGCCGTACACGCAAAACGAGGCAGTTCCCTCCTGCTCTGGCCTCAAATTGCGGCCAGAGGGATTAAATCTGCGGCCGGAGTAAGGTGGTTAGGGCTAGGGTTTTGGGTATTGCTTTCGATCTGCCTGCATACCTCACTGCCAAGTCAAAATTATTTTAGAAGGTCCGGGTTGATAGCAGTTTCCAGAAAAGCTACAAAGTCAACAAAATCGATAAAATATGCCAAGTTGAAACTTTTAGGTAACCAACTGCGAAACTGGGGAAATCTTGGTTAAACTGGCCTTAAATACACCTAATAAGGTTACACTAACATTCAAAACCAACACTTGGTCAAGTCTCACTCAAATTTGCCTAAACTAGCACTAGATCACCAACATAACACTGAATTTCAGCTATGTAACCAGAACTTAGCAAGATAGGAGTTGGGTTGCGAGATTATACCTCAAGAGGGTCTTAGGATGAGGAGAAGAGAAGATCAAGAAGAAGAGGAGTGTGTGGTTGCTGGTGGGGTGCTGTTGCTATAGCAGAGCTGCTCCGATGTGGCCGTTCTCTTTTGTTGTTGCTGTTGCTGCTCAGGCTGCTATCATTGCTTCAATTTGGTTTCTTTGGTTGTTGCTGCTGCTGCTACAGCAGTTGTGAGCTGTTGCTTTGGTGTTGTGGGAATGGTTATGGTGGTGTGGTGGTGTTGTTTTGAATGATATTGTTGAAGCTGATGTAGAATTGGGGCTGATGGTGTTATCAGCTGATGTGATAACCATTGGGCTGAAGTGTTGATTTTGGGGGCTGATGTTTTTACATCAGCTGCTGCAGTTGAGGCTGTTGTAGTGTGGCTGATGTAGGGTGAAGGGTTGTAGTATGGTGGAGTGTGAGAGTGGGAGATATGAGGGTAGGATGTGTGTGATGAGAGGGAGTGATATGAGTGAGAGGGGGTGTGAAAGAGCACAAAGGATATTGATGAATGAGATGGATCATGGCACACCCTAGCCACCTCTCTCTCTCTCTCTCTCTAGACAAGGTCAACCCTAACCCTAATCACCTCTAACAAAGCTAAAAACCCTTAATTAACCCCATTAACATAACCAAATGGGTTAGACCACCATGGTCATCTAAGCATGGTTCAACCCTAGGCTACCAAGAATCCAAAATATGAAAAAAGTGTGGGGAATGATATGTGCACATTTTGCATAAAAAGCCAAAAATCCAATTAGCGATTTTTAATTGCGATTAACACTAAAATAATATATACTTAACCATAAAAACTAAAAAATGGCATAATTCCACAAAATAACCTATTTTAGAATTTCCATAATTTTCTCCAGAATTTTCCCCATTTATCGGTATTTAATTATACCGAAATATTAAAATATTCATTAAAAATTAATATTAAATTATAAAAATTCCCAAAAATAATATTATATTTTTCTGAAATGTTACAGTATCACAGCATGTCAGGGTGGTTTCAGACGTTTGCACACACGTTTTGGTGTTTCGAGTGCACACGCATTAGCTTGCGACGCTAGTTTCTCGTATGGTCTTGGTATCACGTTTTTGCAGGATTTTAGCCTTATTTGTGTTGCTTTGTGTAAATTCTAGGATCAGTCGCGGAGACATCGGAAGCGGCATGGAAAGGAAAGGCGGTGATTGGATCAGACTAGCGGAGGCGTTCCAGTGAGTAGATGTACACATCTACGGAGGAATCGTTTGGATGGCGCAAGACGCCCGATAGTTAGAATTTCGTTTAGTACTTATAATTATATGCGTAGTTCCTAATTAATTATCCCGTTGTATTGCATCATTTATCATATGTATATATATACTGTGCTAGTACCTTATAGGATACTCGCACTATTACCATTGGTTTATGCTGCACGGGCATTATTCATAGGGACACACACGCCTTGGTAATTGCTATGCCATGAACACTTTATAACTTGTTTAAATCTGCATCTTATCACTTGAGCCAATTATTGATTAATAAACCTCCAATTGATATATTTAATTCATCAATATGGATATGTAGGATTGCTAGTCACATGCACATATCTTTTTGCATCATTGTTCATGTATAGCTTTCTAGTTTCAGCATTGCATTGCATATTGTTAATATCATAGACATTCATTTATCATAATTCTTCTCGAGGATTTCCGTATTTATGAGATTTATGGATTTGGAGAAACCGCAAGGATTTGAAAACATATTACCATTTTAAAAATGTAAGTTGCGGTTTTCTCGTGATATGATGCATCTATCGTCCACCATGAGATTTCTCGGTGCCTGAGCAGTATCATACACCCGATTCGAGGAGGAGGAGGAACCGTTTGTTGGTGTATGGTGTAGGGATCCTATCGATGGCAGCAAGGTTTCGGGAGGCATCGTCCATGCCATTTTCAAAAAAATTGCCGTTTCAAGGAACTCTAAACTAGAATCATTAACTAGAAAACAATACGGAAACTAATGTAAACCATTTTACATCTAAGTGAAAAGGAAATACAACCTTTGTAGATCGGTCATTCACTTCATAAGCTCCTTGTAGTAGTCCCTTCACTGCGATCATCGTGCTCCTGGACTGTTGGACGGCTCCATTAGAAGAAGGCAACGATCTTGTTTGAAGTCTTCGAGGCCGAAGATGATCTACGTCGAGGGATTACTAACTCAAGCTACCACTTCACCAAAATGAAGCAAACACCCTATACTAAAGTGCTAATCTATTAGAGGATGGTGAAATAGGAATGTGGGCTCACTTTAGAATTTCTTTTCTCACATTAGTTTCTCACTTTTATCAAACCCTAGCAAGATTTTCTTTTGGAAGAAGAAGATGAAGAAAGAAGAAGATGAATGAACTAATCCAAAGTGAGATAAGTAACCATAGGTGAGTGGGTATCATATACTAACTCATGTAGAGACATAACCATGGCTAGTTATAGTGGTTAGGTTAATAAATATCACAAGTAAAACAAAATGGGTGGACTTTGTCAAAGCACTCACAAGCTTCTACAAGTTTCATGCTTTCAACAACTTTTACACTAATTTTGTATTTACTTTGAATATTAAAACCCCATCAATATAATTATTATGGTGTATGTCTTATACACCCATGTAGTGTGTATCAACAACCATGACACACACAAAAACAATGCACATCAATATATATCACATATTTATTACATGTACATACAAGTGAGAAAAGAATGCTTAAGTGAGCTAATATTAGATAATGTAAATTAGTATATCAAATATACAATTATAAACTAAATTATTAAATCAACACTTGATTTAATAATCTGGCTATATCACATATAACCGACTAACACTAAATGTACCAACTTATCGAATCAACACTTGATTCGATAACCCGGCTATATCACATATAACCGACCGATACAAAAGTCGTGAGAATAGAATACGGTATAACATACACGCATTATTCTCGGTCCCACACATATCACATATGCGCTCTTATTTTGTTTTTCCTGAGCCAGTAAAACCTCTATGTAGGACTCTAAAGACTCGTCAATACGCCGACAGTAGGTGATGATCATATCAAGCACCCACAAGCCGTCAGCGGTACTAGCTGGACGTAATGGCTACCTGGGTATTGAGTGATCAGAAAATCAGCAAGCAAGCCCGCTCCAACTCCTGCAAAAGCCTGATAGTGACACTACCGTACAGTCCGGTCTCCTCGTCTGATATGTCGCATATCAAGTCTAGGGGTGGTAAACGTCAGACCGCAATAACCGATATGTCATGCCGATATGAGGCTCATAACGGGTCGAGAAACTACTGGTAACACTTACCAGTAAATCTCTAAATCAGCCCTGGCCAGGGACTTCCCTGTTATGGCCAATCGAGCACAGCGCAACATCAACCCCCAATACCGGGAGAGACGAAACCCCTCCTATCACTCATTGCCTCCATGTGACTCGGGACTGTACCCAAAAACACCATTTTGCATGCCCACTTGGACGTGGTAAGGTGAAAATCAAAGCACAATGGGAATCACACAAGACTTTATGACGATCTCGAGTCTACAGACTAACATGTACTAGTGTCATCAGAGAACTGCCATCTGACATGAGGTATAATACCATCTGGGAGTTCTCGGCGAGTCCGTCCAGTGTACCCAGTCTCCACTGAGCACCCGTATACCATCTCTGATGTCAAACACCAATGGAAATGGGATCATCCATCGCCCGTCTATATGGGTCGAGAAGGTATACGCAAGTCTAATCTTGTATATCGATGCCCCGTCTCGATACACCTACGATTAGGGACATTAAAGGATTTACTTATGGACTACTCTGTCCCTACTAGTATGATCTGCATCATAGTCCAGGTAGTCAAGTACACATCCTAAGGGCTTTACTAATATATAACAGAGAGACAATCAGTGTACGCGTTAAGGTAAAGAGTAACCAGATAGCATACTATCATGTCGAGCAAGAAAGTCCTCCTTATATATGTCCAACCATCTACTACAATATACATCTCATGTATAGTAATGGCCTCTAGGGCATACATATAACTAACAATCTCCCACTTACACTAGGGCCATCTGATAGCAGTGGTTGTAGTATCACTTACTCAACCATCCCATAAAAGTCCCTCTCTGGGAAAAGGCCTTTGTGAGTGGATCCGCCATGTTGTCCTCTGAGTCTGCTCTCCAAACCTCGATCCCCTAGAGATCAACCATCTCCATGATCAGGTGATACTGCCTTAGAATATGTCTGGATCACTGATGGGACGAGTGTTCCTAGGCATAAGCCACAACCCCATTGTCACACAATGGTAGGAACGAAGTTCATCTCATGAACTAATATACACCCAGACTGCCTCTTTGGTAGCATCTTAGGTAGCGATGTATCCAGCCTTTATCGTCTAGTATGCCACGATATTTAGCTTGGAACTCTTCCAATAAACCGTCCCTCCACTGAGGGTAAACACAATGCCTGTGACTGACATTCAGTCGACCTCATCACTCTGGAAGCTTTTCAGTGATTCTCTCCAGGATCGATTGATATCATCTCACTACACCTAGTGAGAATCCTAATATCCACTTAGATCTATCTCATAGATCCAAAACTCAGGATTTAGGATGCATCACCTTGATACTTTATGGAGAATCAATGTGATAAGAAGAGATTGACCGAGTGTAGCATAGGAAATTCCTTCCCTATCAAGAGTATGTCATCCACATACAATACGAGGAAGACCACTTTACTCTCTACCGCCTTTCTGTATATATAAAGTTCATCTACCATTTTGATGAAGTCAAACTCTTTGACTACTTCATCAAAACAGATGTTCCAAAGTAAAACAAAATGGGTGGACTTTGTCAAAGCACTCACAAGCTTCTACAAGCTTCATGCTTTCAACAACTTCTCCACTAATTTTGTATTTACTTTGAATATTAAAACCCCATCAATACAATTATTATGGTGTATGTCTTATACACCCATGTAGTGTGTATCAACAACCATGACACACACAAAAATAATGCACATCAATATATATCACATATATATTACATGTACATACAAGTGAGTAAAGAATGCTTAAGTGAGCTAATATTAGTTAATGTAAATTAGTATATCAAATATACAATTATACACTGAATTATTAAATCAACACTTCATTTAATAATCCGGCTATATCACATATAACCGACTAACACTAAATGTACCAACTTATCGAATCAACACTTAATTCGATAACCCGGCTATATCACATATAACCGACCGATACAAAAGTCGTGAGAATAGAATATGGTATCACATACAGGCATTATTCTCGGTCCCACACATATCACATATGCGCTCTTATTTCGTTTTGCCTGAGCCAGTAAAACCTCTATGTTGTAAGTCCACGTTGCGACCCCCGGTTCTTACGGGGAGGCGGAAATGGTATAAAAATCAAATTTTTAGCGCATGGGGCAACATGGACTAACAAAGTCGGGATCTTTTCCTAAACTAAAACTAGCAAACAAGCTAAAGAGAGTTAGCTACTCGGAAAGATGGTTATACCTAAAATTGAACTCCTTCTTCTTCAAACTTTTGTAGAGGTTGATGGTGCTTTCCTCGTTGCCTTCTTCCGTCAAAGATGGATCCACCTGAGGGTTCAACCTTCGGGCTCTTTCTCGAACTTTGAGAGAACTAGAATCTTTGGCTTGCTAAACCTTTGATCCTAGAGTGAGTAGAGAGTGTCTAAGGGGTGTTTTCTTTTCAAGGAGAGGGATTCTCAACACATGAGAAGGATTCTCCTTGAGCTTGAGGAAGAAGAAGATGAAGTGAGGAGAGAGAATGAATATGATAGAATGAGCTCTCTTTTTCCTTTTTCAACCATATCAAAAAGAAAAAGAATTATCTAAATAATAATAATAATTCAAATGAGAATAGTTGATGGTTGTTTTGGAATGACCACTATCATAACTTCATTAAATGAATGTAAGCTAGAATCAAGGAGCATCCTTGCAAAGTAATGATGATGGTCAAACATTCAACCATGGTCAACAAGTCAACCATGGTCAACAAGTCAACAAAACCAACCATGACAAAATTTCATTTAATTACTATTATTAATTGATATTTCATAAATCCATTAGGGTTTGGAAAAAGACGACTGTCAACTGTGCATACGCACCCGTTCCGAAACCCTAATGAAAAATCTCTTCCTCCGCCTCAAACAACTGTGCATACACACCTGCATTCTCGTTCCGAGGAACAAGAATACTGAGAGATAAAAGCAACCCCAAAACATATACCAGTATCTGACTCAGACCAGAGCCAGCCAGTAAAAACCGTCCGGACTCCAAACGTGCACAAGTGCGCGGATGAGAACGAACCCTGTCGCAAAACCATGCGACCTCTACCCTATTTTGCCCAGAGGCGAATACCCTCTGTGTGGGACTCTAAAGACTCGACACTACGCTGGCAGTGGGTTTAACCACAGACCGCAAGCGGCACTAGCTGTGCGTAACGGTCCCCAGGTAGATGCCGACAAGAAGACTGACGAGGTAATACCCATCTGAACTCCTACTGAGTCTGAATGTGACAGTCTCCGTACAGTCCGGTCTGTTCATCTGATACATCGCATGGCGGGCCTAGGGGGCGGTAAACGTCAGCCCCCCAATAGCGGTACAAGTCGTGTCGGAGTGAAGCCCAAAACACCCTGAGATAACACTGGAAGCCTACCAGTATATCTCGCTTGCCCTGGCCAGGGACTACTCGTGTAATGGCTCTCCTAGACACAGCGCGATGTCAACCCCCAATACCGGGAGAGACGAATCCTGTCTAACTGTCACTGCCTCCAAGTGCTTCGGGACTGCACCCAACTACTACCTGTTTGCATGACTCCTTTGAGCCGTGGTAGGGTAGTGATCAAAGTGCAGTGGGAACACACTCGAGGCGAAGTGCCAGTGTCAAGTCAGCGGACTAAGCTGTACTCATGTCACCTGGGAACTGATAACTGACGATAGGTATAATACCAACCTTTCAGTTCCCGACGAGTCATGTCCAGTGTACTCGTAACCCAACGAGCACCCGTATACTATCTCCAGTACGACGTACTGATGGCTGTGGGACAGACCATCTCCCACACTGGGATGAGAAGCGCATACGCTAGTCTACTCCGGAGTATCGATGCCCTGTCTCGATAGTCCTGCGACTAGGGACCTGTATAAGGATGTGCTTATAGATTACCCAGCCCCCACTAGTGTGACTGCCATCACAACGCTGGTAATCAAGCAAAGATCCTAAGGGCTCTACTAATGCGTATAGGTGATAAACACATGTACACATTGAAGTAGAAACAAACCAAGTAGCATACTACTATATTGAGCAAGATTGTTTATACAAGGTGAATATCCCAAGCTTCCATTAAGTAATATACAAACTAGTATGATACAGTAATGACCTCTAGGGCATATACACTAAAAATCTCCCACTTGCACTAAGGCCATGTACTGGCGTATCGAAGACCTATCATCTCGATCAGCCGCTCGAACTGAGTCTGGGGTAGGGCCTTGGTGAATGGATCTGCAGTGTTTTCTTCTGAAGTAACCCTCCGAACCTCGATCTCCTTGCGATCCACGATCTCCCTGATCAGGTGATACCGCCTCAAGATGTGCCTGGATCTCTGATGGGACCTGGGTTCCTTCACTAAAGCTATAGCCTCGTTGTTGTCGCAATACAGAGGTATTGGGTCAACAATGGACGGAACCACCTGAAGTTCTTTCAAGAACTTCCTCATCCAGACAGCTTCTTTTGCGGTATCAGATGCAGCGATGTATTCCGCTTCCATCGTCGAGTCTGCAACGGTTTCCTGTTTGGAACTCTTCCAACACACCGCCCCTCCATTGAGGGTAAAGACAAAACCCGACATGGACTTGGAATCATCCTTGTCACTCTGGAAGCTGGAGTCAGCAAAGGCCTCGATCTGGAGGTCTTTTCCGCCATACACCAAGAACATCTCCTTAGTCCTCCTCAGGTACTTGAGAATGTTCTTTACTGCTATCCAGTGTTTCTCCCCAGGGTTTGACTGATACCGGCTTACTACACTCAGTGCATAAGCTACATCCGGTCTGGTACACAACATCGCATACATTATAGAGCCTACCGCAGAAGCGTAGGGTATAATAGACATGCGATCCCTCTCCAAATCAGTCTTGGGTGACATCTCTTTAGAGAGGGTGATCCCGTGACAAGCCGGTAGGTTACCGCGTTTGGAATCTTCCATACTGAATCTCTTCAGTATAGTGTCGATGTACCTGGACTGTGAAAGTCCTAATATCCTCTTGGATCTATCACGATGGATCCGGATCCCCAGGATGTAAGAGGCATCACCCAGGTCTTTCATGGAGAACCTGTGTGACAAGAAACCCTTGACAGATTGTAGCATAGGAATGTCATTTCCTATTAAGAGAATGTCATCCACGTATAAAACGAGGAATACTAAAGTTCTCGCTACAAATCTACTATAGATGCATGGTTCATCTGGATTTTTGATAAAGCCAAATTCCTTGACCGTCTCATCAAAACAGATGTTCCAACTCCGCGATACCTGCTTTAGTCCATAGATGGACTTAAGCAACTTGCACACCTTTCCGCTGCTCCCACTCTGAATGAAACCCTCTGGCCGGTCCATATAGACACACTCCTCTAAATTTCCATTTAGAAAAGCGGTTTTTATGTCCATCTGCCAAATCTCATAATCGTGGAAGGCAGCAATGGCAAGAAGGATCCGAATGGATTTCAGCATAGCCACTGGAGAAAAGGTTTCGTCATAGTCCAAGCCAGGTCTTTGACGGAAACCCTTTGCTACAAGTCTAGCTTTATAGGTCTCAACCTGTCCATCTACACCAATCTTCCTTTTGAAGATCCACTTGCATCCTACGGGTTTTACCCCGTCTGGAGCAATGTCCAACGTCCATACTTTGTTGGTGTACATGGACTCCATTTCGGTCCGCATTGCATCCAGCCATTTTACCGAGTCAACGCTCTGAACGGCCTGCTGGATGCTAGTAGGCTCATCATAGTCTATGATGCAATCCTCTCTATCCCCGTCTATGAGAAAACCGTAGTATCTCTCGGGCGGATGAGACTGCCTACTACTTCTGCGAAGCAGCATAGGAATGTCCTGTTCTTTTGAACCCTCTGGTTCCACCAAACTTTCAGTAATAGCTTGTGGTTCTGGAATTTCTTCCAGTTCTACTGTGCTCCCACTTATCTGGTTTTCCAAAAACTCAGTTTCCAAGAAGTAGGCATGACGAGAAACAAGAACTTTTTGTTCCTCTTCACAGTAGAAGAAATATCCCTTGGAGTTCTTTGGATATCCCACAAACTTGCACTGTACTGAGCGTGCCTCGAGCTTGTCCGCATGCTGCTTCTTGACAAAAGCTGGACATCCCCATGTCTTAATGTGATTAAGATGGGGCCTCTTTTCACACCACATCTCATATGGTGTGGTGGGCACATTTTTAGTAGGAACTCGGTTCAAAAGGTATGCAGCTGATTCTAGTGCATAGCCCCAGAAAGATCGCGGTAACTCAGCGTTACTCATCGTGGACCGTACCATATCCAATAGGGTTCGGTTCCGTCTCTCCGATACACCGTTGTGTTGCGGAGTGTATGGAGGAGTAAGTTGAGAGAGAATTCCATTCTCTTTTAAGTAATTCAGGAACTCGGCACTTAAGTATTCTCCACCTCGATCCGATCTTAGAATCTTGATACTTTTGCCGGTTTGTTTTTCTACTTCATTCTTATATTCCTGGAACTTTTCAAAAGCTTCGGACTTATGTTTCATTAAGAAGACATAACCGTACCTTGAAAAATCATCCGTAAAAGTAATGAAGTAAGAGTAACCGCTTCGCGCATGTGTAGACATTGGACCGCACACGTCGCTATGTACGAGTCCCAAGAGCTCGCTCGCTCTTATTCCGTGTCCAGTGAACGGAGTCTTTGTCATCTTTCCTTTGAGACAGGATTGACAAGTGGCATATGATTGATATTCGAACGGATCCAAATATCCTTCAGTATGTAACTTAGTCAACCTTCTCTCATTGATGTGACCCAGTCTACAATGCCATAAGAAAGTCTGATTGATATCTGTAGACTTTCTTTTGTGTGTATTCTGGACATTGAAAATCTGTGGTTGGTTTAATACGTATATACCATTGCTCAGTGTACCTGACCCAATCAGAACTTGATTAAGGTGAATGTTTACAACATTACTTACAAACGCAAATTCATAACCTTCTTTAGAAACCAAAGATACAGAAATGATATTACAAGTTGCGTTGGGTACAAAAAAAGCAATTACGCAAAACCAAAACATGCCCATCTGACATTCCCAGGTGATAGTCCCCCACGGCTTTAGCATCCATGCTAGCTCCGTTCGCAACTCTGAGGGTCATGTCACCTGCCTTCAAAACCCTACGGTTTCTCAACGCCTGCAAAGAATTACAGATATGAGATCTTGATCCGGTATCCAATACCCAGGAAGTAGAGTTTATAGAAAGACAGTTTTCAATAACATACACACCTGAAGCTGAAGCCGCAACCTGCTTCAGTTCCTGTGTCCTGGCTTTCCAAGCCCTGCAATCTTTCTTCCAGTGTCCACTCTTGTGACAATAGAAGCATTCCTCTTTACCCACAAGCTTCCCCGCTATCTTTGTTGCCTTTGCTTTTCCCTTTGTATCCACTTTACTAACACCGCCCCTTGGTTTGGCGGGGGCTTTCCTCTTCTTTCCCTTGGCTTTCGCCTTGGACCTAGAAGAAGAAGATCCTCCTACAAACAAAGTGGATGTTTCCCTACCTTTCTGTAGGGTGCCCTCTGCACTCCTCAGCATGTTGAGGAGTTCTGAAAGTTCAACTTCCTTTTCTTGCAAGTTGAAATTCAGTATGAACTGGGCGTAAGTGGAAGGAAGGGACTGGAGAACTAAGTCCGTATAGAGCTCACTCTCCAACGTGGTCCCAAGTTCTGCGAGCTCCTCAATGTAGCCAATCATCTTAAGCACGTGGTCCGCTACCGATGATCCGACGGCCAACTTTGCCGAAAATAACTTCTTCGACACTTCGTATATTGCGATACGAGACTGCTCTCCATACAGTTCTTTTGTATGAAGAAATATGGATTCTAAGTCCATATTCTCGTGCCTCCTCTGATGTTCCATGTCCATAGAGGCAAGCACGAGGCATCTGGCCTTCGCGCAATCAATCTTCCAAGTCTTACGGATTTCCTTATCCGCGATGCTGGAGGTGGGACCTGGGACGGGGGGAGCTTTGGTGGTAAGAAGATACCCCAGCTTGTCGTAAGTGATTGCCATTTTGACATTCCTGAGCCAATCTTTGTAGTTTGGCCCTGTCAGTATGTTTTTATCTAGAAGTAACTTAAGTCCAGTCATTTCGATTTGGTCGCTGCAGGAGGAGAGAGAAGGAACACTCAGCACGATGCTCTTGCAAGTTTAGAATGGTTTTTAATTTTTCTAAACAGGATGGCTCCCACTGTCTCTCGAATCCCTCCTCAAACCACAAAGGAAGAATTAGCCGGGATCAATCCCACCGCACAATACTTGGTTAACCGTTCAGCCAGGCCAGTGTCGGTACTTCGAGGGAGGTTTTCCAACGCTTTCGCGAAGTTCCTTAATTTAAGAACCTCTTTTCCCTGGGGGCGTAGCCCCGCTAACACCTTTCTAGGCACCTACTAGGTTTATAGCATTGATCGTTTAGTGAGAAATTTCCCGAGGAGTAGCATATACTCACAGTAGGATCAGGATCCAAATATCATCGCGTGACGAAACTGAAGGAATCCTACCAGAATCATCACACTCCAAATGGTATGCAAATCTAGCAAGTTTCAGTACTTATGAAACTCCCGATGTGGATTTATGCCCCATGCTCTTATGACCTTGACTTTGGCCAACAAATCATAAGTCACATGTCAAGTTCTTCCCGTCGTTCTCCAGGTTAATTTGAATCCACCCGTACATACCCTTGACTTTGGCCAACAAGGCAGTACGACTGTTCCAAATCAACGCATCTATCTATGCTGCACATGAATATCCAATAGCTACCAATCACTATGCCTTGACTTTGGCCAACAAACACAGCTTGAATACTATTGACTATTCATGTGAAACGACGGAGGGCTACGAATGGTATTGGTAAAACCGTGAACGTAGTGAACTTGATATAATCGATGGAACGAGATAGCTTTTAGAAGGAGTGGCTCAAGCTCCGCATTTAAAAGTTAGTTTTGAAAAGAACCGAGTGGGTTTTCGAAAGTGTTCCAACGACTTTAACTTGGTTTATTATCTTGCATTAGTTCTTTTAATGCGTGATATTCTTGCATTAGTTCTTTTAATGCGTCCCATCATTTAATCCTACCATTGCAGAAAACAACCAAAATATGATGTACGCTTATGCCATTCGCATTCGCCACGGGGTCCCGTCATCACCCGTTAGGTTACTTAACTAACGACAGAGCGGGGGCTGGGCTAGCGCGGCTGTAAAACATAAGCAACGCCTAGATATAAAGCAATGATAGACATTACAGATCACAGATGAATACATTGGATATACTAGGAATCCGCAATCCGTTCGAGCCTGCAACGAAAAGCGGATTTCACGGTCGCGGTGAATAGCCAAAGCCCCACCCAAGACCCCTACGGGTGCGGCAAACTACCCGCCAAGTTCCCGGTAGTTTGTGCACCCCTCCATGGGTCTATCCTAGGAGCAAAAACAGTAAAAAGAATTATACAATGACGGCTACAACCCCGACCCGGTTGTGCGGCCATACAAATAATATTGTTACATCAATTTACATTTACAAATGAATGAAAGAAAAACAAAAGCTCATCTCACATCCACCCCGGCTATTCACCCGCGACAGTCCAACACATTCATATACACATTCCAATATCAAACACAGATCACAGAGATGTATAACCCTGACTAATCGACTTATAGCGATTAGCCGACGTTCAATACATTACATACATCACAGATATAACCAATATAGCCAAAGTGTAGCGAAGTTCGAAAAAAATACGGATTTATAGGACCCCAAAAGTAAATTTCTTTTCTGGAAAATCTGGGCACATATAACATATTTGAAAAATCCCAAAACCCTACCAGAAGAACACTGCACAAAACACGATCACATGAAGAGCCCAAACGGCGGCAGATCCGCGGCGAAGAGAATAGCTGAGGCCGCGGATCCGCGGCGGTTTGAAGGATTCATGGGATCGTTTTTCTTAGGTGTTCTCACAAAACCCTGAGCCGATTTTAGGAGTATAAAGTTTTACTTTTAGAGCACAAAAAAATTTCAACAGAAACTTAGGGTTTTTGATTTTCCGGTTTTGCGATTTTTCGGTTTCGAACATCCATACACTTCGCTACCAAGCTAGTTTAAGTTTAGTTAGGCTCTGATACCACTGTAAGTCCACGTTGCGACCCCCGGTTCTTACGGGGAGGCGGAAACGGTATAAAAATCAAATTTTTAGCGCATGGGGCAACATGGACTAACAAAGTCGGGATCTTTTCCTAAACTAAAACTAGCAAACAAGCGAAAGAGAGTTAGCTACTCGGAAAGATGGTTATATCTAAACTTGAACTCCTTCTTCAAACTTTTGTAGAGGTTGATGGTGCTTTCCTCGTTGCCTTCTTCCGTCAAAGATGGATCCACCTGAGGGTTCAACCTTCGGGCTCTTTCTCGAACTTTGAGAGAACTAGAATCTTCGACTTGCTAAACCTTTGATCCTAGAGTGAGTAGAGAGTGTCTAAGGGGTGTTTTCTTTTCAAGGAGAGGGATTCTCAACACATGAGAAGGATTCTCCTTGAGCTTGAGGAAGAAGAAGATGAAGTGAGGAGAGAGAATGAATATGATAGAATGAGCTCTCTTTTTCCTTTTTCAACCATATCAAAAAGAAAAAGAATTATCTAAATAATAATAATAATTCAAATGAGAATAGTTGATGGTTGTTTTGGAATGACCACTATCATAACTTCATTAAATGAATGTAAGCTAGAATCAAGGAGCATCCTTGCAAAGTAATGATGATGGTCAAACATTCAACCATGGTCAACAAGTCAACCATGGTCAACAAGTCAACAAAACCAACCATGACAAAATTTCATTTAATTACTATTATTAATTGATATTTCATAAATCCATTAGGGTTTGGAAAAAGACGACTGTCAACTGTGCATACGCACCCGTTCCGAAACCCTAATGAAAAACCTCTTCCTCCGCCTCAAACAACTGTGCATACACACCTGCATTCTCGTTCCGAGGAACAAGAATACTGAGAGATAAAAGCAACCCCAAAACATATACCAGTATCTGACTCAGACCAGAGCCAGCCAGTAAAAACCGTCCGGACTCCAAACGTGCACAAGTGCGCGGATGAGAACGAACCCTGTCGCAAAACCATGCGACCTCTACCCTATTTTGCCCAGAGGCGAATACCCTCTGTGTGGGACTCTAAAGACTCGACACTACGCTGGCAGTGGGTTTAACCACAGACCGCAAGCGGCACTAGCTGTGCGTAACGGTCCCCAGGTAGATGCCGACAAGAAGACTGACGAGGTAATACACATCTGAACTCCTACTGAGTCTGAATGTGACAGTCTCCGTACAGTCCGGTCTGTTCGTCTGATACATCGCATGGCGGGCCTAGGGGGCGGTAAACGTCAGTCCCCCAATAGCGGTACAAGTCGTGTCGGAGTGAAGCCCAAAACACCCTGAGATAACACTGGAAGCCTACCAGTATATCTCGCTTGCCCTGGCCAGGGACTACTCGTGTAATGGCTCTCCTAGACACAGCGCGATGTCAACCCCCAATACCGGGAGAGACGAATCCTGTCTAACTGTCACTGCCTCCAAGTGCTTCGGGACTGCACCCAACTACTACCTGTTTGCACGACTCCTTTGAGCCGTGGTAGGGTAGTGATCAAAGTGCAGTGGGAACACACTCGAGGCGAAGTGCCAGTGTCAAGTCAGCGGACTAAGCTGTACTCATGTCACCTGGGAACTGATAACTGACGATAGGTATAATACCAACCTTTCAGTTCCCGACGAGTCCTGTCCAGTGTACTCGTAACCCAACGAGCACCCGTATACTATCTCCAGTACGACGTACTGATGGCCGTGGGACAGACCATCTCCCATACTGGGATGAGAAGCGCATACGCTAGTCTACTCCGGAGTATCGATGCCCTGTCTCGATAGTCCTGCGACTAGGGACCTGTATAAGGATGTGCTTATAGATTACCCAGCCCCCACTAGTGTGACTGCCATCACAACGCTGGTAATCAAGTAAAGATCCTAAGGGCTCTACTAATGCGTATAGGTGATAAACACATGTATACATTGAAGTAGAAACAAACCAAGTAGCATACTACTATATTGAGCAAGATTGTTTATACAAGGTGAATATCCCAAGCTTCCATTAAGTAATATACAAACTAGTATGATACAGTAATGGCCTCTAGGGCATATACACTAACATATGTAGGACTCTAAAGACTCATCAATACGCCGACAGTAGGTGATGATCATATCAAGCACCCACAAGCCGTCAGCGGTACTAGCTGGACGTAACGACTACCCGGGTATTGAGCGATCAGAAGATCAGCAAGCAAGCCCGCTCCAACTCCTGCAAAAGCCTGAAAGTGACACTACCGTACAGTCCGGTCTCCTCGTCTGATATTCCACATATCAAGTCTATGGGTGGTAAACGTCAGACCCCAATAACCGATAAGTCATGCCGATATGAGGCTCATAACGGGTCGAGAAACTACTGGTAACACTTACCAGTAAATCTCTAAATCAGCCCTGGCCAGGGACTTCTCTGTTATGGCCAATCGAGCACAGCGCAACATCAACCCCTAATACCGGGAGAAACGAAACCCCTCCTATCGCTCATTGCCTCCATGTGACTCGGGACTGTACCCAAAAACCACCGTTTTGCACGCCCTCTTGGACATGGTAAGGTGGAAATCAAAGCACAGTGGGAATCACACAAGACTCAATGACGATCTCGGATCTACAGACTAACATGTACCAGTGTCACCAGAGAACTGCCATCTGACGTGAGGTATAATACCATCTGGGAGTTCTCGGCTAGTCTGTCCAGTGTACCCAGTCTCCACTGAGCACCCGTATACCATCTCTGATGTCAAACACTAATGGATATGGGATCATCCATTGCCCATCTGTATGGGTCGAGAAGGTATACGCTAGTCTACTCTGGTATATCGATGCCCCGTCTCGATACACCTACGACTAGGGACATTAAAGGATTTACTTATGGACTACTCTGTCCCCACTAGTATGATCTGCATCATAGTCCAGATAGTCAAGTACACATCTTAAGGGCTTTACCAACATGTAACAGAGAGACAATCAGTGTTCACGTTAAGGTAAAGAGTAACCAGATAGTATACAATCATGTCGAGCAAGAAAGTCCTCCCTATATATGTCCAAGCATCCACTACAATATACATCTCATGTATAGTAATGGACTCTAGGGCATACATATAACTAATGCATGGTGGACCCGGTGCGGTACCCCGGGGCAAGATGGTCACAGATGATGGCGTTGAGCCCGGCAGGGGAGCTCTACCGACCGGTTATTTGTGATGCGACGGATATCCGGAGGATACCAATGTAGTCTTGAGTTTTGATGATATGGGCCAGTCCGGATTTGCCGGAGCCCTAGATCAGATATTTGTGCTCGTCCGGATTGCCGGATCCCGGGATAATTGAGATATTCATATTTAGTGTCGATGCTTGACACAGATTTATATTGATTTCATTGATGAAACTACAGCTATATAACAGAAGTTTAATAAGATAAGAATACAGATTTCCCATGTTAATTATATTCAAATCTCGTGTTATTTATTGCATTCATGTTGCATACATATTATTACATCGCATCATATTAGTATATGTAGGTTGTGATATCATTGTGTACATGGTTACCATACCTTTATTAGATGTTACTTATTACTCACGAGTTGGCAACTCACCCCCGTCATGCTACAGTGTTTTGCAGGTCCAACCCGTCAGCACAATAGCAGCGGGCACACCTCCTCTTTTGCTCCTTTTTCTTGGACTCGCAGCATTGTTCGTAGGTGGGTTGCGGGGTTATTTTGTTGCCACCTTGTATCATTATTGTATCTAGTGTACTCCATCTACCGTACCTACCACATGTATTATTGTATTAGCTACTTAGAGATGAGATAGTGTGACTTGTACTTTTATGTTATTTCTCTGGGTCGAGCTCACTTGAGCCGACATGATGCTTTATTACTGTATGCATTTATATGCTTATTTTGCACAGTGATGATTTATATTGCGTGTGATTTTGAGTCTGCCTTGGACGAAGAGCTAGCTCCCGCTTGGGGATGCCTTATTTCATGTTATACATATATTGCTATTTTGTACCCGTTTGGGGCCAGTATTTACAAAGGAGACTCTTCCGAAATTTTCGGAAAATGATGTTGCTTTTAAAAAGCTTGATGTGACGTATTTGATTTAAATCGCTTTCAATAAATCTTGGTTTTCCTTCACTCTACTGCTCTATTTGGTTTTGATTTCTAGGTTTTGGCTTACTTAGATTACGTATGCCTCGAGACGTTTCGTAATTTAAGTGCCAGTCATGTTCCCTACTTTTCGGGTCGTGACAAAGTTGGTATCAGAGCGTTAGGTTTTACCTTTCTGAGTGTAGGATGACCCTTGGTAGATGGAGTAGGTAACTTAAGCAGAGTGACGTAGCGTGTGTATGTTCCAGGGCATACTTACGATACAGTACTCCGCCTAAGTGACCTTAGGATATAAATTGCTTGAAATTCGTTCTTCGATTCTTTACATCCTATGATGCTATTGCACTGTTCTTATCTTGTTTCCTGTACCAGCGACTATGCCGCCGAAGGCTACGAGGGCTCAGAGGACTGCCGCCAGAGATGAGATTCGAGCGGGCTCGTCGGAGACGAGGACCGATTAGGACGGCGTGCCTACCACTCAGGAACAGATTGATCCGCGTTCCCCAGGCCGCATTGACAGGCTAGAGTCTGGTATGCAGGAGTTACATCAGATGATAGGATCCTTAATCGAGGCCAGTCGGGCACAGAGATCTGAGGATGTACCTACCACTGCACAGACTACGATTGTACCTACTGCCCAGACAGTTGTTCCTATTTCTACCGAGACCATTCCCGTATCATTGCAGGAGTTTATGAGGCTGAGACCTCCAGTCTTTACCGGCACAGATGCAACGGAGGATCCGCAGACATTCCTTGACAGGTTGGCTAGGATTTGCCATTCGCTGAAATGTTCTGAAGATAGATAGGTGGAGCTTACGACTTTTCGTCTGGAGGGCCTTGCTCATATGTGGTGCGAGTCGGTCGAGAGAGGTCGAGCTGCAGGTCTACCTCCTATGACGTGGGACGAGTTCACAGCTTTGTTTCTTTCCCGTTTCCTTCCAGAGAGCATCTGTGATGCTCGAGCTCATAGTTTTGAGGTTTTGCGCAAGACTCCAAGGATGAAAATGTTCACGTATGATATCCAGTTTACTCAGTTGTCCCGATATGCTCCTTACCCGGTGGACACCGAAGAGAAACGCATGAAGAGGTTCATACGTGGGTTAGACACGCAGCTATTTCTTGCTATTGGCGCCCAGCACTTCGACACCTATGCAGCCGCGGTAGATGCAGTCTTACTTTTAGAGGAGCGCATTTCGGAGACTTCGGTCGTTTCAGGGCAGAAGAGGATTCATACAGATATACCAGATCCAGTACAGTTTGGCAGAGGCATGGCAGGCAGAGGTCATGGCGAATTCTTCCCAAGACGTGGTGATGGTCAAGGCATGGCGCGAGGCTAGTTGTTCGGTTCCTATTCACCAGGTCAGTGGCCACCTCCAGCATCTTATTGGTGTGGGAGTCTGAGTCACCTTTTCAAGAATTGTACCGCGAGGTGCCAGGGTGAGCCGACAGTTCCTTATGTGACACTTCTACCCTCACCCCCTACTCAGAGAGCTCTACTTCCTACCCATGGTGGTGCTCCACTCCAGGCAGACGTTCCTAGAGGCCATGGTCATGGCGTTCCTGTTTAGAGAGGACGAGGAGGCAGAGGACAGCCAGCTATTGGTGGGGGGCAGGCCCGAGTGTTCACTTTGACTCCGCAGGATACGCAGGCATCCAATGCCGTTGTGACAGGCACCTTGCCAGTATGTTCTTTCAACGCATAAGTATTATTCAACCCAAGTTCCACACATTCGTATGTATCTACACACTTCGCACTGGGGTTGGGCAGAGAGTCGTCGTCGTTACATCAGCCGCTTGTTATTGTTACTCCAGTAGGCTAGTCGTTTGTCGCTAGATTTGTTTTTCGATTGTATTTTGTTCGTATCAGGGAGAGAGATTCTTTGGTTGATTTGATTCTCCTCGATATGTTAGATTTTGATGTTCTTCTGGGCATGGACTGGCTAGCTACTTGTTATTCATCCGTGGACTGCCGTGAAAAGGCAGTCAGTTTTAGTTTTCCGGGTGAGTCGGTTCTTGTTATTCAGGGAGACCGTAGCGTCACCCTTCCCAGCTTGATTTCGTCTTTTCATGCTGGTCAGCTCTTGAGGAAGGGATGTCAAGGATTCTTAGCGTATGTTTGTGATACTAGAGCTGCAGAGGTCCCGTTGGACCAGGTCCCGATTGTTAGTGAGTTTCCTGATGTCTTCCCTGACGAGGTGTCTGGTTTACCTCCTGAGCGTGATATTGTGTTCTGCATCGACTTGATCCCCGGCACGGGGCCTATTTCCATACCGCCTTATCGGATGGCCCCAGCGGAGCTTAGAGAGCTGAAGGATCAGTTGCAGGATTTGTTAGATAAAGGGCTTATTCGACTGAGTGTGTCACCTTGGGATGCTCCTGTTCTGTTTGTCAAGAAAAAAGACGGCAGTTTGCGTTTGTGTATTGATTACCGTCAGCTGAACCGGGTGACAGTGCGGAACAGATATCCCTTACCACGTATCGATGATTTGTTCGACCAGCTCCAGGGTGCGGGGCACTTCTCGAAGATTGACTTGTGATCAGGCTACCATCAGTTGCGGGTACGACAGAATGATATTCTAAGGACGGCTTTTCGCACGCGTTACGAACACTACGAGTTTTTGGTGATGTCGTTCGGACTCACCAACGCCCTAGCAGCATTTATGGACTTGATGAACCGCATTTTCAGGTCGTATCTTGATCGGTTCATCATCGTATTCATTGAAGACATCTTAGTGTATTCTCGGAGCCGAGAGGAGCACGAGCAGTACTTGCAAATTGCATTGCAGACTTTGAGAGAGCACCAGTTGTTCGCGAAATTCTCCAAGTGTGCATTCTGGCTTGACAGTGTTGATTTCTTAGGTCACGTAGTTACGAGAAATGGGATACGTGTGCACCCGAAGAAGATCGAGGCCATTCAGCATTGGCCCAGACCGGCATCAGTTATAGAGATCCGCAGCTTTCTAGGCCTGGTCGGCTACTGTCAACGTTTGTTCAGGACTTCTCCCACATCGCTGCACCGTTGACCAGGTTGACCCAAAAAGGAGTTCCTTTTGTTTGGACCGATGCGTGCGGGCATAGCTTCCAGCAGTTGCAGACTCATTTGAAAACGGCGCCAGTATTATCTTTGCCTTCGGGATCGGGCGGATTTATGGTTTATTGTGATGCTTCTCGAGTAGGGCTAGGCTGTGTGTTGATGCAGCACGATAGGGTCGTCGCTTATGCTTCTCGGCAGCTGAAGAAACACGAGCAGAACTATCCTACTCACGATTTAGAGATGGCGGCGATGGTTTTCGCTCTCAAGATCTGGATACATTACCTATACGGCGAGTCGTGCCAGATATTCATGGACCATAAGAGCTTGAAGTATATATTTCAGCAGCAAGACCTGAATCTGAGATAGCGCCGTTGGATGGAGCTAGTGAAGGACTATGATTGCGAGATCCTTTATCATCCGGGCAAGGCGAACGTAGTAGCGGATGCTTTGAGTCGGAGGCCCGGAGGTAGTTTAGCTTGTTTGAGCGCAGTTCAGAGGCAGTCGTCGATAGATTGGCGGATTTTATGCGACATCCAAGTGCAGTTCGGGTTTACTCCGACCGGGGGACAGCTTGCGCATATCCCTGCACGTCCACAGTTGTTTGACCGTATCTATGAGGCACAGTATAGTGATGACCGTTGTTCAGAGATCATGGCACAGGTTAGCCAGGGCAGAGATTCGAGTTCGTGATCGACGATCAGATACTACGATTTGGGACTAAATTGTGCGTACCAGCTTCTGAGGGACTGAGGCATGAGATTTTTGAGGAGGCACGTCGATCGGTATACAGTGTTCATCCAGGTTCCACCAAGATGTATCACGATTTGAGAGACGTTTACTGGTGGGAAGGGATGAAGAGAGACTTCGCCGACTTCATATCGAGATGCTTAACTTGTCAGCAAGTCAAGGCCAAGCACCAGAGGCCAGCGGGAGAGTTGCGTCCTTTGCCCATTCCGGAGTTGAAATGGGATCAGATTTCTATGGACTTCATTGTGGGTCTACCCAGGACCAGTCGAGGGTATGACTCTATTTGGGTGATCGTGGATCGACTGACGAAAGCGGCTCACTTTCTGCCAGTGAAGACCACTTTTTGATTTGCTCAGTATGCCCAGATTTACATCGATGAGATTGTACGACTGCATGGCATCACAGCTTGTATTTTGTCCGACCGAGGCACCCAGTTCACCAGCCGACTATGGCAGAGGCTTCAGGAGGCTTTGGGCACCCGATTGAGTTTCAGCACAGCATTTTGTTGGAGGTAGTGCCCTCAGAGTCAATTATTGGATCACAGGCACGTGATTGCAATGATTGAGGGAGGACCTATTCCGGTAGGACAGTCTTACTCAAGATGATAGTTTGCTATCTGGTTTATCTTTATCATCGTGTACTTCTTTAGGTGACCCTACAGGTCACTATTGCACGTTGGTAGTGCCCCTAGGATTCTTGCTTGACTGCCAGCAGTATGAGGGCGATCATATACGTGGGAGCTGGTAGTCTATAAGCACATCCTTAAAAGGTCCCTAGTCGTGGAAGTTTCGAGACAGGGCATCATTCTCCAGAGTAGACTAGTGTATACAGTCGAGACCCCGACGAGGGGCGGTGGCCGGTCTCACAAGCCACTGGTGTCAATAGGTTCACCTAAGATGTATACAGGTGCTCATTGGGTTATGAGTACACCGGACAGGACTCGCCGTGAACATGCTAGTTGGTCTTATACCTGACGTCAGATAGCAGTTCCCTGGTGACATGTGTACAGGTTAGTTCATCGACCTGAGGATCGTCATTTGTCTCGTGTGAGTTCCCACTGTACTTTGATTACTACCCTACCACGCTCAAAGGAGACGTGCAAACAGGTTTTAGTTGGGTACAGTCCCGAGCCACATGGAGGAAGTGAGCGGATCTTCAGGGGTTCGTCTCTCCCGGTATTGGGGGTGAGGTCGCGCTGTGTCTAGGAGAGCCAGTACATGAAAAGTCCTTGGCCAAGGCAGGAGATTTACTGGTAGGTATTCCAGTAGTATCTCAGGGTGTTCTGGGCTGATCTCCAACACGACTTGTACCGCTTTTGGGGGTCTGAATTTTACCAACTCCCTAGGCCCGCCATGCGATGCTCATAGACGAACGGACCGGACTGTACGGATATTGTCACTGACAGGCTCAGTAGGGTGTCAGGATGAGTTAGCTCATCGACGTCCTTTTTGGTCAATAGCTGGTAGCCCGTCACGTATGGCTAATACCCCTGACGTGCTAGTGGTTAAATCCACAGCCATAGTATTGACGAGTCTTTAGAGTCCCCCACAGACAGTTGCTCAAGTTTTCGGGCGAAACGCTGTAGAGGCCGTATGGAGATATGGCAGGGTTCAATCAGATACGTGCGGTATTGCACGGATCATGATCGGACGGTTAATACTAGCGGGCTTTGGTTTAAGCCGGATCCTAGTATAGTATAGTGTAGATTTTGTCTCATTGCATTTGTATTTCGGTCGGAATACAAATGCGGGTATGTATATACAGTAGCGGGGTTTTCCTGTAATTTATTACGGGATCAGTTTTTTGGAGTTGCCAGTTTGCTTTCCGTTTCGGCCAATTTTCTTTGTATCTTTCATTGGCTGAAAATTTAGTGGAGGAGGGCTTATTTGCAATTGTACAAATAAGCATTTTGGAGGGTTGTCTTTGCATATTGTAGTGTCATGATGGTTGCACCATCTCTTGACTTTCTTGACTCCATGATTGCTTGACTTTGGATGTGATGATGGTTGTTTTGGAGTGAGGGTTTGTTTTGTGATCATTGTTCATAATCATCATATTTTTCTCTTGCTTGTATTATGGTTCCCCCCCCCACCTGACTTCTCTCTCCCATTTGAAAGAAGAGGCCGGCCACTATGAAGAGAGGCTGTCCAAAATTTTTGGGATGGTTTTTATTCTCATTTGCTTGCTAGAAATTCCCAAGCCATCAAGAAAATTCACATCTCATTCTCCACCACCAAAAAGCAACTTCCTACAACCCCAATTGTGACATAGCACTACACTATTCTACAGCAAATCTTAGGCATGTCGACTCGCCAACTTCGTGCTCGAGTTGCCTCGGTCAAGAGGTAGGAGCCCGTAAAAGAAGCCGGCGACGTGGTGCCCTTCCGGCGAGGAGGAGGAGACCGGACATTCCGCGGGAGATCGGGACGACGACGAGAAGACCGAAGGACACGGATCGCTCGGTATATCTCTCTACCCCCTTCTTGTTAGCTAGGATTAGATTAATGGCACGATCCGGGTTTATAGTGCGCGGTGGTGCCGGTTTAAAAAGTTGAAGTAAATCATCGCTTCCGCATTCCGGCGTCGGATTGACGGCCGGGGCGCCGCCGTGCACTTACAGTGGTATCAGAGCCTCGCCATTAACCTAGTCTAGCTTTGTCTAATGTGTTTACATTTCCGATCGAACAAAATTCCAAAAACCGCGTTTTCATGTGCATCAGTTTCTGTTGAAATTTTTTTAGCTCCAAAAATTTTTCAGTACGTTGCAGAAACATGTGCAGGGAATTCTAAGCAGTCTGAGAAAAATTGGTCGTGTGACGTCACCATATTACCGCGGAACTGCGGCCAAACCCACGCTTTGGCCGCGGTTCCACCGCAGTATTGACTGTTCATTGGACCAAATTTTCACAGAGGGCTTTTGGGCTGAAAATAGGGGTTTTGGAACATTCCTTTTGGGCCCGGATTTTCTGTGAGTGCTACAGTAGTGCTGGGGCCCACTTGGATAAATTTGATCGATCGAAAATGTTTAAACATGTTAGTTCACAGTATTTACATTATATCTGCGACTGTGAATGTCACTTGATCGGTAAATCCTGTCTAACTGCTATAACCTGGTTAGACGGATTTGCGAACGTGACATTCACGTTAATGTTCTGTGTTGTGCTGTGATGTTGCGGATTGGTCGTGGGGGATAGCCTGGATGCAATGGTAGTACAGTTTTTGTTGTATTATGTACATTTGATATTGCGGGGCGAGCGTCCGACATGTGGACTGCCGTCACTGCCTGATTGTATATTATTCTTTTGGGGCACGACCGGGTCGAGTTCGATGTACCCGTTGTATGTATATTTTACTTTCTGTACTAGGATTACCCCAAGGTAGGGTGCACGGATAGCCAGGTTCTAGAGGGCAACAAGCTTGCATCTCATGGCATTGAGACGGAGGGGGATTTACTCTAGAATTGGCGGGCTATTCGCTGCACTCGTAGGGGGTACAGGTTGACCCAGGAGGGGTGCCCAAGTTACCGAATTCCGTGAAGTGCCGGGTGGTCCATTCACGTTGCTGAAGGGGGCTGCCTCGCTTCAGGTTTTGGCGGGTAACTTGCCGCACCCGTAGGGGTGTAGGATTACATTACGCAGGCTATCCACACGACCAGGGGAACGTCGGGTTTCAGTAGCGGCTCTGTGAAACCCGGGGATCCCAGATATCTGTATTGTTCTGTGATGCTGTACATTTCTGTGATGTTGCATTTTATCACGCCTTGAGCAAAAATTATATATTATATATATACTAGTAGATGTTGTATATGTTTTGCATCCGCGCTAGTCCAGTCCCGCTCTGTCGTTAGTTAACTAACCTAACGGGTAATGACGGGACCCAGTGGCGAATGCGGATGGCATATACGTATGTCATTATTTTCGTTCTTTGTGGTGTGATCAATTCATGGGACTGCGTTGATTCGGATCAATGCAAGTTAAAAACAAAACTTTTCTGATGTTGTTGGAACACTTTTCAAAAAGCAGTTATTGCAAGGACATTCTCTTTTGTTTTGCATCGTGGTATTCAGTTGGAATATCCTTCTCCTCAGTCGACGAGGCAAGGGCCGAGATCCCTTCACCGGGAGTAACCCCTTGGACAAAAAGTTTGTGTCAGGGAAATACCTTCACTATAGCCAATTATTTTTGCTTTGCATCGTGGTATTCAGTTGGAATATCCTGCACCTCATTCTACGGGGAAAGAGCCGAGATCCCTTCACCGGGAGTGACCTCTTTAGCGAAGGTTTTCGTCACTATATTTTTTAAAAGCTATCCGATTCCTTCAACGATATCAAGTTCATTACATTAAAGGTTTTCGCCAGAAACCATTCGTAGCCCTCCATCATTTCGGTTAAATATTCGGTAGTATTCAAGCTATGTATTTTGACCTCACGCCAAGGCATAGTGATTGGTAGCTGCCGGATATTTATCTGTTGCATAGATAGATGCGTTGGTTTGGGACAGTCGTACTACTATTTTGGCCTACGTCAAGGGTATGTACGGGTGGGTTCAAATTAACCTGGATAATGATGGGCAGAACTTGATATGTGACTTATGATATTTTGACCTCACGCCAAGGTCATAAGAGCATGGGGCAGAAATCACATCGGGAGTTTGTAAAGAAACTGAAACTTGCCAGATATGAGCATACCTTCTGGAGTGTGATAAAGTGAGCGGATTCCGTCACGTTATCATACGATGATAGTTGGATCCCGATTCCTACTGATGAGTTGGTTTACACCTCGGGTGATCCCGACTAATTCTTCTTTCAGGTTTGGAGGAGAATTTGACGGTACAGTGGGAGGTTTCCAGATTAGATAAATTGGTAACCATTCTGATCTAGGTTAGAGTGCACGCTGAGTGTTTCTTTTCTCTCTCTCTTTTGGCAGCGACCATTGACCCGACCCTAAGACTATGACTCAGTGACCAAAATTAACCGAACCTTCTTAAACACTGGCTTTTGGATTGTCGGAGTTGCAAACCTCATTGCCACTCCTACTTTTACCCTTTTCTCCGGGACACCCCGTATTACTACGAACGTCCACTTCCATTGGACAAAACCATCGTATGGTTATATACGAACTCGAAGGAATTTATTCGAGGATGGTTTCCGGTTCTGGAGAAAACAAATAGGACTATTCAGTTGTCTTTTCCTTTTACCTTCTCTCAGGTTGCGAGTATTCCTTGGTTTAGGAGATAGTACACCTATTACGCAAATTGGATAGTCTTCTTCCAAACCTTAGGCTGGTGCCGAACGGTGGGGAATGAAGAAAACCAATTAGCATAACGATGGTGTGCAGAAGGTATTAAGTAAAGTCATATCAAGGAATTAGTAAGAGGGCAAAGTAAATTGCGACTGATATTCACGACCAAACCAGGTATTTCATTACCACTCCCACTTCACCTTTGTATTTCTCCAGGACACTCCGTATCACTACGAAGATCCACAGTTTATTGGATACTCCATCGGATGGTTATATACGAACTCGAAAGGAACTTGTTCCAATTCGGGGATGGATTCTGGTTCAGGAGAAATAGGAATAAGGTTTATTCGGTTGTCTTTTATCCTCACCTTCTCTCGCATTGCGAGTGCTCCTAGGATTAGGACAGTACACCCATTATGCTTATTGGATAGTCTTCTTCCAAACCATAGGCTGGTGCCGAACGGTAGGGAAGGAAGAAAACCATTTGGCCTAAAGGGGTGTGCAGAAGGTAATGACTAAAGACATATGAAGGGATATGGAGAGATGGCATAGAAATATACGGTTACAATTGTGAATCTGATAATGGAAGAGGCATTACTAGGAATACCGGGATACCCCATCGAAACATCTCAATGTTTCAGTTTTAACCGTGTACGGTTAATGGAAAACTGATTTCCCAATTAGACACTTGCTCCAGGGTATGTATTTACCATTTTTGACTCTCACATCTGTATGGTTTTATAGATGATGAGTGGGAGTAAGTTATTGGGAATTAGGTGATCATCCTCATTATATCGGGATTCGTTTTAATCGGTGATATTTGAGGAAGTCACCTGGGCGGTTTGCCGGACGGCAAATATTTGGTTTTGAATATACGTTGTTATGCACCAATTTCAAATTGATATATCTGTACGTCTATTTTTATAGAGTGAGATATACCTTTTTGAAATTATGTCCGTGACATTTTCCTATATCAGTGGATGGTTAGGTAAGGAGCATTAAACAGCGGTGTAATTCTTCTTAACCATAAGTACAGTTTTCAACCTACGACACACAGGGAGTGAGTTATTAGACTCAAGGGACTTATACAGAGTATTGTATGTTGTCTAGTGTCCATTAGGACAGAGGGGATGGTCCTCGTACTATATTCAGTTTACTTATGACTTCTCTAGTTTTTAGACAAGTGTTTCGTGGAAACACAGGGTCCGTGTAACACCTTAGGTCGTGTTTAGGGGTTAATTATAGTTTACTAGATAGTTTTTGGTAAAAAGTTTACCAAATTAAGTTTCTGATATTTTATTCTAATTAATGAATATTTTATTAGGATTTTTCTAGGCACACACACACTTGTGCATGTTAACTATGGTTTAGATTTGGGGTTAAACCATGATTAGCTAGCATGAAGGATTAACCCATTCTCTTTAAGTTAATTGATTTTCATTAGGTGTATTTGGGTTTTATTTATTAGTGTGTTTTGTTTATTTGAAATTCTTTTTCTATGGTTGACCTTGGTGTGAGAGAGGGGGGTATGGGCATGGTATGAGCCATGCTCATTAAATGAAGAGAGAGGGAGAGAGGGAGGGGGATGTTTGACTTGTGTTCTCTCACTCTCACTCTCACTCTCTCTCACACACACACACCCTTACAACAAGCAGCAGCAGAAGAAGCAGCATTAGCAGCCACTAGCAGCAGCAACAGCAGCAGAAGAGGCAGCAGCAAGCAGCAGCATCAGCAACAGCATGGGGCAGCAGCAGGAGCAGCTCCAGCAGCCCCAACAGCAGCTCTAGATCTTCTCCTTCCTCTCCTTCCTGCACTCTAAGATCCTTAAGTGAGGTATGATATGAGCCTAACTTCCTTGCTTGCTAAACTAGTGATTGTTAAGCTTAATTAGTGTTAAAAAGTGAGATTTTGTGCTTCAAATGGTGATTTGTGTGAACTTATGGTTTAGTGCTGTTAGTATTGGTTAACCTAGCCTAATTAGGTGTTATTAAGACCATGTAAACCTAGTTAGACCCCATATTACACCAAAATACCATAGGGCTTCTAATTGTGCAAAATTTAGTATTTTTAAGTGAACTTTTTGGATTTCTGTGATCTGCTATAGGCCCGAGTAGTTCAGGTTGAAATTGAGTTAACTGGAGCTTGTATACAAGGTATAGACCACACAACCAGAGCCCGAGACCCCCACCCCATAGCGAGGCCGCCAATTTATTCATTTTGGCCGCAATTTGCGGCCAGATAGGGGAATTTTTGGGTGATGTTAAGATGGGTAGGAGTCTGTTGTTATTTCTAGGCCAGTGGTATGTATAGTTTTCTAAGTTGTTAGCCTGGGTAGAATCTGGGACGTTATATCGTATTTCTAGTATGTTTGGTTCGCGCGATACGCGCGATACGCGAGAGGGTTCCATGATTCAGCGTATCGCGGCGTATCGGGGTTAGTTTTAGACGCGTGCACACGTTTAGCGTATCGTACACACGCGCGTTTAGTTCCCGACGCGAGCGTATCGTTTGACGTCGATATCACATTTTGCGAGATATTTGCTTATATATGGATTCTTGTGTAATTCCAGGTTCGCAGGCGGGTACGTCGGACGAAGTTAGGAAAGGGAAGCAGGTGGTCGGCTACGAGTAGTGCACGACCAGGTGAGTAGATTTAACATCTACGGGGAAATCGCCCGTATGGCGTTAAGCGTCAGGGCGAGTCAGGATATTAGATTGTAGATGTTCATATGGACTGTACTAGCATACCTTATTGTTGCATATAGGAATGATAGCACAGAACACTGCACTGTCACTAACGGTTCAAATCGCACGAGCACGATTGATATGCTACACTCACACCGTTAGTGATTGCCATGACACTCACATTATAGGATTGCTATAAATCATATATCATAGTGATTCTACCTTATTGATGTTGTCATGATTTGTCGCATCACATCATATGTTATATTCATATTTGGGCACATATGCATCACATACCCCTACTGGTACTACGTGCACACATATTGAGATGTTCATACCTGCGCACATGCATACTGTATATTCATACCAGTGCACACATATATTGATATCTTCATACCTGCGCACATGCACACTGTATATTCATACCAATGCACACATATATTGATATCTTCATACCTGCGCACATGCACACTGTATATTCATACCAGTGCACACATATATTGATATCTTCATACCTGCGCACATGCACACTGTATATTCATACCGGTGCACACATATATTGATATCTTCATACCTGCGCACATGCACACTGTATATTCATACCGGTGCACACATATATTGATATCTTCATACCTGCGCACATGCACACTGTACATTCATGCCGGTGCACACATATATTGATATCTTCATACCTGCGCACATGCACACTGTATATTCATACCAGTGCACACATATATTGATATCTTCATACCTGCGCACATGCACACTGTACATTCATGCCAGTGCACACATATATTGATATCTTCATACTTGCTTAGATTACGCATTGAGATATGTTGTTTCCATGTTAATTCTGGATTTGGGGAACCGTGGATATTTCAAAGAGAATAGTTAATGATTTAAAAACCCGGTTTCCCCTGATATGATATTTCGGTGCGTCCACCATGTGTTTTCTCGGTACTAGAGTGATATATGTGAACCCGAATCGAGGAGTTGGATGAGGCCGATTACGGGTACATGGTGGACCCGGTATGGTACCCCGGGGCGAGAACGGTTTCGCTGTGTAGTAGACGGTGAGCCTGGAAGAGGGACTACTACCTACCGGTGATTGGTTGGACCTGGCGGTTATCCGGAGGATACCGACCAGAGGCTATGGATGGATACGGGATGACTCGTACTGCCGGGGCCGAGGGCCGATACCGCAGACAGAGCCCGTGGGCTGATCCGGACTGACGGATGCCCTATACAGGAGGATTTGCGTGTCGATGCTTGGCACGAGTATTTCTTGATATTTTGGGTGCCGATATTGGGCACTCACGGTTATATGAGATTTACAGGATTGGAGGACCGAGGAGGATGACGACATCTGAGTAGTATTGGGTTTTGGGTACATTGATGGGTACCGATTATACTTTCCACGATGACATTCCGTGTAGATGTTATATTTCCCATGCTCAGTATGTAGTAATTGATATCTCATCCTGTACCTATTGTACCTGATATAGTACACATTGCTATACCTGATCACTGCATACCCTGTTCATTCTATATAGGGTTGTTAGATTGCATTGCTATACCTGATCATTGCATACCCTGTTCATTCTATATAGGGTTGTTAGATTGCATTGCTATACCTGATCATTGCATATCCTGTTCATTCTATATAGGGTTGTTAGATTGCATTGCTATACATGATCATCACATTCCTTGCTCATTACATGGAGATGTTATTAGATCGCACTTGTTGCATGCTTGAGCATCCAGTTCATCATATAGATGTTATCTGTTGATATAGGTTAGAGTATAGTAGCACGTGCATACCCGCGATTACCTTTATATGTTATCTTCTATTCACGAGTTGGCAACTCACCCCCGTTGTGCTACAGTGTTTGCAGGTTACCCTTCGGAGTAGTCGCGGCAGGCTGCATTCTTGCATCTTTTGACACAGATACCCCTACAGTTGGTGTACTAGCTATTTTGCTGATAGGTGGGTTTTGTACGGTATCTGGTTATCTTTCAGTTATGTATATTGTTGTATCTAGTACTCTCCATCTACCACTTATGTATTGACTTAGAGACCAGTTGTGAGGACGATGTATATTATTTTGTATTCTGGCGTCGAGCTCGTTGTGAGCCGACTTTACTTATGCAGTTCATTCCGTCTGTGATGTTTCCACCTGTTGCTCTTTTCTTCGCTACGGCGTCGTATATTGTTATCTTAGTGATTCTCTACTTAAGATTTCTTGACATCTTAGTAATTTGTTCTATTAAATGCTTAATTCACTTTATACTTTTACTGGTTTGATTTCTGGGTTTTCGGCTTACTTAGTCGCGTTACGCCTGTAGACGTTACGTGGTTAAGTGCCGGTCACGGGCCAAACTTTGGGTCGTGACAGTCCGAATTTTGAGAAGTTATAGGTATTTGAATAAAGTAGAGAACCAGGTGTTGCAAGTATCGGGATTCTTCAATGTGATCGAAGATGTAGATACTTGTGTAGGGTATTCAGTTGATAGTAATGATTAAGAGAACTTGCTTCTCTTTCAGGTTGCTCATAAGTGGAAGTATTCCTAAATTGAGTAACGCTGATCGGCCTCTTTCCATTTAGTTGGCATGCACTGGAGACAGCTGCATGATTTGAATCTGGTTCAATTAAATCAGTGCCTCTGGTTCTATATTGGATATAGAACAGTTCATATCTTAACGATGTTAAGATACGGGGAGTTGTCCGGCCTATGCTTAAAACCAGACTCTGGATAACTCAAGGCACGTTTCTGTAATGGCTGTTTATGGGTTGACCCAGGCTATAACGAGGGTTGACTTTCTACCATCTGGAAGATCAATAGTGATATTGTTCTTGACTCGCCACAGTTTTAATAAAAATGGATTTTTCAGAAAACAGTAGTGGGAGTATGGTAGAACTGGAAGTGATTCCAGAACCGCAAACGATTACTGAAGATTTGATAGGAACTTAAAGATTCAATCTGGTTTGACATTCTATTGGCCACTCCGCAGATATGGTGGGTAACCTCAGGCACCCGAGAGGTACTCCGGTAGCCTCAAGGACGGTGGCAGGAAGGTTCTTGTTTACCCGGACTTTCCATTGTTGTTGTTCCAGACTGTGAGACCCGGCAGGAGGATGAATATAGCGTCATTCTAAATAGGCTTTAGAAACGCATGTCTATATGACTCTGCCAGAGGGTTGTCGTAGTCAGTGGGAGCAGCGGAAGCATAGTGGACAAGTGGCTTATGTTTATTTATAGACTAAAGCAGATATAGCGGAGATAGATCATCTATTTCTGATGTGACAGTTGTTGCGCCACGGGAGCGCCCCGGCCGTCTTACTTGAGGCCAAATTGCGGAATCAAAATTTTTCCTTACTCGGAAACCGGCGCTACCGCGGACAAAGAAAACCCGGATCGTTTACCATTAACCTACGCTAGCTAACAAGAGATGGGGTGAGAAGTATACCGAGTGATCCGAGTCCTCCGGTCTTCTCTTCATCATCCCGATCTCCCGCGGAAAGTCTTTGCTCCACATCGTCGCCTCCTCGCCGGAAAGGGCACCACATCGCCTTCGTCTTTTACGGGCTCCCGCCTCAATACCGAGGCAACTCGAGCATGAAGCCGGCAACTCGACATGCTCAAGATTTGCTGTAGGAAGCAGTGTAGAAACTTTGTCTCTTGGAGTTTATGTAGTTGCCATTGATGGATGGAGGAAGAGGTAAAGAAAATTGGTGCTTTCAATTTTCTAGCAAGAAGAAGATGAAATCAACTCTCTCATTCTTTTTCTTTCTCTCTCTTTCTTTTTCTTCTACTCTCTTTTTTTCATAACCATGAAAGACTTTTTCTTCCAGTGAGAAGAAGATGGAGGAGGAATGAATATCATAACATCAACATGAAGGGAGGTGAGTGTAGGAGCAAGGAAGTGGTGACCTTATCCAAACCTCATCATAACAATCTCACATCAACATGAAATCAATCCTAATCCTATCTCATCAACAAAAAGCAAATGATAAAGATGGATAAGAAAGGTATCAAAAGATGCTTTCATAATAAAACATCTTACAAATAAAACCTCCACCAAAAGTTATTTGCAAAACTGCAAACAACCCCCTCCATCGGAAAAGTCCGGCCGGGAAAGAACAAAGGAAAACCGGCCGGGACGGAATGCAAACTGGCAACTCCAGAAAACTGGTCCCGTAATAAATTACAGGAAAACCCCAATACTGTGCATACACACCCGCATCTGTATTCCGACCGGATACAAATGCAATGAGACAAAATCTACACTGTACTAGACTAGGACCGGCTTAAGCCAAAGCCGGCTAGTAAAATCCGTTCGATCCTGATCCGTGCAATACCGCACGTATCAGATCGAACCCTGCCATATTCCTATACGGCTACTAGTACAAACCGTCCGATCCTGATCCGTGCAATACCGCACGTATCTGATCGGACCCTGCCATATCTCCATACGGCCTCTACAGCGTTTCGCCCGAAAGCTTGAGTAACTGTAAATGTGGTGGACTCTAAAGACTCGTCAATACTATGGCTGTGGATTTAACCACTGGCACGTCAGAGGTATAAGCCAATACGTGACGGGCCACCAGCTATTGACCAAAAGGGACGTCGATGAGGAAGCTCACCCCGACACCCAACTGAGCCTGTCAGTGACAATATCCGTACAGTCCGGTCCGTTCGTCTATGAGTATCGCATGGCGGGCCTAGGGGGTTGGTAAAAGTCAGACCCCCAAAAGCGGTACAAGTCGTGTCGGAGCGTAGCCCAGAACGCCCTGAGATACTACTGGAATACCTACCAGTAAATCTCCTGCCTCGGCCGAGGGCTTTGCGTAATGGCTCTCCTAGACACAGCGCGACCTCACCCCCAATACCGGGAGAGACGAACCCCTGCAGATCCGCTCACTGCCTCCATGTGGCTCGGGACTGTACCCAACTAAAACCTGTTTGCACGACTCCTTTGAGCCGTGGTAGGGTAGTAATCAAAGCACAGTGGGAACTCACACGAGACAAATGACGATCTCAGGTCGATGAACTAACCTGTACACATGTCACCAGGGAACTGCTATCTGACATCTGGTATAAGACCAACTAGCAGGTTCCCGGCGAGTCCTGTCCGGTGTACTCATAACCCAATGAGCACCTGTATACATCTTAGGTGAACCAACTGACACCAGTGGCTTGTGAGACCGGCCACCGCCCCTCGTCGGGGTCTCGACTGTATACACTAGTCTACTAATGGAGTATCGATGCCCTGTCTCGAAACTCCTACGACTAGGGACCTTTTAAGGATGTGCTTATAGATTACCAGCTCCCACGTATATGATCGCCATCATACTGCTGGTAGTCAAGCAAGAATCCTAGGGGCTCTATCAACGTGTAATAGCGACATGTCAGGTCACCTAAAGCAGTACACGATGATAAAGATAGACCAGATAGCATACTATCATCTCGAGTAAGACTGTCCTACCGGGATAGGTCCTCCCTCAATCATTGCAATCACGTGCCTGTGATCCAATAATTGACTCTGAGGGCACTATCTCCAACAATCTCCCACTTGCACTCAAGGCTAATTATTGCGATGTCGCATACTCACAGCCCGTGTGATACCGAACACCCAACTCCTCTACTAGTCAGTCTCACAAAACCTGTTTGCGAAACTATTGCGTTCGAGGAATAGCCTCAGTGAGTGGATCCGCAGTGATGTTTCTTTCTGTGTCTCTCTATATCTCATGTTCGCGGAGAAAACCATCTCCCGAAATGAGCAATACCTGTCTTAGAATGTCTGGATGTCTGATGGGACCTAGCTCATAAATGAACTCCAAATCCAAACTTCTCAGACTGTATCATCAACTGAACTTAATCAGTATCCTGCGCCATGCCGCCCTCAGTATTGCCTTGGACCACCTGTCCAAAATACTGCCCCTCGTCAGAGGGAGAACTATAACTCTGACAACCTCCTTGTCGTCCATGTCACCTTGGAAGCCTGGAGTGATAACCGTCTCCTAAAGGAGGCAGCCGTTATCATATCCCTAGAACATTCACTTATGTTCTAAAACTGCTTCCGACTGTTTTTCCAGGATTGGATTAATATCAACTTATTGCACCTACTGCAAGAACAACATCTGGTGTGGTACTTGACATCTCATGATTGACTCAATTGCCTAAGCAAGTGATCTGTCAATCATGCGTATCCCTCTCCCCTTTAGTCTGTAAGACACCTTTAGAGAGGGTGACTCCATCAACTGCAGGTGCACTACCGTGCCAGGAGTCGTCCATTCTAAATACTCATAGAATGCTGTCAAGGTACCCAGATTGGGAAACCACCCAAATCTAGATCTAAAACCATAGATCTAGTAACCAGTATGTCTGATATAATATCCAAGTCCTATGTGGAGAAAACACTGTGTGACGACCAAAATATAACCGATCGTAGTATAGGAATATCACTTCCTACTACCTGCTCAACAGATCCATCCCCTATTCTGATGACGTCAAACCCATGACTGTCACATCAGAAACAGATGATCTAACTCCGCTAAATCTGCTTTAGTCTATAAATAGACATAAGCCTGATGTCCACCAATGCTTCCGCTGCTCCCACTGACTACGACAACCCTCTGGCAGAGTCATATAGACATGCACTTCTAAAGCTAGTTTAGAACGACGTTATACTCATCCTCCCACCGGGTCTCGCAGCCTGGAACAACAACAATGGCAAGTGTGGGTAAACAAGAACTTCCCTGTCACCGTCCTTGAGGCTACCGGAGTACCTCTCGGGTGCCTGAAGTTACCCACCGTATCTGCGGAGTGGCCAATGGAATGTCAAATCAGATTGAATCTTTAGGTTCCTTATTAAATCTTCAGTAATCGTTTGCGGTTCTGGAATTACTTCCAGTTCTACCATACTCCCACTGCTGTTTTTGAAAAAAAAAACATTTTTAATAAAACTGTGGCGAGTTTAGAACAATATTTCTATTGATCTGCCAGATGGTAGAAAGTCAACCCTCGTCATAGCCTGGGTCAACCCACAAACAGCCATTACAGAAACGTGCCTTGAGTTATCCGGAGTCTGGTTTTAAGCATAAGCCGGACAACTCCCCGTACCTTAACATCGTTAAGATATGAACTGTTCTATATCCAATATAGAACCAGAGGCACTGATTTAATTGAACCAGATTCAAATCATGCAGCTGTCTCCAGTGCATGTCAACTAAATGGAAGGAGGTCGATCAGTGTTAACTCAACTTAGGAATGCTTCCAATTATGAGTAACCTGAAAGAGAAGCAATCTGTCTTCCTCATTACTATCAATTGAATACCATACACAAGTATCTACATCTTCGATCACCTTGAAGAATCCCGATACTTGCAATACCTGGTTCTCTACTCTATTCTTATACCAATAACTCCTCAAAACTCAGACCCTGTGTTTCCACGAAACAGTTGTCTAAAATCTAGAGAAGCCATAAGTAAACCGAATATAGTACGAGCACCAACCCCTCTGTCCTAATGGACACTGGACAACATACAATACTCTGTATAAGTCCGCTGAGTCTAACAACTCTTTCACTGTGCGTCGTAGGTTGAAAACTGTACTTATGGTTAAGAAGAATTACACCGCTGTTCAATGCTCCTTACCTAACCATCCACTGATATAGGTAAATGTCATAGACATAATATCAAAAGGTATATCTCACTCTATGAAAATAGACGTACAGATATATCAATTTGAAATTGGTGCACAACAACGGATATTCAAAACCAAATATTTGCCGACCGGCAAACAACCCAGGTGACTTCCTCAAATATCACCGATTACAACGAATCCCGATATAATGAGGATGATCACCCAATTCCCAATAACTTACTCCCACTCATCATCTGTAAAACCATACAGATGTGAGAATCATACCTGGCAGATACATACCCTGGAGTAAGTGTCTAATCGGGAAATCAGTTTTCTATTAACAGTACACGGTGAAACTGAAACATTGAAGTATTTCGTCAGGGTATCCTGGTATTCCTAGTAATGCCTCTTCCATTGTCCAGATTCACAACTGTAACCGCATATCTCTTTGCCATCTGTCCAAATCCCTTTATATGTCTTTAGTCATTACCGTCTGCACACCCCTTTAGGCCAATTGGTTTTCTTCCTTCCCTACCGTTCGGCACCAGCCTATGGTTTGGAAGAAGACTATCCAATAAGCATAAAGGGTGTGGTGTCCTAATCCTAGGAGCACTCGCATCGCGAGAGAAGGTGAAGATAAAAGACACGTGATTGTACTTTATTCCTATTTCTCCTGAACCAGAATCCATCCCCGAACTGGAACAGGTTCCTTTCGAGTTCGTATATAACCATACGATGGATTATCCAATAAAATGGGATCTTCGTAGTGATACGGAGTGTCCTGGAGAAATACAAAGGTGATTTAGGATTGGCGAAGAAATACTTGGTTTGGTCGTGAATATCAGTCGCAATTTACTTTGCCCTCCTACTAATCCCTTGCTTTGTCTTAACTTAATACCTTCTGCACACCATCGTTATGCTAATTGGTTTTCTTCATTCCCTACCGGTCGGCACCAGCCTAAGGTTTGGAAGAAGACTATCCAATTTGCGTAATATGTGTACTACTCCTAAACCAAGGAGTACTCGTAATAAGAGAAGGTGAAAAAGAAAAGACAACTGAATAATCCTATCCGTTTTCTCCAGAACCAGAAACCATCCTCGAAGTCCTTCGAGTTCGTATCTAACCATACGATGGTTTTGTCCAATGGAAGTGGACGTTCGTAGTAATACGGGGTGTCCTGGAGAAAAGGGTAAAAGTAGGAGTGGCAATGAGGTCTGCAACTCTGACAATCCAAAAGCCAGTGTTAAGAAGGTTCGGTCAACTTGGTCACTGAGTCATAGTCTTAGGGTCGGGTCAATGGTCGCTGCCAGAGAGAGAGAGAAAAGAAACACTCAGCGTGCACTCTAACCTAGATCAGAATGGTTATCACTTTGTCTAATCTGGAAACCTCCCACTGTACCTCAAATTCTTCTCCAAACCTGAAAGAAGAATTAGTCGGGAACACCCGAGGAGTAAACCAACTCATCAGTGGGAATCGGGATCCAACTATCATCGCATGATAACGTGACGGAATCCACTCACGTCACCACACTCCAGAAGGTATGCGCATGCCTGGCAAGTTTCAGTTCTTTTGAAACTCCCGATGTGATTTTTACCCCAAGCGGTTTATGACCTTGACTAGGTCAACAAACCATAAACCGCCAGTCAAGTTCAACCCGTCATTATTCTGGATTGCATCAAACCCACCCGTACGTGCCCTTGACTAGGTCAACAAGGCCGCACGACTGTCTTAACCAATCCCACTTATGCAACAAACAAGTACCACTTAGCTACCGAACACTACGTCTTGACTAGGTCAACAAACGTAGCACGAATACCAAATAATACCTGTAGGAAATGACGGAGGGCTACGGCTGGTTTTTTGGCGAAAAACCTTTAACGTAATGAACTTGATATCGTTGAAGGAACTGCATAGCCTTTTATAAAATATAGTGACGAAAACCTTTGCTAAAGAGGTCACTCCCGGTGAAGGGATCTCGGCTCTTTCCCCGTAGAATGAGGTGCAGGATATTCCAACTGAATACCACGATGCAAAGCAAAAGTAATCGGCTATAGTGAAGTTAATGCCCTGACGCAAACTTCTGTCCAAGGGGTCACTCCCGGTGAAGGGATCTCGGCCCTTGCCTCGTCGACTGAGGAGCAGGATATTCCAAATGAATACCGCGATGCAAAACAAAAGCTAACGTCCTTGCAATAACAGCTTTTTGAAAAGTGTTCCAACAACATCAGAATAGGTTTGTTTATCTTGCATTGATCCGAATCAATGCAGTCCCATCAATTAATCACACCACAAAGAACGAAAATATACTGACGTACGTATATGCCATCCGCATTCGCCACTGGGTCCCGTCATCACCCGTTAGGTTAGCTGACTAACGGCAGAGCGGGGACTGGACTAGCGCGGATGTAAAGCATATACAACATCTACTAATATATATACCAATATATAGTATTTCGCTCAAGGCGTGAATAAAATGCAACATCACAGAAATGTATAGCATCACAGAACAATACAGATATCTGAAAGCCCCGGGTTTCACAGAGCCGCTGCTGAAACCCGACGTTCCCCTGGTCGTGTGGATAGCATGTGCAATGAAATCCTAGACCCCTACGGGCGCGGCAAGTCACCCGCCAAAACCTGAAGCGAGGCAGCCCCCTTCAGCACCGTGAATGGACCACCCAGCACTTCACGGAATCCGGTAACTTGGGCACCCCTCCTGGGTCAGCCTGTACCCCCTACGAGTGCGGCGAATAGCCTGCCAATCCTGGACTGAAGCCCCTCCGTCTCAATGCCCTGAGATGCGGGCCCGTTGCCCTCCAGAACTCGGCTATCCGTGCACCCCACCGCGGGGCAACCCTAGTACAGAAAGTAAAATATACAAACACTGGGTACATCGACCGCAACCAGGTCGTGCCCCAAAAGAATAATACAAACAGGCAGTGACGGCAGTCCACATGTCGGACGCTCGCCCCGCAATATCAAATGTACATAATACAACAGCACAGTACTAGTATTGCATCCAGGCTATCCCCACGACCGATCCGCAACAACACAGCAAATACATAGAACATCAACGTGAAAATCACGTTCGCAAATCCGTCTAACCGGGCTATAGCAGTTAGACCGGATTTACCGATCAAGTGACATTCACGGTCGCAGATATAATGTAAATACTGTGAAAAATGTGTTTAAAATTTTCCGATTGATCAAACAATTAACAAGTGGGCCCCAAAGAAAACTGTAGCACTCACAGAAATAATTGGCCCAAATTTAATATTCCAAAACCCATATTTTAAGCCCAGAAGGCCTCTGTAAAAAATTGGTGAAGTGACGTGAATAGTGCGCGGCGGAAGGGCCGCACAAATGGGGTTTTCGCGGCGGTTCCGCGCTCCAACTGTGGAGTTACTTCGTCAAATTTTTACAGAACTCTTAGATTTTCCAGTACATCAATATTTTACAACCTGAAAAATTTTTGGACTTCAAAAAATTTCGACAGAAACTGATGTGAAGGGAAAAATACGGTTTTTGGAATTTTGGTCGATCGGAACTTAAAAACACATCAAACGAAGCTAGGTAAGGTTAATGGCGTGTCTCTGATACCATGTTGCGCCACGGGAGCGCCCCGGCCGTCTTACTTGAGGCCAAATTGCGGAATCAAAATTTTTCCTTACTCGGAAACCGGCGCTACCGCGGACAAAGAAAACCCGGATCGTTTACCATTAACCTACGCTAGCTAACAAGAGATGGGGTGAGAAGTATACCGAGTGATCCGAGTCCTCCGGTCTTCTCTTCATCATCCCGATCTCCCGCGGAAAGTCTTTGCTCCACATCGTCGCCTCCTCGCCGGAAAGGGCACCACATCGCCTTCGTCTTTTACGGGCTCCCGCCTCAATACCGAGGCAACTCGAGCATGAAGCCGGCAACTCGACATGCTCAAGATTTGCTGTAGGAAGCAGTGTAGAAACTTTGTCTCTTGGAGTTTATGTAGTTGCCATTGATGGATGGAGGAAGAGGTAAAGAAAATTGGTGCTTTCAATTTTCTAGCAAGAAGAAGATGAAATCAACTCTCTCATTCTTTTTCTTTCTCTCTTTCTTTTTCTTCTACTCTCTTTTTTTCATAACCATGAAAGACTTTTTCTTCCAGTGAGAAGAAGATGGAGGAGGAATGAATATCATAACATCAACATGAAGGGAGGTGAGTGTAGGAGCAAGGAAGTGGTGACCTTATCCAAACCTCATCATAACAATCTCACATCAACATGAAATCAATCCTAATCCTATCTCATCAACAAAAAGCAAATGATAAAGATGGATAAGAAAGGTATCAAAAGATGCTTTCATAATAAAACATCTTACAAATAAAACCTCCACCAAAAGTTATTTGCAAAACTGCAAACAACCCCCTCCATCGGAAAAGTCCGGCCGGGAAAGAACAAAGGAAAACCGGCCGGGACGGAATGCAAACTGGCAACTCCAGAAAACTGGTCCCGTAATAAATTACAGGAAAACCCCAATACTGTGCATACACACCCGCATCTGTATTCCGACCGGATACAAATGCAATGAGACAAAATCTACATTGTACTAGACTAGGACCGGCTTAAGCCAAAGCCGGCTAGTAAAATCCGTTCGATCCTGATCCGTGCAATACCGCACGTATCAGATCGAACCCTGCCATATTCCTATACGGCTACTAGTACAAACCGTCCGATCCTGATCCGTGCAATACCGCACGTATCTGATCGGACCCTGCCATATCTCCATACGGCCTCTACAGCGTTTCGCCCGAAAGCTTGAGTAACTGTAAATGTGGTGGACTCTAAAGACTCGTCAATACTATGGCTGTGGATTTAACCACTGGCACGTCAGAGGTATAAGCCAATACGTGACGGGCCACCAGCTATTGACCAAAAGGGACGTCGATGAGGAAGCTCACCCCGACACCCAACTGAGCCTGTCAGTGACAATATCCGTACAGTCCGGTCCGTTCGTCTATGAGTATCGCATGGCGGGCCTAGGGGGTTGGTAAAAGTCAGACCCCCAAAAGCGGTACAAGTCGTGTCGGAGCGTAGCCCAGAACGCCCTGAGATACTACTGGAATACCTACCAGTAAATCTCCTGCCTCGGCCGAGGGCTTTGCGTAATGGCTCTCCTAGACACAGCGCGACCTCACCCCCAATACCGGGAGAGACGAACCCCTGCAGATCCGCTCACTGCCTCCATGTGGCTCGGGACTGTACCCAACTAAAACCTGTTTGCACGACTCCTTTGAGCCGTGGTAGGGTAGTAATCAAAGCACAGTGGGAACTCACACGAGACAAATGACGATCTCAGGTCGATGAACTAACCTGTACACATGTCACCAGGGAACTGCTATCTGACATCTGGTATAAGACCAACTAGCAGGTTCCCGGCGAGTCCTGTCCGGTGTACTCATAACCCAATGAGCACCTGTATACATCTTAGGTGAACCAACTGACACCAGTGGCTTGTGAGACCGGCCACCGCCCCTCGTCGGGGTCTCGACTGTATACACTAGTATACTAATGGAGTATCGATGCCCTGTCTCGAAACTCCTACGACTAGGGACCTTTTAAGGATGTGCTTATAGATTACCAGCTCCCACGTATATGATCGCCATCATACTGCTGGTAGTCAAGCAAGAATCCTAGGGGCTCTATCAACGTGTAATAGCGACATGTCAGGTCACCTAAAGCAGTACACGATGATAAAGATAGACCAGATAGCATACTATCATCTCGAGTAAGACTGTCCTACCGGGATAGGTCCTCCCTCAATCATTGCAATCACGTGCCTGTGATCCAATAATTGACTCTGAGGGCACTATCTCCAACAACAGTCATAGGTTTGACTTCATCAGAATAGGGGATGGATCTGTTAAGAAGGTAGTAGGGTATGTTGTCATGGTATTTGGATGACATGCACAGAGTAGGAAAAGAAACTCCTATACTACGATCGGTTATACTTTGGTCGTCACACAGTGGTTTCTCCACAAAGGAAATGGATTTCATATCAAACATTCTGGTTACTGGATCTATGGTTTTAGATCTAGATTTGGGTAGTTTCCCAATCAGGGTACTTAGACAGCATTCTAAGAGTATTTAGAATGGACGACTCCTGACACGGTAGTGTACCTGCAGGTAATGGAGTCACCCTCTCTAAAGGTGTCTTACAGACTAAAGGGGAGAGGGATGTGCATGATTGGCAGATCACTTGCTTAGGCAATTGAGTCAATCATGAGATGTCAAGTACCACACCAGATGTTGTTTTTGCAGTAGATGCAATAAGTTGATATTGATCCAATCCTGAAGAGACGGTCGGAAGCAGTTTTAGAACATAAGTGGATGTTCTAGGGATATGATAACGACAGCCTCATTCGGGAGACAGTTATCATTCCAGGCTTCCAAGGTGACCTGGATGACAGAGAGGTTGTCAGAGTTATAGTTTTCCTTCTGATGAGGGGCAGTATTTTGGACAGGTAGTCCAAGGCAATACTGAGGGAGGCATGGCGCAGGATACTGATTAAGTTCAGTTGACGATACAATCTAAGAAGTTTGGATTTGGAGTTCATTTATGAGCTAGGTCCCATCAGACATCCAGCCATATTCTAAGACAGGTATTGCTCATTTCGGGAGATGGCTTTCTCCGCGAACTTGAGATATAGAGAGACATAGAAAGAAACATCAATGTGGATCCACTCACTGAGGCTATTCCTCGAACGCAATAGTTTCGCAAACGAGCTTTGTGAGACTGACTAGTAGAGGAGTTGGGTGTTCGGTATCACACGGGCTGTGAGTATATGACATTGCAATAATTAGTCTTGAGTGAAAGTGGGAGATTGTTGGAGATAGTGCCCTCAGAGTCAATTATTGGATCACAGGCACGTGATTGCAATGATTGAAGGAGGACCTATTCCGGTAGGACAGTCTTACTCAAGATGATAGTATGCTATCTGGTTTATCTTTATCATCATGTACTGCTTTAGGTGACCCTACAGGTCACTATTGCACGTTGGTAGAGCCCCTAGGATTCTTGCTTGACTGCCAGCAGTATGAGGGCGATTATATACGTGGGAGCTGGTAGTCTATAAGCACATCCTTAAAAGGTCCCTAGTCGTGGGAGTTTCGAGACAGGGCATCAATTCTCTAGAGTTGACTAGTGTATACAGTCGAGACCCCGAAGAAGGGCGGTGGCCGGTCTCACAAGCCACTGGTGTCAGTAGGTTCACCTAAGATGTATACAGGTGCTCGTTGGGTTATGAGTACACCGGACAGGACTCGTCGGGAATATGCTAGTTGGTCTTATACCTGACGTCAGATAGCAGTTCACTGGTGATATGTGTACAGGTTAGTTCATCGACCTGAGGATCGTCATTTGTCTCGTGTGAGTTCCCACTGTACTTTGATTACTACCCTACCACGCTCAAAGGAGACATGCAAACAGGTTTTAGTTAGGTACAGTCCCGAACCACATGGAGGCAGTGAGCGGATCTTCAGGGGTTCGTCTCTTCCTGTATTGGGGGTAAGGTCGCGCTGTGTCTAGGAGAGCCAGTACATGAAAAGTCCTTGGCCAATGCAGGAGATTTACTGGTAGGTATTCCAATAGTATCTCAGGGTGTTCTGGGCTGATCGCCGACACAACTTGTAGCGCTTTGGGGGTCTGACTTTTACCAACCCCCTAGGCCCGCCATACGATGCTCATAGACGAACGGATCGGACTGTACGGATATTGTCACTGACAGGCTCAGTAGAGTGTCAGGATGAGTTAGCTCATCGACGTCCCATTTAGTCAATAGCTGGTAGCCCATCACGTATGGCTAATACCTCTGACGTGCTAGTGGTTAAATCCACAGCCATAGTATTGACGAGTCTTTAGAGTCCCCCACAGACAGTTGCTCAAGTTTTCGGGCGAAACGCTGTAGAGGCCGTATGGAGATATGGCAGGGTTCAATCAGATACGTGCGGTATTGCACGGATCATGATCGGACGATTAATACTAGCGGGCTTTGGTTTAAGCCGGATCCTAGTATAGTACAGTGTAGATTTTGTCTCATTGCATTTGTATTTCGGTCGGAATACAAATGCGGGTATGTATATACAGTAGCGGGGTTTTCCTATAATTTATTACGGGATCAGTTTTTTGAAGTTGCCAGTTTGCTTTCCGTTTCGGCCAATTTTCTTTGTATCTTTCATTGGCTGAAAATTTGGTGGAGGAGGGCTTAATTGCAATTGTGCAAATAAGCATTTTGGAGGGTTGTCTTTGCATATTGTAGTGTCATGATGGTTGCACCATCTCTTGACTTTCTTGACTCCATGATTGCTTGACTTTTGATGTGATGATGGTTGTTTTGGAGTGAGGGTTTGTTTTGTGATCATTGTTCATAATCATCATATTTTTCTCTTGCTTGTATTATGGTTCCCCCCTACTTGACTTCTCTCTCCCTTTTGAAAGAAGAGGCCGGCCACTATGAAGAGAGACTGTCCAAAATTTTTGGGATGGTTTTTAGTCTCATTTGCTTGCTAGAAATTCCCAAGCCATCAAGAAAATTCACATCTCATTCTCCACCACCAAAAGGAAACTTCCTACAACCCCAATTGAGACATAGCACTACACTATTCTACAGCAAATCTTGGGCACGTCGACTCGCCAACTTCGTGCTCGAGTTGCCTCGGTCAATAGGTGGGAGCCCGTAAAAGAAGCCGGCAACGTGGTGCCCTTCCGGCGAGGAGGAGGAGACCGGACATTCCGCGGGAGATCGGGACGACGGCGAGAAGACCGAAGGACACGGATCGCTCGGTATATCTCTCTATCCCCTTCTTGTTAGCTAGGATTAGATTAATGGCACGATCTGGGTTTATAGTGCGCGGTGGTGCCGGTTTAAAAAGTTAAAGTAAATCATCGCTTCCGCATTCCGGCGTCGGATTGACGGTCAGGGCGCCGCCGTGCACTTACACATTTCACCCGCAGACCGACAGCCATTCAGAGCGGACTATTCAGACTTTTGAGGACATGCTCCGAGCGTGCGTTTTAGATTTTGGTGGCAGCTGGGATCATCATTTGCCCTTGGTAGAGTTCTCCTACAAAAACAGCTTCCAGGAGACCATTCAGATGGCACCTTTCGAGGCTCTATATTAGAGGAGATGTCGATCGCCCGTATGTTGGACAGAGCACAGTGAGAGCAGTATTTTGGGGCCGCAGATCGTTAAGGAGACGACCGCAAAGATCCAGTTGATTCGTGATAGGATGAGAGCGGCCCAGAGCAGGTAGAGATCTTATGCGGACTGACGTCGGCGCAGACTTAAGTTTGCTGTAGGCGGTCATGTTTTCTTGAGGGTCTCCCCAATGAAGGGCGTGATGAGATTTGGGAGGAAGGGGAACTTAGTCCCAGATATGTGGGCCCCTTCGAGATTCTCGAGCGTGTTGGTGCAGTTGTGTATCGGTTGGCTCTTCCGCCCAGTTTCCCAGATGTTCATCCCGTCTTCCATATTTCGATGCTCCGCAAGTACCTTCACGACCCTTCTCATATGATTCAGCACCCGACGGTCCTGCTGGAGCATGACCTTTCTTTTGCAGAGTAGCCGGTGGTCATCCTGGATCGGCAGGTAAAGAAATTGAGATCAAGGGTTATACCGTCCGTAAAGGTCCTTCGGCGTGGCCCGAGCAGCGAGGAGGTCATCTGGAAGACCGAGGACGAGATAAGGAAGAAATATCCCTATCTTTTCGAAAGTACGCGTAGCTAAAATTTTTAAATTCGGGGACCGAATTTCTTTAAGGGGGGTAGATTGTAACGCCTTGAAAATTCGTTTAGGTTATTTTCGCGTTAATTAGCGATAATGCGTGTTTTTCATAAAACTTCGTTAATCGCTATTTCCACATAAACTGGAATAAATCGATTTTTAATTATGAAAACATATAATTATATATATAATTGTGTTTTATTAATTATCATTTAATTTATTGTTCAATTAATTATCAATTTTCTTAAAAATTATTTTTCTAAGCAAAATTTTAGTTAGCATACACAAACCCAATATTTACCCTAGGTTAATAACGTAGCATTATTTCATTTTTATTCTTATGGTTCTCAAATCCCCTTTTTAAAATCAAAACTTTTATGAAAATAAGAAAAGAAATGAAAAGGGAAGTATGGGGGGTATTTATGAGGCATGGGGTTTGACTTTTGGGTCTCTCTCCCCCCCCCCCTCTCATTTCCTGTAGCCAGCAGCAGCCCCCTCCCCTTTTCCCACATTTCTTCTTCTTCTTCATTCATTCAAGCCACCATCTCCATTAAAAATCCATCATTTCTTCACTACACCTCATGATAAACACTTCCTTGTTGGTTCTTGAGGCAAGTTTTTGCCTTTGAAGGCAAAGTTAGCAAGTTTGAGCCATCACTAAACCAACTTGAGGTATAAAGCTTACCATAATTTCCTTTTTGCTAAACTTGTAGTTTATTTAGCTTAAAGTAGTGTTTTAGTGAGTTTTAGTGCTAATTATGTTGTTTATGTGGAGATTAGGTCAAGTTAAGGTTTTTATAGCTTTATTAGCTTAACTAAGTGTTATTAGTGTCGTTTAATCCAAGTCTATGCACCAGATTTCACTAAAACAGCATATTGTATTAAATTAGTGTTAGTTAGTGTTTTAGTTAAGAATTGTGCATGTTTTGTGATCTGCTTTCAAACCGGATGCTTCAGGCAAAAGTTGCAATTACTGGAGCTTAGTTACTGGGCCACGATCGCACACACGAAGCATGAGACTACCATTCCCCTTCATGGCTGTAAATTAAAGGGTTCTGGCCGCAAATTACGGCCAGAGTGAGGAGCTGGGTGTCGGGTGTTTTTCTGTTGGTGCCTGCTACATTTTGTAGGTCTTTGGTACATGCAAATTTTCCTGTTTCCACTCGACTCAAAATCTGGGACCATTTACCTTGTTTTTAATACTTTTAGACTTGCGCGACACATACGTTATGAGTTTGGGTTTAGTGTTTGCTGTGTATCACAGCATGTCAGGGTGGTTTCAGATGTTAGAACAAACGTTTCGGTATTTCGAGTGCACACGCGTTAGCTAGCGACGCTAGTTTCTCGTATGGTCTTGATATCGCGTTTTTGCAGGATTTTAGTCTTATGTGTGTTGCTTTGTGTAAATTTTAGGATCGGTCGAGGAGACATCGGACGCGACACGGAAAGGAAAGGCGGTGATTGGATAAGACTAGCGGAGGCGTTCCAGTGAGTAGATGTACACATCTACGGGGAAATCGTTTGGATGGCGCAAAACGCCCGATAGTTAGAATTTGGTTTATTACTTATAATTATATGCGTAGTTCCTAATTAATTATCCCGTTTCATTGCATTATTTATCATATGTATATATATACTGTGCTAGTACCTCATTGGACACTCACACTATTACCATTGGTTTATGTTGTACGGGCACTATTTATGGGGACTCACACGCCTTGGTAATTGCTATACCACGAACAATTTATAACTTGTTTAAATCTGCATCTTATCACTTACGCCAATTATTGATTAATAAACCTCCAATTGATATATTTAATTCATCAATATGGATATGTAGGATTGCTAGTCACATGCACATATCTTATTTCTTCATTGTTCATGCATAGCTTTCTAGTTTCCGCATTGCATTGCATATTGTAAATATCATAGACATTCATGTATCATGATTCTTCTCGAGGATTTCCGTATTTATAAGATTTATGGATTTGGCTGGCACTTGATCACCTCTGGGGGAAATTAAAATAGGAAAAACTGAGCCCTGCATCTCACCCTTTTTTTAGTGAGGTTGGGGTACACCTCGTCTCAAAAACCATAAGGATTTGAAAACATATTACCATTTTAAAAATGTAAGTTGCGGTTTTCTCGTGATATGATGCATCTATCGTCCACCATGAGATTTCTCGGTGCTTGAGCAGTATCATACACCCGATTTGAGGAGGAGGAAGAACCATTTATGGGTGCATGGTGGACCCTGTGCGGTACCCCGGGGCAAGATGGTCGCAGATGATGGCGTTGAGCCCGATAGGGGAGCACTACCGATCGGTTATTTGTAACACGGCGGATATCCGGAGGATACCAATGTTGTCTTAAGTTTTGATGATATGGGCCAGTCTGGATTTGCCGGAGCCATGGATCAGATATTTGGGCCAGTCCGGATTGCTGGAGCCCGGGATAATTGAGATATTCATATTTAGTGTCGATGCTTGACAGAGATTTATATTTATTTCATTGATGAAACTACAGCTATATAACAGAAGTTTAATAAGATAAGAATACAGATTTCCCATGTTAATTATATTCAAATCTCATGTTATTTATTCCATTCATGTTGCATACATATTATTACATCGCATCATATTAGTATATGTAGGTTGTGACATCATTGTGTACATACTTACGATAGCCTTATTAGATGTTACTTATTACTCACGAGTTGGCAACTCACCCCCGTCGTGCCACAGTGTTTTGCATATCCGACCCGTCAGCACAGTAGCGGCGGGCGCACTTCCTCTTTTGCTCCTTTTGCTTGGACTCGCAGCATTGTTCGTAGGTGGGTTACGGGGTTATTTTGTTGCCACCTTGTATCATTATTGTATCTAGTGTACTCCATCTACCGTACCTACCACATTTATTATTGTATTAGCGACTTAGAGATGAGACAGTGAGACTTGTACTTTTATGTTATTTCTCTGGGTCGAGCTCACTTGAGCCGACATGATGCTTTATTACTGTATGCATTTATATGCTTATTTTGCACAGTGATGATTTATATTGCGTGTGATTATGAGTCCACCATGGACGAAAAGCTAGCTCCCGCTTGGTGATGCCTTATTTCATGTTATACATATATTGCTGTTTTGTACCCGTTTGGGGCCAGTATTTACAAAGAAAACTCTGCCGAAATTTTCGGAAAATGATGTTGCTTTTAAAAAGCTTGATGTGACGTATTTGATTTTAATCGCTTTCAATAAATCTTGGTTTTCCTTCACTCTACTGCTCTATTTGGTTTTGATTTTTTGGTTTTGGCTTACTTAGATTACATATGCCTCGAAGCATTTCGTAATTTAAGTGTCAGTCACATTCCGTACTTTCCGGGTCGTGACATATGCCGTAGAAGAGCGCCTCGGTACTATTTATGAGGTACAACCCGCACCGCTTCGCTCAACAGTTGGGTTATAATCAGGGTGTTCCTCTTGAGGCATTCTTAGCCGAGCTGGCTGTTATGGAGGAGGACATTCGCAGCGCGCTGCACCATTTTATGCGATTAAATATGGGGTCCAATTTTCTCATTAGCGAGCCGAGCTATGTGTCGAAAGATTCGAATGCTTACGTGGCGTGGTACCATCTTGCGACGGGTGCTGTTATCTGGGAAGAAAGGCGGATTTTGCTAGATCACAAGGATGCAGTCCCCGCTGGTAATCCATCGGTCCCTTTAAAGCGATGGACTATCGTTTGTCCCTCCTTAAGAGAAGATATTACAGCTGTAGGCCCACGAGCTTTCCCTGAGAAGCTTCAATCGGGTATTCCTGCAACTGCGGTAGCCGTGGCATCCCCGAAATCTGGCGTTGGTTCGGAAATCAGGACCCGCCGCCCGAAGATGCCAGTCAAGCGCAAGCTCTTATCGTCGACCGCTGGTGTCCATTCGCAGAAAAAGAAGAAGTCTCTATTCTCTGCCGACGTCGTATTCGGCTAGGAGCCCCATGCTTCCTACAGTGAGGGCTTGTGCGAATACGGCACCAATGAAGGTTTGTTCGACACGCAAGCGACCGATACTGATCTACAGGCTGCCCTCGTAGCTTCCGAGCGACTGGCTCACGAGAAAGCTGCGATGATCTCTATCGCGGAGTAAGGTATACTTCAGTTATATTCTTCTACTCCTATCCCTTCTTTCTTATTATGCTTCTATTAACGCTTTCTTCTTCAACAGGTATTTCTGACGAAGAGACTCTCGCGGCTTCCCTCAGGACGTTCGAGGAGGAAGAGAGGCTCCGCGCTTCTTTTGGCCTTGGTATAATTCGTTTCATTATGCTTTTACTCTTTTTTTATTCATGATCCGACCCTTCTCTTCGCCCTATTGCAGGAACTACCGCAACTCAGGTCATTCCAAGTGCAGTGCCAATCCCAAGTGGCAATGCGGCAAAGCTTCTAGAGCCGGCTACTATGTCCACGGCCATTCCAAAGTCACCACAGGAGGCGTTGCTGAAGCAGCCGATGATGGACGTTGTATCGGCTCCGGAGGCAGAGCTCGATTTGGACGACGACGTCCCCTTGTCGGAAGTCTTAAGGAGGTCAGTTCTCACTGCTCAGACTGAAAGGAAGCGTAGGAAGCACGTGGCGAGGGAACGCGATGCTATTTTGGCCGCAGGTGCAGGCTCAAGCAGTATTTCGCCTACTGACATTCCTTCAGCGGATGTTCCTTCCTCCTTGTTTACCGCCAATAGACAAGTTGCACGTGCATCTCGGGAAGAAACTGAAAAGCTACTTCAATGTAACTTAATGCCCAGTCCTTTATTAGAACTTTGTCCTCGAATTCTGATATACGTATTTTCTTTTAAGTAAGGCCGAGTCCTGACGATGGTATGGCAAGTGAAACGCCAATGATTACAGAGCCCGAAGTGGCCACTCTTTCTTGGGAATCTGGGACTGTCCAGACTGCTGCTCTTTCTCCTTGTGGCTCCTTGGTATCGGCGGGTGTCGCAAGCATTACGACGGCCTACTTCAAGTCAGGGGATGAAGCTATGGGTGCAGAATCTATTCCCTCGAGAGAGAGTGAGGAAGCCGTTACACTTGGTGACGCTTCCGGCGCGGTTTCGGTCCCTAATCTATCTGGTGGTCCTTGGGTTGTTGTTTTTCAGTTTTTCAATCCTGTTAAGCCCTTCTAATGATATTTCGTTTTTCTTGAGCATAGGCGCGGTAAACCCTGAGGCTATGCTGGCTGAAGAAGTGTCGCCGACCGCCACTTTGACGGGCGTTGTCCCTTTGCTTTTTTCTGCGCTTCCTCAAATCTTGGAAGGTATGGGTTTCTCACTTATTTACTTCACTGTAGATACAATCCTCCTTGTATTGACTGTATCTTGTCACGACTCTACAAGAGTACTTTTCGACCATTTGTACCAGGTGTTAAACCCGCATTTTTCCTTTCAGTCAGAAATCGTTCTGCCTTCTGGTATTGGTCAGTATATTCTTCACCTAATGTATCTTCCCCATCCTTTTTTTATGAATAGACATATTGTTGCTAAGCATTTCTTATATTGACCACAGTATCACGGGTCGGGAGAGAAAGAGAACAAATAGCCACACCTCCGATACTCCCTGTTCTGCTGCCTGCAACAGCCGGTACGATAGATTCCATACCTCAGCTATTTTCTTTGTCTTCCGAGTTGAAATTTGACCGTAATTCATTTTGCAGCGATTATACAAGATCCAGCTCCTTTTGAGTCTCGCATTCTAATACCCACGGGACCCTTCGCTAAACGTACATCCTCCAGGGGCGCCGCGAATAGCTGGCGAACGTTAAGCGAGTTTATCGAAGATCTCAACGCCGGGGCCCTCACTTCTGCTACGGATTTTTCCGACGAAGTCAATCCAATGCTGGCGACACTCATGAACTTCCATAATGAAGATCTCGTCGGTTCTTGGGTTGATTATTGCAGGAAGATCGAGGCTTGCCTGCACGAGATTTAGCTTAAGTGTCTCGCTTCTGAGGTGTTGGCCTCGAACTCTCAACAGGCTGCGTGGGTCGAGCCGAGCGTTCCTTTCATTCGCCATTTTGAACAAGAGATGGCCCTGAGGCGAAAGTAACATGAAGCGGCTTCTGGCTAATCCGTCCAATTGCGTGCCTAAGATGAAGCGAATGCTGCACAGCTACAAGCTATTTTCGACAACCTCCAACGATGTATTTCGGATGGGTTGACGCTAAGGCGGAAGCTTGACTTCACCGAGCGAGTCACGCAGGACTGCGAAGCTGCCAAGCAAGAAATCGAAGAAAAGTTTTCATCTTGTTTGCAGCAACGGACTCAAATCGAAGCGGAGTTGGCTGCTGTAACTGAACATGAGAAGGAATTTCGGGGAGCGCGCGGGCGGCTTGTCAGTTTGTTGAAGACGCCTCCTCCTTAATAACTGTCATTGTACCCCTTTTCTTGTACTGGTTGTAAACTTCTGATTCATGAATAACAAGTATTCATTTTGATTCCTTTATGAAATGTATCTTGTATTCACTTGAATTCATGAATAAAAGACATATTTTATTTCATACTGGAATTTTTCTTTTCTACAATGTCTTGATCTGGTGTGAAGTAGTTTATATACTCATTTCGGAGTTTGTAGTTTATTCACTCATCCCGGAGTCTTTAGCTTATGAACTCATTTCGGGGTTTGTAGTTTACCATCCTTGGGCTTGTAGGCAAACCTGTCCTAACATCACAGTTAACCCCTGCTCTTTATAATAGAGGTCCGTTAGGGTCTATGGTACTAGGGTTTTGTCCGTCGTACCGTCGCGTTGGCTGATGCATTCCCCGATATGCAGACTTTATGCTGTTGTTCGAGTAGCCCCGCGACTGTCGTGTCTCTGATCCCTTCGAGGGCTGGACAAGACGTCTACAAGTAATCTCCTTTGGTCATATTACCATCGGAAGAGCAAACGTTAGGAATTTTCCATAATGCTTTTTGCTTGAGGTTAGGCTCAGTTTGGGAGGCCCGATGAGTGATAACCACTCCGCGCTGGTGTGGGATGATCTCCGATAGTCTTTCAGGTTTTATTTGAGTTGCCGTCAAGACCCTGAAGCTAGGAATTTGGCCTTCGCTTTCTTTGTTAACATCGTGTCTGCTGTAATGAGATGAATGTCGAGGTGATCTCTAGGTTGTTTGTGAACCGTCGAGATTTGGAACTAGGGACTTTGCCATGGCTCCGTTTTGTTGACCTTGGGGTCGCTTGTTGACGTCAATTCTGCATCCTGCTGGAGTGAGAAGAAACCCCGTTGTTGATCTCTAGGCTGTCTGTGAACCGTCGAGATTAGGAACTAGGGACTTCGCTATGGCTCTGTTTTGTTGACGTTGCATCTGCTGTAATGAGACGAATGTCAAGATGGTCTCTAGGTTGTCTGTGAACCGTCGAGATTCGGAACTGGGGACTTTGCCATGGCTCCTTTTTGTTGACCCTGGGGTCACTTGTTGACGTGAGAAGAAACGTCGTTGTTGATCTCTAGGCCGTAGATGTTGCCGTCGAGATCTGGCTCTCCTTCTGATGGAGCCTGGTGGGAAAATGTGGTTCCTTTTTCGTTTTTGCCCATGAATTGTATACAGGGGTCATTGTGGACTCACCTGCAGGGAAAAAGTTTCATTTTCATTCATTTTTTTATTTCTTTCCGCGACGCTCTATCATTTCAGCTTTTTATATTGCGAAAGTCACGATTTCCCGATCATTTAGGACTTTTATCACGGTGCCAAATCATTTCGGCTATTTTTCTTCTTACTCGCTGCTTTTTATTGCGAGTTTCCCAAACATTTCGGCTGTTTTTATATGCATATTTCTTGCTCTTTGATTTTATTGCGAGTTTCCCCATCATTTCGGCTATTTTTATATGCATTTATTTTTTTGCTCGCTGATTTTTATTGCGAGTATGGAACTTAAGATTTGATACAAATTTTGGCATCAGCATCACTGCGACTGGAATATTGCCAGGAGCGAATCATCATTTGCTGTGAAAGGCCTTGGAATTTGATACTGATTTAGGCATCAGCATCGCTACAACTGGGATATTGCCAGGAGCGAATCATCATTTTCCTTTGTCGATTTGAACAAAGGTGGCTTAGCAAACATGGTTAGAATTCTGTCGACTAAGGCTTTTTGACTTCACGAGCCGTAGGGGTCTCATAAAAGTATTTCTCCCTACGAGTCGTGAGGATTTCGTGGGTGTATTTTTTCCTTAAGAATCGTAGGGATTCTTAAGTGTGTGTTCTCTTATAAGTCGTAAGGATATTACAAGAGTGTTTTCTCCTTATAAGTCGAGAGCACTTACAGGTGTCGTTCACCATATGAGGACATTTCTAGTGATTGGTGGAACTTGGTGAAGGAAACGTTTATTTATGCCCGTAGATTGTATACAAGGGCCAATATCGGACCGCCTGTAAGGCAACTTGGGGAGTATGATGGCTTAAGGATAGGTTTGGATCCCTGTAACTTAAGACTTTGAATCCTATGAGCCGTGAGGGTCTCACAGGGGGAGTTCGCCTTACGAGTCGAGAGGATCTCGTAAGTGAAAATTTTACGAGATTGCGCCCTTTCGGGTTTTCACAAGCTTGCCGGTAGCCCTGCCGTTTTTACTCACGGCGCCCTTTCGAGTTTTCATCCATGCCTATTTCGTTTGTGGACGTATCGGTTATTTTTAACAACGAGATTGCGCCCTTTCAGGTTTTCTCAAGCTCGCCGGTAGCCCTGCTGTTTTTACTCACGACGCCCTTTCGGGTTTTCATCCGTGCCCATTTCGCTTGTGGACATACCATTTTTTTATATATTTTTTTACCCCTCTGTTCGCCAATGGAACTTATGGGAGACTTCGCCACCGGGGTAGCTGTGCAGCCGGCGGGACTTAAGTTGCAGTCCTCGCCGTTGGGAATTGTGGACTTGAATTCCACTATCGCCGTGTTTGAGGAGATGTATTTAGTTTAAGGACATTACGGTTCATTGTTAGTTTAGGGACATCTCTGTCCGTTGTTAGTTCAGGGACATCTAGGTCCAGGGCCAGCTTCGAGGCGAAGTTTTGCCGGATACTACTTATAGAGTCTTGACTCGGGAAGACAGCGAGCGGACACGAGCGTCGTCATCTATCACTAACCTGAGTTGTGACTTGTCAAGCGTAGTATTTCTTAGGAACCGACCGTTTATTGGTCGGAAGGGTCTTTCGCCAGGCATATCTATGAGCAAGTAGGCCCTACCTTGGTAGACCTTTTCTATGATGTACGGACCCTCGTAATTCGGCTTGAATTTCCCCCACTTTGCACGGTTCGGGATCATAGGTCTTTTTACGACTAACACGAGTTCGCCTTGGCGGAATGTTCTCGGTCTGGTTAGTCTTTCGTATGAGCGCGTCATCCTTGCTTTGTAAGATTCCAGGTTTTGCTGCGTCATGAGACGAGTTTCATCGAGGGCATTGAGCTCCTCAAGCTGAAGATGGGCATTTTCTTCATTCGTCAGCTCATATCGAACTGCCACTCGTAGAGAGGGTAGTTCTATCTCCAATGGAAGTACAGCTTCCGTGCCGAATACCAACGCGAATGGCGTTGTATTCGTGGCCGTTTTGAACGTAGTTCGATACGCCCAGAGAGATTCATGCAGTCTCTCATGCCAATCCTTTTTGTAAGTCCACGTTGCCCACCCCGGTGCTTGCGGGGAGGCGGAAACGTTATGAAAAATCGGATTTTTACAACACTAGGCAACATGGACTAGCCAAAGGAGGAATCTTTGCTAAACTAAAACTAACTACCAAGCTAAAAGAGTTAGCTACTCGGAAAGGGGGTTATACCTAAGTCTTGAAATCCTTCTCTTCTTGCTCCTTGGAGTGAAAGAACGGGTTCACCTCGTCGCCTTCTTTTGCCGAAGAAAGATCCACCCGAGGGCCTCTACCTTTGGCTCCAACCTCAAACTAGAAGTAACTAAGGTGCTTGGTGTGCTAAACCTAGGACCTTAGAAAGAGTAGAGAGTATTTTTGAAGGGATTTATCTCAAGCTCAATGGTTCTCAACTCATGAGAGGGGAGAGCTTTTGAGAGAGAGGAAGAGGAGGAGAGAGAATGAGAATGATAGAATGAGAAAAATAAACCAACCTTCTCACATATATGTGAATTATGATAAATAAATAATTAGCTAAAGATAATTGTGATGGTTAATCTTGAAATGACCATTATCATTTCACATTAATTACTTTTGCAAGGATCAAAGAGCATCTTTCATATGAAATGATGATGGTCAACCTGTCAACCTAGCTCAACAAGTCAAGCAAAGTCAAATGGTCAACAACCATAACCATAACACAATTATAATTAACTAATATTAATAAATCATATTTCACACATAAACATTAGGGTTAAAAAAATGACAACGGTCATCAACCCTAATGAAAGTCCTCTGCCTCTGCCTCAGTCAATTGTGCATACACACCCGTATCCGTGTTCCGAGGAACACGAATACAAAGAGATAAAACCAATCCCAAAACATATACTAGGATCTGATTTAAAACAAAGCCCGCTAGTATAAGCTGTCCGGACACCAAACGTGCACAAGTGCGCGGATGTGAACGAACCCTGTCGCAAAACCATGCGACCTCTACTCGTTTTGCCTAAAGGCGAATAACCCTCTGTGTGGGACTCTAAAGACTCGACACTACGCTGGCAGTGGGTTTAACCACAGACCGCAAGCGGCACTAGATGTACGTAATGGTCCCCAGGTAGATGCCGATAAGAAGACTGACGAGGTAAACCCATCTGAACTCCTACTGAGTCTGAATGTGACAGTCTCCGTACAGTGGGGTCTGTTCGTCTAAAAACATCGCATGGCGGGCCTGGGGGCGATAAACGTCAGTCCCCTACTAGCGGTACAAGTCGTGCCGGAGTGTAGCCCAGAATGCCCTAAGATAACACTGGAAACCTACCAGTCTATCTCGCTTGCTCTGGCCAGGGACTTTGTGTAATGGCTCTCCTAAACACGGCGCGATATCAACCCCCAATACCGGGAGAGACGAATCCTGTCTAACCGTCACTGCCTCCAAGTGCTTCGGGACTGCACCCAAAAACTACCTGTTTGCACGACTCCTTTGAGCCGTGGTAGGGTAGTAATCAAAGTACAGTGGGAACACACTCGAGGCGAAGTTACAGTGTCAAGTCAACGGACTAAGCTGTACTCATGTCACCTGGGAACTGATAACTGACGATAGGTATAATACCAACCAACAGTTCCCGACGAGTCATGTCCAGTGTACTCGTAACCTAACGAGCACCCGCATACTATCTCAAGTACGACGTACTGACGGCTGTGGGACAGACCGTCTCCCAAACTGGGATGAGAAGCGCATACGCTAGTCTACTCCGGAGTATCGATGCCCTGTCTCGATAGTCCTATGACTAGGGACCTGCATAAGGATGTGCTTGTGGATTACCCAGCCCGACGAGTGTGATTGCCATCACAACGCTGGTAATCAATCAAAGATCCTAAGGGCTCCACTAATGTGTAAAGGCGATATGCTAAAAGAAACACATGCACACATTAAAGTAGAAACAAACCAAGTAGCATACTACTATTTTGAGCAAGAATGTCAATACAAGGCGAATATCCCAAGCTTCCATTAAGTAATATATAAACTAGTATGATACAGTAATGGCCTCTAAGGCATATACACTAACAATCTCCCACTTGCACTAAGGCCATGTACTGGCGTATCGAAGACCTATCATCTCGATCAGCCGCTCGAACTGAGTTTGGGGTAAGGCCTTCGTGAATGGATCAGCAATGTTATCTTCCGTAGCAACTCTCCGAACCTCGATCTCCGGGCGACCCACGATCTCCCTGATCAGGTGATACAGCCTCAAGATGTGTCTGGACTTCTGATGGGACCTGGGTTCCTTCGCTAAAGCTATAGCCCCATTGTTGTCACAATACAGGGGTACTGGATCAACAATGGACGGAACCACCTGAAGTTCTGTTAGGAACTTCCTTATCCAGACGGTTTCTTTTGCGGCATCTGCAGCAGCAATAAATTCCGCTTCCATCGTCGAGTCAGCAACGGTTTCCTATTTGGAACTCTTTCGACACACCGCCCCTCCATAGAGGGTAAAGACATAACCCGACATGGACTTGGAATCATCCTTGTCACTCTGGAAGCTGGAGTCAGGAAAGGCCTCGATCTGGAGGTCTTTTCCGCCATACACCAAGAACATCTCCTTAGTCCTTCTCAGGTACTTGAGAATGTTCTTTACCGCTATCCAGTGTTTCTCTCCAGGGTTTGACTGATACCGGCTTACCACACTCAGTGCATAAGCTACATCTGGTCTGGTGCACAACATCGCATACATTATAGAGCCTACCATAGAAGCGTAGGGTATAATAGACATGCGATCCATTTCCAAATCAGTCTTGGGAGACATCTCTTTGGAGAGGGTGATCCCGTGACAAGCCGGTAGATTACCGCGCTTGGAATCTTCCATACTGAATCTTTTCAGTATGGTGTCGATGTACCTGGACTGTGAAAGTCCTAATATCCTCTTGGATCTGTCACGATAGATCCGGATCCCCAGAATGTAAGAGGCATCACCCAGGTCTTTCATGGAGAACCTGTGTGACAAGAACCCTTTGACAGATTGTAGCATAGGAATGTCATTTCCTATCAAGAGAATGTCATCCACGTATAAAACGAGGAATACTACAGTTCTTGCTACAAATCTACTATAGATGCATGGTTCATCTGGATTTTTGATAAAGCCAAATTCATTGACCGTCTCGTCAAAACAGATGTTCCAACTCCGCGATGCCTGCTTTAGTCCATAGATGGACTTAAGCAACTTGCACACCTTTCCGCTACTCCCACTTTGAATTTAACCCTCTGGCTGGTCCATATAGACACACTCCTCTAAATTTCCATTTTGAAAAGTGGTCTTTACGTCCATCTGCCAAATCTCATAATCGTGGAAGGCAGCAATGGCAAGAAGGCTCCAAATGGATTTCAGCATAGCCACTGGAGAAAAGATTTCGTCATAGTCCAAGCCAGGTCTTTGACGGAAACCCTTTGCAACAAGTCTAGCTTTATAGGTCTCAACCTGTCCATCTACACCAATCTTCCTTTTGAAGATCCACTTGCATCCTACGGGTTTTACCCCATCTGGAGCAACGTCTAACGTCCATACTTTGTTGGTATCCTGAAGAAATGGAGGATGTTCTCCGTCTTCACTTCCCTTAGTGGTACTGCCTCTGCCCACTTAGAGAAATAATCGGTTGTTGCCAATACGAACCGATGTCCTTTGGATGAGGCTGGTTCAATGGGACCGATTATGATGTTTCCCCACATTTCAAACGGCCAGTTGGCTACCATTGGGTGTAGCGGATTTGGATGTTGGTGGATGAAGTCCCCATGAATTTGGCATGAGTGACACTGCTTCGCATATTCGAGGCATTCTTGAATCATCGTAGGCCAATAGTAACCCATTCTTTTCATCTACAGCTTCATCTTTGGCCCGGCTTGATGAGAACCGCAGAGTCCAACGTGAGTTTCTTGGACGACTCTCTTTGCTTCTCCTGGTCTTGGGCACCTTAGCCACAAACTGTTGAACGATCTTTTATATAGAGTATCATTGACGAAGGAGAAAAACAGAGCTCGTTTCATGAGCTGATGTCTTGAAGATGCGTTTTCGGGCATTTGACGGGATTTGAAGTAGTCTATGAATACTCCTCTCTAATCCTTATCATTTTCTTCATCCTTTAATTGGAAGGCTGCTTGTTTGGTCGCTTCCTTTTCTTTCAAACGACTCCGGAGGTATTTCTGCTGGCACAAGAATCCCGTGGCTTTGCACAATGATCTTTACGTCATCGAGGTTTTCGTCGGCCAGTTCTTTAGCGAGTTTAGCTAACGCATCCGCCTTGCTATTTTCCGCCCGCGGTATGCTTTTCAGGATGGGAATTTGAGTCAGCAGCTGCTGCACCCTTTCGCCATATTTTACCAACTCCAGTTTGCACGTCTGATAGTCGCCATTTACTTGGCTAACGACTAGCTGGGAGTCTCCATATATGAGGAGATTTTCGATGCCCATGTCGACAGCAATCTCATGACCCGCTATCAAAGCTTCGTACTCAGCCTCGTTGTTTGCCCTCGGCTCTGTTATGGAAAGGACAAAACGCATTATCCCCCCTTGCGGAGTCACGAAGATGAGGCCCACCCCGGCTTTGATTATACGGGTGCTTTGCTTTTGCTTCTTCAAGGAAGATGCTCCGTCGAAGTAGAGTTCCCATTGAACATTATTTTCCTTTTTCTTCCCTTCGATTGTGTTTTACACGTGTTCGTCTGGCAATTCACAATTTAAGGGAGAATCGCCTGGTATTGGATGCTCAGCGAGAAAGTAGGCGATGGCCTGGCCTTTCACTGCCTTGAAGGGTCGACATGTTATCGAGAACTCCATCAAGAGGAGGGCCCATTTGGAAAGCCTTCCTGTTAGTATGGCCCTTGACATCAGATATTTGAGAGAATCCACGTTTGATATTAGATGGACCTCATGTACCAAGGCATGGTGCCTAAGCTTCGTTATCACGAAAATCAGTGCCAAGCAATGCTTTTCAATGGGGGAGTAGTTGTTTTCTGCCCCCAGAAGAACTCGACTCAAATAATAGAGAGCTCTCTCCTTTCCCTGATCGTTCTCCTGTGCCCATAGCACGCTTAAAGAACCCTCAAGGGCTGTTGTGTACAGGATGAAGGGCTTTCCCTTGACCGGAGCGATCAGTACTGGCGGGTTCTGCAGATATTGCTTGATTTCGTCTATTGCACTTTGGAATTTATGATCCCAAACGAACGGGGTCCCTTTCCTCATTAGATGGTTGTAGGGGCGGCATTTGCCGGAGAGCTTGGCTATGAACCACCGGATATACGCGAGCTTTCCTTGGAGAGACCGCAGTTGTTTAAAAGTTCATGGCGCGGGCATTTCCATAATCGCCTTGATCTTTGACGGGTCTATTTCGATGCTTCGGTGTCGTACGATGAATCCTAGGGATTTTCCTGAGGAGACTCCAAACGCGCATTTTAGAGGGTTCATCTTTAAATTATATTTCCGAAGATGCTGGAACACTATTTTCAAATGCTCCCAGTGCTCCTCATACGATTTTCTTTTCACTACGAGGTCGTCGATATAACATTCGACAATCTCGTGTTTTAAGTCATCAAAGATCTTCGTCATGGCCCTCTGGTAGGTAGCGCCAGCGTTCTTCAGACCAAAGGGAATCACTTTATAGCAGAATATGCCCAGCGGAGTCTGAAAGGCAGTATGCTTTTGGTGTTCGGGATGCATCTTTATTTGATTATATCCTGAAGATCCATCCATGAAGGAGAAGACCTCATGGGTGGATGTGTTATCGATCATCAGCTCGGTAACAGGTACTGGGAAGTCATCCGTCGGTCAAGCCTTGTTGAGATCCCAGAAGTCCACGCAGATGCATACTGTCACATTTTTCTTCATTACCGGAACGATATTGGCGATCCAGTCAGGATATTGAACTTTTTGGATGAAGCCAGAGTCAATTAGTTTCTTTACTTCGGCGTTGATACTCATTTCAAGTTCAAGCCGCATTCTTCTTGGCGCTTACTTGACTGGTTTAACGTCCGGCGATATACCCAATTTATGCACCGCTATTTCTGGATCTAATCCCGCCATCTTGGAATAGTTCCATGCGAAACAGTCTTTATACTACATAAGCATGTCCTTTAGTATGGTCACCTGTGTTTTAGACAATAGCCCACTGACGAATGTTGGCCTTGGATCGTTTTCCTTCCCTAATTCAATTTTCCTTAGATTGTCCGCCGTAGTGTGTATCTCATCTTCCAGCTCTTTTGGCGTCGGTGGAAATTCTGAGATCACCTCGTCTTCATCCTCATTTGCGAAGCACTGGGAGAGGCCGTCCATATTCTTGTGCTCCCCCTCCTTTGAGAATGTTATCACGTGGCAGGTACGAGTTCGTTTCCAAGCTCGATGTTGATCTGGACTTACCCTCGCAATATAGGTTACTTTTGGCTCATGCTTTCATGGTGGAGTTACCCTCCAATTGTCGGATAGAGCAAACCTGCTTTGCTGATACTATTCTTCGACCAAGTCTTTGAAGATGAAGCAGTCTTCAAGAGGATGTCCTACTGCTCGATGGTAGGAGCAATAAGCCGGGTGATGGACCTCGTTTATTTGTTCGGGGTGCCGAGACTCCATGAGCGTCATCATTTGATGTTTAATGACAAGGTCGAATATTTTCCTTATCTTGGCTTGAGGGAAAGAATATTTCCGACCCATCTTCTTCATAAAAGACAGATTCCAGCTGACACTTTCTCAATTGCGTGGTTTCTTGGATCCGCTTCGCTCTTTTAGAACGTCATTCTCGTTCTTCACCTTGTTTTTGCCTCTACATCGGGCTTTTTCCTTGCCATGAGAGCGCACAGTAGGCTGAGGGTGAAGGGCATCGCAGTCTTATCTTTCCGCAGACTGCTGAGTAAGCCGCTGCGTCCGGGCTTTCTCGTAAATTGCCATTTCTCGGCTGTGGTCATCCCGGACCTTTTGATCCACTTCCTTTATTAGCTTGTCAATTTTTTCTTCGGATGACGGACTTGGCATTCTTACGGCGGGATCTCCCTCTAGTTCAATATCAGCGCTATCTAGAAAAGCATTCCCTTCTCCACCGGAGTTATTTATGATACGGTAGCCATAGAGTCTCTCCCTTTTCTTGGACCGAACGTATCCAAGTCGAGTTGTCTCCATCTTCCCATTGGGCATCTTTCGCTGAGTCCCAGGAATGTTCTAAATCTTGTTGTAGAACTGGGCTTGTCGAGCGGTTTGCTTGAATGGTACTCATTGGCATCTTTATAGCCTTTTCAATCCCTCTGCGTAATATCTGGCCAGACGGATTGGTTGAAGCCTGTCAAGCGTAAGTTCGGCACCATGCCAGACTTCTTTTTCCACTTTAGTCTCCGTAGATTGGTAGAAGAGGATCGTCTTTTCACCTCTTCTCCTAGGAGGGACGTAGAAGGTCTGCAGCTCTTGCACGCTGTATGTATCGAGCGCATCAAGTTCCCTGTAATGCCGCCGTGGAACCATGGTAATTTGTGAACTCTGATCAGCTCCAGTGAAAGTCTGCATTGACGGGCAGACGAAGAACACTGTGTTGGACTCGTCCTCAGAGTCACTGCCGATGACCAAAATAGGGGTAGATGGTTCGGGCCTGTTGCCTTGGAATTTTCTCGAATAGACTATCTCTTCATCTTCCTCGGTATCGCTCCCAAAGACCGAGATAATGGGGACGGCTTTTTGTTTATTCTCCTGGTTACGACATCTTTCCATGTCTTCAAAGTCTGGTAGGAAGTACTCGGCGTCTTCATATTTGCGGACTTCATTTACGAAGAACGGGTTTAGCTCCCCCGTAACTGTGTACTCGAGGCCGTCTTTGAAGTACTTCATACATTAATGTTGTGTAGAAAGGATGATGTTGTACTCATGTAACCAAAGACGGCCGAGCAGGGCGTTATAGAAAGTCTTGGCATCGATGACATGAAATTTGATGTCGGTGATGACCATCCCAAAGAGTAATGTCAATATCACGGACCCAAGCGTCCGTGATGACTGGGAGTCGAACCCGGAGGTAGTAATTTTGTCCCGAGCCAGGTGCTGAACGTTCATGCAAATCTCGTTCGGTACCTTTACGTTGAGAATGTTGACAGAAGACCCATTATTGACCAGGATCTTTCCTATCTTAATGTCGTGGAAGTACCCAGTGACATATAGAGGACGGTTATGCTCGTACATTCTTGTAACGTTTTAAAAATAATTAAATGAATAAAATTGTTTAAGTGAATTTTATGATTTTCGGTAAAGTAAAATGTATTTTTCGTAAAACCAAACCGTGATTGTTTTTCATTATAATTTCAAAAATACCTATTTTAATTATGTAATTACTAGTAAATGGTGTTTATTTAGCCACTTATAAATTTTTAGTTTAATTATATATTTTTCCTAAATTAATTATTTTAAATATTAACATAAGCTTTATTTTTTCACTAAATTAGTGTAAATTACAAATTTGAATGGTTTTAATTTGTAAAAATGAACCATGGCATATTATAATTTAGTGTGTATCATGAAAAATTCATTTGCAAATTTTTCCAATTTTCTAGAGTTTTCTTGAGTTGATATAGTAAAGAAATAAAATAAAATAAATAAATTCATGAAAAGACAATATGAAGTGATATTTTGGGGGAAAGTTCTACACAACTCCTCACTCATTTCTTTCTCTCCCTCACCTCCCTCTCATGGCCGGCCATCACCCCATGGCAGCCCCCCCCCATTTCCACTTCATTTTTGCACAAAAATCCATCAAATTACATCAAAAATTCAACAAAAAAATGCACAAAATCCTATTTATTTCCTACCCTTTATTCTTTGCTCTTCTTTACATGGATTTTGGAGATGGACAACATGCATTTTGGAGGCTTATTTCATGTTTGGATTTCATAGTTTGGAGGTATACATCTTCTCCTTTTTATTTATTGTTATTAGATGTTTCTTTTAAACATAATTAGATTTAATATATTAATTCTAGTTGCAAATTTTAAAATTAAAGTTAGGGTTTGTAAATTCAATTTGTGGTTTTTAATAATTAATTAGGGTTATAATAACTAGTTTACCATTTTTAGAAGTGGAAAAATCTTGCATGATTGTTGTATAATAAATTGTTTATTCAAATTGATTTAATTAAGCTATTTAGCTAACTAGGTTTTTACAATATATATATATGGGTGAGATAAAATTCTAATTAATGTTTTTATCATTATATTATGGTTTTAATAGGGATATTAACATGTTAGTGGAATGCAAAACCTAATTTAGTTATTAGTTTCAATTGTTAGTTAATAAAGTGTAATAAATATGCTAATTATGCTAGTTTTTGCAAACTAGATTTTGGAAATTCCTAAATAAATGAGATTAAAAATATAATTATGGTTTCATTATATCATTATCATCATGAAATATAGTTTAATACATTAATTCATGCACAATCAAGTTTTGTTGTGGAATTGTGGTATTTTGCTTGAAAGATGTTAAAAATTACTAAAGGTTGCAAACTAGAAATTTCAAATTAATACAAATTTGTGTAATACAAATATAGTAATGGTTTGTATAGTCTAGTTATGCTATTTAATGAGTTTAATGACCATTGGTTTCATTTAAATGTCAAGTTTTGAAGAAAAACGGTAAATTGGCATTTTCGGGTTTTACGAAATCGGGCGATTTGATGGATTTTAGGGTTTCGATGGATTTAATCATGTTTTATAATATAAGTAATGAGTTTTAAAACTACGAGTTATTTGTTGATGTTATCTCGATCCATCGGAGTTTGTACGCCGATATCGAGCGATATTTGGTTCTTTTGCGTGAACGGGACATAGGTTTTAACCTATGCTGGTTCCTTGCGTCGTTTTGACTTTTGTATGTGATTCAGTTTACGATACTATTTATATATTTGCGTTTAGGTACCCTCACGTAGACTGCGGGCGATGAAGAGGAGGATGGCGACACCGTCTTTGGCAGACATGGACCAGGTGAGTAGATGCATATCTATGGGGGAAGTCGGATGGATGGCGTTTAGCACCCCCGCAACGTAGAATAGGAATAGTACTTATTGCCATTAGGAAACCAGATGTGACCCTAGATTCTTAATGAGTAGGACCCTAGTAATGACCCTAGGCTGGACTAGACTGATTTAGGAAAACCATACCAGAGGATGAATACCTTGGAAGAGGTTCGTAGGTTTCAGATAGAAACACACACACACACACACTGAAACTCGACATGGTGTATACGTGTATGTGTATATATATATAGGACTAGGTATAAATATATATATATATATATATATACAACACGTATATGGGATTCATTGATGTGATATGATATCCGAGGTATGATGAAACAGTATAACTGGGCTTGATGCCGTGATTCTTGGCTATACAGTCGTATTAAGTGTTAGCGGATCATTAGAGAATGAGATAATGAACATGTATACATAAATTATAATGGGTGGTGATGATATTGAGGTACATGGGACTCTAAAATAGTACCCGGACTGTAACTTGTGGCTGATCACGATATGATATATGTATGACTTGATTACGACATCATATAGGTGTGACCTGACGTCGATATCATATAGATGTGACTTGATGACGATATGATATCAGTATGACTTAATCAAAATATGATACATATGACATGATATCTCTGAGGATAAACTAATGATGCATATTATGATGGCAATGATATATGATTGATGTATGCAATTACAGTTTAGCACCTTGATCATGAGATGTGTTGATGATGACATTATACGAATAATGAGACACCTAGGAGATACTTGACCCGTACCCCGATATTAGGATGCCGTACGATGGATTTTACTGTACGAGGCATAGATATGATGATTGATCCGCACTCTTGATTCGAGGAAGCCGTACTACGTACGTGACGCTATTGAGGCTGGATCGCCGACTATTAGAGATATTGATTCAGACCTTAGGTAGACTCTTGTTTCTTATTGACTAGTTTCTTAGGTTTAGTTCCTTAGGAGGTTAGATGGACACTAGTTTAGGTTCGATTCATATAGTGGTAGTTGTACTCGTATATCGCAGAAGAGTGGATAATGCACATCTGTCTTCACATTCATACTGTAATCATCATGGTGCATGTTCTTACATATGTTGCTATAATCAGTATAAACCTTACCTGTTAGGACACCAGCACCATTACCGATGATGCGCATATTCCACGCACACTTATTTGCCGGCTCACACACATCATCATCAGTAATTGCTATGTCACGTACACTTTAGATCTTATTATCTTTTATTGATAGAATCAGCTAGAAACTAGATCGATATATAATATTGTGATTATTCTCAGATGTTGGTATAGACATGGCATTTATTACTTAGACATTCATGCAGTATTATAGGGCATATGCCGACACTTATCATTTGCTTACTCAAGATTTTGAGATTTGGATTTCTATGAGATTTCTGGATTTTGGGGAAAACCGCAAGAATATATAAAAACTTCTCTCTCTCCTCCTCTCTTTTTAAAATATAAGATGCGGTTTTCTCGTGATGTATGTGTCGTCCACCATGAGATTTCATGTTTTCTGATAGATTTCGAGACCCGATTCGAGGAGTGGATGAACCGTCTCGGGTACATGGTGGGCCCGGTATGGTACCCCGGGGCAAGAAGATCGAGTTGTAGACGATGAGCCTGGCAGGGGAAGGCTACCTACCGGTGATGTCTGGCACGGCGGATATCCGGAGGATACCGACCGTTGTCGTGAGATTTGATGATATGGGCCGATCCGGACTGACGGAGCCTGAGGTATTGAGACTATGAGACTTGAGATTTACATGTTTGTGTCGATGCTTGACACGGATTTCCATAGATTTCATTATTGAGATTTCAGATTCCTATACACATTTTACTATGATAACAGCTAAAGATTTCTTATACAGATATTTCTGGATTTCAGGATTGATTATTTTATATTCATGATGCATGCATATCCATTCATATGACATAGTATTATATGAGGCACTGACACGAGCACGGAGTATCTGCATTTACACGTAGTCCTACCCTGCTATTACTAGATGATTAAGATATAATAGTGTATTATTATGACCTAGGATAGCGTCGTGCATTCGATTTCTTTTCGTAGATGTCTTCTACTCACGAGTTGGCAACTCACCCCCGTTGTGCCAAATTTTATTACAGGTTCGATGTACATTTTTCCCTGGCAGCTTGCTGGCACATCTTTTCTTTCAGGGTGATTTGCACGGTAGGTTGGTTCACTTGTATCTGAACCACCATTGTATTTTATTCATTCATTTGTATCTAGTAAGCTCCATCAACCATACTTGTATTACTTGATAAGTTTATTGGACCAGTTTTTTTTTATTTATTTCGACCTTAGAGTCGCGTATGTATTATTCTGATCTGGTGGTTTTGTTTTCTTTTGAGTTTTGAGCCTCGCCCTTTGGCGTTGTATATTATTGTGCTTGTTGTGGTTGTTTCTTCCTGTTGGCGTTGAGCTAGCACCCGTTTGGGGATGCTTTTTATTATTTATGTATATTATACTTGTTGTAGCCGTTTGGGGCCAGTTTTTACAGAGGAGACTCTGCCGAAATTTTTGGGAAAATTTTGCTGATGCTTTTAAACTTGTTTTCTTTTTCTTCTTCTTCTTCTATGGTTTAGATTTCTGGGCTTCGGCTTACTTAGGTTACGTTGCGTCTCTAGACGTTTCGTAATCTAAGTGCCGGTCACGTTCCATACTTTCGGGTCGTGACAATTCTGAAGAGGAGATCTTCATCGTCGAATGTGATGTTAGCTGTATCAACCTGTGCTAGCTCGTCCTTCATCTTTTCTTCTGCAAAAAAAAGCTTGGAATTGATCAATCTCTTATAATGTCTTGATCAGAGAATAGAGTGCCTCTTTGGACAGGAAGAGAGTATCCAGTATGCTCAGTTGTGAGGGTATCTTCCTCAAATTTGCCAGGACATTGTAATCGACCTTGTTTTTCTTAGACGGGTCTTTGGCCACGAGCTCTTTGACGACTCTATCTTCGAGGGTAATTTCCTTAGGGAATTTCTCTTTCCCCTTGTCTCTTTTGTTAGAACCCTTGTTTGTAGGCCCTAGCTTCTTTTCAGGCAACGTACAGTTACGCAGCTGATTGTTCTCGCAGTTCTTCTCTTCTTCTTTTCCAGAGGTGAATTCTTTGAAGAGAGGGCCGAGGGTTATTTCTTCCAAAGAATCGCTCCCGAATGTACGAACTTGAGATTTTCCTTTTGTCGAAATGGTATCAACCATATGACAGTTGACAGCCGTTCCTTCACGCTCGTCTGTCGCGCTTCTTTGTTGTCGACGGGCTTCACGCTTCATCCGTTTGAAGTGTTGTCGGTGGGCAATGTATCCTTGCTACCACTTCTTAAAGGCATTGCACTCTTCGGTGGGGTGTGTGACCCTTCGATGGTATAAGCAGTAGTTTAGATGTACATTTGCTTCGTCGAGGCCAGTACTCCTGGGATTGTTTTCCATGAGAGGGGGCGGCTTCATTCCTATTGACAGGGCTTTGGCGAACTGCTTCTCTGTATTGATCCTGCCCTTGTTTATGTAGGGTTCATAGGCACCCTAATGAGGTCTCACAAGGCATCAACCATGCCAATTTCAAATTTTAACGTGCCGAGAAACCCTAAACTACGGATCGTTTGCTAGATTTCTAGGCGAAACAATAAACTAGTTAACACTTAACTAAGAGATACGGAAATACAACCTTTGTAGATCCGGTTCTCCACCTCCATAGCTCTGAAATGAAGTCTCCTCGCTGTCCATAACAAGTCCCGGGCTCTGGCGTCGGCTTCATCGGAGAATGGACGGGCTTGGTCATCGATGTCCATGCCGAAGATGATCTACGTCGAGGCATCGCTAAATCAAGCTCCAACTTCACCAAGTCAAGAAACTTGTGAAGGAAACACACTCTACTACTTGGCAAGAGGTAGAGGATGAAGAAATAGGAAGTGGGTAGACTTTAGAATTGGATTTCTCACTCATTTCCATCAATCACCATTGATGACCTCAAGGTTTTCTTCTTGAGTTCAAGGAAGAAGAAGAAGAAATGATATGATAAGTTATTTAAAATAGAAAAGAAAATATAATACTTATCATATCATTAACTATAGTCAAGTGTAGAGATTTAACCAAGGTTAGTTAAATGGATAGGGTTAGGAGAAGAAGACAAGAATGGTAGCTTTGGTCAAACCTTCATGAAGTTTCAACTAGAAACAAAGAAAGCCACCATTCTTCTCTTTAATCTTTTCCTTAATAAATAAATAAATAAATAAGGTAAGGAAAACCCTAATCATTAACTTAACTATGGTTTAAACTTTACACTTAACCAAGTTAACATGCATCATCAAACATGATACAATCAAGTGCACAAATATCGCATATACAATGCGCACACCCGAGTGAGAATATCCATCTTAAGTAAACCGATACTAGTTGATGCAAACTAATATATCAAATATATAATTATGCATTAAATCATTATATCAACACTTGATTTAACGATCCGGTCATATCGCATATAACCGACTAGTATCCTATGTATCGGCTTATCGAATCAATACTTGATTCGATAACTAGGTTATATCGCATACAACCATTCGATACATTCATCGCGAGAATAGAATACGGTATCACATACACGCATTATTCTCGGTCCCGCACATATCTCATATGCGCTCCTATTTCGTTTCGCTTGAGCCAGGAAACCTCTGTGTAGGACTCTAAAGACTCGTCAATACGCCGGCAGCAGGTGATGATCATATCAAACACCCACAAGCCGCAAGCGGTCTGCTAAACGTAACGGCCACCCGGGTATTGAGCGATCTGAAGATCGACGAGCAAGCCCGCTCACACTCCAGTGAATCCAACCAGTAACACTACCGTACAGTCCGGTCTGATCGTCTGATATGTCGCATATCTCGCCTAGGGGTGGTTAACGTCAGACCCCAATAGCTCGATAAGTCGTGTCGATATGAGGTCTATAACAATTCGAGAAACTACTGGTAACACTTACCAGTAAATCTCAGCAACCCTGGCCAGGGATTTCCTGTTATAGCCAATCGAACACAGCGCAACATCAACCCCCTATACCGGGAGAGACGAATCCCCTCCTATCGCTCATTGCCTCCATGTGACTCGGGACTGTACCCAAAAACCACCGTTTTGCACGCCCTCTTGGACGTGGTAAGATGGAAATCAAAGCACAGTGGGAACCACACAAGACTCTATGACGATCTCGGGTCAACAGACTACTCTGTACCAGTGTCACCAGAGAACTGCCATCTGACGTGAGGTATAATACCATCTGGGAGTTCTCGGCGAGTCCGTCCAGTGTACCCAGTCTACACTGAGCACCCGTATATCATCTCTGATGTCAAACACCAATGGATATGGGATCATCCATCGCCCATCTGTATGGGTCGAGAAGGTATACGCTAGTCTACTCTGGTATATCGATGCCCCGTCTCGATACACCCACGACTAGGGACTTTGAAGGATGTACTTATGGACTACCATGTCCCCACTAGTATGATCCGCATCATAGTCCAGGTAGTCAAGTACAGATCCTAAGGGCTTTACCAACATGTAACAGAGAGACAATCAGTGTACACGTTAAGGTAAAGATCAACCAGATAGCATACTATCATGTCGAGCAAGAAAGTCCTCCCTATATATGTCCCAGCATCCACTACAATATACATCCAATGTACAGTAATGGCCTCTAGGGCATACATATAACTAACAATCTCCCACTTGCACTAGGGCCATCTGTAGCAGTGGTTGTAGTATCTCATACTCAACCATCACATAAAAGTCTCTCTCTGGGAACAGGCCTTTGTGAGTGGATCCGCTGTGTTTTCCTCTGAGTCTACTCTCCTAATCTCGATCTCCCTGGAGATCAACTATCTCCATGATCAGATGATGCTGCCTCAGAATATGTCTGGATCACTGATGGGACGGGCGTTCCTTGGCATAAGCCACAACTCCATTGTCTCACAATGGGAGGAACAAAGTTCATCTTATGAACTAATATACACCCAGACAGCCTCTTTGGTAGCATCCTAAGTAGCGATGTATCCTGCCTTTATCGTCTAGTATGTCACGGTATCTAGCTTGGAACTCCTCCAACATACCGTCCCTTTACTGAGGGTAAAGACAATGCCTGCGACTGACACTCAGTCGTCATTATCACCCTGGAACCCTTCCAGTGATTCTCCCCAGGATCGGTTGACACCATCTCACTACAACTAGTGAGAGTCCTAACATCCAATTAGATCTATCTCATAGATCCAAACACCAGGATTTAGGAGGTATCATTTTGATCCTATATGGAGAATCATTGTGATAAGCGGAGATTGACCGAGCGTAGCATAGGAAACTCCTTCCCCATCAAGAGTATGTCATCCACGTACTCTACGAGGATCGTCACCATACTCCCTACTACCTTTTTGTTTATACAAGGTTCATCTACCATTTTGATGATGTCAAACTCTTTGACTAATTCATCAAAACAGATGTTCCAACTCCGCGATGCCTGCTTTAATCCTATAAAGCATCTTGCACACGTTTCCGCTGCTGCCACTGTCTACGAAGCCCTCTGGCTGTGTACTTATAGACGCACTCTTCTAAAACATCATTTAGAAAAGCAGCCATGACACCCAACCGCCAGATATCGTAGTCATGGTATGTAGCCGTGGCAAGTAGTATCTGGATGAACTTAAGCATAGGTACTGGAAAAGGTTTCATCATTATCCACGCCTGGTCGATGACGAAAGCCTTTAACAAGTCTAGCTTTGAAAGTCTCAACCTTTCCAAGTATACCAAGTAATCTTCTCAAGATATACTTGCTCCTGAAGGGGATTTAACCCTTCAGATATAGCAACCAAAGTCCATACTTTGTTGGTGTATAAGGATTCCAACTCAGATCACTAAGCATCCAGCCATTCTTATAGAGTCTTACTCCTGATGGCCAGCTCGAAACTAGTTGGGTCATCATCTCATGATGCAATCCTCGCTCCCACTGTCATAGAGAAACCGAAGTATCTCTCAGGTGAGTGAGGAACCCTACTAGATCGGCAGAGAGGCTGAGGTTCGTTGGAATCTACTGAATCCTTTGGTTCTACCAAATCATCTGCTGTAGCTTGTATAGCTGGAACTATTCCAGTTCTACATAACAGACCTTGCCTCGATCTTGTCCGGATTATGGTTTTAAACATAGGCCGGACAATCCCAAATCTTAACTAGCTTAAGACATGGGCTCTTCCCTTTCCATATCACATATGAAATGGTAGGCAGTGATTTGATTCGAACCTTATTCAATAGGTATGTATCTTCTCAAGTGCATAACTCCCAAAAAGGAAAAAGGTAACTCAGTATTACTCATCATAGAGCACACCTTATCACATAGGGTGTATCTGCTCCGCCCCGACATACCATCGTGCAATGGTGTATACGGAGGAGTAATGCTGAGAGAGAAACTCATTCTCCTATAGAATAGTCCAGTATTTCCGTGCTCATGTATTCTCTTCCTTGATCTCATCATAGGACATAATACTTATACCCGTATTTTGGTTCTCTACTTCTAACTTATATTCTGTGAATATCTCAAAAGGTTTGGACTTGTGTTTCAACAAGAACATATGTCTGAATCTAAAGAGATCATCAGAGAACGTAATGAAGTATATAAAGAACCAGTCCTGGCATGTGTAGACAGGGGACCTTTATACATCAACATGTATCATCCCAAGAGTTTACTAACTCTTTCTCTGTTTCCAATAAACAGAGCTATGGTCATCTTATCTTTGTGACATGACTGGCAAGTTTCATAAGATGTAAATTCAAACAGATTTAAATATGCATCTATGTGGAACTTAGCTTGTCGGGTCGCATTGATATGACCTAGTCTACAATACCTTAAGAAGAATTCGTTCATTTCTGAACTCTTCCTCTTTTTTGTTTTCCGTATACTAAGAACTGTAGTTTGATTTAGAACATTAATGCTTTTAGATAACGTGCCTGAAACGATCAACTTTTGATATAGGAAATGTTCAAAACATTATCCAACAATACAAAATTTTATTATTTCTTTACTAATAAAGAGACTGATATGATTTTGTATATCAGGTTCGGTATCTAATAACATTCATTCAGAATCAATGTATTGGTAATACAGGGTGACAGTGACCAACAGACTTGGCTGCAACACTTGCCCTGTTTTCTGCCTCATGAAACTTATCACCCGTTCTCAGTTCTTTACCTATCTGTAGCCCATGTAACAGATTACATATCTGGGATCCTGATCTGGTATCACATACTCAGGACGAAAAGAATACTGAGAAACAATTCTTGTAATGAACACACCCGAAGATGATGCATCAGCATGCACTCTCTTCGTTTGGGCGGCACGGGAATTCTGGTAATCCCCAATTTCCTGCTCTGTCTTATAACAATTATAAGTTGGAGCGGGACCAACGTTCCCCAGCTCAGTATAACAAGCGGGTTCGGTCAATAATCCGTATTATTCTCTTGATTAAGGCGTGATATGGTCGCTACCAGGAGAGAGAGAGAAGAAAACACTCAGCGTGCGCTCTGTCAAGAAAAGATTGGTTATTATTTTATCTAATCAGGATGGCTCCCACTGCTTTTTATCAAATCTTTCTTCAAACCCTAAAAGGAAAGACTAGCCGGGATTAATTACACACTACAAGTTCGCCAATCTTTCAGCCAGGCCAGTGTCGGTACTTTGAGGGAGGTCCCCCGTGCTTTCGCACGAACCTAATTAATGTAAACCTCGTTTTCCCAGAGGCGTAACCCCGTTGACACCTTTCTAGACACCTACTTGATCGGCTAATTGTAATGTATAAAACTCTCCCAGGAGTAACTCTTACTCGCAGCGGGTATCGGGATCCAACTATCTCATAGAAGGTATGCAATCTCATTGCAAATTTCAACACTTGAAATTCCCGATAATGTTTTGCCCCTAGCTCGCTATGACCTTGACGCATGCCAAACAACCCATAGTCTGCTAGTCAAGTTCAACCCGTACATTTCTTGATTGAATTAAACCCACCCGCACGACCCTTGACGCATGCCAAACAACGCCGTACGAATACCCTAATCCAATCGCATCGTATGCTAGCAGATAAGCACTAGTTAGCTACCGTACACTACGCCTTGACGCATGCCAAACAACCGCAGCACGAATATTAACTAGTACTTATCTGAAATGACGGAGGGCTACGACAGGTTTTTCTGAAAACCTATTGCGTAATGAACTTGATATCGTTATAGGATCGAATGATTTTAAAATGGAGTGTTTTTTAAGCCTTTCTAGTTTTGCTAAAGGAGTCACTCCCGGTGAAGGGATCGTCGGTCCATTCCTCGTCGAATGAGGTGCGGGATATATCATATATATCACTGTGCAAAGCAGAACTTTTAAAAGCAATCAAAAGACAAACCGAGTGTGTAGCATCTGCCAGTTATTGCTAAAGGAGTCACTCCCGGTGAAGGGATCTCGGTCCTTTCCTTATCGAATAAGGTGCAGGATATATCATATATACTGTTAGTTATATGTATGCCCTAGAGGCCATTACTATACATTGGATGTATATTGTAGTGGATGCTGGGACATATATAGGTAGGACTTTCTTGCTCGACATGATAGTACGCTATCTGGTTGCTCTTTATCTTAACATGTATACTTTCTGTCTCTCTGATTACATGTTGATAAAGCCCTTAGGATGTGTACTCGACTTCCAGGACTATGATGCAGATCATACTAGCGGGGCCTGGATAGTCCATGAGTACATCCTTGAAATGTTCCTAGTCGAGGGAATATCGAGACGGGGCATCGATATTCCAGAGTAGACTAGCGTATATCTTCTCGACCCATGCGATGGGCGATGGATGATCCCATATCCATTGGTGTTTGACATCAGAGATGGTATACGGGTGCTCAGTGGAGACTGGGTACACTGGACGGACTCGCCGAGAACTCCCAGATGGTATTATACCTCACGTCAGATGGCAGTTCTCTGGTGACACTGGTGCAGCTTAGTCTGTTGACCCGAGATCATCATAGAGTCTTGTGTGTCTCCCACTGTGCTTTGATTTCCACCCTACCACGGCTCTACTGAGTTGTGCAAACAGGTGGTTTTTGGGTACAGTCCCGATTCACATGGAGGCAATGAGCGATAGGAGGGGATTCGTCTCTCCCGGTATTGGGGGTTGATGTTGCGCAATGCACGACTGGCCATAACAGGAAATCCCTGGCCAGGGTTGTAGTGATGTACTGGTAAGAGTTATCAGTAGTTTCACGATTGTCATGGACCTCACGTCGGCATGACTTATCGAGCTATTGGGGTCTGACGTTTACCACCCCTAGGCGAGATATGCGATATATCAGACGAACAGACCGGACTGTACGGTAAGTGTTACTGGTTGGATTCACAGGAGTGTGAGCGGGCTTGCTCGTCGATCTTCAGATCGCTCAATACCCGGGTGGCCGTTACGTTTAGCAGACCGCTTGCGGCTTGTGGGTGTTTGATATGATCATCACCTGCTGCCGGCGTATTGACGAGTCTTTAGAGTCCTTCACAGAGGTTTCCTGGCTCAAGCGAAACAAAATAGGAGCGCATATGAGATATGTGCGGGACCGAGAATAATGCGTGTATGTGATACCATATTCTATTCTCGCGATGAATGTATCGATCAGGTTATATGCGATATACCCTAGCTATCGAATCAAGGATTGATTCGATAAGCCGATATATTGGATACTAGTCGGTTATATGCGATATGACCGGATCGTTAAATCAAGTGTTGATTTAATGATTTAATGTATAATTATATATTTGATATATTACTTTGCATTAACTAGTATCGGTTCACTTTAAATGGATTTTCTCGCTCGGATGTGCGCATTGCATATGCGATATGATATTGTGCACTAGTTTGTATCATGTTTGATGATACATGTCTTTTTGGTTAAGTGTAAAGAATTAAACCTTGGTTAATGAAATCGTTAGGGTTTACTATTTGCTTATTCCTTTATTTATTTGTTTTATTCATTATGGTATTTATAATAAGCATAATGAGAAAGAAACAAAATGGTTAGCTTTCATTCTTTCATGAAGCTTAATGAAGCTTCATGAAGCTTTGACCAAAAGTGACCATTTTGTTTTTATCTCAAACCCTAACCACTCACTAACCTTGGTTAACTCTCTACACTTTACTATGGTTCAATTATGATAAGAAATTATTATTCATTTTCTATTCCATAATTCTTATCATAATAGATTCTTCATCTTCTTTGTTCTTCAAGTGAAGAAAACCATCCTCCATCAATGGTGATTGATGCAAATGAGTGAGAAATCCAATTCTAAAGTGAACCCAACTCCTATTTCTTCATCCTCTACCTCTTGCCAAGTAGTAGAGTGTGTTTCCTTCACAAGTTTTCAAGACTTGGTGAAGTTGGAGCTTGATCTAGCGATGCCTCGACGTAGATCATCTTCGGCATGGACATCGACGACCTAGCTCACTTATTATCCGACGAAGCCGACGCTAGAGCCCGAGATATGTTTTGGACAGCAAAGGGACTTCGTTGCGGAGCTATGGAGGTGGAGCACCGGATCTACAAAGGTTGTATTTCCGTTTAAACCCTAGCTAAGTTGTTAACTAGTTTTCTTTTCGCCTAGTTTTCTAGCCAACGATCCGTAGTCGGGCTTCTCGGCACCTAGAATTTTTGAAATTGCCATGGTCGATGGCTTGTGAGACCTCACTAGTGTGCCTAGGAACCCTACAGTGGTATCAGAGCCTAGCTAGAGCCTTAGGCGAAGTCCCGACGGAATTAGAACTCCGATCGAATCAAAATCCAAACCCTAATATAGCTCTCTGGACTTTTTCTGAAATCGTGGTTTTTTCGAAATTAAAAATATGCAGAAAAATCAGCAGGAAGATCTAAGACATACTGTGAAATTCGAGCTCTTGTATCCATCAAAGAGCCGCGTTTCCGCCGCATAAGCATGGCTTATACGGCGGATCCGCGGCCATAATGTATCTTTATTTGATGAAATTTGCACAGTAATTCTTAGTATGAAGTGCTGGTTTTCCTGGGAATATTTTAATATTTATTCCAGAGTTTTATTTTCTGGGTTGTATTGGGGACTCGGTGTATTCGATCGGACTGTCTAATTTTGTCGGTGTGCTTTTCCGGGTATTTTTAGAATATGTTAAAAAGTTCGACCGGATATAAATACCCACTTTTTCCCCTGCCGGGAAATTTCCAAGTGTTGGATTTTTCCGTAGTTTAACGACGTTCTAAGTAGTGCAAGTGACGTGATGGACCCTCTAGAAGACAACAAACCTTAACTCGATTATGTGACCGTCTTGAACTGCCCTTTGAACCTTCGGGTTTGGGGCAGTACGGCGTGCCACATGTGAGGCGTTGGCTTGACCCTTCTACGGCTGGACCGTTGGTACTGAGGCACGAACTGAATGTTATTAGACTTATTTCATGTGTTGACCTGTTTCGGGAAAACTTGGGTGTTCGAATATTCAATCGGAAAGTTTAACATTTTCTGTTTATCCGGAATGGGATACAATAATTGGAATTCACAAGTAATTATGAGATAACTAAATGAATGTTATAAACATAGCAGTTTAGTCTCACTTGATCGGTTGCCACGGAATTTTGATGTGATCAAAAGTCCGTCGCAATCACGTAGCGTACGCGGATACTCGCCGGGTAAACTTAATAGACAGCCTCACTCCATAGCCCTGACCAAGTGACTGTAGGAGAACCCCGTCGCCGAAAGCATCCGTTCGGGTGCTCGCGGCAGCGGTGTTCCGCCTTGGTGCACTTCGTCGACGGTATCGGGGGTGCGGCCGCCTACTAAAGTTTGCGACGAGCATTCGATCAGAATGTCGGGAATCTTGTTGAATTGCCCGACTTGATATTGAAAAGAGTTTTCGATAATGAGACTAAAATGCGGGGTTTATAATTGTTAGGCATGCGATGTCTAAGTATTTCATTTGGTCAGGCATGCGATGTCTGAGGTGGTTGTGGATTCCAACTGTTGTAGTTTTACACTTTCTTTTCTGTGACCGTAAGTGTAATATATGATATCGCCGGTTTCGTTGCTATATGTCAACGACAATTGGGATGCGCATATTTACTTGCGTTGATGACATGTGATGTTATGTGTTGCTGGATATGTTATATTGGATCGTCGTGTTTGAATAGCCGGGGGGTTTTTATGTGAGATGAGTGTTTTTCATTTTCATTCATGTAAAAACTTGTATGTAATATTCTTTTATTGGGGCACTTCCAGGTTGCGGAAGTTGTCACCGTTGATGTATATTATTTACTTTTCTGCACTAGGATAGACCCAAGGAGGGGAGCACAAGTAACCGGGTTCTGGGGTCCAGTGGGAGACCAACTCGAGGAGTCGAGCTCGGGTCTCCTAACCCTAGAATTGGTAGGGTTGCTTGCCGCTCTCGTAGGGGTCTAGGGGTGTGGGATTGGCTATTCATCACGACCGTGGAATCCGTGTTTTATACTGGCTCGTATTGAAAACACGGACGTCCTAGTATATCCAATATTTCATATGTTTATTCTGCTGCGATATCTGTGATGTGATCATGTGATGTTCTGTGATGGATATTATATATAGTATATATGATATATTGTATAGACGTTGCTTATGTTTTACACCCGCGCTAGCCCTGCCTCGCTCTGGCGTTAGTCACCTAACCTAACGGTGCAGACGGGACATCGAAGCGAATGCGGATGGCATAAGCGTACGTTATATTTATCTGTGATGGTTAGGTGGACTTAAATGATGGGATATTCATTAATGAGATTAATGAAAGAAAATAAACCTAATTGATGTTGTGGAATCGAATTTCAAAATAAAAACAGGTAGCTACAGTTCTTGCTTTGCATCGTGGTGTTCCTTGTAGAACATCCTGCACCTTATTCGATGAGGAAAGGACCGAGATCCCTTCACCGGGAGTGACTCCTTTAGCAATAACTGGCAGATGCTACAACCCTCGGTTTGTCTTTGATCGCTTCTATAGTTTCCGCTTTGCACAGTGATATATATGATATATCCCGCACCTCATTCGACGAGGAAAGGGCCGACGATCCCTTCACCGGGAGTGACCCCTTTAGCAAAACTAGATAAGCCTCAAAAACATTCCATTTAAAAACCATTTGATTCCGCAACGAGATCAAGTTCAAAGCGTTAAAGGTTTTCACAAAAACCATTCGCAACCCTCCGTCATTTTAGGAAGTAGAGTACTTAGTATTCGTGCTGTGTTTGTTGACCATAGTCAAGGCACAGTGTACGGTAGCTAAGTGATGTCTTCCTACACCGCATATGATGCGATTAGTTAGGACAGTCATGTGGCTTTGTTGACCTTAGCCAAGGGTCATGTGGGTGGGTCTAATTAATCACGAAATGACGGGTAGAACTTGACTAGTACCTATGATTTGTTGACCTTAGCCAAGGTCATAGGTGCTAGGGGTAAAAACCATTATCGGGAGTTTCAAGTGTTAAAATTTGCAATGAGATTGCATACCTTCTATGTGATAGTTGGATCCCGATACCCACTGCGAGTAATTGTTACTCCTGGGAGAGTTTTGCACTTTGCAATTAGCCGATCAAGTAGGTGTCTAGAAAGGTGACAACGGGGTTACGCCTCTGGGAAAACGAGGTTTACTATAATTAGGTCCGTGCGAAAGCACGGGGAACCTCCCTCAAAGTACCGACACTGGCCTGGCTGAAAGATTGGCGAACTTGTAGAGTGTAATTAATCCCGGCTAGTCCTTCCTTTTAAGGTTTGAAGGAAGATTTGATAAAAACAGTGGGAGCCATCCTGATTAGATAAAATATATAACCAATCTGATCTTGCAAGAGCGCACGCAGAGTGTTTTCTTCTCTCTCTCTCCTGGTAGCGACCATATCACGCCTTAATCAAGATAATAAAATGGATGTATTGACCGAACCCGCTTGTTATACTGAGCTGGGGAATGTTGGTCCCGCTCCAACTTATAATTGTTATAACACAGAGCAGGAAATAGGGGAATACCAGAATTCCTATGCCGCCCAAACGAAGAAAGTGCATATGATGCATCTCCTTCGGGTGTGTTCATTACAAAGAACTGTTTCTCAGTATCCTCTGCATCCTGAGTATATGATACCGGATCAGGATCCCAGATATGTAATCTGTTACATAGGGCTACAAAAGGTAGAAAAACTGAGAACGGGTGATAAGTTTCATGAGGCAGAAAACGGGGCAAGTGTTGCAGCCAAGTCTGTTGGTCACTGTCACCCTGTATTACGAATACATTGATTCTGAACAAATGCTATTAGATACCGAACCTGATATACAAAATCATATCAATCCCTTTATTAGTAAAGAAAGGATATAATTTTGTATTGATGGATAATGTTTTGAACATTTCCTATATCAAAAGTTGATCGGTTCAGGCACGTTATCTAAAAGCATTAACGTTCTAAATCAAACTACAGTTCCTAGTATACTGAACACACACAAGAAGAAGAGTTCAGAAATGAACGAATTCTTCTTGAGGCATTGTAGACTAGGTCATATCAATGCGACCCGACTGGCTGAAGTTACATTTAGATGTATATTTAAATCAGTTTGAATTTACATCTTGTGAAACTTGCCAGTCATGTCACAAAGATAATATGACCATAGCTCTGTTTATTGGAAACAGAGAAAGAGTTAATGAACTCTTGGGACTGATGCATGATGATGCATGTAAGGTCTCCTGTCTACACATGCCAGGACTGGTTCTTTATACTTCATTATATTCTCTGATGATCTCTCATGATTCAGTCATATATTCCTGTTGAAATATAAGTCCGAACCTTTTGAGGTATTCACAGAATATAAGTAGGAAGTAGAGAACCAAAATGCGGGTATAAGTATTATGTCCTATGATGAGATCAGGGAGGAGAGTACTTGTGCATAGCATTCCTGGACTATTCTAAAAGAAAATGGGATTCTCTCTCAGCATTACTCCTCCGGATAAACCATAGCACGATGGTATATCGGGGCGGAGCAATCACACCCTATATGATAAGGTGTGCTCTATGATGAGTACTACTGAGTTACCTATTTCCTTTTTGGGAGTTATGCGCTTGAGAAGCTGCATACCTATTGAATAGGGTTCCAATCAAATCAGTTGCCTACCGCTTCATATGTGATATGGAAAGGAAAGAGCCCATGTCTTAAGCTAGTTAAGATTTGGGGTTGACCGGCCTATGTCTAAAAGCAAAATCCGGACAAGCTCGAAGCAAGGGCTGTAATGTAGAACTGGAAAAGTTCCAGCTATACAAACTACAGCAAATAATTTGACAGAACCAAAGGATTCTATAGTCCCAGAGGAACCTCAGCCTCTCCGCCAATCTGGTAGGGTTCCTCGCCTGCCTGAGAGATACCTCGGTTTCTCGATGACAGTGGGAGCAAGGATTGCATCATGAGATGATGACCCAACTAGATTCGAGCAAGCCATCAAGAGTAGGGACTCTGTAAGAATGGCTGGATGCTTAGCGATCTGAGAAGGAATCCATATACACCAGCAAAGTATGGACTTTGGTTGCGATATCTGAAGGGTTAAATCCCCATCAGGAGCAAGTATATCTTGAGAAGATTACTTGGTGTAGATGGACAAGTTGAGACTTTCAAAGCTAGACTTGTTAAAGGTTTTCGTCATCGACCAGGCACGGATAATGATGAAACCTTTTCCAGGGACTATGCTTAAGTCCATCCAGATCCTACTTGCCACGGCTACATACCTTGACTACGATATCTGGTGGTTGGGTGCCATGAATGCTTTTCTAAATATTGATTTAGAAGAGAACGTCTATAAGAACACAGCCAGAGTTCCTCATAGACAGTGGGAGCAGTGGAAACGTGTGCAAGATGCTTTATAGGATAAAGAAGGCATCGCGGAGTTGGAACATCTGTTTTGATGGATTAGTCAAAGAAGTTGACATCATCAAAATGGTAGATGAACCTTGTATAAACAAAAAGGTAGTAGGGAGTATGGTGTCGATCCTCGTAGAGTACGTGGATGACATACTCTTGTTAGGGAAGGAGTTTCCTATGCTACGCTCGATCAATCTCCGCTTATCACAATGATTTTCCATATAGGATCAAAGTGATACCTACTAAATCCTAAGCTTTGGATCTATAAGATAGATCTAATTGAATGTTAGGATACTCACTAGTTGTAGTGAGATGGTATCAATCGATCCTGGGGAGAATCACTGGAAGTGTTCCAGGGTGATAAAGACGACTGAATGTCAGTCACAGGCACTGTCTTTACCCTCAGTAAAGGGACGGTATGTTGGAAGAATTCCAAGCTCGATACCGTGGCAAACTAGACGATAAAGGCTGGTAATATCGCTAATAATGATACTACCAAAGAGGCGGTTTGGGTGTATATTGGTTCATAAGATGAACTAGGTTCTTTCCATTGTATGACAATGGAATTGAGGCTTTGGCCCAGGAACCCTGGTCCCATCAGTGACCCAAACATATTCTGAGGCAGCATCACCTGATCATGGAGATAGTTGATCTCCAGGGTGATCGAGGTTAGGAGAGTAGACTCAGAGGACAACACGGCGGATCCACTCACGAAGGCCTTTTTCCCAAAGAGAGACTTTTAGGGGATGGTTGAGTATGTGATACTGCAACCACTGCTATAGATGGCCCTAGTGCAAGTGGGAGATTGTTAGTTATATGTATGCCCTAGAGGCCATTACTGTACATTGGATGTATATTGTAGTGGATGCTGGGACATATATAGGTAGGACTTTCTTGCTCGACATGATAGTACGCTATCTGGTTGCTCTTTATCTTAACATGTATACTTTCTGTCTCTCTGATTACATGTTGATAAAGCCCTTAGGATGTGTACTCGACTTCCAGGACTATGATGCAGATCATACTAGCGGGGCCTGGATAGTCCATGAGTACATCCTTGAAATGTTCCTAGTCGAGGGAATATCGAGACGGGGCATCGATATTCCAGAGTAGACTAGCGTATATCTTCTCGACCCATGCGATGGGCGATGGATGATCCCATATCCATTGGTGTTTGACATCAGAGATGGTATACGGGTGCTCAGTGGAGACTGGGTACACTGGACGGACTCGCCGAGAACTCCCAGATGGTATTATACCTCACGTCAGATGGCAGTTCTCTGGTGACACTGGTGCAGCTTAGTCTGTTGACCCGAGATCGTCATAGAGTCTTGTGTGTCTCCCACTGTGCTTTGATTTCCACCCTACCACGGCTCTACTGAGTTGTGCAAACAGGTGGTTTTTGGGTACAGTCCCGATTCACATGGAGGCAATGACCGATAGGAAGGGATTCGTCTCTCCCGGTATTGGGGGTTGATGTTGCGCAATGCACGACTGGCCATAACAGGAAATCCCTGGCCAGGGTTGCAGTGATGTACTGGTAAGAGTTATCAGTAGTTTCACGATTGTCATGGACCTCACGTCTGCATGACTTATCGAGCTATTGGGGTCTGACGTTTACCACCCCTAGGCGAGATATGCGACATATCAGACGAACAGACCGGACTGTACGGTAAGTGTTACTGGTTGGATTCACAGGAGTGTGAGCGGGCTTGCTCGTCGATCTTCTGATCGCTCAATACCCGGGTGGCCGTTACGTTTAGCAGACCGCTTGCGGCTTGTGGGTGTTTGATATGATCATCACCTGCTGCCGGCGTATTGACGAGTCTTTAGAGTCCTACACAGAGGTTTCCTGGCTCAAGCGAAACGAAATAGGAGCGCATATGAGATATGTGCGGGACCGAGAATAATGCGTGTATGTGATACCGTATTCTATTCTCGCGATGAATGTATCGATCAGGTTATATGCGATATACCCTAGCTATCGAATCAAGGATTGATTCGATAAGCCGATACATTGGATACTAGTCGGTTATATGCGATATGACCGGATCGTTAAATCAAGTGTTGATTTAATGATTTAATGTATAATTATATATTAGATATATTACTTTGCATTAACTAGTATCGGTTCACTTTAAATGGATTTTCTCGCTCGGATGTGCACATTGCATATGCGATATGATATTGTGCACTAGTTTGTATCATGTTTGATGATACATGTCTTTTTGGTTAAGTGTAAAGAATTAAACCTTGGTTAATGAAATCGTTAGGGTTTACTATTTGCTTATTCCTTTCTTTATTTGTTTTATTCATTATGGTATTTATAATAAGCATAATGAGAAAGAAACAAAATGGTTAGCTTTCATTCTTTCATGAAGCTTAATGAAGCTTCATGAAGCTTTGACCAAAAGTGACCATTTTGTTTTTATCTCAAACCCTAACCACTCACTAACCTTGGTTAACTCTCTACACTTTACTATGGTTCAATTATGATAAGAAATTATTATTCATTTTCTATTCCATAATTCTTATCATGATAGATTCTTCATCTTCTTTGTTCTTCAAGTGAAGAAAACCATCCTCCATCAATGGTGATTGATGCAAATGAGTGAGAAATCCAATTCTAAAGTGAACCCAACTCCTATTTCTTCATCCTCTACCTCTTTCCAAGTAGTAGAGTGTGTTTCCTTCACAAGTTTTCAAGACTTGGTGAAGTTGGAGCTTGATCTAGCGATGCCTCGACGTAGATCATCTTCAGCATGGACATCGACGACCTAGCTCACTTATTATCCGACGAAGCCGACGCTAGAGCCCGAGATATGTTTTGGACAGCAAAGGGACTTCGTTGCGGAGCTATGGAGGTGGAGCACCGGATCTACAAAGGTTGTATTTCCGTTTAAACCCTAGCTAAGTTGTTAACTAGTTTTCTTTTCGCCTAGTTTTCTAGCCAACGATCCGTAGTCGGGCTTCTCGGCACCTAGAATTTTTGAAATTGCCATGGTCGATGGCTTGTGAGACCTCACTAGTGTGCCTAGGAACCCTACATATACCGCTGTGCAAAGCAAGAACTGTAGCTACCTGTTTTATTTTGAAATTCGATTCTACAACATCTTAGGTTTCTTTTATTTCATTAATCTCATTAATGAAGTCCCATCATTTAAGTACCTAAACATTACAGATAAATACGACGTACACTTATGCCATTCGCATTCGCCTCGATGTCCCCTCGTGCACCGTTAGGTTAGGTAACTAACGGCAGAGCGGGGCAGGGCTAGCGCGGGTGTAAAACATAAGTAACATCTATATAATATATCATATATACTATATACTGTATCTATCACAGAACATCACATGATCACATCACAGATATCGCAGCAGAAGAAACATATGAAATATTGGATATACTAGGACGTCCGTGTTTTCAATACGAGCCAGTATAAAACACGAATTCCACGGTCGTGATGAATAGCCAAACCCACACCCCTAGACCCCTACGAGAGCGGCAAGCAACCCTACCAATTCTAGAGTTAGGAGACCCGGACTCGACTCCTCGAGTTGGTCTCCCACTGGACTCCAGAACCCAGTTGCTTGTGCTCCCCTCCTTGGGTCTATCCTAGTGCGGAAAAGTAAATAATATACAAAAGGTGAAATCTTCCTGAACCTGGAAGTGTCCCAATAAAAGAATATTACATACAAGTTTTTACATGAATGAAAATGAAAAACACTCATCTCACATAAAAAAACCCCGGCTATTCAAACACGACGATCCAATATAACATATCCAGCAACACATAACATCACATGTCATCAACGTAAGTAAATATGCGCATCCCAATTGTCGTTGACATATAGCAACGAAACCGGCGATATCACATATTACACTTACGGTCACAGAAAAGAAAGTGTAAAACTACAACAGTTGGAATCCGCAACCTCCTCAGACATCGCATGCCTGACCAAATGAATTACTTAGACATCGCATGCCTAACAATTATAAACCCCGCATTTTAGTCTCATAATCGAAAACACTTTTCAATGTCAAGTCGGGCAATTCAACAAGATTCCCGGCATCCTGATCGAATACTCGTCGCAAACTTTAGTAGACGGCCGCATCCCTGATACCGTCGACGAAGTGCACCAAGGCGGAACACCGCTACCGCGAGCACCCGAACTGATGCTTTCGGCGACGGGGTTCTCCTATAGTCACTTGGTCGGGGCTATGGAGTGAGGCTGTCTATTAAGTTTACCCGGCGAGTATCCGCATATGCTACGTGATTGCGACGGACTTTTGATTACATCAAAATTCCGTGGCAACCGATCAAGTGAGACTAAATTGCTAGATTTACAACATTCATTCAGTTATCTCAAAACTTATTGTGAATTCCAATTATTGTATCCCATTCCAGATAAATAGAAAATGTTAAACTTTCCGATCGAACATTCAAACACCCAAGTTTTCCCGATACAGATCAACACATGAAATAAGTCTAACAACATTCAGTTCGTGCCTCAGTACCAACGGTCCAGCCGTAGAAGGGTCAAGCCAACGCCTCACATGTGGCACGCCGTACTGCCCCAAACCCGAAGGTTTAAAGGGCAGTTCAAGACGGTCACATAATCGAGTTAAGGTTTGTTGTCTTCTAGAGGGACCATCGCGTTACTTGCACTACTTAGAACGTCGTTAAACTACGGAAAAATCCAACACTTGGAAATTTCCCGACAGGGGAAAAATTGGGTATTTATATCCGGTCGAACTTTTTAACATATTCTAAAATTTATCCGGAAAGCCACTTAGACAAAATCTGATACTCCGATCAAAACACCGAATCCCCAAAACAACTCCAGAAAATTCAACTCTTGAATTAATATTAAAAATTCCCATAAAATCCAGCAGAATTTAATAAGAGTTACTGTGCAAACAGTGGAGGATTACGTCATCAATAGGCCGCGGAACCGCCGCATAAGCCATGCTTATGCCGCGGTTCCGCCGCAGAATATACTGTTCAGTGGAAACTTTTTGCGCCGTAATTCTTATATTTCCCTGGTGAATTTTTTAGCAATTTTTAATTTGGAAAAATCCACGTTTTTGAAAAAAGGACAGAGAGCAAGGAAATTTTGGGGTTTCGGTTCGTTCGGACTTCAAATTCCGTCTAGACTTCGCCTAAGGCTCTAGCTAGGCTCTGATACCACTGTAGGGTTCCTAGGCACCCTAATGAGGTCTCACAAGACATCAACCATACCAATTTCAAATTTTAACGTGCCGAGAAACCCTAAACTACGGATCGTTTGCTAGATTTCTAGGCGAAACAATAAACTAGTTAACACTTAACTAAGAGATACGGAAATACAACCTTTGTAGATCCGGTTCTCCACCTCCATAGCTCCGCAATGAAGTCTCCTCGCTGTCCATAACAAGTCCCGGGCTCTGGCGTCGGCTTCATCAGAGAATGGACGGGCTAGGTCATCGATGTCCATGCCGAAGATGATCTACGTCGAGGCATCGCTAAATCAAGCTCCAACTTCACCAAGTCAAGAAACTTGTGAAGGAAACACACTCTACTACTTGGCAAGAGGTAGAGGATGAAGAAATAGGAAGTGGGTAGACTTTAGAATTGGATTTCTCACTCATTTCCATCAATCACCATTGATGACCTCAAGGTTTTCTTCTTGAGTTCAAGGAAGAAGAAGAAGAAATGATATGATAAGTTATTTAAAATAGAAAAGAAAATATAATACTTATCATATCATTAACTATAGTCAAGTGTAGAGATTTAACCAAGGTTAGTTAAATGGTTAGGGTTTGGAGAAGAAGACAAGAATGGTAGCTTTGGTCAAACCTTCATGAAGTTTCAACTAGAAACAAAGAAAGCCACCATTCTTCTCTTTAATCTTTTCCTTAATAAATAAATAAATAAATAAGGTAAGGAAAACCCTAATCATTAACTTAACTATGGTTTAAACTTTACACTTAACCAAGTTAACATGCATCATCAAACATGATACAATCAAGTGCACAAAAATATATCGCATATACAATGCGCACACCCGAGTGAGAATATCCATCTTAAGTAAACCGATACTAGTTGATGCAAACTAATATATCAAATATATAATTATGCATTAAATCATTATATCAACACTTGATTTAACGATCCGGTCATATCGCATATAACCGACTAGTATCCTATGTATCGGCTTATCGAATCAATACTTGATTCGATAACTAGGTTATATCGCATACAACCATTCGATACATTCATCGCGAGAATAGAATACGGTATCACATACACGCATTATTCTCGGTCCCGCACATATCTCATATGCGCTCCTATTTCGTTTCGCTTGAGCCAGGAAACCTCTGTGTAGGACTCTAAAGACTCGTCAATACGCCGGCAGCAGGTGATGATCATATCAAACACCCACAAGCCGCAAGCGGTCTGCTAAACGTAACGGCCACCCGGGTATTGAGCGATCTGAAGATCGACGAGCAAGCCCGCTCACACTCCAGTGAATCCAACCAGTAACACTACCGTACAGTCCGGTCTGATCATCTGATATGTCGCATATCTCGCCTAGGGGTGGTTAACGTCAGACCCCAATAGCTCGATAAGTCGTGTCGATATGAGGTCTATAACAATTCGAGAAACTACTGGTAACACTTACCAGTAAATCTCAGCAACCCTGGCCAGGGATTTCCTGTTATAGCCAATCGAACACAGCGCACCATCAACCCCCTATACCGGGAGAGACGAATCCCCTCCTATCGCTCATTGCCTCCATGTGACTCGGGACTGTACCCAAAAACCACCGTTTTGCACGCCCTCTTGGACGTGGTAAGATGGAAATCAAAGCACAGTGGGAACCACACAAGACTCTATGACGATCTCGGGTCAACAGACTACTCTGTACCAGTGTCACCAGAGAACTGCCATCTGACGTGAGGTATAATACCATCTGGGAGTTCTCGGCGAGTCCGTCCAGTGTACCCAGTCTACACTGAGCACCCGTATATCATCTCTGATGTCAAACACCAATGGATATGGGATCATCCATCGCCCATCTGTATGGGTCGAGAAGGTATACGCTAGTCTACTCTGGTATATCGATGCCCCGTCTCGATACACCCACGACTAGGGACTTTGAAGGATGTACTTATGGACTACCATGTCCCCACTAGTATGATCCGCATCATAGTCCAGGTAGTCAAGTACAGATCCTAAGGGCTTTACCAACATGTAACAGAGAGACAATCAGTGTACACGTTAAGGTAAAGATCAACCAGATAGCATACTATCATGTCGAGCAAGAAAGTCCTCCCTATATATGTCCCAGCATCCACTACAATATACATCCAATGTACAGTAATGGCCTCTAGGGCATACATATAACTAACAGTTTATAGCAGGTGTGCTTTAGCTTCGGTGGAGTATTTTACGACTCATCCTTACCGCAGCTTCTTCATCTTGACGCTGATGCTTGTCCTATTCGTATATGGCTGTTTCACGTTCTCGGTCAACTTTGCTCTTTTGAAGGGCTTCATTCAACAGCTTGTCAATTGGGTCTTCTGATAGTTCCGGGGATTCTGGCACCGGTCCTTCCCACAGTTCCTTTGCGTTGCTTTCCGACGCCGAGGGAGTTTCTTCGTATTTTAACGACGAGTGAGAGACCATGTGGCAACTCGCTACATAATCCTCGGGTTCTTCTGACGAGCGTTTCCCTCATCAATGTCACTACCTCGGTTCTCAAGTATGTGGTTGACAAACTCTTCAAGTTTGACTAGGGTCCGTGCCTTTTGTTTGTATTCCTCCAGTGCGTCGATGTAATTTTGCAGGTCCATACGATTGTCGTCGGACTGCACGGGTTTCTTGGTCTTCTTCCTTTTCTTCGAAGACTTTGAAAGCTTGGTCTGGAGGTCTTTCCCATCGTTAGTAGTTTTCGGTGTTGGGCACGGTTTAAGCATTCCCTCAATGATCTCGGGCTCCAGCGGGCTTTTCCACCTGATCGCCGGACATGCTTGAAGATCCTTCAGCATTCTTTTAGTTTTAGCTGAAAAGACAACCTCCCACGGAGCTTCTTCTACAAACGAGCATGATGTCCCCGGCGTGTCCACCTTTTTAGGACAGTGCGGCGTGTCCCCGGCATGGGTTCACCCTCCAGTTTTCGGACAGAGCAAACTTCCCTTGTTGGTATTAGTCCTTGACCCAGTTTTTTAAGACATATCAATCCTCAATTGGGTGGCACACTACTCTGTCGTGGGAGCAGTAGTTGGGATGCTCACTTCACCAAACTGAAGTGGCCGTTTCGGATCCGGCAGAGTGATGAGTTTGTTGCGCATCGCCAGTTCAAACAGTCTCATTGTTTTATCACGGGGAAACGAGTAAGGACATCCTAGTTTCTCCTCGAGAGATTGGCGCGGGCGCACGTTACTTTGGCGAACAACCGGTTTCAAGTTGCTCGGTTGTTGTTGAGTGTTAGCAACGAAGGCCGCTTTCCCTTTGCCATTTTCATTCCTAGGATCCGTTTTTTAACAGGACGGCCTATGGCCCATCTGGTCCATTTGGGCCAGCTTATCGATTAGGGCCTGGAATATGGTCGGCTTGAAGAACATCATAAACTGGGTTACAATCGCCTGAGAATCGAGAGTCCCCATGAATATGCCCACGGCCGGAGCTTCCTCTATGCGTTGTTCGCATTTTGACTATAAGTTCCACCACAGAATTGCGTATTGCACCCAGGTCTCTCGTGGCTTCACCCAGGTGTTGATTAATGCCATGATCGGGGTGCGCTCGCTTGCGCTCGCGAACCGCTGTGTGAACAGTAACTCCATCTCCATCAATCTTTTGACGGAGTCATTTGGGAGCTCCGAGTACCATTAAAACGTCGTCTCTGACAAGCTGCCAACGAACTGGCGAAGCAACAAATTTTCATCGCATCCAGTATTGCCGCATAATTCTCTGAACTGGGCGACGTGCTGATGCAGGTTGCTTGTGCCCATATACACATGGAATTTAAGGATTGTATATCTTTGCGGGTACTTGATTTGATCGTACCAGACTGGGTACGGTCGCCCGGTTCTGACGACTTGGACAGTCACTTCGTTTGCCTGATGAGCTCGTATTTGCTGAGCTATGTATTCATCAAGGGCAGCTTTGGAGATAGTTTCCTCCCTGGCCGCTAATAAAGCCGAAAGAGGGTTTGATATTTCCTCTTTGTCGTCCTCGATGATTATCGGTGGATCTTCGACTGAAGGTTCTGGTTGGATCATCATTCCAATCATGTCTTGGAATAGGAGCGTCATCTGTTTTATATTAGCCGCTTGTTCTGTGGCCTCCTTATCCTTTCTCTCCAGCACTGTCACGTCCCGAAAGTATGGAACATGACCGGCACTTAAGCTACGAACGTCTCAAGGCGTACGTGCGCTAAGTAAGCCGAGCACAGAAATCCAAACCAAGAAAAGTAGTGAAGTGAAGGAAAAACCATATAAGTCAACCAGCTAGCAACATAATATACAACGCCTAAAAGCAAGGATCACAACAGGAAAGGAAACTCCAAACAGCAAGAAATCCATAGAAACGTAACACGCGACTCTAAGGTCGAAAGAATAAACATCACTGGTCTCTATCTCAAATAAGTACATGTTTGGTTGATGGAACCTCTAGATACAACTGAAATATAATATACAATGTATAATGATGGGTACGATACAAATAAACCTACCTACTAGCAAGTCACCCGAAAGAAGCAGTGCCGCAAGCCGTAATGAAACCTGTACGGCAAAACCTGCAAGAACTGGGGCACAACGGGGGTGAGTTGCCAACTCATGAATAGAAAAACATCTACGAACAGAAAATCGCATGTATGACGCAATCCTAGGTCATACGATCAACATATATAAACCTCAAATGAATAAGTTCGAAGCATGCTAAGGTGGCAATGTAACATCTATACATGTATGTAGTGCCAAGTACTCATGCCAGTGCCTCAGGTAATAACATGTCATAAATATGAGGTATGTCTGCATGAAGTAATATGATGAAGTATCTAAATGGATATCAATACACATATATTAACGTCTCATTCCACTAATATTGGTGTAAGGGTATATATAACAGCGTCCTCATCCACTGTTATATATACAAATGAGGTGTGATCGATGTAATCAATATGAATCAATGTCAGCTATAACATGAAGTCTAGTAGCTTGTGGATATCTTCCAACTAGGTAATCAATGTCTGTAAATAGGTGGATCACGTCCACGTGTCACCCAATGACAATAAGCATCATGCATGTAAATATCGTAAAACATATGCTTGGAAATATGAGGATATAATCAAATCATGGAACCTGAGTGCCTAGCATCGACACTCAAAAACGTCATGAACACCTGTGCCTAGCATCGACACGTAAATCCTCATGTATCTCAGGCGCTGCACACCCTGATCGGTCCTCATATCCAACTCGTGACTCCAGTCGGTATCCTCCGGATAACCGACGGGTCCCAAATACTATCACCGGTAGGTAGTACCCCCTGCCGGGCTCACCGTCTAGCATATACGAGTCTTCTTGCCCCGGGGTACCTCACCGGGTCCACCATGTACCCGCAATCGGTGCCTACCGCTCCTCGAATCGGGTATACCCACACAAGCTCTCTGGAACCGAGAAAACTCATGGTGGACGCACTAAAATATCATATCAAGGGTAACCGGGTTTTAAAACAATTACAAATTTTCCTTTAAAATATCCACGGTCCCCAAATCCAGAAATATCATGGAAACAACATATCTCAATGCGTATAATCACAACATGATGTATGCGACATGTAAAGAAAGGTAAGCATATCAGTAAGTCATGCAACATGGAATTGTAATGTGCACATGTCGAGTGAAACCGCTCTTTTAAAATGAATCGGTTTTAAAGAATATCTTATGGTTCCCAAATCTCTAATCGAGCCAGAATCATCTATGTATGTGTATAGGTATAAATGTACAATATGCCATTAAAGAATCACATCATGAATGCAACAGTACTACAGTGTAGTGGCATGGCAATTATCGATGATGAAGTGTGTGAGCCGGCAAATAGTGTACGTGGAATATACGCATCATCGATAATGGTGCTGGTGTCCTAACAGCATGATGGTAATATCTCAATAAACACAAGTAATGCGATGCAATTAATATGAAAATGCGGAATCGAATAATCAACGCAATAGTGCAGAATCTACATCAATATGTAAGTGTCATGCAGTTTTGCCTTTTGAAATAAGACGAATCGGGGTTTTAGTAAAATAAGGGCTACGGTGTTTTTTAGGAAAAGATGCGCCTTTTGAAATTATCCGTAGAATCCCTTCTTTCCTGTCTTTAAAATACTCCCGATTCGTTAGTTTTGAAATGGGTATGACTCGGGTCTAGTCTAACATCTACTATACTAACTACTGATCTAACTATCAAGTCAATCGGGAGGGGTATGGAAACCACCTAAATCTGAGTCGATATATATATATATATATAAAAATATAAAGCTAGTAGTCGGTGATTTCGCCTCAATAGTATCGCATACGATACCGTATATCATCTGGCATCCTCAAGTCATGAGTGCGGATCAATCAACAATATAAAGCTCATACGGTAAATCGTCATACGGCATCCCAATAGCTGGGTGCGGGTCAATATCACAATCATCACATCAATTATCTGGTATCCTTATCATCATATCACATAAACTGGGGTACCGATCTAAGTCTAGTACGAATCGGTACCATCTATATAAGTATGAATGCGTGTGCGAAAGACACGCCCGAAGGCCCGCTAAATTCACATATTGTATCCCAAATACGAGTCACATCACATCACCGATATCATGGCACCATGCCCAATCTCATCGACTCATCTCCAATGTCCTCCAATATCCTCATCATCACGGTATAAACATAGCAAATATGCACGTATGTGCGTGTGGGTGTAAACCAATTCTAGGGTTCGCGACTAGGAACTACACTAGTTACTTCTAACCCTAATCTATGCATAATACACCAAACACATCCTAAACAACCAAGTCACGCATAAGCTATCATATATATAACTATAGTATATATGGTATACTAGACATCGGACTGCGGGGGTGCTATACGCCATCCACCCGACTCCTCCCCATAGATATAAATCTACTCACATTTCTTATGTGTGCCGGTGCCGATGTCGCCATTTGCATCTCCAACGCTTCGACGCAACATGGGGTACCTACAAGGATATCACACGCTAAAACACATGAAAACCATGCCGGAAGCCAAAATGGTGCACGCTACGCCCATAGGTAAAAACCTGTGGCCTCGCGTGCAAACACAGCCAATAACCCTCTGTCGTTGGCGTTCAAACGCCACCCGACAGAAACGAATCATCGAATACCAAAATCCATACGAAAACAAGTCGTAAATCATGCGTCAACTCAAGAAAATCAACCCAGATTCTACCCTGGTTGGAATCAGACAAAACTAGACATACCCAGGGTCAAGTTTACAGGTAAAAGAGCCGTGCACACAAAACGAGGCAGTTCCCTCCTGCTCTGGCCCAAATTGCGGCCAGAGGGATTAAATCTTCGGCCGGGGTAAGGTGGTTGGGGCTAGGGTTTTGGGTATTGCTTCCTATCTGCCTGCATACCTCACTGCCAAGTCAAAATTATTTTAGGGTATCTCGGGTTGTAGCAGATTCCAGAAAGGGTTAAAAAGTCGACAAAATGCTAACCGACACTAAATCGAACAATCTGGTATCTTTGCTGGAATCTAGGGAAACTCTGGGGTGAACTGGTCTCAACAGCACCAAGTCAAGCTATACTAACATTCAAAACCATCCCTTGGCCAAATCTCACTCAAAATCACTAAAACTAGCACTAAACCACCTAGCAAACACTAAATTTCAGCTTTACGACCAAAATCAAGCAAGAAAGGAGTTAGGTTGCAAGATTATACCTCAAGGGATCCTAGGATGTAGGTGAAGAGGAGAAGAAGAAGAAGAGGGTCTTGTTGCTGCTGCTGCTGAGCTGCTGCTGCTGCTGCTGAGCTGCTGCTACTGCTGCTGAGCTGCTGCTACAGCTGATGCTGCTGCTGTTTTCTTTTGTTGTTGATCCTGCTGCTGCTGCTGCTGCTATTTTTGTTGCTGTTGCTGTAACTGCAGCAGCAGGTGTTGTGGGAAGGGTTGCTGCTGCAGCTGCTTCTGCAGTTGTAATTGTTTTGGTGTGGTGATATTAGTGTTGTGAAGTGTTGTTGTATGGTGGAGTGTGAGAGTGGGAGATGTGAAGGAAGGATGTGAGTGAGAGGGAGAGATGTGAGGGAAAGCAAAAGATTTGAAATGAGATGGACCATGACACATCCTAGATCCACCTTTCTCTCTCTCTTAATAAATGCTTGCTTGCTCAAGCTACCATAACCTCTCTCTCTCCTTAACACAAGTCAACCCCCAATCCTAATCCAATGTAAACAAAACCACACCCTTGATTAACCCCAATTAGCTTAACCAAAGGGTTAATCCATCATGGTTGGCCAAACATGGTTAACCCACCATGCTCATCTAAACATGGTAACCCTAGACTTAACCCAAGTTAACATGCACAAGTGTATGCAGTCTAGATAAAATTCCGATAAAATATTCATAAAACCAGATAAAATATTTAAAAGCCGTTTTGGTAAACTTTTTACCAAAAACCCTACATTAAACACAATTACCACTAAATAACATATTTTAGAATTTCCATAATTTTTCTTCAGAATTTTCCCCATTTATCTGTATTTAATTATACCGAAATATTAAAATATTTAATAAAATTATATTAAATTATAAAAATTCCCAAAATAATATTATATTTTTTTTCTGAAATGTTACAGTCTTCCCCCTTAAAGAAACTCGGTCCCCGAATTTAAATTTAAACCCCCAATTTCTAAAACATTTCAATAAAATGTCCAAGTCAACGGGGCTCCGAAATCATCAATACATAAAACACATCGTAACGCAATACAAGCGCATGAGCAATGAGCAGATAACTCGAAATCAAAACTCCGTCAAGCACCTCGCAATCATCGGAGTCAAGGTGAAACACGAATGCCAAATCCAAGGCAAAACCGATATGTTAGAAATCGGAACTATACACGTAAATATATGAAGGAAATGCATGCCAAAATTCTTTAAAGTCGATGTACAATGCGCATAACACTGTACAGTGGCGGACGTCTCTATAAGAAAATAGACATATACGTATATATATATATTTTTTGTTTAGTATGCACGATCCGCCGTTTTGAAAACAATTTAGAAGGGTTCCCTGTTTTAAACGTTTCGTATCATATCGGACACGTATGTAAATACTATAGCTCGCCTTTGGAAATCCCTTTGAAATGTATCAGTGCATGCAAAATATATCCAGGCACTGTTCTCTGACTAGTCCTGCTCAGTACGAAAACACATAGCAAATATCATAAAACATACTGCTCCATAGAAACCAATTCAAAAGTGCATATGAAACCCTGTGCGTCCGGTGCGCACGGAAATCAAAATCCATACATGTTCCAAGCAGGTGCACAGAAACACATCAAGGTGCAATGGTTGTGCACACAACGTCGGTCATAGGCAACGTGCGTGCCTGACCGTAAAATTAGGTGCATCTGATATGCACGAAATATCCCGATTTAGTGCATCTGATGTGCACCAAATCGCATCTCATAACCTACGCCCAACATGCGCTAACAATCCAAATCTGGTGCATCCATCATGCACGAAATCATGAAATCCAATATCAAGCGCCGAACACGCGCAAAATCCAATCAGGTGCATAAAGTGCACAAAACAAATATCGAGCATCACCATCGAAATCGAAGTTCAGTGCATCCAAGTGCACAAAATACGAATCACTGCACTGCAGCATATGTGAACTATACCGAGTGCAAAAAAACAAATCGTGTGCGTACATATGCACAAAATCAACTCAACCGTATGAAACCTATGAAATCATAAACATGTGAAACCAAGGCACGAAAACGATATCAAGTGCAACAACTGGGCAAAAATCGTAAATACTCAATAGGTGCAACCAAGGTGCATGAAAACAATGTCATGAAACCCAATCATCAAATAAGTCATGCAAATAAATCGCCCAAAACATCGAAATCAAGTATGGCAGAATAGTTCCGCTCAAGCACGTCCTCTAAGAATCTCTGGACAACTATCGTAATCACTCATAGCATGTCTCGTCGACGATCCTGAACTCTGGCCTGCTGGTGTGCGTAACGTGACCACTCCTGGGTCCAAGTCTTCTCTGTGGATTACCAGTTTCACGATCCATTGGTTCATCGGTCATGTCAGGTGTGCTAACGGGGACGATTTCGTTTTGGCACTTCTCTGGTCATCTCTCGGTCAATCATCGCGACCACTCGTAAAGCCGCATGTCACTGGCGTCGGCCTCTGGCTCTCGGAATGCACGTGACACATCTGATCCTGGGTGCAAGTATCATTGCAGCAGTGTCCTGGAAGGAATCCTGCTCAAGGTCTCTTCCAATTCTCATCTTTGTCAATTGTCCGGGAGTCCTCATCCTTTACTATATCTGCTTTTTGTTCCGGAGCGGCTGCATACTCATCGCGACTCCTTCTGGAAGGTGTATACAGTACTATGCCTCGGCATGCGCATCGCATCTTTGATGTCGGCGGAGTGGAACGTCATCATATCCAGATCTTGCACGAACCTCTTACTCCACTTTTCTCTAATGCCGACTGCTTCGGACTCGTCCCGTCGTGGCTGCATGGACTGAGCTCCAACGGCTATCCTCGTATCTGGAGTCTCCCAAGAAATGCATCTCACCACCTAGCATCCGAATTAAGTCGAGCCATCCGATCGATTTGTCAAAACCTTATAATCCCCCAAGAGCTCAACATCTTGGGTACAGTATAATAATATCGAGTATGTACCACAGCATCGGTGGTTCAGCCGTAGAAGGGCAAACCCAAGCCTCACTAATGGCGCCGCAGAACTGCCGCAAACCCTAAGGTTCAAGGGCTTTCACACGGTCATTAAGTCGAGTTAGGGTTTCATTCTTCTAGAGGGACCATAGAATTTCCTGCATGTCTTTCCGAACACTTTAAACCAGGAATAATAGGTTTCTGACATTCGATCGTCTCTGTCGACTCTCAACGTCTCCGCGTGAAGTCGTCTCTAGCTGGAATCAATCTATCTGATGACCTCGCATCGGGGTAGCGAATGATCCACATGTCCTAGTCATTCATCCTTGGTGACTAGCGGCTTTCTATCATCTCTTAGTACAACTCGTACTGCAATAGCTCCAACATCTGGGGCGATATCTCGTCGTTCACAGCAACAACTGGCTCCTTTGTCTGTACGCTGATTAGCGCCTCAATCCTCCAGGAAAGGCGATACATTGGCGGTCATCTCTAAATCGGACTGCTCTAGATCTGAGTAAGACTCCCCACATTGGAAATCTTCAACTCAACTGGGCCTGCTCCGGCGCATAAATCGGACGAACCACCTTCGTCTCTCCATTCGGGTAGACTAGCTATCATCTGTCTCATATCTGCCTGGAAGCTCCGGCGATCTCAGCTCGTAAGCTCCGGAAGCGACATCCTATCAATCTCAGCAACAGCTGGTTCATCTGCCTACACGGTAGGCGACATCATAATCTCTGAGGTATGCTGTACATTAACAGTCCTCTCTCAACTGGCAGCTCTAACAATGGCCCGATCATCCGGTGTAAAACCAAGAATTCTCCTCCACAACAGGTCACAATCATCAATACTAACTCGAGACGTTCCCATGACACCAGAAAACACAATCAAAAGACACATCTCTACAATCGTGTGTCGCCGGAATTACGCCCCGGTCAGTCCTCGTTCGTAACGAGCTCATGCTGACCGCAACTCTAGCCGTAGCTCTCCCTGCCCGTAATCGTGGCAGTAAAACATAACGGGTACCGATGAGGCTAGATCAGGAATGAATATGATACTGAACAAAGAAATGTACATCCTAAGACTTCTTAAGTGGAGTGGCATGTCGTAAGTATGCCGCGGACATACCCACGGTACGTCACTCTACTTTAGTCATCTATTCCATTAACCAAGGGTCATCCTACGCTCCGAAGGTAAAACCTAACGCTCTGATACCAACTTTGTCACGTCCCGAAAGTACGGAACGTGACCGGCACTTAGGCTACGAACGTCTCAAGGCGTACGTGCGCTAAGTAATCCGAGCCCAGAAATCCAAACCAAGAAAAGTAGTGGAGTGAAGGAAAAACTATATAAGTCAACCAGCTAGCAACATATTATACAACACCTAAAGGCGAGGATCACAACAGGAAAGGAAACTCCAAACAGCAAGAAATCCATAGAAACGTAACGCGCGACTCTAAGGTCGAAAGAATAAACATCACTGGTCTCTATCTCAAATAAGTACATGTTTGGTTGATGGAACCTCTAGATACAACTGAAATATAATATACAATGTATAATAATGGATACGATACAAATAAACCCACATACTAGCAAGTCACCCGAAAGAAGCAGTGCCGCAAGCCGTAATGAAACCTGTACGGCAAAACCTGCAAGAACTGGGGCACAACGGGGGTGAGTTGCCAACTCGTGAATAGAAAAACATCTACGAACAGAAAATCGTATGTATGACGCAATCCTAGGTCATACAATCAACATATATAAACCTCAAATGAATAAGTCTAAAGCATGCTAAGTTGGCAATGTAACATCTATACATGTATGTAGTGCCAAGTACTCGTGCCAGTGCCTCAGGTAATAACATGTCATAAATATGAGGTATGTCTGCATGAAGTAATATGATGAAGTATCTAAATGGATATCAATACACATATATTAGCGTCCCATTCCACTAATATTGGTGTAAGGGTATATATAACAGCGTCCTCATCCACTGTTATATATACAAATGAGGTGTGATCGATGTAATCAATATGAATCAATGTCAGCTATAACATGAAGTCTAGTAGCATGTGGATATCTTCCAACTAGGTAATCAATGTCTGTAAATAGGTAGATCCCGTCCACGTGTCACCCAATGACAATAAGTATCATGCATGTAAATATCGTAAAGCATATGCATGGAAATATGAGGATATAATCAAATCATGGAACCTGAGTGCCTAGCATCGACACTCAAAAACGTCATGAACACCTGTGCCTAGCATCGACACGTAAATCCTCATGTATCTCAGGCGCCGCACACCTTGATCGGCCCTCATATCCATCTCGTGACTCCAGTCGATATCCTCCGGATAACCGACGGGTCCCAAATACTATCACCGGTAGGTAGTACCCCCCCTGCCGGGCTCACCGTCTAGCATATACGAGTCTTCTTACCCCAGGGTACCTCACCGGATCTACTATGTACCCGCAATCGAAACCGCTCCTCGAATCGGGTATACCCACACAAGCTCTCTGGAACCGAGAAAACTCATGGTGGACGCACTGAAATATCATATCAAGGGTAATCGGGATTTAAAAAAAATTACATATTTTCCTTTGAAATATCCAAGGTCCCCAAATCCAGAAATATCATGGAAATAACATATCTCAATGCGTATAATCACAACATGATGTATGCGACATGTAAAGAAAGGTAAGCATATCAGTAAGTCATGCAACATGTAATAGTAATGTGCACATGTCGAGGGAAACCGCTCTTTTAAAATGAATCGGTTTTAAAGAATATCTTGCGGTTCCCAAATCTCTAATCGAGCCAGAATCATCTATGTATGTGTACAGGTATAAATGTACAATATGCCATGCAAGAATCACATCATGAATGCAACAGTACTACAGTGTAGTGGCATGGCAATTATCGATGATGAAGTGTGTGAGCCGGCAAATAGTGTACGTGGAACATACGCATCATCGATAATGGTGCTGGTGTCCTAACAGCATAATGGTAATATCTCAATAAACACAAGTAATGCGATGCAATTAATATGAAAATGCGGAATCGAATAATCAACGCAATAGTGCAGAATCTACATCAATATGTGAGTGTCATGCAGTTTTGCCTTTTGAAATAAGACGAATCGGGGTTTTAGTAAAATAAGGGCTACGGTGTTTTTTAGGAAAAGATGCGCCTTTTGAAATTATCCGAAGAATCCCTTCTTGCCTGTCTTTAAAATACTCCCGATTCGTTAGTTTTGAAATAGGTATGACTCGGGTCTAGTCTAACATCTACTATACTAACTACTGATCTAACTATCAAGTCAATCGGGAGGGGTATGGAAACCACCTAAATCTGAGTCGATATATATATATATATATAAAAATATAAAGCTAGTAGTCGGTGATTCTGCCTCAATAGTATCGCATACGATACCGTATATCATCTGACATCCTCAAGTCATGAGTGCGGATCAATCAACAATATAAAGCTCGTATAGTAAATCGTCGTACGGCATCCCAATAGCTGGGTGCGGGTCAATATCACAATCATCACATCAATTATCTGGTATACTTATCATCATATCACATAAACTGGGGTACCGATCTAAGTCTAGTACGAATCGGTACCATCTATATAAGTATGAATGCGTGTGCGAAAGACACGCCCGAAGGCCCGCTAAATTCACATATCGTATCCCAAATACGAGTCACATCACATCACCGATATCATGGCACCATGCCCAATCTCATCGACTCATCTCCAATGTCCTCCAATATCCTCATCATCACGGTATAAACATAGCAAATATGCACGTATGTGCGTGTGGGTGTAAACCTATTCTAGGGTTCGCGACTAGGAACTACACTAGTTATTTCTAACCCTAATCTATGCATAGTACACCTAACACATCCTAAACAACCAAGTCACACATAAGCTATCATATATATAACTATAGTATATATGGTATACTAGACATCGGACTGCGGGGGTGGTATACGCCATCCACCCGACTCCTCCCCGTAGATATAAATCTACTCACATTTCTTATGTGTGCCGGTGCCGATGTCGCCATTTGCATTTCCAACGCTTCGACGCCACGTGGGGTACCTACAAGGATATCACACGCTAAAACACATGAAAACCATGTCGGAAGCCAAAATGGTGCACGCTACGCCCATAGGTAAAAACCTGTGGCCTCGCGTGCTAACACAGCCAATAACCCTCTGCCGTTGGCGTTCAAACGCCACCCGGCAGAAACGAATCTTCGAATACCAAAATCCATACGAAAACAAGTCGTAAATCATGCGTCAACTCAAGAAAATCAACCCAGATTCTAGCCTGGTTGGAATCAGACAAAACTAGACATACCCAGGGTCAAGTTTACAGGTAAAAGAGACGTGCACGCAAAACGAGGCAGTTCCCTCCTGCTTTGGCCGCAAATTGCGGCCTGATGGATTAAATCTGCGGCCGGGGTAAGGTGGTTGGGGCTAGGGTTTTGGGTATTGCTTCCTATCTGCCTGCATGCCTCACTGCCAAGTCAAAATTATTTTAGGGTATCTCGGGTTGTAGCAGATTCCAGAAAGGCTTAAAAAGTCGACAAAATGCTAACCGACACTAAATCGAACAATCTGGTATCTTTGCTGGAATCTGGGGAAACTCTGGGGTGAACTGGTCTCAACAGCACCAAGTCAAGCTATACTAACATTCAAAACTATCCCTTGGCCAAATCTCACTAAAAATCACTAAAACTAGCACTAAACCACCTAGCAAACACTAAATTTCAGCTTTACGACCAAAATCAAGCAAAGAAAGGAGTTAGGTTGCAAGATTATACCTCAAGGGATCCTAGGATGTAGGTGAAGAGGATAAGAAGAAGAAGAGGGTCTTGTTGCTGCTGTTGCTGAGCTGCTCCTACAGCAGATGCTGTTGCTGTTTTCTTTTGCTGTTGATCCTCGCTGCTGCTGCTGCTGTTATTTTTGTTGTTGTTGCTGTAACTGCAGCAGCAGGTGTTGTGGGAAGGGTTGCTGCTGCAGCTGCTTCTGCATTTGTAATTGTTATGGTGTGGTGATATTAGTGTTGTGAAGTGTTGTTGTATGGTGGAGTGTGAGAGTGGGAGATGTGAGGGAAGGATATGAGTGAGAGGGAGAGATGTGAGGGAAAGCAAAAGATTTGAAATGAGATAGACCATGACACATCCTAGAGCCACCTTTCTCTCTCTCTTAATAAATGCTTGCTTGCTCAAGCCACCATAACCTCTCTCTCTCCTTAACACAAGTCAACCCCCAATCCTAATCCAATGTAAACAAAACCACACCCTTGATTAACCCCAATTAGCTTAACCAAAGGGTTAACCCATCATGGTTGGCCAAACATGGTTAACCCACCATGCTCATCTAAATATGGTAACCCTAGACTTAACCCAAGTTAACATGCACAAGTGTGTGCAGTCTAGATAAAATTCCGATAAAATATTCATAAAAACAGATAAAATATTTAAAAGCCGTTTTGGTAAACTTTTTACCAAAAACCCTACATTAAACACAATTACCACTAAATAACATATTTTAGAATTTCCATAATTTTTCTTCAGAATTTTCCCTATTTATCGGTATTTAATTATACCGAAATATTAAAATATTCAATAAAATAATATTAAATTATAAAAATTCCCAAAATAATATTATATTTTTTCTGAAATGTTACAAGCACCCTTCACAAGAACTCCGTAACTTTCCCCTGCTCTTGGCGCTGTTCAGACGATGTTTCCGGGCTTTCTTTCTGCCCGGTGAGTGCTGCCATTTTCGTCAGCATCTCCTGGAGCTTTTATTGTTGCTGCTAAGCTTTCATCAACGACCGAGTTTGCGACCGATGAGCCAAGAAAGTTTGGCTCTTCTCTTTTCCAGAATCCATGTACACCATGTGCACGATCATGCCCCCAGACTTAGGGCGTTTGGATCCAGCACCCTTGGAATTTGCCGCCGACGATGGGAGATTCTCTGGCCTTCTCTTCTTGTGAGAAGTCAAAGTTGAAGGAGCCATTCTAACAGGCGCCTTCGTGAAAGAAGTCACTCGTTGCATGTTAGAGGGATGGTCATCCTCTTGCCGAGCCTTTGTTTTCTTCAGTCGGCGAGAGTAGTCTTTATTGATCATGGAATCTTGGACCTTCCGCCAGGCCCTGTAGACTTGGGAGGACAGCAGCTGAGGGGGATGCTCCGGCTTCGCCTGTGTCATGTTTTCAACAGGTGGGGGCGATTTCTTCAGCACCGCGGTTGGGGAGTTCTGCCGCACCCTCCTCATTGGTTCAAAGTTATTCCCAGTTGGAACAGCAACATCAACCTCCACCATTGGAGCTGGTGGGGTAAGTCCAGAGGGAAAGTTGCCTCCAGCTTTTCTCACTCGGTGCCAGTTGCGACGTCGAGCATGCCTTGTAAAAGGAATTGCCTCAGTTATGGGAGTGGCTTCGCTATGCTCCCTGCTCTGGTGAAGGGCTACTGCTGGTGCCAGCCTATTGAAGACTGACGTCTGTTGAGAAGGGACGGTCAATCTTTCGAAGGCTGACCTTCTGGTAGGGGAAGCAGTCTTGATGACTTCGCCGGAAGCAGAGGTTGGAACAGCCAATCTTGCGAAGACCGATCCTTTAGTAGGAGAAGTCCCTCTGAGGACTTCACCCTCCGGAGCAGGAACGGCTATCCGTTTCGGGATAACCCCTTCGGTTATTGCGGGCCCACTTGAGCTTTGGCTCAGCCTGTTGAAGACTGAGGTGGCAGATTTGGATGACCCGTTGATAGGGGCCGTGGTGGTTGCAAACCGATCGAAGACAAACTTCTTTGGAGCCTCCTGTGATGGCATTAGGGTGCCAAAGCTTGTTGGCGGGAGCATGGTCCCGAAAAACAATCAAATAGTGGGCTGAGTCACCTGCTCCACTGGCATCGAAAAGATGCAAGCCGCATTTGGTTCGTACGTTACTCCTCATGTAGGGACAGAGCGGGAGTTGCTGTTGCAGGTACACTTGGAAGCCATTGATCTTCTTTTCTCTGCACAGGAGCAAAACACCAAATCTTAGTATTTCGAATCCAGGAGCAACCATAGTAAACGGCGATTTGTTCACGAACACGACACACGAAGTGTGGAGTGGAAAGAGGAAAAGGTCCCACCGGGCGTACCAGAATCTGTTCACCGCCGAAAACAGAGACGAAACCGGGATGGGTCGTCTTGCCTGAATTTAGAGGAAGATGCTATTTGGGTTTATCCGTCCACCTCTCAGAAGATGCCAAGTTGATTTATGGCACCGTATATCGTAGGTTTGGATATATGCGGCCATTGTAGCTGACTTCGTCAGATTCCTCCTCGTTTGCATGGGGTTTTTGATTGTGAGGACGCTCTTCCTTGCAGGCACAAGCCCCTGCAGTTAATTACGTTACTGCATCGCGATAATCACTTTCTTCTGCTCCATAAGTTCACTTCGTGTCGTGTGTGTTTGTTTTATTTTTGGTTGCCCGTGGATTGTATACAGAGACTAATTTATGTTGTCGCCCGTAGGGCGTGGATTAGTCCAAATACGTATATCTTAGATTTGGGTTTGGGTTGATTTAAGGATCGTTGATCTCGTTTGAGCTTAAGATCAACTTAAATTTTTGTTAAGGATACGTTAATCCAATTTGAGACTAAAATATACTTAATGGGGTTTTAGGATCATTCAGATCCAACAAAAAAGCATTTGGGCTCCATTGTTTTAGTTTTAGGACGTTACGGTCCGTTGGTAGTTTAAAGACGTTTCGGTCCATAGATCACCATTTTTGATATGAGGGTTTAGTTTAAGGACGTTTCGGTCCGTAGTAGTTTGAAGACGTTACGGTCCGTAGATCACCCTTTATGAGGTGAGGGTTTAGTTTAAGGACGTTTCGGTCCGTTGTAGTTTGAGGACGTTACGGTCCGTAGATCACCATTTTTGAGGTGAGGGTTTAGTTTAAGCACGTTTCGGTCCGTAGTAGTTTGAGGATTTTATGGTCCGTAGATCACCATTTTTGACCCGTGTATTTGTTACGTGGCGAGATGTACGGCGATGATGTGGGATACACCCATTTGGTATGTTTGGTTTAAGGTGTGCACGTCAGCTTGGGAAGTGCACCCAAGAGCAGTTGGTTGTCGGGACCCGCCACCTCTCTGAAGACGTTGAGGAATTATAACGACATGCATCAGAGGTATGGAGAGATGTACCCTTGAACCAATTCTCGTGTCTGAGGGAAGAGATCATAGTGGACCATCTAAGAATTATTAGCCATTTTGGGGGGACTAAGATTAACTTAGGAAATGTGGGATGAACAACATTTTGAATGTTATGAGTCATGTTTGGGAAGCAATGAACCCATAGGCTCAGTTGATCTAAACTTAGAGTTGACCCACTTAATTTTCTTTTATTTGAAAGAAGTGTTGAGCACTGGTTTGGGCTCAGTCCCCTTTTTCTTGCAAAAAGTGCTGAGCACTCATGTGAGTTCTGACGCTCACACTTCACTCCCTCTTTTCTTTGTCTCTATATAGAGTGTTGAGCACTCTTTATAGCGCCCACGTGCTAAGCACATGAGGCGCTAGGTGTTAGGCGCTGAATGATGAGTGTCAAGCACTTTATGTTCTGTGGCGCCCACGTGAGGGTCACGTGAGGCGATGGGTGCTAAGTGCCAGCCTTTGAGTACTAAGCACTCTTTATTTTGTAGCGCCCACATGAGGGGCACGTGAGTCGCTAGGCGTTGAGCGTCAGCCAATGAGTGCTAAGCACTCTTTATTTTATGGCGCGCACATGAGAGGCACGTGGGGCGCTGGGCGCTGCCCACTGATTACTAAGCACTCCTAAGTTCTCTCTCTTCTTCTTATTTTTTGAATGATCCTCAGGATCTTTATCTAATTTTATTTACCTAAAATTTTCAAGAAGAGAGTTCTTCTTTCTCGAGAATTTAATTCTCTGTTCTTTCAAAGCTTTCTCCTCTCTTTTTTCAAAGCTTATGGGGGGTTCTTCCATGTTAGACTTGAAGTCTTGGGTCCTTTATATAGTAGAGGCAAGTCTGTTGATTAGTTGAAGACATCTCTCATTGAGAGATCTTAATTGATTTGGGGATTTTACCCACACTTGGATCCAAGGGCTTCTGTTTTACAGAAGGTATTTTTCTTGTTCTTAACAAGATTAGGGAAATATTTTCCTATACAGAATTTATTCTGTAGATCGGTTATTCTTTAATCAACATTGGATTTTTAATCCAACGGTACTCTGTTTTACAGAGAGTAATCTTTCTTATTTAGAAAGATTTGAGGAATATTTTCTCAACAGAATTTAATTCTGCATTCTGATGATTTATCATCTCCGTTGGATTTTTGATACAACGGCTCTGTTTAACAGAAAGTAGAATTTAATTCTACTAAGCGTCGGCGCTCATGTGCTGTGCACGTGCAACGCCAATAAGAGTTTTTAATTCTGGCGATGGCGCCCTCGTGGCAGACACGTGAGGCGCTGCCTCTTGAGTTTTGAACAGAGCTTTGCTCTTTTAAGAGTTTTTAACTTTGGCGCTGGCGCCCTCGTGGCAGACGGGTGAGACGCTGCCTCATGAGTTTTGAACAGAGTTTTGCTTTTTTATTGGAGAAATAGTGGCCTAGATTACTCGAGCTATTAAGCTTTCGGGATGTTTTCTCACCTGATGTCCTAAAGCCATCTGGTTTGGGAGCCACTGGCCTAAAACTCGCGGCACGGGTATTCTAGTTAGCTTAACAAGACTAGACACAAAAAAATAAAAATAAAAAAATAAGTTATGTGAGAAAAAGTCGTGTTTTTTTGTCTAGAATTTCTCGAGTTATTAAGCGTTCGGGGTGTTTTCTCACCTGATGTCCTAACGTCGTCTGACTTGGGAGCCATCGGCCTAACACTCACTTATGTGAATTCTAGAAAGCCTAATAAAATACGACAATTGAATTAAAACCTGTAAATAAGCTGTGAATAAACGACTAAGTACGGAGATACGAAAACGGGACACATTTTAGTTTGAATCAAAACTTTTAGTACGGAAAGATGCATACACTTTTATGTAGGGGTATCCGATCAAGAATGTGATCAGAAGTGGGGTGAAGAATTTGAGCTTATGTTTTCACTCTAGGATGAATACGGTATTCCAGTCTTGACATGAAAACCCTAGGATTAGCTTTTAGATTATTCACAAACTAATAAGATCACGGATTTTGTCGGTAATATCCACTAAAAACCTTCACAAGACAAAACTCGTCCTTCAGTGAACCTAAGGGTTTAACGACTTGTCACACGTGTTAAGTGCAACTGTGATGCTTACGAAAGTGATCTAGGATTTTATTTTTCTTTTTAGATTTTGTTTTGCTCGAGAACGAGCAAAATATAGGTTTGGGGGTATTTGTTCAGCACTATTATCTGGATTTTATACTTCCCACTTCAATCCGTTTTGGTATATTAGCAAGTGCTATTGAGTTATCTTTGTAATATTTATGCAAGTTTTTAGATTCAGGATACAAGAGACGGATTTGAACGTAAAACTTACACACTCGCAGCTAACCGACGGAAACACACGCAGGTGCCCATCTCATTTGAATCATAGAGCAAGACTAGGTGCATCTCAATGTACTGGTCAAGACAAAGCAACAGTCCAAAAATTGGACATATTCGGGCCCGTTGACAGCTGGTCGGCCAAAATGCCCAAATGGACCCCACTAAGAGTTCTGTTGTGTGAAACTGCATTACAAAAATGTCAAAAAAGACTTGTCCCATTCCAAACATTTTCTTGTTGATTTTACACCCATGACATGATTTTGTCTTTATACAAATTAAATCTCACCAACTAGGGCCCACCCATCACTCTTCAATCTTCACAATGAGCAGCTTGAGCATTCTTATTTTGCACATGATGTAGAGATCCTTGGATTTTTCTTAAATGTATACGTAAAAAGGAGAGCCAAGCACGCAGCACGCATTGGTTGACTTATCTATTTGTGCGGGCTATATATGCGCAGCATACACCAGAGAAGGGGAGCTCTCATTCAGTGTAGTGTAGGATTAGTTTTAGTTTTAGTTTTTCTTTGCTTTGTGAACTAAGAGTAGGGTAAGTTAGCCATGAAAATGTTCTTCCTCCTTTCTAGTTTAGCTTAGCTTTTATTTGCAGGTTGTAATCTGGTATGTTCTAATGGATGTAATTTCTTTCATATGTAATCTTTTCTTTTCTTTTCATTTGACCTATTGTATTTTGTTCTTTTTTTTCTTATCATTTCTTTTTCTTTACTTGCATTAATTAAGATAACATAATATATTTTCCTTGATTAAGATGAGGAAAGGTTAGATCATCTACGGCTAAGCCTCCGAATCCCTCTCTTGATTCTCATACATTAATCTTAAGACAAACAATATGAATCCACCCGTGTTTTGATGATCCATTCTACTGCAAGTAGTTAGAAAGTGACAGCTCTGCCTCTCTGTAATTACTTGAAAGTTAGTGTGATGGTTCATACTTAATAAGGGATTAAAAATTGATATTGGTTTGATGAAGAAATAAATACAAGATTACAGAATGCAGGGAGTAAAATCTGATAGGTTATGGATGTTAGGAAGTGACGGCTCTGCCTCCCCCTAACCACATAGCCTGTAACGACCCTAATATCACTATACATTTGTGTTTTCTTTCTTTACTAAAATATTTTATTTATTTATTCTTAGTATTTTTCCGTAAATTTTGTTTTCTATTAAATATATTATTTTATTATTCCATCTATTTTTCACAAACACATTTCTTTAAACTAAATCTTAACCTATTTCAAATTAAACGCAAGACCTGACCCAGCCCATAACCCAAATTCAATCTCATTTTCATTTACTTTTATAAAACTATGAGCCCAAAAATCCACTTTATTTTTAATCAACAGGATATATTTAATTCTTATTAAATATGTGCATAAACAGCCTTATATCTCATTGGTTAAGTCCTTCTATTATGATTCCATATGTCACATATTCAAATTCTCATTCTAGCAATTATTTTTTTTTTTTTATCAATTTTTATATTTCTCATAATTTACAAATGAGACCTTTCATTTCATCTTACTTTTAACTCTCAAAATAATTAGAATGGTTATGAGCTATAATTTATTAGAATTATGGTGGTCATAAACTTTTTTTTATATGTCACTCTTATTTCTTTTGTTCATCTCACATTTCTATTATTTCATATCTCTCTCTTCATCTCTACTTCATCCCATCTTAGACATTTCTTTTTGACAATTCTAAAAATAAAATAAAATCTCTTTTCTTTTGAGCTTGGAGAAGCACTGTTTCCATCAAGCTTCAAAGACTCGGTTGAAGATTTTATCTAAATGGTGAGCCGGTTGTTAAACCGACTCACACAACCTGTAAGTCCCTACTCTCTCCCTCCCCACCATCTCTTTATTCTCCTCTTGTCATATCTCGTAAACCCCCTATTTTTTCATATCGTAATCTGTAAGAGAAAATAAATATAAATATATACATATATATAAGTCTAGATATATATGGTTCTATATGGTTTAATAATACCTTATTGGCTCTTATTCAAATTAAAATATTTTCAATTCTTTGTTTATGACTATGAATGTTTATTAAGAGTTGTGAGAACATAAATTTCATGCCACAATATATCTATAATGTCTCATGAAATCAGTTTGCTTAATAAAAGAAAAATAGAAACTTGCATAAAAATATTAGTTAATCTTTTTGTTGATTTTAGTATACACATCAATACCTTTACTATCAAAATAATTTTTAGAAATTAATTTTTACTTCTGAAAATTTTAAGAAATTTATTTTTGATTGAATATATTTTTGTGTACACGCTGTAAAAATTTTAGATCGAATCACTTAACGGTTTAGAAATTATATCATTTTTATTCACCGTTCGTAAAAACTGAAAACTGTATTTATTGGTCAAGTTATTAGACACATAATTTGGTCTACCGATATCCAAATTGAGAAAATTCAGGTGTTTTGGATATCTACATCGAATGATATAGATTTTCTTACTTTTATGTTTTTACTGAAAACCGACGTAAAATATAGAAAACAACGTCATAATATTAAGTGACGGATCTGGACAGAATTTGTCCTGATTTGCACACTGTTTTTAAATAGGATATAATTCGAACTCGCGATGTCCGTTCGTGACAAACTATAGAGGTGTAGATGGATAATTGATAGAAATATAATTTTCTGTATATTATATTACTTAGAAACGCATGAAACAACTCGATATAGACTTTGCAATATAACATATAGTACTATCCAGAAATCTGAATTTCTTTTTTAAACGCTGATATTAAAACAATCATAATTAGAGCTTCAGAAATCCAAATCGGACGAATCTTAGTGTTTTGGATAATTATATCGAAAAACCTACAATTTTCTAATAATTTTTGTAACCTAAAACCCGATAGAAATTAACCCAAACTGCGTTTTAAAAATATGTGACGGTGCTAAACAGATTCTGATCTGTTTTGCGCGACGATATGAAAACATGCCCCCAGACGGGTAGTCGTATTTAGGCGAGAATGGAACCCACGTGTGCATAACAATTAAGGATATGTTTCGTTTATATTATGATTTCAAATGACTTGATTAACTAGTCGAATATATCACATATTTGTTGGGTTCCCTAGCACGGCAGCAAGATTCCGAGAGGCATCGTCCATGCCATTTTCTGATTTTTGCCGTACAAAAGAACCATAACCCTAGAATTTTAACTAGAGTTTTAAACGAACTAGCAATGTTAACATCTTAACATCAAAGTGAATGAGGAATACAACCTTTGTAAACCGGTCCTTCACATCTAATGCTCCGTGTAGTAGTCCCTTCGCTCCAATTAGTGAACTCCCAGACTCTAGAGAAGGTTCACATGAAGAAATGAACAAGCTTGCTCAATGTCTTCGAGACCGAAGATGATCTACGTCGACAAGACTCAAGCTCATGCTACCTCTTCACTAATGGTGAAATTAGTGAAGCAAACACCCTAAACTAAATGGAAAATAGTAGAGAATGATGAAGTAGAAAATGGGCTCACTTTAGATTTGTTTTTCTCACAATATTTTCTCAACTTGAGAAAAGCTAGCAAGCTTTCTCAATGAAGAAGAAGATGAAAAATGAGAGAGTGAGAGAATGAACTAACTTAGTGAGAATAGTAACCATGGGTGAGTTGGTGTCATACACCAACTCATGTAGAGAATAAACCATGGGTTACAATAATGGTTAGGTTAATAAATATCTACAAGTAAAACAAAACTAGTGGACTAAGTCAAAGATGCTACAAGCTTCTCCAAGCTTCCAAACATGTGACTAATTTCCTACTAATTTTGATTAAATTTAAATAAATAAAATCATACATTATCATTAGCTTAGTGTGAGTCTCATACACCCATGTCACATGTGGCATCAAGCATGGCACAAAATAATGTACATTAATATATATCACATATATACTGTATGCACACAAGTGAGAAAAGAAATCTTAAGTGAGCTAATATTAGTTAATATATATTAATATATCAAATATATAATTATACATTAAATTATTAAATCAACACTTGAATTAATAATCCGGCTATACCATATACAACCGACTAATATCAAATGTAACAATCTATCGAATCAACACTTGATCCGATAACATGGCTATATTACATATAACCGACCGATATCATATATCGCGAGAATAGAATGCGGTATCACATATGCGCATTAATCTCGGTCCCGCACATATCACATATGTGCTCCTACTTCGTTTCGCATGAACCAGGAAACCTCTGTGTAGGACTCTAAAGACTTGTCAATACGCCGGCAATAGGTGATGATCATTTCAAACACCCACAAGCCGCAAGCGGTCTGGTAAACGTAACGGCCACCCAGGTATTGAGCGATCAGAAGATCAACAAGCAAGCCTGCTCATACTCTTGCGAATCCAATCAGTAACACTACCGTACAGTCCGGTCTCTTCGTCTGATATGTCGCATATCTCGCCTGGGGATGGTAAACGTCAGACTCCAATAGTTTGATAAGTCATGCTAACGTGAGGTGTTCTCCGCCGAAAGACGCGACCGGGACGTTGGGACGTCTGGCCTGAATTGGGGGAAGATGCTATTTTGTTTTATCCGTCCACCTCTCCGAAGATGCCAAGTTGATTTATGACACCATGTATCGAAGGTTTAGACGGATGCGTCCGATGTAGCAAACTTCGTCAGATCCCCCCTCATTGTGAGGGGGTTTTGATTGTGGGGACGCTCTTCCCTGTAGGCGCAAGCCCCTACAGTTAATTACGCTACCGCATCGCGGTAACCACTTTCTTCTTCTCCAGAAGGTCACTTCGTTTCGTGTATATTTGTTTTATTTTTGGTTGCCCGTGGATTGTATACGGAGACTAATTTATGTTGTCGCCCGTAGGGCGTGGATTAGTCCAAATCCGTATTTTTTTAGATTTGGTTTTGGGTTGGGTTTAAGAATCGTTAATCTCATTTGAGACTAAGATCAACTTAAACGTTTGTTAAGGATACGTTGGTCTAATTTTAGACTAAGATCAACTTAACAATTTGTTAAGGATACGTTAGTCTAATTTTAGACTATGATCTACTTAACAGGATCATTTAGATCCAACAAAAGTGCATTTGGGCTCTATTGTTTTAGTTTAGGGATTTTGCGATCTATAAGTTTAAGGACATCATAGTCCATGGAGTTTAAAGACATCATAGTCTAGTTTAGAGACATCATAGTCTGTAGGGTTTAGTTTAGGGACGTTGCGGTCCATAAGTTTAAGGACATCATAGTCCATGGTATTTTGGCTCCACAGTTTGGGGATGCGCTAAAAGTTATTGGTTATTGGGACCTTCCATCTCTCTGAAGACGTTGAAAGATTACAACGACATGAATCAGAGGTATGAAGAGATTTACCCTTGAACCAATATCCCGATTTAGGAAATGGGATGAACATCAGTTTAGATGTCATCTGTTAGGAGAACACTAGTCATATTTGGAACTAGGATTAGTTTGGGGAGACCTGAACATGGGGGCTCAGTTGATTGGTGACACAAAGGGTCATAGCTTCGGAAGACTTGGCTAATTTGAGCTAAGGTTGATTTCCCTTAATCACCCCATAGTGCTAAGCACTGAATCAGTGTTAAACACTGTACTCTGGAGGAGCTCATGTGTGAACACGTGAGGGGCCCCGAAGTGGGCATTGTTCCTTGAGTTTATTCCCTCATATGTATATAAAAGTGCTGAGCACTTGGCTCACGTGTGAGCACGTGAGGCGCCTAAGGTGAGAACTGTTCTCTGGATTTTATTCCTCTTACATTTATAAGTGCTAAGCACTTGGTTCATCAAACAGTCATGTGGAGACATGTGAGGTGCCTTCAAAATGCGAGCAGTGTCTTTGGAATTTTCTCTCTCTTTTATACACCACTGTTTGGGGGTCACGTGGGAACATGTGAGGCGCCCCCAAAATGGGAGCTATCTTGGGTTTATTCTCTTTTTACTTTTCTGAGTGCTAACACTATTGGGTCACGTGAGATCACGTGAAGCGCTCTGAAGAATGAAAATTGCCTTTGCTTCATTCTTCTTTTCTTTTTCTGAGTGCTAAGCACTATCAAGGGATCACGTGAGGTCACATGAGGCGCCCCCAAATTGAGATGTGTTTTAGATTTACTCCCCTTTTTGAAAAGCTTGTTCGGTGGTGCGCCAAGAGTTGTTGGTTATTGGGACCCTCCACCTCTCTGAAAACGTTGAAGAATTACAACGACATGTATCGGAGGTGCAGAGAGATGTACCCTTGAACCAAATTCCAGATTGAGGGGAGAGATCATCGTGGGATGAACATCATTTTAGATTCCATCTGTTAGGAGCTCATTAACTATCTCTGAGACTGAGATCTGTTTGGGGGACCCTGAGCATGAGGGGCTCGATTGATTGCCCTCGGGAGATTCGATATAAGTTTGGCTAATATTGGCCTCTCACAGTGTTAAACACTGATATATGATCGGCGCTCACGTGCTCCCACGTGAGGCCTTAAAGTAATGTTAAACACTAGTGTATGATCAGTGCTCACGTGCTCCCACGTAAGGCGCTTGAAATAGTGTTAAACACTAAGAATTTGAGGCGCTCACGTGGGATCACGTGAGGCGCTCCAAAAATAGGGTTTATTCCCTTTTATCTTTTATAAGTGCTGAGGACTTCTCATGGGTCACGTGTTAGTTGTATGTATGCCCTAGAGGCCATTATTATACATGAGATGTAAATTATAATGGATGCTGGGACATATATAGGGAGGAATTTCTTGCTCGACATGATAGTATGCTATCTGGTTGCTTTTTATCTTAACATGTATACTTTCTGTCTCTCTGTTACATGTTGATAAAGCCCTTAGGATGTGTGCTTGACTTCCAGGATTATGATGCAGATCATACTAGTGGGGCCTGGGTAGTCTATAAGTTCATCCTCCAATATTCCTAGTCGAGGGAATATCGAGACGGGGCATCGATATTCCAGAGTAGACTAGCGTATATCTTCTCGACCCATGTGATAAGCGATGGATGATCCCATATCCATTGGTGTTTGACATCAGAGATGGTATATTGGTGCTCAGTGGAGACTGGGTACACTGAACGGACTCGCCGAGAACTCCTAGATGGTATTATACCTCACGTCAGATAGCAGTTCTCTAGTGACACCGGTACAGGTTAGTCTGTCGACCCGAGATCGTTATAGAGTCTTGTGTGTCTCCCACTGTGCTTTGATCTCCACCTTACCACGGCTCTACTGAGTCATACAAACAGGTGGTTTTTTGGTACAGTCCCGAGTCACATGGAGGCAATGAGCGGTAGGAGAGGATTCGTCTCTCCCGGTATTGGGGGTTGATATTGCACTATGCTCGATTGGCCATAAATGAAATCCCTGGCCAGGGTAAATGTGATTTACTGGTAGGTGTTATCAGTAGTTTCACGCCCGTTATGGACCTTACATCGGCATGAGTTATCAAGCTACCGGGGTCTGACATTTACCACCCATAGGCGAGATATTCGACATATCAGACGAACAGACCTGACTGTATGGTAAGTGTTACTGATTGGATTCGCAGGAGTATGAGCAGGCGTGCTTGTTGATCTTCTGATCGCTGAATACCCGGGTGGCCATTACGTTTATCACGCCTCTTGCAGCTTGTGGGTGTTTGATATGATCATCACCCACTGCCGGCGTATTGACGAGTCTTTAGAGTCCTACACAGAGGTTTCCTGGCTCAATCGAAACGAAGTAGGAGCACATATGTGATATGTGCGGGACCGAGACTGATACGTGTGTGTGATACTGTAGGGTTCCTAGGCACTCTAAGGAGGTCTCACAAGGCATCAACCATGCCAATTTCAAATTTTACAAGTGCCGAGAAACCCTAATACGGATCGTTGACTAGAGTTTAGGTGAAACATGCAACTAGTTAACAACTTAACTAAGTGAACGGAAATACAACCTTTGTAGATCCGGTCCTCCACCTCCATAGCTTCATGATGAAGTCCCCTCGCTGCGACCATCGGATCCCGGGCTCTAGCGTCGGCTTCATCGGAGAAATGGGCGGGCTAGGTCGTCGACTTCGATGCCGAAGATGATCTACGTCGAGGCAACACAAGATCAAGCTCCAACTTCACCAAGTCATGAAACTTATGAAGAAAACACCCTATACTACTTGGCAAGTGGTGGAGGATGAAGAAATAGGTAATGGGTTCACTTTAGAATTGGATTTCTCACTCTTTTTCACATGTTGCCATAGATGGAGGCAAGGTTTCTTCTTTGTTAAAGAAGAAGAAGAAGAAGAAAGAATATGATGAGTATTATTTAAAAATAGAAAACAAAATGATACTTATCTTAATCTCAACCATAGTTTAGTGTAGAGAATTAACTAGGGTTTAGTTGAATGGTTAGGGTTACGACATGAAGACAAAATGGTCACTTAGTCAAAGCTTCATGAAGCTTCAACAACAAAACAAACTAAGCCACCATTTCATTTTTGCCCAAAATGAATTAATGAATAAATAAATAAATGAATAAGTAAGTAAATCAAAACCCTAACCATTAACATAACCATGGTTTAATTCTTTACACAAACCCAAGTTTGCATGCATCATCAAACATGATACAAACAAGTGCACAAAAGTATATCACATATACAACTTGTGTACATCAAGTGAGAAAATCCAATTTAAGTGAACCAATACTAGTTAATGCAAAGTAATATATCAAATATATAATTATGCATTAAATCATTAAATCAATACTTGATTTAACGATCCGATCATATCGCATATAACCGACTAATATCCAATGTATCGGCTTATCGAATCAATCCTCGATTCAATAACTAGGTTATATCGCATACAACCAATCGATACATTCATCGTGAGAATGGAATACGGTATCACATACACGCATTATTCTCGGTCCCGCACATATCTCATATGCGCTCCTATTTCGTTTCGCTTGAGCCAGGAAACCTCTGTGTAGGACTCTAAAGACTCGTCAATACGCCGGTAGCAGGTGATGATCATATCAAACACCCACAAGCCGCAAGCGGTCTGCTAAACGTAACGGCCACCCGGGTATTGAGAGATCAGAAGATCGACGAGCAAGCCCGTTCACACTCCTGTGAATCCAACCAGTAACACTTACCGTACAGTCCGGTCTCGTCGTCTGATATGTCGCATATCTCGCCTAGGGGTGGTAAACGTCAGACCCCAATAGCTCGATAAGTCGTGTCGATATGAGGTCTATAACAGTTCGAGAAACTACAGGTAACACTTACCAGTAAATCTCAGCAACCCTGGCCAGGGGTTTCCGGTTATAGCCAATCGAACACAGCGCAACATCAACTCCCTATACCGGGAGAGACGAATCCCCTCCTATCGCTCATTGCCTCCATGTGATTCGGGACTGTACCCAAAAACCACCGTTTTACACGCCTTCTTGGACGTGGTAAGGTGGAAATCAAAGCACGGTGGGAACCACACAAGACTCTATGACGATCTCGGGTCAACAGACTACTCTGTACCAGTGTCACCAGAGAACTGCCATCTGACGTATGGTATAATACCATCTGGTAGTTCTCGGCGAGTCCGTCCAGTGTACCCAGTCTCCACTGAGCACCCGTATATCATCTCTGATGTCAAACACCAATGGATATGGGATCATCCATCGCCCATCTGAATGGGTCGAGAAGGTATACGCTAGTCTACTCTGGTATATCGATGCCCTGTCTCGATACACCCACGACTAGGGACCTTGAAGGATGTACTTACGGACTACCATGTCCCCCTAGTATGTGTTAGTTATATGTATGCCCTAGAGGCCATTACTGTACATTGGATGTATATTGTAGTGGATGCTGGGACATATATAGGTAGGACTTTCTTGCTCGACATGATAGTACGCTATCTGGTTGCTTTTTATCTTAACATGTATACTTTCTGTCTTTCTGTTACATGTTGATAAAGCCCTTAGGATGTGTACTCGACTTCCAGGACTATGATGCAGATCATACTAGTGGAGCCTGGGTAGTCCATGAGTACATCCTTCAATGTTCCTAGTCGTGGGAATATCGAGACGGGGCATCGATATTCCAGAGTAGACTAGCGTATATCTTCTCGACCCATGTGATGGGCGATGGATGATCCCATATCCATTGGTGTTTGACATCGGAGATGGTATGCGGGTGCTCAGTGGAGACTGGGTACACTGAACGGACTCGCCGAGAACTCCCAGATGGTATTATACCTCACGTCAGATGGCAGTTCTCTGGTGACACTGGTACAGCTTAGTCTGTTGACCCGAGATCGTCATAGAGTCTTGTGTGTCTCCCACTGTGCTTTGATTTCCACCCTACCACGACTCTACTGAGTCGTGCAAACAGGTGGTTTTTGGGTGCAGTCCCGATTCACATGGAGGCAATGAGCTATAGGAGGGGATTCGTCTCTCCCGGTATTGGGGGTTGATGTTGCACTATGCTCGACTGGCCATAACAGGAAATCCCTGGCCAGGGTTGCAGTGACCTACTGGTAAGTGTTATCAGTAGTTTCACACATGTCATAGACTACACGTCGGCATGACTTATCAAGCTATTGGGGTCTGACGTTTACCACCCCTAGGCGCGATATGCGACATATCAGACGAACAGACCGGACTGTACGGTAAGTGTTACTGGTTGGATTCACAGGAGTGTGAGCGGGCTTGCTCGTCGATCTTCTGATCGCTCAATACCCAGGTGGCCGTTACGTTTAGCAGACCGCTTGCGGCTTGTGGGTGTTTGATATGATCATCATCTGCTACCGGCGTATTGACGAGTCTTTAGAGTCTTACACAGAGGTTTCCTGGCTCAAGCGAAACGAAATAGGAGCGCATATGAGATATGTGCGGGACCGAGAATAATGCGTGTATGTGACACCGTATTCTATTCTCGCGATCAATGTATCGAATGGTTATATGCGATATAACCTAGTTGTCGAATCAAGGATTGATTCAATAAGCCGATACATTGTATACTAGCCGGTTATATGCGACATGACCGGATCATTGAATCAAGTGTTGATTTAATGATTTAATGTATAATTATATATTTGATATATTACTTTGCATCAACTAGTATTGGTTCACTTTAAATGGATTTTCTCACTTGATGTGCATATTGTATATGTGATATATTTTTTGTGCACAAGATTGTATCATGTTTGATGATACATGCAAGCTTGGGTTTGTGTAAAGAATTGACCATGGTTATATGAATGGTTAGGGTTTCATTTTATTTACTTATTCATTTATTTATTCTTTTTGTTTATTTTGGAAAAAGAAAATGATAAAGAGAAAAAGAAATGGTGGCTTAGTTTGTTTTTTGTTGAAGCTTCTTGAAGTTTTGAACAAGTCCACCATTCTTGTCTCTTCTCTAACCCTAACCACTCATCTAACCTTAGTTAAATCTCTACACTAAACCATGGTTGAGATTATGATAAGTATCATATTGTTTTTATTTTAAAACACTTATGATATATATCATCTTCTTCTTCTTCATCTTCTTCTTCCATGAAAAGAAGCTTGCTACATCAATGGTGATTGATGAAAAAGTGTGAGAAATCCAAATCTAAAGTCTACCCACTTCCTATTTCTTCATCCTCTACCTCTTGCCAAGTAGTATAGGGTGTTTCCTTCATAAGTTTTCTTGACTTGGTGAAGTTGGAGCTTGATCTAGCGATGCCTCGACGTAGATCATCTTCGGCATCGTCGTCGATGACCTAGCCCGCTTTTTCTCCGATGAAGCCGACGCTAGAGCCCAAGATCCGATTTGTACAGTGAGGAGACTTCATCGCGGAGCCATGGAGGTGGAGAACCGGATCTACAAAGGTTGTAGCCACTTTCCTTTAGCATTTAAATCGTTTACATGCTTGCATCGCCTCATTATCTAGTTAACGATCCGTATTAGGGTTTGTAGGCACCCGTAAAATTTGAATTAGCCATGTTTGATGCCTTGTGAGACTCCATTAGAGTGCCTAGGAGCCCTACAGTGGTATCAGAGCCTAGCTAGAGCCTTAGGCGATGTGTAGACGGAGTTAGAAGTCCGATCGACCCGAAACCCCGATTTTAACATGCTCTCTGGACATTTTTGAAATTCGTGGATTTTTGTGAATTAAAAATATGCAGAAAAATCAGCAGGTATTCTTAAGAATTACTGTGAAATTCGAGAGCATGATTCCTCTAGAGTGCGGCGGAACTGCGGCACAAGCATGGCTTGTGCGGCGGTTCCGCGGCCAAGTTGTCCCATCATCTGTTTTAATTTTCACAGTAACTCCTAGTTTTTAGTGCTGGTTTTCCTGGGAATATTTTAATATTTATTCCAGAGTTTTATTTTCTGGGTTGTATTGGGGACTCGGTGTATCGATGGGATTGTCTAATTTTGTCTGTGTGTTTTTCCGGGTAATTTTTAGAATATGTTAAAAAGTTCGACCGGATATAAATACCCACTTTTTCCCCTGCCGGGAAATTTCCAATTGTTGGATTTTTCCGTAGTTTAACGACGTTCTAAGTAGTGCAAGTAACACGATGGTCTCTCTAGAAGACAACAAACCTTAACTCGATTATGTGACTGTCTTGAACTGCCCTTTGAACCTTCGGGTTTGGGGCAGTACGGCGTGCCACATGTGAGGCGTTGGCTTGACCCTTCTACGGCTGGACCGTTGGTACTGAGGCACGAACTGAATGTTGTTAGACTTATTTCATGTGTTGAGCTGTTTCGGGAAACCTTGGGTGTTCGAATGTTCAATCGGAAAGTTTAACATTTTCTGTTTATCTGGAATGTGATACAACAATTGGAATTCACAAAAGTTATGTGATAACTGAATGAATGTTATAAACATAGCACTTTAGTCTCACTTGATCGGTTGCCACGGAATTTTGATGTGATCAAAAGTCCGTCGCAATCACGTAGCGTACGTGGATACTCGTCGGGTAAACTTAATAGACAGCCTCACTCCATAGCCCCGACCAAGTGACTGTAGGAGAACCCCGTCGCCGAAAGCATCCGTTCGGGTGCTCGCGGTAGCGGTGTTCCGCCTTGGTGCACTTCGTCGACGGTATCAGGGGTGCGGCCGCCTACTAAAGTTTGCGACGAGCATTCGATCAGGATGTCGGGAATCTTGTTGAATTGCCCGACTTGATATTGAAAAGAGCTTTCGATAATGAGACTAAAATGCGGGGTTTATAATTGTTAGGCATGGGATGTCTAAGTATTTCATTTGATTAGGCATGCGATGTCTAAAGAGGTTGCGGATTCCAACTGTTGTAGTTTTACACTTTCTTTTCTGTGACCGTAAGTGTAATATGTGATATCGCCGGTTTCGTTGCTATATGTCAACGACAATTGGGATACGCATGTTTGCTTACGTTGATGACATGTGATGTTATGTGTTGCTGGATATGTTATATTGGATCGTCGTGTTTGAATAGCCGGGGTTTTTTATGTGAGATGAGTGTTTTTCATTTTCATTCATGTAAAAACTTGTATGTAATATTCTTTTATTGGGGCACTTCCAGGTTGCGGATGTTGTCACCATTTGTATATTATTTACTTTTCTGCACTAGGATAGACCCAAGGAGGGGAGCATAAGTAACCAGGTTCTGGAGTCCAGTGGGAGACCAACTCGAGGAGTCGAGTCCGGGTCTCCTAACTCTAGAATTGGTAGGGTTGCTTGCCGCTCTCGTAGGGGTCTAGGGGTGTGGGATTGGCTATTCATCACGACCGTGGAATCCGTGTTTTATACTGGCTCGTATTAAAAACACGGACGTCCTAGTATATCCAATATTTCATATGTTTCTTCTGCTGTGATTTATCTGTGATGTGATCATGTGATGTTCTGTGACAGATATTATATATAGTATATATGATATATTATATAGACGTTGCTTATGTTTTACACCCGCGCTAACCCTGCCTCGCTCTGCCGTTAGTTACCTAACCTAACGGTGCAGACGGGACATCGAGGCGAATGCGGATGGCATAAGCGTACGTTATATTTATCTGTGATGTTTAGGTGGACTTAAATGATGGGATATTCATTAATGAGATTAATGAAAGAAAATAAACCTAATTGATGTTGTGGAATCGAATTTCAAAATAAAAACAGGTAGCTACAGTTCTTGCTTTGCATCGCGGTGTTCATTATAGAACATCCTGCACCTTATTCGATGAGGAAAGGACCGAGATCCCTTCACCGGGAGTGACTCCTTTAGCAATAACTGGCAGATGCTACACACTCGGTTTGTCCTTTGATTGCTTCTATAGTTTCTGCTTTGCACAGTGATATATATGATATATCCCGCACCTCATTCGACGAGGAAAGGGCCGACGATCCCTTCACCAGGAGTGACCCCTTTAGCAAAACTAGAAAAGCTTCAAAAACATTTCATTTAAAAACCATTTGATTCCGCAACGAGATCAAGTTCAAAGCGTTAAAGGTTTTCACAAAAACCATTCGCAACCCTCCGTCATTTTAGGAAGTAGAGTACTTAGTATTCGTGCTGTGTTTGTTGACCATAGTCAAGGCACAGTGTACGGTAGCTAAGTGAAGTCTTCCTACACCGCATATGATGCGATTAGTTAAGACAGTCGTGTGACTTTGTTGACCTTAGTTAAGGGTCATGTGGGTGGGTCTAATTAATCATGAAATGACGGGTAGAACATGACTAGTGCTTATGATTTGTTGACTATAGTTAAGGTCATAAGTGCTAGGGGTAAAAATCTTTATCAGGAGTTTCAAGTGTTGAAATTTGCAATGAGATTGCATACCTTCTTTGTGATAGTTGGATCCCGATACCCACTGTGAGTAATTGTTACTCCTGGGAGAGTTTTGCACTTTGCAATTAGCCGATCAAGTAGGTGTCTAGAAAGGTGTCAACGGAGTTACGCCTCTGGGAAAACTAGGTTTACAGTAATTAGGTCCGTGCGAAAGCACGGGGAACCTCCCTCAAAGTACCGACACTGGCCTGGCTGAAAGATTGGCGAACTTGTAGAGTGTAATTAATCCCGGCTAGTCTTTCCTTTTACGGTTTGAAGGAAGATTTGATAAAAAGCAGTGGGAGCCATCCTGATTAGATAAAATACATAACCAATCTAATCTTGCAAGAGCGCACGCAGAGTGTTTTCTTCTCTCTCTCTCTCCTGGTAGCGACCATATCACGCCTTAATCAAGATAATAAAATGGATGTATTGACCGAACCCGCTTGTTATACTGAACTGGGGAAAGTTGGTCCCGCTCCATCTTATAATTGTTATAAGACAGAGCAGGAAATAGGGAATACCAGAATTCCTATGCCGCCCAAACGAAGAAAGTGCATATGATGCATCTCCTTCGGGTATGTTCATTACAAAGAACTGTTTCTCAGTATCCTCTGAATTCTGGGTATATGATACCAGATCAGGATCCCAGATATGTAATTTGTTACATAGGGCTACAAAAGGGTAGAAAAACTGAGAACGGGTGATAAGTTTCATGAGACAGAAAACATGGCAAGTGTTGCAGCCAAGTCTGTTGGTCACTATCACCCTGTATTACTAATACATTGATTCTGAACAAATGCTATTAGATACTGAACCTGATATACAAAATCATATCAGTCTCTTTATAAGTAAAGAATTGATAAAATTTTGTATTGATGGATAATGTTTTGAACATTTCCTATATAAAAAGTTGATCGGTTCAGGCACGTTATCTAAAAGCATTGACGTTCTACATCAAACTACAGTTTCTCGTATACAGAACACACACAAGAGGAAGAGTTCAGAAATGAACGAATTCTTCTTGAGGTATTGTAGACTAGGTCATATCAATGCGACCCGACTAGCTGAAGTTACATTTAGATGCATATTTAAATCAGTTTGAATTTACATCTTGTGAAACTTGCCAGTCATGTCACAAAGATATAATGACACCAGCTCTGTTTACTGGAAGCAGAGAAAGAGTTAATGAACTCTTGGGACTGATACATAATGATGTATGTAAGGTCTCCTGTCTACACATGCCAGGACTGGTTCTTTATACTTCATTATATTCTCTGATAATCTCTCAAGATTCAGTCATACGTTCCTGTTGAAACATAAGTCCGAACCTTTTGAGGTATTCACAGAATATAAGTTAGAAGTAGAGAACCAATAACCGGGTATAGGTATTATGTCCTATGATGAGATCAGGGAGGAGAATACTTGTGCATGGCATTCCTGGACCATTCTAAAGGAGAATGAGATTCTCTCTCCGTATTACTCCTCTGAATACACCACAGCACAACGGTGTATCAGGGCAGAGCAATCACACAATATAAGATATCGTGTGCTCTATGATGAGTACTACTGAGTTTCCTATTTCCTTTTGGGAGTTATGCACTTATGAAGTTGCATACCTATTGAATAGGGTTCGATTCAAATCAGTGCCTACCATTCCATATGAGATATGGTATGGGAAGAGCCTATCTCTTAAGTAAGTTAAGATTTGGGATTGTCCGGCCTATGTCAAAAGTAAAATCCGGACAAGATCGAGGCAAGGTCAGTTCTGTAGAACTGGAAATGTTCCAGCTATACAAAACTGCAGCTCATTTGACAGAACCAAAGAATTCAATGGTCTCCAACGAACCTCAGCCTCTCCGCCGATCTAGTAGGGTTCCTCACCCACATGAGAGATACTTCGGTTTCTCTATGACAGTGGGAGCGAGGATTGCATCATGAGATGATGACCCAACTAGTTTCGAGCTGGCCATCAGGAGTGGGACTCTGTAAGAATGGCTGGATGCTTAGTAATCTGAGATGGAATACATGTACACCAACAAAGTATGGACTTTAGTTGCGATATCTGAAGGGTTAAATCCCCATCGGGAGCAAGTATATCTTGAGAAGATTACTTGGTGTAGATGGAAAAGTTGAGACTTTCAAAGCTAGACTTGTTAAAGGTTTTCGTCATCGACCAGACACGGATAATGATGAAACCTTTTCCAGGGAATATGCTTAAGTCCATCCAGACCCTACTTGCCACGGCTACATACCATAACTACGATATCTGGTGGTTGGGTGCCCTGACTGCTTTTCTAAATACTGATTTAGAAGAAAATGTCTATAAGAACACAGCCAGAGGGCTACGTAAACAGTGGGAGCAGCGGAAACGTGTGCAAGATGTTTTATGTGATGAAGCAGGCATCGCGGAGTTGGAACATCTGTTTTGATGTGGTAGTCAAAGTATTTGACTTCATCAAAATAGTAGATGAACCTTGTATATACAAAACGGTAGTAGAGAGTAAGGTAGTTATCCTCGTATTGTACGTGGACAACATACTCTTGATAGGAAAAGAGTTTCCTATGCTACGATCGGTCGATCTCCTATTATCACAAAGATTCTCCAATAGGATCAAAGTGATACCTCCTAAAATCCTGAGTTTTCATCTATGAGATAGATGTAATTGGATGCTAGGATTCTCACTAGATGTAGTGAGATGGTATCAATCGATCCTGGGGAGAATCACTGGAAGTGTTCCAGGGTGATAAAGACGACTGAATGTCAGTCACAGGCATTGTCTTTACCCTCAGTAAAGGGACGGTATGTTGGAAGAGTTCCAAGCTAGATACCGTGGCAAACTAGACGATAAAGGCTGGTAACATCGCTATTAAAGATACTACCAAAGAGGCAGTTTGGGTGTATATTGGTTCATAAGATGAACTAGGTTCCTGCCATTGTATGACAATGGAAGTGTAGTTTTGGCCCTGGAACCCTGGTACCATCAGTGACCCAGACATATTTTGAGGCAGCATCACCTGATCATAGAGATAGTTGATCTCCAGGATGATCGAGGTTAGGAGAGTAGACTCAGAGGACAACACGGCGGATCCACTCACGAAGGCCTTTTCCCAAAGAGAGAATTTTAAGGGATGGTTGAGTATGTGATACTGCAGCCACTGCTACAGATGGCCCTAGTGCAAGTGGGAGATTGTTAGTTATATGTATGTCCTAGAGGCCATTACTGTACATTGGATGTATATTGTAGTGGATGCTGGGACATATATAGGTAGGACTTTCTTGCTCGACATGATAGTACGCTATCTGGTTGCTCTTTATCTTAACATGTATACTTTCTGTCTCTCTGTTACATGTTGATAAAGCCCTTAGGATGTGTACTCGACTTCCAGGACTATGATGCAGATCATACTAGTGGAGCCTGGGTAGTCCATGAGTACATCCTTCAATGTTCCTAGTCGTGGGAATATCGAGACGGGGCATCGATATTCCAGAGTAGACTAGCGTATATCTTCTCGACCCATGTGATGGGCGATGGATGATCCCATATCCATTGGTGTTTGATATCGGAGATGGTATGCGGGTGCTCAGTGGTGACTGGGTACACTGAACGGACTCGCCGAGAACTCCCAGATGGTATTATACCTCACGTCAGATGGCAGTTCTTTGGTGACACTGGTACAGCTTAGTCTGTTGACCCGAGATCGTCATAGAGTCTTGTGTGTCTCCCACTGTGCTTTGATTTCCACCGTACCACGGCTTTACTGAGTCGTGCAAACAGGTGGTTTTTGGGTACAGTCCCGATTCACATGGAGGCAATGAGCGATAGGAGGGGATTCGTCTCTCCCGGTATTGGGGGTTGATGTTGCACTATGCTCGACTGGCCATAACAGGAAATCCATGGCCAGGGTTGCAGTGACCTACTGGTAAGTGTTATCAGTAGTTTCACACATGTCATGGACTACACGTCGGCATGACTTATCAAGCTATTAGGGTCTGACGTTTACCACCCCTAGGCGCGATATGCGACATATCAGACGAACAGACCGGACTGTACGGTAAGTGTTACTGGTTGGATTCACAGGAGTGTGAGCGGGCTTGCTCGTCGATCTTCTGATCACTCAATACCCGGGTAGCCGTTACGTTTAGCAGACCGCTTGCGGCTTGTGGGTGTTTGATATGATCATCATCTGCTACCGGCATATTGACGAGTCTTTAGAGTCCTACACAGAGGTTTCCTGGCTCAAGCGAAACGAAATAGGAGCGCATATGAGATATGTGCGGGACCGAGAATAATGCGTGTATGTGATACCGTATTCTATTCTCGCGATCAATGTATCGAATGGTTATATGCGATATAACCTAGTTGTCGAATCAAGGATTGATTCAATAAGCCGATACATTGGATACTAGCCGGTTATATGCGACATGACCGGATCATTGAATCAAGTGTTGATTTAATGATTTAATGTATAATTATATATTTGATATATTAATTTGCATCAACTAGTATTGGTTCACTTTAAATGGATTTTCTCACTTGATGTGCATATTGTATATGTGATATATTTTTTGTGCACAAGATTGTATCATGTTTGATGATACATGCAAGCTTGGGTTTGTGTAAAGAATTGACCATGGTTATATGAATGGTTAGGGTTTCATTTTATTTACTTATTCATTTATTTATTCTTTTTGTTTATTTTGGAAAAAGAAAATGATAAAGAGAAAAAGAAATGGTGGCTTAGTTTGTTTTTTGTTGAAGCTTCTTGAAGTTTTGAACAAGTCCACCATTCTTGTCTCTTCTCTAACCCTAACCACTCATCTAACCTTAGTTAAATCTCTACACTAAACCATGGTTGAGATTATGATAAGTATCATATTGTTTTTATTTTAAAACACTTATGATATATATCATCTTCTTCTTCTTCATCTTCTTCTTCCATGAAAAGAAGCTTGCTACATCAATGGTGATTGATGAAAAAGTGTGAGAAATCCAAATCTAAAGTCTACCCACTTCCTATTTCTTCATCCTCTACCTCTTGCCAAGTAGTATAGGGTGTTTCCTTCACAAGTTTTCTTGACTTGGTGAAGTTGGAGGTTGATCTAGCGATGCCTCGACGTAGATCATCTTCGGCATCGTCGTCGATGACCTAGCCCGCTTTTTCTCCGATGAAGCCGACGCTAGAGCCCAAGATCCGATTTGTACAGCGAGGAGACTTCATCGCGGAGCCATGGAGGTGGAGAACCGGATCTACAAAGGTTGTAGCCACTTTCCTTTAGCATTTAAATCGTTTACATGCTTGCATCGCCTCATTATCTAGTTAACAATCCGTATTAGGGTTTGTAGGCACCCGTAAAATTTGAATTAGCCATGTTTGATGCCTTGTGAGACTCCATTAGAGTGCCTAGGAGCCCTACAGTATGATCCGCATCATAGTCCAGGTAGTCAAGTACACATCCTAAGAGCTTTACCAACATGTAACAGAGGGACAATCAGTGTACACGTTAAGGTAAAGAGCAACCAGATAGCACACTATCATGTCGAGCAAGAAATTCCTCCCTATATATGTCCAAGCATCCACTACAATATACATCCTATGTATAGTAATGGCCTCTAGGGCATACATATAACTAACAATCTCTCACTTGCACTAAGGCCATCTGATAGCAGTGGTTGTAGTATCTCATACTCAACCATCCCATAATAGTCTCTCTCTGGGAAAAGGCCTTTGTGAGTGGATCCGCCGTGTTGTCCTCTGAGTCTACTCTCCTAACCTTGATCCCTTGGAGATCAACCATCTCCATGATCAGGTGACACTGCCTTAGAATTTGTCTGGATCACTGATGGGACCGGCGTTCCTTGGCATAAGCCACAACTCTATTGTCTCACAATGGTAGGAACGTAGTTCATCTCATGAACCAATATACACCCAAACATCCTCTTTGGTAGCATCTTAAGTAGCGATGTATCCTGCCTTTATCGTCTAGTTAGCCACGGTATCTAGCTTGGAACTCTTCCAACATACCGTCCCTTTACTGAGGGTAAAGACAATGCATGTGACTGACATTCAGTCGTCCTTATCACCCTGGAACCTTTCCAGTGATTCTCCCCAGGATCGGTTGATACCATCTCACTACATCTAGTGAGTATCCTAACATCCAATTACATCTATCTCATAGATGAAAACACAAGATTTAGGAGGTATCACTTTGATCCTATATGGAGAATCTTTGTGATAAGCGGAGATTGACCGAGCGTAGCATAGGAAACTCCTTCCCTATCAAAAGTATGTCATCCACGTACTCTACGAGGATCATCACCATACTCCCTACTACCTTTTCGTATATACAAGGTTCATCTACCATTTTGATGAAGTCAAACTATTTGACTACTACATCAAAACAGATGTTCCAACTCCGCGATGCCTGCTTTATCCTATAAAGCATCTTGTACACGTTTCCGCTGTTCCCACTGTTTACGAAGCCCTCTGACTGTGTACTTATAGACTCTCTCTTCTAAAACATCATTTAGAAAAGCAGTCATGACACCCAACCATCAGATATCGTAGTCATGGTATGTAGCCGTGGCAAGTAGGATCCGGATGGACTTAGGCATAGCTACTTAGAAAAGGTTTCAACAAAATCCATACCTGGTCAATGATGCAAACCTTTAACAAGTCTAGCTTTGAAAGTCTCAACTTTTCCAAGTACACCAAGTAATCTTCTCAAGATATACTTGCTCCTGATGGGGATTTAACCCTTCAGATATAGCAACCAAAGTCCATACTTTGTTGCTCTATAAGGATTCCATCTCAGATCGCTAAGCATCCAGCCATTCTTACAGAGTCCCACTCCTGTTGGCCAGCTCGAAACTAGTTGGGTCATCATCTCATGATGCAATCCTCGCTCCCACTGTCATAGAGAAACAGAAGTATCTCTCAGGTGGGTGAGGAACCCTACTAGATCGGCGGAGAGGCCGAGGTTCGTCGGTGTCTATTGAATCCTTTGGTTCTACCAAATCATCTGCTGTAGTTTGCATAATTGGAACCTTTCCAGTTGTACATAACAGACCTTGCCTCGAGTTTGTCTGGATTTTGCTTTTCAGACATAGGCTGGACAACCCCAAATCTTAACTAACTTAAGATATGGGCTCTTCCCTTTCCATATCACATATGAAGTGGTAGGCAACTGATTTGATTGGAACCCTATTCAATAGGTATGCAACTTCATAAGTGCATATTCTCAAAAGGAAATAGGTAACTCAGTAGTACTCATCATAGAGCGCACCATATCATATAGGGTGTTATTGCTCCGTCCCGATATACCATCGTGCTATGGTGTATACGGAGGAGTAATGCTGAGAGAGAATCTCATTCTCCTTTAGAATAGTCCAGAAATTCTATGCACAAGTATTCTCCTCCCTGATCGCATCAAAGGACATAATACTTTTACTCGTATTGGTTCTCTACTTCTAACTTATATTCTGTGAATATCTCAAAAGGTTCGGACTTGTGTTTCAACAGGAACATATGTCTGAATCTAGAGAGATTATCAGAGAATGTAATGAAGTACAAAAAACCGGTCTTGGCATGTGTAGACAGGGGACCTTCATACATCAACATGTATCGTCCCAAAAGTTTACCTACTCTTTCTCTGTTACCAATAAACAGAGCTGTGGTCATCTTATCTCTGTGACATGACTGGCAAGTTTCACAAGATGTAAATTCAAACTGATTTAAATATGCATCTATATGTAACTTCAGCTTGTCGGGTCGCATTGATATGACCTAGTCTACAATACCACAAGAAAAATTCGTTCATTTCTGAACTCTTCCTCTTGTGTGTGTTCTGTATACTAAGAACTGTAGTTTGATTTAGAACATCAATGCTTTTAGATAACGTGCCTGAACCGATCAACTTTTGATATAGCAAATGTTCAAAACATTATCCATCAATACAAAATTTTATCATTTCTTTACTAATAAAGAGACTGATATGATTTTGTATATCAGGTTCGGTATCTAATAACATTCGTTCAGAATCAATGTATTGGTAATACAGGGTGACAGTGACCAACAGACTTGGCTGCAACACTTGCCCCGTTTTCTGTCTCATGAAACTTATCACCCGTTCTCAGTTTTCTACCTTTCTGTAGCCCTATGTAACAGATTACATATCTGAGATCTTGATCCGGTATCAAATACCCAGGGTGCAGAGGATACTGAGAAACGGTTCTGTATAATGAACACACCCGAAGGAGATGCATCATATGCACTTTCTTCGTTTGGGCGGCATAGGAATCTTGGTATTCCCCTAATTTCCTGCTCTGTCTTATAACAATTATAAGTTGGAGCGGGACCAACGTTCCCCAGCTCAGTATAACAAGCTGGTTCGGTCAATACATCCATATTATTATCTTGATTAAGGTGTGATATGGTCGCTACCTGGCGAGAGAGAGAAGAAAACACTCTGCGTGCACTCTTGCAAGATCAGATTGGTTATATATTTTATCTAATCAGGATGGCTCCCACCGTTTTTATCAAATCTTCTTTCAAACCCTGAAAGGAAAGACTAGCCGGGATTAATTACACACCACAAGTTCGCCAATCTTTCAGCCAGGCCAGCGTCGGTACTTTGAGGGAGGTCCCCCGTGCTTTCGCACGAACCTAATTAATGTAAACCTCGTTTTCCCAGAGGCGTAACCTCGTTAACACCTTTCTAGACACCTACTTGATCGGCTAATTGTAATGTGTAAAACTCTCCCAGGAGTAACTCTTACTCGCAGCGGGTATCGGGATCCAACTATCTCATAGAAGGTATGCAATCTCATTGCAAATTTCAACACTTGAAATTCCCGATAATTTTGCCCCTAACGTGATATGACCTTGACGAAAGCCAACAAACCATAGCCCGCTAGTCAAGTTCAACCCGTCATTTCTTGATTGAATTAAACCCACCCGCACGACCCTTGACGAAATCCAACAAAGCCGCACGACTACCCTAATCCGATCGCATCGTATGCAGCAGAAAAGCAGCATATAGCTACCGCACACTGCACCTTGACGAAAGCAAACAAATGCAGCACGAATACTATATACAACTTATCTGAAATGACGGAGGGCTACGACAGGTTTTTCTGAAAACCTATTGCGTAATGAACTTGATATCGTTGTAGAATCAAATGATTTTAAAATGGAGTGTTTTTTAGGCTTTTCTAGTTTTGCTAAAGGAGTCACTCTCGGTGAAGGGATCGTCGGTCCTTTTCTCGTCGAATGAGGTGCGGGATATATCATATATATCACTGTGGAAAGCAGAAACTATAGAAGCAATCAAAAAGACAATCCGAGGGTTGTAGCATCTGCCAGTTATTGCTAAAGGAGTCACTCCCGGTGAAGGGATCTCGGTCCTTTCATTATCGAATAAGGTGCAGGATATATCATATATACCGCTGTGCAAAGCAAGAACTGTAGCTACCTGTTTTATTTTTGAAATTCGATTCTACAACATCTTTAGGTTTCTTTTCTTTCATTAATCACATTAATGAAGTCCCATCATTTAAGTAACCTAAACATCACAGATAAATATGACGTACACTTATTCCATCCGCATTCGCCTCGATGTCCCCTCGTGCACCGTTAGGTTAGGTAACTAACGGTAGAGCGGGACAGGGCTAGCGCAGTGTAAAACATAAGTAACGCCTATATAATATATCATATATACTATATACAGTATTTATCACAGAACATCACATGATCACATTACAGATATCGCAGTAGAAGAAACATATGAAATATTGGACATACTAGGACGTCCGTGTTTTCAATACGAGCCAGTATAAAAAACGGATTCCACGGTCGCGATGAATAGCCAAACCCACACCCCTAGACCCCTACGAGAGCGGCAAACAACCCTACCAATTCTAGAGTTAGGAGACCCGGACTCGACTCCTCGAGTTGGTCATCCACTGGACTCCAGAACCCGGTTACTTGTGCCCTCCTCCTTGGGTCTATCCTAGTGCGGAAAAGTAAATAATATACAAAGGGTGACATCTTCCGCAACCTGGAAGTGCCCCAATAAAAGAATATTACATGCAAGTTTTTACATGAATGAAAATGAAAAAAAAACTCATCTCACATAAAAAAACCCGGCTATTCAAACACGACGATCCAATATAACATATCCAGCAACACATAACATCACATGTCATCAACGTAAGTAAATATGCGCATCCCAATTGTCGTTGACATATAGCAACGAAACCGGCGATATCACATATTACACTTACGGTCACAGAAAAGAAAGTGTAAAAGTACAACAGTTGGAATCCGCAACCTGCATAGACATCGCATGCCTAATCAAATGAATTCCTTAGACATCGCATGCCTAACAATTATAAACTCCGCATTTTAGTCTCATTATCGAAAACACTTTTCAATATCAAGTCGGGCAATTCAACAAGATTCCCGACATCCTGATCGAATGCTCGTCGCAAACTTTAGTAGGCGTCCGCACCCCCGACGCCGTCGACGAAGTGCACCAAGGCGGAACACCGCTGCCGCGAGCACCCGAACGGATGCTTTCGGCGACGGGGTTCTCCTACAGTCACTTGGTCGGGGCTATGGGGCGAGGTTGTCTATTAAGTTTACCCGGCGAGTATCCGCGTACACTACGTGATGGCGACGGACTTTTGATCGCATCAAAATTCCGTGGAAACCGATCAAGTGAGACTAAACTGCTATGTTTATAATATTCATTCAGTTATCTCATAACTACTTGTGAATTCCAAATATTGTATCACATTCCGGATAAATAGAAAATGTTAAACTTTCCGATCGAACAATCGAACACCCAAGTTTTCCCGAAATAGCTCAACACATGAAATATGTTTAAAAACATTCACTTCGTGCCTCAGTACCAACGGTCCAGCCGTAGAAGGGTCAAGCCAACGCCTCACATGTGGCACGCCGTACTGCCCCAAACCCTAAGGTTCAAAGGGCAGTTCAAGACGATCACATAATCGAGTTAAGGTTTGTTGTCTTCTAGAGGGACCATCGCGTTACTTGCACTACTTAGAACGTCGTTAAACTACGGAAAAATCCAACAATTGGAAATTTCCCGGCAGGGGAAAAAGTGGGTATTTATATCCGGTCGAACATTTTTTAACATTTTGCTAAAATTTATCAGGAAAAACACATAGACAAAGTTTGACAATCCGATCAAATCTACGAACACCCAATACAACCCAGAATATTCAACTCTTGAATAAATATTAAAAAATCCCAGAAAATCCAGAACCAAAATATAGGAATTACTGTGCAAAAATTATTGGGCAATGTGACCATACGGCCGCGGAACTGCCGCAGAAGCCATGCTTCTGCCGCTGTTCCGCGGCGGTTTAGATGATTCAGGGGCTCGTTTTGCACCATAATTCTTAGATCTTCCTGCTGAATTTTTTAAGAATTTTTAATCTGGAAAAAAACCCAGTTTTTGAAAAATGTCCAGAGAGCATTTTGGAGTTAGGGTTTCGGTTCGATCGGACTTCAAACTCCGTCTATGCATCGCCTAAGGCTCTAGCTAGGCTCTGATACCACTGTAGGGTTCCTAGGCACTCTAAAGAGGTCTCACAAGGCATCAACCATACCAATTTCAAATTTTACAAGTGCCGAGAAACCCTAATACGGATCGTTGACTAGAGTTTAGGCGAAACATGCAACTAGTTAACAACTTAACTAAGTGAACGGAAATACAACCTTTGTAGATCCGGTCCTCCACCTCCATAGCTCCGTGATGAAGTCCCCTCGCTGCGATCATCGGATCCCGGGCTCTAGCGTCGGCTTCATCGGAGAAATGGGCGGGCTAGGTCGTCGACTTCGATGCCGTAGATGATCTACGTCGAGGCAACACAAGATCAAGCTCCAACTTCACCAAGTCATGAAACTTGTGAAGAAAACACCCTATACTACTTGGCAAGTGGTAGAGGATGAAGAAATAGGAAGTGTGTTCACCTTAGAATTGGATTTCTCACTCTTTTTCACATGTTGCCATAGATGGAGGCAAGGTTTCTTCTTTGTTAAAGAAGAAGAAGAAGAAAGAATATGATGAGTATTATTTTAAAATAGAAAACAAAATGATACTTATCATAATCTCAACCATGGTTTAGTGTAGAGAATTAACTAGGGTTTAGTTGAATGGTTAGGGTTAGGACATGAAGACAAAATGGTCACTTAGTCAAAGCTTCATGAAGCTTCAACAACAAAACAAACTAAGCCACCATTTCATTTTTGCCCAAAATGAATTAATGAATAAATAAATAAATGAATAAGTAAGTAAATCAAAACCCTAACCATTAACATAACCATGGTTTAATTCTTTACACAAACCCAAGTTTGCATGCATCATCAAACATGATACAAACAAGTGCACAAAAGTATATCACATATACAACTTGTGTACATCAAGTGAGAAAATCCAATTTAAGTGAACCAATACTAGTTAATGCAAAGTAATATATCAAATATATAATTATGCATTAAATCATTAAATCAATACTTGATTTAACGATCCGGTCATATCGCATATAACCGACTAATATCCAATGTATCGTCTTATCGAATCAATCCTCGATTCGATAACTAGGTTATATCGCATACAACCAATCGATACATTCATCGCGAGAATGGAATAAAGTATCACATACATGCATTATTCTCGGTCCCGCACATATCTCATATGCGCTCCTATTTCGTTTCGCTTGAGCCAGGAAACCTCTGTGTAGGACTCTAAAGACTCGTCAATACGCCGGCAGCAGGTGATGATCATATCAAACACCCACAAGCCGCAAGCGGTATGCTAAACGTAACGGCTACCCAGGTATTGAGCGATCAGAAGATCGACGAGCAAGCCCGCTCACACTCCTGTGAATCCAACCAGTAACACTTACCGTACAGTCCGGTCTCGTCGTCTGATATGTCGCATATCTCGCCTAGGGGTGGTAAACGTCAGACCCCAATAGCTCGATAAGTCGTGTCGATATGAGGTCTATAACAATTTGAGAAACTATAGGTAACGCTTACCAGTAAATCTCAGCAACCCTGGCCAGGTATTTCCGGTTATAGCCAATCGAACACAGTGCAACATCAACCCCCTATACCGGGAGAGACGAATCCCCTCCTATCGCTCATTGCCTCCATGTGATTCGGGACTGTACCCAAAAACCACCATTTTGCACGCCCTCTTGGACGTGGTAAGGTGGAAATCAAAGCACAGTGGGAACCACACAAGACTCTATGACGATCTCGGGTCAACAGACTACTCTGTACCAGTGTCACCAGAGAACTGCCATCTGACGTAAGGTATAATACCATCTGGGAGTTCTCGGCGAGTCCGTCCAGTGTACCCAGTCTCCACTGAGCACCCGTATATCATCTCTGATGTCAAACACCAATGGATATGGGATCATCCATCGCCCATCTGAATGGGTCGAGAAGGTATACGCTAGTCTACTCTGGTATATCGATGCCCTGTCTCGATACACCCACGACTAGGGACCTTGAAGGATGTACTTACGGACTACCATGTCCCCACTAGTATGATCCGCATCATAGTCCAGGTAGTCAAGTACACATCCTAAGGGCTTTACCAACATGTAACAGAGAGACAATCAGTGTACACGTTAAGGTAAAGAGCAACCAGATAGCATACTATCATGTCGAGCAAGAAAGTCCTCCATATATATGTCCAAGCATCCACTACAATATACATCCTATGTATAGTAATGGCCTCTAGGGCATACATATAACTAACAGATACCGTATTGTATTCTCGCGATATGTGATATCGGCCGGGTATATGTGATATAGCCGGGTTATCGAATCAAGTGTTAATTCGATAAATTGATACACATGATATTTGTCGGTTATATACGATATGACCGGATCATTAAATCAAGTGTTGATTTAATGATTTAATATATAATTATATATTTGATATATTACCTTACATTAATTAGTATTGGTTCACTTAAGATTGTTTTTCTCACTTATTTATGTATTAAGTATATATGTGATATATACTTGTGTACATGTTTGTGTCATGCTTGATGCCACATGCAACATGGGTGTATGAGACTCACACCATGTTATATGATAATGGAGGGTTTTATATATTTTAATTTAATTAAATTAGTTGGAAATTAGTTTATGGATGAAGCTTGGAGAAGCTTGTAGAATTCATTGACTAAGTCAACTAATTTTTCTTGCTTAAGATATTTACTAACTTAACCATTATCCTAACACATGGTTAAGTCTCTACAAGGGTTTAATATATGCTATTAACTCACCCATGGTTGCATTATTCACCACTTGATTTTTCTTGAGTTCTTTTATTCATTTGCTTCATCTTCTTCCTTTGGCTCTCTAGCTTCTTGAAAAATGGTGAAAATGAGTGAGAAAATAAAATCTAAAGTGAGCCCACTTTCTATTTCATCTTCTTATATACTTGCTTGGTTATTATAGGGTATTCTCATCATAAAGTTCATAACCTAGTGATGGATTAGCTTGAGTTTGAGTCTCCTCGGCGTAAATCATCTTCGGCCTCGAAGACTACGAGCAAGCTTGTTCATTTCTCCGAGGTAACCCATACTAGAGTTCGGGAGATCCATGATCGTAGCGAAGGTACGTAAACACGGAGCTTTAGAAGTGAAGGACCAGACTACAAAGGTTGTATTCCTTGTTCACTACTTGTAATGTTAGATTACATGTTTCATTTTGTCTATTTACTCTAGCTTGATCCTAGCTTTGGATTGATTAGCACCTTAGAATTTTTAAATGTGGCATGGTAGTTGCTGTGAAAACTCAGTAGGGTGCTAAGGAATCCCAACAGTGGTATCAGAGCCGGGCTAGAGTATTAGATGTTGTTTGTTAGCTTACGAAACCGAAAATGCCCCGAAACTTTAAACATCCAAACCTGCATTCTGTCGATTTTTAAATGAGCTCTAAAAAATTTTCAAACAACTGCAGAATGCTTTATGTGATATAACATGAACACTTGGAAAAATTTAAGGCATTTTGGAGAAAATTTGACCGGCCACCATACCCCCATCTCGGCCCAAAACCGAGCTCTCCCCTTGAAATTTGCATGGTGTTCCAGAGACTTGGTTTTGATGTTTCAGGTGTTGTTTGTTTTTTCTAATTTTGCATTATATGTAATCTTACACTATAAACAATTCGGAGTGTTTCGTATTCATAGTTTAACATTGTATTTGGGTTTTCAACTATTGTCTAGGCGAAGTTAAAAATTTTGATCGAATGTCAAAAACCCATTTTTCCATATTTAACGTATTCGGAAAAATATGCAAATAATTCTATGGACGATCTAGAAGAATGAAACCCTAACTCGACTTTCTTGGATCGTGGAACCGCGGTCATACCCTAGGGTTTTCCGCAGTTCCGTGGCGACATGATTGAGGCTTGGGTTTGCCCTTCTACGGTTTGTCCATAAGTACTGCAGCATGTTTCGGGTATTATTAAAACTGTGCTCAAGTGTTGAGCTGTTGGGAAATTGTGGGATTTTGATGAATCGATCGAAAAGTTTAACGTCGTCCGGATATTATGTGATGGAATACAATAATTGGAATCTATCTAGTTGCATGCAAGTTTAACATTTCGGCCTCGGACGGTATCGGGAATCTTGTCGAATTACCCGACTTCCTTTGAAAAGTGTTTTCATAGTTGAGACCTAAATGTAAAATTTGCATTGTTAGGCATGAAATTCAGAATATGTGATATTCCGGGTTTATGATGTCTAAAGGCAGTGCGGATTCCAATTGTTGTAGTTTTTAACTTTCTTTTCTGCGACCGTATGTGTAATATGTGGTGTATCGCTGGTTTCGTTGCTATATGTCAACGACAATTGGGATACGCATATTTACTTAAGTTGATGACATGTGATTTTATGTGTTGCTGTGATATGTTATATTGGATCGTCGTGTTTGAATAGCCGGGGTTTTTATGTGAGATGGGAGTTTTTCATTTTCATTCATGTAAAAACTTATATGTAATATTCTTTTATTGGGGCACTTCCAGGTTGAGGAAGATGTCACCGTTGATGTATATTATTTACTTTTTCGCATTAGGATAGACCTAAAGAGGGGAGCACAAGTAACCGGGTTCTAGAGTCCAGTGGGAGACCATCTCGAGGCATCGAGTCTGGGTCTCCTAACTCTAGAATTGGCAGGGTTGCTTGTCGCTCTCGTAGGGGTCTAGGGATGTAAGTTTGGCTATTCATCACGACCGTGGAATCCGTGTTTTATACAGGCTTAATATAAAACCCGAAAATCCTAGTATATCAATATTTCATATGTTGTTTTCTGCTGCGATGTCTGTGATGTGATCATTTGATATGTTGAGATAGATACTGTATATTGTATATATGATATATTATAGGCGTTGCTTATATTTTTCACTCGCGCTAGCCCTGACCCGCTTTGCCGTTAGTTAACTAACCTAACGGTGCACGACGGGACTTCGAGGCGAATGCGGATGGCATAAGCGTACGTTGTATTTATCTGTGATGCTTAGGTAACTTAAATGATGGGACATTCATTAATGTGATTGATGAGGAAAAATAAACCTAAAGATGTTGTGGAATCGAATTTTCAAAAACAGGTAGCTCTAATTGTTGTTTTGCATAGCGGTGTTCCTTGTAGAACATCCTGCACCTTATTTGATAAGGAAAGAGCCGAGATCTCTTCACCGGGAGTGACCTCTTTAGCAATAACTAGTAGATGCTACAACCCTAGGTTTTTGTCTTTTGATTGCTTTTCTAGTTCTTGTTTTGCATAGTGGTATTGTGAATATCCTGCACCTCATTCGACGAGGAAAGAGCTGAGATCCATTCTCCGGGAGTGACCTCTTTAGCGAAACTAGTAAAAGCTTAAAAAAACACTCCATTTTAAACCATTTGATTCTACAACGATATCAAGTTCAAAGCGTTAAAGGTTTTCTTAAAAACCATCCGCAACCCTCCGTCATTTTAGGAAGTAGAGTACTTAGTATTCGAGCTACGTTTGTTGACCTTAGCTGTTACGACCCGAAAGTACGGAACATGACCGGCACTTAAACTACGAACGTCTCGAGGTGTACGTAATCTAAGTAAACCGAAAACCCAGAAATCCAAACCAAGAAAAGTAGTAGAGAGCAGGAAAAACCAACTTAAAGCAAGTAGTTTCAATAGCATAAGCCGAATTATGCGGTTTTTAAAAACATCAAAAATTTACTGAAAATTTCGGCAGAGTCTCCTTTGTAAATACTGGCTCCCAAATGGGATACAACATGAATAGTATACGAAATCAAGAAAAAGGCATCCCCAAGCGGGAGCTAGCTCTTCGTCAATCGACGGTCACAACCACACAAGCAATATAATATACAACGCCAACGGCGAGGATCAAAACTCAAAAGGAAACTCAAAACCACCAGAAACATAACGAGCGACTCTAAGGTCGAAAGAATAAACAACACTGGTCTCTATCTCAATATCTAGGGCGCCGTCAGTCCAGACCGGCCCCTACCATCCATCTCAAGACCACGACGGTATCCTCCGGATATCCGACGCGTCGGGTAATATCACCGGTAGGTAGTGCTCCCCAGCCAGGCTCAACGTCAACACCACATTCCTCTTGCCCCGGGGTACCATACCGGGCCCACCATGTACCCGTGACGGTTCCTCCACTCCTCGACACGGATCTCCAAAACCACAGCAAACTCATGGTGGACGACACTTTACATCACTAGAAAACCGCAACATTTTATACTTTAAAAGATCATAAGTTGTAAATTTTGCGGCTTTCCCCGAAATCCAGAAATATCATAAATCTCAAGAAATCATCACAAGTGCATATGTCAATGATAATGAACTAGGCATGAACAACTGAATAACAGTATGCATGAAGTGGTAGGTAATAACTACAATGTCTAATATGGCATATAAGGGAAGTACACTAATATCATGTCAACACTACTAGCTAACAACCTAAGTCAAGCAATTATATTCTCTAAAGTGTATGTGACATGGCAATTACCGATGAAGATGTGTGTGAGCCGGCAAGTAGGTGTACGTGGTACATACGCATCATCGGTAATGGTGCTGGTGTCCTAACAGCATGATATCAATAATGGAATATGCAGCAAAATAAATATGCGAGGCAGAGCGAACAGCAATAATGTGCGGGAGCTGAATACTAGACACAACGATAACTAATCTGCAATAATCTAATATAAGTCCTACGAATGGTGCCTTTTGAAATAACACGAATCATAGGGTTTTGAAAATAGGGGCTACGGTGTTTTTTATGAAAAGATACGTCGTTTTTGAAATATCCGTAGATTCCCTTGAGCTGTCTTTAAAAATGCCCACGATTCGTTAGTTTTTGAAATAGGTAAGAAGTCTAACCTAATCTAACAACTACACTAAACTATACGGCTGAACTACAAGCTGAACTACAGGTAAGGAAACCGCCTATCATCTGAGTCGATACATATACATACCTGTATAAGTATAGTCGGTGATCTCGCCTCAATAATATCATATCCGATACCATATCTATAATCAGGCATCCCAAGTCAAGAGTGCGGATCAATCATCAATATAGCTCGTACGTAAATCCGTCGTACGGCATCCCAATCTGGGTACGGGTCAATATCACATTCCTCATACTATTCACCTGGTATCCTCTTTATCGAATATCATGATCGGGGTACTGATCTACGTCTAGTACCATACTGATACCGCCTACGTATGCATGGACGTGTGTGAAACACTACGTCAAGGACCCGCTACAACGTCATGTCGTATCTAAGATACGAACCCTGCTATATCACCGATCTCACGGCCTCAAATCAAATCTCATCGACTCATCATAAATCCCAAGTACTATCATCCTCAATCCGTATGTGAACACATAGTCCCATACCAATGTGAACACATAACTATATAATCCCGTATAAGCGCAAATGAAAGAAGAAAGTATGCAAGTATGGGTGTGTGTGTGCATGTGTGGTGCGACCACTACTCTAGGGTTTCGCGACACTAAATCATCCAAGAACACCAAATATCTATATCATCGATAATATCAAACAAATTATAGTCAAAATATATATATGTGTGTATACGTATTCGTATACATCACCACGAACTGCGGGGCTGCTATACGCCATCCACCCGACTTCTTCCCGTAGATATAAATCTACTCACCTGGTCCTCGCTCACCGGTGCCGACGTCGCCACGCGCTTGCTTGTCGTCTCGAAGTCCACGTGGGGGTACCTACATATCATAACGCACCATATCGCATTAAAACTAAATTCGAGATCGAAACGGCATACGAAAATCAAATCGGCACGCGTATCACGCATAGGTCCAAACCTATCGCCTACGCATGCAAGAATAGTAAAACCAACCCTCGATGTCGATGTACAAACGTCAAACCATCGAGAAAAATCCAATCACACTCATTTGCACATTCACGAACACTAATTTTAATATAAACTAGGTTAAAACTCACAAAAACCCCATTTTCACTTAAAAAGTCATTTTTCCGAAAATCTAGCAAGCACAATTCGCCGTTTTTGTACAAAACATGATGTTTAAATGAAAGTAGCGGCCAATATACTTATTAAATATCTTAAATATGTCGTATAAACAATTTCCGGAATTTAATCTCATTAAATTCCAAAAATCCTAATATTCTAGTTTACAAAAATACCCTTTTTTAACAATTTCAAAGCAAAAATGCACAAACTACAATCTAGATTAGATTTGCATGATCCAAAGCATTAAACCACACTTAATAAAGTTAATGAAGCCATGAAAAACCGAATTAGATTTTTAGTCTAACATTTGCAATAATTTCCAAAAACCTAGTTTAGAAAAAAAAAAGCTTAATTTGGACATTTCCATGCAACAATATGAAATTTAACTACTAGTTTACTTTCTACAAATTCTAAGATGGTAAGCTACCCATCACAACCATACACCAATTCACAATACCCTAACTTGCATTCAAACCCTTTTCTTGAATTCCAAAACTTGCAATTAAACTCACATATCCAAGTTAACACTTAATTAAATTAGCTTAAGAAATTAGTAACAATTAAGCAACAAAAATGTTTAGAATTATACCCAAAACATATGAAGATTCACAAGCATCCATGGCCTCCCAAAATGCCATTTTGATCCCTAGATCCGTGCTAAAATGGCTAATGAGAAATGGGTAGGAGTTGGATTTTGATTTGGATTTTTGCTTGATTTTTAGTGGATTTTTCTTTGGATTTTCTTTGATGGAACAAAGAGAAGAGAAGAGGAAAAGTGGGCTGTTGAGGGGTTGCTGGTTTCGGCCAGAATTTTGGGGGGGGGTTGGGTGAGGGAGGAGAGAGAGTGAGGTGGAGAAAGTTAGTCCAAGTCAAAGTCAACTCAATTTATATCATTTCTACTCTTTTCTTTTCTTTTCTTTTCTTTTCCTTTTCTTTCCTTTGCAAACCAAGTGGGGACAAGAGAGGGGGCTGCTGAATTCAGCCATAGGGAGGAGTAAGTGGGGGTGTGTGGGTGTGGGTACGGGTGTGGGGTGATGAAAAATGATAAATACAATACCCCAAACATCCATTTACGCTAAAAAAAAGCCTTTTTTCTTTAATAATTTCTAAACCATTTTGGCAAATGATTTCGTTCCAAAAACCACAAGATAAAATTTTATTTAATGTTTTATGATGCACAAAATTTGTTTCAAATCATTCCAATTTGTAATTTTCCCTAATTAAATGTATTAGTGACGGCTTAAATAATAATAAAATAATATTTTTTTCAGAAAATTTGAAATTTCACCAGCGGCTCAATAAACACCAAATAATAGCAATTACATAGCTAGAATATGTAAATTTAATTTTTATAATAAGATATTTGTATTTTGACTTTTTACAGAAAACCCACTTATTTTACCGATTTTTTCGAAATTTCACCGAAACGATTTTCAAATCGCTACATTAGCCAAGGCGTAGTGTGCGGTAGCTAAGTGATGTCTTCCCACACAGCATATGATGCAATTAGTTAGGACAGTCATATGACTTTGTTGACCTTAGCCAAGGGTCATTTGGGTGGGTCTAATTAATCACGAAATGACGGGTAGAACTTGACTAGTGCTTATGATTTGACCATAACCAAGGTCATAAGTGCTAGGGTAAAAACCATTATCGGGAGTTTCAAGTGTTGAAATTTGCAATGAGATTGCATACCTTCTATGAGACAGTTGGATCCTGATACCCACTGCGAGTAATTGTTATTGCTGGGAGTGTTTTACACTTTAAAATTAGCCGATCAAGTAGGTGTCAACAGGGTTACGCCCCTGGGAAAACGAGGTTTATTTTAATTAGGTCCGTGCGAAAGCACGGGGAACCTCCCTCAAAGTACCGGCACTGGCCTGGCTGAAAGATTGGCGAACTTGTAGGGTGTAATTAATCCTGGCTAGTCTTTCCTTTTAAGGTTTGAAAGAAGATTAGATAAAAATAGTGGGAACCATCCTGATAAGATAAAATATATAACCAATCTAATCTTGCAAGAGCGCACGCAAAGTGTTTTCTTCTCTCTCTCCAGGTAGCGACCATGTCACGCCTTAATCAAGATAATAATATGGATGTATTGACCGAACCCGCTTGTTATACTAAGTTGGGGAACGTTGGTCCCGCTCCAACTTATAATTGTTATGAGACCAAGCAAGAAATAGGGGAATATCAGGATTCCCAAGCCGCCCAAACGAAGAAAGTGCATGTTGATGCATCTTTTTCGGGTGTGTTTGTTACAGAGAACTGTTTCTCAGTATCTTCTACGTCCTGGGTATTTGATACCGGATCAGGATCCTGCATATGTAATCTATTACATGGTCTACGGATAGGTAGAGAACTGAGAATAGGGTGATATGTCTCTAAGTACAGAGATTGGTATAATTGTTACAGCCAAATCAGTTGGCAAGTATCACATTGTATTACTAAATACATTGATTCTGAACTAATGTTATTAGATACCGAACCTGATATGCATGTAAAATTTCAAAAAAATAAAATATTATTTTTTGGAATTTTTATAATTTAATAATAAAATATTGAATATTTTAATAAGGTGGTATAATTAAATACCGATAAATTGGGAATTTTTTTTGAAAATTATGGAAATTACTAAAAAGATGGTGTTTTATGCAAATTATGCAAATTTTAAGTTTTTATGATTAATTATATACTAATTTAGTACTAATCGCGATTAAAAATCGCTAATCGCGCTTTAAGCGTATTTTGTGTAAAATATTGCACCGTATCATTTTTACACTTGTTACATATTTTTCCATGGCTTTCCTTCATGTTTTAAGCATAAGTGTTGTTTTAAAAGAAAATAGAAAAGAAAAAGAAAAGAGTATTATATTAGGTATGGTGAAGAGAGAGAAAGAGTGGGTAAGGGGTCAACCCTTTTGTCTTGAACCATTTTCCATCATTTTCTTCCACTCATTTCCTCTCCCCTCCCCTTGTTGCTGCTGCTGCTGCTGCACTCCTCTTACTCCTCCATCTTCAAGCCACAAAACTCCATGAAAATCAACTAAAAACCTCACACCCATTTCACAAAAAAGGTGCACAAGCCCTCTAACTACCCAATGGACCAAGAAAAATGTGATTTTGGTGCTGTAGAGGATTCATGGGAGCTAAATGAGGTAACCCCTTTCACAATTAGTGTAGTGTTCCTTGTGCTTAAGCCTCATTTCAAGTTTAATATCGTTTTGGCGATGTTTAGTGAGCTTTGAAATCTCAAGTTAGGAATTAGGGTTTGATTTGAATAGAGATGGTGTATTTGGGCTTTAGAGATGACCTTAGACCCCTTTAGATGTTAGAAACCTAGAGCAAACACCATATAAAAACCGGGAACTGAAAACAGAAAACTGAGAATGTCGGTTTGTGAGGGAAATGAGCGTGCAGGGAAATCTGGGATGATCCGGGGAAATTATGAGACAAACAAACAATACTAGGGACTTAGTTAGACCACCAGGAGACCACCCTCTGCCCATGAGACCCTAACTCCCTGACCAAACCGGCCTGGCCGGAATTTCCTTTGATGTGGCCGGCCCCCATGATGAGATAGGTGCCTAGTTTGCTTTTGTAGGTCATATGTAAACTATATATCGCCCCAGAGTTGTTTGTTTGCCTTGTTTTGGCCTTAGTCAAAATCTGGGACCACTTTCCCTTGTTGCTGCTTTGATTCGAGCAATGGTTTTCCGTATTTTAAATTTTGGATTTCAGTATTTGTGCTTTATCTCGATCATGTGACGTTTGTAAGTCTATATCGAGTGATATCGAATTGATTTGCGAGAGCTAACCATAGGTTCTAACCTATAGACTTTTGAGCGTATCGTTTTGGTTTTCGTGTGTCGTTTTGGTTTCGATTTGGTTTTAATGCGATGCGATACGTGTGACATGTAGGTACCCCCACGATGATTCAAGACGATGAAGAAGATGGTGGCGACATTGACATCGGCAAGCAAGATCAAGGTGAGTAGATTATATCTACGGGGGAAGTCGGGTGGATGGCGTATAACACCCCCGCAGTTCGATGTTTAGTATACTATATATATACTATACATATATGTATGATAGCGTTATGTGTGAATTGGATATTCAGATGTGGTTAGGTGTACTGTGGATAGATTAGGGTTTAGAAGTAAACTAGTTTAGTTTCCTAGATGCGAATCCTAGAATAGGTTTACACCCACACGCACACACATGCTTATTTGTTATACATATACCTAGATGATGAGAATAGTGGATGATATTTGGAGATGAGTCGATGATATTGGGTATAGTGCCATAAGATCGGTGATATGATGTGGTTCGTATTTGGGATACGACATGAGATTTTAGCAGGCCTTTGGACGTGTGTCTCACACACGCATTTATATTTATATAGATGGTATCGATTTGTACTAGACTTAGATCAGTACCCCAGATCATGAGATATGATGGTAAGGATACCAGATAATTGATGAGATGAATGTGATATTGACCCGTACCCAGATTTGGGATGTCGTACGATGATTTACCGTACGAGCTTTATTTGATGATAAGATCCACACTCATGACTCAAGGATGTCATATGATATTGTATCGTACGCGGTACCTTTGAGGCGGGATCACCGACTTGTATATATATATATATATATATATATATATATCGACTCAGATATATATATATATATATATATATATCGACTCAGATTTAGGTGGTTTCCATACCCCTCCCGATTAGCTTGTTAGGCTAGGCCGATGTCATACCTATTTCAGAAACGAACAAATCGGGAGTATTCTAAAGACAGACAAAGGGATTATACGGATATTTTCAAAGGACGCACCTTTTCTAAAAAAACACCGTAGCCCTTATTTTACTAAAATCCCCGATTCGTCTTATTTCAAATGGCAAAACTGTATTACATTTTTATATTGATGTACATTCTTCACTGTTGTGTTTATTAGTCGATTTCTGCATATCCTTGCTATTCGCATCGCATTGCATGTGCAAATGTGTTTATTGTTATATCAAAACCATGTTGTTAGGACACCAGCACCATTATCGATGATGCATATGTTTCACATACACCTGCTTGCCGGCTCACACACTTCATCATCGATAATTGCCATGCCACTACACTGTAGTACTGTTGCATTCAGGATATGACTCTTGCATGACATACTTGTGTACCTACATATTGTACACTCATACTTGTGCACATACCTATCGTACATTCATATTCGTGTACTTACATATTGTACACTCATGCTTATGCACATACCTATTCTACATTCATACTCGTGTACTTACATATTGTACACCCATACTTGTACACATACTCATTTGCACATACATAGATGATTCTGGCTTGAATTGAGGATTCGGGAACCGCAAGATACTTTCAAAACAGATTCATTTTAAAGAAGCGGTCTTCCCTAAATATGTGCATATTACTATTCCATGTTTCATGATATACTGAGGTGCTTACATTTCTTTTATATGTCGCATACATCATGCTTTCTGATCATAAGCATTGAGATATGCTGTTTCCATGATATTTCTGGATTTGGGAACCGTGAGTATTTTAAAAGAGAGTATGTATTGTTTTAAAAAGCCGGTTACCCTTGATATGATATTTCAGTGCGTCCACCATGTGTTTTCTCGGTTCTGAGAGTGGCATGGGAAACCCGATTCGAGGAGCGGTAGGCACCGTCTGCAGGTACATGGTGGACCCGGTGAGGTACCCCGGGGCAAGAAGACTCGTATATGTTAGACGGTGAGCCTGGCAGGGGAGTACTACCTACCGGTGATTGTTTATTAGCTCGGCGGATATCTGGGAGATACCGATTGGAGCTGAGAGATGAGACGGCCCGATCCAGACTGACAGAACCCTATGCATATGAGGATTTACGTGCTGATTCTAGGCACAGGTTTCATGATGTTTTCAAGTGTCGATGCTTGACACTCAGGTTCCATGATTTGATATGTCGCGAGTGACACATGTTGATTTACATCCTCATACTTCCATGCATATGCTTTATGATATTTACATGCATGATGCTTATTGTCATTGGATGACACGTGGACGAGATCCACATACATATAGCTGATATTGATGACATTGATTACATAGTTGGACGAGATCCACATACATGATGACATTGATTACATAATTGGATTATATCCACAAACTTATAGACCTCATGATATAGTCGACATTGATCATACCTCATAATTATGATATGTTATTACCTGAGGCACTAGCACGAGTGTAAGTGCACGGCAGCGCCCCGGCCGTCTGAACGAGGCCAAAATGCGGAAACAAAAAATTTTCATTAAACAGAAACCGGCGCTACCGCGGACTATAAACCCGGATCGGACCATTAACCTACTACTAGCAAACAAGAGAAAAGGGTGGAGAACTATACCGAGCGATCCGTGTCCTTCGATCTTCGGCCTCCATCCCGATATCCTCGCGGAATCTCCGGTCTTCATCTCCTTGTCGGAAAGGGCACCACACTGCCGATTCTTTTTATGGGCTCCCACCTCTGGACCGAGGCAACTCGGACACGAAGTTGGCAAGCCGACGTGTCCAAGATTGCTGTAGAATAGTGTAGAACTCTATGTCTCATGGGGTTATAAGAAGTTTCCATTTGGAAGTAGGGAAGGAGATATACTTTGGATATGAGCTAAGGGGTTTTTGTGCAAGCCAAAAGAGATGAAAAACCCCACACCAAATTTTGGACAACCCCCCCATCAAATGTGTGGCCGGCCATCATGTGGAGAGAGGAGGGAGGTCAATAATGCAAAAGAGAATAATGAGTGATGATGAGAAAATAAGTCACACCAAAAAAGACCAACTCTAAAGCCCATCACTCAACCCATCATAGCAAGCAATGATGAACAAAAAGAAGTCAATGGAAGCTAGAACCATCATGAACCTATCATCACAAAAACAACCCTCCATATTGCTAATTTGCACATTTGCAAATAAGCCCCTCCTATCAATATTCAGCCAAGGAAAGAAACAAAGGAAAATGGCCGAAACGAAAAACAAACTGGCAACTTCAAAAAGACGATCCCGTAATAAATTACAGGAAAACCCCGCGACTGTATATACATATCCGCATTTGTATTCCGACCGAATACAAATGCAAAGAGACAAAATCTACACAGTACAATACTAGGATCCGGCTTAAACCAAAGCCCGCTAGTATTACCCGTCCGATCATGATCCATGCAATACCGCACGTATATGATCGAACCCTGTCATATATCCATACGGCCTCTACAGCGTTTCACCCGAAACTTAAGAAACTGTCTGTGGGGGACTCTAAAGACTCGTCAATACTTTGGCGGTGGAATTAACCACTAACACGTCAGAGGTTTTAGCCATACGTAACGGGATACCAGGTATTGACCAAAAGGGACGTCGATGAGCGAACTCATCCTGACACCCTACTGAGCCTGTCAGTGACAATATCCGTACAGTCCGGTCCGTTCGTCTATGAGCATCGCATGGCGGGCCTAGGGGGTTGATAAAAGTCAGACCCCCAAAAGCGGTACAAGTCGTGTCGGAGTGTAGCCCAGAACACTCTGAGATACTACTGGAATACCTACCAGTAAATCTCCTGCCTTGGCCAAGGAATTCGTGTAATGGCTCTCCTAGACACAGCGTGACCTCACCCCCAATACCGGGAGAGACGAACCCCTGCAGATCCGCTCACTACCTCCATGTGGCTCAGGACTGTACCTAACTAAAACCTGTTTGCATGACTCCTTTGAGCCGTGGTAGGGTAGTAATCAAAGCACGGTGGGAACTCACACGAGACAAATGACGATCTCAGGTCGATGAACTAACCTATACACATGTCACCAGGGAACTGCCATCTAACGTCAGGTATAATACCTACTAGCATATTCCCGGCGAGTCCTGTCCGGTGTACTCATAACCCAATGAGCACCTGTATACATCTTAGGTGAACCAACTGACACCAGTGGCTTGTGAGACAGTCCACCGCCCCTCGTCAGGGTCTCGACTGTATACACTAGTCTACTCTGGAGTATCGATGCCCTGTCTCGAAAACTCCTACGACTAGGGACCTTTTAAGGATGTGCTTATAGACCCCAGCTCCCACGTATATGATCGCTATCATACTGCTGGCCGTCAAGCAAGAATCCTAAGGGCTCTACCAACGTACAATAGTGATCTGTAATGTCACCTAAAGCAGTACACGATGATAAAGATAAACCAGATAGCATACTATCATCTTGAGTAAGACTGTCCTACCGGCATAGGTCCTCTCTCAATCATTGCAATCGCGTGCCTGTGATACAATAATTGACTCTGAGGGCACTATCTCCAACAACGAGCACTTGCACTCAAGGCTAATTATTGCGATGTCGCATACTCACAGCCTGTGTGATACCGAACACCCAACTCCTCTATTAATCAGTCTCACAAAACCCGTTTGCGAAACTATTGCGTTTGAGGAATAGCCTCAGTGAGTGGATCCGCCCTAATGTTTCTTTCTATGTCTCTCTTTATCTCAAGTTCGCGGAGAAAACCATCTCCCGAAAGGAGCAATACGTGTCTTAGAATGTGTCTGGATATCTGATGGGACCTAGCTCATAAATGAACTCCAAATCCAAACTTCTTAGACAGTATCGTCAACTGACTTAATTAGTATCCTGTGCCATGCCTCCCTCAGCATCCCCTTGGACCACCTGTCCAAACTACTGCCCCTCGTCATAGGGAAAAACTATAACTCTGATAGTCACTCTGTCATCCAGGTCACTTTGGAAGCCTAGAATGATAACTGTCTCCCAAAGGAGGATGCCGTTATCATATCCCTAGAACATCCACTTATGTTCCAAAACTGCTTCCGACCGTTTCTCCATGATTGGATTAATATCAACTTTTTGCATCTACTGCAAAAACAATATCTGGTGTGGTACTTGACATCTCATGATTGACTCAATTGCCTAAGCAAGTGATCTGCCAATAATGCGCATTCCTCTCCCCTTTAGTCTATAAGACACCTTTAGAGGGGTTGACTCCATCACCTGCAGATACACTACCATGCCAGGAGTCGCCCATTCTAAAACACCTTTAGAATGCTGTCTAAGTACCCAGATTGGGACACTTCCCAAATCTAGATCTAAAACCATAGATCTAGTAACTAGAATGTCTGATATAATATCCAACTCCATATGTAGAGAAACCACTGTGTGACAACCAAAGCATAACCGATCGTAGTATAGGAACTTCACTTCCTACTCTGTGTATGTCATCCACAAATCAGGACATCACACCCTACAACCTTCTTAACAGATCCATCCCCTATTCTGATGAAATCAAACCTATGACTGTCACATCAGAAATAGATGATCTATCTCCGCTATATCTGTTTTAGTCCATAAATAGACATAAGCTACTTGTCCACTATGCTTCCGCTGCTCCCACTGACTACGACAACCCTCTGGCAGAGTCATATACACGTGCACTTCTAAAGCTTGTTTAGAACGACGCTATACTCACCCTCCTGCCGGGTCTCACAGTCAGGAACAACAGCAATGGCAAGTCTGGGTAAATAAGAACCTCCCTGTCACCGTCCTTGAGGCTACCGGAGTACCTTTCGGTTGCCTGAAGTTACCCACCTTATCTGCGGAGTGGCCAATGGAATGTCAAACCAGATTGAATCTTTAGGTTCTTATTAAATTTTCAGTAATCGTTTGCGGTTCTGGAATCACTTCCACTTCTACCATACTCCCACTATTGTTTTCTGAAAAAAATCCATTTTTATCAAAACTGTGGTGAGTCAAGAACAATATCACTATTGATCTTCCAGATGGTAGAAAGTCAACCCTCGTTATAGCCCGGGTCAACCCACAAACTGCCATTACGGAATCGTGCCTTGAGTTATCCAGAGTCTGGTTTTAAGCATATGCCGGAGAACTCCCCGTACCTTAACATCGTTAAGATTTGAACCGTTCTATATCCAATATAGAAACAGAGGCACTGATTTAATTGGAACCAGATTCAAATCATGAAGCTGTCTCCAGTGTATGTCAACTAAATGGAAGGAGGCCTATCAGCGTTACTCAACTTAGGAATCCTATCCAGATATGAGTAACCTGAAAGAGAAGCAAGTTCTCATAATCATTACTATCAATTGAATACCATACACAAGTATCTACATCTTCGATCACCTTGAAAAATCCTGATACATGCAATACCTGGTTCTCTACTTTATTCATATACCTATAACTTCTCAAAACTTGGACCTTGCATTTCTACGAAACACATGTCTAAGAACTAGAGAAGTCACAAGTAAACAGAATATAGTACGAGTACCATCCTCTCTGTCCTCATGGACACTGGACAACATACAATACACTGTATAAGTCCTTTGAGTCTAATAACTCATTCCCTGTGTGTCGTAGATTGAAAATTGTACTTATGGTTAAGAAGAATTACACCGCTGTTTAATGCTCCTTACCTAACCATCCACTGATATAGGTAAATGTCATGGACATAATTTCAAAAAGGATATATCTCACTTTATAAAAAAAGACGTAAAGATATATCAATTTGAAATTGGTGCATAACAACGGATATTCAAAACCAAATATTTGCTGTCCGGCAAACAACCCAGGTGACTTCCTCAAATATCACCAATTACTACGAATTCCGATATAATGAGGATAACCACATAATTCCCAATAACTTACTCACACTCATCATCTGTAAAACCATACAGATGTGAGAATCATACCTGGTAAATACATACCCTGTAGCAAGGGCTAATTGGGAAATCAGTTGTCTTTTAACAGTACATAGTGAAACTGAGACATTGAAATGTTTCGATGGGGTATCCGGGTATTCCTAGTAATGCCTCTTCCATTATCAGATTCAAAACTGAAACCGTATATTTCTTTGCCATCTCTCCAAATCCCTTCATATGTCTTTAGTCATTACCTTCTGTACACCCCTTTAGGCCAAATGGTTTTCTTCCTTCCCTACCTTTCGGCACCAGCCTAAGGTTTGGAAGAAGACTATCCAATAAGCATAATGGGTGTACTGTCCTAATTCTAGGAGCACTCGCAACGCGAGAGAAGGTAAAGATAAAAGACAACTGAATAAAAATTATTCCTATTTCTCCTGAACCAGAATCCATCCCCGAACTGGAACAAGTTCCTTCTAGTTTGTATATAACCATACGATGGAGTATCCAAATAAACTATGGATCTTCGTAGTGATACGGGGTGTTCCGAAGAAATACAAAGGTGAAGTAGGAGTGGCATGAAATACTTGGTTTGGTCGTGAATAGCAGTCGCAGTTTACTTTGCCCTCTTACTAATCCCTTTATTTGTCTTAACTTATTACCTTCTGTACACCATCGTTAGGCTAGTTGGTTGTCTTCATTCCCTACCGTTCGGCACCAGCCTAAGGTTTGGAAGAAGACTATCCAATAGGCGTAACGGGTGTACTATCCCCTAATCCAAGGAGCACTCGCAACCTGAGAGAAGGTAAAAGAAAAAGACAACTGAATAATCCTATTCGTTTTCTCCAGAACCGGAAACCATCATCGAATCTGGAACAAGTTCCTTCGAGTTCGTATATAACCATACGATGGTTTTATCCAATGGAAGTGGACGTTCGTAATAATACGGGGTGTCCTGGAGAAAAGGGTAAGAGTAGGAGTGGTAATGAGGTATGCAACTCTGACAATCCAAAAGCCAGTGTTTAAGAAGGTTTGGTCCACTTGGTCACTGAGTCATAGTCAAGGGCCGGGTCATGTTCGCTGCCAAAGAGAGAGAGAAAAGAAACACTCAGCATGCACTCTAACCTAGATCAGAATGGTTACCAATTTATCTAATCAGGAAACCTCCCACTGTATCCTCAAATTCTCCTCCAAACCTCAAAGAAGAATTAGTCGTGATCACCCGAGGAGTAAACCAACTCATCAGTGGGAATCGGGATCTAACTATCATCGCATGATAACATGATAGAATCCACTCACGTTATCACACTCCAAAAGGTATGCGCATATCTGGCAAGTTTCAGTTTCTTTAGAAACTCCCGATGTGATTTTTACCCCATGCTCTTATGACCTTGACTAAGGCCAACAAATCATAAGTCACATGTCAAGTTCTACACGTCATTGTCCAGGTTAATTTGAACCCACCCGTACCTACCCTTGACTTTGGCTAATAAGGCAGTACGACTGTCCCAAACCAACGCATCTATCTATGCAGCTGAAAGGTAACAAGCAGCTACCATACATTATGCCTTGACGAAGGCCAACAAACATAGCATGAATACTAAGTGCTACCCGTCTGAAATGACGGAGGGCTATGAATGGTTTTTGGCGAAAAACCTTTAACGTAATGAATTTGATATCGTTGAAGGAACTGGATAGCTTTTTATAAAAATATAGTGGCGAAAACCTTTGCTAAAGAGGTCACTCCCGGTGAAGGGATCTCGGCTCTTTCCCCGTAGAATGAGGTGCAGGATATTCCAACTGAATACCACGATGCAAAGCAAAAGTAATCGACTATAGTGAAGTTATTGCCCTGACGCAAACTTCTATCCAAGGGGTCACTCCCGGTGAAGGGATCTCGGCCCTTGCCTCGTCGACTGAGGTGCTGGATATTCATAATCGAATACCACTGTGCAAAACAAAAGAGAACGTCCTTGCAATAACAGCTTTTTGAAAATTGTTCCAACAACATCAGAATAGGTTTGTTTAGCTTGCATTGATCCGAATCAACGCAGTCCCATCAATTGATCACACCAATAAAGAACGAAAATACGATGTACGTATATGCCATCCGCATTCTCCACTGGGTCCCATCATCACCCGTTAGGTTACTTAACTAACGACAGAGCGGGGACTGGACTAGCACGGATGCAAAACATATACAACATCTACTAGTACATATATCAATATATAATAATCGCTCAAGGCGTGATAAAAAGCAACATCACAGAAATGTAATAAGTATCACAGAAAAATACAGATATCTGGGATCCCCGGGTTTCATAGAGCCGCTACCGAAACCCGACGTTCCCCTGGTCATGTGGATAGCCTGTGCAATGAAAACCTAGACCCCTAAGGGCGCGGCAAGTTACCCGCCAAAACCTGAAGCGAGGCAGCCCCCTTCAATAACGTGAATGGACCACCCAGCACTTCACGGAATCCGGTAACTTGAGCACCCCTCCTTGGGTCAACCTGTACCCCCTACGAGTGCGGCGAATAGCCCGCCAGTTCTAGAGTGAAGCCCCCTCCTACTCAAAGCCATGAGATGCGGGCCCGTTGCCCTCTAGAACCCGGCTACCCGTGCACCCCACCGCGGGGTAATCCTAGTACAGAAAGTAAAATATACATACAACGGGTACATCGGCCTCAGCCCGGTCGTGCCCCAAAATAATAATATACAAACAGGCAGTGACGGCAGTCCACATGTCGGACGCTTGCCCCGCAATATCAAATGTACATATACAACCAAACTGTACTAACAATGCATCCAGGCTATCCACCACGACAAATCCGCAACATCACAGCACAACACAGAACATCAACGTGAATGCCACGTTCGCAAATCCGTCTAAAGGGGCTATAGCAGTTAGACAGGATTTACCGATCAAATGACATTCACGGTCGCAACTATAATGTAAATACTATGAACTAACATGTTTAAAATTTTCGATCGACTAAATATTCCCGAAGTAGGCCCCAAGCACAACTGTAGCACTCAAAATAATCTGGGCCCAAACAGAATATACCAAAAACCTTATTTCCAAGTCAGATAGCTACTGTAGAAATTTGGTGAAGCAAAGAGTTAAAATGGCGGCAGAACCGCGGCCAATGCATGGGTTTGGCCGCGGTTCCACGGTGGAATAGTGCTATCGAGCTATCAAATTTTAACAGAATGCTTAAAAAACCCTGCACGATTTTTTGACATGCCCAGAAAAAGTTTTGGAGGACAAAATAAAATCGACAGAAACTGGACTTGAAAATGCGGTTTTTAGAAAATCCGTTCGATCGAACTTGTAAACACGTTAGAGCAAGCTAGACTAGGTTAATGGCGTGGCTCTGATACCAATGTAAGTGAACGGCAGCGCCCCGGCCGTCTGAACGAGGCCAAAATGCAGAAACAAAAACTTTTCTTTAAACAGAAACCGGCGCTACCGCGGACTATAAACCCGGATCGGACCATTAAACTACTACTAGCAAACAAGAGAAAATGGTAGAGAGCTATACCGAGCGATCCGTGTCCTTCGGTCTTCGGCGTCCATCCCGATCTCCTCGCGGAATCTCCGGTCTTCATCTCCTCGTCGGAAAGGGCACCACACTGCCGATTCTTTTTACGGGCTCCCACCTCTGGACCGAGGCAACTCGGACACGAAGTTGGCAAGCCGACGTGTCCATGATTGCTGTAGAATAGTGTAGAACTCTATGTCTCATGGGGTTATAAGAATTTGCTATTTGGAAGTAGGGAAGGAGATATACTTTGGAGATGAGCTAAGGGGTTTTTGTGCAAGCGAAAAGAGATGAAAAACCCCACACCAAATTTTGGACAGCCCTCCCATCAAATGTGTGGCCGGCCATCATGTGGAAAGAGGAGGGAGGTCAATAATGCAAAAGAGAATAATGAGTGATGATGAAAAAATAAGTCACACCAAAAATGACCAACTCTAAAGCCCATCACTCAACCCATCATAGCAAGCAATGATGAACAAAAAGAAGTCAATGGAAGCTAGAACTATCATGAACCTATCATCACAAAAACAACCCTCCATATTGCTAATTTGCACATTTGCAAATAAGCCCCTCCCATCAATATTCAGCCAAGGAAAGAAACAAAGGAAAATGGCCGAAACGAAATACAAACTGGCAACTTCAAAAAGACGATCCCGTAATAAATTACAGGAAAACCCCGCGACAGTATATATGTAGGGTGTTTTTCGTCACCCCATTGAGATGGGAATACGCGCGCGCTTGTCAGGCGTACTACAGATTCCCCCTGCCTAGGGTAGGCCAGGGTTTAATGATTGTGTGGATCCGAATCTCCGGCAGCCGCAGACTAAGCTGCCGTTAATTAACCCCCGCCTTTGGGGCGAGGGAACCTCCGATTAACGGGTTAAAATGGTCATGCGAACTCAATGTGCAGTGTACGTGTGTTTTGTTTTGGAGGGGGGTTTTAAATATATCGGGAGCCACGCAGAGTTTTTACGGGGGTCCCGCTACCCGGATAGCGGGCTGGGGGTCAAGGGGGCTAGCAGCCGCCTTGCGGGGTGCGGGGCAGTGCCCCGTTAGAAATATTTTTTTAACAGGAACAGTGTCGTGGAGTATATGTGTATGTACATATGTATGCATATGTGTAGATATACATGTATATATAAATAAAGGGGAAAAAGACATCCAAAGGATGCGTGGGGCCAGCGCCTAGGCGCTTGAGCGCAAGCGCGCCACGTGTCGGTACGTGGGCGCTTTGCGCTCGAGCTCAGAGTGCTGGAGCGCAACGCGCTACATGTCGGCACGTGGGCGCTTTGCGCTCGGACGCTGAGCGCTTGGGCGCAAGCGCGCCACGTGTTGGCACCGGGGCGACTAGCGCTCGAGCGCTTGCGCTAGAGCGCAAGCGCACCACGTGTCGGCACCGGGGCGACTTGTGCTCGAGCGCTTGCGCTGGAGCGCAAGCACGCCACGTGTCGGCACGTGGGCACTTTGCGCTTGAGGGCAAGCGCGCCACATGTCGGCACGCGGGCGCTCTGCACTTGAGCGCCGGCGAGAAAATGAGGCTTTTAGCCTAAAAAAATTTCTCGGAAGAGAAATCAGAGAGGATTTGGACTCCTGTGTGTATTTTTCTTTTTTCTTGGGGTTTAGTGAAAGATGTTCTTCTTCTTCCTCCTCTGTTAGCTGGATCTTGAAGATCAAGAGATATGGGTTTTTAAAAATCTCTTCTTTTTGAGATCTAATGGAAGATTTGAGTTCCCATTTATGGGTTTTGTGGTGAAAAACTATTTTGTTTTATAAAAAGAAGAGTAAAACTCTTGATTTAATTCAAGAGAAAGAAGAAGGTTTTGGAACCTTGAAGAAAGAGAAAGATTTCAGATCTGGAAAAAATTGTAGAGAGAGAAAAAGTTGTGAGATTTTTCATTATCTTTGCCTTTATAGGCTATACACTTTACACATAGCCCCTTAGGTTTCACAAAATGGCATTTTGCCTATCCCAGGGCTCATGTGCCATTTCTTTTTGCACATAAGCCATGGGCTTTACAAAAATTTGGCTTTATGCCTATTTTTCTTACATTTATCCATAAAATAAAATAAAATAAATGCAACAAAATTATTTATTACAAAATTTTTTTCTTGGCATGGGGGGAGGCCGGCCGCTTCATGTTCTGGCTCGACCCGGGCATGGGCCCACTGCATCTGGGCTTGGGCCCACTTGGCTTGGGGTTGACTGTGATTTTGACTTGGTCAACCGGGGTGTAAATTTTTACCCCAACAAATTGCCCCCCATCAATAAATGCACACCACATATGTGGGTCGTGTGCATGAAATTGATGGATCTTCTTTCACGTGGAGGCGACTTGATTTGGTTCCCGCTTTTTTGGGAAGCTGACACTATCCTTTTTACGACATGGACGGTCGTTGCTTAACATGTCTCCGAGACGGAGTGTCCGTGATAGGCGTTTTCCCTGGCCCGGAGTGATCTGGTTCCCGCTTTGTAGGAATCTTGCGCTGCCCTTTTTGCAACTTGGACGGTCGATGCTGCCCTTTTTGCGACTTGGACGGTCGATGTTGCCATTTTAGCGACGTGGACGGTCGGTGCTGCCCTTTTTGCGACTTGGCCGGTCGTTGCTGCCATTTTAGCGACGTGGACAGTCGGTGCTGCCCTTTTTGCGACTTGGACGGTCGGTGCTGCCATTTTAGCGACTTGGACGGTCGGTACTGCCCTTTTTGCGACTTGGACGGTCGGTGCTGCCATTTTAGCGACTTGGACGGTCGGTACTGCCCTTTTTGCGACTTGGACTGTCGGTGCTGCCATTATAGCGACTTGGACGGTCGGTGCTGCCATTTTAGCGACTTGGACGGTTGGTGCTGCCATTTTAGCGACTTGGACGGTCGGTGCTGCCATTTTATCGACTTGGACGGTCGGTACTGCCCTTTTTGCGACTTGGACGGTCGGTGCTGCCATTTTAGCGACTTGGACGGTCGGTACTGCACTTTTTGGGACTTGGACGGTCGGTGCTGCCATTTTAGCGACTTGGACGGTCGGTACTGCCCTTTTTGCGACTTGGATGGTCGGTGCTGCCATTTTAGCGACTTGGACGGTTGGTTCTGCCATTTTAGTGACGTGGACGGTCGGTTCTGCCCTTTTTGTGACTTGGACGGTCGATGCTGCCCTTTTTGCGACGTGGACGGTCGGTGCTGGATTTGACTTGCCCCGCTTCTTGTGGCGTCAGGGATGAAGTTGACTTGTTTCCGAGGTGGAATTTGGTTCTGCCAGGGAGGTCATTGGTTGTTTTACCTGATGTGATTTGGGTTGACATCAGTATCGCTACGCTGGAATATGGTACCAGGAGCGAATCATCATTTGTCATGACTGGGTTTGGGAATTGGTTTTTGTTTGGCATCTGCATTGCTGCACTGGAATAATGCCAGGAGCAACTCATCATTTGCCCCGAGAGGATTTGGGAATTGATGGCTTATGAGGCAGGTTTAGATCCCTATCATCTAAGACTTTTCAATTTTATGGGCCGTAAGGGTCCCATAAAAGCATTTTCTCCCTACGAGTCGAAAGGATCTCGTAGGTGTATTTTCTCCTTAAGAGTCATGGGGACTCCTAAGTGTGTTGCTCCTCTGTGAGTCGTAGGGATCTCACGCGGGAATTTTCTCCTCACAAAGTCGAGATGACTTTGCGAGTGCATTTCATTTCTTTTCTTTTTTATGAGTTTGTGCCCTTTCGGGTTTTCACAAACTCGCCGGCAGTCCCGCTATTTTTACTCACGGAGCCCTTTCGGGTTTTCATCCGTGCCCATTTTGCTTGTGGACAAACCGTTCTTCTCTTCGTTTTTTTCTTCTCCTTCTTCTTTTTCTCTTTTTTTTGGAGAGATCGGGATTGTTTTACGCCCGTGGATTGTATACGGTTTTGCAGAATGTATCATCCAGACCGTAGGGCTGGAAAAATTTCAGGGCTTTGTTGGCGTCTGCATCGCTGCACTGGAATGTGGTACCAGGAGCGACACATCATTCGCCGTTGGGGTATGGGATTTGGAATTTGGTTGGCGTCTGCATCGCTACACTGGAATATGGTACCAGGATCGACTCATCATTCGCCACTTTGGGGTTGGGGAGCGATGGATTAGGAGACAGGTTTAGATCCCTGTCACCTAAGACTTTTCAATTTTATGGGCCGTGAGGGTCCCATAAAAGCATTTTCTCCCTACGAGTTGTAAGGATCCCGCAGGTGTATTTTCTCCTTAGGAGTCGTGAGGACTCCTAAGTGTGTTTTTCCTTTGTGAGTCGTAAGGATCCCACAAAGGTTTGTTCTCCTCATGTATCGTGAGGACACATGAGTGGGCCTTCTCAATGGAGCATAATTCCAAAGGCGGGGACGAGCCGCGTAACTGGTAATTGTGGTGGGGCATGGGTATGACGAGAATTATTTGAGCCCGTGGATTGTATACGGTAGTCAATTTGGGGACTAACCGTAGGGCTGGGAGAATTTTGAGAAATTGGATTTTGGTTGGCGTCTGCATCGCTGCACTGGAATGTGGTACCAGGAGCGACTCATCATTCACCGTTCGGGGACTTGGAATTTGGATCTTGTTTGGCATCAGCATTGCTGCACTGGAATAATGCCAGGAGCAACTCATCATTTGCCTTAGGAGGACTTGGGATTTGGGTTTTTGGTCGGAATCAGCACCGCTAACACTGAAGCGAAACGCCAGGAGCGACTCATCATTTGTCGTTCCCCGTTGGGGAATGATGGCTTAGGAGACAGGTTTGGATCCCTATCACCTAAGGCTTTTCAATTTTATGAGCCTTGAGGGTCTCATAAAAGCATTTTCTCCCTACGAGTCGAGAGGATCTCGCAGGTGTATGTTCTCCTTAGGAATCGTGAGGATTCCTAAGTATGTTGCTCCTTTGTGAGTCGTAAGGATCTCACGTGGGAATTTTCTCCTCTCAAAGTCAAGAGGACTTTGAGAGTGCATTTCATCTCCTTTTCACAAGTTTGCGTCCTTTCAGGTTTTCACAAACTCGCCGGCAGTCCTGCTGTTTTTACTCACGGAGCCCTTTCGGGTTTTCATCCGTGCCCGTTTTGCTTGTGGACATACAGTTTATTTTTTATTTCTTTTATTATTTTTATTTCTTTTTATTTCTTTTTTTTTTGCCGCTGGTGGGACTTTTAAAAGTAGTCTCACCGGCAGGATTTGGGAGAGAAGGGGGTCATTTATGCCCGTGGATTGTATACGGTTTTGCAGGATGTATGATCCAGACCGTAGGGCTGATGTGCTCAATTCTCCTGCGACTTGGAGCGTTCACGTGTAGTATTTCTTGAGATATCGGCCATTGATGGGTGGCATGGGCCTTTCTCCTTCGGCACTTATTAGTTGGTAGGATCCTCCGTCAAACACTTTCTCGATGACGTATGGTCCTTCCGAGTTTGGCTCGAATTTTCCCTTGGCATGTCGATTGGGGATGATCGGTCTTTTGAGGACCAACACAAATTCACCTTTCTTGAAAGCGCGGAGACGGGTTATCTTGTCATAGGCCCGTGACATTTGGGCTCGGTATAGTTCTAGACTTTGCTGCACCGCGAGCCTCTTTTCTTCGAGGGCATCGAGTTCTTCAAGTCGAAGGAGCACGTTTTCCTCCTCCGTCAACTCATGCTGAACGACCATTCTTAAGCTTGGAACTTCGACTTCGAGGGGGAGGACTTCCTCCACTCCGAAGAGCAATGAGTATGGAGTGGACTGAGTTGGAGTACGGTGCATGGTACGATATGCCCACAATGCCTTGTGAAGCTTGAGATTCCAGTCTCTCTTGTTGGCTGAAGCATTTTTCCTCAGGAGCTTGCATAGAGTCTTATTGAATGCTTCGGCTAGCCCATTGGCTCTTGGATTACAGATGGAGGAATATCTCCAGTCTATCTTATGCTGAGTAGCGAACCTTGAGACATTGAAGCTCTTGAAAGAAGGCCCGTTGTCAGAAATGATTCTTCTTGGTGTACCGAAGCGGTATAGAATATTATGCTGGAAGAATGTCAGAATATCTTTTGTCTTGACTTCTTTTAGCGGGACAGCTTCAGCCCATCTGGAGAAGTAGTCTGTCGCGGCCAGTATGAACCGGTGGCCTTTAGATGACGGATGATCAATTGGGCCAACAATGTCGGTGCCCCAAACTTCGAAGGGCCACGACGCCACCGTAGGATGCAACGGATTGGGATGCTTGTGAATGAAATCACCATGGATTTGGCAGATCTGACATTTCTTTGCATGTTCTCCGCAATCCCGTATCATGGTGGGCCAGTAATACCCAAGCCGTTTGATTTGAAGTCACATCTTGGGGCCAGATTGGTGAGCACCGCAAACGCCCGAGTGAACATCTTTCATGACCTTTTGGGCTTCGGCCAATGACAGACACCTGAGCCAGAGTTGGTCATATAACCTGCGGTATAACGTGTCATTTACAAACACATATCGGAGAGCTCTTTTCTTCAGCTGAATCCTCGCAGATTTTTCTTCGAGCAGCTTGTCGTATCGGAGGTACACTACGAAGGGTTCTCTCCAATCGGGCTCGTCTTGGATGATCGAAGCTTCTTCGGCGGGACTGCTCTTCTGTTTCGCGCTTTCCTCTTCTCGTAGAGAGACTGGGGGTAGAATTTGTCGGCTCCTGACTGTGATTAGAATTTCGTCCATGTCAGGATCAGCTAGCTCCTTGGCTAAGCGAGCGAGTATGTCGTCTTTTCCGTTCAACGCTCTGGGAATTCTCTTTAGTTCAATATGAGTGAACCGTTTCATGAGTTCCACCACCCGGCCTCTGTACCGAGCTAACTCGGGTTTGTATATCTTATAGTCGCCGCTTACTTGGTTGACGACAAGCTGGGAGTCACCGTAAACCCGTAGCCGAAGGATTTCCATTTCTATGGCGAATTCCAAACCAGCTATCAGAGCTTCATACTCAGCTTCATTGTTTGTCCGAGGCTCGGTGAGAGCAAAAGAACGTCGTAGGGTTCCCATTGATAGCGTGATGAACACCAATCCTATCCCTGCTTTTACCTCCGGGACGCTTGATCTGCCGGAGCTCCTTATTGATGAGGCCCTATCGAAGTAGAGCTCCCAACATGGCTCATCTTCCTCGAGGTGCAGCACTTGTTCGTCGGGTAACTCACAATTTAGCGGCGACCCTTCTGGTATGGGATGAGCAGCGAGAAAGTCTGCAAGAGCTTGCCCTTTTACTGCTTTCTGAGAGGTATAAACTATGTCAAACTCAAGTAGCATGACAGACCATCTTGCCATTCTGCCGGCTAGGCTTGCTTTGGTCATCAAGTGTTTGAGCGGGTCGACCTTGGAGATCAGCATAACCCGATGAGCGAGCAGATAGTGCCTCAGCTTCTTCACAACAAATATCAGAGCTAGGCATTGCTTTTCAATTGGGGAATAGTTATGTTCCGCCCCGACTAGAGTTCGACTGAGGTAGTAGAGGGCATTTTCTTTTCCCTCCTCGTTATTCTGGGCAAGGAGCGCACCAAGTGACTCATCTAGCGCAGCAGTGTAAAGAATCAGCAGTTTATTCGGAATGGGGGCGGCAAGCACTGGAGGGTGCAACAAGTATTGTTTGATGCTTTCGAACGCTGCTTGACATTCGGCATCCCAGATAAAAGGAGCTCCTTTCTTCATGAGCTTTGAGAACGGCCTACATCTCCCCGATAAATTTGAGATGAACCTCTGTATATAAGCAAGCTTGCCTTGAAAAGATCTTAGCTGCGTCAGACTCTTCGGAGGGGGCATCTCCATGATGGCCTTTATCTTTGATGGGTCAACTTCGATCCCTCGATGTCGGACTATGAAGCCCAGGAATTTTCCCGATGATATGCCAAAAGCGCACTTCAGAGGATTCATCTTCAGATCGTATTCCCTCAGTCTGGTGAGAACGGTCCTGAGATCATGGATATGATCGGCCTTGGCTTTAGTCTTGACGACCAGATCATCAACAAAGCATTCGACGACTTTATGGATTAAGTCATCAAAGATATTAGTCATTGCCCTTTGATATGTAGCACCTGCGTTCTTCAGTTCGAATGGCATTACCTTGTAGCAATATATTCCGATCGGGTTCGAAATGCTGTGTGCTTCTTATCCTCAGGCGACATCTTGATCTGATTATATCCAGACGAGCCATCCATAAAGATGAACAGTTCGTAATTTGAGGTGTCATCGACCATCATTTCCATGACCGGTAGCGGGAAGTCATCTTTAGGACATGCCTTGTTGAGGTCCCTGAAATCGACACAAACTCGGATCTGCCCATTTTTCTTCTTCACTGGGACTATGCATGCGATCCAGTCCGCATATTTCTCTTCCCTGATGAAGCCGGCATCGATGAGTTTCTTGGTTTCCTCGATGACCTTTTCTTCCAACTCCCTTCTCATTCTTCGAGGAGCTTGTTTGACTGGCTTAGCATCAGGAGATATAGCCAGCTTATGCACGGCTACCTCATGGGAAAGGCCAGGCATTTCTTTGTACGTCCACGCGAAGCAGTCGACGAACTCATGCAGCAGGGCTATTATCTGCTCTTTCATTTCCTCTGACAAGAGTGAGCTGATGTAGGTCGGTCTTGGATTATCGGGCGTTCCTAAGTCAATCTCGGTTAGCTCATCAAATGATGCTTGTCCGCCATCTTCAAGCTCTTGAGGAGATTCTTCTGGCTCGGCTGTTTCTTCATCATCATTTGATCTTTCGCTGGCCTCACCAACATGGATCATGTAGCACGCTTTAGAATCTGGTTGAATGTAGCCTATACCCCGTCTATCTGGAATTCGTCCATCGATGAGTGCTCGGACCTGGGGCGGATACCATAGCCCTTCGTAAAACTTTGCTTCGGACTCCGTTTGATATACCGACATCCACACTTCTTAAAGTATTCCCGCATCTCGGGCGCATAGTATCTGGGATTGAGGACGGCTCTTATGCCTTTCTCATAGGGAAGGCACGCGACAGAAAGATCGCCCGGGTGCAAAATGGGGTTTGACCTGTAAAACAGGATGCCCTTCTGTCCATTTTTCCTCCCGGGCACGTAGAAAGTTTTCAGCCGGTCCACGGTAGAGACTGACAATGCGTCGAGCTCTTTGCACATCAGTTTCGCCACCCTTGTGATGGCCAGGGACCTTTCTGTGACTTCGAAGGTCTCTCGTAGTTTCGCTTGCTGCATGGGGGGTCAATCTGCACAGCTGTTGCACGGCAGGTCCTCATCTTCTGACTCTTCAGTGTCACTGCCAAGATGAGGGTGGACTTTGCTTCTAGATGGGCCTTCAGTAACAGATTCGTCTGTATCGCAGCCGAAATGAGGGCGAGTTTTACGGAAGGACGGGCTTTCAGCATCGGACTCATCAGTGTCGCTGCCGAAATGCGGGCGCACTTGGGTATTTTTGCTTTTGAAAGTGGCAGCCGGCGCAGATTTGCTTTTGAGTCTTGGGGCCGGTCTATCCTCAGTCAGTTGTGGCTTAGCATTTTGGTGGTTCATAAAGTACCGAGAATCTTCATATCGGACTTCATGCACACCGAACGGCTGGATGTCTCCGTCAATGCGTCTTTCTTCGCCATTTTTGGTATACTTCATGCATTGATGGAGAGTTGACGGAATGATGCCGTAATCGTGGAGCCACGGCCGCCCTAAGAGAATCTTATAAGACGTGTCGGCGTCGATCACGTATATCTTTGCTTCAGTTTGCAGATCCCCGAATTTGATTGGCAAAGCTATAGACCCCAGAACTTGCTGGCAATTTTGGTTGAAGCCTTGAATAACAATCCTTTCCCTTGACAGGTGTCGGACGTCCATTGACAAACTCTTCAGAGTTCGCAAGTTCATGATGTTCACTGAGGACCCCGGATCAATCAATATGCGATTAATTCGATCTCCGTCGATGTACCCAGTCACGTAAAGAGACCGATTATGCTCAGTCGTTCCCAGTAGCAAGTCTTCATCCTTAAATGTGACTGCGGCGGCATGCAGAGCGTGCTGGGCTTCTTTCATATTAATTTCCGCAAAGTGAGCATGATACCGCTCGGGGTTTTGTAGAGCGTGAATGAGAACATCTCTAAGCTCCTTAGATAGGACCAAGGCATCGTAGATGCTCAGGAGAGACGGAAGCTTCCGGAGATGTGCCAAGACATTATAGTCCACCGAGGAAGGACTTATGTTTTCATCAGTCGGTTCTCTGCCATCTTCTTCATTAGCGACTTGTTTTTCCTTCCCTTTTGGGGCGTTGCCCTGATTTGGCGGTAGAGCCCTGCCGCTTCTGAGCTGGATTTGATTGGCCTTTGTGGTGAGCTCCTCATCCTCTTCGGGAAAACAGAGCTCATCCTCGGAGTCGCTGCCAAGATGGATGGCGTAGCAGGTTACTACTGGGATCTCGTCATTGGAGTTTTCTTCTAACTCCTCCAGAATTTCGGCCGCTTGTACAGGGAAGAACTCCTTCAATTGAATCAATGTTCTTTCCTTTTGTTCATATTCTTCGAGGGAATCGATATATTTTTGAATGGTCGATCTCCCTGCAGACCCTTTTTCGCGCCGAGCTGCACTTTTCTTCTTCTTGAGCTTCTTGGATTTTGAGCCTGATGGAGCCGCATTGGCAGCTGGACTGGTAGGCTTCTTCTGCCCTTCCCATTCCGTCCTGGGTTCTCTCCGAAGTAGATTTATCATCTTCTTCATCTTATTAGATATGTACGTACTCTACGGAGGCCGCGATGATTCCGTTTCATTTCTCGGGGCAGCGGGTTCGGCTGTCTGCTCCCAGAAGGCTTCAACTTCTGTCTGTATAAAGTTGGTGGTTGCAACTTGATTGTTCACCAACACATTTTTGGACAGCTCGGTCTCTCCAGCCTTGTACTGCTTCTCGACCAAGTCTTTGAAGATATAGCAATCCTCGATCGCATGGCTCACTACTCGGTGGTACGGGCAATACAGAGGATTGTCGGTCATTTTTGCTTCTTGGGGTCTTTTCGACTCCGGCAATTGTAGGCCGTTGTTCAAGGAATCTTTAAATATCTTACGGACCTTGTCCCTTCTGAAAGAGTAAACCTTGTTCTTCTTCTCCTCTAGGGAAGGCCCATCTCCTCCCAGCAATGGCTTTCGAGACCGGTTGGTTTTGGATTCGCACGCCCTTCTCTTTTCTTCATTGTCGGACGCATTGAAGACATTGGTACTGCTGGAACTCCCGCTTCTACGGCTATCGTCCCGCTTTCTTTTCCAAGTTTTGTCTCTCTGAGAGTCCGGCGGGGACTCTTGCTTTGAGCGTTCCAGCATTTGGACTTTCTTGGTTAGCTTCTGAAATGTCTTGAGGCCCGCTGTACACAAGAATGGGACCATCCAATTGCTGAGGTTCCCAATGAGAAGGCTGACGGACTGGTCCTGCTCCAGCGGCGGCTCACACTTGACTGTGAGATTACGCCATCGGGCGATAAAGTCGGTGTTGCTTTCATTCTTTCCCGGCTTGGTCCTCACAAGGTCGGCAATGGAGATTTTATCACTGACACTCATGAACCTTTGCCGAAACAGGGACTCCATTTGGGCAAAAGTGTAAGTGCACGGCGGCGGCCCGGCCTCCATCCCGAGGCCAAATACGGAAGCGAAAAACTTTAATTTTGCAAACTAGCAAACCGGCACCACCGCGCACTAAACACCCGGATCGAACCATTAACTAGTCCTAGCTAACTACAAGATGGGGAATAGAGATATACCGACTGATCCGAGTCCTCCGGTCTTCTCGTCGTCGTCCCGATCTCCCGCGGAATGTCCTGTCTCCACCTCGTCGCCGGAAGTGCACCACATCGCCTACATCTTTTACGGGCTCCCACCTCTATGCCGAGGCAACTCGGGCACGAAGCTGGCTAGTCGACGTGCCCAAGGTTTGCTGTAGAATGTGTAGTGAGCTATTTATGCCTCTAGGGGTTTTGGGAGTTTCCATTGGTGGAGGAAATGAACTAAGCTTTTTGGAGATGGTGTTGTGGGATTTTTCCAACACGAAATGAACCAAAATCCCACACTACAAATTTGGGCAGCCCCATGAGGAATGGCCGGCCATCATAAGTGAGGGGAGAGTGAGAATGAGAGTGTTCTCCAAAAAATGGGAGCCACTCACCAATCATACAAAAGAGAGAGGAATGGTTATCATGCAAAGAAATGATAGCTAAGAAAGTCCAACACTCAAACAACAATCATCACTTCCAAAAGTCATGCCATCATCAACAACCATATCATATAAAAGTCAAGCCATGATGGATGAAGAAGTCAAATGGTCAAGGGATGGTTCATCATCATGATCCAACAAAATGCAAAGAACACCCTCCACAAATGCTTATTTGCACAAATGCAAATAAGCCCTCCTCCACCAATCTTCGGCCATTGAAAGATACAAATGAATATGGCCGAAACGGAAAGCAAACTGGCAACTCCAGAAAACTGGTCCCGTAATAAATTACAGGAAAAACCCCGCTACTGTGCATACACACCCGCATCTGTATTCCGACCGAAATACAAATGCAATGAGACAAAATCCACACTGTACTATACTAGGATCCGGCTTAAACCAAAGCCGGCTAGTAATAACCGTTCGATCCTGATCTGTGCAATACCGCACGTATCTGATCGAACCCTGCCATATCTCCATACGGCCTCTACAGCGTTTCGCCCGAAAACTTGAGCAACTGAATGTGGGGGACTCTAAAGACTCGTCAACACTTTGGTTGTGGATTTAACCACTAGCACGTCAGAGGTATAAGCCAATACGTAACGGGCTACCAGGTATTGACCAAAAGGGACGTCGATGAGCGAACTCATCCTGACACCCTACTGAGCCTGTCAGTAACAATATCCGTACAGTCCGGTCCGTTCGCCTATGAGCATCGCATGGCGGGCCTAGGGGGTTAGTAAAAGTCAGACCCCCAAAAGCGGTACAAGTCGTGTCGGAGTGTAGCCCAGAACACCCTGAGATACTACTGGAATACCTACCAGTAAATCTCCTACCTCGGCCGAGGGCTTCGTGTAATGGCTCTCCTAAACACAGCGCGACCTCACCCCCAATACCGGGAGAGACGAACCCCTGAAGATCCGCTCACTGCCTCCATGTGGCTCGGGATTGTACCCAACTAAAACCTGTTTGCACGTCTCCTTTAAGCGTGGTAGGGTAGTAATCAAAGTACAGTGGGAACTCACACGAGACAAATGACGATCCTCAGGTCGATGAACTAACCTGTACACATGTCACCAGGGAACTGCTATCTGACGTCAGGTATAAGACCAACTAGCATGTTCCCGGCGAGTCCTGTCCGGTGTACTCATAACCCAATGAGCACCTGTATACATCTTAGGTGAACCAACTGACACCAGTGGCTTATGAGACCGGCCACCGCCCCTCGTCGGGGTCTCGACTGTATACACTAGTCTACTCTGGAGATCGATGCCCTATCTCGAAACTCCCACGACTAGGGACCTTTTAAGGATGTGCTTATAGACTACCAGCTCCCACGTATATGATCGCCCTCATACTGCTGGCAGTCAAGCAAGAATCCTAGGGGCTCTATCAACGTGCAATAGTGACATGTCAGGTCACCTAAAGTAGTACACGATGATAAAGATAAACCAGATAGCATACTATCATCTTGAGTAAGACTGTCCTACCGGGATAGGTCCTCCCTCAATCATTGGAATCACGTGCCTGTGATCCAATAATTGATTCTGAGGGCACTATCTCCAACAATCTCCCACTTGCACTCAAGGCTAATTATTGCGATGTCGCATACTCACAGCCCGTGTGATACCGAACACCCAACTCCTCTATTAGTCAGTCTCACAAAGCTCGCTTGCAAAACTATTGCGTTCGAGGAATAGCCTCAGTGAGTGGATCCGCCTTGATGTTTCTTTCTATGTCTCTCTATATTTCAAGTTCGCGGAGAAAGCCATCTCCCGAAATGAGCAATACCTGTCTTAGAATGTGTCTGGATGTCTGATGGGACCTAGCTCATAAATGAACTCCAAGTCCAAACTTCTTAGACTGTATCGTCAACTGAACTTAATCAGTATCCTGCGCCATGCCTCCCTCAGTATCTGCCTGGATCACCTGTCCAAAATACTGCCCCTCGTCAGAGGGAAAAACTATAACTCTGACAACCTCCTTGTCGTCCAGGTCACCTTGGAAGCCTGGAATGATAACTGTCTCCCGAATGAGGCTGTCGTTATCATATCCCTAGAACATCCACTTATGTTCTAAAACTGCTTCCGACTGTTTCTCCAGGATTGGATCAATGCCAACTTATTGCATCTAGTGCAAGAACAACATCTGGTGTGGTACTTGACATCTCATGATTGACTCAATTGCCTAAGCAAGTGATCTGCCAATCAAGCACATCCCTCTCCCCTTTAGTCTGTAAGACACCTTTAGAGAGGGTGACTCCATCACCTGCAGGTATACTACCGTGCCAGGAGTCGTCCATTCTAAATACTCTTAGAATGTTGTCTAAGTACCCTGATTGGGAAACCACCCAAATCTAGATCTAAAACCATAGATCTAGTAACCAGTATGTCTGATATAATGTCCAAGTCCCATGTGGAGAAACCACTGTGTGACGACCAAAGTATAACCGATCGTAGTATAGGAGTTTCTTTTCCTATTCTGTGTATGTCATCCAAATACCATGACATCACACCCTACTACCTTCTCAACAAATCCATCCCCTATTCTGATGAAGTCAAACCTATGACTGTCATATCAGAAATTGATGATCTATCTCCGCTACATCTACTTTAGTCTATAAATAGACATAAGCCACCTGTCCACCAATGCTTCCGCTGCTCCCACTGACTACGACAACCCTCTGGCAGAGTCATATAGACGTACACTTCTAAAGCCAGTTTAGAACGACGCTATACTCATCCTCCCGCCGGGTCTCGCATCCTGGAACAACAGCAATGGCAAGTATGGGTAAACAAGAACTTCCCTGTCACCGTCCTTGAGGCTACCGGAGTACCTCTCGGGTGCCTGAAGTTACCCACCTCATCTGCGGAGTGGCCAATTGAATGTCAAACCAGATTGAATCTTTAGGTTCCTATGAAATCTTCAGTAATCGTTTGTGGTTCTGGAATCGCTTCCAGTTCTACCATACTCCCACTACTGTTTTCTGAAAAAATCCATTTTATTTAAAACTGTGGCGAGTCTAGAACAATATCACTATTGATCTTCCAGATGGTAGAAAGTCAACCCTCGTCATAGCCTGGGTCAACCTACAAACAGCCATTACAGAAACGTGCCTTGAGTTATCCAGAGTCTGGTTTTAAGCATAATCCGGACAACTCCCCGTACCTTAACAATGTTAAGATACGAACTGTTCTATATCCAATATAGAACCAGGGGCACTGATTTAATTGAACCAGATTCAAATCATGCAGCTGTCTCCAGTGCATGTTAACTAAATGGAAGGAGGCCGATCAGCGTTACTCAACTTAGGAATGCTTCCAATTATGAGTAACCTGAAAGAGAAGCAAGTTCTCTTTATCATTACTATCAACTGAATACCATACACAAGTATCTACATCTTCGATCAACTTGAAGAATCTCGATACTTGCTACACCTGGTTCTCTACTCTATTCAAATACCTATAACTTCTCAAAATTCGGACCCTGTGTTTCCACGAAACACCTGTCTAAAAACTAGAGAAGTCATAAGTAAACCGAATATAGTACGAGGACCAACCCCTCTGTCCTGATGGACCCTGGACAACATACAATACTCTGTATAAGTCCCTTGAGTCTGATAACTCATCCACTGTGTGTCGTAGGTTGAAAACTGTACTTATGGTTAAGAAGAATTACACCGCTGTTTAATGCTCCTTACCCAACCATCCACTGATATAGGTAAATGTCATAGACATAGTTTCAAAAAGGTATATCTCACTCTATGAAAATAGACGTACAGATATATCGATTTGAAATTGGTGCATAACAGCGGATATTCAAAACCAAATATTCGCTGACCGGCAAACAGCCCAGGTGATTTCCTCAAATATCATCGATTACAACGAATCCTGATATAATGAGGATGATCACCCAATTCCCAATAACTTACTCTCACACATCATCTGTAAAACCATACAGATGTGAGAATCATACCTGGTAAATACATACCCTGGAGTAAGGACTAATTGGGAAATCAGTTTTCTTTTAACAGTACACAGTGAAACTGAAACATTGAAATGTTTCGATGGGGTATCCCGGTATTCCTAGTAATGCCTCTTCCAGATTCACGACTGTAACCGTATAATTCTTTGCCACCTCTCCAAATCCCTTTATATGTCTTTAGTCATTACCTTCTGCACACCCCTTTAGGCCAAATGGTTTTCTTCCTTCCCTACCGTTCGGCACCAGCCTATGGTTTGGAAGAAGACTATCCAATAAGCATAATGGGTGTACTGTCCTAATCCTAGAAGCACTCGCAATGCGAGAGAAGGTGAAGATAAAAGACAACCGAATAAACCTTATTCCTATTTCTCCTGAACCAGAATCCATCCCCGAACTGGAACAAGTTCCTTTCAAGTTCGTATATAACCATACGATGGAGTATCCAATAAACTGTGGATCTTCGTAATGATACGGAGTGTCCTGGACAAATACAAAGGTGAAGTGGGAGTGGTAATGAAATACCTGGTTTGGTCGTGAATATCAGTTGCAATTTACTTTGCCCTCTTACTAATCCCTTGCTTTGTCTTAACTTAATACCTTCTGTACACCATCGTTAGGCTAATTGGTTTTCTTCATTCCCCACCGTTCGGCACCAGCCTAAGGTTTGGAAGAAGACTATCCAATTTGCGTAATAGGTGTACTATCTCCTAAACCAAGGAGTACTCGCAACCTGAGAGAAGGTAAAAGGAAAAGATAACTGAATAGTCCTATTCGTTTTCTCCAGAACCTGAAACCATCCTCGAATAAATTCTTTCGAGTTCGTATCTAACCATACGATGGTTTTGTCCAATGGAAGTGGACATTTGTAATAACACGGGGTGTCCTGGGGAAAAGGGTAAAAGTAGGAGTGGCAATGAGGTTTGCAACTCTGACAATCCAAAAGCCAGTGTAAAGAAGGTTCGGTCAACTTGGTCACTGAGTCATAGTCTTAGGGTCGGGTCAATGGTCGCTGCCGAAGAGAGAGAGAAAAGAAACACTCAGCGTGCACTCTAACCTAGATCAGAATGGTAACCAATTTATCTAATCTGGAAACCTCCCACTGTCACCTCAAATTCTCCTCCAAACCTGAAAGAAGAATTAGTCGGGGTCACTCGAGGAGTAAACTAACTCATCAGTGGGAATCGGGATCCAACTATCATCGCATGATAACGTGACGGAATCCGCTCACGCTATCACACTCCAGAAGGTATGCGCATATCTGGCAAGTTTCAGTTCTTTTGAAACTCCCGATGTGATTTTTGCCCCATGCTCTTATGACCTTGGCGTGAGGTCAAAATATCATATGTCACATGTCAAGTTCTACCCATCATTGTCCAGGTTAATTTGAACCCACCCGTACATACCCTTGACGTAGGCCAAAATAGTAGTACGACTGTCCCAAACCAACGCATCTATCTATGCAACAGATAAATACCCGGCAGCTACCAAACACTATGCCTTGGCGTGAGGTCAAAATACATATCTTGAATACTACTGAATATTTAATTGAAATGATGGAGGGCTACGAATGGTTTCTGGCGAAAACCTTTAACGTAACGAACTTGATATCGTTGAAGGAACCAGATAGCTTTTAAAAATATAGTAACGAAAACCTTCGCTAAAGAGGTCACTCCCGGTGAAGGGATCTCGGCTCTTTCCCCATAGAATGAGGTGCAGGATATTCCAACTGAATACCACGATGCAAAGCAAAAGTAATCGGCTATAGTGAAGTCATTGCCCTGACGCAAACTTTTTTGTCCAAGGGGTCACTCCCGGTGAAGGGATCTCGGCCCTTGCCTCGTCGACTGAGGAGCAGGATATTCCAACTGAATACCACGATGCAAAACAAAAGTGAACGTCCTTGCAATAACAGCTTTTTGAAAAGTGTTCCAACAACATCAGATTAGGTTTGTTTTTACCTTGCATTGATCCGAATCAACGCAGTCCCATCAATTGATCACACCACAAAGAACGAAAATATACTGATGTACGTATATGCCATCCGCATTCGCCATTGGGTCCCGTCATTACCCGTTAGGTTAGCTAACTAACGACAGAGCGGGGACTGGACTAGCGCGGATGTAAAACATATACAACATCTACTAATATATATACCAATATATTATATTCGCTCAAGGCGTGATAAAATGCAACATCACAGAAATGTACAGCATCACAGAACAATACAGATATCTGGGATCCCCGGGTTTCACAGAGCCGCTGAAACCCGACGTTTCCCTGGTCGTGTGGATAGCCTGTGCAATGAAAATCCTAGACCCCTACGGGCGCGGCAAGTTACCCGCCAAAACCTGAAGCGAGGAAGCCCCCTTCAGCAACGTGAATGGACCACCCAGCACTTCACGGATTCCGGTAACTTGGACACCCCTCCTGGGTCAACCTGTACCCCTTACGAGTGCGGCGAATAGCCCGCCAATACTAGAGTGAAGCCCCCTCCGTCTCAATGCCATGAGATGCGGGCTTGTTGCCCTCTAGAATCCGGCTATCCGTGCACCCATCCGCGGGGCAATCCTAGTACAGAAAGTAAAATATACATACAACGGGTACATCGATCGCAACCTGGCCGTGCCCCAAAATAATAATACAATCAGGCAGTGACGGCAGTCCACATGTCGGACGCTCGCCCCACAATATCAAATGTACATAATACAACCACAACTGTACTAGCATTGCATCTAGGCTATCCCCACGACCGATCCGCAACATCACAGCAATACACAGAACATCAACGTGAAAGTCACGTTCGCAAATCCGTCTAACCGGTCTATAGCAGTTAGACAGGATTTACCGATCAAGTGACATTCACGGTCGCAGATATAATGTAAATACTGTGAAATAATGTGTTTTAAATATCCGATCGATCAAATTTTATCAAGTGGGCCCCCAAGTACTACTGTAGCACATCAAGAAATTCTGGGCCCAAAAATAATATTCCAGAAACCCTATTTTCACCCCAGAAGCCCACTGGAAAAATTTGAAGCATTGATCCCTCCATACTGCGGCGGAACCGCGGCGCCAAGAGGGGTTTGGCCGCGGTTCCGCGCTCTCCCTGAAAGATCAATGTCTCGAATTTCCCCAGAACTCTTAGGACTTCCAGTACACCAGTTTTATACAACCTGAAAAATTTTTGGACTTCAAAAAATTTCAACAGAAACTGATGTGAAGAAAACGCGGGTTTTTGGAATTTTGTTCGATCGGAAGTGTAAAACACATTAGACAAAGCTAGACTATGTTAATGGCGAGGCTCTGATACCACTGTAAGTGCACGGCGGCGCCCCGGCCTCCATCCCGAGGCCAAATGCGGAAGCGAAAAACTTTAATTTTGCAAACTAGAAAACCGGCACCACCACGCACTAAACACCCGGATCGAACCATTAACTAGTCCTAGCTAACTACAAGATGGGGAATAGAGATATACCGACTGATCCGAGTCCTCCGGTCTTCTCGTCGTCGTCCCGATCTCCCGCGGAATGTCCTGTCTCCACCTCATCGCCGGAAGTGCACCACATCGCCTACATCTTTTACGAGCTCCCACCTCTATGCCGAGGCAACTCGGGCACGAAGCTGGCTAGTCGACGTGCCCAAGGTTTGCTGTAGAATGTGTAGTGAGCTATTTGTGTCTCTAGGGGTTTTGGGAGTTGCCATTGGTGGAGGAAATAAACCAAGCTTTTTGGAGATGGTGTTGTGGGATTTTTCCAACATGAAATGAACCAAAATCCCACACTACAAATTTGGGCAGCCCCATGAGGAATGGCCGGCCATCACAAGTGAGGGGAGAGTGAGAATGAGAGTGTTCTCCAAAAAATGGGAGCCACTCACCAATCATACAAGAGAGAGAGGAATGGTTATCATGCAAAGAAATGATAGCTAGGAAAGTCCAACACTCAAACAACAATCATCACTTCCAAAAGTCATGCCATCATCAACAACCATATCATATAAAAGTCAAGCCATGATGGATGAAGAAGTCAAATGGTCAAGGGATGGTTCATCATCATGATCCAACAAAATGCAAAGAACACCCTCCACAAATGCTTATTTGCACAAATGCAAATAAGCCCTCCTCCACCAATCTTCGGCCATTGAAAGATACAAATGAATATGGCCGAAACGGAAAGCAAACTGGCAACTCCAGAAAACTTGTCCCGTAATAAATTACAGAAAAAACCCCGCTACTGTGCATACACACCCGCATCTGTATTCCGACCGAAATACAAATGCAATGAGACAAAATCCACACTGTACTATACTAGGATCCGGCTTAAACCAAAGCCGGCTAGTAATAACCGTTCGATCCTGATCCGTGCAATACCGCACGTATCTGATCGAACCCTGCCATATCTCCATACGGCCTCTACAGCGTTTCGCCCGAAAACTTGAGCAACTGAATATGGGGGACTCTAAAGACTCGTCAACACTTTGGTTGTGGATTTAACCACTAGCACGTCAGAGGTATAAGCCAATACGTAACGGGCTACCAGGTATTGACCAAAAGGGACGTCGATGAGCGAACTCATCCTGACACCCTACTGAGCCTGTCAGTAACAATATCCGTACAGTCCGGTCCGTTCGCCTATGAGCATCGCATGGCGGGCCTAGGGGGTTGGTAAAAGTCAGACCCTCAAAAGCGGTACAAGTCGTGTCGGAGTGTAGCCTAGAACACCCTGAGATACTACTGGAATACCTACCAGTAAATCTCCTGCCTCGGCCGAGGGCTTCGTGTAATGGCTCTCCTGGACACAGCGCGACCTCACCCCCAATACCGGGAGAGACGAACCCCTGAAGATCCGCTCACTACCTCCATGTGGCTCGGGATTGTACCCAACTAAAACCTGTTTGCACGTCTCCTTTGAGCGTGGTAGGGTAGTAATCAAAGTACAGTGGGAACTCACACGAGACAAATGACGATCCTCAGGTCGATGAACTAACCTGTACACATGTCACCAGGGAACTGCTATCTGACGTCAGGTATAAGACCAACTAGCATGTTCCCGGCGAGTCCTGTCCGATGTACTCATAACCCAATGAGCACCTGTATACATCTTAGGTGAACCAACTGACACCAGTGGCTTGTGAGACCGGCCACCGCCCCTCGTCGGGGTCTCGACTGTATACACTAGTCTACTCTGGAGTATCGATGCCCTATCTCGAAACTCCCACGACTAGGGACCTTTTAAGGATGTGCTTATAGACTACCAGCTCCCACGTATATGATCGCCCTCATACTGCTGGCAGTCAAGCAAGAATCCTAGGGGCTCTATCAACGTGCAATAGTGACATGTCACGTTACCTAAAGCAGTACATGATGATAAAGATAAACCAGATAGCATACTATCATCTTGAGTAAGACTGTCCTACCGGGATAGGTCCTCCCTCAATCATTACAATCACGTGCTTGTGATCCAATAATTGATTCTGAGGGCACTATCTCCAACAAAAGGTAATGACAGACCCGTCCGGTATACTCACATACCAGTCGAAGGCGACGCTGGTCAGGCTGTTGACAAACTGACGAAGAAGGAGCACGTCATTGCCCCATGTATTTCCGCACGATGCTTTGAAGTGGAAGACGTGCTGGTTTGCATTCCCCGTTCCATCAAATCTTCTGAACTTAGGAATGACGTAGCTTCTTGGGAACTCAATCAGATCGTACTGCGCGGGATATGGCCGCCCACTACTGCCGATTTCTTTCTGAGCTTCAGCTTCGGCCACCAATGTTTTAATCTTGCTGGTGACCAAATCCATTATACGATCCTGTGTTAGCGGGATAGTTCTATCTGGGGCCAAGGCATCCCCAGAAGCGGAATGTGGCCGGCTTTCATTCGGCTCGACCAGTCTTGGTCCCAAAGGAACAGGCATTGGCTGCTTCGGATTGTCATCACCCGGCTGATTAGTAGCGGCTTGTGCCTGATTGGGAGGCGCTCGAGCAATTTGAGCCGTAAGCTGCATCACCACGTTCGTTAAGTCGTCAATCTTCGAATAGAGCTTGGCCATCTCTTTATCTTTGCTCCTGAGCTGTTTTCGAAGCTCTTGAAGTAGCTTCTGCTCCGCAGTCCTGGGGCGGAAAGTCGGCTCTTCCTCGCTGTCCGAGCTTGACTCTACATGGACCGAGGGGTCTATCTGCCTATCATCCTCATCGAGAGGGTTTTCTTCATCCAGCGGGGGCGGCTGTTCTTATGCGGCGGCAACCACATTCAGGCTAGATTGGGCTTGGGATGTGGTGGCCCCGTCCTTACTTTTGCTGCAAAGGTTGTCGCTGGGGCGCCCGCCCGTCATATAGACCGTATGGATGATATATCCGGTCGTCTTTCTATCATTGGCGGCTGATTTCACGGATCGCTGTCTTGACCCCCTTGCTTTGGTAGGTGGTAGTCGATTGAAGGCGACTGGCCTAACCAGGTTCTTGAATGGTGCTGGCGCTTCTTTTCTGGATTTGCCCCGCTGCTTTCGTGCGGTACAGAGCGCCTGATAGACCCTTGAAGAGACAATGTCATACTTTTTCTGTTGGGGCCGGGACACGTCTCTTTGTGGCACTATTCGGACTGCTGTCTTCTTGATTCTGGGGGTCATGGCATTTTTCTGAACCCACTTCAGAGGCTCGAAGGAATTGCTGATTCTTACGTCCGACTCAGCCGTCGTCGCGGGGCAACCCTGGACTTGGAACTTCACACGATTCCATTTGGCCGAAGCCTTGGCCCTTTTGTTGGCTCGATACCTGAGCCGCTTCTGCCTTAACTTTTCTATTCTAAGCACCTGGCAGACTTCGGCTCTTTGGGAAGACGCCGCAGACCGGTTGATGGAGGGCCTTGGAGATACGCCCGATTGTGCATTTGTTGGAGTCATCGCCTGAGCTCGTCCGCAACATTTAATGTTGCCCTTCGCATCGGAAGTCTTGCCCCCAGCTAGGGCGCCAGGGAGTCGTTCAGACACCATCTTAAGTTTCGGTTGTGGTGCCTTGGCGATCACGACATTCGGCCTCTTACCCTTTGAGACCGGCTTGGCCACCTGTTCCGCCGGGATCTCCGCCAGATGAGTGCTTCCGGCAGGGTAGATGATGACGGAGCCAAACTGGCGGGGCGGTTCCTACCACTGTCGACTGAGGCTTGCGGGAAGAACCACACGAGCATTGATCTTGACCACGTACGGAATCGGGGTCGCTTTGGAAGTTGAATTCGTCTTGGGAGACATTGTCGTTGAAAGTTGATTGCTGCACGAAAAGAAAACATCATTTCAGTATAGGCAATCGATATGTATATTGATTGAGTTCGCATGAACGTTTAACCCGGAATATGGGAGGAGAGAAGCGTCCTACCGGGCGTGCCAAAATCTGTAGGGTTTTTTTCGTCACCCCATTGAGATGGGAATACGCGCGCGCTTGTCAGGCGTACTACAGATTCCCCCTGCCTAGGGTAGGCCGGGGTTTAATGATTGTGAGGATCCGAATCTCCGGCAGCCGCGGACTAAACTGCCTTTAATTACCCCCCGCTTTTGGGGAGAGGGAACCTCCGATTAACGGGTTAAACTGGTCATGCGAACTCAATGTGCAGTGTACGTATGTTTTGTTTTGGAGGGGGGTTTTAAATATATCGGGAGCCACACAGAGTTTTTATGGGGGTCCCGCTACCCGGATAGTGGGCTGGGGGTCAAGGGGGCTAGCAGCCCCCTTGCAGGGTGCGGGGCAACGCCCCGTTAGAATTTTTTTTTAACAGGAACAGTGTCGTGGAGTATGTGTATATGTACATATGTATACATATGTATAGATATACATGTATATATAAATAAAGGGGAAAAAGACATCCAAATGATGCGTGGGGCTAGCGCCTAGGCGCTTGAGCGCAAGCGCGCCACGTGTCGGCACGTGGGCGCTTTGCGCTCAAGCTCAGAGTGCTGGAGCGCAACGCGCTACGTATCGGCACGTGGGCGCTTTGCGCTCGGACGCTGAGCGCTTTGGCGTAAGCGCGCCACTTATCGGCACGTGGGCGACTTGCGCTCGAGCGCTTGCGCTGGAGCGCAAGAGCGCCACGTGTCGGCACGGGGGCGACTTACGCTCGAGCGCAAGTGCGTCACGTGTCGGCACCGGGGCGATTTGCGCTCGAGCGCTTGCGCTAGAGCGCAAGAGCGCCATGTGTCGGCACGGGGACGACTTGTGCTCGAGCACTTGTGCTGGAGCGCAAGCGCGCCACGTGTCGGCACGTGGGCGCTTTGCGTTTAGCGCTGAGCGCTTGAGCGCAAGCGCGCCACGTGTTGGCACGCGGACGCTCTGCACTTGAGCGCCGGCAAGAAAAAGAGGCTTGTTGCCTAAAAACATTTCTCGGAAGAGAAATCAGAGAGGAATTGGACTCCTGAGTGTATTTTTTTTTGGGTTTAGTGAAAGATGTTCTTCTTCTTCCTCCTCTGTTAGCTGGATCTTGAAAATCAAGAGATATGGGATTTTTAAAAATCTCTTCTTTTTGAGATCTAATGGAAGATCTGAGTTCCCTTTCATGGGTTTTGTGGTGAAAAACTATTTTGTTTTATAAAAAGAAGAGTAAAACTCTTGATTTAATTCAAGAGAAAGAAGAAAGTTTTGGAACCTTGAAGAAGGAGAAAGATCTCAGATCTGGAAAAAATTTTAGAGAGAGAAAAATTTGTGAGATTTTTCATTATCTTTGCCTTATAGGCTATACACTTTACACATAGCCCCTTGGGCTTCACAAAATGGCATTTTGCCTATCCCATGGCTCATGTGCCATTTCTTTTTGCACATAAGCCATGGACTTTACAAAAATTTGGCTTTATGCCTATTTTTCTTATATTTATCCATAAAATAAAATAAAATAAATGCAACAAAATTATTTATTACAAAATTTTTATCTTGGCATGGGGGGAGGCCGGCCGCTTCATGTTCTGGCTCGATCCGGGCATGAGCCCACTGGATCTGGGCTTGGGCCCACTTGGCTTGGGGTTGACTTTGATTTTGACTTAGTCAACCGGGGTGTAAATTTTTACCCCAACAATATACATACCCGCATTTGTATTCCTACCGAATACAAATGCAATGAGACAAAATCTACACAGTACAATACTAGGATCCGGCTTAAACCAAAGCCCGCTAGTATTACCCATCCGATCATGATCCGTGCAATACCACACATATATGATCGAACCCTTCCATATATCCATACGGCCTCTACAGCGTTTCGCCCGAAACTTGAGAAACTGTCAGTGAGGGACTCTAAAGACTCCTCAATACTTTGGCTGTGGATTTAACCACTAGCACATCAGAGGTATTAGCCATACGTAATGGGATACCAGGTATTGACCAAAAGGGACGTCGATGAGCAAACTCATACTGACACCCTACTGAGCCTATCAGTGACAATATCCGTACAGTCCGGTCCGTTCGTCTATGAGCATAGCATGGCGGGCCTAGGGGGTTGGTAAAAGCCAGACCCCCAAAAGCGGTACAAATCATGTCGGAGTGTAGCCTAGAACACCCTGAGATACTACTGGAATACCTACCAGTAAATCTCCCGCCTTGGCCAAGGACTTCGTGTAATGGCTCTCCTAAACACAGCGCGACCTCATCCCCAATACCGGGAGAGACGAACCCCTGCAGATCCGCTCACTGCCTCCATGTGGCTCGGGACTGTACCCAACTAAAACCTGTTTACATGACTCCTTTGAGCCGTGGTAGGGTAGTAATCAAAGCACAGTGGGAACTCACACGAGACAAATGACAATCTCAGGTCGATGAACTAACCTGTACACATGTCACCAGGGAACTGCCATCTGACGTCAGGTATAATACCAACTACCATGTTCCTGGCGAGTCCTGTCCGGTGTACTCATAACCCAATGAGCACCTGTATACATCTTAAGTGAACCAACTGACACCAGTGGCTTGTGAGACCGGCAACCGCCCTTCATCGGGGTCTCGACTGTTGATTGATAGAGATTCTGCGTGTTCAAGTTTAGTTAATTACCGCAATCAAAACGGTTTCGCTTGTAGCTGGCCGGTTGAGTACGGGTCGTCCGCAGGGAGATGGGAATCTTTTTCTATGTGCTTTAACGAGTTAAGTCCGAAAGTCCAAATTTGTTTGTGATTATCTAAGTGTTAAAATGATATGTAAAGAGAGCTTGTTAGGGTTAGGATTAGGTTAGTTTGAGTTAGGAGTCGCTCACTTCTTTCGTTGCCACTCTTAATATCGGTGTTTACGGTAATCGGCAACAACGGGGATTAGCACGACTAGGAAGGAACTTGCGAGTATAAGCTAGGCTTTCCAACGCTTAAGTTCTTCCTTTCGGTGCTTGTCCGTCCGTTCTTGGCTCTTTGCCATAACCTCGGGTTAATTCAACCACAACCGGTCTCACTACGGAATCACCGCTATCATGTAAGATAGGGTGCCGTAGGGAGCGGATTGTGGTTCAATTAACGGGAGTCGATTTAAGATGTTGGGCAAGGAAAGAGTGAGAGAGATTTCCTTCTCTCAAACTTCCCTTATCCTACCCTAACAAGTATGGAAACTACTCACACATCATAATGAAAAGAAAACAAAACAAAAGAGGAAGATAGAAAAAAGGAGATTAGAAGATAACAACTAGCTATTTGCGACCTCACCTTGGCAAGGATCAAGCGTAAGCGTCATGGTTGTTTAAGGATAAAGGAAAAGAGAAAAGAAAGAAACAACAAGAAATAACAACAACTAAGTTAACAAATGAAAATTACAAGCAATAATAAGAGAACAAGACAAGTATAATAACAAAAGGAACTTCTTTATTCATCATTCTTCACTCACAAAAGCTCACTACAAGTTTTTCAATGGAGAAGAGATGAGAAAAGGAAGGAGAACAAGTATTCTAAACCTAGAAAAATACAAGATTATGCACACTTGGCTTCACAAGGTTCTGGGCTATTTATAGGCAGGGAAAAGAAAATGTAGGGCAACATTCAGAACAAGGATGAAAAGACAAAACAGCCCCTAAAATTTGGTCGACTGCCGTCATCATACGGCCGCGGAACCGCGGCCTAGACCCCCTATTGGCCGCGGTTCCGCGGCCGTATGGTTGAGTTGGGCCCTCCGGTTTCTTGTGGTCCCCTGGTTTGCTATGCCCTTTATTCTGGTATATGTTTTTTCTCAGAATTGCTTCACGATTTTTCCAGAATTTCTGTTGATCAAAAGGTGATTGGATATGGATCTTTTTGTCATGATTTTCTCGAGCTCCGCGTAGATTTCTTGGATCTTGTGCTGCCATTGAGCCTTGTGCATGAAAATGACATTTGATTTGCCATTTTGTCTCCTAAACTGGTGTGTGGCAACAGACGGATAAAGAGCGGAGATCCGTGTTTTATCTGTGGTTGGCAGGAACCCGGGTTTTTGTCGTGTTTTTCCATGAATTTCACCGTTTAGAGCCGAGAACCTGTATCCTGCAATTGCCTAGCAAACACGGCTAAAGAGTACCTACCGATATGCAATGTGATAAAAATTGGGCGGTATGAAAATGCAAAAATCTGATATGAACAACTGTATACACTAGTCTACTCTGGAGTATCGATGCCCTGTCTCGAAAACTCCCACGACTAGGGACCTTTTAAGGATGTGCTTATAGACCCCAGCTCCCACGTATATGATCGCCATCATACTGCTGGCCGTCAAGCAAGAATCCTAAGGGCTCTACCAACGTGCAATAGTGATCTGTAATCTCACCTAAAGCAGTACACGATGATAAAGATAAACCAGATAGCATACTATCATCTTGAGTAAGACTGTCCTACCGGCATAGGTCCACCCTCAATCATTGCAATCACGTGCCTGTGATACAAGAATTGACTCTGAGGGCACTATCTCCAACAACGAGCACTTGGCACTACACTCATGTATAGATGTTACATTGCCACCTTATCATGCTTCAGACTTATTCATTTGAGATTTATATATATATCTGATCGTATTGACCTAGGATTGTGTCATACATACGATTTCTGCTTTGTGATGTTTTCTATTCACGAGTTGGCAACTCACCCCCGTTGTGCCACAGTTCTTGCAGGTTTTGCCGTACAGGTTTTATTGCGGCTTTTCTGGCACACTGCTTCCCTTACGGGTGATTGCTTTGGTAGGTGGGTTCTTTTGCATCAGAACCACCATTGTATATGTATTATTCATTTGTATCTAGAAATTCCATCAACCAAACTTGTATATTGTTTCAGAATTTGAAAACCAGTTGTGTATTATTTCGACCTTAGAGTCGCGCGTTGTAGTATTATGGTTTTCATGCTGATTTTGAGTTTCCTTTTGAGTTTTGATCCTTGCCCTTCAGCGTTGTATATTACTGCTTGCATGGTTGTGACCGTCGATTGACGAAGAGCTAGCTCCCACTTGGGGATGCATTTTAACATTGTATATATGCTTTTATCATGTTGTACCCCGTTCGGGGCCAGTATTTACAAAGGAAACTCTGCCGAAATTTTCAGAAAAGACGAGACATTTTAAAAATGCATATTCGGCCTACTTATTTGAAAACTTTGCTTTTATTTAAACATGTTTTCTTTACTTCAAAAGAAATAGTTTTCTTTATTTACTCCTTAAAATGGTTTTAGATTTCTGGGCTTTTGGCTTACTTGAATTAGATGGGGTCCTATAGACTTCATATAATTCAAAAGTGCCAGTCACGTGCTATTTCGGATCATGACAATGCAACATTATATCAGTCTCTTTATTTGCTAAAGAAGGATATAATTTTGTATTGTTAGATATTGTTTCGAACATTTCCTATATCAAAGTGTTGATCGGTTCAGGCACGTTATCTAAAAGCATATACGTTCTAAATCAAACCACAGTTCTTAACGTACTGAACACACACAAAAGGAAGAGTTCAGAAATGAACAAATCCTTCTTGAGGCATTGTAGGCTAGGCCATATCAATGCGACCCGACTAGCTAAGTAACATTTAGATGCATATTTAAATCAATTTGAATTTACATCTTATGAACCTTGCCAATCATGTCACAAAGATAAAATTACCATAGCTCCGTTTATTAGAAATAGAGAAAGAATTAATGAACTCTTGGGAATGATACATAGTGATGTATGTAGGTCCCCCGTCTACACATGCCAGGACTGGTTCTTTTTACTTCATTACATTCATTGATGATCTCCTAAGATTCGGACATATGTTCCTGTTGAAACATAAGTCTAAAGCTTTTGAGAAATTCATAGAATATAAGTCAAAAGTTGAGAACCAAAACCAGGTATAAGTATTATATCCTATGATGTGATCAGGGAGGAGAACACTTGTGCATGAAATTCTTGGACTATTCAAAAGGAGAACGATATTCTCTCTCAGCATTACTCCTCTGTATACACCATAGCACAACGGCGTATCGGGGCGGAGCAATCGCACTCTATTTTGATATGGTGTGCTCTATGATGAGTACTACTGAGTTACCTATTTCCTTTTGGGGTTATGCGCTTAAAGAAGTTGCATACCTATTGAATTGGGTTCCAATAAAATCAGTGCCTACCACTCCATATGAGATATGGTATGGGAAGAGCCCATGTCTTAAGCAAGTTAGGATTTGGGGATTCTCCGGCCTATGTCTAAAACCAAAATCCGGACAAGCTCGAGGCAAGGTCAGTTCTGTAGAACTGGAAGGAGTTCAAGCTATAAAAACTACAGCTGATGATTTGAAAGAACCGGAGGATTCAATAGTTCCCAACAAACCTCAGCCTCTCCGACGATCTGGTAGGGTTCCCCATCCACCTCAGAGATACTTAGGTTTCTCGATGACTGAGAGTAAGGATTGCATCATGAGATGATGACCCAAACTAGTTTCGAGCAGGCCATCAAGAGTAGGGACTCTGTAAGAATGGCTGGATTCTAAGCGATCTGAGATAGAATCTATCTACACCAACAAAGTATGGACTTTGGTTGCTATATCTGAAAGGTTAAATCCCCATCCGGAACATGTATATCTTGAGAAGATTACTTGGTGTAGATAGAAAAGTTGAGACTTTCAAAGCTAGACTTGTTGTAAGAGGTTCTCATCATCGACCAGGCGTGGATAATGATGAAACTTTTTCTCCAGTGACTATGCCTAAGTCCATCCGGATCCTACTTGCCAATGCTACATACTATGACTACGATATCTGGTGGGTGGGTGTCATGACTTCTTTTCTAAATAATGATTTAGAAGAGAACGTCTATAAGTACACAGCCAGAGGGCTTCGTAGACAGTAGGAGCAGCGGAAATATGTGCAAGTTGCTTTATGTGTTAAAGCAGGCATCGCTGAGTTGGAACATCTATTTTGATATGGTAGTCAAAGAGTTTGACTTCATCAAAACGGTAGATGAACCTTGTATATACAAAAAGGTTGTAGAGAGTATGGTGGCCATCCTCGTATTGCACGTGGATGATATACTCTTGATAGGGAAAGTGTTTCCTATGCTACACTCGGTCAATCTCCTCTTATCACATTGATTCTCAATATAGGATCAAGGTGATACCTCCTAAATACTGAGTTTTGGGTCTATGAGATAGATCTAAGTGGATGTTAGGATTCTCACTAGATGTAGTGATATGGTATCAATTGATCCTGGGGAGAATCACTGGATACCTTCCAGGGTGGTAAGGACGACTGAATGTTAGTCACAGGAATTATCTTTACCCTCAGTAGAGGAACGGTATGTTGGAAGAGTTCCAAGCTAGATACCGGGGCAAACTAGACGATAAAGGCAGGATATATCGCTATCAACGATGCTACCAAAGAGGCAGTCTGGTTGTATATTTTTTCATGAGATGAACTAGATTCCCACCATTGTGTGACAATGGAGGTGTGACTTTGGCCTAGGAACCCCGGTCCCATCAGTGACCCAGACATATTCTAAGGCAGTATCACCTGATTATAGAGATGGTTGATCTCCAAGAGATCGAGGTTAGGAGAGTAGACTCAGAGGTTAACACGGCAGATCCACTCATTGAGGCCTTTCCCGCGAGAGACTTTTATATGGTGTTGGGTATGATATACTACAACAACTGGCCTTAGTGCATGTGGGAGATTGTTAGTTGTATGTATGCCCTAGAGGCCATTATTGTACATGAGATGTATATTATAACGGATGCTGGGACATATATAGGGAGGACTTTCTTGCTCGACAAGATAGTACTCTATCTGGTTGCTCTTTATCTTAACATGTATACTTACTGTCTCTCTGTTACATGTTGATAAAGCCCTTAGGATGTGTACTTGACTTCCAAGATTATGATACAGATCATACTGGTTGGGCCTGGGTAGTCCATAAGTTCATCCTTCAATGTTCCTAGTCGAGGGAATATCGAGACGGGGAATCGATATTCCAGAGTAGACTAGCGTATATCTTCTCGACCCTTGTGATGGGTGGTGGATGATTCCATATCCATTGGTGTTTGAAATCAGAGATGGTATATGGGTGCTCAGTGGAGACTGGGTACACTGAACGGACTCGCCGAGAACTCCAAGATGGTATTATACCTCACGTCAGATAGCAGTTCTCTGGTGACACTGGTACAGGTTAGTCTGTCGACCCGAGATCGTCATAGAGTCTTATGTGTCTCCCACTGTGCTTTGATTTCCACCCTACCACGGCTCTACTGAGTCGTACAAACAGGTGGTTTTTTTGTACAGACCTGAGTCACATGGAGGTAATGAGCGATAGAAGGGGATTCGTCTCTCCCAGTATTGGGGGTTGATATTGCGCTATGCTCGATTGGACATAACTGAAATCCTTGGCCAGGGTAAATGTGATTTACTGGTAAGTGTTATCAGTAGTTTCATGCCCGTTATGGACCTTACATCGGCATGACTTATCAAGCTACTGGGGTCTGACGTTTACCACCCCTAGGCGAGATATGCGGCATATCAGACGAACAGACCGGAGTGTACGGTAAATGTTAATGATTGGACTTGCAGGAGTATGAGCAGGCTTGCTTGTTGATCTTCTGATCGCTCAATACCTGGGTGGCCGTTGCGTTTAGCACGCCTCTTGCAGCTTGTGGGTGTTTGATATGATCATCACCCACTGCCGGCGTATTGACGAGTCTTTAGAGTCCTACACAGAGGTTTCCTGGCTCAAGCGAAACGAAGTAGGAGCACATATGTGATATGTGTGGGACCGAGACTGATACGTGTATGTGATACCGTATTGTATTCTCGCGATATGTGATATCGGCCTGGTATATGTGATATAGCGGGTATATCGAATCAAGTTTTGATTCGATAAATTGATACACATGATATTAATCGGTTATATGCGATATGACCGGATCATTAAATCAAGTGTTGATTTAATGATTTAATGTATAATTATAAATTTGATATATTACTTTACATTAACTAGTATTGGTTCATTAAAGATTGTTTTTCTCACTTGATTATGTATTAAGTATATATGTGATATATATTTGTGTACATGTTTGTGTCATGCTTGATGCCACATCCAACATGGGTGTATGAGACTCACACCATGTTATATGATAATGGAGGATTTTATTTATTTTAAGTTAATCAAATTAGTTGGAAATTAGTTTATGGATGAAGCTTGGAGAAGCTTGTAGAATCCATTGACTAAGTCAACTAATTTCTCTTGCTTAAGATATTTACTAACCTAACCATTATCCTAACACATGGTTAAGTCTCTACAAGGGTTTAATATATGATATTAACACACCCATGGTTGCATTATTCACCACTTAATTTTTCTTGAGTTCTTTTATTCATTTGATTCATCTTCTTCCTCTAGCTCTCTAGCTTCTTGAAAAATGGTAAAATGAGTGAGAAAATAAAATATAAAGTGAGCCCACTTCCTATTTCGTCATCCTATACACTTTCTTGGGTATTATAGGGTGTTCTCTTCACAAAGTTCATGACCTAGTGAAGGGTTCGCTTGAGTTTGAGTCTCCTCGACGTAGATCATCTTCGGCCTCGAAGACTACGAGCAAGCTTGTTCATTTCTCTGAGAGAATCCATACTAGAGTTCGGGAGATCCATGATCGTAGCGAAGGGACGTCAACACAGAGTTTTAGAAGTGAAGGACCGGTCTACAAAGGTTGTATTCCTTGTTCACTACTTGTAATGTTAGATTACATGTTTCATTTTGTCTATTTACTCTAGCTTGATCCTAGCTTAGGATTGATTAGCACCTTAGAATTTTTAAATGTGGCATGGTCGTTGTTGTGAAAACCCAGTAGGGTGCTAAGGAATCCCAACATCACGTGGGTGTTCATATCAGAAATTTGCATTATTATATTCCCCATTCTTAATCATATTGCAAATAAATAGGTGCTTTTGATCCATGTCTGCTAAATAGTTGCAGGTTACAGGTTCTCAGAACAATACAGTGAAATTCAGGAAAAGACGCTACAAATGTGAGACTACGATCAACAAGTAGATGAATCTGTATGATGCTGCCTCCCAGTTTAAGGAACAAACAACGATCAATGAACAGTTCAATGCATAAAGTAAGAGGGCAGCACAAGATTCAAGACTTCAACACGAAGCTTACAGTAAAAATCCACATAATTCTGCACTGTTGGAAATCTGGAAGAAAATAGAAGAGACTCTGAGGAACCAAGTGAAGAAAAAAGAAGTAAAAAAGAAACATGAAGCAAACCTGAGAAAACGAGCCAGAGATCCCTCAAGATGGTCGCGGAACCGCGGCCAAACAAGGCTTCCTACCGCGGTTCCATGGCCGTGCAGTGCACGTGTCGGTGCAAATTGTCGATGGTGTCGGTGCTTTGACCCGGATTTCTTAAGGTAGTATTGTAAATTCAGATGTGCATCCGATGTAAAAGCCTGGGGTTTCTCCTATCTATAAATAGGAAAGCCTACAGCCTCTTTTGAGGTGTGCCTCTTTTGGGTGCCTCTTTTGAGATGCCTCTTTTTATTTTCTAGTTTAAAATTTTCATTCCATTGTAATCGTCAAGAGGTCATCAAAAAAGGTATTTTTATTTTTTCATTCTTTTTGTTATCTGAATTTAATTCGTGCAATTTTTTTATCTGTCTTTTATTATCTGCAAATTAGATAGTCTTTTAAAATGAAAATTATAAAAATGAATTCTTTTGTCATCTTCCTAATGAGTGAGTAATTCCTCACTTGTTAGGGTTAGGAGAGGGAAGGTTTGAGAGAAGGAAATCTCTCTCACTCCTTTCTTTGCCCATATAATTTTTAATTAGGACTCTATTTAATTCAACCACACACCGCTCACTACGGTACCCTATCCTACGAGATAGCGGTGATTCCCTAGATAGACCGGTTGTGGTTGATTTACATAGAGGTTAGGGCTAAGAGTTAAGAAAGGACGGACAAGGACCAAAGGGAAGAAACTAAGTTTCTTCCTAGTCGTGCTAATCCCCTTTGTTGACTATTACCCTAACACCTAAATTCTTAACTAAGGCAAAGAAAGTAGTGGGTAAAATCCCTTTTTTTAACTAACATAATCCTAACCCTAGCAAGCCTTTAAATCAATTTAATCTCATTCTTAGATCGTAAAACAAAACCTGACTTGATCGGATTAACTCGTTAGAATATAAAGAAAAGGAATCCATCTCCCTGTGGACCGACCCGTACTCAACCGGCTAGCTACCAAGCGACACCGTTATTGATTGCGGTATATTCTAAACTTTGATTTTAAAACACACGCATGCGAAAAGAAAGATCAATCAGTGGGGTCACGTGAGGCGCTCCAAAATAGGTTTTATTCTCTTTTCTCTTTTATAAGTGCTGAGCACTTCTCAAGGGCCACCTGAGGTCACGTGAGGCGTTCCAAAAATAGGGTTTATTACCTTTTCTCCTTTATAAGTGCTGAGCACATCTCAAGAGTCACGTGGGGTCACGTGACTAGATCTCATTCTTTCCCTCTTTGTTCCTTAAAGGTGCTCACGTGGGATCACGTGAGCTTTTATATAGCGTTTGAATGCTAATGAATCATCAGGCTGTTCTTCTATGGTTTTTAGGGATCAAGTTCTCCTTTTGTTCTTTGCAGGGATTAAATTCTTTTTAAAGGGTTAAACCCTAGTTCCAGAGGAATTAAATTCCTATATGTTTTGTAAGAGTTAAACTCTTTTGGATTCAGTTCTTTTCCCTAGGTTTTGAATCTGCATGACAGAATCTCCCCGATGAGAATTAAATTCTCAACTTGTGGGGAGATCTGCTTCTGCAGATCTTAACCAGAGGAAGATCTAAGTTCTTTTTAGAAGAGTTAAACTCTTAGTTTGAGAATTAAATTCTATTTTTGTGGGAGCTTTTGGGAGGGGTTCCTCTTCTTTAGAGAATTAATTCTCTCTCTATTTTTCTTCCCCTCTCCCTCTGTCTCTCTTTTCCTTGCTCCTATTTATATGAGAAGAAAAAGAATCAATTTGTTAAGAAAATCTCTCATTGAGAGATCATGATTGATTCCATGATCTTTTAGATTAATTGGTGAATTTTATTCACCGTTGGATTTTTAATCCAAAGGTTCTCTGTTTAACAGTGAAGATTTCTTGTTTGTTTAACAAAATTATGAATATCTTGTTAGTTTTAACAAGATTAGAATTTTATTCTATCATACCATTTTAGTTTAACAAGATCATAAATATATTTTCTTAATATAGATATCTTGTTAACATAGAATTTTATTCTTGTTATAAGATTAGGAAAATATTTTCCTATGATAGATTTTTATTCTATCAAATGATCACCGCTGGATCTTTGACCCAAGGTTCTTCTATTTAACAGAGAAGATCTTTATAGTTTAAGGAAGATTAAGAAAATATTTCCCAAATAGAATTTAATTCTAGAATTTGAAAGGAACATTTTTAAATTAGGGTGCTCACATGCTTTGCATGTGATTGGCAAAAATACTCACGTGTTTACCACGTGACCCCTAGTGTGGGTTTTTTCCTATGTATGTTCAGAGCGCTCACATGTGTAACACGTGAGGCATGTTTGGTCCTTGGTTATTTATGTTCAGCGCTCATATGCTTTGCATATGAGCGCCCACGTGTTTTACACGTGATGCATATTTGGCCCTTGGTAATTTATGTTCAGCGCTCATATGCTTTGCATATGTGCGCCCATGTGTTTTACACGTGATGCCTGTTTGGCCCTTGGTTATTTATGTTCAGCACTCATATACTTTGCATATGTGCGCCCACATGTTTTACACGTGATGCTTGTTTTTTTTAAGATTCTACCCTTTTTTGTAAGAGAACAAGTAGCTCTTGGCCGAAAATTTTGGCGGGAACAAATGCCCCTCACTACTTTGCCCACGTAAGCATGTACATGGGTGAAGTAGTGCAGAGTTATGCATGGCAATAGAATTGACGGCTTAAGGTACAAGTTTAGAGTCCTTGTAGCCTAAGACCTTTTTCATCTTCATAAGCCGTAAGGGTCTCAAGAAGGTTTTTTCTTCCTACAAGTCGAGAGGATTTCGTAGGTGTAAATTCTGCCAAGAAATCATGAGGATCTCTAAGTTTTCATCGCCTCCATGAGTCGTAAGGATCTCGCTCGGGTATTTTTCCTTACGAATCGTGAGGACCCGTAAGTAGCTTCTTTACTTCAGCGGCGAATGTGGCTTTGGCAAATGTAGCCCGCAGATAGTCCATATTGACCTCCTTGTAGAGCAGCGATGGCTTAGAAAACAGGTTCAGATCTGTCGCCTAAGACTTTTCAACTTAATGAGCCACGAGGGTCTCATAAAAACTTTTCTCCTTACGAGACGAAAGGATCTCGTAGGTGTATTTTCTCCTTAGGAATCGTGAGGATTCCTAAGTGTGTTTTTCTCTTGAGAGTCGTAAGGATCTCCTAAGAGAATTTTCTTCCTTACAAGTCGAGAGGACTCTTAAGTGATTGATGAGTTGACCTGCTCCCAAATCAAAGCATTGCTTTGACGGGGAGATCTAGGGTTGACTTTGGCCATTTTCCACGGGGTCAGGATTGACTTTGGCCGTGTTCCACAGGGTCAGGGGTTGACTTTGGCAATACGGGGTCAGGATTGACTTTAGCCGTACAGGGTCAGGATTGACTTTAGCCATACGGGGTCAGGATTGATTTTAGCCATATGGGGTCAGGAGTTGACTCTCGGTTATCTATGCACCGCTGAGTCATGGAACTGGGAACTTTGCCGCGGCTCCGAGATAGTCTCTAGGCTTTCTGTGAACCTTCAAGATTTGGAACTAAGGGCTTAGCCTTGGCTCCGCTTTGTTAACGTTGCGTCTGCTGTATCGAGACGAATGTCGAGGTGGTCTCTAGGTTGTCTGTGAACCGTCGAGATTTGGAATCGGGGAATTTTCCATGGCTCCGCTTGATTGTCGCGTCCGAATCCTGCTGGAATGAGGAGGAACACTGTTGTAGGTCTCTAGGCTGTATATGCGGCCATCGAGACTTTTAGAACTAGGGACTCTGCCATGGCTCCGAGATAGTCTCTAGTCTGTCGTGAACCTTCGAGATTTGGATCTAAGGGACTTTGCCATGGCTCCGTTTGTTGACGTCGTATCTGCTTCTGGTTGGAATGAGAAGGAACGCCATTGTTGATCTCTTGAGATGTAGATGTTCACATCGAGACTTGGCTCTCTTTCTGATGGAGCCTAGTGGGATGATATGGTTCCCTCTTTGTTTGTGCCGCTGGATTGTATACAAGGATCGATGTGATTTCACCTGTAGGGAAAATTTTTCATGTTATATGTATTATTTTTTTTGTTTTCTTTTCCGCGATGCTCTATCATTTCAGCTTTTTGTATCGCGAAAGTCACGATTGCCAAATCATTTCGGCTATTTTTCGCGGAGCCCAATCATTTCGACTATTTTTTCTTTTTACTCGCTGTTTTTTTATTGCGAGTTGCCAAACCATTTCGGCTATTTTGTATGCATATATTTTTACTTGCTGATTTTGTTGCGAGTTACCCCATCATTTCAGCTATTTCATATGCATTTTTGGCTCGCTGATTTTTATCGCGAGTGTGGAACTTAGAATCTGGTGCTAATCTCAACATCAGCATCGCTACGACTGGAATATTGCCAGGAGCGAATCATCATTTGCCGTGAAAGGGCTTGGAATTTGATACTGATTTAGGCATCAACATCTCTACCACTAGGACATTGCCAGGAGGAATCATCATTTGCCTCTGTCGATGTCGAACAAAGGTGTCTTAGCAAACCAGGTTAGGATCCTGTTGACTAAGGCTTTTTGATTTTACGAGCCGTAAGGGTCTCATAAAGGTATTTCTCCCTACTAGTCGTGAGGATCTCGTAGGTGCATTTTCTCCTTAGGAATCATGAGGAATCCTATGTGTGTGTTCTCTTATAAGTCATAAGGATCTTACAAGAGTGTTTTCTCTTTATAAGTCGAGAGGACTTACAAGTGTCGTTCGCCATATGAAGATATCCCTCGTCAGTGGTGGGACTCTGTTGGGGAAACATTTATTTGTGCCCATGGATTGTATACAAGGGTCAATATTGAACCGCTTGTAGGGCAATCTAGGAAATGTGATGGCTTAAGAACAGATTTAGATCCTTGTAGCTTAAGACTTTCGAATTTTATGAGCCGTGAGGGTCTCATAAGACGGTTCTCCTTACGAGTCGTGAGGATCTCGTAAGTGTAATTTCTCCTCAGGAATCGTGGGGATCCCCAAGTGTGTTGCTCCTTTGTGATTCGTAAGGATCTCATACAGGTTGTTTTCTCCTTACAAGGTCGAGAGGACTTTGCAAGTGTCTTTTAACGAGATTGCGCCCTTTCGAGTTTTCACAAACTCGCCGGTAGCCCTTCTGTTTTTACTCATTGAGCCATTTCGGGTTTTCATCCGTGCCCATCTTGTTTATGGACGTACCTTTTTTTCCCCGAGTATGGAACTCAAGATCTGATCCTAATCTTAGCATCAGTATCGCTGCGACTGGAATGTTGCCAGGAGCGAATCATCATTTGCCATGAAAGGACTTGGAATTTGATACCAATTTAAGCATCAGCATCGCTACCACTAGGGCATTGCCAGGAGCGAATCATCATTTTCCTTCGTCGGTTTGAGCAAAGGTGGCTTAGAAAACAGGGTTAAGATCCTGTCAACTAAGGCTTTTGACTTCATGAGCCGTAAGGGTCTCATAAAGATGTTTCTCCTTAGGAATCATGAGGATCCCTAAGTGTGTTTCTTCCTTGTGTTGCCTCTCTCGTGCTTTGTGCTTGTCCCTCTCGTGCTTTGTGCTTGTCCGAGACACGAATGACCACCGTCATTTGTCTTGTCTATGGAACTGGTACGCGGCACAGGACGGATATGGATGATCGGAACCCGGCTTTTATCTGCTGGCAATAGATGTTCTGGATTTTGGCATAACAGTGGAGATTTTGTATCATTTGCCTTATTTTGGACTCGGAACATGTAGCCTGTGAATATGTAGCAAACACGGATTAAAAGAACCTACCTATAAACAAACGAGCATAAGAATGGACGGTATAAAATGCAGTTTTCGGTGATGAACAAATACCCCCAAACTTAACTTTTGCTCGTCCCGAGCAAAACCAATTATTCACAAAAAAAAGTCCTAACCGCACTTTCGCAGGGAACGCGATTGCACTGAGCGTGTGCAACAAGCCGTTAAACCTCTAGGTTTCCCTAGTAGGAGGAGTGTTATCTCATGAGGGTTTTCAGTGGATTACACCCACAAAATCCCGTCAAGCTAGTGTCATAAGTTAACATCGATTCTACTCCTACAGTTCAATATTTACATTAGAAATTCTATCATCCTAAGTTAGAAGCATCCAACCCTTATGTTTTACGCCTCCTATCTACTTAACTTCATATCCTATACGTTCCAAAAAAGTTTAGAAAGATGCTGGTATCTCCTGAGTTTTCCTTCTAAAGTGCGGTCTCAAATCAGGGATTTTTATCAACTTTACAGAAAATATAAGTCTTATTGTTCATTTTTATCTTCTATCCAAACATCGATTGTATACCCCTACGTGTGTGTAAATTTGCACCCCTACACTCGAGAATTCAATTCAAGCTATAGTACCATTGCCCTAATACCTAATACTACTTCTTTTCATTTAATGATGGACGGTGTTGCTCACACACCTTTCATGCGACTATTAATGCTTCTTAAGGCACTAATGGCCGATTACTGAATGTGTGAACTTAAAGCGTAATTAGCAGTTTTCAGGTCTTGACTTTATTTCTTTTTCTTTTTCTTTTTCAAGACCGGATATATTTTTCAATATGCTCTTTTGGTATTTAGCTTTAAATACCGTTTTTTTTCATACTAGGCTTTCAGGCAAGAGTATTTCTAGGTATCTTCTACTATCCCAAGTTTCAAGATGCGTGTAAGTGCAGTTGTAAGGTATATACTTTCTGAATTTGAACTCAAGAATAGAAACTATTTTTCAGACTTATCCTTCAGTAAAGCTTCAATACTTTCCCTTCATCTTGACTTAACTCAAGAACTGAACTCAAGATTACCTATTTCTCAAAAAAATTGTAAGGACGTATACTTACCAAAATTAAACAGAATGAGGGTTATTTTTAGGGTTTTCAATTCCTAAGCATAGGATTTAGTTATTCCTAACGTATTAACTAAACTATCGTAAAAAATCTAAGTTACCCTATAGGCTAACTTGACGACAAAGTTTTTATATTTTTGAGAATTTTTTTGATTTTTGTGGGTCTTTAGTAAGGTATGCAAATGCAGAATATACAAATAAATGCGAAGGAAGAAAGCTTACCGAGCACACCCCCAAACATAAACTTGACAGTGCCCTCACTGTCAGGCTACACCAAGAGGGTCAAAATTGCCGGCGCTCTCCAAAAGAAAATTTTATACAAAAAGGAAAACAAAAAGTATATACAAAAAAGGTCACCCCCAAACTTAAGTAAAACGGTGTTTCCACTGTTAAGCGTTGAAGTTCAGGATCAGGGGGGGAAGAACAGTATCAAGCTATACAAGGCCTTACACAGGCCAAAAGTTAGTACCAACCATTCAAAGATTTTATCTCTATAATGTGCTAGTTGGTAAAAGAATGCGGAGAGGTAAGAAATGGAGAATACGCGAGACTGTATAGAAGCGGGATACGGTCTCGATATATGAGAAGAAGAATGGTGGAAGGGAGAAAGAAGTGGAATACGAACTTGAGGGTGAAAATGGATTGAATAAATTAGTACAATCTGTAATGATCGATGTGAAAAGATGGATTGTACTAATCTCTCAATATGGCGAGAAATTGGGTCAAATCCCTCAAGATTCGTGAGAAACCATGGGTACGCCGAACTTGGTAAACCAGACAATGGAAATGGAAGTGATACGGTTACTTGCAAGGTCGGAACGATGGAAAGGATGGAGGTAGGTGATTGAGGAAGGTTATCGGTTAAAGGTTCAGGAGGGTATACACAGTCAATGAAAGGAAAAGGATGAATTGGAAAATCCGACTCATCAATTAAAACTGGTTCATCCTCAGTACTATCCTCAATAGACTCCTCAAAATTCAGCTTATCCATGCAAATTTCATCAAAATCAAGACGCATATGAAGTTCGGGAAAAACAGTTAAAGTCTCGGGATGATGAATTTGAGAGAAAAACTCATCCAAAACTGCGGGTTCATCATCCGAAATATTCCCAGCGTCAATATCCTCAATCAAGTGAAAATCAATTTTCTCAGACACCTCATCAAGAGCATGGATTTCAATCAATTCTGGTTCTAAGATGGAGGTGTAGAGATCAAAAGGTTTGGGATAGGTTTCACTCGAAAGGGACCCTTCACAATCGGGTAAATCAAACACTACAAAGTCACACAACTCACTAATACTTCTATCTTTGATTGGTGAATCGTTTAGAACACTTGATTGACTTTCAGAACAGGAGTTGTGGGATTCAATTTGGGATGGGTAGGTTTGATTTGGAAGGGTGTACGGCTCACTCTCTCCGCTCAAATTCACAGCCTGTCCTACCGCCTCATCCTACATTGGAAAATGTGGAGCTAGTTGGAAACTAGCTACCGGGTAAGTAGGTTGCATGAGGGCAGCCATGGACGCATTCAAATCCATTATCTGTTGGTACGACGCTACCTTAAAGTCTTCCAATGACTGTTCCAGACTAGACATGGGTTGTGAAGGGGTTTCAGTAAAAGATTCAAAGTTGTTTTGGTACTGGAAACTCTACATGACGGTTCATAAGTAATGTCTAGGGAAGGTGTAAAAGTCGGGTAGGACTGGTAGGAATTGAATGGCTGGACAGGGGTAGGATCAACATTTGGATACGAAGGTGAATGGAATTGTTGATCCCAAGAATTTGAAGTGGTGAAAGGAGTGAAAGATCGGTTACGAGATTGTTCAATATGTTCAGCGATGGACAAAGGACGACTTGCAAAAGGGGTATCAACATAAGCGGATGCGGGAGGTTGAAAAGGTTGATACAAAGTGGAATGCGGAGTGCAAGTGTTTGTCCTAGACGCTTCTATGCGATCTTTCAGTGAAATTTTGGGCATGGAGGGGTCGTTCGAAATTCGACCAAAGCAAGAACCGTAGGAAGTTATGTCCGGTTGTGGGTACCAAAGTTCAGCAAGAGTTTTTCTAGGTGGAGTACCGATGATATGAAGAGAAAAAGAAGGAAAGGAGGGAAAAAGAATGTAGAATTTTTTTATTTTTTTATTAAAAGAAAAAAGTTTGTTTTTGGAGTTTTGAAATTGTTTGTTTGAAAGAATACGAAATTATGGGACTAAAATTTATACAAGCACAATCACAATCACAATATGCACAAACACACCTAGAGCTAGGGTCTTCAAAGTCCAACTAGACCGCTCCTAGATTTCCAAGCGACAAGTTGCAGGATAACCCTCGAATTGCCTCTTTACTGTCAATTGTGGCCAGGTAAGCACAAGTGAGGTAAGGAGGGTTCCGCTCACGAATCACCGTGAGATGGGCCTTTTAAAATTACCTCCTCACTTGTCTAGCCTAGTCACCACAAAGTCAAGTTTAGATAAACGACCGATTCCCCGCAATCTTCACTTGTCCTAAATGAACGCGACAGGTCCTTATAGATTTGGTCTAGATATTTTTTATTAGCTCAAGGTAATGTGTATGCAATTAGTGATTTGTGGGGTCTTAGGAAGGGTGATGAAATCCCCACCCAATCTGAATTGGTGTTATAGCCCCTTAATGTCCGTATTAATATATACAGCGGTAAACAAACAAAATCTAAAACAACAAAAATTTATTTGGCGGCTGTGCAATTCTGTGCGAAGATACCTACAGAAAATACGGTATAGTGGAATTCAGAGAGTGAACTAGAGGAAAGAGAAAGGGCAGAAAAAAAATTTGTCTCTAAAGCCACAAGAGGACCGCGGAACCGCCGCGCAAGCCATACTTTGACCGCGGTTCCGCGGTCAAATTGATGAGTTGGGGCTTGAAACCTTGGTCAATACACGTGCCCTTCTCTGTACACCCTAATAAAAACCTCTGTTTCTTGATTGGATTACTGTACTTGCTCCAGATTAGCCTGCACACTTGCACACAAAAATTATCAAAAATAACAAAAAGATTTTATTTTATATTTATATTTATAATTTTATATATATACAAAAAAAATATTAACCCGAATAACAAGAAAGAAAATACGTTACCGTCTCCCCGGCAACGACGCCATTTGATCGCATGCTTTTAGCGTGTCGGATGTTCAAAGTTTTAAAGTTATAATCGCGATCAGGACGGTGTCGCTTTGCAGCTAGCCGATTGAGCACAGGTCGATCCGCAGGGAGATGGTTGTATATCCATTCGAGTTTTAGACGAGTCAATAAAGAATGTGTATATGTATGTTCAAGTCTATCCTAAGTATTCGTATTTATGTTCCAGTAAGCTTGTTAAGGTTAAGGTCGGTTGGTAGAGTTAAGATTAATCTTGTGCTTGTCTTTTGCCATTCTTAAGACGATGTTGGGATAATCAAAAGTAGCGGGGATTATGAGGACATAGGAATGGGATTTGCGAGTTTAAGCAAGCTTTCCAACGCTAAATCCATTCCTAGTGCCCCTTGTCCGTCCGCTAAATACGCTTATTTCCAACCCTCGGCCAAACACCCGCAACCATGTATCCAAGTAAGTCACAACTACATGTCACGTTGTAGTGCGCTTAAAGGACTTCTCAACTTAGGTCGCGGCTACATGTCACGTATAGCGCACCTAAGCGAGGGGGTTGCGGTTGTTTGGTCGAGGTTCATTTCAAGATATTTGGCGAAGAGAAGCACAAGGGATTTCTCTATCCCTCATACCACCTTCCTTAGCCTTAACAAGAGCGAAATTATTCACACATCATAAAAGAAAAGAAAACAAAACAAGAAGGAAGAAAGGAAAGGAAAATACGGTTTTACAAGTGAAGCAAGCTAACTCTTGGGTCCTCACCTTAGCAAGGAACTCCATCGAGTATCATCGCTTGAAAATAATACGGAAAAGAGAAGAGAAGGAAAAGAGTAAGAAAAGAAATAACAACAACTAATTAACAACAAATAATAAAGTTACACTAGAAATTAAATTACAATACAATGAAATAAAAATACAAGATAAGAAAAATAACCCTCATCTTCATTTCATCATCCACTCAAAAAGCTCTCACTACAATTTTCATGGAGGAAAGAATGAAGAAGAAGAAGAAGCTAAACTAAATTCTAACAAAAAGAGATGGGAAAAGAAGACATAAAGAAGACCCTTGGCTTGGCAAAAAACTGGTCTATTTATAGGCTGCGTGCTGAAACCCTAGGGCAACATTCTGGCCCTAAATGCAAAGACCAAACTGCCCCCAAAATTTGGTCAGATGATGACACAAAACCGCGGTGGATCCGCCGTGAAAACCCATATTTGGCGGCGGTTCCGCCGCGGTTTTGTGGAATTGGGGTCTCGTATTTTCTGGGTTTCCTTGTGTTGCTATCTTATGTTGTTCTACATGTCCCAAATTGCAAAATGTCTTCACAATTTCTTCAGATCTGCACAGTCCAAACATAGCTTCACTTTTGATTGATTTGACCTTTCTCCCTCGAGCTCCGCGCACCCATTGATTCTTGTGCTGCCTCTCTCGTGTTTTGTGCTTGTCCCTCTCGTGCTTTTTACTTGTCCGAGACACGAATGACCACCGTCATTTGTCTTGTCTCTGGAACTGGTACGCTGCACTGGATGGATACGGATGATCGGAACCCGGATTTTATCTACTGGCAACAGATGTTCTGGATTTTGGCGTAACAGTGGAGATTTTGTATCATTTGCGTTATTTTGGAGTAGGAACCTGTAGCATGTAAATATATAGCAAACACGGATTAAAAGCACTTATCTAAAAACAAAAGAGCATAAGAATGGGCGGTATAAAATGCAGTTTTCTGTGATGAACAGGTCTCATAAAAACTTTTCTCCCTACGAGTCGAAAGGATCTCGTAGGTGTATTTTCTCCTTAGAAATCATGAGGATTCCTAAGTGTGTTTTTCTCTTGAGAGTCGTAAGGATCTCCCAAGAGAATTTTCTTCCTTACAAGTCGAGAGGACTCGTAAGTGATTGATGAGTTGACCTGCTCCCAAATCAAAGTATTGCTTTGACGGGGAGATCGAGGGTTGACTTTGGCCGTTTTCCACGGGGTCAGGATTGACTTTGGCCGTGTTCCACGGGGTCAGGGGTTGACTTTGGCCATACGGGGTCAGGATTGACTTTGGCCATACGGGGTCAGGATTGACTTTGGCCATACGGGGTCAGGATTGACTTTAGCCTACGGGGTTAGGATTGACTTTAGTCATACGGGGTCAGGATTGATTTTAGCCATATGGGGTCAGGAGTTGACTCTCGATTATCTACGCACCACCGAGTCATGGAACTGTGAACTTTGCCGCGGCTCCGAGATAGTCTCTAGGCTTTCTGTGAACCTTCTAGATTTGGAACTAGGGGCTTAGCCATGGCTCCGCTTTGTTGACGTTGCGTCTGCTGTAACGAGACGAATGTCGAGGTGGTCTCTAGGTGGTCTGTGAACCGTCGAGATTTGGAACTGGGGACTTTTCCATGGCTCCGCTTGATTGTCGCGTCCGAATCCTGCTGGAATGAGGAGGAACACTATTGTGGGTCTCCAGGTTGTAGATGCGGCCGTCGAGACTTAGAACTAGGGACTCTACCGTGGCTCCGAGATAGTCTCTAGTCTGTCTGTGATCCTTCGAGATTTGGAACTAAGGGACTTTGGCATGGCTCCGTTTGTTGACGTCGTATCTGCTTCTGGTTAGAACGAGAAGGAACGCCATTGTTGATCTCTTGAGAGGCAGATGTTCGCATCGAAACTTGGCTCTCTTTCTGATGGAGCCTAGTGGGATGATATGGTTCCCTCATTGTTTGTGCCACTGGATTGTATACAGGGATCGATGTGATTTCACCTTTAGGCAAAAATTTTCATGGTATATATATTATTTTTTTTGTTTTCTTTTCCGCGATGCTCTATAATTTCAGCTTTTTGTATCGCGAAAGTCGCAATTGCCCAATCATTTCGGCTATTTTTCGCGGTGCCCAATCATTTCGGCTATTTTTTCTTTTTACTCGTTGTTTATTATTGCGAGTTGCCCAACCATTTCGGCTATTTTGTATGCATATATTTTTACTTGCTGATTTTGTTGCAAGTTGTCCCATCATTTCGGCTATTTCATATGCATTTTTGGCTCGCTGATTTTTATCGCGAGTGTGGAACTTGGAATCTGGTGCTCATCTCAGGATCAGCATCGCTACGACTGGAATATTGCCAAGAGCGAATCATCATTTGTCGTGAAAGGGCTTGGAATTTGATACTGATTTAGGCATCAGCATCTCTACCACTGGGACATTGCCAGGAGCGAATCATCATTTGCCTCTGTCGATGTCGAACAAAGGTGTCTTAGCAAACCGGGTTAGGATCCTGTTGACTAAGGCTTTTTGACTTTACGAGCCGTAAGAGTCTTATAAAGGTATTTCTTGTAAGTCCACGTTGCCCACCCCGTTGCTTGTGGGGAGGCGGAAACGGTATAAAAATCGGATTTTTAACGCTCAAGGCAACATGGACTAACAAAATGAGGATCTTTGCTAAACATAAACTAACTACAAAGCTAAAAGGAGTTAACTACTCGGAAAAGAGGTTATACCTAGGGCTTCAAGTCCTTCTCTCCTTGCTCCTTGGAGTGAAAGAAAGTGATCTCCTTGTCGCCTTCTCTTGTCGAAGAAAGATCCACCCGAGAGCCTCAACCTTTGGCTTCAACTTCAAACTAGAAGTAACTAAGATGCTTGGAGTGCTAATCCAAGAACCTTAGAAAGAGTAGAGAGTATTTTAGAAGGATTTATCTCAAGCTCAAGGGATCCTCAACTCATGAGAGGGGAGAGCTAGAGAGAGAGGAAAAGGAGGAGAGAGAACCAAAATGATAGAATGAGAAGAAAATGAACCATTCTTTTCACATATATGTGAATTATGGAAATTAGATAACTAGCTAAGATAATTTTCATGGTTAATCAAGAATTGACCATTATCATTTCACATTAAATGCCTTTTGCAAGGACCAAAGAGCATCTTTCATATGGAATGATGATGGTCAACATGTCAACCTAGGTCAACAAGTCAAGTATAGTCAAATGGTCAACAACCCTAACCATGCACAATTATAATTAACTAATATCAATTAATCATAATTCACACATAAGCATTAGGGTTAAGAAAATGACAATGGTCATCAACCCTAATCAAATTCCTCTGCCTCTGTCTCAGTCAACTGTGCATACACACCCGTATCCGTGTTCCGAGGAACACGAATACAATGAGATAAAACCAATCCCAAATCATATACTAGGATCCGGCTTAAACCAAAGCCCGCTAGTATAAGCTGTCCGGACAGCAAACGTGCACAACTGCACGGATGTGAACGAACCCTGTCGCAAAACCATGCGATCTCTACTCATTTTGCCTAAAGGCGAATAACCCTCTGTGTGGGACTCTAAAGACTCGACACTACGCTAGCAGTGGGTTTAACCACAAACCGCAAGCGGCACTAGCTGTACGTAACGGTCCCCAGGTAGATGCCGATAAGAAGATTGACGAGCTGAACCCATCTGAACTCCTATTGAGCCTGAATGTGACAGTCTCCGTACAGTCCAGTCTGTTCGTCTGATACATCGCATGGCGGGCCTAGGGGGTGGTAAACGTCAGTCCCCTAACAGCTGTACAAGTCATGCTGGAGTGTAGCCCAGAACACCCTGAGATAACACTGGAAACCTACCAGTATACCTCGCTTGCCCTGGCCAGGGACTACTTGTGTAATGGCTCTCCTGGACACAGCGCGATATCAACCCCCAATACCGGGAGAGACGAATCCTGTCTAACCGTCACTGCCTCCAAGTGCTTCGGGACTGCACCCAACTACTACCTGTTTGCACGACTCCTTTGAGCCGTGGTAGGGTAGTAATCAAAGTACAGTGGGAACACACTCGAGGCGAAGTGACAGTGTCAAGTCAGCGGACTAAGCTGTACTCATGTCACCTGAGAACTGATAACTAACGATAGGTATAATACCAACCAACAGTTCCCGACGAGTCCTGTCCAGTATACTCGTAACTTAACGAGCACCCGCATACTATCTCAAGTACGACGTACTGACGGCTGTGGGACAGGCCGTCTCCCGCACTGAGATGAGAAGCGCATATGCCAGTCTACTCCGGAGTATCGATGCCCTGTCTCGATAATTCCACGACTAGGGACGTGTAAATAAGGATGTGCTTGTAGATTACCCAGCCCCCACGAGTGTGACTGCCATCACAACGCTGGTAATCAAGCAAAGATCCTAAGGGCTCCACTAATGCGTATAGGTGATATAATAAAAGAAACACATGTACACATTAAAGCAGAGACAAACCAAGTAGCATACTACCATTTCGAGCAAGATTGTCTATACAACTATGAATATTCTAAGCTTCCATCAAGTAATATACATACTAGTATGATACAGTAATGGCCTCTAGGGCATATACACTAACAATCTCCCACTTGCACTAAGGCCATGTACTGGCATATCGAAGACCTATCATCTCGATCAGCCGCTCGAACTGAGTCTGGGGTAAGGCCTTCGTGAATGGATCTGCAGTGTTATCTTCTGAAGCAACCCTCCGAACCTCGATCTCCTGGCGATCCATGATCTCCCTGATCAGGTGATACCGCTTCAAGATGTGTCTAGATTTCTGATGGGACCTGGGTTCCTTCGCTAAAGCTATAGCCCCGTTGTTGTCGCAATACAGAGGTATTGGATCAACAATGGACGGAACCACCTGAAGTTCTTTCAAGAACTTCCTCATCCAGACGGCTTCTTTTGCGACATCAGATGCAGCGATATATTCCGCTTCCATAGTCGAGTCAGCAACGGTTTCCTGTTTGGAACTCTTCCAACACACCGCCTCTCCACTGAGGGTAAAGACAAAACCCGACATGGACTTGGAATCATCCTTGTCACTGTGGAAGATGGAGTCAGCAAAGGCCTCGATCTGGAGGTCTTTTCCGCCATACACCAAGAACATCTCCTTAGTCCTTCTCAGGAACTTAAGAATGTTCTTTACCGCTATCCAGTGTTTCTCCCCAGGGTTTGACTGATACCGGCTTACCACACTTAGTACGTAAGCAACATCTGGTCTGGTACACAACATCGCATACATTATAGAGCCTACCGCAGAAGCGTAGGGTATAATAGACATGCGATCCCTTTCCAAATCAGTCTTGGGAGACATCTCTTTGGAGAGGGTGATCCCGTGACAAGCCGGTAGATTACCGTGCTTGGAATCTTCCATACTAAATCTTTTCAGTATGGTGTCGATGTACCTGGACTGCGAAAGTCTTAATATCCTCTTGGATCTATCACGATGGATCCGGATCCCCAGAATGTAGAAGGCATCACCCAGGTCTTTCATGGAGAACATGTGTGACAAGAACCCTTTGACAGATTGTAGCATAGGAATGTCATTTCCTATCAAGAGAATGTCATCCACGTATAAAACGAGGAATACAACAGCTCTTGCTACAAATCTACTATAGATGCATGGTTCATCTGGATTTTTGATAAAGCCAAATTCTTTGACCGTCTCATCAAAACAGATGTTCCAACTCCGCAATGCCTGCTTTAGTCCATAAATGGACTTAAGCAACTTGCACACCTTTCCGCTGCTCCCACTCTGAATGAAACCTTCTGGCTGGTCCATATAGACACACTTCTCTAAATATCCATTTAGAAAAGCGGTCTTTACGTCCATCTGCCAAATCTCATAATCGTGGAAGGCAGCAATGGCAAGAAAGATCTGAATGGATTTCAGCATAGCCACTGGAGAAAAGGTTTCGTCATAGTCCAAACCAGGTCTTTGACGAAAACCCTTTGAAACAAGTCTAGCTTTATAGGTCTCGACCTGTCCATCTACACCAATCTTCCTTTTGAAGATCCACTTGCATCCTACGGGTTTTACCCCATCTGGAGCAATGTCCAACATCCATACTTTGTTGGTGTACATGGACTCCATCTCGGTCCACATTGCATCCAGCCATTTTACCGAGTCAACGCTCTGAATGGCTTGCTGGAAGCTAGTAGGTGTAAGTGCACGGCGGCGCCCCGGCCGTCAATCCGACGGCCAAATGCAGAAGCGGTGATAAACTTTAATTTTACTTGAACTGGCAAACCGCCGCGCACTAATACCCGGATCGAACCATTAACTAGTCCTAGCTAACTACAAGATGGGGAAGAGAGATATACCGACTGATCCAAGTCCTCCGGTCTTCTCGTCGTCGTCCCGATCTCCTGCGGAAGCTCTGGTCTCCACCTCGTCGCCGGAAGTGCACCACATCGCCTACTTCTTTTACGGGCTCCCACCTCAATGCCGAGGCAACTCGGGCACGAAGCTGGCTAGTCGACGTGCCCAAGGTTTGCTGTAGAATATCTAGTGAGCAAGTCTCATTTGGGGTTATGGAGTTGCCTTTGGTGGAGGAATGATACTTGGGGTTTTGGAGATTGATCTTATGGGATTTTTGCAACATGAAATGAGCTAAAAACCCACCCCAAAAATCTTGGACAGCCCACTAAGGGGAGTGGCCGGCCATATCAATGAGGAAGAGAGGGAGAGTGAAAGTGTGTTGTATCAAAAGATAATGGGAGCCATCCAATAATACAAAAGGGAGAAAGAGAGAAGGCTATCATGCAAAAGGAAATGATCACCAAATCAAAACCCACACTCAACCACCTACCACCAACCTCATCATCAACAACCATGATGATTTATAAAGTCAAGCCATGATGGAAAAGAAAGAGTCAAAGGATGGGCTCCATCATGAAACCATCATGATACAAATATATGCAAAGAACACCCTCCACAAATGCCTATTTGCAACAATGCAAATAAGCCCTCCTCCACCAATCTTCGGCCAATGAACGACACAAAGGAAATTGGCCGAAACGGAAAGCAAACTGGCAACTCCAGAAAACTGGTCCCGTAATAAATTACAGGAAAACCCCGATACTGTGCATACACACCCGCATTTGTATTCCGACCGAAATACAAATGCAATGAGACAAAATCTACACTGTACTATACTAGGATCCGGCTTAAACCAAAGCCGGCTAGTAATATCCGTTCGATCCTGATCCGTGCAATACCGCACGTATCTGATCGAACCCTGCCATATATCCATACGGCCTATAGTACAAACTGTCCGATCCTGACCCGTGCAATACCGCACGTATCTGATCGGACCTTGCCATATCTCCATACGGCCTCTACAACCTTTCGCCCGAAAGCTGAGTAACTGAATGTGGGGGACTCTAAAGACTCGTCAACACCTTGGTTGTGGATTTAACCACTAACACGTCAGAGGTATAAGCCAATACATAACGGGCTACCAGGTATTGACTAAAAGGGACGTCTGTGAGCGAACTCAGCCTGACAACTCTACTGAGCCTGTCAGTGACAATATCCGTACAGTCCGGTCCGTTCGTCTATGAGTATCGCATGGCGGGCCTAGGGGGTTGGTAAAAGTCAGACCCCCAAAAGCGGTACAAGTCGTGTCGGAGTGTAGCCCAGAACACCCTGAGATACTACTGGAGTACCTACCAGTAAATCTCCTGCCTTGGCCAAGGACTTCGTGTAATGGCTCTCCTAGACACAGCGCGACCTCACCCCCAGTACCGGGAGAGACGAACCCCTGAAGATACGCTCGCTGCCTCCATGTGGCTCGGGACTGCACCCAACTAAAACCTGTTTGCACGACTCCTTTGAGCCGTGGTAGGGTAGTAATCAAAGTACAGTGGGAACTCACACGAGACAAATGACGATCCCCAGGTCGATGAACTAACCTGCACACATGTCACCAGGGAACTGCCATCTGACGTCTGGTATATGACCAACTAGCATGTTCCCGGTGAGTCCTGTTTGGTGTACTCATAACCCAATGAGCATCTGTATACATCTTAGGTGATCCAGCTGACACCAATGGCTTGTGAGACCGGCCACCGCCCCTCGTCGGGGTCTCGACTGTATACACTAGTCTACTCTGGAGAATCGATGCCCTGTCTCGAAACTCTCACGACTAGGGACCTTTTAAGGATATGCTTATAGACTACCAGCTCCCACGTATATGATCGCCCTCATACTGCTGGTGGTCAAGCAAGAATCCTAGGGGCTCTATCAACGTGTAATAGTGACCTGTAAGGTCACCTGAAGCAGTACACGCTGATAAAGGTAAACCAGATAGCATACTATCATCTCGAGTAAGACTGTCCTACCGGGATAGGTCCTCCATCAATCATTGCAATCACGTACCTGTGACCTAATAATTGACTCTGAGGGCACTATCTCCAACAATCTCCCACTTGCACTCAAGGCTAATTATTGCGATGTCGCATACTCACAGCCCGTGTGATACCGAACACCCAACTCCTCTACTAGTCAGTCTCACAAAGCTCGTTTGCGAGACTATTGCGTTCGAGGAATAGCCTCAGTGAGTGGATCCGCTTAGTTGTTTCTTTCTATGTCCCTCTATATCTCAAGTTCGCGGAGAAAGCCATCTCCCGAAAAGAGCAATACCTGTCTTAGAACGTGTCTGGATGTCTGATGGGACATAGCTCATAAATGAACTCCAAATCCAAACTTCTTAGACTGTATCGTCAACTGAACTTAATCAGTATCCTGCGCCATGCCACCCTCAGTATTGCCTTGGACCACCTGTCCAAAATACTGCCCTTCGTCAGAAGGAGAACTATAACTCTGACAACCTCCTTGTCGTCCATGTCACCTTGGAAGCCTGGAATGATAACTGTCTCCCGAATGAGGCTGTCGTTATCATATCCCTAGAACATCCACTTATGTTCTAAAACTGCTTCCGACTGTTTCTCCAGGATTGGATCAATGTCAACTTATTGCATCTAGTGCAAGAACAACATCTGGTGTGGTACTTGACATCTCATGATTGACTCAATTGCCTGAGCAAGTGATCTTCCAATCATGCACGTCCCTCTCCCCTTTAGTCTGTAAGACACCTTTAGAGAGGGTGACTCCGTCGCCTGCAGGTACACTACCATGCCAGGAGTCGTTCATCCTAAATACTCATAGAATGCTGTCTAAGTACCCAGATTGGGAAACCATCCAAATCTAGATCTAAAACCATAGATCTAGTAACCAGTATGTCTGATATAAAATCCATTTCCTTTGTGGAGAAACCACTGTGTGACGACCAAAGTATAACCGACTGTAGTATAGGAGTTTCTTTTCCTACTCTGTGTATGTCATCCAGATACCAGGACATCACACCCTACTGCCTTCTCAACAGATCCATCCCCTATTCTGATGAAGTCAAACCTATGACTGTCACGTCAGAAATAGATGATCTATCTCCGCTATATCTGCTTTAGTCTATAAATAGACATAAGCTACCTGTCCACCAATGCTTCCGCTGCTCCCACTGACTACGACAACCCTCTGGCAGAGTCATATAGACGTCCACTTCTAAAACTAGTTTAGAACGACGCTATACTCATCCTCCCGCCGGGTCTCGCAGCCTGGAACAACAGCAATGGTAATTGTGGGAAAACAAGAACTTCCCTGTCACCGTCCTTGAGGCTACTGTAGTACCTCTCGGGTGCCTGAAGTTACCCACCTTATCTGCGGAGTGGCCAATGGAATGTCAATCCAGATTGAATCTTTAGGTTCCTTATCAAATCTTCAGTAATCGTTTGTGGTTCTGGAATCACTTCCAGTTCTACCATACTCCCACTACTATTTTCTGAAAAAAAAATCCATTTTTAATAAAACTGTGGCGAGTCTGGAACAATATTGCTATTGTTCATTCAGATGGTAGAAAGTCAGCCCGCGTCATAGCCTGGGTCAACCCACAAACAGCCATTACAGAAACGTGCCTTGAGTTGTCCAGTGTCTGGTTTTAAGCATAAACCGGACAACTCCCCGTACCTTAACATCGTTAAGATATGAACTGTTCTATATCCAATATAGAAACAGAGGCACTGATTTAATTGAACCAGATTCAAATCATGCAGCTGTCTCCAGTGCATGTCAACTAAATGGAAGGAGGCGGATCAGCGTTACTCAACTTAGGAATGCTTCCAATTATGAGTAACCTGAAAGAGAAGCAAGATCTCTTAATCATTACTGTCAACTGAATACCATACACAAGTACCTACATCTTCGATCACTTTGAAGAATCCCGATACTTGCAATACCTGGTTCTCTACTTTATTCAAATACCTATAACTTCTCAACATTCAGACCCTGTGTTTCCGCGAAACACCTGTCTAAAAACTAGAGAAGTCATAAGTAAACCGAATATAGTACGGGGACCAACCCCTCTGTCCTGATGGACCCTGGACAACATACAATACTCTGTATAAGTCCCTTGAGTCTGATAACTCATTCGCTGTGTGTCGTAGGTTGAAAACTGTACTTATGGTCAAGAAGAATTACACCGCTGTTTAATGCTCCTTACCTAACCATCCACTGATGTAGGTAAATGTCACAGACATAATTTCAAAAAAAGTATATCTCACTCTATGAAAATAGACGTACAGATATATCGATTTGAAATTGGTGCATAACAGCGGATATTCAAAACCAAATATTTGCCGACCGGCAAACAACCCAGGTGACTTCCTCAAATATCACCGATTACAACGAATCCCGATATAATGAGGATGATCACCCAATTCCTAATAACTTACTCCCACTCATCATCTGTAAAGCCATACAGATGTGAGAATCGTAACTGGTAAATACATACCCTGGAGTAAGTATCTAATCGGGAAATCAGTTTTCCTTTAACAGTACACAGTGAGACTGAAACATTGAAATGTTTCGATGGGGTATCCCGGTATTCCTAGTAATGCCTCTTCTAGATTCACGACTGTAACCGTATAATCCTTTGCCACCTCTCCAAATCCCTTCTTATGTCTTTAGTCTTTACCTTCTGCACACCCCTTAGGCCAAATGGTTTTCTTCCTTCCCTACCGTTCGGCACCCGCCTATGGTTTGGAAGAAGACTATCCAATAAGCATAATGGGTGTACTGTCCCAATCCTAGGAACACTCGTAATACGAGAGAAGGTGAAGATAAAAGACAACCGAATAAACCTTATTCCTATTTCTCCTGGACCAGAATCCATCCCCGAACTGGAACAAGTTCCTTTCGAGTTCGTATATAACCATACGATGGAGTATCCAAATAAACTGTGGATCTTCGTAGTGATACGGAGTGTCCTGGAGAAATACAAAGGTGATTTAGGATTGGCGAAGGAATACTTGGTTTGTTCGTGAATATCTGTTGCAATTTACTTTGCCCTCTTACTAATCCCTTGCTTTGTCTTAACCTAATACCTTCTGCACACCATCGTTATGCTAATTGGTTTTCTTCATTCCCTACCGGTCGGCACCTGCCTATGGTTTGGAAGAAGACTATCCAATTTGCGTAATAGGTGTACTATCTCCTAAACCAAAGAGTACTCGCAACTTGAGAGAAGGTAAAAAGGAAAAGACAACTGAATAATCCTATCCGTTTTCTCCAGAACCGGAAACCATCCTCGAATAAATTCCTTCGAGTTCGTATCTAACCATACGATGGTTTTGTCCAATGGAAGTGGACGTTCGTAATGATACGGGGTGTCCTGGAGAAAAGGGTAAAAGTGGGAGTGGCAATGAGGTCTGCAACTCTGACAATCCAAAAGCCAGTGTTAAGAAGGTTCGGTCAACTTGGTCACTGAGTCATAGTCTTAGGGTCGGGTCAATGGTCGCTGCCAAAGAGAGAGAGAAAAGAAACACTCAGCGTGCACTCTAACCTAGATCAGAATGGTTACCAATTTATCTAATCTGGAAACCTCCCACTGTACCTCAAATTCTCCTCCAAACCTAAAAGAAGAATTAGTCGGGAACACCCGAGGAGTAAACTAACTCATCAGTGGGAATCGGGATCCAACTATCATCGCATGATAACGTGATGGAATCCGCTCACATCATCATACTCCAGATGGTATGCGCATATCTGGCAAGTTTCAGTTCTTTTGAAACTCCCGATGTGATTTCTACCCCATGCTCTTATGACCTTGACTTTGGCCAACATATCATAAGTCACATGTCAAGTTCAACCCGTCATTCTCCAGGTTAATTTGAATCCACCCGTCCTACCCTTGACTTTGGCCAAAATGGCAGTACGACTGTCCCAAACCAACGCATCTATCTATGCTGCATATGAATACCCAATAGCTACCAATCACTGTGCCTTGACTTTGGCCAACATACACAGCTTGAATACTATTGACCACCTATATGAAACGACGGAGGGCTACGAATGGTTTCTGGCAAAAACCTTTAACGTAATGAACTTGATATCGTTGAAGGAACCGGATAGCTTTTGAAAATATAGTGACGAAAACCGTTGCTAAAGAGGTCACTCCCGGTGAAGGGATCTCGGCTCTTTCCCCGTAGAATGAGGTGCAGGATATTCCAACTGAATACCATGGTGCAAAGCAAAAGTAATCGGCTATAGTGAAGTTAATGCCCTGACGCAAACTTTCTGTCCAAGGGGTCACTCCCGGTGAAGGGATCTCGGCCCTTGCCTCGTCGACTGAGGAGCAGGATATTCCAACTGAATATCACGATGCAAAACAAAAGTGAACGTCCTTGCAATAACAGCTTTTTGAAAAGTGTTCCAACAACATCAGATTAGGTTTGTTTTTAACTTGCATTGATCCGAATCAACGCAGTCCCATCAATTGATCACACCACAAAGAACGAAAATATACTGATGTACGTATATGCCATCCGCATTCGCCACTGGGTCCCGTCATTACCCGTTAGGTTAGCTAACTAACGACAGAGCGGGGACTGGACTAGCGCGGATGCAAAACATATACAACATCTACTAATATGTATACCAATATATTATATTCGCTCAAGGCGTGATAAAATGCAACATCACAGAAAATGTACAGCATCACAGAAACAATAGAGATATCTGGGATCCCCGGGTTTCACAGAGCCACTACTGAAACCCGACGTTCCCCTGGTCGTGTGGATAGCCTGTGCAATGAAAACCTAGACCCCTACGGGCGCGGCAAGTTACCCGCCAAAACCTGAAGCGAGGCAGCCCCCTTCAGCACCGTGAATGGACCACCCAGCACTTCATGGAATCCGGTAACTTGGGCACCCCTCCTGGGTCAAACTGTACCCCCTACGAGTGCGGCGAATAGCCCGCCAATTCTAGAGTGAAGCCCCCTCCATCTCAATGCCATGAGATGCGGGCTTGTTGCCCTCCAGAACCCGGCTATCCGTGCACCCCTCCGCGGGGTAATCCTAGTACAGAAAGTAAAATATACATACAACGGGTACATCGACCGCAACCTGGCCGTGCCCCAAAATAATAATACAAACAGGCAGTGACGGCAGTCCACATGTCGGACGCTCGCCCCGCAATATCAAATGTACATCATACAACAAAAAACTGTACTAGCATTGCATCCAGGCTATCCCCCACGACCGATCCGCAACATCACAGCAAAAACAGAACATCAACGTGAAAGTCACGTTCGTAAATCCGTCTAACCGGGCTATAGCAGTTAGACCGGATTTACCGATCGAGTGACATTCACGGTCGCAGATATAATGTAAATACTGTGAAATAATGTGTTTAAAATATCCGATCGATCAAATTTTAACAAGTGGGCCCCCAAGTACTACTGTAGAAGATCAAGAAATTCTGGGACCAATGTTATTATTCCAAAACCCCTATTTTCACCCCGTAAAGATACTGTAGAAATTTGGTGCAGCGACCCCAAAATAGTGCGGCGGAACCGCGGCCCAAAGGGGTGTTTGGCCGCGGTTCCACGCTCCTACAGTGGAGTTAGTGCATCGAATTTTCACAGAACTCTTATTTTTTCTAGTAGATCACTTTTCTGTAACCTGAAAAATTTTTGGACACCAAAAAATTTTGACAGAAAACTGATGTGAACAAAAATGTAGATTTTGTAATTTTGGTCGATCGGAAATGCAAAACACATTAAACAAAGCTAGACTAAGTTAATGGCGAGGCTCTGATACCACTGTAAGTGCACGGCGGCGCCCCGGCCGTCAATCCGACGGCCAAATGCGGAAGCGGTGATAAACTTTAATTTTACTTGAACTGGCAAACCGCCGCGCACTAATACCCGGATCGAACCATTAACTAGTCCTAGCTAACTACAAGATGGGGAAGAGAGATATACCGACTGATCCAAGTCCTCCGGTCTTCTCGTCGTCGTCCCGATCTCCTGCGGAAGCTCCGGTCTCCACCTCGTCGCCGGAAGTGCACCACATCGCCTACTTCTTTTACGGGCTCCCACCTCAATGCCGAGGCAACTCGGGCACGAAGCTGGCTAGTCGACGTGCCCAAGGTTTGCTGTAGAATATCTAGTGAGCAAGTCTCATTTGGGGTTATGGAGTTGCCTTTGGTGGAGGAATGATACTTGGGTTTTTGGAGATTGATCTTATGGGATTTTTGCAACATGAAATGAGCTAAAAACCCACCCCAAAAATCTTGGACAGCCCACTAAGGGGAGTGGCCGGCCATATCAATGAGGAAGAGAGGGAGAGTGAAAGTGTGTTGTATCAAAAGATAATGGGAGCCATCCAATAATACAAAAGGGAGAAAGAGAGAAGGCTATCATGCAAAAGGAAATGATCACCAAATCAAAACCCACACTCAACCACCTACCACCAACCTCATCATCAACAACCATGATGATTTACAAAGTCAAGCCATGATGGAAAAGAAAGAGTCAAAGGATGGGCTCCATCATGAAACCATCATGATACAAATATATGCAAAGAACACCCTCCACAAATGCCTATTTGCAACAATGCAAATAAGCCCTCCTCCACCAATCTTCGGCCAATGAACGATACAAAGGAAATTGGCCGAAACGGAAAGCAAACTGGCAACTCCAGAAAACTGGTCCCGTAATAAATTGCAGGAAAACCCCGATACTGTGCATACACACCCGCATTTGTATTCCGACCGAAATACAAATGCAATGAGAAAAAATCTACACTGTACTATACTAGGATCCGGCTTAAACCAAAGCCGGCTAGTAATATCCGTTCGATCCTGATCCGTGCAATACCGCACGTATCTGATCGAACCCTGCCATATATCCATACGGCCTATAGTACAAACTGTCCGATCCTGACCCGTGCAATACCGCACGTATCTGATCGGACCTTGCCATATCTCCATACGGCCTCTACAACCTTTCGCCCGAAAGCTGAGTAACTGAATGTGGGGGACTCTAAAGACTCGTCAACACCTTGGTTGTGGATTTAACCACTAGCACGTCAGAGGTATAAGCCAATACGTAACGGGCTACCAGGTATTGACTAAAAGGGACGTCTGTGAGCGAACTCAGCCTGACAACCCTACTGAGCCTGTCAGTGACAATATCCGTACAGTCCGGTCCGTTCGTCTATGAGTATCGCATGGCGGGCCTAGGGGGTTGGTAAAAGTCAGACCCCCAAAAGCGGTACAAGTCGTGTCGGAGTGTAGCCCAGAACACCCTGAGATACTACTGGAATACCTACCAGTAAATCTCCTGCCTTGGCCAAGGACTTCGTGTAATGGCTCTCCTAGACACAGCGCGACCTCACCCCCAATACCGGGAGAGACGAACCCCTGAAGATACGCTCACTGCCTCCATGTGGCTCGGGACTGCACCCAACTAAAACCTGTTTGCACGACTCCTTTGAGCCGTGGTAGGGTAGTAATCAAAGTACAGTGGGAACTCACACGAGACAAATGACGATCCCCAGGTCGATGAACTAACCTGCACACATGTCACCAGGGAACTGCCATCTGACGTCTGGTATATGACCAACTAGCATGTTCCCGGCGAGTCCTGTCCGGTGTACTCATAACCCAATGAGCACCTGTATACATCTTAGGTGATCCAGCTGACACCAATGGCTTGTGAGACCGGCCACCGCCCCTCGTCGGGGTCTCGACTGTATACACTAGTCTACTCTGGAGAATCGATGCCCTGTCTCGAAACTCTCACGACTAGGGACCTTTTAAGGATATGCTTATAGACTACCAGCTCCCACGTATATGATCGCCCTCTACTGCTGGTGGTCAAGCAAGAATCCTAGGGGCTCTATCAACTTGTAATAGTGACCTGTAAGGTCACCTGAAGCAGTACACGCTGATAAAGGTAAACCAGATAGCATACTATCATCTCGAGTAAGACTGTCCTACCGGGATAGGTCCTCCATCAATCATTGCAATCACGTACCTGTGACCTAATAATTGACTCTGAGGGCACTATCTCCAACAGTAGGCCCATCACAATCAATGATGCAATCCTCTCTATCCCCGTCTATGAGAAAACCGTAGTATCTCTCGGGCGGATGAGACTGCCTACTACTCCTGCGGAGTGGCGTAGGAATGTTCTGATCTTTCGAACCCTCTGGTTCTACTAAGCTTTCAGTAATAGCTCGTGGTTCTGGAATTTCTTCCAGTTCTATTGCGCTCCCACTAATTTCCTTTTCCAAGAACTGGTGTTCCAGAAAGTGGGCATGACGAGAAACAAAAACCTTTTGTTCCTCTTCGCAATAGAAGAAATATCCCTTGGAGTTCTTTGGATATCCCACAAACTTGCACTGTACTGAGCGTGCCTCGAGCTTGTCCGCATGCTGCTTTTTGACAAAAGCTGGACATCCCCATGTCTTAATGTGATTAAGATAGGGTCTCTTCCCACACCACATCTGATATGGTGTAGTAGGCACAGTCTTAGTTGGAACTCGGTTCAAAAGGTATACAGCTGATTCAAGCGCTTATCCCCAGAATGATCGCGGTAACTCAGCATTACTCATCATGGACCGTACCATATCCAATAGGGTTCGGTTCCATCTCTCCGATACACCGTTATGTTGCGGAGTGTATGGAGGAGTAAGCTGAGAGAGAATTCCATTCTCTTTTAAGTAATCCAGGAACTCGGCACTCAAGTATTCTCCACCTCGATCAGATCACAGTGCCTTGATACTTTTGCCTGTTTGTTTTTCTACTTCATTCTTATATTCCTGGAATTTTTCAAAGGCCTCAGATTTATGTTTCATTAAGAAGACATATCCGTACCTTGAAAAGTCATCCATAAAAGTAATGAAGTAAGAATAACCACTTCGTGCATGCGTATACATTGGACCGCATACGTCGCTGTGTACGAGTCCCAAGAGCTCGCTCGCTCTTACTCCTTGTCCAGTGAACGTAGTTTTTGTCATCTTCCCTTTGAGATAGGATTGACAAGTTGCATACGATTGATATTCGAACGGATCCAAATATCCTTCTGTATGTAACTTCGTCAACCTTCTCTCATTGATGTGACCGAGTCTACAATGCCATAAGAAAACCTGATCGATTTCTGGAGACTTTCTTTTGTGTGTATTCTGGACATTGAAAATCTGTGGTTGGTTTAATACGTATATACCATTGTTTAATGTACCTGACCCAATCAAAACTTGATTAAGGTGAATGTTCACAACATTACTTACAAATGCAAATTCATAACCTTCTTTAGACAATAAAGATACAAAAATGATATTACAAGTTGCATTTGGTACAAAATAACTACCACGCAAAACCAAAAAGTGTTCATCTGACAATCCCAGGTGATAGCCCCCCACGGCCTCAGCATCCATGCTAGCTCCATTTGCAACTCTGAGGGTCATATCACCTGCCTTCAAAACCCTACGCCTTCTCAATGCCTGCAAAGAATTACAGATATGAGATCCTGATCCGGTATCCAATACCCAGGAAGTAGAGTTTATTGATAGACAGTTTTCAATAACATACACACCTGAAGCTGAAGCCGCAACTCGCTTCAGATCCTGGGTTCTGGCCTTCCAAGCCTTGCAATCCTGTTTCCAGTGTCCACTCTTGTGACAGTAAAAGCATTCTTCCTTTCCCACAAGCTTTCCCGCTACCTTTGTTGCCTTTCCCTTTCCCTTCATATCCACTTTACTAACACCGCTCCTTAGTTTGGCGGGGGCTTTCTTCTTCTTTCCCTTGGCTTTCGCCTTGGACCTAGAAGAGGAAGATCCTCCTACAAACAAAGTGGATGTCTCCCTACCTTTCTGTAGGGTGCCCTCAGCACTCCTTAACATGTTCAGATGTTCGGAAAGTTCAACCTCCTTTCCTTGCATGTTGAAGTTTAGGACAAACTGGGCGTAAGTGGAAGGAAGGGACTGGAGAATCAAGTCAGTGTAGAGTTCATTTTCCAACGTGGTCCCAAGGTCCGTGAGCTCCTCTATGTAACCAATCATCTTAAGCACGTGTTCCGCTACCGATGATCCGACGGGCAATCTTGCCGAAAACAGCTTCTTCGACACTTCGTATCTGGCGATACGAGATTGCTCTCCATACAGATCTTTTGTATGGAGAAATATGGATTCTAGGTCCATATTCTCGTGCCTCCTCTGATGTTCATTGTCCATAGAGGCAAGCACGAGGCATTTGGCCTTCGCGTAATCGATCTCCCATGTCTTACGGATTTCTATATCCACCACGCTGGAGGTGGGACCTGGGACAGGGGGAGCTTTGGTGGTAAGGAGATACCCCAACTTGTCGTAAGTGATTGCCATTTTAACATTCCTGAGCCAATCTTTGTAGTTTTGCCCTATCAGTATATTTTTATCTACTAATAACTTAAGTCCGGTCATGTTGATTGGTCGCTGCAATTAGGAGAGAGAAAAGAAACACTTTAGCATGATGCTCTTGCAAGTTTAGAGTGGTTTTTAGTTTGTCTAAACAGGATGGCTCCCACTGTCTCTCGAATCCCTCCTCAAACCATAAAGGAAGAATTAGTCGGGATCAATCTCACCGTACAATACTTGCTTAACCGTTCAGCCAGGCCAGTGTCGGTACTTCGAGGGAGGTTTTCCAACGCTTTCGCGAAGTTCCTTAATTAAGTAACCTCTTTTCCCTGTGGGCGTAGCCCCGCTAACACCTTTCTAAACACCTACTAGGTTTATAGCATTGATCGTTAAGTGAGAAATTTCCCGAGGAGTAGCATATACTCATAGTAGGATCGAGATCCAAATATCACTGCGTGATAAAACTGAAGGAATCCTACCAGAATCATCACACTCCAAATGGTATGCAGCGCTAGCAAGTTTCAGTTCTTTTGAAACTCCCGATGTGGATTTTTGCCCTATGCTCTTATGACCTTGACTTTGGCCAAAATATCATAAGTCACATGTCAAGTTCTACCCGTCATTCTCCTGATTAATTTGGACACACCCGTACCTACCCTAGACTTTGGCCAAAATGGCAGTACGACTGTCCCAAACCAACGCATCTATCTATGCTGCACATGAATACCCAATAGCTACCAATCACTATGCCTTGACTTTGGCCAACATACATAGCTTGAATACTTATTGACCATTCATGTGAAATGACGGAGGGCTACGAATGGTTTTGGCGAAACCGTGAACGTAGTGAACTTGATATAATCGATGGAACGAGATAGCTTTTAAAAGGAGTGGTTCAAGCTCCGCATTTAAAAGTTGGTTTTGAAAAGAACCGAGTGGTTTTGAAAGTGTTCCAACGACTTTTACTTGGTTTATTTTCTTGCATTAATTTCAATGCGTCCCAACATTTAATCCTACCATTGCAGAAAACAACCAAAATATGACGTACGCTTATGCCATTCGCATTCGCCACGGGACACCGTCATCACCCGTTAGGTTACTTAAATAACGACAGAGCGGGGGCTGGGCTAGCGCGGATGCAAAACATAGGCAACGCCTAAACAGATATCATATATAGATATATAGCAATGATAGTCAATCCAGATCACAGATGAACACAGGAATCCGCGATTCGTTCGAGCTCGCAACGAAAAGCGGATTACACGGTCGCGATGAATAGCCAATACCCTACCCAAGACCCCTACGGGTGCGGAAAACTACCCGCCAAGTACCCGAAGCGAAGCAACCACCCTCAACGACGTGAGTAGGCCACTCGGCACCTCGAGATACCCGGTAGTTTGTGCACCCCACCATGGGTCTATCGTAGGAGCAAAAACAGTAAAAAGAAATTATAAAATGGCGGCTACAACCTCAACCCGGATGTGCGGCCAAACAAATAATATTACAACAATTTACATATTACAAGAATGAAAGAAAAAAAAAGAAACTCTCATCTCACATCCACCCGGCTATTCATCCGTGACAATCCAACGAGTTCATATACACAAACCATCAACATTACAGATCACAGATATGTATAACCCCCACTAATCGACGTATAGCGATTAGCAGACGTTCAATACATATAATACATCACAGATATAATCCATTAGTCAAAGTATAGAGAAGATCGATCAAAATACGGATTTGTAACTACCCGGAAAACAAATTTGCTCTCTGGAAAATCTGGGCAGAAAGAAACCATCCTAAAAATCCCAAAACCATAAAATAAGAACACTGCAGGGGAAACGAGCCGCGACCGAGTCAACTAGGCCGCGGAACCGCGGTGCGTTGTTCGGCTCGCTGGTTCGTTTTTCTTGGGTGTACTGTAAAAACCCTGAGCCGATTTTTAAGGTGTGATTTATTATTTTTAAAGCAGATTTAAAAATCTGCAGAAACTTGGGTTTTTTGAAAAAAGTTTTGTGATTTTTACCGATCGAAGTTCTATACACTTTACTAACTAGCTAGTTTGTGTTTAGTTAGGCTCTGATACCACTGTAAATCCACGTTGTCCACCCCGGTGCTTGCGGGGAGGCGGAAACGGTATAAAAATCGGATTTTTAACGCTCAAGGCAACATGGACTAACAAAATGAGGATCTTTGCTAAACATAAACTAACTACAAAGCTAAAAGGAGTTAACTACTCGGGAAAGAGGTTATACCTAGGGCTTTAAGTCCTTCTCTCCTTGCTCCTTGGAGTGAAAGAAAGTGATCTCCTTGTCGCCTTCTCTTGTCGAAGAAAGATCCACCCGAGAGCCTCAACCTTTGGCTTCAACTTCAAACAAGAAGTAACTAAGATGCTTGGAGTGCTAATTCTAGAACCTTAGAAAGAGTAGAGAGTATTTTAGAAGGATTTATCTCAAGCTCAAGGGATTCTCAACTCATGAGAGCGGAGAGCTAGAGAGAGAGGAAGAGGAGGAGAGAGAACCAAAATGATAGAATGAGAAGAAAATGAACCATTCTTCTCACATATATGTGAATTATGGAAATTAGATAATTAGCTAAGATGATTTTCATGGTTAATCAAGAATTGACCATTATCATTTCACATTAAATACCTTTTGTAAGGATCAAAGAGCATCTTTCATATGGAATGATGATGGTCAACATGTCAACCTAGGTCAACAAGTCAAGTATAGTCAAATGGTCAACAACCCTAACCATGCACAATTATAATTAACTAATATCAATTAATCATAATTCACACATTAGCATTAGGGTTAAGAAAATGACAATGGTCATCAACCCTAATCAAAGTCCTCTGCCTCTGTCTCAGTCAACTGTGCATACACACCCGTATCCGTGTTCCGAGGAACACGAATACAATGAGATAAAACCAATCCCAAATCATATACTAGGATCCGGCTTAAACCAAATCCCACTAGTATAAGCTGTCCGGACAGCAAATGTGCACAAGTGCGCGGATGTGAACGAACCCTGTCGCAAAACCATGCGACCTCTACTCATTTTGCCTAAAGGCGAAATGACCCTCTGTGTGGGAATCTAAAGACTCGACACTATGCTGGCAGTGGGTTTAACCACAGACCGCAAGCGGCACTAGCTGTATGTAACGGTCCCCAGGTAGATGCCGATAAGAAGACTGACGAGGTGAACGCATCTGAACTCCTACTGAGCCTGAATGTGACTGTCTCCGTACAGTCCGACCTGTTCGTCTGATACATCGCATGGCGGGCCTAGGGGGTGGTAAACGTCAGTCCCTTAATAGCGGTCAAGTTGTGCCGGAGTGTAGCCCAGAACACCCTGAGATAACACTGGAAGCCTACCAGTATACCTCGCTTGCCCTGGCCAGAGACTACTTGTGTAATGGCTCTCCTGGACACAGCGCGATGTCAACCCCCAATACCGGGAGAGACGAATCCTGTCTAACCGTCACTGCCTCCAAGTGCTTCAGGACTGCACCCAACTACTACCTGTTTGCACGACTCCTTTGAGCCGTGGTAGGGTAGTAATCAAAGTACAGTGGGAACACACTCGAGGCGAAGTGACAGTGTCAAGTCAGCGGACTAAGCTATACTCATGTCACCTGGGAACTGATAACCGACGATAGGTATAATACCAACCAACGGTTCCCGACGAGTCCTGTCCAGTGTACTCATAACCTAACGAGCACCCGCATACTATCTCAAGTACGACGTACTGACGGCTGTGGGACAGGCCGTCTCCCGCACTGGGATGAGAAGCGCATACGCTAGTCTACTCCGGAGTATCGATGCCCTGTCTCGATAATCCCATGACTAGGGACGTGTAAATAAGGATGTGCTTGTAGATTAACCAGCCCCCATGAGTGTGACTGCCATCACAACGCTGGTAATCAAGCAAAGATCCTAAGGGCTCCACTAATGCGTATAGGTGATATAATAAAAGAAACACATGTACACATTAAAGCAGAGACAAACCAAGTAGCATACTACCATTTCGAGCAAGATTGTCTATACAACTGTGAATATCCCAAGCTTCCATCGAGTAATATACATACTAGTATGATACAGTAATGGCCTCTAGGGCATATACACTAACATTTCACCCTACTAGTCGTGAGGATCTCGTAGGTGCATTTTCTCCTTAGGAATCATGAGTATTCCTATTTGTGTGTTCTCTTATAAGTCGTAAGAATCATACAAGAGTGTTTTCTCTTTATAAGTCGAAAGGACTTATTAGTGCCGTTCGCCATATGAAGATATCCCTCATCAGTGGTGGGACTCTGTTAGGGAAACGTTTATTTATGCCCGTGGATTGTATACAAGGGTCAATATTGAACCGCTTGTAGGGAAATCTGGGAAATGTGATGGCTTAAGAACAGATTTAGATCCTTGTAGCTTAAGACTTTTGAATTTTATGAGCCGTGAGGGTCTCATAAGACGGTTCTCCTTACGAGTCGTGAGGATCTCGTAAGTGTAATTTCTACTCAGGAATCGTGGGGATCCCCAAGTGTGTTGCTCCTTTGTGAGTCGTAAGGATCTCACACAGATAGTTTTCTCCTTACAAGGTCGAGGGGACTTTGCAATTGTCTTTTAACGAGATTGCGCCCTTTCGGGTTTTTACAAACTCGCGGTAGCCCTGCTGTTTTTACTCATTGAGCCCTTTCGGGTTTTCATCCGTGCCCATCTTGTTTATGGACGTACCTTTTTTCCCGAGTATGGAACTCAAGATCTGATTCCAATCTTAGCATCAGTATCGCTTTGACTGGAATGTTGCCAGGAGCGAATCATCATTTGCCATGAAAAGACTTGGAATTTGATACCAATTTAGGCATCAGCATCGCTACCACTAGGACATTGCCAGGAGCGAATCATCATTTTCCTCCGTCGGTTCGAGCAAAGGTGGCTTAGCAAACAGGGTTAAGATCCTGTCAACTAAGGCTTTTGACTTCATGAGCCGTAAGGGTCTCATAAAGATGTTTCTCCTTAGGAATCATGAGGATCCCTAAGTGTGTTTCTCCCTTGTGGGTCGTAAGGATCTCACGCAAGTATTTTCTCCTTACAAGGTCGAGAGGACCTTGCCAGTGTGCATGAATTTTTTACGCGTTTACGCCCTTTCGGGTTTTCACAGACTCGCCGGTAGCCCTGCTGTTTTTACTCACGGAGCCCTTTCGGGTTTTCATCCGTGCCCATTTTGCTTGCGGACGTACCATTTTTTTTGGGGGTTCATATGGGATATTCCACTTGACTGCAGGACTCGTTTGTAAGCCCCTTTATATCCTTTCTATTCTTTGAGAAGAAAGGACCATCTTACGTAGAGATTCTTCCTCCAGTGAGAAATATGCCTCCTGTGTATACTTCGAGGGGAGCGAGTACCCATGCCGTCGCTATTTTGGTGATAGGTTGTTTCAACATCGCTCATTTTTTTTGTTGAGCGTCGGCGACAAATACCACCTTACCTCCGCTTTTCATTCATCTTCATCAGATAATGAAGGGTCTTGACTCAGCTGATCCAATCGAGTCATTTTATCCATGAGCTCTTTGAAGGTTGTCGGCTTGAAGAGGGCCATACACGAGGACGCCTTTGAATTTGGGTCAAGGGTGGCTATGAGAATTCCCATGGCTGCAACTTCATCGATGCGTTGCTTGTATTCGATCAAAGATTTCACCATCGGGTAACACATTTAACCCAAGTCTCATTCGGTCTAACCCTTTCGTTGACCAGTGTCGTCACGGTAGTGCGTTTATTCACGCTGGAGAATCTCTGACAAGAGGGCATATCCATTTCGTCGAAGGTATTCATGGAGTCATTCGGGAGTTCCGCATATCATTCGAAGGCAATGCCTGCCAGACAGCCGATGAACTGTCAGAGGAGAAGTATATCAGAATTGTCGCACATGGGTTCAAATCGCGCAATGTGCCTGCAAGAATTCTCAGTTCCTTTGTACATGTGGCACGTTGGAAGTGTGTACTCTAGCGGGTACTGTATTTGATCATACCATGTCGGATACGGTTAACCGGTCTTGATTGATCTATTTGCGGCTTCACTAGAGTAGTGAGTCTTGATTTGCTGATCGGCATATTCGTTCAGCTTTTCTTTTGAGAACATTTCCTCTTCGGCTATTGATGAGACTCGTAAAAGATTTGAAATGTCACCCCTGTCTTTAAGAGTGACTACCGACAGTTCATTCGTTTATGGTTCCGATTGAACCATCATTCCAGCCATATTCTAAATCAGAAGGGCCATCTGATTCATTTTAGTGTATATTTCTGCCGCTTCTTCATCTCCTTTTTTCAGAGCGCGCTTTAGAAAATCAATATCCGACTCCTTCTCTATTCTTTCTTCGGGTGCATCCTCGGGACTTTCCTTAGGCGGTGGATTAGCGTTTGTTGCCGCCTGAGCGAGCATATCCCGCAGCTTTTCACGTTTGCAGTTGAACTTTTGTCAGGGACCAAGTTTGAGGTCGGTGACTAGTAGAAGCTCGAACTTTGTCTTTGGAATTCGCCACATAGACTATGTGAACTACCATGCCCCTAGCCTTGGGGTGTTTGGAGTTTTGGCCTTTGGAGTTTGCTTCAGGCACTTGAGCTTTATTGGGCCTCTGTTTTTTGTGAAAAACCGCTGTATCAGGATCCATCTTGGGATGAGTCCCCTTCACCTGCTTCCACACCTTATATATAGATGAGGAAAGTTGACTCAGGGAGCGAACTGGTTTCTGCTCTCGTGGGATCTCCATGGGCTGCGGAGACTTCTTCAATATTGCGGTAGGAGAACTATGTCTAACCATTCACAACAATTTGAAGCTGTTCCCAGTTGGAAAACAAACATTCACCACTGGGGTTGAAACAGGACAATACGAAGAACTTCCCCCAGCTCATTTTGTATGACGCTGATATCGACGTCGACCAATTCTTACGGCCGGGATTTGATTAGCTTCAGGATTTTGCCGAGCCTGCCCCCTGTTTCCTTTGAGAGCTTGTGTTGGGATTCATTAGCACCCTACTGGGTTTTCACATCAACTACCATGTAGAATTTAAAAAATCTAAGGTGCTAATGAACCCTAACCCAAGGATCAAGCTAAAGTAACTAGACAATATAACATGTAATCAACTATTACAAGTAGTGATCAAGGAATACAACCTTTGTAGACCGGTCCTTCACTTATAAAGCTCCATGTTGACGCCCCTTCGCTGCGATCATCGATCTCCCGAACTCTACTATGGGTTCCCTCGGAGAAAAGAACAAGTTTTCTTGTAGTCTTCGAGGCCGAAGATGATCTACGTCGAGGAGAGTCAAACCCAAGCTACGTCTTCACTAGGTCATGAACTTTGTGAAGAGAACACCCTTTACTACCCAAGCAAGTGTATAGGATGATGAAGTAGGAAGTGAGCTCACTTTAGATTTATTTTTCTCACAATATTTTCTCACCATTTCAAACGCTAGAGAGCTTTATCTCAAGGATGAAGAAGATGAAGAGAGAGAAAGAGAATGAACTAATGATGTGAGAATAGAAATCATGAGTGAGTTAGTGTCATACACTAACTCATGTAGAGAATAAACCATGGGTAACAATAATGGTTAGGTTAATAAATATCTACAAGTAAAACAAAACTAGAGGACTATGTCAAAGATGCTACAAGATTCTCCAAGCTTCCAAACATGTGACAATTTCCACTAATTTGTGAATTACATAAATAAATAAAAACCTTATCATTATTATAACCATGGTGTAAGTCTCATACACCAATGTTGCATGTGGCATCAAGCATGACACAAAAAATGTACATTAATATATATCACATATATATTATGTGCACAAAATCAAGTGAGAAAAGAAAACTTAAGTGAGCCAATACTAGTTAATGTAAATCAATATATAAAATATATAATTATACATTAGATTATCAAATCAACACTTGATTTAATAATCCGGCTATATCACATATAACCAACTAATATCATGTGTATCAATTTATCGAATCAACACTTGATTCGATAACCCGGCTATATCACATATAACCGATCGATACAAATAAATCGCGAGAATAGAATACGGTATCTCATACACGTATTAATCTCGGTCCCGCACATATCTCATTTGTGCTCCTACTCCGTTTCGCCTGAGCCAGGAAACCATTGTGTATGACTCTAAAGACTCGTCAATACGCCGGCAGTAGGTGATGCTCATATCAAACACCCACAAGCCGCAAGAGGCGTGCTAAACGTAACGGCCACCCGGGTATTGAGCGATCAGAAGATCAACAAGCAAGCCTGCTCATACTCCTGCGAATCCAATCAGTAACACTTACCGTACAGTCCGGTCTCTTCGTCTGATATGTCGCATATCTCGTCTAGGGGTGGTAAACGTCAGACCCCAGTAACTCGATAAGTCGTGCCGATATGAGGCTCATAACGGGTCGAGAAACTACTGGTAACGCTTACCAGTAAATCTCTAAAACAGCCCTAGCCAGGGACTTCCTGTTATAGCCAACCGTGCACAGCGCAACATCAACCCCCAATACCGGGACAGACGAATCCCCTCCTATCTCTCATTGCCTCCATGTGATTCGGGACTGTACCCAAAAACCACCGTTTTGCACGTTCTCATGAACGTGGTAAGGTGGAAATCAAAGCACAGTGGGAATCATACAAGACTCTATGACGATCTCGGGTCGACAGACTAACCTGTACCAGTGTCACCAGAGAACTGCCATCTGACGTGAGGTATAATACTATCTGGGCGTTCTCGGCGAGTCCGTCCAGTGTACCCAGTCTCCATTGAGCACCCGTAACCATCCCTGATGTCAAACACCAATGGATATGGGATCATCCATCGCCCATCTACATGGGTCGAGAAGGTATACGCTAGTCTACTCTGGTATATCGATGTCCCGTGTCAATACACCCACGACTAGGGAGATTAAAGGATGTACTGTAATGTTTCTGAAATCGTTATATGAATTTCCCGTTTTATGGGAAAATAGTCGGTATTTTCCGTTTTAACCCGATTATGATCAAACTTTTGAATAGACTTATTTGCAACTAGTTTTATTAGAATGAAGCTAGTTTGCGGCTTTTGTGGGTCACTTGGAAGTTTTTGGTTCACTTTGAAAATTTTCCCTAATTAAATTATTATTTTAAGTTGTTAATTATACAACTTGTGGCAATTACAATTTTGATTTGGGTTAATTACTTCTAATGTGAATCTATGCTAATCTAATCACTAGATTATTCTTAATCCATCCATGCCATAATAACTTGATATTTGTGGATTAAATTGAATTTTTAAAGAAAAGGAAATGAGGTGGCTTTGGATATTTGTTTCATTATTAAGCTTTAATGTTTGTTTCAAGCTAGAAATTTCCACACTCACCCACAACACTTCCTCCCCCTCCTTTTGGCCGAACCCTAGCCTTGCTGTCCTTCTCTCTCCTTGCATCATTTTCACTCCAAAAGCTTCAAGATAATTCATCAAAAATCATGAAATATTCACACAAACTCAAATACAAATCCATACACCTTAATCTTTTAGCCTAAACTAACTTAGTTCTTCATTAAAGTTAGCATTTTGGGAGGCTATTTTGGAATTCAATTTGCAAGTTTGTGATCTTGTTTGTGAGGTATAAATCCTAACCCTAATCTTTTAATTTGTTGCTTAATTCTTTAAGCTATCTATTTAAGTGGTTGTTATAGCTTTAAAGTTCATGTTTAGTTAATTCATGATAATTATTATGAAATCAAGTTACGGTTTTGATATGTTTAAGTGGTTAAGCAAGATGTGTAGACTTGGAAAAGTTAAGCAAATTGTGAGAATGATATTTGCTATTTTTCCTAGTTGTCTTTTAAACTTAATCGCAAACTAGGTTTTTCTGAATCACTTTTGGGTAAGATTAAAATTATGAAAATGGTTTGGATCACTAAGTTAAGCTACTTTGTGTTGTTGGAAATTGCTAGAATTGTTAAATTTCTAGCTTTGTGTTAAAATGAGCTAAAATGATATAAACTGCTTACTAGGTTTTTGGTAAAAAATTAAATGTGGGTTTTAATTGTCGTAGAGATGATGTATATATTTTTATCTACAATAATTATTGTGATGTGAATGAGTATTGGTGCGATTGGATTTTTGGCGTGGCAGTTTTCTAGTATAGCAACCCTAGTTAGGGTTTTGGCTAAGTTTTCCGGTATTTGGATTTCTTGGTTTCGCGACTGGATATTGTTTTGGGTTGTTGGACGTTTGCATCCATAGGCTATAGATTCTAACCTATGAGCGCACCGCGTGCCGTATTTGGATTTCAGAATTTGATGTTAATAGCTTTGCGAATTCCTATTGATTGTAGGTACCTTCGCGTGGATTCCGAGACGACGAAGTGCATCGACTACGGCTAAGCAAGGAGTTTAGCAAGTGAGTAGATTTATATCTATGGGGGAAGTCGGGTGGATGGCGTATAACACCCCCGCAAACATTGATATGGAATATCATTTGATGATTTTATCCTAATAAATGATATGCGACGGACATGATTGTAGGATTTACAAAAAACGATAATATGATAGAAGTTGATGCTAATGGACATATTGACATATGAGAATATGAAATGATAAGTGAATCTTGATGGCTACAAATTTATAGAGAACAAGTGTGACGTTTATATTATGTGATGCGAGATATTAATGTGATGAACGAGTATACGATGTGATATGATGACTTAGTGTGATATGTCATTTTATGGATTCGAGTCGATATGGGATCTTTGATACCTTTGTAGGTCTCCTGATACGAGATGGACATGGATGTGACCTAAGAGATAGGTACTTTTATATGGATAATGTTTTGCATATTGAGTGATATGCCGTGCGAGACTTAGATCCATATCCCGATGTTGTATAGGTTGATAGAATCCCTATTGTTTAATGCTGCCGTACGATAGATTTTCCGTACGCGATGAGTTTTACCTGTTGATTTATCCATACCCTTGATTAGAGGATGCCGTACGATGGATTATACCGTATGTGATGTTGTGAGGCTGGAGGCCGATTGATAGATTTACCGACTCGGATATATTGTAGACACGTATACTTTATAGCATTTAGTTCACGAGGTACTTTATGCTAAATTCATGTTATTCTCATTGCATGAAATATACATGTGCTAGTACACCTACACCATTATCGATGATGCGTATGTTACACTTACACAGATTGCCGGCTCACACACTTCATCATCGATAATTGCTATGTCACTTACACAGTAGAATGGCTACATCATGCTAAGATATACTTGCCATGTTCACATCACTATGCTAGGTTGCATGATATACTGACATGTACACCCACATACTTGGTTACAGCTACATGTACTTCAAGCATACAAACTGTCATGTACCCTCACATATCTTATTATAGCTGCATATACCCCTAAGCGGTATTGTATTGACATGTGATTTTGAGACGTTGATTATTATGCTTTTGCGTTTATGAAATGCATCATACATACTTGCTTACATATAGATATTTAAACCTTGCTGCCGTTACATGTACACCACATATGATGCTGCACTTGATTTCGGAGAATTTGGGAACCACATAATATATTTTAAAGCTGGATTCATTTAAAAGAGCGGTTTTCGCTTAATATGCTCATATTGCTGTTTTATGTTGCATATATCAGTTTTCATGGATTTACACATTGAGATATGGATTTCATGTGATGTATGGATTTGAGAACCGTGGGAGTATTTGAAGAAACTATGTATTGTTTGAAAACCCGGTTTCTCTTGATATGATATTTCGATGCGTCCACCATGAGATTTCTCGGTTCTGAGATTTGTGATATATACCCGATGCGAGGAGTGAGTGGGCCGTGTGATGGTACATGGTAGAGCCCGGTATGGTATCCCGGGGCAAGAAAGGTATGTCGATGGATAAGCCGATGAGCCTGGCAGGGGATGTGCACTGCCTACCGGTGACAGTATTTGGACTCGGCGGTTATCTGGAGGATACCGACCGGAGTCATGAGATGGATTTAGGCCGACCCGCGCAGACGGAGCCTGCGGTCCGATCCCGCAGACGGAGCCTATTATACGAGGATTTACGTGTCGATGTTAGACACGGGTTTCATGAGTTTCGAGTGTCGGCGTTATACACCCAGGTTTCCATGATTTTATTGTGTCGCGAGGGACACACATTGATTTATATCCTCATATTTACCTGCATATACTTTTATGATATTTACATGCAGGAGTTTTTGTGTCAGTGGTTGACACGTGGACGAGATCCACTGCATACATGCATTGATTATATTGTTGGACGAGATCCACTGCATGCATGCTTTGATTATATTGTTGGATGATATCCACTTGCTGATGGGCATTTATTTATGTGTTGGCACATATACAGATACGGTCACCCTAGATATCATAGTATTACCTTTATGATATAGTTGACCTAGGAATCGTTGTTTATTTCGATTTCTACCTGGTGATGTTTTTCTATTCACGAGTTGGCAACTCACTCCCGTTGTGCCACAGTTCTTGTAGGTAGACCGCTTGGATCAGTAGCGGCATCGTTGGCACACAGCTTTCTTTCGGGTGTTTTTCTTTGGTAGGTGGTACATGTTGGATCGTGCCCCTCTTGTATTCATTATTCATATTGTATCTAGTCAGTCCATCAATTCAGAGTCTAGTTTTTGTATATATTGCTGACTTAGAAGACTTATAGTTGCGAGACTTGAGCGATGGGTTTTATGTTCGGTTTTAGGGTTGATGTCTTGCTTTACTTTTCCTTGTGTGGATCTTCGCCATTGGGCGTCATATACTTGTTATTTATACTTGTGGCGGTTGTTTCCACCGTTGGGCGTGATTTGCTCCCGTTTGGGGATGCTTTATTATATTCTGTGTTGTACCCGTTTTCGGGGTTAGTTTTTACAAAGGAGGTGCTGCCTAAATTTTTCAAATGACAAAACATGATTTACTATATCTTTAAATCTTAAAAAGGTTTAGATTTCTGGGTTTCAGCTTACTTGAATTACGTTACGCCTGTAGACGTCGCGTGATTTAAGTGCTGGTTACGAGCTAATATTTTGGGTCGTGACAAAGTTGGTATCAGAGCGCTAGGTTTAACCTTGGTTCGAGTCTAGGTTTGACTATGTGGGGTCTAGGGCGTATATATTTTGGAACATAAGCTTGACCTTACGGAACTTAGACTTGAACAGGGGGGTGTTTGACCCGAACTTTCATTTCATAGGCTGACCCTGATTGATGGAGTAGGTAGCTTGAGTAGAGTGACGTATCGTACGTATGTTCCACGGCATATTTATGATACGATACTCCACTTAAGAAACCTTAGGATGTACATATCTTGAGACTGGTGATTCTCTTTGTTTTTCTTGATTATACATCCATTTGAGATCCTTGATTCTATTCGTTTACATGATCATACCCTCACTGATTCCGTTCCTCCATATGATCATATATTCTTTCTGGATCTGTTGATTCATTTAATCACTTGATCTATTTTCATCGATACTTGTTTGAGGTTCCTGTCACCATGGTTTGAGCGCAGTTTGAGCTGCTGCTGGTGATGCGGTCAGGGCGAGCTCGTCGTGGACAAGGACTGACCATCGTTTTTTCTGGTGACATGGGAACGTACCTATGTAGTGTTGTGTTGTGACCTCTCGTTGAAGCGAGGGTGCGGTTTTGTACCGGATGATCGGGCAATTGTTAGAGGCTGCCTGCTGTGAGAGGACTGTTGATGTACAACATACCTCAGAGTTTGTGATGTCGTCGACCGTGCAGATAGATGACCCAGCTGTTGATGAGATTGATATGATGTCTCTTCGAAAGCTTGCGAGCTAAGATCGCTGGAGCTTCCAGGCAGAGATGCGATGGGTGTCGGTGAGGGCTTTCGAGGAGCAAGAACCTAGCTAGTCTATCATGTGTTGAGAGAAGAAAGTGATTCGTCAGATTTGATGCGCCGACACAGGCTCTGTTGAGTTGAATATTTTCAGTGTGGAGAGTCTTACTCAGATCTAGAGTAAATCGATCCAGAGATGACGTTGTTCGTCGGATGTTCCGATGTGAGATCGGTAAGCTGACCAGTTTCAGATGGAAGGACCTCACCCAGATGTGTTGTGAGTTGATCGAGAAACGGATGAGTATTGAGTATGCCTCCGATGGTTGGGACAAGTTCCCGAGGACGTGTTCGGCTAAAGATCTTCTACAGAGTGAGGAAAATACCGAGTTCGTGATTTCGAGTCCGTGCGAGAGATTCCGGATTGATTGTCACCGAGAACCATTGTAGGACGATAATAAGGACGAGTGGAACAAGCGGTTCGTGCATGATGCTGACGAGCTGTTGTTACTCCCCGTCGAGATTAGAGATCGGATGTGTATATAGAAGCGTTGGAATACGACCTGTTCCTAAGGAAATGTTGTGCTGAGAACGCAGATGTCCAGATGTGAGAAAGGATTATGTGAGTATACCAGCCTCCGTACAGTTCGGTATAGGCCAGATCGGGAGAGACCTTGAGCCGGTTCCTTCCAGGACACTGCTGCTATGAGATTGCACCGAGGATCAGTTGTGTCACGTGTATTTAGAGGGCCATAGGCCGACGCCAGTGACGTGCTGCTTTGTGAGTGATCTACAATTTAGCCGAGAGATGACCTGAGGAGTGCCAGAGAGGAATCGTTTCTGTTAGCACACCTGACCGGGTAGATGAGCCGATAGGTTGCGAGATTGGTAATCCGCAGAGAAATGAGGACCCAGAGACAGAGGACGCCATACCTTGGGCAGGAGGCAAGCGGATGTTCTTGCTCTGCCAGTTTGGGCGCACTGATATTTTTTCGACATCGTAGGAGGTATACCTCAATGTAATTTGTTGCGATTTATATTTGTGATCCGAGTATCACGCTTATATCGCTTGGATTTGAGTTTGGATGATTGAGTTTCAGGATATGGTTTTCGTGCACCATGGCTGCACCTGCTGGGTATTTACATTTTTGTGCATAGTTATTGCACTTAGTATATTTTATACACTTTGGTGTTGATGTCGATTTTGTGCCTTAGCTGCACATATTTTTGATTTCCTGGATTTCCTACACAGGATTTGATATTTCGTGCACTAAATGCACAGGATTTGATATTTCGTGTAGTAGATCCACAGGATTGATATTTCGTGCACTAGATGGACAGGATTTGATATTTCGTGCAGTGGATGCATAGGATTGATATTTCGTGCAGTGGATGCACAGGGTTTTGATATTTCATGCACAAGATGCACAAGATTTGATATTTCATGCATTGGATGCACTGGATTTGGTTTTTCATGCACAAGATGCACCCGATTTGTATTTTGTGCATTTGTTGCACCAGATTCGTATTTTGTGCCTTTGTTGCACTAGATTGTTATTTCGTGCATTGGTTGTACCGGATTTATACTCCGTGCCTTGGTTTTACCCGATTTATGTCATGAGCATTTGTGTTACCAGGTGTTTTACGGACTTGACGTGCAAGGGTCGGATTTTTGCGCATATTAGGTGGTTGGTATTGGTTTTTGTGCGCATCGGATGTATTTGAGTGAGATTTTACTCGTGCATGTTGGATGCCCTTGATTTAGATTTTTTATTCGTGCATGTGGGATGCACTTGATTTCGATTTTTATTCATGCATGTGGGATGCACTTGATTTCGATTTCATTCATGCATGACGGATGCACTTGATTTGGACTTTCGCACAAGTTGGGCGCATGGTATGATTTTGTGCACACCTGATGCACTCGATTAGGGTTTTCGTTCGTGCATGTTTGTTGCACTGGTTTGAGATTTTTTTGCACTATAGATGCACTAGTTGTTATTGTCATGCACGCCAGTTGCATTGGACAGATGCTTTCGTGCACACCCGTTGCACTTAGTCTTACTTTTGTGTATATTGTGGTACCTATATTTGGATTTGATTTCCGTGCGCACCAGACGCACCTAATTATTAGACACGACTTTTGAGGCTGATATTGCTTTTGAGCACTTTGTTTTCATGATGAGGCCCTATATTTTGTAGTACCCTAGCTGGACTGATCCGAGGACAGTACCTGTGTACTTTCAATGTATAAAAAGTTACCAAGAGGTTTTTCAAAAAGGAGCTATAGTCTCGCTATTTCTTACGTGTCCGCGAGTGACACGAACGTTTACAAAAGAAAACCTTTTGGGATATTTTAAAAAGGACGGGACGTATATTTGAGCAAAACATATATGCTAGCATATTATTATTTTACAAATGAACGTCCGTCACTTGTGCCGTGAGTTACACATCACACGGCGATTCAGAAAAAGATTTTGCATATGTTATTTTAGTTTTTGGAGATTTTTCAAAAAGGATATGTACTATATACATATTATAGCATTTGCTTAGTGTATATTGGATTTCAGTAGCGGATTTTGAGATCTGTATCTCCATTGTTACTCCGATGATATGCGTGCAAGTCCGATAATTTGCGTGACACTTTATGGAGTTCGGTTTTGAGTTTCATACACGGCTTCAGGCGCATGCAACGCGCTATGTTATTTCTGTTGCTTCCGTGATTTCGGATCCCTGTTGATTGAGTTGGATTTTGAAATGTTTAGTATTGGGGGTTTAAATTTAAATTTATAGGGTTCCTAGGCACACTGGTGAGGTCTCACAAGGCATCAACCATGCCAATTTCAAAAATTACAAGTGCCGAGAAACCCTAATACGGATCGTTAACTAGATATTTAGGCGAAACAATGAAACTAGTTTACAACTAAACTAAAAGAACGGAAATACAACCTTTGTAGATCCGTTTCTCCACCTCCATAGCTCCATGATGAAGTCCTCTCCGCTGTCCAAATCGAACCATGACTCTAGCATCGGCTTCATCGGAGAAAAAGCGGGCTAGGTCATCGACGACGATGCCGAAGATGATCTACGTCGAGGCATCACTAGATCAAGCTCCACCTTCACCAAGTCATGAAAACTTGTGAAGGAAACACCCTATACTACTTGGCAAGAGGTATAGGATAAAGAAATAGGAAGTGGGTTCACTTTAGATTTGGATTTCTCACCCTTTTTCATCAATCACCATTGATGAAGTCAAGGTTCTTCATCTTGAAGAAGAAGAAGAAGAAGATGATAATATTATGATAAAATAAAAAGATTCACTTGAAAAGATAATACCATTCATTCTTATCATAATAGTTACCATGGTTAAGTGTAGAGAATGAACCAAGGTTAAGTGAAGTGGTTAGGGTTAAGCATGAGACAAAATGGTCACATAGTCAAAGCTTCATGAAACTTCAACTAGCATCCAAAGAAAGCCTCCATTCATTTATTTTGAAAAATAAATAAACAAAATAAATAAATGATTAAGCAAAAGAAAACCCTAACCATTACACAACCATGGTTTAATCTTTACACAAACCCTTGTGAGCATGTATCATCAAACATGATACAAAAAGGTGCACAAAAATATATCACAAATACAATGTGCATCAAGTGAGAAAATCCTATTAAAGTGAACCAATACTAGTTAATACAAAGTAATATATCAAATATATAATTATACATTAAATCATTAAATCAACAATTGATTCAATGATCCGGTCATGTCGCACATAACCGACTAGTATCAATAGTAACAACTTATCGAATCAACACTTGATCCGATAACCCGGCTATATCGCATATAACCGATCAATGTCACAAATCGTGAGAATGGAATACGGTATCACATACACGCATTATTCTTGGTCCCGCACATATCTTATATGCGCTCCTATTTCGTTTCGCTTGAGCCAGGAAACCTCTGTGTAGGACTCTAAAGACTCGTCAATACGCCGGCAGCAGGTGATGATCATATCAAACACCCACAAGCCGCAAGCGGTCTGCTAAACGTAACGGCCACCCGGGTATTGAGCGATCAGAAGATCGACGAGCAAGCCCGCTCACACTCCAGTGAATCCAACCAGTAACACTAACCGTACAGTCCGGTCTGATCGTCTGATATGTCGCATATCTCGCCTAGGGGTGGTAAACGTCAGACCCCAATAGCTCGATAAGTCGTGTCGATATGAGGTCTATAACAGTTCGAGAAACTACTGGTAACACTTACCAGTAAATCTCAGCAACCCTGGCCAGGGATTTCCGGTTATAGCCAATCGAACACAGCGCAACATCAACTCCCTATACCGGGAGAGACGAATCCCCTCCTATCGCTCATTGCCTCCATGTGATTCGGGACTGTACCCAAAAATCACCGTTTTGCACGCCCTCTTGGACGTGGTAAGATGGAAATCAAAGCACAGTGGGAACCACACAAGACTCTATGACGATCTCGGGTCAACAGACTACTCTGTACCAGTGTCACCAGAGAACTGCCATCTGACGTAAGGTATAATACCATCTGGGAGTTCTCGGCGAGTCCGTCCAGTGTACCCAGTCTCCACTGAGCACCCGTATATCATCTCTGATGTCAAACACCAATGGATATGGGATCATCCATCGCCCATCTGTATGGGTCGAGAAGGTACACGCTAGTCTACTCTGGTATATCGATGCCCCGTCTCGATACACCCATGACTAGGGACTTTGAAGGATGTACTTATGGACTACCATGTCCCCACTAGTATGATCCGCATCATAGTCCAGATAGTCAAGTACACATCCTAAGGGCTTTACCAACATGTAACAGAGAGACATTCAGTATACACGTTAAGGTAAAGAGTAACCAGATAGCATACTATCATGTCGAGCAAGAAAGTCCTCCCTATATATGTCCCAGCATCCACTACAATATACATCCAATGTACAGTAATGGCCTCTAGGCCATACATATAACTAACAATCTCCCACTTGCACTAGGGCCATCTGATAGCAGTGGTTGTAGTATCTCATACTCAACCATCCCATAAAAATCTCTCTCTGGGAACAGGCCTTTGTGAGTGGATCCGCTGTGTTGTCCTCTGAATCTACTCTCCTAACCTCGATCACCCTGGAGATCAACTATCTCCATGATCAGGTGATGCTGCCTCAGAATACGCCTGGGTCACTGATGGGACGGGCGTTCCTTGGCATAAGCCACAACTCCGTTGTCTCACAATGGTAGGAACGAAGTTCATCTCATGAACTAATATACACCCAAACAGCCTCTTTGGTAGCATCTGAAGTAGCGATGTATCCAGCCTTTATCGTCTAGTATGTCACGGTATCTAGCTTGGAACTCTTCCAACACACCGTCCCTTTACTGAGGGTAAAGACAATGCCTGTGACTAACATTCAGTCGTCTTTATCACCCTGGAACACTTCCAGTGATTTTCCCCAGGATCAACTGATACCATCTCACTACAATTAGTGAGTATCCTAACATCCAATTACATCTATCTCATAGACGAAAACTCAGGATTTAGGAGGTATCACTTTGATCCTATATGGAGAATCCTTATGATAAGTGGAGATTGACCGAGCGTAGCATAGGAAACTCCTTCCCTATCAAGAGTATGTCATCCACGTACTCAACGAGGATCGTCACCATACTCCCTACTACCTTTTTGTTTATACAAGGTTCATCTACCATTTTGATGATGTCAACTTCTTTGACTAACACATCAAAATAGACGTTCCAACTCCGCGATGCCTATTTTATCCTATAAAGCATCTTGCACACGTTTCCGCTGCTCCCACTGTCTACGAGGCCCTCTGGCTGTGTACCTATAAACGCACTCTTCTAAAATATCATTTAGAAAAGCAGTCATGACACCCGACCGCCAGATATCGTAGTCATGGTATGTAGCCGTGGCAAGTAGTATCTGGATGGACTTAAGCATAGGTTCTGGAAAAGGTTTCATCATTATCCACGCCTGGTCGATGACGAAAACCTTTAACAAGTCTAGCTTTGAAAGTCTCAACTTTTCCATCTACACCAAGTAATCTTCTCAAGCTATACTTGCTTCTGATGGGGATTTAACCCTTCAGATATAGCAACTAAAGTCCATACTTTGTTGGTGTATAAGGATTCCATCTCAGATCACTAAGCATCCAGCCATTCTTACAGAGTCTCACTCCTGATGGCCAGCTCGAAACTAGTTGGGTCATCATCTCATGATGCAATCCCCGCTCCCACTGTCATCGAGAAACCGAAGTATCTCTCAGGTGGGTGAGGAACCCTACTAGATCGGCGGAGAGGCTGAGATTCGTTGGTAACTATTGAATCCTTCGGTTTTATCAAATCATGTGCTGTAGTTTGTATAGCTGGAACATTTCCAGTTCTACATAACAGATCTTGCCTTGAGCTTGTCCGGATTTTGCTTTTCAGACATAGGCTGGACAACCCCAAATCTCAACTAACTTAAGAGATGGGCTCTTCCCTTATCATATCAAATATGAAGTGGTAGGCAACTGATTTGATTTGAACCCTATTCAATAGGTATGCAGCTTCTCAAGTGCATAACTCCCAAAAAGGAAACAGGTAACTCAGTAGTACTCATCATAGAGCACACCATATCATATAGGGTGCTATTGCTCCGCCCCGATATACCATCGTGCTATGGTGTGTACGGAGGAGTAATGCTGAGAGAGAATCTCATTCTCCTTTAGAAAAGTCCAGGAATTCCATGCACAAGTATTCTCCTCCCTGATCTCATCATAGGACATAATACTTATACCCGTATTTTAATTCTCTACTTATAACTTATATTCTGTGAATATCTCAAAAGGTTCGGACTTGTGTTTCAACAGGAACATATGTCTGAATCTTGAGAGATCATCAGAGAATGTAATGAAGTACAAAGAACCGGTCTTGGCATGTGTAGACAGGGGACCTTTATACATCAACATGTATCATCCCAAGAGTTCACTAACTCTTTCTCTGTTTCCAATAAACAGAGCTGGTGTCATTATATCTTTGTGACATGACTGGCAAGTTTCACAAGATGTAAATTCAAACTGATTTAAATATGCATCTAAATGTAACTTCAGCTAGTCGGGTCGCATTGATATGACCTAGTCTACAATACCTCAAGAAGGATTCGTTCATTTCTGAACTCTTCCTCTTGTGTGTGTTCCGTATACTAAGAACTGTAGTTTGATTTAGAACATTAATGCTTTTAGATAACGTGCCTGAACCGATCAACTTTTGATATAGGAAATGTTCAAAACATTATGCAACAATACAAAATTTTATCATTTCTTTACTAATAAAGAGACTGATATGATTTTGTATATCAGGTTCGGTATCTAATAACATTTGTTCAGAATCAATGTATTGGTAATACAGGGTGACAATGACCAACAGTCTTGGCTGCAACACTTGCCCCGTTTTCTGCCTCATGAAACTTATCACCCGTTCTCAGTTCTTTACCTATCTGTAGCCCATGTAACATATTACATATGCGGGATCCTGATCCGGTATCACATATCCAGGACGTAAAGGATACTGAGAAACAGTTCTCCATAATGAACACACCCGAAGATGATGCATCAGCATGCACTCTCTTCGTTTGGGCGGCACGAGAATTCTGGTAATCCCCAATTTCCTGCTCTGTCTTATAACAATTATAAGTTGGAGCGGGACCAACGTTCCCCAGCTCAGTATAACAAGCGGGTTCGGTCAATAATCCGTATTATTATCTTGATTAAGACGTGATATGGTCGCTACCTGGAGAGAGAGAAGAAAAACACTCAGCGTGCGCTCTTGCAAGAATAGATTGGTTATTATTTTATCTAATCAGGATGGCTCCCACTGTTTTTATCAAATCTTCCTTCAAACCCTAAAAGGAAAGACTAGCCGGGATTAATTACACACTACAAGTTCGCCAATCTTTCAGCCAGGCCAGTGTCGGTACTTTGAGGGAGGTGCCCCGTGCTTTCACACGGACTTAATTAATGTAAACCTCGTTTTCCCAGAGGCGTAACCTCGTTAACACCTTTCTAGACACCTACTTGATCGGCTAATTGTAATGTATAAAACTCTCCCAGGAGTAACTCTTACTCGCAGCGGGTATCGGGATCCAACTATCTCATAGAAGGTATGCAATCTCATTGCAAATTTCAACACTTGAAATTCCCGATAATATTTTGCCCCATGCGATCTATGACCTTGACTGAGTCAACAAACCATAGACCGCAAGTAAAGTTCAGCCCGTCATTTCTCGATTGAATTAAACCCACCCGCACGACCCTTGACTGAGTCAACAAGGCCGCACGACTACCCTAATCCAATCGCATCATATGCTTTGCAGATAAGCAATAATCAGCTACCGCACACTACGCCTTGACTGAGTCAACAAACGCAGCACGAATACTAGCTATTACCTATCTGAAATGACGGAGGGCTACGACAGGTTTTTAAGAAAACCTTTTGCGTAATGAACTTTATATCGTTGTAGAATCAAATAATTTTAAAAATGGAGTGTTTTTGAGGCTTTTCTAGTTTTGCTAAAGGGGTCACTCCCGGTGAAGGGATCGTCGGCCCTTTCCTCGTCGAATGAGGTGCGGGATATATCATATATATCACTGTGCAAAGCAAAAACTCTTAAAAGCAATCAAAAGACAAACCGAGTGTGTAGCATCTGCCAGTTATTGCTAAAGGAGTCACTCCCGGTGAAGGGATCTCGGTCCTTTCCTCATCGAATAAGGTGCTGGGTATATCATATATACCGCTGTGCAAAGCAAGAACTGTAGCTACCTGTTTTATTTTGAAATTCGATTCTACAACATCTTAGGTTTCTTTTATTTCATTAATCTCATTAATGAAGTCCCATCATCTCAATACCTAAACATCACAGATAAATACGACGTACACTTATGCCATCCGCATTCGCCGCGATGTCCCCTCGTGCACCGTTAGGTTAGGTAACTAACGACAGAGCGGGGCAGGGCTAGCGCGGGTGTAAAACATAAGTAACTCCTATATAATATATCATATATACTATATAGAGTATCCATCACAGAATATATCACATGATCACATCACAGATATCGCAGCAGAAGAAACATATGAAATATTGGATATACTAGGACGTCCGTGTTTTTAATACGAGCCAGTATAAAGAACGGATTCCACGGTCGTGATGAATAGCCAAACCCACACCCCTAGACCCCTACGAGAGCAGCAAGCAACCCTACCAATTCTGGAGTTAGGAGACCCGGACTCGACTCCTCGAGTTGGTCTCCCACTGGACTCCAGAACCCGGTTACTTGTGCTCCCCTCCTTGGGTCTATCCTAGTGCAGAAAAGTAAATAATATACAAACGGTGACAACTTCCGCAACCTGGAAGTGCCCCAATAAAAGAATATTACATACAAGTTTTTTTACATGAATGAAAATGAAAAACACTCATCTCACATAAAAAACCCCGGCTATTCAAACACGACGATCCAATATAACATATCCAGCAACACATAACATCATATGTCATCAACGTAAGTAAACATGCGTATCCCAATTGTCGTTGACATATAGCAACGAAACCGGCGATATCACATATTACACTTACGGTCACAGAAAAGAAAGTGTAAAACTACAACAGTTGGAATCCGCAACCTCTTTAGACATCGCATGCCTAATAAAATGAATTACTTAGACATCGCATGCCTAACAATTATAAACCCCGCATTTTAGTCTCATTATCGAAAACTCTTTTCAATATCAAGTCGGGCAATTCAGCAGCATTCCCGACATCCTGATCGAATGCTCGTCGCAAACTTCAGTAGGCGGCCGCACCCCCGACGCCGTCGACAAAGTGCACCAAGGCGGAACACCGCTGCCGCGAGCACCCGAACGGATGCTTTCGGCGACGGGATTCTCCTACAGTCACTTGGTCGGGGCTATTGTCACGACCCGGAATTGGCCCGTGACGGCCCTAATACTACGCAACGCCTAAAGACGCAACGTAGTAAAAGAAAGCCAAACCCAGAAATCTAAACCATGAGAAATACGGAAAAGATAATCTAAGTTTTGAAACCATTGAAATCGCAACCCAAATTCTTAAAAAAAAGTCTTATTTTCCTTCTTTAAAATTTTAGCAACACCCCCTTTTGATGAAAACCAGCCAAGATGAATACAAATATACGACGCCGTAGCGAAGAAATAAAGATAGTAGAGAGAAGCTGTATATAAATAAAAGACATAAATCCACAATAATACACACTAACGTCCTCACCAAGTCTCTATGTCAATAATACAACAGTAGATGGAGAGTACAATACAACGAAGGTACAATATATAATACAGATAACCGTCTAACCCACCTATGCAAAATGGTACTGTGAGCTGATGCGGTATCTGTAGCAAAAGAGGGTAGCTGGATAGCTGAATAGAGAAATAGCCTGCCTCGACTACTCTGGGGAAAAACCTGAAACACCTGTGGCACAACGGGGGTGAGTTGCCAACTCGTGAATAGTATAAAACATATGCAGGTAATCGCAGGAATGCACGTACAGCATGAATCTAAGATATGCGATTACAGTAGTAATATGTCATGCAATGCTGAATAAGAAGAGTACACTAGCAGGTACATTTACTATGTGAAGCAATGATGACATGATAATAGTATGCAATAACTATGCAATAGAGATATGAGAAGGCAAATATGCAACTATTATAAGGGTACACTACAAGTACTACCAATATATGAATCTGTGCATAAGGTAGGTAAGGGTGAGGTATAGGGTGGAATATGTCATTTTCCACGGAAACCTGACGTCGTGGCAGGATCACAATCCATCAAGATACTCCAATCCCAAATCCTCAGATCAGCCCCCACATTGGGCACTCACATCATATAAGTCTCACATCTCCTCAATGTACAATATCGAGTAATCTTCTATATCCCGAATGTACAAATCACCAATCACATAGGTATGTCCAATATCCAATCTCAATGAATCACCTAGTATCCCAAGTCCAATCTCAAGTATGTTTCTAACACCCTAAAGGTATGTATATATATATGTACAGAAATAAATATGATGGGGGCAATACACATATATTAGCGTCCCATACCACTAATATTGGTGTAAGGGTATATATAACAACGGCTAAATCCCCTGTTATATATACAAAAAGGGGGTTAAAGAAATATCATGAAACCGTGTGCCAAGCATCGACACAGAAATCCTCGTATATGGGGCTCCGTCAGTCCGTATCAGCTCACGGGGTCCGTCTGCAGTGTCGGCCCTCGGCCTCGACAGTACAGGTCATCCCGCATCCATCTCTCTACTCTGGCCAGTAGCCTCCAGACAACTGCCAGGTCCAAACAATCACCGGTAGGTACTCGCCCACCTCCAGGCTCAATCGGCAAACACATCGATCTTCTTGCCGAGGGGAACCATACCGGGCCCCACCATGTACTCTCATACGGCAACCACACATCGTATGGAGCATAAAATCAGCACCGATAAAACTCATGGGGGACGCTCGAAATATCATATCAAGGGAACCGGGTTGTTACATGTATGCATAATTTCATGAACTCCCGCGGTTCCCAAATCCCGAAAACATCATGAAAAATCCAGATAAACAATGCGCAATCCAGGAATAATGTATGCGATATATCTGAATGCGAGCAGGTAAACACAAGTATATAGCTGAACCAGATGTATACGAAATCATGATAAGGTACAGCTAAGTAACATCAGTAAATGTGAATATGCGACAACAACTGAGTATGTATCTAACATACAGGTGTAGCGAAGTATAGGTATCTACCTATAGAAACTGATGTCGTATACCCCCCTGGGTATAAGTAACATATGTAGGAAATCCCTCCCGGTATAGGTAAAATATGTAGGAGGTATACCTGTAGCTGTATCGCAAAGTGAAAATATACCTATCACTAAAGGTATGATACAATATAGGTATACTGATAAGCTAGATGTCAAGTATGGCAAGCAATGGTAGCTATAAGGGGTAGTGTGTGACATGGCAATTATTGACGGTGTGTGTGTAGCATGCAATCCGTGCTCGTGCAACATGAACCGTCAATAATGTGTGCAGTGTCCTACGGCTGCTAGTCACAGTATAACTATATCTAGGAAATGCAGTAAGGCGCAATTCTACAATGACGTAGAATGTGCGACAGGTAATTGAATCCTAGCCCAGACGCATAACGCCATGCGGGCGATTCCCCTGTAGATGTTATATCTACTCACCTACACTCCACGCTGGGTGAATCCTACCGTCTGCTCCCTCAGTAGTGGCGTCTATAGTCCCTGTCTGCAAACCTGCAAATAAGACATGGAAATCACATATAAGCCAAACATCTCGCGAAACGCGATATCGAACCAAAACGAGAAACTCGCGTCGCGAACTAAGCGCGCGTGTGCACGATACGCTGAATCGTGTGTGTACGCGTCTAAAACCATCGCGACACGCCGCGATGCGCTGGATCACAGAACCCACTCACGTATCGCGCGTATCGCGCAAACACAACGAAACACAAAAGCGACATATAGTCCCAGATTTTCTTACAGGCAAGATATTACAAAACTAGACATGCCAAGGACCTAGAGAACACAGCAGGGAGCCCTACACCAAAACCCCAACACCCAAGCTCCCCACTGGGCCGCAATTTGCGGCCAAAACAAGGAAATTGGCGGCCAGAGTTAGGAGTTAGGGGGTCGTCTTCTGGTGGTGGTGTCTAGACCTAGGTATCATGTCCCAGTATTCTCAATTTTGTTCTGCAAGGTCCGGGTCTATAGCAGATCACAAATGTCCAGTATATCACTTAAAAACACCAATTTTGCACAATAAGAAACCCTATGGTATTTTAGTGAAATCGGGGGATTTCTCAGTTGAAGTGGCCTACTTAGCACTTAAATATACTAGGTTAGCCAACACAATCATCAATTTACCACAATATCTCACTAATCACCAAAACTAGCACTAAACTAGCTAATTAACACTAATCGACACAAAACCACACATTGCTAAGCAACTAGGGAAAAGGGTTTCAGAATTATACCCTACAGAGCCCTAGAAGGCAGGTGAGGAAGTGAAAGAAGCTGCTACAATTGCTGGTGCTCCTGCTACTGCTGCTTGTTGCTGCTCCTGATGCCTGCTGCTGCTTCTGATGATGATGGTGGTGTCTGCAGCTGCTGCTGCTGGTGATGATGATGATGATGCTGATGGCTGCTGCTGCTGTTGCCTCCTGCTGTGGGTGTGTGTGTGATGAAGTTGCTGCTGTTGTTGTAGTTGATGTTGCTGACGATGTTGCTGTTGTTATTGTTGTTGTTGTTGTAGTGTTGTTGTGAATGAAGATGATAATGATGCTGATGATGTTGAAGCTGCTGCTGATGGTGAGGGTGATGCAAGCTGCTGCTGCTGCTGTTGTCTTGGTTGTTGTTGTTGATAAGATGATGATGATGAAGCTGATGATGGTGAGGATGCTGCTGGGGCAGCTGCTGCTGCTGCAGCAAATGTGTGTGTGTGTGTTTGAGAGAGTGAAAGAAAAGAGAGGAAATGAGTGAGAAATGAGAGAAAAACCAAACCCCCTCCCATTCTCTTTCTCTTCCCTCATTAAATGAGGCATGGGCAAAGCCATAATGCCCATGCTCTCTCTCTCTCTCTCTCTCTCTCCCAAGGTCAACCAATCAACCATACTAAAATCCCATTTAAATTCATTTTTCCAAAATCATTTTAATTAAAACCAACCATAACACTATTAAACCCAAAACACCTAATACAACCTTAACACTAATTAAGCAATGGTTGAACTACAATTACATCCTAGTTTACATGCACAAGTGTGTGTGTGCCTAACAAAAATATAATAAAATACACAATAAATAGGATAAAATATTTAAAACTTAATTTGGTAAACTTTTTATTAAAAACCACACATTAAAATATAATTAGCTATAAAACGCATTCCAAGGTGTTACAATCTCCCCCCCTTAAAAGAAATTCGTCCCCGAATTTAAAAATATTCCGATACGCATACCTTCAAAGAGAAGATTAAAATCCTCAAATCTCGCTCGCAGCCTCCCAAGTGACTACCTTACTATACGGCTACGTCCAAGAAAACCCTTCACAGATGGCAAGACCCTTGACCGATATTCTTCCACCAGCCGAGCCATTAACACACATGGCTGCTGGTGAGCGAAAGATCGCGTCCAGCTCAATGGTCTGATGTCAAATCATGTGAGAAGGTCATGAAGGTAATTGTAAAGTATCATCACAAGGAATACGGGGTGAAATTCTAATAATCTGGGCGGAAGTGCCAAATTAAAGGCAACGAAACTAACTAGCTGATAGGATCTCAGAAGGACCTAAATCTTGGGATAAGCTTCCCAACATCCAGCACGTCGTTCATCGGAAAGTCCATAGGAATACATGATCTGTCCCTGCGAACTCGAGTCTATGACTATCACAGTCGTCATAAGACATCTGTTTGCAATGGACAGTTCTCATCCTGACCTGAACACAACTGGACCGTCTCCGAAGTCTCTAGACTAGCTGGGGTCCAAAGTCCTACTTACGCAGAGTCAGAAGACAACAGGCTGGCGATCGACACGACATAACCCCTAAGCCTAAGGGTGGCCAATTGGAGTGTCTCCTGCTAACGGCTATCGAAGGAGACCCTAACGATGGCGAGTGACGATCCCAAGCTGCTGACGACCAAACAAAACAAACACACAACTTAACAAACACAAATGAGCACATTGAGTAAAACCGGACAACAAGAATCCGAATGGAGTCATACCCTAACTAACTGTGTAGAAACCATAACGGAATTCATGGAGATCTGCTCCCATTCCTTCTTCGGAACGGTAAAAAGATTTCAATTCTCCAGCCGGCCTCAGATGCTCGACCCAAAGCACACAACAAGACAGACACTTGAAACGAAACCTGAAACTTCTCTTTACATCCCTGTCCACTCGTAACTATCTCACAAGTCACGTCAAGGCTGGTGGAACTTGAATGAATAAAGAGAGTTGACAGATGTGCATGTTCTAGGTTTATACGTCTCTACCCGATGAAACCAGGTACACAAACGCGTCCCTAACTTAGCACATCATTGTCACAAATCAAGGTCTCTGAATCATTACCCAGCCGAATATGCTCAAGTATCTCTGACGTACGAGCTTCGACGGGCAGTGTCTCGCGAAAACGATTTAAGGAAAGTGGTCGGGCGCGGACATGAGCAAGCTGTCCCCTCCGTAGAGACGAACTAAGCTATACTCGACGATCACACAAGAACTGTAAATCTGCAGAAGACTAACACAACAATCCAAATCTGCTGCAGGAAGATGTACATTAAGCTCTAGTGGTCCGTGGAGAATCTGACACGACTCTCAAACAAGAAGTGTCTCCAAATTCCCAACGCAAAACCACTGCGGCCATCTCCAGATCATGAGTGGAATATCCTTCTCGTACTTCCTCCAAATGTAGGGAAAGCAAAAGCGATATCTCTATAGTGTCACCTCAGTACACCCTCGAGCCCACTCAAAAAACATTACAGTTAAACAACAAGGTCGCCCGAACCAAAAGCAAAGAAAGACTGATGCAGTTGCTAACTGAATCTTCAACTGCTGAAAACTCCGTACACATGCCTCAGTCCACAGAAAAGAAACCTCCTTCTGGTCCATTCAGTCACTGGTGCAGCACCACTCTAGCAATCCTGCCTGAAACGGCGGTAAAACCCTGCTAAGCCCAACAATCTGCGGATCTCCGTCCTGAACACATGTCTGGACTTAGGCCGTACGGTCACAATCTCCCTCGGAACCATACGAAACCGTCTCCCGTGACTACAAGACCTAGGAGTCAACACAAAACAAGCCTGAAGAAACACTCTGAGAATTTAGCAAACTGCTGGTGCTCTCCCAGCATCTGCATAACAAATCCTCAAGTGCTACTCCTGTCCCTCAAGACACATTAAATAGACCAGAGTGTCGTAAATAACACAACAAAAACTGGTCGAGGAACGGCCTGAAGAAATCTGGTTCATCATATCTACGAATGCTGCTAGGGCATCAGGGAATCCAACGACTCACCGAAACACACAAAGCCCGTAGCACGCATAAGGCAGTCTTCGGAATGCCATCATCCCGAATCCGCAATAATGATGACCTGATCCCAAGCACACTTAGAAAAATGTCTCGCACTCTGGAGCTGATCGAAGAAATCGCCACGGCAAGGTGAAGGATACCTATCTGCACCGTAAGCCGGTTCAATTGACGATCCGTCGATACGCAACCCCAAACTGCCGTCTTTCTCCTTGACGAACAGAAATAGGAGCTTCCAAAAGCGAAACACTCAGACGCACAAAACTCCCCAAACCAAAACTCTGCAGCTGATCCTTAAGCTCCCTCAGCTTCGCCGGCTCATCTGGAACAACGTCGGAAAACTCTCGCACGAAAAGAACCCGGTCCAACAATCCCACGGTGGCTCCGGTATCACGAATGAACGCGAAGAATCCACGCCATCTCCTCGTAGCCGACTAGCGAAAAAGGCTGAATTCAAGCTGTGAGAGGCGGCCCAACTATCCACCTGCACAACAAGAACTGACTTGCCTGGGAAAGCAAAACCTAACTGTTTCCACACGGTAGTCCACAGACGCCTAACACGTAGCTGACCAGTCCGTGCCCAGGAGAACGTCAAATCCAACATCTCTAGAAGGATCAAAACGACGGACGAATCTCTACCTCCTATCCGATTGGCACAAAACTGAATACGTGTCGCGCAACAAAAGAATCGCTGACAGAAGTTAACACCACTACGACTAATCTACCCCACCACGGTACAAGCAAGAGAACAAACGAATACCTGAGAAGAACATATAACTCAAGGGTACCTAAAAACTCCACATTGGACGTCTGCGCGTCCCGATGAGTAGAAGCAAACTCCTGTGTCTGCCCTCTACTCGCAGCTGGATGAACTCCTCTGGTAGCCTGAGCCCTCTGAGCAAATCCTCCACGTCCACGGCCTCTCTGAATACGATCCCGACGCCGTGCTGAGGAACAATCCCTGACGAAGTGCTGAAGGCTTCCGCATCGAAAACATCCACGTGCTGACTGCTGACCATCCTGGGGATGAGAGCTGAACGACTGTCCTCGTCCTAAGCCTCTGCTACTCCCGTAGTGGCCACGAAATCTGTCTCGACGACCAAACCTCTGTCTCTGGGCTGGTACGCTGGTACGAGTCCTCCACTGTCCGGGAACTCTCTGAGCCTCTGTAATATGCGCCTCGTCAACTGGAGCTGCAACCACTGGTGCTATGTAGGTGACGGACTGCTGCATACTGATCGTAAGGGATAGCTGAGTAACGGGGGTAACAACCTCCTGTCGTAGCTCCCGAACGACGTCAACTAAAGAACTCATCGTCTGGCGGAACTCCTGCATCTCTACTAAAAGTCTATCCATAGTATAGGTCGTAGGCTGCTCCGTCTGCACCTGTGCAACTAGAGTGCCATCCTGGTCAGTACTCGTCTCACCCGAGCTAACTCTGACCTCGGCCCTCGCTGCATCACTCTGAGTCCCCATAGTCATCGGCGGCAAGGCTATAAATAGATATAAGATGAGATTCGATAAGAATGAGGAAATCGAATCCCAAAGATATGAATCATCAAGGAAGGAATGTCAAGCAAATTGTATTTAGGTCACTTAATGCAAGGTACCGCGCTGTGGGTATGCTGCAGACATACACACACTACGTTACTCTGCTTAAGCTGCCTACTCCATCATACTAAGGCCATCCTACACTCCGAAAGGTAAAACCTAACGCTCTGATACCAACTTTGTCACGACCCGGAATTGGCCCGTGACGGCCCTAATACTACGCAACGCCTAAAAACGCAACGTAGTAAAAGAAAGCCAAACCCAGAAATCTAAACCATGAGAAATACGGAAAAGATAATCTAAGTTTTGAAACCATTGAAATCGCAACCCAAATTCTTAAAAAAAAGTCTTATTTTCCTTCTTTAAAATTTTAGCAACACCCCCTTTTGATGAAAACCAGCCAAGATGAATACAAATATACGACGCCGTAGCGAAGAAATAAAGACAGTAGAGAGAAGCTGTATATAAATAAAAGACATAAATCCACAATAATACACACTAACGTCCTCACCAAGTCTCTATGTCAATAATACAACAGTAGATGGAGAGTACAATACAACGAAGGTACAATATATAATACAGATAACCGTCTAACCCACCTATGCAAAATGGTACTGTGAGCTGATGCGGTATCTGTAGCAAAAGAGGGTAGCTGGATAGCTGAATAGAGAAATAGCCTGCCTCGACTACTCTGGGGAAAAACCTGAAACACCTGTGGCACAACGGGGGTGAGTTGCCAACTCGTGAATAGTATAAAACATATGCAGGTAATCGCAGGAATGCACGTACAGCATGAATCTAAGATATTCGATTACAGTAGTAATATGTCATGCAATGCTGAATAAGAAGAGTACACTAGCAGGTACATTTACTATGTGAAGCAATGATGACATGATAATAGTATGCAATAACTATGCAATAGAGATATGAGAAGGCAAATATGCAACTATCATAAGGGTACACTACAAGTACTACCAATATATGAATCTGTGCATAAGGTAGGTAAAGGTGAGGTATAGGGTGGAATATGTCATTTTCCACGGAAACCTGACGTCGTGGCAGGATCACAATCCATCAAGATACTCCAATCCCAAATCCTCAGATCAGCCCCCACATTGGGCACTCACATCATATAAGTCTCACATCTCCTCAATGTACAATATCGAGTAATCTTCTATATCCCGAATGTACAAATCACCAATCACATAGGTATGTCCAATATCCAATCTCAATGAATCACCTAGTATCCCAAGTCCAATCTCAAGTATGTTTCTATCATCCTAAAGGTATGTATATATATATGTACAGAAATAAATATGATGGGGGCAATACACATATATTAGCGTCCCATACCACTAATATTGGTGTAAGGGTATATATAACAACGGCTAAATCCCCTGTTATATATACAAAAAGGGGGTTAAAGAAATATCATGAAACCGTGTGCCAAGCATCGACACAGAAATCCTCGTATATGGGGCTCCGTCAGTCCGTATCAGCCCACGGGGTCCGTCTGCAGTGTCGGCCCTCGGCCTCGACAGTACAGGTCATCCCGCATCCATCTCTCTACTCTGGCCAGTAGCCTCCAGACAACTGCCAGGTCCAAACAATCACCGGTAGGTACTCGCCCACCTCCAGGCTCAATCGGCAAACACATCGATCTTCTTGCCGAGGGGAACCATACCGGGCCCCACCATGTACTCTCATACGGCAACCACACATCGTATGGAGCATAAAATCAGCACCGATAAAACTCATGGGGGACGCTCGAAATATCATATCAAGGGAACCGGGTTGTTACATGTATGCATAATTTCATGAACTCCCGCGGTTCCCAAATCCCGAAAACATCATGAAAAATCCAGATAAACAATGCGCAATCCAGGAATAATGTATGCGATATATCTGAATGCGAGCAGGTAAACACAAGTATATAGCTGAACCAGATGTATACGAAATCATGATAAGGTACAGCTAAGTAACATCAGTAAATGTGAATATGCGACAACAACTGAGTATGTATCTAACATACAGGTGTAGCGAAGTATAGGTATCTACCTATAGAAACTGATGTCGTATACCCCCCTGGGTATAAGTAACATATGTAGGAAATCCCTCCCGGTATAGGTAAAATATGTAGGAGGTATACCTGTAGCTGTATCGCAAAGTGAAAATATACCTATCACTAAAGGTATGATACACTATAGGTATACCGATAAGCTAGATGTCAAGTATGGCAAGCAATGGTAGCTATAAGGGGTAGTGTGTGACATGGCAATTATTGACGGTGTGTGTGTAGCATGCAATCCGTGCTCGTGCAACATGAACCGTCAATAATGTGTGCAGTGTCCTACGGCTGCTAGTCACAGTATAACTATATCTAGGAAATGCAGTAAGGCGCAATTCTACAATGACGTAGAATGTGCGACAGGTAATTGAATCCTAGCCCAGACGCATAACGCCATGCGTGGCGATTCCCCTGTAGATGTTATATCTACTCACCTACACTCCACGCTGGGTGAATCCTACCGTCTGCTCCCTCAGTAGTGGCGTCTATAGTCCCTGTCTGCAAACCTGCAAATAAGACATGGAAATCACATATAAGCCAAACATCTCGCGAAACGCGATATCGAACCAAAACGAGAAACTCGCGTCGCGAACTAAGCGCGCGTGTGCACGATACGCTGAATCGTGTGTGTACGCGTCTAAAACCATCGCGACACGCCGCGATGCGCTGGATCACAGAACCCACTCACGTATCGCGCGTATCGCGCAAACACAACGAAACACAAAAGCGACATATAGTCCCAGATTTTCTTACAGGCAAGATATTACAAAACTAGACATGCCAAGGACCTAGAGAACACAGCAGGGAGCCCTACACCAAAACCCCAACACCCAAGCTCCCCACTGGGCCGCAATTTGCGGCCAAAACAAGGAAATTGGCGGCCAGAGTTAGGAGTTAGGGGGTCGTCTTCTGGTGGTGGTGTCTAGACCTAGGTATCATGTCCCAGTATTCTCAATTTTGTTCTGCAAGGTCCGGGTCTATAGCAGATCACAAATGTCCAGTATATCACTTAAAAACACCAATTTTGCATAATAAAAAACCCTATGGTATTTTAGTGAAATCGGGGGATTTCTCAGTTGAAGTGGCCTACTTAGCACTTAAATATACTAGGTTAGCCAACACAATCATCAATTTACCACAATATCTCACTAATCACCAAAACTAGCACTAAACTAGCTAATTAACACTAATCGACACAAAACCACACATTGCTAAGCAACTAGGGAAAAGGGTTTCAGAATTATACCCTACAGAGCCCTAGAAGGCAGGTGAGGAAGTGAAAGAAGCTGCTACAATTGCTGGTGCTCCTGCTACTGCTGCTTGTTGCTGCTCCTGATGCCTGCTGCTGCTTCTGATGATGATGGTGGTGTCTGCAGCTGCTGCTGCTGGTGATGATGATGATGATGCTGATGGCTGCTGCTGCTGTTGCCTCCTGCTGTGGGTGTGTGTGTGATGAAGTTGCTGCTGTTGTTGTAGTTGATGTTGCTGATGATGTTGCTGTTGTTATTGTTGTTGTTGTTGTAGTGTTGTTGTGAATGAAGATGATAATGATGCTGATGATGTTGAAGCTGCTGCTGATGGTGAGGGTGATGCAAGCTGCTGCTGCTGCTGTTGTCTTGGTTGTTGTTGTTGATAAGATGATGATGATGAAGCTGATGATGGTGAGGATGCTGCTGGGGCAGCTGCTGCTGCTGCAGCAAATGTGTGTGTGTGTGTTTGAGAGAGTGAAAGAAAAGAGAGGAAATGAGTGAGAAATGAGAGAAAAACCAAACCCCCTCCCATTCTCTTTCTCTTCCCTCATTAAATGAGGCATGGGCAAAGCCATAATGCCCATGCTCTCTCTCTCTCTCTCTCTCTCCCAAGGTCAACCAATCAACCATACTAAAATCCCATTTAAATTCATTTTTCCAAAATCATTTTAATTAAAACCAACCATAACTCTATTAAACCCAAAACACCTAATACAACCTTAACACTAATTAAGCAATGGTTGAACTACAATTAAATCCTAGTTTACATGCACAAGTGTGTGTGTGCCTAACAAAAATATAATAAAATACACAATAAATAGGATAAAATATTTAAAACTTAATTTGGTAAACTTTTTATTAAAAACCACACATTAAAATATAATTAGCTACAAAACGCATTCCAAGGTGTTACAGCTATGGAGTGAGGCTGTCTATTAAGTTTACCCGGTGAGTATCCGCGTACACTACGTGATTGCGACGGACTTTTGATCACATCAAAATTCCGTGGCAACCGATCAAGTGAGACTAAATTGCTAGATTTATAACATTCATTCAGTTATCTCATAACCTCTTGTGAATTCCAATTATTGTATCACATTCCAGATAAATAGAAAATGTTAAACTTTCCGATCGAACATCCAAACACCCAAGTTTTCCCGAAACAGCTCAACACATGAAACAAGTTTAAAAACATCCAGTTCATGCCTCAGTACCAACGGTCCAGCCGTAGAAGGGTCAAGCCAACGCCTCACATGTGGCACGCCGTACTGCCCCAAACCCTAATGTTCAAAGGGCAGTTCGAGACGGTCACATAATCGAGTTAAGGTTTGTTGTCTTCTAGAGGGACCATCGCGTTACTTGCACTACTTAGAACATCTTTAAACCACGGAAAAATCCAACACTTGGAAATTTCCCGACAGGGGAAAAATTGGGTATTTATATCCGGTCGAACTTTTTAACATATTCAATATATCCAGAAAGCCACATAGACAAAGTCTGATAATCTGATCGAATCAGCGATTCCCAAAGCAACCCCAGAATACTCAATTCTTGAGTCAAATTAAAAATTCCCAGAAAACTCAGCATTATTAAATAGGAATTACTGTGCAAAAAGGGGAGGATGACATCATCAACTTGCCGCGGAACCGCCGCAGAAGCCAGGCTTCTGCCGCGGTTCCGCCGCTCTTTGGACTGTTCATGAGTAAAATTTTGCACCGTGATTCTTATATTTCCCTGCAGAATTTTTTAAGCATTTTTAATCTGGAAAAATCCCAGTTTTTAGAAAAAGTCCAGAGAGCATTATCGGGTTAGGGTTTCGGGTTCGTTCGGGTTTCAAACTTCTTCTACGCATCGCCTAAGGCTCTAGCTAGGCTCTGATACCACTTTAGGGTTCCTAGGCACACTGGTGAGGTCTCACAAGGCATCAACCATGCCAATTTCAAAAATTATAAGTGCCGAGAAACCCTAATACGGATCGTTAACTAGATATTTAGGCGAAACAATGAAACTAGTTTACAACTAAACTAAAAGAACGGAAATACAACCTTTGTAGATCCGTTTCTCCACCTCCATAGCTCCATGATGAAGTCCTCTCCGCTGTCCAAATCGAACCATGACTCTAGCATCGGCTTCATCGGAGAAAAAGCGGGCTAGGTCATCGACGACGATGCCGAAGATGATCTACGTCGAGGCATCACTAGATCAAGCTCCACCTTCACCAAGTCATGAAAACTTGTGAAGGAAACACCCTATACTACTTGGCAAGAGGTAGAGGATGAAGAAATAGGAAGTAGGTTCACTTTAGATTTGGATTTCTCACCCTTTTTCATCAATCACCATTGATGAAGTCAAGGTTCTTCATCTTGAAGAAGAAGAAGAAGATGATAATATTATGATAGAATAAAAAGATTCACTTGAAAAGATAATACCATTCATTCTTATCATAATAGTTACCATGGTTAAGTGTAGAGAATGAACCAAGGTTAAGTGAAGTGGTTAGGGTTAAGCATGAGACAAAATGGTCACATAGTCAAAGCTTCATGAAACTTCAACTAGCATCCAAAGAAAGCCACCATTCATTTATTTTGCAAAATAAATAAACAAAATAAATAAATGATTAAGCAAAAGAAAACCCTAACCATTACACAACCATGGTTTAATCTTTACACAAACCCTTGTGAGCATGTATCATCAAACATGATACAAAAAGGTGCACAAAAATATATCACATATACAATGTGCATCAAGTGAGAAAATCCTATTAAAAGTGAACCAATACTAGTTAATGCAAAGTAATATATCAAATATATAATTATACATTAAATCATTAAATCAACAATTGATTCAATGATCCGGTCATGTCGCACATAACCGACTAGTATCAATAGTAACAACTTATCGAATCAACACTTGATCCGATAACCCGGCTATATCGCATATAACCGATCAATGTCACAAATCGTGAGAATGGAATACGGTATCACATACACGCATTATTCTCGGTCCCGCACATATCTCATATGCACTCCTATTTCGTTTCGCTTGAGCCAGGAAACCTCTGTGTAGGACTCTAAAGACTCGTCAATACGCCGGCAGCAGGTGATGATCATATCAAACACCTACAAGCCGTAAGCGGTCTGCTAAACGTAACGGCCACCCGGGTATTGAGCGATCAGAAGATCGACGAGCAAGCCCGCTCACACTCCAGTGAATCCAACCAGTAACACTAACCGTACAGTCCGGTCTGATCGTCTGATATGTCGCATATCTCGCCTAGGGGTGGTAAACGTCAGACCCCAATAGCTCGATAAGTCGTGTCGATATGAGGTCTATAACAGTTCGAGAAACTACTGGTAACACTTACCAGTAAATCTCAGCAACCCTGGCCAGGGATTTTCGGTTATAGACAATCGAACACAGCGCAATATCAACTCCCTATACCGGGAGAGACGAATCCCCTCCTATCGCTCATTGCCTCCATGTGATTCGGGACTGTACCCAAAAACCACCGTTTTGCACGCCCTCTTGGACGTGGTAAGATGGAAATCAAAGCACAGTGGGAACCACACAAGACTCTATGACGATCTCGGGTCAACAGACTACTCTGTACCAGTGTCACCAGAGAACTGCCATCTGACGTAAGGTATAATACCATCTGGGAGTTCTCGGCGAGTCCGTCCAGTGTACCCAGTCTCCACTGAGCACCCGTATATCATCTCTGATGTCAAACACCAATGGATATGGGATCATCCATCGCCCATCTGTATGGGTCGAGAAGGTACACGCTAGTCTACTCTGGTATATCGATGCCCCGTCTCGATACACCCACAACTAGGGACTTTGAAGGATGTACTTATGGACTACCTTGTCCCCACTTGTATGATCCGCATCATAGTCCAGATAGTCAAGTACACATCCTAAGAGCCTTACCAACATGTAACAGAGAGACATTCAGTATACACGTTAAGGTAAAGAGTAACCAGATAGCAAACTATCATATCGAGCAAGAAAGTCCTCCCTATATATGTCCCAGCATCCACTACAATATACATCCAATATACAGTAATGGCCTCTAGGCCATACATATAACTAACAAAATTCGGGGACCGAATTTCTTTAAGGGGGGAAGATTGTAACGTTTCTGAAATCGTTCTATGAATTTTTCCGTTTTAGGGGAAAATAGTCGGTATTTTCTGTTTTAACCCGATTGTGATTAAACTTCTGTATAGACTTGTTTGCAACTAGTTTTACTAGAATGAATCTAGTTTGCAGCTTTTGTGGGTTACTTGGAAATTTTGGTTCACTTTGAAAATTTTCCCTAATTAAATTATTATTTTAAGTTGTTAATTATGCAATTAATTCGTGGTAATTACAATTTTGATTTGGGTTAATTGCTACTAATGTGAATCTAAGCTAATCTAATCACTAGATTATTCTTAATCCATCCATGCCAAAATATCTTGATATTTGTGGATTAAATTGAATTTTTAAAGAAAAGGAAATGAGGTGGCTTTGGATATTTGTTGCATTATTAAGCTTTAATGTTTGTTTCAAGCTAGAAACTTCCACACCCACCCACAACACTTCCTCCCCCTCCTTTTGGCCGAACCCTTGCCTTGCTGTCCTTCTCTCTCCTTGCATCATTTTCACTCCAAAAGCTTCAAGATAATTCATCAAAAATCATGAAATGTTCACACAAACTCAAATACAAATCCATACTCTTTAATCTTTAACCTAAACTAGCTTAGTTCTTTTTTAAAGTTAGCATTTTGGAGGCTATTTTGGAATTCAATTTGCAAGTTTGTGATCTTGTTTGTGAGGTATAAATCCAAACCCCAATCTTTTAATTTGTTGCTTAATTCTTTATGCTAGCTATTTAAGTGGTTGTTACAGTTTTAATGTTCATGCTTAGTTAATTCATGATAATTATTATGAAATCAAGTTAGGGTTTTGATGTGTTTAAGTGGTTAAGCAAGATGTGTAGACTTGGAAAAGATAAGCAAATTGTGAGAATGATATTTGTTATTTTTCCTAATTGTCTTTTAAACTTAATCGCAAACTAGGTTTTTCTAAATCATTTTTGGGTAAGATTAAAATTATGAAAATGGTTTGGATCACTAAGTTAAGCTACTTTGTGTTGTTGGAAATTACTAGAATTGTTAAATTTCTAGCTTTGTGTTAAAATGAACTAAAATGATATAAACTGCTTACTAGGTTTTTGGTAAAAAATTAAACGTGGGTTTTAATTGTTGTAGAGATGATGTATATATTTTTATTTACGATAATTATTGTGATGTGAATGAGTATTGGTATGATTGGATTTTTGGCGTGGCAGTTTTCTAGTATAGCAACCCTAGTTAGGGTTTTGGCTATGATTTCCGGTATTTGGATTTCTTGGTTTTGCGACTGGATATTGTTTTGGGTCGTTGGACGTTTGTATGTTAACGAAAAGGGTCGTTTGGTTGTTTTTCATGCGTAGGCTATAGATTCTAACCTATGAGCGCACCGCGTGCTGTACTTGGATTTTGGAATTTGATGTTAATAGCTTTGCGAATTCCTATTGATTGTAGGTACCTTCGCGTGGATTTCGAGACGACGAAGTGCAACGACTACGGCTAAGCGAGGAGTTTAGCAAGTGAGTAGATTTATATCTACGGGGAATTCGGGTCGATGGAGTATAACACCCCCGCGAACATTGATATGGGATATAGTTTGATGATTTTATCCTGATAAATGATATGCGACGGACATGAATGTAGGATTTACAAAAAACGATAATATGATAGAAGTTTATGCTAATAGACATATTGACATATGAGAATATGAAATGATAAGTGAATCATGATGGCTATAAATTTATAGAGAACAAGTGTGACGTTTATATTATGTGATGCGAGATATTAATGTGATGAACGAGTATACGATGTGATATGATGACTTAGTGTGATATGTCATTTTATGGATTCGAGTCGATATGGGATCTTTGATACCTTTGTAGGTCCCCTGATACGAGATGGACATGGATGTGACCTGAGAGATAGGTACTTTTATATGGATAATGTTTTGCATATTGAGTGATATGCCATGCGAGACTTAGATCTGTACCCCGATGTTGTATAGGTTGATAAAATCCCTATTGTTTAATGCTGTCGTACAATAGATTTTCCGTACACGATGAGATTTACCTGTTGATTTATCTATAGCCTTGATTAGAGGATGTTGTACGATGGATTATACCGTACGTGATGTTGTGAGGCTAGAGGCCGATTGATTGATTTACCGACTCGGATATATTGTAGACACGTAAACCTTATAGCATTTAGTTCACGAGATACTTTATGTTGCATTCATGTTATTCTCATTGCATTAAATATACCTGTGCTAGTACACCTACACCATTATCGATGATGCATATGTTACACTTACACAGATTGCCGGCTCACTCACTTCATCATCGATAATTGCTATGTCACTTACAAAGTAGAATGGCTACATCATGTTATGATATACTTGCCATGTTCACATCACTATGATAGGTTGCATGATATACTGACATGTACACCCACATACTTGGTTACAGCTACATGTACTTCATGCATACATACTGACATGTACCCTCACATATCTTATTATAGCTGCATATACCCCAAAGCGGTATTGTATTGACATGTGATTTTGAGACGTTGATTATTGTGCTATTGCATTTATAAAATGCATCATACATACTTTCTTACATGTAGACACTTATACCTTACTACCGTTACCTGTACACCTCATATGATACTGCACTTGATTTCGGAGGATTTGGGAACCACATGATATATTTTAAAGCTGGATTCATTTAAAAGAGCGGTTTTCCCTTAATATGCTCATATTGCTGTTTTATGTTGCATATATCAGTTTTCATGGATTTACACATTGAGATATGGATTTCATGTGATTTATGGATTTGAGAACCGTGGGAGTATTTCAAGAAACAATTCATAGTTTGAAAATCCGGTTTCTCTTGATATGATATTTCGATGCGTCGACCATGAGATTTCTTGGTTCTGAGATTTGTGATATATACCCGATGCGAGGAGTGAGTGGGCCGTGTGCGGGTACATGGTGGAGCCCGGTATGGTACCCCGGGGCAAGAAAGGTATGTCGATGGATAAGCCGATGAGCCTGGCAGTGGATATGCACTGCCTACCGGTGATAGTATTTGGACTCGGCGGTTACCTGGAGGATACCGACCGGAGTCATGAGATGGATTTAGGCCGACCCGTTCTGCCGGAGTCCGCGGGCCGATCCCGCAGATGGAACCTATTATACGAGGATTTACATGTCGATGTTAGACACGGGTTTCATGATGTTTTGAGTGTCGGAGTTATACACTCAGGTTTCCATGATTTTGTTGTATCACGAGGGACACACATTGATTTATATCCTCATATTTACCTGCATATGCTTTTATGATATTTACATGCAGGAGTTTTTGTGTCAGTGGTTGACACGTGGACGAGATCCACTACATACATGCATTGATTATATTGTTGAACGAGATCTACCGCATACATGCTTTGATTATATTGTTGGATGATATCCACTTGCTGATGGGCATTTATTAATGTGTTGGCACATATGCAGATACAGTCACCCTAAATATCATAGTATTACCTTTATGATATAGTTGACCTACGAATCGTTGTTTATTTCGATTTCTACATGGTGATGTTTTTCTATTCATGAGTTGGCAACTCACCCCCGTTGTGCCACAGTTCTTGCAGGTAGACCGCTTGGATCAGTAGCGGCATCGTTGGCACACAGCTTGCTTTCGGGTGTTTTGCTTTGGTAGGTGGTACATGTTGGATCGTGCCTCTCTTGTATTCATTATTCATATTGTATCTTGTCACTCCATCAAATCAGAAACTAGTTTTTGTATATGTTGCAGACTTAGAAGACTTGTAGTTGCGAGACTTGAGAGATGGGTTTTATGTTCGCTTTTAGGGTTGATGTCTTGCTTTACTTTTCCTTGTGTGGATCTTCGCCGTTGGGCGTTGTATACTTGTTATTTATATTTGTGGTGGTTGTTTCCGCCGTTGGGCGTGATTTGCTCCCGTTTGGGGATGCTTTATTATATTCTGTGTTGTACCCATTTTCGGGGTTAGTTTTTACAAAGGAGGCACTGCCCAAATTTTTCAAAAGACAAAACATGATTTACTATATCTTTAATTCTTAAAAAGGTTTAGATTTCTGGGTTTCAGCTTACTTGAATTATGTTACGCCTATAGATTTCGCGTGATTTAAGAGCTGGTCGCGAGCTAATATTTTGGGTCGTGACATGTACTCACAGACTACCTTTGTCCCACTTGTACGATCTCCATCATAATCTAGGTAGTCAAGTACGCATCCTAAGGGTTTTACCAACTTGTAACAGAGAGACAATCAGGGTACATGTTAAGATAAAGAGTAACCAGATAGAATACTATCATGTCGAGCAAGAAAGTCCTCCCTATATATGTCCAAGCATCCACTACAATGTACATCTCATGTACAGTAATGGCCTCTAGGGCATACATATAACTAACAATATCCCACTTGCACTAAGGCCATCATATAGCAGTGGTTGTAGTAGCTCATTCTCAACCATCCTATAAAATTCTCTCTCTGGGAAAAGACCTTTTTGAGTGGATCCATCGTGCCGTCCTCTGAGTCTACTCTCCTAACCTCGATCCCCTAGAGATTAACTTTCTCCATGATCAGGTGATACTGCCTTAGAATATGTCTGGATCACTGATGGGACGGGGGTTCCTAGGCCTAAGCCACAACTCCATTGTCACACAATGGTAGGAACGAAGTTCATCTCATGAACTAATATACACCCAGACTTTCTCTTTGGTAGCATCTTAGGTAACGATGTATCCAGCCTTTATCGTCTAGTTTGCCACGGTATCTAGCTTGGAACTCTTTCAACATACCATCCCTCCACTGAGGGTAAAGACAATGCCTGTGACTGGCATTCAGTCGACCTTACCACCCGGAAGCTATCCGGTGATTCTCCCCAGGATCGATTGATACCATCTCACTACACCTAGTGAGAATCCTAACATCCACTTAGATCTATCTCATAGATCCAAAACCCAGGATTTAGGAGGTATCACCTTGATCCTATATGGAGAATCCTTGTGATAAGAGGAGACTGACCGAGCATAGCATAGGAAACACCTTTCCTATCAAGAGTATGTCATCCACGTACAATACGAAGATGACCAACTTACTCTCTACTACCTTTTTATATATACAAGGTTCATCTACCATTTTGATGAAGTCAAACACTTTGACTACCACATCAAAACAGATGTTCCAACTCCGCGATGCCTGCTTTAACCCGTAAAGCAACTTGCACACATTTCTGCTGCTCCCACTATCTATGAAGCCCTATGGCTGTGTACTTATAGACGCTCTCTTCTAAATCAATATTTAGAAAAGTAGTCATGACACCCAACTACCAGATATCCTAGTCATGGTATGTAGCAATGGCAAGTAGGATCCGGATGGACTTAAGCATAGCTTTAGGAGAAAAGGTTTTATCATAATCCACACTTGGTCGATGACGAGAACCTTTTACAACATCTAGCTTTGAAAGTCTTAACTTTTCTATGTACACCAAGTAATCTTCTCAAGATATACTTGCTCCTGATGGAGATTTAACCCTTCAGATAAAGTAACCAAAGTCCATACTTTGTTGGTGTAAACGGATTCCATCTCAGATCACTAAGCATCCAACCATTCTCACAGAGTCCCCACTCCTGATGGCCTGCTCGAAACTAGTTGGGTCATCATCTTATGATGCAATCCTCGCTCCCACTGTCATTGAGAAAACCGAAGTATCTCTCAGACGGATGAGGAACCCTACAGATCGGCGGAGAGGCTGAGGTTCGTCGGGAGCTATTGAATCCTCCGGTTCTACCAAATTGTCATCTGTAGTTTGTATAGCTGGAACTCCTTCCAGTTATACCTCATGACCAATAATTTCTTCACAAGAAATTCCCTTTTCGAAAGGTGGCATGCTGAGAAACAAAACACCTTTTGCTCCTTAGTGTGGTAGAAGACATTCCCTTGCGAATGCTTGGGATATCCAACAAACTTCCACAGAACTGACCTTTCCTCGAGCTTGTCCGGATTTTGCTTTTAGACATAGGCCGGACAACCCCAAATCTTAACTTACTTAAGACATGGGCTCTTCCCATACCATATCTCATATGGAGTGGTAAGCACCTGATTTGGTTGGAACCGATTCAATAGGTATGCAGCTTCTCAAGTGCATAACCCCAAAAAGGAAATAGGCAACTCAGTAATAGTCATCATAGAGCGCACCATATCTAATAGGGTGCGATTGCTCTACTCCGATATACCGATGTGCTGTGGTGTATATGGAGGAGTAATGCTGAGAGAGAATCTCATTCTCCTTTAGAATAGTCCAGGAATTTCGTGCTCAAGTATTCTCCTCCCTGATCCCATCAAAGGACATAATACTTATACCTATTGTGGTTCTCTACTTCTGACTTATATTCTTTGAATTTCTCAAAAGTTTCAGACTTGTGTTTCAACAGGAACATATGTCCGAATCTTGAGAGGTAATCAATGAATGTAATGAAGTACAAAGAACCAGCTCTGGCATGTGCAGACAGGGGACCTTCATACATCATCATGTATCAATCACAAGAGTTCATTAACTCTTTCTCTGTTTCCAATAAACGGAGCTATGGTCATTTTATCTTTATGACATGACTGGAAAGTTTCACAAGTTGTAAATTCAAACTGATTTAAATATGCATCTTAATGTAACTTAGCCAGTCGGGTCGTATTGATATGACCTAGTTTACAATGCCTCAAGAAGGATCCGTTCATTTTTAAACTCTTCCCTTTGTGTGTGTTCTGTACGTTAAGAACCGTGGCTTGATTTAGAACATATATGCTTTTAGATAACGTGCCTGAACCGATCAACCTTTGATATAGAAAATTTTCAAAACATTATCTAACAATACAAAATTATATCCTTCTTTACTAAATAAAGAGACTGATATGATGTTGTATATCAGGTTCGGTATCTAATAACATTCGTTCAGAATCAATGTACTTGATAATACAGGGTGATAACTGCCAACAACTTGGCTGCAACAATTGCACCGTTTCAAATTCTTGAAACTTTATCACCCGTTCTCAGTTCTTTACCTATCTGTAGCCCATATAACAGATTACATATATGGGATCCTGATCCGGTATCACATACCCAGGACGTAGAGGATACCGAAAAACAGTTCTCAGTAATGAACACACCCGAAGAAGATGCATCAATATGCACTTTCTTCGTTTGGGCGGTACGGGAATCCTGGTAATCCTCTATTTCCTGCTCGGTCTCATAACACTTATAAGTTTGAGTGGGACCAACGTTCCCCAGCTCAGTATAACAAGCAGGTTCGGTCAATAAATTCATATTATTATCTTGATTAAGGCGTGACATGGTCGCTACCTGGAGAGAAAGAGAAGAAAACACTCGGCGTATGCTCTTGCAAGATTAGATTGGTTATTATTTTATCTAATCAGGATGGCTCACTGTTTTTATCAAATCTTCCTTCAAACCCTAAAAGGAAAGACTAGCCGGGATTAATTACACCCTACAAGTTCGCCAATCTTTCAGCCATGCCAGTGCCGGTATTTTGAGGGAGGTTCCCCGTGCTTTCGCACGGACTTAATTAAAATAAACCTCGTTTTCCGAGGGGCATAACCCCGTTGACACTTTTCTAGACACCTACTTGATCGGCTAATTGTAATGTGTAAAACTTTCACAGGAGTAACACTTAATCGCAGTGGGTATCGGGATCCAACTATCTCATAGAAGGTATGCAATCTCATTGCAAATTTCAACACTTGAAATTTCCGATAATATTTTGCCCCTAACCTCCTATGACCTTGACAAAGGCCAACAAACCATAGGATGGTAGTCAAGTTCAACCCGTCATTTCCCGATTGAATTAAACCCACCCGCACGATCCTTGACAAAGGCCAACAAGGTTGCACGACTACCCTAATCCAATCACATCATATGCTTAAGCAGATAAGCACTAGTCAGCTACCGCACACTACGCCTTGACAAAGGCCAACAAACGCAGCACGAATACTAACTACTACTTATCTGAAATGACGGAGGGCTACGCCAGGTTTTTGAGAAAAAATTTTGCGTAATGAACTTGATATCGTTGTAAAATCGAGTGATTTAGAAAATGAGTGTTTTTGAGGCTTTTACTAGTTTTGCTAAAGAGGTCACTCCTAATGAAGGGATCTCGGCCCTTTCCTTATCGAATAAGGTGCAGGATATTTCACAAATACCATTATGCAAAGCAAAAACTATAAAAGCAATCAAAAGACAAATCGAGTTTGTAGCATCTGCTAGTTTCGCTAAAGAGGTCACTCCCAGTGAAGGAATCTCGACTCTTTCCTTATCGAATAAGGTGCTGGATATTCTACAAGGAATACCGCTATGCAAAGTAAGAACTAGAGCTACCAGTTTTTAAAAAAAAATTCTACAACATCTTTAGGTTTCTTTTCTTTCATTAATCTCATTAAATAAGTCCTATGATTTTAAGTTACCTAAATATCACAGATAAATACAACGTACGCTTATGTCATCCGCATTCGCCTCGATGTCCTGTCATGCACCGTTAGGTTAGGTAACTAACGGCAGTGCGGGGCAGGGCTAGTGCGGGTGTAAAACATAAGCAACGTCTATATAATATGATAATATACTATATACAGTATCTATCTCAACATATCAAATGATCACATCACAGATATCACAGCAGAAAACAACATATGAAATATTGGATATACTAGGATTTCCGGGTTTTATATTAAGCCTGTATAAAACACGGATTCCACGGTCGTGATGAATAGCCAAACCCACATTCCTAGACCCCTACGAGAGCGGCAAACAACCCTACCAATTCTAGAGTTAGGAGACCCGGACTCGACACCTCGAGATGGTCTCCCACTGGACTCTAGAACCCGGTTACTTGTGCTCCCTTCCTTGGGTCTATCCTAATGCGGAAAAGTAAATAATATACATTGGTGACATCATCCCCAACCTGGAAGTGCCCCAATAAAAGAATATTACATACATTGAATTTTACATGAATGAAAATGAAAAACTCTCATCTCACATAAAAACACCCCGGCTATTCAAACCCGACGATCCAATATAATATATCTCAGCAACACATAATATCATATGTCATCAACATAAGTAAATATGTGTATCCAAATTGTCGTTGACGTATAGCAATGAAACCGGCGATACACCACATATTACACTTACGGTCGCAGAAAAAGAAGTGAAAAACTACAATAATTGGAATACGCACTGCCCTTAGACATCATAAACCCGGAATATCATATATTCTGGATTTCATGCCTAACAATGCAAATTTTACATTTAGGTCTCAAACATGAAAACACTTTTCAAAGGAAGTCGGGTAATTCTACAAGATTCTCGATTCCGTCTGAGGCCGAAATGTTAAACTTTCATGCAAGTGGATAGATTCCAATTATTGTATCTCATCACAAATATCCGGACGACGTTAAACTTTTCGATCGATTCATCAAAGTCCTATAATTTTCCGACAGCTCAACACTTGAGACAGTTTGAATAATACCCGGAACATGCCGCAGTACCTATGGACCAACCGTAGAAGGGCAAACCCAAGACTCACTCATGTCGCCACGGAACTGCGGCAAACCCTAGGGTATGACGCGGTTCCGCATTCCAAAAAAGTCGAGTTAGGGTTTCATTCTTCTAGAGGGTCCACAGAATTACTTGTATGTTTTTCCGAATACGTTAAACTTGGAAAAATGGGTTTTTGACATTCGATCGAACTTTTTAATTTCGTCTAGATAACTTGTGAAAACCCAAATACAGTGTTAAACTACGAATACGAAACACACCGAATTAGCCCATTAACAAATTAACATCACATGAAATTTTTGGACTAAGCAAACAATACCTGAAACACCAAAACCCAGACACCAGAACACAAAAACAATTTGGACCCAGAAATCCCCTAGGGGGCCGGACAGCTCGGATTTTGGGCTATGGGGCTCGGCCAAAATCCGGCTAATGGTGTTCAAATTTCTTCTGTGTTCTTATGTTGTCCCATACAACATTCTGCACTTGTTTGAAAAATTTTTAGAGCTCATTAAAAATCGACAGAACGCAGGTTTTGTTGTTTAAAGTTTCTGAGTAGTTTCGGTTTCGTAATCTAACAAACACCGTCTAATACTCTAGCCCGGCTCTGATACCACTTTTGGGATTCCTTAGCACCCTACTGGGTTTTCACATCAACTACCATGTAGAATTAAAAAAATCTAAGGTGCTAATGAACCCTAACCTAAGGATCAAGCTAAAGTAACTAGACAATATAACATGTAATCAACTATTACAAGTAGTGGGAAAGGAATACAACTTTTGTAGACCGGTCCTTCACTTCTAAAGCTCCTTGTTGGCATCCCTTCGCTGCGATCATCGATCTCCCGAACTCTAGTATGGGTTCCCTCGGAGAAAAGAACAAGTTTGCTTGTAGTCTTCGAGGCCGAAGATTATCTACGTCGAGGAGACTCAAACCCAAGCTACCTCTTCACTAGCTCATGAACTTTGTGAAGAGAACACCCTTTACTACCCAAGCAAGTGTATAGGATGATGAAGTAGGAAGTGGACTCACTTTAGATTTATTTTTATCACAATATTTTCTCACCATTTCAAAAGCTAGAGAGCTTTATCTCAAGGATGAAGAAGATGAAGAAAGAGAAAGAGAATGAACTAATGAGGAGAGAATAGCAACCATTGGTGAGTTAGTATCATACACTAACTCATGTTGAGAGTAAACCATGTGTTACAATAATGGTTAGGTTAATAAATATCTACAAGTAAAACAAAACTAGTGGACTAGTCAAAGATGCTACAAGCTTCTCCAAGCTTCCATGCATGTGACAATTTCCACTAATTTGTGAATTACCTAAATAAATAAAAACCTTATCATTATTATAACCATGGTGTAAGTCTCATACACCCATGTTGCATGTGGCATCAAGCATGACACAAAAAATGTACATTAATATATATCACATATATATTATGTGCACAAAATCAAGTGAGAAAAGAAAACTTAAGTGAGCCAATACTAGTTAATGTAAATCAATATATCAAATATATAATTATACATTAGATTATCAAATCAACACTTGATTTAATAACTCGGCTATATCACATATAACCGACTAATATAATGTGTATAAATTTATCGAATCAACACTTTGTTAGTTATATGTATGCCCTAGAGGCCATTACTATACATTGGATGTATATTGTAGTGGATGCTGGGACATATATAGGTAGGACTTTCTTGCTCGATATGATAGTACGCTATCTGGTTGCTCTTTATCTTAACATATATACTTTCTGTCTCTCTGTTACATGTTGATAAAGCCCTTAGGATGTGTACTCGATTTCCAGGACTATGATGCAGATCATACTAGTGGGGCCTAGGTAGTCCATGAGTACATCATTCAATGTTCCTAGTCATGGGAATATCGAAACGGGGCATCGATATTCCATAGTAGACTAGCGTATATCTTCTCGACCCATGTGATGGGCGATGGATGATCCCATATCCATTGGTGTTTGACATCATAGATGGTATGCCGGTGCTTAGTGGTGACTGGGTATACAGAACGAACTCGCCGAGAACTCCCAGATGGTATTATACCTCACGTCTGATGGCAGTTCTCTGGTGACACTGGTACAGCTTAGTCTGTTTACCCGAGATCGTCATAGAGTCTTGTGTGTCTCCTACTGTGCTTTGATTTCCACCCTACCACGGCTCTACCGAGTCGTGCAAACAGGTGGTTTTTGGGTACAGTCCCGATTCACATGGAGGCAATGAGCGATAGGAGGGGATTCGTCTCTCCCGGTATTGGGGGTTGATATTGCGCTATGCACGACTGGCCATAACTGGAAATCCCTGGCCAGGGTTGCAGTGATATACTGGTAAGAGTTATCAGTAGTTTCACGATTGTTGTAGACCTTACGTCGGCATGACTTATCAAGCTATTGGGGTCTGACGTTTACCACCCCTAGGCGAGATATGCGACATATCAGACGAACAGACCGGACTGTACGGTAAGTGTTGCTGGTTGGATTCACAGGAGTGTGAGCGGGCTTGCTCGTCGATCTTCTGATCGCTCAATACCCGGGTGGCTGTTACGTTTAGCAGACCGCTTGCGGCTTGTGGGTGCTTGATATGATCATCATCTGCTGCCGGCGTATTGACGAGTCTTTAGAGTCCTACACAGAGGTTTCCTGGCTCAAGAGAAACGAAACAGGAGCGCATATGAGATATGTGCGGGACCGAGAATAATACCAGTATGTGATACTGTATTCTATTCTCGCGATTTGTATCATTGGATGGTTATATATGATATAGCCGGGTTACCGAATCAAGTATTGATTCGATACATTGATACACTAAATATTAGTCGGTTATATGCAGTATGACCGGATCATTAAATCAAGTGTTGATTTATTGATTTAATGTATAAAAATATATCACATATACTACTTGTGCACATCAAGTGAGAAAATCCATCTTAAGTGAACCAATACTAGTTAATGTAAAGTAATATATCTAATATATAATTATACATTAAATCATTAAATCAACACTTGATTTAATGATCCGGTCATACTGCATATAACCGACAAATATCTAGTGTATCAATGTATCGAATCAACACTTGATTCGGTAACCCGGCTATATCATATATAACCGTCCAATGATACAAATCGCGAGAATAGAATACAGTATCACATACTGGTATTATTCTCGGTCCCGTACATATCTCATATGCTCTCCTATTTCGTTTTGCTTGAGCCAGGAAACCTCTGTGTCGGACTCTAAAGACTCGTCAATACGCCGACAGCAGATGATGATCATATCAAGCACCCACAAGCCGCAAGCGATCTGCTAAACGTAACGGCCACCAGGGTATTGAGCGATCAGAAGATCGACGAGCAAGCCCGCTCACACTCCTGTGAATCCAACCAGCAACACTTACCGTACAGTCCGGTCTGTTCGTCTGATATGTCGCATATCTCGCCTAGGGGTGGTAAACGTCAGACCCCAATAGCTTGATAAGTCATGCCGACGTAAGGTCTATAACAATCGTCAAACTACTGATAACTCTTACCAGTATATCACTGCAACCCTGGACAGGGATTTCCAGTTATGTCCAGTCGTGCATAGCGCAACATCAACCCCCAATACCGGGAGAGACGAATCCCCTCCTATCGCTCATTGCCTCCATGTGAATCGGGACTGTACCCAAAAACCACCTGTTTGCATGACTCGGTAGAGCCGTGGTAGGGTGGAAATCAAAGCACAGTGGGAGACACACAAGACTCTATGACGATCTCGGGTTAACAGACTAAGCTGTACCAGTGTCACCAGAGAACTGCCATCTGATGTGAGGTATAATACCATCTGGGAGTTCTTGGCGAGTCCGTCAGTGTACCCAGTCACCACTGAGCACCCGCATACCATCTCTGATGTCAAACACCAATGGATATGGGATCATCCATCGCCCATCACATGGGTCGAGAAGATATACGCTAGTCTACTCTGGAATATCGATGCCCCGTCTCGATATTCCCACGACTAAGAACATTGAAGGATGTGCTCATGGACTACCTAGGCCCCACTAGTATGATCTGCATCATAGTCCTGGAAGTCGAGTACACATCCTAAGTTCTTTATCAACATGTAACAGAGAGACAGAAAGTATACATGTTAAGATACAGAGCAACCAGATAGCGTACTATCATGTCGAGCAAGAAAGTCCTACCTATATATGTCCCAGCATCCACTACAATATACATCCAATGTACAGTAACGGCATGTAGGGCATACATTTAACTAACAATCTCCCACTTGCACTAGGGCCATCTGTAGCAGTGGTTGTAGTATCTAATACTCAACCATCCCATATTAGTCTCTCTCTGGGAAAAAGCCTTTGTGCGTGGATCCGTCGTGTTGTCCTCTGAGTCTACTCTCCTAACCTCGATCACCCTGGAGATCAACTATCTCCATGATCAGGTGATGCTGCCTCAGAATATGTCTGGGTCACTGATGGGACCAGGGTTCCAGGGCCAAAGCCACACTTCCATTGTCACACAATGGTAGGAACCTAGTTCATCTCATGAACCACTATACACCCAAACTGCCTCTTTGGTAGTACCTTTAATAGCGATGTTACCAGCCTTTATCGTCTAGTTTGCTACGGTATCTAGCTTGGAACTCTTCCAACATACTGTCCCTCTACTAAGGGTAAAGACAATGCCTGCGACTGACATTCAGTCGTCTTTATCACCCTGGAACCTTTCCAGTGATTCTCCCCAGGATCGATTGATACCATCTCACTAAACCTAATGAGAACCCTATCATCCATTTAGATCTATCTCATAGATCCAAATCCCTGGATTTAGGAGGTATCACTTTGATCCTATTGGAGAATCCATGTGATAAGAGGAGATCGACCGATCGTAGCATAGGAAACTCTTTTCCTATCAAGAGTATGTCATCCACGTACTCTACGAGGATCATCACTTTCTTAGCTCCGTGACGATCCTGGGGAGACCTTTGTAGATCCGGTCCTCCACTTCCTTAGCTCCGTGACGATGTCCCCTCGCTGCGATCATCGGATCCCGGACTCTAGCGTCGGCTTCATCGGAGAAATGGGCGGGCTAGGTCATCGACTTCGATGCCGAAGATGATCTACGTCGAGGCAACTTAAGATCAAGCTCCACCTTCACCAAGTCATGAAACTTGTGAAGAAAACACCCCATACTACATGGCAAGTGGTAGAGGATGAAGAAATAGGAAGTGGGTTCACTTTGGATTTGGATTTCTCACTCTTTTTCTCAAGGCACCATTGAAGGTAGCAAGCTTTCATGAAGCTTGATGAAGATGAAGAAGAAAGAAAATGATAAGAATTATCAATAATAGAAAATAAAGTGATTCTTATCATTATGCAGCCTTGGGTTAGTTTAACAAGTGTGGAGAATAAACTAGGGTTAGGTGAATGGTTAGGTTTAGGCAAGAAACAAAATGGTTGCTTCTTTTGTTCTTTTGTTGAAGCTTCATGAAGCTTTGACCATTTTTGTTTCTTTCCTAAACCTAACCATTCACCTAACCCTAGTTTATTCTCTACACTTGTTAAACTAACCCAAGGTTGCATAATGATTAGAATCACTTTATTTTCTATTATTGATAATTCTTATCATATTCTTTCTTCTTCATCATCTTCATCAAGCTTCATGAAAGCTTGCTACCTTCAATGGTGCCTTGAGAAAAAGGGTGAGAAATCCAAATCCAAAGTGAACCCACTTCCTATTTCTTCATCCTCTACCACTTGCCATGTAGTATGGGGTGTTTTCTTCACAAGTTTCATGACTTGGTGAAGGTGGTGCTTGATCTTAAGTTGCCTCGACATAGATCATCTTCGGCATCGAAGTCGACGACCTAGCCCGTCCATTTCCCCGATGAAGCCGACGCTAGAGTCCGGGATCCGATGATCGCAGCAAGGGGACATCGTCTCGGAGCTAAGGAAGTGGAGGACCGGATCTACAAAGGTTATTTTCCGTTCACTTCTAGTTAAGTTGTTAACTTATATCGATTTCGCCTATCCTCAAGTTAACGATCTCGCATTAGGGTTTCTCGGCACTTGTAAAATTTGATTTTGGCATGTTTGATCTGTTGTGGAACCTCATGTGTGTGCCTAGGAACCCTACAGTGGTATCAGAGCCTAGCTAGAGCCTTAGGCGATGAGTAGACGAAGTTAGAAACCCGTTCGAACCCGAAACCCTAACTCAAAACCACTCTCTGGACATTTTCTGGAATTTTGGATTTTTGTGAATTAAAAATATGCAGAAAAATCATCAGGCCTTTTTAAGAAATATTGTGCAAAACGAGCGGCTAACTCGATCAAACCGCGGCGGAACCGCGGCACGAGCATGGCTCGTGCGGCGGTTCCGCGGCCGTACGGCAGCATCCTTCAGAAATGTTTGCACAGTAATTCCTAACTATTATTCCTGTATTTTCTGGGAATTTTTAATTTGCACTCAAGTGTTGAGTTTTCTGGGTTGTTTTGGGGAATCGATGATTCGATCGGATTGTTTTGCTTTGTCTATGTGTTTTTCCGGATAATTTTTGAATATGTTAAAAAGTTCGACCGGATATAGATACCCACTTTTTCCCCCTGCCGGGAAATTTCCAAGTGTTGGATTTTTCCGTGGTTTAAAGACGTTCTAAGTAGTGCAAGTAACGCGATGGACCCTCTAGAAGACAACAAACCTTAACTCGATTATGTGACCGTCTTGAACTGCTCTTTGAACCTTAGGGTTTGGGGCAGTACGGCGTGCCACATGTGAGGCGTTGGCTTAACCCTTCTACGGCTGGACCGTTGGTACTGAGGCATGAAGTGAATGTTTTTAAACTTATTTCATGTGTTGAGCTGTTTTGGGAAAACTTGGGTGTTCGATTGTTCGATCGAAAAGTTTAACATTTTCTATTTATCCGGAATACGATACAATATTTGGAATTCATAAGTAGTTATGAGATAACTAATATGAATGTTATAAACATAGCACTTTAGTCTCACTTGATCGGTTGCCACGGAATTTTGATGTGATCAAAAGTCCGTCGCAATCACGTTGATTACACGGATACTCGCCAGTAAACTTAATAGACATCTACACCCCATAGCCCCGACCAAGTGACTGTAGGAGAACCCCGTCGCCAAAAAGCATCCGTTCGGGTGCTCGCGGCAGCGGTGTTCCGCCTTAGTGCACTTCGTCGACGGTATCGGGAGTGCGGCCGTCCACTAAAGTTTGCGACGAGCATTCGTTCTGGATGCCGGGAATCTTGTTGAATTGCCTGACTTTATATTGAAAAGTGTTTTCGATATTGAGACTAAAATGTGGGGTTTATAATTGTTAGGCATGCGTGTAAGTGCACGGCGGCGCCCCGGCCGTCAATCCGACGCCGGAATGCGGAAGCGGTGAAAAACTAAAATTTTGCGGACTTTGCAAACCGGCACCACCGCGCACTATCATCCGGATCGTTACCATTAACTAGTCTAAGCTATCTACAAGAATGGGAATAGAGATATACCGACGATCCAAGTCCTCCGGTCTTCATCTCCACTCCGATCTCCTCGCGGGATCTCCGTCCGTCTCCTCCTCGTCGGAAAGGGCACCACGAAGCCTACATCGTTTACGGGCTCCCACCTCAATGCCGAGGCAACTTGGGCACGAAGCCGGCTACTCGATGTGCCCAAGGTTCGTTGTAGAATATGTAGTGAGCTTGTGTCTCTTTTTGGGATTATGGAGTTGCCTTTTGTAGAGGAAGAAGAACCTTGAGAGAGGGGGAAAAAGGTAGCATACTTAAGAATGAGAATAACAATTTTTCTCCACCAAAAGAAAATGAATCCCATCATCCCATTTGGAATGGCCGGCCCCCCCTTGTACATATGTGATTGGAGAGAGAAAGAGTAAGGTCAAGGGGGTGGGTGGAACAATAATGAAACAAGGAATCATGAAAGAACATGATAACAAAACTATGCCAACACTCCACACAACCATCAACAACAACCATGATGCTAACAAAGTCAAGCCATCATGATAAGGAAAGTCAAGCAAGTCAATGGATGGTGCACCATCATGAAGACTATCATGATGCAACAAGATGCAAAGAACCCCCTCCACTAATGCCTATTTGCAACAATGCAAATAAACCCTCCTCCACCAACCTTCGGCCAATGAACGGAACAATGGAAATTGGCCGAAACAGAAAGCAAACTGGCAACTCCAAAAAACTGGTCCCGTAATAAATTACGGGAAAACCCCGATACTGTGCATACACACCCGCATCTGTATTTCGACCGAAATACAAATGCAATGAGACAAAGTCTACGCTGTACTATACTAGGATCCGGCTTATACCAAAGCCGGCTAGTAATATCTGTTCGATCCTGATCCGTGCAATACCGCACGTATCTGATCGAACCCTGCCATATTACCATACGGCCTATAGTACAAACTGTCCGATCCTGATCCGTGCAATACCGCACGTATCTGATCGGACCTTGCCATATCTCCATACGGCCTCTACAACCTTTCGCCCGAAAGCTTGAGTAACTGAAAGTGTGGCGGACTCTAAAGACTCGTCAATACAATGGCTGAGGATTTAACCACTAGCACGTCAGAGGTATATGCCAATACGTGACGGGCCACCAGCTATTGACCAAAAGGGACGTCGATGAGGAAGCTCACCCCGACACCCAACTGAGCCTGTCAGTGACAATATCCGTGCAATACGGTCCGTTCGTCTATGAGCATCGCATGGCGGGCCTAGGGGGTTGGTAAAAGTCAGACCCCCAAAAGCGGTACAAGTCGTGTCGGAGTGTAGCCCAGAACACCCTGAGATACTACTGGAATACCTACCAGTAAATCTCCTTGCCTTGGCCAAGGACTTTGTGTAATGGCTCTCCTAGACACAGCACGACCTCACCCCCAATACCGGGAGAGACGAACCCCTGAAGATACGCTCACTGCCTCCATGTGGCTCGGGACTGTACCCAACTAAAACCTGTTTGCACGACTCCTTTGAGCCGTGGTAGGGTAGTAATCAAAGTACAGTGGGAACTCACACGAGACAAATGACGATCCCCAGGTCGATGAACTAACCTGCACACATGTCACCAGGGAACTGCCATCTGACGTCTGGTATATGACCAACTAGCATGTTCCCGGCGAGTCCTGTCCGGTGTACTCATAACCCAATGAGCACCTGTATACATCTTAGGTGATCCAACTGACACCAGTGGCTTGTGAGACCGGCCACCGCCCCTCGTCGGGGTCTCGACTGTATACACTAGTCTACTAATGGAGTATCGATGCCCAGTCTCGAAACTCCCACGACTAGGGACCTTTTAAGGATAAGCTTATAGACCCCAGCTCCCACTTATATGATCGCCCTCATACTGCTGGTGGTCAAGCAAGAATCCTAGGGGCTCTATCAACGTGTAATAGCGACGTGTCAGGTCACCTAAAGCAGTACACGATGATAAAGGTAAACCAGATAGCATACTATCATCTCGAGTAAGACTGTCCTACCGGGATAGGTCCTCCCTCAATCATTGCAATCACGTACCTGTGATCCAATAATTGACTCTGAGGGCACTATCTCCAACAATCTCCCACTTGCACTCAAGGCTAATTATTGCGATGTCGCATACTCACAGCCCGTATGATACCGAACATCCAACTCCTCTACTAGTCAGTCTCACAAAGCTCGTTTGCGGAACTATTGCGTTCGAGGAATAGCCTCAGTGAGTGGATCCGCTTAGTCGTTTCTTTCAATGTCTCTCTATATCTCAAGTTCGCGGAGAAACCCATCTCCCGAAAAGAGCAATACCTGTCTCAGAATATGTCTGGATGTCTGATGGGACATAGCTCATAAATGAACTCCAAATCCAAACTTCTTAGACTGTATCGTTAACTGAACTTAATCAGTATGCTGCGCCATGCCACCCTCAGTATTGCCTTGGACCACCTGTCCAAAATACTGCCCCTCATCAGAAGGAAAACTATAACTCTGACAACCTTCTTGTCGTCCATGTCACCTTGGAAGCCTGGAATGATAACTGTCTCCCGAATAAGGCTGTCGTTATCATATCCCTAGAACATCCACTTATGTTCTAAAACTGCTTCCTACCGTTTCTCCAGGATTGGATTAATGTCAACTTATTGCATCTAGTGCAAGAACAACATCTGGTGTGGTACTTGACATCTCACGATTGACTCAATTGCCTGAGCAAGTGATCTGTCAATCATGCCCGTCCCTCTCCCCTTTAGTCTGTAAGACACCTTTGGAGAGGGTGACTCCATTACCTGCAGGTACACTACCGTGCCTGGAGTCGCCCATCCTAAATACTCTTAGAATGCTGTCAAGTACCCTGATTGGGAAACCACCCAAATCTAGATCTAAGACCATAGATCTAGTAACCAGTATGTCTGATATAAAATCCATTTCCTTTGTGGAGAAACCACTGTGTGACGACCAAAGTATAACCGATCGTAGTGTAGGAGTTTCTTTTCCTACTTTGTGTATGTCATCCAAATACCATGACATCACACCCTACTACCTTCTCAACAGATCCATCCCCTATTCTGATGAAGTCAAACCCATGACTGTCACGTCAGAAATAGATGATCTATCTCCGCTACATCTGCTTTAGTCTATAAATAGACATAAGCTACCTGTCCACCAATGCTTCCGCTGCTCCCACTGACTACGACAACCCTCTGGCAGAGTCATATACACGTGCACTTCCAAAACTAGTTTAGAACGACGCTATACTCATCCTCCCGCCGGGTCTCGCAGCCTGGAACAACAGCAATGGTAATTGTGGGTAAATAAGAACTTCCCTGTCACCGTCCTTGAGGCTACCGGAGTACCTCTCGGGTGCCTGAAGTTACCCACCTTATCTGCGGAGTGGCCAATGGAATGTCAATCCAGATTGAATCTTTAGGTTCCTTATCAAATCTTCAGTAATCGTTTGTGGTTCTGGAATCACTTCCAGTTCTACCATACTCCCACTACTGTTTTTCTGAAAAAATCCATTTTTAATAAAACTGTGGCGAGTCTAGAACAATATTGCTATCGTTCATCCAGATGGTAGAAAGTCAACCCTCGTCATAGCCTGGGTCAACCCACAAACAGCCATTACAGAAACGTGCCTTGAGTTATCCAGTGTCTGGTTTTAATCATAAACCGGACAACTCCCCGTACCTTAACATCGTTAAGATATGAACTGTTCTATATCCAATATAAAACAGAGGCACTGATTTAATTGAACCAGATTCAAATCATGCAGCTGTCCCCAGCGCATGTCAACTAAATGGAAGGAGGCCGATCAGCGTTACTCAACTTAGGAATACTTCCAATTATGAGTAACCTGAAAGAGAAGCAAGATCTCTTTATCATTACTATCAACTGAATACCACAAGTATCTACATCTTCGATCTCTTTGAAGAATCCTGATACTTGCTATACCTGGTTCTCTACTCTATTCAAATACCTATAACTTCTCAAAATTCGGACCCTGTGTTTCTACGAAACACCTGTCTAAATACTAGAGAAGTCATAAGTAAACCGAATATAGTATGAGAACCAACCCCTATGTCCTAATGGACACTGGACAACATACAATACTCTGTATAAGTCCCTTGAGTCTAACAACTCATTCCCTGTGTGTTGTAGGTTGAAAACTGTACTTATGGTTATGAAGAATTACACCGCTGTTTAATGCTCCTTACCTAACCATCCACTGATATAGGTAAATGTCATCGACATAATTTCATAAAGATATATCTCACTCTATGAAAATAGACGTACAGATATATCGATTTGAAATTGGTGCATAACAGCGGATATTCAAAACCAAATATTTGCCGACCGGCAAACAGCCCAGGTGATTTCCTCAAATATCACCGATTCCAACGAATCCCGATATAATGAGGATAATCACCCAATTCCCAATAACTTACTCCCACTCATCATCTGTAAAACCATACAGATGTGAGAATCGTACCTGGTAAATACATACCCTGGAGTAAGTGTCTAATCGGGAAATCAGTTTTCCTTTAACATTACACAGTGAAACTGAAACATTGAAATGTTTCGATGGGGTATCCTGGTATTCCTAGTAATGCCTCTTCCAGATTCACGAATGTAACCGTATAATTCTTTGCCACCTCTCCAAATCCCTTCATATGTCTTTAGTCTTTACCTTCTGCACACCCCTTTAGGCCAAATGGTTTTCTTCCTTCCCTACCGTTCGGCACCTGCCTATGGTTTGGAAGAAGACTATCCAATAAGCATATTGGGTGTACTGTCCCAATCCTAGGAACACTCGCAACACGAGAGAAGGTGAAGATAAAAGACACCTGAATGTACTTTATTCCTATTTCTCCTGAACCAGGATCCATCCCCGAACTGGAACAAGTTCCTTTCGAGTTCGTATATAACCATACGATGGAATATCCAAATAAACTGTGGATCTTCGTAGTGATACGGAGTGTCCTGGAGAAATACAAAGGTGATTTAGGATTGGCGAACGAATAATTGGTTTGGTCGTGAATACCTGTTGCAATTTACTTTGCCCTCTTACTAATCCCTTGCTTTGTCTTAACTTAATACCTTCTGCACACCATCGTTATGCTAATTGGTTTTCTTCATTCCCTACCGGTCGGCACCAGCCTAAGGTTTGGAAGAAGACAATCCAATTTGCGTAATAGGTGTACTACCCCTAAACCAAGGAGTACTCGTAACCTGAGAGAGGGTAAAAGGAAAAGACAACTGAATAATCCTATCCGTTTTCTCCAGAACCGGAAACCATCCTCGAATAAATTCTTTCGAGTTCGTATCTAACCATACGATGGTTTTGTCCAATGGAAGTGGACGTTCGTAGTAATACGGGGTGTCCTGGAAAAAAGGGTAAAAGTAGGAGTGGCAATGAGGTCTGCAACTCTGACAATCCAAAAGCCAGTGTTTAAGAAGGTTCGGTCAACTTGGTCACTGAGTCAAAGTCTTAGGGTCGGGTCAATGGTCGCTGCCAAAGAGAGAGAGAAAAGAAACACTCAGCGTGCACTCTAACCTAGATCAGAATGGTTACCAATTTATCTAATCTGGAGTCCTCCCACTGTACCTCAAATTCTCCTCCAAACCTGAAAGAAGAATTAGTCGGGGTCACCCGAGGAGTAAACTAACTCATCAGTGGGAATCGGGATCCAACTCTCATCGCATGACAACGTGACGGAATCCGCTCACGGTATCACACTCCAGAAGGTATGCGCATATCTGGCAAGTTTCAGTACTTTTGAAACTCCCGATGTGATTTCTGCCCCATGCTCTTATGACCTTGACTAAGGCCAACAAATCATAAGTCACATGTCAAGTTCTACCCGTCATTGTCCAGGTTAATTTGAATCCACCCGTACAAGCCCTTGACTAAGGCCAACAAGGCTATACGACTGTCCCAAACCAACGCATCTATCTATGCAGCATATGAATACCCAATAGCTACCAAACACTGTGCCTTGACTAAGGCCAACAAACACAGCTTGAATACTATTGACTACCCATATGAAACGACGGAGGGCTACGAATGGTTTCTGGCGAAAACCTTTAACGTAATGAACTTGATATCGTTGAAGGAACGGATAGCTTTTTAGAAAATATAGTGACGAAAACCTTTACTAAAGAGGTCACTCCCGGTGAAGGGATCTCGGCTCTTTCCCCGTAGAATGGGGTGCAGGATATTCCAAATGAATACCACGGTGCAAAGCAAAAGCAATCGGCTATAGTGAAGTCATTGCCCTGACGCAAACTTTTTGTCCAAGGGGTCACTCCCGGTGAAGGGATCTCGGCCCTTGCCTCGTCGACTGAGGAGCAGGATATTCCAATGAATACCACGATGCAAAACAAAAGTAAACGTCCTTGCAATAACAGCTTTTTGAAAAGTGTTCCAACAACATCAGATTAGGTTTGTTTTTAACTTGCATTGATCCGAATCAACGCAGTCCCATCAATTGATCACACCAAAAAGAACGAAAATATACTGATGTACGTATATGCCATCCGCATTCGCCACTGGGTCCCGTCATTACCCGTTAGGTTAGCTAACTAACGACAGAGCGGGGACTGGACTAGCGCGGATGTAAAACATATACAACATCTACTAATATATATACCAATATATAGTATTCGCTCAAGGCGTGAATAAAATGCAACATCACAGAAAATGTACAGCATCACAGAAACAATACAGATATCTGGGATCCCCGGGTTTCACAGAGCCGCTGAAACCCGACGTTCCCCTGGTCGTGTGGATAGCCTGTGCAATGAAATCCTAGACCCCTACGGGCGCGGCAAGTTACCCGCCAAAACCTGAAGCGAGGCAGCCCCCTTCAGCGCCGTGAATGGACCACCCAGCACTTCACGGAATCCGGCAACTTGGGCACCCCTCCTGGGTCAACCTGTACCCCCTACGAGTGCGGCGAATAGCCCGCCAATCCTAGAGTGAAGCCCCTTCCGTCTCAATGCCATGAGATGCGGGCTTGTTGCCCTCCAGAACCCGGCTATCCGTGCACCCCTCCGCGGGGTATCCTAGTACAGAAAGTAAAATATACATACACCGGGTACATCGACCGCAACCAGGTCGTGCCCCAAAATAATAATACAATCAGGCAGTGACGGCAGTCCACATGTCGGACGCTCGCCCCGCAATATCAAATGTACATAATACAACCACAACTGTACTAGCATTGCATCCAGGCTATCCCCACGACCGATCCGCAACATCACAGCAAAAACAGAACATCAACATGAAAGTCACGTTCGCAAATCCGTCTAACCGGGCTATAGCAGTTAGACCGGATTTACCGATCGAGTGACATTCACGGTCGCAGATATAATGTAAATACTGTGAAAAATGTGTTTAAAATTTTCCGATTGATCAAACAATTAACAAGTGGGCCCCAAACAAAACTGTAGCACTCACAGAAAACCTGGGCCCAATTTTAATATCCCAAAACACATATTTTAATCCCAGAAAGCTACTGAAGAAATTTGATGCAGGGATCAGAACAGTCGGCGGCGGAAGGGCGGCGCTTAAGGAAGGTGAGGCCGCGCTTCCGCGCTTCCACTGTTGACTTACACTCTCGAATTTTCTCAGTAGCATTGCAATATCCAGTACATCAATATTTTACAACCTGAAAAATTTTTCGACACCAAAAATTTCCAACAGAAAACTGATGCGACAAAATACGGGTTTTTGGACTTTTTGATCGATCGGAAATGCAAACACATTACACAAAGCTAGACTAAGTTAATGGCGAGGCTCTGATACCACTGTAAGTGCACGGCGGCGCCCCGGCCGTCAATCCGACGCCGGAATGCGGAAGCGGTGAAAAACTAAAATTTTGCGGACTTTGCAAACCGGCACCACCGCGCACTATCATCCGGATCGTTACCATTAACTAGTCTAAGCTATCTACAAGAATGGGAATAGAGATATACCGACGATCCAAGTCCTCCGGTCTTCATCTCCACTCCGATCTCCTCGCGGGATCTCCGTCCGTCTCCTCCTCGTCGGAAAGGGCACCACGAAGCCTACATCGTTTACGGGCTCCCACCTCAATGCCGAGGCAACTCGGGCACGAAGCCGGCTACTCGACGTGCCCAAGGTTCGTTGTAGAATATGTAGTGAGCTTGTGTCTCTTTTTGGGATTATGGAGTTGCCTTTTGTGGAGGAAGAAGAACCTTGAGAGAGGGGGAAAAAGGTAGCATACTTAAGAATGAGAATAACAATTTTTCTCCACCAAAAGAAAATGAATCCCATCATCCCATTTGGAATGGCCGGCCCCCCCTTGTACATATGTGATTGGAGAGAGAAAGAGTAAGGTCAAGGGGGTGGGTGGAACAATAATGAAACAAGGAATCATGAAAGAACATGATAACAAAACTATGCCAACACTCCACACAACCATCAACAACAACCATGATGCTAACAAAGTCAAGCCATCATGATAAGGAAAGTCAAGCAAGTCAATGGATGGTGCACCATCATGAAGACTATCATGATGCAACAAGATGCAAAGAACCCCCTCCACTAATGCCTATTTGCAACAATGCAAATAAACCCTCCTCCACCAACCTTCGGCCAATGAACGGAACAATGGAAATTGGCCGAAACAGAAAGCAAACTGGCAACTCCAAAAAACTGGTCCCGTAATAAATTACGGGAAAACCCCGATACTGTGCATACACACCCGCATCTGTATTTCGACCGAAATACAAATGCAATGAGACAAAGTCTACGCTGTACTATACTAGGATCCGGCTTATACCAAAGCCGGCTAGTAATATCTGTTCGATCCTGATCCGTGCAATACCGCACGTATCTGATCGAACCCTGCCATATTACCATACGGCCTATAGTACAAACTGTCCGACCCTGATCCGTGCAATACCGCACGTATCTGATCGGACCTTGCCATATCTCCATACGGCCTCTACAACCTTTCGCCCGAAAGCTTGAGTAACTGAAAGTGTGGCGGACTCTAAAGACTCGTCAATACAATGGCTGAGGATTTAACCACTAGCACGTCAGAGGTATATGCCAATACGTGACGGGCCACCAGCTATTGACCAAAAGGGACGTCGATGAGGAAGCTCACCCCGACACCCAACTGAGCCTGTCAGTGACAATATCCGTGCAATACGGTCCGTTCGTCTATGAGCATCGCATGGCGGGCCTAGGGGGTTGGTAAAAGTCAGACCCCCAAAAGCGGTACAAGTCGTGTCGGAGTGTAGCCCAGAACACCCTGAGATACTACTGGAATACCTACCAGTAAATCTCCTTGCCTTGGCCAAGGACTTTGTGTAATGGCTCTCCTAGACACAGCACGACCTCACCCCCAATACCGGGAGAGACGAACCCCTGAAGATACGCTCACTGCCTCCATGTGGCTCGGGACTGTACCCAACTAAAACCTGTTTGCACGACTCCTTTGAGCCGTGGTAGGGTAGTAATCAAAGTACAGTGGGAACTCACACGAGACAAATGACGATCCCCAGGTCGATGAACTAACCTGCACACATGTCACCAGGGAACTGCCATCTGACGTCTGGTATATGACCAACTAGCATGTTCCCGGCGAGTCCTGTCCGGTGTACTCATAACCCAATGAGCACCTGTATACATCTTAGGTGATCCAACTGACACCAGTGGCTTGTGAGACCGGCCACCGCCCCTCGTCGGGGTCTCGACTGTATACACTAGTCTACTAATGGAGTATCGATGCCCAGTCTCGAAACTCCCACGACTAGGGACCTTTTAAGGATAAGCTTATAGACCCCAGCTCCCACTTATATGATCGCCCTCATACTGCTGGTGGTCAAGCAAGAATCCTAGGGGCTCTATCAACGTGTAATAGCGACGTGTCAGGTCACCTAAAGCAGTACACGATGATAAAGGTAAACCAGATAGCATACTATCATCTCGAGTAAGACTGTCCTACCGGGATAGGTCCTCCCTCAATCATTGCAATCACGTACCTGTGATCCAATAATTGACTCTGAGGGCACTATCTCCAACAATGCGATGTCTAAGGAATTCATTTGGTTAGGCATGCGATGTCTAAAGAGTTTGCGGATTCTAACTGTTGTAGTTTTACACTTTCTTTTCTGTGACCGTAAGTGTAATATGTGATATCGCCGGTTTCGTTGCTATATGTCAACGACAATTAGGATGCGCATATTTACTTACGTTGATGACATGTGATGTTATGTATTGCTGGATTTGTTATATTGGATCGTCGTGTTTGAATAGCCGGGGGTTTTTATGTGAGATGAGTGTTTTTCATTTTCATTCATGTAAAAACTTGTATGTAATATTCTTTTATTGGGGCACTTCCAGATTGCGGAAGATGTCACCATTGATGTATATTATTTACTTTTCCGCATTAGGTTAGACCCAAGGAGGGGAGCACAAGTAACCGGGTTCTAGGGTCCAGTGGGAGACCATCTCGAGGAGTCGAGTTCAGGTCTCCTAACTCTAGAATTGGTAGGGTTGCTTGCCGCTCTCATAGGGGTCTAGGGGTGTGGGATTGGATATTCATCATGGCCGTGGAATCCGTGTTTTATACTGGCTCGTATTAAAAACACTGACGTCCTAGTATATCCAATATTTCATATGATATTTTCTGCTGCGTTATCTGTGATGTGATCATGTGATATGTTCAGATAGATATTGTATATAGTATATATGATATATTATATAGACGTTGCTTATGTTTTACACCCGCGCTAGCCCTGCCTCGCTCTGCTGTTAGTTACCTAACCTAACGGTGCAGACGGGACATCGAGACGAATGCGGATGGCATAAGCGTACGTTATATTTATCCGTGATGTTTAGGTGGACTTAAATGATGGGACATTCATTAATGAGATTAATGAAAGAAAATAAACCTAAATGATGTTGTGGAATCGAATTTCAAAATAAAAACAGGTAGCTACAGTTCTTGCTTTGCATCGCGGTGTTCCTTGTAGAACATCCTGCACCTTATTCGATAAGGAAAGGACCGAGATCCCTTCACCGGGAGTGACTCCTTTAGCAATAACTGGCAGATGCTACAACTCTCGGTTTGTCTTTTGATTGCTTCTATAGTTTCTGCTTTGCACAGCGATATATATGATATATCCTGCACCTTATTCGATGAGGAAAGGGCCGACGATCCCTTCACCGGGAGTGACCCCTTTAGCAAAACTAGAAAAGCCTAAAAAACACTCTATTTAAAAACCATTTGATTCTACAACGAGATCAAGTTCAAAGCGTTAAAGGTTTTCATAAAAACCATTCGCAACCCTCCGTCATTTTAGGAAGTAGAGTACTTAGTATTCGTGCTGTGTTTGTTGACCATAGTCAAGGCACAGTGTACGGTAGCTAAGTGATGTCTTCCTAAACCGCATATGATGCGATTAGTTAGGACAGTCGCGTGACTTTGTTGACCTTAGTTAAAGGTCATATGGGTGGGACTAATTAATCACGAAATGACGGGTAGAACTTGACTAGTACTTATGATTTGTTGACCATAGTTAAGGTCATAAGTGCTAAGGGTAAAAATCTTTATCGGGAGTTTCAAGTGTTAAAATTTGCAATGAGATTGCATACCTTCTATGTGATAGTTGGATCCCGATACCCACTGCGAGTAATTGTTACTCCTGGGAGAGTTTTGCACTTTACAATTAGCCGATCAAGTAGGTGTCTAGAAAGGTGTCAACGGGGTTACGCCTCTGGGAAAACGAGGTTTGCTGTAATTAGGTCCGTGCGAAAGCACGGGGAACCTCCCTCAAAGTACCGACACTGGCCTGGCTGAAAGATTGGCGAACTTGTAGAGTGTAATTAATCCAGACTAGTCTTTCCATTTAGGGTTTGAAGGAAGATTTGATAAAAACAGTGGGAGCCATCCTGATTAGATAAAATAAATAACCAATCTAACCTTGCAAGAGCACACGCAGAGTGTTTTTCTTCTCTCTCTCTCTCCAGGTAGCGACCATATCACGCTTTAATCAAGATAATAATATGGATGTATTGACCGAACCCGCTTGTTATACTGAGCTGGGAACGTTGGTCCCGCTCCAACTTATAATTGTTATAAGACAGAGCAGGAAATAGGGGAATACCAGGATTCCCATGCCACCCAAACGAAGAAAGTACATGAGATGCATCTCCTTCGGGTGTGTTCATTACAAAGAACTGTTTCTCAGTATCCTCTGCGTCCTGGGTATCTGATACCGGAACAGGATCCCAGAAATGTAATCCGTTACATGGGCTACAGAAAGGTAGAGAACTAAGAATGGATGATAAGTTTCATGAGACAGAAAACGGGACAAGTGTTGCAGCCAAGTCTGTTGGTCACTGTCACCCTGTATTACCAGTACATTGATTCTGAATGAATGTTATTAGATACCGAACCTGATATACAAAATCATATCAGTCTCTTTACAAGTAAAGAAATGATAAAATTTTGTATTGATGGATAATGTTTTGAACATTTCCTATATCAAAAGTTGATCGGTTCTGGCACGTTATCTAAAAGCATTGATGTTCTAAATCAAACCACAGTTCTTAGTATACGAAACACACACAAGAGGAAGAGTTCAGAAATGAACGAATCCTTCTTGAGGCATTGTAGACTAGGTCATATCAATGCGACCCGACTGGCTAAAGTTACATTTAAGATGCATATTTAAATCGGTTTGAATTTACATCTTGTGAAACTTGCCAGTCATGTCGCAAAGATTAGATGACCATAGCTCTATTTATTGGAAACAGAGAAAGTGTTAGTAAACTCTTGGAACTGATACATGATGATGTATGTAAGGTCCCCTGTCTACACATGCCAAGACCGGTTCTTTATACTTCATTACATTCTCTGATAATCTCTCAAGATTCAGCCATATGTTCCTGTTGAAACATAAGTCCGAAGCTTTTGAGATATTCACAGAATATAAGTTAGAAGTAGAGAACCAAAATCCGGGTATAAGCATTATGTCCTTTGATGAGATCAGGGAGGAGAATACTTATGCATGGAATTCTTGGACTATTCTAAAGCAGAATGAGATTCTCTCTCGGTGTTACTCCTCTGTATACACAACAGCACAATGGTGTATCAGGGCGGAGCAATAGCACCCTATATGATATGGTGTGCTCTATGATGAGTACTACTGAGTTACCTATTTCCTTTTAGGGTGTTATGCACTTAAGAAGTTGCATACCTATTGAATTGGGTTCGAATCAAATCAGTGCCTACCACTCCATATAAGATATGGTATGGGAAGAGCCTATCTCTTAAGTAAGTTAAGATTTGGGATTGTCCGGCCTATGTCAAAAGCAAAATCCGGACTAGATCGAGGCAAGGTCAGTTCTGTAGAACTGGAAAGGTTCCAGCTATACAAAACTGCAGCTGATGATTTGACAGAACCAAAGGATTCAATAGTCCCCGACGAACCTCAGCCTCTCCGCCGATCTGGTAGGGTTCCTTATCTGCTTGAGAGATACTTCGGTTTTTCGATGACAGTGGGAGCGAGGAATGCATCATGAGATGATGACCCAACTAGTTTCGAGCAGGCCATCGAGAGTAGGGACTCTGTAAGAATAGCTGGATGCTTAGCGATCTGAGATGGAATCCATGTACACCAACAAAGTATGGACTTTGGATGCTATATCTGAAGGGTTAAATCCCCATCAGGAGCAAGTATATCTTGAGAAGATTACTTGGTGTAGATGGAAAAGTTGAGACTTTCAAAGCTAGACTTGTTGAAGGTTTTCGTCATCGACCGGGCGTGGATAATGATGAAACCTTTTCCAAGTGGCTATGCTTAAGTCCATCAGGATCCTACTTAACATTGCTACATACCATGACTACGATATCTGGTGGTTGGGTGCCATGACTGCTTTTCTAAATACTGATTTAGAAGAGAACGTCTATAAGTACACAGCCAGAGAGCTTCGTAAACAGTGGGAGCAGCGGAAACATGTGCAAGTTGCTTTACAGGATAAAGGAGGCATCGCGGAGTTGGAACATCTGTTTTTGATATGGTAGTCAAAGAGTTTGACTTCATCAAAATGGTAGATGAACCTTGTATGTACAAAAAGGTAGTATGGAGTATGGTGATGATCCTCATGTGTGTGCCTAGGAACCCTACACACTTGATTCGATAACCCGGCTATATCACATATAACCGATCGATACAAATAAATCGCGAGAATAGAATATGGTATCTCATACACGTATTAATCTCGGTCCCTCACATATCCCATATGTGCTCCTACTCTGTTTCGCCTAAGCTAGGAAACCTCTGTGTATGACTCTAAACACTCGTCAATACGCGGGCAGTAGGTGATGATCATATCAAACACCCACAAGCCGCAAGAAGCTAGCTAAACGTAACGGCCACCCGGGTATTAAGCGATCAGAAGATCAACAAGCAAGCCTTATCATACTCCTGCGAATCTGTAACACTTTGAAAATCGTTTAGGTAGTTTTTCGATAATCGGTAAAATAAACAGTATTTTCCGTAAAATGTCAATATAATTATTTTTCAATATAGGCCTAATTATACAAAATTTAGATAAGAAATTGCTAGAAATTGGATAATTAATTTTCACTTAAAAATTTCTAGTCATTTAAATTTTTTTCCTTAATTAATTATTTCTAATATTATTTTAAGATTTTAAATATATATTAAATTAGTGATAAATACAAATTTGAATGGGTAAATTACATACTTAAGATTCATTACAAACTAAAATTTAGTAATAACAAAAAATTTATCAAGACATTCCAAGATTTGTTGTTCTATGGTTTAAAGTGAAATTTAAAATGAAATTTAATTAAGAAAATGATGTGATATGCATTTAATGAACTTAAGAGATACTTTCTTCATAGAATTTTCCACACACTTCTCTCACACCTTCCCCACTCTCCTTTGGCCGAGAGCCTCTCCCAGCAGCACCCCATTTTCCCCCATTTCTCCTTTGCTTCAAATTTCATCAAAATGCATTAAAAATCCACAAATTTCTTCACAAATTCGAAACAAACCCTTATTCTATCTTTCCTCAAGCCCAATTTAGTTTAAAACATGGAGAAAGGAGGCATCTTTTAAGGCTAAGTGCAAACTAGGGTTCAAACTTGTGAGGTAAAATTCTAATCTAATGGTTAAATTGTAGTTTAAATGTACTAAAATAGAACTTTGAAGTGTTAATTTAATAGTAATTGCTTGTTTATGAAATTCAAGAAAGGGGTTTGATTTTGGATTAGGGTTTGAAGAATTGCTAATAGTTTGAATTAAGTGTTGTGGCTAGCTAGTTGTGTGGTTGGATGATTATGCTTGATAGTGGTCATTTTGTCGTTAATCCGCGATGTTTGCACCGAATTTAGAATGTTAGTGCTTACTAGGTTTTTTATATAATTAAGTGGTGAATTAATTGTGATATCTTGATTATATCATTAGCATCTCCTACGACATTTAGGGTGTGTGAATGCGAAATTGGTTGGATCGGGTTTTAGTTTTGACGGTTGTTCCGAACGACGATTCTAGTTAAGGTTATAGTGATTTTCGTGTGTGTTCCGCGCACCCTGTGCACGTTGTACCTAACTTGTGAACGTTGATCTTTTCATACTGTGACTTTGCGTCGTTTCAGAATATGTAACCTTATGTCGTGTGTTGTGCAATTTTAGGATCAGTTGCGGAAACATCGGACGTGGCGCGCAAAGGCAAAGCTTTGGTTGGATCAGATTAGCGAGGCGTCCGGGTGAGTAGATGTACACATCTATGGGGGGATCGTCCGGATGACGCGAGGCACCCGACATTTAGGGTTGCTAGTAGTAGTTGCATTCATATGCATAGCTTTCTAGTTATTCATCTGCTGGCATCGCATGGTTATTTATATACACATGTGTGATATCACCTCTTAGGACACTTGCACCATTACCATTGGCTCATGATGCACGCGCACTATTCATGTGAACACACATGCCATTGGTAATTGCCATGCCACGAACACATAAAACCTGCTTAGTTCAGTATCAAACACATGCATCATACATACATGATACATTGAATTGCAAAGCATGCATATACCTCAGTTCATTATCATGCTTATATAGATTCCTCGTCATAAACTACATTGCGTAATATTGATATCATAAGCATCTATCATTTACAACATGTCAGATATTATGATTTCTTGAGGATTTCGGTATTGATGAGATTTCTGGATTTTGGGGAAAACCGCAAGAATTTTCCAAACTCATTATGTTTTAAAAAGGCAAGTTGCAGTTTTCTCATGATGTTTGTGTCATCCACCATGAGTTTTCATGTTTTCTGTTGGATTTCGAGACCCGATTCGAGGAGTGGATGAACTGTCTCAGGTACATGGTGCGCCCGGTATGGTACCCCGGGGCAAGAAGCTCGAGTTGTAGACGATGAGCCTGGCAGGGGAAGACTACCAACCGGTGATGTCTGGCGCGGCGGATATCCGGAGGATACCAACCGTTGTCATGAGATTTGATGATATGGGTCGATCCGGACTGACGGAGCCCGAGGTATTGAGATATTGACATAGTGAGACATTGAGACAGATATACTTCCATATTTGGTGTCGATGCTTGACACGGTTTTAGGATGATTTCATTGATAGTACCTTAGCTATTGTACAGATATTTTTCTAAGTTAAGAATGCAGAGATCATCATATTTAAAAACTTAAAGATTTCGTATTGATTTTGCATCCATGTGCATACATATTAGTAGCATCGCATCATACTTAGATATGCAGGTTTTAACGCATTGCGTGCATTCTTAAGATAGCCTTATTAGATGTTACTTGCTACTCACGAACTGGCAACTCACCCCCGTTGTGCCACAGTGTCTTGCAGGTCGGACCCGTCAGCCTTGCAGCGGCAGGCGTATATTTTCATTGGCTTCTTTTGTTCGGACTCGCGACATTGCTCGTAGGTGGATTGCGAGAACACTTTTGTACTATCATTGTATCTAGTATTCTCCATCTACCACTTCTTATTTTGTATATGCGACCTAGTGATGAGACTGAGAGATTTGTGTATATGTGGTTCCTCTGAGGCCGAGCTCACTTGAGCCGACGTTGTGTTTTTCTTATTTTTGGGTTTCTTTATGCTTATTTTCTTGATATAACATATATATTGCGTGTGGTTGTGATCCGCCTTGGGCGAAGAGCTAGCTCCCGCTTGGGGATGCCATTATATCATTACAGGTTTATATATCTTATTGTACCCTTTTTGGGGCCAGTATTTACAAAGGAGACTCTGCCGAAATTTTCGGAAAATTTTGATGTTTTAAAAAGGGATTAATACAACTAAATTGGTTTAAAAATCATTTTCATAAAAGGTTTTTCTTCACTCTTGTTGATTTTGGTTTAGATTTTCTGGGCTTTGACTGACTTAGGTTACGTTACGCCTTAAGACGACTCGTAATCTAAGTGACAATCATGTTCCGTATCTTCGGGTCGTGACAGAATCCAATCAGTAACACTTACCGTACAGTCTGGTCTCTTCGTCTGATTTGTCGCATATCTCGTCTAGGGGTGGTAAACGTCAGACCCCAGTAACTCGATAAGTCGTGCCAATATGAGGCTCAAAATAGGTCGAGAAACTACGGGTAACACTTACCAGTAAATCTCTGAAACAGCCCTGGCCAGGGAGTTCCTGTTATAGCCAATCGTGCACAGCGCAACATCAACCCCCAATACCGGGAGAGACGAATCCCCTCCTATCGCTCATTGCCTCCATATGACTCGGGACTGTACCCAAAAACCACCGTTTTGCACGTTCTCATGAACGTGGTAAGGTGGAAATCAAATCACAGTGGGAATCACATAAGACTCTATGACGATCTCGGGTCGACGGACTAACCTGTACCAGTGTCACCAGAGAACTGCCATCTGACGTGAGGTATAATACCATCAGGGAGTTCTCGGCGAGTCCATCCAGTATACCCAGTCTCCACTGAGCACCCGTATATCATCTCTGATGTCAAACACCAATGGATATGGGATCATCTATCGCCCATCTACATGGGTCAAGAAAGTATACGCTAGTCTACTCTGGTATATCGATGTCCCGTCTCGATACACCCACGACTAGGGACATTAAACGATGTACTCACAGACTACCATTGTCCCACTAGTACGATCTCCATCATAATCTAGGTAGTCAAGTACGTATCCTAAGGTCTTTACCAACATGTAACAGAGAGACAATCAGTGTACATGTTAAGATAAAGAGTAACCAGATAGCATACTATCATGTCGAGCAAGAAAGTCTTCCCTATATATGTCCAAGCATCCACTACAATGTACATCTCATGTACAGTAATGGCCTCTAGGGTATAAATATAACTAACAGCTTGAATATTTTGCCCCCTGCGTCGACCTTGGTCCTTGGCATGTGTCAGTTGTTTGAGGATTGATTCTGTCGGCAAAGCTGCTGCTTGGGGAGCTTGCATGTGGAAGACAGACTTCCTCTGGGCTTCCTCCATCGGTGTTGAGGCACCGAGGGTGGGAGGTGGGAGCATCGACCAAAAGAGAAGCCCGTTGATTTCTTGAAGAGCCGGATTGCAGAGATTTGAGCCTGCAGGTGGCCCGTACTTGACTCTACCAGATATGACAGAGCCTGAGTTGTTAAGGTGGGAATAAACGCCATTCAGTATCCCCTCCCCTAAGGGCAACCAAAAACATACACACCACGATTATCTGATCACGGGAAAAACACGACACACAAAGTGTGGAGTGGAAAGAAGAAAAGGTCCCACCGGGCATGTCAGAATCTGTTCTCCGCCGAAAGACGCGACCGGGACGTTGGGATGTCTGGCCTGAATTTTGGGGGCGGATGTTATTTGATTTTATCCGTCCACCTCTCCGAAGATACCAAGTTGATTTATGACACCATGTATCGAAGGTTTAGATGGATGCGGCCGATGTAGCAGACTTCGTCAGATTCCCCCTCATTGTGAGGGGTTTTGATTGTGTGGATGCTCTTCCCTGCTAGCGCAAGCCCCTGCAGTTAATTACGCTACTGCATCGCGATAACCACTTTCTCCTTCTCCGGATGGTCACTTCGTGTCGTGTATGTTTGTTTTATTTTTGGTTGCCCGTGGATTGTATACGGAGACTAATTTATGTTGTCGTCCGTAGGGCGTGGATTAGTCCAAATCCCTATTTTCTTAGATTAGGTTTTGGGTTGGGTTTAAGGATCGTTAATCTCATTTGAGACTAAGATCAACTTAAACGTTTGTTAAGGATACGTTAGTCTAATTTTAGAGTAAGATCGACTTAACAATTTGTTAAGGATACGTTAGTCTAATTTTAGACTAAGATCTACTTAACAGGATCATTTAGATCCAACAAAAGAGCATTTGGGCTCTATTGTTTTAGTTTAGGGACTTTGTGGTCCATAAGTTTAAGGACATCATAGTTCTTTGAGTTTAAAGACATCATAGTCTAGTTTAGAGACATCATAGTCTGTAGGGTTTAGTTTAGGGACGTTGCGGTCCATAAGTTTAAGGACATCATAGTCCATGGTATTTTGGCTCCACAGTTTGGGGATGCGCTAAAAGTTATTGGTTATTGGGACCCTCCATCTCTCTGATGACGTTGAATTATTACAACGACATGTATCAGAGTTATGAAGAGATGTACCCTTGAACCAATATCCCGATTTGGGGAATGGGATGAACATCAGTTTAGATGTCATCTGTTAGGAGAACACTAGTCATCTTTGGGACTATGATTAGTTTGGGGAGACCTGAACATAGGGGCTTAGTTGATTGGTGACACAATGGGTCTTGGCTTCGGAAGACTTGGCTAATTTGAGCTAAGGTTGATTTCCCTTAATCACCCCATAGTGCTAAAAATTGAACCAGTGTTAAACACTGGACTTTGGAGGAGCTCATGTGTGAACACATGAAGAGCCCCGAAGTGGGCATTGTTCCTTGAGTTTATTCCCTCATATATATATATATATATATATATATATATATATATATATATATATATATATAAGTGCTGAGCACTTGGCTCACGTGTGAGCACGTGAGGCGCCCGAGGTGAGAACTGTTCTCTGGATTTTATTCCTTTTTCATTTATAAGTGCTAAGCACTTGGTTCATCAAACAGTCATATGCAGACAAGTGAGGTGCCTTCAAAATGCGAGCACTGTCTTTGGAATTTTCTCCTTCTTTTATACACCACTGTTTGGGGGTCACGTGGGAACACGTGAGGTACCCCCAAAATGGGAGCTAACTTAGGCTTATTCCATTTTTCCTTTTCTGAGTGCTAAGCACTATTGGGTCACGTGAAATCATGTGAGGCGCTCTGAAGAATGAACATTGCCTTTGCTTTATTCTCCTTTTCTTTTTCCGAGTGCTAAGCACTATCAAGGGATCACGTGAGGTCACGTGAGGCGCCCCCAAATTGAGATATGTTTTAGATTTACTCCCCTTTTTGAAAAGCTTATTCGGTGGTGTGCCAAGAGTTATTGGTTATTGGGACCCTCCACCTCTATGAAGATGTTGAAGAATTACAACGACATATATCGGAGGTGTGGAGAGATATACCCTTAAACCAAATTCCAGATTGAGGGGAGAGATCATGGTGGGATGAAAATAATTTTAGATGCCATCTGTTAGGAGCTCATTAGCTATCTCTGGGACTGAGATCGGTTTGGGGGACCCTGAGTATGAGGGGCTCGATTGATTGCCCTCGGGAGATTTTATCTAAGTTTGGCTAATATTGGCCTCTCATAGTGTTAAACACTAATATATGATCGGCACACACATGCTCCCACGCGAGGCCTTAAAGTAGTGTTAAACACTAGTGTATGATCAGCGCTCACATGCTCCCACGTGAGGCGCTTGAAATAGTGTTAAACACTAAGAATTTGAGGCACTCACGTGGGATCACGTGAGGCGCTCCAAAAATAGGGTTTATTCCCTTTTCTCTTTTATAAGTGCTGAGCACTTCTCAGGGGTCACGTGAGGCGCTCCAAAAATAGGGTTTATTTCCTTTTCTCTTTTATAAGTGCTGAGCACTTCTCAAGGGTCACGTAGGGTCACATGAGACATTCTAAAAATAAGGTTTATTCCCTTTTCTCTTTTATAAGTGCTGAGCACTTCTCAAGGGTCACATGGGGGTCACGTGACTAGATCTCATTCTTTCCCTCTTTGTTCCTCAAAGGTGCTCACGTGGGATCACACGAGCTTTTATGTAGCGTTTGAATGCTAATGAATCATCAGGCTGCTCTTCTATGGTTCTGAGGGATCAAGTTCTCCTTTTGTTCTTTGCAGAGATTAAATTCTTTTTAAAGGGTTAAACCCTAGTTCTAGAGGAATTAAATTCCTATATGTTTTGTAAGAGTTAAACTCTTTTGGATTCAGTTCTTTCCCCTAGGTTTTGAATCTGCATGATAGAATCTCCCCGATGAGAATTAAATTCTCAACTTGTGGGGAGATCCGCTTCTGCAGATCTTAACCAGAGGAAGAACTAAGTTCTTTTTAGAAGAGTTAAACTCTTAGTTTGAGAATTAAATTCTCTTTTTTGGGGAGGTTTTGGGAGGGGTTCCTCTTCTTTAGAGAATTAAATTCTCTCTCTATTTTTCTTCCCCTCTCCCTATGTCTCTCTTTTCCTTGCTCCTATTTATATGAGAAGAAAAAGAATCAATTTGTTAAGAAAATCTCTCATTGAGAGATCATGATTGATTCCATGATCTTTTAGATCAATTGGTGAATTTTATTCACCGTTGGATTTTTAATCCAAAGGTTCTCTGTTTAACAGAGAAGATTTCTTGTTTGTTTAACAAGATTATGAATATCTTGTTAGGTTTAACAAAATTAGAATTTTATTCTATCATATCTTTTTAGTTTAACAAGATCAGAAATATATTTTCTTAATATGGATATCTTGTTAACATAGAATTTTATTCTTATTATAAGATTAGGAAAATATTTTCCTATGATAGATTTGTATTCTATCAAATGATCACCGCTGGATCATTGACCCAAGGGTCCTTTGTTTAACAGAGAAGATCTTTCTAGTTTAAGGAAGATTAAGAAAATACTTCCTAAATAGAATTTAATTCTAGAATTTGATAGGAACATTTTTAAATTAGAGTGCTCACATGCTTTGCATGTGATTGGAAAAAGCACTCACGTGTTTAACACGTGACCCCTAGTATGGGTTTAAGCCTGTGTATATTCAGAGAGCTCACGTGTGTAACACGTGAGGCATGTTTGGTCCTTGGTTATTTATATTCAGTGCTTATACGCTTTGCATATGAGCGCCCACGTGTTTTACACGTGATGCCTGTTTGGCCCTTGGTTATTTATGTTCAGCGCTCATATGCTTTGCATATGTGCGCCCATGTGTTTTACACGTGATGCCTGTTTGGACCTTGGTTATTTATGTTCAGCGCTCATATGCTTTGCATATGTGTGCCCATGTGTTTTACACGTGATGCCTGTTTTTTAAGATTCTCCCCTTTTTGTAAGAGAACAAGTAACTCTTAGCCAAAAATTTTTGCGGGAACATGAAGCTCATAACGGGTCGAGAAACTACTGATAAAACTTACCAGTAAATCTCAGAAAAAGCCCTAGCCAGGGACTTACTGTTATGTCCAATCGAGCACAGCGCAACATCAACCCCCAATACTGGGAGAGACAAAATCCTCTCCTATCGCTCATTGCCTCTATGTGACTCGGGACTGTACCCAAAAACCACCGTTTTGCATGTTCTCTTGAACATGGTAAGGTGGAAATCAAAGCACAGTGGGAATCACACAAGACTCTATGACGATCTTGGGTCGACAGACTAACCTGTACCAGTGTCACCAGAGAACTGTCATCTGACGTGAGGTATAATACCATCTAGGAGTTCTCGGCGAGTCCATCCAGTGTACCCAGTCTCCACTAAGAACCCGTATATCATCTCTGATGTCAAACACCAATGGATATGGGATCATCCATCGCCCATCTACATGGGTCAAGAAGGTATACGCTAGTTTACTCTGGTATATCGATACCCCGTCTCGATACACCCACGACTAGGGACATTAAAGGATGTACTCACGGACTACCTTTGTCCACTAGTATGGTCCGCATCACAATCCAGGTAGTCAAGTAAACATCCTAAGGGCTTTATCAACATCTAACAGAGAGACAATCAGTGTACATGTTAAGATAAAGAGTAACCAGATAGCATACTATCATGTCGAGCAAGAAAGTCCTCCCTATGTATGTCCAAGCATCCACTATAATATACATCATATGTACAATAATGGCCTCTAGGGCATACATATAACTAACAATCTCTCACTTGCACTATGGCCATATGTTGTAGTATCCAATACCCAACAATCAACAGTGGTTGTAGAATCTCATACTCAACTATCCCATAAAAGTCTCTCTTGGGAAAAGGCCTTTATGAGTGGATCCGTCGTATTGTCCTTTGAGTCTACTCTCCTAACCTCGATTTCCCTAGAGATCAACCATCTCCATGATCAGGTGATACTGCCTTAGAATATGTCCGGGTCACTGATGGGACGGGGGTTCCTAGGCATAAGCCACAACACTATTGTCACACAATGGTAGGAACGAAGTTCATCTCATGAACTAATATACACCCAGACTGCCTCTTTGGTAGCATCTTTGGTAGCGAAGTATTCAGCCTTTATCGTCTTATTTGCCACGGTATCTAGCTTGGAACTCTTCCAACATATCGTCCTTCCACTGAGGGTAAAGACAATGCCGGTGACTGACATTCAATCGACCTTACCACCCTGAAAGCTATCCAGTGATTCTCTTCAGGATCGATTGATACCATCTCACTACACCTAGTGAGAATCCTAATATCCACTTAGACCTATCTCATAGATCCAAAACCCAGGATTTAGGATGTATCACTTTGATCCTTTATGGAGAATCCTTGTGATAAGAGGAGATTGACCGAGTGTAGCATAAGAAACACCTTCCTTATCAAGAGTATGTCATCAACGTACAATACGAGGAAGACCACCTTCCTCTCTACTACCTTTTTTTTGTATATACAAGGATCATCTACCATTTTGATGAAGTCAAACGCTTTGAATACCAAATCAAAACAGATGTTCCAACTCCGCGATGCCTCCTTTAACCCGTAAAGAAACTTGCACACGTTTCCGCTGCTCCCACTGTCTATGAAGCCCTATGGCTGTGTACTTATAGACGCTATCTTCTAAATCATTGTTTAAAAAAGCAGTCATGACACCCAACCGCCAGATATCGTAGTCATGGTATGTAGCAATGGCAAATAGGATCCGGATGGACTTAAGCATAACCACAGGAGGAAAGATTTCATCATAATCCACACCTGGTCGATGACGAAAACCTTCTACAACAAGTCTAGCTTTGAAAGTCTCAACTTTTCCATCTACACCAAGTAATCTTCTCAAGATATACTTGCTCCTGATGGGGTTTTAAACCTTCAGATATAGCAACCAAAGTCCATATTTTATTGGTGTATATAGATTCCATCTCAGATCACTTAGCATCCAGCCATTCTTACAGAGTCCCCACTCTTGATGGCCTGCTCGAAACATAGTTGGGTCATCATCTCATGATGCAATCCTCGCTCCCACTATCATTGAGAAAACCGTAGTATCTCTTAGGTGGATGAGGAACCCTACCAGATCGGCGGAGAGGCGGAGATTCGTCGGGAGCTATTGAATCCTCCGGTTCTACCAAATCATAAGCTGTAGTTTGTATAGCTGGAACTTATTCCAGTTCTACCTCATGACCACTAATTTCTTCCATAAAAAATTCCTTTTCTAAAAAGGTGGCATGCCGAGAAATAAAACACATTTTGTTCCTCGGTGCGGTAGAAGATATTCCCTTGCGAATACTTGGGATATCCAACAAACTTCCACAGAACTAACATTGCCTCAAGCTTGTCCGTATTTTGCTTTTATACATAGGCCGGACAACCCCAAATCTTAACTTACTTAAGATATGGGCTCTTCCCATACCATATCTCACATAGAGTGGTAGGTACCTGATTTGGTTGGAACCCTATTCAATAGGTATGCAACTTCTCAAGTGAATAATTCCCTAAAAGGAAATAGGCAACTCAGTAGTACTCATCATAGAGCGTACTATATCTAATAGGGTGCGATTGCTCCGCCCCGATACACCGTTGTGCTGTGGTGTATGCGGAAGAGTAATGCCGAGAGAGAATCTCATTCTCCTTTTGAATTGTCCAGGAACTCCGTGCTCAAGTATTCTCCTCCCTGATCACATCAAAGGACATAATACTTATTATACCCGTTTTGGTTTTCTACTTCAGACTTATATTCTTTGAATTTCTCAAAAGCTTCAGACTTGTATTTCAACAGGAACATACATCCGAATCTTGAGAGATCATCACTAAATGTAATGAAGTACAAAGAACCAGTCTTGGCATGTGTAGACAGGGGACCTACATACATCATCATGTATCAATCCCAAGAGTTCACTAACTCTTTCTCTGTTTCCAGTAATCGGAGCTACGAACATTTTATCTTTCTGACATGACTGGCAAGTTTCACAAGATGTAAATTCAAACTGATTTAAATATGCATCTTAATGTAACTTAGCTAGTCGGGTCGCATTGATATGACCTAGTGTACAATGCCTCAAGAAGGATTCGTTCATTTCTGAACTATTTCTCTTTTGTGTGTTCTTGTACGTTAAGAACCGTGGTTTGATTTAGAATATATATGATTTTAGATAACATGCTTGAACCGATCAATACTTTGATTTAGGAAATGTTCAAAACATTATCCAACAATACAATATTATATCCATCTTTAGTAAATAAAGAGACTGATATGATGTTGTATATCAGGTTTGGTATCTAATAACATTTGTTCAAAATCAATATATTTGGTAATACAGGGTGATAACCGCCAACTAGTTTGGCTGCAACAATTTCACCGTTTCCAACTCTTGAAACTTATCACCCATTCCCAGTTCTCTACATATCTGTAACCCATGTAACATATTACATATGTGAGATCCTGATCTGGTATCTCATACCTAGGACGTAGAGGACACTAAGAAACAGTTCTCTATAATGAACACACCCGGAGAAGAAGCATCAACATGCACTTTCTTCATTTAGGCGGCACGGGAATCCTGGTATTCCCCTATTTCCTACTCGGTCTTATAACAATTATAAGTTGGAGCGGGACCAACGTTCACCAACTTAGTATAACAAGCGGGTTTGGTCAATACATCCATATTATTATCTTGATTAAGGCGTGACATGGTCGTTACCAGGAGAGAGATAGAAGAAAACACTCTGCGTGCACTCTTGCAAGATTAGATTGGTTATTATTTTATCTAATCAGGATGGCTCCCACTGTTTTTATCAAATCTTCCTTCAAACCCTAAAAGGCAAGACTAGCCAGGATTAATTACACGCCACAAGTTCGCCAATCTTTCGGCCAGGCAAATGTCGGTAATTTGAGGGAGGTCCCATGTGCTTTCGCACGGACTTAATTAAAATAAACCTCGTTTTCCCAGGGGCGTAACCCCGTTAACACCTTTCTAGACACCTACTTGATCGGCTAATTATAAAGTGCAAAACTCTCACAGGAGTAACTCTTACTCACAATGGGTATCGGGATCCAACTATCTCATAGAAGGTATGCAATCACATTGCAAATTTCAACACTTGAAATTCCCGATAATTTTGCCCTAAGCGATCTATGACCTTGACAAGGTCAACAAACTATAGACCCCAAGTCGAGTTCAACCCGTCATTTCTTGATTAAATTAAACCCACCCGCACGACCCTTGATAAGGTCAACAAGGTCGTACGACTACCCTAATCCAATCGCATCATATGCTAGCAGATAAGCACTAATCAGCTACCGCACACTACGCCTTGACAAGGTCAACAAACACGGCACGAATACTAAATACTACTTATCTGAAATGACGGAGGGCTACGACAAGTTTTTAAGAAAACCTTTTGCGTAATGAACTTGATATCATTGTAGAATCGAGTGATTTTTGAAAAGGAGTGTTTTAGAGGCTTTTACTAGTTTCGCTAAAGAGGTCACTCCCGGTAAACGGATCTCGGCTCTTTTCTTATCGAATGAGGTGCAGGATATTTCACAAATACCACTATGCAAAGCAAAAACTATAGAAGCAATCAAAAGACAAACCAAGTAGGTTGTAGCATCTGCTAGTTTCACTAAAGAGGACACTCTCGGTGAAGGGATCTCGGCTCTTTCCTTATCGAATAAGGTGTTGGATATTCTACAAGGAATACCGCTATGCAAAGCAAGAACTAGAGCTACCAGTTTTTAAAATAAGTTTCCATAATATTTTTAGGTTTCTTTTTCTTTCATTAATCTCATTAATGAAGTCCCATCATTTATGCTTCCTAAGCATCACAGAAGAAACGAAAATACAACGTACTCTTATACCATCCGCATTCGCCACAGTGTCCCGTTATGCACCGTTAGGTTACTTAACTAACGGCATAGCGGGGCGGGACTAGCGCGGATGCAAAATATAAGCAACGTTTATTATATATATCATATATACAATAATAAAGCATTCGTCTCAGATATATAAAGTAATCACATCACAGAATATCAGCAGCAGAAGAACACATATGAAATATTGGATATAATAGGAATTCAGTGTTTTATTTAAGCCAGTAAAAACGCGGATTCCACGGTCGTGATGAATAGCCAAACCCACATCCATAGACACCTACGAGAGCGGTAAGCAACCCTCCCAGTTCTAGATTTGGAGACCCGGTCTCGACTCCTTGAGATGGTCTCCTACTGGATCCTAGAACCCGGTTACTTGTTCTCTCCTCCTTGGGTCTATCCTAATGCGGAAAAGTAAATAATATACATCAACGGTGACATCTTCCTCAACCCGGAAGTGCCCCAATAAAAGAATATTGCATACATGTTTTTACATGAATGAAAATGAAAAACTCTCATCTCACATAAAAAAAACCCGGCTATTCAAACACGACGATCCAATATAATATATCCCAGCAACACATAACATCACATGTCATCAACGTAAGTAAATATGCGTATCCCAATTGTCGTTGACATATAGCAACGAAACCGGTGATACTGTTAGTTATATGTATGCCCTAGAGGCCATTGCTATACATAGGATGTATATTGTAGTGGATGCTGGGACATATATAGGGAGGACTTTCTTGCTCGACATGATAGTATGCTATCTGGTTGATCTTTACCTTAACGTGTTCACTGATTGTCTCTCTGTTACATGTTGGTAAAGCCCTTAGGATGTGTACTTGACTACCTGGACTATGATGCAGATCATACTAGTGGGGACAGATAGTCTATAAGTACATCCTTCAAAGTCCCTAGTTGTGGGTATATCGAGACGGGGCATCGATATACCAGAGTAGACTAGCGTATACCTTCTCGACCCATACAGATGGGCGATGGATGATCCCATATCCATTGGTGTTTGACATCAGAGATGATATACAGGTGCTCAATGGAGACTGGGTACACTGGACGGACTCGCCGAGAACTCCCAGATGGTATTATACCTTACGTCAGATGGCAGTTCTCTGGTGACACTGGTACAGAGTAGTCTGTTGACCCGAGATCGTCATAGAGTCTTGTGTGGTTCCCACTGTGCTTTGATTTCCACCTTACCACGTCCAAGAGGGCATGCAAAACGGTGGTTTTTGGGTACAGTCCCGAATCACATGGAGGCAATGAGCGATAGGAGGGGATTCGTCTCTCCCGGTATAGGGGGTTGATGTTGCGCTGTGTTCGATTGGCTATAACCGGAAATCCCTGGCCAGGGTTGCTGAGATTTACTGGTAAGTGTTACCAGTAGTTTCTCGAACTGTTATAGGCCTCATATCGACATGACTTATCGAGCTATTGGGGTCTGACGTTTACCACCCCTAGACGAGATATGCGACATATCAGACGACGAGACCGGACTGTACGGTAGTGTTACTGGTTGGATTCACTGGAGTGTGAGCGGGCTAGCTCGTCGATCTTCTGATCGCTCAATACCCGGATGGCCGTTACGTTTAGCAGACCGCTTGCGGCTTGTGGGTGTTTGATATGATCATCATCTGCTGCCGGCGTATTGACGAGTCTTTAGAGTCCTACAAAGAGGCTTCCTGGCTCAAGCGAAACGAAATAGGAGCGCATATGAGATATGTGCAGGACCGAGAATAATGCGTGTATGTGATACCATATTCCATTCTCGCGATGAATGTATCGATTGGTTGTATGCGATATAACCTAGTTATCGATTCAAGGATTGATTCGATAAGCCGATACATTGGATACTAGTTGGTTATATGCGATATGACCGGATCGTTAAATCAAGTGTTGATTTAATGATTTAATGTATAATTATATATTTGATATATTACTTTGCATTAACTAGTATTGGTTCATTTTAAAGGGATTTTCTCACTTGAAGTGCACAATGTATATGTGATATACTTTTGTACACAAGTTTGTGTCATGTTTGATGATACAAGCTAACTTGAGTTTGTGTAAAGTTTAAACCATGGTTGTGTAATGGTTAGGGTTTTCTTTTTCTTTATCATTTATTTATTTTGTTTATTTATTTTGCAAAATAAATGAATGGTGGCTTTCTTTGGATGCTAGTTGAAGCTTCATGAAGCTTTGACTAAGTGACCATATTTGTCTCATGCTTAACCCTAACCATTCCACTAAACCCTAGTTCATTCTCTACACTTGACCATGGTTGGATTATGATAAGTATTCATTTATTTTCTATTTTGAAAATAACTCATCATAACATTTTTCATCATCTTCTTCTTCTTCTTCTTCAAGAAGAAGCTTGCCTCCTTCAATGGCAACTTGAGAAAATAAGTGAGAAATCCAATTCTAAAGTGAACCCACTTCCTATTTCTTCATCCTCTACCTCTTGCCAAGTAGTATAGGGTGTTTTCTTCATAAGTTTCATGACTTGGTGAAGTGGGAGCTTGATCTAGTGATGCCTCGACGTAGATCATCTTCGGCATCGTAGTCGATGACCTAGCCCGCCCATTTCTCCGATGAAGCCGACGCTAGAGCCCGGGATTCGATTTGGACAGCGAGGAGACTTCATCGCAGAGCTATGGAGGTGGAGCACCGGATCTACAAAGGTTGTATTTCCGTTCTTTTAGTTAAGTAGTTAACTAGTTGCTTGTTTCGCCTAAAATTCTAGTTAACGATCCGTATTAGGGTTTCTCGGCACTTGTAAAATTTGAAATTGGCATGGTTGATGCCTTGTGAGACCTCATTAGTGTGCCTAGGAACCCTACAGTGGTATCAGAGCCTAGCTAGAGCCTTAGGCGAAGTGTAGACGACGTTTGAAACCCGAATGAATATCGAAACCCTAAAACAAAATGCTCTATGGACTTTTTTCAAAAACTGGGTTTTTTCCAGATTAAAAATGCTTAAAAAATTCAGCAGGGAAATCTAAGAATTACGGTGCAAAATTTTTCCCATGAACTGTTCATAGTGCGGCGGAACCGCGGCAGAAGCATGGCTTCTGCGGCGGTTCCGCGGTCAAATAATGCGTTTGGTCAACCATATTTGCTCAGTAATTCCTCTTTTATGGAGCTGAGTTTTCTGGGAATTTTTAATATTTATTCAAGAGTTGAATTTTCTGGGTTGTATTGGGAGTTCGTAGATTCGATCGGATTATCAGATTTTGTCTATGTGGTTTCCGGATAATTTTTGAATATGTTAAAAAGTTCGACCGGATATAAATACCCAATTTTTCCCCTGTCGGGAAATTTCCAAGTGTTGGATTTTTCCGGTGTTTAAAGACGTTCTAAGTAGTGCAAGTAACGCAATGGACCCTCTAGAAGACAACAAACCTTAACTCGATTATGTGACCGTCTTGAACTGCCCTTTGAACCTTCGGGTTTGGGGCAGTATGGTGTGCCACATGTGAGGCGTTGGCTTGACCCTTCTACGGCCGGACCGTTGGTACTGAGGCATGAAGTGAATGTCTTTGAACTTATTTCATGAGTTGATCTGTATCGGGAAAACTTGGGTGTTTGAATGTTCGATCGGAAAGTTTAACATTTTCTATTTATCCGGAATGGAATACAATAATTGGAATTCACAAGTAGTTATGAGATAACTGAATGAATATTATAAACATAGCAGTTTAGTCTCACTTGATCGGTTGCCACGGAATTTTGATGTGATCAAAAGTCCGTCGCAATCACGTAGCGTACGCGGATACTCGCCGAGTAAACTTAATAGACAGCTACACCCCTTAGCCCCGACCAAGTGACAGTAGGAGAACCCCGTCGCCGAAAGCATCCGTTCGGGTGCTCGCGGCAGCGGTGTTCTGCCTTGGTGCACTTCGTCGACGGCGTCGGGGGTGCGGCCGCCTACTAAAGTTTGTGACGAGCATTCGATCAGGATGTCGGGAATCTTGTTGAATTGCCCGACTTGATATTGAAAAGTGTTTTCGATAATGAGACTAAAATGCGGGGTTTATAATTGTTAGGCATGTGATGTCTAAGGAATTCATTTGATTAGGCATATGATGTCTAAAGAGGTTGCAGATTCCAACTGTTGTAGTTTTACACTTTCTTTTCTGTGACCGTAAGTGTAATATGTGAAATCGCCGGTTTCGTTGCTATATGTCAACGACAATTGGGATGCGCATATTTACTTACGTTGATGACATGTGATGTTATGTGTTGCTGGATATGTTATATTGGATCGTCGTTTTTGAATAGCCGGGGGTTTTTATGTGAGATGAGTGTTTTTCATTTTCATTCATGTAAAAACTTGTATGTAATATTCTTTTATTGGGGCACTTCCAGGTTGCGGAAGATGTCACCCTTTGTATATTATTTACTTTTCCACACTAGGATAGACCCAAGGAGGGGAGCACAAGTAACCGGGTTCTGGAGTCCAGTGGGAGACCAACTCGAGGAGTCGAGTCCGGGTCTCCTAACCCTAGAATTGGTAAGGTTGCTTGCCGCTCTTGTAGGGGTCTAGGGGTGTGGGTTTGGCTATTCATCGCGAATGTGGAATCCGTGTTTTATACTGGCTCGTATTGAAAACACGGACGTCCTAGTATATCCAATATTTCATATGTTTCTTCTGCTGCGATATCTGTGATGTGATCATGTGATGTTCTGTGATAGATACTGTATATAGTATATATGATATATTATATAGACGTTACTTATGTTTTACACCCGCGCTAGCCCTGCCCCGCTCTGCCGTTAGTTACCTAACCTAACGGTGCATGAAGGGACATCGGGGCGAATGCGGATGGCATAAGTGTACGTCGTATTTATCTGTGATGTTTAGGTACTTAAATGATGGGACTTCATTAATGTGATTAATGAAATAAAAGAAACCTAAAGATGTTGTAGAATCGAATTTCAAAATAAAACAGGTAGCTACAGTTCTTGCTTTGCACAGCGGTATATATGATATATCCTGCACCTTATTCGATGAGGAAAGGACCGAGATCCCTTCACCGGGAGTGACTCCTTTAGCAATAACTGGCAGATGCTACACACTCGGTTTGTCTTCTGATTGCTTTTAAGAGTTTTTCTTTGCACAGTGATATATATGATATATCCCGCACCTCATTCGACGAGGAAAGGACCGACGATCCCTTCACCGGGAGTGACTCCTTTAGCAAAACTAGAAAAGCCTCAAAAACACTCCATTTTAAAATCATTTGATTCTACAACGATATCAAGTTCATTACGCAATAGGTTTTCAGAAAAACCTGTCGTAGCCCTCCGTCATTTCAGATAAGTCCTGTTTAGTATTCGTGCTGCGTTTGTTGACCTTGTCAAGGCGCAGTGTGCGGTAGCTAACCAGTATTTATCTGCTTATGCATATGATGCAGATTGGGTTAGGGTAGTCGTGCGGCCTTGTTGACCTTGTCAAGGGTCGTGCGGGTGGGTTTGATTCAATCAAGAAATGACGGGTTGAACTTGACTTGCGGTCTATGGTTTGTTGACCTTGTCAAGGTCATAGATCGTTTGGGGCAAAATTATCGGGAATTTCAAGTGTTGAAATTTGCAATGAGATTGCATACCTTCTATGAGATGGTTGGATTCCGATACCCACTGCGAGTAAGAGATACTCCTGGGAGAGTTTTACACATTACAATTAGCCGATCAAGTAGGTGTCTAGAAAGGTGTTAACGAGGTCATGCCTCTGGGAAAACGAGGTTTACATTAATTAGGTTCGTGCGAAAGCACGGGGGACCTCCCTCAAAATACCGACACTGGCCTGGCTGAAAGATTGGCGAACTTGTAGCGTGTAATTAATCCCGGCTAGTCTTTCCTTTTAGGGTTTGAAGGAAGATTTGATAAAAAGCAGTGGGAGCCATCCTGATTAGATAAAATTATAACCAATCTATTCTTGCAAGAGCGCACGCTGAGTGTTTTCTTCTCTCTCTCTCCAGGTAGCGACCATATCACGCCTTAATCAAGATAATAATATGGAATATTGACCGAACCCGCTTGTTATACTGAGCTGGGGAACGTTGGTCCCGCTCCAACTTATAATTGTTATAAGAAAGAGCAGAAAATTGGGGATTACCAGAATTCCCGTGCCGCCCAAACGAAGAGAGTGCATGCTGATGCATCATCTTCGGGTGTGTTCATTACAAAGAACTGTTTCTCAGTATCCTTTACGTCCTGGGTATGTGATACCAGATCAGGATCCCAGATATGTAATCTGTTACATAGGGCTACAGAAAGGTAGAGAACTGAGATTGGGTGATAAGTTTCATGAGGCAGAAAACGGGGCAAGAGTTGCAGCCAAGTCTGTTGGTCACTGTCACCCTGTATTACCAATACATTGATTCTGAACGAATGTTATTAGATACCGAACCTAATATACAAAATCATATCAGTCTCTTTATCAGTAAAGAAATGATAAAATTTTGTATTGTTGGATAATGTTTTAAACATTTCCTATATCAAAAGTTGATCGGTTCAGGCACGTTATCTAAAAGCATTGATGTTCTAAATCAAACTACAGTTCTTAGTATACGGAACACACACAAGAGGAAGAGTTCAGAAATGAACGGGTCCTTCTTGAGGTATTGTAGACTAGGTCATATCAATGCGACCCGACTAGCTAAGTTGCACAAAGATGCATATTTAAATCTGTTTGAATTTACATCTTGTGAAACTTGCCGGTCATGTCACAGAAATAAGATGACCATAGCTCTGTTTACTCGAAGCAGAGAAAGAGTTAGTGAACTCTTGGGATGATACATGTTGATGTATGTAGGTCCCCTGTCTACACTTGCCAAGACTGGTTCATTATACTTCATTACATTCTCTGATGATCTTTTAAGATTCAGACATGTGTTCCTGTTGAAACACAAATGAGAACCTTTTGAGATATTCACAGAATATAAGTTAGAAGTAGAGAACCAATACGGGTATAAGTATTATGTCCTTTGATCAGATCAAAGAGGAGAATACTTGAGCACGGAATTCCTGGACTATTCTAAAGGAGAATGAGATTCTCTCTCAGCATTACTCCTCCGAATACACCATAGCACGATGGTATATCGGGGCGGAGCAATCACACCCTATATGATAAGGTGTGCTCTATGATGAGTACTACTGAGTTACCTATTTCCTTTTTGGGAGTTATGCACTTGAGAAGCTGCATACCTATTGAATAGGGTTCAAATCAAATCAGTTGCCTACCACTTCATATTTGATATGATAAGGGAAGATCCATCTCTTAAGTTAGTTAAGATTTGGGGTTGTCCAGCCTATGTCTGAAAAGCAAAATCCGGACAAGCTCGAGGCAAGGTCTGTAATGTAGAACTGGAAAGATTCCAGCTATACAAACTACAGCAGATGATTTGATAAAACCAAAGGATTCAATAGTTACCAACGAACCTCAGCCTCTCCGCCGATCTAGTAGGGTTCCTCACCCACCTGAGAGATACTTCGGTTTCTCTATGACAGTGGGAGCGAGGATTGCATCATGAGATGATGACCCAACTAGTTTCGAGCTGGCCATCAGGAGTAAGACTCTTTAAGAATGGCTGGATGCTTAGTGATCTAAGATGGAATCCATGTACACCAACAAAGTATGGACTTTGGTTGCTATATCTGAAGGGTTAAATCCCCATCAGGAGCAAGTATATCTTGAGAAGATTACTTGGTGTAGATGGAAAAGTTGAGACTTTCAAAGCTAGACTTGTTAAAGCTTTTTCGTCATCGACCAGGCGTGGATAATGATGAAACCTTTTCAAGTAGCTATGCTTAAGTCCATCCAGATCCTACTTGCTACGGCTACATACCATGACTACGATATCTGGCGGTTGGGTATTATGACTGCTTTTCTAAATGATGTTTTAGAAGAGAACGTCTATAAGTACACAGCCAGAGGGCTTCGTAGACAGTGGGAGCAGCGGAAACGTGTACAAGATGCTTTATAGGTTAAAGTAGGCATCGCGGAGATGGAACATCTGTTTTGATGTGTTAGTCAAAGAGTTTGACATCATCAAAATGGTAGATGAACCTTGTATAAACAAAAAGGTAGTAGGGAGTATAGTGACGATCCTCGTAGAGTACGTGGATGACATACTCTTGATAGGGAAGGAGTTTCCTATGCTACGCTCGGTCAAATTTCCGCTTATCACAAGGATTCTCCATATAGGATCAAAGTGATACCTCCTAAATCCTGGGTTTTGGATCTATGAGATAGATCTAATTGGATGTTAGGATTCTCACTAGTTGTAGTGAGATGGTATCAATCGATCCTGGGGAGAATCACTGGAAATGTTCCAGAGTGATAAGGACGACTGAATGTCAGTTACAGGCATTGTCTTTACCCTCAGTAAAGGGACGGTATGTTGGAAGAGTTCCAAGCTAGATACCGTGGCATACTAGACGATAAAAGGCTGAATACATCGCTACTTAAGATGCTACCAAGGAGGATGTTTGGGTGTATATTGGTTCATGAGATGAACTACGTTCCAACCATTGTGAGACAATGGAGTTGTGGCTTATGCCAAGGAACGCCGGTCCCATCAGTGATCCAGACATATTCTAAGGCGGTGTCACCTGATCATGGAGATAGTTGATCTCCAGGGTGATCGAGGTTAGGAGAGTAGACTCAGAGGACAACACGGCGGATCCACTCACAAAGGCCTTTTCCCAGAGAGAGACTTTTATGGGATGGTTGAGTATGAGATACTACAACCACTGCTATCAGATGGCCCTAGTGCAAGTGGGAGATTGTTAGTTATATGTATGCCCTAGAGGCCATTGCTATACATAGGATGTATACTGTAGCGGATGCTAGGACATATATAGGGAGGACTTTCTTGCTCGACATGATAGTATGCTATCTGGTTGATCTTTTCCTTAACGTGTTCACTGATTGTTTCTCTGTTACATGTTGGTAAAGCCCTTAGGATGTGTACTTGACTACCTGGACTATGATGCAGATCATACTAGTGGGGACAGATAGTCTATAAGTACATCCTTCAAAGTCCCTAGTTGTGGGTATATCGAGACGGGGCATCGATATACCAGAGTAGACTAGCGTATACCTTCTCGACCCATACAGATGGGCGATGGATGATCCCATATCCATTGGTGTTTGACATCAGAGATGATATACGGGTGCTCAGTGGAGACTGGGTACACTGGACGGACTCACCGAGAACTCCCAGATGGTATTATACCTTACGTCAGATGGCAGTTCTCTGGTGACACTGTTACAGAGTAGTCTGTTGACCCGAGATCGTCATAGAGTCTTGTGTGGTTCCCACTGTGCTTTGATTTCCACCTTACCACGTCCAAGAGGGCGTGCAAAACGGTGGTTTTTGGGTACAGTCCCGAATCACATGGAGGCAATGAGCGATAGGAGGGGATTCGTCTCTCCCGGTATAGGGGGTTGATGTTGCGCTGTGTTCGATTGGCTATAACTGGAAATCCCTGGCCAGGGTTGCTGAGATTTACTGGTAAGTGTTACCAGTAGTTTCTCGAACTGTTATAGGCCTCATATCGACACGACTTATCGAGCTATTGGGGTCTGACGTTGTCACGACCCGAAGTTTGGCCCGTGACCGGCACTTAACCACGTAACGTCTACAGGCGTAACGCGACTAAGTGAACCGAAAACCCAGAAATCAAACCAGTGAAAGTATAGAGTGATAGAAGTTTTAAGGAAGCAATAACTAAAACATGATAAGAAAACTAAGTAATCAATCTCTAAGAAAACAATATACGACGCCGTAGCGAAGATCAAGATCCACAAGTGGGAACATCACAGATAGGATAAACTGCAAGTACAGCCGGCTCACAACGAGCTCGACACCAGAATACAAAATAATACAACATCGTCCTCACACTGATTCTAAGTCAAATACATACATGGTAGATGGAGAATACTAGATACAACAATGTACATACTGAAAGATAAACAGATACCACACAAAACCCACCTATCAGCAAAAGAGCTAGTACACCAACTGTGGGGGTATCTGTGTCAAAAATGCAAAGCAGCCTGCCGCGACTACTCCGAAGGGCAACCTGCAAACACTGTGGCACAACGGGGGTGAGTTGCCAGCTCGTGAATAGAGATAACATATAAAGGTAATCGCGAGCATGTACGTACTACACTACTCTATCATATGCCAACAGATGATATCAATGCGATGTAAGCAGTATGCATAATAAAAATGCAAGTCCTCTATCAGGTGATATAGCTACAGGATGAGATGCGATAATAAATGCTGAGCATGGGAACATAGTATCTACATGAAGTATCAAGGTGGACTACATATGTATGTATGCATCACAAATCCCAACATCCCAAACGCCGGTACCCCATCGGCCCTCAAATCCTGTATATCCCTGAGAATCCCGAGTGCCCAACATCGGCACCCAAATATCATAAATACTCGTGTCTAGCATCGACACGTAAAACATCCTGTATCGGGCATCCGTCATTCCGGGTCAGCCCTCTCACAAAGTATATATCGGAAATCCGTCAGTCCGGGTCATCCCTCTCTCAATACATCGGGCATCCGTCATTCCGGGTCAGCCCTATATCAATCCATCGGGCATCCGTCATTCCGGGTCAGCCCTATATCAAAGTATATATCGGGAATCCGTCAGTCCGGGTCATCCCTCTCTCAATACATCGGGCATCCGTCATTCCGGGTCAGCCCTATATCAATCTATCGGGCATCCGTCATTCCGGGTCAGCCCTCTCTCAGTACATCCTCTAGCACCGAGAAAACACGGGGCGGCGCCCCAAATATCATATCAAGGGAACCGGGTTTGTAAATGATTATTTATTCGAAAAGGCCACGGTTCCCAAATCCAGAAAACACATGAAATCTCAGCCAATAATACACGTAATTGTGATGTGATATGTGCATCAAGTATGTATATCAAGTCATGTCACGTATAGATAAGCTACAATGCAATGATCAATGTGATGTAGGTATCAATTATGAGTATCAAGTCATGTCACGTATAGATAAGCTACAATGCAATGATCAATGTGATGTAGGTATCAATTATGAGTATCAAGTCATGTCACGTATAGATAAGCTACAATGCAATGATCCAATGTGATATAGGTATCAATTATGAGTATCAAGTCATGTCACGTATAGATAAGCTACAATGCAATGATCCAATGTGATATAGGTATCAATTATGAGTATCAAGTCATGTCACGTATAGATAAGCTACAATGCAATGATCAATGTGATATAGGTATCAATTATGAGTATCAAGTCATGTCACGTATAGATAAGCTACAATGCAATGATCAATGTGATGTGTATAGTAGGTATGCAATGCACTAGCTAGTAACCATGAACATGCAATATATATATAAGGAACGCTATAAGGTCCTATCAGCCCTGACGTAGAACGCCATGCGGGCGATATCCCTGTAGATGTGAAATCTACTCACCGTAGCCTTCTACTAGGTATAGCCAACAACCTGTTTCCCCTCCTGCGCGGCGTCCGCTGTACTCGCCTGCGAACCTATAATTACACAATATATCACACGTAAGTTTGAAATCACAGAAACGCGACATTTAAGCCGAACCAGTAACTCGTGTCGCGAACCAGGCGCGCGTGTGCGCGATACGCTAAAACGTGTGGTTACGTGTCTGAAATCACTCCGACGCGTCGCGATACACAGAAACCCAAAACCCACACACACGTATCACGCGTGTCGCGAAAGTTTGAAAATACGGGAAAATAGGTATTCTACCCCAGATTTTGTTCTGAAAAGTCTCGGGTAGTAGCAGATTTCTACAGTGCCCAAATTCTAGTTAAAATCTACACTTACACTAAAATTGGAACTTTAAGGTAATTTTGTGCAACCTGAGGTATAACCTAGTTAAGATAGCTCTAATAACACTTAAAGGAGCTAACTAAACTATAAGAACACCAATCTAACATGTGAATCACAAATATCCCTTAATATCACTAAAAACGCACAAAATGAGATTTTTACTAGAGAATACAACAAGTCTAAGGAAAAGAGGTGCTAATATGAGCTAATACCTTCTAAGAACCTTGCAAAACCCCAAAAGTTCCAGCTCCTCCCTTAGGTGTGCAGAATTGCCTTAGAACACCTCAAAAACCTCACTTTTCCAAGCTTTTGTGAAGAAAATGAGTTGATATGCATAGGGTTTTGTTTATGGATCAAAGGGGAATGAAAAGAAGAAGAAGAAGTGAAGAAAATGGAAGGGTTTTTCTGCTGGGGCTGCAGAAATTCTGTAGGGGGGAGAGGTGAGAGAAAGAAGGGAAGAAAAGGGTCCAAAAGTCAAGCTTCACCTAACCCCCATACCTCATTGTTTTATTAGGAGTTTGAATTATCAAATGGGGTTAATAATTGAATAAGATGGTGGGGGATTTAAAAGGAACCATGCACAAGGGAAAGGTTAACGTGCTAACCAAAATCCTAAGTCTCAAAATGACTAAATGTGTAGGGTGCACAAAAACACAAGGAAAATTCCCAAAAGGCAAACACTACTAAATGACTAATAATCCTATAAACACCTATAATATAACACGTACGATCACTAATTACCACCAAACAATCAAACGGAAATTTCAAAGTGTTACAATCTACCCCCCTTAAAGAAATTCGGTCCCCGAATTTAAAAATCTAACCATACGCACCTTCAAAAAGGTGGGGATACCTCTTCATCATCTCGCTTTCGGTCTCCCAAGTGACCTCCTCCCTGCTCTGGCCGCGCCAAAGTACTTTGATGGACGGTATCTCTTTCAACCTCAATTTCTTCACTTGTCGATCTAAGATCATCACTGGCTGCTCTGCATAGGAAAGATCGCGCTCAAGCTGGATCGTCGGGTGCTGAATTGCATGCGAAGGATCATGAAGATATCGGCGGAGCATCGAAACGTGAAATACGGGGTGCACGTCTGGAAAACTGGGCGGAAGGGCTAATCGATACGCAACTGCACCAATACGCTCAAGGATCTCGAATGGGGCCCACATATCTGGGACTAAGCTTCCCTTCTTTCCAAACCTCATTACGCCCTTCATTGGGGAGACCCTCAAGAAAACATGATCACCAACAGAAAACTCAAGCCTGCGCCGACGACGGTCCGCATAAGATTTCTGCCTACTCTGGGCTGCTCTCCTCCTACGCGAATCAACTGGATCTTCACTGTCGTCTCCTTACGACCTGTGGTCCTAAGATACTGTTCTCACTGAGCTCCGTCCAACAAGTAGGCGACCTGCATTTTCTCCCATAAAGAGCCTCAAACGGTGCCATCTGAATGGTCTCCTGGTAGCTGTTGTTGTAGGAGAACTCTACTAAGGGCAAATGATGATCCCAGCTACCTCCGAAGTCTAAAACGCATGCTCTGAGCATGTCCTCGAGAGTCTGAATAGTCCGCTCTGACTGTCCGTCGGTTTGCGGATGAAATGCCGTGCTGAAACTCAAGCGAGTGCCCAAAGCCTCTTGAAGTCTCTGCCATAGTCTACTAGTAAACTGGGTGCCTCTGTCGGACACAATGCACGTCGGGACTCTGTGTAGTCGCACTATCTCGTCAATGTAGATCTGGGCATACTGAGTAAATCCGAAAGTCGTCTTTACTGGTAGGAAGTGAGCTGCTTTCGTCAAACGATCCACGATCACCCAGATGGGGTCATACTCCCGACTAGTCCTGGATAGACCCACCACGAAATCCGTCGAAATCTGTTCCTATTTCCACTCCGGAATGGGTAACGGCTGTAGCTCTCCCGCGGGCCTCTGGTGCTCAGCCTTGACTTGCTGACAAGTCAGGCATCTCGATACAAAATCCGCAATGTCCCTCTTCATACCGTCCCACCAGTAAACATCTTTCGAATCATAGTACGTCTTGGTGGAACTGGGATGAACACTATATACCGATCGATGTGCATCCTCAAGAATCTCGCGCCGCAATCCCTTAGCATCTGGTACGCACAGTCTAGCTCCAAATCGTAGTGTCCCCTGATCATCGATCGCGAACTCGGAAAATTTGCCCTGTCCTATCCGTGTCCTGCTCTCTGAACAGCGGCCATCGCTGTGCCTCTTGTATACGGTCAAGCAACTGTGGGCGTGCACGAACATGCGCAATTCGTCCTCCGATCGGCGTAAACTCGAATCTGTACCCGGCTGTCGCATAAGATCTGCCAATCTGCCGACGACTGCCTCTGCACTGTGCTCAAGCAGGATAGACTACCCCGGGCCTCCTGCTCAACGCATCTGCCATTACATTCGCCTTGCGCGGGTGATACAAGATCTCACAATCGTAGTCTTTCACTAACTCCATCCATCGGCGCTGTCTAAGGTTCAGGTCTCGCTGCTGAAATCTGTACTTTAAGCTCTTGTGGTCGGTGAATATCTGGCACGACTCTCCATACAGATAATGTCGCCAGATCTTGAGTGCAAGGACCACTGCAGCCATCTCCAAATCATGAGTAGGGTAATTCTGCTCATGTCTCTTTAATTGCCGTGAAGCATACGCAATCCCCCTGTCATGCTGCATCAAAACGCACCCCAACCCTACTCGTGAAGCATCGCAGTAGGCCACAAATCCGTCTGATCCCGAAGGCAATGATAACACTGGTGTCGTAGTCAGTAGAGCCCGTAGCTGCTGGAAACTGTGCTCACGCTCCTCCGTCCAATCGAAGCGAACTCCCTTCCGGGTCAACCCGGTCAAAGGTGTAGCAATGCGAGAGAAGTCCTGCACGAATCGCCGGTAATAACCTGCCAGCCCTAGAAAGCTGCGAATCTCCGTCACTGACGTGAGTCTAGACCAACTCCGAACTGCCTCAACCTTCCTCGGGTCAACACATATACCATCTCGTGTAATCACGTGCCCCAAGAAGTCTGCGCTGTCTAGCCAGAAGGCACACTTGGAGAATTTGGCGAAAAGCTGATGCTCCCTCAAGGTCTGCAGTGTGATCCGCAGGTGCTGCTCATGCTCCTCTCTACTCCGAGAATACACCAAGATATCGTCAATAACCACCATAACGAACAGATCAAGATACGGCCGGAAAATACGGTTCATCATGTCCATAAATGCTGCTGGCGCGTTGGTGAGTCCGAACGACATCACCAAAAACTCATAATGGCCGTAACGTGCGCGGAAAGCTGTCCTAGGAATGTCCTCCTGTCGAACCCGCAGCTGATGATAGCCCGATCGTAAATCGATCCTCGAAAAGTATCCTGCAACTGACCCTTCAACTCTCTAAGTTCCGCCGGGGCCATCCAATAAAGCGGTACCGAAATAGGTCCCGTACCAGGAACCAAATCAATGCAGAAAGAATTATCACGCTCGGGCGGTCGTCCAGGAAGCTCGTCAGGGAACACATCAGGGAACTCGCTACCAACCGGAACCTGATCCAAAAGAACCTCTATAGCCCTAGTATCGCAAACATATGCGAGAAATCCCTGACATCCCTTCCGCGAAAGCTGTCCAGCGCGAACAGAAGAAATCACACCGTGAGGGGTGGCACTACGGTTCCCCAACACAACAACAACCGACTCGCCGGGAAAACAAAATCGAACTGTCTCCTCACGGCCGACAACAGAAGAATAGCACGTGGCTAACCCATCCATGCCCAAAAGGACGTCGAAGTCCAACATCTCATGAAGGATCAAATTGATCGGCAACTCTCTCTCGCCGATACGGACGGTATAGGATCGGAACACGTGCCTAGCAACAAACGACTCTCCCGCAGGAGTAGTCACAACTAGCGGTTGACCAAGCAAACCGGACTCTCTACTCAAACCCAGCACAAGGGGTGTGGATACATACGAGTACGTGGAAACATATGAGCACAAGGATCCGGATCAAACAATACGTGTGCAACAAAGGACAAACTGAAAGAGTACCTGAAACCGCAGCATCGGACACCCGCGCGTCCCGATGAGTCGAAGCGAAAACTTGTGCCTGTCCTTCATTTGCGACTGACCGAGCTCCTCCTCTACTAGCCTGACCCCTCTGTGCAAACCCTCCGCGTCCACGACGCCTCAGAACACGACCCTGACGTGCTGTGAAGAAACACTGCCTGATGAGGTGTTGAAGGCTTCCGCATCGTAAACACCTACGCACTGAATGCTGTCCTGCCTGGGGATGGAAGCCAAACGACTGTCCTCGTCCTAAGCCTCTGCTCTGGGCTGGTACACTAGTATAATTCCACAACCGTTCCGGAATTCTCACAGTCTCTGGAAGACGTGTCTCGTACACGGGAGCTGCCTCCACCGGTGCTATGTAGGGGACGGAATACTGCATGATGATCGCAAGGAACAACTGGGTAACAGGGGTGGCAACCGCCTGTCGCTGCGCTCGAACGACCTCTATCAATGAGCTCATCGCCTGGCATAGGCCCTGCATCTCTACCACTAATCTAGCGATCTGAGCTGCCGTAGGGGAAACAATCTGTCCTGGTGCAACAGGAGTATTACTCGGATTAGTCCTTGTCTCAGATGAACCAACTCGAACCTCGGCCCTCGCGGCCGCTCTCTGTGCCCTCGTAGTCCTTGGCGGCATATTGGCTATCAGAAAAAACAACAGGATTCGATAAGGATACGGAAATCGAATCGCAAGAATGTATATACTCAAGGAGGAATTTTAAATCAACAAGTCCTAAGGTCGCGTAGGCGGAGTACCGTGTCGTGAGTATGCCGCGGAACATACACACGCTACGCTACCCTGCCGCAGCTACCTACTCCATCATACCAGGGTCGTCCTACACTCCGAAAGGTAAAACCTACGCTCTGATACCAACTTTGTCACGACCCGAAGTTTGGCCCGTGACCGGCACTTAACCACGTAATGTCTACAGGCGTAACGCGACTAAGTGAACCGAAAACCCAGAAATCAAACCAGTGAAAGTATAGAGTGATAGAAGTTTTAAGGAAGCAATAACTAAAACATGATAAGAAAACTAAGTAATCAATCTCTAAGAAAACAATATACGACGCCGTAGCGAAGATCAAGATCCACAAGTGGGAACATCACAGATAGGATAAACTGCAAGTACAGCCGGCTCACAACGAGCTCGACACCAGAATACAAAATAATACAACATCGTCCTCACACTGATTCTAAGTCAAATACATACATGGTAGATGGAGAATACTAGATACAACAATGTACATACTGAAAGATAAACAGATACCACACAAAACCCACCTATCAGCAAAAGAGCTAGTACACCAACTGTGGGGGTATCTGTGTCAAAAATGCAAAGCAGCCTGCCGCGACTACTCCGAAGAGCAACCTGCAAACACTGTGGCACAACGGGGGTGAGTTGCCAGCTCGTGAATAGAGATAACATATAAAGGTAATCGCGAGCATGTACGTACTACACTACTCTATCATATGCCAACAGATGATATCAATGCGATGTAAGCAGTATGCATAATAAAAATGCAAGTCCTCTATCAGGTGATATAGCTACAGGATGAGATGCGATAATAAATGCTGAGCATGGGAACATAGTATCTACATGAAGTATCAAGGTGGACTACATATGTATGTATGCATCACAAATCCCAACATCCCAAACGCCGGTACCCCATCGGCCCTCAAATCCTGTATATCCCTGAGAATCCCGAGTGCCCAACATCGGCACCCAAATATCATAAATACTCGTGTCTAGCATCGACACGTAAAACATCCTGTATCGGGCATCCGTCATTCCGGGTCAGCCCTCTCACAAAGTATATATCGGAAATCCGTCAGTCCGGGTCATCCCTCTCTCAATACATCGGGCATCCGTCATTCCGGGTCAGCCCTATATCAATCCATCGGGCATCCGTCATTCCGGGTCAGCCCTATATCAAAGTATATATCGGGAATCCGTCAGTCCGGGTCATCCCTCTCTCAATACATCGGGCATCCGTCATTCCGGGTCAGCCCTATATCAATCCATCGGGCATCCGTCATTCCGGGTCAGCCCTCTCTCCGTACATCCTCTAGCACCGAGAAAACACGGGGCGGCGCCCCAAATATCATATCAAGGGAACCGGGTTTGTAAATGATTATTTATTCGAAAAGGCCACGGTTCCCAAATCCAGAAAACACATGAAATCTCAGCCAATAATATACGTAATTGTGATGTGATATGTGCATCAAGTATGTATATCAAGTCATGTCACGTATAGATAAGCTACAATGCAATGATCAATGTGATGTAGGTATCAATTATGAGTATCAAGTCATGTCACGTATAGATAAGCTACAATGCAATGATCAATGTGATGTAGGTATCAATTATGAGTATCAAGTCATGTCACGTATAGATAAGCTACAATGCAATGATCCAATGTGATATAGGTATCAATTATGAGTATCAAGTCATGTCACGTATAGATAAGCTACAATGCAATGATCCAATGTGATGTAGGTATCAATTATGAGTATCAAGTCATGTCACGTATAGATAAGCTACAATGCAATGATCAATGTGATGTGTGTAGTAGGTATGCAATGCACTAGCTAGTAACCATGAACATGCAATATATATATAAGGAACGCTATAAGGTCCTATCAGCCCTGACGTAGAACGCCATGCGGGCGATATCCCCGTAGATGTGAAATCTACTCACCGTAGCCTTCCACTAGGTATAGCCAACAACCTGTTTCCCCTTCTGCGCGGCGTCCGCTGTACTCGCCTGCGAACCTATAATTACACAATATATCACACGTAAGCTTGAAATCACAGAAACGCGACATTTAAGCCGAACCAGTAACTCGTGTCGCGAACCAAGCGCGCGTGTGCGCGATACGCTAAAACGTGTGGTTACGTGTCTGAAATCACTCCGACGCGTCGCGATACACAGAAACCCAAAACCCACACACACGTATCACGCGTGTCGCGAAAGTTTGAAAATACGGGAAAATAGGTATTCTACCCCAGATTTTGATACAGGAAGGATATTGCAAAACTATATATACCAAAATAACCCACACAGCAGCAGACACCCACAGCCCAAACCCCAACCCTTGGCTCCCCTATCTGGCCGCAATTTGCGGCCAGAATGCAATAATTGGCGGCCAGACTTGGGAATTGGGTTCCCAGGTTTGGTTAGTGCACTCTATTCTCCCCATTCATGCTATAGAAATGCCTAGTTTTGTTCTGAAAAGTCTCGGGTAGTAGCAGATTTCTACAGTGCCCAAATTCTAGTTAAAATCTACACTTACACTAAAATTGGAACTTTAAGGTATTTTTGTGCAACCTGAGGTATAACCTAGTTAAGATAGCTCTAATAACACTTAAAGGAGCTAACTAAACTATGAGAACACCAATCTAACATGTGAATCACAAATATCCCTTAATATCACTAAAAACACACAAAATGAGATTTTTACTAGAGAATACAACAAGTCTAAGGAAAAGAGGTGCTAATATGAGCTAATACCTTCTAAGAACCTTGCAAAACCCCAAAAGTTCCAGCTCCTCCCTTAGGTGTGCAGAATTGCCTTAGAACACCTCAAAAACCTCACTTTTCCAAGCTTTTGTGAAGAAAATGAGTTGATATGCATAGGGTTTTGTTTATGGATCAAAGGGGAATGAAAAGAAGAAGAAGAAGTGAAGAAAATGGAAGGGTTTTTCTGCTGGGGCTGCAGAAATTCTGTAGGGGGGAGAGGTGAGAGAAAGAAGGGAAGAAAAGGGTCCAAAAGTCAAGCTTCACCTAACCCCCATACCTCATTGTTTTATTAGGAGTTTGAATTATCAAATGGGGTTAATAATTGAATAAGATGGTGGGGGATTTAAAAGGAACCATGCACAAGGGAAAGGTTAACGTGCTAACCAAAATCCTAAGTCTCAAAATGACTAAATGTGTAGGGTGCACAAAAACACAAGGAAAATTCCCAAAAGGCAAACACTACTAAATGACTAATAATCCTATAAACACCTATAATATAACACGTACGATCACTAATTACCACCAAACAATCAAACGGAAATTTCAAAGTGTTACAGACGTTTACCACCCCTAGGCGAGATATGCGACATATCAGACGACGAGACCAAACTGTACGGTAGTGTTACTGGTTGGATTCACTGGAGTGTGAGCGGGCTTGCTCGTCGATCTTCTGATCGCTCAATACCCGGGTGGCCGTTACGTTTAGCAGACCGCTTGCGGCTTGTGGGTGTTTGATATGATCATCATCTGCTGCCGGCGTATTGACGAGTCTTTAGAGTCCTACACAGAGGCTTCCTGGCTCAAGCGAAACTAAATAGGAGCGCATATGAGATATGTGCAGGACCGAGAATAATGCGTGTATGTGATACCGTATTCCATTCTCGCGATGAATGTATCGATTGGTTGTATGCGATATAACCTAGTTATCGATTCAAGGATTGATTCGATAAGCTGATACATTGGATACTAGTTGGTTATATGCGATATGACCGGATCGTTAAATCAAGTGTTGATTTAATGATTTAATGTATAATTATATATTTGATATATTACTTTGCATTAACTAGTATCGGTTCATTTTAAAGGGATTTTCTCACTTGAAGTGCACAATATATATATGATATACTTTTGTACACAAGCTTGTGTCATGTTTGATGATACAAGCTAACTTGAGTTTGTGTAAAGTTTAAACCATGGTTGTGTAATGGTTAGGGTTTTCTTTTTCTTTATCATTTATTTATTTTGTTTATTTATTTTGCAAAATAAATGAATGGTGGCTTTCTTTGGATGCTAGTTGAAGCTTCATGAAGCTTTGACTAAGTGACCATATTTGTCTCATGCTTAACCCTAACCATTCCACTAAACCCTAGTTCATTATCTACACTTGACCATGGTTGGATTATGATAAGTATTCATTTATTTTCTATTTTGAAAATAACTCATCATAACATTTTTCATCTTCTTCTTCTTCTTCTTCTTCAAGAAGAAGCTTGCCTCCTTCAATGGCAACTTGAGAAAATAAGTGAGAAATCCAATTCTAAAGTGAACCCACTTCCTATTTCTTCATCCTCTACATCTTGCCAAGTAGTATAGGGTGTTTTCTTCACAAGTTTCATGACTTGGTGAAGTGGGAGCTTGATCTAGTGATGCCTCGACGTAGATCATCTTCGGCATCGTAGTCGATGACCTAGCCCGCCCATTTCTCCGATGAAGCTGACGCTAGAGCCCGGGATTCGATTTGGACAGTGAGGAGACTTCATCGCGGAGCTATGGAGGTGGAGCACCGGATCTACAAAGGTTGTATTTCCGTTCTTTTAGTTAAGTAGTTAACTAGTTGCTTGTTTCGCCTAAAATTCTAGTTAACGATCCGTATTAGGGTTTCTCGGCACTTGTAAAATTTGAAATTGGCATGGTTGATGCCTTGTGAGACCTCATTAGTGTGCCTAGGTACCCTACAGATACACCACATATTACACTTACAGTCGCAGAAAATAAGGTGAAAAACTACAACAATTGGAATCCGCAACCACCTTAAACATCATAAACCCAATGTATACTTTGGATTTCATGCCTAATCAATTGAATTCCTTAGACATCACATGCCTAACTATTATAAACCCCGTATTTTAGTCTCGATATTGAAAACACTTTTCAATAACCTGTGGGGTAATTCAATAAGATTCCCGATAACCTGATCGAATGCTCATCGAAAACTTTAGTAGACTGCACCCGATGCCGTCGACGAAGTGCACTAAGGCGAAACACCGCAGTCGCGAGCACCCAAACGGATGCTTTTGGCGACGGGGTTCTCTTACAGTAACTTGGTCGGGGCTATGGGGTGTGGCTATCTAGTATGGTTACCCGGTGAGTATCCGCGTACACTACTTAATTGCGACGGACTTTTGATCCACATCAAAATTCCATGGCAACCGATCAAATAAGACTAAACTGCTAGATTTATAAAATTCAAACTAGTTATCTCATAACTAATTATGTGGATTCCAAATATTGTATCATAATCACAAATAGTTAGACGAAGTTAAAATTTTCGATCGAATAGCAAACACTCAAAATTTCTCTAAAAGCTCAACACTTGAGCGGAGTTCAAAAAGTACCCAGAAACTGCCACAGCTCCTATGAACCATCCGTAGAAGGGCCGACCCATGCCTCACTCATGTCGCCACGGAACTGTGGCAAACCCTAGGGTATAACCATGGTTCTGCGATCCAAAAAGTCGAGGTATCGTTCTTCTAGAGGGTCCACAGAATCGCTTGCATGATTTTTTAAAGATTTTAAACTCGAAAAAAATCCAACTCTTGGAAAATTTCCAGCGAGGGAAAATATGAGTTATTGATATCCGTTCGAACTTTTTAACGTCATCTGAATAACCTGATACATGTTAGAATTACGACTACGAAACACTCCAAGTTGCCTTTGCAGAAAGTTAATATCACATGCAAATTTAGCAAAAACAAACAACATCTGAAACACCAAAACCCAGAGACTGGAACACACTACAAAATTGAACCCTGAACTCCCAAAATGGGCCGAGCTCACCAGTTTTTCATGCACTCTGGCCGGAAAAAATTCGAGGAATGGGGTTCACTTTTCTACAGTGTTCATATTGCATCTCATACAACATTCTACAGTTGTTTAAAAAATATTTGACACCTTTAAAAAATCGACCGAAACCAGATTTAGTGTTTCAAGTTTCGGAGCAGTTTCGGTTTCGTAATCTAACAAATATCGTCTAATTCTCTAGCATGGCTCTGATACCACTGCTGGGTTCCCAGTGCGGCAGCAAGGTTTCGGGAGGTATCGTCCATACTATTTTCTAAAAATTTTGCCGTACTAAAGAACCTTAACCCTAGAATCTTAACTAGAGTTTTAAACGAACTAGAAATGTTAACATCTTAACATCTAAGTGAATGAGGAATACAACTTTTGTAGACCGGTCATTCACTTCTAAACCTCCGTGTAGTAGTCTCTTCACTCCAAGTAGTGAACTCTCGGACTCTAGAGAGGGTTCACATGAAGAAATGAACAAGCGTGATCAATGTCTTCGAGGCCGAAGATGATCTACGTCGAGGAGACTCAAGCTCATGCTACCTCTTTACTAATGATGAAATTAGTGAAGCAAACACCCTAAACTAAATGGCTAATATTAGAGGATGATGAAGTAGGAAATGGGCTCACTTTATATTTGTTTTCCTCACAATATTTTCTCACCTTGAGAAAAGCTAGCAAGCTTTCTCAATGAATAAGAAGATGAAGAATGAGAGAGTGAGAGAATGAACTAACTTGGTGAGAATAACAACCATGGGTGAGTTAGTGTCATACACTAACTCATATAAAGAATAAACTATGGGTTACAATAATGGTTAGGTTAATAAATATCTACAAGTAAAACAGAACTAGTGGACTAAGTCAAAGATGCTACAAGCTTCTCCAAGCTTCCAAGCATGTGACTAATTTCCTACTAATTTTGATTAATTTTAAATAAATAAAACCATACATTATCATAAGCTTTTTGTGAGTCTCATACACCCATGTCACATGTGGCATCAAGCATGACATAAAAAAATGTACATTAATATATATCACATATATACTATATGCACATAAGTGAGAAAAGAAATCTTAAGTGGGCTAATATTAGTTAATGTATGTTAATATATCAAATATATAATTATACATTAAATTATTAAATCAACACTTGATTTAATAATCAGGCTATATCACATACAACCGACTAATATCAAATGTAACAATCTATCGAATCAACATTTGATCCGATAACACGGCTATATCACATATAACCGACCGATATCACATATCGCGAGAATAGAATACGGTATCACATACGCGTATTAATCTCGGTCCCGCACATATCACATATATGCTTCTACTTCGTTTCACATGAACCAGGAAACATCTGTGTAGAACTTTAAAGACTCGTCAATACGGCGGCAGTGGGTGATGATCATATCAAACACCCACAAGTCACAAGCAGTCTTCTAAACATAATGGCCACCCGGATATTGAGCGATCAGAAGATCAACAAGCAAGTCTGCTCATACTCCTGCAAATCCAATCAGTAACACTACCGTATAGTCCGGTCTCTTCATCTGATATGTCGCATATCTCGCCTTGGGGTGGTAAACGTCAGACCCCAATAGCTTGATAAGTCATGCCGATGTGAGGCTCATAAAGAGTCGAGAAACTACTGATAATACTTACCAGTAAATCTCAGAAACAGCCCTGGCCAGGGACTTACTGCTATGGCCAATCGAGGACTGCGCAACATCAACCCCTAATACCGGGAGATACGAAATCCCCTCCTATCGCTCATTGCCTCCATGTGACTTAGGACTGTACCCAAAAACCACCGTTTTGCACGTTCTCTTGAACGTGGTAAGGTGTAAATCAAAGCACAGTGGGAATCACACAAGACTCTATGATGATCTCGGGTCGACAGACTAACCTGTACAAGTGTCACCAGAGAACTGCCATCTGATGTGGGGTATAATACCATCTAGGAGTTCTCTGCGAGTCCGTCCAGTGTACCCAGTCTCCAATGAGCACCCGTATATCATCTCTGATGTCAAACACCAATGGATATGGGATCATCCATCGCCCATCTACATGGGTCGAGAAGGTATACACTAGTCTACTCAGGTATATCGATGCCCCGTCTCGATACACCCACGACTAGGGACATTAAAGGATGTACTCACGGACTACCTTTGTCCCACTAGTATGATCTGCATCACAATTCAGGTAGTCAAGTAAATATCCTAAGGGCTTTATCAACATGTAACAGAGAGACAATCAGTGTGCATGTTAAAATAAAAAGTAACCAGATAGCATACTATCATGTCGAGTAAAAAAGTCCTCCCTATGTATGTCTAAGCATCCACTATAATAGATATCATATGTACAATAATGGCCTCTAGGGCATACATATAACTAACAATATTTATAACATTGTTTTCGACGTTACTTGTATACTTATCTCATATCATGTTCTGTAATTACTTATTTATTTTTATTTATATGACTTGTGATTAAATAATTACATATTAGAATTGACTTGATCTTGACACGACTCAATCATGAATACTTGAACCCAGTATGTACACTTGAACCAACTTGACATCGAACTATGAATACAATTGGCATGACTTGCACTTGACATGACTACATGAACCCAATCTTGAAAACTTCACATCATACATCACCTTTTGTATTCATGGATTCGATCAAGACTCATAACATTAATTATAGACTTACATACATGGGGTGTTGGGGTAGTTTGAGTATGAATCCAACGGAATCTCATGAGTCCCATTAATACAAATCATGTTGCTGTGGTACCGGGCTGAAACGGTACAAATCATGTTGCTGTGGTACCGGGCTGAAACAGTACTAATCACGAATTCACGAATGAAAGCCCGTGTTTCCAAGCCCCTGGATGATAGCCTGTTGGGTTTGGAATACTTCAATAACAATTGAAGTCCCGCTATTTTGGGGCCGTGATTCCTTACCCCTCGACGATAGCCTTGGGTTCGAGAATACTCTTGAGATTGGTTGATATTCACACTTGAACTCACGTTAGTTAATTTTACCCTTTTAGAGACATTTTAGGACACTTACATTCACTTCATGTTCACTATACCTACACTCCACGATCATGCTATACTTGTTTACTATGCTCATATTACATTGTCATGCTTACATATTTGTCATTAACATTACCATATTATACTTGTTCATATTTTATTTCCATTCATACTATATCACATGTCACCTTGCATATTCATTTATATATATTCACATCCCACCTTTCTTGGGGACTCACCGAGCGCAAGTTCGCTGACGGGTATTCCACCCATCTCTTGGTTTCCTTGGAATGTTCATCAAATGATCTAGAGATTGAAGAGATCGAGCCGAGTCAGGAGAATTACTTTCAACTTGCGGAGCAGACCGACTACCAATTCTTTCTTTTCATCTTTTACTTCCAGTATGCCACTTGTTTAGGCACTTTCTTATATGTATCTTTGTTTTCAGACATCATGTATTCGGTTTGAAACTTGTGAAAGTTCGTAATGTAAATATATAAAGTTGGATTTTCATTATTATGTCTTTTCTTGTCATTTTATATTGATTATATACGCTTGGCGTATTTGTTTCAAGAAATGACCTTCTCGAAATAAATACGTCGCGGGCTTGTCGCATGCCGTTATCGCTCTTTTGGGAAGCGATGGATGACAGGTTTTGTTGGCGGCCCATGCATGTCAGTTCTGCAAGAACATCGTAAGCAATATAATACAAGAATTATGAAATCAAATTATTACATTCAACTTTTCTTTTGAATCATACCCTATTCCTTGAGTCCATCTTAAACTCAACCTTCTGCTTCCTTGAAATCCATCTCTCGACTTCTGAATCCTTAACTCTTGTTCACCCTTTCTATTTGTATCAGGTAGGCCTATAGCTCAATTAGTTAGAGTATCGATCAACGGAGTTCGAAGATGACATCATCCTTAACTTTCTAGTATCTTGTTGCAATATCCTTCTTGAGTAATTTGGAGGACGAAATTATTTTTATGGAGGGTAGAATGGAACGACCCTAATATTACTATACCTTCGTATTTTCTTTCTTTAGTAAAATATTGTATTTATTTATTCTTAGTATTTTTCCGTATATTTTGTTTTCTATTAAATATATTATTTTATTATTCCATCTATTTTTCCCAAACTCATTTCTTTAAACTAAATCTTAATCTATTTCAAATTAAACACTAAACCTGACCCAGCCCATAACCCAAATCCAATCTCATTTTCATTTTCTTTTATAAAACTATGAGCCCAAAAGCCCACTTTCTTTTTAAGCAACAATATATATTTAATTCTTATTAAATATATGCATGAACAATCTTATAGCTCATTGGTTAAATACTTTCATTGTTATTTTATAGGTTACATGTTCAAATTCTCATTCTTGCAATTATTTTTATCAATTTTTATCCTTCTCATAACCTACAAATGAGACATTTCATTTAATTTTCTTTTTAACTCTCAAAATAATTAGAATGGTTATGAGCTATAATTTATTAGAATTATGGTGGCCATAAACTTTTTTTATATGTCACTATTCTTTCTTTTCTTCATCTCACATTTCTATTATTTTCTTTCTCTCTCTTTATCTCTTCTTCATCCCATCTTAAAAATTTTCTTTTGATCAATTCTAAAAATAAAATAAAATCTTTTTTCCCTTATGCTTGGAGAAGCACCGGTTCCATCAAGCTTCCATGACCCTGTTGAAGATTTTATCTAAACGGTGTGCCAGTTGTTATACCAACTCACACAACCTGTAAGTCCATTCTCTCTCCCTCCCTCCATTTCTGTATTCTCCTCTTGTCATACCTCGTGAACCCCCTATTTTTTTCATATCGTAATCCGTAAGAGAAGATAAATATAAACATATACATATATATATTAGTCTAGATATATATGGTTCTATATGGTTTAATAATATCTTATTGCCTCTTGTTCAAATTAAAGTGTTTTCAATTCTTTGTTCATAACTATGAATATTTATTATGAGTTGTGAGAATATAGATTTCATGCCACAATATATCTATAATGTCTCATGAAATTAGTTTGCTTATTAAAAGAAAAATAGAAACTTGCATAAAAATACTAGTTAATCTTTATACCAATTTTAGTATACACATAAATACCTTTACTTTAAAATAATTTTTAGAAATTAATTTATACTTCTGGAAATTTCAAGAAATTTATCTTTGATATAATATATTTTTGTGTACATGCTGTAAAAATTTACATCGAATCACTTAACGGTTTAGGAATTATATCGTTTTTATTAACTGTTCGTAAAAACAGAAAATTGTATTTATTGGTCAACTTCTTAGATACATAATTTGGTCTACCGATATCAAATTCAGCAAATTCAGGTGTTTTGGATATATACATAGAATGATCTAGATTTTCTTACTTTTATGTTTTTACTTAAAACTGACGTAAAATATAGAAAACTGCGTCACAATATTAAGTGATGGATTTGGATAGAATATGTCTAGATTCGCACACTGTTTTTAAATAGGACATAACTCAAATTCCTGATATCCGTTCGTGATAAACATTAGATGTGTAGATGGATAATTGATATAACTATAATTTTCTGTATATTATATTACTTAGAAACGCACGAAACAACTTGATATAGGCTTTGCAATATAACATATAGTTACTGTCTAGAAATCTGAATTTCTGTTTTAATTGCTGATATTAAAACGATCATAACTAGAGCTTCAGAAATCCAAATCGCATAAATCTTAGTGTTTTGGATAAGTACATCGAAATTCCTAAAATTTTCTAATAATTTTTGTAACCTGAAACCCGATATAAATTAACTCAAACTGCGTTTTAAAAAATGTGTGACGGTGCTGAACAGATTATGATCTGTTTTGCGCGACGATACGAAAATATGTATATCTCCAAAACCGGTAGTTGTATTTAGGCAAGAATGGAACTCACGTGTGCATAATACTGAAGGCTATGTTTTCGTTTATACTCTGATTTCAAATTACTTGATTAACTAGTCGAACATATCACATATTTACAGCATTGTTTAGGACGCTACTTGTATACTTATCTCATATCATATTTTGTAATTGCTTATTTATTTTTATTTATATGACTTGTGATTAAATCATTACAAGTTAGATTTGACTTGATCTTGACACGACTCAATCATGAATACTTGAACCCAGTATATACACTTGAACCAACTTGATATCGAACCATGAATACAATTTGCATGACTTACACTTGATATAACTACATGAACTCAACCTTGAAAACTTGATATCATACATCACCTTTTGTATTTATGGACTCGATCAAGACTTACAATATTAATCATAGACTTATATACAAGAGGTGTTGGGGTAGTTTGAGTATGAATCCAACGGAATCTCATGAGTCCTTTTAATACAAATCATGGTGCTGTGGTACCGGGCTGAAACGGTACAAATCATGTTGCTGTGGTACCGGGCTGAAACGGTACAAATCACGAATTCACGAATGAGGGACCGTGTTTCCAAGCCCCTGGATGATAGCCTGTTGGGTTTGGAATACTTCAATAACAATTGAAGTCCTGCTATTTTGGGCCCGTGGTTCCTTACCCCTGGACGATAGCCTTGGGTTCGAGAATACTCTTGAGATTGGTTGATATTCACACTTGAACTCACGTTAGTTAATTTTACCCTTTTAAAGACCTTTTAGGACACTTACATTCATTTCATGTTCACTATACCTACACACCACGATCATGCTATACTTGTTTGCTATGCTCATATTACATTGTCATGCTTACATATTTGTCATTAACATTACCATGTTATACTTGTTCATGTTTTATTTCCATTCATATTATATCACATGTCACCTTGCATATTCATTTATATACATTCACATCCTACATTTCTTGGTGACTTACCGAGCCCAAGTTCGCTGACAAGCATTCCACCCATTTCTTTTTTTCCTTGGAATGTTCGTCAGATGATCTATAGATTGAAGAGATCGAGCCGAGTTAGGAGAATTACTTTCAGCTTGCGGAGCAGACCGACTACCAATTCTTTCTTTTTAGCTTTTACTTCCAGTATGACTCTTGTTTAGACGCTTTCTTTTATGTATCTTTGTTTTCAGACATCATGTATTCAGTTTGAAACTTGTGAAAGTTGGGAATGTAAATATATAAACTTGGATTTTCATTATCATGTCTTTTCTTGTCATTTTATATTGCTTATATATGCTTAACGTATTTCTTTCGAGAAATGACCTACTCGGAATAAATACGTCGTGGGCTTGTCACATGCTGTTACCGCTCTTTTGGGAAGCGGGGCGTGACATAGCCTATGTTCTCTTAATCCCCATCCATTAATGTTGTGTTTATTCGATAAGTCTTCATTAATTAGTTGCAAGTTAGATTCTTCATGTAACACCTTATGATTTCGATTAGTGTTAATTAAGCGATAGTGCGGGTTTTCTGTAAAAAGTTTACCAATTCGGTTTCCTTATATTTTATAATATTTAATTAATAATTTATTATTATTTGTTATAACTTGCACACACTCGTGCATGTTAATGTGAGGGTTTGTTTGTGTTAATCTAGTTTAGCAACCATGACAACAATTAACCTAATCCTAATCCTTTGCTTTGCTTTAACCCTAAACACCTTGATATTTGTGTGAGATATTTTCTTTGTGTTTTGTTTTGGAGAGGAGGTGGCATGGTGACTCATGGTGAGAATTAATGCTTGCATTAATGGTGGAGGTGCACTCACCCTACACCCACCTCTCTCTTTTTTCTTATCACCCTCTCTCCTTCTCACTTCACTTATCTCTTTCTCATTATTTTCCTTCATCTCCTCTAAGCCTCAACTGAAATCTTATCATTTCCATCATAAAACCTTCACAAACTTCACAAAATCTTCACAAAATCACATCCTTAACCTTGTTTTCCCTCTAGGATCCTTTGGAGCTTGGAAAGCTAGGATTTTTGAGCTTGTGGGAGTAGGTAATGATCTCTTTCTGTTAAGTAAGTCTTTTTAATGTTGCGTAGCTTGTTAGTTTCAGTTTAGAATGCGTAAAGTTTTGTTTCATGCAATTATCGTATTTTTAGTGTAGTTTTGGGTCTCGGATGATCTGCTATCAAACCAGGTATTTGTTGGAAAAGTTCTCATCACAGTAACCTAATGTAGTGACCTAGAAGCTACCCTAAAAACCCGAGCCCAATCCCTTTCAAGATGGCCGCAAATAAATTGCTTCTTGCCGCAAATTGCCGCCAGACTTGTGAGTTGGGTGTTGTATTTTGGGGTAGGGGTCTCTGGGGTTGTGTGTGGTCTCGTGGTACTTGCAACTTTTACAAATTGATTGTGTAGCAAAATCTGGGATCACTTTGCTTGTTTCCTAATATTTCGATTACGCGCGTTACGTTATCCGACACGGTTCGTGTCTTTGTGTTGCTGTTGCTTTTGAGTTAGTTTCATAGTGTCGCTATGCACGTTATCTACTAAGCGAACACTTAAGAGTATGTTTGGAGTTGGTGCGTCGGTCAAACGTAGTTTGTACATGTTATTGGTCGATTGCTAATATACACTTGTTATATTTGTTATATTGTTGTTTTATGATCTTAGGGACGCCGGAGAAGACTTCGGACGCTGCGAAGAAGGAAAACCGAGTGGTTGGCTTTACTTAGCCCATGATCATTAGTGAGTAGATTTAACATCTACAGGGGAATCACCCGCATGGCGTTTTGCGTCTGCGCTAGATTAAATGATGTGATTCTTGATATTTAGTATATGGACATTGATTGTGCATGTGTACCTTTGTTGCATACCTCATTTTCATATTTGCATATGGACATAGTATTGATGAGACACAACACCATTATTGACGGTTCATTTTACACGAGCACTAATTGTATGCTATACATACTCCGTCGATAATTGCCATGACACGCACAACCCATATACATACGAGATATAGTTGACACCTACACATATGTGATATTATATTGGTTAGGGACATTGAGACCTTGATTCATATTCCTTTGTGCATATGACATATAGCATACCTGTATACCTATATGCTTATACATATGCCTTGCCATGCCTACATGCTAGCTACCCCTATACCTATATGGTATTGTACCATTAGTGATAGGTATATACATATATGAGACTTAGCTACATGTACATCTTGCATACATACTTACATACACCCGTATGGTATTACATTATTATTGACAGATATAGACACATACCTGGCTACAGCTACATGTACATCTTGCACACATACTAACATGTACACCTATTTACCTGACTAGAGCTACATATACCCCTATGTGGTATTATTTTGTCTCCGACATGGAGACATTGATTTTTTATGCTATTGCGCATATGAGATGCATCATACATACATGCTTACATATAGATACACATATCTTGCTATACCGACATGGTTACGCATATCTGACTATAGCTACATGTTCATCTTTATATGATGTTTTATGGATTTTGGAGAAATTATGAACCACATGATATATTTAATAATTTGTTGTAGTCAAACAGCAGTTTTTCCTTTATATGCTCACATTACTATTTCATGTTGCATATATTATATTTCATGAATTTCGTATTGATGTATGGATTTCATATGATATTTTCTGGATGTTTAACTCCTGGGTATATATATCAATGGTATGGGACGCTAATATATATACATGTATATATATATATATATCAGTGGTATGGGACGCTGTTATATATGTACACCTATATAATATATATCATCATAATGATCTATTCAAATATTCTTATTCATTACTTGATGTTTTCTGGATTTGATGGTCGTGGTAGTTTTCATGAAATTATGCATTATTTGAAAAACCCGGTTTCTCTTGATATGATATTTCGATGCGTCCACCATGAGATTTCACGGTTCTGAGTTTGTGATATTACCCGATGCGAGGAGTGGAGTGAGCCGTGTGAGGGTACATGGTGGAGCTCGGCATGGTTCCCCGGGGCAAGAAAGGTATGTCGATGATTTTAGCCGATAAGTCTGGCAGGTGGGCAAGTACCTACCGGTGATAGTATTTGGACTCGGCGGTTATCGTGGGGATACCGACCGGAGTTATGTACGTATGGATACGTGGAATTTCGAGTGTCGAAGCCGGGCACTCGGATTTTCGAGAGACGTATGATACGTACCTATCAGGGCCAGTCATGGTAACGGCGCCTGATAGATGAGTATTTATGTGTCGATGCTAGACACTAGTTTTCATGGTGTTTTCGGGTGTTGATGTTAGACACTCTGGTTTCATGAGACTTACAAGATGTGTTTCATTTCGTACTCCGCATTTATTTGATATGCATTGCTTCATGTATTAGTAGTATCTGATAGAGTACCTTTCATGACTGTTGCATTTACATATTGCCTTTTATTGCTATCAGCTTGTATGTGATAGACCATCGCAGTACGTGCATACTTGCAATTACCTGCATATGTTATTTACTATTCACGAGTTGGCAACCCACCCATATTGTGCCACAGGGTTTTGCAGGTAGTCCCTCAGGGCAGTCGCGGCAGGGCTTCTTCTTCCTATTGTATCATCTTTTGCAGCGGATACCGCTACGGCTGACTGGGTGCAGTTTTGCTCTAGGTGGGTTTTGCGGTTATCCGATATTGCTCATTGTATATTCGTTGTATCCACTACTCTTCATCTACTACTTCATATATTGACTTAGAGACGAGTTGTGAGGATCGATGTTGTATATTATTTTGTGACTTTGAAGGTTTTTTATGATGTTTCACTTGTATCGTCTTTTTCTTCGCTACGGCGTCGTATATCTGTTGTGGTGGTTGTTTTCCGCCTCTGGGCGTGGATTTGCTCCCGTTGGGGATGCTTTTACTTATATTTATGTTGTACCCTTTTTGGGGGCATGTTTTACAAAGGAGGTGTTGCCAAAATTTTAAAGGAAGTAAAACTTGGACTTTAAAGAATTTGTACTTGAGATTTTCAAAAGTTTTAACAACGTTAATATCACTTACTAGTTTTGATGGTTTAGATTGCTGGGTTTTCGGTTTACTTAAATTGCGTTACGCATGTAAACGTTGCGTAGTTTAAGGGCCGTCACGTGCCAAATTTCTGGTAGTGACACTTCATTTGACGGTTTATGCTCCCTAACCCTTGTCATTAGTATTGATATTCCGTTCTTAGCACATCAACTTGTAACTAGTAAAAACAAGTGATCAAGGGAGACGGTTAGTTTTGGGTTGCCGCTCATATCTATCTAATCCAAATCTTAAGCGAGCTTTCTTTCTCTTACACTTTATTTAGTGACAAAATCATTATCTCTCACACCCTCTCTTTTAGCTCATCTTAATCAAGTCCTTTAGAAGCCAACTTTCTCGTGGGATTGACCCGTACTCAATCAGCTTGCTTCATTACGACACCGTTCTTGATCGTGGTTATACACTAATTTTTACATTAATCAGCTAGTCTCCAATTATCAGCATCAATATCATTGATTGCCTCTTCAAATGTTTTAAGATTTGAGATATGTTCATTCCACCTAATTCTTTCATAGACTTAATCAGAAAAAGCATACAAATCTTAAGTGGTTAGGATTGAATTTGGTTTTCGTTCTCTAGCTCCTTTTGTATAGGCTTAGGATAATATTATCTCTTAGGAACGATTGGATTTGACAAATTAGTAGGAGCAAATTGAGTTAATGATGGTACGAAATCGGTGACTTCTTCTAGATTTGAATTTTCACCGAGATTTTCATCACAATCAAATATGTCTTCAATGAACTTCACATGCCTGCTTTCGATAATAACTTTATCCACCGGATCAAATAATGTATAGCCCTTTGACGATTCAGGATAACTAACGAATAAGCACCTCTTTGTTTTAGATTTCAACTTATCTCGTTTTGGATAGGGAATAAAAACATGGGCTATACATCCTTATACTTTCATATAATTTAAGATGGGCTTCTTTCCACTCCAAAGTTCAAAAGGAATTTCAACAAATCTTAATAGGACTCTACTAAGGACATGGACAGCAGTTAGAAGTGCTTCACCCCAAAAGGAAGATAGTAAATTCGCAAAAGCAGCATAGATCTGACCATATTTAGAAGAGTACTATTACGCCGTCCGGTGGCTCCATTTTGCTCAGGGGTATAAGACATGCTAAATTGATGTACTATACCATTCATTTTACATAACTTAAAAAATAAATCAGAATGGTATTCGCCACCATTATCCGCGGAAAGCTTTAATTCTTTTTCTAGTTGAATTTTAAACTTCTAATTTAAAAGTCTTGAAAACTTCTAAGACATCACTTTTCTTATGGAGTAAGTATATTTTGCCAAAACGAGAATAATCGTCGATAAATGTAATGAAGTATGAATAGCCATTTCGAGTAGGCACACTCATAAGATCACTATGAATAAGATCTAAAATATTTTCATCGAGCTTTCTTTGGATATGGTAATTTGGTCATTTTATCATATATACAGCTTTCACTAGTGTAACGACCGTGTTTTACTATACCGTTTTTAAATAAATAAAAAATTTATTTGTTCCAAAATGATTCGTTTTATAAAAAAAAAGGGGTTTTAAAAGATTATTTTAAAAGATTTATTTTGTTTTTTTTAATAAAAAAAGTTTATTCGATTTTTCATTTGAAAGGAAAATTTTGAAAAGAGAATTTGTTTTATTTTTAAAAAATTAGCTCAAGGAAATGATTTATTCCATTTATCTTTTAAACTATTTATCTGTGATCGTATCTAAGAACTTGCATAATCATTTCTTGTATTCGTTGGTTGAGACAATATACTGCTATATCATAAGTTACATGATTGAACCTTTGATGTTGCATTTAGATTTTGTTAAAAAAATATTATTTTTATAAAAAAATCTCAAATTCCTTTCAAGTGAAAGCAAATCTTAGAAGTTCGGATTTTGTGCGATTGCAACCATGCACAGTCCTTTTTGAAATTTTTAGAAATTCAAAACCATTAATATTTTAGTAATTTATTTTAAGAAAAGAAAAGAATTTTTAATATAAAATATTTATTAACATTTTCCAAAAAAAGAAAAATAATTTATTTAGACCTTACTTTATTGAAAGCTTTTTTTATACTATTCTTAAAACAGAAAAAATCATTATTACTATTTTTAAAAAGGTCAAATAATTTTTAAAAAAATTTTATTATCTATATTTTTTTAGAAAACTCTTTCTAAGCTGTTTGATCTAACCCAAATAAATCCTAGCCCTTGATCTCCACAACCCTAATCTCTAATCATATAATTAAACCCCTAGCGTCCACTGTCCCTCTCACAATTTCTCATTAGAAAGAAAGAGACAGAAACTCTAATCCTTTCTACAACCGTATTCTCTTTTTTCAACTCCGAAAATTTCATCCCACTACCTATTTCCATCCCCTATCTCCAATTCCTAGCCTAAGTACTCGAGCAAAGGATAAGAAAGATCCCATGCATCCACGAGCCTCTATTTGAGAGGCATCCTCTACTACGATAGGATGATCCTTGATCACCCTTTCTCTGTAAGTCCCTTTCTCTTCCTTTCTCCCTCCCTCGCCGCATGTATCTCGAAAGCCTTAGCCATGTCACAAAAGTGGTATTTTTAAATTAAAAATTTTCTTTTAGGGAAAGAGATTTTTTAAATATGGTGATTATTAATTCATATTTATTTTCTTGTATATTCACACCCCATGTCACCGGTGTCGATGCCATGATTAATTCATATTTATTTTCTTATATATTCACACCTTATGTCAGGTGTGTTGATGAAATGATTAGTTCATAGTTATTTTATTATATATTTTTGTTTATGCCCTATGTCACGGGTATACCCTATATTTTCAAATAAGAAGATTTAACCATAACTGTATGTATCGTAATGATCCAAGAATCGCTTTGTCGTAGTCAACTAACCTACGAGCGATGACGTCTTCTCGTGGTTATTACAATATGTATAATTTAGACTAAGTCGCTTATTTCAATGCAGTTTTTACATTTAACTTAGAACATGCATATCTCCTAGTACAGAAGCCTAAACGCCGAAAGTTCTGATTTCTGAGATAACTACAGTGAAAGAGCTAACCTTTTCACTTTACACTTTTTCTTCTAAAAACATACAGAAAACTGCTTAACCTGCAGGTAGCATGTGCATTGTTTCCGCTTATACAATTTATTGACTCTTTTATTTTGGCAAATAGACATGTACTAGATAGATTTTTATATTTTATTATTCTTAATATCCTATAGACAGCCATAATGTGACCATGGAGAGATAATTTCTATCCACAGGTAGTATGGTTGACTCTATCACGTGCCGTAGTTAGCACACTCTGCGAAGTGGGGCATGACAAAATATCATAATATCTGATATTTTGTCCCTATGGACTCAGTAATATGGGCAAAACTTTCCACTACGGAGTAATCCGTAGGGACATTTAGAAGGCCCTACGTTTAACTTTATAGAGGCAATTATTTTATTTTATAAACAAATAAATTAAAAAATGATTATATCCCTACGGAATAATCCGTAGGGCTAAATGCCCCTATGGATTACGCTGTAAAGGCAATATTTACTCAGTAGGAACATGTTCAGGGTAAAAACTTGCACCTGTGGCCTTTGGACCTACGGAGATACTTTATATCCCAACGGATTAATCCGTATGGGCTACAGTTTGCACCTATAGCTAAATCAGTAGGGACAAGTGAATATTATAATAGTGCGTCCCCCTTCATTCGTGATTATTTAAATTTAATATGGCATCAGAGCTAAGCTGATAACATTTATGGATTTGTACTTAATAGCACCTCTAAAGGAGAGATGTCTACATGCCTTTGATAGACTAACCTTTTTTGTGCCATGTTGTATCTTTGAGAGAGCCTTCTACTTGCCTCTGAGATACTAGCCTTGTTGGAATGTTTAGGGAGTCTTAATTATACCGTAAGTGTACGGTTGTTAATTGTAACTGTCACGACCCAAAGTTTGGATGTGACCGGCACTTGAATTGTATAATATCTAAAGATATTGACATAATCCAAGTAAGCCAAAACCTAAGATTTCAAAAACCCTTTTTGCGGAATTTTAGGAAAATTTAATTTTAAGTAAAAATCACAGTTTTAAATATTTAAAATCTTAACAATAACTCTTATTTGGAAAAGCAGTTATAAGTGTTTAATTTGGTTGCATCTATAGTTGGGATCAACAATGCCAACAGCGGAAATCAATACACAATTATGTACGACATCAAGAAGAATCTCAGATATAAGTAAAAGAATATCAGTTAACACAACTAATGATCTCATCTGTCAAAATAATATACATATAACTGCATATCGTTCTAAGTCACTTATACAGAGTCTGATGGAGATATTCTAGATTCAACATACAATACCAAAAGAGGAGGTTATTACATAGTTAACCCACCTAGTAAAAAGACGCGATAAAGCTGATAAGTGGATCTGCACTGCTGCTAACCGTCCACTCGACTCCTGCAAGGAACTGTGGCACAACACGGGTGAGTTGTCAACTTAGTGAATAAAACTAACATTAACGGCTGATAATGTAAATATGACGAATTATTACTAACTGCAATAAGGATAAGTATGATATATGATAGCATGTGAAACCATGAATTTGTACCACTAATCATATAAATCAAGACTGAAATCTCATCACTTATTTCCAAATCAAGTTCATATCTCCGTGTCCAACATCGACACAAATCTTCTGTTTCCCTCAGGCATCGTTTCTCGAACGATCCCACAATCAACAATACCGGTCGGTATCATCTAGATATCTGCCGTGTTTCACAACTATCTCCGGTATCGAGTGTCCTCGCTAGGCTCCCCGCCTCAAATGCGGCTTTCCTGCCCCTCGGTCTTGACCGGGTCCACCATGAATCCGACTGTATAGCTCCCGCACTCAGTCTGGATAACGTAAAAATACGCGACCGTATAGCTCCCCCACTCGGCCCGGAATAAAACCAAATCATAAAAACAACATCTCATGGTGGACATCTCACATCAATATTAAGAATCACTGAATTTACGCAATAGTATAGGAAAACTCAAAACCATAAATCCTCAATAATACAAATGCTTTTTATATCAACTTCTAACACTTGAATACGAAATATGATGTCATTTATGCAAAGTACTAATGTTATTTATGTTTAAGATATGATAGGAATCATATTTAACAGGATAATTTCTAAGTGTGAAAGTGACATGTTAATATCGACGAGGTGTAGTGTAATATGTAGATATGTGCATGTGCGGTATAACTCGTCGATAACTGTGCAGTGTTCTAACAATAATTAATATGGCGATGTATATGTGTGTGTGTGTGTGTGTGTGCGCGCGCGCGCATATGATCAATTTAACATACAAAAGCCTATCTTTTATTTTAAACTTAACTACGGGCATATCATGCCATCCATACACAATCCCCCGGTAGATGCTTAGTCTACTCACCGGAATACGTCGAAAACTACTAAGAAGTCTCCAATTATTTTCCTTTCCTTGCGGCCTCCAAAGTTTCCGTATTCGAATCTAATATTGAAATTAACTTGTATAAGAAACGGCAAACTCCGATACGGCAAAAACATGAAAATACAAGTTGTACGTACTAACTACACTACGTACGACTATTGCGAACTATCTAACATTTATACTAACTGAGATTTAACCAATCGTTGTTCGAAATTGAAAACAGAAACGTTTTATGAATTAACCGTGTCGTATCTTAGAATTTTGATCCCTTTTTCAGATATTAGTTCCCAGATTTCATATACAGTTAAATTAACTTAAATAAGCAATACCAAATATCATAACACCTATACAGAGACCTACCCTAAAACCCAAAACACATAACCCCTCCAGAAATCCGGCGACGCCGGAATTTCCCTATACCTCGCAGGCCAAAATCCGACCACAGGGGTTCATACTCCTAGGTTTTTTTTCTACATCCAGATTATAAGATTTAGGCACTGTTGTTAGTTATATGTATGCCCTAGAGGCCATTACTGTACATACGATGTATATTGTAATAGATGCTTGGACATGTATAGGGAGGACTTTCTTGCTCGACATGATAGTATGCTATCTGGTTGTACTTTATCTTAACATGTACACAGATTGTCTCTATGTTACATGTTGATAAAGCCCTTAGGATATGTACTCGACTACTTGGACTATGATGAGATCATAGTGTGGGGCCACGGTAGTCGACGAGTACATCCTATAACTGTTCCTAGTCGAGGGTGTATCGAGACAGGGCATCGATACACCAGAGTAGACTAGCGTATACGCATCTTGACCCATATGATGGGCGATGGATGATCCCATATCCATCGGTGTTTGACATCAAGGATGGTGTACGGGTGCTCAGTAGAGACTGGGTACACTGGACGGACTCGCCGAGAACTCCCAGATGGTATTATACCTCACGTCAGATGGCAGTTCTCCGGTGACACTGGTACAGAGTAGTCTGTTGACCCGAGATCGTCATAGAGTCTTGTGTGATTCCCACTGTGCTTTGATTTCCATCATACCATGTCCAAGAGGGCGTGCAAAAAGGTGGCTTTTGGGTACAGTCCCGAATCACATGGAGACAATGAGCGATAGGAGGGGATTCGTCTCTCCCGGTATAGGGAGTTGATGTTGTGCTGTGTTCGATTGGCTATAACCGGAAATCCCTGGCCAGGGTTGTTGAGATTTACTGGTAAGTGTTATCAGTAGTTTCTCGAACTGTTATAAACCTCATATCGACACGACTTATCAAGGTACTGGGGTCTGACGTTTACCACCCCTAGGCGAGATATGTGACAGATCAGATGACGAGACCGGACTGTACGGGAGTGTTACTGTTTGGATTCACAGGAGAATGTATAGGCTTGCTTGTTGATCTTCTGAGCACTCAATACCTGGGTAGCTGTTACGTTTAGCTGACCGCTTGCAGTTTGTGGGTGTTTGATATGATCATCACCTACTGCCGGCGTATTGACGATGCTTTAGAGTCCTACACAGAGGTTTCTTGGCTCAAGCGAAACGGAGTAGGGGCACATATGTGATATGTGCGGGACCGAGGATAATGCGATATGAGATACCGTTTTCTATTCTCGCGATATATGATATCAATCGGGTCATCGGATCAACTGTTGATTCGATGAATCGGTACGGATAAATATTAGTCGGTTATATGCGATATAGCCAGATTGTCGGATCAAGTGTTGATTCGATAATTTAAAGTATAATAATATATATGATATATTAAATTATATTAACTAATATTATCTCACTAAAAGATTCTTTTTCTCACTCAGGTAATACATTGATATATATGCGATATATATTAATTGTATTATTTTCTTTTGTTACAATAAATATTATATATGTGATATAAAATATTGTAACATGATATGATAACTAATGCAACATGTTTAGTAGAGATTAAACATGGTTAGAGTTTGATTAGGGTTAAACCTTTCTAGATGTTTCTAGAAGCTTTCTTTTTGTTTTGTGCAAAGATATTTGTTTAGATATTTTTGCATGATATTTCTTAACCCAACCACACCCCTTAACCCTAGTTCAATCTCTACAAAGGTTACTTGACCATGGTTGCATAATTTAGAAATTGGCCCCGCTCCGCTTTCTTAAAAAAAAGTATTTTCATTATTCATCACAAAAGGAATTCTATCTTTTATTCATCATCTTCTTCCTTCTTCTTCTTTTGAGCAAAAAGCTTTCTACCATTTTGCTTTGTAATGAAAATGAGTGAGAATGAGAAAATAAAAGAGAGCAAAAATCCTACTTCATCGTCTTCATCTACCCTTACCATTTAGATGAGGGTGTTCACATCATTTTATGAGTATTAGCTTGTGTTATTGAAATTTCAAGGTAGATCATCTTTGTATCGATGATCGGAAGTAAGACTGCATCTTTCTCTTCGTGGAACCTCTCGAGAGTCCGGAACACGATGATCGCAGCGAAGGGACTTCAACACGGAGCTAATGAAGTGAAGGACCGGATCTACAAAGGTTGTAATCCCTCTCACTTAGTGTTAAAGTGTTTAGCATGCATGTTTTCGCCTAAACCCTAGTTTAAAGATCCGTATTCGGGTTGTTCGGCACGGCTAAAATTTTAATCGGGCATGGTTGATGCCTCGTAGACCTTTGTGCGTGTGCCTAGAAACCCTACAGTAGTATCAGAGCCAAGCTAGAGGTTTAGGCGAAGTCTGAGCGAAGTTTAAAGTCCGATCGAAACCCGAAACCCCGATGTTTATCCTTCTCTGTACATTTTTCAAAACTGTGGTTTTTTATGAATTAAAAATTCTCAGAAAAACAAGCAGGAAAAACTAAGAATTACTGTGAAGTACGGTCTTCTAATTCGCTAAAATGACCGCGGAACCGCGGCCAAATCAAGGGTTTGGCGGCGGTTCCGCGGCCAAAATTGTGACTTAGTCCCTGAAATTTCATGTAATTATTCTTAGGTCCTTTCTTGTTATTTTTTTCTGTAAATTTTTTAATTCCACTCAAGTGTTGAGTTTTCTAGGGTTGTATTGGGGACTCGTTGATTCGATTGGATAATTTAACTTTGTTTAGTTTGTCCGGGTAATTTATACAAACTGTTAAAAAGTTCGAACGGATATCAATAACTCACTTTTTCCCCTGTCGGAAAATTTTTCAAAAATTGGATTTTTTTTCCCTCGAGTTTAAGAATGTTCTAAGTCGTGCAAGTAACGCGGTGGACCCTCTAGAAGACAACAAACCTTAACTCGATTATGTGACCGTCTTGAACTGCCTCTAAACCTTAGGGTTTGCGGCAGTACGGCGTGCCACATGTGAGGCGTTGGCTTGAACCTTCTACGGCTGGACCATTGGTACTGTGGCATGTGATGGATATGTTTAAACTGATTTCAAGTGTTGAGATATATTGGAGAAATCTTGGGTGTTTGATTATTCGATCGGAAAGTTTAACTTTGTCTATTTATCTGGAATGTGATACAATATTTGGAATCCACATGTAGTTATGAAATAACTAATTTGAATGTTATAAATCTAGCAGTTCAGTCTCAGTTGATCGGTTGCTACGGAATTTTGATATGATCAAAAGTCCGTCGCAATCACGTAGCGTACGCGGATACTCGCCGGGTAAAATTAATAGACAGCTACGCCCCATAACCATGACCAAGTGACTGTAAGAGAACCCTGTCGCCGAAAGCATCCGTTCGGGTGCTCGCAGCAGTGGTGTTCCGCCTTAGTGCACTTCGTCGACGGCATCTGGGGGTGCGTCCGTCTACTTAAGTTTCCGACGAGCATTCGATCAGAATATCGGGAATCTTGTTGAATTCCCCGACTTGACATTGAAAAGAGTTTTCGATAATGAGACTAAAATGCGGGGTTTATAATTGTTAGGCATGCGATGTCTAAGGAATTCATTTGGTTAGGCATGCGATGTCTAAGGAAGTTGCGGATTCCAACTGTTGTAGTTTTACACTTTCTTTTCTGTGACCGTAAGCGTAGTATGTGGTGTATCGCCGGCTTCGCTGCTATACATCAACGACAATCGGGATACGCATACTTGCTTACGTTGATGATATGAGATATTATGTGTTGCTGTGATATGTTGTAATGGATCGTCGCGTTTGAATAGCCGGGGGTTTTATGTGAGATGAGAGTTTTTTCTTTTTCATTCATGTAAAATTCATTTGTATGTAATATTCTTTTATTGGGGAACTTCCAGGTTGCGGAAGATGTCACCGTTGGTGTATATTATTTACTTTTCCGCATTAGGATAGACCCAAGGAAGGGAGCACAAGTAATCGGGTTTTAGGGTCCAGTGGGAGACCATCTCGAGGAGTCAAGACCGGGTCTCCTAACCCTGGAATTGGCAGTGTTGCTTGCCGCTCTCGTAGGGGTCTAGGGATGTGGGTTTGGCTATTCATCGCGACCGTGGAATCCGTGTTTTATACAGGCTCGTATTGAAAACACGGACGTCCTAGTATATCCAATATTTCATATATGTTCTTCTGCTGCAATGTTCTGTGATGATATTATATTACTGCCTGAGACGAATGTTTATATTATATATATGAGATATATGTTATATTGCAGATTTCGTTTTCAAATGAGATGTTTGCGAAGCATAATAAAATGGGACTTCATTAATGAGATTAATGAAATAAAAGAAACCTAAGATGTTGTAGAAACTTGTTTAAAAAAACTGGTAGCTCTAGTTCTTGTTTTGCATAGCGGTGTTCCTTGTAGAACATTCAGCACCTTATTCGATAAGGAAAGAGCCGAGATCCCTTCACTGGGAGTGACCTCTTTAGTGAAACTAGCAGATGCTACAAACTTGGTTTGTCTTTTGATTGCTTCTATAGTTCTTGCTTTGCACAGCGGTTTAGATGATATACCTTGCACCTTATTCGATGAGGAAAGGGCCGACGATCCCTTCACCGGGAGTGACCCCTTTAGCAAAACTAGAAAAGCCTCAAAAACACTCCATTTAAAATCACTCGATTCTACAACGATATCAAGTTCATTACGCAAAGGGTTTTCTTAAAAACCTGTTGTAGCCCTCCGTCATTTCAGATAAGTACTACTTAGTATTCGTGCTGCGGTAGTTTGGCATTCGTCAAGGCGTAGTGTGCGGTAGCTAACTAGTATTTATCTGCTTATGCATATGATGCAGATTGGATTAGGGTATTCGTACGGAGTTGTTTGGCATTCGTCAAGGGTCGTGCGGGTGGGTTTAATTCAATCAAGAAATGTACGGGTTGAACTTGGCTAGTGGACTATGGGTTGTTTGGCATTCGTCAAGGTCATAGAACGCTAGGGGCAAAATATTATTGGGAATTTCAGATGTTGAAATTTGCAATGAGATTGCATACCTTCTATGAGATAGTTGGATCCCGATACCCGCTGCGAGTAAGAGTTACTCCTGGGAGAGTTTTACACATTACAATTAGCCGATCAAGTAGGTGTCTAGAAAGGCGTTAACGGGGTTACGCCTCTGGGAAAACGAGGTTTACTTTAATTAGATTCGTGCGAAAGCACGGAGGACCTCACTCAAAGTACCGACACTGACCTGGCTGAAAGATTGGCGAACTTGTAGCGTGTAATTAATCCCGGCTAGTCTTTCCTTTTAGGGTTTGAAGGAAAATTTGATTAAAAAAGTGGGAGACATCCTAATTAGATATATTAGATAACCAATCTAATCTTGCAAGAGCATACGCTGAGTGTTTTCTTCTCTCTCTCTCCAGGTAGCCACTATTTCACGCCTAAATCAAGATAATAATATGGATGAATTGACCGAACACGCTTGTTATACTGAGCTGGGGAACGTTGGTCCCGCTCCAACTTATAATTGTTATAAGACAGAGCAGGAAATTGGGGAATACCAGATTTCCCGTGCCGCCGAAACGAAGAAAGTGCATGTTGATGCATCTTCTTCGGGTGTGTTCATTACAGAGAACTGTTTCTCAGTATCCTTTACGACCTGGGTATGAGATACCGGATCAGGATCCCGCATATGTAATCTATTACATGGGCTACAGAAAGGTAGAGAACTGAGAACCGGTGATAAGTTTCATTAGACAGAAAACGGTGCAAGTGTTGCAGCCAAGTCTGTTGGTCACTATCACCCTATATTACCAGAATACATTGATTCTGAACGAATGTTATTAGATACCGAACCTGATATACAAAATCATATCGGTCTCTTTATTAGTAAAGAAGGATATAATTTTGTATTGTTGGATAATGTTTTGAACATTTCCTATATAAAGAGTTGATCAGTTCAGGCACGTTATCTAAAAGCATTGACGTTCTAAATCAAACTACAGTTCTTAGTTTACAGAACACACACGAGAGGAAGAGTTCAGAAATGAACGATTCCTTCTTGAGGTATTGTAGACTAGGTCATATCAATGCGGCCCGACTAGCCAAGTTACATTAAGATGCATATTTAAATTTGTTTGAATTTACATCTTGTGAAATTTGCCGGTCATGTCACAAAGATAAGATGACCATTGCTCTGTTTATTAGAAACAGAGAAAGAGTTAGTGAACTCTTGGGATTGATACATGCTGATGTATGAAGGTCCCCTGTCTACACATGCCAAGACCGATTCTTTGTACTTCATTAGATTCACTGAATATCTTTCAAGATCCGGTCATATGTTCCTGTTGAAACACAAGTCTGGAACTTTTGAGAAATTCAATGAATATAAGTTAGAAGTAGAGAACCAAAAACCGGGTATAAGTATTATGTCCTTTGATGAGATCAAGGAGGAGAATACTTGAGCACGGAATTCCTGGACTATTCTAAAGGAGAATGAGATTCTCTCTCAGCATTACTCCTCCTATACACCATAGCACGATGGTATATCGGGGCGGAGCAATAGCACCCTATTTGATATAGTGTGCTCTATGATGAGTACTACTGAGTTTCCTATTTCCTTTTGGGAGTTATGCGCTTGAGAAGCTGCATACCTATTGAATAGGGTTCAAATCAAATCAGTTGCCTACCACTTCATATGTGATATGGAAAGGGAAGAGCCCATATCTTAAGTTTGTTAAGATTTGGGGTTGTCCGGACTATGTCTAAAAGCAAAATCCGGACAAGCTCGAGGCAAGGTCTGTTATGTAGAACTAGAAAGGTTCCAGCTATACAAACTGCAGCTGATGATTTGGTAGAACCAAAGGATTCAATAGTTTCCAACGAACCTCAGCCTCTCCGCCGATCTAGTAGGGTTCCTCACCCACCTGAGAGATACTTCGGTTTCTCAATGACCGTGGGAGCGAGGATTGCATCATGAGATGATGACCCAACTAGTTTCGAGCTGGCCATCAGGAGTGGGACTCTGTAAGAATGGCTGGATGCTTAGTGATCTGAGATAGGAATCCTTATACACCAACAAAGTATGGACTTTGGTTGCTTTATCTGAATGGTTAAATCCCCCTCAGGAGCAAGTATATCTTGAGAAGATTACTTGGTGTACATGGAAAAGTTGAGACTTTCAAAGCTATGCTTAAGTCCATCCAGATCCTACTTGCCACGGCTACATACCATGACTACGATATCTGATGGTTGGGTGTCATGACTGCTTTTCTAAATGATGTTTTAGGAGAGAGCGTCTATAAGTACACAGCCAGAGGGCTTCATAGACAGTGGGAGCAGCGGAAACGTGAGCAAGATGTTTTATATGATAAATCAGGCATCGCGGAGTTGGAACATCTGTTTTGATGTGGTAGTCAAAGAGTTTGACTTCATCAAATGGTAGATGAACCTTGTATATACAAAAAGGTAGTAGAGAGTATGGTGGTGATACTCGTAAAGTACGTGGATGACATACTCTTGATAGGGAAGGAGTTTCCTATGCTATGCTCGGTCAATCTCCGCTTATCACAAGGATTCTCCATATAGGATCAAAATGATACCTCCTAAATCCTGGATTTTGGATCTATGAGATAGTACTAATTGGATGTTAGGATACTCACTAGTTGTAGTGAGATGGTATCAATCGATCCTGGGGAGAATCACTGGAAAGGTTCCAGGGTGATAAGAACGACTGAATGTCAGTCGCAGGCATTGTCTTAACCCTCAGTGGAGGGACGGTATGTTGGAAGAGTTCCAAGCTAGATACCGTGACATACTAGACGATTAAAGGCAAGATACATCGTTACCAAGGATGCTACCAAAGAGGCAGTCTGGATATATATAAGTTCATGAGATGAACTTCGTTCCTACCATTGTGTGACAATGGAGTTATGGCTTTAGCCAAGGAACTACCGTCCCATCTGAAATCCAGATATAATTCTTAGGCAGTATCACCTGATCATAGGAGATGGCTGATCTCCAGTGAGATCGAGGTTCGGAGAGTAGACACAGAGGACGACAGCGCGGATCCACTCACAAAGGCCTTTTTCCCAATAGAGACTTTTAAGGGATGGTTGAATATGAGATACTTCAACCGCAGCTAATTGTTGGGTATGTGATACCACAACAGATGGCCCTAGTGCAAGTGGGAGATTGTTAGTTATATGTATGCCCTAGAGGCCATTACTGTACATACGATGTATATTGTAATGGATGCTTGGATATATATAGGGAGGACTTTCTTGCTCGACATGATAGTATGTTATCTGGTTGTACTTTATCTTAACGTGTACACAGATTGTCTCTATGTTACATGTTGATAAAGCCCTTAGGATATGTACTCGACTACTGGGACTATGATGAGATCATACTAGTGGGGCCACGGTAGTCGACGAGTACATCCTATAACTGTTCCTAGTCGTGGGTGTATCGAGACAGGGCATCGATACACCAGAGTAGACTAGCGTATACGCATCTTGACCCATATGATGGAAGATGGATGATCTCATATCCATCGGTGTTTGACATCAAGGATGGTGTACGGGTGCTCAGTAGAGACTGGGTACACTGGACGGACTCGCCGAGAACTCCCAGATGGTATTATACCTCACGTCAGATGGCAGTTCTCCGGTGACACTGGTACAGAGTAGTCTGTTGACCCGAGATCGTCATAGAGTCTTGTGTGATTCCCACTGTGCATTGATTTCCATCATACCATGTCCAAGAGGGCATGCAAAAAGGTGGCTTTTGGGTACAGTCCCGAATCACATGGAGGCAATGAGCGATAGGAGGGGATTCGTCTCTCCCAGTATAGGGAGTTGATGTTGTGCTGTGTTTGATTGGCTATAACCGGAAATCCCTGGCCAGGGTTGTTGAGATTTACTGGTAAGTGTTATCAGTAGTTTCTCGAACTGTTATAGACTTCATATCGACACGACTTATCAAGCTACTGGGGTCTGACGTTTACCACGCCTAGGCGAGATATGCGACATATCAGACGACGAGACCGGACTGTACGGGAGTGTTACTGTTTGGATTCACAGGAGAATGTACAGGCTTGTTTGTTGATCTTCTGAGCGCTCAATACCCGGGTAGCTGTTATGTTTAGCTGACCGCTTGCAGTTTGTGGGTGTTTGATATGATCATCACCTACTGCCGGCGTATTGACGATTCTTTAGAGTCCTACACAGAGATTTCTTGGCTCAAGCGAAACGGAGTAGGGGCACATATGTGATATGTGCGGGACCGAGGATAATGCGATATGAGATACCGTATTCTATTCTCGCGATATATGATATCAACCGGGTCATCGGATCAACTGTTGATTTGATGAATCGGTACGGATAAATATTAGTCGGTTATATGCGATATAGCCAGATTGTCGGATCAAGTGTTGATTCGATAATTTAATGTATAATAATATATATGATATATTAAATTACATTAACTAATATTAGCTCACTAAAAGATTCTTTTTCTCACTCAGGTAATACATTGATATATATGCGATATATGTTAATTGTATTATTTTCTTTTGTTACAATAAATATTATATATGTGATATAAAATATTGTAACATGATATGATAACTAATTCAACATGTTTAGTAGAGATTAAACATGGTTAGGGTTTGATTAGGGTTAAACCTTTCTAGATGTTTCTAGAAGCTTTCTTTTTGTTTTGTGCAAAGATATTTGTTTAGATATTTTTGCATGATATTTCTTAACCCAACCACACCCCTTAACCCTAGTTCAATCTCTACAAAGGTTACTTGACCATGGTTGCATAATTTATCATTATCATATTTTCATTATTCATCACAAAAGGAATTCTATCATTTATTCCTCATCTTCTTCCTTCTTCTTCTTTTGAGCAAAAAGCTTTCTACCTTTTTGCTTTGTGATGAAAATGAGTGAGAATGAGAAAATAAAAGAGAGCAAAAATCCTACTTCATCATCCGCATCTACCCTTGCCATTTAAATGAGGGTGTTCACATCATTTTATGAGTATTAGCTTGTGTTATTGAAACTTCAAGGTAGATCATCTTTGTATCGAAGATCGGAAGCAAGACTGCATCTTTCTCTTCGTGGAACCTCTCGAGAGTCCGGAACACGATGATCGCAGCGAAGGGACTTCAACACGGAGCTAATGAAGTGAAGGACCGGATCTACAAAGGTTGTAATCTCTCTCACTTAGTGTTAAAGTGTTTAGCATGCATGTTTTCGCCTAAACCCTAGTTTAAAGATCCGTATTCGGGTTGTTCGGCACGGCTAAAATTTTAATCGGGTATGGTTGATGACTCGTAGACCCTTGTGCACATGCCTAGCAACCCTACAGTGGTATCAGAGCCTATCTAGAGCTTTAGGCAAAGTCTGAGCGAAATTTAAAGTCCGATCGAAACCCGAAACCCCGATGTTTACCCTTCTCTGTACATTTTTCAAAACTGTGGTTTTTTATGAATTAAAAATTCTCAGAAAAACAAGCAGGAAAAACTAAGAATTACAGTGAAGTACGGTCTTCTAATTCGCTAAAATGACCGCGGAACCGCGGCCAAATCAAGGGTTTGGCGGCTGTTCCACGGCCAAAATTGTGACTTAGTCCCTAGAATTTCATGTAATTATTCTTAGGTCCTTTCTTGTTATTTTTTTCTGTAAATTTTTTAATTCCACTCAAGTGTTGAGTTTTCTAGGGTTGTATTGGGGACTCATTGATTCGATCGGATAATTTAACTTTGTTTAGTTTGTCCGGGTAATTTATAGAAACTGTTAAAAAGTTCACGGAAATCAATAACTCACTTTTTCCCCTGTCGGAAAATTTTTCAAAAATTGGATTTTTTTTCCTCGAGTTTAAGAATGTTCTAAGTCATGCAAGTAATGCGGTGGAACCTCTAGAAGACAACAAACCTTAACTCGATTATGTGACCGTCTTGAACTGCCTCTAAACCTTAGGGTTTGCGGCAGTACGGCGTGCCACATGTGAGGCGTTGGCTTGACCCTTCTACGGCTGGATCATTGGTACTGTGGCATGTGATGGATATTTTTAAACTGATTTCAAGTGTTGAGATATATTGGGGAAATCTTGGGTGTTTGATTATTCGATCGGAAAGTTTAACTTTGTCTATTTATCTGGAATGTGATACAATATTTGGAATCCACATGTAGTTATGAGATAACTAATTTGAATGTTATAAATCTAGCAGTTCAGTCTCAGTTGATCGGTTGCTACGGAATTTTGATGTGATCAAAAGTCCGTCGCAATCACGTAGCGTACGCGGATACTCGCCGGGTAAACTTAATAGACAGCTACGCCCCATAACCCTGACCAAGTGACTGTAGGAGAACCCCGTCGCCGAAAGCATCCATTCGGGTGCTCACGGCAGTGGTGTTCCGCCTTAGTGCACTTCGTCGACGGCATCTGGGGGTGCGGCCGTCTACTAAAGTTTGCGACGAGCATTCGATCAGAATATCGGGAATCTTGTTGAATTCCCCGACTTGACATTGAAAAGAGTTTTCGATAATGAGCCTAAAATGTGGGGTTTATAATTGTTAGGCATGCGATGTCTAAGGAATTCATTTGGTTAGGCATGCGATGCCTAAGGAAGTTGCGGATTCCAACTGTTGTAGTTTTACACTTTCTTTGCTGTGACCGTAAGCGTAGTATGTGGTGTATCGCCGGCTTCGCTGCTATACATCAACGACAATCGGGATACGCATACTTGCTTACGTTGATGATATGAGATATTATGTGTTGCTGTGATATGTTGTATTGGATCGTCGCGTTTGAATAGCCGGGGGTTTTATGTGAGATGAGAGTTTTTTTCTTTTTCATTCATGTAAAATTCATTTGTATGTAATATTCTTTTATTAGGGCACTTCCAGGTTACGGAAGATGTCACCGTTGGTGTATATTATTTACTTTTCCGCATTAGGATAGACCCAAGGAGGGGAGCACAAGTAATCAGGTTCTAGGGTCCAGGGGGAGACCATCTCGAGAAGTCAAGACCGGGTCTCCTAACCCTGGAATTGGCAGTGTTGCTTGCCGCTCTCGTAGGGGTCTAGGGATGTGGGTTTGGCTATTTATCGCGACCGTGGAATCCGTGTTTTATACAGGCTCGTATAGAAAACACGGACGTCTTAGTATATCCAATATTTCATATATGTTCTTCTGCTGCAATGTTCTGTGATGATATTATATTACTGCCTGAGACGAATGTTTATATTATATATATGAGATATATGTTATATTGCAGATTTCGTTTTCAAATGAGATGCTTGCGAAGCATAATAAAATGGGATTTCATTAATGAAATTAATGAAATAAAAGAAACCTAAGATGTTGTAAAAACTTGTTTAAAAAAAACTGGTAGCTCTAGTTCTTGCTTTGCATAGCGGTGTTCCTTGTAGAACATCCAGCACCTTATTCGATAAGGAAAGAGCCGAGATCCCTTCACCGGGAGTGACCTCTTTAGTGAAACTAGCAGATGCTACAAATTCGGTTTGTCTTTTGATTGCTTCTATAGTTCTTTCTTTGCACAGCGGTTTATATGATATACCTTGCACCTTATTCGATGAGGAAAGGGCCGACGATCCCTTCACCGGGAGTGACCCCTTTAGCAAAACTAGAAAAGCCTAAAAAACACTCCATTTAAAATCACTCGATTCTACAACGATATCAAGTTCATTACGCAAAGGGTTTTCTTAAAAACCTGTAGTAGCCCTCCGTCATTTCAGATAAGTACTACTTAGTATTCGTGCTGCAGTAGTTTGGCATTCGTCAAGGCGTAGTGTGCGGTAGCTAACTAGTATTTATCTGCTCATGCATATGATGCAGATTGGATTAGGGTATTCGTACGGCGTTGTTTGGTATTCGTCAAAGGTCGTGCGGGTAGGTTTAATTCAATCAAGAAATGTACGGGTTGAACTTGGCTAGTGGACTATGGGTTATTTGGCATTCGTCAAGGTCATAGAACGCTAGGGGAAAAATATTATTGGGAATTTCAGGTGTTGAAATTTGCAATGAGATTGCATACCTTCTATGAGATAGTTGGATCCCGATACCCGCTGCGAGTAAGAGTTACTCCTGGGTGAGTTTTACACATTACAATTAGCCGATCAAGTAGGTGTCTAGAAAGGTGTTAACGGGGTTACGCCTCTGGAAAAACGAGGTTTACTTTAATTAGGTTCGTGCGAAAGCACGGGGGACCTCCCTCAAAGTACAGACACTGGCCTGGCTGAAAGATTGGCGAACTTGTAGCGTGTAATTAATCCCGGCTAGTCTTTCCTTTTAGGGTTTGAAGGAAGATTTGATTAAAACAGTAGGAGACATCCTGATTAGATATATTAGATAACCAATCTAATCTTGCAAGAGCATACGCTGAGTGTTTTCTTCTCTCTCTCTCCAGGTAGCGACCATTTCACGCCTTAATCAAGATAATAATACGGATGAATTGACCGAACCCGCTTGTTATACTGAGCTGGGGAACGTTGGTCCCGCTCCAACTTATAATTGTTATAAGACAGAGCAGGAAATTGGGGAATACCAGATTTCCCGTGCCGCCGAAACGAAGAAAGTGCATGTTGATGCATCTTCTTCGGGTGTGTTCATTACAGAGAACTGTTTCTCAGTATCCTTTACGTCCTGGATATGAGATACCGGATCAGGATCCCGTATATGTAATCTGTTACATGGGCTACAGAAAGGTAGAGAACTGAGAACGGGTGATAAGTTTCATGAGACAGAAAACGGTGCAAGTGTTGCAGCCAAGTCTGTTGGTCACTATCATCCTGTATTACCAGAATACATTGATTCTGAACGAATATTATTAGATACCGAACCTGATATACAAAATCATATCGGTCTCTTTATTAGTAAAGAAGGATATAATTTTGTATTATTGGATAATGTTTTGAACATTTCCTATATCAAGAGTTGATCGGTTCAGGCACGTTATCTAAAAGCATTGACGTTCTAAATCAAACTACAGTTCTTAGTTTACAGAACACACACGAGAGGAAGAGTTCAGAAATGAACGATTCCTTCTTGAGGTATTGTAGACTAGGTCATATCAATGCGACCCGACTAGCCAAGTTACATTAAGATGCATATTTAAATTTGTTTGAATTTACATCTTGTGAAACTTGTCGGCCATGTCACAAAGATAAGATGACCATAGCACTGTTTATTAGAAACAGAGAAAGAGTTAGTGAACTCTTGGGATTGATACATGCTGATGTATGAAGGTCCCCTGTCTACACATGCCAAGACTGGTTCTTTGTACTTCATTAGATTCACTGATTATCTTTCAAGATCCGGACATATGTTCCTGTTGAAACACAAGTCTGGAACTTTTGAGAAATTCAATGAATATAAGTTAGAAGTAGAGAACCAAAAACCGGGTATAAGTATTTTGTCCTTTGATGAGATCAAGGAGGAGAATACTTGAGCACGGAATTCCTGGACTATTCTAAAGGAGAATAAGATTCTCTCTCAGCATTACTCCTCCTATACTCCATAGCACGATGGTATATTGGGGCGGAGCAATAGCACCCTATTTGATATGGTGTGCTCTATGATGAGTACTACTGAGTTTCCTATTTCCTTTTGGGAGTTATGCGCTTGAGAAGCTGCATACCTATTGAATAGGGTTCAAATCAAATCAGTTGCCTACCACTTCATATGTGATATGGAAAGGGAAGAGCCCATATCTTAAGTTTGTTAAGATTTGGGGTTGTCCGGACTATGTCTAAAAGCAAAATCCGGACAAGCTCGAGGCAAGGTCTGTTATGTAGAACTGGAAAGGTTCCAGCTATACAAACTGCGGCTGATAATTTGGTAGAACCAAAGAATTTAATAGTTTCCAACGAACCTCAGCCTCTCCGCCGATCTAGTAGGGTTCCTCACCCACCTGAGAGATACTTCGGTTTCTCTATGACAGTGGGAGCGAGGATTGCATCATGAGATGATGACCCAACTAGTTTCGAGCTGGCCATCAAGAGTGGGACTCTGTAAGAATGGCTGGATGCTTAGTGATCTGAGATAGGAATCCTTATACACCAACAAAGTATAGACTTTGGTTGCTTTATCTGAAGGGTTAAATCCCCATCAGGAGCAAGTATATCTTGAGAAGATTACTTGGTGTACATGGAAAAGTTGAGACTTTCAAAGCTATGCTTAAGTCCATCCAGATCCTACTTGCCACGGCTACATACCATGACTACGATATCTGGTGGTTGGGTGTCATGACTGCTTTTCTAAATGATGTTTTAGGAGAAAGCGTCTATAAGTACACAGCCAGAGGGCTTCATAGACAGTGGGAGCAGCGGAAACGTGAGCAAGATGTTTTATGTGATAAATCAGGCATCGCGGAGTTGGAACATCTATTTTGATGTGGTAGTCAAAGAGTTTGACTTCATCAAAATAGTAGATGAACCTTGTATATACAAAAAGGTAGTAGAGAGTATGGTGGTGATCCTCGTAAAGTACGTGGATGACATACTCTTGATAGGGAAGGAGTTTCCTATGCTACGCTCGGTCAATCTCCGCTTATCACAAGGATTCTCCATATAGGATCAAAATGATACCTCCTAAATCCTGGATTTTGGATCTATGAGATAGTTCTAATTGGATGTTAGGATACTCACTAGTTGTAGTGAGATGGTATCAATCGATTCTGGGGAGAATCTGTTAGTTATATGTATGCCTTAGAGGCCATTACTGTACATTGGATGTATATTGTAGTGGATGCTGGGACATATATAGGTAGGACTTTCTTGCTCGACATGATAATACGCTATCTGGTTGCTCTTTATCTTAACATGTATAGTTTCTGTCTCTCTGTTACATGTTGATAAAGCCCTTAGGATGTGTACTCGACTTCCAGGACTATGATGCAGATCATACTAGTGGGGCCTGGGTAGTCCTTGAGTACATCCTTCAATGTTCCTAGTCATGGGAATATCGAGACGGGGCATCGATATTCCAGAGTAGACTAGCGTATATCTTCTCGACCCATGTGACGGGCGATGGATGATCCCATATCCATTGGTGTCTGACATCAGAGATGGTATGCGGGTGCTCAGTGGAGACTGGGTACACTGAACGGACTCGTCGAGAACTCCCAGATGGTATTATACCTCACGTCAGATGGCAATTCTCTGGTGACACTGGTACAGCTTAGTCTGTTGACCCGAGATCGTCATAGAGTCTTGTGTGTCTCCCACTGTGCTTTGATTTCCACCCTACAACGGCTCTACTGAGTCGTGCAAACAGGTGGTTTTTAGGTACAGTCCCGATTCACATGGAGGCAATGAGCGATAGGAGGGGATTCGTCTCTCCCGGTATTGGGGGTTGATGTTGCGCTATGCTCGACTGGCCATAACAGGAAATCCCTGGCCAGGGTTACTGTGATATACTGGTAAGAGTTATCAGTAGTTTCACGATTGTTATGGACCTCACGTCGGCATGACTTATCGAGCTATTGGGGTCTGACGTTTACCACCCCTAGGCGAGATATGCGACATATCATACGAACAGACCGGACTGTACGGTAAGTGTTACTGGTTGGATTCACAGGAGTGTGAGCGGGCTTGCTCGTCGATCTTCTGATCGATCAATACCCGGATGGCCGTTACGTTTAGCAGACCGCTTGCGGCTTGTGGGTGTTTGATATGATCATCACCTGCCGCCGGCGTATTGACGAGTCTTTCGAATCCTACACAGAGGTTTTCTGGCTCAAGCGAAACGAAATAGGAGCGCATATGAGATATGTGTGGGACCGAGAATAATGCGTGTATGTGATACCGTATTTCATTCTCGCGATGAATGTGTCGAATGGTTGTATGCGATATAACCTAGTTATCGAATCAAGGATTGATTCGATAAGCCGATACATTGGATATTAGTCGGTTATATGCGATATGACCGGATCGTTAAATCAAGTATTGATTTAATGATTTAATGCATAATTATATATTTGATATATTACTTTGCATTAACTAGTATTGGTTCACTTTAAATGGATTTTCTCACTTGAAGTTCACAAGTTGTATATGTGATATACTTTTGTGCACTTGTTTGTATCATGTTTGATGATACATGCTAACTTGAGTTTGTGTGTATGATTAAACCATGATTATATGAATGGTTAGGGTTTTGTTTACTTATTCATTTATTTATTTTGTTTATTTATTTTGGAAAAGATAAATAGAAATGGTGGCTTTCTTTGTTCCTTTCATGAAGCTTCATGAAGTGTTGAAAGCTTGACCATTTTGTTTGCTTCCCTTAACCTAACCATTCACCTAACCCTAGTTTAGTCTCTACACTTGACCATGGTTGGTATATGATAAGTATTCATTTTATTTTCTATTTGGAAAATACTTATCATATATTCTCTTCTTCTTCTTCATCTTCAACAAGAAGAAAAACTTGCCTCCATCAATGGCAACTTGAGAAAAAGAGTGAGAAATCCAATTCTAAAGTGAACCCACTTCCTATTTCTTCATCCTCTACCACTTGCCAAGTAGTATAGGGTGTTTTCTTCACAAGTTTCATGACTTGGTGAAGTTGGAGCTTGATCTTGTCTTGCCTCGACGTAGATCATTTTCGGCATCGAAGTCGACGACCTAGCCCGCCCATTTTTCCGATGAAGCTGATGCTAGAGTCCGAGATCCGATATGGACAGCGGAGGGACGTCATCATGGAGCCTAGGAGGTGGAGGACCGGATCTACAAAGGTTGTAGTCACTTTCCTTTAGCAATAAAGTAGTTTACTTGCTTGCATCGCCTCTTTATCTAGTTAACGATCCGTATTAGGGTTTGTAGGCACATGGAAAATGTTTGAATTAGCCATGTTTGATCACTTGTGAGACCTCATTAGTGTGTCTAGGAACCCTACAGTGGTATCAGAGCCTAGCTAGAGCCTTAGGCAATGCGTAGACGGAGTTTGAAGTCCGATCGAACCGAAACCCTAACTCCAAAATGCTCTCTGGACATTTTCAAAAACTGGGTTTTTTCCAGATTAAAAATATTCAGAAAACTCAGCAGGAATATTTAGGAGTTACTGTAAAATTTGAGAGGCTGATTCCATCAAACCGCCGCGGTTCCGCGGCATGAGCATGGCTCGTGCGGCAGTTCCGCGGCCGTACGGTCTCATCTCCCATTATTTTTAGCACAGTAATTTCTATATTTGGGTGCTGTATTTTCTGGGAATTTTTAAATCTCACTCAAGAGTTGAGTTTTCTGGGTTGTATTGGGGACTCGGTGTTTCGATCGGATTGTCTAATTTTGTCTGTGTGCTTTTCCGGATAATTTTAGAATATGTTAAAAGGTTCGACCGGATATAAATACCTACTTTTTCCCCTGCCGGGAAATTTCCAATTGTTGGATTTTTCCGTAGTTTAACGACGTTCCAAGTAGTGCAAGTAACGCGATGGTCCCTCTAGAAGACAACAAACCTTAACTCGATTATGTGACCGTCTTGAACTGCCCTTTGAACCTTAGGGTTTGGGGCAGTATGGCGTGCCACATGTAAGACGTTGGCTTGACCCTTCTACGGCTGGACCGTTGGTACTGAGGCACGAAGTGAATGTTTTTAAACTTATTTCATGTGTTGAGCTGATTCGGGAAAACTTGGGTGTTCGATTGTTCGATCGGAAAGTTTAACATTTTCTATTTACCCGGAATGTGATACAACATTTGGAATTCATAAGTAGTTATGAGATAACTAAATGAATGTTATAAATCAAGCACTTTAGTCTCACTTGATCGGTTGCCACGGAATTTTGATGTGATCAAAAGTCCGTCGCAATCACGTAGCGTACGCGGATACTCGCCGGGTAAACTTAATAGACAGCCTCACCCCATAGCCCCGATCAGGTGACTGTAGGAGAACCCCATCGCCGAAAGCATCCGTTCGGGTGCTCGCGGTAGCGGTGTTCCGCCTTAGTGCACTTCGTCGACGGTATCGGAGGTGCGGCCGCCTACTAAAGTTTGCGACGAGCATTCGATCAAAATGTCGGGAATCTTGTTGAATTGCCCGACTTGATATTGAAAAGAGTTTTCGATAATGAGACTAAAATGCGGGGTTTATAATTGTTAGGCATGTGATGTCTAAGTATTTCATTTGATTAGGCATGCGATGTCTAAAGAGGATGCGGATTCCAACTGTTGTAGTTTTACACTTTCTTTTCTGTGACCGTAAGTGTAATATGTGATATCACCGGTTTCGTTGCTATATGTCAACGACAATTGGGATGCGCATATTTACTTACGTTGATGACATGTGATGTTATGTGTTGCTGGATATGTTATATTGGATCGTCGTGTTTGAATAGCCGGGGTTTTTTATGTGAGATGAGTGTTTTTCATTTTCATTCATGTAAAAACTTGTATGTAATATTCTTTTATTGGGGCACTTCCAGGTTGCGGAAGATGTCACCTTTTGTACATTATTTACTTTTCTGCACTAGGATAGACCCAAGGAGGAGGGCATAAGTAACCGGGTTCTAGGGTCCAGTGGGAGACCAACTCGAGGAGTCGAGTCCGGGTCTTCTAACCCTAGAATTGGTAGGGTTGCTTGCCGCTCTCGTAGGGGTCTAGGGGTGTGGGATTGGCTATTCATCACGACCGTGGAATCCGTGTTTTATACTGGCTCGTATTGAAAACACGGACGTCCTAGTATATCCAATATTTCATATGATATTTTCTGCTGCGTTATTTGTGATGTGATCATGTGATTTGTTCAGATAGATACTATATATAGTATATATGATATATTATATAGGCGTTGCTTATGTTTTACACCCGCGCTAGCCCTGCCTCGCTCTGGCTTTAGTTACCTAACCTAACGGTGCAGACGGGACATCGAGGTGAATGCGGATGGCATAAGCGTACGTTATATTTATCTGTGATGTTTAGGTGGAATTAAATGATGGGATATTCATTAATGAGATTAATGAAAGAAAATAAACCTAATTGATGTTGTGGAATCGAATTTCAAAAATAAAACAGGTAGCTACAGTTCTTGCTTTGCATCGTGGTGTTCATTATAGAACATCCTGCACCTTATTCGATGAGGAAAGGACTGAGATCCCTTCACCAGGAGTGACTCTTTTAGCAATAACTGGCAGATGCTACAACCCTCGGTTTGTCTTTTGATCGCTTCTATAGTTTCCGCTTTGCACAGTGATATATATGATATATCCCGCACCTCATTCGACGAGGAAAGGGCCGACGATCCCTTCACCGGGAGTGACCCCTTTAGCAAAACTAGAAAAGCCTCAAAAACATTCCATTTAAAAACCATTTGATTCCGCAACGAGATCAAGTTCAAAGCGTTAAAGGTTTTCTTAAAAACCATTCGCAACCCTCCGTCATTTTAGGAAGTAGAGTACTTAGTATCCGTGCTACATTTGTCGACCATAGCCGAGGCGTAGTGTGCGGTAGCTAAGTGATGTCTTCCTATATAGCATATGATGCGATTAGTTAGGACAGTCATGTGGCTTTGTTGACCTTAGCCAAGGGTCATGTGGGTGGGTCTAATTAATCACGAAATGACGGGTAGAACTTGACTAGTACCTATGATTTGTTGACCTTAGCCAAGGTCATAGGTGCTAGGGGTAAAAACCATTATCGGGAGTTTCAAGTGTTGAAATTTGCAATGAGATTGCATACCTTCTATGTGATAGTTGGATCCCGATACCCACTGTGAGTAATTGTTACTCCTGGGAGAGTTTTGCACTTTACAATTAGCCGATCAAGTAGGTGTCTAGAAAGGTGTCAACGGGGTTACGCCTCTGGGAAAACGAGATTTACTGTAATTAGGTCCGTACGAAAGCACGGGGAACCTCCCTTAAAGTACCGACACTGGCCTGGCTGAAAGATTGGCGAACTTGTAGAGTGTAATTAATCCCGGCTAGTCTTTCCTTTTAGGGTTTGAAGGAAGATTTAATAAAAACAGTGGGAGCCATCCTGATTAGATAAAATAATAACCAATCTATTCTTGCAAGAGCGCACGCTGAGTGTTTTCTTCTCTCTCTCCAAGTAGCGACCATATCACGCCTTAATCAAGATAATAATATGGATGTATTGACCGAACCCGCTTGTTATACTGAGCTGGGGAACGTTGGTCCCGCTCCAACTTATAATTGTTATAAGGAAGAGCAGGAAATAGGGGAATACCAGAATTCCTATGCCGCCCAAACGAAGAAAGTGCATGAGATGCATCTCCTTCGGGTGTGTTCATTATAAAGAACTGTTTCTCTGTATCCTCTGAATCCTGGGTATTTGATACCGGATTAGGATCCCAGATATGTAATCTGTTACATAGGGCTACAAAAAGGTAGAAAAACTGAGAACGGGTGATAAGTTTCATGAGACAGAAAACGGGGCAAGTGTTACAGCCAAGTTTGTTGGTCACTGTCACCCTGTATTACCAATACATTGATTCGGAACAAATGCTATTAGATACCGAACCTAATATACAAAATCATATCAATCTCTTTATTAGTAAAGAAATGATAAAATTTTGTATTGATGGATAATGTTTTGAACATTTCCTATATCAAAAGTTGATCGGTTCAGGCACGTTATCTAAAAGTATTGACGTTCTAAATCAAACTACAGTTCCTAGTATACAGAACACACACAAGAGGAAGAGTTCAGAAATGAACGAATCCTTCTTGAGGCATTATAGACTAGGTCATATCAATGCAACCCGACTGGCTGAAGTTACATTTTAGATGTATATTTAAATCAGTTTGAATTTACATCTTGTGAAACTTGCTAGTCATGTCACAAAGATACCCCGCAGGTGCAAAGGCCGCAGGTGCAAGTTGAGGCCCTGAACTTGCCCCTACGGGCAAAATATTGCCCCTACGGATATATCTGTAGGTGTTGTTGCCCCTACGGATTACTCCGTAGGGGCAATCAAATCATATATTTTTTATGTTTTTTTGAATATATTGTATGTACCTACGGATATACCCGTAGGTCCTTATTATACCCCTACGGATATATCCGTAGGTAATATGACGTAGGGGCAAAATATCAGGAAACCTGATATTTGGCCCCTACGGATAACTCCGTAGGGGATATACCATTGCCCCTACGGATATGTCCGTAGGGGCACTCCCTACACCCTGCACTGAGATCAGTACAGAAAATATCTGGTTTCCTGATAATTTGCCCCTACGGATATGTCCGTAGGGGCAACATATATACCTACGGCTTAATCCGTAGGTACATATTGTCAGTATTTTTTTTTAAAAAATGGGCTGCTAGATTTTTTCCCGCCCTGTGCACAATACTATATACATCAATCAAATCATATATTGCAGTATTCATAATCACATCTCACGCATATATATAATATACAAAAGAAACCCAAAAACTGAATATGATATAAATACAAACCAATATCAATATCGTTTCAAAATGTAGTACAATGTGATATAAATAAATACATGTTTCAAAAAATAAGAACCAAAAAACTACCCTAGTTCGGTCCAGCTCCACCTCTGAATAACGTTAGAATAATGCGCGCCTGCTCCTCGGTCAATACACTCTGCAATGCGTCGCGAGCGGTAGTCTGAGCGGCATGTGGAGCTGGCGATGTGGTCTGCGCAGCCGCCGTCGAGGTAGTCGCTTGCGGAGCCGCGGCTGCGGGAGTCTGAGTGGGCGGTGGGAGCTACAGGAGCTATCTGCGGAACCGCAGCCGATGTAGTGGCTTGCGGAGCCGCAGCCGAAGGAGATGCATGTGGAGGCTCGGCCGATCTACCCTGTCGCGTCTGGACATAATGTGTGTAAGAAGCGTGTAAGAACTGTGTATTATTCGAATTCGTATCATTATTAAGTTATTTCGAAACCCTGTTTGGATATCTAGTTTGGAAAAGCGTTGTTTATTTTAATTACATATGTATGTATGATTAATCAAACTTAAGTCTAAAACAAAATAAGCTCAAGCTACGTACTAATTATGGATATGTTGATATGTATATAATATGAAATGATATTTTACTATAAAGTAGTATACATACCAGCATCTCCTTCAACTCCTGAACGGTGGCCCTCAAGCTATCCAGTTCCTGATGGACATGCCGGTCATTGGAGACGGAGGAAGTAACCGCCGGGGTGGAGTCCAACCTCATATGGGCCCTGCTAGGGCCCAATCCCCGGCCTCTCTCCCAACCTCCGTGGTGCCCTCCGTGTGCGGCGTCCAGAACTGGGGTCAGCAGCCTCGGATCGTTCTGTCCGGTAAAATCGATCCCCGAGGCCTGGGCCTGCTCAACCACCCGCTCCTACACCCACATTAAGCAGTAAAGTATAAGTATAAAATTTAAACTTGAACCTTCCAAAACTAAAATTTCAAATTTGGGTAGAAAAAATATTAACACTTACGCAGTACTCCTGGGTAGCGACATCGGGATATCGAAGCTCGCCCGTGGCGGGATCTGTCGAGGTGCCGTGGACGGCAAGATATGCGGACAGCACGCTCGGTGTACCACCTGACGCCACGGTCCGAGATGTCTGCAATATTAGAAAGTAACTCTTAATATTAGAAATATTAGAGAATAACTCTTAATATTGCAGAATATTAGAGAATAACTCTTAATTTACCGATAACTCCATGGCTTGAGTAATGTTCCTCGAGCCACCTGTGTAAGTGGGGCGACCCCTCTTCGCCGACTTCCTGTTCTCCATATTCTGAGCGGCCTGTTTCTGCACAACGCATTAACATTTAGTTTTCTAATTAAGAAACACAAAGAAATAAATTATATCATAAATAATGAATTAAATTTAAAATACATACCTGTTTGCGTTCGGAGTCGAAATAAGCGCACAATAGAGGCCATGTCTCTACGTCGACTCTCGCAAACGCCGGAGTAGATAGGAGGGCCGCTCTCTCTGCTACGGGGGTCGCTATCCACAGGGAGTAGCAGTCGGCCTTCAGCTCATTCCTGTTGTATCGGACCTTGGCCTGCATGTTCTTCATCAGGCCATTGTACAGAGCATGAAGGTCAAGCACCCTCCCCGGGTGATCAGGGTCGGCTACAGGCTGAAAATCGTAATCCAACTGAAAATACAAAAAAAAATATTGTTATTAGATTGCAAGTGTTAATAATAAATATATTGGATAGATCAAATGAAAATATATATTAATACATACCCGAGCCTGATCAAAGAAGAGGGCGAATGAGCGCTGGTGCTGCTCGCCCCACTCAACGTGAAGTGGATAGTTCTTCACGATCCGGCTCTCGTCCCCCAAATACCGGCCGAACCTCTCGGCATGAGGACCGGTATAGCGATAGTCAAGGGTAAAAAATAGGGGGAATGCTGCCTCCCCCATAGCTCTATCAGGCCTCAGCCTATGGGACTGATTCGGGCCTCGAGTCCCTCTCTGGGGATGGAGAGGCCCTGCGTCTGCACGAAATATCAAGACAATCAATAATAAGACAAAGTTATATTAAGAAATCAAGGTTAAACAAAAATTCAAGTGTGATATATACCTCCGGTGACTAGCGCACGAGCCTGGGCCCGAGTAGCAACACGAGCGGGACGATAGTTCCTCCGGTGAGGAACAACCGGGGTCCCGGACCCGGACGCATCCCCTCCAACTATAAAATAAATATCGACGCTAAATTTCCATGAAGTTCATATTTATTCTATAGAGAATATGTAAAATGAATAAATATTTTAAATTTATTCATACTAACCTGCAGACGATGCGGAGGGTATGGAAGCGGCAGGAGTGGCCCCTGTGGAAGGTGTGGACACACCACCTATAATTAGACAATTAAAAATAGATTATATAAGTAATTGCAAAAAGAATATGTAGATCAATAATATAACGTTCTAAATCAATATGCATGCACTATAGGATATATAAATATACCCGCAGGTGCGGTGGTGTCACCACCTACAGCTAGACAATAATAAAAATTGGTAAGTAAGAGCAAAAGGAATGTGTGTATTTATGATATAGCATTCTAAATCAATATACATACACTATATGATATATAAACATACCTGGAGGAGCGGGGGTGGCCTCTGTCCCAGATGTAGACGCATCACCAACAACTAGACAATCAAACATTGACAATATAAGTAATTTTGACATAAACATGCATGAATATCTGTAATATTACATTCAAAATGGATATGCGTGCAGTATACCTGGAGGTGTGGCAAAATCTACATGGAAGGAGGCATCAGAAGGGGTCTCCGATCTGGGTGCAAGACCGGCCCTCTGAAGCTCCATACGGAGCTCTCCGGGCGGCAGAACCGCTCTGCCTCTGCCACTGCCTCTGCCGCGGCTGGAGCTCCTGCCGCCCCTCGCTGCTCCCGACATCGTCATCAAATCTAGATAAACGGTTCGTGGACGTATTAGACAATCATTAAAAGTATTGACTATATATGATCTAGAGCGTAAAATGTGAAGTAATAATATAACATTACTGATAACCTTTTTCGTTTCGTGGGCGCATCATACATATCTACTTGGATTTCATCGTCGATGTCATTTCTAACCCACGTAACTTCATGATCGGTCGAAGACAACCCGTCCTTCGAAATAGACGGTCGGAGCACTTTAAGCCTTCTCTCTTCTTCGTCCTCATCGCTGTCCTCGTATTCTGGGACATCGTAGACATCTCTAGGTTTCCATCGGCATACAACACTCCACCCCGGATGCTTCAAACACTGTGAGTAGTATACTTGGAACGCTTGGTTCGGAAAGATAAACGGATCGTCCTGACCGTAAAATCGAAGTGTGTTCACACTGGTCAATCCATTTTCATCTTTACAAGTCCCAAGACTGCTTCTCCACCTGTCTGTATCGGTTCGCGAATCGTACCAAGTACACTGGAATATATAAAAGGGTTCTGATCGTCCGGGATAGTGGATGCCGAGTATACAATTTAAGTACCCATAGTAAATCACACCGTCCGATCCTACCGTCGCAATCCCACTATTCTGAATGGTTCTAGATGTTTCTATGTCCTTAACTTCGAATTTGTATCCAAGGACACCAAATCCTTTGTAATATGCAACCTCCATACTAGGAAATTGAGCTAAACATCTTGAATCACTCTCAAATGATGCAGACAAGTTCGGATCGTGGATCTAACAAAATAAATTTTACGATAAATACATAACGATACAAGTTTAGATTAAAACTGATAGCAATAAAATGTAATTCGAATAACTTACATGCTCTGTGACCCAATCACAAAAATTATCCTGCTGGTATTTTTCCAAACGTTCTTCGTTCCAATCAGGATGCCCCTCACGTACCTCGTTAAAATGAGTTCTGTTTTCGATAAATAATTGTGACATTAATATTATGTCATTTCATACACACACAAACACAGATATAACAATTAATCCAAAAGAACTTACTCTCTAATTTGTTCAAGACATGCGCAATTAAGCAAGATAAACCGGTATATCTTGTTGATAAACATAGTGTCTACCCTCTTATACTCGGCTTTACCATATGGCCCGTCTTGAATTCTTCGTGGTCGGTTAAGCCTTGTCTCAATGTTCTCGTCCAGATAGCGGGAACAAAATGTGGTTGCTTCATCAAGAAGATAACCTTGCATGATAGAACCCTCTGGTCGATTTTTATTGCGTATATACTTCTTAAGAGTGTAAAGGTACCTAATGAGAATATGTTGAATAAATAAACACGGGCATACAGGACAACAATAAATTTATAAATTGCGCGAAACGAAAAATTACACGTACCTCTCGACGGGATACATCCATCGATATTGTACCGGTCCGGCTAACTTCGCCTCAGTTGCAAGATGAACCGTCAAGTGTATTATGATATCGAAGAATGACGGTGGGAAAATACGCTCAAACTTGCAAAGTATCTGTTGGAGATAGTGCCCTCAGAGTCAATTATTAGGTCACAGGTACGTGATTGTAATGATTGAGGGAGGACCTATCCCGGTAGGACAGTCTTACTCGAGATGATAGTATGCTATCTAGTTTACCTTTATCATCGTGTACTGCTTTAGGTGACATGACACGTCGCTATTACACGTTGATAGAGCCCCTAGGATTCTTGCTTGACCACCAGCAGTATGAGGGCGATCATATAAGTGGGAGCTGGGGGTCTACAAGCATATCCTTAAAAGGTCCCTAGTCGTGGGAGTTTCGAGACCGGGCATCGATACTCCATTAGTAGACTAGTGTATACAGTCAAGACCCCGACGAGGGGCGGTGGCCGGTCTCACAAGCCACTGGTGTCAGTTGGATCACCTAAGATGTATACAGGTGCTCATTGGGTTATGAGTACACCGGACAGGACTCGTCGGGAACATGCTAGTTGGTCATATACCAGACGTCAGATGGCAGTTCCCTGGTGACATGTGTGCAGGTTAGTTCATCGACCTGGGGATCGTCATTTGTCTCGTGTGAGTTCCCACTGTACTTTGATTACTACCCTACCACGGCTCAAAGGAGTCGTGCAAACAGGTTTTAGTTGGGTACAGTCCCGAGCCACATGGAGGCAGTGAGCGTATCTTCAGGGGTTCGTCTCTCCCGGTATTGGGGGTGAGGTCGTGCTGTGTCTAGGAGAGCCATTACACAAAGTCCTTGGCCAAGGCAAGGAGATTTACTGGTAGGTATTCCAGTAGTATCTCAGGGTGTTCTGGGCTACACTCCGACACGACTTGTACCGCTTTTGGGGGTCTGACTTTTACCAACCCCCTAGGCCCGCCATGCGATACTCATAGACGAACGGACCGGACTGCACGGATATTGTCACTGACAGGCTCAGTAGGGTGTCAGGATGAGTTCGCTCATCGACGTCCCTTTTAGTCAATAGCTGGTGGCCCGTTATGTATTGGCTTATACCTTTGACGTGCTAGTGGTTAAATCCACAGCCATAGTATTGACGAGTCTTTAGAGTCCACCACACTTTCAGTTACTCAAGCTTTCGGGCGAAACGCTGTAGAGGCCGTATGGAGATATGGCAGGGTCCGATCAGATACGTGCGGTATTGCACGGATCAGGATCGGACAGTTTTGTACTAATAGCCGTATGGATATATGGCAGGGTTCGATCAGATACGTGCGGTATTGCACGGATCAGGATCGAACGGATAATACTAGCCGGCTTTGGTTTGAGCCGGTCCTAGTTTAGTACAGTGTAGATTTTGTCTCATTGCATTTGTATCCGGTCGGAATACAGATGCGGGTGTGTATGCACAGTATCGGGGTTTTCCTGTAATTTATTACGGGACCAGTTTTCTGGAGTTGCCAGTTTGCATTCCGTTCTGGCCGGTTTTCCTTTGTTCTTTCCCGGCCGGACTTTTCCGATGGAGGGGGTTATTTGCAATTGTGCAAATAACACTTTGTGGAGGGTTTTATTGCATAATGATTGATTATGATAGCTTTCATTTCTTTGCACCATGACTTGCATTTACTTGTGATTGGAAAGGGCATGGTTTGAACAAAAGTGCAAGCATGGTTGATGTTTTCTTGTCCCTTGATGTGGTCACCTCTTCTCATCTCCTACACTCACCTCCCTTATTGCTTCATATTCTTTCCTCCTCCATTTCTAAGTAGAGAGGTTTTTTCATGGTTGAGTGAGAAGAAGAAAAGAGAAGGAGAGAGCTTCTTCCTAGAGAGGTTTTTTTTTCATTCTTGATCTTTTTCATGCCAAGAAAAATGAAAGCACCATTTTTCATACCTTCATTCCTCCATCTTCAAAAGGCAACCAAAACCCCAATGAGACATAGACCCTACACTTCCTACAGCACATCTTGAGCATGTCGAGTTGCCGGCTTCATGCTCGAGTTGCCTCGGTATTGAGGCGGGAGCCCGTAAAAGACGAAGGCGATGTGGTGCCCTTTCCGACGAGGAGGAGACGGACGGAGATCCCGCGAGGAGATCGGAGTGGAGATGAAGACCGGAGGACTCGGATCAGTCGGTATATCTCTAACCCGTATTCTAGTTAGCTTAGACTTGTTAATGGTTACGATCCAGAGTTTAGTGCGCGGTGGTGCCGTTTTGCAAAGTCCGCAAAAATTAAAGTTTATCACCGCTTCCGCATTCCGGAGTTTTGATTGACGGCCGGGGCGCCGCCGTGCACTTACAGTGGTATCAGAGACTAGCCATTAACTCCGTCTAGCTTCGTTTGATGTGTTTTTCAGTTCCGATCGACCAAAATTCCAAAAACCGTATTTTTCCTTCACATCAGTTTCTGTTGAAATTTTTTGAAGTCTAAAAATTTTACAGGTTGTAAAATATTGATGTACTGGAAAAGCTAAGAGCTCTGTAAAAATTCGATGAAGTGACTCCACAGTTGGAGCGCGGAACCGCCGCGAAAACCCCATTTGTGCGGCCCTTCCGCCGCGCACTATTCACATCACTTCACCAATTTTTTACAGAGGCCTTATGGGCTTAAAATATGGGTTTTGGAATATTAAAATTGGGCCCAGGATTTCTGTGAGTGCTACAGTTTTGATTGGGGGCCCACTTGTTAATTGTTTGATCAATCGGAAAATTTTAAACACATTTTTCACAGTATTTACATTATATCTGCGACCGTGAATGTCACTTGATCGGTAAATCTAGTCTAACTGCTATAGCCCGGTTAGACGGATTTGCGAACGTGATTTTCACGTTGATGTTCTATGTATTTGCTGTGATGTTGCGGATCGGTCGTGGGGGATAGCCTGGATGCAATGCTAGTACAGTTTTGTTGTATTATGTACATTTGATATTGCGGGGCGAGCGTCCGACATGTGGACTGCCGTCACTGCCTGTTTGTATTATTATTTTGGGGCACGACCTGGTTGCGGTCGATGTACCCGTTGTATGTATATTTTTCTTTCTGTACTAGGATTGCCCCGCGGAGGGGTGCACGGATAGCCGGATTCTGGAGGGCAACAAGCCCGCATCTCATGGCATTGGGACGGAAGGGGCTTCACTCCAGGATTGGCGGACTATTCGCCGCACTCGTAGGGGGTACAGGTTGACCCAGGAGGGGTGCCCAAGTGACCGGATTCCGTGAAGTGCTGGGTGGTCCATTCACGGTGCTGAAGGGGGCTGCCTCGCTTCAGGTTTTGGCGGGTGACTTGCCGCGCCCGTAGGGGTCTAGGTTTTCATTGCACAGGCTATCCACACGACCAGGGGAACGTCGGGTTTCAGCGGCTCTGTGAAACCAGGGGATCCCAGATATCTGTATTGTTTCTGTGATGCTGTTCATTCTCTGTGATGTTGCATTTTATTCACGCCTTGAGCGAATATAATATATTGGTATATATATTAGTAGATGTTGTATATGTTTTGCATCCGCGCTAGTCCAGTCCCCGCTCTGTCGTTAGTTAGCTAACCTAACGGGTAATGACGGGACCCAGTGGCGAATGCGGATGGCATATACGTACGTCAGTATATTTTCGTTCTTTGTGGTGTGATCAATTGATGGGACTGCGTTGATTCGGATCAATGCAAGTTAAAACAAACCTAATCTGATGTTGTTGGAACACTTTTCAAAAAGCTGTTATTGCAAGGACGTTCATTTCTGTTTTGCATCGTGGTATTCATTTGGAATATCCTGCTCCTCAGTCGACGAGGCAAGGGCCGAGATCCCTTCACCGGGAGTGACCCCTTGGACAGAAGTTTGCGTCAGGGCATTAACTTCACTATAGCCGATTACTTTTTATTTGCACCGTGGTATTCAGTTGGAATATCCTGCACCTCATTCTACGGGGAAAGAGCCGAGATCCCTTCACCGGGAGTGACCTCTTTAGTAAAGGTTTTCGTCACTATATTTTCTAAAAAGCTATCAGTTCCTTCAACGATATCAAGTTCATTACGTTAAAGGTTTTCGCCAGAAACCATTCGTAGCCCTCCGTCGTTTCATATGGGTAGTCAATAGTATTCAAGCTGTGTTTGTTGGCCAAAGTCAAGGCACAGTGTTTGGTAGCTGTTGGTTATTCATATGCAGCATAGATAGATGCGTTGGTTTGGAACAGTCGTACTGCCTTGTTGGCCAAAGTCAAGGGTATGTACGGGTGGATTCAAATTAACCTGGAAAATGACGGGCAGAACTTGACATGTGACTTATGATTTGTTGGCCAAAGTCAAGGTCATAAGAGCATGGGGCAGAAATCACATCGGGAGTTTCAAAAGTACTGAAACTTGCCAGATATGCGCATACCTTCTGGAGTGTGATAGTGTGAGCGGATTCCGTCACATTATCATGCGATGAGAGTTGGATCCTGATTCCCACTGATGAGTTGGTTTACTCCTCGGGTGACCCCGACTAATTCTTCTTTTAGGTTTGGAGGAGAATTTGAGGTACAGTGGGAGGTTTCCAGATTAGATAAATTGGTAACCATTCTGATCTAGGTTAGAGTGCACGCTGAGTGTTTCTTTTCTCTCTCTCTTTGGCAGCGACCATTGACCCGACCCTAAGACTTTGACTCAGTAACCAAGTTGACCGAACCTTCTTAACACTGGCTTTTGGATTGTCAGAGTTGCAGACCTCATTGCCACTCCTACTTTTACCCTTTTCTCCAGGACACCCCGTATTACTGCGAACGTCCACTTCCATTGGACAAAACCATCGTATGGTTAGATACGAACTCGAAGGAATTTATTCGAGGATGGTTTCAGGTTCTGGAGAAAACGGATAGGATTATTCAGTTGTCTTTTCCTTTTACCCTCTCTCTAGTTACGAGTACTCCTTGGTTTAGGGGTAGTACACCTATTACGCAAATTGGATTGTCTTCTTCCAAACCTTAGGCTGGTGCCGACCGGTAGGGAATGAAGAAAACCAATTAGCATAACGATGGTGTGCAGAAGGTATTAAGTTAAGACAAAGCAAGGGATTAGTAAGAGGGCAAAGTAAATTGCAACAGATATTCACGACCAAACCAAATATTTCGTTACCACTCCCACATCACCTTTGTATTTCTCCAGGACACTCCGTATCACTACGAAGATCCACAGTTTATTTGGATACTCCATCGTATGGTTAAATACGAACTCGAATGGAACTTGTTCCAGTTCGGGGATGGATTCTGGTTCAGGAGAAATAGGAATAAGGTTTATTCGGTTGTCTTTTATCTTCACCCTCTCTCATTGCGAGTGTTCCTAGGATTGGGACAGTACACCCATTATGCTTATTGGATAGTCTTCTTCCAAACCATAGGCTGGTGCCGAACGGTAGGGAAGGAAGAAAACCATTTGGCCTAAAAGGGTGTGCAGAAGGTAAAGACTAAAGACATATGAAGGGACTTGGAGAGGTGGCAAAGAACTATACGGTTACAGTCGTGAATCTGGAAGAGGCATTACTAGGAATACCAGAATACCCCATCGGAACATTTCAATGTTTCAGTTTCACTGTGTAATATTAAAGGAAAACTGATTTCCCGATTAGATACTTACTCCAGGGTATGTATTTACCAGGTACGATTCTCACATCTGTATGGTTTTACAGATGATGAGTGGGAGTAAGTTATTGGGAATTGGGTGATTATCCTCATTATATCGGGATTCGTTGTAATCGGTGATATTTGAGGAAATCACCTGGGCTGTTTGCCGGTCGGCAAATATTTGGTTTTGAATATCCGCTGTTATGCACCAATTTCAAATTGATATATCTGTACGTCTATTTTCATAGAGTGAGATATACCTTTCTGAAATTATGTCTACGACATTTACCTATATCAGTGGATGATTAGGTAAGGAGCATTAAACAGCGGTGTAATTCTTCTTAACCATAAGTACAGTTTTCAACCTACGACACACAATGAATGAGTTATCAGACTCAAGGGACGTATACAGAGTATTGTATGTTGTCCAGGGTCCATAAGGACAGAGGGGTAGGTCCTCGTACTATATTCGGTTTACTTATGACTTCTCTAGTTTTTTAGACCGGTGTTTCGTGGAAACACAGGGTCCGAATTTTGAGAAGTTACAGGTATTTGAATAGAGTAGAGAACCAGGTGTAGCAAGTATCGGGATTCTTCAAAGAGATCGAAGATGTAGATACTTGTGGTATTCAGTTGAAAGTGATGGTTAAGAGAACTTGCTTCTCTTTCAGGTTACTCATAATTGGAAGTGTTCCTAAGTTGAGTAACGCTGATCCGCCTCCTTCCATTTAGTTGACATGCACTGGGGATAGCTGCATGATGTGAATCTGGTTCAAATAAATCAGTGCCTCTGATTCTATATTGGATATAGAACAGTTCATATCTTAACGATGTTAAGGTACGGGGAGTTGTCCGGTTTATGCTTAAAACCAGATATTGGACAACTCTAGGCACGTTTCTGTAATGGCTGTTTGTGGGTTGACCCAGGCTATGACGAGGGTTGACTTTCTACCATCTGGATGAACAATAGCAATATTGTTCTAGACTCGCCACAGTTTTATTAAAAATGGTTTTTTTCAGAAAACAGTAGTGGGAGTATGGTAGAACTGGAAGTAATTCCAGAACCACAAACGATTACTGAGGATTTGATAAGGAACCTAAAGATTCAATCTGGATTGACATTCCATTGGCCACTCCGCAGATAAGGTGGGTAACTTCAGGCACCCGAGAGGCACTACGGTGGTCTTAAGGACGGTGACAGGGAAGTTCTTGTTTACCCACAATTACCATTGCTGTTGTTCCAGGCTGCGAGACCCGGCGGGAGGATGAGTATAGCGTCGTTCTAAACCAGTTTTAGAAGTGTACGTCTATATGACTCTGCCAGAGGGTTGTCGTAGTCAGTGGGAGCAGCGGAAGCATTGGTGGACAGGTTGCTTATGTCTATTTATAGACTAGAGCAGATGTAGCGGAGATAGATCATCTATTTCTGACGTGACAGTCATGGGTTTGACTTTATCAGAATAGGGGATGGATCTGTTGAGAAGGTAGTAGGGTGTGATATCCTGGTATTTGGATGACATACACAAAGTAGGAAAGGAAACTCCTATACTACGATCGGTCATACTTTGGTCGTCACACAGTGTTTTCTCCACACTGGACTTGGACATTATATCAGACATACTGGTTACTGGATCTATGGTATTAGATCTAGATTTGGGTGGTTTCCCAATCAGGGTACTTTGACAGCATTCTAAGGGTATTTAGAATGGACGACTCCATGCACGGTAGTGTACCTGCAGAAGATGGAGTCACCCTCTCTAAAGGTGTCTTATAGACTAAAGGGGAGAGGGATGTCCATGATTGGCAGATCACTTGCTCAGGCAATTGAGTCAATCATGAGATGTCAAGTACCACACCAGATATTGTTCTTGCACTAGATGCAATAAGTTGATATTGATTCAATCCTGGAGAAACAGTTGGAAGCAGTTTTAGAACATAACAGAATGTTCTAGGGAGATGATAACGACAGCCTCATTCAGGAGACAGTTATCATTCCAGGATTCCAAGGTGACATGGACGACAAGGAGGCTGTCAGAGTTATAGTTTTCCCTCTGACAAGGGGCAGTATTTTGGACAGGTGTTCCAAGGCAGTACTGAGGGAGGCATGGCGCAGGATACTGATTAAGTTCAGTTGACGATACAGTCTAAGAAGTTTGGATTTGGAGTTCATTTATGAGCTATGTCCCATCAGACATCCAGACACATTCTAAGACAGGTATTGCTCATTTCGGGAGATGGGTTTCTCCGCGAACTTGAGATATAGAGAGACATGGAAAGAAACAACTAAGCGGATCCACTCACTGAGGCTATTCCTCGAACGCAATAGTTCCACAAACGAGCTTTGTGAGACTGACTAGTAGAGGAGTTGGATGTTCGGTATCACACGGGCTGTGAGTATGCGACATCGCAATAATTAGCCTTGAGTGCAAGTGGGAGATTGTTGGAGATAGTGCCCTCAGAGTCAATTATTAGGTCACAGGTACGTGATTGTAATGATTGAGGGAGGACCTATCCCGGTAGGACAGTCTTACTCGAGATGATAGTATGCTATCTGGTTTACCTTTATCATCGTGTACTGCTTTAGGTGACATGACACGTCGCTATTACACGTTGATAGAGCCCCTAGGATTCTTGCTTGACCACCAGCAGTATGAGGGCGATCATATAAGTGGGAGCTGGGGGTCTACAAGCATATCCTTAAAAGGTCCCTAGTCGTGGGAGTTTCGAGACCGGGCATCGATACTCCATTAGTAGACTAGTGTATACAGTCGAGACCCCGACGAGGGGCGGTGGCCGGTCTCACAAGCCACTGGTGTCAGTTGGATCACCTAAGATGTATACAGGTGCTCATTGGGTTATGAGTACACCGGACAGGACTCGCCGGGAACATGCTAGTTGGTCATATACCAGACGTCAGATGGCAGTTCCCTGGTGACATGTGTGCAGGTTAGTTCATCGACCTGGGGATCGTCATTTGTCTCGTGTGAGTTTCCACTGTACTTTGATTACTACCCTACCACGGCTCAAAGGAGTCGTGCAAACAGGTTTTAGTTGGGTACAGTCCCGAGCCACATGGAGGCAGTGAGCGTATCTTCAGGGGTTCGTCTCTCCCGGTATTGGTGGTGAGGTCGTGCTGTGTCTAGGAGAGCCATTACACAAAGTCCTTGGCCAAGGCAAGGAGATTTACTGGTAGGTATTCCAGTAGTATCTCAGGGTGTTCTGGGCTACACTCCGACACGACTTGTACCGCTTTTGGGGGTCTGACTTTTACCAACCCCCTAGGCCCGCCATGCGATACTCATAGACGAACGGACCGGACTGCACGGATATTGTCACTGACAGGCTCAGTAGGGTGTCAGGATGAGTTCGCTCATCGACGTCCCTTTTAGTCAATAGCTGGTGGCCCGTTATGTATTGGCTTATACCTCTGACGTGCTAGTGGTTAAATCCACAGCCATAGTATTGACGAGTCTTTAGAGTCCACCACACTTTCAGTTACTCAAGCTTTCGGGCGAAACGCTGTAGAGGTCGTATGGAGATATGGCAGGGTCCGATCAGATACGTGCGGTATTGCACGGATTAGGATCGGACAGTTTTGTACTAATAGCCGTATGGATATATGGCAGGGTTCGATCAGATACGTGCGGTATTGCACGAATCAGGATCGAACGGATAATACTAGCCGGCTTTGGTTTAAGCCGGTCCTAGTTTAGTACAGTGTAGATTTTGTCTCATTGCATTTGTATCCGGTCGGAATACAGATGCGGGTGTGTATGCACAGTATCGGGGTTTTCCTGTAATTTATTACGGGACCAGTTTTCTGGAGTTGCCAGTTTGCATTCCGTTCTGGCCGGTTTTCCTTTGTTCTTTTCCGGCCGGACTTTTCCGATGGAGGGGGTTATTTGCAATTGTGCAAATAACACTTTGTGGAGGGTTTTATTGCATAATGATTGATTATGATAGCTTTCATTTCTTTGCACCATGACTTGCATTTACTTGTGATTGGAAAGGGCATGGTTTGAACAAAAGTGCAAGCATGGTTGATGTTTTCTTGTCCCTTGATGTGGTCACCTCTTCTCATCTCCTACACTCACCTCCCTTATTGCTTCATATTCTTTCCTCCTCCATTTCTAAGTAGAGAGGTTTTTTCATGGTTGAGTGAGAAGAAGAAAAGAGAAGGAGAGAGCTTCTTCCTAGAGAGGTTTTTTTTTTCATTCTTGATCTTTTTCATGCCAAGAAAAATGAAAGCACCATTTTTCATACCTTCATTCCTCCATCTTCAAAAGGCAACCAAAACCCCAATGAGACATAGACCCTACACTTCCTACAGCACATCTTGAGCATGTCGAGTTGCCGGCTTCATGCTCGAGTTGCCTCGGTATTGAGGCGGGAGCCCGTAAAAGACGAAGGCGATGTGGTGCCCTTTCCGACGAGGAGGAGACGGACGGAGATCCCGCGAGGAGATCGGAGTGGAGATGAAGACCGGAGGACTCGGATCAGTCGGTATATCTCTAACCCGTATTCTAGTTAGCTTTGACTTGTTAATGGTTACGATCCGGAGTTTAGTGCGCGGTGGTGCCGTTTTGCAAAGTCCGCAAAAATTAAAGTTTATCACCGCTTCCGCATTCCGGAGTTTTGATTGACGGCCGGGGCGCCGCCGTGCACTTACAGTATCAACGCAATAGAATTTTCTAGTTTATCCAGCGTCGCAACCTCCAGTGTTTTAGCACACAACTCTCTGAAAAAACAACATAGGTCGTTGATTACTAGACCAACCGAGTCGGGGAGAGAAGTCCTGAGGGCTAATGGAAGAAGGTGCTCCACGATAACATGGTGATCATGACTTTTCAGCCCATCGATCTTGCCCTTCACAATTTTTATTTTCTTGCTGAATGATCCTGAGAAACCTGTGGGGACTTTCAAATCATGCAACACCTGCAGGAATATTTTCTTTTCCGGTTGTGACATATGATAAGCGGCATTGGGAAGTACAAACTTGCCCGGTTTACCCGCTACCGGTTTAGGGTGCAGTTCACTTCTTATTCCCCACTCTTGTAGATCCATCCGGGCATTCATGTTGTCTTTCGATTTCCCGTCTTTACACAGAAGCAAGTTAAGTATGTGCTCTTGTCACGCCCCGCTTCCCAGAGTACGCAGGATTAGGCACGTAACATAGCCAACCATGCTACCTGTGGGTAGGAAGTATCCATCCACAGTCACATTACGGTTGTAAGGATATCAAGAACAAGATAAAGTACTAATCTAACACATGTCCAAATCCATAATAACAAGAATCAATAAACAATAAGTGCGGAAGCAAATGATCCAATACAATAAATAAACAGTACGTCCCATAATGCGGGCTCACATCTGGAAATGAAATGGAAATAAATAAACTAAACCCTAAAGAACTCACAGTTCAGCCTGCTGGCTGAAGTACTCCTGCTCGGTCGTCGACAGTGGTACGGAATCTGGGCCATGCAAAACCCAGACGTCAGCGCGTCATGACATCAAGTATATAGTATAAACATGGTAATAAGCAATGCAAATATGAACATGAATAAAGCAGTACTAAGAAATAACAGAGCAGGGTAAAGTGCAATGGTGACTGAACTGTCCTATCAGGTTTCTACTCTATAGTCTTTGAAACCAATTGATGAATCGTCGATGTAACTCAATAGTATCCCGTGCGTGCCCGGGACCACGGTCAAGATCCTCGGGGCTGAATCCGAGACGTGCCGCTAAGCAGTAAAAGGTAGTAGGATGGGCGAGTGATGTCAGCATCAACACTCCGGGGCTGGCCAAGCCCGTAAGACTGATCAGAACATGTATCGAACTGTTGAGTTACAAGTCGGTTTCACCTTTGATTTCCCCATACCCCCAAGCTATGTATGTCAGGTCAGGTATTCAGTAGTCAAGGACTAATGCCAACACAAAATCCGGTAAGAGTAGGTCTGTCTGGATAGACAGCAGGGATGGTCGGGTTTGTCGGCATTAGGCATGAAATCATGAAACAAGTAATGTCATGGTACAACAGGATGAGTTGGTATGTATGTATATGTCATGTGTAGCAGGGTCAGGCCAATATGTAGTGCAATCGGGTATGTGCTCACAACAGGTATGCAATCAAATAATGAACAGCAGCAGGAAACAGTAAATAACCATATTATTCCATGTAAACACAATGATGTTTTGTATTCTCTTATTAACAGGTTCAAGCACCTTTAGGGTGCAATAGTCACAAGGTGAAGCAATATCCACAATCATAAAGTAATGAAGCTACAGGAATTTACACTAAGTATAATAATTGTCTCGTGAATGATTTAACAATTAAAGCAGATATGATCCAATTGTTTTATTTAGTTGAATTATGGATTGATAGTGGGTTGATTAATTACGAGAAACTATTATAAAGATTCCATGTTAAAGATAACTGCAACTGTCAATTCTAACTTATAATATAATATCAATTACCATCATTAAGTTGTTGTATTATATAGTATGATATTCAACTGCATAGCAAGACTAGATCTCGTATGCTAGCATGTTAAAGCAAGTATTCAGATACTTGCCTCGACGGTTTCGCAAACCGGAAAGCACGGATGCAAAGTCGGCAGAAAACACGATATGGTAGCACGGGCCACGGATCGAGTCCCAACAGAGAACAACGGGATCACACGGACCAGGGTGCTTCGCTGGAGCGTCGGGTTCACAAGACGGCACGGTCGGGTTCCGGCAAAAGTCACGGCAACGAGGTTAGCAACAATGATATACATACAAGATCGGCGGGGGGGAAAAACTTTGCACAAAGGAGAGATAAGGATTCTTACAGAGAGATACCAGGGTGACCCCGGCGGGCTCGACGGTGCTGGAACGCCGGCGAGGCAGCGACGACGGCTGCGAAGACTTGAACGGCCTCGGGGTTCGCTGGAGAGGGTGTTGCGACGAGTGGAGGAGAGGGTGGTCGGCTCTGGTGGTCAAGGGGAGAAGGAGGTGGTCGGAGGTGGCGCGGGTGACGTCGACGAGGGTCGACGGCGCGTTCTCCGGCGACCCGGGGATGGTGCAGGGTCGGGCTGCGTGACTGAAGGTGTTCCGGCGAGGGGAGGAGGAAGGTGATGACGAGGTAGTGACGAGGAGGGTGAGAGGGAGTCGCGGGCGTCGTAGGCGACGGGAGGCGGCGTCGACGTCGCGCTCTGCGGCCGAGTGGAGGCGTCGGGGTTGGGTGCAGGCACGGGAAGAGGAACGGAGGAAGGAGGTAGGAGGTGCGGCTGGGCTCGCGGTGGCGAGGGCGGCGACGGCGAGGTCGTGGGGAGGTCGGCGGTGAGGTCACGAGGAGCTAGGGTTAGGGTTTCGTGGGTTCTCGTGATGGGAGAAGATGAGAGGGGAGGCGGCTGCATGGGATATAAATAGAGAAGAGAGAGAGTTGTTAGAGGGAGAGAGAGAATGAGGGAAGAGAGAGAGAGAGATAGGGAAAGGGAAAGGCGGGGCCCACGGGGAAAGGAGCCATGCGATTGGCTGGGGCTGAGGCGAGATCTGATCTGGTAAGGATTGTGAAAGATTTAATTGTAAACGAATATATATTCGTATAAATATAGTTTTAGATATTAAATTAAAATGGGCCTTTTTGGCGCGAAATGAAATATTTCCAAATCGCGCCCGGGTTGCGCCCAAATGTTCCAAATTCAAATTATAGGATTTTAAGCGGGTTCCAAATTTTGAAAAGAGGTGTTTAATGATTAAAATGCATGCCCCCAAGTCGGACACTTGCACGCGCGCGTAGTCGTCCAAACTTGCCCGTTTAGCCGAACGGGACGGAATCTCGACACGCGGACGCTACCACGCGACTAGTGGCGACGAGTAGGCCAATATGGATACTTTAAATTTCATTTTAGGAGTTAAAATTTGTTATGTGCCAAAATGACTTAACCGGTTAAAATTTAGCAATAAACACCAGAAAATCAGGATAATTGGAAATGAGCAATATATAACCCTCAACTAGTAATATGAATAGTATTATTGGGCTCGGGTGTTACATCATACCCAACTACAAAAGAATTTCGTCCTCGAAATTCCAAGAATACAAGATAGCTAACTACTGGAAAAGGTGAGGGAATTTCTGCCGGATCTCGTCTTCTCGCTCCCAAGTGGATTCTCCATGCGATCGATTACCCCAAGAAACTAGCACAAGAGGGATAATCTTGTTCTTAAGAACCTTTTCTCTTCGATCCTTGATTTCAACTGGTCGCTTTTCAAAAGTCAGGTCCTCCCGTACAGTCAACTCCGAATGATCCAAGACATGAGTCTCATCACGAACATACCTCCGTAGTTGAGACACATGAAACACATCGTGAACTCCTGCTAATGACTGTGGTAACGCCAACCGGTACGCTACCTCTCCAACACGCTCCAATATCTCGAAGGGTCCAACGAATCGAGGACTAAGCTTTCCCCGACTTCCAAAGCGAATCACCCCTCTAGTCGGTGATATCTTCAGGAATACCAAATCACCCACGGCGAACTCTAGAGGTCTTCTTGACGTGTCGGCCCAACTTTTCTGTCTGTCTTGAGCTGCCTTCATATGCTTCCTGATTGTATTCACCTTCTCGACTGTCTGTACCACCAAATCTGGTCCTAGTAACCTTCGTTCACCAACATCATCCCAACAAACCGGTGAACGGCACTTACGACCATACAACGCTTCAAACGGAGCCATCTGAATTGTCGCTTGGAAGCTATTGTTGTACGAAAACTCCACCAGGTGTAGATGATCCTCCCATGAACCTTTGAAGTCCAACATGCAAGCCCTCAACATATCTTCAAGGGTCTGGATCGTTCTCTCTGATTGTCCATCAGTCTGAGGATGATAAGCTGTGCTAAACTTCAATCGAGTCCCCAAACTTTCTTGTAAACTCCTCCAAAAGTGTGACAAGAATCGAGTGTCCCGATCGGACACGATGCTTACCGGCACTCCATGCAATCTCACAATCTCCTGCATGTATCGCTCTGCCAAAGTCTCCGTCGATTGACCAACCCGAAAAGGAATAAAGTGAGCTGCCTTGGTCAAACGATCGACAATCACCCATACAGCATTGTTGCCCTTTGGAGTCCGCGGTAAAGCCGTCACGAAATCCATGGTTATATGTTCCCACTTCCACTGAGGAATCGGAAGTGGTTGCAATAAACCAGCAACCCTTTGAGTTCAGCCTTAACTTACTGACATACCAAGCACTTTGCCACAAAGCGAGCAATCTCCCGTTTCATGGATTCCCACCAGAAATGCTGTCGAATATCTCGGTACATCTTTGTGCCTCCTGGATGTACGGAATAAGCTGAACTGTGTGCCTCCTTCATAAGTTCTTCACGAATCTCTCCCTTTGGCACACACAAGCGGCTACCATATCTCAACGAACCATCTTCATGTATCAATAAATCTGTTCGCAGTCCGGCTTCAACCTGTTCTCAAAACTTTCGCAATCTAGGATCCTGCGGTTGCGCTGCTTTAATCTTCTCAACTAAGGACGACTGTACTTGCAATTGCATCAACTGTCCTGTAGCATGTGGTAGCACAACCTCCAAGTCGAACCTCCGAAAATCCGCAATGATCTCCCTCTGTGCAGTCAATATCTGAATTGCTGGTAACCGACTCAGCGCATCCGGCACGACGTTGACTTTTCCCGGATGGTACTTAAGATCAAGGTCATAGTCGGCCATCAGCTCCAACCATCTGCGTTGCCTCATGTTCAACTCCTTCTGAGTGAACACATACTTTAAACTCTTGTGATCTGTAAAGACTTCAACTCTCTCGCCCAAAAGGTAGTGTCTCCAAATCTTCAGGGCGAAGATCACGGCTGCAAGCTCTAAGTCATGAGTCGGATAGTTCTTCTCATGAGTCTTCAGCTGTCTCGATGCGTAAGCGACGACTTTCCCATTCTGCATTAAAACACATCCCAATCCTTTTCCGGAGGCGTCGCTATGAATCACCAGTCCTCCCGAATCATCCGGTACGGTTAGGATAGGGGCGGTTATCAACTTCTGCTTCAACGTCTCGAAGGCCAATGCACATCCATCCGTCCAAACAAACGGTACCTCCTTACGCGTAAACTTGGTTAACGGCTCAGCTAACCGAGCGAAGTTCTCCACAAATCTTCTGTAGTAACCGGCGAGTCCAAGAAAACTTCTTATCTCCGCAACATTCTTTGGAATAGGCCAATCTCGAACTGCTGCAATCTTTTCGGGATCGACGGCGATTCCATTGCCCGACACAACATGCCCCAGAAACTTCACTTCTTCCAGCCAGAATTCACACTTACTCATCTTCGCAAATAACTTCTCTTGTCTCAGCGTCTGCAGTGCGATCCTTAAATGCTCAGCATGCTCCTCCGGACTCTTCGAGTACACCAGAATATCGTCAATGAATACCACAATAAACTGGTCCAAGAACGGTGAAAAGATCCTGTTCATCAAATCCATAAATATTGCTGGCGCATTAGTCACTCCGAAGGGCATCACTAGATACTCGAAATGTCCATATCGAGTCCGAAACGCCGTCTTGCAAATGTCTTCTGCCTTCACTCGGACCTGATGATATCCTGATCGCAAGTCCGGTTTCGAGAATACCCTCGCGCCACTAAGCTGCTCAAAAAGTTCTCCAATGCGAGGGATCGGGTACTTGTTCTTAATAGTCACCCGGTTCAATTCTCGATAATCAATGCACATCCTTCTCGTGCCATCCTTCTTCTTTACTAAAAGAACTGGAGCTCCCCACGGCGAGTTGCTGCTTCGAATCCATCCCTTCTCGAGCAATTCACCCACTTGTTTCTTAACTTCTTCCAATTCCACCGGTGCCATCGGATAATAAGATTTTGATACTGGCGCTGCACCAGGAATAAGGTCAATCGCAAACTCCACATCCCGCTTCGGCGGTAAGCCTGATATATCTTCAAACACATCCATAAAATCGCGAACAACTGACGGCTCTTCATTACTATCCACTACCATTGCTGCAAGAACACTGTTTGTCGGCCTAGCCCTAAACTCGACTGGCCCGACAGAACTGCTTCCCCCAATGAAAGTAAACTTAGGATGTCCGGGAATCTGGAAAATTACCTTCCTTGCCCTACAGTCAATGTGGGCGTGGAAAGTGCCAAGAAAATCCATCCCCAAGACAACCTCATAACTGCCCGTATCTATCACCAAGAAGTCTGCAAAAAGCTCCCGTCCGCAAACAACAACTGTACAATCTTTACATTCCTTACTAGCTATGATTTTCCCATTCCCAGTGTGTATGTCCCAGAAACTAGACAGGGTCGTGCAGGTAATCGAGTGTGTAGTTATAAATTTGGATGACATAAAACAGTGGGATGCTCCGGAATCAAATAATGCCAATGCGGGAAAACCACGAACGAGTACAGTACCTGAAACTACTTCTCCTGATGCCTTGGCTTCCTCAGCTGTCAATGTGAAAGCTCGACCCTGGTTGGGTCCTTGTGTCAGCTGCTTCTGCCCTTGGAACGGTCTCTGCGGAGGCTTCCGTATCTCATCTCTCGTGCGAAGCTTCGACGGACAAGCACCAACTGTGTGATCGGCTGCTCCACAAACCAGACAAAGTCCCAGTCTCCTTCGACAATCCTTCTGCACGTGCCCAGGTAATCGGCAGTAATCACAAATCACGCTCTTCCTTCGATCAACGATCACAGGCTTCTTCATTGGCGCTACACCTCGACGGTCCACTGGAATACCTCTGCGCCCATGATCTCGGTTAGGTACAAATGCAGGCTTCCTGGCCGCAACTGCTGTCTGGTGAAGGTTCCCTTTCGATCCTGATAAACTCTGCTGCTCTCTGGCTGCCGTAAGAACCTGTGAGAAAGTGGTCAAACCCAGGGAGACAATCTGCCTCTGTATGTCCACATCCAAACTGCGCAAGAACCTTCGCGCCCTGTCTGCCTCCTTGGCGACTAAGGGTCCAGCGAAACGGCTGAGTCTCGTCCATTCCGCTGCATGTACATCCACAGCTGCTCTATTTTGTCTCAGCCCAATAAATTTCTCCTCCATTTCCTCCCGTGCAGTCCGCGGGAAGAACTTTTCCAAGAAACTTTTAGAGAAATCCGCCCAACTGATTGGCTTGGACAAGCGGGTCTCCTCCACAAGCCACCACTCTCGGGCGTAATCCACCAGCTGAATGCGCACCACATCTACTCTCTTGTCTTTTGGGATCTGTGCCGCAATCAGTAAATTCTCCGTGTCTACTAGCCACTGCTCGGCTGGCAACGGCTCCTCCAAGCCAGTGAAAGTAGTAGGACCCAACCGTCTGAAATCTGCCACGGTCCCTACTCGGTCGACTGGCTTCGCTACAGCGGTGTTTACAGACTGCTGAATAGCCTGCAAACCCGCTTGAAATGAATCTGCTTGCTGCTGGATCAGCTCAGTTTGCCTCTTCTGATTTTCCAACATCCCACGTATCACTCCTAACATGGCGGCTTCATCCACACGCCTCTGATACGTCTTGAAATTCTTACCTGTCATAATCCTGAACTCAAAACATCCAACATTAGCATGATGATAGATTCTGAATGTAGATCAAGGCTAGAACTCCAAGATACTTAAATAGAGTACCGCATTGTAGCTATGCCGCGGTATCATAGCCGCAATTACTTAACTCCACCCAAGTCGCCCAAGTCCTAGGGATAACAAGAAATCAGGTTTCCGAGTCGACATGCAAAGTAAGTTTGCACGTCGTAAAAGATATAATCAGGAAGAATGTGATTCAAGAATGGTAAAACGGTCAATGTGGCTGGACATGTTTCCTAAACACGGGTATTCTGATTCGTGTATTGGGTACAATACCCAACTACAAAAGAATCAACCCGACTAACCTATGTCTCTGATACCAAAAGAACCATGTCACGCCCCGCTTCCCAGAGTACGCAGGATTGGGCACGTAACATAGCCAACCATGCTACCTGTGGGTAGGAAGTATCCATCCACAGTCACATTACGGTTGTAAGGATATCAAGAACAAGATAAAGTACTAATCTAACACATGTCCAAATCCATAATAACAAGAATCAATAAACAATAAGTGCGGAAGCAAATGATCCAATACAATAAATAAACAGTACGTCCCATAATGCGGGCTCACATCTGGAAATGAAATGGAAATAAATAAACTAAACCCTAAAGAACTCACAGTTCAGCCTGCTGGCTGAAGTACTCCTGCTCGGTCGTCGACAGTGGTACAGAATCTGGGCCATGCAAAACCCAGACGTCAGCGCGTCATGACATCAAGTATATAGTATAAACATGGTAATAAGCAATGCAAATATGAACATGAATAAAGCAGTACTAAGAAATAACAGAGCAGGGTAAAGTGCAATGGTGACTGAACTGTCCTATCAGGTTTCTACTCTATAGTCTTTGAAACCAATTGATGAATCGTCGATGTAACTCAATAGTATCCCGTGCGTGCCCGGGACCACGGTCAAGATCCTCGGGGCTGAATCCGAGACGTGCCGCTAAGCAGTAAAAGGTAGTAGGATGGGCGAGTGATGTCAGCATCAACACTCCGGGGCTGGCCAAGCCCGTAAGACTGATCAGAACATGTATTGAACTGTTGAGTTACAAGTCGGTTTCACCTTTGATTTCCCCATACCCCCAAGCTATGTATGTCAGGTCAGGTATTCAGTAGTCAAGGACTAATGCCAACACAAAATCCGGTAAGAGTAGGTCTGTCTGGATAGACAGCAGGGATGGTCGGGTTTGTCGGCATTAGGCATGAAATCATGAAACAAGTAATGTCATGGTACAACAGGATGAGTTGGTATGTATGTATATGTCATGTGTAGCAGGGTCAGGCCAATATGTAGTGCAATCGGGTATGTGCTCACAACAGGTATGCAATCAAATAATGAACAGCAGCAGGAAACAGTAAATAACCATATTATTCTATGTAAACACAATGATGTTTTGTATTCTCTTATTAACAGGTTCAAGCACCTTTAGGGTGCAATAGTCACAAGGTGAAGCAATATCCACAATCATAAAGTAATGAAGCTACAGGAATTTACACTAAGTATAATAATTGTCTCGTGAATGATTTAACAATTAAAGCAGATATGATCCAATTGTTTTATTTAGTTGAATTATGGATTGATAGTGGGTTGATTAATTACGAGAAACTATTATAAAGATTCCATGTTAAAGATAACTGCAACTGTCAATTCTAACTTATAATATAATATCAATTACCATCATTAAGTTGTTGTATTATATAGTATGATATTCAACTGCATAGCAAGACTATATCTCGTATGCTAGCATGTTAAAGCAAGTATTCAGATACTTGCCTCGACGGTTTCGCAAACCGGAAAGCACGGATGCAAAGTCGGCAGAAAACACGATATGGTAGCACGGGCCACGGATCGAGTCCCAACAGAGAACAACGGGATCACACGGACCAGGGTGCTTCGCTGGAGCGTCGGGTTCACAAGACGGCACGGTCGGGTTCCGGCAAAAGTCACGGCAACGAGGTTAGCAACAATGATATACATACAAGATCGGCGGGGGGGAAAAACTTTGCACAAAGGAGAGATAAGGATTCTTACAGAGAGATACCAGGGTGACCCCGGCGGGCTCGACGGTGCTGGAACGCCGGCGAGGCAGCGACGACGGCTGCGAAGACTTGAACGGCCTCGGGGTTCGTTGGAGAGGGTGTTGCGACGAGTGGAGGAGAGGGTGGTCGGCTCTGGTGGTCAAGGGGAGAAGGAGGTGGTCGGAGGTGGCGCGGGTGACGTCGACGAGGGTCGACGGCGCGTTCTCCGGCGACCCGGGGATGGTGCAGGGTCGGGCTGCGTGACTGAAGGTGTTCCGGCGAGGGGAGGAGGAAGGTGATGACGAGGTAGTGACGAGGAGGGTGAGAGGGAGTCGCGGGCGTCGTCGGCGACGGGAGGCGGCGTCGACGTCGCGCTCTGCGGCCGAGTGGAGGCGTCGGGGTTGGGTGCATGCACGGGAAGAGGAACGGAGGAAGGAGGTAGGAGGTGCGGCTGGGCTCGCGGTGGCGAGGGCGGCGACGGCGAGGTCGCGGGGAGGTCGGCGGTGAGATCGCGAGGAGCTAGGGTTAGGGTTTCGTGGGTTCTCGTGATGGGAGAAGATGAGAGGGGAGGCGGCTGCATGGGATATAAATAGAGAAGAGAGAGAGTTGTTAGAGGGAGAGAGAGAATGAGGGAAGAGAGAGAGAGAGATAGGGAAAGGGAAAGGCGGGGCCCACGGGGAAAGGAGCCACGCGATTGGCTGGGGCTGAGGCGAGATCTGATCTGGTAAGGATTGTGAAAGATTTAATTGTAAACGAATATATATTCGTATAAATATAGTTTTAGATATTAAATTAAAATGGGCCTTTTTGGCGCGAAATGAAATATTTCCAAATCGCGCCCGGGTTGCGCCCAAATGTTCCAAATTCAAATTATAGGATTTTAAGTGGGTTCCAAATTTTGAAAAGAGGTGTTTAATGATTAAAATGCATGCCTCCAAGTCGGACACTTGCACGCGCGCGTAGTCGTCCAAACTTGCCCGTTTAGCCGAACGGGACGGAATCTCGACACACGGACGCTACCACGCGACTAGTGGCGACGAGTAGGCCAATATGGATACTTTAAATTTCATTTTAGGAGTTAAAATTTGTTATGTGCCAAAATGACTTAACCGGTTAAAATTTAGCAATAAACACCAGAAAATCAGGATAATTGGAAATGAGCAATATATAACCCTCAACTAGTAATATGAATAGTATTATTGGGCTCGGGTGTTACAGCTCTGATACTCCCTTCTCTATATGCATGACGTCCAGACAATGACGCACTGAATTTGTAGACCAGTACGGAAGCTCGAAGAAAATGCTTAACTTGTTCCAATATTGTGGTTTGACCTGTTTCGTCGGATCCATCCCGAAGGTCACGTTATTGTAACCATCCCATTTAGCAGTCACGTCCTCTCCGGACAATGGGGATGGAGACCCAAGAAGCTCCTGATGACCATCAAAGTGAACCGTGTCTAACCTATAGGTGTGGTCTGGAGGCAGAAAACGTCGATGGCCGCAATAACAAACCTTCCTGCTAAAATTCAAAAATTTTGATGTTGTGTGTTCATGGCAATGAGGACATGCTTTGTGACCATGTACGGACCAACCTGATAGCATTCCATACGCAGGAAAGTTATTAATTGTCCACATTAAAGCCGCACGCAGTATGAAGGTTGTATTTGTGTTTGAATCATATGTCTCTACACCATCAATGAACAAAGTTTTCAGCTCCTCGATCAGAGGTCGGAGATAGACGTCGATATTGTTCCCCGGTGAGTTTGGTCCGTCGATAAGAAGAGGCATCATAAAGTATGATTGGTCCATAGCCAACCAAGACGACAGATTATAAATTATCATTACAACGAGCCATGTACTGTGACTTCCAGCCATATAGTTGAATGGGCAGAAGCCATCGGTAGCCAGTCCGAGCCGGACATTGCGAGGATCGCTACTGAATATTGCGTGCCTCCTATCGAAATCTTTCCATGCCGGTGAATCTCTTGGATGGCTCATTTTTCAATTTTCGCTTGGAGGAGCACGGTGATGCCAAATCATTGCCTCGGCTGTTTTCTTGCACCTGAATAGCCTCTGTAGCCTCTGTGTTATGGGAAAGTATCGTGCTATCTTCACAGGTATATCAGGCTTCTTATCAGAATCTTTCGGCTTATACCTGGCCTCTCCGCATGTTGGACACTCTTTCAAATCTGAATTCTCTTTCCGGTACAACACGCAATTTTTAGAACATGCTTGAATCTTCTCGCACTTTAGACCCAAATCAGACATCATCTTCTGGGCTTCGTACCAGCTTTCGGGCACATTATTTCCCGGAGGCATAGAATCTTTCAAGAACGAAAGAAGCATTGTGAATGACTTGTTGCTCCATCCATTTAGGCACTTAATCTGGAAAAGTTGGACGAACCATGAGAGGGTGGAATACTTCGCATTCTCATAAATTGGTTTCCTTGCATCATTCATGAAATTTTCATATTTATCCGCACGCGGTCCCTGACCGGAAGGAATGTCATCTTCTGTACGAATAGATTCACCTAGGGCAGCCTCTACCATATCCTCCATTTCTTCTGATGGAAATAAATTTCCGTCTCCTGCCGTATTACCGAATTCTTCTTCTTCTCCTGCCGCATTATCGTGTTCTCCTTCTTCTTCTACCGCAGTACTGCATTCTTCTCCTTCCCCATGATATTTCCAAGTTGAATAAAGTCTAGTAAACCCATGTTTTACAATATGAAGCTCTGCCAATTCTACCTTCTGCCAGTACTTATTGCCACATCTATCGCACGGACAGAGAATCTTCTCTATTATGATCTTATTATGTGCGCGTGCAAATTCAAGGAAAGCAGCAACTCCTGCGACAAACTTAGGTTGCATACGTTGTTTCCAATCCACATACATCCAGTCCTTAACTCTGACGTACTCATGGGCCATGTTAGACTGAATAACATATAAATTGTAAGTTATGCTGACTATATTGAGAAATATAAGAACGGGATAGTTACTGACAAAGGAGAAAATCTGTGTATATGTTTTGTGTGTGCGTTTATCGTTGAAAAGAATAAATTATCGCACGTATGTTAACCGATAGACGGGGACTAAGTGGCGCTTTTAGTTTCATATATGAGTATCGATGGGAATATGAAGGTTTCATATTATCATATATTGGTTTTAACCCGAACATCTCGAATCGCTCTCTAGTTATGCATTTGTATGTGTGTGTTCCGGCTGTCGGGAGTAGGCTTCTATCCCATTAAGAATGTATAGAGCGAACGCCCATCACTTGTGCTTTCAACCGTTTCGAGTAAATTTCGGCAGCACCTCCCCGCTGTTCTCCGAGTACACTGTAATAGAATAGATAATCATTTCAAAGCTGTGAAACAACGTTGAAATGAACATCTAATCTATCTTTGTACACGGAGAACCAGCGGAAAGGTACAGACGAAATATCTCGAAACGGATGAAAACACAAGTGAATGAAGGCGTTTGCTTTATACATTCTTAACTTGTCCACACGGGACAAATCTATGGGTTACCATACGATTGAATTTTCTCGTCGCGTAGACTATACGACGGTTGTTAGTATCGAGCTATACTGTCCGATATTTAACAACCTTCGTATAGTTCTAGGTCACGACGAGCATCGCACGTATGTTAACCGATAGACGGGGACTAAGTGGCGCTTTTAGTTTCATATATGAGTTTCGATGGGGATATGAAGGTTTCATATTATCATCGAGTATCATATATTGGTTTTAACCCGAACATCTCGAATCGCTCTCTAGTTATGCATTTGTATGTGTGTGTTCCGGCTGTCGGGGGTAGGCTTCTATCCCATTAAGAATGTATAGAGCGAACGCCCATCACTTGTGCTTTCAACCGTTTCGAGTAAATTTCGGCAGCATCTCCCCGCTGTTCTCCGAGTACACTGTAATAGAATAGATAATCATTTCAAAGCTGTGAAACAACGTTGAAATGAACATCTAATCTATCTTTGTACATGGAGAACCAGCGGAAAGGTACCGACGAAATATCTCGAAACGGATGAAAACACAAGTGAATGAAAGCGTTTGCTTTATACATTCTTAACTTGTCCACACGGGACAAATCTATGGGTTACCATACGATTGAATTTTCTCGTCGCGTACACTATACGACGGTTGTTAGTATCGAGCTATACTGTCCGATATTTAACAACCTTCGTATAGTTCTAGGTCACGACGAGCATCGCACGTATGTTAACCGATAGACGGGGACTAAGTGGCGCTTTTAGTTTCATATATGAGTTTCGATGGGGATATGAAGGTTTCATATTATCATCGAGAATCATATATTGGTTTTAACCCGAACATCTCGAATCGCTCTCTAATTATGCGTTTGTTGTGTATTCTTGTTGTATGTGTGTGTTCCGGCTGTGGGGGGTAGGCTTCTATCCCATTAAGAATGTATAGAGCGAACGCCCATGCCCCTTTTACCAATCAAGAGAATACTACTAATAACTTATTGATAACATAAACAATATAATAATATTTTAGTATGTCAGGTTAAAATAATTGTATTAGCAAATACATTTTAGATAGTTATATAGACTACAAATTTCCAGAGAGAAAAAGTGGATGGGCAAGGAGAATAGAAGTTCCACTGTATTCACTTTTTGGATGGAACGATTTTGGTAGGCGGAAATCTATCATATACCAAAAAAGTTCTAACTGAAACCATCAACTTCCAATATTAGATTCATTCATAACTAACAATAAAAGGTTCTACTTCTCATTTTATTTGACTGGCACCAAATAAACCTATCCCATTAAAGATATACTTCAAAGTTCCAAACACCAATTCCAATTGACTAACCCCCTTACTTAATTTGGGTCAACAACATAAGCTTATTGAATATTATCAATCACTAAAGTAATATTAAGGAGTATGATAAAGTTCAATGTCAAGACCATGCATAAATTCTCGGAAGAAATATTCAAAAAAAAATGATATCATGATCACTCAAGTAATATCTAATTTTCCCACAATAATTGAAAGGCATAGAGTTGAAGGGGATTATGAAGAAAGAATGGACCCAGTCACCACCCATCAAGCAGCTTTCTCCCTACACCAATTTACTTTCTGTTTTATGAAAGACATCCTAGTGTTGTCAAATATCTTACGACATGCAAATCAATCTTACGATTCAATACAAGATACAGGAAAATTAATAAGTATCTTATGAATGTATTTGTTCGATGATTGGATCAAGTAGTTTTAGGATACAATTTCTGCATCTTACAATATAATATAATGGAATCACAAATATTAAACCAAACTAATAAATGTGTTTCAAATATATTTAGAAAGATTTTTTAGTCACATTTTGGTTGCTAGTTTTAAGATGAGAAAACGGAGTATACGTTTGAATTTCCTATGTTGGCGGGACACATAACATCACTAAATTCATCGATCCATCCATGTATTTTGTTGTCATCAATCCACCTAACCCTAACCCCAACCTAACCCTAGCCCCAGCCCCACCCAGCCCCAGGGGCAGCCCCCAGCCCAGCCCAGCCCTAACCTAACCCTAACCCTAACCCCAGCGCGGCCAGCTAAACCCCAACACCAACCCTAAGGCAAACCCTAACCCCAGCCCCAGCCCCAGCAGAAGCGAACCCCAACCCTAACCCTAACCCCAACCCCGACCCCGACCCCGACCGCGACCCCTGCCGAACCTCAACTCGCGCGCGCGCAACCCCCCGACCCCAGACCCAGCACGTATGTTAATCAAAAAATTCTTTAATTTACCTCAAGATTTACTCACCTGACCGGCGGTGGCGACGACCCGAACGGCGCTGGCGACGACCTGAACGGCGGTGGCGACGAGAACGCCGGTGGCGACGAGGAGGACGACGGTGGCGAAGAGGAGGACGACGGTGGCGACGAGGAGTTGTTTTCACGCGCGATCGAGATCGAGAGAGAAAGAAATTGTGAGCGTAGGCGATCGAGATCTGAGCTTTAGTAATTTGATATTTAGTTGCCCCTACGGATATACCCGTAGGTTCTTTGTTTGCGGCTCCGTAGGGGCAAACACCAAATTAAGAATTAATATTTTTATTCTTGGACGTCTGGGCCCGTAGGGGCAACCTTTTAGCCCTACGGATTAATCCGTAGGGCCAAGTTAAATCTGCCCCCACGGATTCCAATATCCGTAGGGGCAACCCCCTATTTTACTAGTGATAGCTCTGTTTATTGGAAACAGAGAAAGAGTTAGTAAACTCTTGGGACTGATATATGATGATGTATGTAAACTCCCCTGTCTACACATGCCAGGACCGGTTCTTTGTACTTCATTATATTCTCTGATAATCTCTCAGCATTCAGTCATATGTTCGTGTTGAAACACAAGTCCGAACCTTTTGAGATATTCACAGAATATAAGCTAGAAGTAGGGAACCAATACGGGAATAAGTATTATGTCCTTTGATGTGATCAGGGAGGAGAATACTTGTGCATAGAATTCCTGGACTATTCTAAAGGAGAATGAGATTCTCTCTCAGCATTACTCCTCCGTATACACCATAGCACGATGGTATATCGGGGCGGAACAATTGCACCCTATATGATATAGTGCGCTCTATGATGAGTACTACTGAGTTTCCTATTTCCTTTTAGGGAGTTATGCACTTATGAAGTTGCATACCTATTGAATAGGGTTCGAATCAAATCAGTGCCTACCACTCCATATAAGATATGGTATGGGAAGAGCCTATCTCTTAAGTAAGTTAAGATTTGGGATTGTCCGGCCTGTGTCAAAAGCAAGATCCGGACAAGATCGAGGCAATGTCAGTTCTGTAGAACTGGAAAGGTTCCAGCTATACAAAACTGCAGCTGATGATTTGACAGAACCAAAGGATTCAATAGTTCCCGACGAATCTCAGCCTCTCCGCCGATCTGGTAAGGTTTCTCATCCGCTTGAGAGATACTTCGGTTTCTCGATGACAGTGGGAGCGAGGATTGCATCATGAGATGATGACCCAACTAGATTCGAGTAGGTCATCGAGAGTAGGGACTCTGTAAGAATGGCTGGATGCTTAGCGATCTGAGATGGAATCCATGTACACCAACAAAGTATGGACTTTGGTTGCTATATCTGAAGGGTTAAATCCCCATCAGGAGCAAGTATATCTAGAGAAGATTACTTGGTGTAGATGGAAAAGTTGAGACTTTCAAAGCTAGACTTATTAAAGGTTTTCGTCATCGACCAGGCATGGATAATGATGAAATCTTTTCCAGGGACTATGCTTAAGTCCATCCAGATCCTACTTGCCATTGCTACATACAATGACTACGATATCTGGTGGTTGGGTGCCATGACTACTTTTCTAAATAATGATTTAGAAGAGAACGTCTATAAGAACATAGCCAGAGGGCTTCGTAAACAGTGGGAGCAGCGGAAACGTGTGCAAGTTGCTTTACATGATAAAGCAGGCATCGCGGAGTTGGAACGTCTGTTTTGATGTGGTATTCAAAGAGTTTGACTTCATCAAAATGGTAGATGAACCTTGTATGTACAAAAAGGTAGTAGAGAGTAAGGTGGTCATCCTCGTATTGTACGTGGACAACATACTCTTGATTGGAAAAGGGTTTCCTATACTACACTCGGTCAATCTCCGCTTATCACAAGGATTCTCCAATAGGATCAAAGTGATACCTCATAAATCCTGGGTTTTCATCTATAAGATAGATGTAATTGGATGCTAGGATTCTCACTAGATGTAGTGAGATAGTATCAATCGATCCTGGGGAGAATCACTGGAAGGGTTCCAGGGTGATAAAGACGACTGAATGTCAGTCACAGGCATTGTCTTTACCCTCAGTAAAGGGACGGTATGTTGGAAGAGTTCTAAGCTAGATACCGTGGCAAACTAGACGATAAAGGCTGGTAATATCGCTATTAAAAATACTACCAAAGAGGTAGTTTGGGTGATATTGGTTCATGAGATGAACTAGGTTCCCACCATTGTGTGACAATGGAAGTGTGGCTTTGGCCAAGGAACCATGATCCCATCAGTGACCCAGACATATTCTGAGGCAGTATCACCTGATCATGGAGATAGTTAATCTCCAGGGTGATCGAGATTAAGAGAGTAAACTCAGAGGACAGCACGGCGGATCCACTCACGAAGGCCTTTTCCCAAAGAGAGACTTTTAGGGGATGGTTGAGTATTAGATACTACAACTACTGCTACAGATGGCCCTAGTGCAAGTGGGAGATTGTTAGTTATATGTATGCCCTGGAGGCCATTACTGTACATTGGATGTATATTGTAGTGGAAGCTGGGACATATATAGGTAGGACTTTCTTGCTCGACATGATAATACGCTATCTGGTTGCTCTTTATCTTAACATATATACTTTCTGTCTTTCTGTTACATGTTGATAAAGCCCCTAGGATGTGTACTCGACTTCCAGGACTATGATGCAGATCATACTAGTGGGGCCTGGGTAGTCCATGAGTACATCCTTCAATGTTCCTAGTCGTGGGAATATCGAGACGGGGCATCGATATTCCAGAGTAGACTAGCGTATATCTTCTCGACCCATGTGATGGGCGATGGATGATCCCATATCCATTGGTGTTTGACATTAAAGATAGTATGCGGGTGCTCAGTGGAGACTGGGTACACTGAACGGACTCGCCGAGAACTCCCAGATGGTATTATACCTCACGTCAGATGGCAGTTCTCTGGTGACACTGGTACAGCTTAGTCTGTTGACCCGAGATCATCATAGAGTCTTGTGTGTCTCCCACTGTGCTTTGATTTCCACCCTACCACGGCTCTACTGAGTCATGCAAACAGGTGGTTTTTGGGTACAGTCCCGATTCACATGGAGGCAATGAGCGATAGGAGGGGATTCGTCTCTCTCGGTATTTTGGATCTATGAGATAGTTCTAATTGGATGTTAGGATACTCACTAGTTGTAGTGAGATGGTATCAATCGATCCTGGAGAGAATCACTGGAAAGGTTCCAGGGTGATAAGAACGACTGAATGTCAGTCGTAGGCATTGTCTTAGCCCTCAGTGGAGGGACGGTATGTTGGAAGAGTTCCAAGCTAGATACCGTGACATACTAGACGATTAAAGGCAAGATACATCGTTACCAAGGATGCTACCAAAGAGGAAGTCTGGATATATATAAGTTCATGAGATGAACTTTGTTCCTACCATTGTGTGACAATGGAGTTGTGGCTTTAGCCAAGGAACTACCGTCCCATCTGAAATCCAGATATAATTCTTAGGCAATATCACCTGATCATAGGAGATGGTTGATCTCCAGTGAGATCGAGGTTAGGAGAGTAGACACAGAGGACGACAGCGCGGATCCACTCACAAAGGCCTTTTTCCCAGTAGAGACTTTAAAGGGATGGTTGAGTATGAGATACTTCAACCGCGGCTAATTGTTGGGTATATGATACCACAACAGATGGCCCTAGTGCAAGTGGGAGATTGTTAGTTATATGTATGCCCTAGAGGCCATTACTGTACATACGATGTATATTGTAATGGATGCTTGGACATATATAGGGAGGACTTTCTTGCTCGACATGATAGTATGCTATCTGGTTGTACTTTATTTTAACATGTACACAGATTGTCTCTATGTTACATGTTGATAAAGCCCTTAGGATATGTACTCGACTACTGGGACTATGATGAGATCATACTAGTGGGGCCACGGTAGTCGACGAGTACATCCTATAACTGTTCCTAGTCGAGGGTGTATCGAGACAGGGCATCGATACACCAGAGTAGACTAGCGTATATGCATCTTGACCCATATGATGGGCGATGGATGATCCCATATCCATCGGTGTTTGACATCAAGGATGGTGTACGGGTGCTCAGTAGAGACTGGGTACACTGGACGGACTCGCCGAGAACTCCCAGATGGTATTATACCTCACGTCAGATAGTAGTTCTCCGGTGACACTGGTACAGAGTAGTCTGTTGACCCGAAATCGTCATAGAGTCTTGTGTGATTCCCACTGTGCTTTTATTTCCATCATACCACGTCCAAGAGGGTGTGCAAAAAGGTGGCTTTTGGGTACAGTCCCGAATCACATGGAGGCAATGAGCGATAGGAGGGGATTCGTCTCTCCCGATGTTGTGCTGTGTTCGATTAGCTATAACCGGAAATCCCTGGCCACGGTTGTTGAGATTTACCGGTAAGTGTTATCAGTAGTTTCTCGAACTGTTATAGACCTCATATCGACACGACTTATCATGCTACTGGGGTCTGACGTTTACCACCCCTAGGCGAGATATGCGACATATCAGACGACAAGACCGGACTGTACGGGAGTGTTACTGTTTGGATTCACAGGAGAATGTACAGGCTTGCTTGTTGATCTTCTGAGCGCTCGATACCTGGATAGCTGTTACGTCTAGCTGACCGCTTGCAGTTTGTGGGTGTTTGATATGATCATCACCTACTGCCGGCGTATTGACGATTCTTTAGAGTCCTACACAGAGGTTTCTTGGCTCAAGCGAAATGGAGTAGGGGCACTTATGTGATATGTGCGGGACCGAGAATAATGCGATATGAGATACCGTATTCTATTCTCGCGATATATGATATCAACCGGGTCATCGGATCAAGTGTTGATTCGATGAATCGGTACGGATAAATATTAGTCGGTTATATGCGATATAACCAGATTGTCGGATTAAGTGTTGATTCGATAATTTAATGTATAATAATATATATGATATATTAAATTACATTAACTAATATTAGCTCACTAAAAGATTCTTTTTCTCACTCAGGTAATACATTGATATATATGCGATATATGTTAATTGTATTATTTTCTTTTGTTATAATAAATATTATATATGTGATATAAAATATTGTAACATGATATGATAACTAATGCAACATGTTTAGTAGAGATTAAACATGGTTAGAGTTTGATTAGGGTTAAACCTTTCTAGATGTTTCTAGAAGCTTTCTTTTTGTTTTGTGCAAAGATATTTGTTTAGATATTTTTGCATGATATTTCTTAACCCAACCACACCCCTTAACTCTAGTTCAATCTCTACAAAGGTTACTTGACCATGGTTGCATAATTTATCATTATCATATTTTCATTATTCATCACAAAAGGAATTCTATCATTTATTCACCATCTTCTTCCTTCTTCTTCTTTTGAGCAAAAAGCTTTCTACCTTTTTGCTTTGTGATGAAAATGAGTGAGAATAAGAAAATAAAAGAGAGCAAAAATCCTACTTCATCATCCTCATCTACCCTTGCCATTTAGATGAGGGTGTTCACATCATTTTATGAGTATTAGCTTGTGTTATTGAAACTTCAAGGTAGATCATCTTTGTATCGAAGATCGGAAGCAAGACTGCATCTTTCTCTTCGTGGAACCTCTCAAGAGTCTGGAACACGATGATCGCAGCGAAGAGACTTCAACACGGAGCTAATGAAGTGAAGGACCGGATCTACAAAGGTTGTAATCGCTCTCACTTAGTGTTAAAGTGTTTAGCATGCATGTTTTCGCCTAAACCCTAGTTTAAAGATCCGTATTCGGGTTGTTCGGCACGGCTAAAATTTTAATCGGGCATGGTTGATTCCTCGTAGACCCTTGTGCGCGTGCCTAGCAACCCTACAACTGTTTTGTTAAATTGATTTTCATCTAAACTATAGCAGATTAACAAAGACCTATGTTTTTCCTAAAATACGATATTCGATTTCTAATTTAAAGTTTACAGAACTAAAATTCTACCGTGTTTAAACATTATACCTACAGAATAGGGTTGAAAAGCCTCCTCCAAGATACCCAAGTCCTTATCTGCCAGCTTGATGGTAAAATCCTTAGCACTTGTTCTTCTTCTCCTCTCTCTTTTGTTATTTTCTATTGTGTGTTATGTTTTTCCTTTTTTTTTTCTTTCCTTCAACTTAGTTCAGTTGTCCTAATTTATTTACTACCATAATTAGGTATAAGTTAAGGATAATAGAATTAGGGTAATAGGTGGTGTCAACTAAAGAATAATGGTGCTTTCATGCAAGATGGAGGTGGTGTGCATGAGGTGTGCATGCAAGAAGGATGTGTCCATGCCTTATCACCCTAAGTTGTGGTGTCTTGTGGTAAATTTCTGAGCTAAAACATTATCTAACCCATTTTTCACTTACACTCTCAATATTTCCAAGTTTGCACAATTTCCTAAACTTTACACAAAGACCCTTCACTACATATGTTATTATATAACACCATTCTTATTAAAATGAAACTAAATTTCACACTAAAACCCTTGTAATTTATTAATGTTACAAACTAAAATTTTAATTTAATTAGTTTCACATACTACTTATGAAAATGTCCTATTTGGTTTTAATAACTTTTTAAATTAACAGTTTATTATTTAATTAATTAAATTTATTTATTTTCCTAAATTTTCGAAATGTTACAGTAACACTTTTGAGTCGATTCTCAGGAAAGATGGCAATTCTAGATAAATCTAGCGAATCTAAATAAATAAATTTTGGCTGAGATAATTATACTAATAATTTAAGTGCAATAATTAAATAAATTAAAGTGCAAGATTTATCAAAGTAAATAAAATAAAGAAAACAACTAGAAATATGAATCCACTAAATCTATTTATGGTGATTTTACTTCTTATGCTTTTTTTATCTTTATTTCTACCCCTAAAATATTTATCTATCATTAAGTAAAAGCATAGGATATTCGTACAATCGCAATACTCTATCAAATTCAACTTAAGCATAATGCATACGAACTCCGAAAGTATCCAATCAGTTAACAATTAAAGTGGAAAATAATTATCTTAAGAATTATGTACTGGTTAATTTAGAATTAATTTGATCTAAACCTTTCTCTAAATAGATCTAGTTCAAATCATTGATCTATCTAGGTTTATCGACTAGTAAAAGTTAACCCTACATTAACTAGATCAACTCCAAACAATAAAAATCCCTTTCATCATCACTTCTCTAGATGGGATCTCATAGTTGTCAACCATGAGTTATTAGTGATGTTAATGCAAAGGTTGATTTTTATTACTATTAAGTTGTCATAAAGATCATATAAGAAAACCTAGAACTTTTAAAACATCACCAATTCTAGATCTGGTTTCATCTAACCCTAAATTAGAAAATTAGCTATGCATAGAAGTAAAGCAAAACAATAATTAAAAAAAGACATTAAATCAAAATAAAAGTAAACGTTGTTTACAACCCTAAATCTTGCTCTCAAACCTTAACCACCAAAATTCCAAGTGAAGATAAAAAAAAAAACCTATGCCTTTGTATACGATGAGTTTAAATATTCTTTTCATCGAATCCGGGGTATTAACAAGATTAGAATAAAAAATAAATAAAACCCTAGAACAAAACTTGACCCAATTGGACTAAGTGGAGCCGCCGAATAGCTGCATTAACGGCAGTTTAGCGGGGTGACTTTGGTCAAGTGGGTCCCACTTTCTGGCGCTGCCTTGTTGCGTTGAATTGGTCGCATTTGGCTCTTTAAATCTTTGTAATTCTATCTCATATGCTTCTGTTCTCATTTTAACTTATTATGCAACGTGAATCACACGTGTTGATATCTTTTCATCTCTTTTTGCAATTAAGGCTCCGTGACTTGCAAATACCACAGAAACACCTAGAGCAGTATTAAATGTGACAAAATAAAGGTAAGTATGGATACAAAATACGCCTTAAAATGCACTAATCAATCCTCTACATGTGTTGTACAAGCTATGTGACAGAAATGTTGCATGTGAGGAGGGATGTTGAGATGTGTGGATAATATAGTCCCGCATTGGAAAAACTATGAAAGACATATGAGTATAAGATATAACACGAAACTAACCTCAATAAGTCTTGAATTTTATTAGATGAAAACCCACTTATGTTAAGAGCCCGTGTGTGCCCTCATATAATAAAAATATAATTGGCCCTCTTTGTTTGTGATCATTTAAATTTCATAAATAACAATAAACTTCTCCAAGGCATTAAAATAGAATTTAAATCAAATTGTAGAACCATACCTAACATGCTCTTAATTAATCAATACTGAGAATCCCTCTTCAGCAAATTCCAAATAAAAGTTTAGTACCAAATAGAAATGTAGATCTCCTGTTAAGTAATTAGTATATCAATAAATTTCTACAAGTGATTAGCTTGCTCCCATTCAGCCAGGCTTGCTTTATTGCATGCCTCACTCGTATCACCATGAGGGCTTTTTATACATGACTGAAGAAATGCCACCTTCAGTAAATATTAATTAATTGAAAATAACGAATGGTTCATTGAATCTTCGGTTCTCATTCATTTTTTCTTCCAATTAATTAATAATATGAATATAGAAAAGAACCGTATGATCGATTCTCTAATCCTCCTAATGAATATTGAGATTAATACGTCATGAAAAATAAAGGAAGCAGCCCTAAATTTCATAACACTCACTCTACAGGGTACTTTCTCATCCAATTAATTAATAATATGAATATAGAAAAGAACCGTATGATCAATTCTCTAATCCTCCCAATGAATATTGAGATTAATACGTCATGAAATTTAAAGACACAGCCCTAAATTTCATAACACCCACTCTACAGTACTTTCTGGCCTTAGTTCTCTGTAGTGGATATCCTTGACCTGTACACATTTTCTAATCCCCGAACATAAGTATATGGTCTTATTTAATTTTAGAAACAATCTTTCTCTCAAATAATAATAATTTGTATTAACATAATATTTATAAGAAACACTTATATTTTCCTCTGAAACCGTAAAACGTTTTTATGTTTCTTTTTTATTCATAAATCCAACAGAGAGACCGCAAGGGCAAGGATGGTGCGAATTATCATCGGAAATCTCATCAAAATTAAGAACCTCCTATTGGTTAAAACCTATGGCAACAAGTTGAGCTTTATAACAGTCAATGGTTCCATCTGCTTTGTGTTTACCCGTAAAAACCTATTTGCTTACAATGTTCATGTCTTACGAAGCAGGAACAAGAGAGCCTGTCCCATTTCAGAGAAGAGCAGCGCATGTTCTTGTATCGCAGCCCTCCAATGAGCATATTTGCTTACTTTGGTGTAAGAGAATCACTACTGCAAATAAGGGTTGCCCCTACGGATTTATCCGTAGGGGCAACCCACTGCCCCTACGGATATATGCGTAGTGACAAAAAAATACCCCGTAGGTGCAAAGGCCTCAGGTGCAAGTTGAGGCCCTGAACTTGCCCCTACGGGCAAATTCTTGCCCCTACGGATTTCTGTGTAGGTCCTAGTGTCCCTACGGACTAAGCCGTAGGGTAAAAAAATTTATATTATTTACGGTTTTTTTTAATATATTAAGTGTACCTACGGATATATCCGTAGGTCCAACTTATATACCCTACGGATAACTGCGTAGGTTATCCGTAGGGGCAAAATATCAGGATTCCTGATATTTTGCCTCTACGGATATCTCCGTAGGGGAGAGGCAGTAGCCCCTACGGATATGTCCGTAGGGGCACTTCCAACCCTCTGGTAGTGAGATCAGGAGGCAAATATCAGTTACTGCTGATATTTAGCCCCTACGGATATAGCCGTAGGGGCAACATGTGTGCCTACGGATTAATTCGTAGGTACATATTGTCTGTATTTTTTTTTTTAAAAAGGTGCTTCCTGATTTTTTTCCCGTCCTGTGCACAATAATATATACATCAATCAAATATAAAAATAATCATCACACAACATATATCGCAGTATTCATAATCACATCTCACACATATAATATACAAAAGAAATCCAAAAACTGAATATGATATAAATATAAACCAATATCGATATCGTTTCAAAATGTAGTACAATGTGTATGATATAAATAAATACATGTTTCAAAAAATAAGAACCAAAAAACTACCCTAGTTCGGTCCAGCTCCACCTCTGAATAACGATAGAATAACGCGCGCCTGCTCCTCGGTCAATAAACTCTGCAATTCGGCGCGAGCGGGAGTCTGAGCGGCCTGTGGAGCTGGCGATGTGGTCTACGCAGCCGCCGTTGAGGTAGTCGCTTGCGGAGCCGCGGCTGCGGGAGTTTGAGTGGGCGGTGGAGCTACAAGAGCTATCTGCGGAAGCGCAGCCGATGTAGTGGCTTGCGGAGCCGCAGCCGAAGGAGATGCATGTGGAGACTCGGCCGATGTACCCTGTCGCGTCTGGACCTAACGTGTGTAATAAGCGTGTAAAAACTGTGTATTATTCGAATTCGTATTATTATTAAGTTATTTCGAAACCCCGTTTGGATATCTAGTTTGTTGTTTATTTTAATTACATCTGTATGTATGATTAATCAAACTTAAGTCTAAAACCAAATAAGCCCAAGCTACGTACTAATTATGGATATGTTGATATCTATATAATATGACATGATATTTTACTATAAAGCAGTATACATACCAGCATCTCCTTCAACTCCTGAACGGTGGCCCTCAAGCTCTCCAGTTCCTGATGGACACGTCGGTCACCGGAGACAGAGGAAGTAACCGCCGGGGTGGAGTCCAACCTCATATGGGCCCTGCTAGGGCCCAGTCCCCGGCCTCTCTCCCAACCTCCGTGGTGCCCTCCGTGTGCGGCGTCCAGAACTGGGGTCAGCAGCCTCGGATCGCTCTGTCCGGTAAAATCGATCCCCGAGGCCTGGGCCTGCTCAACCACCTGCTCCTACACCCATATTAAGCAGTAAAGTATAAGTATAAGATTTAAACTTGAACCTTCCAAAAGTAAAATTTCAAATTCGGGTAGAAAAAATATTAACACTTACGCAGTACTCCTAGGTAGCGACGTCGGGATATCGAAACTCGCCCGTGGCGGGATCTGTCGAGGTGCCGTGGACGGCAAGATATGCGGACAGCACGCTCGGTGTACCACCTGACGCCACGGTCCGAGATGTCTGCAATATTAGAAAGTAACTTTTAATATTAGAAATATTAGAAAATAACACTTAATATTGCAGAATATCACAAACGTCGGTCTATTGTAATTTACCGATAACTCCATGGCTCGAGTAATGTTCCTCGAGCCACCTATGTAAGTAGGGCGACCCCTCTTCGCCGACTTCCTGTTTTCTGTATTCTGAGCGGCCTGTTTCTGCACAACGCATTAACATTTAGTTTTCTAATTAAGAAACACAAAGAAATAAATTATATCATAAATAATGAATTACATTTAAAATACATACCTGTTTGCGTTGGGAGTCGAAATAAGCACACAATAGAGGCCATGTCTCTACGTCGACTCTCGCAAACGCCGGAGTAGATAGGAGGGCCGCTCTCTCTGCCTCGAGGGTCGCCATCCACAGGGAGTAGCAGTCGGCCTTCAGCTCATTCCTGTTGTATCGGACCTTGGCCTGCATGTTCTGTTAGTGTTTATGCCCTAGAAGGCCATTACTGTATCATACTAGTTTGTATATTACTTAATGGAAGCTTGGGATATTCACATGTATATAACAGTCTTGCTAAACATGGTAGTATGCTACTTGGTTTTTCTATCTTAATATGTGAGTGTACGTATTGATAGAGCTCTTAGGATCTTGCTTGTCTACCAGCGTTGTGATGGCAGTCACACTAGTGGGGGCTGGATAGTCTACAAGCACATCCTTATTCAGGTCCCTGGTCGTTGGATTATCGAGACAGAGCATCGATACTCCGGAGTAGACTGGTGTGTACGCTTCTCATCCCAGTTGGGGAGATGGTCTGTCCCACAGTCGTCAGTACGTCGTACTGGAGATAGTATGCAGGTGCTCGTTAGGTTACGGGTACACCGGACAGGACTCATGGGGAACTGTTGGTTGGTTTGATACCAGTCGTCAGTGAGCAGTTCCCAGGTGACATGAGTACAGCATAGTCCGCAGACATGACACTGCTACTTCGCCTCGAGTGTGTCCCACTGTTCTTAGATTGCTACCCTACCACGGCTCAAAGGAGTCGTGCAAACAGGTAGCAGTTGGGTGCAGTCCCGAGCACTTGGAGGCAGTGGCGGTTAGACATGATTCGTCCCTCCCGGTATTGGGAGTAGATATCGTGCTGTGTCAGAGAGCCATTACGCAAAGTCCCTGGCCAGGGCAAGCGAGATTTGCTGGTAGGTTCCAGTAGTTTCTCAGGGTGTAATGGGCTTCACTCCGACACGACTTATACCGCTATTAGGGGACTGACGCTTGCCGCCCCCCTAGGCCCGATATGCGATAGTCTTGGACGAACGGACCGGACTGTATGGAGATTGTCACATCAGACTCAGTAGGAGTTCGGATGGGTTTCCTCATCGGCCTTCTTATCGACAACTACCTGGGGACCGTTACGTACAGCTAGTGCCGCTTGCGGTCTGTGGTTAAAACCACTGCCAGCGTAGTAGTCGAGTCTCTAGAGTCCCACACAGAGAGTTTCCTACTCCAGGCGAAACGATATAGAGGTTGCATGGTTTTGCGACAAAGGGTTCGGACGCATACGTGCGTTTACGCGCGTACGACTTTCGGACAGTTTTTACCAGTCGGCTTTGGTTTAAGCCAGTTACTGGTATCCGGTTATTGGATTTATACAGTCTAAAGTTTTTCCGTATTTTTACGGATCGGAGGGGCGTTCTCGTAATTACTCGAGAAGCTTCTAGAAGATGGTGACTAAGGAGGGTTATGTGTCATATTCATTGAATGAGTTATATGAGTCATGGTGGTGATTCATTCATTTCATTAATGCACATTTATTGCTTAATGACTCATGCTAATGAATAATCACTAGATATTTTATGAAGCATGATTATTCATCACTCTTTATTCTTTTCTTCTTATTAGAAAATGCTTCATATATGATATGATACTCATAACTTATTCTCATAATATTATTCACATTCTCTCTCCTCAAGCTCTCTCTCTTCAAAAGACTAATCCTCACCCTCATGTGTTGAGATCTAGGATTAGTTAGACTAATCAATCCATAACCATCACTCTATTTCATCTAGCTTCTTTGATTAGCAATCCAAGAAGGTTAGTTGCCTCAAGTTTAGAGGCTAAGCTTGGAGTTTTGCTCTCGGGTGGATCGTCTACTACCTAGAGAAGGCCGAGGAGAACAAGGAGATCGTAAAGACGAAGGACTAGTTTCATTAGGTATAATCCCTAAACACAATTGTTATGAAACTCTTTGTGTACGGTTAGTTATCGTTTAGCTTCGATTCAAGCGGTTAGTCGATGTTCGTTCACTAAACAAGTTCGTTTTTGAAAATTCCGCCTCCCCACAAGTATTGGGGTGTAGTACATCGACTTACAGTGGTATCAGAGCCTCGCTAAACAATAAATAACTTAATCGCAACTTTGTACGAATTTCGAACGGAAAAACGAAGCCGGAAAACCCTAAATCTGTCAAGTTTCTGTCGAGTTTAAAATGAAGTCCTAAAATTTTTCAGGTGAGTGCAGAAAGCTTGAAATAACCACATAAGAACACATAAGAAAAATTGTCCCCTGAATCGCCTAACTAGCCGCGGAACTGCGGCCTCAGTCTACTGAGTCGCCGCGGATCCGCCGCCGAGTTGGCGATTCAGGAAGCCAATTTTCTTGTGTTGCTTCTGTATGATATTTGGGATTTTCTGGTATATTTTAATTTTGCTCAGGTTTCCAGTTTACAGAGCAGTTTTTGGAGCAATATTAAAGATGTTTAATCGATCGAAATTGTACAGTATTTGCATGTTGGATTATATCTGTGATTGATAAATGTGTTCGTAAACCTCCCCTAACTGCTAGTATGTCGGTTGGCAGGGGGTTGCACATTTCTGTAATGGTTATATCTGTTTGTGCATATAAACTGTATTGGACTGTTGTGGTGTATAGCCGGGGTTTGCAATGGGTTATTGTTTAATTCATTTGTTGTAAATGTAATTTGTTGTAATATTATTTTTGCAGGGCACATCCAGGTTGCGGTTGTAGCCACCGTTGTATTATTTCATTTTACTGTTTTTGCTCCTAGGACTGACCCAAGGTGGGGTACACAAACTGCCGGGTGGGTAGTTTGCCGTACCCGTAGGGGTCGAGGGTGGGGTAACGGCTATTCATCACAACTGTGTAATCTGTCTTTTCTTGCAGGCTCAAAAGAAATACAGATTGCTTGCAAATCCAATATTGTTTATCTGTGTTCTGGAATGTATATCATTGCGTCAGACGAATGTAAAATATCTATATATATGATAGCTATTTAGACGTCACTTATGTTTTACACCCGCGCTAGCCCAGCCCCCGCTCTGTCGTTAGTTAAGTAACCTAACGGGTGATGACGGGACCCCGTGGCGAATGCGGATGGCATAAGAGGACGTTGTATTTTCGTTGTTTTCTGCAATGATAGGTTAATGATGGGACGCATTATCTATAATGCAAAGAAAAACAAACCAAAGTTTAAATCGTTGGAACAGTTTAAAAAAAACCACTCGGTTAATTTTAAAAACAGATATTTTTAAATGCGGAGCTTTAACCACTCCTTTTAAAAGCTATCAGGTTCCTTCGGTTATATCAAGTTCACTACGTTCACGGTTTCGCCAAAACCAGTCGTAGCCCTCCGTCATTTCTTATGGATAGTCAGTAGTATTCAAGCTATGCTTGTTGGCATACGTCAAGGCATAGTGTTTGGTAGCTGCTGGGGTATTCATTTGTTGCATAGATAGATGTGTTGGTTTGGGACAGTCGTATTACCTTGTTGGCATACGTCAAGGGTATATACGGGTGGGTTCAAATTAACAAGATAATGATGGGCAGAACTTGACATGTGACTTATGATTTGTTGGCATACGTCAAGGTCATAAGAGCATGGGGCAAAAACTTATATCGGGAATTTCTAAAGAAACTGAAATTTGCAAAGAGATGCATACCATTTGGAGTTTGATGAATGTTGGAAGGATTCCTTCAACATTATCATACGATGATATTTGGATCCCGATCCTACTGTGAGTATATGCTACTTATCAGGATATTCGTCACTTAACGATCAATGCTATAAACCTAGTATGTGTCCAGAAAGGTGTCAGCGGGGTTACGCCCCCAGAGAAAAGAGGTTATTTAATTAAGGAACTTCGCGAAAGCGTTGGAAAACCTCCCTCGAAGTATCGACACTGGCCTGGCTGAACGGTTAAGCAAGTATTGTACGGTGAGAATAGTCCTGGCTAATTCTTCTTTTATGGTTTGAGGAAGGATTCGAAAAACAGTGGGAGCCATCCAGTTTAGATAAACTAAAAACCACTCTAAACTTGCAAGAGCATCATGCTAAAGAGTTTTTCTTCTCTCTCTCCTAATTGCAGCGACCCTGAAAATGACTGGACTTAAGTTACTTTTAGAAAAAAATATACTGACGGGGCCAAACTATAAAGATTGGCTGCGGAATGTCAAAATGGCTTTGACCTATGACAAACTGGGGTACGTCCTCACCGCTACGGCACCTGCTGTCCCTGGTCCCAAATCCAGCAATGCGGATAAGGAAATCCGTAAAACCTGGGATTTAGATTGCGCGAGAGCCAAGTGCGTCGTGCTTGCCTCTATGGACAATGAACATCAGAGGAGGCACGAGGATATGTCCCTGGATGGCATATTTCTCCATACAAAGGAACTTTATGGAGAGCAATCTCGTATAGCAAGATACGAGACCTCTAAGAACTTGTTTCGAGCGAGGTTGGCTGTCGGGTCATCGGTAGGTGAACATGTCCTACAGATGATCGGCTATATTGAAGAGCTCGCAGACCTTGGGACGACTTTGGATAATGAGCTGTATACAGACCTTATTCTCCAGTCCCTTCCTCCCACCTACGCCCAGTTTATCCTCAACTTCAATCTTCAAGGAAAAGAAGTTGAACTTGCGGAACTCCTGAACATGTTAAGGAGTGCAGAGGGCACCTTGAAGAAAGCAAGGGAAACACCCGCTATGTTTGTTGGCGGTGCATCTTCTTCCGGGTCCAAGGCTAGGGCCAAAGGAAGGAAGAAGAAGGCCGCACCCAAACCTAGAGGAGGTGTTAGTAAGGTGGGAAAGAAGGGAAAGAAAAAGATAGCAGTACCGATAGTTGGCCCGGATGAGTGCTTCCATTGTCACAGGAAAGGGCACTGGAAGAAGGATTGCAAGGCGTGGAACGCCAAGAACCAGGAACCGAAGCAAGCTGTGGCTTCGACTTCAGGTGTGTTTGTAATTGAGAATTGTCTGTCGATCAACTCTACTTCCTGGGTATTGGATACCGGATCAGGATCTCATATTTGCAATTCATTGCAGGCACTGAGAAACCGTAGAGTGCTGAAGGAAGGTGATATGATCCTCAGGGTTGCTAACGGAGCTAGCGTGGGAGCTGCGTCCGTCGGGGATTATCACCTAGGATTGACGAGTGGACATATTTTGGTTTTACATAACTGTTATTTTGTACCAAGCTTAACGTGTAATATCATATCAGTTTCCTTGTTATCAAATAAAGGTTATGATTTCACGTTTGTAAGAGATGTTGTTAACATCCACCTTAATCATGGTTTGATTGGGTCCGGTACTCTTAATAACGGCATATATGTGTTAAACCAACTCCAAATTTTCAATGTCCAGAACACACTAAAAAGAAAGTCTCCAGATTTAAATAAAGCTTTCTTATGGCATTGTAGACTGGGTCACATCAATGAGAGAAGGTTGACTAAGTTGCATAGAGAAGGATATTTGGACACGTTCGAATATCAATCTTATGACACTTGTCAATCTTGTCTCAAAGGAAAGATGACAAAGACTCCATTTACTGGACAAGGAGTAAGAGCGAGCGAGCTCTTAGGACTCATACACAGTGATGTATGCAGTCCAATGTCTACACATGCGAGAGGTGGTTATTCCTACTTCATTACTTTTACAGATGATTTCTCTAGGTTTGGACATGTCTTCTTGATGAAGCATAAATCCGAGGCCTTTGAGAAATTCAAGGAATACAAGAGTGAAGCGGAAAACCAAACAGGCAAAAGTATTAAGACACTGAGATCTGATCGAGGTGGAGAATACTTAAGTGCCGAGTTCCTAGGTTACCTAAAAGAGAAAGGAATTCTCTCTCAGCTTACTCCTCCATACACTCCACAGCATAACGGTGTATCGGAGAGACGGAATCGAACCCTATTGGATATGGTACGATCCATGATGAGTAATGCTAAGTTACCGCGATCTTTCTGGGGATATGCGCTAGAATCAGCGATACATCTTTTGAACAGAGTTCCAACCAAAACTGTGCCTACCACACCATATCAGATGTGGAGTGGGAAGAAACCCTATCTTCAGTACCTGAAGACATGGGGATGTCCAGCTTTTGTAAAAAAGCAGCATCCGGACAAGCTCGAGGCACGCTCAGTAGAGTGTAAGTTTGTGGGATATCCAAAGAACTCTACAGGATATTGTTTCTATTACGCAGAGGAACAAAAGGTTTTTGTTTCTCGTCATGCCCGCTTCTTAGAAACTGAATTTTTAGAAAATCAGAAGAGTGGGAGCGTAGTAGAACTGGAAGAAATTCTAGAACCACAAACTGCTACTGAAAGTTTGGTAGAACCAGGAGTTCAAGAAGAACAGGACATTCCCGCACCCCTCCGCAGGAGTAGTAGGCCGTCTCATCCGCCTGAGAGATACTACGGTTTTCTCATAGATGGGGATAGAGAGGATTGCATCATAGATGATGATGAACCTACTGACTTCCGGCAGGCCATCCAGAGCGGCGACTCGGTACGATGGCTAGATGCAATGCGGACCGAAATGGAGTCCATGTACACCAACAAAGTATGGACTTTGGACTTTGCTCCAGATGGGGTAAAACCCATAGGATGCAAATGGATCTTCAAGAAAAAGATTGGTGTAGATGGACAGGTGGAAACCTATAAGGCTAGACTTGTTGCAAAGGGTTTTCGTCAAAGACCTGGTTTGGACTATGACGAAACTTTTTCTCCAGTGGCTATGCTCAAATCCATTCGGGTCCTTCTTGCTATTGCTGCCTTCCATGATTATGAAATCTGGCAGATGGACGTAAAGACAGCTTTTCTGAATGGAAATTTAGAAGAGAGCGTCTAAATGGATCAGCCAGAGGGTTTCAATCAGAGTGGGAGCAGCGGGAAAGTATGCAAGCTGCTTAAGTCTATTTATGGACTAAAGCAGGAATCGCGGAGTTGGAACATCTATTTTGATGAGACAGTCAAAGAATATGACTTTATCAAAAATCCAGATGAACCGTGCATATATAGTAAAGTTGTGGCCAGAAGTGTCGTATTCCTCGTCTTGTACGTGGATGACATTCTATTAATAGGAAATGACATTCCTATGCTACAATCTGTCAAAGGATTCTTGTCACACAGGTTCTCCATGAAAGACCTGGGTGATGCCTCGTACATTCTGGGGATCCGGATCTATCGTGATAGATCCAAGAGGATGTTGGGACTTTCGCAGTCCATGTATATCGACACTGTACTGAAAAGATTCAGTATGGAAGATTCTAAGCGCGGTAATCTACCGGCTTGTCACGGAATCACCCTCTCCAAAGAGATGTCTCCCAAGACTGATTTGGAAAGGGAACGCATGTCTATTATACCCTACGCTTCTGCGGTAGGCTCTATAATGTATGCGATGGTGTGTACCAGACCAGATGTAGCTTACGCACTGAGCGTGGTAAGCCGATATCAGTCAGACCCAGGGGAGAAGCACTGGATAGCAGTAAAGAACATTCTCAAGTACCTGAGGAGGACTAAGGAGATGTTCTTGGTTTACGGCGGAAAAGACCTCAGGTTGGAGGCCTTTGCTGATTCCGGCTTCCAGAGTGATAAGGACGATTCCAAGTCCATGTCGGGTTATGTCTTTACCCTCAATGGAGGGGCGGTGTGCTGGAAGAGCTCCAAGCAGGACACCGTTGCTGACTCGACGATGGAAGCGGAGTATATAGCTGCTTGCGATGCCGCAAAAGAAGCAGTCTGGATGAAGAAGTTCCTAACAGAACTTCAGGTGGTTCCTACCATAGTTGATCCAATACCTCTGTATTGCGACAACAACGGAGCTATAGCTTTAGCGAAGGAACCAAGGTCCCATCAGAAGTCCAGACACATCTTGAGGCGGTATCACCTGATCAGGGAGATCATTGATCGTCAGGAGATCGAGGTTCGGAGAGTTGCTTCTGAAGAGAACATTGCTGATCCATTCACGAAGGCCCTACCTCAGATTCAGTTCGAGAGGCTACTCGAGATCATCGGTCTACGATATGCCAGTACATGGCCCTAGTGCAAGTGGGAAATTGTTAGTGTTTATGCCCTAGAAAGCCATTACTGTATCATACTAGTTTGTATATTACTTAATGGAAGCTTGGGATATTCACATGTATATAACAGTCTTGCTAAACATGGTAGTATGCTACTTGGTTTTTCTATCTTAATATGTGAGTGTACGTATTGATAGAGCTCTTAGGATCTTGCTTGTCTACCAGCGTTGTGATGGCAGTCACACTAGTGGGGGCTGGATAGTCTACAAGCACATCCTTATTCAGGTCCCTGGTCGTTGGATTATCGAGACAGAGCATCGATACTCCGGAGTAGACTGGTGTGTACGCTTCTCATCCCAGTTGGGGAGATGGTCTGTCCCACAGCCGTCAGTACGTCGTACTGGAGATAGTATGCAGGTGCTCGTTAGGTTACGGGTACACCGGACAGGACTCACGGGGAACTGTTGGTTGGTTTGATACCAGTCGTCAGTGAGCAGTTCCCAGGTGACATGAGTACAGCATAGTCCGCAGACTTGACACTGCTACTTCGCCTCGAGTGTGTCCCACTGTTCTTAGATTGCTACCCTACCACGGCTCAAAGGAGTCGTGCAAACAGGTAGCAGTTGGGTGCAGTCCCGAGCACTTGGAGGCAGTGGCGGTTAGACAGGATTCGTCCCTCCCGGTATTGGGAGTAGATATCGTGCTGTGTCAGAGAGCCATTACGCAAAGTCCCTGGCCAGGGCAAGCGAGATTTGCTGGTAGGTTCCAGTAGTTTCTCAGGGTGTAATGGGCTTCACTCCGATACGACTTATACCGCTATTAGGGGACTGACGCTTGCCGCCCCCTAGGCCCGATATGCGATAGTCTTGGACGAACGGACCGGACTGTATGGAGATTGTCACATCAGACTCAGTAGGAGTTCGGATGGGTTTCCTCATCGGCCTTCTTATCGACAACTACCTGGGGACCGTTATGTACAGCTAGTGCCGCTTGCGGTCTGTGGTTAAACCCACTGCCAGCGTAGTAGTCGAGTCTCTAGAGTCCCACACAGAGAGTTTCCTACTCCAGGCGAAACGATATAGAGGTTGCATGGTTTTGCGACAAAGGGTTCGGACGCATACGTGCGTTTACGCGCGTACGACTTTCGGACAGTTTTTACCAGTCGGCTTTGGTTTAAGCCAGTTACTGGTATCCGGTTATTGGATTTATACAGTCTAAAGTTTTTCCGTATTTTTACGGATCGGAGGGGTTTCTCGTAATTACTCGAGAAGCTTCTAGAAGATGGTGACTAAGGAGGGTTATGTGTCATATTCATTGAATGAGTTATATGAGTCATGGTGGTGATTCATTCATTTCATTAATGCACATTTATTGCTTAATGACTCATGCTAATGAATCATCACTAGATATTTTATGAAGCATGATTATTCATCACTCTTTATTCTTTTCTTCTTATTAGAAAATGCTTCATATATGATATGATACTCATAACTTATTCTCATAATATTATTCACATTCTCTCTCCTCAAGCTCTCTCTCTTCAAAAGACTAATCCTCACCCTCATGTGTTGAGATCTAGGATTAGTTAGACTAATCAATCCATAACCATCACTCTATTTCATCTAGCTTCTTTGATTAGCAATCCAAGAAGGTTAGTTGCCTCAAGTTTAGAGGCTAAGCTTGGAGTTTTGCTCTCGGGTGGATCGTCTACTACCTAGAGAAGGCCGAGGAGAACAAGGAGATCGTAAAGACGAAGGACTAGTTTCATTAGGTATAATCCCTAAACACAATTGTTATGAAACTCTTTGTGTACGGTTAGTTATCGTTTAGCTTCGATTCAAGCGGTTAGTCGATGTTCGTTCACTAAACAAGTTCGTTTTTGAAAATTCCGCCTCCCCACAAGTTCGTTTTTGAAAATGGGTTTGTTGTGCATTCGTGTTGTATGTGTAACATGATTTTAAACCATTGAGATCAAGATTGATAGAACTGATCATCCTACATTGCAATAGCATTCATCAACCAAAAACTATTATTGCATTGGTATTCATCTATAACAATCAACAATTAAAACTACAAATGTAGGATACTGATATCATAAAGCGTTATACGCAACATTGATAGAACTGATAAATAAAAAAACGAAATACAAACCGTATCAAGATTTAACAACTTTGATTATGTCATATACGCGGGCCGATATTTTCATATTAGCCAATAGGCAAAAATAGATTGCGGTCTGGATATGGCATATTGGCAGATGTTACCTATATGCATACATGCATGTTGTCTCCCCATTTTTTCATAAATCAAACCAACTACATATATCAAACTAGTCCATGCCACCAATCGGAAACTCCACTATGTCTTTGAATTATTATTTTTCCAAATAGCATTGAGCTCCTATTGACATTGTCCCATCCAACAAATTTGTTGTGCTTGCCTCGACCTTCATCTAGCTTTCACATGCAATACACATTAGATGAGTAATATAGTTATAAATTATGGTATTTTGTTGTCATTAATCCACCTAACCCTAACCCCAACCTAACCTTAGCCCCAGCCCCAGCCCAGCCCAGCCCCAACCTAACCCTAACCCCAGCGCGGCCAGCTAAATCCCAACACCAACCCTAAAGCAAACCCTAACCCCAGCCCCAGCCCTAGCAGCAGCCGAACCCCAACCCTAACCCTAACCCCGACCCCGACCCCGACTGCGACCCCTGCCGAACCCCAACTCGCGCGCGCAACCCCAGACCCAGCCATGAACCCTAAGCCCAAAATAATCAAAAAATTCTTTAATTTACCTCAAGATTTACTCACCTGAACGGCGGTGGCGACGAGAACGGCGGTGGCGACGAGGAGAACGACGGTGGCGACGAGGAGAACGGCGTGGCGATTTGGGGATTTTTTTCGCGCGCGATCGAGAGAAAGAAAGAAAGTGAGCGTAGGCGATCGATCTGTGCCTTTATTAAATCGATATTTAGTTGCCCCTACGGATTTACCCGTAGGTCCTTTGTTTGCGGCTCCGTAGGGGCAAACACCAAATTAAGAATTAATATTTTTATTCTTGGACGTCTGGGCCCGTAGGGGCAACCTTTTAGCCCTACGGATTAATCCGTAGGGCCAAGTTAAATCTGCCCCTACGGATTCCAATATCCGTAGGGGCAACCCCCTATTTTACTAGTGAATGGTTCAACAATAAGAGGGTCAGCAAGATCCGCTGCAAGGGCATGAGGAATTGGATGTTGCTCCCGCATTACATCATTTAAACTTTGAATTTTACGAGGTTTGGTGGACTCTGGAGTTGACCCTTCAGAGTCAGTATGACCATGAAGGTCAAAGGAAACTCTAGAGATGTGTGAATTAATGGAAGTGATGGAGTTGAATCATCGGAGTGGTGCACATTGGGAGTATGAGAACGTAATATGCAAGGTGTGGCTAGAGTTCTATTAGACGTAGCAGCAGTTGATGGCGCAAATGAATGTGGGTGAAATCTTGAGCGATGTATTGCAATATAAACCCGATAGGAAGAATATGAAGAAAACTATAAGGATCCAGAGAGCGAAATGGGAACTGACGTGACCTGGATCACGCCAAGATGTGTAACATCTTAAAATGTGATTAGTGGCTAATTATACTTTAATGTGTGGTTTTTAGTAAAAAGTTTACCAAATCGTTTTTCAAATATTTTATCAGAATTTATGAATATTTTATTAGAATTTAATTGGGCTTGCACACACATGTGCATGTAAACTAGGGCTAAGTTTGGGTTAAAACATGTTTAGATAGCCATAATGGACTAACCCATCTTATTAGGTTAATATGAATTAATTAAGTGTATTAGTTTTCTTTTCTTTTATAATTAACTTTATTAGTGTTTTGTGGGTTGACTTCGGACTTTGGGGGGAGAGAGAGAGAGAGAAGGAGCATAATGGCTTAACCCATGCTTGTAATTAATGAGGAGAGAGGGGGGGCGGTTTGACTCTCATATCCCTCATTTCTTTTGCATACACTCATTCCCTCACATCATCACATCTCTCTCCCTCTCATTTTCACACACACCCACAGCAGCAGCACACAGCAGCAGCAGTAGCACACAGCAGCAGCAGCAACAAGCAGCAGCAGCAAGCAGCACAGCAGCAGCAGCAACACACTTTTCTTCTTCTTCTTCTTACATCCAAGCTAAATTCTTCACCAAAGTCCATTTTCTTCACCAAATCCCTTGCAAACACTTCCTTATGGCAAAGTCTTCAGTTTGAGCCACCACTAACTCACTTGGAGGTATAAAACTCACCCCAACTACCTTTTGCTAAACTTATAGTTTATTTTGCTTAATGTCTCGTTTAAGTAGTGTTTTGGGGATAACTTTGTATTTTGAGAGGAGTTTTGGGTAAAATAGGATTATTATGGTTGAATTAACTTATATATGTGCCGTGGAAACCTAGTTGTATCACTGGATTTTGCTAAAACCCCTTAAAGTCCCAATTTGAGTTTTAAATACAGTTTTTATCAAGTTTTAAGATACGAGTGACCTGCTTTATCTGTGATCTTTTTCTTGCTTAGCAAACATATACAGATTAGTGTGCAGACTTTTTAGGGTAGTGTGTTAAATTTGAGCCCTTACCCTTCCCAAAAATCCGGCGACCTCCCTTGCATTTCCGGCGTCGCCGGCCCCCCTGGTGAGTTGAGTGTTGGTGCTGTTCTGAGTGGTGCCTGTAGGTTTTTGTCTATGTTTGGTATTGTTTGGGTTTTAGGTTTTTGCTGTTGGTGAAATCTGGGATTATAATTTTTGTAAGCAAATATATACTGTTAGTTATATGTATGCCCTAGAGGCCATTACTGTACATTGGATGTATATTGTAGTGGATGCTGGGACATATATGGGTAGGACTTTCTTGCTCGACATGATAATACGCTATCTGGTTTCTTTTTATCTTAACATGTATACTTTCTGTCTCTCTGTTACATGTCGATAAAGCCCTTAGGATGTGTACTCGACTTCCATGACTATGATGCAGATCATACTAGTGGGGCATGGGTAGTCCATGAGTACATCCTTCAATGTTCCTAGTCGTGGGTATATCGAGACGGGATATTCCAGAGTAGACTAGCGTATATCTTCTCGACCCATTGTGATGGGCGATGGATGATCCCATATCCATTGGTATTTAACATCGGAAATGGTATGCGGGTGCTCAGTGGAGACTGGGTACACTGAACGGACTCGCCGAGAACTCCCAGATGGTATTATACCTCACGTCAGATGGCAGTTCTCTGGTGACACTGGTACAGCTTAGTCTGTTGACCCGAGATCGTCATAGAGTCTTGTGTGTCTCCCACTGTGTTTTGATTTCCACCCTACCACGGCTCTACTGAGTCGTGCAAACAGGTGGTTTTTGGGTACAGTCCCGATTCACATGGAGACAATGAGCGATAGGAGGGGATTCGTCTCTCTCGGTATTAGGGGTTGATGTTGCGCTATGCACGACTGGCCATAACTGGAAATCCCTAGCCAGGGTTGCTGTGATTTACTGGTAAGAGTTATCAGTAGTTTCACCATTGTTATGACCTTACGTCGGCATGACTTATCAAGCTATTGGGGTCTGACGTTTACAACCCCTAGGCAAGATATGCGACATATCAGACGAACAGACCGGACTGTATGGTAAGTGTTACTGGTTGGATTCACAGGAGTGTGAGCGGGCTTGCTCATCAATCTTCTGATCGCTCAATACCCGGGTGGCCGTTACGTTTAGCAGACCGCTTGCGGCTTGTGGGTGTTTGATATGATCATCTCCTGCTGCCGGCGTATTGACGAGTCTTTAGAGTCCTACACAGAGGTTTCCTGGCTCAAGCGAAACGAAATAGGAGCGCATATGAGATATGTGTGGGACCGAGAATAATGCGTGTATGTGATACTGTATTCTATTCTCGCGATGAATGTATCGATTGGTTGTATGCGATATAACCTAGTTATCGAATCGATGATTGATTCGATAAGTCGATACATTGGATATTAGTCGGTCATATGCGATATGACCGGATCGTTAAATCAAGTGTTGATTTAATGATTTAATGTATAATTATATATTTGATATATTACTTTGCATTAACTAGTATTTGTTCACTTAAAATGGATTTTCTCACTTGATGTGCACATTGTATATGTGATATATTTTTGTGCACTTGATTGTATCATATTTGATGATACATGCAAGCTTGGGTGTAGGTTTACTCTAAACCATGTTTAAGTGATTGGTTAGGGTTTGATTTATTTACTTATTCATTTATTTATTTTAGGGAAAGAAAAGATATGGTTGCTTCTTTTGTTTGTTTCTTTGAAACTTCAAGAAACTTTGACAATTCTTGTTTCTTTCCTAAACCTAACCATTCACCTAACCTTGGTTTATTCTCTACACTTAACCATGGTTGCTAAAATGATAAGAATGACTTTATTTCCATTTATTTCATATTATTCTTATCATATTCTTTTTCTTCTTCTTCTTCTTCTTCAAGAAGAAAGAAGCTTGCTAGCTTCAATGGTGACTTGAGATAAAGAGTGAGAAATCCAATTCTAAAGTGAACCCACTTCCTATTTCTTCATCCTCTACCACTTGCCATGTATTATAGGGTGTTTTCTTCACAAGTTTCATGACTTGGTGAAGTTGGAGCTTGATCTTGTGTTGCCTCGACGTAGATCATCTTCGGCATCGAAGTCGACGACCTAGCCCGATCTTTTCTCCGATGAAACCACCGCGAGAGTCTAGGATTCCGATGGGTACAGCGGAGGGACGTCATCACGGAGCCAAGTCAGTGGAGGAGCGGATCTACAAAGGTTGTAGTCACTTTCCTTTAGCAATAAAGTCGTTTACTTGCTTGCATCGCCTTACCTCTAGTAACGATCTAGTTTAGGGTTTCTCGGCACATAGAAAATTTTTGAATTGGCCATGTTTGATCACTTGTAGAACCTCATGGGTGTGCCTAGGAACCCTACAGTGGTATCAAAGCCTAGCTAGAGCCTTAGGCGATGCGTATACGAAGTTAGAAACCCGATCGAACCCCGAAACCCTAGATTTAACCCTTCTCTGTACATTTTTCAAAACTGTGGATTTTTCCAAATTAAAAATATGCAGAAAAATCAGCACGGTTTTATAACGGTTACTGTGCAAAACGAGCGCGTGAATCGACTAAACCGCCGCGGAACCGCGGCATAAGCATGGCTTATGCGGCGGTTCCGCGGCCATACAGTAGAAATATTCAATAATTTTTGCACAGTAACTCCTATTTATTAGTGCTGTATTTTCTGAGAATTTTTAAATTTTACTCAAGAGTTGAGTTTTCTGGGTTGTATTGGGAGTTCGTAGATTCGATCGGATTGTCTAATTTTGTCTATGTGTTTTTCCGGATAATTTAAGAAAATCTTGAAAAGTTCGACCGGATATAAATACCCAATTTTTCCCCTGTCGGGAAATTTCCAAGTGTTGGATTTTTCCATGGTTTAAAGACGTTCTAAGTAGTGCATGTAACGCGATGGACCCTCTAGAAGACAACAAACCTTAACTCGATTATGTGACCGTCTTTAACTGCCCTTTGAACCTTAAGGTTTGGGGCAGTACAGCGTGCCACATGTGAGGCGTTGGCTTGACCCTTCTACGACTGGACCGTTGGTACTGAGGCATGAAGTGAATGTTTTTAAACTTGTTTCATGTGTTGAGCTGTTTCGGAAAAACATGGGTGTTCGATTGTTCGATCGGAAAGTTTGACATTTTCTATTTATCCGGAATGTGATACAATAATTGGAATTCACAAGTAGTTATGAGATAACTGAATGAATGTTATAAATCTAGCGGTTTAGTCTCACTTGATCGGTTGCCACGGAATTTTGATGTGATCAAAAGTCCATCGCAATCATGCAGCGTACACGGATACTCGCCGGTAAACTTAATAGACAGCTACGCCCCATAGCCCCGACCAAGTGACTGTAGAAGAACTCCGTCGCCGAAAGCATCCGTTCGGGTGCTCGCGGCAGCGGTGTTCCGCCTTGGTGCACTTCGTCGGCGGCATCGGGGGTGCAGCCGTCTACTGAAGTTTGCGACGAGCATTCGATCAGGATGTCGGGAATCTTGTTGAATTGCCTGACTTGATATTGAAAAGAGTTTTCGATAATGAAACTAAAATGCGGGGTTTATAATTGTTAGGCATGCGATGTCTAAGTATTTCATTCGATTAGGCATGCGATATCTAAAGGGTTTGCGGATTCCAACTGTTGTAGTTTTACATTTTCTTTTCTGTGACCGTAAGTGTAATATGTGATATCGCCGGTTTCGTTGCTATATGTCAATGACAATTGGGATACGCATGATTACTTACGTTGATGACATGTGATGTTATGTGTTGCTGGATATGTTATATTGGATCGTCGTGTTTGAATAGCCGGGGTTTTTTTTATGTGAGATGAGTGTTTTTCATTTTCATTCATGTAAAAACTTGTATGTAATATTCTTTTATTAGGGCACTTCCAGGTTGCGGATGATGTCACCATTTGTATATTATTTACTTTTCCGCATTAGGATAGACCTAAGGAGGGAGCACAAGTAATCGGGTTCTAGGGTCCAGTGGGAGACCATCTCGAGGAGTCGAGTCCGGGTCTCCTAACCCTAGAATTGGTAGGGTTGCTTGCCGCTCTCGTAGGGGTCTAGGGGTGTGGGATTGGCTATTCATCGCGACCGTGGAATCCGTGTTTTATACTGGCTCGTATTAAAAACACGGACGTCCTAGTATATCCAATATTTCATATGATATTTTTTGCTGCGTTATCTGTGATGTGATCATGTGATTTGTTCAGATAGATATGGTATATAGTATATATGATATATTATATAGACGTTGCTTATGTTTTGCACCCGCACTAGCCCTGAATCGCTCTGGCGTTAGTTACCTAACCTAACGGTGCAGACGGGACATCGAGGCGAATGCGGATGGCATAAGCGTACGTTATATTTATCTGTGATGTTTAGGTGGACTTAAATGATGGGACATTCATTAATGAGATTAATGAAAGAAAATAAACCTAAAAGATGTTGTGGAATCGAATTTCAAAATAAAACAGCTAGCTACAGTTCTAGCTTTGCATCGCGGTGTTCCTTGTAGAACAGCCTACACCTTATTCGATGAGGAAAGGACCGAGATCCTTTCACCGGGAGTGACTCCTTTAGCAATAACTGGCAGATGCTACAACCCTCGGTTTGTCTTTTGATTGCTTCTATAGTTTCTGCTTTGCACAGCGATATATATGATATATCCCGCACCTCATTCGACGAGGAAAGGGCCGACGATCCCTTCACCGGGAGTGACCCCTTTAGCAAAACTAGAAAAGCCTCAAAAACATTCCATTTAGAAACCATTTGATTCCGCAACGAGATCAAGTTCAAAGCGTTAAAGGTTTTCATAAAAAACCATTCGCAACCCTCCGTCATTTTAGGAAGTAGAGTACTTAGTATTCGTGCTGTGTTTGTTGACCTTAGTTAAGGCACAGTATACGGTAGCTAAGTGATGTCTTCCTACACCGCATATGATGCGATTAGTTAGGACAGTCGCGTGACTTTGTTGACCTTAGTTAAGGGTCATGTGGGTGGGTCTAATTAATCACGAAATGACGGGTAGAACTTGACTAGTGCTTATGATTTGTTGACCATAGTTAAGGTCATAAGTGATAGGGGTAAAAATCTTTATCGGGAGTTTCAAGTGTTGAAATTTGCAATGAGATTGCATACCTTCTATATGATAGTTGGATCCCGATACCCACTGCGAGTAATTGTTACTCCTGGGAGAGTTTTGCACTTTACAATTAGCCGATCAAGTAGGTGTCTAGAAAGGTGTCAATGGGGTTACGCCTCTAGGAAAACGAGGTTTACTGTAATTAGGTCCATGCGAAAGCACGGGGAACCTCCCTCAAAGTACCGACACTGGCCTGGCTGAAAGATTGGCGAACTTGTAGAGTGTAATTAATCCCGGCTAGTCTTTCCTTTTAGGGTTTGAAGGAAGATTTGATAAAAACAGTGGGAGCCATCCTGATTAGATAAAATAAATAACCAATCTAATCTTGCAAGAGCGCACGCAGAGTGTTTTCTTCTCTCTCTCTCCAGGTAGCGACCATATCACACCTTAATCAAGATAATAATATGGATGTATTGACCGAACCCGCTTGTTATACTGAGCTGGGGAACATTGGTCCCGCTCCAGTTTATAATTGTTATAGGACAGAGCAGGAAATAGGGGAATACCAGAATTCCTATACCGCCAAACGAAGAAAGTGCATATGATGCATCTCTTTCGGGTGTGTTCATTACAAAGAACTGTTTCTTAGTGTCCTCTGCATCCTGGGTATTTGATACCGGATCAGGATCCCAGATATGTAATCTGTTACATAGGGCTACAGAAAAGTAGAGAACTGAGAACGGGTGATAAGTTTCATGAGACAGAAAACGGGGCAAGTGTTGCAGCCAAGTCAGTTGGTCACTGTCACCCTGTATTAGCAGTACATTGATTCTGAACAAATGCTATTAGTGTTGGATATATGTATGCCCTAAAAGCCATTATGTGATAGTCGATGTATCTATACATGTATATATATTCAGTTTGCATTCTTGCTCGACATGATAGTATGCTATCTGGTTCTTCTTTATCTGACATGTTGATTTGATCATGCTTTTATTCATTCATACATGCTGATAAAGCCCTGAGGATATCGGCTTGACTACTCTGATTATGATGGAGATCATACTAGTGGGACATCTGTAGTCTATAAGCATATCCTGGAAGGTCCCTAGTCGTAGGTATATCGAGACGGGGCATCGATATACCAGAGTAGACTAGCGTATATGATACTAGACCCATACGATGGGCGATGGATGTTCCCACATTCATCGATGTTTGACATCAAGATCATATACGGGTGCTCAGTGGTGACTGGGTACACTGGATGGACTCACCGAGAACTCCTATATGGAATTATATCTATCATCGGATAGCAGTTCTCAGGTGACACTGGTACAGGTTAGTCTGTAGACCCGAGATCGTCATGGAGTCTTGTGTGTTCTCCCACTGTACTTTGATTGCCACCCTACCACGGCTCTACTGAGTCGTGCAAACAGGTGGCCGTTGGGTACAGTCCCGAGACACACGAAGACGATGAGCGATAGGAGGGGTTTCGTCTCTCCCGGTATTGGGAGTTGATGCTGTGCTGTGCCCGACTGGTTATAACAGCAAGTCCCTGGCCAGGGCTGCTGAGATTTGCTGATAAGTGTTATCAGTAGTTTCTCGATCTGTTATAGACCATTCACCGGCACGACTTATTGAGTTATTGGGGTCGACGTGACCATCCCTAGGCTCGATATGCAGCATATCTGACGAAGAGACCGGAATGTACGGTAGTGTTGCCGGATGGCTCGACGGGAGTTGTAGCAGGTTCGCTTGTTGTCTTCTGATCGCTCAATACCCGGGTGGCCGTTACGTTTAGCTGACCGCTTGCGGCTTGAGGGTACTTGATATGATCATTACCCTCTGCCGGCGTATTGACGAGTCTTAGAGTCCCACAAAGGAGTTGCCCAGTCCAGGCGAAACGTTGTGGTGCGCGTATGCGATATGCGCATGCACCCGATAGAAATGTGCGTATATGATACCGAACATTGATCGGGTGAACTGATTTTTGTGGGGTCATATGAGATATGACCGGATTGATAAATTAAGTGTTGATTTATCATCTAACCATTAGTATTCTCACTTGAAACCTTTCTAGGGTTTGATGGATGTATGCATGCATGCATGTGTTTCTTTCTTCCTTTCTAATTTCATGCACATGTAGATGTGCATACATGTACACATACATACACCCATCCATCATGGTTGATTGCATATGGAAATGGTGGCAATATAAGCCTCACACCATAGATTAAACAATGGATAATTATTTAATTTTGGTTTTAAAGTAAAATGAAAAAGGAAAGGATAAACATTCTTGCTTCTACGTTCTTCTTCTAACCTAACCTATCTCAACTACCACTAACCAAGGGTTATCCTTCTCTTTATCATTTAAAACCCAAGTTAAATTAACTATCTATGATTTAATCATGGTTGAAGTTAAGAAGGAAATAAATATATATAGTGATATATATTTCATTTGTTTTCTTAACTCAAGGTTATTTTCTACACCTCTTGTTCATTTTAGCCACCATCTTCATCAACCTCCATGCTTTGCTCTCTAGTTCTTATAAGAGAGTAAAATACTCATAAAAATAGGTTTTTGAAGTGAGATTCCAAACCACAACATCATTCTACTCAAGTCTAGCCGACTTGATTAGAGTGTTTCCTTCGGTTTTCCAAAGAAGCGAGCTTGGACGGAGTGCTCCGTGGTGGATCGTCGTGGACGCAAGGAAACTTCAAGAGGACCTCGATTCAACACCCAAGACACCAAGGAGTCTAGCAAAGGGGAGATACAAAGGTTGTAGCCTTCAAACCCTAATCTTTTCTAGTTTAAAGTTTCATAACCCTAATTTTCTAGGATCGATCCCTTTGCATGTTAGTTTAGCACCTTAAAAATTATAACTTTGGGTCATGTGATGCTTCAAAACACTTCATAGGGTGCCATACTAACCTTACATTGGTATCAGAGCCGACCTAGAACATTAGGCGACGTTTTTACGAAGTGAAAACCCCGATCGGACAAAAATACGGCTTTTTAGGGTGCTCTCTGGAAATTTTCTAAAATTTGACATTTTTCAGAATTAAAAATATGTAAAAAATACAGCAGGTAAAAATAAGGATTACGGTTGAAAATTTATTCAATGAACAGTTACTTTAGCCGCGGAAACGCGGCCTAAGCTTGCTTAGGCCGCGCTTCCGCGGCCATATATATTAATTAATGGATAATATTTCCACTGTAATTCTGCAATCTGCTTGTATAAATTTTTGGATATTTTTAATCTGTATTTGGTTTTGAAAAATTCTGGAGATGGTTTTGGACTCGTCAAATCGATCGGGATTTTCATTTCGTAGCTTTTCCGGGTAAATTAGAAAGTATTGAAGTGTTTGAACGAGTATCATTTACTCACTATTCACGGGGTTTAAATACTTTGGAGATACGTGCAAGTCTTTTTGCGGTGGTCCCTCTAGAAGACAACAAACCTTAACTAGATTATGTGACCGTCTCGAACTGCCCTTTGAACCTTAGGGTTTGGGGCAGTACGGCGTGCCACATGTGAGGCGTTGGCTTGACCCTTCTACGGCTGGACCGCTACTACTGTGTCACACTCCGGATTTTTGAACCCTGCTCAAGTGTTGAGCTTTAGTGAATCTTGGGTGCTTGATTGTTCGTTCGAAAACTTTAATACTATCTGTTTATCTGGAATGTGATACAATATGTGGAATTCATATAGTGTAGGCATGAAATACGAAATATGTGATATTTCGCATTTATGATGTCTAAAGAGAATCTGGATTCCAAATATTGTAGTTTTACACTTTCTTTTCTGTGACCGTAAGTGTAGTATGTTAGATATCGCCGGTTTCGTTGCTATACATCAACGACAATCGGGGTACGCATACTTACTTACGTTGATGATATGTGATATTATATGTTGCTGAGATATGATGTGCAGGATTGTCGCGATCGAATAGCCGGGGGGTTTTTGTGAGATGAGAGTTTTATATTTTCATTCATGTAAATTCAAATGTAATGTAATATTCTCTTATTTGGGGCACTTCCAGGTTGCGGTTGTGTCACCAGTGTTGTATATTATTTACTTTTCCGCATTAGGATGGACCCAAGGAGGGGAGCACAGGTGACCGGGTTCTGGGGTTCAGTGGGAGGCCATCTCGAGGAGTCGAGACCGGGTCTCCTAAACTCCAGGATTGGTAGGGTCACTTGCCGCTCTCGTAGGGGTCCAGGGTGTGGGCTTGGCTATTCATCGCGATTGTGGAATCCGTATTTTCTATTCTGGCTAAATACTAAATACGGACGTCCTAGGATATCCCACGTTGTATCTATGTTTCTGCTGCCTGTGTTCTGTGATATCTGAGACGAATGACATATTATATATATGATATATAGTAGACGTTGCTTATGTTTTACACCCGCGCTAGTCCCGTCCCGGTATGCCGTTAGTTAAGTAACCTAACGGTGCATAACGGAACATTGCGGCGAATGCGGATGGCATAAGCGTACGTGTTATTTTCGTTTCTTTTCTGTGATTGGCTTAAGGACTTAAATGATGGGATTACATTAATGTGATTAATGTAAAGAAAATAAACCTAAAAAGATGTTGTAGAATCGGATTTAAAAACCACTCGGCTATTTATGAAAAAGCTATATTTCAAAACTGCGGAGCTTAAGCCACTCCTTTTGAAAACTGTTTGATTCTACAACGATATCAAGTTCAAAGCGTTAAAGATTTTCTTAAAAATCATTCGCAACCCTCCGTCATTTTAGGAAGTAGAGTACTTAGTATTCGTGCTACGTTTGTTGACCTTAGCCAAGACGTAGTGTACGGTAGCTAAGTGATGTCTTCCTACAAACGCATATGATGCAGATTAATTAGGACGGGCATATGACTTTGTTGACCTTAGCCAAGGGTCATGTGAACGGGTCTAATTAATCAAGAAATGACGGGTTGAGCTTGACTAGTGCTCGTGATTTGTTGACCTTAGCTAAGGTCACGAGTATTAGGGGTAAAAACCACATCGGGAATTTCAATAGTTGAAATTTGCAATGAGATTGCATACCTTACATATGATGGTTGGATCCCGATCCCACTGTGGGCAATAGTTGCTCCTAGGAGAGTTTTACAGTTTACAATTAGCTAACTCATTAGGTGTCTAGAAAGGTGTTAACGGGGCTCCGCCTCTGGGAAAACGAGGTTTACTCTAATTAGGTCCGTGCGAAAGCACGGGGAAGCTCCCTCAAAGTACCGACACTGGCCTGGCTGAACGGTTAGCGAAGTTGTAGACTGTAATTAATCCTGGCTAGTTTTTCTTTTTAAGGTTTGAAAGAAAAACTTGATAAAAAGCAGTGGGAAACATCGATTAGACAAGATAATAAACCAATATAATCTATGCAAGAGCTTTCGCTGAGTGTATTCTTTTCTCTCTCTTAATGGCAGATACCAATGACTGGACTTAAGCTTCTACTAGATAAAAACAAACTGAATGGGACCAACTATAAAGACTGGCTAAGGAATCTGAAGATCGCCTTGACTTATGATAAAGTATCATATGTCCTCACGGCTTCAGCCCCGCCCGTCCCAGGTCCAAAATCCTCAGTTGCGGACATTGAAGTCCGCAAGACATGGGACGCTGACTGTGCCACGGCCACATGCCTCGCGCTTGCATCGATGGATAACACACATCAAAAGCAACACGTGGACATGGACATTCACGGGATACTGCTCCATACAAAGGAGTTGTATGGGGAGCAATCCCGCGTATTACGATACGAAGCATCAAAGAAACTGTTTCAGATGCGAATGGCCCCTGGCACACCAGTAGGAGACCATGTGTTGAAGATGATAGCTCTTATAGAAGAGCTTGAGGACCTTGGATGGACAATGGACAATGAACAATATATAGATATTATTCTGCAGTCCCTCCCCTCCACCTTTGCTCAGTTCATAGTGAACTTCAACATGCATGGCATGGAGAAGGACCTCCCTGAACTCCTTAATATGTTAAGGAGTGCAGAGAGCACTATGAAGTTAGCAAAAACTCCCGTTATGACTATTGGACAGTCTTCCTCTTCTCGCCCGAAAGCCAAGGCCAAGGGAAAGAAAAATAAGAAACCCACTAATCCTAAGGGCGGAGTTAAAAAAGTGAAGGGAAAGGGAAAGTCCAAGGCTGGAGACTCGGGGAAAGGCGAATGTTTTCATTGCCACAAGACAGGACATTGGAAGCGCAATTGCACGGAGTACTTAAGTCTCAAGAAGAAGCATGGTGATGCTTCTGCTTCAGGTGCGTTTGTGACTGAAAACTGTTTTTCTATAAACTCTGCTTCCTGGGTATTGGATACCGGTTCAGGTTCTCACATTTGCAATTCTATGCAGGGGCTGAGAAATAGCAAGGTTTTGAGGACAGGTGACCATACTCTCCGGTTGGAAATGGTTCCAATGTACATACAGTCGCAGTGGGAGAGTATCACTTGGGGTTTCCATCTGGATGTATTTTGATTTTGAATCCATGTTATTTTGTACCAAGTATGCTATGTAATATAATATCCGTTTCTTTGTTGGACAATGAAGGATATAATTTTGTGTTGCAGAACAATGTTATGAACATTCACCTAAATCAAATGTTGGTTGGGTATGGTACGCTTAATAACGGAATATATGTCCTAAATCAACATACAGTTTTCAGTATACAACACACTAATAAAAGAAAACTTTCAGAATTAAATGAAGCTTTTCTTTGGCATTGTAGACTTGGTCATATTAACGAAACAAGACTAAACAAGTTACATAAAGATGGATATTTAAACTCTTTTGAATATAAATCTTATGCGACTTGCCAGTCTTGTATCAAGGGTAAAATGACCAAAACTCCGTTTACCGGACACGGAGAAAGAGCTACTCAGCTCCTTGGCCTCATACATAGTGATGTATGTGGGCCAATGTCTACACAGGCTAGAGGCGGTTTTTCATACTTCATTACATTCACCGACGATTTCTCAAGATTCGATCATGTATTTTTATTAAAGCACAAATCCGACGCTTTCGAGAAATTCGTTGCATATAAACAAGAAGTAGAAAAACAAACCGGCTTGAGTATTAAGATGCTTCGATCAGATCGAGGTGGAGAGTATCTCAGTACAGAATTTGCAAACTTCCTAAAAGAGAATGGGATTCTCTCTCAGCTCACTCCTCCTTACACACCACAGCACAACGGTGTGTCAGAACGACGGAATAGGACCCTATTAGATATGGTCCGGTCCATGATGAGTGACGCTGAGTTACCAGTCTCGTTTTGGGGGCATGCATTGGAGACTGCAGCATATCTGCTGAACAGGGTTCCAACCAAAGCCGTGTCTACCACGCCATATGAGATATGGAATGGGAAGAGACCATCTCTTAAGAGAATTAAGATTTGGGGTTTCCCGGCCTATGTTAAAAAGCAGAATCCGGACAAACTCGAGACACGGTCGGTCATGTGTAACTTTGTGGGATATCCAAAGAATTCTTATGGATATCTATTCTACCACAAAGAGGAACAAAAGGTGTTTGTTTCTCAGCATGCCACATTCTTAGAAAAAGAGTTTTTCACAGACAAAGATGATGGCAAGGTGGTGGATCTAGAGGTTCTGGAGACACAAACTACAAATGACGATTTGGTTGAACCGGCTGTTGCAGCAGAAACTGAAGAACCTCGGCCACTCCATAGATCTGGTAGGACTTCTCGCCCACCGGAGAGGTACTACGGTTTCCTCATTGATGGTAACGGAGAAGATTGCATCATGGATGATGATGATCCTACCAGTTTTCAGCAAGCTATCACGAGTGGTGACTCTGTGAAGTGGCTGGATGCCATGAGATCCGAAATGGAGTCTATGTACACCAACAAAGTATGGACTTTGGACGTTGTATCCCCTGGGGTAAAACCTGTAGGGTGCAAATGGATCTTTAAAAGAAAGATTGGTGTAGATGGGCAGGTAGAGACCTATAAGGCAAGACTTGTAGCAAAAGGTTTTCGTCAAAGACCAGGTTTGGACTATGACGAAACTTTTTCGCCCGTAGCCATGCTTAAATCCATTCGGATCCTACTTGCTATTGCTGCTCACTACGACTATGAAATCTGGCAGATGGACGTTAAAACAGCATTTCTAAATGGAAATTTAGAAGAATGCGTTTATATGGATCAGCCAGAGGGCTTCATTGACAGTGGGAGCAGCGAGAAAGCATGTAGATTGCTTAAATCCATATATGGGTTAAAGTAGGCATCTCGGAGTTGGAACATCTGTTTCGATGATGTTATCAAAGAGTTTGATTTCATCAAAAATCCAGATGAACCTTGTGTTTATAAGAAGGCTGTAGGAAGAGCTGTCACATTCCTCGTATTGTACGTGGATGATATTCTTCTGATAGGAAATGATATTCCTATGCTACAGTCGGTCAAATCATTCTTATCACTGAGGTTCTCCATGAAGGACCTGGGTGATGCCACATACATCCTGGGCATAAGGATCTATAGGGATAGATCCAGAAAGTTATTGGGATTGTCCCAAACCAGGTACATCAACACCATCCTAAAGAGGTTTAGTATGGAAGACTCCAAGCGGGGTGCCTTACCCGCTTGCCATGGAGTCACTCTCTCCAAGGATTCTTGTCCAAAGACCGATGAAGAGAGAGCTCGCATGAGCATTATACCTTATGCTTCGGCAGTAGGATCCATAATGTATGCGATGTTATGTACACGCCCAGATGTAGCTTATGCACTTAGTGTCGTAAGCAGGTATCAATCCAACCCAGGGGAGAACCACTGGACAGCTGTGAAGAACATTCTTAAGTAATTACGAAGGACTAAAGAATTGTTCTTGGTGTATGGTAATACAGATCTCCAAATGGAGGCCTTTACCGATTCGAGCTTCCAGAGCGATAAGGATGACAGCAAATCTATCTCAGGATTTGTATTTACCCTCAATGGAGGGGCGGTAAGTTGGAAGAGTTCCAAACAAGATACCGTTGCAGACTCTACGATGGAAGCTGAGTACATTACTGCAAATGATGCCGCCAAGGAAGCCGTCTGGATGAAGAAATTCGTCTCGGAGCTAGGAGTAGTTCCAACCATTATTGATCCAATACCTTTGTATTGTGACAATAATGGGGCGATGGCGTTAGCCAAGGAGCCCAGATCCCATCAGCGGTCCAGACATATCCTGAGGCGCTTTCATTTGATCCGGGAGATTGTAGATCGCCGCGAGATCGAGATTAAGAGAGTAGACACAAAGAACAACGCCGCGGATCTATTCACCAAGGCCCTCCCTCAGCCGCAGCATGAGCGACTTTTTGAGATGTTGGGTATGAGATACGCCAATAATTGGCCTTAGTGCAAGTGGGAGATTGTTGGATATATGTATGCCCTAAAGGCCATTATGTGATAGTCGATGTATCTATACATGTATATATATTCAGTTTGCATTCTTGCTCGACATGATAGTATGCTATCTGGTTCTTCTTTATCTGACATGTTGATTTGATCATGCTTTTATTCATTCATACATGCTGATAAAGCCCTGAGGATATCGGCTTGACTACTCTGATTATGATGGAGATCATACTAGTGGGACATCTGTAGTCTATAAGTATATCCTGGAAGGTCCCTAGTCGTAGGTATATCGAGACGGGGCATCGATATACCAGAGTAGACTAGCGTATATGATACTAGACCCATACGATGGGCGATGGATGTTCCCACATTCATCGATGTTTGACATCAAGATCATATACGGGTGCTCAGTGGTGACTGGGTACACTGGACGGACTCACCGAGAACTCCTATATGGAATTATATCTATCGTCGGATAGCAGTTCTCAGGTGACACTGGTACAGGTTAGTCTGTAGACCCGAGATCGTCATGGAGGCTTGTGTGTTCTCCCACTGTACTTTGATTGCCACCCTACCACGGCTCTACTGAGTCGTGCAAACAGGTGGCCGTTGGGTACAGTCCCGAGACACCCGAAGACGATGAGCGATAGGAGGGGTTTCGTCTCTCCCGGTATTGGGAGTTGATGCTGTGCTGTGCCCGACTGGTTATAACAGCAAGTCCCTGGCCAGGGCTGCTGAGATTTGCTGATAAGTGTTATCAGTAGTTTCTCGATCTGTTATAGACCATTCACCGGCACGACTTATTGAGTTATTGGGGTCGACGTGACCATCCCTAGGCTCGATATGCAGCATATCTGACGAAGAGACCGGACTGTACGGTAGTGTTGCCAGATGGCTCGACGGGAGTTGTAGCAGGTTCGCTTGTTGTCTTCTGATCGCTCAATACCCGGGTGGCCGTTACGTTTAGCTGACCGCTTGCGGCTTGAGGGTACTTGATATGATCATTACCCTCTGCCGGCGTATTGACGAGTCTTAGAGTCCCACAAAGGAGTTGCCCAGTCCAGGCGAAACGTTGTGGTGCGCGTATGCGATATGCGCATGCACCCGATAGAAATGTGCATATATGATACCGAACATTGATCGGGTGAACTGCTTTTGGTGGGGTCATATGAGATATGACCGGATTGATAAATTAAGTGTTGATTTATCATCTAACCATTAGTATTCTCACTTGAAACCTTTCTAGGGTTTGATGGATGTATGCATGCATGCATGTGTTTCTTTCTTCCTTTCTAATTTCATGCACATGTAGATGTGCATACATGTACACATACATACACCCATCCATCATGGTTGATTGCATATGGAAATGGTGGCAATATAAGCCTCACACCATAGATTAAACAATGGATAATTATTTAATTTTGGTTTTAAAGTAAAATGAAAAAGGAAAGAATAAACATTCTTGCTTCTACATTCGTCTTCTAACCTAACCTATCTCAACTACCACTAACTAAGGGTTATCCTTCTCTTTATCATTTAAAACCCAAGTTAAATTAACTATCTATGATTTAATCATGGTTGAAGTTAAGAAGGAAATAAATATATATAGTGATATATATTTCATTTGTTTTCTTAACTCAAGGTTATTTTCTACACCTCTTGTTCATTTTAGCCACCATCTTTATCAACCTCCATGCTTTGCTCTCTAGTTCTTATAAGAGAGTAAAATACTCATAAAAATAGGTTTTTGAAGTGAGATTCCAAACCACAACATCATTCTACTCAAGTCTAGCCGACTTGATTAGAGTGTTTCCTTCGGTTTTCCAAAGAAGCGAGCTTGGACGGAGTGCTCCGTGGTGGATCGTCGTGGACGCAAGGAAACTTCAAGAGGACCTCGATTCAACACCCAAGACACCAAGGAGTCTAGCAAAGGGGAGCTACAAAGGTTGTAGCCTTCAAACCCTAATCTTTTCTAGTTTAAAGTTTCATAACCCTAATTTTCTAGGATCGATCCCTTTGCATGTTAGTTTAGCACCTTAAAAATTATAACTTTGGGTCATGTGATGCTTCAAAACACTTCATAGGGTGCCATACTAACCTTACAATTAGATACCGAACCTGATATACAAAATCATATCAGTCTCTTTATTAGTAAAGAAAAGATATAATTTTGTATTGTTGGATAATGTTTTGAACATTTCCTATATCAAAAGTTGATCGGTTCAGGCACGTTATCTAAAAGCATTGAAGTTCTAAATCAAACTACAGTTCCTAGTATACAGAACACACACAAGAGGAAGAGTTCAGAAATGAACGAATCCTTCTTGAGGCATTGTAGACTAGGTCATATCAATGCGACCCGACTGGCTGAAGTTACATTTTAGATGCATATTTAAATCAGTTTGAATTTACATCTTGTGAAACTTGCCAGTCATGTCACAAAGATTAGATGACCATAGCTCCGTTTACTGGAAACAGAGAAAGAGTTAGTAAACTCTTGGGACTGATACATGATGATGTATGTAAGGTCCCCTGTCTACACAAGCCAGGACCGGTTCTTTATACTTCATTACGTTCTCTGATGATCTCTCAAGATTCAGTCATATGTTCCTGTTGAAACATAAGTCCGAACCTTCTGAGATATTCACAGAATATAAGTTAGAAGTAGGGAATCAAAATACGGGTATAAGTATTATGTCCTATGATAAGATCAGGGAGGAGAATACTTGTGCATGGAATTCTTGGACTATTCTAAAAGAAAATGAGATTCTCTCTCAGTATTACTCCTCTGAATACACCACAGCACAGCGGTGTATCAGGGCGGAGCAATCGCACCGTATTAGATATAGTGTGCTCTATGATGAGTACTACTGAGTTACCAATTTCCTTTTGGGGTTATGCACTTGAGAAGCTGCATACCTATTGAATTAGGTTCGAATCAGATCACTGCCTACCATTCCATATGAGATATGATATGGGAAGAGCCTATCTCTTAAGTAAGTTAAGATTTGGGATTGTCCGGCCTATGTCTAAAGAAAAATCCGGACAAGATTGAGGCAATGTCAGTCTGTAGAATTGGAAAGGTTCCAGCTATACAAAACTGCAGCTGATGATTTGATAGAACCAAAGGATTCAATAGTTCCCGACGAACCTCAGCCTCTCCGCCGATCTGGTAGGGTTTCTCATCCACCCGAGAGATACTTCGGTTTCTCGATGACAGTGGGAGCGGGGAATGCATCATGAGATGATGACCCAACTAGCTTCGAGCAGGCCATCGAGAGTAGGGACTCTGTAAGAATGGCTGGATGCTTAGCGATCTGAGATGGAATCCATGTACACCAACAAAGTATGGACTTTGGATGCTATATCTGAAGGGTTAAATCCCCATCAGGAGCAAGTATATCTTGAGAAGATTACTTGGTATAGATGGTAAAGTTGAGACTTTCAAAGCTAGACTTGTTGAAGGTTTTCGTCATCGACCAGGCGTGGATAATGATGAAACCTTTTCCAAGTGGCTATGCTTAAGTCCATCCGGATCCTACTTAACATTTCTTCACACCATGACTACGATATCTGGTGATTGGTTGCCATGACTGCTTTTGTAAAATGTTTTAGAAGAGAACGTCTATAAGAGCACTGCCAGAGGGCTTCGTAAACAGTGGGAGCAGCGGAAACATGTGGAAGTTGCTTTACAGGATAAAGCAGGCATCGCGGAGTTGGAACGTCTGTTTTGATGCGATAGTCAAAGAGTTTGAATTTATCAAAATAGTAGATGAACCTTGTATATACAAAAAGGTAGTAGAGAGTAAGGTGGTCATCCTCGTATTGTACGTGGACAACATACTCCTGATAGGAAAAGAGTTTCCTATGCTACGCTCGGTCAATCTCCTCTTATCACATGGATTCTCCATATAGGATAAAGTTGATACCTCCTAAATCCTAGGATTTGGGTCTATAAGATAGATCTAAATGGATGTTAGGATTCTCACTAGCTGTAGTAAGATAGTATCAATCGATCTTGGGGAGAATCACTGGAAAGGTTCCAGGGTGATAAGGACGACTGAATGTCAGTCGCAGGCATTGTCTTTACCCTCAGTGAAGGGACGGTATGTTGGAAGAGTTCCAAGTTAGATACCGTGGCAAACTAGACGATAAAGGCTGGTAACATCGCTATTAAAGATACTACCAAAGAGGCAGTTTGGGTGTATATTGGTTCATAAGATGAACTAGGTTTCTGCCATTGTATGACAATGGAAGTGTGGCTTTGGCCTAGGAACGCTGGTCCTATCAGTGACCCAGACATATTCTGAGGCAGCATCACCTGATCATGGAGATAGTTGATCTCCAGGGTGATCGAGGTTAGGAGAGTAGACTCAGAGGACAACACGGCGGATCCACTCACAAAGGCTTATTCCCAGAGAGAGACTTATAAGGGATGGTTGAGTATTAGATACTGCAACCACTGCTACAGATGGCCCTAGTGCAAGTGGGAGATTGTTAGTTATATGTATGCCCTAGAGGCCATTACTGTACATTGGATGTATATTGTAGTGGATGCTGGGACATATATAGGTAGGACTTTCTTGCTCGACATGATAGTACGCTATCTGGTTGCTCTTTATCTTAACATGTATACTTTCAGTCTCTCTATTACATGTTGATAAAGCCCTTAGGATGTGTACTCGACTTCCATGACTATGATGCAGATCATACTAGTGGGGCCTGGGTAGTCCATGAGTACATCCTTCAATGTTCCTAGTCGTGGGAATATCGAGACGGGGCATCGATATTCCAGAGTAGACTAGCGTATATCTTCTCGACCCATGTGATGGGCGATGGATGATCCCATATCCATTGGTGTTTAACATCGGAGATGGTATGCGGTTGCTCAGTGGAGACTGGGTACACTGAACGGACTCCCCGAGAACTCCCAGATGGTATTATATCTCACGTCAGATGGCAGTTCTCTGGTGACACTGGTACAGCTTAGTCTGTTAACCCGAGATCGTCATAGAGTCTTGTGTGTCTCCCATTGTGCTTTGATTTCCACCCTACCACAGCTCTACTGAGTCGTGCAAACAGGTGGTTTTTGGGTACAGTCCCGATTCACATGGAGACAATGAGCGATAGGAGGGGATTCGTCTCTCCCGGTATTGGGGGTTGATGTTGCGCTATGCACGACTGGCCATAACTGGAAATCCCTGGCCAGGATTGCTGTGATTTACTGGTAAGAGTTATCAGTAGTTTCACCATTGTTATGGACCTTACGTCGGCATGACTTATCAAGCTATTGGGGTCTGACATTTACCACCCCTAGACAAGATATGCGACATATCAGACGAACAGACCGGACTGTACGGTAAGTGTTACTGGTTGGATTCACAGGAGTGTGAGCGGGCTTGCTTATCGATCTTCTGATCGCTCAATACCCGGGTGGCCGTTACGTTTAGCAGACCGCTTGCGGCTTGTGGGTGTTTGATATGATCATCACCTGCTGTCGGCGTATTGACGAGTCTTTAGAGTCCTACACAGAGGTTTCCTGGCTCAAGTGAAACAAAATAGGAGCGCATATGAGGTATGTGCGAGACCGAGAATAATGCGTGTATGTGATACCGTATTCTATTCTCGCGATGAATGTATCGATTGGTTGTATGGGATATAACCTAGTTATCGAATCGAGGATTGATTCGATAAGTCGATACATTGGATATTAGTCGGTCATATGCGATATGACCAGATCGTTAAATCAAGTGTTGATTTAATGATTTAATGTATAATTATATATTTGATATATTACTTTGCATTAACTAGTATTTGTTCACTTAAAATGGATTTTCTCACTCGATGTGCACATTGTATATGTGATATATTTTTGTGCACTTGATTGTATCATGTTTGATGATACATGCAAGCTTGGGTGTAGGTTTACTTTAAACCATGTTTAAGTGATTGGTTAGGGTTTGATTTATTTACTTATTCATTTATTTATTTTAGGGAAAGAAAAGATATGGTTGCTTCTTTTGTTTGTTTCTTTGAAACTTCAAGAAACTTTGACCATTCTTGTTTCTTTCCTAAACCTAACCATTCACCTAACCTTGGTTTATTCTCTACACTTAACCATGGTTGTTAAAATGATAAGAATGACTTTATTTCCATTTATTTCATATTATTCTTATCATATTCTTTTTCTTCTTCTTCTTCTTCTTCAAGAAGAAAGAAGCTTGCTAGCATCAATGGTGACTTGAGATAAAGAGTGAGAAATCCAATTCTAAAGTGAACCCACTTCCTATTTCTTCATCCTCTACCACTTGCCATGTAGTATAGGGTGTTTTCTTCACAAGTTTCATGACTTGGTGAAGTTAGAGCTTGATCTTGTGTTGCCTCGACGTAGATCATCTTCGGCATCGAAGTCGACAACCTAGCCCGATCTTTTCTCCGATGAAACCACCGCGAGAGTCTAGGATTCCGATGGATACAGCGGAGGGACGTCATCACGGAGCTAAGTCAGTGGAGGAGCGGATCTACAAAGGTTGTAGTCACTTTCCTTTAGCAATAAAGTCGTTTACTTGCTTGCATCGCCTTACCTCTAGTAACGATCTAGTTTAGGGTTTCTCGGCACATAGAAAATTTTTGAATTGGCCATGTTTGATCACTTGTAGAACCTCATGGGTGTGCCTAGGAACCCTACATATACATTAGGCTATGAATTGTGCTAGGAATGTAATGTAGAAACCTGGACCACTTTTACCTGAATTTGCCCGATATCAACCCTATGGTGGCCGGCCCAAATGTTTGGGAATTTATTGAGTTTTTGCAGGTAGTTGTCTGCAGGTATATATTGTGAGAGCTTTGGTCTTATTTGATTTTCTTATTTTCGCTCCAGATTAAATCTGAGACCGTTTACCTATAATTAGCGTAGCGGGACTTGCGCGACACGTACGATACGAGTTGAGTTGGTATTGCTGTGTGTCACAACGTGTCGCGGTGGTTTTCGGCGTATGCACACACGTTACGTTTACGCACGCGTTTAGTTCGCAACGCGAGTTTCTCGTTTGGTTTTAATATCGCGTTTTTGCAGGATTTTAGCTTATGTGTATTCCTTGTGTGTTTCTAGGTTCGCAGGCGGGGATTTTGGGCGCCGCAAAGAAGGGGAAGCAGATAGTCGGCTATACTTAGCACGAGATCAAGGTGAGTAAATTTAACATCTACGGGGAAATCGCCCGTATGGCGTTAAGCGTCAGGGCTTGATAGGATATTGTAGTCGCGTATATATTTATATGTATATTACTTGTGCATATGTACTATTGTAGCGTACCCATCTTTTGTTGCATATAGAAATAGTAGTTATGGAACACCGCACTGTCACTAACGGTTCAAGCTGCACGAGAACTATTTTTATGTTACACTCACACCGTTAATGATTGCCATGACACTCGCACTATAGGATTGCTATGAACCGTACACTTGTACATCCATGCCTACATACATACATACTCTCACACATACATAGATGATGCTGACTTTGATTTGAAAACTTGAGGACCGTATGAAATGTTTTCAACTGGATCCTTTTAAAAGACCAGTTTTCCCCTTTTACTCATAGTACGATTTTATACGGCGTACGACACATTGAATGGATTTACGCATTGAGTTTTGGATTCATGTGATTTCTGGATTTGAGAACCGTGGTATTATTTTAAGAAAATGTGCACTGTTTTGAAAACCCGGTTTCTCTTAATATGATATTTCAGTGCGTCCACCATGCGTTTTCTCGGTTCTGAGACGTGTGACATGTGAACCCGAATTGAGGAGCTAGATGAGGCCGATTGCGTGTACATGGTGGACCCAGTATAGTACCCCGGGGCGAGAACGGATTTGCTGTCAGTAGACGGTGAGCCTGGCAGATGGACTACTACCTACCGGTGATTGGTTGGATCTAGCGGTTATCCGGAGGATACTGACCAGAGTTGAGAGATAGATACAGGCCGACACGTACTGCCGGGGCCGAGGGCTGATTCCGCAGACGGAGCCCGTGGGCCGATCCGGACTGACGGAGCCCGATACATGAGGATTTGCGTGTCGATACTGGACATGAGTATTTCATGATGTTTTGGGGTGCTAATATTGGGCACCACGCTTCTATGAGATTTACAGGATCGAGGGCCGGATAGAGTGACAGCGACTGAGTTATCAGGATTTTGGGGTGTTTTTGGGAGACACCGGGGTTTTTCCACGTTGATGATCCGTGTAGATGATATTTTATCTCATGCTCAGCATTCATTGTTATGCATTGCATCATGTAGTCTAGTACCTGGTAGAGTACTTTTGCATGATTATTGCATACCCAGCTCATCATATAGATGTTATTAGATTGCACTTGTTATGCATGATTATTTCATACCCAGTTCATCATATAGATGTTATCTGATTGTACATGTTAGAGTATCGTTGTACGTGCATACTCGCGATTACCTTTATATGTTATTTACTATTCACGAGTTGGCAACTCACCCCCGTTGTGCCACAGTGTTTGCAGGTTGCCCTTCAGAGTAGTTGCGGCAGGGCTATCTCTTGTATCTTTTTGCTACGGATACCACTGCAGTTGGTGTGTGAGCCGAGTTGCTGATAGGTGGGTTTGCGGTATCCGTTTATTTTCCATTTGTACGCTCTATTGAATCTAGTATTCTCCATCTACCATTTCATGTATTGACTTAGAGACCAGTTGTGAGGAAGATATTGTATATTATTTTGTATTCTGGATGTCGAGCTCGTGTGAGCCGGCTTTATTTATGCAGTTTTATCTCTTATGCTGTCTTCACTTATTTTGCTCATTCTTCGCTACGGCGTCGTATTTTATTATTGTGGTGGTTGTTTCCGGCGTTGGGCGTGATTACTCCCGTTTGGGAATACTTTACTCTTATTATATGTATTTTTACTTATATCATGTCTTGTCCCCGATTTCGGGGCTAGTTTTTATAAAGGAGGTACTGCCGAAATTTTTAAGAAAATAACTCAAACTTTAATGATTTTCACTCGAGTTTTCTAAATGTTTTAAACCAATGCTTTCACACCCACTACTTTTAATGGTTTTTGATTCTGGGTTTCGGCTTACTTAGTCGCGTTACGCCTGTAGACGTTACGTGGTTAAGTGCCGGTCACGGGCCAAAGTTTGGGTCGTGACAAAGTTGGTATCAGAGCGTAGGTTTTACCTTTCGGAGTGTAGGATGACCCTGGTATGATGGAGTAGGTAGCTGAAGCGGAGTGGCGTAGCGTGTGTGTTCCGCGGCATACTCACGACACGGTACTCCGCCTAAGTGACCTTAGAACTTATTGATTGAAATTCCTTCATGATTATATGCATTCTTGTGATTCAATTTCCGTATCCTTATCGAATCCTAATTTCTTTTCAGCCATTATGCCGCCAAAAACTACGAGGGCGCAGAGAGAGGCCGCAAGAGCTGAGATTAGAGTTCACTCGTCTGAGACGAGGACTGACCCGGGCAGTACACCCATTATACCAGAGCAAACTGTTCATCCTTCGACAGACCATATTGCCATGCTAGGGACCGGTATGCAGGAGATGCGCCAGATGATAAGGTCGTTAGTTGAGGCACTTCGAGCGCAGCGACCAGAGGTAGTTCCACCCATAACGGGGACCGCGATGGTACCTACAGTTCAGGCAGTTGCACCTGTAGCTACAGAGGTTATCACAGTATCGCTATCTGAGTTTATGAGGCTGAAGCCTCCGGTCTTCACAGGCACCGATGCAGCCGAGGACCCACAGTCATTTATCGATAGGATGGCCCAGATATGTCGTTCACTCAGATGCCCAGATGCGAGATGGGTGGAGTTCGCGAGCTTTCGCCTGGAAATTCTTGTGCAGAAGTGGTGCGAGTCGATAGAGAAGGGTAGAGCAGCAGGTCTTCCTCCTATGACCTGGGCTGAGTTTGTGACAGTATTTCTAGCCCCTTTCCTTCCACAGAGTGTCAGGGATGCTCGAGCATGCAGGTTCGAGTCATTACGCCAGACGCCGGATATGACGGTGGCGGAGTATGATGTGCAGTTCACTGAGCTATCTGTTTATGCCCCGTATTTAGTTGCTACTGAGGAGATGCGAGTCAAGAGGTTTGTTCGAGGTTTGCTCATCCCGTTGTTTCTTGTGATCAGCGCACAGCATTGCGAGACTTATGCAGCAGCTGTAGACGCAGCCCTATTAGTCGAGGAGCGCCTTGCTGAGACTTCGGTAGTTCCAGAGCCGAAGAGAGTTCGTACGGATACATCAGCACAGAGACAGCCGTTTAGACGCCGTGACAGACGTCTTGCAGGTGGCAGAGACTTGGGGCGAGGCCGATTGTTTAGCTCTTATCCCCAGGAGGGTCAGAGGTCATTGTCGGGATGTTTCCGCTGCGGGAGTTCTTATCATCGTATTCGAGATTGTCCAGAGCCACGTGAGGGCGAGACCACCGTACCACGCGTCACTTTACCACCTTCACCACCCCAGAGGGCGTTGCCTCTTGTACCTGTTGTTGCTCTGCGTTAGACTCATGCACAAAGAGGTCATGGTCGTGGAGGGTTTGCTCAGAGAGGACGAGGTGGCCGAGGCAGAGGACAGCCAGCTGCCGGAAGGGGACAGCCAGTTGCTAGTAGGGGACCGCCAGTCGCATATAGACGACAGGCACGAGTATTCGCTTTGACGCATCAGGACACGCAGGCGTCCAATGCAGTGGTCTCAGGTACCCTTTCAGTATGTTCTGTTGACGCACACGTGTTGTTTGATCCGGGATCCACGCACTCGTACGTTTCCACACACTTTGTGCCGAGTTTGGGTAGAGAGTCTGGGCTGCTTGATCAACCGCTTGCTATGACCACTCCTGTGGACGAGTCGTTTATTGCTAGACACGTGTTCCGGTCGTGTATTGTCCGTATTGGTGAGAGAGAGTTGCCTGTCGAATTGATCCTTTTGGAGATGTTGGACTTCGACGTTCTCCTGGGCATGGACTGGTTAGCCACGTGCTACGCATCTGTGGACAGCTGCGAGAAGACAGTTAGGTTTTGTTTTCTCGGCGAGTCGGCTTTTGTTGTGCAGGGGGCCGTGGTGCCACCCCTCACAGTTTGATTTCGTCTTTTCGCGCTGGAAAGCTTTTGAGGAAGGGATGTCAGGGATTTCTAGCCTATGTTTGCGATACTAGAGCTACAGAGGTTCCGTTGGACCATATTCCGATTGTTAGTGAGTTCTCTGATGTTTTCCCTGACGAGCTTCCTGGGCTACCACCTGAGCGCGATATTGTTTTCTGCATTGACTTGATTCCCGGCACGGGGCCTATTTCCATACCGCCTTATCGGATAACCCCGGCAGAGCTTAGAGAGTTGAATGGTCGGTTGCAAGATTTGCTGGATAAAGGGCTTATTCGACCTAGTGTGTCTCTTTGGAGTGCTCCAGTCCTGTTCGTCAAAGAAGAAGGACGGCAGTTTGCGCTTGTGTATTGATTACCGCCAGCTGAACAGGGTTACCGTATGGAATAGATATCCTTTACCACGCATCGACGACTTGTTCGACCAGATTTAGGGTGCGGGATACTTTTCGAGGATCGACTTGCGACCAGGCAACCATCAGTTGCGGGTTCGGCAGGAGGATATTTCGAGGACGGCTTTTCGCACGCTTTACGGGCACTATGAGTTTTTGGTGATGTCGTTCGGACTCACCAATGCCCCAGCAGCGTTTATAGACTTGATGAACCGCATTTTCAGGTTGTATCTTGATCTGTTCATCATCATATTTATTGACGACATTTTGGTGTATTCCCGGAGCCGAGAGGAGCACGAGCAGCACCTGCGGATCACATTGCAGACTTTGAGGGAGCACCAGTTGTTCACGAAATTCTCCAAGTGCGCGTTTTGGCTTGACAGCGTAGATTTCTTGGGTCACATGATTACACGGGATAGTATATGTGTGGACCCAAAGAAGATCGAGGCCGTTCAGCATTGGCCCAGATCGACATCAGTTACGGAGATCCACAGTTTCCTAGGCCTGGCTGGCTACTACTGACGATTTGTACAGGACTTCTCCCGTATTGCTGCACCGTTGATCGGGTTGACCCGGAAGGGAGTTCCTTTTGATTGGACGGAGGCGTGCGAGCATAGCTTCCAGCAGCTGCAGACTTGTTTGACTACGGCGCCGGTGTTATCATTACCTTCGGGATCAGGCAGATTTGTGGTCTATTGTGACGCTTCTCGAGTGGGGCTAGGGTGCGTATTGATGCAGCACGACAGGGTGATCGCGTATGCTTCGCGGCAGATGAAGAAACACAAACAGAACTACCCCACTCATAATTTAGAGATGGCTGTAGTGGTCTTTACACTCAAGATCTGGCGACATTACCTATATAGCGAGTCATGCCAGATATTCACTGATCACAAGAGCTTGAAGTACATATTTCAGCTGCGAGACCTGAACCTTAGACAGCGCCGTTGGATGGAGTTAGTGAAGGACTACGATTGTGAGATCCTTCATCACCCGGGCAAGACGAATGTAGTGGCGGATGCTTTGAGTAGGAGGCCCGGGGGTAGTCTATCTTGTTTGAGCGCAGTGCAGAGGCAGCCGTCAGTAGATTGGTAGATTTTATGCGACAGCCGAGTGCAGTTCGAGTTCACCCTGATTGGGGGATAGCTTGCGCATGTTCGTGCACGTCCACAGTTGCTTGACCGTATCCGCGAGGCGCAGCCCAGTGACGACCGTCTTTCAGAGATCAGGGAGCAGATTAGACAGGGCAGAGACTCTGAGTTCGTGATCGATGATCAGGGGATACTGCGATTTTAGACTCGACTATGCGTACCAGATTCTGAGGGACTGAGGCGTGAGATTCTCGAGGAGGCGAATCGATCAGTGTACAGCGTTCATCCAGGTTCCATCAAGATGTACCATGATCTGAGAGATGTTTACTGGTGGGAAGGGATGAAGAGGGACGTCACAGATTTCGTGTCGAGATGCCTGACTTTTCAGCAAGTCAAGGCCGAGCACCAGAGGCCCGCTGGAGAGCTACAGCCGTTGCCTATTCCGGAGTGGAAATGGGAGCAGATTTCTATGGACTTCATTGTGGGTCTACCTAGGACTAGTCGAGGGTATGACTCTATTTGGATGATCGTGGATCGATTGACGAAAGCGGCTCACTTCCTGCCGATGAAGACAACTTTCGGATTTACTCAGTATGCCCAGATATATATCGATGAGATCGTACGATTGCATGGCGTCCCGACATGTATCGTGTCAGATTGAGGCACCCAGTTTACCGGCCGACAATGGTAGAGACTTCAGGAGGCGTTGGGCACCCATTTGAGTTTCAGCACAGCATTTCATCCGCAGACAGACGGCCAGTCAGAGCGGACTATTCAGACTCTCGAGGACATGCTCCGAGCGTGCGTTTTAGACTTTGGTGGTAGCTGGGATCATCATTTACCCTTGGTAGAGTTCTCCTACAACAATAGCTTCCAGGATACTATTCAGATGTCACCTTTTGAGGCCTTGTATGGGAGGAGATGCAGATCGCCCCTCTGTTGGACAGAGCTCAGCGAGAGCAGCTTTTTGGGGCCGCAGATCGTGCAGGAAATGACCGAGAAGGTACGGCTGATTCGAGATCGGATGAGAGTGGCCCAGAGCAGACAGAAATCGTATGCTGACAGACGCCGGCGCAGATTAGAGTTCGCAGTTGGCGATCACGTTTTTCTGAGGGTCTCTCCGATGAAGGGCGTGATGAGATTTAGACGGAAAGGGAAGCTTACCCCCAGATTTATAGGTCCCTTCGAGATCCTCGAGCGTGTGGGCGCAGTGGCTTATCGTTTGGCTCTTCCACCCGACTTCCCGGATGTTCACCTCATATTCCATGTGTCGATGCTTCGCAGATACCTGCATGACCCTTCTCACATGATTCAGCATCAGACCGTTCAGGTCGAGCACGATCTTTCGTTCACCGAGCAGCCAGTAGTGATATTGGACCGGCAGGTGAAGAAACTTCGATCAAAGGTCTTGCCATCTGTGAAGGTGCTTAGGCGCAGCCCAAATGGTGAAGAGATCACTTAGGAGGCTGAGGGCGAGATGCGGAAGAAATTCCCTCATCTCTTTGAAGGTACGCATAGCTATAATTTTTTTTTAAATTCGGGGACGAATTTCTTTAAGGGGGGAAGATTGTAACATCTTAGAATGTGATTAGTGGCTAATTATACTTTAATGTGTGGTTTTTAGTAAAAAGTTTACCAAATCGTTTTTCAAATATTTTATCAGAATTTATGAATATTTTATTAGAATTTAATTGGGCTTGCACACACATGTGCATGTAAACTAGGGCTAAGTTTGGGTTAAACCATGTTTAGATAGCCATGGTGGACTAACCCATCTTATTAGGTTAATATGAATCAATTAAGTGTATTAGTTTTCTTTACTTTTATAATTAACTTTATTAGTGTTTTGTGGGTTGACTTGGGACTTTGGAAAGAAAGAGATGGAGCATGATGGCTTGAGTTATACTTGTAATAAATGAGGAGAGAGAGGGGGGGTTGACTCTTATATCCCTCATTTCTTTTGCTTTCAAACACTCATTCCCTCACATCATCACATCTCTCTCCCTCTCATTTTCACACACACCCACAGCAGCAGTAGCACGCAGCAGCAGCAAGCAGGCAGCAGCAACAGCATCAACAAGCAGCAGCAACAGCAAGCAGCACAGCTGCAGCAGCAGCACACTTTTCTTCTTCTTCTACTTCTTGCATCCAAGCTAAATTCTTCACCAAAGTCCATTTTCTTCACCAAATCCCTTGCAAACACTTCCTTATGGCAAAGTCTTCAGTTTGAGCCACCACTAACTCACTTGGAGGTATAAAACTCACCCCAACTTTATTTTGCTAAACTTATAGTTTATTTAGCTTAATGTCTCGTCTAAGTAGTGTTTTGGGGATAACTTTGTGTTTTGAGAGGAGTTTTGGGTAAAATGGGATTATTATGGTTGAATTAACTTAATTAGGTGTTATATGTGCCGTGGAAACCTAGTTGTATCACTGGATTTTGCTAAAACCCCTTAAAGTCCCAATTTAAGTTTTAAATACAGTTTTTATCAAGTTTGAAGATAAGAGTGACATGCTTTATCTGTGATCTTTTTCTTGCTTAGCAAACATATACAGATTAGTGTGCAGGCTTTTTAGGGTAGTGTGTTGAAATTCGAGCCCTTACCCTTCCCAAAAATCCGGCGACCTCCCTTGCATTTCCGGCATCGCCGGCCCCCCTAGTGAGTTAAGTGTTGGTGCTGTTCTGAGTGGTGCCTGTAGGTTTTTGTCTGTGTTTGGTATTGTTTGGGTTTTGGGTTTTTGCTGTTGGTGAAATCTGGGATTATAATTTTTGTAAGCAAACATATACATTAGGCTATGAATTGTTCTAGGAATGTAATGTAGAAACCTGGACCACTTTTACCTGAATTTGGCCGATATCAACCCTATGGTGGCCGGCCCAAATGTTTGGGAATTTATTAAGTTTTTGCAGGTAGTTGTCTGTAGGTATTGTGAAAGCTTTGGTCTTGTTTGATTTTCTTGTTTTTGCTCCAGATTAAATCTGGGACCGTTTACCTATTATTAGTGTAGCGGGACTTGCGCGACACGTACAATACGAGTTGAGTTGGTGTTGCTGTGTGTCACAGCGTGTCGCGGTGGTTGTCGGCGTATGCACACACGTTACGTTTACGCACGCGTTTAGTTCGCAACGTGAGTTTCTCGTTTGGTTTTAATATCGCTTTTTTGCAGGATTTTAGCTTATGTGTATTCATTGTGTGTTTCTAGGTTCGCAGGCGGGGACTTCGGGCGCCGTAAAGAAGCGGAAGCAGATAGTCGGCTACACTTAGCACGATATCAAGGTGAGTAGATTTAACATCTACGGGGAAATCGCCCGTATAGCGTTAAGCGTCAGGGCTTGATAGGATATTGTAGTCGCGTATATATTTATATGTATATTTCTTGTGCATATATACTATTGTAGCGTACCTATCTTTTGTTGCAAATAGAAATAGTAGTTATGGAACACCGCACTGTCACTAACGGTTCAAGCTGCACGAGCACTATTTGTATGTTACACTCACACCGTTAGTGATTGCCATGACACTCGCACTATAGGATTGCTACGAACCGTACATCCATATTGGCACATATACATATTGTACACTCATGCTTGTGTATATACTACTTGTACATCCATATTGGCACATATACATATTGTACACTCATGCTTGCGTATATACCACTTGTATATCCATATTGGCACATATACATACTATACACTCATGCTTGCGTATATACCACTTGTACATCCATAATGGCACATATACACATTGTACACTCATGCTTGAGTATATACCACTTGTACATCTATGCCTACATACATACATGCTCTCGCACATACATAGATGATGCTGACTTTGATTTGAAAAATTGGGGACTGCATGAAATGTTTTCAACTGGATTCTTTTAAAAGAGCAGTTTCCCCTTTTACTCATAGTACGATTTTATGCGGTGTACGACACATTTCATGGATTTACGCATTGAGTTTTGGATTCATGTGATTTCTGGATTTGAGAACCGTGGTATTATTTTAAGAAAATGTGCACTTTTTTGAAAACCCGGTTTCTCTTGATATGATATTTCAGTGCGTCCACCATGCGTTTTCTCGGTTCTGAGACGTGTGACATGTGAACCCGAATCGAGGAGCTGGATGAGGCCGATTGCGGGTACATGGTGTTCCCGGATGGTACCCCGGGGCGAGAACGGATTTGCTGTGCAGTAGATGGTGAGCGTGGCAGAGGGACTACGACCTACCGGTGATTGGTTAGATCTGGCGGTTATCCGGAGGATACTGACCAGAGTTGAGAAATGGATACGGGCCGACCCGTACTGCCGGGGGCGAGGGTCGATTCCACAGACGGAGCCCGTGGGCCGATCCGGACTGACGGAGCCCGATACATGAGGATTTGCGTGTCGATGCTGGACATGAGTATTTCATGATGTTTTTGGGTGCCGATGTTGAGCACCCCGCTTCTATTAGATTTACAGGATCGAGGGCCGGATAGAGTGGCGGCGCCTGAGTTATCGGAATTTTGGGGTGTTTTTGGTAGACACCAGGGTTTTCCACGTTGATGATCCGTGTAGATGATATTTTATCCCATGCCCAGCATTCATTGTTATGCATTGCATCATGTAGTCGTAGTACCTGGTAGAGTACTTTTGCATGATTATTGCATACCCAGCTCATCATATAGATGTTATTAGATTGCACTTGTTATGCATGATTATTTCATACCCAGCTCATCAAATAGATGTTATCTGATTGTACATGTTAGAGTATCGCTGTACGTGCATACTCGCGATTACCTTTATATATTATTTACTATTCACGAGTTGGCAACTCACCCCCGTTGTGCCACAGTGTTTGCAGGTTTCCCCTCAGAGTAGTTGCGGCAGGGCTATCTCTTGTATCCTTTTGCTACGGATACCAGTGCAGTTGGCGTGTGAGCCGAGTTGCTAATAGGTGGGTTTGCGGTATCCGTTTATTTTCCATTTGTACGCTCTATTGTATCTAGTATTCTCCATCTACCATTTCATGTATTGACTTAGAGACCAGTTGTGAGGATGATGTTGTATATTATTTTGTATTCTGGATGTCGAGCTCGTGTGAGCCGGCTTTATTTATGCAGTTTTATCTCTTATGCTATCTTCACTTATTTTGCTCATTCTTCGCTACGGCGTCATATTTTATTATTGTGGTGGTTGTTTCCGGCGTTGGGCGTGATTACTCCTGTTTGGGAATGCTTTACTCTTATTATATGTATTTTTACTTATATCATATCTTGTACCCGATTTCGGGGCTAGTTTTTATTAAGGAGGTGCTGCCGAAATTTTTAAGAAAATAACTCAAACTTTAATGATTTTTACTCGAGTTTTCTAAATGTTTTAAACCAATGCTTTCACACTCACTATTTTTAATGGTTTTTGATTCTGGGTTTCGGCTTACTTAGTCGCGTTACGCCTGTAGACGTTACGTGGTTAAGTGCCGGTCACGGGCTGAACTTTGGGTCGTGACAAGATATTACCTTCCGTTGATCTGCTGATGGCGGCGATGGATGGCTGATATTGGATCTGGAGGCAGGCTCCTGAAGCGTGTGGATCTCAATGAGTTTGAGGTTGGTTGTTGCCGAACTACCTGCAAGGAAGTCCCGGGGTGGTTGTACTACCGAGGACCCTCCGACGGTCAAGTTAGAGAGAAAATCCGAGCAGAGTAACGGCTTAATGGAGTAAAAATGGCTTACTTGAACCGTCTGAAGAAGGGGTTTATATAGCGGTGGTAGCAGGCAGGGCAGGCATGAGAATCACGCCGGCCGTTACGCTCCCGACGTCACGCCCGCGTGATGAGCGCGATCTCCCATTAATGGAAAGACAGGCTCATTAATGGGGGATCATGATTGTGTGGAACGTGGGATATGGCCGGTGGATATCTCGCGCATGGCGAGATTTGCGAGATGGCGGTTGCGCCTGTGAGCAGTGCCGTTGGTCGGTCGATGAGACCGAGGAAAATGACCTCGGCGGGAGAGCTCGCGGACGAGCGGGAGAGCCGAGGTATCTTGGTTCTGCGGTAGCCCGGAGACGGGCTGTGAGGCCAAGGAGGCCAATTGTGCATGTTGAATAGTGCCTTCTAAGTCAATTATTGGATCGCAGGTACGTGATTGCAATGATTGAGGGATGACCTATACCGATAAAACAGTCTTACTCGAGATGATAGTATGCTATCTGGTTTGTCTTTATCATCATGTATATGTTGATAAAGCCCATAGGATTCTTGCTTGACTACCAGCAGTATGATGGCGATCATATATGTGGGAGCTGGGGTCTATAAGCACATCCTTAAAGTGTTCCTAGTCGTAGGAGTTTCGAGACAGGGCATCGATACTCCAGAGTAGACTAGTGTATACAGTCGAGACCCCAACGAGGGGCGGTGGCCGGTCTCACAAGCCACTGGTGTCAGTTGGATAACCTAAGATGTATACGGTGCTCATTGGGTTATGAGTACACCGGACAGGACTCGCCGGGAACATGCTAGTTGGTATTATACATATCGTCAGATAGCAGTTTCCTGGTGACATGTGTATAGGTTAGTTCATCGACCTGAGGTCGTCATTTGTCTCGTGTGAGTTCCCACTGTGCTTTGATTTATACCCTACCACGGGTCAAAGGAGTCGTGCAAACATTTATATTTTGGGTACAGTCCCGAGCCATATTGGAGGCAAGTGAGCGGATCTTCGGGGATTCATCTCTCCCGGTATTGGGGGTGAGATCGCACTGTGTTTAGGAGAGCCATTACACGAAATCCCTGGACAGGGTAATCGAGATATACTGGTAGGTATACCAGTAGTATCTCAGGGTGTTCTGGGCTGCTCTCTGACACGACTTTTGCAGCTATTGGGGGTCTAACGTTTACCGGCCCCCTAGGCCTAATATACGATACTCATAGACGAATGTTCCGTACTGTACGGATATTGTCACTGTCAGGCTCAGAAGGGTTTATGGATGTGTTCGCTCGTCAGCTTCCCTTCCAATCAATACATAGGCAAAACGTTACGTACAGCTAGTACCTCTGACGTGTTAGTGGTTATACCCAGTGCCAGTGTGTTGATGAGTCATTAGAGTCCCCCACAGACACTTTCTCAACTTCAGGAGAAACGTTGTAGATGCCGTATGGGTTTATGGCAGGGTTCGAAAAAAGCACGTGCGTTTACGCACATGTTATTTTTCGGGCAGATAATACTGGTAGGCTTTGGTTTAAGCCGGATCCCAGTATTATACTGTGTAGATATAATATCTTTGTCTCAGTTGCATTTGTATTCGGTCATAATACAAATGCGGGTATGTTTATACTGTTACGGGGATATCCTGAAATTCGTTTCAGGATCACTTTTGGAAGTTGCCAGTTTCCAGTTTTCTATCAGCCGTATTTAACATTTGGTTAAAATACGAATTTGTCTTTTCGTCTTGAGGGTGAGTCATGCTTCTAGAAGGTTCTAGAAGTGGTGATTAGGCTTGTGACTCATTTGTTCCTTAATGGTGCATTTAATGACAAGGCGACTAGGTTAATTGTGATTGGTTTGCATTTAATGATTTCTAGTGAGTCATTCTTTCTTTAATTGTGATGATAAATTCAAAGCTAATGGTCACCCCTCTCTTGCTCCTACACTCACCTCCCTCCTGTCCTTTATATGGCCGGCCCCTCTTGTGGGAGTGGTATGGTTGTTCATTTTTGATTTGCTTGAAAAGATTATGATAGTTTGGTGTATGGAAATTTCTTAGTTCATTCCATCACAACTTCAATTGGCAACTTCATTAACCGTTCGTCCATAGCCTTGGACATAACGAGACAAAGTGTTCTACTCATTCTCTACTTCATCTTGGTCGTCTCTTTTGGCAAACTTGACGACCGACTTGCCTCGGTTCAGAGGCGGGAGCCCGTTTAAAGATCCGTCGACGTGGTGCCACCTGGACGACGAGACTGGAGTTTCAGAAGATCGAAGCCGCCGCAACATAGCGTGGGATGATGGTTGAACACCGAAGGACTCGGATCGTTCGGTATAACAATTCTACCCTCTTTACAATTTGTTAGTTTAGCTTTAATGGCAGATCCAGGTTATAGTACGCGATAGCGCCAGTCGTAAAAGTTTTGTTCTGCATATCGGTGTCTGTTAGACGGCCGGGGCGCTGCCGCGTACTTACAGTGGTATCAGAGCCTCACTATTAAGCTATACTAACTTGTGCTACCGCGTTTAAAAGATCGATCGAATGGAATTTCCGAAACTACATTTTTCTGTACCTACAGTTTCTGTTGTTTTTTAAACTATTCTAAAATTCATTTTGCATATCACAGAAATATAAGCAGGGATTTTTAAGCTGACCGTACAAATTTGGTCACGTGATCCCTTAGAACCACCGCAGATCCGCGGTCAAACCTAGGGTTTGACCGCGCATCCACGGCGGTTTAGTGTGAACAGTGATCAAATTTTGTACAGAGGCTTCTATGCAAGGAATTGTGGTTTCTGGTATTGTTATTTTGGGCCCAGTTTTGGTTACTGTACAGCAGATGCTTATGGGGCCCACTTCGGGAAATTTTGTCGATCGAAATTTTAAACGTGTTAGTTTTTCAGTACTTACTTTATATTTCCGACCGGGAATGTCATTTGATCGATAAACCGCGTCTGATTGCTATAGTTCTTTTAGATGGGTTTGCGAACGTGACATTCGCGTTGATGTTCTATGTTGTGCTGTGATGTTGTGGATTTGTCGTGGTGGATAGCAGGGTGCAATGATAGTGTAGTTTGGATTTATTTGTACATTTGATATTGCGGGGCGAGCGTCCGACTTGTGGACTGCCGTCACTGCCTGTTGTATAATATTCTTTTGGGGCACGACCGGGTTGAGGTCGATGTACCCGTTGTACATATTTTTATTTCTGTACTAGGTTTTTCCCGTGAAGGAGTGCACGGATAGCCGGGTTCTGGAGGGCAACGGGTCCGTATCTCATGGCTTTAAGAAGCAAAGGGACCTCACTCTAAAATTGGCAGACTATTCGCCGCACTCGTAGGGGGTACAGGTTGACCCAAGGAGGGGTGCTCAATTTACCGGATTCCGTGAAGTGCCGGGTGTTCCATTCACTATGTTGTGGGGACCACCTCGCTTCAGGTTTTGGCGGGTAACTTGCCGCACCCGTAGGGGTCTAGGTTTCATTGCACAGGCTATCCACACGACCACGGGAACGTCGGGTTTCAGCAGCGGCTCTGTGAAACCCGGGGATCCCAGATTATCTGTATTGTTCTGTGATGCTTATTACTTTTCTGTAATGTTGCATATTATCACGCCTGGAGCGATTATTGTATATTGGTATATATACTATTAGATGTTGTATATGTTTTACACCCGCGCTAGTCCAGCCCCCGCTCTGTCGTTAGTTAAGTAACCTAACGGGTGATGACGGGACCCAGTGACGAATGCGGATGGCATATACGTACATTTTATTTTCGTTCTTTTCTGGTGTGATTGATTAATAGGACTGCATTGATTCATATCAATGCAAGGATAAAACAAACCTATATTTGATGTTGTTGGAACAAATTTTAAAATGAGTTATTACAAAGACGTTTCCTTTTGTTTTGCATAGCGGTATTCAGTTAGAATATCCTGCACCTCATTCGACGAGGCAAGGGCCGAGATCCCTTCACCAGGAGTGACCCCTTGGGCAGAAGTTTGCGTCAGGGTAATAACTTAAATATAGTCGATCACAAGTTGCTTTGCATCGCGGTATTCAGTTAGAATATCCTGCAACTCATTCCACGAGGAAAGAGACAAGATCCCTTCACCGGGAGTGACTTCTTTAGCAAAAAGTTTTCGCTACTATATTTTTTATAAAAAGCTATCAGTTTCCTTCAACGAGATCAAGTTCATTACGTTAATGGTTTTTCGCCAAAAACCAGCCGTAAACCTCCGTCATTTCTTATGGATGGTCAGTAGTATTCAAGCTATGTTTGTTGGCCTTCGTCAAGGCGTAGTGTTTGGTAGCTGCTGGGTATTCATTTGTTGCATAGATAGATGCATTAGTTTAGGACAGACGTACATCCTTGTTGGCCTACGTCAAGGGCATGTATGATGACCTAAATTAATCAGGACAACGACGGGTAGAACTTGACATGTGGCTTATGATTTGTTGGCCTAAGTCAAGGTCATAAGTGCATGGGATAAAAATTATATCGGTAGTTTCAAACATACAAGAAACTTGCCAGACTTGTGCATACCTTCTGGAGTGTGTTAACTTGAGTGGCTTCCATCAAGTTATCATACGATGATAGTTGGATCTCGATTCCCACTGATGAGTTGGTTTACTCTTCGGGTGATCCCGATTGATTCTTCTTTCTGGTTTGGAGGAGAATTTGAGATTACAGTGGGAGGTTTCCTAATTAGATAAAGTGATAACCATTCTGATCTAGGTTAGAGTGCATGCAGAGTGTTTCTTTTCTCTCTCTCTCTTTGACAGCAACTTTTTGACCGATCCTAGATTATAACTCAGTGACCAAGTTGACCGAACCTTCTTAAAATATTGGCTTTTGGATTGTCTATAGTTGCATAAGTCATTACCGCTCCTTCTTTTACCCTTTGTATTTCTCAGAGCAACCCGTATTATACGGATATCCACTTCCATTGGATAGATCCATCGTATGGTTATATACGAACTCGAAGGGACTTCTTCGAGGATGGATCCAGTTTCAGGAGAAATAGAATTGGTTTATTCAGTTGTCTTTTATTATCACCTTCTCTCAGGTGGTGAGGGGTCCTTAGTTTAGGAAAGTACACCTATTACGCCTATTGGATAGTCTTCTTCCAAACCATAGGCAGGTGCCGAAAGGTAGGGAATGAAGAAATCCAATTAGCATAAGTAGGGTGTACAGAAGATAATAACTAAAGACAAAATAAAGGGATTAGAAAGAGGGCAAAGTAAATTGCGACTACTAACATTCATGACCAAACCACGTATTTCATCGCCACTCCTAATTCACCTTTCATTTCTCCAGAACAACCCGTATCACTATGAACATCCAATTCCATTGGATAAATCCATCATATGGTTATATACGAACTCGAAGGATATTTTTTCGAGGATGGATTCTGGTTCAGGAGAAATAGGAATAAGGATTATTCAGTTGTCTTTTATCATCACCTTCTCTCAAGTTGCGAGTACTCCTAGGATTAGGAGAGTACACCTATTATGCTTACTGGATAGTCTTCTTCCAAACCATAGGCTGGTGCCGAACGGTACGGAAGGAAGAAAACCATTTAGCCTAATGATGGTGTACAGAAGATAACGACTAAAGACAAATAAAGGGATTTGGAAAGGTGGCAAAGAAATATACGGTTAAAGTCATGATTTGGATTATGGAAGAGGCATTACTAGGAATACCAGGATATCCCTATGAAACATTTTCATGTTTCAGTAACACTGTGCATTGTTAATTAAAAACTGATTTCCCAATTAAACCCTTGCTCGAGGGTATGTATTTACCAGGTATGATTCTCACATCTGTATGGTTTTACAGATGTTAAGTGGGAGTAAGTTATTGGGAATTAGGTGATCATCCTCATTATATCGGAATTCGTTGTAATTGGTGATATTTGAGGAAATCACCTGGGCACAGTTTTCAACCTACGACGCACAGGTTTTAAGTTATTCAACTCAGCAGATTTATACAGAGTATTGTATGTTGTCCAGTGTCAGGACAAAGGGGCTGGTCCTCGTACTATATTCTATTTACTTGTGACTTCTCTAGTTTATAGACAAGTGTTTCATAGAAATACAATGTCTAAGTATTGAGAAGTTGTGGGTATAGGAATAAAGTAGAGAACCATGTATCGCAAGTATCGGGATTCTTCAAAGAGATCAAAGATGTAGATTCTTATGATTGGTATTCGGTCGATAGTAATGGTTTTGAGAAACTTGTTTCTCTTTCAGGTTACTCATAATTGGATGGATTCCTAAGTTGAATAATGATGATTAGCCTCTCTCCATTAAAATGATATGCACTGGAGACAGCTGCATGATTAGAATCTGGTTCCAATTAAATAAGTGCCAAAGTTTCTATATTGGATATAGAATGGATCATATCTTAACGATGTTAAGGTAAGAGGAGTTGTCCAGCTTATGCTTAAAACCAGACACTGGATGACTCAAGGCACGTTTCTGTAACGGCAGTTTGTGGGTTGACCCTAGCATTGACGAGGGTTGATTTTCTACCATCTGGAATATCAATAGTGGTATTGTTCTTGACTCGCCACAGTTTTAATAAAATGGATTTTTTCAGAAAACACTAGTGGGAGTATGGTAGAACTGGAAGTGATTCCAGAACCACAAACGATTACGGAAAATTTTAATAGGACCTGTATATTCAATCAGGTTTGATATTCCAATAGCCACTCCGCAGACATGGTGGGTAACCTCAGACACCCGAGAGGTACTCCGGTAGCCTCAAGGACGGTGACAGAGAGGTTCTGGTTTACCCAGACTTGACACTACTGTTGTTCCAGACTATGAGACCCGGCAGGAGGATATGTATAGCGTCATTCTAAACTAGTTTTAGAAATGTACGTATATGTTATTCTGCCAGAGGGTTGTCGTAGTCAGTGGGAGCAGCGGAAGCATAGTGGGCAAGAAGATAGTGTCTATTTATAGACTTGAGCAGAAATAGCGGAGAAAGATCATCTGATTTTTGATGTGACAGTCATGGGTTTGACTTCATCAGAATAGAGGATGGATCTGTTGAGAAGGTAGTAGGGTGTGATGTCCCGGTATTTGGATGACATACACAGAGTAGGAAGTAAAATTCCTATACTACGACCGGTTGTACTGTGGTTGTCACACAGTTGTTTCTTCACATGGGACATGGATATAATATTTGACATTCTGGTTTCTAGATCTATGGTATTAGATATAGATTTGGGTAGTCTCCCAATGTGGGTACTTCGACAGTATTCTAATAGTATTTTAGAATAAATGACTCCTGGCATGGTGGTGTACCTGCAGGTGATGGAGTCACCCTCTCTAAAGGTGTCTTACAGAATAAAGAGGAGAGGGACGTGCATGATTGACAGATTACTTGCTTAGGCAATTGAGTCAATCGTGCGATGTCAAGTACCACACCAGATGTCTTTTTTCCACTAGATGCGATAAGTTTATATTAATCCAATCCTGAAGAAACCTATGGAAGCAGTTTTAGAATATAAGTGCATGTTCTACGGATTTGATGACGGCAGCCTCCTTCGGGAGACGGTTATTATTCCAGGCTTCAAAGGTGACATGGATAACAGAGTGATTGTCAGAGTTATAGTTTTCCCTCAGACGAGGGACAGTATTGTGGACAGATGGTCCAAGAAGATACTGTGGGAGGCATAGTGCTGGACACTGATTAGTTTCAGTGATTGATACAGTCTAAGAAGTTTGGATTTGGAGTTCATTTATGAACAAGGTCCCATCAGATATCCAGACATATTCTAAGACAGGTATTACTCAATTTGGGTGATGGTTTTCTCCGCGAAATTGAGATATAGAGAGATACAGAAAGAAACACCGAAGCGGATCCACTCACTGAGGCTATTTCTCGAACACAATAGTTTTGCAAACGAGTTTTGTGAAACTGATTAGTAGAGGAGTTGGATGTTCGGTATCACACGAGCTGTGAGTACGCGACATCGTAATAATTGGCCTTAAGTGCAAGTGGGAGATTGTTGGATATAGTGCCCTCTAAGTCAATTATTGGATCGCAGGTACGTGATTGCAATGATTGAGGGAGGACCTATACCGATAAAACGGTCTTACTTGAGATGATAGTATGCTATCTGGTTTGTCTTTATCATCATGTATATGTTGATAAAGCCCATAGGATTCTTTCTTGACTACCAGCAGTATGATGGCGATCATATATATGGGAGCTAGGGTCTATAAGCACATCCTTAAAGTGTCCCTAGTCGTAGGAGTTTCGAGACAGGGCATCGATACTCCAGAGTAGATTAGTGTATACAGTCGAGACCCCGACGAGGGGCGGTGGCCGGTCTCACAAGCCGCTGGTGTCAGTTGGATCACCTAAGATGTATACAGGTGCTCATTGGGTTATGAGTACACCGGACAGGACTCGCCGGGAACATGCTAGTTGGTATTATACATATCGTCAGATAGCAGTTCCCTGGTGACATGTGTACAGGTTAGTTCATCGACCTAAGGTCGTCATTTGTCTCCTGTGAGTTCCCACTGTGCTTTGATTTATACCCTACCACGGGTCAAAGGAGTCGTGCAGACAGGTATATTTTGGGTACAGTCCCGAGCCACATTGGAGGCAAATGAGCGGATCTTCGGGGATTCGTCTCTCCCGGTATTGAGGGTGAGATCGTGCTGTGTTTAGGAGAACCATTACACGAAATCCCTAGCCAGGGTAATCGAGATATACTGGTAGGTATACCAGTAGTATCTCAAGGTGTTCTGGGCTGCTCTCTGATATGACTTATGCAGCTATTGGGGGTCTGACGTTTACCGGCCCCCTAGGCCTAATATGCGATACTCATAGACGAATGTTTCGGACTGTACGGATATTGTCACTGTCAGGCTCAGTAGGGTTTATGGATGTGTTCGCTCGTCAGCTTCCCTTCCAATCAATACATAGGCAAAACGTTACATACAGCTAGTACCTCTGACGTGCTAGTGGTTATACCCAGTGCCAGTGTATTGATGAGTCATTAGAGTCCCCCACAGACACTTTCTCAAGTTCGGGCGAAACGTTGTAGATGCCGTATGGGTTTATGGCAGGGTTCGGAAAAAGCACGTGCGTTTACGCACGTGTTATTTTTCGGGCAGATAATACTGGTAGGCTTTGGTTTAAGCCGGATCCCAGTATTATACTGTGTAGATATAATATCTTTGTCTCAGTTGCATTTGTATTCGGTCGTAATACAAATGCGGGTATGTTTATACTGTTACGGGGATATCCTGAAATTCGTTTCAGGATCACTTTTGGAAGTTGCCAGTTTCCAGTTTTCTATCAGCCGTATTTAACATTCGGTTAAAATACAGATTTGTCTTTTCATCTTGAGGGTGAGTCATGCTTCTAGAAGGTTCTAGAAGTGGTGATTAGGCTTGTGACTCATTTGTTCATTAATGGTGCATTTAATGACAAGGTGACTAGGTTAATTGTGATTGGTTTGCATTTAATGATTTCTAGTGAGTCATTCTTTCTTTAATTGTGATGATAAGTTCAAAGCTAATGGTCACCCCTCTCTTGCTCCTACACTTACCTCCCTCCTCTCCTTTATATGGCCGGCCCCTCTTGTGGGAGTGGTATGGTTGTTCATTTTTGATTTGCTTGAAAAGATTATGATAGTTTGGTGTATGGAAATTTCTTAGTTCATTCCATCACAACTTCAATTGGCAACTTCATTAACCGTTCGTCCATAGCCTTAGACGTAACGAGGAAAAGTGTTCTACTCATTCTCTACTTCATCTTGGTCGTCTCTTTTGGCAAACTTGACGACCGAGTTGCCTTGGTTCAGAGGCGGGAGCCCGTTTAAAGATCCGTCGACGTGGTGCCACCAGGACGACGAGACTGGAGTTTCAGAAGATCGAAGCCACCACAACATAGTGTGGGATGATGGTTGAAGACCGAAGGACTCGGATCGTTCGGTATAACAATTCTACCCTCTTTACAATTTTCTAGTTTAGCTTTAATGGCAGATCCGGGTTATAGTAAGCAATAGCGTCAGTCGTAAAAGTTTTGTTCTGCATATCGGCGTCTGTTAGACGGCCGGGGCGCTGCCGCATACTTACAGTGCAGGGGGCTCGGAGGTGAGCCAGCATTTGTTTATAGGACGGGCATAGGAGTGGTTGGGTCTGGCCACTGTAGGTCCTTTCTTGCATGCTCTGGGACACGTCATCTGCTACGTGTCATTATCTGGGAGATCACCGATATCGAGCATCATCATTAGCCCCCCACTCTCATCCCGACCAGCTGACAGGTCGGGTCGAGAGTGGTCTGCCGGGTCACCCGAGGTGAGCTCCTTTCCGAAGATATCGTCGGGCGTGTCCCCGGGTAATCTGTTGTATTTTCTGGATGGTGCCAGATAATCAGGGTGAGATTTTTGCATCAAAGAGGGTGCACCAGATCGTGCGTACTTTTGCTGAAGCGACAGCCCACATGTCGGGCGCTGGTTGGCTGATGCGACAGGCCGTAGACCTCTGGCATCTGATGGGATGCGGCCAATGCGTGTGCGGCAGGTGGAGCGATCGTGGCCGTTGAATGTAGTAAACCGTTTCGGCGGGAGATGACTGTCGCCGTAGGTTGTGCACGCTGGCAGCTATAAATAGAGGTGGGGTCCACTTCAGGGCCCATATCTCTTCATATTTTCTTCGTTCTTGATCTTGTAAGCTCGGCGGTCTCCTCTTTAGGTCGGATCTCCGTGTTTTCTCTCCCGAGGACTTCTCTCCATCAGGTTAGATGTCTTTTTCTTCTTTCTTCTGCTTCTTCTCATTCTGAGTCGAGCCTCTTCTCCCTTTGGCAGGACAGATGGATCGATCCAGGACTCTTGGTGCCTTCGACGCTCAGTCCCGGAGGGGGGGTGATGGTGCGGCCGTTCCTCCGGCTGACCCAAGCCCCGCATCAGATGTGCCTCCGACGGCAGGGCCATCTGCCCCGTCAAGAGCTCCTGATGATTGTTCCGGTGGTGGCCAAAGGCGTCCATGGGTTCTCGAGCCCCAGACGAGGGATGTAGGAGAGGACGAAGAAGGGGTTCCTCTCAAGAGGAAGAGGACGGTCTCTCGCGCGCCGCCGACGGAGATTCTGGAGGGGATACCTGTGCAGGAGGGGGACGCCCATTTCGTGGTCTAATCAGGGCTTTCCGTTGCTGCCAGCCTGCTTGCTGGTATGGAGGAGTCGGCTGGGGCCAAATTCCGCGGGGGGCGCTGAGGGCTCAGATGGCGGCTATAGCTCAGGAAGCGGTGCAGGTACGTACTCCCTCATATGTTATTTCGAGCGCTCTTTCTTTGGTTCGAGTGTCTCTAAACCTCTCTGCTGTTTTTCGTTAGGTCCTTCAGCACTGCGCCCTCGTTACTCACATGGAGGCCAAGGGGGCCATCCATGCTACGAGGCTGGCGAGAGAGTCTTTTTCGGAGGCCGAGGATCCGCGACATGAGCTGCGTCTGGAGAGGGAGAGGATGGACGTCCTTGAAGCCCGGTCGGCCGTCGCGGAGCTCTCCGTCTCAAAGTGCCGGGAGTCTTATCACCGCCTGAGTGAGTCCCACCGAGCCATCGAGGAAAAGTTGGTGGAACTGGCCGATCGCTTTGCAACCATGAAGAGGGCGAGGGATGCCAACAGGCGGGATGCCGAGGCAGTGCTTCAGGCGGAGGAGGTTGCCGAGATCCGGGCTAGGAAGGCGGTGGCTGATTACAAGGGGTCAGACATTTTTACGTCGATCTCAGCGAGGCCCCCGCCATTGCATGGAACAAAGCTCTTGATGCCGTCAAGGAGCAGTTTCCGGAGTTTGCCGACGGTGAGCTTCTTGCTTGAGTCCCACTTTTAGTGGTCATGCCCCCGGCCGATGGTGATGAGGGAGGCGAGGTCTAGGCTAGGCTTGCAGCCTGAACTTTTTGGCTTTTCCTCCTCTCTCTTTTATAAGCCTTCGGGTAATTTGATAAAGCTGGGGAGCCCACAATACCCTTGTAAAGACTTTTGGCTTTGTGAATAAAAACTTTTTGCAGTTGTGTTTGCACGCGTATTTTGCTTTGTCGGTAAACACTTGTATTTGCACAGTACTGTAAGTGCACGGCGGCGCCCCGGCCGTCAATCCGACGCCGGAATGCGGAAGCGGTGATAAACTTTAATTTTGCGGACTTAGCAAACCGGCACCACCGCGCACTAAACATCCGGATCGTAACCATTAACAAGTCTAAGCTACTAACAAGAAAGGGAATAGAGATATACCGATGATCCAAGTCCTCCGGTCTTCTCGTCATGGTCCCGATCTCCTGCGGAAAAATCCCGTCTCCTCCTCGTCGCCGGAAGTGCACCACATCGCCTACTTTGTTTACGGGCTCCCACCTCAATGCCGAGGCAACTCGGGCACGAAGCCGGCTGCTCGACGTGCCCAAGATTCGCTATAGAATGTGTAGTAGAACTTGTGTCTCTTTTTGGGGTAGTGGAGGTTGCCATTGGTGGAGGGATTGAAAGGATTTTTGGAGATCAACTAAAGAGCTCTTTTCTTAGCACAATATGAACCAAAAATGCCACACAAAAATGAATCAATCAACCCCCCCTAAAGTGGCCGGCCCATGTAGGAAAAAAGGAGAGAGGAAAAAGTCAAGGGGGGGTGACCATATCAATCATGCAAGAAAAAGAGAGAGGAATGGTTATCATAATCAACCATGATCACAAAGCAATGCCAACACTCCACACAACCATCATCAACAACCATGATGCTAACAAAGTCAAGCCATCATGAAGTATGAAGTCAAGCAAGTCAATGGATGGTGCACCATCATGAAGACTATCATGATGCTACAAAAAGCAAAGACCCCCTCCACAAATACTAATTTGCAACAATGCAAATAAACCCTCCTCCACCAAACTTCGGCCAATGAACGATACAAAGGAAATTGGCCGAAACGAAAAGCAAACTGGCAACTCCAAAAAAACTGGTCCCGTAATAAATTACAGGAAAACCCCGATACTGTGCATACACACCCGCATCTGTATTTCGACCGAAATACAAATGCAATGAGACAAAATCTACACTGTACTATACTAGGATCCGGCTTATACCAAAACCGGCTAGTAATATCTGTTCGATCCTGATCCGTGCAATACCGCACGTATCTGATCGAACCCTGCCATATAACCATACGGCCTATAGTACAAACTGTCCGATCCTGATCCGTGCAATACCGCACGTATCTGATCGGACCTTGCCATATCTCCATACGACCTCTACAACCTTTCGCCCGAAAGCTGAGTAACTGAATGTGGGGGACTCTAAAGACTCATCAATACCTTGTTGTGGATTTAACCACTAGCACGTTAGAGGTATAAGCCAATACATAACGGGCTACCAGGTATTGACCAAAAGGGACGTCTGTGAGCGAACTCAGCCTGACACCCTACTGAGCCTGTCAGTGACAATATCCGTGCAGTCCGGTCCGTTCGTCTATGAGTATCGCATGGCGGGCCTAGGGGGTTGGTAAAAGTCAGACCCCCAAAAGCGGTACAAGTCGTGTCGGAGTGTAGCCCAGAACACCCTGAGATACTACTGGAATGCCTACCAGTAAATCTCCTTGCCTTGGCCAAGGACTTTGTGTAATGGCTCTCCTAGACACAGCACGACCTCACCCCCAATACCGGGAGAGACGAACCTCTGAAGATACGCTCACTGCCTCCATGTGGCTCGGGACTGTACCCAACTAAAACCTGTTTGCACGACTCCTTTGAGCCGTGGTAGGGTAGTAATCAAAGTACAGTGGGAACTCACACGAGACAAATGAAGATCCCCAGGTCGATGAACTAACCTGCACACATGTCACCAGGGAACTGCCATCTGACGTCTGGTATATGACCAACTAGCATGTTCCCGGCGAGTCCTGTCCGGTGTACTCATAACCCAATGAGCACCTGTATACATCTTAGGTGATCCAACTGACACCAGTGGCTTGTGAGACCGGCCACCGCCCCTCGTCGGGGTCTCGACTGTATACACTAGTCTACCAATGGAGTATCGATGCCCGGTCTCGAAACTCCCACGACTAGGGACCTTTTAAGGATATGCTTATAGACCCCCAGCTCCCACTTATATGATCGCCCTCATACTGCTGGTGGTCAAGCAAGAATCCTAGGGGCTCTATCAAAGTGTAATAGCGACGTGTCAGGTCACTTAAAACAGTACACGATGATAAAGGTAAACCAGATAGCATACTATCATCTCGAGTAAGACTGTCCTACCGGGATAGGTCCTCCCTCAATCATTACAATCACGTACCTGTGACCTAATAATTGACTCTGAGGGCACTATCTCCAACAATCTCCCACTTGCACTCAAGGCTAATTATTGCGATGTCGCATACTCACAGCCCGTGTGATACCGAACATCCAACTCCTCTACTAGTCAGTCTCACAAAGCTCGTTTGCGGAACTATTGCGTTCGAGGAATAGCCTCAGTGAGTGGATCCGCTTAGTTGTTTCTTTCTATGTCTCTCTATATCTCAAGTTCGCGGAGAAACCCATCTCCCGAAATGAGCAACACCTGTCTCAGAATATGTCTGGATGTCTGATGGGACCTAGCTCATAAATGAACTCCAAATCCAAACTTCTTAGACTATATCGTCAACTGAACTTAATCAGTATCCTGCGCGCCATGCCTCCCTCAGTATTGCCTTGGACCACCTGTCCAAAATACTGCCCCTCATCAGAAGGAAAACTATAACTCTGACAACCTCCTTGTCGTCCATGTCACCTTGGAAGCCTGGAATGATAACTGTCTCCTAAATGAGGCTGTCGTTATCATATCCCTAGAACATTCACTTATGTTCTAAAACTGCTTCCGACTGTTTCTCCAGGATTGGATTAATGTCAACTTATTGCATCTAGTGCAAGAACAACATCTGGTGTGGTACTTGACATCTCACGATTGACTCAATTGCCTGAGCAAATGATCTGCCAATCATGCCCGTCCCTCTCCCCTTTAGTCTGCAAGACACCTTTGGTGAGGGTGACTCCATTACCTGCAGGTACACTACCGTGCCAGGAGTCGTCCATCCTAAATACTCTTAGAATGCTGTCAAGTACCCTGATTGGGAAACCACCCAAATCTAGATCTAAAACCATAGATCTAGTAACCAGTATGTCTGATATAAAATCCATTTCCTTTGTGGAGAAACCACTGTGTGACGACCAAGGTATAACCGATTGTAGTGTAGGAGTTTCTTTTCCTACTCTGTGTATATCATCCAAATACCAGGATATCACACCCTACTACCTTCTCAACAGATCCATCCCCTATTCTGATGAAGTCAAACCCATGACTGTCACGTCAGAAACAGATGATCTATCTCCGCTACATCTGCTCTAGTCTATAAATAGACATAAGCAACCTGTCCACCAATGCTTCCGCTGCTCCCACTGACTACGACAACCCTCTGGCAGAGTCATATAGACGTACACTTCTAAAACTAGTTTAGAACGACGCTATACTCATCCTCCCGCCTGGTCTCGCAGCCTGGAACAACAGCAATGGTAATTGTGGGTAAACAAGAACTTCCCTGTCACCGTCCTTGAGGCTACCGTAGTACCTCTCGGGTGCCTGAAGTTACCCACCTTATCTGCGGAGTGGCCAATGGAATGTCAATCCAGATTGAATCTTTAGGTTCCTTATCAAATCTTCAGTAATCGTTTGTGGTTCTGGAATCACTTCCAGTTCTACCATACTCCCACTACTGTTTTCTGAAAAAAATCCATTTTTAATAAAACTGTGGCGAGTCTAGAACAATATCGCTATTGTTCATCCAGATGGTAGAAAGTCAACCCTCGTCATAGCCTGGGTCAACCCACAAACAGCCATTACAGAAACGTGCCTTGAGTTGTCCAGTGTCTGGTTTTAATCATAAACCGGACAACTCCCCGTACCTTAACATCGTTAAGATATGAACTGTTCTATATCCAATATAGAAACAGAGGCACTGATTTAATTGAACCAGATTCAAATCATGCAGCTGTCCCCAGCGCATGTCAACTAAATGGAAGGAGGCCGATCAGCGTTACTCATCTTAGGAATGCTTCCAATCATGAGTAACCTGAAAGAGAAGCAAGATCTCTTAAATCATTACTATCAACTGAATACCGTACACAAGTATCTACATCTTCGATCTCTTTGAAGAATCCCGATACTTGCTACACCTGGTTCTCTACTCTATTCAAATACCTATAACTTCTCAAATTTCGGACCCTGTGTTTCCACGAAACACTTGTCTAAAAACTAGAGAAGTCATAAGTAAACCGAATATAGTACGAGGACCAAACCCCTCTGTCCTGATGGACCCTGGACAACATACAATACTCTGTATAAGTCCCTTGAGTCTGATAACTCATTCACTGTGTGTCGTAGGTTGAAAACTGTACTCATGGTTAAGAAGAATTACACCGCTGTTTAATGCTCCTTACCTAACCATCCACTGATATAGGTAAATGTCACAGACATAATTCAAAAAGGTATATCTCACTCTATTCAAATAGACGTACAGATATATCAATTTGAAATTGACGCACAACAGCGGATATTCAAAACCAAATATTTGCCGACCGGCAAACAGCCCAGGTGATTTCCTCAAATATCACCGATTACAACGAATCCCGATATAATGAGGATAATCACCCAATTCCCAATAACTTACTCCCACTCATCATCTGTAAAACCATACAGATGTGAGAATCGTACCTGGTAAATACATACCCTGGAGTAAGTATCTAATCGGGAAATCAGTTTTCCTTTAACATTACACAGTGAAACTGAAACATTGAAATGTTCCGATGGGGTATTCTGGTATTCCTAGTAATGCCTCTTCCAGATTCACGACTGTAACCGTATAGTTCTTTGCCACCTCTCCAAATCCCTTCATATGTCTTTAGTCTTTACCTTCTGCACACCCTTTTAGGCCAAATGGTTTTCTTCCTTCCCTACCGTTCGGCACTAGCCTATGGTTTGGAAGAAGACTATCCAATAAGCATAATGGGTGTACTGTCCCAATCCTAGGAACACTCGCAATGAGAGAGGGTGAAGATAAAAGACAACCGAATAAACCTTATTCCTATTTCTCCTGAACTAGAATCCATCCCCGAACTGGAACCAGTTCCATTCGAGTTCGTATATAACCATACGATGGAGTATCCAAATAAACTGTGGATCTTCGTAGTGATACGGAGTGTCCTGGAGAAATACAAAGGTGATGTGGGAGTGGTAACGAAATATTTGGTTTGGTCGTGAATATCTGTTGCAATTTACTTTGCCCTCTTACTAATCCCTTGCTTTGTCTGAACTTAATACCTTCTGCACACCATCGTTATGCTAATTGGTTTTCTTCATTCCCTACCGGTCGGCACCAGCCTAAGGTTTGGAAGAAGATAATCCAATTTGCGTAATAGGTGTACTACCCCTAAACCAAGGAGTACTCGTAACCTGAGAGAGGGTAAAAGGAAAAGACAACTGAATCATCCTATCCGTTTTCTCCAGAACCGGAAACCATCCTCGAATAAATTCTTTCGAGTTCGTATCTAACCATACGATGGTTTTGTCCAATGGAAGTGGACGTTCGTGGTAAAACGGGGTGTCCTGGAGAAAAGGGTAAAAGTAGGAGTGGCAATGAGGTTTGCAACTCTGACAATCCAAAAGCCGGTGTTTAAGAAGGTTCGGTCAACTTGGTCACTGAGTCATAGTCTTAGTGTCGGGTCAATGGTCGCTGCCAAAGAGAGAGAGAAAAGAAACACTCAGCGTGCACTCTAACCTAGATCAGAATGGTCACAATTTATCTAATCTGGAATCCTCCCACTGTACCTCAAATTCTCCTCCAAACCTGAAAGAAGAATTAGTCGGGGTTACCCGAGGAGTAAACTAACTCATCAGTGGGAATCGGGATCCAACTCTCATCGCATGACAACGTGACGGAATCCGCTCACGTCATCACACTCCAGAAGGTATGCGCATATCTGGCAAGTTTCAGTTCTTTTGAAACTCCCGATGTGATTTCTGCCCCATGCTCTTATGACCTTGACGAAGGCCAACAAATCATAAGTCACATGTCAAGTTCTACCCGTCATTCTCCAGGTTGATTTGAACCCACCCGCACAAGCCCTTGACGAAGGCCAACAAGGCTATACGACTGTCCCAAACCAACGCATCTATCTATGCTGCAGAAAGGCAACAAGCAGCTACCATACACTATGCCTTGACGAAGGCCAACAAACATAGCATGAATACTACGTGCTACCCGTCTGAAACGACGGAGGGCTACGAATGGTTTCTGGCGAAAACCTTTAACGTAAAGAACTTGATATCGTTGAAGGAACTGATAGCTTTTTAAAAATATAGTGACGAAAACCGTTGCTAAAGAGGTCACTCCCGGTGAAGGGATCTCGGCTCTTTCCCCGTAGAATGGGATGCAGGATATTCCAACTGAATACCACGGCGCAAAGCAAAAGTAATCGGCTATAGTGAAGTTAATGCCCTGACGCAAACTTTTGTCCAAGGGGTCACTCCCGGTAAAGGGATCTCGGCCCTTGCCTCGTCGACTGAGGAGCAGGATATTCCAATGAATACCACGATGCAAAACAAAAGTAAACGTCCTTGCAATAACAGCTTTTTGAAAAGTGTTCCAACAACATCAGATTAGGTTTGTTTTTAACTTGCATTGATCCGAATCAACGCAGTCCCATCAATTGATCACACCACAAAGAACGAAAATATACTGATGTACGTATATGCCATCCGCATTCGCCACTGGGTCCCGTCATTACCCGTTAGGTTAGCTAACTAACGACAGAGCGGGGACTGGACTAGCGCGGATGCAAAACATATACAACATCTACTAATATATATACCAATATATTATATTTCGCTCAAGGCGTGAAATAAAATGCAACATCACAGAAATGTACAGCATCACAGAAACAATACAGATATCTGGGATCCCCGGGTTTCACAGAGCCGCTGAAACCCGACGTTCCCCTGGTCGTGTGGATAGCCTGTGCAATGAAACCCTAGACCCCTACGGGCGCGGCAAGTTACCCGCCAAAACCTGAAGCGAGGCAGCCCCCTTCAGCAACGTGAATGGACCACCCAGCACTTCACGGAATCCGGTAACTTGGACACCCCTCCTGGGTCAACCTGTACCCCCTACGAGTGCGGCGAATAGCCCGCCAATCCTAGAGTGAAGCCCCCTCCGTCTCAATGCCATGAGATGCGGGATTGTTGCCCTCCAGAACCCGGCTATCCGTGCACCCCTCCGCGGGGCAATCCTAGTACAGAAAGTAAAATATACATACACCGGGTACATCGACCGCAACCAGGTCGTGCCCCAAAATAATAATACAAACAGGCAGTGACGGCAGTCCACATGTCGGACGCTCGCCCCGCAATATCAAATGTACATAATACAACAAAACTGTACTATCATTGCATCCAGGCTATCCCCCACGGCCGATCCGCAACATCACAGCAAAAACAAAACATCAACGTGAAAGTCACGTTCGCAAATCCGTCTAACCGGGCTATAGCAGTTAGACCGGATTTACCGATCAAGTGACATTCACGGTCGCAGATATAATGTAAATACTGTGAAAAATGTGTTTAAAATATCCGACCGATCGAATATTAACAAGTGGGCCCCCAATCAAAACTGTAGCACTCACAGAAAACATGAGCCCAATTTTAATATTCCAAAACCCATATTTTAAACCCAGAAGGCCTCTGTAAAAAATTGGTGAAGTGATCTCCACAGTTCGCGGCGGAAGGGCGGCGGGAAGGTGGTTTTCGCGGCGGTTCCGCGCTCCCACTGTGGAGTTACTTCGTCGAATTTTTACAGAGCTCTTAGATTTTCCAGTACATCAATATTTTACAACCTGAAAAATTTTTCGACACCAAAAATTTCCAACAGAAAACTGATGTGGGCAAATACGGGTTTTTGGACATTTCGATCGATCGGAACTAAAAAACACATTACACAAAGCTAGACTAAGTTAATGGCGAGGCTCTGATACCACTGTAAGTGCACGGCGGCGCCCCGGCCGTCAATCCGACGCCGGAATGCGGAAGCGGTGATAAACTTTAATTTTGCGGACTTAGCAAACCGGCACCACCGCGCACTAAACATCCGGATCGTAACCATTAACAAGTCTAAGCTACTAACAAGAAAGGGAATAGAGATATACCGACGATCCAAGTCCTCCGGTCTTCTCGTCATGGTCCCGATCTCCTGCGGAAAAATCCCGTCTCCTCCTCGTCGCCGGAAGTGCACCACATCGCCTACTTTGTTTACGGGCTCCCACCTCAATGCCGAGGCAACTCGGGCACGAAGCCGGCTGCTCGACGTGCCCAAGATTCGTTGTAGAATGTGTAGTAGAACTTGTGTCTCTTTTTGGGGTAGTGGAGGTTGCCATTGGTGGAGGGATTGAAAGGATTTTTGGAGATCAACTAAAGAGCTCTTTTCTTAGCACAATATGAACCAAAAATGCCACACAAAAATGAATCAATCAACCCCCCCTAAAGTGGCCGGCCCATGTAGGAAAAAAGGAGAGAGGAAAAAGTCAAGGGGGGGTGACCATATCAATCATGCAAGAAAAAGAGAGAGGAATGGTTATCATAATCAACCATGATCACAAAGCAATGCCAACACTCCACACAACCATCATCAACAACCATGATGCTAACAAAGTCAAGCCATCATGAAGTATGAAGTCAAGCAAGTCAATGGATGGTGCACCATCATGAAGACTATCATGATGCTACAAAAAGCAAAGACCCCCTCCACAAATACTAATTTGCAACAATGCAAATAAACCCTCCTCCACCAAACTTCGGCCAATGAACGATACAAAGGAAATTGGCCGAAACGAAAAGCAAACTGGCAACTCCAAAAAAACTGGTCCCGTAATAAATTACAGGAAAACCCCGATACTGTGCATACACACCCGCATCTGTATTTCGACCGAAATACAAATGCAATGAGACAAAATCTACACTGTACTATACTAGGATCCGACTTATACCAAAACCGGCTAGTAATATCTGTTCGATCCTGATCCGTGCAATACCGCACGTATCTGATCGAACCCTGCCATATAACCATACGGCCTATAGTACAAACTGTCCGATCCTGATCCGTGCAATACCGCACGTATCTGATCGGACCTTGCCATATCTCCATACGACCTCTACAACCTTTCGCCCGAAAGCTGAGTAACTGAATGTGGGGGACTCTAAGGACTCATCAACACCTTGGTTGTGGATTTAACCACTAGCACGTTAGAGGTATAAGCCAATACATAACGGGCTACCAGGTATTGACCAAAAGGGACGTCTGTGAGCGAACTCAGCCTGACACCCTACTGAGCCTGTCAGTGACAATATCCGTGCAGTCCGGTCCGTTCGTCTATGAGTATCGCATGGCGGGCCTAGGGGGTTGGTAAAAGTCAGACCCCCAAAAGCGGTACAAGTCGTGTCGGAGTGTAGCCCAGAACACCCTGAGATACTACTGGAATGCCTACCAGTAAATCTCCTTGCCTTGGCCAAGGACTTTGTGTAATGGCTCTCCTAGACACAGCACGACCTCACCCCCAATACCGGGAGAGACGAACCCCTGAAGATACGCTCACTGCCTCCATGTGGCTCGGGACTGTACCCAACTAAAACCTGTTTGCACGACTCCTTTGAGCCGTGGTAGGGTAGTAATCAAAGTACAGTGGGAACTCACACGAGACAAATGACGATCCCCAGGTCGATGAACTAACCTGCACACATGTCACCAGGGAACTGCCATCTGACGTCTGGTATATGACCAACTAGCATGTTCCCGGCGAGTCCTGTCCGGTGTACTCATAACCCAATGAGCACCTGTATACATCTTAGGTGATCCAACTGACACCAGTGGCTTGTGAGACCGGCCACCGCCCCTCGTCGGGGTCTCGACTGTATACACTAGTCTACCAATAGAGTATCGATGCCCGGTCTCGAAACTCCCACGACTAGGGACCTTTTAAGGATATGCTTATAGACCCCCAGCTCCCACTTATATGATCGCCCTCATACTGCTGGTGGTCAAGCAAGAATCCTAGGGGCTCTATCAACGTGTAATAGCGACGTGTCAGGTCACTTAAAACAGTACACGATGATAAAGGTAAACCAGATAGCATACTATCATCTCGAGTAAGACTGTCCTACCGGGATAGGTCCTCCCTCAATCATTACAATCACGTACCTGTGACCTAATAATTGACTCTGAGGGCACTATCTCCAACAAGTACTGCCTTCGTGTTGTATTGGTTCTTCATCTAGCGATTACGTGTCGAGTTGAATCTGTTCATTTGCCAAGTGTGCAAAGACCGGCTGGAAGACGGTATCTCCATGGCCCCGAAGTCGAGGTGGAGATCGCGCAGACGTAGATAGACCGGATGCCTCTTGGTGAGGTCATGTTCCTTAGCGTGGAAGGCTCGGAGAGGCCTGCTAAGGATGGACCGAGCAGTGAAGATGCCCGGTGCCTCTTGGCGAGTGTTTCGGTCCTTAGCTTTATAAGGGCCGTACAAGGCCCGCCAGGGATGGGCCGAGCAGTGAACCTGCTCATTTGCCTATTGGCGAGGGCTTAGATCCCTGGCGTTGTGTGGTAGTGAATTACTCGCCGGGGATAGCCGAGCAGGGTAGTCGCTCGGCTGTCTCTTGGTGAGGGCTTCTATCCTTAGCGCACGCGGGGGGGAGGGGGCGTAGGAGGCCTGCTAAGGATGGACTGAGCAGTGAAGCTGGTCAATTGCCTCTTGGTGAGGGCTTTGATCCCTGATGTGTTGGGGTAGGGAGCTACCAGCCAGGGATAACCGACCAAGGGCGGGCCCGGTTGCCTCTTGCGAGGGCTTTTGATCCTTAGCGCGGAAGAGGCCGTAAGTGGTCTACTAAGGATGGGCTGAGCAGGGTTACTGCCCCATGCCTCTTGGCAAGGGCTTTTGATCCTTAAGGATGGTCGAGCAGGGTTGCTTCCCGGTACCTCTTGGCGAGGGCTTTGATCCCTGGCGTTGTAGGGTAGGGGATCTACCGGCCAGGGATAGCTGAGCAGAGTAGCCGCTCGGCTGCCTCTTGGTGAGGGCTTTGATCTCTGGCGTTGTGGGGTAAGTGATCTACCATCCAGGGATAGCCGAGCAGGGTAGCCACTCGGCTACCTCTTGGTAAGGGCTTTGATCTCTGGCATTATGGGGTAAGGGAGCTACCAGCCAGGGATAGCCGAGCAGGGTAGCCGCTTGGCTGCCTCTTAGTGAGGGCTTAGATCTTTAGAGCTGGAGGGGCCATGGGAGGCCTGCTAAGGATGGACCGAGCAGTGAAGCTGCTCGGTTGCCTCTTGGCGAGGGCTTTGATCCATGGCGTTGTTGGGGTAAGGAAGCTACCGGCCAGGGATAGCCGAGCAGGGTAGCTGCTGGGATGCTTCTTGGTGAGAGCTTTGATCCCTGGCGTTGTAGGGTAGGGGATCTACCAGCCAGGGATAGCCAAGCATGGTAGCCGCTCGACGGCCTCTTGGTGAGGGCTTTGATCCCTGGCGTAGTAGGGTAGGTGATCTACCAGCCAGGGATAGCCGAGTAAGGTAGCCGCTCGGCTGCCTCTTGGTGAGGGCTTTGATCCCTGGCATTGTTGGGTAGGGGAGCTACCAGCCAGGGATAGCCGAGCATGGTAGCCGCTCGGCTGCCTCTTAGTGAGGGCTTAGATCCTTAGCGCTGGAGGGGCCATGGGAGGCTTGCTAAGGATGGACCGAGCAGTGAAGCTGCTCGGTTGATTCTTGGCGAGGGCTTTGATCCCAAGCATTTTTGGGGTAGGGAAGCTACCAGCCAGGGATAGCCGAGCAGGGTAGCTGCTCGGCTGCCTCTTGGTGAGGGCTTTGATCCCTGACATTATGGGTTAGGGGAGATACCAGCCAGGGATAGCCGAGCAGGGTAGCCACTCGGCTGCCTCTTGATGAGGGGTTTGATCCCTGGCATTGTGGGGTAGAGGAGCTACCGGCCAGGGATAGCCGAGCAGGGTAGCCGCTCGGCTGCCTCTTGGTGAGGGCTTTGATCCCTGGCGTTGTGGGGTAGGGGAGCTACCGGCCAGGGATAGCCGAGCAGGGTAGCCACTCGGCTACCTCTTGGTGAGGGCTTTGATCCCTGGCATTATGGGGTAGGGGAGCTACCAGCCAGGGATAGCCGAGCAAGGGCGGGCCCGGTTGCGCAAGAATTTGTCAATCCTCCAGATGCGTGAACATCGGGAAGGGCAATAGTCACGGATGACGCGTGTCAGGGACATACGGTAGGAAGGCGGAAGGTTACGTGAAGCCGCGTCCTGCGGGGCATTGGATTAGCTGCCGCGATTCCCAAGGTTCGCGCCGGCATGCGCGAGAATCCTGGTCCTCGAAGATTTGCCTGGGGTTATAAATAGAGAGGGCATTGATGGAAAAAATCTCTTGATAGCAGTTCCTCTAGCATCGCTTTCTTTAAGATTGCTGAGCACGTGTATTTGATCGAAGAGATCATCTCCCTTGATGATGTCGCTTTGTATGACCAATCTCTGACCGAGGATGGGTACACTTCCCAACTTGTAAATGTTCAGTTCTATTGACCTATTCCCGAAAGATAGGGTCATAGAACCATTACGACAGTTGATTATTGCATTGGAAGTGGCCAAAAAGGGGCGACCTAAAATCACCGGAATTTGATTCCGTGGGTTCGCTACAGGCTGTGTATCAAGTACAATAAAATCCACAGGAAATACAAATTCCCCGATTTTTATTAACACATCCTCCAGTTTACCCCTAGGTTTAGTGATTGATCGGTCAGCCATCTGGAGAGTTATGCTAGAAGACTTTAACACTCCGATACCTAGTTGCTCATATACCGAGTAAGGAAGTAAGTTAACACTAGCGCCAAGGTCAAGTAACGCACGGTTGATGTGTTTCTCCCCAATAAAAATGGAAATAGTAGGACAGCCAGGGTCCTTACGTTTCCGTGGTAATTGTTGAGGAAAAGCCGTGTCTACAGTACTCGACATGAAGATTTTTTTAGGCACTTGAGTCTTCCTCTTCCTAGTGCACAAGTTCTTAAGAGTTTTTGCATAGGACGGAACTTGTTGAATAGCATCTAGGAGAGGGATGTTGATGTTAACTTCCTTAAACATGTCCACAATCTTCTCCATTTGGACATCATGTTTCTTGGGCCTCAACCTATTTGGAAATGGAGCTCTATCAATAAGTGTTGGGTCCAACATTTGTGGAGAAGTTTGTGGGGGTGGAAAAGATGATGTGGGTGGAGGGTTCGAGCCTTTGGGAATACGGAGAATAGGCTCGGAAGAAGAAGGTAGGTTAGACGAAATAGGGTAAGAAATAGAAGTGTGAGTGGAAGTGGAAGTTGAAGCCGGGGTGTTAATGATCAATTCATCATTATCAATTTGTTCACGCAAATGATTGTCTAGCACTCTTCCAGATCTCAACGTTGTAAAAGCGTCCACATTAGTGCAATGTGAAGGTCTAGGATCAGGTACGGGTAGAGATGGAAGATTCCCTTCTTCTCTAGCACTTATTTCGGCTGTTATTTGTTCAATTTGTGCTTCCATTGATTTGATATTCTCATTTTGAGTGAGAATGATCTTTATCATATTATCAATGGAAGATTGAAAACTTGCCGACTCTTGGATGGATTGTTTCATGAAAGTAACCAAGGTTTGCACCAGTGCAGAGATATTATCAGTACCGGCCAATTGCAAAGAGTTTTCATGTAGTGCAAAAGTGTTGGCAGGATTTTGAAAATTTTGCGGTTGGAAGGGGTGCTGACTCAATTGAAGTGGTGGCTGCTGTTGTGGTGGAGGGACCCTTTGAAAATTGTTTAGGATTGGAACCGTATTTTGAGATTGTGATTGGTTCCAAGCAAAGTTCGGGTGATTCCTCCAATCTTGATTATATGAGGAAGAAGAGGGATGGTTTCCAGGTCTTTGCTGAAGTGAAACATTAGTGTGACCTTGAAACGGTACATTCAAAGGACATTCTTCCGTCAAATGTGAAGGGTTTGAACAGCAGCCACACACGGTTTTGGGAAGTGTGGATTGGTTTAGGGAGGCTGAAGAGATTTTGTTTTCTATAGCGTCGAGTTTCCTTTGTATTGCGGCCATTTCGGCTTTCAAGGTGACGGAAACATCGAGCTGATTGACATCTTCCCTAGATGGTGGTGGTCTAACACTTTCCCATTGTGATGTGTTTCGAGCTAAATCTTCTAAGTATTTCCAAGCTTCACCATCATCTTTAGATAGGAATTGGCAATGACACATGGTTTCAAGCATCTGTCTAGTAGTGAGATCAATACCCTCATAGATAATTCGACACAAATCCCATCTGGGGATTCCGTGATGAGGGCATTGGATAAGAAGATCCTTGAACCGTTCAAAGCATTTCCAAAATGGTTCATTGGGAAGTTGGGTAAATTTAGAGATTTCGCTCCGAACACGGGCGGTCTTGTGATTGGAATAAAATTTCTTAAGGAATGCTGCAACGAATTCGTCCCATGTTGAAATAGAATGTGCGGGTGTGATGTAAAGCCACTTCTCGGCTAAATCGCACAAAGTGAATGGGAGAAGACGTAAACGCAGAGCATCCAAAGACAGTTGTGAATTCCCCATCAAAGCACATACATTTTCAAATTTGGAAATAAACATGTATGCGTTTTCAGAATCAAGACCATGAAATTTGGGTAAAAGTTTGATGAATTGGGGGTTGATTTCAAAATTTTCCCCGATGGCAGGTGGTATAGAAAGACAGGTGGGAAGGGTAACACGTGTAGGATAGCATCTCTCTTGGAGAGAAATGCGTGGAAGATTCTGCACACCTGCGGGCGGTGGCAGAGTAGTGTTAAAGTTTGATGGATTTGGGTCCATCGCGGGTGTGGTGGGTGGTAGGGGAGAAGATGAAGAATTACCGACTCTGGGGTCGATAAAAGAAACGCGGACAAGACGGGAAATGGAATCTCATGTCCAGCCTAACATTGTGCTAAATGGTTGTAGCACAAGTGGCAGCGTTGGTATAATTAGAGGAAATGATGTATGCGGTGTTTGTTTTGAAAAGATACGGATTTTTTTTTTGAAAAATATGATGCAACAAAACAAATGCAACACACAAACCCTAGAATCTAGTGGTCACCTAGGTCAAACTCTAGACCGCTCCTAACTGCCAAAAGACAAGTCGCAGGATAAATCCTCCACTGCCTCTTTGTCTCCCTGTGGCCGGATAAGTGCCAGGTAAGTGGGAAGGTACTCCACTACGTAAGTAGTGGGCCTAATTAAAAACCACTAGCCTTAGACACACTCGCCTTAGGCACCACAAGAAAACTCGGATAAGCAATGAATTACCCACGGCCTTCTCTTGTCCTAATTGAGCGCGACGGTCCTTAGAGTCCTCTCTAGATATTTTTTAGTTAATGTGGGTCAATGCGGATGCAAGTTTTGCGATTTTCGGGGCCTAGGAAGGGTAATGAAATCCCCACCTAATTTGGATTTGGTCGTGCCCCTTAATTTCCGTATTAATATGCAAACAACCAAAAATCAAAAACACGCACAAATTTTATTTTTCTTTTGCGGCGCAGCGATTTATTTGCAAAGAAACCTGCAGCAAAGTGTTAATTGGAGCAGACAGAGGAGAAGATAAGAAAGATAGAGACTTACAGAGCAAAATTGGTGTAGAGAAGATTCTACAGAGGCGCGGATCCGCCGCGTATGAGAGGTTCTTGCCGCGGAAACGCGCTTAAGTGGTGAGATCACTGCACAAGCTTTTTACAGAGAGCTTCTGTTCAGCTGCTGAGTCCACTGGAATTTTCAGAAAAAATTTTCTCCAGCTCCAATGATTCCAGATTTTCTCGCAATCAAATCACAACACACGTATTAGTGTTTGCACGAATTTTTGATCGAAAAATTATAATGGAATAAATTGCTCAACTCAAATTTCAAAATACGAACTATTAGCGCACTATCCCCGGCAACGGCGCCATTTGGCTGAAAAGAATTTCTCGTTGTGTATATTTGAGAAAATTTGTAAAGAAATCACAACCAAAAATTATTTGACCGCAATCAACTACGGTGTCGGATGTAGATTGTTAGTGAGTGCGGATCGTCCACAGGGAAAGTGTAATCGTTCGTCTTTTGAATTAGATGAGTCGAAACTTTAAGAAAAGAAAACAAAACAATTCATGATTTAAATTTTGTATTTCAAGAAAAAAGAAAATATCTAGATCTAAGAAAAGTAAAGGATAGAATCAAGAATTGATCGTTTGATGATTTTTCCAAACCAAATATCAAGAATCGAAATGAGGCTCGTAGGAATCGATCGGATCTATAGATGTGATGTAATCTTACAATTACGTATTCTTATCCTTCGATGAATTGATACTAGATCGATGATGATCGATGAGAATTAGAGACTTCTTGTGAAACTAGGGTTTCATCTTATCTCTTGTTCTTTCATTGATATCATTCATATTCTAGCCTCTAGTAAATTCAAGAAACGATCGTAGATCCCTAATTTCGAGCGATCACAATCAAGAAAGCATTGCTACGAAACTAGGTCATCGATTCTTGAACTTGCTAGGGTTTACAAAACTCGTAGGACTTAAAAATCGTATTAAGATTTGTTACATCATCATTCTACAATCGTCTCGACTCCTTTACGAGCGGAGTTTTACTCAAACATCACAACAAGAACAACAATTACAAATTGAGATCTAATCATGATGCAAGAATTAAAAGAAAGCAAGATTAAAGAATTTCACCTTTTATTTATATCAACAATTTCATTACATTCGCTCAAGAACTACAAGAGGAAGAATTCGATCGTCGACTTGGCTTCGCTCGTCTCCGTGGATCGCGGATCGGCTTGGATCACTTGCCCGATTGAAGATCGGCTCGTCTCCTAAAAGGTTGAAGGCTTCTTGCTCGATTGGTACTCAATATCTTGGATTTGGAGTGGAATTACGGTTAGGGTTTCGCACAAGCCTTGTCACGAGATTTGTGGAAGAAGATGGTGTAGAATGAACCAATGGTTATTGATTATTGATTAGCCTTTAACCCTAGGTCTAGGTTCCTATTTATAGATAACTAACCCTAGATCTAGAATTTCAAATTCTAAGTTTCCCTCCTAAAGTTTGTTGAGGAAATTCAAATTTCCCTCCAAAAGTTAGTTAGGGGAGAAGCTTCTAGATGTGATTAGTTAGGAGGGAGCTTCTAGAAGAAGTTAGTTAGGGGCTTAATTAAGATTAGCCTTTCTTAATCTTCTTTGCTGATCTGGCAGTAGCTTCTGGAGAATTGTGGAATTTGTGGTATCAGAAATGAATGTGGGCCAAGAGATAGGAGTTTTGCACAGAAATTGAAACGCTGACGTGGCAGAAGAGGCGCGGATCCGCGGCTCAATGCAGGTTCCTGCCGCGGATCCGCGGCTACATGTGGGCTTTGGGCTTCCATTCTTCTGGTACAGTCTTGGGATGATTGTTGGGCCTTGGTTTGATATATATAATTGTATAATTCCTTCTGAATTGCTACCAGATCTGAAATGATTTAGTTGGCGTATTTTTGATCAGCTCTTTTGCTTTTCTTCCGTATTTCCTGCACAGACTCAAGACAAGTGTTGCGCAAATACAGAAATGATGCGATGCCATGAAATGCGGTTAATTTCCCTTAAAGTGTCGGTTTAAAAGTCTCATACATGCAATCTGGTATTTTACGACAGATTTGCTAATATGTAGAATATGAATGCCGAACACTTCTAAATGTATGCAAATGTTAAGGAAATTGCCGGCTAAAATATACAATATTTTCGACTGATCAAATACCCCCAAACTTAATTTCGATCGTCTCGAGCGAATGTTTTATTAAAAAGAGAAGGAGAAAATAAAGAAAGAGAAAAACTAACTAGCACACTTTCGTAGGCAACACGATTGCACTGAGCACGTGCAACAAGCCTTTAAACCTCTAGGTGTCCCTAGTAGGAGGAGTGTTGTCTCCTGAGGGTTTTCAGCGGATTGCACCCACAAAATCCAATAATAAAAGGAAGATCATGAATATTACATTTAAAGAAAAGAATCGTAAAAGAAAAGCCTTGAAAATTAGGGTTTCCAACTAAGCTAGCTTTTCGGTTGTCATGAGCCCTATCTTAATGGTCATGAAAAGATGTTAGAAATCACGTCCTCCCTCAATAAAACATCGTCTTATTCTTCATTCCTATCTTTCTTCCAAACATCGATCATATCACCCTGCGTGTGTGTAAAGGACATCCCTACACCCGGAGAATTCAATTCAAGCTATCATACTCTTGCCCATCAGCCTCAGTACTTTTTAATCAATGAATATTTAGACGAAATTGCTCACACACTTTCATGCGACCGTTAATACTTCTTGAGGTACTAACCGACCGATTACTCCTGTGCTTGCATGCTTGGTGTATTTTCCTCGTCTTGCACCACCTCAGGCATAGCAGTGACTCCCAGACCAGTTGGCCTTAGGGCACTAGGTGAAGAAGCACCCTTGCTATATATTTTTTATTGCCCTTGGTGATAACAAAACCAGTGTCCATTTTTCTCACCACTTTTCATTCATTTTTTTTCCTTCATACTTTTGGCTTTAAGACAAGAGCATTTCAAGGTATCCTCTACTATCCCAGGCTTTAAGACGTGTGTAAGTGCGAATAGCAGGGTAGCAACGTTCAAAATGTTTGGCTTCCAGAATAGAAACTATTTTTCAGATTTATTTTTATCCTCAGATTAGTGACGTCTTTCATCTTACTAACCCTTGGGACAACGGCTCATAACTACTTATTACTAGTTCGTATAAGAAAACTCCTAATTTTCTTAGTTTTCTTAAATTTTTCTAATCTCATAGATGTAATTTTTCACTATCTAAACTTTTATTATCTTATTTATGTACAAAAAATGTTTTTATCTTTTTGAAATTTTTAAAATTTTTATAGGTTTTCGAAAAAAATGTTTTGTGCTTATGCAAATGATATGCAAATGATGCGAAAATAAGCACAAACCTCCCCCAAACTTGTTTTCAACAGTGTCCTCACTGTTGTCATCCGCTAAATCTCGAAAAAACCTGTAAGCTTGGGAGGAATTTATTAGTGGGGGCAAAATATTTAAGTGAAGATCCTCCCCCAAACTTATTTTTGGCTCAAAAGTTTGTAAAAATTTTCTTTTCAGGAGCCTGATCATACCCCCCCCCCCAAACTTGAGTTATGCAATGTTAATCTTTGAAAATCACATGAGGGGGTCAAAAATCCGTGGTCGATGCCAAGCTTTGCAAAGACCGAAAGTTAACACCAACCATTCAAAAATTTTATCAATGCAGTGCTCTGGTTGGTGGAAGAAGAAGTGGGGAAAGGTTAAGTGGTGGAAGAGAGTATGTGTGCGTCTCATTTTGGAGAGACGATGCAGTGAATGTGATGGATAACTCGCATTCTTTTCACAGTTCAGAAGAAGGGGTGGAGGTTCAATTTCAATAACTGGGAGATGATTCATCTCAACACCCGTGTTGTTCAGAAATGCAAGTTTTTCAGCGAAGATTTCCTCAAAAGTTCCATCAATACCCCGGTGAATAATATCATCACAAAGTGCGGGGTGATCTTCAGACTCTAAGAACAGTTCATAATCAGTGTTAATTGTTGACCCGGACATCTCGGTGGAAGAGTCCGTATGTGTATGATACATAGTTGGGTCAAACAATAACGTATGAAAAGAGTCAAGATCGATATCAGGAGGATCATCAAATTCGCTGCTGTCGACATCCATTAAGTCGACAGAACATACCTGAGCAGTAGGTTCGGAGGGTACACTTCCCAACTTGTAAATGTTCAGTTCTATTGACCTATTCCCGAAAGATAGGGTCATAGAACCATTACGACAGTTGATTATTGCATTGGAAGTGGCCAAAAAGGGGCGACCTAAAATCACCGGAATTTGATTCCGTGGGTTCGCTACAGGCTGTGTATCAAGTACAATAAAATCCACAGGAAATACAAATTCCCCGATTTTTATTAACACATCCTCCAGTTTACCCCTAGGTTTAGTGATTGATCGGTCAGCCATCTGGAGAGTTATGCTTGAAGGCTTTAACACTCCGATACCTAGTTGCTCATATACCGAGTAAGGAAGTAAGTTAACACTAGCGCCAAGGTCAAGTAATGCACGGTTGATGTGTTTCTCCCCAATAAAAATGGAAATAGTAGGACAGCCAGGGTCCTTACGTTTCCGTGGTAATTGTTGGGGAAAAGCCGTGTCTACAGTACTCGACATGAAGATTTTTTTAGGCACTTGAGTCTTCCTCTTCCTAGTGCACAAGTTCTTAAGAGTTTTTGCATAGGACGGAACTTGTTGAATAGCATCTAGGAGAGGGATGTTGATGTTAACTTCCTTAAACATGTCCACAATCTTCTCCATTTGGACATCATGTTTCTTGGGCCTCAACCTATTTGGAAATGGAGCTCTATCAATAAGTGTTGGGTCCAACATTTGTGGAGAAGTTTGTGGGGGTGGAAAAGATGATGTGGGTGGAGGGTTCGAGCCTTTGGGGATACGGAGAATAGGCTCGGAAGAAGAAGGTAGGTTAGACGAAATAGGGTAAGAAATAGAAGTGTGAGTGGAAGTGGAAGTTGAAGCCGAGGTGTTAATGATCAATTCATCATTATCAATTTGTTCACCCAAATGATTGTCTAGCACTCTTCCAGATCTCAACGTTGTAAAAGCGTCCACATTAGTGCAATGTGAAGGTCTAGGATCAGGTACGGGTAGAGATGGAAGATTCCCTTCTTCTCTAGCACTTATTTCGGCTGTTATTTGTTCAATTTGTGCTTCCATTGATTTGATATTCTCATTTTGAGTGAGAATGATCTTTATCATATTATCAATGGAAGATTGAAAACTTGCCAACTCTTGGATGGATTGTTTCATGAAAGTAACCAAGGTTTGCACCAGTGCAGAGATATTATCAGTACCGGCCAATTGCAAAGAGTTTTCATGTAGTGCAAAAGTGTTGGCAGGATTTTGAAAATTTTGCGGTTGGAAGGGGTGCTGACTCAATTGAAGTGGTGGCTGCTGTTGTGGTGGAGGGACCCTTTGAAAATTGTTTAGGATTGGAACCGTATTTTGAGATTGTGATTGGTTCCAAGCAAAGTTCGGGTGATTCCTCCAATCTTGATTATATGAGGAAGAAGAGGGATGGTTTCCAGGTCTTTGCTGAAGTGAAACATTAGTGTGACCTTGAAACGGTACATTCAAAGGACATTCTTCCGTCAAATGTGAAGGGTTTGAACAGCAGCCACACACGGTTTTGGGAAGTGTGGATTGGTTTAGGGAGGCTGAAGAGATTTTGTTTTCTATAGCGTCGAGTTTCCTTTGTATTGCGGCCATTTCGGCTTTCAAGGTGACGGAAACATCGAGCTGATTGACATCTTCCCTAGATGGTGGTGGTCTAACACTTTCCCATTGTGATGTGTTTCGAGCTAAATCTTCTAAGTATTTCCAAGCTTCACCATCATCTTTAGATAGGAATTGGCAATGACACATGGTTTCAAGCATCTGTCTAGTAGTGAGATCAATACCCTCATAGATAATTCGACACAAATCCCATCTGGGGATTCCGTGATGAGTGTTGGAGATAGTGCCCTCATAGTCAATTATTGGATCGCAGGTACGTGATTGCAATGATTGCGGAGGACCTATCCCGGTAGAACAGTCTTACTCGAGATGATAGTATGCTATCTGGTTTGCCTTTATCAGTCGTGTACATGTTCAGGTGACTGATTGCATGTTACACTTTGATAGAGCCCTTAGGATCTTGCTTTACTACCAACTGTATGATGGCGATCATATACGTGAGAGTTGGGTAGTTTATATGCATATCCTTAATTGTGGTCCCTAGTCGTGGGAGTTTCGAGACAGGGCATCGATACTCCGGAGTAGACTAGTGTATACAGTCGAGACCCTGACGAGGGGCGGTGGCCGGTCTCACAAGCCACTGGTGTCAGTTGGATCACCTAAGATGTATACAGGTGCTCATTGGGTTATGAGTACACCGGACAGGACTCGCCGGGAATCTGCTAGTTAGTACTATACCTATCGTCAGATAGCAGTTCCCAGGTGACATGTGTACGGGTTAGTTCATTGACCTGAGGTCGTCATTTGTCTCGTGTGAGTTTCCACTGTGCTTTGATTTCTACCCTACCACGGCTCAAAGGAGTCGTGCAAACAGGTAGCTTTTGGGTACAGTCCCGAGCCATATGGAGGCACGTGAGCGGATCGGCAGGGGATTCGTCTCTCCCGGTATTGGGGGCGAGGTCGTGCTGTGTCTAGGAGAGCCATTACACAAAGTCCATGGCCATGGCAGGAGATTTACTGGTAAGTACTCCAGTAGTATCTCAGGGTGTGATTGGGCTACACTCCGACACGACTTATACTGCTTCTGGGGGTCTGACGTTACTAGCCCCCTAGGCGGATATGCGATACTCATTGACGAACGGACCGGACTGTATATACATTGTCACTGTTAGGCTCAGTAGGGTTTCTGGATGAGTTGGCTCATCGGCCACCCTTGAGTTTGCTCATCGGCCTCCCTTGAGGTCAGTCCGTGGGCAGCCGTTACGCATAGCTAGTGCCGCTGACGGTTTGTGGTTAAACCCACTGCCAGGGTACTGACGAGTCATTAGAGTCCCCCACAGACAGTTTCCCAAGTTCGGGCGAAACGTTGTAGAGGCCGTATGGTTTTATGGCAGGGTTCGGAAAAAGCACGTGCGTTTACGCACGTGTTATTTTTCGGGCAGATGATACTGGTCGGCTTTGGTTTAAGCCGGATCCGAGTATTATATTGAGTAGGTATAATATCTTTTTCTCAGTTGCATTTGTATTCGGTCGTAATACAAATGCGGGTATATTTATACAGTTTCGGGGTTGTCCTGAAATTCGTTTCAGGATCACTTTTGGAAGTTGCCAGTTTCCAGTATTCTATCAGCCGTCTTTTAACATTCGGTTAAAGACGGATTTATCTTTTCTTGGATGAGAGTGACTCAATGTTCTAGAAGATTCTAGATGAGGTGACTAGGATTAATTGGTGTTGAGTTTTCATTGGATGCATTAAAAGCTTGATGATGTGTATTAGTGACTCATGCTTTGATTTCCTCCATTTTTTGTTAAGCTTAAGATATTTGTTCTTCAAGATAAGCTTCATCCTCTTATGGTCACCACTTGCTCCTACACTCACCCTCCTCCTCCTATATATGGCCGGCCCCTTCCCCCTCCTCTCTTGATCGATCTCACTTGAGGTTTCACTTGAAAAAGATATGATAGTATTTGGGGTGCATGGAATTTTACAGTTCATTTCATTCCATCACCCAATTCCCTCGGCAACTTCATTAACCGATCGTCCACGGACTTGGACGAAGTGAGACAAAGTCATCTACTCATTCTCTACATCATTCTTGGTCGTCTCTTTTAGCAAACTTGACGACCGAGTTGCCTCGAGTCAGAGGCGGGAGCCCGTTTAAAGAATCAGTGATGTGGTGCCACCTGGACGAGCAGATCGAAGATCGACGAGATCGGAGCAGCCGCAACGGAGCGTGGGATGATGGTTAAAGAACGTAGGACTCGGATCGTTCAGTATAACCTTTCTACACTCTTTACAGTTTGTTAGTTTAGCAATAATGGCAGATCCGGGTTAAAGTATACGATAGCGCCAGTTAAAAAGTTTTTGTTCCGCATTTGGCGTCTGTAGACTGCCGGGGCGCTAGCGTAGACTTACAGTGGTATCAGAGACTCACCATTTTGCTATGCTAACTTGTGCTAACGCGTTTAAAACATCGATCGAACCGGAAATCGAAAATTGCAAAATCCTAGCTCGACAGTTTCTGTTGATTTTAAATGGTCTCAAAAATTAATTCTACATGTCTTAAAAATCTGTGCAGGCTTTTATAAGAACCACATAGAAATTTGGGCACGTAATTCGATGATATAGCCGTGGAAACGCGGTCAAACCTATGGTTTGACCGCGCATCCGCGGCCATACAGTGAGGTCGTGGCCCCAAATTTTCACAGTGGGTTCTCTGTTGGATTTTGTGGTTTTTGGTAAATATCGTTTTGGCCCAGGTTTTGTTACTGTTCACCAGTAAGTCGTGGGGCCCACTTTTTGATATTTGGTCGATCGAAATTTAAACACGTTAGTTTACAGTGCTTACATTATATCTCCGACCGGGAATGTCATTTGATCGGTAAACCGCGTCTGATTGCTATAGTTCTTTTAGACAGGTTTGCGAACGTGACATTCGCGTTGATGTTCTGTGTTGTGCTGTGATGTTGCGGATTTGTCGTGGTGGATAGCAGTGTGCAATGGTAGTACAGTTTGTGTTTATTTGTACATTTGATATTGCGGGGCGAGCGTCCAACTTGTGGACTGCCGTCACTGCCTGTTGTATAATATTCTTTTGGGGCACGACCAGGTTGCGGTCGATTTACCTGTTGTACTATTTTTCATTACTGTACTAGGTTTTACCCCGCGACGGAGTGCACGGATAGCCGGGTTCTGGAGGGCAACGGGTCCGCATCTCATGGCTTTGGGAGGCAGAGGGGCCTCACTCTAAAATTGGCAGACTATTCGCCGCACTCGTAGGGGGTACAGGTTGACCTAAGGAGGGGTGCTCAATTTACCGGATTCCGTGAAGTGCCGGGTGTTCCATTCACTATGCTGTGGGGACTACCTCGCTTCAGGTTTTGGCGGGTAACTTGCCGCACCCGTAGGGGTCTAGGTTTCATTGCACAGGCTATCCACACGACAGGGGAACGTCGGGTTTCAGCAGCGGCTCTGTGAAACCCGGGGATCCCAGATTATCTGTATTGTTCTGTGATGCTTATTACTTTTCTGTAATGTTGCATATTATCACGCCTGGAGCGATTATTGTATATTGGTTTATATACTATTAGATGTTGTATATGTTTTACACCCGCGCTAGTCCAGTCCCCGCTCTGTCGTTAGTTAAGTAACCTAACGGGTGATGACGGGACCCAGTGACGAATGCGGATGGCATATACGTACATTTTATTTTCGTTCTTTTCTGGTGTGATTGATTGATGGGACTGCGTTGATTCTGATCAATGCAAAGAAAAACAAACCTGTTTTAGTTGTTGGAACAAATTTAAAAAGTGTTATTGCAAAGACGTTTCCTTTTGTTTTGCATAGCGGTATTCAGTGGAATATCCTGCACCTCATTCGACGGGGCAAGGGCTGATATCCCTTCACCGGGACTGACCCCTTGGGCAGAAGTTTGCGTCAGGGTAATAACTTCACTATAGTCGATTACATGTTGCTTTGCATAGCGATATTCAGTGGAATATCCTGCACCTCATTCCACGAGGAAAGAGCCGAGATCCCTTTACCGGGAGTGACCTCTTTAGCAAAAGGTTTTCGCCACTATATTTTAAAAAGCTATCAGGTTCCTTCAGCGATATCAAGTTCACTACGCTAAAGGTTTTTCGCCAAAAACCAGCCGTAGCCCTCCGTCACTTTTTTTGGGTATTCAGTAGTATTCAAGCTATGTATTTTGACCAACGCCAAGGCATAGTGTTTGGTAGCTGCTGGGTATTCAATTGTTGCATAGATAGATGAGTTGGTTTGGGACAGTCGTTCTGCCATTTTTGGCCAACGTCAAGGGCATGTGCGGGTGGGTTTCAAATTGACAAGATAGTGACGGGTAGAACTTGGCATGTGACTTATGACATTTTTGACCAACGCCAAGGTTATAAGAGCATGGGGCAAAAATCGTATCGGGAGTTTCTAAAGAAACTGAAACTTGCCAAGTATGCGCATACCTTCTGGAGTATGAGTAACGTGGATGCATTCCATCACGTTATCATGCGATGAGAGTTGGATCCCGATTCCCACTGATGAGTTGGTTTACTCTTCGGGTGATCCCGATTGATTCTTCTTTAGGTTTGGAGGAGAATTTGACAGGACAGTGGGAGGTTTCCGGATTAGATAAAGTGATAACCATTCTGATCTAGGTTAGAGTGCACGCAGAGTGTTTCTTTTCTCTTTCTCTTTGGCAGCGACCTTTGACCGACCCTAGACTATGACTCAGTGACCAAGTTGACCGAACCTTCTTAAAAAATACTGGCTTTTGGATTGTCTGAGTTGCATAAGTCATTGCCACTCCTTCTTTTACCCTTTGAATTTCTCAGAACACCCGTATTACTACGGATATCCACTTCCATTGGATAGATCCATCGTATGGTTATATACGAACTCAAAGGGACTTCTTCGAGGATGGATCCAGGTTCAGGAGAAATAGAATTGGTTTATTCAGTTGTCTTTTATTATCACCTTCTCTCAGGTTGCGAGAGCTCCTTGGTTTAGAGAGTACACCTATTACGCTTATTGGATAGTCTTATTCCAAACCATAGGAAGGTGCCGAAAGGTAGGGAATGAAGAAAACCAATTAGCCTAAGTAGGGTGTGCAGAAGGCAATAACTAAAGACAAAATAAAGGGATTAGAAAGAGGGCAAAGTAAATTGCGACCGATATCATTCACGACCAAAACCGCGTACTTCATCGCCACTCCTATTTTCACCTTTAAAGGAATAAGGTATTATTCAGTTGTCTTTTATCATCACCTTCTCTCAAGATACGAGTACTCCTTGGTTTAGGAGGGTGCACCTATTATGCTTACTGGATAGTCTTCTTCCAAACCATAGGCTGGTGCCGAACGATAGGGAAGGAAGAAAACCATTTAGCCTAACAATGGTGTACAGAAGGTAACGACTAAAGGCAAATAAAGGGATTTGGAGAGATGGTAATAAAATATACGGTTGAAGTCATGAATTGGATTATGGAAGAGGCATTGCTATGAATACCAGGATACCCCTACGAAACATTTTCATGTTTCAGTGCATTGTTAAAGAAAAACTGTTTTCCCGATTAGACACTTACTCCAAGGGTATGTATTTACCAGGTTTCATTCTCATATCTGTATGGTTTTACAGATGATGAGTAGGAGTAAGTTATTGGGAATTAGGTGATTATCCTCATTATATCGGAATTCGTTGTAATTGGTGATATTTGAGGAAATCGCCAGGATACAGTCTTCAACCTACGACGCACAGATTTTGAGTTGTTTAACTCAGCGGACTTATACAGAGTATTGTATGTTGTCCAGGTATCCATCAGGACAAAGGGGTAGGTCCTCGTACTATGTTCTGTTTACTTATAACTTCTCTAGTATTTAGACAAGTGTTTCGTAGAAATACAAGGTCTAAGTTTTGAGAAGTTGTGGGTATAAGAATAAAGTAGAGAACCAGGTATCCCAAGTATCGGGATTCTTCAAAGAGATCGAAGATGTAGATTCTTGTGATTGGTATTCAGATGATAGTGATGGTTTTGAGAAACGTGTTTCTCTTTCAGGTTACTCATAATTGGATGGATTCCTAAGTTGAGTAATGCTGATTAGCCTCTTTCCATTAAAGTGATATGCACTGGAGACAGCTGCATGGTTTGAATATGGTTCCAATTAAATAAGTGCCAAAGTTTCTATATTGGATATAGAATGGATCGTACCTTAAAAGATATTAAGGTATGGGGAGTTGTCCAGCTTATGCTTAAAACCAGACTCTGGATAACTCAGGGCACGTTTCTGTAATGGCTGTTTGTGGGTTGACCCTGGCTATGACGAGGGTTGATATTCTACCATTTGGGAGATCAATAGTGATATTGTTCTTGACTCGCCACAGTTTTAGTAAAATGGATTTTTTCAGAAAACAGTAGTGGGAGTATGGTAGAACTGGAAGTGATTCCAGAACCGCAAACGATTACAGAAAATTTAATAGGACCTATATATTCAATCAGGTTTGACATTCCAATAGCCACTCCGCAGATATGGTGGGTAACCTCAGACACCCGAGAGGTACTTCGGTAGCCTCAAGGACGGTGACAGGGAGGTTCTTATTTACCCAGACTTGACATTACTGTTGTTCCAGGTTATGAGACCCGGTAGGAGGGTTGTCGTAGTCAGTGGGAGCATCGGAAGCATAGTGGGCAAGTAGCTTATATCTATTTATAGACTTGAGCAGTTATAGCGGAGATAGATCATCTAATTTTGATGTAACAGTCATAGGTTTGACTTCATCAGAATAGGGAATGGATCTGTTAAGAAGGTAGTAGGGTGTGATGTCATGGTATTTGGATGACATACACAGAGTAGGAAGTAAAATTCCTATACTACGATCGGTTGTACTGTGATCGTCACACAGTTGTTTCTCCAGACAGGATATGGATATAATATTTGACATTCTGGTTTCTGGATCTATGGTTTTAGATCTGGATTTGGGTAGTTTCCCAATGTGGGTACTTTGACAGATATTCTAATGGTTTTTAGAATAGTTGACTCCTAGCATGGTGGTGTACCTGCAGGTGATGGGGTCACCCTCTCTAAAGGTGTCGTATAGACTAAAGGGGAGAGGGATGTGCATGATTGACAGATCACTTGCTTAGGCAATTGAGTCAATCATGAGATGTCAAGTACCATACCAGATGTTGTTTTTGCATTAGATGCAATAAGTTTGTATTAATCCAATCCTGGAGAGACATAAGGAAGCAGTTTTAGAACATAAGTGGATGTTCTACGGATTTGATGACGGCAGCCTCCTTCGGGAGACGATCATCATTCCAGGCTTCAAAGGTGACATGGATGACAGAGTGATTGTCAGAGTTATAGTTTTTCCCTCTGACGAAGAGGGACAGTATTATGGACAGGTGGTCCAAGAGAATACTGTGGGTGGCATGGTGCCGGATACTGATTAGGTTCAGTGATCGATATAGTCTAAGAGGTTTGGATTTGGAGTTCATTTATGAACTAGGTCCCATCAGAAATCCAGACATATTCTAAGACAGGTTTTACTCAATTCGGGAGATGGCTTTCTCCACGAACTTGAGATTAAGAGAGATATAGAAAGAAACATCTAGGCGGATCCACTCACTGAGGCTATTTCTCGAACACAATAGTTTTACAAACGGGCTTTGTGAAACTGATTAGTAGAGGAGTTGGATGTTCGGTTTCACACGGGCTGTGAGTAGTCGACATCGCAATAATTAGCCTTGAGTGCAAGTGGGAGATTGTTGGAGATAGTGCCCTCATAGTCAATTATTGGATCGCAGGTACGTGATTGCAATGATTGCGGAGGACCTATCCCGGTAGAACAGTCTTACTCGAGATGATAGTATGCTATCTGGTTTGCCTTTATCAGTCGTGTACATGTTCAGGTGACTGATTGCATGTTACACTTTGATAGAGCCCTTAGGATCTTGCTTTACTACCAACTGTATGATGGCGATCATATACGTGAGAGTTGGGTAGTTTATATGCATATCCTTAATTGTGGTCCCTAGTCGTGGGAGTTTCGAGACAGGGCATCGATACTCCGGAGTAGACTAGTGTATACAGTCGAGACCCCGACGAGGGGCGGTGGCCGGTCTCACAAGCCACTGGTGTCAGTTGGATCACCTAAGATGTATACAGGTGCTCATTGGGTTATGAGTACACCGGACAGGACTCGCCGGGAATCTGCTAGTTAGTACTATACCTATCGTCAGATAGCAGTTCCCAGGTGACATGTGTACAGGTTAGTTCATTGACCTGAGGTCGTCATTTGTCTCGTGTGAGTTCCCACTGTGCTTTGATTTCTACCCTACCACGGCTCAAAGGAGTCGTGCAAACAGGTAGCTTTTGGGTACAGTCCCGAGCCATATGGAGGCACGTGAGCGGATCGGCAGGGGATTCGTCTCTCCCGGTATTGGGGGCGAGGTCGTGCTGTGTCTAGGAGAGCCATTACACAAAGTCCATGGCCATGGCAGGAGATTTACTGGTAAGTACTCCAGTAGTATCTCAGGGTGTGATTGGGCTACACTCCGACACGACTTATACTGCTTCTGGGGGTCTGACGTTACTAGCCCCCTAGGCGGATATGCGATACTCATTGACGAACGGACCGGACTGTATATACATTGTCACTGTTAGGCTCAGTAGGGTTTCTGGATGAGTTGGCTCATCGGCCACCCTTGAGTTTGCTCATCGGCCTCCTTTGAGGTCAGTCCGTGGGCAGCCGTTACGCATAGCTAGTGCCGCTGACGGTTTGTGGTTAAACCCACTGCCAAGGTACTGACGAGTCATTAGAGTCCCCCACAGACAGTTTCCCAAGTTCGGGCGAAACGTTGTAGAGGCCGTATGGTTTTATGGCAGGGTTCGGAAAAAGCACGTGCGTTTACGCACGTGTTATTTTTCGGGCAGATGATACTGGTCGGCTTTGGTTTAAGCCGGATCCGAGTATTATATTGAGTAGGTATAATATCTTTTTCTCAGTTGCATTTGTATTCGGTCGTAATACAAATGCGGGTATATTTATACAGTTTCGGGGTTGTCCTGAAATTCGTTTCAGGATCACTTTTGGAAGTTGCCAGTTTCCAGTATTCTATCAGCCGTCTTTTAACATTCGGTTAAAGACGGATTTATCTTTTCTTGGATGAGAGTGACTCAATGTTCTAGAAGATTCTAGATGAGGTGACTAGGATTAATTGGTGTTGAGTTTTCATTGGATGCATTAAAAGCTTGATGATGTGTATTAGTGACTCATGCTTTGATTTCCTCCATTTTTTTGTTAAGCTTAAGATATTTGTTCTTCAAGATAAGCTTCATCCTCTTATGGTCACCACTTGCTCCTACACTCACCCTCCTCCTCCTATATATGGCCGGCCCCTTCCCCCTCCTCTCTTGATCGATCTCACTTGAGGTTTCACTTGAAAAAGATATGATAGTATTTGGGGTGCATGGAATTTTACAGTTCATTTCATTCCATCACCCAATTCCCTCGGCAACTTCATTAACCGATCGTCCACGGACTTGGACGAAGTGAGACAAAGTCATCTACTCATTCTCTACATCATTCTTGGTCGTCTCTTTTAGCAAACTTGACGACCGAGTTGCCTCGAGTCAGAGGCGGGAGCCCGTTTAAAGAATCAGTGATGTGGTGCCACCTGGACGAGCAGATCGGAGATCGACGAGATCGGAGCAGCCGCAACGGAGCGTGGGATGATGGTTAAAGAACGTAGGACTCGGATCGTTCGGTATAACCTTTCTACACTCTTTACAGTTTGTTAGTTTAGCAATAATGGCAGATCCGGGTTAAAGTATACGATAGCGCCAGTTAAAAAGTTTTTGTTCCGCATTTGGCGTCTGTAGACTGCCGGGGCGCTAGCGTAGACTTACAATGAGGGCATTGGATAAGAAGATCCTTGAACCGTTCAAAGCATTTCCAAAATGGTTCATTGGGAAGTTGGGTAAATTTAGAGATTTCGCTCCGAACACGGGCGGTCTTGTGATTGGAATAAAATTTCTTAAGGAATGCTGCAACGAATTCGTCCCATGTTGAAATAGAATGTGCGGGTGTGATGTAAAGCCACTTCTCGGCTAAATCGCACAAAGTGAATGGGAGAAGACGTAAACGCAGAGCATCCAAAGACAGTTGTGAATTCCCCATCAAAGCACATACATTTTCAAATTTGGAAATAAACATGTATGCGTTTTCAGAATCAAGACCATGAAATTTGGGTAAAAGTTTGATGAATTGGGGGTTGATTTCAAAATTTTCCCCGATGGCAGGTGGTATAGAAAGACAGGTGGGAAGGGTAACACGTGTAGGATAGCATCTCTCTTGGAGAGAAATGCGTGGAAGATTCTGCACACCTGCGGGCGGTGGCAGAGTAGTGTTAAAGTTTGATGGATTTGGGTCCATCGCGGGTGTGGTGGGTGGTGGGGGAGAAGATGAAGAATTACCGACTCTGGGGTCGATAAAAGAAACGCGGACAAGACGGAAAATGGAATCCCGTGTCCAGCCTAACATTGTGCTAAATGGTTGTAGCACAAGTGGCAGCGTTGGTATAATTAGAGGAAATGATGTATGCGGTGTTTGTTTTGAAAAGATACGGATTTTTTTTTTGAAAAATATGATGCAACAAAACAAATGCAACACACAAACCCTAGAATCTAGTGGTCACCTAGGTCAAACTCTAGACCGCTCCTAACTGCCAAAAGACAAGTCGCAGGATAAATCCTCCACTGCCTCTTTGTCTCCCTGTGGCCGGATAAGTGCCAGGTAAGTGGGAAGGTACTCCACTACGTAAGTAGTGGGCCTAATTAAAAACCACTAGCCTTAGACACACTCGCCTTAGGCACCACAAGAAAACTCGGATAAGCAATGAATTACCCACGGCCTTCTCTTATCCTAATTGAGCGCGACGGTCCTTAGAGTCCTCTCTAGATATTTTTTAGTTAATGTGGGTCAATGCGGATGCAAGTTTTGCGATTTTCGGGGCCTAGGAAGGGTAATGAAATCCCCACCTAATTTGGATTTGGTCGTGCCCCTTAATTTCCGTATTAATATGCAAACAACCAAAAATCAAAAACACGCACAAATTTTATTTTTCTTTTGCGGCGCAGCGATTTATTTGCAAAGAAACCTGCAGCAAAGTGTTAATTGGAGCAGACAGAGGAGAAGATAAGAAAGATAGAGACTTACAGAGCAAAATTGGTGCAGAGAAGATTCTACAGAGGCGCGGATCCGCCGCGTATGAGAGGTTCTTGCCGCGGAAACACGCTTAAGTGGTGAGATCACTGCACAAGCTTTTTACAGAGAGCTTCTGTTCAGCTGCTGAGTCCACTGGAATTTTCAGAAAAAATTTTCTCCAGCTCCAATGATTCCAGATTTTCTCGCAATCAAATCACAACACACGTATTAGTGTTTGCACGAATTTTTGATCTAAAAATTATAATGGAATAAATTGCTCAACTCAAATTTCAAAATACGAACTATTAGCGCACTATCCCCGGCAACGGCGCCATTTGGCTGAAAAGAATTTCTCGTTGTGTATATTTGAGAAAATTTGTAAAGAAATCACAACCAAAAATTATTTGACCGCAATCAACTACGGTGTCGGATGTAGATTGTTAGTGAGTGTGGATCGTCCACAGGGAAAGTGTAATCGTTCGTCTTTTGAATTAGATGAGTCGAAACTTTAAGAAAACAAAACAAAACAATTCATGATTTAAATTTTGTATTTCAAGAAAAAAGAAAATATCTAGATCTAAGAAAAGTAAAGGATAGAATCAAGAATTGATCGTTTGATGATTTTTCCAAACCAAATATCAAGAATCGAAATGAGGCTCGTAGGAATCGATCGGATCTATAGATGTGATGTAATCTTACAATTACGTATTCTTATCCTTCGATGAATTGATACTAGATCGATGATGATCGATGAGAATTAGAGACTTCTTGTGAAACTAGGGTTTCATCTTATCTCTTGTTCTTTCATTGATATCATTCATATTCTAGCCTCTAGTAAATTCAAGAAACGATCGTAGATCCCTAATTTCGAGCGATCACAATCAAGAAAGCATTGCTACGAAACTAGGTCATCGATTCTTGAACTTGCTAGGGTTTACAAAACTCGTAGGACTTAAAAATCGTATTAAGATTTGTTACATCATCATTCTACAATCGTCTCGACTCCTTTACGAGCGGAGTTTTACTCAAACATCACAACAAGAACAACAATTACAAATTGAGATCTAATCATGATGCAAGAATTAAAAGAAAGCAAGATTAAAGAATTTCACCTTTTATTTATATCAACAATTTCATTACATTCGCTCAAGAACTACAAGAGGAAGAATTCGATCGTCGACTTGGCTTCGCTCGTCTCCGTGGATCGCGGATCGGCTTGGATCACTTGCCCGATTGAAGATCGGCTCGGCTCCTAAAAGGTTGAAGGCTTCTTGCTCGATTGGTACTCAATATCTTGGATTTGGAGTGGAATTAGGGTTAGGGTTTCGCACAAGCCTTGTCACGAGACTTGTGGAAGAAGATGGTGTAGAATGAACCAATGGTTATTGATTATTGATTAGCCTTTAACCCTAGGTCTAGGTTCCTATTTATAGATAACTAACCCTAGATCTAGGATTTCAAATTCTAAGTTTCCCTCCTAAAGTTTGTTGAGGAAATTCAAATTTCCCTCCAAAAGTTAGTTAGGGGAGAAGCTTCTAGATGTGATTAGTTAGGAGGGAGCTTCTAGAAGAAGTTAGTTAGGGGCTTAATTAAGATTAGCATTTCTTAATCTTCTTTGCTGATCTGGCAGTAGCTTCTGGAGAATTCTGGAATTTGTGGTATCAGAAATGAATGTGGGCCAAGAGATAGGAGTTTTGCACAGAAATTGAAACGCTGACGTGGCAGAAGAGGCGCGGATCCGCGGCTCAATGCAGGTTCCTGCCGCGGATCCGCGGCTACATGTGGGCTTTGGGCTTCCATTCTTCTGGTACAGTCTTGGGATGATTGTTGGGCCTTGGTTTGATATATATAATTGTATAATTCCTTCTGAATTGCTACCAGATCTGAAATGATTTAGTTGGCGTATTTTTGATCAGCTCTTTTGTTTTTCTTCCGTATTTCCTGCACAGACTCAAGACAAGTGTTGCGCAAATACAGAAATGATGCGATGCCATGAAATGCGGTTAATTTCCCTTAAAGTGTCGGTTTAAAAGTTTCATACATGCAATCTGGTATTTTACGACAGATTTGCTAATATGTAGAATATGAATGCCGAACACTTCTAAATGTATGCAAATGTTAAGGAAATTGCCGGCTAAAATATACAATATTTTCGACTGATCAGAGCTCGATCTTGTGTTGCCTCGACGTAGATCATCTTCGGCATCGAAGTCGACGACCTAGCCCGCCCATTTCTCCGATGAAGCCGATGCTAGAGTCGGGGATCCGATATGGACAGCGGAGGGACGTCATCATGGAGCCTAGGAGGTTGAGGACCAGATCTACAAAGATTGTAGTCACTTTCCTTTAGCAATAAAGTAGTTTACTTGCTTGCATCGCCTCTTTATCTAGTTAACGATCCGTATTAGGGTTTGTAGGCACATGGAAAATTTTTGAATTAGCCATGTTTGATCACTTGTGAGACCTCATTAGTGTGCCTAGGAACCCTACAGTGGTATCAGAGCCTAGCTAGAGCTTTAGGCGATGTGTAGACGAAGCTAGAAGTCCGATCGAACCCGATATTCCCCGATTTCAACCCTCTCTGTACAATTTTTCAAACAGTGGATTTTTGTGAATTAAAAATTCTCAAAATATTAAGCAGGAAAAACTAAGAATTACTGTGAAGTACGGTCCCCTAAGTCAACAATTTGACCGCGGAACCGCGGCGAAACCATCGGTTTTGCGGCGGTTCCGCGGCCAAAATTTGGACTTAGTCCCTGAAATTTCATATATTTATTCTTAGGTCCTTTCTTGGCAATTTTTTATGGGAATATTTTAATTCCACTCAAGTGTTGAGTGTTCTAGGGTTTTATTGGGGACTCGTTAATTTGATCGAATAATTTAACTTCGTTTAAGTTTTTCCGGATATTTTAGAAACTGTTAAAAAGTTCGACCGGATATAAATACCCACTTTATCCCCTGCCGGGAAATTTCCATGTGTTAGATCTTTTCGTAGTTTAAGAACGTTCAAAGTAGTGCAAGTAACGCGATGGTCCCTCTAGAAGACAACAAACCTTAACTCGATTATGTGACCGTCTTGAACTGCCCTTTGAACCTTAGGGTTTGGGGCAGTACGGCGTGCCACATGTGAGGCGTTGGCTTGACCCTTCTACGGCTGGACCATTGGTACTGAGGTATGAACTGGATGTTTTTAAACTTATTTCATGTGTTGAGCTGTTTCGGGAAAACTTGGGTGTTTGAATGTTCGATCGGAAAGTTTAACATTTTCTATTTTATCTGGAATGTGATACAATAATTGGAATTCACAAGTAGTTATGAGATAACTGAATGAATGTTATAAATCTAGCGGTTTAGTCTCACTTGATCGGTTGCCACGGAATTTTGATGTGATCAAAAGTCCGTCGCAATCACGTAGCGTACGTGGATACTCGCCGGGTAAACTTAATAGTCTGCTACACCCCATAGCCCCGACCAAGTGACTGTAGGAGAACCCCGTCGCCGAAAGCATCCGTTCGGGTGCTCACGGCAGCGGTGTTCCGCCTTGGTGCACTTCGTCGGCGGCATCGGGGGTGCAGCCGTCTACTGAAGTTTGCGACGAGCATTCGATCAGGATGTCGGGAATCTTGTTGAGTTGCCCGACTTGATATTGAAAAGAGTTTTCGATAATAAGACTAAAATGCGGGGTTTATAATTGTTAGGCATGCGATGTTTAAGGAATTCATTTGATTAGGCATGCGATATCTAAGGAGTTTGCGGATTCCAACTGTTGTAGTTTTACACTTTCTTTTCTGTGACCGTAAGTGTAATATGTGATATCGCCGGTTTCGTTGCTATATGTCAACCACAATTGGGATGCGCATATTTACTTACGTTGATGACATGTGATGTTTTGTGTTGCTGGATATGTTATATTGGATCGTCGTATTTGAATAGCCGGGTTTTTTTATGTGAGACGAGTGTTTTTCATTTTCATTCATGTAAAAACTTGTATGTAATATTCTTTTATTGGGGCACTTCCAGGTTGCGGATGATGTCACCATTTGTATATTATTTACTTTTCTGCACTAGGATAGACCCAAGGAGGAGGGCACAAGTAACCGGGTTCTAGGGTCGAGTGGGAGACCAACTCGAGGAGTCGAGTCCGGGTCTCCTAACCCTAGAATTGGTAGGGTTGCTTGCCGCTCTCGTAGGGGTCTAGGGGTGTGGGATTGGCTATTCATCACGACCGTGGAATCCGTGTTTTATACTGGCTCGTATTGAAAACACGGACGTCCTAGTATATCCAATATTTCATATGATATTTTCTGCTGCGTTATCTGTGATGTGATCATGTGATATATTCAGATAGATATAGTATATAGTATATATTATATATTATATAGACGTTGCTTATGTTTTACACCCGCGCTAGCCCTACCTCGCTCTGGCGTTAGTTACCTAACCTAACGGTGCAGACGGGACATCGAGGCGAATGCGGATGACATAAGCGTACGTTATATTTATCTGTGATGTTTAGGTGGAATTAAATGATGGGATATTCATTAATGAGATTAATGAAAGAAAATAAACCTAATTGATGTTGGGGAATCGAATTTCAAAAATAAAACAGGTAGCTACAGTACTTGCTTTGCATCGCGGTGTTCATTATAGAACATCCTGCACCTTATTCAATAAGGAAAAGACCGAGATCCCTTCACCAGGAGTGACTCCTTTAGCAATAACTGGCAGATGCTACAACCCTCGGTTTGTCTTTTGATCGCTTCTATAGTTTCCGCTTTGCACAGTGATATATATGATATATCCCGCACCTCATTCGACGAGGAAAGGGCCGACGATCCCTTCACCGGGAGTGACCCCTTTAGCAAAACTAGAAAAGCCTAAAAAACATTCCATTTAGAAACCATTTGATTCCGCAACGAGATCAAGTTCAAAGCGTTAAAGGTTTTCACAAAAACCATTCGCAGCCCTCCGTCATTTTAGGAAGTAGAGTACTTAGTATTCGTGCTACGTTTGTCGACCATAGCCGAGGCGTAGTGTGCGGTAGCTAAGTGATGTCTTCCTATACAGCATATGATGCGATTAGTTAGGACAGTCATGTGGCTTTGTTGACCTTAGCCAACGGTCATGTGGGTGGGTCTAATTAATCATGAAATGACGGGTAGAACTTGACTAGTACCTATGATTTGTTGACCTTAGCCAAGGTCATAGGTGCTAGGGGTAAAAACCATTATCGGGAGTTTCAAGTGTTGAAATTTGCAATGAGATTGCATACCTTCTATATGATAGTTGGATCCCGATACCCACTGCGAGTAATTGTTACTCCTGGGAGAGTTTTGCACTTTGCAATTAGCCGATAAAGTAGGTGTCTAGAAAGATGTCAACGGGGTTATGCCTCTGGGAAAACGAGGTTTACTGTAATTAGGTCCGTGCGAAAGCACGGGGAACCTCCCTCAAAGTACCGACACTGGCCTGGCTGAAAGATTGGCGAACTCGTAGAGTGTAATTAATCCCGGCTAGTCTTTCCTTTTAAGGTTTGAAGGAAGATTTGATAAAAACAGTGGGAGCCATCCTGATTAGATAAAATATATAACCAATCTGATTTTGCAAGAGCGCACGCAGAGTGTTTTCTTCTCTCTCTCCAGGTAGCGACCATATCACGCCTTAATCAAGATAATAATATGGATGTATTGACCGAACCCGCTTGTTATACTGAGCTGGGGATCGTTGGTCCCGCTCCAACTTATAATTGTTATAAGACAGAGCAGGAAATAGGGAAATACCAGGATTCCCATGCCGCCCAAACGAAGAAAGTGCATGAGATGCATCTCCTTCGGGTGTGTTCATTACAAATAACTATTTCTCAGTATCCTCTGCATCCTGGGTATTTGATACTGGATCAGGATCCCAGATATGTAATCTGTTACATAGGGCTACAAAAAGATAGAAAAACTGAGAACGGGTGATAAGTTTCATGAGACAGAAAACGGGGCAAGTGTTGCAGCCAAGTCTGTTGGTCACTGTCACCCTGTATTACCAATACATTAATTCTGAACAAATGCTATTAGATACCGAACCTGATATACAAAATCATATCTATCTCTTTATTAGTAAAGAAATGATAAAATTTTGTATTGATGGATAATGTTTTGAATATTTCCTATATCAAAAGTTGATCGGTTCAGGCACGTTATCTAAAAGCATTGACGTTCTAAATCAAACTACAGAACACACACAAGAGGAAGAGTTCGGAAATGAACGAATCCTTCTTAAGGTATTGTAGACTAGGTCATATCAATGTGACCCGACTGGCTGAAGTTACTTTTTAGATGCATATTTAAATCAGTTTGAATTTACATCTTATGAAACTTGCCAGTCATGTCATAAAGATTAGATGACCATAGCTCTGCTTATTGGAAACAGAGAAAGAGTTAATGAACTCTTGGGACTGATACATGATGATGTATGTAAGGTCTCATGTCTACAAATGCCAGGACTGGTTCTTTATACTTCATTACGTTCTCTGATAATCTCTCAAGATTCAGACATATGTTCCTGTTGAAACACAAGTCCGAACCTTTTGAGATATTCACAGAATATAAGTTAGAAGTAGAGAACCAAAATACGGGTATAAGTATTATGTCCTTTGATGTGATCGGGAGGAGAATACTTGTGCATAGAATTCCTGGACTGTTCTAAAGGAGAATGAGATTCTCTCTCAGCATTACTCCTCCGTATACACCATAGCACGATGGTATATCGGGGCGGAGCAATTGCACCCTATATGATATGGTGCGCTCTATGATGAGTACTACTGAGTTTCCTATTTCCTTTTAGGGAGTTATGCACTTATGAAGTTGCATACCTATTGAATAGGGTTCGAATCAAATCAGTGCCTACCACTCTATATAAGATATGGTATGGGAAGAGCCTATCTCTTAAGTAAGTTAAGCTTTGGGATTGTCCGGCCTATGTCAAAAGCAAAATCCTGACAAGATCTAGGCAAGGTCAGTTCTGTAGAACTGGAAAGGTTCCAGCTATACAAAACTGCAGCTGATGATTTGACAAAACCAAAGGATTCAATGGTTCCCGACGAACCTCAGCCTCTCCGCCGATCTAGTAGGGTTCCTCATCCGCCTGAGAGATACCTCGGTTTCTCGATGACAGTGGGAGCGAGGAATGCATCATGAGATGATGACCCAACTAGTTTCGAGCAGGCAATCGAGAGTAGGGACTCTGTAAGAATGGTTGGATGCTTAGCGATCTGAGATAGAATCCATGTACACCAACAAAGTATGGACTTTGGTTGCTATATCTGAAGTGTTAATTCCCCATCAGGAGCAAGTATATCTAGAGAAGATTACTTGGTGTAGATGGAAAAGTTGAGACTTTCAAAGCTAGACTTGTTAAAGGTTTTCGTCATCGACCAGGCGTGGATAATGATGAAATCTTTTCCAGGGACTATGCTTAAGTCCATCCAGATCCTACTTGCCATTGCTACATACCATGACTACGATATCTGGTGGTTGGGTGCCATGACTACTTTTCTAAATAATGATTTAGAAGAGAACGTCTATAAGAACACAGCCAGAGGGCTTCGTAAACAGTGGGAGCAGCGGAAACGTGTGCAAGTTGCTTTACATGATAAAGCAGGCATCGCGGAGTTGGAACGTCTGTTTTGATGTGGTAGTCAAAGAGTTTGACTTCATCAAAATAGTAGATGAACCTTGTATGTACAAAAAGGTAGTGGAGAGTAAGGTGGTCATCCTCGTATTGTACGTGGACAACATACTCTTGATAGGAAAGGGGTTTCCTATACTACGCTCGGTCAATCTCCGCTTATCACAAGGATTCTCCAATAGGATCAAAGTGATACCTCCTAAATCCTGAGTTTTCATCTATGAGATAGATGTAATTGGATGCTAGGATTCTCACTAGATGTAGTGAGATAGTATCAATCGATCCTGGGGAGAATCACTGGAAGGGTTCTAGGGTGATAAAGACGACTAAATATCAGTCACAGGCATTGTCTTTACCCTCAGTAGAGGGACGGTATGTTGGAAGAGTTCCAAGCTAGATACCGTGGCAAACTAGACGATAAAGGCTGGTAACATCGCTATTAAAAATACTACCAAAGAGGCAGTTTGGGTGTATATTGGTTCATGAGATGAACTAGGTTCCCACCATTGTGTGACAATGGAAGTGTGGCTTTGGCCAAGGAACCATGATCCCATCAGTGACCCAGACATATTCTGAGGCAGCATCACCTGATCATGGAGATAGTTGATCTCCAGAGTGATCAAGGTTAGGAGAGTAGACTCAGAGGATAACACCACGGATCCACTCACGAAGGCCTTTTTCCCAAAGAGAGACTTTTAGGGGATGGTTGAGTATTAGATACTACAACTACTGCTACAGATGGCCCTAGTGCAAGTGGGAGATTGTTAGTTATATGTATGCCCTAGAGGCCATTACTGTACATTGGATGTATATTGTAGTGGATGCTGGGACATATATAGGTAGGACTTTCTTGTTCGACATGATAATACGCTATCTGGTTGCTCTTTATCTTAACATGTATACTTTCTGTCTCTCTGTTACATGTTGATAAAGCCCTTAGGATGTGTACTCGACTTCCAGGACTATGATGCAGATCATACTAGTGGGGCCTGGATAGTCTATGAGTACATCCTTCAATGTTCCTAGTCGTGGGAATATCGAGACGGGGCATCGATATTCCAGAGTAGACTAGCGTATATCTTCTCGACCCATGTGATGGGCGATGGATGATCCCATATCCATTTGTGTTTGACATCGGAGATGGTATGCGGGTGCTCAGTGGAGACTGGGTACACTGAACGGACTCGCCGAGAACTCCCAGATGGTTTTATATCTCACGTCAGATGGCAGTTCTCTGGTGACACTGGTACAGCTTAGTTTGTTGACCCGAGATCGTCATAGAGTCTTGTGTGTCTCCCACTGTGCTTTGATTTCCACCCTACCACGGCTCTACTGAGTCGTGTAAACAGGTGGTTTTTGGGTACAGTCCCGATTCACATGGAGGCAATGAGCGATAGGAGGGGATTCGTCTCTCCCGGTATTGGGGGTTGATGTTGCGCTATGCTCGACTGGCTATAACAGAAAATCCCTGGCCAGGGTTGCAGTGATATACTGGTAAGAGTTATCAGTAGTTTCACGAATGTTATGGACCTCACGTCGGCATGACTTATTGAGCTATTGGGGTCTGACGTTTACCACCCCTAGGCGAGATATGCGACATATCAGACGAACAGACCGGACTGTACGGTAAGTGTTACTGGTTGGATTCACAGGAGTGTGAGCGGGCTTGCTCGTCGATCTTCTGATCGCTCAATACCCGGTTGGCCGTTACATTTAGCAGACCGCTTGCGGCTTGTGGGTGTTTGATATGATCATCATCTGCTGCCGGCGTATTGACGAGTCTTTAGAGTCCTACACAGAGGTTTCCTGGCTCAAGCGAAGCAAAATAGGAGCGCATATGAGATATGTGTGGGACCGAGAATAATGCATGTATGTGATACCGTATTCTATTCTCGCGATGAATGTATCGATTGGTTGTATGCGATATAACCTAGTTATCGAATCAAGGATTGATTCGATAAGCCGATACATTGGATATTAGTCGGTTATATGCGATATGACCGGATCGTTAAATCAAGTATTGATTTAATGATTTAATGCATAATTATATATTTGATATAATAATTTGCATTAACTAGTATTTGTTCACTTTAAATGGATTTTCTCACTTGAAGTACACAAGTTGTATATGTGATATACTTTTGTGCACTTGATTGTATCATGTTTGATGATACATGCTAACTTGGGTTTGTGTAAGATTTAAACCTTGGTTAAGTAAATGGTTAGGGTTTTGATTTTGTTAACCATTTATTTATTTATTCTTTTTTGAAAAATAGAAATTGTGGCTTTCTTTGTTTCTTTCATGAAGCTTCATGAAGTGTTGAAAGCTTGACCATTTTGTTTGCTTCCCTTAACCTAACCATTCACCTAACCCTAGTTTAGTCTCTACACTTGACCATGGTTGGTATATGATAAGTATTCATTTTATTTTCTATTTGAAAAATACTTATTATATTCTTTCTTCTTCTTCTTCTTCATCTTCAACAAAGAAGAAAGCTTGCATCCTTTAATGGCAACTTGAGAAAAAGAGTAAGAAATCCAATTCTAAAGTGAACCCACTTCCTATTTCTTCATCCTCTACCACTTGCCAAGTAGTATAGGGTGTTTTCTTCACAAGTTTCATGGCTTGGTGAAGTTGGAGCTTGATCTTGTGTTGCCTCGACGTAGATCATCTTCGGCATCGAAGTCGACGACCTAGCCCGCCCATTTCTCCGATGAAGCCGATGCTAGAGTCCGGGATCCGATATGGACAGAGGAGGGACGTCATCATGGAGCCTAGGAGGTTGAGGACCGGATCTACAAAGGTTGTAGTCACTTTCCTTTAGCAATAAAGTAGTTTACTTGCTTGCATCGCCTCTTTATCTAGTTAAAGATCCGTATTAGGGTTTGTAGGCACATGGAAAATTTTTGAATTAGCCATGTTTGATCACTTGTGAGACCTCATTAGTGTGCCTAGGAACCCTACAGCATACGCGATCACCCTATCATACTGCATCAATACGCACCCTAGCCCCACTCGAGAAGCGTCACAATAGACCATAAATCCGCCTGATCCTGAATGCAATGATAACACCGGCACCGTAGTCAAACAAGTCCGTAGCTGCTGAAAGCTATGCTCGCCCTCCTCCGTCGAATCGAAAAGAACTCCCTTCCGGGTCAACTCGGTCAAAGGTGCGGCAATGCAGGAGAAATCCTGTACAAATCGCCTGTAGTAGCCGGCCAGTCCTAGAAAGCTGCAGATCTCCATAACTGATGTCGGTCTGGGCTAACGCTGAATGGCCTCGATCTTCTTCGGGTCCACACATATACCGTCTCGTGTAATCACATGACCCAAGAAGTCTACGCTATCAAACCAGAATGCGCACTTGGAGAATTTTGTGAAAAGCTGGGGCTCCCTCAAGGTCTGCAGTGTAATCCGCAGGTGCTGCTCGTGCTCCTCTCGGCTCCGGGAATACACCAAAATATCGTCAATGAATACGATGATGAACAAATCAAGATACGGCCTGAATATACGGTTCATCAAGTCCATGAATGCAGCTGGGGTATTGGTGAGTCCGAACGACATCACCAAAAACTCATAATGGCCGTAACACGTGCGGAAAGCTGTCCTCGGTATATCCTCCTGTCGAACCCGCAGCTGATGGTATCCTGATCGCAAGTCGATCCTCGAAATATATCCTGCCCCTGAAGCTGGTCGAACAAATCGTCGATGCGTGGCAAAGGATATTTGTTCCGCACTGTAACCCTGTTCAGCTGGCGGTAGTCGATACACAAATGCAAACTGCCATCTTTCTTCTTGACAAACAGGACCGAAGCACCCCAAGGAGACACACTGGGTCGAATAAGTCCCTTATCCAGCAAACCTTGCAACTGTCCCTTCAACTCACTAAGCTCCGCCGGGGCCATCCGATAAGATGGTATAGAAATAGGCCCCGTGCCGGGAATCAAATCAATACAGAAAATAATATCACGCTCAGGTGGTAGCCCAGGAAGCTCGTCAGGGAAAACATCAGGGAACTCACAAACAATCGGAACCTGGTCCAATGGAACATCTATAGCTCTAGTATCACAAACATAGGCTAGAAACCCCAGACATCCCTTCCTCGACAGCTATCCAGCACGAAAAGAAGAAATCAAACTGTGAGGGGCGGCACAACAGTCCCCCTGCATAACAAAAGCCGACTCGCCGGGAAAACAAAATCTAACTGTCCTTTTGCGGCAGTCCACAGACGCATAGCACGTGGCTAACCAATCCATACCCAAAAGAACTTCGAAGTCCAACATCTCAAGAAGGATCAAGTCGACAGGCAACTCTCTCTCGCCAATACGGACAATACAGGATCGGAACACGTGTTTAGCAACAAACGACTCTCCTACAGGAGTAGTCACAACAAGCGGCTGCTCAAGCAAACCGGACTCTCTACCCAAACTCAGCACGAAATGTGTAGAAACATACGAGTGCGTGGATCCGGGATCAAACAACACGTGTGCGTCAATAGAACATACTGATAGGGTACCTGAGACCACCGCATCGGACGCCTGCGCATCCTGATGCGTCAACACGAAAACCCGTGCCTGTCCTCTACCTGCGATTGGTGGTCCCTTACTAGCAACTGGCTGTACTCTGCCGGCGGCTGGCTGTCCTCTGCCTCGGCCACCTCATCCTCTATGAGTAAACCCTCCGCGACTACGGCCGCTCTGTGCATAAGTCTGACGCGGAGCAACAGTCGGTACAATAGGCAACGCCCTCTGGGGTGGGGAAGGTGGAAGTGTGACATGTGGTACAACTGGCTCCCTCCGGCGTATCTCGGTACAATCTATGACGCAGTGACAGGGACTACCACACCCAAAGCATCCACGCGACGACTGCTGACCCTTCTGGAAGTGTGACATGTGGTACAACAGTCGGTACAATAGGCAACGCCCTCTGCCACCTGTACGACGTCTATCACGGCGTCCGAATGGAAGTCTCCGTGCTGCTGTATCAGTACGAACCCTCTTCGGCCCTGGAACTACCGAAGTCTCTGCAAGACGCTCCTCAACTAATAGGACTGCATCTACAGCTGCTGCATAAGTCTCGCAATGATGTGCACTGATCGTGAGGAACAGTGGGGTAAGTAAGCCTCGAACAAATCTCTTGACTCGCATCTCCTCAGTAGCCACTAGGTATGGGGCATAAACAGATAGCTCGGTGAATAGTATATTGTACTCTGCCACTGTCATCTCTGGCGTCTGGCGTAAGGACTCGAATCTGTGCGCTCGGGCATCCCTGACACTTTGGGGAAGGAAACGGGCTAGAAACACCATCACAAACTCGGTCCAGGTCATAGGAGGAAGACCTGCTGCTCTGCCCTTCTCGATCGATTCACACCATTTCTGCGCAAGACCTTCCAGGCGAAAGTTCGCGAACTCTACCCATCTCGCATCTGAGCATCTAAGTGAACAACATATCCGGGTCATCCTATCAATGAAAGACTGTGGGTCCTCGGCTGCATCGGTGCCTGTGAAGACCGAAGGCTTCAGCCTCATGAACTCTGATAGCGATACTGTAATAACCTCCGTGGCTGCAGAGGCAACTGCCTGTACTGTAGGTACCATCGCGGTCCCCGTAATGGGTGGAGCTACCTTTGGTCGCTGCGCTCGAAGTGTCTCGACTAGCGACCCTATCATCTGGCGCATCTCCTGCATACCAGCCCCTATCATGGCGATCTGATCTGTCGTAGGAGGAACAGTCTGCTCTGGTACAACAGGTGTACTGCCCGGATCAGTCCTCGTCTCGGACGAGTCAACTCGAATCTCGGCTCTCGCGGCCGCTCTCTGCGCCCTCGTAGTCTTTGGCGGCATAATGGCAGAAAAGAAAGTAGGATTCGATAAGGATACGGAAATCGAATCATAAGGATGTATGCAATCATGAAGGAATTTCAATCAATTAGTCCTAAGGTCGTTTAGGCGGAGTACCGTGTCGTGAGTATGCCGCGGAACATACACACGCTATGCCACTCTGCTTTAGCTACCTACTCTATCATACCAGGTTCATCTTACACTCCGAAGGTAAAACCTACGCTCTGATACCAACTTTTTCACGACCCAAAGTTCGGCCCGTGACTGGCACTTAACCGCGTAACGTCTACAGGCGTAACGCAACTAAGTAAGCCGAAACCCAGAAATCAAAACCATTAAAGGAATGAGTGTTAAAACATTTAATAGAACATTTGTTAAAACGTTTAGAAAACCTTAAGTAATTTAGTAAAATTCTTTAAAGTCCAAGTTATTATCTTAAAAATTTTGGCGGCATTTCCTTTGTAAAAACTGGCCCCGAAATCGGGTACAAGACAATATATGAGTAAAATGATATACAATAGAAATAAAGCATCCCAAACGGGAGCAATCACGTCCAACGGCGGAAACAATCACCACGATAATAATATACGACGCCGTAGCGAAGAATGAGCAAAAATAAGTGAAGACAACATGAAATATAAAACTGTATAAATAAAGTCGGCTCACAACGAGCTCGACACCAGAGTACAAAATAATATATAGCGTCCTCACAACTGGTCTCTAAGTCAATACATAAGTAGTAGATGGAGAGTACTAGATACAATGGTGTATACAACTGGAAAAATAAACAGATACCGCACAAAACCCTCCTATCAGCATAAGGGCTCAAGCGCCAACTGCAGTGGTATCTGTGTCAAAAGATGCAAGATAGCAGCCTGCCGCGACTACTCTGAGGGGCAACCTGCAAACACTGTGGCACAACGGGGGTGAGTTGCCAACTCGTGAATAGTAGATAATATATAAAGGTAATCGCGAGTATGCACGTGCTGCGATACTCTAACCTATGACAACAGATAATATCTATATGATGAGCTAGATGAGCAATAATCATGCAACAAGTGCGATCTAATAACATCTCTATATGATGAGCAGGGTATGCAATAGTCATGCATAGCATGTGCAATCTAATAACATCTATATAGGATGAGCAGGGTATGCAATAATCGTGTATAGCAAGTGTACTCTATTAGGTACTACAGATACAGGATGAGATGTATAACAATAAATGCTGAGCATTGGAATAAATAATATCTACACGGAATGTCAACGTGGAAAATAACCGGTGTCCATCAATACACCCAAATCCCAGTAAAACTCAGGCGCTGTCACTCAATTCGGCCCTCAAATCCTGTAAATCTCATAGAATCGTGAGTGCCCAACATCGACACTCGAAATATCATAAAATAATTGTGTCCAGCATCGACACGCAAATCCACAAGTATCGGGCTCCGTCTGTGGAATCGGCCCTCGGCCCCGGCAGTACGCGTCGTCCCGTATCCATCTATTGACTCTGGTCGGTATCCTTCGGATAACCGCTAGGTCCAACCAATCACCGGTAGGTAGTAGTCCCTCTGCTGGGCTCACCGTCCAGCAGTACGAGGCTTCTTGCCCCGGGGTACCGTACCGGGTCCACCATGTACCCGCAATCGGTGCCTACCACTCCTCGAATCGGGTATACTCACACAAGCCCTCTTGAACCGAGAAAACTCATGGTGGACAAACTGAAATATCATATCAAGAGAAACCGGGTTTTTAAAACAGTGCGTATTTTCTTAAAATAATACCACGGTTCTCAAATCCAGAAATCCCATAAATCCAACTCAATGCGTAAATCCATGCAATGTGTCGTATGGCACTAAGAGTAAAAAGGGGAAACTGCACTTTTAAAAGAATCCAGTTTTGAAAATATCTCATACAGTCCCTATTTTCTTGAAATCAAGTCAATATCATCCATGTATGTAACATATGTATGTATGTAGGTATGGATGTGCAAATGGATATATACGCGAATATGAGTGTAGTACTACTATGAAAATACAGTGTGCATGTGCGCAAGTATGAAGATATCAATATATGTATGTACTTGTATGAATATACAGTATACATGTGCGCAAGTATGAAGATATCAATATATGTGTGCACTGGTATGAATATACAGTGTGCATGTGCGCAAGTATGAAGATATCAATATATGTGTGCACCGGTATGAATATACAGTGTGCATGTGCGCAAGTATGAAGATATCAATATATGTGTGCACCGGTATGAATATACAGTGTGCATGTCGCAGGTATGAAGATATCAATATATGTGTGCACTGGTATGAATATACAGTGTGCATGTGGGCAGGTATGAAGATATCAATATATGTGTGCACTGGTATGAATATACAGTGTGCATGTGCGCAAGTATGATGATATCAATATATATGTGCACTGGTATGAATATACAGTATGCATGTGCGCAAGTATGATGGTATCAATATATGTGTGCACTGGTATGAATATACAGTGTGCATGTGCGCAAATATGATGATATCAATATATGTGTGCCCTAATTTAATACATATAAACATCTATGACTAAACATCCTATCACGCCCTGACGCTTAACGCCATACGGGCAATTTCCCCGTAGATGTTAAATCTACTCACCTGGTCGCGTGCTAAGCGTAGCCGACCACGTACTTCCCTTTCTTTGCGGTGTCCGACGTACCCGCCTGCGAACCTAGAATTTACACAATGAATCCATATATAAGCAAAATGCTACAGAACGCGATATCGAAAACAAACGAGAAACTCGCGTCGTGAACTAAATGCGCGTGTGTCCGATACGCTAAAACGTGTGTATACGCGTCTAAAACTACCCCGACACGTCACGATACGCTGGAACACAGAACTTGCTCACGTATCACACGTGTCGCGCAAACAAAACGTAAGAGAAAAATGATATATGGTCCCAGATTTTTACCCGGGTGAAAACTTACAAAATTGCATATACCACAGACCTTAAATATACAGCAGACTCCTACCCATGCAAACCCAACCCAAAAACTCCCTCATCTAGCCGCAATTTGCGGCCAGAAAGAATAAATCGGCGGCCAAAGGGTGGTTAGGGGATCTCGTTCTCTGGTGGTGTGCTCAAGGTCTATCAAATATGCTCCAGTTATCTCAATTTTTCTCTGAAGTAACCGGGTCTATAGCAGATCACAGAAAGGCCAAGTTTTGCTTAAAAACGTTATATTTTGCACAAAAAGAAAACCTAGGGTATTTTAGTGAAATCTGGGTTAAAGTTAGGTTTATGTGGCCCTAATAACACTTAATTAGGCTAGGCTAACCAATAAAATCATTACTTGGCCACAACTTCACACAAAACACAATTTCTAGCTCTAAAACGCATAATTAACACTAACCGATTCTATTTAACACACAAGCTTAGTAAAAAGGAGTTGGGTTTAAGAAATATACCCCAATAGACCCAAGGAAGCAGGAGAAGGAGGAGAAGAAGAAAATGAGGTGGTGGAGCTGCTGCTGTTGCTTGCTGTGTGCTGTTGTTGCTGCTGATTGTTGTTGTTGTTGTTGCTGCTGCTACTTCTTCTGCTGCTGCTATTGCTTCTGCTGCTGCTGCTTCCTCTGCTGCTGCTGCTGCTATGAGAGTGATGATTGTGAGCTGTTATGCGTGTTCAAGTTCTAGTTTAAATACCGCAATCAAGACGGTTTCGCTTGTAGCTAGCCGGTTGAGTACGGGTCGTCCGCAGGGAGATGGGAGTCTTTTTCAATGTGTTTTAACGAGTTAAGTCCGAGAGTTCAGATTTGTTTGTGATTATCTACGTGTTAAGTTGATATTTAAAGCGAGCTTGTTAGGGTTAGGATTAGGTTAGTTTGAGTTAGGAGTCTCCACATCTTTCGTTGCCCCTCTTAATATCGGTGTTACGGTAATCGGCAACAACGGGGATTAGCACGACTAGGAAGGAACTTGCGAGTATAAGCTAGGCTTTCCAACGCATAAGTTCTTCCTTTTGGTGCTTGTCCGTCCGTTCTTGGCTCTTAGCCATAACCTCCGGTTAATTCAACCACAACCGGTCTCACTACGGAATCACCGCTATCATGTAGGATAGGGTGCCGTAAGGAGCGGATTGTGGTTCAATTAACGGGAGTCGATTTAAGCTGTTGGGCAAGGAAAGAGTGAGAGAGATTTCCTTCTCTCAAACTTCCCTTATCCTACCCTAACAAGTATGAACTACTCACACATCATGATACGGAAAAATAAAACAAAACAAAAGAGGAAGATAGAAAGAAAGAGATTAGAAGATAACGACTAGCTATTTGCGACCTCACCTTGGCGAGGATCGAGCGTAAGCATCATTGTCGTATTAAGGATAAAGAAAAAAAGAGAAGAAAGAAATAACAAGAAAATAACAACAACTACTTAACGAATTAAAATTACAACAATTATAAAAAAGGCAAGACAAGCATGATAATAAAATGATCTTCTTTATTCATCACTCTTCACTCACAAGCTCACTACAAGTTTAATGGAGAAGAGATGAGAAGAGGAAGAAGAAAAACACTAAACCTAGGCAAAATGAAAATACAAGAATGGACCCTTTCCTTCACAAAGTTCTGGGCTATTTATAGGCCAAAAAATGAAAACCTAGGGCAACCACCAGAACCTAACTGAAAAGACCAAAATACCCCCCAAAGATCTCTGTCTGCCGTCACCATAAGGCCGCGGATCCGCAGCCTAAGCATGCTTAGGCCACGTTTCCGCGGCCATAGTAGGGTATTAGGCCTCCGTATTTTGTGGCTTTTCCTGGTCTTCTTTTTACTTCAGTATGGCATGTGTGTTTTCTGAAAATACCTCCACATTTCTTCCAGAATTTCTGTTGAGGGAAAGGTGGACTTTTGTGGATGTTTTTGTCATGATTGCCTCGAGCTCCGCGTAGATCTCTTGGATCTTATGCTGCCATTGAGCCTTGTGCCTGAAAACGACATTGATTTGACATTTTGTCTCCCTAAACTGGTATCTGGCAACATACGGATGAAGAGCGGAGACCGTGTTTTATCTGTGGTTGGCAGGAACCCGGATTTTGTCGTGTTTTCCATGAATTTCATCATTTTAGAACCGAGAACCTGTATCCTGCAATTGACTAGCAAACACGGCTCAAGAGTATCTACCGATATGCAATGTGACAAAAATTGGGCGGTATGAAAATGCAAAAATCTGATATGAACAAGTGAGAGTGAGAGAGTTGTGAGAAAATGAGAGGCAAAGGAAAAAGAATTGAGAGTTAAGGCTAGTCAACCCCCTCCTCTCTCTCTCTTCATTAAATGAAGGCATGGCTCAAGCCATGATGCCCTTCTCTCTCTCTCTCCCTCTCCCTCCAGGTCAACCAAATTTTAAATCATTTCCATTTAAAAAAAACAATTAACCCCAAAACCCTTAATAAGAATTTCAAATGGGCTTAACAAAATGGTTAGTTCACCATGGTTGATAATCATGGTCTAACCCTAATTTAACCCTAGATTATATGCACATGTGTGTGCAAGGCCTAGAAAAATTCTAATAAAATATTCATTAAATTTTATAAATTATTTGAAAATCGTTTTGGTAAAATTTTTTATTAAAAACCATATATTAAAATATAATTAGCCACTAATCACAACCTAAGGTGTTACACACGTGCAACTCACGTGCATAAATTCTAGGAGGGGGGGAGAGAGACAGACGACCAAAAGATAAATACATGCACATGTAACCTTTATGAGAACTATCATACCCGATAAAGATACATTTAGTATATTTAGGAAGAAGTTTGTGCTTATTATATGGATTAAGCAGACGAAAACATGCGGAACCAAAATCATGTAAGAATCGATTATCTGGTGGACGATGAAAAAGAGCTTCATAAGGAGATTTATGTTCAAGCAATACCGTAGTGAAATGATTGGTTAGAAAAACTGATGTAGACAAATCTTCTAACAAATAACTTGCTATAAGTTAACGGTGCTTATTGTAACATTTCAAAAATATAAAATATTATTTTTGGAAATTTAATATTAAAATAATATATTTCACGAAAACTATTCGATTTGCGAATAGGGGCTTTTCGTAAAATGGTATAAATATAGACCAATATTTGGAAAATAATCGGAGATTATAATGATTTGTTCATTAAAAAGATATTTATCGGATTTTGGCATTTTTATCATTCAATATATGCAAGTTTAAATTAAAATCGATTGGTGTACTACTAATCGCGATTTGGACAAATCCGTATTTTTACATTTTTCCATGGTTAGTGCACCATGTCATGTGCATGTTATGCATTGTGTTTGTGACTTGTGAGTTGTGAGATTTAGAAAAGGAAAAGAAAAGAAAGAAAAGAGAAGAGAAGAGAGTTAAGAGTGAGAGACAAAATGAGAAGAAACAAAAGAGATATTTGAGAGAGTGAGTGTAGGAGATATTTTAGAGTGAGAGAGTGAGTGTAGAAGATATTTTAAAGTGAGAGAGTGAGCATATGAGAGAGAGGGAAAGAATTGGCTGCTCATTTTCCCTATTGTTTCTTCATTCTTTCTTCATGCATCTTTCATCCCTCATTACCTCCTTGCATCATCTCAAATTCCTTCTCTAAACCCCATGCCAGCTTCATATAAAACATGCACAACCTCATTTTAAACCCTTTAAACCAATCAAGTTTGGATTTTGAAGACTTTGGGCAACTCAAGAATTTTCCTAAGTTGCCAAATTGAGGTAATCCCTTCACTTTAGATTAGTGTTTATGTTAAATATCCTAGTTTAGTTTAGAATTTGAATTAGTTAGGTTATGTGATCTTAGAAAATTCCAAGTTGCTGTTAAGTGGTAATTAGAGGTGTAGTGAGTGTTTGCAAGGCTTTAGAGTTGTTTACTGGCCAAGACCCGAGAATAGAAACCAAAACACGAACTTTGAAATCGGCCGATATCGTATTTTGTGTAATTTGTGATGGAATACTGAGATCTGCTATTACCCCAAAACACTAAGAATTATTTAGCAAACACAGAGAGATGAACAGGTAAGCTAGAAGCTAACCCCAAGACCCGAGACTCCCACTCCTTTCCCAGGCCGTAAATAAAATCCCCCAGGCCACAAATTGCGGCCTGGTCATGGTGAAAGGTGATGATTTTTGGTTACTGGCCTCCTTATCTGATATCTAGAGCAATCCTATATGCAAAATTGGCTAATTTTACCTGGGTCAAAATCTGTGATAGATTTCTCATGTTGCTGATTTCGTGTTATGCGATTTGTGAAACTTGGTTTTGGTATTTGATTTGGATTCTGTCGTTTGACGTTTGTACGTCAACGGACGATGGTTATTTGGTTGATTTGCATGCGAAGCTATAGGTTTTAACCTATGAGCGAATCCGTGTGCCGTATTGGTTTTCGGATATTGGTTTTAATTGCATTTCGATGTGTATTGATTATAGGTACTTCGCGTGGACTTCCGAGACGACGAAGCACATCGACTTCGGCTAAGCGAAGAGTTTAGAAGGTGAGTAGATTTATATCTACGGGGGAAGTCGGGTGGATGGCGTATAGCACCCCCGCAACCATTGATATGGAAAGATTGTTTTATAAATTATACTTTTGATAATAAGATATGCTACGAACTTATGGACATGGTTATAGGAAAAAGCAAAGAGATGATATGATAAAAATTGACGCTAATGAATATATTGATATATGAGAATATGAAATGAGAAAGTCAATCATGATAGGTATGAATTGAAAGAGGACAAGTATGAGTTGTTAATGGTATGATATGAGAGCGAGATCGATAAGCACGACATGAGATTAAGATAGAGCTGTTGTGAAGTTAATAAGATATGACATTTATATAAATGTGATTTGAGATATATGTGTGTGTGTGTGTGTGTGTGTGTATTTATGAGTATAATGAGTAATATGCCGTAGGAGACTTTAGATCCGTACCCTCATTATTGTATAGGTCGATAGATTCCCTATTCTGTTTGATGACCCCGTACGATGGATTACCATACGCGATGAGATGTACCGGATGATTGATCTGCGCTAGTGATTTGAGAATAATGATCGATGATTATTGTCATATCGGATGTTATGAGACGGGATCTCCAATATAAAGATTGCCACCTGAACCATACCTATTTTCAAAACGACGATGTGTATCGTTTAAAAGTGACCATATGATTCTTGTGTAGATAGATATACCCATTTATTGTTCATACTATGTAGGATATTACCCCTCGTGATGTACATACCACGTGCCGGTATTTAATATTATATGATATCATTTTCTAGTACACCTGCACAATTACTGTTGATGCGCATGTTACACATACACAGATTTGCTGGCTCACACACATTCTTCATCAGTAATTGCCATGTCACTTACACAGTAGAATGACCTTGTCACTTATACAGTAGAATTGTCGTGCCATTTATACAGGAGAACTGCCCTATCATGATATTAATCTTAAAAGTAAAAGTACACTCATTGTTTAGTACTATCACTTGACATGCTTGCATGATATACTCGATATGCTCATATTACTACTCTGTGTTGCATACATCGTACTTTATGGTTATATGCATTGAGATGTTGTTTTTATGAGATCTCTGGATTTGAAAACAGCGGTTTAATTTCAAAGGAGATTGTGTATTATTTTAAAAAATGCGGTTTCTCTTGATATGATATTTCGAGGTATCCACTATGAGTTTTCTCGGTTCTGAGCAGTGAGTATACCCGATTTGAAAAGCGGTAGGCACCGTCTGTGGGTACATGGTGGACCCGATGAGCTACCCCGGGATAAGAAGACTCGTATTGTTAGGCGGTGAGCCTGGCAGGGGAGCACTACCTACAGGTGATTGTATAGAACTCGGCGGATATCCGGAGGATACCGTTTTGGAGTTATGATATGAAATGGATATGAGGACCGATCTGAGGATGAGGCACCTGAGATCAGATAGATATGAGGGACGATCTGAGTATGCGGCGCCTGAGATATGAGAATTTACGTGTCGATGCTGGATACGGGTTTCATGAGGTTTCGAGTGTCGGTGTTGGACACTCTGGTTCCATGATTTTGATATGTCATTGATGGACACACGTTGTTGATATATATATATATATATATATACAGGCTTATGTTTTCATAATGTTCGAGTGTCGGTGTAGGATACTCAGGTTCCATGATATTGTTGTGTCGTTGACAGACATATGGATGATATCCACTTGCATACAGGCATATGATGTCGGATGTTATTTATATATGTCATTGCATTGACTCGATTGTTGACATATATGCATATGTGGTCACCCTAGATATCATAGTATTACCTTCAGTATATAGTAACCTAGGAAATTGTTGTTTTATTCGATTTCTACTCGTTGTTTTATTCGATTTCTACTTGCTGATGTTTTCTACTCACGAGTTGGCAACTCACCCCTGTTGTGCCACAGTTCTTACAGGTTTGACCGCTTGGGATCAGTTGCGGTATCGCGGGCACACAGCTTCATCCAGGGTGTTTGCTTTGGTAGGTGGGACACATGTTAGATCGTGCCCACTCCCGTACTTTATACTCCGTTGTATCTAGATAAACTCCATCAGATCAGATCAAATCAGAGACTAGAAGTTGTATATTGGTAGACCTAGTCAGATTTGGGTATTGTGCGAGACTTAGAGCGATGAGTTTATGATCGCTGTTCTTGAGTTTTGATGTCTTGCTTATTTATTGTTCTTCTGGGTTGATTCTTCACCGTTGGGCGTCGTATATATGTTGTTGTGTGGTTGTGATTCCGACTGTTGGCGAAGAGCTAGCTCCCGCTTGGGGATGCCTATATATTATTGTGTATATGGTTTTGGACCAAAATATATAAGGGAGGTGCTACCCGAAATTTTAAAATACGAAACATATTTTCAACTCTAGTATAATCCATTTGCATTTTCATGTTTCATTAGCTATGCATTTAAAAAAAACTTGACTTCATTATACCTTTATTTCAAAACTACACCCCTACTATTTTCCGCAAAAAGGTTTAGATTTTTTGGATTTCGGTTTACTTGATTTATGTTACGCCTTTGGACGTTGTATAATTTAAGTACCGGTCACGCGTTAAATTTTAGGTTGTGGCACTTATGATCGCTACACTAGCAACCAAGGCGGAATATAGAACAAAAATTTCTAACTAAATACCATGAACTCAACAACCAAGATCAACCATTAGGATAGTAATTGAAAGAAACAACAAACACAAAGCTATACAAAAGGGTTTAGAGATCTACAACCTTTATAGTGTGTTCTCTATGAAAAAGAAAGACCCAAGCTTTGCTACCGGTGAAAGGATCGAGCTTGATCAATGACATCATCGCCAAAGATGATTCATCTTGAAAGCAACACAACCCAAGTTTCAACTTCACACAAGAACCTTTCATTGTAAAGCAACATACTCTCTCGAAGTGCTAAAGAATGAAAGAAAGAAGATGAAATGGAGTTCTCTTTATTTTCTCTCAAGTTCTCTTTTTGTTCTCAACTCATGAGAGAGAAGATGAAGTAGAGAAGGAGGCAACCATGCTAGTAAAGAATATATATTATCTCTATATCAATAAATAAATTAAATACACATACCTCTTGCAACCATACCTCTAGCCCATACTCATTTCTTTATCATATATTTGAAATGTTTCCTCATTCTTTATTATATAAAGAATGAAGTGCACCCTTCTAGAAGAGTATCTTAGTGCAGAGTAAATGTGTATCATATACACAATACCTGAGAGAAAGAATGTGTATAATACTGGTTATAATAACATATCATATATATTTAATCAGCTAGTATTATCAAATATTCGATTAATATACATGTATCATATACACGTGTTTAATCGATCTACTGCACATATCAACTATATGCACACTACAAATCAATATCATCATTTAACTTGAACGAGTACTTTCTGTTGGATATAGTGCCCTCAAAGTCAATTATTGGATCGCAGGTACGTGATTGCAATGATTGAAGGAGGACCTATACCGATATGACAGTCTTGCTCGAGATGATAGTATGCTATCTGGTTTGTCTTTATCATCGTATACATGCTTTAGTTCACTATTGCATGTTGATAGAGCCCATAGGATTCTTGCTTGACTGCTAGCAGTATGATGGCGATCATATACGTGGGAGCTGGGGTCTGTAAGCACATCCTTAAAGTGTCCCTAGTCGTGGGGGTTTCGAGACAGGGCATCGATATTTCAGAGTAGACTAGTGTATACAGTCGAGACCCCGACGAGGGGCGGTGGCCGGTCTCACAAGCCATTGGTGTTAGTTGGTTCACCTAAGATGTATACAGGTGCTCATTGGGTTATGAGTACACCGGACATGACTCGCCGGGAACTTGCTAGTTGGTATTATACATATCGTCAGATAGCAGTTCCCAGGTGACATGTACAGGTTAGTTTGTCGACCTGAGATCGTCATTTGTCTCGTGTGAGTTCTCACTGTGCTTTGATTTCTACCCTACCACGCTCAAAGGAGACGTGCAAACAGGTATTTTTTTGGTACAGTCCCGAGCCACATAGAGGCAGTGAGCAGATCGTCGGGGATTCGTCTCTCCCGCTATTGGGGGTTGATGTCGCACAGTGCACGGGTGGCCATCACTAGAAATCCTCGGCCGAGATAGTGGAGAATTACTGATTTGGATCAGTAGTTTCTCAGGTGGTGATGGGCTTCATGCCGACAAGATTTATCACGTTAGTAGGGGTCTGACTTTATCCACCCCCCTAGACTCGATATGCGATACTCTTTAGACGAACGGACTGGACTGTACGGATATTGTCACTGTCAGGCTCAGTAGGGTTTCTGGATGAGTTTGCTCGTCATCTTCCCTTCTAATCAATACATAGGCAACCGTTACGTACAGCTCTGGCGTGCTAGTGGTTATACCCAGTGCCAGTGTGTTAATGAGTCATTAGAGTCCCCCACAGACAGTTTCCAAGTTCGGGCAAAACGTTGTAGAGGTCGTATAGTTTTATGGCAGGGTTCGGAAAATGCACGTGCGTTTTCGCACGTGTCATATTTCGGGCAGATAATATCGGTAGGCTTTGGTTTAAGCCGGATCCGAGTATTATACTGTACAGATATAATATCTTTGTCTCAGTTGCATTTGTATTCGGTCGTAATACAAATGCGGGTATGTTTATACTGTTACGGGGTTATCCTGAAATTCGTTTCGGGATCACTTTTGGAAGTTGCCAGTTTTCAGTTTTCTATCACCCATATTAAACATTCGGTTAAATACGGATTTATCTTTTCTTGAGAATGAGTCATGAGTATGGATGCTTCTAGTTTTGGTGACTAGGATTGTGAGTCACCATTTTGCATTAATGGTTGATGACTAGGATTAGTGTGTCACCGTTTGCATTAATTGTTTTGGGTGAGGTGTTAGATGACTCATTGATTTCATTAATGTTGTGATAAGCTTTGCTTATGGTTACCCTCCCTTGCTCCTACCCTCACCCCCTCCTCTATATATGGCCGGCCCTCCCCTCCTCTTCACACACTCTCACTTGGTTAAAAAAGATGATAGATTTTGGTTCATGAAAATTTGTATGCTCTTTTCTCATTTACCCGATTCCAAAAGGCAACTTCATTAATCGTTCGTCCATGGCTTTGGACGAAACGAGACAAAGTGTTCTACTCATTCTCTACATCAATCTTGGTCATCTCTTTTAGCAAACTTGATGACCGAGTTGCCTCGGTTCAGAGGCGGGAGCCCGTTTAAAGATCCGTCGACGTGGTGCCACCTGGACGAGAAGACTGGAGATTCAGGAGATCGGAGCAGCCGCAACAAAGCGTGGGATGATGGTTGAAGACCGAAAGACTCGGATCGTTCGGTATAACATTTCTACCCACTTTGTAGTTTGTTAGTTTAGCTTTAATGGCAGATCCGGGTTATAGTACGCGATAGCGCCAGTTTGTAAAATGTTTTTGTTCCGCATTTGGCATCTGTTAGATGGCCGGGGCGCTACCGTGGACTTACAGTGGTATCAGAGCCTCGCCATTAAGCTTTACTAACTTGTGCTAACACGTTTAAAATATCGATCGAACGGATTTTCAAAAATCGCAATTTTCTGCACAAAAGTTTCTGTCGATTTTTAAATGGGTTTAAAAATTATTTTACATATCACAGAAAACAGAGCAGACTTTTCTAAGCATTCTGGGAAAATTTAGGCACGTGATCCCACAGTACCGCCGCGGATCCGCGGTCAAAGCTAGGGTTTGACCGCGGAACCGCGGCCAGTATGTAGGAACAGTGCTCCAATTTTTTCCAGTGGGTTTGTCTTGGGAAATTATGGTTTTTGGTATATTTCTTTTGGGCCCAGATTTTGTTACTATACAGCAGATGTACGAGGGGCCCACTTCGGGAATTTTTGTCGATCGAAATTTTAAACTTGTTAGTTTACAGTATTTACATTATATCTCCGACCGTGAATGTTATTCGAGCGGTAAATTGCATCTAATTACTATAGTCCTTTTAGACGGATTTGCGAACGTGACATTCGCGTTGATGTTCTGTGTTGTGCTATGATGTTGCAGATATGTCGTGGTGGATAGCAGTGTGCAATGGTAGTGCTGTTTGGATTTATTTGTACATTTGATATTGTGGGGCGAGCGTCCAACATGTGGACTGCCGTCACTGCCTGTTTGTATAATATTCTTTTGGGGCACGACCGGGCTGAGGTCGATGTACCCGTTGTATATATTTTATTTTCTGTACTAGGATTACCTCGCGATGGAGTGCACGGATAGCCGGGTTCTGGAGGGCAACGGGTCCGTATCTCATGGCTTTGAGAGGCAAAGGGACCTCACTCTAGAATTGACAAACTATTCGCAGCACTCGTAGGGGGTACAGGTTGGCCCAAGGAGGGGTGCTCGAGTTACCGGATTCCGTGAAGTGTCGGGTGGTCCATTCACTATGCTGTAGGGGGCTGCCTCGCTTCAGGTTTTGGCGGGTAACTTTCCGCGCTCGTAGGGGTCTAGGTTTCATTGCACAGGCTATCCACACGACCAAGGGAACGTCGGGTTTCAGTAGCGGCTCTGTGAAACCCGGGGATCCCAGATTATCTGTATTGTTCTGTGATGCTTATTACTTTTCTGTGATGTTGCATATTATCACGCTTGGAGCGATTACTGTATATTGGTATATATACTATTAGATGTTGTATATGTTTTACACCCACGGTAGTCTAGTCCCCGCTCTGTCGTTAGTTAAGTAACCTAACGGGTGATGACGAGACCCAGTGGCGAATGCGGATGGCATATACGTACATTTTATTTTTCGTTCTTTTCTGGTGTGATTAAATGATGGGATTGCGTTGATTCTTATCAATGTAAGGATAAAACAAACTTATATTTGATGTTGTTGGAACAAATTTTAAAAGTGTTATTACAAAGACGTTTCCTTTTGTTTTGCATAGTGATATTCAGTTGGAATATCCTGCACCTCATTCGACGAGGCAAGGGCCGAGATCCCTTCACCGGGAGTGACCCCTTGGGCAGAAGTTTGCGTCAGGGTAATAACTTCACTATAGTTGATTACAAGTTGTTTTGCATCGCGGTATTCAGTTAGAATATCCCGCACCTCATTCCACGAGGAAAGAGCCGAGATCCCTTCACCGGGAGTGACCACTTTAGCAAAAGGTTTTCGTCACTATATTTTTATAAAAAGCTATCAGGTTCCTTCAACGAGATCAAGTTCATTACGTTAAATGTTTTTCGCCAAAAACCAGTCGTAGCCCTCCGTCATTTCTTTTGGGTATTCAGTAGTATTCAAGCTATGTATTTTGACCTAACGCCAAGACATAGTGTTTGGTAGCTGCTTAGTATTCATTTGTTGCATAGATAGATGTGTTGGTTTGGGACAGTCATTCTTCCATTTTGACCTAACGCCAAGGGCATGTGCGGGTGGGTTCAAATTAACCTGGATAATGACGGATAGAACTTGACATGTGACTTATGATATTTTGACCTAACGCCAAGGTCATAAGAGCATGGGGCAAAAATCTCATCGGGAGTTTCAAACATAAAGAAACTTGCCAAGTTTACGCATACTTTCTGGAGTGTGATAACGTGAGTGGATCCCGTCACGTTATCATGCGATGAGAGTTGGATCCTGATTCCCACTGATGAGTTGGTTCACTCTTCGGGTAATCCTGACTAATTTTTCTTTCAGGTTTGGAGGAGAATTTGAGATTACAGTAGGAGGTTTCCTGATTAGATAAAGTGTTAACCATTCTGATCTAGGTTAGAGTGCACGCAGAGTGTTTCTTTTCTCTCTCTCTTTGGCAGCGACCTTTGACCGACCCTAGACTATGACTCAGTGACCAAGTTGACCGAACCTTCTTAAAATACTGGCTATTGGATTGTCTAAAGTTGCATAAGTCATTGCAGCTCCTTCTTTTACCCTTTGTATTTCTCAGAACACCCCGTATTATTACGGACATCCACTTCCATTGGATAGATCCATCGTATGGTTATATACGAACTTGAAGGGACTTCTTCGAGGATGGATCCAGGTTCAGGAGAAATAGAATTGGTTTATTCAGTTGTCTTTTGTTATCACATTCTCTGAGGTTGCGAGGGCTCCTTAGTTTAGGAGAGTACACCTATTACGCTTATTGGATAGTCTTATTCCAAACCATAGGCAGGTGCCGAAAGGTAGGGAATGAAGAAAACCAATTAGCCTAAGTAGGGTGTGCAGAAGGTAATAAATAAAGACAAAATAAAGGAGTTAGAAAGAGGGCAAAGTAAATTGCGACTGTTATCATTCACGAGCAAACCATATACTTCATCGCCACTCCTATTTCACCTTTGCTTTTTTCCTCAGTTCGGGAGAAATAGAATAAGGTATTATTCAGTTATCTTTTATCATCACCTTCTCTCAAGTTACGAGTACTCCTTGGTTTAGGAGGGTACACCTATTATGCTTACTGGATAGTCTTCTTCCAAACCATAGGCTGGTGCCGGACGGTAGGGAAGGAAGAAAACCATTTAGCCTAACGATGGTGTACAGAAGGTAACGACTAAAGACAAATAAAGAGATTTTGGGAGATGGCAAAGAGATATACGGTTAAAGTCATGAATTAGATTATGGAAGAGGCATTACTAGGAATACCAGAATAACCCTACGAAACATTTTAATGTTTCAGTGCATTGTTAAAGGAAAACTGATTTCCCGATTACATACTTACTCCAGGGTATGTATTTACCAGGTTTCATTCTCATATCTGTATGGTTTTACAGATGATAAGTGGGAGTAAGTTATTGGGAATTAAGTGATCATCCTCATTATATTAAAATTCGTTGTAATTGGTGATATTTGAGAAAATCGCCTGGGTACAGTTTTCAACCTACGACGCACAGGTTTTGAGTTATTCAACTCAGCGGACTTATACAAAGTATTGTATGTTGTCCAGTGTCCGTCAGGACAAAGGAGAAGGTCCTCGTACTATGTTCTGTTTACTTATGACTTCTCTAGTTTTTAGACAAGTGTTTCGTAGAAATACAATGTCTAAGTTTTGAGAAGTTGTGGGTATAAGAATAAAGTAGAGAACCAGGTATTGCAAGTATCGGGATTTTTCAAAGAAATCGAAGATGTAGATTCTTGTGATTGGTATTCTGTTGATAGTAACAGTTTTGAGAAACTTGTTTCTCTTTCAGGTTACTCATAATTGGATGGATTCCTAAGTTGAGTAATGCTGATTTGCCTCTCTCCATTAAATTGATATGCACTGGAGACAGCTGCATGATTTGAATCTGGTTCCAATTAAATTAGTGCCTCTATTTCTATATTGTATATATAATGGTTCATATCTTAACGATGTTAAGATAAGGGGAGTTGTCCAGCTTATGCTTAAAACCAGACACTGGATAACTCAAGGCACGTTTCTGTAATGGCAGTTTGTGGGTTGACCCTGGCTTTGACGAGGGTTGATTTTCTACCATCTGGAAGATCAATAGTGATTTTGTTCTTGACTCGCCACAGTTTTAGTAAAATGGATTTTTCAGAAAACAGCAGTGGGAGTATGGTAGAACTGGAAGAGATTCCAGAACCGCAAACGATTACGGAAAATTTAATAGGACCTATATATTCAATCAGGTTTGACATTCCAATAGCTACTCTGCAGACATGGTGGGTAACCTCAGACACCCGAGAGGTACTCCGGTAGCCTCAAGGACGGTGACAGGGAGGTTCTTGTTTACCCAGACTTGACACTACTGTTGTTCCAGACTATGAGACCCGACAGAAGGATAAGTATAGCGTCAATCTAAACTAGTTTTAGAAGTACACGTATATATTATTCTGCCAGAGGGTTGTCGTAGTCAGTGGGAGCAGCGGAAGCATAGTGGGCAAGTAGCTTATGTCTATTTATAGACCTGAGCGGATATAGCGGAGATAGATCATCTAATTTTGATGTAACAGTCATGGCTTTGACTTCATCAGAATAGGGGATGGATCTGTTAAGAAGGTAGTAGGGTGTGATGTCCTGGTATTTGGATGACATACACAGAGTAGGAAGTAAAATTCCTATACTACGATCGGTTGTACTTTGGTCGTCACACAGTTGTTTCTCCACAAAAGATATGTATATAATATCAGACATTTTGGTTACTAGATCTATGGTTTTAGATCTAGATTTTGATAGTTTCCTAATGTGGGTATTTTGACAGTATTCTAATGGTATTTTAGAATAGATGACTCCTGACATGGTGGTGTATCTGTAGGTGATGGAGTCACTCTCTCTAAAGGTGTCTTACAGACTAAAAGGAGAGAGGGATGTGCATGATTGGCAGATCACTTGCTTAGGCAATTGAGTCAATCGTGAGATGTCAAGTACCACACCAGATGTTGTTTTTGCACTAGATGCGATAAGTTTATATTAATCCAATCCTGAAGAAACATAAGGAAGCAGTTTTAGAACATAAGTGCATATTCTACGGATTTGATGACGGCAGCCTCCTTTGGGAGACGGTTATCATTCCAGGCTTCAAAGGTGACATGGATGACAGAGTGATTGTCAAATTTATAGTTTTCCCTCTGACGAGGGACAGTATTATGGACAGGTGGTCCAAGAGGATACTGTGGGAGGCATGGTGCTGGATACTGATTAGGTTCAGTGATCACTACAGTCTAAAAAGTTTGGATTTGGAGTTCATTTATGAACTAGGTCCCATCAGATATCCAGACATATTCTAAGACAGGTATTGCTCAATTCGGGAGATGGATTTCTCCGCGAACTTAAGATTTAAGAGAGACATAGAAAGAAACATCAGGGCGAATCCACTCACTGAGGCTATTTCTCGAACATAAGTGTTTTACAAACTAGCTTTGTGAAACTGATTAGTAGAGGAGTTGGGCGTTCGGTATCACACTGGATGTGAGTATGCGACATCGCAATAATTAGCCTTAAGTGCAAGTGGGAGATTGTTGGATATAATGCCCTCAAAGTCAATTTTTGGATCGCAGATACGTGATTGCAATGATTGAAGGAGGACCTATACCGATATGACAGTCTTGCTCGAGATGATAGTATGCTATCTGGTTTGTCTTTATCATCGTATACATGCTTTAGTTCACTATTGCATGTTGATAGAACCCATAAGATTCTTGCTTGACTGCCAGCAGTATGATGGCGATCATATACGTGGGAGCTGGGCTCTGTAAGCACATCCTTAAAGTGTCCCTAGTCATGAGAGTTTCGAGACAGGGTATCGATACTTCAGAGTAGACTAGTGTATACAGTCGAGACCCCGACGAGGGGCGGTGGCCGGTCTCACAAGCCATTGGTGTTAGTTGGTTCACCTAACATGTATACAGGTGCTCATTGGGTTATGAATACACCGGACAGGACTCGCCGGGAACTTGCTAGTTGGTATTATACATATCGTCAGATAGCAGTTCCCAGGTGACATGTGTGCAGGTTCGTTTGTCGACCTGAGATCGTCATTTGTCTCGTGTGAGTTCCCACTGTGCTTTGATTTCTACCCTACCACGCTCAAAGGAGACGTGCAAACAGGTATTTTTTGGGTACAGTCCCGAGCCACATGGAGGCAGTGAGCGGATCGTCGGGGATTCGTCTCTCCCGGTATTAGGAGTTGATGACGCACAGTGCACGGGTGGCCATCACTAGAAATCCTCGGCCAAGATAGTGGAGAATTACTGATTTGGATCAGTAGTTTCTCAGGTGGTGATGGGCTTCATGCCGATACGATTTATCGCGTTATTAGGGGTCTGACTTTATCCACCCCTTAGACTCGATATGCGATACTCTTTAAACGAACCGACCGGACTGTACGGATATTGTCACTGTCAGGCTCAGTAGGGTTTCTGGATGAGTTCGCTCGTCATCTTCCCTTCTAATCAATACATAGGCAACCGTTACGTACAGCTTGTACCTCTGGCGTGCTAGTGGTTATACCCAGTGCCAGTGTGTTGATGAGTCATTAAAGTCCCCCACAGACAGTTTCCCAAGTTCGGGCGAAACATTGTAGAGGCCGTATGGTTTTATGGCAGGATTCGGAAAATGCACGTGCGTTTTCGCACGTGTCATATTTCGGGCAGATAATATCGGTAGGCTTTGGTTTAAGCCGGATCCGAGTATTATACTGTGTAGATATAATATGTTTGTCTCAGTTGCATTTGTATTCGGTTGTAATACAAATGCGGGTATGTTTATACTGTTACAGGGTTATCCTGAAATTCGTTTCGGGATCACTTTTGGAAGTTGCCAGTTTTCAGTTTTCTATCACCCGTATTAAACATTTAGTTAAATGCGGATTTATCTTTTCTTGAGAGTGAGTCATGAGTGTGGATGCTTCTAGTTTTGGTGACTAGGATTGTGAGTCACCATTTTGCATTAATGGTTGATGACTAGGATTAGTGTGTCACCATTTGCATTAATTGTTTTGGGTGAGGTGTTAGATAACTCATTGATTTCATTAATGTTGTGATAAGCTTTGCTTATGGTTACCCTCCCTTGCTCCTACCTTCACCCCCTCCTCTATATGTGGCCGGCCCTCTCCTCCTCTTCACACACTCTCACTTGGTTAAAAAAGATGATAGATTTTGGTTCATGAAAATTTGTATGCTCTTTTCTCATTTACCCGATTCCAAAAGGCAACTTCATTAACCGTTCGTCCATGGCTTTGGACGAAATAAAACAAAGTGTTCTACTCATTCTCTACATCAATCTTGGTCATCTCTTTTAGCAAACTTGATGACCGAGTTGACTCGGTTCAGAGTTGGGAGCCCGTTTAAAGATCCGTCGACGTGGTGCCACCTGGACGAGAAGACTGGAGATTCAGGAGATCGGAGAAGCCGCAACAATGCGTGGGATGATGGTTGAAGACCAAAGGACTCGGATCGTTCGGTATAACATTTCTACCTACTTTGTAGTTTGTTAGTTTAGCTTTAATGGCAGATCCGGGTTATAGTACGCGATAGCGCCAGTTTGTGAAATGTTTTTGTTCCGCATTTGGCATCTGTTAGACGGTCGGGGCGCTACCGTGGACTTACACTTTCGGTGTGGGACTCTAAAGACTTGAAAATACGCCGGCAGTAAATAAATAGGATCATATTCGATTGAATATGAAACAATTTCAGATCAATCATATGAACAATTTAACCCACAAGCACGTCAGTGACTCTAACTGCATGTAATGGCTATCCAGGTATATGTCAAAATGGTAGGTCGATGAGAAAAATCATCCGAACCCAACAAAGTCTATCAGTGACAATTACCGTACAGTCTGGTCTCTTCATCAAAAAATGTTGCATATCAAGTCTTTGGTGTCGAAACTGTCAGACCTCTAATAACCCAATAAGTCATGCAGATACTAAATTCATAACCGTCCAAGATACAACTGATAACCTCTTATTAGTTTATCTCAACCACCATGTCCAGGAACTTCGGGTTATAGTTTTATCTTACATGGCACGACATCAACTTCCTATACCGGGAGAGACAAAGTCCATCTTGATCGCTCACTGCCCCTTATTAGTTGGGTATACCAGGACTATACCCAACTAAAACCTAAATGCACGCCTCTATAGAGCCGTGGTTAGGTAGAAGTCAAAATACAGTTGGAACACACACAAGGTAATACGATGATCTCACTGAAGACTAACGTATACCATTGTCATCAGAGAACTGCTATCTGATAGATATGTATAATACTATTTAGGAGTCTTCGGCGAGTACGTTCAGTGTACTCATTCCCCAATGAGCATCTGCATACAATTTTTGGTGTCAAACACCAATAGCTGTAAGACCAATCATCGCTCTTCTCGGGGTCAAGAAACGTATACACTAGTGTATTTTGAAGTACGATGTCCTGCCTCGACAATCCCACGACTAGGAACACTTTAAGCTTGTACTTGGCAACTAACCAGGTCCCACTATTATGATCTTATCATAATCCTGGTAGTCTCGCAGCATTCTAAGGACTTTATCATCAAGTGTTAGCGATACATAATAACAACTAAAACATATTCACATAAATGATAATGCAAACCAGATAGCATACTATGAACATAATTGTTTTATCTATATATAAGTCCATGTATAATTACAATATTTATTTTTAGAGCACCTATATCCAACACTTACTTGTAGGTTTGATTGAAATAGAAGACAACGCCCCATCTCAACAATATGATGATGCTTTCGCTCCACGACACCGTTCTGTTGAACTATGCATGTACAAGATATTCGCATAACAATGCCATGTTCTTAAAGAAATTGAGAAAAGATCGGCTACGAAATTCACCACCATCAGTCTCTGGATATATTTAGTTTTGCAATCAAAGAATTTTTAGCCATCTTTTTAAAGGAAATAAAAACTTGCAATGCATGTGACTTTCGAATTGTATATCTAGCGCAATCATCAAAGATGGAGAAGTAAAATCGGTAACCAGAATTAGAAGCAACTGGAGCAGGACCTTATAAATCAAAATGCAATAAGTCTAAAACATTATTTGCAAAAGAAGTTTGAGACATTAAAGACAGCTTACAAAATTTTCCTATAGGGCAAGCATGACACATGTGAGATAAAGTAGCGTTGTCCATTAACCGGCAGTTGAAATTGATGCACTGAAGTTCGAAAAACTGCATTTGATGGATGTCCCGGTCTTGAGTGCCACAAATATGAGGTTGCTCATTCTCCAAGAAAGGCCGCAAGAGGATGGATATTATTATTTTGCTCCTTAGATATGATAAAGGCCTCCATGGCTAGTTCAAGTTCAGAGAATTCATCCGGTCTAGTTGTCCTTAACATGAAAGCCATTAGATCCTAGTTCAAAAAAGCAAACATTGTTAGAAGAAAAACAACGTATAGAAAGCAAATTTTTCTGAAGTGCCGGTACACATAAAACACCGTGAGTGATAAAGATCCAAATAATGAAGGTATAGATGCATGGCCAATGTGAGAGATTGGTAAACAAGAACCATTTCCAACACGAATAAAATCAGTACCTTTATAAGGTTGCGGTTGAGATATAGAAGAAAGTGCCGACGTCATATGATGTGTAGCTTCCGAGTCAAGACACCAATTTGGATTAAAGGGATCTGTTATCGATTTCGCCGAGAATGCATCTGCAAGAGAAGCTGCAGACGAGGAAAATTTACCACACTCCTGACAAACTCTGGCGGTATGACCAAAGAGATTGCAGATCCGGCATGCTGTTGTCGAGTTAACTGATGGTTGGGTTAGAAAAAGTGGTGGTTGATTATTAGCGAATGGAGATCCATCAAACTTTTAAGCATTACGGTAGCCATAACCCCGGCCACAACCGCGGTTATTTTGATATTGTTGCTTATGAGGGTGAGAGTAGGTGGCTGCAAGGGCAACCACAGATGATGTAGAGCTGAAGGAGACCTTTTTCAACAAATGTTCTTCTTGAATAAGAAGATCATAAAGGTCATCAAAGAAAGTCGTCGGACGAAGATGCAAAAAGGTAATGAACTAGATCTTTGAAGCGGAATGAGGCCATCAAGAATGTGCTCAATCAATTTTGAATCTTGAATCGGAGATCCGTCTGGAAAAGAGTTAGCTAGATTCTTTGCTTGTAGAAGAAATTCAGCTATAGGCTTGTCACAGGACTTTTGAAGAGAATGTAGTTGGTTGCGAAGGGTGCGTGTGTGAACCTTCGAGATCGGAGAGAGACTTTTATCAAGAAGGCTCCATGCTTACGAAAAACTCTTGTATGTAAGAATTAGCCTTGATCCAACTCAGAACAAGTTTGTCGGTCTTTAACCATTTGATGTGGTTAGGATTGAGGGACTAATCTTTGAGAAGGAAAGCAGGCAGTTTATTGTCACAGAGATAACGTGGAGAAGATCAACCAACACATCTTCTAACTGAGATTTCCAGCAAGAATAGGTATGCCTCTCCATTAGGGTATTAAAATGATGTGAGATATTGAAGGAGGTTGGAAGAGTGGTTGAAGAAGAGAATGTGGGATTGGCCATTGAGAAAGCCCTTATATTTGTTGGGAAATCGAACCTTGCAAATGAGAACAAAAGATAGCATAAACAATATAACAAAAAAGAAGAAGAACAAGCAAACCGATATAACATTGTTCGACCATTCGGACTAGAGAGAATGTGATTTATGAGAGTCTTCTCGTACGTTATCCACTAATTATAATGAAATTCCAAGTACACGAATGCCCCGTGGACTGGGCCGAATGGTCGAACCACGTTATATCCGGTGTGCTTGTTCTTCTTCTTTGTTATATTGTTTATGCTATCTCGTGTTCTCGATGATTTTCAGGGATCGATTTCCCCAACAATACCATGTAGAGAATGAGAGATGGAGAACAATTTGGAAGAAGACCAATTGTCTTGTATTGATATCAATATATAAGATGCAAAGTATGAGATCTTTACAATATATTGGGTATCTACATTCATGCATTTCTAATTATAGAAGAGTGATTTAAGGCTTCAGATGTGGTAAGGGCAACCTTGCATTCAATGCTAATATGGTATGGTATTTGCTTAGTAGGCAAATGATTTTATTTATTTCCCTTCAATATTCTCTAAATTGTCATTGTCTATAGTAAAATCTAAATGAAGGAAAAAGATAATACATTTGTTATATGGAATTAGGTTCAACATTAAAAAAATAAATATAATCAAGAACGAAAGGGTACACATTCCAAGATTAAGACTTATTAAAGCATAAATGCAAAGCCCATATCTTTTGATTTATAGGCATAAATCCAACGTAAGCCACATATGCTATTAAACATAAATGCAAAGCCAATAACTTTAAACTTATCAGCACCAGAATATATCAAAAGAAATTTTGGAGTAATTGATGCAGATACAAGATATGCCCTTAAATAGATGGAGAATTAGTTTCGACCTGATAATTTCATTACTCCATTCCCATACAGTGCATATCAGACAGACAGTATAAAACGGTCTCAAATACGGCATCAACGGTCGCTAAAGTGTATTAGCGATCGTTCATATTTTAAACGATCGCTAATACACAGTCGCAGAAAGTATGGTCGCTGACACGTGTATTAGCGACCGTTCATGAACAGTCATTAATACGAACGGTCGCTGATACTTGTAGACTTCCAGCCGATAAATAACGGTTTAACGTATCATAGAACAGTCGCTAATACTCGTATTAGTGGCCGTTCCTGCAGCATTACCGGTCGCAAATACCTATTTATTGGGAAAAAGTTTCCTAAAAATACCAATATACCATACAATAATATCTGTAATCATAATATATTATGCAAGAATAGTGTTTCGATCACAAACAAACACATAAACACAATACAAGATATATCAAACCATACCAACAACTCAAACCAACACATACATGAACTAAAATCGTAATAAACAAGCATACATGAACTAAAGTCATAATAAACCAACATATACTTAAACCAACACATACAAAAATAGTGTTTTGAATACAAACCAACAAAGTACGTACGCTATATATCTAGCAATACGAAAAACTCTTCGAATCATGCACAATCCTAGCTCACTCAACCCTGTGAACTCTGCAAATCCAAACAAATAAATAAATACATGAACTTAAATCATAATTTTCGAAATTAAACAACGCTCTAGCTACTCTAACACATGTATATGCACACATCACTAACTCCTACCGCTGCCACCGCCATCAGAACCTTGCCTTGAATTGTATTGATTCACTTCGTCGAGGTCTTCCTGGGAAAAAATGTAGAGAACCCTCCCTATGGGGTAGACTGAGAGTAATATGGTTCCTGTGGCGGAGGCTGGGAGTTATACGGTTCCTGTGGCGGAGGCAGGGAGGCCGAGGGCAGTACCCTCCCTATTGCGGGGGTACAGGATGAAGATAGTATGATGGTCCCTGTGATGGAGGAGGGTAATACGGTCGCTGCGTCGGAGTAGGGTAATATACCGGCTGCGATGACCATGAACCATGTGCTGATGACGGTCCCTGTGATGAGAATTGAGTCCACTGCTCCTGCATTTGAGCTCTCCATGCCGCATCAGCTTCCTCTCTTTGAGCTCTCCATGTCGCCTCTAGCTCTTCGATCCGCCGTGCCTCGTCCTTTTGAAAGTTGGAGCGAGCGGTCGACGAACTTGAAGTTCCTCTGGAACTCGACCGCGAAAGACCAACGGGACCACCATATAAGGGAAAACGGCAGTTTTCCCTTGAGCAAGAGAAAAGTTGCTATATAATAGATAACCCGGCTTCCCTAGGAAGAGGATCGTCGGCAGGAAATTCAGGATTTGATTCCCGATAGCTCCTCTCCGCCTCCTCGAAATCCGCTTTCGATAAATGAAACAGTAATTACTTTTCTTTGCGAAGTTAATAGATGTATTTACTTAAAAGAATTTATAAATGAAATATTACCATATATTGAGTGGCTATATCCATTGTTTCTTCTGGCATGCCTTCTCTAATGTGAAATGCCTCTTAAGTCTGAGCAAGGCCCGGCTTTTTCCCAACCTTCTCCTGTACCGGATATATGATTAATCTATATGTGAGGATATGCAATGATAAACTTAAAAAATCAAACATATATATAATTAAAGATAAACTCACACTACTACAATATGAGGTTGCCCCTACGGATAATTAAATCCATAGAGGCAGATATTTCTTGGCCCTACGGACTAAGCCGTAGGGCCCAATGGTTGTCCCTACAGTGCCCGACATTTTAATTTAAAAATATTAAATCGTAATTTGTTGTTTGGCCCTACGGAGCCGCAAACCAATAACCTACGGTTATGTCCGTAGGGGCAGTTAAATGGGAATTTAATAAAAAAAGACACAGAAATGCCCTACGCCTCGATCTCTTTCCCTTTCGTTCCCAAAATTTTCTCTCGTTCCCGCGTCTCCAATTTTCTCTTCGTCGCCACCGCGCGCCCTCCGTTCTCAGCCCGCCACCGCCCTCCGTTCTCGGCCCGCCACCGCCTTCGTTCTTCCTCGTCGAGTTCCTCGTCGCCGATTGCGTACGTCGTCGACCGCCAAGCGTCTCCGTCGTCTCCTCCACCGTCTACAGGTAAGTAAATCTTCAATTAAACATAATTGTGATGATGTTAGGGCTAGCTAGGGTTCAGGGTTCGGGTAGGGATGAGGGTTAGGGGTAGGCATCGGGTTCAGTTTATGTTAGGGTTAGGGTTAGGGTTAGGGTTGGGACTCGGCTGGGGCTGGGGCTGGGGCTGGGGTTTAGCTGGGGCTGGGGCTGGGGTTAGGGCTAGGTTGGGGCTGGGGCTGGGGTTGGGGTTAGGGTTAGGTTGGGGTTGGGGTGGGGCTGGGCTGGGCTGGGGCTGGGGTTAGGATTAGGTTAGGGTTTGCTGAATTTGGCAAACCTGAGAGGAATTTCCAGCAATTTTAGCCTAGTTCGATTACTAAAATTATTGTTGATCGAGAAAATCTTGGGTTCTTCTAATCAAACATTATTTGTTACTGTATGTCAACGAGTACTGATAAAAGAAAAAACCGATTTCAAGTGGAAATTAGGTATGTACAATGTTCTAATATAAAAATTAAGAAATTCCATTTATTTAAATATAAAGCATATGTTTCATGTTAACAATAGGAGTTTGGCAAATCAAGCATAGTTAATTATATACGGATCTATGTTTATAATTATGAAAAAGAGTATCAACTTAGAACTATCATACTATCATGTTGATATGCATGGTGATCTGATGAATGTATCTAAATTTTATGTCATCTCCTAGAAATACCTTGATGCCTTGTATCGATAAATTTTAGGTTAATTAGTTAATTAGGCATATGGATTGTTATATTATAGGTGAGCCGAATATCAAGAAATTGTAGGATTATTGGATTTATGAGTTTTGATAATCATTGATTTGATAAAAAAAATGGTAATTTGTAATATCTTAGTTTTTCCCAAGTTAGGGTTTCTATTTAATTAATGATGGGTGCATTATTTAGGACATTCATTTACTATCTAAAATATTAGTTTACTTAAAGACATACTCATGGGTGAGGCATATATTTAGTTACATGCGGAACATTTTCATATTATTGCATTTTTCTCTAATATGAATTGTGCATGTCTATTGATCTAAAGAGTACTGATTTATATTTGTCATAACAAGAACATTGACATTACTTGTTAAAATTCTTCCATATCTACGAGTCAAGTTGATAATTCTCTTATTTAACTTCATGTGCATGTTTCAATGACAGAGCTAGGATTTGGGGTCAGGTGAGGCTAGAATCTAAATCATTGGAAACTAATTTTGCATGTGTTTCGCACGTTTGCATATATAGTTTCTGTTTTATGTGTATATGTACGTATATGAGCGAGTTGGCTGTGTTGGGGTTGGATTTTTTTCTGTTGTAGGGAGGGGGGCGTTTAGGTTGTGAGAGAGAGAGAGAGAGAGATTACTTATAGCGGGTTTGTGTTTCTCAAGTTCTCGATCTTTTTTTGCGGTATCTTATGGATAATCACAAGTTGATCTACACATCTTACATAAGATATGTATAGAAAAACACGTTGTTTGAAAGTACTTTACATGTTCAAAACGGTCTTTTAATTCTATAAATATTATACTTCTGAAATTATTCCACGTATTTATGTACATATTAGAGAATTAATAATACATAACCTGTGAATTCTTATTTCAAGACTATTTGTTTATTATGAACCTAATAAACTGCCTAATTAGTATGGTTCTATTATTAATTTGCAGGATCGCTATATCTGTGCAATTATGAACACATTTTCAGATGTGCCGCCAGGGTTCCGCTTCTACCCTACCGGAGAAGAACTCGTTGGTTACTACTTAAGAAAGAAAGTAGCTTCCAAAAGAATTGACCTAAATGCCATAAGAGATGTAGATTTGTACAAGATTGAGCCATGGGATCTTCAAGGTGACGTATATGATTGATTTCCTATTATTTCTTGTCTCATTACATGGATTACTCATTGACTAGTTTACTCAAGCAGAATATTGTAGGATAGCGGCAGAAGAACAAACTGAATGGCACTTTTTTAGCCATAAAGATAAGAAATATCCAACGGGAACTCGCTCGAATAGAGCAACAAAAACTGGTTTTTGGAAAGCAACAGGAAGGGATAAACCAATATACTCGAAACACAATTTGATTGGAATGAGGAAGACCTTGGTCTATTATATCGGTAGAGCACCAAATGGGCAAAAGACGGATTGGATTATGCATGAGTATCGACTTGAATCAAATGAAAATGGTGCCCCTCAGGTAAGCATTAACTTTTATTTTTTTGATTTTTCTATCTTATATATTGATCATACCAATTATCTTTCTTGTTAATTTACACAAATAAAATGGAATAGAAAAGTAATTCAAAGTCAACATTTTGTGTTGTCTTGGGGTATCTCCTATATTGAAGAATGATGATTCATGGTGAATTTGATTTGTCCTATCGCCTTTAAGTAATCTTAGAAAATCAGTACAATCTCTCTCGGGCCAAAAGGTTGCCCCTACGGTCCTTACATATTAATTTAAAAAATATTAAATCGTAAATTGTTGTTTACCCCTACGGAGCCGCAAACCAAGAACCTACGGACTTATCCGTAGGGGCATCTAAATAGAGATTTAATTAAAAAGGCACGGATCGATCCCTACGCTCATTACCTAAAAATTATTTTCCCATCACGCGGGGGGTTGCGGTTGGGGTTGGGGTTAGGGTTGGGGTTAGGCTGGGGTTGGGGCTGGGGCTGGGGCTGGGGTTAGGGTTGGGGTTAGAATTGGGGTTGGGGTTAGGGGAGAAATGAGAATTGTTTTAATGACGCAAGTCAGAGGCTGTTTATTATTGATTTAAGCGAGGAAATGGTCATTAACAGAATAGAACGAAAGAAACAGAGTCATATAAACGGCTCTAAAAATTTGGAATAAAACGAGGAAATGGTCATGTGATATGTATGCATGTGTTTATGTGATATGTGCGTATGTATGCATTTAAGTAAAAACAACCCTACACTTAAGCGAAATCATAAATTGAAACACACATATATAGAATACAACTCATACATGGGTATCCTCAAATCTAACTTTGATTATCGATAATTTATTCTTTTCAACGACAAACACACACACAAAGCATATACACGGATTTTCTCCTTTGTCAGTAACCATCCCGTTTTTAGATTTCTAAATATAGTCATCATAACCTACAATTTATATGATACAGTCTAACATGGCCCATGAGTACGTCAGGGTTAAGGACCGGATGTATGTGAATTGGCAACAACGTATGCAACCTAAGTTTGTCACTGGAGTTTCTGCTTTCATTGAATTTGCACGCGCACATAATAAGAAGGAGAAGACAGTAATGTGGCAGAAGAAGAAGAAAATGGCATTCCTTGTTCTCTGTTTCAGCATCAATCTTCTGATATGAACTAATGATGGCTTTCACATTGGCTTTTCCTTTTAGAGACTTCTTAGTGTCCAATGGAAAGTATACATCAGATTTGTGCAGGTCAGGTTCTTCTATGACTTTCAAGAGTTTCAACTGATTCTGTAAATTACACCCTTGTTGGGTGATACTTTTACCACTTCTCACTGCAGGTGCGCTCTCTAATATCCATTTTGAATGTAATATTATAGATATTCATGCCCGTTTATGTCAAAATTACTTATATTGTCAATGTTTGATTGTCTATTTGTTGGTGATGTGTCCATATCAGGGACAGAGGCCACTCCCGCTCCTCCAGGTATGTTTATATATTATATAGTGCATGTATATTAATTTAGAATGCTATATCATAAATATACACACATTCCTTTTGCTCTTACTTAGATAGTAATTTTTATTATTGTCTAGCTGTAGGTGGTGACAGTAGTTGACAATAAAATTTGTCATCCCGGCAACTATAATTTTTATATGTGCTCGCATGCGGGAATGATTGTAAGTCGTGGACCTGTACAATAAATTCTTATTTGGTATTTGTTTGAAATCAAATTGAATACTATATAATTGATAAGATTGTTATATTTGTATTTAGTTTGGAATTAACACAATATTTATTCACGCGGCATGCACTTATGAGAAATAGGGCACCACGCGTCCAACTCATTATCATGTGCTGCTTGATGAGATTAGATTTGCGCCTGATGATCTACAAGAGCTTGTTCACTCCCTGTCTTATGTGTAAGCAGCGCTATATGCGAGTTTATCTTGTTAATATGTATCTACTGAAATTAATTAATATTATTCAAATTTTGATACATGCAGATACCAGAGGAGCACATCTGCCATCTCTGTAGGTAAGGCTTTGAATTTGTTGATTTTGGTATTTCTTGTCAATTTTATAGACCAGTATGTACTAAATATAATGTTCTGACAGTTGCTAGGGGGAAGGCAGCATTCCCCCTCTTTTTTACCCTTGATTATCGCTATACCGGTCCTCATGCCGAGAGGTTCGGCCGGTATATGGGGGATGAGAGCCGGCTCGTGAAGAACTATCCACTTCACGTTGAGTGGGGAGAGCAGCACCGACGCTCATTCGCCCTCTTCTTTGATCAGGCTCGGGTATTAATATATATTTTCATTTGTGATATAATACAATATTAAGAGTTGTTTTCTAATATACCTCATATTAAGAGTTATTTTCTAATATTGCAGACAGCTCAGACCCTGGCGCTAGGTGGTACACCGAGCGTGCTGTCCGCATATCTTGCCGTCCACGGCACCTCGACAGATCCCGCCACGGGCGAGCTTCGATATCTCGACGTCGCTACCCAAGAGTATTGCGTAAGTGTTAATATTTTTTCTACCCAAATTTGAAATTTTAGTTTTGGAAGGTTCAAGTTTCAATTTTATACTTATACTTTACTGCTTAATGTGGGTGTAATAGCGGGTGGTTGAGCAGGCCCAGGCCGAGGCCTCGGGGATCGATTTTACCGGACAGAGCGATCCGAGGCTGCTGACCCCAGTTCTGGACGCCGCACACGGAGGGAACCACGGAGGTTGGGAGAGAGGCCGGGGACAGGGCCCTAGCAGGGCCCATATGAGGTTGGACTCCACCCCGGCGGTTACTTCCTCCGTCTCCAGTGACCGACGTGTCCATCAGGAACTGGAGAGCTTGAGGGCCACCGTTCAGGAGTTGAAGGAGATGCTGGTATGTATACTACTTTATAGTAAAATATCATGTCATATTATATAGATATCAACATATCCATAATTAGTACGTAGCTTGAGCTTATTTGGTTTTAGACTTAAGTTTGATTAATCATACATACATATGTAATTAAATTAAACAACGGTTTTCCAAACTAGATATCCAAACGGGGTTTCGAAATAACTTAATAATGATACGAATTCGAATAATACACAGTTCATACACGCTTCTTACACACGTTAGGTCCAGACGCGACAAGGTACATCGACCGAGCCTCCACATGCATCTCCTTCGGCTGCGGCTCCGCAAGCCACTACATCGGCTGCGGTTTCGCAGACAGCTCCTATAGCTCCACCGCCCGCTCAGACCCCCGCAGCCGCGGCTCCGCAAGCGACTACCTCGACGGCGGCTGCGCAGACTGTTGGAGATAGTGCCCTCAGAGTCAATTATTAGGTCACAGGTACGTGATTGTAATGATTGAGGGAGGACCTATCCCGGTAGGACAGTCTTACTCGAGATGATAGTATGCTATCTGGTTTACCTTTATCATCGTGTACTGCTTTAGGTGACCTGACACGTCGCCATTACACGTTGATAGAGCCCCTAGGATTCTTGCTTGACCACCAGCAGTATGAGGACGATCATATAAGTGGGAGCTGGGGGTCTATAAGCATATCCTTAAAAGGTCCCTAGTCGTGAGAGTTTCGAGACAGGGCATCGATTCTCCATAGTAGACTAGTGTATACAGTCGAGACCCCGACGAGGGGCGGTGGCCGGTCTCACAAGCCACTGGTGTCAGTTGGATCACCTAAGATGTATACAGGTGCTCATTGGGTTATGAGTACACCGGACAGGACTCGCCGGGAACATGCTAGTTGGTAATATACCAGATGTCAGATGGCAGTTCCCTGGTGACATGTGTGCAGGTTAGTTCATCGACCTGGGGATCGTCATTTGTCTCGTGTGAGTTCCCACTGTACTTTGATTACTACCCTACCACGGCTCAAAGGAGTCGTGCAAACAGGTTTTAGTTGGGTACAGTCCCGAGCCACATGGAGACAGTGAGCGTATCTTCAGGGGTTCGTCTCTCCCGGTATTGGGGGTGAGGTCGTGCTGTGTCTAGGAGAGCCATTACACAAAGTCCTTGGCCAAGGCAAGGAGATTTACTGGTTGGTATTCCAGTAGTATCTCAGGGTGTTCTGGGCTACACTCCGACACGACTTGTACCGCTTTTGGGGGTCTGACTTTTACCAACCCCCTAGGCCCGCCATGCGATACTCATAGACGAACGGACCGGACTGTACGGATATTGTCACTGACAGGCTCAGTAGGGTTGTCAGGTTGAGTTCACTCACAGACGTCCCTTTTAGTCAATACCTGATAGCCCGTTACGTATTGGCTTATACCTCTGACGTGCTAGTGGTTAAATCCACAACCATGGTGTTGACGAGTCTTTAGAGTCCCCCACATTCAGTTACTCAGCTTTCGGGCGAAAGGTTGTAGAGGCCGTATGGAGATATGGCAGGGTCCGATCAGATACGTGCGGTATTGCACGGATCAGGATCGGACAGTCTGTACTAAAGGCCGTATGGTTATATGGCAGGGTTCGATCAGATACGTGCGGTATTGCACGGATCAGGATCGAACGGATATTACTAGCCGGCTTTGGTATAAGCCGGATCCTAGTATAGTACAGTGTAGATTTTGTCTCCTTGCATTTGTATTTCGGTCGAAATACAGATGCGGGTGTGTATGCACATTATCGGGGCTTTCCTGTAATTCATTACGGGACCAGTTTTCTGGAGTTGCCAGTTTGCTTTCCGTTTCGGCCGATTTCCATTGTTCCGTTCATTGGCCGAAGTTTGGTGGAGGAGGGCTTATTTGCATTGTTGCAAATAAGCATTTGTGGAGGGGGTCTTTGCATATTATCATGTCATGATACTTGTCCCATCATTTGACTTCATAAACTCATGATTGCTTGACTTTGTATATCATCATGGTTGTTGATGATGAGGTTGGTGGTAGGTGGTTGAGTGTGGGTTTTGATTTGGTGATCATTTCCTTTTTGCATGATAGTCTTCTCTCTCTCTCCCTTTGGTATTATTGGATGGCTCTCTCATTATCTTGCATATGACACTCTCATTCTCTCCTCTCTTTATGTCATGGCCGGCCTTCCCCTTGGAAGGGCTGTCCAAGTTTTTGAGGGTGGAAATCTTGTTCATTTCATGCTCCAAAAGCCTACAATTTCCTCCACCAAAAGGCAATTCCTACAACCCCAAAGTGAGACTTGAGGACTACACATTCTACAGCGAATCTTGGGCACGTCGAGTAGCCGGCTTCGTGCCCGAGTTGCCTCGGCATTGAGGTGGGAGCCCGTAAAACATGGAGACGATGTGGTGCCCTTCCGGCAAGGTGGCGACGACCGGAGATTCCGCAGGAGATCGGGACGATGGCGAGAAGACCGGAGGACTTGGATCGTCGGTATATCTCTAACCCATCTTCTAGTTAGCTTAGACTTGTTAATGGTTACGATCCGGGTGTTTAGTGCGCGGTGGTGCCGGTTTGCTAAGTCCGCAAAAATTAAAGTTTTTCACCGCTTCCGCATTCCGGCGTCGGATTGACGGCCGGGGCGCCGCCGTGCACTTACAGTGGTATCAGAGACTCCCCATTAACTTAGTCTAGCTTTGTGTAATGTGTTTTTCAGTTCCGATCGATCGAAATGTCCAAAAACCCGTATTTGCTCACATCAGTTTTCTGTTGGAATTTTTTGGTGTCGAAAATTTTTTCAGGTTGTAAAATATTGATGTACTAGAAAATCTAAGAACTCTGTAAAATTTCGATGAAGTGATTCCACAGTCAGAGCGCGGAAGCGCCGCACAAACCCCCATTCCGCGGCTCTTCCGCCGCGCACTGTAGACATCACTTCACCAATTTTTTACAGAGGCCTTCTGGGCTTAAAATATGGGTTTTGGAATATTAAAATTGGGCTCAGGATTTCTGTGAGTGCTACAGTTTTGATTGGGGGCCCACTTGTTAATTTTTGATCGATCGAATATTTTAAACACATTTTTCACAGTATTTACATTATATCTGCGACCGTGAATGTCACTTGATCGGTAAATCCGGTCTAACTGCTATAGCCCGGTTAGACGGATTTGCGAACGTGACTTTCACGTTGATGTTTTGTTTTTGCTGTGATGTTGCGGATCGGTCGTGGGGGATAGCCTGGATGCAATGCTAGTACAGTTTTGTTGTATTATGTACATTTGATATTGCGGGGCGAGCGTCCGACATGTGGACTGCCGTCACTGCCTAATTGTATTATTATTTTGGGGCACGACCTGGTTGCGGTCGATGTACCCGGTGTATGTATATTTTACTTTCTGTACTAGGATTACCCCGCGGAGGGGTGCACGGATAGCCGGGTTCTGGAGGGCAACAAGCCCGCATCTCATGGCATTGAGACGGAGGGGGCTTCACTCTAGGATTGGCGGGCTATTCGCCGCACTCGTAGGGGGTACAGGTTGACCCAGGATGGGTGCCCAAGTTACCGGATTCCGTGAAGTGCTGGGTGGTCCATTCACGGTGCTGAAGGGGGCTGCCTCGCTTCAGGTTTTGGCGGGTGACTTGCCGCGCCCGTAGGGGTCTAGGATTTCATTGCACAGGCTATCCACACGACCAGGGGAACGTCGGGTTTCAGCGGCTCTGTGAAACCCGGGGATCCCAGATATCTGTATTGTTTCTGTGATGCTGTACATTTCTGTGATGTTGCATTTTATTCACGCCTTGAGCGAAATACTATATATTGGTATATATATTAGTAGATGTTGTATATGTTTTACATCCGCGCTAGTCCAGTCCCCGCTCTGTCGTTAGTTAGCTAACCTAACGGGTAATGACGGGACCCAGTGGCGAATGCGGATGGCATATACGTACATCAGTATATTTTCGTTCTTTTTGGTGTGATCAATTGATGGGACTGCATTGATTCGAATCAATGCAAGTTAAAACAAACCTAATCTGATGTTGTTGGAACACTTTTCAAAAAGCTGTTATTGCAAGGACGTTTACTTTTGTTTTGCATTGTGGTATTCATTGGAATATCCTGCTCCTCAGTCGACGAGGCAAGGGCCGAGATCCCTTCACCGGGAGTGACCCCTTGGACAGAAGTTTGCGTCAGGGCATTAACTTCACTATAGCCGATTACTTTTGCTTTGCATCGTGGTATTCATTTGGAATATCCTGCACCCCATTCTACGGGGAAAGAGCCGAGATCCCTTCACAGGGAGTGACCTCTTTAGCAACGGTTTTCGTCACTATATTTTTAAAAGCTATCCGTTCCTTCGACGATATCAAGTTCATTACGTTAAAGGCTTTCGCCAGAAACCATTCGTAGCCCTCCGTCATTTCAGTTAAATATTCGGTAGTATTCAAGCTATGTATTTTGACCTCACGCCAAGGCATAGTGTTTGGTAGCTGCCGGTTATTTATCTGTTGTATAGATAGATGCGTTGGTTTGGGACAGTCGTACTACTATTTTGGCCTACGTCAAGGGTATGTACGGGTGGGTTCAAATTAACCTGGATAATGACGGGCAGAACTTGACATGTGACTTATGATATTTTGACCTCACGCCAAGGTCATAAGAGCATGGGGCAGAAATCACATCGGGAGTTTCAAAAGAACTGAAACTTGCCAGATATGCGCATACTTTCTGGAGTGTGATACCGTGAGCGGATTCCCTCACGTTATCATGCGATGATAGTTGGATCCCGATTCCCACTGATGAGTTAGTTTACTCCTCGGGTGACCCCGACTAATTCTTCTTTAAGGTTTGGAGGAGAATTTGAGGTACAGTGGGAGGATTCCAGATTAGATAAATTGGTAACCATTCTGATCTAGGTTAGAGTGCACGCTGAGTGTTTCTTTTCTCTCTCTCTTTGGCAGCGACCATTGACCGGACCCTAAGACTTTGACTCAGTGACCAAGTTGACCGAACCTTCTTAAACATCGGCTTTTTGGATTGTCAGAGTTGCAAACCTCATTGCCACTCCTACTTTTACCCTTTTCTCCAGGACACCCCGTATTACTACGAACGTCCACTTCCATTGGACAAAACCATCGTATGGTTAGATACGAACTCGAAAGAATTTATTCGAGGATGGTTTCCGGTTCTGGAGAAAACGGATAGGATTATTCAGTTGTCTTTTCCTTTTACCCTCTCTCAGGTTACGAGTACTCCTTGGTTTAGGGGTAGTACACCTATTACGCAAATTGGATTGTCTTCTTCCAAACCTTAGGCTGGTGCCGACCGGTGGGGAATGAAGAAAACCAATTAGCATAACGATGGTGTGCAGAAGGTATTAAGTTAAGACAAAGCAAGGGATTAGTAAGAGGGCAAAGTAAATTGCAACAGATATTCACGACCAAACCAGGTATTTCATTACCACTCCCACATCACCTTTGTATTTCTCCAGGACACTCCGTATCACTACGAAGATCCACAGTTTATTTGGATACTCCATCGTATGGTTATATACGAACTCGAAAGGAACTTGTTCCAGTTCGGGGATGGATTCTGGTTCAGGAGAAATAGGAATAAGATTTATTCAGGTGTCTTTTATCTTCACTTTCTCTCGCATTGCAAGTGTTCCTAGGATTGGGACATTACACCCATTATGCTTATTGGATAGTCTTCTTCCAAACCATAGGCTGGTGCCGAACGGTAGGGAATGAAGAAAACCATTTGGCCTAAAGGGGTGTACAGAAGGTAAAGACTAAAGACATATGAAGGGATTTGGAGAGGTGGCAAAGAATTATACGGTTACAATCGTGAATCTGGAAGAGGCATTACTAGGAATACCAGGATACCCCATCGAAACATTTCAATGTTTCAGTTTCACTGTGTACTGTTAATAGAAAACTGATTTCCCGATTAGATACTTACTCCAGGGTATGTATTTACCAGATACGATTCTCACATCTGTATGGTTTTACAGATGATGAGTGGGAGTAAGTTATTGGGAATTGGGTGATTATCCTCATTATATCAGGATTCGTTGTAATCGGTGATATTTGAGGAAATCACCTGGGCTGTCTGCCGGTTGGCAAATATTTGGTTTTGAATATCCGCAGTTATGCACCAATTTCAAATTGATATATCTGTACGTCTATTTTCATAGAGTGAGATGTACCTTTTTGAAATTATGTCTACGACATTTACCTATATCAGTGGATGGTTAGGTAAGGAGCATTAAACAGCGGTGTAATTCTTCTTAACCATAAGTACAGTTTTCAACCTACGACACACAGTGAATGAGTTATCAGACTCAAGGGACTTATACAAAGGATTGTATGTTGTCCAGGGTCCATCAGGACAGAGGGGTTGGTCCTCGTACTATATTCGGTTTACTTATGACTTCTCTAGTTTTTTGACAGGTGTTTCGCGGAAACACAGGGTCCAATTTTGAGAAGTTATAGGTATTTGAATAGAGTAGAGAACCAGGTATAGCAAGTATCGGGATTCTTCAAAGAGATCGAAGATGTAGATACTTGTGTATGGTATTCAGATGATAGTAATGATAAAGAGATCTTGCTTCTCTTTCAGGTTACTCATAATTGGAAGTATTCCTAAGTTGAGTAACGCTGATCGGCCTCCTTCCATTTAGTTGACATGCGCTGGGGACAGCTGCATGATTTGAATCTGGTTCAATTAAATCAGTGCCTCTGTTTCTATATTGGATATAGAACAGTTCATATCTTAACGATGTTAAGGTACGGGGAGTTGTCCGGTTTATGATTAAAACCAGACACTGGACAACTCAAGGCACGTTTCTGTAATGCCTGTTTGTGGGTTGACCCAGGCTATGACGAGGGTTGATTTTCTACCATCTGGATGAACAATAGCGATATTGTTCTAGACTCGCCACAGTTTTATTAAAAATGGATTTTTTCAGAAAACAGTAGTGGGAGTATGGTAGAACTGGAAGTGATTCCAGAACCACAAACGATTACTGAAGATTTGATAAGGAACCTAAATATTCAATGTGGATTGACATTCCATTGGCCACTCCGCAGATAAGGTGGGTAACTTCAGGCACCCGAGAGGCACTACGGTAGCCTCAAGGACGGTGACAGGGAAGTTCTTGTTTACCCACAATTGCCATTGCTGTTGTTCCAGGTTACGAGACCCGGCGGGAGGATGAGTATAGCGTCGTTCTAAACCAGTTTTAGAAGTGTACGTCTATATGACTCTGCCAGAGGGTTGTCGTAGTCAGTGGGAGCAGCGGAAGCATTGGTGGACAGGTTGCTTATGTCTATTTATAGACTAGAGCAGATGTAGCGGAGAAAGATCATCTATTTCTGACGTGACAGTCATGGGTTTGACTTCATCAGAATAGGGGATGGATCTGTTGAGAAGGTAGTAGGGTGTGATATCCTGGTATTTGGATGATATACACAGAGTAGGAAAAGAAACTCCTACACTACGATCGGTTATACTTTGGTCGTCACACAGTTGTTTCTCCACAATGGAAATGGATTTTATATCAGACATACTGGTTACTAGATCTATGGTCTTAGATCTAGATTTGGGTGGTTTCCCAATCAGGGTACTTGACAGCATTCTAAGAGTATTTAGAATGGACGACTCCTGGCACGGTAGTGTACCTGCAGGTAATGGAGTCACATTCTCCAAAGGTGTCTTACAGACTAAAGGGGAGAGGGACGGGCATGATTGGCAGATCACTTGCTCAGGCAATTGAGTCAATCGTGAGATGTAAAGTACCACACCAGATGTTGTTCTTGCACTAGATGCAATAAGTTGACATTAATCCAATCCTGGAGGAACAGTCGGAAGTAGTTTTAGAACATAAGTGGATGTTCTAGGGATATGATAACGACAGCCTCATTCAGGAGACAGTTATCATTCCAGGCTTCCAAGGTGACATGGACGACAAGGAGGTTGTCAGAGTTATAGTTTTCCTTCTGATGAGGGGCAGTATTTTGGACAGTTGGTCCAAGGCAATACTGAGGGAGGCATGGCGCAGGATACTGATTAAGTTCAGTTGACGATACAGTCTAAGAAGTTTGGATTTGGAGTTCATTTATGAGCTATGTCCCATCAGACATCCAGACACATTCTAAGACAGGTATTGCTCATTTCGGGAGATGGGTTTCTCCGCGAACTTGAGATATAGAGAGACATGGAAAGAGACAACAAGGCGGATCCACTCACTGAGGCTATTCCTCGAACGCAATAGTTCCGCAAACGAGCTTTGTGAGACTGACTAGTAGAGGAGTTGGATGTTCGGTATCACACGGGCTGTGAGTATGCGACATCGCAATAATTAGCCTTGAGTGCAAGTGGGAGATTGTTGGAGATAGTGCCCTCAGAGTCAATTATTAGGTCACAGGTACGTGATTGTAATGATTGAGGGAGGACCTATCCCGGTAGGACAGTCTTACTCGAGATGATAGTATGCTATCTGGTTTACCTTTATCATCGTGTACTGCTTTAGGTGACCTGACACGTCGCCATTACACGTTGATAGAGCCCCTAGGATTCTTGCTTGACCACCAGCAGTATGAGGGCGATCATATAAGTGGGAGCTGGGGGTCTATAAGCATATCCTTAAAAGGTCCCTAGTCGTGAGAGTTTCGAGACAGGGCATCGATTCTCCATAGTAGACTAGTGTATACAGTCGAGACCCCGACGAGGGGCGGTGGCCGGTCTCACAAGCCACTGGTGTCAGTTGGATCACCTAAGATGTATACAGGTGCTCATTGGGTTATGAGTACACCGGACAGGACTCGCCGGGAACATGCTAGTTGGTAATATACCAGATGTCAGATGGCAGTTCCCTGGTGACATGTGTGCAGGTTAGTTCATCGACCTGGGGATCGTCATTTGTCTCGTGTGAGTTCCCACTGTACTTTGATTACTATCCTACCACGGCTCAAAGGAGTCGTGCAAACAGGTTTTAGTTGGGTACAGTCCCGAGCCACATGGAGACAGTGAGCGTATCTTCAGGGGTTCGTCTCTCCCGGTATTGGGGGTGAGGTCGTGCTGTGTCTAGGAGAGCCATTACACAAAGTCCTTGGCCAAGGCAAGGAGATTTACTGGTTGGTATTCCAGTAGTATCTCAGGGTGTTCTGGGCTACACTCCGACACGACTTGTACCGCTTTTGGGGGTCTGACTTTTACCAATCCCCTAGGCCCGCCATGCGATACTCATAGACGAACGGACCGGACTGTACGGATATTGTCACTGACAGGCTCAGTAGGGTTGTCAGGTTGAGTTCACTCACAGACGTCCCTTTTAGTCAATACCTGGTAGCCCGTTACGTATTGGCTTATACCTCTGACGTGCTAGTGGTTAAATCCACAACCATGGTGTTGACGAGTCTTTAGAGTCCCCCACATTCAGTTACTCAGCTTTCGGGCGAAAGGTTGTAGAGGCCATATGGAGATATGGCAGGGTCCGATCAGATACGTGCGGTATTGCACGGATCAGGATCGGACAGTCTGTACTAAAGGCCGTATGGTTATATGGCAGGGTTCGATCAGATACGTGCGGTATTGCACGGATCAGGATCGAACGGATATTACTAGCCGGCTTTGGTATAAGCCGGATCCTAGTATAGTACAGTGTAGATTTTGTCTCCTTGCATTTGTATTTCGGTCGAAATACAGATGCGGGTGTGTATGCACATTATCGGGGCTTTCCTGTAATTCATTACGGGACCAGTTTTCTGGAGTTGCCAGTTTGCTTTCCGTTTCGGCCGATTTCCATTGTTCCGTTCATTGGCCGAAGTTTGGTGGAGGAGGGCTTATTTGCATTGTTGCAAATAAGCATTTGTGGAGGGGGTCTTTGCATATTATCATGTCATGATACTTGTCCCATCATTTGACTTCATAAACTCATGATTGCTTGACTTTGTATATCATCATGGTTGTTGATGATGAGGTTGGTGGTAGGTGGTTGAGTGTGGGTTTTGATTTGGTGATCATTTCCTTTTTGCATGATAGTCTTCTCTCTCTCTCCCTTTGGTATTATTGGATGGCTCTCTCATTATCTTGCATATGACACTCTCATTCTCTCCTCTCTTTATGTCATGGCCGGCCTTCCCCTTGGAAGGGCTGTCCAAGTTTTTGAGGGTGGAAATCTTGTTCATTTCATGCTCCAAAAGCCTACAATTTCCTCCACCAAAAGGCAATTCCTACAACCCCAAAGTGAGACTTGAGGACTACACATTCTACAGCGAATCTTGGGCACGTCGAGTAGCCGGCTTCGTGCCTGAGTTGCCTCGGCATTGAGGTGGGAGCCCGTAAAACATGGAGACGATGTGGTGCCCTTCCGGCAAGGTGGCGACGACCGGAGATTCCGCAGGAGATCGGGACGATGGCGAGAAGACCGGAGGACTTGGATCGTCGGTATATCTCTAACCCATCTTCTAGTTAGCTTAGACTTGTTAATGGTTACGATCCGGGTGTTTAGTGCGCGGTGGTGCCGGTTTGCTAAGTCCGCAAAAATTAAAGTTTTTCACCGCTTCCGCATTCCGGCGTCGGATTGACGGCCGGGACGCCGCCGTGCACTTACACAGACCACATCGCCAGCTCCACAGGCCGCTCAGACTCCCGCTCGCGCCGAATTGCAAAGTTTATTGACCGAGGAGCAGGCGCGCGTTATTCTATCGTTATTCAGAGGTGGAGCTGGACCGAGCTAGGGTAGCTTTTTGGTTCTTATTTTTTGAAACATGTATTTATTTATATCATACATATTGTACTACATTTTGAAACGATATTGATTTATATTTATATCATATTCAGTTTTTGGGTTTCTTTTGTATATTATATGCGTGAGATGTGATTATGAATACTGCGATATATGTTGTGTAATGATTAATTTTATATTTTATTGCTATATATATTATTGTGCACAGGGCGGGAAAAAATCAAGCAGCCCTTTTTTTTAAAAAAATACAGATAATGTGTACCTACGGATTAATCCATAGGTACACATGTTGCCCCTACGGCTTAAGCCGTAGGGGCAAAATATCAGCAGTAACTGATATTCCCCCCTGATTTCAGTACCAGGGGGGTTAGGAGTGCCCCTACGGACATATCCGTAGGGGCCAGTGCTTAGCCCCTACGGAGTTATCCGTAGGGGCAAAATATCAGGATTTCTGAGATTTTGCCCCTACGGATAGGTACCTACGCATATATCTGTAGGGGACAGTACTTGGCCCTACGGATATATCCGTAGGAACAGTTAATATATTTAAAAAACCGTAAATAATATAACATTTTTTACCCTACGGCCTACTCCGTAGGGGAAACGGGCCCTACAGATAAATCCGTAAGGGCAAGATTTTGCCCGTAGATGCAAGTTCAAGGCTTCAACTTGCACCTGCGGCCTTTGCACCTGCGGCCTTTGCACCAACGGGGTCTTTTTTCGTCCCTACGCACATATCTGTAGGGGCAGAGGGTTGCCCCTACCGATAAATCCGTAGGAGCAACCCTTATTTGTAGTAGTGTCACCAAAATAGAGCTATACTGATTAGTAGAAACCGATCCACCATAATAGTGTTCTATGGCTTTCCCTCGGTTCTGACTATTCCTTTCTAATTCTGCGTGCATATTTCAGAAGATAATATATCTCAATATAAATAAATCTAAATTCGGTGTTCAAATCAATTAAATATTTTTCAATTACCTTTGCCTCGGGTGTCTCCAAATGCAATAGGAGAAAAGCAAACTGCTCCCTAAGGATGATAGAGGGAAGAGCGGCAAAACGTTCTAAATCCTCCATAAATTTATCGGAATTTTTGTAATTTTTTTCAATCTTTCATGCCATCTCTTGAAATTTTTTGACATCCCATGCTGTACATACATCCAATGTCCGTCTATATCGTCTTTTAAGACGAAATGTTTATGTAATACAGATTAATAAGTATATTAATTAATAAATTAATACCATTTAACAAGTATGTAATGTTGAAATATGGTGAATTGAGTTATATATTGTTGGCTATAGTGCTCTCAAGGCAATTATCGTAATCGCAGGCTGGTGATTATGATGATCGAGGGATGATATATACGGATAGAACATACTCAAAATAATAGTATGCTATCTGGTTTGTCTTTATCATCATATAAATGAATTATGTGGTATTACAGATCACTATTACATGTTGATAGAGCACATAAGATTCTTGCTTAACTACCAGCAGTATGATGGCGATCATATACGTGAGAGCTGGGTGGTCTATAAGCACATCCTTAAATGTTCCTAGTCGAGAGAATATCGAGACTGGGCATCCATACTCCAGAGTAGACTAGTGTGTACTTATCGAGACCCCGACGAGGGACGGTGGCAGGTCTCACAAGCCATTGGTGTTAATCAGTCACCCAAGATAGTATACAGGTGCTCATTGGGTTATGAGTACACTGGACGGACTCGCCGGGAACATGCTAGTTGATATTATACTTATTGTCAGATAGCAGTTCCCAGACGACATGTGTACAGGTTAGTCTGTCGACCTGAGATCGTCATTTTTCTCATGTGAGTTCCCACTGTGTTTTGATTACTATCCTACCACGGCTCAAAAGAATCGTGCAAACAGGTTTTAGTTGGGTACAGTCTCGAGCCACATGGAGGCAATGAGCGGATCGTCGGGGATTCGTCTCTCCCGGTATTGGGGGTTGATGTCGCACGGTGCACGGGTGGCCATCACTAGAAATTCTTGGCCAAGGCAGTTGAAAATTACTGATTTGGATCAGTACTTTCTCAGTTGATGATGGGCTTCATACCGACACGAAATATCGCGTTATTAGGGGTCTGACTTTATCCACCCCCCTAGACTCGATATGCGATACTCTTAGACGAACAAACCGGACTGTACGGATATTGTTACAGACAGGCTCAGTAGGGGTTTGGATGAGTTTGCTCGTCGGCCTTCCTTTTGCTCAATACCTGGGTAGCCGTTACGTACAGCTAGTGCCGCCGACGTGCTTGTGGTTAAACCCACTGCCAGCGTATTGATGAGTCTTTAGAGTCCTACACAGAGAGTTTCCCTGCTTCGGGCGAAACGATGTAGAGGCTGTATGGTTTTACGGCAGGGTTCGATCATATACGTGCACTTGTGCACGTATTATGAATCGGACGGATAATACTGGTGGGTTTTGGTTTCAGCCGGATTCTAGTATTATATTGTTGGATTATTTTCGTCTCATTGTATTCGTATTTTGTCGGAATATAGATACGGGTATGTATATACGGATGAGGGGTATTCTTGTAATTTATTACAAGATTGCTTCTAGAAGATTACACCTCATTTTAGTTTTAATCATTTTTGTTACATGATTAAATGAGTTGGAGGATAAGGTGTTGCTTGGCTTTAAATGAAGCATGCTCACTTGGTGACTCATGTAGTGACTCATGTTACACTATCCTAGCATGCTTGATTTATATTTGTGTTGTGAGATATTTTGTGGAGTTTTTTAGATATTCTTTGTTCCTAACACTTAGCCATTTTCATGGTTGCTCACTACACTTTCATCCTCAAGCTTCTTTTTCTACCTCCACCCTAAAAGTCTCATGTGTTGAGAAAACTAGGGTGTTATTAGACATACTAATCCATCATTAGACTCTATATTATCTAAGCTATCTAGTTTAGCAAACTAGGTATTACCTCATTATAGAGGTTAGAGCTCAATCTACAAATCCTTAGATGGATCATCTTCGATTGAGGAAGACCGGAGATCAAGCTTGATCATGGTGGCCACTAGGAGCTTGAGAAGATGGTTAAGGACCAAAGGACATGGATCATTAGGTATAACCATTTTAAACTCCTCTTTAGTTTGCTTGTCTAGGGCTTATGGCAGATCCGGCTGGATGGGTTATTCTAGCGCCAGTTTATTCATCCCAGAAAATGTTTTTTGTTCCGTATTCCGGCCACGGTAGATGGCCAAGAAGTTAGGTATCAGAGCTATTCCATAAGCCTTAGATAACTCATTGCGACGTTTGAAATCCGCCGTTTTTGTCGTGCAAAAACTGCCGACAAAAACAGTTCCAAAAACTGATGTTTTGAGATGTTTTCACACCCCGCGGGCTCATGGTTTGAACTGAGAAGCCACGGGGTGGAGCATGGGTACCCCAGGGTTACCCCGGAGGGGAACAGAGCCGGGCCTACCCCCCAAGACCACCATAAGGCGGCCTTGGGGGGTGGTGACCCGAGAGCACCCCATCAGGGTGCTCTCGAGTCTGCCAACCCTAGAGGGCCGCTTCGAGGTGGACCCCAGGGATGGGTACACCCCTGAGGCCCCCCAGTCGATAGTTAATTTTACCCCCTTCTCTTCCATGAAGATTCAGGCGTGTTTCGAGTTCGTTTCGACTCTCGGATTGGTTTAAAACGGTTGATTTTTGAAACTTTAACTCACTGTTTTTCCATGGTTTTGGAAATTGGTTTCGTTTTATAATTGTGTGCAGAATTCTAATGTCGTAGTTTTCTTTACATGTTTCTGTGATGCGTTCATGTGTTGTTTAACGTCTTCTAATTGCTATACGTCAATTAGAAGGGGTTGCACGCATCTTGTTCATCTGTGATATTTTTCAGATGGTTTTGTGGATGGATTGTCGTGGTGGATATCCTATTGTGCAATGGTAGTTGTACAGTTTAGATTCATTTGTATATTAATTATTTCGGGATGAGCGTCTGACATATGGACTACAGTCTCTGCTAGGTTGTATATTCTTTTATTGGGACACAACCGGATTGAGGTCGTTATCGCCATTCTATATACTTTTCTTTTTTGTACTAGGATTACCCCGCGATGGAGTGCTCATATAGCCGGATTCTAAAGGGCAACGGGCCTGCATATCATGGCGTTGAGACGGAGGGGGCCTCACTCTAGAATTGGTAGGCAATTCACCGCACTCGTAGGGGGTACAGGTTGACCCACAGATGGGTGCCCAAGTTACCAGATTCCGTGAAGTGCTGGGTGGCCCATTCATGTTGTTGATTGGGGTTGCCTCACTTCTAAGATTGGTGGGTAACTTGTCGTGCTCGTAGGGGTCTAGGTTTTCATTGCACAGGCTATCCACACAACCAGTGGAATGTCGGGATTCATTTATGGCTCAAAGGAAACTCGGGGCTCCCAGCTTATCTGTTTGTTCTGTGATGCTTATCACTATTCTGTGATGTTTCTTATATCATGTCTGGGATGAATGTTATATATATTTATATATATACTAGTAGATGTTATTATGTTTTGCACCCACGCTAGTCCAGCCCCCGCTCTACCGTTAGTTAAGTAACCTAACGGTGCATGACGGGGCCCCGTGGCGAATGCGGATGGCAAATACATACATTGTATTTTCGTTCTTTTCTGGTGTGATATGGTTTAATTGATAGGAATGCATTAATTCTGATTAATGCAAGGAAAACAAACCTATATGATATTGTAGGAACCATGTTTTTGAAAAATGACATTACAAACGTTTCCTTTTGCTTTACTGTTAGTTATATGTATGCCCTAGAGACCATTATTGTACATATGATGTATATTATAGTGGATGCTTGGACATATATAGAGAGGACTTTCTTGCTCGACATGATATGATGCTATCTGGTTACCTTTATCTTAACATGTACACTGGTATTTATACTGTCTTACTCTCACATGTTGATAAAGCCCTTAGGATATGTACTTGACTACCAGGACTATGATGGAGATCATACTAGTGGGGCCAGGGTAATTCACAAGTACATCCTTTAATTGTTCCTAGTCGAGCGAATATCGAAATAGGGCATCTATATTCCATAATAGACTAGCGTATATGCTTCTTGACCCATATGATGGGCGATGGATGATCCCACATCCATTGGTGTTTGACATCAAAGATGGTATACGGGTGCTCAGTGGAGACTCGGTACACTGAACAGGACTCGCCGAGAACTCCTATGTGGTAGTATACCTATCGTCAGATAGCAGTCCTCCGGTGACACTGGTACAGGTTAGTCTGTAGACCCGAGATCATCAAAGAGTCTTGTGTGGCTCCCACTGTGCTTTGATTTCCTCCCTACCACGCTCAAGAGGAGTTGTGCAAACAGGTGGATTTTGGGTACAGTCCCGAGTGACATGGAGGCAATGAGCGATAAGAGGGGTTTCGTCTCTCCCGGTATTGGGGGTTAATGTTGCGCTATGCTCGATTGGCTATAACTGGAAGTCCTTGGCCAGGGCTGCTGCCGATATTTACTGATAAGTATTATCAGTAGTTTCTCGAACCGTTATAGGCCAGATATTGGCATGACTTATCACGTTACTGGGGTCTGATAATTTCCACCCCTAGACATGATATGCGACATATCGTACGAAGAGACCAGACTGTACGGTAGTGTTACTGATAAGCTTCATGGAGACTGTGGACAGGCTTGCTTGTTGATCTTCATATCGCTCAATACCCGGGTAGCCGTTATGTCCGGCTAGTACCGCTGACGGCTTGTAGGTGACTGATATGATCATCACCTACTGCTAGAGTATTGACGAGTCTTTAGAGTCCCACAAAGAAGTTTCCTGGTTCAAGTGAAACGAAGTAGGACACATATGTGATGTGTGTGTAGGCCTGATTAAATACGAGTATGTGATACCGTATTGTGATCTAGCAGTCATCTGTTATCGATCCAGTTATATGTGATATAACCAGTTTGTCGAATCAAATGTTAATTCGATAATGTGATATATAGATAAATGATATTAGTCGGTCATATATGATATAACCGGATTATTAGATCAAGTGTTGATTTAATAATGTGATATAATTATATATTAACTAATATCATTAGCTCACTAATTATTCTTCATTAAATATATATTAATATATATGATATGTTGGAGATAGTGCCCTCAGAGTCAATTATTGGATCACAGGCACGTGTTTGCAATGATTGAGGGAGGACCTATGCCGGTAGGACAGTCTTACTCGAGATGATAGTATGCTATCTGGTTTACCTTTATCATCGTGTACTGCTTTAGGTGACCTGACAGGTCGCTATTACACGTTGATAGAGCCCCTAGGATTCTTGCTTGACTGCCAGCAGTATGAGGGCGATCATATACGTGAGAGCTGGTAGTCTATAAGCACATCCTTAAATGGTCCCTAGTCGTGGGAGTTTCGAGACAGGGCATCGATACTCCAGAGTAGACTAGTGTATACATTCGAGACCCCGACAAGGGGCGGTGGCCGGTCTCATAAGCCACTGGTGTCAGTTGGTTCACCTAAGATGTATACAGGTGCTCATTGGGTTATGAGTACACCGGACAGGACTCGCCGGGAACATGCTAGTTGGTGTTATACCTAACGTCAGATAGCAGTTCCCTGGTGACATGTGTACAGGTTAGTTCATCGACCTAGGGATCGTCATTTGTCTCGTGTGAGTTCCCACTGTACTTTGATTACTACCCTACCACGCTCAAAGGAGACGTGCAAACAGGTTTTAGTTGGGTACAGTCCCGAGCCACATGGAGGCAGTGAGCGGATCTTCGGGGGTTCGTCTCTCCCGGTATTGGGGGTGAGGTCGCGCTGTGTCTAGGAGAGCCAGAACATGAAAAGTCCTTGGCCAAGGCAGGAGATTTACTGGTAGGTATTCCAGTAGTATCTCAGGGTGTTCTGGGCTGATCTCTGACACGACTTGTACCGCTTTTGGGAGTCTGACTTTTACCAACCCCCTAGGCCCGCCATGCGATGCTCATAGACGAACGGACCGGACTGTACGGATATTGTCACTGACAGGCTCAGTAGGGTGTCAGGATGAGTTCGCTCATCGACGTCCCTTTTGGTCAATAGCTGGTGGCCCGTCACGTATTGGCTTATACCTCTGACGTGGTAGTGGTTAAATCCACAACCATGGTGTTGACGAGTCTTTAGAGTCCCCCACATTCAGTTGCTCAAGTTTTCGGGCGAAACGCTGTAGAGGCCGTATGGAGATATGGCAGGGTTCGATCAGATACGTGTGGTATTGCACGGATCAGGATCAGACGGTTAATACTAGCAGGCTTTGGTTTAAGCCGGATCCTAGTATTGTACAGTGTAGATTTTGTCTCATTGCATTTGTATTTCGGTCGGAATACAAATGCGGGTGTGTATACACAGTAGCGGGGTTTTCCTGTAATTTATTACGGGATCAGGTTTTTGGAGTTGCCAGTTTGCTTTCCGTTTCGGCCATGTTTCTTTGTATCTTTCATTGGTCGAAGATTGGTGGAGGAGGGCTTATTTGCATTTGTGCAAATAAGCAATTTGGAGGGTTGTCTTTGCATACTTTTGTATCATGATGGTTTCATGATGGAGCCCCATCCCTTGACTTTCCATGTTTCATGATTGCTTGACTTTGTGAGAAATCATGGTTGTTGATGATGGTTGTTTTGGAGTGTGGATTTGTTGGTGATCATTTTCTTTTCATGATCACATTTGATTCCCTCTTGCATTATTGGCTCATACACTCCCTCATTCATTCTCTCCTCTCCCATTAAAAAGCTTGGCCGGCCACATGAGATGGGGGCTGTCCAAATTTCATGTGTGGGGTTTTTTGTGCTTTTGCTTTGGTAAAAATCCCACAAGATCAATCTCCAAAAAGCTTATATCATTTCCTCCACCATATGGCAACCTCCACAACCCCAAAATGAGACATGGTTCTACACACATTCTACAGCAAACCTTGGGCACGTCGGCTCGCCAACTTCGTGCCTGAGTTGCCTCTGTATAGAGGTGGGAGCCCGTAAAAGAAGCCGGCGACGTGGTGCCCTTCCGGCGAGGAGGTGGAGACCGGACACTCCGCGAGAGATCGGGACGACGACGAGAAGACCGGAGGACACGGATCGCATGGTATACCTTCTCTTCCCATCTTGTAGTTAGCTAGGACTAGATTAATGGCCCGATCCGGGTTTATAGTGCGCGGTGGTGCCGGTTTGAAAAGTTAAAGTAAATCACCGCTTCCGCATTCTGGCATCGGATTGATGGCCGGGGCGCCGCCGTGCACTTACAGTGGTATCAGTGCCTCGCCATTAACATAGTCTAGCTTTGTCTAATATGTTTTACATTTCCGATCGAACAATTTTCCAAAAACCGTATTTTTCTTTGCATCAGTTTTCTGTCGATTTTTTTCTGGCTCGAAAATTTTTTCAGGTAGTCTCAGAATACTGTGCAGGGAAGTATAAGCCTACTGTAAAAATTTGGTCTCGAGATCTCATTATTCAACCGCGGAACCGCGGCCAAACCCATGCTTGGGCCGCTGTTCCGCCGCTGTTTTGACAGATCAGTACACCAATTTTTTACAGAGGCCTCCAGACTTGAAAATGTGGTTTCTGGAATGTTATTTTTGGGCCCAGAATTTCTTGATGTGCTACAGTAGTACTTGGGGGCCCACTTGGTAAAATTTGATCGATCGGATATATTAAACACATTAGTTCACAGTATTTACATTATATCTGCGACCGTGAATGTCACTTGATCGGTAAATCCTGTCTAACTGTTATAGCCCGGTTAGACGGATTTGCGAACGTGACATTCACGTTGATGTTCTGTGTATTGCTGTGATGTTGCGGATTGGTCGTGGGGGATAGCCTGGATGCAATGCTAATACAGTTTTATTGTATTATGTACATTTGATATTGCGGGGCGAGCGTCCGACATGTGGACTGCCGTCACTGCCTGTTTGTATTATTATTTTGGGGCACGACCAGGTTGCGGTCGATGTACCCGTTGTATGTATATTTTACTTTCTGTACTAGGATTGCCCCGCGGAGGGGTGCACGGATAGCCGGATTCTAGAGGGCAACAAGCCCGCATCTCATGGCATTGAGACGGAGGGGGCTTCACTCTAGAATTGGCGGGCTATTCGCCGCACTCGTAGGGGGTACAGGTTGACCCAGGAGGGGTGCCCAAGTTACCGGATTCCGTGAAGTGCTGGGTGGTCCATTCACGTCGCTGAAGGGGGCTGCCTCGCTTCAGGTTTTGGCGGGTAACTTGCCGCGCCCGTAGGGGTCTAGGATTTCATTTCACAGGCTATCCATACGACCAGGGGAACGTCGGGTTTCAGTAGTGGCTCTGTGAAACCCGGGGATCCCAGATATCTGTATTGTTTTGTGATGCTGTACATTTCTGTGATGTTGCATTTTATCACGCCTTGAGCGAAAATTATATATTGATATATATATTAGTAGATGTTGTATATGTTTTGCATCCGCGCTAGTCCAGTCCCCGCTCTGTCGTTAGTTAGCTAACCTAACGGGTAATGACGGGACCCAGTGGCGAATGCAGATGGCATATACGTACATCAGTATATTTTCGTTCTTTATGGTGTGATCAATTGATGGGACTGCGTTGATTCGGATCAATGCAAGTTAAAAACAAACCTAATCTGATGTTGTTGGAACATTTTTCAAAAAGCTGTTATTGCAAGGACGTTCTCTTTTGTTTTGCATCGTGGTATTCAGTCGGAATATCCTGCTCCTCAGTCGACGAGGCAAGGGCCGAGATCCCTTCACCGGGAGTGACCCCTTGGACAAAAAGTTTGCGTCAGGGCAATAACTGTTAGTTATATGTATGCCCTAGAGGCCATTACTATACATAGGATGTATATTGTAGTGGATGCTGGGACATATATAGGGAGGACTTTCTTGCTCGACATGATAGTATGCTATCTGGTTACTCTTTACCTTAACGTGTACACTGATTGTCTCTCTGTTACATGTTGGTAAAGCCCTGAGGATGTGTACTTGACTACCTGGACTATGATGCGGATCATACTAGTGGGGACATGGTAGTCCATAAGTACATCCTCCAAAGTCCCTAGTCGTGGGTATATCGAGACGGGGCATCGATATACCAGAGTAGACTAGCGTATACCTTCTCGACCCATACAGCTGGGCGATGGATGATCCTATATCCATTGGTGTTTGACATCAGAGATGATATACGGGTGCTCAGTGGAGACTGGGTACACTGGACGGACTCGCCGAGAACTCCCAGATGGTATTATACCTCACGTCAGATGGCAGTTCTCTGGTGACACTGGTACAGGTTAGTCTGTAGACCCGAGATCGTCATAGAGTCTTGTGTGATTCCCACTGTGCTTTGATTTTCACCTTACCACGTCCAAGAGGGCGTGCAAAACGGTGGTTTTTGGGTACAGTCCCGAATCACATGGAGACAATGAGCGATAGGAGGGGATTCGTCTCTCCCGGTATAGGGAGTTGATGTTGCGCTGTGTTCGATTGGCTATAACCGGAAATCCCTGGCCAGGGTTGCTGAGATTTACTGGTAAGTGTTACCTGTAGTTTCTCGAACTGTTATAGACCTCATATCGACACGACTTATCGAGTTATTGGGGTCTGACGTTTACCACCCCTAGGCGAGATATGCGACATATCAGACGAACAGACCGGACTGTACGGTAAGTGTTACTGGTTGGATTCACAGGAGTGTGAGCGGGCTTGCTCGTCGATCTTCTGATCGCTCAATACCCGGGTGGCCATTACGTTTAGCAGATCGCTTGCGGCTTATGGGTGTTTGATATGATCATCACCTGCTGCCGGCGTATTGACGAGTCTTTAGAGTCCTACACAGAGGTTTCCTGGCTCAAGCGAAACGAAATAGGAGCGCATATGAGATATGTGCGGGACCGAGAATAATGCGTGTATGTGATACCGTATTCTATTCTCGCGATGAATGTATCGATATGGTTGTATGCGATATAACCTAGTTATCGAATCAAGGATTGATTCGGTAAGCCGATACATAGGATACTAGTCGGTTATATGCGATATGACCGGATCGTTAAATCAAGTGTTGATTTAATGATTTAATGTATAATTATATATTTGATCTATTACTTTGCATTAACTAGTATTGGTTCACTTTAAAAGGATTTTCTCACTTGAAGTTCACAAGTTGTATATGTGATATACTTTTGTGCACTTGATTGTATCATGTTTGATGATGCATGCTCACTTGGGTTTGTGTAAAGAATTATACCATGGTTAAGTTAATGATTAGGGTTTTGTTTATATTTGATTTACTTATTTATTTATTTCTTTTCATTTATATTTGGAAAAGAAATGAAATGGTGGCTCATTTTGGACTTTCTTTTGAAGCTTCATGAAGCTTTGAATGGTTTGACCATTTTGTCTCTTTTCTTAACCCTAACCATTCACTTGAACCATAGTTGATTCTCTACACTAGTTATCTTGACCATGGTTGATATTATGATAAGTATTCTTTTTTCTTTTCTAGTTTAATTAACTTATCATAATATCTTTTCTTCATCTTCTTCATCTTCAACATGAAGAAAACCTAGCTACCATCAATGGCAACTAGTGATAATGAGTGAGAAATCCAATTCTAAAGTGAACCCACTTCCTATTTCTTCATCCTCTACCTCATGCCAAGTAGTATAGGGTGTTTTCTTCACAAGTTTCTTGACTTGGTGAAGTGGGAGCTTGATCTTGTGATGCCTCGACGTAGATCATCTTCGGCATCGTAGTCGATGACCTAGCCCGCCCATTTCTCCGATGAAGCCAACGCTAGAGCCCAGGATTTGATTTGGACAGCAAGGGGACTTCATCATGGAGCTATGGAGGTGGAGCACCGGATCTACAAAGGTTGTATTTCCGTTCACTTAGAGTAAAGTTGTTTACTTGTATTTGTTTCGCCTAAAATCTAGTTAACGATCCGTAATAGGGTTTCTCGGCACTTGTAAAATTTGAAATTGGCATGGTTGATGCCTTGTGAGACCTCATTAGTGTGCCTAGGTACCCTACAATAACTTCACTATAGCCGATTACTTTTGCTTTGCACCGTGGTATTCAGTTGGAATATCCTGCACCTCATTCTACGGGGAAAGAGCCGAGATCCCTTCACCGGGAGTGACCTCTTTAGCAAAGGTTTTCGTCACTATATTTTTCTAAAAAGCTATCCGTTCCTTCAACGATATCAAGTTCATTACGTTAAAGGTTTTCGCCAGAAACCATTCGTAGCCCTCCGTCGTTTCAGACGGGTAGCACGTAGTATTCATGCTATGTTTGTTGGCCTTCGTCAAGGCATAGTGTATGGTAGCTGCTTGTTACCTTTCTGCTGCATAGATAGATGCGTTGGTTTGGGACAGTCGTATAGCCTTGTTGGCCTTCGTCAAGGGCTTGTACGGGTGGGTTCAAATCAACCTGGACAATGACGGGTAGAACTTGATATGTGACTTATGATTTGTTGGCCTTCGTCAAGGTCATAAGAGCATGGGGCAAAAAACACATCGGGAGTTTCAAAAGAGCTGAAACTTGCCAGATATGCGCATACCTTCTGGAGTGTGATGACGTGAGCGGATTCCGTCACGTTATCATGCGATGATAGTTGGATCCCGATTCCCACTGATGAGTTGGTTTACTCCTCGGGTGATCCCGGCTAATTCTTCTTTCAGGTTTGGAGGAGAATTTGACGGTACAATGGGAGGTTTCCAGATTAGATAAATTGGTAACCATTCTGATCTAGGTTAGAGTGCACGCTGAGTGTTTCTTTTCTCTCTCTCTTTGGCAGCGACCTTTGACCCGACCTTAGACTATGACTCAGAGACTAAAATTAACCGAACCTTCTTAACACTGGCTTTTGGATTGTCAGAATTGCAAACCCCATTGCCACTCCTACTTTTACCCTTTCTCCAGGACACCCCGTATTACTACGAACGTCCACTTCCATTGGACAAAACCATCGTATGGTTAGATACGAACTCGAAGGAATTTATTCGAGGATGGTTTCCGGTTCTGGAGGAAACGGATAGGACTATTCAGTTGTCTTTTCATTTTTACCTTCTCTCAAGTTGCGAGTACTCCTTGGCTTAGGAGATAGTACACCCATTACGCAAATTGGATAGTCTTCTTCTAAACCATAGGCAGGTGCCGACCGGTAGGGAATGAAGAAAACCAATTAGCCTAGCGAAGGTGTACAGAAGGTATTAAGTTAAGACAAAGTAAGGGATTAGTAAGAGGGCAAAGTAAATTGTGATTGATATTCACGACCAAACCAAGTATTTCTTCGCCAATCCTAAAATCACCTTTGTATTTCTCCAGAACACTCCGTATCACTACGAAGATCTACAGTTTATTGGATACTCCATCGTATGGTTATATACGAACTCGAAAGGAACTTGTTCCAGTTCGAGGATTGATTCTGGTTCGGGAGAAATAGGAATAAGGTTTATTCGGTTGTCTTTTATCTTCACATTCTCTCGCTTTGCGAGTGTTCCTAGGATTAGGACAGTACACCCATTATGCTTATTGGATAGTCTTCTTCCAAACCATAGGCTGGTGCCGAACGGTAGGGAAGGAAGAAAACCATTTGGCCTAAAGGGGTGTGCAGAAGGTAATGACTAAAGACATATAAAGGGATTTGGAGAGGTGGCAAAGAATTATACGGTTACAGTCGTGAATCTGGAAGAGGCATTACTAGGAATACCGGGATACCCCATCGAAACATTTCAATGTTTCAGTTTTACTGTGTACTGTTAAAAGAAAATTGATTTCCCAATTAGTCCTTACTCCAGGGTATGTATTTACCAGGTATGATTCTCGCATCTGTATGGTTTTACAGATGATGAGTGGGAGTAGGTTATTGGGAATTAGGTGATCATCCTCATTATATCGGGATTCGTTGTAATCGGTGATATTTGAGGAAGTCACCTGGGTTGTTTGCCGGACGGCAAATATTTGGTTTAGAATATCCGTTGTGATGCACCAATTTCAAATTGATATATCTGTACGTCTATTTTTATAGAGTGAGATATACCTTTTTGAAATTATGTCTGTGATATTTACCTATATCAGTGGATGGTTAGGTAAGGAGCATTGAACAGCGGTGTAATTCTTCTTAACCATAAGTACAGTTTTCAACCTGCAACACACAGGGAGTGAGTTATTAGACTCAAGGGACTTATACAGAGTATTGTATGTTGTCCAGAGTCCATCAGGACAGAGGGGTTGGTCCTCGTACTATATTCGATTTACTTATGACTTCTCTAGTTTTTAGACAGGTGTTTCGTGGAAACACAGGGTCCGAATTTTGAAAAGTTATAGGTATTTGAATAAAGTAGAGAACCAGGTGTTGCAAGTATCGGGATTCTTCAAAGTGATCGAAGATGTAGATACTTGTGTATGGTATTCAGTTGATAGTAACGATTAAGAGAACTTGCTTCTCTTTCAGGTTACTCATAATTGGAAGCATTCCTAAGTTGAGTAACGCTGATCGGCCTCCTTCCATTTAGTTGACATGCACTGGAGACAGCTGCATGATTTGAATCTGGTTCAATTAAATCAGTGCCTCTGGTTCTATATTGGATATAGAACAGTTCATATCTTAACGATGTTAAGGTACGGGGAGTTGTCCGGATTATGCTTAAAACCAGACTCTGGATAACTCAAGGCACGTTTCTGTAATGGCTGTTTATGGGTTGACCCAGGCTATGACGAGGGTTGACTTTCTACCATCTGGAAGATCAATAGTGATATTGTTCTTGACTCGCCACAGTTTTAACAAAAATGGATTTTTTCAGAAAACAGTAGTGAGAGTATGGTAGAACTGGAAGTGATTCCAGAACCACAAACGATTACTGAAGATTTGATAAGGAACCTAAAGATTCAATCTGGTTTGACATTCCATTGGCCACTCCGCAGATATAGTGGGTAACTTCAAGCACCCGAGAGGTACTCCGGTAGCCTCAAGGACGGTGACAGGGAGGTTCTTGTTTACCCAGACTTGCCATTGCTGTTGTTCCAGACCGTGAGACCCGGCAGGAGGATGAGTATAGCGTCGTTCTAAACTAGCTTTAGAAGTGTACGTCTATATGACTCTGCCAGAGGGTTGTCGTGGTCAGTGTGAGCAGCGGAAGCATTGGTGGACAAGTGGCCTGTGTCTATTTATAGACTAAAGCAGATGTAGCGGAGATAGATCATCTATTTCTGATGTGACAGTCATAGGTTTGACTTCATCAGAATAGGGGATGGATCTGTTGAGAAGGTAGTATGGTGTGATGTCATGGTATTTGGATGACATACACAGAGTAGGAAGTGATATTCCTATACTACGATCGGTTATACTTTGGTCGTCACACAGTGGTTTCTCCACATGGGACATGGACATTATATCAGACATACTGGTTACTAGATCTATGGTTTTAGATCTAGATTTGGGTGGTTTCCCAATCAGGGTACTTAGACAGCATTCTAAGAGTATTTAGAATGGACGACTCCTGGCACGGTAGTATACCTGCAGGTGATGGAGTCACACTCTCTAAAGGTGTCTTACAGACTAAAGGGGATAGGGATGTGCATGATTGGCAGATCCCTTGCTTAGACAATTGAGTCAATCATGAGATGTCAAGTACCACACCAGATGTTGTTTTTGCAGTAGAAGCAATAAGTTGATATTGATCCAATCCTGGAGAAACAGTCGGAAGCAGTTTTAGAACATAAGTGGATGTTCTAGGGATATGATAACGACAGCCTCATTCGGGAGACAGTTATCATTCCAGGCTTCCAAGGTGACCTGGACGACAAGGAGGTTGTCAGAGTTATAGTTTTCCTTCTGACGAGGGGCAGTATTTTGGACAGGTGGTCCAAGGCAATACTGAGGGAGGCATGGTGCAGGATACTGATTAAGTTCAGTTAACGATACAGTCTAAGAAGTTTAGATTTGGAGTTCATTTATGAGCTAGGTCCCATCAGACATCCATACACATTCTAAGACAGGTATTGCTCATTTCGGGAGATGGGTTTCTCCGCGAACTTGAGATATAGAGAGACATAGAAAGAAACATCAAAGCGGATCCACTCACTGAGGCTATTCCTCGAACGCAATAGTTTCGCAAACGGGATTTGTGAGACCGACAAGTAGAGGAGTTGGGTGTTCGGTATCACACAGGCTGTGAGTATGCGACATCACAATAATTAGCCTTGAGTGCAAGTGGGAGATTGTTGGAGATAGTGCCCTCAGAGTCAATTATTGGATCACAGGCACGTGATTGAAATGATTGAGGGAGGACCTATACCGGTAGGACAGTCTTACTCGAGATGATAGTATGCTATCTGGTTTACCTTTATCATCGTGTACTGCTTTAGGTGACCTGACAGGTCGCTATTACACGTTGATAGAGCCCCTAGGATTCTTGCTTGACTGCCAGCAGTATGAGGGCGATCATATACGTGAGAGCTGGTAGTCTATAAGCACATCCTTAAATGGTCCCTAGTCGTGGGAGTTTCGAGACAGGGCATCGATACTCCAGAGTAGACTAGTGTATACATTCGAGACCCTGACGAGGGGCGGTGGCTGGTCTCACAAGCCACTGGTGTCAGTTGGTTCACCTAAGATGTATACAAGTGCTCATTGGGTTATGAGTACACCGGACAGGACTCGCCGGGAACATGCTAGTTGGTCTTATACCTGACGTCAGATAGCAGTTCCCTGGTGACATGTGTACAGGTTAGTTCATCGACCTAGGGATCGTCATTTGTCTCGTGTGAGTTCCCACTGTACTTTGATTACTACCCTACCACGCTCAAAGGAGACGTGCAAACAGGTTTTAGTTGGGTACAGTCCCGAGCCACATGGAGGCAGTGAGCGGATCTTCGGGGGTTCGTCTCTCCCGGTATTGGGGGTGAGGTCGCGCTGTGTCTAGGAGAGCCAGAACATGAAAAGTCCTTGGCCAAGGCAGGAGATTTACTGGTAGGTATTCCAGTAGTATCTCAGGGTGTTCTGGGCTGATCTCTGACACGACTTGTACCGCTTTTGGGGGTCTGACTTTTACCAACCCCCTAGGCCCGCCATGCGATGCTCATAGACGAACGGACCGGACTGTATGGATATTGTCACTGACACGCTCAGTAGGGTGTCAGGATGAGTTCGCTCATCGACGTCCCTTTTGGTCAATAGCTAGTGGCCCGTCACGTATTGGCTTATACCTCTGACGTGCTAGTGGTTAAATCCACAACCATGGTGTTGACGAGTCTTTAGAGTCCCCCACATTCACTTGCTCAAGTTTTCGGGCGAAACGCTGTAGAGGCCGTATGGAGATATGGCAGGGTTCGATCAGATACGTGCGGCATTGCACGGATCAGGATCAGACGGTTAATACTAGCAGGCTTTGGTTTAAGCCGGATCCTAGTATTGTACAGTTTAGATTTTGTCTCATTGCATTTGTATTTCGGTCGGAATACAAATGCGGGTGTGTATACACAGCAGCGGGGTTTTCCTGTAATTTATTACGGGATCAGGTTTTTGGAGTTGCCAGTTTGCTTTCCGTTTCGGCCATGTTTCTTTATATCTTTCATTGGCCGAAAATTGGTGGAGAAGGGCTTATTTGCATTTGTGCAAATAAGCAATTTGGAGGGTTGTCTTTGCATACTTTTGTATCATGATGGTTTCATGATGGAGCCCCATCCCTTGACTTTCCATGTTTCATATTGCTTGACTTTGTGAGCAATCATGGTTGTTGATGATGGTTGTTTTGAAGTGTGGATTTATTGGTGATCATTTTCTTTTCATGATCGCATTTGATTCCCTCTTGCATTATTGGCTCATACACTCCCTCATTCATTCTCTCCTCTCCCATTAAAAAGCTTGGCCGGCCACATGAGATAGGGGCTGTCCAAATTTCATGTGTGGGGTTTTTTGTGCTTTTGCTTTGGTAAAAATCCCACAAGATCAATCTCCAAAAAGCTTATATCATTTCCTCCACCATATGGCAACCTCCACAACCCCAAAATGAGATATGGTTCTACACACATTCTACAGCAAACCTTGGGCACGTCAGCTCGCCAACTTCGTGCCCGAGTTGCCTCGGTATAGAGGTAGGAGCCCGTAAAAGAAGCCGGCGACGTGGTGCCCTTCCGGCGAGGAGGTGGAGACCGGACACTCCGCGAGAGATCGGGACGACGACGAGAAGACTGGAGGACACGGATCGCATGGTATATCTTCTCTTCCCATCTTGTAGTTAGCTAGGACTAGATTAATGGCCCGATCCGGGTTTATAGTGCGCGGTGGTGCCGGTTTGAAAAGTTAAAGTAAATCACCGCTTCCGCATTCCGGCGTCGGATTGACGGCCGGGGCGCCACCCTGCACTTACTTGATATATATATATATATATATATATATATATATATATATATATATATATATATATATATATATATATATATACTGAAGCATTGCATTTAAATTTCTATTTTGTGAAATTAGAAATGAGGTGGAAAATGAAGTATGGTTGCAAGCATGGGATTTACTCTTATGCGATTACGACTTCTCTCTTTTACCTTGTGCGATCTAGAAGAAAAATGGCTTTATAGCACTGTCGTACATTCTATCGCCAAATGGGATGAATTCGTTATAGCATTCCTTAAGAAATTTTATTACAATCACAAAACCGCCCGTGTTCGAAGCGAGATTAACCAGTTTACCCAACTTCCCAATGAACTATTCTGGAAATGCTTTGAGCAGTTTAAGGATCTTCTTCTACAATGCCCTCATCACGGAATCGATAGATGGCAACTTTGCCGAATTATATATGAGGGTATTAATCCAGCAACAAAACAAATGCTAGAAACCATTTATCAATGTCATTTCATGTCTAAAGACGATGATGAAACTTGGCAATTCGTGGAAGATCTCGCCAAACAAACATTACAGTGGGAAAGTGTTGGACCAACTTCATCTAAGGCCAGTATTCATCAGCTCGATGTTTCCATCATAGTAAAAGCCGAAATGGCCGCAATGCAAAAGAAACTCTACGCTATCGAAAAAAATTTCTCATCAGCATCCCTAAACCAAGTTACGCTCCCCAAAACCGTGTGTGGTTGCTGTTCTGACCCATCACATTTAACGGAAGAATGTCCTTTAAATCCTCTGTTTTAAGGTCAAGAACAAACTAATGTTGCTTTTCAGCAACGATCTAGAAACGATCCTTATTCTTCCACATACAATCAGGGATGGAGGAATCATCCTAATTTTGTTTGGAACCAAAACCAAATTCAAAATCAAAACCAGTTCCCAAGCAGCTATTAGCGGCCTCCCCCACAGCAATAGCAGCCACCATAACAAAATCAGCACCCCTTTCAACCGCAATCTTTTCAAAACCCGGCCAACAACTTTGATCCTTATAATAATATTTCAACGGCCAGTACCGATAAAACCTCTACGCTCGAACGTAACTTAGAAACGTTCATTAAACAATCCACGCAAACGACGACTAATTAACGTCTTCTATCCAAATATTAGTGCAACACACTGCTTCCCACGGTGAAAGAATAAAATCGATAGAACCACAACTTGCACAGTAAAATGCCACGATGAGCGAGAGAGAGAGAGAGAAAGGGAGACTCCTATCTCAACCTCTACCAAATCCCGGCCACTCACAAAGCGCGAATATCATCCTTCAAAATCATAATGTGAGTGCCGTAACCACGTTGAGATCGGGAAGAGTGCTGAACAACAATGTTGGTAAACAAGTTGTTGAGTATAAATCAGATGAAACCCCGTCTACTACTTCTAATCCTACTTCGTCTAGTCCACCATCTTCTTCCGAGCCTATTCTCCGTTTCCTACTAGGCTCGAACCCTCATCCCACTTCCTTAAAGGAATAACCATCTACAACCATCCCAAATCCAATTTTGGGATCCATTCCATCCGCACAAACTTCTCCTTAGAAGTTGGACTCAACCCTTATCGATAAAGCTCCTTTTCCACATAGATTAAGGGCCAACAGACCAAGTCCCCAAATCGAGAAGATTGCGGACATTTTTAAACAAGTTAACATAAATATCCCTCTCCTAGATGCTATCAAACAAGTTCCGTCCTATGCGAAAATTTTAAAAGACTTATGCACTAGGAAGAGGAAAACTCAAGTACCTAAAAAAGTTTTCTTAGCGAATAATATGAGCAATTCTCTTACCCAATTGGTGCCCACGAAACGTAAGGACCCCGGTTGTCCTACAATATCTATAACTATTGAGGGTAAAAGTATCAATCATGCTCTACTCGACTTAGGTGCTATTGCTAACTTGCTTCCATATTCAGTTTATGAGCAAGTAGGGATAGGAGAGTTGAAACTTATGCATTGCACTCTCCAGATGGCGATCGGTCTATCACCCAACCTCGGGGTGAGCTAGAGGACGTGTTAATAAAAATCGGAGAATTTATATTCTCTGTGGACTTTATAGTTATAGATAATAGCCTGTAGCGAACCCACGGAACCAAATTCCGGTGATTCTAGGTCGACCTTTCCTAGCAACTTCAAACGCGATAATCAATTGTCGTAACGGTTCAATGAACCTGTCCTTTGGGAAGATGACAATTGAGCTTAACATTTACAAGCTAGGAAGTCAACCATCTGAACCTTATGCTCATGTATGTTTTGTCGAAAAGATAGCTTCCAACAGTTACGAATTTGAGGAGCTTCACGATTCTGATCTCGACGCCACTAGTGCATTAGGGTTTGATCCTACTGTTTATTATACACGTGAAGACCCTTCTGTCGACATGTCTGTTTACCCCAATCAGAGCAAAGCTCTGTTCAAATTCCAAGACGGGAGACGAAGCAACGCTTCTGTTTCCCCCAAATAGAGCAAAGCTCTGTTTTGAAAATTGAAGTTAAAATTAAAGTTAAAATAAATGAAGCAATGCTTCAGATCCTCTGCGTTGCGCGCATGGTGCCACGTGTCAGAAGCTGATACATCAGCGCAGCGTCCAAGGCAGCGCGCCCAATCAGAGCAAAGCTCTATTTAAAACAAAATTAAATGAAGCAACGCTTCAGTTGCGCAAGCACTGCGCTGCGCGACACGTGTCAGCGCAGATGCGCGACACGTGTCAGCGCAGATGCGCTAGCGCAGTTGCGCTGCGATTCACGCTGCGCGACACGTGTCAGCGCAGATGCGCTAGCGCAGTTGCGCTGCGCTGCTTGACACGTGTCACACGCTGGGGCATTTGCGCCAAACAGAATTAAAATTTTAAAGAAATATTTCTGTTCTTATTAAAACAAGAAGATTTTCTTCTGTAAAACAGGAGCCCTTGGATCAAAGATCCGACGGTGGGGAAAATTCCCCAAATCACTCAGAGATCTTTCTCAAGAACAAAAAAAGGTAAAAACCTTTAGCAAAAAAGAGAAAATTCTCTTAAAAAAAACAGTTCATGGATCTGAGAAGAAGATCAATGATCTTCAATAAAAAGAAAAATAAGTAATAATAGTGCTTTGCACTTTGCTTATGAACCATTGGTTCTCTGAGATCGAGAAAAATAAGAAACACCTGTTTTCTTTGATCTAAATTGGATCAAGAAATCAAATAGTGCTTTGCACTTCTTTTATGAACCTTTGGTTCTAGAATCTAAAAGATTCTCAAGTCAATAGTGCCTTGCACTTGTAAATCTGCACTGTTGCGCTCTCGGGTTGGCGCAAGCCACCAGAGAGCGCCACGTGTCAGCATCTGAACCATTTGCGCTATGCGCTTTTGAAATAGAGCCTTGCTCTTTGAAACTGGCGCAACTCACCACAACGCGCCACGTGTCGACAGCGCAAGCGCAACGCACTGGCGCAGCGTACTGCGCTTGCATAACACGTGTCATCACCATAAGCGCTTGCGCTTTTTGATTGGCGCAAATCGCCTGACAAATGCAATGCATTTCTTTTGCTAAAGGGCCAGGCCCAAGTCAAAAAGACCTAACAGGCCAAAATAAATTGCAAAGCAATAAAAAGGGCAAAGCCCAAAACAAATTGATGCTCTGCATCCTTTATGGGCAGAGCCCAAACAAAAATAAAAACAAATAAAAGTGTTGAACTTTTTTCAACTGGACTTAGCCCAATCATGGCCGTAAGTCCTCAAATTAAATTGACTGAGCACAGCTGCTCTCTGAAAAATCAATTTACATCCGGTTCGAGGGTACATCTCCGAACTCCTCTGACACCTATCGTTGTAATCCTTCAACGACGTCAGAGAGGTGACGGGTCCCGACGACCACACATCAATACGGACTGCGGGGTCCTTAAACTCGTGGACCGAAACGTCCTTAAACTAATATCGGACCGAAACGTCCTTAAGCTAATATCGGACCGAAACGTCCCTAAACTGGAACATGGACCTCTACGTCCCTAAATTGGAACATGGACCACCACGTCCCTAAACTGGAGCAATAGAGCCCCCAAATGTTCTTTTGCCAGATCTAAACGATCCCGTTTAAGTCGATCTTAGCCCCAAACATGGTTAACGTATCCTTAAACATTCAAATGGACTATAAAACTCCAAATCGACTTTGGTTCAAGGGTACATCTCTGAACTCCTCTGACACCTATCGTTGTAATCTTTCAACGATTTCAGAGAGGTGATGAGTCCCGATGCCATATATTAAATGGATCACCACGTTAAGTTGATATTAGTCTCAAATCAAACTAACGTATCCTTAACGAACGTTTAAGTTGATCTTAGCCTCAATATGGCTAACGTATCCTTAAACTAAAAACACCAAACCCAAATCTAAGTAAATACGGATTTGGACTAATCCACGTCCTACAGGCGACGGCATTACTCAGTCTCCGTATACAATCTACGGGCAATCACAAACAAAACAAACACACACGATACGAAGTGAAATTCTGGAGAAGGAGGAAGTTGTTACCGCGACGCGGTAGCGTAATTAACTGTAGGGGCTTGCGCCTACAGGGAAGAGCGTCCCCATAATCAAAAAACCCCTCTAGCGACGGGGAATCTGACGAAGTCTGCTACATCGGCCGCATCCGTCTAAACCTCCGATACACGGTGCCATAAATCAACTTGGCATCTTCGGAGAAATAGACGGATAAAACCAAATAGCATATGCCCCGAATCTCAGTTAAGACGTCTTCACGTCGTCGCCGTCTTTCGGAGGGGAACAGATTCTGGCACATCCGGTGGGACCTTTTCCTCTTTCCACTCCACACTTCGTGTGTCGTCTTCGCGAACCAATCGCGGTTTGTTAACAGTTGCCTTTGGATTTCAAGTTACTAAGATTTGGTCTTTTGCCTGGTGTAGAACTCAAGCATCAATGGCCTCTAACTGCACCAACTGCTCGAAGTGCCACTGCAACGGACGCTCCACCTCACCTGGAGGTGTAGCATATGGGCCCCAAGCGGCCTCCTTCCTTGCTCTGCCAGTAGAACAGGTGACCCAGGCCACCACCGGCCTGTTTTTCGGGACCATGATCCCACAAAAGCTTCTCTATGCCAATACCTGCACCAGAAGCGAACAAGAAGTCGGTCTTCGACCGGCTCACTGCTACGACGGCCCCTGTCAACGGGTCATCCATTACCAAGACAACAGCCTCTGTCTTTGCGAGGCTGGATCAAAACTCTGAGGGGCCCACCAAGAAGCCTGTGAATCCCAAGATGGCTGTCCCAAGGAAGGTAATAGCCGCTGCTCCAGAAGTCGTCAAGGCGGCTTCCCCTGTCAAAGAGTCAGTCTTTTCAAGGCTGACTATTCCTGTTTCGGCCCCTGCACGGGGATCTGTCTTTGAAAGATTGGATATCTCACCTCAAAGGACAACCTCAGTCTTTAAGAGGTTAACACCAGCAGCGCCGCATTCAGACAGGGGGCAAAAAGAAGCTGTCTCTATCTCCGAGCCAGTCCCAACGGCTCGTCATGCTCGACGACGCCACTGGCGACGAGTAAGGAAGGCAACGGGCAACTCCCCCTCAGGGCTAACTCCACCTGCTCCAGTGGTGGAAGTCAACGCTGTTGTTCCAACTGGGAACAGGTTTGAACTGCTGAGGAGGGTACGTAGGAACTCTCCAACCGCTACATTGAAAAGATCTCCTCCACCTGCGGAGAGAGTTCCGGAAACAAAGCAGGAACAACCCCCTCAACGGCTGTCCTCAAAAATTTATAAAGTTTGGCGGAGAGTTCAAGACTCCGTAATTGACTCAGATCGCTCTCGTCAACAGAAAAAGGCGAAAGTGCAAGAAGGAAAAGACCGTCCTACTAAATAGCAGAGGACAACAATCGCTAGGGTACCCACTGCAACAGCCCCCTCCACTTCAACGGCCCACAAAAGAAGAAGGCCAGAGAAAACCCCCGCGCCCGCGGCAAATGCTAAAGGCGGCGAATTTAAATGCCCTAAGTCTGGGGGCATAATAGTTCAACTAGTGTACATGGTGGCGGGAAAGGAGGACAGTCGTGCATCCACAAGTCATAGACCGCTTACACGGTCAGTGACCAAGGCTCAGGAGCAACAGCAAAAGCTCCAGGAGATGATGAACGCGATGGCCGCACTCACTGGGCCAAAAGAAAGCCCTAAAACGTCCTCGGACGAACGTCAGGAACAAGAAACTGACGCCGAATTCCTTCGCCGGATATTGGAGAAGAAGGATAAAGAGGCTGCTGAACAAGCAGCCAACATAAAGCGTATGGGCCTCCTGTTCCAAGACATGGTGGGATGATGATCCAACAAGATCCTCCGGCCGAAGAACCCCCGATCGTCCTTGAAGACGATAGAGGAGAAACGTCGAATCCTCCACCAGCTCTATCAACGGCTAAGGAGGATACAATCTCCAAAGCTGATTTGGACGAGTACATAGCCCAACAAATACGGGTTCATCAAGCGACTGAAGCAGCGAGTCAGGTCGTAAAAATAGGGCAACCGTATCCGGGCTGGTACGACCAGATCAAGTACTCGCCAGGTTATACGATACCAAAATTCCATGTGTATAAGGGGACTGGCAATCCCTACCAGCATGTTGCCCAGTTCAGGGCGCTTTGCGGCAACACTGGCGGTGATGATAAATTGTTGCTTCGCTGGTTCGTTGGCAGCTTGTCAGATACGGCGTTCGAGTGGTATTCCGAGCTCCCGAACGATTCTATCAAGACCTTTGCTGAGATGGAACTGCTGTTTACCCAGCGTTTCGCGAGTGCCAGCGAGCGTACCCCGATAACGGTATTGATTAATGCCAGGGTGAACCCGGGCGAGACATGGGTCCAATATGCTATACGGTGGCGAAATTTATGGTCAAACTGCGAGCAGCGCATAGAAGAAGCTCCTGCAGTGGGTATATTTGTGGGAACCCTCGATCCGCAAGCAACCATCTCGCAATTTATGATGTTCTTCAAGCCAACCACCTTCCAGGCACTAATCGACAAGCTGGCGCAAATGGATCAAATGGGCCATAAACCTCCTCTTCCAAAGCCGGACTCCCGAAATGAGAAGGGAAAGGGGAAAGCGATCGTTGTCGCTAATGCTCAACAACAGCCAAACAACTCGAAGCCGGTCGTTTGTCAAAATAATATGCGCCTGTATGTAGCCCTTGAGGAGAGAATGGGACGTCCTTACTCGTTTCTCCGAGATAAAACGAGAAGGTTATTCGAGCTGGCGTTGCGCAACCGACTCATAAATCTGCCGGATCCGAAACGTCCGTCGCAACCAAGTGATGTCAATGAGCCCAACTACTGTCCTTATCATCGAGTACTGGGTCATCCGATCGAGGATTGCTACGTCTTCAAAAATTGGCTTGAAGACCAGTACCGACATGGCAAGTTTGCATTGTCCGACAAATGGAAGGTGAATCCACCGCAGCCCCACACCTCTAAGGGAACGAATACGCCGGGGGCAACATGCTCTGTTGTTGAAGAAGCTCCTTGGGAGGTTGTATTATCGGACAAGATAAAGAGGATGCTAAATGATCTTCAAACATGCCCAACGATCAAGTGGAAGAACCCGTTGGAGCCGCAGATCATTGAAGGGATGTTGAAGCCTCGTCCAACTCAAAAGATCGATGGAGGTGGCCCAAGCATTCACAACCAGCCGTCGAAATCTTCAAAGAAGAAGAAAAAGAAATCAAGGAAGCCCGTGAAGCCTGGCGACAAGCGCACGGACTTACAAAAACAAATTGACGCGCTGGAGGAAGACAACCAGAAGGCACGGACTCCCATTACACTCCAAGAATTCCTCAATCACGTCTTTCAAGAGGAAGATGAGGGAGAAAGTTCATCTGATGAATCCGAAGAATACATGGCGAGCTGTCATGTGATTTCCCATTCGTTCATGGATGATGAAGAGACTCCTTGTACTGAAAAGCTGGGGGCAGATCCTAAACCAAAAATTTCGGGGCCGTCGGATGAAGTAATTGACGCGTTCCTTAATGAAGCTCTCTTAAAAAGTAAAGCTGATCGGGAGCGCGGGGCGGTCATATTCGAAAAGGCCAAACGCCAACGCCTTGACGAAAAAATTGAGATACTCCCGCTGGAACAAAGCACACCCACTGCGGATAAAATCAAATTCAAGATGAGGAAGAGGTTTGCTAAAGCCATGTCAATGGGTATGAAACTACCATCCTCTGAGGGAAGCGTTACTGGTAAAGTGGAAACACACCCCTCTTATTGCTTGTATAGTCAGAAGATTTCGCACCCCACTGAAGAGTGCAAAGCTTTCGATAGATGGTGGCAAGGATATGTTGCTCACCGGCAGCATTTTAAGCGGGAGAAGCGCAAGACTCGCCGAGAACGGAACGATACTACCGAAGGGCTTAACAGAACTACCGGCAATTGTCGCATGGTCAACGCCGGGGGATCACAAGTGCTCACGTTCGGGAGAGATTCTGATGAGGAGCTGGAGCTTGGCCCCCTCTTTAAAGAGTCCACTTCGGGAAAAGAAGAAAAGCCGAAGATTTGTGAAAATATCCGGCGGCGTAATCGCACGCTGCCCGAAAAGAATCTCGGACCCCCAAACAAAAAAGATAAAGGGAAAGAAAAGGTCTCTGAGGACATCACCCTAGACGACCAAGTCATGGAAGAGCTAACTGCCAAAGACCCGCCGAAGAAAAATAAGGTGGATTACAACGTCTTAGCGCATCTAAGGAAGCTACCCTCGCAGCTCAGCATTCTCGACGCCCTTTTACTATCAAAGGAGGCGAGAGATTCGTTAATTAAGGCACTACAGGACCCGGAGCAGTTCCAAGCTTTCCTGTCCGAAGAAAAGATGAAGGATGAATTGGAGGAAGTGCACACGGCCGATGTCACTTTTGGCGATGAAGACCTTCTTCTTGGGATGTGCGAACACAATCGTCCCCTCTACGTCTCAGGATACTGTCATGATATAAAGATAGGCAAAATCCTGATCGATAACGGATCATCTGTTAATCTACTCAATGTGTGGATGTTAAAGGAAATCTGTATAAGCGTCCTGCACCTTGCTCGGGATAAGATTACCATCTCCAGGTTCGACTCCCAATCATCAAAGACTCTTGGATCTATGATACTGACGCTACGCTTTGTGCTGCTCGTCACGGACATTAAATTCCACGTCATAGATGCCAAGACATGCTACAACGCTCTGCTCGGCCGACCATGGTTACACGAGTACAACATCATCCTTTCTACACAGTATCAGTGTATGAAATATTTTAGGGATGGTCTCGAGTATACCGTGACGGGAGAACTGAATCCGTTTTCCGTGAACGAAGTTCGCAAATATGAAGATGCCAAATACTTTTTACCGAGTTTTGAAGACATGGAAAGGTGTCACAAGCCGGAGAATAAAACTAACGCTACCATCCCTGTCTTCGGCAGTGATACCGAGGAGGAAGAGGAGATAGTTTATTCAGCTCCGCCCCAATACACCAAGCTGGGACCATCCGCTCCTACGTTGATCTTTGGTAGTGATTCGGATGATGAAGTCCATGCTGTATTCTCTGCTCGACCTTCAATACGAACTTCTGCTGATGAAGAGCAAAGTCTGCAAGTCGCCATGGTGCCGCTTAAACATTATAAAGAGCTGGATGCGCTTGATACCGATAGTGTAGAGGAGCTGCAGACGTTCTATATCCCTCCCAGGTGAGAAGGCGAGAAGGCAATTCTATTCTACCGCTCTGAAGAAAACAAAGTGGAGAAAGAAATTTGGTACGGGGTGGATCCTACCCTGGACAGGCTTCAACCCATCCGTCTACCCAGATATTATACAGAAGGCTTGAAGAGGCTGTTGAAGCGCCTAGGGATACCCTTCAAACAGACCATTAGAAAGGCCAAATTCTATGATAGGGTCTGGAACGTCCCCGGAACTCAGCACAAGCTGCCTAGTGGAAGGATGGAGACAATCGGGCTCGGATACATTCGCCCCAAGAAACGAGAGCTGCTCCGCGACTGTTACGTCGTGCATGACTTCAATGAAGAAGCAGATGCGCAACTGGAGGACACTAATCCTGAACCAGTAAAAGTTCCTAATGCAAAAGTGCCCAGTCCGTCGTTTGAAGAACAAATGGACAGGCTTATAAAGGAAGCTGGTCAAAAAGTCCGAGATGATCACAACCGCGAAATGGCCATCTACGAGAAAGCCAAAACGCAATGCCTCCTTCAACAGGCCATCAAAGATGAAAGTGCCGCCCCCTGTTAACCTGTTATAAAAAAGGCTCGACGTAGAGGCAGAAACAAGTCGAAAGGCCAAAAAGGCGCTCAACAGCAACAAAGCGGGACTAAGAAGCCACGCAAACGGGAGTCGAGCGTTATTGATCTATCCCTCATAAAGAAAATGGGTCGAGCGTACTCGTTTCCTTGGGACAAGACGAAGAAGATACTTGATCTTGCTCTAAAACATCAAATGCCCACACTGCCGGAGTCCAGAAACCCCGAACAAGCAGGCGAAGTCTCTGACCCAAACTATTGCTCTTACCATCGAGTAATAGGGCACCCTCTCGAGGACTGCTTCACCTTCAAGAATTGGGTTGAAGATCAGTATCAGCTTGGCAAGTTCGCTCTGTCTGACAATTGGAGGGTAGCGCCACCACAGAAGCACGAACCCAAGGCCACAAGAACAGAACCAACTCCACATTGGGATTGGAAGCGGATTCGCACTTGTCACATGATAACAATATTAAAAGAAGAGCCCAAGAACATGGATAACCTTCCTTGGTGCTTTGAAAACAGCAACGACGAGGTAATCTCAGAATTCCCACCAGCGCCAAAAGAGCTGGAAGATGGAATCCATACCACTGCAGATAACCTTAAGAAAATTGAGTTGGGAACGGCGAACGATCCGCGACCGACATTCATTAGTGAGCTACTGTCCGAAGAGAAGGTGGCTTCATTAAAAGACCTGCTTATGCAGCACAAAGATTGTTTCGCATGGAACTATTCCGAAATGCCGGGAATAGATCCAGAAATTGTTGTGCATAAATTGGCGATATCCCCGGACGCCAAGCCGGTCAAACAAGCACCAAGAAGAATGCGGCTCAAGCTTGAGATGAGTATCAACGCCGAAGTCAAGAAGCTGATCGACTCTTGCTTCATCCAGGAAGTTCAATACCGTGAATGGATCGCCAACATCGTCCCGGTGATAAAGAAAAATAGGACAGTGTGCATATGCGTAGACTTCCGGGATCTCAATAAAGCTTGCCCGAAAGACGATTTCCCAGTGCCAGTCACCGAACTGATGATAGACAATACGTCCACTCATGAGGTTTTCTCCTTCATGGACGGCTCATCAGGGTATAATCAAATAAAGATGCATCCCGAAGACCAGAAGCACACCACTTTTCGGACTCCTTTGGGTATATTCTGCTACAAGGTGATGCCCTTCGGTCTAAAGAACGCCGGTGCCACCTATCAGAGGGCCATGACGAAGATCTTCGATGACCTTATACATGAAATCGTCGAATGTTATATCGACGACCTCGTGGTTAAGAGCAAATCATACGAAGAACATCTCGAGCATTTGAAGACCGTATTTCAACGCCTTCGACAATACAACTTGAAGATGAACCCCCTAAAGTGTGCGTTCGGAGTTTCCTCGGGCAAATTCCTGGGATTCATCGTCCGACACCGAGGTATTGAGATAGATCCGTCAAAGATCAAGGCGATCATGGAAATGCCTCCGCCTAGAACTCTCAAACAGCTGCGGTCTCTCCAAGGAAAGCTCGTGTATATACGGCGATTTATAACCAACCTTTCAGGCAAGTGCCTGTAAGTGCACGGCGGCGCCCCGGTCGTCAATCCGACGGCCAAATGCGGAAACGGTGATAAACTTTAATTTTGCGAACTTAGCAAACCGGCACCACCGCGCACTAAACCCCGGATCGGGCCATTAAACTAGTTCTAGCAAAGTAACAAGATAAGGAAGAGATATACCGAATGATCCGAGTCCTCCGGTCTTCTCGTCATCGTCCCGATCTCTCGCGGAAACTCCGGTGGTCGCCTCCTTGCCGGAAGGGCACCACATCGCCTGTTTCTTTTACGGGCTCCCGCCTATATACCGAGGCAACTCGGGCATGAAGCTGGCAAGTCGACATGCCCAAGATGTGCTGTAGAATGTAGTGTAGAATGCGCTTTGTCTCAATGGGGTTTGTAGTTGCCTTGATGGAGGAATCAACAAGATATGAACTTGGGAATTTTGGTGGCAAGCTAAAAGGAGATAGATGTTTAATTTTGCCACACCAAAAAAATGAAATCAACCCCACACCCTCCATGAAGTGGCCGGCCAATGTCTAATGTGAGAATGGTGGAGGGAATATACAAGGGAGGTGAGTGTAGGAGAAAAAGAATGGGTGACCACAAACAAAATATCATCATAACCAATCCACATCAAACCCATACCCTTCCTTAACTTAATTAATGCAAGTGATGGAAGAAAGATGCTTATCATATCATAAAGAATACAATTGCAAGAAACCCCCTCCACAAAAATTATTTGCACAATTGCAAATAACCCCCTCCATCGGAAAAGTCCGGCTGGGAAAGAACAAAGGGAAACCGTCCGGAACGGAATGCAAACTGGCAACTCCAGAAAACTGGTCCCGTAATAAATTACAGGAAAACCCCGATACTGTGCATACACACCCGCATCTGTATTCCGTCCGGATACAAATGCAAAGAGACAGAATCTACACTGTACTAAACTAGGATCCGGCTTAAACCAAAGCCGGCTAGTAATATCCGTTCGATCCTGATCCGTGCAATACCGCACGTATCTGATCGAACCCCGCCATATATCCATACGGCTACTAGTACAAACCGTCCGATCCTGATCCGTGCAATACCGCACGTATCTGATCGGACCCTGCCATATCTCCATACGGCCTCTACAGCGTTTCGCCCGAAAGCTTGAGTAACTGAAAGTGTGGTGGACTCTAAAGACTCGTCAATACTATGGCTGTGGATTTAACCACTAGCACGTCAGAGGTATAAGCCAATACGTAACGGGCCACCAGCTATTGACCAAAAGGGACGTCGATGAGCGAACTCATCCTGACACCCTACTGAGCCTGTCAGTGACAATATCCGTACAGTCCGGTCCGTTCGTCTATGAGCATCGCATGGCGGGCCTAGGGGGTTGGTAAAAGTCAGACCCCCAAAAGCGGTACAAGTCGTGTCGGAGTGTAGCCCAGAACACCCTGAGATACTACTGGAATACCTACCAGTAAATCTCCTGCCTTGGCCAAGGACTTTGTGTAATGGCTCTCCTAGACACAGCGCGACCTCACCCCCAATACCGGGAGAGACGAACCCCCGAAGATCCGCTCACTGCCTCCATGTGGCTCGGGACTGTACCCAACTAAAACCTGTTTGCACGACTCCTTTGAGCCGTGGTGGGGTAGTAATCAAAGTACAGTGGGAACTCACACGAGACAAATGACAATCCCCAGGTCGATGAACTAACCTGTACACATGTCACCAGGAACTGCTATCTGACGTCAGGTATAAGACCAACTAGCATGTTCCCGGCGAGTCCTGTCCGGTGTACTCATAACCCAATGAGCACCTGTATACATCTTAGGTGAACCAACTGACACCAGTGGCCTGTGAGACCGGCCACCGCCCCTCGTCGGGGTCTCGACTGTATACACTAGTCTACTCTGGAGTATCGATGCCCTGTCTCGAAACCCCCACGACTAGGGACCTTTTAAGGATGTGCTTATAGACTCCAGCTCTCACTTATATGATCGCCCTCATACTGCTGGCAGTCAAGCAAGAATCCTAGGGGCTCTATCAACGTGCAATAGCGACCTGTCAGGTCACCTAAGCAGTACACGATGATAAAGGTAAACCAGATAGCATACTATCATCTCGAGTAAGACTGTCGTACCGGGATAGGTCCTCCCTCAATCATTGCAATCACGTGCCTGTGACCCAATAATTGACTCTGAGGGCACTATCTCCAACAATCTCCCACTTGCACTCAAGGCTAATTATTGCGATGTCGCATACTCACAGCCCGTGTGATACCGAACACCCAACTCCTCTACTAGTCAGTCTTACAAAGCCTGTTTGCGAAACTATTGCGTTCGAGGAATAGCCTCAGTGAGTGGATCCGCCTTGAAGTTTCTTTCTATGTCTCTCTCTATCTCAAGTTCGCGGAGAATGCCATCTCCCGAAATGAGCAATACCTGTCTTAGACTGTCTGGATGTCTGATGGGACCTAGCTCATAAATGAACTCCAAATCCAAACTTCTCAGACTGTATCGTCAACTGAACTTAATCAGTATCCTGCGCCATGCCTCCCTCAGTATTGCCTTGGATCACCTGTCCAAAATACTGCCCCTCGTCAGAAGGAAAACTATAACTCTGACAACCTCCTTGTCGTCCATGTCACCTTGGAAGCCTGGAATGATAACTGTCTCCCAAATGAGGCTGTCGTTATCATATCCCTAGAACATCCACTTATGTTCTAAAACTGCTTCCGACTGTTTCTCCAGGATTGGATCAATGTCAACTTATTGCATCTAGTGCAAGAACAACATCTGGTGTGGTACTTGACATCTCATGATTGACTCAATTGCCTAAGCAAGTGATCTGCCAATCATGCACATCCCTCTATACTTTAGTCTATAAGACACCTTTAGAGAGGGTGACTCCATTACCTGCAGGTACACTACCGTGCCAGGAGTCGTCCATTCTAAATACTCTTAGAATGCTGTCAAGGTACCCTGATTGGGAAACCACCCAAATCTAGATCTAAAACCATAGATCTAGTAACCAGAATGTCGGATATTATATCCAAGTCCTATGTGAAGAAACCACCGTGTGACGACCAAAATATAACCGATCGTAGTATAGGAATATCACTTCCTACCTTGTGTATGTCATCCAAAACCCGGATATCACACCCTACTACCTTCTCAACTGATCCATCCCTTATTCTGATAATGTCAAACCCATTGTTGGAGATAGTGCCCTCATAGTCAATTATTGGATCGCAGGTACGTGATTGCAATGATTGCGGAGGACCTATCCCGGTAGCACAGTCTTACTCGAAATGATAGTATACTATCTGGTTTGCCTTTATCAGTCGTGTACATGTTCAGGTGACTGATTGCATGTTACACTTTGATAGAGCCCTTAGGATCTGGCTTTACTACCAACTGTATGATGGCGATCATATACGTGAGAGTTGGGTAGTTTATATGCATATCCTTAATTGTGGTCCCTAGTCGTGGGAGTTTCGAGACAGGGCATCGATACTCCGGAGTAGACTGGTGTATACAGTCGAGACCCCGACGAGGGGCGGTGGCCGGTCTTACAAGCCACTGGTGTCAGTTGGATCACCTAAGATGTATACAGGTGCTCATTGGGTTATGAGTACACCGGACAGGACTCGCCGGGAATCTGCTAGTTAGTACTATACCTATCGTCAGATAGCAGTTCCCTGGTGACATGTGTACAGGTTAGTTCATCGACCTGAGGTCGTCATTTGTCTCGTGTGAGTTCCCACTGTGCTTTGATTTCTACCCTACCACGGCTCAAAGGAGTCGTGCAAACAGGTAGCTTTTGGGTACAGTCCCGAGCCATATGGAGGCACGTGAGCGGATCGGCAGGGGATTCGTCTCTCCCGGTATTGGGGGCGAGATCGTGCTGTGTGTAGGAGAGCCATTACACAAAGTCCATGGCCATGGCAGGAGATTTACTGGTAGCTTCTCCAGTAGTATCTCAGGGTGTTATTGGGCTACACTCCGACATGACTTATACTGCTTCTGGGGGTCTGACGTTACTAGCCCCCTAGGCGGATATGCGATACTCATTGACGAACGGACCGGACTGTATATACATTGTCACTGTTAGGCTCAGTAGGGTTTCTGGATGTGTTAGCTCATCGGCCACCCTTGAGTGCGCTCATCAGCCTCCCTTAAGTTCAGTCCATGGGCAGCCGTTATGCATAGCTAGTGCCGCTGACGGTTTGTGGTTAAACCCACTGCCAGGGTACTGAAGAGTCATTAGAGTCCCCCACAGACAGTTTCCCAAGTTTCGGGCGAAACGTTGTAGAGGCCGTATGGTTTTATGGCAGGGTTCGGAAAATGCACGTGCGTTTACGCACGTGTCAGTTTTCGGGCAGTTGATACTGGTCGGCTTTGGTTTAAGCCTGATCCGAGTATTATATTGAGTAGGTATAATATCTTTGTCTCAGTTGCATTTGTATTCGGTCGTAATACAAATGCGGGTATATTTATACAGTTTCGGGGTTTTCCTGAAAGTTGTTTCAGGATCACTTTTGGAAGTTGCCAGTTTACAGTTTTCTATCAGCCGTCTTTTAACATTCGGTTAAAGACGGATTTATCTTTTCTTGGATGAGAGTGAGTCGTGCTTCTAGAAGGTTCTAGAAGGTTCTAGAATTTGTGACAAGGCTAAGTGACTCATGCTTTGATTTCATTACTTTCTTGTTTAGCTAAGGATATTTATTTTGTGTTCACACATGATATTTATCCTATGGTTACTCTCTTTCTCCTACGGTCACCTCCTCCTCTTCTATAAGAATGGCCGGCCCTCTCTCTCCTCATCTCACTCTCACTTGATAGTTTTTCATGGTTGTAAAAAGATATGATAGTATTTGGGGTGCATGGAATATTACAGTTCATTTCATTCCATCACCCGATTTCCACGGCAACTTCATTAACCGATCGTCCACGGTTTTGGACGAAGTGAGACAAAGTCATCTACTCATTCTCTACATCAATTCTTGGTCGTCTCTTTTAGCAAACTTGACAATCGAGTTGCCTCGAGTCAGAGGCGGGAGCCCGTTTAAAGAATCAGTGATGTGGTGCCACCTCGACGAGGATATCGGAGATCGACGAGATCGGAGCAGCCGCAACGGAGCGTGGGATGATGGTTAAAGAACAAAGGACTCGGATCGTTCGGTATAACCTTTCTACACTCTTTACAGTTTGTTAGTTTAGCAATAATGGCAGATCCGGGTTAAAGTATACGATAGCGCCAGTTAAAAAGTTTTTCTTCCGCATTTGGCGTCTGTAGACTGCCGGGGCGCTAACGTAGACTTACAGTGGTATCAGAGACTAACCATTTTGCTATACTTACTTGTGCTAACGCGTTTAAAACATCGATCGAACCGGAAATCAAGAACGGCAAAATCCTAACCCGACAGTTTCTGTTGATTTTAAATGGTCTCAAAAATTATTTCTGGATGTCTTAAAAATCTGAGCAGGCATTTTTAAGAGTCACGACGAAATTTGGGGACTTGATTCCTCCAAGCTGCCGCGGAAGGGCGGCCAAACCCATGGTTTGGCCGCGCATCCGCGGCCACGTGGGAAGCACGTGCTCCCAAATTTTGTCAGTGGGTTCTTCTCTAGATTTTGGGGTTTTTGGTATATATCATTTGCGCCCAGGTTTTGTTACTGTTCACCAGTAAGTCGTGGGGCCCACTTTTTGATATTTGGTCTTTGGTCGATCGAAATTTAAACACGTTAGTTTACAGTGCTTACATTATATCTCCGACCGGGAATGTCATTTGATCGGTAAACCGCGTTTGATTGCTATAGTTCTTTTAGACGGGTTTGCGAACGTGACATTCGCGTTGATGTTCTGTGTTGTGCTGTGCTGTTGCGGATTTGTCGTGGTGGATAGCAGTGTGCAATGGTAGTACAGTATGTGTTTATTTGTACATTTGATATTGCGGGGCGAGCGTCCAACTTGTGGACTGCCGTCACTGCCTGTTGTATAATATTCTTTTGGGGCACGACCAGGTTGCGGTCGATGTACCTATTGTACTATTTTTCATTACTGTACTAGGTTTTACCCCGCGACGGAGTGCACGGATAGCCGGGTTCGGGAAAGCAACGGGTCCGCATCTCATGGCTTTGAGAGGCAGAGGGGCCCCACTTCAGAATTGGCAGACTATTCGCCGCACTCGTAGGGGGTACAGGTTGACCCAAGGAGGGGTGCCCAAGTTTACCGGATTCCGTGAAGTGCCGGGTGTTCCATTCACTATGCTGTGGGGACTACCTCGCTTCAGGTTTTGGCGGGTAACTTGCCGCACCCGTAGGGGTCTAGGTTTCATTGCACAGGCTATCCACACGACAGGGGAACGTCGGGTTTCAGCAGCGGCTCTGTGAAACCCGGGGATCCCAGATATCTGTATTGATCTGTGATGCTTATTACTTTTTTGTAATGTTGCATATTATCACGCCTGGAGCGATTATGTATATTGGTTTATATACTATTAGATGTTGTATATGTTTTGCACCCGCGCTAGTCCAGTCCCCGCTCTGTCGTTAGTTAAGTAACCTAACGGGTGATGACGGGACCCAGTGACGAATGCGGATGGCATATACGTACATTTTATTTTCGTTCTTTTCTGGTGTGATTGATTGATGGGACTGCATTGATTCTGATCAATGCAAAAGTTATACAAACCTGTTTTAGTTGTTGGAACAATTTTAAAAAGGTGTTATTACAAAGACGTTTCTTTTTGTTATGCATAGCGGTATTCGGTGTGAATATCCAGCACCTCATTCGATGAGGCAAGGGCTGATATCCCTTCACCGGGAAAGACCCCTTGGACAGAAGTTTGCGTCAGAGTAATAACTTTACTATAGTCGATTACAAGTTGCTTTGCATAGCGGTATTCAGTGGAATATCCTGCACCTCATTCCACGAGGAAAGAGCCGAGATCCCTTTACCGGGAGTGACCTCTTTAGCAAAAGGTTTTCGTCACTATATTTTAAAAAGCTATCGGGTTCCTTCAGCGATATCAAGTTCACTACGCTAAAGGTTTTTCGCCAAAAACCAGCCGTAGCCCTCCGTCACTTCTTTTGGGTATTCAGTAGTATTCAAGCTATGTATTTTGACCAACGCCAAGGCATAGTGTTTGGTAGCTGCTGGGTATTCAATTGTTGCATAGATAGATGAGTTAGTTTGGGACAGTCGTTCTGCCATTTTGGCCAACGTCAAGGGCATGTGCGGGTGGGTTCAAATTAACAAGATAGTGACGGGTAGAACTTGGCATGTGACTTATGACATTTTGACCAACGCCAAGGTTATAAGAGCATGGGGCAAAATTGATATCGGGAGTTTCTAAAGAAACTGAAACTTGCCAAGTATGCGCATACCTTCTGGAGTATGAGTAACGTGGATGCATTCCATCACGTTATCATGCGATGAGAGTTGGATCCCGATTCCCACTGATGAGTTGGTTTACTCTTCGGGTGATCCCGATTGATTCTTCTTTAGGTTTGGAGGAGAATTTGACAGGACAGTGGGAGGTTTCCGGATTAGATAAAGTGATAGCCATTCTGATCTAGGTTAGAGTGCACGCAGAGTGTTTCTTTTCTCTCTCTCTCTTTGGCAGCGACCTTTGACCGACCCTAGACTATGACTCAGTGACCAGGTTGACCGAACCTTCTTAAAATACTGGCTTTTGGATTGTCAGAGTTGCATAAGTCATTGCCACTCCTTCTTTTACCCTTTGAATTTCTCAGAACACCCGTATTACTACGGATATCCACTTCCATTGGATAGATCCATCGTATGGTTATATACGAACTCGAAGGGACTTCTTCGAGGATGGATCCGGGTTCAGGAGAAATAGAATTGGTTTATTCAGTTGTCTTTTATTATCACCTTCTCTCAGGTTGCGAGAGCTCCTTGGTTTAGGAGAGTACACCTATTACGCTTATTGGATAGTCTTATTCCAAACCATAGGCTGGTGCCGAAAGGTAGGGAATGAAGAAAACCAATTAGCCTAAGTAGGGTGTGCAGAAGGTAATATGTAAAGACAAAATAAAGGGATTAGAAAGAGGGCAAAGTAAATTGCGACTGATATCATTCACGACCAAAACCGCGTACTTCATCGCCACTCCTATTTCACCTTTAAAAGAATAAGGTATTATTCAGTTGTCTTTTATCATCACCTTCTCTCAAGATACGAGTACTCCTTGGTTTAGGAGGGTACACCTATTATGCTTACTGGATAGTCTTCTTCCAAACCATAGGCTGGTGCCGAACGGTAGGGAAGGAAGAAAACCATTTAGCCTAACGATGGTGTACAGAAGGTAACGACTAAAGACAAATAAAGAGATTTGGAGAGACGGCAATAAAATATACGGTTGAAGTCATGAATTGGATTATGGAAGAGGCATTGCTATGAATACCAAGATACCCCTACGAAACATTTTCATGTTTCAGTGCATTGTTAAAGAAAAACTGTTTTCCCGATTAGACACTTACTCCAAGGGTATGTATTTACCAGGTTTCATTCTCATATCTGTATGGTTTTACAGATGATGAGTGGGAGTAAGATATTGGGAATTAGGTGATCATCCTCATTATATCGGAATTCGTTGTAATTGGTGATATTTGAGGAAATCGCCAGGGTACAGTTTTCAACCTACGACGCACAGGATTTGAATTGTTCAACTCAGCGGACTTATACAGAGTAATGTATGTTGTCCAAGTGTCCTTCAGGACAAAGGGGTAGGTCCTCGTACTATGTTCTGTTTACTTATAACTTCTCTAGTATTTAGACGAGTGTTTCGTAGAAATACAAGGTCTAAGTTTTGAGAAGTTGTGGGTATAAGAATAAAGTAGAGAACCAGATATCACAAGTATCGGGATTCTTCAAAGAGATCGAAGATGTAGATTCTTGTGATTGGTATTCAGATGATAGTGATGGTTTTGAGAAAAGTGTTTCTCTTTCAGGTTACTCATAATTGGATGGATTCCTAAGTTGAGTAATGCTGATTAGCCTCTTTCCATTAAGTTGATATGCACTGGAGACAGCTGCATGATATGAATATGGTTCCAATTAAATAAGTGCCAAAGTTTCTATATTGGATATAGAATAGTTCGTACCTTAAAAGAAATTAAGGTACGGGGAGTTGTCCGGCTTTTGCTTAAAACCAGACTCTGGATAACTCAGGGCACGTTTCTGTAATGGCTGTTTGTGGGTTGACCCTGGCTATGACGAGGGTTGATATTCTACCATTTGGAAGATCAATAGTGATATTGTTCTTGACTCGCCACAGTTTTAGTAAAATGGATCTTTTTCAGAAAACAGTAGTGGGAGTATGGTAGAACTGGAAGTGATTCCAGAACCGCGAACGATTACGGAAAATTTAATAGGACCTATACATTCAATCAGGTTTGACATTCGAATAGCCACTCCGCAGATTTGGTGGGTAACCTCGGACACCCGAGAGGTACTTCGGTAGCCTCAAGGACGGTGACAGGGAGGTTCTTATCTACCCAGACTTGACACTACTGTTGTTCCAGACTATGAGACCAGGCAGGAGGATAAGTATAGCGTCGTTCTAAACTAGCTTTAGAAGTGTACGTGTATATTATTCTGCCAGAGGGTTGTCGTATTCAGTGGGAGCAGCGGAAGCATAGTGGGCAAGTAGCTTATGTCTATTTATAGACTAGAGCAGTTATAGCGGAGATAGATCATCTAATTTTGATGTGAAAGTCATAGGTTTGACTTCATCAGAATAGGGGATGGATCTGTTAAGAAGGTAGTAGGGTGTGATGTCATGGTATTTGGATGACATACACAGAGTAGGAAGTAAAATTCCTATACTACGATCGGTTGAACTGTGGTCGTCACACAGTTGTTTCTCCAGACAGGACATGGATATAATATTTGACATTCTGGTTTCTGGATCTATGGTTTTAGATCTGGATTTGGGTAGTTTCCCAATGTGGGTACTTTGACAGATATTCTAATGGTTTTTAGAATAGTTGACTCCTAGCATGGTAGTATACCTGCAGGTGATGGAGTCACCCTCTCTAAAGGTGTCGTATAGACTAAAGGGGAGAGGGATGTGCATGATTGGCAGATCACTTGCTTAGGCAATTGAATCAATCATGAGATGTCAAGTACCGCACCAAATATTGTTTTTGCACTAGATGCAATAAGTTTGTATTAATCCAATCCTGGAGAAACATAAGGATGCAGTTTTAGAACACTAGTACATGTTCTACGGATTTGATAACGGCAGCCTCTTTCGGGAGACGGTTATCATTCCAGGCTTCAAAGGTGACATGGATGACAGAGTGATTGTCAGAGTTTTAGTTTTCCCTCTGACGAGGGACAGTATTATGGACAGGTGGTTCCAGAGGATACTGTGGGTGGCATGGTGCCAGATACTGATTGGTTTCAGTGATCCATACAGTCTAAGAAGTTTGGATATGGAGTTCATTTATGAACTAAGGTCCCATCAGATATCCAGACATATTCTAAGACAGGTACTACTCAATTCGGGAGATGGCTTTCTCCGCGAACTTGAGATTAAGAGAGATATTGAAAGATACTTCTAGGCGGATCCACTCACTGAGGCTATTTCTCGAACACAATAGTTTTACAAACGGGCTTTGTGAAACTGATTAGTAGAGGAGTTGGATGTTCGTTTTCACACGGGCTGTGAGTAGTCGACATCGCAATATTAGCCTTGAGTGCAAGTGGGAGATTGTTGGAGATAGTGCCCTCATAGTCAATTATTGGATCGCAGGTACGTGATTGCAATGATTGCGGAGGACCTATCCCGGTAGCACAGTCTTACTCGAAATGATAGTATACTATCTGGTTTGCCTTTATCAGTCGTGTACATGTTCAGGTGACTGATTGCATGTTACACTTTGATAGAGCCCTTAGGATCTGGCTTTACTACCAACTGTATGATGGCGATCATATACGTGAGAGTTGGGTAGTTTATATGCATATCCTTAATTGTGGTCCCTAGTCGTGGGAGTTTCGAGACAGGGCATCGATACTCCGGAGTAGACTGGTGTATACAGTTGAGACCCCGACGAGGGGCGGTGGCCGGTCTTACAAGCCACTGGTGTCAGTTGGATCACCTAAGATGTATACAGGTGCTCATTGGGTTATGAGTACACCGGACAGGACTCGCCGGGAATCTGCTAGTTAGTACTATACCTATCGTCAGATAGCAGTTCCCTGGTGACATGTGTACAGGTTAGTTCATCGACCTGAGGTCGTCATTTGTCTCGTGTGAGTTCCCACTGTGCTTTGATTTCTACCCTACCACGGCTCAAAGGAGTCGTGCAAACAGGTAGCTTTTGGGTACAGTCCCGAGCCATATGGAGGCACGTGAGCGGATCGGCAGGGATTCGTCTCTCCCGGTATTGGGGGCGAGATCGTGCTGTGTGTAGGAGAGCCATTACACAAAGTCCATGGCCATGGCAGGAGATTTACTGGTAGGTACTCCAGTAGTATCTCAGGGTGTTATTGGGCTACACTCCGACACGACTTATACTGCTTCTGGGGGTCTGACGTTACTAGCCCCCTAGGCGGATATGCGATACTCATTGACGAACGGACCGGACTGTATATACATTGTCACTGTTAGGCTCAGTAGGGTTTCTGGATGTGTTAGCTCATCGGCCACCCTTGAGTGCGCTCATCAGCCTCCCTTAAGTTCAGTCCATAGGCAGCCGTTATGCATAGCTAGTGCCGCTGACGGTTTGTGGTTAAACCCACTGCCAGGGTACTGAAGAGTCATTAGAGTCCCCCACAGACAGTTTCCCAAGTTTCAGGCGAAACGTTGTAGAGGCCGTATGGTTTTATGGCAGGGTTCGGAAAATGCACGTGCGTTTACGCACGTGTCAGTTTTCGGGCAGTTGATACTGGTCGGCTTTGGTTTAAGCCTGATCCGAGTATTATATTGAGTAGGTATAATATCTTTGTCTCAGTTGCATTTGTATTCGGTCGTAATACAAATGCGGGTATATTTATACAGTTTCGGGGTTTTCCTGAAAGTTGTTTCAGGATCACTTTTGGAAGTTGCCAGTTTACAGTTTTCTATCAGCCGTCTTTTAACATTCGGTTAAAGACGGATTTATCTTTTCTTGGATGAGAGTGAGTCGTGCTTCTAGAAGGTTCTAGAAGGTTCTAGAATTTGTGACAAGGCTAAGTGACTCATGCTTTGATTTCATTACTTTCTTGTTTAGCTAAGGATATTTATTTTGTGTTCACACATGATATTTATCCTATGGTTACTCTCTTTCTCCTACGGTCACCTCCTCCTCTTCTATAAGAATGGCCGGCCCTCTCTCTCCTCATCTCACTCTCACTTGATAGTTTTTCATGGTTGTAAAAAGATATGATAGTATTTGGGGTGCATGGAATATTACAGTTCATTTCATTCCATCACCCGATTTCCACGGCAACTTCATTAACCGATCGTCCACGGTTTTGGACGAAGTGAGACAAAGTCATCTACTCATTCTCTACATCAATTCTTGGTCGTCTCTTTTAGCAAACTTGACGATCGAGTTGCCTCGAGTCAGAGGCGGGAGCCCGTTTAAAGAATCAGTGATGTGGTGCCACCTCGACGAGAATATCGGAGATCGACGAGATCGGAGCAGCCGCAACGGAGCGTGGGATGATGGTTAAAGAACGAAGGACTCGGATCGTTCGGTATAACCTTTCTACACTCTTTACAGTTTGTTAGTTTAGCAATAATGGCAGATCCGGGTTAAAGTATACGATAGCGCCAGTTAAAAAGTTTTTATTCCGCATTTGGCGTCTGTAGACTGCCGGGGCGCTAACGTAGACTTACACCCATGATTGTCTCATCAGAAATAGATGATCTATCTCCGCTATATCTGCTTTAGTCTATAAATAGACATAAGCCCGATGTCCACCAATGCTTCCGCTGCTCCCACTGACTACGACAACCCTCTGGCAGAGTCATATAGACGTGCACTTCTAAAGCTAGTTTAGAACGACGCTATACTCATCCTCCTGCCGGGTCTCGCAGCCTGGAACAACAACAATGGCAAGTGTGGGTAAACAAGAACTTCCCTGTCACCGTCCTTGAGGCTACCGGAGTACCTCTCGGGTGCCTGAAGTTACCCACCTTATCTGTGGAGTGGCCAATGGAATGTCAAAACAGATTGAATCTTTAGGTTCCTTATCAAATCTTCAGTAATCGTTTGCGGTTCTGGAATCACTTCCAGTTCTACCATACTCCCACTACTGTTTTCTGAAAAATCCATTTTTATTAAAACTGTGGCGAGTCAAGAACAATATCACTATTGATCTTTCTTATGGTAGAAAGTTAACCCTCGTCATAGCCTGGGTCAACCCACAAACAGCCATTACTGAAACGTGCCTTGAGTTATCCAGAGTCTGGTTTTAATCATAAGCCGGACAACTCCCCGTACCTTAACAATGTTAAGATATGAACTGTACTATATCCAATATAGAACCAGAGGCACTGATTTAATTGAACCAGATTCAAATCATGCAGCTGTCTCCAGTGCATGTCAACTAAATGGAGAGAGGCCGATCAGCGTTACTCAACTTAGGAATGCTTCCAATTATGAGTAACCTGAAAGAGAAGCAATTTCTCTTTATCATTACTATCAACTGAATACCATACACAAGTATCTACATCTTCGATCACTTTGAAGAATCCCGATACTTGCTATACCTGGTTCTCTACTCTATTCAAATACCTATAACTCCTCAAAACTTAGACCCTGTGTTTCTACGAAACACATGTCTAAGAACTAGAGAAGTTAAAAGTAAACAGAATATAGTATGAGGACCAACTCCTCTATCCTAATGGACACTGGACAACATACAATACTCTGTATAAGTCCGCTGAGTCTAACAACTCTTTCACTGTGTGTCGTAGGTTGAAAACTGTACTTATGGTTAAGAAGAATTACACCGCTGTTTAATGCTCCTTACCTAACCATCCACTGATATAGGTAAATGTCATCGACATAATATCAAAAGGTATATCTCACTCTATGAAAATAGACGTACAGATATATCAATTTGAAATTGGTGCACAACAGCGGATATTCAAAACCAAATATTTGCCGACCGGCAAACAGCCCAGATGATCTCCTCAAATATCACCGATTACAACGAATCCCGATATAATGAGGATGATCACCCTATTCCCAATAAGCTACTCCCACTCATCATCTGTAAAACCATACAGATGTGAGAATCATACCTGGTAAATACATACCCTGGAGTAAGTATCTAATCGGGAAATCAGTTTTCATTTAACAGTACACAGTGAACTGAAACAGTAAAATGTTTCGATGGGGTATCCTGGTATTCCTAGTAATGCCTCTACCATTATCCAGATTCACAACTATAACCGCATAATTATTTGCCACCTCTCCAAATCCCTTTATATGTCTTTAGTCGTTACCTTTTGCACACCCCTTAGGCCAAATGGTTTTCTTCCTTCCCTACCGTTCGGCACCAGCCTATAGTTTGGAGGAAGACTATCCAATAAGCATAATGGGTGTACTGTCCTAATCCTAGGAGCACTCGCAATGCGAGAGAAGGTGAAGATAAAAGACAACTGAATAAACCTTATTCCTATTTCTCCTGGACCAGAATCCATCCCCGAACTGGAACAAGTTCCTTTCGAGTTCGTATATAACCATACGATGGAGTATCCAATAAACTGTGGATCTTCATAGTGATACGGAGTGTCCTGGTGAAATACAAAGGTGATTTAGGATTGGCGAAGAAATACTTGGTTTGGTCGTGAATATCAGTCGCAATTTACTTTGCCCTCTTACTAATCCCTTGCTTTGTCTTAATCTTAATACCTTCTGCACACCATCGTTATGCTAATTGGTTTTCTTCATCCCCCACTGTTCGGCACCAGCCTAAAGTTTGGAAGAAGACTATCCAATTTGCGTAATAGGTGTACTATCTCCTAAACTAAGGAGTACTCGTAACTTGAGAGAAGGCAAAAAGGAAAAGACAACTGAATAATCCTATCCGTTTTCTCCAGAACCGGAAACCATCCTCGAATTCCTTCAAGTTCGTATCTAACCATACGATGGTTTTGTCCAATTGAAGTGGACGTTCGCAGTAATACGGGGTGTCCTGGAGAAAAGGGTAAAAGTAGGAGTGGCAATGAGGTCTGCAACTCTGACAATCCAAAAGCCAGTGTTAAGAAGGTTCGGTCAACTTGGTCACTGAGTCAAAGTCTAGGGTCGGGTCAATGGTCGCTGCCAAAGAGAGAGAGAAAAGAAACACTCAGCGTGCACTCTAACCTAGATCAGAATGGTTACCAATTTATCTAATCAGGAAACCTCCCACTGTACCTCAAATTCTCCTCCAAACCTGAAAGAAGAATTAGTCGGGGTCACCCGAGGAGTAAACCAACTCATCAGTGGGAATCGGGATCCAACTATCATCGCATGATAACGTGACGGAATCCGCTCACGGTATCACACTCCAGAGGTATGCGCATATCTGGCAAGTTTCAGTTCTTTTGAAACTCCCGATGTGATTTCTGCCCCATGCTCTTATGACCTTGACGAAGGCCAACAAATCATAAGTCACATGTCAAGTTCTACCCGTCATTCTCCAGGTTGATTTGAACCTACCCGCACAAGCCCTTGACGAAGGCCAACAAGGCTATACGACTGTCCCAAACCAACGCATCTATCTATGCTGCAGAAAGGCAACAAGCAGCTACCATACACTATGCCTTGACGAAGGCCAACAAACATAGCATGAATACTACGTGCTACCCGTCTGAAACGACGCAGGGCTACGAATGGTTTCTGGCGAGAACCTTTAACGTAATGAACTTGATATCGTTGAAGGAACGGATAGCTTTTTAGAAAATATAGTGGCGAAAACCTTTACTAAAGAGGTCACTCCCGGTGAAGGGATCTCGGCTCTTTCCCCGTAGAATGGGGTGCAGGATATTCCAAATGAATACCACGATGCAAAGCAAAAGTAATCGGTTATAGTGAAGTTAATGCCCTGACGCAAACTTCTGTCCAAGGGGTCACTCCCGGTGAAGGGATCTCGGCCCTTGCCTCGTCGACTGAGGAGCAGGATATTCCAAATGAATACCACGATGCAAAACAAAAGTGAACGTCCTTGCAATAACAGCTTTTTGAAAAGTGTTCCAACAACATCAGATTAGGTTTGTTTAACTTGCATTGATCCGAATCAATGCAGTCCCATCAATTGATCACACCATAAAGAACGAAAATATACTGACGTACGTATATGCCATCCGCATTCGCCACTGGGTCCCGTCATCACCCGTTAGGTTAGCTAACTAACGGCAGAGCGGGGACTGGACTAGCGCGGATGAAAAACATATACAACATCTACTAATATATATACCAATATATTATATTCGCTCAAGGCGTGAATAAAATGCAACATCACAGAAATGTACAGCATCACAGAACAATACAGATATCTGGGATCCCCGGGTTTCACAGAGCCACTACTGAAACCCGACGTTCCCCTGGTCGTGTGGATAGCCTGTGCAATGAAATCCTAGACCCCTACGGGCGTGGCAAGTCACCCGCCAAAACCTGAAGCGAGGCAGCCCCCTTCAACACCGTGAATGGACCACCCAGCACTTCACGGAATCCGGTAACTTGGGCACCCCTCCTGGGTCAACTTGTACCCCCTACGAGTGCGGCGAATAGCCCGCCAATCCTGGAGTGAAGCCCCCTCCGTCCCAATGCCATGAGATGCGGGCTTGTTGCCTTCTAGAACCCGGCTATCCGTGCACCCCTCCGCGGGGTAACCCTAGTACAGAAAGTAAAATATACATACACCGGGTACATCGACCGCAACCTGGTCGTGCCCCAAAAGAATAATACAAACAGGCAGTGACGGTAGTCCACATGTCGGACGCTCGCCCCGCAATATCAAATGTACATAATACAACAACACTGTACTAGCATTGCATCCAGGCTATCCTCCACGACCGATCCGCAACATCACAGCAAAAACACAGAACATCAACGTGAAAGTCACGTTCGCAAATCCGTCTAACCGGGCTATAGCAGTTAGACCGGATTTACCGATCGAGTGACATTCACGGTCGCAGATATAATGTAAATACTGTGAAATAATGTGTTTAAAATATCCGATCGATCAAAAATTAACAAGTGGGCCCCCAAGCAATACTGTAGCACTCACAGAAAATCTGGGCCCAATTTTAATATTCCAAAACCCCTATTTTTAGCCCAGAAGCCCACTGGAGAAATTGGACACAGTGAGGACACCAATATGCGGCGGAACCGCGGCCCAAGGGTGGGTTTGGCCGCGGTTCCGCGCTTGAGCGATCGATTGACTGTGTCGAATTTTTCCAGTAGTCTTAGAATTTCAAGTACATCAATTTTATACAACCTGAAAAATTTTTAGAGACCAAAAAAAATTCAACAGAAAACTGATGTGAACAAAAATGCAAGTTTTGGAATTTTGTACGATCGGAAATGAAAAACACATCAAACGAAGCTAGACGAAGTTAATGGCGAGGCTCTGATACCACTGTAAGTGCACGGCGGCGCCCCGGTCGTCAATCCGACGGCCAAATGCGGAAACGGTGATAAACTTTAATTTTGCGAACTTAGCAAACCGGCACCACCGCGCACTAAACCCCGGATCGGGCCATTAAACTAGTTCTAGCAAAGTAACAAGATAAGGATGAGATATACCGAATGATCCGAGTCCTCCGGTCTTCTCGTCATCGTCCCGATCTCTCGCGGAAACTCCGGTGGTCGCCTCCTCGCCGGAAGGGCACCACATCGCCTGTTTCTTTTACGGGCTCCCGCCTCTATACCGAGGCAACTCAGGCATGAAGCTGGCAAGTCGACATGCCCAAGATGTGCTGTAGAATGTAGTGTAGAATGCGCTTTGTCTCAATGGGGTTTGTAGTTGCCTTGATGGAGGAATCAACAAGATATGAACTTGGGAATTTTGGTGGCAAGCTAAAAGGAGATAGATGTTTAATTTTGCCACACCAAAAAAATGAAATCAACCCCACACCCTCCATGAAGTGGCCGGCCAATGTCTAATGTGAGAATGGTGGAGGGAATATACAAGGGAGGTGAGTGTAGGAGAAAAAGAATGGGTGACCACAAACAAAACATCATCATAACCAATCCACATCAAACCCATACCCTCCCTTAACTTAATTAATGCTAGTGATGGAAGAAAGATGCTTATCATATCATAAAGAATACAATTGCAAGAAACCCCCTCCACAAAAATTATTTGCACAATTGCAAATAACCCCCTCTATCGGAAAAGTCCGGCCGGGAAAGAACAAAGGAAAACCGGCCGGAACGGAATGCAAACTGGCAACTCCAGAAAACTGGTCCCGTAATAAATTACAGGAAAACCCCGATACTGTGCATACACACCCGCATCTGTATTCCGTCCGGATACAAATGCAAAGAGACAAAATCTACACTGTACTAAACTAGGATCCGGCTTAAACCAAAGCCGGCTAGTAATATCCGTTCGATCCTGATCTGTGCAATACCGCACGTATCTGATCGAACCCCGCCATATATCCATACAGCTACTAGTACAAACCGTCCGATCCTGATCCGTGCAATACCGCACGTATCTGATCGGACCCTGCCATATCTCCATACGGCCTCTACAGCGTTTCGCCCGAAAGCTTGAGTAACTGAAAGTGTGGTGGACTCTAAAGACTCGTCAATACTATGGCTGTGGATTTAACCACTAGCACGTCAGAGGTATAAGCCAATACGTAACGGGCCACCAGCTATTGACCAAAAGGGACGTCGATGAGCGAACTCATCCTGACACCCTACTGAGCCTGTCAGTGACAATATCCGTACAGTCCGGTCCGTTCGTCTATGAGCATCGCATGGCGGGCCTAGGGGGTTGGTAAAAGTCAGACCCCCAAAAGCGGTACAAGTCGTGTCGGAGTGTAGCCCAGAATACCCTGAGATACTACTGGAATACCTACCAGTAAATCTCCTGCCTTGGCCAAGGACTTTGTGTAATGGCTCTCCTAGACACAGCGCGACCTCACCCCCAATACCGGGAGAGACGAACCCTCGAAGATCCGCTCACTGCCTCCATGTGGCTCGGGACTGTACCCAACTAAAACCTGTTTGCACGACTCCTTTGAGCCGTGGTAGGGTAGTAATCAAAGTACAGTGGGAACTCACACGAGACAAATGACGATCCCCAGGTCGATGAACTAACCTGTACACATGTCACCAGGAACTGCTATCTGACGTCAGGTATACGACCAACTAGCATGTTCCCGGCGAGTCCTGTCCGGTGTACTCATAACCCAATGAGCACCTGTATACATCTTAGGTGAACCAACTGACACCAGTGGCCTGTGAGACCGGCCACCGCCCCTCGTCAGGGTCTCGACTGTATACACTAGTCTACTCTGGAGTATCGATGCCCTGTCTCGAAACTCCCACGACTAGGGACCTTTTAAGGATGTGCTTATAGACTCCAGCTCTCACTTATATGATCGCCCTCATACTGCTGGCAGTCAAGCAAGAATCCTAGGGGCTCTATCAACGTGCAATAGCGACCTGTCAGGTCACCTAAAGCAGTACACGATGATAAAGGTAAACCAGATAGCATACTATCATCTCGAGTAAGACTGTCGTACCGGGATAGGTCATCCCTCAATCATTGCAATCACGTGCCTGTGACCCAATAATTGACTCTGAGGGCACTATCTCCAACAGTGCCGTCCTTACAGCCACCTGATGAAGAAGGGAACTCCATTCATCTGGGATCAAAAATGCCAAGGCGCGCTGATGAAATTAAACAGTACCTGCAGAACCCGCCAGTGTTGGCTGCTCCGGTTAAGGGAAAACCTCTCATTCTTTATACAACCGCCCTCGAAAGTTCCTTAGGCGCATTATGGTCACAAGAGAACGATCAAGGGAAAGAAAGAGCACTCTACTACTTAAGTCGAGTTCTACTGGGGGCAGAAAGCAACTACTCCCCCATCGAGAAACACTGCCTGGCGTTAATCTTCGCGATAACAAAGCTCAGGCATTATGCGTTGGCGCATGAGGTCTGTCTCATTTCGAAGGTGGACCCTCTTAAATATTTAATGTCAAAGGCCATATTAACAGGATGACTCGCTAAGTGGGCCCTACTCTTGATGGAGTTCTCGATAACCTATCGGCCTCTCAAGGCAGTAAAAGGCCAGGCCATCGCTGATTTCCTCGCTGAGCATCCGATAGCCGCCGATTCTCCTCTAAATTGCGATCTCCTAGACGAACATGCGTTTGACGCGATCGACGGTGGTGATACCCCATGGGAGCTTTATTTTGATGGAGCATCTTCCGTAAAGAATCTCAAACAAAGCACCCCTATAATCAAATCGGGGGTAGGACTCATCTTTGTAACTCCACAGGGAGGGATAATGCGTTTTGCTTTCTCCCTAACAGAGCCAAGGACAAACAATGAAGCCAAATATGAAGCTTTGATAGCAGGCCTCGAGATCGCCATCGACATGGGAATTGAAAACCTCCTCATATAAGGAGACTCCCAGCTGGTCGTTAGTCAACTAAACGGTGACTACCAAACGTGCAAACCAGAGTTGGTGAAGTACGGCGAAAAGGTGCAGCAACTGTTGACCCAAATTCCTTCCTATACTTTGGAGAACATACCGCGCGCGGAAAACAGCAAAGCGGACGCGTTGGCTAAGCTCGCCAAGGAACTGGCCGATGAGAACCTCGATGACGTAAGAATCGTGGTACAAAGCCGTCGGGTGCTTGCCCCAGCAGAAATATCTCCGGAATCATCCGAAGAGAAGGAAGCGACTGAACGAATGGTTATGCAAATAAAAGTCCGGGAAAAGGCTGAGGATTGGAGAGAAGTCTTTATAGACTACTTCAAATACCGTCGAGCGCCCGAAGATGCGTCCTCGAGACATCAGCTTATGAAACGAGCTCTGTCTTTCGCCTTCATCAATGATACTCTGTACAAGAGGTCATTTGATTCTCTGTGGTTGAGATGTCTGGGACCTGACGAAGCGAAAAGAGTCGTCCAGGAAGTTCATGACGGAATCTGCGGTTCTCATCAAGCAGGCTTAAAGATGAAGTTGAAGATCAAACGGATGGGCTACTACTGGCCCACGATGATTCAGGACTGTCTCGAATATGCGAAGCAATGCCACTCATGCCAAATCCATGGGGACTTCATCCACCAGCATCCAAATCTGCTACACCCGACAGTGGCTAGCTGGCCATTCGAAATGTGGGGAACTGACATAGTTGGCCCCATCGAACCAGCATCGTCCAAGGGACATCGTTTCATCCTGGCGACGACTGACTACTTCTCCAAATGGGCAGAGGCAGTACCGCTGAGGGAAGTGAAGACAGAGAATATCCTCCACTTCTTCAAAACGCACGTCATATATCGGTTTGGAACTCCGCGACGGATCATCTCCGATAACGAACCAGCTTATAGAAGCCACAAAATCAGTCGCTTCGCGCAACAGCATAATATAGACTGGAGATATTCATCAGTTTATAATCCGCGAGCTAACGGTCTAGCTGAAACCTTCAACAAGACCTTAATAAAGATTATGAAGAAAACGGTGTCTCGAAATAAGAAGGACTGGCATGAGAGACTGCAAGAAGCTCTCTGGGCATATCGAACTATGTTCAAGACGGCCACGAACGCAACGCCGTACGCGTTAGTATTCGGTACAGAAGCAGTACTCCCCCTTGAGATAGAGTTACCCTCTCTACGAGTGGCAGTCCATTACGAGCTGACGGATGAAGAAAATGCTCACCTTCGGCTTGAGGAGCTTGATGCCCTTGACGAAGCCCGGCTTATAGCGCAACAAAATCTGGAAGCCTATAAAGCAAAGATGACGCGCTCATATGAAAGATTGACCCGGCCAAGGACATTCCGCCAAGGCGAACTCGTGCTAATGGTCAAAAGGCCTATGATTCCCAATCATGCCAAGCGGAGAAAATTCGAGCCAAACTATGAAGGCCCGTACATTATAGACAAGGTCTACCAAGGTGGTGCCTATCTACTCATGGATATGCACGGTGAAAGGCCTTACAGGCCAATAAATGGTCGATTCCTAAAGAAATACTACGCTTAGCGAGTTACTGCCTAGGTCAATGATAGATGACGACGACTATGTCCGCTCGCTATCTTCCTAAGCTCAAACTCTATAAGCAGTAGCCAGCCTTATTCATGACGGACCGAAATGTCCTTAAACTAATGACGGACCGAAACATTCTTAAACTACTACCGCAGCATCTTCAGACTGACGAGATGAATAAAAATAAAATAAAATAATAAAAAATATTTTAAAAAACGGTATGTCCATAAGCAAAACGGGCACGGATGAAAACCCGAAAGGGCTCCGTGAGTAAAAACAGCAGGGCTACCGGCGAGTGTTCGTGAAAACCCGAAAGGGCGCGACTTCGTAAAAAAAAGGAGAAGAAGAAAATAAAAAGAATAAAGAAAAAAAGGTATGTCCATAAGCAAAATGGGCACGGATGAAAACCCGAAAGGGCTCCGTGAGTAAAAACAGCAGGACTACCGGTGAGTGTTTGTGAAAACCCGAAAGGGCGCAACCTCGTTAAAGGACACTTACAAGATCCTCTCGACCTTGTAAGAAGAAACCACCTGCGTGAGATCCTTACGACTCACAAAGGAGCAACACACTTAGGGATCCTCACGATTCCTAAGGAGAAAATACACTTACGAGATCCTCACGACTTGTAAGGAGAACTCTCTTATGGGACCCTCACGGCTCATAAGATTTGAAAGTCTTAAGTCACAGAGACCTAAACCTGTGCTTAAGCATCCCCCACAACCTTCAATTTATGCCCTACAAGTGGCTCAATACTGACCCTTGTATACAATCCACGGGCGCGAATAAACATTTCCCTAACCAAGTCCCATCCGAGACTGGGGATATATACGCATGATGAACAACCCTTGTAAGTCCTCTCGACATACAAGGAGAAAACCCTCTTGTAGGATCCTTACGACTTACAGAGGAACAAACACTTGGGAATCCTCACGATTCCTAAGAAGAAAATACACCTACAAGATCCTCACGACTTGTAGGGAGAAATACCTTTGTGAGACCCTTACGGCTCATGAAGTCAAAAGCCTTAGTCGACAGGACCTTAACCCTGTTCGCTAAGACACCCTTGTTCGACGTCGACAGAGGCAGATGATGATTCGCTCCTGGCAATATCCCAGTTGTAGCGGTGCCGATGCCGAAATCGGTGTCTAATTTCAGGTTTACGGCGAAAAGCCAGTAGGCCGCACATGTATATGAAATAGCCGAAATGATGGGGCGACTTGCAATAAAAAGCAGCAAGTAAAAATGTATGCATGAAAAATAGACGAAATGATGGGGCAACTCGCAATAAAAAACAGCGAGTAAAAATAAAATAAACAGCCGAAATGATTAGGCACCGCGAAAAATAGCCGAAATGATTGGGCAATCACGACCTTCGCGATATAAAAGCTGAAATGATAGAGCATCGCGGAAATAAAACAAAAAAAAGAGAAATGATAAAACTTTAGCCCTACAGTTGAGGTCACATCGATCCCTGTATACAATCCAAAGGGCGCAAACAAAGAGGGAACCATACTTTCCCAACAGGCTCCGCCAGAAAACGAAGCCAAATCTCGACGGTTCATCCCAACCCCGAAGAAACCAGCGTCTTCGGCAAAATCCTTCGACTTGAGGAAACAAGTGTCCTTGACGGAGAAAATCCTGATTCGCGTTGACTCGCAGAGAAACCAATGTCTCCGTGGGAAATTCTCGATCCGTTTCAACACCAGGGAAACAAATAATCCTTGGTAAATACCTCAATTCAGGAAAACAAGCATCCTTGATGAGAGCCTCCTGATTCGCGTCGACTCGCAGAGAAACCAATGTCTCCGCGGGAAATTCTCGATCCGTTTCAACACCAGGGAAACAAATAATCCTTGGCAAATACCTCAACTCAGGGAAACAAGCATCCTTGATGAGAGCCTCCTGATTCGCGTCGACTCGCAGAGAAACCAATGTCTCCGTGGGAAATTCTCGATCCGTTTCAACACCAGGGAAACAAATAATCCTTGGTAAATACCTCAATTCAGGGAAACAAGCATCCTTGATAAGAGCCTCCTGATTCGCGTCGACTCGCAGAGAAACCAATGTCTCCGCGGAAAATTCTCGATCCGTTTCAACACCAGGGAAACAAATAATCCTTGGCAAATACCTCAACTCAGGGAAACAAACATCCTTGACGAGAGCCTCCTGACTCGCATCGACTCGCAGAGAAACCAGTGTCTCCGTGGGAAATTCTCGATTCGTTTCAACACCAAGGAAACAAATAATCCTTGGTAAATACCTCAACTCAGGGAAACAAACATCCTTGACGAGAGCTTCCTGATTCGCATCGACTCGCAGAGCAACCAGTGTCTCCGTAGGAAATTCTCAATTCGTTTCAACACCAAGGAAACAAATAATCCTTGGCAAATACCTCAACTCGAGGAAACAAGCATCCTTGACGAGAGCCTCCTGATTCGCATCGACTCGCAGAGCAACCAGTGTCTCCGTGGGAAATTCTCGATTCGTTTCAATACCAAGGAAACAAATAATCCTTGGCAAATACCTCAACTCGAGGAAACAAACATCCTTGACGGGAGCCTCCTGAGTCACATCGACTCGTAGAGGAACCAATGTCTCCGTGGGAAATTCTCGATTCGTTTCAACACCAGGGAAACAAATAATCTCTGGCAAATACCTCAACTCAGGGAAACCAGCGTCCTTGACGAGAGCCTCCTGATTCGCGTCGGCTCGCAGAGAAACCAGTGTCTCCGCGGGAAATTCCCGATTCGTCTCAACTTGCAAGATGAAGCCTCAGGCAGCAGAGATTAAAAAACTTGCTTCCTGAACAATGGGACCCTGCAAGTCGGTCTAAAACGGTCTCTTGCATACTATTCACGGGTCTCACTCTCCAAAGTTGAGTTTTGACAAGGAGGGAAACAACCGCTTACGGGTCCTCTCGACTCATAATAGGGAAAAATTCTCTTATAGGATCCTTACGACTTATAAGAGAAAACACACTTAGGAATCCTCACGATTCCTAAGGAGAAAACCCACCTACGAGATCCTCTCGATCCGTAAGGAGAAAAGTCCCTATGAAACCCTCACGGCTCATAGAGTTGAAAAGTCTTAGGCGGCAGATCTGAACCTGCGGCCTAAGCCATCGCTATTTCTTGAGTAAATCAAGACGCTTGCTCTATTATCTGTCAATTATGCTCATCAAGACAACACGCTGATAATAATAGCAAAAAAACAGAGTGACAGAAAGAACATCTGATTAGCATTGGGTCAAGCATTCAGGACATACTCATCCATGCATGTGCAAAAGATTCAGAACGAGGAATAAGACAAGCTGAAATGGAAATTTTCTATTCATATCATTAAAAGGGGTTCTTACAATTATTAAAATGATTACAAAGGTATAACCTCGAACCCGGGACATGGATTGAGGAACTCGAAAGTGACCCTATCTATGACTTTCCAAGCCTCGCGGACCATCCTGGTGTGCTTTCTTTCGCGAGCACAAGCGTCAGGGTCCCCCCTGATGTCTTCCACCCTCCAATAAGCAGCGAGTATGGCGGACTGTTGAAAGGCCTGGTGCAAGAGATCGACAAGATTGTCTTGACGTCTCTTCGAGATTAAGTTCATCAGGTACACCGAATGCACCTTATTCTCGGCAGCATCCAACGCCCTAAGCGGCACACCGGAACAGAACAGAGGAAGCGCGTCCCAGATGGCTCTCACGATAAGTTTCAGGAGGGAGGAACGTTGGGGAAGCAGTTGACCATTATATGCATCGAAGCGGCTCGTGATCTCGGCACACTCCGCATTCGTGAATTCTCGATTTTGGGAACGGCCGAGTCGGCGGATGTCCCCGTAAGAGATGATTTCATCAAGATCGTACATGTGGGCGTCCATTGCTCCTGCGAGAGGAATTTAACAGAATTAGCAGACAGACTGATTAAGTGAATTTTTATTAAAAACAGGCACAGGAAGTTAAACTCCTCAAGAGCAATGCTCTGCAAACAGGAGTGACACCTATCAAATTCAGTAATGAGAGGAATTTAAAGAAATTCCCCGAGAACGCTGAGAGCCTTGCTATGAAAAGATGATAAAATCCATCAAAGATAAAACCCTATTTTTGATCTTCATTATTCATGATCAAACTCTTAAGAGTTCTTCGCAGAAGATTAAAATTCTACTTGTATCAAGAAAGCAGAGCTTTGATTCATGGGCTAAGAAGTCCCAAGAAAAAAATCATGATCTAAGGCGAGCAAAGCTCTATTAATAAAACCCTAAATGGGTTTTCTTTAGATCAAAGATCTATGAGAGCAAAGCTCTGTTATTTAAAATTAAGTTAATTTAATTTAAGTTAATTTTACCTAAAAAGTTTTCTAGAGTTTAACTCTTAAGTTCTTGAAAGCAAGAGCAAAGCTCTGAAGTTCTGAGAAATCAGAAGTCTTGAGGATGGTGACCATCTATTGAGGACCAAGAGTCCTATTTATAGGCGCTCGGCGCCCCTTCAACTCCTGAGTTGCCGCAACGGTTGGAATTCTGCCACCGCTGTGCTCACGCTTGGGGCCACATAAGCGCAACGATGGGGGGGCATTTGTTTACCCCAATCAGAGCAAAGCTCTGTTCAAATTCCAAGGCGGGAGACGAAGCAACGCTTCTGTTTCCCCCAATCAGAGCAAAGCTCTGTTTTGAAATTTGAAGTGAAAATTAAAGTTAAAATAAATGAAGCAACGCTTCAGATCCTCTGCGCTGAGCGCAAGGCGCCACGTGTCAGAAGCTGATACATCAGCGCAGCGCCCAAAGCAGCGTGCCCAATCAGAGCAAAACTCTATTTAAAACAAAATTAAAGGAAGCAACGCTTCAGTTGCGCAAGCACTGCGCTGCGCGACACGTGTCAGCGCAGTTGCGTTGCGCTGTGTGCTGCTTGACACGTATCACACGCTGGGGCATTTGCGCCAAACAGAATTAAAATTTTAAAGAAATTTTTCTGTTCTTGTTAAAACAAGAAGATTTTCTTCTGTAAAATAGGAGCCCTTGGATCAAAAATCCGACGGTGGGGAAAATTCCCCAAATCATTCAGAAAAAAATCTCTTTAACAAATTTAACTAATTTATGGGCACTATAAAAAGGACCCTAGACCTCAATTCAAAATGATCAACATTATCATTGAGAACTCTGAAGAATTGGAGAGAATTCCTCAAGAACAAAAAAGGTAAAAACCTTTAGCAAAAAAGAGAAAATTCTCTTAAAAAAAACAGATCATGGACTGAGAAGAAGATCAATGATCTTCAATAAAAAGAAAAATAAGTAATAATAGTGCTTTGCACTTTGCTTATGAACCATTGGTTCTCTGAGATCGAGAAAAATAAGAAACACTTGTTTTCTTTGATCTAAATTGGATCAAGAAATCAAATAGTGCTTTGCACTTCTTTTATGAACCTTTGGTTCTAGAATCTAAAAGATTCTCAAGTCAATAGTGCCTTGCACTTGTAAATCTGTACTATTGCGCTCTGGGGTCGGCGCAAGCCACCAGAGAGCGCCACGTGTCAGCATCTGAACCATTTGCACTATGCGCTTTTGAAATAGAGCCTTGCTCTTTGAAACTGGCACAACTCACCACAACGCGCCACATGTCGACAGCGCAAGCGCAGCGCACTGGCGCAGCGCACTGCGCTTGCATGACACGTGTCATCACCATAAGTGCTTGCGCTCTTTGATTGGCGCAAAGCGCTTGACAAATGCAATGCATTTCTTTTGCTAAAGGGCCAGGCCCAAGTCAAAAAGACCTAACAGGCCAAAATAAATTGCAAAGCAATAAAAAGGGCAGAGCCCAAGTAAAATTGACGCTCTGCATCATTTATAAAATGAGCAAAGCCTAAAACAATTGATGCTCTGCATCCTTTATGGGCAGAGCCCAAACAAAAATAAAAACAAATAAAAGTGTTGAACTTTTTTCAACTGGACTTAGCCCAATCATGGCCGTAAGTCCTCAAATTAAATTGACTGAGCACAGCTGCTCTCTTAAAAATCAATTTACATTCGGTTCGAGAGTACATCTCCGAACTCCTCTGACACCTATCGTTGTAATCCTTCAACGACGTCAGAGAGGTGATGGGTCTCGATGACCACACATCAATACGGACTGCGGGGTCCTTAAACTCGTGGACCGAAACGTCCTTAAAGTAATATCGGACCGAAACGTCCTTAAACTAATATTGGACCACTACGTCCCTAAACTGGAACATGGACCACCACGTCCCTAAACTGGAGCAATAGAGCCCCCAAAATGCTCTTTTGCCGGATCTAAACGATCCCGTTTAAGTCGATCTTAGCCCCAAATACGGCTAACGTATCCTTACAAAACATCAAACTCGGTTCAAGGAACAACACCTAAACATTCAAATGGACTATAAAACTCCAAATCGACTTTGATTCAAGGGTACATCTATAAACTCCTCTGACACCTATCGTTATAATCCTTCAACGATGTCAGAGAGGTAATGAGTCCTGATGGCCATATATTAAATGGATCACCACGTTAAGTTGATCTTAGTCTCAAATCAGACTAACGTATCCTTAACGAACGCTTAAGTTGATCTTAGCCTCAATATGGCTAACGTATCCTTAAACTAAAAACACCAAACCCAAATCTAAGTAAATACGGATTTGGACTAATCCACGTCCTACGGGCGACGGCATTACTCAGTCTCCGTATACTCAGTCCACGGGCAACCACAAACAAAACAAATACACACGATATGAAGTGAAATTCTGGAGGAGGATAAAGTTGTTACCGCGACGCGGTAGCGTAATTAACTGCAGGGGCTTGCGCCTGCAGGGAAGAGCGTCCCCACAATCAAAAAACCCCTCTAGCGAGAGGGAATCTGATGAAATCTGCTACATCGGCCGCATCCGTCTAAACCTCCGATACACGGTGCCATAAATCAACTTGGCATCTTCGGAAAGGTAGACGGATAAAACCAAATAGCATCTGCCCCGAATCTCAGGCAAGACGTCCTCACGTCGTCACCGTCTTTCGGAGGGGAACAATGTCCACACCTAAGTCCGAACCCTTTGACTTGTCGAATGATTTAGTCGAGCTATCCGAGTTTCATAACTCCCTTTCCGATGAGATTATCATTCGGAATCTTGATGAAAGTTTTGAAGATATTTTTGCTGAAGAACTCGCATTCTTATAAGACATGGGAGTTATGATGAATCAACCACCCAAAGTAGTCGAACTGTCACTCCTTCTTCTTGTCAAGAACGAGAATGCGAGTAGTGCACCATCACCGTTTCGTCTCTACAACCGAGACGTGAACCCGATCGATTCCGCCTTCTATCTCCCTACTTCTGCTTTTTATGATCTTCTACCAACCATGTTGTTATATCGATAAAATCTTCGAATGGTTGGTGTTGAATTTTGGTCTTTATAAAACTTTGCATAGACCAATAACTTTACCTCCACCTCTTATAATTTTAAATGCTTAATACTATTTTACTCAAGTTTGAGGGGGGGAGAAAATATTTTGGCTCTTGAAAGAAAATAAATTTTTACAAAATTGTGAGCCAAAAATAAGTTTTGGGGAGGTTTTCACTGTCATTAATTCTTGTTCCCGTTACTAACTTTTCCTCTCAAGTCTACAAGTTTTAAGCTTAACAGATGACATCAGTGAGGACACTGCTGCAAATAAGTTTGGGGGAGATTTGTGCTTATTCATGCATCATTTTTTTTTGCATTATACTCAATAAAAGCACAAAAAAATATAATGAAAGTAGAAAGTGAATAATACATATGATAGGAAGGAAAAGTTTAAGAAATGCAAGAAAATTAGATGTTTTTAAAACGAAGTTAGTAATAGGTAGTTATGAACTATTGTCCCAAGGGTTAGTAAGATGAAGAAAATCACTAATCTGAAGATAGAAATAAGTCTGAAAAATAGTCCATATTCTTTAGTCCAAACATCTGAACGTTGATATCCTACTATATGCACTTGCACACATCTTGAAACTTAGGATAGTAGAGGATACCTTGAAATGCTCTTGTCTAAAAGCCTTAATATGAAGAAAAGAAAAATATATAAATCAATAAAAAAATATAAATGAAAAAAATGGTGAAGAAAAATGAACACTGGTTTTGTAATTACTTAAGGCAGCATAAAAAAATATAGCTAGGGTGTTTTATCACCTAGTGTCTTAGACCAACTGGTTTGGGAGATACTGCTAAGCTTTGGGTGTTGCAAGACGAGAATATTGCTAATTACACCTAAAAGAGATAGCACATTTGGTAATCGGTTGGTTAGTATCTCAAAAAGTATTAACGATCGCATGAAAAATGTGTGTGTGAGCAATTTCATCTATAAAACATTCACCAACTAAAAAGTAATAAGAAAGATAGGCAAGAGTATGATAGCTTGAATTGAATTTTCTAAGTGTAGGGATGTCTTTTACACACACATAGAGATATACGATCGATATTTGGAAGAAAGGTAGGGAGGAAGACTAAAGATGATGTTTTAGTGAGGGATGATGTGATTTCTGACATCTTTTCTTGACTATTAAGATAGGGCTCATGGCTACTAAAAAATCTAGTGTAGTTTGAAACTCTTATTTTCAAGTTCTTTCTTTTATATGTTCTTTATTTTTATATGTAATTTTCATCATCTTTCTTTTATTATGGGATTTTGTTGGTGTAATCCGCTGAAAATCCTCAGAAGACAACACTCCTCCTATTATGGACACCTAGAGGTTTAAAGGCTTGTTGCACGTGCTCAGTGTAATCGTGTTACCTATGAAAATGTGCTAGGTTTTTCTTTTTCTTCTTCTTCTCTTTAATAACTAGTTTGCTCGGGACGATCAAAGTTAAGTTTGGGAGTATTTAATTAGTCTAAAATATTGCACATTTGAATGATTATTTTCCCCACCATTGTTAAGTTCTAAAGGGTGTTTATTATAATTATAGAACATATGAGAGTTTATGTGTAAAAATTTTATTATCATATGTTTCTACATTATATTTAACATAATGATGGAAAATACATGTATATAATAGTTATATGAAATATTAATAATTAAAATATGCATATCATATTAAATATTTCTAATCAATATTCTTAAAATTTAATATCATATAAAATGGTTAGGATAATATCTCAAAATAATACCAAATACTACTAACACTATGACTTGAGATATTGTGCAGATATTAGCTCAGGTCTGGAATCCAAGAGATCCGAGATGTCGAAATCAAATCTGCCGAAATATTGAAGTAAATTATAAGATCTAGCAACGGCAAAGACTCAGAGTTAGATTCTCAGAATCTAGACATTTAGAAGATCTACACATGTCAACACCAGAGACCTGAAGAATTTTCAAAACGTGATGACACTAAACCGCGGCAGTTGGACGGCCAAAATAGCACATTTGCGGCAGATCCGCGGCGGTTCTGTGTCCGTAGGATTTGAGATTTTTTGGATAAGATCACAATAACAAATCATCACATATGGCATAAAGGATTCTGGGTTAGTGACTATATAAAGGACCGAGAGCTATACTTTGAAGAGTATCAACCGAAGAGATCAAGAGGTTCAAAACGATCCACGCATCCAGGTGATCATCAACTATTCATCTACCTCCAACAAGAGAGAGAGCGAGAGCAAAAACTAGGGTTTCTTGTAATCTACTTTGTACGGAGAGTTGTATGCAATAGTTGATAAATAAAGTAGTCTTTTTATTAATCTTTTCGCATTTACTTTCTGCATTTTATTTCTGCATCTTAATCATGTTTTATTCTTCATCTTTTCTTCTATCTCAAACCATGAACGAGTAATTCCTAGCTTGCTAGGATTCGTAGGCTAGGGTAGATCAATAGATGATAAAATCATTTAACTCCTTTTATACATTTTAAAGTCTATAAATTTTAGCAAAATAAATGTTAACATTCTAATCGGGCGAGCTACCAATTTATTGCTAGTCATGATCACGATTCGAGATCTGTTTAACACTTGTTTTGGTAAAGGCTAGACATGAATAGAAATCAATACAAGGACAAGGGTTAAGAGTGGGGAAACCCTAATTTCTTCCAAAAGAACCCTAATCCACACTCATCACTATCGATCTAGTTTTAAACTATTAAAAGATAAAAGAAGATATTTTTAATTAGTCATCCATTACTACTAGGTCATATGAACCCTACAAGACTCTTCTTTATAAAATCTACATCCGTATTAAAATAAATCTACAACCAATTAACCCATCTTTCAATCAACTCGTCTAAACTAAGAAAAAGATTCACATTTCCTTGCGGAAGACCCATACTTATCGCTACTAGCTACTAGCGATACCGTCTTGATTGCGGTTACTTTATTCATAAAACACTTCATCACCCTTCCTAGGCCCAATCATTGCTCTTGGTGTAAACATGATTTAAAGATTTAGTAGATATTTACAGATTCCGCTCTACCGGGGACTAGCCATACGGTGGGTGAACTTTGTTAACAAATCCTTGTCTCTTTGGTTTGATTATCTTGTTCTCGCATTATTATTGTTTTTTGTCTTTCGTTGTGTATTGCATGGTTTTGTGCGATTGGTCGTTAGTATAGTTCCGCGCGTGTTCCTTCTCCTTTCCTCCCAACAGTTAATTCTCCCATCATGCTCATCTCAAATTGATTCTTCATTAAATTAGAAATTCTTCACACAAAGAGACATTAGTAACACTAAATATAATATTATCAACATAAATTTGTACATTAAGAATTTGATTTAATTTAGATTTAACAAATAGTGTTGTATCTATACTACTTTTAGAAAAACCATTTCAATAAGAAATGTTGATAATCTTTCATACCAAGCTCTCGGAACTTGTTTTAGTCCATATAATGCTTTTTGAAGACGATAAACATGGTTAAGAAATTTGTGGTCTTCAAACCAAGAGATTGTTCTACATATACTTTTTCGTTAATAAAACCATTTAGTAAAGAACTTTTAACATCCATTTGAAAAAGGCTGATATCTTTAAAAGATGCAAAAGTTAAAAACATTCTGATAGCCTCAAGTCTTGCAACTGGAGAAAAGATTTCATCAAAATCGATAGCTTCCTCTTGGTTATAATCTTGAGTAACTAATCTAGATTTATTTCTAGTGATAATGCCATGCTCATCAAGTTTGTTGCAAAAAACCCATTTTCTTTCAATAATTGGATGATCCTTAGGTCTAGAAGCCAAAGTCCACACCTCATTTCTCTAAAATTTATTAAGTTTTTCTTGCATAGCCAAAATCCAAAAATCATTATTAAAAGCATCTTTAAAACTTTTTAGTTCAAGACGAGACAAAAATGCTAAATTAGCACATTCACTTAAAGGTTTAGCTCTGGTAGTAATACCACTCGATGGATCCCCAATAATAAGGTCCATAGGATAACTCCAAGCATGTTTCCAACTACGAGATAGATTTTTAGCGGGTTAAATCTTTTCTACTTTATCACTAACAAGTTGATGGTTTTCAACATTCTAAGAAAGTTCGATCTCATAGATATCAAATTAGAAGAAATAAAACTGATAGATTCATCAAATTTTACATGCATGGTTTTTTCAATAATTAAAATACGTTTATTAAAAACTCTATAAGTTTCACTTGTTGATGTATAACTAAGAAAAATATCAATATCGATTTTTGAATCGAACTTTGCTTTTCTATTCTTAATATTTAAAATAAAATATTTACAACCAAAAACTTTAAAATAACTAACATTTTGGGCTTTATCATAATAAAGCTCATAAGGGGTCTTTTTAAGTAATGGCCTAATAAGCACGTGATTGAGTACATGATAAGTCATACTAACCGTTTCGGCCCAAAAATATATAGATCGGTTGTATGAATTAAGCATACACCTTGTCATTTCTTGAATGGTTATATTTTTCCGTTCAACAACACCATTCTGTTGAGATGTTATTGGAGTGGAAAATTGATGTATGATACCATTCTCTAAACAAAAATTTTCAAAAAGATTATTTTCAAATTCTCATCATTCCTAATTTTAACAATAGACAAATTATTTTCAATTTTAACTCTTTTACAAAAATTTGAAAACATAGGAAAAGTAACATCTTTATTTGCCAAAAACAAAAGCCATGTAAATTTAGAAAAATCATCAACGATCACAAGTAAATAATGCTTGCCGTCTAAACTAGTTAAACTCATATGTCCAAATAAATCAAGATGCAATAATTATAAAGGCTTAAAAATAGAGACAATATTTTTTCAAATTAAAAGTAGATTTGATTAGTTTACATTTTTGACAATCCCCATAAATATAATGGTCAATGTTGCTTGAATTTCTGTCGCAAATTCGAGAGCCAAATTTCAAAATCGGAGACCCATTTCCTTTTCCCCTACAGTAGAGATGCATTTCCTTGTAATGCTCGTACCCACTAAATTATGAAATTTTGCAAATTAGTACTTTCTGAGAAAATCTTGTGCCAGCACGTGAATCACCATCATATTTTTTTTCTCAGTTATTGAAGCTTCTTTTTCATTAGTTAGTAGAAATTAGTAGAGATTAAAAAAAACAATCATATCTCAGCTGGTAACCATAACTAATGAAGTGATTCATAGGGAAAATCTCATGCAATGAAAAGCTTTCCAATTGCGAGTTTCCCTAATATAAATTTCGGGCACAATGTGCCCAGCTTTCAATATTGTTTATTCTATCTATATATATTATTTTAGTATCAATTAAACTTAACTATTTTAGTATTCCTTTGGACTTGGGTTTCTATGATTTTTAACTTTTAGATGATAAATGGAGATGCATAAATCTTTTTTCTATGTCGAATTTCTTTATTTCTTTATTTCTTTATTTTTTCTGTTTAGATTATCGGTTTCAAAGTAAAAGAGTAGATGATTTGTAGTCTTGATTGGAAAATATTTCAATTTGGGAGATGCGTGTATTATACAACAACAACTGAGCCTTTTATCCCAAGCATATGGGATAGGCTACATGAACCAACATGAGAATCATGCCGGGTCCAGCATATGAATCCTCCACCTCCACTCACTCCTATTGAACAATATACTTTCATTGAGGCCTTTGGCAACCATATCTTTTCGTATCACCTCCATTCATATTTTCTTCGGTCTCCCTTTCGTCCTTTTGATATTGCCTATATCGATAGTATCCATTTTGCGAACCGATACTTCCATAGGTCTGCGTTGTACATGACTAAACCATCTTAGCCGATTTTTCCGCATCTTCTCCTCCATGGGTACTACACCAATTTTTGCACGAATATTCTTATTTCGCATCTTATATTTTCTAGTCTTACCACACATCTAACGAAGCATTCGCATCTCTGCTACGTGCATATTCTGTGTATGATGCTTCTTAGGAGCCCAACATTCTGTACCATATAATAAGACAGGCCGAATAGCGCTCCGATAAAACTTCCCTTTCAACCTTAACGGAAAGTTACGATCGCACAAAATTCCTGTTGCGCTCCTCCATTTCAACCAAATAGCTTGGATCCTTTGATTAACATCGCTATCGATCTCCCCAACCTTTTTGGATGATGGAACCTAGATATCTAAACTGATCGCTCGGTGATATCTCATGTCCTTTTAATGTTATACCAATGTGGTATCGACTTCTCTGTTTGCTGAATTTGCAATGCATATATGCTGTCTTGGACCTGCTCAATCTAAATCACCGAGATTCCAACGTTTGTCTCCATAACTCCAATTTGGCATTAACCCCTGCTTTCGTCTCATTTACTAGAACAATATCATCAGCAAACAGCATACACCAAGATACCTCATTTTGGATAGTTCTAGTAAGCTCATCCATTACAATGATAAACAGGAATGGATTTAATGCAGATCCTTAATATAAACCAATTGTAATCGGAAAATCACTTGTTAGGCCGCTGCAAGTTCTGACATTTTCCACTACTCTATCGTACATATCCTTGATTATATTAATGTACTTGACGGGGACCCCCTTCTTCATCATTATCCCTCATAATATCTCTCTAGATATCTTGTCGTACGCTTTCTCTAAATCAATAAATATCATATGCAAATCTCTTCTCCTCTCTCGAAAACGCTCGACAAGTTGACGAAGCAAATGAATAATCTCTGTCGTCGATCATCCAGGTATGAACCCAAACTGGTTCTCTGTTATCTTAACATTCTTGCTTAGCCTGTGTTCAATCACTCTCTCCCAAAACTTCATGGTGTGACATATAAGTTTTATTCCGCGGTAGTTTGAGCAATTTTGAATGTCATCCTTATACTTGAAGATAGGTATAAGGGTAATTTTTCTCCACTCATTTGGTATCTTTTTAGTCTGCCAAATCTTATTAAACAGATCTATCAGCCATTTAACGCCTATTTCTCCTAAGCATCTCCAAATCTCGATAGGAATCCCGTCTGGACCAACCGCTTTTCTTTATCTCATTCTCTTCAATGTCTCATTAATTTCTGGTATTCTTATTTTACACATGTCCATTGAGATTACCACTAATAAATAACTTCTCTCTACGAAGTATCCTTTGCACCATCTCATCTAAATCCTCCCAGAATAGACGCTTAATAGAGTCATCAAGACCTATCTGTGGTGTATAAGCACTAATAATATTAAGAATATCCCCACCTAGAATAAACTTAACCAGTAAAATTCTATCGCCTTTTCGTTTAATCTCAACTATATCCTCAATATAAGTCGATGCCGCGCACCCTGCGAGTCCGCGGGGAGGCGGAATATATAAAAAACAATTTTTTCTTTATCACAAAAGAGTTTGCTTTTCAACATCGACTGTAACAATTAAGGATCTTTATTAAAGCATAACTAGCTAACACTTGATACGAAAAGGTTTCTAACTACTCGTGATAGTTATACCTTCGTGTCAAGTCCTTCGGGTCTTCTTGGTCCTTCTTTGCTCCTTGGTTCAAGCTTGAATCTTCTTCTCCTCTTCTTGGCTCCTAGAAAGCTTTGATGGAACTCGATCTTCGGTCTCCTTTATGTCGAAGATGATCCACTCGAGAGCTTATAGTTCAAGCTTCAACCTCAAGTGAGGTAACTAAGATGTCTGGTTTGCTAGACTGGACAACTTAGAAGATGTAGAGAAAGACGTGTGGAGTATTTTTATCTCAAGAACCCTAGGATTCACAATACATGTGAGAGTTAGGGCTGTTAGTGTATATGCCCTAGAGGCCATTACTGTATCATACTAGTATGTATATTACTTGATGGAATCTTGGAATATTCACCTTGTATAGACAATCTTGCTCGAAATAGTAGTATGCTACTTGGTTTGTCTCTGCTTTAATGTGTACATGTGTTTCTTTCAGTATATCACCTATACGCATTAGTGGAGCCCTTAGGATCTTTGCTTGATTACCGGCGTTGTGATGGCGATCACACTCGTGGGGGCTGGGTAATCCACAAGCACATCCTTATACAGGTCCCTAGTCATAGGACTATCGAGACAGGGCATCGATACTCCGGAGTAGACTAGCGTATGCGCTTCTCATCCCAGCAGGGGAGATGGTCTGTCCCACAGCCGTCAGTACGTCGTACTTGAGATAGTATGCGGGTGCTCGTTAGGTTACGAGTACACTGGACAGGACTCGTTGGGAACTGTTGGTTGGTATTATACCTATCGTCAGTTAACGGTTCCGAGGTGACATGAGTACAGCTTAGTCCGCTGACTTGACACTATCACTTCGCCTCGAGTGTGTTCCCACTGTTCTTTGATTACTACCCTACCACGGTTCTACTGAGTCGTGCAAACAGGTAGTAGTTGGGAGCAGTCCCAAAGCACTTGGAGGCAGTGACGGTTAGACAGGATTCGTCTCTTCCGGTATTAGGGGTTGGTATCGCGCTGTGTCTAGGAGAGCCATTACACATAGTCGTCCCTGGCCAGGGCAAGCGAGATTTGCTGGTAGTGTTACCAGCAGTTTCTCAGGGTGTTTTGGGCTATACTCCGACACGACTTGTACCGCTATTAGGGGACTGACGTTTGCCACCCCCCTAGGCCAGCCATGCGATACTCTTAGACGAACAGACCGGACTGTATGGAGATTGTCACATACAGGCTCAGTAGGAGTTCGGATGGGTTCACCTCGTCAGTCTTCTCATCGGCATCTACCTGGGGACCGTTATGTACAGCTAGTGCCGTTTGCGGTCTGTGGTTAACCCCACTGCCAGCATAGTGTCGAGTCTTTAGAGTCCCACACAGAGAGTTACTCGCCTTTGGGCAAAACTGAGTAGAGGTCGCATGGTTTTGCGACAGGGTTTGTTCACATTCGCGCACTTGTGCACATTTGGTGACCGGGCAGTTATTAGTAGTGGTCTTTGGTTTAAGCCTGATACTGATATTTTTTTTGTGATTGGTTTTGTCTCATTGTATTCATGTTCCACGGAACGCGGATGCGGGTGTGTATGCACGGTTGATAGAGGCAGAGGCAGAGGATTCTCATTAGGGTTGTTGACCATTTGACTTTGGTTGACTTGTTGACCGTTGACTTTTTCCAAACCCTAATGAGAATGATAAATATGATTAATAATGATAATTAAAGATTGTTATGTGATGGTTAGGTTGACCATTTGACCATGGTGGGCATTTTGACCATTGTTGACATTTTGACCATAATCATTTCATATCAAAGATGCTTCTTGATCTTTGCAAATTGCATTTATTATGAAATGATAATGGTCATTCCATACTCACCATCACATTTTTCTTTTAATTATTATTATTAATCTATTATTCTCTCATATGAGCATGGTTGCAAAAGAGAGCTCTCATTCTATCATATCTTTTCTCTCTCTTTGCAAAAGCTCTTCTTCTTCCTCTCTCAAAGCTTAAGTGTTCCATGTGTTGGAAATCATAAGTTTTTGATACAAAGCCACCACAACACATCTCTACTCATTCTAGGGTACTAGGTTTAGCAAACCAAATACCTTAGTACCTCTAGGTTGAGGTAGGAGCTCAAGTTCGAGGCTCTCGGGTGGATCTATCTTCGGCAAAGAGGAGACGAGAAGGAGGAGCCGTTCAAACTACCACAAGGAGCAAGCAAGGAGAAGAACAACAAGAAAGGAAGGAGTTCAAGACTAGGTATAAAACCCTAACCGAGTAGAAAAATCTCTAGTTAGGTTGCTAGTGTGTAGTTTAGACAAGATCCGTATTGTACGGTCCATGTTATCCAGTCAAGAAAAATTTTCGTTTTACCGTTTTCGCAACCCCGAAAGTACCGGGAGAGGTAACGTGGACCTAACAGTGGTATCAGAGCCTAACTAAACACACCCTAGCATGTTAGCAAAGTATCTAGAATTTCGACAGACAAAATACCGCAAAACACCCCGGAAAAATCAAGTTTCTGCCGATTTTTATTTCTGTTCTAAAAATAATAAATCATTCACTAAAAATCGGCTCAGGCTTTTTATAGAACACTGGAGCAATTCGATCCACTAACTCGGTTAAAGCGCCGTGGAACCGCGGCATAAGCTTGCTTATGCCGCGGATCCGCGGCCGAGTTAACTCGGTTGTGAGTCCGGTTTCCTGCAGTGTTCTTATACGGGTATTTTGGGATTTTTGGAATATGTTTTTTCTGCCCAGATTTTCCAGAAAGCAAAATTTGTTTTTGGGGCTTAAAAATCCGTATTTTTTGGTCGATTTTCTGTAGACTTTGGCTAATGGGTTGTATCTGTAATGTGATATATGTATTGAACGTCTGCTAATCGCTATACGTCGATTAGTGGGGGTTATACATATCTATGATCTGTAATGTTGATGGTTTGTGTATATGAATTCGTTGGATTGTCGCGGATGAATAGCCGGGGGGTTGTGAGATAAGAGTTTTCTTATTCTTTCAATCCTTGTAATATGTAAATTGATGTAATATTATTTATATGGCCGCACAACCGGGTCGGGGTTATAGCCGTCATTGTATAATTTCTTTTTACTGTTTTTGCTCCTAGGATAGACCCAAGGTGGGGTGCACAAACTACCGGGTATCTCGAAATGCCGAGTGGCCTACTCACGTTGTTGAGGGAGGTTGCTTCGCTTCGGATACTTGACGGGTAGTTTGCCACACCCGTAGGGGTCTACGGTGGGGTTTGGCTATTCATCGCGACCGTGTAATCTGTTTTTCATTGCAGGCTCGAACGAAATGCAGATTCCTAGTATATCCAAAGTATTCATCTGTGATCTGGAATGGCTATCATTGCATCTGACGAATGGATTTATATATCTATATATGATATCTATTTAGGCGTTGCTTATGTTTTGCATCCGCGCTAGTCCAGCCCCCGCTCTGTCGTTAGTTAAGTAACCTAACGGGTGATGACGGGACCCCGTGGCGAATACGGATGGCATAAGCGTACGTCATATTTTCGTTGTTTTCTGCAATGGTAGGATTAATTGATGGGACGCATTAATTTAATGCAAGAAAATAAACCTAAAAGACATTGTTGGAACAATTTTCAAAAAGCGGTTATTGCAAGGACGTTCACTTTTGTTTTGCACAGAGGTATTCGGTTATGAATGCCCAGCACCTCAGTCGACGAGGCAAGGGCCGAGATCCCTTCATCGGGAGTGACCCCTTGGACAAAAGTTTGCGTCAGGGTAATAACTTCACTATAGTCGATTATTCTTGCTTTGCATCGAGGTATTCAGTTTGGAATATCCTGCACCTCATTCGACGAGGAAAGAGCCGAGATCCCTTCACAGGGAGTGACCTCTTTAGCAAAAGTTTTCGCCACTATATTTTCAAAAAGGCAATCATGTTCCTTCAACGATATCAAGTTCATTACGTTAACAGGTTTTTCGCCAAAAACCCAGCCGTAGCCCTCCGTCATTTCGGATTAGTATTATTTAGTATTCGTGCTGCATTTGTTGACCTAGTCAAGGCGTAGTGAATGGTAGCTAGATGATATTTTTCTGTGCATTGCAAATGGGATTGGTTAGGACAGTCGTGCGGCCTTGTTGACCTAGTCAAGGGCACGTACGGGTGGGTCTAATGCAATCAGGATAATGACGGGTAGAACTTGACTAACGGTTTATGGTTTGTTGACCTAGTCAAGGTCATAAACCGTTAGGGGCAAAAACCACATCGGGAGTTTGTAAAGAAACTGAAACTTGCAGATTTAGCATACCTTCTGGAGTGTGATGACTAGAGTGGATTCCATCTAGGTCATCACATAATGATAGTTGGATCCCGATCCCACTGATGAGTTGGTTTACTCTCGGGAGATTATTTCACTTAACAATCAATGCTATAAACCAAGTAGGTGTCTAGAACGGTGTTAGCGGGGCTACGCCTCCAGGGAAAAGAGGTTATTTAATTAAGGAACTTCACGAAAGCGTTGGAAAACCTCCCTCGAAGTACCAACACTAGCCTGGCTGAAAGGTTAAGCAAGTATTGTGACGTGCGATTAATCCTGACTAGTTCTTCTTTTAGGGTTTGAAGAAGAATTTGAGGAAACAGTGGGAGCCATCCTGATTAGATAAATTAATAAACCAATCTAATCTTGCAAGAGCGCACGCTAATTGTTTCTTTTCTCTCTCTCTAGGTAGCAACCATTTCACGCCCTAATCAAGATAATAAAATGTATCGCTTGACCGATCCGAATTCTTATTCGGGGCTGGGGAACATTGGTTCGGCTCTAACTTACGACAACAGTCATAAGTATGAGCAAGGGAAAGAGGTTTATATGGATTCCAAGGATACCCAGTTGAAGAAGAAGCATGGTTTTGCATCTACTTCAGGTGTTCTTGTAATTGAGAACTGCTTTACGGTCAGCCCTACCTCCTGGGTACTTGATACCGGATCAGGATCTCATATCTGTAATTTATTGCAGGGACTGAGAAAAAGTAGGAAAGTTGTACCTGGTGATATGTCGCTTAGAGTAGCGAAAGGAGCACAAGTTTATGCTGCAGCCGTCGGTGAATATCACCTAGTGTTGCCAAATGGCAATACTATGATTTTGAACGACTGCTACTATGTACCTTCCATGGTTTGCAACATCATATCAGTTTCTTTACTCAATAAAAATGGATATAACTTTGTTCTTGATAGAAATATCATGAAAATCTACCTTCATAAGGTAATGGTTGCAGAAGGTACACTGTGTAATGGTATCTACGTTCTAAATCAGAATACAGTTCTCAATATACAAAACACACGCAAGAGGAAGAATTCAGATACGAATGAATCCTACTTGTGGTATTGTAGACTTGGTCATATTGGAGAGAAAAGACTAAGTAAGTTGCATAAAGATGGACTCTTGAATGCGTTCGAGTTTTCATCTTATGAAACTTGTCAGTCTTGTCTCAAAGGGAAGATGACCAAATCTCCGTTCACCGAACATGGAGAAAGGGCAGCAGAGCTCTTGGGACTCATACACAGTGATGTATGTGGTCCAATGTTTATACATGCAAGGGGTGGGTTCTCGTACTTCATCACATTCACTGACGATCTCTCTAGATTCGGATATGTGTATCTTATGAAACACAAATCTGAAGCTTTTGAGAAATTCAAGGAATTCAGAAACGAAGTAGAGAACCCGACTGGCAAAAGTATCAAGATCCTCCGGTCTGATAGAGGAGGGGAGTACTTAAGCACCGAATTCTTAGATTACTTAAAAGAGAATGGTATTCTCTCTCAGCTTACTCCTCCTTATACACCACAGCACAACGGTGTATCGGAGCGGAGGAATCGTACCCTATTGGATATGGTTCGCTCCATGATGAGTAGTGCCGAGTTACCTCTTTCATTTTAGGGATATGCGCTTTTGATAGCAGCATATCTATTGAATGATGTTCCGTCTAAATCAGTGCCTAAGATTCCGTTCGAGATATGGAATGGAAAAAGGCCATATCTTAAAAGATTTAAGATATGGGGTTGTCCGGCTTATGTTAAAACGCATAAACCAGATAAACTAAAGGCACGGTCAGTTTTATGTAAGTTTGTGGGATATCCAAAGAATGGTTATGGATATCTATTCTACCACACCGAGGAACAGAAGGTGTTTGTTGCTCAGCATGCCGTTTTCTTAGAAACGGAGTTTCTTGCAAAAGAAATTAGTAGGAGCACGGTAGAATTGGAAGAAATTCAGCGACCACAAACTGAAACTGAAGATTTGACAGAACCTCAGGATTCAATAACCCCAAACGAACCTCAGCCACTCCGCAGATCTGGTAGGATTTCTCATCCGCCCGAGAGATACTACGGTTTTCTCATAGACGGGGATCGAGAGGATTGCATCTTGGAAGAAGATGACCCTACCAGTTTCAGACAGGACATTATCGGTAGGGACTCTGATAAGTGGCAGGAAGCAATGCAATCCGAAATGGAGTCTATGTACGCCAATAATGTGTGGATCTTGGATATTGCTCTACCTGGGGTAAAACCCGTTGGATGCAAATGGATCTACAAAAGGAAACTTGGTGTAGATGGGCAGGCGGAAACCTATAAGGCTAGACTCGTTGCAAAAGGTTTTCGTCAAAGACCTGGTTTGGACTATGACGAAACTTTTTCTCCAGTGGCTATGCTCAAATCTATTCGGATCCTACTTGCCATTGCTGCCTTCCATGACTATGAAATCTGCCAGATGGACGTTAAAACGGCTTTTCTAAACGGCTGTTTGGAAGAGTGCGTTTACATGGATCAGCCAGAAGGTTTCATAGACAGTGGGAGCAGCGGGAAGGTGTGCAAGTTGCTTAAATCCATTTATGGATTAAAGCAGGTATCGTGGAGCTGGAACATCTGTTTTGATGAGGCAATCAAGGAATTTGATTTCATCAAGAACGAAGATGAACCTTGTGTCTATAAGAAGATTGTAGGACGAACTGTCGTGTTCCTAGTCTTGTACGTGGACGACATTCTTTTGATAGGAAATGACATTCCTATGCTACAATCGGTCAAGCTATTTTTGTCACAACGGTTCTCCATGAAGGACCTGGGTGATGCCTCGTACATTCTGGGGATCAAGATCTACAGAGATAGATCCAAGAGACTACTGGGACTTTCGCAGTCCAGGTACATAGAGACCGTACTAAAGAGATTTAGTATGGAGGATTCCAAGCGCGGTAACATACCCGCATTGCACGGAATTACCCTCTCCAAGAAGATGTCTCCTAAGACTGACGAGGAGAGGGTTCGCATAAGCACTATACCCTATGCTTTGGCGGTAGGATCTATAATGTATGCGATGCTATGTACAAGACCAGATGTAGCTTACGCGCTGAGCGTGGTGAGCCGGTATCAGTCAGACCCAGGTGAGGACCACTGGACGGCAGTGAAGAACATTCTCAAGTACCTGAGAAGGACTAAGGAGATGTTCCTGGTTTACGGTAATGAAGACCTCAGGGTCGAGTCCTTTACCGATTCAAACTTCCAGAGTGACAAAGATGACAGCAAGTCTGTCTCGGGTTTTGTGTTTACCCTCAACGGAGGGGCGGTATGTTGGAGGAGTTCCAAACAGGATACCGTCGCAGACTCGACGATGGAGGCTGAATACATTGCTGCAAGCGATGCCGCAAAAGAGGCGGTCTGGATGAAGAAGTTCATTAGTGAACTTCAGGTGGTTCCGTCCATTGTTGACCCAATACCTTTGTATTGCGATAACAATGGGGCTATAACTTTAGCGAAGGAACCAATGTCCCATCAGAAATCCAGACACATCTTAAGGCGGTATCACCTGATCAGGGAGATCATTGATTGCCAGGAGATCGAGGTATAGAGAGTGGACACAAAAGACAACACGGCGGATCCATTCACGAAGGCCTTACCCCAGACTCAGTTCGAGCGGCTGATCGAGATGATAGGCCTTCGATACGCCAGTACATGGCCTTAGTGCAAGTGGGAGATTGTTAGTGTATATGCCCTAGAGGCCATTACTGTATCATACTAGTATGTATATTACTTGATGGAAGCTTGGGATATTCACCTTGTATAGACAATCTTGCTCGAAATAGTAGTATGCTACTTGGTTTGTCTCTGCTTTAATGTGTACATGTGTTTCTTTCAGTATATCACCTATACGCATTAGTGGAGCCCTTAGGATCTTTGCTTGATTACCGGCGTTGTGATGGCGATCACACTCGTGGGGGCTGGGTAATCCATAAGCACATCCTTATACAGGTCCCTAGTCGTAGGACTATCGAGACAGGGCATCGATACTCCGGAGTAGACTAGCGTATGCACTTCTCATCCCAGCAGGGGAGACGGTCTGTCCCACAGCCGTCAGTACGTCGTACTTGAGATAGTATGCGGGTGCTCGTTAGGTTACGAGTACACTGGATAGGACTCGTTGGGAACTGTTGGTTGGTATTATACCTATCGTCAGCTAACTGTTCCCAGGTGACATGAGTACAGCTTAGTCCGCTGACTTGACACTGTCACTTCGCCTCGAGTGTGTTCCCACTGTTCTTTGATTTCTACCCTACCACGGTTCTACTGAGTCGTGCAAACAGGTAGTAGTTGGGAGCAGTCCCGAAGCACTTGGAGGCAGTCACAGTTAGACAAGATTCGTCTCTCCCGGTATTGGGGGTTGATATCGCGCTGTGTCTAGGAGAGCCATTACACATAGTCGTCCCTGGCCAGGGCAAGCGAGATTTGCTGGTAGTGTTACCAGTAGTTTCTCAGGGTGTTTTGGGCTATACTCCGACATGACTTATACCGCTATTAGAGGACTGACGTTTGCCACCCCCTAGGCCCGCCATGCGATACTCTTAGACGAACAGACCGAACTGTACGGAGATTGTCACATACAGGCTCAGTAGGAGTTCGGATGGGTTCACCTCGTCAGTCTTCTCATCGGCATCTACCTGGGGACCGTTACGTACAGCTAGTGCCGCTTGTGGTCTGTGGTTAATCCCACTGCCAGCATAGTGTCGAGTCTTTAGAGTCCCACACAGAGGGTTACTCGCCTTTGGGCAAAACTGAGTAGAGGTCACATGGTTTTGCGACAGGGTTCGTTCACACTCGCGCACTTGTGCACGTTTGGTGACCGGGAAGTTATTAGTAGTGGGCTTTGGTTTAAGCCTGATACTGGTATTTGTTTTGTGATTGGTTTTGTCTCATTGTATTCGTGTTCCACGGAACGCGGATGCGGGTGTGTATGCACAGTTGACAGAGGCAGAGGCAGAGGATTCTCATTAGGGTTGTTGACCATTTGACTTTGGTTGACTTGTTGACCGTTGAATTTTTCCAAACCCTAATGAGAATGATAAATATGATTAATAATGATAATTAAAGATTGTTATGTGATGGTTAGGTTGACCATTTGACCATGGTGGACATTTTGACCATTGTTGACATTTTGACCATAATCATTTCATATCAAAGATGTTTCTTGATCTTTGCAAATTGCATTTATTATGAAATGATAATGGTCATTCCATACTCACCATCACATTTTTCTTTTAATTATTATTATTAATCTATTATTCTCTCATATGAGCATGGTTGCAAAAGAGAGCTCTCATTCTATCATATCTTTTCTCTCTCTTTGCAAAAGCTCTTCTTCTTCCTCTCTCAAAGCTTAAGTGTTCTATGTGTTGGAAATCATAAGTTTTTGAGACAAAGACACCACAACACATCTCTACTCATTCTAGGGTACTAGGTTTAGCAAACCAAATACCTTAGTACCTCTAGGTTGAGGTAGGAGCTCAAGTTCGAGGCCCTCGGGTGGATATATCTTCGGTAAAGAGGAGACGAGAAGGAGGAGCCGTTCAAACTACCACAAGGAGCAAGCAAGGAGAAGAACAACAAGAAAGGAAGGAGTTCAAGACTAGGTATAAAACCCTAACCGAGTAGAAAAATCTCTAGTTAGGTTGCTAGTGTGTAGTTTAGCCAAGATCCGTATTGTACGGTCCATGTTATCCAGTCAAGAAAAATTTTCGTTTTACCGTTTCCGCAACCCCGAAAGTACCGGGAGAGGTAACGAGGACCTAACAAGGGCTTGAGGAAGAAGGAAGAGAGGGAAAATGGAGAGAGAATGAAAAAACACAAATGAGCTCAAGTCTTGTGTTGTGGCAAGTGAGAAATGGATTAGTCATCCACAATAATCAAGCATGCAATATTTTCAATAGAAAATAATGACCCATGCTTGAATAGTAAAGTCAAAGGAAATAAACAAATCAACTAGCCATGCTTCACCCGTACCACAAATATCTTAGTTTTCCACCACATTAATCTATTTCCACAAATAGATAAACCTAATAATGAGGTGTCTCCTTATAGAAACATGTCTTGTGAAATTACAAGAATGCCCTCACCGTATATACATACCCGTATTCGTATTCCGAAAAATACGAATATAATGAGATAATAATAATCCAAAAATATAATACTAGAATCCGGTTTAAACCAAAGCCCATTAGTATTATCCGTCCGAACATAATCCATGTAGCCAGTACACGTATATGATCGGAACCCTGCCGTAAGACCATATGGCATCTACATCGTTTCGCTTGAACCAGGAAAACCCTCTGTGTGGAACTCTAAAGACTCGACAGTATGCTGGCAGTGGGTTTAACTACAAATCCGTCAGCGGCACCGGCTGTACGTAACGGCTACCCAGATATCTGTCGAAAAAGGAAGGCCGACGAGCGAACTCATCCGAACCCCTACTGAGTCTGTCCGTGACAATATCCATGCAGTTCGGTCTATTCGTCTGAGAGTATCGCATGCAAGGTCTAGGGGGGTGGAAAACGTAGATCCCTAATAACCAAACAAGTCGTGTCGGTGTGGCTCAAGACCATCCGAGAATCTACTGGTCCAAATACCAGTAATTCTCAATCCGCCATGGCCTGGGACTTATGGTGTTGACCAACCGATCACAGTGCGACATCGACTCCATATACCGGGAGAGACGAATCCCCAACAGTCTCTCACTACCTCCATGTGGCTTGGGACTGTACCCTACTAAAACCTGTTTGCACGACTCAGTAGAGCCGTGGTAGGTTAGTAATCAAAGCACAGTGGGAACTCACACGAGACAAATGACAACCTCAGGTTGACAGACTATCGGCATTCATGTCACCAGAGAAATGCTATCTGACGCTAGGTATAATACCATCTAGCCAGTTCTCGACGAGTCATGTCCGGTGTACTAACACCCAGTGAGCACATGTATACAGTCTTAGGTGCACCTCACCAATGGCTGCGAGACCAATCCATCGCCCCTCGTCAGGGTCTAGATATGTATACACTAGTCTATTCTAGAATATCGATGCCCGGTCTCGATACTCCAATGACTAGGGACACTTTTAAGGATGTGACTATCGACTACCCAGCTTCTACAAGTATGATTGCCATCACAACGCTGGTAGTCAGGTAAAGATCCTACAGGCTTTATCAACATGTATACAAGATATGAACTACAAAGTAAAACACGTCACATGTTAAAATAAAGACAAACCAAATAGCATACAATCATATCGAGCAAGATTGTCCTGTACATACATATCCCTAGCATCCTATAAAATGAAGGCCACTAGGGCATACATATCCAACAATCTCCCACTTGCACTAAGGCCTGTAATTAGCACAATAAGTACCACTGTCTGCACTAGAGCCAGTTGCTAACGTACCGCATGCCCAACATCTTGAATAGTCTCTCGAACTAGACTTGAGGGATGGCCTTGGTGAATGGATCTGTCGTATTATCTTTTACGTCCACTCTCCGCACCTCGATCTCCTGGCGATCCACGATCTCCCTGATCAGGTGATACCGCCTCAAGATATTTCTGGATTTCTGATGAGACCGTGGATCCTTTGTCAAAGCCATGGCTTCGTTGTTATCACAATACAAATGTATTGGATTAGCAATGGATAGAACCACCTAAAGTTCAGAAACGAACTTCTTAATCCAAATTGCCTCTTTTGCGGCATCACTAGCAGCGATATACTCAGCCTCCATCATCGAGTCTACTACGGTATCCTGTTTGGAACTTTTCCAACAGACCGCCCATGCGTTGAGGGTTAACACATAACCCGAGACAGATTTAGAGTCATCCTTGTCACTTTGGGAGCCAGAGTCGGTAAAAGCCTCGATCTGGAGGTCCCCATTACCATACACCAGGAACATCTCTTTAGTCCTTCTAAGGTATTCTTTACTGCTATCCGATATTTCTCACCTAGGTTAGACTGATACCTGCTTACCACGCTAAGTGCGTAAGCTACATCTGGTCAGGTACATAACATCGCATACATTATTGACCCTATCGCCGAAGCGTAGGGTACTATGCTTATGCGAGCACTCTCCTCATCAGTCTTAAGAGACATCTCTTTGGAGAGGGTGATTCCGTGAAAAGCGGATAAATTGCCGCGCTTAGAATCTTCCATACTAAACCTTTTTAGTACGGTATCTATGTACCTTGACTGTGAAAGTACTAACATTCTTTTAGATATGTCACGATAGATCTTAATCTCCAAAATGTACGAGGCATCACCCAGGTATTTCATAGAGAACTTCTATGACAAGAACAGCTTGGCCGATTGTAGCATAGGAATATCATTTCCTATCAGGAGAATGTCATCAACGTATAAAATGAAGAATACCACAGTTCTCCCTATAATCTTCTTTAAAATACAAGGTTCATCTACATTTTGATAAAGTCAAATTCCCTGACCGTCTCATCAAAACAGATGTTCTAACTCGGCGATGCCTGCTTTATTCAATAAATGGATTTAAGCAATTTGCACACCTTTCCGCTGCTCCCACTATCTACGAAACTCTCTGGTTGATCCATGAAAACACACTCTTCTAAACTTCCATTTAGAAAGGCGGTTTTAACATCCATTTGCTAGATGTCATAGTCATGGAAGTCAGCAATGGCAAGTAGGATCCGAATGGATTTAAGCATAGCCACTGGTGAAAAAGTTTCATCATGGTCCAATCCTGGTCTTTGACGAAAACCTTTAGCAACAAGTCTAGCTTTGTAGGTTTCTACCTGACCATCTACACTAATCTTCTTTTTGAAGATCCATTTGCATCCTATGGGTTTTACTCCAGTAGGAGAAAAATCCAAAGTCCAAACTTGGTTTGTGTACATGGATTCCATCTCGGATCGCATAGCATCTAGCCACTTCACCGAGTCTTTACTCGTGATGGCTTGCTGAAAACTAGTCGGATCATCATCATAGATGATGCAACCCTCTCGATCCCGTCTACGAGAAAACCGTAGTATCTCTCGGGTGGATGAGACTGCCTACTAGATCTGCGGAGTGGCGTGGGTACGTCCTGTTCTATTGAAATCTCATATTCTACTAAGTTTTCAGTAATAGTTTGTGGTTCTGGAATTTCTTCCAGCTCTATCGCGCTCCCACTTATCTCTTTTTCGAAAATTGAGTTTCCATGAAGCGGACATGATGAGAAACAAAGAACTTTTGTTCCTCCGAGTGATAGAAATAATCCCCCTAGAATTCGTGGGGTATCCCACAAACTTACACAATACTGAACGTGCCTTGAGTTTGTTCGGATGGAACTTTTTAACAAAGGCAGGACAGCCCCATGTCTTTAGATACTTGAGACAGGGTTTCTTCCCACTCCACATTTCATATGGAGTGGTAGGCACAGACTTAGTTGGAACCTTATTCAATAGGTATGCAGCATCTTCCGGTGTATAAGCCCAGAAAGAGGGCGGCAACTCAGCATTACTCATCATGGAATGCACCATATCAAGTAAAATGCGATTCCAGTCTTTCTGATACACCGTTGTGTTGTAGTGTGTATAGAGGAGTAAGCTGAGAGAGAATTTCATTCTCTTTTAAATATTCCCGGAACTCAGCACTTAAGTATTCACTGCCCCGATCGGATCAGAGCATCTTGATACTTTCACCGGTTTGCTTTTCCGCTTCATTCTTATACTCTTGGAATTTCTCAAAGGTCTCGGATTTATGTTTCATTAAGAATACATGTCTGTACCTTGAGAAATCATCTGTGAAAGTAATGAAGTAGGAATAGCCACTTCTTGCATGTGTAGACATTGGCCCACACATGTCGTTGTGTATGAGTCCCAAGAGCTCAGTAGCTCTTTCTCCGTGTCCAGTGAACGGAGTTTTTGTCCTCTTTTCTCTGATACATGATTGACAAGTTGCATATGATTGATACTCTAACGGATCTAAGTATCCTTCTTTATGTAACTCAGACAGTCGTGTTTCATTGATATGACCGAGTCTATAATGCCATAAGAAAGCTTGGTTTGATTCCGAAGCCTTTCTTTTTAGTGTGTTTTGGACGTTGAAAACTTGATATTGATTGAGAATATATATTCCGTTACTAAGTGTACCCGACCCAACCATTTTATGATTTAGGTAAATGTTGATAACATTGTTTACAAGTGCAAAATTATATTCTTCATTTGATAATAAAGATACTGATGTAATATTACACACCATACTGGGTACACAAAAGCAGTTACACAATAACAAAATATGTCCACTCGCCAATCCTAGGTGATATTCTCCTATTGCAGCAGCATCCACACTGGCTCTATTGCCAACCCTGAGGGTCATATCACCTTTCCTCAAAACTCTACGGCTTCTCAGCGCCTACAAAGAATTACAGATGTGAAATCCTGATCCGGTATCCAATACCCAGGAAGTAGAGTTTATAGAGAAGCAGTTTTCAATCACCAACACACCTGAAGCCGAAACCACAACTTGTTTCGTGTCCTGATTTTTGGCCTTTAGGGCCCTGCAGTCCTTCTTCCAATGTCCCTTTTTCTGACAATAGAAGCATTCTTCATTTGTGGTTGCCCCCTATCTTTTCCTTTCCCTTTTCCTACACCTTCTGCACACCTCCCTACGGTTTGGTGGAGGTCTTCTTCTTCTTCCCCTTGGCCTTAGCCTTGGATCTAGCAGAAAAAGATTCCCCAACAAAAAGAGCGGGTGTTTCCTTGGATTTCTTCAAGGTGCCCTCTACCATCCTCAACATGTTGTGGAGCTCAGGAAGTGAAACTTCCATACTTTGCATATTGAAATTCAATATGAACCGGGCATAGATGGAGAGAAGGGACTGTAGAATCAAGTCGATGTACAACTCGTTCTCCAACGTAGTTCCAAGGTCCGCGAACTCTTCAATAAGAGAAATCATCTTTAGGACGTGGTCCCCAACAGATGATCCGATAGCCAACCTCGCTTGAAATAATTTCTTCAAGGTCTCATATATTGCGATACGAAATTGCTCTTCATAGAAGTCTTTGGTATGGAAGAAGATGGAAGCAAGGTCCATCTTCTCGTACCGCCTCTGATGTTCATTATCCATGGAGGCCAGCACGAGACACTTGGCTTTCGCGCAATCAAGATCCCAGGTCTTACGGACCTCAATGTCCACGACCGAGGATTCTGGATTGGGAACAGGGAGAGCTTTCGCCGTGAGGACGTATGTGACCTTATCATATGTAAGGGCCATATGGACATTCCTTAGCCAATCTTTATAGTTTGGCCCAGCGAGTTTATTTTTATCTAGTATTAGCTTAAGTCCCGTCATGGTCGCTGCAATTAGGAGAGAGAGAAAAGAAACACTCAGCATATGCTCTTGCAAGTTTAGATTGATTATTAGTTTATCTAAACAGGATGACTCCCCCCGTTTCCTCAAATTCTTCTTCAAACCCTAAAAGAAGAATTAGTCAGGATTAATCGCACGTCACAATACTTGCTTAACCTTTTGGTCAGGCTAGTGTCGATACTTCGAGGGAGGCTTTCCAACGCTTTCGCGAAGTTCCTTAATTAAATACCCTCTTTTTCTTGGAGGCGTAGCCCCGCTAACACCGTTCTAGATACATACTTGGTTTATAGCATTGATTGTTAAGTGAAAAAATCTCCCGAAGAGTAGCGGATACTCACAGTAGGATCAGGACCCAACTATCTGAAAGGTTAGCCTAGCACCTCATGAAGGGTTTGGAAGCATCACATGTACCAAAGATAGAATTTTTAGGGTGCTAAGTTAACAAGCATCGGATCGATACTAGAAAAATTAGGGTTTGTAAATATTTCACATCACCATATGAAAGAAAGGCTAGGGTTTTGAGAGTACAACCTTTGTAGCTCCCTACGCTAGACTCCTCGGCTACTTGGGGTTTGAAAGAGCTCTGCTTGAACTCCTCGAGGTCACCGATGATCCACCCGGAGTCCGCTTTGTCCAAGCTTGCAACTTTATCCGATCAAGTGAACGAAATGAAGCTAACACTCTAAAAAAGTTGGCTAAACTTGTGTAGAATGATGTTGTGGTTCTTATTCTCACTTCAAAATCCAATCTTGATGAGTATATTGCTCACTACAAAAAACTAGAAAGCAAAATGAGAGAAAAAGAAGAAGATGATGGCAATTTGAGAAGAAGATAAGAATAACCCATGAAAGAAAATAGAAAATATATCAATATATATTTTCCTCTTCTCATATCACACCATGGTTAGGATATTATTGAACTTGAGTTAAAAACACAAAAGGAAAAGTAACCCATGGTCAAATGGTGGGTGAGAATGGTTAGGTCAAGAAGGATGTAGAAACTAGTCATGAATTATCTTTTCCTTTTTCCATTTTGTTTTAACCAAAAATCAAATAATAATCCAAATGAAAACCCATGGTGTGAGTCTTATATTGCCACCATTTTCTTTATATAAGCAACCATGAAGGATGTATGTATGTATGTATGTGTATATGTACATCTATATGTGCATGAATCAAAAAGAAGGCATACATGCATGCATACATCCATCAAACTCAAGAAAGGATTTCAAGTGAGAAACTAATGGTTAATTAATAAATCAACACTTGATTTATCAATCCGGTCATATCACATATGACCCCACCAAAAGCAAGCCGCCCGATCAATATACGGTATCCTATATGCGCATTTTAATCGGGTCCATGCGCATATCACATACGCGCACCACAACGTTTCGCCTGGACTAGGAAACTCCTTTGTGGGACTCTGAGACTCGTCAATACGCCGGCAGTGGGTAATGATCATATCAAGCACCCCCAAGCCGCAAGCGGTCAGCTAAACGTAACGGCCACCCGGGTATTGAACGATCAGAAGAGAACAAGCGAACCTGCTACAACTCCCGTCGAGCCAACCGGCAACACTTCCCATACAGTCCGGTCTCCTCGTCTGATATGTCGCATATCAAGTCTAGGGGTGGTAAACGTCAGACCCCAATAACCGATAAGTCATGCCGATGTGAGGCTCATAACGGGTCGAGAAACTACTGGTAACACTTACCGGTAAATCTCTAATCAGCCCTGGCCAGGGACTTCCCTGTTACGGCCAATCGAGCACAGTGCAACATCAACCCCCAATACCGGGAGAGACGAAACCCCTCCTATCGCTCATTGCCTCCATGTGACTCGGGACTGTACCCAAAAACCACCGTTTTGCACGCCCTCATGGACGTGGTAAGGTGGTAATCAAAGCACAGTGGGAATCACATAAGACTCTATGACGATCTCGGGTCTACAGACTAACCTGCACAAGTGTTACCTGAGAACTGCCATCTGACGTGAGGTATAATACCATCTGGGAGTTCTCGGCGAGTCCGTCCAGTGTACCCAGTCTCCACTGAGCACCCGTATACCATCTCTGATGTCAAACACCAATGGATATGGGATCATCCATCGCCCATCTCATGGGTCGAGAAGTTTATACGCTAGTCTACCCTGGTATATCGATGCCCCGTCTCGATACACCCACGACTAGGGACCTTGAAGGATGTACTTATGGACTACCATGTCCCCACTAGTATGATCCGTATCATAGTCCAGGTAGTCAAGTACACATCCTAAGGGCTTTACCAACATGTAACTATAAGACAGTATAAAGAGACAAGTATACATGTTAAGATAAAGAGCAACCGGATAGCATACTATCATATCGAGCAAGAAAGTCATCTCTATATATGTCCAAGCATCCAATAATATACATCATCTGTACAATACTGGCATCTAGGGCATACATACAACAAACAATCTCCCACTTGCACTAGGGCCAGCTGCTATAGTATCGCATACCGAGCATCCCGAAGAGTCTCTCAAACTGTATCTGGGGAATGGCCTTCGTGAGTGGATCCGCTGTGTTGTTCTTCGTGTCAACCTTCCTGACCTCGATCTCCCGGCAATCAACTATCTCCCGGATCAGGTGATAGCGCCTCAGAATATGCCTGGATCGCTGATGGGACCTGGGTTCCTTGGCCAAAGCCACCGCTCCATTGTTATTGCAATACAAAGGTATTGGATGCTCAATGGATGGAACCACTCCAAGTTCAGTAATGAACTTCTTGATCCAGACAGCTTCTTTGGCAGCATCATTGGCAGCGATGTATTCAGCCTCCATCGTCGAGTCTGCCACGGTTTCCTGCTTAGAACTCTTCCAGCTAACTGCCCCTCCGTAAAGGGTAAAGACAAATCCCGACTGCGACTTAGAGTCGTCCTTATCACTCTGGAAGCTCGAATCGGTAAAGGACTCCACTTGGAGTTCTCCGTTACCATACACCAAGAGCATCTCTTTAGTCCTTCGTAAGTACTTGAGAATGCTCTTCACAGCTGTCCAGTGACTCTCTCCAGGATCAGCTTGATACCTACTCACTACACTTAGTGAGTATGCTACATCGGGTCTGGTACATAGCATCGCGTACATGATAGAGCCTACAGCCGAAGCATAGGGTATCCCTTGCATGCGAGCTCTCTCCAAATCAGTCTTGGAAGACATCTCTTTGGAGAGAGTGACACCAGAGATCGTGGGCAAGTTCCCACGCTTGGATTCTTCCATACTAAAGCTCTTTAGTATGGTGTCAATATACCTGGATTGGGACAATCCCAATATCCGTTTGGATCTATCTCTATAGATCCTAATTTCCAATATGCAGGAGGCATCACCAAGATCTTTCATTGAGAATCTTTGTGATAAGAAGAGCTTGACCGATTGCAGCATAGGAATGTCATTTCCTATCAAGAGTATGTCGTCCACGTACAATTCGAGGAAGACAACCTTACTCTCTGCCACCTTCTTGTAGATACAAGGTTCATCTGGGTTTTTGACGAAATCAAACTCTTTGATAACGACGTCAAAGCAGATGTTCCAACTCCGCGATGCTTGCTTTAATCCATAAATGGATTTAAGCAGCTTGCACACCTTCCCGCTGCTCCCACTGTCTACGAAGCCCTCTGGCTGAGTCATGTACACGCACTCTTCTAAATCACCGTTTAGAAAGGCGGTCTTAACATCCGTTTGCCAGATTTCGTAATCATGATATGCAGCGATGGCAAGCATGATCCGGATGGATTTAAGCATAGCCACTGGAGAAAAGGTTTCGTCATAGTCTACACCTGGTCTTTAACGAAAACCCTTTGCAACAAATTTAGCTTTGAAATTCTCCACTTTCCCATCTACACCAATTTTTTTCTTGAAGATCCACTTGCTCCCAATGGGTTTTACCCCTTCAGGAGCAACTTCCAAAGTCCATACTTTGTTGGTGTACATGGATTCCATCTCGGACCGCATAGCATCCAGCCATTTCACTGAGTCCCTACTCGTGATGGCCTGCTTGAAGCTAGTTGGGTCATCATCCTCCATGATGCAATCCTCGCTCCCACCATCCATGAGAAAACCGTAGTATCTCTCAGGTTAGCGAGGAACCCTACTAGATCGGCGGAGAGGCTGAGGTTCGTTGGGAGCTACTGAATCCTCTGGTTCCACTAAATCTTCTGTTGTGTTTTGTTCAGCTGGAACCTCTTCCAGTTCTACCTCAGAGCCACTAATCTCTTTTGCAAGAAATTCCTTTTCTAAAAAGGTGGCATGTTGAGCAACAAATACTCTTTGTTCCTCACTGTGGGAGAAGATATACCCTCGCGAATGGTTGGGATATCCAACAAATTTACACAAAACAGACCTTGCCTCGAGTTTGTCCGGTTTTTGTCTTTTGACATAGGCCGGGAAACCCCATATCCTTATAAAATTAAGATATAGTCTCTTCCCCTCCCATATCTCATATGGTGTGGTAGGCACAGATTTGGTAGGAACCCTATTCAGTAGGTATGCTGCTGTTTCCAGTGCATATCCCCATAAGGAAATAGGTAACTCAGCTATACTCATCATAGAGCGCACCATATCTAATAGGGTGCGGTTCCTCCGTTCTGATACACCGTTGTGCTGTGGTGTATATGGAGGAGTTAGCTGAGAGAGAATCCCATTCTCTTTTAGATAATCTCTGAATTCATTGCTTAAGTATTCTCCTCCTCGATCAGATCGAAGGATCTTAATGCTTTTTCCGATTTGGTTCTCGACTTCTTATTTATATTCTCTAAATTTCTCAAAAGCTTCTAATTTGTGTTTCATCAGGAATACATATCCGAATCTAGAGAGATCGTCAGTGAATGTAATGAAGTACGAAGAACCATCCATGGCATGTGTAGACATGGGACCGTACACATCACTATGTATCAGTCCCAAGAGTTCGGTAACTCTTTCTCCGTGTCCCGTAAACGGAGTTTTGGTCATCTTGCCTTTGAGACATGAATGGCAAGTATCATAAGATGATAATTTGAACGAATTCAAATATCCATCTTTATGTAACTTAGCCAGTCGTGTCGCATTGATATGACCAAGTCTACAATGCCACAAGAAGGATTCGTTCATTTCTGAACTTTTCCTCTTGTTTGTGTTTTGTATATTGAGAATTGTATTTTGATTGAGAATGAATATGCCATTATGTAACGATCCTGATGCAATCAACTTTTGATCTAGGAATATGTTCATAACATTATCCTTTACTACAAAATTATATCCTTCTTTACTTAATAAAGAAACTGATATAATGTTGCACATCATGTTCGGTATATAATAGCACTCATTTAGAATCATTGTATCACCACTTGGTAATACTAGGTGATATTCGCCAACTGCTTTGGCTGCAATACTTGCACCATTCCCTACTTGAACGGAATGATCACCCTTTCCCAGTTCTCTACCTTTACGTAGCCCATGTAACATTTTACATATGTAGGATCCTGATCCAGTATCTAATACCCAGGACGTAGGGTGAACTGAAAAACAGTTCTCAATAACTAACACACCTGAAGAAGATGCATCAACATGCATGTTCTTTTGGGCGGTGTGAGAATCCAGATATTCTCCTATTCCCTGTTCAGTCTTATAACTCTTATAAGATAGAACGGGTCCAATGTTCCCCTGCACAGTATAACATGCGGGTTCGGTCAATACATCCATATTATTATCTTGATTAGAGCATGACATGGTCTCTACCTGGAAAGAGAGAGAAGAAAACACTTTAGCGTATGCTCTTGCAAGATTTAGATTGGTTATTATCTTATCTAATCAGGATGGCTCCCACTGTTTTTTATCAAATCTTCCTTCAAACCCTAAAAGGAAAGATTAGCCAGGATTAATTACACCCTACAACTTCGCCGATCTTTCAGCCAGGCCAGTGTCGGTATTTTGAGGGAGGTTCCCCGTGCTTTCGCACGGACCTAATTAAAGTAAACCTCGTTTTCCCAGAGGCGTAACCCCGTTGACACCTTTCTAGACACCTACTTGATCGGCTAATTGTCCTGTGTAAAACTCTCCCGGGAGTAACAATTACTCGCAGTGGGTATCGGGATCCAACTATCTCATAGAAAGTATGCAATCTTATCGCAAATTTCAACACTTGAAATTCCCGATAATGCTTTTGCCCCTAGCGTCCCATGACCTTGACGGAGGCCAAACTACCCACAGGGCGCTAGTCAAGTTCAACCCGTCATTTCTTGATTGAATTAAATTCACCCGTACGACCCTTGACGGAGGCCAAACTACGCCGTACGAATACCCTAATCCAATCGCATCACATGCTAACAGATAAGTACTAGTTAGCTACCATACACTACGCCTTGACGGAGGCCAAACTACCGCAGCATGAATACTAAGTAGTGCTTATCTGAAATGACGGAGGGCTACGCAGGTTTTTTCAGAAAAACCATGAGCGTAATGAACTTGATATCGTTGTAGAATCAAGTGAAATTTTGAAATGGAGTGATTTTGAGGCTTTTATTAGTTTTGCTAAAGAGGTCACTCCTGGTGAAGGGATCTCGGCTCTTTTCTCATCGAATAAGGTGCGGGATATATCATATATATCACTGTGCAAAGCAAAACTCCAAAAGGAGTCAAAAGTCAAACCGAGTGTTGCAGCATCTGCCAGTTTCGCTAAAGAGGTCACTCCCGGTGAAGGGATCTCGGCTCTTTCCTCATCGAATAAGGTGCAGGGTATATCATATATACCGCTATGCAAAGCAAAACTGTAGCTACCCTTTTATTTGAAAATTTGATTCTACAACATCTTTTAGATTTATTTTCTTTCATTAATCACATTAATGAAGTCCCATCATTTAAGTCACCTAAACATCACAGATAAATACGACGTACACTTATGCCATCCGCATTCGCCTCGATATCCCCTCGTGCACCGTTAGGTTAGGTAACTAACGGCAGAGCAGGGCAGTGCTAGCGCGGGTGTAAAACATAAGTAACGCCTATATAATATATCATATATACTATATACTGTATCCATCACAGAACATATCTAATGATCACATCACAGATATCGCAGCAGAAATATAGATATAATGTGGGATATACTAGGACGTTCGTATTTAGTATTTAGCCAACAATAGAAAATACGGATTCCACAGTCGCGATGAATAGCCAAGCCCACACCCTGGACCCCTACGAGAGCGGCAAGCGACCCTACCAATTCTGGAGTTTAGGAGACCTGGTCTCGACTCCTCGAGATGGCCTCCCACTGAACCCCAGAACCCGGTCACCTGTGCTCCCCTCCTTGGGTCCATCCTAATGCGGAAAAGTAAATAATATACAACACTGGTGGCATCGACCTCAACCCGGAAGTGCCCCAAATAAAAGAATATTACAATACATTTAAATTTACATGAATGAAAATATAAAACTCTCATCTCACATAAAACCCCCCGGCTATTCAATTGTGACAATCCTGCACATCATATCTCAGCAACACATAATATCATATATCATCAACGTAAGTAAGTATGCATACCCCAATTGTCGTTGATGTATAGCAACGAAACCGGCGATATCGACATACTACACTTACGGTCACAGAAAAGAAAGTGTAAAACTGCAATATTTGGAATCCACATTCTCTTCAGATATCGTAAATGCGAAATATCACATATTTCGTATTTCATGTCCAACTATATGAATTCCACATATTGCATCACATTCCAGATAAATAGACGGTATTAAAGTTTTCGAACGAACGATCAAATACCCAAGATTCTCTAAAGCTCAACACTTGAGCAGAGTTCAAAAACCCGGAGTGTGACACAGTGGTAGCGGTCCAGCCGTAGAAGGGTCAAGCCAATACCTCACATGTGGCACGCCGTACTGCCCCAAACCCTAAGGTTCAAAAGGCAGTTCAAGACGGTCACATAATCGAGTTAAGGTTTGTTGTCTTCTAGAGGGTCCACCACAAACAAACTTGCACGTATTTCCGAAAGATTTTAAACCCCGTGAAAAGTGAGCAAATGATACTCGTTCAAACACTTCAATACATTCTAATTTATCCGGAAAAAACACGAAATGAAAATTCCGATCGAATCGACGAGTCCAAAACCATCTCCAGAACAAACAGCACAAAATTCAGATTAAAAATACCTTAAAAATTATACAAGCAGTGAAATGAGTTACTGTGCAAAATTGATACCATGAAGAAACAGAACGGCCGCGGAACCGCGGCCTAAGCAGGCTATTGCCGCGGTTCCGCGCTCAAATTTACTGTTCATGGTCTCGTTTTTCACAGTAACTCTTATATTTACCTGCTGAATTTTTTCCATATTTTTAATTCTGAAAATAACCAGATTTTAAAAAATGTCCAGAGAGCGTCCGAGAAAGTCGTATTTTAGTTCGATCGGAGTTTTTACTTCGTTAAAGTGTCGCCTAATGTTCTAGGTCGGCTCTGATACCAATGAAAGGTTAGCCTAGCACCTCATGAAGGGTTTGGAAGCATCACATATACCAAAGATAGAATTTTTAGGGTGCTAAGTTAACAAGCATCGGATCGATACTAGAAAAATTAGGGTTTGTAAATATTTCACATCACCATATGAAAGAAAGGCTAGGGTTTTGAGAGTACAACCTTTGTAGCTCCCTACGCTAGACTCCTCGGCTACTTGGGGTTTTAAAGAGCTCCGCTTGAACTCCTCGAGGTCACCGATGATCCACCCGGAGTCCGCTTTGTCCAAGCTTGCAACTTTATCCGATCAAGTGAACGAAATGAAGCTAACACTCTAAACAAGTTGGCTAAACTTGTGTAGAATGATGTTGTGGTTCTTATTCTCACTTCAAAATCCAATCTTGATGAGTATATTGCTCACTACAAAAAACTAGAGAGCAAAATGAGAGAGGAAGAAGAAGATGATGGCAATTTGAGAAGAAGATGATGGCAATTTGAGAAGAAGATAAGAATAACCCATGAAAGAAAATAGAAAATATATCAATATATATTTTCCTCTTCTCATATCACACCATGGTTAGGATATTATTGAACTTGAGTTAAAAACACAAAAGGAAAAGTAACCCATGGTTAAATGGTGGGTGAGAATGGTTAGGTCAAGAAGGATGTAGAAACTAGTCATGAATTATCTTTTCCTTTTTCCATTTTGTTTTAACCAAAAATCAAATAATAATCCAAATGAAAACCCATGGTGTGAGTCTTATATTGCCACCATTTTCTTTGTATAAGCAACCATGAAGGATGTATGTATGTATGTATGTGTATATATACATCTATATGTGCATGAATCAAAAAGAAGGCATACATGCATGCATACATCCATCAAACTCAAGAAAGGATTTCAAGTGAGAAACTAATGGTTAATTAATAAATCAACACTTGATTTATCAATCCGGTCATATCACATATGACCCCACCAAAAGCAAGCCGCCCGATCAATATACGGTATCCTATACGCTCATTTTAATCAGGTCCATGCGCATATCACATACGTGCACCACAACGTTTCGCCTGGACTAGGAAACTCCTTTGTGGGACTCTGAGACTCGTCAATACGCCGGCAGTGGGTGATGATGATATCAAGCACTCCCAAGCCGCAAGCGGTCAGCTAAACGTAACGGCCACCCGGGTATTGAACGATCAGAAGAGAACAAGCGAACCTGCTACAACTCCCATCGAGCCAACCGGCAACACTTCCCGTACAGTCCGGTCTCCTCGTCTGATATGTCGCTTATCAAGTCTAGGGGTGGTAAACGTCAGACCCTAATAACCGATAAGTCGTGCCGATGTGAGGCTCATAACGGGTCGAGAAACTACTGGTAACACTTACCGGTAAATCTCTAATCAGCCCTGGCCAGGGACTTCCCTGTTACGGCTAATCGAGCACAGTGCAACATCAACCCCCAATACCGGGAGAGACGAAACCCCTCCTATCACTCATTGCCTCCATGTGACTCGGGACTGTACCCAAAAACCACCGTTTTGCACGCCCTCATGGACGTGGTAAGGAGGTAATCAAAGCACAGTGGGAATCACACAAGACTCTATGACGATCTCGGGTCTACAGACTAACCTGCACAAGTGTCACCTGAGAACTGCCATCTGACGTGAGGTATAATACCATCTGGGAGTTCTCGGCGAGTCCGTCCAGTGTACCCAGTCTCCACTGAGCACCCGTATACCATCTCTGATGTCAAACACCAATGGATATGGGATCATCCATCGCCCATCTCATGGGTCGAGAAGTTTATACGCTAGTCTACCCTGGTATATCGATGCCCCATCTTGATACACCCACAACTAGGGACCTTGAAGGATGTACTTATGGACTACCATGTCCCCACTAGTATGATCCGCATCATAGTCCAGGTAGTCAAGTACACATCCTAAGGGCTTTACCAACATGTAACTATAAGACAGTATAAAGAGACAAGTATACATGTTAAGATAAAGAGGAACCAGATAGCATACTATCATATCGAGCAAGAAAGTCATCTCTATATATGTCCAAGTATCCAATATAATATACATCATCTGTACAATACTGGCCTCTAGGGCATACATACAACTAACATTATCATTGTGTGATGAATTTGAAGAAGCCATTCAAAAACACCACACTCAAGAAGGTATGCAGCACTAGCAAGTTTCCTTTATGTTTGAAACTCCCGATGTGATTTTTGCCCCATGCGCCCATAACCTTGACGAAGGTCAAAACATCATAATTCGCAAGTCAAGTTCAACCCATCATTATCCAGATTAATTTAGACCCATTCGTACAAGCCCTTGACGAAGGTTAAAACAGCTGTACGCCTGTCCTAGACTAATGCATCTATCTATACCACAGATAAGCACCCACTAACTACCAAACATTATGCCTTGGCGAAGGTCAAAACACATAGCATGAATACAAGTAGATACCTATCTGAAATGACGGAGGGCTACGGCTCGTTTTTTTGGCGAAAAACCGTTAATGTAATGAACTTGATATAGTCGAAGGAACCGGATAGCTTTTGAAAAAGAGTGGTTTAAGCTCCGCTTTTAAAATTGCTTTTTGAAGAAAACTGAGTGGTTTTGCAATTGTTCCAACGACATCAGATTTTAGGTTTATTTCTCTGCATTAATCAAAATTAATGCGGTCCCATCAAAGAAACGAAAATAGAACGTACGCTTATACCATCCGCATTCGCCATGGGGCCCCATCATGCACCGTTAGGTTACTTAACTTACGACAGAGCGGGGGCTGGACTACCGCGGGTGCAAAACATAAGCAACGTTTATTATATATAACATATATATATAGCCATTCATCTCACGCAATAATAAGCATTCCAGATCACAGAATCACAGATGGATATATTGGATATACTAGGATTTCCGTGTTTCGTTTTAGCCTATAATGATGTTAGGTTTACCTAGCACCCTATGTAGAGTTTGGAAGCATCACATGTCACAAAGTTCAAATTTTTATAGTGCTAAGCAAGCATACAAAGGATCGATCCTAGAAAATTAGGATTTCTAAATATTAAAGGTAACAAAGACTAGAGTTTCGAGAGTACAACCTTTGTAGCTCCCTTCGCTAGACTCTTTGGCCTCTTGGGTATTGGAGGAAGGTTCCCTTGAAGTCTTCTAGTGTCCACGACGATCCACCCGAAGCTCCTTCGTCCAAGCTATCGACTTCACTTTCCAAGAGAAGAAAAGAAGATAACACTCTAAACAAGTGGGCTAGACTTGTGTAAAATGATGTTGCGGTTCTAATTCTCACTTCAAAAACCTTTCTTAATGTGTGTTTTGCTCACTATAAAAAACTAGAGAGCAAAGGAAGAAGGAGGAAGAAGATGATGGCTTTTTCTTTTAGATGAAGAGAAAAGATTAACTTATGAAAAGAAATGAAAATATATCTATATATATTTATTTCTTCTCATCTCAAACCATGGTTAGAATATAAAGATATTATTGTATCATAGTTTAAAACAGCTAAGGAAAAATAACCAAGGGTTCAATAGTGGGTGAGCATGGTAAGATGAAGAAGAGTGTAGAAACAATCCAATAATCAACCCTTTTTCTTTCCTTTGGTTTTAGTATAAATACAATAATAATCCATATTAAAAACTCATGGTGTGAGTCTTATATTGCCACCATTTTCTTTGTATAAGCAACCATGATAGATGATGTATGTATGTATGTATGTATGCACATCCATATGTGCATGAAACTAAAAGAAAGAAAACATACATGCATGCATACATCCATCATGTACAAGAAAGGATTTCAAGTGAGAAAACTAATGGTTAAATGATAAATCAACACTTGATTTATCAATCCGGCCATATCACATATGACCCCACCAAAAGCAAGCCGCCCGATCAATATACGGTATCCTATACGCGCATTTTAATCGGGTCCATGCGCATATCGCATACGCGCACCACAACGTTTCGCCTGGACTAGATAACTCCTTTGTGGGACTTTAAGACTCGTCAATACGCCGGCAGTGGGTGATGATCATATCAAGCACCCCCAAGCCGCAAGCGGTCAGCTAAACGTAACGGCCACCCGGGTATTGAGCGATCAGAAGAAAACAAGCGAACCTGCTACAACTCCCGTCGAGCCAACTGGCAACACTACCGTACAGTCCGGTCTCTTCGTTAGATATGCTGCATATCGAGCCTAGGGATGGTCACGTCGACCCCAATAACTCAATAAGTCATGCCGGTGAATGGTCTATAACAGATCGAGAAACTACTGATAACACTTATCAGCAAATCTCAGCAGCCCTGGCCAGGGACTTACTGATATAACCAGTCGGGCACAGCACAGCATCAACTCCCAATACCGGGAGAGACGAAACCCCTCCTATCTCTCATCGCCTTCGTGTCCCTATCGCTCATCGCCTTCGTGTGTCTCGGGACTGTACCCAACGGCCACCTGTTTTCACGACTCAGTAGAGCCGTGGTAGGGTGGCAATCAAAGTACAGTGGGAGAACACACAAGACTCTATGACGATCTCGGGTCTACAGACTAACCTGTACCGGTGTTACCTGAGAACTGCTATCCGACGATAGATATAATTCCATATAGGAGTTCTCGGTGAGTCCGTCCAGTGTACCCAGTCACCACTGAGCACCCGTATATGATCTTGATGTCAAACATCGATGAATGTGGGAACATTCATCGCCCATCGTATGGGTCTAGTATCATATACGCCAGTCTACTCTGGTATATCAATGCCCCGTCTCGATATACCTACGACTAGGGACTTTCCAGGATATGCTTATAGACTACAGATGTCCCACTAGTATGATCTCCATCATAATCATAGTAGTCAAGCCGATATCCTCAGGGCTTTATCAGCATATATGAATGAATAAAGCATGATCAAATCAACATGTCAGATAAAGAAGAACCAGATAACATACTATCATGTCGAGCAAGAATGTATACTGAATATATATACATGTACAAATACATCCACTATCATATAATGGCCTTTAGGGCATACATATATCCAACAATCTCCCACTTGCACTAAGGCCAGTTATTGGCGTATCTCATACCCAACATCTCAAAAAGTCGCCCATGCTGCGGCTGAGGGAAGGCCTTGGTGAATGGATCCGCGGCGTTATTCTTTGTGTCTACTCTCCTAATCTCGATCTCGCGGTGATCTACAATCTCCCGGATCAAATGAAAACGCCTTAGGATGTGTCTGGATCGCTGATGGGATCTGGGCTCCTTGGCTAACGCCATAGCCCCATTATTATCACAATACAAAGTGTTGGAGATAGTGCCCTCAGAGTCAATTATTGGATCACAGGCACGTGATTGCAATGATTGAGGGAGGACCTATCCCAGTAGAACAGTCTTACTCGAGATGATAGTATGCTATCTGGTTTACCTTTATCATCGTGTACTGCTTCAGGTGACCTTAAAGGTCGCTATTACACGCTGATAAAGCCCCTAGGATTCTTGCTTGACTGCCAGCAGTATGATGGCGATCATATACGTGGGAGCTGGGGTCTATAAGCACATCCTTAAAAAGTCCCTAGTCGTGGGAGTTTCGAGACTGGGCATCGATACTCCATTAGTAGACTAGTGTATACAGTCGAGACCCCGACGAGGGGCGGTGGTCGGTCTCACAAGCCACTGGTGTCAGTTGGTTCACCTAAGATGTATACAGGTGCTCATTGGGTTATGAGTACACAGGACAGGACTCGCCGGGAACCTGCTAGTTGGGATTATACCAGACGTCAGATAGCAGTTCCCAGGTGACATGTGTACAGGTTAGTTCATCGACCTGAGATCGTCATGTGTCTCGTGTGAGTTCCCACTGTGCTTTGATTACTACCCTACCACGGCTCAAAGGAGTCGTGCAAACAGGTTTTAGTTGGGTACAGTCCCGAGCCACATGGAGGCAGTGAGCGGATCTGCAGGGGTTCGTCTCTCCCGGTATTGGGGGTGAGGTCGCGCTGTGTCTAGGAGTGCCATTACGCAAAGCCCTCGGCCGAGGCAGGAGATTTACTGGTAGGTATTCCAGTAGTATCTCAGGGCGTTCTGGGCTACACTCCGACACGACTTGTACCGCTTTTGGGGTCTGACTTTTACCAATCCCCTAGGTCCGACATGCGATGCTCATAGACGAACGGACCGGACTGTACGGATATTGTCACTGACAGGCTCAGTAGGGTGTCAGGATGAGTTCGCTCATCGACGTCCCTTTTGGTCAATAGCTGGTGGCCCGTCACGTATTGGCTTATACCTCTGACGTGCTAGTGGTTAAATCCACAGCCATAGTATTGACGAGTCTTTAGAGTCCACCACACTTTCAGTTACTCAAGCTTTCGGGCGAAACGCTGTAGAGGCCGTATGGAGATATGGCAGGGTCCGATCAGATACGTGCGGTATTGCACGGATCAGGATCGGACGGTTTGTTCTAGTAGCCGTATGGATATATGGCAGGGTTCGATCCGATACGTGCGGTATTGCACGGATTAGGATCGAACGGATATTACTAACCGGCTTTGGTTTAAGCCGGTCCTAGTTTAGTACAGTGTAGATTTTGTCTCATTGCATTGTATCCGGACGGAATACAGATGCGGGTGTGTATGCACAGTATCGGGGTTTTCCTGTAATTTATTACGGGACCAGTTTTCTGGAGTTGCCAGTTTGCATTCCGTTCCGGCCGGTTTTCCTTTGTTCTTTCCCGGCCGGACTTTTCCGATGGAGGGTGTTATTTGCAAGTTTGCAAATAACACATTGTGGAGGGGTTTCATGCTATTGGTTTGATTATGATAGGATTAGAATCTTTCATCCATGCTTTTGCTTTAATGAGATTTGATGTGGTTGTAAGTAATAAGCATGGTTCATGTTTGTTTGTGGTCACCTCTTGATTGATCCTACACTCACCTCCCTTCATGTTTTTTATTCATTCCCTCCACCTTTTTCCCAAATGAGGAGGCCGGCCACTTTGGATGAGGAATGAGAGAAATTTCCATTTTGTTGTAGCACTCATTTCATCATCTCATTCATCTTGTTTTGGAAAAATGAAAGCACCATTTTTCCATAACCTTATTCCTCCATCAAGGCAACTACAAACCCCAAATGAGACAAGCATCATCTACACTACATTCTACAGCAAATCTTGGGCACGTCGACTGGCCAGCTTCGTGCCCGAGTTGCCTCGGTATTGAGGTGGGAGCCCGTAAAAGATACAGACGATGTGGTGCCCTTCCGGCAAGGATGCAACGACCGGAGTTTCCGCGGGAGATCGGGACGACGACGAGAAGACCGGAGGACTCGGATCACTCGGTATATCTCTCACCCTTTCTCTTGTTTGCTAGTATCGGTTAATGGTTACGATCCGGGTTATTGTCCGCGGTAGCGCCAGTTTCCAAGTAAGGAAAAATTTTGATTCCGCATTTTGGCCTCGGATAGACGGCCGGGGCGCTGCCGTGGCGCAACATGGTATCAGAGCCACGCCATTAACCTAGTCTAGCTTGTTCTAATGCGTTTTACTTATCCGATCGACCAAAATTCCAAAATCCGCATTTTCTCATGCATCAGTTTCTGTTGAAATTTTTTGGTGTCCAAAATTTTTTCAGGTTGTAAAATAGTGATGTACTGGACTCTGTAAGCATACTGTAGAAATTCGACATGGTAAGTGGACCAACAGAGCGCGGAACCGCGGCCAAACCCCCCCTTAGGCCGCGGTTCCGCCGCTGAAAAGTGTCCTTGCTGTGTCAAATTTCTTCAGTAGCTTTCTGGGGTTAAAATTGGGGTTTTGGGATATTAAATTTGGGCCCAGATTTTCTGTGAGTGCTACAGTATTGCTTGGGGGCCCACTTGTTAATTGTTTGATCGATCGGATATTTTAAACACATTATTTCACAGTATTTACATTATATCTGCGACCGTGAATGTCACTCGATCGGTAAATCCGGTCTAACTGCTATAGCCCGGTTAGACGGATTTGCGAACGTGACTTTCACGTTGATGTTCTATGTTTATGCTGTGTTGTTGCGGATCGGTCGGTGGGGATAGCCTGGATGCAATGCTAGTACAGTTTTGTTGTATTATATACATTTGTTTTTGCGGGGCGAGCGTCCGACATGTGGACTGCCGTCACTGCCTGTTTGTATTATTCTTTTGGGGCACGACCTGGTTGCGGTCGATGTACCCGGTGTATGTATATTTTACTTTTTGTACTAGGATTGCCCAGCGATGGGGTGCACGGATAGCCGGGTTCTGGAGGGCAACAAGCCCGCATCTCATGGCATTGGGATGGAGGGGGCTTCAGTCTGGAATTGGCGGGCTATTCGCCGCACTCGTAGGGGGTACAGGTTGACCCAGGAGGGGTGCCCAAGTTACCGGTTCCGTGAAGTGCTGGGTGGTCCATTCACGGTGCTGAAGGGGGCTGCCTCGCTTCAGGTTTTGGCGGGTGACTTGCCGCGCCCGTAGGGGTCTAGGATTCATTGCACAGGCTATCCACACGACCAGGGGAACGTCGGGTTTCAGCAGCGGCTCTGTGAAACCCGGGGCTTCCAGATATCTGTATTGTTCTGTGATGCTGTACATTTCTGTGTTGTTGCATTTTATCACGCCTTGAGCGAAATACTATATATTAGTATATATATTAGTAGATGTTGTATATGTTTTTCATCCGCGCTAGTCCAGTCCCCGCTCTGCCGTTAGTTAGCTAACCTAACGGGTGATGACGGGACCCAGTGGCGAATACGGATGGCATATACGTACGTCAGTATATTTTCGTTCTTTGTGGTGTGATCAATTGATGGGACTGCATTGATTCGGATCAATGCAAGATAAACAAACCTAATCTGATGTTGTTGGAACACTTTTTCAAAAAGCTGTTATTGCAAGGACGTTCTCTTTTGTTTTGCATAGTGGTATTCATTTGGAATATCCTGCTCCTCAGTCGACGAGGCAAGGGCCGAGATCCCTTCACCGGGAGTGACCCCTTGGACAGAAGTTTGCGTCAGGGCATTAACTTCACTATAGCCGATTACTTTTGCTTTGCATCGTGGTATTCAGTTGGAATATCCTGCACCTCATTCTACGGGGAAAGAGCCGAGATCCCTTCACCGGGAGTGACCTCTTTAGTAAAGGTTTTCGTCACTATATTTTCTAAAAAGGATATGCAGTTCCTTCAACAATATCAAGTTCATTACGTTAAAGGTTTTTCGCGAAAAACTACACGTAGCCCTCCGTCATTTCTTACAAGTATTACTTAGTATTCGTGCTGCGTTTGTTGACTGTGTCAAGGCGTAGTGTGCGGTAGCTAAGTAGTGTTTGTTTGTAGCATATTAATGGGATTGGTTAGGACAGTCGTGCGGCCTTCTTGACTGTGTCAAGGGCTCGTACGGGTGGGTTTAATGCAATCCAGGATAATGACGGGTTGAACTTGACTAGGACTCTTTGATTTGTTGACTGTGTCAAGGTCACTTGGGTCCTAGGGGTAAAAACCTACATCGGGAGTTTCAAAAGAACTGAAACTTGCCAGATATGCGCATACCTTCTGGAGTGTGGTGACTTTAGTGCATTCCGTCAAGTTATCATGCGATGATAGTTGGATCCCGATTCCTGCTGATGAGTTGGTTTACTCCTCGGGTGATCCCGACTAGTTCTTCTTTCAGGTTTGGAGGAGAATTTGACGGTACAGTGGGAGGTTTCCAGATTAGATAAAGTGATAACCATTCTGATCTAGGTTAGAGTGCACGCTGAGTGTTTCTTTTTCTCTCTCTCTTTGGCAGCGACCATTGACCCGACCCTGGACTATGACTCAGTGACCAAGTTGACCGAACCTTCTTAACACTGGCTTTTGGATTGTCAGAGTTGCAAACCTCATTGCCACTCCTACTTTTACCCTTTTCTCCAGGACACCCCGTATTACTACGAACGTCCACTTCCATTGGACAAAACCATCGTATGGTTATATACGAACTCGAAGGACTTCAAGGATGGTTTCTGGTTCTGGAGAAAACGAATAGGATTATTCAGTTGTCTTTTCTTTTCACCTTCTTTCATCGTGAGTACTCCTTGGTTTAGGAGATAGTACACCTATTACGCAAATTGGATAGTCTTCTTCCAAACCTTAGGCTGGTGCCGAACGGTGGGGAATGAAGAAAACCAATTAGCATAACGATGGTGTACAGAAGGTATTAAGTTAAGACAAAGCAAGGGATTAGTAAGAGGGCAAAGTAGATTGCGAATGCTAATCACGACCGAACCAAGTATTTCTTCGCCAATCCTAAATCACCTTTGTATTTCTCCAGGACACTCCGTATCACTACGAAGATCCCAAGTTTATTGGATAATCCATCGTATGGTTATATACGAACTCGAAAGGAACTTGTTCCAGTTCGGGGATGGATTCTGGTTCAGGAGAAATAGGAATAAGGATTTATTCGGTTGTCTTTTATCTTCACCTTCTCTCGCTTTGCGAGTGCTCCTAGGAGTAGGACAGTACACCTTTTATGCTTATTGGATAGTCTTCTTCCAAACCATAGGCTGGTGCCGAACGGTAGGGAAGGAAGAAAACCATTTGGCCTAAAGGGGTGTGCAGACGGTAATGACTAAAGACATATAAAGGGATTTGGACAGATGGCAAAGAGATATACGGTTACAGTTGTGAATCTGGATAATGGTAGAGGCATTACTAGGAATACCAGGATACCCCACCGAAACATTTCAATGTTTCAGTTTCACTGTGTACTGTTAAAAGAAAACTGATTTCCCGATTAGACACTTGCTCCAGGGTATGTATTTACCAGGTCTGATTCTCACATCTGTATGGTTTTACAGATGATGAGTGGGAGTAAGTTATTGGGAATTGGGTGATCATCCTCATTATATCGGGATTCGTTGTAATCGGTGATATTTGAGGAGATCATCTGGGCTGTTTGCCGGTCGGCAAATATTTGGTTTTGAATATCCGCTGTTGTGCACCAATTTCAAATTGATATATCTGTACGTCTATTTTCATAGAGTGAGATATACCTTTTGATATTATGTCGATGACATTTACCTATATCAGTGGATGGTTAGGTAAGGAGCATTAAACAGCGGTGTAATTCTTCTTAACCATAAGTACAGTTTTCAACCTACGATACAGTGAAAGAGTTGTTAAACTCAGCGGACTTATACAGAGTATTGTATATTGTCCAGTGTCCATTAGGACAGAGGGGTTGGTCCTCATACTATATTCTGTTTACTTTTAACTTCTCTAGTTCTTAGACATGTGTTTCGTAGAAACACAGGGTCTAAGTTTTGAGGAGTTATAGGTATTTGAATAGAGTAGAGAACCAGGTATAGCAAGTATCGGGATTCTTCAAAGTGATCGAAGATGTAGATACTTGTGTATGGTATTCAGTTGATAGTAATGATAAAGAGAAATTGCTTCTCTTTCAGGTTACTCATAATTGGAAGCATTCCTAAGTTGAGTAATGCTGATCGGCCTTCTTCCATTTAGTTGACATGCACTGGAGATAGCTGCATGATTTGAATCTGGTTCATTTAAATCAGTGCCTCTGGTTCTATATTGGATATAGAACAGTTCATATCTTAACGATGTTAAGGTACGGGGAGTTGTCCGGCTTATGATTAAAACCAGACACTGGACAACTCAAGGCACGTTTCTGTAATGGCTGTTTGTGGGTTGACCCAGGCTATGACGAGGGTTGATTTTCTACCATCTGGAAGATCAATAGTGATATTGTTCTTAACTCGCCACATTTTAAAAGGAAATGGTTATTTTTTCAGAAAACAGTAGTGGGAGTATGGTAGAACTGGAAGCGATTCCAGAACCGCAAACGATTACTGAAGATTTGATAAGGAACCTAAAGATTCAATCTGATTTGACATTCCATTGGCCACTCCGCAGATAAGGTGGGTAACTTCAGGCACCCGAGAGGTACTCCGGTAGCCTCAAGGACGGTGACAGGGAAGTTCTTGTTTACCCACACTTGCCATTGCTGTTGTTCCAGGCTGCGAGACCCGGTGGGAGGATGAGTATAGCGTCGTTCTAAACTAGCTTTAGAAGTACACGTCTATATGACTCTGCCAGAGGGTTGTCGTAGTCAGTGGGAGCAGCAGAAGCATTGGTGGACATCAGGCTTATGTCTATTTATAGACTAAAGCAAATATAGCGGAGATAGATCATCTATTTCTGATGTGAAGTCATAGGTTTGACTTCATCAGAATAGGGGATGGATCTGTTAAGAAGGTAGTAGGGTGTGATGTCCTAGTATTTGATGACATACACAGAGTAGGAAGTGATATTCCTATACTACGATCGGTTATATTTTGGTTGTCACACAGTGTTTTCTCCACACAGGACTTGGATATTATATCAGACATTCTGGTTACTAGATCTATAGATTTAGATCTAGATTTGGGTGTTTTCCTAATCTGGGTACCTTGACAGCATTCTATGAGTATTTAGAATGGACGATTCCTGGCACGGTAGTGTACCTGCAGGTAATGGAGTCACCCTCTCTAAAGGTGTCTTATAGACTAAAGTAGAGAGGGATGTGCATGATTGGCAGATCACTTGCTTAGGCAATTGAGTCAATCATGAGATGTCAAGTACCACACCAGATGTTGTTCTTGCACTAGATGCAATAAGTTGATATTGATCCAATCCTGGAGGAACTGTCGGAAGCAGTTTTAGAACATAAGTGAATGTTCTAGGGATATGATAACGGCTGCCTCCTTTAGGAAACGGTTATCACTTCAGGCTTCCAAGGTGACATGGACGACAAGAAGGTTGTCAGAGTTATAGTTTCTCCTTCTGACGAGGGGCAGTATTTTGGACAGGTGGTCCAAGGCAATACTGAGGGAGGCATGGCGCTGGGTACTGATTAAGTTCAGTTGATGATACAGTCTAAGAAGTTTGGATTTGGAGTTCATTTATGAGCTAGGTCCCATCAGACATCCAGACATTCTAAGACAGGTATTGCTCATTTCGGGAGATGGTTTTCTCCGCGAACTTGAGATATAGAGAGACATAGAAAGAAACATCTAGGCGGATCCACTCACTGAGGCTTTTCCTAGAACGCAATAGTTTCGCAAACAGGCTTTGTGCGACTGACTAGTAGAGGAGTTGGGTGTTCGGTATCACACGGGCTGTGAGTATGCGACATCGCAATAATTAGCCTTGAGTGCAAGTGGGAGATTGTTGGAGACAGTGCCCTCAGAGTCAATTATTGGATCACAGGCACGTGATTGCAATGATTGAGGGAGGACCTATCCCAGTAGAACAGTCTTACTCGAGATGATAGTATGCTATCTGGTTTACCTTTATCATCGTGTACTGCTTCAGGTGACCTTAAAGGTCGCTATTACACGCTGATAGAGTCCCTAGGATTCTTGCTTGACTGCCAGCAGTATGATGGCGATCATATACGTGGGAGCTGGGGTCTATAAGCACATCCTTAAAAAGTCCCTAGTCGTGGGAGTTTCGAGACTGGGCATCGATACTCCATTAGTAGACTAGTGTATACAGTCGAGACCCCGACGAGGGGCGGTGGCCGGTCTCACAAGCCACTGGTGTCAGTTGGTTCACCTAAGATGTATACAGGTGCTCATTAGGTTATGAGTACACCGGACAGGACTCGCCGGGAACCTGCTAGTTGGGATTATACCAGACGTCAGATAGCAGTTCCCAGGTGACATGTGTACAGGTTAGTTCATCGACCTGAGATCGTCATTTGTCTCGTGTGAGTTCCCACTGTGCTTTGATTACTACCCTACCACGGCTCAAAGGAGTCGTGCAAACAGGTTTTAGTTGGGTACAGTCCCGAGCCACATGGAGGCAGTGAGCGGATCTGCAGGGGTTAGTCTCTCCCGGTATTGGGGGTGAGGTCGCGCTGTGTCTAGGAGAGCCATTACGCAAAGTCCTCGGCCGAGGCAGGAGATTTACTGGTAGGTATTCCAGTAGTATCTCAGGGCGTTCTGGGCTACACTCCGACACGACTTGTACCGCTTTTGGGGTCTGACTTTTACCAACCCCCTAGGCCCGACATGCGATGCTCATAGACGAACGGACCGGACTGTACGGATATTGTCACTGACAGGCTCAGTAGGGTGTCAGGATGAGTTCGCTCATCGACGTCCCTTTTGGTCAATAGCTGGTGGCCTGTCACGTATTGGCTTATACCTCTGACGTGCTAGTGGTTAAATCCACAGCTATAGTATTGACGAGTCTTTAGAGTCCACCACACTTTCAGTTACTCAAGCTTTCGGGCGAAACGCTGTAGAGGCCGTATGGAGATATGGCAGGGTCCGATCAGATACGTGCGGTATTGCACGGATCAGGATCGGACGGTTTGTACTAGTAGCCGTATGGATATATGGCAGGGTTCGATCCGATACGTGCGGTATTGCACGGATTAGGATCGAACGGATATTACTAACCGGCTTTGGTTTAAGCCGGTCCTAGTTTAGTACAGTGTAGATTTTGTCTCATTGCATTGTATCCGGACGGAATACAGATGCGGGTGTGTATGCACAGTATCGGGGTTTTCCTGTAATTTATTACGGGACCAGTTTTCTGGAGTTTCCAGTTTGCATTCCGTTCCGGCCGGTTTTCCTTTGTTCTTTCCCGGCCGGACTTTTCCGATGGAGGGTGTTATTTGCAAGTTTGCAAATAACACATTGTGGAGGGGTTTCATGCTATTGGTTTGATTATGATAGGATTAGAATCTTTCATCCATGCTTTTGCTTTAATGAGATTTGATGTGGTTGTAAGTAATAAGCATGGTTCATGTTTGTTTGTGGTCACCTCTTGATTGATCCTACACTCACCTCCCTTCATGTTTTTTATTCATTCCCTCCACCTTTTTCCCAAATGAGGAGGCCGGCCACTTTGGATGAGGAATGAGAGAAATTTCCATTTTGTTGTAGCACTCATTTCATCATCTCATTCATCTTGTTTTGGAAAAATGAAAGCACCATTTTTCCATAACCTTATTCCTCCATCAAGGCAACTACAAACCCCAAATGAGACAAGCATCATCTACATTACATTCTACAGCAAATCTTGGGCACGTCGACTGGCCAGCTTCATGCCCGAGTTGCCTCGGTATTGAGGTGGGAGCCCGTAAAAGATACAGACGATGTGGTGCCCTTCCGGCAAGGATGCAACGACCGGAGTTTCCGCGGGAGATCGGGACGACGACGAGAAGACCGGAGGACTCGGATCACTCGGTATATCTCTCACCCTTTCTTTTGTTTGCTAGTATCGGTTAATGGTTACGATCCGGGTTATTGTCCGCGGTAGCGCCAGTTTCCAAGTAAGGAAAAATTTTGATTCCGCATTTTGGCCTCGGATAGACGGCCGGGGCGCTGCTGTGGCGCAACACAAAGGTATTGGATCAATAATGGTTGGAACTACTCCTAGCTCCAAGATGAACTTCTTCATCTAGACGGCTTCCTTGGCGGCATCATTCACAGCAATGTACTCAGCTTCCATCGTAGAGTCTGCAACGGTATCCTGTTTGGAACTCTTCCAATTTACCGCCCCTCCATTGAGGGTAAATACAAACCCAGAGATAGATTTGATGTCGTCCTTATTGCTCTGGAAGCTCGAATCAGTAAAGGCCTCCATTTGGAGATCTCCACTACCATACACCAAGAACAATTCTTTAGTCCTTCGTAAGTACTTAAGAATGTTCTTCACAGCTGTCCAGTGATTCTCTCCTGGGTTGGATTGATACCTGCTTACAACACTAAGTGCATAAGCTACATCTGGGCGTAATATCGCATACATTATAGATCCTACTGCCGAAGCATAGGGTATAACACTCATGCGAGCTCTCTCTTCATCGGTCTTTGGGCAAGAATCCTTGGAGGGAGTGACCCCATGGCAAGCGGGTAAGGCACCCCGCTTGGAGTCTTCCATACTAAACCTTTTTAGGATGGTGTTAATGTACCTGGTTTGGGACAATCCCAATAACCTTTTGGATCTATCCCTATAGATCCTTATGCCCAGAATGTATGTGGCATCACCCAGGTCCTTCATGGAGAACCTCGGTGATAAGAAAGATTTGACCGACTGTAGCATAGGAATATCATTTCCTATCAGAAGAATGTCGTCCACATACAATACGAGAAATGTGACAGCTCTCCCTACAGCCTTCTTATAAACACAAGGTTCATCTGGATTTTTGATGAAATTAAACTCTTTGATGACATCATCGAAACAGATGTTCCAACTCCGTGATGCCTAAGCAATTTACATACTTTCCCGCTACTCCCACTGTCAATGAAGCCCTCCGGCTGATCCATATAAACGCATTCTTCTAAATTTCCATTTAGAAATGCGGTTTTAACGTCCATCTGTCAGATTTCATAGTCGTAGTGAGCAGCAATAGAAAGTAGGATCCGAATGGATTTAAGCATGGCTACGGGAGAAAAAGTCTCGTCATAGTCCAAACCTGGTCTTTGACGAAAACCCTTCGCCACAAGTCTTGCCTTATAGGTCTCCACCTGCCCATCTACACCAATCTTTCTTTTAAAGATCCATTTGCACCCCACAGGTTTTACCCCAGGGGGTACAACGTCCAAAGTCCATACTTTGTTGGTGTACATGGACTCCATTTCGGATCTCATGGCATCCAGCCACTTCACAGAATCTCCATTCGTGATAGCTTGCTGAAAACTGGTAGGATCATCATCATCCATGATGCAGTCTTCTCCGTCACCATCAATGAGGAAACCGTAGTACCTCTCCGGTGGGCGAGAAGTCCTACCAGACCTACGGAGTGGCCGAGGTTCCTCAGTTTCTATTGCAACAGCCGGTTCAACCAAATCGTCATTTGTAGTTTGTGTTTCTAGAACCTCTTCTAGATCCACCACCTTGCCATCATCTTTATCTGTGAAAAACTCTTTTTCTAAGAATGCGGCATATTGAGAAACAAACACTTTTTGTTCCTCTTTGTGGTAGAATAGATATCCATAAGAATTCTTTGGATATCCCACAAAGTTACACATGACTGACCGTGTCTCGAGTTTGTCCGGATTCTGCTTTTTAACATAGGCCGAGCAACCCCAAATCTTAATTCTCTTAGGAGATGGTCTCTTCCCATGCCATATCTCATATGGCGTGGTAGACACGGCTTTGGTTGGAACCCTGTTTAGTAGAAACGCTGCAGTCTCCAATGCATGCCCCCAAAACGAGACGGGTAACTCAGCGTCACTCATCATGGATCGGACCATATCTAATAGGGTCCTATTCCATCATTCTGACACACCGTTGTGCTGCGGTGTGTAAGGAGGAGTGAGCTGAGAGAGAATCCCATTCTCTTTTAGGAAGTTTGCAAATTTTGTACTGAGATACTCACCACCTCGATCTGATCGAAGCATCTTGATACTCAAGCCGGTTTGTTTTTCTACTTCTTGTTTATATTCAATGAATTTCTCGAAAGCTTCGGACTTGTGTTTTAATAAAAATACATGACCGAATCTTGAGAAATCGTCAGTGAATGTAATGAAGTATGAAAAACCGCCTCTAGCCTGTGTAGACATTGGCCCGCATACATCAATATGTATGAGGCCTAGGAGCTGAGTAGCTCTTTCTCCGTGTCCGGTAAATGGAGTTTTGGTCATTTTACCCTTGATACAAGACTGGCAAGTCGCATAAGATTTATATTCAAAAGAGTTTAAATATTCATCTTTGTGTAACTTGTTTAGTCTTGTTTCGTTAATATGACCAAGTCTACAGTGCCAAAGAAAAGCTTCATTTAATTCTGAAAGTTTTCTTTTATTAGTGTGTTGTATACTGAAAACTGTGTGTTGATTTAGGATATATATTCCGTTATTAAGCGTACCATACCCAACAAACATTTGATTCAAGTGAATGTTCATAACATTGTTCTGCAATACAAAATTATATCCTTCATTGTCTAACAAAGAAACGGATATTATATTACAAAGCATACTTGGTACAAAATAACATGGATTCAAAACCAAAATACATCCAGATGGCAACCCCAAGTGATACTCTCCCACTGCGACTGTATGTACATTGGAACCATTTCCAACGCGGAGAGTATGGTCACCTGTCTTCAAAACTTTGCTATTTCTCAGCCCCTGCATAGAATTGCAAATGTGAGAATCTGAACCGGTATCCAATACCCAGGAAGCAGAGTTTATTGAAAAACAGTTTTCTGTTACAAACGCACCTGAAGCAGAAGCATCCCCATGCTTCTTCTTGAGATTTAAGTACTCCGTGCAGTTGCGCTTCCAATGTCCTGTCTTGTGGCAATGAAAACATTCGCCTTTCCCCGAGTCTCCAGCTTTGGACTTTTCCTTTCCCTTCACCTTTTTAACTCCACCCTTAGGATTGGTAGGCTTCTTCTTTTTTTTTTCCCTTGGCCTTAGCTTTCGGGCGAGAAGAGGAAGACTGTCCAACAGTCATAACGGGGGTTTTTGCTTATTTCATAGTGCTCTCTGCACTCCTTAACATATTAAGGAGTTCAGGGAGTTCCTTCTCCATGCCATGCATAATGAAGTTCACTATGAATTGAGCAAAGGTGGAGGGGAGGGACTGCAGAATAATATCTATATATTGTTCATTGTCTATCGTCCATCCAAGGTTCTCAAGCTCTTCTATAAGAGCTATCATCTTCAGAACATGGTCTCCTACTGGTGTGCCAGGGGCCATTCGTATCTGAAACAATTTCTTTAATGCTTCGTATCGTAATACGCGGGATTGCTCTCCATACAACTCCTTTGTATAGAGCAATATACCGTGAATGTCCATATCCTCGTGCTGCTTTTGATGTGTGTTATCCATCGATGCAAGCGCGAGGCATTTTGCCGTGGCACAGTCAGCGTCCCATGTCTTGCGGACTTCAATATCCGCAACTGAGGATTTTGGACCTGGGACGGGCGGGGCTGAAGCCATGAGGACATATGATACTTTATCATAAGTCAAGGCTATTTTCAGATTCCTCAGCCAGTCTTTATAATTGGTCCTATTCAGTTTGTTTTTATCTAGTAGAAGCTTGAGTCCAGTCATGGGTATCTGCCATTAATAGAGAGAAAAGAATACACTCAGCGAAAACTCTTGCATAGATTAGATTGGTTATTATCTTGTCTAATCGATATTTCCCACTGCTTTTATCGAGTTTTTCTGTCAAACCTTAAAAAGAAAAACTAGGCAGGATTAATTACAGTCTACAACTTCGCTAACCATTCAGCCAGGCCGGTGTCGGTACTTGAGGGAGGTTCCCCGTGCTTTCGCACGGACCTAATTAGAGTAAACCTCGTTTTCCCAGAGGCGGAGCCCCGTTAACACCTTTCTAGACACCTAATGAGTTAGCTAATTATAAACTGTAAAACTCTCCTAGGAGCAACTATTGCCCACAGTGGGATCGGGATCCAACCATCACATGGAAGGTATGCAATCTCATTGCAAATTTCAACACTTGAAATTCCCGATATAATTTTTACCCCTAGTACTTATGACCTTAACTATGGTCAACAAATCATAAGTACCAGTCAAGTTCTACCCATTATTTCTTGATCAATTAGACCCACCCATATGATCCTTAACTATGGTCAACAAAGTCGTATGAATGTCCTAATTAATCTGCATCATATGCAGTGTAGGAAGACATCATTTAGCTACCGTACACTACACCTTAACTAAAGTCAACAAACGTAGCACGAATACTAAGTACTCTACTTCCTAAAATGACGGAGGGTTGCAGATGATTTTTAAGAAAATCTTTAACGCTTTGAACTTGATATCGTCGTAGAATCAAATAGTTTTCAAAAGGAGTGGCTTGTGCTCCGCAGTTTTGAAATATAGATTTTTCATAAAGAGCCGAGTGGTTTTCAAATCCGATTCTACAACATCTTTTTAGATTTATTTTCTTTACATTAATCATATTAATGTAATCCCATCATTTAAGTCCTTAAGCCAATCACAGAAAAGAAACGAAAATAACACGTACGCTTATGCCATCCGCATTCGCCGCAATGTTCCGTTATGCATCGTTAGGTTACTTAACTAACGGCATATCGGGACGGGACTAGCGCGGGTGTAAAACATAAGCAACGTCTACTATATATCATATATATAATATGTCATTCGTCTCAGATATCACAGAACACAGGCAGCAGAAACATAGATATAATGTGGGATATACTAGGACGTCCGTATTTAGTATTTAGCCAATAATAGAAAATACGGATTCCACAGTCGCGATGAATAGCCAAGCCCACACCCTGGACCCCTACGAGAGCGGCAAGCGACCCTACCAATTCTGGAGTTTAGGAGACCCGGTCTCGACTCCTCGAGATGGCCTCCCACTGAACCCCAGAACCCGGTCATCTGTGCTCCCCTCCTTGGGTCCATCCTAATGCGGAAAAGTAAATAATATACAACACTGGTGGCATCAACCTCAACCTGGAAGTGCCCCAAATAAAATAATATTACATTACATTTGAATTTACATGAGTGAAAATATAAAACTCTCATCTCACAGAAAAAAAAACCTGGCTATTCGATCGCGACAATCCTGCACATCATATCTCAGCAACACATAATATCACATATCATCAACGTAAGTAAGTATGCGTACCCCAATTGTCGTTGATGTATAGCAACGAAACCGGCGATATCGAACATACTACACTTACGGTCACAGAAAAGAAAGTGTAAAACTACAATATTTGGAATCCACATACTCTTTAGACATCATAAATACGAAATATCACATACTTCATATTTCATGCCTAAACTATATGAATTTCACATATTGTATCACATTCCAGATAAATAGACAGTATTAAAGTTTTCGAACGAATAATCAAACACCCAAGATCCCCTAAAGCTCAACACTTCAGCGGAGTTCAAAAAACCCGGAGTGTGACACAGTAGTAGCGGTCCAGCCGTAGAAGGGTCAAGCCAACGCCTCACATGTGGCACGCCGTACTGCCCCAAACCCTAAGGTTCAAAGGGCAGTTCAAGACGGTCACATAATCGATTTAAGGTTTGTTGTCTTCTGGAGGGTCCACCACAAAACTTGCACGTATCTCCAAAAGATTTAAATCCCGTGAAAAGTGAGCAAATGATAGTCGTTCGAACACTTCAATACTTTCTAGTTTACCCGGAAAAGAAACGAAATGAAAATTCCGATCGAATCGTCGAGTCCAAAACCATCTCCAGAATTTACAGTACTGCATTCAGATTAAACATACCTAAAACAATATACAAGCAGTTGTAGGAGTTACTGTGCAAAAACGAAGCCATGAAGCCTCTGTACGGCCGCGGAGCCGCGGCCTAAGCAAGGATTTGCCGCGGTTCCGCGGTGGTTTGTACGGTTCAGGGCTTCGAATTTCACAGTGTTTCTTAGTTTTTCCTGCTGTATTTTTTAAGTATTTTTAATTCTGAAAAATGACAGATTTTAAAAATTGACCAGAGAAGGTCACGAAATGCCGTATTTTGATCCGATCGGGATTTTTACTTCGTAAAAGTGTCGCCTAATGTTCTAGGTCGGCTCTGATACCAATGTTAGGTTTACCTAGCACCCTATGTAGAGTTTGGAAGTATCACATGTCACAAAGTTCAAATTTTTATGGTGCTAAGCAAGCATACAAAGGATCGATCCTAGAAAATTAGGGTTTCTAAATATTAAAGGCAACAAAGACTAGGGTTTCGAGAGTACAACCTTTGTAGCTCCCTTCGCTAGACTCTTTGGCCTCTTGGGTGTTGGAGGAAGGTTCCCTTGAAGTCTTCTAGTATCCACGACGATCCACCCGAAACTCTTTCGTCCAAGCTATCGACTTCACTTTCCAAGAGAAGAAAAGAAGATAACACTCTAAACAAGTGGGCTAGACTTGTGTAGAATGATGTTGTGGTTCTAATTCTCACTTCAAAAACCTTTCTTGATGTGTGTTTTGCTCACTATAAAAAACTAGAGCAAAGGAAGAAGGAGGAAGAAGATGATGGCTTTTCTTTTAGATGAAGAGAAAAGATTAACTTATGAAAAGAAATGAAAATATATCTATATATATTTATTTCTTCTCATCTCAAACCATGGTTAGAATATAAAGATATTATTGTATCATAGTTTAAAACAGCTAAGGAAAAATAACCAAGGGTTAAATAGTGGGTGAGCATGGTAAGATGAAGAAGAGTGTAGAAACAATCCAATAATCAACCCTTTTTCTTTCCTTTGGTTTTAGTATAAATACAATAATAATCCATATTAAAAACTCATGGTATGAGTCTTATATTGCCACCATTTTCTTTGTATAAGCAACCATGATAGATGATGTATGTATGTATGTATGTATGCACATCCATATGTGCATGAAACTAAAAGAAAGAAAACATACATGCATGCATACATCCATCATGTACAAGAAAGGATTTCAAGTGAGAAAACTAATGGTTAAATGATAAATAAACACTTGATTTATCAATCCGGCCATATCACATATGACCCCACCAAAAGCAAGCCGCCCGATCAATATACGGTATCCTATACGCGCATTTTAATCGGGTCCATGCGCATATCGCATACGCGCACCACAACGTTTCGCCTGGACTAGGTAACTCCTTTGTGGGACTCTAAGACTCGTCAATACGCCGGCAGTGGGTGATGATCATATCAAGCACCCCCAAGCCGCAAGCGATCAGCTAAACGTAACGGCCACCCGGGTATTGAGCGATCAGAAGAAAACAAGCGAGCCTGCTACAACTCCCGTCGAGCCAACTGGCAACACTACCGTACAGTCCGGTCTCTTCGTCAGATATGCTGCATATCGAGCCTAGGGATGGTCACGTCGACCCCAATAACTCAATAAGTCGTGCCGGTGAATGGTCTATAACAGATCGAGAAACTACTGATAACACTTATCAGCAAATCTCAGCAGCCCTGGCCAGGGACTTTCTGATATAACCAGTCGGGCACAGCACAGCATCAACTCCCAATACCGGGAGAGACGAAACCCCTCCTATCGCTCATCGCCTTCGTGTGTCTCGGGACTGTACCCAACGGCCACCTGTTTGCACGACTCAGTAGAGCCGTGGTAGGGTGGCAATCAAAGTACAGTGGGAGAATACACAAGACTCTATGACGATCTCGGGTCTACAGATTAACCTGTACCTGTGTCACCTAAGAACTGCTATCCGACGATAGATATAATTCCATATAGGAGTTCTCGGTGAGTCCGTCCAGTGTACCCAGTCACCGCTGAGCACCCGTATATGATCTTGATGTCAAACATCGATGAATGTGGGAATATTCATCGCCCATCGTATAGGTCTAGTATCATATACGCCAGTCTACTCTGGTATAGCAATGCCCTGTCTCGATATACCTACGACTAGGGACTTTCCAGGATATGCTTATAGACTACAGATGTCCCACTAGTATGATCTCCATCATAATCACAGTAGTCAAGCCGATATCCTTAGGGCTTTATCAGCATGTATGAATGAATAAAAGCATGATCAAATCAACATGTCAGATAAAGAAGAACCAGATAGCATACTATCATGTCGAGCAAGAATGTATACTGAATATATATACATGTACAAATACATCGACTATCATATAATGGCCTCTAGGGCATACATATATCCAACAATTGAAACATGTATTCCATGGTCGTGATGAATAACCAAACCCCATCCTAGATTCCTACCGGTGCGGCAAACTACCCGTCAAATTCCCGAAGTGAAGCAACCTCCCTCAATAAAATGAGTAGGCCACTCGGCACTTTAAGAACCCGGTAGTTTGTGCACCCCGTCTTGGGTCTATCCTAAGTGCAAGAAAAGTAAATGAAATAATACAACGGTGGCTACAAGCTCAACCCGGATGTGTCCCGGAAAAATAATATTACATCAATTTACAAATATATATGAATGAAAGAAAAGAAAACACTCTTCTCACATCCCCGGCTATTCATTCACGACGATCCAATACTCCATATACACAAACCATCATCAAATCACAGATATGTGCAACCCCCACTAATTGACGTATAGAAATTAGCAGACGTTTAGCAACACATATATAAACAAAGAAAACCCGGATTAGCCAAATAACTTAGAATTTCGATCGAATCTATTTTCCGTGTCCACCCCATGTACAAACCAGTACACAAAAAATTCTGGGTAGAAACCAAATATACAATAAATCATATTTCCAAGAACAAGACCCACAGAAAAAATTTGGAGTGAATCGGCCACGACTCGGCCGCGGTTCCGCGGCAAAACAGTGAGTTTCGCCGTGGTTCCGCGGTGGTCTTGGACGATCACTTGCTCAAATTCTTTGTTTGTTCTTATAAAAGCCTGCTTGTATTTTTAAGCCCACTGAAATAAGTTTTTGAACAGTTTTGAAAATCGACAGCAAGCATGACGTGAAAATTTGATTTCGGTTGTTTTTCCAACGATCGAAGTTCTAACTATTTGTTAACTAGCTAGTTAAGGTTTAAGTGGCTCTAATACCAGTGTAAGTCGATGTCGCGCACCCCGCGAGTCCGCAGGGAGGCGGAATACATAAAAAACTATTTTTTCTTTATCACAAAAGAGTTTACTTCGCAACATCGACTATAACAATTAAGGATCTTTATTAAACCATAACTGGCTAACACTTGCTACAAAATGGTTTCTAACTACTCGGTGATGGTTATACCTTCGTGTCAAGTCCTTCGGGTCTTCTTGGTCCTTCCTTACTCCTTGGTTCAAGCTTGAATCTTCTTCTCCTCTTCTTGGCTCCTAGAAAGCTTCGATGGAACTCGATCGTCGCTCTTCTCTATGTCGAAGATGATCCACCCGAGAGCTTATGGTTCAAGCTTCAACCTCAAGTAAGGTAACTAAGATGTCTAGTTTGCTAGACTAGACAACTTAGAAGATATAGAGAAAGATGTGTGGAGTAATTTTTATCTCAAGAGGCTTAGGATTCACAAAACATGTGAGGGTTAGGGCTTGAGGAAGAAGGAGGAGAGGAATAATGGAGAGAGAATGAAAAAACACAAATGAGCTCATGTCTTGTGTTGTGGCAAGTGAGGAATGGCTTAGTCATCCACAATAATCAAACATGCAATATTTTCAATAGAAAATACTGACCCATGCTTAAATAGTAAAGTCAAAGGCAATAAACAAATCAACTAGCCATGCTTCACCCATACCACAAATATCTCCATTTTCCACCTCATTAATCTATTTCCACAAATAGATAAATCTAATAATGAGGTGTCTCATTCTAGAAGCATGTCTTGTGAAATTACAAGAATGCCCTCACCGTATATACATACCCGTATTCGTATTCTGAAAAATACGAATACAATGAGATAATAATAATCCAAAAATATAATACAAGAATCCGGCTTACACCAAAACCCACTAGTATTATCCGTCTGAACATCATCCGTGTAGCCAGTACACGTATATGATTGGAACCTTGCCTTAAGACCATACGACCTCTATATCGTTTCACCCAAACCCCTACTGAGCCTGCCCGTGACAATCTCCGTGCAGTTCGGTCTGTTCGTCTGAGAGTATCGTATATAAGATCCAGGGGGTGAAAAACGTCAGACCCCTAATAACCAGACAAGTCGTGTCGGTGTGGCTCAAGACCATCCAAGAATCTACTGGTCCAACTACCAGTAATTCTCAATCCGCCCTGGCCAGGGACTTATGGTGTTGACCAACCGACCACAGCGCGATATCGACTCCCTATACCGGAAGAGACGAATCCCCAACAGTTGCTCACTGCCTCCATGTAGCTCGGGACTGTACCCAACTAAAACCTGTTTGCACGACTCAGTAGAACCGTGGTAGGGTAGTAATCAAACCACAGTGGGAACTCACACGAGACAAATGACGACCTCAGGTCGACAGACTATCTGCACTCATGTCACCAGAGAACTGCTATTTGACGCTAGGTATAATACCATCTAGCCAGTCTTCGGCGAGTCCTGTCCTGTATACTCACACCCAGTGAGCACTTGTATATAATCTTAGGTGCACCTCACCAATGGCTGCGGGATCAATCCATCTCCCCTCGTCAAGGTCTAGATATGTATTCACTAGTCTACTCTAGAGTATCGATGCCTAGTCTCGATACTCCTACGACTAGGGATACTTTTAAGGATATGCCTATCGACTACCTAGCTCCCACAAGTATGATTGCCATCACAACGCTAGTAGTCAGGCAAAGATCATACGGGTTTTATCAACATGTATACAAGATATGGACTACAAAGTAAAACATATCACATGTTAAGATAAAGACAAACCAAATGGCGTACTATCATATCGAGCAAGATTGTCCTCTACATACATATCTTTAGTATTCTATACAATGAAGGCCTCTAGGGCATATATATCCAACACTCAAACAACAGTCTATCTATGATTACGCCTATCTCGTTACGATTTTTATCTCTACCCGTATACTAAAACTTATAACCCTAAGGCTCTATGACTCTACCCTTTTCACCTACCCACTTAGTTTCTTGCGAACACATAATAACAACTCTCCACCTAATTATCATCTCCACTAATTTTATTAGTCTACCCGTAAGAGAACTTATATTGTAAGAAGCTAGACGGATTCTATGAAATCCTTATTTATTTTTCACTACACCCGGGGTCCGATATAGCGCGCCGCTTCCGGACGACGACCTAGAAACCCTTGCATACTTAACACTACATCCGGGATCCGATATAGCACGTAGCTGAGTAGGGGACGTCCCAACGATATTCTTATTACGGTCCACGTCATAGAATGTGATAAAGTTTTATGTTGGCTATCATAAGCCTACCACAACCCTCATCTTTTCTTATCCGGACTTAGTACTGGAAACGATGGATTTGAGAGATGCATGTATAATATTTCATATTTTTGAAACCCAAAAGACCACGGCATGGTAAATACACTTCTAAAATTTCAAGCATGCATCATAAGAATAGATATTAGAGATCATAACAATATAAAAGATATTAGGGATCATAACAATATATAAAAGATATAATATATTTGTTTGAATATTCTATGTATTATACAATTACAACTATCTTTTCTAAAAACAAACCGGACTTTAGAAAAATAACCAAAGCAAGCAATTAATTGAGAGAGAAAGGTCATAGCAAATTAAGCAATATAAAAAGACATGCTCCTCCTTTTTCTTCTTCTTCTCTTCTTCTTCTTGTTCTCTTCAATTTCCACAATGGTGGTTTTCTTTTTCTCTCGGTAAAAGGGAGAGGAAGATGCGTAGTTTCTGAAATTTTGCTTCATTGTGGGGTTTTCCCATGTAGGACCCACACGTTGTAGTGGGGAGTAGTAGTTATTGTGATCATTGACGGTTGGATAAGAATTTTCTTTGATTTTCTTTTGATTTCTCTTGAAAATAAGAATGACTTGTAAACAATCAATTTCAGATTTTGAAGACCCCAATCCTTTAGCATTAAATAATAGAGATTTAGCATTAAATAGTAGAGACAATCGAGAAAAATGTTTAGTTTTATGATAAGAAACGAGACATTAGAAAAATAACCAAACCAAGTAATTAATTGAGAGAGAAAGATCGTAGCAAATTAAGCAATATGAAGAGACCCGCTCCTCCTTTTTCTTCTTCATATTCTTCTTAATAGTCCTCTTTAATTTTCTTTGCTTCTAGCTATAGGCAATGGTGGCTTTATTTTTCTCTCAGTAAGAGAGAGACGCGTGGTTTCTGAAATCATGCTTAGGCATTTTTTTCCTTATGTGGGACCCACATGTTGTAGAGGGGAGGAGTAGTTATTGTGATTGCGGTTATGATTTCTAATAAGAAATTTCTATGATTTTCTTTTGATTTCTCTTGAAGACAAGGAAGCCATGTCAACAATCAATTTCAGATTTTGAAGAACCCTCTCCTTTAGCATTAAATAGTAGAGTTGAACCAATGAGCTGTAGCTCGGTTGGTATGGACACTTCTCCTCTTGGGCAGAGTGCGGGGTTCAAACTTAAGGAACTCCAGGAGGAAAAGTGGCCACAAATTAACGTTTTCGAGGCTAATTTGTGGATTTCTTGGGTGTGTGCGTGTGTTGTGTGCTTGTGTGTGTGGGTGTGTTGCATGTGTTGTGTGCATAGGTTTGGGCTTACGAGCCAATTTCCAAAAAAAAAATGAAAAAAGTTATGCATGTCTGTAAAGGGCAGGGATTGATTGTTCAAGCATCCGTGTGTGTGTGTGTGTCTTATTTTTCTGTTTTGAATAATAGCTTGTAACCTGCTGCAAGATCGAAGGCCAGATCTCTTGCTCAACTGAAAGGAGTTTTAACCACGCAGCCATAGTGGCACTCGCAGTGTATATATAGTTGGTAATTGCTGTTAATTTGGTTTTATATGATACCGGTCAGTGGTTGTTTGTGTGATAATTGTAACATTTTCATTTTCATTTCCTTTTTTTTTTTTATCTTATTCTGAAAGTTTCTTAGAATTTTGATAAATAAGGAAAAGATTATTGGAGTATACGTGGGACAAATTAATAAAAGTTGTTATTTTAACACTTTCTAATGTGCACATAGATTTCTAAATTTTTTATCTCCTTACATCCGTATACTCCATCGAGCATCGACCGCTCCAACATTTTCCAAAAAAGCCTTCTCCAAAACCTTTTTAAAATGCCAAAAAAATAAACCTTGCAGATTATCTACCATACAATCCCCCCCACTTTTTATTAAAAGCCCAAATAAGAAGTCTTTTTGAAAGCAAGCCCAAAAACTTCAACCTCATCATCATCAACTTCTTAAAACCTCACCCTCACTCTAAAACCTAAAAAAATAAAACAAAAACAAAAAGAAATAGAGGGAGAGAGCAAGAAGATGCAAATTCTTTCACTCACTCTCCTAACTTCATCATCCTCGACTCCCTTCATCCCTTCATCATCTCTCTTCTTCGCCCAATTCAAACCCCCATCATCATCACCGTCATCATCATCATCCCTTAAACCCCACAACAACAACAACAAACCCTCTCTCTTTTCTAACAAAAAACCCAAAAACCCCAATCTAAATCCAAACCCAAACCCAACCCTTTCCCGATTCGACCCCAACGAAGACCTCAAAGACCCAGAACCACCCCTCAATCTCCTCACTAAGCCCTCTCCCATCTCTCTTCCCGAGGACCCAACCCCCGAAAAAACCGAACAAATCGACTCAGCCCTTGCCCCATTCCTCAAGTTCTTCAAGCCCGGCGACTCCGATGAAGAAGAAGAAGCCGAAACCAATCAAAACCCATCAAATTTGACCCAAGTCGAGCAGCCTGTTACACTGAAGGTTCGATACTATGAGCCGAAGGCTGGGGATTTCGTAGTGGGGGTTGTGGTCTCGGGCAATGAGAACAAATTGGATGTGAATGTGGGTGCCGATTATTTAGGGACGATGTTGAGCAAAGAAGTGATGCCGATGTATAATGGGGAGCTGGAGTATTTGTTGTGTGATGTTGAGAAGGAGAAAGATGTGGGTTTGGTGAAGGGGAAGATGGGGATTGTGAAGGATGAGGAGGCTTTGAATAGGGAGAAGGTCGCGGGGAGGCCGGTAGTTGAGACGGGGACGGTTGTTTTCGCTGAGGTTTTGGGGCGGACGCTTAGTGGGAGGCCGCTTTTATCGTCGAGGAGAATGTATAGGAGAGTGGCATGGCATCGAGCGAGGCAGGTTCTTCTCTTATCTTTGAAGTTATGTTGGTGTTTTTTGTATGAATTGTGTGAAGTTTGGAGTTATGAAATGTCTAGTTTTGTTGGGTAAAACACTATTGCTTGCTTTTGTGCTAAAGAAGTTAGAAAGTTTAAGCAACAACTACAACAAGTCCGAGACTTTGGATGGGCGGGGAGAGCGGGTACATGTGGCATTTTCCTTCAGTTAGCTCTATTTCTTTTCTGAATACCTCGGTCCATATTCGATTAGACTTACCTCTACTCTTCATTGCTCCATTAATAACGATATTGACAATCGAACAGCTTGATGACACCGCATATGCCCGAATCATCTTAATTAGTTCTCCCTCAATTTATCCACGTGTTTTGCATGTGCAACAAAATTTGAAACTGACATTGCATTGACCCAATATTTAACTGTGTAAAGATTTATTTCCATTGCAAATTCATTACTTTGGAAGCGGTTATCTACACCAAAGAGATTGAGATGAGATGTAGCTTTGAAGTTTGAATAAGATATTGATAGGTTGAAAAGAATTACCTTTTTGGCGGGTTGATTGTGGAAAGCTAGTTATGTAAAGTAGAAGATTGAGCACTTATACCCCTTGCACTATCAATAAACCTTATACCCTCCCTGTTTGAGATGAATTGTGTGGTTTTAGAAGTTATGTTAATGTATTTGGGTGGTTGATGCATTTGTCCTAAAGAGGCTAAAATGTATAAATAATTCCGAGATAGTTTCTTATCACGTAAAAGATAATATTACAACATAGAACATATTAGGAGTGCCCTGTCCAAGTTGTATCCGGTGCAACCATGGTGCCCTGATAGTAGCTCTAGGCTAAATACTGGGTTATTTTTATAGATACTAACAGCGGAATTTGAGCATCATTGAAGTTGTTCTAAATAGTGACATGATCTTATTGGCAATCCTTCATTGCCGTGAACATTGGCCACCATAACCTTCATCACGGCCACCACATGTTTCGACCTCTAGCAATCACGTCATAGCCATGGCGAATGGAATTTGAGCTTAATGTGGCCACCACAGCGACAGCCTTTGTGCCAGTCAGTGGCAGAGCCATAGTTATAAGCCGGATGGGGCAAAAAAATCAAAATGTTCAAAAAGCTATTAGAGAAAAGACTCAAACCAAAAACTTCAATATCGCACATCCAATCTTAGGCTTTCCACCAATAGGCTAACTTTGAAAGTTGATTAAATTGTTGAGTAATTTTCATAGGGTTTCTCGACTCATTTACTTGATACATGTATTATCAATGAAAAATTGGAAAAGAAAATCCAGTAAAAGTCCACTTGACAATTGGACCTCCAAATTTTGCCCTTGAACCACTAGGCTAACTTATATATATATGGAAAACTCGGCTGAGATGGGACGCCTGTATAAACTCGGCCTAACATAGCTTTGTTCCTGATACCCTGTTTGTCTTTTGCCTTAGCTGCCATGAAGCTATTTTGACCAGACTTAAGGTGTAGAGACTAGAGAGTTTTTGGATTAAACTGTGCATCTTAGATTACAAGTTAATCATTCGTTGTTTAGATTGTCGCTTATTTTAGCGGAAAGACAATTTGAGGGTATGACATCATGTACGTTTTTCTTTAATTCTTCTTCTGTGCACGGCTGTTTGACAGCAATTATCCATTCAATTAGTAAAGATATTTTATAAGTGGCTCATTGCAAACTGTAAGTTATAAATTACAAGGGAAATGGACTTTGCACTCTGCTACTACTGCTGGAATGTAATAAGAGAAACTTTGTAGAATGGTGTGATTAAGTAATCACCTGGTCATTCTGAACATAGTGAAAGAAAGCAAAATTTTAGCCTTTCATTGAACAAGGCATGCAGTTTATGGACATGGGTATGTTGCCACATCTGTCTCCTTGGTCTTCTGAGTAGTTTTCTTTCTTCTTTTTCCCCTCTTTTAATTTTCGTATTGAAGTGAACGAAATATTCTTTATAATAGAAAATGCGCCATGCACTCAATAAATTTTAAATTTTTATCATACTTTCGGTGGTTTCTTGACTAAATGATGTAGTCAAGAAATGGTATATATGTTCTGTAACATCGTTTGCAAGCCTCATACTTGATAACCTTGCCCATGGATAAGTTTGTATTGTTAGAAATTGTGAAGAATGCATCATGTTACGTTTGCCAAAGACGAGCAGACGTCTGGACATAGCATGTCAGAAACACAGAGCAACGGCAGACGTCTGTAGAAGATCAACCCCAAACCCGAGACTGAAGGCCAGACGTTTGACCAAGTATGGTGCAGACGTATGGTGAAGCAAATGAAGCCCAACCCGAGACTTTAGAACAAACGCCTGGAGACACGACAGACGTCTGAACAAGGAAAACGAAGGGATACAGATTGAAGACAGACGTCTGCCTAAGTGTGGGTCAGACGTCTGTCGATGGCAAATCTGCAGCGAATCTGTTCTGGTAAATTTAGATTTATCTCTTGTTTTTTTTATAGGATTAAGGCTTGTCTATAAAAGGGGACCTCTCATGTGTATTCTATGCTGCCAAAATTAATTAGTAGAGAGAGAGATCATTGTATTTAGAAGGTGACGACTAGAGTTTATGAGATCTAAAGAGATTGAGAGAAATCTCCTAGGGTTGCTCGTGCTTGTAATTGATTCGAGGATTCCAGTAGACGTTTGCAGATTCCGCTCTGCTGGAGACTAGCCACACGGTGAGTGAACCTCGTTAACAAATCCTCTCCTGTTTGCGTTTTGATTTCTTATTTATTCCCGCACATATTAATTTGTCTTTCTTTAATTGCGTGGTTGTTGATTATTGCATGATTGGTTTGTCGCGGGTATTGTTCCGTGGATCAACTTGTTCCCAACAACTGGTATCAAGGCCGGAGTTGTATTTATCTGATACCAACAACTAATATCAGAATGTGGTTAAGGAACCTAGGGTTCTTCAATTCTACAATCTAGGTTAACGGTGGATAACGGTTAGGCCCCTCTTCCCCATTTTCTTAGATCATCGTTTTGAAGGCGTTGGTTCGGATCTAAGAAAAAAGTTATGTTTACTACGACGGTATAGAGTAAGATGGCGGAGGATAAGATAAGGATCGAAAAGTTCAATGATCACAATTATAGTTGGTGGCGCATGCAGATAGAGAACTATCTATATCAAAAGAACCTGTATTTTCCGTTGATAGGCGAGAAGCCCGAGAAAATAGTCGAGAGGCGTGCAACCTTTTGGATAGGAAAGCCTTGGCGACAATTAGGTTGTCGTTGACTCCGAAGGTGGCCTTTAATATCTCAAAGGAGAGGACAACCATGGGGCTAATAACGACGCTAACCAAGTTGTATGAAAAGCCTTCGACATCAAACAAAATCTTTTTGATGAAGAAGCTTTTCAACATGAAAATGGCAGAAAGTGGTTCGGTGACAGAACACTTAAATGATTTCAATAATATGACGAGCCAATTAGAATCCGTTTCAATTATGTTTAAAAATGAGATTTGAGCCCTACTATTTCTTTGTTCGTTGCCGGAGAGTCGGGAGAACCTCATAATGGCGGTTAGCAACTCTATCTAAGGGACTTCCATGTTTAATGATGCTGTGAGAAGCATATTAAGCGATGAGATGAGAAAAGCTGTGAGTGGAAGTTCAGGAACTTCTACGCTTGCAGTGAAGAATCACGGTAAGACTATGGATAAGGGAAAAGGGAAGAAGGGCAAGTCAAAAAGCTAAGAAAAATCGCAAGGAAAAATCTAAGGCGCATGTTGGAATGTGTTTGGTATCACATACACAGAAGCATCGACCGTTGCTGCCCATAGAAACTTTGACACATCCGAATCAAAGGTCATACTTCGCACTTGCTTTAGAATCGTTTATTCATCCATGCCATTTTGCCGTAGCGTCCCTGGTACCGTCTTCAACCAACGAATACCCTTCTGTGAGCAAAACTCTTCGAATTCTTATGTGCAGTATTCCCCTCCATTAGCAGACCTAAGGTATTTTACCTTAGTCCCAGTATGGTTCTCCACATTCACAATCCAAAGTTTGAAGATACCAAACACATCGTTCTTCGTCGTATACACCTATATTTTCCTTGCGATTTTTCCTGTGGGACATCTGTAGTCTATAAGCATATCCTGGAAAGTCCCTAGTCGTAGGTATATCGAGACGGGGCATTGATATTCCAGAGTAGACTAGCGCATATGATACTAGACCCATGTGATGGGCGATGGATGATCCCATATCCATTGGTGTTTGACATCAAGATCATATACGGATGCTCAGTGGTGACTGGGTACACTGGACGGACTCGCCGAGAACTCCTATATGGAATTATATCTATCGTCGGATAGCAGTTCTCAGGTGACACTGGTACAGGTTAGTCTGTAGACCCGAGATCGTCATAGAGTCTTGTGTGTTCTCCCACTGTACTTTGATTGCCATCCTACCACGGCTCTACTGAGTCGTGCAAACAGGTGGCCGTTGGGTACAGTCCCGAGACACATGAAGGCAATGAGCGATAGGAGAGGTTTCGTCTCTCCCGGTATTGGGGGTTGATGCTGTGCTGTGCCCGACTGGTTATATCAGTAAGTCCCTGGCCAGGGCTGCTGAGATTTGCTGATAAATGTTATCGGTAGTTTCTCGATCTGTTATAGACCATTCACCGGCACGACTTATTGAGTTATTAGGGTCGACGTGACCATCCCTAGGCTCGATATGCAGCATATCTGACGAAGAGACCGGACTGTACGGTAGTGTTGCCGGATGGCTCGACGGGAGTTGTAGCAGGTTCGCTTGTTTTCTTCTGATCGCTCACCTACCTCTTAACTTGAGTTATCCTTCTCTTTATCATTTAAAACTCAAGTTAACCATGGTTTATAGTAAGAAGAAATAAAATATATATTGATATATTTCTTTTTCTTCTAGTGAGTTATCTTTTATCTCATTTCCTCTTGTGAAAATATTGCCACCATCTTCTTCCTCTTTCTCATTTGCTCTCTAGTTTTTTCTAGTGAGTAAATACCACTTAAAGAAAGGTTTTTGAAGTGAGAACCTTAACCACAACTTCATTCTACACAAGCTTAGCCATCTTGTTTAGAGTGTTCTCTTCGGTTTTACGAAGTTGCGAGCTTAGACGGAGAACTTCGTGATGGATCGTCGTGGACACAAGAGGACTTCAAGAGAACCTCCATTCAACACCCTAGAGACCAAGGAGTCCACCGAAAGGGAGCTACAAAGGTTGTAGTCTCGAAACCCTAGATTAGTTCGCTTTATATTTCGAAACCCTAATTTTCTAGGATCGATTCCTTTGCATGTTCGTTTAGCACCATAAAAAATTTAAACTTTGGGACATGTGATGCTTCAAAACTCATTATAGGGTGCTAGACAAACCTTTCAAGGGGTGCGGCCGTCTACTAAAGTTTCTGACAAGCATTCGATCAGGTTGTCGTGAATCTTGTTGAATTACCCGACTGGTTATTGAAAAGTGTTTTCAATATCGAGACTAAAATGCGGGGTTTATAATTGTTAGGCATGTGATGTCTAAGGAATTCATTTGGTTAGGCATGAAATCCAAAGTATGTGATACATTGGGTTTATGATGTCTAAGATGGTTGCGGATTCCAATTGTTGTAGTTTTTCACTTTTTTTCTGCGACCGTAAGTGTAATATGTGGTGTATCGCCGGTTTCATTGTTATACGTCAACGACAATTGGTTAAGCATATTTATTTACGTTGATGTTATGTGTTGCTGTGATATGTTATATTGGATTGTCGTGTTTTGAATAGCCGGGTTTTTTTTATGTGAGATGAGAGTTTTTTCATTTTCATTCATGTAAAAGCTTTATGTAATATTCTTTTTTGGGGGTATTTCCGGGTTGAGGATGATGTCACCATTGATGTATATTATTTACTTTTCCGCATTAGGATAGACCCAAGGAGGAGAGCACAAGTAACCGGGTTCTAGAGTCCAGTGGGAGACCATCTCGAGGAGTCGAGACCAGGTCTCCTAACTCTGGAATTGGGAGGGTTGCTTGCCGCTCTCGTAGTGGTCTAGGGATTTGGGTTTGGCTATTCATCGCGACCGTGGAATCCGTGTTTTATACTGGCTTAATTTAAAACACGGAATTCATAGTATATCCAATATTTCATGTGTTCTTCTGCTGCTGATATTCTGTGATGCGATCACTTGATATGTTGAGACGATTGCTTATATTATATATATGAGATATAATAAATATTAATGCTTTCGTTTCTTATGTGATGCTTATGAAGCATATATGTTGGGACTTCATTAATGAGATTAATGAAATAAAAGAAACCTAAAAATGTTGCAGAATCTTGTTTTAAAAACTGGCAGTTCTAGTTCTTGCTTTGCATAGCGGTATTTCTTGTAGAATATCCAGCACCTTATTCGATAAGGAAAGAGCCGAGATCCCTTCACCGGGAGTGACCTCTTTAGCGAAACTGGCAGATGCTACAACCTACTCGGTTTTGACTTTTGATTGCTTTTTTAGTTCATGCTTTGCATAGAGGTATTTGTGAAATATCCAGCACCTCATTCGATGAGGAAAGGCCGAGATCCCTTCACCGGGGGTGGCCTCTTTAGCAAAACTAGTAAAAGACTAAAAAAACACTCATTTTCAAAATCACTCGATTCTACAACGATATCAAGTTCATTACGCAAAATGTTTTTAAATTTTCTTAAACATCTGTCGTAGCCCTCCGTCATTTCAGATAAGTAGTATTTAGTATTCGTACTGCGTTTGTTGACCTTCGTCAAGGCGTAGTGTGTGGCAGCTGATTAGTGCTATCTGCTAAAGCATATGATGCGATTGGATTAGGGTAGTCGTGCAGCCTTGTTGACCTCCGTCAAGGGTCGTGCGGGTGGGTTTAATTCAATCATGAAATGTACGGGTTGAATTTGACTAGCAGCCTATGGTTTGTTGACCTCCGTCAAGGTCATAGGAAGCTCGGGGCAAAATATTATCGGGAATTTCAAGTGTTGAAATTTGCAATGAGATTGCATACCTTCTATGAGATAGTTGGATCCCGATACCCACTGCAAGTAAGAGTTACTCCTGGGAGAGTTTTGCACATTACAATTAGCCGATCAAGTAGGTGTCTAGAAAGGTGTTAACGGGGTTACGCTCCTGGGAAAACGAGGTTTATTTTAATTAGGTCCGTGCGAAAGCACGAGAAACCTCCCTCAAAGTACCGACACTGATCTGGCCGAAAGATTGGCGAACTTGTAGCGTGTAATTAATCTCAGCTAGTCTTACCTTTTAGGGTTTGAAGGAAGATTTGATAAAAACAGTTGGAACCATCCTGATTAGATAAAATAATAACCAATCTGATCTTGCAAGAGCATACGCTGAGTGTTTTCTTATCTCTCTTCTGGTAGCGATCATGTCATGCCTTAATCAAGATAAAAATATGGATGCATTGAATTAACCTGCTTATTATATTGAGCTGGGGAATGTTTGTTCCACTCTATCTTATAACTGTTATAAGTCCGAGCAGGAAATAGGGGAATATCCGGATTCCTTTGACATCCATTCGAGGAATGTGCATGTTGATGCATCTTCTTCGGGTGTGTTTGTTATCGAGAACTGTTTCTCAGTATCCTCTACGTCCTAGGTATAAGATACCGGATCAGGATCCTATATATGTAATCTGTTATATGGGCTACAGAAATTTAGAGAACTGAGATAGGGTGATATATATCTAAATGTTAAAGAATGGTGTAATTGTTGCAGCCAAGTCAGTTAGCAAATATCACCTTGTATTATCAAATGGTAAATACATTGATTCTGAACGAATGTTATTACATACCGAACCTGATATACATCATTACATCAGATTCTTTATTAAGTTAAAGAAGGATATAATTTTGTATTGCGGGATAATGTTGTGAACATTTTTCTTAATCAAGAGTTGATTGGATCAGGCACGTTATGAAATGGCATATATGTTCTAAATCAAACCACAGTTCAAAGTATCTAGAACACACACAAGAGGAGTAGTTCAGAAATGAACGAATCCTTCTTGTAGCATTGTAGACTAGATCATATCAATGCGACACGACCAGCTAAGTTACATAAGGATGAATATGAGAATCTGCTCGAATTTTCATCTTATGATACTTGCCAGTCTTGTCTCAAAGGTAAAGTGATCAATACTCCGTTTACTGGAAACAGAGAAAGAGTTACTGAACTCTTGGGACAGATACATGATGATGTATACGGTCCAATGTCTACAAATGCCAATGTTGGTTCTTCGTACTTCATTATATTCACTGATCATCTCTCAAAATTCGGACATATGTTTCTGTTGAAACACAAGTCTGAAACTTTTGAGAAATTCAAGGAATATAAGCTTGAAGTTAAGAACCAAACGGGTAGAAGTATTAAGGTCTTTCGATATGATCGAAGAGGAGAATACTTGGGCATGAAGTTCCTGGATTTTCTAAACAGAGAATAGGATTCTTTCTCAGCTTTCCTTCGTATACACCACATCACAACGGTATATCGGGACGGAGGTATCGCACCCTATGAGATATGGCGCGCTCTATGATGAGTACTGCTGAGTTACCTGTTTTCTTTTGGAGTTATACACTTGAGAAGTTGCATACCTATGAGATATGGCGCGCTCTATGATGAGTACTGCTGAGTTACCTGTTTCCTTTTGGAGTTATGCACTTGAGAAGTTGTATACCTATTGAATGGGGTTCTATTCAAATCAGTGCCTACCACTCTATATGAGATATGGAATTGGAAGAGACCATGTCTTAAATGAGTTAAAATATTGGGTTGTCCAGCCTATGTTGAAAAGCAAAATCCGGACAAGTTCGAGGCAAGATCAGTTCTATATAAGTTTGTTAGGATATCCCAATCATTTGTGTGGGAACATCTTCTACCACACTGAGGAGCAAAATGTATTTTGTTTCTCAGCATGCCACCTTTTTAGAAAAATGAATTTCTTATGAAGAAATTAGTGGCCATGAGGTAGAACTGGAAGGAGTTCCAGCTGGACAAACTAACAGCTAATGATTTGGTAAAACCAAAAGATTCAATAGTCCCCAACGAGCCTTGGCCTCTCCGCGAATCTGGTAGGGTTCCTCATCCACCTGAGAGATACTACGGTTTCCTCGGTGACGGTATATGATGACCCAATTAGGTTCAGGCAGGCCATTACGAGTGGGGACTCTGTGAAAAGGCTGGATGCTATGCTTAAGTCCATCGGGATCAATGCACGCATCGTGGAGTTGGAACATCTGTTTTGATATGGCAGTCAAAGAGTTTGACTTCATCAAAAAGGTAGATGAAGCTTGTATATACAGGAAGGCTGTAGAGAGTAAGGTTGTCTTCCACGTATTGTACGTAGATGGCATACTCTTGATAGGAAATGGTTTCCTATGCTACACTCGGTCAAGCTTCTCTTATCATGAGGATTCTCCATAGAAGATCTGGATGATACCTACTACATCTTGTGGATAATGATCTATGATGATAGATCTAAGTGGATGTTGGGAGTGTCCCAAATTCAGGTACATTAACATCATACTAAAGGATTTAGTATGGAAGATTCTAAGCGTGGTGGTTCGCCCACTTACTCAGGAATCTCTCTCCAAAATGATGTCTTCCAAGACCGATTTGGAGAGAGCTCGCGTGCAAGGGATGTCCTATGCTTCGGCAGTAGGCTTTATCATGTGTGCGATATTATGTACCAAACCAGATGTAGATGACTCACTAGGTGTAGCGATTAGAAATTAATCGGATCTTAGGAGAATCATTGGACAACTGTGGAGGACATTATTAAGTACTTGAGAAGCACTAAATGAATGTTCTTGGTTCCAGCTCCCAGAGTGATAAGGACGACTGAAAGTCAGTCACGGGCTTTGTCTTTATCCTCAGTGGAGGGACGGTATGTTGGAAGAGTTCCAAGGTAGATACCATGGCATACTAGACGATAAAAGCTGAATACATCGCTACCAACGATGCTACCGAAGTGGATGTCTGGATATTTCTTGTTCATGAGATGAACATGGTTCCTATCATTGAGCGTCCAATAACTGTTATTGTGACAACAATGGAGTTGTGGGTTTGGCCTAGGAACACTGGTCCCATCAGCGATCCAGACATATTCTGAGGACAGTATCACCTGATCTGGGAGATGGTTGATCTCCAAGAGATCGAGGTTAGGAGAGTTAGCGCGAAGGATAACACCGTGGATCTACTCACAGAGGCCTTTCCCGAGAGACTTTTATGGGGCGTTGGGTATGAGATACTACAACGAATGGCCTTAGTGCAAGTGGGAGATAGTTATATGAATGCCCCAGATGCCATTATTATACATGTAATGTATATTATAGTGGATGCTTGGACAGATATAGGGAGGACTTTCTTGCTCGACATGATAGTATGCTATCTGGTTGCTCTTTATCTTAACATGTACACTTATTGTCTCTCTATTACATGTTGATAAAGCCCTTAGGATGAGTACTTGACTATCAGGATTATGATGCAGATCATACTAGTGGGACAGAGGTAGTCGGTAAGTACATCCTTCAAATGTTCCTAGTCGTGGGAGTATCGAGACGGGGCATCGATATTCCAGAGTAGACTAGCGTATACGCTTCTCGACCCATGTGATGGGTGATGGATGATCCCATATCCATTGGTGTTTGACATCAGAGATGGTATACGGGTGCTCAGTGGAGACAGGGTATACTGGATGGACTCGTCGAGAACTCCTAGATGGTATTATACTCATCGTCAGATAGCAGTTCTCTGGTGACACTGGTACAGGTTAGTCTGTCGACCTGAGATCGTCATAGAGTCTTGTGTGATTCCCACTGTGCTTTGATTTCCACCTTACCACGTTCAAGAGATCGTGCAAAACGGTGGTTTTTGGGTACAGTCCCGAGTCACATGGAGGCAATGAGCGATAGAAGGGGATTTCGTCTCTTCCGGTATTGGGGGTTGATGTTGCGCTATGCTCAATTGGCCATAACAGGAAATTCTTGGCCATGGTTGCTGAGAACTACTGATAAGTGTTATCAGTAGTTTCTCGAACCGTTATGAGCCTCACATCGGCATGACTTACTAGGCTATTGGGGTCTGACGTTATACCACCACCAGGCTGTGATATGCGACATATCAGACGAAGATACCAGACTGTACGATAGTGTTACTTATTGGATTCGCAGGAGTATGAGCATACTTGCTTGTTAATCTTCTGATCGCTCAATACCCGGGTGGTCGTTACGTTTAGCAGACCGCTTGCGGCTTGTGGGTGTTTGATATGATCATCACCTAGTGTCGGCGTATTGACGAGTCTTTAGAGTCCTACACAGAGGTTTCCTGCTTCATGTGAAACGAAGTAGGAGCACATATGTGATATGTGCGGGACCGAGATTAATGCGCGTATGTGATACCGTATTCTATTCTCGTGATATGTGATATCGGTCGATTATATGTGATATAGCCGGGTTATCGGATCAAGTGTTGATTCGATAAGTTGATACGATTGAAATTAGTCGGTTGCATGTGATATAGCCGGATTATTAAATCAAGTGTTGATTTAATAATTTAATGTATAATTATATATTTCATATATTAATTTACATTAACTAATATTAGCTCACTTAAGATTTCTTTTTCTCACTTGTGTGCATTTAGTATATATGTGATATATATTAATGTATATTTTTTGTGTCATGCTTGATGATACATGTGACATGGGTGTATGAGACTCACACCATACTTATGAATGATAATCTTAGGGTTTTTATTTATCAAAGTAAATCAAAAATTGGTTGGAAATTTGTCATGAACAGAAGCTTGGAGAAGCTTGTTGTGTCCATTGAGTTAGTCCACAAATTTGTTTTACTTGAGATATTTGTTAATCCAACCATTATCCTAAGCCATGGTTAAGTCTTTACAAGGGTTAGTATATGATATTAACTCACCCATGGTTGCCATAACACTTGAGATTTTTCCATGGCTGCTTCTTCTTCATCTCCTTCCTCAAGCTCACTAGCTTTTTGGGAGGTGAAGAAAATGAGTGAGAAAAATATTTCTAAAGTGAGCAAAATTCCTACTTCATCATCCTCTACTATATTAGCCATTTAGTTTAGGGTGTTTGCTTTACTAATTCCATATTAGTGAAGAGGTAGCATGAGCTTGAGTCTCCTCGACGTAGATCGTCTTCAGCCTCGAAAACTTCGAGCAAACTTGTTCATTTCTTCATGTGAACCCTTACTAGAGTTCGGGTGTTCACTACTAGAGCGAAGGGACTACTACACGGAGTTTTAGAAGTGAAGGACCGGTCTACAAAGATTGTATTCCTCATTCACTTAGATGTAAAATTGTTTACATGTTGTATTGTTTTATTCTCTAGTTAAGATTCTAGGGATAGGGTTGTTTAGCATGGTAATTTTTTGAAAATGACATGGACGATACCTTCCGAAACCTTGCTGTCGTGCTGAATATCCCTACACTTTTAAGAACGGCGACTTTATTATTCTATCACTATTCGTTGATGATATGCTTGTAAAGGGTCCGAATTTCGAAAAGATTCAAAATTTGAAGAAGATGACAAAATTCTTCATGAAGGATTTGAGAGCGGCAAAGCAAATTTTAGGCATGAAAATCGTGAGAGATAGGAAACAGCGAAAACTGTTATCATAAAGGGATTACATCGAGAAGGTTTTGAAGCGGTTTATCATGGACAAGTCAAAACCGGTGAGTTCGCTCTTAGCGAAGCATTTCAAACTCAGTAAGGAGTTGTGCCCGACAATTCAAGAGCAGAAAAATGAGATGGTGAGCGTGTCTTATGCATTTGTGGTGGGGAGTTTGATAGATGCGATGGTGAGTACGAGACATGATATTATACATGCAGTGGGAGTTGTTAAAAGGTATATGTAAAACCCAGGTAAGGAGTATTGGAATGCGGCGAAGTGGATGTTGAGATATCTAAAGGGTACGTCAAATCACTGTTTATGTTTCGGGGGTGACTCTAAAGATGTAAGGTTACGTTGATGTGAACTACTCGGGTGATCGAGATAGCGGGAAGAGCACAACGGGGTACGTGTTTACTGTTGGGGGACAACGGTGGGTTAGGTCTCAAAATTGCAAAAGGCGGTGGTATTGTCGACTATGGAAGCTGAACACGTGACAATCACGGAATCCGGCTAGGAGATGGTATGGTTATAAGGGTTACTTAAAGAATTGGGCAAGAAGCAAGATTTCAATACCTTGTGGAGCGACAGCCAAAATGCGATACATTTGGCGAAAAACACGACACATCACTCTTGGACGAAGCACATCAAGGTGCGTTATCATTTCATTCGTATTACGATAGAAGAAGCAAAAGATCGCGGGAGAAAAGAATCTGGCGGATATCTTCACCAAAGTTGTAGATAGAGACAGGATGGACTCTGTTGCGATTTGGTGAAGCTCGCCATGAAAATCTGATGAGGAGAAAGTAGAGCGAAGTCATGTAAAGTCCACTAGCGTTGGGAATCAAGGCTGAAGCATCTTCAAGTGGGAGATTGTTAGAAATTGTGAAGAATGCATCAGGTTAGAAATACAGAGTAACGGTAGACGACTGAAAGCCAGCACAGCAGACGTTTGCAGAATATCAATCCCTAACCCGAGACTGAAGGCCAGACGTCTGATCAAGTGTAGTTCAGATGTCTGGTGAGGCAAATGAAGCCTAACCCGAGACTTTAGAACAAACGTGTCAGGGGACACGACAGACGTCTGAACAAGGACGACAAATCTGCTGCGAATCTGATTTGGTAAATTTAGATTTATCTCTTGTTTTTTTTATAGGATTAGGGCTTGTCTATAAAATGGGACTTCTCATATGTATTCTATGCTGCCAAAATTAATCAGTAGAGAGATCATTGTATTAAGAGGGTGACGGTTAGGGTTTGTGAGATTTAAAAAGATTTGAGAGAAATCTCCTAGGGTTGCTCATGCTTGTAATTGATTCGAGGAACGTTGGACGTTTGCAAATTCCGCTCTGCTGGGGGACTAGCCATACAGTAGGTAAACCTTGTTAACAAATACTCTCTTGTTTGCGTTTTGATTTCTTATTTATTCTCGCATTTATTAATTTGTATTTCGTTAATTGCGTGGTTGATTATTGCGTGATGGGTTTGTCGCGAGTATTGTTCCGTGGATCAACTTGTTCTCAACATGTGTTTCTTTGCCAACAGATAATGCAGCTTAATGAGCCCATCGAGGTTAAAATTTTCGAGTGGAATACTGGTGGGCTTCTAACAAGAATAGAGGTGACATTCTTTGTGTATTGTCTTTTACAACAAGAATATTCAATTCTCGTCTCTTTCTTTTGCTTATAGTGACCTTAGTCAATATAACATTTCATTGAGTGCATGAAATGTGGATGGTACGAAATACAAATTGTAGAGTTGTGCATGAAGCATCATCAAAGTATTCACCCCTCGAAAGGATTAAAAAGGACTAAATTAAAAGGTTATAGAGCATGTTCAAAAGCTTCTATCATCACCAACAGGGCGGTAGGATTAAAAAGGACTAAATTAAAAGGTTATAGAGCATGTTCAAAAGCTTCTATCATCACCAACAGGGCAGTATGTTATGCCAAAGGATTTCTTCCTCTTTAAAGCACATGTAACTATTTATTTATCTTTTCCAGGGTCTACGAGCATTCCTTCCCAAAGCTGAGTTGATGAATAGGGTTAACAGTTTCATGGATTTGAAAGAAAATGTAAGATAAATCCCTTCTTATGTTACCCTCAAATTATGGCCTATGATCGTCAAGGTTTATTGGTTAGCAATTTTTAATCGGCATAATCTTCAAGGTACTCTGTATACTACTCTGTGGGCTCTGTGTGCTTATAGAATTGGTTACTGTTGCAGGTGGGTCGCCAATTGGTTGTGAGCATAGTAAGGATCGATGAAACGACTAATGACTTGATAATTAGCGAGAAAGAGGCCTGGGTAAGCTCATTATACTTTATTAATTTTTTGTGTTCATACTTTGTGGTTAACCTCTGCTAGTCGGCTTTCTTAAACATGTGACATTTCTTTTCGTGCTATATATCTAAGCTTCATGTAGACAGGTACAAGAAAAGTGCAGCTATTTATGTCTTCTGTAGTATGTTATCAAATATATTGGCCTTGATTAGTAGTCATTAAAATTAGCTGCTTTATGTTATATCATTTTGGAATTTCAGCTTATAAATTAATGATTGTAGGATATGATAAACTTGAAAGAAGGAACTCTTTTAGAAGGGACCGTTCGCAAAATCTTTCCATATGGAGCCCAAGTCAGGATTGGTGATACTAACAGAAGGTAAGGATATGTTAGGACCCAGTTCCATCAATACAATCTGATTATTGTTTTGCTTTCTGAAATGCAAGTTGGTTGTTATATAAAGAATTGCATTTTGCTTTATCAGACGTTGACTGCTTACTCATACATAAATTGTTTGTGGATAGTAACCTTGGTAATTTTTGCTCCATTACTTATTTCTATTGTATCACTTCTTTTCTTTTCCTTTTCTTTTTTTTCAATTGATTTGGGCTAAGTCGGTAAATTTTTGTGTGTGCTTAGCTGTTCCAATAAAACAATTTGTTAACAACAATAATATATGCTCGCACAAGTTCGAATCACAATTTTGATTCAATTGCAAGCTTTTCACAATCATAATACAATTACAATTTGAATCTTGTACAGATGACAACTCTAATAATTGCAGTTAATGTCCAAAGAGCAGATTTGAGATCTACAGACGAGTTTCTGCATAATTAAATCTTCTTTTGGAAACTAATTCATTTTGCAGTGGATTGCTGCATATCTCAAACATAAGTCGTGGTCGTGTGCCATCTGTAAGCGATGTATTAGCAGTGGATGAAAAGGTGATAGTTCTCGTTGTCAAATCACTGTTTCCTGACAAAATTTCTCTGAGGTGAGCACATCATAAGCTTATCTTCCCATTTCATGTCCCCAATCGATTTTCAGAATTCGTGTAAGTAATTGTTGAAAGTATATCTATTACGCATTATGAACTGTACTATACCTCACAATATTTTCTGCATAATGTGATGAGCAGCACTGCAGATCTTGAAAGCGAACCTGGCTTATTCCTTTCAGATAAAGAGGTAACTTATTTCTTTGAAGTTGGTCCATTTAGTTTCTTCTGAGATTGTATCTGTTCTTAAATCACTGCATAAGTTAACGTTTTGTGATTCTCGTTATCAGAAAGTGTTCTCTGAAGCCGAAGAAATGGCAAAAAAGTACAAGCAAAGGCTGCCAGTTGTTTCGTTGACTCGTAAATCGGATCCATGTCCAACAGATGTGCTTCCATTTGACGATGAGGCTAGACTTTATTCTAACTGGAGTTGGTTCAAATTTGAACAACATAAGGAGGTGGATGCTAATGTCGACAACGGTGGTACTCCATAAGTGTAAATAGTTCTCATGGGATTCGTTAGAGACTTGGGATTTATGCTCTGCCACTCGGCCTTTCTTTTGGTGTCGGTGGAGCAACCATGCAGAAATGCAAAGTTTAGATGTTAGGTACCGATTAATGGAGAGCCTTTTCCAGTAGAATTTTGGCAGTTTGATTGACTCCGGGTCATCCGTGGCATTGCCTATTTTGTATAATGGAAGATTGCAAAGTAGATTCTTGTTAATATGTTTATTTCATTTATGTTGTAATAGGTGGTCTTAATTTAGTGAGCACAATGAAAGGCATGTAGAGAAACCTTGCAAGAGAGATTTTCCTCAAATTAATTTCCTGAAATAGTACAAATGGATACATCTATTGTTCTGTTATAATTTGTCTCATGATATTATCATATTCTGCATAATTCCTTCAGTAAAATCAGTGATTGATCAATCATGCGCATACCGTAGAAAAAACTTTTTAGTGAAGGTGCTCGGTCGAAACTAATGGTATTAGTAATAAAGATGTAACAGAGAATCTCATTTGTAATGGTATTAGTAACAAAGATGTAACAGAGAATCTTAAACATGTGGGCTTATGGTGTTTGTTTGTTTGGTAAATTTTTGGGTAGACAAATTGTGGTAGGAAAAGCATTTTTGATATTTAACAGTCCTAAATAATCAGAGCTCGCGTATTGGTATTTTGAGAAAATTCTGCCACCATGTATGGCTTTTCATTACACACATTGTCAACCTTTTCCATTTTTCTCTTCGATTGCCGGTGATGAGGGAGTGAAAAAAAAAATTTGGCAGCTACAACTTGTACTCCGTTTCTATGAAATTTGTAGAACACCACATTCTCAAAACGATGAAGCTCTGAATCCCATTCTGTCTTCGATTCCTTCCAGATTTCTGCAGATAACATGCATAAAGCAATATTAGATTGAGAACAATATTTCTGTACACTCACTTCTGAACCTCATATTTTATGTTATTTTCAAACTTTTCTTTGTGATAGTTATATGCAATGCAATGCGCGTATGCACATAACCAAAAAAACTACTAAAATTCTTAGAATTACAAATTAAAAAAAAATCTACATTGGAGCGAACAAAGGGAACAAAATTTGTTGAAAGTTGAAAGCCTACCATAACATTTGGATTATAATCAGAGAGCAATGTCTCATTGATATGCCAGAAAAACGGATACAATCTTATAACGCTATCTGATTTAAAAAATTCTTTATCTGATCAAATAAATTTCATAGGCCACATGTTTGCGCTAAATATTTTCTGTATGATAGGGTTGAATACTGCTCCAATTTTTTTCTTGCCAGTATGTTGTAAACACCACCTCGAGTTAAAGAGGTGCTATTTTTTTTCCGGTGTCTAATTATAATGAAAATAGATTTCAAAATCACGCAAATGGTTACAAATGGTCAGGTTTCCTAAGTAAATTTGCACATCATAATCATGAGATTTCTAAGATTTATATTTGCATTGTTCCGACAATGTGGATAGAGTGATTAGAAAATCATCACAGCCATCAAAGAGAAGAAACAAGAAATTGTCTTTCGACATTCCAATTTGGCAGTTTGATATTGACTCAGCCAAAGGTTTAGAATCTCGGTGTCACCAATATCGGTTAGCCAATTTTGGGATCGGAATTGACCATCGCCACTATATCAGCCATCTCGTATCGATATATCGGAAATATCGGACTCCTTATTGTCTGAGAAAACCAAGTTTAATAATTGGTAAAAATATTAAATGAATAGTTAAAATAACTGGAAACCATTCGACATATTTTTTTAGTAATTAATGATGTCTAGAGTGGCATTTTATACATGTTGTAAGATATTTGAATAATTTAACCCACTAACCTATAAATAGGCTTAATAAACTCCAATAATGACCAAGGTTTAAAATCTCAGTGTCGGTCTTGGGATCGTGTTAAAAACTAAGATTAATTAAGATAAAATTTTCGCTTCTTTTTATTTCTTTCTCTTCCTCCTTAAATAAATACAATGTTGATAATCAACTAGATAAGAAAGAAATAATCACAACTAATATTCTATCTTATCTAAAATTAAATACTACTTCAAGGTAAACAATACTAACTGCCTAGATATAGCTAAATAATACTAAACCTTATCTAAATACTGATACTAGATTAAATCATCCAAACTAATCACAAACTAATTTAAACTAACAATGGTGATTTCAATCCAGATATGGGCCTCTCCATGGAAGATCTACCTATTGGGGTTGAAAATTACACCCCACTGCCAAAATCAAAAAGTCAAAAGTTAAAAGTCAAATTCAAAAAGTCAAAGTCAAGACTCAAAAGGTGGGCCCGGACCCAAGCCCGAACCCAAGCCAAGCGGGCCTAAGCCCAAGCCTAACCGGTCCAAACTTTACCCGGTCCAAGACCAAGCATGGGGCCGTCCCATGCTAAGAAATTAGGAAAATGTAATAAATAAATATATAAATTTAAAGTGTAAAAGAATGGGCAAAAAACCAAAATTGTAAAGCCCAGGGGGCTAAGCGTAAAATGTAAAGACTATAAAAGCCAACCGTATGATGAACTAATAACAATTTTCATTCCCTTACATATTTTTAGGGTTTTGAGCATCCACCTATGTTGAGGTAATTTTCTCTTTTCTTATTCTCCATTTTTTTGCTTACCCTCCAAGAAAAGAAGAAAAGGAACCCCTTTTCTCCAAAAACTCCAAAAACACATATATTAAAACTCAAGATCTAATAAAAGGAGGTTCCTTTTCTCAAATCCAAAGGAGGGATCGACCCCCATGAGTGAAAGCCGACGCTTTCATCATGGGTCGATCCCTCCAAACATATAGAATAGTAATGGACGAAGGACCGTTGTAAATCCCATTGGTTTCATCCTCAAAACTCATAAAATCGACGACTTTGGGGCGAAAGCTCAAAGCTTTCGCCTTACAAAGCTGCCTTGCTACCCAATCCTTAATAGGATCCGCGAGGAAAATGGTCATGACCTATGTTTCACCCCCAAACCTCAAACACGGATTCCACCAGTGTTCAACTTCGAAACCCCAAAAAGGGGTTCCCGCTTCGGAACCCCCCTTTTCGGAACCCCCTAAAGGGAGTTCCTTTTTTCGGGACCCCTCCCGGGTCCCCCTTTTCGAGGCTTTCCCAAAAGGGGATACCGTTGTCAGGAACCCCCCAATGAGGGCTCCCGATTTTGGAACTCCCTAAAGAAGGCTCCCGACTTTGGGACCCCCCAAGAGAGCTCCCGATTTTAGGACCCCAACTTTAAGGGGTCTTCCGACCTCGAAATCCCCCAAAAAAGGCTCCAGCTCCTGATTTCAGGGCCTCTTAAAGCGGTCTCCCGACTTTGGGACCCCCCAAAAGGGCTCTATCGCTTCGGGACCTCCCTCTTGGAGGTCCCACGACTTTGGGACCCCCCAAAGGGGGTCTACTGCTTAGGGGCCTCCTTCAAAAAGGTCCCATCACTTCGGGACCCCCTCTCTTAGGGATCTCACTACTTTGAACATCTCTTTCTCTCTTCCTCTTCCGGAAGCTTTCCGACACACTCAAGTCACCTTCCTCTAAAAAAATTTGTTCTGGGGCGCTGCCCCGAGCCCCTTAAGACCTCCTGGACCCTCTACCCATTGACCGGGCAGCAGGACCCCCGTGTGATGATCCCCCGATATGTTAAAATAGTCCTAAAATTGTTTTCAAGAACACACACAGTTCACATCGAGTTCGCATGATATGCATGACTCGTTAATCGAAGATTCTATCGCGTCAAAGCGAGGGGTAATTAACGGCAGTTTTGTGCCGTTTTGTGGAGATTAGAATCCCATAATCAATAAACCCCTGCCTACCACTGGGCAGGGGTAATCTGTACAAGCCCAAAACGCGAGCACATCCATCTCCATGCAGTGACAAAAAATACTCTATAGATTCTGCCATACCCGGTGGGACATATTTCTCCTCCCATATTTTGGATCAAACGTCATGTGATCTCGTTCAACATATATATCGTTGTTTGTACTAAAATTATGCTCGTTCATGCAGATTATCAATTTTTAGCAATAAAAAACAATCAACATCACTTGACAATGTCTCCGAAAACAAACTCGAGTTCTGATGCAAGCCTAGTTGCGTACACAATCAAAACGACTGCCCGAGTGATTCTCCCGTCAAGCCTTATGCAGCAGTGGGAGGAACCACTGCTTCAATTCAGTTCCATTCTATTTTCTGTTAGTGTATATGCCCTAGAGGCCATTACTGTATCATACTGGATTGTATATTACTTGATGGAAGCTTGGGATATTCACCTTGTATTGACATTCTTGCTCAAAATGGTAGTATGCTACTTGGTTTGTTTCTGCTTTAATGTGTGCATGTGTTTCTTTTAGCATATCGCCTTTACACATTAGTGGAGCCCTTAGGATCTTTGCTTGATTACCAGCGTTGTGATGGCAGTCATACTCGTGAGGGCTGGGTAATCCATAAGCACATCCTTATGCAGGTCCCTAGTCGCAGGACTATCGAGACAGGGCATCGATACTCCAGAGTAGAGTAGCGTATGCGCTTCTCATCCCAGTTTGGGAGACGGTCTGTCCCACAGCCGTCAGTACGTCGTACTTGGGATAGTATGCGGGTGCTCGTTAGGTTACGAGTACACTGGACAGGACTCGTCGGGAACTGTTGGTTGGTATTATACCTATCGTCAGTTATCAGTTCCCATGTGACATGAGTACAGCTTAGTCCATTGACTTGACACTGTCACTTCGCCTCGAGTGTGTTCCCACTGTACTTTGATTACTACCCTATCACGGCTCAAAGGAGTCGTGCAAACAGGTAGTTTTTGGGTGCAGTCCCGAAGCACTTGGAGGCAGTGACGGTTAGACAGGATTCGTCTCTCCCGGTATTGGGGGTTGATATCGCGCTGTGTCTAGGAGAGCCATTATACAAAGTCCCTGGCCAGGGCAAGCGAAATAGACTGGTAGGTTTCCAGTGTTATCTCAGGTGTTCTGGGCTACACTCCGACACGACTTGTACCGCTATTAGGGGACCGACGTTTACCGCCCCCTAGGCCCGCCATGCGATGTTCTTAGACGAACAGACCAGACTGTACGGAGACTGTCACATACAGGCTCAGTAGGAGTTCAGATGGGTTTTACTCGTCAGTCTTCTTATCGGCATCTACCTGGGGACCGTTACGTACAGCTAGTGCCGCTTGCAGTCTGTGGTTAAACCCACTGCCAGCGTAGTGTCGAGTCTTTAGAGTCCCACACAGAGAGTTATTCGTCTTTAGGCAAAATGAGTAGAGGTCGCATGGTATTGCGACGGGGTTCGTTCACATCCGCGCACTTGTGCACGTTTGATGTCCGGACAGCTTATACTAGCGGGTTTTGGTTTAAGCCGGATCCTAGTATATGATTTGGGATTGGTTTTATCTCATAGTATTCGTGTTCCTCGGACACGAATATGGGTGTGTATGCACAGTTGTTTGAGGCAGAGGAAGAGGATTTTCATTAGGGTTTTGGAACGGGTGTGTATGCACAGTTGACAGTCGTCTTTTTCCAAACCCTAATGAATTTGTGATATATCAATTAATAATATTAATTAAATGAAATTGTGTCATGGTTGGGTTTGTTGACTTGTTGACCAAGGTTGACTAGTTGACCATGGTTGAAATTTTGACCATCATCATTACACATCAAAGATGCTCTTTGATCTTTGCAAAAACCATTTAATATGAAATGATAATTGTCTCATCAAACCAACCATCAACTTTTTCATTTGATTAAAATTATTAATTTGATTAATTCACTTATATTGTTATGGTTGTAAAAAGCTATCTCATTCTATGATTCTCATTCTCTCTCTTCCTCTTCCTCTCTCTCTAGCTCTCCCCTCTCATGAGTTGAGAACCCCTTGAGCTTGAGATAAAACCCTCAAAAATACTCTCTACTCTTTCTAAGGTCCTAGGTTTAGCACACCAAGCACCTTAGTTACTTGCAGTTTGAAGTTGGAGCCAAAGGTTGAGGCCCTCGGGTGGATCTTTCTTCGGCAAGAGAAGGCGACGAGACGATCCGTTCTTTCACTCCAAGGAGCAAGAAGAGAAGGACTTGAAGACCTAGGTATAACCCCCTTTTCGAGTAGCTAAACTTTCTTTAGCTTTGTAGTTAGTTTTGTTTAGCAAAGATCCCTCCTTTACATAGTCCATGTTACCTAGTGTTGTAAAAATCCGATTTTTCATAACGTTTCTGCCTCCCCGCAAGCACCGGGGTGGGCAACGTGGACTTACAGTGGTATCAGAGCCTAGAGAAACACAAACTAATTAGTTAGCAAAGTATCTAGAACTTCGATCGGAAAAAATCGCAAAACTATTTTTCAAAACCCTAAGTTTCTGTCGATTTTTGTTTCTGCTCTAAAAGTAATAAATCATACTTCAAAAATCGGCTCAGGGTTTTTACTGAACGCACAAGGAAAACGATCCACTGACTCGGCCGACTCACCGCGGATCCGCAGCAGAAGCTTGCTCCTGCCGCAGATCCGCGACCGAGTTGACTCGGCCGTGGTTCATTTTCCTTGTAGTGTTCTTCTGTTGTGGTTTTGGGATTTTTAATGTAGTTTGTTTCCACCCAGATTTTCCAGAGAACAGGTTGGTTTTTGGGGTGGTCACAAATCCGTATTTTTGATCGAACTTCTTTACACTTTGGCTAATGGGTTATATCTGTGATGTGATATATGTATTGAACGTCTGCTAATCGCTATACGTCGATTAGTGGGGGTTATACATATCTGTGATCTGTAATGTTGATGGTTTGTGTATATGAATTCGTTGGATTGTCGCGGATGAATAGCCGGGGGTTGTGAGATGAGAGTTTTCTTATTCTTTCAATTCTTGTAATATGTAAATTGATGTAATATTATTTGTATGGCCGCACAACCGGGTCGGGGTTGTAGCCGTCATTGTATAATTTCTTTTTACTGTTTTTGATCCTAGGATATACCCAAGGTGGGGTGCAAAAACTACCGGGTATCTCGAAGTGCCGAGTGGCCTACTCACGTTGTTGAGGGAGGTTGCTTCACTTTGGATACTTGGTGGGCAGTTTGCCGCACCCGTAGGGGTCTAGGGTGGGGTTTGGCTATTCATCGCGACCGTGTAATCCGCTCTTCGTTGCAGGCTCGTACGAATTGCGGATTCCTAGTATATCCAATGTATTCATCTGTGATCTGGAATAGCTATCATTGCATGTGACGAATGTTTATATATATCTATATGATATCTATTTAGGCGTTGCTTATGTTTTGCATCCGCGCTAGTCCAGCCCCCGCTCCGTCGTTAGTTAAGTAACCTAACGGGTGATGACGGGACCCCGTGGCGAATGCGGATGGCATAAGCGTACGTCATATTTTCGTTGTTTTCTGCAATGGTAGGATTAAATGATGGGACGCATTGGAATTAATGCAAGAAAAAATAAACCAAGTAAAAGTCGTTGGAACACTTTGAAAACCACTCGGTTCTTTTCAAAACCAAACTTTTAAATGCAGAGCTTGAACCACTCCTTTTGAAAGCTATCTCGTTCCTTCGATTATATCAAGTTTGAAAGGTTCCTAGGCACCCTAAAGAGGTCTCATAAGGCATCGAACATGCCAATTTCAAAAAAAATGGTGCCGAGAAACCCTAGACTACGGATCGTTGCTAGAATTCTAGGCGAAACGGAAAACTAGTTAACTATTTAACTATAGGTTAGATGTTACAACCTTTGTAGATCCGGATTTCCACTTGCTTAGCTCCATGTGGTCGTCCCCTCGCTGTCCATCACGAACCTCGGACTCTCGCGACGGCTTCATCGGAGAAGTGAGCGGAATAGTTCGTCGGCTTCGTGTCAAAGACGATCTACGTCGAGGTTGCACTAGTTCAAGCTCCGACTTCACCAAGTAGTGAAACTTGTGAAGAAAACACCCAAAACCACTTGGCAAGAGGTAGAGGATGAAGAAATAGGAGGTGGGTTCACTTTAGATTTGGATTTCTCTCGCTAAATCTCAAGTTGCCATTAATGTAGCAAGCTTGAAGAAGAAGAAGAAGAAGATGGTTATGATAAGTTCTATATCAAAAGAAATCGAAAATCAATACTTATCATAACTTAAACTAGGGTTAAGTGTAGAGAATAAACCATGGTCATTTGAGTGGGTTAGGGTTAAGCATGAAGACAAGAATGGTTAGCAAAGTCAAAGCTTCATGAATCTTCAACATAAAACAAATAAAGCCACCATTCTTATCTTAAACTTATCCAAATAAATGAATAAACAAATAAATGAATAACTAAATATGCAAAACCCTAATTATCATAATAACCATGGTTTAATTCTATTCACTTAACCATATGATCAAGTATCATCAAACATGATACAAAAAAGTGCTCAAAAGTATATCACATATACAATGTGCAATCCAAGTGAGAAAAATCCGTTTAAAGTGAACCAATACTAGTTAATGCAAAGTAATATATCAAATATATAATTATACATTAAATCATTAAATCAACACTTGATTCAATGATCCGGTCATGTCGCACATGACCGACTAGTATTCAATGTATCGGCTTATCGAATCGATCTTCGATTCGATAACTAGGTTATATCGAATATAACCATTTGATACATATATCGCGAGAATGGAATACGGTATCACATACACGCATTACTCTCGGTCCTGCACATATCTCATATGCGCTCCTATTTCGTTTCGCTTGAGCCAGGAAACCTCTGTGTAGGACTCTAAAGACTCGTCAATACGCAGGTAGCAGATGATGATCATATCAAGCATCCACAAGCCGCAAGCGGTCTGCTAAACGTAACGGCCACCCGGGTATTGAGCGATCAGAAGATCGACGAGCTAGCCCGCTCACACTCCTACGAATCCGACCAGTAACACTTACCATACAGTCCGGTCTCTACGTCTGATATGTCGCATATCAAGTCTAGGGGTGGTAAACGTCAGACCCCAATAACCCGATAAGTCGTGCCGATGTGAGGCTCGTAACGGGTCGAGAAACTACTGGTAACACTTACCAGCAAATCTCTGATCAGCCCTGGCCAGGGACTTCCCTGCTACGGCCAATCGAGCACTGCGCAACATCAACCCCCAATACCGGGAGAGACGAAACCCTTCCTATCGCTCATTGCCTCCATGTGACTCGGGACTGTACCCAAAGACCACCGTTTTGCACGCCCTCATGGACGTGGTAAGGTGGAGATCAAAGCACAGTGGGAATCACACAAGACTCTATGACGATCTCGGGTCTACAGACCAACCTGCACAAGTGTCACCTGAGAACTGCCATCTGACGTGAGGTATAATACCATCTGGGAGTTCTCGGCGAGTCCGTCCAGTGTACCCAGTCTCCACTGAGCACCCGTATACCATCTCTGATGTCAAACACCAATGGATATGGGATCATCCATCGCCCATCACATGGGTCGAGAAGCGTATACGCTAGTCTACTCTGGTATATCGATGCCCTGTCTCGATACACCCACGACTAGGGACCTCGAAGGATGTACTTATGGACTACCAGGTCCCCACTAGTATGATCTGCATCACAGTCCAGGTAGTCAAGTACATATCCTAAGGGCTTTACCAACATGTAACTATAAGACAGTATAAAGAGACTAGTGTACATGTTAAGATAAAGAGTAACCAGATAGCATACTATCATATCGAGCAAGAAAGACATCTCTATATATGTCCAAGCATCCAATATAATATACATAATCTGTACAATACTGGCCTCTAGGGCATACATACAACTAACAATCTCCCACTTGCACTAGGGCCAGCTGCTGTAGTATCTCATACCGAGCATCCCGAAGAGTCTCTCAAACTGTATCTGGGGAATGGCCTTCGTGAGTGGATCCGCCGTGTTATTCTTCGTGTCAACTCTCCTGACCTCGATCTCCCGGCGATCAACTATCTCCCGGATCAGGTGATACCGCCTCAGAATATGCCTGGACCGCTGATGGGACCTGGGTTCCTTGGCCAAAGCCACCGCTCCATTGTTATCGCAATACAAAGGTATTGGATGCTCAATGGATGGAACCACTCCAAGTTCAGTAATGAACTTCTTGATCCAGACAGCCTCTTTGGCAGCATCGTTGGCAGCGATGTATTCAGCCTCCATCGTCGAGTCTGCCACGGTTTCCTGCTTGGAACTCTTCCAGATAACCGCCCCTCCGTAAAGGGTAAAGACAAAGCCCGACTGCGACTTAGAGTCGTCCTTATCACTCTGGAAGCTCGAATCGGTAAAGGACTCCACTTGGAGCTCTCCGTTACCATACACCAAGAACATATCTCTAGTCCTTCGCAAGTACTTGAGAATGCTCTTCACAGCTGTCCAGTGATTCTCTCCAGGATCAGCTTGATACCTGCTCACTACACTTAGTGAGTATGCTACATCGGGTCTGGTACACAGCATCGCATACATGATAGAGCCTACTGCCGAAGCATAGGGTATCCCTTGCATGCGAGCTCTCTCTAAATCAGTCTTGGGAGACATCTCTTTGGAGAGAGTGACTCCAGAGATTGTGGGTAAGTTCCCACGCTTGGACTCTTCCGTACTAAACCTCTTTAGTATGGTGTCAATGTACCTGGATTGGGACAATCCCAAAATCCGTTTGGATCTATCTCTATAGATCCTGATCCCCAATATGCAGGAGGCATCACCAAGATCTTTCATTGAGAATCTTTGTGATAAGAAGAGCTTGACCGATTGCAGCATAGGAATATCATTTCCTATCAAGAGTATGTCGTCCACGTACAATACGAGGAAGACAACCTTACTCTCTGCCACCTTCTTGTAGATACAAGGTTCATCTGGATTTTTGACGAAATCAAACTCTTTGATAACGACGTCAAAGCAGATGTTCCAACTCCGCGACGCTTGCTTTAATCCATAAATGGATTTAAGCAGCTTGCACACCTTCCCGCTGCTCCCACTGTCCACGAAGCCCTCTGGCTGAGTCATGTACACGCACTCTTCTAAATCACCGTTTAGAAAGGTGGTCTTAACATCCATTTGCCAGATTTCGTAGTCATGAAAGGCAGCAATGGCAAGCATGATCCGGATGGATTTAAGCATAGCCACTGGAGAAAAGGTTTCGTCATAGTCCACACCTGGTCTTTGACGAAAACCTTTTGCTACAAGTCTAGCTTTGAAAGTCTCCACTTTCCCATCTACACCAAGTTTCTTCTTGAAAATCCACTTGCTCCCAATGGGTTTTACCCCTTCAGGAGCAACGTCCAAAGTCCATACTTTGTTGGTGTACATGGATCCCATCTCAGACCGCATAGCATCCAGCCATTTCACTGAGTCCCCACTCGTGATGGCCTGCTCGAAGCTAGTTGGGTCATCATCCTCCATGATGCAATCCTCGCTCCCACCGTCCATGAGAAAACCGTAGTATCTCTCAGGTTGGCGAGGAACCCTACTAGATCGGCGGAGTGGCTGGGGTTCATCGGGAACTACGAAATCCTCTGGTTCCACCAGATATTCTGTTGTAGCTTCTGCAGCTGGAACTTCTTCCAGTTCTACCTCATGACCACTAATCTCTTTTTCAAGAAATTCTTTTTCTAAAAAGGTGGCTTGCCGAGAAACAAACACTCTTTGTTCCTCAGGGTGGTAGAAGATATACCCTTGAGAATTCTTGGGATATCCTACAAATTTGCATAGAACAGACCGTGCCTCGAGTTTGTCCGGATTTTGTCGTTTGACATAGGCTGGACAACCCCATATCTTAACATAGTTAAGACATGGTCTCTTCCCTTTCCATATCTCATATGGAGTGGTAGGCACTGATTTGGTGGGGACCATATTCAGTAGATGTATGGCTGTCTCAAGCGCATACCCCCAGAAGGAAATAGGTAACTCAGCTGTGCTCATCATAGAGCGCACCATATCTAATAGGGTGCGGTTCCTCCGTTCTGATACACCGTTGTGCTGTGGTGTATATGGAGGAGTCAGCTGAGAGAGAATCCCATTCTCTTTTAGGAAGTCCAGGAATTCATTGCTCAAGTATTCACCTCCTCGATCAGATCGAAGGATTTTAATACTCTTTCCGGTTTGGTTTTCGACTTCTTGTTTATATTCTCTAAATTTCTCAAAAGCTTCAGACTTGTGTCTTATTAAGTACACATGTCCGTATCTTGAGAGATCGTCAGTGAATGTAATGAAGTACGAAGAACCATCCCTGGCATGTGTAGACATAGGACCACATACATCACTATGTATCAGTCTCAAGAGTTCGGTAACTCTTTCTCCGTGTCCCGTAAACGGAGTTTTGGTCATCTTGCCTTTGAGACATGACTGGCAAGTGTCATAAGATGAAAATTCGAAAGGTTTCAAATATCCATCCTTATGCAACTTAGCCAGTCGTGTCACATTGATGTGACCCAGTCTACAATGCCACAAGAAGGATTCGTTGAGTTCAGAACTCTTCCTCTTGTGTGTGTTTGTTATGCTCAGAACTGTTGATTGATTTAGAACATAAATGCCATTGCATAACGTGCCTGATCCAACCAACTTTTGGTTACGGAAAATGTTCATAACATTGTCCTGTAATACAAAATTATATCCTTCTTTGCTTAATAAAGAAACTGATATAATGTTGCATATCAGGTTCGGCATGTAATAGCATTCGTTCAGAACCAATGTATTACCAGTTGGTAATACAAGGTGATATTCCCCGACAGTCTTAGCTGCAACAATTGCGCCATTTCCGACTCTACTGTCTTTATCACCTTCTCCAAGTTCTCTACCTTTCCTAAGCCCATGTAACTGATTACATATATGGGATCCTGACCCGGTATCTAATACCCAGGACGTAGAGCAAATGGAGAAACAGTTCTCTGTAACGAACACACCCGAAGAAAATGCATCAACATGTACTTTCTTCAATCGGGTGGCATGGGAATCCTGGTTTTCCCCTATTTCCTGTTCATTCCTATAACTCTTATAGGAAAGAACGGAACCAACGTTCCCCAGCACAGTATAACATGCGGGTTCGGTCAATACATCCATATTATTATCTTGATTAAGGCATGAAATGGTCGCTACCTGGAGAGAGAGAGAAGAAAACACTTTAGCGTATGCTCGTGCAAGATCAGATTGGTTATTATCTTATCTAATCAGGATGGCTCCCACTGCTTTTTATCAAATCTTCCTTCAAACCCTAAAAGGAAAGACTAGCCGGGATTAATTACACACTACAAGTTCGCCAATCTTTCAGCCAGGCCAGTGTCGGTACTTTGAGGGAGGTCCCCCGTGCTTTCGCACGAACCTAATTAATGTAAACCTCGTTTTTCCAGAGGCGTAACCCCGTTGACACCTTTCTAGACACCTACTTGATCAGCTAATTGCAATGTGTAAAACTCTCCCAGGAGTAACTCTTACTCGCAGTGGGTATCGGGATCCAACTATCTCATAGAAGGTATGCAATCTCATTGCAAATTTCAACACTTGAAATTCCCGATAATGCTTTTGCCCCTAGAATGCTATGACCTTGACGAAAGCCAACAAACCACAGCGCGCTAGTCAAGTTCAACCCGTACATTTCTTGACTGAATTAAACCCACCCGCACGACCCTTGACGAAAGCCAACAAAGCCGTACGACTACCCTAATCCAGTCGCATCATATGCAGCAGATAAACAACACATAGCTACCGCACACTACACCTTGACGAAAGCCAACAAATGTAGCACGAATACTATATGTAACCTATCTGAAATGACGGAGGGCTACGCAGGTTTTTCTGAAAACCTATTGCGTAATGAACTTGATATCGTTGTAGAATCAAATGAAGTTTTGAAATGGAGTGATTTTGAGGCTTTTCTAGTTTTGCTAAAGGAGTCACTCCCGGCGAAGGGATCTCGGTCCTTTCCTCGTCGAATGAGGTGCGGGATATATCATATATATCGCTGTGCAAAGAAAAAACCTAAAAGCAGTCAAAAGCAAACCGAGTGTGTAGCATCTGCCAGTTATTTCTAAAGGAGTCACTCCCGGTGAAGGGATCTCGGTCCTTTCCTCATCGAATAAGGTGCAGGGTATATCATATATACCGCTGTGCAAAGCAAGAACTGTAGCTACCTGTTTTGTTTAAAATCTGATTCCACAACATCTTAGGTTTCTTTTCTTTCATTAATCACATTAATGAAGTCCCATCATTTAAATACCTAAACATCACAGATAGATATGACGTACACTTATGCCATCCGCATTCGCCTCGATGTCCCCTCGTGCACCGTTAGGTTAGGTAACTAACGACAGAGCAGGGCAGGGCTAGCGCGGGTGTAAAACATAAGTAACGTCTATATAATATATCATATATACTATATACTATATCCATCACAGAGTCACATCACAGATATCGCAGCAGAATAAACAAATGAAATATTGGATATACTAGGACGTCCGTGTTTTCAATACGAGCCAGTATAAAACACGGATTCCACAGTCGTGATGAATAGCCAATCCCACACCTCTAGACCCCTACGAGAGCGGCAAGCAACCCTGCCAATTCTAGGGTTAGGAGACCCGGACTCGACTCCTCGAGTTGGTCTCCCACTGGACCCCAGAACCCGGTTATTTGTGCTCCCCTCCTTGGGTCTATCCTAATGCGGAAAAGTAAATAATATACAAAGGGTGACAACTTCCGCTACCTGGAAGTGCCCCAAATAAAAGAATATTACATACAAGTTTTTACATGAATGAAAATGAAAAACACTCATCTCACATAAAAACCCCCGGCTATTCGAATACGACGATCCAATATAACATATCCAGCAACACATAACATCACATGTCATCAACGTAAGTAAGTATGCATACCCCAATTGTCGTTGATGTATAGCAACGAAACCGGCGATATGAACATACTACACTTACGGTCACAGAAAAGAAAGTGTAAAACTACAACAATTGGAATCCGCAACCTCTTTAGACATCACATGCCTAACAGTTACAAACCCCGCATTTTAGTCTCATTATCGAAAACTCTTTTCAATATCGTATGGGACTAAACTGCTAGATTTATAACATTCATCCAGTTATCTCATAACTGTTTGTGAATTCCAATTATTGTATCACATTCCAGATAAACAGAAAATGTTAAACTTTCCGATCGAACAGTCGAATACCCAAGTTTTCCCGATACAGCTCAACACATGAAATAAGTCTAACAACATTCAGTTCGTGCCTCAGTACCAACGGTCCAGCCGTAGAAGGGTCAAGCCAACGCCTCACATGTGGCACGCCGTACTGCCCCAAACCCGAAGGTTCAAAGGGCAGTTCAAGACGGTCACATAATCGAGTTAAGGTTTTTTGTCTTCTAGAAGGTCCATCGCGTTACTTGCACTACTTAGAACGTCGTTAAGCTGCGGAAAAATCCAACACTTGGAAATTTCCCGACAGGGGAAAAATTGGGTATTTATATCCGGTCGAACTTTTTAACATATTCTAAAAATTATCCGGAAATACACAAAGACGAAATTTTGATACCCCGATCGAAACACCGAATCCCCAAAGCAACCAAAAAAATTCAACTCTTGAATAATCATTAAAAACACCCAGGAAAATCACCACTGGAAATTAAGGATTACTGTGTAAAATTCTTTAAATAATTAGTCCGTACGGCCGCGGATCCGCCGCATGAGCCATGCTCATGCCGCGGATCCGCGCTTGAACAGTAGAATTACACTCATGAATTTCACAGTAAACCTTATAATTTCCTGCTTATTTTTCTGCATATTTTTAATATTGAAAAGTCCTACTTTTTGGAAAAAGTCCAGAGAGCAAGATAAGTTTAGGGTTTCGGGTTCGTTCGGGCTTCAAATCGCGTCTAGACTTCGCCTAAGGCTCTAGCTAGGCTCTGATACCAGTGAAAGGTTCCTAGGCACCCTAAAGAGGTCTCATAAGGCATCGAACAAGCCAATTTCAAAAAAAATGGTGCCGAGAAACCCTAGACTATGGATCGTTGCTAGAATTCTAGGCGAAACGGAAAACTAGTTAACTATTTAACTATAGGTTAGATGTTACAACCTTTGTAGATCCGGATTTCCACTTGCTTAGCTCCATGTGGTCGTCCCCTCGCTGTCCATCACGAACCTCGGACTCTCGCGACGGATTCATCGGAGAAGTGAGCGGAATAGTTCGTCGGCTTCGTGTCAAAGACGATCTACGTCGAGGTTGCACTAGTTCAAGCTCCGACATCACCAAGTAGTGAAACTTGTGAAGAAAACACCCAAAACCACTTGGCAAGAGGTAGAGGATGAAGAAATAGGAGGTGGGTTCACTTTAGATTTGGATTTCTCTCGCTAAATCTCAAGTTGCCATTGATGTAGCAAGCTTGAAGAAGAAGAAGAAGAAGATGGTTATGATAAGTTCTATATCAAAAGAAATAGAAAATCAATACTTATCATAACTTAAACTAGGGTTAAGTGTAGAGAATAAACCATGGTCATTTGAGTGGGTTAGGGTTAAGCATGAAGACAAGAATGGTTAGCAAAGTCAAAGCTTCATGAATCTTCAACATAAAACAAATAAAGCCACCATTCTTATCTTAAACTTATCCAAATAAATGAATAAACAAATAAATGAATAACTAAATATGCAAAACCCTAATTATCATAATAACCATGGTTTAATTCTATTCACTTAACCATATGATCAAGTATCATCAAACATGATACAAAAAAGTGCACAAAAGTATATCACATATACAATGTGCAATCCAAGTGAGAAAAATCCGTTTAAAGTGAACCAATACTAGTTAATGTAAAGTAATATATCAAATATATAATTATACATTAAATCATTAAATCAACACTTGATTCAATGATCCGGTCATGTCGCACATGACCGACTAGTATTCAATGTATCGGCTTATCGAATCGATCTTCGATTCGATAACTAGGTTATATCGAATATAACCATTTGATACATATATCGCGAGAATGGAATACGGTATCACATACACGCATTACTCTCGGTCCTGCACATATCTCATATGCGCTCCTATTTCGTTTCGCTTGAGCCAGGAAACCTCTGTGTAGGACTCTAAAGACTCGTCAATACGCCGGTAGCAGATGATGATCATATCAAGCATCCACAAGCCGCAAGCGGTCTGCTAAACGTAACGGCCACCCGGGTATTGAGCGATCAGAAGATCGACGAGCTAGCCCGCTCACACTCCTGCGAATCCGACCAGTAACACTTACCATACAGTCCGGTCTCTTCGTCTGATATGTCGCATATCAAGTCTAGGGGTGGTAAACGTCAGACCCCAATAACCCGATAAGTCGTGCCGATGTGAGGCTCGTAACGGGTCGAGAAACTACTGGTAACACTTACCAGCAAATCTCTGATCAGCCCTGGCCAGGGACTTCCCTGCTACGGCCAATCGAGCACTGTGCAACATCAACCCCCAATACCGGGAGAGACGAAACCCTTCCTATCGCTCATTGCCTCCATGTGACTCGGGACTGTACCCAAAGACCACCATTTTGCACGCCCTCATGGACGTGGTAAGGTGGAGATCAAAGCACAGTGGGAATCACACAAGACTCTATGACGATCTCGGGTCTACAGACTAACCTGCACAAGTGTCACCTGAGAACTGCCATCTGACGTGAGGTATAATACCATCTGGGAGTTCTCGGCGAGTCCGTCCAGTGTACCCAGTCTCCACTGAGCACCCGTATACCATCTCTGATGTCAAACACCAATGGATATGGGATCATCCATCGCCCATCACATGGGTCGAGAAGCGTATACGCTAGTCTACTCTGGTATATCGATGCCCCGTCTCGATACACCCACGACTAGGGACCTCGAAGGATGTACTTATGGACTACCAGGTCCCCACTAGTATGATCTGCATCACAGTCCAGGTAGTCAAGTACATATCCTAAGGGCTTTACCAACATGTAACTATAAGACAGTATAAAGAGACTAGTGTACATGTTAAGATAAAGAGTAACCAGATAGCATACTATCATATCGAGCAAGAAAGTCATCTCTATATATGTCCAAGCATCCAATATAATATACATAATCTGTACAATACTGGCCTCTAGGGCATACATACAACTAACAAAGTTCACTACGTTCACGGTTTCGCCAAAACCATTCGTAGCCCTCCGTCGTTTCACATGAATGGTCAATAAGTATCCAAGCTATGTATGTTGGCCAAAGTCAAGGCATAGTGATTGGTAGCTATTGGGTATTCATGTGCAGTATAGATAGATGTGTTGGTTTGGGATAGTCGTTCTACCATGTTGGCCAAAGTCAAGGGTATGTGCGGGTGGGCTCAAATTAACCTGGAGAATGACGGGTAGAACTTGACATGTGACTTAGGATATTTTGGCCAAAGTCAAGGTCATAAGAGCATGGGGCAAAAATCCACATCGGGAGTTTCAAAAGAACTGAAACTTGCTAGTGTTGCATACCATTTGGAGTGTGATGATTCTGGTAGGATTCTTTCAGTTTTGTCACGCGATGATATTTGGATCCCGATCCTACTGTGAGTATATGCTACTCCTCGAGAAATTTCTCACTTAACGATCAATGCTATAAACCAAGTAGGTGTCTAGAAAGGTGTTAGCGGGGCTACGCCCCCAGGGAAAAGTGGTTACTTAATTAAGGAACTTCGCGAAAGCGTTGGAAAACCTCCCTCGAAGTACCGACACTGGCCTGGCTGAACGGTTAAGCAAGTATTGTACGGTGAGATTGATCCTGACTAATTCTTCCTTTATGATTTGAGGAGGGATTCGAGAGACAGTGGGAGCCATCCTGTTTAGACAAATTAAAAACCACTCTAAACTTGCAAGAGTATCATGCTAAAGTGTTTCTTCTCTCTCTCCTAATTGCAGCGACCAAACATCATGACTGGACTTAAGTTACTACTAGATAAAAACATACTGACAGGGCCAAACTACAAAGATTGGCTCAGGAATGTCAAAATGGCAATCACTTATGACAAGTTGGGGTATCTTCTTACCACCAAAGCTCCCCCTGTCCCAGGTCTCAAAACCAGCGTCGTGGATAGGGAAATCCGTAAGACCTGGGAAATTGACTGCGCGAAGGCCAAGTGCCTCGTGCTTGCCTCTATGGACAACGAACATAAGAGGAGGCACGAGAATATGGACCTCGAATCCATATTTCTCCATACAAAAGAACTGTATGGAGAGCAATCTCGTATCGCCAGATACGAAGTGTCGAAGAAGTTATTTTCGGCAAGATTGGCCGTCGGATCATCGGTAGCGGAACACGTGCTTAAGATGATTGGCTACATAGAGGAGCTCGCGGACCTTGGGACCACGTTGGAGAATGAGCTCTATACGGACTTGATTCTTCAGTCCCTTCCTTCCACTTACGCCCAGTTCATCCTGAATTTCAACTTGCAAGAAAAGGAAGCTGAACTTTCAGAACTCCTCAACATGCTGAGGAGTGCAGAGGGCACCCTACAGAAAGGTAGGGAAACATCCACTTTGTTTGTAGGAGGATCTTCCTCTTCTAGGTCCAAGGCGAAAGCCAAGGGAAAGAAGAAGAAAACCCCCGCCAAACCAAGGAGCGGTGTTAGTAAAGTGGATACGAAGGGAAAGGCAAAAGCAACAAAGGTAGCGGGGAAGCTTGTGGATAAGGAAGAATGCTTTTACTGTCACAAGAGTGGACACTGGAAGAAAGATTGCAGGGCTTGGAAAGCCAGAACACAGGATCTGAAGCAGCTTGCGGCTTCAGCTTCAGGTGTGTATGTTATTAAAAACTGTCTATCAATAAACTCTACGTCCTGGGTATTGGATACTGGATCAGGATCTCATATCTGTAATTCTTTGCAGACGTTGAGAAAGCGTAGGTTTTTGAAAGCAGGTGAAATGACCCTCAAAGTTGCAAACGGAGCTAGTATGGATGCTGAGGCCGTGGGGGATTATCACCTGGGAATGTCAGATGGACATGTTTTGGTTTTACGTAATTGCTTTTTTGTACCCAATGCAACTTGTAATATCATTTCTGTATCTTTAGTTTCTAAAGAAGGTTATGAATTTGCGTTTGTAAGTAATGTTGAAAACATTCACCTTAATCAAGTTCTGATTGGGTCAGGTACATTGAGCAATGGTATATACGTATTAAACCAACCACAGATTTTCAATGTCCAGAATACACACAAAAGAAAGTCTCCAGAAACAAATCAGACTTTCTTATGGCATTGTAGACTGGGTCACATCAATGAGAGAAGGTTGACGAAGTTACATACAGAAGGATATTTGGATTCGTTCGAATATCAATCATATGCAACTTGTCAATTCTGTCTCAAAGGAAAGATGACAAAGACTCCGTTCACTGGACACGGAGTAAGAGTGAGCGAGCTCTTGGGACTCGTACACAGCGACGTGTGCGGTCTAATGTCTACGCATACACGAAGCGGTTATTCTTACTTCATTACTTTTACGGATGACTTTTCAAGGTACGGTTATGTCTTCTTAATGAAACATAAATCCAAAGCCTTTGGAAAATTCCAGGAGTATAAGAATGAAGTAGAAAAACAAACAGGCAAAAGTATCAAGACACTGAGATCTGATCGAGGTGGTGAATACTTGAGTGCCGAGTTCCTGGATTATTTAAAAGAGAATGGAATTCTCTCTCAGCTTACTCCTCCATACACTTCGCAACATAACGGTGTATCGGAGAGACGGAACCGAACCCTATTGGATATGGTACGGTCCATGATGAGTAATGCTGAGTTACCGCGATCATTCTGGGGATATGCGCTAGAATCAGTTGCATACCTTTTGAACCGAGTTCCAACTAAGACTGTGCCTACTACACCATATCAGATGTGGTGTGGGAAGAAACCCTATCTTAATCACATTAAGACATGGGGATGTCCAGCTTTTGTCAAAAAGCAGCATGCGGACAAGCTCGAGGCACGCTCAGTACAGTGCAAGTTTGTGGGATATCCAAAGAACTCCAAGGGATATTTCTTCTATTGCGAAGAGGAACAAAAGGTTTTTGTTTCTCGTCATGCCCACTTCTTGGAAACTCAGTTTTTGGAAAAACAGATAAGTGGGAGCGCAATAGAACTGGAAGAAATTCCAGAACCACGAGCTATTATTGAAAGCTTAGTAGAACCGGAGGGTTCGAAAGATCAGGACATTCCTACGCCGCTCCGCAGAAGTAGTAGGCAGTCTCATCCGCCTGAGAGATTATATAGTTTTCTCATAGACGGGGATAGAGAGGATTGCATCATTGATAGTGATGAGCCGACTAGCTTCCAACAGGCCATTCAGAGCGTTGACTCGGTAAAATGGCTGGATGCAATGCGGACCGAAATAGAGTCCATGTACACCAACAAAGTATGGACGTTGGACATTGCTCCAGATGGGGTAAAACCCGTAGGATGCAAGTGGATCTTCAAAAGGAAGATTGGTGTAGATGGACAGGTTGAGACCTATAAAGCTAGACTTGTTGCAAAGGGTTTCCGTCAAAGACCTGGCTTGGACTATGATGAAACCTTTTCTCCAGTGGTTATGCTGAAATCCATTCGGATCCTTCTTGCTATTGCTGCCTTCCACGATTATGAGATCTGGCAAATGGACGTAAAGACCGCTTTTCTAAATGGAAATTTGGAGGAGTGTGTCTATATGGACCAGCCAGAGGGTTTCATTCAGAGTGGGAGCAGCGGAAAGGTGTGCAAGTTGCTTAAGTCCATCTATGGACTAAAGCAGGCATCGCGGAGTTGGAACATCTGTTTTGATGAGACGGTCAAAGAATTTGGCTTTATCAAAAATCCAGATGAACCATGCATCTATAGTAGATTTGTAGCAAGAACTGTTGTATTCCTCGTATTATACGTGAATGACATTCTCTTGATAGGAAATGACATTCCTATGCTACAATCTGTCAAAGGGTTCTTGTCACACAAGTTCTCCATGAAAGACCTGGGTGATGCCTCATACATTCTGGAGATCCGGATCTATCATGATAGATCCAAGAGGATATTAGGACTCTCACAGTCCAGGTACATCGACACCATACTAAAAAGGTTCAGTATGGAAGATTCCAAGCGCGGTAATCTACCGGCTTGTCACGGGATCACCCTCTCCAAAGAGATGTCTCCCAAAACTGATTTGGAAAGGGATTGCATGTCAATTATACCCTACGCTTCTGCGGTAGGCTCTATAATGTATGCGATGTTGTGTACCAGACCAGATGTAGCTTATGCACTGAGTGTGGTAAGCCGGTATCAGTCAAACCCTGGGGAGAAACATTGGATAGCGGTAAAGAACATTCTCAAGTACCTGAGAAGGACTAAGGAGATGTTCTTGGTGTATGGCGGAAAAGACCTCCAGATCGAGGCCTTTGCTGACTCCAGCTTCCAGAGTGACAAGGATGATTCTAAGTCCATGTCGGGTTATGTCTTTACCCTCTATGGAGGGGCGGTGTGTTGGAAGAGTTCCAAACAGGAAACCGTTGCTGACTCGATGATGAAAGCGGAATATATCGCTGCTGCAGATGCCGCAAAAGAAGCCGTCTAGATGAAGAAGTTCTTGATAGAACTTCAGGTGGTTCCGTCCATTGTTGATCCAATACCTCTGTATTGCGACAACAACGGGGCTATAGCTTTAGCGAAGGAACCTAGGTCCCATCAGAAGTCCAGGCACATCTTGAGGCGGTATCACCTGATCAGGGAGATCGTGGGTCGCCAGGAGATCGAGGTTCGGAGAGTTGCTATGGAAGATAACACTGCTGATCCATTCACCAAGGCCTTAGCCCAGACTCAGTTCGAGCGGCTGATCGAGATGATAGGTCTTCGATACGCCAGTACATGGCCTTAGTGCAAGTGGAAGATTGTTAGTGTATATGCCCTAGAGGCCATTACTGTATCATACTGGATTGTATATTACTTGATGGAAGCTTGGGATATTCACCTTCTATTGACATTCTTGCTCAAAATGGTAGTATGCTACTTAGTTTGTTTCTGCTTTAATGTGTGCATGTGTTTCTTTTAGCATATCGCCTTTACACATTAGTGGAGCCCTTAGGATCTTTGCTTGATTACCAGCGTTGTGATGGCAGTCACACTCGTGGGGGCTGGGTAATCCATAAGCACATCCTTATGCAGGTCCCTAGTCGCAGGACTATCGAGACAGGGCATCGATACTCCGGAGTAGACTAGCGTATGCGCTTCTCATCCCAGTTTGGGAGACGGTCTGTCCCACAGCCGTCAGTACGTCGTACTTGGGATAGTATGCGGGTGCTCGTTAGGTTACGAGTACACTGGACAAGACTCGTCGGAAACTGTTGGTTGGTATTATACCTATCGTCAGTTATCAGTTCCCAGGTGACATGAGTACAGCTTAGTCCGTTGACTTGACACTGTCACTTCGCCTCGAGTGTGTTCCCACAGTACTTTGATTACTACCCTACCACGGCTTAAAGAAGTCGTGCAAACAGGTAGTTTTTGGGTGCAGTCCCGAAGCACTTGGAGGCAGTGACGGTTAGACAGGATTCGTCTCTCCCGGTATTGGGGGTTGATATCGCGCTGTGTCTAGGAGAGCCATTACACAAAGTCCCTGGCCAGGGCAAGCGAGATAGACTGGTAGGTTTCCAGTGTTATCTCAGGTGTTCTGGGCTACACTCCGACATGACTTGTACCGCTATTAGGGGACTGACGTTTACCGCCCCTAGGCCCGCCATGCGATGTTCTTAGACGAACAGACCGGACTGTACGGAGACTGTCACATACAGGCTCAGTAGGAGTTCAGATGGGTTTTACTCGTCAGTCTTCTTATCGGCATCTACCTGGGGACCGTTACGTACAGCTAGTGCCGCTTGCGGTCTGTGGTTAAACCCACTGCCAGCGTAGTGTCGAGTCTTTAGAGTCCCACACAGAGGGTTATTCGCCTTTAGGCAAAATGAGTAGAGGTCGCATGGTATTGCGACGGGGTTCGTTCACATCCGCGCTCTTGTGCACGTTTGGTGTCCGGACAGCTTATACTAGCGGGCTTTGGTTTAAGCCGGATCCTAGTATATGATTTGGGATTGGTTTTATCTCATAGTATTCGTGTTCCTCGGACACGAATACGGGTGTGTATGCACAGTTGTTTGAGACAGAGGAAGAGCATTTTCATTAGGGTTTTGGAACGGGTGCGTATGCACAGTTGACAGTCGTCTTTTTCCAAACCCTAATGAATTTGTGATATATCAATTAATAATATTAATTAAATGAAATTGTGTCATGGTTGGGTTTGTTGACTTGTTGACCAAGGTTGACTAGTTGACCATGGTTGAAACTTTGACCATCATCATTACACATCAAAGATGCTCTTTGATCTTTGCAAAACCATTTAATGTGAAATGATAATTGTCTCATCAAACCAACCATCAACTTTTTCATTTGATTAAAATTATTAATTTGATTAATTCACTTATATTGTTATGGTTGTAAAAAGCTATCTCATTCTATGATTCTCATTCTCTCTCTTCCTCTTCCTCTCTCTAGCTCTCCCCTCTCATGAGTTGAGAACCCCTTGAGCTTGAGATAAAACCCTCAAAAATACTCTCTACTCTTTCTAAGGTCCTAGGTTTAGCACACCAAGCACCTTAGTTACTTGCAGTTTGAAGTTGGAGCCAAAGGTTGAGGCCCTCGGGTGGATCTTTCTTCGGCAAGAGAAGGCGACGAGACGATCCGTTCTTTCACTCCAAGGAGCAAGAAGAGAAGGACTTGAAGACCTAGGTATAACCCCCTTTCCGAGTAGCTAAACTCTCTTTAGCTTTGTAGTTAGTTTTGTTTAGCAAAGATCCCTCCTTTACATAGTCCATGTTGCCTAATGTTGTAAAATTCCGATTTTTCATAACGTTTCCGCCTCCCTGCAAGCACCGGGGTGGGCAACGTGGACTTACATTTTCTTCAGCCACTAGCGCTCCTGTCGCAGAGGATCCAGTGAGCCTAACGGACAAGCCGGTCTTGCGAGGAAGGAGGACGAATATTATGGTTGTGAGGGCATCCGAGCCTAAGCGCAAATCTGTCTTCAAACGGATTTTTATCGCTCCAGCTGGGAGTAAGGCTGTCAACTTGAAAGTGACCACAAGACGTCCTGGGCAAGCCCCCGCGATGACCGCGACGACCGCATGCTCAGGTGTTTTCTACAGACTCTCTGTCAATCGTTCTATAATAGCCACCATGAAAGCACATGTCCGCTAAGCCCTCAAAACTGAGAAACTAAAGCAAAAATGGTTCAGATATAGAGCCAACAAAAGAGCAAGGGCTCCTGCTCAATAGGAGTTTGTGAGGTTCCAGGAAAGTGGTTACTCCGCGACTAAAGCTGGACCGGCTTTGAAAATCGCCAACTCTTTTGAGCCATTAAAGCTGGTTCAAAAAAATGCCATGATAGCTGAAATCAAAATGCAGGCGATCCACAGAGTCTTGCAAAGAGACGTGACTAAGCCCCTGACCCAAAAGCGCAAAACTATCTTGTCAAGAGTGTTGGATATGTATGCCCTAGAGACCACTATTATATAGTACAAGATTATATATTACATGTAGATAGTTGGGATATATACGTATATGACAACCTTGCTTGATATGATAGTATGTTATCTGGTTTGTCTTTGCCTCAATATATGTATATGTTCTATTTATATTACGTATCTCGATTACATGTTGGTAATACCCATAGGATTTTTAGTTGACTACTAGAGTTGTGATAGCGATCATACTTGGAGGGTCTAGGTAGTCTATAAGCACATCCTTAAATTGTCCATAATCATTGGAGTTTCGAGACAGTGCATCGATACTCAGGAGTAGACTGATGTATACATTTCTTATTCCCGTGAGGGAAGATGGCATGTTCTATAGCCATTGATGTACGGCACTAAAAATAGTATACAGTTGCTCATTAGGTTATGAGTTATACTGGACGGACTCGCCAAGAACTTCTAGATGGTAATATACCTATCGTCAGATAACAGTTCTCTAGTGACATAGGTATAAGTTAGTCTTTAGAATTGGCATCATCATTCATCCCGAGTATGTTCCTACTGTACTTAAATTACTATCCTACCATGACTCTAAAAAGTCGTGCAAATAGCTTTTAGTTGGGTACAATCTTGAAGCACTTAGGGGTAGTAAGCGATAGAAGGGATTCGTCTCTCCCCGTATAGAGAGTCGATATCACATTGTGTTTGATTGGCCATCACCATAAGACCTTAACCAAGGAAGATGAGATTTACTGATAGTGATATCAGTAGTTTCTTGGGATGGTGTTGGGTCTCATCAACACGACTTGTCAGGTTATTAGGGGTGTGACGTTTTCCACCCCCTAAACCCGATATGCGATACTCTCAGACAAAGAGACCAGACTGTACAAAAATTGTCACTTTCAAGCTCAATAGGGATACATACGAGTTTGTTTGTCGACCTTCCTTTCGTTCAATACCTGGGCAGCCGTTACGAACAGCTAGTACCGCTGACGTGCTTATGGTTAAACCCACTGCCAGCATATTATCGAGTCTTTAAAGTTCCACGCAGAGAGTTGTTAGGCAGAGGGTTGTTAGATATAGTGCCTATAAGGCAATTATTGTAATCGTAGGCTGGCGATTATGATGATTGTGGGTGGACCTATACGGATAGAACAATTTTAGTCGAGATGATAGCATACTATCTAGTTTGACTTTATCATTATGTACATATCTTGTATGGTATAGCATATCACTATTACATATTGATAGAGCCTATAGGATTCATGCTTGACTACTGAGGTTATTGTGGCTATCACACTTGTGAGAATAGGTAGTCTATAAGCACATCCTTAAATGTTCCTAGTCGTGTGAATATCGAGACTAAACATCGATATTTCAGAGTAGACTAGTGTATACGTTTCTTGACCCCGACAAGGGGCAATGGTTGGTCTCACAGCCATTAGTGTTGGTCTGTCATCGAGATTGTATACAGGTGCTCATTAGGTTATGAGTTACACTGGACGGACTTGCCGAGATCATGCTATATAGTATTATACCTCTCGTCAGGTAGCAGATCTCTGGTGGCATTAGTACAGATTAGTTTGTTGACCCAAGATCGCCATTTGTCTTGCGTGAGTTCCTACTGTAATTTGATTACTACCCTACCACGGCTCAAAGAAGTCATGCAAACAGGTTTTAATTGGGTACAGTTCCGAGCCACATGTAGGCAGTGAGCGGATTGCGGGGATTCGTCTCTTTCGGTATTGGGGGTTTATGTTGCGCTATACCCGGTTTTCCATTACCATAAGACATGGCTAGGCAGATGAGATTTACGGATTCGGATCAGTAGTTTCTCGGATGGTGATGGGCTTGATATCGGCACGACTTATTGCGTTATTAGGAGTCTGATGTTTACCACTCTCCTAGACACAATATGCGACAGTCTTTGACGAACAGACTGAAGGGTTCCTAGGCACACTATAGAGGTCTCACAAGGCATCAACCATGCCAATATCAAATTTTATGGGTGCCGAGAAACCCTAATACGGATCGTCGACTAGAAATTTAGGCGAAAAATGAAACTAGTTAACATCTTAACTAAAAGAGAGAGGCTACAACCTTTGTAGATCCGGTTCTCCACTTCCTTAGCTCCACGTAGGCGTCCTCTCACTGTCCATCTCGAATCCCGAACTCAATCGTCGGCTTCATCGGAGAAATGGGCGGACTAGGTCGTCGGCTTCGTGCCGAAGATGATCTACGTCGAGGCATCACAAGTTCAAGCTCCGACTTCACAAATTTGTAAAACTTGTGAAGAAAACACCCAAAACAACTTGGCAAGAGGTAGAGGGTGAAGAAATAGGAGGTGGGTTCACTTTAGAATTGGATTTCACACTTTAGAACTCAAGTTGCCATTGATGGCATCAAGCTTTCTTTCTTGAAGAAGAAGATCAAGAAGAAGGAGCATATTATGATAAGTTAATCAAAAATGAAAAAGAAATGAATACTTATCATAATAGGAACCATGGTTAGGTGTAGAGAATTGACCAAGGTTAGAAGAGTGGTTAGGGTTAAGCATGAAGACAAATTGGTCACTTTGGTCAAAGCTTCATGAAGCTTCACAAAGGTTCAAGAATGAAAGAAACCATTTTGTATTCTTATCCCATTCTTTTTCTAAAATCAATAAATAAAAGAATGGATAATTAAAACCCTAATCACTTTCTTAACCTAGGTTTAATTCTTTACACTTAACCAAAGGAGCAAGCATCATCAAACATGATACAAAGATGTGCACAAAAGTATATCACATATACAACTTGCACATCAAGTGAGAAAATCCATTTAAAGTGAACCAATACTAGTTAATGCAAAATAATATATCAAATATATAATTATACATTAAATCATTAAATCAACACTTGACTTAACGATCCGGTCATATCGCATATAACCGACTAGTATCCTATGTATCGGCTTATCGAATCAATCGTTGATTCGATACCTAGGTTATATCGAATATAACCAATCGATACATTCATCGCGAGAATAGAATACGGTATCACATACACGCATTATTCTCGGTCCTGCACATATCTCATATGCGCTCCTATTTCGTTTCGCTTGAGCCAGGAAACCTCTGTGTAGGACTCTAAAGACTCGTCAATACGCCGGTAGCAGATGATGATCATATCAAGCACCCACAAGCCGCAAGCGGTCTGCTAAACGTAACGGCCACCCGGGTATTAAGCGATCAGAAGATCGACGAGCTAGCCCGCTCACACTCCTGTGAATCCAACCAGTAACACTTACCGTACAGTCCGGTTTGTTCGTCTGATATGTCGCATATCAAGTTTAGGGGTGGTAAACGTCAGACCCCAATAACCGATAAGTCGTGCCGATGTGAGGCTCATAACGGATCGAGAAACTACTGGTAACACTTACCAGCAAATCTCTGATCAGCCCTGGCCAGGGACTTCCCTGTTACGGCCAATCGAGCACAGCGCAACATCAACCCCCAATACCGGGAGAGACGAAACCCCTCCTATCGCTCATTGCCTCCATGTGACTCGGGACTGTACCCAAAGATCACCGTTTTGCACGCCTTCATGGACGTGGTAAGGTGGAGATCAAAGCATAGCGGGAATCACACAAGGCTCTATGACGATCTCGGGTCTACAGACTAACCTGTATAAGTGTCACCTGAGAACTGCCATCTGACGTGAGGTATAATACCATCTGGGAGTTCTCGGCGAGTCCGTCCAGTGTACCCAGTCTCCACTGAGCACCCGTACACTATCTCTGATGTCAAACACCAATGGATATGGGATCATCCATCGCCCATCTCATGGGTCGAGAAGCGTATACGCTAGTCTACACTGGTATATCGATGCCCCGTCTCGATATACCCACGATTAGGGACCTTGAAGGATGTACCTATGGACTACCATGTCCCCACTAGTATGATCTGCATCATAGTCCAGCTAGTCAAGTACACATCCTAAGGGCTTTACCAACATGTAACTATAAGACAGTATAAAGAGACAAGTGTACATGTTAAGATAAAGAGTAACCAGATAGCATACTATCATATCGAGAAAGAAAGTCATCTCTATATATGTCCAAGCATCCAATATAATATACATCATCTGTACAATACTGGCCTCTAGGGCATACATACAACTAACAATCTCCCACTTGCACTAGGGCCAGCTGCTGTAGTATCGCATACCGAGCATCCCGAAGAGTCTCTCAAACTGAATCTGGGGAATGGTCTTCGTGAGTGGATCCGCCGTGTTATTCTTCGTGTCAACCCTCCTGACCTCGATCTCCCGGCGATCAACTATCTCCCGGATCAGGTGATACCGCCTCAGAATATGCCTGGATCGCTGATGGGACCTAGGTTCCTTGGCCAAAGCCACCGCTCCATTGTTATCGCAATACAAAGGTATTGGATGCTCAATGGATGGAACCACTCCAAGTTCAGTAATGAACTTCTTGATCCAGACAGCCTCTTTGGCAGCATCGTTGGCAGCGATGTATTCAGCCTCCATCGTCGAGTCTGCCACGGTTTCCTGCTTGGAACTCTTCCAGGTAACCGCCCCTCCGTAAAGGGTAAAGACAAAGCCCGACTGCGACTTAGAGTCGTCCTTATCACTCTGGAAGCTCGAATCGGTAAAGGACTCCACTTGGAGTTCTCCGTTACCATACACCAAGAGCATCTCTTTAGTCCTTTGTAAGTACTTGAGAATGCTCTTCACAGCTGTCCAGTGATTCTCTCCAGGATCAGCTTGATACCTGCTCACTACACTTAGTGAGTATGCTACATCGGGTCTGGTACATAGCATCGCATACATGATAGAGCCTACAGCCGAAGCATAGGGTATCCCTTGCATGCGAGCTCTCTCCAAATCAGTCTTGGGAGACATCTCTTTGGAGAGAGTGACTCCAGAGATCGTGGGCAAGTTCCCACGCTTGGATTCTTCCATACTAAACCTCTTTAGTATGGCGTCAATGTACCTGGATTGGGACAATCCCAATATCCGTTTGGATCTATCTCTATAGATCCTAATTCCCAATATGCAGGAGGCATCACCAAGATCTTTCATTGAGAATCTTTGTGATAAGAAGAGCTTGACCGATTGCAGCATAGGAATATCATTTCCTATCAAGAGTATGTCGTCTACGTACAATACGAGGAAGACAACCTTACTCTCTGCCACCTTCTTGTAGATACAAGGTTCATCTGGATTTTTGACGAAATCAAACTCTTTGATAACGACGTCAAAGCAGATGTTCCAACTCCGCGATGCTTGCTTTAATCCATAAATGGATTTAAGCAGCTTGCACACCTTCCCGCTGCTCCCACTGTCTACGAAGCCCTCTGGCTGAGTCATGTACACGCACTCTTCTAAATCACCATTTAGAAAGGCGGTCTTAACATCCATTTGCCAGATTTCGTAGTCATGATATGCAGCGATGGCAAGCATGATCCGGATGGATTTAAGCATAGCCACTGGAGAAAAGGTTTCGTCATAGTCCACACCTGGTCTTTGACAAAACCCTTTGCAACAAGTCTAGCTTTGAAAGTCTCCACTTTCCCATCTACACCAAGTTTCTTCTTGAAGATCCATTTGCTCCCAATGGGTTTTACCCCTTCAGGAGCAACATCCAAAGTCCATACTTTGTTGGTGTACATGGATTCCATCTCGGACCGCATTGCATCCAGCCATTTCACTGAGTCCCTACTCGTGATGGCCTGCTCGAAGCTAGTTGGGTCATCATCCTCCATGATGCAATCCTCGCTCCCACCATCCATGAGAAAACCGTAGTATCTCTCAGGTTGGCGAGGAACCCTACTAGATCGGCGGAGTGGCTGAGGTTCATTGGGAGCTACTGAATCCTCTGGTTCTACTAAATCTTCTGTAGTGTTTTGTTCAGCTGGAACCTCTTCCAGTTCTACCTCAGAGCCACTAATCTCTTTTGCAAGAAATTCCTTTTCTAAAAAGGTGGCATGTTGAGCAACAAATAGTCTTTGTTCCTCACTGTGGTAGAAGGTATACCCTCGCGAATGTTTGGGATATCCAACAAATTTACACAAAACAAACCTTGCCTCGAGTTTGTCCGGTTTTTGTCTTTTGACATAGGCCGGGCAACCCCATATCTTAATAAAATTAAGATATGATCTCTTCCCTTCCCATATCTCATATGGTGTGGTAGGCACAGATTTGGTGGGAACCCTATTCAGTAGGTATGCTGCTGTTTCCAGTGCATATCCCCAGAAGGAAACAGGTAACTCAGCTATACTCATCATAGAGCGCACCATATCCAATAGGGTTCGGTTCCTCCGTTCTGATACACCGTTGTGCTGTGGTGTATATGGAGGAGTTAGCTGAGAGAGAATCCCATTCTCTTTTAGGAAGTCCAGGAATTCAATGCTCAAGTATTCACCTCCTCGATCAGATCGTAGGATTTTAATACTTTTTCCGGTTTGGTTCTCGACTTCTTGTTTATATTCTCTAAATTTCTCAAAAGCTTCTGATTTGTGTTTCATCAGGAACACATATCCGAATCTAGAGAGATCGTCAGTGAATGTAATGAAGTACGAAGAACCATCCCTGGCATGTGTAGACATGGGACCGCATACATCACTATGTATCAGTCCCAAGAGTTCGGTAACTCTTTCTCTGTGTCCCGTAAACGGAGTTTTGGTCATCTTGCCTTTGAGACATGACTGGCAAGTGTCATAAGATGAAAATTCAAACGGATTTAAATATCCATCCTTATGCAACTTAGCCAGTCGTGTCACATTGATGTGACCCAGTCTACAATGCCACAAGAAGGATTCATTCAGTTCTGAACTCTTCCTCTTGTGTGTGTTTGTTATGCTCAGAACTGTTGATTGGTTTAGAACATAAATGCCATTGCACAACGTGCCTGATCCAACCAACTTTTGGTTACGGAAAATGTTCATAACATTATCCTGTAATACAAAATTATATCCCTCTTTACTCAATAAAGAAACCGATATAATGTTGCATATCAGGTTCGGCATGTAATAGCATTCGTTCAGAACCAATGTATTACCAGCTGGTAATTCAAGGTGATATTCCCCGACAGTCTTAGCTGCAACAATTGCACCATTTCCAACTCTAATGTCTTTATCACCTTCTCCAAGTTCTCTACCTTTCCTAAGCCCATGTAACTGATTACATATATGGGATCCTGACCCGGTATCTAATACCCAGGACGTAGGGCAAATGGAGAAACAGTTCTCTGTAACGAACACACCCGAAGAAAATGCATCATCATGTACTTTCTTCATTCGGGTGGCATGGGAATCCTGGTATTCCCCTATATCCTGTTCAGTCCTATAACTCTTATAGGTAAGAACGGAACCAACGTTCCCCAGCACAGTATAACATGCGGGTTCGGTCAATACATCCATATTATTATCTTTATTAGGGCATGAAATGGTCGCTACCTGGAGAGAGAGAGAAGAAAACACTTTAGCGTAAGCTCGTGCAAGATCAGATTGGTTTTTATCTTATCTAATCAGGATGGCTCCCACTGGTTTTTATCAAATCTTCCTTCAAACCCTAAAAGGAAAGACTAGCCGGGATTAATTACACACTACAAGTTCGCCAATCTTTCAGCCAGGCCAGTGTCGGTACTTTGAGGGAGGTCCCCCATGCTTTCGCACGAACCTAATTACAGTAAACCTCGTTTTCCTAGAGGCGTAACCCCGTTGACACCTTTCTAGACACCTACTTGATCGGCTAATTGTAATGTGTAAAACTCTCCCAGGAGTAACTCTTACTCGCAGCGGGTATCGGGATCCAACTATCTCATAGAAGGTATGCAATCTCATTGAAAATTTCAACACTTGAAATTCCCGATAATATTTTGCCCCTAGCACCCTATGACCTTGACGGAGGTCAACAAACCATAGGCTACTAGTCAAGCTCAACCTGTCATTTCTTGATTGAATTAAACCCACCCGCACGACCCTTGACGGAGGTCAACAAGGCCGCACGACTACCCTAATCCAATCTGCATCATATGCATAAGCAGATAAATACTAGTTAGCTACCGCACACTACGCCTTGACGGAGGTCAACAAAAGTAGCACGAATACTAAATAAGACTTATCTGAAATGACGGAGGGCTACGACAGGTTTTTCTGAAAACCTATTGCGTAATGAACTTGATATCGTTGTAGAATCAAATTAAAATGGAGTGCTTTTGAGGCTTTTCTAGTTTTGCTAAAGGAGTCACTCCCGGTGAAGGGATCGTCGGTCCTTTCCTCGTCGAATGAGGTGCGGGATATATCATATATATCACTGTGCAAATCAGAAACTATAGAAGCAATCAAAAACAAACCGAGTGTGTAGCATCTGCTAGTTATTGCTAAAGGAGTCACTCCCGGTGAAGGGATCTCGGTCCTTTCCTCATCGAATAAGGTGCAAGGTATATCATATATACCGCTATGCAAAGCAAGAACTGTAGCTACCTGGTTTGTTTAAAATTTGATTCTACAACATCTTAGGTTTCTTTTCTTTCATTAATCACATTAATGAAGTCCCATCATTTAAATACCTAAACATCACAGATAAATACGACGTACACTTATGCCATCCGCATTCGCCTGGATGTTCCTTCGTGCACCGTTAGCTTAGGTAACTAACGACAGAGCAGGGCAGGGCTAGTGCGGGTGCAAAACATAAGTAACGTCTATATAATATATCATATATACTATATATTGTATCTACCACACAACATCACATGATCACATCACAGATATCGCAGCAGAAGAAACATATGAAACATTGGATATACTAGGACGTCCGTGTTTTCAATACGAGCCAGTATAAAACACGGATTCCACGGTCGTGATGAATAGCCAATCCCACACCCCTAGACCCCTACGAGAGCGGCAAGCAACCCTACCAATTCTAGGGTTAGGAGACCCGGACTCGACTCCTCGAGATGGTCTCCCACTGGACCCTAGAACCCGGTTACTTGTGCTCCCCTCCTTGGGTCTATCCTAATGCGGAAAAGTAAATAATATATAAAAGGTGACAACTTCCGCAACCTGGAAGTGTCCCAATAAAAGAATATTACATACAAGATTTTACATGAATGAAAATAAAAAACACTCATCTCACATAAAAACTCCCGGCTATTCAAACACGACAATCCAATATAACATATCAAGCAACACATAACATCATATGTCATCAACGTAAGTAAATATGCGCATCCCAATTGTCGTTGACATATAGCAACGAAACCGGCGATATCACATATTACACTTACGGTCACAGAAAAGAAAGTGTAAAACTACAACAGTTGGAATCCGCAACCTCTTTAGACATCACATGCCTAATCAAATGAAATACTTAGACATCACATGCCTAACAGTTATAAACCCCGCATTTTAGTCTCATTATCGAAAACTCTTTTCAATATCAAATGAAACTAAACCGCTAGATTTATAACATTCATCCAGTTATCTCATAACTGTTTGTGAATTCCAATTATTGTATCCCATTCCGGATAAATAGAAAATGTTAAACTTTCCGATCGAACAATCGAAAACCCAAGTTTTCCCGATACAGCTCATCACATGAAATAAGTTTAAAAACATCCAGTTCATGCCTCAGTACCAACGGTCCAGCCGTAGAAGGGTCAAGCCAACGCCTCACATGTGGCACGCCGTACTGCCCCCAAACCCTAAGGTTCAAAGGGCAGTTCAAGACGGTCACATAATCGAGTTAAGGTTTGTTGTCTTCTAGAGGGTCTATCGCGTTACTTGCACTACTTAGAACGTCTTTAAACCACGGAAAAATCCAACGCTTGGAAATTTCCCGACAGGGGAAAAGTTGGGTATTTATATCCGGTCGAACTTTCTAACATATTCAAAAATCATCCGGAAAGACACATAGACAGAGTTTGACAATCCGATCGAATAAACGAATCCCCAAAACAACCCCAGAAAATTCAAATCTTGAATAATATTTAAAAATACCCAGAGAACTCAGCACTGAATAAAGGAAGTTACTGTGCAAAATTGGGTGGGTGACGTCATCATAAGGCCGCGGAACCGCCGCAGAAGCCAGACTTCTGCCGCGGTTCCGCCGCACTTTGGAGGAATCATGCACACGTTTTGCACAGTAATTCTTAGGGTTCCCTGCTGATTTTTCTGCATATTTTTAATTTGGAAAAATCCCAGTTTTTAGAAAAAGTCCAGAGAGCTATTTTGGGGTTAGGGTTTTGGTTCGATCGGGTTTCAAACGTCGTCTACACTTCGCCTAAGGCTCTAGCTAGGCTCTGATACCACTGAAGGGTTCCTAGGCATACTATAGAGGTCTCACAAGGCATCAACCATGCCAATATCAAATTTTATGGGTGCCGAGAAACCCTAATACGGATCGTCGACTAGAAATTTAGACGAAAAACGAAACTAGTTAACATCTTAACTAAAGGAGAGAGGCTACAACCTTTGTAGATCCAGTTCTCCACTTCCTTAGGTCCACGTAGGCGTCCTCTCGCTGTCCATCTCAAATCCCGAACTCAATCGTCGGCTTCATCGGAGAAATGGGCGGACTAGGTCGTCGGCTTCGTGCCGAAGATGATCTACGTCGAGGCATCATAAGTTCAAGCTCCGACTTCACAAATTTGTAAAACTTGTGAAGAAAACACCCAAAACAACTTGGCAAGAGGTAGAGGGTGAAGAAATAGGAGGTGGGTTCACTTTAGAATTGGATTTCTCACTTTAGAACTCAAGTTGCCATTGATGGCATCAAGCTTTCTTTCTTGAAGAAGAAGATCAAGAAGAAGGAGAATATTATGATAAGTTAATCAAAAATGAAAAAGAAATGAATACTTATCATAATAGGAACCATGGTTAGGTGTAGAGAATTGACCAAGGTTAGAAGAGTGGTTAGGGTTAAGCATGAAGACAAATTGGTCACTTTGGTCAAAGCTTCATGAAGCTTCACAAAGGTTCAAGAATGAAAGCAACCATTTTGTATTCTTATCCCATTTTTTTTCTAAAATCAATAAATAAAATAATGGATAATTAAAACCCTAATCACTTTCTTAACCTAGGTTTAATTCTTTACACTTAACCAAAGGAGCAAGCATCATCAAACATGATACAAAGATGTGCACAAAAGTATATCACATATACAACTTGCACATCAAGTGAGAAAATCCATTTAAAGTGAACCAATACTAGTTAATGCAAAATAATATATCAAATATATAATTATACATTAAATCATTAAATCAACACTTGACTTAACGATCCGTTCATATCCCATATAACCGACTAGTATCCTATGTATCGGCTTATCGAATCAATCGTTGATTCGATATCTAGGTTATATCGAATATAACCAATCGATACATTCATCGCGAGAATGGAATACGGTATCACATACACGCATTATTCTCGGTCCTGCACATATCTCATATGCGCTCCTATTTCGTTTCGCTTGAGCCAGGAAACCTCTGTGTAGGACTCTAAAGACTCGTCAATACGCCGGTAGCAGATGATGATCATATCAAGCACCCACAAGCCGCAAGCGGTCTGCTAAACGTAACGGCCACCCGGGTATTAAGCAATCAGAAGATCGACGAGCTAGCCCGCTCACACTCCTGTGAATCCAACCAGTAACACTTACCGTACAGTCCGGTCTGTTCGTCTGATATGTCGCATATCAAGTCTAGGGGTGGTAAACGTCAGGCCCCAATAACCGATAAGTCGTGCCGATGTGAGGCTCATAACGGGTCGAGAAACTACTGGTAACACTTACCAGCAAATCTCTGATCAGCCCTGGCCAGGGACTTCCATGTTACGGCCAATCGAGCACAGCGCAACATCAACCCCCAATACCGGGAGAGACGAAACCCCTCCTATCGCTCATTGCCTCCATGTGACTCGGGACTGTACCCAAAGACCACCGTTTTGCACGCCCTCATGGACGTGGTAAGGTGGAGATCAAAGCACAGTGGGAATCACACAAGACTCTATGACGATCTCGGGTCTACAGACTAACCTGTACAAGTGTCACCTGAGAACTGCCATCTGACGTGAGGTATAATACCATCTGGGAGTTCTCGGCGAGTCCGTCCAGTGTACCCAGTCTCCACTGAGCACCCGTACACCATCTCTGATATCAAACACCAATGGATATGGGATCATCCATCGTCCATCTCATGGGTCGAGAAGCGTATACGCTAGTCTACACTGGTATATCGATGCCCCGTCTCGATATACCCACGACTAGGGACCTTGAAGGATGTACCTATGGACTACCATGTCCCCACTAGTATGATCTGCATCATAGTCCAGGTAGTCAAGTATACATCCTAAGGGCTTTACCAACATGTAACTATAAGACAGTATAAAGAGACAAGTGTACATGTTAAGATAAAGAGTAACCAGATAGCATACTATCATATCGAGCAAGAAAGTCATCTCTATATATGTCCAAGCATCCAATATAATATACATCATCTGTACAATACTGGCCTCTAGGGCATACATACAACTAACACAGACCAGACTGTACAATGCATGTCACTTATAGGCTCGGTAGGGGTTTGGATGGGCTTACCTGTCGACCTTCCTTTCATTCAATACCTGGATAATCGTTACGTACAGCTAGTGCCGCTAAACGTGCTTATGGTTAAACCCACTGCCAGCGTATTGTCGAGTCTTTAGAGTCCCACACAAATGGTTTTTTAATGGTCCAGGCGATATGATGTAGATGACATACGTTGATTGATTGATGAGATTTAGCGTGCTTGCGCTTTCTAAAAGATAGATCAAAAATATTTGTAACCGCAATCAAGAACGGCGTCGCATGAAGCTAGCCGGAGAGTACGGGTCGGTCCACAGGGATGTTGTGAATCTCCTAGTCGCGCTAACGAGTTAATTCCGAAGGGTGTTCGGATTAATTATTAAATCTAAAAACCTAATTAACCTAGGGCAATTATCTAGATCTATTCTTGCTAGGGCTAGGTTTAAGGATGGTTTGGAAATGTAATTAAATCTCACCGCTTTCAATACCCGAATGATGATCTGTGAGGAGTTATGGTAATTATCAATAAAGTGGATTAGATCCGTTCGGGAATGTGTTCCTTCCTCTAGGTTCTTGTCCTTCCTTTAGAGATCCTTACCCTAACCTCCATGGAAAACATCACACCCGGGCCTTTATACTACGGTATCACCGCTATCTCGAGGGATAGAGTGCCGTAGGGAGCGGTATGTGCATGTATGCATGGAGTCCTATTGTAAATATTTGGTGGGTAAGAAAGGGATGAGAGATCTCATCTCTCAAAAGCCTTCCCCAAAGCTAACTCTAAACAAGTTCCTAGGGCATGAAATTAAATCTACCTAGGGCAAGGAATTTAAATCTATACTAAGGCAAGAAATTAAATTACTTACAGATGCATCCCTCCAATCATCCATGCAGGGTTGTCAGATCTGAATTTCTGAATGGAGAAGAAACACCGATGCTCTCCAAAAGATTTCTAAATTTTATTCATTAAAGGGAGGCATAGGGAGGCATGAAAAGAATACAATGAATAGAGTTCCTATTTATAGAGAATAGGAAACCCTAGGTTACATTTTGATCCGCATGTCTACAATTACAAATATACCCCTAGGTTGACTTGGTCAGCGCCGCAACAAATTATGGAAAAAATATTTTTCTCTCTCTACTCAATATTGCCGCGGAACCGCGGCCCGAGGCATGGTTTGGCCGCGGTTCCGCGGCCAAATAAGGGAATTGGGCTCTCTAAATTCCTGGGCTGGTTCATGTCATTTTGGGCTTCATGTTTATTCAGGTGTTTTCTCAATTGGGCTTCCACGTTGGTTCCAGATCTCCAGTGAACAATTTGCAATGGATTTTTAACCGTTCGCTTTGTAATTTTGGACTTTGCGTTGCCTTGTTAATTATGAACTTTATCTTTGATGTAGGCTTGATCAAGAGTCTTCTGTTTGTTGGTCAAAGTCCACTTTTGCATCGTCTTTTCATCATTTTCACTGTTTTCGCTCCAAGAACCTGTAACCTGTAATATGTAGCAGACATGCGTCAAAAGCACCTGTTTTCATTGTGAAATGCATAAGAATGGGGAATACAAAATGCAATATTATGATATGAACAAATACCCCCAAACTTATCTTTTGCTCGTCCTCGAGCAAACTTATTTTTTATTCTCGATAAAAATCTAACCTAGCCGCACTTTCGCAGGGAGACGCGATTGCACTGAGCTTGTGCAACAAGCCGTTAAACCTCTAGGTGTCCCTAGTAGGAGGAGTGTTGTCTCCTGAGGGTTTTCAGCGGATTACACCCACAAAATCCTATCAATTCGGCTTTTCGACTTTGTTTTCTAATTAGGTTTTCTAACAAGGAATTCTATTATCGTCGACTCGCAAATTATCCACCCATATTCTTCACACTTCCTCATCATTTAACTTAAGATTATACATGTTCTATAGAATCACTCATCTTTCGGCATCTCTTAAGTCTTTCTTCTAGGGTTTCATCTCCACTTAGGAATTTTTATCAACTCTACTAAAGATACAAGTTCTATTCTTCATTCCTTTCTCTCATCTAAATTCCAATCACATATCCCCACGTGTGTGTATAAATCATCCCTACACTTGGAAATTCAAATTAAGCAATCATACTCTTGTCCGTTGTCCAAAGCACTTATTAGTGAATTTTTAATTGAATTTCGCTTACACATCCTTCATGCGACCGTTAATACTTCTTGAGGTACCAACAACCGATTACAAGATGCGTTAGCACTTTAAAGCGTACTTCCTAGTCTTGCAATACCCAAGGCTTTAGCAGTGACTCCCAAACCAGTTGGTCTAAGGCACTAGGTGATGAAGCACCCTCGCTAAATATTTTTTCTATTTTTTTAGCCTTAAGTAATCACAAAAACCAGTGTCCATTTTTTTCCTTTATTCACTTTTTTTTCTTTTATTTTCATTGTACTAAGGACTTTAGACAAGAGCATTTCAAGGTCTCTTCTACTATTCCAAGTTTCAAGGTGCATGATTGTGCAAATTGTAGGGTATACATTTTCAGAATCTAGACTTAAGCTAGGAACTATTTTTCAAACTTATACTCTAATAAGAACATCAATACTCTTCCCTCATTTTGACTTAGCCCAAGAAGTGAACCCAAAATTTGCCTATTTCTAAATAATCTACAAAGACATATACTTTCTACCATTAAACTTTAAGGAATGTTATTTTTAGGATTTTTAATTCACTAAGTCTAAGATCTAGTTGTTCCTAGCCAGTTGACCTATTTGTCAAACCAAAGTCAATTAGCCAAAATTGAATACAATAATTTTTATAATTTTTGAAATTTTTCAATTTTTTATGGGTTTTCAAATAAGTATGCAAATGTACAAATGAATGCGAAGAAAGAAGACTTACCGAGCATACCCCCAAACTTGAACTTGACAGTGTCCTCACTGTCATGCTAAACCAAGAGGGTCAAAATATCGGTACTCCCCTGTTTATTTATTTAAATTTTTTATATATTTTTAATGTTTTGAAAAAAAAAATTTAAATTTTTTTTATAGAAAAGAAAACAAAAAATATATACATATATACAAAGATTCCCCCAAACTTAAGCTTGGCCTTACACAAGCCAAAGGTTAGCACCAACCATTCAAAAATCTTATCGTGGAAATGGTATAGTTGGTGCAAGAAAATGAGAAGCACGCGAGACCGTGTGGAAAGAAGAATGGTAGAATATGGTCTCGGTGGGGGAGAAGAATGGCGAAAAGAAGAAGGAAGTGGAGTACGATCTTGAGAGTGTAAATTGAGTGAATAAATTAGCGCAATATGTGATGACCGATATGTTATAAGCGATTGCGCTAACCTATCTACTCGTCGAGAAATGGGATCAAATCCCTCAAGATTCGCAAGAAAACATAGGTACGCCGAACTTGGTATAGGAGATGAAAGCGTAACGGTCACTTGCACGGTCGGAACAATAGGAAGGATGGAAGGAAGTGAGTGAGGAAGGGTATCAGTTAAGGATTTAGGAGGGTGTATTGGAAAATTCGACACATCAAATGAAAATGGTTCAACCTCAATATTATCCTCAGTACCATCCTCATAATTCTCCTCAATATTTTCCTCAAAAATTTGCTCATCCATGCCAATATCATCAAAATCAAGACGCATATGAGGTTCGGGAGAAACATTTAATAACTCAGGATGATGATTTGAACATAAAATTTCAAGCAAATCGACAGGTTCATCATCCGAAATATTCCCGGCGTCTATATCCTCAATCAAGTGAAAATCAATTTCTTTAGGCATCTCATCAAAAGCATGGATATCTATCGATTTAGGTTCTAGAGTGGAGGTGTAAAGATCGAAAGGAGTAAGTGCGGTTTCACTCGAAAGGGGTTCTTCACAATTTGGCAAATCAAACACTACAAAATCACACAACTCATTTTTATTTTCAACAGGTGAACTATTTAGGGCAATCGATGGAAAACAGGAGTTGTGGGCTTCAATTGGGTAAGGGTAGGTTTGATTTGAAAATCCTCTTTCATTCTCATTCTGTCCAACCGCCTTCTCATACATTGGAAAATTTGGAGCTAGCGGGACACTAGCTACCGGTTCAGCAGGTTGCATAAGGGCGGCCACGGACGCTTCCACCTTCCTAACCATTTTATTTGTTGCTGCGATATACGCCTCCAACGCCTCTTCCAAACTAGACTTTGGTGGTAAGGGGGTTTCAGTAAAAGATTCAAAATTGGTTGGATATGTGAAACTCCCTAATGGCTGTGAAGAAACAGTGTCTAGTGAAGGTGGAAAAGTCGGGTAGGACTGATAGGAAGTGGGTGGTAGGATAGGGGTAGGGTCAACATATGGATAAGAAGATGAATAGTCGTGTGGATCCCTAGAACTAGATGAGTGGAGAGGGGTGAAAGATCGACTGCGAGATTGAGCAATATGCTCAGCAATGGACATCGGCCTAGGAGTGACAGAAGGACTTGAAAAAGTGGTGTCAACATATGGAGGTGGTGAAGGTTGACTCGGTTGACACAAAGTGGGTCGAAAAGTCAAACTGTTTCTCCTAGACTCCTCTATGTGATCTTTCAACGATTTTTTAGGCATGGAAAGATCGTCTTTAAATTGACCGAACACATTGACATATGACGCAAAATTAGGTTCGGGATACCAAAGTTCGGCAAGAGATTTTTTATGTAGAGTACCCATGCTAGAAGAAGAAAGGTGACAAGAAGGATGGTTGGTGGTGCAAGGATTTATTTGCGGCTAAAATTTTTTGCAAGTTTCTATAAAATATTTGTACTTTTTATTTTCATTCTTTCATTGATTTTTTTTCTCTTTATTTGGAAAAATTTTGTTGCAAAAAGATTTTAGAGAAAAGATATGCAACAACAAAATATTTTATAGAAAAGATATGCAACAGCAAAATATTACTTGCAATTGGTTATTATTTGAAGCATATCACAAGAATCTTTATTTGGAAAAAATTGTTGCAAAAAGATATTCGAGAAAAAGTATGCAACAAAAAAGATTACTTGCAATCAATTTCAATTTTTAAGCGGGGCCCAAAAATCCTGCACAAAATTGTTATATGGAAGGGAATATATTTTTAAGGTGCACAAAATCCTGCAGGCATTTTCAGAAAATATATTTCAAAATATACAGAAAAGGAACAGAAAATCTTACAGAAATTTTTTCAGAAGTAGATGCCACCAGATCGCCGCCCTTCCGCTGCAATAGCGCTATAACACCGCGGTCCCGCGGTCCTCTTGATGGCTCAGATCCCCACAATTTTTTTGGTGCGACGAATCGACAAGACGGCCGCGTTTCCGCGGCCTAAGGTGGGTATTGGCTGCGGAATCACGGCGGGTTAGGGGGTTTGGGGCTCTAAAATTTTTGTGCTTCTCTGTTTTTTAAAATCCCTTCTGTTCCGATACCCCTTTTTCTGTTTCGCTTTCTGGAAATTTCCAGATCGTCTTTGTATATCCTGCAAAATTAAAACAACAAAGTATCCTTTCCAAAAATAACAAATTATATATTTTTATATTTTTTTTTGATTTTTTTGATTTTTTTGATTTTTATGATTTTTTTTTTAATTTTAAGATTAACCCGAAATTGCGAAAAGAAAATTCTACGCCATCCCCGGCAACGGCGCCATTTGATTGATGAGATTTAGCGTGCTTGCGCTTTCTAAAAGATAGATCAAAAATATTTGTAACCGCAATCAAGAACGGCGTCGCATGAAGCTAGCCGGAGAGTACGGGTCGGTCCACAGGGATGTTGTGAATCTCCTAGTCGCGCTAACGAGTTAATTCCGAAGGGTGTTCGGATTAATTATTAAATCTAAAAACCTAATTAACCTAGGGCAATTATCTAGATCTATTCTTGCTAGGGCTAGGTTTAAGGATGGTTTGGAAATGTAATTAAATCTCACCGCTTTCAATACCCGAATGATGATCTGTGAGGAGTTATGGTAATTATCAATAAAGTGGATTAGATCCGTTCGGGAATGTGTTCCTTCCTCTAGGTTCTTGTCCTTCCTTTAGAGATCCTTACCCTAACCTCCATGGAAAACATCACACCCGGGCCTTTATACTACGGTATCACCGCTATCTCGAGGGATAGAGTGCCGTAGGGAGCGGTATGTGCATGTATGCATGGAGTCCTATTGTAAATATTTGGTGGGTAAGAAAGGGATGAGAGATCTCATCTCTCAAAAGCCTTCCCCAAAGCTAACTCTAAACAAGTTCCTAGGGCATGAAATTAAATCTACCTAGGGCAAGGAATTTAAATCTATACTAAGGCAAGAAATTAAATTACTTACAGATGCATCCCTCCAATCATCCATGCAGGGTTGTCAGATCTGAATTTCTGAATGGAGAAGAAACACCGATGCTCTCCAAAAGATTTCTAAATTTTATTCATTAAAGGGAGGCATAGGGAGGCATGAAAAGAATACAATGAATAGAGTTCCTATTTATAGAGAATAGGAAACCCTAGGTTACATTTTGATCCGCATGTCTACAATTACAAATATACCCCTAGGTTGACTTGGTCAGCGCCGCAACAAATTATGGAAAAAATATTTTTCTCTCTCTACTCAATATTGCCGCGGAACCGCGGCCCGAGGCATGGTTTGGCCGCGGTTCCGCGGCCAAATAAGGGAATTGGGCTCTCTAAATTCCTGGGCTGGTTCATGTCATTTTGGGCTTCATGTTTATTCAGGTGTTTTCTCAATTGGGCTTCCACGTTGGTTCCAGATCTCCAGTGAACAATTTGCAATGGATTTTTAACCGTTCGCTTTGTAATTTTGGACTTTGCGTTGCCTTGTTAATTGTGAACTTTATCTTTGATGTAGGCTTGATCAAGAGTCTTCTGTTTGTTGGTCAAAGTCCACTTTTGCATCGTCTTTTCATCATTTTCACTGTTTTCGCTCCAAGAACCTGTAACCTGTAATATGTAGCAGACATGCGTCAAAAGCACCTGTTTTCATTGTGAAATGCATAAGAATGGGGAATACAAAATGCAATATTATGATATGAACATTGATATGTACAGAGGTCCGATTAAATGTGCGTACTAGCTACACGGATTTTAATCGAACATTTGATAATATTAGCTGGCTTATGATTAAGCCGGATTATTAAATCATATATTGATTTAATAATTTACACATCTATATATTCTAATATTATGTTCACTATTCATTTTCTCTTGGTCATTCGTATTTTTATACGGATACACGTATATGTATTTCGATACATATACCGGGGTCGTATTCCGTATTTATACGGAAAGAGTTCTAGAAGGAGGACACCTCATTTAGGTTTTCTTTTAATTTGAAAAGAAAAGAAATGAGGTGGAGGGAGGTATGGTGGAGAGTATGGTTGAAAGGAATGGACACAATTTTATATTGTGTTTTTCATTTGGATGCACCATTTTAATTTAGAGTATGGTTGCAAAATGAAAGGTGATGATTATTATTTATCTAAGTGATTTTTCATTCCTCATACACTCTCCTCTCATCATCTTCTTCCTCTTTCTTCTTGAGCTCTCTTGAGCTTAAAAAAAGAGATTTTTGCAAGTGATAAATCCTACATTCCCACACTTCATTTCTAGTAAGCTTAGAATGTCGCTTGCTTTCTCGATATTCGATTCAGAGTAAAGTTGAAACTTGGATAAGTTTCCCTCAGGTGGATCATCTTCGGCATAAGGAGGTCCTCACCAAGCTCATCCTCTCACCTAAGAGCCTAGCTAGAGTCCATCAATGGAGCTCTTGAAGAAAGTTTGAGGATGTGAGTATTATACACATAGTAAATTAACTTAGCTCACTTGTTTTTTTCTTTGCAAGTTTAGCTCTTTAGTTTTGATTCTTTGTAGTGGTGTGTTTGCATTCTAGGGAATTTTTTAAAGTCCTATTGTTCTTTCCAAAATTAGTAGGCTAGTTTGCAAACATCACCCTAACAGTGGTATCAGAGCTAGATTAGAGGCTAGACTTGTTTTCACAAAGTTAAAGTATCGATCGAATATTTTTTCTCGATTCATAATTCCAAATTTTTGCTTGCTGTTGTAACGTCTTCAAAATAATAAAATATGATTTTTGGGAAATTTTATAGTTTAATATTATTTTAATGAATATTTTAATATTCTGGTATAATTAAATACAGATAAATGGGGAAAAATTATGGAAAATTCTAAAATAAGGTATTTTAAGGAATTGCCTCGTTTTCTGTGCATGCCCCCATTTCCTCTAGTTTTGACCCTGAGTATGTCTAGTTTTGACTGATTCCATCTAGGGTGAAATCTGGGTTGATTTTCCTATGTTGGTGTATAATTTGGGACTTGTTTTAGCATGGATTTGGTGATTCATTCCTGTCGGGTGGCGTTTGGACGTCAACGACAAGTGGATTTTGATTGTGTTTACATGCGAGTCGATAGGTTTTTACCTATGCGGGTAGCGTGTGCTATTTTGGTTTCCGATGTGATTTTCATGTGCTTTAGCATTGTGATATACTTGTAGGTACCCCGCGTGATGTTGAGGCAAAGGAGGTGAAGATAGCGACATCGGCTTTAGCAAACGAGAAGCAAGGTGAGTAGATTTATATCTACGGGGAGAAGTCGGGTGGATGGCGTATAGCACCCCCGCAGTCCGTGGTGATGTATACGAATACGTATACACATGAATATTTATTATGTGTTGTTTAGGGTTATTGATGGTAATAATGATATTTTGATGATAAGAATATATTGGTTTAGTATAGTGCGAACCCTAGAGTAGTGGTTGCACTCACACATACATTTACACACATACTTGCATTCATTCTTTCATTTATTAGAGTGCATATGATGGTGCGTATATCTACACATGGGTATGGGACTATGTGTTTATATACGGGATTGGAGGATGATACGTGGTTTGAGATGATACTTGATGTGAGGCCGTGGGATCGGCGATGTGACATAGTTTGCCTTTGAGGTGCGATATGATAGTTTTAGCGGGCCTTTGGACATGTGCTTTACCCGCATTCATATTTTATAGATGGTGTCGATTTGTACTAGACTTACAGTAGTACCCCAGATTGTGTGATCTGATGATAAGTGATACATGATATGTGATGAGATAGTGTGATATTGACCCCTACCCAGCTATTGGGATGCCGTACGACGATTTACCGTACGAGCCGATATTGATGATAGATCCGCACTCATGACTCGAGGATATCATACGATATGTTATTGAGGCGAGATCACCGACTATCATATCTATATTTATATATTGACTCAGATTAGGTGGTTTCATACCCCTCCTGTCTAGATTATTTAGTAGACATTAGACTAGACCGAGTCATACCTATTTCAAAACTAACGAATCGGGGATATTTTAAAGATAAGCAGAAGGGTTATACGGATATTTTCAAATGATGCATCTTTTCTTAAAACACCGTAGCCCTTACTTTACCAAAAGCCCTGATTCGTCTTATTTCAAAAGGCAAGGTTGCATGACATATCTATTGGGGCAGGTTCTGTACTTTTGCGTTGATCATTCGTTTCCGCATATTCCTGCTATTTGCATTGCATCGCTTGTATTGTTGTGACATTCAGTCATGCTGCTAGGACACCAGCACCATTATTGATGATGTATATGTTCCACGTACACTTGTTGCCGGCTCACACACTCATCATCGATAATTGCCATGTCACTACACTATAGTACTATTGCATTCATGATATGATTCTGGCATGGCATATTGTACACTTATACCTGTACACATATATAGATGATTCTAGCTTGATTGGGGATTTGGGAACCGCAAGATTCTCTTTAAAAACAGATTCCTTTTAAAAGAGCGGTCTCCCTCGACATGTGCACATTATTATTCCATGTTGCATGACTTACTGATATGCTTGCATTACTGTTACATGCCGCATACATCATGCTTTGACTGTACGCATTGAGATATGTTGTTTCTATGATATTTCTGGATTTGGGAACCGAGGGTATTTCAAAAGAGAATGTCATTTCTTTAAAAACCCGGTTACCCTTGATATGATATTTCAGTGCGTCCACCATGTGTTTTCTCGGTGCTGAGAGCGATATGTGTAACCCGAATCGAGGCGTGGATGAGCCGATTGCGGGTACAAGGTGGACCCGGTATGGTTCCCCTCGGCAAGATGATCGATGAGCTTTGCCGATTGAGCCTGGAGGCGGGCGAGTACCTACCGGTGATTGGTTGGACCTGGCGGTTATCCGGAGGATACCGACCAGAGTCGATAGATGTTTTGGGCATACTGCCGGGGCCGAGGGCCGATACCGCAGACAGAGCCCGCGGGCCGATCCGGACTGACGGAGCCCGATATATGAGGATTTACGTGCCGATGCTGGGCACAGTTTTCATGATGTTTTCGAGTGCCGATGCTGGGCACTCCGGTTCCATGATTTTGACGTGTCGCGAGGGACACGGGTGGGTTATATCCTCATATTTCCATGCACAGGTTTCATGAGATTTACTTGCATGATGGTTATTGTCATTGGGTGACGAGTGGACGGGATCCACGTGTGTGCAGATTTGATTACATTGATCATACCTCATATTCATGACATGCTATTACCTGAGGCACGAGCACGAGCACTTGGCATTACACTCATGTAGAGATTACATTGCCAGTTTAGCATGCTTCAGCTTTATTCATATTGAGGTTTATTTATTATCTGATCGTATTGACCTAGGATAGGTCATGCATTCGATCTCTGCTTGTAGATATTTTCTATTCACGATTTGGCAACTCACCCCCGTTGTGCCCCAGTTCTTGCAGGTTTTTGCCGTACAGATTCCATAGCGGCATTTCTGGCACACTGCTTCCTATGGGTGACTTGCTTGGTTAGGTGGGTTCTTTGTATCAGAACCGCCATTGTTCATGTATTTTTATTGTATCTAGAATTGTCCATCAACCAAAACTTGTATATTGTTTCAGACTTAGGAAGCAGTGTTGTATTATTTCGACCTTAGAGTCGCGCTTGTGGTATTACGGTTTTCTGGCTGTTTTGAGTTCTTTTTGGGTTTTGATCCTCGCCCTTTGGCGTTGTATGTTATTGCTTGCGTGGTTGTGACCGTCGATTGACGAAGAGCTAGCTCCCGCTTGGGGATGCCTTTTATCATTTCATATATATTATTCTTGTTGTACCCCGTTCGGGGCCAGTTTTTACAAAGGAAACTCTGCCGAAATTTTCAGGAAAGGTTACACATTTTAAAAAAATGCATATTCGGCTTAGTTATTTAAAAACTTGATTTTCAAACATGTTTTCTTTACCTCTTAAAACTAATTTTCCCTATTTACTCCTTAAATGGTTTTAGATTTCTGGGCTTTTGGCTTACTTGGATCAGATGGAGTCCTATAGACTTCATATGGTTCGAGGGCCAGTCACGTGCTCTTTCGGGTCGTGACAAAGTTGGTATCAGAGCGCTAGGTTGACCTTGGTTCGAGTCTAAGTTTGACTATGTGGAGCCTAGGGCGTTATCTATATAAGGAACTTAGGCTTGACCTTACGGAACTTAGACTTGGTCGAGGGGGTATTAGACCCGAACTTTCGTCGTGTAGGATGACCCTTGGTTGATGGAATAGGTGACTAAAGTAGAGTGACGTACCGTGGGTATGTTCCGCGGCATACTTACGACACGCCACTCCGCTTAAGAAACCTTAGGTTGTACATTTCCTTGCATTGTGTCATATTCCTTCCTATGATCTATCTTCATCGATACTGGTTATGGTTTTGCTGCCGCGATTGCACGGGCAGAGTGAGCTACGGCTCGAGTTGTGTCAGCATGAGCTCGTCGGGGACGAGGGCTGACCGGGGCGTGATTCCAGAGACATACGGTTGCATTGAGGCTTCGTATTTTGTGTTTCCGCACTATGGGCGTTTGACAGATCGCTGCTGTGAGATTTCTAGGATGTACCGGACGGTACCAGAGGATTGAGCCACTGATAGAGGCCAGCCAGGATGTGATGACTGTTGATGTATCGCTTATTCATGATGGTTGAGGCGCTGCTTAGCGTACCGACGAATGAGCCAGTTGTTGCTGCGAGTGATGAGATATCTCCCAGATGATTGGAGCTACTGCAGCATGAGCATATTCTTAGAGATGTGATAGTGAGTCGCTAGTCACCGAGGATTAATGACTAGGACATGTGGTTCGTTCGCTTACCCCGATGCGATGTCATCAGATAGATTGATTCCAGCTAGAGGCGACTTCACGCAGATTCGTTGAGAGTCGATTGAGACGATCGAAGGTCAGGAACCCATTTTCCAAGTTTAAAGTATACGGAAAGACATGCAGGTGATTCTATGGACCCTCTAGAAGAATGAAACCCTAACTCGACTTAATGACCGTGTGAAAGCCTTTGAACCTTAGGGTTTGCGGCAGTTCCTCGGCGCCATTAGTGAGGCTTGGGTTTGCCCTTCTACGGCTGGACCACCGACGCTGTGGCATGTACTCGATACTATTAAACTGTACCCGAGATGTTGAGCTCTTGGGGGATTGTGAGGTTCTGACGAGTCGATCGGATGATTCGACATCATTCGGATATCATGTGATGGGACACTGCTTGGGAGACTCCAGATACGAGCATAGCCGTCGGAGCGCAGTCTGTGTAGCCATGATGAGATGAGTCCGAACCAGTCGATATTGGAGCAAGGTGGAGTAAAGAGTTCGCACGAGATTTCGACGAGATGACGTTCCACTCCGCTGACATCAGAGATGTAACATGCACGTTGAGGACGTGTTCGGCTAGATATCTTCTACTGAGTGATGAAGATACTGAGTTCGTGATTTCGAGTCCGTGTTAGAGACTTCGGGTGGACCGTAGCCGAGGACATTGCAGTGTGCAGATAAAGACGCGACGTCGAATGGTCGATGATACAGACAAGCGGGACGAGAAGTTCGTGCGAGAGGCAGGAGAGCTGTCACTACACCCCGTTAAGATTAAAGGCCGGACATGCATACAGAGGCGCAGAGATGCGACCAGCTTCCGAGGAGATGTTGTACTAAGGACGCAGAGGTCCAGAGAGCGAGAAAAGATTACGCCAGAGTACCAGCCTCCTTACAGTTTGGCTTAGGCAAGATCAGAAGAGACCTTGAGTAGGATTCCTTCCAGTACACTGCTGCAATAAGAGTTGCACCCAGGATCGGATGTGTGATATGCATTCAGAGGACCCGAGGTCGGCGCCAGAGATGTGCTGCTTTATGAGCGGTCGTGAGGATTGACCGAGAGATGACCAGGGAAGTGCAAGAACGGAATCGTTCCTGTCAGCACACCTGACCGGGCCGATGAGCCGATGGATTGCGAGTTGGTAATCTACAGGAAAGATCAGGAACCAGAGGCAGAGGACGCCAGCCGCGAGTAAGAGGCAAGTAGATATCTTGCGCCGCTAGTATCGGATGTATCGGTACCTTCTCGACCCTGAAGAAGGATATACCGACGACGGTAATTATGATTTATGATTTTGTGATTTGATTATCACGTATCCGTCACTTTGGGATTTCGGTATTTTGGGCGATCTATTTGTTTGATTGGTTTTGGTGACCGAGTTCTATGATATTTGTTTTGGTGCATCACGGTTGCACCTACTGGGTATTTATACCTTGCACATAGTTATTACTCTTGAGGTATTGATTGTGATTTCATGCCTATTTTATGCCGGTGATTTGATTACGCTTCCAGCATAGTTTCATGTACTCTTAGTGTTTTGATTTGTGCACGCTGATGCACGCGGTTGTGAGTTTTTCCATCGCGGTACACCTGATTTTGATTGAGCCGCGTTGTATATCGTTTCGTGCCTTGGCTGCACCTGCTTATGACTTTATGGATTTCATACGGTTGATTTGATGTTGTGCATATGATACGCACACGATTTGATTTTTGCACCCGGTATAGCTTATATGTGCTTGTAGTGCATTGAGATGTGTTTTGTGCACGCAGTTGCGCACGTTTATGATTTTCTTTATATCTGGGTACACTTAGTGTTGCTGCTTACGCATTTGAGTTATTGCTTGATATTTGTGCATGGGATGCACCAGTTCTATACTTCGTGCATTTGTTGCACCAGTTTTATGTTTCTTGCGTTTATCGCATCAGATTTATATTTCGTGCCTTTGTTGCACCGGATTTATATTTTGTGCATTACGATTGCACCTGACTTCGATTTGATGCCTTTCGGTATGTCGATTTTGATTGTGATATTGATGTGGATTCTTGCACTCCGTGCTTTTGACTGGACTTACGCATATTCGACGTTGCTATTGGATTTTGTGATTCCGTGCATATTGAGTGCGCAGGGTCTAGATTTTCATTCGTGCATGATGGATGCACCGATTTGGATTTTCGCGCATGTTGGGCGTATGTTTTGAGATACGATTTTGGGGCACACCAGATGCACTAAATCGAGATTCTTCGTGCATGTCAGATGCACCTGTTTTGGCTGTCAGGCACACATGTTGCCTATGACAGATGCTTCGTGCACACCCGTTGCACCTAGATGTTGTTTTGTGCACATGTTTAGCGCATATATGGATTTTGATTTCCGTGCGCGTCAGACGCACAGGGTGGTGTTATGTGCATTTTTGGAATTTATTCCTTTTGGAGCAGTACATTTTTATGATGTGGGATATTTGCTTTCATACTGAGCAGGACTAGTCAGAGGACAGTACCTGGATATTTTTTTTTTGCATGCATCGATAGTTATCGAAGGGATTTCCAAAGAGCGAGCTATAGTCTCAGTATATACCTACGTGTCCGATATGACACGAAACGTTTTAAAAAAACAAGGAAACCCTTCTGATTGTTTTCAAAACGGCGGAACGTGCTTATTAAACAAAGGATATATATATACATATATAGTTACTTTCTTATGAAAAACGTCCGCCACTGTGCAGTGTTATGCGCATCGCACAGCGACTTAAAAAAGATTTGGCATACAGTTGCATCAGCTATTCACATGTATAGATTGGATGTCTGCATGTGTAGTTCTGATCCATATCATATCGGTTTTGTATTGGATTTGACATTGTGTCCTTACCTTGACTCCGATGATTGCGGGATGCTTGATGGAGCGTTGTTTTTGAGTTATCTGCTCAGTACTCATGCGCATGCATTGCGCTATGATGTTTTATGTATAGATGATTTCGGAGCCCCGATGACTTGGAATTTGTATTGAAATATTTTAGTATTTGGGGGTTTAAATTTAAATTCGGGGACCGAATTTCTTTAAGGGGGGTAGATTGTAACGTCTTCAAAATAATAAAATATGATTTTTGGGAAATTTTATAATTTAATATTATTTTAATGAATATTTTAATATTCTGGTATAATTAAATACAGATAAATGGGGAAAAATTATGGAAAATTCTAAAATAAGGTATTTTAAGTAATTGCCTCGTTTTCTGTGCATGCCCCCATTTCCTCTAGTTTTGACCCTGAGTATGTCTAGTTTTGACTGATTCCATCTAGGGTGAAATCTGGGTTGATTTTCCTATGTTGGTGTATAATTTGGGACTTGTTTTAGCATGGATTTTGGTATTTGGTGATTCATTCCTGTCGGGTGGCGTTTGGACGTCAACGACAAGTGGATTTTGATTGTGTTTACATGGAGTCGATAGGTTTTTACCTATGCGGGTAGCGTGTGCTATTTTGGTTTCCGATGTGATTTTCATGTGCTTTAGCATTGTGATATACTTGTAGGTACCCCGCGTGATGTTGAGGCAAAGGAGGTGAAGATAGCGACATCGGCTTTGGCACACGAGAAGCAAGGTGAGTAGATTTATATCTACGGGGAGAAGTCGGGTGGATGGCGTATAGCACCCCCGCAGTCCGTGGTGATGTATACGAATACGTATACACACGAATATTTATTATGTGTTGTTTAGGGTTATTGATGGTAATAATGATATTTTGATGATAAGAATATATTGGTTTAGTATAGTGCGAACCCTAGAGTAGTGGTTGCACTCACACATACATTTACACACATACTTGCATTCATTCTTTCATTTATTAGAGTGCATATGATGGTGCGTATATCTACACATGGGTATGGGACTATGTGTTTATATACGGGATTGGAAGATGATACGTGGTTTGAGATGATACTTGATGTGAGGCCGTGAGATCGGCGATGTGACATAGTTTGCCTTTGAGGTGCGATATGATAGTTTTAGCGGGCCTTTGGACATGTGCTTTACCCGCATTCATATTTTATAGATGGTGTCGATTTGTACTAGACTTACAGTAGTACCCCAGATTGTGTGATCTGATGATAAGTGATACATGATATGTGATGAGATAGTGTGATATTGACCCCTACCCAGCTATTGGGATGCCGTACGACGATTTACCGTACGAGCCGATATTGATGATAGATCCGCACTCATGACTCGAGGATATCATACGATATGTTATTGAGGCGAGATCACCGACTATCATATCTATATTTATATATTGACTCAGATTAGGTGGTTTCATACCCCTCCTGTCTAGATTATTTAGTAGACATTAGACTAGACCGAGTCATACCTATTTCAAAACTAACGAATCGGGGATATTTTAAAGATAAGCAGAAGGGTTATACGGATATTTTCAAATGATGCATCTTTTCTTAAAACACCGTAGCCCTTACTTTACCAAAAGCCCTGATTCGTCTTATTTCAAAAGGCAAGGTTGCATGACATATCTATTGGGGCAGGTTCTGTACTTTTGCGTTGATCATTCGTTTCCGCATATTCCTGCTATTTGCATTGCATCGCTTGTATTGTTGTGACATTCAGTCATGCTGCTAGGACACCAGCACCATTATCGATGATGTATATGTTCCACGTACACTTGTTGCCGGCTCACACACTCATCATCGATAATTGCCATGTCACTACACTATAGTACTATTGCATTCATGATATGATTCTGGCATGGCATATTGTACACTTATACCTGTACACATATATAGATGATTCTAGCTTGATTGGGGATTTGGGAACCGCAAGATTCTCTTTAAAAACAGATTCCTTTTAAAAGAGCGGTCTCCCTCGACATGTGCACATTATTATTCCATGTTGCATGACTTACTGATATGCTTGCATTACTGTTACATGCCGCATACATCATGCTTTGACTGTACGCATTGAGATATGTTGTTTCTATGATATTTCTGGATTTGGGAACCGAGGGTATTTCAAAAGAGAATGTCATTTCTTTAAAAACCCGGTTACCCTTGATATGATATTTCAGTGCGTCCACCATGTGTTTTCTCGGTGCTGAGAGCGATATGTGTAACCCGAATCGAGGCGTGGATGAGCCGATTGCGGGTACATGGTGGACCCGGTATGGTTCCACTCGGCAAGATGATCGATGAGCTTTGCCGATTGAGCCTGGAGGCGGGCGAGTACCTACCGGTGATTGGTTGGACCTGGCGGTTATCCGGAGGATACCGACCAGAGTCGATAGATGTTTTGGGCATACTGCCGGGGCCGAGGGCCGATACCGCAGACAGAGCCCACGGGCCGATCCGGACTGACGGAGCCCGATATATGAGGATTTACGTGCCGATACTGGGCACAGTTTTCATGATGTTTTCGAGTGCCGATGCTGGGCACTCCGGTTCCATGATTTTGACGTGTCGCGAGGGACACGGGTGGGTTATATCCTCATATTTCCATGCACAGGTTTCATGAGATTTACTTGCATGATGGTTATTGTCATTGGGTGACGAGTGGACGGGATCCACGTGTGTGCAGATTTGATTACATTGATCATACCTCATATTCATGACATGCTATTACCTGAGGCACGAGCACGAGCACTTGGCATTACACTCATGTAGAGATTACATTGCCAGTTTAGCATGCTTCAGCTTTATTCATATTGAGGTTTATTTATTATCTGATCGTATTGACCTAGGATAGGTCATGCATTCGATCTCTGCTTGTAGATATTTTCTATTCACGAGTTGGCAACTCACCCCCGTTGTGCCCCAGTTCTTGCAGGTTTTTGCCGTACAGATTCCATAGCGGCATTTCTGGCACACTGCTTCCTATGGGTGACTTGCTTGGTTAGGTGGGTTCTTTGTATCAGAACCGCCATTGTTCATGTATTTTTATTGTATCTAGAATTGTCCATCAACCAAAACTTGTATATTGTTTCAGACTTAGGAAGCAGTGTTGTATTATTTCGACCTTAGAGTCGCGCTTGTGGTATTACGGTTTTCTGGCTGTTTTGAGTTCTTTTTGGGTTTTGATCCTCGCCCTTTGGCGTTGTATGTTATTGCTTGCGTGGTTGTGACCGTCGATTGACGAAGAGCTAGCTCCCGCTTGGGGATGCCTTTTATCATTTCATATATATTATTCTTGTTGTACCCCGTTCGGGGCCAGTTTTTACAAAGGAAACTCTGCCGAAATTTTCAGGAAAGGTTACACATTTTAAAAAAATGCATATTCGGCTTAGTTATTTAAAAACTTGATTTTCAAACATGTTTTCTTTACCTCTTAAAACTAATTTTCCCTATTTACTCCTTAAATGGTTTTAGATTTCTGGGCTTTTGGCTTACTTGGATCAGATGGAGTCCTATAGACTTCATATGGTTCGAGGGCCAGTCACGTGCTCTTTCGGGTCGTGACAGCTGTCCAGATTTTCAAAGGTGTCTAAAAAAATTTCTGAGACCTTTAAAATTATAAGCAGGTAATATAAGCCCCTAGAAAAATTTTGGTGCCCTGAAACCAAAATTTGGCCACTAAACCGCCGCAAAATGGCGTTTTGGCCGCTGATCCGCGGCCATATTTTGGCTTTACGCAACCAAATTTTTTCCAGTGCTCGTAAACTTAGAATTATGATTTTTGGCATATTTAGTTTTGGTCCAGATTTGTTTGAGTACTGGTTTGTATTTGGGACCAATACGGAAAGTTTAATCGATCGAAATTTTAAATTCGTAGTTTTCCGTGCACTTGTTTCTGCGACCGTGAATATCATAGCGTGGTATAATCTGGCTGGTTTCTATATGTACAATCAGACGGGTTTACGAACATGATATTCGCGTTGATGTTATGTGTTGCTCTGTGATTATGATTGTGTTGGATTGTCACGATGGATAACCTAGTAGTACGTAGTATTAGATAGTTATGTGATGTAATGTATATTTATATTGCATGGCGAGCTTCGACATGTGGACTGCTGTCATCGCGGCTTGTATTATTCTTTGGGGCATGTCCTGGTTGCAGACGTAGTCACCGTTGTACATTCAGATTTTCATTACATGCACTAGGATTATCCCGCGGTGGAATGCTCGAGTAGCCGGGTTCTAGAGGGCAACGGGTCGCCATCTCATGGCGTTGAGACCGGGATGCATTACTCTAGAATTGGCGGGCTATTTTCCGCACTCGTAGGGGGTATAGGATTAACCCGCAGAGGGGTGCCAAGTCACTGGATTTTGGAAGTGCTGGATGACCCACTCACTTCGTTAATTGAGGTTGGCTCGCTTCTGGGATTGGCGGATCGCTCGCCGCACTCGTAGGGTCTAGGGTATGATACTATGGGCTATCCATACGACCGGGAAAATTGCATTTCATATTTGGCTCCATTGAAATGTACTTTTCCTAGATTATCCGCATTTCCATACTGTGTTTACTTCTGCTGTGATACTTCTGTGATGTTACTTGATATCATTCATGAGACGAATGTTTATATTTTATATAGTAGACGCTATATATATATTTTCATCCGCGCTAGTCCTGTCCCCGCCCTGCCGTAAGTTAAATAACCTTACGGTGAAGACTTGGGACTCTGTGGCAAATGCGGATGGTATATATGTGCGTGCCTATTTTCGTTTCTTTTTTGACATGATATGATTGATTGATGGGACTGCATTAATTCTGGTTAATGTAAGGAAAACAAATCTAAATGATATTGTCGGAACCAATTTTTAAAACTACCCGGTTTTCTTCAAAATCATAGTTATATTCTTTTATTTTGCATAGAGGTATTCGGTTAGGAATATTCTGCACCTCTTTCTATGAGGAAAGAGCCTTGATCCATTCATGGGGAGTTCGCTCTTAAGCAAAAGTTTATATTACTAGTTTTTAAAACAGAGCCTAAACCATTCCATTTCAAAGCTAGTTGAGTTTCTTTAATAATATCAAGTTCATTACGTTGACAGTTTTTCACCAAAAACCAGACGTAGCTCTCCGTTATTTCAGACGGGTAACACCTAGTATTCATGCTATATTTGTTGGCCTTCGTCAAGGCATAGTGTATGGTAGGTATGTGTTACTTTTCTGCAGTATAGAGATGCATTAATTTAGGACAGTCGTACAGCCTTATTGGCCTTCGTCAAGGACGAGTACGGGTGGGTTTAGATTAATCAGGACAATGATAGATAGAACTTGACTTACGACTTATGATTTATTAGACTTCGTCAAGTTCATAAGGCGCTTGGGGAAAAAACCATATCGGGAGTTTCATATATATAGGAAACTTGCCAAGTATGCCAAGTATGCGCATATCTTCTGGAGTGTGATAATTTTGATTGGATTCGGTCAAAGTTATCACACAATGATAGTTGGGTCCCGATTACCACTGATGGATAGGTATTACTTCTCAGGAGATTTTCACTTCACAACTAGCTCATCTATTAGGTACCTAAAAAGTGTTAATGAGGTTACAACTCTGCGGAAACAGGATTATTTAATTGGGTCCATGCGAAAGCACGAGAGACCTCCCTCGAAGTACCAATACTGACCTGGCTGAACGGTTAACAAACTTGTAAGGTGTATATGATCCCGACTAGTTCTCCTTTTAGGGTTTGAAAAAGAATTCGAGAAAACAGTAGGAGCCATCCTGATTAGATAAATTGATTAACCAATCTAATTTTGATAGAGTACACGCTGAGTGTTTCTTTTCTCTCTAGTTTGCGGCAATGACCTACCTTAAACTAAAACTCATAAATCAAGTTAACCGAATCTTTTTACACACTTTGGTTTTGGATTATCATGATTCACAACAAGGTCGTATATATCCCTGACACTCCTACTTACCCTTTGCATTTCTCTAGAACACTCCGTATCACTACGAAGATCCATATTGCTTGGGTATGCCATCGTATAGTTACATGCGAACTCGAAAAAACTTGTTTCAGTCCGAGAATGACCACTAGTTATGAAGAAATTGAATAAAAGTATTCGGTTGTCTCTGGCATTTACTTTCTCTCAGGTTGCGAGAGATCCTCGTATTAGGAGAGTACACCTATTATGCTTATTGGATAGTCTTCTTCCAAATCTTAGGCAGGTACTGAAAGGTGGGGAAGGAAGAAAACCAATTAGCCTAAATACGGTGTGCAAAAGGTAAGAAGTAGAAACATATAAAAGGTTTGAAGTGAGGGCAATAGAAATTACAATTAGTGTCATGAATCTGGTATTGGAAGAGGCATTACTAGGAATACCCAGCTACCCCCTCAAAACATTTTCATGTTTTAGTTTTCCTGTGCAGAAGTTATTGAAAGTCGCTTTCCCAATTGATTCTGACTCTAAGGTATGTATATACTGGTCTAGATTCTCATATTTGTATGGTATTACAAATGATGATTGGGAACAGAACATTGGGAATTGGGTGAGTAGATCCTTGATGTCATAATTCTTTGTAGTTGGTGATGTTTGAGGAAATCACCTGGGTTAGCCTAACAGCAAACAGTTGGTTTTGAATATCCGTTGTTGTGCATCAATTTCAAACCGATATATATGTACGTTTATTTCATAAAGTGAGATTTAACTTTTTGAAATTATGTTTACAACATTTACCTTTATCAGTTGCTGATTAGGTAAGATGCATTCAATAACGGTGTAATTCTTCATAACCAAAATACAGTTTTCAACTTATGACATACATGATTTTGAGTTAGAAAACTCATGTGACTTATAAAAACTATTGTAGGGTTCCTAGGCACACCCATGAGGTTCATCAAGTGATCAAACATGGCCAATTCAAAAAAATTTCTATGTGCCAACTAACCCTAAGCAAGATCGTGACTAGAGGTATAGGCGAAACAATATAAGTTAACAACTTAACTAAGAGTGAACGGAAAATACAACCTTTGTAGATCCGGTCCTCCACCTCCATAGCTCCGTGTTGACGTCTCTCCGCTGCGATCATCGGATCCCGGACTCTAGCGATGGTTTCGTCGAAGAAATGATCGGTCTAGGTCGTCGACTTCGATGCCGAAGATGATCTACGTCGAGGCAACTCAAGATCAAGCTCCAACTTCACCAAGTCATGAAACTTGTGAATAAAACACTCTATACTACATGGCAAGTGGTAGAGGATGAAGAAATAGGAAGTGGGTTCACTTTAGAATTGGATTTCTCATTCTTTTTCTCAAGGCACCATTGAAGCTAGAATGGTTTCTTCTTCTTGAAGAAGAAGAAGAAGAAAAAGAATATGATAAAACTTATGAGAAAAAAAAGAAAATAAAGTGATTCTTATCATATTAGCAACCATGGTTTAGTGTAGAGACTAAACTATAGTTTAGTTGAATGGTTAGGTTAAGGGATAAAGACAAAATGGTAGACTTTCAAAGATGCTTTGAAGCTTCAAGAAGCTTCAAGCAAAGAAAGAAAAGAAAACCACCATTTTATCCTTTCCAAAATGAATAAAGAAATAAATAAATAAATAAAACAAACCCTAATCATTAACCTAATCATAGTTTAAAGCACACACACCCACCCAAGTTTGCATGTATCATCAAACATGATACAAACTAGTGCACAAAACTATATCATATACACAATGTGCACATCAAGTGAGAAAATCCATCTTAAGTGAACAAATACTAGTTAATGCAAAGTAATATATCAAATATATAATTATATATTAAATCATTAAATCAACACTTGATTTAACGATCCGGTCATATCGCATTTGACCGACTAATATCCGATGTATCGACTTATCGAATCAATCCTCGATTCGATAACTAGGTTATATCGCTTACAACCAATCGATACATTCATCGCGAGAATAGAATATGGTATCACATACACGCATTATTCTCGGTCCCGCACATATCTCATATGCGCTCCTATTTCGTTTCGCTTGAGCCAGGAAAGCTCTGTGTAGGACTCTAAAGACTCGTCAATACGCCGGCAGTAGGTGATGATCATATCAAACACCCACAAGCCACAAGCGGTCTTCTAAACGTAACGGCCACCCGGGTATTGAGTGATCAGAAGATCGACGAGCAAGCCCGCTCACACTCCTGTGAATCCAACCAGTAACACTTACCGTACAGTCCGGTCTGTTCGTCTGATATGCCGCATATCTCGCCTAGGGGTGGTAAACGTCAGACCCCAGTAGCTTGATAAGTCATGCCGACGTAAGGTCCATAACAATCGTGAAACTACTGATAACTCTTACCAGTATATCACAGCTGAAAGGTTTGTGTAGCACCCTATGAAGAGTTTTGAAGCATCACATGTCTCAAAGTATGTATTTTTATGGCGCTAAACGAACATGCAAAGGAATCGATCCTAGAAAATTAGGGTTTCGAAACTTTAAGCTAATAAAAATAAGGGTTTGAAGGCTACAACCTTTGTAGCTCCCCTTTTGCTTGACTCCTTAGTCTCTAGGGTGTTGGAAGAAGGTCCACTTGTAGTCCTCTTTCGTCCACGACGATCCACCCGAAGTTTCCCGTCCAAGCTTGCAACTTTGGAAAAGCAAAGAGAACACTCTAATCAAGTTGGCTAGACTTGAGTAGAATGATGTTGTGGCTAAGGATCTCACTTCAAAAACCTTTCTTTATTTGTGTTTAACTCACTAGAAAAAACTAGAGAGGAAAAAGATGAAGGAGGATGAAGATGGTGGCTATTTTTAACAAGAGGTAAAAAGATAACCCTTAAGTGAAAAGAAATGAAATATAACCTTTTATATTTTATTCCTTCTCACTTTCAACCATGATTAAATGATGGATAGTTAATTTAACTTGGGTTTTAAATGATAAAGAGAAGGATAACCCTAGGTTAGTGGTAGTTGAGCATGGTTAGGTCAAAGGAAGATTGTAGAAGCTAGAATGATTATCCTTTCCTTTTCATTTTCTTTTAAATCCAAAATCAAATAATAATCCATAATTTAATCCATGGTGTGAGTCTTATATTGCCACCATTTCCATATACAAACAACCATGATGGATGGGTGTATGTATGTATGCATGTATGCACATCCACATGTGCATGAAACTAGAATGAAAGAAAGAAACACATGCATGCATGCATACATCCATCAAACCCTAGAAAGGTTTCAAGTGAGAAAACTAATGGTTAGATGATAAATCAACACTTAATTTATCAATCCGGTCATATCTCATACGACTCCACCAAAAGCAGGCCACCCGATCAATGTTCGGTATCATATACGCACATTTTAATCGGGTGCATGCGCATATCGCATACGCGCACCACAACGTTTCGCCTGGACTGGGTAACTCCTTTGTGGGACTCTAAGACTCGTCAATACGCCGGCAGAGGGTGATGATCATATCAGGTACCCTCAAGCCGCAAGCGGTCAGCTAAACGTAACGGCCACCCGGGTATTGAGCGATCAGAAGAAAACAAGCGAACCTACTACAACTCCCGTCGAGCCATCCGGCAACACTACCGTACAGTTCGGTCTCTTCGTCAGATATGCTGCATATCGAGCCTAGGGATGGTCACGTCGACCCTAATAACTCAATAAGTCGTGCCGGTGAATGGTTTATAACAGATCGAGAAACTACCGATAACACTTATCAGCAAATCTCAGCAGCCCTGGCCAGGGACTTACTGATATAACCAGTCGGGCACATCACAGCATCAACCCCCAATACCGGGAGAGACGAAACCCCTCCTATCGCTCATTGCCTTTGTGTGTCTCGGGACTGTACCGAACGGCCACCTGTTTGCACGACTCAGTAGAGCCGTGGTAGGGTGGCAATCAAAGTACAGTGGGAGAGCACACAAGACTCCATGACGATCTCGGGTCTACAGACTAACCTGTACCAGTGTTACCTGAGAACTGCTATCCGACGATAGATATAATTCCATATAGGAGTTCTCGGCGAGTCCGTCCAGTGTACCCAGTCACCACTGAGCACCCGTATATGATCTTGATGTCAAACACCAATGGATATGGGATCATCCATCGCCCATCACATGGGTCTAGTATCATATACGCTAGTCTACTCTGGTATATCAATGCCCCGTCTCGATATACCTACGACTAGGGACTTTCCAGGATATGCTTATAGACTACAGATGTCCCACTAGTATGATCTCCATCATAATCAGAGCAGTCAAGCAAATATCCTCAGGGCTTTAACAGCATGTATGAATGAATAAAAGCATGATCAAACCAACATGTCAGATAAAGAAGAACCAGATAGCATACTATCATGTCGAGCAAGAATGCATACTGAATATATATATACATGTATAGATACATCCACTATCATATAATGGCCTCTACGGCATACATATATCCAACAACAGCAACCCTGGCCAGGGATTTCCAGTTATGGCCAGTCGAGCATAGCACAACATCAACCCCTAATACCGGGAGAGACGAATCCCCTCTTATCGCTCATTGCCTCCATGTGAATCGGGACTGTACCCAAAAACCACCTGTTTGCACGACTCAGTAGAGCCGTGGTAGGGTGGAAATCAAAGCACAGTGGGAGACATACAAGACTCTATGACGATCTCGGGTCAACAGACTAAGCTGTACCGGTGTCACCAGAGAACCGCCATCTGACGTGAGGTATAATACCATCTGGGAGTTCTCGGCGAGTCCGTTCAGTGTACCCAGTCTCCACTGAGCACCCGCATACCATCTCTGATGTCAAACACCAATGGATATGGGATCATCCATCGCCCATCATATGGGTCGAGAAGATATACGCTAGTCTACTCTGGAATATCGATGCCCCGTCTCGATATTCCCACGACTAGGAACCTTGAAGGATGTACTCATGGACTACCCAGGCCCCACTAGTATGATCTGCATCATAGTCCTGGAAGTCGAGTACACATCCTAAGGGCTTTATCAACATGTAACAGAGAGACAGAAAGTATACATGTTAAGATAAAGAGCAACCAGATAGCGTACTATCATGTCGAGCAAGAAAGTCCTACCTATATATGTCCCAGCATCCACTACAATATACATCCAATGTACAGAAATGGCCTCTAGGGCATACATATAACTAACAATCTCCCACTTGCACTAAGGCCATCTGTAGCAGTGGTTGCAGTATCTAATACTCAACCTTCCTTTAAAAGTCTCTCTCTGGGAAAAAGCCTTTGTGAGTGGATCCGCCGTGTTGTCCTCTGAGTCTACTCTCCTAACCTCGATCACCCTGGAGATCAACTATCTCCATGATCAGGTGATGCTGCCTCAGAATATGTCTGGGTCACTGATGGGACCGGGGTTCCTGGGCCAAAGCCACACTTCCATTGTCACACAATGGTAGAAACCTAGTTCATCTCATGAACCAATATACACCCAAACTGCCTCTTTGGTAGTATCCTTAATAGCGATGTTACCAGCCTTTATCGTCTAGTTTGCCACGGTATCTATCTTGGAACTCTTCCAACATACCGTCCCTTCACTGAGGGTAAAGACAATGCCTGCGACTGACATTCAGTCGTCCTTATCACCCTGGAACCTTTCCAGTGATTCTCCCCAGGATCGATTGATACTTTCTTACTACAGCTAGTGAGAATCCTAACATCCATTTAGATCTATCTCATAGACCCAAATCCCAAGATTTAGGAGGCATCAACTTTATCCTATATGGAGAATCCTTGTGATAAGAGGAGATTGACCGTATGTAGCATATGAAACTCTTTTCCTATCAAGAGTATGTCATCCACGTACTCTACGAGGATCACCACCATACTCCCTACTACCTTTCTGTATATACAAGGTTCATATACCATTTTGATGAAGTCAAACACTTTGACTACCACATCAAAACAGACGTTCCAACTCCGCGATGCCTGCTTTAATCTGTAAAGCAACTTGCGCACGTTTCCGCTGCTCCCACTGTTTACGAAGCCCTCTGGCTGTGTTCTTATAGACGTTCTCTTCTAAATCATTATTTAGAAAAGTAGTCATGGCACCCAACCACCAGATATCGTAGTCATGGTATGTAGCAATGGCAAGTAGGATCCGGATGGACTTAAGCATAGCTACTGGAAAAGGTTTCATCATTATCCATGCCTGGTCGATGACAAAAACCTTTAACAAGTCTAGCTTTGAAAGTCTCAACCTTTCCATCTACACCAAGTAATCTTCTCAAGATATACTTGCTCCTGATGGGGATTTAACCCTTCAGATATAGCAACCAAAGTCCATACTTTGTTGGTGTAGATGGATTCTATCTCAGACCGCTAAGCATCTAGGCATTCTTACAGAGTCCCTACTCTCGATGGCCTACTCGAAACTAGTTGGGTCATCATCTCATTATGCATTCCTCGCTCCCACTGTCATCGAGAAACCGAAGTATCTCTCAAGCGGATGAGGAACCCTGCTAGTTCGGCGGAGAGGCCGAGGTTCGTCGGGGACTATTGAATCCTTTGGTTCTTTCAAATCATCAGGTGCAGTTTTGTATAGCTGGAATCTTTCCAATTCTACAGAACTGACCTTGCCTCGATCTTGTTCGGATTTTTCTTTAGACATAGGCCGGACAAACCCAAATCTTAACTTACTTAAGAGATAGGCTCTTCCCATACCATATCTTATATGGAGTGGTAGGCAGTGATCAGATTTGAACCTAATTCAATAGGTATGCAGCTTCTCAAGTGCATAACCCCCTTAAAAGAAACAGGTAACTCAGTAATATTCATCATAGAGCACACCATATCATATAGGGTGCTATTGCTCCGCCCTGATACACCGTTGTGCTGTGGTATATTCAGAGGAGTAATACGGAGAGAGAATCTCATTCTCCTTTAGAATAATCCAGGAATTCTATGCACAAGTATTCTCCTCCCTGATCACATCAAAGGACATAATACTTATACCCGTATTGGTTCCCTACTTCTAGCTTGTATTTTGTGAATATCTCAAAAGGTTCGGACTTGTGTTTCAACAGGAACATATGTCTGAGTCTTGAGAGATCATCAGAAAATGTAAAGAAGTATAAAGAACCAGTCCTGGCATGTGTAGATAGGAGACCTTACCTACATCATCATGTATCAGTCCCAAGAGTTTACTAACTCTTTCTCTGTTTCCAATAAACAGAGCTATGGTCATCTGATCTTTGTGATATGACTGGCAAGTTTCACAAGATGTAAATTCAAATTGATTTAAATATGCATCTAAAATGTAACTTAAGCTAGTCAGGTCACATTGATATGACCTAGTTTACAATACCTCAAGAAGGAATCGTTCATATCTGAACTCTTCCTCTTGTGTGTGTTCTGTATACTAGGAACTGTAGTTTGATTTAGAACATCAATGCTTTTAGATAACGTGCCTGAACCGATCAACTTTTGATATAGGAAATGTTCAAAACATTATCCAACAATACAAAATTTTATCATTTCTTTACTTATAAAGAGATTGATATGATTTTGTACATCAGGTTCGGTATCTAATAGCATTTGTTCAGAATCAATGTATTGGTAATACAGGGTGACAGTGACCAACAGACTTGGCTGCAACACTTGCCCCGTTTTCTGTCTCATGAAACTTATCACCCGTTCTCAGTTCTCTGCCTTTCTATAGCCCTATGTAACAGATTACATGTCTGGGATCCTGATCCGGTATCAGATACCCAGGACGCAGAGGACACTGAGAAACAGTTCTTTATAATGAACACACCCGAAGGAGATGCATCATATGCACTTTGTTCGTTTGGGCGGCATAGGAATTCTGGTATTCCCCTATTTCCTGCTCTGTCTTATAACAATTATACGTTGGAGCGGGACCAACGTTCCCCAGCTCAGTATAACAAGCGGGTTCGGTCAATAATCCGTATTATTATCTTGATTAAGGCATGATATGGTCGCTACCTGGAGAGAGAGAGAAGAAAACACTCTGCGTGTGCTCTTGCAAGATTAGATTGGTTATTTATTTTATCTAATCAGGATGGCTCCCACTGTTTTTATCAAATCTTCCTTCAAACCTTAAAAGGAAAGACTAGCCGGGATTAATTACACTCTACAAGTTCGCCAATCTTTCAGCTAGGCTAGTGTCGGTACTTTGAGGGAGGTTCCCCGTGCTTTCTCACGGACCTAATTATAGTAAACCTCGTTTTCCCAGAGGCGTAACCCCGTTGACACCTTTCTAGACACCTACTTGATCGGCTAATTGCAAAGTGCAAAACTCTCCCAGGAGTAACAATTGTAAGCCCGCGGGGGCGCCCCGGCTGTCGATCCGACGCCGGAAATGCGGAAAACAAAAACTTTGCGAACTTTGCAAAACGGCACCACCGCGGACTTTTTACCCGGATCGGGCCATTAACCTAGCTAGCTAGCAAAAAGGAAAGGAGTAGAGATGCTATACCAAACGATCCGTGTCCTTCGGTCTTCGTCTCCACTCCGATCTCCCGCGGAATCTCCGTCACCTCCTCGCTCGTCGGAAAGGGCACCACGTAGCCGGAATCTTTTACGGGCTCCCGCCTCTTGACCGAGGCAACTCGGGCGCGAAGTTGGCTAGCCGACGCGTCCAAGGCTTGCTATAGAAATAGTGTAGAAGGTTATCTCTTTGGGGTTTATGAGGTTGCTATGGTTGGAGGAATTTTAGCACAAGGATATTCATGGAGGAGTGAGGGAATAATGGAGCATGCTATCAAAAGGAATAAGCATCTCCTCTAAAAGGGCTCGGCCAAAAAAATCTCACTGGACAATAGGGAAGCAAGCTCTAGCATGTAAAGAATGTGTGCATCAATTAATACCAAGCACACAAGGATAAAAAACCTTCACTGCAAACACAAAATGGGGGGGGGGTCCACTAAAATAACATGAAACAATAATCCATGCAAATTAAAACCTCACCCCTCACTCACAACAACAGTGGCCGGCCCCCCATTTTAGTGGGTGGAGATAAAATGGATTAATTAAGAAAGGAAATGAGAGATAAGAATGGAAAAATGGTCACCCTCCATTCATATCAAAGTCCACTCACAAGATAAGCAAATGAAATGACCATAATAGAATATCATGATTATGAAGCCACACTCATGCAAAGAAACCCCTCACAAAATGTTAATTGCAAACTTGCAATTAACATCCTCCAACGAAAAATCCGACCGGGAAGGAAAAAGAGAAAACCGGCCGGAACGGAATGCAAACTGGCAACCCCAGAAAACCGATCCCGTAATAAATTACAGGAAAACCCCGCTACTGCAAATACATGCCCGTATTTGTATTCCCACTGAACACAAATGGAAAGAGACAAAACTACACTATCAAATACTAGTATCCGGCTTAAGCCAAAACCGGCTAGTAAAAACTGTCCGATCACGATCCGTGCAATACCGCACGTATCTGATCGAACCCTGCCATATCTCCATACGGCCTCTACAGCGTTTCACCCGAAACTTGAGTAACTGTCTGTGTGGTGGACTCTAAAGACTCGTCAATACTGTGGCTGTGGATTTAACCACTAGCACGTCAGAGGTATAAGCCAATACGTGACGGGCCACCAGGTATTGACCAAAAGGGACGTCGATGAGCGAACTCATCCTGACACCCTACTGAGCCTGTCAGTGACAATATCCGTACAGTCCGGTCCGTTCGTCTATGAGTATCGCATGGCGGGCCTAGGGGGTTGGTAAAAGTCAGACCCCCAAAAGCGGTACAAGTCGTGTAGGAGTGTAGCCCAGAACACCCTGAGATACTACTGGAATACCTACCAGCAAATCTCCTGCCTTGGCCAAGGACTTTTCATGTTCTGGCTCTCCTAGACACAGCACGACCTCACCCCCAATACCGGGAGAGACGAACCCCTGCAGATCCGCTCACTGCCTCCATGTGGCTCGAGACTGTACCCAACTAAAACCTGTTTGCACGACTCCTTTGAGCCGTGGTAGGGTAGTAATCAAAGTACAGTGGGAACTCACATGAGACAAATGACGATCCCAGGTCGATGAACTAACCTGTACATATGTCACCTGGGAACTGCTATCTGACGTCTGGTATATCCCAACTAGCAGGTTCCCGGCGAGTCCTGTCCGGTGTACTCATAACCCAATGAGCACCTGTATACATCTTAGGTGAATCAACTGACACCAGTGGCTTGTGAGACCGGCCACCGCCCCTCGTCGGGGTCTCGACTGTATACACTAGTCTACTGTGGAGAATCGATGCCCTGTCTCGAAACTCCCTCGACTAGGGACCATTTAAGGATGTGCTTATAGACCCCAGCTCCCACTTATATGATCGCCCTCATACTGCTGGAAGTCAAGCAAGAATCCTAGGGGCTTTATCAACGTGTAATAGCGACTCGTAAGGTCACCTAAAGCAGTACACGATGATAAAGATAAACCAGATAGCATACTATCATCTCGAGTAAGACTGTCCTACCGGGATAGGTCCTCCCCTCAATCATTGCAATCACGTGCCTGTGACCCAATAATTGACTCTGAGGGCGCTATCTCCAACAATCTCCCACTTGCACTCGAGGCTAATTATTGCGATGTCGCATACTCACAGCCCGTGTGATACCGAACACCCAACTCCTCTACTAGTCAGTCTCACAAAGCTCGTTTGCGAGACTATTGCGTTCGAGGAATAGCCTCAGTGAGTGGATCCGCTTTGATGTTTCTTTCTATGTCTCTCTATATCTCATGTTCGCAGAGAAAACTATCTCCCGAAAACGAGCAATACCTGTCCTAGAATGTCTAGATGTCTGATGGGACCTAGTTCAGAAATGAACTCCAAATCCAAACTTCTTAGACTGTATCGACAACTGAACTTAATCAGTGTCCTGCGCCATGCCTTCCCTCAGTTTCCACTTGGACCATCTGTCCAAAATACTGCCCCTCGTCAGAGGGAAAAACTATAACTCTGACAGCCACTCTGCCATCCATGTCACCTTGGAAGCCTGGAATGATAACCGTCTCGTAAAGGAGGCTGCCGTTATCAATTCCCTAGAACATCAACTTATGTTCTAAGACTGCTTCCGACTGTTTCTCCAGGATTGGATCAATATCAACTTATTGCATCTAGTGCAAGAACAACATCTGGTGTGGTACTTGACATCTCATGATTGACTCAATTGCCTAAGCAAGTGATCTGTCAATCATGCGTATCCCTCTCCCCTTTAGTCTGTAAGACACCTTTAGAGAGGGTGACTCCATCACCTGCTGGTACACTACCATGCCAGGAGTCGTCCATTCTAAATACTCATAGAATGCTGTCAAGTTACCCAGATTGGGAAACCACCCAAATCTAGATCTAAAACCATAGATCTAGTAACCAGTATGTCTGATATAATATCCAAGTCCTATGTGGAGAAAACACTGTGTGACGACCAAAGTATAACCGATCGTAGTATAGGAATATCACTTCCTACTACCTTCTCAACAGATCCACCCCCTATTCTGACGACGTCAAACCTATGACTGTCTCATCAGAAATAGATGATCTATCTCCGCTATATCTGCTTTAGTCTATAAATAGACATAAGCCTGATGTCCACCAATGCTTCCGCTGCTCCCACTGACTACGACAACCCTCTGGCAGAGTCACATAGACGTGCACTTCCAAAGCTAGTTTAGAACGACGCTATACTCATTCTCCTGCCGGGTCTCGCAGCCTGGAACAACAGCAATGGCAAGTGTAGGAAAACAAGAACTTCCCTGTCACCGTCCTTGAGGCTACCGGAGTACCTCTCGGGTGCCGGAAGTTACCCACCGTATCTGCGGAGTGGCCAATGGAATGTCAAACCAGATTGAATCTTTAGGTTCCTTATCAAATCTTCAGTAATCGTTTGTGGTTCTGGAATCACTTCCAGTTCTACCATACTCCCACTACTTTTTCTGAAAAAATCCATTTTTAATAAAAACTGTGGCGAGTCTAGAACAATATTGCTATTGTTCATCCAGATGGTAGAAAATCAACCCTCGTCATAGCCTGGGTCAACCCATAAACAGCCATTACAGAAACGTGCCTTGAGTTATCCAGAGTCTGGTTTTAAGCATAAGCCGGACAACTCCCCGTACCTTAACAACGTTAAGATATGAACTGTTCTATATCCAATATAGAAACAGAGGCACTGATTTAATTGAACCAGATTCAAATCATGCAGCTGTCTCCAGTGCATGTCAACTAAATGGAAGGAGGCCGATCAACGTTACTCAACTTAGGAATACTTCCAATTATGAGTAACCTGAAAGAGAAGCAAGATCTCTTTATCATTACTATCAATTGAATACCATTCACAAATATCTACTCTTCGATCACCTTGAAGAATCCCGATACTTGCAATACTTGGTTCTCTACTTTACTCTTATACCTATAACTCCTCAAAACTTAGACCCTGTGTTTCTACGAAACACATGTCTAAGAACTAGAGAAGTTAAAAGTAAACAGAATATAGTACGAGGACCAACCCCTCTGTCCTAATGGACACTGGACAATATACAATACTCTGTATAAGTCCCCTGAGTCTGGTGACTCATTCACTGTGTGTCGTAGGTTGAAAACTGTACTTTTGGTTAAGAAGAATTACACCGCTGTTCAATGCTCCTTACCTAACCATCCACTGGTATAGGTAAATGTCATAAACATAATTTCAAAAAGATATGTCTCACTCTATAAAAATAGACGTACAGATATATCAATTTGAAATTGGTGCATAACAACGGATATTCAAAACCAAATATTTGCCGACCGGCAAACAACCCAGGTGGCTTCCTCAAATATCACCAATTCCAGCGAATCCCGATATAATGAGGAGGGTCACCTAATTCCCAATAACTCACTCCCACTCATCATCTGTAAAACCATACAGATGTGAGACTCATACCTGGTAAATACATACCCTGGAGCAAGTGTCTAATTGGGAAATCAGTTTTCTATTAACAGTACACAGTGAAACTGAAACATTGAAATGTTTCGATGGGGTATCCTGGTATTCCTAGTAATGCCTCTTCCATTATTCAGATTCACAATTGCAACCGTATAATTCTTTGCCACCTCTCCAAATCCCTTTATTTGTCTTTAGTCATTACCTTCTGTACACCCCTTTAGGCCAAATGGTTTTCTTCCTTCCCTACCGTTCGGCACCAGCCTATGGTTTGGAAGAAGACTATCCAATAAGCATAATGGGTGTACTGTCCTAGTCCTAGGAGCACTCGCAACGCGAGAGAAGGTGAAGATAAAAGACACCTGAATGTACTTTATTCATAGGTGATTCAGGATTGACAAAGAAGTACATGGTTTGGTCGTGAATAGCAGTCGCAATTTACTTTGCCCTCTTACTAATCCCTTGCTTTGTCTGAACTTAATACCTTCTGTACACCGTTTAGGCTAATTGGCTTTCTTCATTCCCCACCGTTCGGCACCAGCCTAAGGTTTGGAAGAAGACTATCCAATTTGCGTAATTGGTGTACTATCTCCTAAACCAAGGAGTACTCGCAACCTGAGAGAAGGTAAAAGGTAAAGACAACTGAATAGTCCTATTCGTTTTCTCCAGAACCAGAAACCATCCTCGAATAAATTCCTTCGAGTTCGTATATAACCATACGATGGTTTTGTCCAATGGAAGTGGACGTTCGTAGTAATACGGGGTGTCCCGGAGAAAAGGGTAAAAGTAGGAGTGGCAAAAAGGTCTGCAACTCTGACAATCCAAAAAGCCAGTGTTAAGAAGGTTCGGTCAACTTGGTCACTGAGTCATAGTCTAGGGTCGGGTCAATGGTCGCTGCCAAAGAGAGAGAGAAAAGAAACACTCAGCGTGCACTCTAACCTAGATCAGAATGGTTGTCACTTTATCTAATCTAGAAACCTCCCACTGTAACGTCAAATTCTTCCCCAAACCTGAAAGAAGAATTAGCCGGGATAACCCGAGGAGTAAACCAACTCATCAGTGGGAATCGGGATCCAACTCTCATCGCATGATAACGTGACGGAATCCGCTCACGTTATCACACTCCAGAAGGTATGCGCATATCTGGCAAGTTTCAGTACTTTTGAAACTCCCGATGTGGATTTTTGCCCCATGCTCTTATGACCTTGACTAAGGCCAACAAATCATAAGTCACATGTCAAGTTCTACCCGTCATTATCCAGGTTGATTTGAACCCACCCGTACAAGCCCTTGACTAAGGCCAACAAGGCTATACGACTGTCCCAAACCAACGCATCTATCTATGCAGCATATGAATACCCAATAGCTACCAAACACTGTGCCTTGACTAAGGCCAACAAACACAGCTTGAATACTATTGACTACCCATATGAAACGACGGAGGGCTACGAATGGTTTCTGGCGAAAACCTTTAACGTAGTGAACTTGATATCGTTGAAGGAACGGATAGCTTTTTAGAAAAATATAGTAACGAAAACCTTCGCTAAAGAGGTCACTCCCGGTGAAGGGATCTCGGCTCTTTCCCCGTAGAATGAGGTGCAGGATATTCCAAATGAATACCACGATGCAAAGCAAAAGTAATCGGCTATAGTGAAGTTAATGCCCTGACGCAAACTTCTGTCCAAGGGGTCACTCCCGGTGAAGGGATCTCGGCCCTTGCCTCGTCGACTGAGGAGCAGGATATTCCAACTGAATACCACGATGCAAAACAAAAGAGAACGCCCTTGCAATAACAGCTTTTGAAAAAGTGTTCCAACAACATCAGAATAGGTTTTTTTAACTTGCATTGATCCGAATCAATGCAGTCCCATCAATTGATCACACCAAAAAGAACGAAAATATACTGATGTACGTATATGCCATCCGCATTCGCCACTGGGTCCCGTCATCACTCGTTAGGTTAGCTAACTAACGACAGAGCGGGGACTGGACTAGCGCGGATGAAAAACATATACAACATCTACTAATATATATACCAATATATTATATTTCGCTCAAGGCGTGAAAAGAAATGCAGCAACACAGAAATGTATAGCAACACAGATCAATACAGATATCTGGGATCCCCGGGTTTCACAGAGCCACTACTGAAACCCGACGTTCCCCTGGTCGTGTGGATAGCCTGTGCAATGAAAATCCTAGACCCCTACGGGCGCGGCAAGTTACCCGCCAAAACCTGAAGCGAGGCAGCCCCTTTCAGCACCGTGAATGGACCACCCAGCACTTCACGGAATCCGGTAACTTGGGCACCCCTCCTGGGTCAACCCTATACCCCCTACGAGTGCGGCGAATAGCCCGCCAATCCTAGAGTGAAGCCCCCTCCGTCTCAATGCCATGAGATGCGGGCTTGTTGCCCTCCAGAACCCGGCTACCCGTGCACCCCTCCACGGGGTAATCCTAGTACAGAAAGTAAAATATACATACAACGGGTACATCGACCGCAACCAGGTCGTGCCCCAAAAGAATAATACAAACAGGAAGTGACGGCAGTCCACATGTCGGACGCTCGCCCCGCAATATCAAATGTACATATAAAACAGAACTGTACTAACATTGCATCCAGGCTACCCCCACGACCGATCCGCAACAACACAGTACAATCACAGAACATCAACGTGAAAGTCACGTTCGCAAATCCGTCTAACCGGGCTATAGCAGTTACACGGGATTTACCGATCAAGTGACATTCACGGTCGCAGATATAATGTAAAAACTGTGAACTGGCATGTTTAAAATATCCGATCGAACAAATATTATCAAGTGGGCCCCATACACTACTGTAGCACTTACAGAAAAACTGGGCCCAAAAAGAATATCCCAAAACCCCTATTTCCAAGCCAAAAGCCCACTGGAAAAATTTCGCACAGCAAGGACTTCTTTCCACCGCGGAACCGCGGCCAAACCAGGGGTTTGGCCGCCCTTCCGCGGTCGTCCTGAAGCATCCCAAAACCAAATTTTTCCAGAGTCCTTAGAATTTCATTCTCATGTTTCTGCAATGTACTGAAAAATTTTCTGAGACAAAATAAAATCGACAGAAACCTGAAGTATGGGAAAATACGGTTTTTGGGAATTTTCGTTCGATCGAGCACTAAACATACTAGAGCAAGCTAGGTAGGTTAACAACCTGGCTCTGATACCAATGTAAGCCCGCGGGGGCGCCCCGGCTGTCGATCCGACGCCGGAAACGCGGAAAACAAAAACTTTGCGAACTTTGCAAAACGGCACCACCGCGGACTTTTTACCCGGATCCGGCCATTAACCTAGCTAGCTAGCAAAAAGGAAAGGAGTAGAGATGCTATACCAAACGATCCGTGTCCTTCAGTCTTCGTCTCCACTCCGATCTCCCGCGGAATCTCCGTCACCTCCTCGCTCGTCGGAAAGGGCACCACGTAGCCGGAATCTTTTACGGGCTCCCGCCTCTTGACCGAGGCAACTCGGGCGCGAAGTTGGCTAGCCGACGCGTCCAAGGCTTGCTATAGAAATAGTGTAGAAGGTTATCTCTTTGGGGTTTATGAGGTTGCTATGGTTGGAGGAATTTTAGCACAAGGATATTCATGGAGGAGTGAGGGAATAATGGAGCATGCTATCAAAAGGAATAAGCATCTCCTCTAAAAGGGCTCGGCCAAAAAAATCTCACTGGACAATAGGGAAGCAAGCTCTAGCATGTAAAGAATGTGTGCATCAATTAATACCAAGCACACAAGGATAAAAAACCTTCACTGCAAACACAAAATGGGGGGGGGGTCCACTAAAATAACATGAAACAATAATCCATGCAAATTAAAACCTCACCCCTCACTCACAACAACAGTGGCCGGCCCCCCATTTTAGTGGGTGGAGATAAAATGGATTAATTAAGAAAGGAAATGAGAGATAAGAATGGAAAAATGGTCACCCTCCATTCATATCAAAGTCCACTCACAAGATAAGCAAATGAAATGACCATAATAGAATATCATGATTATGAAGCCACACTCATGCAAAGAAACCCCTCACAAAATGTTAATTGCAAACTTGCAATTAACATCCTCCAACGAAAAATCCGACCGGGAAGGAAAAAGAGAAAACCGGCCGGAACGGAATGCAAACTGGCAACCCCAGAAAACCGATCCCGTAATAAATTACAGGAAAACCCCGCTACTGCAAATACATGCCCGTATTTGTATTCCCACTGAACACAAATGCAAAGAGACAAAACTACACTATCAAATACTAGTATCCGGCTTAAGCCAAAACCGGCTAGTAAAAACTGTCCGATCACGATCCGTGCAATACCGCACGTATCTGATCGAACCCTGCCATATCTCCATACGGCCTCTACAGCGTTTCGCCCGAAACTTGAGTAACTGTCTGTGTGGTGGACTCTAAAGACTCGTCAATACTGTGGCTGTGGATTTAACCACTAGCACGTCAGAGGTATAAGCCAATACGTGACGGGCCACCAGGTATTGACCAAAAGGGACGTCGATGAGCGAACTCATCCTGACACCCTACTGAGCCTGTCAGTGACAATATCCGTACAGTCCGGTCCGTTCGTCTATGAGTATCGCATGGCGGGCCTAGGGGGTTGGTAAAAGTCAGACCCCCAAAAGCGGTACAAGTCGTGTAGGAGTGTAGCCCAGAACACCCTGAGATACTACTGGAATACCTACCAGCAAATCTCCTGCCTTGGCCAAGGACTTTTCATGTTCTGGCTCTCCTAGACACAGCACGACCTCACCCCCAATACCGGGAGAGACGAACCCCTGCAGATCCGCTCACTGCCTCCATGTGGCTCGAGACTGTACCCAACTAAAACCTGTTTGCACGACTCCTTTGAGCCGTGGTAGGGTAGTAATCAAAGTACAGTGGGAACTCACACGAGACAAATGACGATCCCAGGTCGATGAACTAACCTGTACACATGTCACCTGGGAACTGCTATCTGACGTCTGGTATATCCCAACTAGCAGGTTCCCGGCGAGCCCTGTCCGGTGTACTCATAACCCAATGAGCACCTGTATACATCTTAGGTGAATCAACTGACACCAGTGGCTTGTGAGACCGGCCACCGCCCCTCGTCGGGGTCTCGACTGTATACACTAGTCTACTGTGGAGAATCGATGCCCTGTCTCGAAACTCCCTCGACTAGGGACCATTTAAGGATGTGCTTATAGACCCCAGCTCCCACTTATATGATCGCCCTCATACTGCTGGAAGTCAAGCAAGAATCCTAGGGGCTTTATCAACGTGTAATAGCGACTCGTAAGGTCACCTAAAGCAGTACACGATGATAAAGATAAACCAGATAGCATACTATCATCTCGAGTAAGACTGTCCTACCGGGATAGGTCCTCCCCTCAATCATTGCAATCACGTGCCTGTGACCCAATAATTGACTCTGAGGGCGCTATCTCCAACAACAATTACTCGCAGTGGGTATCGGGATCCAACTTTCATATAGAAGGTATGCAATCTCATTGCAAGTTTCAACACTTGAAACTCCCGATAATGGTTTTCACCCGTAGCACCTATGACCTTGGCTAAGGTCAACAAATCATAAGCACTAGTTAAGTTCTAGCTGTCATTTCGTGATTAATTAGACCCACCCACATGACCCTTGGCTAAGATCAACAAAGCCACATGACTGTCCTAACTAATCGCATCATATGCGGTGTAGGAAGACATCACTTAGCTACCGTACACTGTGCCTTGACTATGGTCAACAAACACAGCACGAATACTAAGTACTCTACTTCCTAAAATGACGGAGGGTTACGAATGGTTTTTATGAAAACCTTGTAAGTCCATGCTACCTCTCCCAGTACTTTCGGGCATGCGGAATTTGATGAAAAACGATTTTCTTAGAGGTGGTAACATGGACTTAAAACCCGGATCTTTGTTAAACATCTAACTAACAACCTAACTAGGAGTCGTTAACTACTCGGTTAGGGGGTTTATACCTTTCTTGTCTTGAACTCCTTCGTCTTCAAACCTCGATGGTGGTCCGGATCAGCTTCTTCCCGTCGTCTCCTTACGCCGAAGATAGATCCACCTGAAAGCTTCAACCTTTGGCTCCTTCTTCGATCTTTGAAGAAACTAGTTCACTCGGTTTGCTAAACCTTGTGAACTAGAGTGAGTAGAGAAGAGTTTGTATGGGATTTTATCTATGGTTCTTGGTTCTCATCTCATGAGACAAGTGAACCATAGAGTCAAGAGAGGGAGAGCAAGAGGAGGAAGATGAGAACTCAAGAACAAGAGAGAGAATGAGCATGAAAGAATCAGAGAAGACTTTTCTCTCTTTGCTCTCATTATCCAAAACCATCATCACAAAAATAATAATCAAGTATTGTGTAAAATGGTTCAAGTCAAAATGGCTAAATCATTTCATGCACTCATTTCTCACAAAAGAAACAAGCAAGTAAAAAGTCTTTGCCATGAAATGATAGCCATTGTCATCATGATGGTCATCTAGTCCAACCTAGTCAACCGGTCAACAAAGTCAACAAGTCAACAAAGTCAACCCCTCAACAACCATGTCACCACAATACTTAGTTAATATTATTGTTAATCACTTATCATATTCTCATTAGGGTTGAGCAAAAAGTCAATAGTCAACTGTCAACGGTCAACAACCCTAATGAGAATCCTCTGCCTCTGTCTCTCCGTCAACTGTGCATACACACCCGCATCCGCGTTCCGAGGAACACGAATGCATACTGGATAAATCCAATCCCAAAAGGTACACTAGGATCTGGCTTAAACCAAAGCCCGCTAGTGTAAACTGTCCGGACACTATACGTGCACAAGTGCACGGATGTGACCGAACCCTGTCGCAAAACCATGCGACCTGTCGCAAAACCATGCGACCTCTACTCTTTTGCCTAAAGGCGAATAGCTTTCTATGTGGGACTCTAAAGACTCGACACTACGCTGGCAGTGGGTTTAACCACAGACTGCAAGCGGCACTAGCTGTGCGTAACGGTCCCCAGGTAGATGCCGACAAGAAGACTGACGAGGCGAAACCCATATGAACTCCTACTGAGCCTGAATGTGACATTCTCCGTACAATCCGGTCTGTTCGTCTGATACATCGCATGGCGGGCCTAGGGGGCGGTAAATGTCAGTCCCCCAATAGCGGTACAAGTCGTGTCGGAGCGAAGCCCAAAACACCCTGAGATAACACTGGAAGCCTACCAGTATATCTCGTTTGCCCTGGCCAGGGGCTACTCGTGTAATGGCTCTCCTAGACACAGCGCGATGTCAACCCCCAATACCAGGAGAGACGAATCCTGTCTAACCGTCACTGCCTCCAAGTGCTTCGGGACTGCACCCAACTACCACCTGTTTGCACGACTCCTTTGAGCTGTGGTAGGGTAGTAATCAAAGTACAGTGGAAACACACTCGAGGCGAAGTGACAGTGTCAAGTCAGCGGACTAAGCTGTACTCATGTCACCTGGGAACTGATAACTGACGATAGGCATAATACCAACTAGTCAGTTCCCGACGAGTCCTGTCCAGTGTACTCGTAACCCAACGAGCACCCGCATACTCTCTCAAGTACGACGTACCGACGGCTGTGGGACAGACCGTCTCCCACACTGGGATGAGAAGCGCATGCGCTAGTCTACTCCGGAGTATCGATGCCCTGTCTCGATAGTCCTGCGACCAGGGACCTGCATAAGGATGTGCTTATAGATTACCCAGCCCCACTAGTGTGACTGCCATCACAACGCTGGTAATCAAGCAAAGATCCTAAGGGCTCCACTAATGTGTATAGGCGATATACTAAAATAAACACATGTACACATTGAAGTAGAAACAAACCAAGTAGCATACTACTATTTTGAGCAAGATTGTATATACAAGGTGAATATCCCAAGCTTCCATTAAGTAATATACAAACTAGTATGATACAGTAATGGCCTCTAGGGCATATACACTAACAATCTCCCACTTGCACTAAGGCCATGTACTGGCGTATCGAAGACCTATCATCTCGATCAGCCGCTCGAACTGAGTCTGGGGCAAGGCCTTGGTGAATGGATCTGCAGTGTTATCTTCTGAAGCGACTCTCCGAACCTCGATCTCCTGGCGATCCATGATCTCCCTGATCAGGTGATACCGCCTCAAGATGTGTCTGGATCTCTAATGGGACCTGGGTTCCTTCGCTAAAGCTATAGCCCCGTTGTTGTCGCAATACAGAGGTATTGGATCAACAATGGACGGAACCACCTGAAGCTCTTTCATGAACTTCCTCATCCAGACAGCTTCTTTTGCGGCATCAGATGCAGCGATGTATTCCGCTTCCATCGTCGAGTCTGCAACGGTTTCCTGTTTGGAACTCTTCCAACACACCGTCCCTCCATTGAGGGTAAAGACAAAACCCGACATGGACTTGGAATCATCCTTGTCACTCTGGAAGCTGGAGTCAGCAAAGGCCTCGATCTGGAGGTCTTTTCCGCCATACACCAAGAACATCTCCTTAGTCCTTCTCAGGTACTTGAGAATGTTCTTTACTGCTATCCAGTGTTTCTCCCCAGGGTTTGACTAATACCGGCTTACCACACTCAGTGCATAAGCTACATCCGGTCTGGTACACAACATCACATACATTATAGAGCCTACCGCAGAAGCGTAGGGTATAATAGACATGCGATCCCTCTCCAAATCAGTCTTGGGAGACATCTCTTTAGAGAGGGTGATCCCGTGACAAGCCGGTAGGTTACCGCGCTTGGAATCTTCTATACCGAATCTTTTCAGTATGGTGTCGATGTACCTGGACTGTGAAAGTCCTAATATCCTCTTGGATCTATCACGATGGATCCGGATCCCCAGGATGTATGAGACATCACCCAGGTCTTTCATGGAGAACCTGTGCGACAAGAACCCCTTGACAGATTGTAGCATAGGAATGTCATTTCCTATTAAGAGAATGTCATCCACGTATAAAACGAGGAATACTACAGTTCTCGCTACAAATCTACTATAGATGCATGGTTCATCTGGATTTTTGATAAAGACAAATTCCTTGACCGTCTCATCAAAACAGATGTTCCAACTCCGTGATGCCTGCTTTAGTCCATAGATGGACTTAAGCAACTTGCACACCTTTCCGCTGCTCCCACTCTGAATGAAACCCTCTGGTTGGTCCATATAGACACATTCCTCTAAATTTCCATTTAGAAAAGCGGTCTTTACGTCCATTTGCCAGATCTCATAATTGTGGAAGGCAGCAATGGCAAGAAGGATCCGAATGGATTTCAGCATAGCCACTGGAGAAAAGGTTTTGTCATAGTCCAAGCCAGGTTTTTGACGGAAACCCTTTGCAACAAGTCTAGCTTTATAGGTCTCAACCTGTCCATCTACACCAATCTTCCTTTTGAAGATCCACTTGCATCCTACGGGTTTTACCCCGTCTGGAGCAATGTCCAACGTCCATACTTTGTTGGTGTACATGGACTCCATTTCGGTCCGCATTGCATCCAGCCATTTTACTGAGTCAACGCTCTGAACGGCCTGCTGGAAGCTAGTAGGCTCATCATAATCTATGATGCAATCCTCTCTATCCCCGTCTATGAGAAAACCGTAGTATCTCTCGGGCGGATGAGACTGCCTACTACTCCTGCGGAGCGGCGTAGGAATGTCCTGTTCTTTTGAACCCTCTGGTTCCACTAAACTTTCAGTAATAGTTTGTGGTTCTGGAATTTCTTCCAGTTCTACTGCGCTCCCGCTAATTTCCTTTTCTAAGAACTGGTGTTCTAGAAAGTGGGCATTACGAGAAACAAGGACTTTTTGTTCCTCTGCGTGGTAGAAAAGATACCCCCTGGTGTTCTTTGGGTATCCCACAAACTTGCACAGTACTGAGCGTGCCTCGAGTTTGTCCGCATGCTGCTTGTTGACAAAAGCTGGACATCCCCAGATCTTCAGATATTGAAGATAGGGTTTCTTCCCACTCCATAACTCATAAGGTGTGGTAGGCACAGTCTTAGTGGGAACTCGGTTTAAAAGGTATGCAGCTGATTCTAGCGCATACCCCCAGAATGATCGCGGTAACTCAGCGTTACTCATCATGGACCGTACCATATCCAATAGGGTTCGGTTCCGTCTTTCCGATACACCGTTATGTTGCGGAGTGTATGGAGGAGTAAGCTGAGAGAGAATTCCGTTCTCTTTTAAATAGTCCAGGAACTCGGCACTTAAGTATTCACCACCTCGATCCGATCTTAGGATCTTGATACTTTTGCCGGTCTGGTTTTCTACTTCATTCTTATATTCCTGGAACTTTCCAAAGGCTTCGGACTTATGTTTCATTAAGAAGACATAACCGTACCTTGAAAAGTCATCCGTAAAAGTAATGAAGTAAGAAAAACCGCTTCGCGCATGTGTAGACATTGGACCGCACACGTCACTGTGTACGAGTCCCAAGAGCTCACTCGCCCTTACTCCGTGTCCAGTAAACGGAGTCTTTGTCATCTTTCCTTTGAGACAGGATTGACAAGTGGCATACGATTGATATTCGAACGGATTCAAATATCCTTCTGTATGTAACTTCGTCAACCTTCTCTCATTGATATGACCCAGTCTACAATGCCATAAGAAAGTCTGATTGATTTCCGAAGACTTTCTTTTGTGTGTATTCTGGACATTGAAAATCTGTGGTTGGTTTAATACGTATATACCATTGCTCAATGTACCTGACCCAATCAGAACTTGATTAAGGTGAATGTTTACAACATTGCTTACAAACGCAAATTCATAACCTTCTTTAGAAACTAAAGATACAGAAATGATATTACAAGTTGCGTTGGGTACAAAAAAACAATTACGCAAAACCAAAACATGTCCATCTGACATTCCCAGGTGATAGTCCCCCACGGCTTTAGCATCTATGCTAGCTCCGTTCGTAACTCTGAGGGTCATGTTACCTGCCTTCAAAACCCTACGGTTTCTCAACGCCTGCAATGAATTACAGATATGTGATCCTGATCCGGTATCCAATACCCAGGAAGTAGAGTTTATTGAAAGACAGTTTTCAATAACATACACACCTGAAGCTGAAGCTGCAACCTGCTTCAATTCCTGTGTCCTGGCTTTCCAAGCCCTGCAATCATTCTTCCAGTGTCCTTTCTTATGACAATAGAAGCATTCTTCCTTATCCACAAGCTTCCCCGCTTTCTTTGTTGCTTTTGCTTTTCCCTTCGTATCCACTTTACTAACACCGCCTCTTGGTTTGGCGGGGGCTTTCTTCTTCTTTCCCTTGGCTTTCGCCTTGGACCTAGAAGAAGATGATCCTCCTACAAACAAAGTGGATGTTTCCCTACCTTTCTGTAGGGTGCCCTCTGCGCTCCTCAGCATGTTGAGGAGCTCTGAAAGTTCAACTTCTTTTTCTTGTAAGTTGAAGTTCAGTATAAACTGGGCGTAAGTGGAAGGAAGGGACTGGAGAACTAAGTCCGTATAGAGCTCACTCTCCAATGTGGTCCCTAGGTCCGCGAGCTCCTCAATGTAGCCGATCATCTTAAGCACGTGTTCTGCTACTGATGATCCGACGGCCATCCTTGCCGAAAATAACTTTTTCGACGCTTCGTATCTTGCGATACGAGATTGCTCTCCATACAGTTCTTTTGTATGAAGAAATATGGATTCCAAGTCCATATTCTCGTGCCTCCTCTGATGTTCATTGTCCATAGAGGCAAGTACGAGGCACTTGGCCTTCGCGCTATCAATCTCCCAAGTCTTACAGATTTCCTTATCCGCGACGCTGGAAGTGGGACCAGGGACAGGGGGAGCTTTGGTGGTAAGAAGATAACCCAGCTTGTCGTAAGTGATTGCCATTTTGACATTCCTGAGCCAATCTTTGTAGTTTGGCCCTGTCAGTACGTTTTTATCTAGGAGTAACTTAAGTCCAGTCATGTCGATTGGTCGCTGTAATTAGGAGAGAGAAGAAACACTCAGCTTGATGCTCTTGCAAGTTTAGAATGGTTTTTAGTTTGTCTAAACAGGATGGCTCCCACTGTTTCTCGAATCCTTCCTCAAACCATAAAGGAAGAATTAGTCGGGATCAATCCCACCGCACAATACTTGCTTAACCGTTCAGCCAGGCCAGTGTCGGTACTTCGAGGGAGTTTTTCCAACGCTTTCGCGAAGTTCCTTAATTCAAGAACCTCTTTTTCCTGGGGGCGTAGCCCCGCTAACACCTTTCTAGGCACCTACTAGGTTTATAGCATTGATCGTTTAGTGAGAAATTTCCCGAGGAGTAGCATATACTCACAGTAGGATCGGGATCCAAATATCACCGCGTGACGAAACTGAAGGAATCCTACCAGAATCATCACACTCTAAGTGGTATGCAAATCTAGCAAGTTTCAGTACTTATGAAACTCCCGATGTGGATTTTTGCCCCATGCTCTTATGACCTTGGCGTGAGGTCAAAATGTCATAAGTCACATGTCAAGTTCTTTCCATCATTATCCAGGTTAATTTGAATCCACCCGTACCTACCCTTGACGTAGGCCAAAATGGTAGTACGGCTGTCCCAAACCAACGCATTCTATCTATGCAACAGATAAATATCCGGCAGCTACCAATCACTATGCCTTGGCGTGAGGTCAAAATACATAGCTTGAATACTACCGAATATTTAACTGAAATGATGGAGGGCTACGAATGGTTTTGGCAAAACCGTGAACGTAGTGAACTTGATATAGTCGATGGAACGAGATAGCTTTTAAAAGGAGTGGCTCAAGCTCCGCATTTAAAAGTTGGTTTTGAAAAGAACCGAGTGGTTTTTCGAAAGTGTTCCAACGACTTTTACTTGGTTTATTTTCTTGCATTAGTTCTTTTAATGCGTGATATTCTTGCATTAGTTCTTTTAATGCGTCCCATCATTTAATCCTACCATTGCAGAAAACAACCAAAATATGACGTACGCTTATGCCATTCGCACCACGGGGCCCCATCATTACCCGTTAAGTTACTTAACTAACGACAGAGCGGGGGATGGGCTAGCGCGGCTGTAAAACATAAGCAACGCCTAAATAATATCATATATAGATATATTGCAATGATAGCCATTTCAGATCACAGATGAACACATTGGATATACTAGGAATCCGCAATTCGTACGAGCCTGTAACGAAAAGTAGATTACACGGTCGCGGTGAATAGCCAATACCCCACCCAAGACCTCTACGGGTGCGGCAAACTACCCGCCAAGTACCCGAAGCGAAGCAAGCTCCCTCAACTCCGTGAGTAGGCCACTCGGCACTTCGGCATACCCGGTAGTTTGTGCACCCCCTCCATGGGTCTATCCTAGGAGTAAAAACAGTAAAAAGAAATTATGCAATGACGGCTACAACCCCGACCCGGTTGTGCGGCCATACAAATAATTATTACATCAATTTATAAATTTACATGAATTGAAAGAAAAGAAAACTCTCGTCTCACAACCCCCGGCTATTCACCCGCGACAATCCAATGAATTCATATACACATTCCAGCAACATTACAGATCACAGATTTGTATAACCCCCACTAATCGACATATAGCGATTAGCAGACGTTCAATACAAATATCACATTACAGAAAAACCCGTCAGCTAAAGTCTTTTAGAAGTTCGATCAAAAATACGGATTTTCAGGACCCCAAAAATAAATTTTCGTTCTGGAAAATCTGGGCAGAAAATATATATTCCAAAAATCCTAAAATACCCCTATAAGCACACTGTAGCAAAGAACAATGAGAGAGGAGCCAAGACGGCCGCGGAACCGCGGCAATAGCAAGCTATTGCCGCGTTTCCGCGGTGAAATGATGAGATCATGGGACCGTCTTTCTACAGTGCACTCTAAAAACCCTGAGTCGATTTTTGATGCATGATTTATTATTTTTACAGAACATAAAAAATCGACAGCAACTTTGAAAACGGGGTTCATTTCGGGACTTTTTCTCTGATCGATCTTCTAGCTACTTTGCTAACATGTTAGATAGACTTTAACTAGGCTCTGATACCACTGTAAGTCCATGCTACCTCTTCCGGTACTTTCGGGCATGCGGAATTTGATGAAAAACGATTTTCTTAGAGGTGGTAACATGGACTTAAAACCCGGATCTTTGTTAAACATCTAACTAACAACCTAACTAGGAGTCGTTAACTACTCGGTTAGGGGGTTTATACCTTTCTTATCTTGAACTCCTTCGTCTTCAAACCTCGATGGTGGTCCGGATCGGCTTCTTCCCGTCGTCTCCTTACGCCGAAGATAGATCCACCTGAAAGCTTCAACCTTTGGCTCCTTCTTCGATCTTTGAAGAAACTAGTTCATTCGGTTTGCTAAACCTTGTGAACTAGAGTGAGTAGAGAAGAGTTTGTATGGGATTTTATCTATGGTTCTTAGTTCTCAACTCATGAGACAAGTGAACCATAGAGTCAAGAGAGGGAGAGCAAGAGAAGGAAGATGAGAGCTCAAGAACAAGAGAGAGAATGAGCATGAAAGAATCAGAGAAGACTTTTCTCTCTTTGCTCTTATAATCCAAAACCATCATCACAAAAATAATAATCAAGTATTGTGTAAAATGGTTCAAGTCAAAATGGCTAAATCATTTCATGCACTCATTTCTCACAAAAGAAACAAGCAAGTAAAAAGTCTTTGCCATGAAATGATAGCCATTGTCATCATGATGGTCATCTAGTCCAACCTAGTCAACCGGTCAACAAAGTCAACAAGTCAACAAAGTCAACCCCTCAACAACCATGTCACAACAATACTTAATTAATATTATTGTTAATCACATATCATATTCTCATTAGGGTTGAGCAAAAAGTCAATAGTCAACTGTCAACGGTCAACAACCCTAATGAGAATCCTCTACCTCTGTCTCTCCGTCAACTGTGCATACACACCCGCATCCGCGTTCCGAGGAACACGAATGCATACTGGATAAATCCAATCCCAAAAGGTACACTAGGATCTGGCTTAAACCAAAGCCCGCTAGTGTAAATTGTCCGGACACTGTACGTGCACAAGTGCACGGATGTGACCGAACCCTGTCGCAAAACCATGCGACCTGTCGCAAAACCATGCGACCTCTACTCTTTTGCCTAAAGGCGAATAGCTTTCTGTGTGGGACTCTAAAGACTCGACACTACGCTGGCAGTGGGTTTAACCACAGACCGCAAGCGGCACTAGCTGTGCGTAACGGTCCCCAGGTAGATGCCGACAAGAAGACTGATGAGGCGAAACCCATCTGAACTCCTACTGAGCCTGAATGTGACATTCTCCGTACAGTCCGGTCTGTTCGTCTGATACATCGCATGGCGGGCCTAGGGGGCGTTAAATGTCAGTCCCCCAATAGCGGTACAAGTCGTGTCGGAGCGAAGCCCAAAACACCCTGAGATAACACTGGAAGCCTACCAGTATATCTTGTTTGCCCTGGCCAGGGACTACTCGTGTAATGGCTCTCCTAGACACAGCGCGATGTCAACCCCCAATACCGGGAGAGACGAATCCTGTCTAACCGTCACTGCCTCCAAGTGCTTCGAGACTGCACCCAACTACCACCTGTTTGCACGACTCCTTTGAGCCGTGGTAGGGTAGTAATCAAAGTACAGTGGGAACACACTCGAGGCGAAGTGACAGTGTCAAGTCAGCGGACTAAGCTGTACTCATGTCACCTGGGAACTAATAACTGACGATAGGCATAATACCAACTAGTCAGTTCCCGACGAGTCCTGTCCAGTGTACTCGTAACCCAACGAGCACCCGCATACTCTCTCAAGTACGACGTACCGACGGTTGTGGGACAGACCGTCTCCCACACTGGGATGAGAAGCACATGCGCTAGTCTACTCCGGAGTATCGATGCCCTGTCTCGATAGTCCTGCGACCAGGGACCTGCAAAAGGATATGCTTATAGATTACCCAGCCCCACTAGTGTGACTGCCATCACAACGCTGGTAATCAAGCAAAGATCCTAAGGGCTCCACTAATGTGTATAGGCAATATACTAAAATAAACACATGTACACATTGAAGTAGAAACAAACCAAGTATCATACTACTATTTTGAGCAAGATTGTATATACAAGGTGAATATCCCAAGCTTCCATTAAGTAATATACAAACTAGTATGATACAGTAATGGCCTCTAGGGCATATACACTAACAAATCTTTAACGCTTTGAACTTGATCTCGTTGCGGAATCAAATGGTTTTTAAATGGAATGTTTTTTTTGAAGCTTTTCTAGTTTTGCTAAAGGGGTCACACCCGGTGAAGGGATCGTCGGCCCTTTCCTCGTCGAATGAGGTGCGGGATATATCATATATATCACTGTGCAAAGCAGAAACTATAGAAGCAATCAAAAGACAAACCGAGTGTGTAGCATCTGCCAGTTATTGCTAAAGGAGTCATTCCCGGTGAAGGGATCTCGGTCCTTTCCTCATTGAATAAGGTGCAGGATGTTCTTCAAGGAACACCGCGATGCAAAGCAAGAACTGTAGCTACCTGTTTTTTATTTTGAAATTCGATTCCACAACATCAAATAGGTTTATTTTCTTTCATTAATCATATTAATGAAGTCCCATCATTTAAGTTACCTAAACATCACAGATAAATACGACGTACACTTATGCCATCCGCATTCGCCTCGATGTTCCCTCATGCACCGTTAGGTTAAGTAACTAACGGCAGAGCGGGGCAGGGCTAGCGCGGGTGTAAAACATAAGTAACGTCTATATAATATATCGTATATACTATATACAGTATTTATCACAGAACATATTACATGATCACATCACAGATATCGCAGCAGAAGAATATCATATGAAATATTGGATATACTAGGGCGTCCGTGTTTTATTTTGAGCCTGAATAAAACACGGATTCCACGGTCGTGATGAATAGCTAATCCCACACCCTTAGACCCCTACGAGAGCGGCAAGCAACCCTACCAATTCTAGGGTTAGGAGACCCGGACTCGACTCCTCGAGATGGTCTCCCACTGGACCCCAGAACCCGGTTACTTGTGCTCCCCTCCTTGGGTCTATCCTAATGCGGAAAAGTAAATAATATACAAATGGTGACATCATCCGCAACCTGGAAGTGCCCCAATAAAAGAATATTACATACAAGTTTTTACATGAATGAAAATGAAAAACACTCATCTCACATAAAAAAACTGGCTATTCAAACATGACGATCCAATATAACATATCCAGCAACACATAACATCACATGTCATCAACGTAAGTAAATATGCGCATCCAAATTGTCGTTGACATATAGCAACGAAACCGGCGATATCACATATTACACTTACGGTCGCAGAAAAGAAAGTGTAAAACTACAACAGTTGGAATCCGCAATCTCTTTAGACATCGCATGCCTAATCAAATGAATCCTTAGACATCGCATGCCTAACAATTATAAACCCCGCATTTTAGTCTCATTATCGAAAACTCTTTTCAATATCAAGTCGGGCAATTCAACAAGATTCCCGACATCCTGATCGAATACTCGTCGCAAACTTTAGTAGGCGGCCGCACCCCCGACGCCGTCGACGAAGTGCACCAAGGCGGAACACCACTGCCACAAGCACCCGAACGGATGCGTTCGGCGACGGGGTTCTCCTACAGTCACTTGGTCGGGGCTATAGGGTGAGGCTGTCTATTAAGTTTACCCGGCGAGTATCTGCGTACGTTACTTGATTGCGACGGACTTTTGATCACATCAAATTTCCGTGGTAACCGATCAAGTGAGACTAAAGTGCTATGTTTATAGAATTCATTCAGTTATCTCATAACTACTTGTGGATTCCAAATATTGTATCACATTCCAGATAAATAGAAAATTTTAAACTTTCCGATCGAATAATCAAACACCCAATGTTTCCCGAAACAGCTCAACACTTGAAATAAGTTCAAAAACATCCACTTCATGCCTCAGTACCAACGGTCCAGCCGTAGAAGGGTCAAGCCAACGCCTCACATGTGGCACGCCGTACTGCCCCAAACCCTAAGGTTCAAAGGGCAGTTCAAGACGGTCACATAATCGAGTTAAGGTTTTTTGTCTTCTAGAGGGTCCATCGCGTTACTTGCACTACTTAGAACATTCTTAAACTACGGAAAAATCCAACACTTGGAAATTTCCCGGCAGGGGAAAAAGTGGGTATTTATATCCGGTCGAACTTTTTAACAGTTTCTAAAATATCCGAAAAAACTTAAATGAAATTAAATTATCCGATCAAATTAACGAGTCCCCAATAAAACCCTAGAAAACTCAATACTTGAGTGGAATTAAAAAATTCCCATAAAAAATTGCCAATAAAGGACCTAAGAATAAATATATGAAATTTCAGGGACTAAATCCAAATTTTTGCCGCGGAACCGCCGCCAAACCCTTGGTTTAGCCGCGGTTCTGCGGTCAAATTATTGACTTAGTGGACCGTACTTCACAGAAATTCTTAGTTTTTCCTGCTTGTTTTTCTGAGAATTTTTAATTCACAAAAATCCACTGTTTTGAAAAATGTACAGAGAAGGGTTTTGTCGGGGTTTACGGGTTCGATCGGACTTCTAACTTCGTCTACACTTCGCCTAAAGCTCTAGCTAGGCTCTGATACCACTGTAGGGTTCCTAGGCACACCCATGAGGTTCATCAAGTGATCAAACATGGCCAATTCAAAAAAATTTCTATGTGCCAAGTAACCCTAAGCAAGATCGTGACTAGAGGTATAGGCGAAACAATATAAGTTAACAACTTAACTAAGAGTGAACGGAAAATACAACCTTTGTAGATCCGGTCCTCCACCTCCATATCTCCGTGTTGACGTCCCTCCGCTGCGATCATCGGATCCCGGACTCTAGCGATGGTTTCGTCGAAGAAATGATCGCGCTAGGTCGTCGACTTCGATGCCGAAGATGATCTACGTCGAGGCAACTCAAGATCAAGCTCCAACTTCACCAAGTCATGAAACTTGTGAAGAAAACACTCTATACTATATGGCAAGTGGTAGAGGATGAAGAAATAGGAAGTGGGTTCACTTTAGAATTGGATTTCTCACTCTTTTTCTCAAGGCACCATTGAAGCTAGAATGGTTTCTTCTTCTTGAAGAAGAAGAAGAAGAAGAAGAAGAAGAAGAAGAAGAAGAAAAAGAATATGATAAGAATTATGAGAAAAAAGAAAATAAAGTGATTCTTATCATATTAGCAACCATGGTTTAGTGTAGATAATAAACTATAGTTTAGTTGAATGGTTAGGTTAAGGGATAAAGACAAAATGGTAGACTTTCAAAGATGCTTTGAAGCTTCAAGAAGCTTCAAGCAAAGAAAGAAAAGAAAACCACCATTTTATCCTTTCCAAAATGAATAAATAAATAAATAAATAAATAAATAAATAAAACAAACCCTAATCATTAACCTAATCATAGTTTAAAGCACACACACACACCCAAGTTTGCATGTATCATCAAACATGATACAAACTAGTGCACAAAACTATATCATATACACAATGTGCACATCAAGTGAGAAAATCCATCTTAAGTGAACAAATACTAGTTAATGCAAAGTAATATATCAAATATATAATTATATATTAAATCATTAAATCAACACTTGATTTAACGAGCCGGTCATATCGCATATGACCGACTAATATCCGATGTATCGACTTATCGAATCAATTCTCGATTCGATAACTAGGTTATATCGCATACAACCAATCGATACATTCATCGCGAGAATAGAATACGGTATCACATACACGCATTATTCTCGGTCCCGCACATATCTCATATGCGCTCCTATTTCGTTTCGCTTGAGCCAGGAAAGCTCTGTGTAGGACTCTAAAGACTCGTCAATACGCCGGCAGTAGGTGATGATCATATCAAACACCCACAAGCCGCAAGCGGTCTGCTAAACGTAACGGCCACCCGGGTATTGAGCGATTAGAAGATCGACGAGCAAGCCCGCTCACACTCCTGTGAATCCAACCAGTAATACTTACCGTACAGTCCGGTCTGTTGGTCTGATATGCCGCATATCTCGCTTACGGGTGGTAAACGTCAGACCTTAGTAGCTTGATAAGTCATGCCGACGTAAGGTCCATAACAATCGTGAAACTACTGATAACTCTTACCAGTATATCACAGCAACCCTGGCCAGGGATTTCCAGTTATGGCCAGTCGAGGATAGCGCAACATCAACCCCCAATACCGGGAGAGACGAATCCCCTCCTATCGCTCATTGCCTCCATGTGAATCGGGACTGTACCCAAAAACCACCTGTTTGCACGACTCAGTAGAGCCATGGTAGGGTAGAAATCAAAGCACAGTGGGAGACATACAAGACTCTATGACGATCTCGGGTCAACAGACTAAGCTGTACCGGTGTCACCAGAAAACCGCCATCTGACGTGAGGTATAATACCATCTGGGAGTTCTCGGCGAGTCCGTTCAGTGTACCCAGTCTCCACTGAGCACCCGCATACCATCTCTGATGTCAAGCACCAATGGATATGGGATCATCCATCGCCCATCATATGGGTCGAGAAGATATACGCTAGTCTACTCTGGAATATCGATGCCCCGTCTCGATATTCCCACGACTAGGAACATTGAAGGATGTACTCATGGACTACCCAGGCCCCACTAGTATGATCTACATCATAGTCCTGGAAGTCGAGTACACATCCTAAGGGCTTTATCAACATGTAACAGAGAGACAGAAAGTATACATGTTAAGATAAATAGCAACTATATAGCGTACTATCATGTCGAGCAAGAAAGTCCTACCTATATATGTCCCAGCATCCACTACAATATACATCCAATGTACAGCAATGGCCTCTAGGGCATACATATAACTAACAACTATTATATGTTGTCCAGTGTCCATTAGGACAAGGGGTTGTCATTCGTACTATAATACGAATACCAATAACTTCTCTTATTCTAGACACACATTTCATCAGATATGCAAGGTCTAAAATTCCGAGAAGTTCATAGGTATAAAAATAAAGTAGAGAACCATACGATTGAAGTATCGAGATTCTTTGAGGTGGTCGAAGATTTAGATACTTCTGCTAGGTATTCCACTATAGTAATGGTTGAAAGCATTATTTCTCTGATAGGTTACTCATCCATGGGTGCGCTTTTTGATGAGTAATGTTGTAAGGGCCCTCTCCCATTAAGGTGGTAGTGCACTGGAAACAGCTGCATACTATTTGAATCTGGTTTCATTTAAATTAGTGCCACTGTTTCTATATGGATATAGAATGGTTCATATCTTAATGATGTTAAGGTATATGGAGTTGTCTGGTTTATACTTAAAACCAGAATCCGGATAAACTCAAGGTATGTTTTAGTAATGGCAGTTTGTGGGTTATCCCGGACATTATCGAGGGATTGACTTTCTACCATTTTCAAGATCAAAATTTATTTTGTTCTTGAGTCGCCATATTTTGTAAAATGGATTCTTTTCAGAAAATATAAGGAGTATGGTAGAACGGGAAGTGATTCCAGAACCATAAACGGTTACTGAAAATTTAGTACAACCTAAAAATTCAATTGAATTCGACGATCTATTAGCCACTTCGCAGATTTTGTGGGTAGCCTCAGCCATCTGAGAGTTACTTCAGTTTCCTCATAGACGGTGACATAGAGGTTTGCATTATGGTATGATAACTCAAGCTTGTCACTACTGCTGCTCTTGACTATGAGACCTGACAGGTGGATGACTATAACGTCGTTCTAAATGGACCTTTAGAATTGCACGTTTATATGACTCTGCCAGATAGTTGTTGTAGTCAGTAGAAGCAACGGAAGCATGGTGGGCAAGGTGCTTATGTATATTTATAGACTGCAGCAGGTATAGCGGAGATGGATCATCTGTTTTGATGTGATAGTCATAGTGTTTGACTTTATCAAATCAACAAATGAACCTGGTAAGAAGGTAGTAGGAAGTACTATCCAGGGATTTGGATGACATAGTCCTGATAGGAAATGAGGTTCCTATACTATAATCGGTTAAATTGTTTTTGTCACAGGGTTTCTCCGGTAAGGATATGTATAATATTGCTTTTGTATTTAATGTAGTTAGCAAGTATAATCCAATTTTGGAGAAACAATGGGAAGCAGGTTTAAACATAAGAGAATGTTCTTGGTATATGGTAATGGCAACCTCCTACAGAAGGCGGTTACCGGTTATTGCTTCGAAGGTGACCTGGATGACAGAGTGACTGTCAGAGTTATAAATTTACCCTCTTGTGAGGGGCAGTATGTTGGATAGGGATCCAAGCTGATACTGAGATAGGCATGGCGCAGAATAATGATTAAATTTAATGGAAGATATAGTCTAAAAAGTTTGTTTTATTTGGTGTTTGTATTATGAACATGGTCACATCAGATAACCGGATAAGTTCTAAGAAAGATATCACTCATTTTTTGGAAGATATTCGTTCTCCGTGAAGTTGAGATATAGAAAGATAAAAATAGAAACACTAGAGCGGATCCACTCACCGAGGCTATTTCTCGAACACGATTATTTCGTCAAAATCGGTTTGCGAAACTGATTAGTAGAGAAGTTGTGTATTCTGTAGCACACGGGCTGTGCGTATGCGATACCGCAATAATTACCCTTAAGTGCAAATGGGAGATTGTTGGATATAGTTCCCTCAAGGCGATTATTGTAATCGTAAGCTGGCGATTATGATGGTTGTAGGTGGACGTATACGGATAGAACAATCTTACTCGAAACGATAGTATGCTATCAAATTTGACTTTATCATTATGTACATGTCTTGTATGGTATAGCATATCACTACTACATATTGATAGACCCCATAAGATTCATGCTTGAATACTATGGTTATTGTGGCGATCACACTTGTGAGAACCGGTAGTCTATAAGTACGTCCTTAAAAGTCACTAGTCGTGGGAATATCGAGATTGGGCATCCATATTTCAGAGTAACTAGTGTATACGTTTCTTGACCCCGACGAGAGGAAATGGCCGGTCTCACAACCATTGGTGTTAGTCAGTCACCGAGATTATATACAGGTGCTCATTAGGTTATGAGTTACACTGGACGGACTTGCCGAGATCGTGCTATAGATGGTATTATACATATCTTCAGGTAGCGGGCCTCTGGTGGCATTAGTATAGGTTAATCTGTCGACCCAAGATCATCATTTATCTTGTGTGAGTTCCCACTGTATTTTGATTACTACCCTACCACGGCTCAAAGGAGTCATGCAAACATATTTTAGTTAGGTGCAGTCCCGAGCCACATGGAGGCAATGAGCGGATTGAGGGGATTCATCTCTCCCGGTATTGGGGATTGATGTTGCGATGTGCCCGGTTGGCCATCACCATAAGACTTAGCCAGGCATATGAGATTTACGGATTCAAATCAGTAGTTTCTCGGATGGTGATAGGCTTAATATTGGCACGAATAATTACATTATTAGGAGTCTGACGTTTACCACCCTCCTAGACACGATATGCGACAGTCTTTGACGAACAAACCGGACTGTACGGTGCATGTCACTTATAAGCTCGGTAGGGTTTGGACGGGCTTGCCTGTCGACCTTCCTTTCGCTCAATATCTGAGTAGCCGTTACGTACAGCTAGTGTCGCTGATGTGCTTGTGGTTAAATCTACTGCCAGCGTTTTGTCGAGTCTTTAGATTTCCACACAGAAGGTTTATCCCGGTCCAGGCAATATGATGTAGATGACGTACGTTGATATGTACAGAGGTCCGATTAAATGTGTGTACTAGCAACACGGATTTTAATCGAACATTTGATAATACTAGCCGGCTTAGAATTAAGCCGGATTATTAAATCAGGTATTGATTTTATAATTTACATATATATATATATATTTCGTTATATATATATATTCTAATATTGTGTTCACTATTCATTTTCTCTCTTGGCCATTCGTATTTTTATACGGATACACGTATATGTATTTCGATACATATACCGGTGCCGTATTCCGTATTTATACGGGAAGACTTCTAGAAGGAGCACCCTCATTTAGATTTTATTTATTTGAAAAGAAAAGAAATAAGGTGGAGGGAGGTAAGGTGGAGAGTATGGTTGAAAGGAATGGACACAATTTTATATTGTGTTTTTCATTTGGATGAGTATGGTTGCAAAATGAAAGGTGATGATTATTATTTTCCTAAATGGTTTTTCATTCCTCTCACACTCTCCTCTCATCATCTTCTTCCTCTTTCTTCTTGAGCTCTCTTGAGCTAAAGAAAAGAGAGATTTTGGCAAGTGATAAATTCTACATCCCCACACTTTATTTCTAGCAAATTTGGAGTGTCGGTTGCTTCCTCGATGTTCGATTCGGAGCGAAACTGGAGCTTGGATTAGTTTCCTTCAGATGGATCATCTTCGGCGTAGAGAGGTCCTCACCATGCTCATCCTCTCACCTAGAAACCTAGCTAGAGTTCATCAATGAAGCTCTTGAAGAAAACTTGAGGATGTGAGTATTCTACACTTAGCAGATTAGCTTAGCTCACTTGTTTTTTCTTTGAAAGTTTAGCTCTTTAGTTTTGATTCTTTGTAGTGGTGTGTTTGCATTCTAGGGAATTTTTTAAAATCCTATTGTTCTTTCTAAAATTAGTAGGCTAGATTGCAATCTCACCCCAACAAGGGTTCCCAGTTTAGGCGAAACGATATAGTATACGTATTTTGATACGTATTGAGGCTTGATTAAATACATGTTTTTGTACACATACTTTTAATTGGACATTTTTTAATACTATATGGTTTGAAAGATTTCCAGATTATCACATTTGGGTAAATGTGAGCTAGAATTATATATCTCTTTTTGGTATCTCTCTTTTAGGAATTTGTATTTTGACAGAATACGGTATTTATACGAATACGGGTATTTGTGTCTTGATATAAATACGGGTATTTATATCTTCATACAAATACGGGTATTCGTATCTTAATAAAAATACGGGTATTCTTATTTTATACGAATACGGTACTCATATTTTGATACGATACGGGTGTATGTATTTGTAGTATATACTTATATTAGTGTATATATTTATATGTGTACAATTGATGTGGCATTTCTTCTCTTCTTATCTCTTCTTAGATCATTTGAGAAAATAGTGGGCTTGTGACTCACTCACAAGAGTCATAATTCCACTCTCATTTCAAAAGATAAGAAAGAGAGGAATTATTATTATTTTTGAGAACCATGCTTAGCTTCTTCTTCCTCTCTCTTCTCTAGTTTTTTTTCAAGTTGAGAAAGGAAAAAGAAAAAAAAGGAGAGAAAAACTTAGAGATAAACACTACTACATCCCTTGTGATCAATTCGTAGTAAGTTTTGTTCACTAGTTGATTCACTTAGTTTTTAGTGTGAAGCTAAATCCTTAGCTAGGGTTCTCTCGGGTGGATCATCTTCGATAAGAAAGACCGACTTCCAAGCTCATTCCTGGAGTTCCTAAGAGGTTAAGAAGTGGGATATAAGATGAAAGACACGACTAAAAAGGTAGCTAACCACTAACCAAGTAGTTAAAATTCTTCTAGTTTACTAGTTTAGTGTTTGGAATCGATTCTAGGTTGTAGAAGTTCATGTTCTTGTTATTAAAATTCTTATTTTGTATTCCACCTTGGTCGCTAACTAGTGGCACGAGCACGAGCGTTACTTACATGGTATCAGAGCCATCCAAACATTAGAACTAGTAGTAGACGATATTTACGTTTCGAAACTAAAAATTTCCGTTTTTCGAAAACATGGAAACCAGGTTTCTGTTCAAAAAATATTTATTCTCTGAATTTTTTTTAAAAAATTGCAGAGGGCTTGTCTTGAGATATAAAAACTTGGGGGAAAATTCAAGGACCTAAATCCACTTTAAAACTGCCCAAAATTGCAATTTTCTCGACCTGGTCGGTTGGATTTGTGGTTCAGGTCCCTGAATTTTTCCAGTGTCTTAATCTCATGAAAACTTGGTTTTTGGTTATGTTTGTTTTGGCCCAAATTTTATTTATTGTTATCTTTGCATTCAGATAACATGGAAAGTTTTAAAATTGAAACTTTTGCACCGTTTATATCTTTTGTGTTTGTAAACGTCATCTAATTGCTATAGGTCGATTAGACGGGGTTACAAATACTTGTTTGTGTTGTGCTATATATATATATATATCTTGTGATGGTTTAGCCGGATAGTCGTTGTCGATATCCCCTCATCGTATAAATGTTTGTATATTTGTTATTCGGGACAAGTGGCCGGATTGTGACCACCGTTACCGCTCAATATATATTGTTTTATTAGAACACGACCGAGTTGAGATCGATATTACCATTGTATATCCATTCATTCTTGTATTAGGATAATCCACGGAGAAGTGCTCGAGTAGCCGGGTTCTAGAGTGTGTTAGGTGGTCATCTCATGGTGATGAGTTTGAGCCGCATTTATCTAGAATTGACGGGATATTTGCCACACTTGTAGGGGTTAAGGATAGACCCATGGTGAAGTGCTCAAGTTACCGGATTCTATGAAGTGTCGGGTGGCCCACTCATGTTATTGAGTGATAGTTGCCTCACTTCTGGAATTAACGGGTAGCTTGCCGCGCTCGTAGTGGTCTTTATTTTAGGCGATGTTCGAGCTATCCACATGAATGGGAAACATTGGTTTTCGTTTGCGGCTCAAACGAAACACAGGGCTTCTAATTTATCCGCTATTCCATTTTGATTATCGCATGCCTGTGATATTTTTACCTTCCTATGATGATAGTATATATAAATGTTGTATATATTTTGCACCCGCGTTAGCCCTGCCTATGCACTGCCGTAAGTTAAGTAACCTTATGGTGAAGTCCTCGGACCCCGTGGCGAATGCGGATGGCATATATGTATATTCTATTTTCGTTGTTTCTGTGATGCATAGGCTTAATTGATGAAATCGCATTAATTCTAATTAATGCAAGAAAATAAACCTAAAATGATGTTATTGGAATCAAATTTCAAAACCACTCGGTTTTTTTTCAAAAATACTCGGTTTTTCACAAAACCAAAAGTTTTCAAAATTGAGCTTGAACCACTCTTTTCGAAATCACCAGATTCCTTCAACGAAATCAAGTTTATTACGTTAAAGGTTTTTTCGCCAAAAATCAGTCGTAGCCCTCCGTCATTTCCTACGGGGAATGCTTAGTATTCGTACCGCGTATGTTGGCATTGTCAAGATGTAGTGATCGGTAGCTGAGTATTGCTTGTTTGTAACTTTGTTTCCGATTATTTAGGACAGTCGCATAGCTATGTTGGTATTATCAAGAGTTATGCGAGTAAGTCTAAGTTAATCATGAAAATGATGGGCCGAACTTGACTAGCGGCTTTATGATATGTTTCCATTATCAAGGTCATAAAGTCGTTAGGGGCAAAAACCATATCAGGAGTTTCAAATATACAGGAAACTTGCTAGTGTTGCATACCTTCTAAAGTGTGGTGACTAGAGTGGCTTCCATCTATGTTATTATACGATGATAGTTGGGTCTCGATGCTACTGATGAGTATGATTACTCCTGGAAGATTTTCACTTCACAACTAACTAACCCATTAGGTGTCTAAAAAGGTGTTAACGGGGTTATGCCTTTGCGGAAATGGAGTTATTTGATTAGGTTCGTGAGAAAGCACGAGAAGCCTCCCTTGAAGTACCAACACTTTCCTGGCTGAACGGTTAGCCAACTTGTGAAGTTACATGATCCCGACTAGTTCTCCTTTTAAGGTTTAAAGGAGAATTCGAGAAAATAGTGGGAGCTATCATGTTTAGATAAAAAAATAATAATAATAACCAATCTAAACTTGCAAGAGCATATGCTAAGTTTTTCTTTTCTCTCTTCTAATTGCAGCTACCATGTCACACTTTTATCAAGATAATAAAATGTATGACTTAACTGACCCGAATTCTTATTCGGGGCTGAGAAACGTTGGTTCGGCTATGACTTATGACAAATGTCACGAGCATGAGTAAGGGAAAGAGGATCACATGAATTCCTTGATGACCCCGGTGAAGAAGAAGCATACTATTGTGTCTCCTTCAGACGTTCTTGGTATTGAGAACTTTTTTCGGTCAGTCCTACCTCCTGGGTATTAGATACCGAATCATGATCTCATATCTGTAATTTATTACAAGTACTAAGAAAAAGAATGATGGTTGGACCTGGTGATATATCACTCAGAGTAGAGAACTGAGCACAAGTTGATGCCACTGTCGTCGGTCAATATCACCTAGTATTGCCAAGCGGCAAAACTATGATTTTAAACAACTGCTACTATATACCTTCCATACTTTGCAATATCATATCAGTTTCTTTACTTGATAAAGATGGATATAATTTTGTTCTAAATAGAAATATCATGAACATTTATCTTAATCAGGTATTGGTTGCAAAAAGTACACTGTGTAATGGTATCCAAAATACAGTTCTTAATGTACAAAACGCAAGCAAGAAGAAGATTTCAAATACGAACGAAATCTACTTTTGGATGTTGAACTTGATTTGAGTCGACTTGATGATGTCTATATAGTATTTAGTGCTTATTACTTGTATTATTCTTCGCCTTGAGCGTCGTATATGAACTGCGTGGTTGTGACTCCGCTGTTGGGTGTGAGCTAGCTCTTGTTGGGATGCTTTTATATATATTATATCATTGTACTTGTTTTACTCAATTTACAAAGGAGGTGATGCCCAGATTTTAAACATCAAAAATGTTTTCAAACTTTGTAAACAAACTTTACTTAAACTTTTAAACCAAAACATCTTTCAAAAAAAACTTGATTTCGTTTCATAAAGCTTTTTGAAAACTTCATCTCCACAATTTCTTTCTAAAAGGATTTAGATCTTGGTTTTTGTCTTACTTAGGTTGCGGTGACTGTAGAGTGTTTTTCGTCACTCTATTGAGATAGCAATACACGCACTTGTCAGTCATGTACAGATTCTCCCTGCTCAGGGTGGGCTGGCGTTTATTGATTGTAGGGATCCTGTAACATTTCAGAAAAATAAAATATTATTTTTGGGAATTTTTATAATTAAATAATAAATATATTGAATATTTTAATATTTCGGTATAATTAAATACAGATAAATGGGAAAAAAAATTTGGAAAATTATAGAAATTACTAAAAAGAGGGTGTTTTATGTGATTTATGCAAATTATAAGTTTTTATGATTTATTATACACTATTTTAATGCTAATCGCGGCTAAATATCGCTAATCGCGCATTAAGCTTGTTTTGTGCAAAACATGCACCATATCAGTTTTACAGTTGTGCTACATGTTATAACCATGGTTTCATTTGGGATTTATGTGTTGGTTTTAAAAATAAAATGGAAAAGAAAAGAAAAGAAAAGAATAGAAAAAGGAATAAATAAAAAGGTATGGGTAAGAGAGAGAAAGGTGAGGGGTGACCATAACTCTTTGTTCCCTTCATCATCTTCCTCATTCTCTCTTCTCTCTTCATTCCCATGGCAGCACATATCATCCCCCTCCTCTACCTATTCATTACAACACCAAAAACAAGTCAAAACTTCATCTCTTTTTCACAAAAAAACATACACTAGCTCACTACAAGCATGAGGAACCAAGCAAAATTTGATTTTGGACACTTGGGGCAACTCAAGAATTTTCGTGAGTTGCCAAATGAGGCATTATCTTAACCATTAGCATAATATTTCCATTGATTTTGCATCCATATTAGTTTAGAACTGATATTGTGTAGTTTAGTGGACTTTGAAATTTCCAAGTTAGGGGTTTGATGAAAACTTGAGTAGTGAAGTGTAATTGATGTTAGTAGAGGCCATACAACCCCTGTTGTGATGGTATATTGGACTAAACCTGAGAGTAAACCCCCAATTCACAAACTTAGAAATCTCGATATCGTATTTTTGTGGAAATTGTGATGGGAATTGGAGATCTTCTAACACCCGGGTGATCTGAAAATTATTTAGCGAAGCCTGAGAGATGTGCAGGCAACCTAGAAGCTACCCTAGAAACCCGAGACCATATGCTCATGTTTAGGCCGCCATTTTTCTCATTTTGGCCACAATTTATGGCCTTGGTACTTCCAAATCGGTTCGTGCTTGGTCCAGGGCTTTATCTTCAGTAAATTAGACCCCCCATATATGCAAAATTGGCTAATTTTAGCTAGGGTAAAATCTGGGACTATTTTCATGAGTTGCTGCTTTATGTTTTGCGATGTTTTTGAAATGAAGTTTTGATATTTGTGTTTGGTATCGATCACTTGACCTTTGTACGTCTATATCGGGGGTTATTGGTTCTTTTTGCATGTGTAGACCATAGGTTTAAACCTATGTGTGATACGTGCACTGTTTTGGTTTTGTGCGAGATTTCTATTTTACGATGCTATATGTGTATATATGTAGGTACCCTCAAGTGGAATTCGGACGACGAGTAAGATCAAGGCGACATCGACTTCGGCAAACGAGGAGCAAGGTGAGTAAATATATATCTACGGAGGAAGTCGGGTGGATGGCGTATAGCACCCCGTAGTTCGTAGTGTAGTGTATGGTATATATTATTATGGATATATTATATTAGATTATGATTATCTAGATAGATTTTGGGAGTCATGGATAATTTTAGTATAATTGGATGATAGCGCCATTAGTTAGTTAGTCGCGAACCTTAGAATAAGGTTTACACCCCCACACACATACATGCTTACTTGGTTATACCGGTGCGTATATGGGGATATGTATACACACACACACAGAGATATGGGACTATGTACACACACACACACACGTATACTTATACATGGATGATGAGGATTGTACATGGTATTTGGAGATGAGTCGATGAGATTGGGCATGATGCCATGAGATCGGTGATATGTTTTGTTTCGTATTAGAAGATACGACATGAGATTTTACCGGGTCTTTAGGCGTGTGTTTTCATACGCGCATATTTATGCAGATGGTATCAGTTTGTACTAGACTTAGATTAGTACCCCAGTTCATGAAATATGATGATAAGGATACCAGATAAATGATGAGATGAATGTGATATTTGACCCGTACCCAGATTTGGGATGCCGTACGATGGATTTACCGTACGGGCTATATATTGATGAAAGATCCGTACTCTTGACTCGAGGATGTCATATTGTATATTGTATCGTATGCGATACTATTGAGGCGGGATCACCGACTATTATATTTATATGTATCGACTCATATTTAGGTGGTTTCCTTACCCTTTTCGATTAGCCTATAGTTTACGTATAGATGTTAGACAAGACTCGAGTCATACCCATTTCAAAACTAACGAATCGTGAGTTTTTTCAAGACAGGCCAAGAGATTATACGGATATTTTCAAAAGGCGCATCTTTTCTTAAAACACCGTAGCCCTTATTTTTCTAAACACCACGATTCGTGTTATTTCAAATGGCAAAACTGTATGACATATATATATATATATTGATGTAGATTCTTCACTGTTGTGTTTATTATTCATTTTCCGCATATTCTTGCTATTCGCATCGCATCGCATGTTTAAATGTGTTTATTGTTATATTAAACCCATGTTTTCAGGACACCAGCATCATTATCGATGATGCGTATGTTCCACGTACACCTGCTTGCCGGCTCGCACACTTCATCATCGATCATGTCACCACAAAGTAGGACTGTTGCATTAGGATATGACTCCTTGCATGACATACTTGCGTACATATATATTGTACACTCATACTTGCATACATCATATTTGCACATACACAGATGATTCTGGCTTGATTTTGGAGATTTGGGTACCACAAGATATATTTTTAAACTGGATTCATTTTAAAGGAGCGGTTTTCCCTCGATATGTGCATATTACTGTTCCATGTTGCATGATATACGGATATGCTTACATTTCTGTTATATGTCGCATACATCATGCTTTATGATTATACGCATTGAGATATGTTGTTTTCATGAGATTTCTGGATTTGGGAACCATGGTTATTTCAAAAGAGAGTATGTATTGTTTTAAAAACCCGGTTACCCTTGATATGATATTTCAATGCGTCCACCATGTGTTTTCTCGGTTCTGAGAGTGTCATGTGAAACCCGATTCGAGGAGCGGTAGGCACCGTCTGTGGGTATATGGTGGACCCGATGAGGTACCCCGGGCCAAGAAGACTCGTATATGTTGGACAGTGAGCCTGGCAGGGGAGCACTACCTACCGGTGATAGTATTTGGGACCCGTCGGTTATCCGGAGGATACCGACTGGAATCATGAGATGGATATGAGGGCCGACCAGGGTGTGCGGCGCCTGAGATATATGAGGATTTACGTGCCGATGCTAGGCACAGGTTTCATGATGTTTTCGAGTGTCGATGCTGGACACTCAGGTTCCATGATTTTGATGTGTCGCGAGGGATACACGTTGAGTTATATCCTCATACTTTCATGCATATGCTATTATGACTTTTACATGCATGACGTTGTTATGTCATTGGTTGACACGTGGACGAGATCCATATGCATACAGGCATTGATTACATAGTTGGATGATATCCACATACTTATAGACTTCATGATATAGTTGACGCTGATTTTATGATAATTACATTGATCACACCTTATGTTTATGATATGTTGCTACCTGAGGCACTGACACGAGCACTTGGTATTACACTTGGTATAGATGTTTACCCTTGCCACCTTATCATGCTTCAGACTTTTTTATATTGAGGATATATATATTACTGATCGTTTGACCTAGGATTGAGTTATACATACAATTTCTGCTCTGTGATGTTTTCTACTCACGAGTTGGCAACTCACCCCCGTTGTGTCACAGTTCTTGCAGGTTTTTGCCGTACAGGTTTCATTACGGCTTTCTGGCACTGCTTCCATTCTGGGTGATTGCTTTGGTAGGTGGGTTCACTTGTATCGTGACCACCATTGTACTCTATTTATTTCAGTTGTATCTAGAAACTCCATCAACCAGACATGTATATGTTTTTGACTTAGAGACCAGTTGTATATTCTTTCGACCTTAGAGTCGCGCGTTGTATTATTATGGTTTTCTTGATATTTTGAGTTTCCTTTTGAGTTTTGATCTTCGCCCTTCGGCGTTGTATATTATATTGCTTGCGTGGTTGTGACCGTCGTTTAACGAAGAGCTAGCTCCCGCTTGGGGATGCCTTTTATCATTGTGCATATATTATTCATGTTGTACCCCGTTTGGGGCCAGTATTTACAAAGGAAACTCTGCCGAAATTTTCAGAAAAGACTGAGATTTTAAAATGCATATTCGGCTTATGTTATTTAAAAACCACTTGTTTTAAAACATATTTTCGTCACTTCTTTCTTTAAATGGTTTAGATTTCTTGGATTTCTTGGCTTACTTGAGTTAGATGGGGTCCTATATACTTCATATGATTCAAGTGCCAGTCGCGTGCCATTTCGGGTCGTGACAGATCCGAATCTCCAACAGCCACGGACTAAGCTGCCGTTAATTACTGAAAGGTTCCTAGGCACCCTAAAGAGGTCTCATAAGGCATCGAACATGCCAATTTCAAAAAAATGGTGCCGAGAAACCCTAGACTACGGATCGTTGCTAGAATTCTAGGCGAAAAGTAAACTAGTTAACACGTAACTACTTGGATATGGAAATTACAACCTTTGTAGATCCGGATATCCACCTCCACGGCTCCGCAACGGAGTCTCCTCGCTGTCCATGTCGAACCCCGGGCTCAAGTGTCGGCTTCGTCGGAGAAACGGGTGAGCTAGGTCGCCGGCTTCGTGTCAAAGACGATCTACGTCGAGGCATCGCAAGTTCAAGCTCCGACTTCACAAAGTGATGAAACTTGTGAAGAAAACACACTCTACAACTTGGCTAGAGGTAGAGGATGAAAAAATAGGAGGTGGGTTCTCTTTAGAATTGGATTTCTCACTCTCAAGCTCAAGTTGCCATTAATGGCCTCAAGGTTTCTAACTTGAAGATGAAGAAGAAGATGAGCTAGTATTATGATAAGTCTCCTTTTAAAATAAAAGAAAAAGCAAATCTTATCATAATTCTAACATGGGTTAAGTGTAGAGAGCAAACCATGGTAAGTGGGAATAGTTAGGGTTTAGTATAAAGACAAAATGGTCTTTGAGTCAAACTTTCATGAAGCTTCATTAAGCTTCATGACAAAAGAAAACCATTTTGTTTTTATAAAACAATTTAAATAAAAAGGAATGGATAAATAAATGTGTGATAAAATCAAAACCCTAATTATCCTCTTAACCATAGGTTTATTCTTTACACTTAACCAAATAAACATGCATCATCTGATATGATACAAATAAGTGTACAAAAGTATATCACATATACATCATGTACATCAAGTGAGAAAATCCATTTAAAGTGAACCCATATTAGTTAATGTAAAGTAATATATCAAATATATAATTATACATTAAATCATTAAATCAACACTTGATTTAACGACCCGGTCATATCGTATATAACCGACTAATATCAATAGTAACAACTTATCGAATCAACACTTGATCCGATAACCCGGCTATAATGCATATAACCGATCAATGTTACATATCGCGAGAATCGAATACAGTATCACATACTGGTATTATTCTCGGTCCCGCACATATCTCATATGCGCTCCTATTTCGTTTCGCTTGAGCCAGGATACCTCTGTGTAGGACTCTAAAGACTCGTCAATACGCCGGTAGCAGATGATGATCATATCAAGCATCCACAAGCCGCAAGCGGTCTGCTAAACGTAACGGCCACCCGGGTATTGAGCGATCAGAAGATCGACGAGCTAGCCCGCTCACACTCCTGCGAATCCGACCAGTAACACTTACCGTACAGTCCGGTCTCTTCGTCTGATATGTCGCATATCAAGTCTAGGGGTGGTAAACGTCAGACCCCAATAACCCGATAAGTCGTGCCGATGTGAGGCTCATAACGGGTCGAGAAACTACTGGTAACACTTACCAGCAAATCTCTGATCAGCCCTGGCCAGGGACTTCCCTGCTACGGCAAATCGAGCACTGCGCAACATCAACCCCCAATACCGGGAGAGATGAAACCCCTCCTATCGCTCATTGCCTCCATGTGACTCGGGACTGTACCCAAAGACTACCGTTTTGCACGCCCTCATGGACGTGGTAAGGTGGAGATCAAAGCACAGTGGGAATCACACAAGACTCTATGACGATTTCGGGTCTACAGACTAACCTGCACAAGTGTCACCTGAGAACTGCCATCTGACGTGAGGTATAATACCATCTGGGAGTTCTCGGCGAGTCCGTCCAGTGTACCCAGTCTCCACTGAGCACCCGTATACCATCTCTGATGTCAAACACCAATGGATATGGGATCATCCATCGCCCATCACATGGGTCGAGAAGCGTATACGCTAGTCTACTCTGGTATATCGATGCCCCGTCTCGATACACCCACGACTAGGGACCTTGAAGGATGTACTTATGGACTACCATGTCACCACTAGTATGATCTGCATCATAGTCCAGGTAGTCAAGTACACATCCTAAGGGCTTTACCAACATGTAACTATAAGACAGTATAAAGAGACTAGTGTACATGTTAAGATAAAGAGTAACCAGATAGCATACTATCATATCGAGCAAGAAAGTCATCTCTATATATGTCCAAGCATCCAATATAATATACATCATCTGTACAATACTGGCCTCTAGGGCATACATACAACTAACAATCTCCCACTTGCACTAGGGCCAGCTGCTGTAGTATCGCATACCGAGCATCCCGAAGAGTCTCTCAAACTGTATCTGGGGAATGGCCTTTGTGAGTGGATCCGCCGTGTTATTCTTCGTGTCAACCCTCCTGACCTCGATCTCCCGGCGATCAACTATCTCCCGGATCAGGTGATACCGCCTCAGAATATGCCTGGATCGCTGATGGGACCTGGGTTCCTTGGCCAAAGCCACCGCTCCATTGTTATCGCAATACAAAAGTATTGGACGCTCAATGGATGGAACCACTCCAAGTTCAGTAATGAACTTCTTGATCCAGACAGCCTCTTTGGTAGCATCGTTGGCAGCGATGTATTCAGCCTCCATCGTCGAGTCTGCCACGGTTTCCTGCTTGGAACTCTTCCAGCTAACCGCCCCTCCGTAAAGGGTAAAGACAAAGCCCGACTGCGACTTAGAGTCGTCCTTATCACTCTGGAAGCTCGAATCGGTAAAGGACTCCACTTGGAGTTCTCCGTTACCATACACCAAGAACATATCTCTAGTCCTTCGCAAGTACTTGAGAATGCTCTTCACAGCTGTCCAGTGACTCTCTCCAGGATCAGCTTGATACCTGCTCACTATACTTAGTGAGTATGCTACATCGGGTCTGGTACATAGCATCGCATACATGATAGAGCCTACTGCCGAAGCATAGGGTATCCCATGCATGCGAGCTCTCTCCAAATCAGTCTTGGGAGACATCTCTTTGGAGAGAGTGACTCCAGAGATCGTGGGTAAGTTCCCACGCTTGGACTCTTCCATACTAAACCTCTTTAGTATGGTGTCAATGTACCTGGATTGGGACAATTCCAAAATCCTTTTGGATCTATCTCTATAGATCCTAATTCCCAATATGCAGGAGGCATCACCAAGATCTTTCATTGAGAATCTTTGTGATAAGAAGAGCTTGACCGATTGCAGCATAGGAATATCATTTCCTATCAAGAGTATGTCGTCCACGTACAATACGAGGAAGACGACCTTACTCTCTGCCACCTTCTTGTAGATACAAGGTTCATCTGGGTTTTTGACGAAATCAAACTCTTTGATAACGACGTCAAAGCAGATGTTCCAACTCCGCGATGCTTGCTTTAATCCATAAATGGATTTAAGCAGCTTGCACACCTTCCCGCTGCTCCCACTGTCTACGAAGCCCTCTGGCTGAGTCATGTACACGCACTCTTCCAAATCACCGTTTAGAAAGGCGGTCTTAACATCCATTTGCCAGATTTCGTAATCATGATATGCAGCGATGGCAAGCATGATCCGGATGGATTTAAGCATAGCTACTGGAGAAAAGGTCTCATCATAGTCCACACCTGGTCTTTGACGAAAACCCTTTGCTACAAGTCTAGCTTTGAAAGTCTCCACTTTCCCATCTACACCAAGTTTCTTCTTGAAGATCCACTTGCTCCCAATGGGTTTTACCCCTTCAGGAGCAACGTCCAAAGTCCATACTTTGTTGGTGTACATGGATTCCATCTCGGACCGCATAGCATCCAGCCATTTCATTGAGTCCCCACTCGTGATGGCCTGCTCGAAGCTAGTTGGGTCATCATCCTCCATGATGCAATCCTCGCTCCCACCATCAATGAGAAAACCGTAGTATCTCTCAGGTGGACGAGAAACCCTACCAGATCGGCGGAGAGGCTGGGGTTCGTCGGGTACTACCGAATCCTCCGGTTCCACTAAATCTTCAGTTATAGTTTGTGTTTCTGGAACTTCTTCCAGTTCTACCTCAGAGCCACTAATCTCTTTTGCAAGAAATTCCTTTTCTAAAAAGGTGGCATGTTGAGCAACAAACACCTTTTGTTCCTCACTGTGGTAGAAAAAATACCCATAAGAATTCTTTGGATATCCCACAAACTTGCAGAGAACTGACCGTGCCTCGAGCTTGTCCGGATTTTGTCTTTTGACATAGGCCGGACAACCCCATATCTTAACTCGTTTAAAATATGGTCTCTTCCCACTCCATATCTCATATGGTGTGGTAGGTACAGATTTAGATGGAACTTGATTCAATAGGTATGTTGCTGTTTCCAGCGCATAACCCCAGAAGGAAATAGGTAACTCAGCTGTGCTCATCATAGAGCGCACCATATCTAATAGGGTGCGATTCCTTCGTTCAGATACACCGTTGTGCTGTGGTGTATATGGAGGAGTCAGCTGAGAGAGAATCCCATTCTCTTTTAGGAAGTCCAGGAATTCATTGCTCAAGTATTCCCCTCCTCGATCAGATCGAAGGATTTTAATACTTTTTCCGGTTTGGTTCTCAACTTCTTGTTTATATTCCCTAAATTTCTCAAAAGCTTCTGATTTGTGTTTCATCAGGAACACATACCCGAACCTAGAGAGATCGTCAGTGAATGTAATGAAGTATGAAGAACCATCCCTGGCATGTGTAGACATGGGACCACATACATCACTATGTATAAGTCCCAAGAGTTCAGTAACTCTTTCTCCGTGTCCCGTAAACGGAGTTTTGGTCATCTTGCCTTTGAGACATGACTGGCAAGTGTCATAAGATGAAAATTTGAAAGGTTTCAAATATCCATCCTTATGCAACTTAGCCAGTCGTGTCACATTGATGTGACCCAGTCTACAATGCCACAAGAAGGATTCATTGAGTTCAGAACTCTTCCTCTTGTGTATGTTTGTTATGCTCAGAACTGTTGATTGATTTAGAACATAAATGCCATTGCATAACGTGCCTGATCCAACCAACTTTTGGTTACGGAAAATGTTCATAACATTATCCTGTAATACAAAATTATATCCCTCTTTACTTAATAAAGAAACCGATATAATGTTGCATATCAGGTTCGGCATGTAATAGCATTCGTTCAGAACCAATGTATTACCAGTTGGTAATACAAGGTGATATTCCCCGACAGTCTTAGCTGCAACAATTGCACCATTTCCAACTCTAATGTCTTTATCACCTTCTCCAAGTTCTCTACCTTTCCTTAGCCCATGTAACTGATTACATATATGGGATCCCGACCCGGTATCCAATACCCAGGACGTAGAGCAAATAGAGAAACAGTTCTCAGTAACGAACACACCCGAAGAAAATGCATCAACATGTACTTTCTTCATTCGGGTGGCATGGGAATCCTGGCATTCCCCTATATCCTGTTCATTCCTATAACTCTTATAAGAAAGAACGGAACCAACGTTCCCCAGCACAGTATAACATGCGGGTTCGGTCAATACATCCATATTATTATCTTCATTAGGGCATGAAATGGTCGCTACCTGGAGAGAGAGAGAAGAAAACACTTTAGCGTATGCTCGTGCAAGATCAGATTGGTTATTATCTTATCTAATCAGGATGGCTCCCACTGCTTTTTATCAAATCTTCCTCCAAACCCTAAAAGGAAAGACTAGCCGGGATTAATTACACACTACAGGTTCGCCAATCTTTCAGCCAGGCCAGTGTCGGTACTTTGAGGGAGGTCCCCCGTGCTTTCGCACGAACCTAATTAATGTAAACCTCGTTTTCCCAGAGGCGTAATCCCGTTGACACCTTTCTAGACACCTACTTGATCAGCTAATTGCAATGTGTAAAACTCTCCCAGGAGTAACTCTTACTCGCAGTGGGTATCGGGATCCAACTATCTCATAGAAGGTATGCAATCTCATTGCAAATTTCAACACTTGAAATTCCCGATAATATTTTGCCCCGAACGATCTATGACCTTGACAAGGTCAACAAACCATAGACCGCAAGTCAAGTTCAACCCGTCATTTCTTGATTGAATCAAACCCACCCGTACGACCCTTGACAAGGTCAACAAGGCCGTACGACTACCCTAACCCAATCTGCATCATATGCATAAGCAGACAAATACTGGTTAGCTACCGCACACTGCGCCTTGACAAGGTCAACAAACGCATCACGAATACTAAACAGGACTTATCTGAAATGACGGAGGGCTACGCTAGGTTTTTCTGAAAACCTATTGCGTAATGAACTTGATATCGTTGTAGAATCAAATGAAGTTTTGAAATGGAGTGATTTTGAGGCTTTTCTAGTTTTGCTAAAGGAGTCACTCCCGGCGAAGGGATCTCGGTCCTTTCCTCGTCGAATGAGGTGCGGGATATATCATATATATCGCTGTGCAAAGCAAAAACCCAAAAGCAGTCAAAAGCAAACTGAGTGTGCAGCATCTGCCAGTTATTGCTAAAGGAGTCACTCCCGGTGAAGGGATCTCGGTCCTTTCCTCATCGAATAAGGTGCGGGGTATATCATATATACCGCTGTGCAAAGCAAGAACTGTAGCTACCTGTTTTATTTTAAAATCTGATTCTACAACATCTTAGGTTTCTTATCTTTCATTAATCACATTAATGAAGTCCCATCATTTAAATACCTAAACATCACAGATAGATATGACGTACACTTATGCCATCCGCATTCGCCTCGATGTCCCCTCGTGCACCGTTAGGTTAGGTAACTAACGACAGAGCAGGGCAGGGCTAGCGCGGGTGTAAAACATAAGTAACGTCTATATAATATATCATATATACTATATACTATATCCATCACAGAATCACAACACAGATATCGCAGCAGAATAAACATATGAAATATTGGATATTCTAGGACGTCCGTGTTTTCAATACGAGCCAGTATAAAACACGGATTCCACGGTCGTGATGAATAGCCAATCCCACACCCCTAGACCCCTACGAGAGCGGCAAGCAACCCTGCCAATTCTAGGGTTAGGAGACCCGGACTCGACTCCTCGAGTTGGTCTCCCACTGGACCCCAGAACCCGGTTACTTATGCTCCCCTCCTTGGGTCTATCCTAATGCGGAAAAGTAAATAATATACAAAGGGTGACAACTTCCGCTACCTGGAAGTGGCCCAAAAAAAAAAGAATATTACATACAAGTTTTTACATGAATGAAAATGAAAAACACTCATCTCACATAAAAACCCCCCGGCTATTCGAACACGACGATCCAATATAACATATCCAGCAACACATAACATCACATGCCATCAACGTAAGTAAGTATGCATACCCCAATTGTCGTTGACGTATAGCAACGAAACCGGCGATATGAACATACTACACTTACGGTCAGAGAAAAGAAAGTGTAAAACTACAACAATTGGAATCCGCAACTTCTTTAGACATCACATGCCTAATCAAATGAAATACTTAGACATCACATGCCTAACAGATATAAACCCCGCATTTTAGTCTCATTATCGAAAACACTTTTCAATATAAAATGAAACTAAACCGCTAGATTTATAACATTCATTCAGTTATCACATAACTGTTTGTGAATTCCAATTATTGTATCACATTCCAGATAAACAGAAAATGTTAAACTTTCCGATCGAACAGTCGAATACCCAAGTTTTCCCGATACAGCTCAACACATGAAATAAGTCTAACAACATTCAGTTCGTGCCTCAGTACCGACGGTCCAGCCGTAGAAGGGTCAAGCCAACGCCTCACATGTGGCACGCCGTACTCCCCCAAACCCGAAGGTTCAAAGGGCAGTTCAAGACGGTCACATAATCGAGTTAAGGTTTGTTGTCTTCTAGAGGGTCCATCGCGTTACTTGCACTACTTAGAACGTCGTTAAACTTCGGAAAAATCCAACACTTGGAAATTTCCCGACAGGGGAAAAATTGGGTATTTATATCCGGTCGAACCTTTTAACATATTCTGGAAATTATCCGGAAATACACAAAAGACGAAATTTGATAATCCGATCGAAATACCGAATCCCTATACAACCCCAGAATACTCTTCTGTAGAATCACAATAAAAAATATCCCAGAAAATACAGCATTATATTATATGAGTTACTGTGCAGAAAATATTAAACAATTGAACAATAAGGCCGCGGAACCGCCGCACCATGCATTGCACGTGCCGCGGTTCCGCGCTGGAAAATTTGATTTAGGCCCTCGAATTTCACAGTATTTCATATAAGACCCTGCATGATTTTCTGCATATTTTTAATTGACAAAAATCCAGAATTTTAAAAAATGGACAGAGAGCACTTTGTTAGTTAGGTTTTCGGTTCGTTCGGATTGCAAACGCCGTCTAGACTTCGCCTAAGGCTCTAGCTAGGCTCTGATACCAGTGAAAGGTTCCTAGGCACCCTAAAGAGGTCTCATAAGGCATCGAACATGCCAATTTCAAAAAAATGGTGCCGAGAAACCCTAGACTACGGATCGTTGCTAGAATTCTAGGCGAAAAGTAAACTAGTTAACACTCAACTACTTGGATATGGAAATTACAACCTTTGTAGATCCGAATATCCACCTCCACGGCTCCGCAACGGAGTCTCCTCGCTGTCCATGTCGAACCCCGGGCTCAAGTGTCGGCTTCGTCGGAGAAACGGGTGAGCTAGGTCGCCGGCTTCGTGTCAAAGACGATCTACGTCGAGGCATCGCAAGTTCAAGCTCCGACTTCACAAAGTGATGAAACTTGTGAATAAAACACACTCTACAACTTGGCTAGAGGTAGAGGATGAAGAAATAGGAGGTGGGTTCTCTTTAGAATTGGATTTCTCACTCTCAAGCTCAAGTTGCCATTAATGGCCTCAAGGTTTCTAACTTGAAGATGAAGAAGAAGATGAGCTAGTATTATGATAAGTCTCCTTTTAAAATAAAAGAAAAAGCAAATCTTATCATAATTCTAACATGGGTTAAGTGTAGAGAGCAAACCATGGTAAGTGGGAATAGTTAGGGTTTAGTATAAAGACAAAATGGTCTTTGAGTCAAACTTTCATGAAGCTTCATTAAGCTTCATGACAAAAGAAATCCATTTTGTTTTTATAAAACAATTTAAATAAAAAGGAATGGATAAATAAATGTGTGATAAAATCAAAACCCTAATTATCCTCTTAACCATGGGTTTATTCTTTACACTTAACCAAATAAACATGCATCATCTGATATGATACAAATAAGTGTACAAAAGTATATCACATATACATCATGTACATCAAGTGAGAAAATCCATTTAAAGTGAACCCATATTAGTTAATGTAAAGTAATATATCAAATATATAATTATACATTAAATCATTAAATCAACACTTGATTTAACGACCCGGTCATATCGTATATAACCGACTAATATCAATAGTAACAACTTATCGAATCAACACTTGATCCGATAACCCGGCTATAATGTATATAACCGATCAATGTTACATATCGCGAGAATCGAATACAGTATCACATACTGGTATTATTCTCGGTCCCGCACATATCTCATATGCGCTCCTATTTCGTTTCGCTTGAGCCAGGATACCTCTGTGTAGGACTCTAAAGACTCGTCAATACGCCGGTAGCAGATGATGATCATATCAAGCATCCACAAGCCGCAAGCGGTCTGCTAAACGTAACGGCCACCCGGGTATTGAGCGATCAGAAGATCGACGAGCTAGCCCGCTCACACTCCTGCGAATCCGACCAGTAACACTTACCGTACAGTCCGGTCTCTTCGTCTGATATGTCGCATATCAAGTCTAGGGGTGGTAAACGTCAGACCCCAATAACCCGATAAGTCATGTCGATGTGAGGCTCATAACGGGTCGAGAAACTACTGGTAACACTTACCAGCAAATCTCTGATCAGCCCTGGCCAGGGACTTCCCTGCTACGGCAATCGAGCACTGCGCAACATCAACCACCAATACCGGCAGAGACGAAACCCCTCCTATCGCTCATTGCCTCCATGTGACTCGGGACTGTACCCAAAGACCACCGTTTTGCACGCCCTCATGGACGTGGTAAGGTGGAGATCAAAGCACAGTGGGAATCACACAAGACTCTATGACGATCTCGGGTCTACAGACTAACCTGCACAAGTGTTACCTGAGAACTGCCATCTGACGTGATGTATAATACCATCTGGGAGTTCTCGGCGAGTCCGTCCAGTGTACCCAGTCTCCACTGAGCACCCGTATACCATCTCTGATGTCAAACACCAATGGATATGGGATCATCCATCGCCCATCACATGGGTCGAGAAGCGTATACGCTAGTCTACTCTGGTATATCGATGCCCCGTCTCGATACACCCACGACTAGGGACCTTGAAGGATGTACTTATGGACTACCATGTCACCACTAGTATGATCTGCATCATAGTCCAGGTAGTCAAGTACACATTCTAAGGGCTTTACCAACATGTAACTATAAGACAGTATAAAGAGACTAGTGTACATGTTAAGATAAAGAGTAACCAGATAGCATACTATCATATCGAGCAAGAAAGTCATCTCTATATATGTCCAAGCATCCAATATAATATACATCATCTGTACAATACTGGCCTCTAGGGCATACATACAACTAACAATTACCCCTCGCTTTTGGAGCGAAAAAACCTCCGATTGACGGGTCAAACTAGTAATGCAAACTCAATGTGAGGCATCGATATTTGAAAGTAATGTAGAAGGGCGCATTCATTTCATTTTTTTTATTTATTCTATTTATGACAAGAGTTTTTTTATTCAAAGAAACATTTAAAAAAAATTATTTTATTTATTATTTATTTATTTAATTATTATTAAGCCTTCTCCCACTCACGTGAGAGGGAGGAGGGGTTCCCAATAAGTGGGAGCCTCCCCTCACGTGAGCCTCCCCCTCACGTGAGGGAGAGGGAAGCTCCCGCTTAGTGGGAGCATAGGGAGCAGGGGCTCCCATTAAGTGGGAGACTCACCTCACGTGGGGGAAAGGAACCCCCTCAATGGGGAAGCGGAGGGTGCCCGCGGGACACATGCATGTTACGTGCCCGCGGGACACGTGCATGTTACCGGAAGGGGACTAAGTCCTCAGATACGGAGTTAAACTCCTAAAATATTTGTTTTGGAGTTAAACTCCCGAAAAAGACCATATTATAGAGTTAAGCTCCGAAAGATTTTAAATAGAGTTGAACTCCCAAGAGAATTTAAATGGAGTTAAACTCCCAAAAGAATTTTTATTAAGGAATTAAACTCCCAAAAGAATTTTTATGGAGTTAAACTCCCAAAAGAATTTTATTTGGAGTTAAACACCCAAAAGTTTTTATATGGAGTTAAACTCCCAATATAATTTTATTTAGAGCTAAACTCCCAAAAGTTTTTATATGGAGTTAAACTCCCAAAACATTTTTATTTAGAATTAAACTCCCAAAAGATTTTATTTTGGAGTTAAACTCCTAGAAGAATTTTAAATGGAGTTAAGCTCCAAGAGGATTTTGATGGGGTTAAACTCCTAAAACAATTTTATTTGGAGTTAAACTCCCAAAAGGTTTTATTTTGGAGTTAAACTCCTAAAACAATTTTATTTAGAGTTAAACTCACAAAAGATCTTGGTTTGGAGTTAAACTCATACAAGAATTTTATTTGAAAAGAAAACCAATAAAGAAAGATCTCTTGAAATTTCAAGACCTATGTCTTTGGTGCTGAGAAAAGACCCATTTCTTCTCTTTGAGCCTTGGATCCACCTCAAGGTAAGGTTTTTTTAGAGATGGGTCTTCTTCTTCCTCCTCTTTTTTTGGATCTTGGAGAAAGGTAGTAAGATTTAAAATCTCCCATTCTAAGGATTTGATGGGATATTTGGACTCCCTTTCAAAGATTTTATGGTGGAAAAATATTTCCTTTTGAGAAAACAAGAGTTAAACTCTTGATTTAATTCAAAAAGAAGAAGAAGAAAGTTTTGAACCTTGAAGAAGGAGGCACAAAACCCTAAATTGATATTGGAAGAATATTTTTTTTATCATGCATCATGATGCCTTATATATGCTTTACATTTTACATATGACCCCTTGGGCTTTTCAAAATGGCACATATGCCTTTCCCAGGCCATGTACTTTTTTTTTTTTTACATAAATCATGGACTTTTACATAATTTGGGTTTGTTGTCCATTTTATTACATTTATTCATAGAAATTACATTAAGCCTATTTATACTTTAATAATTATTCTTTTGGCATGGGGGAGCCGGCCTCTTCATGCTTGGACTCGACTTAGACACGGGCCCACTTTTTTGGACTTGGGTTCGGGCTTGGGTCCACTTGGTTTGGGGTTGACTTTGACTTTGACTTAGTCAACCGGTTTGTAATTTTTGACCCAACAAAGTGTCCCCGTCAATAAATGCACACCATGTGTATGGGTTGTGTGCATGAAATTGATGGATCTTGTTCTATATGGGAATTGATTTGGTTTGGTCCCCTGCGAATGGTCGACGCTCCTATTTTTGCGACATGGTCGGTCGGTGCTGCCATTTTTGCGACGTGGTCGGTCGGTGCTGCTATTTTTGCGACGTGGTCGGTCGGTGCTGCCATTTTAGTGACGTGGTCGGTCGGTGCTGCCATTTTAGCGATGTGGACAGTCGGTGCTCAGTGCTTGATTTGACTTGCTCCGCTTCGTGTGGTGTTGGGATTTGATTTGACTTGATCCGCTTTCTACGGTGTCGGGATTTGATTTGTTTCCAAGGTGGAGCTTGATTCTGTCAGGAAGGCCATTGGTTGACTAGGGATTTGATTTGTTTTGGGAATCTCTACCCGTCCAGTGGGATTTTTCAGCTTGGAAGCGCTTTCGGGTGGGACGTTGATTTGATATGTTTGATTTCTGTCTTATTTGGTGGGACTTTTGAATTTGAGAGGAACTCATGATTTGGATTTTGTTTGGTATCAGCATCGCTGCATTGGAATAATGCTAGGAGCAACTCATCATTTGCCCGGGAGGACTTGGGATTTGAGCTTTGGGTCGGCATCAGTACCGCTAACACTGAAATATAGTGCCAGGAGCGACTCATCATTTGCCGTTAGGGAAACATGAGATTTGAGCTTGTAAGTCGATGCCACACACCCCACAAGGTTTGTAGAGAGGTAGATTTACAAAAAAACAATTTTAATACGAGTAACATCGACTATACTTCCAAGATCATTCATAAACCTTAACTAACTAAACTCAAAGAGCTTCTAAACTACCATGATAGTAGTTTATACATCTTTAATACATGTCCTTCGGGTCTTTTTCTCCTCTTCTTGAGCTCCTAGAAGGTGCGGATCAAGCTCGGCCGTCGACCTCGTGTCGAAGACGATCCACCCGAGAGTCTATGGTTCAAGCTCCAACTTCAAGAGTGAGGTAACTAAAGTACCTAGTTTGCTAATTTAGGTAGCTTAAGAGATGCAGAGAGTTAATTGGACTAATTTATCTCAAAGAACCTAAGGATTCACAACACATGTGAGGGTTAGGGTTTGAGAAAGAAGGAGAGCAATAGAGAGAGAATGCAAAAACTAGAATGAGTGTAGAATGAGAGCAAGTGAAGAATTGATAAGTCTTTTTTCAAAATCAAGCATGCAATATTTTTCTATAGAAAAATGTAACCATGCTTGAATAGTAAGGTCAAATGGATAAACTAAAGAATTAACTATGCTTCAAACCATGCCACAAATATCTCCATTTTCCACCCCATTATCTATTTTACCAAAAATAGATAACCAAAATGAGATGTCTCCTTCTACAAGCATATCTTGTAAAATTATAAGAATGCCCTCACCGTATATACATACCCGTATTCGTACTGCAAAATAATATGAATACCAAGAGATAAAAATAATCCAAAAATATAATAATAGAATAGGCTTAATTCTAAGCCTACTAGTATTATACGTCCGAACAACATCCGTGTAGCTAGTACGCGTATATAATCGGAACCCTGCACGTAAAAACTATACGGCCTCTATATCGTTTCGCCTGAACTAGGGAAACCCTCTGTATGGTACTCTAAAGACTCGACAGTACGCTGGCAATGGGTTTAACCATAAGTCCGTCAGTAGCAATAATTGTACGTAACGGCTACCCAGATACCTGTCGAAAAGAAAGCCGACGAGAAAACTCATCCAAACCCCTACTAAGCCTGTCCGTGACAATCTCCGTACAGTCTGATCTGTTCGTCTGAGAGTATCACATGTCGGGTTTAAGGGGTGGATCACGTCAGTGTTGGAGATAGTGCCCTCAGAGTCAATTATTGGATCACAGGCACGTGATTGCATTGATTGAGAGAGGACCTATACCATTAGAACAGTCTTACTCAAGATGATAGTATGCTATCTGGTTTATCTTTATCATCGTGTACTGCTTTAGGTGACCTTACAGGTCACTATTGCGCGTTGATAGAGCCCTTAGGATTCTTGCTTGACGGCCAGCAGTATGATGGCGATCATATACGTGGGAGCTGGGGTCTATAAGCACATCCTTAAAAGGTCCCTAGTCGTGGGAGTTTTCGAGACATGGCATCGATACTCCAGAGTAGACTAGTGTATACAGTCGAGACCCCGACGAGGGGCGGTGGCCGATCTCACAAGCCACTGGTGTCAGTTGGTCCACCTAAGATGTATACAGGTGCTCATTGGGTTATGAGTACACCGGACAGGACTCGCCGGGAACATGCTAGTTGGTCTTATACCTGACGTCAGATAGCAGTTCCCTAGTGACATGTGTACAGGTTAGTTCATCGACCTGAGATCGTCATTTGTCTCGTTTGAGTTTCCACTATACTTTGATTACTACCCTACCACGGCTCAAAGGAGTCGTGCAAACAGGTTTTAGTTGGGTACAGTCCCGAGCCACATGGAGGCAGTGAGCAGATCTGCAGGGGTTCATCTCTCCCGGTATTGGGGGTGAGGTCGCGCTGTGTCTAGGAGAGCCATTACACAAAGCCCTCGGCCGAGACAGGAGATTTACTGGTAGGTATTCCAGTAGTATCTCAGGGTGTTCTAGGCTACACTCCGACACGACTTGTACCTCTTTTGGGGTTCTGACTTTCACCAACCCCCTAGGCCCGCCATGCGATGCTCATAGACGAACGGACCGGACTGTACGGATGTTGTCACTGACAGGCTCAGTAGGGTGTCAGGATGAGTTCGCTCATCGACGTCCCTTTTGGTCAATACCCGGTAGCCCGTTACGTATGGCTAATACCTCTGACGTGCTAGTGGTTAAATCCACAACCAAACTATTGACGAGTCTTTAGAGTCCCCCACAGACCGTTTCTCAAGTTTCGGGCGAAACGCTGTAGAGGCCGTATGGAGATATGGCAGGGTTAGATCATGTACGTGCGGTATTGCACGGATCATGATCGGACGGATAATACTAGCGGGCTTTGGTTTAAGCCGGATCCTAGTATTGTATAGTGTAGATTTTGTCTCATTGCATTTGTATTCGGTCGGAATACAAATGCGGGTATGTATATACAGTCGCGGGGTTTTCCTGTAATTTATTACGGAATCAGTTTTCTGAAGTTGCCAGTTTGCTTTCCGTTTCGGCCATTTTCCTTTGTTTCTTTCCTTGGCTGAAAAATGGTGGACGAGGGCTAATTTGCAAATGTGCAAATTAGCAATTTGGAGGGTTGTTTTTGCAAGTAGTTGCATCATGATGGTTTCATGATGGTGCACCATCCATTGACTTCATTTAGTTGATCATTGCTTGACTTTTGGAGATATGATGGTTGATGGAGTGGGTTGACATAATGGTTGAGGTGACTTTCTTCATGATGATGATCATTCCTTTTTGCTTGCATTATTGCTTCCCCACCTCTTGACTTTTCTCTCTCTCTCCCTTCACCACATGAGGCAGGCCACTATATGGGAGGGGGCTGTCCCAATTTTTGGGGGGTGGAAATACTCTCATATGCTTGCTAAAAATCCCCTTGGTTCATCTAAAAAAGGATATCTCATTCCTCCACCAATACAAGGCAACTTCTAGTAACCCTATCGAGACAAAAGAGTTCTACACTTCATCTACAGTATCCTTGGGCACGTCGACTCGCCAACTTCGTGCCCGAGTTGCCTCGGTCCACAGGTAGGAGCCCGTAAAAGAACCCGGCGATGTGGTTCCCTTCCGACGAGGAGATGAAGACCGGAGATTCCGCGGGGAGATCGGGACGACGACGAGAAGACCGAAGGACACGGATCGCTCGGTATATCTCTCTACCCTTTCTCTAGTTAGCTAGGAGTAGGTTAATGGCCCGATCCGGGTTTATAGTCCGCGGTAGCGCCGGTTTCTTGTAAAAGAAAAGTTTTTGTTTCCACATTTTGGCCTCGGACAGACGGCCGGGGAGCTGCCGTGGTCCAACATGGTATCAGAGCCACGCCATTAACCTAGTCTAGCTTGCCCTAGTATGTTTAAAACTTCGATCGAACAAATTTCCAAAAAACCCGATTTCAAAGCATCAGTTTTCTGTCGAATTTTTTTTGGCTCGAAATTTTTTTCAGTACATTGCAGAAATATGTGCAGGGAATTCTAAGCATTCTGTGAAAATTTGGTCGCGTGAACTCACTATTCCACAGCGGAACCACGGCCAAACCCATGTTTGGGCCGCGGTTCCGCCGCTACTTTTACTGTTCAGTGCACCAAAAGTTTACAGAGAGCTTCTGAGTTGAAAATGGGGTTTTTGGAATGTTCTGTTTAGGCCCAGATTTCTTTGAGTGCTACAGTTGTGCTTGGGGCCCACTTCGGGAAAATTTTAGTCGATCGAAAATTTTAAACATGTTAGTATACAGTATTTACATTATATCTGCGACCGTGAATGTCATTTGATCGGTAAATCCTGTCTAACTGCTACAGCCCTTTTAGACGGATTTGCGAACGTGACATTCACGTTGATGTTCTGTGTTGTGCTGTGATGTTGCGGATTGTCATGGTGGATAGCCTGGATGCAATGGTAGTATAGTTTGGTTTATTATGTACATTTGATATTGCAGGGCGAGCGTCCGACATGTGGACTGCCGTCACTGCCTGTTTGTATATTATTCTTTTGGGGCACGACCGGGCTGAGGTCGATGTCCCCGTTGTATGTATATTTTACTTTCTGTACTAGGATTACCCCGCGGAGGGGTGCACGGATAGCCGGGTTCTAGAGGGAAACGGGCCCGCATCTCATGGCGTTGAGACGGAGGGGGCTTTACTCTAGAATTAGCGGGCTATTCGCCACACTCATAGGGGGTACAGGTTGACCAAGGAGGGGTGCCCAAGCTACCGGATTCCATGAAGTGCTGGGTGGTCCATTCACGTTGTTGAAGGGGGTTGCCTCGCTTCAGGTTTTGGCGGGTAACTTGCCGCGCCCGTAGGGGTCTAGGATTTTATTTCACAGGCTATCCACACGACCAAAGGAACGTTGTGTTTCAGTAGCGGCTCTATGAAACCCGGGGATCCCAGATATCTGTATTGTTCTGTGATGCTTATTACATTTCTGTGATGTTGCATTTTATCACGCCTTGAGCGAATATTATATATTGATATATATATACTAGTAGATGTTGTATATGTTTTTCATCCGCGCTAGTCCAGTCTCCGCTCTGTCGTTAGTTAAGTAACCTAACGGGTAATGACGGGACCCAGTGGCGAATGAGGATGGCATATACGTACATCATTATTTTCGTTCTTTATTGGTGTGATCAATTGATGGGACTGCATTAATTCGGATCAATGCAAGCTAAATAAACCTATTCTGATGTTGTTGGAACATTTTTCTAAAAGCAGTTATTGCAAGGACGTTCTCTTTTGTTTTGCACAGTGGTATTCGGTTATGAATATTCAGCACCTCAGTCGACGAGGCAAGGGCCGAGATCCCTTCACCGGGAGTGACCCCTTGGACAGAAGTTTGCGTCAGGGAAATAACTTCACTATAGTCGATTACTTTCGCTTTGCATCGTGGTATTCAGTTGGAATATCCTGCACCTCATTCTACAGGGAAAGAGCCGAGATCCCTTTACCGGGAGTGACCTCTTTAGCAAAAGTTTTCGCCACTATATTTTTATAAAAAGGTATGCAGTTCCTTCAACGATATCAAGTTTATTACGTTAAAAGTTTTTCGCCAAAAACTAGACGTAGCCCTCCGTCATTTCTTGCGGGTATTATTTAGTATTCGTGCTGCGTTTGTTGACCTAGTCAAGACGTAGTGTTCGGTAGCTAAGTGGTACTTGTTTGTTGCATAAGTGGGATTGGTTAGGACAGTCGTGCGGCCTTGTTGACCTAGTCAAGGGCACGTACGGGTGGGTTTAATGCAATCCAGAATAATGACGGGTTGAACTTGACTGGCGGTTTATGGCTTGTTGACCTAGTCAAGGTCATAAGCCGCTTGGGGTAAAAATCACATCGGGAGTTTCTAAAGAAACTGAAACTTGCAAGATATGCGCATACCTTCTGGAGTGTGGTGATGTGAGTGGATTCCGTCACGTTATCATGCGATAATAGTTGGATCCCGATTCCCACTGATGAGTTGGTTTACTCCTCGGGTGATCCCGACTAATTCTTCTTTCAGGTTTGGAGAAGAATTTGAGGTTACAGTGGGAGGTTTCCAGATTAGATAAATTGGTAACCATTCTAATCTAGGTTAGAGTGCACGCTGAGTGTTTCTTTTCTCTCTCTCTTTGGCTGCGACCATGACCCGACCCTTGACTATGACTCAGTGACCAAGATTAACCGAACCTTCTTAAAACACTGACTTTTGGATTGTCAGAGTTGCATACCTCATTGCCACTCCTACTTCTACCCTTTTCTCCAGAACACCCCGTATTATTACGAACGTCCACTTCCATTGGATAAAACCATCGTATGGTTATATAGGAACTCGAAGGAATTTATTCGAGGATGGTTTCCGGTTCTGGAGAAAACGAATAGGACTATTCAGTTGTCTTTTCCTTTTACCTTCTCTCAGGTTGCGAGTACTCCTTGGTTTAGGAGATAGTACACCTATTACGCAAATTGTGTAGGGTTCCTAGGCACACTAATGAGGTCTCACAATAGATCAAACATGCCCAATTCAAATTTTTCATGTGCCTACAAACCCTAATACGGATCGTTAACTAGAAGATAAGACGATGCAAGCAAGTAAATAACTTTATTGCTAAAGGAAAGTGACTACAACCTTTGTAGATCCGGTCCTCCACTTCCTAGGCTCTGTGATGATGTCCCTCCGCTGCGATCATCGGATCCCGGACTCTAGCGATGGTATCGTCGAAGAAATGATAGGGCTAGGTCGTCGACTTCGATGCCGAAGATGATCTACGTCGAGGCAACTCAAGATCAAGCTCCAACTTCACCAAGTCATGAAACTTGTGAAGAAAACACCCTATACTACTTGGCAAGTGGTAGAGGATGAAGAAATAGGAAGTGTGTTCACTTTAGAATTGGATTTCTCACTCTTTTTCTCATGTTGCCATTAATGGTAGCAAGGTTTTCTTCATCTTGAAGAAGGAGGAGAAGAAGAAAGAATATGATAAGTCTATTTAAAATAGAAAATAAAATGATACTTATCATATTAGCAACCATGGTTTAGTGTAGAGAATTAACTAGGGTTTAGTTGAATGGTTAGGGTTAGGAGATGAAGACAAGAATGGTCACTTAGTCAAAGATGCTTAAAGCATCAAGAAAGTTCCAAAAGCAACCATTTTGTTTTCCTTTTCTTTTAACCAAAATAAATAGATAAATAAATGAGTGAAAAGAAACCCTAACCATTCACTAAACATGGTTTAAGTCTTACACAAACCCAAGTTTGCATGTATCATCAAACATGATACAAACAAGTGCACAAAAGTATATCACATATACAACTTGTGCACATCAAGTGAGAAAATCAATTTTAAGTGAACAAATACTAGTTAATGTAAAGTAATATATCAAATATATAATTATACATTAAATCATTAAATCAACACTTGATTTAACGATCCGGTCATATCGCATATGACCGACTAATATCCAATGTATCGGCTTATCGAATCAATCCTCGATTCGATAACTAGGTTATATCGCATACAACCAATCGATACATTCATCGCGAGAATAGAATACGGTATCACATACACGCATTATTCTCGGTCCCGCACAAATCTCATATGCGCTCCTATTTCGTTTCGCTTGAGCCAGGAAACCTATGTGTAGGACTCTAAAGACTCGTCAATACGCCGGCAGCAGGTGATGATCATATCAAACACCCACAAGCCGCAAGCGGTCTTCTAAACGTAACGGCCACCCGGGTATTGAGTGATAAGAAGATCGACGAGCAAGCCCGCTCACACTCCTGTGAGTCCAACCAGTAACACTTACCGTACAGTCCGGTCTGTTCGTCTGATATGTCGCATATCTCGCCTATGGGTGGTAAACGTCAGACCCCAGTAGCTTGATAAGTCATGCCGACGTAAGGTCCATAACATTCGTGAAACTACTGATAACTCTTACCAGTATATCACTGCAACCCTGGCCAGGGATTTCCTGTTTTGGCCAGTCGTGCATGGCGCAACATCAACCCCCAATACCGGGAGAGACGAATCCCCTCCTATCGCTCATTGCCTCCATATGAATCGGGACTGTACCCAAAAACCACCTGTTTGCATGACTCAGTAGAGCCGTGGTAGGGTGGAAATCAAAGCACAGTGGGAGACACACAAGACTCTATGACGATCTCGGGTTAACAGACTAAGCTGTACCAGTGTCACCAGAGAACTGCCATCTGACGTGAGGTATAATACCATCTGGGAGTTCTCGGCGAGTCTGTTCAGTGTACCCAGTCTCCACTGAGCACCCGCATACCATCTCTGATGTCAAACACCAACGGATATGGGATCATCCATCACCCATCACATAGGTCGAGAAGATATACGCTAGTCTACTCTGGAATATCGATGCCCCGTCTTGATATTCCCACGACTAGGAACATTGAAGGATGTACTCATGGACTATCCAGGCCCCACTAGTATGATCTACATCATAGTCCTGGAAGTCGAGTACACATCCTAAGGGCTTTATCAACATGTAACAGAGAGACAGAAAGTATACATGTTAAGATAAAGAGCAACCAGATAGCGTACTATCATGTCGAGCAAGAAAGTCCTACCTATATATGTCCCAGCATCCACTACATTATACATCCAATGTACAGTAATGGCCTCTAGGGAATACATATAACTAACAATCTCCCACTTGCACTAAGGCCATCTACAGCAGTGGTTGCAGTATCACATACTCAACCATCCCATATAAGTCTCTCTCTGGGAAAAATCCTTTGTGAGTGGATCCGCCGTGTTTTCCTCTGAGTCTACTCTCCTAACCTCGATCACTGTGGAGATCAACTATCTTCATAATCAGGTGATGCTGCCTCAGAATATGTCTGGGTCACTGATGGGACCAGGGTTCCTGGGCCAAAGCCACACTTCCATTGTCACACAATGGTAGGAACCTAGTTCATCTTATGAACCAATATACACCCAAACTGCCTCTTTGGTAGTATCTTTAATAGCGATGTTACCAGCCTTTATCGTCTAGTTTGCCACGGTATCTAGCTTGGAACTCTTCCAACATACCGTCCCTTTACTGAGGGTAAAGACAATGCCTGTGACTGACATTCAGTCATCTTTATCACCCTGGAACCCTTCCAGTGATTCTCCCCAGGATCGATTGATACCATCTCACTACATCTAGTGAGAATCCTAACATCCATTTAGATCTATCTTATAGATCCAAAACCCAGGATTTAGTAGGTATCACTTTGATCCTATGTGGAGAATCATTGTGATAAGCGGAGATTGATCGAGCGTAGAATAGGAAACTCCTTCCCTATCAAGAGTATGTCATCCACGCACTCTACGAGGATCGTCACCATACTCCCTACTACCCTTTTGTTTATACAAGGTTCATCTACCATTTTGATGATGTCAAACTCTTTGACTAATCCATCAAAACAGATGTTCCAACTCCGCGATGCCTGCTTTATCACATAAAACATCTTGCACACGTTTCCGCTGCTCCCACTGTCTACGAAGCCCTATGACTGTGTACTTATAGACTCTCTTTTCTGAAACATCATTTTAGAAAAGCAGTCATGACACCCAACCCCAAGATATCGTAGTCATGGTATGTAGCCGTGGCAAGTAGGATCCGGATGGACTTAAGCATAGCCACTGGAAAAAAGTTGCATCATTATCCACGCCTGGTCGATGACGAAAACCTTTAACAAGTCTAGCTTTGAAAGTCTCAAATTTTCCATCTGCACCAAGTAATCTTCTCAAGATATACTTGCCCCTGATGGGGATTTAACCCTTCAGATATAGCAACCAAAGTCCATACTTTGTTGGTGTACATGGATTCCATCTAAGATCGCTAAGCATCCAGCCATTCTTACAGAGTCTCACTCCTGATGGCCAGCCCGAAACTAGTTGGGTCATCATCTCATGATGCAATCCTCGCTCCCATTGTCATTGAGAAAACAAAGTATCTCTCAGACGGATGAGGAACCCTGCTAGATCGGCGGAGAGGCTGAGGTTCGTTGGTTGCTATTGAATCCTTTGGTTCTGCCAAATCATTAGCTGCAGTTTTGTATAGCTGGAACCTTTCCAGTTCTACAGAACTGACCTTGCCTCGATCTTGTCCGGATTTTGCTTTTGACATAGGCCGGACAATCCCAAATCTTAACTTACTTAAGAGATAGGCTCTTCCCATACCATATCTTATATGGAGTGGTAGGCACTGATTTGAATTGAACCCTATTCAATAGGTATGCAACTTCATAAGTGCATAACTCCCTAAAAGAAACAGGTAACTCAGTAATACTCATCATAGAGCACACCATATCATATAGGGTGCAATTGCTCCGCCCTGATTCATCGTTGTGCTGTGGTGTATTCAGAGGAGTAATACTGAGAGAGAATCTCATTTTCTTTTAGAATACTCCAGGAATGCCATGCACAAGTATTCTCCTCCCTGATCTTATCATAGGACATAATAATTATACCCGTATTGGTTCTCTACTTCTAGCTTATATTCTGTGAATATCTCAAAAGGTTCGGACTTGTGTTTCAACAAGAACATATGTCTGAATCTTGAGAGATTATCAGAGAACGTAATGAAGTATAAAGAACCAGTCTTGGCATGTGTAGACAGGAGAACTTACATACATCATCATGTATCAGTCCCAAGAGTTCACTAACTCTTTCTCTGTTTTCAATAAACAGAGCTATGGTCATCTTATCTTTGTGACATGACTGGTAAGTTTTCATAAGATGTAAATTCAAACTGATTTAAATATGCATCTAAAATGTAACTTCAGCCAGTCTGGTCGCATTGATATGACCTAGTCTACAATGCCTCAAGAAGGATTCGTTCATTTCTGAACTCTTCTGTAACGTTTTAAAAATAATTAAATAAATAATTAAATGAATTAAATTGTTTAAGTGAATTTTATGAATTTCGGTAAAGTAAAATGTATATTTCGTAAAACTAAACCGTGATTGTTTTTCATTATAATTTCAAAAATACCTATTTTAATTATGTAATTACTAGTAAATGGTGTTTATTTAGCCACTTATAAATTTTTAGTTTAATTAAATATTTTTCCTAAATTAATTATTTTAAATATTAACATAAGCTTTATTTTTACACTAAATTAGTGTAAATTACAAATTTGAATGATTTTAATTTGTAAAAATGAACCATGGTATATTAGAATTTAGTGTGTATCATGCAAAATTTATTTGCAAATTTTTCCATTTTTCTAGAGCTTTCTTGAGTTGCTATAGTAAAGAAATAAAAGAAAATAAAGAAATTCATGAAAAGACATAATGAAGAGATAACTTGGGGGAAACTTCCACACTTTTCTTCACTCTTTTCTCTTGCTCTCTCTCTCTCCTACCATGGCTGGCCACAACCCCATGGCAGCCCCCCCATTTCCACTTCATTTTTTGTTTAAAATTCATCAAAAATCCATCAAAAATTCAATTAAAAATCCACAAAATCCTATGTATTTCCTACCCTTTATTCTCTACTCTTCTTTACATGGATTTTTGAGTGGGAAAGCATGCATTTTTGAGGCTCATTTTCATGTTTGGACTTGAGGTTGTGAAGGTATAAATCTATTGTAGCGTCTTGAAAAGTCGTTTTGGTGTTTTCCTGAAATTCGGTGAAAATTCGGTATTTTTCCGAAAACCGTCTTTCTTATTATTTTGCAGTTTAGGGCTAATTATACCTAAAATGGATAGGTAATTGCTTGTTTTTAGTAGCTAATTAGTTAATTATGAAATTCTGGTCGTTTAAAAATTTTCCCTAATTTTTCAATTTTTTAATATTATTTTAAGCCGGTAAGAAAATACATTAAATTAGCGATAAATACAAATTTTTCCGGGCTAATTTTAATCTCTAAAATTATGATAATTAAAATCTAGTGGTAACATAAATTTTTAGTAATTTATTTTGATTTTTAACAAATTTTTATGATATGAAACGAATTTATTGAATTTTGAGCTAAAACTTGCAATTTTTGACTTGTAGGGGGCCTTTTTGCATAAAATTTCTTTTGTAAAACCCCTCTCTCTTTTCCCTCAGCCCTAGGACAGCCCCACCTTGTGCAAGTCCAGAAATTTCTGGCCTCATTTCTTTGTTCTCTTTCTTGGGTTGAATTAGTGGTTTATTGAATTATTTTAAATATAGTTAATAAGGTATGGTGCATTGACTTTTGTGGAGTTGACCCTTGACTTTCCCACTCACCCACACCCCTCCCCCTCACCTCAAACTGGCCGAAACCTTCACCTCCCCCTTCTTCATCTCTTTTCTTTTCATTTTGTTCAAATTTCTTCAAGAAAACACATCAAAATTTCAAATTAAAGCTTGCAAATTAAAACCCTCCTTCATCTTTCTTTTCCTTCACCTCCCGAGCTTGGATCTTGATGCTTGAGGCCATCATTTGGAGCAAAATTTATTCTTGCTAGATCTCAATTGAGGTATAATTTCCATCAAGTTACTTTCTTTTTTTGCTAAATTCCTTTAATTGTATGGTATTAGTGTTAAAAGTTAGCTAATTTCTAATCTTGTTTTTTTTAAAAAAGAGTAGTTTGTTTAAACTAGGGTTTTGAAGCCATGATAGTTAATTAAATTGTTTTGTAGTTGATCTAGTTGTTAATTAACTAATCTATATGGTTACCTTGTTCATGTAGTCTTCAAATTATGCTAATTTAGTTAATTTTAGAAGTGTGATTTGGTTGTAAATTGTTGTTTTAGGAAAATCTAGAAAGGGGTTAGTGTATGGAAATGGGTTGTGAAGCATGATTAATGAGTTGAATTAAGGTTTAGAAACCATTATTTAGTTGATTAAACCTAATTTGTTATCTAGTTGTTTTGCTAACCTAATCTAGAAGGTTAACTTGCTAATTGGGTTTGAAATTAGTGTTAGTTAAGTTTTTCTAGTATGGATTTTGATTTGCAATTGCTTTTGAGAAAAATCAAGAAAGGGTTGGTTGTGGAATTTAGGTTTTGGAGCATGGTTAATGTGTTGAAATTTTGTGTAGTGGTTATCTAATGGTGTGACTTGGGTGATTATGCTAGATTGTAGTCGTTTTGTCGCAAATCGGCGATTTTTGCACCGATTTTGGAATGCAAATGCTTACTAGTTTTGTTATAAAATTATGTGATGAATTATTTTTGATATCTTGATGATTGTAATGGCTTGTCCTACGACTTTTAGGATGCGTGAGTGCGGATTTTTGGGTAGTCGGGTTTTAGTTTTGCCGGGCGACCAAATCGGCGTTTTTTGGCAGTTTTTGCGATTTTCGCGTGTGTTCCGCGCACTTTGTGCACGTTGTACATAGCTAGCGAACGTTAGTATTTTCGTTTGGGTTTTGCGTCAGTCTTGATCTGTAACCTTATGTTTGGTATTGATATAAATTCCAGGTTCGGTCGCGGAGACGTCAGACGCGACACGAAAGGGGAAAGCGGTGATTGGACACAGCTAGCTAGAGATTCCGGTGAGTAGATGTAACATCTACGGGGGACTATCGTTGGATGGCGCAAGCCGCCCGATAGTTTTAGTAACTTAAAAGATTCCTAGTAATGTTAGTAATTAGGGGTGTAATACTTGTATGATTATTTGCTACATTCATGCCCTATATTGACATACATATGCGAACCCATTTTATAGGACACCTGCACCATTGCCAGGGTTTTTATATGCAGCACGAGCACTATTCATGCTTACACACACACCCTGGTAATTGCCATGCCACCACACTAGATAACCTTTAAATTGAAACCTTTTACTAATTGATACTTAAACTTGTGCTATTGCCTTTAATTCCTTAAAATTAAATCGTAGGATTGCTACTCATGTGCATGTACCTTATCATATTACTTGTTCATGCCTAATCTATTAATCACACATCGCAACTTGATTATTGATACCATATGCATTCATTATCTTTGACATATGCACTTATGAGGATTTCTTGAGATTTTATGATATTTCTGGATTTCGGGGAAAAGCCGCAAAATTTCTAAACTTATTATATTTTTAAAATATGCAAAATTGCGGTTTTCTAGTGATGTAAGTGTCGTCCACCATGAGTTTGCTGTGGTTTTCGAGACCCGTTTCGAGGAGTTGGATGAACCGTCTCGGGTACATGGTGGGCCCGGTAGGGTACCCCGGGACAAGAAGCTCGTGGTGCTGACGATGAGCCTGGCAGGGGACGGATTATCTACCGGTGACTTCATTGGGCACGGCGGATATTCAGAGGATACCGACCGGGGCCGCGAGAGGATGAGATATTGATATTGAGATGGGTCAGCCGGATGGCTGAGGCCAGAGACACTATGACATGGATTTATGAAATTTGAGACAGCTTTTGGGTGTCGTTGCTGGACACCGGTTCTCGTCGATTCTTTGAGTATTATGCTGGCATTCTAAAAGAGTTTCAAAAACAAAAAGAGATAAATGTTTCTTATATATACCTATTGAGACCTCAGATATTCATGTTGCATACATATTCGTACACTGATGTTGTATACACACCTGCTAGTGCATCCAGTCATACCTGTATTATAGATGCTAGGATGCTTGTGTGCCTGCATACGATAGCCTTTGTAGATGTTATTTATTACTCACGAGTTGGCAACTCACCCCCGTTGTGCCACAGTCTTTTGCAGGTCCGCTCCGTCAGTTCAGTAGCGGCGGGCGCACTTGTTCTTTTGCCTCTTTTGCCTGAGCTCGAGATTTGCTCATAGGTGGGTTATGTTATTATTTTTGTACCACCTTGTATATTCTTTGTATCTAGTGCATTCCATCTACTGTATCTACCAGCATTATTGTATATTGACCTAGAGATGAGACTGTGAGATTTGTGGACTTTCATGCTGTATTTTGGGGTCGAGCTCACTTGAGCCGACATGCTGCTTTTCTCATGCTTCCTTATGTTTATTTCGCATGTTGTTGCTTTATATTGCGTGGGATTTGTGACCGCCTTGTGGCGAAGAGCTAGCTCCCGCTTGGGGATGCCTTATTTGTTGGATTCATATATATTCTTGTTGTACCCATTTTGGGGGCCAGTATTTACAAAGGAGACTCTGCCGAAATTTTCGGAAAAATTGGTACTGTTTTTAAAAAGGGTTTTACATGACTTATTGATAAACTCGCATTCAATTGATTGGGTTTTCTTCACTCTTTTGCTTAATTGGTTTTGTTTTCTGGGCTTTGGCTTACTTATTTTACGGACGTCTTTAGACGTTTCGTAAACTTAAGTGCCAGTCACGTTCCGTACCCTGCGGGTCATGACAAAGTTGGTATCAGAGCGATAGGTTTTACCTTTTTGAGTGTAGGATGACCCGTGGTAGATGGAGTAAGTGACTTAAGCAGGGTAACGTAGCGTGCGTATGTCCGCGGCATACTTACGATACGGTACTCCGCCTAAGTGACTTTAGGATATACTTGCTTGAAAAATTCCTTCTTCAATTCCGTGTATCCTATGATCCTATTGCACTGTCCTTACTATCCGTTTTCCTGTAACAGCCACTATGCCGCCGAAGGCTACGAGGGCACAGAGGGCTGCCGCCAGAGACGAGATTCGAGCTGGCTCGTCCGAGACTAGGACTGAGCAGGGTGGTATGCCTACGCCGCAGGGACAGACCGATCCACCTTCCCCAGGCCGTATGGATAAGCTCGAGACTGGTATGGAGGAGTTGCGACAGATGATGGGAGGCATGCAGGAGCTACGTCAGATGGTAGGATCCCTAGTTGTAGCCAGTCGTACACCGAGGCCGGATGACGTACCTACTACATCACAGACGACCATGATACCTGCTCCTACTGCTACCACCGTGGCCATTCCGGTTTCACTACAGGATTTCATGAGGCTGAGACCTCCAGTATTCACCGGCACCGAGGCAGCGGAGGACCCACAGACGTTCCTTGACAGTTTAGCCAGGATCTGTCGTTCGCTGAGATGTTCGGATGATCGATGGGTAGAGCTTGCGAGTTTCCGACTAGAGGGTCTCGCGCAGACATGGTGGGAGTCAGTCTTGAGAGGTCGAGCTGCAGGTCTACCGCCTATGACTTGGGCCGAGTTTACAGCGGTCTTTCTAGCCCGTTTCCTTCCAGAGAGCGTTCGTGACGCCGGAGCTCGCAGCTTCGAGGCCTTAGTCAAGACACCTGAGATGACGGTGTCTGAGTATGACATCCAGTTTACACAGTTATCCCGATATGCTCAGTATTTGGTGGATACCAAGGAGAAGATGGTGAAGAGGTTCGTACAGGGACTTGATGCCCAGCTATATCTTGCCATTGGCGCCCAGCACTACGACACTTATTCAGCTGCTATGGATACGGCATTGCGGATGGAGGCACGCATATCACGGACTTCGGCCGTTTCTGGGCCGAAGAGGATGCGCACCGATGTACCGTCTCAGAGGCAGCGCGCCAGATTCTTTCCGAGAGATAGGCCTGGCAGAGGATTTGGGCGGGGACAGTTATATGGTTCTTATCCCTAGGGGCAGCAGCCGTCGCCAGGGTGTTTTGGGTGCGGGAGTTTGCACCATCTTGTCAGAGACTGTCCGGTGAGACGACAGGGAGCAGCGACAGTTCCGCATGTGACCCTACCACCATCACCACCCCCTCCTCAGAGAGCCCTACTTCCTACCCCAGGCGATGCTCCACGCCAGTTAGGTGCACCCAGAGGCCGTGGACGCGGCGGTCCTGTTCAGAGAGGACGAGGAGGCAGAGGCCGAGGTCGAGGTCAGCCCGCTATCGGTGGAGGACAGGCCCGAGTTTTTGCTTTGACACCGCAGGATGCGCAGGCATCCAATGCCGTTGTGACAGGTACCTTGCCAGTTTGTTCTTTCGACGCCCGGGTATTATTTGACCCAGGTTCCACACATTCGTACGTCTCTACACACTTTGCACCGATGTTGGGCCGTGAGTCGTCGTCGTTAGATCATCCGCTTGTTGTTGTTACTCCGGTAGGCGAGTCATTTGTCGCTCGTTTTGTATTTCGTTTGTGTTCCGTTGGTATCGGGGAGAGGGATTCATCGGTTGATTTGATTCTCCTCGATATGTTGGACTTTGATGTGCTTCTGGGCATGGATTGGTTAGCCACTTGTTATGCTTCGGTGGACTGCCGTGAGAAGGCAGTCACATTTAGCTTTCCGGGAGAGCCGGTCCTTGTTATTCGGGGAGACCGCAGTGTCACCCTTCCCAGCTTAATTTCGTCTCTTCGCGCTGGTCAGCTCTTGCGGAAGGGATGTCAGGGATTCTTAGCGTGTATTTGTGATACTCGAGCTGCAGAGGTTCCGTTGGACCGGGTCCCGGTTGTTTCTGAGTTCCCTGATGTTTTCCCTGATGAGCTACCTGGGCTACCGCCTGAGCGCGATGTTGAGTTCTGTATTGATTTGATTCCCGACTCGGGGCCTATTTCTATACCTCCTTATCGGATGGCCCCGGCAGAGCTTCGAGAGCTGAAGGATCAGTTGCAGGATTTGTTAGATAAGGGGCTTATTCGACCGAGTGTTTCTCCATGGGGTGCTCCGTTCCTGTTTGTCAAGAAGAAGGATGGAAGTTTGCGCTTATGTATCGACTACCGCCAGCTGAACAAAGTTACCGTTCGGAACAGATATCCGTTGCCGCGCATTGATGATTTGTTCGACCAGCTTCAGGGTGCGGGGTATTTTTCGAGGATCGACTTGCGATCAGGATACCATCAGCTGCGAGTTCGACAGGAGGATATACCGAGGACAGCTTTCCGCACGCGCTACGGCCACTACGATTTTTTGGTGATGTCGTTCGGACTCACCAACGCCCCAGCAGGATTCATGGATTTGATGAACCGTACATTCAGGCCGTATCTTGACTTGTTCATCATCGTGTTTATCGACGATATCTTGGTGTACTCCCGGAGCAGAAAGGAGAACGAGCAGCACTTGCGGATTACGTTACAGACTCTGAGGGAGCACCAGCTGTTCGCAAAGTTCTCCAAGTGTGCATTCTGGCTGGACAGCGTCGGATTCTTGGGTCACGTGGTTACGAGAGACGGCATTTGTGTGGACCCGAAGAAGATTGAGGCTGTTCAGCAGTGGCCCCGACCTACATCGGTGACTGAGATCCGTAGTTTTCTAGGCTTGGCGGGCTACTACAGGCGTTTTGTTCAGGACTTCTCCCGTATAGCTGCACCGTTGACCGGTTTGACCCGGAAGGGAGTTCCTTTCGTTTGGACAGAGGAGTGCGAGCGCAGTTTTCAGCAGCTACGGACTTGTTTGACTACGGCGCCGGTATTATCTTTACCTTCGGGATCAGGCGGATTTGTTGTCTACTATGATGCCTCGCGAGTGGGATTAGGATGCGTATTGATGCAGCATGGCCGGGTGATCGCTTATGCTTCTCGGCAGTTGAAGAAGCATGAACAGAACTACCCCACTCATGATTTGGAGATGGCTGCAGTGGTCTTTGCACTGAAGATTTGGCGACATTACCTTTACGGCGAGTCGTGTCAGATATTCACCGATCACAAGAGCTTAAAGTACATATTTCAGCTGCGAGACCTGAACCTCAGACAGCGTCGTTGGATGGAGTTGGTGAAAGACTACGACTGCGAGATCTTATATCACCCCGGCAAGGCGAATGTGGTGGCAGATGCGTTGAGTAGGAGGCCCGGGGGTAGTCTATCCTTTTTGCGCGCAGTGCAGAGGCAGTCATCAGCAGATTGGCAGATGTTATGCGACAGCCGAGTTGAGTTCGAGTTCACTCAGACAGGGGGACAGCTCGCGCATGTTCGTGCACGCCCACAGTTGCTTGACCGTATATATGAGGCACAGTGCAGTGACGACCGTTGCTCAGAGATCATGGCACAGATGGGACAGGGCAGATTTTCCAAGTTCGTGATTGACGATCAGGGGATTTTACGATATGGATCTAGACTGTGCGTACCAGATGCTGATGGATTGCGGCGCGACATTCTTGAGGAGGCACACCGATCAGTGTATAGTGTCCACCCCGGTTCCACCAAGATGTACCATGATATGGGAGAGACCTACTGGTGGGACGGGATGAAGAGGGACATTGCGGAGTTCGTTTCGAGATGCCTGACCTGTCAGCAAGTCAAGGCCGAGCACCAGAGGCCCGCAGGAGAGCTACAGCCGTTACCCATTCCAGAGTGGAAATGGGAGCAGATTTCGATGGACTTCGTTGTTGGTCTACCCAGGACCAGTCGAGGGTACGACTCCATCTGGGTGATCGTGGATAGATTGACGAAAGCGGCCCACTTCCTACCAGTGAAGACCACTTTCAGCTTCGCTCAGTATGCTCAGCTCTATATTGACGAGATCGTGCGACTACATGGCGTACTGACTTGTATCGTGTCAGATCGAGGCACTCAGTTCACCAGCCGACTTTGGCAGAGACTTCAGGGGGCTTTGGGCACTCGTTTGAGCTTCAGCACAGCGTTTCATCCGCAGACCGATAGCCAGTCAGAGCGGACCATTCAGACTCTCGAGGACATGCTCAGAGCGTGCGTTTTAGACTTTGGTGGTAGCTGGGATCGTCATTTACCTCTAGTGGAGTTCTCCTACAACAACAGCTTCCAGGATACTATTCAGATGGCACCTTTCGAGGCATTGTATGGGAGGAGATGCGGATCGCCCGTCTGTTGGACAGAGCTCAGCGAGAGCAGCATTTTGGGGCCGCAGCTTGTTGAGGAGACGACAGCGAAGATACAGTTGATTCGAGACCGGATGAGGGCAGCTCAGAGAAGACAGAAATCCTATGCAGACAGGCGCCGTCGCAGATTAGAGTTCGCAGTTGGCGACCATGTTTTTCTGAAAGTCTCTCCGATGAAGGGCGTGATGCGTTTTGGGCGAAAGGGGAAGCTTAGCCCTAGATTCGTAGGTCCCTTCGAGATCCTCGAGCGGGTTGGCGCTGTTGCTTATCGTTTGGCTCTTCCACCCAGCTTTCCCGATGTTCACCCCGTCTTCCATGTTTCGATGCTCCGCAAGTACCTTCACGACCCTTCGCATGCGATTCAGCACCCGACAGTCCAGCTAGAGCGCGACCTTTCTTTTGCAGAGCAGCCGGTGGCCATCCTGGATCGGCAGGTGAAGAAGTTGAGGTCGAAGATTATACCAACCGTCAAGGTCCTTTGGCGTAGCCCGAGCATCGAGGAGGTTACCTGGGAGACCGAGGGCGAGATGAGGAAGAAATATCCCCATCTCTTTGAAGGTACGCGTAGCTATATTTTTAAATTCGGGGACCGAATTTCTTTAAGGGGGGAAGATTGTAGCGTCTTGAAAAGTCGTTTTGGTGTTTTCCTGAAATTCGGTGAAAATTCGGTATTTTTCCGAAAACCGTCTTTCTTGTTATTTTGCAGTTTAGGGCTAATTATACCTAAAATGGATAGGTAATTGCTTGTTTTTAGTAGCTAATGAGTTAATTATGAAATTCTGGTCGTTTAAAAATTTTCCCTAATTTTTCAATTTTTTAATATTATTTTAAGCCGGTAAGAAAATACATTAAATTAGCGATAAATACAAATTTTTCCGGGCTAATTTTAATCTCTAAAATTAATTAAAATCTAGTGGTAACATAAATTTTTAGTAATTTATTTTGATTTTTAACAAATTTTTATGATATGAAACGAATTTATTGAATTTTGAGCTAAAACTTGCAATTTTTGACTTGTAGGGGGCCTTTTTGCATAAAATTTCTTTTGTAAAACCCCTCTCTCTTTTCCCTCAGCCCTAGGACAGCCCCACCTTGTGCAAGTCCAGAAATTTCTGGCCTCATTTCTTTGTTCTCTTTCTTGGGTTGAATTAGTGGTTTATTGAATTATTTTAAATATAGTTAATAAGGTATGGTGCATTGACTTTTGTGGAGTTGACCCTTGACTTTCCCACTCACCCACACCCCTCCCCCTCACCTCATACTGGCCGAAACCTGCACCTCCCCCTTCTTCATCTCTTTTCTTTTCATTTTGTTCAAATTTCTTCAAGAAAACACATCAAAATTTCAAATTAAAGCTTGCAAATTAAAACCCTCCTTCATCTTTCTTTTCCTTCACCTCCCGAGCTTGGATCTTGATGCTTGAGGCCATCATTTGGAGCAAAATTTATTCTTGCTAGATCTCAATTGAGGTATAATTTATATCAAGTTACTTTCTTTTTTTGCTAAATTCCTTTAATTGTATGGTATTAGTGTTAAAAGTTAGCTAATTTCTAATCTTGTTTTTTTTAAAAAAGAGTAGTTTGTTTAAACTAGGGTTTTGAAGCCATGATAGTTAATTAAATTGTTTTGTAGTTGATCTAGTTGTTAATTAACTAATCTATATGGTTACGTTGTTCATGTAGTCTTCAAATTATGCTAATTTAGTTAATTTTAGAAGTGTGATTTGGTTGTAAATTGTTGTTTTAGGAAAATCTAGAAAGGGGTTAGTGTATGGAAATGGGTTGTGAAGCATGATTAATGAGTTGAATTAAGGTTTAGAAACCATTATTTAGTTGATTAAACCTAATTTGTTATCTAGTTGTTTTGCTAACCTAATCTAGAAGGTTAACTTGCTAATTGGGTTTGAAATTAGTGTTAGTTAAGTTTTTCTAGTATGGATTTTGATTTGCAATTGCTTTTGAGAAAAATCAAGAAAGGGTTGGTTGTGGAATTTAGGTTTTGGAGCATGGTTAATGTGTTGAAATTTTGTGTAGTGGTTATCTAATGGTGTGACTTGGGTGATTATGCTAGATTGTAGTCGTTTTGTCGCAAATCGGCGATTTTTGCACCGATTTTGGAATGCAAATGCTTACTAGTTTTGTTATAAAATTATGTGATGAATTATTTTTGATATCTTGATGATTGTAATGGCTTGTCCTACGACTTTTAGGATGCGTGAGTGCGGATTTTTGGGTAGTCGGGTTTTAGTTTTGCCGGGCGACCAAATCGGCGTTTTTTGGCAGTTTTTGCGATTTTCGCGTGTGTTCCGCGCACTTTGTGCACGTTGTACCTAGCTAGCGAACGTTAGTATTTTCATTTGGGTTTTGCGTCAGTCTTGATCTGTAACCTTATGTTTGGTATTGATATAAATTCCAGGTTCGGTCGCGGAGACGTCAGACGCGACACGAAAGGGGAAAGCGGTGATTGGACACAGCTAGCTAGGGATTCCGGTGAGTAGATGTAACATCTACGGGAGACTATCGTTGGATGGCGCAAGCCGCCCGATAGTTTTAGTAACTTAAAAGATTCCTAGTAATGTTAGTAATTAGGGGTGTAATACTTGTATGATTATTTGCTACATTCATGCCCTATATTGACATACATATGCGAACCCATTTTATAGGACACCTGCACCATTGCCAGGGTTTTTTATATGCAGCACGAGCACTATTCATGCTTACACACACACCCTGGTAATTGCCATGCCACCACACTAGATAACCTTTAAATTGAAAACTTTTACTAATTGATACTTAAACTTGTGCTATTGCCTTTAATTCCTTAAAATGAAATCGTAGGATTGCTACTCATGTGCATGTACCTCATCATATTACTTGTTCATGCCTAATCTATTAATCACACATCGCAACTTGATTATTGATACCATATGCATTCATTATCATTGACATATGCACTTATGAGGATTTCTTGAGATTTTATGATATTTCTGGATTTCGGGGAAAAGCCGCAAAATTTCTAAACTTATTATATTTTTAAAATATGCAAAATTGAGTTTTTCTAGTGATGTAAGTGTCGTCCACCATGAGTTTGCTGTGGTTTTCGAGACCCGTTTCGAGGAGTTGGATGAACCGTCTCGGGTACATGGTGGGCCCGGTAGGGTACCCCAGGGCAAGAAGCTCGTGGTGCTGACGATGAGCCTGGCAGGGGACGGATTACCTACCGGTGACTTCATTGGGCACGGCGGATATCCAGAGGATACCGACCGGGGCCGCGAGAGGATGAGATATTGATATTGAGATGGGTCAGCCGGATGGCTGAGGCCAGAGACACTATGACATGGATTTATGAAATTTGAGACAGCTTTTGGGTGTCGTTGCTGGACACCGGTTCTCGTCGATTCTTTGAGTATTATGCTGGCATTCTAAAAGAGTTTCAAAAACAAAAAGAGATAAATGTTTCTTATATATACCTATTGAGACCTCAGATATTCATGTTGCATACATATTCGTACACTGATGTTGTATACACACCTGCTAGTGCATCCAGTCATACCTGTATTATAGATGCTAGGATGCTTGTGTGCATGCATACGATAGCCTTTGTAGATGTTATTTATTACTCACGAGTTGGCAACTCACCCCCGTTGTGCCACAGTCTTTTGCAGGTCCGCTCCGTCAGTTCAGTAGCGGTGGGCGCACTTGTTCTTTTGCCTCTTTTGCCTGAGCTCGAGATTTGCTCATAGGTGGGTTATGTTATTATTTTTGTACCACCTTGTATATTCTTTGTATCTAGTGCATTCCATCTACTGTATCTACCAGCATTATTGTATATTGACCTAGAGATGAGACTGTGAGATTTGTGGACTTTCATGCTGTATTTTGGGGTCGAGCTCACTTGAGCCGACATGCTGCTTTTCTCATGCTTCCTTATGTTTATTTCGCATGTTGTTGCTTTATATTGCGTGGGATTTGTGACCGCCTTGTGGCGAAGAGCTAGCTCCCGCTTGGGGATGCCTTATTTGTTGGATTCATATATATTCTTGTTGTACCCATTTTGGGGGCCAGTATTTACAAAGGAGACTCTGCCGAAATTTTCGGAAAAATTGGTACTGTTTTTAAAAAGGGTTTTACATGACTTATTGATAAACTCGCATTCAATTGATTGGGTTTTCTTCACTCTTTTGCTTAATTGGTTTTGTTTTCTGGGCTTTGGCTTACTTATTTTACGGACGTCTTTAGACGTTTCGTAAACTTAAGTGCCAGTCACGTTCCGTACCCTGCGGGTCGTGACATCTATCTCTTTTGTTTTATTTCCATTAGATGTTTCTTTTAAAGCATAATTAGATTTATTAGATTAATTCTAGTTGCAAATTTTAAAATTCAAGTTAGGGTTTGTAAATTCAAGTGGTGATTTTTATTAATTAATTAGGGTTATAATAACTAGTCTACCATTTTTAGAAGTGGAAAAATCTTGCATGGTTATTGTATAATAATTTGTGTATTCAAATTGTTTAAATTAAGCTATTTAGCTAACTAGTTTTTTATAAAATATATATGTGGGTAATATAAAATTTCAATTAAGGTTGCTATCATTAGATTTTAGTTTTAGTGAGAATATTAGCATGTTAATGGAAAGAAAAAAACTTAGTTTGATCACTAGTTTCCTTTGATAATTGGAAAATAGTAATAAAATGCTATTATTTTGTAAACTAGATTTTGGAAATTCCTAAATAAATGAAATTAAATATATAATCATGGTTTCATTATATCATTATTATCATGAATTGTAGTTTAATACATTAATTCATGCAAAATCATGTTTTGTGGTGGAATTGTGGTAGTTTGCTTGAAAAATGTTGAAAATTGTTAAAGGCTGCAAACTAGAAATTTCAAATTAATACAAATTTGTGTAATAAAAATATAGTAATGGTTTGTATAGTCTAGTTATGCTATTTAATGAGTTTTATGACCATTGGTTCATTTAAATGTCAAGTTTTGAAGAAAAACGGTAAATTGGCATTTTCGGGTTTTACGAAATCGGGTGATTTGATGGATTTTAGGGTTTCGATGGATTTAATCATGTTTTATAATATAAGTAATGAGTTTTAAAACTACGAGTTATTTGTTGATGTTTATCTCGATCCATCGGAGTTTGTACGCCGATATCGAGCGATATTTGGTGCTTTTGCGTGGACGGGACATAGGTTTTAACCTATGCTTGTTCCTTGCGTCGTTTTGACTTTTGTATGTGATTCAGTTTATGATGCTATTTATATGTTTGCGTTTAGGTACCCCTCACGTGGACTGCGGGCGATGAAGAGGAGGATGGCGACACCGTCTTCGGCAGACATGGGCCAGGTGAGTAGATGTATATCTACGGGGGGAAGTCGGGTGGATGGCGTTTAGCACCCCCACAATGTAGAGTAGGAATAGTACTTATTGACATTAGGAAGCCAGATGTGACCCTAGGTTCTTAATGCTTAGGACCCTAGTAATGACCCTAGGCTGGACTAGACTGATTTAGGAAAACCATATCAGAGGATGAGTACCTTAGAAGAGGTTCGTAGGTTTCAGATAGAAACACACACACGCACACACTGAAACTCGACATGGTGTATACGTGTATGTGTATATATATAGAACTAGGTATAGGTATATACATGTATATACAACACGTATATGGGATTCATTGATGTGATATGATATCCGAGGTATGATGAAATAGTATAACTGTGCTTGATGCCGTGATTCTTGGCTATATAGTCGTATTAAGTGTTAGCGGATCATTAGAGAATGAGATACTGAACATGTGTACATAAATTATAATGGGTGGTGATGATATTGAGGTACCTGGGACTCTAAAATAGTACCCGGACTGTAACTTGTGATTGATCACGATATGGAATATGTATGATTTGATTACGACATCATATAGGTGTGACCTGATGTCGATATCATATAGGTGTGACCTGATGTTGATATCATATAGGAGTGACTTGATGACGATATGATATCAGTATGACTTAATCACAATATGATACATATGACATGATACTTCTGAGGATAAACTAATGATGCATATTATGATGGCAATGATATATGATTGATGTATGCGATTACAGTTTAGCACCTTGATCATGAGATGTGTTGATGTTGACATTATACGAATGATGAGACACCTAGGAGATACTTGACCCATACCCCGATATTGGGATGCCGTACGATGGATTTTACCGTACGAGGCATAGATATGATGATTGATCCGCACTCTTGATTCGAGGAAGCCGTACTACGTACGTGACGCTATTGAGGCTGGATCGCCGACTATTAGAAATATTGATTCATACCTTAGGTAGACTCTTGTTTCTTATTGACTAGTTTCTTAGGTTTAGTTCCTTAGGAGGTTAGATGAACACTAGTTTAGGTTTGATTCATATAGTGGTAGTTGTACTCGTATATCGTAGAGGAGTGGATAATGCACATCTGTCTTTACATTCATACTGTAATCATCATGGTGCATGTTATTACATATGTTGCTATAATCAGTATAAACCATACCTGTTAGGACACCAGCACCATTACCGATGATGCGCATATTCCACGCACACTTATTTGCCGGCTCACACACATCATCATCGGTAATTACTATGTCACGTACACTTTAGATCATATTGTCTTTTATTGATATACTCAGTTAACAACTAGACCGATATAATATCGTGATTACTCTCTGATGTTAGTATAGACATGATATTTATTACTTGACATTCATGCATTCATATTTTCATGTTATCATGCAGTATCATGGGAATATGCCGACACTTATCATATACTTACTCATGATTTTAAGATTTGGATTTCTATGAGATTTCTGGATTTTTGGGGAAAACCGCAAGAAATTATAAAAACTTCTCTCTCTCTCCTCCTCTCTTTTTAAAATAAGATGCGGTTTTCTCGTGATGTATGTGTCGTCCACCATGAGATTTCATGTTTTCTGTTGGATTTCGAGACCCGATTCGAGGAGTGGATGAACCGTCTCGGGTACATGGTAGGCCCGGTATGGTACCCCGGGGCAAGAAGATCGAGTTGTAGACGATGAGCCTGGCAGGGGAAGGCTACCTACCAGTGATGTCTGGCGCGACGGATATCCGGAGGATACCGACCGTTGTCGCGAGATTTGATGATATGGGCCGATCCGGACTGACGGAGCCCGAGGTATTGAGACTATGAGACTTGAGGTTTACATGTTTGTGTCGATGCTTGACACGGATTTCCATGGATTTCATTGTTGAGATTTCAGATTCCTATACACATTTTACTATGATAACAGCTAAAGATTTCTTATACAGATATTTCAGGATTTCAGGATTGGTTATTTTATATTCATGATGCATGCATATCCATTTATATGACATAGTATAATATGAGGCACTGACACGAGCACGGAGTATCTGCATTTACACGTAGTTTTACCCTGCTGTTACTAGATGATTGGGATATAATAGTGTAATATTAAGACCTAGGATAGCGTCGTGCATTCGATTTCTTTTCGTAGATGTTTTCTACTCACGAGTTGGCAACTCACCCCCGTTGTGCCAAATTTTATTACAGGTTTCCCTGGCAGTTGCTGGCACATAATTTCATTCAGGGTGATTTGCACGGTAAGTTGGTTCACTTGTATATGAACCACCATTGTATTTTTATTCATTCATTTGTATCTAGTAAGCTCCATCAACCAAACTTGTATTACTTGATAAGTGTATTGGACCAGTCTTTTATTTCGACCTTAGAGTCGCGCATGTATTATTCTGATCTGGTGGTTTATTTTCTTTGAGTTTTGAGCCTCGCCCTTTGGCGTTGTATATTATTGTGCTTGTTGTGGTTGTTTCCGTCTGTTGGTGTTGAGCTAGCTCCCGTTTGGGGATGCTTTTTATTGTTTATGTATATTATACTTGTTGTACCCGTTTGGGGCCAGTTTTTACAGAGGAGACTCTGCCGAAATTTTTGGGAAAATTTGCTGATGCTTTTAAACTTGTTCCTTCATGTTTTCTTTTACTGCTTCTTCTTCTTTTTCATGGTTTAGATTTCTGGGCTTCGGCTTACTTAGGTTACGTGGCGCCTCTAGACGCTTCGTAATCTAAGTGCCGGTCACATTCCATACTTTCGGGTCGTGACATCTTCCTCTTGTGTGTTCCGTATACTAGGAACTGTAGTTTGATTTAGAACATCAATGCTTTTAGATAACGTGCCTGAACCGATCAACTTTTGATATAGGAAATGTTCAAAACATTATCCAACAATACAAAATTATATCCTTTCTTTACTAATAAAGAGACTGATATGATTTTGTATATCAGGTTCGGTATCTAATAACATTCGTTCAAAATCAATGTACTGGTCATACAGGGTGACAGTGACCAACAGACTTGGCTGCAACATTTTCCCCATTTTCTGTCTCATGAAACTTATCACCCGTTCTCAGTTCTCTACCCTTTTGTAGCCCTATGTAACAGATTACATATCTGGGATCCTGATCCGGTATCAAATACCCAGGATGCAGAGGATACTGAGAAACAGTTCTTTGTAATGAACACACCTGAAGGAGATACATCATATGCACTTTCTTCGTTTGGACGGCATAGGAATTCTGGTATTCCCCTATTTCCTGCTCTGTCTTATAACAATTATAAGTTGGAGCGGGACCAACGTTCCCCAGCTCAGTATAACAAGCGGGTTTGGTCAATACATCCATATTATTATCTTGATTAAGGCGTGATATGGTCGCTACCTGGAGAGAGAGAGAGAAGAAAACACTCTGCGTGCGCTCTTGCAAGATCAGATTGGTTATATATTTTATCTAATCAGGATGGCTCCCACTGTTTTTATCAAATCTTCCTTCAAACCCTAAAAGGAAAGACTAGCCGGGATTAATTACACTCTACAAGTTCGCCAATCTTTCAGCCAGGCCAGTGTCAGTACTTTGAGGGAGGTTCCCCGTGCTTTCGCACTGACCTAATTACGGTAAATCTCGTTTTCCCAGAGGCGTAACCCCGTTGACACCTTTCCAGACGCCTACTTGATCGGCTAATTGCAAAGTGCAAAACTCTCTCAGGAGTAACAATTACTCGCAGTGGGTATCGGGATCCAACTATCACATAGAAGGTATGCAATCTCATTGCAAATTGCAACACTTGAAACTCCTGATAAAGATTTTTACCCCTAGCACTTATGACCTTAACTATAGTCAACAAATCATAAGTACTAGTCAAGTTCTACCCGTCATTTCGTGATTAATTAGAACCACCCACATGACCCTTAACTAAGGTCAACAAAGTCACGCGACTGTCCTAATTAATCGCATCATATGCGGTGTAGGAAGACATCACTTAGCTACCGTACACTGTGCCTTGACTATGGTCAACAAACACAGCACGAATACTAAGTACTCTATTTCCTAAAATGACGGAGGGTTGCGAATGGTTTTTATGAAAACCTTTAACGCTTTGAACTTGATCTCGTTGCGGAATCAAATGTTTTTAAATGGAATGTTTTTGAGGCTTTTCTAGTTTTGCTAAAGGGGTCACTCCCGGTGAAGGGATCGTCGGCCCTTTCCTCGTCGAATGAGGTGCGGGATATATCATATATATCACTGTGCAAAGTAGAAACTATAGAAGCAATCAAAAGAAAAACCGAGTGTGTAGCATCTGCCAGTTATTGCTAAAGGAGTCACTCCCGGTGAAGGGATCTCGGTCCTTTCCTCATCGAATAAGGTGCAGGATGAACACCGCGATGCAAAGCAAGAACTGTAGCTACCTATTTTTATTTTGAAATTCGATTCCACAACATCAATTAGGTTTATTTTCTTTCATTAATCTCATTAATGAATATCCCATCATTTAAATCCACCTAAACATCACAGATAAATATAACGTACGCTTATGTCATCCGCATTCGCCTCGATGTCCCGTCTGCACCGTTAGGTTAGGTAACTAACGCCAGAACGAGGCAGGGCTAGCGCGGGTGTAAAATATAAGCAACGTCTATATAATATATCATATATACTATATATAATATCTATCTGAACATATCACATGATCACATCACAGATAACGCAGCAGAAAATTAACATATGAAATATTGGATATACTAGGACGTCCGTGTTTTTAATACGAGCCAGTATAAAACACGGATTCCACGGTCGTGATGAATAGCCAATCCCACACCCCTAGACCCCTACGAGAGCGGCAAGCAACCCTACCAATTCTAGGGTTAGGAGACCCGAACTCGACTCCTCGAGATGGTCTCCCACTGGACCCTAGAACCCGGTTACTTGTGCTCCCCTCCTTGGGTCTATCCTAATGCGGAAAAGTAAATAATATACAAAGGGTGACATCTTCCGCAACCTGGAAGTGCCCCAATAAAAGAATATTACATACAAGTTTTTACATGAATGAAAAAGGAAAAACACTCATCTCACATAAAAACCCCCGGCTATTCAAACACGACGATCCAATATAACATATCCAGCAACACATAACATCACATGTCATCAACGTAAGTAAATATGCGCATCCCAATTGTCGTTGACATATAGCAACGAAACCGGCGATATCACATATTACACTTACGGTCACAGAAAAGAAAGTGTAAAACTACAACAGTTGGAATCCGCAACCTCCTTAGACATCGCATGCCTAAACCAATGAATTCCTTCGACATCACATTCCTAACAATTATAAACCCCGCATTTTAGTCTCATTATCGAAAACACTTTTCAATATCAAGTCGGGCAATTCAACAAGATTCCCGAAAAACTGATCGAATGCTCGTCGCAAACTTTAGTAGACGGCCGTACCCCCGATACCATCGACGGAGTGCATTAAGGCGGAACACCGCTGCCGCGTGCACCCGAACGGATGCTTTCGATGACGGGGTTCTCCTACAGTCATTTGGTCGGGGCTATGGGGCATGGCTATCTATTAAGTTTACCGGCGAGTATCCGCGTACGCTACGTGATTGCGACGGACTTTTGATCACATCAAAATTCCGTGGCAACCAATCAAGTGAGACTAAACTGCTATGTTTATAACATTCATTTAGTTATCTCATAACTACTTGTGAATTCCAAATGTTGTATCACATTCCGGGTAAATAGAAAATGTTAAACTTTCCGATCGAACAATCGAACACCGAAGTTTTCCCGAAACAGCTCAACACATGAAATAAGTTTAAAAACATTCATTTCATGCCTCAGTACCAACGGTCCAGCCGTAGAAGGGTCAAGCCAACGCCTCACATGTGGCACGCCGTACTGCCCCAAACCCTAAGGTTCAAAGGGCAGTTCAAGATGGTCACATAATCGAGTTAAGGTTTGTTGTCTTCTAGAGGGACCATCGCGTTACTTGCACTACTTAGAACGTCATTAAACTACGGAAAAGTCCAACAATTGGAAATTTCCCGGCAGGGGAAAAAGTGGGTATTTATATCTTGTCGAACTTTTAACATATTCTAAAATTACCCGGAAAAAACACAGACAAAATTAGACAGCCCGATCGAATCTCTGAACTCCCAATACAACCCAGAAAACTCCACTCTTGAGTTCAGATTAAAAATTCCCAGAAAATACAGCACCAAAATATAAGAATTACTGTGCAAAAATTAACAGAAGAAGAGACCGTACGGCCGCGGAACCGCCGCATAAGGCAGGCTCCTGCCGCGGTTCCGCGGTGGTTTAATTGATTCATGAGCTCGTTTTGCACAGTGTTTCTTAGAATAGCCTGCTGATTTTTCTGCATATTTTTAATTTGAAAAATCTCACTGTTTTAAAAAATGTACAGAGAAGGGTTGAAATCTAGGGTTTCGGGTTCGATCGGGTTTGTAACTTCGTCTACGCATCACCTAAGGCTCTAGCTAGGCTCTGATACCACTGTAGGGTTCCTAGGTACACTAATGAGGTCTCACAACAGATCAAACATGCCCAATTCAAATTTTTCATGTGCCTACAAACCCTAATACGGATCGTTAACTAGAAGATAAGGCGTTGCAAGCAAGTAAATAACTTTATTGCTAAAGGAAAGTGACTACAACCTTTGTAGATCCGGTCCTCCACTTCCTAGGCTCCGTAATGACTTCCCTCCGCTGCGATCATCGGATCCCGGACTCTAGCGATGGTATCGTCGAAGAAATGATAGGGCTAGGTCGTCGACTTCGATGCCGAAGATGATCTACGTCGAGACAACTCAAGATCAAGCTCCAACTTCACCAAGTCATGAAACTTGTGAATAAAACACCCTATACTACTTGGCAAGTGGTAGAGAATGAAGAAATAGGAAGTGGGTTCACTTTAGGATTGGATTTCTCACTCTTTTTCTCATGTTGCCATTAATGGTAGCAAGGTTTTCTTCATCTTGAAGAAGGAGAAGAAGAAGAAAGAATATGATAAGTCTATTTAAAATAGAAAATAAAATGATACTTATCATATTAGCAACCATGGTTTAGTGTAGAGAATTAACTAGGGTTTAGTTGAATGGTTAGGGTTAGGAGATGAAGATAAGAATGGTCACTTAGTCAAAGATGCTTAAAGCATCAAGAAAGTTCCAAAAGCAACCATTTTGTTTTCCTTTTCTTTTAACCAAAATAAATAGATAAATAAATGAGTGAAAAGAAACCCTAACCATTCACTAAACATGGTTTAAGTCTTACACAAACCCAAGTTTGCATGTATCATCAAACATGATACAAACAAGTGCACAAAAGTATATCACATATACAACTTGTGCACATCAAGTGAGAAAATCCATTTTAAGTGAACAAATACTAGTTAATGTAAAGTAATATATCAAATATATAATTATACATTAAATCATTAAATCAACACTTGATTTAACGATCCGGTCATATAGCATATGACCGACTAATATCCAATGTATCGGCTTATCGAATCAATCCTCGATTCGATAACTAGGTTATATCGCATACAACCAATCGATACATTCATCGCGAGAATAGAATATGGTATCACATACACGCATTATTCTCGGTCCCGCACATATCTCATATGCGTTCCTATTTCGTTTCGCTTGAGCCAGGAAACCTCTGTGTAGGACTTTAAAGACTCGTCAATACGCCGGCAGCAGGTGATGATCATATCAAACACCCACAAGCCGCAAGCGGTCTGCTAAACGTAACGGCCATCCGGGTATTGAGCGATCAGAAGATCGACGAGCAAGCCCGCTCACACTCCTGTGAATCCAACCAGTAACACTTCCGTACAGTCCGGTCTGTTCGTCTGATATGTCGCATATCTCGCCTAGGGGTGGTAAACGTCAGACCCCAATAGCTTGATAAGTCATGCCGACGTAAGGTCCATAACATTCGTGAAACTACTGATAACTCTTACCAGTATATCACTACAACCCTGGCCAGGGATTTCCTGTTATGGCCAGTCGTGCATAGCGCAACATCAACCCTCAATACCGGGAGAGACGAATCCCCTCCTATCGGTCATTGCCTCCATGTGAATCGGGACTGTACCCAAAAGCCACCTGTTTGCACTACTCATTAGAGCCGTGGTAGGGTGGAAATCAAAGCACAGTGGGAGACACACAAGACTCTATGACGATCTCGGGTCAACAGACTAAGCTGTACCAGTGTCTCCAGAGAACTGTCATCTGACGTGAGGTATAATACCATCTGGGAGTTCTCGGCGAGTCCGTTCAGTGTACCCAGTCTCCACTGAGCACCCGCATACCATCTCTGATGTCAAACACCAATGGATATGGGATCATCCATCGCCCATCACATGGGTCGAGAAGATATACGCTAGTCTACTCTGGAATATCGATGCCCCGTCTCGATATTCCCACGACTAGGAATATTGAAGGATGTACTCATGGACTATCCAGGCCCTACTAGTATGATCTACATCATAGTCCTGGAAGTCGAGTACACATCCTAAGGGCTTTATCAACATGTAACAGAGAGACAGAAAGTATACATGTTAAGATAAAGAGCAACCAGATAGCGTACTATCATGTCGAGCAAGAAAGTCCTACCTATATATGTCCCAGCATCCACTACAATATACATCCAATGTACAGTAATGGCCTCTAGGGCATACATATAACTAGCAAATTAGATAGTCTTCTTCCAAACCATAGGCAGGTGCTGACCAGTAGGGAATGAAGAAAACCAATTAGCCTAACGATGGTGTGCAGAAGGTATTATGTAAAGACAAATGAAGGGATTAGTAAGAGGGCAAAGAAAACTGCGACTGCTATTCACGACCAAACCAAGTATTTCATTACCACTCCCACTTCACCTTTGTATTTCTCCAGAACCCTCCGTATCACTACGAAGATCCACAGTTTATTTGGATACTCCATCATACGGTTATATACGAACTCGAAAGGAACTTGTTCTAGTTCGGGGATGGATTCTGGTTCAGGAGAAATAGGAATAAGATTTATTCGGTTGTCTTTTATATTCACCTTCTCTCGCATTGCGAGTGCTTCTAGGATTAGGACAGTACACCCATTATGCTTATTGGATAGTCTTCTTCCAAACCATAGGCTGCTGCCGAACGGTAGGGAAGGAAAAAAACCATTTGGCCTAAAGGGGTGTGCAGAAGGTAATGGCTAAAGACATATGGAGGGATGTGGAGAGATGGCATAGAAATATACGGTTACAGTTGTGAATCTGGATAATGGAAGAGGTATTACTAGGAATACCAGGATACCCCTACGAAACATTTTAATGTTTCAGTTTCACTGTGTACTGTTAAAAGAAAACTGATTTCCCAATTAGACACTTGCTCCAGGGTATGTATTTACCAGGCATGATTCTCACATCTATATGGTTTTACAGATGATGAGTGGGAGTAAGTTATTGGGAATTAGGTGATTGTCCTCATTATATCGGAATTCGTTGTAATTGGTGATATTTGAGGAAACCACCTGGGTAGTTTGCCGGACGGCAAATATTTGGTTTTGAATATCCGCTGTTATGCACCAATTTCAAATTGATACATCTGTACGTCTGTTTTTATAGAGTGAGATATACCTTTTTGAAATTATGTCCATGACATTTACTTATATCAGTGGATGGTTAGGTAAGGAGAATTAAACAGCGGTGTAATTCTTCTTAACCATAGGTACAGTTTTCAACCTACGACACATAGGGAATGAGTTATTAGACTCAAGGGACTTATACAGAGTATTGTATGTTGTCCAGTGATTGTCACGAAAAAGTTGTGTTTGTAGTGTAACCGCAATCAGAACGGTGTCGCGCGTAGCTAGACCGAGGTGAGTACGGGTCGTCTTCAGGGAAACATGGAACCTTTTACTCTTACTTTAGATGTGTTGCGAAAGGAGGAAGAAAGAAGAATGTTGATGAATGGTTTCTAGATCTACGTTAAGCAAGAATTCAAAAATATAGATCTAGATTATTTTAAAGATGTAGTTAATATAATAAGAGGGCTTGTAGGGTTCGTTAGGATTTAGTAGTTATGAACGATTAATTAAAAGTTACACTTTTTATCCTTTAATAGATTTAAAACTAGAACGACGGTGATGCGTGTAGATTAGGGTTTCTGGAGGGAAAAGGAATCCCACTCTTAACCCTTATATCGACACGGAACCCCATTCAAATCTAGCCTTTACCAAAACAATTATTAATCTAAACTCTAATCGTGGTCAGGACTAACAAAGAATTGTTAGCGCGCCCGATTAGGATGTTAATAATTCTTTTAATAAAGTTCATAAACTTTATAGGACTTAAAAAGGGTTTAGGGATTTTCATCGTTCATTAGCCTACCCTAATCCTACGAACCCTAACAAGCGGAGAATTACTCGCGCATGTTGGGAAAAGAAGATGGAAAGACAGAGAGGGAAAACATAATGTAAAATGCAAAAGAATTAAATAAAATAACTACCTTTATTAATCACTTGAACAATCTACACTTTATTCCGTAGAAAATGATTACAAATAAACTTGATTTGCTTCTCGATCTTTCCTAAGGATGTAGACGAACAGTTGATGATCAGCCTGGATACGTGAGCGTCTGGGGCTTCGTGATCGCGTCGGCTTTGATAAATTTTCCAAGAGGCTCTCGGTCCCTTTTTATAGTCCAAAGCCATAACCTTTTGCTTCAAAATTTGGTAAAATTCATCAGAGATTCACTCCACAAAATTTTAGCATCTAAGTCCTCAATCTTGCCGTGGATCCGCGGCCTAAGGGGGGGTATGGCCACGGATCCGCGGCCATTCAATCACATCCCTTCATCAAAATTTTGGAGCTCTGTCCTTATGCCATTTGGCGATCCTTGGAACCTTTGTATCATGGAAATCTTCTCGTGGTTGCTGCCAGACTTGGTCTCCAAGTTTGCTTTCTTAATTAGGCAAGTCTTCTCCAATAAATTGATCTCCTTGATTCTAGTCTTGAAAAATTCTGCACAACTTGGAAAAATTCTGCACAACAACTCAAATAAGATTTAGTAGACTTTGTTCTACTAGGATTTGGTCAATGAAATTATTTGCATACATTTTCCTACCAAATTATAATTATAATATATTAACACATGGAAAATAGTATTTTTACACATAAACCCTCATATGTATCATATATTATAATATAGTCCTTTTTTAATATGAAAATGGTAGGAAAAATGTAATACAAATGTGCAGTTTTATCAACTGAACAAATACCCCCAAACTTATCTTTGATCGTCCCGAGCAAACTAGTTTATTCAATCGGAGAAAAAGAAAGGAGAAAACTAAGCACACTTTCGTAGGCAATACGATTGCACTGAGCACGTGCAACAAGCCGTTAAACCTCTAGGTGTCCCTAGTAGGAGGAGTGTTGTCTCCTGAGGGTTTTCAGCGGATTACACCCACAAAATCCTATAATAAAAGAGAGATGGTAAAATTTACATATAAAAATAAGAACCATAAAAGAAAGGCTTCGAAAATAAGAGTTTCCAACTACACTAGCTTTTCAGTTATTATGAGCCCTATCTTAATAGTCATGAAAAAATGTTAGAAATCACATCATCTCTCAATAAAACATCGTCTTTATTCTTCATTCCTACGTTTCATCCAAACATTGATCATATAATCCCCACGTGTATGTAAAGAACATCCCTACACTCGGAGAATTCAATTCAAGCTATCATACTCTTATCCATCTACCTTAGTACTTTTTTAATTTGATGAATATTAAGATTTGCTCACACATTTTCATGCGACCGTTAATACTTCTTGAGGTACTAACCAACTGATTACTCATGTGCTTGCTGATTCGGTGATAATATTTTCCTCGTCTTTTACCACCTAAGGCTTAGCAGTGACTCCCAGACCAGTTGGCCTTAGGGCACTAGGTGAAGAGGCACCCTCGCTATATTTTTTTATTGCTGTCTTGGCGATAACGAAACCAGTGTTCATTTTTTTCTTTTCACCATTTTTATATTTTCTTCATTTTTTTCATTTCCATCATACTTTGGCTTTTAGACAAGAGCATTTTAAGGTATCCTCTACTATCCCGAGTTTCAAGACGTGTGTAAGTGCATATAGTAGGGTATCAACATTCAAATGTTTGGCTTCCAGAATAGAAACTATTTTTCAGACTTATTTTTATCCTCAGATTAGTGACTTCCTTCATCTTACTAACCCTTGGGACAACAGCTCATAACTACTTATTACTATTTCGTTTAAGAAAACTTCTAATTTTCTTGGTTTTCTTAAACTATTCCTATCTTTTGGATGTAATTTTTCACTTTCTACTCTTTTGTTATAAAAAAATTTTAATGCCCAGTGTCAAAGATAATTCAATGAATACAAACCTCCCCCCCAAACCTGTTTTCAGCAGTGTCCTCACTGATGTAGCCTTTTGAGAACAAGGACCTGTATACTAGGAGAGAGATACAAGGGGTAAAATAATAGTTAAATGAAAACTACCCCCAAACTTATTCTTTGACATGCACAGATATTCAATCAAATCCATTTTTACTCACCTCCATTCTTAAAATGAGAAAACAACTTCAAAAACATGGAGGTGAGGCGGAGGAAATTTAGTTTTGATAAAGCGGCTCCTGTAAAAACAGGAGCTCCTCCGCGGGGTCAGCAGAAAAATACGGTTTTAATCTATGCCCATTTACTTTCAAAATTGAACCGTTTTTCAAATTTTCGACTTCAACTGCTCTGTGCGGGTGTATATACCGCACCACAAAAGGTCCTTTCCAACGAGATTTAAGCTTATCCGGATGAAGATGGAGACGGGAATCGTAAAGAAGGACTTGTTGCCCTGATGTGAAGGTTTTTCTAAAAAGATTTTTATCGTGGAACACTTTAGTCCTGTTCATTACTATCATCGTATTATCGTAGGCTTCATCACGGAGTTCGCTTAGATCATTCAATTGCAGCTTCAGATAGCTGCCTGCATGATCAAGATCAAAATTAAGCTCTTTAATAGCCCACATTGCCTTATGTTCAGTCTCGACAGGGAGGTGGCATGCTTTCCCAAACACAAGGCGGTATGGAGACATACCAAGATCGGTCTTATAAGCGGTGCGGAATGCCTAAAGAGCATCCGTCAATTTGGTTGACCAATATTTACGGTTTTTCGAAACCTTCTTCTCTAATATCTGTTTGATCTGCCTATTTGAGATCTCAGCCTGCCCGTTCGTTTGGGGATGATAGGGCGTAGAAAGCTTGTGAGTGATTGAATATTTCCGCATTAAGGCCTCGAAAGATCTATTGCAGAAATGTGTCCCGTTGTCGCTAATTATAGTGCGAGGGTGTCCGAATCGCGAAAAGATATTTTCTTTAAGGAACTTAATGACAACTTTGTTGTCATTAGTGCGACACGGTATAGCTTCCACCCACTTCGAGACATAATCAACCGCTAACAAGATATATAGATTCCCAAAGGAGTTGGGAAAAGGGCCCATAAAATCAATACCCCAAATATCAAATATTTCCACAACCAATATAGGTTAGAGCGGCATCTCGTTCCTTCATGAAATCCGACCCAAATGCTGACATCGCGGACAAGTTTTGCAATGTTCGAATGCATCTTTAAATAATGTTGGCCAATAAAAGCCACATTGCAAAACTTTCTTCGCCGTTTTTCGAGGTCCAAAATGACTGCCGCATGCCTGATCATGACAAAATGATAACACGCTCTTGAATTCATCGTTAGGGACACACCTGCGAATGATTTGATCGGAACAATACTTGAATAGATAAGGTTCATCCCAGTAAAAATATTTTACTTGGGATAGAAATCGAAGTTTGTCTTGTTTCGACCAATCACTAGGAATAAGTCCCGTTGCAAGATAGTTCATGATATCCATGAACCAAGGTTCGTAGGATACATTCAAGAGCCTTTCGTCAGGAAATGAGTCATTTATCGGCACGGTCACAGTTGGCGAAGAAGTGATGCGTGAGAGATGGTCAGCTACAACGTTTTCACATCCACTCTTGTCTTTGATGACAAGATCAAATTCTTGTAACAATAGGATCCAACGTATTAGCCTGGCCTTAGCATCCTTCTTCGATAAAAGATGTCGTAGGGCGGAGTGATCTGTGTAAACCATGATAGGCGAGCCAATCAAGTAGGGCCTGAATTTCTCTAATGCAAATACAACTGCCAAGAGTTCTTTCTCGGTAGTTGTGTAATTTATTTGTGCATCATTCAAGGTCCTACTTGTATAATAAATTACATGTGGCATCTTATCAATGTGCTGTCCTAAGACCGCACCAATAGCAAAATCTGATGCATCACACCTAAGCTCGAACGGGTGGTTCCAATCCGAAGATGATAGAACGGGGGTTGTAGTGAGTGATTCTTTAAGCGATTCAAAAGAAGCCTCACAATCCGAATCGAAGTGAAAAGTAGTGTCCTTGGCCAATAGAAGGGTTAAGGGTCTAGCAATTTTGCTAAAGTCCTTAATAAATCTCCTATAAAATCCTGCATGGCCAAGGAAGGATCGTATATCTTTGACGCAGTTGGGACGAAGGAGGTTTTGAATGACATCTATTTTAGCTCTGTCAACCTCAATGCCTTTATGTGAAATTATATGTCCAAGTACAATACCTTCTTGGACCATAAAATGGCATTTTTCCCAATTCAAAGTCAAGTTCTTATCCTTACAACGGGTAAGAACCGCGTCAAGATTACGAAGGCAGTCCTCAAAGGAGTCCCCAAAAATGGAGAAATCGTCCATAAAAATCTCTAGAAATTTTCCTCCATATCTGAAAATATCCCCATCATGCACCGCTGAAATGTAGCGGGAGCGTTGTGAAGGTTCCTAGGCATCCTAATGAAGTCTCACAAGGCATCAACCATGCCAATTTCAAAAAATATGGAAGCCGAGAAACCCTAACACGGATCGTAGACTAGAATTCTAGGCGAAAAACTAAACTAGTTAGCAAATTAACTAAAGGTCGGAAACTACAACCTTTGTAGATCCGGATATCCACTTGCTTAGCTCCATGTGGTCGTCCCCTCGCTGTCCATCACGAACCTCGGACTCTCGCGACGGCTTCATCAGAGAAGTGAGCAGAATAGTTCGACGGCTTCGTGTCAAAGACGATCTACGTCGAGGTTGCACTAGTTCAAGCTCCGACTTCACCAAGTAGTGAAACTTGTGAAGAAAACACCCAAAACCACTTGGCAAGAGGTAGAGGATGATGAAATAGGAGGTGGGTTCACTTTTAATTTGGATTTCTCTCACTAAAACTCAAGTTGCCATTGATGTAGCAAGCTTGAAGAAGAAGAAGAAGATGATGGTTATGATAAGTTCTTCTAAAAAGAAAATAGAAATCAATACTTATCATAACTTAAACTAGGGTTAAGTGTAGAGAATAAACCATGGTCATTTGAGTGGGTTAGGGTTAAGCATGAAGACAAGAATGGTTAGCAAAGTCAAAGCTTCATGAAGCTTCAACATAAAACAAATAAAGCCACCATTCTTATCTTAATCCATTTCAAATAAATAAATAAACAAATAAATAAATAAATGAATATGCAAAACCCTAATTATCAAATTAACCATGGATTAATTCTATACACTTAACTAAATGATCAAGTATCATCAAACATGATACAAAAATGTGCACGAAAGCATATCACATATACAATGTGCATCAAGTGAGAAAAATCCGTTTAAAGTGAACAAATACTAGTTAATGCAAAATAATATATCAAATATATAATTATACATTAAATCATTAAATCAACACTTGATTCAATGATCCGGTCATGTCGCACATGACCGACTAGTATCCAATGTATCGGCTTATCGAATCGATCTTCGATTCGATAACTAGGTTATATCGAATATAACCATTCGATACATATATCGCGAGAATGAAATACGGTATCAAATACACGCATTATTCTCGGTCCTGCACATATCTCATATGCGCTCCTATTTCGTTTCGCTTGAGCCAGGAAACCTCTGTGTAGGACTCTAAAGACTCGTCAATACGCCGGTAGCAGATGATGATCATATCATGCACCCACAAGCCGCAAGCGGTCTGCTAAACGTAACGGCCACCCGGGTATTGAGCGATCAGAAGATCGACGAGCTAGCCCGCTCACACTCCTGCGAATCCGACCAGTAACACTTACCATACAGTCCGGTCTCTTCGTCTGATATGTCGCATATCAAGTCTAGGGGTGGTAAACGTCAGACCCCAATAACCCGATAAGTCGTGCCGATGTGAGGCTCATAACGGGTCGAGAAACTACTGGTAACACTTACCAGCAAATCTCTGATCAGCCCTGGCCAGGGACTTCCCTGTTACGGCCAATCGAGCACAGCGCAACATCAACCCCCAATACCGGGAGAGACGAAACCCCTCCTATCGCTCATTGCCTCTATGTGACTCGGGACTGTACCCAAAGACCACCGTTTTGCACGCCCTCATGGACGTGGTAAGGTGGAGATCAAAGCACAGTGGGAATCACACAAGACTCTATGACGATCTCGGGTCTACAGACTAACCTGTACAAGTGTCACCTGAGAACTGCCATCTGACGTGAGGTATAATACCATCTGGGAGTTCTCGGCGAGTCCGTCCAGTGTACCCAGTCTCCACTGAGCACCCGTATACCATCTCTGATGTCAAACACCAATGGATATGGGATCATCCATCGCCCATCACATGGGTCGAGAAGCGTATACGCTAGTTTACTCTGGTATATCGATGCCCCGTCTCGATACACCTACGACTAGGGACCTTGAAGGATGTACTTATGGACTACCATGTCCCCACTAGTATGATCTGCATCACAGTCCAGGTAGTCAAGTACATATCCTAAGGGCTTTACCAACATGTAACTATAAGACAGTATAAAGAGACTAGTGTACATGTTAAGATAAAGAGCAACCAGATAGCATACTATCATGTCGAGCAAGAAAGTCATCTCTATATATGTCCAAGCATCCAATATAATATACATAATCTGTACAATACTGGCCTCTAGGGCATACATACAACTAACACGTTGCATAACCCAAAGGGCATGCGTCTATAAGCAAAAGTTCCGAAAGGACAAGTAAAAGTGGTTTTATCTTGATCCTTTTCGGCGATGGGGACCTGGTTATAGCCAGAGTATCCGTCCAAGAAACAGTAGTATTCGTGTCCCGCTAATCGTTCCAACATCTGGTCAATGAAAGGTAGAGGGAAGTGATCTTTCCTCGTTGCGGCATTGAGTTTCCTGTAATCAATACATACGCGCCACCCAGTTTGGGTGCGTGTTTGGATTAACTCATTAGCCTCATTAGTGATGACCGTGATGCCAGAATTTTTAGGGACCACATGAATTGGACTTACCCATTGGCTATCAGATATGGGGTAAATTATTCCACTATCAAGGCACTTGACAATTTCTTTCTTTACCGCCTCCTTCATAACGGGATTTAACCGTCTTTGTGGGTCTCGGGTTGGTTTAGCTTCATCCATCAGATGTATGTTATGTTCAACAATTAAGGGACTAATCCCTTTGATGTCGGCCATTGTCCAACCAAATGCTTGCCGATTCGATCTCAATACTGCCAAAAGTGCATTCTCTTGCTCTAAGGCTAGAGAAGCGGAAATAATCACTGGCAAAGTCTCATTCTCTCATAAATATGCATATTTAAGATGAGAAGGTAGCGGTTTGAGATTAAAAATTGGTGGAGAGACAATAGAAGGTGGGGTAACGGAATGATATTCGGACTCCTTAAGAGGTTCAAAACTTGCATAAGATATTGACTCGGAAAGTGCTGCTGACTTTTGCAACGAGTCAACGGATTCGATCTCAAGGTCGGACTCATTGAACATATCCTCACTGTGAAGTGGTGCAAGATCAAACGATGTCTCATTAGTATTGTCGAGAACATCAAAGCAAAGTTCCTCATCCATGCAGCTTTCGGAAGCTATCTCGTGGATGGAACAAACATCCAACAAATGAGCAGAAGGTTCTGATGGCTGACTTCCTAGCTTGTAAATATTAAGCTCAATTGTCATTTTCCCGAAGGATAAGTTCATAGAACCGTTACGACAATTAATTACAGCGTTAGAAGTTGTTAGGAAGGGTCGACCAAGTATCACCGGGATTTGATTGCGTAGGCTTGCCACAGGTTGTGTATCTAAAACAATAAAGTCCACGGGAAATATGAATTCCCCGACTTTAATTAACACATCCTCTAGTTCGCCCCGAGGTTTGGTGATAGATCGGTCTGCCATCTGGAGAGTACAATGGGCAGGTTTTAACTCTCCAATTTCTAACTGCTCGTAAACTGAATAAGGAAGCAAGTTAACGCTAGCGCCTAGATCGAGTAAAGCACGATTAATATTTTTACCCCCAATAGAAATAGAGATTGTAGGACAGCCGGGGTCCTTACGTTTCTTTGGTATTTATTGGGTAAAAGCTGTGCTAACATTACTCGTCATGAAAACCTTCTTAGGCACTTGAGTTTTTCTCTTCCTAGTGCACAAGTCTTTAAGGATTCTTGCATAAGATGGGACTTGTTGAATAGCATCTAGGAGAGGAATATTCACGCTAACTTGCTTAAACATTTCCATAATCTTCTCCATTTGCGGGTTAGGTCTGTTGGCCCTTAATCTGTTTGGAAATGGAGCTCGATCAATAAGTTTTGGGTCCAACGTTTGTGGAGAAGACTGTGGCGATGGATTCGATCCCAAGATCGGAGTGGGAATCGACTTAGATAGATTTAGCGAAACGTTCGAGCCTTGGGGAAAACGGAGAATAGGATCAGATGAAGGTGGGAGACTAGACGAATTAGGGGAAGACGAAGAAGAAGCTGGGGTATCAAATGTGTCACTAACATCAAATTGCTCACCCACTCGGTTGTTCAGCACTCTCCCCGATCTCAACGTAGTAACGGCATTCACATTATGATTTTGTGAATGGCCAGGATTCGGTAGGGGTTGAGATGGGAGTTTCCCTTTCTCTCTCGCACTCATTGCGGCGTTTAACTGTGCGATTTGGTTTTCTAATGATTTAATGTTCTCACCATGGGAGGCGGAGTTTTTCGTTATGGTATCAATAGAAGACCTCATCTCAGCCGAAAATTGCATGGATTGTTTCATGAACATATCCAAAGTTTGTGCAAGTGAGTTTTTAGTACCGGCCACTTGTGGTGTAGAAATGTTGGCCGGATTTTGGAAATTCTGTGACTGAAAGGGGGGCTGATTCTGTGGTTGTGGTTGCTGTGGAGGAGGTCTTTGATAATTGCATTGTTGGTTTTGATTCCAAGCAAAGTTAGGATGATTCCTCCATCCTTGATTGTACGAGGAAGAATAAGGGTCGTTTCTAGGTCACTGCTGAAAAGCAGCATTAGCTTGAAACGATGCATTCATAGGACATTCTTCCGTTAAGTGTGAAGTTTCCGAACAGCAACCACAGACGGTCTTAGGAAGCGTGACCTGATTTAGGGAGAATGATGAGAACTTGTTTTCAATAGCGTCGAGTTTCTTCTATATCGCTGCCATTTCGGCTTTTATTGCGATAGAAATATTGAGCTGGTGAATACTTCCCTTAGTTGAAGGTGGTCTTACGCTTTCCCACTGCAACGTGTGTTCAGCAAGGTCTTCCAGATATTTCCATGCTTCACCGTCATCTTTAGACATGAAATTGCATTGACACATTGTTTCAAGCATCTGCTTTGTCGCAGGATTAATTCCCTCATATATAATCCGACATAAATCCCATCTTTGTATTCCGTGATGGGGGCATTGGACAAGCAGATCTTTGAAATGTTCAAAGTACTTCCAAAATGGTTCATTGGGAAGCTGGGTGAACTAGTTGATCTCGCTCCTAATATGGGCAGTCTTATGGTTTGGGTAAAACTTCTTAAGAAATGCTATGACAAATTCATCCCAATTAGTGATAGAGTGTGCAGCAGTATTATAAAGCCATTTTTCTGCCAAGTCACACAGTGTGAATGGGAGAAGACGTAAGCGCATAGCATCTAAAGTCAATTGTGAAGTACCGATCATTGCGCATACGTTTTCGAATTTGGTGATGAAAACGTACGCGTCTTCCGACTCAAGCTCGTGAAATTTGGGCAGCAGATTGATGTAGTGGGGTTTAATTTCGAAATTATCCCCGTTAGGTGGTGGAAGAGATAGACAAGTGGGAAGAGGACCACGGATAGGATAGCATCTCTCTTGGAGAGAGATGCGCGGTGGATTCTGCTCACCTACGGGCGGTGGCAGCGTGGTGTTATAATTTTATGGAGTGCCGTCCATCTCGGTCGTGGTGTGTGGTGGGGGAAAAGAAGATGAAGAAGTACCGACTTCGGCGTCGATAGCAGGAACGTGGACAAGACGGGCACTAGGATCCCGTGTCCAGCCGAGCATGCACTAAGCGGGTTTAGTGCAAGTGGCAGCGTGTGTGTGATTTAAAATTTGGTCTGTTTTGAAAAAGTGGGACTCAAGACTAATCACCCTAAGATGCACAAGCAACCCTAGAACTAAGGTCACCTAGGTCCAGTCTCTAGACCGCTCCTAGACTTCCAAAGGACAGGCTACAGGATCAATCCTCTACCGCCTCCGTACTACCCTTGTAGCCAGGTAAGTGCCAGGTAAGTGGGAAGGAACCACAGTAGTGGGCCTAATTAAAAACCACTAGCCTTTGACACACTTGCCTAGGCACTACAAAAGTAATGCGGATAAACGATAGATTACCCACGACCTTCCTCTGTCCTTAATGAGCGCGACAGTCCTTAGAGTCTGGTCTAGATATTTTTTAAATTAATGAATGGTTGATCTAGATGCTCGGTTTGTGATTTTTGGGGCTTAGGAAGGGTGATGAAATCCCCACCTAATCTTGATTTGGTCTTTGCCCCTTAAAGTCCGTATTAAAATATGCAAAACAAAACCAATCATAAAACTTTTGCAAAAAGATTTTTGAGCGGCGCTATTTTGTAAAGAATCCTGCAGAAGATAGATTTTATTGGATTTGAGAGGAGAGAGAAGGAGTTGAGAAAGATACCAGAGAGTTTTTTAGCCCGAACCCTTCTAACCTGCCGCGATTCCGCCGCAAAAAGCCCCTTTGCGCCGCGGTTCCGCTGCGTTGTGGAGAGAACTGTTGATGAAATTTTTTCTGTGGTCTCCTTTGCTCCTCTGGATCTCTAAAAATGTCTCTGTTTCCTTTTTTCCATAATTCTGTGACTCCAGATCTCCTTGCAAAATTCAAGCACAAATCGTTAAATATGCAATTTGCAGTTTTGTTTTAATAATGATATGAATCGTCTAAGAATTCAACACAAATAATAAGAATAAAAAATTACGCACGTATCCCCGGCAACAGCGCCATTTGATTGTCATGAAAAAGTTGTGTTTGTAGTGTAACCGTAATCAGAACGGTGTCGCGCGTAGCTAGACCGAGGTGAGTATGGGTCGTCCTCAGGGAAACATGGAACCTTTTACTCTTACTTTAGATGTGTTGCGAAAGGAGGAAGAAATAAGAATGTTGATGAATGGTTTCTAGATCTACGTTAAACAAGAATGCAAAAATATAGATCTAGATTATTTTAAAGATGTAGTTAATATAATAAGAGGGCTTGTAGGGTTCGTTAGGATTTAGTAGTTATGAACGATTAATTAAAAGTTACACTTTTTATCCTTTAATAGATTTAAAACTATATTTGAACGGGGTTCCGTGTCGATATAAGGGTTAAGAGTGGGATTCCTTTTCCCTCCAGAAACCCTAATCTACACGCATCACCGTCGTTCTAGTTTTAAATCTATTAAAGGATAAAAAGTGTAACTTTTAATTAATCGTTCATAAGTACTAAATCCTAATGAACCCTACAAACCCTCTTATTATATTAACTACATCTTTAAAATAATCTAGATCTATATTTTTGCATTCTTGCTTAACGTAGATCTAGAAACCATTCATCAACATTCTTATTTCTTCCTCCTTTCGCAACACATCTAAAGTAAGAGTAAAAGGTTCCATGTTTCCCTGAGGACGACCCGTACTCACCTCGGTCTAGCTACGCGCGATACCGTTCTGATTGCAGTTACACTACAAACACAACTTTTTCGTGACCATTTGTTCACGAAAAAGTTGTGTTTGTAGTGTAACCGCAATCAGAACGGTGTCGCGCGTAGCTAGACCGAGGTGAGTACGGGTCGTCCTCAGGAAAACATGGAACCTTTTACTCTTACTTTAGATGTGTTGCGAAAGGAGGAAGAAATAAGAATGTTGATGAATGGTTTCTAGATCTATGTTAAGCAAGAATGCAAAAATATAGATCTAGATTATTTTAAAGATGTAGTTAATATAATAAGAGGGCTTGCAGGGTTTGTTAGGATTTAGTAGTTATGAACGATTAATTAAAAGTTACACTTTTTATCCTTTAATAGATTTAAAACTAGAACGACGGTGATGCGTGTAGATTAGGGTTTCTGGAGGGAAAAGGAATCCCACTCTTAACCCTTATATCGACACGGAACCCCGTTCAAATCTAGCCTTTACCAAAACAATTATTAATCTAAACTCTAATCGTGGTCGGGACTAACAAAGAATTGTTAGCGCGCCCGATTAGGATGTTAATAATTCTTTTAATAAAGTTCATAAACTTTATAGGACTTAAAAAGGGTTTAGGGATTTTCATCGTTCATTAGCCTACCCTAATCCTACGAACCCTAACAAGCGGAGAATTACTCGCGCATGTTGGGAAAAGAAGATGGAAAGACAGAGAGGGAAAACATAATGTAAAATGCAAAAGAATTAAATAAAATAACTACCTTTATTAATCACTTGAACAATCTACACTTTATTCCGTAGAAAATGATTACAAATAAACTTGATTTGCTTCTCGATCTTTCTTAAGGAGGTAGAAGAACAGTTGATGATCAGCCTGGATGCGTGAGCGTCTGGGGCTTCGTGATCGCGTCGGTTTTGATAAATTTTCCAAGAGGCTCTCGGTCCCTTTTTATAGTCCAAAGCCATAACCTTTTGCTTCAAAATTTGGTAAAATTCATCAGAGATTCACTCCACAAAATTTCAGCATCTAAGTCTTTAATCATGCCGCGGATCCGCGGCCTAAGGGGGGTATGGCCGCGGATCCGCGGCCATTCAATCACATCCCTTCATCAAAATTTTGGAGCTCTGTCCTTATGCCATTTGGCGATCCTTGGAACCTTTGTATCATGGAAATCTTCTCGTGGTTGCTGCCAGACTTGGTCTCCAAGTTTGCTTTCTTAATTAGGCAAGTCTTCTCCAATAAATTGATCTCCTTGATTCTAGTCTTGAAAAATTCTGCACAACAACTCAAATAAGATTTAGGTGACTTTGTTCTACTAGGATTTGGTCAATGAAATTATTTGCATACATTTTCCTACCAAATTATAATTATAATATATTAACACATGGAAAATAGTATTTTTACACATAAACCCTCATATGTATCATATATTATAATAAAGACCTTTTTTAATATGAAAATGGTTGGAAAAATGTAATACAAATGTGCAGTTTTATCAACTGAACATCTAGCGTCCATGAGGACAGAGGGGTTGGTTCTCGTACTATATTCGGTTTACTTATGACTTCTCTAGTTCTTAGAAAAGTGTTTCGTAGAAACACAAGGTCTGAGTTTTGAGAAGTTATAGGTATAAGAGTAAAGTAGAGAACTGGGTATTGCAAGTATCGGGATTCTTCAAGATGATCGAAGATGTAGATACTTGTGTATGGTATTCAGTTGATAGTAATGATTAGGAGAACTTGCTTCTCTTTCTGGTTACTCATAATTGGAAGCACTCCTAGGTTGAGTAACGCTGATCGGCCTCTTTCCATTTAGTTGACATGCACTGGAGACAACTGCATGATTTGAATCTGGTTCAATTAAATCAGTGCCTCTGTTTCTGTATTGGATATAGAACAATTCATATCTTGACATTGTTAAGGTACGGGGAGTTTTCCGGCTTATGCTTAAAACCAGACTCCGGATAACTCAAGGCACGTTTCTGTAATGGCTGTTTGTGGGTTGACCCGGGCTATGACGAGGGTTGATTTTCTACCATCTGGAAGATCAATAGTGATATTGTTCTAGACTCGCCACAGTTTTCAGTAAAATGTTTTTTTTTCAGAAAACAGTAGTGGGAGCATGGTAGAACTGGAAGTGATTCCAGAACCGCAAACGATTACTGAAAATTTGATGAGAACCTAAAGATTCAATCTGATTTGACATTCCATTGGCCACTCCGCAGATATGGTGGGTAACCTCAGGCACTCGAGAGGTACTTCGGTATGCTCAAAGACGGTGACAGGGAGGTTCTTGTTTACCCAGATTTGACACTACTGTTGTTCCAGGCTATGAGACCCGGCAGGAGGATGAGTATAGCGTCGTTCTAAAATGGCTTTAGAAGTGCACGTGTATATGACTCTGCCAGACGGTTGTCGTAGTCAGTAGGAGCAGCGGAAGCATAGTGGTCAAGTGGCTTATTTCTATTTATGGACTAAAGCAGATATAGCGGAGATATGTCATCTATTTCCAATGTGACAGTCATAGGTTTGACTTCATCAGAATAGGGGATGGATCTGTTAAGAAGGTAGTAGGGTGTGATGTCCTGGTATTTGTATGATATACACAGAGTAGGAAGTGAAATTCCTATACTACGATCGGTTATACTTTGGTTGTCACATAGTGGTTTCTCCACAAAGGACTTGGATATTATATCAGACATTCTGGTTACTAGATCTATGGTTTTTAGATCTAGATTTGGGTAGCTTCCCAATCTGGGTACTTAGACAGCATTCTAAAGGTGTTTTAGAATGGACGACTCCTGGAAGGGTAGTATGCCTGCAGGTGATGGAGTCACCCTCTCTAAAGGTGTCTTACAGACTAAAGGGGAGAGGGATGTGCATGATTGGCAGATCACTTGCTTAGGCAATTGAGTCAATCATGAGATGTCAAGTACCACACCAAATGTTGTTTTTGCAGTAGATGCAATAAGTTGATAATAATCGAATCCTGGAAAACCAATCGGAAGCAGTTTTAGAACATAAGTGGATGTTCTAGAGATATAATAACGAGAGCCTCGTTCGGGAGACAGTTATCATTCTAGGCTTCCAAGGTGACCTGGATGACAGAGTGACTGTCAGAGTTATAATTTTCCCTCTGACGAGGGGCAGTAGTTTGGACAGGAGGTCCAAGCGGATACTGAGGGAGGCATGGCGCAGGATACTGATTAAGTTCAGTTGACGATACAGTCTAAGAATTTTGGATTTGGAGTTCATTTATGAACTAAGTCCCATCAGATACCCAGACATATTCTAAGACAGGTATTGCTCATTTCGGGAGATGGTTTTCTCCGCGATCTTGAGATATAGAGAGATATAGAAAGAAACATTAGGGCGGATCCACTCACTGAGGCTATTCCTCGAGTGCATTAGTTTCGCAAACGGGTTTTGTGATACTGATTAGTAGAGGAGTTGGGTGTTCGGTGTCACACGGGCTGTGAGTATGCGACATCCCAATAATTAGCCTTGAGTGCAAGTGGGAGATTGTTGGAGATAGTGCCCTCAGAGTCAATTATTGGATCACAGGCACGCGATTGCAATGATTGAGAGAGGACCTATACCATTAGAACAGTCTTACTCAAGATGATAGTATGCTATCTGCTTTATCTTTATCATCATGTGCTGCTTTAGGCGACCTTACAGGTCACTATTGCGCGTTGATAGAGCCCTTAGGATTCTTGCTTGACGGCCAGCAGTATGATGGCGATCATATATGTGGGAGCTGGGGTCTATAAGCACATCCTTAAAAGGTCCCTAGTCGTGGGAGTTTTCGAGACAGGGCATCGATACTCCAGAGTAGACTAGTGTATACAGTCGAGACCCCGACGAGGGGCGGTGGCCGGTCTCACAAGCCACTGGTGTCAGTTGGTCCACCTAAGATGTATTCAGGTGCTCATTGGGTTATGAGTACACCGGACAGGACTCGCCGGGAATATGCTAGTTGGTCTTATACCTGACGTCAGATAGCAGTTCCCTGGTGACATGTGTACAGGTTAGTTCATCGACCTGAGATCGTCATTTGTCTCGTGTGAGTTCCCACTGTACTTTGATTACTACCCTACCACGGCTCAAAGGAGTCGTGCAAACAGGTTTTAGTTGGGTACAGTCCCGAGCCATATGGAGGCAGTGAGCGGATCTGCAGGGGTTCGTCTCTCCCGGTATTGGGGGTGAGGTCGCGCTGTGTCTAGGAGAGCCATTACACAAAGCTCTCGGCCGAGGCAAGAGATTTACTGGTAGGTATTCCAGTAGTATCTCAGGGTGTTCTGGGCTACACTCCGACACGACTTGTACCGCTTTTGGGGGTCTGACTTTCACCAACACCCTAGGCCCGCCATGCGATGCTCATAGATGAACGGACTGGACTATACGGATATTGTCACTGACAGGCTCAGTAGGGTATTAGGATAAGTTCGCTCATCGACGTCCCTTTTAGTCAATACCTGGTAGCCCGTTACGTATGGCTAATACCTCTGACGTGCTAGTGGTTAAATCCACAACCAAAGTATTGACGAGTCTTTGGAGTCCCTCATAGACTGTTTCTCAAGTTTCGGGCGAAACGCTTTAGAGGCCATATGGAGATATGGCAGGGTTAGATCATGTACGTGCGGTATTGCACGGATCATGATCGGACGGATAATACTAGCGGGCTTTGGTTTAAGCCGGGTCCTAGTATTGTAAAGTGTAGATTTTGTCTCATTGCATTTGTATTCGGTCGGAATACAAATGCGGGTATGTATATACAGTCGCGGGGTTTTCCTGTAATTTATTACGGGATCAGTTTTCTGAAGTTGCCAGTTTGCTTTCCGTTTCGGCCATTTTCCTGTGTTTCTTTCCTTGGCTGAAAAATGGTGGAGGAGGGCTAATTTGCAAATGTGCAAATTAGCAATTTGGAGGGTTGTTTTTGCAAGTAGTTGCATCATGATGGTTTCATGATGGTGCACCATCCATTGACTTCATTTAGTTGATCATTGCTTGACTTTTGGAGATATGATGGTTGATGGAGTGGGTTGACATAATGGTTGAGGTGACTTTCTTCATGATGATGATTATTCCTTTTTGCTTGCATTATTGCTTCCCTACCTTTTGACTTTTCTCTTTCCCCCTTCACTACATGAGGCCGGCCACTATATGGGAGGGGGCTGTCCCAATTTTTGGGGGGTGGAAATACTCTCATATGCTTGCTAAAAATCCCCTTGGTTCATCTAAAAAAGGACATCTCATTCCTCCACCAATACAAGGCAACTTCTAGTAACCCCATCGAGACAAAAGAGTTCTACACTTTATCTACAGTATCCTTGGGCACGTCGACTCGCCAACTTCGTGCCCAAGTTGTCTCGGTCCAGAGGTGGGAGCCCGTAAAAGAACCCGGTGATGTGGTGCCCTTCCGACGAGGAGATGAAGACCGGAGATTCCACGGGGAGATCGGGACGACGACGAGAAGACCGAAGGACACGGATCGCTCGGTATATCTCTCTACCCTTTCTCTAGTTAGCTAGGAGTAGGTTAATGGCCCGATCCGAGTTTATAGTCCGCGGTAGCGCCGGTTTCTTGTAAAAGAAAAGTTTTTGTTTCCGCATTTTGGCCTTGGACAGACGGCCGGGGCGCTGCCGTGGTCCAACAGTCAGAACCTTAATAACCTGACAAGTCATGCCGATGTGGCTCATGACCATCCGAGAATCTACTGGTCTAACTACCAGTAATTCTTAATCCGCCCTAGCCAAGGACTTATGGTGTTGGCCAACCGAACACAGCACGACATCAACTCCCTATACCGGGAGAGACGAATCCCCAATAATCGCTCACTGCCTCCATGTGGTTCGAGACTGTACCTAACTAAAACCTGTTTGCATGACTCAGTGAAGCTGTGGTAGGGTAGTAATCAAAGCACAGTGGGAACTCACACGAGACAAATGACGACCTCAGATCGACAGACTATCTGCACTCATGTCACCAGAGAACTGCTATCTGACGTTAGTCTAGCCAGTTCTTGGCGAGTCCGTCCAATGTACTCACCCCCAGTGAGCACTTGTATACATTCTTAAGTGCACCACTCCAATGGTTGCGAGACCAACCATTGCCCTTCGTCACGGTCTAGATATGTATACACTAGTCTACCCTGGAGTATCGATGCCCGGTCTCGATACTCCTATGACTAGGGACATTTTAAGGATGTGCTTATCGACTACCCAACTCCCACAAGTATTATTGGAGATAGTGCCCTCAGAGTCAATTATTGGATTACAGACACGTGATTGCAATGATTGAGGGAGGACCTATACCGCTAGGACAGTCTTACTCGAGATGATAGTATGCTTTCTGGTTTATCTTTATCATCGTGTACTGCTTAGGTGACCTGACAGGTCGCTATTACACGTTGGTAGAGCCCCTAGGATTCTTGCTTGACTACCAGCAGTATGAGGGCGATCATATAAGTGGGAGCTGGGGGTCTATAAGCATATCCTTAAAAGGTCCCTAGTCGTGCGTGTTTCGAGACAGGGCATCGATTCTCCAGAGTAGACTAGTGTATACAGTCGAGACCCCCGATGAGGGGCGGTGGCCGGTCTCACAAGCCATTGGTGTCAGTTAGATCACCTAAGATATATACAGGTGCTCATTGGGTTATGAGTACACCGGACAGGACTCGCCGGGAACATGCTAGTTGGTCATATACCAGACGTCAGATGGCAGTTCCCTGGTGACATGTGTACAGGGTTAGTTCATCGACCTGGGGATCGTCATTTGTCTTGTGTGAGTTCCCACTGTACTTTGATTACTACCCTACCACGGCTCAAAGGAGACGTGCAAACAGGTTTTAGTTGGGTACAGTCCCGAGCCACATGGAGGCAGTGAGCGTATCTTCAGGGGTTCGTCTCTCCCGGTATTGGGGGTGAGGTCGCACTGTGTCTAGGAGAGCCATTACACAAAGCCCTCGGCCGAGGCAAGGAGATTTACTGTAGGTATTCCAGTAGTATCTCAGGGTGTTCTGGGCTACGCTCCGACACGACTTGTAACGCTTTTGGGGTCTGACTTTTACCAACCCCCTAGGCCCGCTATGCGATGCTCATAGACGAACGGACCGGACTGTATGGATATTGTCACCGACAAGCTCAGTAGGGTGTCAGGCTGAGTTCGCTCACAGAAGTCCCTTTTGGTCAATACCTGGTTAGCCCGTTATGTATTGGCTTATACCTCTAACGTGCTATTGGTTAAATCCACAACCAAGGTGTTGATGAGTCTTTAGAGTCCCCCACATTCAGTTACTCAAGCTTTCGGGCGAAAAGCTGTAGAAGCGTATGGAGATATGGCAAGGTCCGATCAGATACGTGCGGTATTGCACGGATCAGGATCGGACAGTTCGTACTAGAGGCCGTATGGATATATGGCAGGATTCGATCAGATACGTGCGGTATTGCACGGATCAGGATCGGACGGATATTACTAGCCGGCTTTGGTTTAAGCGTATCCTAGTATAGTACAGTGTAGACTTTGTCTCATTGCATTTGTATTTTCGGTCGGAATACAAATGCGGGTGTGTATACACAGTATCGGGGTTTTCCTGTAATTTATTACGGGACCAGTTTTCTGGAGTTGCCAGTTTGCTTTCCGTTCGGCCATATTTCTTTGTATCCTTCATTGGCCGAAGATTGGTGGAGGAGGGCTTATTTGCATTTGTGCAAATAAGCATTTGTGGAGGGTGTTCTTTGCATTTTGTTGGATCATGATGATGAACCATCCCTTGACCATTTGACTTCTTCATCCATCATGGCTTGACTTTTATATGATATGGTTGTTGATGATGGCATGACTTTTGGAAGTGATGATTGTTGTTTGAGTGTTGGACTTTCCTAGCTATCATTTCTTTGCATGATAACCATTCATCTCTCTCTTGTATGATTTGTGAGTGGCTCCCATATTTTGGAGAACTCTCTCATTCTCACTCTCCCCTCACTTGTGATTGGCCGGCCATTCCTCATGGGCTGCCCAAAATTTGTAGTGTGGGATTTTGGTTCATTTTCATGTTGGAAAAATCCCACAACACCATCTCCAAAAGCTTAGTTCATTTCCTCACCAATAGCAACTTCCAAACCCCTA